>BSBN01001250.1:10000000-20000000 GCA_027924645.1 Cunninghamia lanceolata | reverse complement strand
TGGTGTAACCCAATCATTGATTATCTATGCTCACCCAAGTTTCTGGGATGGGGGGATGCGTTTTCGGGACAGGTTCTATTTTAGGCCATTTTTAATTTTTTAGGGGACGGTAGGGGATGGCTTAAAAAAAAATAAAGAAAATTTTAAAATATTCATATGATAACGTTGATAAAGCATTCATCATAGACATAATAGAACCTTAATACATAACATTAGACTTGAATTGAGATTTCACATCAGAGTTGACAAACAAATTAACAAAATTTAATTGCTTTAATTGTCAATGTGCATATATGTTATATAAAAATTACAACAAAATGCCCAAAGGCTGCAAGTTTCAACTACAAAATGACAAAAACATAGAAAATATATAGCTGTCCCTATTCGGCATTTGCCTTTGGTAAGACTACATCAAAATTGAAGTCCGAGTCTGAGTCACTACCACTGTGAGGGGTTGCCTCATCCAATGGAACCCCAACCACTCCCTCCTGTGTCTCCTCCTCATCAACTTGTATAGCATCTTTGAGATCAACATACCAACATACAGATGGAGTCTGGCACTATACACGCCCACCAACTTCTTTGACCATTTAGAGGTAAGGTTGTTCCTCTTGATTGATTGAATGAAGCTATATGTGGATCAATTCCTCGCTGCAACAGAGGAATTGACAACCTGTGAAAGGAGGTGAGTGGCAAGTATCCTTAACTTTGGTACATCCTTGGCATGCCACATCCACCATCCATTTGGGTTGGTTTGAGCTAATGTAGCTCTATCTGTTTGGAGCATACCACAACCAGAGTGTACGGTGGCATTTGGAGTTTCAACCTCTATGCAAGGTCGTACAATAGAGTAACCAGCATGGATATCAGACCGTACAGTGATGATGTATGAGTGGGGGTGCTTTTGTAGGAGACACATGCTCATTGCTAGCAAGACTGTACAATAGTGTTTGAACTTGCAATCTCAGTACAGGGCCATGCAATGGAATAGATTGTTGACCGTACGAGAGAGGATTGTACTGATCATACAATAGCAATGATGGAATGTGCTGACGATATAACTTGAGTTGAAAACCCTTCTGCTTGAGAGGACCATATAGTTGAATCTGGATTTTCGTGGCACTGTTTAGCAAGTTCCCTTGTAAAGTGTGAAAGCTGTAGCAGCACAAGATCACGATCCCAGTGACCTTGGGTAGCTATTTGGCTCAACTCCATTGCTGCAAGAGCTGGATTCAACCAGCCATTATGGATATAACATCCACCATAGCTTGAAGAAGCTGATTTACAGAAAGAAGCACTTCTCACTGATCTAGTGCTAGGTTGCCAGCTATGACATGCCGTGAGAAGTGAGCTTGTAACAACATGTTTATCAAATTTTGTATAGTTTCTTCTTCACCCGGCTTTATGAGAAGCTGTCAATATTCTGAAGCAGAATCAAATTTTTGATGAATAAGAGAGGACCATATGGATGGTTTAGAAGACCTTCTTGATGCGTTTGAAGACCCTGTTAAAATATCCTAGCCAAGTTGTATGGAATGGGCGGCTTCAGAGAGGCATGACTGCATGAAATTCAATAGAGGGAATAGTTACAACAGACTGTTCGGTAGAGGCAGACAATCCTGGGTGCCGTACATTGAAGGATGCAGAGCAAACTCAAGGTTCCTGTATGATAGGGAATTGAAGAATATGTGGGCATATGAAGAAATGAAAAACATTGTGCTACTGCTGTACAGTTGAGTCTTCCATTTTATGGCATACAGGAAGAGTTGAAGCAATAATTTTTTTTGATTGTACAGTGGAATAATTCCCAATTACTGGCTATATTGTGGGATATTTTTGAATTTTCTTCTATGCCCATTTTGCTTTTAAGACCTTTCCCTTTTGTATTTTATTTTTTATTTTGTCCTTGTGGGACCCATGTTGTACTTCGCTTCCAAATGTCATTAAGTTGCCTTGTATTTCCCTTTACGATTTTATTTTCTTGTGAAGTTCATTGCGGTCGTCTTGTGACATAGACTTTGAGTTGATGCATACAATGCGGATAGGGTCCTTTGTAACATGTGTGATCACAACACCAAATGATGGGATGTAGTTTAAATTTGTTAATAATTTCTCTATCTTTAATTGTACCTTCTTCAGCATTAGTTAAGTCTATATCCGACTCTTTGGTGAAGTATGCAAAATCGATCATATGTATAGCTTCTCCAATCAGAATCGTTTTGTTATCACCTTTTAATCCCAAATTGTCATTTACTAGCAGGAACTCTTTATACTTCATGTCCTCCTTACTTCCAATTTGATGTGCCGGTTTGTTGTCTAACTCGATCTCACCCACTTTATATTCTGTAAACTCTGGAGAATAAGTTCGATGAATAGATCCTTCGCAGTCAACTCGTTCTTTTCCCTTTCCTTCAATTTTGACGAAGTTACAATCAGGCTGAAAATCTGATCTCCTCATCCATCCCATGACTACATTGTAGTCTTTTCCTGCCTTTGCTCAGGTCAAAGGGCATGAATTTCATCGGTCTCCACTGTAGTCATCAATAGGTATTGATTGAAACAGGTTCTTTATGAATCTGACCCGATTTTGTATAGGCAATGGCACCAATTTACTACTTTATCTGATAAGACTGATACTTGCATAAATGAACATAAACATAATGCGTGCCAAATTGAGTAAAAAATGTATAGCTTTATTCATATGAAGTTCTTTACATAGAAGTAGACCAAGGATGATTGGCCAAGGATCAGTCTGCTTTCTCCGACTACAAGAGGCCCATTTAAAGTGCCCAACGGTTGTCAAATAGAACACAATCATTGACAACCTCTTCAACCAACTCCTCAACAAGTGATTAACACATAGTCAGGCACATACACGCTAACAAAACATAATAAGTTAATTTCATGGACTTTAACAAATTGAAAAATTAATAGAGGATCAGTTTCAGTGAAGTTATGACAGTATTTGCTCAATAGTTAGAAACTATGTGGGAGCAATGCGAATATACTTTAACAAACTTGAAAAATTCATATAGAAATCAGAGGAATTGATGGCAGTGTTGACAGCAACCAGTACAACTACAGGAAGGAGTTGAAGTGGCTGTTGAGGAAAGGACCATACACAACATGGTAGATGGGTTCTTTGTGAAGAGAGCAAAACATTCAGAACAGTGTTTTGATAGAAGATAGCAAGGATGTTGGACAGCAACTTTTCAGCACCTATTGGATTAATTTCAGTACTACCATTGGAGCTATCTGAAAAGAAGACCATCATCCAAATAATAAATATTCTGCACCAGATTCAAGTGAGGATCAAGTGTATGAGATTCACAGACAAGCATAGATGGAGGTGGTGGCAGATGTTAGTTGTATTTTGTGATGATACTTAAAGTATAGGAGGATTGTATCAGTGAACTCTTTCTTTCTTTTTTGATATTTGCAGAGCTTGAGCTTTTGCTATGTGGGTAATTACGGTGTTTCAGCCTACTGGGGCTCGAATCAGGTGGTTTGCATGCTGATGCCCCATTTTGATGTCATGTACATGTCATTTAATTATTGGGCAATGTAATGAATTGTACATAGTTGTAGGGAGTCAGATAGTAGGTGAGCTGTTGCTCTCAATTGTTGTTTTTCTAATGATTTACAGCAAGCTTAAAGTTTATAAAGTGCTTGCTAGCCAAAGTTCAAGTCCTGATCATTATGGTCATCATCACAGAGAATCACCACTGTGTGGGTATGCTACCTTACTTCCACCACACCTTGTTTTCTATATATTGACAAATTGCTGCTGTATTTCAGCTATGTTCATGGTAATCATATCATTGTGCTTTGACTCTGAAATTTGTGAGTGAAAACGACATTTGATTCTTCATGATATTGTTCTCCATAGTCAACTGATGATCTTAAGACAAATTAACATAAATCTCTTACAAACTACTGGGAAGATAAATTTTTTGATATGAGATTTTGTAATGATTTTTGCAATCAACTTCAATCCTTTTTAAGTTAATTTCAATGTAAAATTTTTAAATGTTCATTTTTCATTGTCATTGAATTACTGTATTTTGAATTGATAGGGACAAGGTTTCAGATCCTCTTTTAGATTACATTATTGGTGAGGCTTCTAGCTTTGGGAATGTAAACTTTAAATTGTAAAGTAAACTAAATGAATTTACATTTTTTAGAAACCCTATGTCTGATTAAATGGGCTAGATCCTTCTCCTGTCAGGGCATATTTTATGACATGCATTGTATTTTGTGGCTATATAGGCAGCAAGATATGCAGATTCATTATGAACAGCTAGTGTTGTACAAACTTGTTCGGTTGCTTTTTGTATAGTGTTGATCTTCCTTTTTTCATTGTAATGTTTTTTGTTATAATGGTATATTTACTCATGGATTCATAATTTCAGGTATGGATGGCGTGGACAATCTCGTGATAGTGTTGGGACAGTCCTATGTGTTGACGATGATGGAATTCTCAGGGTTGGATTTCCTGGAGCATCTCGAGGATGGAAGGCTGATCCTGCAGAGATGGAAAGGGTAGAAGAATTTAAAGTTGGGGATTGGGTGCGGATACGTCCTTCACTTACAACTGCAAAACATGGTCTGGGCTTAGTAACTCCTGGTAGCATTGGAATTGTTTACTGTATAAGGCCAGACAATAGCTTGTTGCTGGACTTGAACTACATGACAGGACCATGGCATTGTGAACCTGAAGAAGTTGAACCTGTTGAGCCATTTAAGGTAACAATATTCTTAATCACAACAGTTCTGGAATTCACCATCATTACCTTTAATTCAAAGTATTGACTAATTAAACCTAATGGTTATGCTTTTAATGTTTATTTCTGGTTCTGGCCATTCACCTTCAGGTAGGAGATAGGGTTTGTGTCAAGAGATCTGTAGCTGAACCCAGGTATGCTTGGGGTGGGGAGACACACCACAGTGTAGGGAGAATAAGTGAAATTGGCAGTGATGGCCTTCTCCTCATTGATATTCCCGGTCGTCCAATTTCATGGCAAGCAGATCCATCAGACATGGAGAAGGCTGAAGATTTTAAGGTATTATATGCATCTGTGGAATAATTAAGATGAAGGGAATGATGCTTTTGTGAGAGCTTTAAAATTTGTTCTTGCTTTTTGCTGAAACTCTATCGTCCTCTCTATCTTGCAATCATATTTCATCATTAATCATTTTTTTTTTTCAAATGTGATTAGTGAAGTTAAATTTTTTTATAGGCTTAGGAGTATGTGATTGAGATAATATGCTTTTTTGTTTCTTCTGTTTAGTTCTTTCTCTTTAATAGCAAAGATCCTTGTTTTTGCCTGGGTTTGCTCTCTTTGAAAACTGTTTTGAAAACAGGTTGGCGACTGGGTTAGGGTGAAAGCATCAGTTTCTTCTCCAAAATATGGATGGGAGGATGTCACAAGGAGTAGCGTTGGGATTGTTCACAATTTAGATGAGGATGGTGATATGGGTGTAGCTTTCTGCTTCAGAAGCAAGCCATTTTCTTGTTCTGTGACAGACATGGAAAAGGTTACACCTTTTGAGGTCGACAATGAGATACATATTATGTCATCTGTTGCAGAGCCACGTTTAGGATGGTCTCGTGAGACATCAGCTACAACAGGAAAGATTGCAAGGATAGATATGGATGGGACATTGAATGTAAGTTTTTGATTTAATCCATCTAGCATTTTGAAAATTTCCTTTTATCAGCCACTGCCTGATACCAAATTTTGATCTGTATGTTGAACCTGTATTGCATTTGAGAATATTCTTTTTATTGATAGAAAAAATTTCTTGCTGTCTAGGTGAAAGTGGCTGGCAGAAGCACTCTCTGGAAGGTCGCTGCGGGAGATGCAGAAAGGCTGTCAGGCTTTGAAGTTGGTGATTGGGTCAGACTTAAGCCAACTCTTGGGATCAGGCCAAGCTATGATTGGCATGGAATTGGTAAAGACAGTTTTGCAGTGGTCCACAGTCTATCTGATACAGGTTACCTAGAACTTGCAGGTTGTTTTAGAAAGGGCAGATGGATGACTCATTACACAGAGGTTGAAAAAGTTCCTAGCCTTAAAATTGGTCAGCATGTTCGTTTCCGGCCAGGACTAACTGAGCCTAGATGGGGTTGGAGAGGTGCTTCTGCTAACTCTCGTGGTGTAATAATTGGTGTGCATGCTGATGGGGAAGTGTGGGTAACATTTTCAGGTCTTTCTGTGCCTTGGCGAGGTGATCCGGCTGACCTGGAGAAGGAAGAGATGTATGAGGTGGGTGACTGGGTGAAAGTAAAGTTAGACTTAGTTGAGCCTAAAAATGGATGGAGGTCAGTAAGGCCAGGGAGTATTGGCATAGTGCACGGAGTAGCGTACGAAAATGGAGACATTGGGGAAAGAACTATTCTTATTGGGTTCTGCGGTGAGCAGGAAAGATGGCTTGGTTTACCTCATGAACTTGAACGGGTTAAACCGTTTTCAGCTGGCCAGCAGGTACGAGTTAAATCCTCAGTAAAACAGCCAAGGTTTGGTTGGTCAGGCCATGGCCATCACAGCATTGGGACTATTACTGCCATTGATGCTGATGGAAGGTTGCGTGTGTATACAATTTCTTGCACCCAGAAAGCTTGGATGCTTGATCCTGCAGAAGTGGAGGTAATAGAAGAACAGCCTATCTGCATTGGAGACTGGGTGAGAGTGAAGCCTTCAGTACCTACCCCTACTCATCAATGGGGTGAGGTTACACACAAAAGTATAGGGGTGGTTCACAAGATAGATGATGATGGGGATTTACGGGTTGCTTTTTGTTTTCTAGATAGGTTATGGGTTTGCAAGCCTTCAGAAATGGAGAGAGTCCGACCTTTCAAGATTGAAGACCGGGTGAGAGTGAAACGTAATGTTGCTAGTCCAAGGTGGGGTTGGGGCATGGAAACATATGCAAGTAGAGGACTAATTGTTGGGGTTGATGCAGATGGAAAATTAAGGATAAAATTTGCCTGGAGAGAAGGCAGGCTTTGGGTTGGAGATCCTGCCGATGTTGAACTTGAGTTGGATGTTTCATGATGTCATGGACTCTCAGAAGTTCTGCTTTTGCATCTAGTTTCGTAAGTAGACGATGGATTTTTGTCTGGTAGGCATGTGATACATACACTTCTTCTAGATTTTCTGTAGCCTTTGGTAGGGAAGGTGGAATCACACTCCTACCAGGTCCATCGTCTACTTAAGAAACCTGGATGCGGAGCTGTGTATAATACTTAGCTGTATTTAATGGTGTGTGCCATACTAGAGAAAATTTTCAGGTTTATTTGCTTGTGCATTATTCTGCTATTGTAGGTGTTTGTGTGTTTTATGGCTGATAGCCAATTAACATGTAATCTTCAATGTTACAGATGGTTGCCATCTTTAATGGCATACTATTTTTTAGCAATTCTTTTCTACCATTCGGAAGGTTAACTGCTCCCACATTGGTCAAGGATATATCCATATTTATATGCATAGATATGTGTAATTTTGTTCCGCTTATGTTTCTTATAAATTTGGTTATTCATTTTCCTATTTGACTTTTGCATCAATAGTTCAGGTGAGAATTTGTAGTCTATCCTGGTTTCTGGACATTTGCTTGACCACTGGCAATTTTGTATTTGGTTAGCATCCGCTTTGTAACATTGTCTCTAATGGGAGATGCAAGTTGATTACTGTTGTTGCTTTGGTCAATAAAGACACTTTTGCACTACACCTATTATTCAGATTCACGAGATCATAGAATCCCGTTTTGACCCTAACCCTCTTTGCCAATGTGCATTCGATGGGGCATGAATGCAGTAAAATTATTAAAACTATGTTTGCCTGTGTCTTTCATGTACGTGCAAACATTTCCTTGGCATTGAAATAAGAACCATTTTGTTACGTTATTTATATTGATGCGTATTTTCACCTCATATGAGATAGGAACTGAATCAAAAATTGCCATGTGAGAATAATATTTTTTATGTAATTTGCCAAAAATATGTAATGCCAAGGAGAAATTTAGTTGATTGTTTCACCCCATATATCTATTCTTTTGTCTGTATAACAGTATTTGATTTGAGTATTTTATGGACTATTTCTTGTCGTCTTCCAATTATTGCTTTAAAATCTCACCTCAAAAGTCTTAGTAGTATTTGACACTTAAGCCTATGTACACAAGCAAACTTGTATTCCTGGTAAAACAAGTGCTGTGTGCATTCAATGAAGGTGGACTGAAGTCCTTCCAAGGAAGCACTGACCCATGAAAATAGGTTTGAGCACCATTATGATGCTAACTCTGACCATACTAAATTGTTCTGTAGCAAACCTCTCCAAATTTCAAGAGTGCAACCTCAATGCCTAAAACATTGCAGAATTTTGAAACAGCACAGAAAAGATTTCACTCCATACGTGATTGTTCATTTTTAATTTTTTTTTTTGGTTTCTGAGAAATTGACAAGGTGACTGCTGTGGTGGGGTATTATGAATTCCTGATTTTGAAGGATATGTCAGCATATCCACAAGCAAGAATATAAATTTTTGGCCACAGGTTAACATTGCATTGCCAAAACACCAAAGCTTGAGGAGATAGTCCAGGGAGACTAAGTGTAGCTTTTCTGTACATAAATTGAACGGTTATACTATATTTGTGTGTATTATGAAGCTGCATAGTTATTATACATCTAGTTGAATTTCTGTTTTAGTATTTAAGTGTTTATGATATAGCACTGAAGATTTATACAAGTGTATGAACAAGATTGATAGATATACGAAGCTCGCCTCCTGAAGAATTTTAGGATGAAACCGAACTTATCAGGGTAACCAAACATTCCCAGATCCATTTTAAATTTAGATATGAAGTTCACCTCATTCAATATATATAATCTTTATATGGGCATCTAGACTTTATTTTGCCAAACATTACAGGCAGGGCACAGTAACCATGCTACTTTTTCCTGACACGAGTGACTTGCAGGTAAAGTGGAAATATACTGTTGACAATTACAATGCCTTAAACTTGGAGACAACTGATTGATGGTTTGTCAATGATATGGAAATATACTGTTGACGACATTTTTTTTAAAAAATTCAAGAGTAAATCGGTGCTTTCAGTGCTTATCATTGACAAACCATCAATCAGTTGTCTCCAAGTTTAAGGCATTGTAATTGTCAACAGTATATTTCCACTTTACCTGCAAGTCACTCATGTCAGGAAAAACTAGCATGGTTACTGTGCTCTGCCTGTAATGTTTGGCAAAATAAAGTCTAGATGCCCATATAAAGAATCTCTAAGCTATACTGCCACGAGACAGGCAATTGGTTTCATAATATAGAGTTATCGACTTGTCAAAACTGTTGCACTTTTGACCAATATGCCACTCCCTGGAGGCCTCTTGTATCCCTTCCTGTGGGAGCAGTGGAATTTCTCATCACATAAAGCACCTTCCACTTTTGGTATTATCAGAATATACAAACGGTTTGTGAAGTACATCTGCAAGGCAAAGCGATGGATGTGCATTGAACACGTGTTAGTTCAGTTGAGCCTGTGGCTGATATTTTTTAATTCTCAACTATACAAGTCTGAAAGTAGATTTGGATAAATCACAGAATATGTGTAGTTACTACACATGAATATCTTAGCTGAAAAGCTATTGTGCTATAGAAAGCGTTACACTTAGATATGCCAAACAGAATTTAACTAGTCAGTGCATGAGTAACAGGTAAGCAAGAATACGTAGTACAGAAATTAACATCTAGCTTTTTGAAAAACAGAAACTAACTAATAGGCTTGAGATTGACATTAAGTCCCAAAACTTGGAACGAGCTTTATGGGATAGTTTCTCCCCCTGTAATTGAAAGAAGTGTGAGCTTCATGGGTCAGCAAAATTCATGTCACCACATGATAATACTACAAGATTAGAGAAACAAAAACTATGATCAGAAGAAACAATTGGGAGGGCAGCAGGGGGGAAGTTACAAGCATGGTTAAAAAGTGATGAAAATGGAGGAAACAAAAAATGTTAAAGAGGGTGAAGAGAAGATTAATTATGAGTTTTTAATATTAACATCCAAATGTAGGCCAAAGAAAGTTAATATAACCGTACAAGAGGAAGAGGGTTAACTAACAATCCCAGAAGGCACATGATAATGAAACAAGAGACTGACCTTGGAAGAGAGCTCTGAGTGTGGGAGTGTAGTAGGCATATTGTATTTAAAGTGAACAAGTTAACATGATATATTCATGAAAATAAAGGTACGGGAGTAGAAGGATGCAACATGCCATGTTAAGAATGATATGTTGTTTACATATATCTTCGAGGGCTAGACTTGCAGATTTAGAGGTGATAATTTGTTATTCAACGACAGACGATTAGAAAAAAATGGGATAGGAAATGAGTATAAAAGAGTGGGCCTGGATGGATGAGGGCAAATAAAGACAGACTAATATTTAATTGTTATGCGAATGAGCTAATAGGAACTGGTTTTCATAAAAGCAAAAGAACTTGGAATAAAATCGTAAAACATAAGAACGCCACAACTAAAATTGTGTTTTTTTTCCTTATGATCCACTAAAATATATGCAAAGATAGGTTTGAAGGGGCTATAAACATAGAAAAAGACTTGATAATAAATAGTAAAGCTGTAAGACACATTACAACTGAAATTATGGAGTTCTCAATGTATGATTATACAATAAGATAATGAACACTGAAGTGAATGCAAGCTTTGTCACGAGGTAGAAGTTTTGGGGTTAGCACATAAGACTTGAGTTAGTACGGTGGAGCAATTCTTAATTGTGTTTTTGTATTTGATTATACCAAGTCGAATATTGATAGTTTGCATTTTTCAAATTCTTTTATGTTTTGATATCCACTAAAGTTCAAAAAATTAGCCATAGGTTTGCAATAAGGTCAAATAGATTAGAGTGCTTATTGCATATGTACAAAATATTGAAATCTTGCAAACCTTTAACTTTAAATTCGTGGAAATAATCAAGCATACCCTAAAGCTTATAAATAAGCAAATGATTTGCAATAGGTTAAATAGTCTGTACTTATTTCTTTTCTGAAGGAATAAAATCCCTTTTGTCTAAATCTAGATTAATTAAACAAATGCAATTAATAAGTCAACAATTAACTTTTATTAATAAGAGCTAGGATTAATAATTGAGTTGAATATGTAGAAATTAAATAAGATGATTATGGTATTTAGCTCTAGTAGTGATGATGGAAGAATGATGTAGATATGATGTTGAATTGATTTGTCATTGTTGACAAGTTTATGACTTCAATGTGATGATTGCCTTGAAATTTGTGCAATACTACAAAAAATGCGGTTTAGATCCGAGCACCTTGGGATCGATCCTAAGCAATGTGGATTTGGTCTGATGCATGGAATTCATATGTCATGTGTGGGAATGAATTGGCAAAACTTGCCCTTGAAAATTTATTTGTCTTTTTGATAATTGAACTTGTCAAGGTGGTGCCTAGGGACACCATTGGGGAGATTGTTGTTTCGATAGGTGAGTGTATTGTCCTAGGTCAACCCCCTTGGTACGCTCGATTAACAATGATAAGTGATATCAAAAATATTCATCAACATACAGATGACCTATATGCAAATGATGTGGATTTGATTCTCTGTCTCTTCAAAAAATTAGAATATGTTCTAATTGTTCTCACATGTTCTTCCTTATGAAATTAAGTGCATATTGAACGCCTTTAAATATAATGATGTAGCAACATATTATAGAAGGGGGTAGGAAACATGGAATTTGAATTTAATGATTTGAATGTTGGGTTGATTCCCACATGTCATGGTATTAAACTAGATCGATCTCAAGTGGCACAAAAAATGAACCCTAGGGTTAAAATGGTAATTTGAGGCAGAGAGTGAGTGTATGGCAGTAAGTGTAATAATGATGTGTAAATAACTAATATATGGAAAGTAGTGCAAAGAGGGTGAAGTAGATGCAAATTGGATTTGGGCCATGAGCCACATGTATTAAGGATGTTCCCATCAAGATGGGCACAAAACAAAATGGAAAATGTTGTGGGTACATTAATTTCACTATTACATTTTGGCCCCATTTTGTGTGTGTGCGAATCTAACAAACATAAAAAGTAAATATTTAGGCACTCATAAAAATGATATAGAATTTGTATAAAGTAAACAACATTCCTAAATTCTTGTTGTATGCTTCTTGGTATAAGTGCTCTATCAAAACCTATAAAACAACAAAAAATATGCAATCAATTGCTTCACCACATGATCAAAATAAATAAACTACAAGTTACTTCAACTATCTATGAAAAATAAAAAGTGGATAGAAGGGATAGAAAATTTCGCTTGTATGGAAGGTGATATAAAATACTCTTGAGTGATGCAAAGATGTGATATGGATCCACACAATGCGGTTATGTGATGAAGTTCAACACAATGTGGCAATGTGACAAAATTCCACATAATGTGGCATGCGATAAAGCTTTGTGTGATGTGACCATGTAATGCAATATGAATCCATACAATGTGATAGATCTTTGCACGGTCAAGTTCCATCTAGATATAAGACACTATCCAAAATCTCATCATGAAAAACATGCCCCCTCCAAGTGGATGCATCCAACATATGCAAGGAATTGAAGAGGAAAAGGGTAAGCGCAAGATAATGGGGCCACTTTTTGATTAAAAAAAGTGGCAACTTTTATCTTAAAAATTAGAGTTTGTTACAATTGGGGTAGAGGTTTGAAACACTTTTAGAATATCAACATAGTGTAAAAATATGAAATGTAGGATTTGGTTTTTAGTTTTCAAACATATAATTTATTTTGATATTTAGATATAAAAGTTTGCTAAGTGAAGGATGTACAAAAGTGACCTTTTTAAAATAGTATGTTGGAAGCCCAAACATGCATTTATGTGGTCCAAAAAAAAAGTAGTAAATGAAAGTACGTTTAAAAATCTTTTTGTGGATATATGCATATGATGTTAAAGTTTGGTTTGGAGATTTTTTTTGTATTTTTAAAAACTAGGATTAAGATGTAAATTTAAAAGCCCTCATGTACGACCCTCATGTACAACCCACATAATTTGACTTAAAATAAATGTAACATGATTTTTTTAGTGTAGAGAATTATGTCTAAATTGGTCACATAAATCAAAAGTTATTAAAAAACGTAATGTGTGTCCTTTCAAGTTTATGACACTTTATGTTTAAAATTTAATAAATAAATAGAAAAATAGGTTAAACATTTAAAAATTAAATATTTAAAAAATAGACATTCTCATCTATAATGGGTTTTTATTTTTTTTTAAAAATATTGAAGATAAAGTTAATCAACCATATTGTTGAAGTTAGTTTTACTAATAGATGCTACCACGGCATTGTACTTGCAGGTCCAAGGCTTAGGGTGAGATTTCTAAGACTAGAACCAAGAAAAAAATATGGGTGTAGAAGATTTGAATTTAAATGTAATGGGTACCCATTATAAAGAGACATTTTCTATTTTTTGTTGTTCGTTACTAATTACTAATGGGTACCTATTTATATAATGGGTACTTGTTTCTAATATATTCATTTGGTGCATTTATTTACTTTAGTATAGTATGGATAAATTACTTTACTTTTTCTCTCTCTTGATAACGGGTCAATTTTTTTCTATTTTCACGTGCTTGCAATCTCTTTCAAACATTATTCTATTAATTTTCCATAATTTTTTTCGATACCATTGATAAAAAGAATATTGAAACCTAGAGGATCAATTTTTGAAGGGATTCAATCATTAGCACTATTTGTTAGAGGAATCAAGGACAGAGTTTTTTTTAACACCATTGATAGAACAAATATTGAAGTATAGAGGATCATTTTTAAACGAGATTCAATCATAAGCGCCATTTTTTAGAGGAATCAATATAGAAAGATATGTCAAACCTATTGACATTGAAACCTTTATTATAATGAGCAAAAATAAAAATATATTTATTAAAATTGAAAGAAATGTATTAGATAAACTTCATGGTAAGGAACTTTGGAGAACAATTTGATATCATGCAAAGAAATTGTATGAACAATTTTAAAAAAAAATTAACATGTCAATGTCCATTAGTAGTGCAATTAATTAGAATGGTAAAAATGCAAAGAATAATGAAAAAAATAGGCATATGCATAAAATCAAAGTAGATAATGAATCAGTTAAACAAATTATCTCCAGTGCTGTTGATGTTATGCTATTGGAAACAATTGGAAATATGACTATATCTAAACATAGCAATACAATATGACAAACAATAATAGTTTCTTTAGTTAATAAATTAGTTTTATAAAAATGATAAAGAAAACAAGTGAGTTTTTAAATCTAAATGTTAAAACTTTGAGGGGGGTAGTAAGGAGAAGATTACATATTCAAGATGGTCTAATTAACCATTGTTGGGATTTTGGCAATAGACTTCCAAGGTCTAACATGAAATTAAATAATGAAACCAAGTGTTCAATTGAAAAATATGGGCATGATAATACAAGGGTATTGTCTAATACTAGAGATGACTCAAACAATATTATATAATTTTTTTATAGATGATTCAATTATAACAAAAATTAACATAAGTCAAAGGTTGTTTGAGAATTGTAAACCTTGGTATGTCAAAATTAATAAACAATGAATCACTTCTTGTTGTAAAACTCATGTGCAATTATGTTATTATTATGATGTTTTTCAATATATACATTCTACTTTGCATACTAACCAAATTGTGCAGGAATGTGGTATCAATATGCCACCTACAACAACTAGGGAGTTCATATTGAGTTTATTTTGTGAAAAAACTGATGGGCAATTAATTTATTTAAAAGTTTGCATTTTTAGAGAATGCAATAGATGCAAACTTTTCATTCTTAAGAGAATGCATGCATGGAGGTAGTTCACATGATTTTAAACAACAATTAGTGGGTGTCAAGAGGTTCAAAAGTGTTTAATTTCCAATAAAGGATGAAAATTTTGAAAAGCGTTGACTTAGTGACAAAACAAAGTATTGTGCATGCATTCATCACAAAATCAAAGAATAAGATTGTTTGCAAATATATGAAACACTTTCAATATGCTTGTTGACTTGATGATCAATTTCACATATGTAGAGATACAATTCTAGTGGAAACTATACTTCTAGTGGTTGACTTTGTAAAAAAGCTATACTCTTACCCCACAAAAGGAAGTTTAGTCTCACTATTATAATTTAATATAGGTAGCCATTTTTGTTCATATTGCATATAGACATGTAGTTGATAATACAAAAGATAATATAATTTTTTTGAGAGAGTATCATTTCTATTTGAGTGATAATTAGTTACGTTCATTAGAGTTTGTCTAATATTATTTTAATGTATTATATGACAATTTAAAGGAAAGAGAAATTCATATGACTCAACATATTATATGGTCAGATAATTGTACATGACAATTAAGAAATTCTTGAATGTTTTATTGGTTATGCAATGCCCATAAAAAAAGAATTCCAATACATGTGGAGTTTTTTTGAAGTTGGGCATGGTAAAAGAGAACATGGTGGAGCTCAAGCTTGTGTGCAAAGAGTTCTTACTAGGGAGTAGCTAAAATATGTGGATGCAATGAGATTTAAAGATGCATGTGCAATTATGGATTGGTGTAACAAAAAAATATCTACAGGATCTCATCAAAACTTAAAAGATTGATGATTCTTTTGGTTAGTTGAAGAAGAAAACATTCTACGATGACATGATTGAGAGACAATTTGATGAAGGGGGTAAATCATAAAACACACAACAACAGAAATGGCACACAGAAAATAAAATATTTCTTTATTGATTTGGACAACTTATTACATTATAGAAGCTCAATTACAATCAGAGGAATCAATCCTCCACAGGCTGCAACACACTACAGCTACACATCACCAAGATCTGGAATTTCTACCTTCTGTAACCCCAAATTAGCTAGGGTTTCTGTTTTCCCACCTATTCTTGACTCTACACTTTCCCCCTTATCTCTACTACCGCCCAGGGTTCCCAAAATAGTCATAAATAACACTTTTTGGTCGCCTCGAGCTAAATTTTAAAATTTGCAACTCCCTCCAAAAGTAGGTCAACTTCTAGGAAGCATAACTTTTGATCCGGGTGTCCGATTGACCAACTGTTTTAAGCACCGGAAAGCTCGCGATGTGAACTATCATGCCAAAAATACATAAACAAATTTCTATCAACTTTTTGAGATGTTATGGGATGTTTTAGTGCCTCATATCTCGTTTCAGAAATTTTCAAGGGCTTTTCAAAAAATAAAAACTTTAATATCTTTCAGCTCACAAATGATCTTTACTTGATTCCTTCACCAAAGGTCTTATATTTCAGTTATGAAGCTTTCTATAAGTTTTTACTTCAATCCGTGCCCAAATGCCAACTTTCCTAAAATGGCAGTTAAATTTTTCAAAACTGGCAGGTTGCTATTTTTAGCAGTTTGGAAAAAACTGAAAGTCCTACATCATTATTCAAGAGATTATGGAACCAGAAACACTAATTATGGAAATAAATGAAAACAACTACAATGATTTTGAATCAACTTCTTTTTGGATGATGCAAGATTGCCCTTACACCACTGGATGCTCTTGCATCAAACACCCAGGGTAATTTGAGAAGTGACCCTGTCACGTTTCAAGTGTTTGTTTGAGGAAAACCCAAATGGTCAACCTTTGCCTTAGACAACCAAGAAGAATCTTCAACAGGCCTTCCTTTCTATTTCACCAAATATTCTTCATATTGCCTGTTCTGAGTACTTCTTCCCACATGGCTATCCAAGATCTCTTCTATCTCCTCTATTGAAGTAGATGCCAGAATACTCCACTGTTCTTCTGTTGGTCCATCCTCTGTTCCACCTTCATGATATTCTAATAAATCAGTAATATTGAAAACAGGGGAAATATTGATCCCACTCGGTAGCTCTACCTCATATGCATTTCTTAAATCATGTTTCTTCAGGATTCTGCACAGTCCAAATTTCTTCATTTTCAACTTATTGTATGTTCCAATTGGGAACCTTTTTTTCTCAAGTGAACCATGACTTCATCTCTTACTTGGAACTCCTTATATCTCCTCTTCTGATCTGCCTTAGCCTTGTATTGAATATTCATCTTATTAATGTGCTTCCTCACCTCTTCATACAAATTCTTCAGATGTTCTACAAAGTCTTCAGCTTCAACACTTGTCTTTTCTCCTTTCTCTAGCTTCCTTAACTCAGAAGCATTTCTTGGGCTATTGCCATATACAATCTGAAATGGTGATTTACTAGTACTCCTATTGACAAAATTGTTGTAAGCAAATTCTGCTTGTGGCAAAACTAAATCCCATCCCTTGGGCTTATCTCCTACTAAGCATCGTAGCAGGTTACCCAAACTCCTATTCACCACTTCCGTCTGTCCATCAGTCTGTGGATGGTGTGCAGAACTGAACTTCAAATCTGTCTTCAACTTCTTCCACAATGTCCTCCAGAAATAACCAACAAACTTGGTATCTCGATCTGAAACTATGTTTTTTGGTAGACCATATAATCTCACCACCTCCCTAAAAAATATCTCAGCAATATGAACAACATCATTAGTCTTCTTGCAAGGAATGAAATGTGCCATCTTTGAGAATCTATCCACCACCACAAAAATGGAATCATGTCCTCTCTGTGTCCTTGGTAAACCAAGAACAAAATCCATACTAATATCATCCCATGGCTTCTCTGGTACAGGTAGTGGATGATATAGACCTACATTTTGACTTGCTCCTTTCGCCATCTGACATACTCTGCAACTCTGCACAAATTTCCTCACATCCTGCTGCAACTGTGGCTAATAATAATTTTCACCAACAATAGCAATGGTCTTATCTCGACCAAAGTGTCTGACCAATCCTCCACTATGTTTCTCCTTAATTAGGTTCTCTCTCATGGAACTCCTCAAAATGCACAATTGGCTTCCTTTAAACAACATGCCATCTTAGATTATGAAATCCAACCATTTTGTCCTATCCAAAGTAATAGGTTCCAGACAAGCTTTCCAAGCCTTTGCAAAATCTGGATCTTCAGGATACAAACTTTTAAACTCATCGAACCCAACAACCTCTAGCTTCATTTCTGTCAACAAATTTTGCCTTCTACTCAAGGCATCTACAACTCTGTTGGACTTCCCACTCTTGTGCTTCAAAACAAAAGTATAACTCTGCAAAAACTCAACCCATTTTAAGTGCCTTTGATTTAACTTTCTTTGACTATTAAGATACTACAAAGCCTGATGATCAGTATATAAAATAAACTTTTTTGGCAACAGATAATGTCTCCATTTCTTCAAAGCCTAAACCATTGCATAAAATTCCTGATCATAAACATAATATTTTTTCTTGGCATCATTAAGCTTCTTACTAAAATAGGCAATGTGCTTACCTTCTTGACTCAAAACAACGCCTATAACACTGCCACTAACATCACAATCTACCTGAAATACCTTATTGAAATCTGAAAGTGCCAAAACAGGTTGCTCTGTGACTTTTTGCTTCAATGTATCAAAGCTTTTGTCTGCTCCTTTAGTCCATCTAAACTCTTTTCTATCCCCTCTCATTGTCTCAGTTAGGGGTGCACAAATGCTACTAAAATTCCTGATAAACTTTCTGTAAAAACTTGCCAAACCATGAAAAGGTCTTACCTCTGTAGCACTCGTCGGTGTAGGCCATTCAATGATAGCCCTTACTTTTTCTAGGTCTATCTTAAGACCTTCCTCTGAGACAACAAATCCCAGGTATACCAACTCCTTCTTTGAAAAACTATATTTCTTCAAATTAATCAACAACTTCTCCTCCCTCGGCTTCTCTAGAACTCTTCTGATATACATCAGATGCTCACCTCAAGTCTTACTGAAAATTAAAATATCATCCAAATAAACAATAACAAAACATTCCAAAAATTCTTTCAGTACCTCGTTCATGAGCCACATGAATGTGCTCGGTGCATTGGTTAGCCCAAATGGCATGACAAACCACTCATACAAACCTTCATTTGTCTTGAAGGATGTCTTCCATCCATCTCCTTCTCTGATATGGATTTGGTGATACCCACTCTTTAGGTCAATCTTCGTGAAGTACTTGGCTCCATTGAAACAATCCATGATGTCATCCATTATTAGCAATGGAAATCTATACTTGATCGTTATCTTTTGATGGCTCAAGAGTCTGTACACATCCTCCATTCTCCATCTTTCTTTGGTGCTAGTACTGCAGGTACTACACATGGACTTAGGCTCTCCCTTATTAGTCCCTTCCTCAACAACTCCTGAACTTGTCTGTTCAGCTCTTCATTCTTTGCAGGCTACCTTATTCGACAAACTGGCTCCTGGTATCAAATCCATTTGATGACTTATCTTCCTTATTGGTGGTAAACCTTTTAGTACATTATCAGAGACAATATCTTGAAATTCTTCCAGCATCTTTGAGACTTCAGCTGGTACATCTTCACATTTCTTTTGACTAATCTTAGGAATCAATGCATAGCAATGACGCTCATGCTTCATACCCTCCAAAAATTTTCTACCATCTACCAAGAAAATTCTGGCAGTACTACATACCTTTTCTTCCACCTCCTTCAAGGGCTTCAACTTATGACGAACTCCATCCTTTGTTAGGGAATATGTGTTTGCACGACCATCATGGATAGCGCTCCTATCATACTGCCACAGCCTCCCCAACAGCATATGACATGCATCTATCAATATGATATCGCACAACACCTCATCATGGTAGTCCCCAATCTTGAACTTCACTAGACACTACTCATTGACCAAAGTTTTGTGGTCCTTCTCCAACCATGCAATCCGATATGGATGTGGATGCTTTCTTCTTATTAACTTTAACTTGTCAACCATCTCCTCTGAAACAATATTGTCAGTGCTTCCACTGTCAATAATAATATCATAACACTTACCTTCACATTTACACCTTGTGCGGAATAAACTGTTCCTTTGATTTAGTTCTTTCTCGTCATTCAACAAAGTTCTTCTAACAACTAGGGTTTCTCCCCTTTCAGCATCTTCAGAACGCTTAGACTGCGCATCTTCATCTACATGTGCAACTCGTGCATTACCTTCAGGTCTTCTATTTGTCCTTCCTTGATGTTAAAAACACTCGTATGCTTGATGCCCTTCTTCTCCACATTGGAAACAGGTTCCTCTGAAACCTCCTCTTTCGGATCCTTGCCCAGGTTGGCCCCTTCCTCTTCCTCTTTGCTCACCAATGTTCTAGTCATGAGGGCGGTAGGCATTATCCCTTCTCTAATTTCGACTGGTGCCAGCTTCTTCACTTTTCTTTTGATCTTCATTACGGCCTCCATAGGGTCTTCCACTAGTCCTTCCGCCTTGACGTCTTCCTCTTTGCTTGCTATCGAATCTTTTATTTAGCTTCTCTTCTACCTTCAGGGAAAACTGGTACACATCTTCTATGGTGGTCATTCTGACCAGGCTCAGCTCCTCTTGAATACTTGGCCTCAACCCATTAATGTAACGGGCTACCTTCTCCTTGTTTGCCTCTGCATGGCCTATCCTAATAGTAATCTTATAAAACTCTTATGTATACTCCTTACTAGACTTGTTACCTTGCTTTAGTCCTTGCAGCTTCTTCAGCAACTCCATCTCATAGTCCACATGAATGAATTGCTTCTTCAATTTCTCCACCATCCAATCCCATTTGGTGATCTTTCCTTTTCCTCTTCTGTTCCTCTCTAATTGGATCTCCTTCCACCAAATACTGGCGTGGCCCTTCAACTTTGTTTTTGCAAACTTGACCTGATCTGGGTCCTCCACATCTTCATACTCGAAATACTCCTCCATGTCATTGATCCAATCAATAAGCTGTTCCGGATTTAAATCTCCAGAATATGGAGAAACTTCGATTCTGGGCCTCTTTCCAATCTTTGAAATGGCCCTCAACAACCTAACTTCTGCAGGATCTCCTGCAGCTTCTTGTTCTTCCTTAGATAGCTTTTCTTCAGATTCATCTTTGCTTTCTTCTCTTGTTCTCAGCTCAAACCCTCTTCGTAGCTCCTTTTGCAATGCATTGATTTGTCTTTGCAAGGCTCTAAAACCCTCTTCCGTCAGAGCATTCCTCCCAATACAATTTCTTCATGGAGGCATCTTAATCTCCGCAGCAAACCCACAACCTTGGGTCCTGGTGTAAACTGCCTTACGGTCAGCAATCTGTCTACACACTTAGAAACCCTTGCTCTGATACCACCTGATGAAGGGGGTAAATCATAAAACACACAACAACAGAAAGGACACACAAAAAATAGAACATTTCTTTATTGATTTGGACAACGTATTACATTATAGAAGCTCAATTACAATCAGAGGAATCAATCCTCCACAGGCTGCAACACACTATAGCTACACATCACCAGACTCTGGAATCTTCTACCTTTTGTAACCCCAAATCAGCTAGGGTTTCTATTTTCCCACCTATTCTTGACTCTACACTTTCCCCCTTATCTCTACTACCACCCAGGGTTCCCAAAATAGTCATAAATAGCACTTTTTGGTGGCCTCCAGCTAAATTTTGAAATTTGCAACTCCCTCCAAAAGTAGGTCAACTTCCGGGAAGCATAACTTTTGATCCAGATGTTCGATTGACAAACTGTTTTAAGTGCCAAAAAGCTCGCGATGTGAACTATCACGCTGAAAATCCATAAATAGATTTCTGTCAACTTTTTAGGACGTTATGGGATGTTTAGTGCCTCATATCTCATTTCAAAAAATTTCAAGGGCTTTTCAGAAAACAAAAACTTTAATATCTTTCAGCTCACAAATGATCTTTGCCTGATTCCTTCACCAAAGGTCTTATATTTTAGTTATGAAGCTTTTTGTAAGTTTTTACTTCAATCCGTGCCCAAATGCAAACCTTCCTAAAATGGCAATTAAACTTTCCAAAACTGGCAGGTTGCTATTTTTAGCAATTTGGAAAAAACTGAAAGTCCTACATCATTCGTCAGGAGATTATGGAACCAGAAAGACTAATTATGTAAAGAAATGAAAACAACTACAATGATTTTGAATCAACTTCTTTTTGGGTGATGCAAGATTGCCCTTACACCACTGGATGCTCCTGCATCACAATTGGTGGATCAACAAAATGCCATTCATTTAAGAGTTCAAATGCAAGAACATGGACTATGTGGAGTAGGAAACTTTCCTTTGTTTGTTAGTTTTTGTTGGAGGTGAGTAGGAAGCATGTTAAAATATAAAAGAGGTTGATTAAAGGAAACAAAGACCTCTAACACCTATACAAACACATGATCACCATGAGACAGAGTTTGAAGAGGATAACCAATTGTTGGCATTAGATGATTATGATTGCATTTCAGGCTTTGCACAACAAGATACATTAACAAGATCTAGAGTTTCATTAAATTTTTTAGTGATCTATTTTATAAATGCAAATATTTCTTTGAATTATATCACCTCTTCATTGAATTAATAATTTCTTTTTTGCAAGATGTGTATGTTGTTGCACCTAAAAGAAATAGAGGAAATATAGCATTGATTAGCTTGATGTGTTGAGACAAAACATAATTTGTTAGAGCTTAGAGTAGATGAAGATAACTACAAATATCTGACAGGTTTTGTGGTTTTTGTTGTCATATTTTAGTCAAGGCCAAAATAGCCCAAAAATCCCATCTTTCTTCCATAAAAAATATCCGATCTGAGAAAGCTTAAACGAAATAAAGTCCCCCTTTAAAATCTCAAAAAATCAAGTATTTTTCCTTTATTTTTTGCCTTAGTTGGCAAAATTTGAGTTCGGTGAACCTTCAGTTCGTAGATTGGCAAGTTCGCCGATTGAACGATTCACCGACTAAAGGAACCAATAGGCAGGCATAATTGTCTAAGACAAAAGTGGTGAAGGCATACCTTAGCAAAATTTTAAGTTCGATGGACATAAAGTTCGTTGACCGGCTAGTTTGCCGATCGGCCAGATCACCAACTAAGGAGGGCAAGGCATCGGGAAAGGTTTCTTTTGAAGGAGTGAAAGCAAAGACACACGAGTTTGCCTATATTGGTAAAACTCAAAGTTGGAAAACCAATTGGTGGCTTCGCCAACCAAGGAAAGGAAAAGACAAAGTAAGGCCAAGTTTGTGAAAGGGAAAGTTTGCTGATAAGGCAGAAAGAGACAAGCAAGCCGAAGACTGAACAAAAGAGCTTATCGAGAAATCAGGGAATCACAAAATCACCAACTCACCAATGAGTTCGTGATTCCTGGGGTTCACCGATAAGGTGATTTGCCAACTATAGGAACCAAAGGGGACAAAGGAAAAGAGGAAGGAAGAAGTTGCAAGAAAGATGACAGTCAACCAAAAACTAAGGAAAGGGAAGCCGATCACTTGGCTGATAATTTCATGAAATGGCGAACTTGTCAACAAGTTTGTATTTTTAAATTTCTCTGATAAAGCAAGGGGCCGACAAGGAACAAAGACAAAGACAAAGGCGATGGTTCGCCAAATGAAGATTTTGCCGACCAAAGGGGGATAAGTGAAGAAAGCCAAACAAAAGGAGTTCGCCAGAGGGTGAATTCTCTAATAAAGGAAAATTCAAAGGGCACCAAAGGAAGAATTAAAATAAACACTGATAAAGTGTTGTAAAGGCTTGCAGGGCATGTTTTCCTAAAATAATGCCATTGTTGTAGAACAAATTAAATACCTAAAGGATAATATTGCAGATCAGTCAAATTCAGGTAGTTGAAATAGTTAAAATATTCAATGTGCTTGTACACAGGAGGGACATAATGGATTTGAAGGTAGCATGGAAGGATTTTAGACCTTCCCTCTTCAATGTGCCTAACACCCATGTGTGTAGGCAATCATCTTCTACATTTTTTGTAGACTTGACAGAGCATGGCTGTCGTCCCTATTTGCAGATTTTCTGACAAGGCCATGGGCCAAATTAAATGCAGCGTGGGCACCTTGACATAATGTGTTGACCACTTTTTAGTGTCCATGACTACTACACAATGATTGTAAAAGTTATATAAGCATGTTAAGATGTATTTTTTAGGGATTGGCTGCACTGGGTCATTTTCAAAGACAAAGTTCTTTGCAGGTTTGAGACTTGTGGTTTTCTCCAGAATTAGGCAAATTTGATGGACTAAGCTCTTTTTTGAGCTTCTCATGTCTCTGTATCAGTTCACCAATGAAGGAGAGTCTATCATTTTGTGTCTATTTCATGCCCATAATGAATTCTTCTTTTGTAATGGCTATTTAGCCTCTATGATCAATATAAACTAATTTTTTACCTCTCATTGTTCTTATACTGTGTTTATTTGATAGATGTAATCTGTGTATTGTGGATAAAATGGTCCCTTTCATACTTTCATCTTGCTGCCTTAACCTCTATTTGAACCTATATGAGTTTGTGTGAGTTTCCTTCAGCGTTTGAGATCATTACTATGTTATGTCAGTTGTACTTAAGCACCCTAAATCTTGGTGCATCACCCCTTTCACTTTCAGTTCTTTTTTATCTCTTTTCCCTGTGAGCATTAGCATTAGATTTAACCATCATTCTCTGGACCTTAAGTCCAAAAAGAGGAACTGACCTTCTTTGGATGTTTGGTCTCAACTACAAGGTCCCACACCTTGAGACCAATTCCATGTTTCATTGAATTTGTTGGAACTGTCAAAAGCTTCAACAACATGGTGCAAATTCAAGTGACAATAGTTCTTGTTGGTACTTGGCTACAAAAATATTTGACAAGGAAGAATGGTTTGCCTGCATTTGAAGATTATGAAACAAATAACAGAATTGTGCACTACTCACATTTGGTTGTGGCAAAAAAATATATAATTAGTGAGATATCAAGGGAAACTTGCTACAAAAGAGTTATGGATGCTTTTTATAGAAGAGCACGAGGCAATTATAGACATGTTACAAAAAAAGAGGATGCAGATGGTACAATGGAGTAAGTTTTAAATGGTTTGTAAGTATGTAGAACCAAACTCTTAATCTTTATTTTTTGAGCAAGTTATCTTCTTTCCTTTCTTTTTTTAATCTATTGTTACTAGTTTGTATCTCAATGTAGATAGACATTAGAGAGATTTTGAAGTATAAATATATACTTGTAATTTTACTTCAAAATCCCTTTAATGAGGGCTTATATGAGCTTCCACCTTCACATGGTTGGTCCTATCAGTAGAGAATATATTTAATCTCAAAGTGAAGAGAATCTCTTCCCTTATTTCATTAATTTTGTATTGTCTTCTTAGAAAATTAGTAACTAATTGCATGTCCCCTTAAGCCATCCCCTAACTATGTTCCATGAATGAGGTGATCGATTTAGTTTAATAAGTTTGGGATTTAGTTTGTAAGTTTAGGATTACCATCCCCTTAATTTAGCTTAAGCCATCCCCTAACTACATTTCATAAATTAGGTAATCAATTTAGTTTAATAACTTTGGGATTTGGTTTAGTAAGTAAATAGAATTTAGTAAATAGTTAATTGATTTAGTATCATTCCTTTAAGCCATCCCCTTAAGTCCTCTTAAGCCATCCCCTAACTACATTCCATAAAATAGACAGTCAATTTAGTTTAATAACTTTGAGATTTAGTTTAGTAAGTTTATGATTAAGTAAATAGTTAATTGATTTAATATCATCCCCTTAAGCCATCACATAACTATGTTCCACAAATTAGGTAATGAATTTAGTTTAATAACTTTGGGATTTAATTTAGTAAGTAAATAGTTAATTAATTTAGTATCATCCCCTTAAGTCCCTTTAAGCCATCACCTAACTAGATCCCATAAATTAGGTAATTGATTTAGTTTAATAAGTTTGAGATTTAGTTTAGTAGGTAAATAGGATTAAGTAAATAGTTAATTATTTTAGTACAATCCCGTTAAGTCCCCTTAAGCCATCCCCTAACTACATTCCATGAATTAGGTGATTGATTTAAGTTTAATAACTTTAGAATTGAGTTTAGTAAGTTCAAGATTAAGTACATAGTTAATTGATTTAGTATTACGCCCTTAATAAATTAGTAAGTAATTGTATGTGGACCCTTAAGCCATCCCCTCAAGGCCCCTTAAGCCATCCCTTAACTATGTTATTATTTTTAGTTTATTTGTCTAAATATCATTAAAAACACATGTTAAATATTTTTTTTTGATAGACTTATTGTTCGCAAATATTTTAAAAAGTTATATCTTGTAAAATAGTTAAATTTTAAGAAAATTTATAGTCTTTTACAATTTTGTTTGGCCCTACAATTGGATATAGTATTATTCTAATATCCATCTAGAACAATTTCAATTTTGAGTTCATCAAGATAGTATAATAGCATGGATATATATGAAGCATGAGGAATACCCCTTTTAAGTATTGAATCCAAGCATCTTGTACTTTCTACATATGAGAGAAATAAGAGCATAGTATTTAGGGAAATTAAAAGAGAAATAGTTACACCGTATTGGATAGGAATGTAGGGTTCCTTAATATTGTAGAAAAAAAATGTTTACGAAGTTCCATTAGATAGTTAATACTATTTATTTCTTCTATTTTGTATCCTCATAATTGATCTGTGAGTTTTTATGAATTTTGGTATTATGTTTTGACTAATTAGGGCTTAAGGATGCAATTATAATTTTCCTACTTGGAATCTTAGTTTTAAAACATCATTTTTGAAACATTTCATTTCTTGAATTTTCTTAGTTTCAAAACATCAATTAAATCAACTTAAAGATGCATATTTAAATATATAAATTTTTGATACTATGAAAGTTTATACCAAATCAAATTATAAATGCATATGAATATTATGCCTTGACCACAATGCTTGTATACTAGGAATACTCAAAAGATTACTTGTAAAATGACTTAGATTATGATTCTAAGTGAAAATGTCAACATGTAATTTAGTCCAAATGTCCAAAACTATATACATGAAACTTAGTTTGAAACTCCAAAATATATACACATGAAAATGAAATAGTCTATATGAAATAAATACATATGTATCAAATACATGTGAGATCATAAAATGATATAGTCTATGAAATAACTCTATGTATTAAATATATTAGATCATAAAAATGTTTAGGGATCATAAAAGTCTAGATCTATACACATTAAGGTCTATCATCAATAAAATCAAGAGGCCTCTTAATTCCATGTGAGCTAGATGCTTTCCTAGCTATAGTGCTAGTACCACTTCCTCCTAGTAAGAAGTCTCATGTTCTAAACTTGGGAGGCTACAAATAAAAGAATTTACAAATCAATTATATTCAAAATTAGTCAAGTGCATGTATTAAATTCAATCAAATATTTTAAACAAAATCAGAAACTTGTAACTACTTGATTTAAATATAGTTCTGCATATATATGCATACCACTAGATGATCATCTTGTGCCTCATGGTGTTAGCAGTGTATAGTGATAACATAGAAAAGGTGGAATGTGTAGATTCCTACATTAAAATAAAAGGAATTACACGAGTAATAAAAATGCAAGCATGTACTAAAAATACCTAAATTGCATAAAATACTAGTACAGACCTCAAATGATGTAGAATCCAATTGCTCATCATGCACCAAACCTTCAGTCGCCTGGGCTATTGTATTATTTTGCATATATATTTTAAAGATTGAATTTAAAAAATTACAAAATTATATAGATTTTCAACCAACATATATGTAATATGTATGAACTATTAAATTTATTTAACGTGCACATGTACAAACTTTTAAATTTGACACAATGCAAACTTGTAATGTAAATAAATCACACACCACAATTGACTCAAGAGAATCTAAGATTGGAGGATTGATGACACCTTGCAATTGGGACTCTGATGTGGAAATGTTGTAGAGGAAAACTAATGCGTTGTAGACTTAACATAATTTAGGGGTAAACCTATCTGAATAGTCCACTCTATCATTGTACTCCTACATTAAATTATCAACCAAGGAGCGTAAGCTTATGATGGCATTGCACTGTATGTGCCTTCAGGGCCCATATTCTTTCTAAACTATCTTATCCAAACCTACTCAGATAATTCTACTTTGCTGGAATTCATAGAAATGCAAGAACAATAAAAATAGTTACAAAATCTAGTGGCTACGGGTACCTTCAGCATAAGCTGTAGATAACGGCTATCAACAGGAGGGTAAATGCAAGAAGTTGTGTCCACTTAAGGTGGAAGTTTCGGAGTTAGAAAAAAATCCAAAATCGGGGAACCAAAAACGGGATCCCGTTTATATAAAACGAGATCCCGTTTATAGAAAACGCGATCCCGTTTTGCTTCGGGATCCCGAGCCTAGAACCAAAAACGCGATCCCATTTTTTCCCGGGATCCCGAACCTAGAAGCCAAAAACGGGATCTCGTTTCAAAATACGGGATCGTGTTATAAACGGGATCCCGTTTTATATAACGGGATCGCATTATATATAACGGGATCGCGTTTTATAAAACGGGATCCCGTTTTTAAAAAGTATTAAATTTTTAAAAAAATGGCAGAGACCCCATTTTCAACAGCGACAGGCGAAAACAGGATCCCGAGTTCAGAGACCATCCAGCCACCAGGTAAGTGGATTTTTCCACTTCTACAAATTACCCATGAATTGTTTTAAGCTTCCCTTGTTTGTTTTGATGTAAAATACAATCAAAATTTAAATTTTGAATTGTTATTTAGGGTTTAGGGTTTATGAAATTAGTAGTTGATTTTTGATAGTTTAGATGTAAAATACAATTGAAATTTTGAAAGACTGTATCATATAAAAGGTTAGAATTTGAACAAACTGTCAAAATTATGTTTAAAATTGAGAATTGAATAGATATATTTAGACATTTTAGCTGTAAAATACAATTGAAATTTTGAAAATACTGTATCATATGAAATGAGAGATTTTGAACAAACTGTCAAAATTTGAGTTCAATTTGAGTGTTGAATAGCTGTATTTAAACATTTTAGCTGTAAAATACAATTGAAAATTTGAAAATACTGTATCATATGAAAGGAGAGATTTTGAACAAACTGTCAAAATTTGAGTTCAATTTGAGTGTTGAATAGCTGTATTTAAACATTTTAGCTGGAAAATGCAATTGAAATTTTGAAACGATTGTATCATATGAAAGGAGAGATTTTGAACAAACTGTCAAAAATTATATAGCATTGGGATGATATATATATATGGTTTTTATAAAATTTACTTATAACAATGTATGTCATTGTATTTTAAAGGCATTATTGAATAGCTAACTATCATGTAAAAAAATTACAACAAACCATAATAAAACCAATTTATCACATCCAAAATGATGAAGCCATCATGAAACTTATGAAGTGTCAAGACCACATCCCCACTGTAATCATAAGAAAGACTTTTCCACCATACTTAACACCTACATATATGCTTATTTTGGAGAGAAAGAAAGAACCCTTTAGTCCTGAGGCACCCTAGTCTAGGCAGAATAGCAACAATCTATATAAGAAGAAACTTGTGATCGATTAAAATGATACAATAAAAATGGACACTTCCCAAGAGCTCCTCAATTTGACAAACTTCACCTTCCATTAGATACCACTTAGATACAAGACATGACTCCCCTCTCCTTGTTGAGGACATGCTATAAACATCAACCTGTGAATAGAAGCTTGGACCCTAAACTTTCTAAGATAGTAGCTCCACTGGGCCTTGACATCAAAGAAGGCATATATAACCATGTCACCATGTTAAATATTACGTTGATTTCTTCATGTGGTCTTATGGTGATCTATGCCTTGAGACTCCATCTTTAAAGTCATGCATCATCTTGTGGTTCACCTCAATGCCAAACCTATTCAATAAAAGCTACGCAAAATGCACCCCCAAGTAGCCCTCGTGGTCATAGAAGAATTGTATAAACTCTTGGATGTCCAGGGTTCATTTAGACTATTACATAATCCTAAATGGGTAGATCTAATGTGGTCTTAGTTAACAAGAAAACTAAGGGAATTCATGTTTGCACTAACTTTTGAGACATCAAAAAAGGATCTACCCCAACTTAGATAACTTTTCTCTACCAAACATTGATATGGTCGTGGATCTTGTGCATAGCCATATATATAAAATTTTATCATTAATCTGGATATAATATGGACCAAGTTGAAACATTTGAGTTAGACATGGAGACACCTAGATTATGGAGCTCGGTCTATGTAAGAAAACACCTCCTATAGACTCAACACAAACTTATCCCTCAACCCTCTAAATTGTGACTTACATCATTTGATTACCCTGGAACACACTATAGACAACTCTATACAAATTTGGCAAAATATATTTTCTCCTAACAGAAACTTGTATATGTAGAAGTATCTACTACTACATTAGATTTGATATACTTCTTAAAAGGAAAGATTTGGGACTAACAACTAAATAGAAAACAATAACTAGCTTTGCATTTTCTAGGAAATAGGAAACAAAATTGAGCTAGAACCATCTTGACTAATTTATCTATTTCTAGCTAGATTGAACCCTAATTCTATATGCAATTCCAACCCTAACCCTAACACTAATTCTAACCCTAATCCTAACCCTAATTCTATATGCAATTCAAACCCTAACCCTTATTATAACCCTAATCATAACCCTAACCCTAACTCTACTTGTAATTGTAATTGTAATTGTAACTCTAACTCTAGCCCTAACCCTAACCCTAACGAGCTACTTGTAATTGTAATTGTAACCCTAACTCTATCCGTAACCCAAACCATAATTGTAGCTCTAATACTTACCCTAATTTAGCAACCCTTGAATTCTAATTCTAACCCTAACCTCAATTCTAACCCTAAGCCTGATCCTAATTGAAACCCTAACCCTAACTTTAATTAATCACGAGTCATGCTACAGGGATTTCTTCTACATATTTTGTATGCATGTGTTATTCCCTTATTGCATGTGAGTTCACCAATTATTTGGAAGTCTCCTAACTGGGAGGCGGGCTTGTATTCAAGCCCTATAAATTTTGTGTTTATAGGTGTTATGTTTAAAGCTATATGGAGACTTGTAATAGGAGGTCTTGAATTTGGTACCAATGATTGTGAGTTCCTTGTCTAGAATATGATGAACCTTCTGAACAAGAGAACCTTGTAGACCATGATGCATATCTTGAAATTTAAACTTGAACATTATCGTCATGTGAATGCTTTTAGCCATCCTACAACCTCCTATCACCCTTCATCCTCTTATAGGGATATGCCACACAACCTCTCCAAGTTGACCATGCCAAACCCAAAGTCACAATCGTAAGAGGTAAAGAATCTTTTGGCCCCATTCAAGTCCACTCCCTAATAGGAGTGATACAATGCTAATAGGGTTGTGAAGGTAATTAAGTTCTTGATTAGCATGTTGGGTGTATCTAAGCATAATGATGATATAGTTAGTCCTGATTTCATTAATCTTAAGATCATTGAGCTAGAGTACTTAATATATATGTTATAGTTTTGTTCAATCAATAGTGGTAGGGGAAATTAATATACTACAATGACATCAAACATAAACCAATAGGTGTCTTAAGATATATTAGTGGTAGGGAAAATTATAGTGGCCTTAACCCTAGAGTAATAAGTTTCAAAGTAGTGTTAGAATTACTAATAAACTAAAAAACTTTATCCTAGGGTGGTGGGACAAATTACACAAGCCTTACAAAGCCTCTACCACTTCCTTGACATTTTTAACATTGTTTGAATTTAATAGGAGGGATTTATGTCACCTCCTCCTCATGTCTTAATTCTCATAGTAGATAGAATCATCCAATTTAGCATCAAGACATGAAGGTTTATCTTCATCATCTTAGAAATATCCTCCAAGGCTTTGTGCATATGCTCATGCCACACATTGAAGATGTGGAATTTATCTAAGTAGCAATATAGAAATCCTTAGCCTAACCTTCTAGACCCCTTCAATATCATTGTATAGAAGGTAGATACAAGTAACATTTGATAGCATGGAGGCACAACTTAGGGATTTCAAGTTGAATGTAAAAAAATAATTCTTCCCAACAAATGCTAGATGTCTAGGAGCAATTTAATGATTTCTTCCATTATCTGCCTAGTCTAGAATATAATTACCTTTTCTTTTGATATGTTTGAAGGAGATAGATTTAAACAAGTATTCACCAAGTTTCTAGCTTCCAATATATAATAGTTTCCAATAACCACAAGCTTCATCTATGCTTTTTCATATGATCAATGTTGATCTTGGAATCTCCTTCCACACTAAGGGATATCTTGTTTAGTTTCCAAGTCATCTTGAGGCCTTGGATATCATGGCCCTAGAATCTACCATATTATTGTTCTTGACACCAAAATCATAAGCTTTAAGATAGGTAGAGGTTTTCCCTTATCATCTCTTAATAAACATAGTCCTCCTACTTCACTAGGATTACCCTTGGCTACCCATCAAAATTTCAAGCTTAATCCATCCCAATGTAGGTGTGGACCAAAGGGTGTGAATATCAACATGGGTATCTCCTTGTTTTAACCTTATTCAAAGCAACCTTGGCCAATTATGAGCCTAATCAGTGCCTCTTCTAGCATGATCATATATTCCTCTTTACCCCAACAATCACCAAGTTCCTAAATGCACCATATTTCTTTAAAATAACTTCTAAAATTTGGGATGCATATTCACATTTAAGAAATACATGATGATTGTCCAGAGAAGTTTCGTTACTTAAATGCACATTGAAATTTTGAAATATATATTGCCCATTGTATCAATCATTATCATGGTAGTCCTAATAGCTCTCTTACATTTTGAAATTTGTACATGCATGTATACATTATTTGTATGTTTTTAATTTAAATTTATTTCAAGTGTAATTTCTTGAAACATATATATATATTCTTGATTTAATTTTAAATTTGTACTGAAGTTTGTATGTTTATATGTATATATATGCAGGTTCATATCTAGATTTTTATATATACATCATGAATCTAGATGATATTCACTTTGATGTTGAGGACTTCCTTAATGCACAAGATGATCCGGCCTCACCCCCACCCCCACCCCCACCCCCAGTGCCAAATGCCCCACCTCTAGATGCCCCACCTGTAGATGACCCGCCTCCACCTCCACCTCCACCCCCACCTAGAACTGACCAGGCTCGCTTGCGAGCCATAATAAATGAAAATGTGGATTCGATACAAGAAAAACTGAATTCCATTTGCAGTGAACAATTCATGCCACCTCACGTAGTACATTTTGCATCTTTGATGCAAAACATTGTAGATTCTGTGAGGTCTATTGACTCAGATTTTGATGGATTCCAGAAATGGAGAGAGGAGAGGCACCAATTTTATGCTGATGGCCTCTCCTATAAGACTATTTTGGATCTTAAAATCACAAAAGCTCATTTAGCACAATATTTTAGACATCCCATTTCAAATGAACCTATTCCTGCAAATAAGAAAAGAATATCAATCAGGTGGTGTAGGCATGAAGGAATGTCTGCCAATTTTTGGGATAGATGGTGGATGGTGTTTGATTATCCACCTCATGCTAATTGTGAGGTTCCTTTATATTTTTTGAGAAAATTATATGTAGAGTTTGTTATGAATAAAAAACCCAACTACTTTGATTTTAGATCATTCCAGGGTGTTGGTGGTGGCATGCCACAACAGAGGTTGGGGGCATGGGTTGATCCCCAACGACCGGTGCCTGTTCAACCTCTTATTGACCCTCCTGTTGCTGCCATTCCTTCGCCCTTTGAGCATCGTGCAGTGGTATCCACACTAGGCACCTTGAGTGCACTCTCAGGTAGCCTACATGAGCAAACTTCTATGATGGTAGCTCGAGTTAGAGAGCATGGAGGAGTTGATGATGGAAGTGGTCCTAGTGCCACTCCACATGTGTTGATGCCTCATACATGTACGAGTTGCAATCAATTGTGTTATGGACCTGATCAGGCAGTTGCACCCACTTCAGCTACACATGCATCATCTGATAATGTGGGCACTGAATCATTTGTTGATTATCTATTTGTTGAGGATCATCCCACTGATCATTCGACACAGGTATATATAGGTTATGTACACATGTTGAATTTAAAACAATTTTTTAACCACGTGTTTTTAATCAACATATAGATGATCAATTAAATTGTAATATTTTAACAATCGAATTGTTTGGTTTGTTTGGTGTAGATGATGGCAACAGGGGTCACAATTGATCGAATTAATTTTTCATCGACACCTGTTCATCTCGGGCACCCATTTGGGGTACATTAAATCAATGATTTGTAAATTTGTAAAATTCAGTCTTGAATGTGTGTACAATTAAATATTTATGAACTGGTTCAGGGTTCTTCCACATTGAATCCTCCATCTCAGGGTGTCTCGAGCGCTCCTCCATCATTGGGCATCTCACATGACACTCTTACAGTATGTATATTGTTTTAAAAAACTGTATATATACTTAAATTTTTCTATTTTGATATCAGTGTATCTAAAAACGTGCACATACATATTTAATATTTTATAAATATGTCTATGCAGGTTGACACAACTATGAGGATGGGCATTGTAGCACACTTGGATAATCCAAGTTTATATCAGGAGTCGACTGCATTTCAGGTTGTTGAAAAACGTATTTAATAACATGTACACTGTAAGTCAATTATATATATGTTTTAAAACCTAATTTGTACACACATGTGCTAACTTAAATATAAATGACATTGTAGGAGCTTGTTAGTGACATGTTTCATGATCAACACACAGCACATGCAGAGCAGAAGGACAGAGGAGATGGGCAACCTGATACGGTATAATTTAAAATTTAGATTATATTTAAATTGAACAATTAAAATAAACGTTGTGAACTTAAAGTAAATTTCTTTATATATATATATATATATATATATATGTTGACATGTACATTCAAAATTCTTTTTTCTTAAAATATAGCTCGATACATGTCATGGAGCTAAGCCTGTAGAGACAGGTCCTGGAATAGAGGATTCACAACAAGTTCCTCTTACGGTATAATAATTTTTAAATATGATAGTTCTTATATATTAAATTGAATTAAATCATTTTTAAAATTGTCAAGTATATCTAATTTCAACTTGAACTTTCTCTTGTATTAAATAGATTGATTCAGAGCATGGAGACACAGGTCCAGGTGCACCAGAGCATGCCTCTCAGCCTCACACGGTAATTTAATTTTATGATATAAATTATAAATTTAAAAATTGTCATTAAATTAGATTTGGACTAATCATCTTACATCTAATTTCATATAAATCTTTCTCTTTTGCAGAGTGATTCAGGTCATCTGAGTAGTTCGCATGGTGTGAAGAGGACTCTTGATGATAGAGATAGTATGTGATAGGTTATTTCAAACATGGGCTATGTATAATTTGACAATTTCATGGACTATTTGTTATATACTGTTTGTCATGGACTTTATATATATATTGTTGTTCACCTGGACTTTATATATTTGACTATTTCATGGACTATTTGTTATATACTGTGTCATGGACTTTATATATATATATATATATATATATATATATATATATATATATATATATATATATATATATATATATATATATATTGTTGAACATGGACTTTATATATTTTTTTGAACATGGACCTGGACTTTATATATTTGACTATTTCATGGACTATTTGTTATATATTGTTTGTCATGGACTTTATATATATATTGTTGAACATGTGGACTTTATATATTTTTTGAACATGGACCTGGACTTTATATATATATTGTTGAACCTGGACTATATATTTTTACATGTCACACAATAAATGCAATCTTGTCGTAGTTCAAAATCATATACATGTCAAAGTAATAGTCATGTAAAACCATCATGTTAGTTTAGGTGCATCCATATTTATATATATGTTATCCATGCATACATACATTGCATATACATCATAAACTATAAAAGCATAACATCACATACATATGTATATACAAGCATCCCTAAATTTAATCATAAATCAAACACTAATCTAACCATGTGCATGAAGGAAAAGAAATGTAAACATTTGAGATCAACCATAATAAGATATATAGATTGACATCAATAGAAATAATCAATTGTCATATATAAATCTACAAGTGTCAGAGTGTTGATCTAGATTTGCGCTTAATGAAGAAATTGCATTGAAAGAATTTATGTAGTGATGAGGTCCTAATAAAGTTCCTCCATTCATTCACGGTATGCATATTTAGGTCCTGGTCAAATTTTAAGCAATAAAATGGTAAGCAAATCAAAACAAAGCATTAAAAAGTGAGATAAGTTCATGAGGATCTCTTGCCTACTAGGAGGGATCAATCTCTCACATCTTCTCATCTAGAGATCAACTAAGTTATATTAAATGATCCTAGCATGGTTATAGTTATATTTATCCAAGTGCCTTGGTGCTTGAACATCTTGTGTTGATCATGTAATTTAAGATGTCTTAAGGGGTCCTAATTTACGATGTCTTAAGTGGACACAACTTCTTCACCAAATTGTTGATAAAAAAACATGTGAACTATAACTTTGGAACTAGGCCTACAATTTATTAGTGGAGGTGGGAATTTCATTGTAGCATAAATGACACAAATTAGGAATGAAGTTAGTAGAAATCTTCCCCTTTGGTAAATCACATGTGTAATAATGACACCCATCTAGCATTTAAATGTATTGAGTCTTTGTTCCCAAATAGTTTGCACATCATAATCATGGCCTCTTTCATTTCACTAGGAAAACTTACAATTGTGTAATCCTCCACATTCCTTAACTTTTTAAATCCACATTAGGACTAGCCCAATCTTTTAACACTTCAATTACATTATACTCTTGAGACCATTACCTTGCAACTATAACATTGTACCTCAAAGTGGGTTCAAGTGAATTCAACATTTATTTGAAAACTACTTCTCTCACCATTATTATAGTCTAATTTTCTACATTATTGATATAGTCTACATTTAGGGTACAATGCCTAAAAGTATCTAGCAAGATATCTAAAAAGTTAAACACATCAAATTTTCTATCCAGCCTATGTAAGTAGGATGCTCTAACCTACCAACATTTGTGACTACATCTCCTTTGTCCTCTAGCTAATCTATGAAGAAATATTATATTAAATTAAATCCCAAGGCCTTATGTGGGTATCATAGAGTGTCCTTGCAATCTAGTAACTTAGATTCCATTTATGTTTCTACACAAACTATTTATAGTTGAATAAACTCTCATCACTTTGGTTCTAGTTGACTTCTTATTTTGTTTCACAGTCTTCTCCACAATAAGATTCATATACATGTATTTGAGAAATAACCATGAGAAATCACTTGATTTGATAAGTTGATTAATAAACAACTTAATTTACAAGACAAAAGATTTCATCATAGATTTACTTCATTAATGCAAATAAAATTGATGGGATATTCCAATATTTTACAAAATGAAACCATTTATTACCTTAATTATCTTGTCAAATCATTGAAATATACTTACTATATCATACTCAAGGTGTCATTCTCTAATTGGACTAAGCTAAAGTTTTCTTACTATATCATACTCTAGGTGTCATTATCTAATTGGACTAAGCTTAACTTGTCAAAATAAAAAATAATAATAAAATAAATCTATACCTTCCCCTAAGCTTGCCCAATCTCATTAGGATTTGTCAACTTTAATTTCAAATCTTAGTGTAACTACTAAAATGAGAACTTCCCTTAGTCCTTTTAATACGATCTTTAGTGTCCATTAGGACTCAAGGGTATCTCCTGCTTGACATGTTTCATCCTATGAACACAAACCTTGGATGTGAATCAAATTTTAAAATAAGTTTAGGTCTGTAGGAACTTATAAGATCTTAATACTTTACATTTTTAGACAAAAGGCCCTGGATCTCATCTATTTCTCCCCTCCACTTCCTAGCTATGGTCCCATATGGTTCTCCCACAATTTATATTCCTTTGTATCTTCCCTTCCCTCCACTTTGTGAAAGCTAGATTAACTTTAGGATATGATTTATCCCATCCCACTTCCTATCCTATTGTCTAGTTTTACATCATTTCCCCATAACATCGAAACACTCATTTCTTCCTAATTGTAGAAGCCTAACTGCCTTGAAGAAATCATTCCTTTCTTCAATTCATTTCATCTAATTCCCACTCGAAGTTTTGTAACATTTTTTGCAAAAGTTTGCCAAGTTCATATACCCTGTCCCAAGTCAAATTTCTACAACTTCTTCAAAAGATTCCACCCACCCCAAGTACTCCCCTGCATGACTTAGGACCACCATTAATGACTTTCAATGGACATGATATGATGTAATATTTCCTCCAAATTCCTCTTAACATCGGTGGACCCTCAAAAATATGATTTGGGCATAAAGGTATGGGATAATGGTATAATTCAACATGATAATCAAGTGTGTGCCATGTGAAAGTGACATGAGAAAGTATGGGTGGACATTTAACTCTCAAGTGACCAAGGTCCTTGTCCAACATTGCTTGTTGACATTGAACGATCTATATATTATAGTATCTCATTAAACTGAGAGATGGAAAACTAGTTGCAAAGGAGAGACTAAGTAGGAAAAATGAAGGGGGCACTAGGTAAAAATGTGAGGTAGGGAAGGTCAATTTGGGGGTTGAAAAAGATGGTCAAGAGGGGGAAGAACACACAGGACATGCCACCAAGAGTGAAACTACTGGTAGGAGTGTAATTCACACCTACATGACTATGATTAGGACTTATTTATCATCATCAAATTGTCATGTAGGCTTGATGTGATTTTAGTACTTATAGATACCAAATGTTAGGAGTTTCAAGCCACAAATACTAATTCCACATAACCTTAATGAGAGAAACTATGCTAAATAGTATGCAGAATCTATAATACAAAAGAAGAATAAAGCATAGTTACAAGATAACACAAGATGCACCTTGCGAAAACCCTTTTAGAAAAAACCTGGCCTCCATGTAGAACTTCAACAAAATTAAACAACTTCTTGCATTTGTAGTGTCCACTTAAGGTGGAAGTTGTATGCTAACTTTTTGAATGTCTTAAGGGGTCCTAATTTACGATGTCTTAAGGGGACGTCTTAAGTTCTCAAAATTTGGTGAAGTTGCCCAAGGCAACCAAATTGAACAATATAATAAATCGAATTTAAAGTAAATTCTAAGTAGAAAAACATGGACATTTAACAAATAAAATACATAAAATAATAATTTTGATAAATTTAATACTGTAGAGTATAAAATTGTGTACATACACATGTATACAAATTTCTGTACAAAATGTGTAATAATGTAATTGTGTATGTACATATATGCCAACTCAAAATAATATAAATACAAAATGTCGTTATATGCCATCTCAAGAAAATCCAAAACTTGAGGAGAATGTAGCAGGTCTTCATGCCACCTGATATAAAAATAATACAAGCAATTTATCAATATATCTGAATCAAAACATGTATTTTAATTTATATAAAACTATCTAGATATACACAATTTGTACCTATATTTACAAGTGCCTCTCAAGTTTTTGTTTCAAAGTATTTGATGAATTTGTGATGATGGCCTGAGGATATAAAAGGATAAATTAAATCAATTTCAACTAATAACGCACAAGAAATATCAAAACATGTATTTAATACATATTTAAAACAACAATATAAATCTATTTAACTATATTTACCTGTATTTACTTATTCCATTGTACCATCTCCATCCTCTCTTTTTTCCAACGCATCGATGATTGTCTCATGGTCTTCCATAGAAATGTTCCATAGCTCTTTATTTGTAGGTTTTCCGCGATACCTCTCCAGTTTTATATTTGTTGCCAACACCAAATGTGAGTAGTGTATAATCTTCTTATGTGTTTCATAATCTTCGAATGCAAGCAAACCATTATTCCTTATTAGGTATTTTCGTAGCCAAGTGCCAACAACCACCACCGAACCTATTGAATAATGATAGGCATCATCAAAGAAATACTTAAAATTTGCTTAAGGGGATCAAAGAAGTTCTTAAAATATGCTTAAGGGGATCAAAGACTTGTTATCAAAATTTGCTTAAGGGGATTTTTTAAGGGGATCACCAAACCTGTTGGATAAGGAAAGCCATCATCATCTTCTCGAGATGCTGTTAACTTATGTTTAGTCTCCACACAACGAGCCAACCAATATTCAGTTTCCTCTTCATTATTCTTTGGTGCAACAACAGCATACACATGTCCTGCAAAACAAATTTTGATTCAATAACTTGCACATGTCCATAAAATTTGACCAATCAACATACATGCATTCATATGTACACATAAATAAATAAAAGCACTACAAATTAGTAATCAAAGTGAAATAAAATGAAATGATTTGAATTAAATTACCTTCTTGTACAAGGTCTGAAACACGGTCATAATCGTCTGATACAAACAGTTGATCATTGTCTTCAATTATTGTTTCACTTTGATTGTGTGCTTGTGCAAGTGTCAATGGTCTTTGTTTCCACTCTTCAACCCATTCTGTATTCTCACATGCTTCCCAATCTCCTGAAATACAAAACTGACAAAAACATGCAAGCTCCCTTGTCCAGATAGTCCATGTACTTGCATTCAAACTCCTAAATGAATGCCATTTAGTAGATCCACTGATTGTCTGGCAATCAAGTCTAGGTAGAATATTTTCTTCTTCAACCAACCAAAAGAATTGACGAACTGTAGAGTACTTGCTTGATCCAGGTGTACATAATCTTGTATTGCACCAATCTACAATCCCACGTGCATCTTTAAATTTTACTGCATCCTCAAATTTTAATTGTTGTCTAGCAAGAATTCTTTTAACACACGCACCAGCTCCATCATGTTCTCCTTTACCATGTCCAGCTTCAAAAAAATTTCACATATGTTGGACATTATTCTCCTTGTGAACCCTACATAACCAATAGAACATTTGAGCATTCTTAAACTGCCCCGTATAATTATCTGACCATATAAGATGTTCAGTCATCTGGATTCCTCTTTCTCTTAAATTTGTATAAAATATATTGAAACAATATTGAACAAACTCTGACGAGTGTAATTGGTTGTCACTCAAATAGAAATGATACTCCCTCAAAACTTTTCTATCATTCTCTATGCTATCATCTGCATGTCTATAAACAATATGAACAAACATAGCAACCTGCACTGAATTGTAATATTGTGATTGAATTTCCTCTTGCGGAGCTAAAGTATAGTTTTCTGCAAAATCAACCACTGATAGTATAGTACCAACTGGAAATGTGTTTCTACATTCACGAAATTGTCCATCAAGCCATCGAGCTTGTTGAGAGTGCTTGACATATTTTGGTACAATTTTACTTTTAAATTCTGATATGAATGCATGCACACTAACCTTTTCTGTAATTAAATCGCAACGCTTTCCAAATTTTTCATCTTTTAAAGAATACTCAACATTCTTAAATCTTTTAACATCCACTAATTGTTGTCCAAAATCATTTTCAACACTTTCATGCATACAAACTCTTAACAAAGAAAGATTGCCACAACTAGTGCATTGTCCAGAAATACATGAACTTAAATAAAAACCTTTTTCATTAGATCTTTCACAGAACAAACTTGATATAAACTCTTTTATTGCTTCAGTTGGCATATTAATATCACATTCCTGTATAATCATGTTACGATGTAAAGTACAACGTATATATTGAAACACATCATAATAATAACGAAATTGAACATGCGTTTTACAACAACAAGATATTCGTTCCTTATTAATCTTTACATACCATGGTTTGCATTTTTCAAAAGATCTTTGACTTATTTTAATATTACCAGGTAACACTAATTCATCACAAATTTTTTTATAAAATTCAGTTTGCGTTGTATCTAATAGGTGTTTTGGATGAGGATCGCGAACTTTGGACCCCACTCTTAATTTTAAAACATCTCTAGCATTAGACGATACCCTAGTATTATCATGCCAATATTTTTCGATCAAAGATCTGATTTCAACATTTAGTTTCATGTCAGATCTCGGGAGTCGACCACTAAAACTCCAACATTGGTTAATTGGATCATTTTCTATACTTTCTCTTCTTTTTGCCGCTCTTACCAATGTTTTAGGATGTATTTTTAGAATTCCACTAATATTGCTTACCATTCTTCTATTCAAAGTTGTTTTATTCACTATAGCAGTTGTTATAGCTCGTCTTGCTACATTTTTATCTTTGGATCGATTATTACTTCCAATAGACTCAATGGCACTAGCAACAGTAGACATAGCATGTTTTAGTGATTGATCTTTTCTTCTTGGTTTAACAAAAATGCCTAACATTTTCATTACTTTTCTCATTTTCCACATTCTCATTAATTGCATCATTAGTTGACATTGAAATGATAGTTTTTTACGATAAAAAAATTCCTTGTATAATCTATTGGCATGTGTTCTTATTTGTCTCCAAGAAATTTTACCAGGAAGATTATCCAAAACATCTCTTTCAATTTTGAAAAAATATTTCTCATTTTCAACATCACTTCCTAGATTTTCATTTTCATTTTCAACTTCAAAACGATTTTCATTTTCAACAACAAAACGGTTTTCATTTTCATTTTCAACAAAAGGATTTTCGTTTTCATTTTCAACAACAAAACGGTTTTCATTTTCATTTTCAACAAAAAGATTTTCGTTTTCATTTTCAACAACAAAACGATTTTCATTTTCACTTTCAACAAAAGGATTTTCGTTTTCATTTTCAACAACAAAACGGTTTTCATTTTCATTTTCAACAAAAGGATTTTCATTTTCATTTTCAACTACAATTTGTTTCAAATTTTGATCTCTACGATTATTATCAATCTCAACATTGTTATATCCAGCTTGTTTTAAATCTCCTATCAACACTATTTCCATTTCGTTCAAAAGTGGATTTGAAGAAGTACCTGGATTTGTGCCCATTGAAACATTCTCCATAGCATTAATAGAGGGATTTGAAGACATACCAGGAGTAGTTTGCATAATTGTATTAGTTTCCACATTCACCTCTTGCAAACTTGCATCATCTATATCCATGGTCTCCTCAATGTTTTTATCTTCAATAGTTGTGGAATTGGATGCTTCAGCATTGTTCATTGATTGAATCTTTACTCTTCTATCTCTTTGTCTTTTTGCCTCCTTCACTCTCTTTGCTTCAATTTCTTCAGGAGTTAATAGCTTCCTATCTTTCCTCTTATTACGACTTTGTGATCCCATGATTAAAAAATTTATGAAGCATGAACAAATGAATGTCAAAAACTTGAATGTGTTTCAAGTCCTTCAAACAAGTACCAATTCAACAAAATTCCACTCAAATAACGTCTCCATGATGGCTTCTATCAAAATACCAACAATACTTCAAGTTGATGGACCTGCAAAAGAAAGAAATATGCCAAAGAATGCTGCAAGTGTCGCTGTCGGCCGTACTGTAGGGCAAGTTGCAGAAATGACAGTCATAGTACAGTCTTATTAAAAAAAAGGGCAAATATGAAACGAGATCCCGTTATATAAAACGAGATCCCGTTTACTACGGGATCCCGTTTACTAAACGGGAGCCCGTTTTATTTACAGCCGATGAACAAAGAAACGGGATCCCGTTTTATAAACGGGATCGCGTTTCATAAACGGGATCCCGTTATTCAAAATTTGAATTTTAGGCTCGGGTTTTGCTTTGTAACCCGCTTCAGAAAATGCTTTGGGGACCCGACCCTGACCTCTGGACCTAGTTTGACCTGCAACTTGAAGGCCCTGTCAATGTCACAACAAAATAGTGACTTTGGGCATATATTTAAAGGTCTATTTTGTAGAATATTTTGACGAAATTAAAACCCATTATAGAGGAGACAATGTAGATTCTAAATATGTAATTTTTTTTACAATTAAATTAATTTTTCTATTTTTTAATCAATTTCTGATGAAATATGTTCATAACCTTGAATTATCAAGGTTTTTTAATATTTTAATAACTTTTTATTAAAATATTTTTTTGTAAAAAAATTGTATGAAAACATACTTTAGACAATTCTTTTCAATTTCAAAAAAAATTTCAAAAAATGTTAAGTTTAGCTCATCTTATGCGTGACGTACACGATGATTTTTTAAAAGACAAAATATGACCAATAAAAAATTAATAAAAAAAAAGTTATTCAATAAAAAATTACAAATAAATATGGAAAACGTGCTTCAGTGAGTTACAAAGCTTTTCCCAAAAGGATTTTGAAAAATATGATTATTTAGGTCAAAATATGGATGACGTACACGTACATGGTATAGTAAAAAAAAAGTGACTTTTAAACAGTGGTTTTTAGAAACGCCTATTCAAAATCAATTTCTATCATCTGGGTATTGAAAAAAATGACATATTTGGAAACTAGACTCCGAGTACTACATTTCATATTTAGTGACTTTTTCCAAGATTCCACCGTTAAGTGCTTCAAATTTTTAGGTCAAATGTGACAAATTCTAAAAATCAAGGAAAACACTTCCACTTTTTGGCCAATAAGTGGACACAACTTGCACACACCCAGGAAATTACATAACTAATCCCAGAACATTCAAAATGATAAGAGAACTAATGCTAACCTCCGAAGGACTTTAAGTAGACAAAGCATGCATTTGTTCATGAACCATACTACTATAATTTAACAACCAAAGTATTCTAATTGACTGGTAATGTATTTATAAGCTAATGGAAAATAGATTTAACAAGAATGCATAAAATAATAAGAAAATAAATGAAGTGAAGATCAGTACCTTGAGTGGCCGGCTCAGGGGACTTACTCACTTAGTTGGAAATCAAATATAATTTAGATACTCACACATCCTTATAACACATAGTTCCATTCATTTCATATCATAAACAAAATCTCTTTCAGATTGCATTCAGTAATGACATTCTTTAATTAAACATGTCTGGATCTTCCAATATTGAAAAACAAAGCAACAACTGAGTAACTAGAAAATAAGGTAACTAACTTGATATCGAACTTATCCCTCCTAACTTATACAAAAAGGGGAGAGTTTTATGCAACTACCAACTAACTTAAATCATCAATCCATTCCTAGATATTAGGATACAGGTTTAAGATCGATTTATTAATCTAACTGAATAGAGGTAGGAGAGTCATATTCAAACAAGAATTCTTATGCAACGGCTTGTATGAAGAACACACATAAGCTGCATTTGAAACAAGTCTACTTCTTCATTTATTCCTTTCCATGATGGTTCATATCATCCTCCAGTTGCCTGCACTTTTGGCGTCTTAACTTCAGCTTCCTTTAATTCTCTTGTCCTACAACTTGTTGCAAATGCTCCTTTCCTTGATGCCCCGTTCTTGCTGCATAAGGGTTAATTCACAAAACATATGCACACAAATAACCCTCATAATTAAACCATAGAATTTCATCTATACTGCATGCATACTCATGTTTAAATCATTCAATTGATAATATCATCACCATATTCTATATTAATACCATAGATTCAAAGTCTTGCAAAGTATATAAAAAGGCAGTATATAATGATGGTGATGTTGGAAAAGTCTCTAGAGGATCATATGGAAAAGTTCTAAAAGCATATGAAAACAACATAAAAAGAGGTCAATATTTCAACCCATCATTCCCCCCAACTAGCCTTTTGCTTTCCCTCAAGCAAAATCATTGAACTAAATATCTAGGGAAGAAGATTGTAGTGCAAAGTAATCTGCCTAAGGTCCATTATTTCTCTGACTCCCTCTCCCTGCTTAAGATAAAAACCATTATAACATGCAAGCCTATCCATCATGACTGATTCTGCATTCCTACATTCATCATTCTTTTCTCCTATCCTGTGTGGTATTGGATCGAGGAGAATAGGAGGATGAAAAGTAAGTGGCAGCTATCCCACCCTTGTTTGTTTTGAAATCTGGATGTACTTGCGCAATCTTTCAAACATGTTCATAAAATTATGGAAAGAGTGAGGCTCTTTCCTCTACAATACTGGGGTCAAACTATTCCATCTATCTTGTGCATACCTTAGACAATTTTGAAGCATAGGTCCTGCTAACTGTTGTATCCTTCTGTGATCTCACAGTCTCAAATCCATAATTATTTCTCCTGGACCTTTGTGTGAGAGGAGTGTTAACCATTGAGTAAGGATGACATCAGGATTCAGTGCCTCTCTCTTGATCTGCAGTGCCACTATTTTCTCTTGTTCCTCGTATTTGTCCATCAATTCCCCTCTGAGCTACTCATTCTTGAAATATGATGACAGTGCCCTAACCTACAAATCCCTAACATAAATTGAAGGGTTCCATTATGTATCCTCTGCCATTAAGTAGTTGTGCAAATAATATTCACACAATTGATCTTGCTCCTCTAAGCTGACTTCTTTAAAATAGCTGTAAAAAATATGCCTTGAATGTAAAGTAGGCTGATCATTAATGAACCTATTAAACTGAAAACTAATAATTTTTTCTTTCAGAAACAATGCATATACCCTAGGTGGAGGTCTACACCCAATGATCTGTATGGCTCTGTCAATTACCTCTATTAGCTTATCCTCCAACCTCTTTGTCACCAAATTCTTATCTTCTATTGATGCATTCAGATTCTATTTTTCCTTCTCCCAGCTTTCCTTTTCTTGTTTGGATTTGTGAGTGAGTTTCATTAATTCAAAACCCAAAGACAAAGTGGTGTGATACATTGGAGTCCTTGATACTTGAGGTTGTGGAGTTAATTTACTTTATTTTCTTTAGTAAGCATTGCATCAGCTTCTTCTTGTTTCTTCTTGATGTGAAGAGTGTTCAGCTGTGTAGCCATATGGCTGATTATATCCTCCTTCATGTTAGACAACAAGTTATTGATTTCCACCTTTGAAACTCCATTGGTTGCTTTGTTTGTAATTGATGTGCTTTCTCCCCTTTGTCGTTTGGTGAAAGTTCTTGAATAATTTTAGCAAACTTTACAAATTGACTCAAAAGGTAGCTTCGAGATATCACCTTGCCCAATGAGATTCAAAGCATCCATGCAATCATCCTTAACCCCTCTCAAGAAAACTAGTTTTAATGATTCTTCAGACAATCTGTTTTGGGGGTTTTTCTTCAGAGCAAACTGGAATCTTTCAACATAATCTTCTAGTGGCTCCTCTTTTTGTGACATCCTGAAGATGTCATCTCTCCTCCTGTCATGTCCTCGGCATTAATCTTGGTATTTCTCCAAGAATTTCTCCTTCATTGTATCCTAGTCTAGATGACATCTTTTCCTAGCCTCATAAACCATCTCAAGGTTGCATCCTTGAGGGTGGCAGGAAAGAGTTTTAGTTTGTGAGCATCTGACGTGTAGTCATAGCTCCTACACAAGATATCAAACTCAAACAAAAATGTATCTAGGTCCTCTGTCACCAGGCCATGGAAGACTGGTAATACTGATGGTGGAATATTTTTCAGCACTGTAGCCCTCTCCTGATCAGTGATAGGAAACTCGAATGTTGCTTGCTCTGATGGATCCTCCACTGCAGCATCTACCATGGTTTTGAAGGTCCCTTCTGTAGTTGTGGAAGACGCTGATGAAGATGTAGAATGTGTTGATGAAGATGTAAGAACAAGTTCTTCCTCAACACTTTCTACTGTATAGTTGATAAAGTCAATTGGGTCTTCTCTATCCTAAAAATTTGAAGGGAGGAATCTACCTCTGTTGTCTCTCTACCTCAGCATACAGTGAATTTAGCTTTATAGTCTAGCAGTCCTGCATAATGTTAGTATAATTTCTGGTGTTTCCTGAAAAGTGAATCTATTAACCCTAATGCTGGAATCAAAATTTAAGCTATGAAAGCATGTAAAATGAGCCTATGAAGGTAGAACCATTCCCAACAACGGCGCCAAAAATGTAGAGGAAAACTAATGCATTGTAGACTTAACATAATTCAGGGGTAAACCTATCTGAACAATCCACTCTATTATTGTACTCCTACATTAAATTATCAACCAAGGAGCGTAAGATTATGATGGCACTGCACTGTATGTGCCTTCAGGGCTCATATTCTTTGTAAACTATCTTATCCAAACCTACTCAGATTATTCTACTTTGTTGGAATTCACAGAAATGCAAGAACAGTAAAAATAGTTACAGAATCTAGTGGCTACGAGTACCTTCAGCATAAGTTGTAGATAAGTGCTATCAACAGGAAATTACAGAACTAATCCTAGAACATTCAAAATGATAAGAGAACTAATGCTCACCTCCAGAGGACTTAAAGTAGACAAAGCATGCATTTGTTCATGAACCATACTACTGTAATTTAACAACGAAAGTATTCTAATTGACTCATAATGTATTTATAAGCTAATGGAAAATAGATTTAACAAGAATGCATAAAAGAATAAGAAAATAAATGAAGTGAAGATTAGTACCTTGAGTGGCTGGCTCAGGGGATTGACTCACTTAGCTGGAAATCAAATCTAATTCAGATACTCACACATCCTCATAACACGTAGTTCCACTCATTTCATATCATAAACAAAATCTATTTCAGATTGTATTTAGTAATGACATTCTTTAATTAAACATGTCTGGATCTTCCAATATTGAAAAATAGAGCAACAACTGAGTAACTAGAAAATAAGGTAACTAACTTGACATCGAACTCATCCCTCCTAACTTATACAGAAATGGGAGAGTTTTATGCAACTACTAACTAACTTCAATCATCAATCCATTCCTAGATACTAGGATACAGGTTTAAGATCGATTTATTAATCTAACTGAATAGAGGAAGGAGAGTCCTATTCAAACAAGAATTCTTATGCAACTGCTCGTATGAAGAACACACATAAGCTACATTTGAAACAAGTCTACTTCTGCATTTATTCCTTTCCATGATGGTTCATATTCATCCTCCAGTTGCTTGCACTTTTGGCGTCTTAACTTCAGCTTCCTTTAATTCTCCTATCTTGTAACTCGCTGCAAATGCTCCTTTCCTTGATGCCACGTTCTTGCTACATAGGGGTTAATTCACACAACATATGCACACAAATAACCTTCATAATTAAACCATAGAATTCCATCTATATTGCATGCATACTCGTGTTCAAATTATTCAATTTATAATATCATCACCATATTCGATATTAATAACATAGATTCAAAGTCTTGCAATGTATATAAAAAGGCAGTATATAATGATGGTGATGTTGGAAAAGTATCTGGAGGATCATATGGAAAAGTTCTAAAAGCATATAAAAACAACATAAAAAGAGGTCAGTATTTCAACCCATCAAATGTCATGACCTCCCAATTGTTGTAAACATGATTACATATAATTATTAGAATTAAATATTATACTTTAAGGTTCTTCTTAGAGCTCACACTTCATTTTTCTAGATGAATACAAAACCTAATTACATCTAATTTTAAAATACTAATTACATTGTCGATAAGGGCATGGTTTGGTGGTCAAGACAGACACCAAGGTTCAAACCCTCGCTAGGCCAAAGAGCTCACATGCCTTGTGCCTTCGTTGGGCTGATGTGCTCATAGAATATGTGCCTTTGCCAGTTTGTCGTGCTCATAGGCTATGGGCCTTCATTGGGTTGTTGTGCTCACAGGCTATGGGCCTTCACTGGGTTATCGTGCTCGCAGGCTAAGGGCCTTCGTTTGGCCAACGAGCTCGCGGGTTTGAACTTGGCGATAATGCCTTGGGGATTGAGACCCCCCAGTAGTGGTTTCGACAATAAATCCATGGGAAGAGATCCCCCATAAGAGTCTCTTTGGGCTTAGACCAGGCTAAAAACTTGAGTGACTCCAACAAAAAAAATACTAATTACATTTAATGAGCTCTAAGTTAAGGGTATTTTTTAGTTGTACCATATAAGGTGTCCCAGGATGAATAGTTGTCGACACCAAATGGTCTAATCATGGATATTCACCCCCCATCTTCACATGTGATGAAATAATATAAATTTTCATCAATAATTGGCAATTACATGTGTATGTATGTAGCAATAATTTATGTAAGAAGTAGCATTATTTAATCTATTTTCAAGAATTTGAAATGGATGTAAATAAATTTAGATAACATTTGTACATTTTAATGTGCAGCCCTGTTAAGCCTTTATTTCAATGGATCTCGTGCATGCTTTTGTAATAGTTGGTCACAACCCTATTTCATCTTCACTGCCCTTAACTGGTGACTTCCCTGTTCTCCCTCTAGGTGGTGTGGTTTTCGTAGCTAGTGTTGCTCACCCTAGTGGAAGTTCTACTCTTAGCAGTGCAATTGTTGTAGGGGAGGGTGAGTTTGGTGCGCTTGACGAACTTATTGGCCAAGATGTGGTTGGGTGTGGCATGGATGGTTCTTTCAATCAATTTGTTGGTTCTACCTTGGGCCGTGGTTTATCTTATGTTGAAATTGCTAGGACATGGATTCCCTCTCCCTGCCCTCCTCTGCTCTCTCAATCTCCCTTAGTTGTGGTATGTGGGCATGATGTTCTTGATAATGAAGATGTTTATGCGTGTTGGGGCTTGATTGGAAGGTTTAACAGGCTGTGGACTTCTCTTCTAGACCTACACTAGTGGGTAATGGATTCATGGAATCCTCTCATTAAGGCTTATATCGAGCTTTTCCCTTGTTCTAGGAGATTTTTAATTAAGAGATTTCAATCTTCTAAAGACATGGAGGTAGCTAGATGATCAGCTTTGGATATGGGGTGAGCAATCCCTCTTTCTCAAGCCATGGCTCCCCTCTTTCAACCCTCTCATAGAATCATTAAATGTTATGCTTGTTTGGTTTAGATTTCCTAACCTCCCTCTTCAATTTTGGGAAGATTCCTACTTCGAGGGTATTGGAAATGCTATTGGTCAATTTTTGAAGGTGGACTCTACTTCTAACATTAGTCACTCTACCTATGCCCATCTTCTAGTGGACATCAACACCTCCAAGGGTCTTCCTAGGGAGGCTGTTCTTATAGTGGATGATAGGTAGTGGACTCAATGACTTGTTTATGAGGGTATCCCCTTTCGCTACAAATGATGATTTGCTACTAGCCATATTGCCTTAGTTTCTCTCTGTACTCATCGCAAGAATGTTGGCTCAGCTATGTGGTGGTGGAATTCCCTCCCTGAACATTTAACTATGGATTCCAAGGATTACTGCCTTCTAGTCCTATTGTTGTAGATCTTAGTATGACCCCAAAAGCCCCTGAGGTGGCTCCCTTTAGGGTTGGTACAAATCCAGTTTTATCTTCAATTATTGCTAGGGATCCATCTTCTGAGTAGGTTTAATTTGCTTCTTTGACAATTCCACTTATGCCCTTGGTAGATTATGGGGGCTCCTTGCTCATTCACTGCCCATGATTTTTGTGCAGATTTAGGTATCTTCAGTCTACCGAGGGAATGTACAAAGTTGTGTCACACTTTGGGCCAACTTATCAGCATAAATGAATTTAAGTATTTTCAACTAAAAGTTAATTTTGGTGAAATTTATGTTCTATTTGGATTCATTATAGCTAAATTAGATCTAAACCACAACTTCCATCCACTAAAAACATATGTAGTATCACTTTAGGGCTCATTTACCAAAAAAATGAAATTATTTAAAAAAGTTGATGTTCTAACAACTCCTACTTGTGAAAATAATCATTTTAAAAGAATCTAAAACTACCTTTCTGTAGATCTATAAGTCTACTTTGTAAAAATATAATTTTTTAAACATCCAATTAGTGTTTATATTTTATTTTTTATTTCTACTAAAAGTAGGTCATCAACACCAAAATATGGTGTCAATTGTCCTCTCAAGAAAAAATAGTAAAGTTTATCAAAAAAAATTGAAACAAATATGATGCACTAGAGGAGAGATTCCTTGTCAAGATGATATGATTTTTTTTTTCTATTTTGGATAAATAATCAAGACAAAAGTTGATGTCCCATCGAAACAGTTGTGTTTTTATTACACACAACTTCCAAGTTTTATTTAAAAATATATTTTATCAAATTAGGGAAAAAATTAATCCATGCACTAAAGTTTTGAGTTATGAATACACAAAAAAAAATAGAAGGAAAATAAATGAAATTTACTATATAAAGTGTGACATCCCATTCAACCTTATTTTTCAACATTTTATTAGCAACTAAATTATAGTGTCAATTTTATAAAATAATACATTTAAATAATTTTTTAAATTTTTTTTAAAAATACAAACATAAAATACATTAAAAAATCTACATTTTATTAGTTCACATAATTTTAAAATTCAAAACATGTACACCACTTTGTAGTGATTCAAGTTAAAAAGTTAGATCAGTGTTGGTCGTTTCTTTTATACATAGCTTTGTACTTTCACCCTACCCCCTTTACCTTCGAGGGTGTGTCTCATGTTGTGGCATTAGCTAAGGAATCCCCTCGTCTCTCCCCATGGTCTAAATATTTTGAAAATGACATGTCTTGGATGATCATTCATAGAAAGAAGAAAGGCCTTCTAAAATCAATTTTAGATTCCCAGCCCTGGGCTTCGGGTGTGTAACTTACTAGGACAAGGTTAGGCATAGTGTAGGTTGCTAACCTCTAGTTCTTGTACCACTAAGGTAGTTTGCATGAGGTTTCTTGTAGTATGGCTTTTTTGGTGGTTGTCACTCTTTCTTTGTTTTGTCTTTGAACTTGTTGGTATTGGGTGTTTTGTTGGTTCTATTTCTCATGGAACCCATTCTTCACACCTCTTGGTTATTTCTCTATATAAGGGTTTGGACCCTTTCAAAATCCTACTTTTATCAATAGAAAAACATTTGTACATTTAAAATGTGGCATACTTGTCTAAAAGTAGGTGTACTGCTTTGTACCAAACTAGACAAAAATGCCTCTTCTATTGTAGCCCTTAAAGTGGATGTGCTAGGACCATAACAAGGTTGATTGCAATTCTTACAGAAATGGGGCACTAGACTATGCATTGGTGTTGATGTGCTTGGGGTGTTGGATGGACCAACGTGTTATCTCCTCCATGCTCTCTACTATTCTCAGCTATAAACTAGGTATCCTGGTCACTCAATTTCTCTGAGAGATTGCTTAATGCTCCTAGTGTTGAAATCATCCCCTCCTAGTGAATGGGGGTAGGAATGTTGAGTGCAAGAGGAGAAATCAAGTTGCAATGGGTAGTTGTTGATATGGATCAACACACACAGCAGGTCAATGTTATGGCATGCTACCACCAACACTTGGAATGGTCTCATATCAAAATAATTAAGTTTTAAACCCAATTGAAACACAACCCATAATTTTTGCAAAAAATACAATGGCACCTCAAGGTTTCCGTGTGGTTTATGGTCAAAGAGCATCCACCAATGGTCCCAAAAAATAGCTAAAATTTGAGGGTGCCTACACCATTTGATTGATTTTTTTTTTGTTGGGAGGGTAGGAAGATTGGTGGAATGGTCAATGAAATATGGTGCTAGAGTTTTTTTAGTAACATGCAAATTATGTATTTCTTTATATGACAAACCATTAGAATAAAATTGCCTCTGTTTCTCCCTCCAACAAAGGAATCTATCCAAATCTATAGCTATGGTTCTAACTAAATCAATTACAAATTGCATAGAACTAGAAAAATGTTGAATGTGTGCAAAAATATGAGGATCATTTTAAAATACATCTATTTATGTTTGGAGAGTGGTATTGTTTTTGATTATTTTGGCTCTTAACCTCGATTCATCATTAGTTAGAAATTAAGGTAAACAACTACAATAGAGAAATCTAAAATTATACTACAAATTTGAAATTTAACTTGTATGATACCAATGGACATTTAAAGAAATGTAAATCAACAAAGAAATCAACAAGCATAAGAGATTTACACAACACAAGATTTATGTGGAGAAAAACCCTTTCGAGTTAAAAAACTCCACTAGAAAAGAGGCCAAGTATGTATTATCTGGAAACAAGAATACAATACAATCACTTCCTTCTTTCCTGCATCTAAACTGACATTATCTGTGTACCTGTGCAACCTCTCACTTCTTTGTCACACTTCTACTACATCAAGCACCTTCTATATACGAGAATGATACACAAGACTCCAACCTTGCAACAAGTATGGCTATACTTATGTAATTTCTAATCCTAAATTTTGGGCCCCACTAGCATGCTAAACTTAGCTTCTTACTTGACTCTTGCAACCACTTACAAATTTGTCATAATTGACTAAAACCAATCCCACTAATTTAGGCACCTAGGTTGTCATACAATCCCTATAAATTAGGGGATACTCTTACAAGATGTCATAGACTAATAATAACTATGGAAATATTTTCTTACGCATGTTGTAACTCCCCCAAAATTAGCTGCTCCAATATGGGTGCCAAGATTGACCTTATCACCTCATCTACACTCTAAAAATAGAAGATACTCTAACTGGTAAATAATAATTAAATAATCACTGCTGCTAATGGATCCCACATCCCTTATGAGTGCATTTACAAATAATGTTTTAGAATAATTAAATATATAGGATTTACAAGGTTGATGGCACCTTAATCCTAACATCATTTTGGGTTGGGGGTGTGGTGTTTTGGGGTGGGGATGGGGGTTTTCAATGATCAATCAAAATGTTTATGTTTAATTTATGTATTAATTCAATTGTTCATTGATATCAAAATTAAAATTCATACCAAAATTGATAATGGAGCAGGCTTGAGAATCTTGGTCATATTTTTTTTGACATTGAAATAACCTTTTTGCTTTATTGAGATCATTTTGGCCCCTTTGATGCTTGGTACAAATGATATTTGCTAGGTTTAGGACATAGCTAAGGGATATAACATAATGGTGATATGATTCTTTAAAGGAGTGAGTTTTAATCCTTATTGATGAGGCACTTCTTTTAATTTATGGTTTAGGGATCTTATTATTCAAGGTTTAGGGTTTAGCCTGGCCTAGGGTACAACATTTATCATTCAACATTTATTATCTAGTGTTCAATGTTCATGGTTGAGGGGTCAAGACCTAGGTTTCACCAATTAGGGTTTAGGATTTAGTGTTTAAAATTTAAGGTTTAGGGTTCACATTCAAAGTTTAGCTTTCAACTTTATGGGTTCAACATACATAATGTTTAACATTAATATTTAATGGTTTGCATTTGATTTAGCATTCAAATTTACTTGTTTGTGGATTTACCATAAACTGTTAGGATTTAGTGACCTTAAGATTTAATGCTCATCGTTTATTGTAAGTCACCCTAAATATATTTTGATTTAAAAAATTAGTAAATACATATAAATTTTACCATTATTTAAATTTATTTATATAATACACAAGTGAATATTTTATAGTTTAGGGTTTAGGGTTTTAGGGTTTAGGGTTCTTAGGGAAAATACAATTCAAACTTATGATTTTAGGGTTAGGGTTAACTTTAAAATCATAAATGAATCATATTTTCCTTAATCCCTAAACCCTAAAACCTAAAGTATAAATCCTAAACCCTATTTTAACCCTAAATCCTAATTTTTAAACCCTAAACCCCTAGAATCCCTAATTAGTAAAACCCAAATTTTAACACTATTAACATATAAGAAAACTTGAAAACAAGTAAAAATTGCTTTTAAAAACACTTACTACCTCAAAAAATCATTAGCTGGAGTCACAAAGGAAAGAGGTGAATTTTTTATGGTGTTCAGGAGCTAAAATGTAGACATCTATTCATGCTTGTCGGCCATTGTCACATAATAGGATAAAATTGTGACAAGCACACGTAAAAAAGATACATTTTTATAATAGACACCTATTAATAAGTGGGTGTTTGTTTGTAACATATATGCAATACTAAATGTATATACATCTCCATTACTAATGAGTATCTTCTTAGGTTCAAGACTCTAAACCATAATGGGTCTCTGTTTCTCAAAAGTGTGTATACAAGTTTTCAAAAACAGGTACCCATTCCTTACAACATTTTTTGCCCCCATGTTTTCCCCCCTCAAAGTGGACCCATTATCTTGCACTTACCCCAAAATGATACATGATAATAATAATTGAATAAGATGTAAGTATGTAAGAAAGAATAATGTGTAAAGAAGTATCATTATAGAATATGTATATAAGATAATGAATTGGAGATGAGCATCAAGGCATATGTTGCCCCTAATATAGACAGATCATAAAGTAAGGATGACCCTAAATGTGAGATAAGAATTGTGTAAGCATATAAAAATATAATCAAGTCAAAAAGTAAGCGTGCAAGCACAAAGAAGAAGGATATAAGCATGAAAACACTGTAAATTGGATGCCCCCCAAATTGGGAAAGATGATAAGATTAAGATTATAAAAGTATCAATGAAATGTATAAGATAAAGTCATGGCATGTGTATCAAATGTGTGATCATAAGAAAAAGAGTGATTGAGATCATAAGACATATTAACACAAGCATGAAAACATAGCCATGACAAAATGAGCATAAAGTGATAAACACAAAATCATAAGTGGATATGCATAATAAGAATATAAGTAAACATATGACATGATAAAGATAAGCATAAAAAGCATGATAGTCATGACATATAGGGGGCATCATAAGTGTGTGGCATAGAAATGTCATGTATCATGAAAACATATGATTATAGTAACATCTAAACAACAAATAAGTGAATGAGAAAAAATGGTGCATCAAGAACAAGGTATGTGGAAAAACTTAGAAACTAACAAAGGAACATGAGCAAATATTAAAGTGGGATATAAAGAGAGCATAGGTGCTAATCATAAAAATGGCATAAGGAAGATGTCAACAAGTTGGGAAAACAAAGCATAAATCACAATATAGGCAGTGAAATGAGAAGAGGCGAAAACACAAGAAACATGACATAAACAAGAGGTTAATATGTAAGGACATGAAAGGTAAATGAATGAATAAACAAGGTGAATCACAACATATATGGCAAAAGAAAAAGGTCAAAGTAGAAATGATACAAAGCACAAGGAAGAAGTCATATGAACAACACAACACATGTTCAAAGTCACTTGTGTCAACACTAAAGGTGTATTTTTGACATCCACATGCTAACTAGAAACATGGAAACATAAACATAAAGAAAAGAAAGAGAAGAAAAAAGCACAAAATGTGGAAACTAGTAAGAAAGATAGGTGGCAATATCTAAGCAATACAGTCATCCCTTTAGGTGAGTCCATAATATGCACTAAAAATGTATCATTGAGATCAATACCCCGTAGGTGATTATCCATGTGTTGGTACCCATAGAAAACTTTGTTTTCAATCATGTACATAGACAAAGATCAACTCATTCTTGTCACATCAATGTCAATTGTGTTATCTTTCCTGTCAAATGGTCAAGTCCCCAGGTGTTGGTATGTCTTGGTCCACTAATAATGTATATAAGATGTTCGTCATTAAAATTATCAAGCTCTGAATTTTAAGAAGGCTCCAACATAGGCAGATGAAGGAAGGAGGAGATTAAGGCACATCTTCTCCGATACACTAAGATGGTCATATAAGGAGGTCATCTTTCAGCATAAAGCTGTCACTATGAAAAATCCATGATTCAAGTCAAAAGTTTCAGTGTCTTCCAGAAATCAAACTTTCTATTTTAGAAAAAGCTAATTTTTTTTTTCTTTTTGTTGTTTCCTAGATTAAGAAGAGAAGTTAAAAAATCTAAATTTCTATTTTTAGAAAGTTTGCTTTTCACATTTTCTAATTTTTTTCTTAGAATGACAGTGGATGATAGGGATAGAAGGTTGACGAAGGAAGTTGGGGCTTTTCAGAAGGAAGAAAGGCAATAAGAAAAAGAAAATTTATCAAAGTCACTTGACAAAGTGGAAGTTTGTCATTTTAATTGACCTTCTAGTTTACAATTTTATTGTTGCCTTCATAAAGGATATTTTTTTATTTTTTAATTCATTTTGATTGACTTTCAGATTTACAATTTTATTGTCACCTTCATAGACAAAAATTAAAATAATCTCTAATATTTGTATATTTCATTACTTTTTACAAATTGATAATTTAACATTTCTGATTTTTTAATTGAAGAAACAATTTAACATTTTTTTTTGGGTGGTATCCATGGAGCCCATTTGTGTTTAATGTGATATAAAACAATAATGCAAAAGGTGAAAGTTAATGTTTTTACATTATGTAGGTTTCTAAATATAAAAATGCAAATGTTCAGATATTGAACAAGTTAAATTTATGCATTTGAAATTTTATTATTAAAGGGTTTTAATTTAATTGCTTGAACATAATTGGTGAGAGTGATGGTATGTTTTTTAATTACAACATTTTAGACCAAATTTCAAATATCTGGAGGTATGATAAATAAGAGATGGATACCCCTTAGTTCTTGGCTCTTAGCTTAAATGTGTGCTCCCATATCAAGTCGCAAGTTGTAAAAATGATTTGAGTTTGACATAAAACCCTTCAAAAATAACAAAAAAAAAAAAACCTTATTTTTGTTGCCAGCTGCTATGTAAAACAAGGGCAATGGTGCACAACTACAGTCCCTATCTAAAACTACAAAAATAGTTTAGAATAGCAGTATGCCAAAACTGCACCTTAACACCCTTAGAGAGCCTCCCATATTTTTTTTTGGTTTTGAAGCTTATTAATGAACAGTACAATAAGAAAATAATTGAAATAGATAAATTGAACTGTAAATGTACAACTATCTTAGAATAGACAAGAGGAACACGCAATGCAACTCCATTAAGTATAAAAGAAAACGTAAAAAAGTAGACAAATGTTCACCCACAACATTGAGAATGTGCAGTAAAAGCATTAGGAGATGAGCTAGATAAAGGAAATGACCTTTAATATTATTTAGACCAAATTAGTTTGAAGGATATAACAATGTTCATGTGATGGTAATATTGATTATGACTGAAGTAGGATGCTGGATGCATACTGGGGAGCGACAGGCTGTAAGGGCCAGGTACAAGTATTTGGAAGCCATATTGAGCCGTGATGTGGCCTTCTTTGATATGGATGTTAGAACTAGGTAAAAATAGTATAGAGAATTTCTGTAGATACACTCCTCTTACAAGAGGCCATCAGTGAGAAGGTTAGTGTAATGCCTCTTTTCTTTTCTTCTTTTTCGTTTATCCTTAGATGCTAGGTTGAGAGGCCTTTGGTGAAGTGGTCAGTATTTTCTTTTTTTTCCACTCTCTTTCGATAGTATGTTTAAGAAGTATTTATTCCACCAAAATCCTTTCAGACTAGTTACCTATCCTATTTCTTTTATTTAATTTCAAATGGAAGTATTTTAGTAGAATCTATCCTACGAAAATTACCGTCTTGGTGTACCTATACCTTATAGGGAATGGTACAAATGATTTCTAATATTTTAGAATGCAAGGTGCATCTATGCCTCGGTGTAAGGTCCTTCACAGGGTACTAATTATCTAGCTGAACTCAAGAGTATACCATATCGTAGAAATTTATTCCCATAATATTCGAGTAGTTCTATACAAACCTGCTGAGAGTTTTTTAAAGATCATACTACTACCAAGTACTATTCTATATGACTTCTACCAAAGTCTCTTTTCTGTCTCATTCTTTTGTTTTTACATCATTACGAATGGGTTTTTTTGGGCATAAGCATATGTATTCTGCTAAAGTCTAGATCCCTATCTCATCCTTCTGGTTTGGCATCATTATGAATGGGTTTTGTACACATAAGCATATGTATTCTGCCAAAGCTAAACCAAAACTTAAACCTTACATCCTGCCAAAATCAACTGCCTCACCAGGATATTTATTCAGCCAAAGTCATCCCCATTTGCATTATTCCTATCCGACCACTTGTACATGTTCTCTTGGTATAGATGGATTGGCAAGGCCCAATTTATCTTTGGCTTGGTTGAAAACTTCAGGGATACAAATTTTGAACAATATACATAGGGTAAAAGTGAGAATCACTTTTGTTCCTTACAGGGTTCTCATACACCCAAAGAGGCTTGCTGTAACTTTATTGTTGTTTTGTCTAGTTTGTAATAGAGCACTCTTTTTACTGCCCACATAAACAGTAACATTTATGGAGACTTGGGTACTAACTAAAAACATGGTCAGGAAATAGCAATGTCCACATTATGTTCCTGACCTGACTGTTGCTGAAATTGAGTGATGCGGTGAAGAGCATGAAACCCTATTGAACTTACCAGTGAATCAATATAATAGCATGTTCTGATTAGGAGTAATGTTGCATGCAAGTTAGTGTGTTTATTTAGTACTTGGCAACTTTTGTTGGCGGATTTGTGGTTGGATTTTAGTCAGTATGAAGAGTGGCTATTGTGACCATTGCTGTGTTGTCACTCATGGCGCTTGCTAGAATAATGTATTCTTATTCTCTCCAAGGATTATCTTCCAAGAGTCAAAAAGCATACAAAGATGCAGGAATCACTGCAAAATAGGTACAAATCTTTAAGAATTTCCTTATATAAGTTATTGAATAATATTTGGAGACTGAATTGTTTAAGACTGGTATGTATGCATATTATGGATTGCAGGTGACTGGACAGGTCAGAATAGTGTATTCATTTGTGGGTGAGAGAAGGGTCGTTAATTCCTATTCCAATACCTTGGAGGTAGGTCTTAAATTCGACTACAAAAGTGGGCTTGCAAAAGGAGTAGGCATGGGAGTGACTTATGACATTATGTTTTGTGCTTGGTATCTGGTATGCAGGGACACTAGTCAGAAGCCACAAAACCTGGTGGAAAGTGCATCTCTGCACTTTTTTATAAAGTACCATGATTGTATCAATTGTATAGTGTGGTGCTTTCATAACCGAGTCCTTCAAATCCCACAAGACATTTTACCCTTTTTAACTATTTCAAAGCTTTAGCTAGATCATGCATAGCCCTAGAATCCTGGTAAGTAGGAAAATGAAATTAATGCACATACATGGTATGATCCATGGCCATCCTGGGTATATAATTTATACTTACATATTACAATAAATCTATTATGCTGGAGAAATCCTGCAATTGTAGTCTTCATGTGATTAGTCTATGATGTGCATATTTTAAATGATAGTAGTTGCAAAAAGATTCCTAAAGAGGGAGTTACTTTATATATTGAAAACAGATAATATGCATAAACTTGACATTATTTATTCTGTATACATATTAACACATTCGAGGTTATGGGTTCAACTTTCAACCAAGGTTTATGGTTTTTAATCCATATAGCCATTATACTTGTGAACAACATGTACCAAAGGTGAACGTGCCTCATAGACGTACCATAGATCTCTATGTTCATAGTAGAGCTTCCATCTATAGTCTTGCCAAATATTTATAGATCTATAAGGGAAAATCTCAAATTGTTCATGTACAAGTTTTGGAGGAAGTTTTGTACTTTTAAATCTGCTCCTCAAATTGTGAACAGTTGGTCTAGACTCTAAGCTACTCATCCTAAGAGTTCTTGACAAAAATCAATTCAGCTGATAGAAATCTTCATCTACGGGACATATCTTTAGTTTTTTTTTTTTTAAAGATTTGTCTTTTGTTCAGAAACTACTTACATATATTGAGATTCAACTCATTACTGGGATGTATAGCTACTATTTATAAACTTGTGGTTAAGATCATTTAGTGTAGAACCAAGTCATCATCACAAATAAAGCTTAAAGCAATCTCCTATCTTAGGTAGCATTTTTTAGCTCGTTGCTTGTGGAAATCCAAGTGTTTTCAAGGTCAACTGTGTTAACCTTCCTAATATATTTGATATTCCATCTAATGAATTTTGTGGAAGATGTTTGAAGTTTTAACAATAGAGTCTCCTATACAAGATTTACAATCCATCTAGAGCACCTTTTGACTTGAGCTAAATCAGCATAACATATGAACATAATTGGAAAAAAAGCATAAGATAGGAATATAATGTTATGATAGAAAATGAAATCTGAAATTGAAACTTTAACAGAAGTTTAAATTGAAGAGTTGAAAACAAAAGAATTTGATTTTAAGATTTCAGTATTGAAATGTTTCTTTCTACTGGAGATTTATATTAAGGGGCATCAAAGCAAACAGAAGAAATCTTACACAAACCAAATAGAACTTTATTATATTTTTAAAGAACAATTACAGATAGACTTGCAATAAACAATAGACCTCCTGCAATAAACAACATACTCAAAGATGTAAGGCTCACCAAACAAGCCGTCAAAACAAGAGGATGAAAATTAAATACTTCAGCCCAAACAAGCATTCAATGAAATCAATCAAGTACAAAACTTATTGAGACACAATCGAAGGTTTAAAGGTTCACCAATCAAGTCGTCAAGAAAACATGACAGAAATTCAAGACTTCAGACCAAATAAGCATTTGACCAAATCAATCACCTCTCAAAGTTATTGAGAGGATGGAGAACAAATGAAGGTAAAAACACAAAATGCATGCATTAAAACATAAATTTCATACCTTCCAAGTGATCTCCTCCTCCTAGATAAGGTTGAGAATGTTGCACCCAAACATTCTAGCTTCACCCATGGCTTGCATATGTGAAATGCTCTCAACTAAGATTACAAGTCACACAAACCTAGCTCAATTGATTAAGATATTTTGGCATAATAAGTTTACTCAAATTGTGGATGATGAAATGGCTTGGATGAAGGTGTATTTATAGGCTTTTTAGAGGGAGATTTGATCCAAGAGTTGAGATTTGAAGTTGGGATCAATGGATGAAGATGCATGTGAGGTGGAGGGCTTAGATTCGATCATAAAAAATGGAGGGATGAAAATAAAGATGAGAGGATTAAATGAGGGTAGATGAGGTGGATTAGATGTGAATTTTAAATTCACATGGGGAAGAGGTGAGGATTAAAAAATTCATTTTGGGAAGAGTGGTGATTAATGAAAGTGGGTGGTGTAAGAGGTCATTTATAGAGTTTATGACAAATGTGTATAAAAAATTGTTTTATGTGGCATAAAAATCAATTTTTTATTTAAAGGATGTGGGGGAGGAGTGTTAAACAAGGTTTGACCAAATTAATCAAGGTGATTAGTTTAATTAATATGGCTGTAATAAATTACGAAGTGGGTTAATTAGTGGTTAAGATTAACTAAATAGTGTTTTATTTAATTAATCCTAGGTCTAGGGGATAGGTGAGTTAGACTAGCTAATTAAATAATAGGTATTTAATTAACTAGGGTAGGGATAGGCTGATTAATAGGTTAAATTAACTAGATAAATATAGTTTATCTATTTAATTGGATTTAATGAAATAGGTGAATTAATCAAATAAATATTTGCATATTTATTTAATTAATTGGGTTAATGTTAGTAAAGGGAACCATTGAATTAATTAAATTAACTCAATGAAATGATGAATAATTAGGTGTTCGAAGAGATAATTAATTAAATAACAATTTAATTAATTAATTAGAAGGGGAATCGATGATATTAGTGATGTCAGAGATTGGTTAAATGGTGAAGACATTTTTAGGTGTCTACATTTGCCCCTCTTTGACATGGCATCGTGACCTAGCAGGGAAATGGCATCAAGTTAAAGGAAAATGCCCCAGCTGCCGGGAAGGAATGAAATGGATGAGGGATGCCCCCTCGAGAGGTCAGGTGAAAATTAAAAAAATTTGGGTGAGCTCTCGAAAGGAAGAAATGGGTATAAAAAATGAATCGAGGATGGAAAAACAGATTGACAGTTAGAAAAACGGGCGAAAAAGGTTATGATCTGCACCCTGGGGAGGAAAAAGCGTGTTGGAGGATGACATGGCCTACTATAAATAGAAAAAGTGGGCCCTAAAGTGCCACATTTGCACTCATTGAGCCACTTGGACGAAGGAGAAGAAGAGACACGATGGCGAACCCACTCTTCCTGCGCTTTGAGCACTTGTCTGAGCGAGTCTGTTCTTAAAGGCGGTCAGCAAAGGCTGGCAATCAGGTATGCCGACCACCCTAGCTTTGTCATTTTTTGCTTTATCGCATTTATTACCTCAAGAAGTGTGCATTAGGCTCTGGCACCATCAGGAGACCAATTGGCGCTAAATGGGCCTGGATTGGCGCCATTGTCTGCAATGGTGCCATCCGCATAGAGGAAATTGGGAGGGTTTGGAGCCAAAGCTAAAAGCTTTGGTGCAATGCTGCGGATTGGTGCCAACTCGTGCCCTAGGGTTTCAGGTGCGCATTGGCACTAAATGAGAATTTCGTGGTGCCATTCTCTCAACTAGCGCCACCTACGGATGTGGTGCCATCGTGCTGATTAGCGCCATATGGAAGCCCGGCACCATTCACTAGAATGGTGCCCAAAACTTGCTAAATCTCGGGTGCACATCGAAATGGCACCAAATGAAAGAGAAGCGGCGCCATTCTCTAGAATGGAGCCTTCCTCAGAGTGAGTAGCACCATTCTCTAGAATGGTGCCATCTATGGGAATAGTAGCGTCATCCTGAGGATTGGTGCAATGGCAAAGAAAATTGGCACCAAAATGGAATTTGGCTCCAGAAAGAGGAAAAATCAGCGTTAAATAGTTGATTTGGGAGAAAATGTAAGTTTTTTAACTCACATTTGGCAGATGCAGGTTCTAGGAGGGATCGTGGGGTCACAAGAGCGATGCGCTCCCGTCGTGATGCAGTTAATAAATGGGTTTAACAAAGCCACACGGGCTCGACTAGAGAGATTGGGTTTGTTGACAGTAGGAGATATGCCCGTCCTACGAGCACACAGGGCAATGATGATAGCTATTGTCGAGCGGTGGCGACCTGAGACGTGTTCCTCCTATAGACAGGGGAGATTACTATCACTTTAGAGGATGTTTATTGCATCCTTGAGTTACTGATTCATGGAGCACGAGTGGTGTATGGTACTAGGAAAGGATGGGTAGCCTTAGGTAGAGCGGTTGCCCCGGGCTGCCTAGAGTTGTCACAGGATAGACGAGAGATGAGTTATGACCAAACTTTGGCCGCTGGTACAGATCATTTTACCTTGTTTCTTTGTGCACTGATTAGAGGTGTAGTGATGTCAGATCGACATGCTCGAGGCTTTCCTGTGGGTTGGGGAGAGATGATAGAGGGGATGGTGCGAGATGAGACGGTCTATGCATGGAGGCCATGCATGCTAGGGCAGTTGTATCACGAGATGCATGCTATGGTATATCACTATGATTTGGCGTTATCTACTAGGGTCACACTGCTGTATGTGTGGGCCTTTGAACACATTGCGATTACTAGGCCACAGGGGGCATATTTTTGATGACAGTTTGAGGCATTTGTGTTTTTATACCGACAGAATATCAGAAAATGCTGCTATAGAAAGATGTAAAATGACAAATAACTGTGCACCTATTTTCGGGGTTCGAAAGCGGAACAGTCAGGGGCTAATGAGAGGGCGCCCAAGTCCAATGCCTAGGTTTTTTTCAGGATCTGGAAGCTAGATCTACAACCTATTCCTACTGCATTAGAGATTTTCCCGTCACAGAATCTAGAGGACTAAAGAGCGGGTGCCCAAGTCTAGGGTGTTGTTTTCAACTTTGATCTGCAAATCTGACACTCTGTAATACCCTCCTACAACTCCACTTTTCCTATATCTTCAACCTGTAACCTGCAATCATAGAAACTTTGGGAGGGGGTTGTGGTGTTTAGAGGCTTGCCTCAGTCAAGCCCCGGATAGACATTCAAGTCTTCCGAACACCATTGTCAGATAGAGAGTGCGTGCCCTTGTGAGGCAGAGGCAAAAACTAAATGATAAATGCTTAAAAACACAAATGATGTCACCTTGTAGTGAAGATCTCATGGAAGGAAGAAGCTCTTCATGCCATGAGGAGATGAGTGCTCAAATCTATAAATACAAACACATAGACAACACAAATCTACTCTTGCTACACAATGAAAGCCTTGAATCACCTTTAGGATGCCAAAAGATCACAATAATCATCTAGTTTACAAATGAATGCCTAAACATGCTTATATATGCAACTACAAACACTCCCGCCAAGAATTTTGTAATTCAAACTTACCATGTCGGCATAGGACCTAAATAATAGTCACAAGCCGACACATAAAATTTGGGACTAACCCAAAATAGGGCAGGACTAGGGCGTGGGTGCCCAAGTCTTTCCCCCTATTTTGGTCAGGGTTAAGTTCAAGGGATCCCCCTAGGTCCCATTTGTCATGAAACTTAGGGCTCATTTCATCCGAATGTCAAAATATGATGCAAGATGTCCTAAATGCAGGTAAAAGACCTGGGAGCTAAACCTTATGAGGGAAAAGCCCCTAAGGGGACATTTTCTGACGTTACAACTGCGAGAGGGCGAGGGAGAGGGAGAGGTAGATGACGGCTGGCACCACCAGTACAGGTATAGCAATAGGTACCGCAGTAGGTACCACAGCAGACACAAGTTCCTGCACAGCTAGGACAAGGGGAGCAGGTAGTGAGGCCCCGACAGTGGGCCCCTCAACAGAGACCACAATAGCAGGTTCTAGTGTAGCTGACACAAGGAGGGCAAAGGGGTTTGATGCCACCCCTGCAGGCACTGCCACAGCAGCAAGGACCGAGGGATGCCCCAACACAACAGACAAATGAGCCACAGGTGAGGGAGAGGATGCATCAGGAGCATATTCTAGAGGCTGCTATGACATTTCTAGGGATTGGTAAGATAGAGGCTGGTAGCTCGGCGGCAGGATCAGGGTCAGTTCCGAGAGGGCGTTCATCAAGTCAGTGCACCCGAGTAGATGATGAGGAGAAGGTGGGGACTCTCTGAGGTCAGTGGTGAGCTTAGAGAATACAATGCAGATACAGTAGCAAGAGCTTGTGTAGCTTCGCGGGGTAGCTGTGTTGTTAGACGGATCAAATGAGCAAGTTAGCATGCTACAGGAGCAATTGGTACAGGCACAGGCTTAAGTGGCTACCCTGACAGGTGAGTAGGATTCAGAGCGATCTCTATGGCAAACTGTAGAGGCTAGGGCGCAGCAGGTAGAGACACAGGTGGTGAGTTTGCATGGGATGGTGGCAGGCACTGGCATGGATCTGATGTTTACGCAGCTATAGACTCAGATTACACAGCTATAGGGACAGCTACAACAAGCACAGAGTCATCTCCTAGATCAAAGTAGGCGAGCTGAGTATTATTATGGAGCATATTGTTATGTAGTGTCTGAGGGTCAGCGCATACCTAGCTATAGTCAACATAGCGGATCCAGGATGTCTAGGTCCTATATATCCATGAGGTCTGTTCAGTCGGTTTAACAACCTATGGCACCTCCACCATTGGTATCCCAGCAGCCACAGCAGACACAACAGCCACTCCCACAGTAGCAGCAATAGCCACAGCAGACACAACAGCCACTCCCATAGTAGCAGCAATAGCCACGGCGAGGGTCACCCACAGAGTCAGGCAGGGGTTCATCAGCCCAGGGTTGATGTGTTGACACATATTGATGTATTATGGGCCCTTAGAGGTAGTTTTTTTGTATCTTGACTTGCATATTAATTTTGAGTGATGTATTATTTTTGCGGCAATATATCTGATGATGCTTATGGATGTCCATGATGATGACATGATTTTATTTATGATATGCATATGATGGTTATGGTTATGTTATGGATCCTGTATATTGTGATGTGATGGTTTATGCTTTGCTTATGATGTTTATGCGTTATGAATGATGTTCATGGATGATTATGACTATAGATGCATTTTATGATGTTGATTTTATGATGTTGATGCATGTTATGATTATGGATGCACTTTATACAGATGATGTTATAATGTTGATGTATGTAGATGCCTGTTATGGATTATGATGTGGATTAAAAATGAATGTAAAATGGTTCTGCGGAATGAAAATATATGCTCAGATTAATAAACATATATTATGGATGCAAAAATGAATGAAATGGAAATATATGCTCAGATTAATAAACATATATTATGGATGCCAAAAATGAATGAAATGAAAATATATGCTCAGATTAATAAACATATATTATGGATGCCAAAAATGAATGAAATGGAAATATATGCTTAGATTAATAAACATATTATGAATGCAAAAAATGAATGAAATGGAAATATCATGCTCAGATTAATAAACATTATGGATGCAAATATGAATGAAATGGAAATATATGCTCAGATTAATAAACATATATTACAGATGCAAAAATGAATGAAATGGAAATATATGCTTAGATTAATAAAAATATATTATGGATGCAAAAAATGAATGAAATGGAAATATATGCTCAAATTAATAAACATATATTATGAATGCAAAAATGAATGAAATGGAAATATATGCTTAGAATGAATGAAATGGAAATATATGCTCAGATTAATAAACATATATTATGGATGCAAAAATGAATGAAATAGAAATATATGCTTAGATTAATAAACATATATTATGGATGCAAAAATGAATGAAATGGAAATATATCCTCAGATTAATAAACATACATTATGGATGCAAAAAATGAATGAAATGGAAATATATGCTCAGATTAATAAACATATATTGTGGATGCCAAATGAAATGATTAATGTAGTGGATGCTCAGATTACACTTGTGTGAGAGTTTGATTTGCGTGACAATGAAATCATCGTGGTTAACTCTTGAAGATGTCTCACACGCATGTAATATAATCAACTGCCCAATGTGCAGTGCTTTTGGGAAAGTTGGGGAGGGAACAAGCAATAGAAATTGTCAGGCGATGTGTTCCCTTTAGAATCTCCAAGGTGAATGTGAAATGATGATGTAATGAGTATGTAATGATAATGAATTAGTGCAATGGTTAATGAAATGAACAAGTCATGATACATGTTATGTGCGTGTTAAACCCTGGGTGATGAGGGTGGATGATAGGGGATAGGTTAGGGGGGAGAATGGTTATGATAGGTTTAGGATGGATTGGGAAGATTCGGGATGGGATTGTTAGGGTGGTTTTTGGGAATACTAGGTCACTAGATACCACATCATTAAGGGAAAATTCAGAGTTGGGATGATTTAGGTTGGTAGAACGGATTGATGGGGAGGGAAGGGTATGTTAGGTGGTAGGGGGGTTTAGATGTGGGAGGGTAGATCAAAATTCTAAGCCCAGATAATATGGTTGGATGGGAAGTGATAGAAAAAAGAGATGATATGAGTTGGGTTCAGTACTTGCATTACCAATATTGAGAGCATTTCTAGATTTATTATAGCAAAGTAGGATACCTTTCACGAAGGTATGAGAGGACCTAGGTGATGATATTTATCCCACATTTGGATGGACTGGACTCACAAACAATAGGTTGATTTCATGCATGCCCAAGGTAGTATAACCTTGCCTAGATGAGGGAAGGGGACTCATAACATAAGTTCTCATAGTACAAAGAAGGTATGTTTAACCTAATATGCAAATGGGAAGCAATATGCTAGAACCGACCCTATCTTCAAGATATGAATACTATTCTTGGAGTAATGAAATACACCCACAAGCACAACATACAGAAACAATGACCATGTCTATTCCAGGTGTTGCACACCACTTACCATGATATAATGGGATCAAGGTAACTTTGGAAATGACCTAGAACAAGACAAGAAGATAAAAATCAATAATCAAAAGACCAACTGAAAAAGCACAAATAGCCATTGTATTCTCTTGCCAAGATAGGTGTTGATATGATGATGGATTATGTCCATTGTAGGAACGATATATCCTAGGATGCGAATCGGTTGGATTTTGTTGGATAAATTCTGAAAGGTGGGCAAAAGGGTAGTCAGGCCATGTGTGATGATTATAGTTGGTATGTTGATTGATGATTTTGGCATGAGAATGTGATGTTTTAGGCGTATGCTTAGTGTGTGAATCGTTTGGTGAATCTAGTAAGCTCAAAAGATAGGGACCATCCAGATAGGTTGGATGGGTGCATCTTATGTACCTGAGTTCTGGTAAGACTTGATGATGTGGGAACAATTTTGGGATGGGTGTGATGATGATGTGAGAGTGTTTTTGTATTTTTTTTGCTTTTCTAATGTTTTTGGTGTTTTTGGATTTTCTATTGTTTTTGGATTTTTTGGATTTTCTATTGTTTTTGGATTTTTTGGATTTTCTAATGTTTTTAGTTTTTTTGGATTTTCGAATGTTTTTGTTTTTTTTGGATTTTAGTTGTACAAAAGAAGCCTACAAGGATCCTCATTCCATGGATTAGCTTTGGGTGGGATGATGCGGGGTGGGCGATTGATGTTTAAGAATTCCAAGCCATGGGATGTGTACAATGTGGAGTGTCATGATGGAAAGAGGACTTATTAGATGGTGGAACTGGCCACTACACATGGCAACTAAGACAGGTTTTCACCATGGTACCTATCCAAGGTGCCACCGAAGTGATTTTCACCATTGGACGGCTTTATTGCACTCGGGTTTTTTCTTGATTTTTTCAATTTTTTGGTATTTTTCAATTTTTTTTCTTTTTTTGTATTTTTGCTTTGGGATACTTGATGAGTTATGTGTAGAACCTCTTCAAATGCAGAATGTTCATGGGTTCATCCAGAGGCTGCCCCTCGGGTGTTGCAAGTTGATATGCCCCTGATCCATAGCTGGTTGTGATAACATATGGTCCCAACCAATTGGGCTCAAATTTTCCCTTTTTGGTGCACTCCTGCAAATTTTTCTAATTTTCCATGAGGACAAGGTCGCCTACTTCAAACTTGCGGTTCTTGATATTTTTGTTATAGCTTCTTCGTAGGTGATTTTGGTAAGCTTGAAGGTGGTTGAGAGCATCCAAGAATTTCTAATCCAATAGTTCTAACTCATGCAACCTTGCAACTCGATACTCTTCATCAGTGATCACATTATGTAATGAAACCCTTAGTGATGGGAGCTTGACCTCAATAGGTAAGATGGCTTCGAAACCGAATACTAGGGAATATGGTGTGGCTCCTGTAGGTGTGTGGATGCTTGTGCAATAGGTCCATAGGGTGGGATTGAGTTGGAGGTGCCAGTCACGACTAGCTTCATTAACCGTCTTCTTTAGAATGCATAGAATAGTTTTGTTAGAAGCTTCGGCTTGACCGTTACCTTGAGGGTAATAAGGTGTGGAAAAGTGGTGTTGGATCTAGAATTTCTCACACAATGTGCAGACTTCCTAGTTTTTAAATAGTTTCTCATTATCTGTGATGATGGAATGGCGAATGCCATATCAGCATATTATGTAATGGAGAATGAATTTGGCTATTTGGATGCCTATGGTGAATGTGAGTGGAATTGCTTCAACCCACTTGGTAAAGTATTCAGTGGCGGTGATAATGAACTTATAATTGTTGGATCATGGAGGGTGAATCTTACCTACAACATCGAGTCCCCATTATGAAAAAGGTCATGGAGTTGTTATTGGATGCAACTCTTGTGATGGTGCATGGATGAGGTCCCCATGCTACTGACATGCCAAGCATTTCTTTACGAACCTATAAGTGTCTTGCTCTATGGTCGGCCAGTAGTATCCTATTCTCAAGATCTTCTTGGCTAGGATAGGTCCACTAGAGTGTGCCTCACAAATGCCTTCATGTACCTCTTGTGAGGCCACTTCAGCTTCCCTAGAGTCGAGACATCGTAAAAGTGTACCATCAAGGCTCCTTTTGTAGAGGGTGTCTCCTATAAGGGTGAAGCGGGAGGCTCAACGGATAAATCTTTTAAGTTGCGAGGATGATAGGTTGGGTGGCATGATGTCATGAAGGTACATGTACGTCTCTTGATACCAAGGAGATAGAGGACCAACAATGTCACACACCAGTTTTGATTGTGGAACATCATAAGTCGATATGGGGAGTTCTTCGATCAGGAACTCACATTTCTTGCTATCTTTCTTCATGTCCACCAAAGATCCTATCATGGCCACGGCATCTGTTGCTTTGTTATTCATCCTTGGGATCTGTTCAAAATGGATATCGTGAAAGTATTCTTTAAAGTTGTCAACCATTCTTTTATAGGGCAAGAGCTTGTCATCCTTAGTCTTGTATTCATTGTTTACTTGTCCAATGACCAATTGGGAATCTCCATAGACAACTAGTTTCTCGATCCTCGACTGAATCGCCATGCGAAGTCTTGTGATGAGGGCCTCATATTCTAGTACATTATTTGTACATGGAAATGTGATCTTGTATGATTTGGGGATGGTGTCTCCTTGAGGGGTAACAAACAAAATGCCTGTCCCGAGCTTCGATGCGTATATAACCCATCAAAATACATTTTCCACTATGATGTTGTCTTCGATGGATGGTTTCTCCGATGAAGGGTGATGTTGTCTGTGATCCACTATGATCGCACTATGACATCATAGTGGATCGTAAACATCATGGTCCTCCTCTGCGATGCATGTAAGATCCACTGTGATGTCAATGTTGGGTAGCGAAAAGTCATATTTAGGGCAAGCTTTCTTAATATCTCTAAAATCTGTGCAGCACCGAATGCCCCCAGTCACTTTGGCTAAAAGTACAATATTGGATACCCACTTGGGGTAATCTATTGGACGAATAAACCCCACATCTAGGAGTTTCTTAAGCTCTGCTTTAACAAGGAGCGCAATTTGAGGATTCATCTTAGCTTTTGTTTCACTGGTTTCGCATCAGGACGTATCGCAAGATGATGAACAACTAGGGAGGGATTTAGTCCAAGCATATTGGCATAGGTCCATGCGAAATTATGGCTTCTTTGCTTAAAAAAGGCTAAGAAGTTCTCTTGTTCTATTGTTGTAAGGGACTCTGCTATGATTGTGATTTTCGGTGCTTCTTTTATTCCAAGGTTCATTTCCTGTGATGCTTCCACTAGGATGGGTGATATGTCTGGATATATTTCATCTACTTCAGAAAGGCCCATGCTCTCATCTCCTAGCACCTCATGGAGACTTTCCCTAGGTGATACATCTTTTATTTTGATTTTTTCTTCACCTGAAAGTGCCACGGAGTGGTTTTCACTAGGGGGTGTTGTTTTTATTTTTATGTTTTTGTGGCTAAGAGCATGGGTGGTCTCTCCAAAGTAGGCAGATGTGTTGAGTTCCATGATATATCTGGCTTTGTGGTCTCCAAGGGGGAAATGATCTCTGACTCCCATCATCTCGACTATTGCTTCATCGTTCTGTGCAACATCAAGGACAAGAGGTCCTTATTGGTCCCAATCTATAAGTTGGGGGTAAACAAGAGGTAAGTCACAGGAGTCAGATGGACTGGTGGTTAGGGTATAGATGGTGTATATGTAGGCTTCAAAGAATTTGGTGAATTCACTAAAGGAGTCTTGATGGTCTGCTTCGTTGATGTTATCGACTGAAGGGGAGACCTTAGCAACCTCACCTAAGATACATTCACCATTAGCAAGGATGGATTCTTGTTTCCCATACCCTAATCCATGAAGACGCGAGTTTCTTATTGCTTGAATTGGCTCCACAACTCCTTGTTCATGAAGGCCTATACCACCTTGTCCTTTATAGCCCATATACTTGACAATCTCGAGACCTTTGCCATATATTTCAGCTGGGATAATAGGGGCTTCTTGTTCTGCTTCTTCGTCTTTGTATAACCATAAGGATATGTCTTTGATAATATCTTGATCAAGGAGGTGCTTCTTCTCGAAAGGTGGGTGATGGTTTGCATTTGATGATTACCGTGGAGACTTCTTCTTCCCTAGGAGCACCAAATGTCTTAGGAGTGGGCAATAATCCTACACAAAAGGCACTGTGTAAGTCATATTCGCCACACCCCATGTCACTTAGCTTGATCTTGACTTCAGGTGGTGGAAATGTTTGTGATGTAGTGGCAATGTTGGAAGGGTTGACATATGAGGCAGATGATGTAGGATTGGCTTTTGAGGTAGATTTCTTAGTAGCGTTGTTATATGGGCAGAAGGTGAGGTCGTGTCTTTCCAAAAAGCTATAATATTGGAAAGGATGGGGATCGGCATAGATAGTAACTTCTGTGCCGTTATGGGGGAATTTCAAGCATTGGTGGAATGTGGAAGGGATAGCTTGCATGGCATGGATCCACATTCGGTCGAGGAGAATATTGTATGGAAGGTCAAGATCAAGCACCTAACACTTGGTTTCCAAGATTTTCTGCCCCACTTGGATAGGGAGTTTGATGGTGCCTTCAGACAGTCTTTCGGTATCATCGTACCCCTTAATAGTTATACATTCACTAGTATCCACAACTACATCAGAGTATCCCAAATGTTTTAAAAAATTTAGAGTGCACAAGTTTAGGCTAGAGCCACCATCTATTAAGACTCTTTTATGATGTGTTTGTGGATGTGGACTTCGATGTGCAAGGCATCATTATGTAGGTTGTCAGAGGTGGGAAGATCCTTTTCAGAGAAGGTGAGATGGTGCGGTGAAGCGATGTGGCCCACCATGGCTTGGAATTGATCCACATTCAAGATGGTGAGGACTTGGGTCTCCATTAAGGCTTTGTCGAGGATTTCTTTGTGAAGGGGAGACGTGAGGAGCAACTCAAGGATGGAGATTTGTGTGGGGTCTTGCCTAGATGGTCTAGGAGGTTGTATTTGTGAGTGGATGGTGGGTTGGTAGATGTAGATGTGGAGGGTTGGTCGTTGGTGGGTGCCCCACGGATGGATACACGGCCACAGGGAGTAGTGACGACACAATTTGGGGTCTTGGCTCGAATGGTGATGGTGTTGATGCGGTTGGAAGAATCTTTTATTCGACCCACAACGGAGTCAAAAGAAGTGGGAGGTGGTACAACATTGTAGGCTTGGTTGGATGAGGATGCTTTTCCTTTGTTGTGGTCAGGTAGAGGATCCTTGTAAGCTCCTAGGTTAGCATTTGGTAATTGCTTAGGTGGTTCATCAATGGTTATGTCACCTCTATCAATAAGATCTTGTATACAGTGTTTTAACCTCATATAGTTAGAGGTTTTATGCCCTTTTACGAGATGGTATTCACAATAAGCATTTTCATCAAACCAAGAGGGTTTGAACTAATGTTCATCATAGGGCTTGATAGGAGGTAGCGTGATTAGGTCCGCTTTTACAAGATTATTCAACACATTTTTTATAGATTCCCCTCAAGGTGTGAACTTCCTCTTAGGGTTGTTTTGTTTTGGTGGTCCTTTGGGGACATTGATGTTATTTGTGATGGATGTACTTGGTGGTGGTGGGTTTTGTACATGTTGAACGACTTTCACATCAGTGACACCATTGTTAAGAGTGTTCTTGTTTTTACCCCAAAAGTGAGGTTTATCATTTGATTGTGTGTTGTTGTTCGTGTTCGAGGTGGTGTTGTTGACCTTGTTGTTGTTGTTGTTGGTTTTGTTGTCGTAGAGTTTTATCAAGTCCTTGGCAATAAGGGCTCTCTCGATAGTTGTGCCTTTGTCGATGACCTCTTCAAATGGAAAATTTGCAAATGGAAACCCATTTCTTGACTAAGATTAGCCACAAACATGGTGACTAGTTGTTTTTCGGGGATAGGCCAAGGGAGATTGCTTGCCAAGCCTCTCCATCTTTGCAGATTCTCTGTTCTTTTGTTTGGTATTACAAAGATCAGTCATTGATATTTCGTATTCAAAATTATAGGAGAAATGGTTTACAAACTTCTCCGTGAGTTCATGGAATGTTTTAATACCCGGAGGAAGGTGAGAAAACCGTTCGGTGGCTTGACCACCAATGCTTCTAGGGAAAAGTCTCATTAAATAGGTGTCGTCATATGAGACTTCGAGACAAGCGATATAAAACTCCCTAAGGTGCTCCCTAGGGCCCTCTTTTCCTTTGTACTTGTCAAATTTAGGCGTTTCAAAGTTTTTGGGAAAGGGAGGCATGTACAATGTCCTATCAAATGGGTAAGGGAAAATATCCTCGAAAGAATATTGTTTTCATTTGTTTCCTTGTTGCATGTTGTCCACCTTTTGGATTAATGTTTGGACGACACTAGCTAAATCTTGGTTAGGAGGTGGTTGTGGGATGTGATTTTGTTGATTTTGCATGAGTTGTTGGAGGAAAGGTGGGATTTGATTTTGAGGTGGAGTTTGGTGTTGTAATGTTTGATTTTGGGCAATTTGATTTTGGAGTGTGAGGTGTTGTTGGTATGCGATGAGTTGTTGAAGAACATGTGGTGGAAGTTGTTGGTTTTGATTAGGATTGTGTTGGGTGGTTTAGACGGATGACACAATGGGTGCTTGGGGGATGGGGTTTTATACATATTTGAAATTAGGTGATGGGTTGGCACATGGGTTGGTGTTGGTTGTGTTAGGGGATGGTTGCGAAAATAAGTGGTTTATGAAGGCTATAATGTTGGGGTTGAGTTGAGGAGCGCTAGTGGTAACACTTGCATGTGTGGTGTTGTTGGGAATGCTTAGGGTGATTTGTGGCGTGGATGAGGTGATGGTAGATGTTGATACATTTGAGATATTTGGTGTGGTCAATACGTTTGTGGGATTTGTGGATGTGGTGACATTAGAGTTAGTGGGAATGGTAGATGTAGTCACATTAGAGATTTAAGATGTGTTAGTGTTGGTATGTGACATGGATAGCTGTGAAGATGTGGTGACATTGGGTATCGTAGCACCATTTCAGAGAAGAAATTTAAGATATCTATTAGGGTCCGATCTTAGGAATATATCAAGCATATCCATAGAATCGACATCTTGTGTAAAGTCTAAGATATCTTGATCTACTTGGTTGGTGTTAGATGGTTGTGTTTGTGATGGGAAGGGGAAAGGATTTAGCATGGTAGCAGCGTCATATGATGGCACTTGTTGAATGATGGGGACATTATTTTGGTCAGTTTGTGGCATCCCTATGCCAAAGTTGTTTCCAAGATGGGCCATTTCTTGATTCTTCTTGGCTTGCGATCTTGTTATGGCCATGCAATGGTGTGGGTTTGATTGGGGGTGGATGAAGGTGAAGACCTTAGAGAATAGGTTTGATTTATTGGACCCCAAAAATAGGTGAGGATGAAGATATGAATGTTTGAAGAATGGGATGAAAAGGGTAACAAGGTGATTGGGATTTGTTTGGGGAATCAAAGATTTAGGTTTTTGGAGAATAATTCCCTCAAAGTCTAAATCTAAGGATAATTGTGTGATGTGGGTATAGGTTTTAGCCTTTAGGGAATAAATCCCAAAAAGTGGCAACCTAAGGAAGGTAAATATTAAAAATGTGAGGATGGTGGAATAACCTTAGAGGTTAAGACCTAAAAGGAAGTGGGTGAATTGATTTTCAAAAATTTTGGACCAAAAGGAGTGAAAGAGGTGTAAGTAAAAATGATTTTGGGTTGATTTGAAGGATGTAACTAAGGATAATAATCAACCAAGGAAACCTTAGATGACTAGGGTAAATGATTTTGGATAGTAATCAACTAAGAAAGCCTTAGGTGATTTGGATGTTTAGATGATGTTAGATGTTGGATAAAATTTTGATGATGTTGGGAGGCTATTCAAATCAAAAGTGAGCTTGAATGGATCTAGATCTTAGGGTTTTGTAATGATGGATACTTCCTTTTACATAAGGTAGACTAATGACCTTAGGCAAAAAGGGGATGATTATTCTACTTGAAGGTAGACTAATGACCAACAAGCAAAATAGGATAACAAAGGATGACAAGATCTAGGTTTAGCTCAAAGGTTGATTTGGAATATGATTGTGGATTTGATTGAGAGATTGATTTTGGATGTTTGGATGGTTTTGATTTTTTTGGATGTTTGGATTTTGAGACTTTGGAAAGTGTTGGGATGAGGATGACAAATGTTGGATGTGAGATGAAATAGAGTGGAGCTCCAAAGATGAAAATCAAAATGTAAGGCTACGTGGGAATATGTATGGAGATTGAAAGAGGGATTATGGTTGGGCTTAGTAATTTGATTGATAGTGAACGGTCCAATAAAAGTGATTATTCTCTAAGGTCAAAATGGGAATATGGGTGAGATGGTTATGGATGATAGCAAATGGTAGGATATGGTTTTGGTAGATTTTGACAAGGTGGTTGTGGATTATGGATGTGTAGAGTTCAAAATAATTCCCTAGGCACGTGTGTAAGCTGATTTGAAAATAGCACCAAAGCCTAAGGATAAGGTGCCAAAACAGTGAGTAATGGCACCAAGGATCTAGAAAATGACACTAAAACAGCCACATTGGATATTCAGGTGTCAAATAGAAGGCTTTTGGCACCAAAACAAGGTAGTGGACGGTAATTTTTTTGGTAAAATTGGGATTTTGATGTCAACTTTTGGATTTTCGAAGGTCAAATGTCAACTGTTTCAATGATGGTTTCTTGACAAGCATACAAACACTTCAAACAAGAGAATACAATGGCCAAAGGTTTTGTTGTGAAATGTGGTAATTTGAATATTCATCAAGCACTTGTACAACCTAAGGTGAGGAAAAGATAATATTTGCTGGATTCCTACTACAAATAAATTTGAGCCACACTTATTTAGAGTGGATAGCTTAGAAGTTTGCTGGCACTGGCTCCCCCTTACATGACACACACTTCTTGGGTGTACCAAACTTCAAATTCCCAAAGACCCGAAGATCTCAAGAAATTTTCTATCTCAACTTTGAATTGCGAGAACGTGGGACGGCTTTAGAGGTTTGACCTCCTGCGCCAACAAATAGAAAGATTTTAGCCACTAAACAAAGGTTTCTAGTGGGGGAACATTCAAGGGATTGACACGTTACGAGCATCTAGTAAACCACTTAAGGTTTTAACTAGTTCTACTAGGAGTATCATATACACAAGGTACAACTTCCTTTCGAACTAGCACTAAATGGTAAGCGTTAATACCGATTTGGACTTGGCTTTTGCCTTATCCTATTTTGTATAGCGGACCGAATGAAAGTACCGCTTGGGGTCATTAATGAGTTCTCCTTGCAGATGTGTCTCAAGGGCAAGCCCCCTCTAAGAAAAAGAAAAAGAGAGTAGAACCATTTCTCTTCACCCAAGTTCCTTTTGAAGGCGAGGGGAGAGGATACTTTGATTCTATCCCTTGGGTTTAACACAAGTGTGCAAGCGCACAAGACACGTCAAACAAAGCTATGTTCTTTTTAAAACCTAAAACAAGATGTTCCTATGATTGTTTGCAAACAAGGTTAATTTTAATGCACCAAATCCAAATTTTTTCTAAGCTAAGCAAGCAAAGTTCGTTTTAGTGCACCAAAAATAAAATGTTTTCTAAGCTATTAACCCTGCAAAAATTGTTAGTAGTTTGGATTTTGATCTTTAGCTAGCATTCTTTTTGCTTGTAAAACCCTGTCAAACACCTGCATAGATTCCAATGTTAGCCTAAAAAATAGTGCTAAAACAAAGATGAATAGCGCCACAAAATAGAGAAATGACGTTGAAATTGTAATAAATGGCGTTAAAGGTAGTGACAGGAAAAGTGTTGTTAGACAGTGAAAATAGCACCACAGAAATCTAAAATGGCTCCAAACCCAAAAATAGCGCCATGAGAACATGAAATAGCACCAAAGGAAGTCTTTTACCTGCACTTACCCTATTGGTTGACCAGAAAGTGCTGAACTGGGTACGGATAGCATCAAACCGACGTAGAGTCTTCAAAAAGCCTTCAAAGACACACTTAATCTAAAAAAAAAGTTAGTTTAAACAAGGTTAGTGCTTATCCCCCTGCCAAATAACACTCAAGAGTTCCAAAAAAGCAGTGACAAATAAGGTTTAATAAACAAAATGAACTAGGGTCGAATGACTAAAAACATATGAGTCCCCTAGAAAATTTTTGTCATTGTAACACCCTATTTCTTTGCATTTATTGTTAAAATAGAGAGTAAAAGACACTAAAAGCTTTCTAAAACCTCCAAAAAAAGCATTAAAAGATCAAACAAAGATAAAAGTGTTAGTGAGAGTGTCGTGCAAATAAGGCACCAAAACAGGCATCAATGGCACCACAGGACGAGTAAATAGTGCCGTCGTGGGAGAGAATGGTGCCAAACAGTGAGCTATTGGCACTAAAACCTGCAAAACCACATTTTTATACACAAAACTCACACAAATGTTAGTAGATTAGAACCTTGTGGTCCCACCGGACATGCCAAATGAGAGGATGAAGAACAAATGAAGGTAAAAACACAAAATGCATGCATTAAAACACAAATTTTATACCTTCCAAGTGATCTCCTCCTCCTAGATAAGGTTGAGAATGTTGCACCCAAACATTCTAGCTTCACCCATGGATTGCATATGTGAAATGCTCTCAACTAAGATTACAAGTCACTCAAACCTAGCTCAATTGATGAAGAGATTTTGGCATAATAAGTTTACTCAAATTGTGGATGATGAAATGGCTTGGATGAAGGTGTATTTATAGGCTTTTTGGAGGGAGATTTGATCCAAGGGTTGAGATTTGAAGTTGGGATCAATGGATGAGGATGCATGTGAGGTGGAGGGCTTAGATTCAATCATCAAAAATGGAGGGATGAGAATAAAGATGAATTTTTAATTCATCTTGGTAAGAGGAGAGGATTAAATGAGGATAGATGAGGTGGATTAGATGTGAATTTTAAATTCACATGGGCAAGAGGTGAGGATTAAAAAATAAATTTTTAATTCATTTTGGGAAGAGTGGTGATTAATGAAAGTGGGTGGTGTAAGAGGCCATTTATGGAGTTTATGACAAATGTGTATAAAAAATTGTTTTATGTGGCATAAAAATTATTTTTTATTTAAAGGATGTGGGGAGGAGTGTTAAACAATGTTTGACCAAACTAATCAAGGTGATTAGTTTAATAAATATGGCTGTAGTAAATTAGGGAGTGGGTTAATTAGTGGTTAAGATTAATTAAATAGTGTTTTATTTAATTAATCCTAGGTCTAGGGGATAGGTGAGTTAGACTAGCAAATTAAATAATAGGTATTTAATTAACTAGGGTAGGGATAGGCTAATTAATAGGTTAAATTAACTAGATAAATATAGTTTATTGATTTAATTAGGTTTAATGAAATAGGTGAATTAATCAAATAAATATTTGCATATTTATTTAATTAATTGGGCTAATGTTAGTAAAGGGAACCATTGAATTAATTAAATTAACTCAATGAAATGATAAATAATTAGGTGTTCGGGGAGATAATTAATTAAATAACAATTTAATTAATTAATTAGAAGGGGAATCAATGATATTAGTGATGTTGAAGATTGGTTAAATGGTGAAGACATTTTTAGGTGTCTACACCTATTACCAAATTCAAATTTTTGGACATCCATCAAATCCATCAAATGAATCAATCCACACAACACAATTTCATCCAATCAAATGAGAGTGCACAGATCACCAACATTATATTCCACATATTCCTACATAAACCCCATTTTTTCTAGTTCAATTTTCCAACAGCCTATATAGAAAAGTCGTGTAGAGTTCAAATTACACACTGGTATCAACAATACTGTAAGTTCACAATATACTTTAAATGCATGCATGTTCTATATGATCTAATATGTTGTTTTTGCTTAAAATGTAAATGCCTATCTGTTAGAATGTAACATGTTGTTTTTACTTAAAATGTAAATGCCTATCTGTTAGAATGTCATTTTGCTTAAAATGTAAATGCCTTCCTATTGTGACAAAGCCTATTCATTGTAACTTTCATCAAATATTTGGATGAACTAATGTCATATATATATTTGGATAAACTAATTGCTATCCAACATATTGGATGAGCTAATGTCATATATATACATGTCAAGCTTGTTTCATAGGATAGCATACTAAATGTTAATGAATGTTAATAAATTGTAAGTTGATGCAGGAGCATCCGGAAGTCATTCAGTAAATTGGGACAGTTAATGTTGAGCTGTAGAGTGCCAGGAAGAGACATTGTAGATTACTAAATTTTCATATCAAAGCGTGTGAAGCAAGAATTAGCATCTACATATCATCTTCTTCATCATATTCAAATTCAGGTCATTTGGATTTGTCTGCTAAGAGATATCGCTATCAGAAGATTACCTATTTTCACTGAGCAGAGTAGTCAGTGTTTAGTTGAAGCCTAATGTGTTTGTGGAGCAATTCCGTGACTTGTGGATCCTAATGGAACATCATTCAAGGTAATTTGGGACCTATCCGATCTTCATGGAGAACCGCATCAAGTTTCCATCATTTACAGAGCATTGCTAAGTGTTGGATGCCGACCTACAAGAAACCTACACATTTCATATTATCTGTTACAATTAGGCAGACAAGATAATGTTTTGAAGGCTTGCGGAGGATATAAATGAAGGATAGAGGATTATTTCAAGGCATTAATGAAGGACGAAGTGTGTGAAGACATGATGCGAAAAGGTGAATTGTTTCGATCTGGTAGGGTAGCAGAGCAGAAGCAGAAGACATAGTAGAGAGTAGAAGATACAAAGCAGTGAATAGAAAAGGAGAATAAAAAAGAAGACATAGAAGAATTATGTTGTGTTGTACAAATCTTTTGTAAGCCTAGGTTACGACCTAGCACAGGAAAATCCCTAGAGGCATATGTAATCAGGTTTGGAATTATAATATAATGAGAAGTGATCTTTGAAGGCTGGGTCTTTCCCTTTGAGGGTTTTCCTAGGATAAATCTTGTGTCATGTGTTTACGAATATATCTCTTATCATTCTATTGTTATCTATATGTTGTTGTTACCTCTTTGTTATGATCATGGTGTTGGTTGTTTAGGGCTGCAAGGTTGGATAGTCCTTCATTGGACCCTCCTACCTTGATTACATCAAGTGGTATTAGAGCTGGTTGCAAATCTATTGGGATGGTTGTGAATCTGTTGAATCTACTGGGAAGATAGAAAGTGTTGGAAGAAAGTGTGGAACCCTAAAGTGTAACAAGAATCACGGTAGAAGAAAGATCAAGGCAAGAAAGATCCAGGTAAGCTTTTCACATTAAGTTGTTTGTATGATTTGTTTCAAAGGGGAAGATTGGAAAAATGATGAATAAATAAAATGAAAACCTAATCTGCAAGAAGGATACTCTAGAAGAAGAATTGTGTGAAATCAGAAGATATAACTCAGAGTTGGTAGAGAAGATAAGAGAACTAGGAGAAGACAAATATGATATTCTTAAAGAAGAATTATAAGATGTAAAAAGGATAAATGAATAATTAGAAGAGGAGCTGAAGTTGTTTGAGTATGTCAAAAGGAGTTTTGAAGAATTGGAAGAAGGATGCAAGTTGTTTGGTCAAATTGAAAAGAGAAACATAGATCTGAAGGAAAGTTTGGAGAGGTTGACAAAGGAAAACAAATCACAAAAGATTGAAATATTTGGATTGAAAGAATAGGTTAATCAATTAGAGTAGTCATTTGTAGCATGCAGGGAAGAGAATGAAAGTCTAAGATCTAAGCCTAAACTTTGTGATGTTTCTTGTGATACTAATGATTTGTGTGATACTGTAGAAGCTTCTTTAGAAGGTGAGATTGAAGATAACAATTTAACTGAATGTGCAATTATTGATGATGGTGTTGACAATGTTGGTTATAAAATCATGAAAATAATGGGATATGAATGAAAAGGATTGGGAAAATAATAGCAAGGAATTACAAAGCCTATTGAGCCAATAATGAGATCAAGAAATGAAGGCCTTGGATATATCAGAGGTAAAGAGGATAAGAATGTTGTCACAAGTTCAAACAAATTAACTCAAGGAAGGAAAGGTATGCATTGTTCTTATTGTAATAGACATGGACATGAAAAGGAATTATGTTGGGATCTATACCCTTGTAAGTTCTGTGGACTAAGGAATCACTCTAAATAGATGTAATGGAATAAAATGCGAAGGAGAAAGTCTATGACAAGTTGTATGCAGATGGATTATGGATGGATTGATGGATTGAAATGGAAATATGTCACTTGTATGTTCAAAAGGATGTATAGGCTGAAGTATTCATGTGTTGGAGGAAAAGAAGGATATGGATCAAGATGCGGAGAAGGAAGACCACATGCGGAGCAAAACAAGGACAGTAATTCATACCACAAAGGGAGAGATTATAGAAGTTTCTACAACAGCAACAAAGGAAGTTAAAATTCTTACCGCAATGAAGGATACCGGCAGGATAAAAGAGGATTTGATAGGAGAGGAACCTGTTTTCAAGTATGGAGGTGAAAAGCATCAAGCATGGAATGTCACCAAGGGGATATTACTAGAGGAGCAGTAAATAATGCAGAGCTAACTTATGCAGAGGAAGAAGAACCTATTGAATCACTAAGTTCAACAAAGAAACCGGAAGAGGGTGAGACATTAATCGTAAGAAGAGTTTTGTTGTAGCTTGGACAGCTAAGGAACCAGTGTAAGAGAAAGTTTATGTAAATATGTGCAAAGCATAACAGGAAAGGGAAGTTCATATTGTAGAGAAAGAAGGGATGACAAGGAATTCTACCGGAGGAAGAAGTAAATTACACCGGAGTAAAAGAATTATGGGTGCAGAAATAGAGAAAGTATAGGGAAAGTGTATGCAGAGAAGAAACTGTAAGATTTTGATGTGTGCAGAAGGAATTATATCTATAATCAAAGGATAAAAATTACCACAGAGGGAATTCAAGGATGTATTGACTAAATCAAGGAAGAAAATGATTGTTAATTGATTGAAGTTGGTATTGATTTGAGGTAGCCTACAAGTGTTTGACAACAGAGTACCAAACAAAGAGGTAGTTGCAACATTGTTGCTAGACCGCGGACCCTAGACCACCACAAAATGGAGAATTGAGGAAGCTTGCGAAGGACACTTGCTTAGACCACCGACCATTGAGGCAGTGTAATGACTTGCAAGCAAAATGTTGAATTTAGCTCACTAGAAGTGAGAAGGAACTTGAGGTAGTCCGCAGAGAAGACCTATATAGACCACCGACCATGAGGCAGTACAGTGATTTGTGAATAGATCACCAAATTTGAGGCAGTTTGCATGGATGACTTGAACAGATCACCGACCTTGAGGCAGTTGCAAGTACCTGTGAACAGACCACTAAACATATTCTAAGAGAGCATTGATTATGATAGAATACAGGCCAAAGTGAAGAGGCTCACTTTTCAATTAACCCTGAGAGTTTGATGTAGGAGCATCCATAAGTCATTTAGTAAATTGGGATAGTTAATGTTGAGTTGTAGAGTGCCAAGAAGATACATTGGAGATTACCACTGTAAAGTACCGATTTCACAAACACATAAAACTAAAGTAAAACATAGAATTACTGCAAGTAAATGAAAGTAAGGTAAATTAACTTCTTTTAATCATTCAGAAGAAAAGATATTAGGATATTTCAAGAGTCCAAGCATTGTTTGAATTCATAAGTTTAAAGTATAATCATGATTACAATACATATGTATACATCTGAAGTTAATTACAAAGTATGTAAAAATCAATAATATCACAAGTGTCAAATATTGGTATCAAGCCTTACAATTATTTGAAACAATAGAAGTATAAGGTGAACAATATCATAAAATTTGATAAAAAGTCCTTGACCGCCATCAACATTTGGCCATCTATTGAATCAAAGGACAAGAGCATGGTTCAGGCACTTTTTCTGCCCAACCACGAAGCTTGCGCTTCCCCGATATCCTTCAAACTGAAGGATACGATTCGACCCTGCTCGAAGAGCCTAGCAATCTATAAACATATGCAGGGTGGAATCTGGTGTGTGTCTATCAATATACATGCATTACTATCATGAATGTAGCATCTCATCAATAGGATATGGCAGGGAAATATATAAATGAAACTAGGCTATCAAACCATTTATTCTATAATGGTATGCATGTCTATTTCAACATCTCATTAGCTTTGGCCAAAGTATTAATCCGTATAACGGCATATAGGTTTTGAAAAAGAAAACCTACTTCCCTGTTATTCCATACTCGACACCCATCCCAAAAGGCAATCTTTCCAAAATACACAATAAAGAAGAACAAACATAGGGCATGCAAGCATCTATTTGCTCTCCATAAGTCGGAAGTACAAGTTTAAATAAATCAATTCTTTTACTTTTTCCAAAACATCCAATGCATATAACATACTAAGAAGTAATCCACTAGTTCAGTCATTTAATTCTTTCGATAATAATAAATTTAATTCTCTGATCTGCCTTCCTGTCATTTCTGTGATAGGAGGTTTATTTGAAACACAACAAATAAAAAGAACATACAACAAACTTCATGTCGCTATGGCGAAAGGAACTGCTACAAGAACCCAAAAACAGTGATAAAGAGCAAATTAAACATTCTTTTAACATCATTCAAGGAGTAAGGTATATAATTTATTGACTCTAATTTGCCAGTATGTTGTTTTATCAGTATATTTGTTTTGTTCATCATTCATTTCAATTTGGATAACTCTCTAACAAGTTTCAAAAATGGTTTTAACACAGCTACATGATCTATTGTCTTAGCTATAGGAAGATAGTAGTTTCCAGTTTATGTAAAATACATAGTTTTTTGTCATAATTAATAGCTTCTTAGCTGATTTCTACTTAGATTCAGAGATTTTAATAAAGTTGCTACATGAATAACAATTTATCTAAAGTTAGAGATTTGTTGTTTAACAAAAAGAGGTCAATTTTCTAGTTTTACTGTTTATCTCAACCAACATGTAGTTGAAATAAAGTCATGAAATCTTATACTAGACACTTAAATAAAAAGGAAAGATAATTATGTCATTGTTTTTAGCTAATATAAAAGGAAATCAGTCATATAGTGTTGTCAATGAGAATCCTAACGGCGATCTACAGTTTGAATAGCTTCATTTAGTTTTTAAATCAAAAGCAAGATATAGGTTAACATCTATGTCTTTGACAGTTTCAGACAAGTAAGACTAGAATGGTGGCAACAATGACTCAATGGTCGATCTGATCAAATCGCCAAATACCTTAGCTAGTCAGCATAATGGAGGATCGACGATTAGCAAAACATGGTGATTAGGGTAAAACTATGGCTAGAAATAAAAGAAAGACTATTTAAAGGATGACGACCAGTGAATAAGGTATGCAGAGATCTGGTGTTTTTAAAAAATATGTCTATCAAAAGAATGGTAATAGGCTCAGAACAAAGGAACTTTTAGGCCAGAAAGATAAGAAGCCAGGAGACTAGATCGGCCAGGAAGAAGGTATGATTAGCCAACTTTTAAACATGGTTCAATTTTGCATTGAAGAAATGCCTAAGTACAAACAAAAGGTGATACATTTTAAATTGCAAACTTCTGACTTAATTAGCAATAACATTACCAGAAGAGAACCTGGGGAATGATGGTGACAGTGATGAGTTGAGCTGGTGACGTCTGTTGTTGTTCTCTCTTTCCTCCTGTCGCCTGCACTCCTCTAGTTTCTGTCGCCCAAAACTCAAAACCTTCCTTAGCCAGATCGTGGTTTTTCTCTGCCAAATTAGTGGTTACCTTTCTACAATTCATGGTGTTCTCATCTGTTCGATCTCCCCCTTTTTTAACAACTTCCTCTCTCTTGTTTGGACGTTACAGATCGATTTGAGAACTCCAGTTAAGTTTCACTTTGCATGCTGTCTTTCCCACCGAATTTGAGAATAACAATTTAAAAATAACAATAATAATAATATCTTTTTGAACCTATTATCGCATGTGTGACAGAAACAATTATTTAATTCTTTATTTCAACTCTAAATATAATAATATTATTTTTAATATCATTTAACTATTTTAATTAAAACAAAGCTATTTAAATAATCAAATAAGAGGAATGAAATACACTATTGCATGATTAAATATCTCATCTAATATATTATTTAATTTCAAAGAACATATTATCTTCCAAACATCTATAAATAATATTTTATTATTCAATTTAAAATACAAACATATTTATCCTCATTTAAATATAAAGCACCATTTAATATAATTAGAAAACAATTAACCACACATTAATGCATTTAAATCCATTTCATTATGCATATGCAACTATGTGATGTGTGTGAAAGAACTAGATAGAACCCAACACATGTTGCCAAAAAAACTAGATCCCTTCTACCTGAGCCATGCTCTCGTCCTTCGACAAGACCTGCAAAAACTCAAACTCATTGCACTATCAATAAGTTAGCCCAAAATATAGCCAAGGCAATAGAATTTTAACCAATAACATATCATATCCAATGTAAATCTACTATTGTTCCATAATCTTACTGGTAATTAACTAATGAGGTAAATCTGAAAAGTCTGAGACGTGACATCCTTCCCTAGTTGGAAGAGACATCGTCTCGATGTCTTATTACATCAAGCAAACAATAAAGTATCAAAACAATAATGTATCATCATCTGAGTATCAAAGTATCTGAATATGCATAAAACAAAACATCTATTCTATTTTCCCAAATGCGGAAAAGATCTGTCAATATCAGAAGCATCCTCCCAAGTGGCATTGTCCACTGAATACTGGTCCCACTGGACCTTATACTGCACTATGTCTCGATTACGCAACTTAATGTTGCGCTTCTCCAAGACTTGAATGGGCTCCACTCCTGGATCTTGTACCTACAGAGCACGCTAATCAAGAATATGTAATACATTAGGATGGTAAGGTTTGAGCAAAGACACATGAAAAACATTATGGATCTTGGTGAGAACTAGCAGCTGTGCAAGTCTGTATGCAACTAGATTGATCACTTCAAGAACATCGAAAGGTCCTACGAATCTTGGAGCTAGTTTGGATGCCTTGCCAAACGAAATCAAACTCTTATGTGGCTTGACCTTCAAAAACACCTTATCACCTACTAAAAACTATCTAAAAGTCTTGTTCTTGTCTGCATAACTCTTTTGTCTATCTGAGGCTTGCTTCAATTTCTCTTTTATCAGCCTCATCTGATCTTCCATTTCTTTCAACATGTCAGGTCCAACTACTATTCGATTTTCAATCATGTCCCAACTGATTGGAGTTCTACACCTGCGACCATAAAGAGCCTCAAAAGGTGCCATCCCTAAAGATGCATGGTAGGAATTATTATAAGCAAACTCTACCAATGGTAGATATTCCTCCCATTTGTACTACTAGTTCATACAGTACATCCTCAGAAGATCCTCCACTACCTGGTTGACTCTCTCCGTTTGACCATCTGTTTCAGGGTGGTAAGTTGTACTAAAGTTCAACTTAGTCCCCAAAGCTGCATTAAGCGTGGTCCAAATCCTAGAGGTCATGCGAGTGTCACGATCTGAAATGATCGTCTTTGGCACTCCATGTAGTCGAAAGATCTCTTGAACAAACTTCTTTGCTAATGTCAACAACCCATCCGAAAGATTTCTGGGAATGAAATGAGCCACTTTCGTTAGTTTGCACTAAGATGACATCATGCTGATTCTTTGTCATGGGCAAACCCTGAATAAAGTCCATGCTAATCACCTGCCACTTGTACTCAGGTACACTATGTGGATAAAGTAGTCCTGCAGGATGGACATGTTCTGCCTTAACATGTTGACACTCTAAACATCGAGCGACAAACTCAGTCACATCCTTCTTAAGCTTAGGCCAAAAGTACAATGGCCTCAATCCTTCCATTATCTTGGTCACTCCTGGGTGTCCATAATATGGAGCACTGTGAATCTCCTCGAGAACTAACTTCCTCAATTCACCTGAATCTGGGATATACATTCTCCCTTGATATCTTAGAAGCCCATCTGATTCTATGACATACCCATCAAATCAATGATCTGTGGGGTCTGCTTCTAATGCTTGCTTAACCCACTCATAGTGCTCATCTCCTTGCAAGTTTTGAATTACCTGCTGCTTTAGATTAGTTCTAGTAGTCACCATTGCAGTCAAATGTTGTCTCCTGCTGAGAGCATCTGCTACCCTATTCTCTTTACCTTTTATGTACTCGATTCCAAAATCATATTCGCTAAGGAATTCAAGCCATCTTCTCTGTCAAGCATTAAGATTAGGTTGGGTGAAGATATATTTGAGCCCCAGATGATCTGTCTTAAGCTCAAATGGCTCACCCAAAAGATAGTGCCTCCACATTTGGAGTGCGTGAACAATGGCAAACAACTCGAGATCATGAGGTGCATAATTTGACTCATGTTGTTTCAATTTTCTTGATTCATATGCCACTACTTTTCCATTCTGCATCAACACTCCTCCCACACCTTCACCAGAAGCATCTGTAATCACTGTGAAATGACCATTTGGATTAGGTATGGTCAGAGTAGGTGTTGATGTGAGTTTCTCCTTCAACAACTGAAAGGCATGTTCACATTTCTTTGTCCAATCAAACTTCTTACCCTTTTTCTGTAACGAGGTTATGGGTGCTGCAACTGTCGAGAATCCTTCTACAAATTTCCTGTAGTATCCTACTAACCCCATAAAACATCTAACCTCAGTCACATTTTGTGGTGTGGGCCATTCCATTATTGCCTTGATATTTTTAGGATCTACTACTATCCCATCTGCTGAAATTATGTGACCAAGATAGTGCACTTTACTCTAGTAGAATGTGCACTTAGACAACTTGCCAAAAAGTTTCCTTTCTCTCAAATGTTGTAGAACTATTCTCAAGTGTCTTTCATGCTCCTCTACTAATTTAGAATAAATCAGAATGTCATCAAGGAAGACCAACACAAATTCGTCTAGATAATCCCTGAACACGTTGTTCATCAAGTTCATGAATGTTGTTGGTGCATTAGTTAACCCGAATGGTACTACTGTGAACTCATGGTGACCATATCGTGTTCTAAATGTCATTTTAGAGATACCCTCATCTTTAATCCGTAACTGATGGTAACTGGATCTAAGATCTATTTTAGAGAATACCTTTGCACCTTTCATTTGGTCGAACAATTCATCAATCCTTGGAAGTGGATATTTGTTCTTAATAGTTGCCTTGTTGAGCATTCTGTAATCAATGCACAACCGCAATGTTCCATCCTTCTTTACGAAGATGACTAGTGCACCCCAAGGTGACACACTAGGTCTGATAAACCCTTATTTTAACAATTCTTCTAACTGTGCTTTAAGCTCATATAGTTCTATTATTGTCATTCGATAAGGTGCTTTAGACTGTGGTTCGGTTCCTGGCATTAGATCTATAGAGAAATCAAATTCTCTTTTAGGTGGTAATTTTGTCAACTCATCAAGAAAGACATCTTTAAATTCTCTAAGAATAGGATACTTATCAAAAGATGGTTCCTGATTATCTAGATCTCTTATCTTCACTGCATAGATGGAACAACCCTTTCTTTTAGCCTTTTTTAATTGCATAGCTGATATTTGTCTTAACTTAAGGGGTGTTCTAGATCCATGTATCTCTACCTAATTACCAAAGTCATCAAGACATTTCACTACTTTCTCTTCACAATTTACTAAGGACTTATGTTCAGAGAGCCAATTGATTCTAAGAATCACATCATAAGATCCTAGAGGTGCAACATAAAGATTGACTTGTGTTTGGAAAGTAGGAAGATCTAATTCACTGCATACTAGACATGAATCTACTCTTTTCTCTACATTGTTACCATACTGCACCATCCAAGAATTTTCCATGTGTCCAGGTTTAACAAACAACTTAGCTACAACTTTTAGATCAACAAAACATTCAGTAGCTCCTATATCAATTAAAATAGAAATTGGAAGACCAAAGAGCTTACCGGACATCTGTATGGGTGTAGCCTGGAAATCTGCTTGTCGATGATCTACAGCTGCATGAATCTGGTGTTGAAGAGCTCCCTGTCAATTTCCATCTCTTTGATTCTCTATTACATGAGGACATGCACTAGCATAGTGCTCTCCTCCACAAGTGTAACATCCATCTATGGGTCCTCTATGTCTAGCTGGAATGTCCCTCCTGTTATTATTACCATTGTTGCCATAGTTACCTCTCTTATTGTTATTTCCACTTTGGTTCCCATTGTTCTTTTCCTGGTAGTTATTGCCTCTCTTAAGATTATTTATCTGGTGCTAACTATTCCCTTGATTGCTACTATCATTCTGATACCTTTTATTCCCACTCTTCACATCTCGATTCTTATTGTAATTTGAGATTCGTTGCAGTTTCTACTCCTATTTAGTAGCCTTTTGAACACTTCATCCATGGTCAATGGATTATGAATATCAACATCTGATCCAATATGTGGCCTTAATCCCAAAATGAACTTGTGAATCCTAAACCTTTCATCAAGCTAATACTGTGGAACATATTTCAACATGTGAGAGAATTTCTCCCAATACTGAGTCACAGTCATACCTCCCTAAGTGAGGTTTTGGAATTCTATCATTTTCTTGTCAAAATAGAGTTGTGACAACCACCTCTTCCTAAAGAGCTCAAGGAAGCAATCCCATGTGACTTCTCCTGGTAACAGTTTCTTTTCAGCTATCTCATTGTCCCACCAAGTTGCTGCTTCCCCAGTAAGCTGATAGGATCCCCATGTAGCTTTAGTTTGAGCAGATAAGTCACGAAGATTAAAGTATTTTTCCATATCAATAATCCATGCTACTGCTCTGTCACCTATAGTCTTACCGTCAAACTTAGCAGGTGTAACCTTTTTGAGATCCTTTCCTAACTTCTCAGCAATCTTGTTCCTGTTGTTTCCATTCACTTCACCCTCAGGACCTCTAACTTCTTCTCTCCTTTCCTCGACCCTGTTTCCCTTATTCCTCTAATTTCCTATTCCATAGTATTCATTCGAGTTCCCTGTTGAGTCAAGAGTGTTCCTTGCTGACTCAGAAGAGCTAGGATTTGAGTCAATTGGTTATTATGTCCATCATTATTATTATTGTTTCCCTCATTGTTTCCAGCATTAGCCCCTCCTGCATCAGTGCCAACATTGTTCCCAACATTGGCTTTTTCATTATTTCTAGTATCGGGGTTGTTGCAAGATCCTAGGGTTGCTACCCTACACCCAGATTTTCTAGTGTTCATGATGAACTATCTGAAAAAAGAATTTACAACTTTAGCGTAACAATTCCATAAAGGCCTAGAGTAGAACCTGGCTCTGATACCAAATGTAAAGTACCGATTTTCACAAACACACAAAATTGAAGTAAAACATAGAATTACTGCAAGTAAATGAAAGTAAGGTAAATTAACTTCTATTCATCATTCAGAAGAAAAAATATTAGGATATTTCAAGAGTCCAAGCATTGTTTGAATTCATAAGTTTAAAGTATAATCATGATTACAATACATATGTATACATCTTAAGTCAATTACAGAGTATGTAAAAATCAATAATATTACAAGTGTCAAATATTGGCATCAAGCCTTATAATTCTTTGAAACAATAGAAGTATAAGGTGAACAATATCATAAAATCTAACAAAAAGTACTCGACTGCCATCGACCAACCGTCCATCTGCTGAATCAAAGGACAAGAACATGGTTCAGGCACTTTTTTCTGCCCAACCACGAAGCTTGCGCTTCCCTGGTATCCTTCAAACTGAAGGATGCCCAACCCTGCTTGAAGAGCCTAGCAATCTGTAAACATATGCAGGGTGGAATTTGGTGTGTGTCTATCAATCTACATGCATTACTATCATGAATGCAACATCTCATTAATAGGATATGGCAGGGAAATATATAAATGAAACTAGGCTATCAAACCATTTATTCTATAATGGTATGCATGTTTGTTTCAACATCACATTAGCTTTGGCCAAAGCATTAATCTGTATAATGACATATAGGTTTCAAAAAAGAAAACCTACTTCCCTGTTATTCCATACTCGACACCTTCCTCGGAAGGCAATCTTTCCAAAATACACAATGAAGAAGAACAAACATAGGGCATGCAAGCATCTATTTGCTTTCCATAAGTCGGAAGTACAAGTTTAAATAAATCAATTCTTTTAGTTTTTCCAAAACATCCAATGCATATAACATACTAAGAAGTAATCCACTAGCTCAGTCATTTAATTCTTTCGATAATAATAAATTTAATTCTCTGATCTGCCTTCCTATCATTTCTGTGACAGGAGGTTTGTTTGAAACACAACAAATAAAAAGAACATACAACAGATTTCCCCAAAAACAGTGATAAAGAGCAAATTAGACATTTTGTTAACATCATTCAAGGAGTAAGGTATATAATTTATTGACTCTAATTTGCCAGTATGTTGTTTTATCAGTATATTTGTTATGTTCATCATTCATTTCAATTCAGATAACTCTCTAACAAGTTTCAAAAATGGTTTTAACGCAGCTACAAGATCTACTGTCTTAGCTACAAGAAGATAGTAGTTTCCAGTTTATGTAAAATACATAGTTTACTGTCGTAATTAATAGCTTCTTAGCTGATTTCTACTCAGATTCAGAGATTTTAATAAAGCTGCTACAGGAATAACAATTTATCTAAAGTTAGAGATTTGTTGTTTAACAAAAAGAGGTCAATTTGCTAGTTTTACTGTTTATCTTAGCCAACATGCAGTTGAAATAAGGTCATGAAATCTTTTACCAGACACTTAAATAAAAAGGAAAGATAATTCTGTCACTATTTTTAGCTAATATAAAAGGAAATCATACAGTGTTGTCAATGAGAATCCTAATGGTGATCTACAGTTTGAATAGCTTCATTCAATTTTTTAAATCAAAAGCAAGATACAGGTTAATATCTCTGTCTTTGACAGTTTTAGACAAGTAAGATTAGAATGGTGGTAAAAACAACTCAATGGTCGATCTGATCAAATCGCCAAATACCTTAGCTAGTCAGCCTCATGGAGGATCAACGATTAGCAAAACATGGCAGTTAGGGTAAAACTACGGCCATAAATAAAAGAAAGACTATTTAAAGGATGACGGCCAGTGAATAAGGTATGCAGAGATCTGGTGTTTTTAAAAAAGATATTGATCAGAAGAATGGTAATCGACTCAAAACAGAGGAACGATTAGGCCAGAAAGATAAGCGGCCAGGAGACTAGATCGGCCAGGAAGAAGGTATGATTAGCCAACTTTTAAACATGGTTCAATTTTGCATTAAAGAAACACCTAAGTACAGATAGAAGGTGATACATTTTAAATTGCAAACTTTTGACTTAATTAGCAATAACAAAACCAGAAGAGAACCTGGGGAATGATGGTGACAGTGATGAGTTGAGCTGGTGACGTTCGATGTTGTTCTCTCTTTTCTCTTGTCGCCTACACTCCTCCAGTTTTTGTTGCCCAAAACTCAGAACCTTCCTTAGCCAAATCATGGTTTTTCTCTGCTAAATTCGTGGTTACCTTTCTGTAAATCATGGTATTCTCATCTGCTCAATCTTCCCCTTTTTTAACAACTTCCTCTCTCTTGTTTGGATGTTACAAATTGATTTGAGAACTCCAGTTAAGTTTCAGTTTGCATGCTCTCTTTCCCACCAAATTTGAGAATAACAATTTAAAAATAACAATAATAATAATATCTTTTTGAACTTACTGTCGCATGTGTGACAAAAACAATTATTTAATTCTTTATTTCAACTCTAAATATAATAATATTATTTTTAATATCATTTAACTATTTTAATTAAAATAAAGCTATTTAAATAATCAAATAAGAGGAATGAAATACACTGTTGCATGATTAAATATCTCATTTAATATATTATTTAATTTCAAAGAACATATTGTCTTCCAAACATCTATAAATAATATTTTATTATTCAGTTTAAAATACAAACATATTTATCCTCATTTAAATATAAAACACCATTTAATATAATTCGAAAATAATTAACCACACATTAATGCATTTAAATCCATTTCTATATGCATATGCAACTATGTGATGTGTGTGAAAGAACCAGATAGAACCCAACACATGTTGCCAAAAAAACTCAAACTCATCGCACTATCAATAAGTTAGCCCAAAATATAGCTGAGGCAATAGAATTTTAACCAGTAACATATCATATCCAATGTAAATCTACTATTGTTCCATAATCTTACTGGTAATTAACTAATGAGGTAAATCTGAAAAGTCTGAGACGTGACAACCACATTTTAACGTATTTTCATATCAGAGTGTGTGGAGCAGGAATTAACATCTACATATCATCATCTTCATCATATTCAAATTTTAGGTCATTTGGATTTGTCTGCTAAGAGATATCACTATCAAAAGATTACCTGTTTTCACACAGCAGAGCAGTCAGTGTTTAGTTGAAGCCTAATGGGTTTGCAGAACAATTCTGTGACTTGCAGAGCCTAATGGAACATCATTCAAGGTAATTTGGGACCTGGCCAACCTTCATGGAGAACCAAATCGAGTTTCCATCATTTGCGGAGCATTACTGAGTGTTGGATGCCAACCTACTTGTTTCCTACACGTTTCATATTATCCGTTACAATTAGGTTGACAAGATAATGTTTTGAAGGCTTGCAGAGGATATAAATGAAGGATAGAGGATTGTTTCAAGGCAGTGATGAAGGATGAAGTGTGTGAAGACATGATGCGAAAGGTGAATTGTTTTGATCTGGGAGGGTAGCAGAGCAGAAGCAGAAGATAGAGCAGAGTAGAAGAGGATACAGAGCAGTGAATAGAAAAGGAGAATAAGAAAGAAGACATAGAAGAATGATGTTGTGTTGTATGAATCTTTTGTAAGTCTGGGCTATGACCTAACACATGAAAAACCCTAGAGGCATATGTAATGAGGTTTTAATTATAATATAATGAAAAGTGATCTTTGAAGGCTGGGTTTTTCCCTTTAAGGGTTTTCCCAGGATAAATCTTGTGTCATGTGTTTACGAATATCTCTTATCATTCTATTATTATATGTATGTTGTTGTTACCTCTTGCTATGATCATGGTGTTGGTTGTTTAAGGCTACAAGGCTAGACAGTCCTTCATTGGACCCTCCTACCTTGACTAGATCATATGTTTTCATCAGCAGTAGCACCACACATAACTATGACCTTGATTGAACTTACAATAGTCTTGAAATATTCCCTATTGTCATATATCATTAGAATAAATGAGAAAATTTTATTTCCAAACTCTATTACCTAAGAAATGGATCTATATTTTACTTACAATAATGTACGATACTTCACTTTTTGTTGTTTCTAAATATTTGGAATACCATGTGCCATAAAAGAGAGTAAATAATGTAAAGTGCCATCAAAGAGAGTAAACTATCAAACTTCTCGGATTTTTCTCAAAAAATAATGTAGAGTGCATTCAAGGAGTAGGACTATTAGCACCATGAGCCAGGTCCATGACACTAAACACCCATTATTAATTTATTATTGTTATGCATATAACAAGGCACCTAATTTTGTGGTCAAGCCTTATGTTTTGTTTTCTATGGTGCCTATAGTTTTCTTAGGTGTCTTCAATAGGGCATGTTTTAGGTGTTGGAATTACCACAACTTTTGAAAATGCATTATCTTTCATTTGCAATGTTGCTCGGTAAAGTATTCTGCTATCTTTATTTACATCCTTAGTGTTGCAATATTCTATATTGTGTTACAGTACCCCCTATTGTCTTGTGATGGACTTTTCTATGTGTGCCAATCTTGGTCCACTTGCAGTGGTTTTTGTAGGCTTGCAGTGGTTGTACATATGATATTACAAGTGAATCTTGTGTTATGACATCCTACTTTTCATCTTCGTGATCTTCTATAGCAGTGAGGGGGTTGAATTGGCCTATGGTTTCTATGGTATTATGGTGGTTGTGTTTTTAACAATTACATATTGTAAACATCAAATTATAAAACTTTCGACATCTAAATGTCAAATTGTAAAATCAAACATAAAACATCACAAATCTTCTATTCAGAGCATCATTGTGAACTCTCCAACTGAACTTACAAACTCAAGTTATAAATTACAATTACAAAGATGAAGAAAATGGTATGACAATGTTGTATTGTTTGTGAAAGATATTATTAATATTATTAAACTTGATTCTTACTCTTCATTGTTATCTTGCTTCAGAGAGTTTAAACTATCAACCTCACTGCACGCGTGGTCGATTAAACAATATTTCTCTACCTGTCACATACAAGTCCAAGTGGAACCTGATAGTTAGGTTGCACCACCCTACTTGCCTCTCTTCTAATCAACATAGGTTGGTGGAATGTCCAGTTCAATGCTTAAGGCTCTTTGTTTCTTTAACTTTGTATTGAAACTTAGATTCTAAATTTCAAAATTGGTGTTCAAAGGTGTTTGTTCCAATGTACAGATGAAGAACAAAGTTGAAATGTGGACCCGCCATGGCCCGAAGAGACTGAAGACAACCATGCCTCCAGAAAAAAAGGAGTTAGATTCCCATTGGATGAAGACACTCAAGTTGCTAATGAGAGCACTCCTCAACCAACTGAGGCATTTATTCAGGTGAATGCAACTACTAGAAGCAAGAAGGTTTCAGTTCGACGGGAGTGGACGAAAGAGGATATGTAATTGACTGTTAAAGAGGTGGAGGATAATGGGATGTCGACAAGGAGTGCAACAAAGAAATGGGGAATCCCTACCACAACACTCAACAATTGGTTAGGTAGTTTAACCTCAACATCAAAAAAAGTCCTCTCACAGGCTTGACAACAGATGAAGAGGCTTTAATAATAGAATGGTGTAAAGAGATGGTTGTAGTGGGCCATGGGCTAGAGAATATTAATCTCAAAGCAAAAGTCAGGCAAATTTGTACCCAAATATGACCAAACCCCTTTAAGGATGGGCTGCCTGGTAAGTCATGGTGGACTGGATTTAAAAGGCGCCATCCTAAATTTACATTGAGGACAGCAGAAGGCTTTGAAAGAGACAGAGCTCTAAACCTCAGGCCTGCAATTGTTGTTGCATTCTATGAGACACTGTCCAAAGCCTATGAAGCCAACCCATATGGACCTCAAAGAATTTGAAATTGCGATGAAATTAGAATTCAGGAAAGGAGAAATAGAGCCATGTAGGTGTTGGCCAAAAGAGGTAGTAGAAGTGTTTCATATATCATATTGAAGAGCAGGGAATGGATAATAATTTTGTGTTGTGTTAATGCTGTCGGATACAGCATACTAGGGTTTTATCTCTTGAAAGGTAAAAAAACAACTTAAAAATTACATTGCTAGCTGTGACCCGGTGCTTGTATGGCTGCCCATCCCCACGCTTGGATGACTAAAGAGTTGTTTATGAACTAGCTGCATCATTTTGCACGATCAATTCCAGGTGATGTATCACCAAGAAATAGGCAATTGCTGATATTTGATGGCCATGGAAGCCATGTAGCTGTGACAACCATCTAAGAAGCTAGGTCTTTGGGTATTGATTTGCTGACACTACCAGTGCACACCTCATACAAATTACAACCATTGGATGTGAGTGTATTTTCAACATTTAAATCATACTTCAAATTGGAATGAGTGGTGTGGCTAGCAATGTTTCTAAACATAGAAATAAAAAGAGTAGAATTGGCAAAATTATGCAACAAGTCGTTTCATAAAACACTCACTGTTCAAACATCATAACTGGATTTAAAAGAATATGTATATGGCCCCTCAATCTAGAGGCTCTAATGGAGGACATGCACCCCAATGACACTTTTCAGTTCAACATGCACGATGATGCTTCTGCAGTGCAGAACATCCTTAGTCTTTCCAGGGTTGATATTTCACAAGTGGAAGTTGCTAACACATTGCTATCAGGCCTTGCAGATGTTGATTTACATCCTACAACAAGAGACACAATGGGAGAGGAAACTATGCAGGATTCAACTCAAAGCAATGTTCATGATTCATCTGAACCTGTGGTGGGGGCTCAATTGCTTGTTGAAATGGCTGAAAGTCAACAAGAACAGAGCCTAGATGGACTTAGCCTTCTGTCTCATCCAAGCCAGCCATCATGGTTGGTGGAGGGAGCCATGAATTTGGGAAATAATTTGCATTCCCAACAAGAAGACAACATGTTTTCCTTCCCTTCTCCACCAACTACATTGAATATACCTGAAATGGTACATTTCTATGCTGAGTGTGGAGAAGCTGATGGTGGAGATATTATAGATTTGAGCCAGGATACCGAGGCAGTTTGCCACGAAGCTAAACATACCATTCATGGAGAATCTAGCTAATCATTAGATTCTCAATGTGATTCATGCATCAACAAATTGCTTAAACTGCCTATTCACATTATGAAGGAAAGACTCAGGTGACACCATGCTTCAAGATGTCTTCTTCACTCATCTAAGTGGCATCTTCAATGGGTAAGCCACTCCATTTGATAATGAACTGTTTGTATGTCTTCTTTCTAGTCTTCTTCAAGACCTTGGTGTCAAGAATGCATTCCAACTTCAAGGGTTGAGTGGGTAGAAGACCCTTAACCCATTCTTCATCTCCTGTTGTTGTCATCTCTGCCTCTGAATCTGCATTATGATCACCTTTTAAAGGAAACAAGTCTAAAACATTAAAGATAGGAGATATGGCCAAGCCTTGAGGAAGTTCATTCTCATAGGCATTGGGCCCAAACTTGTGCACAATCCGGCATGGTCCTATCTTTTTCATGAGGAGTTTGGTTGGCTGCCCCTTTGGAAGTCTCTCCTTCTTCAAATGTGCCATGACCAAATCGCCAACCTTGTATTATACATCTCTCCTTCTCTCATTGGCTTTCTCCTTGTACTTGTCATTGTTCCTTTGAAGAGTTTCTCTTACATTATCATGGATGTCCTTCATGGCCAATGCAAAGTCCTCACCTTGAGCACTTTTCCTCTCCAATCCATGGAGATCTCTCAATTCAAGAATACCTCTTGGGTGAACACCATAAACAATCTCAAATGTTCTCCTTCCTGTGCTTCTATTGGTGGAATCATTGTAAGCAAACTTAGCTTGAGGGATGATCATATACCATGCCTCTCCATGTTGTTTGGTAAGACACCTGAGAAGATTTCCCAAGGACCTATTCACCAGCTCAGTTTGGCCATCAGTATGAGGGTGATAGGCTAAAGTGAATGACAATTGAGTACCCAACTTCTTCCACAAAGTGTGCCAAAAGTGGTCTACAAACTTTAGATCCCTATCAGTCACAATGTTAAGAGGCAAACCATGGATTCTAACAATTTCTTTGAAGAACAAACCAACAATGTGTGAAGCATCATTAGTGCATTTATATGGCAAGAAATGATCCATCTTACTGAATCTATCCACCACAACAAATATGCTATCAAAGCCTCTTTGAGTCCTAGGAAGACCCAAGACAAAATCCATGCTAATACTTTCCCATAGCCTATTAGGAATAGGAAGTGGCTGATATAGACCAACATTAGATGAAGTACCCTTTGCCCTTTGACAAATACTACAACATTCAACAAATTTTCTGATATCTGATTGCATTTTAGGCCAAAAATAAAACCTCTTCACATGATCTAATGTTTTATCCAGCCCAAAGTGACCTCCTAGTCCACCACAATGTTTTTCCCTTATGATGTTCTTCCTCATGGAACACCTAGGAACACATAGTTGGCTGCCTTTGAACAACAACCCCTGCTGCAACAAAAACTTAGAAAAATCAGAATGATAAGAGTCTGAAAACTATGAACAAACTTCATATACCTCCTTGAAATCTTCATCATCCTGATACATATGTTTGACAGCATCAACCCCTACACTTTGCAACTAAATTTCTTGAACCATACACACCCTTCTACTCAATGCATCTGCCACTTTGTTGGCATGCCCCTTCTTGTGTTTGATTGAAAAAGTATATGCTTGGAGTTGTTCAACCCATTTCATGTGCCTATGGTTGAGTTTCTCCTATGAATTTAGAAAATTAAGTGCATGGTTGTCAGTATAAACAATAAACTCTTTAGGCAAAAGATAGTGCCTCCATTTTTTCAAAGCTTGCACCATTGCATACAATTCCAAGTCATAAGTAGAGTACTTTCTCTTAGCATCATTCAATTTTTCACTAAAGAAAGCAACAGGCCTGCCTTCTTGACTTAGGACAGCCCCTATAGTAAGGTTACTATCATCACATTCCACCACAAACAACTTGTTAAAGTTGGGCAAAACAAGAATGGGTTGTTGTGCTACTTTTTGTTTTAGAATTTTAAAAGAATCATTGGCTACCTTTGTCCAAAAAAACTTACATTTTTGCCCCCCTTTGATGGTATCCAAAATTGGTGCACAAATATGACTAAAACCCTTTATGAATTTCCTATAAAATGTTGCCAAACTGTGAAAACTTTTCACATCACCTGTTATTTTTGGAGTTGGCCATGACAAAATGGCCTCTACCTTTGCTAGATCCATCTTCAAACTACCTTGGGAAATGACAAAACCAAGATAGGTGAGTTCTTCCTTCATGAAGACACTCTTTTCCATGTTGATCATCAATTGTTCATCATGTAGCTTCTTCAAAACTTGATCCAAATGTTGCAAATGCTCTTCCTTAGTCCTACTAAAAACAAGAATGGCATCCAAGTATACCACAACAAATTTGCCAATGAAATCCTTCAACACTTCATTCATGAGACGCATAAAAGTACTTGGGGCATTAGATATACCAAATGGCATCACCAACCACTCATAAAGACCCTCATTTGTTTTGAATGTTGTCTTGCATTCATCCCCTTGTTTTATCCTAATTTGATGACACCCACTCTTAAGGTCAATCTTAGAAAAGTATCTAGCCCTCCCAAACAGTCCATTAGGTCCTCAATTCTTGGCATAGGGAACCTATTTCTTATGGTAATCTTGTTAATGGCTCTAGAATCCGTACACAAACTCCATTTACCATCCTTTTTAGGGGCTAGGACTATTGGGACAGCACATGGGCTAATGCTCTTTCTTACCAATTCCTTATCCAACAATTCTTGCACTTGCTTGGCAATCTCTTCATTTTGAGAAGGTGTCATCTTGTAGGCTGCTTTGTTTGGCAAAGTAGATCCTGGTATGAAGTTGATTTGATGGCTTATGTCCCTAATAGGTGGCAACTCATTAGGCATTTCTTCTACCATAATCCCCTTATACTTCTCTAACAATTGCTGCACCTCCTTAGGAACCTCTTCCTTACTAGGATCATGCAAACTAGGACTGTTTTTAGGCTTCAAAATCAAAGCATACCCTTGGGTTCCTTCCTCCTTAAGGGTATCTAGAAACTCTTTACCACTCACAATCATGACACTTGACCCAACACTCTTCTCTACATTCTCATCAGGTAATGGATCCATTCTATACTTCCTACCATTCTTGGTTATAATGAAAGAATTAATTTTATCATCATGTTGTGATTGAACATCATATTGCCATGGATGTCCTAACAGCAAATGACAAGCATCCATGGGAATTATATCACACAAAATCTTGTCCTTATATTCTCGTATCTCAAATTCTACCCATGATTGTTCATCTACCAAAACTTGTTGCCCCTTATTCAACCATGATACTTTATAAGGACTAACATGAGGAAGTCTTTTCAATTTCAATTTGTCTACCATCTCAATAGAAACCAAATTTTCAGTTGAGCCTAAATCAACAATTACCTTGCAAATCTTACCATAGGCCTTGCATGTTGTCCTGAACAATGTCTTCCTTTGAGGGGGTTCTTGTGTTTGAGGCACCTTCAACATGGTTCTTCTCATCATCAAACTTTATCCTTCATGGACTGGGGCTACACTTCCAATTGGTGAGTTAACACTTTGGCAATCTTCCTCTTGGATCAATTGGTTCCTTCTCTCTCCTCCATGAGAGCTTGAGGCTTGCTTTTCAAGACAATTGAAGGCTGGATGTCCCACTTGGTTGCAATTGTAGCACCTTCCTATGAAGACATTAGGACCTCTCCCTGGTCCACCAAATCTACCCCTTCCATTGGGCCTCCTTCCTCTAAAGCCTTCTCTAGAACCTGATTCTCCACTTTGCTCTTGGGAACTAGATTCCCCTTAACTTATTTGGGACTGATTTCTACCTCCAAAACTGCCCCTACCTCTAAAATTTCTGCCACCTCTTCCTCTATTTTGTTGCTCACCTTTCCTCTTCAACTTCTCTTTAGCCCTTAATGCCACTTGAAAGCATTTTTCCATGGTTTCATGTGTTAATAAACTGATTTCATCTTGGATATTAAACCTCAAACCATTTAGATACCTTGCCACTTTACCTTTTTCATCCTCCATGTACCCACAACGAAGAGAGAACTTGTGAAACTCCTCGGTGTAGGTGGCCACATCCAAATCTCTTTGCTTGAGATTTTGCATCTTCTTGTAGATCTTCACCTCATAGTCTGATGGAAGGAATTGAGAATTGATCCTCTCCAACATTCTGCTCCATGAAGAGATCATACTCTTCCCATTCTTTACCCTCTCACCTTGGGTGTAATTCCACCATGTAAGGGCAGCACCTTTGAGTTTAGTTTTTGCAAACTTTACCCTCTTGTTTTAAGGAACTTCTTTATATTCAAAGTAGTTGTTTAGAGCCTCAATCCAATCCATGACTTCATTAGCATTCATCTTTCCACTGAACATGGGAATCTCTATCCGAGCCTCTAAAGAATCCTTGCCAATTGCCTTGATGGCTTCAAGGAAATACTTTTGATCTGTAGGTACCTCTACCTCTTCTTGCTCTTCTTCTTCCTCCTCTTTTTCTTCTTCTTCATCAGAACCTTCATCTATCCTCTTCCCTATCCTTAATGTCTTCAACTCTACTTGGAGTGCTTCGTTGACTCCACTTTTGATCTTTTCTTCCATCTCCATGAACTTCTTAACCACTTCAGTGGTCATCCCCTTTGGAGGCATATTACTAGCCTCTCCTTCACTCTCCTCTGCTGACATATACCAGACCTTACACAACCAACAACAGAACCTTTTATGGCTCTGATACCACTATGATGTAGAGGCACTTGGATAGAAGAGGATATAACAAGTTGACAAGGTTTTCACTACACCCAAAAAAACCCCAATTTCAAAGATCAATTTGTAAAAGTGGGAACAACAGTTAGGGACTCTGAATTCTTCATGGAAAGGTTGATTAGACATGCATTGGGACCCATTCCAACCATTGGCAAAGGCAAGTCAAACTCAGGACTAGTACTTCCTTCACAAACCCAAGAAATTGCTTGTAGCCCTAGAAAAGAGAACAGTCATCAATAACTTTTTGTTGCAGACCTTCAAATACAGATCTTGGACAATTAGGAGATACCCATTTGGACTCCCTATTACATATCCAAAACTGGGTATAGGTTGTTTTGGACGGTATACTCCAACCTATAACTCCTCTCAATGACCTAAAGCCCTAATTAGGCCTAAAATACAAAGAGACCCCTCTAAAATTCGTGCACAAACCCAACCAATGATTTGAGCACTTAGAATACATGTCAAAACTATGGATTTTGTGGGTTTTATACTCCTACAATTAGCTGTTCCCCAAAATGTCTCTATGGTTCCTCAAATTGGCTTAATACATGGTCATATTAATCCTCCTCTAGCAAATCTTGCAATTACCAACTCTCTATCCCCTACAAACATCCAAAACACTTAAAATACAAATGAACACACCCATCCCACTGGTCTTATGGCCTTGAAAGATAGTGGGATGGTCAATTTCCCATCGCTTGAAGCAAACCCTAGTTTAGGTTTTAGTTAGGATTGTTTTGAAAGAAAACCTTATATCTCCCTACAATGCAAATGTCAAAACTCCTAAACCACTTCAAATGATAGACAACTCCATTATTCAACAAGTCAGATCATGAATAGATGCAGACAGTATGGTACCTGAGGAATGTACGGCCTATAGCAATGTTTTCTTCAGGAAAACAGAGTTCTCTTAATGAGCAGTCCCAAAAATAAGGCTATAGAAAACTTCTTAGTTAATGTCAAGACACCAAAATGGACTTGATTGAAATCTAAGTCTTCACCCTACTCATCCCACACATTTGGGGCTCATGACTGTTCTGTACAGTTGAATAGTACAGACCGTTTCTCCAGAAAATGTAGGAAAAAGGCAAAAACAATAGAGAATTGGTATTTTATTGCTTTGAAACTTCTTACACCACATACAATGATCTTTTTCAATGGTATTTAAACTTGTATACACCTTGACAAACTCCTTGAAGATAGTTTGGTCGATGATGGGAGCCATAACTACTTCCACCATCGAACTTCCTTGTTTAGTTTTAAGACTGCAACTAATTACCAGTTTTTTGCATAGGCATCGGTGATTATGAGCCTTCAAACACATTTACAATGTAATTAGGCCTTGGATTAGGCAATAGACTCCTTGACTCTGTCCTATATGCTTGAACAAGGCTTACAACATGAAGTTTTGTACGACTGCCCCTTATGACTTTATGACTGCCTCCTATACAATGTGTGATTGTATGATTGCCTATTACAAACATGGCATCATAGTCCTTATTACAACATGAGAATGGTCCCCAATACCTTATGAAATCAACAAAACAAAATGAACAACAAAAACAAGACATAAGTCTTTTGGTCTCTTCGGTGCTCCTACACCATCAGGACTACAGAGGATAGTGGAATTCGGTTGAGTCGGTAGTCCCAGCAATTAACAACAGATGACTACATGAACCTTTTAATGCAACAAGAGAAAAGGAAGAAAAAAATCAAGGAGAAAAAACTTTGAAAGAGACAACAAATTGAGAATAGAAATGCAGCTTGTGTTGTTGCAAGGGAATTGAAGGATAAAGACAAATTAGATAGAGATGTTGCACGACAAGCAAGAGAACAACAAAATGTTTTACAAAGGTAGGAAAAGGAGCAGAAAAAGAAGCAAGAGAGGATTCAAAGGGAGCAAGATAGAAAGGAAAGAGAGATTAAAGTGGCAAGGAGGAATCTAGAGAGACAAAGGCGTTTAAGCAACCCGCTAAACCCTTTTCCATAAAATCATGCATTGTTTAGGTAGATGATGAACATTCATGTCCCTAACTACTCTACAACTCTAACCCCATCCCATGTGAGAAACACTTCATTTCCAACTCTAACCCCATCCCATGTGAGTAGCACTCCATTTCCAACTCTCACCCAATCCCATGTGAGCAACACTTCATTTCCAACTCTAACCCCATCCCATTTGAGCAGCACTCCAATTCCACCACCAAGGGAGGATAAGATGGGTGGGATTAATTTTTCAAGTAGCCAAGCAACAACAAGCTCCATCACATCAAATCCACTTGCTTTTCTAACATGGTTTCAGTGAGATTGGGAGCAACCAATCATTGTACACAAACAAGTTTGAAATTGTAGCTTATGGAGTCATTTTTTGCATTTTATACTACCAAGATTTCTATTTTGGCTTATATTAATGAAAGGGGATTTTAGATCTATGTTTGGCATATATCAATGATATGCATTTTGTAACTCTTCAATGCTCAACATAAAACTTGTTTGAGTACAATCATATGTTGAGGGCATAATAGTGGTGCAACCTAACTTTTGAGGTTGACATGGGCTTCACATTCTTTACTATTTTAGATGGTATTTCTTCATTTCAGTCGGACAAATTTTTTTCAAACATGTGTGTAGTGATTTAGACAGGCAAAATATTTAGTTTGGAGGGGTTTAGGGTTTTTGTGCCACGTGGATGACGAAGCAAGTTGGTGGTATTCAAATTCTAAGCCTTTTTAAGGCTGAGCGACGGTCGATCATGAGGACCCTCGATCCTAGTATAAAACATTATGGATAGTGCTCAGCATGTTGTGTGGCATGTGAGCAAAGTGCCACCTTTTATTGCCACACTACATCTCTGGCTCTTTCCATTTCCACCCACCACATTAACTTCCCTGCAGTCTGCATTTCCCTAGTCTTTGTGCCATGTCATTTCAGAGCAATGGAGACTTCAATGCTCCAGTACATTCCATTAATGAATCATCGGCACCCCACTACCAACACTTGTATTCACGTATGATCATTGCAAACTACACCAAAATATGGTCACTTAGGCTTTGGAGATGGCTTTGCTTTGGAGATAGCTCGTATGAAGTTCAACGTTGTTCAGAAACTCGATAATGCTAAAGCATTTTTAGTGTTAAGCTATGTTGTAGTTATCCACAAATTAGTTTGATATGTAGACTGCAACATGGCTTTTAACCCAAAATTCCTTTGGGTAACCAAGTCTCCCCAATGCTACCACCTCCTACTAGCTTAGGTTTCTTCATGTTTAACTTTAGGTATTTGAATGGTTTGTTCATGTAGCCATGTTCTCTAGTAGAATGTAGTCCTAGTTGATAGGTTCCTTCATGCATTTAGATCTGGTTTTTGAAGCCATCTATTTCACAACTTATTCATGCTAACATATAGTTTTCTTTGACCCTATATTATTCATACTAGTTCAGATGGGGAGTCTTGATAATGCTAAAGCATTTTTAGTGTTGAGCTATGTTGAAGTTATCCATAAATCAGTTTGATATGTATACTGTAACATAGCTTAACCCAAAATGGCTTTGGGTAACCAAGTCTCCACAATGCTACCACCTCATACTAGCTTAGGCTTCTTCATGTTTAACTGTAGGTATTTGAATAGTTTGTTCATGTAGCCATGTTCTCTAGTAGAATTTAGTCCTAGTTGATAGGATCCTTCATGTATTTAGATCTAGTTTTTGAAGCCATAGATATTTCACAACTTATTCATGGGTATAGGAGTTGACCAAAGTGGAGCCAGTTGTAGTATTTTATTGTTTCAATTAATATTCAAAATATTTCTAAAAAGAGCACAAATATGCACCAATCAATGTACATATCATATTTGTTTATTCATTAGTATTTTTTTATTCATATTAGGTGGCATAGAGAAAAGATTTACAATGATTTTAAAACATAAATGCAACTGACATGGTTTATACACATACACAGTTGAATACATAACATTTGGTTTTCTAGAACAATTAAATTTGTAAAACAACTCAAGAAATGTATATGAGATAGGAAATGTATAACAAAAGGACAATGGTTTTTTTTAAAGATATTGGAAATGTATAGGACAATCAATTTTTTTTAATTCTTTGACTGACGTGGCACTCCAGATGGACCTAGAAAGTTAGGGTGACGCACTATGGGGGCCTCTCCCCTATTTCTAATGTAAAATGAAAAAAATGGAGAGGTCTATCATGAGAGGTTGATTGACTTGGTTGAATGCTTGTGTGGTCTGAACTCTTAAATTTCTATCCTCTTTTTTGGTATGAAATTGAAATGGAATTGTGTGAATCAAATCACGTGAGAATGAGGGATGGATTTGATGGATGTTAAAAAATTAGAATTTGGTAATAAGTTTGACAGTTGATTGATTTTTGTCCTTTTGTTTTGACTGCTTGTTTGGTGAGCCTTACACCTTTGAGTGTGGATGCTTCATATGTCAATCTTTGTTTATATATATATATATATATATATATATATATATATATATATATATATATACATATATATATATATATACATATATATATATATACATGTTTAAACATAAATATATATACATACATATATGTATAGACATCTCCACACACACACACACATATATGAAAGTGATGTTCATGGTAAAAAAATAGAAGGTTCTTTTGGTTTTCTGTGTGGCTGTAATCATGAGGGTTTTGTATTTAAATGGGTTTCTTGTTTATCTATGGGTATTAAAATATTTTTTATTGTTTGCAATAGGATTTCTTCCATCTATTGTTGTCTCTAGTCATAAATGGAAGGTTTTTTTTTCATTTTTTGTGTCCACACACACACACACACATATATGTAAATGTGTGTGTGTGTATAGATATAGGAGATCTGTCCCATCCACTAGTAACCAATAGGAATTATATGTTTAGATCATGTTAATATATTCAAAATGAAGAACATTTGTTGTTGTCCAATATTATGCATGGAGAATGAAGATTGTGAGTAGAGGGTGTAGATTGCTAAAGCAAGGGCATAAACAATAGAAATACTAATTGCTACATGGTGTTGAGATAGAAGAAACATTTGTGTATGAAAATATGCTACATGAATGTCTTAATTGATTGTTAAAAAAGACCATGTTCAAACGATTTCTCACACTTAAGGAAGAGTAACCGAGCATGGTACATGAGGATTATGACAAGTATAACCTAAGAAAATCTTATTTGGTGAGCATGACAATGAAGAAAACACTTGAAAGGATATTTACATATGAATATATATGAAAAGAGGACATAAGGCTTATTCCAATAAAGATGGTCAATGGACCCAATTGTTTTGTTAGGATATTGATCTATCTGGTGGATATTTTATTTCATTACAAAATCTTACTTGGTGAGCATGGCAATGAAGAGAAGTTTTAAAAGGAGATTTACATATAAATATGTATCAAAAGAGGACATAAAGCTTTTGATAAAGTTGTTTGAACATGAAAGAGAAAATCATTCAAGTTCTTTGTTTTGGGTTTGTGCTATAGAGGACCTCGAACCAATAAATTGACCTAGAAGGATCTGTCATTCATTATGAGATAGCAATGTTAGACCCTATTTGAAGGTGAATTATGATGTTAACATGCTTTTACAAGAAATTCAATATGATATGTGAAAAAATAGTTTCCTTGGGAATTTTTTCAAACCAATTGTGACATGAAGAAATAGTTTAGAAAGGGATTGCTATGAAAAACTTATTGTCACATGAATTAGGTTATGCCTTACTGACTTACAATTTTTCTTTCAGATCATGTAATTAGGCTAAATTTCAATTGGTAGATCAATATAAAAATTACAAATAGAGTTATACATCTGATTGAGTAAATATGAAATTAATATAAAATCATGAGTAAATGTAGTTCTAAGAAAACCTTTTACAACCAATAAAACATTTGTCAACCCATTTCTACAATTACAAACTATAAACTAAAATTTGTAACTTAAATTTGAGAGGTCACATTGATGCTCGAACAAAAGATTTTAATTTCCACAACGAATAAATGTGTTACAAAACACAGAACATGGCCATTAAGTTGTGTTGATAAACACTAATCAAAATAAACATAAAGTGTTCCAACAAACTCCCTTGAACACCAGTTTTGATATTTGGAATCTTTTGAATCTCTACAGTATAAAGTTAAAGAAACAAGAAGCCTTAAGCATTAAACTACACATTCCACCACAAAGAACCCTATTTAAATACAAACCCCTCATGATTACAACCACACGGAAAATTAAAACAACCTTCCATTTACGACCATAGACATCAATAGATGGAAGAAATCCCATTGCAAAGAGTAAATTTTTTTTAATACCAATGGATAAACAAGAACTCCATTTAAATAAAGAGCCCTCATGATTACAACCACATAGAAAACCAAAAGAACCTTCACCAGAGACATCAATAGATGGAAGAAATCCCATTGCAAACAGTAAGAAATATTTTAATACGCATGGATAAACAAGAAACCTATTTAGATATTGAACCCTCATGATTACAACCACACATAAAACCAAAAGAACCTTCATCAGAGACAACAATAGATGGAAGAAATCCCATTGCAAACAATAAGAACTATTTTAATACGCATGGATAAACAAGAACCCCATTTAAATAATGAACCCCTCATGATTACAACCACATAGAAAACTAAAAGAACCTTCACTAGAGACAATAATAGATGGAAGAAATCCAATTGCAAACAGTAAGAATTTTTTTAATACGCATGGCTAAACAAGAACCCAATTTAAATACTAAACCCTCATGATTATAACAACATAGAAAACCAAAAGAACCTTCCTTTATGACCAGAGACAACAATAGATGGAAGAAATCCCATTGCAAATAGTAAAAAATATTTTAATATGCATGGATAAACAAGAACCCCATTTAAATACTGAACCCTCATGATTACAACCACACAGAAAACCAAAAGAACCTTCTATTTATGACTAGAGATAGAAATCGATGGAAGAAATCCCATTGCAAACAATAATTTTAAAAAAGCATGGATAAACAAGAGCCCCATTTAAATGCAGAACCCTCAGTATCACAACCATAGAGAAAACCAAACAAACCTTCTATTTACGACCAAAGACAACAACAGGTGGAAGAAATCCCATTGCAAACAGTAAAAAATATTTTAAAAAGGATGGATAAACAAGAACCCCATTTAAATACTGAACCCTCATGATTACAACCACACAGAAAACGAAAAGAACCTTTCTTTTGAGATACAATTTATTTACTAGGCTCTTGGCTTGATAGATTTCACCCGACCACTTCCATAAAGCACGTGTAGTCTTCTTAGCAAAGACATTCAACAAAATAGACTTTGTAAGGCATAATCAGATTGTTCCTCTTGCCTTTTTGACCAATTTCTCCCACTCATCTAGATTGACATCATCGGGTTTCTTTTCTCTTGATACGACAAACCATTGTTCTCTCTCTTCAATGAGATCCTCCATTTTCATCTTCCACAGCTCATAACCCGTTCTATTGAATTTTTCAATGTCTAATTGGGATGAGGATGCAACCATGGCTTCTACACAAATTTGCAAGATAAGTTCAAGTAGAACTTCCAAGTTATAGCTTAAAAAACCCTCACACTTCCACACAAGACATAGAACTAGCCAAACTTTGATACCAAATGTTAGAAATGAAGGTAAACAACTATCAATGGAAAACTGATTATACCTATAATATAGATATTTAACCATGTAGAACCAAAATGGAGATGGTATGAAATCAACATAAAGAAATAACTGAATAGAAGATCAAACACATAACACAGTGTTTATATGGAGCAACCCTTTTAGGAAAAAACTCCACACAAGAAGAGATGCACCAGTCTACATATTAACTTCAATAGAGTTTACAATACAACACTATCAATCTCCTCTTCAGTCTTCAATTCAACAACACTTGTAATACTCATTCATAGTAGTAATACAATATCCCTATAAAGGGTTGCCTTCTAGGGTAAGAAAAGCCAACATAACCTCTACCATCAGATATGTGACCTAATGATGAAAGGTCCAGATTTACAATGATAATTTACATATAAAATGTGGCTTCTAGGGGTGTTTCCCCTGAACCCCCACTAGGGCGCGTGTCCCCTAGACCCCCGAGCGGGGGGGGAGGGATGAGCCCCTCAGACCCCACAGGGGGTACCCCCTTTGCACCCCCTGGATAACCTACATCTGTTAGGTACAAAGATCAAACATGTGGCTGAAACAAGATCGCTACTTGGTGAATACTTCTTCCCTTATGGAAATTTACAAACAATATTAGGACTAATTAATTACATAGGTTACAAGGTTGATGACACCTTAATCCTAACAACTCTTATATTGAGATTGTAGACAATGACCTATATCTACACAAACATTTGTCACTATATCTAGATGAATCTTGATTGCACTTACATGCCTATACGTGGTTGGAGTTCTATTGCACATTACTGCCATCTAGTGTAGACCACATTATTGCCATGGTACAAACCACATCATTGTCATCAAACAAAACATATCAATGCCATTGAGTAGACTTCATTTACCACCCCTGCTTGGGGAACCATATCATGCCACCACACCGAGTGGAGTATTATAATATCACTTTTCATACAAATAGAATTTCTATCCCTTCTCTCTACTTCACATTTTTTGTAGATAGTTGAATTAGCTTGCATTGTGCTTATTTTTTTCTTACATGATAGAAGCTACTCATTACACATCTTTTGTCTATTTTGCAAGTTCCTATGAAGTGCTTAGACCAAACAAAGAAACACATGAAGAATTCAAGATTGGTCCACTACTTTACATGGACCCGATATCCTTTTATATCTAAATATTTAATTTTTGTGTTGGCTAAGAATGTTCATATACTTTGAAATACATGTTCATGGTAGATTAAATGCACTTCAAAGTGGGGGCAAAATGTAATGGTGAAATTTGCATACCCATGCAAATTCCCATTTAATTTTAGGCCCATTTTGATGGAATTAATGAATACAATTACATATCAACAAGTGACACACTCTTGTGCTAAGTTTGACTCATTCCTCGATCCTTATCCCATCCATATTTGTACACATTCCCATAAATTTGTCATTATTAGCTATTTATCACACCTTCCATTGTACTCATATCCATACATTTCATCCCCACCATGAGATCACCACTTTCCTATCTTGGGCCAATTCCACAACACTTAAGATCAATCCCAAAATTTAACTTTCAAACTTAAATTCCCAAATTCCCACCCCTTTTCACCAACCACTGCGAGTTGACTTGGTACGTACTTGCACACTTTATTGTTATGTTTTAGTATTAAAGACATTTAATGGACAACTAATTCATATGGGATTACAAGGACAAACCATTAGAGCATACTAATTTTCTAAGGGACAAAGAATGCATATGCTTATAGGCCATCTACATGCTTGAAAACACTGTCTTTGAATTTTCACTCTAAGCCATAAAGCTAGTTCATCCAGGGGGTTGATCAAAGAGAAATTAACCTTGGCAATTTGATAACTTTCCTAAAGGTATTTTAAAATACCATCATCCTTACAAGCAGATTTAGATACAAAGAAGGCAGAGGTGAACAAAATTCTGCATACACTTTTTATTAGATTGATCCCATGCGATGAGGTTTATTCCAATGCATTAGATCATCCCTGTGGTACTTGGGTTCAATCCCAAGGGACTCAAATTTAATCCATAGGTATTTTTATGACCATATAGAGTCTAAAACATTCATGAGAATGCAACCATTCATTTTTTGTATTTGAACGATTGATATCTACACAACATTAACTTTTTTTCTTCATCATTATTCTAGATGTTAGAACATCGATCTTTCTCATTTATTACAAAATTAGCATTAGAACTTATCATCTCCCAATTCTAATTGATACAAATTAATTTGTACATAATTATTTTTTATTTATTAGCCAATAGGCTGATATGTGGAAGATTTCTCCCGTTAAATTGTCGGACACCAATAATTTTTCTTTTTCGTTAACTGTATTTCCCTACTCCGTTGTTATCCCTTAAAAACGGGTAGCTAATGGGTGATGTCAATTAAGAATTACCACCGAGGAAGCTTTAAAAAAGCATTTAAAAATTGATATATGTATATAAATTATTTTGTGTTTGGTCCCTTCCTAGTTCCTACTATAAGCCCTCTCTTATTCAATATTCGTAAATATTCATGCCTGCCTCTTCCCCCCACCCGACTGGCTATTTTATTTAATAGTCAAGATATTTTAAAATATAAAAAAATATTAAAATACTAAGTCAAAAAATATTTTTACTTATTAAATCTTTAATATTATAATAAATTTATATTTTTTATTAATTTTCGTCACATTTTATTCTATGATATAGATATCATTTTACTTTTTAAAAAAAGTTTTGAATTTTATTTAATGAAGACAATTAGATTTGTCTATTATTTGATTTTAGAATTAAAATTTTTTATTTCTATTTTTGCTTGCTGAACAAATGAGCTAATTTTAAAAGGGTATAAATATAGTGAGTAAAATTAGAAGTTAAATTTTAAAAAATTAATTTATATCAACTTACATAACTTAAGAATTTATCTTTAAATTTTTTTGAATGGGAGACTGATTTACTACTTGCAATTGTCCTTTACCTTATAAAATTAATTTAGATGAACTAATACAATAAGTGGATATAATAATGGTTACCCACTATTTCTCATATTTCTTTTGTAAATTATAAACAATTGAACTCTTCTAGTTTTTTCTCAATGAAATACTCAAATAAATCCTTTTATGCCAAAACACGTCCTCTAGACCTCTATTTATATTTCTTGTTGATATTTGAACTTTTCTTCATGCCCAAGGAGAAAATTCTTGCAACCAATGCTAAAAGGTTATTTTGTTTCAGCTCCATGATTTTAATACTTTTGGTTCACTTTGAACATACTCATGGGATTGAGTCTTCATTTTGTAGATTTAACCCTATTATGCTCAAATATTCCAACATGTTGATGCATAAACTAGGAGCACTATATACTAGCAACACATAGAGAGCACAACAACGGAATTCTTGTGAATGATTGACCTTAAGACATAGGACAAGCTTCAACATTGAAAGATTAACTCTTTGTACAATATGCAATAAGCTCTCGGTAATTGTTTGTTAGGAAAAAGAGAAATGAAACATAAAGAAAGAAAATTGTAATCTACAGGGACAATATATCAAAAAAATATTGTGTTTTCCATGGCATGTGGTCTTTGTAGTTAATGGAGATGGGAGATACATCTAGTACAATAAAAAGAAAGAAATAGATGTTTGCATAATCATTGCCATGTGCAAGGCTAAAAACTACTTAGAACAAGTTAGCAAGTCCTAGATACAAAGTTCAAGGCTACCTAAATGCAAATAAAAATAGAGAGAAGATATATCCTATAAAAAGAAATAAACACGACAATAAAATATTTTATTTATCAAAAGTGATGCACTATCAAGAAAAATACAATAGACAAGAGAAGATACACAACTATACAAGCTATCAAAGGTCTAAAAATAAACATAAAATGTCTAGTACAAGTTCAAATCTACATGTCGATTGTAAAATAGGCAAAGACTTGCCCAAAAAAATTATCTTTCCAACTCAAAATAAGATTACTTTTTGATTTGGTAAACTCAGGTTTTTATCTTGGTGCAATCCTATATACCATTCAAAATATGTTTATTTGTGTTTCTACTTTTTGTAATTGTTAAAGGATTGAAATTTGCACAACGCTCTCCTCAAAAGTTTAGTTTACAAAGCATTTATATGTACCTTGCTTCCTTTCATTTGGTATTAGAGTCTTATCACCTCAAACTTGTTGTTATATGGAGCCTAATCAGACTCGGAGGTTAATTTTTCCCCACTTTTATCGGTGCAGTTTCGCCCCAAATTCCTATGGGGTTAAGGGGCAGCACCCCCAAGACGGGGTCAAGGGGCAGCGCCCTCGTGGGGGCTCGGGGGCAACGGCCCCGAAACCTCACATGATTTTTTATTATTTTATAAAGGCACCAGGAGTTATTTTTCATTGACCGACATAAGAAAACCCTATTTTTGTAACAACCAAAAACTTGATAAAAGTGGCTAAGGGTTAGGGTTTTGATTGATATTGTATTGTAGCATTTGCAGCGGTATTGAGTTGCAGGGATTGCTGGTTGTAATCGGTTTGATTTACTGGATAATAATATTGGACTCTCTGTTTGGTGGATGTAGCCCGAGTTTGGGTGAACCACGTTAAAACTTGTCTCTTGCTGTTATTAATTCTGTGTATTTCCATTCCTCTGTTTAATCTTTATTTACATTTAATTGATATCTTCTGTTGGCTAACCCTAACAAAACTCTAGGTGTTAGGTAGGGGGTTTTTTGTACTAATATTTATTTGAGTGGGAGCTTGTACAAAGAAGTTATTTATCTTATTGAAGGAAGATATGGAAAGCACATCAAAGATAGAGATTGAAAAGTTCTCAAACACAAAATTTGAGCTATGGAAACTCAAGATTGAGGATGTGCTCATAGACCAAGATCTAGGGGTTGTAGTATTTGGATCCAAACCTACAACTACATCACAAGAAGATTAGGAAAAGATCGATAGAAAAGAAAGGGGTCTCATTAGACACAATTTGGTTGATTTAGTGTTCTTGAATGTGCATGAAGAGACTACCACAATGAACCTTTGGAAGAATCTTGGAGAAATTTATCAAGATAAATCCCTAGCACAAACTTTTACTAAGAAATAAGCTATATACCCTCAAGATGGTGGGCCTATGGCCAAAAAATAAATTGGGTTATAAAGCGTAAGAAATTGTTTATATTTTTAATAGGTGGAATTAATTTTTATTGTTAAGAAATAGTGTATTTTTAGTTGATAGGTTGATATGTGGGAGATTTCTCCCATTAAATTGTCGGATGTCGGATCATTTTTTTCCGTTAGCTGTATTTTTCCCTACTCTGTCATTATCCCTTAAAAATAGGTCAGCTGACGGTGGTGTCAATTTCAAAATAGGTCTTGGTTGCTTTCCTTGTCAGCAAGTCCAATGAATAATGGAAATAAATTAGCAGATTGCGAGCATTCAATTCCAATGAATAATGGAAATAAATTAGCAGATTGCGAGCATTCAATTCCATTGCCGTATTTTGATAATTGTGTGGTGGAAATGAACTTGTTTTGTTTATCAAATTAGTTTCTTGCACAATTTTCTAAATGTTAAAGATTTTTTATAAGTAGTCGTGTGGTGGAAAGGAACCTTTTGTTCATCAAATTAAATTTTAGTAAGTTATTTATACTCTTAATTATTATTATTATTTTAAATGAGACCTTTTTAAAATGGGATTAAGTAGATTTGTGCACAATAGGATTATAAATTTTATTTGTTTTAGAGAATTATTTGATGTAAATTTTTAGTGTATTGTCCAAGTTATTTACATAGATCATGTTATTTTACAAACAATATTACCTTGATGTATTTTATCAAAATTAAATATTATATTAAATAAAAAAACAAATATATAAAAATATTATATATAAAATATTTAACTAACTATAATATAAAATATATAATATTGTATATTAAAATGTATATAAATATTGAAAACATTAAATATATATAAATATTGAAATTAAAACTAAACATTATATAGAATATAATATATAATAATGGATATAATATTATCTCATCAATCATTGCTTTTAATGTGGTTCCAGTGTGGGACAGTGAATATTTTATTGTTTTTATACATAGAAAATATTTCCTAGCTAAATATGAGAAACAAATTTTGTATAAACATTACAAATTATATATGAAGGCTAAAATATTAAGCGATTGATATTCCGTAGGAAGCAACCCCACTCTAAAGATCCTTGTTTAGTGAATATTTTATTCTAGAAATTAGTTTTAAATATAATCCACTTCAAGATCAATTGGAAAAGGTAAAATTTTAAAACTCCTCATAACTCGCATCACCATGTTTCATGTTTTGTAGTTTTTAATTAGGGAAGTGAACTTGATGCCAAATGATTGCATAGATATGTATTGAACAAACCCATAAAAGTGTCCATTGATGCTAGGTCTAGATTTGTGGATTTGGCTATAATTGATTCCAACTGGACTTTCAATGGGCCAAACATATGCAGAAATACTATGTAAGTTAAATTTGTTTTTTAGTTATGCTTAGTTTTTTATGTATTTCCAATCATCAAGTGGATAGGTTCTTAGTAGGCAATGATATATATTAGATCACAAAGGGATATGTTGTTAGCTTGACATGTGTCATTTTGGAGCAAGCACATTATTTCTTTTTGTTTTTCCCCATTCATTTTCACCTTTATGTTTTCTTTAATTATTTTACATTTTTTGTATTGGTTGTTTTAAGATGTAACTAAGCTAGGATGTATTGCACGTATCCATATTGAGGAAGCCTTGATGATAAAAAATTTTAAATGTAAATGTTATTTTGATTATGTTTAAATTTATTGACTTGGTTAAGTTTACTATATAAAATATTTAAATTAAACGGAAAACTATTAGAAGTATATAGTTTATTTCAGTAATCAATCAAAATGTTCTAATTTATTTGTTTGAGTTTTTTTAAATTTTTTTTTTTTTTGAATTTAAAATACAAACTCAAACACTTGCTTTGCTTACAAATTATGTGGAGAATACTTGATTCTCTGGCCAAGTGAATATTATTTTCACAGATGAACACACTTTCTACAGAAGGCATTCTTCTTTAATTGATTATAAAGGCATGATTTTCTTATTATTTTTTAAGAGCAGCGATAGATGGGAACCGCAGGTTCCCATTTGTACTTGCATTTGTTTTTTTCTTAATCTTTCTTGTTGTTATACTGGTCTCTTCAAAGTTGAATTAGCTCTATAGTATTAAGTCTCCAAATATTAGAATAAAAATGAGTCAATATTGTTTGCATAAATATTTTTACTACATGCTAAAATTACTTAGAGGCTATCAATTATATTTTAAGACACTCTTAAAACAATGGAGGCAACCAGACAAATACACTAGAAAACAAGCATGGTTAACCATATAATGCAATGTGGTCTCCACCTTCCTAACACTTTTCAAAATGACACTACTCAAAGAAGAATAATGATTTCACTATACAACTAAAGTTTCGAATTATTATTATTATTTAATATAATATAATTAGCCGATAATCTTTTTCCCTCCCGTTAAATTGTCGGACGTGCTAGGAAATCCCTACCAGGAAAAAAATGCAGATGGGTAATTGTTATGTACCATAAATCCAAGCTTGCTAAATTCCAACGGTACCTTTTTTTTAATAACTAGTCTTTAATTATTTTTATGGGGAAGATTGCTAACTATAATATAAAACTCTAGGCATATATGCATAATGTTTGTGTTTACCATATAATACTCTATGCATACGTAAATTTGTGGACTATTAACATTTACTAATTCTTCAAGGAGAATTATGATTTACCCTCGATAAGAGCTTTAAAATTCCCTATTGTTACATTTTTCTATTTTTAACTATAATCACTTTGCAAATTTCTTATTGCTTCATTTCCCAATGTATTTATTAGGAAACTATTAAAATAGATGGTGGTTTTCTCTTTATTTCTTTGCACTGTAAAGGATAAGATGAAAAAGCATCTCTTCAATCTCCTCTCTCTCTTTCTATCTAAAACCATGTCTTCAAAATCAGTCTCATCTCTTTTCCTCTCTATCTCTCTATCTCTATATATCTGTTTGTCTCCCTCTCCCATGCAAATGGTAGGTTGCCTTGAGTGTAGCTCCTTGTGGACATATGCTCTCTCTCTCTCTCTCTCTCTCTCTCTCTCTCTCTCTCTCTCTCATATAACCCACACTTTCACCAAGTATGGAGTTTAAATCCATATAAACTTCCTTGAAATCAATACTATTTTTTTTGTCTTTTTTTCATGGACGATGTTTATCTATATCATTCTCTCCCTCTCTATATCTCTTTCATATAATCATAATAATAATAATAATGTCCATAATATTCAATACTTGTACTCTCTACCTATTTTAAATTACTCTCTAGATAGAATAAAAATAAAAATAATGTCCACAATTTTCAATACTTCCTTTTGGTAGCCTCTTCAATTTGGGCAGGTACTTGGTTATGAAAATAAGGAATTTATAATTTATTGAAGCCCAAATTAGTACAAAGTGACGGCTTCATTATTCTATCAAGTTACACTTGAATGCATTGCAATCCATGAGAATTCATATAAAATAGAGGAATGTTTTTTGTGAACATCATTGGATCAAGATAGAAATGTCTAACAAATACACTCCTTGACAAAATGGTGGTGTGGAAAGAAAGAATAGGACCTTAGTGGAAATGGCATGATGCATGTTACAATCTAAGGATCTTCCTTTGTTTCTTTGGTTTGAGGTTGTCAATATGGAAAGTCATGTCTTGAATAGATCTACTACAACTTGTTTACAAAATACCAAGGAAGCATGGAGCAACGAGAAACCAAATGTTAAGTATTTTAGGGTATTTGGATGTGAAGAATTTTCTCAGATACCTAATAAGATTAGACAAAATAAAATTGATAGTAAGAGTGTTAAGTGTATCTTTGTTGTCTATGATGATCATAAGAAACGATATAGGTTGTATGATCCTAGTGTGGAGGATGTGTTCACAATTAGGGATGTCAAGTTTAATCAAGTTTTCAAGGATATGATAGAATCCTCTCCAAATCCTATGCCACAAGTGGTCACAAGTAATGACATATCCTATAGTACTTTTGAAACCACCAAAAGTTCAGAGTCAACTTCCAATACAATTGAAGAATCTAACCCTTCTCAGAAGACCGAAAATCCACAGGAAATTTATCAAAGAACTCAACAAGTTAATTATGCCTTAATGACCACAATAATGAAGACTAATGATCTTCAAACTTATGATGAGGATAAGGGAAAATATGAATAGGAACAAGCTATGCAAAATAAATATGGCTCTTTGATAAAGAATATGAGTTGGGAATTGGTGGAATTACCCAAGGGAAAAAATGCAGTAAAAAATAAGTGGGTGTAAAACTAAGTTCAAGTCTAATGGAAGCAAAGATCAATATTGTCAGGACTACTATAGTATTGATAGCTCATTACACGTGGTCTCTTCACCAAATGGATGTTAAGAATGCTTTTTTTGAAAATTTTTGTTTACCACACCATGTTAAAGGATTGATTGGTTTTCAAGTCCCAGATCACCTTGTGGGTTAGTAGTGAAGGCTTAAAAAATTTGAGCAAGGCCCACCATGCTTTTACTTTGAATATGTGTATAGTATGTCAAAGGATGTATGGACAAACCATATAAATCACAAATTACACTACCTTCCTCAAACAATGCAATGCCAACAAGTCATAAAACAGAAACACTTCTCACAAAACATTTACTTCACAAACAATGCAATAAGCGTTCACCCGTGCTAGTTTACATTTTATTCACTCCAATTTAACATCCTAACCTAATTTAAACAATGAGTTGGCATTCCATCCCGAAGTACTAATGTGGCTGCCATTGAGTCTTTTATCCCATAGACTGCATGGTCTCTAAGAGTCATTAAAAATTTTCATTTCATTTCATCCTTTTTGAAATTGAGACTTGATTCTTCCTAATCTCATTCTAAACCAGTCAAATATTTTTTTCATTTTAGTTATTGCTCAGTAATTTTATCCTCAGCAACATGACAGCTTTTACTCTTCATTATCAACAATAAACTCAAATCTGGAGAAATGGATAACGTTGTTGGTGGTAGAAAGAAAACTTTCCTCACTCTCAACTGCAACACGAACACAAACACAAAAACACATCCATGGCGAAATGCCTCTCTTTCTCCACCGCAACATTCTTTTGCCCACCCTCAATCTCTCTCCAGAGGCCCCCATCAAAATCATGCTCAATTCTCCAACCATGGAGCCGTGAGAAACAGAAACAGCTTCACTTAACTCTATCAATCCGCGCAGAGGCCGTCACAATTCCTGTCATCACATTCGATGGAGAGAGGGCAGGCACAGCATCTCTGGACATTAAAACAGCCCGGCCTGAGACGGCCCGCGCAGTAGTTCACAGGGGTGTCATCACAGAGCTTCAAAACCGGCGGCGAGGCACGGCATCAACTCTGACCCGCGGCGAAGTTCGAGGTGGAGGAAGAAAGCCCTACAAACAGAAGGGCAGCGGAAAAGCTCGTCGCGGCTCGCAGAGAACTCCTCTGCGGCCTGGTGGGGGCGTCATTTTTGGCCCTAAGCCCAAAGACTGGACCATCAAAATCAACAAGAAAGAAAAGCGTCTTGCCATCTCCACGGCTCTCTCCAGTGCCGCTGTCGATAGTGTTGTAGTTGATGATTTTATGGACAAGTTTGAGGCCCCCAAGACCAAGAATTTTGTTGCCGCGCTCAAGAAGTGGGGCGTGGAACCCAGTGATGATCATGCGCTTATTTTTACCACGGAGGTGTCGGAGAATGTGAGGCTTTCCAGCAGGAATATTGGGTCTTTGAAGATTTTGACGCCCAGGACCTTGAATTTGTATGACATTTTGAGGGCTGATAAGCTTATTTTTACCAAGGGTGGTGTGGAGTATCTTAATAAGATGTATGGATTGAAGTCAGCCGTTCGGGAGGAGGATGAAGAGGAGGAGAAGGAAGAGGAAGAGGGAAAAGAGGAGGAACAACAATCCGGTGAGTCTTTTTTATTTGTATGCTCATTTGCTTTTCTGAAACAACTAGATGGTTTTTGTTGTTTATTCTTTGTTTATGTAGTAGCTGGTTGAAATGGGTTTTGAGGCCTTTGAGGCTTCTGATTGGGACGATGCCTTTTAAAGAACATTTAGCTAGCGTGGTTTGGGCCAGGGGGTGCAGCGCTACACTCAATTAGTGTGCAACCTGGTCAGGGGAGATGAATGGTAACATTGTATGGTTGAAATATATAATGGTGGGTTTTTCTTCCTCTCCAGTTCAAATATAAAGAGGCAATTGTATTATCTCACATAAAAAAACGTTAACCATTTCAGGTAAAAACATATTTAGGCAGCATCTCGCGCCCTGAAATTTGCATAGCAAAATGGCAAGCTATTTGGAGCTTAATGGTCCTATGAATTACAACATCAATTTTTTTTTTTATTTAAAAAGCACTGATATGTGAGAAAGAGTTCACCATTTGGCTCCAAAACACACCAGCTGAAAGTTTTTTCTTAAAATGATAGCTGCTTAGCAATTTATGAAGAATTTCTATCATATCCTGTTTCATCTCTTAGAATAAAAAGTAGCTGTAGCCCCCTGCATGGTACGCCATCCTTACTCTTTGTTATGCATTTGGTGCTTATGGGGCTATGTAATATCCTTCTATACAAACCAGCTGCATGTTAATATCAATTCAATCTTCGTAACCTATTTTTCACAAGAACACATCTTGCGGAAGCAATTTGAGAGAAGGATTCGTGGAGAAAATATTAGAACTGGAACAGAAAGTTTTATTAATGTATGTGTTCTGTACATGACATACTGCAAAGGGAGATGTTTGGGTTGCCATCTTTTCCTATCCTTCCTATATCTCTCCTATATCCCTCTGTCTGCATAACTAATGTTACAGATATTTATTTATAAATTACAAGGCCAAGGAGGCGAAAGGTTTGTTATGGAAGTTGAATGGTTGAGACAGTTGAACTCCCACATGAGATTTTTCATCTTCCGATGGTTGGAATTCTGGATGCTTACTGCGCTGACAGGTGTTTATTCCTGAAGCAGCTCCAGAAGTTGTGTAAAATTGTGACTTGTGTGAACTGAAGCATTGCACAGTGTATGAAGATGTGTGGGATTCTGTGTAACATTTTGGAATGTTTGCGTAGTGTATGCTCACATGCATAGGTGCAAATGTGATGGTGAACTTATGATAGTTGTCTTTGCCATTTGGCGTTGTGCGGCATGATCCTTGGCATTGCGCGAGTGGCGCATGATGCAAGGGCTGCGCAAGAGTTGTATAGTATCTTTTGTGTTGCAAGACATGGTTCGTGGAGTTGTCTGCGATTGTGTGGCATGGTTCTTAGCATTGTGTGGTTGGCGTATGATGCAAGGAGCTATGCATGAGGTCATGCACCACTAGACTGTTAGGAAAGGTGTCTCAACCTTGCACCTAATGTTAAGATTACAAACAATGCGATTTTTAGGTTGAAAAACAAAGAGACTCAATTTTTGGAATATAGAGTTGGTTTTTGGTCAAAATAAAAATTCCAGGTTGTTCGGCACCAATTCTCGGGTGTTTGTCATGTGGAGCTCTTCAAACTCTACAATTTAAAAAAAATGGGCCCAATCGGTCTCTTGGATCAAAAGTTATGGCCTTTGGAAGTTGGGCCTCCTGCATTGGAAATGTAAAAACATCAACACATAAAAGAGCTATAAGGAGGAGTTACACTTGTTGACCAACATGTTATAAGGCATATTTGGATGAGGATAATGAAGCCAAAATGGAACGCCCGATTTGGTGAGTGGATTATAACAAGGTTATGACAGGTGGAAGGAATATGCTATTTTTAGCTTGTGGACTTGTTGATGATGTTTTTGTGCCAACAACAACAATAGAATAAAACACTAAGCATCCTATTCTCTTTTGAATAAAGTTCCTCGAAGGCTAAGCTATGTGATCCAATGAGGTAACTTCAAGGTTCTTTATTTATGATTTGCGATGGATAAACTCAGTGATTTGATGTGATCTTGCTGGTAATCACAAAGGGACTTACGCAGACTTCTTCATACTTCATTTAGCTTATTTCTCCTTTCAGTGTGGATGATATATGTACAATGCTTCAATGATAAAGAAAAGGAAAAAGAGAAAGGTTTAGAGGAACTAATCTAAGGCCAATGAGACAATGATGATGCATGAATAGACAAACTCCTTAATCAACCTAACTCCACTTCGCCAAGGATGCCTACAACTACATGGAGTTGGTGCAATCTCCTAAGGATAGCGAAAGGTTTTCAAATCATGAAGGCTCATATAAGCACCCATTGGACAGCGCAGTTCAAACAAGCATCCACAATCGAACTTAAGCAAATTATAATGAAGCTCAGACTAGCTTTACACAACACTTCACTAACGATGAATGTCAAAAGCATGAGCTAGGAGTTGATCAAATACTCAATACAAACATACATTACATCAATGAACTTCTACTCTACTTCTAATCTGCTTAGAAACATCTCTCCATTTCATCAAGATACAAGAAACAATGTCATTTCACAAGACAACACTTAACACCAAGCGAGCTCCAATGTCTTTGCATTAATCTTGAGAAATATTTACAACAATTTCAAGTACTCTCAGAGAATTTCGAAAGTCTCTTTCTACTCTACTACTCTATTCTACTGCCTACTATTAACTTTACAAATGAGGCAACAAGGCCTTTATATAGAGTTCCAGAATTACAATGAATGGCCTAGATCAATTCAAGTAGCTAAGGGCTCAGATCATGCCATCTCAACAATTAGTTATAACAACTTGCTATTTTTAGTACATAAGAGAAGCAATGAAGGCACGTTTTCCAAGAAGATAAGGATGAAATAGAATCTTCAGAGCATCTTCCACATGGGGGTCCTCTTTGGCTTCTTGCTTGTTGAATGATGTGGCGAACTGTGATTAGTGAATAATATGTATATGCCACGTAGGTGCCACCTTAGCATATTCCCAAATTGCATCATCTGTGTGATGTCTTTGAATATGATTGCTTTGCACTTGAATGCTTGGGAATGTATCCTTGTTAAACTTGCCTTGTTCTTTGTTAACTGGATGCGTATGTGTCATGTCCCTTAAATTCAGCCCATAACAGTTCGCAGTTTTCCAAATAAAGATTGAAAAGAAGATTAGTTATCTTGGAGGTTACATATGTTTTCATACTTAGCCAAATTTCATGGCAAGAAGAAAAGACAAAATAAGAAAAAGACAAAGGCTGACTTGGCACTAAAAGACAAATTATATTTGTTTTAATAAAATAAAGGCAATCATGGAGAGATCGAATAAATCACTAAGGATCGATCATCATTAAGAAGATAAATGTAATTAAATGAGTTTAACAAAAAGGCACGAAGGCCTAAGGGTCTCCATCGATGGCTCCTCCACACCATAAAAGGAGGATTCATCATTCATTATTGGGGGCAGCATTGAGCATTCAGCATTGATAATTCATATTGCATTCGAAGGAAGAAAAACAAACCTGCATAGGGAATACGATAGAGCAGTGATAAGAAAGTCTGAGTTCTGAAGACATCCATCCAAATAGTAGATACTATTATTGATTCATCATTGCCAAACTGCCATACATTTTCTATCACAGGTAAGCACTCTATGTTATTTAATGCTGATAGTGGCCGTACGACACAGGTATGCCGAATTCATATACATGTTTTCATCATTGATAATAAATAGTATGCTGGTAGTCATATGCAGTTATTCATGTTAATGTATTTATAGTGATTATAATAGTTCTTGATAATCATATGGTAACTCTCATAAATGTATCAATTCTGATTTATGACAGTCATCATATGCTTATTCTCAAAATGCCTCTGTCAAGATACTATTGATTTGTGCACAGCCATGCTTAGTAAGGCAGTGTCTACATCCCATTATCCATGATGATATAATCATCATGAATAATGTCATGTAGACAATCATATAGAGGAATCATTTGTAATGTATTTATTGTGCAATATTTCAAGTGAATTATCTTGTAGACAAACATATAGAGGAATGATTTGTAATGTACTATCTTGTAGGCAATCATATACCATGATATGTGATTTAGTAACCTCTTATGAGAGATGGAAGGAAATTACCAAGAGGCCACATGGGTAGTATTGTCACCTTTGTCACATGAGGTATAAGGTACCCATGATGCAAAGGATGATCATCACATAGAGGCCTTGTCACATGAGGTATAAGGTACCCATGATGCAAAGGATGATCATCACATAGAGGCCTTGTCACATGAGGTATAAGGTACCCATAGTGCAAGGATAGTGATATATAGGCCTTGGTTACTTAATGTAAGGCATCATAAGAGTACCAAGGAGTCTCACAGAGGCCTTGACTCTAAGGTATTAAGGATACCCTATTGAGTCTAAAGATAGAGACCATAGAGCCCCATAGTGGATAATGGTAACTATCCTCCAATCTCCCATAAGCTGTTAGTAAATGACATATAGACCAGTAGATTATAACTTGTGTTGATGAATATCACAGATCATGAGAAATAACATATGAAATGTTAATGATATGCAAGGCATATTAATGTTGATCATGAAAATAACATATGAAGTGTTAATGATATGCAAGGCATATTAATGTTGATCATGAAAGTAACATATGAAATGCAAGGCACATGCATGATGATCATAAGACTAACTTGTGAAATACAAAGAGCATTAAAAGCAATAATGTGATTAGCAAGGATGATATGCATTAAAAATAACTATGAATTCATAATAGTGATATGCATAAATAACTATGAATTCATAATAGTGATATGCATAGCAAAATGATCATACTAACTTGCATAGTAATGTATATTGAAAAAAATCAGTTTGAACTAAATGATAAGGCAAAGTTCTATGTATGAATTTTATATATTGGCTTTAAATGAAAAATGTACTAATGTTCCTTTGTTGCAAGTTGAAATGTTTGGACAAGGGAGACAAGAATTCTGATTTGTGACAAGGGGGACATTACAATTGGTATCAGAGCCATTGTTCCTGCCATCCTGTGAGATAGTTTTATGCAAGCATACACTAGAAGGAACCGACAACTTCTAGAAGAGGAAATGAACAACGAAATGAGGGCATTCATGGAAGCCACCACCAAGGCCATGATGGAACAAAATGAAAGAATCACCAAAGCCATGATGGACCAAGGTGAAAAAACAACTCAAATGTTCTTAGAGGCACTTCAAAAAGTGGGTAACACCACGGAACAGCCAAACTCTACAAATGCAAGAGACATAGGATCCAACCATACGGAGAATAGCCCAACTTCATCAAATCCAAGGATTCCTATGCCATCTTTCCTTCCGGAAGAAGAAAACTCAAGAGCCGATGAACCTATTACAAATGCATTAAGCGCGGATGATATTGCAAGGGCTTATGCAAGCCTAGAACCGAAAGTAAGGAGAGTGGTATCATTTGATGATTATAGCAATACTAGAAGGAATGAAATGGTAAGGAGGGAAAGAAGACCCCCTAACAAGGACTTAAAACATAAAACCAACAAAGTAAAACCTCCCTAATTTTGATGGGACAAATAAGATCACACCACATGCGTGGCTCGAAAAGCTAAATGACTACTTCTCACTTAGCCCTATGACGGAAAGGGATGCACTCCAATTTGCCATCTTACATTTGGAAGGCTTAGCATATGAATGGTGGCATAATGGGAAACTCACCCAAGGTCATGACTCCATCACATCTTATGCGGAGTTCTCTAAGAAATTCCTTAAGAAATTTGAGAGACGACACCCGCAACAAGACTTCAAAGATTTAACCCAAGTAAGGCAGCGGGGAACCGTAGATGAATATATCAATTAATTTGAGAAGGTTGCCATACGGGTTACTGGAATTGAAAATGAAAGACTCACATTCCTATTCATAGAAGGTTTGGATGATAAACTAAGAGGCTTAGTAGGAGCACTCAAACCTACCTCCTTAGATGATGCCGTTGAGATGGCCCTTCATCTAGAAAAAAGTAAACCTTACGACTCATCTCCAAAACCCTTCCATAAGAAAGGTAAATATGACAAATCCTACCGTCACAAGGATGAGAGAAGAGATAGAAGGAATTGTTTCTCATGCGGATCCCCATGGTCATGTGACCACCAATGTCCAAAGCGGCAAGACTTGAAAGAAAAAGGTTTGTGTTTTAGATGTAAAGACAAATGGGAACTGGGTCACAAATGTGGGCAAATCCGTACCATAGAAGCCATGACCCATGAAGAGGAAGAGGAAAACCCTCCTAAGAAAAGGAAATGTGAACCCAAGGAAAAAGTCATCCTAGCTTCCATGTTTAAGGTATCTAAACATCATCCTTTTAAACTTGGATGTAAATTAAAAGGAAACAAATTAGCAACCTTAGTAGACAGCGGGGGCTACTCATAATTTTATAAATGAATCCCTAGCAAAAAGATTAAAACTAGGTCCACAAGATTTTGAAGGGTTTAAAGTCTCACTAGCAGATGACTCTACAAGAGAATGCTCGAAAATTATACCTCAACTAGAAATGACCATCGGGAAACATCAAGTTAAGGAAGATTTTTATGTGGTTAATTTGGGAGACACGGATATTGTCCTAGGGATGCCATGGCTACACTCTCTAGGGCGAGTCACTATTGATTTTCCAAAATTAGAAATCCATTTTGAGGATCAAAGAAACAAGATCATCCTACGTGGACTTTCCGATGGGTCACCCCAAGTAGTGTCATCCAAAAGAATAGCAAAAATCTGCCGACACAACCAAGTAGAGTGGGCAGCTCAATGTATGATTTTAGACAAGTCAACTAAAGAGGGGCAAGCCATCCACATAGATATTCAACCTATCCTACAAAAACACAAGAAAGTATTTGAAGACATTCCACCAGAGTTGCCTCCCAAGAGAGGATTCGAACATGTCATAGAAATGGAAAAAGGGGCAAAACCAGTTATTACCACCCCATATAGACATCCTCTAAAGTTTAAGGAAGAAATAGAGAAGACCATAAATGAGCTCCTAGAAATGGGCCATATACAACCGAGCTCTAGCCCATTCGCATCTGCCGTGGTACTAGTGAAAAAGAAAGATGGAACCTTGCGAATGTGTGTAGACTATAGGGCTTTAAATAAGCAAACCATAAAAAACCGGTACCCCATACCCAGGGTAGATGAACTAATTGATGAACTTCATGGGGCCAAATACTTCTCAAAAATAGACCTTAGGTCCGGGTACCACCAAATACGAATGCAAGAAGAAGATATACCCAAAACCGCCTTTCAATGTCATTATGGCCATTTTGAATTCTTAGTCCTACCATTCGGACTAACCAATGCCCCGGCAACTTTCCAATCATGATACTTTTCGGAAGCAACTAAGAAGGTTTCTCTTAATCTTCTTTGATGACATATTAATTTATAGTAAAACTTGGGAGGAACACTTGAAACATGTTGATGAGGTCCTATCCATACTAGAACAAGAATCCCTTTATGCTAAAGCTTCGAAGTGCGAGTTTGGAATGAAAGAGATTCTTTACTTAGGGCACAAAATTAGTGCCGAAGGAGTTAAGGTTGATGAGGAGAAGATTAAAACCATTAAAGAGTGGCCTAGACCTAAAACTTTAACTCACTTAAGAGGATTCCTAGGACTATGTAGTTATTACCGAAGGTTTGTAAGACATTTCTCCAAGATTGCATCACCTTTATCCGATCTCACAAAGAAAGGACTATTCCAATGGAATGATGCTGCTGAAAAAGCTTTCGAAGAATTGAAAAGAGTTATGAGCTCGTCCCGTGTTAGCCATTCCCGACTTCTCCTCACCTTTTGAATTAGAATGTGATGCCTTGGATGAAGGCATTGGCGCCGTCTTGATGCAAAATAGACACCCCATAGCATTTGAAAGCCGCAAGTTGACGGCCGCCGAAAGATTGTATTCAACCTATGATAAAGAGATGTTGGCCATCATGCATGCCTTGGCAAAATTTCGCCAATATCTAGTATGGTGGAAGATTCGCCGTCAAAACGGATCATAACAGCCAGTTCATGAGTCTCTTTTGGCAAGAATTGTTCAAATTGGCAGGCACACAACTTACACCAAGCACAAGTTATCATCCGCAGACAGATGGTCAAACGGAGATTGTAAACAAATGGATCGAAGGATATCTCCGAAATTATATCACCGGGCAGCAAAAGGGATGGATTAAATGGTTATACCTTGGGGAACATTGTTACAATACAACATACCATATGTCAATCAGGATGAGTCCTTTCAAGGCTCTATACGGATATGATTCCCCTTCATTTGGAAACTTGATACTCCAAGAAAGTAGAAGTCCCAAAGCAAAGGACTTCATTCAACAACATGAAGATATCATGAGGGTACTTAGAGACAATCTACATCATGCCTAAAATCAGCAAAAGTTATATGCTGATCGGAAGCGTGTGGAGAGGACATTTGAAGCCGGAGACATGGTATTCCTAAGATTGCAGCCATATAAGCAATCCTCCTTAAAGTCCAATGGTGCCAAAAGACTTAAATTGAGATTTTATGGGCCTTACAAGGTAATAAGAAGAATTGGCGAGGTTGCATATGAGTTAGAATTGCCGAACAATAGCAAGATCCATAATGTGTTTCACGTCTCCAGACTCAAAAAGGTACTTGGTCAAAAGGTCACACCCTGTGAGGATCTACACCCCTTGGATGATGAAGGGCAATTAATATTAGAACCTGAGGCAATTCTAGACACAAGGGAGAGAAGGCTAAGAAATAGAACCATCATAGAGCATCTTGTCAAATGGGAGAACCTGCCTAATGATGATGCTACGTGGGAAAGACTAGAAGATTTAGACTCCCAAGCACACAAATTGCTTGAGGACAAGCAATCTTAAGGAGGGAGGCCTGTCATGTCCCTTAAATTCAGCCCATAACAGTTCGCAGTTTTCCAAATAAAGATTGAAAAGAAGATTAGTTATCTTGGAGGTTACATATGTTTTCATACTTAGCCAAATTTCATGGCAAGAAGAAAAGACAAAATAAGAAAAAGACAAAGGCTGACTTGGCACTAAAAGACAAATTATATTTGTTTTAATAAAATAAAGGCAATCATGGAGAGATCGAATAAATCACTAAGGATCGATCATCATTAAGAAGATAAATGTAATTAAATGAGTTTAACAAAAAGGCACGAAGGCCTAAGGGTCTCCATCGATGGCTCCTCCACACCATAAAAGGAGGATTCATCATTCATTATTGGGGGCAGCATTGAGCATTCAACATTGATAATTCATATTGCATTCGAAGGAAGAAAAACAAACCTGCATAGGGAATACGATAGAGCAGTGATAAGAAAGTCTGAGTTCTGAAGACATCCATCCAAATAGTAGATACTATTATTGATTCATCATTGCCAGACTGCCATACATCTTCTATCACAGGTAAGCACTCTATGTTATTTAATGCTGATAGTGGCCGTACGACACAGGTATGCCGAATTCATATTACATGTTTTCATCATTGATAGTAAATAGTATGCTGGTAGTCATATGCAGTTATTCATGTTGATGTATTTATAGTGATTATAACAGTTCTTGATAATCATATGGTAACTCTCATAAATGTATCGATTCTGATTTATGACAGTCATCATATGCTTATTCTCAAAATGCCTCTGTCAAGATACTATTGATTTGTGCACAGCCATGCTTAGTAAGGTAGTGTCTACATCCCATTATCCATGATGATATAATCATCATGAATAATGTCATGTAGACAATCATATAGAGGAATCATTTGTAATGTATTTATTGTGCAATATTTCAAGTGAATTATCTTGTAGACAAACATATAGAGGAATGATTTGTAATGTACTATCTTGTAGGCAATCATATACCATGATATGTGATTACTAACCTCCTATGAGAGATGGAAGGAAATTACCAAAAGGCCACATGGGTAGTATTGTCACCTTTGTCACATGAGGTATAAGGTACCCATGATGCAAAGGATGATCATCACATAGAGGCCTTGTCACATGAGGTATAAGGTACCCATAGTGCAAGGCTAGTGATATATAGGCCTTGGTTACTTGATGTAAGGCATCATAAGAGTACCAAGGAGTCTCATAGAGGCCTTGACTCTAAGGTATTAAGGATACCTTATTAAGTCTAAGGATAGAGACCATAGAGCCCCATAGTGGATAATGGTAACTATCCTCCAATCTCTCATAAGATGTTAGTAAATGGCATATAGACCAGTAGATTATAACTTGTGTTGATGAATATCACAGATCATGAGAAATAACATATGAAATGTTAATGATATGCAAGGCATATTAATGTTGATCATGAAAATAACATATGAAGTGTTAATGATATGCAAGGCATATTAATGTTGATCATGAAAGTAACATATGAAATGCAAGGCACATGCATGATGATCATAAGACTAACTTGTGAAATAGAAAGAGCATTAAAAGCAATAATGTGATTAGCAAGGATGATATGCATTAAAAATAACTATGAATTCATAATAGTGATATGCATAGCAAAATGATCATAGTAACTTGCATAGTAATGTATATTGATAAAAATCAGTTTGAACTAAATGATAAGGCAAAGTTCTATGTATGAATTTTATATATTGGCTTTAAATGAAAAATGTACTAATGTTCCTTTGTTGCAAGTTGAAATTTTTGGACAAGGGAAATAGGAATTCTGATTTGTGACAAGGGGGACATTACAGTATGATACATGTTGCTCATTTGTCTAACTTTGTGTCTTCTTCTCTTGATAGGGTATATGTTGATCTTCTTTGCTTCTTCGTAGAGAGTAATGTAGATGATGATGTTTCTTTCATGACTTGGAGTAGGAGATTCCTCTCGGAGACTTGAAGATTGAGGAAGAACTTGAAGTATGGTAGATAGATGTCTTCTCTTGATGTAGATGATAATGAAGTGTTCCGGCATGATGATGGTGAAGTGTTCCTTGGAGCAGCAACAAGATGCCTCCTTCGCAGTGATTGCCTTCCAACTTCATTCCTTGGATGAAGATGACTCTAAGTGCTTAGCTCCTTGAATGATTGCTCAATCCCGTTCATGCTCCTGCAAAACAAACAAAGAAACAACATCGATCCTTTTAATAAACACTTTCTAACATGAAGGAATCATCATTAAACATCTAAATAAGTTGTCTCAAGTCTAGGCGCACATATTGATTTGTAGGGAGGCAAAAGTGCGCCTCCATCAAATGGCTTCATAATTGTCATTTTCTATGATCTCAATCAATTGAGGATGACTTAAAACGTTTATGCTCCTCAAAGCGCCCACTCCAAAGTGTCATTTCATGTATTTTCTTCCTAGGCGCACATTGAGGTGTGGAGAGATGTGAAAATGCGCCTAGGAGACTTAGCTTATTTTTTGATATTTCAATGATTTCAAACACTTGTTAAAGGCTTCAAAAGATTCTCCATCCCTTAGGCGCCATTAGATAACTCCAGATGATGCATTTTCCTCTATAAGTTCCAGGCGCACTTTTGAGTTTGAAAATACATGAATTTGCGCCTAGCTTTCTAGAGGCTACTTTTGATACTTTAATGATTTTGAGTACTTGTTCAAACTCTCGGAGGATTCTTCATTTTAGGCACAAATTGAGGGTTGTGGAGATGTGCATTAGCGCCTTCATATGAATGAGGGTTTACTCCAAGTTAGGCGCATATCTAAGGTTAAAAGAGCTGGAAATTGCGCCTTGATACTTAGTATAATTTCATGATCTCAAACACTTATTGATGATTTAAAATGTTCAACTTGGACAGCGGTGAGCTCTTTCATCCTTGATTTCTACCTTCACTTACAAGGCGCACATCTTGGTGTCCACAGAGGTGAAAATGTGCCTAAACTTAATCTTTGCCTTATATTGCCCTTCTTGTGATTCAAACAATGAGGAATGGCTTTAGAATGATCTTTCTTCCTCAAGTGCTTACTCTTGGATGTCAATTCATGTGATTTCTCCTAAGGCGCACATTCATGGTTGAAGGAGATGAAATGTGCGCCTAGCACACTTGGCTAGTTTTTTGGTACTCTTAACGCTTTCAAATTCATGTTTAAGCTTCCCGAAAACCACTTCATGGCTAGGCGCTCAAAGGAGGTTGTAAAGATGCAAAGTTGCGCCTCACTTAGAGATGACAAACATGCTCAAATTGAAGATTTCAAGCCTCCTTTTAGCTAGGCGCTGATTTTGGTTTGTGGAAGCGGGAATGTGCGCCTAAGTTTGAAGATGGATTGTATTTCTTTCTAGGCGCCCAAAGTGGACTCTCAATATGGAAAAATGCGCCTTACCTTTGGAAGTGTATACTTCAAGTTTTAATGATTCAAACCCTTAGAGATAGGCAAGGAGTCTTCATTCAACTTAAGCGCATTTTGATGGTTGAACAAGAGGAAAAATGCACCTAACATACTTGGCCTGTTTTTAGGCATTCTGATGGTTTCAACTCAGTGAATAAGTGTTTAGAGGACTTCTTACTTCACAATGACATCAAATTTCATAGTTTTAGGCCCTCCTTCTGCAAGGCACACATTGATGGTTTTGCAGGTGTTAAAATGCACTTTGGTTAAGACGAGCACTTTTGTGGACTGAAATCAATCTGGGAACTCAAGGTGAGTTGATACCTTTCAAAGCGCCACCTTTCTAAGGACTTAGTCATTCATTTCAATTCTAGGCGCCATCTCCTATTGGTTTAGACACTCCTTCCATGCTAAGGCGCCAGAATGAGGCTATACAGAGGCTAATTTGCGCCTAACCTTAAGGAGGTGCATACATCAAGTTTTGAATGATTCAAGTCATTGGGAGGGCTCAAAAGGGAGTCTTAACACTCAAGCTTCTTCAAAGTTGATGAAATCAAGTACATTTTACTTAGGTGCATTTTTGTGGTTGTGGGAGATGAAAAGTGCGCCTAGGAGACTTTTGACATTCTTCCAAAATTTCCTAAGTAAAACATTTCAAGTTGATTCCTAGGCGCAAATTGTGGTCCCTGAATGTTGTTCCTCCCTTACCCAGGTCTAGGCGCATTTTAGGGGGTCTATAGATATGGATCAGCGCCTTGGTTTCTTAGGCCAATTTCTTATAAAATCTTAAATGTTCTAAGGCATTTTAAGATCAAAACATCACTTCTTATCAAGGCATCAAGGTTTAAGCTTGTCATTGGTTGTGATTTAGAAATCCCTACTCGCTTAGAATCATACAACTTACCCCATCATTGCTACTGACTTCATGATGAAACAAAACCTAAGACATCATCCAAGACTTAAGCAAAGCATTGGATCTCAAAAAAGGGGGTCCCCATTTGCAATGGGGCGATGTGTGATTAGGTCACAACAAGACTCATCTTGAAATTTGGGTGTTGGATTTCTAACTAAAGATTTGGGAGCCATTATTTTGAGTGGATTTAGCTCATAGTTTTCTAATTACCATTTGATGGTTTCATGTATTGTATATCCTATTTATTGGGTGCTTGAGATGGAGTTTTGATAGCGAGTTTAGTAGATATTGTTATGTTGTTGGGATTCCTCCATATCTCTGGTTGGTGATATTCTTGTGAAGATTTGCTTTGCAAATGTATTGTAATTGTATTGTTTACTTATAATACATTGACCTACTTTGGAGTGTGGGGTTTTTCTTCCAAAAGGGTTTTCTGCACGTACACCTATGTTATGGTATATTATTTATTTTATGTTTATATGTGTTTCTACTTTTTGTAATTGATAAATATTGAAATTTGTACAACACTCTCCTCAGAAGTTTATTGTAGGAAGTGTTTTTGCGTACCTTGCTTCCTTTCATAGACGAGTGACTAAAGAGCTCAAGGTGAGCACGGGTCAATTGGTTCGCACTAGTAGAGAGTCGGTAAGCTCCTTGGCAAGCCCTCTCTCCCTTCTCCTTCCTTGGGCCTTGTGTGGAAAGAGAAACTATATTGAAGATCAAAAAATAATTTTATTCCAAAGATATCACCGATGGTTCTATTTAGATGAAGTTAATCCTTTGAGTTGGAAGGCTTTTAAATCTTCGTCAATATCCAAAGGTAAAACATCCCTTGTCTCTCAAGTTTCTCCTCCGGTTTTAGAGGTTGACACTTAATATTTCTTTTCTAGCATTGGAGGATCCATCTACACCTGTAGAGTTATTTGTTGAAGACAAGCTTGGTTTGATGTTGTATCAAGTTGCTTCTCTAGGTATGGATATTTGTGTTTCTAAGTCTACCTACACAGATATAGACCCGGTTTTGTGTGCTTTAGTTTCAAATGAAGAAGGGGATCTAAGGAGCTTATGGAGCATATTGACCCCCTAAACGATGTCTATAGCTAGGTTCAGATGATATAAAAGAGATTCTGGAAGGCTTAGGAGGCTTAGTGAAGATCAATTTGGATTTGAGGATGAAAAGTCAATTTGTAGGGAAGTAGTGTTACACAGAGTTTTAGTATGGGGGACATGGGGATAGGTTGTAGGGGCAGCAATGTTTACAGAATTTGGGAACAATAGGGGGATGATGGTGCAAATAAATTATAATATATAATAGTCAAAATTAATTATAAAAGCTACTAAAAGAAATTACAATTTATCATTAACAATAAAATTATAAAGGGTCAAGGGAGTTAGATTTTCGCCTTCGGGATCTGGTGTTGCTTAGATCCCCTGGTTCAGGTTGCCGTTTGGCTGCTGTTTCTCTGTTGTTTTTGTTGTTTTCTGTTGTTTCTAGTCTTGTTTGTATAGGGTGCAGCCCCTTGTTTAGCTGTTTGTTTTGCCTTGCCCTTGGGCCCACTTTGTAAAGGGTTCTGGACCCTCTTTTCCAGCTGAACTAATCAAAAACAATAAAATTATAAATAGATAAATAAATAAAATATGTTAACAATAAATTTAATATACAATATAATATATAATATATAATCTAATAATATTAACAAATAATAAATATAAAATAAGTTACAATAAACAAATAAATTAATCATATATATTATTTAAAATTTACTATATAATATATATTAAAATTTTAATAGATTTAATATATTATAAAATATATATTAAGATTTCAATATGCATAAATTTTTTAATATAGTTGCTTTTAACTTTTTAGTGGCACATGGGCTAGGTGGAACTATCAATTAGGGTTGATTCATTCACGCTTTGTTGATTATTCCTTTGGCATGTTAGAAACTTGTTTTTAACTTTTTTTCCCTGGGTTGTTTTCTTGAATCTTCGGAGAGAATCCATTCATTATTCTAGCTCAGAGCACCAAGAAATGAATCAAGCAAGGTCACCTACCACTCTGTAATGAAATGGGAATTGTTGAGAAATTTCTTGATATGCTGGCTGGAAGGTATGGAATCAATAGGTGCTGGAAAAGCTCCTGCAACTAATCTTCACATATCAGCAGCTCATCTCTATATGTAAAATGATCTCAAAATTCCACTCACGATCGTTCTAAGAAATAGTAAGGAGGATTCAGAAACTTGCAAACATATTTGAAAAGAAAAATTAAAATTTATAGACTTCATTGCATTTTTAAATAATCATAAAAGAAATTTATAGTGCTTAACTGCAATTTCTAAATATTTTTTTTTATTTTCAAGGGATTACGAGAAGTCCCTTGGCCTTACCAAGGAGGACAGGGAGTCCTTAGCCACCCCTATTGGGGGAAACATCCTTGGGTACGTCCCTTGTATTGCAAGGACATCTTGTGGATGTTCCCCTCAGAAAGGGTGACCGGTGACCCCTTGTTGTCCCGTCTCGGTGATGTTTTTGCTAGCAGGGGTGGCCAAGGACTCCCTACCATTCTATCATGAGGATTTTTCCTTAAACAGGTGGTGGTGGGGTGATGCCTTGTCCTTGTCCCCCTGTCCCTAGGACAACCCCGTCTTGAAAACTCTGGGTTTTGGGGGGAGGGTATCCCCATGGAACACTAGAAAAAAGAAGTCACAAGATTGAATTGGAAAAGTTGCAAGAATCCTAAGTTACCGGTTCTGCCCCCAGCTTGGGTCCCGGTTCGGATCCTGGTCCGGTCCTCCTGAGGGTTCAACCAGGGTTTGGTCTTGGGCTTGTGGGTTCATCCGGGATGAACCCGAGCAGAACCCGGGCAAACCCGGACAGAACCCGCATCCTGCCGCCAAAATAAAGCGCTTTTTTAAGGTTTTTTTAATATTTTCTGTGCATTTTTTAATTGTTTTTAGTGATTTGACTCTCACTCTAACCCTAAAAGCATCATTTGGAGTCATTTTAAAGACAAAATATTCTATTTACCTCATTCTAAATGCAAAATAGAAAACTCTTCCATTTTGAGTTGAACTCTCATTTTTGCTTGCCATCAAAGAAATAGAGTTGAAGATTGATCGGTGAAGGATCCAAAGTGATTGATTTGCTATTCCTACGGGTGTGCAATAGCTGGTTTGCTACAAAGGAGATTGTAGAGGCAGATTTTTGCAAAAAGAGGTTGGTTTTTTTTTTCTACATTTTTGTTTTGTTTTGAATTTTTTTTGGTCTTTTTCTAAATTCTTCTATCTACTATGAATCAATGGCACATGTGTAAAGCTTTTAAACTCAACTAGGTTCTATATTTTATTTTTTTTGTTTTCATTTGTTTGGATTCTTCGAATGTGTTGTTTATTGTCTATTGATTTTGTTGGTATAGGGATTACAATGGCAACCGGTTCAACCTCGTCGGAGAAATCCAAGTTCAAAACAGATCCAACTTCACCCCTTTGGAAATATGTTACTATGTTAGAACCAATTTCAGGCGGTGGGGGTTATATATGGAAGTGCAATGGGTGTGGGGTTCAGTATAGAAGCACTTATAGTCGGGTTAAAGCCCATTTGTGTAACATTCCTGGGATGGGCATCAAAGCTTGCCCAGGAGAAAATGGTGTACCCATCCCACAAGCTCAAGTCCTTGCATATATTCAAGAGCAAGAAAAAGCAGAGGAAGCATCAGGTCATAAATTAAATCACCCTTTGCTAAAGAAAGTATCTCGAGGAATGAAGCCCCCTCAATCACCATCTATTCTTGAACCTATAGAGAGCCACCCATTTTTGGCCATAGTTGAAGAACCTGTAGCACGTAAGAGATCAAAGGGACCATTGGAAGTGGCATTTCACAATGAGTCTCGTGAGATTGCTGATCAACATATTGCAAGATGTGTCTATGCGAATGGATTAGCTTTCAATGTTCGCTCACCTTATTGGAAACAAATGGTGAAAGCAATTAATGAAGCTCCAAAAGGGTACAAGGGCCCAGGTTTTGAGAAGGTGCTTAGCACCTTATTGGAAAAAGAAGTGAAGTTTGTAGAGGATTCATTGAAGCCCATAAGGGATTCTTGGGCTAAGATAGGTTTATCCATCGTTTTTGATGGATGGAAAGATTCAAAAAATCGGCCATTGATCAATGTTATTGCAGTGTGCCCTAAAGGGGCTATGTTTTTGAAGGCAATCGATTGTGAAGGGGAGGTGAAGGATGGTCCATTTATTGCTAATATTCTTTGTCAAGCCATTGAGGAAGTGGGTCCTGAAAATGTTGTTCAAGTCGTAATAGACAATGCAAAAAATTGTAGAGCAACTGGTTTATTGGTTGAGGAGCGTTACTCACACATCTTTTGGACACCTTGTGTGGTCCACTCCCTCAACCTTATGCTACAAAAAATTGGCAAAAAAATTGATTGGATCAAACAGGTGTATAGTGAGGCAGATAACATCCAAATGTTCGTCACCGACCACCATATGTCACAAGGCATTTTCAAAACATTCTCAAGATTGGAGCTGCTAAAGGTAAGTGAAGCAATTTTTATTTTTTCTTAAGTTTATGTTTTGAGTTTTGTAAATTTATTTTTTAAGAAGACTTATTTTTTATTTTTATTTTTATTTTGATTTTTATAGGTTGTTGAGACTTGTTGTGACCAAATCACACATCACCCCATTGCAAATGGGGACCCCCTTTTTTTGAGCTCCTGTGCTTTGCGTTGAGTCTTGGATGATGTCTTTTCATGATGAAGTCAGTATTATTAAGTCTATAGCTTTGTGGTGGATACCATAGTTCCCTGATGTCCTGATATCTTGATGTATGTTATGAGATCCTGAAAAATGACTAAGTCTAATATCCTAAAAATCCTAAAACTTGGCTAAGTCTGAAATCTGGTGGATCCCTCAAAATCTAGAATCTACATCTTAAATCCGGTGGATCCAAGACCTATCTCAAACATCCTGAAAGGTATATTGAAAACTATTTAAAGTATACTTAAATATATTTTTCAATATACCTAACCCTGGGGACTTCAAATTTTAAGCGCAAATTTGCTTTAAGACCTTAGGCGCATTTCATCATCCAGACAACCTTAAACTTGCGCCTTGACATGAAATGAGTGCAGGAGCTTACATAGAATGGCGCCTTGATTGAAGTTGATGTCAAAAAGCCTTAAGCTTTGAAAATTTGCAAGAAAATGACTCTAACACTCAGGGCACAAATCCACTCATGAGTAGACTCAAATGTGCGCCTAAGGCAGAGACCCAAAAGGAGCACCTAGTGTTGGAAGTCTCAAAATGACTAAAATTTACTAAGGAAGTCTAGGCGCCTATTGTTACTTGTAACATCACAAAAGTGCGCCTAGGAGGAAGGAGATTCAACATCAAGAACAAGGCGCACTTTTGTGTTTAAACAACCCCATTTTGGCACCTTGAAGCTAAGTGCACGAAAATCATGAGGATGAGCGCCTAGGGATGAGATAGTCTTTATAGGAGTTTAAACAAGAGCATCATCAATATGCGCCTTGGTAAGAGAGACTTGAGATCATCATCAAATGCCCAAAACAAGCCAAAATATCTGTCTCCAATCTAGGCGCAAATTCTAGCTCCTCCCAACTCAAATCTGCGCCCAAGCTGAAGTAAACTTTCATCTATTTCTAGGCGCCCATTGAGACCTATTGTGTCATGTCCCCATTTCCGGCTTGAGCACCAAGTGATGATTGGATTAGCCTACTCCTCATTCCCGGAGGCTAATTCTGAATGATAAGGGAATGAAATGGGTTTTGACTAACTCTGTGTGTTATTTTGCAGGTAGAATCAAGGAGTTTTGAGCCAGAATCCACTAAGTTATGAGCAAGGCGCCCATTTTGGCAGAACACACTCCTTTTGGCGCCTAGCTTCAAAAGTCACTTCTGGTATTGAAGATGAGGATTCAAACAGAAGGCGCTCCACCTGGATGGGTTCCATCAACCAAGTGCCTAGATCAGATATGGACTTGAGCAAGGATCTTCCAGTGTTGAGTTTGAAATCACTGAAGTGGTCTAAGTGAGTTAGGCGCACTTCCTAGCCTTCACAACACTCAAAGTGCGCCTAGTCCTCATATTGCGCCTAGACTCCTTTACAAATGGTGAATTCCTTGAAGGATTGATCAAGTGAAATCTCGCATTCAAAAGATCCAGTGGAAATGGTTGATTGATCAAACATGATGAAGTTTTCTAAGTGAGTGGAACAATGAAGAAGGCTTAATCACCTTAGGCGCCAGTTTCATGTTACACCATCCAAAATGAGCGCCTAGAACATCAAGGCGCTATTTCCTGTTCAAACAATCATCTGAGGGCGCCTAGGCATTAGGTCAAGTATCTGGCACCCTAGAAATGCGCCCTAGTCAAGAAGTCTTTTGGAAGGCTCTCTTGAGCATCAAAAAGGTTGAAGGATCGTCCACTCAGTTGGTTCAGTCATCATGTGGAAGTGTAAGATGGTTTAAGGATGTTAGGCGTTCACCCTGGAGCAGACAAACTTCAAATGCGCCTTAATACTTGAGGCGCCTTAGCATGTCTTTCCACCCAAGAAATGGCGCCTTAAGGTAGACTGAAGAGTAAATAGGTTTTTGCATCATCATCAATGAAGTTAAGGATTGACAAATAGATCATACCTTCACTCAAAGGCATCATTTTCATCTTCTTTTCCACTTCACACATGTGCCTACTCCTTAAAGCTAGATCAGCGCCTTAGTCTGATGATCATCCCAGTTCAACCTCTCAAGGGCACCAACTTTGGATAGGTTCTTATTGAGCGCCCAAGATTATTAGTGCTTTTGGGTATTGTTTTACATCTTGAAAGTGAAGGCGCATTTCCTGGGGGTAGCATCTTCTAGCTAGCGCCTAATGCCATCCAGGCGCAAGTCAACCTTCACTATGGCGCCTATCATCTAAAAGGGGGCATTGGGCATTTCTCTAGCATTTCTGAGCATTTGAAGTTTGTAAAGTCACCAAGGAATGTTGGGCGCCTAGCCAAGTTGGCATTCATTCATATTTTAGCTTCCCTCTTGAAGCGCCTAACTTGGGAGAAAGCTATCTTACTGCTAATCAAGTGTTTGATGGGAGACTCCAAAGGACTTCCTCTAGCTAAGTGCCCTTCCTGGCATTCACTGCTTTCAACTGGCGCCTAGACCCTGAAGGAGACACTTGCAAGGGTAGGTGCAATTTCCTTGTGAAGAAGTATCAAAGTGGTGTCTAGCAATAGTAAGTTGCAGTTTCTATCTCAAACGGGCGCCAAGACATTAAACATTATCAGAAAACCTTCAATGAACATTTTTATAAGTTTTTCATGCATATGAGCACTTAGCCTTGAAGGAGTATTCAACTGTGACACTAGGCGCACTTCTATGCCCATGGAGCATCATTCTAGCGCCCAAATTTCAAGAAGCACCTTGATCAATTTTCATTAAGCGCCTCAGGGAGATTGAATGAATGAAGTATCAATAACCTTTTCTGGATTCAGTTAAACAACATTTAGAAGTTCCTTCAGGATAGGCGCAATCTCATGATAGGCCCACTTTGATATCCCAGACAATTCAATTTGGCGCCCAGTTAGAAGAACACTTGAACTGTGCCTGAGGAGAGGTGGTTAAGGTAGTTATACTATTTGAGCTCTCATTGGTTGATAGGATAACTTTGGGATCTGTGTCGAGGCCTCTGGATAAGATTGCCAACTCAGAATGAGTCATCAGATGGAATATTCCCTTGGATATGCTTCTTGGAAACGTGCCTTGGTTCCTCTTTGTGCATTGAAAAACGTGCCTTCATTGCCTTTGGAAGGCCTATAAAAGGAGGAGCTCTCTCATTCATTTGGTATCTATTCATTTTGACAGAATTCTCTCTGCAAAACTATTTAGCTTGTGATCTTGAGGCCTGCGAGTTTCAAGTGTTGGGGTGATGCTCCCTTGTGATATTGTGAGGTGTTGACATTCAATTTACATCATTGAGTTTGATTGAGTTGATCAAGTGTAGACGCCATTGTAAACATCAAGGCTTCAAGGCCTTTCTTTTGTATTTCCATTGAATAAGTTGTAACTTCATGCTATTGAAAGCATTTTCCATGTAATAAGACATTGCAAGTTGATTGAATCAAGTAACTAGACAAGTACCCAACTCTAAGGTTGATTCATTCAAGTAGTTATCTTTGATGTATATCTTTGTGTTGTTGAAGTAGTTGATGAATTGATAGCAAGTAAAATTGTTTAAGTAAGGAAAAATTTTCGTAGAACTAGTTGGGTATCTTACATATTGCACCATCAAATTGCGCCTTAGGGTGAGAAGGCATGAAACAATGTTGAAAGGTCTTTTTACTTGTCCAAATGAACATCCATGAGCATCCACATGAGTCTAAAGAGATAAAATTCACTAAGCAAACTAAGGCGCACTCTTCAGTCTCTACAACCTTGAATGGACGCCTTAAATCATACCAATCCACCTTAAGATTTGAGCGCCTTGAGGAGGACAAGCATTTTTAGTCATCATCAATTGTTTAAAATCACAAAATGACAAGTATGAAACCACCAAATCCTAGGCGCACTTCTATTCCTCTGCAAACCAAAATGAGCACCTAGGAGGAGATTGCATAAAATGGAACATTAAATGAGTGCCTAAGGATGAAGTAGTCTCACAAGGATGTAAACAAGTGTTAAGAGCCTTAAAAATATCAAAGAATAAGCTAAGTTAAAGTAAGGCGCATTTCCATACCTTGATCATCATCAAAGGGCACCTTGCAAAGGAGGTCTATGAGCGCTTAACACCCAAAGGGACAATCGTCAACCAATTTGAGGCAATATAAGTATTAAGGCATACCTATTGAAACTCCACAAGGGTTTGGATCCATGAAAATGAAGTATCCTTCCAAGAGATAAGGCGCATTTTCTTGTTTCCACCATCCGATTTTGGCGCCTAAGGGTAAAGAGCTTGAAACCTTGAAATCTAGCATGTGGGTGATGAGAGGATCTCTTGAAAGATTGAATAAATGATCAAAGGTGTTTTGAAGGCCAAGAAACTAGCTAAGTGTAGCTAGGCGCAAATCCATATCTATGCAACTAGTTTTAGCGCCTAGGCTTGAGAGACATGATTCCTTGACACCTAAGTGAGCGCCTTAATTGAAAAGGCATAAATCAATGGAAACCAAGCAACTTGAAACATTCACAAGTATCAAAAGACATCAACTTGCATTAAAATAGCTTAGGCGCACTTTTCCACTCTTATCACCTTGAATTTGTGCCTCATGAAAAATCACTTGAATTTGCATCACTAAGTGGGTGCCTTGATAAACAGAGATATTCTAAGGTCTCCCATTGTTTGAATCATTTAAAATGACAAATATAAAACCATTTGGTGCTAGGCGCACTTTAGCCTCCCTATACACCAAGATGTGCGCCTAGACTAGAGAAAGGTTATCTAGATGTTTAAAGGTGATTTCTTGGTGTTATCAAGTTTTTATCAAGTGATTGATATTGTTCCTTTCCTTGTGTTGCAGGAGCATCGATGAAGATGAGAAGTCATTCAAGGAACGAAGCACCTGGAACCACCAATAAGTGAGGAATGAGGTTAGAAGGCCATTTCTAAGAAAGAGTCATCATGCAACTGCTCCAAAGGAACCTTTCACCATCATTATGCCGGAACACTTCATCAATGACATCTAGAGAAGACATTCATCCACCAAGCTTCAAGTTCCTCCGGTACATTCAAGTTTGCTTGAGAAGTCATCTACTCCACATGTAAAGAAGGTGTTATCATCAATATCTACTCTCTAGGAAGTATCATCAAGGAAGATCATTCATATACCTTGCAAGAAGAAGAAATATCCTAGAATTAGTCAAATGAAGCAACATATATCATACACATCCAGTTTACAAGAAGATGAACAAGGCAAGATCAACAAAGGTACATCCCAAACATACAAGTTCAAAGCAATTGCATTGGAAGATATCACACAAAATGATACAATTTGGGAATATGCCCAAAAGCAAATTGAATTAATTGTTGAAATCCATGAGAATTGCCGAGGTGGCACCTACGTGGCATATACATATCATTCACCAATCACAGTTTGCCACATCATTCAACAAGCAAGAAGACAGAGGACGTCTATGTGGAAGATGCTCTAAAAGATTCTATTTCATCTTTATCTTCTTGGAAAACGTGCCTTCATTGCCTCTCTTATGTACTAAAAATAGCAAGTTGTAACTAACTGCTGAGATGGCATGATCTAGGCCCTTGGCTACTTGAATTGATCTAGGTCATTCATTGTAATTCTGGGCCTCTATATAAAGGCCTTGTTGCCTCATTTGTATATATAGAATAATAGTCAGTAGGCAAGTAGAATAGTAGGAGTAGAGTAGAAGAGACTCTCAAAATTCTCTGAGAGTGCTTGAAGTTGTAATTATTTCTCAAGATTAATGCAAAGACATTGGAGCTTGTTTGGTGTTAAGTGTTGTCTTGTGAAATGACATGGTTTCTTGTATCTTAATTAAATGGAGAGATGTTTCTAAGTAGATTAGAAGTAGAGTAGTAGCTCATTGATGTAATGCATGTTGTATTGAATATTTGATCAACTCCTAGCTCATGCTTTTGACATTCATCGTTGGTGAAGTGTTGTGTAGCTAGTCTGAGCTTCATTCATTTGCTTAAGTTCGCTTGTGGATGCTTGTTTGAGCTGCGCCGTTTAATGGGTGCTTATATGAGCTTTCATTATTTGAAAACCTTTCGCTATCCTTAAGAGATTGCACCAACTTCATGTAGTTGTAGACACCCTTGGCGAAGTGGAGTTAGGTTTATTAAGGAGTTTGTCTATTCTTGCATCATCATTGCTTCATTGACCTTAGATTAGTTTCTTCTAAACCTGATCTTTTTCCTTTTCTTCATTATTGAGATATTGTACATAGATCATCCACACTGAAAGGAGAAATAAGCTGAATAAAGTAAGAAGAAGTCTGCGTAAGTCCCTTTGTGATTATCAACAAGATCACATGTATTCACTGAGTTTATCCAATGCAAATCACGAATAAGGAACCTTAAAGTTGTCTCACTGGATCACATAGCTTAGCCTTTGAGAGACTTTACTCAAGAGAGAGTTGGATACTTAGTGTTTTACTCTATTGTTGACCTGTCTAAAAACAATCATCAACAAGACCCATTTTGCCTCCAACACAATTGTCTTAAGAAGACTTGTGAAGGTTAAAGAGGCACTCCCTAACATGGTCACAAGCCAAAATTGGTCCATATGGAGGCAATCTAGCACTGCAAGGGCAACAAAAATTAAGCAGTTGATCCTAGATGACACTTGGTGGGATTGTGTTGACTATCTCCTCAGTTTTACCGAGCCCATATTGAGTATGATCCGTTATACCGACATGGATAGGCCTTGTTTGGGAGAGGTATATGATGGCATCGACTCAATGATTGAGAAGATGAAAGCCATCATAAATAAACATGAGCGAGATCCTAGAGAAACTTTCTTCAAACAAGTACACAAAATTATTGAAGAGAGATGGGACAAAATGACCACCCTATTGCATCTTCTTGCCTTTGCACTGAGTCCCAAATATTATAGTACTAAGCTCCTTTCTGTGGTGACAAGGGTTGCCCCATATAGAGATGTTGAAGTTAGCCAGGGGTACAAGGCAGCATTTCGCAGACTCTTCGTTGATCCTGATGTACGAGATGCAGTTAGAGTCGAGTTCATGGATTTTGTGAGCTTCAATGACATGAGTATTGATGCTCTTCGTGACACATATAAGGTTGATGCTCATGGGTGGTGGTGTTTCCATGGCCAATCATTCATACACCTACAACCTCTTGCAATCAAAATTTTAGCGCAAGTTCGTTCTACTATCTTTTAGATTTTTAAGTTTTATTTCTAAATTCTAATTTATAACTTTAACTCTCTAATGTTGTCTTAATAGGTTGCTAGTTCATCAGCATCTGAGAGGAATTGGAGCACATACTCCATCCACTCAGTAAAGCGTAACCGTTTGCACTCAAAAAAGGCGGAGGACTTAGTGTATGTGCATTCCAACTTGCACCTCCTTACACACAAAGACAGGGACTACAAGGAAGGGGACACAAGGAAGTGGGATATCGAGACAGAGCATATTGACATGGATGCTACCATTTCCCACCTTGCCACACTTGAAGTTGATGTTGATGTCGAGCTTGGTAGTGGGCATGAGAGTGCTAGTGGCAGTGCCAGTGCCACTGCTAGTGCGAGTGCTAGTGCCACTTTTTGTGGTTCTTCTAATATACCAATACCCGCATCACCTAATATGGATTGTGGTGATGATATTTTTGAAGACCCTTTTGACAATGATGCCTAATTAGTGATGGCTGATTGTTGACATTTGGCATTATAATTTTGATTTTTGAATTGTAATAACTATATATATCATGACATTCGACGTTCGTGTTTGACTAATTGACATTGTAGTGTTTTTAATTTCTAATACTAGTGTGGTTTTGTTTATTATATGATCATATTCATGATGCTATGGTATTCTGAACTTAATTACTGCTGCAAATATGAATATATTTCTGATTTTTATATGTTTTTGTATGGATGAACCCAAAACAAACCCACACCCAAAATTTTTTTTGATCGAACCCACGAGCCGAACCCCCATACCAGAACCAGTACCAGTACCAGGATCGGTAACTTAGCTAAAGAATCTATAAAAGTAGACGTGGAAGCAAGTTCTCAACAAACGATGGATGGTTATGTCGCACGACAGAGGGGAAAGTTTCCTCGTAATAGATGCATTTGGTAAAATGTCACTTACTGTTACATAATCTTGACGTGGTGTTCTTCCTGGAAACTAAGCTTTCTTCCAAAGATCTTCTGGATTTGCTCTCTTTCTCTTTCTTGGAAATCTTGGCAAGGCCTTCCGGTGGATGTGTCTAGGGCTTTGGGTGGTTTATGTGTTTTGTGGAATCCCAACAATATTGATATTAACACGGTGGAATCTTCCTCTAATTTGATAGCATGCAATTTTAAATCCTTTCAAGAAGATATTTTTGGTTTTTGTATCAATGTGTATGGGCTGGAAAATCTAGTTAGAGAGAAAGGGGTTTCGGATGACTCCTCTCAGATTAGCCTCTTGTATGGTCAGTTCTTTTTAGTACGAGGGGACTTCAATGCGTTTACGAGTCCCTTGGATAAGTGTGGTGGCCATTGTAGAGCTACTAGATCTGAATCTGATTTTGAGGACTTCATTGTTAAACACAAGGTTGGAAAACTCGTCCGGACTCGGCGGACTCGGGAGTCTGCAAGCTGGCCGAGTCAACTCGGCGCGGACTCAGGAGTCGAGTCCAGGAGAGTCCCTGCACGGGACTTGCGAGTCCGACCTCAGGACTCGCGAGTCCCGTGTAGGGACTCTCCTAGACGGCCGGGACGTCAAAAAGATGGTTTAAAACCTCTGTTTTTTTATTTCTTTCCTCATTTCACTCCTCTACTTTGCCAAATACAAGTCTGCAACTTGAAGTGAGGCTGGAAGAAACTGAGAAGACGAGCTAAGGAGATCATATGACATTTTGAAAGTTTGAAACTATGAGTATGAATGATGAAATTTCAATTATTGAGTGTTTGATGATCATATGACATGTGTAATCTTTGAATTATGACAAATTGATAATCAAATTAGGCTCTTATGTTCTCTAAATGCATTAATTTCTTTTTAAAAAAAAAAAAACTACGGTTTTTTTTTTTTTTGCCAAGTCCTAACCGAGTTTTTTCCCGAGTCCGTGTCGAGTCCCGAGTCCGTGCCCTATTTTGGGCTGCCGAGTCTGAGTTTTCCAACTTTGGTTAAACACTCTTTATTTGATCTTATTCCCAAATTGGGTATGTACTCTTGGAATAATGGCAGAATAGGTTTTTGCAATATAGCAGAACTTTTGTATAGATTCTCGTCTCTTCAGAATGGCTAGTCAATCAATGGATCTCAGAATCCTCTATTCTAAATGTCCCTGGCTACAATCATTATCCTATTCTACTAGATATCAAGACACTGTGTTGTCTTGATCGACATCCTTTCAAGTTTGAGTCCGTGTGGCTTCTTAATCTTGATCCATACTGATGGATTCCTGATGCTCCAAGATGTGCTTGTTTGCTCATAAATTAAGGTATGTGAAATCTTGCCTTAGAACCTGGAACAAAGAAGTGTTTGGTAATATTTTTGAATGATTTAGATAACCTCAACCTTCTTGTTCAATTGGAGGGGCTCACTGATGATTTTCTAGAAAAAGAAAAGAATATTCTTCACCTCTTAGAAGATTGTTATGTAAATGAAGAGACTTTCTGGATGAGATAGAGATGGATCAGAGAGGGGTACAGGAATTCTTGATATTTTTATCAAGTTACAGTTGCTAGGAGATTAGCTAATAGGATTACCCATATTTTGACTCGTCAGAGACTAAAATCTCTGATCCTTCTGCTATCATGATTGAAGTTGTTCATTATATTTCTAATCTTCTTTCCTCCCCTATCCGAAGAGAGATCTTTCTTATTTCATCAGTGAGGAACAAAACAGTATGCTGCTTGCTTACTTCAATATGGATGGAATACATAATGTTGTTTTTGCGCTCAACAAAGACAAAGCTCCAGGTCTGGATGGTTTCCAGGCCGGCTTCATTCAAGCCTTTTGGGAAATCCTTGGTAAGGACCTAATTGATGCAGTGAATGAATTGAAAAAATCTAGAGAAGTATTGAAAGACTTCAAATGCACCTTTCTTGCCCTCACTCCCAAGAAGGATAACCCTTCTTCCTATGCTGATTTTAGACTAATTGCCTTGTGCAATACTATTCAAAACATTATTTTGAAAGCTATAGCTAAAAGATTGAAACCTCTTCTCTCTAGTTTGATCTCTTCGGAACAAGGGGTTCTGTTCATGGTAGACAGATTTTGGATGGAATTGTGTTTTGCCCATGAAACTCTTCATTCTCTCAATTGGTCTTTTCTGGAGGCAGATATCACAACTTGTGGGTTTCCCCAGATTGGACAGTATGGGTGTTAAATACAATCACTAAGTTGTAGTTTTCCATTTTGGTTAATGGAAGCCCTGTTGGCTATTTTTCCAATTCTCGAAGCATAAGATGGGTTGATCGCCTTTCTCCATACCTTTTTATTCTTATGGTGGAAGCTTTGGGCTTCATCTCAGCAATCTTCGGTGTACTAGGATTATCAAAAGTATTAGAGGAGCTGCAAATCTGAATCCCCAAACACATCTTCAACTTGTGGATAACACCTATTGTTTGGTGTAGCAAAGGTAGCTGAAGCTAGAGCCTTGAAGACTGTGTTAGAAACTTACGAGATGTTTTAGGTCAATTTACAAATCCAAATAAATCAGTTTTTTTTGTGGATGTTGCTTCCAGGATTCAAATCAGAGTCAAGAAATTCTTAGCTTTCAATCTGATATTCTCCCATGCAATTATTTGGGGATTCTCCTATTTACCAGGATGGATAGAGCACATCTTTGGAAAGATTTGTTGAAAAAAATTCAGAATAAACTTTCTGCTTGGAAAGATGGGTGTTTGAGTATTGCACTCAAAACAACGATAATTAAGGTTGCAATCTAGGCTATTCCCATCTATATGTTTTCTATTTTTGCAAGCTTCCTGTGAGATTATTAACAAAATTAATGGTATCTGCAGAAATTTCCTATGGCAAGGTAACTCAGCCGAGGAAAAATTTCTTCCGCTTAAATGGGAAAAAGTGCCGTCTCAAAGCTCAGGGTGGTGGTGGCCTTAAGGACCTGGACCTGCAAAATAGAGTGTTAGACAAATCTGACTTGGCATTTTCTTTTGGAACAGGATCAGCTTTGGTGTAAATTGCTTAGAAACAAAGCATCTTGCTTCTTTACGCACCTCATTCCTCTTCAAATCTTTTCAGCTTGCATAAAACTTTACAATCTGGAATTTCCTCTCGTCTTCCAAGTATTTGATAGGTGATTTCCTATCCTGGGACATTGGCAATGGTAACAAAGCAAATTTTTGGGAAGATTTGTGGATGGGGTGTCCTCTCAGTTCTATTCAAGGTCTTGAAGAAGCCAAAGGCTTTTTGACAGCGCAGTGGGGAGTTTTAATTAAAGATTATTGGATTGAGAACTTTAGTGAAGGTGTGTGGTCTCGAATGTGGAAAGGTTTTGAGGGCCTCCCCTTTCCAGGGAATCATAAACTTTTGCTTAGGAATTGGCTTTAGCATGTTAGAGTTCCTTATTTACTTAGAGAGGATAAGCTGATTTGGAATGGAAAATCCCTTGGGATCTACTTGATCAGTTTGGGATATTCCATCCTTTGCAACCAATACTATCCTCCTCTTCAAGATTGGTTGGTGGATCTAATTTGGAGTAGCAACGCGCAACCGAAATGCAATATATTCATTTAGTTGGATAGGTCTAATAAGATTCTAATCTTTGATAATTTGCATAAACAAGGTTTTGCAGTCCCTTCAGATGTGTCTTGTGCTAGAAAGAAGAGGAATCAATTGATCACTTTTTGCTTTGTGATTACTCTTAGCAAATTTGGCTTGTGCTTCTTTTCAAGCTTGAGATGTCCTGGGTTTTTCTTGTTAGCCTAAAACAACATTTATGCAATTTGCCTAAAGGCACCCTTGGCTTAAGTTCCCTCTGGAGGATAGCCCTGTGCTGCACTTTGTGGGGTATTTAGTTGGAGCACAATGTATGACAGTTGGGAAAGATGCTAGAGCAAAATATTAGATGTTGTCTCGTCATATGTGAAGGTGTTTTCTCCCCTGCAACACAAGATTCTTAGAATTGGCAGATTCTCCCCCTTCCCTCATTGATGGGGTAATTGTAAAATCTTCAAAGCCTAATGTTGTTTCTTGGACCCTAACTAAGAAAGGTTTTTTCAATCTAAACTTTGATATTGTAGATAAAAGCAGTCCAAGTTTGGCAGGTGCTAATGTGGTGGTGTGCTCCCCCTTAGCTCTTTTTATTTGAGGTGATTCTTTCTTTTTGGGCACCAAATTGAACAATTAAGCAAAAGCTTTGGTGGTTTTATAGGACCTCTTAAGTTGGTAGTTGCCTTGGGATGCAAAAAACTGGAAGTGGAAGGGGATTGCATGATTGTGATCCAGGGGGTGAAAAATATTCTATGAATGATTAGAGATGGAGAAATATCATTGAGGAAGTGCGCCTAATAGCTAAATTTTTTGAAGCCATTTCTTTTGGGCATTGCTACAGGGAATGTAATCGAGTAATCAACTATCTAGTAAGTGACAATATTGAACAATTTCCATTTGCAGCTAGTGTCAGTGACCTTCCTAAGGAATGGGACGTCACGCCTCTGCTAAACATGGACTTTGCTTGTCATGCCCCCGAAATTACGACACTAAAAACCCTAACATTGAAATATGAGTGAATAAATAAAATGGATAACAATATAAATATCAAAAATATAAATATGAATATTAGCAATTTAATATTTTTAATTATAATTATCGTAAGATAATATTATAATTATAATTATCAAATGTAACAAAATAAATATTTAACAGTTTGATTATTATGATATAATAATATAAGATATATTAACATATTAATATAAACATAAATAATATATATATAAACAATAAAATCAATTTGATAAATATATATATAATACTAAAATAAGAAACATATAATATATTAATATAAATTATAAACATAATACCTAACGATCAGAAGACAGCAGTTAAAGATTAATAAATAACAGTGATTATTGCTGGCAGTGCTTAAAAGAAGAAATCAGCACTCCATAACATAAGACAGAAAAGTCTCAAGCAAAAGGTGCGATTTGTGTAGATGAAGGGCAGCGACCCACTAAAAGGTAACGAATAAAAAGACACCTCTTTTAGAGGAAAGGAAAGGTGATCAATAAATTGAATAATGAATGGAATGGGAAAAGGAAAAAAGCAATCGGGAACATTTCTGATTCTATCAACAGTTTTATTGGGAAGGAATATAAAATAAATAAGGATCTGCATTCAGGAAGGCAACAGAAGGGAATATAGAGATTTAAATACGGATAGATGAAGAGTGGATAAAGAGAGAAATAGAAGTGATTTCTGAGTATGACAGCAAATACATTAATATGATATAATCATGATTTGGAAGAAGAAATACAAGGGAAAGAAGAGATATATGAAGACAAATGACGGATCAATAAGGGAAAAGCGATTGGAGAGGGGGAATGAAAAGGGAATATAATCTGATTTTGAGAAGACAAAAGGGCAGATAATACGAAGAGTGTTTCAGATCTTGAGAGGCTATAAAGTGGGAAAAAAAGAAGGTGAATCATTCAAGTATTCAAGCAGATTCATACAGCAGAAAAGAGAAAAAGGAATATATTTCTGAGTAAAAGAACAGATCAGCAAAGGAGTATTAGAAGGCAGAAAGGAATGGATCAGCAGAGATATATATGTCATAATTGATAACAGCAGAGAATTATTTATTGCAGTCATTCTATCATGCTATAAATCTATCCTCCTGACACTGTATTTAATCTTTTATTCCATCTTTCTATTATTCAATTATTATATCATTCTCTCATTCTATTCGTCTATCATTATATCATTCTATTCTATCAATCTATCATTCTAGTATTCATCCTTCATTCTATTCTTCTATCATTATATCATCCTATTTTATCATTCTATTAGTCCATCATTCTATTATATCATTCTTTCATTCTACTCTTCTATCACTCTATAATTCTATCATTCTATCTTTCGATCATTCTATTCTTCTATTATTCTATCCTTCTACTATTCTATTGTCTATGATTGAATCAATCAAATCAGCTTAACTGCACTCAACAGACAAGGGCAGAAGTCAACATTGGCTAATGTATTTGAATATAGCAGTCTTATGTTATGCTCTATCATGATTGTTGTGTATAATGATATATTTATTGAATTTGGATGTATTTAATTCTCATCAAGCAACCAAGGGTGGTAAGATGAGGGGGAACGGCTATAGGATTCCTCACTAGGTACACCCCCCTCATATGGATGGCAAGGGCCACATGAGGCCAAGAGGGATGGTATATCCGCTCTTGGGCCTAGGGTAGAGGATCACTTCAGGCACCCTATCATACCCTCTTAGGTTGGGCTATTGGGTTAAGGAGCGCCAATCATAGGGAGGAGAATAAGGATGGTAAGATATGGGGGAACGACTATAGGATTCCTCACTAGGTACATGCCCTCATCTGGATGGCATGGGCCACATGAGGCCAAGAGGGATGGTATATCCGCTCTTGGGGCTAGGGTAGAGGAATGCTTCAAGCACCCTATCATACCCCCTTATCCTAAACCTTTTTGGGTTGGACTCCATTAATGAATTAAGTATATTATATGTTTAAGATAATGTTCCTAACCCTAGTAGGAAAGATCTATTTTATGGATTATGCTTTCAATGATTATCTAACATGATTACAGGTTCTCAACCAGGATCTATCTTGTTCAACAACTCAAATTGGTAAATGATATTGCTAACTCTATTTCATGTCTTGCTTTGCTTGGAATTGTAATTTTAGGGTAAAAACTATGTAAGATACTATTGATGATGTTTTTGTGACAACAACAATAGAATAAAACACCGAGTGCTCTATCCTCTCTTGAACAAAGCCTCTCGAATGCTGAACTATGTGATCAAACAAAAGTACTCCAAGGTTCCTTATACGTGATTTGCAACGGATAGACTCAGTGATTTGATGTGATCTTGCTGGTAATCACAAAGGGACTTACGCTAAATTCCTCCTTCACGAACATGGATGAAATTCCTTACTCCTTAGATGTGAATGAATGGAACTTCTTTAATCAAACTTAAAAGAAAATGCAAAAGAGAGAGGGTTAAGAGATATCTATTCTAAGGTCAATGAAATAATGAATCATGTCAAGATAGACAAATTCCTCATGAAACCAAACTCCGCTTCACCATGAGAACCAACAATTACACGAAGCAGGTGCAATCTCCTAAGGTAACCCAATGATTTTCATATTGTAAACCTCCATCCAAACACCCCCAGCTGGCGCAGCTTGAACAAGTATTCACAACCGAACTAAAGCAAATGAAGGTTCAGGTTAACTTTGCAAAGTGAGTTGCCTTCGATAATCCACGAAAAGTATGAACCAAGAAGGAATTCATCAAATATCTTCACATATAAACATTACATCAATGAACTTCTAATCTAATGTCTAAGCTACTTGGAAACATTTCTCCATCATCTGGGAGAATTAAGAAACCATGCCACATTCCAACACAACATAATTGTCACCAAGCTTCAATGAGAAATGCATTAGTTTTGGAAGGGATTACAACAATTTCATGAGTTCTCTCCAACAACTTAGAAGAGCTTCCTCTACTCTACTCCTACTCTACTTTGTCCTACAACAACTCTAAATCTCTCCTACAAATGAGGCGAATGAGCCTTTTTATAGTCCTCAAAGTACAATGAAGGGCCAAGATTGATTTTGGAATCAATCGCTAAGATCTTGCCACATTGGCAGTTAGTTACAACAACTTGCTATTTTTAGCAAAAGTAAAAGTTGACACAACTTATGTACATAAAAACTCAAAGGCAATGAAGGCACGTTTTTCAAGATGATAAGCATGAAGTGGAATTTTTGGAATCTTCTAGATAGGAGCCTTCTTTAGCCTCTTGCTTGTTGTATATTCGTTGAACTTGGACGAGTGATGTGGCAAAATGTGATTGGCTTGATGATGTGCACATGCCAACTCAGCTTTGAGCAAACCAGTTTGCTTTTCAATACGTTCACATTGCTCGGAATATTTCCCAAATTTTATCATTTTTCTTGAAAAAGTCTTCGAACTTGGATTTTCACCTCTGGAACTTAGCTGCTTGAACTTGAAACTTGGGAATTTTGAATTTCTTCATGTAATTGATGGACTTTCTTGATGGTTATGCTTAGTCTTCATCTTGTGAAATTTGTTCTTGTGCAGGATTCTGGCTCTGGATGGTGTAGGAAGTAGAGGAGATGATTTGGGCGTTCCTGGACTAGACTTCATGGTGCTTGCTCTTGAAATGAATAAATCTAGAACTTGGAAGTAATCATCTGACAGTGAACTTGATGAGGGATTGCTCCTGGATTTGCTGGACTTCTGGATTCCTGAACTTGCAATGGATTGATGTTCATCTCTGGAAACCTTGATGCAATGAAGTACATTTCCTCTGCCCTAGCGATGAAGTTTTTTTCTGTGGATGAAACTTGATAACATCTTCTTCATGAGGAATCTCCTTCAATGAAGTCTTGTCCTTTGAATGCTCTGGATCCTCCTTGCCCAAGCATTTCTCGCCTCCAGTTCCTGCAAAAGAGAAACAACTTTCCATTATGAAGATGATAATCGTTAATAAACATTTTACTATAAATCTTCTAACATTTCATTGTTATTTGCCAACTCGAATTAAGTTGCATGACTTTTGCGGGATTTTTACTGTTTGGAGGGAATGTGGTTTGAGGGCGGATTTTTCCTCTACAGGAGAAATATCCACTTTTTGACTTAGAACATTTTTAAGTTTTTTTTTCTTTCAAACTCTTTCAAACTTGTTTTCCTTTTAGCAAATTTCTTCTTCAATTTGATGATTTTTTGCATTTTTCAAGAATTAAATTGCCTCCTAGCGCGTACTGCATGGGTGCATTCAGTTTCCCATTTTTGCATTTTTCGACTTCTTCACTTCAAATTTTCCTAATTTTCTAGAATGCTTTTGCATTTTGAAATGATGAAATTTCTCTAAGTTATGATCTCTACTTCTCCTAGGCGGATTTTTCTTCTATAGGAGAAATTTCCACTTTTCACTTTGACACTTTCACCTCCTCTCTTGCCTTAGGCGAATTTTTTAGGGTTTTATTTGATGGATTTTCATGTTTTAGCTTTGAGTGCATTTTGCTTAGATGCAAGAAATTTCCTCCTTTTCACCTTCAATTCTCGCTTCCTTAGACAAATTTCTCGAGGTTTTCAAATGTATTTTCATGAATTTCAACTAAGGAGACAAAATTTTCATGTTTGGATCCCACAATGATCAACCCTAACTGGGTTTACTAAATGATCAGAGGAATTTTTCTCCTTTTTCCCTGGGTGCATTCTGATTGCTCATGAGAAATTTCCGCTCAAGGTCCAAGACTTCATTTTTTTCCGCCCGATTTCGAAGTGTCCTGGGTGGAAGTATATTTAAAAATATATTTAAGTATATGTTTATAAATATTTTGAAATATACTTTCAGGATGTTTGAGATAGGTCTCGAACCCATGGGATTTAACATGCAGATTCTAGATTTTTGAGGATCCACCAGATTTCAGACTTAGTCAGTTTTCAGGATTTTAGGATATCAGACTTCAGGACATTAGACTTGGTCAATTTCAGGGCTTCAAGACATGCATCAGGATGAGAGCATATAGACTCCTTAGCAAGAATTTGGCGAGACTTGGGTAAAACAACACTACCAAACCTACAAGCTCAAAAAAAACCTAAACCTTAAAGCGAAACGAAGGCGAAAAGCGGAAAAAAGAGGGGGTCCCCATTTGCAATGGGGTGATGTGTGAAAACGTCACAACAAATACCTAGCTGGTTGTGACTGAAATTTTCACCACAAATTTATAGCCAAATAGACAAGTTTCAAATGCAAAACAACTCAAGCAATAAACAAGTAAATAGCTGAACCACAAATACTTATATTATTGTCTTCAATTACATCAATTACAAAATGGAAGCTTGCTGTTCCTTATATCAGACCAAATCTGATTTATATCAGACCCACTTGCAATGTGAAATTTCCAGCCACTTCAAAGTCTTCAACCACTGAAAATTACTCCAATGCTCCTATGAATAACCTGCAAATTGAAACAATGATGAATTCTTTATGAAATCACCTCACTAATGAATGGGATCATCTCCATTCTATAATCAAGGGGCCATCACCTTGATAAAACAACTGAAAATCAGAATTCCCAGCCAAGAACAAAGTCATGAAATCTTACCAAGTGCTCAAGATACAAATTGAAGTTCAATGCTTGTATTTAAGCCTCTCCAAGATGACCGATGCAATTAGCTCCATTTGATAGTTGAATTTGAAATCCACCAATGAATATCTCTTTATCTTCATCGAACTTCTTTCTTGGGCGGCGCTTCATGAAGACAATTAATTTTATTAATTTGAAAACCTCTCTACTTGGTTGGCGATCCTCATAGGAGAAAGCATTTATCTTAAAATTACACCCACTCCTTCATGGGCGGCGAACTAACATGGAGCTATTGATATCATTAATTGAATTGTTAACTCCTTAAATCGGTGCTTCTAATTTGAATTAGAACGACCTTAATTGATGCTATCAAACATAAAATGAGTCTCCTCTTGGTCGGTGCTCATCCTTGGGCAATACGAATCATATTAAATTCAAAATAGGACTCCTCTAAGGGGCGCTCCTCTTAGCATTAGCATTCGATCCCATGTGTCAACTTAATCAATTTTAAATGCACTTAACATAATCCAAAGCTATAGCTCCACTGTGTACACTTTTACTCTAGCTAGGACCTACTCCCACTGTGTACATTTTTATGACACATGATCCAATGAATGCACTATGTACACAATTACCTTGGCCGACTGAGCTCTATCTCCTTAAATGCTTAGCTTGGACCTATAATGCAATTGATTAGTCCCATGTGAAGCGTGTACACTTTATCTCCACCGATTTATATAGAACCACCCTTATAACCGCTTGGCATAGATTAACTTGCTTGGTGTGGACCTATTTAGCATGATCGATGGAATAGAGACATGGAATTGTAATTAAAGATTGCCAATTTCCAAATGTCGACTTGTCATCAAATAAATAATGAAAATACAATTTGAATATTGTACTAGCCATTAATTACAAACACCATATTTTGGCTAAATAATTAATATTGCCAAATAAAACTTTAGCCAAAATAAAAAATCATGTCTAGCTCCAAAATGGGACATTACAAACTAGGGCATTTACAAAAGGGAACAGTACATTGCTCCTTTTGAAATATATATATATATATCAGTTTTGAATTTTGATATTGATATAGTATAGTTAGTATGCTCTTAATATAGTTTTTCGAATATAGTTAAAAAAATAAACAATATTAATATGTTATAGATAGTATAGTAGTAATATAGCTTTTTTGAATATAGTTGAAAAATAAATTTAATGTAATATAGCTTTATATTAATATGTTAGTAATATAATATAGTTTTTAGGCTGCAAATATAAATTTATGATTTTTATATTTTTTTGTACGAACGTACCTAGAATGTACAAAACCCCCCCTAAAAATTTTGCCATATTGACGTACTGTATCCACATACCCCTACCCGATTTTGATTTTGATTTAGTAACATAGTTGGATAATCTTCAAGCTATGTTACCCCCAGTTTTCGGGACGGGGACGACAGGGGATGGCAGGAGGCCATTTTTTAGGGGACGATAGGGGACGACTATTAAAAAAATAGGGAAAATTTAAAAAATATAGAAAATTTCAAATATTAATATGATAGCATTTATAAGGCAATCATCATATACATCATAGAACCTTAACACATGATATTAGAGTTGAATTGAGATTTCATATGAGAGTGACAAACAAATTAACAAAATTTAATTGCATTCATTGACAATGTGCATATGTATTATATAAAAATTAGAACAAAATGCCCACAGGCTGCAAGTTTCAACTACAAAATGACAAAAATATAGAAAATATAAATATGCAGCTGTCCCTAATCAGCATGTTGTAACACTGCATCAAAATTAGAGTCTGAGTCACTGCCACCATGAGAGGCTGCCTCATCCAATGGAACCCCAAGCAATACATCATGTGCCACCTCGTCATCATCCCTTGCAGTATCTTCAGGATCAACAGCCCAACGTGCAAATGGAGTCAGACAATACTCAGGAGTTAGTTGATCTTGAAGCTGCAAGGCACTATGCACAACCACCAGCGTCTCCGATCGTCTAGAGGTAAGCCTATTCCTCTTGACTGAATTGATGAAGCTTAATGTAGACCAATTCCTCTTTGCAGCAGAGGAACTAGCTCTTTTTTTTGTTTTTGGATGTTACTGTCATGTCCCCGTTTCCAGCCTGATCATCAAGTGTAAAATGGATTAGCCTATTCCTCATTCCCGGAGGCTAATTCTAAAATAATGAGGGAATGAATTGGTTTTTGACTAACTTAACTTCTTGTTTTGCAGGAACGAAGTCAGAAACTTGAAAATTGGTTAAGTCTGGAAGCTAAAATTGACTAAGGCAGGACTCCTAGAGTCAGGGCGCACCTTCTTGTTTGCTCAATGTCAAATGTGCGCCTAACCAAGAATCATGGAGCTTTGAAGCACCTCAATCATATCAACTAGGGCGCCTTGGAAGAAATGAGTGTTTTGATCTTCAAAATGACCCACTCATTTGGAAATCTTCAGAGAACAGCATTAGGCGCACTTCTCCCTGCAAATCTACCTGGAACAACTATCAAATGGCGCCTAGACTAAAAGATATCCAAATGGCGCCTAAGTGCATTTTAAGGGAGAGCTTGACTGATGAAGATGATAGAGGTACAATGAATCTTCCGGAGAACATGGATAGACAACTAAGTTTCCAAATTGAGTCTTCTAAGTGAATTGGATGATGAAGAGGGTCTAGTCATTTTGGGCGCTAGTATCAGGTTGAATCATCCAAAATGGGCGCCTATAACCAGAAGGCACCAATGCATGGTTTCAAGGATCTTCCATTGGAGTGCTTAGCCCAGATGGATGTAGATTGAAAGTTTTAAAGCTAAGTGATGTCTCTTAAGTGAATTCCTAGCCCAGGCGCATGTGTTGGGTAAAACTCTTTGGCTCTGGCGCCTAGAATTGGAAGCTTTGTAAGATGCACCTATTGATGAAACATTTCCATTTTTGCGCCTAGAATAGAACTCTCTCACATAGTTGAAATTGACTTGATAGAAGGAGAAAAGTCTTAAGGACTAGTTTGGCGCCTCACTTGCCTATCTCACCTTCAAAATGTGCCTTGGTTGGATGTTCATCATTGATGGCGCCTAGTGAAATGAAAAGCTATTTGCATCTCCAGAGGATCAAGATGGGATTAGGAGATCATCCTTGCAGTTGAGATTGTCAGTTATGGTTAGAGAAGTGTTAAAGGAGTGAGGGCGCTCTTCTGGGTCTTCATCACTTCAAATGGGCGCCTAAGCTAGTTGAGGCGCATATCAATGCCACTGAAACTCCAGATTGGCGCCTAGGATCCAGTCATCCCCTAAGGCGCAGTTCTATTCACCCATGACCTTGCTTGGCATCTAAACTTGGAAACTCCTTTGGAAAGCTCCTGTTGCGCCTAGAAGAATGAGTTTGGGATATCAACTTGGAAAAGGCTTAGAAACTCTTCAAAGATGTTAGGCGCCATCCCATGGCTCTAGAACCCAGTTTTGGCGCCTTCAAAAGAAAACCACTGGAAGGAACTTGTAAGATAAGGCGTTATTAAGAGGAACATCTTGAAGCTTTGACCAGAGGTTGAGGTTGTAAACAACAAGTATGAAGTCTAGAACTCTAGGCGCATTCTAGAGTCTCTGTCAACCTTCAATTGGCGCCTAGTGGTGGTAAGGCGCAGTTTCATGAAGGAACTATATCAAATAGGCGCCAAGACATGAAAATAGCCTCAAACGCTGTTAGAGAACCTTCAATGAACATTCCTACAAGAGGTCATGCATGTTAAGGTCACCAGAAAGGTTAGGCGCATATCCATGCCTCTGCTACCTCAATTGGGCGCCTAGGACTCATTGGGCGCCATTCCATGTTTAAATTGCTTGGGCGCCATTCCATGTTTAAACTGCTTCCACTTGGCGCCTGATTAGAAGTTGAGGTAGTTATAACTACCTGAGCTCTCATTGGTCGACAAAATGTTTTGGGGATCCGTGTCAAGGTCTCTAGATGAGCTTGCCAACTCAGAATGAGTCATCAGATGGAATATTCCCTTGGATATGCTTCTTGGGAAACATGCCTTGGTTCCTCTTTGTGCATTGAAAAACGTGCCTTCATTGCTTTTGGAAGGCCTATAAAAGGAGGAGCTCTCTCATTCATTTGGCATCTATTCATTTTGACAAAATTCTCTCTGCAAAGCTATTGAGTTGGTAATCTTGAGGCCTGCGAGTTTCAAGTGTTGGGGTGATGCTCCCTCAACAAGCAAGGTGATGCTCCCTTGTTGTATTGTGAGGTGTTGACACTAAGTTGACATCATTGGGTTTGATTAAGTTGATCAAGTGTGAAAGACATTGTAATCATCAAGGCTCTAAGGCCTGCTTTTGTAATTCCATTTGAATAAAGTGTAACATCATGCTATTGAAAGCACTATCCATGTAATAAGACATGACAAGTTGATTGAATCAAGTAACAAGACAAGTACCCATCTCTAAGGTTGATTCATTCAAGTAGATATCTTTGATGTATATCTTTAAGTTGTTGAGTAGTTAATGAGTTGATATGTAGTAAAATTGTTTAAGTAAGGAAAAAATTTAGTAGAATTAGTTGGGTATCTTACAGTTACAATGCTTAGTTTAGGTTTAGGTTTTATCTAAAGGGGTGTGGGGGGCCCCACATCCCTTTATTTTTTAATTTTTTGTGTTTTTTTTTTTTTAAATTGGTTGTAGGGGACGACTAGTCATCTTTAGCGTTTCCTCCACCTTGCTAGGCATATCGGAAACGTTTCCAAAAGAAAAAAATTTTTGGGGATGGTGTGGGGACATTTTCGACGTGTCCCTGAAATGTCCTCTGTTCGGGATGACTTTGATTTTGTTGGGGACGCATCCTTGGGTAACAGTCTTCAAGTCATCCTTCAAGATGGGCATTTGAAGATTTCAAGTCTATATACCTTACCAACCATTTTAGAGATTTGACAATCCGTGCATTTAAGTTGAAAGAGATTTGACACAATCATCATGATGGGTCCCCAAAGTCGTGAAGGGGTTGATTTTGAATCTCTTAGCCAACTATTGGCCCACAGAGCTAGAACTTCTAGCCATTCTAGAACATGCTTGTATCTACATGTAACCCCACAAAGTGGCTAGAAAATTTTTCTTTGAATTAAACAAATATTACATCAACATGCAAAGTATGCAAGTAATATCAAATAAGAACATCACGATGAATATTAATTACCATCCATCAAGTACAATAATAAAGTACAATCAAGTATTCTCAATATAATCAATTATACAATGAACCAAGAGCCACAACCCCTTAATATAATATACAATGATTACATTAGGCCAATAGCCAATTTGCCACATACACAAGTGGTATAAACCATAGCAGCAAAAATCTTTTGGGGAAAAATTTGGCAAACCAAAAGTATAAGATTTTTTCAAAAAATTGGAAAAAAATGGGAAATGGATTTTTAAAAAACATAGAAAAATGCAAAAAAAGAGAGAAAAAACTACTATTTTTTAAATTTAAAGGCATTTTAATAGCATAGAGATATAGAGAGCAAATAAAAATGAGAGTTTAGTCCATGAATTGTGGAATATAGTTTTTTAATATATTTTCGTTTATGTTGAGGGGCAGTGCCCTTCGTGGGGTTTTGGGGGCAACGTCCCTAGTGGGGTCAAGGGGTAGTGCCCCTTTTGGCCACCACCAAGCCTTTGAAATCACATAGACCTTCATGGCGCATGCCATTTTTCATAATTTTATTGCTTTTAACCAAGCTCCAAGGCTCCTCCAAACCTTTCAAAAAATGCTTGACTTCCACACTTTTAGATTTGACTGTTTTCAAATTTTCATCCTTTTTGTTAATTAATAATTATATAATATTAATATAATAAAATCATTACAACTTTCAATTATAATATCAAAAACAGACAAGATCCTAAAACCCTAACACATAACCTACAAATGGAACATGTAGTTCTTCTGCTTGTGAGCATTCTGGAGTGTATTTCCACATTCAAGCCCATCGTTCAAGGAGGATGCAGAAGTGAGTGCAGGGTTGTTCAAATGCATTTCCACATTCTTTCCTGATGCAGAGAAAAGATGAGCAGCCATAGCGGAGTTGCCATTGTACAAGCAAGCAAAGGTTTTCTTCTCCGACATATGTGTAGTGGAATCAAGGAAGACAATAACATTAGACATAAATTTTTAAAGTAATAAGTTGCAATCTGATTTATAATTTTATTAGACATTAAATAAAATTCAATGATCAATGATCAATCACTTGGCTTTATTAATAAAATTTGCTTTTGCAACTAATCTAATGATAGAACAATGGTGGGAGTACTTTGGCCATGGGGCCAAATCACTTAGTTGGATGGCAATGCGAATTCTAACCCAACTATGTAGTTCTTCTGCTTGTGAGCATTCTGGAGTGTATTTGAGCATATACACTCTAAGAAATGCAACTGATTGAGCCAACGATGGATGAACGATTTGGTCTTCATCCACCACAACCTTTGTCTTCGCTTGAAGAGAATTCGAGGTTAGAAACTTTCCAACTATGACTTTCAATAATTTTCAATTTTTGTAACATACACAAGTAGGTTGAGAACTTATGCATTCATCATTGCTAACCTTAGGTAGTGTTGAAGATGATCGACCAATTAATTGATCTAGATGAGATTGATTCTGATTCTGAATGGATCACAGCCGAGGAGGAGCCTACATTTAGTGAATAGGATTTGGATGTCCTTAATGAGGTTCTGGAATGTGCTCGTTTGGATGAAATTGTTGCATCAGCAGGGGCCTCAACTTCTGCGTCACATATCTAGTCATGGCTGCCTTAGAGGCTACTTGGATTTTGTATTGTCCAATTTTGTTTTGTTTATCGGATATGACAGTTGACTAAGGACTTATGACTCTTAAGTAACAAGTCTATGACTTATTGATACTTAATGAGAATTATAATTGAAGTGTTTGGACTTTGTTTCTCTTTCTATGCACTCTATTTGGTATGAAATAACATTTGCAGTTTTTTTTCCACGTTTTTATGAGTATTTTAGTGTCTTTTAATTTGCCGTTTTATTTTTCTGTTTTAAACCCGTGTAATTGAATTCTTTTGGGATCCCGTGTCATTGTTGTGTATGTATAACGTGACTATGCTGTGAACAATACCTTTGCTAGAGTCTACATTCAATCCTCTTTAAAAGCAACATCATGTCAAATGCTGCATTTAATTTCAAGCTCTGTAAACTTTGGGGAACCAGGTATTTTTAGTAGTTTGTTTATGTTGTTTCATTCACGAGCATAGAAATATATGGTTGAGCTTTGTGTGTTGTCATTGCATATGCATCTGATAATCTTTTCACCATTGTTGTACACTGTAGTTCTCTCTAGTCATTGTCTGATGCTCACCTTTATGTTCTTTTTGACATGGAATAATATGCTTTTTAGTATTTTACCTTTGAATTTTTAATTTATAATTGCCTTGGTGTAGTTTGTTAAGATTCTGACAGAATGAATGAAATCACTCGTTGCATTTTTTCACTTACATTTATTTCATTTTGGAATAAACTCGGAATGGTTTATACTGATGAATTGTTTATGAATCAGAAGAAGAAGAAGGTTCAGAGACTCCAGAAACTTCACAATGATTTTAGGTGTTGACAAGAGCACAAGACAAAAATTATTTGCACTGGTTATAATGCGTCTGCTGCATGGAATTCTGCTCTTTTCGTAACTGTGGTACTTGAATTTATTCTACAGTGATGAAAAGAGTTGCACTGGGTAAAAATTTTCTTTCCAGAATCCTTTCCACAAAAAAAATGTTGTATCAAGGAGGGATACTGATTCCTTTCTACCTAGCATTCTTTGTGATTTGTCAATGTTTTGAGTTTCAATGAAGTAATCTTTGAAGAAAGCAGATTACAACAATGCCTGTATCTTTTAATATTTGCTTGAAATTTTCTCTTTCGTCTTTGTGTAACCAATTTTTTTTTATGCATATATTGTTATTGACGAGTGAATCACTTTTTATGCATCCTAAAGGAGGCTCATTTCTTACATTTCAATTGCAATGTGTTGAATAATGATGATTTATGATGGACATCTATAAATAAGGTTTTTTGAGCACTAAAACGACTTGGACAAGACAGAATAAAACTATGCTGTTCTTTTCCTTGATTTTATAAAGACGGTTTTTTTGAAATAACTGTTGATGTTTACCTCATTTGTTGCCACCGTTTTATTTTGGTAACATTGGTGTAAGGTCTTGATTTTCTAATAGGGTGTCCAATTCAGCTCTTTTCACGTTTGCAATTGTTATTGGTTCTGTTTATAATTTATTAATTTGATATTCAGACAAGAAGACTAGTACAGTTTTCCATAATGCTAATTTAGAGAGTTGTCTGGATCTTTATGGTTGTTGGAAGCTGTGTGTATTTGCAGGTCATTACCATTTCTTTAGTACATGAGAAGGCTCAACAATGTGGATCTTCAAGGCAAGAAACAGGAAGACACGCCCAATGTTAGATGGCTTGCTCAAATTTCTAGCAGAATGCCTTTTAGCTTATTGCAGAATGACGATTTATGTTTAAGAACATTTGTCACAATTGATACAATTTATTGCCCACATTTCTTTGGCCTTTTTTTTCAGGCTAAATTTATATGCACGTTGCATATTGCAATGTGTTTTGATGTAGCCTATGCATTGTGCATTAAATCTGAAGTTCTGAAAATTATATGAAGGGATTACGCAGGTGAATTGTGGATATTTATAGAACAGGGTTCAGAAGCAGGGAATGAATGAAACTCATTTGCAGACGTGGATTTGATGTTGGTGATTTGCAAGAATCTTATCCAAGCTGCACGCTGTCCTAAAAGAAAGTGTAAGAAGAATCTTCTTTTGAACAATGTGGGATGCATTTGGTGTGCTGGATGGAATTGAAGGGAGGTGGACCTGAACTTAACTGCGAGTCATTCTGTGCTTGCCAATCTTATTGTTTTATTGTTTAAAGCATTTGAGAAAAAACCATGCTTTCCTTAAATAGCAATTTGAAAGGAATCAAATAAAAATGAATTAAAGGAACAATATGCTGTCACTGCAACAGGTGGGATAGGTACAAGTATCTGTTAGTAGTTTGCACGTGGTACCCAGATGAAATCAGTCTATTAGTAGATTGAATAGAACTAATTAAGAATGTTGTTTTTCTGCTGTGAGGATCAAAATGTTTTCTTAGTGACGAATGAGAACTTTGGATTGGAATGTTTATGATGCCAAGGAATAGGAAAGATATCTTTGTGGAAGGCAGTTAATGCCCAAAACTGTAGGTCAAAGGCTGTCAAATCAAAATTAAGATTAATGAAGACCAACAGGCATGGTCTAGAAATCAGGTTGAACTATTTTAGTAATAATAGCCCATGTTCAGAGGGGAGACCATGTGGTGTGATAGTGGGGCTTCTTGCCTGTAGGGATATCAACCAAGGTCTAAACCTCATGGGGTTGCTCTCTACTGTGTCAACAATTGAGGGGCCTCCAAGATTTTGCATCTTGCTTTACCTATGGCATGTGGAGTGGAGCATTTGCATGTTGTCCAGGGGGGGCATCCCTGATTTAATTTTTTTTCGTTTATGGCACAATGTGATGGTTACATTGTGGTGTTGTTATCCTTGCCACCAAGGTTCAAACTCCCGTTGGGCCAACAAGTTTGCAAGCTTTGAGCCCTGTTGGGCCAACGAGCTTGCAGGGTTTGAGCCCCGCTGGGTCGACAAGCTCACGGGCCTTGCATCCTTGCAAGGCCCCTTGCTGGGCTAATAAGCTCATGGTTTTGAACCACCAACATTAATGCTAGGCTAGGCGTTCATGTCAGGGGATGAGGTACCTTGTGTCGTGGCCTCACTGGTTTATAGCTTTAGTAAAAAAATGTTCACTGATAAAAATAAATAGCCCATGTTCTGTCTATTCAAGAGTTAATAGATGCTTCTAGTAAGAGAGGAATGGTAATGGAGGCACCAACTGGAGGAGTAAAACTTAATTTTGACAGACTTCCAAAGGAAGCTTGGGCACAACTAGAGCATGTTCTGTAGTAAGAGATATAAAAGGAGAATTTGTATCAAGGGGCATGAAACATTTAGGTCACAAGACAAACAATGAAGTAGAATGGGAAGCCTCAAGAGAAGGAATCCAAGCGACATTCATGTCAGGTATAGAGTGGTAGAAATTAAAGAGGACTCTATAATAGTGGTAAATGTGGTAATAAAAGCATATGCTCCAACTAGAACTCAGGGCAATATTAGAGGAAATGTTGTATTGGTTAAAGAAATTTGACAAGTGAAGGTGTTCCATTGTTATAGAGAGCAGAATGGTATAGCTGATTTCAATTTCTTGGGAAATCAAGGTATAAAATTAATAGAATATTCTTCTATTGAATGCTTTGATATATTTGATTGGCCAAGTTTGCCAAATCTTGTGAATGATAAGTGCCCTCCATGAGTAAAGGTGACGTAATGAAAATAATGGCAAGCGCACTATGGAGATTGTGCTTACCTTTTGCATGCATACAAAGAGGATGTGAAGTAATGAAATAGGCGATAGAAGCTATCAAGACTACTGTAGGATAATGGGATATTAATTCTTAATGGTACAATTGGTGCTTGGTTGCGATGCCAACTATCTAGGCATATTGGAAGTTGGAGTTTTACCGTTGTTGATAGCGGTATTAGTTGGGGTGTTGTTATTGGCATTAGGCAAAAGGGATCCAATGTGTTATGGCTTGGTTATAGATCACCATTCAAGGAAAATCTTCATCTGCTCCAACGCAAGAAATTTAAAGTTTTAAAATGCTATTTTGGGTGCAAATGGTATTGAGGATGGTAAAGTGCATATTTATGTGATGATATTTGAAGATTTTTATAGCAGGCTTTATATGGTGATACCAGATAAGGGAATGTGAGAGACTATTCATGCTTTGGTGGTACTTCTGCTAGTAGTAGAGGTTTATGGGGATGAAGGAATGATGGAGGTAAAAGAGGAGCTGCCCATAAGAGATGGTAAAGGCAACCATAAAATAGAGATCATAGATGTGGAATTTAGGGTGATGCAAGAGGAGCTTAGAGGTCTTATGGTAGAGGTTAATGCCCTTGAAGGTTTTTGTCAAGATCTTAGGTTGGTCATAAAAAGCATGGTAATATCCCATCATAAGGGAATATTGGAGATATGTGGCGGCTATACTATGCGACTTTTAGAAAAGGATATTCTCATTAGGGTGGCTAGGTGAGTGGAAATAATTGACTTCATTCGGTTTGTTGTGCTAGAGAAGGTGGTTGTAGGGCAATTTATGTCAATGGTGGAGTTCGTGGCTATCTCAGGCAATGGAGTCTACAACAGAGGTTACAATTGTTGGAACTTGGCTTGGGTTGGTGGTGGATTGGCTAGTTGTGGAGTGGTTGAACTTCCTTGAAAAGGTGGTGTTTGTTTATGGTGTTGACATGACTAGGGTTTTTATATGTTTTTTGTTGGTATATATGTTTGTATTGTCGAGTAGTGTGGCTCTATTATATCTTTTGATTGCACCTATGTAGTGGGTGCTTATAGATGTCTTTTTGCCTGGGGATTTTGTTTTATGGATGGTTATGTTTAAGCTTTCATATCCTTGCCATGCTTATGTATGAGGGTATTCTTGAAGTTTTGTTCATTGTATGGTACTTTCATATGTTGGTCGCTGGGACGAGGCCTTGTATATAGAACCTTGGTAATATGTGAAAAAAACCCATGTTTTAGTCCAACTAGTCATTCTTCCCTTGTATGTAGTTGCGTTTAGGAAGGTTAATGGACAAAGCTAGGTGCACATCCAAGGCAAGTTTTGGCAGAACATAAGCCATTCAATCATGGCTTCCCAACCAAAGGTATTATAAGATTGAGAGTATTGCCTACAGAAGTTTGGTAGGGGGCTTGACCACTAGAGTTATGGGTCCCCAGGGGTAGTTCCTAGACACCAAGGGAGGTTCAAGCCCTCAAAAATATTACAACCCCCAGAGTAAGTAACCTGCCACTAGAGTAATGGCCCACAGAGGGCTTGCCTTCAGAGCCCATCTCCCCATTCTTGATCAACCCTAGAGGAGTGGACCACAAAGTAATACCTGTGTGTAGAGGATTGGCCCATAGAGAATGAATATGACCAACAACCTTGGAATTAGGAACTCTCTATTAACAAACCAAAAATTGGCCCTATGGAGAGATGAGGTAAAATGATGACTTTGAATTCAAGTGTTTAATAGAGTTTTTAGAGGGGTTTTAAAAATGTTTGTAATTCCATGTAAACTATTAGAATAGGGCATGTAGATTGGATTTAGTAATTTATGCTTCATCAAGTTGAAAGTCAAATGAAAGAAAAGTACTTAATTGGTGGCTAGTTGACTAAGACATCATGATTAATACCTTGTTGAATTTTAAGTATTTTGATCTCTTTGTGATACAACTTCTAGTAAATCTAGAATCTAAATACTCTAGTTCTTGAGATAATATTGAAAGTCTGTGATACGGGACTCTTTATGTATTGGTTATCTAACACTCTGCCCTACATTGCAGTTTTGATACAAGACTAGCAATTGCATTTAATGTGCAATGTGCATGTTGATAGGTATTTGTAATGAGTGCACTTTTTTTATTAACTGGAAAATTACAAAGAAATATAAACATTTACTTTTTTGTGGTAATGGAAGCCATTCTACATTGTAGAGTGTGAGGGAGTGAAGTATATTGTTGACTGAATTGTCCAGTAATTTAGGTTGATATTGTGGAAATGATCATCCTTCCTCTTGAGGGAGACATGTACTATCTTGCATGCGGGCATATCACTGGTAGCTAAAGTTTGGGGAGATACATAGCTTTGCTAAACCTGCACCCATGAGATTGCAATGAATGTGAGACCTTGGCGATTAATGTCTCTAATGTCAATTGATGCACTTTCAAGTGTTAGAACTTGGGGTTTATGGATTCTCAAAGCCTGCACAATTTTGAGCAAGAGTTGGCAACAACTACCATGAGTAATCAAAATGATCGGCACAAGATTATAATATTACCGTTGTGGGTCTAATACAATTGTGTGTGCCCACAGGGCAGGCCCTTTAGAGGGCTTGCACAAATGGTAGTAGTGTGCCTTTAAAAAGGGCGTCTGGAATCGCCTTCCATTGGGGAGGATTTATACTATGAAGCAGGAGTTGAATCTAGGCTTCCCCTTACACATCTCAAGTTTTTCCTTTGACTTTAGTTAATAAATTAAAAAAATTGACCAATGTTCAATAGAGCAATATCTACAAGCTGCAACCTTCCAACTATTATACACTCACCATCAACCCCTCATCATCATACTTCAGCAATTGATAAGTTTAGAAAAGTTTGAGGATTTTTACACCTTTTAAGGTTCCATAGTTATAGCTATTCAGTGCTTCATATTAATCAAAATTTAAAATGTTAGGGCATTGGAAATGAAACTCTAAGAAATAACAAAATCAACTCACTAACTAGATGGTTGATTATACACAATTGTTTTTGAAGCGCTTCGTTAGCCTTGAAGATATTTTGTATTATGTTCTAGAATAAAGAGATAGGTTAAATAGGTAGTTGATACACACATATCAACTTTCCATTCTACAATATTTTTTAGTTTATATAGGTAGTGTAAGCACTTGACCATAAACAAATTGATATGTTGTCCAAGTGTATGTATGGTCCACCATATTCAATGCAAACTACCTTTCCTTATTGTGCTAAAATATGCAAATAATGGAATAGTTTACATTTTTTATTGGACTTTGCATGACAAGGTGCCTAGTGTTTAAGCTACCTACAACAAGTAAGTCATTGTTGCTAGGTCCTTTTTGCTTGTTCCCTATACATTGGGAATGGTCCAAATGTGTCTCGTTATGTGGGAGTACTTGAGAGTTAATAATTGTTGCTTAATTTGCAATTCACAATTTATCAAAACATGTGCCAATTTTTGCATGTTCTCTTAGGCTAGCAACAACATGCTTAGCAATGCTCTTGTTGCTTAAGGGAACTCACTTAGTTTCTAAGTATTTTGTTCTAAGGTAACATATATGTTCATGTTTGGGTGTATGCTATACGAGACAATAAAATAGACAGTTAACTTAGCCTTAAAGCATTGAAATAGATAGTCAACTTAATTAACCTTTAAATTAAAAATGTAAACATGTTTAATTTAAAATATATATTTGCCGATAAGGGCGTGGTTCGGTGGTTAAGTCGCTCGGTTGTAGTGGCAGCCATCAGAGTTCAAACCCCCGTTGGGCCAACGAGCTCGCAGGCTTTACACCTTCGCTGGGCCAACGAGCTTATGGGTTTGAAGTATTCTTGCTAGGGGATGAGGTCCCCCGTGTTGTGGCCTCACCGGTTCATTGCTCCGGGCAAAAGCTATCACGTGGAGCCAAAGGGCGTGTCGCACCAACGTTGCCGGTCACGTTAAAAAGTTTCCCAGGTGCATTTAAAAAAAAAATTACAATATATATTTATTTTTAAATAATAATCAAATCTCTATGTAACACTTGCTGCTCACATTCTTCATGCAAATAAAGTATAGTAGAGGTCATAAACCAACAACGATTCTCCATCTTAAGGGAACCAACCCAAAATCCTCACAAGATTCTTATGCCTAAGCTTGCTAATAATCATGACCTTTGTAATGAATTTTTTGCTCACCCTGATGTGAATTGTCCGAAACCCTTATGACTACAACAATGGTTTTATTCGACAAAAAGCCTTTGTAAATAGGCCCAAACCCCCCTTCCCCCAACTTGTATTTCTTGTCAAAATTATGCGTAGCTTTTGTAAGCTCTCTTAGCCTGAACTTATGAGGTCCCCCAGCCGAATCCGTTAGGGTCCTCTCCACAAGACAAAGTTCTTATTTTGGTGTCCTTTGCATTGCACAAACCCTAAAATCACAATCCCTAGAATCACAAGAACTCAAAGTGGCAATTCCACCACAAGGTCTATGATAGTCCCTTTGTCATCACAATCACTAGTGTTTTCTATTGTGAGGTTCCAGGATCAAATGTAGTTGAGTTCAATTTTATTTCTAGATGAAGTAGAGAACCTAAAATAGAGATTTTTAGGCAAACTTTTTAACAAATCAATGGTGATAGAGAACACATGATTTAATGGATTTGGCACACTACCTATGTTGGCATAGATGCTTAGATCTTTGGTGTCGTATTGAACCCACACAACCACATCAAAGACATTTTTTAGCACAACATTGCAGGGGCTAACAAAACCTCGACTGGTGGACTTTATTGAATTCATGTCTATTCTGACATGATTATCATTTGGATCATCATTGTTAGTGCTTTTTTTGGTATCAAACTCCACAACTATGTTGTTGCTATTATTGTTGTTTGTTGATTGACTAAATAACCCAAATATTTGCTATAACTATTGTTAGGTGGGTTGGACTCCAAACTGGCTATAATGAAGGCTAATCATTCACTGCAATGTCCATTGAAAATTTGAGTGAATGAAACGCAGCTTGACAAAGTCTAACCCTAAATTTACAAGAAATTTACAACTATATTAAAGTCATCAATTTTTTCAAAATCGTATGGATATGATTAAGTTGTACAACCAATGAACAAGATCATTTCCATGGTCGATCAATGCCTTCCACGTATTTCAGATCATTGATTTTTTATTGTAGCTATACAAGAGCTCACTCTTTCTCACAGGTGAATGCCTATAGACATAGTTTTGTGTAAATGAATTCCCATGTAATATGAACTAAAACTACTCGACTTGGTAACCAACATGTTGGACACATTTAACATTTTGTTGGATACCTCCTTTCCATGGTTAGTATCACTTAGGAAGTGTGATGCTTCAGATATGCTTGTACACTAGTAAGGATTGGATGGAGATCAAACTTTAGCAAACTTACCTTAGATAAGATGAACATATCTTGTTTCACCAATTTAAACCCTCATGGGATTCATCATAGAGGCAATCCTTCTAGTTCGTATAAATTAACTTATGTTTGTACCCAATTATGTATTAATCACTTGTTGGCATGTGGGTAGTTGCTAGGAATTGGTTTGTTAGTGGTTGTTGACGATTGTGTAACCATCAAGAACTTTAAATATGCTTCTTGTAGTTCAGGAAGATAGTCCAATTATATACATGATCTTCCAAGGTCTACATTTGGATTGTACAAGCCCTACCTAGAATAAAATGATCAATGTTCTTCATATTCATTTTTCTGTTATGTTGTTCTACGCTCTATTTATATTGCAATCGGTAGTGTTATAGTTTGAGAGTAAACATTAGCATTGTTGCTTATACAAAGTTGGGTTAGATTCATAAAGAACTAGTGTTGGCCAATACCTATTGGTGGTTACATTGGAGATCGATGAAATTAATGCCATTAAGCCCAAACGACTAAAGAAGGAGAAGATCGTGAAGTTTGTGTTGAAATAAGGGCAGACAACTAAGAGGGGGGTGAATCAGTTGTCACAAAAACTTTTATCCTTTGCTGCAATTTAAACTTCTTTACCACTTATTTATAGATGAATGATATAACCATGAAAGCATGAATCAATAACACATGAGCAGAAACAAAATCAACACCCATAACACCAGGATTTTTAAGTGAAACTCGGTTAAGGGAAAAACCACAGTGGGGGTTAACCCACAAGAAATTATACTCTATTAAAAGTATTACAAATGAGGAAGGCACATGCCTTCAGGGCGCACTGCCCAGAGCTCACTGCTGCAAGAGGCTCACTGCCTACATAAATGATTACAAGAAGATTACAGAATGTTTGAACTGATGAATGGCATCTATCAATGCAGAAATTTAGTTCTGGTTAAGCACAAATTACTGATCTTACACACTTGATCCTTACTCTGCCTTGTTTCACTCTTCGGCCATAATCCGGGCTTAGATCTTTACCTTCACACTTCTTTCTGCCTTTTTCGCACTTACTCCATCATATCATCACAATCATACTTCAAAACATTTGAATCCATCGGCTATATATATCCGCATCAAGAGATTCAATCAACTGTAGTCAGCTTCAAGAAAACTTAGAACATTTATTAAGAACTCTGCTCTGTCAACTGAATCCATACACAAACAACAATGCGAACCAAAAACTTGTATTCTCAAATCATCAATCATGTTGGCCAATACCACTGGTTATCATAAATTGCTTAACCAACAACTTTTCTTCATTTAGACCAAGATCAAATGCTAGGTCGGCCTGTTCTTCTGACTATACTGACTAACTGGAACCCGATACTCAGATGCTTATAACTTTTGAATCCTTCATCACCGGAGGCTACATTCCTGGATTTGGATAGTCCTGAAAATCCTTATTACTCCCTCAGATCCACATCATACTGTGATTTACCACTGGAGAGATCCGGACCCAGATCTGGACCCTGTCACATGCTCTGTTTTTGACTACCCAAACTCGGACAAATCTTCACTTTGACTTCTGGTATGAACAAATTATGTAATGCGAATATGTAAGATGGACTTAGTTGCCATCAATGACAACACTTGTCATGTGTAGCAGTGTCTCTTGCCAACAATCTCCCCCTTTGGCATTGATGGCAACACTTAGTGAAAAAAATGACTAAGTGTCAGAACAACTCCCCCTTACTTTGTACACTTATGCTTTTCACTATTCTCCAGTGCTCCCCCTTTGCTGGATTCCTCATTTTTCACTGCTCTTCACTCCTCCTTTGACATCAATGGCAAAGGCTAAACTTTTTGGATGTAACAATTCCATAATCTCACATTCCTCCACAATGGAGTGTATATGCAATACATATTTATAGCCAGGAGTGAATATTGCCTTATGGTCCAGTAGTTCCAATATCTGTAATTGAGCATCAAACTCGACAAAATCCGCATACCAAAATTCACCAAGAATTTTATGTACATGGGCATATATACAAACAACCCTATGACTTATTTACATAAGTTTGAACACATCACCAAAGACATTCCTCAACATCGCCAACTCATTGTCCCAACTCTTCTTCATGTTGTTCAAAACTGAGATGTGACCACTGAATAAGAATGCTTGAGACTCTACTTTCCACAAGTCAATAGGATCACTTGACTTAGCAGCAACTTGGGCTTCGGTCAAAGCATTGAACATTGCTTCTAATTTGGGGGAAATTAGTCCCCGGAGCTCACTCATCCTTGCCTCAATGCTCTCCTTCTCTTTTGTCAATTTCTTTATTTCTTCAATCAAGCTGATTGCCTGACACTCCTTGCTTGCCACAGATGCTGTCACAAGATCAAAAGATTTGGATAACTTGATAGTTTTTGCTTGGACTCCTTTATTTTATCTTCAATATCCTCTATAACTTTAGGACAAGATAAGCAAAATTTATATACATTTCCTCCTTCTGTAAGAGCATTTTGAATACTCTTTATACTGGTATCCAGCACAATTCTATCTACTCCAATCATCCCTTTTAGAGCATCAAATCTTTTATCATTGAATTTATTTTGAACTTTGACCTCTGCAAACTTCTCTAGAGATTCAAAATGAGAACTTACCGAGTTTATTAGACTTTTCAATTGGCCGGAGGGAGATGCTGAAGAATCCTTCTGAAAGGTGGGCATGATCTTCTCCAAGATTCCTGATGCCAGACCAAGTAGCTCACTATCTTCTATGTGAGATTTCAAAATATCTTCTCTGGCCTTGGCTTGAGCAATGGAGGCCAATTTTATCTTCTGCACTAGAGATAAGGTATCAAAATTTATTGGACCTTGTATTATGTCCCGATCTTTAATTTTTTTATCTCTTTCCAAAATTTCTTTCACTGTTTCTGCAGTGTCTCTTGCCCAAGATGCAGATGTATCTATTTGATCCTTATTGGTACTGTCAACCGGATTGACTTGCTTGGGCTCTTCATCAACCTTTGCAATCTCTTCTTCTTTTTCATTTTTGTCCTTGGCCTTTTCTACTTCTTGGTCCTTAGCTTCTTTTGTTTCATGCTCTTTATTCTTCAATGAATTATCTTCAGTTTGAGCATCTGGCTCAACATTCTTCTCTGTATCTTCTTTGCTGGATTGATTCGGAGGAGTTTGAATACTTCTTGCATCATCAGTTTTATCTGTCATCTTTTCATCTTCTTTGTTTATTGCTTCCTCTTCCGAAACAGAGGAGTCATCTATCTCAGTTTGCTACTCATTGATCTTCAATTCTTCAACATCCGGAATTGAGAAATCAATTCATCAATCTCTTCTACAACAATGGGAAGATTATGCCTTTTCAATGCACTCAAAAGAATCTCCTGAGTATCTTTGACTATCTCATCAGTTTCACCAAGCATGAGTTTATTCATTCTTTTCTTACTCCTGAAGTCATCTTTCACTTCCTTGAATATCATGTTCATTTGTTCTGGAGTAATCTGAGGGCACAATTTTATCAATATATGCTCCTTAAGCTCAATGCCTTTACTTTTTGCATTTTCTTTTCTTAACTCTAGAATATCTACAAGACCTTTTAGAATTTCAGAAGTTATTTCAATTAAAGCCTTATTGTAGATTTTTAGATATCTGACTGTTGCTTCCTCTAGAATCCTCTTATCAGCATCACTGTAATCATCACAAAATTTAGTTATTGGCCTTAAGTTCACATCTACAGTGACTGATTTGATGATGTCATCCACAGAAAGAGTAGGCTTTTCAACATATGTTTCAGTCTTTTGCCTCTTACTTGCCCTTTTGCTTCCAGAGGGCTTCTCCTTGGACACCTTGGTTGCTTTTGTACCTGAGGCCTTCGATTCTTTGATTTCAACATCAGAGTCAGTTTCTTCTTCATCACTTTTCATGTTTTTATATGTTCGGGAGGCCTTAGTTTTCACCATTTTCTCTTCTTTTCCGGGTGATTTGCCTTCCAATTTCTCAGGTTTGGCAGGTTTTGTGGGAACAAGGGCAGCAGCAGAGCTCCTAGTAGTCCTTGATGTGGAGGAGGATTCTACTAGTTGAAATGTACGCTGAAAGCATTGGCATATCTAAGGAAGTTGTGAAGAAGAACAGAGAAAGGATAGAAAAAGCTGAGAAGGAGAAGCATCATATTCTAAAAATTCTAGAAAAATCCCCAAAGAGCAGTCCTTTGGGCATTGGAGTCTCCAATACTGTTCAAGTGCTCCCTTATCTGTATTGCAACAGGTTTATCATTGGTCCAACACATGCTTTTCTTGCTGGGTAACTCATTCATGAAATAGAAGAATAAACACAGTACCAGTGTACCATATTTAAAGGTGTTTTTCTTATCTTTCTTAACTTTATTCAAATTTTTCACTAGCTGGTTCTGTAGCAACTCACACAAGTCATAATCAACATTCTCTCTCAACATCTTATAAGATGCATAGATAGTTGTGCCGGATACAGAATTCTCCCTGCTGGAATGATAAATCTTATATCCAATCACCATTGAAGCAAATTTGACATCTAGATCAGAGATGTCATTTATAGCCATTGCCCTTTTGTCAAACCTTGAATTGGTAACATCAGTTACTGTTTGATTCTTTACTGCTTTCAACATTGGCAGTCCACCGGATGAGTTTAACCATGTCACGGCCTTGATGGCGTCCTTGGTGATCTTGAAAGGTTTCATTAGCCATATAAACTCATCATGCATATGGCTTAAAACATACCGGACCCATTCATTTTCATTGAAGGATGGAAACCCTATAATCTGAATGAAATGTTTATCGTGCAGTGCCTTATACTTAGGTTTAAGACCGTGAATTTCATCCCTTAGATGACTCTTGAACAAATCTACAAATCTTGAGTCCTCAAATTCATCTATGCTAGCATGAATATAGGCCCTAATCTTCAACATGCAATACACCATACATAACACTTGAAAATGCACCTAACGGGTCGACTTCTACTGATTTGTGTGGATGCTTCTTGAATTTGGGTCGGGGTCTTTCAGTAATATCAACAACCAATGGTGTAGCCATTGCAAAAGATCACAAGTTCAAAGCTTCGTAGAAAAATACCTTTTTCTTCCACGGAATTAGGGTTAGCTGATGAATTCACCAGTCGCACTTCAAATCCTTGAAATCTTAGCTTAGGTGCTCTTCTGCTCGCTCTCTTTGAATGCAAAGTGATCCAAATGATGAAAGGATGACCTTTTATGCCCCGCAAAACCTAATTCTCCATTGTAATAAATGTGTTGCCCTAACTTCATTCAATTACTCTGTTTCTTGATGCAGTTTCTCATGAATCGCTCCGCAAATCACCATATCCACTTCTTTTCTTCCAGAAATCCTTTCAAAAGATTTGCAATAACCCAAATTATCTTCTTTCATCGTGCCAGATTCAGGCACCTACTTATTGGCTGGGGGAATTTGATTTTCAATGCAACTTCCCGTGAGCCAAAGCTCCTAATTCAATTCCCAGAGGAATTATCAGCACCGGATTCCGGTGCAGATCCATCACCTTCATTGTTTGCATCTTTCTTCACCCACGTTTTATTCATTTCTTTTTGGATCTCATTTACATCAATTTTGCCCTTGCCTTTGTCTTGACACTACTCATCCAGTTTTCTGTTTACCGGACCTCTTCTTTCATTATTCCTACTTCTGCAAAATCTTGCAATATGATTGGATCGATTACAATTGAAACATACAACATTTATTTGCCCATTTGATTGATTTTCTCTTGATCTGCACTGATTAGCCATATGTCCAAATCTATTACATGCAAAGCATTTGGTATTGAAAGAATTGCCATTTTTTCTATTGTTAGAGTTATTCATTAGCATACTTCTACATTCATTGGATCTGTGACCATACCTCTTACACTTGAAGCATTGACCGGAGAAGGATGCACCACTTTGATTTATTCTGCTTCTGCACTGAGTAGCTCTATGACCAAATTTATTGCAATTGAAACAATTTCCATTGAAAGATGGATACCTTTGAGCATTAGGCTATCTTACCGGAGGTCTTCTAGGTCTGTTTCTCCCATTCCTTGATTGAGAATTTCTTTGTCCGGATTCGGAGCTTTCACCTTTATCATACCCAAGACCATGCTTATTATCAGCCTTCTTCTAACTCTCAAGCAACACTTCAAGTTTAGCTGAGCTTATCTTGAACTTCTCCTTGTATTCATTTGCAACTTCTAGGTCATGTTTGAAAATAACAATTTGCCTCTTAAGTTCTTCATTTTCTCTAGTTTCTTGAAGATCAGACTCTAGATGGCCAATTATTCTGTCCAATCTGTAGCATTCTTCAGTTCTTTCTTTCAGAGATTGATTCAAGTTTTCCTTAGTCTTCTTCCTTTCTTTAATTTCCTTGGTTAGCCTCATTACCCCAGATTCCATCTCATGTTTTAGAACAACTTCTTTTGCTATCTTCTCACATTCCTTTGTCTTCTCTTTTAGGACCTCATCCATGTTATTGTCTTCATTCTGATTTCCTAGTTGAAGAAGTAGCTCCTTCCTCTTTCCATTAGATTTGCTCAATTTTTCTTTTAAGGTCTCAATGAAGTCTTCAGCATCTTTAAGGTTCTCTTGCAATTCTTTGACTTCTACTCTAGACTGATCAAGATCTTCTAAAGCAAGTTGAAGTTTTTCATCGAGGTTGTATGAATGCATTGTAGTACCTTCCCAGATCTTCCTCAAGCTGTTAAACTTCTTCCAAGGAACCTTGCTTTGATACCAATTGTGAAATAAGGGCAGACAACTGAGAGGGGGGTGAATCAGTTGTCACAAAAACTTTTATCCTTTGTTGCAATTTAAACTTCTTTACCACTTATTTATAGATGAATGATATAACCATGAAAGCATGAATCAATAACACATGAGCAGAAACAAAGTCAACACACATAACACCAGGATTTTTACGTGGAAACTCGGTTAAGGGAAAAACCACGGTGGGGGTTAACCCACAAGAAATTATACTTTGTTAAAAGTATTACAAATGGGGAAGGCACATGCCTTCAGGGCGCACTGCCCAGAGCTCACTCCTCCAAGAGGCTCACTACCTACAGAAATGATTACAAGAAGATTACAGAATGTTTGAACTGATGAATGACATCTATCAATGCATAAATTCAATTCCGGTTAAGCACAGAATACTGATCTTACACACTTCATCCTTACTCTGCCTTGTTTCACTCTTCGGCCATAATCCGGGCTTAGATCTTTACCTTCGCACTTCTTTCTACCTTTTTTGCACTTACTCCATCACATCATCACAATCAAACTTCAAAACATTCAAATCCATCGGCTATATATATCTGCATCAAGAGATTCAATCAAATGTAGTCGGCTTCAAGAAAACTTAGAACATTTATTAAGAACTCTACTATGTCGGCCGAATCCATACACAAACAACAATGTGGACCAAAAACTTGTATTCTCAAATCATCAATCATGTTGGCCAATACCACTGGTTATCATAAATTGCTTAACCAACAAATTTTCTTCATCCAGACCAAAATCAAATGTTAGGTCGGCCTGTTCTTCTTCTGACTGTACTGACTAACTGGAACCCAATACTCAGATGCTTATAACTTTTGAATCCTTCATCACTAGAGGCTACATTCCTAGATTTAGATACTCCTAACAATCCTTATTACTCCCTCAGATCCGCAACATACTGTGATTTACCACCGAAGAGATCCGGACCCAGATACTGGACCCTATCACATGCTCTGTTTTTGACTACCCGAACTTGGACAAATCTTCACTTTTACTTCTGGTATGAACAAATTATGTAATGTGATGTAAGATGGACTTAGTTGCCATCAATGACAACACTTGTCATGTGTAGCAGTGTCTCTTGCCAACAGTTTGATGATCCCTCCAATTGGTGGAACAACAAGACCAAAGGAGGTTGTGATAGACAATAGACTCTAGAAATCCATCAATATAATTACATTGTTGGAATAGAAAAAGTCAAAGTTGAAATGTGAGCTAGAGATGTAGTTGGAATGAAGACATGAGAGTATCCAATCGACTATGAACGTTTGAGAGCGTATGAAAGAAGAGAGGGTTGAGGTTGCTAAGCAACTCCCTCTTCTTGAATAAGGGTTCACAAATCTTGTCGATCAAGTTTAGTTGAAGGAAGAAACAACTAAATCTCTAAACTCAATTGAGCCTCCTCTTGATGAGGGAAGTTTGTGGTGAAATGGATTCCAATGACTTCTAGACAAACAAATAGTAGGAAGCATATGAAAACAATCAAGGCATCAAACATTTGTTGATCAAGAAACCTAAGCCTAAGACACAAGCACAAAGGTGGAGCAAAAAGAAGAGAACTTGAGGGTGGTACTAGTAGTGTCCGAATCACCAAAGTATTCAAAAGGGTCGAGGGTTGAACATGTCTAGAAGTGTCCAAGGAGCAAAGGAATATCTCAACCGAAATTTTTTGAAGATAAGGTTCTAAACATTGCAATCACATCAAGCAATGGTGGCTCCTCCAGCTAATTTGATTGTCAAAAGGTCGAAGCTATTGAAGTTCAATGAAGATGGATTTGAAGACCCTAAAGGCACAATAGGACACGTATTACAATATGGATTGAAAATGGGCGGACATATTGACATTGGTTGAGATCTTTACCAGCCACACTACGAGGAGTGGTGATAAGCTGGTATACTGATAGTCCAAATACTGAGAAAGCCATGTGTGATAAACTAATGAAGGCATTTGAACAAGAGTTTAAACTATTGAGGGATAACATTGAGATTGTTGTCAAATAGTATAGTACACAATAGGGTAGGCATAAAAACGTAAAAACCTATAATAGGAGGCTTAATGAAGTATTAAGCAAATTGGACTGGGAACTAGCTGATGGGTTAAAGAAGCAATGGTTCATCAAAGGGTTGATACCCTCACCATGGAAGAAGATGAAGATAATATCTCCCTCATCATAAAAGGATGCATATAATTGACATAGCAAAAACAAGACATCCTCATTCTTGTGAAAAGTGAAGATGATTATGATTCAAGTGATAATGAAGAGGGATTGGCGTAATCTATTTGTAGAGACATGAGAATGGTGGAAGAGCTAAAGGACATGAAAGAAGAGGGAAGAGACCTTTAGTGCATTGACTATAAAATAGGTCACACCAAAATTAATTGTCCCAAGAGGATGTTTTATGAAATATGTCAAGTCATAGGCCATCCCATTAAGGATTTTCCCATACAATATAAAGAATAAGAGTGCACAAGTGCTCTTTTCTTAAGGAAATCCATCAACATTGAACACCATCCTAAATGTTTCTACAAGTGCATCACTTGGTGGATATTGGAACCAAAGGGACAAAAGATGCCAGAATGCAAATGGAAGCAGAAGACGAATAAAGTATGATGGCCAAGGCTAACCAATTATATAGTGTCAAAAGTGCAACAAGTGGGGCCACCTCGCATGAGATTTCCCTACCAATCAAGGCACTCTAAAAATTCTTTGTCAATGGTGTGGACCTATCTATCATGGAGTTGGTAATTGTTTGAAGCAAGCCATTAATATGATTGATGTAGTTGGTGAGGACGAAGTAATGGCAATAATGAGATCTCAAACAAGGTTAGACTATTTGGACCCACCAACATAGAAGCAAAGGTTGGTGAAGATAAAGTAGAGGTTGGGAAGCAAATGATTGGAGAAAGATGATAATCCCATATGGAGGCAACTATGAGCAAACTCAATTTGGATAAGTCTATTGCAAAGCAAGTATTACAAATCATAGTACCTATAAAGGTAATAGATTTATTACATAGTATTTTGGAACTAAAGGAAGCAATATTTATAAATTCTTAGATTTATAACCACAACATGGAATATACACACCTAATGTTAGATAATGCAATATCAAGTGAGGGAAACTACGTAAAACAAACATAGTCAATTGTGGAACCTCCTTTGTTGGGGAATCAAGTGATTGACCCCATGTTTTTGACAATGAACTTAGCCTGCCAGGCGGACAGTGGTACACAGGGAGATATTATGAAGTACACTCACCAATACCATTGTCAATGGTGGATTGGGTGTGAATGTGCTTCTAGAGGAAACTTGGAAGAGTCTTGGGAAACCCATGATATAGCCACCTTCCAATTGATGGGTGTAGATCAATATGACATAAAGGTGAGCTTGGAGTGCTCAAGGCCAAAAAAGTAATCCTTGGTACCCAACCATTCATTTTGAATTTCATAGTCATATCTTTAAAGAAGGAAGCCTACAACAGATTATTTGGTCAAGGTTAGCTGATAGCAGCTAAGGTCGATCATAACTAGAAGAAGGATCTATTGTCTATCAAAAAGAAAGGCTAGAAATACATAATAGATTTGAAGAACTAGTAAGTAATTGAAGAAGTAGCCTCATCTAATGGGTCATCAGATTTAGATTTTGACAAAGAATGCTTAGAAGGTAGAGTCTAAGGCACCATAGAGAAGAGTGACAAAGGGGTTTTGGAGTTGCAATCTTGTTTAGAAGTTGAAACCAACTCTCTTAGAGATCTCTTCCATTGGCAAATGGAAGATTATGAAGTCTTCCAACATGACTGTAACTTCATGGAAATCAAAGAAGGAAAAGGAAAAGAATGAGATGGTCATGAAGGATATGTTCATCAAACTCATCCTCCAGACTTTAGAAAATATAAAGCAGGCAATGTTAAGTTAGAGAAACAGACACATCAATTTGGAAGTAAGGAGGGCATCAAGTATAAAGAGTCCTCAATAGTAAATGTAAATTTGGGTGATACCAAAATGATTATGGTTGGAGATGTCTGGGATCCCATGTTGAAAATTATTGATCTCATAGACTTCACTGAATCATCAAAATTAGACATAACTAATGCTAAAGAAGGCATAATTAAAGATAGAGAAATTATTATTTTTTAAAAAATCTAGAGTCCATGATTTTGTGTTGTCCTAATGAATGTTACAAAGGACCCTATCCATATTGTATAAATCAACAAGTTTCATAAAGTAAAGTTCTTCAAGTTAATGAAGTTGGAAAGATATGTACAATATGGGGCCCACAAGGAAAATAATAAAGGAAAAGGTATTGCCTTTCCATGGATGGAAAAGAAAATTACAAATTCATACACCAATATATCTACCATACTACCATATGATGGGTTAAAAATATAGTCGTACATATGCATGTTGACACCACCACAAACCAAGCACATCAAACTACTGTCATATGACTCCCTCAAGCTAATTTTCCATACAACCTAGATTTTTTGGGTGATGGGATCTTCAAAAGAATTGAAAAGGTCTTCTGACCAAGTTAGGGGAGAGGGCCTGATAGTGGTGTAGGGTCCTATACTTGGTATAGAAGTTGATGAAGTAGAACCCGCCACTAAACACTTCTAAAACTAAAGAATGTTTAAACTATTATAAATATTTTACCAAGATAGGTGGTAGAGAGTTGACACATATAAATCTTATTTCCAATATTCTAAATTGACATATAAATTGTACACATTCTAATGCAGGAGTATCCCTGGTTCAAGAGCAATCTTGCATCAACCAAAAACATTTGCATTTCAGTTTGTTTGCATTTCAATTTGTTTCTTTTTATTTTTCAGTTCAGTTTAGGCAGTTCAGTCAGTAGCAGTTTCTGTATTTTGGTTTGCATTCTACCGCAGTTGCATTTTAGACCTTACGGAGATGGACTTAGCATCTAAAGACACTCATGCACATCATATCTAAAATTTAGAGTATTTGGATCAAGTACCGATAAGATATCTCTATCAGAAGATCGACTGTTTTCCCAGAACAAAGCATCCTGACAGTCTCAGATAATCAACTAAAGGAGAAGACCTACAGAGCATTTCATGACTTATGGAGCAAAATTACACATCATTCAAAGTTGTTTGGTTCGTGGCCGACCTTCCTAAAGATGCACACATCATTCCATTCATTTGTGGAGGAGTTCTAATCATTTAGGTCTGACCTATCTATGTACACATGTTACAGCTTTTCATTGGAGTTTATGATCTTCCTTGGCCGACGCAAAGGAATCATATGTTCCGGAGATGATATATATTGATGTAATAGATGCCTAGGAAAGTAGATTTTGATAGTTGATCATTGGTTCATAGTTGATATTTTGGATTCCTTACGAAGGAGCTTCAAAGCCATATCTTGTGCATACTCTGTAATCAGACCGGTGAGCCCTAATTGTAAGCCCGCGTGTTGCCGACCAATATGTATTTGAATTCTATGATATACTGAATGACTGAATCTGCATCTATTTCATTCCTTTGAGTTGTTTTCGTTGTGTTTACTCTAGCTACACGGTCTGGACTGTTCTCCTTGAGGACCCTCCTAACCGTGACTTCACCACATTCTCTATCTAGAAGATATGAGAGCTCATATTCCAATATAAAGTCTCTATAAAAAAGATGCATATTAGTTGTCCCAAATATATATGTAAGTATAAAAGAGTTGCATATGAATTGTCCCAAACACATAAGCAATTGTTACCTATAAAAAACATTGTAATACAAATATATATCATTTAATAACAAAATGGATTATCAATTATCCCATCAAACAAACTTAAATGTTCCATATCTCCTCATGAACATAACATCAAATCATATTTTCCCAACAATTGGTCATTTCCACCATGAATGCCTACAAGTATTACATTAAATCTGTAAGGCTTGCCAATCAAGCCATTAAATCAATTTGAAAGAAAAAAACCAATAAGAACAAATAAATTCAATCAAACTTGTGACCATTATTCAAAGATTTTAAAATTCATCAAATCCATCTGTTCATGGGTAAATGCTTTGACCAAAGTTATGAATCGGGAACAACAACAAAATACATGAAATTAATTGATAATGTGTCTTCGAGGAGGTTTGAACCTCAATCTCCATCATGACAACCAAGTGGCCTTAGCCACTTGACCACACCCCACACAATTAATTTTTTGGAAGTTGAAGAGCCACAACTTGGAATTCCAACTAAAAATGTCACTTGGGGGATTGTTCATTCCTATATCTTACATGCTTCAATCCTAACAATTCAATATCATCCAATCAAATGAAAGTGTACAACTCACCAACAATTACTTTACTCAGTGACATGGCTACAAATACATTCATTTCTCTACTAGATATTTTCTATAGCCTCATGTAGATTTTTTCTATGAAGTTCATATTATACTATAGTTTTTGTAGTTTGCTATCTACCATACATTATCATCAAGCTGCTATAGTGTTTCTAGTCTGCTATCTACTCTTGTAAGTTCAAATTACATTTGTCACAACATTATCAATTGTAAGATTAGATTATACTAGTCATTCATTTCCTTTTGCTTACATTTCCTTCATTTCATCTCATAGTTTCTTTTAAATACTAAACATATTGCAAGTTTAGATTAATTTTCTATATATACTGTAAGATTATATTATGTTTCTATATATATATATATATATATATTGATTGTAAATGCTATATATATTGTAAGATTAGACTATCTGTAAATGCTATATTTACTATAAGTTTAGATTACTTTTTAATTTTCTAGTAAACATGAAACAACTCCTATAATAGACATATCCTAGAATACCAAATATGATACCAAATTATGCAACTCTATTTGTTCAAAATTTAACAAATATTAAACAAGAAAATGAAACTGAGTAGGCAACCACACAAGCACTAGTATAACACCTAACTACATTAGTATAACCTATGAAAGTAAAGTTATAAACTATTTTTTGCATTCGTAGTCATGTATTGACCTTGGCCAATCTTCTGTTCCACCATTACTGTGAACTGTCAAACTCAAGTTACAAACTATAATTTGAATTCATAGTCACATGTTCTTGTATTTTTTTTATTTAGACTATTACTTGAAAAGTAATCAAAAGTTTGATTGTTTGTGAAAGATATTGTAAAGTAGTTTTTATTGTTGTTTATCTTCAAAAAATTTAGACTAAATATTAGCCTATCTTCACTAACTATGCAAATAAATAGAATTTCATTAGCCCTTAGCTGAATAGACTTGAACAAAAAATTTAAACTGCCCACATCCTTACCTACATGGCAACACAATTATTTAGTTGCAACATGGAACATATAAGGCCATGTCAACCCTTCAAGTTAGGATGCACCACTCTCGGGCTCTCTCTCCTAATCAACACTTTAACTATTTGTCATAATCATAGTAAAGTTGGATTCACTTGTGATTATCTTGAAAGTCACAATAATGGTTGCTACAATGTCCACTTGAATGCTTAAGACTCTTTGTTTCATTAGCCTTTCTACTAAAAACATTCTAAAATTTAAAAATTGATGTTGAAAAGTATTTGCTCCAACGGTCAATGCTTTTTGGAATGATGATGATTCTTTGCCATTTTATGTTTCTAATAGTGAATGATGATGATGCTTTTGTGGCTTTTAAATAGTTGTAGATGAAGAACATGTAGCAATGATGTACAAAATCCTAGGAGTAGTAGGATAATATTTTATATTTTTGTATTTCTTAGCTACATTAGAAGTTGAATAGTCATCTAGAAGACGAACTGAATAGTCATTTTCATATCGTTATCTAGAAGATGAATTGAATAGTCATCTAGAAGATGTACAGTGCATCACATTTTTGATAAATAAATGCAATGAATGCATTAATGGATGAATGTTATGAACTTCATTGAATCTTGTCCCGTCCATTATATTTGTCAATCTTTTCTGCATTTCATTTCCAAGCCTGACATTAGTATCAAAGTAGGATTCAGAGCTCTAGCTGAAGGAAGAAGATGAAGAAGATAGTTATCAATGGTTGTGACAGTAGATTATGAAGACTCTATGTTTTGGATTACTGCCTACATACATGAATGTCTTGTAAGAAACTAAAATTGAACCAAATTTTGTTTGCCAACGTGCTCCTATGTTAAAACGTATGAAAACCTCTAAATTTTTTGTCGGCCTATACAAAAACTTATTTAGCATGCAGAATTGGCAACTCTGGCTGCAACAAGCAAATAACCTCCTGCAAGAAAAAGTTGTTTTTTTTTTTTAAAAATAGTGTTAAGATTTAATGTTGGCATGCAAATTTGAAATCTGCTCACATCACTGTTAGATTTTCTCCACGCCCTATATATTCATTTTATTATGTATTCAATTATTGAGCCATGATTGAATTTGAAGGGGTTCAGTAATTTATATATATATATATATATGCCAGTGCTTCTCCTCTTCTGCTACAGGCGTAATTTATTTGAAGCTATATAGGGCTCCACTACTATCATTGGGCTTTGCGATATGTGGGGAGATGCCATAAATAAAATTATGGATGGAATTTGCAAATCACGTAGGAAGATTGGGCTTGTGCAAGGGTTTTGTAGGTTTCAAAATTTCATGAACTATCCCACACTCTTTTCATCTACACAAAAACCATGGAAAAGAAGGGCAGGAGGATGCACTAGTTCCTCCAACATTATTATCAATAACTTTTTCATAAGCGGAGTAGGGATTATATGCTATAGGGACAACAAAACCTCAAAGGAGTGCAGGAGCTCGAACCGCAGCCGAGATGGAAGACCTTGAATCCTGATATATTCTACCTCTATTTCTTCACCAAGATTTTAGTTTTGCAAGTAGACAAATTGAGCCCCCTCATGTGTCACAAAACCATGTTGTTGATTGTAAATAAAAAAGTGTGTTGTAAAATTCCATCAAGGATACAATACTTCTTAGTCCTCCCATTGTTGAATCTCCACCTGTTGTGTGCGTGTCTGGGAGACAATAAAACCAAAAAACATCGTATTGGTTTAGGGTATGCTGGTGTTGTGAATTTTCATCTACTAGAATATTCCAAACCTATCCAATTTGTGTTTGGAGGTATTAAAAAAAAGTTGAGTCTTCACTTGTTGGTTAGCCTTATGAAATTGACAAGTTGTCATGTTAATCAAAAATCAATTTGCACTAAAACCCATCAAGTCTTAAGTTGTTGTTATTGTGGACATCAAGGACATACCTCCTATGATTGTTTTGATGTACATCCTTGTCTCTCAGGTGGTCAAAACATGCATTCTACAAAACAATGTTATGTTAGAGATCCCCTACAAAATCAATGAGACATGCATTTTGGATGGATAGATCATTCTAGATGGAAAACTAAGGATCGCCTTTCGTCAAAATCCTATAGGAGAGTCCAATCAACCATTTCAGATGATGGCTTGTCTACTCCTAATGCAAATATTGATGTTGATCTAGTTGATAATAAACTCAACACTATAGAAATTGTTGAGCATTGGTACAAAAGCCCATTGAGCTTGTCTACTCATAATGTAGATGCTGCTATCAATTAGGTTGATGATGAGCTGAGCATTGCAGATAGTGATACTTTTACTATTGAGCAACAACCTACTAAGAAATTGCAGTTCCCACATCGGATAATTATGCTCTTAGTCTCTTTGGTGTTGATAGGAGAACTGACTTTTTGTACCTACAATTTCCCATTTGGATTGGGATATTGATAATGAGCACACTAAGACCACTAGATATGTAGCTTAGTACAGATTATTTTAAGGCTATAAATATTGCATCTCGTTGATTATACTTTTTAAACTTGAGTTGTAAGTTGAAAACTTGAAAGGATGGATTACAAACTCTTCCCATTAAGTTGAAAACTTAAAATAGTGGTTTAATGGAGACTCGTGATGAAAACCTAAGAGGTAATCATTAAGTTGTGGATCTCTTTATAGGGGGATTCGTAGCTATTCTATACATAGGTTCATGTATGTTTTTCTCTTTCTAGGGGGCATTTGTAGCAACTCTCCACTCTCATATTATAGGGGGGAACATCAAGATTCAAAATTTGAGTTCTTTGAGCACGGTAGTTGAAGAAACACCAAGATTCAGATTTTGAGTTCTTTGAGCATGGTACTTGGAGACTGCTCACATTATCCATTGAGGACCTTCAATTGCAACATATTACAAATTACAACATATCGTCACATATCACTACAACATTATAGCAAGTAATGTTCAGCTCAACACTTGAACACTTGAGATTGCACAATTCATTTTAGTTTTTGATGACTATGCCATGAAGAGAGATCATTTTATGCCTTCATTTTTTACATAGTTTTTCCTACCATAGGAGTAGTTTTTTACGTCTCAACATCATGTGGATAAAAAGTGGTTCACATTTTCAACTTGACAAAAAGTCGGGTCATTTAGTGCATGCTTCAACACACTTTTGGGTTACTCATGGGCACAATCAGCCTAGGTTATCCAATTTTAGGTCACATAGTGTAGCTGACACACTTTTGGACTACTCATGGCCACCATCAGCCTAGGTTCTCCAATCTTCACTCTCAAAAGTGATAGACAAAAGTTGAATAACCTTCTTATGCAAATTTTATCACTCAAAAGAAGATGGTGGAAAAATATTTCATAGCAAACGGGTGGAGTATTATATCAAAACGGGATATAGCATCATGAAAAGTTGACTCAACTTGAGAAAACAAACTCAAGTCTTTACCAAGTCCATATCTTGGTTCTTGAAAAATGACATGAGGGAGCAAGCTATCATTCAGGTAAAAACTTTTGTAGAACACTGGAGCTTCGTATCAAGAAAAAGAGGTGCCATAAACAAGTTTCCCAATGCACAACACAATCAGTGATTTTACCAATATCCCTATAGATTAAGGGGGGATGTAACAATAATGTACATAATATTTTGTTTTTTTGTATTTCCTAGTTGCCCTAGAAGCTAAATAGACATCTAGAAGATGAATTGAACAATCATTTTCATATTGTTAAATGTGTACATTGTATCACATTTTTGATAAATGAATGCATTAATGGATAAATGTTATGAACTTTATTGAATATTGTCCTGTCCATTATATTTGTTAATATTTTTTGTATTTTGTGTACATGTAGAAATAAACATAAAAGAACAAGCTAAACTAAGTTAACTTATCTATTCATGACTACAAGCAACCTCAAGTTAAGACCTAAGAAAGCTAATATAAAAGGGTAAAAACACACAAGAATTTTCACCCACAGCCTCCTTGTTGCACCAAGATAAGGTAGTTATGCCCAAGTATTGATTGTGTTGAGAAAGTGGTATGTTAGTGCTCAACTCAACAACATAACATTGCATTCAAACCTTCTATGAAAATGGCTTGTGGAGGGTGCTATTTATATTTTTTTTGGTGAGGGGATACAGGGCTAGGATTGTCTTGAGAGATCAAGGGATTAGATTGATTGAGAGGATGAGAGGCATGAGAAGCCTCCAAGTGGCACCATGTGAATGGTGGTCAAAGGGAGCTTCAAGATTCAAGGGGAATCAAGGGTGGAGATTTGTCCTGGATAAAGTGGATGGTGAGAGATTGAAAAGTAGATTTTTGGAGGGATGTGAAGATATTGCCCATTCCCAAAGTACCAAGGATGTACAAATCAAGGCCATACCTTTGGCCATACCTTTGACCCCATGTACACATTTAGGACTTTTGCAAGATTTACCTTGATTAATCATGTTTTGGAATATGTAAATGATTATGGAAGGTTAATGATGTGATTTTGACAACTAATGAAAAGTAGAAAAAATAGGGAATTAAATAAATATTCAAATTTATTTAATTTTTGGGATAGGATGAAATGAACTTAAATAAATATTTGCATTTATTTATCTAAGGTTGGACTATTGAGGAATGCTAATTATTTGAATAAATAGTCTTGATTTATTCAATTAATGTTTAGGTGAATAGTGATTTTATTAATTAAATAATAATAAGTTATTTAATTAGTTTTGGATGGAAAAAATAATAATTAATCAAATAAATAGGATTTATTCAATTAATAATAGAGGAAATAGCAAGTGGTGACCTAATGATGGCTAAAATGGTGATGAGACAATTTCAAGTGTCTACATATTTCATTCCCATGCCTGATAGAACATAGCCTAAATGTGGACTGTATATGACACAGAGATTGAGGACAACATTCCCTCCACACAAAAGACGTGTACGACTCCCATCAAATGAAGAAATTGAAGATGTTAACTAGGCCACTATGTAACCAGTTGAGGCATGTTATGATATTTCTTGGAAATAAATGTAAAAATCAATAAGATAGTAGACCACTTCGAGGGGGTGACCTCCAATAATCCAAAATTAATATGTGAATTTAATATTAGAAGATATGATGATTTGGGAGAGTCTCTTTCTTCCTTATTTATATGCATAACTATGTAAGGACACACCCCTTCATCCTAACTAAGTTATCTTAAGGAATAACTAAGACTAATAAATGAATCTATTAAGGTTAAGCATGCCACAAGTGCTTAACTTATTATATTAGAAGGATAGAATATTAGGAACCTAATATGCCCATCCCCTTTAGAAAAGCATTGTCCTCAATGCTTAGCAACTCTAGATGTTTTTGTATGAATCATTCATCTTCCCATGTTGCATCCTTGGTTGATAGATTCCTCCACTTAATTAAGAATTCTAAGATGGCTCTATTTCACAACTGTTTTACTCATTTCTCAATTATTGCTTCAGGTTCCAAAAGAAACTTCCCTTCATCTAGCTCAGGAAATTCTGATTAGATTGGAATATTATTACCAATTACTTTCTTCAAATGTGAGACATGGAAAATAGGTTAGATTTTGGAAGAGGGTGGAAGTTCCAACTTATAAGCTACACTTCCTATTCGATGGATGACCTTATAGGGACCATTAAATTTGGATGCAAGCTTTATGTTCTTATGTTGCTTAAGTGACATTTGTTTATAAGGTTGCAATCGAAGGAATACCCAATCTCCCTCCTCAAAATGCCTCTCACTACGATGTTGATCTACTTGTTGTTTCATCCTATTCTGAGCCATAACTAAATTCTCCTTAAGGATTTGTAATATTTCTTGTTGGTGTTGAATATGACCCTCTATTGCATGAGCTTTGGAATGAGATTGTAAATAAAATTTAGTAGTAGATGGTGGTGGGTAGCCATAAAGAGGCTCAAATAGAGTCATCTTTGTTGCTGTGTGAAATGATGTGTTATACCACCACTCTGCTAGTGGTCTCCATTTAGACCATTGTGTTTGTTTGTCAGAGGCAAAACAACGTAAATATCCTTCCAAACATATATTCACAATTTATGTTTGGTCATCTGATTGTGGATGATAAGATGAACTATGTGCTAGTTTTGTACCCCATGCTGCAAACAAGTTTGTCCAAAAGATGCTAGTGAAGATAGGGTCACAATCACTTACTATCATTTTGGGAATGCCATGAAGATTTTGTACATTTTCCATGAATACTTTAGCCACAGTACTAGCATGAAATGGATGAGAGAGTCCACAAAAATGTGCATACTTAGTGAGTCTATCGACAACCACCAAAATTACATCAAGATTATTTGACTTTGGCAACCCCATAATGAAGTCCATTGATATTTCCTCCCAACGTTGTGTTGGAATTTCTAATGGTTGTAAGAGGCCTAGAGTCTTTATTGTTTCACCTTTATTTTGTTGGCATATCAAACATTCAACCACAAATTTCTTTACATCCCCCTTAAGACCTTCCCAAAAGAAATCTTTCTTTATACGATGATAGGTCTTTAAAAACTTTGAATGTCCTCCTATTGGTGAGTCATGCATTTGAGATAATATGCTAGCTTTCAACTAAGAGTTTTTGCACAAAAGAGCCTATCTTTGTACCATAAGGAATCTCCTTTCCAAACATACTTATCTAAACAAGATGAGTCATTTTGAAGTTTTTGAATGAGCTTCTTTATTGGAGGATCATGTTGCCACTCTTCTCGTGCAACTTCTAACCATTCAGGTTGTAATAGAGAAATGGCACAAATCTTTGCTTCCTCTACGTTTTGTTGAGAAAGGGCATCAACTACAATATTGTCCTTGTCTTTTTTGTAAATAATTTCAAATTCATACCCTAACATCTTGGTAATCCATTTTTGTTGCTCTTCTGAAGATAGTCATTGCTCCAAAAAGTATTTTAGACTCTCATGATCTATCTTGACTTTGAAATATCTTCCCATTAAATATTGATGCCATTGTTTAACTGCATGAGTGATGGCTAACATTTCTTTCTCATATGTGGGCCTTACCAAGTTCTTTCCTTTGAGTTGTCGACTCTCAAATGCTAAGGGACGCCCTTCCTACAATAATACTACCCTAATACCATGCCCAGAAGCATCACATTCTACCACAAATGCCTTAGAGAAGTCTGGGGTAGCTAACACAGGAGTGGAAGTAAGAGCTTCTTTTAGTTGTTGAAATGCTTGGGTGGCTAGTTCTAACTATGAAAAAGAGTCCTTCAATAATTTCATTAGGGGTGTTGCTATACGGGCATAGTATGTACAAATATTCTATAGTATCTTGTTAGATCCAAAAATCCTCTCAAACCCTTGATATTTTTAGGTTTTGGCCATTCTTTTACAACTGCAATCTTCTTAGGATCCATCTTAACACCCTCATGTGACATCACATGTCCCAAATATTCCATTTCTTTCACCCCAAAGACACATTTGGATTATTTTGCATAGAGTTGATTATCTTCCAATACATGTAATATCTTATCTACATGTTTCAAATGTTCTTCCAATGTTTTACTATAGATGAGAATGTCATCAAAGAATACCAACACAAATTTTTGAATAAATGGGTGGAATACTTAATTCATGAGGCTTTGAAAAGTTGATGGGGCATTTGTGAGACCAAATGGCATCACTAGGAATTCATAATGACCCTCATGTGTTCTAAGGGTGGTCTTATGTATATCCTCTTCCTTTATTTGAATTTGGTGAAAACCAGAACGTAAATCTAACTTGGTGAAGAAAACTGCACCATTCAATTCATCTAATAATTCATCAATAACAGGAAGAGGAAACTTATCTTTAAGAGTGAGCTTGTTGAGCTCCCTATAATCTAGACACATTCTCCATGACTCATCCTTCCTTTTAACCATAGCCACTGGAGATGAATAGGAACTTTTACTAGGACAAACAATTCCAAAATACAACATTTCATTAACTAATTTTTCAATTTTTGTCTTCTATTCATATGGATAGCGATAAGGTCTAATGTTAGGAGGGATACTTCTTGGTATTAATTCAATGGCATTATCATGTTCTCTAATTGGAGGTAGACCCTTGGGTTCTTGAAAAACTTGTTGATGGTGTTGAATGATATTTTGAAGTTCTAGTGGATGTTGAGTTTTCACATCTTGTGCTTCTACAAAATGTAGTTGTGCCATTATGCCATAAGAACTTTTCTTAAGTAATTTTTCCATCCTACGGGAGCTGATAATGGGCTACTAAGTCATTTGTAAATTCTTTCCAGCTAAGCAATTTCCCTTGTTTTTCGCTCATCATCCATTGGTACCATTGATAAGGTTCAGATTCTCAATGCAGTGAGGCTATGTCAACCATTGCATTGTCTATTATATTTTGAAGTTTAAAATATTGTTCCATGAGACTTATCCATGAAGTTACATCTATACCATCAAACTTACGGATGTCTATTTTGGGTAGGTTTAATTTTGGAATTTGAAAAGGTTGTCCTATCCCTTACTTTTATCTATTAGGGTTGTACCCACCTTGATGGTTTTGCTGGGGTTTTAATTCCAACAATATTTCTTCTTTAAACTTTTATCCTTAATAAAATGTATCACTATTTCACATCCTGGTGGAATTGATTCAGTGATTTTAGGTGATGTACAATATTCTTTAGAAAAAAAGTCTTCTGGTCCTAAAGATGACATGGTTTCTAATGCATTTGTATTTTTAACTCTAGATTTTTCTTTATTAAGTAATGGAGGATAGTATCTAGTGCGAGTTGTAACCATAAAATTTTAGAACATGGCCTAAGACTAAATTTGATGTTTCTCTTTTTGCCCAAAATTTTGACCACTAAATTATGTATTTTTTTAAATAATAATTTATAAATAAATAAAATTTCATAATTTTTCAAGAAAATTCGAAAAATTTCAAAAATTGTGGCGTATAGAGGAGAATAATAAAATATTTTGACCTAACTTTGACCACTAAATTACTAACTATATTTTATCTTTAATAATAAAATGCAAAAAACTGACCCAACCTAATCTTTCACAAGCTTTCCAAAAATGTAATTTTTTTTTAACATTTTGAAATTTGCGGCTTGTAGAGCTAATTAATGAAAAAAATAAAATTAAAATAAATTGCCTAAAATTTATGATATAACTCTGATTTTTTACTTGAAAGTTTACCTACCACATACCTCAAAACCTAGAAAAAATCAGATCCGAATTCGCAATGGTTTGAAAGTTATGGAGGAAACAAAAATCTTGGCCCAAATCGTAGCTCTGATACCACTTGTTATGATATTTCTTGGAAATAAATGTAAAAATCAGTAAGATAGTAGACCACTTCGAGTGGATGACCTCCAATAATTAGAAATTAATATGTGAATTCAATATTAGAAGATATGATGATTTGGGAGAGTCTCTCTCTTCCTTATTTATATGCATAACTATGTAAGGACACACCCCTTCATCCTAACTAAGTTATCCTAAGGATTAACTAAGACTAATAAATGAATCTATTAAGGTTAAACATGCCACAAGTACTTAACTTATTTTATTAGAAGGATAGAATATTAGGAACCTAACAAGGCAATAGTTCAAGTCAATATAGGTGTAAGAACTAAGAAGATTTCAATGCAATGGGAGTGGACCAAAGATGATATGGAAAAAACCCTTAAAGATGTTGAGGATAACAGATTATCAACAAAGGGTACATTAAAGAAATGGGGAATCCCTACCACCACATTGACCAACTAGCTAAGTGGTCTAACTTCCAATTGAAAGAAAGGTCCTACAATCTTTAATGTAGAGGAAGAGGAAAAGACTGTGGAATAGTGTAAAGAGATGGTTGCAGTGGGCCATGGATTGAGATTATCAATCACAAGGTAGAAGTTACATAGATCTTCTAGACACAACTGAACCCATTTAAGGATGGGCTCCCAAGTAAATCCTGGTGGATAGGGTTTAAAAGGTGTCATTCTGAACTTACATTGAGGATAGCCAAAGGTAGTGATAGAGATAGAGCACTAAAATTGAGGCTTAGAATTGTGTCTACATTCTACACGACATTATCAAAATCTTATGACACCAATCCATATGGTTCTCATAGAATATGGAATTGTGATGAGACTGGCATTCAAGCTAGAAGAAATAGAGTCATGTGGGTCTAGGAGAAATGGAGCTATGCAGGGGTTGGCAAAAAGAGGTAGTAGAAGTGTATTGTACATCATACCAAAGAGTAGAGAATTGATTATTATATTGTGTTGTGTGAATACTGTCAAGAAAAACATAGCCGGTTTTATTTGTTCAAGGATAAAAAACTAAAAAATTATATTGCTAACTATGAACTGGGTGTATGCATGGTTGCCCAAGCCATCCATGGATGACAAAAGAATTGTTTCTCAATTGGATGCATCACTTTGCAAGATTGCTTCTAGGTGTTGTTTCACCAGCCAATAGACACTTGCTCATTTTTTATGGTCATGGAAGCCATGTCACTATCACAACAATCCAAGAGACATGGTCAATTGAGATTGACTTGCTAACATTGCCATCACACACTTCACATGAACTTCAACCACTTGATGTCAATGTGTTTTCTACATTCAAATCATATTTCAAAACTAAAAGAGTAGCATGGCTAGCCAAGTTTCCAAATATAGACATTAAGAGGGCAAAATTGGCAGTACTTGGTAGCAAAGAATTTTAAAAAGTATAAAAGAAATATTCAAGAGGATAAGAATATGGCGAATTGAGCCTAATACACTTATGGATGACATGAATCCTTGTGACACATTTAATTTTAGTGTACAAGATGATGCTTCTATAGTGTAGAATAGTTTGATACTTTTAGGAGTTGATGTCTCAGAAGTAGAAGTGACAAACAAACTCGTTATCAAGCCTTACAAGGGAGGAAATACTTCCTGAAACACTTTGACCAGTGGTAGAGGAAATCAATGATACGATAGAAAGTACTTCTTTGGAGGGTGGTGGCAACCTTGACAGAAAATGTTTACAGAAACAAAGATTCAAATGAAATGCAGTGACAACTCAATTAGAATGAAATATAGTTGATGAAAACATTTAGCAATCAAATGATTTGGAATTCGACTCAGGAAGTTTTGCTTAACAAGAAACCTCTTATTCTCTACTCAGCCATATCGGCCCTATATATAGAGATTCTCACATTGAGAGATTATTAGACTTCATGGTCATTACAGAGTATGATTTTTACATGGGCTTCAAGACACCCGGTCGAGCCCCTATCGATACATAATCAATATCCTTGTATTGTCTTTCCTTCTGCAATGACTTCTCTCTCTTTCTCTCTCACACAGTCCCTCCTTTGCTGAGACGTCGACCTCTACTCAATAGGCCCCCCTTCTAGCCATTCATCCTCTTCATTGTTTTCTCCTGGTTTCACCAACGTCTTGTTAGTTTCCAAAACTATTTTGGAATAGGAATCAACCGTCCCAAATCCGACGACAGGAACCAAATTACAATTGATTTAACTTCCTTTGCTTAACCAATCAATAGGAGGCCGACTACATAGACTTGAGGGAGTTAACAAATTACTTAAACAGGCCGAGATTACATAAAATTTAGAGAGTTCAACAAACAAAACTGAAAGAGTCTTCTAATAACAAAACTTAAACAGTAACTCAAAACCAAAACTAATCAAAACCAAAATGAGACAATGATGCCTCTGCATCAGAGGGTCAAGTTTGTGTTGGTATGGATGAAACTCAACATAATCGACAAGAAGATGGACTTGGTCTTCCCAATCAACCAAGCCAACTGATGAGACTTTATTTTGTTCTAGTTCCCTTGTTTAAGTTCGTACTTTCCAAAGACATTATCTATGTTTATGATTACCTTCAAGACTTGAAAGCATTAAGAATAGTATATGATATGTTGATGAATGATTATGTGTGAATTAATGATTGTTTATAGAATGTGATAGTAATTTTTGTTAATTATGGTAGTTTGTGATGTGTAAAAACTATATGGAGAAACTAACCTCTTGATGGTGTTAGGTTGTCATTGATGTCAAAAGTGTTCAGGAGCATGAGAAATCATCTTACAGATATAGAGAATGGTTTTATACTTCACAGGTTTGATCTTGCATCATCAGGAGTACATCATCTTGTTTGTTGTTGATAGGAGCAGGAGCATGAGACATCATCTTGTGTGATCTTCATTCATGGTTTACTTAGTTCATACAATCAGTTGGAGAGATGTGTTCTTCACAATGTCATGATTTATCAGTGAACATGACATATTCTTGGTAGGCATGGTCTTCATTATTCATCAGGTTCTTGACAAGGTTGATGATATCAGTTGTTGGTATTCAAAGGTTTGCAATGTGTTGGTTCTTGACAAGGTTGATGATATCAGTTGTTGGTATTCAAAGGTTTGCAATGTGTTGAAGACCACCAAATTATGATATATTGTTTTGGAGAATTGAGTTTGAAGATTGTTTGGGTTTGAGTTAATTGTGTAGTTCTTTCTAGTTTGTTCTCCAACCACAAATGATGTCATGAGATCTGAGGTCATCTTGACTTGTTTTGGAGGAATAATAGCAGAGAATTCAGATATGTTTTGAGGTGCTACAAAGGCAGAGTATCAATAATATTTATTGAAGGTCTTCTATGTTAGATTTGTGAGTAAAGTTTAGCATTTTTCAAAGGGTGTTTTTGTTGTTTAAGTGCCTTTGAAACTTCCTCGTGCCTATCCCCTTTTTGAAATGCAATTTTTGTTATATTGAGAGACTGACCTGTTATAGCAGGTCATAGTCACTTAAGTGACTTAATGGAGGGTCTTAAAACATTTGGGGACCGGCCCCTTTCACATTGATCACCGTCATCACCGGTATGTGAAGTGTTGTTTTTAAATCTCATTCGAGCTCCTTAAGATTTTTTATTAAACATTTATCGGCCGGTCTTCACTAAGCGGGAAAGTAAGATTTTAAATGTGTGGTGGGCTCGTAGGAGTTATGTTTTCAAAGAGCCCGATGTCTTTTTAAAATGTTTTAAAAGCTTCATATGATATTTTTTAAAAAGGGGCAACTAATATATATTAGTGGGAGCCCGATATGTAAGGAGTATTTAATTTTATAAGTTTCTATTATGACTTTAGTTTTTTTTTAGAAACTTTATACTAAGAAATTTTTAAGGAGATTTTTATTATTTTTTTCTAAAAAGGAAAAATCTTTATGAAGATTTTTGTATAATGCCTTTTATGAAAAGGAAGCTTCTTTAGAAGATGTTTTTATTTGTTAAGGGAATGGTGCATTATTAATTGAAGATTATTTTTATGACAAATTGATTATCAGAGAAGGTGAAAGATTTTTGAACAAGTTTTTCATGATTTATTTTTTAAGGAGAGATTTTTGAAAAGACTCAAATGATTTTCTTGGAGAGTCTTACAGATATGTTGCAGATAATAGAAAAAGGTTGAAGATCTCAAAAAGACATTCAATGCAAAAGAAAAATGATACTTGAAGTCTTGTTGAAAAGAAATGAAGGGTTTGGTTCTCAAAAATTTTATTAGATTTTATTGAAGATTGATTTTCTTAAGAAGACAAAGAGTTTATTTGCAGGAGAAAAGCAAATGTGTTTTTGCAGAGAAGTGAAATTTCAAAAGTCTTGTTGTGAAATTTATGTGATCTGAAGGAGAAATTTATGAAGGAATGTGAAAGGTTCCAAGGCAGTGAAAAGACATTCAACTTGTATAAATTTTGTTTCCAGGTGCATTGATGGATGATTTAAGAAGGATAGAGATGAAACATATAGTGTTGTGAAGTGTTGGATTAGAATACAGATTTGATATGCAGTGTTGTTGAATGGATTAGAATGCAGTGTTGATTGGATCAGAATAAAGGATTGTTGAGTGTATCCGGATGTCAGATTGAATAGAATGGGTATTTGACAGACATATATTTGTATTGAATGAAACAGAGTATCCCTCTGATTTGCTTATTACATTTGTTGGTAATTTGGTTTGCCAGTGAGGCACAATATGCCAGTGTGGCTTGTGGTGAGTGAGACCTTTCTATGCTAGTGAAGCTTGTGGTCAGTGAGACCTTGTATATGTCAATGAGACATTTGTAAGAAGTTTTTTCGTTTAAGCCAGTGAGGCAGTTTAGAGTGGTTTTTCTACCCCTGGAGGGTTTTCCACTCATGCAATTCTTGTGTCATAATCTTCTTTGTGTATGTATGATTTAATTAAGAAGTTTTGTTCTCTTTCTGTATTCACAGTTATGTGCATATGTATTTGACAGATCACTGCTATCTTTCTCTCCTTGTGCTCTGAAAGTTAAAGTGTGTAAAAAGATTTAAAAATTCGAACAACACTGATTCACCCCCCCTCTCAGTGTTGATTGTACTCCTACACCTCTATGCAGCAAGTACACGGTTACCTGTGGCAAAGACCATTTGTTAACTCACAACAAATGAGGTGTTTATCTACAATTGAGAATGCAGTACCCCACATCAAAAGAAGAAGGATCCCGAACCAAGTGGGCATGGTTTAACCATAACTTCTCCTACTCCTTGACGGTTTTATCTTTAGTAGTTGACATAGTCATAAAAATTAAGAGGAGCTTAGATCATGGTTCATGATTAATCCAATAACGTTCTATTTTCATTTATGTCTGTCATTATAGTGAATAAGAAGAATCATAGTAGGACTGTGATATTTGGATTATCTTTGTAATAGTTAGTTTCCTACTTCTAATCTGATTAGAATAATAATAAAGTCTTCTTCCTATGTTTGTGGGGAGAATGGACGAGTGTAGGATAGTTGTTTAGAAGTTCAATTCAAATAGGAGGCTCGGATCCTATCTATATATGATAGATTTTGTATATGACAAGAGAGAGTTAGAAGAGATATGGTATTGTCAAGTTCTTGTTATTGTATTACATCTTGCAAAATTCAATAGAGAATATAGATTCTATGAGATTGCAGTCACTCAAGCAAGGGCCACTTGAGGTAATTGTAGTTCTCTTGTTAGTTTACATTATTAGTTCATTAAGTTATTATGGTTTATTGAATTAGGGAATGTTCAAGGTGATCACTGACTTAGTATATAGATTGATTTTCTACCATGATTTAGTTATTTCATGAGCAATTCTTTAGGAAGCTGAATATGGCATTTATTATTCCTTAACAAAATTACCTACTTGTAGCAACTGTTGTTCTTTGCAATTTAGAATTTGTTTCCTTCTTCATCATTGTTTCTATGCACAACTTCTAGGTTAAAATATGGAATCCTTGACTATACATACAATACAGGTAGCATCCAAGAAGAATACGATTCCCTGGTTTGATATATTGAAATGTAACACATTATAGCCATTAGGTTGCTCAAGTAAAGGATCTGTAGGTTTGTTGAGTTGAGTGCATGCACTTTTTGCATCAATTTATTGATTAATAATGGAGTTAGACACCAACCATCATGGTTAATAGAGGGAGCTATGAATTTGGGAATTAACTTACATTCCCACAAAGAAAAAGAAACACTTTCCTTGTTGTCTCCACCACCGACATTGAATGTGTATGAAATGGTACATTAGTATGTTGACTATGGAGGTTGGGATGCCAAAGAATGGTATAGACTTGGGAGATGTATCATGTCTTCTCATATTACCTGGATTTACACAGTAAATTTACTAGTAAGGTAAATGAACATAAACATCATAAGCATTTGTTTGCTAACATATTAGTCATTTGCATAGTCAAGTAAATAAAAAGCATATCTTTTTTTAATATTTTCAAACCTAGAAATTTCAACATATTCAAAGATAGCATTTTAGTGAAATCTTTCACTTTACAATTACAATATTTTGCTCATGGCAATCAGAATAAGTTTACATAAATTTGACTATCAAGTCATAATAATAAATATAATGTATCTGGAGTTTTGATAGCTGTCTTCATAAGTCTTGGCTTGTCATCTACTTGGGAAGGAGAGCATCACTTGAGCACTTTTTCTCCAACCACAGACCGATGGTCCCTCACACACCTTCCTTCCTGGAAGTGGCCCTACCCTTCACGAAGGGAATAGATATAAAGAACCAACAAGTTTTTACCATCTGAGTTTCTAGTGTTGTGTCCTACATAACCAACACGGTCATACAACTATAGATCCCTTCTAACTAAGTATGATGCTACTAGATGGTTATGCAATTCTGGAGCATAGTGAATCGACTAATGCATGCAGAGATGGATGCATTACTTTGGCCAAAGATTTAATATAAATAGATGTTTCACAATGAATGTAGTCAATTGTTCACACACTTCTAACTCGACTTAGAAACTATCTCATCCTACGGTAAACTTAGTTTGACCAATTCTAGTCACGAGGTGTCTTAAATAAATTTCACCCATAGTCTTCCTGACTTAGATTTTTAACTCTGGTTTCTAGAGTACAATACTAATGATGGTTCAGATTAAGGTCTTAATATTTCAAAGAAGTTTCTTGTTGCAACTGCAACATGGAATCTATGACTCCCTGTCACTCTATTCCTTGTTTTCCAGGTTTATGTGTTCTTGATTTCTAGTATCTAGTATCGACATAGAAAATAGTTTTGACAATAACATCATAAGTTCATCCAAGGTACTTAACTTGGTTCATGGATTCTCATCTAATCCATATTGACAATAAAATGTCTGTTTTAAGTCATTCACATACTTGTGAGAAGATTTATATATTTACTATGCATGTTTGGGATATTCTTAGAAAACTACCTTTTTACAATCCCTTCTTACAAAATGAATATTTAAGAGCCCTTGTCATATAAACAAAAGGAGATATCTTGACATACATCACAATACAAGATTTAATGCACAACTTTCTTTTAAACCACTTACCAAATCATGGCTAAGTAGATGACATTGTGTGACACGGTTTATCAACCACAAGTCTCTTCTAGACTGTCAAAGTTGGTCATCTTGGTACCATAATGGGGCACAAAAGATTCTTTTAATTTCAATTATATATATATAGTTACTATTCATTTCTTGAATTAACAATAACATATTATGGTTATAGGACTCGAAAATCCATCTTCTTGAATTATGGGGCTCAGGAATCTAAGTCTCAACCCTATTTTCTTGCCCAAGAATAATCTTGTTCACTTCTACAAGTGGATTTCCTCCATAAAGATTAGCATATAGTTTCAAAACAGGGCTCCAATATACGTTGTCACTGGCGTTTTACCACAGGCTATTCAAAACCTTGTCTTACAAAAACACAAAAAAGTGTTGACTTAGAGGAATAAGCCCATACAGCCATTGAGAGATGACTAAGGTCTTTCAAAAAAAGTTAAAGTTTCATGAAGTATCATTGTGAACACTTGATAAAGATGTTATCTAGTTTGAAACAGATAAGGACTCGCTGTTATAGTTTCGAAGCTATCATTCAAGTGATAGTAGGCTATTATTATTTAACCTCGGCTATCAGCCTGTTGTGGTTGTGAGGCCAACTTAACAAGAATGCATGTAATGTAATGTAATGATATCAGCCTGTTGTGGCCACATAACAACTCTACATAGGATGCATATATAACAATTTTTACATAGGATGCATATATATATATATATATATATATTGTCATGATATCAGCATGTTGTAGCCGTATGATAGCATTTACAGAGAAATGAAAATAAGAAACGACAACAAGGTAGGGTGCTTCTTATTGTACATAGCCTTGACTATAACAAAGGTTACCTATTTGAATGTTAAGATACAATCCTTCCTTTCAGACTGCACTCCCTCATTATGTTCCTTCTTCCATCCCTCGACCCTTGTCAGCTAAGACTTAATGCATTCTATTTTTAAAAAAATGCTATCCAAAAAAAAGAATAATTCCTTACCAACTTCCCTTGAGGTTCCTTTTTCCTCTGCGGGATAACAAAACTCTCTAAAAATCCTCCACCCCGAAGCATGCAATGCTACAGGAATTGCCCATAAGAAAGAAAATCTCCAAAACAGTAGTGGCTTCATCTCCACTTACTCCACAATAGTGTGGATATAGTACGTGCACCACTACGTGAGCATAGTGGTTCGCATACCAAGAAGACTTATCACAAAAGACCAATGTTTATGACTTACTAGACATATTTTCTTTAACAAAATAGTGATACACTAATAAATATATGTAACTCATCAACATGATGGTAGTAATACCATAAGTACACATGTGGGGATAAAATAATCATACGACTAAATGTGTGTATGGTGTTGAGATTTACTCCCCCCTCACACCCTTGCACAGATATTCATATAGTTAAATCGATACTCTCAGGAAATTTTATATATATATATATATATATATATATATATATATATATATATATATATATATATATATATATATATATATAATATTGAGAATTCTGACAAAGAAAATGATTAAACTCTAATCAACAATAATGTTCTCTGAACATTTCTCAACCCAATTAAATGAATTTTGACGTCAGAAAACCTTTCCTAACAACAAATCAACAATGGTCGAATTGAGATTGACTCAACAAGGAGAGTTAACTATTACATACCCCGTCTCAAGAAGGTTCACGAAATATACAACTTGGAACTCGAATGGCAAACCTATCTCTTCCCAAACATCTATTCCCTTCTCTTCAATGATGCTCTCCTTCCTTTCTTGGAGGTGGAAATCTATTTCCTGGTTACACTCATAGTTATACAAACTATGATTAGTGTATCAACAAATCTTTATACATCATAATCAAATAATCTCAATATCTTTTGATCTCATGTCAAATTCTATGCGTTAATCATAATTTATAAAATCAATGGTTTATCTTGACATTTTCCTAAATGTCAAATCATTAATCTATGATAACTTATCCACTTAATCACATGAAAGTAAAAGTAAAACATAGTCAAAGTTTGGGGGTGTAACAGAAGAAAGTCAATTTATTGGGGAAATTAAAGTGAGAATCAACATGGCAGTCATGTATAATTCAATAAGTCATTGGGTGCTGAAACTAATGCAAACATCAACTAATTCCTTAAACTTCATAGTCTCATTATCAAGGAAAGATCGAGAAATGTTGGAATTCGATTGAGTCAACAATCTCAACTTCTAGTAATAGATGCTTACACGAGCCTTTTAATGGAGCAAGAAGAAAGGAAGAAAGAAATTGAAGAGTTGAAAGTAAGAAAGAAAGAACAAATAGAGGAGGGAAAGACAACAAGAGTTGCTATAAGAGAAAGGAAGGAGCAACAAAAGCTTGATAGAGACCTTCAGCAAAAGAACAATATAAAATTTTACAAAGGTAGGGAAAGGAATAAAAAAAGGAGAAATAGAGGATCCAAAGGGACCAACAAAAAATAGAAAAAGAACTTGAGTTGGAAAAGAGGGCTTTAAGAAGCATTTGAGCAATCCATTGAACTCTTTACTTGAACAACATGCATTATTTAGGGAGATGATGAACATGCATGTCCCTCAATATTCCACTGCAATGAATTCTATAGGTCTCACCCCATCACATATAACTAGAAATGTAATTTCACTAACAAGGTAGGAGAACATGGGTGGGATAGCTTTGTCAAGCACCTAGACAACACCAAGATCAATGACATCAACTCCATTGTCTTTTTCCCCGTGGTTTCAGTGAAATGGGTTCAATAGTTTTGGGAGCATTTTTATTAATCTCTATAGTAGGTATGAGCATAATTAGGTTAATTTGTAACAATCTTCTATGGTATGTTTTATCTGTAATGATTGTACACAAAGAATTTTTATATTCTAGTCTAGGGAGGCATGTTTTGACATTTTGTCTATTAGTGGTAACTATATCTATTACATTTTTTGTAATTTGGCTTCAAGTATGCCAATATATCCAATCAATATGAAGAAAAGCAACTCTGGTTTTTAAATGTGTAATGAATACAAATAATATCATTTCAGTTTTATGTTTTCCATTCTTGAATGGAATGTTTTTTTCTAATGTACAGTTCAAGAAAATCATTTCATAATAATTCAAGGCAATTGTGAATCCCAAATCTATACCATAAAACTTGTTTGTGTATAATCATAGGTGAGGCGGTCTGATAGTGGTGCACCCTAAATTTCAGGTTTCACATGGCCTTTATGTTGTTTAGTGGTTGAGAAGGCATTTATTCATTTTAGTCCTCCATCTAGCTGTAAATAGAAGGTGAGATTGTCATACCTCACTAAGGCAATGACCCACCCGGTTTTTTTTTGCTCATTTCTTCTCTGTCATGTATTGTTAAGGCCGATGCTTATTTTTTGTTTAGTGTTTGAGAAGGCATTTATTCATTTAACTCTGGTAGTGGAAGGTGAGGTCGAGGTTGACATGGACTTGTATAAGCCATAGTAGAAAGTTTTTAAGCCACACATTCAACGGGGTGAAAATTTTAAAAAATTTATTTTCAAGGATGTATAACTCATCATACACATGGAGGAGGCTAACAAGTAGACATCACTTTTTCCCCTCAACATTATTGTTAATTGAAGGTGATCGATGTGGACCCCTAGTTGTAGAATACTATCGACCGACCACATGTTCTTGGGCACTGACCTATTTTTAGCACGAATAATTACACATTTCAATCAAACACCAAGACATTTATCTAGCATGACTCCATACTCAACTCCAATGCCTCGACATTTAGTATGTGTGTCTCCATATTTGCATGTATGGGATGGACTACAAATATGAAATGATATTACCTTCAATGGTGCAGTATGCAAAATTATACAATGCACAATAGTTCACCAATAACCATCTTATTCCCCATTCTTGTTGCATTTTTAACATGCATCTATTCACTTACACTATCCTTGTTTCATAGCTTTGAAGGGATTAAGTGGAGAAAATGTGGAGGTCTGTGTTGAGAGATTGTTGTAAGTTAACTAATGGTTGGAAAGAAGATTTAAATTAGAAAATACAATTGTGTTCATAAACAAAACTATAGAGAGGGTAGAATTCCATTGATTTACTGTCCTTGGAGATGTATTATTCTCCAATTAACAAGATTTACAAACCAAAAATAGATGAAAAGATTTTAAATCAAGAGTTAGTAATGTTTTCACCTAATGAAACAAGAGTAAAATTGAATTGACCAATGTGGTGGCCATTGTTAGGATTTCAATCTAATGAAGAGGATCCACGTTATTAGGAATTCTTAGGAGAGAGTGATGATGGTTTGGTACATTTATTAATTTTAGAACCAGTTTCACAATTGCACATGTCTTTAGAATCTAGACATGCTTTAGATGTTTTTCCATAGATAGAAGGATCCATATATAAATAAGGAATATCAAATGTCTTAAGATGAACACAATATTCACCAACACCACAAGGCATAAAAAAAGCCATATTCATTGATGCGTTTGGAGCAAAAGATGCAACATGTGGAAGTAAATATAATCCCCATAATCATCTCTAGGGCTAGAAAATGTATTCAATGAAATATATAGATAGAGAATTAAAAGAGGAATAGAAAATGAAAGATTACCAAACCAGCATAAAACTATTTCGGTTAGATATAATCTAAATTTGCAAATGAAGATAGTATCATCATTAATAATTTTGTAATTAGCAAGAAATAATGTTTTGAGAAACTATGAAATATTTGTAGAAATTCATAATCATCATTCAAAATATCTAGATTATCATCATGTAAAAGTAATTATCATCAATATGATCCTCTAATAAATCATCATCATCAAACCATGAGTGATTGTTCAACAAAAGATATAAATCTACAATTACAAATGTGTTCATAAACAAAACTGTAGGGAGGGTAGACTTGCATTGCATTTAATTGCAAATCATAGGTGTTTGTTGGGTCTCTTCAACAAACCACATTCATTATAGACATGTTTACACACATATCTAGATCCAACAACAAAAATGAGGAAGGAATAACATGTTCACATATACATATAAGGAGGAACAAAGATAAAATTCAATTATGATGTTTGATATTTTAGAAAATGTAGGGTTCAAGAAATGGTTTCTAACCTTGCTAACACCAGAAGTGGTGTTAGTAGACATTGTTTCCAACCCCACTAACACTAGAAATGGTGTTAGTAAAAATAGCTTCCAACCCTTCTAACACCAGATTTGGTTTCCAACCTTGATAACACCATGAATGCATAATATGAAGAAAGGAAGTACAGTTCAATCTAATGTAGTATCCATTATTAGGCTTTTGAGATAATCAATAGTGAATCCAACTTTACAATTTTTTCACAAACAATCAAAATTTTAATTACTCATTTTGACAAAATGGGTCAATATAATTTAGTAATTGAAAGAACCGACTATTTAAATTTATAACCTAACTTTTAAGAGGTCACAGTGATGGTCAAACAAAAGATTTAAACTTTCATAAGTAATTAATGTGTTACAAAACACACCAGAGAGAACATACAATTGTGTTCATGAACACAACAAAATTGATGGTACAATTTCATATAAATCTTATTCTTCTAGACATTTCATTCTGTATATACTACAAGAAATTATCCAAACACAAAAGAAAATATTATAAACTATACATGTATTTAGGTAATGCAAACGAAACAACCATTCAATTTAGGTAAAGGATAATGAAATAAATTAACGACTGTCACTCTAACTTCACATGTATTTCAAAAATAGTTGAACTATTGATTACCCATTACCCATTATGGATTTGAAATCAAAATAAAACCAAAACAACCATGTTGGTCATTGCCTTAGTGAGGTATAATGACCTGACCTTCCATTTATGTCCAGATAGAGGAGTGAAATGAAGAAATGCTTTTGTAAACTCTAAAAAACAAATAATCAATGGATAATACAATACACGACATACAAGAAATGGGGAAACATGGCATCTAGAAGGTCATATGAACTCCAAAAGTTAGGGTGAACCACTATCAGGACCCCTAAACCATAAACCTACAAATAAACATTGGCGTAAACAATACAATAAAGAAGAAATGAGTAAAAAAGAAAAGTTCTAGGCGGGTCATTGCCTTAGTGAGGTATGATGACTTCACCTTCCATTTATAGCCAGATAGAGGAGTGAAATTAAGAAATTCCCCCTCAAACAGTAAACAATAAATAAACACTAGCATGCATAATACACGATAGAGAATAAATGAGCAATAAAATAAAAATCTAGGTGGGTCGATGCCTTAGTGAGGTATGAGGACCTCATCTTCCATTTACAACCAAATAGGGGAGTGAAATAAAGGAATTCCTTCTCAAACAGTAAATAATAAATAATCACTAGCATATCAATACATGACAAAGAAGACACAAGCATAAAACTAGAAAAACTAGGTGGGTCATTGCCTTAGTGAGGTATGATGACCCCACCTTCCATTTATAGCTAGACAAAGGAGTGAAATGAATAAATTCCTTCTCAAATAGTAAATAAAAAATAAATATTAGCATTAACAATACGTGATAGAGAAGAAATGACTAAATAATCAAAAAACTAGTTAGCTCATTACCTTAGTGACGTATGACGACCTCACCTTTCATTCAAAGCCAAATGAATGAGGGCATCAAACATGATAAATGAATAGACCTCCACATTCTCTCAATGTAGGCCTCCACATTCTCTCCATTGAATCCCTTTGAAGCCATGAGAAAACAAGAGCAAAAGCGAACAACTACAAGTGGAAAATGTAACAAGATTTGGGGAAGAAGATAATTGATAGTGAAGTGCTATGCATTGTTTAAAATTGTGTACTATAGAATTGAAGGAGATATCATTTTGTATCTATATGCCATCCCATACATGCAAGCACAACACATTGACTAAATGCAAAGGCATGGAGTTGAGGTGGACTCGTGCCAAATAAATGTCTTGGTGTTTGATTGAAACATATAATTTTACATGGAAAAAACACATTAGTGGGAACACATGGTTAGTTGATGGTGTTCTACAATAAGGGGTCCATGTGCACTGCCTTCAATCAACCATAATTTTGAAGGAAAAAATGGGTGTCTACTTATCGGCCTCCTCTATGTGTATGATGAGTCATACACCCTTGAAAACAAAAAATTTAAACAATCCACCTTCTTGCATGTGTGGTTGATTTTTTTGCAACCGTGGCACATAAAAGTCCATGTCAACCTTGAAATTTAGGTGCACCACTATTGGGATCTCTCCCCTATATGGCCCTCTACTAATCATTCTTCCGCCAGATATTCCTCTATCAAGCCCTTCTCTACCATACAATCTTCACAAGTAGGTGAAATGTTTTCAATTCATTTCATGTAGGAAAGTTTGAATAGCACCATATGATCTCCTGAATATCTTAACAACACCATGCAATGGTGTTGTAGGTTCTTCATTTGATACAATAGTGGTTTCCAAAAGTAGAAGCTCTAAAAATGGATATAATTACCTAAAATGTCCATAGGATTGCTCAAATGTTACAATCACTGGTGAATACTCTTGTCATGCCCAAAAATATGCCAACAAAGAGAAGTTGAATAAATTTTTTTTGATACATTATTGAACATATGACATACAAATGTGCACTATTGCCATGCATTACACACATTAGCTACATGAGCACCTTCTTGTGGTGCAACACATGCACTTATGTGGTGTCACATCATATGCCACAATACGTTGACAATAAATTTGAGAGACACATGCCAACAATGACAATGATTAAAGAACAATATTTATGCAAGATCTTAGTTCAATATGACTGTAATGTAGAAAATTGCGTACCCTCGCAATTTCATGTTGTGTTTTGACTCTCTTTGGTGTCCACACCACTAAAATGTTTCTAGGACCACTTAACTTAAACCTTGGCCTATTTTACCCATCACCAAGGTTTGCCAAAATTCATATTGGACATTTATTTATCTTAGTTTTGTGAGAACAAGTGGAATTTGAGCGAATATTCTCAGAATGCGAGCACTATACGCGAATGTCTCTGTGACATGTTGGCATCCCGAATATTTCAAAATTTTAAAACGTTGATTCTCTCACCTTCTCTTTGGAATCTGTCAGTGGTAACACTCAAACGACTGTGAAATCACCCCTATAGCATACCTGACCCATTTGAATTTCCCTCTTTCCATGCAAAATGCAAGATAGAGGAAGAACTATCTCTCTCTTGGATTTTGGATGTTTTTGTCTCTCTCTCTCTCATGCTATTGAAGAAAATATACAATATACTATTACAGATTGGTTTTTGAAATTCTCACAAGAACTTGGAGATTTTGGCACTCCTTCATTAGTAGCATCTCCCATTTTGGCTTTGAGGGATCTTGTTATGGTTCGTGCTTTGAAGAGGCTCTCTCACAAGGGTTTTGAGTTGTTCATCTACACATTTGGCCCTCAAGGAGCTTGCAGCTTCCTCCACTACTTCAAGGCCTGGTAACATTATTCCTTTGTATATGAAAAATGTTATCCTTGGGTTTTTATTATTATTGTTTCTTTGCATTTTGGCAAGCTTGTGGTGTAGACCAGCACCCTCATTTCCATTCATACACTAGAGTATTTTCTCCCCGTAGACCAGGGATAATATTTCTAGTTTTGTTTATTTTGTCATTGTTGTTGTTTCCTAGACGCACTTAGGAAAATATGAGCACACACTCTTATTTTTTATTTTTCCAAAGTGGTTGTCCATGGAGGTTGAAAGATTGAAATAGGGGCTTGACTTAGGCAAGCTCCCAAGCAGACCCAACCATTTTTCTTGGTCTTTGTTGTGCTGGTTGAAGAAAGGAATCAAACACACAAGATTTTGTTTATTTCTTCCTTATTCTATTCTTGTCGTTCATTTCTTTAATATCTTTCAATTAAATGTATTATCTGGTTAATTTCTTAGCATATTGTGCTTCTGGGCACTCATTCTAGTTTTGTGTGCAGACCAAATGAAGTTACAAACCTAGGTTTGACCACAAGGAATGGATTTTTAGTGTTTTATTGCTATTTGGACGATAGCGTGCCACGTAGATGTGTGATGCACTAGCATCCTAGATTGAGACCTTCTCCCTTTGATGACAGGTTCCTCTTTATCTTCTATTAGATCCTTTGCATTTATTTTTGTGATCTTAGTTTCAGATTTCCAAAAATCACAGTTTTTCTATTGTGCCTTACTCTTCTTGCTCTTAAATTTGATTTGATTTCTAAGTATAGAACTAAATGGAATCCTGCTAGAGCTATTCTGCTCTTCCTGATTGGATAGTAGCAGAATATTCTCCTTTGGAGTTGGCTTGATCCTCATGTAATTTGATAAGTCTGTTTCTAGTTAGATTGTTTTGTAAATATTTTTTTAGATTCAAATTTTGTATATTACAATGACAATTATATGAAAGGGGATGATAAGCATGATTGAGGCACAACCTAGGGCTAGGGCCAAATGTGTCTAATGCAACATCTAACCAAGTAAATAATAAAATGTTAATGGCTAAAAGACTCGAGACTAGAAATGTAGTCGATGGCATTTTGGAACACATACTAAACTCTACTAAAATCTTTTTGACTTTAATATTGTGAGTAAATTTTAGAAAGATAATTCACATTACCATGCTAACAAACATTATTAGCCTATGGTTATGGGCTATTAATAATTAATTCGCGTACAAGATGAAATAACTATTTCGTCCACATGATGAATATTGATAAGTTAAGTATATTTTTAAGAAGGCTATCTAACTCTCTAATAACTAAATATTACATTAGTAAAAAAGATAATCCCCAAAATAGAAGTTAAGCATTAAAATTTATTATTTTATTCACAAAAGTGACTTAAGTATTAGGGGGACTAGCTACATGGTCCCCCACCATGGCTTAAGTCACGGTTAGGTTGTAATTAGTTTAAGTAATTTTAAATTAACTATTTAGGGCTTCTAAAATGGGTGAGGATCAAATCTCATTCATTGGATGAGATCTTTCCTCATCCTTGGATCTAAAGCATCTCCAAAAGTTGCCCTAAATTATCGTATGGGGTTACATAAAAAGTTCATCTCTTCATTTTGCTCTATTTTTCTTGCAAGTCGAAGGAATGAGAGGAGGAGAGGAAATGAAAGGAAGAGAAGAGGTGCATGAAGATTTTGAATATCAAGACACCTCAAGCTCCATGGCAATTACGTATAATTTAATTATTTTCAGCATGCTTATACATCTTATTTTGATGTGTATATGCATTTTCATTTGAATCATGCTTATTTTATTTTGATGTAAATATGCATATATTTCATATATATATAAAGTATATTAAATGCCTAAAAAAATGTGTTATTGATTTGATGACAGAGAGGGATTTTAATTTATTTGTTTTACTATATATTTTTTGAATATAAAAAACTAAATGTTGTGTTGTGAGGGTTTTGGCCCAAATGGGGGGCCAATGGCCTCTCCATGGGATTTGCAGCATAGAAATGTCATGGCCCCATGGGGTCCTGGTCCGAGCGTCAAGGCTTCAGTCCTATCACTCCCTCAAGGGCAGAAAAAAAATTCTATTTTCCTTTTTTTATTTACACTTATTCATATTTTAAAAGAAATAACTCTATTCCAAGAGAACACCGACCAAAAAAATTATTTATCAATGAGTTTTGAACATATATATTGATTGCAAACTTAATATTATATAAATACACACACACACACACACACACACACACACACACACACACACACACACACACACACACACATATATATATATATATTCAACTTAATATTTTTGTATATATATTTATTTGTTTATTTCAACTCTCTCTATATATATATTTCAAACTTAAATATTTATATTTGTATACACACATATTAAACCATTTGCAAGTCTACCTATCTTACAACTCGAATATTTACATAACTCCTCCCAATTTTATAAGCTTGTAGTTATGAAAACATGCATGCAATAAATATATCAATGCCAAATGTATGATTATGACATTAAAGAAAGGAAGAAATAATTATTTGTTTGTTAGTGCATATAGAAATATTGTTGCATTGATTGATTGATTTGTTTTTTGTTAACCAATGAGATTAATAGTTGTTTAAAAATAAAAAGAGTGTTCCACTTAAGAATAATTGCCTTACATTTTTAGCCAAGTACCTCTGATTTTCTTTTATTTAAATACATTTCAAGAATGATCGTTTAAGATGCTTATACTATGTTACCTACTTTCAATGCAAATATACATTTCAACACAACAATAAAATTATAAAGGGATGATTTATGTATTTATCAACTTCATAAAGGAAATTGCACCCTTAACACTCTTTACGTAAGATTACACTATTGCATATATTTCCTTGCTATAATAAAAAGAAAGTGAGAAAGAAAGTAAATCATATAAAGAATTCTTAAGACAATCTCAATCAATTAAATATTTCTTCCCAACTAAAGCTTGCATGTACAAGGTATAATACATAATATATCATAGATCGCATGATTTCTTGAAATAAATAAAATATTACAATCTTTCTTTTAATCTAACTTAGTTGATCAAATAAATAAATACACTTGATATTCTCACAAGGATGTCCTCCAAGATAAGAATTACTCAGCCGTTGGTGGACCTTTTTCCAATCATTCCGCTGACGTTAGCAGAAAATTATTGTCGATGATAGAAAATTGTCCCATCAACAAGTTCAAAACTGTGGATCTGTCGCATCACATGCTACAAACATGAGAGCATCATGTCAAAGGTTACATGGGAGGAGGAGGTCACATCACGTCCTGCTAAAGTGGTGGCACAAAGTTCTAGCATGAAGCCTCATGATTACAACGGTAAATGTAGGTATTACTCTCATTTAATGAATTAAATAAGTTTCTATCAATTATTTTGTACAAATCACATCATTTCCCTACACCACCACCCCTGCCAAATAAATTCCAAACAACTGCCACGTCAAGTTGATATGCGTCACTCCACCATTATGACTCCAGAGTGACATAAACCCTCAAGTGGAAGTATCAAGCTTTCATTTCTTTTTTTGAAACCATCATTTCCCACATAACCATCACAATAGCTTAATACCCCAAGGAGCAAGCAATCAAATTCGTATTGTTGAAATCTTCCTAATGGAAAACATTACAATTCAAACAAAAATCAAAGCTAAGGATTTCAGAGCTAAGGATTAAGAAGAATAGAAATTCAAAGTTACGAGTTTCAAAGGGTGAGGATTTCAGAGCCAAGGGTTTGAGAGTTGAAGGTTCTGACTAGAATTAAGTTGCAGCTATAGTCTTTCAATATGGGCATCAAGAAAAAGCTAGAGCTGGAGATAGCAAAGCAGCTACTGGAAGATCAAGCATCTACAGACATACTAAGAAATGTAGGCTAGTTAGAGTTCATGGAAAAATTTGAGAGTTTCAAAGAGGACATTGTGGAGGAATTCATTTCAAACCTGCATGATGGCAAGAGCATGGTGCACGGTGTAACCATTCCTGTATCTGCCTCAATCATCAGCAACATTGCAGGCATTCCAAAAGAAGGTGAGAGGTTTTACCACCTTAGAACTTTGTATTCTAATTTAATTAAAACTTTCTTAGCTGATAAGGACCCTAAAATCCAAACTCATGAAAGTTAAGGGGAAGTAAAAGGGATTCTTAGGACTAGCCTCCCTCAACCATGGCAGTCCCTTACCACTTGGTTGATGAAATATTTTACATGTAATGGTCAATTTTCCATTGTTTTAGGATCAATTATGAAAATTCTTATTTCCTTAAGGCATGGTCAAAATAACCCTGAGTTTAGAATAAATTTTCCAAACTTCATCTTTTCTACCATCACCAGACTAGCTGATAGGTATCAACAAGGAAAAGGACAATTGAAACATTATGGTCTTATATTTCTAATTGTCAATCATCATTTTATTTCCAAAAAAGGAGGGGAGGCTCAATGGCAGGTATTTTTAGATGGCATGGCCATAAGGGCAAGAAAAATGAGAAAACAATCATAACAGAGGAGCCATCCCCTACTCAAGAGGAAGGAAAGGGTAAATCAATTCAGTCAACATCCTCCCCTGCAGAGTGTTAGTTTACAGATTTGTCACTAAACTCTATTTTCTCACGCTGATATATATAATGACAAATGTACTAATAGTTGAGTTCATTTTCAATTGTATTTTCAATGACTCTCTATATTTTTTACAAGGAGCAACTATCTTCGAAAGATCTGAAATGAATGAATAAAGGGGGGTATGCCTTTAACCATAAAGAAGAAAGGTGGTGCTTTTAACCAGAAATAAAGAAAGGCATTCAACTCAAAGAATACTTAAAGAAAAGAGGAGCGCAAAGACTCCTTTCAGCAACATTCACAACTTTAATATTTTCAATAACATAATCACCACTAGAATTCTTAACTGAAAGAGAAATAATTCCAAGCAATGAGCCTTAAATAGAGATTTTCCAATTCTTTCAATATAAAACTATAATTCAAAGAGCTAACACATTCAACATAAGAAGAACGTAACATCCCTCCACTATAACACAAAGTTTACAATATCTATCTGCAACTCCTCAAATTTCATTCATATCATGAAATAACTAAAATAAAGTAGAATATAAAAGTGACCATTCAAAAACACAAAGTTTGCCAAAATATCCTACTAACATCCACAGGCCCCATATATATAACCTTGTGTTAAAGAAACTATCTTAAAGCAACATAATGACTTCTTGAAATTATCCGGTTAAAACATAAATAATAATAAAATAGTCTTTTAAATATCAAGTTTCAAAGCCTTGAAGAAATAGCATAAAACAAAGAAAAGCCATCATGTGACAGGATCACGATCTTCCTCTCGGACCACTTCATCTCCTTTCTCTTGTTCCTCACCACCTAACGGATCCACCTCACTTTGTAACTCCTAAACCTGGATATGATTGGAGTCTAGATCTTTTCACTTGGGCTAAGAGTGATGTGTATTCAAATTTTTCACATACTAATTATTCTTTTAGCATCCACCATCCTCTTGTTGACATCATTGACTTCATTCCTGAAAGTCTTGAGATATATTGCCATGCGACAAAGTTTTTCCAATGAAGTGTCATTTATGTTATCAACACCAGTTATCTCTTCACTAAGTAGCTTTTTGAAGTGTTGTTTAACTTCCTTCACATCGAGCAAATTGTCTCCACCTTCATCAAGAATTTCAGCCTCCAAAATCATACAATTTCTCTTAATATCCACCAGATCACCATGATATTCATTCAAATTTCTTCTTATCTCAGAAATAAATTGTCTAAACATAGACAATTTCCATTCAACCACATCTAGCCAAGAGATTGAATAATTTTCCTTAGGTTCGTTCAAGACCTTTTCAACCACCAGAATGTTGGAATCAATCTTTGTCATCTCCTACACTTCCTTAGATACCATTAGCAGAGCGCTCTCATCCTTTTTAAAAGTTTGTAATTCTGCAATCAGTTCCTTCCTTCTGCTGGAGATATGAGTGCACAATTTCATTGCTTCCTTAATATACATCAAATTGTCAATAGTGACCTTTTCAATCCAGTGCTCATTGGCTTTGGCCATAGTTTGATACTTTTAATTTGTTGTAATATCCTAAGATCTACTCCATCAATAGGAACGCCTAAAGCCATATCAGGAGATTGAGAAGTAGCATTTACAATTAATTGAATAAACGAGGTTAAAGCATTCACCTGAGTTTGTAATCTCACATTTTCTTGCTTTTCTGCTTTAACTCTCTTAGCCAACATTCCGACTGAAAACTTAGCATGATATATGTCTACTTCTACAGTGGGGGACCCATATCAACTTTGTTCATATTGAAATTAGCTTCTGTAAGATTGTGTTCATCTTTATCCCTAATGGGGTCAGTGATTTCAAGGATCCGGTGCCCAGAAGAAGAATCCATGACTACTCTTGACATCCTTTTAGCCTTCTTAGGTTGAGGGCTAGTTTGTACCAGCTTAGCTACAGTATCTACATTTACATCGGTCATAGGGGTGTATCTTGTTTTCTTTTCCACTGTCTTCTTTAGCCAAGAAGGAGATGGTAACACTACATTGATATGGCTAGCATCCAAAGTGGTATTCTCTGGCCAGTTTTTAGTATTGATTGAAGGAATTTCATTTGAAATGGGAGAAGTTGGAATATCAAACAAATTGAGAAAAGCACCATCTTCACCAAGTTGCTAAAAGAGGAATCATTACGTGGCATAGGAGACATAGGAAGGGTCACATGGTCTGTTTGGAGCTGCTGCAGAGCATCAAGTCCCTTTTTTGCTTCTGATCTTTTAAGTATCGGCTCACTGTCTTCTTCACATACGTTTTTCAAATTTCTACCCTCCTTAGGGTCTTCTCCATAATTGCCATGTTACAAACTAACCCTAGATCTAGTTATTTCCACACTGGCTGAAGTTCTCTGATGTTCAATGGTATGGGAAGATCCATGTTCTTTTGTTACAGGTTCTTTTTGTGAGGAAGAAGACACAATACATTCATGAAATTTTCCTTTAAGCCACCCCTCGGTCTTATTTAAGATGAAAGAAGACCTAACCTTAATATTAGTGACTTCCTTTTCCAACCATTGAATGCATGGTAATGGCTTAGAATCAACAACAAGATATTCTTTATCAATGATATCAGAATTATCATCTACTTCATCAAGAATTTCTAGTGGCAAATTAAAGGCACACATTTGATCAAAAGTTAGTCTCATCCAATCTCTTCTTTATAGCTCTCTTTCGTTGGCACAATCCTCCCAATAATCCTTAAGATGAGGCTAATGCTCATACAAACTTCCTCTATACAAATTCCTTTTAACAATTTTTTTACTATCAAAGAATGGTCTAATAGAAAGAGGAAGAAAATTATACTCAACAAGAATTCTCTTCACATTCTTTGCATTGTCATTAGTCTTGCATGTGAAAAATGTCAGAGACATAGGGAAAGAATAACCCTTCTTTTTCATGTTGTGATATTTCTTATTTACACAGGCCATCTAGTGATAAATTTCCAAGAAAATGATAAAGTCACTAGCATATCTGGGCAATTTTAAAGGGGCATTTTCGAACCCACCAATCCTGAGGTAAGTAAATCTATCAAATTGAATATAAATACTTCCAAACTCCAAAATCAATTGTGTAGCTTCTAGAGATATCCTCACCTCTAGATTACCTTCAATTCTTCTCACATTGTGCATTAGGAAGGCGTCATTAACGCACCAAAAATCCTTATTGTCCACTTCCCTTTGAAGATATGGAAAATATTCATACATAGGTGTGTCTGGAGTGAAAGAACCGTGAGTTCTCAAACCTAACCATACCACCTCCTTACTAGCTAACACGTAAAATAAATAGGAACACATATAAAAAGAATTTTGTTGATGAAAATTTGCTAGTTGACCATTCAGATGATCGTTTATTAATTTTGCCCAATCCACATATTGAGATTCAATACACAAAATCAGAATAAACTGGCACATCCAGTTTTCAAAGGAATTAGAGTCGTCATTCCCAACCACCCAATGCAGCAGCGTAAGCATGCGAGATATGTCCTCTTTGAAATGTGCCCTCTTTAAATTAGATGGCACTTGAGATTTCCCTTTCTTTTCATTTTTGAGCCAGCTCTTCGCGATGGAGGTCAAACACCAATTTGTCATATTCAAGAAATAATTCTGACCCGTTTCAAGAGATAACTCTACAAATTCCTCCCTCTTAGGCAACCTCAAAGCATGGGTGATAGTCTCAGCGTCAAAATTTACTATTACAGAGCCATCATATGCCCTGATTTCTTGAGACTCGGGGTGATAATTCTTAGCACAGGTGAGGACCAGGTCTAGGCAAAACAAAGCTGGCGAGAAACCTCCTGCACGAGCTAACCCACTTGTGAAGGTTTTCTCTACCAATGGTGCTCTAGGGTTTTGTTCCATTCTATTCCAGAAATATTTTAAATCAATATCTCCCAACTCAATATCCCTCGCATTTGCTAGACCATTCTTAATAATAGAGGCCACCGAGAAACTCTGGTATTTGTATTTCATCTTCACAAGATTAATCAACCAATAAATGTGTCTGATATTACCAAGGGTACCAAAAACACTCCTAGAACATTTGGAGAAAACGAGCAATTCAAATTCATGAAATTGGAATAATCTTTCCACTATCTTGATTGTACAACTTCAAATTCACAGTACAATAAAGCAAGTGAAGGAAAATTATAGTTGGTTGACTTGGATAGAAGAACCTGCGTACAATGTTGGTAGTCATCACTGCTCCAAAACACTCGGAAGTAGCATGCCAATATCAATAGAGAATAGAATGTTTGTAAGGATGGCGACTCTTATAAAAGTCCTTTAATAAATTTCATTGAATAGGACATCATGTGTAGAGTACGCTTCATAAATGAGTCACTTTAATCCATTAATGAGATATGTGTGATTGAGTATTTTAAAATAATTCCCATTTAATGCGAAGAGACAGGTGCCTCTTTCTTCGTGCATGTTAATAAATGAAGGGTTTGCTTAAGACATGCGGATTAGATGATGGAGCAAGAGATCGGTGAATTTTGAAACATACGAACCCCAAAGGCTAAGCTAATCGGATGTTGGAAATGAATCAACTTTGGGAATGTAAGGTAAGACTGACGAAAGAGACTAAGTTCACATTTTGAAGTTATATCAACTAATCGGTGAGTTTTTGAAAGTTCGAACTCGCCGATGGAAGTTATGAAAAGTTTGAAAATGCTAATTGCAAATACAAAAGGTCCCAAAAGTGCCACAAATGTTTTAAGGGTCAAGACAATGAGTGACTAAGGAAGGAAATATAAAACGTTGACACAAAAAAGACAAGTTTTAAAATGTGGTGACACAGAGGAAGGTAAAAAGGGAAAGAAGGTCTTGAGAGGATAGTCCTCTACACCAGAATAAAATAGGGATCAGATACCTATTGAAGAGTCTCATTAGACCTCACAAAGAGCAAAGAGGAAGTTGGCATTGATAGATAAACCTTCCCCAACACTGAGGAAGAAGAATGTAGAGTTCGCCCCAAGGTGTAGAAGGGGAAGGTGTGAAGGTGGTCGAAAAGGAGCTTGCAGAGACTCCAAAGTCAAGTGAAAAAGAAAAGAAACATAAAAAGAAACAAGAGAGGAGTCCTCCCCAATTTTCAGAAGGGGAAGGTGAACAGAGGGCAGAGGAGGAGCTTGTAGAGTCTCCAAAACCAAGAAAACATAAGAAGAAGAAAGGACAGGGGCTGAGAAGTGAAGAAACTCCTCAAACATTGAGAAGAAGCAAAAGAGGGAGGAAATCAAAAGAAGGTACTTAGGAGGGTCCTATAGCACAAACCTCTGGAGCACCTCAAGCTATAATGGTTGTGTTATGGAGTAAAAAGTGGACACATGCCTTTTTACCTCCTAGTTTAGCTTCTATGTCCTATTTGTTTCATTATACATTCTAATTGATCATCTCGAAGGAAATTGCTCGACACCCATGAAATTTTGGACCCTTGGGACCTCCTTTTACTTACCCCTAACCTAATTTGGGCCCCTCGACTTGGGGGCCAACCGCCCAAGTCTCCCCTAATTGGTTGGAGCTAATTAATGGCATGTTGGCTTGGGCCCTTCGAAAATGTTCCTCCTTGTTGGATTTTGTGATTTAATTTCGTAAATGTTAGTGGGAAAGCATATATAAGTGAGTTTATGACTTCATTTTAAACCTAGATGGATATTGTGAACTTATGATATTGGAGCTAAGAGCATTCAAGGCATTCTTTGTGTTATTGTTGCATATTTATGTTTGTATTTGTGTGTTTGTTGCAGATTTGGAATCATCATCCATCTCCTTATGAGTTGAAGAGCTTTCATCCTCCTAAGGACTTCACCTCTGAGGTGACATCATTGCTATTTGAATCATTTCATCATTTGGATTATCTTTAGCCTCTACCCTACAAGGGCATTCTCTCTCTCTAACAATGGTGTTGGGAAAGCTTAAATTCTAACCTAGGATTTGACTAAGGCAAATCCCTAAACACCACAACCCCCAAACCCCTCTCTTGTCATCTTGTGTGTAGGTTACAGGTACAGGTTTCGAGAAAAGTGGAGCTATAGAAGGCAGTGTAGGAATCAAGGTTCCAGGATCTGAAAACAATTCTGGAATATCCCTCTAAAAAGATTTGGGTGGTTTTTGAATTCATCCTTTGGGCTTACAAGATTTAGATCTAGCATCAGGACATCCTTTGGAGCAACTTTCTAGTCTGCACCTTCAGCTAATTCCTTCATTTGGACACCGATGGTTTTATTGGACTATTTTGGATTATGAATTTGTCCTTCGACATCTCTACTTTCAAGAAATAGGTGAACAATGTTTTTTTTTTTGTTAACTTCTGGGAGCATTGTTCACCTTTCCAGCACAACCATTGTACAGGGATTCATAGAGGATATTATGTTCTCTTTTATTGAAGAATTGAAGGGATATTTTTGGATAGTGTGTCTATTTTATTTCCTTTGGATTACAAGTTTTTTTGTGTCAATTTGTAATCATTTTTCAATGCTTTCCTTTTATGTATGGCTGCATTTGAATCTCATACAAAACATTATGTTCTGAGATGGTTGCGTGTTATTATTGTGCCTAGCATGTGACATGTTTTCATGTTGGAAAGGATAGTTGTTTATTATATTCATTTACTGTTTATGGGCAGGAAACTAATGAGATTTATATCTTTTGTTTATGCACACTCTTTTATTCTATTATGTTCTTGGGAAACCTGGGTGTTTTTCTTATGTCTTCCATCTAGGGTTTTCTCTCCTTTCAATTTCAGTTCTCTTTCCTTTCCTACTTTCTAGTTAAAAGCTTACCCCAAAAACCCAAATTAGATCATACGAGGGAGTTGCCCCTCTCAACGTAGAGGAAGATCGTCATTCAGTTGGTGATATCTCCAAGTATTGCAGATAGTTTTTGTCACCATTCATTGGGAAAGTCATTGTTTTATTATCTATTTTGAAGTGACAAATCTATTTACCAACACATTTTATATGCTTCCATCCTCTCCTGCCAGATTTGATGGTTTCTCATCAAAGACATGAATGCTTTTAATTGGCATTCCCATACAAAGAGATTAATGAAAAATGTATGATCCTAAATGAAGAAATTGTGTAAAAATAATACATAAAGGAAATTTTTATCCTCATCATTACTCTAGATATCACCTTGGTGAAATCATTTCCATCCTTTATGGACTCAGTAATGTTAGAGATGACCAGTGAGAGCTTCCTTTGAAGAAACCTTTTCTTTAGCAACAATGTGTAACTCCCACTGGGTGGCCTACATGAGAGTATTTCTAAAGAAATGTTAGCTACTATCATGACTTTTTCCTCCAAGGTTTTTACTTTGTCATTCAATACAGAAACTACTCTCTATAGTTGGAGTATGACAATTGTACAAGCTAGTTCTTGACACCTCCTTTCCAAGTTTAATAATTCCCTAGGGATATTTTAATTGAAATGTCCTTAGGGAGAGATCAATTTGTGTTCCTTGGTCTACTGTTAGTGTTGGGACAATCAACTCTCTAATCATCCCCTCTTGGTCATCAATTTGGTTATTAGTCTTTGTCAATTGCCAAGTGTGACAGTCCAATTTTTCAATCAAGGTTGTGATTAAAGTAATACAATTGTCTCTATCTTTGGTAGCCTCAGAGACCTGTATGTCCTTCTTTGTCATTCCTAAATCTTTCACCACAATCTTAGCATTTTATTCTTTGATTTTGTCATCTTTCTCCTTAATGACCTTATCTTTTTCTTCTATATTTTTCTTCAGGTCATTAATCTCCTGATCCTTTGTTGCCTCCTTCTCTTGCATGACCTTTTTATGGTCTATGATGATCAGTTATTTGCTCCATACAAGTCTTTTTAAATTGCCAATTTCTTACATCAACTGTTGTTCCTTGGGGATTTCAGTATCCTCATGATCAGATGGATGGGAATAGCTTTCTATCTTCAATTCCTCTTCCATTTCTATCTCTCTCTCTCCTACATCTTTTTGTTTTTTTCTCCCTATGCTACTTCCATCTAAATGGTGACCTCATTTTCATCTTGGGCATGTGATGGCCTAGCTTGATCCTTAGGAGGGGTAACTGAGGCCAAAAGCCTACAAGTACTTTAGCAAAGAGCTTTGTGTCCTCCAATTGAGTCTTATACTTTCTACGTTTTCTTATCTAGAGCACCTATTGTACTTGTGTCTCTGGTGCTTGTTTACTCTCTTTTGAATCTAAAAAAATTATTTGAGGTTTAATAAGTGCAACCTCAAGTGCTTCATCGGTTGGTAAAATAGGGGTCTTTGGAGTACTTTCCTCTATTACTCTTCCCCTTTTACTTCTCAATGTTGGAGGGGTGTCTACAATTGTCAACTCCTCTCTCTTCTTCTTGTGTCTCTTGGATTTTGGAGTCTCTGCAGTCTCTGAAGGCTCCTTTGTTGTTTTCTCTTCACTTGCCCCTTCTGAAACTTGGGGTGGACTCTTGATACTATTCTTCTTCTTCTTTATTAGGGTAGATGCCTCAACCAATGTCAATTTCCTTTTTGTTTTATGGGATATCTAAGGGGACTCCACAACAGGTATATTGACTTCTTCTTGTTCTGGTGCAGAGGATTGTCCTCCCACAATTTCCAAGTACCCTTTTGCTTTTTCCTTGTAGTTAGAGAGGAAGTAGATGTCAATGGCCTATCCTCCTCTTCTTCTTTAGTGTGGAATGGTGACACTGCTATGGCCTTCTTTTGCTTTTTCTTGCCCTTATAGTTCTTATCTAAAAAAGCCTATCATTGAGCCTCTCCTCCTCTTTTGGAAATGAAATGGTGTTTGAAAATGAGGTAGATGAGCCAATGGTGTTTGAGTTGACCCTTCCCCTACTGATACTTTTCAGCTAGTGAGGTGATTGCAGAGAATAGGAAATCGGGCAAATTTATCCTATATTCAAAGTTATTATGGCCATGCCTTAGAAAAATAAGCATTTGCATAATTGGCCCTAACACAAGGGCAAACTGGCCATCACATGTAAAGTATTTCATCAACCATGTAGCCAAAGACTGTCGTGGTTGAGGCAAGCTAGTCCTGACAATCCCTTTTACTTCCTCCTTATTGGTATTTCTTTGTATTTTAGGTTCATTATCTACTGAGAAGGATTTTATTAAATTAGCATATAAAGTTTTTAGATGTGTTATGCATGAAAAAGATGAATGATGAAGACTAGCATGCACACTAGATCAAACCCTCTTCCACAATAACATTCAAGGACAAGACCGAGCCAAATCACTACCAAATGGAGGTGGACTCAACTACAGATCTTGTACTCAGGAGTGCTATGGAAAGATATGATTTAATCAAGCATTTTATCAAACCCTAGGTCAATCAATGCACTAAACCCTAGATTTGCAAAGATCTAATTATAACAGGAGATATACAACAAATAATCAGAAACTACCTTCACAAGAGATCAGGAAGATGTCAGAACTTGTGTTCCGAAGGCTGAAATGTCAGAGGACTATTTCAGGGGTGCCCAAGTCTAGGAAGATGGAATCTTCAGAAACTGCAAACTAAAGAAATGTTATAGAGATTTCCCTGATGTCATATCTAAGATCTGTTTAGGTAGAAGGACTATTTTGCAAGCACCCAAGTCTGGCACAAAGGAATATTCCTGAAATGTCGTCAGATCCTGAAACCCTTATCCTTACTCAGTCTTCTTGTGTCTTCACTTTTCTAGATCTTGTACCTATAACCTACACACAAGAAGCAAAGGGGTTTGGGGGTTATGGTGTTTAGGGACTTGCCTCAATCAAATCCCAGGATAGCATTCAAGCTTCCCAACACCATTGTTTGATAAAGAGAGTATGTCCTTGCAACGCAGAGGCTAAACATAAATCAATGAGATGAAATCAAATGATGATGAACAACAATGATATCACCTATCTGATGAAACCCTTAGGAGGATGAATGCTCTTCAACTCATAAGGAGAGATAGCTGATAACTTCAAAACCTGTAACAACACACAATGACAATACAAATATGCTCTAGAATCACAATGAATGCTTTGAATGCTCTTTACTCCAATGCTTCAAGTTAGATATCTCCATCTAGGTTCATAATGAAATCAAAAATACACTTATATATGCTTTCCTGCTAACATTCATTAAATTAACCAAAAGAGCTGACAAGGAGAAACCCTTTAAAGGTCTTATGTCGACATGCATTTAAATTTACCCTAACCAATTAGGGAGGAGTTGGGCGTGGACGCCCAAGTACCAAGGCTCCTTTTTGGTTAGGGGTAAGATTAAGCATGGGCTCCTTGTTCCTAATTTACATTGGTTTTAGGGGATTTTGCATCGGGATGAATATTTTGAATGTATAAAGTTATCATAGGGGACCTAGGAGCTAAACAAGGAGGTAAAAAGACAAGTGTCCACTTTTTACTCCATAATATTTAGCCCCCACTTTAATGTGTGTATGATCTTATGATCAGTACATGCATTAAAGTACATCCAAAGCACATCAAACACTAGGGCGAAGACACACCCTAAGTTTGGAGAACCATTTCTAGCCCCAAGCTTAGGAAAACATAAGAAAGCACTTGACAATCACGCAAGACACAGTGCATACAATAAGGAAGCACGCAATACACGAAGAAGATAGTGAAAGGCACATAATACATAGAGAAGACATGAACATAGGCACACAATACACAAGGTATACATGAGGAGAAATATTATTAAACAATTATATAACCTTAACTAGGCGATGGGGGGAGTTCATCACTACGCGTTACCATCAAAAGCATGCAAAACACATAGAGTGTAGCGAGCTCATCGTTACATGCCGCCACAAAAACACACAAGACACACAAGGAACACACGAAAAACAAACATAATACATGAGCATTGTAGAGTATGTCATCGACACACTGTACGTCTTATACACAACAAACACAGGCGATAGGAAGGAGCTCATCGCTACACTCCACTATTTAAGACATGCCAAACACACTTGACAGTTGAGCTACACTACCACAACCACCAAAGACATGCTTAAGGGTGAATAACTCAAGATCCAACCCCGCCTCCACATAGAACTTTTAAAAGCATGTGTAATCGCTCAAGGGAAGACACAATCCTGCCTTCCGCAGAAGGGCTTTCAAAATGAAACCACACCTGCATCCATAGACACCTTATGGTGAACAGGAAGCATGCACACAAAGTATACAACCCCACATGCATCGTGCAGATGCCTTACAATGAAAAGGAGGTAAATGCAAAACAAAGCAAAGTACACGACCGCACCTACATCCATAGATGCCTTACGGTGAAAATGAAGCATACACAAACACACTTTATAAATAAATATCTAAAATATCTAATCATTTACCACAATATATGCCCCCACCTTAAAGTGGTTGATCCCGCTTGCTGGTATCAAACACATTTAAGGTAAAGTTGAAAACACGCAAGGGAACATGAGCTTTCGCAAAGCCCATGCCCCAAAGTGACATGTGCTAGCAATCACCGAATGTTCCCAACAATCACACACGTTAGTATCAAATTCTAATCATAAAAAATATTTATGCATAGAAATAAGGTAACATACCACATAAACAAACCAAGGCTACACTTACGGGTTGAAAACTGAGTATAGCCTTTAGGTTATACTCCAGGTATCTCAAAACTGAGTGAGGTGACAAGGTGAGATACAAAGCATTCCAAAATGCATAGAAGCATATTTAAAGTATTGCAAAGGCTTGTTACAAGAAGTTTCACAATATGATACACGATCACATCACAACATGAGGTGATTCTACTAGTCAAGCGTCAGTAACATATTAACCCCATCTTCATATATGGACTAGGTCCACTTTTATCCTTGTCGTAGGGACACTCGGTCCTTATATTTATTTGTTATCGTCATCCGTCAACTAGTAGAGCCACAGAAGAATGAAAACATGAAAAATGAGAAAGGAGACAAAGGTGACTTAGGTTCACAATGTGGGAAAATGCCCCCAAGACATCCTCCACAACATTATGCCCCCAAGGCACCACACACAACAATTACAACAAGAGAGAGGAGAGTGGAAGAATAGAGAAACAAATAGAAGAAGTGTCACAACAGAGGCAGTCTCCTTGTATCCTTGACCTTACAAGAGTATCAAGGGTCATTCAAGGAGACCTAACCAACATTTAACACAATATGGGGGAAACACAACACAACACAACTATATCTATTTAAGAGGAGGCCAAACTTGCGAGCATCTTAGAGAGGTGCTCTATCAAGTGTGGTAAAATGTGTGAGGAACTCATACCTATTTGATGTTTATTACCAAAACAGTCACGCGGTGCTTGTTTCTCAAGACCTTGTATGTTTGAATTTTCTAATGCTTGCGGGGAGGGGAATCATTACCTTTTTCCACAGATGATTGATGCCTTGCTATTTTCCTTTATTTTTCTTTCTTAATCTACTTTGCTTAATGAATGAGCCTTTCATGATGAAATGGGATGCTTATCATCGTCACAACTTTTTCTTGCTTCAAGTGATTACATGTAGGATGCTCCATTTGCTTATCTTGTACATTTTGGTTATCTCTCATTCCATAAAGGGATAACAGAGGAGGAACCTCAGCGTAGATACCTTTTCCTTGTGGGTGAGGTAGATCTTTGTTTATCATCTTATCTACTTCTATCATGCTGATTATTTCATCGTAGTCGAGATAGTCATCTTCATGCTCTATTGTATTTTGTTCCAACATGTTGTTATGTTTAGGAAAAGGATCAATGAAGATTTGTAGGTTTTGATTTGAAGGAGCTACTGACTTATTTCCATTGTCATTCACACCAGTAACATGTATCATGTTACAATTGATGAGGTCTTGAATTTCATGTTTAAGATGCATACATATTTCGGTATCATGTCCCATCGAGCGGTGATAGTGATAATAGGCATTAGTATCAAATGGTCCTTGCATCTTTCTATTGTCTAGTGGACGAGTAGGAGGAAGCTTCAAAAGATTGTTGTTCACTGCTTGAGTCATTATTGAATGAAGAGAATCTGATAGTGGAGTGAATTGTCTCTGTTGCTATCTGAATTGAAATGGTGTCTGATTAGGCTTTGTAATAGCGGACACTTGTGATTGAAAGTTGTTCGAATGTTGCCCATTGATCTTAATGAAATTTTTGTTATTCTTCTTAAATGAATTTTGAGATGTTCCAGTTATAGATTGACCAACAGAAGTCGATGAGGTATGATTCTCATACTGACTAGCTAAAAGTTGGTAATCTCTGAGAGTTGTGCATAGATGATCGAAAGAACTATACTTCATCAAAATTATTTATCACGTATGTTGGGTTGTAGGTTCATAATGAATACTTTTTGAACATCCTCATTTATAATTAGATATTGTATTTACGCAAAGAGAGATTGATATCGACTGATGATTTCCGTTAATTTTTCTTTTGGACCTTGTTTATAATGGACTAAATCAATCAATGAGATAGTAGGTCCAATGTTTGCTTGGAAATGTTGCAAGAATTGATCAAATAGCTATGATAACAAGTGTGTTGAATTAGGAGGTAGAGAGAAAAACCATTCCAAAGAAGTATCTTTAAGAGATCGAGGAAAGAGTTTTGCTAACAATGCCTCGTCAAAGAAGAAATCACTACACATTGTTGTGAATACTGCCACATGAGTATTAGGATCACCTTTACCACTATACTTTTCAAAGCAAGGAGTCTCAAATTTGTCAGGCATTTGTGCTCTTAGGATTGTATAAGATAAAGGACTGCGAGCATGAAATGTTGGTAGGGTAGGTTGAGATGAAGTATTAGTCAAATTTGTCACTTTTTGCTGCAAGGATGACATACTCTGCAAAAGTTGGTTTAGAAGAGCATCATTGGGTGAAGTGGTTTTAGGATTTGAGACAAGAGGATTTGATGATGCAATTGTGAAATTGAGAGGTGGTTGGTAATATGTGGAGGTGATAGGTGGTTGAGAATAATTATTCATGGGTATGGATACAGAAGGTGTTGAGTTTTGATAATTAAATGCAATAGCTTTGTAATTGTTTCCAGTAGATGTTCCCATGGTAGTGGTAGCATTACTACAAGCTTGTGAATTGGTAGTGAGAATTGATGGTGTAAAAGTAGATACACTCGTAGTCGGTATGGTGCCGATACTTGTGAGCTTATGTACTTCAGTGGTGACACATTTTCTCTGACATTCATGTGGCTAGCCGTTGATTTAATGTTATGACCCACTATGTGGGATAATCCACAGAGCATGTCAACACCTTCTTGGCCTTCTTGTAACAACCCTCTTATACCATCAACAATAGGTATCACTTCTTGAGCAAGATGTGCACCTCCTACAATTTGTTGAAAATCAACTAGTTATTTGTCTAGTTTCTTGAGTTGCTCGTCAGGTACATGTGTAACTATATCAATCACATCTTCAACATCATGAAATTTTTGTTCTTTCGACATGTTGGTGTTTCTGATATCTTGCAAAGATCTTTATTCACCTTTCATAAAGTAGTTGTGTAATGGATTTTTTGATATTTGCATATCATTGCTATTCAAAGCTCTAGAACATATTATCCTCTTTTGCCTTGTGCCTAAGGATCAATGAAATCCTAGTATTTTCACCCTTTGAAATATAAGAGAAAACCATCCAAAATGGATAAGTCCCATAAGTTCTAAGTTTTCCTTGTATTTTTGCCTTTTCAGAGTTTCGGGGTTCAGAGTTCTTCCCTTCGCTTTGCCATCCTAATCAGCTCTGAACTTTGTTTTGTCCCTTTACAAAATATTCTAAGTGTTTCAGTCTTTAGAGGTCAGGAGTTCTCTCTTCTGCTTTCTCTTTTGGAAGGCCGAAGGCTGGAGGTCCACTTGCTGAAGACCGACAAGTAAAACCTCTATGTATGTCGGAGGTCAAAATATGGGCTTCTCGTCTTCCATCTTGTTCATAAAAGGCAAAGGTAGAAGGTCCGACGGTTGACCTCCCGATGGGACACATGGTGTATTCTAGTTTGTTTCTACCATTCCACAAGGATTATTTTATTAAGTTAAAAGATGACTGCAGAACTACGGAAAGCTGCCAGGTGGCAGTGACGTCATCCTCAGGAGAAAGGTTCAGGACCCGAGTCCCACTTCTTTTCATTCAAAATATTTCTAAGTGTTTCGGGGAGTCAAATTTCAGTCTTTTCTTCTTCCCTCTTCCTTCTTTTGGAAGGAGGAAGGTCGAAGGCCTGAACCCCGAACTCTGCCGAACCTTTGAAAAAGTGACTAAGTCTTCAAACTTCTGAGGCTCAGACTTTCTCTCCTCTTCCTTCTCTCAAAAGGCGTAAGGTAGAAGGCCTGAGGCCCGAAGTTTGCTAATTTCATAAAATTGACTAAGTATTGCAAAGGCAGAGGTCAAGTTCTTCTTCCTTCTAAAGAATAATGTAACGGTGAAGGCCCGAACCCCAAAGCCCAAGGATTTCTCCTCTCTCAGACTTCAGAGGTTGGGGTTTCCTCCTTCACCTCTCCAAAGGCCTGATTAGTGGAAGACTGATTAGAGGAAGTCTGATATGTCAGAGCCTTACCTTTTTGCCTTCCAGAGGTATTTCTTCTGCTCAAAACATGACGGGACTACTCAGTGACCCTCCTGGTCACCATTAATGCTTCTTCAGAGCCCAATTTCTTGTAGAAGATGGATTCCTCACTTCCCCATGCTACTGTTGTCCCTTTACATTGAATTTCTCGTACTAATGGCATGGGCAGACCTATTTTAGCATATTTCACGGGAAGAGCCATGTGGGTGCGCTCCAAGTACACAGAATGAAGTTCATGGGTGATGGTCCTTTCTTGTTGACTTCTCATTCCACATCCATGGCTGCTATAGTGCGATTGTAAAAGATATATATGCATGATTCAAAGATGTATTTCGGGTTGGTTAGCTATTCTTCTAGGCTACTACGCTTGTTGGGCAATTTGTTATCACATACCTTGTAACGCATTTGTAAGAACTAGTCGGATCTGATGCATTGTGCTCGAAGCTGAGCCTTTGATGTCTCTGATAGTGGTTCACCAATGAATGTAGATGGTTGTTGTGTCTTTCTCTTTGTAACAAAGTATTTTTCATTTGTAATAGTTATTTAGCCTTCATGATTAATATAATCACTAATATTTTGCCTCTCTTATGCTTTCACTCTGTGTTTACTTGAAATCTATAACTCATTATGTGGATAAAATGGTCCCTCCATTGGTTGTAGTTTTCTAATTGGAACCTCTATTGAAGTTGTAAGTCTGTGTAAGTCGCTTCCAATATTTGAGGTCATTATTGTGTTATGTCGGTTGCAGCTAAACACCCTATATCTTGGTGTATCACCTTCCTTTTTTTAGTTTCCCTCTCTCCCTTTTCCCAGGTGATCATTAGTGTAGGTTTAGTCTATTCCTCTAAGCCTTAAGCTTAGAAAGAGGAACCCGCCTTCTCTAGAGGTTTGGTCTCAACTGCAAAGGTCCCACACCTTGAGACCAATCCCATGTTACTCTGAAATTGTTGGAATCATCAAAGCTCCAACAAAAGGGTGTAATTTTAGGTGATAACAATTTCTAGCACGTCCGGTGGGACCCTCTGCTCTGAGTAAGAGTTGGACTCAGAAATTTTGGTGCTTTTCTTAGTTTATTTTCTACTGTGGAAGCACTCAACAAGCACTTGGCGACTCTACTAGCCCAGTGTTCATAATCAACTCAACATTTCATGCCTGGAGTGCAGACCCGGTCTTCTTCTAGAGGTAATTATCAATTCACCTAACTATCATTTACTGAATCAAGAAGAAGTAGAATATCTAGGTCCCCTGTGAGAGAAAATAGGAGTGCAGTTCTATCTCCTTCAAGAGCCCAGTCTACTCCCCCTCCAGCTAGATTCCAAGTTAGTTTCTAGTATTCAAGAAGAACCCTACGCACACCTAGAATTAACCTAAATACCCCTAAGATGGCGAGGAATATTCTTTTTGTTACATTCAATGGGGATATCCCTCTGGACCTAGCCCAATATGATGATATCCCTACCTCATCCTTAAAGGCTATCCCATTCTTCAATGGTGAAAACTTCACCACCCCTACTGAATACATTCAGAATATTGCCAGCATCTGCTCTGTCCATAATGTCACTGTTGACAATGTGGCGGTGAGACTACTAGCTTCTTCATTCAAAGGAAAAGCCCTCTAGTGGTATAGAGGTTTCCCAACCAATTCCATCCACAACTGAGATGAATTGGGGATAAAATTATGTCAACATTTTGAAGACAAGAGTGACCACCTGTCACTGATGAAGTAGCTAGCTATAATCAAGAGAGTCCCCCACGAATTTATGGTGGACTTTAATTACATATTCCAAAAGACATGGGACATAATCCCATTATTGGTGAAACCCTTCCCAAACACTGCATTCATTTATTATTTGAGATCCCTAAATTCTAACATTGTTGTCATGATTCAATATTTGGGAGGGACTGTGCTACCAGATGCATACGACATAGCTAGATAAGGGTAGAAAATTGCCTAATTCAGGCTGGGAAAATTGCTCCAAGGTCATCAATGCCTTTATTTCTAGAGGCCCCTATTATTCAGCCTGTTGTGGCTCCAATTCCTATGACAGTCAGCCCCGCTACTCCTCTAATTACACCTGCAATTGAGAAAGAGGATGAGAAGGATGCTCTGATCAGAAGATTGAGAAATGAATTGGTGTTGGCAAGAAGACAATTGAAACAACCTAACAAACCATATAAACCCTCTAACCAAACATATCAGCCATTCAATCAGAATTATCAGCAAGGTAGACCACCATATCAAGGGAATGTGCAAAGGCCAAATCAGCCTAGTTACATCAAACCATTGAATGTTGTACACCCTAATGCTGCTAGTACATTTGGGCCTCTTGTGCCCATACAAAACAACTTGGCTCAGCATAACGATTGGTGCTATCCATGTAATCAGCCCCATGATCAAAACTTGTGCCAAAGTGGACAATTCGGTTAGGCTTTGACAGTACAAAGCCAGCCGATGAATTCAGAGCAACAAGTCAACTCTAGTCGAGAGACGGTGGGAGGGCATGAACAAATGTAAAACAATTCTACCTTGATGAATTGGACACAGGATGATTTTTTTGGTATCAATCAAGGTGCAGGCCCAATAGCACACAACACAAGAGCCAAAAGAAGAGCCACTGAGGATGCATCAATACCTATAGTTGGTCAGACATCTTCCTCCCAAGCATGCCAAATGGCTACAAATGCAGGAGTAACATCCAATACTCCTTCAAAACAAATAGATCAAACTGTGGGTAAGTCAAATTCAGTGCTAGAACAACAACCCTAGACCAATCAACAGTCAAAGCTTGACACTGTGGTCACAAAGGTATCCCAGAAGGTTAGTCAGATTCCCTTTAGCATAGTTGATTAGATGAAGAAGACTAACCTGAATGTCACTATGTGGGATGCCTTGTTAATCCTAGCTCAAAGAGATTTGTTGAAGGAAGCTTTGACAAGCTTCAACCAGCCTATTGTGGAGAGAACAAAAGAAAAGACACTCACCCCAGTGAACCTATGCCAACCCAAGGAGGAGACAAGCATAAGAAAAACTAGTAAGCCCCCTCCATTCTATGTTTCCTTAATCATTGGTGATAAATTGTTCCACAATTGCATGATAGATTTTGGGGTGGGTACTTCTGTTATGCCCAAAAACATAGCTGATAGATTAGGCATAGAATATGAGTGTGTGAATAAGGGGGTGGTACAATTAGATGGCATTATTGTTAAGACAATAGGTGTTATTAAAGATTTAAAGCTCACCCTGCATGCATGCCATGGCTGCTCTGTTTCTCAAGATATCTCAGTCATAGACCTCCCTGCATACTTTGACATATGCTTATCTAGGGATTTCACTACTAAAATAGGTGGGTAATATCTTCTGATTGGTCCCACATGTTGTTCAGAACTAGATATGGCACTAAGGTGACCATTAAGGCTAAGCCTATTGCCAATGACCACATAGAGCCTTATACACCCATCCCCTTAGACATGAATTGCATAATTCGTGAGTTGGAGGAGGATGACAATAATAGGCATGAGGTTGCAACACCTGTGGAGGAAATACCTGATATACAGCTTGATGAGTGGGCAAACTATTTTTAGTTTGATACTCTTGACCATATAGAGGAAATAGGGTTGGGTACTTATTGTATCCACGAAGAGGCCATCATCATCCCTAATATTGAAAAACCAACACTAGATTCCAATGGGATATGGCAGATGTATTTTGATGGCTCCAGAAGCAAAAATGGAGCAGGTGTTGGGGTTGTGTTAATTTCACCCTAAAAAGAAAGTTATTTCTCTACTTTCAGACTACAATTCAGTTGTACCAATAATGTGGCTGAGTATGAAGCCTTGATTCAGGGTATACAGCTGGCACAAAAGAGAGGAATAAGAGTTCTACAAGCATTTGGTGACAACAAACTTGTTCTCCACCAAATTAGATCACAAAGTGCTTCAAATAATGACTTGCTCAAGTCATATAAGCACAGATTGTGGGAGCTGATTGAAGACTTTGATGCCTTCAATATTCAGGCAGTGCCCAGATAGAAAAACAAAGTTGCTGATAGGCTGTCTACAGTTGGTGCCCAGTTTGACATTCCCTAGAATGTCAAACGAGATTAGATCAGCATGTAAGGATTGTTGTCAGACCTGTTGTGCCTGACAATGTGATAAGCTGGAAAGTGTTTGAAAGTGACCAACAGATTGTAAATTTCTTGTAAGAAGAGGCAACATTTACTACCAAAAATTAGTCCACATTGCAAGAATAGTATGGTGACCAGGTGATCCAACTAAAGACCAACAAACTGCCTAGGGGACTGATCACTTTAGAGAGCATATTTGGTGTTGACTATCAACCTAAGAAAGAGAAAATGAACATGACAATAAAAAAGAGGACTATGAAGAGGTGGAGATTTCACAGGGCAGTTTTCTAAAACCTGGCAAGCTGAGAGGCAAGGTTCTATTGAACTTTATAATGAATTTGATGATTTAATAGCTTAGGATTATAGGGATCTAAAGTGCTTTGATCCTAGTTTAATCCAACATACCATTGATCTAGATCCTAATGCAAAGCTCATTCGCCAAAAACAAAGGTCATTCAATCCCAAAATAGAGCCATTAATGAGAAAAAAGCTATCCAAGCTCATAGAGGCTAAAATCATTTATCCCATTGAGCATTCCTCTTGGATAGCTAACCTTGTTTTAGTTAGGAAGAAGAATGGGGAAATCAAATTGTGCATGGACTTTAGAGACCTGAATAAGGCCTCCCTTAAAGACCACTATCCACTCCCTTCCATGGAGCAAATTCTTCAAATAGTCACAGGAGCTGAAAGATTTTCACTCCTGGATGGCTACTCAGACTATAACTAGATTTTTGTGAAAGAATTAGGTCAGTACAAAACAACCTTTACCACCAAGTGGAGTACTTTGGCTTACCAAAAAATGCCATTTGGGTTGACCAATGTTGGGCCAACCTTCCAAAGAGCAATGGATTTGGCCTTCAAAGTCCTGATCAATGATATTATTTTATTGTATCTCGATGACTTGACTATATATTCCAGGAATGCAGCTAACCACCTGGGTCATTTGAGAAAAGTCTTTGAGAGATGCAGGGAATATGGAATATCATTGAATCAAAAAAATGTGTATTCGTTGTCCCAGAAGGCAGATTTTTGGGACATGTAGTTTCAAAGGAAGGATTGGCCATTGATCCGGAAAGAACCAACGCCATTCTAGCTCTTCCTCTTCTTAGTCACAAGAAAGGCCTGCAGAGTTTTCTGGGAAAGATCAACTTTGTGAGGAGGTTCATACCTAACTTCGCTTCAATAGCAAAGCCCCTCACAACCATGCTTAAAAAGAATGTTGTCTTCACCTGGTCAAAGGAAGGCAGGGACAATTTTGAAGTTGTCAAGTAGGCCATTGCACAGGCTCCCATGCTGATAAATCCTAATTATGAGAAGGATTTTATCCTTTATGTCTTTGGAGGCAAGGAGGGCATATCAGCAGTTTTAATGCAACATAATGAAGAGAAATTGGAATAACCAATTGCTTTCTTTAGCCATCCTCTCAAAGAATATGAACTAATGTATGATTTTGTTGAGAAGCGGGTATTTGTTGTAGTGAAAGCACTCAAAAAAGTTATGCATATGCTTTCAAACATCAAAATATTGTTGACGGTAAACCACCCTAGCATTAAGGAATTTCTTTTAAGCAGAGATATTAATGAAAAAGGGTTGGGTGGATCACAAAGGTGATGGAATATGATGTCAACATCAACATTACCAAGCTAGTGCGAGGCAAAGGCCTATGTGAGCATATGGTCATGAACCCTGAGGTAATAAATGACACTGTATGTGTCCAAGGGTAGGCACAACCAGCGGATTCCCATGCTCCAACTGACTGGTATCATGACATGGTCACATTTCTACAGTCAGGTAGATGCTCAGATGGATTGGATTTTTTGGCTCCAATCCATCCCTTATGTTCTTGTTGATGGTGTCTTGTTTAGAAAAGACATCAATGGAGTTCTTCTTAGATGTATTACATGAGATCAGACTTCTAAGGTGCTAGAGAAATTTCATAATGGCCCTGTTGGTGGCCATTATTCTCCAAGAACGACTACTATCAAGATCATGAGGGCTGGTTATTACTGGCCCAATTTATTCAAAGATGCCCATAAATGGGTGAGAAGCTGCAAAGAATGTGCATTATTTGTAGGTAAACAAAGATTGGCTGCTCTTCCCCTGCATCCAATTCAGACTGATTAGCCATTTGCCCAATGGGGTTTGGACTTCATTGGGATGATTAATCCATCTTCCAGTGTTGGTCACAAGTGGATTTTGACAGCCATTGATTATTTTACAAGGTGGACAGAGGCAGTTGCATTAAAGGATGTCATAGAGGCCTCCATTTTGGATTTCCTTAAGGGGATACTTGTTAGGTTTGGTGTTCCATTCACCATTATTTTTGACAATGCCAAAGCCTTTGTAGGCACAAAAATTAGTGAATAGGCATTGCATTATGGAAATTATTTAAAGACATCATACAATTACTACCCCCAAGGGAATGGCCTGGCTGAGTCCACAAACAAAAACCTGATTAGGATCAGCAAGAGGACAATGGATGATAATAAAAGAACTTGGCATTCCAAGTTAAATATAGCTCTCTAGGTTGATAGAATTACTCCCAAAAGGGCCATAGGTAATTCTCCTTTCATACTTGTTTATGGAAAGGAAGAAAGGCTTCCATTATCATTGGAGTTGCCCTCCCTTGAGTTGGCACATTAGTTGGAGCTGCTAGAAGGTGATGCCATGACAGTCAGGTTTGCTGAGTTGATGGAGCTTGAAGAAAAAAGAGACGCTACCATGAGGACTCTTGAGGTTCACCAAGATCAAGTAAAAACAACTTTTGATAGAAAATCAACTGATAGAACATTCAGTGAGGGAGATATGGTGTTGAAATACAGATAAAGCCAAAGCTAGGAGACATTCAAAATTTGATGTCATGTGGAGTGGCCCTTACATTATTACCTACTACAAATAGGCCAATGCATTTCAACTTTCCAAGTTGAAAGGGGAGGTTGTACCAATCCCATTCAATGGGATTCATCTCAAACCTTGCTTTTAGCATGGTTGTGGGATTTTGTAAATATGTTAGGTGTTTCCTTTCAATAAGTGATTTTGCACAGGCATCATTCTCGTTAGGATATTGTTTACCTTGTTTGTTTTGCCTTGTCTTGTTTCTTGGAGGCAGTGTTCAGTTTTGTGTTGGTCTGGCCAACCCATGTTCTTGTTGCTGTGCCCTTTGACTATGTGCCCAATGGATTGATAAGACCTCTAGATCCCAATGTTTAGTAGGCAAACATCCCTGCATAGTTGCCAAAATGTTATCCTATTTTGCCTTGTGGCCAAATAGCCTAAGGATCCATGAAATCCTAGTATTTTCACCCTTTGAAATGCAAGAGAAAACCATCCAAAATGGCTAAGTCCCCAAAATCCTACGTTTTCCTTGTATTTTTTGCCTTTTCAGAGTTTCAGAGTTTGAAGTTCTTCCCATCGCTCTACCATCTGAATCGGCTCTAAACTCCATTTTGTCCCTTTGCAAAATATTCTAAGTGTTTCGGTCTTTGGAGGTTGGGAGTTCTCTCTTCCGCTTTCTCTTTTGCAAGGCCAAAGGATGGAGGTTCGCTTGCTAAAGACTAACAAGTAAAAGCTCTATGTATGTCAGAGGTTAGAGATCAGGCTTCTCGCCTTCTATCTTCTTCATAAAAGGCGGAAGCTAGAAGTTTCGATGACCGACTCCTGATGGGACACATGGCGTATTCTGGTTCATTTCTACCATTCCGCAAGGATTATTTTATTAAGGCAAAAGGTGACAGCAGAACTACAGAAAGCTGCCAGGTGGCAGTGACATCATCCTTAGGAGGAAGGTTTGGGACCTGAGTCCCGCTTCTTTTCATTCAAAATATTTCTAAGTGTTTCGGGGAGTCAGATTTCGGTCTTTTCTTCTTCCCTCTTCCTTCTTTTGGAAGGAGGAAGGTTGAAGGCTTGAACTTCGCCAAACCTTTGTAAAAGCAGCTAAGTCTTCAAACTTCCAGGGCTCAGACTTTCTCTCTTCTTCCTTCTCTATGAATGTCAATTTCATAAAATTGACTAAGTATTGCGAAGGTAGAGGCCAAGTTCTTCTTCCTTCTAAAGAACAATGCAACGGCGAAGGCCCGACCCCTGAAGCTCAATGATTTCTCTTCTCTCAAACTTTAGAGGTTGAGGTTTCCTCATTCACCTCTCTAAAGACTCAATTAGTGGAAGACTGATCAGAGGAAGTCCAATATGTTGGAGCCCGACCTTTTTGCCTTCCAAATGCATTTCTACTTTTCAAAACGTGACAGGACTGCTTAATGACCCTCCTAATCACCATTAATGCTTCTTCAGAGCCTGATTTCTTGTAGAAGATGGATTCCTCGCTTCCCCATGCTATTGTTGTCCCTTTGCATTGAATTTCTCATACTCATGGCATGGGCAGACCTCCTGTTTCAGCAAATTTCATGGGCAGAGCCATGTGGGTATGCTCCAAGGACATAGAAGGAAGTTATTGCAGCATGGGCGATAGTTCTTTCTTGTTGACTTCTCATTCCATGTCCATGGCTACTATAGCGAGATTGTATAATCTATATATGCATGATTCAAATATGTATTTCAGGTTGGTTAGCTATTCTTCTGGGTTTCTATGCTTGTTGGGTAGTTTGTTATCACAGACCTTGTAATGCATTTGCAAGAACTAGTCGGATCTGATGCATTGTGCTCGAAGTTGAGCCTTTGATGTCTCTGATAGCAATTCACCAAGGAATGTAGATGGTTATTTTGTGTCTATCTCTCTGTAACAAACTATTTTTCATTTGTAATGGCTTTTTAGCCTTCATGATCAATATAATCACTGATATTTTGCCTCTCTTATGCTTTCGCTTTGTGTTTACTTGAAATCTATAGCTTATTCTATGGATAAAATGGTCCCTCCATTGGTTATAGTTTTCTAAGTCGAACCTCTGTTGAAGTTGTAAGTCTGTGTGAGTCTCTTTTAGTATTTGAGCTTATTGTTGTGTTATGTCAGTTTTAGCTAAACACCCTAAATCTTGGTGTATCATCTCCCTTTTTTTTAGTTTCCCTCTCTCCCTTTTCCTAGGTGATCATTAGTGTAGGTTTAGTCTATTTCTCTAAGCCTTAAGCTTAGAAAGAGGAACCAACCTTCTCTGGAGGTTTGGTCTCAACTGCAAAGGTCCCACACCTTGAGACCAATCCCATGTTACTCTAAAATTGTTGGAATCGTCAAAGCTCCAACAAAGGGTGCAATTTTAGGTGATAACAGAACCCATTAGTCTACAACTTCTTCTTACCAAGGTGTTGGTGTTAGGGAAATGGGTTATACAACTCATGCAAAGTCTTATAACACTCAATGCACTAACCAAGATTATGATCAATAAGATTAATAAGATTAAGGTAGTTATGCTTGTTGAAATACACAATGTGTAATTGCAAAACTATGAAGATTGTAAATGGATATTGAAAAATATGTGATAGGTCAATGTAAGATTTAAATTTAAAACTCAACAAGATACAAATGCTCAAAGCTTCAGGTACACCAAAATGTTATACGTGAAAAAGATGAATGATGAAGACTAGCATGCACACTAGATTAAACCCTCTTCACAATAACATTCAAGGACAAGATCGATCCAAATCACTACCAAATGGAGGTGGACTCAACTACAGATCTTGTACTTAGGAGTGCTATGGAAAGATCTAATTTAATCAAGCCTTTTATCAAACCCTAGGTCAATCAATGCACTAAACCCTAGACTTGTAAAGATCTGATTATAATAGGAGATATACAGTAGATAATCAGAAACTACCTTCACAAGAGTGATCAAGAAGATGTCAGAACCTGTGTTCTAAAAGTTGGAATGCCGAAGGACTATTTCATGGGTGCCCAAGTCCAGGAAGATGAAATATTCGGAAACTACAAACTAGAGAAATGTTACAGAGACTGCCCTGATGCCGGATCTGAAGTTTGTTTAGGTAGAAGGACTATTTTACAAGTGCCCAAGTCTAGCACAAAGGAATATTCTCAAAATGTTATCAAATCCTGAAACCCTTATCCTTACTCAGTCTTATTGTGTCTTCACTTTTATGGATCTCACATTGTTACGTTCTGTTGGGTGAATATTTTGTTGTTAACTCACTAACGGCAAAATGGGTATATCAGCCACAGCTATGATGAGACAAAGTCTCTCCTCTCAGCAAGGGGAGGTTCCCTCTAATTACTCAACTTTTGCAAATCAAACAACTTATCAAATTTATGTACACTAAAAACTATGTTTGTGGTGGTTCCATCTCATCTCATTCTCTTTTTTCATAATAGATGTTTATATTTCAAACTCTTGATATAAGACTTGTAAATTATCACAAAATCACAGAAACTCAAAGTTTTCTGTTACCTCACTTACTACTTGTAAACAGAACTATTTGAAGTAGAATGCAGCACAAAGTCTTCATTCTTCTTCAAGATGGTAAAAGTAAATCAAATATAACAACTTGCAGCACAAAGTCTCCAAACTATTGTATTCTCACAAACATGAACACAACCCACAACCGATTTGATAACACAAAGTTTATCAGAATCAAATTAAGAGCGCTCTTCAATCACTTGAAACAAACTCCACACATCAATTATTATCAAATAAGATTATGATAGCAAGACGTAAGAACAAAACTATCACAACACAAATAATCCCAAGACAAATATTGGAATTGAACTTGCTTTCTTGTATTGATAAATATTTGAATATTGATTTTCACAAAAGGCACAAAGTCTTGATTTGCTTCTCAATTCGCCAGAGTTTTCTTGCAATAGACAAAGATAGATATTTACAAAAGAGGCCCCCTTTATTTATAGGGAAAGGCCTTGAGAAAATATAGGAAATCTACAACTAATTTGACTTATTCAAAAATAGGAGTCCTTATTGACTTGGGACTTCCTATATTTTTACACGTAATTACATATTGAAAATGTACATGTAAAAATGTCCAAAATTGTTTTGAAAGTACATGTGAAAATCAGAAAATAAACTAAGGGAAAAAACCAGCTGCTTCAATTTGTATCACCACTTTTTCTCATGTGGTGATTATACATAGTGAAGGCCGCTTGCATTTCAATGCTACCTGGGTTGAATGCATTTTTGAAGATCATCCTGGCCCTCACTATGGCGTCCCTCACTGTACTGATTGACTTGGCATGATTAGTTAACCTGGTTTTCAGATTGTCCAAGGTTAACTGGTTGTCTAAGATGTTGTCCACAGAAGTTATTGAAAATGCTTTATCTTCAAATTCTTTTTGGAACATGTCTTCAAATTCCTTAACCATTTCTTCCGCAGAAAGAAATTGGTTATCTAGTGATACCAACTTACAAGGCAACTCCTCCACCTTATGCAAAATATTAACATCATTTTCTTCACTGGTTTCCTTTGCAGCTTCAAGATCCTTGATCAAATTTCTTAGCATATTGCTCCTGTACATCAGAGCTTCCTTTGTTTCTGTATATGAATCCCTGTTGGAAATAGCACCAATGGATATTAGGGTACTTATTTTTAGCTTCCTCATTTCCACCCATTTATCATGAGTATCCTCCGTGCGCTCAATATCTTGAGAGATAGCATCAATGAGGTCATTAAGTTCTGCCCTTACTTTCCTCATTTTATCCATCTTCTCAAATACATCCGTGAGCAAAGAGATTCCTTGCACTCGCATCCTGTCTAAGTACTCTTCAAGTACTTTTCCTCTGAGGTGAGTCTTTTCTGCTTTCAGAATGACGGGGTCTTCTACAGAAACGGCCTCTGGAGTAATTGCTTCCAAGTTCAAAGTGATCTTTCTTACCATTGCAGTCAGCTGTTCTACCTTTGCCTTGTAATAACCTTTCATTTCTTTTTCCCTGTCGAACTTCTGGATCAGGATGTCCATGGCTGACTGCATATCATTTTTAGCGCTTTCATGGGTGATTTTACCCAATTCAACCCTAGAAATAGAATAGTCATTCATATCAAAATTTTCAACAGTTGCATCCTGTGGAGGTTTTGCTATCTCCAGAAATTTATGTCCCTTATCTTCAAGTACCCTGGAAAGGATCTTTGGTTTCTTCGGGGCCTTAGGCTTTGCAGGTACCAACTTAGTGAAATCAAAATCATGTGGGGAGATGACTTGCTTTTTCCTCTTTGGCGTATAAGCTGATAACCAAGGTGGAAGCAGAGAAGTATTCACATTGGGATCCATTCCTACCGCTGGTGTTCCCGGAACTGTGCTTGTACTGGTGGTAGAAACAATAGGCGGGGTGTTAGTAAAAACCGCACCTGTTACATTTGCACTTGAAACTTGCTCAGTATTCATCACAAAATGATCAAACATGGATGTATCCCCAATATCAAAAGACGAAGAAGACAAACTAGGAATTGAATTAGAAGAACGGAGAACATTTTCAAAAGTGCTGTGGGGATTATCAAAAATTATTTTAGGAGAAGAGGGGGATTCAGAGGAAGGAATATTAATAGGGGAAACAGACACAGGGGCTGCGACAGGTGTATTGTCCTGTGGAGACAAAGCCTCTTCATCTTGTTGATCTGAATTCCTATCTTCAACATCCATCTCTTCTGTAGCTGGCTCTTCAGTCGCTGGCTCCTCGACTTCCATATCTTTCGTTTCAGGTTCTTCCTCAATAGCTTTTGCTTTCTTCGTCACAAATCTGATTTTAGGCTTGTGTGTTTTAGAGGATGATGGAACATCACTCTTGTTCTTCGTTATGTTTTCTGCCTTTTTACCAGTCTGCTCTTGAATTTCAGTTTCTGAACCAGTGAGGAATTCTTTCAGCGTAATTCCTTTATCCGCCAGCCAGTTATTGGTGTTAGCCAATATAGGCTCAAATCTCTTCCTTAGTGAAGTCGACTCCTTTTGGGACCATTGGATTGGAGGGAGAGGAGTATTAGCTATCTGTTCTGCATCATACTTGGCATCAACCAATTCCCCATCATCCACAAGATCTTCTGGAATATCAGCAAGTCCCAGATATTCAATTTGTTCTAGAGACAGCCTGCTATAGTCCAGTTTCCTGATATCTTCCTCTGTTCTCAAGTCTATCCAGACATCTTCCACCATGGGTTCGTAAAACTGTGTTTTCCTCCTAATTTTATCCTTTACGCCCTGGTAGTCAAATTTTGGTCTCCTCTTGAATTGCTTCATGGTGACCAACTGCATTTCTGTCTCCATGGCCCTTGCCTTTGCGGCAGTCAACACTGAGTATCTGCCGATTTCCACTGGAAATCTGAAACCAGGCTTCTTGAGTTCCATTTGTTTGTTATGCACGACAATCATTTGTCTGCACAACTCCATCAAGACCAGTCTATCTAAAGGAAACCTAGGAAGCATATAAGGGTAGCCTTGGAAAAAGCCAACCCTCAAGTATGAGAAAGATGGAAATTGCAAAAACATACAACCAAAGTCATTAACTACTGTCCATGCCTCATCTGAAATTCTTCTCTGCTCCAGTTGGGGATCAAAAAGACACAAGAACACAGCAAAGAACGCATCATTCACCCTCCTGAAATGGTGAATTGAACCTTTCAATGTCAGCTGAGAATAATACTGGTATACTGGGACTACTCTCCTATCCCCTTCTGATGATAATCCCAAAAAAATCCTCATGGAGGCTGCAATGTATACCAGATAGGAAGTCATGAAGAACTTGAAGGTAGTGGATACCTTCGTCAGCTGGTCATGCAAAGCGTTACTGATTTGTTCTCCCCAGAAAATAACTTGCCTGCCCTAGAGTATGACCTTAATGAAAGGATACATCCATTCATGAAACTGTGAAGAGGAGGACAAACCTCTTACCTTGCTGAGGAGGGTAATCAAGTCACCAACTTCTTCCACAAAATCGCTTCGAGGAAAACTACGTGGCCACCTTGACAAACTTGACCTCGCAGTCTTCAACCATTTGTTGTTGATCACTTTCTTCGCTTTTTCTAGATTCTTGTCATATTCCTTCTGAGCTTCAACAAAGTCAAGCTTCAATACCTCTATCGCAGGAGGACACATGAACACCTTGTCAATGAACTCAAGATCCAACCTGATTATTACATTACCATTGGCATCCACCACGGCTCTAATATCTTTGTTATAGAAATGGGCACACTGAAGAACAAATTCTATATTGTGAGCCGCCACTGGGAAGGATGATACCAGATGAATATTACTCTCTACTATCTTCTTCATCATAGCACTAGGGTTGCTTGACTTGGTTCTCTCTACAAACTCAGCCATATCAACATGGCCAATCTCTGTATCTCTAATGTCCTCAACATTAGAATGGACTGAGGTGATTGGGAAAACACCTTGATATTTGTACTTCATTGCTTTTGCCTTCTTCGGGGACAAGTCAGTCATTTGGATGAACTTTCACCGAGAAGAAGTCTGATGTTGAACGAAGCTCTGCAAGAGAAACTGCAACAAAAGTCATGATCGTGCAATTAGGGAAAATATGGGCAATCTGGGAAAATTGCATGTTGATGATCACGACTGTGGGAATGCGCTTGAAAAAGGGCTATAGTGCGAGCTGGCCAAGAATCAGAGGAAGCGGGCTCGGGAAATCAAAATTGGAAATTTTCCAAAGTTGGGAAAATTTAGGACATTTTTGCACGGGCGGCAAAATTTGCCGCCCTTGCATATGAGGGTTTTGCATTATTTGCATTGGCGGCAAATTTTGCCGCCACTGCATGTTGAGGGAGACTTTGAGTTGGTAAAAGCGGCAGATTTTGCCAACAATGCAGGTAGCAAGTGAATTTGGTAGTCTTTCGAATTAGGGCGGCAAAATATGTCGTCTATGCACATGAGTTTTGTTTGATTGTCGATGACCTGTCTGGGCGGTAAAAAACGCCGACTTTGCTTAGTAGGAGTTGGTAAAAGTGGCAGATTTTGCCGACGATGCAGGTCATGAGAAAGACAAGGGTTTATCAGAGCAGCATATTTTGCCGACACTGCTCATTGCAGGTTTTGATGTTTAGTCGGGAGTATTGACCGCCACTGTTGGGGAATGAACATGCCACAGTATAAGGGCGGAAAAACTCCTCGTCTTGGCACATAATGGGAGTTGGTAGTTGGGAAGATCTAGCGGCGAATGTGGCTGTTGTTGCATACAATGGGAGGGTTGGTGTCAGTGAAGGTTTCTGGTATGAAAGACACATCGTTTATAAAACGATAAACCCTAATGGCATTCTAAAACAATCCGAACACGAATCATAAACAACAGAAAAAACCTAACAAAACTTGATAAACTAACAACACAAATAATCAATGAGTAAAAACGGGGAAGAGAAACACAAGAAACTTACCCGTAAAAACTTGAAACCTTAGGTTCAATCTTCAACGCGTGATCCGTCACAAATCGGGAGCATACGATCAAGCGGTTGTTGAGAACGTTGGTGGATCAATCAAAAGGCTTTAGTATAAGGAATGACAAGCAACAATGGGAGTGATAACACATTTAAAAGGTTGAGATTGGAGTTTAAATGCCTGGCACGAGTGGCCATTAATGGCACTCGACATCAAAATCCCGAAGATCTCGCTCGAGCGGCAATTTCGGCCGCTACGACACTACAATCGACAAATGTGTAACGTCGGCGAAAAAAGCCGTCATTGCATATCTGACGGAAAACACATGCGAGGGCGGTGAATTTAGCTGCTCCTGCACATTGAACTTAAAACAATGTAATAGCGGCAAAAAATGCCGTCATTACGTCAAACAAAAACAAGCTTAAAAATAATATGTAGGAGCAACATTTTTTGCCGCTCTTGCATATCAAGAGTCAAAATTTACTAACTCCTAAAAATAACCAAAATGACCATTTTTACTAGCTTACAACTTTAAATGATCCTCGCGAAAATCAAGAAATCAATTCAAGGAAATGTCGCAGACGAGTTTTAAAATGTCAAATGACCTCGCACGAGAACAAGAAAATATTTTCTCGATTTGTGATCTTAGAGTGTAGATTCACGAAATGGACAAGTTTCGTGGGGTTGTCTACAAAAACGAGCGTAGCTGATTTTGAGAACAACAGGTTCCTAATATTCTATCCTTCTATTATAATAAGTTAAGCACTTGTGGCATGCTTAACCTTAATAGATTCATGTATTAATCTTAGTTATTCCTTAAGATATCTTAGTTAGGGTGAAAGGGTGTGTCCCCACATACTTATGCATATAAATAAGGAAGAGAGAAGACTCTCCCAAACCATGATATCATCTAATATTGAATTCACCTATTATTTTTTGATTATTGTAGGTCACCCCCTCGAAGTGGTCCACTATTTTTCTGATTTTTACATTTACTTCCAAGAAATATCATAACAAGTGGTATCAGAGCTACGATTTGGGCCAAGATTTTTGTTTCCACCATAACTTTCAAACCATTGTGAATTTGGACCTAATGTTTTCTGGGTTTTCAGGTATGTGGTAGGTAAGCTTCCAGGTAAAAACTCAGACTTCTATCATACATTTTATGCAAGTTATTGTAATTTTGTTTTTGTCATTATTTATCTCTACAGGCCACAAATTTCAAAAATTTTAAAAAAATTTATATTTTTGGAAAGCTTGTAAAAAATTAGCTTGGGTCAGTTCTTTGAATTTTATTATTAAAGATAAAATATAGTTAGTAATTTAGTGGTCAAAGCTAGGTTAAAATATTGTATTATTCTTCTTTATATGCCATAATTTTTGAAAAATTTTGATTTTTTTTTAAATTACGAAAGTTTATTTATTTATAAATTATTATAAAAAAAATCCATAATTTAGTGGTCAAAATTTTGGGTAAAAAGATAAACATCAAATTTAGTCATAGCCCATGTTTTAAAATTTTATGGTTACAACTCGCACTAGATAGTATCCTCCATTACCTAATAAAGAAAAATCTAGAGTTCAAGATACAAACACATCAGAAACCAGGTCATCTTTAGGATTAGAGGAATTTTTTGAATCTAAAGAATATTGTCCACCACCTAAAATCACAGAAGCAATTCCACCAGGATGTGAAACAGTAGTAAATTATATTAAGGATAATTTATATTACCCACTTGTAACATCCTTAAATGAGGGTTTTCAAAAGTTTAGAGAAGACTTATTGTTAGAATTAAAGCCCCAACAAAACCCTCAAGGTGGGTACAACCCTAATAGACAAAATCAAGGGATAGGACAACCTTTTCAAAGTCCAAAATTAAACCTACCCAAAATTGACATCTGTAAGTTTGATGGTAGAGACATAACTTCATGGATAAGTCTCATGGAACAATATTTTAAACTCCATAATATAACAGATAATGTGATGGTTGACATAGCCTCACTGCATTTAGAATCTGAACCTTACCAATGGTACCAATGGATGATGAGTGAAAAGCAAGGGAAAATGCTTAGTTGGAAAGAATTTACAATTGACTTAGTAGCCCATTATGAGCAACCATGGAAGGGAAGCTATTTTACCCAACTGACAAATTTAAAACAAATAGGGTCTATAGCTGAATATGATGTTGAGCATATGAGATTAACAATTCAAACTCAAGATGTGACACCTTATCAGAGGCTACAACTATACATCGATGGACTTAAGGACCAAATTAAACATGATGTTCGTTTGTTGGAACCTCACAGTTAGAAAAGCTATGCAACAAGCATTACACATTGAACAACGAAACCTCACTATCAAAAAATCCACACAAGGTCAAACTATAGGATGGAAAGATAGAAATACAGCTAATCCTATTAATAAAAATGGAGCCAATTTCTTTAACCCAAGACAAATTACTAAGCTCTCTCCTCAACAAGAGGCAGAGAAAAGAGAAAAAGGTCTATGTTGGCATTGTGATAGCAAATGGTCTAGGGGTCACAAGTGTGGTAATAATGAGAAGAGATTAATGATTATTGAGAATAAGATTGAAGAAGAAGGAGAAGTAGCTATAGAGGAACCAAATATGGAACTTGAACATGCAAATTTAGAGGAGGAAGAAAGTGCTACCATCTACCTACATGCATTGAATGAAACAAGCACACCACAAACACTCAAGGTATTTGGTTATATAAAAAAGAGCAAGGTGACAGTGTTAGTTGATACAGGTAGTACACATAACTTTATTGATAGAAGATTGGCTAATGAGCTCAATTGTTTTGTGTATCCAGTCTCTAATTTCCATGTCATGGTAGCAGATGGGAAACAACTCTCTTGTGGTGGTAAATGTTACCACATAGAACTCTCAATGGGAGATTATCATCTAGATTCAGAAATGTTTGCTATCCCAATTGGAGGAGCAGATGTAGTTTAGAAGTGCAATGGCTTAAACAGTTAGGAACAATATCCTTTAATTTTCAAGAATTATTCATGACTTTTAGTGTAAATGGACAAAAATATAAACTTATAGGAGTAAAATCACCACCAAGTCAAATCATTAGCTCCCATAGGATGGAAAAACTACTTAAGAAAAGTTCTTATGGCATAATAGCACAACTACATTTTGTAGAAGCACAAGAAGTGAAAACTCAACATCCAATAGAACTTCAAAAGATCATTCGACACCATCAACAATTTTTTCAAGAACCCAAGGGTCTAGCTCCAATTAGAGAACATGATCATGCCATTGAATTAATATCAGGAAGTATCCCTCCTAACATTAGACCTTATCGCTATCCATATGAACAGAAGATAGAAATTGTTCAAAACTAATTAATGAAATGTTGGATTCATGAATTGTTCGTCCTAGTAAAAGTGTTTATTCAACTCTAGTGGTTATGGTTAAAAGAAAGGATGAGTCATGGAGAATGTGTCTAGATTATAGGGAGCTCAATAAGCTCACTCTTAAGGACAAGTTTCCTATTCCTGTTATTGATGAATTATTAGATGAATTGAATGGTGCAGTTTTCTTTACCAAGTTAGATTTATGTTCAAGATTTCACGAAATTTGAATAAAGGAAGAAGATATACCTAAGACTGCCTTTAGACCACATGAGGGTCATTATGAATTCTTAGTGATTCCATTTGGCCTTACAAATGCCCCATCAACTTTTCAAAGCCTCATGAATTTTGTGTTCTGCCCATTTCTTTGAAAATTTGTGTTGGTATTCTTTGATGACATTCTCATCTATAGTAAAACATGGGAAGAACATTTGAAACATGTACAAAAGGTATTGAAGTTATTGGAAGATAATCAACTCTATGCAAAACAATCCAAATGTGTCTTTGGGGTGAAAGAAGTAGAATACTTAGGACATGTGGTGTCACATGAGGGTGTTAAGGTGGACCCTAAGAAGATTGCAGCTATAAAAGAATAGCCAAAACCTAAAAAATTAAAGGTTTGAGAGGATTTCTGGGTCTAACATGATACTATAGAAGATTTGTATGTAACTATGGTCGTATAGCAGCACCCCTAACAAAATTATTGAAGAAGGATGCTTTTTCATGGTTAGAACTAGCCACCGAAGCATTTCAACAACTAAAAGAAGCTCTTATTTCCACTCCTGTGTTAGCTACCCCAGACTTCTGTAAGACATTTGTGGTAGAATGTGATGCTTTTGGGTATGGTATTGGGGCAGTATTAATGCAAGAAGGGTGTCCCTTAGCATTTGTAAGTCAACAACTCAAAGGAAAAAACTTGGTAAGGCCCACATATGAGAAAGAAATTCTAGCTATCATTCATGCCGTGAAACAATGGCGTCAATATTTAATAAGAAGGCATTTCAAAGTCAAGACATATCATGAGAGTCTAAAATACTTTTTGGAGTAGTGACTATCTTCAAAAGAGCAACAAAAATGGGTTACCAAGATGTTAGGATATGACTTTGAAATTATATACAAAAAGGTAAGGATAATATTGTAGCTGATGCCCTTTCTCGACAAGAAGTAGAGGAAGCAAATATTTGTGCCATTTATCTATTGCAACCTAAATGGTTATAAGTTGCACGAGAAGAGTGGTAACATGATCCTCTAATAAAGAAGATGATTCAAAAACTTCAAAATGACTCATCTTCTTTAGATAAGTATGTTTGGAAAGGAGATTCCTTATGGTACAAAGATAGGCTCTTTTTGTGCAAAAAATCTCAGTTGAAAGATAGCATATTGTCTCAAATGCATGACTCACCAATAGGAGGACATTCAGGGTTTTTAAAGACCTATCATTGTATAAAGAAAGATTTCTTTTGGGAAGGCCTTAAGGGGGATGTAAAGAAATTTGTGGTTGAATGTTTGATATGCCAACAAAATAAAGGTGAAACAATAAAGACTTTAGGCCTCTTACAACCATTAGACATTCCAACACAATGTTGGGAGGAAATATCAATGGACTTCATTATAGGGTTGCCAAAGTTAAATAATCTTGATGTAATTTTAGTGGTTGTGGATAGACTCACCAAGTATGCACATTTTTGTGGACTCTCTCATCCATTTCATGCTAGTACTATGGCTAAAGTATTCATGGAAAATGTACAAAAGCTTCATGGCATTCCCAAAATAATAGTGAGTGATCATGATCCTATCTTCACCAGCATCTTTTGGACAAACTTGTTTGCAGTATGGGGTACAAAACTAGCACATAGTTCATCTTATCATCCACAATCAGATGGCCAAACAGAAATTGTGTAAATGTTTGGAAGGATATTTACGTTGTTTCACCTCTGACAAACAAACACAATGGTCTAAATGGCTGCCACTAGCAGAGTGGTGGTATAACACATCATTCCACACATCAACAAAGATGTCTCCATTTGAGGCTCTTTATGGCTACCCACCACCATCTACTACTTCTTATTTACAATCTCATTCCAAAGCTCATGCAGTAGAGGATCATATTCAACACCAACAAGAAATATTACAAATCCTTAAGGAGAATTTAGTTATGGCACATAATAGGATGAAACAAAAAGCAGATCAACATCATAGTGAGAGGCATTTTGAGGAGGGAGATTGGGTATTCCTTCGGTTGCAACCTTATAAACAAATATCACTTAAGCAACATAAGAACATTAAGCTTGCACCCAAATTTTATGGTCCCTATAAGGTCATACATCGAATAGGAAGTGTAGCTTATAAGTTGGAACTTCCACCTTCTTCCAAAATTCATCATATTTTTCATGTCTCACATCTAAATAAAGTAATAGGTAATAATATTCCAATCTAAATAGAATTACCTGAGCTAGATGAAGAAGGGAAGTTTATTTTGGAACTTGAGGCAATTATTGAAAAAAGAGTAAAACAGTTGCAAAATAGAGCCATCTCAGAATTCTTAATTAAGTGGAAGAATCTACCAACGAAGGATGCAACATGGGAAGATGAACAATTCATACAAAAACATCCAAAGTTGCTAAGCATTAAGGACAATGCTTTTCTTAAGGGGATGGGCATGTTAGGTTCCTAATATTCTATCCTTCTATTATAATAAGTTAAGCACTTGGGGCGTGCTTAACCTTAATAGATTCATGTATTAGTCTTAGTTATTCCTTAAGATAGCTTAGTTAGGGTGAAAGGGTGTGTCCCCACATACTTATACATATAAATAAGGAAGAGAGAAGACTCTCCCAAACCATCATATCATCTAATATTGAATTCACCTATTATTTTCTAATTATTGGAGATCACCTCCTCAAAGTGGTCTGCTATTTTTCTAATTTTTACATTTACTTCCAGGAAATATCATAACACACACTTGTAACCTACACACGAGAATAAAAAGGGTTTGGGGCTTATGGTGTTTAGGGACTTGCCTCAATCAAATCCCAAGATAGCATTCAAGCTTCCCAACACTGTTGTTTGATAAAGAGAGCGTGCCCTTAAAGGGCAGAGGCTAAACACAAATCAATGAGATGAAATCAAATGATGATGAACAACAATGATATCACTTATGTGATGAAAGCCTTAGGAGGAAGAATGCTCTTCAACTCATAAGGAGAGATAGATGATAACTTCAAAACCTGCAACAACACACAATGACAATACAAATCTGCTCTAGAATCACAATGATTGCTTTGAATGCCCTTTACTCCAATCCTTCAAGTTAGCTATCTCCATCTAGGTTCATAATGAATTCAAAAACACACTTATATATGTTTTCTTGCTAACATTCGTTAAATTAACCAAAAAGAGCCGACAACGAGAAACCCTTTTAAAGGTCTTATGCTAACATGCATTTAAATTTACCTTGACCAATCAGGGAGGACTTGGGCACAGGTGCGCAAGTCCCAAGGCTCCTTTTTGGTCTGGGGTAAGATTAAGCATGGGCCCCTTGTTCCAAAATTACATTGGTTTCAAGGGATTTTGCATCGGGATGAATATTTTGAATGTATAATGTTATCACGAGGGACCCAAGAGCTAAACAAGGAGGTAAAAGGACAAGTGTCCACTTTTTACTCCATAACAAGATGGTAAAACCTCTCACCTTCTTATGGGAACCCTGAGAGATTGTCGATGATGGATGCCGAGACAAGGATGGTGACTCCTCTTGCCTTTGTCTTGTCATCTTGCAGGTTTGAGAGGAACTCCTCCATAATATCTTCCTTGAACCCTTCGAATTTCTCCATGAACTTGAGTCATCCTGCATTCCTTACTATATTTGTGGATTCTTGGTTCTCTAACAGTTTCTCTGTTGTCTCTGGCTCTGACTTCTTCTTAGCCCCATCTTTCAAGCAAAATTGCCACTTACTTTATGTTTACACCTTCAGCTTCCAAACCCTCGGCCCTTCCTACCTATCCTTTTGAAGTGTTTCTAGAGTGAACCTATCTCACCTCCAAAGCTCTTTGATTTATGAAACCCTGAGTGTGATTTTTTCTTAATTTTTGATGGTAATTGGCAGAGAGATTTCTTTACTTGCTCTTTTAAGCTACTAAGGCGGTTTGTGAGGAAATTATGGCTTCATAATTAGAAATTGAACTTAGTATTTTTGGCAGAGGGTTATGTCACTTCAGAGTTGTGAAGCTAGAATGACACGTGGTTAGCTTGGGGTGGCATGTGGCGATATTTATTTGGGAGTAATGGCGATGTATGGGAGGCCATGGGATTTGCACAAAATAAAAACTGAAAAGACTTGCTTTAATTAATTAATCAAGTGTAATACCTGGATTACAGTTGTAATGATGAGGCATTGTTGGTTCTTACCCAGACTGGATGCTTATTCCCAGATTTCCCTACAAGGTAGCCATCAATGATCAACAGGATCTCTGGGCCAGGGGCCAACAGTATAGGAGATAGACTCTATTTTTATCTCCTCTTCTTCTTCAGGCTTTGCAAAACCTAGGGGGGTATTCCCTATTCAACATCCATAAGAATATGCATACAAAGGCTGGGATACTGACATGAAGCAGATAAGTCCTCCTGTAAGTAGACCAAAACTGCAAGATAAGAGCAAAGGGGCTAGCTTTGGGCCTATTTTTAGTTGTAGACAGAGGACTTGGGATCCTAAAACTAATTCTACTATCCTAATGGTTGTTTTGGAGTTTGATTTTGATTTTGTGTTTGGATGCAGAGCTGGACCTGGTGTATAACCTCAACCCAGAGCTAGATTGGTGCCTATCCAGGGCTTGGAGTCATAGACATACACATGTAAATGTTCAGTATAAACATATTAAAACTAGATTTCAAGGGGATTTGTGTGATATCTGCCTTACAGATACATCCCAGAACAGAGTATCAAGTTATCTCTGCTTATGATATCCTTACTGCAATATATTCTTCTCAACACTCAATCTAAAAACACTTTAATCTACCCCTTGAGCAGAAGTTGAGAGATCAAGCATTCAATACAGTAAACCTGTTGCAAGTATGAGGTGAACCAGTGTTGTCATTGATGTCAACATACTCATATTGCATCGGTAAGAAGGTTTGGATGAGTTGTGTGCTGTTGTTATTGAGGAAATCAGTCTCCATCCGGAACAGTGAAGAACAGTGAAGAACAATAATGAGAAGAAGGCAAACGTACTGTATAGGTTGAGAACCAGAGGATACTGATTAAAGGGTTTGTAGATATGAGTCTTGAGATGCTTCAGCTAAGATTTCAGAGGTCCGCATGAAGATCTGAAGAAGTTGTGGCTGTCTGTGTGGAACCGGTTCCGGCAAGTGTTCAGATGTGACAGAGGATCACAGAAAGGTCCGGTGAGGTCCGGAATTGTATTATCCTAATCTGTAGATTGGAAGGAGTGTTTGGGATGTCCTTGTGATGTGTCATCTTGAGTTGTGTATGATTTTGAGGTCCGAAAGTACCTTTTGCATTGTGACAGTGGCGACAAACTGTGTTCTTGAAGTACCGGATGATGAAGAGAAGAATTCCGGTAAGCTGATGAAGTACAGATGTTTTTGATGATTCAGGGAAGGTTATGATGATCATTGGATCATATCTAGTTCGTGTTGGCGGTCCGCATTGAAGTTAGAGTTGGATTTGATGTTATGGCTACCAGTTGTTGGTGTTCTTCCTGTAACAGGCCGACCAGATGTCGACCGGATGTTCTACATGCCTTGCGGATGTTATTGTGATGTTTGCCGACTTAGATGATTGTTCCTAAGTCGATGTCTTGTATAAATAAGTGTTTGGGAATTTATTTTGATGTGTGGATTGTGGAGATGAGTGTCATATAGTGAAGAGAAGTGCGAAAGGCAGAGCAAGGGTTTTTGGGCTTAAATGGAACTGATCCGGACATGGTAGAGATGTCATTCTCCAGTTCAAGATTGTGATTCTTATCACTTGTAGATAGTGTGTCTCCTTATAGGCAGTGTGCCTCTTTGTGAGCAGTGTGCTCGGGCAGTGAGCCCTAATTGGCATGTGCCATTCATTTTTCTTATTCTTCTAACAGAGAATAATCCTTGGGTTAATCACCCCATGGTTTTTCCCTTAACCGGGTTTTCCACGTCAAAATCTTGGTGTTCAATGTGTTGATGTTTATCTACTCTTGTGTTTATGCATTATGCTTTCATGGATGGTTAATTGATATGCTGTTAACTAACAAAGAAGAATCAAGTATTAGAAGTAGAGCAAGTTTTTATACAACTGATTCACCCCCCCTCTCAGTTGTATGCCCTAGATCCAACAAAACCTATATCCTAGAACCCAAGACACCCCTTAGATGTCCAGATTCAAAAGAAGAGTATATTCAATACAGGAGATAGATAACAAAACACATGCAGTATAGCATTATTCATCTAAAACAACAATGAAACCAGTAAGTCTATGCACAATACATAAAACATGAGACTCATAAACTCACAAGATCCTCTGCACAGAGCAACCAAAACCAGATGTATTTCATTACAGAGCCAAAATGTCCAGTTTTCAACAACCTCAAAAATGAGTCACACAGTCCTCTATATACAACGAGGAAGGTGCACTCAGCATTAATCACCTGGGAGGCCAAAAATCCCGCCAGATACACTGCACTAAAAAATGGCACACAAAATCATAAATGCAACAGGGGACAAATCATGGAGAAGCTAGAGAAGGACGAGGAGCAGGTGAGATCAAGCCCTGTGCCGCCGCTAAGGGACTTTCTTCATAAATCGGGTGGTTGAACCTGTCAACTCAACCCATGCCTTCCTGCATAATGTGCCATTAAAGTTTCATCTACCCGCAGGCCCCAGAATGCGGCCACAGCAAGTTTCCTCGGAGTTTCCCGCCAAAAATAGTTGCAAACGCAGTAAAAAACCTATCACTGCAAGATTAAAACCTGGCCATCGATCAAAAACCCTCCCGTCGCTACGATCAACAGTGTCAAAAACGTAGAAAAGTCACCAGCCAACGAAATTGTGCCACATAGGCACCTCAAGTTTCTAATGCTGGGTCATTGCTCCCTTTTCCCTTTATCTTTCCCGCCGAGGGCTAACTGCCGGAACCTCATGCGGAAGCCACCATGTGGCAAGCTCCGCGGCACCCCTGGAACGCTAGAGATTCTTTGTGAAACTTTTGAGAAAGGGACATGTGGCGGCCTCCGCAGTGTCTCTGAAACATAAAGACCCTCCTCAAAGCTCATGCAGGTGCCGACACATGTCGCCTCCCGCACCACTCTTGAGAAACATTGAAACTTTGTTGGGAAATAGGGAGAGGCACGCGGAAGCGGACACCTGGCAAGCTTCGTAGCATCTTAGAAATTGTAGAGACCCTTTTTTGAAACTCCTGCGGAAGCTGACACTTGGTGGGTTCCACGTATCTTAGAAACACAAAAGACTCCTCTTTGAAACTTCGTGGACTGCGACACTTGGCGCTTTCCGCGCTCCACTTGATATTCAAAACGGGTCCCACCTCCAGCCTCGCTTAACATTGCAACAAAAAGAAACAAACGTGGAAACTGACACTTGTCGGCTTCCGCGGCAACCTCAAGGGACAAATGGCGCATTCCGCGCGCCCATTGCAACATATAGAGAATGCCCCCGTAGTTTGACACTTGGCGCCTTCCGCCACACTGAAACATTATAAAGGGGCTCTTTGAAACTCAGGCAGAAGTTGCCACTTGGCACCATCCGTGGCAACAACTGCTAACTGGGACCCACCTTCACTTCGCCACACTTTGAAACAAAATAGAAACCAACGCGGAAGCTGACACCTGTCGGCTTCTGCAGCAACTACAAAGGACACGTGGCACGCTCCGCCCCTGCTTGGAAACTTTTTAGAAACTTCAACGGAGAGTGACATGTGGCGCTTTCCGCAAAAACTTGAGAAACATAAAGGGTCCCTCGGAAGCTCACGCGGGGATCAACACTTGTCACCATCCGCGGGGAGCAATTTGAAACACAAAGGAAACATTTAAAGGGTCTTCGAAGCCTTTGGCGGAGACTATGAAACTTTTAGAAACACCGGCAGAAGCTGTGAAACTTTTAGGGTCTTTCGGAAGCCTCCACGTGGCAGGTTCTGCGGCACTTCTTGAAACTTAAAAGAAACTTCATTGAAACTTTGGCGGAACTCTGTCAGAAACTGACACGTGGCGCCACCCGTAGTGATTAACTTAGAAACAAAAAAGACACGGCATCTGCTACTTGGCACACTCTGCGTTAAAGCTACATTCAAAAACAAAAGCGCGGCAATAAACTGGGGCTCGACACATGGCGGATCCCGCGGCGTTTGATACATGAAACCCTCACAGCCACTGTTAGAAACATTCAGACACTTAATCTTGCGACCCAATATGCATTCGAAAATGCATCTAACTCATTTTTATCATTTTCGAGGGACCAAGGGAGATTTCACAAGTTTGCCAACACACATTTCGCCTTTGCATACACAGAACTTAACAATTTTCTCAAATGCGACAGGAAAAACAATTAAACAATGCATGTGGGCCGGGGAACAATTTAAACCAAAGCACTAAGGGTCAGAAGGAAAACACATAGGAACCTGCAAATTGGAAATCAAAACCCTAACCCTAGGTGAACACCACCAGGCATCATGCTAGATTTTCATGTTGCCGCTTCTACAGGACATGATGTGACCACTTTTCTGTTTGTAACCTTCAACACTAGTTTCTATGATGTTCATGAGATGTGATGTGATGGAATCTGCATTTGAAACTTTTGTAGATAGGACAATGCCCATCGTCAGCAAATGACATCAGCTAAATGATGTAAAAGGGTCACTGACAACTGATGTCATCTATGCCCATGACCTGTTCATTTTTTTGAAGGTGACGTCAATAAGTCAAAAAGGACATCATGATGTCATTACCTTTTTTTGAGTGTCTTCCCTTAGAAGATTTTGAGAGGTGCACTCCGAAGGTCTTGAGTTACTTCATTGTGCGAGCACCGGAGGTGCTCCTAAGTTGCTTCAGAGGTCTTGAGTTACTTCATTGTGTGAGCACCGGAGGTGCTCCTAAGTTGTTCCAAAGGTGCTCCCAATGTGCTCTGGAGGTGCTCCTAATGTGCTCAAGAGATGCTCTGGTTTCCTCCTTGTTGATACCTACATGAATAAAAGAACTGCCATTTACTAGTTTTTCAATTCCTTTTATTATTTTTTTTAGAAGGGTCACCATTTTACTGGTTTTCAACCCTTCTTTTTTTTTCTCTTTTTTTAAAAAAAAATTTATCCATCAACCATGCAAGAGAGTGTGACCTCTCCCACATAACATAGATCTTTGACAAATTCTTCCTTAGTGGATGATTGCTGATAGAGGCGAATCCTATGACCATTCAATAGAAATGTAGTTTATCTTCCATCAATAGGTGCCAACTAGACTATTCCATTGTCATAAACTTCCTCAATCTCATAAGGCCCCATCTAGTGAGTTTGTAGTTTTCCCTTGAATTCCTTGAACTTGGAGTCATATATAAGAACCCAATCTCCTTGCTGAAATGTCCTTCTTTTGATATGCTAATCATGCCACTATTTTCTCTGATGCTACATGATCTCTGTTTATTGTATGGCCTCCATCCTAATCTCATCCAACTCGTTGAGTTGCAAGATCTGATCCTGTTGTGCAATGGATAATGGTAACCCAATATCAAGTGATGTTTTGAGTGTTTGGAGTTCAAAATCTATTGATAGGATAGGTTTCTTTCCATAGACAAGTTCACAAGGAGAAAAATTTGTTGTTGATTTCCACGTTGTATTGTAAACCTATACTACTTCATGTAGTCTAATTGCCCAATCTTTCTAGTTAATTGCTACTGTTCTTGTTAATATGTTCTCCAATTCTCTGTTTGTGACTTCCACTTGTCCATTAGCTTGAGGATGATAAGGTGATGATTTCTAGTGTTTGATCTGATAGAGCTCTGTGAATGCTTGGATCACTTGAGAGGTAAATTGGGGTCCTTAGTTTGAGATTATGGTTCTTGGGGCTCCAAATCTCAAGAAGATCCTATTATACAAGAAATCAACAACTTTGTCTTTCCTAGAAACCTATAAGGCTTGAACTTCTGGCCATTTTGTGACATAATCAGTGAATACTAAGATGCATTCCTTTCTTGATGATGTTGGAGAAATGAGTCCAACAAAATCTAGATCCCACTGTTCAAATGGCTCTAAAACCACCCGAGGGTGCAGTTTCATCTCAAATTTGTGAATGTGGGTTGTCCCATCCTTTGACATTGATCACATTGTCTTACATACCTTTTTACATCCTTATGCAAAGATGGCCAGTAGTACCCTTACCCCAAAACTTTATGGATGGTCCTTTGTGTAGAATAATGTCCTCCCATTGGTTCATCATGGCATACCCTCAAGACATAAAAAATTTCATCAACCCTTAAGCACTTGGGTAACACAAAGTCAGGGGCACATTTGAACAATAGACCATTTAACCATTTATAAGATAAACTTTCTTTCGCCAGCTTCTTCCTTTGTTTTGAAGTAAATTGTGGGGGAAACAATCCTATAGCAAGGAGATTGGCTATATCAGCAAACCAAGGGGGGCTTGTTGATACAACAAATAAAATGCTCATCTGGAAAACCATCCTCCATGGGTGCATCTTTTCTTCCTGTATGTAGTCTAGATAAAAAGTCAGCAACCAAATTAAATTTCCCTAGATTGTCAACAATGGTAATTTCACACTCTTGTAACAATAGTAACCACCCAATAATCCTTGTACTGACAACTGGTTTGTTCATTAAGTACCTGATTGCTGCATGATTAGTATGTATAAAAAAATTTATCTTTTGATATAATGCCTAAATTTGTTAATAGCATATATCATAGCCAAAAATTCCTTTTCTGTGGTGGTATAATTTTTTCAGCAAGGGTAAGATTCTTACTTATGTAATAGATGGAATACATTCCTTTTCCTTCTTCATTTTTGTCCTAGGACTGCCCCTATTGACTCATTAGATGCATCTATTTGAATGTGGAAAGGGAGATTCTAGTTGGGTGCTCTTAGAATAGGGGTGTTAGTCAGTTTTTCCTTTATAGTTTCAAAGGTAGTTTGGCATTCTTTTGTCCAAAGGAACTCAGTATCTTTTGTCAAAAGGGAGAACATAGGAGCGGCTAATTTACTAATATTCTCAATGAACCTCCTATAGTAACTGGCATGTCCTAAGAAACTTCTGACACCAGTCTAATTTTTAGGAGCAGGTAATTGTCTAATCACTTCTACCTTGTTGGTGTCTACCTTGATTCCTTCTGTTGATATATGATGCCCAAGGACAATGCCTTATTCTACCATCATGAAACACTTTTCATGGATTAATGACAACTGATTCTTTTCACATCATTGCAATACTTTCTCTAGATTTTTGAGGGATTCTTCAAAGGGATTGCCATAAACAGTAAAGTCATCCATATAAATTTCCATACACTCATTAGCTAGTTCAGCAAAAATGGTTAAATCAAGCCTCTGGAAGTTAGCTGGAGTGTTACACAGGACAAATGGGAGGACTCTGTATGCAAAGGTACCCCATGAGCATGTGAAAGTGGTCTTGTCTTGGTCCTCTGGTGCTACTTGGATTTTATTATATCCACTAAACCTGTCTAGGAATGAGAAATATTTCTTCCCTGCTAGGTTGTCTAAGACTTGGTCAATGAATGGCAAGGGGAAATAGTCTTTCTTTGTAGTCTTGTTCATCTCTGTGTAGTCCACACACACTCTCTATTGGAATGCACAAGACAATCGAGAGGGGGGGTGAATTAGTTGTAGCCAAAACTTTGAACTCTCACTAATATTCAAATCAACAACCACTTATTTATCCATTAATCTATTAGTGTGATTTATCATAAATGCATATAACAGAAACTTAAACACATCAACACCATAAACACATTAAACACCAAATTTATGTAGAAAACCCTAGAAGGGAAAAACCACGGTGAGGATTAGCTCACAATATAAATGATATCAATACTGAATTACAAAGAGGCTCACTGTCGAAGGCTCATTGCCTTACAAAAGGGCTCACTGCTAAAAGGGCTCATTGCCAGAAATGAAAGAAGAGAAGGCTCACTGCCATGAATTGATATGATAGCATCTACCACATGCCTGAGTTTAGTTCCAATGAAGCACAACACACATCACCTTCATAGCCTCTCTGAAAATTGTAGATGACTTCTGCTCACTGCATTATGTCTTCTACCACATGAAAGTCCTTGCTGCCTCTGATTTAAATTCACAACACAAACATCCCCGTCTTCACACACACACACACACACACGCACACACACACACACACACACACACACACACACACACACACACACACACACACACACACACACACACACACACACACATTCACATGAATCCTTTACACTTATTTATATCAATCATCAACCTTGAAACATTCACCAAGGTCGGCAACATACTCTACAATCTTTGAAACAATCTCCAAGGTCGGCAAACATACATAATTCAAATTAGGTCTAGATCTAAACATTCCCGCGGAGCAAAGGAATGAAGGTGGAACACTTCATAGCTTAGTAGGGACCTGAATCCACTCTCCCGTGCTTCTACACGCTTCCACAAATTGTTAATCACAACCACAAAGAGTGTAAACAACTAGGTCGACCAAAACTGGTGTTGACACTAGGATCTTTAGGCACATGCTTCAACAAGATCAAAAGGAGAACTCATGGAGCAAACACCAAGCACGAACATGATCTAGAGACTTCCACAAGCACTTGAAAACCAACAAAACCTTCCGCAACAACTTCAGCAACTCTCATTTGAAGAATCTTCACACTGGAACACTTGGATTGCACTGATAGCAACTGCAACTTAAAAAAGATAGCTTGCGGAGCACCAAACCACGGACCACTTGAACTGAAGAAATATATATGCATTAAAAACATAATTCTAGAACCATGAACCAAGAAACACAACTGCAGAGGAATGCGGAGCAAAACAATTTCTCTCAGTCACCTCTGCTCAACTTAGAAACCCTGTCCACACTCAGGTGAACATAACTTTCTCTGTATAATGAATTAACAACTCAAACTTGAAACATAGCAACTTTGACCATCACTGAACATCGTAAGGAAATGAGAGCATCTCATAATGTATTTCTAAGAACAGTGGTGTCTTTGACAAATTTAAATTATTTTCAATCGCTTCAAAAACACGCACAACTATGCCACAAAGCGAAAATAGACATAGAACATTTCCAACATTGACCCTTAGAGGAAATACAAGCAACGAGATCTAATTTCAACAACAGAAATGTTAACACAAAAGATAGAATAGAAGACATAGATTTACGTGGGGAAAACCCTTACGGGTAAAAAACCCCACACTCCAAAAGCCCAGATTGCCATTATATTATTCAGCAACAGAAAAAAATAGTTACAATACAAATCTGGCACTAAGCCTTTCATGGAGATTTACATCTTGCTCCTCTGGAAGAATAACTAATAGCATAACCCTGCACAAAGTTCCCCAGCACTCGGGTTAGTCCTTCATACTATTATCATGCCACAAATAGCATACAGTACAGGACATCACCCTACACCCGAACTTTGTTCTCTCTCTCTACTCTCGCACTCCTCTCTCACACTGAAATCCTCTATTACAATGCGTTTACATATCACATTACAGAAGAGAACAATTCAGTTTGACTACCATAACAGATCAAGGAGCCACGTCACCACTGTCAAATGAATTCCTAGCATCCTAGCTCATAACCGTTTCCACGACTGTTCATATTCGTGAGATCTAATTATCCCAAATGCACCAATCGACGACCGCTATCCTAGTTTATATACACGGCCACAAGTATGACTATCGTCGGCAATTTTGTTGCCGGCGATGCCAGTCTAAGCCTCATCGGAATAGCCCAAGCCATCGAAATACACTCCACCATCCACACCGATGGTTCCTTGTCCCACCGACGCCCAAGCCTTCACCCTTCATCGGAGTAACAGAAGCCCGTCGGAGTAGAAACCCAAGACCATGCCGATAGTGAAACTCAGCCCGATAGAGTATGCCACTAGCTCTTCATCGGTAAGACCCCAACACATCAAAGGAAGATATCCACAGCACGCCGATAGTAATCCTCATGCCGACACCAACTTCCATCGGAGTGATACTTAACATCAGAACGACATTTGCAAACCATGTCGACAATGATTATCATGTCGATGACCTTTCTTTGTCGGAATAACTCTCACCGACGTCAACCACCATCGGAGTAACACACACCATTGGTGATAGTCTCTCAGATCATACTGATTGTTCACGTCTTGCCGATACAAGGAACAACCCACTACTTTCATGTGATCGCTGAGACAAATGTCTACTCTTGCCGATGCCTATAATCTGAGTCACAAGTACTCAACAAACATTACCTCCAAATCACATAAGCATATTTTCAATAGCATAGAAATGCGAAGTAAAATACTAGCACTGCTCTGCAAGCCAGAACAACTCTACAAAACACTGTTTCCTCCAAGGAATAAATTTTCTCAAAAGCACTTGGAAACCCAGCAATAAGGATAATATACTAATATCATCAGTGCTTCTGCAAGTCATTCAAATCACCTTAACATAGTAACCCAATCAACCAACAACATCAATCATTAGAAGAAACAATTGACACTAATGACAACACAAACATGTTGACATCAATGATAACACTGATTAGCACATACTTGCAACACTCTCCATTTCACATTCTTTTTATGCATAATCACTAGAGGAGATACCCATTGACTATCATAATAGGGTAAATAAAACTTGCCCGCAACAACTTTTCTATTTCTATGTTCACTATTTCCTTTTAATGTTGGGTTCAATCTTCGTTGAGGTTGTCTAATAGGTTTGACATCTTTTGTATTTTTGGGATGAATGCCCTTCATATCTCCATACTTCCAAGCAAAAGATATGGTATGGGATACCAAAAGATAAATCAGTTCTGTCTCTTGCTCTCTTGATAGCTTGGTGTTAATGTTTAATGTTTCTCCTGGTAAAACCATGACCTGCTTGATATCTTGATCAATGGATTGGATAGTTTTGTACTCATTCTTTATTGTGTTGAGAGGATAGGAGTGTGGTAATAACATGTGGAAAGTTATAATGACTAGATAAAAAGTTTCACCACAAAGTATAATGTTTGCCAAAGAACAATGTGTTGCTGCTAATAACTCTCTTCTTGGATCCTCAGTAAAGGTCATCACATTGTTGTCTATGAGGATTTGAGTTATGTCCTTGGGGGGGTCAAAGTCAATGTCTTCCCTTAAATATCCTAAATGCTTAGTGATGGTAACCATATCCAAGGAAGCATTGTTTTCTGTGTTATTAGGTTCATCTACCTAGACTTATCCTGAATAATGCATGGATGGATTAGCTGGGGGTACAAAGAGATTTTCTTCATGTTTATGCCATTGGATATGACTATATCCATGGTTCTACAGTCAATGGATGCTACTGTAGTATCCAACCATGGTCTACCTAAAATTAGAGGGTAAGCATTTCTTTTGTTTCTTGGCTCTAAAATTAAAAAATCAACTGGGTTTCCCATGAATCTACAATGACTGGGACAACAGTTAAGACTCCCTTTGGGATTTCTACTGATTGATCAGACAATTGTAAAATTGTGGAAGTGGCCTCAATGCCTGTGAGAGCCAACTTATCCAAAGTGTGAATTGTCATAACATTTATTGTTGCTCCTAAGTCAACTAGAACATTTGATATTTCTACTTCCGAGATGTGAACTGTAATGACAGGATTTCTAGGATCCCCATACTTTGGAAGGAGTATTTCTCCAACCAGTAGGTCAACTACTTTCCCTTCTACCTAAATAGTGGTGGGAAAGTTTTTCCTCCTGCCCTAAGTTTTAACACAATTTTGTTTGATAAACTGGTTTAGTTCGGGAACATCTCTAGTTGCCTGAAGGAGTGGAATCTCAATATTTAGTTGTCTCATCTCTTGGAGCAATTCAGACTCAATTGTAGGCCGAACTTGTTTTTGTGGAAATGTTTTTGGGAAGCATTATGTCTGAGTTGTTCAGGGTATGGTGCCTGTTTTGCAGTCTTTAGAGTAGCTCCAAAGTTTAGTTTTGAAGCAGCTCTAGAGATGATCTCTTGAGGTGTTCCTTTAGGAGGAACTCTGGAGTGGTTTGAGGGTTGTTCTTGGGGCACTTTTTCAATTGTAACCTCCTCCTGGGATTGCTGTTTGGATGGATTTTCAGGTTCCAATTCATCTGTGATTTCAACAATGAGAGGGGGAGATGGTCTTGGGAGAGCTTTTCTAGAATATAGATGGAGGTTATTCAAATGAATAGCATTTATACTAGCCATATTTTCTTGCTCAGTCATATATACAATTGCTCCTTGTTTATTATGTGGGTTTGCTATAGGTTGAGCTGGTAGGGGTGGCTGACTAACTAGTTCATTTTGAGGTTGACTTTGTGTGTTTGTTGGCCCAGTTAGAAGCCCTTGTTGTTGGTTTGTAAAGCATCTTTGTTGGCCTTGGAATTGTTAGTTATAGTTCTGTTGAGAAAACACTATGGTTGCATATGTTGTGGTCCAAATTGAGGTGGAAACTGTTGTGGCCAATGTTTGGTTGGGCCATGGTTGATTTGGCCACTGCTGGTTTGGCCAGTCTTGTGGTCCCCAATGAGGAGTGTTTTGAGGTCCATTCCATGAAGGATTCCATTTATTATTTCCCTAGGCCTCTATAAGAATCTTGATTTGTAAAATGGTTGTAGGGAAAATTACCAGTGTGTTTCTATCCTACATAGTTGAACTCCTCTTCTACTTGAACATTCTTTTTAGTTATCTTCTTCAAAGCTAGGAATTGTCTAGGAATTGTCACAGTGGCTAGTAGGATGATCCTTGTCACAGATCTGGCAAATCTCAGACTTATCCAAGGGATATTATCTCAAAAGATGTTTATTTCTGCACCTAGGACAGTAGATGGACATTGGTTTAGTGGTTTTGTTCCTTGTCTGGATCCCATCTAAAGTGGTATTCAAGTGAACTAGAATGTTTGTTTTTAGGTTTGCAAATTCTTCCATCAATTGCCCTATATCATCCTTCCCCTTGAGAGACCTTGACGCTCTTACTGCATCCCGTGTTCTTGAAAAGTTTCTACAGATTTCGTCAATTAAGGGCATATCTAGCTTGTTTATATTCCCCTACCCCATCAGATCTAATGCTTGTTTTGACTCGTTATCTAACCCTCTTATGAATAAAGTTTTGGCCATATTATGTGCTACAGAGTTGCCATACCTTCAAAGGGCAAAATTGAACCTATCCAAGTAGTCTTCTAAGCTCTCTTCTTTCTGCTTGGTTCTAAATAGTTCCCTTTTCCTGTCACTAATCCTACAAGAGTCCTAATATTTGTCCATGAACTTTGTTTCCATTTCTCCCCATGAGTGTATAGAATTAGGGGCCAAGCCCATGAACCATCTCATGGCAGAATCCTTGAGTGTAGATGAGAAGAGTTTTAGTTTTTAGTTGTTTGATCCATAGTCATATGTTTGACATAAAACCTTGAACTTAAAGAGGAACTAATCTGGATCCTTAGAAGGGATTCCCCTAAAGGTTGGAAGATTTGAGGGGGAGATGTTTTTCATAGGTGCATTCTCCTTTGCATTGAGGACTATGGGGTATGAGAAAGTTCTTGCATTTTCTTGCAAAGGATCTGGTTGCTCATTGTTTCCCCCATGGTCAATGGATTTGTTTGAGGTATTTATTCCCTAAATTTAGGTCGAGTCTCTTGGAAGGTGGATCCTTCTAGCAGATTAGTTTAAATTTGTTGGTGTCTCTCCCATAGCTTTTGAATGTATTATGAGAGTGTAGGGTGTTGAGGGGATGTGGGAATATCTTGTTGTCGTGTTACTTCCAAGGTGGGTGTTAAATGATTTTCCTCTTCAACAGTGTTTTGATCTACCCCACTACTTTCACTTGTAGGTTGTGGTTGGGGTGTTTGTTTGATATATTTACCTTTTGGGTCTCTTGATCTAATCATTCAGAATTGTTCTAACCCTAACTAGGACTACTAACTAGAGTTGCTATTAACACAAAGGTCCCTAGCAAAGACACCAAAAATGACAAGGGTCATTGTACCTTGCATTTAATCATAATTATTTATCAAATATAGGGTAATGTCCATGGTAGTCTGCAATAGAAACTAGCAATCAAAAGTCCTAGAACTATCCACTAAAATGAAACCTAATTATCCAATCAAATTCATGTCTTTATTTATCTGCTATGAAAGAAATCTTAATCTAGGAATTTGAACAGTACAATGCTGAAATGAACTAGTTGATTAGAAAACTGGAAAAGACATAAAAATAGAATAAACAGTAATTTGATTTGTATCTATCAAAACAGGAAAACTAAACTAAAGAATTTGTAGTAATTTAAGAAAGTAATAAATCCAAATAGTAATACTAGCCTTCTCTCCTTTAGTGGGAGTGGGCCCTTGCTCCACATCTTCAGAATTGAAGACTAAAGAAAAGCTTCAGAACACACAAATAAGAAACTGTCTTTCTTTATTCTAGGATCTTCAAAACAGAGTATTCTTCAACAAAGTAAAAATAGAGTATATTGTGCTTTTGAAAACAAAAACTATGATTATGATTCCTATCACCTCCATACAATATATATCAAGTATATTTGCTGACAACATATCTCTAGAGTTTACTAGTTCACTCATTGTTCTACCTTAGATACAAAATATCTTTATTCTTAGGACTAAACATGCAACTGCCTATATCAAAAATATAATCATGCAGAACTAAAAGAGATTTAAAGTGACACTGAAGGTGTCCCTTAAATCAAGAGTTTTGACTTGAGATAAATCAGGTCATGATGAACTTGATAAAAATGAATTAACTTTAAAAATATCATCCTAACATAAGTCCTTAATTCATGCAAAAATCAAGTAATAGGTTTCCTTTGTCTCCCACGAGCTACTGCATCGGTCTTCTCCAAAAACTTTGGCCTTTACATGCAAAACTCCATAGCTCTGGAACAGCTTTGGAGATTCTGCATAGTCTATAAACCAACTCCATAGAGAGTGCTCCGGAGACATCTATATGGATCAATAGTACACAGCTCCAGAGGTCACGTAATCAACAACCTTTGCTGACTTGTTGATCTAGATCCGGACATCCTTCAATCCTTCTGCAAAACATTGGAGTTCTTGTAATGCACCTTCTGAAGAGCTCCGGAGATGTTAGGAACATCTTTAGAGTCTTCAAAAACCTTGCTTTACCTGATGGATGGATTCCTGTGATAAAAAAGAGACATTCTTGTATAGTTTTTTGTCAGTTTAAACCAAAATATGAGCCTTTTAATCACAACAATTTCAATATTACATCTTAACTTAACATAATTTAAACAAGGTTTTATAGTCTTTATAGTGCAAATCAACAGATAAGATGGTGCATGGAATGGAAAAAGAGAATATAAGGACATGCTTTGATGAGTGCTACATGTTACTCATTAGTAATCCTAGAGGCATATCATTAAACACCATACTATGCTTATTCAAAATCTTTTGTATGTCAACATATATTAAACCATTCTTACCCCTTGAAGGCACTTTTGAAATTACCAAACAAGTAGCAGCCCATGCAACTTAGCTTTTTCAAAAAAGCCTTTCCATCCTTCTTGTTGTAACCACTTGTGGGGCTCCATTTGCTATTACCTCTAGAACTACATCCTTCCCATCAGATTTGAACTTGAGTTCCATTGTTTGATGATTTGTAGAGTACTCTCCCAAAGAATGTAGCCATCGCACACCCAAAACCATGTCAATATCACCTAAACCAATAACATAAAAATCATCACAAACCTTATGATCTCCAAAAGCTATGTCAAGCTTCTGAATCCTCTTCTTGCATGGTATGTTGTATCCATCAGCTACAATGACATTGAAACATTCAAAATCTTTTGATTTTAGTCTTCTTCTTTTAACCAATCCTTCATCAATGAAATTGTGGGTAGCCCCACTATCAATTAACATAGTTACTCTTTGTCCAACAAGCTCTCCATGAACTTAAAAGGGATGGTACCTATGTGCTCTTAAGAGAGAAGCAAGTGTGCCACCATTATCTTCTTCTTTTTCTTCCTCTTCATGGGTGGGATCTTCTGGATCATGAAACTCTTTGAATTCATCTGAATCTAAATCTTTGTTTGAAGTAACTTATATATAATGTACTTGCCCTTTGCCAAGGCATATATGACTAGGGGTCCATGGCTCTCTGCAAGAGAAATAAAATTTCTTCCTCCTAAGCTTGTTATTTGTATCATCATCAATTTTCTTTGATGTAGTTGGAGGTGCAGATTTTTGTGCCGGGGCAGCTAATGACTTCTTCTTAAAGTTCCCTTTAAACTTGTTCCAAGATGAAGGCTTTGATTAAGAATTTTGTTGAGGCACTGTTACCTCCAAATCAAAGGCCTTCTTGATGGTTTTTTGCAAAGTTGAAGGGTCGAATGCCTTTACTAATCCTCTGAGGTGTTCAGTTAATCCTTCTATGAAAAGGACAATGAGCCTTCTCTTTGAAATATCATTTACCATGGCAGATAGTTTCTAAAAATCAAAAACATATTCTTTCACATTCCCCCTTTGTTTGAGTCTAGCCAGCTCTCTGAAATGCTCTTCGGGTTCTCTCCTACCAAATCTTTCAATCAACCTATTACAAAATTCTTCATATGAATGAATGAGATTATGGCCCTGGGTGATCAACCCATGGTACCACCAGTCATGAGCTATACCTTCTAAATGGAGGGTGGAAAACTTAATAGCTTCTTCCCCCGTCATGGTTTTGAGAGATAAGTATGTGTCTAATTTTTGCAACCAAGCTCTTGCAGTACTCTTTTATGATCCATCAAAAGTAGTGAGGGTTAATTTTCCCAAAGAATGCTCCAAATCTTTTGGTTTGGTTCATGACTTGGGCTCACGTTTTGTTGCACCCTTGGTTTTCTTCATTGACATAAAATCCCTCAATATCAAAACCTCTTGGATCTGTGGTACAAGTGCTCTATATTCAACATATGCATTAGAAATGTCATCTTGAACTATGGTTTCCTCCTCTGCAATCACTTCTTCTCTTTGAATGAATTTTGGCTTGAGAGGTCTATTATAAAAACCAACATCTAATCTTTGTGTCCCACTTCTTTTCCTTTTCCATTCCCATTATTATTTTCTCCTGAAGTACTAGCTCCTCCATTATTATTGATGGATCTATTTGAATTATCTTGTATCCATTGAAACATCTGACGAAACATGTCGCTGCTCTTGAAAGATTTCACCCATTATTTTTTTAAATTCTTCTCTGAGATTGCTCCTTTTAGGTTCACTACCGTCACCCATTATCTCCTCTTCTTGCAATTTCTTTTGCTCTCTTTCTAGTATCTAATTTACCTAACACTAGGAAGAATCAATCCTTAGCAACCTACAGGCTGGAAAGATCACTACTCTAATACCACTATAATATCCCAAATGAAACATTTCTAAAATGTTTCAAATCTGAAAGTAGGCATTTATAAATTTCACAAACTTTATAAAAATCCTTCACAAAACTAATGGATAGTCAACATTAAAACTTCAATACATGCACCCAAAACCTCCATAACTGATATTATTAATAAAATTGGTGATTTTACATCAAAATGGACTAATTATATAGTCATCTCACCCACAACAACAAAAATTAACAATCTGAAACCACAACAACAAAAACCCACAAAAACTCAACACTACTAGTAGCTAGTCTACAGCTAACAACACCAAAATTATACTGGAAACTCCCACAACTGAGTTTTTATTGAAATGATCTAATTTTTGCATTACATAGGACTGTTTCAATAGTCAAAATCTAACATCAATAGCAAACAACAATATTGAAACCAAAAAATGCATAAAACTCTCACAATGCTGACATACACATGTATTTCTTCTTGCCAAGCAAAACCCATGCCCCAACTAAAAGATGATCAAATAAACTCTTGGATCTGATGATGAACATAAAAACACATTAGAAGAGGGTACCACAACAAAAACTACCACACACAACTCGCTGGAATACAAAATCTACTAATATCACTAGCAAGGTCACACCACACTTGCAAACATACTCAAACTGAAAACAAGTTGAATCTGCATAACTCTGAAGCACCGATGCAACCTCTGTATAAGATTACTCTTGGAAATCAATGGATTTTCATTCACTAGCTTCAAATTTCCAATGGGTTTTTATCCATATAAGATTATTGTAGGCAATAAGTGTTCATACATAAAGTATGAAGATCAAATAGGCAAAAAGATGTTCTGCATGCAACTCCAACAATATTTAAATATATCTTGGCCAAGTTGGGTGCCCAAAACTCCATGCCCTATTTGGAGGGAAACTAATAATTAAAAAATTGTATTGGAAATCCCACTCTGCCTTGCAAGCCAAAAATAAATTGCCACTGACAACTCACTGCTGTAAGCACAACCAATTCAAAATCTTGCCTTTGAATCTGGATAAAGTCCTAAAATAGCATCTGGGAGTTACAAAAATCTCCATAACTTATCCACGCCTCCACTTGTGCAAATAAAAAATTAATATTTAATATTTAATTGTTTCCAATAAATATTTTGTCCATGATTTCTGAAAACACAATTAAAATACTAAATAAAATATTTTCCCTAATTAAATATATTAGTCCATGGAAAAATAGGAATGGACTAATAATTTTACTAAATTAATTTTTCTAGAAAGGGGACATGACATGATCCTATAAAAATGAAGATGGATAGATCATCATTATTATTTTTGGGTATTGATTCATTCTTTTGGTCAAACATTATATCTATGTAGATATAGATGACTTTCTTATTATAAGTAAATTGAAGATAGCATATCTAGTTCTCTTCATCATTTGGATTGGCTATATTCTAGCATCAATTACAAATATCTCAAAGCAAAGTCTACACATGATTTACTTAAGAGATACAATATGGTCATTTAAATTAGTTAATATACCTATTAAAGATTGATATTAATCAAACCCTAAAATCATCATGAGAGAAAAAGGTTAATTCTATTTTTTGATAAACCTAACAAGTTTTAGATCAAACAATACCTATATAGTAGGTTTTACATCTAGATTTGTGCAGGATCATTATATGGGCCATTGGGAAATAGTTAGAATACTATATTAAAGGTTCAATTAATTTTGGTCTTTATTCCTACACCAAGAATAAAAATATATTTTGTTATTGTGATACTAACTAGACTTGTTATCCTATTGATAGGAAATACACCTTTGGCTATGTCTTCAAGATATGGTGCATGCGTTATTACATGGATGGAGTAATACTTAAAAAAACACAACCTATTGTGGCTCCTTCATCTATGAAGGTTGAATATAGAAGTGCAATAGAATTAGTAGAGAAATCAACGTGGCTTATGAGGTTATTGATAAGGTTCATACAGGTACTAGTAAAAGAACGTCATTTTATTATATAACCAGTTGTACTATCGTTGCCAAAGACTCATGTTCAACATCAAAGAACAAAACACATTAAAATTTTTGTGCACTCCATTCAAGGCAAAGTTCTCAATAATGAAATTACTCTCTAGTTTGTTAATTTGATTATCAAGTTGTAGATATATTGTAATCATGGGGGCTTTGGCTTGAACGCCAACATCCACTTTACAAATCCTATATGTAGTGCCTCTATTACAATGCTCAACCTCAAGTCACTATTGAGGGGGAGTATTCATGACAATGCCGTCTTTTAATGGCTAACTCATATGTAGGTTGCACAAGCACTATGCATCTCTTCCTTTATATTAAATCTTCTAACTAAAACATTGCATTACATGCGAGATGACTTAGCACTTGTAAGACCTATGGGCATTGGTAAGACCTAAGGGCATTGTATTGTATGTAAGACCTATGGGCATTATTGTAACAAGAACCCGGTGGATTGTTTTGAGGAGGCCCGTGCTCCAATAAAAACTTTATAAGATTCTTTTATACATCATTATGAGGAAATTGATATTTAATTATGACAAGAGGTTTATTATGTAGTCTAGAATGCATGATCTTCACCTTTACATATATTTTATCCATATCGCATGTTTGTCCAAGAAGTCCTATGTTATTAAGGAGCTTCATCTTTTTTTCTAAAAGGAATTGATAACATGAACCCCCGAAACACATTAAAAGGGGGGTGTTCGAGTGTAATGTTAATTAGAGGATCACATTTAATGTGAGTGCTCCTAAATAACATTTATAAGAATCTAACTTATAAGGTTTATTCTTATAATATAAAGTAGGGTGATTTATAAAATTTAGTTTTATAAATACTTAACTAATTTATTAATTAAATTAATAATCAAAAGGTTATGAAGTGAAAGGTTGTGACCTATACACCAACCCTTTGGATTGCCTTAAATATAGGTATCATATTGAAAGACATTCCATCCAATACACACACACACATGCACACTCGTAGAGCATAAGAGGTATATCAATGAATTTATATGCATATGAAGCTATTAGGGAAGAAGGATAGGAAGAAGGTATTAAAAACTAGGTTCTTGATATGTTTGTTTTATAAAAACATTATTGAAAGTTTCCGAATGATGTTTTTGTGAGGCTTTTTACTTGAAAGGATTTTCCCTACATAAGGTGCAATGTGTTATTTCTCTATCTTTTCCAATTTTTATTTTATTTTCTATTTTTTAAATAATAGTTAGTAGCGTAAGATCCTAATTTTTAACAATAAACAAGCACTCAAAGAATCAACCTAGATCTATGGGTTCCACCCATAAATAGTGACAATCATATTATCTATTTTTTAATACCAAAATGATTTAGATCTATGCATTACTGAATTTATTCCTTCTCTATCATTCTAGAGCTAAATACCTTTTATCCCTTTATAATTAATTTCCTACCCTAATATTTAATCTTATGATAATATCACTCCTACAATTGTCAAATAAATAATCTAGGTTGATTTTTCCTTATCTTTATCAAATATTTTCTTTATAATAAAAAGATAATATATATATATTAATGCTGTATATGTTCCACATGGGCTACGCCATGTCAGCCTCCCAGCCTGTCATATAAGGTAAACTCATATATTAAAAGCTTTCATTTCATTTCCCTTCTACGTTCTCTCTGCAGGACTCGCCAGAAAATATAAAGAACAGACAAAGCTTGAAAGCATGACAACTAGGAGCAATTTGTACAAAAATCCAGCCCACTCTTACTTCAAGGACTTCAACCTCACTTCAGCTCTAGATAATTTACAAGGTACTTTATATTCATCTCAAATTACTTCAATTCGTAATTTTAAATTTTAAATACATATTTTTTTAAGTTTTTGAAATTAAATCCTAACTGGTTATTTCCACAGCTTACAACGTTGCAATAGGTAATGTTTCTGCACAATCAAATGACCATGAAAACGCAGAAAAAAAATCTGTAAAAAATGTTGATAAAAAACGCAAAAGGAATGAAAATTATTCTCCAGAAAATAAGCTGGAAAATGAAGATTCAAACTATGTGGCAGACGAAATACTAGATCATGAACAGTACAAAGTAAAATGCAGGTATGTTTTCAGTTTTTTTCCAAAATTTTAGGGTTTCAGGAAATAATTGTCTGAGATGTGAAAATTTGAAGTGACCGAAATAAATATTTAAAAAGTATAGAATGGTAAGTGAATCTTTGTTGTATAAGAATAAGATTTATTTGGTATATCTGAGGAAAAGCGACGGACTTACTGTTAATGCATTTATCTTTTTGGCAATTCTTTTAACATTGTAAAATTTTATAGAAAATCATTTGTTTTTTAAATAACCGAGTGAGGGAAGTGGGTCTCTCACTTTTTATATTAACTTAGAACAAAAAATCCATATGTCCTAATGTTCTTCTTCAAGAATTAGTTCTTTTAACAGTGCATCAATTGCACAGCAGTTAAAATTCCAAACAGCAAAAGCAAAAACACATACACAGATAATTACACCTTCAAATCAGCTTTTCATTCCTTGAAAAATTTACAAGGAAACCTCTACAAACTATTCTCAAAAAACAGCTACACTATATTTTATCACTGTATTATCTTTCTTTTATCTTGCGCCTATCTTTATACTATTCAGCTAAAAATCCAATTTAAAAAAAACTCTTTATCTCTTACAAGACATAAGTTAGAAGATAAATGTAAATCATTAATGTATATCTACACTTTATTAGACTTAATTAGCTAAATATAAGACTTTAACTTTTTCACTTAAGTGAAATGCAAAATAGAATAACTTGAACCACTTCCAGCACGTTCACGCTGAACCTATGTGGAAGTTCCTACCCGAGCTAAAAAAACTCAACACTCCCTCTTAGCGAGGAAGGAATTTTACACCAATCCAAGTCTATCTCTGAAAGCTTGAAACTTCCCTTTTACTTAGGGCTTGGTTAGAATATCAACTATTTGTTGATCTATGGAAATATATTGGAGCTTAATTGCTCCCATTTGAATCATGTCTCAAATGAAGTGATATTTAATCTCTATGTGCTTGGACTTGTCATGAAATATTGGATTCTTAGAGAGTTTGACACAACTTTGATTATCACAATAAATAATGGTGGGATCCAACTCTTGATCAAACAATCCTGCAAGTAACTTGCGAAGCTAGATGGCCTCACAACTAGCAGTATTGGCTGCCATGTATTTTGCCTCTGTTGAGCTAAGTGCCACAGAAGTATGCTTCCAATGGATCCAGGATATCATCGCTGAACCCAAGCTAAAGCAACACCCTAAGGTGCTCTTCCTATCTACTGCACTACGTACTCAATCTGAGTTTGTATACCCCTACAACTTCACTTCACCATCACCAAGATATCTCAAACCATATTCCATTGCGCCCTTCAAATATCTGAGCACATGTTTTGCTGCTATCCAATGCTCTTGCCTTGGCTCCACCATGAACTGACTTAAGGTGTTCATTGCAAAACATATATTTGGTCTAGTGTTGATCAAATACATCAAGGATCTTATCAGCTGCATGTACAACATGGGATCAACCAACTTTGAATCTGAAGCTGTCACCTTCTTCAAATTAGTGATCATAGGTTTGCAATCCTCCATCTGGAATCACTTTAGTATCTCAATTGCATACTTATCCTACCCAAGGAAAATCTCCCCTAGTTTTTGCCAAACCTCCAATGCCAAGAAATAATGCATCATGCCGATGTTCTTCATCTCAAACTCAGCAGATAAATCTTCTTTGCAACCTGCAATGAGTTGCTCTGCACTTGTAAGAAACAAGTCATTTACATATAATATCAAAATAAACAGATTAGTCCTAACAATTATATAATATAAATTAGGATTTACTTCACTTTTGGTAAAGCCCATACTTTGTAGATATCCATCTATCCTAGAATACCATGCTCTCGGTGCTTGTTTGAGCCCATACAAGGCTTTCTTAAGCTCGCAAACATGGGATTCCTTCCCATTTACCTCAAAGCCCTAAGGTTGCTCTTTATGCACTTCTTCCTCAATGATCCCATTAAGAAAAGTTGTCTAAACATCCATTTGATGTATCTTCCATCCCATAAATGAAACTAAAGACAAATGTTCTTTAATGGAAGTGTATTTGGTGACTAGAGCAAATGTCTCCTCATAGTCTACTTCCTCTTTCTGAGAGAACCCTCTCGCCACAAACCTCGCTTTGTATTTCTGAATGTTGCCATTTGCAACATGCTTGATTTTGTAGAGCCACTTGGAACTCACAAGTGATTTCTCCTCTAGTCCTAGCACTATGTCCCATACATCATTTTTCATGATGGAGGTGTACTCCACCATAGCATCCCTCCAAACTTGTTGGTCTACTCCTTCCTGGAAGTTAGAAGGCTCTAAATCTATGATGTTGCTCATCAATGCCATGTAGTTAGGAAACTTCTTTGGAGGCCTGCTCTCCCTGAATGAGCTCCCAGGAACCTCAACATGCTCCCGAACATCCCTCAATGTCTGTGTGAACCATTGAGGTCTCCTAACAGAAGTAGAAGGGGTTGAAGTCTCTTCTGAAGGTTGTTGTTCTAAACTGGAAACGACTGGTATCTTTGGAGACAAGGACTCAACCTTCGGAGCTTCCTGCTCCTGCTCCTCTGTTACTGGAATGAGTTCATGAGACTTCCTGGATGCAAAGTCTTCCTCAAACTTTACATCCCTATTGATTACTACCTTTCTCTGTTCTGGAATATAGACCTTGTAGGCCTTAGAAGTCTCACTGTAACCCACAAATAAACTCTTCCTAGTGGAAGGTTCCAGTTTGGTCCTATTCTCTACAGGTATATGAAAATAAATTGGACAACCAAAAATGCGAAAGTGACTCACTTTTGGCTTCACACCAGTGAACGCCTCCTCTGGTGTCTTGTCCTCTAAGATCCAATGAAGGCACTTTTTGGATGTGGATTGCTGTGTCTGTAATATCCCTAGTGAAAATTGCCCTAATTAGCCCTGTTTGTCCCAGTTAATACCTCCAGGCTATTGTCAACTTAATCAACTTAGTTTACCAGAAAATGCATTAGGATTCAACAGGCTTGAAATTTAGAAAAGTAATTCTTAGATCTTGCCAAATTGTATATAATCAATATCAATAGAAATCACAGCTTGAATAACAGGCAACAATACTATTCAATGAATATTTACTTGTCACAATAGAGTGAAATACAGAGTATCTGACTCTCTCTTGAGCAAAGCCTCTCGAATGCTGAACAAAGTGATCAAACAAGATGACTCCAAGGTTCCTTTCTTATGATTTTGTAAGAGATAGCTCAGTGACTAAGTATGATTATGCTGGTAAACACAAAGGGACTTACACAATTGTTCAAACAAGCTGTTGATTCAATGATAAAGAAGGTAAACACTGGAATATCTGAGTACTACGGTTTATGATATGGTGATGAAATACTTGATCCTAATTCTAACCAAATCGACAAAAGATGAAAAGATTCAGCAATATTAATCTAATCCTAGATGCAAGGATAATTACTGCTCAAGTGAAATCAAACCAAATCTTGCTTCGCCAAGTCAGACAACTACACAAGATTGATGCAATCTTCTAAGGTTGTACAAGATATTTAAATCACTTATGCTCATGAAAGATTCAACAAACATAGAGATCAAAGTTAAGCTCAGTTTTGTTTAGACTAACCATACACTGCTATTTGCAAGCCGCAAACCACAAATGGTGTGAACATAAAGATTTCACCACAAACAATAATGAAGCCTTCCACCAACTAACATAAAACTTAAAGAAAACTTAATCTAATCTTAACATTCGCTTGAAGAAATCCAAACCATGCAACACTTAGAAACATATATAGAAACACCAAAACAATGAGTCTTATATTATTTCAGAGAGCTCTTGCAATAATTCCAGAGTCTTCAATTGTACAAATGAGAGCAAAAGGAGCCCTTTTATAGACCTCAAAATGCATGAAGGGTCAAGATCGATCGGCCAAGCCAATGGACCAGATCATGCCACATCACAAGTAGTTATAACAAACTCCTATCTTTATTAAATGAAAGAGGCAATCTTTAGTAAATGAAAGAGGCAATGAAAGCACGCTTTCCAAGAAGATAAGGATGACACATCATTAGCCTATGAGGAGTCTCCATTTGAATATCCATCACTAGAATTTTGACATTCAATGAATCTAGACACTATCTGTCTGACAACATCGAAAGGTACATTTGGCGTATTCTGAGTGGTTCCTTCAGCTTCAAGTACATCATCTGCATAGAGGCCAAGTGTCTTCTCCCAATCGGTCATCCTCGTCTTGTTGGCGCCAAGGTGGACAGCAAGTGAGAAAATACTATCAAGCTTCTCTTTAGAAACATCATCTTCTTGGAAGTAGAAAGCTTGAACTTGTTCTTTCATGTTATCAAGAATCATCTCTCCAAATGGATTACATATCTTCATCAAGGAGGCATGTACTCCATCTTGAATCCTTTGAAGTACACTTCTTACTCTTGACATATCTGTTTCTATCTTATCTAGCAACTGCCCTTTAATGCGAAAGCCATAATACCAAGAAGATAAGTCATGTGCTATGCCTTCTTCAATCACTTCAGCATGTATTAAATCATCCACTGAAGTCTCCATCAAGCTCTTCAAATGTGGCAGATATTGTTCCTTGATATCCTTGAACTCAGCACAAACTGTTAACAATGCAAGTACTTTCTCTTTGAGATCAGTGATCTTATCATACACTTGCATGATATCTTCTAGGTGTTTATATGTAGCTTCCTTTGATCTTTTCATCCAATCCCTCATCCTGTGAGATGAACACTTCAACTCCTCAAGATGTACAACTGTTTCTGGAGGAAGAACAGATGGAGGTGTAGAAACTATCTCTTGTTGACGAATAGGATGAACCAAGTGCTGAATGTAATGCTCTAAGGCTTGACATCTTTGCTCAGCTTTAATTCTACCTTCTGTTTCTTGCCTTATGATAGCTCGAGCATTATCAATTGAACCCTGAAGTTCTTCTACTTGCATTCCAGTCAATGGATACAAATTGATTGTATTGATGTCATAATCATCAGGTGTTATATCTTCTATATTCTTCTCAAGCCTGGGAACTGCTACATGAACTTTCCTTACACCTGTTTCATCTTTAGTGATCTTTGAAAGGATAGTTGCTTTCTTCTTCGGTTTTTCACTAGACATGTCTAGAAGTAACTCATCAACTGGAATAGGAGGATATTTCTCAACTTCGTAATTTTCCCTGATCCTATCCTGCAGCCACTCCGGAAACGATGAAAGATCTTGTAATTGTTGTATTTGCTTTCCTTGTGCAGGCAATGATTTTTTTTCAGCTTCATCCTTGTCTTCAGTGTTAGCTTCATCAATGATCTCAGTATCATGTGGACTCGAAGGCACTTCTTCAACTGGAGCTTCTGGAACTGCATCATCAACACGTACCACTATGTCTTGATTCAGTGGAGTATCACCTGGCTGTCTGGAAGAAGCGGTTTCAATACTTATCCTTTTCTTTTTCTTGCTTGATTCTCCTTGTGCGGATTCAAGTTGTTTTCTTTTCTTTGCTTGACCTGAATCTCTTTCATTGTCTTTACCTTGTGGACTTCTACCAGGTGCACTATGCTGTTCCTACTGTTCTACTTCTCCCATCTTGATGTAGGTAAGTTTCTTACCTTCATCTATCAATGTTTGTACTTGCTCTTTTATTTGCTCTTCAGTGATAGCGATGATAGGCTCTATCAATCCTTCATCATGAACCCTTTCTCTATCAGCCCAGTTGATATCATAAGGCAAGCTCCGGATCTTATTGTACTCATTGCCTGAAAGAGTTCTTTCATCATTTAATTAATCAGGAATCCTTAGCACATTAGTAGCCCTCACTAGATCCCATTTCAATCTTGAGCACTTTTGCATCCTGACATCATCATCGTCAATAGCATTAGCCCAGTGATCATCTAGCTGCTCAACATGTTCGTAAGAAGAATATGACTGCTTAATGGCTCCATGTGGATCGAAATTCCCCCTCTTTGAATCATGAGGATGTAGATGATATGCCTGAAGCTCAACCTCTGAATGCTCAGCTGCTTGAAGTGATGGACAAGAGTAATATCTGCCAAGCTGGAGAGGAAACTGAACTCCGGCTTTCTTTCTTTCCCTTTGCATTTTATGAAATTCTAACAACTGTCTTGAAACTTCTAGCAACACCATCCTGTTGGTAGGATATCTTGGCAGTCTGTATGGAAAGGATGTGAAACCCTGAATTCTAATATAGGTAAACTTGTCATACTGGATGTAGTACCTTCCATATTGTTCAATGAAGTTCCTAGCAGCACCTGTTAGTCTTCTATGCAGTTCTCCTCTCAACTTTCTCACTATGAACATAGCAAAGGCATCATTGAACCTCTTATAATGATTGATGTACTTCAAATGAAGCTGAGGATAACACTGATGTGATAGGATCTGTTCGGACTTTGTACCAACTTCTCCCTTAGATGTTAACCCTTTATAAACCACATTTCTTGCTAGGATGTAAACAAGATAGGAAAAGTATACATCCATCCTTCGAAAGTAGATGATTGAGGCCTACCTGTTACTCGATTTAGGAACGTGATGAAGTAACTTATCTCCTGTGAAGTTTGCCTTGTGAAACTTTGGATCTTCAGAGTTATATATCTTGATTGACGGATCCGTCATCCACTTCTTTCTCACTTCTTGCATGTAGTGCTTGGGATTGCCTTCAAAAGTACATTGAGCAGTTGTAGGATAGATGAACACTCCCTTTCGGCTTGGGATGTTGAAGATCTCCTGGATGGCCTCTCTTTGCAAATAGGCGAGAACAGTTCCGTCTTTAGCTATAATCTGTCTCTTCTGTTTGTCATAACGCTGAACACATTCCAACACTAATTCAGTGCTAGGCAAGGTAAGTGGGAAGCATGCTGCTTGTACAATTCCACTCTTCGCAATGGCCTTGATGTCTTCATTCCTTGTGATGGCGAGCAAGAAATCCTTTATCTCCTCCAGGTTGACGTGTCCCATGTTGGTGTCTCCCTCGTTCTTTCAATGAGTTTCGATCTTGGAGTCAGGTATGTTAGACTTGGCATCCATCTTGATCATCACTTGCCTCTCTTTTGCCGTCATGCCCATTTATCTACAAACAAGACTCGAATAAGAAATGATAAATTTTTACCCTCATAAACTTGATTTTTAGATGATAAAATCATGAAATTCTGCAAAATTAAATAAAGAAAAGACAATTTATGAAATGAAGAAATGATGGAAACATACCTTATATTAGATTTCTGATCTAGGAAAAAAAAGCAGATTTCTGGATTTAATGATGAAAATCAGTCAAAAATGGCAGAAATCAGACATGAAACATCTAGAAATCAGTCAAAAAAGCAGGCTAGCCTTCACAAATCAACTCTTCTTCTTGAAATTGCGCTCCTCCTCTTGGAAAAATTCGCTGTTCTTAAAATTTCGCTGCCCCCTCAATGTGCAATGTGAATTATGATTGAATGAGAAGGCAGCGCCCTCTATATGTAAGGATCCCATTTGCATTTAATGCTGGTCGGCCAGCTAGGAGGTCGGCATTTAATGCATTTAAGATGATTTCCATAGACAAGAAATCTTACCTATCAATAAGTCTCATGTTTAACTGTTCAAAATGAGTAAAAGGGGACAAGGTGAGCGCCTTTGTCCAAAAATGACTTCTTGCTTCATTTACCACAAATAGATGCTAGGCACCAAAACTACTAGGAATTCATATAATGGGCGCCAAACATAGTACTCAAACCACTCACTTTAGATACTAAGGTGCTATTTTGTGATTGCACAAATGAAAAAGTGCGCCTTCACTCCTTGGGCTACTTTCATGGTTTCACACTCATTTTGGTAATGATCTACATTCAACTTAGACCACCTAGGACCTTTCCTACTTGAATCCTGCCCTGAACTTCCTGAGGCGCCATCTGTTCATAACTTGCTTCTTGACATTCTAAGGCACAATTCGAGGTGCTTTAAGACTTTACGATTGCTGGGCGCCCTTTGAAGATGGACGCCTTGATATAGACAGTAAATTTCTTCAAGACTTGGATCAAGGTAAGATCAACTTACAATATTTAGGCCTCCTCATGCCTAGGCGCCCACGAATGATTGATTTAAACCTCATGCAACATCAAGGCGCTCACATTAGACAAGTCTTGGGGTGCATCTTTTCCCTAGGCGCTCTTACTTGATGTTTTTGACCCTACAATGCGCCTTGACTCCCTAAACCCTACACTCATCATCTTTTATGCTTTAAAACCATCATGAAAGCCCTAAAATGAATTTCTCACCTAAGCGCCCGAATTTCTTGAAGGATTCATACAAGAGTGCCAAACTAGGTGAGTTTATGAAATGCACCTATACTCTTGAGCGCTCCTCTAGATAAAAACTTGATTTCAACACCTTTGTCTTCAAGGTCTCCTGGGCGCCAAACTACTAATCTCAACTACTTAAGGCGCTTCAAGCCCAATGATGACTTACCTATCATTCCCCTAAGGTGCATTTGGATTTTATCTTGATTCATCTACACAAAGGCGCTAAATCAAGCTAACACTGAGGGCCAAGGGTGCTCAAAAAATTATCCATCCTGAAATTGCCAAAACACCCTAATCATCTAGGTGCTCAAGAGGCATTACTCTTCAAACTCAACCTCTGGAACCAAGGCGCAAAAAGAGTGCTTAAACGTCCATTCTTCCAAGGCGCTCTTAAAGGTATCTCTTCTATCTTCAAAACAAGGGCGCTCAATATGAGTTTTCTTTGATCTAGGCGCCAAAGTGAGTATCCTACATTAAGGCGCCATTATCCAATTGCTTCATGTAAAGTGGGCGCTCAAAAGGGGAATCTCAAACATAGGTTGGCGCCTAGGAATGATCCTAATCTTTGGTCATTTAAAGCCTTTTAACCTTAGGCGCTATCCACTGGTGGCCTTCCTTCATGTTTAATCCTCCAGAGCGTTCAAAACTTAGAGTTTCCTCCCCAAGGCGCTCTTGGAGACTTTTTTACAAGGCGCCAATATTGATCGAACTTCACATAAGGGGCGCCATTATAGGTTGTAGGGAAACATAAAGTGCGCCTAAAGTTCATCCACCAAGACAAGGTGCCTTTTGAATATGACTTGGATTTTATCCCTTTCTAGGCACCTTCATGATAACATCTTGATTATTTTACCTTTGGACATTTTCATGAGGTGAATCTGAGTACGTACTGCTCCTATACCTCTTTAGCTCTTTACTTATCACTTTTGTTCTTCACGAACTTCTCATCTAAATTTGCCTTTCAAGAAGTCTCTGCATTGGATTTGCAAAATTTACATGTTTAGCTGACCCTGAGGTGAAGAAAAAACCATCTGAAAACAACTAAATCTACAAAAAAACTGGGGGGCCCCCATCCTGATGGGGTGATGTGTGATTTGGTCACAACATGACTCACTTTTGGCTTCACACCAGTGAACGCCTCCTCTGGTGTCTTGTCCTCCAAGATCCAATGAAGGCACTTTCTGGATGTGGATTGATGTGTCTGTAATATCCCTAGTGAAAATTGCCCTAATTTGCCCTGTTTGTCCCAGTTAATATCTCCAGGCTATTGTCAACTTAATCAACTTAGTTTCCCAGAAAATGCATTAGGATTCAACAGGCTTGAAATTTAGAAAAGTAATTCTTAGATCTTGCCAAATTGTATATAATCAATATCAATAGAAATCATAGCTTGAATAACAGGCAACAATACTATTCAATGAATATTTACTTGTCACAGTAAATGCAATAATCCTCCAGGAAAGGCGCAGAATGTCAACTCAGCTTATAGCTCATATACATAATGGAGAAAATTGACTCACAAAGATTTGTCAAAATGACTTAGTGCATGCCAAAGTGATAGCCTGAAATTGACATAGGCATGATCCAAAACAACAATCTTTCTATAGAATCTCCTCGACCTGGTGAAGGTCGCTGGTTCGGGCATTATCTTACGGCGATGGTGTGTGTGATCCAACGTATTAATGACTGAAATTGCGTTGGATCTCCAGTATTTCCCTCCGTGAAAGCTTGGAATAGTGCGACTTGAAGGTTAAGGGTGCTGGTGTCGAAGACACTCAACACAATTTTCAATTCGTGGTGATGACCTAGCGCTTCAACAAGGGAAAATGGGATATGAGCTACGCCCAAATCTGAGGTATCTTTCCAAGTGTGTTTGATGATGTGTTGCTGTCTATCGTCTGCAATGGAACGTCAGTGGTATCTTTTGAGTCTTCAGCTCCTTAACCGCGATAGACCAGCCCTGTGGAATAAAAAGATTGATTTCAGAACAATGCACAACCCCAAATTGGATAGTGATCACAAAGTAAGCGAGGTTTTCTTCTTACTCACACAAACAAGGTATTGAGGGTTTCGTCTCAACACCAGTATGAAATTTGCAAATCGCAATGCTTAATGTCCAAGTAATCGATGCCCTCAAGAGAGAAAGTCATCTTTATTTTATACTTGTTCACCTTTGAAACAAAGAGCCAAAATTGGCGCCGACCAGACCTAATTTGAATTTAAAAAATTTATGTTTTTATTATTATTTTTTTATTAATAAATATTAATATTATTATAATAGTGTTTAAAAACACTCTTATTAATTAAAATAAATAATATTATAGTGTGAACTCCTGAAACTTGCTAAAGACTTCATCCTTGGTCTTTAAGAAATAGATCCAATTCTTGCGAGATAAATCATTAATAAAGGAAACATAATACATGCTTCCTAAAATTGATGCTATTGACATTGGTCCACAAACATTCGAATGCACTAAGTTTAGAATTTCCTTTGATCTATGCTCACTTCTTGGGAAAGCAACCTTGGCATGCTTGCCAAGTGTGCGTCCTTTGCAGACTCCCTGTTGTTCAATATTGAACTCTAGAAGACCTGTAACAATTTTCCCTCAGAATAGGCAATGCTTTGTGATGCAGATGCCCCGTCCTCGTGTGCCATAACTTGCACAGATTGTCATTGTTATGAACTAGAGCTAGAACTAGTTCACCTTGTGACCTGTAAAGATTGCCTTCTCTAACCCCTATTACTTGTGCAGTTTCTAGGCTAGATATAAGGACTTGTTGATTTTTAAATTCTACAGCAAAGCCTTTATCTTCCATAACCGAAACTAAAAGCAAATTCTTCCTGAGACTAAGAACAAACAAAACATCATCAAAATCTAAAGAGTTACTTGATTGTAGTTGAAAGAGAATTGTATCAACTCTTGCTATTGGATACTTGGCATGATCACCAAGCTCAACCTAAACATCAGAGTTGTGTTCTTCTAGTTTGGTAAAACACTACTGGGTTGATGTCATATGTCTAGATGCCCCATTGTCCACATACCAAGCATCCCTTGAAACCGTGTTGGTAGAAAGACAAGATAACTATTGAAAAATCTTTCTCAAACTTGGCAAGAAATTCGTTCATTTGAGTTTTTGTAGAGGCTGCCACTTGCTTCTGCTGTTGCTTCCCTTTGCCTTTCTTCTTGTTTGGACACTGTGATGCATAATGACCGAACTTATGACAAATGAAGCACTTGATTTTACTTAAGTCCTTCCCTGGCTGTGAGGATGAATCCTTATCCTTTCCCTTACCCTTACTAGGCCCTTTCTTTTACTTTTCTTTGTTTGTCCAAAGAGAGCTAAATTATCATCACCACCCTTCTTGCTAGCTTTTGACTCCATCCGAGTTTGCTCTTCGATAGAATCATCCCACAATCTTTCAAAAGAAGGAAGATTCTCATGGGCACAAATACCTTGTACAAATGCTTGCCATGAAGACGTGAAACCATTCAACACCAAGTTCACTAGCTCTGCATCTTCAACCTTCTCCCCAATTGCTGCAAGTTGGTCACGAAGCTGTGTGAGCTTAATCAGGTAATTGGTAACTGTATCCGATTTAGTCATCTTTATGGATCTAAGTTTGTTTCGCAAAATCATTTCCCTGTTTATGTTCTCACTCTGGTAAAGATTAACCAGAGCATCAAACATCTCCTTGGCTGTTTTCTTTTTAAATAAATGTGGAATTAAATGATCCTTTATTGCATCCATAATCATCCGCTTGGCCTTTACCTCTTTCTTATTATGAGTTACCAACTGCTATGGATCTATAGGTGGAGACACCTGATCCTTGACGATATCCCAAAGGTTATTTTCTTCCAACAACAAAGTCGCCCTGACTTTCCAAGGCAAGAAATTTAAAGCACCTTCCAATCTATCCTTGAACTTGAGGCTAGCGGATGCCATTTAAAAAAAAACAATTGCACAAAACTCCTAGATTTGAAAGTAGAAAATTGCTCAAAAGATTTTTTTTGAAAAACTTGCAATAATTTGCCCTAACTGCAGGCTGCAAAACCCTCGTTGTAGGCTGCTGAAAACAAGAATTCACATGCTATAAAATACAAACCCTAGCCATTGAATCTAGACAAAACGAATTGAAAACCCTAGCTATTGAATTTGTACAAAAACGAATTAAAAAACTATATTTTCTGGTGTGATTTTACTCAAAAATCTTGTGCGATTTTTACCCTTTTTTTCTGGTGCGATTTTTCCTAAAAAATGTCGCAATTTCTTCTTAAAAAAAACCATGTGATTTAATCTTGAAATCCTGTGCGATTTTTCTCACAAAATAGATGCCACGATTTAATATTTATAGAATAAATCCATTGCGATTTTTCTCCTTTCTGGCTGCGAATCAGCAACAAAAAAAAAGTCGCAATTTACCTCCTTTCCTGCTGCGATTTTCACCTTGAAAATAACCTATGAATTGGTTCAAACCTAGTCGCGAATTCTTCCTATTTCTTGCTTTGATACTAGGAAGAAATTTCAACGTAGACAATTGATGTCCTAATGTTCTTCTTCAAGAATTAATTCTTTAACATTGCATCAATTGCACTATTCAGCTAAAAATCTAATCTTCAAAAAGCTCCTTATCTCTTACAGGAGATGAGTTAGAAAATAAGTCTAAATCATTAATATATATCTACACTTTATTAGACTTAATTAGCTAAATAAAAGACTTTCACTTTTTCACTAAGTGAAATGCAAAATAGAACAACTCGAACCACTTCCAACACGTTCACACTGAACCTATGCGGAAATTCCTATCCAAGCTAAAAAACTCAACACTTACATCATAAGATCTTGTTAGAACCAAGCCAAAAACAACAATCAACTAACCTTTCTACCAAAGAAATCCCTATACAACCAAGGGACTTGTATAAAACACAAAAACCACCTAACGTGGAAGGTAATGATGACTCTCTCTTCACCCCAATTGATCTCTGAAAATTAAGTCTGTTTTGCTTCTCTTCTGCCTCCAAACCTAGTTGATAGGCATCTTCCATATGATCAATCCTATGCATGCTTAATTCATCTTGGATAGAAAAATTTAAACCATTTACATACCTTGCAGCCATCTGTTCATTGGTTTCATCATGCTCCACTCGAATGGATATCTTGTAGAATTCATCTGTCTAGTCTTGTACACTGAGCTCCTTTTGCCTTAGATTCTGAAATCTTCTGTAGATGGTTTGTGAATAATCCACAGGGAGAAACTTCCCCCTTAGTTTCTTCTACATCTTACTGTAGGTTTTGATCTTTTCTTTACCCTTTCTTTGCCTTTTGTTCTATAGGTGATCCTACCATATCATTACATGACCTTTCAATTTTGTGCATGCAAATTTTTCTTTCTTTTCCTCTGTCACAGTTTTCCATTCAAAGAACTTTTGCATACTATTCAACAAGTCTATCAACTCCTCTACTTTTAGACTACCCTATAATTTGAAACTTCTTTATTTCATTATTCCTTCCTTCTGATGCCCTAATCATCCTCTCTTCGATTTATTGTGCTTCAACTTGCTCTTCCTCCTCTTGTTGAACGAATGATAAATAACTTTTTGGAACTTCTTCTCCCAACCCTCTTTCTTCATCTGTGTCATTTGCACCTCTTTGCCTCTGTGTCTGCCCCACAATAATTTTGGTAAGCTCTTCCACTTGCCTTTGTAGCTGTTGCATATTCCTATTCATCTGTGCATAGTCTCCATGTCCTCTTGCCATCTTGCTTAAATCTCAAATTTCCACCCAGAGCTGAACCTACTCTAATACCGAATGATGTAACCCAAAGTGTAGAGAAAGAATACAAAATAATATTTAATCAAAAGTGCAAAGAAAAATAAACACAATAGGATTTCACCACAAAATACCCAATTTCTTCTCATTCCTCTACTTGCCCCAAATACAAAGAATCTCTAGTTTTTAAATACAATTACCACTCCACATTCTGGAATGTTCTTGCTCCTCCACTAAAGCCTAATAAACGCTCCCACAAAAATGGATCAAAGAAATTACCTTAGAGTAAGTGAAAAAGCTAATTTTGAAAAAAATGCTATTTTTTAGTAATTTTGCATTTAAGCATGAATGGATCAAAAAATTATCCCATAACCCCTACACAACTAAATGAGTCTTGAGAGTGACTTCCAACCCAAGATCACACTTAGACACTAAATTATTAAGTCCGGAATTTAAAAAAAAAAAAAACGGAAAAAAAAAGAAAAGAAAAAAAACATAAAATTGTAATTTTCAGGCCTTAGATGGTCAAATTTGTCCCTGAAAAATATCGAAACAGGTTGTAACCAGCTAGGGCTGTTTATGGTGTCATGAAGCTCTTCAAGATCTTCAATTTGGAAAAAAAGGGGCTCAAACGGCTTCCTGGATCAAAAGTTATGGTCTCCATAAGTTTTGGCTCCTGTATCACTCGACCTTCAAATGGTTTACTTGATCATTGAACTAATGGAATCGCTCGTTCGAGGATTTCAGCAAGTTGGTTGAACAGGAACGCTTCTATTGTTGAAGTGTATTTTAACATTTTGTTATCAATCATTGCTTGGATTGCATATTGCAATTCATGTTCTTTTGCCATTTGAACTTTCTTAGCATGACATGAAAGATAGTTTCAGGGGTCTCATGGTTTGATGCTGAGCTTTAAATATTTTAGACGTCATTTTGTCAACATACACTACCAAGATGACCCACTCTAATATGTTTGATTCAGATTTTAGGAGATATCTAGGGAACAGCACTCTAATATGTGAGAATCTAGATGTGTTATATGTGCAGAAGCAATATTAACAATAAAATTAAGTTTACAGCCAAAGACAAATGCATAAGAGAAATATTAGGACTAGAAGAAAAAGGTTTATTAATCTATGTGTTTTGTAAATGGCATACTCTTGAGGGAGATGTATGATTGTCTATCTTTCACTAGCTACATCTATGCTATGAAATCTGTTAATACAGATGTATATATAATGTTACAAGACCACAAAGTCTAAAGAAACATCATGGAAGTTGAAATGGTTGTGCTTCCACGCGACCCTTCACCTTCTGATTGTTGAGTTGAATTGCATCAGATGTATCGACCAAACTGGCATATGGGGCATTGCTCTGCACCCTAGGGGATACTTCTTCTTGAGTTACATGGAAGGCTCCACCCTTTCAAGGGCAAAGGCTGCAATACCATCAGCACTTGGCAGTGCCACATATTGTGAGTGGACTTTTAACAGTTTGGTCTATAGGTGTTTGGAACCTTGACAAAGATGATGGTGAAGATTGCATAAGGTTTGGTGTGTGCTTGGATGGTGTGACGTCCAATTCGCTGAGATTGTCTCGCACTACTAGAAAAGTGTGTGCTATGACTGGTGGAGATGGATTGTTGAGCTTGCAAACCTCAGAAGAGTGTGCAGAAGTACTGCAGACCTTGAGACATTAATTGGCTTTACCACAGGTCATGAGAATGGGCTTGGTGGTATTATTACATTTGGAGAATTTACCTCGATCAGTAGTTCATAAGAAGAAGAAGAGGAGAGCACACTAGGAGGAATTAAATCCATCTTACATAAGTGCATTCTTCCCAAAGTGCAACCTTTCTCCAATCCTAAAAAAGTAATCAATAACCTCATTTGTAGACATGAAATATTTGAGTCCTCCATCACATTAACACTTTGGCTAGCATTATTCTTGATTGAAAAAAATTCTGCAAGAAATACATTTCATGTAACGAAAGTGTAATGCTTAGATAATTTGTTTTCTTTTCATTGAATACATTGATGATTTGATTTAAAGGCTTCCCAACAGCAAAAAGGTTATGATTAATAGATACATATGGAATTTGGCAATTGGGCAAAATGAATCAATAGTACTTTTTTAAGGTGAGATTTTCATTTCCGAATTATTGATATTCTCACTAAACTATTTTCTTACCTTTTGTAGGAGAGATAATGTTACTTTGCCACTGCTGAAGCATGGTACTCCAAATGTATGGTCAACACATTCTATTTCCATCTGTAGCAAACTGGTTTAGATTCATACCAAATGCAAGCATGCTGCTTTGCAACAGTAATACCTGCATTTTGTATGCTAAACTCACTCTTCATTTCTGTTGGCAGGCAACATCAAGTTTGGGATTTGATGCTTATGAGAAGATTGATGGTAAGATCTTCTAAATTTTACATTTCTTGTGATAGCTTGCATATTTGTTTGATTATTGTTCAATCTTTGTTGATTACATAACTTTGACCTGCAAGGAAAGCTTTTCATTCTGTTTAGCTTACAAAAAAACTACAAGGATGTTTGGTCAAGCAAAACTGCAAAAGCACTATATAAATATGTAGAAATGTGACTTGCCACTGTTCATCTTGATTACATGCTGTTTTCTTTGCCTTTAAGGCAGAGAATCTGCTAAAGTTTCCATTTTGAAGATGCACAATTGATTTAGCCAGTATTTTGGAAATAAAGAGAAAAGGTTGAATTTTTCTATACATTGTACGTTTCATGTTTAATTAAAGGGATATTTTTCAGTATTATAAAGCTATATTTTAAAGGAAAGGTGCTGATCATCCAGCTAACTTGCTAATGCATTTTTTTAATCCTACTTTGGGAAAAGACAATAATAGGGCAAGTGAAATAAATAAAAGATGTTCATTTTTTATTTACAAGTAATCTAGATTCGCATGCATTATAATTTCATGATTTCACTAAGATTATTTAGAAAGTTGGTCATGATGACAAAGCAAATATCATTTAACTCTCTTGATTCTTGACATTTCAGATACCAAGCAGCAACAAGGAGCTCTCTTTTATTTTTCATAATGTGGTTTCATATTTTGTTTCTTTTTGCAGAGAAGACAAAACGTAGTAAGATGGAGGTGCTTTGCAATGATTCAGCTTCAAGTTTGTCAGGACCATATGCAGCTTACAAAAATTTGGGCGATGGAATTATACTTAAGGAAAGTGCAGAAGTACAAGAAGCAACAAAAGAGATTGCTCTACAAAGTATGAAGTATTGTTGATTTGCTTTTCTTTATTGAGCAGAATATATATATGATAATGAATACCCTTGGCTTAATAGAGTCAGTGAATGATATGCTGTTGGCTGATAAGTTTACATTTTCAGTTTCTATTTTTTAACGCAAGTAATGCATGTTCATAATTAGAAGGTTGCTTCAACATGATAACCTACACACAGGCTGCTTTTCTCCATGGACTGCTTTGAAAAAGCTTACCAAGACATTAATTGGCTTTTGAGAAAACTGTGCAGCTAATGCATGGCTGTTCTGTTTTCCTATATTGATCAAGAGGCATACTATCAATGCCCCAAGAGGGAATGATTCGACCATTTTACTGAAACACTTGAATTTAACAATGACCAGCAAAGCTAAGTCTGCTTTGAGAAGTATCAATTCCTCTAAGCTGTTAACTGATAGCCAATGGGTCATCATGGAAGGTTGTCTTATACCCAGGTTTTTACAGGAAACCAACAACAGTCAACCAGATCGAGTGCAATAACAATTTGCAATTGCCCTTGATCATCCAAGTGTACCAAGGAGAGGTTCTCTCCAAGAATGGGAAGAAGTGCATAAAAAATTAATTTCAGCTTGAAACCTTGTGAAAGGAATCTTGGCAGATTGACACCTCCAAACGACATGATCAACCGTTTCATTGATAGCTTATAGTGTGCGCAAATAATTGATAAAGCTAGCTTTATGCAGTCTTGTCTTGATTGCCACTCCTTGGTGGAGCATTAAGTACCTGAAAAATTAATTTTTGAAGGAAGAATGTGATTTCCTAATAGGTTGGTACTTCTTTTGCCAATGCACTTCAGGATACCTCATCCACTACATTTTGTTCAAATTTTGAGAGAGCTCAACGCGATCTATTCAACTTTTGCGATTGATTTAAATCTTGCTAAGTGTGTCATTCTTGACCTTCAAGACTCTATGGATATCCCCACAAAGAGCCATTTTCCTGCCAATCTTATTCCACCGAACCTCCACTTTTTCCAATGATTCTGTAGCTGGATCCAAGTTGCTCAATTTATTCATGGAATAAGGGCCCTGTAAACTATGGGATAGTTTGGTAATGTGAAGGATTTCAAACTTCCAAGTTCAGCCCTGCCAAAAAAGTGTGAGCTGCTTGGCAAATGGTGTTTGACTTCCTCCAGCAGCAATTTTAGGGGTCATTGGACACTTGAGACCTCTTTTCATGGTATATTTTTATATGAAGTATATGCTTTGGTTGCTAAGTCTCTAACCCTGGACGAGGAAGCATCATTTGAAGTCTCCAGGGAACCGGAAGTATTTATTACACATAAAACAATGTATATATCAAAGTATATGTACTCCAAGAATGGGAAGAAGTGCATAAATAATTAATTTCAGCTTGAAACCTTGTGAAAGGAATCTTGGCAGATTGACACCTCCAAACGACATGATCAACCATTTCATTGATAGCTTATAGTGTGCGCAAATAATTGATAAAGCTAGCTTTATGCAGTCTTGTCTTGATTGCCACTCCTTGGTGGAGCATTAAGTACCTGAAAAATTAATTTTTGAAGGAAGAACGTGATTTCCTAATAGGTTGGTACTTCTTTTGCCAATGCACTTCAGGATACCTCATCCACTACATTTTGTTCAAATTTTGAGAGAGCTCAACGCGATCTATTCAACTTTTGCGATTGATTTAAATCTTGCTAAGTGTGTCATTCTTGACCTTCAAGACTCTATGGATATCCCCACAAAGAGCCCTTTTCCTGCCAATCTTATTCCGCCAAACCTCCACTTTTTCCAATGATTCTGTAGCTGGATCCAAGTTGCTCAATTTATTCATGGAATAAGGGCCCTGTAAACTATGGGATAGTTTGGTAATATGAAGGATTTCAAACTTCCAAGTTCAGCCCTGCCAAAAAAGTGTGAGCTGCTTGGCAAATGGTGTTTGACTCCCTCCAGAAGCAATTTTAGGGGCCATTGGACACTTGAGTCCTCTTTTCATGGTATATTTTTATATGACGTATATGCTTTGGTTGCTAAGTCTCTAACCCTGGACGAGGAAGCATCATTCGAAGTCTCCAGGGAACCGGAAGTATTTATTACACATAAAACAATGTTTATATCAAAGTATATGTAAATATAAAAAATATATCCAGCATTTGTGTCTGCATCTCAAAGTCTACTATACTTGCATCGACATTCTTTCTTTCCAAAAAGCTAAAACCCCAATAGACGCCATCTAACCCTTTCATTTTGTTTTGCATCACATTGTAAGCATTGCATCATTCACATTTCCCTGCAACTAGTTTCAAGGCACGTGTTTTTCAGTTGCCCTTATCCATACTTGAAGCTGCTGTAAAATAAAAAATAAAAATCAACAGTAATACAGACTGTTTGAAGAAAAAGACTGCAGTTTGTCAAAGAAAAAAATTAGTTTTGTTGGAAATTGTCATTGATGTCAAAGGCAAGAGTAAATCGTCTAGTTGGATTGTTGTCATTGATGTCAAATAATGGTGAGAAGAAAACACTATGGCCAAAGGCCATTATATCGTTATCATCTAATTACACTATGTGGTTGTTATGAATAGCAAAGGCAGATTTAAGACAGGTTACCAAGGCCGATTTCATACTATGGCCGACTTCGTTCTTTATAAGGGAATCAAAATAGATTAAATTTATCATCATTCCTGGCCGACCTTGTGAGAAGCATTTATGAAGAAAATTCCTGGCCGACTCTCCTCCATATGGGCGCTTTAGTTTATGAAGTATAAAACAAATTTAAATTGACTTTTGTGAAGTATGGCCGACTTCATGCTAAATATGGTAGTGCTGGCCGACCTGCTATTAGATAATAAATATTATAATCAGAATGGCCGACTATGAGAGAAATATGTGTTTGAATTTTGGTTGCTAGCCGACCTGTTATTAGCACAACATCTGAATAGGCGCATCTTTGAAAGGACATGTTAAAGTTAATGACTTATTGTTAAAGAGGAGCGCTGATCTTTGAATAGTCACCTCTTTTTGTAAAGTCATCCCTTCTCATTATGAAGTCGCCTTTCTTGGGCATTTTACATGATATAAAAGGCGATAAGATGAAGAGTAAGGATAAAGAAGAAACACAATGTAAATCAGATATTAGAGCAGAGCAATTACAGCAGATATATGAATATATTATGAACAGTTTCGAAAGGAAGTATATGCAGATTTAAGAAGGAGAGTATATGAAAATAATAAAATATCATTTGTAAGGCAGATTTGATGAAGAAGATGTGAGTGTGGATGTAAGAAGACTGTAGTAAGAAATATGATATAATAAGCAGATCTACAGCAGAGAAAATGAAGAGCAAATCAGATATGTATATTAAAATATGAGAGTGTTAATATTGTGAAGGAAGAAAAATAGATGATGCATAATTTGGGAGCAAATCTATGAATGAAATTAGAGCAGAATTTAAGGCAGAAATATAAAAGAAAGCATTGCATAATTTAAGATCAAATTTGTGAAGGAAGGTTGTTGCATCATCGAGTAGACTTGTGAAGAAAAGCACTTGTGTGATAACAGTTAGATCATCTACAAGCAGAGTTGTGAAAGGAAGTGCATCTATAATCATATTGTGAGGAAGGGAGAACAATATCATCCATTGAAGAGTTCGTAGGTTGGTGCTGTTGTGACCAAATCACACATCGCCCCATTGCAAATGGGGACCCCCTTTTTTTTTTTTTGAGCTCTGTGCTTTCGATGAGTTTTCAATGAGTTTCTGATGATGTCCTGGGTATCTTTCTCTGCCGGCTCGGTAACAATTTCCTTGCCTATGATCTTTGGTTCACGATTAGGGATAGATGTACTTGCAATAATGAAGAATTGTGATAAAATCCTATCTAGATATTGAGTTTTGAGGTCAATCCTTCAGAATGTTTGAGACCCTGAAAAGACTAAGCCTGGAGCCTGAAATCCTGAAAATCCTGAAAAATGGCTAAGTCTGAAATCTGGTGAATCCTCCAAATTCTATATTTTGCATCTTAAATCCGGTGGATTCGGGACCTATCTCAAACATCCTCCAAATTCTATATTTTGCATCTTAAATCCGGTGCATCTTAAACTTATACTTAAATATATTTTTCAATATACCTTTACTCGCGCGATCCTGAAAAATGCCTGACGATTTCAGAGGATTCAAAACACTGATCTAGTGCGACAGGGTACTTGGATGGCGCAAATCTGGGCGCAAAATCACGAAGGAAAAGGCACTTGCAGATGACGATTTCCACTTGCTCAACCAATGCGCCCATTTAAAGTCTTGAAGTGATGCGATTTTCAAACCTTGAAGTGATGCGAAAATGCTAAAGGATTTTAAACCTTGAAGTAATGCGATTTTGGATGACAAGAGTCGGAGGATTTGAAAAGTCTATCTATTGCGCCAATTCTTGGGGAATTTTCACCCTTCAACCAATGCGAATCCAAAGGATATGAAAAGACAACACTAAGCTGATCCAATGCGAAATATAAGGCAAGAGGATTTAAATCCTTGATCTCATGCGCTTGAGAAGGAGAGGGAAATTCCAACCAACAACAAGAAGATCACCAAGCCTTTATCTAGTGCGCCATCAAGGGAGTTGTAAACATTTAATAATTGTTGCCTTGGGAAACGTGAAAATTGCTTTTATTAAATAAAGATCAAATCTAAATTAAATGTTCGTGCACAATAGTAAAAGGAGGTCGGCCTAGAGAAAAGGAAAAGTTTTTTAAACAAATTATGTATATATACCTCATTTCCTTTTCATTTTTATCATTTTCAAGAGCAGATTTTTCCTCAAGGGGCAGCAACAAGGGTTTTTGTTCGCAAAAGGAAGTCTCCCAAACATTCAACACAAGCACTTAAAACTTGATCCAAAGCGACCTAAGGAAGAAGGACTCAGTTAAGGTTAATTGCACATTAAAGGTGAGTGCCAGAGGATTTCAAAAGCCTATCTAATGCGCTAGATCTCAGAGGATCTCAATTCTTGATCTAATGCGCCAATCCAGTCAAATCTCCAAGATGAAATCCAGAGGATTTCAATTCTTGATCTAATGCGCCTAGCTCCAAGGCGAAAACTTGAGGATCTTTAAGGCCTTATCTAATGCGACCTCATGAGGGGAAACTCTAGAGGTTCCAAAAGTCTATCTAGTGCACCCAAATAGTTTCAATGTGAAGTTTGAAGGATCCTTGTCTAAGGCGGGAGTCAGAGGATTCTCCAACCCTCATCCAATGCGCCCTACCGGAAGGAAGGTAAGATTCAAGGTTAAGCCTCCAAGGTTTGAGTTTAAAGGATCTTGAAGTCCCAACCAATGCGAAAATCTTGAGGATTTTCACCTTTCATCTAATGCGCAACATGAGGTACTGATCAAGGTTTGAATCTAGAGGATCCTCCAAGGTCAACCAATGCGCCAACATCATGAGGCTTTCACCAAGCTCATCCAATGCGCCAAATATCATGCATGATCTACTTCAAGACAAAGGTCATCTAAATTCTTCAAGTTTGAAGACTTCAACCTAGTAAAGTGATGCGCCACCTTCCAAGACTCTTATCCAAGCCCCAAACAAGAAGAAATCAGAAATGTCATCTAATGCGCTATGTTAAAGAAAGAATGAAGTTTTCAAACTAGTGGTCTAATGCGCCAAGAGTCAGAGGATTCTAGTCCTCCATCCAATGCGCCATGCTAAAAGGTGAGATCCTAAAGTTCTATCCAATTCGATCAAATGCCTTGAAGACTTCGAGTTGCTGATCTAATGCGCCAAGTGTTAAGAGGATTTCGATTCTTCATTTAATGCGAAATGTTTAAGAGGAATCCTATATCTTGAACCAATGCGAAATCCTTGAAGATTCTCCAAACTTGATCTAGTGCGACTTAAAGCAAGAGAACACTAAACACTATCTAATGCGAAATGCTGAAAGCAAGTGTTAGAGTTTCATCCGGTGCAACAAGACAAGAGGATTCTAAGGAAGATCATGACATTCCAAGAAGGAGACTCCGTTATGCCCATCCAAGGCGAAATGTGAAGAGGAATTAAAAACTTCATCTAATGCGAAAATCTTAGAAGACTCTCTACCCTCCATCTAATGCGCCACCTCATTGAGCAAGTAAAACTAAGTATCATCCAATGCGAATTGCCAAGGAGAATTTCAATTCTTGATCCAATGCGACTTCTAGAGGATTAAAAGTAGTGGTTTAGAATGCAAATTTTAAGAATTTCAATGAAGATCAAGAACTTGTTATCTAATACGCTTGGCTTGGAAATGCATTCTTGTATGTTATAAATCAAATATTATCATGTTTATCAAGGGGATTGATGCTGTTCCTTTACTTGTGTTGCAGCAAAAAGGAGGAATCATCTAAAGATCAAGTGATAAGAACCTTTGACAAGCAAGGGAAGAGAAAGAGCAAGGCATCATGTAGCTGTTTCAAGGGTATCCTTCATCATCCCTGTGTTGGAATTCTTCATCAAGTGGCATCAAGTTGAGATTGTCTAGAAGACATCCACCTGAAGGACATCATCTTCATCAAGGCTTCCTAAGGTATCAATTCTACTCCAAGTTCTTCAACCTTCAAGAAAAGTCATCAAGTAGCTGCTCCACCTCTAAGGAAGGTGTTATCATCAAGCAAAAAGCATTCATCCATCAAACTTCAAGACTCTTCAAATTTCCAAGTCCAAGAGAGTCTCCTACTCTTCATGAAGAAATCAAGTGTCATCATCTACTCTCTAGCCTACATGAAGATACATCGAAGAAGATTCACATCAATCTATCGACAAGAAGAAGAATCATAAAGTTAGTCAAGTGAGGCGACAACTATCATACATCCAGTTAACAAGAAGAATGAACAAGGCGAGATCCACAAGATGTATTCCTAAATATACAAGTTCAAACAATCACATTGAATACATCATTACAAGTTGATACAATTTTCAAAGTATGCTGAGTTGGCACTTATGTGGCGAGTACACATCATTTAATTTTGATTAGCCGCATTATTTAATGCATACAATGTATCATTTAATAAAAGAAGTCAAAGGGATTCCTATGTGGAGGAATATTTTAAATGCTTTCGCCTTACCTTATCACATTGGAAAACGTGCCTTCATTGCCTCTCTCTTTTTTGCTAAAAATAGCAAGTTGTTGTAACTACCTCTGAGGTGGCACGATCTAGACCCTTGGCTGTCGAATTGATCTAAGCCATTCATTGTAACCTGGACGACTATATAAAGGCCTTGTTGCCTCATTTGTAACTCATTAGACATTAGAAAATAGATTAGAGATATAGATTAGAAGGAGATCATTAGTAATAGTAGAGAGTAGATTTTCAGAGTAGAATAGAAGAGACTCTCAAAATTCTCTGAGAGAACTTGAAATTGTTGTAAATATTCCCCAAAGTTAATGCAAAGACATTGGAGCTACTTGTTTGGTGTTAAGTATTATCTTGTGGAGTAACATGGTTTCTGAATCTTGATGGAGTTAAGAGATGTTTCAAATAGCTTAGAAATAGATTAGAAGTGCATTGATGTAATGAATATGCGTAAAGATATTTGATGAATTCTTCTGGTTCATACTTTTCGTGTATTGTCGAAGGCAATCCACTTTGCAAAGTTAGACTGAACCTTCATTTTCTTTAGTTCGGTTGCGAATGCTTGTTCAAATTGCGCCAGCTGTGGGTGTTTGGATGGAGATTTACAACATGAAAATCCTTGAGTTTCCTTAGAAGATTGCACTAGCTTCGTGTAGTTGTTGGTTCTCATGGCGAAGCGAAGTCTGGTTTCATGAGGAATTTGTCTATCTTTACATGTTTCATTATCTCATTGTCCTTAGATTAGCCTTCTAAACCCTTACCCCCTTTTTCATTTTCTTTATCATAGAAGCTTTGTATATATGTCATCCACATCAAAGGAGGAATAAGTCGAATGAAAGGAGAAGAGTCTGCGTAAGTCCCTTTGTTGATTAACAGCAGAATCATACTTAAACCATTGAGCTGTCTCTTACTGAAATTAAAACATTATTAGAAGGAACCTTGGAGTTATCTCGTTTGATCACTTAGTTCAGCATCCGAGAGGCTTTGCTCAAGAGAGGGTCAGATACCTAGTATTTCACCCTATTGTTGACTTGTCAAAAAAACAACCATCAACAGGTGCCTATCAAAATAAGAGATTGGTGTCTCTTGCTGCGTTGGTGCTCAGTTGTGGGGATTGGTGTCTTCAGGTTGGTGCCTACAAAAGAAGATCAATATATATATATATATAAGCAATATTTTGCCGTGGTTTTCTCCTGCAAGGGTTTCCATGTAAATCGTGTCTCTTTTGTGTTGCATAATTGTTAGATCTTGTGTATATTGTGGTTGTTGAGTTTTGAAAAGTAAAAAGATCGTGTTATACTGATTCACCCCCCCTCTCAGTATAACTGTGTGCTCATCAAGTTTGTTTCTGGGCTGTGTAGCATGGAAGAAGTCAAATAGTAGTGTGGAAATTTGAAATAAGAGTTGTGTGAAACCCATTTAAAAACCTGATGCTATTTGAAGGAATAAAACCAAACTAATAAATACAACTGCAAGCATTTCAATTAGGCAAAACAGCTAGGTGGGATTATTATTGATTGAATGCCAGTGTCTACTATGGTGTTGGCTGTTGTATGGTTTTTGGCATTTGCATGCCATGCAAGGGGTGTTAGAAAGAGAGCCAAGTATGAAGATGCCCTAGACCTGCAAATCGAATGAAATGCCTCTGCATAATGAACAAAAATAAAAAGAAAACACCCATTAAAAAATTGTGACTCTTTTTTGATGGGTATTTTCATTCCTTTATGTTTTTTTGATTAGAAGGTTTATATCGTTTGATAAGGGAATATTCTTTTTACTTTCGTTGGAAAAATCATGCAAGTTGGGATAATATTTATTCATTGCAAAGAGATTTCTTTTTTCTTTTTAAAGGGAATTAAAATTTTTGTAAAGGGGTGGTTGTTGTAAAGGGAGTTTTAAAAAATAAAAATTTCAAGGGGTGGTTATTTTCAAAAGCTATTTTTTGTAGATGGTGGGCAATATCGGTTGAAGTCGACCTAATTGTATTAAGACATGACCAAAATCTTTAAATCAAACTAGAAAAGAGTGAAATGGGGTCCCTTAAATAGGTTAGATTATCTGAGAGAGGAAGTTTTTATATTGATGCAATTAAAAGACAGGACTCCAGACAGAAACGAAAAAAAAAAAATTCAGGAAAAACACAAAATGTTATACATGACTCAACCTTTGAGTTTTGAAGAAAAAGGACCAGGAAATAAAGTATGTTGTCTTGTAAAAGAATTGTATGGATTGAAACAAGCTTCCAGAGCATGGTAAATTGTCTGCTACTTGAATCAATTTGGCTTTATAAGAAGTGAATCCAATGATACTTGGTATATCTGGGCATAGGGAAATGAAATTGTGTTCAGAGTGTTGTATGTTGATGATCTCTTACTGACAAGAGATGATGAGAAACATAACCAAGGCATAAAAAAACAATTGAGACAAGGCTTTGAAATGACTGATTTAGGATTTTGTCACTACTATCCGGGAGTTGGGGTAAATCGTAAACCTAATTATATTTTTATTTCTCAAGTAAAGTGTATTTAAGAATTTTTGAAGCAGTTCAAAATGGATAATTGTATTTTTTAACTTCCATAGAAAATGATTTGAAACTCTCTTTGGAAGATGTTGGAGAATTGGTTGATGGTAGTACCTATAAACAGCTGATTGGAGGTTTGATATATTTGATGAACACAAGACTAGAGATTTCTTTTGCAATGTGCATACTTTCTAGATTTATGAATGAACGTAAAGATGGTCATTGGCAAGCAGCAAAAACAGTTCTAGTGAATTTTCAGGGAACTAAGGATTTTGGATTGGAATACAGGAAGAATAAGGATTTCAAGCTTGTAGGATACTCAGATGCAGACAATGGTGGTAGTGTGGATGACAGAATGTCTACAATTGGAGAGATACCTTAATTACTCTAACTATCCACAGTTAGTGAAATGATGCGTGCATGGACACCTCATTCAGTTTAACTGAGAGATAGGATTTACCTATGACAGTCACATAGGCCTGCCAGGCAATTTTTGAGTGACGGCTGTTTTTTAAAGCTGTCTTGCACAACACGTGCAGCCACATGCCTTCTAATATACTGATAGAGTTAAAGAGGCAGTCACCACTTATTTTAACAGTTCATATTTATATTTTTGTAAATTTACACTGATATCAAATTATTATCGCAATCACTTATATTTAATAGTTATAATAATAATTATAAACATTTGGAATAATCATAATAATAATAATAAGTATAATACTTATAATATTCTTATATTATAGTATTTTAATAATATAATAATATCTATACTTTGTACAATATATTATTTATAATGTAAATTGTCAATCGATATCAAATTACTATCACTAGTGTTATCATTTTATATTATATAATTTTTGTCACCCTTATATTATAATTTATTATAATGCTAGCTAGTTAATTTAACACTGTAATACCATTCTTCCTTGCTGATTTATTATCGCCTAGTTTGGTAGTTATAAAAAATTATAATATTATATTAACTAAATTAATAACTATATTAATAATTTATCTTTTCTTAATATTTGCACTCCTTGTGTTTTCGTGACTTTATAATTTGAATTTTATAGCTATCTTAGCTTTCCTAATCATAAGAATCATTATAATTATTATAATATTTATAACAATAATTATAATTTCATGTAATAATTATGACAACTATAATATTTAGAATATTTATAATATTATAACAATTTGAATATTATAACGATACCTATAATTTGTATAATATATCAAATTTAGCGTAATCTTTTGTTGCTCGCTTTATAATTATTATAATATTTAGTTCCAATTATAACATATCCATAATCTACAATTCAAATTTTAATAGTTTCCTAACATTTCTGATCATTTGAATTTATTAGAATTTTTATATTAATAATTATAAATAATTGTAATAATCAAAATATTTATAGTAGGTGTAAGATTTATAATATTCATAATATTATAATATCATAATAATATAATAATATCTATAATTTGTATGATATATTAATTGTAATATAATTTTTCCTCTTTTATTTATTATAATTTTATAATTATCATAACATTTACAATTATAAGATTTTTAATCTTTATAATAACTCTAATCTTAACTATCTTTCTAACTATTTTATTATAATTACTTCTTATAATTATTCAATAATAAATTTATAATAATAATCAAATTTTCTTCTTAATTGATCTCTTTTATACCATTTATTTTTTTTTGCTTCGTAATCAGAGATGTTAATATATTATTTAAAAACTAGTTACAGTCCACAGCCCTTCCATGGCCGGCAAAAAAGTTTGAAATCATTTCCTTCCTAGCCTATAGGCATCAACCAGGAGACCACGCAGGGTCGGAGAAATAGATAAGTATATCAGACTACATACCTATACTAAAAACCATTATTCACTTCTACAGACTTACAGTTTCCACAGACCAAAAAGAGAGTCATACTATTGAAATCCCTATAAGACTTAACTGGCATACTCTGCCAATTTCCTCCTGAACTCTTCCATCCACTGGAAGTCCACGGTCTCCACCAGCCCCAGCAGCCTCCTGATGAAATCTACTGCTGTCGTAGCCTGGTCCTTCAGCACGAGCAGGTCAAATCCCTTAATGTCTAAGATAAATGGGTAGATTTTGATTACTGCCCCAGGATCCGCCATGAGTTTCCAGTCGTTGGGGCGAGGAACACCAACTCCCGGACGAGCATACTGCAGAGTCTTCCCCAGTTCACCGAGATGCTCAGGATAGAACAATGCACGCATTAATGTTTCCGCCTCTGCCTTCGCCAACTCCATCTCCAACAGCATAGCCAGGACCCGCGAGGAGATGTCCATATCCACACGGTATCGCTCGTCATTTTCCATGTAAGCCTTCCCCAGTATCAATTTCACCGCTTCCACCAGCAACCCATCCAATCGCCTCAACATCCTCTGCAAGCGAAGGTCCGTTATGCCACCCAGGAAAGCCATTTGCCGCTTGGAGTTGACAAGACAAATGGGAGTGTCCATCCCTCCACAGCATATGGCAAAGGCAGAGATAATTACGGTAAAGTGAGACGGCATTTGCATAACCGGTAGTAGCATATGCAAAGCTCTGGTGACCGCCTTCTTAATTAGCCTTACGCCGAAGGATCTCGAAGGCATTCGCCGAAATGATAACCCTGCTGCATTCAATGTCCTCCCAGCGAGCTCTTAACTGCCAACTCCCGTCGGCTCGTGTCATCGCCGATCGGCATTCTGTAATGAGTGCCTCGGCCTTGCCACCCATGATGGTGTGGCAAGGCTCCCTCCCTTCCTCCCACTCTTTTATACCATTTATTACTTCCTATGTTCCACGAAGTTTTCGAGATGAGGGGACACGTTTCCAGGATGGAGTTTTTGGGAGGCCATTTTTTAGGGTGTGGCCAGGGATGACTATTAAAAAATAGGGAAATTTTGAAAATATAGGAAATTTCAAATATTCATATAATAACATTATTCATTATATACGTTATAGAACCTTAATACATAACATTAGAGTTGAATTGAGATCTTACATGAGAGTTGACAAACGAATTAACAAAATTCAATTGCTTTCATTGTCAATGTGCATATATATTGTATAAAAATTACAACAAAATGCCCAAAAGCTGTAAGTTTCAACTACAAAATGACAAAAATATAGAAAATATGCCGCTGCCCCTAATCAACATCTACTAACATTGCATCAAAATTAGAGTCTAAGTCACTACCACTATGAGGGACTACTTCGTCCAATGGAACCCCAACCAATCCCTCTTTTGTGTCCTCATCAACTTGTGTGGCATCTTTGAGATCAACATCCCAACATGTGGTTGGAGTTTGACGATACTTAGGACTTTGTTGATCCTGAAGTTGCAAGGCACTATGCACAACCACAACTTCTTCAATCGTTAAGAGATAAGCCTATTCCTCTTCATTGACCATATGAAGTTGTAAGTGAGATTTGGGGGCAGTGCCCCCAGTAGGGACGAGGGGCAACGTCCCTCATGGGGGGGTAGCTCCCCTCGCAGTGTCCGGATGCAATGCCCCTGGTGCGCTCCTTGTCGCGATATAGGGTGGGGTCGAGGGGTGGAGCCCCCACCACCAAGCCCAAATTAAAGCCTTTGAGACCACACAAACCTTCAAGGTAGCCATTTTTTATAATTTCATTGCTTTTAAATTAATGAGGCTCTCTTACCTTCTTCTCACTGCCATTCTCCTCTCTTCTCACAACTGTTCTCCTTCTTTGTCTTCTTCTCCATAATATGGAAAATGGCAAAATGAGGTTGTTTTTTGTTTTTAGTTATTAGTGTGGTTTTTTTAGGTTTCAAGTTGATGTAAAAGGGTGTGGGGGTACTTGTGGGTCCCCCATCCCTTTTTTTCAGTTGTGTTTTTTTTTAAATTAAAAAAATTGCATTTTATGTTGATTGAGTTGTAGGGGACATCTTGGACGTCCCCTGGCCGTCTCGCTGGTGTTCTCAAATTGGTCGTCCCCGAAACCTTTCCTTTTCTTTTTGTTTTTTGAAATCAGGTACCGGGTGGGGACATTTCCTACCTGTCCCCCGCATCCCCAAAACATCTCCTATAGGGGATGGGGTCAAATATACAGGGGACGCGTCCCCAGGGTACATAGCTTTTTTCATCTAATTGTTTATGAATATGTATAATTGTAACGATGTACTTAGATTAAATCAACTCTAATTAATTTTGTAGGTTAATACTCTTAGTAATTTGGGTATCATTAAACTAATATTTTTTTAATTTATATTATTTTATCATTTTATTTATTTCTATTTCCAAACTTCTGTTCTAATTTTATGTAATTTTTAATGATTAGCTATTTATTCGCTCTCTCTTCTTTTTTAATGTTTTAGGTCTTGTCTTGAATTCTTGTTTTGTGCTCCCCACCTCCGTCTTTTTATATAGCCTACTTCTGCTATCTTTATCATTTTTCCTCTTCTTGATGATGGATCAAGAGTGTAATCCAAAACATTGTTGCAAAAAGTTTTGTACAGTTTTTACCACAAACTTTCTAATTCAATTGTCATGGACTGAAGAAATATCACAGCTCTACTAGACATTATATACAAGTCTGACGGCTGTATTTTAAAACTGCAAATTTACGGTTAAAAACACAAAAAAAGTGTAAATGAGTGTTAATTTTTTACCCTGACTGAGATGCAGTTAGCAAACTGTACATGTGCGAATGAGACCTCATTCAGTTTAACTGAGATGCAGTTACTGAACTATATGTAAAGTAAAATTCTCTTATGTACTGGGCCAAATGCACAAGGTTGGACTGTAATCTGGAGATATTTATGAGGGGGAATTAATTATAAGATATTCTTATCATCCTTACCACTAAAAAAATAACACCCAAAAGGCAAGAAAAATACTTTATAACAATATGAAGGGCTGCAAAGGAAAGCTTCAAACAGTTTTGGGGTGAACATGATGCTTTGGTATATTTCTATGTCTATTATTGAGATAGTCAATGATTCACCTATTACAACAATTTCCTGGTTTGATGTATGTATAATATTTTTAGTTGATTCTATTGAAAATATGAATATTTGACATTTGTATCAGATAATTCTAGTGTTGGATCTGATAAATAGCACTTTGTCTTATGGGTTTCAATCTTCTGCCCCTTCCCTGTGGTCCCTGTTTACCCTGGCCTCCGTATTATCCCCTAAAGATTGGTTATAAGCTCCAGGTTTTCTCAAAAGTCGTTTCCCTATCACACTGAACCTGAAACATGACACATACTTGGTTTTTACTGTGATTATTTTATATTCTTTTGGTAATCTTTTAAAAATTTAACTAGTGATGGATATTTCACCATATTGAGTAGACTGCATGAAGAAAAAAAAGACAACACACACTTTTGTCAATAAGGATGAAGCAGATTAGATAAAATGAATTTATTTACAGTGCAGGCTGGAGCAAGTGGTATATGCACAAAGAGAGCCGACCAGCGCTTTCCAGCACCTGAGGAACCTGCTTGTGTTGTATGTGGTAGATTTGGGGAATATGTTTGTGATGAGGTGAGTTTTCAATAGGAAAGCCTCTTCTCTTTTGGCCCTTCTACCTTCCATATGTTTCAAGTGAAAATTTATAAGCACAAAGAATATTTTCTTGCTAATTTATTGTTCCATTTTTTTTCCACCAGACAGATGAAGATGTCTGCAGCATGGAGTGTAAGTGTGAGTTGCTGCAGCTTCAAGCAAAAGAACATGCCAAGGTTCATTATGAAGATACTTTTCGATTACATTTTAATCAAAATTGTAATTTTTTTGCACAGACACAGCAATTAGTCACACTGTCTTCAATCTTTATCTACTATATCAAGTTAGAAAACAAAAACAGAAAAGTTGCATATTGATAATTGCTGCAAAGCGAGAAAACTGTGGGATGATAAGATTTGACTTTCAGAGATATTTTTCAAACCTTACTGATTTCTTGTAATTTTGGCAGAAAGCTACAGAAGCTAGAACCTCATTTATTTCCTTTACAAGACCCAAGGGTGCATTGCAACTTCCAGAGTTGGAAGCAGAAACCTGGGACTTTGCAAAACATCAATGGATGAATAAAGGAAGCAGCCTGACTACATATGAATGGTATGTGTACTGTCTGGAAAGAAAAGAAAAGAATCTAAGCTTTTTTTTGGGTGTGTAACTAATAGCATCATTTTGTTTGGTTCCAAATACAACTTCCAAAATTTGTATACTGGCTCAAATTGAATGCTAACTCCAAACTAAATGTCTATATATTTATCACATATTAAATGGTATATTCCTATTTTTATAGAATTGGTGTTTCTTCAGTGCATCATTATGCAATGTCATTTTTCAGGAATTGGCTGCACTAATTTCAAGTCAATCTTCATGACCCATATATCATGAATATTCCTATTTGTTCTGCATTTTAACTGCTATATGCATTCACATCCAGCTAGGCCACTACCTTTCCTTACTGTCTTGGCTACAATGTTTGAATTATTCACTTGTTAACCTTTCATTTCATATTGCCTTCTGGATAACAGAAGATCTCCATGTACAAAAAATTATTAGATATTATAGCACGGATCTATTGTCTGTACTGATTTCATTGGGAAATACTTCAGGCTGAAAGTGGCAAAAAGCTTTTGATCACTCTGTTACATAGTATTCCATGGTGTTTGACTATTTTCTTCATATGAATTTTGTAACTATTTCGTAATTCTGGTACTAGCTTAACATTTTTCGTATTTTAGAACAAGATTTTGTAATTTCTTTTTTGAATAAGTCGAATTTTGTCCACTTTTGACATTTGTTTTTTTCTGATATTTTCCTATCAAAATTGTTTTGGTATCCTTGCTGATTAACAGCCATTCAGGATTTTGGCAACATTGACTTTTTAACCTCACGTGGAAGCTTAACAATTTATTGCCTTTTCTGTGCGCTTTTCTAGCTTTCTGTAGTTGTCATCCTATCTTTGTTTGGCATGCAATGAACACAGTTTCTTTATTCATACAGCTGGAAATGTAGACGAGCAGGTCATCTTCCAGATGACTGTTTGGCAACAAAGAACATACCTGCTCCAAGTCCTGCAAATCCTAGATGCTATCAGGTATTGTTTTGAATATTTTTTTCTTTTCTTTTCTGGTTTGTGGTTTTTTAGAGATGCATTTAGTAGTTAGCATTCACCATATAACCGTGTTTTTTATTTGCTTATAGGTTCCAGCTGAGAAGGATCCAAACTCTAATATGTTTACGATGGAGCTCCGTGCACTGTATAGGAGGTTTGGGACCATATTTTCTATGCTTTCAAAAGTTGTTAGTATGAATTTTTAGTATCAACGTTGGATTTAATATATCTGAAACAATGTTTGCTAATGTTCTTCCAAATTCATGTCCACAAATCTGTAGATGCTAGAAATTCATTCTTCCGAATTTCCAATATAATTTGGAAGCATTTTCCCTTTCAATTCTTTTATAGTTATTATAATTTGAAGTATAATTAATTGGTTTCTTGAAAATACTGTTCTATTGTTCCTACATTTTTTCCAAAATTTGTTGGGGTGCATATGTTGGAGAAATGAGCTACACCCATACCACAATAAGGAGCCTACTAAAAAGCCTGGTCACAAAGAGGACCAATAGCTCAGTGGTAGCATTGATCAGTTCTTCCTCCATGCATGCATTATGGCCATCTGGTCAAACATTGAAACTTTGCGCAACAGCTTGCCAATCTGTGAGGAGTGGGAACAACCCTCGAAAGGGCAATCTCACTGTAGATGCATATGGATCCGAATGACCCAATTTTTCCTCCATGTGTGCATTGCGACCATCTGGTCAAACATTGAAACCATACGTACTGGCTTGCCAATCTGTGAGGAGTGACAACAACCCTTGAAAGGGCAGTCTCACCTGAGGTGCACATGGATCTGAAAGATATTCTGCAGATTAAAGCACATGTACAATAGTATAAACTGCACATAAACACATAATCTTAGCAATTAAACAACACATGAAGCTTCTTATTAACATTACAACAGTACAATTTACATCACACATAAGCTGTCCACGCCAGGGCAGCTGAACTCTTACACTACCTCCTTCACCTTTTTGTCTAAACTCTGTTATAGAATATGGATTGATTTCTCTCAACTCATTGTATGTGCTCATATGCATAGGAGACAAGCTTTTATAGATGCAAGCCCTTCCTATTTTTACAAGATTAGCTTTCCTATAATTATCTTTAAAACACATTGCTGCATGTGCTTGCTTCATGTGCAAGCAAGCACATGCACATGCTTTTCCTAAACATTGTCATGTCCCTATAATGATTTATAATTGAATCGTTTATTTAAATAATAAGTTAGCCTTATATAAACTAAATATATAATATATTTATTTAAAATATATTATTAATATGTATTATTTAATAAATAATATTATTAATTTAATATAATATAAATATTATAAAATATATGAAATATATATATTTAATTAACTAGATATATTATAAATATAAATATTTTAATATAATATTTATGTGAATAATTAATAAGATATATTATTATATATAAAAATAAATATTACTAAGAGTCTTACCCATTAAACCTAGAAAGTAAAGTAATTTATTTAAATTTTATACTATATATATTATATAAATAATGTACTTTAAAAAGATTAAGGGGAGGCCGAAGGAGGATATTTATAAGTGCAGCAATTAAGTTGGTTGACATCCGTGATCACATAAATAAATAATATATTATAAATATATCTAATAATATAAATACAAATATTATTATTATTATCTTATATTGTAATATAAATATAAATATAAATAATACAATATAAACCATATATCATTTATTATGATATAAATGATATAATATAAAATAAATAATATATCATTTATTATAATGATATAATATAAATAAACATCTTTTAACCTATCTTCTTATGATAAGGGAGTTACGTATGGTTAGAACTAGTTTTACCACAAAAAGGAATTAATATAAAGTAATAAAAATTATAAGAGGGTAAGTATATCTTTTACCACCAAGCATAAAGCATAATAAGAGATGTGCCTCTTCGAACATATCCCTTGAAAGGGAAATAAATAAACGTTGTGAGATAGAAGGAAACGATCATCAGAAGAAAATATAAAAAGAGTATCGGATAAATACATATATTTAGATCTACATTAATTATATATATTTCTGAGTCATAAGTAGGAAAGATGTCATAAATTAATATATAGAGATATGTACATTAGCAGTAAAAGGGAGTGAAATATATATTATAAAATATATAAATGGCAACAACAAAACAATAAAAATTATATTACAACAGCATAGTAGAATTCTAGGTAAAGCTACAACAGGCAAGTAAGTATTTATATTTAATTTGTTCAATCTATATTTGGTAAAAATAAATAGTAAGATTATTATATATTAAAGAATAAATATATATGTATGCGATCCCTATATCAAAATTGTAAGATTATTATATATTAAAGAATAAATATATATATATATGTATGCGATCCCTATATCAAAATAGAACTATACTATGTGAACAAATAGTTGATTGAAAGTACATTCTTAAATAAAGAAACATGATTGAGACATATATGAACATATATATACATTATGAAAAGAAAAACATAACCATCCCATCACTTCCATTTCCTATAACTATAGGAGAGGCAGTCTTGTTAGGGAAAGGCGGGGTAATTCCATCACGATGGATTGGAGAGGGTTTAACGCGCCCTAGACAAGGATGCTAAGGAGAGGCGGAGTAATTCCATTCCCAATCGCATTGGAGAGGGTTCAACGCGCCCTAGACATAAAATTTCCCCATCCATGGTTAAGGAATAGAAGGAAGATGATATGGGAAGATGAACTTAGATTATTACTTCTATATTTCTCTATTACTTCATCCTTAAAGAAATGTTAGGTATTGTGGGGGAGAGGCGGAGTAATTCCATCCGTATTAAGGCCCGTAGGCTGGGACATAGTTTCCCGTAGGCTGGGTCAAAAGATGGTTTCAGCGCGCCCTATACATGTAAAGCCTAGTTCTATGAGGAAGAGTAATAAGGAAAATATGCATGATTGAATTGTGGAACGTATTATAGAATAGTTATCAATACCAAGTAACAATTAGGAAATAAATAATCCTTGGAATGATGTGAATACATTATCATTGATCTTATTTGATCTTATCATCGAAAATTATTAATCTATAATATTTCTAATGTCTCCTTGAGAATCACTTTGAATGCAGATTTAGGTTTTAGTGCTTCCTCTAGAAAGGGGACATTACAGTGGTATTAGAGCAGTGATCCTGCCATCCTTGGAATAATAGTTAAATAAAAAATAAATAAATAAATAAATAAATAAAAACAAGAATCAAAATCGTAGGTATGAATTTCATGGAATAATAGTGTTTAATACATTTCTAAGATATTTAAAAAAAATAAATAAATATTTATAATGCAACAATAAAAAATTAAAATTTACTTACAAATATGTAATAAATAATGAGTAAATGAGATAAAAAATAAACATCTCTATTTAGTAATATATTTCACAAAGTTATTTTCATCTATGGGTAACCTACGGCGGGGTGAAATGAGTGAAAAAACAAATTAAAATATACGTAAACAATTAACCCAAAGTATTTATGGTGTACATAAACCTTCAATAAAATATAGTTATCAAATAAATTATTAATAATTTAATGGCACTATAGTTTATTAGTTATATTAATTTGTTACATTTTATAGCGGTTATTTTATTATTGGTGAGTGTAATGTTATTTTATATAAAGGAAACCTAATAAATTATAATGTTATTAAATATTATTTTATTATTGGTGAGTGTAATGTTATTTTATATAAGGGAAACCTAATAAATTATAATGTTATTAAATTTTACTTTAGGATACCTAATTATAGTTGCTTGAGGACAAGCAATCTTGAGTGGGGAGGGTTGTCATATCCCTATAATGATTTATAATTGAATCGTTTATTTAAATAATAAGTTAGCCTTATATAAACTAAATATATAATATATTTATTTAAAATATATTATTAATATGTATTATTTAATAAATAATATTATTAATTTAATATAATATAAATATTATAAAATATATGAAATATATATATTTAATTAACTAGATATATTATAAATATAAATATTTTAATATAATATTTATGTGAATAATTAATAAGATATATTATTATATATAAAAATAAATATTATTAAGAGTCTTACCCATTAAAGCTATTACCCATTAAACCTAGAAAGTAAAGTAATTTATTTAAATTTTATACTATATATATTATATAAATAATGTACTTTAAAAAGATTAAGGGGAGGCCGAAGGAGGATATTTATAAGTGCAGCAATTAAGTTGGTTGACATCCGCGATCACATAAATAAATAATATATTATAAATATATCTAATAATATAAATACAAATATTATTATTATTACCTTATATTGTAATATAAATATAAATATAAATAATACAATATACAAGCAACCTCTTTGCACATTCATCTCCTAAATATAGGATTTGACAATTGATAATTATTATGCTCAAGTCCTAATGATAGACATTTCCTTGAGTGGCCTATTTCTGGTGCCAATAGGGGGAGCACCCTAGCATACACATGGGAGATCCTAGGTTCAATTCCTAGCTGATTGATAGAAAATAACATGGTATTAGAGCCAGACTAGGAGCCCTAAGCACCAAAGTGTGGCTCAAGGGAGGGATTTTGGAGAAACGAGCAACCACCCAATGCGCAAAGCGCAATAAGAGGCCTACCAAAAAGCCCCATCACAAAGAGGACCAGTAGCTTAGTGGTAGAGGACCCCAACATTCATATGGGAGGTCCTAGGTTCCAATCCTAGCTGGTCCATGGAAAATAATAGCATGCTCAAGTTTATGTTATAAAATGCACTAGGCTTGATAATGTTGTTTACTTAGGGAACTTGGAAGTATTGAATGATACAACTTATTAAAGATTTGAGGTGACAATTTTTTAATAGATTCGACTCACAACCAATAGAAAAATGATCAACATTCATAGTAACTCTAGGAAACCAGATTTTAAAGATTCCCCTCCACATTTGAGAGGGGCAACTCCCTCTTAGGATAGGGTTTTTTTGGGGTGTTTGCTCACTTTTTTTTTCCAAAAAGTGAGGAAATGCTGAGGAAAAATATAAAACAAAAGGTATCCCAATGTAAAATAGTGATAGAGAATTTTCCCAAGAAATTGAGCAAAGTTTGTGAAATTAGAGTATCCTTTTCTCCAGTGAATTAGTGAATGGAAATATGTAAATAGAAAAAACTGCAAAGTAGAGACTCAACAAATTACATCAGATTCTTCATCAAGGAAAATAATTAAATTCAACTATATGAAAATACTCTCTTTGCATGCAATATTCATGCAATAATAACTTCAAATTCTTCAGCCATAAATGGGAACATGCAAGTATCGAAGAGGACAGCTCATGACATGCAATCCAACGTTCTTTCTTGTAGAGGGTAGAGACCCCCTTTCTTTCATTCATTTCTAGTCTTTTATTCCAAATGATTTGCTTTTCCAACGAGTTATATACCTACCACCTTGACTCAAGCCCTAACACAACTTAAAACTTTCAACTTACAACTTGATCACTATTATAATCTGAGACATTTAAAAATACACTTGCATCAAAATAATATACTAAATCAATAATTAATTGATTTAAGGAGAAATTTTATGTAAGGATTTGAAAGTCACTTGACACGAACCCACTTATATTGTGCAACTAACTTGATAATGAAACCACATAAATAAAAAATTACACCCTTTGACACACTAATATTTGTATGTATTTTTGATTGGTAGACGAGGCTTCTATTGGGCCCTCACCCTTATACATCAACGTGAACATATACAAAATACAAAAACAGGGAAAAAAATGGGCCATGTAAACAAAAAAGAGCTTCTATCTGCAAGCTTGATCATGATAAAATCGCATACTGTTGTTCCCATATGAAAATTTTCATATCAGGTCAAATGTTGAGCTAAAATCTTATCTTTTTGACGAGTCATGAATCGTGTTTCAGGGTTTGGTCTTGTTTGTTTATGTGGTACTTGTCATCTACTGTTCATGTCTCTGCAAGATTGATAAACTAAGCTCTCAAATGCATCTGACATGGCAAAGAATGGAGTGTAAAACATAGAAAAGGATTGAAAAACCATTGGCATACTTAGCTAGTCTATTGGATTATTCTCGAAGTCAAAACTTCCAAACAACTCATTGTTTCATTGCTCCAGGGTGCACATTCAGCTACAACAGATGATAAATTTTCATTGGAAGAGACATGTTATAGGTTTTATCTGTGTTAAAGAGTTGCTTTAGTGCTTCTTGAACAAATATCACCATTTCTGGCAAAGTGGATGAATTCCCTCCTATAGCACTTAGCATACACCTTTGCAATCCTTCACCTTAGAAAAAACCCTGCAAGCTTAAAAAATGCAAAATGACAACCTGGATTGATATTGGAGGTTTGTGTGGCTTGTGATTGTGAAATGAAGTAAAATTAAGTGTTTTGTGTCACTTTTAGGGTTTCCAATGAGGTTTTAGGTTACTTCATGACTCCCAAATGCTTTTTTTAATTTTAAAAATTTGGACGCTTTTTAAAAATTAGGCAGCCTATTTCAAAACAAAAAATTAAAAAATTAAAGACAGAAGAATGCAAACTTTAATTTTAAAAATAAATTACTGAAGTTAAACATAAAATTAAAAAATTGCATTGTTTGAATTACCTTTAGGAACTCTAATCATGAGAATGATCTAAAAATGGCCTTTGACATGTGGTGGTTTGTGATGAACATTTGGATCTCTTTGGCCTCAACATAGACTTGTTTGATCCAATCTATTTTCCTACCCAACTTTTGCAGCATGAGGTTGAGTGAGTGGACAACACAAGATGTCCAAAATATATGTAAGAACTGTGTCTCAACCAACATACCAGCTGCTCTGCAATTCTTTGCATTGTCTGTTATGACTTGGACAACATTTTGAGGACCCACTTCCTGAATGCATTGTATAAGGATATTAGCAATAAATTGTGCATCATTCACCTGCCCCTCACAATCCATAGCTTTAAAAAACATTGCCCCTTTAGGGCACACTGCAATCACATTGATTAATGGCCTATTTTTTGCATCCTTCCATCCATCGGAAATGATGGACACCCTTGTTTCTTTTTATGAGGCCCTAATGGGAGACAATGAAGTTTATATATGTTTGACCTCCTTTGACAATAAGGTGCTACACACCTTCTCATAACTTGGGCCTGTGTACCCTTTTGGAGCTTCATTTACTTTTCTTATCATATCTTGCCAATATGGAGATCGAACAACATTGAAGGACAAACCATTTGCATAGAGGCATCTTGCAACGGTTTGGTTAGCAATCTCTCTAGCATCATTTTTAAATGCCCTCTCTAATGGTCCCTTTGCTCTCTTCACATTTTTGGGCTCATTTTCATTCCTACCCAAAAATGGGTGGCTCTCTACTACAACATCAGGGGCGACACTACAAGTATGAGATGGAGAAGCAAATGGCCTCCGCGAGCCCCCTCCTCTCCTCAAAGGATGCTTTGTTCTATTCACAACTCTTGCATTTGCTTCCTCTTGCTCTTTGATATATTCTGCTATTTTATGAGGTTGGATAGGTGTATTATTCTTTCTTGGATAGGCTTTGGTTCCCAATCTAGAAATGGCACACAAATGGCCTTTGATTCGATTGTATGACCTTGTATATTGCTTATCACGCTCGTTGCATTTCTAAACATATGTCCCACCACCTGGAATCTGCTGTAACATTTCTACATGCCTCCACAAGGGTGAATTCGAGTCAATATTGAAGGAGGGTTTGTCGACGGAGCTAGAATTGGCTGCGATCCTAACAGTCTCTACCTCAGCAGACCCGCATTAACAATTTTGAAAAACAAATATGAAAATTTGAACAATATATTCTAAAATCTCATGAAATAAATTATAAAATTTAAAAATTGACATACAAATTAAAAATAAAAATTGAACTATTCATTTAATAATTAATAATATACTAAAAATAATATACAAATAAATAAAAATAAAAATAATGAATGATATAGATTAAAATATAATAATTATATATTTATATAATTAAAAATTAAGGTATAGTTATACACTGTACAGTATATTATATTATTAATATTAAGATATAATAATTATTATAATATTGTATATTATAGATTAAGATTAAGATATTTGTAGCCTAAAGTATTTAGTATTATTAACTATTAGTCTATTATTAATAAAATATTAAAATAGAATATTTTATTTTACTATTTAATATACTATTTATTAATATAATATATACTACATATAGTATACTAATACCCGCCCGGTAAAGGGCCGGAATAGAGGTGCGTGCGAGGTAATTATCAGTAATAATAAGGTGGTAGGGTGAGATACGATCGAGGCGAGATTGAAAGATGTGGGATAGCTGGGCTTCGCTGTTACCCGTGGGAGATTAATAAAGCATTCGGTGTTTTCATTGCGATTTACGCATTCCTTGCTTTTGTTGCATGTCCGATTCCTTGGGTTGAGGGTGTCATGGCTTCTGATGCTGGTAGAAGGGATGTGAATGGTAAATTGGTAGGGGGAGCGAAGGATAAGAGGAAGAATGTTGTTGCAGGGGGGCCATGGCGGCAGATGCGGTGGGTCTTTGGTAATAGATTCATGGGTGGAAAGAAGGTAGATGAAACAGTGGAGAAGGAGGGGTTTGTGAGATTGGAGGGGATGCAAAGGAAAAGGAGAAGAATCTCTGGCGAGGAGGCAATGGTAGGATTTATGGCTACGGTGGATAGTCAGATTACAGACCCGACTTTGAGGAAATGGTTGGCTCGGATTTGGGAGCTCTCCAAAGCAGTGGACGGTGAGCCTTATGTGAACATTTGCTCAGCCATGGCGAATTTACTCTTGGACCCTGGCAATATGCGTGGGACGTGGGATGTCTACAAAGCTGCTCAGTCTCTCTCTTTAGCATCCATGGTTTCAGTGGCTGCATGTTCCTTCCTGTTGTATGATGACGTGGTTGATGTCTCCGAGCAGGCTGAGACTCATCTGGACATCCTCATGGAGCATATTCATTGCATTCTGTATAGACAATATGATACGCAATTGGTGTTGGAATGTATTGCCCAGAAGTTGGCGGTGAGTTTACTCGTGAGGGCTCTCCCTTCACTTTCCTTCTGTCGCAACTTGGAGGACGACTTTGTCAAGGAGGAGGATGCGGGTTTGAAGGGAAATGGGGTATGTCAAAATTGTAACTGTGTTCATGATAAGGGGCTCGGGCCTTTGTAATTTGCCTGTCCCTTGTTTCTTTGCATACTTGATACTTTTTGTTAAAAATTGGTTTTGCTTGGTGATGGGGTAATACGATAGGTGGGGTTTTTTTGGGTTGATAGTTAAGTTTATATAGTTTTGGTGATATCTTATTAACAGTATACGCTATATGCTCAGCTGGTATCTGCCCATTTTTGATACGGTTCCTGGACCTAAACCAAGTTTTTCAATAAAACAAATACAGTATACTTATACAATTATAGTATAGAGTATACACTATATTGTAAGTGTATATTATAGATATTATACTAAGTTGCCGGTTTTGGTACGGAGTTGGGTATGGGGTTTTGGTACGTCGGTGTGGCAATTTTTTTCCTTGGGTTGGGTACGATTGGGTACGACTATATATATATTATATTATAATGTATAATTATTAATATAATATATAAATTTATAATATATTATATATAATATATTATTATATAATAAATAATACAATATAATATAATAATATAATATAATATATAATATAATATATAATATAATAATATAATAATCTATATAAATTTATAATATATAATATAGTTTTTTAAAAGAAAATTTATAATTTTTTTTTCTTGAAATGCACCCGGGAGCGCTTGGGAGAGCTCGGGAGTGGGCAGGGCATGACCCTGCCGCCCTAGGTTCCCTATGGGTGTGCCGTAGTGCACCCACAGGGAACCTGGGGCGGCAAGGCCGTGCCCTGCCCGCTCCAGGACCCGTTCCCAGCCGGTACAGGATCAGTGCCTCTGAGCAAAGAACCCGGTAACTTAGATATTGTATAGTATATACTGTATACAAATAAATTTTGAAATTAAAAAATGACCTCAAAGACATTACAAACAACCTCAAATCTAACATAAAAATAACTTGATATAATGATAATCATATAAATAATATAATAAATATTAAATGAAAATACAGTTCGAAGAATACCTAGTTGTTGAATTGGTATCAAGGAAAAATAAAAAACTGAATCGCGACACTGCAAAATCATTGTGTTTCTCTTTGTGTGCCCTTTCCCGTGCTCGAAAATAGTAATAAGAGGCGTTGAAATCAATTAAGATGAATCAAAGACATTTTTTAGGGTTTTTGCGAATCGGAAAAGTCAATGAAATTTGCTGGAATCACCATAGAATCGCCACGTCATGCTTGAATTGTCCGAGTACAAGAGCATTTTGATGGAAGCGTTTCGACCAGGAAAATCATGAACCCTAGGTGACTCCGTAGATGATTCTAGGTCGATTCTGAATTCTAGGACGTTTCGTATTCGGAATCAGCCTATAAGCTAGCTGATTTGGTAATATAGCTTCATTTAGAGCCTCAACAAGGTACTTCATTTCATTTTCCACTTTGATCAATATTTTCATGTCCTTCAAAGGACAAATCTCCGTGGCACTCTCATAACAATTTGTTACCATATGATGGATTTTAAAGAATCTATTTTTTGCCTTCTTTTCTTCACCCTTTTTTGTTGCAACAAAAGCCATGTGCAAAGAATCACAAGAACTAGATATTTCTTCAATCGTCTTAGTCTCCTCTTCATATAGGAGATTCTCCTCACCTTCATGTACTTTTCTATCAACTACGAGGCCTTCACAAGCCACCACTCCAACTCTCAAATCTGCTACTTCTTCCAAAGACTCTTCTACTACAACACTTTGTTCTTTTGGTTCACCAACTTGCAGTTCTACTCCTTGTACTATCTTAGGGTACACTTCTTCACTTTGTGCTTTTGGTACCTCATCAAGGTATTTCTCTTCACACTGCTCCACATTGACCAACATCTGCATGTCCTCTAAGGGGCAGATCTGAACGTCACAACTCATGATCATATGATGGATTTCAAAGAGTCCATTTTCTTCCTCTACCTTATCATCATCTGCTGCAACAAAACCTTCATGTGAAGAATTACTCGAACTAGACCTCCTCACTCTTTTTCATCTCTTTATCAACTCCATGATCAAACACAAGGCCTTTACAGGCCACCATTTCAGCTTTTAAATCAGCTACTACCTCCAAAGGTACTTCTGTAGGCACACTTTTATCCTCTGCAACTTGTGCTTTTCTAACTTTTGTCACCACCATAAATTTCTCTTCTACATTGTCCTCTAGCATGAGGACCTTCTCTTCTTTGTCTTTACCTTCTTCCATATCTGCAAACAAAACAATGTTAGGCAAAGTAAGGTTTTTATGATTACCCTTCTCTGCTACAACCTTATCCACCAAAACATCCATGCCTTCAAAAAGGCATGTTTCAACTGCTGTTACATTATTTTCCCTTGTCATGCTACCTATATGACATTCTTCATCCTTCTCAGTCACATCTGCGGCAGCTCTTCCACGTTGCTTAGCCTCCAACCTTTTCAATCTCAAATAGATGTCCATCATCTTCTAGAAAAAGATTTTCTCCTCATGTTCAACAACTCGTATGGTTTCATTTTCTTCTATGCCACCAATGTGACATTCTTCATCATTCCCGATCACATCTACAACAACTGTTCGACATTGCTTAGCTTCCAACTTTTTCAATCTCAAGTGCATGTCCACCATCTTCTCAAGGAAATCCTCCTCTTTATATTGCTCCATAAATGCCGGCTGAACTAGCCTCTTCAAGACCATCCTCATCTCCTTTTTTGAAGACATCTTCACATACACAAAATTGTCTGCAGTTACATGACTTACACCTGCAGCAAACTCAATAGAGTATTCAACTCACATTCAGCAACAAAGCCCTTTTTGGTACACTCATGCCTCCTCACTGCCCTCTGCAGTCACAAGCCTCCACATGCTTGCAACAAATTTACTAGAGTACGCAACCCTTTGCAGTTACAGATATCTACAACAAATCTACTAGAGCCTTCCGAGGCACCTACCAGCTAGAAAGGTCTTACTCAAACCATCTCATGCAACTAATGCAATCTTCAACATATCAACCAGCAAGCGAACTTGCACTGATACCACTTGATGCAGTCGAGGATCGGGGCTTGAGGTTAGGCAACCAAACTAAGCAGCCTTCACAAAACTATCAACTTCCCAAGGACAACCAAACCAAATTGACCCTTCCAAAAATTTCATTTAGAAGCCAAAATGTCTTTACACTTTCATTTGAACTGAAGTTTCCCAGATTATACTTGCCTATAGGCATGCAGGCTAGATTAGGCTACACACTTTGCTCAAAAAAGAAAACAAATGGAAGATTAGTGCCTACTTGATCTTGACAGACTCATAAGACCATTAATGGAGGCAAATCCAATTTTATCACGACATCCTTAACTGATGCATTACTAGTGCTATCCTTTTCCAGTTGATCTAAATTTTATTCCTTTTTCTTTACTGCTTGTGTTGCTTTTCAATGCATAATTTCTGTCTATTTGTAGATGTTGCTAGTGAGGGAACAATGCAACTGCCCAACAGAAATGACTGCCACCAAACAATAGGAAGGGTGAGTGGGGAGAAAATAGTCATAAAGATTGCTGTCAGGATAATATCCATGTTACTTGAAGATAGGTGCCTAGAGACTTGGTAATTACCGCTGGACAAAGGATACTAAAAATAGGTCTGACCCATGATCAACTAATAGAATTTGTTGGTAACAGTCCAGTAGACTTTAAAACGCCCAAGGTAGATATTGGCAAGTCCCAGCAAGGAGTGCTCAATAGAAATTTTAAATTAGGGAGGTGAGATGGCACACGGGCACCAAAAAGAATTCAGAAGTCCCAAATAATCAAAGAAGGATGTGGTGGGCCCCTCAGACATGCCACATATACCTCAAAGAAACCACAATTTTAAACTTTTGAAGATTAGGCCACGACAAAAGAGTGCGGGCCCCACCTAGCAATATAGTCCAAAAAATAAAAAATGACAAAGCAAGTGCCATGTCTCACAAGTGACCAAACAAGGAAAGCATGGGGCTATTTTCAGATTGTGTGGGATCCAGCCAAGAGTATTTCAAGAATAGGAACAGCAAATCACATTCAAATCTTCTAACCAAGGAATTTGCCATCATAGCCACTTAATAAGAACAAATTGCCATAACAACATGCCATATGGACACATGGGTCCCTGTCTAGAGCATAAGTGAACTAAGCACATGGGCCCCACCAATGAACTATCACAATCCAAGAAGCCTGAAGCAAAAGCCCAAAAAGACAAGTTGACCTGAAAATCACACACCAAAATTTAGAGCAGAACCAAATTAGACTGCCATAGTTTTTGGGCAATGCAGGATCACTTATGGACTTGGATGCTCCTACATTTTGTTTGCTAGTGGATTTTGATTGTAGCAAGACCACATGAAAGAGTTGCTGCCGGTGCTTGATATCTTCCAACAATATCACCAATGTGGCTTTCAAAGTCACTGAATCCAACAAGAATAGCAGCCAGTTTTAATGGCACAAACAAAACTATTCCTAAGTTTTGTTACATCCCTTCTAATACAAAAGACGCCAAAATGTATGCTAAGGGGCTCTTTGCTGCGTTGAGGTCACTCTCCTGCATGCCCTATTGAATGGGATGGGTATGTGCTCTTCATTTCTTATGGGTGGAGCTGGGAATAGACCTAGGAATAGACCTCTACCTTTCAATAAGGCATAGGTAATAGGGAGCTTTGACTATGAAGAGGGAGAGCCCACTCGTGGACATCAGTATTGTGAAGGGAACAATCCATTTCTTATATAGTTTTAGTCCTATTGGTTATCTTCTTATGCTGCTCCTTAGTTGGACATTAGTATTGCAAAGGGAACAATCCATTTCTTATATAGTTTTAGTCCTATCAGTTTGTCTTCTTATGCTGCTCCTTAGTTGGACATTAGTATTGCAATGGGAACAATGCATTTCTTATTTAGTTTTAGTCCTATCGGTTTGTCTTCTTATGCTGCTGCTTAGTTTGACCCTCTCAAACCTTTTGAAGGTCTTTGGTAAATATCACAATCTAACATTATGTTTTGTTTTGATAATTTTGTAATTGACCTATTACTTTAATATGTTTCAGTATTTACTTTTTTATCCAAAATGTAGCAAAGTTAATAAATGCACTGCGAATTGTTTGGGAGCAAGGTTAGCAAGGTTAGCAATCTTATATTCAAGTTTCACAATAACCTGAAGCCCAAGGTTTTATTCCAAGTATACTTGAATGCCCTCACTATAAAGGATACTTCATGGAAATTACTTGCTGTATGGACCAAGCAAAAACTTTATTTTTCCTTTTCATCCAATCTTCTATTTTCTTTCAGCTGATTAGAATATCATATACATGCAATGTTCTCCACCTTTTTTTCCAATATTAGTTTCTAGCATGGTCAGGATGACCTCCCCCAAGGTTAGATTGGCTTTTACTTTTGTCCCCTGTAGGCAAGCTAAACCCAAAAGCACTGCACATGTTCCACAGTGGATGACATTCATAAGTGGACAAGCATAAACTGTTGACATTGTGTTAGGCCAAAATTTTTATCTGTTGAAGAAGATGCATCTTTTTATTAACTGGTAATGAATGTGTTTTCTAATAATTTTCAAATGATGTGAAGGTGCAAGCAAATTGGAGCAAATGCAAATTGTGCAGAGTGCCGTACTTGTCACCGCCATTCTAATTTGGCAATGTGCCTGGATTGCAGCGGGGTTTTCTGTGACAGGTTCCCTCTCTTTTTTGTATTTGATGCTTAACTATGTGACAAGTAGTTTCATGAAATTGTATTCCATAGTATCACTTGTTTTTCATATATATATATATATATATAAATATTGAAGAATGTAGCCCAGAAGAGCCAAGTGCTCAGAAAAAACAAATAAGAGGTTCACATGTAAGCTCAAAGAGAAGATTCTATAAAGATTACACACTACCAAAGTTTACAAAATATTTAAATATATCTAAGTAGCAGCTCATATCTATATATATATTGAAGAATGTAGCCTAGAAGAGCCAAGTGCTCAGAAAAAACAAATAAGAGGTTCACATGTAAGCTCAAAGAGAAGACTCTACAAAGATTACACACTACCAAAGTTTACAAAATATATAAATATATCTAAGTAGCAGCTCCTCAGGAGTACAAAAAACAGAGTTCCATGTCAATATATGGACACAATTTACAAAGCACACAGTGTGGCGGTATTTTCTTCCTGGTAGAGCAGCTTTTTTCTTGCTATATGGAAATGGATAGGATACATATGCCAATGTGGCTTTCAGAGTCCAGATCAACATCCCAGTCTCATTTTTTAATTAAACTAATTCAGTTGAAGAATTTCTATTACTTTATGCTTTTGATGCATGATATGTAGTGTACATGTACTAGTCCATTTTTTTTAAAAGAGTCTTTCTTTTCAGTGAAGGTCATTTAAGTGGACATATGGATGCACACCCATCCCACCGGCAATTGTACTCTTATAAGCTCCAGCGCCTGGTAAGATGACCAGCTTTATGACATTTCTGTATTGGCAAAATTGCTAGACATTATGAAAATGCAAATTTATGTATGCAGAAAACTCCATACAAAACACTCACAATCAATCCAGATTCAATATTAACAATGTAGCAAGTGATGGCCTAGCAGTATAAACACAGTATTGCAATATCATTGACCTTTAAGCATCACACGTGGTAGAGGTTTACCATGTGTTGCATTAGTATCTCATAGATTCATTGAAGGCAATTGTGACTTCATGCGTCTGTGAGAGATATAATCCAGGTGAGGTACTGTGCCAGAAAAAAATTAGGTAGGAGACAATAGCTGTGTTATGCATTGACATTTAATTGCCAAATTCACAATTCAATTCCTGAACCAATTTTTGGGAAACAAATTGAGATTAGTTTTAAAATTCCCAGTAAATTATTCAAAATTATATACTATATTACACCTGTTTTAAACCACACAAATTAAATTTTATTTCAATTTTTTATTATTTTTCTTAAATTATGAAATTTAAAATATTTTATTAATTTGTGATACTGATGTTTTAGGCACTTTCTAATTTTATTGTTGATCATGAGTCATCCCAATATATTTTGTACAAATGTGATGAAATGGCAGTTACATTAAATGTTTCATTTCAAAGACATTGATGTAATATCCATATTATCATAAACATCCAATGATGTATAATCATAATGATTTCCTAGAACTCTGATATAATCAATCTGACTACCTTGGGTCAACTCCATAGATTCCTTGAAGAAATCTCTCTGATTACTGTGAGTCAGGTCCACAGGTATCCTTGCAAGATCCTCTGAGGGCTGATACCAACTTGCAAGTCTTTGGGCAGGTCCACCATGCTCTGCCCAAAGACATGCAAATTGGTATCAGCCCTCCTCAGTTTGCTCACTGAAGAGCCATAATCTGTAAATGTGCTACTGTTAAACCAAATAATTGTAAGTGACAGATTATGCTGAGGTCTCAGCTCTTTAGGATAAAAATAAATTCATGCATATCCTGCCTTAGGTTTGTATATATACTAATAGGAATATGCAAATCCAATCCTCCCTAAGATCTATGTAATGTCCCCAATCGGACAACCCTAAGAAATATACCAATTTGACAATGTGTGCAAGCTGAAATAATAAACCAATGCTCAATGTAGGTGCAAAACCCAGATCAATGTTACAGCAGGTTGTCCCTGAAAAAAATTAGACAAGTCTCAACAGTACAGCAAGCTGAGATCATTCACAAAATAGCTGCAAACAAGGTACTATGTGAAACTGCTCCTTGTAGTTGTACAGCGACCCCTCAATTGGCAGCGGCGTCATTAATATTGGTGCAGCAGCGAGCTAAACTTCCTAGGTGCTGCTGCTAATTCTTCAACATGGGCAAATAACTATAGAGTGGTATAATATAAACCCTTGACTAATCTAACAGCCCCGATAACAAAGCTTTGCCTTAATAACTTGCATCGTTCGCCACTTTTAAGATGTGTGACTAATTCACCAAGGTATGCGATTCTTCCAATACTTCAGTGATAATAACTCAAAATATGATAAAATGTTGACCAAAGCAATCAGCAGACAACTCTGACAGCAGCAATAAAATAATAGAATTGTCCCTTCCAAGTATTAATCGCCCAGCTAGGAGGCATACACTAAATTATGAAATAATATCTACAGTCAGTTTAATAATAATTTAAAGACATCACCCAAAAGGTAATGGCAGACAATCAGATAATGCGTCAGAGTTTTGTCCCCCAAAGTGGTGCGGCAGCTTCTAATTTAAATTGCAGCTATCCCTTAGCTCCAATAACTGACTTAGCAATAGTTTGGCAACATTTGAATAGCATTGATCAAGCGCATAACAAGTATATAACATTATAAACCCTTAATTTATATTGCTGTTATTACAACCCATCATATTGACAAAGTATAGCTGCGATCCATATTTTCAAGGGCACAACAAGGTACATAAATGTACGACAAGTCTCATGACTCACATATAATCTCTATTAAATGCCAAAATTACTGAACTGTAATATAATATAGCATCTGAGAAATCTTTACAACAGAACACCAACTGAAATCTACAAGTTCACAATATAATCTTCCCCCAATACCTGAAACACTGGATCGCTGAAGTACAAACTGAAACACCAAACCAAAGTCCAAAATCTTCAACAATATTGAATATTGTTGATATTCAAATTTGCTAGCAAATCCAAATCGTACTCCTGCTGAAGCACAATTGCGATCCCTATGTGGAATCGCCTCCAATGAGCGAGAGGGTTTTCATGCTCAAGCTTACTTTGGAAATCAAAGGGTTTTCGTCCTCTGATCACCTACACCAAGGGTTTTCGTCCTTGTTTGCTGGAAACTCCAAATTGGAAGGAATAATTGAAAATGATAAATCAGATGGTTTGCTTGATGCCTTTGTCCTTCTTTTATAGTTGCCTTTTCGGGCCCTCTATTTTTTTATTTCAATTTTATTTTTCCCTCCAAGTATCAAAATACTTTTTGAATTACATCCATAGGTCCCCTTTATACTTACATTTGCATAAAGTGTTAAAAACACTTTTTATTGCATAGGACCTATAATATTATAAAGTGATTGGACCCAATTTTATTAATTTTTAATTTTAAAAAAGGGGACATGACAATCTATCTAGTTACTAGGTCTCTATCATAAATTAAAACATATTATAACAAATTTGAATGCATATAAATCGATCTCATATTCCCTAGCTTGGGATTCCCAATCATTAACTTTAATAAATCAGATTTCCATTACATAGCTAAGGACTCAATATTCATAAAATTTGGATATTCTTCACATCAGATGTTGACAATTCCCATAATAAAGTGAATTGAAACTCTAAATCCATCATGCTTAATGTCATAATAAAGTATGAACACCCCACAATGTAACATCTGACGATAAGGTTCGGATCTATTCCTAAGATGTTAACAATAATAATTCATAGTTTAATTCCCATTTTAAACATAATCTATGCTAGGTCATGTCTACTATGATCATCAAGAGTCAAGACAATTGTGATTAACCACCTCATCAAACATTCGAAGTGAGATAAAGAAATCACATTGTATCTTAAAACTAACGACCCAATCATACTTCAATATCAGCGGCAGTCATAATTCATAATTGTCTCCTAAACAAAGGCAAGGTCCTTAAGTCATGTGGATATCACCCTGCCAATTATATGAGGTGTTGATATTAGATTTTATCCTTTAATGCAGCAATTTTCTGTTGTTCAATATTAATTTACATAATACACTATTTAATTCATTGCTAACATGCATAGGCCATTCATTAGTTCTTTTCAATATTTTCCAACACTTTCTAAATCATTTATGAATCTTTCCCTTTGAGCTGTTCCTGAAGAATACATTGGTAAGCTTAATTCGATATCAATTTCCCCCTTGATAACTTATATGTGTTACCCTGTACTAATTAGGGTTTTCTTATTATCCATAACCAAAATGTTTTGTTTAGTAAAATAGTTTCAAATTTGGTTGACACATATAGATTTAGGGTTCTTTAATTCTCTCTCTATAAATTACTATAACCCAGCCAATTCAAGAAATTTACACCGAATTAGATACCAATTTTAATATGCGAGGAATAATGTCTTAAGGCTTAAAAAGCAATTATCTACTATCAAGTTCATAAGATAAGCTTGCATATTCATCATTATGGTTAAAATCCTAGAGTTCATTAAATGTTTAGGGTTTGTCACCCATACATAAGTTATCAATGTTTGCACCTAACATAGGATTAGGGTTCTCACATCCGAGTTGCCTAAACTTTTGTTCATACAATTAGTTAAGGTCTAGAGTTAACTAATTTTATCATTTACACATGAATCATTTTTTTTTTCCTTCTTCACTAGGGTTATGATGAATCCAATTTCTAAATTTCTTGTTCTCCAATTAGGGTTTTAGCCTAGGCAATGAGTTCTTTAACAACTTTCATATCTAACTTGATTTTATCCTCACATCCTAGATCCCATTTGTAGATATAATATTAATCAATTCACATTTGTCTTAGTCTTCTAGGTATCTATTCATAGCTTGACACACAAGGTGCACAAGATGATATAGGTTTGAGTGTGCACAAGATGATATAGGTTTGAGTGGCTAGCTCCATTGGACCCTGGTCTTCAATGGCATACCTACATACCCGCACGTGCAAAATCAAACCTCATGTAGTTCTCCTGGAGTCTCTATTGTTACTGATTTGTCTGTCTAGTGACTTTGATGTGATTTTGTCTCTAGGATGATAATTCCAATGTTAAATATACTTCCAATGTAGATTAAATTTGACTAAGAGAGATTGATTGCAATTTGAAGTAGAGTTGGCTGTTAAGTTTGGCAAGGGCAAGTTCCTTTAGAAAAATAATATCATTTACACAATGCTTATTCTCGATTCAAAAGAGGTGGATTAAAGTCTAATCTACATCCCATAGTCTTTTGTATGTTAGTATTAAAGTGTGAAACACATTTATGATCTTCCTGATCCATAGCGAATTTATGTGATCTCTAGCGACTCCCAAAACCCAAGAATGGTAGTTAAGGTTTGTTTACATTTGAGTCTGCAAATGTTGTTTATAAAACATCAACAATGAGAATGTAATACATTCCAGTAATTTAATTTATGGTAGCATCATTATGCATCACTATGCATGGGCCCTAAACACATGCATTAGATCTATCATGGAATACTAGTAATGAAGTAGAGTAGAATAATTTCAGTACATGCAATACACGAATTAAAAAAAAAAAGCAGAGTCACTAAATCAGAACCATAAGTTTTAATTCCAATAGATGAACAAAATTTCCTCATCATTTTTTTTCAATTTAATTACTCTTGTTGATTTGCTTATTCATCTTCCAATAGTATTTGATCTGCTTTCATATCTAGGTTAAAGGAAGAACTTAAACATGGACATGAAGTACTTTGTTTGAACTTACAAGGATTGGTCTTAACTATTAGTATTTACCTTATTCGCTTATACACATATTTGTCTATATATATATATATATATTCAAGATTTTGAAACGTTACAAAGTTATAGAAAAAAATTAAAAGGGCTGCGACTTGTATATGAGTTTGTGCCCTATTTATAGGGCCATATCCTGTATGCAGGGGCCAAGCCATGGATTCCAGCCACATAGGTAAGAGGAGAACGCAATTAAAAAAATCGGCAAAATTCCATTCAACAAATGGAGAATCACTTAAATAATTTCTCAATGTTTTGAGAGTACAAAGCAACAGATCAAAATACCTGCAAACATTAATTTTCCTTGGTGTTTTGCTCTCAGGACTCAATCATTTAACCTTTTTTTCCTCTCTCTCTCTCTCTCTCTCTCTCTCTCTCGTTCTTATCCAAGATCAGGAGCTGAATATATAAGAGATTTCTAAACCTACTCCTGCAGGCTCCAGTTATGGCATTGTTGGGAATGGCATTATTTTCTTCTCTACAATACCATCCATCTCTGCCTTGTCAGTCCTGTCACCACTATTCTTCCGACATTTTAATATATTTTATTGCTAATGTCCTATCTTCCTATGCTGGTGTTCTTAAAGTCAATATATTGAATTTGCCATCTTCACCCAATATTCATATGAATATCAACGTAACTTCTTCAACCAATATTTTCTTGTATTTCTTTTCAATTGTTCAAGTACATACACACATATCTACACCTAATACCTTATATGCAAGAATTCTCAAAAAATGTTATATTGAAATCTTATAAAAAGATGCATATATAAGTGTAAATGATTGTTTAGATGCATAAAATTCATAACAATATCCCAATACACAACATTCATATCTTACCCTTACAAGTTCAATTGTCTGTGGCAACATTACTTTAGCAATTATTGCCTGCAGTTATTCTACTAATATTACCGTAAGTGTGAGGGTATTACATAACAATTCAAGGATCATAGTGACTAGTAACAAGGGACTGTGAAAATAATTTGAGGACTGTTTGAAGAGTGAGAACCAAAAATTTGTTTGCCATATGGGCCCTTTTAACTTTGTATAAGAACTGTTCAAGCCGAAATGAATAAAAATATTGTAAAGAAGTAGAAGATTATGTGTATAAAAAGAAACTATTTATTTTGAAAAACAGCAAACATATTGTATTATATAGAGGAACTCAAAAAATGACAATATCGGGTACGGATTGAAGGATGGACAGCGAGCTACGGGTTCTGCTGGGTTGCGTGGTGGCCTAGGGTACGCCCTAGCGTGGATCTGGCCTTGCCTTTTTGGTTGGCCCGTGTATTGTGGTTCTTGCAGGTGGTTCTTTGGCAGTGGGGGGAGTTTTTTGTGTTTTCGGGGGGTGCTTTGGGGCTTTCGTGGAGTTTCGTTGGAGGCTCGGATTTCTGTTGGAGCTTAGAGGGGTTATTTTCTGTAGGGGGTGTTGCTGTGTCGTTTGGGAGGTTTTCTGGTTGCTGATTCTGGTTCTCTGCCTTCGTGGGGCAGCCACAGGTTTTTTTTTCTCATTGGTTAGGGTTGGATTTTGTTGCCCTGGAGCCATGGGGTTTGCTTCGAGCCCGCATGAAGGACCTAGGTGTCTTTCCGAGAGGCTCTTAATAGGGAAGACCCGTCATCGTCGAGGCTGACTCAAGATTTGGTTGGTGAGTGTATAGCTCCCTTCGGAGGCCCTCGTGTATCCAAGGTAAATGGTTGCCTCAAGAGGAGCCAGGAAAGGCCGATTTTGGTGATTCAATCGGAGTCTGTTGTGGAGGATGTGACTTATCTGGCAAACCATGCCTTAATTTGTAAGTTTATGGGGATTCGTGTTTCTTTGCCCTTTATTTGATTCTTGGGTAAGGCGTACTTGGAATCCTGAAGGGGATATGGAGGTTATGATGGCGGCGAATAATTACTTTTTGATGGTGTTCTCAAATTTGACAGATCACAATAAGGCCTTTGAGGGGGCTTGTACTTTTATAACTAGGTGGGGCTTTTTATTAAGCTGTGGCAAATTGGATTTAATCCGACTGAGGAGCTCCCTTCCAAGATCCCGATGTGGGTTAGGCTTCCTTGGTTCCCGCTTGAATTTTGGAGGAATGATATTCTGCATATGCTTGCGCTGCTACTGGGCAAGCCGGTGGGCCCTTCACAATGGACGCAGGATAAAAAGGTAATATCTTTTGCTCGTATTTGTGATGAAATTGATTTAAACAATCCTTTGCCAGATTCTCTAGAAATTCGGTTGGGGGATTCTTCTTGGACTCAACAGTTGGATTATGAGGCTCTCCCATTTCAATGTCGAATCTGCTATGAGTATGGGCATTTGCAAAAAAAGTGTCCCAGGGTTAACCCTACAGGTTCTCAGATTGATAAACCCCCTCGACTTGCTTCTAAGATGGATAAGGGGAAAACCCCATTGGTAGTAGAGGAGACTGATAAAGAAGGTTTTGTTCCAGTTAAATCCTGTAATAAAGGAAGAGGACAAAAGAGGACTCTCAAGGATAGGTAGGTTGATGGGCTATATAACCGATTTGATGCTTTAGATGAGGGGGACCAGCAGGTGATGCTTCCAGAGGATATGCATGTGGGGTTAGCCCCCATGGGGATGGATCGGGAAGGCTTAAGGGAGAGTGACAATTGTGGTTTCATTTAGGTGGATTCTGCAGGTACTCAGATGGATACAGATCAGGATCCTGTGGTTTCTAGAATTCTGGAGCCAGATGGGACAACAGAGGTGGGGGTGGTTCGACTCAGATTTCCCCCGTCCTTCCCTCAGCAAAGGAAGCTCCACTTCAGGGGACTAGCAGTAAAACTCATCCATCTCTTGGGATTCAACAAAAGGATCTCAAAAAGGGAACTATGGAGAAGCCACCCAAGTTGGGGTGGAAGAAGGATCAAGAGAAAGTGAAGATGGCAGGTGAGATTTTGGTGGAATCAGGGTCAGTTAAAACCATTGATTCCCACTTCTCTACTTCCCAAAGATGATTGTGCTTTCTTGGAATACACTGGGGTTGAACAACATCCTTAGACAAAAGGTTACTTGTGATTTGATTAGGGTTCATTTGCCTGATATAGTGTTCATTTAGGAGTCAAAATTGTCTCTGGAAGGCATGTCCAACATTGCTTCCAGATTGTGCGGTAGAGGTTAGTGTCAGTGCACAGGGCAGTGCAGGGGGTGTGGCTTGCTTATGGGACCCGCGCAAAGTTTCTCCTTTGTGGTGGATCTCTAGTAGATCCTCTATTTCAGTGGTGGCGTCTAGTTTTGAATTGGGAGAAGTTATTTTTTCCACCAATGTGTATGCTCTGAATGATATTTTAGGAAAATCTGCATTTTGGTCTCATATTTGCTATGTTTGCTCCTTAGCCCCTTATTTGCCTTGGATTATGGCAGGAGATTTTAATGCTATTGCTAGTCTGGATGAGAAGGGGGGGTTGGACAGGCTTGTGGAGAGACTTGTATAGCTAAAAGGCTAGATAGGTTTTTGGTTTCTAGTTTCTGGGTTGGCAACAATTGGGTTTCGAGTTATGAGATTTTGGATTGGCAGGGATCGGATCATTGGCCCATTAAATTTTCTGCTTCCTTCTTTGGTACTACTAAGAATCCTTCCTTATGTGGCTCAAAGATCCTTCTTTGCAGGACTTCATGGCAGAATGGTGGAGTAAAGGTAAGCTGGCTTATGGCACTGCTATGTATTCCTTTGTTAAGAGATTGCAATATGTGAAGTTCTAGCTTAAGAAGTGGAACAAACTATATTTTGCTAACATTTTCTTGGCTAGGGCGGCTACCCAATCCCGCTTGGACACCATTACCCGACAGATTAGGGACTTTGGCCTCACTATGGGGAATCTCAGGGAGGAAACATAAACTATGAAGGAGCTTGCAGAATGGGAATTGCGTGAGGAAATCTTTTGGAAGCAAAAGTCACGTATTGATTGGCTTCAAGAAGGTGATAGAAACACTTCATTCTTCCATAACTCTGTCAAAGACAGAAGGCATGGAAATGTGATTTCTTCTCTGGTGTCCTCTCAAGGCTCTCAGCTATCCTCTAGCCAGGAGATTTTGGCAAAGGCTTCTCGTTTTTTCTCTTCTTTGTTTTCGGAGGATTCTCCTTTATCTGTTGAGGATGAAAATATTGTGTTGGATTGTATTCCTTCTCTGGTGTCTAATGAGATGAATGAGGCTATTTTTAGTCCTATCTCCCTGATTGAATTGGAGAAGGTTGTGTTTCAGTTGAAGAGAGGGAAAGCCCCTGGGCCTGATGGTTTCCCAGTTGAATTCTTTCAGGAATTTTGGGAGATTCTCAAATATGATCTCTGGGAGGTGGTTAAGGAGTCGCAGAGGAGTAAACATATGCTGAGAGCCTTGAATGCTACATTCTTGGCTCTTATTCCCAAGACGGAAGGGGCTAACTCGCTGAATGTCTTTAGGCCCATAGCTGTGTGTAATGTTGTTTATAAGATCATCACTAAGTTGGTTGCTGAAAGGCTTAAACCGTGGCTCAATGGGTTGATTTCTGAGGAGCAGGGGGGATTTGTTGTAGGTAGGCAAATTCTTGATGGGGTTGTTGTGGCGACTGGGGCTATTTACTCCATGGCGTCCTCCAAGGAGAGAATGATGTTTATTAAGCTAGATATGGCCAAAGCTTATGATCGAGTCAAATGGACTTTCCTCCGTAAGGTTCTTTTAGCGTTTGGTTTTGGGGTTGATTGGGTTATGAGCTGTGTTACTTCGACTTCTTTCTCTGTTCTTATTAACAATGAGCCTACATAGTTATTTGGTAATTCCAGGGGCCTTTGGCAAGGGGACCCTTTGTCTCCTTATTTGTTTATCCTTATGGCTGAGGGACTGGGTAGACTTATTAAATCTCATGTGGGTCAAGGCTTGATCCAAGGTTGGAGCTGGGGCATGTAATGTCCCCTTCTCATCAGTGATATCCAGGATTATTAGAATAATATCTTTCTATTTATGTTATTAATGGTCATCCAGTAGTTTCTAACTTCGTCTCTTGATAACGATTGTTTCTTTTAGAAACATTTGTCTTTGTAATTCTATTTAAGGAGCCTTTGTCTCCTCTGTATAATGAACAACATCGATTCTTTGTAACAAGGATGGGCCGTTAGCCTATCTCGGAGGCCCGTAGGCTAGTCAAAGGCAATAATTAGGGTTTCTAGCTGTGTGGTGACCTCTTCTGAGCTTTTGGGGATCTGTTTGTCAGTGTATGGCAATTTGATTACTAGATTCCTTCTGAGTTTTCAGAGAGCTTCAAGGTGATATAACATGCATTGGCATCCGAGGACTTTTTTGAGCTTACTATTTTTAGTAAGTATTATTTTTCAGTGTATGGCAATTTGATTACTGGATTCCTTCTGGGTTTTTAGAGAGCTTCAGGGTGATATGACATGCATTGGCATCCGAGGACTTTCTTGAGTTTACTATTTTTAGTAAGTACTATTTGTCAGTGTATGGCAGTTTGATTATTGGATTCCTTCTGGGTTTTCAGAGAGCTTCAGGGTGATATAACATGCATTGGCATCCGAGGACTTTCTTGAGCTTACTATTTTTAGTAAGTACTATTTGTCAGTGTATGGCAGTTTGATTACTGGATTCTTCTGGGTTTTCAGAGAGCTTCAGGGTGATATAACATGCATTGGCATCCGAGGAGTTTCTTGAGCTTACTATTTTTAGTGAGTACTATTTTTGGCAGCATGATCTATGGCAGAGTATGGTGTTGAGTTCTTCCTTGGCAGTCCTTGCTTGGGATGGACAAAAATAATATAATATGGGCACTTTATTATTTTATTTATAAAAAGACAACTTTGGCATAATTAAATATTATAAAGTTAAATTGTACCCCTATGCCTAGGAGACACAACTTAAAGTTATTTTAAAAGAGGGACCATGTGAGCATTTAAAAATAAATTAATTATTTATGCCAAAAGGGAACGCCTAGAGAAAGTGGGAAAAAGAAAGGAAATAAAGTGTTTTTTTCTAATCCTATGGAAAGTTAGAAAAAGAAAGGAAATGAAGTGTTTTTTTTCTAATCCTATGGAAAGTTAGAAAAAGAAAAGAAATAAAGTGTTTTTTTCTAATCCTAGGGAAAAGTGGAAAAAGAAAGATTAGAAAAGGATGGAAAGAAATGTTTTTTTCTAATTTTTAAAAAGAACGTTTTCTCTCATGGGTGGCACCCATATTGGGGAAGTTTCCCAAAGCTTTCAAGGAAGAAAATATAAAAGGATGTGAGGGCTACTCTTTTCATTATGCTATGGATATTGCTGATATTGAAATGTTATTGGAGTTCTTATTGATCTTAGGGCTTTGAGGACGAAAACCCTCATGGTTGACATTGGTTTCGGGTTTGAAAGATAACCCCTAGCTGATTGATTGTGGAGGAATCCATCCAGGGTTTCTGCAGGTGCTTCATTGCAGGAGTTTGGATTGGTGCAATAGCTGATGTATTATTGCATTTTTAATAAGGAGTTCGACTGAATGCAATAGCTGGTTTAATAATGCATTTTTGAAATAAGTTTGGATTGGTGCAATAGCTGATGTATTATTGTATTTTTGAATAAGGAGTTCGACTGAATGCAATCGCTGGTTTATTATTGCATTTTATTGGAGAAATTGCATAGTTGCAACAACTGGTTTATTGTTGCAACTATTATTTTTCACTTGAGGAGGAAGTTATTTCTGCTGGTTTGATTCTACCAAATTTAATGGTCTTTGACCAAATTTGAAGGCAAAGAGAGGATCGATTGGTTTGAAGGGAGTATTGATTAATTTGGAGGTTCAGCTACAGCACTCTGACAATATGCTAGCAGTCCCCTTTTGAACATAAACTATTATAATTAAGAGTGAATAGAATGGAAGTGCTGGATTATTTGGCCTAATGAATAGTGGCCCTCTAGCTGAGTTGGTATTTCAATTTAAAGTTGGAAGGCATTATTTATTACTGCTGCAGCTTGTGTATAGTCATCAGCATATCTGATCGGGCATTTGTATTGAAGGACATCATCATCCATCTTTGAGGGCAGATTTGTATTGCAGAGATTCTTTAATTTGTACTTGGTATTTGGCATTGAAATTGGTATGTTACCATTCAATATTCATATCTGATTTTGAACAACAGTCTATGTTTTGTATTTGGCTGTCATTAGCCACGAACATGATGAAATGGAAAAAGTAGAAAGTCTGATTTTGTAACAGAAAGATCTGAGCTAGTCCTATGTTCATTGCCATCATTGTAAGTTGCAAACACATGTTATAAGGATGTCAAATCTATCTATTTATTCTATCATCGATTTTTCAATTAATAGTTCATAGGTTTGATTGTCAAAGACAAATTATAGAAGTGCAGTAGTGAATTTCATTTTAGGACCTAGGGTTTGAACAGAAAATTGAAATCATAAATTTAGGGCATCATTTGGAAGGTTAGTTATCAGAATTTTTAGCGAATATCCAGTGAGGGACATTACAGGGCAATAGTTTACCTCCTCATTCTCATTTACAATTTGTTGATGGCACTGCTTTGATGGGTTTGGCTAGAGTTAATGAGGCGGTTAATTTAAGAAGGGCCTTGGATATTTATCTGGTTGCTTCGAGTCAGAGGATTAATGAAGACAAGTCCTCCATTTTTTTCTTTAATACTCCTCGGCTTATTCAGATTAGGATTGCCCGGATTCTCAGGTTTCAGATTGGGACTCTTCCTTTGGTTTATCTTGGTATCCCCATTCAGGTTGGTACTTTGCCCAGGGGGTTCTGGCAGGATATTCTCGACAAGTTTCCTAAGCGGGTTAGTCATTGGACTTGTAGATGGCTCTCCTCTGCTGGTAGAGTGACTTTATTGAAATAAGTGATTCAAGCGCTCCCTATTTATAGGTGCTTTGTTCAGGGTGCTCCTTCAAGCTTCATTAATGAATTTGATGCTCTTTCCAGATAGTTCTTATGGGGTGGTGCTTTGGAGTCTTCAAAGTGGAGCCTGGTTAAGTTGGATTCGATTTGTCAGTCGAAGCAGGAGGGAGGTCTTGGTCTTCATTAGGCTCGTCTTTTGGGTTAGGCCTTAGTGGCCAAGTTGTATTGGAGGTGGTGCACTTGTCAGGATCAAGATTGGGCTAGGATCCTCAATTTTAAGTATTTGGGGGGTGTGGAGAATGGTGAGGTTCCAAGGCTTAGTCTCTCAGGTAATAGATCCATGATTTGGGGCACTCTTAAAAGAGGTGCCAATCTTATTAAGCAGGGGTTGTTTTGGATTTGCAACAAAGGCTCTGAGGCTCTGTTCCGGTATGATTCTTGGGATGGATGCCTGCCTATCTTGTCTTTGTATCTGCACTTGCAACCCTTGTGTAATGTTTTTCTTGAGGCGGAATGGTCTAGGGTGGAGCATTTCAAATCTGTTCAGCTTTTGGGTCAGGTGGAGGTGAGTAGATGGAAAGAGTCCTCTGAGCGGTTGCCTTGGGGTTTGTTGGAAGATCGGGAAGAGTTAGCTAGGATTTTTGCTAGCAGAGTTTGTAGTTCTTTGAGGGAGCGAGATACCCTTGCTTGGAGTCCTAATCCGAAAGGTGTGTATTCTATTGCTTCAGGATATCGGGAGTTGGATGGATAGAAGTTTGGGGAGATTGATTTTCCTTGGTGGAAGTTTGTGTGGAATAAGTTTGTGTGGCCTAAATGCAACCTTTTTCTTTGGCTGGTTGCTCGTAATCGTTGCCTCACTTGGGATAATTTGCGAAAGAGGGGTTTTCAAGGTCCTATTTGTCTCCTCTATAATAATAGTGAAGAGAGTGCTTCCCATTTGTTTTTTCAGTATTGTTTGGCCAGAGAGATTTGGCATCTTTGGTGGGGAGCTTGGAAGTAGGTTTGTCTCCATGCTACTTCTTTGGTGGATTTTTGGAGAAGTTTGGGTAGACACCCGACTAAGGCCTCGTTTCTACAAGTTGCTTGGAATATTGGTCCCACTTTCATCTTAGTATGCTTCAGGAGACCTTAGCAGCTAAGTGTGATCTTTCTTCTAAGTTGGATATTGAGAATTCTGAGGTAGTTCGGAATTTGAGGTTAGTTATTGACGGCTTTTGTCTTTCTTCTTTCAAGAAGAGTGGGCAACCCAGGAGCAAGTGTAATGTCCCCATTTTTGGGTTCTCTTACAGCACAGTCGGAGCTGACTTTCTGGGTTGGTGACAGCCTGATCAGAGGAGTATTTCGATGTCACCAATGTGTTCAGGTGATCCAGTGGAGCTGTATGACACTTCCCAGAGAGATTTCAGACTTTTGGGCCATTCTTACTATTTTTGGCAAATTAGGGTTTCTGTCCGTTTTGGGATTTTCAGTGTTGGAGATGAAGCGTCTTGGCGAGACCTTTCCAACGGTCTATAGTTCCCTGGATTCTGAGATCATTTGGGCCTCTGTTTTAAAGTCCGTAAATTATTAATGTTTATTTAATATTGGACTTTGGGTTATAATGGTTAAGTGTCAAAAATGAAATATTAACAAGTCACTATAACCTTTATGTGAGCGCTCATCTTGAGATTATAAAAAGTGACTTTAATTAAATATTGCCTCCAAAAAGGTGAATCGACTCCCCTTAGAGGAATTATAAAAAGAGAAAAAAACAATTCATTTGGTATGTTGGATTATTTTATTTGCTTTGGCTTTGGCTCTGCAAAGAGTTTGAGGGTTTTGGAGAAATTCGAAACCATGGCTTTTGGAGACGGAAACCTCCATTAGTAACAGCATTCCACAAGTGTGAAAGATCATCCAAGGGTGCTGCAAGAGGCAAATACACTCAGTGTTTGCATTTGTGCTTCAAGGGTTGAATACATGTATTGTCATGGAGGAGATTTCAGAGAGATATCATCAGTTTATTGCCACTACATTTGCTGGGGGATATTGAAGATCATATTCCAAGTTATAGATTGCATTTTGAGGAGTTATTAACACATTGTTCTTCATTCCTTGTTGGCCGTACCTTTACTGGTGAGGGCCGTGCCATTTGCTGGGAATATTGTGAGTTTTTGGTGTTATTTCCCTTCCTTTGGGGTCGCCATCAGCAAGTAACTGCATGCAGGTCAGAATAGAGGAATTTGAAGGGGGTTTTACTTGTGTTTTTGCTGATCTTACACTCCACTTGGGCCGTATAGCAGTTGGGGAAAATTGTGGGTCTGCTGGGAGTTGATTCACACTTCATTTGCAGCTTCTATACCTTTCTTTTTGGCGCCTAGGGTTGCAGAGTATATATTCCAGCAATTGTTTGAGATAGTACTTTCATATGTATGCATTCTGGAGGTGTTTTCATAATAGCTCATGTAGTGCTGGTACATGTACAACATATGTATTAAGTTGAAGATATGCAAATGGGTATGCCTTTATAATTCATTTTGAGTGATTTTATGATCTGGGTCATTGTTCTTTTTCGCATATCTGTTATAGTTTTTTTTGGGTTATCATTGCATGTCACATATTACATTGTTATTTGGCAAAACAATTGCATGCAAAAACAAAACCCCTTCTGCAACTTCTGTCTAGTTCTAAAAGACCACAAAAATAATAAAAATAACATAATATATAATAATCTAAGAAAAAAACAAACAGGGGCAGTTCATTACAGCAAGATTCAGAGGGAAGGTAGGTGGTTTCCCCCACCTCTAGGTGTCTTTAAGATTAATACTGATGGCTCTTCTAGGGGGAACCTTGGTCATGCTAGGATTGGGGGATTGGGGAGGGATAACTCTGGTGTTGTCCTATTTTTCTTCTCTATTTATAAGGTGTATCAGATGAACAATTTTATGGAAGCCTTAGCTATTCTCTATGCTTTGGAAAGAGGGTGTGCCCTTGGTTGGCGAAGGATTATTTGTGAGTCTGACTCCTAGATTGTGATTAATATGTTGAATGAGCAGAATGTGGACAACGTGCATTGGCAGCTGGCTTCGGTGGTTAGACAGATTCTTTGCCTGAGTCATTCTTTGGATTTTCTTTCTTTTGTCCGTATCCCGAGTGGCAGATTGTTTGGCCAAGTGGGCTTCGGATCAGCTTGGGGAGTGGAATGTTAGTGATTGGGATCTTTTGTCCCATGATTGTGTCCAATGTTTGGAAAGTTTGATTTCTGAGGATATTGTTGGTTAGTTGGAGTCCCTTCTAGGGCTTTGGTGTTTGGGGATGTTCCCTAGTTCTGGGTAGGTTGGAGTGTGGCTCTGTAGCTTTTTCTTGCCCACTGGTGTTTTTGTGGGCTGGTGGTTTCCTTGGTTTGTACTGTTGATTTCTTTATTAATAAATTTTTACCCCTCTTTTTTCAAAAAAAAGAAAGAGGACAATATCAAAATATAACAGCTTTGCTGCCTTAGAACAGACAGGCAATAAGTCTGATAATTGGCATACATCAGGTATCCTGACGTGGGGCACTTCCTAGCTTGCCACTAAATCAATGAAATTTATACCAAATGTACCTACCATTCTCTGAATGTTCAGTAGCAACAGCAACATAATTAAATACTACCATGTGACTACTAAAAGTATCATCAGGTATCAAATTCTAGCAAGGATTATTGGAGGCATACCCCATCACTGCTCAAAAGTCACAACGAAAACCATGAAAAGTATAAGAAAATAACCAGAAAAGGGGACAGGAGGTCTGGCAGAATTGAATCCCTCTGCCCTTTCCATCTTGATCTCAAAGGTCAGCTTGCTTCCAGCATCTGTCTCCAGCCAAGGTCCATCATCGAGTACCTGCTCTTCTATGACAGGATTGGTGAAATCATAGTTGCATTACCTTTGGAAAACCTGCATTTAGCCCTGAGTAATCACGACCCGCCATATTTGCCTTGCTGTTTCCCTAGTTTTTGAAAAAGTGGTTTTGCTTTTTTTTATATATATCTTCTTTAATGTGGTTTTTTTCTTTTAATTTACATCCTAATGAGGGTTTAGGTGAAAAAGACAGTGCTGCCCTTGAAATAGTAGGCCACGCTTCATAACAGAATGCACTTCTATTTTAGGGCCAACTGTATGCTTTTTATATAAACCCTCTTAGGTGAAAGTAAAATAGATTTTTTAAAAGTCCTTTGCGATTTTTTATAATCAGCATTTTTTATAATGTATAAAGTTTGTTTTTAAATTTTATCCATATGCTATATTTGACATGAAATAATAAAATTTGTTTTTTTCCCCCTCTATTTTAACAATTAGTACATTGTTATTTAGATACCGAGTTTTTCCCATTTTAAACCCAGGTAAGTGAATTCCAGTTATACTTTTACAACGTCATGTCAATGCCGTGTAAATGGAATGCTACTATGAGTGAAATTGTGGAGCTTCAGGTTCTGCTGAGTTCCCACAGGCTGATGACCCCTGCTACAAATATCATAAATACACCTGAACAGATGCATAACTGAAACCACAGCATCCTCTCAAAAATCACCCAAATCACCAAGCTGCCCAGTATTAGAGGAATCCTGAATGGGGCTTTGTTGTGACTAGAGAATTAATAGGAGAGAAAATTAAGCTGGTTCATTGGATTTCCACAACTTCCTTTGGGTCATTAAAGTCCTTTTCATTTTCTTCAAAGTCCTGGCAAGGCACAGACATCATTCCCGAAGTTAGATGGGATTAAATGCTCAAGTTTTCTTTGGCCACAGCTTTCAATCCTCCTTCATAGTCTCAGGCACATGTAGGTCAGCCCACATGTAACCACGAATATACGAACAATTAAATTCACTCACAGTCATAACATTGTTAAAAACAGAGTTTCTCTGGCAGATTTGTTTCGGGCCAGCGAGTGGAGGGTTATCCACAGGAGGGGTGGTAATAATAGGGACTCTCAATTTGTCAGGGCTCAGAGCATCCCAACTCCTCCATGTTTTCAAAAATTTACTATTGGTAACAGTAAGGGATGAAAACCCTTTAGCATGCCAGTCATTGAATTGCTTGCCATTGTCAACTCGTGATTTCTTGGCCTTTTGAGATACAGGCGAATTCAATCCTTTCCTAGAGTTTTTATGGGCAATCTTAGGGATGAAACAGGCAGAATGCTGCAGTCCTAAAACATCAGGCAAATCAGGAAACAAATAGAGTTTTCCACTTCACTCTCATAGAAAGAAAAACCACGTAAGGTAGAAAGACAGAGACCAACCTGAAAGTTCTGAAATTAGCAATAGGGCTGTAGTTAAGGGTCATACAACACATCCCCACTGTCACCTTTCAAAACATGTTCTTGTCAATGGCTTCTCCTCTGAAAACTCCTGGTTCCATCACTTGTAAGAAGAAAATGAATTAACCACATGCAGTGGCTATGTTCAAAATCAACAGGAAATTAATGCCACTGAAGGATGCAAAATGATAACCACAAAAGAGAATAAGAGAAAGAAAGAAGGAAAGGATTACTGAAGAGTGAAGGAATAGTTTGCACGTGCAAAATCAAAGCATAGCAGATGCTTGAGTGAATTGTAGAACAAGTCCCCATGATGATGGAGGGTGGTGTGTAAAACCAGAGAAGGCAAGTTGGCTTTGTAATGGTGGGAGTTGTCATCCCAAAAAATCGGGATCAAATAGTTTTGGAGATATCAAAAGAATTTAAACCAAGGATGGGGGTAGAAATCATAGCTCCAAAGACTACAAATAAACCATCTTTTTGTCTTCATCAAGATTGCATGAAGGTTTGCTTTAAGCCTCAGAAAAAGGTTAATTTTCTAAGCACCCCAACCATTTAAACTCAACTCCAGGGATGAGGTTGTCTCAGCAAATAGATCTGCTGTGTTATTACTTTTGAGGGAGGAATAGCAAAAGCTATAGGCTTTGCACTGACCAAAAAGACTGTGAATGTTCACTTGCTTGAGATGATTTTTATCCATCTGATCTCTTGAGTTAAAAAACTTGGCCAAGATCTGAGACTTGGCTTCAACCACCACCCTTGCCACATGATAAATCTCAGCCAGGGTTAGCCCATGCCGAATCAACAATGTTTCTGCTAAGTTATTAGTGGCTAATCCAAGGTCTAAACTGAAAAAGAAGATCATATTTCCTTGGGCATCTTGACATAATCCCCTGGCCTTGATTGCACCTCGATTGCTGCTAGAGGTTAGGTCAATGTTCAATTTGACCCAAGGATGTGTGGTAGGAGTCCAACACACAATCTTCTTAGCAGCTCCTTTACTAGGGAGGATGTATCAAAGGAAACTTATCATTACTATAAAATATTGTAATTTAAAAAAACAGACAAGTTAAAAACAGAAAAAAAGGCAAAAGCTTCTTTAAGAAAATTGTAAATAAATATTTAGTAAAAACTATACTAATATGTACAAAATATATAATGAGTTAGTAAATGGAGCAAGCTGAGAATTTGACCAACCCATAGTTGCAACAATGCTTAAATGACTTTTGAGATGGGTTTATGGGATACAGAGTTTGGATGGATGGTCAGATTTGTCCAGTTCAAAGAATTCTGTACCAATTTGGAAGATTTAATCAAAGGGAGGGGGCTGAGGTCATCCCTCTCCTCCCTTAATACTTGGATCCTTCCGGACGAAAAATGCCAGCCCATGAATCCGACTGAGGGTGTACCTTTATTAAGTGGAATGAAATAAAGTGTCGGATTGAGGCTTTGTCACTTTGGCTTCGTAACCTCCTATGTCAGTTAATTAATTCGGACCCTCGATTTTTGAAACGATTAGACTAACAATGTGATGAATTCAGAGAGAAGATTGGAAGATAATATTAACAAAGTGAATGAAGTTTTTTGAACTCCAGCCAACCAGAATCAAATAATTTCCCCTTGTGATTGCTGAAGCCAAAATTTAAGCAATAATGAATTTTGAAGTATGTGTAGGAATCTAGAGTTCAACTAGCAAGAAATTTAAATACACTTACAAATCTAGAGTTCAGTAAACAAGAAGTCTGAAATATGTGAATCGATACAAATTCAAATGATCCTTGCAGTTCCTACACAGATAAAATGGATATTAAGATCAATATTTTAAGTACATGATGATGAGCCTTATGAGGCTATCAACCAGGTTAACAAGATGAAGCACCATTTCTTTATGAATCCTACCAGGTTAGATAAAGATTTATATCATTATTGTTGGGATAAAACTTGAAAAATTTGCATGCAAATGATTTAATTGGTGGTGTTAGGAAATGGAATTTTCCAAAATTACTTGGAATGAGTTTGATGGCAATTTCCTATAAAGGATTTATCCTCTAGTGACCAATTATTTCAAATGATTGGTTCAATATCACCAAACCAAATCAGTTAGTGAATATCCTTTAAATCTAGAGACACTTCACTCACCCTTGCGAGGAATGTTCCCAAACATATATTATTGGAAACTTATAAGGGTGGTCTTTGTACTGATACCAAGGGATTACATAGGCACGAGATACAAACCATCTACAGTGCAATGTATAAAGCTTTTTTTGTTGAATGAAGAATGTGTTGTGTTGGTTTTTTCCCTGACAGGATGCTCATTCCCAGATTTCCCTACAAGGTAGCCATCAGTGATCAACAGGATCTCTAGGCCAGGGGCCAACAGTGTAGGAGATAGACTCTATTTTTATCTCCTCTTCTTCTTCAGGCTCTGCAAAACCTAGGGGGGTATTCCCTATTCAACACCCATGAGAATATGCTTGTGGGTTGGCTTGGGATGTTGATACAAAGCAAATAAATCCTCCTGTAAGTAGACCAAAACTGTGAGATAAGTGCAAAGGGGCTAGCTTTGGGCTTATGTTCAGTTGTGAATCAGAGGATCTTGGTCCTAAACTACTTCTAAGGTCCTAATGGTTGTTTTGGAAGTTTGAGTTTGATTTTATGTGTTTGGATGCAAAACTAGGCCCTGGTATGTAATCTCAATGCAGAGCTAGATTGGTGCCTATCCAGGGCTTGGAGTCAGTAGACATACACCTGTGAGTGATCAGCATGAACACACTAAAACTGGATTTCAAGGGGATTTGTGTGATATCTGCCTTACAGATACCCCCCAGGATAGAGTGTTAAGTTATCTCTACTTATGGCATCCCTATTGCAGTATATCCTTTCCAACACTTAATCTAAAAACACTTTAATGTACCCCTTGAGCAGAAGTTGAAAGATCAAGCATTCAATACAGGAATTCTATATTCTAGAAAACCAGACACCCCTTAGATATCTAGATTCAGAAGGACACATGCAATACTGGAGACAGAACTAACAAAACACATGCAGATACAACATTACTCATATAAAATCAATCATGAAATCAGTAGATTCATGCATGAGACATACAACAAGAGATACATAAACTCACAAGACCTCCTGCACAGAGCAACCAAAACCAGTTGTATCTTATTACAGAGCCAGATATGTCCAGTTTTCAACAACCTCTAATGAGCAACACAACCTGCTATATATAGCAGGAAGGTCCTCAGCATTAATTACATGGCACAAGTCAAAAATCCGCCAGATGCAGTTCATTTTGAGGAATTGGCGCTCAAACATTGAATGCAACAGGTAGGGGAGGAGACAGGAAGAAACCTCGAGCCTTGCGCCGCCACCCGTGGATGTACAACTTTAATCGGGTACCAGATCCGTCCACGCCATCGCCCATACCTCTGCAACAACCGCCATTAATGGCGTACCAACCCACGGCCCTGGGAAATGCAAAATACTGTGCATCGCAAACCTTTCCCGCCAAAATGCATCAACCTGATATTTCAAATCATGTAGGATCAAATTATCCCACATGCACCCCGCGGCAACCTCCTCAACACTTTATATACTAGGTCGTGAGCATATATGATGTCGGTGATTTTGCTCCCAACGGCACCTAGTATAAGACCTTCATCATCATCATCCTCCAGCATGATATCCTGTTCCTCGAAATATCACCCTGACGTCAGCATCATCATCCTGAGCTCACCCTGATAATTCACATCACCCCGATGTGAAATATCACCCCGCAGAAAATATCACCCTGCGAGAAAGTATCATGCCGTCCGCATCACCTGATAAAAAATATCACCTTGATGTGAAATATCACCCGCATGATAATCGCCTTCATCGGCACAACCTGATGCATCAGAGGAAGATCCTCCTGCTTAGCCGATACCAAATGTCTGGCCGATGAACATCCTGATGACGTCACCGAAATCTTGATGACGTCATCAGCATATCTGCCTATCGCGCACCTCTTCATATCCGGATGATGTCATCGTCATATTTGCAAATATCGGGGGATCTCTACAAGATGACTAGTGTTAGAAATATGACCCCCCGGACCTTGATGACGTCACCACCATATCGGCATCAGGATGATATTCGGAAGATAACCGGATATTTGGAAATATCACCCTGATGCACAAAAATCATGCTGCACTGTAGCTCCACTATAAGATCGGGGTGATATATGAATATGACGGATATTTGAAATGATCACCCCCCACTAGACAATGCATGAAGCCGACAGGCGGATATCTCCCTTAGGAAATATCATGATGCAGACAGGTAGAAAAGCGGATATCACCCTGACATAAGAATGACGTCAGCATCGTCAGGGTGATAAAGCAAACATGAAGTGATAAAGTAACATCAGGATGATCTTAACCAAGATCACCCGATGTTCAAATATGATGACCCCGATGCAAAACGGGTCATACTTAGAACCTTGCAACAACATCATCAGGATGATCTTAACTAAGATCACCCGATGTTAAAATATCACCCCGCGGGAAGAAGATCAGGTTGGCAGAAAATATGATGATGACCCCCGCGAGAAACAATAGGGTGATGACTGGAAATATGATGATGATGACCTCCTCCTCAAAGAAAATATGATGCTGCAGTTGAAAAATGCTGAGGAGGCTGAAGACTTAGGACTTCTTTGGATTTTTTGAGAAGGCCCCTGCATGATAACCCCAAACATAAATTATTACTAACATGTTGTACAGTAGGGAACTATGATTCATCCATTCTAGTTGAGAATAAGTACAACACTGATTACCAAAACTTTAAAGTACCATATCTTTGCCAAACTAATTTTTAGCAGATGTGACAATAGGATTTGGGTTAGAAGCCCTTGGGTTGATTTGCTAGCAAGCTCCCTCTCTTTGGTACTAACATTATGATGGTTTTGGTGTCATGCCTTGTGGTCATCTCTATCTTTTGGTTGTTAATGTGATGTCCATAGTTCACAAGCAATTTACTATAGTAGCAGACCGTTACGGTAGAATTCTGATCTGCATTAATATTTACCTTGTAATTGTGTATGTGTTGGGGTGTGTGTGCTTGTGAGTAAGAGCTGGTTCATGAGCCATGACCCACAGCAAGAGTCTTTGCCATTTGGGAAACATTTTTAGGGTGTAAGCCCTTGAGTTCATGTGTTAGCATCCTCCCTCTTTCTAGAGTGAACATCAGAATCAATTTCGGTGTTCTGTCATGTGGACCCTCTGAAGCTGGTGGTTGTAATTTATGTGATGTCTATAATTTAAAAAAATGGTTAATGACACATCTTGTAATGGGATCTTGTTCCCCATAAACACGTTACATAAAAGAGTTCATTGTTCTTGGAAGACCAAAGATGTAACTTTCCAATATGTTGATACTACATAAGAGATTGGGACCTCTGGTAGGTGCACAAGCTTGCAAATTAACAAACATTTTTTTGCATATGTTGTATAACTATATATGTGTTGCATCCCTGCAAAACTTTTAATGTTTTACCCCTTATGTTGGTTTCATCATGTCTTTCTGTCAATGCACTGATATGTAAGTCTAGTGTCATGTCTTCGGCTGTGAATAGTTTGTGGTTTGATTGCCATTCTTCAATCTTGTATTGACTGTTTGTAAGCTTCTGCTGAGGAAAGAGACTTGTCATGAGTAATGCAGGTAAAGGAGGCATGAGTGTTTTCAGTGACATGCAAGACCATTATAGGTGCCTAACAGTCTCTCAAATGGCAGGAGCACATGAAGGGTGCACTTGCCTGCTGATTGGCACAAGTAAAAGGGCTGACCTGCTTTTATAGGACTTGAATAGAGCCGACCTACTTTGCCTAAAGCAAGAAAAACAACTTTAAACAAGTGATGTTTAGGTAGTTTTATATAATTGGACCGGTCCTTCTTTTTCGTTCCATCTGCTGGGCACACATCAGAGCAGTTACGAGCAGCTTTAGTATTAAGCAATGACAGAGATGCATGAGACAACATCTAAGTCTGAGTTAGCATACTGATAAGTGGCAGAACAGACCAAAATGAGCGCCAATCAGAGTAAGTGATAAAGGCAGCAGCAATGGGCTCTTGAGGCGAATGAAGTGTCTAAGTGACAAGGATTACTTAAGGGCGTGCTTCAGCTGTTAAAACAAACATTTCAGTGACTGATCTGATCAATAAGGTGCGCCTGACAGCCTTTCAGGTGACAATAGCAGAACAAAAGGGCACCTACAGATCAGATAAGTGACAACAGTAGCAGAAATGGGCGTCTCAATCAGTTTGCATAAGTTTCAAGTGACAGAGGTGGGTGAAATAGGCGCCAATGAGGACTTCAAGTGGCATGACATCAAAAACAGCGCCTGGGAGTTAAAATGTTATGTTTTAAGTGACACAAGAGCAGAAAAAGAGCACCTAATAGTCAGTTTAGTGGCAAGAATGCCTGCTGCACGTGTCTGGGGCAGTGAAAACAAGTCTTAAGTGGCGAAGGGAGGTTATAAGGTGCGCCTGAGGTTATAAGAGGTACTTTAAGTGACGAAGGTGAGCTTTATAAGTGCCTATGACAATCAAAAACAGGTCGTAAGTGGCTCAAATAGAAGAAAAGCAGCTTATCATGCTTTCAAGTGGCAAGGTTGACCATACGGTGTGCTTGACACTATTTGCTGATGTTAAAGTGATGAACATCACTAAAATAAGTGCCTATGATTGAGATTATATCTTTCAAATGACAAGGTTATTAAAAAGAGGCGCCAGACATGCTGATTAGTGGTAGGACCCAGTCAAATAAGCAACCAAGTCTGTTTTTAGACCTTTTAAGTGGCACATTCTTTCTATAAGCGCACCTAGCAAAGAAAAGGAGATTTTAAATTTTTAAGTCGCAAAAGAAAGTGAAAACGGCGCCTAAAACATGAAAATCCACCTGCAAATGGCAGGGACCAACCAAAACAGGTGCCTACATGTCTTTTGAGTGACATGAATCCCTAAGATGTGTGCTTGGGCCATTATAGCATGATTTAAGTGGAAAATACATCATTATGAAGTGCCAAGTAGTGATAAATCTGACTTGAGTGATATTCGTCACCAAAGTGTAATGTCCCCTTCTAGCAAGCCAAAATTTTCGCAACCTTGCAAACAATTTCAACTCGTAAAAAGAGAACATTAGTACACTAAACCCTCTTGATTTCATCTATAGCAATGGATATATGATATATTCAAATCACATAAGAACATTGCTTGTATAATTTATCATTTCATATCTCCTATGCATAATCTTATGATTACTTTCAATACACATTTTCTATCGCTAATCTTATAATCATTATCAATATATATATTACACATGTTCCTTCTTAAGTTCACTATCAATGTATCTTCATATTCTCTATCATTATCAATATGCATTTCCATTCTCTATCATTTTCCCATGTATTAATCATTAGCTTCATATGAGAGAAGTGAGATAACACTTGTCACTATCCATCATGGGTCCTCTATCTCTATCCTTAGACTCGAGGAGTACCTTTTGTACCCTTGGAGTCAAGGCCTCTATGAGATTCCTTGGTACTAGGGATGCCTTTTGCACCCTTTGCAGCCAAGGCCACTATATCAATATCCTTTGCACTATGGGTACCTTTTGTACCAGCATGTGACAAAGGCCTCTATGATAAATATCTTTTGCACTATGGGTACCTTTTGTACCAGCATGTGACAAAGGCCTCTATATACCCATGATTGGTCTCTTAGGCATCTCATGCTCACTTTCCCATATGAGACTAATGTATTACTTTCATGGCACATGATATTATATCACTGTTATGGCTTATTTCATATGATTTGCAGCACTTGTTGTAATACATTCGCTCATCTATGATCACATATCATTGAATTAGACTTTTAAGTAATTTATAAAGCAATATAGAAATAATGGATGTAAGGCATACTTTGTTTATGGCAGATTAAGTATTATGAGTATACTGCTGTCTCACCCTTTTCTGTTCGATGCCAGTGACAATATAATTATTCGATCTTGATGAATGGTATTATGAGGGTGTAATGAGAGTTGCTGCCCTGAGCTATATTATTACTGGACGTTCATAATGTAGATATACATTCCCGATCTGAATATATATATAATGTCTACTTTAATCCGAATATCTGGTGTTTTGTATGCAGAGATAATTAGTTCTGATATTTGATAGACAGAAGTAACGTAGTATGATGTTTGATATCTAAAGAAGACTGGTTTATCTCAATATGTGTTGATCGATCTTGATATGCAGAGAATGATTGTTTTATATGCAGAGATACTTGTTTATTTGAATACGTGATTGTCTTCCTTATACCAATCTCCCCTAGTGATCGATCTCTTATGACTTGATGCTTATGTTATTGATGTGTTTTTCAATTCTGAATCTGGATCGATATGGCAGAATAAATGGATTTCAATGTACAACGGTGATGGTCGATAAGATGGGATTATGGCGTCCTTCAATATCTTTATTGTTCGCACAATGATATTGGATGGTCAGTATCTGCTGCTTTTCTTATTTTATGATTCGAACCCTGATTATGATCCTTGCTTCGATGTGCAGATGTGATGATTCGATGATATATGATTTCCCCGAATGAGATCTACGATCTCATCTTTTATACCTTTGCACTGCATTGGGTTACGTCCCTTATTGGAGACGTCTCCCTTATCGCATATAATCGGTGCTTCTTATGAATCGGCTATTAGATAAAATGCCCTTCATTTAGCATATAACTAATTTGTCTCCTTATGACGTTTTGTCTTTATTCATTTTTTTTTGTCTTATCTTGAATTATTGAGTAGGATCCTTAGTTGATCTCTAATATCAAATTTAATTCATTATAGTATCTTCTCCTTAGTCGACGGCATTGTCTGAGGCCTTGATCTGAGGTAATTATATATTCGACTGTCTTCATCATCAAATATGCATGATAAGGGAATATCGCAACGGCTGCATATTTGAAGTTTGATTGCTTCTCTTCTATACTCGTCCGCCTTGTGTGGTAATACAATTGTCTTAGTTCGATGGGTGTTGACTCATTGAGTTGAGTCATCATCAATTTGTCTTATTCTCTATTTTGTCCTTTTCTCTTGTAACGATCTTGGGTAGATTCTTGGTGTGTTTCAAGGATGGAATGTGAATGCAATGAGATCTATTGAACCTTTCCAATCTTTAATTGGAAAACATCGAGTCATGACAGGCCTCCCCTCTTGAGATTGCTTGTCCTCAAGCAATCCCTATTTCTTCGGGACGCTCGATTTTAAGATCAATTTTCTTTCCTTTTTTTATTTGAAGTTGCTTTGTTTCTTCCTGAATTTCTTCGTTGAGTATGATTTCTATATTGTGTGCTTGAGCTCTTTTCCCAAATTTATGTGTGGCTTCCCATTTCTCATTACATCTAAAACATGTGTTTCCCTTTGCGGGGTTTTTACATTTGTGTTCGGGTTTCCATGCTTCTTTGCAATCGAAACAAAGGCCCTTTTCCTTTAGTTCTTCACGGTCTTTGTAAGGAAGATATGATTTCTCGTGTCCATTCTCATTCCTTAGGCATATATGTCGCAGTTTCCACGATTCTCCACACTTACGACATGGATCCTTATCAAAATTTCCTTTCTTATGGAAGGGTTTTGAAGATGATAGAGAGGGTTTACTCTTTTCTAGACGAAGGGCCATTTCAATGGCATCATCAAGTGAGGTGGGTTTGAGTGCTCCCACTAATCCTCTCAACTTCTCGTCCAATCCTTCTATGAATAGGAATGTAAGTCGTTCATCTTCAATTCCCGTGACACGAATGGCTATCTTTTCAAATTCATTGATGTACTCATCCACCGTTCCTTGTTGCCTTGTGTCAAATCCTTGAAATCTTGTTGCGGGTGACGTCTCTCGAATTTCTTGATAAACTTCTTGGAAAACTCCGCATAGGATGTGATGGATTCGTGACCTTGGGTGTGTTTTCCATTATGCCACCACTCATAGGCTAAGCCTTCCAAGTGGAAAATGGCGAATTGAAGTGCATCTCTTTCCGTCATTGGGCTAAGTACGAAGTAGTCATTCAATTTTTGAAGCCATGCATGTGGTGTGATTTTATTGGTGCCATCAAAATTTGGAAGATTCACCTTGTTTGCTTTGTGCTTTAAATCCTTATTAAGGGGCCTTCTTTCCCTTCTTACCATTTCATTCCTTCTTGAATTGCTATAGTCATTGAATGACACCACCCTCCTTACTTCAGGTTCCAAACTTGCGTATGCTCTTGCAATATCATCCGTGCTTATTGAGTTTGAAGTGGGTTCTTCCGTTCTTGATGTTTCCTCGTCTGGAAGAAAAGATGGTATGGGAATCCTTGGATTGGATGAAGTATGGCTGTTCTCGGAATGATTGGATCCTACTTCTCTTCCATTTGTTGAGTGAGTTTTTGGTTGATCCGTAGTGTTACCCACCTTTTGGAGTGCCTCTAGAAACATTTGTGTTGTCTTTTCGCTTTGCTCCATCATGGCTTTAGTGATTTTTTCGCTTGGTCCATCATTGCCTTGGTAGTTGCTTCCATGAAGGCCCTCATCTCGTTGTTCATTTGTTCTTCTAAGAGGCGACGATTCCTCGTAGTGTATGCTTGCATAAGATTGTTTCACAGGATGGCAGGTCGATGGCTCTGATACCACTTGTAATGTCCCCTTCTAGCAAGCCAAAAATTTCGCAACCTTGCAAACAATTTCAACTCCTAAAAAGAGAACATTAGTACACTAAACCCTCTTGATTTCATCTATAGCAATAGATATATGATATATTCAAATCACGTAAGAACATTGCCTTTATAATTTATCATTTCATATCTCCTATGCATAATCTTATGATTACTTTCAATACACATTTTCTATCGTTAATCTTATAATCATTATCAATATATATATTTCACATGTTCCTTCTTAAGTTCACTATCAACATATCTTTCATATTCTCTATCATTATCAATATGCATTTCCATTCTCTATCATTTTCCCATGTATTAATCATTAGCTTCATATGAGAGAAGTGAGATGACACTTGCCACTATCCATCATGGGTCCTTTATCTCTATCCTTACACGCGAGGAGTACCTTTTGTACCCTTGGAGTCAAGGCCTCTATGAGATTCCTTGGTACTAGGGATGCCTTTTGCACCCTTTGCAGCCAAGGCCACTATAAAAATATCCTTTGCACTATGGGTACCTTTTGTACCAGCATGTGACAAAGGCCTCTATGATAAATATCCTTTGCACTATGGGTACCTTTTGTACCAGCATGTGACAAAGGCCTCCATATACCCATGATTGGTCTCTTAGGGATATCATGCTCACTTTCCCATATGAGACTAATGTATTACTTTCATGGCACATGATATTATATCACTGTTATGGCTTATTTCATATGATTTGCAGCACTTGTTGTAATACATTCGCTCATCTATGATCACATATCATTGAATTAGACTTTTAAGTAATTTATAAAGCAATATAGAAATAATGGATGTAAGACATACCTTGTTTATGGCAGATTAAGTATTATGAGTATACTGCTGTCTCACCCTTTTCTGTTTGATGCCAGTGAGGATATAATTATTCGATCTTGATGAATGGTATTATGAGGGTGTAATGAGAGTCGCTGCCCTGAGCTATATTATTACTGGACGTTCATAATGCAGATATACATTCCCGATCTGAATATATATATATATATATATATATATATATATATATATATAATGTCTACTTTAATCCGAATCTCTGGTGTTTTGTATGTAGAGATAATTAGTTCTGATATTTGATAGGCAGAAGTAACGTAGTATGATGTTCGATATCTAAAGAAGACTGGTTTATCTCAATATGTGTTGATCGATCTTGATATGCAGAGAATGATTGTTTTATATGCAGAGATACTTGTTTATTTGAATACATGATTGTCTTCCTTATACCAATCTCCCCTGGTGATCGATCTCTTATGACTTGATGCTTGTGTTATTGATGTGTTTTTCAATTCTCAATTTGGATCGATATCGCAGAATAAATGGATTTCAATGTACAACTGTGATTGCCGATAAGATGGGATTATGGCGTCCTTCAATATCTTTATTGTTCGCACAATGATATTGGATGGTCGGTATCTGCTGCTCTTCTTATTTTATGATTCGAACCCTGATTATGATCCTTGCTTCGATGTGTAGATGTGATGATTTGATGATTCCATGATATATGATTCCCCCGAATGAGATCTACGATCTCATCTTTTATACCTTTGCACTGCGTTGGGTCACGTCCCTTCTTGGAGACGTCTCCCTTATCGCCTATAATCGGTGCTTCTTATGAATCGGCTATTAGATAAAATGCCCTTCATTTAGCATATAACTAATTTGTCTCCTTATGGCGCTTTGTCTTTATTCATTTTTTTGATCTTATCCTGAATTATTGAGTAGGATCCTTAGTTGATCTCTAATATCAAATTTAATTCATTATAGTATCTTCTCTTTAGTCGACGGCATTGTCTGAGGCCTTGATCTGAGGTAGTTATATATTCGACTGTCTTCATCATCAAATATGCATGATAAGGGAATATCGCAACGGCTACATATTTGAAGTTTGATCGCTCCTCTTCTATACTCGTCTGCCTTATGTGGTAATACAATTGTCTTAGTTCGATGGGTGTTGACTCATTGAGTTGAGTCATCATCAATTTGTCTTATTCTCTATTTTGTCCTTTTCTCTTGTAATGATCTTGGGTAGATTCTTGGTGTGTTTCAAGGATGGAATGTGAATGCAATGAGATCTATCGAACCTTTCCAATCTTTAATTGGAAAACATCGAGTCATGACACAAAGGAAGTGCCTCAACAGGGTTTTGGCCTCTTAAAGAAGCGAAAACTTTAAAACAATTGTTCAGTCACATATGTATGTCCCCTTCCTAGCCAGTTCAACGGGTTGACTCAATTAGCCTATTCAATGGTTCCCGTAGGCTAATGTTTGATGGATAGGAAACTTTGGTGGAGGTTACCAGCAGTCATGACATGTATGGGATGTTTTGATTGAGTTCCGACAATAGCCATGAGCACATCTTCCCTTTCCGGAGTGTCTTTGGACGAGTTCTCTAGGACTTACTATTTTTAGTAAGTCGGGCGGGGTCACGGGTGGAGCCTGTGTCGGTATTTCTATTCTTAGCAGCATTGGTGGGAGTGACTTGTATTAGTTTCTTGACATTCGAAGTGGCTAAGGAATATTATTTTAAATGTCGAAAATATTAAAGTTAAATTAAATATTTAACTTATGGTATTTAAATGTTATAAAGTTACTTTATTTTTAAAGTGACTTAGGGGATATAATTGTGTTTTTTATTTGATGTGCTAGAGGAAGTGGGCGCTCATCTCATGGGAGTCATAAGGGGTTTTAATATTTAATAAAATATTATTTTAAAGACTCCAACTTGGGCGTTGAAAGGAGAGGATGAATAAAAGTAAAAAGAGAGCTGATTTGAAGTTTCTTCTCGTGCATTCATATTTTTCTTGAGCTTATGCTTGCTGGAGGAGCTGGTATCCTTCTAGGGTTTGTGGAGACGAAATTCTTTGCAAATTACACTTCCTACGTTGTTGAAAGACACAATCTGGGAGGTTGCTAGTGATTTCATATAGGGATCATGCTTGGACTTCAAATGGCAGATTTGAAAGGTTTGAAAGGAGAGATTTCAATGCATATTTTCTGAAGGGATGTGAGAAGTGATTTCGGGAGGTTAACAAAGGAGATTTGGAAAGTTTGCTGCTGTGTGTCCTCCTATGCTTGCCGTACCTATCTAGAGGAGGCCGTACCATCTTTAATGCTGGTTTGAGGGTTTCTTTGGGAGAATATCTTATCTTACTTGTGGCGTGGAGTTTTAGGAATGGATTGCAGATGTTATTAATGCTGTTTGAGGCAGAAACCAAGTGATATTAGTGTGCTAGCTGCTGACTTCCCTCCCATTGTAGGCCGTACACCCTCCATTGACAGGCGTGGGATTTCTAGGCTGGAAATGCCTAGCTTTTGGGCAGAATTTAGTGTTTCTTGTGGTCTCTTGATACTCTACTATTGCTGTCCATCATTCGCTGATAAAGAAAAGTTAATTTAGTGATGTCAAAGGTCATTTTGTAGCTTCAGATCTCTGTTTTTTACATGTACTGCCCTGCACACAGAAAATCTGAAACTGGGTATGTTCTAAAAGTAATGCAATTGATATTTTATCAACTGGGTATTGTTAGTTTGATCTATTTGTGATATTTGCAATATATGGGTGTTGTTAAATTGCACACAATTGTTCTTGCCATCTTGTGTGGTCATTGGGAAAAAACATGCAAAGTTTTCAGTGAGTAATGCAGCCCAACACACACCTATATTACTTGAGGAGAAACAGATCACAGCCAAACCTCGAAGTACCACCGTATATAGACCCATTTGCAAGTGTTGACAGGGTAGAGGTAGAGATGGGTGATAGAGAGCATGGTGAACCAAGCACCAGGGAAATATTAAATGATTTGGCTAGGGGACAACGTGAGTTACAACAAAACATGAACCGGATTTGTGCCCTACTGGCTAGATAGATTGAGGGGAATAACAACAACAACAACAACAACAACAATAGTAATGGAAATGGTAATGAGGGCAATGGCGACAGGAGAAATGATGGGGATGGATCCGTAAATAACAAGACAGTCAACCAACGTACAATGGCTGGGACAACTAATACTAGACCACGCATGCCTACCTTCCCTCCATGAGATAACCCACCTAAGGTTATTGAGCCGACTCAGCATGAGCTATAGGACTTGATTATGAGAGATTGGAGGGCTTCAAGGGTAGAGTTCCAGGCTGAAATGTCTTTTAGAGATTATGTGGATTTGAGGATGAGGCATAAACCCAACAGGGATAACAGACAACATAATCATGAGTTACAGAAAAAGGTAAGCAAATTGTCCATTCCGTACTTTGATGGATCGAGGAAGACAACAACGAGAGCTTGGGTACAACGGATGGATAACTACCTTCATCTCAGCGCTATGCCAGAGGAGGAGGCTATTACCTATGTTGCATTGCATCTTGATGGTAGTGCCCATGAGTGGTGGCAGCACGGTATGATTACACTTGGTCATGATCAAATTACTTCATATGTAGAGTTCACTGAGAGATTGATTGACAGGTTTGATAAGAAGGACCCAGTGTTGCAGTTTAAGGAGTTAGCTCAACTAAAACAATGGGGTTCAGTGGATAGTTATATCTTAGAGTTCCAGAAGTTATCTGTGATGGTTATTGATATTTTGGAGCAGAGATTGGTAGTTCTTTTCATAGATGGACTTACAGATCCGTTGAGGGGTTAGATTAAGAGACTTAATCTACTTTCGTTATAGGTAGCAATGAAGAAGGCGAGAGATATGGAGTCCTCTACTTCTAAGAGCAAATTTCAATCTAAAGGATTTCTACATAAGAAGGACAAGGATAAAAAATATTTTCAACGTGATGTTAATCAGCCAAGGAGGGAAACAAATCAGTTGAGTAATGAGCAGCTGAATGAGTATCGAAGGAAGAAATTGTGCTTCCATTGTAGAGAGCCATGGGACCCATCTCATAGATGCCTCAACAAGGCCAAAGACAAATAGATAGAATATTTTTCAGCTGAAGAAACTAACTTAGAAAAATCAGATCAGCAATCTGATATAGAGGACAGCGAAGAGGAAAACTCATCAAAAGGGGAAAGTGATGGTGAAGGGGTGAAGGCTCAACTCTCTAGCTTTGAAAAAATTGGGTCCTTTAGAGTTAGAGGAGTTCTTTGTGGGCAACGAATAGTTACTCTCATCGATACAGGTGCTATACATAATTTCATTGATGAGGGTCTTGTCGCCAAAAGAGGACTCAAAACAAAGGAGTTTGAAGGGTTTAAGGTGATGGTTGCTAATGGATTTAAACTCACTTGCACTAGGAAGATTTCTAGTTTGAGTATTCGGTTAGGCGAATATGAGCTTAAGGATGATTTTTATGTAGTTGGCATTGGTGACACTGATGTGGTTTTAGGTATGCATTGGATGATGACCCTTGGGGAGTTCACTATGAATCTGCATAACATGGAGATGAAGTTTGATTCCAATGGGAAAAAATTGTGCTTAGAGCATTATCAGATGGTGGTCCTCGAGTTGTATCCCTCAAGAGGATGGAGCGGATGCTTAGGCACGACCAGGTGGAGTGGGCAATAGAATGCCTTATCATGCCTGTAGTTCCAGAGCAATAGAAGAACAACCACCATACAGATATTTAGATATTGCTATCGAAGCATAGCAAGGTGTTTGGGAGTATACCACTTGGAGTACCACCTGACTGAGGGATAGAGCACGTGATAGAGTTAGAGGATGGTGCAAAACTAATGATTACTACACCCTATCGGCATCCTAAGAGGCTCAAAGATGAGATAGAGAAAACCATCAAGGAGCTACTAGAGATGGGGCATATTAGACCCAGCAAGAGCCCATTTGCTTCTACAGTTGTACTAGTCAAAAAGAAGGATGGGACGATACACGTGTATTGACTACCGGGCACTGAATAAAAAGACCATAAAAACAGATACCCCATTCCTAGAATTGATGAGTTGATCGATGAGCTACACGAAGCTTGCTATTTTTCCAAAATTGATTTGAGATCAAGTTACCATTAGATCAGGATGAAGGAAGAGGATATAGAGAAGACTGCTTTCAGGTGCTACTACGGTCATTTTGAGTTTTTGGTGATGTCGTTTGGATTGACTAATGCATTGGCTACTTTCCAGAGTTGCATAAATTAGATCTTCAGGAAGTAGTTGAGGAGATTTGTGTTGATTTTCTTTGATGATATCCTGATCTTCAGTAGAACCTGGGAGGAGCACATGAGGCATCTTGAGGAGGTGTTGAGCATACTAGAGAGAGTCTATGTATGCTAAGGAGTCTAAGTGCGACTTCGGCATGACTGAACTTCTCTGCATTGGTCATATTATCAGTGCAGAGGGGGTAAGAGTTGATCCAGAAAAGATAAGGGCTATTATAGAATGGCCTACACCTATGAATCTCTCTCAGCTTAAGGGGTTCTTTGGTTTGTGTGGGTTTTATAGGAGATTCGTCAAGAGCTTCTCACATATTGCAGCCCCACTTACGGACTTGACCAAGAAAGGAGCTTTTATATGGTCCGATTCAGCACATAAGTGTTTTGAGCACTTCAAACAGTTGATGTGTTCATGTCTTGTGCTGGCAATTCTAGATTTCTCCAAACCTTTTGAGTTGGAGTGTGATGCCTCAGGAGAGGGGATTGGGGCAGTGTTGATGCAGGAGAAACACCCCATAGCATTTGAGAGCAGGAAGCTCAGAGGTGTGGAGAGGAGCTATTCAGTCTATGACAGGGAGATGTTGGCCATAATGCATGCATTGGCCAAATTCAGACCATACTTGGTTGGGGGTAAGTTTATCATAAAAATGGACCACAACAACATTAAGTACTTCATGAATCAGAAGGACCTTAATGACGGACAACAAAAGTGGGTGAGCAGAATACAGGCATATGACTTTGACATTGGATATGTCAAAGGAAAGAAAAACGTAGTAGTAGATGTACTTTCCAGGAGACCCCACTTGTGTTTGTTAGGGGAGATTTCTGTTGATTGGAGGGAGTTGATTTCAACAGAATATGGTAAGGATTCTTGGGCATCAGGAATCATAGAGGGCACCGTGCATGATGACAAGTACTCCATGGTTAATGATTTGATTAACTATAAGGAGAGGATTTTTTTGGTGCCTACTTCACAGTTTAAGGGCAAGATATTGAGGACCTTTCATGACACACCCATGGCTGGTCACACCGGGTTCTTTAAGACTTACAGGCAGATTTGGGAGCGTTTTACCTGGAAGGGACTCAAGAATGAGGTTCTTAAGTATGTTAGGGAGTGCCCTACTTGCCAGTAGAATAAGGATGAGCACACTTATCTAGCTGGTTTACTTCAACCCTTACCCATTCCTAATCAGAAATGGGAATGTATCTCCATGGACTTCATTACTGGGCTACCTAAGGTACAGGGCAAGGATTGCATATTTGTGGTGGTCGATAGATTGACCAAATATGCACACTTCTTTGCTATATCAGTGACATACATTGCAGTATAGGTGGCTGATCTGTTCTTCAGGGAGATCTTCAGATTGCATGGGATGCCCAGGGGCATTGTGAATGATAGGGACAACAAGTTCCTAAGTCTTTTCTGGAAAGAGTTGTTCAGGTTGTGTGGCACCGAGCTTACTCCTAGTACTAGTTACCACCCACAGACGGATGGGCAAACATAAATAGTGAACAAATGGGTGGAAGGGTAACTCAGAAACAATGTTTTTAGACAACAGAGAGCGTGGATCAAATGGTTGCATCTTGGGGAGTATTGTTATAACACTACCTATCATATGTTTATCACGATGTCACCATTTATGGCTTTATATGAGTATGAGGCCCCTAACTTCATGGATTTACTACTTGGTGATAGTAGAGTGCCTAAAGCAAAAGATTTGCTACAAGAAAGTCAAGACATTATGAAAGCACTTAAGGAAAATATGCAACAGGCACAAAATCAATAGAAATTGTATGCAAATCAACATCGAGTGGAACGCAACTTTGAGGTTGGGGACATGGTTTATTTGAGACTACATCCATACAGACAATCTACTCTCATAAGGAGTGGAGCAGAGAAGCTAAAACCCAAATTTTATGGTCCATTCAGGGTGTTCAGGAGAGTTGGAGAGGTTGCCTATGAGCTTGATTTATCAGCCGATAGTCGAGTGCATAATGTTTTCTATGTATCCAGGATCAAGAAGGCACTTGGGCACACTGTAGTTCCCTCATCTGAGTTGCCACCCTTGGATGAGAAGGGGAAGTTAATACTGATTCCAGAAGCCATTATTGATTCTCAGGAGCAGACTCTTCGGAGAAGGATCATCAAGGAGTATTTGGTCAAATGGAAGAACTTACCTGTGGAGGATGCAACATGGGAGAATGAGCAAATAGTACATCCTGAGTTGAGATTGCTTGAGGACAAGCAATTTTGGAGAGGGCGGACTGTAATGTCCCCTTCCTAGCCAGTTCAATGGGTTGATTCAATTAGCCTATTCAGTGGTTCCCGTAGGCTAATGTTTGATGGATAGGGAACTTTGGTGGCGGTTACCAGTAGTCGTGACATGTATGGGATGTTTTGATTGAGTTCCGACAATAGCCATGAGCACATCTTCCCTCTCCGGAGTGTCTTTGGACGAGTTTTCTAGGACTTACTATTTTTAGTAAGTCGGGTGGGGTCATCAATGGAGCCTGTGTCGGTATTTCTATTCTTAGCAGCATCAGTGGGAGCGACTTGTATTAGTTTCTCGACATTTGAAGTGGCTAAGGAATATTATTTTAAATGTCAAAAATATCAAATTTAAATTAAATATTTAACTTATGGTATTTAAATGTTATAAAGTTTATTTTTAAAGTGACTTAGGGGTTTTAAGTGTGTTTTTTATTTGATGTGCTAGAGGAAGTGGGCGCTCATCTCATGGGAGTCATAGGGGGTTTTAATATTTAATAAAATATTATTTTAAAGACTCCAACTTGGGCGTTGAAAGGAGAGGATGAATAAAAGTAAAAAGAGAGCTCATTTGAAGTTTCTTCTCATGCATTCATATTTTTCTTGAGCTTATGCTTGCTGGAGGAGCTGGTATCCTTTTAGGGTTTGTGGAGATGAAATCGTCTACAAATTACACTTCCTACGTTGTTGAAAGACACAATCTGGGAGGTTGCTAGTGATTTCATACAGGGATCATGCTTGGACTTTGAATGGCAGATTTGAAAGGTTTGAAAGAAGAGATTTCAATGCATATTTTATGAAGGGATGTGAGAAGTGATTTCGGGAGGTTAACAAAGGAGATTTGGACAGTTTGCTCCTCTGTGTCTTCCTATGCTGGCCGTACTTATCTGGAGGAGGCCGTACCATCTTTAATGCTGGTTTGAGGGTTTCTTTGGGAGTATCTTATCTTACTTGTGGCGTGGAGTTTTAGGAATTGATTGCAGGTGTTATTAATGTTGTTTGAGGAAGAAACCAAGTGATATCAGTGTGCTAGCTGCTGACGTCCCTCTCATTGCAAGCCCTACACCCTCCATTGACAGGCGTGGGATTTCTAGGCTAGAAACGTGATGCAGGAGCATCACACCAACTTGTTGTTTCTGATCTTTTGTGTGAGATGGATGAAGCTCCTGTCACCATAGTGACAGGAAGTAAAATAAAATGTTACAGTTGCCTTTAGTAGGAAAGGGATAAACGGTTGAGTAGAATGGAATGTCAACAGTCAAAACAGGTGTAGTAATTATTGTCGATGGTTGGATAAGTTGAAGATGGACAGTTGTGAAGAAGATGGTGGGATGACGGTTAGAGAAGAAAAGGTGGAGGAGAGAAATCGGTTAACAAACCGACAAGAGAGAGGCCGGATTTGCAGAAGAAGGGAGTGAAGGCCTTTCAAAGAAGGCCAATCTGGAAGAGGCCGATAGGAGGAGAATAAAGGATGGATGAATAGAGAAAGAGAGGCGGACTGAAGGAATTGAGGAGTAAGGCCATCTTAAGGAACAGAGGCCGTAGAACAGAGGCTGATGATGGAGCAGGTCGAACGGAGGAGGATCTCTGTGAGAAGGAAGTAAACTATTGCGTAGAGAAAAGACCCCGCGCATGTTGAAGGAGATAGCAGGAAACAGAAGAAAGGTTTCTGAGTTGAAGAGAGGAGGAAGTGGACGCGCAGAGGAGGAAGGTCACTTATTTGAAAGAAGCCAAAATACGGGAAGATAGAAGAAGATAGAATAAGTGGAGATAGATTAAAGCTTGCATTCTGTGAATAATGTTAACAATGTAACCATCAATATTGAATGAATAAAGCAATGATTGTATGTTATTGATGTCTTTTGGCTATTCATGTTGGAGCATGCCTGTTATCTGATTTAAATAAGTTTTAATAGTTCCTGCCGCCACGAAGACAAGTTGTATGTTAGTTGCAGGTTCCTGTCGCATGTTGAAACTGAGGTTGAATTTATGAACTGCTTATCATTATTGTTATTGTGTAATCTTTATAGTTCTTGTCACGGGTTTGGCCAACAAGTTATAGAGGTCCATTTGGGTGTCTAAAAGAAGAGCTTGATGCTCTGTTTGATTAGTAGATTGGTATTAGAGCTTGTGTGTGAAGATGTGTTGCTATCAATTTGGTATCAGAGCTTGGATGTGTTTTGATTTGGCTGCGTGATTGGGTGGTTTGATAAGACCCCCTGGTCACGATTGCACCAAATGCTATCAGAGGTCAAAAGATTTGGGTAGTGGAAATTAGTTATGTTTATTGATATTTGGGAAAGTAAGTGTGTTGTAGATTGACAGGCTATTGAAGAGCCTAGGTTCCAAAAGACTGGGTAGAGGATAGGGGAAGAAGGCCCTAGGCAAGGTATCGCGAAGAAGATTGTGAAAAAAGGTAAAGGATATGGAAATGCAGCAGCAAATTCAGAAAGGAAGCATGAAGACAAATAAGAAAATCCCGAAAAGAAGGACCAAATGAAAGCCAAGAAAGCAAGACAAAATGCAGAATTTGACAGAGAATTGGTAGAGTTGAGAAGAGATTTGGAGGCAGTGAGGCAATGGCTGGAAGAAAGAAACCAAGATTATGCTTGGTATTGGCCAATGGGAAAGAAAGTAAAATGGCCTGTAAAGAAGATTGTTGAGAAAAGAAGAAAAGGTATGGTTGCTTTGAGAAAAGAGGATGAAGGAGGAGTCCACAGAAGTTTGGATAGCAGGGAGTTGCCAAGTGAGCAACATGCATCGGAAGAGGTGAAAGAAGTTCTCATTGTGGAGAACATGAGGAAAGACAAGAAAGAATGGAGGAAAGAAGCACTGCGAAGAAGTGAAGAAGAGAGGAGGGTGTCCGGGAAGGAGGCACTCATAGAGACATTTTGGTCTCTTGATTTATTTACTAATGTTGTATGTGAGCATGTATATGCAGGTATGATAAACTTTGTGGAGAAGGTCAAGAACAAGGCCTTGGAGTTGAAAAGAGAAGGGGCAAGAAGAATATCCGTAGAGAGGGATGCTGATGAGAAAGAAAGGAAACAAGTTGCAGCAGTTTGCCAAGAAGGCATAAAGCAACAGTTGGCAGTAGAGGTACATTGCAAAGTACCTGAGGATGAAGAAAAGGTTGCTGTTGAAGATTTCCGGTATGATAGTGAAAATGAGGAAGGAACCCCATAGTTTCAGGATGCATTGGAGGATGTTGCAGATGCAGGACAATATGTCTACAAAGAGGAAAAGTTGGAAAACAAAGCAGCCAATGGTGGAAGTAAATCGGGACAGCAGGTTATGGCACATACAAATGGAGGTAAAAATGTTGCTTTTGATCATGAATGTAGAGATAAGAATATGTATAGACAAGTTGATAGGGAGAGGAAGAAATTGGACTGTTTAAATGTTGTGAGGGATCATAGGTATATAGTTCCATGTTGGCAAAGGAAAGAGATTATTGAGGGGCAGCAATTAAAATATAAAGAAGTAGGTACTGTTGATTATGTTTGTGTTAACAAGCAGGTGCAAGGGATGAAAGATATGCAGATGAACAAGTGGAAACCAGATTACAGGACAAATTGGCAAGCAAGAAGGCATAGAGAAGATGTTTCTAGACAGAAATCCGATTATGGCGTATGGAGGAAAAGAGTAGCAATCAAGAGAGATCAGCCCAAGGCTATGGGAAACAAAGTGTGGAAGGTCAAGTGTAGGATCCCAGCAAAAGAATGCGTTGTTACAAGGCATGAGGATAAGGAGACAATGTTCGAGGGTATAAATATGCAGAAGAGACCAAGGCCAATAAACAAGGAAGCATGATGAATCCAGTAGAGGAAAAAGAGTTAATAGTGCAGCAGTATAGCCAAAGACGACAAGAGGGAACTTGGAAAGGAGAATTCTAGAAAAGCGCAGAAGCACTCGCACATCATGAAAAGGATATAGCAGCAGAAGTTGAAGAAAAGAAAATGAAGATGGAGGATGGAAAGGGGAAAGACAGTCCCAAGCATGCAGGAGAGTTGGAGAAGCAAGGAATAGTTAGAGATAGGAGTAAAGATAGTATGAGCAAGGTAAAAGTTATGCAATCTGATTTTGAGGATGATGTGTTTGACACTTTGAATGGGATGTATGAATATGAGATGGGAATGTGGAGGCTTGTGGATGAGAAAGAGATGAGGAGTAAATACAAGAAAAAGACGGAAGGTAAGCATAGGCAGATTGAAAAAAATAGAATGAACAAAGATAAGGAGGAGTTGGATAAAAGAACTAAATAGCCAAAGAGGACAACAGTAGCATGTGGTGGAAGTGCAGATTTGGACAAGAGAGCAGCAACAGATGAAGAGGATAATTATGGAGCAGCAGTGATCCAAGAGGAAGAAGACAAACAAGGGCAGGAGGAAGCCAATGCAGAGATGGACGTGAAAAGGGGAACATCAGCCCAATACAATGAGAATGATTTGTGGAGACAATTTGTTGCTATAGAGAAAGAGTGGAATGAAAAGATTGAAGGCATAAGGATGTGTGGGACAGCGAAGGAAACCCCAAAGAAGATTGCAGCCAATGGTAAAGAAGTTGTTGCAGAGGTGAAGATAGAAGATGTAGCCGTATCTGCAGATTTTGATATAAATGATGGGAGTCATGAAATAGAAGATTAGTTTGAAAATGATCTGTTATTGCAGTGGTTAACCATGGAGGAAGAGTGGCTGGAAAAGATGTTGGATAATGAGGTCGAGTATGATGACGAAATGGAAAGAGCAGTTGTAGTAAATATTGGTGATATTGTAATGCAAATGTATGGGGTGAGTGACTTTGAAGACATGGAAATCTTTAATTTCCATCCATTCACTTTGATATTTTCAGGTTGAGAAAGGATGGAGATATATTCATAAGAGTAGAAAGGAGTAACGAACAACTATGCTGAGTGAATATGACAGATGAGCCGGAACGATTGTGGAAGAAATGAAAGAAGAAGAATGAAGGGAAGTAGTGGTGGATGGTTACTCCCATGTGCAGGAGCACACGCCTTCTTTTGTTTCCTGGGGAGTCTGATCCTGGGGAGTCTAATGCAGGAGCATCACACCAACTTGTTGTTTCTGATCTTTTGTGTGAGATGGATGAAGCTCCTGTCACCATAGCGACAGGAAGTAAGATAAAACATTACAGTTGCCTTCGGCAGGAAAGGGATAAATGGTTGAGTAGAATGGAATGTCAACAGTCAAAATAGGTGTAGTAATTATTGTCGACGGTTAGATAAGTTGAAGATGGACAGTTGTGAAGAAGACGGTGGGATGACGGTTAGAGAAGAAAAGGTGGAGAGAAATCGGTTAACAAACCAACAAGAGAGAGGCCGGATTTGCAGAAGAAGGGAGTGAAGGCCGATCAAAGAAGGCCAATTTGGAAGAGGCCGATAGGAGGAGAATAAAGGAAGGATGAATAGAGAAAGAGAGGCGGACTGAAGGAATTGAGGAGGAAGGCTATCTTAAGGAATAGAGGCCGAAGAACAGAGGTTGATGATAGAGCAGGTCGAACGGAGGAGGATCTCCGTGAGAAGGAAGTAAGCTATTGCGTAGAGAAAAGACCCCGCACAAGTTGAAGGAGATAGCAGGAAACGGAAGAAAGGTTTCCGAGTTGAAGAGAGGAGGAAGTGGACGCATAGAGGAAGGAAGGTCACTTATTTGAAAGAAACCAAAATACGGGAAGATAGAAGAAGATAGAGTAAGTGGAGATAGATTAAAGCCTGCATTTTGTGAATAAATGTTAACAATGTAACCATCAATATTGAATGAATAAAGCAATGATTGTATGTTATTGATGTCTTTTGGCTGTTCATGCTAGAGTGTGCCTGTTATCTGATTTAAATAAGTTTTAACAGTTCCTGTCGCCACGAAGACAAGTTGTATGTTAGTTGCAGGTTCCTGTCGCATGTTGAAACTGAGTTTGAATTTATGAACTGCTTATCATTATTGTTATTGTGTAATCTTTATAGTTCCTGTCACGGGTTTGGCCAGCAAGTTATAGAGGTCCATCTGGGTGTCTGAAAGAAGAGCTTGATGCTTTGTTTGATTAGTAGATTGGTATCAGAGCTTGTGTGTGAAGATGTGTTGCTATCAATTTGGTATCAGAGCTTGTGTGTGAAGATGTGTTTCTATCAATTTGGTATCAGAGCTTGGATGTGTTTTGATTTGGCTGCGTGATTGGGCGGTTTGATAAGACCCCCTGGTCACGACTGCCAAAACACCTCGCTTTTGGGCAGAATTTAGTGTTTCTTGTGGTCTCTTGATACTCTACTATTGCTGTCCATCATTCGCTGATAAAGAAAATTCAGTTTGGTGATGTTGGAGGTCATTTTGTAGCTTCAGATCTCTATTTTTTACATGGACAGCCCTGCACACAGCAAATCTGAAAATGGGTGTGTTCTAAAAGTAATGCAATTGATATTTTATCAACTGGCTATTGTTAGTTTGATCTATTTGTGATATTTGCAATATATGGGTGTTGTTAAATGTCATTTTGTTCATTATTATTCTATTGCAAATCAATATTGAATGTGGAACAAATAAACAAACAAACCAAACAGCAGTGTGTGGAAACAAAACAAAAAAATTGGCATCAGAAACCAACTACAAACAGGGGTGTATATTACAACATATAACAGCAGTTCTGCAGTTATGTATGATGGGAGGCTTTGATAACTTAACAATACCTCTGTTTCATGCATGTATCAGCAAATCAAGATGAAACATAGGAAGTATTCATGACAATTTGGAAGGGTTTTCAGCCGCTGAGGTTTTGGGGTTGTGTGACAGTTTTCAGCAGCTCAAAAGGAGGATTGGGCAGCAGTTTTTCAACCTCATTCATTGCAGTTTTCTATGACTTTCTTTTGTATTTATTGCTAGTTTTTCCAAGTCTTAGGGTTTTGCCATACCTTTATTCAAAGGATACAACCATGGTTTTTCATCCTTGTTAAAACAAGTTCAAAAATGGGGACTCGACATCCCAAAAATTTGATTTGGATTCAGAACTCGGCAAAATGCAGCAAAAACAAAAAAAAAACTCATATTGGTTTGAATATTTGAAGGCGCCTTAAAATCTCCTTCCAATCCCTTCTCTCAGCGTGTTTTTGTCACGTAGATGTCGAAGACGTCTTCTGTTGGGCAAAATAAGACCATAAAATGTCAAAAAATGAAGTGAAAAACTGAAAGTTGCATGGGTTTTGTTTTAACCTGTTGCTAGGTGAGTTCGTGCAGATTACTCATGAGTTTGAGGTGAAACTCGTTGAGTCCTAGGGAAAACTTGTTGAGTACTTGGCCTTACTTGCCCTCAACTTGGCGCAACGAACTGGAAAATTCATGAGTTGCAGCAAATCAATTGAGTACTTGCCGAGTTTTCCATCTATGGTTAACTAGTAATCAGTTCTCACTTGGTAGGACGGGCACAAATAGTTGGGGTTTCAAATTCAAGTGTTCGACATATCATCATCCTAGGGTTTCATCTTCAGTTTTCAGTCTTTTCAAAACTCTAGAATATATTAGTTTAAGTCACCAATGTTGGATTGGTGAAGCCGTCAATGGCTTAGCAGTTAAGGTTTCAATGTTTGTCAGAGGATCTAATAGGTTTTAGAGAAGTAGTTGCTTCAAAATAACAATAGATGTTCATGCGTCAAGTTGCTATGTTTAGTAGTGGCTATATTTGGCAGTTGTTGTTTCCAATGGTTTTATTTCTAGATAGAGGGTTAGGGCCTAATTTTAGGTTGCCTTTAGTTTGTTTTATTTATTATTTGTTTAGGAGTTGTTTTACTTTAAAAATTTTTTCTTCTTGCTTTTTTTGGAGCTTTTAAATGTTTCACTTTAAATAGTGGTTTTTGGTATAAAATATGATTATTTTAAAGTCTCAAAAATTAGGGATCTTGTAACCTTATAAATAAGTGCATTGAGGACATAAACTCTTAATGTTGATTGACACTATGTTTATGCTGCTGAAATTGTTATTCAAGTTGGTTTCCCTGTGTCTGTAATTTCATTGATTAAATTGAAATTGAATAACATTGTCAAGCTTTGTATTGATGTTATTTGTTCATCGAAATAGTAACTTTGCATGCAACTTAGCTATTTGGTCCTTGGAATTATGCGTCATCTTATTTTGAAATTGCTATCCCTTTTCGAATCTTGTGTGTATTAGATTGCTAGTCTTTGATTTAGCCAACAAGGTGTTTTCCTCGTGTTTAGATTAGTTTGCTTTCGTTTGTAATGTTTGAAAATCTCGCTTGTGAGACGAGAGCTATTACTAGTCTTGTGCTCATACTTGAGGCAAAAAGATAGGCAAATTTCATTTATGCAAACCCCTTGGAGAAATCTTGTATAGTGTGAATAGTTGTAAATTTTTTCTATAGCTTAGTGGCTAGGGTAGTTTTAGATCTCAGGGAGCCTCTCTTACAATTTGAAGAGAAGTTTTACCTCAAATACTATTCCGGTTTGAGTTGTCTCTAAAGAGACAAATTAAATCGCTAACAATTTTTGATGCCCACTATTGGGCACAAGATACAAAATGCCAATCTTGCAGTAGGAAAATAATCTTATCGTTTTAAAATTAAAGCTATTCCATTCTTGCAAATACTAGATAACGGAGCAAAGCATGCTTTCTTGATCCTATCTTTCGAATACTCAATCAAGCACCTTCAAGCAAAGACTTGTCTTTTGCTAATTGTCCCTAAATGCAATGAGACATTTTGAGTATTAGACAAGTAGCCTCTTCAAACAATGGGCGCCAACACCCATAACAATGGCTCACATCTCTTCCTTTGTTGTGGGGATCTAGCATGGGTCCTTTGGCTCTTGTAGAGTGCAATGATTTTTCATATGGCTCAAGGGTGGGTTTTCCAAAGTTTCATGATGACAACAAACACTTGGATGAGCATATATCAACCTTAACCACAACAAAGCAAGATTTTGGGAGTGGCAGATGAAGATGTTGCAGTTAGACTTTTGTTGCGACATTGGTGGGAGGTGTAGCAGATAGATTTCACCATCTTGTTGCAAGTTCAATCACCAATTAGGAAATCATGCATAAAAAGTTCTTTTCGTGTTTCAAAACCTACTGAGGATGGCCATATCTTGTTTGCGCAACTCTCAAATGCAAATAAAAAGGATAATGAACTCACGAGGGAGTTTGTTGCACGATTCAATCACCTCGTCAATAGAACCATTGCTACTTTGAAGCCTTATGCTAAGATCCTCTTGAGTTGTTTTATTAATGCACTCCCATCAAAAATTGCCTTCATGATCAAATCCAATGAGATTGATAAACTAGAAGAAGCAAGAACAAGCAATTAAGTTGGAAGATAACATGATTACTAGTGGGAAGATCAAAATAGATTCCATCCAATCAATGATTCAAAGTTCAACAGATTTTTTATTGCAAAGAGTGGTTAGTGATGTCACAAATATAAAGAGACAACTTCAACAAAATGTTCTTGCTCAAAGTGTATCAAGGGTATCCTTAGAGAAATAACAAGAACAATAGACTTAGGCTACCTCCTCCACCTGCAAGGCTTGCTTTGAAGGCATCACCTAACGCAACATGAATAATTATTGCTCTTTTCATGAGACAAATGACCAAAATGCTAGATATTGTATGGAGATGCATTGCATGTTGTAGCGCATGACCTTTTTTGGGTTGAATCATCAAAAGGTTTTGGGTAACCTTCAACAACTTCGAGATGAGCTCAATGGTGACAATGTGACTAGATATTTTCGATAAGAACCAGTTTGTGATAAAGAAGTGAATAATGTGTATAGCCAAGTATTTAATGCCTATGCATGTTCGTGGAGTCACAAAGCTAAGAAAGAATTGGAGCAAAAAAGAGGAAGGTACATGATGAGAATCCATGGAAGGATCCACCAATGGAATTTTTGTCTACTTATCAAAGATTAATGTAGAAGGAATTTTTGTCTACTTATCAAAGATTAATGTAGAAGAAGGGTTGCTGATGAAAGAAGAATAAATGCTATCAAAGGATCATGCTCCCACTCTAGCTCTTGTGATAGAAGATAGTCTAGTTGCACAATGAAAGATGATCAATTTAATTGTTTTCTTCCTTTGTTTGATGGATTCTTTGAAGCAGATTATCATGATGAAGCTGAAGAAGCTTAGTTCACGCAAGGGCCACAATCATCACCTAAGGAGGATTTGCAGAGTTTGTTGCCTGAGATTGACATTTTTCTTCAACATGTTCACTTTGATGATGATCTAGTGCTTGAAGAAGATACAAACCTCGAGGGTTTGTCAAACCAAGATTCAATAAGTGTGTGATGAAACGAAAGAAGTGCCTACACAAGGTTCATAGACCACCCATTGTAGACTTGCAGAATTAAATACAGGTGATTCAGATTTTTCTTAACTCCAGCCGCTTTCTGAGGACAATGTTCTTTTTGAGGAGCATAATGAAGGAATAGATTTTGAGGTGACCATCATTCCCAAAGATGTGTTACCACAGGAGGATTTTTTCAACATACATGCAGAAGGAATTAGAGTATTTGTAGCAGATGGATATAAATTTCAATGAAGAGGAAGATTATCTTGAGCCATAGTCCATTGATGAGTTCGTGCTTGAGTTTTCCTTGCACGGTTTTCTATACTGTCTTGAGCCGTAGACTGCAACAAATATTTTTTAAAGAGTTCAAGGATACATGCTACCACAGTTGGATTCCCAACTCAAATGGAGGGGTTGCTATTTTTCCCAGCTTGTAAATGGTTTTGTCTAGCTAGTTTGCTTTCTCATATTTGTTCATAGGTAGGCCATTGTAATGTCCCCTTCTAGACACATGGTTAGTCCATCATGGAGTTCCCGTGGGCTAGCAGTTTGGTTAGGGAACTGTGGTTAGTTTGGCTCTGGAGGTCCTTGGTAGTGACAGAGTCTTGGTTCGCATTTTGTGGATCCAGTTGGCATCCTCGTGGTTGGTTCAGTGGGCTCCTGGCCGTTACTTACTATTTTTAGTAAGTTCGGGTACTATGTCGGTTCGGGATTTTCAGAGTTGGAATAGATGCGTTTCGTCGAGACCTTTCCGGTGAGCTAAAGATTAGTGAATTCCGACACCGTCTTCATACTTATTTTAAAGTCCGAAGATTTATTAATTTATATTAATATGGACTTTATTATATTTTTGCCGAAAAAGTGAAGTTAATGAAATAAAGACAAGCTTATGTCTTGACCTTGGGCGCTCATCCCTAGGAGGCATAAAGTGAAATTAAATATTATTTTCCCTCCTAAATGCCCAACGCCTATCTTGGAGGAAGATAAAAAGGGTCAATTGGAGCTCATTTGGGATTATGCTATGTTTTGATATTTGCTTGTGAGAGCTCTGGTAGGGTTTCTGGAGTTTGAGAATTTGCATTAGGCTATTGGAGACGGAAACCTCCATTAGTGATGGTATCCCATAGGTGTGAAAGACCACCCAACGGTGCCATTGACGGTGGATGTATTTGGCACTCACATATGTGCTGAAATGGAGACATTTGAGGTTGTTTCTTGTGCTGAGTGAAAGATCTTTTTCTATTGCTGTTATAAGTTGATAATGGATGGTATAGAAGGCAGAAATCAAAGTGTTTGAAGTAGTTCCTTGCTGCTGTACCTTTCCATTGCTTGGCCGTACTGCATAAAGAGGAGTTTGGAGTATTGTAGGGAAGCTTTTCTCTTTGCTTTACTACTCATTCATGGTCTTTGGGAGGTGTTTAGTGCTTCAGTTGTTGCTCTTATATTTTGTATGAGACATTTGTGACATTCTATGGAAATTTGATGCATTTCCAGCCATACCCACTTGCTGGTCCATTTCCGGCGGCCGTACCAAGTTGCATATTTTCATATGGGTATGTGATAGTAATTGTTTCCTGGCTATTTTACTATTTGGGTTGTCTTTAGTTTCTTCAGATTCATTGTATATTTTCTGGGTTTAGGTTCTATGCTATATATTGTGTGCTCCGGCACTACATCTGCAGGAAAACATAAAACCCCCTTCTGCATCTTCTGTCTATCTGAAAGAACACACAAAAATCTAATAAAATCACACAATTAAGATTTTTAAAAAAATAGAAACAGGTACGGCACATTATAGTGGTATCAGAGCTAAAGATCTTGCCATCCTGTGAGTTCAGTTTTGACATGCAGAAGTAAAATGAGACATGCGACCTGCTGATAGATATCCGTTCAGAAGTACAAGGGCAAGACAAGGAACACAGGCTTCGCAGTTGAATAATCCAGAGAATCTAGTACCGTAATAGATCCTTTTGAGTTAGATACTGAGCTAGTGGTAGCAGCTATTGGGGACGATTCTCAGGTATCATGGACGGACCCATTTTCTGGAGAGCTTCCACCAGTTATAGGTCCTACAGGAGAGATGGGTGACAGGGAAGAACCAGAACTTAGTGCGTGTGACATTTTGATCGCACTTACTCGAGAGATGAGAGAGTCTCGACGTGAGATGGTAGAGGCACAGGCCGAGTTAGCACATGCCATCGAGCGGATGGGTAATGACTTAGACAATCACCGTGACAGAAACAGATACAATGGAGGTGACAGGAATAGGTACCATGGAGGTGACATAAACAAATACAACGGAGGTGACAGGAATAGGTACTAGGACGGTGATAGAAACAGACATGATGGGGGAGAAAGGAACAGGAATGATGGGAATGACAAGCATAACGGTGATAGGAATCGGGAAGAACGGAATAATGGGGACAGGTATCATGATGATAGGCGCAGAGATAGAGATGATGATGAGGCTTCGGTTAATCACCATAGGGCTTCGCAGTTCACTGCGGGAGATAGACTTGGTATTCCGATATTTGCTCCCAGGAATCAAATTCCCGAACAGAATCCTACTCAGGCAGAGTTCCAGGAGGAGATTCTGAGGGACTGGAGAGCATCCAGTGAGGGTTTCAGAAATGAGATGACATTTGCTGAATATTCTAAAATGAGGACTAGGTGTAGACCTCGGAGGGGAGGTAGATCACAGAACCAAGAACTGCAGAGGAAAGTAAGTAAGATGACACTTCCTTACTTCGATGGATCAGGTAAGACCACCGCGAGAGCTTGGGTCCAAAAATTGGACAGCTACTTGCAGATTAGTCCCATGCCAGAGGAGTACGCTATTACTTATGCAGCTCTACACTTGGAGGGGACTGCTCACAAATGGTGGAGTAACGGGAAGGTTACATTGGGTCATGATCAAGTCACTTCATATGTGGAGTTTACAGCTAGACTGATCGATAGGTTTGATAAAAAGGACCCAGAGTTACAGTTCAAGGAGTTGACTCAGTTGAGACAGAGCGGATCAGTAGACTCCTACATTGCTGATTTCCAGGATATATCTGTTATGGTTCCGGATATTACTGAGTGTAGGTTGTTCTTTTCATTAACGGATTGTCGGATCAACTTCGCGGATGGGTGAAGGGTTTTGACCCTACTACACTTCAAGAGGCCATGAAGAAGGCTCGGGACATGGAATCATCAGTATGGAGGAATAAATTTCAATCCAAAGGATTTCCGCCAAGGAAAGATAAGGAGAGGGATAGGAGACCATTTCAGAGAGATGCAGGACAACAGTATAAGAGTTCTTCTAGATTGGACAGCGATCAGTTGAATGACTTGAGGAGAAAGAAACTCTGTTTTCATTGTCGAGGGCCTTGGGATCCCACACACAAGTGTGCTGCCCAAGGAAAAGCCAAACAATTAGAGTACTTTTCAGCCGATGAGTCTGTTGATGGGGAACCCCACTCGGATTACCATTCAGAGGCCGAGGGTGGAGAATCAGAGGGCTCAGGGGAAGCATCAGATAGAGAGGATGATCTAGCTCGACCCACAGCCCGTATCACGAGTATTCGGAAGGAAGGATCATTCAGAATTAGAGGGGTACTGAGCGGGCAGCGATGTATTGCCTTACTTGACACAGGTGCCACTCATAACTTCATAGACGAGGGCTTGGTCGCCAAGAGAGGGCTGAAAACCAAGGAATTTGAGGGCTTTAAGGTGAAGGTTGCGGATGGTTTTGTACTTACCTGCACTAGGAGGATACCCAATCTATCAATCCAACTGAACAGATACACTTGCCAATCAGAGTTTTATGTTGTCGGTATGGGTGAGATGGATGTTGTGTTGGGTATGAAGTGGTTGAATGATATTGAGTTCACTCTCAACTTGCAGACAATGGAAATGAAGTTTGAGGTGGACGGAGTTAGACATGTGCTCAGAGGCATTTCAGATGGTGGATTGAGAGTTGTTTCTCTCAAGCGGATGGAGCGACTGATTCGACATGATCAGGTGGAGTGGGCAGTTGAGGTTATGGTGATGCCTGCAGTAGATCAGCAGAAGCATGTGTATCCTCTTGACATACAGTCTATACTTACTAAACACACCAAAGTGTTTAGTGATATTCCACCAGGTAAACCTCCTGATAGAGGTTTTGAGCATGTGATCGAGTTGGAGGAGGTGCTAAGCCAGTAATCACGACACCTTACAGGCACCCAAAGAGGTATAAGGATGAGATCGAGAAGGCTATCAAAGAGCTTCTCGAGATGGGTCACATTAGGCCTAGTAAGAGTCCATTTGCATCATCCGTGGTATTGGTAAAGAAGAAGGATGGGACTCTCAGAATGTGTATCGATTACAGGGAACTCAATAAGAAAACAATCAAGAATAGGTACCCGATTCCCAGAATCGATGAGCTGATTGACGAGTTGCACGGAGCTTGTTACTTCTCCAAGATTGATTTGAGATCCGGTTACCATCAGATACGGGTCAGAGATGAGGATGTGGAGAAGATAGCATTTAGGTGTCATTATGGGCACTTTGAGTTCCTTGTCATGCCATTTGGTTTGACCAATGCTCCAGCTACCTTCCAGGCTTGTATGAACAAGGTGTTCAGAGAGCAGTTGAGGAGATTTGTGTTGATTTTCTTTGATGATATACTAATTTACAGTAGGACATGGGAAGAGCATCTAAAACACATTGACATTGTGCTGAGCATCTTAGAGAGTGAGTCGTTGTATGCCAAAATGTCAAAGTGTGAGTTTGGGATGACTGAGTTGCTATACTTGGGTCATATCATCAGTGCTGGTAGTGTGAAGGTAGACCCGGAAAAGATTCAGGCAATTGTGGATTGGCCACCACCAAAAAATCTCTCATATCTTAAGGGATTTCTTGGCCTCTGTGGATATTACCGCAGGTTTGTGAAGGGGTTCTCTCAATCAGTTGCTCCCCTTACTGATTTGACTCGTAAGGATGCTTTCAGTTGGTCTGATAAGGCACAGGAGTGTTTTGACAGGTTCAAACAGATCATGAGTACTTGCCCTGTGTTAGCCATTCCTGATTTTAGCAAACCCTTCGAGCTACAGTGTGATGCCTCGGGCGTAGGCATTGGTGCGGTAATCATGCAGGATAAGCACCCCATTGCATTCGAGAGCAGGAAGTTGAGGGGTGTGGAGAGGAGTTACAGCATATATGATAAGGAGATGCTAGCCATCATGCATGCACTGGCTAAGTTCAGACAGTATCTGGTGGGCAGTAAATTTGTGGTTAAGACAGACCACAACAGTTTGAAGCATTTCCTTGGACAAAAGGATTTGAACGAGAGGCAACAGAAGTGGGTCAGCAAGTTACAAGCCTACGACTTTGACATTGTTTATGTCAAAGGAAAGAAGAATGTTGTTGCTGATGCGTTATCTAGGAGACCTCATCTGTGTGCACTAGGTGCTATAGCTGATGATTGGAGAGAATTGATTTTAGCAGAATATGCTAAGGATGAGTGGGCTACTGGAGTGATTGATGGCACCATCAAAGATGACAGGTACACAGTGGTAAATGACTTGATCATCTACAAGGATAGGATTTTCTTGGTGTCGGGTTCACAGATGAAGCAAAAAGTTTTGAGGGCATTTCATGACTTGCCTATGGCAGGGCATCCAGGATATTTCAAAACTTACAGACAGGTCAGAGAGAGGTTCACCTGGAAGGGCCTCAAGATCGAGGTGATGCAGTATGTGAGAGAGTGCCCAATATGTCAACAGAACAAGCAAGAGCACTCACTTCCAGGAGGTTTATTGCAAGCCCTGCCCATTCCCGACAGGAAGTGGGATAGCATTTCTATGGACTTCATCACAGGGTTACCTAGAGTCCAAGGCAGGATTGTATTTATGTGGTAGTGGACAGGTTGACGAAGTATGCACATTTCTTTGCCATTCCTATCACTTATACTGCAGCTCAGGTTGCAGAGTTGTTCTTTCGTGAGGTATTTCGACTTCATGGGTTGCCCAGGAGCATTGTCAGTGACAGGGATAGCAGGTTCCTCAGTAATTTTTGGCAGGAGCTTTTCAGGTTGTCAGGGACAGAGCTCACACCCAGTACAAGTTATCACCCCCAGACTGATGGTTAGACAGAGATAGTGAATAAGTGGGTGGAAGGATACCTCCGAAACTATGTTTCAGGGCAGCAAAAGGCATGGGTTAAGTGGCTTCACATGGGAGAGTATTGCTACAATTCCACTTACCACATGTCCATTCAGATGTCACCCTTCATGGCATTATATGGTTATGAGGCACCGAGCTTTGTTGATTTACTGTTTGGTGATAGCAGGGTGCCGAAGGCCAAAGACTTCCTTCAGGAGAGTCAGGATATCATGAGGGCATTGAAGGAAAACATATAGAAGGCTCAGAATCAGCAGAAGCAGTATGCAGATCAGCAGAGAACTGAGTGATCATTTGAGGTTGGTGACATGGTTTACCTCATGTTGCAGCCTTATAGGCAATCTACTCTTAAGAAGAGTGGAGCAGAGAAGTTGAAGCCACGGTACTATGGACCCTTCAGGGTCACCAGGAGGATTGGTGAAGTGGCTTATGAGTTGGAGTTACCAGCAGGGAGCAGGGTACATAATGTGTTTCATGTTCCTCGCCTCAAGAAGGCACTGGGGCACAATGTGACACCTTCAGTTGAGTTGCCTCCTCTTGATGATGAGGGGAAGTTGATATTGGTACCCGAGGCAATCATTGACACCAGGGATCGCAATTTGAGGAGGATTATCAGAGAGTACCTGGTCAAATGGAAAAACCTGCTGGTTGAGGATGCTACGTGGGAGAACGAGTGGATTTTGGAGCATCCTGAGTTGAGATTGCTTGAGGCAAGCAATCTTAGGGAGGGCGGACTATAATGTCCCCTTCTAGACACATGGTCAGTCCATCATGGAGTTCTCGTGGGCTAGTAGTTTGGTTAGGGAACTGTGGTTAGTTTGGCTCTGGAGGTCCTTGGCAGTGACAGAGTCTTGGTTCGCATTTTGTGGATCCAGTTGGCATCCTCGTGGTTGGTTCAGTGGGCTCTTGGCCGTTACTATTTTTAGTAAGTTCGGGTACTGTGTCGGTTCGGGATTTTCAGAGTTAGAACAGATGCGTTTCGTCGAGACCTTTCCGGCGAGCTAAAAATCGGTGAATTCCGACACTATCTTCATACTTATTTTAAAGTCCGAAGATTTATTAATTTATATTAATATGGACTTTATTATATTTTTGCCGGAAAAGTGAAGTTAATGAAATAAAGACATAAGCTTATGTCTTGACCTTGGGCGCTCATCCCTAGGAGGCATAAAGTGAAATTAAATATTATTTTCCCTCCTAAATGCCCAACGCCTATCTTGGAGGAAGATAAAAAGGGTCAATTGGAGCTCATTTGGGATTATGCTATGTTTTGATATTTGCTTGTGAGAGCTCTGCTAGGGTTTCTGGAGTTTGAGAATTTGCATCAGGCTATTGGAGACGGAAACCTTCATTAGTGACGGTATCCCAAAGGTGTGAAAGACCACCCAACGGTGCCATTGACGGTGGATGTATTTGGCATTCACATATGTGCTAAAATGGAGACATTTGAGGTTGTTTCTTGTGTTGAGTGAAAGATCTTTTTCTATTGCTGTTAGAAGTTGATAATGGATGGTATAGAAGGCAGAAATCAAAGTGTTTGAAGTAGTTCCTTGCTGCTGTACCTTTCCATTGCTTGGCCGTACTGCATAAAGAGGAGTTTGGAGTATTGTAGGGAAGCTTTTCTCTTTGCTTTACTACTCATTCATGGTCTTTGGGAGGTGTTTAGTGCTTCAGCTGTTGCTCTTATATTTTGTATGAGACATTTGTGACATTCTATGGAAATTTGATGCATTTCCAGCCATACCCACTTGCTGGTCCATTTTCGGCGGCCGTACCAAGTTGCATATTTTCATATGGGTATGTGATAGTAATTGTTTCCTGGCTATTTTACTATCTGGGTTGTCTTTAGTTTCTTCAGATTCATTGTATATTTTCTGGGTTTAGGTTCTATGCTATATATTGTGTGCTCCGGCACTACATCTGCAGGGAAACATAAAACCCCCTTCTGCATCTTCTGTCTATCTGAAAGAACACACAAAAATCTAATAAAATCACACAATTAAGATTTTTAAAAAAATACAAACAGGTACGGCACATTACAACCATATCTTTTTCTTTAGGTGTTAGGAAATAGGCTTGATTCTTTTGCCCAATGGATAGACACCGAGGCTTTTAACTAGAGATTTTGAGGTTCTTCTATGGCCCAAGTATATGGTCCCCAGACAGAGCCAATTGTTACACCTTTGCGAAACTTTTAATGTTTTGACTCTTATGTTGGTTTCGTCATGTCTTTCTATCAAGGCATTGATATGTAAGTCTAGTGTCCTATTCTTTAATCTTGTATTGACCATTTGTAAGCTTGCGTGAGACTTGTCATGAGTAATGTGGGTAAAGGAGGTGCCAAGGAGACAGTGTTAAGAGTGTTTCTAGTGACCTGAAAGACCAATATAGGATGTTTAGGATTTATATGATTAGATTGGTCATTCTTTGTTGTTCCATTTTTGGGCATGCATCATAGTAATTATGAGTAGTCTTTGGTGTTAAGTGATAAAGATACGTGAAACAAGTGAATAAGCATGGGGTGGAGCTTCAAAGGTTCCTTGACTTGCAATTTGCATGCTATTCTAGATTGCTAGTTTCCCTATAATTGAGAGAATTTGGGCCACATATATAGCTTCATCCACTCTATCAAGAAGACAAATTTACCTCTAGAAGAGCACATAAGTTAGTAGGAGTGCATAGTGCCTTGTGCCATCAATATTTGATGATGCTTAAATATTTGCTTGGAATGGCAATGTAGTGTGATGTTGAGCTTGACGATGAAATTCATTTAGACGAGGAAGGTGTTATTGGGAGAAAACATGGATTGGTAGGAGTTCCTTTAAGCATTTTTAGAAACTAAATCATTAGGAGTATGAGAATTGGCACCTAGGTCTAGGACATTGATGATGCTGAATCACTTATAGGTGCATGGAGCAAAAACTTAAACCCATATCCATCTATGCATTGCTGAACTTTCTTGTGCAAGGAATTGATATGGCTGGATTGACAGTTGATTTGTGCAAATGAAGACCTGATATAAGGAGTTGGATTTGAGTTACACATATTTCCAACTTTCAAATTCAAGTATGAAGTTAAGGTAAATTGAAAATTCTCATTCTCTTTCACTCTTTCTTTACTTGTTTTTTTTGTGTATTCTTCTTCATGTTTTGTATATATATTTTAATATTTACACATTCTAAATTCAAAATCTAAATAAAAGAAAGATTAAAACCTAGGTTTTAGATATAAACCTAGGTTCCTATCTATCTTTAAAAAAAAATTCCATTTCATTTTTGTTAGCTTCTTTGCTTGCATTTTGTATTTGTCTTTAGTATTTACAATCTGCATTCTTAAATTAATCCTTTTGTTTTTTTTGTCTCTGCGATGTAGGGTTTACATTTTTAAAATGTGAGAACTACAAAGAAAATACTCTTGTTGGAAGCATGGTGCATTGGGATGAAGAAAGGGTATTTTTTTGCAATATTCTTGTGTGGAGTTTCTAAGAGGCATTAATTGCCTCAAATACCACATTGTCTGCATATCTGGATGTTATAGTGTCACTGTGCAAAACTGTTCAGCCTAAATTTGTGCCGGAGTTGACAACCCAATTGGAGACATTTCAAGAAAAGAAGCAACAAAGGAGAAGTCAAAACCAGCATATAGCTGCCTTTTTGTTTTTTCAATGTCTGGAAGACATTCTAGTAGCATTGGGCCTACAGCTCATAATTAGAGAGATAGGTTAGAACAAGGACAAACACATGGTGGCGAACAGTGCAGCGGGCAACTTTTGGAATTTTTGTGACGTACCATTCAAGGTAGTGAGGTAGCATTCTATTTTTGAAGTCTTATTTTTTATTGTATTTTTTAACTTTTATTTTCACATTTTTTTTGAAAATTTGAATTGTTCAATTTTTTTTTTCAATTCTATTTTTTGTGTGTTTTAGATTCCCTTATTGACAAGCATTGGTTGATGCAATTGTTGTGGCTGGTTGGGGGTTCAAAGCCCCTACTATCGAGGACCTATAGGGACCAATGTTGATGGAGAAGGTTGCTGATTTATAATTGATTATTGACAAGGAAGAAGGGCTGCACTATCATGTCTGATGGATTGACTGATAAAAACAATATAACGTTATTGAATTTTCTTTTTATCTTTTTTAGGTGGCATAGTGTTTTTGAAGTCAATCAATGCTTTTGGGAAGATAAAAAATGTAAATCATTTGTGTGGTGTTTTGGAAGAAGTTTTGGTCGAGGTGTGAGGAAAGTGTAGTACAAATAGTTGTTGACAATGCAAAACAAATTATGTTGTTGCAAGTGGATTACTAATGGAGAGACACCTTGGCAGTTTTGGACTATTTGCTGAACACATTCCATTGATCTAATGCTTGAGGACATTAATATAGTGGATTAGCGAGTTGGAGAGCATGGATACAAAATTTTCAAATACATTCGTAAACATGCTTGGGTACTCTCTTTAATGAGAGTACATAGATAACAAGGAATTGGTTAGATCTAAAGTCACTCATTTTGTGATAACTTCCAGTCTTAGCTACAAGCAAAACTACAAGCAAAAGCATCTTTAAAGCAAATGTTTGTTAGCGAGCAACAAAGTGAGTCTCCCTACTCAAAGACAAATTTTGTTATTGATGTGGTAGACCGGGTATTTTACGAGACCTTTTTTTGGACTCTTGCAAAGGAGATTGTGGATGTAAGTCTTAAAAATTTTTTCCTTTTCTTTTTTTAGTGTTTCTATTTTTTTTTTTAATTTACAAATTAAGGCTTAAAGTGTGACGTTACTATTTTTAACTATTTGACTTTTAGTAAGTCATTGAGCCTTTGGTTTCTTGCATTTGTATAGTTGATGGAGAAAGTTCGACAATGGGCTACATTTACAAGGGCATTGATTGAACCAAGGAGCATGTTAGACTTTTCTATGGCATTGTGGTGGACAAGTATAGGTCCATTTGGGATATCATTGACTAGTGTTTGATAAAACAAGTTCACATGCCGTTTCATGCTTGTGTATACTTAACCTAGCCTTACAATTTTTGAGAGCTTCAAGGTTGACGAGGAATTTATGAGAGGCTTCTACATAGTCATCGAGGCTATGGAGCTAAGTCCAGAGTTTGGGGTGAAGATCATATCTAAGATTGATAACTACAAATAAACATTAGGAGATATTTTCTCAAAGCATATGCAAGTTGAGGAGGACAACTTCTTGGCTAGGTAAAATTTGCATTCTTTGAAATGTTGATGTGTGTGTGGAATTTTAGTATTTGTAAATCTTAAATGTTTTAATTTTATCTTATCTTAATAGATGCATGGTGGAAAAATTTTGGCACTAAGGTGCTCAATCTCTAGAGAATTTCCATCCAAGTGTTAAGTCAACATGCAACAATTTGGGTTGTGAGAAGTAGCACAATTAAGTATGTTTGAAGTAAATATACTCTAAAAATTGCAACATGTTTCAATGCAAAGGTTGAATGACCTTGTATTTGTGCACTACAACCTGTGCCTCCACCACAAGAAGATTATAACAACAGATGAATAATTAGCCCAAGGATGATAACCTTGCATTTACAAAGGACCATGCAATGGGGGTTGGGGGATGAGGAGAGAGCACATACAACTAGAAACAAAGAAGTTGTCCTGGATGACGTTGCTACCTCTTTTGTGGATAGAATGGTTGTAGTTGCTTCTTTGATGTACATAAAACGTTACAATTTCCAATATCCTTTTATCAAATGTTGGGAGGAGCGGTTCCTTTGAACTTTAGTTTTATCTTCTCTATGTATTTTTTTGCTGATGCCATCTATATGGATTTCTAAATTCATTTTTTGCATACAAGAAAACCATTTTAAGTATAGAAAAGCAACTTTTCTTTTGTATCAGCTTTCATGTTTGAAGTTTTTCTTTAAAATGACATTTTTTTACTTATTTCTTTGTGTATACATGTGTATGATAGATCTAATTGATTAGTTTTTATGTATTTTGAAGTTGATTTGATACGAAATGCAATATAATAATTTTTCACTTACAATTTGCCATTTTCAGTGATTTTAAGTTTTTAAGTTTTGGCTGAGTTTTCCCACCAAGAGCTGAAAGTCGGCTTGCTGAGGTTTTTCCGAGTTTGAGTCTCAACACTATGGCTTGAACTACTTAAACCAATTCAAGGCTAGAACAGATGGCCAAAAAATCCTTTGGAAATCTTGATTCTTTATAATTTATCTTTTGCATCACACCTGCAGATTCCAGTATTTGCATGTTCTTCTGAAATATTTGTAGGGTCACACCAAGACATTCTTGCTTCTTAAGGGCTTCCAAGAAATTGCAAAATAAAAAATTTACTACAAAGCTAAAAAGTAAAATTCCACTCTATATGGGTATATGTTCAAAACTTCAATTTCGTCAATAGATTAGATGAACTTTTGGAAGTGTTTATTTGTCTCCTTTGATCCTGCTGAAAGGTTGTTCCTGTTATCATGTAGATCTATGTGTTATGTGCCAGAAATAGTCTGGATATTTTTGATTTGTTTACTTGAAAATTTGAAATACTAGTTAAATGCATTTAAGATATGCTTACACCTTTTCCTTGTGATTATTTGGATAAACTGGGTACTTTTGACAATAATACCAATTGAGTCCAATAATAATTACTTTTGTACTATTTTATTTAGCTCTGGACATCAGTTTTAACTTTTAAATATCAAAGGTTCAAAAGCATGAGATACTTTATTAATGTTATACTCACGTTTTCTGCATTATGAATAACATTGACCTGATTCCATTGTTGATATTTTATGTGAAATTCTAATGCAGGTTAAGTGCAACAAGTCAACATGTGATGTGACTGACATCAGAGAATTATTGATATGTCAGCATTGCACAAGCAAAGCGTTTGATAAATTCTATAACATGTATAAAGCAACTTGGTAAGAATTTGGTTAAAAATTTCAGGTTTCCATGATGCATAGGTTTTGACAATAAGTTTTTCATGTAAAAACTGTATTATTGTTTATATTATCATTCATGCGGCTTTTATCTGGAAAATTTAATAAAAAATAATTCCAGTTTTTATAGCAACAGTTGGAAGCAAACGAGTTAGAGATACCTGCAATTAAACTTGTCATTATCTTCATTTGTTAGTGGGTATGTATGAAGCAGGAATGGAGCAGGTCTTAAACTTATTTGCAACTCTGTATGTTGTAATGAACACTTCATGTGGTATGTAACCCTACGTTGTTTGAAAATTTTGTAATGATGAAATATATAGGTATATGTAGGTTTCTATAAGGTCTGCTCCTCAAGTTTCAAGCAATTGGTTTTATTTCCTGATGCTTACAATGTCATTCAGGCACAGGATGAACTGCCCATATGCTGAAGTTGAAGACAGTGCATATCTCATCAGCAAGGATGGTTCAACGTTGAAGAGAACCCAACTTAGTGAATTCTTGTTTTAGGAAGGGTTCATTTTATCGCCTCTGTATCAAAACTTGCTATCAAATAGAAAGTTGCATGGACAAATGAGCAATTGAGCTTGAGTCATGAAATCTCACAGCTTAGTTTTACTCTGAACTTTATAATGGAAAGATATTCATGATTAAATGTATTTCTTTGAGATCTAGGTTGCACGCAGAATGGGAATTATTCATGCATCATGCAACTGTTATGTCAAGTAGGAAAGTAATTCCTGTAGGAGCATGAAGGATTCATATCCAGGAACCTAAGAGATATCTGGGGGACAAAATTGTAAATTATTAGAATTTAGATGTGTTTTGTTTTGAAGCAATATTAAAACAATGGCTGAAAATCTGTCTGCCCTTCTTTGTGCTATGGAGAAGAGCTGCTCGTCCAGTCACTCGCCACACTAGGGCTCATGGATTCTTCGATAATGCTACCTTCAGCTCGGACGTGCACGAAAGCCCCGCCGAATTAGCGCCCATGATCACAGCGTTCGTGTCCGCGTGGGTTATTATATATTTTTATAATTTTTACGTTCTGATATATTTACGCCGAAGGCGTTCCCTTTGTGAGAGGGATCGGCCTGGCGGAAAGATCGACGGTGGAAATGGTGTCTTGCACGATGCAAGACGATGAAAGTAATCTCGACCATTGAAGTTTACGTCGCCGTTTTTTTCGTTTGTTGGTTTTCCGCCGTCCATTATCGCCGGTTTTACTTTCGTTCTTCCGACTCTTCGTGGCCCGCCGATCCCAATCGCAATTTCTGAGGTTTTCTGTTAAGTTTACAAATTTTTATTTCGTCGCGTTTTCCGGCCTCTCCTTCCGTCAGTGGTGTGTGTCTCTGAATACAATTAATTAAATTGGTCATCAACCTTGTTTTCCCAGCAAATTCAAACTAAAACGCCATAATTGTTTAGCCATTTCCGTTGAAACCGAATGATGAAATACTTTGTTAAAATGTAATCTTCATACTTTATCTACTATTATATTAAATATTCTAAATATATATAAATACTAATAAATTGTTAAATATATATATTTAATATAATATAATATTTATATATTTATTTATTTACATTTTCTTTTATATGTCCATTTCATATAATATTAATATATTTAATATTTTTATATATTTATTTTATATATACAATAACATATAATTATTATATCTATTATATATTTATATATTCTATAATTTGCATTATTAAATATAAATAATATAATATATAATTAATAAGCATTTAAATATAATATGATATATAATATAAATAAAATAAATAATTGTTTCCAAACAATTACAGTTTCTTAAAAAAATAATATATTATAAATTAAAATAATTTATTTTCTTATATTATTTGGTCTAATAAAATTTTAATATATAAAAAAAATCATATAAAAAGTTTTTATATATATATATATATATATATATATATATATATATATATATATATATATATATATAATTGGAAGAGAAATTAAGGAGTTGAGAGTGCTAAAAAAAATGGCTCTGCTAGGGTTTCATTTGTAGTTGGTTTCCATTGTTTCCACTAAGTGTCATACCGCGCTCTAGGCACAGGAATTATAGCCTTTCCTTCTGTACATCTACATTTATTGCAGCTTTTTGGCCTTTTGAATGCTTTCTACCGGTTCTGACCCAAAACTTGTTGCTGGCGTTGGCGGTTTGACGGTTCTGCACAATGGCTCCTCCACCGACCAAGCGTCCCCGGAAGTTTGTTTCGAAGGTCTTTCACGAGGTAAGCCCTTAGATTCCCCTGTTGATGTGAATTTGCCCACGTACGAATTTGATTCTACTTGTTTATGGTCAGAACAACATACTCTTATAGGATACTTTGTTGGGAGAAGTCCCCCTGAATCTATGCTCAAAGACTGGGTTCAAAAGGCTTGGGTCCCTCATGGGGTCCGCCTTGATATGGTTCAAAATCTGACCAAAGGATTTTTCCTTTTCCACTTTGCGGAGGTTAGCCATGTCCAGGCAATCTTGAATCATGGCCCATGGTATGTTCGGTCTTCCTTCGTGTTTTTCAACAATGGACCCGTGATTTTGTGGTTTCGGATGATACCATACTATGGGTCCCTATGTGGATTGAATTCCCTGGTTTGCCTTTGCCCTGCTTCTTGCATAACATTGCTTCTTCACTAGGAAGAGTAATTTGCGTTGAACCAGATAGGTTCTTTCAAGCACGCTCACAAAAACGTGTCTGCGTAGAGGTGGATCTTTCAAAAGATCTCAAGGAATTCATTGACATTCAGATTAGTCCCCTTCGGCATACTCAGAAAGTTACCTACTTTAATTTGCCAAACACTTGCTATCGTTGTCAGTCAACCGAGCATAAAATTAGGGATTGTCCTCTTGCTGTGCCTCGCACCCGGGCTCCACCCAGGGAGGCTGCTCAACCCCGTCCAGTCGAGGCAGCCGTGTCCAAGGAGGTGGTTTCCAAACCAGTGGACACTTGGGCTACTGTTGCCACCTGCAAACACAAGACTAAGGCTCATGCGGAGGCTTCTAAAGCTGCAGAACCAGCTAAGGACGTTTCAAAGCCCTCTGCGAAAGGGAAAGACAACCTCAAGGGTTCTAGTGTTTTGCCATTACAGCAAAGGTCGTTGGCCAAGTCATGACCAAGTTCCACTACATCTCTGTCGCCTCGCAGGCGCTCTCGTAGCCGAGAACCTCCAAAGGAGGGATAAATTATCCAGGAGGGTAAGAAGTATCAAACTCCTCTTCAATTTGGGTCACACCCCACTAAATTCCTGCAGAATCGCTTTTCTTCCTTCGAAAATCTAGATTATGAGGAAATGGAGGATTTACAATGAAATTTCTCTCTTGGAATGTCCGAGGTCTAATTGACCTCGCTAGGAAGTACTCTGTTAGAGCTACTATGCAACACTATGCTGCAATTGATGTTCTGTGTCTGTAAGAGATTAAAGTTACAGGTTTTCTGTTGTCTTCGGCTTGCTGTTCTATGTGGCCAGCTAGTAAATTATTTTGCACCGCTCATGAGGCTGGAAAAGGTGGCGTTGCTACCCTTTTGTCCCCTCGATGGCAAGATTCAGTGGTGGCCCATGGGGTGGACCCCACCAACCGTTTAGTCTGGACACTGCTCAATATTGATAATCATTCCTTTGGGATTATTAATGTTTATGCATCGAATGATGCGATGGAAAGATTTGTTCTTTGGCGGTGGATTGCGGACTCTTTGCCAGTGGCCACTTGGCTTATTTGTGGGGATTTCAATATGGTTGAGATGACGCATGATAAAGATGGCATTTTACCTTTTCGGTGGCCAGCTGGCGAGAGAGAGGTGTGGTTTCACATGCGCAATAAATTGGGTTTCTTTGATCCCAATACTGGTCGCCGTCAATCCCATCCTTTCTGGCATACTTGGTGTAATTTTTGAGCTGGGTCTGACAAGGTTTTTAAATGCCTTGATCGTGCCATGATCTCAGCACAATATTTCTTTTATTTTACCACGTCAGACTCCCTCCCAGTTAAGCCATTAGTGGATGTGACGTTATTAGACCACTTTCCAATTCAGTTTTCCATTGAATGGCAAGCCAGTTAGCGACGCGCCAGTAAGTCTCAATTTTTTCTTAACACATCTTTGCTGTCCCACCAACCCACCTTGGCACACATTGCTACTATATGGAATTTAGAATGTCGCCCAATGCATACTACTGGCTGGATACAATGGTGGAATGATGCCATCACCCACACTACGAGGTTTCTTCGCATTTATGGCCGTCAGCTAGCAAAATTCAGAAGACGATCTTATGAGGCTTTAACTACTGCTTTGAAAACGGCCACGATGACATTGACAACTGACCCATTTTCTCCTCTGCAAATCAGTGTCACCAACTTAAGGCATCATAAGCAAATAGCTGATAATCATGCTGCCAGAGGAGCACAACTCAAAGCTAGGATGCATTGGCTAAAAATAGGCGACCGTGTCTCGAAGGAATTCTTTCTAGCTCTTCGAGCCAGACATTCCTCGCACGGTATTAAGCAAATCAAGGAGGATAATATTGTTCTTTCAGAACTACCTAACATTCTCCAAGCATTTGTAAGACATGAAAAAGTTTTCACAGCTCAGGCATATACTTCTGAGTGGGTCCATCCTTCATCCAATCTGTCAAAATGTTCTTCTCAGATGCCTCTGCCTGTATCACTATTAATGGTCAGCAATCTCATATCTTTGGCCTCTTTCGTTCTATACGTCAAGGCTATCCTCTTGCACCAGCTCTGTATGTTCTAGCCGCCGAAGGCTTTGGCTACCTTCTTGCTAATTCTGTATCACATGGGCTTGTTCATGGAATTTCTCTACCTAATTCTTCCAGTCAGCTGGTCAATGGCCATTTTGCGGATGACTCATTTTTGACATTACTGGAAGAGGAAACTACAGTGAAAAATGCTCTTGGATGTCTTGAGATCTTCTATTTAGCCTCAGGTTCTTCCATCCAGTGGCACAAAACTTTATGTTACAGGCAATCAATTCTTCCCATTCCTCATTGGATCCAGTAGTATGGCTGGCGCTGGGTTGCTCATGGTGAAATCTTATGATTTCTTGGCATTCCATTTGCCTTCCAAGGTACTTTTGCCAATCTCTGGCAACCAGTTCTTTCCCGAGTGGAACAGAAACTCACCTACTGGATTACTAAGCCACTTTCTTTGGCTAGCAAATTCCAGATATGTTCTAAAGTTTTAGTAGCAACTCATGTTTACTACTCTTCTTGTTGGGCTCCTTCCAAAGCCTCCTATGCCAAACTGGACAAAATTTTGAGGGATTTCCTTTGGACCTCTTCTGAAACTCGCCATGGTTTTCACCGTGTTGCATGGGAGTTTTGCTGCTTACCCAGAGATTCAGGTGGCCTTGGTCTTCTTTCTACCCAGCGCCAAGGCACTACTTTGTGTGCTAAATGGATCATTCGTGCTCTCGTAGACAATGAGGCGTGGAAAATTTTACTCAGACACAATATAGAAATGGATACCCTGTTCACAAACTTGCATGGAAAGGGATTGGTTTTTCAACCATCCTTGTCATGAGAGAGCCAGTTCAAATCTCAGGAACCTTTGTGGCTATGAGCATTTGGAAAGCCTGGGAGAAAGTTAAGCGTTGGCTCCGTTGGACTGGAGATGGGTTTCGAGATGGTCTCTCATTCAATCAACAAAACATTTGGTGGTCACCTCTCTTGAGCAATGCAGGCCAGCCATTAGCCAAATTGCACTGGATAAAAGCTCTTAGATTTCATAAAAAAGGTATCCAGACACTTCAGGATATTTTTCATAGACCCACCATGAGCCTTATGGCATGGGAACCTCTTCGAGTTAAATTTGGCCTTCAAAGGCATGATCAGGCTACATATGATGGAATTGTCAATGTCATTCCACCAGAAATGCTTCACAAAGTGGGAATCCATTCCATCAGACCTTGGTGGAAAGACTGGAAATGGTATCCAAAAACACCAATGCATCATTATAAGCCTAGGCTTGGTTACAGTTGGCTCACGCCTCATTTGCCAATGATAGATACTCTCAATAAGCGATGGCTACTTCACTCTTTAGTGCCTACTTGGCATAACAGATTTTCCACTGTTTGGTCAGCCATCCTTGAGCCAAAGCTAGCACATTTTGCCTGGTGCCTTCTATTTCAAGGTTTATTAGTCAGAGCAAGGCTTTTTCATCTCGGGGTTCAAGATCCCTGTTGTCCTTTTTGTGGACAAGCTGAGACTTTTCACCATCTCTTCTGGTATTGCACTAGGGCTCAACAATTTTGGCTATGGATATATGATTTCTTTAGGCCCTTCAGACCAGACCCTCTTTCATGGCAGATAATACTCCTGGGTGATTCTCCTAGGTTCCCTACAAGATTTACTCAGATTTGGCATATTTTCAGGGTGGAGATTCTTTTCACAATTTGGAAGGATCGTAATTCTTGTATATTTTCAGACAATCACATTGGAACAACTGTATCTCTTTATATTAAAGCTAGTATATGTTCTAATGTTCTTCTGCAGATACAAGTTCAGGCAAACAAAGTGGCCCTTGAGGTTGGTCACTTACAAGAACTTTTGGATCACTGGGGTAATGCTCCTTGCACAGTGGCACGGGTACCTCCATCTCCTTCCTTTGTCAGATCTCGTTCACCTTCTCATGGCCACCGGCAGAGGAGTGGATCTGCCAGGGATTCCCAGCCACATTCTTAGCCTCCTCCTCGCCATGCACCTCACCGCCGCAAGCACTCGTCCTCTCCACGTACTCGTGGCTGGACATCTTGTCGTCCTGCGGGTGCTACAACTGACAATGCAGGTTGGCCCTCTGGTGACAATACAGATTGGCCTACTGGTGACAATACAGGTTGGCTTGCTCCTGGTACTTCCAATCCAACCAATACTAGTTGTGATAGCAGCAAAGTTTTTCCACGCTTAAATTTGGCCATTTCACTAGAGCACCAGGAAGCTAATGCAGAGAATGAAAACCAGAACGACAATGGGTGGGCTCCCCCAGATGTCATCCCGGACCCCGCAACAATTTGGGGTAACCCAGATGATAGGGATCCCCCGTCTGCGAGTGTTGCTTTGGCTACATAATTCTGATTATTATTATATTTTTATAATTTCTGTTATGTTATTTCAGGTGTGAACCCATAGACATTCTGGAACTTTCTGGGCTATGCCCATATGACTGACCGTCTTTTTGGGGTGTGCCTTTTTACCACCCAAACCATTTTTTGTGGAAGTGTTTTTCTTATCTTATAATTAATAGATAATGTCATTTTCATAAAAAAAAATAGATATATAATTTAATATATTTTAAAAATAATATTATATCAAGGAAATTTATATATTTAATATATTTTAAAAATAATATTATATCAAGGAAATTTATATATTCTTAATGATTTATATTTACATATTTATTTCAATTATATACTATAGTTTTTGTTAGATATTTTACATATAATAAACTAGAGAGAGATTGATACAAATTAATCAAGAATCAAGAGAGAGTGAGAGAGAGGAGATATAAGGGAAGGAAGAAGGGATTAAATAGAGATAGAGAAATGGGCATATATTCATTCTAACCCTGGTTTCATTTTGCAAAGATTGAATATAGAGAGAGAGAGAGAGAGAGAGAGAGAGAGAGTAAAGTTAATATATTATATATTATATTAGAAATATATTTACTCTTATTCTATCATTAATATTTAAGTATATATAAAAATAGAGTATACATATAATTTACATCATATCAAATGCAATATACCTAATAAATATAGTTACAATAGAGATTTTGTATATAGAATAGTTATATAATTATGAGAGAGAGAGAGAGAGAGAGAGAGAGAGAGAGAGAGAGAGAGAGAGATTCCTATATAAAATAGAGACATAGTTATGAGAGAGAGGGCGGGAGAAAGAGCTAGAGAGAACAAGAATTGGAGAGAGAGGAGGGGAGAGAGATAGAAGTGACAGAGAGAGGGAAAAAAATAGAAGGGAAAATAGAGATGGTAAGAAAGAAAGAAGAGAGTGAGAGAGAGAGGAGAGATAGAGGAAGAAAGAAGGGGAGATAGAGATAGAGGAATAGAGAGAGAGGGAGACAAAGAGAGAGAGATAGAGATGGAGAGAGAAAGAGGAAGAAAGAGGGGAAGATAGAGATGGAGAGAGGAAGAAATAGAGAGATAAAGTAGAGAAAGATAAAGAGATATGGTAAGAAAGAAGAAACCAGAGAGATAAAGCCACTACCCTCAAGAAGAATCTTGTTTCACTTAGCTCCTGGTGAATGAGGCTCACCAAGAACGAGAGGGGAGGGTAAATCTTAAATTTGATTTCCTCATATCTCTCTATCAAATGAATAGGCTTTATGTAGCCATAAATTGGAACAGAGAGAGAGAGAGAGAGAGAGAGAGAGAGAGAGAGAGAGAGAGAGAGAGAGAGAGAGAGAGAGAAGTGGAAAGAGATAGTAAAACCAACATGAATACTCTACATTAAATTATATATATATATATATTAACTAACTATAATATACAATATATAATGTATATAAATATTAAAATTAAAAATTAAATATTATATAGAATATAATATATATAATAATGAATATTATAGATTTTAGATCATTCTATGTTTATTAGAGAGAGAGAGAGGGAGGAGAGAGAGACCCTCAAAAGAAGAGAGAGAGAGCAAGGAACAACGAAAGAGGAAGAGAGAGGAGAGGTAGAGAGATAAAGAGGGAGGGAGAGAGATAGAGAGGGAGAGAGAGGAATCTACAAAATAGGAGAGATGGAGATATACAAAGGTAGAGAGGTAAAGATAGAGAAGAGAGCGAAACTAAAGAAAGACGAAAAGAGACATATATAGAGAGATGGAGAGAGGAAGAGAGAAGAAGAGAGGGAGAGAGAGATGAAGTGAGAAAGAGAGATGAAGGCAAGGAGATCATCTCAGTTCCTAACTACTTATTATCATGGAAGAACAGAGAAAAAAGAGATAGAGGGGGGAGAATGAGGATGAGAACGAGGATGAGGACGGGGATGCAGAGAAAAAGAGAGATAGAATGAGAGAGAGGGAGAGGAAGAGGGGGAGAGAGAGAGTTTGATAGAGGGAGAGAGGTAGAGAGAGAAGCAAGAAAGAGAAAAAATAAAGATGAAAGGGGAGAGAGATAAAGACAAATTGATAGAGAGAGGGGGAGAGGGAAGTAAAGAGAGACGAAGAGATATATTTAGTGATAGATAGTGATAGACAGAGAGAGGGAGATATACAAAAATCAAGAGCTAGATAGAGATAATAGAATAGAGAGAAAGTTAGAGAGAGATAGTGACAAACAAAGATAGAGGAAGAAAGGGTTAGAGAGAGGAATAGAGAAGTGGAGAGAGAAAGGGGGAGAGAGATGACAAAGAGATACAAAAATGAGAGAAATAGATAGAGGAAGAGAGAGAGAGAGAGAGGGAGACACAACGGGAAGGAGATAAAAATTGAGAGGGAGATCGATAGAAAGGAAGATGGGTAGATGGGCCATTAGAAATATCTCTCTATCAATATCCCTCCCTCTTTATATCTCTCTCTCCCTCTCTATTTCCCTCTCCTTCCCTCCATGTGTCTCTCACTCTCCCTCTATCTCTTTCTCTCTTTTCTCTCTTTCCCTCTATAACACACACACATATATATATATATATATATATATAGAGAGAGAGAGAGAGAGAGAGAGAGAGAGTCATCCTTATTATTATAAAAGTGTAGCACCCAAGTTAGTGGATTCAAAGGTAGAATATTACACATTAAATGATAGATCTAATATTAGGTTGTGTCTTTCTAATTAGTCATGATGAATGTTTTAGTTCAAAACATTGCTAAGAGTTTATGACATAAAATTCTTGCATTATATCAAACTAAGTGTCTTGTAAATAAGTTATTTTTGAAAATAAAATTGTATTCTTTAAAGAGGCATGGGGGAGACTTTATAACCAAACATTCAAATGATTTTTATGTAGTAGTGAGTCAATTAGCTTCCATAGATATAAAATTGTTCATTATAGGATACCATATTTTTGTTTTGAAGCCTATTTATCTAAAGGGAATCAGTATACTTTGTTTGTTCTCTAGAGTTAGGGGTGCATAAGTTTCTTTGCATCGTTTGGGTATACCATTGCATTATGTTGTATGAACAAAAAATGGAGGTAGGAAGAGATAGAAATGGATGAATAAAGAAGTAGAGAGAGGAATAGAGAGAGAGAGAGAGAGAGAGAGAGAGAGAGAGAGAGAGAGAGAGAGATTGGATAGAAGAGATAGATCTACTATTAGGTTGTATTTCTAATTTAGTCTCGATGAATGCTTTAGTTCAAAACATTGCTACAAGTTTATGAGGAAAAATTATTGCATTAGATCAAACTAAGTGTCTTGTAAATAAGTTATTTTTAAAAAGAAATTTGTATTCTTTAAAGATTCATGAAGAAGACTTTGTAACCAAACATTTAAAAACTGCCTTCCATAGATGTAAATTTGTTCATTGTAAGATACCATCTTTTTGTTTTGAAGCCTATTTATCTAGGATCAATATCCTTTCTTTGTTCTCTAGAACTGAGGGTGTAGAAGTTGCTTTGCATCATTTGAGTACATACCACTCAATTATGTTAAATCTACAAAAAATGGAGATAGGAAGAGCTAGAACATTCACTAATTTATAAAGTTATTGTAAGTGGATGAATAACCAATACTTGCAATATTAAGGACATGATTTTAGCCAAGAACTACACTCAGCCAAAACAACATTGGTTAGAGATTGTTATAATGCTTGACATATCTAAAGCATTTGACAAGTGTGATTAAAATTTCCTCCTAAAAACTCTATGAAAGTTTAGATTCAACAATCAGATGATTGATTTGCACCCCCTCATTCTCCATCACAATAAATATCCAAAACGGTAAATAGTTGTAGAGGCTTAAGACAAGGAGATCCCCTTAGTTCCTAACTACTTATTATCTTAGAAAAAATACTTATAAGAATTAAAGCTTTCCACTAACAAGAAAGGAAAATCTATGGCCAACGAATTGTAAATAAAGGAACTAGATACATAGGGTATCATTTGTAGGTTACATTATCTTTTATTCCAGTCTTTGTCTTATTGAAAGAAACTAAATCAAAGCAATTCTTCACAACTAGCAACAAGCTTCAAGGCAAAATAGGAAATGGCCCAAACCACAAGAAAAAGTCGATTCTTAATATCTAGGGATAAAAAGAAGTGAGACTACCAATGAATTAACTAGGATTTCTAATACACCAAAAAGCAACAAATGGGCTAAGGGAAAATAATCAACACATCCCTCATGTCAATACACCTATATAAGAATAACAGGAGTAGAATATTGTCATTATATAGTTTGATTGGATGAAATATCTTGTTACTAAGTATTGGCATTTGTTATTATTTATATACATTATTAATAGAATTATATAATTAATGGTTTCATTTACTTGCTTGTGTTTGAAAATAATATTTTGATTTGGCTACAAGTGATGAAGAAAAGAATACGAACATCATAACTCCATGCAAGAGTATTGAATTATTCTTTGGGAATCTCTCTAATGCATCAATAGTCTTTCTAGAGTGTCATATTGAAAACATAGGAAGAGAGAAACATGAGAAAAACATAGGGAGAGAGAGAGAGATCTCGTAGAGATGAAGTGTGTGAGAGAGAAGGGGGGAGGGAGATGGAGATGACGAGAGAAAGAGAAATATAAAGGAGAGAGGTAGAGAGAGAGAAGAGATAGAAGCATATGTAGAGAGATACTATTGTTTCCTATTAAATTATTATAGGGGCTTCCACCTATTATCAGATCAAAACCTCTAATTGAATTAATCATTTCATCAAGTCTTTCTTTTGTCAAATTCTGCACATCTTCCACCTTAATCAATTTACCTTTAAGAGAGAGAGAGAGAGAGAGAGAGAGAGAGAGAGAGAGAGAGAACAAATCATGCTCTTATGCCATGTCAACCGTTGATTTGTAAAGTGGCTTATTCACTCAAAGAGATAAAAAGAAACATCTCAGAGAGAGGAAGTGTGTGAGAGATAAGGGGGAGGGAAATAGAGATAGAGAGAGATAAAAAGAAATAGAGAGCTTGAGAGGGAGATAGGGATATATATAGAGACCTAGAGAGATAAATAGGGAGAGATAGAGAGAGAGAGATATAGAGAAAAAGAGAGGCATAGAGACAAAGATAGGAAGAGAGAAAGAGAGAGCATAAGAGAGAGGTGGAGTACCTTTAAATTTCAAGTAGAGAACATGGCTAGATGCATAACCTTTTTGTGAATAATTGTTTCCAAATTTTCACTTTACCACCATCACAATTGAAGAGACATTTCCTAAAACACAAAATCATTATCCATCATGGGATTACAAAACTAAGCTTAATTGCATAAACATAGTGACAAAGTATTCCATTGTGTGATATACTTGAGGTTATAGTCAAGCATTCCAATGGAAAACCCTACATTAAAGATTACACTATGGCACTTTTACAATGTAAAAAGTGGAGCTTGGTATGTGTTGGTCCAAATAATCTACTCAAATTTGACTTACCACTATAGAACAACACACATCATTACATGGTTTCAATGGTTCAAATGATGACCATGAATCAACAAATCAAAATAGACCCAAAAAATTAATGCAAATATTCTATATACTCTCTTTTTGAGAATACTAATATTACAAACAAGTAGAAAATCCCTTTTTAATATGGCCCCCTTATTTATTGCTCTTATTGACTTAATTTTACAAACTATGTATACTTTTTATGCAAAATAATGTTTGCTTTTATCCAATAGAACTCCTTTCCACATCTATTTTTGGAGTACCCATTGCACACTAAGGTGCGATTGCTAGTTTATAAGTTCGTGTCCGTGTTCCTCTTTGTAAAGGTATAGTTATAAATATATAGTTAAATTATATATAATTTATACATTCCATCATTATTTATAAGTATAAAAATTTATAAGTTATAATCCTTTCAACCCACGCTCATAGTAAGTAATATTATTTTTCTAATATTATTTATTTATTTTATATTTTTATATATTTTCAATGTTATATATTTATATAATATAATATAATAAAATTATATATCATATAAAATATATTATATTTTTATATTACCCTTCCTAGGAGGACCGGTAACTTAGAAATGTAGTGTTGCCTAAGTTGTGTTTTAGTTGTGATGATGTTTTTTTTTGTGAGTGTGTAATGGTTGAATAAATCTAGTCATCTGCAGGGGCTCTGCTCCTTTGAGGATGAAGGCAACAAAACTGTTGGCACTTGGTTAATTGTACATTGTGAGTGGTCCTTAGCATTTTGGTCTATAGGTGTCTAGAACCTTGATAAGGCCACTGATGAAAACTATATAAAGTTTGGGGTACTATGTTGTTGGAAACATGTGCATCAGCTGGTAGATTTCAATTGATGACTTTGAGGATGGGCTTGGTGGTATTGTTCGAGTTGTGTTTGGAGAAAATCCATTTAGAATCACAATGAATGAACAATACGAACTTAAATTGTCTACATGACTATCATGTCCTCATTTTTTGCATACCATATTTAATGTCATGTTTTAAAGGTTTCAGCGGAAATATATTATATCTTCATTGCCAATTTTTTAGGATTCATAAGGTAAGCATTAGTGTCACCACCTTGTACATTGTAAGAAAGTTTTCCTTTGATCCTCAACTAATATAGTAAGTTTTTAAGCAACTTTAGTCTAAATATTAAAAGATTAAGCATTGAATTGAGTGTAGATTATGTTGGAGAGCCCATATTGGGTGCTTACTAAAGAAAAGGAAAGAATGTAATGAGAGACTCCCACTTTATTCCTGATGAAAATTAGAGGGCCACTATTCAAGAGCTTCTTAGAATTCTCAAGATCAATTGAATGAATGCAAATATCAAATTGAAGTAGTTTAATTAGGCAAATAGTTGAATACATATAGCCTTGAGTAGATGCAATCCTAGGAGGAATTGCAGTGAGAGGCAGTGAAATAGAGAGTACTAACTGCTGTTGCATGAATCACATTAGTTAGCTTCTGTATGAATAGATTTCCCATTATTTACGGAGAGAAAACTAACACTAACACCCCCCTTAAGTCTAACTAAGGAGACATAAACTGATATAGCCAACAAAGATGGGTCCTGGCATCAAGGCCATTTTAGGTACCTATGTACATAAAAAATTCTCATAAGTGGAGAAAGGTAGAAAACCCAATGGGAAAAAATACTACCCCCCAAAAGAGAAAAACAAGAAAGTGTACTAGACACTTTACAAAATACCCAAAGGTGATGATCCTGCTGTGAAGAATCTCTGGAAGCCTTCTGTGTAGCAACTCTGAACTTTGATGTAGCAACAGGTGATGATGGTAGTGATGTCAGGTTCTAGAATTAGGAATCCATGTTCCAGATTTAGAGACTGCATATGCGAAAAGAGCATGACCCCTAAATGTTTCTGGTGCTGTATCTGGTGTTGATGATGACTCTTGATTAGATTCAAGATCCTTTAGATTATGCTTTTCAAGAAGATTGGTCAGATGATTGATCTTCTTCTTCAAACATTTTTGCTCAGTGTGCCCAATTTTATTGCAATATGTACACTTTGCTTTTTCTTTACCTTGATCTAAAAAGCTTTGAGTGTTTGATTGTGAAGACTCAGCTTTCTTATCTTTCTTGATTTCTTTGGCCTTTTGTTTTTCTCCTTTGTTATTTTTCCAATTTCCAGCAACAAGAGCATGTGGTTTGTAATTCTTCATGGCACCCATTTGTATCAATTTATCTCGTTCCCTTGTTAAGTCAACAATGAATTCATCCAAAGTAGGCATTTTCCATGAAGCACCAAAAGCCCTTTTGGTGGTATAAAAAGAAGATACAAAGATAGAATATTCAGGACTTAATTTGGAAAGCATAAAAAGTATGAGTTGATCTTCCTTTTTATCTATCCCACATTCTTTTAACTACAATTTCAATGATCTAAACTTTGTGAAATAATCTTCTAAGATATCAAAATCTCTAGGGCTCAAATTGAGGAGCTCATTTTCTAACTCATGACTTTTTAATTCATCAACCTTCCCAAAAGGTTTTTCTAAGGTTTGCCATACCTCATTGGGTGTTTTCAAGGTTTCAAGATGAAATAAAAGTTCAGGAGCTAGATTTAGACATAAGCACCCGAAGGCCGAATCACACTTATTGAACCATTTTTCTTTATCTTTGATAGCATTTGGCTCTTTTTCTGTGCCCATAGTCACTCTATATAACCCTTTATCCTTTAGTATAAGTTGAATACTGAGTTTCCAATCATGATAGTTAAAGGGTGTTAGAGGTTTGATCGGACGATTTGGCTCCATGCTTTACTTAGATTGTTTGCAGATTTGTTTGAGATGTGGAAAGAAATATTGAGGGAGAAATGGAAGTGCACACAAGACACAACTCTAGTTACCCACTTGTGAATTTTGGCACTTTATATTTTAGTGCATGTTTAAAAATCCCTTTGCTTAATTCCCCGCCCCCTCCCCCCCCCCCCCCCCCGCTCAAATGTGGCACTTTATATTGCATAGTCCAGTTTAGACAATTAAAAAAAAGTCTATTCTAACACCAAAGACATAATTTTAAATGCTTTTTGCAAGATAAAAAAAAATAATAATTTTGAGGAGCCCACATTAGGGCAAACTTAGGGTAAAAGCTCCAAAAGAGCAAGAGTGGCCAAGGGTGGCCAGATTGCAGGGCAGTGAACAGGGGTAAACATAACAGGAGAATAGAGGCAGCAAGAAAACCAAATAGGGGCGATCTTGGCAATGCTCAAACTAAATCACCTTTGCTGTGTGATTCTCCGTCAGAGAGATATACGAGCCTTTTGCTGTCAACTGCTCCTTGCATCTCATTGCTCACCTTTGCCCTTGCTGTACACTGGCTGGCGTCAATCCCCTTTTTGTCCACCGTTGCTAGCCATTTTCCCTTTGCTGGCCACTCAAAACAGCCTCCGATGCCTTCAAAAGCCTACGAATCAGCAAACACAAGGAGTTTAAAGCCTACGAACTAGCAAAAGACATCTCACCATCAAAACACAGGTGTTATGAGACTTGGGCGTTCAAAGCCAGGCAGGAGTGTTAAACTTGAACAGAGAAATGGGTGCTGAGAGAGGAAACATCCACGCTGAAGTTGAATAGGAAATTTCACACAGACACCAACCGGACACAATAACCAGCTAATCGCCAATAATGGCAGTCAGAAACCACGAATCAGAGGCTTTGATAATGGCAAAAATCTCTTTCAGAAGGCGTTGGGGCTGTGTGCAGATCTCACGCAGATGCAAAAAGAGCATAACCCCCTAAAAGCTTGTGCACACAAGGCTCCTCCCCTCCTCTCTAAAGTCTCCTACGGGCATGTCGCTACCTCCAATGTCTCCCACACAAAGAAAAACTAGACAAGCCTCCGATCAATCTCCAATTTATAGCACAAAGAAAGAACCAACAGTAGCAAGCACCTCCAAAGCAATCAATCCAAACCCCACACATGATGGAGAAACCAGATTTCCAATAAGCTTAGGTTTGACACCTTGACCATGGACTTCAAAGAACCTGCAAACAATTTCAGATTTGCTCTGATACCATCTTAGAATTCTCAAGATCAACTGAATGAATGCAAATATCAAATTGAAGTAGTTTGATTAGACTTGAGTACATATAGCCTTGAGTAGAAGCAATCCTAGGAGGAATTGCGGTGAGAGAGGCAGTGAAACAGAGAGTACTAATTGCTGTTGCATGAATCACATTACTTAGCTTATGCATGAATAGATTTCCCGTTATTTACAGAGAGAAAACTAACACTAACAGAGTCTAGTAAGGAACTTGGAAAATGAATGGGCACATCACTTTGATAAGAGTAAGGGAAAATTAGATGGATATGGGAGGGTACACGCAACACATAGCTTCAGAGTGGTGGATAGTGTGGAGGGGGATGGCGTAAGTGAAAAGAAAGGGATGATGGGAAATTGAGGGTATGGAGATTGAACATCACATTGAAATGACATAACTTGAATCAAACATGAAAGAAAGCATATATAAAAGAGACGGGAAGGTATAAAATGTGGACATTTATCAACAATACTTTTTAGTAGTCTAAATTATTAAAATAGATTACAAATTTATATAATTTTAAATAAATACTTAAGCATAGTAATATAAAATTCTTGTGTGTACAAAATATCAATAATTTTGCTTTCCGTTGATTTGAGATTAGATATTCATAATATCCTTTTTTTAATGTTAAATTAAAATAAATTACAGTTCTATGCTACCACCCTAAGTATCCTCTTTGTAGTTTTAGATACCTACTCAAGATGATCAAAATAAGTCTATGTGACTAAACTCTAGCATCCAAATTTGGATTGAAACCATAATCAATACAAGTAACACGAGGGAATGAGAAAAGATGGGAAATCTAATAGCTAAACTATGCCAAAACAACTTTACAAAATATAGAGAAAGGATTCCAACTTCTTGCTTTGTTATACTTTATATTGAATATAATATATATTAAAAACTATAGCAGCTTATGAACTGGGATCATGAAATGATTTCCAATATATTTGTAACAACTTCCAAAATGCAACCTCAAAATTCTAAGTATTAACCAAAAGAAACAACCCAATACTAACAAAAGGGTACAAGATAAACTTCCAACAACTTCCATTAACTTCCATGATATAATATTATGTAACAATGTGCAAAACATACAAGAGATGTCCAAATAATATCCACACAATATATAACTTCAACTCATTAAATATAATAAGGAAGTACAACAATAAGTACATCTAAAATAATATGAAAGTCTCCCAAGTACATATCTAGTACTTATCAATGAAGATAACATCTTTTCATAACCAAGATATACAAGAGGTCAAACACTACTACCCTCATCAATGATAATGAATACAATAAGCCGTGAACCAACCACCACAAATACAAGTGGTCATATACAATATGTACCATGAACAATATCTGAAGAACTCTAAGCTCAACACTGCAAGCTAATCCTCCAATCTCCCATGATCTTCTTATTGATTAGGGAAGGGTTTGAACCCACCATGAGGATGTCCCTTTCCTCCCCATCCATCAGTCAAGGCAAAGAAGCTCCGCCCATAATCCAAGGTGTGGTACAATACTATACTAGTGATTATCTTATTTAATTCATTTCCTTATTAATACATAAGTATACACATGCAACCATAGATCAAAATCATATTAAATACATGAAATATATTTCTCATCACACATCAACACATCCTTTCTAGCATCTAATACACATATGAATGCAATCATATGAACAAGCTAAATATGACCATCAATAAAAACCACAAGTCATTTTAACCCTACAAGGTTTGACTTAGAAATATACATCTAAGGCCATATCAAACATCCACATGAATTGCTACTTGCATCCCATACTACGAAAGCTCTCTCCATGTGATGCTATATGTCTTACTAAGAACACATGCCTAAGGTAGGACTACATGAATCTCATACTACATGCATCCTAACCTCAGTACAACACAAGTATCCAAACATACAAAAAACAACAATTCGAATACACGTACACACAAAGCAATAGCGTACAAGAACATACAATCAGAACATCCATTACTCAAATATACAAGTCACACACATAAAGCAAGTACATAATACAAACATAGAATACAATCACATCATACATTGCAATATCACAACAATAAAGACACTCATATATAACAAAATTGCACAAAGAATCTACAACCATGACACACACTTGGTCCCCACAACCCATCAAGAGGGCATCTCCCAACTGTGCATCGTATCTAAGTATCACTACCTCACATAAGACAAGAAGGTTAACTATACCACCACAGAGCACCCTACCCAACCCCTCAGGGTAGAACAACATGCACACTAATAAACATACCACATGTCTTATCCTCAAAGACCTAGGTACTAGTGATGGATGGCAAAAACAATACATAAACTTGTGGACATTATGCCATCGAGAGCACTAGAACTTCAAGTGATGTGGTGCCTATAGTGAGAAAGAGCAATCTCAATTCCTTGGCTAACTTTCTTAAGGGGACGATGTCTCAATGCATTCGGACCAAAGTAGAGAAGATGATCCTAGGATGTATCCACCCATGACTAGGACATCCAACCTCTCCTACTCCTTTAATCTTGTCATCTCCAATGAAAGTCAAGATAGATCAACCATCCTAGCCCTTAGAATAGTTTTGTGTCGAGAAGCTTCGGGATCACTCCCATAAACTGCTTACTCATATGACCACCTCCCTACTCTCACGAGTAGAATCATGACACAAATGATGTCACATAAATATAATCAACCATGACACAAAGGATGTCACAAAAAAATAAAAGCATCTACCCAAGGACATAATACATTACCAACCCAAGTTGGATTTACATGAGCATAAATAGGATAATCTCATCCCACACATACAATCAAGAAAACATTGTACACATAATAACACTACCCCAACGAAGAGATGATCTCCACCCAAACTAAGTTGTAAAATTAAATAAAAATTAAACATTCCAACCATACTCCAACCATGACATCAAAACTATCATACACAAATCCACTAAGGACTCTCAAACATAAGATCACTATACTTAAGTGTATGGGTAGCATAATTAATAAGTTCCAACTCATGCTCAAACCCTCATGAATAGTATCCACATAACAATTTCAACATTCTTAATAAGAAATACAAAGTCACAAAATCATGTTGGTAGATCACACATATACCAAACATGACTTTCATGCTAGCAACTTAGATTTATATTGAATAAAAATAGTTTTCATTAAAAACTCTATAACTTTTTAAAAGCATTGCCATTTTCTAATTTTTAAAATATGTTGGAAAGATAATACAAAGATCTACAAAACCCAGAAAATATTTTCATACTAAATTTATTTAACATACTTTTATAATGATAATATGATCACAAGTAAAACATCATTCTAAAAATAGTAGCATAGATAGACAGTCACTAATTAATACATATCTTAGAATTGACAAATTGGGTAAGGCTGATGTTTTTTTATATGATTTAAAAACATTAGCTGTGCAACTTCCATAATTTTTTTAGAGAAATCCATTTCCTAAAACTAAAGTTATTCAAGACGTAAAAGACTAGCTTTTTTTCTCCTCATGACAATTTTACTACCGTTGTGACTTTTCCCAAAAAACCATTTTGAAAAAGAGCTTCAATAACAAAAACATACCATGAAAAACATAATTTGAATCATCTTAACATATAGGTTTACTCCAAAATTAGATCTATGTTTGAATTCCGTAAATAAGATGTTTCTCCTAAATTTCACCAGGTTTCTTCTTTCCCAAGCAACCCTACTTTTCAACTTACAACAACTAGTTTCTTTCCAATTTGAACAATGTGAAACCTAATTGTTTTGATTCAAATTTGCCTATTATTTTTTATAAGTAAAACATGATTAACAAATAAATTCACGTTCATCAAAGAAACCTAAATTCATTGATTAACCAAAGTAAATATTATTTAAAGTCTTCCATGATAAGAACCCTACCTCATTCTTTGTAGCAATTTGGTAATCAATTGAGATGAATTCATCATCAATCCACAAACAATAACAATTCTTTAATTCTTCATAAAAAACACTTCCAAAATTCTTAATCAATAACCTATTTTCCTTTTCTTCTAAATTACATACTAAAATTGATAACAAAAAATAATAAAAATAAAACTATTTTTCTTCTTTTAATAACTCTTCCTTTTCCTTCCCAAAACATAAAAAATAAATTATAAAAGAAAAATAATATTAAAATATGATAAATATAATAATTGATTTTCTAAATCTTTAAAAAGGACACGGACATTAATAATTAAATAAATTACTAAATTATAATAATTAAACTTTTTTCCAAAAAAAAATTAATTACCAAAATAAATAAATAAAAGAAATAATATAATGTTCACATAATTGACCAACATTAATTATTTATTTATTTTAAATTAAATTAATTCTTCTTATATTAATTATTCTTTTCTCTAAATTGAAATGAATATTATTTATATCTAAATTCTAAAATAAAAACATGCACATACAAATCTATGTCAATTATAATATATAAGTAATTGAAATACAAATTGCATTAATTTTTTATTTCTAAAAAAAATGCTAGAAACTATAATTATCTAACTAGATAATTAATTTAAAATAAAATCTAAGCATCAAATAAATAATTAGCTTTTATCTATTTATTTCATTTTCTAATTAACCTTAGAATTAATTAACAAATAAATAAATAGAATTACTTCTATGCATTCAAATAAATTAATTGAGGCACTAATTAATTTATTTTCAAATAATTATTTATCTTAATTTAGTTTATTATTTAATTGCCCACACCATTGGATCATTTCAGTTCACTTCAACACCAGGACCTAGTTTGCCTTCCCCGATACATATACCTGTCACACAACATAATCTTTCAAGACATCTTAGTAGCATTGTTAGAAAATAATATAGTCATATAATCAGCTTTATGCAATTAACTATGGTAATGAAATCACACATTATGTACATAATGCATTAAATCAACACTTTACACTCAAAATAAATCAATTGAGCTTATCTAATTTTACCATAGAATTAAAATATCGTAGACTCAGAAAGAAACCAAAAATGAGAGATGTTACAATATTTTATTGTAAAATTTAATTCTTATAAAAGATGCCTTGAGCTCCATGTGGGGGCTTGAGTAGGAAGGATTGCATAGACGCATGGATGTAAGTGAAACCAAAGGGAAAACTTTTGCACTATTATGGCCAATACTAGTTTTGCTTCTATAACTGCTAAGTTTTGACATATATAGATCCTTGGACCTAACCCAAATGGTATGAATGCTATTGGAAGCTTGGCAGCTTTTGAAATTCCTTGGACAAGTCTCTCTCAATTGAATTCATGCATGTTTCCCCACAAAGCTGGTTCATGGTGGATTGGAAGGATTGGAATCTCAAGTTGAGTACCTGTAGAAATTGAGAACCTTGGAAGCTTCATTAGATTATGTGTTTGTACTACTAGTGGATAAAGTCTCAAGGATTCATTTATAATCATCCCCACTTGCAATAACATACACATAAAATTTTTTTATTTACCAAGCAAGATTCTCGCATTATTGCTTTGATGAATAAAATAAATATATTAAAAACACAATCCCTTTGCAAAACCTCACCTGGAATTTATCTCAAAAATACCTTTGAAATAGTTCTAGCATAACATATGGAAATAGAACATACTTTTAGAGTAAAAATGAATTGTAGGTAATGCCAACACTAACAATATGCATTCTTACAATCTTTAGGCCATTTACAGTGTTTGCGTTTAGAAAATTATCTTTTCCACATACTTCCTAGATCTCCCCGTGTCCTTGCTCTTGCCAGTTTGGATGTGCTCCCAACAATATCATATTCGTTGTCAAGAGGACAGTTGTAGTTTCTTGGCTAGCTATGTAGAAAGCCTTGCACTCAATAATTATTTCATCTGTAGTCATTCTCACATTGTTTTGCAGCTTTCCTCCTCTTTTCTTGTTGGAAGTTTATCATTAAACCAAGTAGATCAGTACCATAATCACCTGATTTTTCTATGCCAACAGTCCTCTCCCTGCCTTGAATCACTTGATTTATACATTTAATTTCTTTCTCCAACCGCCATTGTTATCTATTCTATTTTTGTGGGAAGAAAGCTTTTAGATAGATAAAGTATTTCTAGAATGTATCAATCTTTTCAGTCATGATGATTTATATAGGATAATTAAAAGTAGAGAAATGTCCATATCCTCTGTGGAAGTTAAACTTTATTAAGTTAGGGATATAAAACAATTATAAATTTTGTTTATGGTATTCACCTCGGAATATCCCTAGATTACTTACATATTTATGGCATCAGAACCAAAGAATTGGTAAAAAATAATGAGCAAATATAGAGAAATTAAAATCTTTTACGCTTTCCATTATATTGGAATGTTTAAAGCTACATTACTAGATTTTCTAGAACAACCCCCTATCCAAATTGAAAAGGTTCTAGCATTGATCCTAGTTCTTGTTCTTTCAAAAAATGTTCCAAGTTCTTCAGAAATGATAGGCCTTTCTCGCAAACCTTGACTGCATTTTGCAAAGGGCCAAGCCTTTCCGAGCTATTTTCAAGACAAACCTACAATAGAGGTCTTCTGAAATCTAAACAATGAAAAATGAAAATATTCTAAAAGAAAACATAATTAACTTAAACTAAATCATAAATCATAATTTAGTGTCACATCCCCATTGACAGAGGCTTGCCTGTAGGAGACTGCGGGGCCAAACAATAATAAAAATAAATGGAATTAAAAGATATTTCTTGAATGGAGGTTGATGGAAGGAAATAAATGGGAGGAAGACCATTTTCTATGATGGGGAGATAGAGTAATGGCACCAGCATGGGTGCCCTGGCAGAGAGGACCTGCAACATCATTAAGAAGGAATGGGCTAGCATTGAGGGGGAGATATGCAGGGTATGGACATCCATCAACACATTAATGATAGATGTGTTGTATATTTGAAGCAGATTAAATGAAAGAGCAATGCATAAATTCAAACTCAGAAATACAGACAAAATAGCAAAACATGAAGACAGAACAAAACATGAGTTTTTAACGTGGTTCACCAAATGGCTACATCCACAGGAAACAGGGGAATCTCTTTTTATTAAACTCTATTTTCATACACATACATCTAGAGCAGTACATGTTATATGGAGCTTAATCAAACTCAGAGGTTAAATTTTCTCCACTTTTATCGGCGTGTTTTCCCCCCAAATTATTTAATGGGGGTTTGGGGGCAGCGCCCCTTGCGAGGTCTAGGGGCAACAGCGTCGGGAGTTATTTTTTCTATTGGCTGACATAAAAAAACCCTATTTTGTAACCGATAAAAGTCTTGATAAAAATGGCCAAGGGTTGGGGTTTCTGTTGATATTGTATTGTAGCATTTGCAATGGTATTGAGTTGCAAGGATTGTTGGTTGTAATCGGTTTGATTTATTGGATAATAATATTGGACTCTTTATTGGTGGATGTAGACCGAGTTTGGGTGAACCACGTTAAAACTTGTCTCTCGCTGTTATTATTTCTGTGTATTTTCATTCCTCTGTTTAATCTTTATTTGCATTTAATTGATATCTTCTGCATGCAATTCCTAACAAGTGGTATCAGAGCCATGTTGTGTTCGATTATCATTTGTAGGGAGGTCTCACGGTTGAGTGGGAGTCTCACGGTTAAGCGGGAGCAATGGCAGACGAGGGTAAATTGAAGGTAGATAGATTCAATGGGTAGAACTATCAGTTATGGAAGATGCAGATGGAGGATTATCTCTATCAAAAAGATTTATGGAGGCCGTTGGAAGGAATAGCCAAAAAAATGGCAGCAATGACTGATGAGGATTGGAATCTTTTGGATAGAAAGGCATTGGGAACCATTTGGTTGTGTCTGGCACCATCTGTGGCATTCAATATAACAGAAGCAAAGACAACAGATGAACTGATGAAAGCTCTAGCTAAATTGTATGAAAAACCCACAGCATCAAATAAGGTATTTCTCATGAAGCGTTTGTTTAATATGAAAATGATTGAAGGTGGATCTGTGAAAGATAATTTAAATGAGTTTAATACGATTACCAGTCAGTTAACTTCTATAAAAATAAAATTTGATGAAGAGGTGAGGGCTCTCTTGGTTTTATGTTCCTTGCTAGAAAGCTGGAATAGCTTGGTAACGGCTGTAAGTAACTTTGTCTCTGTTTCAAATACTTTGAAATTTGGTGATGTTGTTGGTGTTATCCTTAGCGAGGAAATGCGACAGAAAAGCTCAGGAGGGTCCACATCAGGTAGTGTTTTGAATGCAGAAAGCAGGGGCAGATCAAAGGAGAGAAGAAAAGGTTCTGGAGGTCATGGGAAGTCATGAGGAAAATCTAAGGACAAGAGGTCTCAATCCAAAGGACATAAGGATTGTTGGTACTGTGGGAAACTAGGTCATCTGAAGAAAGATTGCTAGTCTTGGAAGAGTAAAGAAGGAGACAAACAAGAAGGCAATAAGGAGGCAAATGTGGTAAGTAATAAATCTGAAGATGATGCTTTGATTCTTTTCCTAGATAATGATGATGATTCATGGGTTTTAGATTCAAGGGCCTCATTTCATGCTACACCCCATAGAAGTTATTTTCTTGATTATGTCCAAGGGGATTTTGGGCTATTTTATTTGAGAGATAACGAACCTTGTCAGATTGTTGGAAAGGGAAGAATCAAGATTAAGTTGCAGAATGGAAATCATTGACTATTACAAGAGGTAAGGCACGTTCCAAGGCTGAGTAAGAATTTAATTTCAGCAAGGCAGCTAGTTGATGAAGGTTGCATAGTTACTTTCAGTGATAAAAATTGGAAGGTTTCAAGAGGTGCCTCAATAGTAGCAAAAGGTGTGAAAGTAGGCACCTTATATCTTTGTACAGGTCATACTATTCCTTCTACTTTAGTTGTTGCAGAGAAGAATCAAACAGGTTTAGGAACAGTTGTTGTGGGTTCACAGGAAGAGACTGAAATAGTTGCTACAGGTTTTGAGATGACACTGGCATAACAGACTTGGGCATATGAGTGAAAAAGGTATGAAGGTACTTCATTCTAAGAAAGTTTTACCAGGTCTAAAATGTATTAATATGAATTTCTGTGAAAGTTGTGCGTATGCCAAACAAAAGAGACTTAGTTTTCTCAAGGATGGGAATCAAAAGAAAGATGAAAAGTTGGAGCTTGTGCATACAGATGTATGAGGACCGGCTCAGGTATCTTCTCTCAGTGGCTCTCAATATTATGTTACATTCATAGATGATGCAACTAGGAAGGTTTGGATTTATTTCCTTAGGCAGAAATATGATGTATTTGAAATATTTAAGAAATGGAGAAGCTTGGTTGAGAATGAGATAGGTAAAAGATTAAAATGTCTTAGATCTGATAATGGTGGTGAGTATTGCAGCAAAGAATTTGAGGATTATTATTCCTTTAATAGAATTCGTAGACAGAAAATGGTTCCAGGGACTCCACAAGAAAATGGAGTGGCTAAGCACATGAATAGCACAATAATGGAGTGTGCAAGGAGCATGAGATTGCATGTTGGGCTTGTTAGATTCAGGATAGACAACTGAGAGGGGGGGTGAATCAGTTGTCCAAAAACTTTCTTCCAATTAATCACTTAAATCCTCTTTGTAATTCAACAGCATAATAATAAATCAATCATGGAAACATAATGCATTAAATCAAGAGCAGAAACACATTAACACATGCACCAAGATTTTAACGTGGAAAACCCGGTTAAGGGAAAAACCACGGGGTGACTAACCCAATATTGTATTCTCTATTAAAAGAATAAGAAGAACCAAATGGCACATGCCAATTAGGGCTCACGCTCGAGCACACTGCTCACAAGAGGCCCACTGCCTATAGGAGACACACTGTCTATAGAATAATAGATATTACATACTTGAACTGAAGAATAGCATCTTCACCATGCCTGAGTCAGTTCCATTTAAGCCCAATACTTTTGCTCTGCCTTTCGCTTTGCTTCTCACTACTACATCCTCTTCTTCACAAGATTACATTTTAAATGACTTCACAACCTCTTATTTATACAAGACATTTGACTTTGGAATAATCATCCAAGTCAGCATACATTACAGAGCAAATACATGAATACAACATAACTAATTACAAAATGACTTTACGCGGATCAACACGCAGTCGGCCACACAGATCTGAGACTTCAATCTTCCTTTAGGAAAATGCCAATCTTCACAGAACATCTTCAAGATCATCCGTAGGATGAGTAACTCATCCGGTCGGCCAAACTTAGGAAGAACATCATCATCTGGAGGTAATTCTTCAATTACAAGCTCAGACTTCAATGCGGATCACTAACACGAACTGGACACAATCCAATGGCCTCCACAAGCTTGCCTGAATCACCAAGAACATCCACACTACTTCTGCTTACTGAAATCTTTCTCTCCTTCATCCGAAAGCTCAAGAACACAATTTGTCATCACTGTTGTATTGGAATAGATGCTTACGGACCTCCAGACCATGAAGCAATTGAGTTTTTAATTCACATTGACATCCTAAACACTCCACCAAATCCGCAGAACAAGATATTTCATTTCCGGATCTCACCGGACCTATCTGTGTCACTCTGTCACCTCTGAACATTTGTCAGAACCTGTTTTTCTCAAGTGGCTATAATTTCTTCAAATCTTCATGTGGACCTCTCAGTTCTTTTGGATCATCTTAAGAAACATATCAACAAACCTTTTGATGTGTATCCTCTGATTTGCATCTTAGCTAGGATCTTCACCTCATTGTCTTCACTGTTCTTCTCTGTTCCTGATAGGACTAATTTTCTCAATATCCTCAGCATACAACTCATCCAATCCTTATCATCAATGCAACAGGAGTATGTTGACATCAATGACAACACCAGTTAGGCCCATACTTGCAACAGGGCTGCCTTTAAACATGTGGGCAGAGGCTGTCAATACCCCTGTATATTTAATTAATAGAGGTCCTTCAGTTCCTTTGGGCTGTGGTATTCCAGAGGAAGCATGGACATATAAGAAGGTGAGTTATTCTTTTCACAAAACCTTTGGATGTGAAGCATTTACACATGTAGATTCTGAAAATAGAACCAAGCTGGATACAAAATCAAAAAAGTGTATCTTCATTGAATATGACATTGATGAATTTGGTTATAGGCTTTGGGATGTTGAAGATCTAAAAATTGTGAGAAGTAGGGATGTTTTATTTAATGAGAAGGTGTTGTACAAAGATCAGTTGCAGCAGCATGAGAAGAAAGAAAAGGATTATGTGGTGCTAGATGATACTCTAGATAGTGATGTTTCAGTGGTTCCTCATGCTCCGCAACAGTAACAAGAAATACCACAAACTCCAGTGAATGTTAGATGGTCAACAAGGCTAAGTAGACCTCCTGAAAGGTTTTCTCCCTCTTTGTATTCTATTTTGTTAACTGTATGTTGATGAATCGAAAGGGTATAATGAAGCTATGCAGGTGGCTACAAAGGTTCAGTGGGAGTTTGCAATAAAAGAAGAAATAGACTCCTTGCTGACAAATCAGACTTGGAAATTATGTAAGTTGCCTACATGTAAAAAAAAATTTACCAAACAAATGGGTTTATAGGCCGAAAGAGGAAGATGGAGGTAAGAAAAGATTTAAATCCAGGTTAGTTGTAAAAGGATTTGCACAGAAAAAGGGCATTGATTTTGATGAGATTTTTTCTCCAGTTGTTAAGATGACTTCTATTCGTACTGTTTTAAGTATTGTGGCTACTAAAGATTTGCATTTGGAACAGCTAGATGTAAAAACTTCCTTTCTCCATGGTGATTTGGAGGAGGAGATATATATGGAACAACCACAGGGATTTGAGGTCAAAGGTAAGGATAAACTGGTGTGCAGATTGAAGAAGAGTTTATATGGCCTGAAACAAGCACCCCGATAATGGTATTTGAAATTTGATAGTTTTATGGCTGAGCAAGGCTACAACCAGTGTAATTTTGACCATTGTGTTTATTTAAGAGGTTGGATAATGACAGCTACATTATTTTATGTTTATATGTTGATGACATGCTTGTAGTAGGGTCTAACATGGATCACATAAGAGAGTTAAAACATCAGTTAACACAATCTTTTGCTATGAAGGATTTAGGGGAAGCAAAACAAATCCTTGGTATGAAAATTTGCAGAGATAGAAAGAACAAAAAATTAACTCTATCTCAGGTTGATTATGTTGAAAAAGTGTTGCAGAGATTCCATATGGCGAATGTAAAAGCTATCAGCACACCTTTGCCTAGTCATCTGAAATTGACTAAGGAGATGTGTCCAAAGACACAAGAGGAGGAAGACAAAATGTCCAAGGTACCATATGCTTCAGCTATAGGAAGTGTAATGTACGCCATGGTATGCACAAGATCGAATATTGCACATGTTGTAGGAGTTCTAAGCAGGTATATGAGTAATCCTGGATTGGAGCATTGGAATACAGTAAAATAGATCCTTAGATATTTAAGAGGTACATCCAATAAACACTTATGTTTTGGGGGCTCTAATACTAATTTAACAGACTATGTGGACTCAGATTTGGTAGGGGATATTGATACCAGACAAAGTACTATAGGTTATGTCTTTACTATAGCTGGGACAACAGTGAGTTGGATCTCACAGTTGCAAAAGGTGGTTGCTTTATCCACCATGGAGGCAGAGTATATAGCTGCAATAGAGGCAAGCAAGGAGATGATATGGCTGCAATCTTTCATGGAAGAATTGGGCAAACAACAAGCTAACAATTATTTGTTTACAGACAGTTAGAGTGCCATACATCTTGCAAAGAATTCTGCCTTGCATTCAAAGACCAAACACATATAGCTAAGGTATCACTTCATTCGGTCGACGTTGGATGATGGATAGTTATGGCTAGAAAAGATTCATACAGATGAAAATCCAGCGGATATGTTTACAAAGGCAGTAACAAGGGAGAAGCTGAGCTCCTCTTCAGCTTCGGTTGGTCTTCAAGAATGAAAAACAATAAAATTAGAACAACAGAGTCCAGGATGCTTATTTACAGTGGGAGCTATAGGGTCAACGGTGTTATGATCAGTCTCCAAGTGGGAGATGATATGGTGTGGAGTCTGATCAGTCTCCAAGTGGGAGATTATTGTTATATGGAGCCTAATCAGACTTAGAAGTTAAATTTTCCCCACTTTTATCGGCGTGTTTTCCCCCCAAATTATTTAACAGGGGTTTGGAGGCAGCGCCCCCAAGACGTGGTCAAGGGGCAGCGCCCCTTGCGGGGTCCAGGGGCAGCGGCATCGGTAGTTATTTTTTCTATTGGCCGACATAAAAAAACCCTATTTTGTAACTGACAAAAGTCTTGATAAAAATGGCTAAGGTTTGGGGTTTCCGTTGATATTGTATTATAGCATTTGCAGCAGTATTGAGTTGCAAGGATTGCTGGTTGTAATCGGTTTGATTTACTGGATAATAATATTGGACTCTCTATTGGTGGATGTAGCCCAAGTTTGGTTGAACCACGTTAAAACTTGTCTCTCACTGTTATTATTTCTGTGTATTTTCATTCTTCTGTTTAATCTTTATTTGCATTTAATTGATATCTTCTGCATGCAATTCCTAACAGTACACACACTAATACAATGTCTAGATACTATTGAAGTTCAACCTTCAAAGAGAATGTGAAGAGACTAAAGAAAATGGAAGACAAAAGAAGGTAACAATAGACGATTGGGCTTCAAAATTCCAACGATCTCCCACTTGAAGTCCAATCACTGCTAGAAGACGGATGCTTAGAGATATCCCCCACTTCAGGCTTATTGTCACATCTGGACAATGCCGAGAGAAGTCCTACAGAACTCGAACTTCTCCCTTGGTACTATCTTTGTCAATGCATCCACTGGATTTATCTTTGTATCAATTTTCTCCACTTTCAGTTTGCCCTCCTCAAGTATAGTCTAGATGAAATGATATCGCAACTCAATATGCTTGGTCCGATTATGAAAGGCTAAGTTCTTTGCCAAATGAATAGCATTGTTGCCATCACAAAAAATAGTGAAAACATATTGTTTGTATCCCAACTTACCTAACAATCGCTGCAACCAAATCATCTCTTTCGCACCTTCAGTGAGAGAAATATATTTATCCTCAATAGTGGAGAGTGCAACCACCTATTGCAATCTTGAAACCCAACTGACCGCTGCCTCGACAAATGTGAAAACATAACTTGTTGTGGACCTTCGCTTGTCCAAATCTCCAGCCATATCAGAATCAACATAACCTCGTAAGTGTGCATCTCTCCCTCCAAAAAACAAAACATAATCTAAAGTGCCTTTTAAATACCTTAATATCCACTTCACTGCTTCCCAGTGAGGTTTGCCCAGATTACTCATAAATCTTCTTACTACTCCCATTGCATGCGAAATATCCAGTCGAGTACAAACCATGGCATACATAAGACTCCCAACAACTGATGAATAAGGAATACCCTTCTTATTTTCTTGCTCTTGAGGTGTTTTTGGACACATTTCAGATGACAAACAAAAATGATTAGCAAGGGGAGTACTCACTGGCTTAGCATTCTTCAAGTTGAATTTGTCCAAGACTTTGTCAACATACTTTTCTTATGACAATCTAATTTCCCTCTTAAGTCTGTCCTAGATTATGGTCATACCAAGTATCCTCTTTTCTGCCCCTAAGTCCTTCATTACAAACTTTTGAGCTAACTGATGCTTCAAAGCACAAACAACTCTCATGCTAGTGCCGGTAACTAGCATATCATCAACTTAAAACAACAATAAAACAAATTCACCATTATCCAATACCTTATAGTAGACACACGGATTAGATTCACAGCGTGTGAAATGTTGCTTAGCAATGAAAGAGTCAAATTTGAGATACCACTATCGAGGGGCTTGTTTGAGCCCATACAAACTTCTCAACTGGCAATACAAATCTTCTTGACCTTGTTGCTAAAAACCTTCAGGTTGATGCATATACAACTCCTCGTCAATGTCGCCATGAAGAAACGCGATCTTCACATCTAATTGTTCCAACTCAAGATCATATACCACTTCCAATTCCAAAACCGCTCTAATAGTGGTCATCTTCACAACTGGTGAGAATATTTCATTGAAATCTATGCCTTTTTGCTGATCATATCCTTTCACCACCAATTTGGCCCAATAACATTTTCTACCTCCTTCTTCCTCTTTTAGTCAATACACCCATCGATTCTTCAAGGCTCTTTGATTGGGTCGAAGCTTGACCAAATCCCATGTATGATTGGCCATGAGTGGATGCATTTCATCTTGTATTGCCTCCAACCATTTCTCATGATTGACATTGTCACAGGCTTCCTTGAAAGTGGCTGGCCCTGCTAAATCAGAAATCAATAATTGATAGTCTTTGAACTTTGCCGGAAGTCGACGCTCTAGCATAGACCTCCGCAATTGAGGTGCTTGTTCCCTCAAAATACCCTGTTCATACACATTTCCCTATTCGTCATTGTTCAAATTCCCTAGTGCCAGACATGGCACACTCCTCAAGTTTATCAATGCTTGCGTTGGAGAAGAGTCAACAGGCAGTTGCGAAGACAATTCCAAAGGTTGTGATGAACTAGCAAAAGGCTGCATATCAAAAATATTAGGCCGGAATCGTTCTTGTGTCAATGTTGGTGCATTCCTATGTGGAAGTTGCGCCATCAATGACTCACTTTCATAAGAGTGCTGCACCAAATTTGGTGTGCTGAAATTTATAGCGCCATAGTCATGAGGAGGACGCTGGCTAATTTCAAGTGTGGAAGTAGTATGGTGCTACGTATTAATATTTTGATGATCCTTAGCATTCAAACAAGGTAGGGTTGAAGTAGTATGGGGTTGCGTGGGAAATGAAAAAAGGTGTAGACTTTTCCAAAGTCTCCCTTGCATTTTCAAAAACTTGTATTGAATTTGTCATTTCTTGCATGGAGGATAGAGAAGGCAGCGAGGAATATAAAGGTTGCGTAGCATTTTGACTTGGCAGCGAATGACTTTTGATAGAGGGCGTAGAGATATAGTTGAGCAAGCAAGGTTGCACATTAAGGTTGGGCATAACACTTACATGTGACTGCATACAAACTAAACATGAAGTAGATGGTAGAGAAGACAAATTCTGAGGCATAGAATGTGAATATAGATCATCTACAGTTCCAATGTCAACAGGCAAAAAATTTGTGTTGTGTCTCCTGTTTTTGTAAACCTAGAAAAACTTTTTCATTGAATATCACATCACGACTACACACTATCTGTTCGACAATTGGATCCCACAACTGATAGCCATACTACTCCTCTCCATAGCCAATGAAAATACATTTTTTTGCTTTGGCATCCAGTTTTGTTCTCTTCTCCTTGGGAATGTGAGCAAAAGCCTCGTAGTCGAAGACTCGTAAATGATTGTAAGAAATCCTTCTTCCCAACCATTTCTCCTCTGGAATATCAAGATCTAATCGAGATGAAAGGCCTTGATTGATCAAGTACACCAATGTATTCACTGCCTCTGCCCAAAATTCCTTACCCAATCCTACATTAGAGAGCATACTCCTAACTCTCTCCAAGATTGTTCGATTCAGCCTCTCAACTACACCATTTTCTTGAGGGGTGAATGGAACAATCTTAATATGATGGATGCCATTATCTGCACAAAAAATGTCAAACTCCAAAGAGCAAAACTCTCCACCATTATCCATTTTCAAACAATTCATTGTAATCCTAGTTTGATTCTCAACAATGGCTTTGAAAAATTTAAATTTGCTAAATACTTTAGATTTTCTATTTAGCATATAAACCCAAACTTTGTGAGTGCAATCATCAAGAAAAGTAACCAAATAATTTACTCCTCCAATGGAGATTACCTCCATAGGACCAAACATGTCTGAGTGCACAAGCTCCAAAGGCCTTGTCTTCTTGTAATGTTCGGTTTTAGACAAGCTGATCCGCCTTTGTTTGCCATAGATACAATGCTCACACAACTCTAAATCAGCAGATTGTAAACCTGGAAGTTGATCCCCTTTGAGAAAAACTTCAAGTCCTTGCTTGCTCATATGCCCTAGCCTCTTGTGCCAAAGCTCTACACCGCTGTCCACAACCATCATTGCAGCTTCCACTTCAGCGTGGCACTCTAGCACATACAAAGTGCTCGATTTGCTGCCTCTTACAATGACTAAAGCTCCTTTAGTTACCTTCCAAGTGTTTGAAGAAAAGGTGATGCTACACCCTTGAGCATCAAGTTGTCTCGCTGAAATCAAATTCCTCTTGAGCTTAGGAACATGTCTCACATCCCGCAACATCCACTTGTTTCCATTCTTTAATCTCAACATTACATCACTTTTGCCAATGATATCACATGGCTCATTGTCACCAAGGTATACTCTCCCAAGTTTACCTTCTTGATAGTTTTGAAAAATTTCTCTGCATGAGGTTGCATGAAAAGAAGCACTGGAATCCAATACCCACGAATCAACTATAATTTCACTTGTTGCCAAGACTAAAGCCCCTCCATCCTCTACATATGTAGTGTTAACCTCATTGTCTTTTAGCTGATTTTGTGCCTTCTTATATGACCTGCAGTTCTTCTTGGTATGGCCTTCTTTGCCACAAAACCAACAACCTCCATTTCTCCCCCTAGACATTGATCTTTTCGTAGATTTTGATCTCCTCCGATTGTAATTTCTGCCTCTATCTTGCTGTCTACCTCTATTGCCAAAAATCAAGGCATCACCAGATGCAGCTCCTTGATTTTTCCTTCGCATATCTTCGCTAAGAAGAGTTCCAACAACATCATTGAATTTGAGTTTGGCTTTTCTGAATACAGAGGTGCTGATGGCCATTACTACTCCTTCCCAGCTATTCGAAAGAGAATACAATAACAAAATATCTTTGATTTCATCATCCAGCTTCATGCTTACCGAAATCAGTTGGCTTTTTAGAGTGTTGAATTCGTTCAAATGATTGGACACGATACGTCCTTATTTCATTTTTAGATTATACAACTTCTTCATGAGGTAAACTTTATTCGAAGCTGAAGCCATCTCATACATATCGTTGAGTTTGTCCCATAATGCCTTTGAAGTCTTTTCCATTGTGACATTGAAGAGGACATTGTTGGATAGTGACAACAAAATTGTAGCTCTTGCTTTCTTGTCCAATCTTTCCAACTCTTCTTCATCCATCTTAGTTGGCTTCTTGGCTTTCCCTTCCAGCATGAGTGAGAGATCTCTAATCAGTAGTGACTCCATCTGCACCTTCTATAATCTGAAATTCTGCCCAGAAAATTTCTCAATCTTCCATTTATCTACTTCATTTTCGTCAGAAATTATCACAATTTCCTAACCAGCTTCTTCGTTGAGCTCTGATACAAATTGTTGTATATTTGAAGTAGATTAAATGAAAGAGTAATGTAGAAATTCAAACTCAGAAATACAGACAAAATAGCAAAACACGAAGTTAGAACATAACACGAGTTTTTAATGTGGTTCACCAAATGGATACATCCACAGGAAGCGGGGGAATCTCTTTTTATTAAACTCTATTTTCATACACATACGTCTACAACAGTACACACACTAATACAATGTTAAGATACTATTGAAGTTCAGCCTTCAAAGAGAATGTGAAGAGACCAAAGAAAACATAAGACAAAAGAATGTAACGGTGGACGATTGGTCTTCAAAATTCCAACAAGATGAAAGTTTCACGCCACATCCTCAATTGCATGAGCTCTCCCTCTAAGCGGTTGACATAATCTTTTCATCAGAACATGGATCTTTACTTTTAGGTATACTCTCATTGATAATGTCAAAGAATAGGAGTTGTTTTATGGTAGCTACAGGTTTTTGGGTCTGAAGTTGATTATCTATTGAGAGGATTCAGAAGATGAGTAGCTCAATGATAAAGAGTAGCACATCAATTTTTCCAAGGATGGAATAATAAAAAAATGCGTTGGTGGCTTTGGAGGCACTCAGTTGTTTTAGATGGTTGTTGCTACTAGGAGATGGGCATTCGATGCTCAAACCACCTTGCCATTTTTACCCATTCCCAAACTTCATGGCTCTGCACCAATGGCACATCTACCATAATAGAAATGAAATCCTCAATATGTGAGATGGATGATGGGGTGTGGGAGTGGGAGAGAGAGGCAAAGAAGCCTCCATTTCCAAATGGGACCTCATCTACGCCAACACCTTCAAAGCAATCTTTCCTCAACTATTCTTCTTTGTTGGAGTGCTATTAGTCTAGATGGGACCTAGTTTGATGGGAATGACATAAATGCTAGAATGCCGAGCTGTGGCCCATTAAAGATGAGTCTTGTCAAGTGTTTGGAGAGGATGCAATAAGGGGGACTCAATGTTTATAATCCTCTTATGAAAACATATTTCAATCTTCCTCCAATGAAATTTATGCTAAAAGCAATGGTGACAAGAAAAAGAAGTTACAAATGGGGATTATTTTTCTAGATATAGCAATCTGTTTGGAGAACCTCAGGTGGATGATGATGCATACATTGGAAGCTAAGCATTGTCTATGCTCTTCAACTATACAACTAATATGGTTGAGAGTATTTTATAGTTCCCTCATTATATAGGAGCGGTAATAAAACTAGGACGATTTTAAAGATGTTAGTGGTGACATAAAACCTAGCAGAGTGACATCGCTTCTAGTTTTGCTCGATGCTGGAAAGATTGCTCTTAGCTCTTACAAGAAAAACTAGACTCAACACCGAGAGTGAGAGGAGAAGTAGCATGCAACAAACGTAGGACGGAGGAATTCATGGCACAACAAACATCTACTTATATTAGTCGGCACAATTTGTGCCTTGGAGAAATGACTGTGCAAAAGACCTTTGACTTCTCTACTCAATGACAAGGAGGATGACATTACAAGTATTAAGGAGAGTTATAGCTCTGTATGTCGGTTATGTTGACAGTGATGGGATTATGAGGGAGGACAAAGGTGTTGTTGTGATAATGGGTGCTCCTCATTTTCACCAATGGTCATTGTGGATGTGAGAGAAAGATTGAGAGGAAGGAGAAAATAGAGATTGGGAACATGCTTCTAGATGCATAGCCTCTCTAGGTTGAAGATGAAATAATCATGACCAAGCAAGAGAGCTTAACGATCTCCTCAGTAGTTTCCTTTTAGCTAGTAACAGAGGTATGTTAGGCTTCCTACCTTGAATTTATTTAAGATTGTTGTTAAACATATATTATGTTTAGGTAACTGTAGCTTAAAAAGAAACCATTCATCATATAAGCCTAGATAAAATGGCTAGAGTTCTTTTGGTCAAAAGATAGGCCAAGTCAAGTATGGATTATTATCCTTCAACAATAATGCCTATGGAATTTATATGCCCTATTTGGTAACGGAAGAGCATTCGTAAAATCATATACCATGAAACATAGAACTTATTGTTACCTTTATATAAGACTTGATTAGTGCACATTTTGGCACTATTTCTAACTAAACCTAATTTCAAACTATTTAATAGATTTGTATTTTGGTATTAAGGCATTTTTGAGTTAAGTGGTTGTGAGTAAGTTTTGTTGTGGCGATTGAAAGGCATGAAGAAAAGGGAAAATTATTTAAATTAAAAATGAATAGTATTATATTGCCAAGAATGTGATAATGATAATTGTTCATTTTGATAAATGTTATTAATATTTTATTACTCCATTGAATGCTATATGGAAGTTTACTCCAATTTGATAGGTAACTAAACTAGTATGAGAGGTAGCTGTTAGGGTTAGGGCAGATCGGAGCAATAAACACTAACAATTATATGCAGATTAAATAACCCAAATATAACAATGAAGAATAACACAAAAGAGATCATAGAATTTTAACGTGGTTCACCCAAAATGGGCTACATCCATAGAAACTCAGACATCCAATGATTTTATTATCTAGTGCAAAACAGATTACAATCTCGCAAATTCCACACCCGCAACATACATCCCAGCCGCTTATAACAAGATTTTTGGAAGCTTCTAGAATTAGGATTTTACAATGTCATTTCTCTTTTGTCGGTTAACAAAAATTAACAACCGACTCCGAATGTGCAAAAAAGAGGGAAATTTTTTTGAGGGCTATGCCCCCGAACCCCTGCTTCTCGGGGGCTGTCGCCCCCAGGCCCCAAGGTCCCCGAACGCCCGCTCGGGGCCCAACCCGGCCCCGAACCCCGGCAAGGATACGTTACAAGTGTACAATATTTGCATGATCAATCGCCACATACCAACAATCTTCCACTTGGAGACTGATCAGGGTCCACACCAAACAGTGGCAATTATTTTCTTTTATATTGGGCACTCCCATATGAGGGGATGCTCACAGGTTTGTTGCAAGCCTAAAAGTTTAATAAGTATAAACCTTAATAGAAATATCTAGTCAAGGGTGTGATAAAGGGCACTACTTTATTTATTGTTTTGTGTTAAGTGAATCAGATAGCAAGCCCTACCTAATAAGGGACATTTTGAAATATAATTTGAGTTATGTTTTGTACTCACTATAGCCAAATTATCATGATTAGTATTTTGGGCTAAAAGGTTTTGATTTTTGAGATCCCTTAGGATCTCATTTAGAATCTCTAAGAATCCAACTATAATAGGCACAAGGCCTTACATTTGTTGGTTGATCTTGCATAAACGGTACACTTTGGTAAAAGCACTATGTCATGGCTATTGTGTGTGTTTACAACAATACTCATGACAAGATTAATTGTGAGTTGATAAGTTTGTGTGATGCTATCACTGGGAACCATTAGTGGTTGGATTAGGTTATCATGAAGATTTGAATATAAATAAGGCTCTATGCAAGAGCAATAGTGTGATGCACCTACATATTAACTATTAGGGAGCTATTAGATCATTATCTTCGTGGGAATGCATACTATTAATAGATGGCCCTTTGTTGATGGGTCAGTTATAACTATTCTAGCAAATTGTAGCGAAATATTATCTGAGTTCTTCAAATGTTGACTACTATATACGAGACCTATTAATTGTTGTCTATTTATGGTTATGAATACATAGTGTCACCACATTGGTCTTGAGATTAACTCAGGTATTGATTATGCATAAGCACGCTTACCAATATTATTGTAAACCTATAAGGTATCAAATATGATTATTGTGACCTTGTTGATGCATGTTGTGTTTCCAATCATGAAGGATGTTATAATATGATATAGTTTTGATACTTAAGATCATTGAAAGAGAATAGCCATGATTTATTTTGGAATGAGTATTGATAACTAGTGACTTGTTACACTGTTTGGTCTTGAACCTTTTTATGGTTATCCTCTAGTAGTATTCCTTCTATTTCACTTCTAGGAGGAAAGTTACTTCAGTGGCAATCAAACCTCGAGGGTAGGAACCTACATATATAACCTGATAGGCCAACACGAGGGTAAGGAATAAACTAGGTTCAACTTGGTCTAAGTGTCAATCCGGGGATCATAATCTTGCGAAAGGTGTCGTGGCTATCTGCACAAGGGCTGAAACTGGTGAATTAAGTGGGGATGAATGCATTTAGAAATTAAATCAAAACACACTTCTTGATCTGTAAATCTAATCAAGTTCTATTTTAATCATTACCTTTAAATCAACACACTCACACTTCTAAATTCTACTTCAAATTCTTAAGATCAATGTTTTGCTAGTTCACACAATACTTTTAAACATTAATGTTAAGAATAGAAAAGGTTTAACACTAAAATTGCATTAAAACAACTCAGGCGACATGATCTGATAAGATTGTGCAAATTATTTCAGTGTTCTAAGAACAATATGTATTTCACAAGTTCACATATATATGTTGTCCTTGCAACATGTGCTCATGCCATGCATTAACAATCTTTTCAAAAGAGAGCTCACTCCACACTTAATAAATAAGATCACCCTAAATTTAACAATTCGCAAATACGCATACAAAATTATTGAATCCTTTTGAATTAATAGTACGCATGTGAAATCATTGAACAAATGTAAATCATACCTCACACAAAAGTAATATAAAATACAGTCAATCGGTGGTCGTGGAGTGGGCCCTGCCTCCTCGTCGACCGATTGAAGGAGATAATCACATAATGTGTAGAATCAACTTAGAGAATACGATATTGATATTATATTTTTAGAGATAATACAAAAGAAGAAAATCACCACCTTTACAGGCTGAACCATAACATATATATATATATATATATATATATATATATATATATATATATATATATATATATATATATATATACAAGACATCGACTGTTATAGCCTATGGCCAACACATTGAGTATTAAAAACTACAGCTGTAAGAGCTTACGGTTTGTTATGGCCGATGACCAGCAAATCAAATATTAATAGTTTTTAGTTTGGCCGCAGGCCACAAACCAAAAAAATATAACAACATTGAAATAATTTCAAAATATAATGCAAAAAATAGGAAATGAGCGGTTCCATAGCACATCCAACTTGCCCTCTTCTTATCTCGTGATCTTCAAGGATTACCTTTAATATGGTATGGTCCTCATCTGACATGGTAGGGGTAAAATGATTGGAAGACAAGCCCAAGTGCTGAGGTGACTGAAGCAGCCAAGAGATAGTTGAAGAAAATCATAATGTGTCCTCTAATAATTCTAAATACTAAGGGGAAGGTCAGCGTTGAATTAGCCAATCAGATGCCAATTTGTGCGACCATGCAACTTGAAGATTCCTTGGTAGAGGAAGAATATCCCAAGTGTTGGAGTGGATGAACGTGGAGGAAGAAGTTCCATGTGGTAGTAATGGAGGAAAGAGTTGTGTGATAGGAAGCCTGTATACTGCAAGACATATTTTCCAAGGCTCAAAATAACAATGCTTATTAGTAAAGATAATCAATAATTAAATTGTCCATATTTTAATCTCAAAACTATATTAAATGACATATATATTTAATCATAAGCAACGTAAAATGGTATGAAATGGTATGAAAATGGAATGTGGGAATGGTTATGAAGTTGCATGAAATATGCCAAAATATAGCATAAAATAGAACATAATTGGCTCTCATCATTCCCCCCAACTTAGCATATTGCATGTCCTCGTGTAATCATTATTTTTAAGAGGTTCTGATTTGTACTAGTAGCTTTTGGATTATAACTTTCTCCCCTTCACCCTTGCTCATTATAATTTTTCTGTCAGCTCTTCATGACAAGCTTCATTTTTTTGTTTTTTCACTATTCATACCTCCTATAATTCTTTCATTTATCATTTTTCCTTTTTTCAATGTTTTTCTTTTTCTCTTTTTTTCTTTTGTCATTTTTATAGCATCATTTTTCAAATGCAATATACAGGAGGTGTCATCAAAACTTTATCTCCACATCTATGAGCTTTGTGAAATGGGTGAAATGATAGGCAATATGAAGAGTGAAATGATGAATGATTATAAAGGGTGAAAAAGAATGGATATTGGATCGGATAATAAGGATAGTAAGGATGGTGGAAAGATGAGTAATAAGGATGGTGTTTCTCCTCCCAACTTAAAAGGTTGATCCTCCTCGAGAAACAAGGAGAGGATAGGTGGGAAAGTTGCTTATATGATGAATATAATAAGCAATATTAATAAAGCTAAAAGATAAAATAATGAAAAATAAAAATTGACTATTTTACCAACTTGCATGTCCATTAATGCCAAAAGAACTAAGCAACAGTGAATTTGCAACAAGGAACCAAAAGCTGTGACAAGAATTATGATAAGAACTGCAACATAGGAAAGATCTTCATCTTACTGAAACATGATGGATCATACTGATGGTGGCCAAAATGATAGGGTAATTTTGTCTGCACTTTTGCGAACACCTCAACTGAATGTGAAACTCGTGCCACAGGTGATCAAAGTCATGTTGACCATGAAAAATTAGAGCACATCTACACAAGTGAGCGATAGGAGGTGCTAGAGACACTTAAAGAGAGTGAAAGAACTATAGAAGCATCTGAGTGTACCTAAAAAGGATAATCCCAAAGAAAGAACACAAAGAATGGCATTTTTTTTTGCTTTTTTTCTTCTTTTTTTTTATTTTTATTTTTCATTTATTTTTCAATTTTGATAACGACAAGTGACCGCTAGCCAGTGAGTTTTCAATCACTTACTGCTTAGTGGCGCTATGAAAATAGTTTTCACCACTAAGAAATTTATTCAACTACAATCCGCCAGAAGCTAGTTTTCAAATTGTAGTTGTCTAACAACGCTCGAAGGTTTTCGTTGTTAGAATTTATTACTTTTTTTTTCATTTTTTTAATCATTTTTTTCAAAAGCTGCATAAAATGACCAAAGAAATGAAACTCTCATATGGATGATGAAATGATACCATCAAAATCCTAGAGTTCCATCTAAATCCCTTCAATAAAAATAACTGTGAAAATCAATTGCTTGTAGTATTTGAAATGATGACCAATAATAACCTGAGCACAATCTGGAACATATAACCACCACTACAAACAATCTTGATCGCATTTAGCTCATTCCACTATATCTGAAAGGTGACTGTAGAACTTGAAATGATGATCAATATACCTTCATCAAGATTGACCATGCATTGTTCATAGCACCATTGCTGCTCATGCCACTATGCTTGAAAGCTGCCTGTAGAACTTTAGAATACATACCCATGAACTTGGTTGAAAGAATTACTCACAATGGCCGCAATCTTTGGAAGACACATTGTTCTATGATGACCAATTTGAATCAAATCACATTGAAACCTCATGAAGCTATGTTATCCTGTCCTTCTGAGCATGAGAGATATCCATAACTATTTCCAAAGTTGTATGAAAATTTGTAGTTGCAAATAATACAACTTCCTTACCATAGACAAGGGAGTGTAGTGAAAGACTAATTCTAGTCTCTCAACTAGTCTAATGTGTCCATACAACTTTAGGTAGGTGGATACTTATCTCTATGATGGATTGCAATGATCGGCATTAGAATGTGTTCAAGCTCCTTGCTCATGTCTTCAAGTTGTCTTTGGATGTGTAGTTCAAGAACATAGCACTACAAGATTCATAGACCAAGTTGCATATTGTCTTCCACATGTCAGGCATCAAGAGAAGTTCTACCCATGAATTTTGTTCATTTTTTGCCCAATAATCCCCTTGTGATCTCCACAAAAGAAGCTTGATGTGTTCCATATAGCTAGCAAGGCCAACAAAATGTTAGGAAAGCCAAAAAAGTGTGTCCTTCAATGCTCATGTAGAGAAGCATCATCAACTAGTGCAAAAATGTTGGGCAAACTGGATAATAAACCTGCAACCATATTCTCAAGACCAAGCATATCAAGTGTAGTAGTGTTAAATTTGTACAACATCATCCATTTAATAACTCCACCGTTATGAATGATTTATCATTAGAAAATGGAGGGTAGAGTGATTAATATAAAGACTTAATAAAAATGGATGAATAAATAATATTACAATGAATGCTTGTGTAGACACAATACAAAATCAATTAACACAAGAATGCATACCTTTATTTGGTCTAGTATCACATAGGTGGTTTTATTAGAAGCACCAATAAAACAATCAATGAGGTTTTCTTAGAAATCAACCAAGAATCGTCAAAATTCAAGGGATTCCCCCCCCCCCCCCCCCCCCAACTTAACTTCATACTGCAAGGGCATGAGAGCATTACAATAATCCAAAGAATGAATAAAGATAGTGACATATTTAAGAATACCTTGAGCCTTGTTTAATTAATGATCAACCAAAGATTTCCAAAATTCAATGGATTTTCCCCCAGCTTAATTTCACATTGTAAAATCATGAGGGTATTAGGATAATCCAAAGAATTAATAAAGACATATTCAATATCTTAGAGCTTTAATGAATGATCATCTATTTGTAGCACGTTTGGTATGGTCATTAATGCATTCACACCATCTTTTATCTAAGTGTATGAATAACATTTATCATTGGACCTAGATCAACAAGTGTGTGAGGAATACGTATTTTGACCATAGGTCTCCCAAGATCTAGATGTTTGAATATAAAAACATTTATAAATGATAGATCTTGTAGGATATCATTATGTATCTCACACAAATCTTGGATTATTAAGGCAAATAGTTCACCATTTCTTATGGCATGATTAATTTCAACACACACACATTTATGAGTTCAAATTGAAATATATTCGTATGTGTGTGAATTCCTTCTAAAGGTTGTGATTTATTAAGTAGATAAGAAGAACTAAATTCATTATCTTTCAATTGATCATATTGTTCTTCTAATTCAATTATACTAAAATCACATCCTTTAGTTGTATTAATACATTGCCATTGTGATTCACCAATTTCAAGCATATTAACAAAATGTAAAGGGATCCTTGAAATCTCATTATTATATGCAGTTTGAACCACATTATTAGATAATAATAGTTTATTAGGCATTGTAATTTCCCTTGGTGGATATGTTGAAGTGGACAGTGGGTGATATGAATAGGATAATGACAATGGTAAAAGTTGTGTGGGATATAGAGTAGATGGTGAAGATGGTAATATATAAGACGGATATGGTGGATATGGTAATATATGGGATGGGTATAGTGGTTGTTGTGAGCATCATTTTGACATTTTTGGTAATATGGGGATTGTTCCCATTCACCATAAATGTTAGGTGGAGAAGCATTTTCTGAAGAAACATATTGTCTTTCAAATCCAATAGAATTATAAGACATTTTAAAATCATTAAGCATACCATGATCTGCCTGATTTGATGTGTGTAGTTGTCCTTGAGTTACAAAGAAGACGTTCTCACTTCAACCTTTGTTGTGTCGAGGATCATTTACAACATCTATTTCCTTCACCACATCCTCTTGAATAGCTTGGCATGTGCACTTAGCTTCTTCCTTGCAACAATCAGAACAATAGATGGTCAAATCATCATTTTCAAAATTCTATTGTCCTAAAAATTCATCAATTATTTGTTCTTGCTCAACTATGGAAATAACGCTTGTAGATGCTCGTGACAATGTTAATGGAAGATCATGAGAAGCTAAGTTGCATTCGTTAGGTAGAGGAACTATAAAAACATCACTTTGTGTCGGCGTGATTTCCCCACCAATTTCTTCTTTTGTTTTTAAATTCGAAAGCGGGGGTCTGGGGGCGGCAGCCCCTAGCGGGGTCAAGGGGCAGCGCCCCTTGCGGGGTCCTGGGGCACATTTTCCCTCTTGTGGTGCCTTCAAAATTTTCCTTTTGAAGCATTTTTCTCCTAAAAATTGATGCATTTGAATGACCTTGAAAATGCAACATTTTTAACGTTTTTTGTTGTTTCTTCAAACTTACTTCTTTGCCTATCAATTAACTCACAACAACTGGTGTTGATATATATAAATGGTTGTTTCTACAAAGATCTTCCTACAAAATCTAACAATGCATCTATATGATTTAAACAACACAAATTAGGACTAATCACTTGGGCAAGGCTAGCAGTTGCGCGAGCTTTTCATCCTAATGCATTGGTCCTAACTCAACTCACTGAGCTAACAGGCCTTTGACACCTTTCCCCAGCAACGTCACCAAAATGATAGGCCAACACTGGGGTAAGGAATAAACTAGGTTCAACTTGGTCTAAATGTCAATCCGGGGATTGTAATCTTGCGAAAGGTGTCATGGTTATCTGCACAAGGGCTGAAATTGGTGAATTAAGTGGGGATGAATGCATTTAGAAATTAAATCAAAACACACTTCTTGATCTGTAAATCTAATCAAGTTCTATTTTAATCATTACCTTCAAATCAACACACTCACACTTTTGAATTCTACTTTAAATTCTTAAGATCAATGTTTTACTAGTTCACACAATACTTTTAAACATTAATGTTAAGAATAGAAAAGATGTAACACTAAAATTGTATTAAAGCAACTCGGGCAGTAGGATCTGATAAGATTATGCAAATTATTTCAGTGTTCTAAGAACAATATGTATTTCGCAAGTTCACATATATACCTTGTCCCTACAACCTGTGCTCATGCCACGCATTAACAATATTTTCAAAAGAGAGCCCACTCCACACTTAATAAATAAGATCACGCTAAATTTAACAATTCGGCAATACGCATACAGAATTACTGAATCCTTTTGAATTAATAGTATGCATGTGAAATCACTGAACAAATGTAAATCATACCTCACATAAAAGCAATATAAAATACAGTCAATCGGTGGCTGTGGAGTGGGCCCTACCTTCTCGTCGACCGATTGAAGGAGATAATCACAGAATGTGCAGAATCAACTTAGAGCATACGATATTGATAATATATTTCAGAGATAATATAGAAGGAAATCACCACCTTTACAGACTGAACCATAACATATATATATATATATATATATATATATATATATATATATATATATATATATATATATATATATATATATATATATATATATATATATATATATATACAAGACATTGACTGTTATAGCCTATGGCCAACACATCGAGTATTAAAAACTATAGCTGTAAGAGCTTACGGTTTGTTATGGCCGATGACCAGCAAATCGAATATTAATAGTTTTTACTTTGGTCGCAGGCCACAAACCAAAACAATACAACAGCATTGAAATAGTTTCAAAATATAATGCATAAAATAGGAAATGAGTAGTTCCATAGAACATCCAACTTGCCCTCTTCTTATCCCGTGATCTTCAAGGATTACCTTTAATGTGGTATGGTCCTCATCTGACGTGATAGTGGTAAAATGATTGGAAGACAAGCCCAAGTGCTGAGGTGACTGAAGCACCCAAGAGATAGTTGAAGAAAATCATAATGCGTCCTCTAATAATTCTGAATACTAAGGGGAAGGTCAGCGTTGAATTATCCAATCAGATGCCAATTTGTGCGACCATGCAACTTGAAGATTCCTTGGAAGAGGAAGAATATTGCAAGTGCTAGAGTGGACGAACGTGGAGGAAGAAGTTCCATGTGGCAATAATGGAGGAAAGAGTTGTGTGACAGGAAACCTGTCTATTGCAAGACATATTTTCCAAGGCTCAAAATAACAATGCTTATTAGTAAAGATAATCAATAATTATTGTCCACATTTTAATCTTAAAACTATATTAAATATGACATATATATTTAATCACAAGCAACGTAAAATGGTAAGAAATGATATGAAAATGGAGTGTGGGAATGGTTATGAAGTTGCATGAAATATGCCAAAATATAGCATAAAATAGAACATAATTGGCTCTCATCATAACCCTTGAAAGATTAAAAGTGAGGAGAACTACATGTGACTTCGATCCTGAAGTTGGTATGTAGGCAGTTCTTGGCAAAGGATGCCCTTGGACCTCAAGTCCATAGGGAAGGAATTTAGGGAATGACTCCGAGGTATGGGGTGTTCCTAAACTTGACGAACCTTCCCTCTTTGATATGTTTTAGCTTGAGGCTAAAACGTCATTAGATGATTGTGAACTCACCATCTAATGAATAAGTCCCCATTATATAGGCCCGAGCTAGTAAAAGGCACTCTATTAGCACTGGGCTCATCTACTGTGAAGTTGTTGGGTTAGGTTCTCTGAATCTACCCCAATCTTGGATGAACTTTTAGAATTGTCATCTTCACAGTTTATCTCTAACAAAACACAATTTAAAATATAAACTTTGAGATATATTCAAAATAAATCTCAACCAATAGGAAAATGTTATTAATTCATCATGATTCATAAATATATATATGGTTAATATTCAAAATCCAATTATAACACATCAGTCTTTAAGCTTTGATTAATATCATAGTTGCTTTAAAGACTCAATTTACATCGTAATAATGTAGCGAAGAACTCACACTAAAATATTAAAACTTAACCATGCTTTATATGGAGCTCTAGTTATGTCCCCACAACCGTATAGCACCTGATATATATTTTGAAGCAGTTCATCTCAGAAAATAAATTACTTTCCTGGAATCCTCTGCTGTAAAATTTAATTGATATGAAGGATGACCTGAGCTCCGTGTTGGGGTTTAAGTAGGAGTGATTGCACAGGTGCATGGATGTAATTAGGTGAAATCACAAAGGAAAACCGTTGCAGAATCATGGCCAATATTATTTTGGCCTCTAGCAGTGCGAAGTTTTGACCAATGCAGATCCTTGGGCCTAATGTAAATGGCATGAATGCCATTGGATGCTTGGCAGCTTTGGAAATTCCCTGGTCAAACCGCTCTGGATTGAATTCATTCACATTGTTTCCCCACAAGGCTTGATCGTGGTGGATTTGAAGGATTGGAATCTCAAGCTGAGTACCTGCAGGAATTGAAAGCCTTCCAAGCATCATTGGCTTAGATGTCTGTCTTGTTATTGCCACTGCTGGTGGATACAGTCTCAAAGATTCATTAAATATCATCCCCACCTGCAATAACATGGATACAACAAAATTGATCTGCTATAATCTCTGATTTTTATTTAAAAATACTCTTTTTCAAATAGTTTAAACTTCAAGCAGAATGTTGCTAAAACAGAACATAATCTAGGACCACTATTGGAAAAATGAATTCCAGGAAAGGTTAAAACTTAAGAGTCAGTTTTCTTACAATTTTTAGGCTATTTACTGTGTCTGCATTTGGAAAATCATTTTTCCCACATGCTTTCAACACCTCCTTGCGTGCTCTCTCTTGCCATTCTGGATGCATTCCCAGCAATACCATAGTCCATGTCAAGAGGATTGCTGTAGTTTCGTGACCAGCTAGATAGAAACTCTGGCATTCAGCAATTATTTCATCTATAGTCATGCTCATGTTTTTTTTTGAGCCTTTCCTCTTCCCTCTTTCTTGTTGGAAGTCATCATTAGACCAAGTAGACCAGTGCCATAGTCCCCTGAATTGTCAATAGCAGTCCTCTCTTTGCCTTCAATCACCTGCATAATACATCTTCTAATTTCCTTCTCCAATGACCATTGTTGCCTATTCTTTCTTGTAGGAAGAAACCTGTAAGAAAAAAATATTCCTAGATTTTATCAATCCTCAGTCATGAAGATATAGACAGTTAGATGCCCTGGATTAATAGATCTTTATAGCATTACAAAATGGGGGAGTACGAACAAAACATAGATAAAGTTATTGATGCAGAAGCATCAGAGTCCACAGGCCATCCTGCATTGCTCAATAAATATTTGTTGTTGTTTTTGTCAGTTTTGGTGTGTAGTGGTTGTTCTTGGCATCTCTCAACAGTAGGAAGCCTCTTGTATGGTAAAAATTGCACAATTCATGTTTTCGCCAATTGCAGTTTTGGAGCTTCACGGGTTGATTTCACGAAAACAATTGTTCAAGAAAATCTATGAAGGCTGTTAGAAAATCCTCTTACAGGGATAATCTTGGATGCATTTCGGTAACATTGGCAAAGATTTCATGGTCACATCTTGCACCATTTTGAATAATTTAAAACTTTCTGTTTGAGGCTGGCAGTTTATGGAAAGTTCAATTTCACAAATTTCTTAAAGGTTGGAGTGAAATCCTTTTGCAAAGGCCCTGAAGGGGTCATAATACACCTTTGGGCAAATTTTCAGGAAAAATGGAGAACTTTCAGTTTTTCGCCTTTTCGGCACCCGAATCCGCACTTCGACGCACTTTGTTGCAATCACATCAATTAATTTTTTTCTCCAAATTATCATTGCAGATTTGGGGTATTATAACATTCTATTTGGGTCATTTGATGCAAATAAAATATGGATATAGAGATCCAGGTTAAAACTATATGTTATGGCTGTTTCTAAGCCATTCCAGCCAGCAAGATGTCCATCTTGGGGGGTCAAATTTCAATACATACAACAGAAAGGTTTAAAGGAGGATTGATGGGCAGGCTGAGGTGCCTAACTTAGGCAAATAAATTGGTATTTTAGACACTAAAATCTATCTAATGTGAGGCATCAGAAGAAAATTCTAACGCCCATTTGAAGTGCCTCTTTAGAGGCTATTTTGATATATCTATAAACAGAAATTAATAGGTTACATGGAACACCTTATGGAGGACTTTCCAATGTGTCATTTCAGATTTTAGAATCTGCGAACCATGAGTAAACTCAGCCCCCAATTTGGGAAAAACAACACAGATTTGAAGCGCCTCATATGAGGTCAAATAAAAAGGAGAATATGCAACGCCAGATTGGGGAAAGCTTAGAAGACACCTCATAGAGGCATATATTTGGTTTTTTTGTTGCAGGTTTGGAGCAGCACCAATGAGTGAAAAGAAGGCGCCAGTGTGTGAGAGGATGTGGAAAATAGGAAAGCCTGTGCAGGCTTGAATGAAGTGAACCTGTGAGAGAGTGAGTTGAGAGGCCATGAAGGCCATATATATGTATATTTTATTGCAGATTTGCATAACTATTGAAGGCATAATGTAATTAGTGGCTGAATTGAATAAGTAATAGAAGTTTGTTTGCAATTCTATGTATTATGTTGAGTTGAGAGTTTGAGAGTTTGAGTTTTGGTAGCAGGTGGGAGTCCCACTTGCATCAGTTATGCTCCATTAGATTCGAAAGGTTTAAGGCACAGTGTGTCATAGATGAGAGTGGGCTCTAATACTTCAAAATGGCATGTGAATGAATGTAGATTGTGTTAAGTGCAGAAAAATAATAATGACAACAGCAAACAAAGAAAAATACGGAAGATAATACTCAGAGTAGAACACAGAAGACAGAGTTTTTTAACGTGGTTCACCAATAGGCTACGTCCACACTAAGCAGGGGTTGCTCTCTGTATTATCACAAATAAAATTTCTTACAACAAAACTGCAGCTTTGCAATACAAAAATACTATACTCTTCTTCCTACAGCAGCGAATAATAATGTCCACTCCAAGTCTAAGAATAGTCACAATAACTCCATCATGGGAGATAAAAGCATGTAGTAGTCGAAGCTGGGAGAGAGGAAAGAGTGGGCAACTGAACCATTAAGGATTGGACTGCACTAATTATTATATGCGTTACACCAACAATCTCCCACTTGAAGTCCAATCTGGGCTGCAAGAGAGCTGCGCAGAGAAAACCCCTACTCTAGGCTTATTGTTAGAACTTGACAATGCCAAAAGAAGTCTGACAAAACTCGAACTTCTCCCTTGGAACAATCTCTGTCAAAGCATTCGCCGGATTCACCTTCGTGTCAATCTTCTGTACCTACAACTTGCCCTCTTCCAGAACATGCCGAATGAAATAATATCTTAACTCAATATGTTTGGTGCGACTATGGAAAGCAGAGTTCTTTGCCAAGTGAATGGCACTGTTGCTACCACAAAACAAAGTAGAAACAGATTGCTTACACCGGAACTCACCCAATAATCGTTGTAGCCAGATCAGCTTCTTTGCTCCCTCAGTGAGAGCAATGTATTCAGCCTCAGTGGAAGAGAGTGCAACTACTTGTTGCAAACGGGAAATCCAACTAATTGCAGCCTTGGCAAAAGTGAACACATACCCGGTTGTAGATCTTCGTTTGTCCAAGTCGTCAGCCATATCAGAATCAACATACCCCCACAACTGAGTATCATGTCCTCCAAAACACAAGGCATAATCTGAAGTACCTCTGAGATACCTAAATATCCACTGAACCGCCTGCCAATAAGGTTTGCCTGGATTGCTCATAAATCTGCTCACAACTCCCACTGCATGGGCAATGTTTGGACGAGTGCAAACCATGTCATACATAAGACTGCCAACTGCAGATGAATAGGGAACACTCTTCATATGTGCTTGTTCTTCTTCAGTTGTAGGACACGTAGTTGATGACAACTGAAAGTGATCAGCCAAGGGAGTACAAACAGGTTTTGCATGCTTCAAATTGAATCTGTCCAAGATTTTTTGAATGTACCTCTCTTGAGACAATCTGATTTGTCTCTTCCGTCTATCCCTAATGATGTGCATGCGAAGAATCCTCTTGGCTGCCCCTAGATCTTTCATGGCAAACCGTTGAGCTAAATGATGTTTCAATTCTCTAACAACTCTCATGTTTCTACTAGTGACCAACATATCATCAACATAAAGTAAAAGTATGACGAACTCATCAGTTGCAAGCCACTTGAAGTAGAGACACAGATCAGATTTGCAGCGAATGAAGTTGTGCTCAACCATGAAGCTATCAAACTTACGATACCATTGCCTCGGGGCTTGCTTGAGGCCATATAAGCTGCGCTTGAGTTTGCAATATAAATGTTCCTAACCCGGTTGAACAAAGCCTTCAGGCTGCTCCATGTACAAATCTTGTTCAACATCTCCATGTAGAAAAGCCGTCTTGACATCAAGCTGCTCAAGCTCAAGATCCCATACTGCTGCCATACCCAGAACTGCGCGAATGGTTTGCATTTTGATGACGGGTGAGAATATTTCATTGAAGTCAATGCCCTTTTGCTGATCAAATCCTTTAACTACCAATCTCGCCCAGTAGCGTTGTTTACCTCCATTTCTTCTTTCAGCCGATATACCGACTTGTTCTTCAAAGGTCTCCCATTAGGCAGTAGTTTGACCAAATCCCAAGTGTCATTGGCCTGCAAAGAGGCCATTTCCTCATGCATAGCTTCCATCCACTTCATCGAGTTTTCGTCTTTGCAAGCCTATTTGAAGGTAGTAGGCTTTGACTGATCTGAAACTAATAATTCATAGTCATCAAATTTGGCTGGAAGCTTTTTCTGCCTACTTGACCTCCTTACATGAGATTCTTGCTGTGGCAAAATACCCAGTTCTGGTAAACTACCTTGTTCAGGCATAATGCTCTGTTCTCTTTGCACTGGAGGTGGCAGACTTACCTCTGGCTGTGAAGAATGCATGAAAGGCACCGATGGGTCAGTGACAATAGAATGGTGCTTATCAGATAAAGTAGGCTGTGGCAGATGACTTATCAAATAACTGCATTTTATTTCCTTGATGTTGCGTCTCAATTCCCTCTGGCAACGTATGATAGGGAAATAGTTGCGTTGGATTTGGCATGGACTTGTCAATGTGCTGCTGCGTTGGAGTAAACTAAGGCAGCGATGAAATCTTAAGAGGCTGTGTAACATCAACTTCTGGCTACGTCTGAAATGATGAATGTTGGTCATTCAAAGGCAGCGTTGAAATGTTAATAGGCTGCATGGCATGAATATCTTGCATCGATGGAGTGTGAAATACTTGAGTTGACTTGTTAACAGGCTGCTGATTATTTGGCAGCGTATTTTCAATAGGTAGTGAATGAATTGTTAAAGGCTGCTTTTGATGTGATACTAGCTGCGTGGGAGGTATTTCCCCTAGCAGTGATGATGTGTCAAAGGCCTACGTTGGGAGTTGAGACTCCAAGGAATGGTCAAACTGTGTGGGCAGTGTCTGGGTTTGAAAAAGCTGAGTAGACGTTGGTGTTGGTTGAGAAACGTTAATTTTCCCTTGTGGTACTTGTGCATGATTTGAATTTGCAAACATATCAACCTATATAAATTCTTTGGATGAAGTCCCCTATGTTTGCAGAGCTGGGAAAACTTTTTCATTGAAGACAACATCGCGACTGCGAACTAACTGCTTGGCGACAGGATCCCAGAGACAAAACCCATACTAATCTTCTCCGTAGCCGACGAATATGCAACGCTGTGTCTTGGAATCCAACTTTGAGCGTTTTTCTTTGGGGACATGGACGAAGGATTCACAGCCGAAAACTCGAAGATGAGCATATGAAATTCGTTTGCCCAACAAAACTTCTTCTGGGATATCAAAATCCAAACGAGATGAGGGGCTTCGGTTGATGAGATAAACGGTTGTGTTAACCGCCTCTGCCCAAAACTCTTTGTTTAGGCCTACATTGGACAACATGCACCGAGCCCTCTCAAGAATGGCCCTGTTCAGTCTCTCTGCTGTACCATTTTCTTGAGGAGTGTATGGTACAACTTTTATCCTTTGAATGCCCTGATCTGCACAAAAACCATCGAACTCCAGAGAACAATACACTCCCCCATTGTCAGTTTGCAAACATTTGATTTTATGCCCAGATTGGTTTTCAACCAATGCTTTGAAAATTTTAAATTTTGAGAAAACTTCTGATTTCTTATGCATCATGTATACCCAAACTTTTCGAGTATAATCATCAATAAAAGAGACAAAGTAATTAGCACCTCCAAAAGATGTTACCTCAGTGGGTCTGAACACATCGGAATGCACAAGCTCCAAGGGTGAGGTTTTCTTGTCATGACCGGTCTTCAGTAAGCTGATTTGCCTTTGTTTTCCGTGGAGACAGTGCTCACAAAACTCCAAATCCACAGATTTTAGCCCTGGTAGTTGATCCCTTTGAAGCATGACTTCAAGTCCCTTTTGGCTCATATGACCGAGCCTCTTATGCCAAAGGTCTGAGCCATTGTCCACTAATGCCATTGCAGCTCCCACTTCACCATGACACTCTAACACATAAAGACTACCCAGTTTGCATCCTTTGGCAAGCACTAAAACACCCTTTGTGACTTTCCAAGTATCCAAAGAAAATGTTACATCACATCCTTGAGCATAAAGTTGACTGACAGAAATGAGATTCCGTTTGAGTGTGGGAACATGTCTCACGTCTTTCAAGATCCATTTGTTTCCATTGTTTAATTTCAAAACCACATCACCTTTTCCAACAATTTCACATTCTTTATTATCACCTAGAAAAACTTTTCCAAACATACCTTCGTGATAATTTGTGAAAGCACCTCGACATGGAGTAGCATGGAAGGATGCACTAGAATCAAGTACCCACGAATCTGTAGTGGTATCACTCACTGATAAGACCAAAACACCATCACATGCAATGTTTGCTTCATTGTTATTACTCACTTTTTCCTGGGCCTTCTTGAAGTTCCAACAGTTCTTCTTTGTGTGACCAAGTTTGCCACAAAACTAGCATTCGCCATTACGGCCCCTGGACTTTGATCGTGGTGCAGATTTGGACCTTCTTCTATGATTATTTCTACCTCTATCTCGACCCCTTCCTCTATTGCTAGTGCTAACAGCAGTCAAGGCATCACCAGATGAGGGTTCCTGATTTTTCCTCCGCATGTCTTCACTGAGAAGAGTAGCTGCAACATCATCAAATTTGAGTTTACTCTCAAGGCAGCCACAGAAGTGCTAATTGCCATCACCACTCCTTCCTAGCTATTGGGTAGAGAACATAATAACATGATTGCTTTGATTTCATCATCTAACTTTATACCTGTTGTGACCAAATCACACATCGCCTCATTGCAAATGGGGACCCCCTTTTTTTAGTTTCGATGCTTTGCATTTAGTTTTGGATGATGTCTTAGGTTCGTTTCCTCTGCCAATCCAACAATGAGTCTCTCTCCTAGGAGGTTTGCTTTATGACTGGAGGTCTCATCTGGAACATGAACTTGCAGTAATGAAGAGTCCTGATCAATTTCCATCCAATTCATGAATATTGAGACTAACCCTTATGTATGTTTGAGATCCTGAAAAGATAGCCTGAAATCCTGAAAAATTGACTAAGTCTGAAATTTGGTGGATCCTCCAAATTCTATAATTTGCATGTTAAATCCGGTGGATTCGAGACCTATCTCAAACATCTTGAAAGGTATATTGAAAAATATTTAAAGTATAAGAAATTCAATCTCTCAACTTATACTTAAATATATTTTTCAATATACCTTGACCCTCAAGGACCCTGAAAAAACGACTAAGTACTGAGAGGGCGCAAATTTCCCATCTAGTGCGACAAAAGACAAAGGTGGTGCAAAATCTTGATAAACTGTGCCGCTTCCAATCAGAACAACAAAATGTGGAGCTCTTGCGCCTAGATCCTAACATCGCTATCTAGTGCGCCCATCCTTTAGAGGATCTGAAAAATTGATCTAGTGCGATTCCTTCTAAATATGCTATCAAGGGTGCCAAAACCAAGAAGATCACAAAACCTCCGTCCAATGCGCCTCATTCTAGAAGACATTCAAACCCTCATCCAATGTGCCATAAGGAAGGATGAGGGTGTTCAATCACAAGTTTCAAGAGGCTAGAGGATTCAAAAATCCTATCCAATGAGTTTGAAAGAAAGAAGAGGATTCTGATTTCTCTATCTGTTTTGCTGACTTTGGAAGACCCAAAAGTCTGATCTATTGTGCTAGCCTCATGAAGAACCTAAAAGTCTTAAGTGCTGCGCCATCTTGTGGAGGGAAGACTGAAGTTTAAGACATCACTAGATAAAGATTCAAGTACTCCAACCAAAGCACCCCCATTCTAAAAGAGAAAGATCTTAAGCCTGATCTAAATTTGCTATATCAAGGAGATCTCAAACTCTTCATCCAATGCGTTGGCTTTAAGCAGATCAGACCTTCCAACCAATGCGCCAGCCATTTAGAGGATTTAGATTCTTCATCCAATGCGCCAATAGGAGAGGGTTAGTCCAAGTACCAAAATGCAAATTTTGTGAGGTTAAGATAAAGTCAATTCTCTCAACCGCTGCGCTCATGTAGTATAAGGAGAATTTTGAGTTTTAAGTGTCATTTTAATAAGGATCCAAAAGCTTGAACTGCTGCGCCAGTGAGTTTATGTGAGTGTGACATGCTGATCCAAAAGCTTGAACTGCTACGCCACCTTATGGAGGCGAGTGAAGATCAAGTTTTGAAAGTATTTGAAGGAGGATCTTAGAACTCAATCTGCTGCGCCAGGGGTAATTCAAGTAGAAGAGGAGCTCAAAGTCATCCTCTAATGCACTTGGATTATAAGAAGAGCTCAAATTCATCATCAAATGCGCTCAATGAAGAGACCTAAGACCTAATTAGTGTACTTTAGGTTTTGGATGAGATAAAGATCTTGAGAGTGTCGTCCAATGCGCCATTATGAGGAGAGAGGTTTGTAGTGAAGAAGAAATCTGATTCTTCATCCAATGCGCCCACCCATTGGCTGCTTTGAATATGACTTCAAATCAAAATTCTTGTCAAACAAAATATCCAATCAGAGACAAAATTCCTCATCCACTGCGCTGCCACAATGAAGAATGACAAGGCAATTTCAAGGGGATTCCTTAAACCTGATCCAATGCGCCAATTTTGAAGGAAAAGCAAGGTTTTGAATGACGATTGAAGAGGAATCAAAAATCTCAACCATTGCGCCCAATCAAATGCGCCAAAATGAATGAAGTTTATTGGAGTTTTGAACAAAATTAAAGGAGAAATTGAGATCCCCATCCAATGTGCCATCATTTGGAGTATGCTAGTTCAAGATTTTAAGTGAAATTTCAGTCAAGGGTTGAAATCATTAAGTAATGCGCCCTTATAAGGGATGATAAGATCAAGGTTTTGAATGCATTGAATAGAGGATCCAAAAATTCCAACCAATGCGCCCAAGGCAAAAGGCTAGTTGTAAGAAGGAATCAAGATGCTTAACCAAGGCGCCAGCCTTATAGAGGAAGACATCTTTTAATCATGGAGATTTAGAAATTCAATCTGCTGCGCTAAAGATCAGAATACATCCTTTAAGCAGATATTAGGAGTTTTAATTGGAGTAAGAGGTAAGAGAATCGTATCTCATGTGGAGGAGATCCCAAAAGTGTCATCCAATGCGCTGAGGATTCAAGATCAGCATCTAAAGCACCCCTCCAAGGATAAGATGAACCTTGAGATGAAGACTTCTAACATCATGATCCAATGCGCTTCAAGTCTTGCAAAAAAAGATAAGGATTTCAAATACATCATCTGCTGGTCCAATATGATGAAGAACTCAGAAAATTGATTATATGCATTGTAAAGAAAGGTTCAATTTTATGAAGAGTAAGTTGTCATGATGCTAGAACTTCTTGATCTAATGCGCTCCTATCAAGGGGAAATCAGAAGTTTCATCCAATGCGCCTTGATCTGATTTAAGAGAAGAGAAATGTTGTCAAGAAGATGATAAAACAAGGAGAACCTAACATGATCATCTAATGCGCTATAATGGAAGGAGGAGTGAGTTTTGGTTAAGAAGTCAAGAGTTTCAATGAAGATCAAGAACTTGCTATCTAATGCGCCCATTTAGTGTGTAGTATTAATGTAGATTTTGTAAAATCTTTTAAGGAAGAAATTGAAATTCCTATCTAATGCGTTTAGCTTGAAGATGCATGTAATGACTCTTATGTGTTATAAAATTAAGTGTTTATCAAGAGAATTGATGTTGTCTCTTTCCTTGTGTTGCAAGAGCTAGGAAATCATCCTAGGAGCTAAAAAGTCATCTCCAAGCGAGGGATGAAGCTAAGGAAAGGAGCTAAGGGCTGGAATCACCTTCATGCTAGGAGGGAAGTCAAGAAGTAGTCCACAAGAAGAAGGCATCGTGTATCTACTCCTAGTGATCACTTCAAGTTCTTTCAACCTTCAAGACATCATGTAGCTGCTCCAGAGGAACTTCTCTTCATCATTAAAGGCATCTATAAAGTTTCAAGTTCCTCTTATGTATTCAAGTATCTTTGAAGAGTCATCTACTCTACATCTGAGGGAGATGTTATCATCTATATCTACATTCCAAAGGACCACTTCAAGATCATCAACAAGGAAGCAGTTCATCTTCAATGTCATCATCCATTAACTCCAAGACTCTACAATCTTCAAGTCCAAGAGAGATCTACTTCTAATTATGAATCAAGTATCATCATCACCTACTACATTATTCTACATCTAGATGCATCCAGAGAAGATCAATCTACATGTTACCTACAAGAGGAGAAGAAACATCATGAATTTAATCAAGTGAAGCAACATGTACTCATCCAGTTTACAAGAAGATGAGCAAGGCAAGATCTACAAGATACATCCCAAGCATTCAAGATTAAAGCAGTCACATTGAAGACATCACATTAATGATGCAGTTTGGGAATAAGCTAAGGTGGTATCTACATTGCAAGTACCTATCATCATCCAATCACAATCAACCACATCAATTCAACTACATTCAATGTATCATTTAATAAAAGAAGCCAAGAGGACGCCTATGTGGAAGATGCTTTAAATGATTTCATCTTATTCTTATCACATTGGAAAGCATGCCTTCATTGCCTCTCTTCTGTACTAAATAGAAAGTTGTTGTAACTACCTACTGAGGTGGCATGATCTAAGCCTTTGGCTATCGAATTGATCTAAGCCATTCATTGTAATCCTGGACCTCTATATAAAGGCCTTGTTGCCTCATTTGTAACATATAGAGATTAGAAATTAGATTTTAGGGGTAGATTAGAGGAGACTCTCAAAATTCTCTGAGAGGGCTTGAAATTGTTGTAAATATTTCTCAAGATTAATGCAAGGACATTGGAGTTCGCTTGGTGTTTAAGTCTTGTCTTGTGGAATTACATGGTTTCTTGTATCTTGAAATGAATGAGGAGATGTTTCAATTATATTAGAAGTAGATTAGAAGCTCTTTGTTATAATGTATGTTGTACCGAATATTTGATCAACTCCTAGCTCATGCTTTTAACATTTATCGCTGGTGAAGTGTTGTGTAAAGCTAGTCTGAGTCTCATCATTTGCTTAAGCTCGATTGTGGATGCTTGTTTGGGCTGCGTTGTCTTATGGATGCTTATATGAGCCTTCATGATTTGAAAATCATTTGCGAACCTTAGGAGATTGCACCAACTCCATGTAGTTGTAGGCATCCATGGCGAAGTGGAGTTAGGTTATCAAAGAATTTGTCTATTCACTTATCATCATTCCTTCATTGACCTTAGATTAGATTCCTTAAACCTTTCTTTTTACTTTTCTTTATCATTGAAGTCCTGTATATATGTTATCCACACTGAAGGAGAAACAAGTTAGGTGTATGAAAAAGTCTGTGTAAGTCCCTTTGTGATTATCAGCAAGATCACATGTAATCACTGAGTTAAACCATCATGAATCATAAATAAGGAACCTTGGAGTTACTTCACTGGATCACATAGTTCAGCCTTTGAAGAGCTTTATTCAAGAGAGAGTGGGATACTCTAGTGTTTTACTCTATTGTTGACTTGTCTAAAAACAATCATCAACAATACCCACGGAAGTTAATTGGGTAACCAAGGTATTGAATTCATTGAGATGATTCGACATAATCCCTCCTCTCATTTTCAAATTATATAACTTTTTCATGATAAATACCTTGTTCGATGCCGATGCCATCTCGTACATTGAAGAGAGTTTATCCCACAGCTCATGCGTTGTCTGCTTAGATGAAACATTGAATAACACGTTGCTGGAGAGCGAAAGAAAAATAGTTGCCCTAGCTTTCATATCCATTTTCTCCCAATCTTCATCCGACATTGAACCTTTTCCTTTGGTTTTTCCAAGCAATGCAGGTGAGAGATCCTGCTTGATCAGCAGTGATTCCATCTGAACCTTCCACAGCCCAAAATTCTGCCCTGAAAACTTCTCTATCTTCCATTTGTTTGTGTCTTCCATTCTCCTGGAAATTTGTCACGAATCCCAACCAGCTTCACCTGAGCTCCTACACCGAGCTTTTCCACCAAAGCTCTAATACCAATTGTTAAGTGCAGAAAAATAATAATGACAACAGCAAACAAAGAAAAATACAGAAGATAATACTCAGAGTAGAACACAGAAGACAAAGAGAGTTTTTAACGTGGTTCACCAATAGGCTACATCCACACTAAGCAGGGGTTGCTCTCTGTATTATCAGAAATAAACTTTCTTACAACAAAACTGCAGCTCTGCAATACAAAAATACTATACTCTTCTTCCTACAGCAGTGAATAATAATGTCCACTCCAAGTCTAAGAATAGTCAACTACAATAACTCCATCGTGGGAGATAAAGCATGCAGTAGTCGAAGCTGGGAGAGAGGAAAGAGTGGGCAACCAAACCATTAAGGATTGGACTGCACTAATTATTATATGCGTTACACCAACAGATTGAAATGAGTGAGATTTGTGGTGGACAAAAAACCTCTTGTTCAGCTGAAGTTTACATTATTGAAAAGCATCTGATTTGCTTTAGAACTATTTCATCTCAGATGCACTTCATCTCTTGATACGTTATTAATTTCTTGTGTATTTTGATTGTGCATCATAACATAAAATTTCAAACAAAGGGAACTGATGCACGAGTATTTTGGGAATCAGGCAATCAACATCAACCCCCAGAAAAACCATCACAAAATTTCAAAAGTAGACATTCCGTCAAACACTCGGCTTCCCTACAACATGGTTTGAGCGATTCAAAAGGAACCTGCCACCTCTTAAGACACATTGATGATGGGTTTTCAGTCACTAATCATGAATTTATCCTTGCATTTCGATAACCAACAATCTGTTTATGTGAATTTATCCTTGATACTCCATGAGCATAGGGTTGCTGGAGAAATTGGAGGAAAAGGACAGAAAAAGGCAAAATTATTTACTGGAATCATGGAAGAATAAGTGCAGGGTTCAAAGGAATTCGTTGCAAAAATCCACTCATTGAAATATGGGGTTGTTTTACAGAGCAGGGGTGTTTTGGAGGCATGTTTAGTGGAGGGGTGAGCTCGTTGGAGCAACTGACAATGCCTCTAAGCGAACCAAAGATAAACTCTTAATGGGTTTTCTATCTAGAACATGAGTCCATCAACAGATTTGAGATCCATATCAGATTTGCAGGTTTTCTAAGCCATTTTGACCTCTTTTGGTCATTTTAGGGCATCCCATTTGGAATTTAGGGAAACCAATTGTAGATTTGAACTGGGTTTTTCTGTTTATGAAGAATCATCTTTCACAGATATGCCATCAGTGGTAAACTTCTATGGTTTGTGGCTTTGAAAATTAGACCAAATGTCTGACAAAATGTCTAGTTATGTAAAAGCTGTCGTTTGCTGATTTTTTAAAATGTTCTGGACTGAAATTTGATGAACTGAGTCTTTTAGTGCTTCCACCCTCTCATTCGGATAAACTTTGAGTAGTCATATTCCCTATCTCCTTGCTTGATCTAGTTTTGAAGCTTAAGATGTCTATTAAAATTTGCCTTCACGAGATGGAGAATGTAATTTCTGTTGGAATCGATTTCTGAAGGTTGTCAATGGTTTGATTTGGCCTAGGATGTTAGTAAAACTCAAATAAAACCTTTCCTAACCAAAGACATGAATTTACTATGTTTTGGCCTGTGTTCATGCCATTGACTACAAAGTGAGGTAGTGTGATAAAATCCCCTTACCTCGACTGCATCGGAAAGCCTTTTGTATCCCTTGGTATAAGTGGGCTAACAATTCTGAGAAGCGTATGGCTAACAGATTGTAGATTGACAAATAATGAGGGGAGTGAGATTTCTGGAATCAAGAAATACTATTATTTGTACTCCTTCCACCAGTTGAATTGCACATTAATGAAAAGCCTTTGATTTGCTCCCGAACTCATTCATCTCATATGTGCTTCATCTCTTCGTTTGTTAGAAATTTCTTATATGCTTTTATTGTGCAATATAACATAGAATTCTCAACAAAGGGAAACCTATTGCAGGCCTTGCCATTTACGGTATAAGAGTTGTCAGAACCATATGGAAAATCACCGTTTAGCAAGCACTCTATGTAACTTTTTGAAAAACTAAAGTTCACATCCATACCTCCCAATTTAGCATCTTAACCAAATATTTCTGGACAAGGTCTGACAGCAAATTACTCTGTCAGAAAAGAGATTATGGAGGAAATAAGGCTAAAACTTTTTACCTGAAGCCCGGAATATGAACACTGCGAAACGCTTCAAAAATGAGAAGCATTTGTTGATCCAGCAATTGAAAAATGCGGTTTCCCTCTTTATAACTGCTTCCAAATGCTGTTCGTGAAATTATGTCTGATGTAAGTACACAAAACTCTTTAAAAACTTCAATTTCGTTGGCACCTGAAGAGACAAGTTTGGTCCATTCTCTCAACATGTTGATGCCACTTTCCACAATTGAGGGAATCATGCCCTGCAAAGTATAATAAAACTCATAAGTTTAGTGTGCAACCTTATTACACATATTGTAGAGAAGAAAGGAAAAGAAAATTTATGTTGTAGTATATCTGAAATGACAATTGGCTTGTGAGAAATAGTCTAACGTGCAAAAGATTTATGTGACAACTATTTTATTACAATTCCAGGGTTTTTCAGATCTTTTTGTTATTCATGTTCACAGGATTTACCTTTAAAAGTTCACTGTGAAAAGCAGGATTGAGAATCCTTCTACGTTGTACCCATTTGTCTCCATTTAACCTTCCAAGGGGTGGTTTTCCAAGATGCTTATAGTGTAGTTTTTCGCAATGCCCAAACTTGTTACATAATATCTCCTTTGCAAGTTCAGGGTGAGTAACATAAAGCCTGGGTTTAGTCCCAAACCAGTAAACAAAATCCTGACCTACATCAGAGATAATATATAATGAAATGGGTGCCATAGATCCTTCTCTTCTTATATACTACTGCAAAATTCAGGATATATGATTTCTTTACTGGATGGTGCGAGTGATAAAATACATACACATAACTTCATTGATAAACATGTTGCTTAATCGATAGGATTTCATTAATGTTTCACATGGATAGAATAAACGTACCATATGTTTCCGTCCAATGATGATGGCCAGGAAGAATTCGAGGAACTATATTGTGTTCTGACAGTGGCAATGGTTTAGAGCTTTCCTGGCTGGCCAATCTAACAATATCAGGAGCATTTCCATAGAATAACTTATACGGAGGACCCTGAATCCCTTGGTCTTCGAAATATTTTTTGCTTTGCAGTGGTTTCAACCATATAAATTTCATAAGTTCCATAAAAAATAGTGCCAAACCAGCTGAAACCATAGCTGGAATCCAAAAAAGCCATTCCATGTTCTTAAGTGATAATTTTCTCTGTTGAATCACAACCCAGCACTGAATTGTGGCTCACACGGATTCATTTCTTTGTCAATGCACTAACATATGCTTTAATTTTCAATTCTTGAGGCCTTCAAATGCATGTACATTATGTAATGGTGAAAATTGCACACCCATGTCTTAAATGTAAGAAGGGTTGCATAGGATTAGTTTTTGTTATTAGAACATGCTGAAAGTATAGTTGATAGTAATGAGACAAAAGACTAATAAACATTGATTGCTCTACCCATTATTTTTTAAATATTTGCAATAGCAACTAACTTAATCAAACAACAAATTTGAATATTCACATTTAAGAAACAAATGCTGACATTATTTTAAAAAATCAATTCTTTTGAAACAATTAATTCTAATTAATTCAATTATAATAACATACATGATAACTATGCCTAATCATGTCCTAACAATTAATAATATTGATTAGAATCAATAAATTTTAAATTTATAAGTCAACTCTATATGATAGGAATACTCCCATAAAGTAATTTTTTTTTAATACTGAATAGTGCTATATACTTTTATATTATAGAAACATAAATATAATAAATTGTTCACATAAAAAAGTGGGTGGAATGGAATCACACCCCAAAGTCTAAGCTAGAAACAAAAACAATAAAAAGTGGTCAAATTGCTAAGCCGCTAAGAATGTATGAGTTGGAGAAGGGGGATCCTTATTTGGAGGCCCCCAACCATTCAGGGGATCTTGGCCATTAGGAATGGGTTCCCAACCCATAATGGTTAAGCATGCTTAGCATGCATAGGAGAAATTGCAAGGTCTAGGGGGTAAACTTCCCATTCTTAGACCAACTAGTATGACCACGTTGACTAGAAGTGGTAGAATGTCCACATAGCAATGTCTATGATGGAGAAAGCCTTGTGAGCCATGTATGGAGCTATAGTTGTGCCCACATTAGCACCCATGTGGCAGAGAGGAGTGCCCCCTAGTAGAGAGGCACCTTTGCTAGCAGAGATGCACCCCTGCTAGCAGGAGGAGTTGATACATGAGTAAACATACAAGGGGCATTAGCCTAGTGCTCAATATGAGTCTACAAGTGGAAAAATTCTAGAGTTGCTTTATTAGCCTTGACCTATATCTATAACATCAATTTCTAGCATATAATAGCTTTAGTATTAAAAAAATGCTTGTCCACAACAAAACTTGAGAAGATAGCATAATTTCTATATTTCCAAATAGAAAAAAAGAATTTTAACTTTGAAAGCATGCCAAATTTGAGTGTATCTTGCTAGCATCTTAAGCTAGTCTCCTAATAGGATCATATGCCAGGAAAAAGGCTCTAATCTAAAATGCTTTAAAAAATCATGATTTTGTCTCCATGCAACTTGGGCTCATGGGCATAACCAAAAAAAATGCTTGATAGTTTCCATATGTCCACACAAAGGATAGAGGGGAATAGAAGCATGTAAGTGGATGAGATGAGATCCAATGGGGAGACCCTAGTACATGAGACACCCAAAAAATGAGCCAGCTTGGTCTCCACAAGAGTGGAGCAAACTATTTGAAACCTATGGCCTCATTGAGAGGTAGTGGACTAGAGATTCCATCTGGCATTGAGCTTTCAAACCATTGGAAAATAGGGAGATTGCTAATAATATCCCTTAAAGGGTTTGTAATTCCTAAATGAAGTATTTGGATACCTTTTTCAATCCTTCCACTAAGGCTTGGTGTAGCAGATTTTAACCTTATGAATCATATTAGGAGGAATTTATTCCAAAATAGTGTTGAAAGACTCTAGATCTTGGTTACCAAGCCTGTATTTGGCTTTGACTTTAGGCCAAGAAAGCCTAGTCTTAGTGGTTTTAGAAAAAAGTTCTAAAATCTAGTACAAATCCCACATTTGTACAACCTTAAAGCACAAACCTAGGGAACTTTGGCAAGGCGTCTAGATCTTGGCAAGTGATCATAGGAGACCACCAAAGAGATTGTTGGTTGATATAAATCCTAGTTTTAAATCCATTCCTATTCCAAATAATCCATGACTTGGTAGCTTCCTAGGCACGCCAGATACTTTTGACAACAAAAGTGCCTTGAATTCGCACTAGTTCCTGCATGATGAGGATTGTGTCAAATCCCAAGCCATGCCAAGCTTCATATCCCTGAGGGACTCTAGAAGCAATACAATGCCTAAGGAGAATTTTCCAGGCTTCATTACCTTCCAAGGCCTAGACAATCCACTTAGCACACAAATCCAACCCTTGTTTATAATTATCAATTAAGCCAAGACCACAGCTAGAGTCATGGGGAAGACAATAAAATTCCTAAGCAACTCTATGGAATCCTTTTCCTTGTTTTGAAGAGGCCTAGACAAAATCCTTGAGCAATTATGCTAGCTTCTAGTAAGAGGCTTTGAAAGGAGACCAACATGAAGATAGTAAACATGAGTTGCAACAAGCACTTTGGAGCAAATCTAAAACTTCTTGGCAAGGGAAAGATATTTGGAAACCTAGAAGTGCAATTTCTTCTCAATGCATGAGAGCACATCTTGCCAAAGAGTCATAGAAGAGGATTGAAAGGCAAAGGGGATGCCAAGAAACCTAAACACCTCCCCATGAGCAATCCATTTCCAACCATAATAATTGAGTCAAGTAGGTTTGGGTAGGAAACATTGGCAACAACAAGTTACATTTTTTGTCACTAGATGCTAGAGCTAGAAGCAAGGTAAAAAGTATTCAAACATTGCAAAGCCTAGTTCACATTATTCTATTCCTCCAAGAAAGTGAGGAAGGAATCATTAGTGAAATGGCCATTAACAAGATAGAGAAGAGGGTTAGGAAGAGATATACTTTTAGCTTTCTATTGGGAGACCACATTTGAAAGCAAGTAGCCAAATCCTTCAGCAACCATGACATAAAGGGTTGGGGCCAAAGGACAACCTTGATGCATGGAACAAAAACTCTCGAAAGAAGAAAATTAGTGGCCATTAATGGTGAGGAAAGTAGATACACCTACAAAAAGAATTTGAATAGATGAGAAAATTAGGGCCAAAATTGAAGGCCTTGAGCATGGTGAGGATTAAAGGTCATTTTATTCAGTCACAAGTCTTAGTGAAACTAAATTTGATGAATATGGTTTATTGTTGCAATTGCTTGGCCCATTCAATGCCTTTCCAGACATTAATAATGTTGTCAAGGATATAACAACTTTTGATGAAACTAGTATGCTCTAGCTCGATAATAAGTGGAAGCAAGTGGTTGATGTGGAGTCAAAGAGTCTTGGCTATGATTTTGTAGGAGGTATTCAAAAGAGTGATCAATTGTCAATTACAAATTTCTTAGATATTGCTTTCCTTAGGTATGAATTTAATATTTCATTTATTTATGAGAGTCCCTAAAGAACTGGTAGAGAAAGCTTATTGGTGGACCTGGTAAAGGTCTAGACTAATTGTGTTGCATAAGGCTTTATAAAATTCACATGGGAAGCTGTCACATCTGGAGCTTTATCATTGGCCATATAGAAAGTTGAATCACAAAGATCCACCTAAATGAGGTGTCAACCATATAAATCCCACTATTATGTAGAAATCCTGGTGGGGACTACATTCACACATTGTTGAAGGGCTTGATCAACTTTAGGCGAAGAACTGTAATTGGGCTTGGAAGACTTATTGATAATGGAAAATAAAATCTTAAAGAATGGTAGGAAGTTCAAGGAGAACTTTCTAATCTTCTTTGATGTGCCTAATCTTCTATGAAAATTAGCAAGCTCAAAGGGATTTAAAAAATTCGTTGGAGACATTATCCCCAATTTTGAGCTAATGAAGGTGGACCTTCAGATATAAGCTCTGTGAATAGTATGATTATTCATGATTTATTTTTTTCATAAAGTTGAGCCATATGTAGCTAAATAAATCGTGAAAATAGTAGGGCTTCCAACTTGGCAGTGGCATGGCAGAGTTTTAAGGTGGTGGCTTTGTATGAGTGGCAACAAAAAAGTGCTATCTAGTGGCCATAGATTTGTAAAAGGTAGGTTGTATGTTTAATGTCATCATTCCACCATTGGATCCAACCAATCCCTGGACCAAGACTAGGCTCAATATTCAAAATGTTCAAAGGATGTGAGCCAATGTGAGTCAATGACTTAGAAAAGACGTGTTCAAGTAGAACTGTCTTTGGTACCTTGGGCCCCACCATTTTCCAGTCGATGCGTAACCAAATTAGAAAGTGGTCTAAAAGGACAACATCCAGCAAGGGCTCCAACAATAATTGATAATAGCTCGCAAAGGATAAGATAGGCTAACCAAACAACATGGACTTGTTAAGGCATTTAAGAATTCTCTTTGTATGGCCTACAAATTATTCCATGTATACCATGGATAATTAGGGTGATGGTAGCCAACATTAGGATTGAAAAGACAATTTATTGCTCATATAATATCAAGCTTCTCACTCACCATCTTTCCAACACATAGAAAAGTGGCCACATTTATTAGATGTCAACTGAACCATATTGAAGTGCCCACACACAATCCAAGAGGCTATAGACAATAACTCCACAATCTAATACTAGAGAAGAGATATTTCACTGGAATTCTAAATATTAACAACCCTAAGAGAGTGGTTATTGATATTAAAAAGGACCCACAACACACGGCTAGTGGGACCACATCCATGAGCTACAATGTGTGGAGGTGCTACCTATGCGAAATGAAAGTGGGAAGCCTACCATGTCTGGATTCATGATCACTATGTAAAAGGCGACTTTTTGGCTAGATGATCGGCATTCAATAGACTATAGAAAGTATGAAACCTACAATTTTTAACTCCTATAAAAAAAAGACATCAACGTTGAGAAATCATTGATGAACATCCTACATGATGTATTTCCTTTTGGGATTTGTTAGACCCCTTACATTCCATGAAAAAAATTCATGGAAGTGGTGATCAACGGTCATGCCATCATCATCAAGCTTGTCAAGAGCTTCATAATGGTTCTTTAGAAAATCTTCCTTTGAAAGTGTTGCCAAATTAGGAGAGCAAAACCCCACATAAACCTTTTTCTTCTCAAGCACAAAATTGCCCTCCTTTCTCTCATGAACTAGACTATAGGATCACCTGGAATCAGTAGGTGAGGGTGGCCAAGTATTTGGTTGGGAGGGGAAAATGACACTAGTTATAATTGCTAAAATGAGGAATGTTGGCCACTTGTGATGACTCCCCTTTGGGTTGAGAATCAATATCACTAGCCTTTGTCACCTTATTTGGCTTTGAAATCTATGGTCCAATAGTTTGCATCTATGGACCAACTCCTTTAATACTAGGAGTGCACACATTTTTTTCTTGCTCACTATGGTCTAACCATCCCCTTTTTTTGAGGTGAAGGCTCCCCAAAGGGTTGCTTGGGTGGAGGATTGGATCATTGAACAAGTAAGTACAATCTTAGGTTTTGTGGTCCAAGGACTACCAATGATAACACATATTTAGCAAATTGAGGTACATGACTTGTTGGGTAAAGGTTTGAGTGCCAACTTGGACTTCAGTGGGTTCCTTAAGGTCCTTGGATAAGTCAACCTAAACACATACCCTTTTTGAGGGTGTGCAGAAAAGAAATGTTCTTGCTCAACATGAATCACTTTCCCTAGAGATGTCATGATGTAGTCTAAGAAGGGCCAAAGTGGCAAGCGAAGACCAAGGAATTCAACCCAGACTAGGGCTCAAAGAGAGTGCTCCTTAGAGTGTCCAACATAGTCTTGAGGCCATGGGGAAAAATAAGCAAAGAGGAATGAATGTACCAAGGGCCATGCTAAAAAAGGCTTTAGCAAACTTGACATCAATAGAATGAAAGAGAAAAATGCCTTTAGTAAGATTTTTAATGGTTTCTATGCAAACCCCATGCCTTTAGAATTGAATCAACTTCCAATCATGCTTTTGGAGGGAATTCATCCCACAAAATAACCAACAAGGGTATAGTTTTAAGCCATCTGTAGCCATTTTCAAAATCATGAGCAAGAAAAAAACATTAGGAGCAGAAGAATTACCTTGTGAACCACCTTTGGTTTGAACTTATGCAGGCGTGCAGAAGCCATTTTCCTGAGCATCCGAGCAATTGGCCCCAACATCAAATGATGAGTTAGTATGGTTGATAGCTATTTAAAGAACTTGGGAAAACAAAAAAACACTTAAAGGTGAGGGAACTAAGAAAACCTGCAATAAATGTAGAGATCTCCTACTCTAAATAGTAGTATGACACAAGGGTGATAAGGACAATAAAAGAAGGAACATATAGACCAAGCCAAACCAAAACCCTAGTAGAGCTTCTCTCAAGAGGATATAGAATTTAATTTTAATTAAAAGGATATTCACATATGGTACAAAAGTGACTCAAAACATAGAACTATAAATATCAATATAATAAACAAATATATAAAAATAAATACCTACAAATTGATGCAGGAGCATCCAGTACCTTACCAGATTAAGACCCACGAAATCTTCTCACAACAAACAATTACTAATTTGTTGGTGTTGATTCTCTACTAGGACCCGCAGTCCCTGGTTTTAGAATGAAATTAATGTTTGGTGGGGCATATGGAGGGTGGCCAAAAAGACTAGCATTACCTTTTCTTACTTAGTCTTAGCGTAGAGTAAAGTTGGTGGTCTTAGTATGTATCCTTCTAGCTTGTGATGACTCTATTTCTGGCAAGCTGTTGTTGGCATTTCACTTGCTTTGGAGTTTTATTGCCACCTTGGGTTATGGCTAATGGTGCATATTAGTAGAGTAGTATCAGCTGTGTTTATATTGACTGAATTGTAGTGTTGTGTAGATTTTAAATTGCTAAAAATTTCTTGAGTCTTATATTTCTAAAGTTGTATGTCTGATATTACTTTGCAGATGTAAATGAATTGCTTGTGTTTGTGAAAGAGCTGCTTGGATTGGTTGCCCATTAATGGGTACTTGATTCTTGACTGCATCACTAACATGGAGGTTGAAGAGCACTCCAATTTGTTTCTGTTAATCCAACAAGTTTATGTAATATCTATTTAAAGAATAAAAACAATAGAAAAATCCAATCCTATAAAAACTTCAAGTGGAGGAAAGTCCAATGCCTTAATCTTTTTTAAAGGAAAATCCAAATCATACACCTTCCAGGATCACCCAACATTAAATTATAAATTAAAGTCTTGACTAACATTATAGAGACATTTGAAAGGCAATCCTTGTGGACATATTCTTGGTCATATTTTAGGAAATCGTGTAGTGAAAAAAAGATGTATATTATCTTGATAAAGAGTATTTATGTTTCCTCATCAATTTATGTGAGAATACTTGTAGTTTACTATTTTTATAGTTCCACAAAAGGTTTTTAAAAATTTGAACATGACTATTAAACAAAATAAATTAAGCAATTGCATAGGACCTTGCCCTTACTATTAAAAGAAAGATGACAATTGCATTGATCATGTTGTGACATCTAGATGTAGGCAACTTACTACATGATTTCTAGTGCATTTAATTCATCCACCACTCTAATGAATTTGGATTTGACTATCCAAAATCAAAGAAACAACGATGAAATAGGTGATAGAGCAAATGACGATGACATAAGAGGCTTATTACAATAGGATCAACATTTATGATTGTTAGTAATCAATTATAAATTTTTTTTTATTTACTTGAAAGAAGTAAAAATATTGCAATTTTTTTAACCAATATTATTCTACATAAATAATATTTTTGCCATTTTTAATAAAAATATGAACATCTTTAGAATGGAAAGATTATGAATGAAATTAAGTACAAGGTAATTGTTTTTCATTGGATTAGAAGGTACTGTGAAGAAATATGAATTGCTATAGTTCTTGCCTAGTCAAGGACTAATAATAAGTGTACAAATGACATACTGTTATGTAAATTCAGCTAATGAAATTATCAATCCCAACCTAAGGGAGAGGACCCATAGGTTGAGCACATTCTAATAGTTGTGAGGGTAGTTGCCATATTTGATCCATTAATAGAACATATTGTCATTATTGTTTAAATATAAAAATATCAATAAATATATAATAAAGTGGACCAATCATAGTTTAACATAACATGTTATTAATACACAAAAATGTGTACAACTACTCATCATCTCATACAAAAACATACAAACAACAATAGTCAAAAGTTATCTCCACATGGGGCATAAGTCAATTTAATTTATTGTAAATAAATATTACATACTCAAATGTTATGAGAAATAGATGTCGACATCCTCTTCGGAAGATAAATAGGGAGGGGCGTTGGTGTCCTCCTCCTCAGGATGTGTTGAAAATCAATACGGATGGTTCTTCTTGTGGAAATCCTGGTCATGCTGGTATTGGAGGTGTTAGGCGGACTAGTTCTAGGACTGTTGAGTTTATCTTTTCTATTTATAATGGTTGGTATACTAACAATGTCATGGAGGCTCTTGCCATTTTATGTGTCATGGAGCGTGGTTGTGCTCTTAGGTGGAGACAGATCATTTGTGAGTCGAATTCTCAGGTGGTGGTGACTTTGTTGAAGAGGCAGCAGTTAGAGGATGTCAGTTGGCATTTGGCTATTATTATCAAACAAATTCTTAATCTGTGTGCTTCCTTGGATTCTATTTCTTTCTGTCATATTCCTCGAGAATGGAATGGGGTTGCGGATTGTTTGGCTAAATGGGCTTCTGATCAAATGTTGCAGGATTGGAATATTGTGGAAAGGGGTCAATTACCCCCAGATTTGTCACAAAAGTTAGACCAATTAGTGGAGATAGACATGGATGTGTAATGCTCTTGCTTTGTATTACTCTATTTTGGATTGAATAAATTTTTACCCATCTTTTAGTTTAAAAAAATAGAAATATTATGCTATTAAAATAAAATATTATGTATCTATCATCACATTTAATAGTTTGAGTTATACACTCTTGCAACTCTTTTGTCCAAACACTTAAAACATAGTTGTTAAATTAAATACATAATAATATAAACTAGACACTAGTGTACAACTTCTAATCCTAAATGAAATAGAAAATTGTTTTTAAATGAACAATATATCTTCCCAACTTGTCATGTTTAAGAACTTTGATTTCTAACAAATCATTCCATCTCTTCCAAGTAATGTGCAATTAATTTTCATTTTGAAAACATCAACCATTAGATATTGAAGCACCTGTAAGATATAAAGAAGATATAAGGCTCACTATTTGATGCATAAATCACATTTATTATAATATGAAATTTAAATATTGACACCCAAATTTCAAAATAGACTCCCCTCTCAATCCACACCAACCCCTCTCAACCAATAGAATTCAAGTCCATGTATCAAACAAATTAGAAAATTAGGAGGGAAAAATGTTCATATTAGAAATTTAGGAGGAAAAATGTTCATATATTGAAACAAAGGTTTAATAAATCATTTTCATTCAAAGTGATAAATATGCCTAGATTTTTTTTTGACTACAAACAACTTATTAGACTGTTCTGCTGCACACTTATCAAATTTTGTCTTATTTATGATCAAATAAAGTATTTCATATTTTCTTTGCATTTTATCCCATAAGGTATTTTTATTCATTATATTTTCTCTACATTTTATATTTTATTTGCAATATATTAGATAAGGTTGAGATACGAATCCTTGACACTATAATTGGTTGGATAGCCATTATCTTTTCATGCATATCTATGGAATGCTTTTCTTTGAATGTCCATAGGAATGCAAGGGAACCTTCACAAAATTTTATATGATGTCCCTATCTTTGTGGACATATGACATATAATCAATTTTAATGGTTCCTCTCATGCAATAAAAATTAAGAAATCCTCAATTTAGTGGAATGACCCTCAAAGTTAAGAAAAAAGAATTTTACATAGCCTATACTATAAATACACTATAGTTGAAACTTAACAAATTACAGTGATATTTTTAGCTACTTGTTGATGTGTCTAGGTTAGAACTTATGATGCAGGAGCATGCCAGGTGAATTGGCGATCAACATCACCCAAAAACATTTCGGGTTTAGTTTTCAGTTTTAACTTGTTTTGGGTTTCAGTTGGCTTCATTGGAATTGGAGGCATTTAACTATGAGGAGTTTCTATTACATCTGCTTATTAACTTGTTTCAATTACTGCATCGACTATAGCACATTGTTGTGAATGTAAAGTTGTTGATTGATAGAAATCTGTATAACTATGGCATCCATCATTATTGTTTTTTTTAAATGAATAATGATTAGCCACCGGTTTGTGCTGACTAAAACTATTGTATAGAAGGATGATGTAAAATCCAAGGTAGAACAAAGACTTTAGATGCGCCCAAAGAAGATTACATTCATGTCAGAGCAAGGCGAGGCCAAGCAACTAATAGTCATAGCCTTGCAGAGAGAGTGAGGAGGAAAAAGATTGGTGAACACATGAAGTTTCTGCCGGATCTTGTTCCTGGATATAGTAAGGTAACTGGAAAAATAGTGATGCTTGATGAGATAATAAATTATGTTCAGTCACTTCAACAACAAGTTGAGTTTTTGTCAATGAAGCTTCCAGCTGTTAATCCTCATTTGGACTTCAACATGGAAACACTTCTTATTAAAGATTTGTGAGGCTCCTTACCAACCATGTTGTGTGCCCCGGAATCTAATACCTCAAATATGCATTGATCAACATTAAACGAGAGACTAATACATGCTCCCAAGTATTGAAAGGATGTTAAGTCATTGTGGACGGATATACATACAGCTATGAATACTCAGTTTGAAGTGGAGGAAGCTACTATGGATATATGAAACAAATAAAATTAATGTCTAAATACCTTCCAATCAGCGTGTGATTTTGACCAGTCAAAACAAACTATATAACAGAATTTGGAAAGCCATGGGCTGCGTAGCAGGGGACGCACCTTAGCTGTGGTGTGTGGGAGGTAGAAGGGATAACAAGATCAGCGATTGAGAAATCAAAACTGTGAGTTGTTAATGATACAGAAAAGAGAAAAGTGATTCCACAGAAGATAGAGAGTGCCCAGTAGATAGAAGTAAGAGGGAAGAGTGTGGCATTTGAAGTGGGTTCAGCCAGAGGAAGAAAGAGCCTGTTATGCCAATAGAGAATAGGAGATTGCTGTGATAGCAGTGTTTGAAATCTTTGTTGCAATTTAGTTTGATTTGAATAAAAATTGAAAATTTGTTGCTGGCAATCATATATTGTAGTTTGAACTGAATTTACAAGAATTGTGTGAATGTTTGTTTGAGAGAGGTGTCAATTCAGCGTCAACTTATTCCCACCTAGCATGGTGGTAAATCTATATACACAATGTCAGCTTTGTTATTTTTTATATATCACCATTTACTAATAGTTTATATTTTTCTTTATTTTAAAATGTCCTTTCCCTTTTTGGGTGGGAATTTGTTTTTTCTTCCTTTGTTATAGCTATCCCTTTTTTTAATTTGGGTAGTTTTATTGTTTTAATGTCTCTCCACACAAGCTCCTACATATAAATATTTTTCCACTTTCTTTTAGAAATTTACAATGATCATTCTAATGTGCAACCTTATGTTTCCTTTGGAATTCTTTTATATGTTTGGAACATTTTTTCAATAGTAGAAATGGTATCTCATAATTCCTGTCTAGACTGTAAGTATTCTGTTTTGAATTTTTTGTTATTTTTATATTGACTATTGAATGTTGAAGGTGGATTAAAGTCTGGTCTGAAGATTATGACCTCCAATCTTGACCTTGGCTTTCGACTGTGAGCAAACATAAACATCTTCAAATAGCTCAAGCCATATCCGATGTCAAAAACCTTGGGCTGACTATGGCAAGATGTCTAGTGCACAAGAAATCTTCCAAAAAACCAAAGAAGACTTACAAATGTTGTAGATAAATCAAAATGTTTACATGCAAATGAATAATCAATGAAATCATAAACTAATTCTGAAAATTTGTATGAAAGCCTCGAGATAGAGCATGAAAAATAGAAATTAAACCAACAAATAAACAATAAAATTCATTACCGAAAACTCCATTTTGTTGAGGATATATTTGCTCCAAAATGTCTTGAAAATGTGGATGCTCTTTGCACAAATAGTCACAATTTTGACAACATATAATTAGCACAAATGTTGATTAAAAAATGACAACGTATAGATAGCATGAAAGTGGATGATGAAGTGAGAGCATGAAGCTCTTATTTATAGATTTTTATGAAAGAAGATCTCAATGGTGGAGGATGCATGAGAAGATCAACAGTGAAGGATGCATGAGAGGATTTTCCTAGGATTAAAGAGAATTTGTTGTAGTCATCTAATATGTGTCCCCTTTGATTTAAGAAAATGTGCAGATGAAGTGGAGAGAAAATAGCCATGTGTTATGACTATGTAACATGTGTCTTTTTTATTTAGAAAAAAAAGTGGAAACATGTTGGAGAGAAAATAGCCATGTTTCTTTTGATTTAGAAAAAAAGTAGAAACATGTTGGAGAGAAAATAGCCATGTGTTATGTGAGGTGGAAAAGGTGAATAATTAAATTATTTAATTATGTGTGAGGGGGAAAATAACTAATTAAATAATAAGTTTATTTAATTAGTATGTGGGATACATTAGGTAGGCATAAATTAACTAAATAATGTGATCTTTAGTTAATTTAGAATAAGGTTGTGCTAGGACAAATTCAGGTGTCTACACAATGTATCAATCACGTCCCTCCCCACTAACTTACTATAGCTTTGAAATTGTAAGGAAGCAAGGTGTGCAAAAATGTCCTATCCTAATCTATGCGAGGAGAGTTATGCAAATAACTTCAAATCTGATCTAAAATTATTATAGAAAATAAAGAAACACATCAAAATCAACAATAAACAATAAACAATAAACCATAACACAATTATTTACGTGGGGAAAACCCTTTCAGGAGAAAAACCCCACACTTCAAAACCTACACAATGTATTATCTGTTAGGGTTCATGCAGATCGAAGCAATAAACACTAACAATTATATGCAGATTAAATAACCCAAATATAACAATGAAGAACAACACAAAAGAGATCAACACAAAAATTTAACGTGGTTCACCCAAAATGGGCTACATCCACAGAAACTCAACCATCTAATGATTTTATTATCCAATGTAAAATAGATTACAATCTCGCGAATTCCACACCCGCAACATACATCCCAGCTGCTTATAACAAGCTTTTTGGAGGCTTCTAGAATTAGGGTTTTACAATATTGTTTTTCTTTTGTCGGTTAACAAAAATTAACAACCGACTCCGAACGGGCAAAAAAGAGAGAAAAATTTTGCCCCCGAACCCTAGTGAGGATACATTATGAGTGTACAATACTTGCATGATCAGTCGCCACATACCAACATTATCAAATCAACAAAGGATTACAATACACTTACAATGCAAGTATTTATAGGAGTAATACACAAGCATTCAAATACACAGTAATTTCAGTAGCATTATGACAGCATCTATGTACCTACAAACTCTCATAATACAAACTACTTATCGAACTCTCAATTTATAGGTCCTTTTAGCAAACTGGAAACCATCTGTGGTTTACAAAACCATACATGCAAAACATCCCATGGGGTGTGGTGCCCAAGATAGGCAAGATTCATGTCTAAAATTAGGCTCTTATAGATGCTCTTAGACATCTTACAGTTGGTCATTGATTCCAAATTAACTCCCTCTATTCTTGGCTCTTACACATCATAAAATTTGTCATAGCATCTATCATAGCATCTGCTAAAGATAATGTTGAAACCCAGAAATCATGCAAAGCAATAACATAAAGATAAACAATGCAAATATACCTTCAAACCTTGCACATAATCGGACTTCTGATAGGACAGAATGGAGTGCACCCAAGCTCCATTGATTTGTCGTGTGGATGTATTGTGGGATGCTCACACAACTAGCATAACCTTGATAGAAAATGATAGAAAATGATATGAGATATGAATGTGCGTACAAAATTTTGATGAGAGTGTGTGAGGGTTTGAAATGAAAGTGGAAGTTTGATTTATAGAAGGAGAGGGAATCAAATGGATGACCAAGATTAGAAGGGTGAGGGATGAGGTGGACGGATAGGATTGAAAGTCAATTTTAGTGCTCATGACGCATCATAAATAAGGATGAAAAGTGACTAAAATAAGGAGGGGAGTGGGAATAAATGAAATTTTTAATTGATTTTGGAGAGGAAGTGCTTATAATGCATATTTAAGGAGGCTAGAAATAGGGATGTGTTGATAACTGAGAGGGGGGGTGAATCAGTTATCCTAATTATTTTAGCTTTCTGAACTTTCTTATTAATCAATGCAGCATTAATTCAAATAAGCAAACATAACCATGAAATGGAAATACACATGACACAATATTTTTGATGTGGAAACCTTGTTAAGGTAGAAAACCACGGGGTGATTAACCCAAGAATGTATTCTCTGTTAGAAGAATAGAAATACAAAATGGCACTTGCCAATTAGGGCTCACTGCCCGAGCACACTGCTCAAAAGAGGCTCACTGCCTACAAGAGACTCATTGTCTACAAGTTGTAAGAAGAATAACAGGATCCTTGAACTGATGAGATGCATCCACATATGCAGGGGTTCAGTTTCGGTTAGGCTCAATACACAGATCTGCTACACTTCATCTTTCCTCTTCTTTTGTGCTGCTCTCCTTTTACATACCGGACCTTCCTTACTGCTTTCACTCTGCTCTACTACTTTTGATCGCACATCTCCACACTACTACACCAATCACAACTAAATCCATCTTGTATATATATCCGCACAAGTGATTTCATCACCTTTCTAGTCGGCATCCGGAATAGTCAATATTTTCCACAAATTCTGATCTGTCAGCTGAATCCTTGCTTACCAAGTAATGCGGATCAAGGATATACTTGTAGAAGTCATCAATCATGTCAGCCAATCATAACTTATGCCTTAAGAACCTTTACCATCATCAGTAACACATCCAGAATAATGTCTGATGTTCTGCCAGTCAGTTCTTCCTCTGTCCACACTACCAATCAGGAACCCGACACTCAGGTATTCATATCTTTTTCTTCATCTATCGCCGGAGGCTAAATCCTTGGAATCTATTAGTCAAGGTAGTCCTCTTGACTTCCCCAAATCCGCACTTCACCAAGATACTTCCTCTGAGAGATCCAGACCTGACTGTCGGACCTCGCCACATGCTCTATTCTTGCTTACCGGATCACAACACTCTGCAATCTGCCTTCCAATAGAGACTCATCATGTCCTGCGGATGTGTGGGTTAACTGTTGTTGCCATCAATGACAACATTCATGAGTCCATATAGTGTCTCTTGCCAACAATCTCCCCCTTTGGCATTGATGGCAACACTTAGTGAAAAATGACTAAGTGTTTACACTATGCTCCCCCTTGGCTGATGCTCTGTTTTTATATACATTTTTCGGAGCTCCCCCTTAGTTGAATTCGTCATTTTTCACTGCTCCTCACTCCCCCTTTGACATCAATGGCAAAGGGTGGGAACTGCGCATCAAAATTTTCAAAAATTTAACTATACTTAGCCGCATATAACATACTCACATATACTGAAGAATGTCTACAAAAGTTGTCTTCAATTGGACAAATTCTACTGCCCAACTTTGCTTCATTCTATCCAAAATTGATATATGACCGCTTAGCAGGAATACAAACGCATCTGCCCTTTTTAGATATGTCAGATCACTGGTCTGGGCTGTGATCTGAGCTTCTTTTATGGCTTCATGCATGGCCTCTAACTTAGGGATAATTATCCCTCTGAGTTCTCCTAACCTGCTTATTCTGCTTTTCTTTTCCTTCTCAAGCTTCTTGATTTCATTCAAGACTGCAATAGTCTGACATTCTTGATTTATTATGGAAGATGAGAGAGGATCAAAATTATTTGATAGATTTGTCAGTTTGTCCTCCTGTTCTTTTACTTTCTTCTCGATGTCCAATGTTACTTTGGACCATGATAAACAAAATTTGTACATTTCTCTGCCATTTTTAAGAGCATTTTCTAAACTCTTTATCCCAATATTCATATTTCTTCTATCATTTGATATTAGACTTAGTACTTCAGAGAATCTTTTATCCAAAAACTCTTTCCGGACCTTTTCTTCCACTGATTTCTCTAGAGAATCAAAATGTGTGTTAACACTATTGACTAGAGATTTGAGATTTCCAGATGAGGAGGCTGAGGGATCCTTTTGAAAAGATGGCATGATCTTTTCTAATACTCCAGATGCAACTTCTATTAACTCACAATCTTCCATGTGAGACTTCAGGAGTTTTTCTTTAGCCTTTGCATTAGCAAATGAAGCTATCTTCATTGTTTGTACCGGAGGAAGAGAATCAAAATTAAATGGTCCTTGTAGAATTCCGGTTCATCAATCTCCATTGTCTCTTTGTTCAAGAATTCTTGGACAGTTTTTGCAGTGTCTCTTGCCGGAGACAAATTTTTCTTCTCTTCTGCATTCTTAGAGCTATCTCTTGGAGCTTTCTCTCCTTCTACATTCTTACCACTAGCAGTTGTGGTCTTCTCTATTGGAGTGTTCTCTCCTTCTGCAACATTGGTACTGTCATCTTCTTTTTCCTTCACTCCTTTTTCTTTATCCTCTATTCTTTCTTCTCCTTTGGATCCAGAGTCAGCAGGGGAAACTGGAGGAGTGATGTTTGTTTGTTCATAGGCCACCTCTTTCGGAGTAGAGGATTCCAAGTCCTTATCCTTTTCTGCACCGGTGTCCATGACTTCTTCTGCCATTTTCTTAGTCGATTCCTCTCCAACACTTGTGGGCGAGGGATCAGCACCCAAGTCCTCTATGACAGAAAAATTGAATCTTTTAAAGACATTCCGGAGGATCTCTTCTATTTCCTTGGCTACCTTGTCAGTCTCACCAAGCATGAGCTGATTCATTTTGGCTTTGCTCCAGAATTCATCCTTACAATCTTTGAAGATCATACTAATCTGCTTTGAGGTGATTGAAGGATATAGCTGAATAGCTATCTGCTCTCGGATCTCAAGGTCTTTTGCCATGGCATTATTCTTTCTTATTTCTAACTCTTTTTCTGGACTTTTAGGAATAAGAGATATGATTTCAATAAAAGCCTTATTATATATATTTAGATACTTAACTCCAGCTTCTTGTAAGATCTTCTGGTCAGCTTCATTATAATCATCATAGAATTCAGCCATTGGTTGGAGATTTCCATCCACGGTGATTGATTTGATGACATCACCTAAAGATAGAGTGGGCTTTTCAACAAATTCCTCTACCTTTTCTTCTTCACCTTGACCGGTAGAGGATTTACCGGATCCTTCCTTCTTCTGCTTCTTCATTTTCTTTATCTCCTTATCTGATTCAGTTTCTTCTTCATCCTTTTGGCTTGCATAGGACCTCGTTGCCTTTTTCTTTGTTCTCTTCTCTGCTTTACCAAATGATTTTGCTTTCGGTTGTGACACCTTTGAGCTTTTAGCAGTGGTAGGTGTAGATTTCTTTGATGATCTAGCCCGGGTGGAAGGTTCTACCGGAGCACTTTCCTTACTTTCCTTTTCTGCCTCTTTCTTCTCTTTCTCAGCCCTTTGCCTCTTTTCCCTGTTGGCATCAAATGCCTCTTTTGAGATGCCAAAGCTTTTGGCAACTTCTTCAACTGCTTTTCTCACCTTCCTCTTGATCTCTGGCTGCCTTAGCTCTACATGGATTTTCACACTTAGTTCTTTAAAGGTTCCAAACCTTTCTGCCTTAGGATCCTTTGGTTGACTAAGCATGTGTTGAACATGCAGCTCCACAATGTTCTCATCAACTTCATATCCCATAGGCATGATCTAGACTATCCTTGGCTCCACTGCCTCCATTAGGCATTGATCAGTGTCTACCATGAAGCACATTGTGTCTTTGTATTTCTCAACTAATGATTTAGGGATTCTTTCTCTGGTTTACATCATATTTTGAAAGTTCTTAAAGTAACCCCACAGAGCTGTATTCCTTACCTTAGCATCCCCAAGTCCATGCAAGTAGTCCCTGATTTGAATTGCTATAGGTCTATTACTTTGCCATACCCATCCAATGGATCCGGGCATCTCATTCATGAAATAGAAAAATAGACACAATATCAGTCCTCCATATTTGAAGGAATTCTTCTTGTCCTTTTTGATCTTCTGTATGTTTTCCATCAATTGGCTTAGAAGGAGTTCACAGAGATCATATTCTGCATTTTTTCTTAGCATCTCATAAGCAGTATATACTGTAGTTTCGGATACTGAGTTCTCCCTACTGGAGTGATATATCTTATAACTGATTATCATAGATGCAAACTTGATATCCGGATCAGAGATATCTTCAATGGTCATTGCTCTCTTATCAAATTTTGATCCGGTGGCCTCAGTTACAATTTGGTTTTTGACAGATTTTAGGACAGGTATCCCTCCGGAGGAGTGTAAACCGATTACTGCCCTAATTGCTTCCTTAGTGATTTTGCAAGGTCTATTCAGCCATAAGAAGTTATCATGTACCCTACTCAGTACATACCGGACCCATTCGTCTTCTTCAAAATAGGGGAAATGAATGTATTGATCAAAGTGTTTCTCCTGGATGCTCTTATATTGTGGTTTAAGCTCAAAAGCATCATCTATCAACTGATTGTGATAGATATCCATTAACTTTGAATCCCAAACTCTTCAATATTCGTGTGTATGTAAACCCTAATATCTTCTGTATGCAACACACCATATGGAACACTAAAAAATGCTCCTAGGGGATCTACTTCCAAGGATTTGTATGGATGTTTCTTGAATTTGGGGTGAGGCCTATCAGAGATCTTCACAATATTTGGAGTACCCATCATTCAAAGATTTACAGAGAGATATTTGATAACAGAGAATACCTTTTGCGCTTGTAGGATTCGCAGAATGAACTTGAATGATTTACTGATTGAATCAACTCCAATGGTTGGTCTTTGAGAAGATTGAAGCAATTTGTTGTAGAGCTCTTCTTTCTTTCTTTACGAATGTGAGTGTGCAAATGACGAGCACATGAACCCTTTTATTTACAAGAGAAACCCTAAATCCATACTGCAATAAATCCATACCTTATTCTGAAATAGGTTTTTTTCCGGATCACTGTAATATGCTTAGAGTTATCCTTGGAGATTAACAACGAACTTTCTTACTTTCCTCAGTCATTGATTCGCAGATCAAGATGTCTCAATTTTAGAATCACACCGGACCAAACTTGTAAGAAACCTACTTTTACCGGAAGACTGTTAAACCGGATCTAACTGAAGGGATTAGACTCTTTAAATCTTCATGCGGATCTTTCAAATATTTGCTATGGTTTATCTAAGTATTTCTCTGAAAACTCCTTTGATCCGCAGCCTTTCATGTGCCGATTACAAGCACCACTTGACTACCTGGGGGAATTGGTTTTTCTTTTGTTACTCCCCCTGAGCCAGAGCTCACCTTTTAATTTCTGGAAGGAATATCAGCACCAGATTCTGGTGTGGATCCATCCCCTATATTCTCTGTACTTCTCTTAACCCAAATCTTGTTCATCTCACTTTGAACTTCATCCGCATTCACTTTTCATTTTCCTTTGTCTTGATTCTGATGATGTACTGGACCTCTTTTGTCCTGATTCTTGCTTCTATAGAATTTGGCAATATGACCGGATCTATTGCAAATTTGGCAAACAACATTTCTTTGTATATTTGATTGATATCCTCTTGATCTGCATTGATTAGCCATATGACCCATTCTATTGCATGCAAAGCATCTACCATTGAATGAATTGTTCATTTGCATATTTCTGCATTCATGAGATTTGTGACCATACCTTTTGCAGTTGAAACACTATCTGGAGAAGGATGTATTAGTCTAATTCATTCTCTTTCTACACTGATTTGCTCTATGATCAAAGTTATTGCAGTTGTGGCAGTATCCATTGAAGGATGGATATCTTTGAGCATTAGGCTATCTTACCAGAGGTCTTCTAGGCCTGTTCCTTGGATTTTCTGATCCAAAATTCTTCTGACCAGATCCAGAGCTTTCGCCTTTCTCATATCCCAAACCACACTTGTCATCTACCCTCTTTTGACTTTCAAGAAGAACTTCAAGTTGAGCAGAACTTATCTTGAATTTTTCTTTATATTCATTTGTTGTTTGAAGATCCCTTTTAAGAGAGACAATTTGATCCTCAAGTTTTTCTTCATTATCTTTAGCATCTTCAAGATCAGATTCAAGGTGTCTGATTATTCTATCCATCTTGTGGCAGTCTTCTGATTTCTCCTTGAGAGATTGTCTTAAATCATCTTCAGTTTTTCTTTTCTCTTCAATTTCTTGGGTAAACTTCATAACTCCTGATTCCATCTCATGTCTTACCATAATGATCTCTTTTGATAACTTTTCACACAACTTTTTTTCTCCTTCAGATCTCCATTTGTATCATTGGCTTCACCTTGACTTGCCAATTGCTGAAGGTGCTCTTTTCTCTTTTTCATAGAGAGACTCAGTTTCCCTTTTAGTTCATTTATGAAATTATCAGCCTGTTTGAGTCTTTCCTTTAATTCATTGACTTCAGAATTTGACTACTCAAGATCATCTAGGGCAGACTTAAGTTGCTCCCTCATACCATACTCATCCATTTGAATTCCCAAATCTTCCTCAAGCTGTTAGGCTCTGTTGGGAGGAACTTGGTTCTGATACCAATTGTTGATAACTGAGAGGGGGGGTGAATCAGTTATCCTAATTATTTTAGCTTTCTGAACTTTCTTATTAATCAATGCAACATTAATTCAAATAAGCAAACATAACCATGAAATGGAAATACACATGACACAATATTTTTGACGTGGAAACCCTGTTAAGGGAGAAAACCACAGGATGATTAACCCAAGAATGTATTCTCTGTTAGAAGAATAGAAATACAAAATGGCACTTGCCAATTAGGGCTCATTGCTTGAGCACACTGCTCACAAGAGGCTCACTGCCTACAAGAGACTCACTGTCTACAAGTTGTAAGAAGAATAACAGGATCCTTGAATTGATGAGATGTATCCACATATGCAGGGGTTTAGTTCCGGTTAGGCTCAATACACAGATCTGCTGCACTTCATCTTTCCTCTTCTTTTGTGCTGCTCTCCTTTTACATACCGGTGATGGTGATAGGTTGTCATTGATGCCAAAAGGTGTTGTGTTCTCAAGTTTGATGTCATATTGGTTATGCTTCACTCATGTTCATCATGCTTTCAGGATATCTTATGATGGTGTTGGGAAAGTAAAGAGTTGGGTTATATTAATAGGTTAGTTACATTTGGCAGAGTATGAAAAAGTTGCTTCTTGTCAAGATGATTACAAAAGTTCAGGGTTTAATCAGGTTCATTATGGATGTCATACATTTGGGGTCATATGATGTGAATTTAAAAGTAACTGGTTGTGCTCTTAACACGGTTGACATGGTTTTATACAGTGGCATTTGACAGTCAGTAACAGTGGAGTTGACAGTAACATTGGTAAGTTCATTAGTTGATCATTGTTGCTCATCAGGTGTCAGGTCTATCAAGGATGTGGTTGTTAAGGATATCTTCAAATGGTTTCTCATGATCTTGATGTGTAGTGTTGATATTGGTCCTTGGAGTTATCAGTTTTTGGTTTATGATGGTAATCATTATTCATCATCTTCTTTCATGATCACAGGACTTATTTGATTTTGTTGATCACATAAGTTATTAATGCCAATTTGTTTGTGTTGATGGGAGCTCACCTTACTTCAATCATTCATGCTAGATGATGGCTATATTTTATGACAGGTTGCTTCAATGATCTTGCAAGATTGTTTGATAACTCAGAACTTGATGCTATTAGATCTTCAGTGTACTCATTTTTACAGGAGTTCATGCAGTGATATGAGTGCTACAAGGAGATACAATGTTGGTTTGTTTTTGGTGGCTTAAAATGGAGTTAAACTAAGGTTTTGTTTACTCAAACCTAATTATCTAAATCCCTAAATTCTTGTTATTAAGTTAAACTCAGCCCGTCATTTATGTTTTGTCACTTTTGTTTTAATTGGGCGGTGACTTCCAATAGGAGGTCAAGTCACTTAAGGTGACTTACCAAAGGCTTTATTATACATTAAACTTACCGGCCCCTCATCCTGGTTAACTGGTGCTCACAAGTTAGAGTAATGTGTTTGAGCAGGTTTTTTGCACCAACGGTCATGTTTAAATTAGATTTTTGAGCGCCAAAAGAAAATCAAAGGCCAATGTTTAAAAGGTGATCTCCTCTCATGAGCATGGACTTTGAAGGGCCAGCAAACGTCAAGGTTATTCATGGTATCTTTTTAAAAGGCAATTTATGGAATGTTTTTTTTAAGCCCGATTAAAAAGAAGAAGATCTCCATTTTATTTAAGGCATTAAATTGCTTTTTAAGGGAGCTCGACATTAGAAGGAATTTAGTGGTTTTAAAGTTTCCTTCTAAGAAAAAGACATCCATTGGACGGAATGCTTTACAATTAGAAATTATCTTTTCTTCCATCAAATAATATGGAAATGATAATATTCTTCGAGATATTTTTTTGTGATTTGATTGAGAAGAAGAAGAAGCTCAACAGTTTTGTATGGAGATGTATTTTTTTTCAGATGATTTGTTTGAGATGTAAAATATGAAAGGTTTGGAAAATTTTGAAGGATCATGCAAAGATTATGAAGATGTTTTTATAAAAGAAGAAAATTGTAGAAGATGAAGCATTGAAATTATTGACAGGAGCAAATTAATTTATTCTCAAAGATTGATTGTTTTCTTGTAGATGAAAATTTTCAAGATGAAAAATCTAAAATGTTTTTCTTGGAAATTGTTTTTTTTTTGGAGACTTTATTTCTTCATGTAGATGGACAAAGAAGATGCAGAGGAAGATGAAAAAGGCAGATTGGAAGAATATTTTGAAGATTGATTTGAAGTTATTATTGGGAAAGAATATCAAAGAATTTGAGGAGTTTTTGAAGACAAAAATGACATATATATTTGCATATTTTTATTCTTGCAGGAATAACCCAGAGATGGAAGAATATCAGAGTTTTTGTTTTAAGATGAAAGTGTTTAGAGATTTTAGAGATTTTATTTTCTCCTACAGGCACAGAGAAAATGAAAGGTGGAGCTACTTATTTTGGAAAATGAAAAGTTTTAAAAAGAGGAAAATAAAAGTTTTCTTTGGAGATGAAAGGACACCTTTGTATTTCTTATAAGTATTGGTTTTGCAGTTGTACTGGGGTGTGTGGTGATGTGAATCAATATGCAGTGTTGTTGAGTGTATCCGGATGTAGGATTGATTTTGAATAGAATGGACATTTGACAGACACATGAGAGAGAAGAAATGTTTTGTATTGAAACAAAGAAACCCTCTGAATTCTTGTTTTCAGTTTGTTCTGTAGTAGGGGTTGGTGCTCCTTGAAGCTGGTGCTTCTAAACAGTATGCCAGTGAGGCTTACAGGTCAGTGAGACCTTAACATTTGTCAGTGAGACACATATTATAGCCAGTGAGGCTTCTTTGTAGCTAGTGAGGCAGTTCTGGAGTGGTTTTTCTACCCCTGGAGGGTTTTCCACTCGTGCAATTCTTGTGTCTTGATTCATATTGATAATCTCTCTATGGTTGTTTGTTTTACTCATGAGTTTTTGTTTTCATTCTCAGTTATGTGCATATGTGTTTGACAAAGTTATGTGCATATGTGTTTGACAATTCAATGATAACTTTCTCTCCTTGTGCTCTCCAAGTTAAAGTTTGTAAAAAGATTAGAAATTCCACACAACACTGATTCACCCCCCTCTCAGTGTTGTCCTTAACTCCTACAACCGGACCTTCCTTACTGCTTTCACTCTGCTCTACTACTTTTGTTCGCACATCTCCACACTGCTACACCAATCACAACTAAATCTATCTTGTATATATATCCGCACAAGTGATTTCATCACCTTTCTAGTCGGCATCCAGAATAGTCAATATTTTCCACAAATTTTGATCTGTCGGCTGAATCCTTGCTTACCAAGTAATGCGGATCAAGGATATACTTGTAGAAGTCATCAATCATGTCGGCTAATCATAACTTATGCCTTAAGAACCTTTACCATCATTGGTAACACATCCAGAATAATGTCTGATGTTCCGTTAGTCAGTTTTTCCTCTGTCCACACTGCCAATCAGGAACTCGACACTCAGGTATTCATATCTTTTTCTTCATCTATCACCGGAGGCTAAATCCGTAGAATCTATCAGTCAAGGTAGTCCTCTTGACTTCCCCAAATCTGTACTTCACCAAGATACTTCCTCTAAGAGATCCGAACCTGACTGTTGGACCTCGCCACATGCTCTGTTTTTGTTTACCGGATCACAACACTCTGCAATCTGCCTTCCGGTAGAGACTCATCATGTCTTGCGGATGTGTGGGTTAACCTTTGTTGCCATCAATGACAACATTCATGAGTCCATATAGTGTCTCTTGCCAATAGGATGTGCTCGTGGGAATAAACAATTTAAATAATAAAATTATTTAAATTATGAGAGACATGTGGGATTTAAATAAATATTTAATTTATTTAAATTGGATGATGGAGGAAAATAGGATTAAATAAGATTTATTTAATTTGGTGCAAATGGAGGACACATAGAATTAAATAAATAAGATTTATTTAATTTGATGTAAGAGGGAGATAAATGGATAAAAGGAATTAGTTAAATAAATATAATTTATTTAACTAATGGAAGTGATGGAAGGGGTCATGAAAGGGGACCTAGGACAAGGTGTCGCTAAGTGTTGCAAGAGGATGCAAGGGAATGTCGAAAGACAATGTTGTAATACATGGTCAGTTTTAGGTGTCTGCAAATGCCAAAATTAAATATTAATATTCCACCCTTGCAAGGCATCGACACTTAGCATAATTGTCACATCAAATTCCAATGCCCTAATTTGTGTTGGAGCTAAATATTAAATGATAATAATATCTAACTGTAGGAAAATATAAAATGATAAATAAATAATAATGAGAAATTTGCAAGGTTGAGACACCTAATTTCCCAACAGAAACCTCTAGCTATAATCATGGATCTGCCTGAGTAAGTACATACCTGTTCAAGGACATGCCTCCACCTGTCAATCTCTTCTTCAAGGTATCGATCTAGATATCCATAATGTTTTAGAAATAACTTCTTATGCAGATTGGAGTCCTTCAGAAGATATCTAACATGAGATAGATCCACACCTGAAGTAGAGGAACGATTAAGACTAGGTTTTTCAACATTGTTGCAGCCTCTTGAGACATTCCCAATGTAGCAGCGATAATTGAAAACCAAAGGTCGAAAATGGAAAACTAAATGTGTATCCTAAAAGCAAAGCAAAAACCCTCTTAAAAGAACTGTTAATAGGGATCCCCCCCACCAAACTTCTATCAAATCACCCTTAATATTTGTTTGTCACCCATGCCTTGTAAGGAAGGGATATCATATCATCCTTAATGGAGTTCCCTAGACCTGCCTCCTTTGACCACCCGTGCCCTCTCCAACCACCTATCAATGTGGCTACTTAACTTCTATCAAATCAATTTGATGCGTTGATGGATGTTCATGTCCTATTCCAAAGATCTCCACCATACCTTAATAAATATCATTGCTAAATATCCATTTGACCAAAAATGTTTTTATTTATAAAATACTTATAATTGGTGGGGATGTTACAATTGAATGTATCTGTTATGATAAACAAATTTAGTCATGTTGGTGCCTACTCATAGGTAATCCTCTTACAAAGTCCATAGATATGCTTTCCAAACATAAGCACACAACCATTTTTTAAAATGCATGTATTTTATCAACATATTGTCATTATGAGATATCCATATTTGGTTATTGCCCTAAGATAAATGCATATGTACAACATATTATTATTCCAGTAGAATTTCAGCAATAAAACACATCTAGAGATCAATGATTGTATAATCATGAATGATGAAGTTCGCTTCATGTAAAATACTATAAAAGTACAACTGGATTAAGAGAATGTGAGAAGCACTAATGTGTTCAAATCTTTTATGTTGAGAAGTTGGGAACACTCTTTTAGTTGTGTAGTGTCAACAAATATCTTAATTTTATATTAGAAATGTAATATCCCTCCCCTCCTCATAAATTCATTGTAATCCATTTTATAAACAAAATATAATTTAAAGTATAAACTTTGAGATAATTTCAAAATAAAACTCAACCAATCCAAAATGTTATTATGATTAATATTTCAAAATCCAATTATAACACATCAATCTTTAAGCTTTGATTAATAACATAGTTGCTTAAAAACTCAGTTTACATCGTAATAATGTAGCGAAGAGCTCACGCTAAAATATTAAAAACTATGCTTTATATTGAACTCTACTTATGCCCCACAACCGTATAGCACGTGATATATATTTTGTAGCAGTTCATCTCAGAAAATAAATGACTTTCCTGGAATCCTCTGTTGTAAAATTTAGTTCATATGAAGGATGATCTGAGCTCCATGTTTGGGCTTAAGTAAAAGTGATTGCACAGGTGCATGGATGTAATTAGGTGAAATCACAAAGGAAAACCGTTGCAGAAGCATGGCCAATATTATTTTGGCCTCTAGTAGTGCGAAGTTTTGACCAATGCAGATCCTTGGGCCTAATGCAAATGGCATGAATGCCATTGGATGCTTGGCAGCTTTTGAAATTCCCTGCGCAAACCGCTCTGGATTGAATTCATTCACACTGTTTCCCCACAAGGCTTGATCGTGGTGGATTTGAAGAATTGGAATCTCAAGCTGAGTACCTGCAGGAATTGAGAGCCTTCCAAGTATTATTGCCTTAGATGTCTGTCTTGGTATTGCCACTAGAGGTGGATAAAGTCTCACGGATTCATTAAATATCATCCCCACCTGTAATAACATGGATACAACTAAATTATCTACTATAATCTCTGATTTTTATTAAAAAAAACTCTTTCAAATAGTTTAAACTCCAAGCAGAGTGTAGCGGAAACAGAACATAATTTAGGACCACTATTGGAAAAATGTGTTGAAATGTGAAGTCAGTATTACTTATTCCAGCAGTGACGAGTAGTCGACAACGAGTACCTAACTAGTGCCTCAGGTACCCGCCCAGTGGGGCCAAAGGTCAAGGAAATGAAACTGAAGGTTGTTGGACAGGGGTCGCAGCGGAGGAAGGGGCTGAGCCGGAAATTTTTTTGGCCATGTGCCATGTGTACACCATGCAAAATTGCATGCAGAAGTGCCACTCACGCTTTTATGGATGAAAATCTATAATCTATCTTTAGATTTGATTTGTTTTTGCATGTGTTTTTTCGTGATTATTTAAATTAGTTGAGCTTGAATGCCAAGGCATGAGAAAAAAAGGTTTTGTAACTGCGAATTTTCTTCTAAAATAAAATTGAGAGATCTTTGCCTGTGGTTTTTTTCCTGGTAGATTACCAGGTTTTCCAAGTAAATCTGTGTTGTCTATTTTGTGTTTTTATTACTAGTTTACTGTTATTTCAATTCTACAGTGCTTATTTTTCTAACAAAATGAATTCCAGGAAAAGTTAAAACTTAAGAGCCAATTTTCTTACAATTTTAAGGCTATTTACCGTGTCTGCATTTGGAAAATCATTTTTCCCACATGCTTCCAACACCTCCTTGCGTGCTCTCTCTTGCCATTCTGGATGCATTACCAGCAATACCATAGTCCATGTCAAGAGGATTGCTGTAGTTTCGTGACCAGCTAGATAGAAATTCTGGCATTCAGCAATTATTTCATCTATAGTCATGCTCATGTTTTTCTGAGCCTTTCCTCTTCCCTCTTTCTTGTTGGAAGTCATCATTAGACCAAGTAGATCAGTGCCATAGTCCCCTGAATTTTCAATAGCAGTCTTCTCTTTGCCTTCAATCACCTGCATAATACATCTTCTAATTTCCTTCTCCAATGACCATTGTTGCCTATTCTTTCTTGTAGGAAGAAACCTGTTAGAAAAAAATATTCCTAGAATTTATCAATCCTCAGTCAGTAAGATATAGACAGTTAGATGTCCCTGTTAATAAAACAGGGTAGAAAAAATAATATATATAACATCCACAGCAGTTAAAACAGAGATACTAAATAACGAGGACACAGTGGATTTAGGTGGTTTGCCAATAAATTGGTTACATTCATGGGAAAGGGGGATTTGTATCTTTTATTAATCACAGCAATTATATAAAAGTTCTCCTTCTCCAGATTAATGTTTTTCCGCAAATTTATACAATACTCTTCCAAGAAGACGAAAGGACAAAATAGGGGAAATGAAATGAACAGTCTGACTTCACATCCTAACAGTCCCAGGATTAATAAATCTTTATAGCATTACAAAATGAGGGAGTAGAAGAAAACATGGATAAAGTTATGCGCCATTAGATTCGAAAGGTTTAAGGCACAGTGTGTCATAGATGAGAGTGGACTCTAATACTTCAAAATGGCATGTGAATGAAAGGTAGATTGAAATGAGTGAGATTTGTGGTGGACAAAAAAACTCTTGGTCAGCTAAAGTTTACATTAGTGAAAAGCATCTGATTTGCTTTAGAACTCTTTCATCTCATATGCACTTCATCTCTTGATACGTTATCAATTTCTTTTGTATTTTGATTGTGCATTATAACATAAAATTTCAAACAAAGGAAAGTGATGCACGAGCATTTTGGGAATCAGGCAATCAACATCAACCCCAAAAAAAACCATCACAAAATTTCAAAAGTACACATTCCGTCAACTCTTGGCTTCCCTATGACATGGTTTGAGCGATTCAAAAGGAACCTGCCACCTCTTAAGACACATTGATGATGGGTTTTCAGTCACTAATCATGAATTTATCCTTGGATTTCGATAACCAACAATCTGTTTGTGTGAATTTATCCTTGATACTCCATGGGCATAGGGTTGAGGAAAAGGACAAAAAAACCAAAATCATTTACTGGAATCATGGAAGAATAAGTGAAGGGTTCAAAGGAATTCGTTGCAAAAATCCACTCATTCAAATATGAGGTTGTTTTACAGAGCAGGGGTGTTCTGAGTGCATGTTTAGTGGAGGGGTGAGCTTGTTGGAGCAATTGAGAATGCCTCTAAGCGAACCAAAGATAATTTCTTAATGGGTTTTCTATCTAGAACATGAATCCATCAATAGATTTGAGATCCATGTCAGATTTGCAGGTTTTCTAAGCCTTTTTTTTTAATTGGATATATATTACTAATATGTGCAGGATACAATATAATTTTGGTCCCATATAGGGAAACATGAGTCAATGGACGCCATACAGCTGTACTGTCACCTATTAGATTCCACTAGCCATAAAGGCAAACATCAAAATAAAACCAACATTACTGTATATCTAATACAAGCTACTAGCCATGAAGACTAAATATAAACCCGCTATAACAAAAGAGTCAACATACATCTATGAATCAAACCATAACAGTCTACCAGTAGTCACCAAAAAGAAGCCCCTCTGTACAAAACTCACAGACTACCAAAAACAGGTTCAACTGTAATGAAGATTCACAGATTAGATCTGCCACCAGCATTTCTTTATCAAATCTCAGAAATTCCTGCTCTCACTGAACTTATCCAGCTACCCAAAATTACCTAAAGGAGGATTCTAAGCCATTTTTGACTTCTTATGGTCATTTTAATTTTTACGGCATCCCATTTGGAATTTAGGGTAAATCAATTGTAGATTTGAACTTGGTTTTTCTGTTTATGAAGAATCATCTTTCACAGATCTGCCATCAGTGGTAAATTTATATGATTTGTGGCTTTGAAAATTGGACCAAATGTTTGACAAAATGTCTAGTTAAGTAAAAGCTGTCGTTTGCTGATTTTAAAATGTTCTAGACTGAAATTTGATGAACTGAGTCTTTTAGTGCTTCCACCCTCTCATTCAGATGAACTTTGAGTAGTCATATACCCTATCTCCTTGCTTGATCTAGTTTTGAAGCTTAAGTGTAAGATGTCTATTAAAATTTGCCTTAAGGAGATGGAAAATGTAATTTCTGTTGGAATCGATAACTGAAGGTTGTCAATGGTTTGATTTGGCCTAGGATGTTAGTAAAACTCAAAAAAAACCTTTCCTAACCAAAGACATGAATTAACTAAGGTTTTGGCCTGTGTTCATGTCATTGACTGCAACGTGAGGTAGTGTGATAAATCCCCTTACTTTGACTGCATCGGAAAGCCTTTTGTATCCCTTGGTAAAAGTGGGCTAACAATTCTGAGAAACATATGGATAACAGGCTGTAGATTGACAAATAATGAGGGGAGTGAGATTTCTGGAGTCAAGAAGTACTATTATTTGTACTTCTTCCACCAGCTGAATTGCACATCAATGAAAAGCCTTTGATTTGCTCCAGAACTCTTTCATCTCATATGTGTTTCATCTCTTTGTTTGTTAGAAATTTCTTATATGCTTTTATCGTGCAATATAACATAGAATTCTCAACAAAGGGAATCCTATTGCAGGCCTTGCCATTTACGGTATAAGAGTTGTCAGAACCATATGGAAAATCACCGTTTACCAATCAATTTATATTACTTCTTAGAAAATTAAAATTCACATCCATACCTCCCAATTTAGCATCTTAACAAAATATTTCTGGACAAGGTCTGACAGCAAATTACTCTGTCAGAAAAGAGATTATGGAGGAAATAAGGCTACAACTTTTTACCTGAAGCCCGGAATATGAACACTGCGCATCGCTTCAAAAGAGAGAAGGATTTGTTGATCCACCAATTGGAAAATGCGGTTCCCCTCTTCATAACTGCTTCCAAATGCTGTGCGTGAAATTATGTCTGATGTAAGTACACAAAACTCTTTAAGAACTTCAATTTCGTTGGCACCTGAAGAGACAAGTTTGCTCCATTCTCTCAACATGTTGATGCCACTTTCTACAATTGAGGGAATCATGCCCTGCAAAGTATAATAAAACTCAGACATTTAGTGTGCAACCTTATTACACATATTGTAGAGAAGATAGGAAAAGAAAATTTATGTTGTAATATATCTGAAATGGCAATTGGCCTGTGAGAAATAGTCCAACGTGCATAAGATTTATGTGACAACTAGTATTATACAATTCCAAGTTTTTTCAGATCTTTTTATTATTCATCTTCACAGGATTTACCTTCAAAAGTTCACCGTGAAAAGCAGGATTGAGAATTCTTCTACACTGTGCCCATTTGTCCCCATTTAACCTTCCAAGGCCTGGTTTTCCAAGCTGCTTATATTGTAGTTTGTCGCAATGTCCAAACTTGTTACATAATATCTCCTTTGCAAGCTCAGGGTGAGTAACATAAAGCCTGGGTTTAGTCCCAAACCAGAAAACAAAATCCTGACCTATATCACAGATAATTCATGAAATGGGTGTCATAGATCCTTCTCTTCTTATCTACTACTGCAAAATTCAGCATAAATGATTTTTTCACTGGATGGTGCCCAGTAATAAAATACATACAGATCAACTTCATTGATAGACATGTTGCTTAATCGATAGGATTTCACTAATGTTTCACATGGATAGAATAAATGTACCATATGTTTCCATCCAATGATGATGGGCAGGAAGAATTCGAGGAACTATATTGTGTTCTGACAGTGGCAATTGTTTAGAGTTTTCCTGGCTGGCCAATCTAACAATATCACGAGCATTTCCATAGAATAACTTATAAGGAGGACCTTGAATCCCTTGGTCTTCGAAACATTTTTTACTTTGCAGTGGTTTCAACCATATAAATTTCATAAATTCCATCAAAAATATTGCCAAACCAGCTGAAACCACAGCTGGAATCCAAAAAAATCCATTCCATGTTCTGAAGTGATAATTTTTTATGTTGAATCACAACCCAGTACTGAATTGAGGCTCACATGGATTTATTTCTTTGTCAAGGCACTAACATATGCTTTAGTTTTCAATTGTTGAGGCCTTCTGATGCATGTACATAATGTAATGGTGAAAAATGCACACCCATGTTTTAAATGTAAGAAGGGTTGCTTAGGATTAGTTTTTTTATTGGAATATGTTGAAAGTATAGTTGATAGTAATCAGTCATAAGAGTAATAAACATTGATTACTCTAGTTAGTTATTTTTTAAACATTTGTAATATAAATTCAGAAAAGTTTAACCTTTAACAATTAACTTAATCAAACAACAAATTTGAATATTCACATTTAAAAAACAAATGTTAATTGAATCCTTTGGGTGGAAATAGATTGATCGTGGAGAAATTTATAAATTCATGGGCATCCCTTTTGCTTTCCAGATCTCTCTTTCTAAGCTATGGTAGTCAATGATCACTATAATTGAGAAAAAGCTTTATTATTGGATAACCAAGCCCCTTTCATTGGCTGGTAAATTTCAGATTTGCTCTAAAATTTTGGCCGCCACGCATGTCTATTACTCTTCTTGTTGGGTCCTCTCTAAAGCCTCCTATTTGAAGATTGAAAAGCTTCTTAGAGATTTTCTCAGGGCTTCTAGTGATGGGCATCAAGGCTCCCATCATGTTGCCTAGGAGTTTTGTTGCCTCCCTCATGAAGTTGGAGGACTTGGTTTGATCTCTACTCACCAACAAGGCATTGCCTTGTGTGCTAAATGGATCATCAAAGCTCTCCAAGGAAATGAATCTTGGAAAATTCTTGTTTATCATTGTATTGGTACTAGTACATCTTCAGGGCGTCTAATGTGGAAAGGCTTGGATTTAGGTACCCTTCTCACTATGAGGGAACTTGTTACCATTCATGGTACGTTTATCATTAAAGTATTTGGAAAGCTTAGGAAGACATTGAACCTTGGCTCTAGTGGGTAGGAGATGTTTTCATAATGGTCTATCCATTAATCATTAGTCTATTTGGTGGTCTCCTATTCTAAGTGCTCAAGGCAAGCCCCTGGCTAAATTGCCTTGGATTAATGCTTTGAAGTTCTTTAAATAGGGAATATGGCATTTACTTGACTTCATTCATCAGGCCCCCAAGAATTTTCTATCTTGACATGACTTTAAGCTTAAGTTTAAGCTTTCTAATTAGGACCAGGAGACTTTTTAGGCTGTTATTGATTCTATTCTTGCATAGATGCTTCATAAGATTGGGGTGTTGTCTCTTAAGCCTTAGTAGAAAGATTGGAAATGGTATTCGAATACCCCTTTTCGGAACTACAAGCCATGTAAAGGTTACCTTTGGCTATTTCCACACCTTCAAATAGTGGATCAACTCAATCACTATTGCCAGCTCTAGTCCTCTCATGAAACTTGACACATACAGTTCCAATGCATATGGTTAGCAGTGTTGGAACCCAAGTTGATTCATTTCGCCTGGTGCATTTTGTACCAAGTAATGAGCAGTGATAAATATATGTTTAATTTTCGTAACAAACATTGGACTACCTAGTATTTCAATGGATTGGCATCTTTAAATACCTTTTTAATAGCTATAACTGTTTTATAAAATGGATAAATAAATTATGTTTTGGTTTTTAATCCCTAAAGGTAGAATCTTTTGGTTATTGTTGTGATTCCATTCTATATGCATGTATTCTAATGGTTTTATGACAAAGATAGCCATTGGACTTGTGAACTATGATCCATAGTTCAGTTCAGTCCAATATGCGGATAAGGCTTGAATGTATAAAGATGAGCCAAAAGATAGATGTAGTTAGTTCTTTTTCTTTTCCAGTAGTGATCGTCTTTCTAGTCAATATTTTTCATTCTATTTTGCATCGGTAAGCATGTCCATTTGGGTTTCCATTACATGATAATAAAAGGAGAAATTATTTTGATTCTGTGTTAGTTTAAGAGGATCCTTCCAAGCGGGGAGTTGGGCCCACTCCACTTGACGGAGGAGATCTCTCAGTATTTATTTTTTTATGATTGTGTTTCTTTATATATAGTAGAATAGATTTTGTGTTGTTTTCCTATCATCGTTCACCTACAAGTTACCCATTAAATTAGAAAATTACAAAAACATTTCTTTTTTAAGCATTTATCTTGTTAAATAGTAGTCTTGTTTAATTATGTTCCTTTCATTCCCTTTTGTATGTGTGATTTCATTCAACAGTAGTATAAATTGCATTTGCTTTAATTAGATTACTTGTAAGTGTGTATTTCCATTTTGCAGTAGCATAGTTGTTTTCATTCAATTCAATTCCACATGAGTGTTTTAATCAATAGTAAAGTAGTTTGGGATTCAGCATTATCTTTACTTTTACTTAGAATAGGATCACAATCACAACTTTGAAAATCCCCACAAAGGGAGACTCTACCACAGATAGCTCCAAAGACCACCTTGGATTGATAAGAATTAAATGATGGGAATTTTAAATGACTACAATGAATCTATCACCAAGTCCTTCCGATGGGGGCCTATCTTGCTCACATGGGCATTCCCAACCCTCATTTTCCTTTCTGTGGACAAATTGAGACACTCAATCATCTCTTTTGGTTCTTCCCATGGGCTCAGGAACCCTGGAATTAGATCCATGACTTCTTCAGACCTTTTCGACCTACTCTCTTTTCTTGGCATGCAAATTTTCTTAAAGATTGGCCTTGTCTCTCACTCAAATATACTTAGATTTGGCATGCTTTCAGGGTGGGAATTCCTTTTAGATGTTCATTTTTCTCTCTACACTAAAGCTATCATATGTTCTAATGTTCTTATGTAGATCTAGGTGAAAGTTAGTAAAGATGCACTGGAGGTTTCTCATGTTCACCTAGCACTACCTCTTCAAGAGGTTGTTGGCATGGGCACAACTAGCCTACTAGACATGACCACAGTGATCGTGGATCTCACTCTCGTGGTCCCTAGCCTTAGAATTCTAGGGACTTTGTTTCCCATGGAGGATGGTCCCAAACTTCCAAGTCCTCTCTGCTTCCTCTCTAGGGCATGGGGGGTTGGTTGGCCTAACATTGGCAAGTTTCCTCATCTGTAGCTTGCCATTTATCTAGTTCATACTAAGCGGCCTACTGAGGAGACTCCCAAAGAAGGTGCTCTCACTAGGATGCTTCCCCTGGAGATGTGTGGGGAAAACCTAGGATGATCAGGATCCACCCTCTGCTGGCATTTCATTAGCTGCTTAGTACTCTATGGGCTTGACCCTATTATTTGTTCATCTTTGTTTAGGACTATGTCCTGTTAGACTTTGTGGGTGTGCCTTTTTACCACCCTCCCCTTTTTTGTGAATATTGTACTATTTTTATATTATTAATGTAATGTTTAACAGGGAATATTCATAAAAAATCAATTCATTTGAAACAATTAATTCTAATTAATTCAATTATAATAACATATATAATAAGTATACCTAGTCAACTAATAACAATTAATAAAATTGATAAGAATCAACAAATTTCAAATTTATAAAGTCAATTCTATATGATACAGGAATACTCCCACATAGTACAATTTTTTTATAATGAATAGTGCTATATATTTTTATATTATAGAAACATAAATATAATAAATTGTCCACATAAAAAGAGGGTGGAATGGAATCAAAGCCCAAAGTCTAAGATAGAAACAAAAACATTAAAAGTGGTCAAACTACTAAGCCTCCAAGACTATATGAGCTGGAGAAGGGGGGATCCTTATTAGGAGGAGGACTCTAACCAACCAAGAAATCTTGGCCATTAGGAGTGGCCTCCCAACCCATAATGGTATCATCTCTATCTTTATCTTCTTGATCGTAATCAACATGCATAGGAGGAATTGCAAGGCCTAGGGGGGAAACTTCCCATTGTTAGGCCAACTAGTATGACCATGCTAAGAAGTGGAAGAATTTCCACATGGCCGGGGAGACTAACCATAATGTCTATGATGGGGAGAGCCATGTGAGCCATGCATGGAGCTATAGTTGCAACCATAATAGTGCCCACGTGGTAAATAATAACTCCCTAGCATAGAGGCACCCCTATTGGTAGGAGGAGGTGACACATGAGTAACCATACAAGGGGCATGAGCCTAGTGCTCAATAGGAGTCTGCAAGTGGGAAACTTCTAGAGCCACCTTATTAGCCTAGACATATATCTATAACATGAATTTAGAGCATATAATAGCTTTAGGATAAACAAAAAATGCTTGTCTGCAACAAAACTTGAGAAGATGTTATAATTTCTATATTTCCAAATAGAAAAAGAATTTCAACTCTAAAAGAATGCCAAATTTGAGTGTATCTCACTAGCATCTTAGGCTAGTCTCCTAATAGGATCATATGCTAAGAAAAAGGCTCTAACCTAAAATTCTTAAAAAAATCCTGATTTCATCTCCATGCAACTTGTGCTCATGGGCATAACCAAAATAAGTGCTTGATAGTTTCCATATGTCCACACAAATGATAGAGGGGAATAGAAAGACCTAAGTGGACAAGATGAGATCCAATGGGGAGACCCTAATATATGTGACACAAGAAAAATGAGCCAACTTGTGCTCCACAAGAGTATAACAAACTATTTGAAACCTATGGTATCATTGAGAAGTAGTGGATTGTAGATTCCATCTGGCATTTCCCTTTGAAACCATTGGAAAATAGGAAGAATGCCAATAATATCTCTTAAAGGGTTTGTAATTCCTCAAAGGAGTATTTGGATACCATTTTCAATCCTTCCACCATGGCTTGGTGTAGCATATTTTAACCTTATGAATCATATTAGAAGAAATTGAGTCCAAAATGGTGTTGAAAGACTCTAGATCTTGGTTATCAAGCCTGCATTTGGCTTTGACTTCAAGCCAAGAAATCCAAGTCTTAGTGGTTCTAGAAAAAAGGTCTAAAATCAGGTACAAATCCCACATTTGTACATCCTTAAAGCACATACCCTAGGAAATTTGGCAAGGGGTATAGATCTTGGCAAGTGATCATATTAGGAGACCACTAAAGAGATTGTTGGTTGATAGAAGTCCCAAATCTAAATCCATTCCTATTCCAAATAAGCCACAACGTGATAGCTTCCTAGGCACACTAGATACTTTTGCAACAAAAGTGCCTTGAATTTACACTAGTTCCTACATGATGAGGATTGTGTGAAATCCTAAGCCATGCCAAGCTTTATAGCCCTGAGGGACTCTAGAAGTAATACAATGCCTAAGGAGAATTTTCGAGGATTCATTATCTTCTAGGGGCTAAACAATCCACATAGCACACAAAGCAAACCCTTGTATGTAAGTGTTAATTAGACCAAGACCACTAAATTCATAGGCAAGACAATATAATTTCAAGAAAACTCTATGAAATCATTTTCATTGTCCGAAGAGGCCTAGAGAAAATACTTGAGTAGTTGTGCTAGCTTCTGGTAAGAGGCTTTTAAAGGATCCCAGCAAGAAGAGTGGTAAACATGAGTGGTAGCAAGCACTTTGGAGAAAATTTGAAACTTCCTAGCAAGGGAAAGAGGTTTGGCAACCCATAAGTATATTTTTTTCTCAACGCATGAGAGATGTGTCTTTCCAAAGAGTCATAGAAGAGGATTGAAAGGAAAAGGGAATGCCAAGAAACCTAAACACCTTCCCATGAGCAATCCATTTCCAACCATAAGAATCACGTCAAGTGGGTCTGGGTAGGAAATATTGGAAACAACACTACATTTTTTGCCACTAGATGCTAGAGCTAGAAACACGACAAAATGTATTCAAACACTGCAAACCCTAGCTCACATTATCCTACTCCTCCAAGAAAGTGATGAAGGAATCATTTGTGAAATGGTTGTTAACAAGATAGAGAGGAGAGTTAGGAAGAGAGATACTTTTAACTCGCTATTGGGAGACCACATTGGAAAGCAAGTAGCCGAATCCTTTGGTGAACATGACATAAAGGGTTGGGGAAAAAGGACAACCTTGATGAATGGAGCAAAAAATCCCAAAAATAGAAAATTGGTGGCCATTAATGGTGAGGCAAGTAGAGGCACCTACAAAAAGCATTTGAATAGATGAGAAAATTGAGGCCAAAACTGAGGGCCATGAGCATAGTGAAGATGAAAGGCCATTTTATTCAATCATAAACCTTAGTGAAATCAATTTTGATGAATATGACTTATTGTTACAATTGTCTGGGTCATTCCATGCCTTCCCAAACAACAATAATGTTGTCAAGGATATAACAACTTTTGATGAAACTAGTATGGTCTAGCTAGATAATAAGAGGAATCAATTGGTTGATGTGTAGTGCAAGAGCCTTGGCTGTGATTTTATAGGAGGTATTCTTCAAAAGAGTAATCATTTGCCAATTGCAAATTTCTTCAAGATTGCTTGCCTTAGGTATGAATTTAATAATCATGTTATTTATAACAACCCCTAAAGAACCAATAGAGAAAGCTTCTTGGTGGACTTGGTAAAGTTTGGGACTAATTGGGTTGCATAAGTCTTTATAAAATTAACATTGGAAGTTGTCACATCTAGAGCTTTATCAATGTCCATAGAAAAAGTATCTTCACAAAGATCCACTCAAGTGAGGCATCAGTCATAGAAATTCCACTATGAGGAAAAATCCTTGTGGGGAATACATTCACACACTATTGAAGGGATTGATTAGCTTTAGGTGAAGGTAATTAGGCCTGGAAGACCTATTGATAATGGTAGATAAAATCTTGAAGAAAGGTAGGAAGTTCAAAGAGAACTTGCTAATCTTCTTTGATGATGTGCTTAATCATCTATGAAGATTGGCAAGCTCAAAGGGATTGAAAAAATCCTTGGAGACCTTATCCCCAATTTTGAGCCAATGAAGGTGGACCTTTAGTTGAGCTCCCTGAGTAGTATGATTATTCAAAATTTGTTTTTGTTGGTAAAGTTGAGCCACACATAGCTGCACATATGGTGAAAATGGTAGCACCTCTAGCTTGGAAATGACATGGTAGAGTTCTAAGGTGGTGGTCTTGTATGAGTGGCAATGAAAAAGTGCTAGTTGGTGGCTATAGATTTGTAAAAACTAGATTGTATGCTTAATGGCATCATTCCACCATTAGATCGAGCCAATTCCTAGGCCAAGACTATGCTCAATATTTAAAATGTTCAAAGGATGTGAGCCAACGTGGGTCGATAACTCAACAAAGGTGTGTTCAAGTAGAACTATGTCTTTAGTGCCTTGGGCCCCACCATTTGCCATTCAATACATAAACAAATTAGAAAGTGGTTTGAAAGGACAACATATGACAAGGGATCTACAAATAACTGATAATAGCTCTAGCAAAGGAGAAGATAGGTTGATCAAACAACATGACCTTGGAAAGGTATTTAAAAACTCTCTTTGTATGGCCTAAAAATTATTCCACGTATACCATGAATAATTAGGGCAATGGTGGACAACATTAGAATTGAAAAGACAATTTATTGCACATGTAATATCAAGCTTCTCGCCTACTAGATATCTAACACATAGGAAAGTTGCCACATTTATTAGATAATATAATCAAAAAAATTGGATTAAATAAAAATGATAAAACAATACAATGCATTACCTAATCCAAATCCTTCAATACCTCAAATAGATGCAAGATTCAATGATTTGATATGTTGGTTGCTCAATTCAGCAGCATAACATTGAGATGGAGATGATTGATGATAAATGATGGAAATGGGTGAGAAGATTGAAGAATGATTTTGACAGCATGAAGATATTTGAAGAATAGATGCTTCTAATGGCTTGGGAGAGGCTTGATTTACAAGAGACCTGTTTGGTTCAAATGGATGGTTGAGATCGAAAGGCTAAATGAATGATGTGGACGGCTAGGATTGATTCAGTTATTCCCACTCTTCAAGGGAGCTGTAGTCATGTGACAAGTGTACAAAGGAGGATAAGGCTCATATGTGACCATGTACACAAAAAGTACTACATGTTTGATTGTGTATATAAAAAGTAATACATGTGAAAGATATTAAATGAAAATTGTACTACACATGATTCAATTAAGAGGTTGACAAGTGTTGGAATGTGGTGAGAGGTGAGGACTTAATTCAAATATTTTATTTAAATTAGTTGAATAATGTGTTGGAAAATTAATTAAATAAATAAGATTTATTTAATTAATTGGAAAGTGGGATTATGCATGTGAAATTAATTAAATAAATAAAAAATATTTAATTAATTGGCTAAGTGGGATAAGGATGGGATTTTAATTAATTAAATAAAATTTATTTAATTAATTAGCTAATGGATTAAAGATGGAATTAGGAGTGGGATTAGGATAAAATGCTACATGATGTCTAAGTGATGTTTTTAACTAGGTGTTGCAAGACATGGACAAATTTGGGAGAATTTTGGGTGTCTACATTTTGCCCCTCTTTGAGATGATGTTCGAGATGATGAGATTTGTGTTGAGTAACATCATTTCAAAGAAGCTAAGGTATGGATAGAGGAAAATGGATGATAAAAATATAGGATGATGATGCCCCCTCGAGAGGATAGGCAGGTTGGACAAACATGGGTAGGCTCTCGAAAGAAAATGAATTGGTCAAGAAGATAAGGGGATAGATAGAAGAAATGAAGGATGTGTTATGCTACAATGAAGGTGAGCAACCATGATGTTTGATAGAGCACTAGACGTTATGCACCAAGTATAAGGACCAAGGTGATGATGTGTCTCGTGCACCCAACATAATACAACCTTGTCTAACGTATGAGGAAGAAAACTTAGAGCATTAAATTCCTAATGCACAAAAGGTATGATATGACCTTAGATGCAACGAATAATGCAAAAAGCTATTCCAACATACACAAGATATGAATATTAGCTGGAATGATATGGATGTGATACAAATGTAAGATAAAATGATAACACACACAAGCAAGCAAGCAAGCATGCACAAATGAGATAAAAACAAACAATGTATTGCCCCTGTCAAGCTATAAACCAATGATTGATTGATTGTTTGATTGATGATGATGGTAGTGTTGTCATTGCGGGGAACGATATATCCCTAGATCAATACAAGGATGCGGGAATGATATATCCCATTGATGTTAATGATTGATTGATTGGTTGATTTGGTTTACAACAAGATTAGGATCAAGACCATTGGATGTGATTGGATAATTTGACTTGATTGATTAACTTGATTGGTATGGATTAAGGATGACTTGCATTTGGATAATTGTTTGAAGTGATTTGATTGAATGAAAGGATTGATTTGAAGAATTGATTTGATTAAATTGGATTGATTGGAGGAATTTGATTTGAAAGATTGATTTGATTTGAGTTTGATCTTACTAATGGGATGATATGGATTGGATTAATGTGATTTTGATTTATTGATAGATTGGCTTGATTTGATGATTCGATTGGATATTTGATTTGCTTTGATGGATTTGAGATTTGATGATGAATGATCGTTGATGAATTTGAATTGATTTGATGATTTGATTGGATTTGTTTTGATGGATTTGTGATTTGATTTGATGATTTTGATTGATGATAGATGATAGATGATAGTTGATTTGATTGGATTTGGTTTTTGACGAAGTGATGGATTTGATTTGAGGGTTGGTTTTATTGCTTGGATTTTTTATGGATATTTGATTTTTTTGTGTTTTTAGAATATTTGATTTTTTTGTATTTTTTAAATATTTTATTTTATTTTATTTTTATTTTTATTTTTTGGATTTTTGGGATATTTGATTTTTTTGTGTTTTTTTTGAAATGTTTTGGAAAGTGCCAATGGATTTACAATTTAGGTAGCCTTTGTGCTTGATACCAATGACAAGGGAAAACCAAGTCTGGATGCAAGGATGGATGAATGGGATCGGATGGATAAAAGGATGGGTGATAGTAAATGGGATGGAAGGCTCATAATAAATAGGTGTATGGGATAGAAGACTCATCATATATGGATGGATAAAAAGGATAGGTCAATAATGGAAGGGATGGAAGGATTATAAGGGAGCTAGGATGTGATCTCCAAAGGCTATGTCGCGTAGGAATAACATGACCCATTCTAGGTGGAACACTTAGGATTTTACATGACAAGGATTATGATAATAGGATGACATGATGGATTTTACATGACAAGGCTTATGATAGGTGGATAACGATAGGATTGATTTGGAAAGGACAAGGTATATCAAGAGATGTCCAAAGCATGTTTCAACATTTTTCCCCTATCTTTATCAAGATTAAAAGGAGGAAGGAATGATGAATAGACTCAATATGATAGGTATGTGGGTGTAATGGCTAAGGATGGTAGGATGGGATATGGCAAGATATGACATGATAGAAAGTGATATGATAGGATAGATAGTGTGGATGAGACAAGGTGCCCCCAAGTGTAAGTGACATAGAAGATCAACCTACACATGATGCCTATCTGCCAAGTTTTCATCATGGTACTTATCCAAGGCGCCTGTTTACTAGGTTTTCACCATTGAACAAAAGGATTTCTCTTTACTTTTTGATTTTTTGTATTTTTTTTTCTTTTTTCCTTTTTATTTTTATTTTTTTTGACAATTACACATGGTGCCTATTTGCCAGGTTTTCACTATGGTAATGGATAGGAGGGACTCAAGTGTCTAGTGCTATGAAAGGTGATAATGTCATTTAAGATGGATGTCACATGGACCATGTCAAATGTTAATATGCTCAAGATGTTGGTAAGGGATTGCATGAAAGGGAGATGGATTAGGTGGATAGTGGATTATGAAGGGCTTATGAAAGGTTCATGCAAGAATGGATGGGGATAGTGGATTATGATATGGAAAGAATAGTGGATGATGATGTTTATGGAAAAGGATGGATAAAAGGTTTATGCAAAAGCATGGACCATAGGAAGGTGATGGGGAAAATATGTAAGATAGTGGTTGAAGGTTGGGGAGATGGTATGTAGGAATGTTTTGGAATGGAAGGGAACCATGACCAACGGTTGCACACACCGTGATAAACAATGAAGCTTTTGATGGGAAGGTGGTGTAGGAAGCAATGGGGATGTTTTCTTAGTGTATGGATGATGTAAGCATTTGGGGACCCACATAGACTTAGGATTTTCATGATTTTTGCTTTTCTTGTGGGATTTAGGAAGTTGAAACTTTTGTATGGAATGGCATTTTTGGATGGAAGGGGATTTTTGGATGGAAGGGGATGATTGGGATTTTTGAGAGGTGGAAGAGGATGCCTCATTTGACTTGGTTGATTTTTGCTTAGGTACCCAAACCATTTTTGTTTTGGGCTTTTCTTGTGTAGGTATGTGCTTGGATAGCTTTTAGATGGATTTTGCTTTGAATCTTTGCATTGATGCCCTAAGGCATGACGACCCTTTGGATTTTTGGTAGGATTTTTGGATTTATGAAAGGAAGCATCCAAATTTTTATTTTGGAATCCCATGGGTTTGGTGGAGTGAGTGGAAGTTTTATGTTTAGACAATGTGTGCATTTGTTGGTCATGATTAGGAATGTAAGGGGACTTATGGATAAATGGATTAAAGTGGGTTTATGGATAAATGGATAAGGGGATTGGACGATAGGGATATTAGGTGTTGGGAGTAATGGTGGTAAAGTGGATGGAGGGATATTAGGAGTTGGAAGAAGTGGAGGTAAAGTGGATGGTGGAAGGTGTATGGTCACATGCTTTTGCGATTTGTAGGATAGTGGAGGTGAAAAGGCAACATATGCTTTGGGTATATGATGTTGTTTGTGATGGAAAGTGGAATTAGGAGGGATGGAGGAATTACCAACATATTTAAAGTGTTTACGTTGGGGTGTATATCCAAGGCCATTTGAGTGTGGAGGAACTTTGACATGGATGGGCTCCAAAATACCTTGTTCATAAAGGCCTAGGCCTTTACCTTGGTAGTTCATGTTTCGAAGTATGTGTTGGGAATTAAGGTGTCTCAACCTTGGTAATTCCTTGCATTATTTATGTTTGTATTTATTATTTAATTGCCTATGTTGTAAATAAATTGTAAATTCCATATTGTCATTTTGTGGGATGTGGCACGGTGATGTGTCATCCTACATGGAATATGACAACTTGTAATTTTGTCCTCACATGAGGAGATAGACGTCCCACTTTGTGGTAGGAGCATTTTTCCATGTGCCAGCATCTTCCATGTTGTGTAAGGGAATGTTTGACTGAAACAGTTATGATGGATTCCTATGACAAAGTTATGACATGTAAGAGTTAGAAACATAAGCTTGTAAGACAGGTGAAGACATGTGTCATGAAGCATCTTTGAAAAAGGCATATTTGGGTGCCCTAAGGTGGACTATGACATGTTGTAAGAGAATATGCTATTTATACCCTGTCTATGATAGATTCTCTTACAACTATAAGTTGTAACCGCTATGACAGATTCTATGACGGTCGTAAGTGTCATAAGAGCATCTGTCATAGCCCATTTTGGAAATAGGAAACCTCTTTAGGATGGGAATTGTGGACAAGTGTCAGATACATTCTATAATGTTGACCAAGTGTCCTTAAGCATGGGTTTTGGGCCATGAGGCCAAGTTGGACACCCATCCCAAGATAGGTCCAATATTGCCTTGTATTTTCTATATAAATAGGTGGTTGGAGAGGAAGTTCGTATCACAGGCTTATAGGTACTGTTATACTACCAGATTGACTCCAGATATGAGTGTCGAAGACCATTGAAGCTTTCATTGAAAGTGTATTGTAAACATTCTTTCAGATTTGTTAATACATTGTGCAGGTTTTTCCCCACCGTATATCTTTGTCTCTCTTCTTCTGTCTTCTTTCTGGTTCATGTGTATTGCTGCAATATCTCATTTACATGTTCTATGTTGTTATAGTTGTAAGGAATAATTTGAATTTGTATAGCCCTCTCCTCATTAGATTAGTGTAGGAAGTGATTTCTGCACACCTAGCTTCCTTTCAGTTGGTATCAGAGCTTGACCACCTTTGGTCCTAGTTGTTGGGTAGGGGTTTTTGGAGTTGATCTTAAGTTGAGTGGGAGTCTATACAGAGTATTCTGATTTCTATTGCAACAAGGAGATGGCAAGCAAATCTGGAAGAATGGAAGTGGAGAAATTCAATGGCACTAATTTCAAGCCGTGGAAGCTCAAGATGGAAGACATGCCTGTTGACCGAGACTTTTGGGAAACCGTTACTGGAACTAAACTAGCTGCAATACAACAAGATGACTAGGATCTCAAGGATCAGAAGGCTAAGGGTCTCATAAGACTTAGTCTTGTTGATTATGTGTTGTTAAATGTCCATGAGGAGAAGACTGCAACCTTGGTTTGGAAGAAGTTGGGAGATGTGTATCAAGCCAAAACCCTGGTTAATAAACTTTTTCTGAGAAAGAAGTTGTATTCTCTTTGAATGGAGGATGGAGGATCCATTACCGAACATATGAATGATTTTAACATGCTAGTTGCACAATTGACATCTATTGGTGTAAAGATGGAGGAGGAGGATCGGTGTATGACCCTGCTTTGTTCTTTGCCGGACTCGTGGGATCACCTTGTCATGGCTATTGGAAGCACCACATCCACATTCAATATGGAAGATGTGGTATCTACGTTGTTATCTGAAGAGACGCGGAGGAAGTCTTCTGATGCAAACAAAGAGGCTCTTGCAGTTCGTGGAAGACCCAAGGAGAAAGGGAAAAAGAAGGACAATAAAGCTAAGAAGGGTAGATCCAAATCCCATGGGAGATCCAAATCTCCTGGAATGTCCAAGGCTATATGTTGGAACTATGGTAAATCTGGGCATTTTCGAAAGGAATGCAAAGAGGAGGAGAAGAAGAAGAAAGTTCCTAATTCAGATTTTGACAAATCACAAGATGATAGTGATGCTTTCATCATAGCCCTAGCAACCCATGCATCTGATGATGTGTGGCTAATTGAATTTGGTGCATTATTCCACATGACCTCGCATCGAGACTAGTTCACTAAGTATGAGGAGTTCGATGGTGGAAAGGTGTGCTTGGGTGACGACTCTCATTTAAAGATTTTTGGTCATGGAAGAGTCTCTATTTGATTCCCTGATGGTCGAGTGAAGGGGATCTCTGGGGTTATGCATATCCCAGGCTTAGTACGAAACCTGCTTTCTATAAGTAGTTTGAATGATGCAGGTGTGCAGGTTGTCTTTTCGAAAGAAGGATGCAAGATGACTAGAGGACCTATGGTGCTTGCTAAGGGTACTAGGAGAGGTACTTTGTTTCAGCTAGAGGCATGCATTTCACAATGCAATAGTTCTTCTAATTCAAAGAAGAGGGTAGCAGTCACTTCATCCCCACCATCTAAATGAGCAGTCAAGAGATCTATTGTTTCTAGTTCTGATGTTTGTAATCATGCCTTGGAAGTTAAACTTCCTTGCTAAAAAGACAATGTTATGGCATAAGAGATTTGGCCACATTGGTGAGAAGGGTCTGTGTACCCTAAAAAATAAAAACCTCATTGAGGGGTTAGATGATTGTAATCTTGAGTTTAACTTTTGCAAACATTTCATTTATGGGAAACAAAACTGTGTTCAATTTTATTCGAGTTCTCACATGTCTTCTGGTGTGTTGGACCTTGTTCATTCTGATGTATTTGGTCCTGTTAATGTTCCTTCATTATCAAAATCAATATATTTTGTATCTTTCATAGATGACTACAATAGAAGGACATGGATTTATTTTCTCAGAAGCAAATTTGAAGTCTATAGTAAGTTTAAGGAGTTTAAGGCCTTTGCTGAAAATCAGATTGGTAAGAAGATTAAGTGTTTGAGAACTAACGACGGTGGTGAGTTTTGTTCTACATAATTCGATAAATATTGCAAGGAACTTGGGATTGAAAGACATAAGACAACTCCATACACTCTGCAGTAAAATGGAGTTGCAGAAAGGATGAATAGGAAACTAATGGAGAAGGCTAGGAGTATGCTTATTGGAGCTGGCCTAGAACAAACGTTTTGGGCTGAAGTTGTTGCCACTGCTTTCTATCTTGTAAATAGATCTCCTACATCAGCTCTTGTTGGAAAGACACCCATGGAGGTGTGGTCTGGTAGAAAGCCTTCAATAAGGCATCTTCATGTTTTTGGTTGTGAGGCATATGCACATGTGCGTAGGGAGAACCGGTCAAAGTTGGAGAACAAGGCTATTAAATGTATCTTCATTGGCTATGGTGTCAGTGTGAAAGGATACAAGCTTTGGGACCCTGTGGTTGAAAAAGTGTTGTATAGTAGAAGGGTCATCTTTAGAGAGCTTACACCTTCTTCCATTGTTTTACAGCTAGAAGAAAAAAAAAAGAAAGAGGATGTTGTTCAGTTTCCTCCTACCCCTGAGAAGACTGAACAGAAAGACAATGTTGGACCTGATGATGAGGAGAGCTCTTGCAGCTCTGAAAGCTCAGATGAAGAAGCTAAACCTCAACCTCAACTCTTGAGGAGGTCAACACGGATAAGAAAACAACCTGAAAGGTTTGGTTTTACATTGCTTGATTCTAGTTGTGTTTTTTCTTTGCTTACTAACAGTGATGAACCTAGAACTATATTAGAGGCTATGGACATGAAAGATGTAGGTTCCTAGAAGGAGGCCATGGAGGATGAAATGGCTTCTTTGGAAAAGAATCAAACTTGGGACTTGGTGCCTTTGCCTCCTGGATGGAAACCTGTTGGATGTAAATGGGTGTTCAAGAAGAAATTTGGTGCAGATGGCAGTGTTGATAAGTATAAGGCCAAATTGGTTATGAAGGGGTATTTACAAGTGGAGGGTATAGATTATGGTGAGATCTCTCTCATTGCAAAGCTGACATCCATTCAATTCCTATTGTCTCTTGCAGCAGCTTATGACTTGGAGGTAGAATAGATGGATGTGAAAACAACTTTCCTTCATGGTGATTTGGAGGAAGAAATCTATATGTCACAACCAGAGCATTACATGGTGAAAGGTAAAGAAAATTTGGTTTGCAAACTTAAGAAGTCTTTGTATGGTTTGAAGCAATCCCCTAGGAGATGGTACTTGGAGTTTGATGCCTTTGTGTTGTCTATTGGATTTGTGAGATCAAAATCGAATCACTATGTGTATTATAAGTTTGATGGTGATCGTATTCTCATTGTTGCATTGTATGCTGATGATATGTTGCTCATTGAGAAGGGTAAGAATATGATTTCTGATTTCAAATCTTAGTTGTCAGCACAGTTTGAAATGAAAGATTTAGGGGCAGCCAGGTACATTCTAGGAATGGAAATCAGAAGAGACAAAACCAACAAAAAAGTTTGGTTAAGCCAGAGTAAGTATGTGAAGACCGTGTTGGACAAGTTCAACATGGTAGATTGTAGACCATTGTGTGTTCCTATTTCTTTGGGAACAAAGTTGTCTGTTGAGGATTGTCTAAAATCTCCTAGTGAGGTGGAGGACATGAGTAGAGTATCTTATGCTAGTGCTATTGGCAGTTTGATGTATGCTATGGTCTGCACAAGACCAGACATTGCCTAAGCAGTGGGAGTCCTTAGTTGATTTATGGCTAATCCTGGACGAGTTCATTGGGATGCAGTTAAGCGAGTGTTCATATATTTGAGGGGTACTTCTAAGTATTCCATATGCTATCATGGTAATGTTTCAGGACCTCTGCATTCTGTTGATATTTGTGGATTTGTGGATTCAGATTGGGTAGGTGACATTAACAACAGAAGATCCACTAGTGCTTATGTGTTTACATTGTTTAGTGGTGCTATTAGTTGGATGAGTAAGTGACAACCTATTTTTTCTTTGTCCACGATAGAAGCTAAGTATATGGCAGCAACTCATGCTTGTAAGGAAGCCATTTGTCTTAAGAGATTGTGTTCAGATATTGGTGTTGATGCAGGTTAGATCACGATCAGTTGTGACAGTCAAAGTGCAATTTGCCTTTTAAAGAATCCAACTTTCCATGCTAGAACAAAGCACATTGATGTTCAGTTTCACTTCATGCGAGACATGGTTGAGGATGGAAAGGTAAATTTGGAGAAGGTAGATACTTTGAAGAATGTTGTAGATGCATTGACGAAACCAATGGGCACAGAGAAGTTCAGATGGTGTTCGGAGTCTATGGGCCTCTCGGCCTATAGCAGTTAAATCTTGTTATTCTATTGGCTCTTACAAGGTGTTTGACAAGTGGGAGAATGTTGGGAATTAAGGTGTCTCAACCTTGGTAATTCTTTGCATTATTTATGTTTGTATTTATTATTTAATTGCCTATGTTGTAAATAAATTGCAAATTCCATATTGTCATTTTGTGGGATGTGGCATGGTGATGTGTCATCCTACATGGAATATGACAACTTGTAATTTTGTCCTCACATGAGGAGATAGGCATCCCACCTTATGGTAGGAGCATTTTGCCATGTGTCGGCATCTTCCATGTTGTGTAAGGGAATGTTTGACCGAAACGGTTATGATAGATTCCTATGACGAAGTTATGACATGTAAGAGTCAGAAATAGAAGCTTGTAAGACAAGTGAAGACATGTGTCATGAAGCATCTTTAAAAAAGGCATATTTGGACACCCCAAGGTGGACTATGACATGTTGTAAGAGAATATGCTATTTATACCATGTCTATGATAGATTCTCTTACAGCTGTAAGTTGTAACCGCTATGACAAATTCTATGACGGTCGTACGAGCATCTGTCATAGCCCATTTTGGAAATAGGTGACCTCTTTGGGATGGGAGTTGTGGACAAGTGTTAGGCACATTCTACAATGTTGACCAAGTGTCCTTAGGCATGGGTTTTGGGCCATGAGGCCAAGTTGGACGTCCATCCCAAGATAGGTCCAATATTGCCTTGTATTTTCTATATAAACAGGTCCTTGGAGACAGAGTTTGTATCACAGGTTTACAGGTACTGTTATGCTACCAGATTGACTCCAGATACGAGTGTCGAAGACCATTGAATCTTGCATTGCAAGTGTATTGTAAACGTTCTTTCAGATTTGTTAATACATTGTGCAGGTTTTTCAGTCTGGGGTTTTTCACCCAATAAGGGTTTTCCCACCGTATATCTTTGTCTCTCTTCTTCTATCTTCTTTCTGGTTCATGTGTATTGCTACAATATCTCATTTACATGTTCTATGTTGTTGTAGTTGTAAGGAATAATTTCAATTTTTATAGCCCTCTCCTCATTAGATTAGTGTAGGAAGTGATTTCTGCACACCTAGCTTCCTTTCAGTATGCAATGGACTATAGGACTTGGTGTGCTTTGAACATTAGACTTGAATTCATTATTGGATGGAGAAGGTGAAGTGGATAAAGGTCGTTGTTGTCCTAAAGAAGAACACTCATGTATAAAGGTGGATAATGGTGGACTTGAAATGGAATCGATGGTGGATGTGGAAGGAGGATCATTAGGATCTTGATTAGCATTGTGTTCACTAAGATCCAAGATATTTGTTTGATCTTTTATGCTTATGTGTTCTTGGGAGGCACATGTCTCATTATGACAAGTGGATGTTTTCTCATTGTGGATAGGGCTAGATGGCAGATGACTAGGAGCAATTTGGATATCTTGCTCATGGATAGATATAGGATTATGGATAGGATCAAGGTGCTCATGGATAGCTTCTTCATAGGTATCATCTTGATCATAAAGAAGGTAAATGTTATGGATAGGTTGAATTTGGATAGCTTGCTCATGAATAGTTGTTGGGAGATGGATAGGATCAAGTGGCTCATGGATAAATTCATCATTATGGTTATCATCTTGATCAGGGAAAAGATACATGTTATGGATAGGTTGCATAAAAGTGATTTGACCTTGAGTTGGACTAGGGCTTAATGTTTCCACATGCTTAAGATTAAACTCTTGACATACCTCTCGGGTTGCTTGAATGGAAGTGGATAACTCTTGGATACACTTGACATGTTCTTGAGGGTTATTGACATGAAGGTGCAATAGCTCTTGACTTTGGTTCATGATAGGCTTGATTGTTTGTGGGTCACATGATGGGCTTGAAAGGATAGGCATGTTAATGGAGGGCTCTTGTATAGGCTCAAGGACATGTGGAATATGTGAAGGAGTTGTAGGATTGAACATGATCTTTGGAGGTTCTTTGGTAGGCTCATGAATGGGTGTTTGACATGGAGATAGTTTATTCCTTGCTAATAGCCAATGGATCACATCCTTTGCAAGTGTATGGATAGATGGATAATATAGTGGATGGATAATGATGGTGGATGATGTTGGAGGCTTAGTATTATGATTAGGTTGAGGTCTAATTGGATTGGATGGATTAGGATTGGGATTGGGATTAATCATACCACAATTTATGAGGTTTTTGATCAATCTCTTAAGTTTGGCACAATTGTTTGTTGTATGACCCTTAGCCCTATGGTATGCACAATATTTGTCATATTTATACCAAGGGGGTTTAAAGTAGATTTCTTCAAAGGATTTTATTGGTGGAAGCTCAATCAAATTTGCTTGGACCAATTGTTGTAAGGCTATGTCCAAGGGATCTTGTGGTGGAGGATTAATGGAACATGGCGATGAAGGTAATGAAGGTTGATGGACCAATGGACTAGGGGTAGGATCACATGGTGGTGTTGGGATAGGCTCATGGATTGGCATTTGATTGGATGGTGGAGGCCACTCATAGGATGCATTGGCTAGATTGGTATCTCCCTTGTCAAAAGTAATTAAATCTTGCATAAGATAGCTTGGGCTTTGATTTATGTACAAGGGACCACTTAGACTTGGATATGCTTCTTGTTGCAAAGGTGGAATTAGTCTCACTTGTGCTTGTTGTGGAGGCCATTGATAGTTTTAGTAGTTGGGTGAAATGATAGGATATGTAGACAAAAGATCTTGGGGTTGATATAAAGTTGAGGGCATTTGATCTTGTTGCCAAGGTGGACTTGGGCTCACATGTTGTGATGTGGGTGGATAGGTTGATGTGGCATTAACATGATATATGTGTGGATTAGGTTGATATGAAGTTGAGGGGGATGACACATAGGATTGAGGTGGAATTTGTTGAGTTTGGGATGGTATTTGGATTTGTTGTTGTGATATGACTTGTTGTTGTTGGAATTGTTGAATGGGTTGTTGTGATGGTTGGAATTGTTGAATTGGTTGATGTTGTTGTAGTTGAATGTGTTGATGTGATGATTGGAATTGTTGAATTGGTTGATGGTGTTGTGGTGGAGGGATTGCATAGGGTAATGGTTCTTGAGAAGTTGAGGGTGATGACATGTAAGGTTGAGGTGGCATTGGTTGTTGATAGTGAATGGATAGAAGATGATGTGCTTGTTGGGTTTGTGATTGACAAGTGGCTATGAGGTGTTGAGCTTAGAATATGAGATGTTGCATTTGAGGTGATTGACTTGCTTGAGGTTGAAGTTGTTGGATAATGTCGTGGAGCCTTTGAATGATTCCTTGGTTTAAGGGTTGTAGCCTTTGATAAATTTTTTGGAGGAAGTTTTGGAATTTGGGTACTATGTCTTCTAATGTTGGCATGTTGTCACACAAGTGTTTAAGTCTTAAGACCTTTTTGGCAAGTGCTTGATTATGATTCGATGATGAGGGTATGCGCATGATCATCATGGGCCAAACAGTGGCAATGGAAAAAAAATTGCATCTTTACTTAGCCAAATTCGCGAATTGGCTAACTTTGACTTTCATAGGCATGTTAAAATACCTGTTTGGAACAGATATCCGTTTTAAAACAGATATCTGTTTTGTGGTTTAAAAAACCATTTTTAATAGTTTCAGGAAATGGATATCCATTTTTGAAATATTTCCAAAATGGATATTTGTTTCTAGAATATTCCCAAAACGGATATCCGTTTCCTGAAACTATAAAAATGTTTTTTTTAATTCTTTTCATTGGTTTTTTAATTGTTTTCATTGATGTGTGTCATGGCATGATGTCTCAAGGAATGGGAAGAAAGGATGGTGATTCATAAGATAATATGAAGAATGATGGTAGAGTGAATTGGCATTGTGGTAACTGTAGCATGTCATGGGGTGAATCATACGTTAATACATGTTGTGGAGTGAGAAAGGGGTGGTATGGCTATGGTTGAATGGAGTAATGAGGTGATTTAATTAGTGATGACCTAGGTGAAGTGATGGGTAAGGTGTCTTATGTGGGATTGCTAGAAAGTGTGATTGGTAATGGTGGGGATAGCTAAATGTCATCTTCTAAGGGTTCAAAGGTGAGGAAAGTGTAAGATGGGGATATGGGATAATCCATGGTTTAATGATTATTCAAGGGAGACTCCATAAAATGATTATCAATGATGGTGTCAATAGGGGGAATGGAGTCTATGAATGTAGGTGTGGGAATGTGAGCTATGACATTGGGATTGTATTGGATGAATAATAGAAAGTAGGGGCACTTGTCTAGTAATGGAAGGAGCCACATGATCAAATGATGATTGGGGAAGGGCTTTTCTTAGGAAAGTAAGGATTTGACTGAGGGTCTAGGGTTTGGTGGAGAAGAATTTATGGAAAATTTGGAGGTCATTAAAATTGACATGAATAGAAGAAGTACAAGACATGGCTAAGGATAAATGGTAGGCTCAAAATAGGATAACTAGGACTATGACATGATGAAGATGGAAAGAAAAGTAAACAACAATAGTATGATATAGGGATAGGATTAGAAAAAAAAGAGTACTACAACTAGCAAGAGGAACGTGAGGACATAATGTAAAGTTAACATGGCATGAACTCTCTTGGAAGGCTAAGCATGGACTATAAGAAGATTGAACTAGTTGGATCTGTTAGGCTCACCAAATGAAAGAACCTTAAAGGTTAACCTTAATTAGGTAAGGTTATTTTTGAGTGTGGTTGTGTTGGCAAGAGACATTGTGTGGCTTCCTAAGTGTTGTCATTGATGGCAACAAAGTCTATCCCACACATCCGAAATACATAATATGCCTTCATCAGAAGTCAGATTGAAGAATGCTTTGGTCCAGTGAACAAGAACAGAGTATGTAACAAGGTCCAACAATCAGGTCTGGATCTCTCAAATGGTGTAACTCAGTAAGTTGTGAACTTGGACAAGTCAAGAGGGGTATCATGACTACTGTACTCCAGAGATTTAGCCTCTGGTGATAAATCAAGAAAAAGATATGAGCATTTGAGTGTTGGGTTCCAATCAGGCAGAGCAGACAGAGGAAGAATTGACCAGCAGAATATCAAACTTCAATCTGGATGAGTAAAAGGTGTTGATCAAGCAATTTGTGGGATTATACATTGTTGGCCGACATGATTTATGACTTCTATGCCTATGTTTTTGATACGCATCACAAATCAAGCATGGATTCAGCTGATAGATCAGTAACTTGCAGATATCTTGAGTGTTCTTGTTGCTGACTAGAAAGTTGATGAGAATATACCAGATGGGTTCCAACATGTAAGCGTGTGTGTCGAAGGTGTGAAGAAACAAGGTGCGAAGAAAAGCAGGGATAGTGTGAGAACAGCAATTCAAGTCTGGTATGTGACTAAATAACAACATTGAATAGAGGAAGGATGAAGTGCATCAGATTAGTATATTGTGCCTAACCGGAACTGAACTCTTGCATTTGTAGATGCTTCTCATCAGTTCAAACACTTGATTATCTTCTGTAAGTTCTGTAGACAGTGAGTCTCTTGTAGGCAGTGTGCCTCTTGTGAGCAGTGTGCTCAGGTAGTGAGCCCTAATTGGCAAGTGCCAAATTTGTACTCCTTATTCTTTTAATAGAGAATACAATCTTGGGTTAGTCACCCCGTGGTTTTTCCCTTAACAGGGTTTCCACGTAAAAAAATCCTTGTGTTATGTGTTGATTTCATTTTTCAGTTCTTATGATTGCCTTTGCTTCCATGTTTTGATAGAACACTAAATGTTAAGATAAGAAAAGAAAGGAAGAAAGATAAAAGTTATAAAATAACTGATTCACCCCCCCTCTCAGTTATTTGCATTGTTCAATAGGTTGTTTGTACAACAATGTGTAAATTAATGTTACCTAAAGATAAATCTAACTATACTAACATTTTAATATCCATGAGAGTTAGGACTAATAATTAGACTAAAAACTTGACAAACAATACAACTTGGACACATGTAGGACTTGGAAAATGGAAAAGAATAAGTATTAAATGTGGAAAATAATGAAAAAGTGGTATTAGTTGCACCTATGTAGAGAAGTGGTCTTTATGAAAGATGCTTAGAATTATGCTCTATATATATTTGTGAAGTTTGGAGGTGATTGGACCTAAAGGATATGACCACCATATGCAAAATAGCCTACCTAATGGGTATGTGCATGGAGAGAGAGAGAGAGAGAGTCCTAGTTTTCTTGTTTTCATTTCCTAATTGATAAGGGAGAGGGAGAGATAGAGGGGAGAGAGAGGGAGATATAGCAATGATAGGGGGAGAGAGGCAAGAGAGAGAGGGTCCTAGTTTTCTTGTTTTCATTTCCTTAATCGATAAGAGAGAGGGAGAGATAGAAGGGAGAGAGAGGGAGACATAGGAATGGTAGGGGAGAGAGGTAAGAGAGAGATAGGGAGAGATAGCTAGGTAGAGAGAGATAGAGAGGAGATAGATAGGGAGAGATAGAGGAGACATAGGGGAGAGATAGGGAGATAGAGAGTGAGAGAGATGTCCAGAGAGATAGGGAGATAGAGGAATGATAGGGGAGAGAGAGGCAAGAGATAGGGAGAGATAGATAGGTAGAGAGAGGAGATAGATTAGGAGAGATAGAGGAGACAGAAGGAGAGATAAGGAGATAGAGAGTGAGTGAGATGTTGAAAGAGATAGGGAGAGGGATTGAGAGGTAGAGGGATGATAGAGAGACGGAGGTAAGGGAGAGATGCCTGGAGATAGAGGTTTAGGGTTTAGGGGTTATGGGTTAGGGATTAGGGGCATTATTTAGGGTTGAGGGATTTAGAGAGAGAGATACTTCTTTTCACATGCAATTGTAAACCCTGAGTAATGCCCCTAAACCCTAAACCCAAGAAACCCTAGAAACCTCTAAACCTTAAATAATGCCCCTAAACCCTAAAACCTAACCCCTAACCCCTAAACCATAAACCATAAATAATTCCCCTAAGCCCTAAACCCTAAACCTGAGAAAACCTAAACCCCAAAATCCTAGACCCTAAACACTAATCCCAAGCAACCCTAAGCCTCTATCTCCCTATCTCTATCATTCCTCTACTTCTCAATCTCTCTCCCTGTCTCTGGCCATGTCCCTCACTCTCTATATCTCCCTATTGGTCCTCTCTCTCTAAACACTAAATCCTAAACCTCTAAACCTTAACCCCTAAACCCTAAATAATGCCCCTAAACCTTAACCCCTAACCCCTAAACCCTAAATCCAATCAAGTCTAAACCTCTATCTCCCTATCTCTCCCCTATCTCCCTATCTCTATCATCCCTCTACCTCTCAATATCTCTCCCTATGTCCTTGGCCATGTGCCTCACTCTCTGTCTCCCTATCTCTCTCTTCGGTCTCCTCTATATCTACCTATCATTCCTCTCTCTCTATAAACCCTAAACCCTAAACACCTAAACCTGAAACCCTAAACACTAAATAATGCCCCTAAACCCTAACCCCTAACCCCTAAACCTGAGAAACCCTAAAACCAAGTAACCCTAAGCCTCTATCTCCCTATCTCTCTATCACCTTTGTCCCTCTACCTCTGAATCTATCTCCCTATGTCTCTGGCCATGTCCCTCACACTCTATTTCTCTATCCCTTCCCCCAGACTCCTCTATATCTCCCTATTGGTCCTCTATCTCTCTCTAAACTGTAAACCTCTAAACCTTAACCCCTAACCCCAAAACCATAAACCCTAAACCCTAAATAATGCCCCTAAACCCAAGCAACCCTAAACCTCTATTTCCCTATCTCTATCATCCCTCTACCTCTCAATCTCTCTCTATGTCTCTCAACATGTCTCTCCCTTTCTATCTCCCTATCTCTCCCCTATGTCTCCTCTATCTCTCCCAATCTCTATTAATCCCCTCTCTCTCTCTCTATCTTTAAACCTTAAACCCCAAACCCCTAAACCCTAAACCCTAAACCTAAGAAATCCTAAATCCTAAATAATTCCCCTAAACCCTAAACCCTAAACTTGAGCAATTCTAAACTCATAAATCCTAAATAATGCTCCTAAACCCTGACCCCTAACCACAAGCAACTCTATATTTCCTAGTTTTCTTATTTTCATTTCCTTCATCGATAAGGGAGAGGGAGAGATATAAGGGAGAGATAGGAGTGATAGGGGGAGAGAGGCAAAAGATAGAGAGATAGGGAGAGATAGCTAGGTAGAGAGAGATAGAGAGGAGACAAATAGGGAGAGATAGAGGAGACAGAGGGGAGAGATAGGGAGATAGAGAGTGAGCAAGATGTCCAAAGATATAGGGAGATATAGGAATGATAGGGGAGAGAGAGGCAAGAGATAGGGAGAGATAGATAGGTAGAGAGAGAGGAGATAGAGGAGACAGAGGGAGAAATAGGGAGATAGAGAGTGAGTGAGATGTCTAGAGAGATACAAAGAGCGATTGAGAGGTAGAGGGATGATAGAGAGAGGGAGATAAGGGAGAGATAGGGAGATAGAAGTTTAGGGTTGCTTAGGTTTAGAGTTTAGGGGTTATAGGTTAGGGGTTAGGGATTAGGGGCATTATTTAGGGTTGAGGGATTTAGAGAGAGAGAGAAACTTCTTTTGACATGCAACCGTAAACCCTAAATAATGCCCCTAAACCCTAAACTCAAGAAACCAGAAACCTCTAAACCTTAAATAATGCCCCTAACACCTAACCCCTAACCCCTAAACCATAAACTCTAAATAATGCCCCTAACCTCTAAACCCTAAACCTGAGAAATCATAAACCCCTAAATCCTAAACCCCAAACCCCTAAACCCTAAACACTAAACCCAAGCAACCCTAAACCTCTATCTCCCTATCTCCCTATCTCTATCATTCCTCTACCTCTCAATCTCTCTCCTTATGTCTCCCGAGCAGCCCTAAACCCCTAAACCCTAAACTTGAGTAATGCTAAACTTATAAATCCTAAACAATGCCCCTAAACCCTGACCCCTAACCCCAAGCATCTCTCTCTCTCTGTATCTCAAAACCCTAACCCCTAACCCCTAAACCCCAAACCCGAGCAACCCTAAACCTCTATCTCCTTATTTCTCCCTTATCTCCATATCTCTATCATCCCTCTACCTCTCAATCCTTCTCCCTATCTCTCTGGACATTTCGCTCATTCTCTATCTCCCTATATCTCCCCTCTGTCTCCTCTCTCTCTATCTCTTGCCTCTCTCTCCCCTATAATTCCTCTATCTCCCTATCTCTCCCCTTGATCTCTCCCTCTCCCTTATTGATGAAGGAAATGAAAACAAGAAAACTAGGACTCTCTCTCTCTCTCTCCTAAGGAAATTGGAAAGGAAAAGGAAAACTAGGAAAGCTAGGAATAGGATTTAATTAGGAGGTAGATAGGTCAAAGTGCATGTGCACATGAGAGAGAGAGAGAGAGAGAGAGAGAGAGAGAGAGAGAGAGAGAGAGAGAGGTGCACTTTTTCCAACTTAATTTTATCTTAACATTCCCAAAGTCTTACATGATTAAAATTAATGTTAATCTATTTGGTGGAAAAGTGGAACCTTTGCAAAGTTGTAGATGGAAAACATGACTCCACTTCCCAAAATCTCGTAAGTATATAAATGAAGGTTTTGAAAATAATTATACATCATCAATGCAAAATCCTAATGCACTCATCCACAAACTTGTAAATTGCAGTGAAGTTCAACATCCCCATGCCTCATAAAGTTCCACAATGTTCATTTACCAATAGACCAACTATTATGTGTAGAATTTTCTTATGTTTACATACATTTCAAAAAAGAACTTACAAAGTGCCAACATTACAATGCGTAACATAATTAAATTTGTTGAAAAAGTTTAAAAAAGCTTCAAACAAATGTAGTCGACTTGTATATAGCCAAACTCCATGATCTTTTTGTTGGGTTTAGGATAGACAACTAAGAGGGGGGTGAATCAGTTGTTACCAAACTCCTGTTCCTTATTCACTTTAAACCTTATATTTCAACAGCATATCAAAGATTCAATCATGGAAGCATAATGCAATAATTCAAGAGTAGAAACAAATTCAACACATATAACACCGAGATTTTAACATGGAAAACCCGGTTAAGGGAAAAACCACTGGTGACTAACCCAAGATGGTATTCTTTGTTAAAAGAATAAGATGAATAAAATGGCACTTTTCAGTTAGGGCTCACTGCCTGAGCACAGTGCTCACAAAAGGCCCACTGCCTACAAGAGACACACTGTCTATAGAAGAATATAAGTATTACATACTTGAACTGGAGATTAATATCTTTACTATGCTTGAGTCAGTTCCATTTAAGCTCAACACCTCTGCTCTGCTTTTCGCTCCTCTTCACTACTATCTTCTCATTATAATATCTTCCTTCCATCTGAATGACTTTGCAACTCTTATTTATACATGACATCAACTTTGGAATGATCATCAAAGTCAGCACAATATACACATATTTTATTACAGAGCAATTACAAAAATATAACTTGACTTATTACAAAAACTTCATGTGCATTACTACATTGTCGGCCACACATAGCTGGGACTTCAATCTTCTTCGAGGAACACGCCATGCTTCACAAAACATCTTCAAGATCATGCGCAAATCATTCGGTTAGCCAAGACTAGGAAGAACACTATCACCCAAAGGTAAATCTTCAATTACGAGCTTAATCTTCAATGCGGACCACCAACACAAACTGGACACAATCTAGAGACCCCCACAAGCTTGCTTGAATCACCAAGAACATCCACACCACTTTTGCTTACTGTAATCATTCACATCTTCATCTAGAACCTCAAGAACACAGTCGGTCAACACTGTCACATTTGAAGGATTGCTTGTGGACCTCCAAACCACGAACCAATTGAGTTGTCAATTCACATTAGCCTCTCAAACATGTCACCATATCCGCAGAACATGATATTGTATTTTCAGATCTCATCGGACCTATTTGTGTCACTCTGTCACATCTAAACAATTGCTAGAACCAGTTTTACTCTCATGGCCATAACTCCTCCACATTTTCATGCGGACCTCTGAAAACATGACTGGATCATCTTCAGACACATATCTACAAATCCTTTGATGTGCATTCTCTGATCTTCATCTAGCTAGGATCTTCACTTCATAGAGCTTCACTATCTTCACTGATCCTCTTTATTTCTAATAGGACTAATTTTCTCAATATCCTCAGCATACAACTCATCCAATCCTTGACATCAATGCAACAGGTGTATGTTGACATCAATGACCACCGATTAGGCCCATACTTGCAACAATCTCCCCCTTTGTCATTGATGGCAACATATAATGTGAAAACCTATTTTAACCATCAAGACAAGAACTTCTCCTAATTGACTGACAAAGCTCCCCCTATCAACAACAACCATTCACATGTCTTCTCTTCCTTTACTGCTCTCCCTTTGATCAACAACCACTTTTTTTTTCACATGTCTTCTCTCCCCCTTTGACATCAATGGCAAAGGGCACATACTTGCAACCACTTCTCATACTTCAGAATCATACAGACTACTCCCCCTAAGTAGCAGCCTCTTAACATCAATTCGGATCGCAAGATATGACTATGGGATCCACCAAATATAACCCCTAACTTCTCCCTGAGATACTCAAAAGAGTCCTTAGGTAGAGGTTTAGTAAAAATATCTGCAATCTGATCCTTTGAGGGCACAAACTCCAATCTAACTTCATTCTTGTTCACCTGCTCTCTCAAAAAGTGGAACTTGATGGATATATGTTTTGTCTTTGAATGCAACACCGAATTTTTTGATATGTTTAATGCACTTGAAGTATCATAGAAGATTGTGATAGGTTCTTCATACTCCACTAATATCTCTTAGCATTTGCTTCATCCACAAAACTTGAGTGCAACTGCCTGCTGCTGCAATATACTCTGCTTCTGTAGTGGACAGAGATATTGCCTCTTGTTTCTTGCTTAGCCAAGAAACCAATCTTTTTCCCAAAAAGAATGCACCACCACTGGTACTCTTCCTATCATCCACATCTCCTTCCCAATCAACATCTGTATATGCATGAAGAGAGAAATCATGATCCTTTGGATACCATAATCCATACTCAACTATTCCCTTCAGATATCTGAGAATTCTCTTGATTGCCATGACATGAGACTCTCTAGGATTAGCTTGGAATTTGGCAACAAGACCAACAACATTCATAATATCAGGTCTAGTTTGAGTAAGGTAGAGCAGTCCTTCAATCATTGACCTATACTTTTTCTGATCAGCCTTAGGGGATTCATCATCTTTACTCAGCTTACATCTAGTTGCCATGGGAGTATTCATTTCCTTTGAATCTTCCATCCCAAATTTCTTCAACAATTCTTTCACATATTTGGTTTGAGATATTAAGATTCCTTTCTTTGTTTGAGTGATTGATGGGGAGCCTCATACACTAACTCAGTATATGCTTGGCGTGACTTGCTATTACTGGTGGCAATACCCTAACTCACCGTTATGGCCGGTCACCATTTGTATCCGTTGAAATGTACATCCTCCACATACATTCACAACATACATTCGGTGAAACACACTTAGGCCGATGCGCTGATGCTACCTTCAGACCATACTTGTCGGCCAAATTCTCCACTATCGGCTCAACGTCTCGTTGTCTGCCTGATATACTTTATCATTCTGATATGTATCTTAGACCATGACTTCCTTTCAATGGCTCGATCCTCCCTTTGGCCAGACTATCCTCGTCAGTCTGAGTGAGAAATGCTTCATTAATGGCCTTTGTCTCACCAAAACAACTCCAACTCCTCCAATCCAAACCCTAGCACATGGAGATGCTAGGCGATCTACTTTGCACAACCAAATTTGGTCCTCTATGCCGCTGAACAGGAAAACAAAATAGAAAACAAATGAATATGGTACAATGAAGCCATTCCACTGATTTCGACAGAAATCTTATTAGTGGAATGCTTCATATCGACATATTGCAACCACGGAAAGCACAGAACGGAAATGAAATCTATAGTTATGCAATTGGTAATTAGAGAGAATGAAAAACAAATTGACAACATAGAAAATAGTTCAATTTCTCCTTAACAAAATGCACGATTACATTTAATCCTTCTCTTGCTTTGATCTGATTACAATGATAATGATATCCACATTTGGTTCCATCCTCTGGGATTATAAACTTGCCTAGAGTAGTACCAAACTGTCTCCAAGCGGCTGGGAGACCAACCGTCTAACAACTTGACAAATGCAACCTAACTACTTGGGACTTACAAAGTTTATTTTAGGTCTAGATACAAACAGAAATTACATGCATTGGTCAAATAGACCTTATTACAACACAAAACACAATTTTCTAAACAAACATAAACTTAAATGCCTCACGGAGGCCACCTTGTGTTAGGTGCTCCTGCACCAGTGATTTGCATACCCAAGAAGAAATTGATTTCCCCAAACATAGACATCTCAAATTCACTTTGCATTTGATTTGCAAAAGTCTTGCACATACTATCTTTCCCTCTAAAAATGATATCATCAACAAATACTTCAACAATCAAGATATTTTCATGATCAATTTTAAAATACAGATTATTGTCAGCAGTACCTTTGTTGAAACTAATCTTAAAAAGATGTTTGTCCAATCTTTCATACCAGGCTCTTGGGGCTTGTTTGAGTCCATACAATGTCTTCTTCAACTTGCAGACCATATCTCCATGATCAAATAGTTGAAATCCATCCGGTTGCTCAATGTATACCTCTTCTTCCAAATCACCATTTAGGAAAGCAGACTTGACATTCATCTGATATACCTTGAAATCTCTGAAGGCAGCAAAGGCAAGAAATAATTTGACTGCTTCAATTCTTGCCACTAGAGAAAAAGTTTCTTCAAAGTCAACTCCTTCTACTTGAGAATAACCCTTACAAACCAATCTGGCTTTGTTTCTTACTACTTAACCATCTTCATTCAGTTTATTCAGGAAGACCCACTTAGTCCCAATCACATTTTTGTCCTTAGGTCTGGGAACAAGATCCCAAGTGTGATTCTTTTCAATCTGCATCAATTCTTCCTCCATCGCTTTAACCCATCTTTTATTATTGCATTCTTCACTTATTGTTTTTGGTTCAATCTTTGAAATCAAACAATACTTCACTGAATCTTGAGCAATTTTTCTTCTTATTTGGACACCTTTGCTTCTATATCCTATAATTTGATCTTCAAAATGATTCAGTCTTACATACCTGGGAGTTTTGGGATTCTCTTGCACTTCTAATTCTTGGACAAGTTCATCCAAACTTGTCTCTTCTTCTTGTATTTCAGGATTCTTCGGATCAGTCTGAATCTGAACTGGAGTTGGGACTTGTTCTCCTTGGTCTGAGACATCATTCTGATCATCTGCTTCATACTCATAATACTTTGAGGGACTTTCCATTCCTTCATTAACCTTCACATTTGTACTTTCTATAATCTTTCTCAATCTCTTGTTATAACACCGGTATGCTTTGCTTTGAATAGAATATCCTAAGAATATTCCTTCATCACTTCTAGCATCAAACATGCCAAGGTCTTCATCTCTTTTGATGTAGCGTTTACTACCAAAGACTTTGAAATACTTCATAGTAGGAGTGATACCAAACCAAAGTTCATAAGGGGTCTTACCAGTATTGCCTCTGATTTGTACCTGATTAAGAGTATAGATAGAAGTGCTTACAACTTCTCTCCAATAGATCTGAGGAACATTTGCTTCCATCATCATGGTCCTAGATGCTTCCTGGATGGTCCGGTTCTTTCTCTCCACTATTCCATTCTGTTGTGGAGTCCTTGGAGCAGATAACTATCTCTTTATCCCATGTTTCTCACAAAATGTTATGAACTCACCGGATGTGAATTCTCCACCTCTATCAGACTTGAGGCATTTTATGTTTATGCTAGTTTCATTTTCTACCATAGCCTTGAATATTTTGAACTTCTCAAGTGCTTCAGATTTCTCTTTCAGGAAAGTCACCCACATCATCCGGGAGTGGTCATCAATTAGCAGCATGAAATACCTATCTCCTTGCAAACTCCTAGTTCTTGCTGGACCATAGAGATCAGTGTGCACCAGGTCTAACAATCTGGTTGAAGATTGTTCCTTACTTTTGAATGTGACTTTGTTTTGCTTACCTAGATGACATTCTTTGCACAAACTGTTAGTAGGTTTCACCAGTCTTGGAAGATCTCTTACAGCCTGAGTGTTGCTTATCTTGATGATATTATCAAAATTCACATGACACATTCTTCTATGCCACAACCAAATCTGATCAAATTGAACAAATAAACAACTTTTGCCAGTACCAACCAAGTGGAAGATGTTACCTTTTATCTGTGTACCGGATGCAATCTTAGTTCCAGAGCTTTCAAAGATTTTGCATTTTCTATTTTTGAATAAGAGATCATAGCCTTTGTCCACCAACTGTCCAACATTGAGAAGATTATGCTTCAAACCTTCAACATACAGAACATCATTGGTTTTGTTCATTCCATCAAAAGAAATGGTTCCTCTACCTTTAATTCTGTTAGCAGAATTGTCTCCAAACTTTACAACTCCACCCTCATATCTTTCCAAGCTTAAGAACTTACTCTTGTCACCAGTCATATGGTGAGAGCATCCATTATCAATAACCCATTCATCCTTTTCTTCAACCTGAGCAGCCAAAGCACTTTCTATCATCTTATGATTGGCAGATGCAATAGGCATTGGATCTTCTTCTTTGATGGCAATAAACACCCAGTCACTTCTGGGTTTGTTTCCTCTCTCAAATTCATCATCTGTTACTCCATCATCATCTTCTTGAACATAGTAACACTTCTTCTGAAACCTTGATCTATTAGGGTTTAGCCTTGAAAACCTTTCCAGACATCTTGAGGCAAAATGACCAATCCTATTGCAGGCAAAGCATTTGAAAGGTAATTTTCCTTCATACTTACCAGATCCTCTTGGCAGTCTCTTTGCAATAAGGGCTTCAAGTTGTTTACCTTCTAACTCATCTTCTTCCAGATCTTTCCTTTCTTTATCATACCAAGTTGATTTCCTTGAGGAACTTTCTCCTAGATCATATCTCTGTTTGCCTTTTGTAGAGGCACTAGCTTTGAATGCAAATTCAGTCTTGGGAAGTGCATCACCAAACTTAGCTAACTCAAATGTAGATATCTTACCAACCAATTGATCTCTTGTGATAGTTGTTAAAGATATGATTTCCTCAATAGCAGTAAATTTGTGTTTGTAAGCAGGAGGTAAAGATATGAGAACTTTGGCAACAATCTCATCTTCATCCAATATTCCACCAGCACATCTAATGCCACATACAAGCTCATTTACTTTTGACATAGTGATATTCTCATCTTCACTCATCTTCAAGTTTTCAAACTTTCCTTTTAGACTTTGTAGCTTGGCACACTTAACATATTTGTCTCCTTCATATAGATTTTCTAGCTTTGTCCAAATTTCATAAGCAGTCTTCAATCCCATAACATTTGTCAGCTCTGAATCAGACAATGCACTTAGTAGGGCTTCTTTAGCTCAAAGATTATTGTCTACATCTCTAACTTCATCTATAGTTATTGGACCATTCCTTGGGGGAACTGTTACCTAGATTTCGCTACAGCTCATTCAGGTAGAGTTTTGATTCAAAACTTAAAAGGTACATTTCATCTAGTCCTTCATACATTACATTCAAGTGCATAAATGAAATAATTTAGGAGATTATGTTTATTATATTACTGCATTTATCCAAGTGCATGTAACATAAGAAAGATTTATCCAAAATCTTTTCTGAAGAATAAATAATCTTTATTGAATGTAAAATGTACATTATCTCACACAAGCCGTGAGGTTAACTTTCTTATTCAATAAAATTGAAGAACAATCTACACATGAATAAGTAAATATAAATAAATGTGCATGTAAGGTTAGAGGCTAGTCATTACCTGAGAATGACTGGTTCTGGTTCTGGCATGTTGTCCTGTCACCCCAAGTTGTCTTTGTCCTTCCGAGTTTCATGTTGTCTCTGGTTCCTGCATCTGGAAAAATAGTGGTGTTAGAGCAATGCTCTAAGAAATGAATGGTCCCAAACCATACATGAACAAGATACCATGCATGTATAAACTAATCCTCAATTGCATTAAACAAGAAATGTATACCTGGGATGTCCTAGAGAACAATCAAGTCATCAAACACATCCAAAACATGTATTTATTTTCTAACAAGTTTGCTTCATGTGCAGATACAGGTGTATAATTATGTTTCTGTTTGATTCATAGGTTACATTATGAGTGGAGGAAATGTGGCTCCCACAAGGGTTGAGCCCAGCTCATAGTCCTTACAGAACATTTCATATGCAATATACAAATGCAAAAACATAGCCCAAGGAGCATATTCATAAAGCAGATCATAGCTATCAAGAGCAATAATAGTCAACAAGAAGGCAATCACATGCATAGCCATGATAAAGACAGTCATAAAGGAAAAAAGAGAACTTGGACTATGCATAATAGCGTTGGGACAACAGTCCATCAGTTAGAACAGTGAGTTACATACCCTAGCCAAAGGGACAATGAGATTTAGCATCTTTATCATGACTGTCAATGGTGCAACAAAAGTAAATATATTTAACCATCAATGAGAATGTTAGAACTATCAACTAAGGAGCAACTGAAACAAAAGATGTTGCAGTCATATCATGTGAAGGTGCAGCAATAAGAATAAAGCCATACACGGTCATACTCAGCACTAACAAAGCCATGCATAATCAACTAAGATAGAGTATGAGATTGTGTATGTCAATCAATGATCCTGTAGCAGTTGGAGTGCATTACAAGAGGACAATGAATCATGAATAGAAACATAATTCCATTGGTAGAAAGATAGAGTACACATAATAAAATCTATGCTACAAAATGTATGAAAAGAGAGATAAGGTTGCAGCATTGTAGAAAGGTACAACCATATGATAGAGTTTATTGTTGCTTATGTTTTCATACCCAAACTGTCACAGTCATTAATAGAGAGTTCATGAATTTCCAAACACATATACAGTCATATGGAACAGCAATAAGTGTTGTCAAAGCATCAACGAATACAATACGTGTTACAAAAATGTAGAAAATGAGTGATACAGCATGCAGTCCTTCACAATAGATCAAGACTATGAAAGTCTACCAGTCAAATGGACAATCGAGTGCTAAGATTAGAACCAAAAAAGTGTAGTAATGATGAAGAGAAAGGAGCAGCAACAGAGATCAAGGAACAGTAACACATAAATGAGTTCACTATCTCATAGTTATGATCGGTGATCTTAAGGTTTTTTTTTAACAATAGTTATAAGCTTGTATGATGGTCATGAAAGGATGTTAAAAGTCATAGATTAATTCAATCCTATGGAGATCAGTGTTCAAGAGAGCTTTCTAACTTTTGTATCAGTGATAAACATGCATGTGTTTTGATTGGGAAGCCATGAGTAAAGGACTGTCTGACAGTGAAAATACTGAATAGTCATGAAACATTATATAGAGAGAATCATCTGCTGTGAGGTTGTAGAGGATGTGGAATGGTGGTATCATCAAGAGGAGTCACACTGTGGTTGAGTACTTATGATACTATAGAAGAGTCAAGAAGACCACTTTTGGTCTTGAGGACAATTGTCAAAGGCAGTTATATAGAAACAAACATAGTCAACAATAGGCTGTGGAGACAACTGACTGTATGAAGACAATGTTGGTGCAATCTTTCACAACAGTGCAGTAGCAAACCAGACATAAGAAGGCATTGGAACAACATGAAGGAAGTGCAAAAGGAGGTCACATGGATGTCATCACTACAAGAGTGCAATTGGAACAGTAAAATGAATCATAATCTCTCTCTAATGATGCCATATCCCATATTATCTTGCAATCAGAAGGATAAATGAACTATGGACAAAGGAAATGTGAAAAGAACTATCAAAGGTAATGCCAAGTAAAGTTTGCTCCACTCTACAGTATTCATATTCATATTCAAATGATGGTATACAGATTTTGTGAGTCTTAACTTGGCATCAAGAAGGGAGCAGCAAATGAAAGATTGAAGAGTAATCTTTTCTACCATACAAGATGACAGTTAAACTCAGATCAACAGTAATGTATAGTATTGTATTCATCAAAGGATAGAAGCAATGCAACTGTAATATCAAAACATGAAGAGAAAATGATCACAAAGTGCCAGGATCTCATAAGTTTTTTTTCATTCTGAACAATTATAGTAACATTTTTGAAGAACAAAGCATTTTACAGAAAATGATAGGTTTAGCACATACATCAGAAAATGTTTAGAATAGATAGAAATGCATTGATTCAGATTTAAATATCATGCTATGGTGAGTATATATAGTTACAAAAATTAATATGTTCAATAATGACAAAGATGGTAAAGTGTTCATGAAGTATTGATAGGAACCTTTCAGAAGGCATCTGAGAGTGATATAAAAGAGGAACATATCACTAAAAAAATTTCATTCTTCTTTAGCTACAGTAAACCAGAGTAAATAAATCTTTAATTGCTGTCATGTCACTTGAATATGTAGAGTATAGTTAAGCTTCAAGAATGCCCTTATATTTTCTTTGAGAGTGCTTTCTTCTGACAAGTAACAAAATTTAAAAAAATCCCATACATAAGATAATATACAGTTAGGGTAGAGACCCTAAGAAAGTGTAAAGGCAGAGAACAATGACTTGATTGTAGGAGGTCTTTCAGACTGCTACAACAAAAGATAGTGAATAACTACAGGAGAACTGAAAATGTGACAGAAGGAGATGAAATACATTGAGGGTTTGATGTAGGAACCTTTGTTTTTATTTCAAAAATGCCTTATTCTTGCAGAAATAAACTAGAATAAGTGTTATTTCCATGGCTGTTTAGTACAGAGGTGAGGGTTTTTGTTTTTCTTAAAACCATAACTTTAAAATAAAAAAAAAGAGAGAACCCACTGTGTGCCAGAGAGTAATAAGGTTTTCGTGCCATTTTTTAGCTTTATTAGCCATTCTTTTCCATAGCCGAAGCTAGTTAGAAACCCTAATGAAAAATAAACTCGTCTTTCATTTTTTTGATAGTAGAAATCACATTCAGCGAAAAATCACATGCACAGACAGAAGAATGATTGAACAGAAATGAAAGATCTGGCTACTTTCTACAACTATATAGCCATAAAATGGACAATAATCTTGGGATAGGTCTTGTCAAACAAATGGTTCTTTCATGGACATTTTACCCTTGCTAAGTAATCCAAGCATGTTGCATGATAATTGCTTGAGAGATCCTAGTTTTCCTAATGCAAGATTGGAGTCCAATTACACCAAGCAAAGAGCATGATACCAGAGACAACTTGGCTTCAAATTTCAAGATCTATTCACAAGTCCACTAATAGAAAAGCAGCAGTTATAACCAAAAAATGGGTAAGTGCAAGAAGATGGGGGGCCAAAAAGGGGTCTTAAGTGGCCACTTTTTTTCTGAAATCAGGAAATACTGGCCTTGGATGAGAAATTGAGCATAGTTACACTCAAAATTTGGAGATGCAACCAAAACAATGTTTGTAGTGCTCTAAGTCTACTTTCTAAATTACTATTTTTTTTTAAAATGGCATAGATTAAGGGGTTCAAAAGAGGGACCCACAGAAATTGGTGTTGTTTCTGTCAAAAAACATAACATAGCATGTTTTGTGGCTCCCTCAAAAGGTCAACTTTTTTTTGGTATTTTTAAAATTGCTTCAGTGAGAAATTTGCTAATAGCATGAAGTTTATGCCCGATTTTTCTAATAATTTTTTGATGAATATTTGATTTTTTACTAATTTTCAAAGTGGACACATCCTAAAAAACAAAATTTTGGCCGTGCTACCCCTATAAATTTTGAAAACTAATTGAAAATCATTTTTTTCTTTTTTTAATATTTGTAGAATGGAGTCTAGTTTCTAAATATATAATTTTTTTGAAATTTCAATGAATAGTTAATTTACAATGAAAAAAAGACCAAACAGTGGTTCTTGCCCAAAAACGGACACACAAACAAAAGAAATTAAAGATGAAAGGCTTAACATTGTTAAAATGTGAAAAAAATGACATCATCAAATAGCTAAGAGAAAGCCTAACATTACCCAGGTGTTTGATTTGTTTGACATTGAAACACGTACAAATCTGAGGGTTAGCACAAACGAAATTATGTGAAATCTTGAAGAATCTGGAAAAACACGTCTGTGACTGTTCAAAAGGCACTCCAAGCCTTTGGGTTGGAAATCCAAAGCAAATCCCAAGCCCAAGGCTTGGGATTCCCAAAGCAAGACATAGCGCGAGGGCGTTATAACGCACTCGCATTATATTTTGCTTTGCATTTTCCTTTTCCGCAAGTCTATTGTTTGTCATGTTTCACATAACGCGAGCGCGTTATAACGTGCTCGCGTTATGTGCCCCTTAATATTTTTTATGTTCAAGGCTATTAATCATGTATGTATGCCTATATGTATGTATGTATGTATCTATGTATGCCTATATGTATGTATGTATGTATCTATGTATGCCTATATGTATGTATGTATGTATCTATGTATGCCTATATGTATGTATGTATGTATTTATGTATGCCAATATGTATGTATGTATGTATGTATGCCTATATGTATGTATGTATGTATAGTGTTGAGGGCAGAGGAGGGTAGAGATGGGAGTGAGCCAGATAGGGGAGGAGAGGGGTGGATAAGGATTGAGTGATTAAGGTTTAAGGTTGAGGGTTGATCGTTTAGGTATAGGATTTAGAGTTTAGGACCTTGAGGAATTAGGGTTTAGGGTTGAGGCTTTAGGGATAGTGTTTAGGGTTAAGGGTTGAGGGATTAGGTTTAAGGTAGAGTGTTGAGGGTAGAGGGATTAGGGATTAGGGATTAGGGTTGAGGCTTTAGGGATAGCGTTTAGGGTTAAGGGTCGAGGGATCAGGTTTAAGGTAGAGTGTCGAGGGTAGAGGGATTAGGGATAGGGTTTAGGGTTGAAGGTTTAATGATTTAGGGTTGAGGCTTTAGGGATGAGGGTTAAGGGATTAGGGTTTAAGATATAGTGTCAAGTGTCGAGTGTGTAGGGATAGGTTTTAGGGTTCAAGTTTTAAGGGTTAAGGGTTGAGGGATCAGAGTTAAGGGTTGAGGGATTAGGGTTTGACGTTGAGGGTTGCGTACATTGAGGTTCGAGGGTTAAGGGTCGAGGGATAGGGTTGAGGGTCGAGGGATTAGGGTTAAGGGATAGGGTTGGAGGGTTTAGGGATAAGGGATTAGGGTTTAAGGTATAGTATCTAGCCCATTGAGGGTCTTGGAATAGGGATAGCATTTAGGGTTTAGGGATGAGGGATTAGAGTTGAGGGATGATGGATGACGGATTAGGGTTGAGGGGTTAGGGATAAGGTTTAGGGTTAGGGTTGAGGGATTAGGGTTTAAAGTATAGTGTTGAGGGTTTAGGAATAGGGTTTAGGGTTGAGGGATTATAGTGAAGGGTTGAGGGATTAGGATTTGACGTTAAGGGTTTAGGGTTTAGGGTTTAGGGATACGGTTGAGGGTCGAGGGATCAGAGTTAAGGGTTGAGGGACTAGGATTTGACGTTGAGGGTTGAGGTTCAAGGGTCAAGGGTTTAGGGATAGGGTTGAGGGTTGAGGGATTAGGGTTAAATTAGAGTGTGGAGGGTGTAAGGATTAGGGATAGGGTTGGAGGGTTTAGGGATAAGGGATTAGGGTTTAAGGTATAGTATCAAGTCTGTTGAGGGTTTAGGAATAGGGATAGCATTTAGGGTTTAGGGATGAGGGATTAGAGTTGAGGGATGATGGATTAGGGTTGAGGGATTAGGGTTTAGGGATAAGGTTTAGGGTTGAGGGTTGAGGGATTAGGGTTTAAGGTATAGTGTTGAGGGTTGAGAGTTTAGGGATAGGGTTTAGGGTTGACAGATTAGGGTTTAGGATTGACGAATTAGGGTTTAGGGTTGACAGATTAGCATTTAATGTCGAGGTTAGGGTTAGAGTGTTGAGGGTAGAGGGATTAGGGATAGGGTTTAGGGTTGAAGGTTTAAGGATTGAGGGTTGAAGCTTTAGGGATGAGGGTTTAAGGCTTAAGATATAGTGTCAAGTGTTGAGGGTGTAGGGATAGGGTTTAAGTTTTAAGGGTTAAGGGTTGAGGGATAGGGATTAGGGTTTAAGGTATAGTGTTGAGGGTTGATGGTTCAGGGAGAGGGTTTAGGTTTGATGGATTAGGGTTTAGGGTTGATGAATTAGGGTTTAATGTTGAGATTTGAGGGTTGAGGGTTGAGGTTGAGGGATTAGGGTTAAATAAGAGTGTCAAGGGTAGACGGATTAGGGTTTAAGGTATATTATCGAGCCCGTTGAGGGTCTAGGAATAGGGATAGCATTTAGGGTTTAGGGATGAGGGATTAGAGTTGAGCGATGATGGATTAGGGTTGAGGGTTGAGGGATTAGGGTTTAGGGATAAGGTTTAGGGTTGAGGGTCGAGGGATTAGAGTTAAGGGTTGAGGGATTAGGGTTTGACATTGAGGGTTGAGGTTCGAGGGTCAAGGGTTTAGGGATAGGGTTGAGGGTTGAGGGATTAGGGTTAAAGTAGAGTGTGGAGGGTATAAGGATTAGGGATAGGGTTGGAGGGTTTAGGGATAAGGGATTAGGGTTTAAGGTATAGCATCGAGTCTATTGAGGGTTTAGGAATAGGGATAGCATTTAGGGTTTAGGGATGAGGGATTAGAGTTGAGGGATGACAAATTAGGGTTGAGCGTTGAGGGATTAGGGTTTAGGGATAAGGTTTAGGGTTGAGGGATTAGGGTTTAAGGTATAGTGTTGAGGGTTTAGGGATCGGGTTTAGGGTTGAGGAATTAGAGTGAAGGGTTGAGGGATTAGGATTTGACGTTGAGGGTTTAGGGTTTAGGGTTTAGGGATAGGGTTGAGGGTTGAGGGATCAGAGTTAAGGGTTGAGGGATTAGGGTTTGACATTGAGGGTTGAGGGTTGAGGTTCGAGGGTCAAGGGTTTAGGGATAGGGTTGAGGGTCGAGGGATTAGGGTTAAAGTAGAGTGTGGAGGGGATAAGGATTAGGGATAGGGTTGGAGGGTTTAGGGATAAGGGATTAGGGTTTAAGGTATAGTATCGAGTCTATTGAGGGTTTAGGAATAGGGATAGCATTTAGGGTTTAGGGATGAGGGATTAGAGTTGAGGGATGATGGATTAGGGTTTAGGGTTGAGGGATTAGGGTTTAAGGTATAGTGTTGAGGGTTTAGGGATCGGGTTTAGGGTTGAGGGATTAGAGTGAAGGGTTGAGGGATTAGGATTTGATGTTGAGGGTTGAGGGTTTAGGGTTTAGGGTTTAGGGATAGGGTTAAGGGTCGAGGGATCAGGGTTAAGGGTCGAGGGATCAGGGTTTGATGTTGAAGGTTGAGGGTTGAGGTTCGAGGGTCAAGGGTTTAGGGATAGGGTTGAGGGTCAAGGGACTAGGGTTAAAGTAGAGTGTGGAGGGTATAAGGATTAGGGATAGGGATGGAGGGTTTAGGGATAAGGGATTAGGGTTTAAGGTATAGTATCGTGTCTGTTGAGGGTTTAGGAATAGGGATAGCATTTAGGGTTTAGGGATGAGGGATTAGAGTTGAGGGATGACGGATTAGGGTTGAGGGTTGAGGGATTAGGGTTTAGGGATAAGGTTTAGGGTTGAGGGATTAGGGTTTAAGGTATAGTGTTGAGGGTTTAGGGATCGGGTTTAGGGTTGAGGGATTAGAGTGAAGGGTTGAGGGATTAGGATTTAACATTGAGGGTTGAGGGTTTAGGGTTTAGGGATAGGGTTGAGGGTCAAGGGATCAGAGTTAAGGGTTGAGGGATTAGGGTTTGACGTTGAGGGTTGAGGGTTGAGGTTTGAGGGTCAAGGGTTTAGGGATAGGGTTGAGAGTCGAGGGATTAGGGTTAAAGTAGAGTGTGGAGGGTATAAGGATTAGGGATAGGGTTGGAGGGTTTAGGGATAAGGGATTAGGGTTTAAGGTATAGTATCAAGTTTGTTGAGGGTTTAGGAATAGGGATAGCATTTAGGGTTTAGGGATGAGGGATTAGAGTTGAGGGATGACGGATTAGGGTTAAGGGTTGAGGGATTAGGGTTTAGGGATAAGGTTTAGGGTTGAGGGATTAGGGTTTAAGGTATAGTGTTGAGGGTTTAGGGATCGGGTTTAGGGTTGAGGGATTAGAGTGAAGAGTTGAGGGATTAGGATTTGACATTGAGGGTTGAGGGATTAGGGTTTAGGGATAAGGTTTAGGGTTGAGGGTCGAGGGATCAGAGTTAAGGGTTGAGGGATTAGGGTTTGACGTTGAGGGTTGAGGGTTGAGGTTCGAGGGTCAAGGGTTTAGGGATAGGGTTGAGGGTTGAGGAATTAGGGTTAAAGTAGAGTGTGGAGGGTATAAGGATTAGGGATAGGGTTGGAGGGTTTAGGGATAAGGGATTAGGGTTTAAGGTATAGTATCAAGTTTGTTGAGGGTTTAGGAATAGGGATAGCATTTAGGGTTTAGGGATGAGGATTAGAGTTGAGGGATGATGGATTAGGGTTGAGGATTGAGGGATTAGGGTTTAGGGATAAGGTTTAGGGGTGAGGGATTAGGGTTTAAGGTATAGTGTTGAGGGTTTAGGGATAGGGTTTAGGGTTGAGGGATTAGAGTGAAGGGTTGAGGGATTAGGATTTGATGTTGAGGGTTTAGGGTTTAGGGTTTAGGGATAGGGTTGAGGGTCGAGGAATCAGAGTTAAGGGTTGAGGGATTAGGGTTTGACATTGAGGGTTGAGGGTTGAGGTTCGAGGGTCAAGGGTTTAGGGATAGGGTTGAGGGTCAAGGGATTAGGGTTAAAGTAGAGTGTGGAGGGTATAAGGATTAGGGATAGGGTTGGAGGGATTAGGGTCTAAGGTATAGTATCAAGTCTATTGAGGGTTTAGGAATAGGGATAACATTTAGGGTTTAGGGATGAGGGATTAGAGTTGAGGTATGACAGATTAGGGTTGAGGGTTGAGGGATTAGGGTTTAGGGATAAGGTTTAGGGTTGAGGGATTAGGGTTTAAGGTATAGTGTTGAGGGTTTAGGGATCGGGTTTAGGGTTGAGGGATTAGAGTGAAGGGTTGAGGGATTAGGATTTGACGTTGAGGGTTGAGGGTTTAGGGTTTAGGGTTTAGGGATAGGGTCGAGGGTCAAGGGATCAGAGTTAAGGGTTGAGGGATTAGGGTTTGACATAGAGGGTTGAGGTTCAAGGGTCAAGGGTTTAGGGATAGGGTTGAGGGTCGAGGGATTAGGGTTAAAGTAGAGTGTGGAGGGTATAAGGATTAGGGATAGGGTTGGAGGGTTTAGGGATAAGGGATTAGGGTTTAAGGTATAGTATCGAGTCTGTTGAGGGTTTAGGAATAGGGATAGCATTTAGGGTTTAGGGATGAGGGATTAGAGTTGAGGGATGATGGATTAGGGTTGAGGGTTGAGGGATTAGGGTTTAGGGATAAGGTTTAGGGTTGAGGGATTAGGGTTTAAGGTATAGTGTTGAGGGTTTAGGGATCAGGTTTAGGGTTGAGGGATTAGAGTGAAGGGTTGAGGGATTAGGATTTGACGTTGAGGGTTGAGGGATTAGGGTTTAGGGATAAGGTTTAGGGTTGAGGGTCGAGGGATTAGAGTTAAGGGTTGAGGGATTAGGGTTTGACGTTGAGGGTTGAGGGTTGAGGGTCGAGGGTCAAGGGTTTAGGGATAGGGTTGAGGGTTGAGGGATTAGGGTTAAAGTAGAGTGTGGAGGGTATAAGGATTAGGGATAGGGTTGGAGGGTTTAGGGATAAGGGATTAGGGTTTAAGGTATAGGATCGAGTCTGTTATCTTGTTGTTAGTCAAGTGTTTGATGTGTTTTGGAGACTCAAAAAGACTTCCTCTTGCTAGGCGCTCTTCTTGGCAACTACAACCTTCAACTGGTGCGTAGATCCTGAAGAAAAACACTTAGACTTCAATTTTTATGCACTTAGACTTCAAGGTGGCAAAACTAGTAGGAAAATATTTGGGGAGAAACCACGCTGATAAAAGTTGGGTAAATTTAACCTCCGAGTCTAATTAGGCTCCATATAACAACAATATTTATATCATGTCCCTTTGCTTTATGAAACAAGCAGTATGTGCCAAGTCATAGGGATAACACTTTGGTCCTTAGAAATTTCTCTGTGACTTTTGATAAGATTATCTACTATTATGTGGATGCTTGATAGTATTATCCTGATCCATGGGACTAGTGTGGCTATGAGGTTGGAAAGTGTTGCAACCTCCATCCTTTAAACTTCTCCACCTTATTATGGGTTGTTTTGAGTATTTTCACTTGCTCTCTCTTCGAGAATATTTTCTAATGATACATGATGTGTCATAGATCATTCAACTTGATAAACAACATGGAGGGATTCTCATGCCTCCTATACTTCTTGCAAGTTTCTTTATAAATAGCTCACATCATTGTCCATCTAGGTGGTCATTTCCCTAAATATTATGATAAGATAATCCTGTTAATGAACTCTGGATTGAATGAGAATCAACATGCTTTGTCTTGACTAGAATAGTTGGGATGGACAAAAATCTATTGATTCTAGGTTGGGTTGTTAAAGGTCAAGAAGTTTGGTGTCTAATGCCCTCTAAATCTAAATATTCAAAATCATAGTGGTTCAATAAGTTACAACAAACAGTCAGGTAGACAATAGACTATAAGGAACAGGGAATACACATGAATCCAAAACAACACCATTCAATAAGGACATCACAAGTAACTCAACATTACTTCCAAAGAAGTTGACAAAAATAAAGGGGAGAACACAACTAGAGAATGCTAGACTGTAGTAGGGATGAGTGTCTGATGCAGAGCACATAGTGGAAGCATAGAATTATCAACTTTTGAACCTTCGAACTCACTATTGGCAAGACAACATACCATCGGTGAGCTTAAAATTTTATCGTCTGATAGGCCGATGCCACCATGACTCCGTTTGATTTCACTTCTGACAAACATCCCATCATTGACTCTTATCGGTCAGATAGACCGCTATCGGTGACTTTATATCCTTTCACACCGATGTCTTTGTCACTTCGATACAAGACTCTGAGTCCCTCGCCTATCAGTAGGACTTAATACCATCGGCACACTCAAAATCTCTTCTGCCAACACACCGATCTCACCAATGACAACCTTTGGACCACACCCGTTGGTGAGACTCCAAACATCGGTGAACTCTAATCTCGTTGGGCCGATACACCGATGGATTTTGACTGTCGGTGTGACCCCCTTCATCGGCGAATCTCTCAACTGCTCTTCCAATGCGTCGATGGGATTATCTTCTAATACACCAATGTCTTCAACTTCGAACCACACTCATCGGTAAGACAGACCACTATCAGCAAAGCCTAACCAAGGTCTGCCGATACGCCGATACGACCAACTCTTGACGTTGATACAAGATTCTTTTGAAGGCAAAGGGTGCCTAGGATTATGGGGCTCAATTTGATGTATTTATTGAAAGCTCAAGGTGAATTGATGCTTATTGAAAATGCCACTTAGTCCTTCATTTGCATTCTAGGCACCATTTCCTATTGACTTATATACTCCTCATGCTAGGGTGCCATAATGAAGTGGTTTAGACAATAGGTGCATTTCACTTACTAGAGGCTTGTTCTTCTTCCACCTTAGGCACACTTTTATGGTGGAACAGGTGTCAATGGGCGCCTTGTTTTAAATGAATGCTCTCTCTAAGTTGGGTGCCCTTTTGAGGATTTATGAGTTGCAAATTGTGCCTTAACCCTTCATGCTTGTTGCTCAATGTTTGAATGTTTAAGAATGTCTCCTTTAGGCGCTCATCTTAATGACTTTTTCTCAAGGCGCAATCATCCTAATGACTTGGATATTCATCCTAGTGTTTCAGGATATCAGGCTACCAGACTTAGTCATTTTCAGGATCTCAAACATAAAGAATAACATGATGATTCATTTTTTTGTATTGCATATAGTTGACATTGTATGCTACTCATAAAGAATATTAATATTTTCTGTTCAACATGATGATTCATTTTTTTTTAAAATATAACTTTTATCTTTTAGTTCCAAAATGAGGTTTAGGTGATACTTGAATAACAATAGCTTGCTTATTGGATCAACAAACATCTTATGTAATACAATTGGACTTTAAATATTTGAAGTAGCCATCTAAAAATATCCATTCAAATGTGGATTTATAATGCAAGTATGGACGCCATCAATAAAAAAGATTTGTATTAACCAAATATCCATATAGGCATACATCAATATCTGTCGATATAAGTATAACATATATACAAAATAGTCATATAGGCTTACAAGAATGCCATATAGGCATACAATGTCAACTATATACAATACAAAATATATGTCCACAAATGCCATATAGGCATATAACAAAGGAACACAATAAAAAGTCATTCCCCTCTGGCTGGTGAAGAGAATAGATCACGAGCAGCCTTTGATCTTCTAGGGGATGGAGACGTGCATGTGGGTGGTCTACTACGAACCCGAGGGCTACTCCTATTTAGTTCTTCCTGCATCTTTAGCTGTTACAATAAAAAGTATAGACATTAATATATAGAAATTACATGTTATAAAAAATGAAATATTTAACAAAATAATCACTTAACACTAACATATAATCTGTCTCCTCACTTGCCTCAATAGCAGGAATAGGCCCTAGTGATGTCATGTCCTATAGAAACCATCCATATAGAAATTAAACTTCAAATCAATAATCTTTTGATTTTTCAAACATAGACAACTATAACAATGAATGTAAATTAAAATTTACTAATCTGCCTCATACCCCTGTCAATGCCATGGAGCTATGAATCGCAGAGGCCACACCCTGCTCCATTGCCCTATGAACATGGGGAGGTGTCTCTGCACCCTGCATCATCTGGAAATACACATTAAAGCACACAAGTCACATACAAAAATCTAGTAAGTACAATTCATTCATTAAACTATTTATTTTATTACCTCCGTAAAGCTTTGAAGTCCACCACCACTGGCAGGTGTTGTCGCAAAATCTACAGTATTAACCTATTCAACATCCAAAATTAGATATTAGAATACCATTCATATAATGATGCTATTTACATGTAATATTTATAATTGTTTACTAGTTACATACCTTGACAGTAGATGATCTAGTGTAAAATGCAGGTGGAAAACCACTGAAAACTACATCGACGCTATGACCCTGATATTTCATTAAAATCATCAATTTAAATTAGTTAATCTTGCATTTCAACAATGAAAGTTAATAAATTAAATTCAATAAACTTGCTAATATTTACCTGAGTATCAAGGCTGAAAGTCTCACTCAGGAGGGTATCTGTCATCACCATCGGCTTAGCTACAGATGTAGCTTGTGCACCTGCGTCCTGACTATCCATGGCATCATAACCACAGGCTAACCTGCAAGCCTAACAAGCATGGGGTGGGACCCTACTCCTCACACTATCTCCCAACCCACTCTGTGCTGTAGGACCGACATGCTCTATGATGCTCTGGGTCAAGGCACTAATAGACTGTAGTGTATCGACCTCAACACTCTCCTTCACAATGGAAGGGATAGAAACATGCTCATGGGCTGGTCTGCTGATTACTCATCTCACTACCCGCTGTGGGTCAAGACGTGCCCCTGGTCTATCTTGTGCTAACCCCCCACCTCTACCCTGGAAGTCTCGCATATCAAAATAGTTTGGCACTTTATTGAGGATAAACTTGCAGTAGAGTTTCCTCAAAAAGTATTGCGGGACCTCATTATTATTGCATGAAGGATGGTCAAAAACCATCCACCACCTTTGCCCAAAATTGTCCCTTATCGCTTGGTTGTTGTACCAATGGATATGGAACCTCTTGCATGTAATGGGTGGAGGGTGATTTGTTTGTGGGTTTGTGAAAATCGAACACAAGTCTAATTTTGTAATTTGTGATTTTTTCACATCTTGGTATGACAACTTGTCTGCATAGTAATCTCTAAACTCTCTATTCTTATCCATCCAACTAGTTATTTGCTTGCTAATTGAATCTACATTTGATAACATAGACTCAAGAGATTCGGCAAGCGTGGACCTATGCAAGGTTGAAGTGGAAGGATCTTTCAACCTTGCAATTATATCTTCAATTTCCTTTTTGTTGTTTTCAATTTGCCCCATTATATTTTCTTGTGTTCCAGGGGCATGTCGAGGAATGGATGGAGGAGGTTGTTGTTCCGCAGGTATTTCCTCCTCAGGATTTTGTGGATTTTGAGGAGGAGGAGGAGGAGGTGCATTAACATTTCCTGACAATTAACGAAATATACATAAAAAATCAACTCAAACCTACCTATTTAGAAACAAATTCAAACAAAAAAACAAATAAACTCACTCCTTTAGCGTGCTCGACGTCGTGGCGGCATTTTTGCGATGAATCGATAAGATTTTTGTGTCGAATTGAGGAATCCAAAATGCGAGCGCACTTTCTAGGGTTTGCAAACTGTGGGAATTGTGGAGAAAAAGAAATAAAATGAGATGCAAACCTTTTTTTTTAATTTATAGCACTTCATAACGCGCTCGCATTATGTATTGTTTTTTTTTTAAAACATTTGGCCACTTTTTGGCTCCCCATCTTTTTGCACTTACCCAAATGCAGATTTTTAAATTCAGAATGCACAGAGATGTTCTCTTTTACAATTTTTTTGTCATGGGTCAAGCTGGAAAATGTAGATTTTCAAAAAAAATATGCTCAGATTTTCATGAAATCGCGCCTCTGTCAGAGCGAAATGTAGCAAGGGATTCAGAAAATGAGGAAAGGTCTACATATATTTGAGAAATCAAAAGTTTTTGAAACCCATTTAAGACAATATACTCAGAATGCCTCAAAATCACGCCTTTGGCAGTGAGATGTCAAGTGAAAATCTTAGAAAAAGAGGAGATCGACAGTAAGAAGGAATTACCTCTGTTCTTTCTACCTTTGCTTTGTTAAAAAATGTAGTTTCTTTCTCAAATAACTTCCAATCACGGCCTCAAAGATAACCAACAATAGATGCAAGGAAGTCGACCAACAAAAGCTAGAAAATACATCAAAAACCAGTAAAAAATCATGGCCTTGGAGGCCCAAAATCAATGCCAAATCAAACAACCAAGGGTCGAAGTCTCAGTAAAACAAATTACCTTACATCTTGCACAAGAAATTAGCCTGGAAGCTCTCAAAATCAACTAGAACTATGGAGTTTTTGTCTTCATAACCCTAGTCAAGGTGATGCGGCAGCAAGGAGGAGAGAAAAAGTGAAATGCAAATGAAGAGTTTTTAGGTTAAATTCCCTTATTTTTGACTAATCGACATAATTTGCATTGTCTATTTTTTACTTTTGTTCTAAAAAACAAAATCATTGATATTTTTTGTGCCGTGGGAAATAATACATGTCTTTTGAACCTAATGATGAACATATTTTGTGCAACAGGGGCCGTGAGGCTTAGTCTTTTCACCCCTCTCATTATCATTTTTTGCAAAGGTCAAACAAAATAATCATGTAAGATTGAGGCTTTAGGCCTTTTTTCTATTTTTCTTTTGCATAGGGATCGACAACATGAGAGCTATAAGGTAATATTGAGGTATGATGCCTTTAAATGTATATGGATGGATAAGGTGATGCAAAATGCATAATATGGTAATTACATATGTATGGAAGTATAAGGCATTGTAATGTGTATAGGGATTCATAAGGGGCACTTTATAATGTATTGCATTAGACTTTGTAGGCATGACGAGGTAGGTTGTGGAAACGTTTGAATGGCTTAGGGTGATCAGATGCTTTGATATAGCAATTTCATACATGATATGATGCAAGTGTATGGAGTCGTGTTGTTTTGCCTAGGAGTATAAGAGTTTGATTTTGATTTTGCATAATCTAGAAATAGATTAAACGTTGTAAACGAACGATAAAGTAAAAAGTTATGAATTACTTTATCATTTGTAATAAAAATGCAAAAGGGCAACAATAGGCAGATTTATCACACATGGCAAAGTAAGTCTCGTCGATTACTTTGTCATTACTTCACAATATTTAATTTGTCCCTAAATCATGCAAAATCGGGAAATTAAATATTTGTGTCCTAAATGCCATTATTTTCTACATGGAATTGTAATAAATTTGGAATGTAAAACATTAACTAAGTGATGTAATTATAAATCTCTTAGTCAATGTTAATTAGATGCAGAAGATAATGTGTATTTATGTCATTTATTGTGCAAAATATCAGACATTTATGGTGCTACAGGGTGAGGTTGACAAACAGGTTGAAGAGTTATTGAAAGGTTTGACTTGTTTTCAGTCGCCTTAAAGAGCATTTAAAGGCATTTTTAGGTGCTTTTATGATTAGTGATGGCATGACTTGACTATTTATGCATTGGAAACCCATTTTGGAGGACTTTAGGCAGATATTTTGGGGATATTTATGAGATGCATAAAAATGGAGGTGGCTCATCCTTATCTTATTACAACTGCTTGAAGGGTATATAGTCATTCATTTGACTCTTTGTAGGGAGTTCTTTTTCATGCAATTTCTAGAGTTAGTGATTTTTTCTGCAATCCTTACTCGGTCTGAGCATGTTTTTGTAACCCTTTTGGCATATGAAATACATAGAACACCTTGGATACCATTGATAGTCAGGTTTTGCCTTCCTATTTTTGTAGTATTGGGTATCATCAAGTGTTTGATTAGGTCATTTGTGAAGTATTTTTGTTTCCTTGCGACTTTGTCTCATGTTTCAATACCTTTTCTGCAAAAGGTGTGTTTATGTAGGTTGCAAATTGTGTCTTAAAGTGTTATAAGGCTTTTTAAACTATGAAGTTAGCTTCCTTTTAAAGAGTTTAATGCATTTAGGCCTCTTTGTGAAGTGTTTTTGCAAACATACAAAAATAGGTTGTGCAGGTTTAGTTTCTGTTGTCTGTGGCCAAGTGTATGCAAATCTGAGTTTCATTAACCATATCAAGTTTGGTGAATCACCCTTATTTTCACATTTTCCAGTTTTAACTTTCATTTTTAAAGGCATTCATTTTCCCTTTTCCTCTGCAAATCCAGTAGATTCTAGTTGATAACTAGCTAGGAAGTCGGCCTTCTCCGGAGGTTCTTTCTATCACAGGTGACCCACAGGCCTGAAAAGATCCCATGTTTCTCCAGATTGCTAAGTTCTGCAACTTAGCAAGGGTGCAAATTTGAGAGACAACATGAACATATTTAGTTGTAGTTATGTTCCAATGCTGATCTCCCATGCATTGTAAGTGACATTCCGTGCGGCTTTTCCAAGCAGTGAAGTTTGTTCTATCAAACCTTGGACTATCCTTCTTGTAGGTTGACATCCTAGATCTCCTCAAGCGGTTAAGCTTCTTCTAGAGGAACTTAGCTCTGATACCAATTGTTAGATTTAGGACAGACATCTGAGAGGGGGGTGAATCAGTTGTTACCAAACTCTTGTTCCTTATTCACTTTAAACCTTCTTATATTTCAACAGCATATCAAAGATTCAATCATGGAAGCATAATGCAATAATTCAAGAGCAGAAACAAATTCAACACATATAACACCAAGATTTAACGTGGAAAACCCAGTTAAGGGAAAAACCACAGGGTGACTAACCCAAGATGATATTCTCTGTTAAAAGAATAAGATGAATAAAATGGTACTTGCCAGTTAGGGCTCACTGCTTGAGCACACTACTCACAAGAGGCCCACTACCTACATGAGACACATTGTCTACAGAAGAATATAAGTATTACATACTTGAACTGGAGACTATGCTTGAGTCAGTTCCATTTAAGCTCAACACCTCTTCTCTACTTTTCTCTCCTCTTCACTACTATCTTCTCATCATAACATCTTCCTTCCATTTGAATGACTTTGCAACTCTTATTTATACATGACATCGACTTTAGAATGTTCATCAAAGTCGGCACAATATACACATATTTCATTATAGAGAAATTATAAAAATACAACTTGACTTATTACAAAAACTTCATGCGCATTACTACACTGTCGGCCACACATAGTTGGGACTTTAATCTTCTTTGAGTAACACACCATGCTTCGTAATACATCTTCAAGATCATCCGCAACATGCGTAAATCATCCGGTCGACCAAGACTAGGAAGAACACCATCACCCAAAGGTAAATCTTCAATTATGAGCTCAATCTTCAATGCAGACCACCAACATGAACTGGACACAATCTAGAGACCCCCACAAGCTTGCTTGAATCACCAAGAACATCCACACCACTTCTGCTTACTGTAATCATTTGCATCTTCATCTGGAACCTCAAGAACATAGTCGGTCAACACTATCACATTAGAAGGATTGCTTGTGGACCTCCAAACCATGAAGCAATTGAGTTATCAATTCACATTAGCCTCCCAAACATGCCACCATATCCACAGAACATGATATTGTATTTCCAGCTCTCACTGGACCTATTTGTGTGACTCTGTCACCTCTGAACAGTTGCTAGAACCGGTTTTACTCTCATGGCCATAACCTCCACATTTTCATGTGGACCTTTCAAAACCTGACTAGATCATCTTCAAACACATATCTACAAACCCTTTGATGCACATTCTCTGGTCTTCATCTAGCTGGGATCTTCACTTCATAGAGCTTCACTATCTTCACTGATCTTCTTTGTTTCTGAAAGGACTAATTTTCTCAATATCCTCAGCATACAACTCATCCAATCCTTCACATCAATGACAACACCGGTTAGGCCCATACTTGCAACACTTTTCTACTATCTTATTTACTTCCACCAAAGGAATGGTACATGGGCATCTATCAAAAGAATAATGATAGGGGGATTCTTATCAAATATTATATTTGGTAACTTTCTAGTAAATATTTATAAAAACTATGGAAACATAGACAAGGCATTGCTAACTATTTGATAGAATGCCTCAAAAATATGTGATTTCATAGACTAACATGATTATAGGAAATGCAGAAAATGGATCTAAAAATGGACATTACAATTTTGTTATTAATGCTCTTTACAAAACTTAGAAAATAGACAAGCCTTTTTGATCATAGATGAAATTAGATGCAATGGTCATAAGAATATGGCGGGATATTGATAGACCACCTTTTTAGCATTTTACACAAAGCTAAAGATGAATTCTTATGACCATTGTGGGATATCGATAGACCACCTTTAGAGAGAGAGAGAATAACATATAGGGTAAAGCAAAACGGATATCCATTTTGGGTAACCTAAAACGAATATCCATTTTGTAAAACATAAAAAAGGAAAAATGCTATTTTACCAAAGAAAAATGGATATCCATTAATAACGGATATCCATTTTGCTCCGCTTTTGCCTTGTATGTAGGCTTGGGGCTATCATAGTTGACTTTCCCTCAATTCTAACGTTTTTATAGGTTTCACTCTCTTCTTCGAACTTCACGCTTCGTGATGACGACCTTTTTTATGCAAAATTGATAAAATGAAAAAGAGTTTATAGAGGAAATTGTCAACTTTCTAAAAATATAAGATTTTCTTGATTACCATTTTATTAAATAATTATTAATAATTTTCTATACAGTGTGAGTCTGAAATCCTAATGGATACACTGATTGAAAAACATCAATAACTTTCAAACTATTCACATTTTTTACATCCAACAGATGCATCACACTCTACACTTTGTTGGCTACAGGTCAAAAAAAATTGAATTCTAATTTTTTTTATCGAGTTAGGTTGGCTGGACAATTACTTTTTAGTTTTTAAAAAAGTCACAGTAAAAAAATCATAACTAATTATTTTATTGGAAAAAAATTTCAAAAAAATATGCGTCACATCCAGGCATGAGTCCTCTACTTATTTTGAAAGTTTAAAAAAAAAAATTGTTTTTGCTCATAGTTAGGTTGGTTGGATAGACACCCACTTTTTATTTTTTCTAAAAAATTTAATAGTTGTTCATTGAAATGTTCATTTTTCACTAAGTAATTTAAAAAAAAAAAAAAAATAGTAGCTCATAAACTAGATTCAATTCTCTACAAATTTCATTCTTACATCTTTTTCAAATTGTGTAGATAATCCATTCAAATTTTCACATGAACTTGATTAAGTCTAATTTTTTGTATTTTCATTGCCACTTAGAGGTATAGTTTGGCCCATCATGATCCTGCACATACCCATGATGTGGATTTTTTGGATGATGATTTGATGATTAGGATGAAGGTGACTAGGATGAAATTGATTGGTATGTGTTTAGGATAAAATTGGTTTGGGTATGATGTGTAGTATGACTTGTTTATGTGTTTGGTGTTTATAGCTTGATTTGGCAATATTCAAACAAATGATTATGCATATACACACATGAATCACTCACACAAGACACATATACAAATTTTGACTTTGAAAATGAAATGTAATGATTATTAAGCAAGCACTTGAAAACACATCAACAAGCCCTAATCTCTAGTCAAGTGGGTATGGCCAATTAGGTCTTAGGCTAGATTGCACAAGGTTGACTAAGGAATTGAAAGCAAAATCCTGCCACACAGATGGGAACAAGGGTTAACCCACCCTTCACCTTCACTTACCAAAGGTATAAAGTTCTTTGGGGCTTAGCCAAAAGTGACAACATTCCAACTCCCAATGAGGGTGTCTTTCGATTCAGCCTCGATTGAGGTCATCCTTTGGAGTGGGGCGTCTCTAAGTAGGCCTCCTAGATAGGGTTTACAAAAGCAAACCAAGTGAGATGTCACTTGATTCACACTCACATTTGTTAATTGACCCTTTATAAAATAAGATGTGCGGAAGACAATTCAAGCACTTGTTCTTTTTAGATCCCAAATCCAAATGTGTAGGAAGACAATTGTTTATTTTAAGCCCATTTTTTGATATGTGATGGCAAGTAAGTTGTTCATTTTTAAGCCCAAAATATAAATGTGTTTGCAAACAATGATTAAGAGATGAAAGATTAGAATGAGTGCACCTTTTTATTTTCTCTTTCCACTTTCTGTTGTGACTGATTCAAAAAATCAAAAAAGAAACAAGTAAACTTGCACAAAAATTCGTTATGCGAAAAATAAATAATATGATAAAAAAAATGATGAAGATGATATGATACAGCTGAATAGATTGCCAAAACAGAAAATTCAAGAAATTTCATACACTTTTTAAAAAAATTTCGTTGAAAAAGGATAAAAAATGCAAAAGTTATGCTTGTTTGAAGTTTGCAATGAAAGAGTGTTAAGATTGAAAAATAAACCCTGCAAAAAATTAGCAAATAATGTTATCCAATAGTAAAATAGATATGGCCATGAGATCCCTTATGATTTTTTAATCAATATCAAATTTTTTTTTGCTCAAATTGGACTCCATATGCAAAAGTTATGTCATAAACTAGGGTTTAAAAAATATATTTATTTTAGACAAAAAATCTATTTGTACCATAGATCTAAAAAATAATGATATAGAAAAATAGATTTAAATATTTCTAACCACCTGCAAAAAATAGAATGTGATTTGGTTAGCTAGATTGGAAGATATGATTTTTTTTTTAAAGTCGTGCGTCAATTTTTTTTGACAAATTAGAATTGCAGGGTCAACTTCAAATCATCATAACTCCTTCAATACTAAGTCAAATCTTTAATGTAACCACTTTTCGGAAAGCTCTCAAAGTCCGCTTTCCAACGAATCTAAGATCTCATTTTTTTAAGACCCGTGTAAAACAAAAAACTCTCTGCAACAGATTTAGTTTCTAAACAAAGAAAATCAGCAATATAAAATATCTTCAACCTACAAATCAAAGTGCATAAACCTGTAAAAACTAATGATTAGATCCAATTGGGCATGTTCACATCGGGTTCACCAGAATGTAATCAAAAAATTTGGATAAAATCAAAATGATAAAACAATACAATGCATTACCTAATCCAAATCCTTCAATACCTCAAATAGATGCAAGATAGTTTGATTGATTCAATGATTTGATATGTTGGTTGCTCAATTCAACAACATAACATTGAGATGGAGATGATTGATGATAAAAGATGGAAATGGATGAGAAGATTGAAGAATGATTTTGACAACATGAGGATATTTGAAGAATAGATGCTTCTAATGGCTTGGGAGAGGCTTGATTTATAGGAGAGGTTTGGTTCAAATGGATGGTTGAGATCGAAAGGCTAAATGAATGATGTGGACGGCTAGGATTGATTCGGTTATTCCCACTCTTCAAGGGAGTTGTAGTCATGTGACAAGTGTATAAAAGAGGATAAGGCTCATATGTGACCGTGTACAGAAAAAGTACTACATGTGTGATTGTGTATATAAAAAGTAATACATGTGAAATATATTAAATGAAAATTGTACTACACATGATTCAATTAAGAGGTTGACAAGTGTTGGAATGTGGTGAGAGGTGTTAATTCAAATATTTTATTTGAATTAGTTGAATAACATGTTGGAAAATTAATTAAATAAATAAGATTTATTTAATTAATTGGAAAGTAGGATTATGTATGTGAAATTAGTTAATTAAATAAAATTTATTTAATTAATAGGCTAAGTGGGATAAGGATGGGATTAAGATGGGATTTTAATTAAATAAATAAAATTTATTTAATTAATTAGCTAATAGATTAAGGATGGAATTAGGAGTGGAATTAGGACAAAATGCTACAGAATGTCTAAGTGATGTTTTTAACTAGGTGTTGCAAGACATGGACAAATTTGGGACAATTTTGGGTGTCTACGGATACCAAATGAACCATATGAAAGTCCCCACACACAATCCAAGAGGCTATGAGCAGTAACTCCACAATCTAATGCTAGAGAAGAGATATTGTAACATAATTGGAATTGTAAATATTAACAACAGTAAGAGAGTGGTTATTAATATTAAAAATGACCCACAATGCATAGCTAGTGGGGCCACATCTATGAGCTACCATGTGTGGCTAACACCCAGGTGAAATAAAAGTGGCAAGCCCACCATGTTTGGATTCATGATCTCACGATGTAAAAAGTGACTTTTTGGCTAGATGAAATTCAATAGGCTATAAAAAGCATGAAACCTACAATTTTTAACTCATATAAACAAAAGACATCAAGGTTGAGAAATCATTGATGAGCATCTTGCATGATGTATTTCATTTTGGGACCTGTTAGATGCCTTACATTCCATGAAATAAAATTCATGGAAAGTGGGAATCAAGGGTAATTCCAGTGTCATCAAGCTTTTCAAGTGCTCTATAATGGTTCAAGTCATAAAATCTTCCTCTAAAAGTGTTGCCAAATTAGGGAGCAAAACCCCAAAAAAACCTTTTTATTCTAGGTACAAATTTTCTGTTGTTTCTCTCATGAACTAGACTATAGGGTCATTTAGAATCAATAGGGAAGGGTGGACAAGTATTTGGTTGGGAAAAATAACACTAGTTGTAATCAATATTTTGTTAAAATGAGGCACGTTGGCACTTGTGATAACTTCTGTTTGGGTTGAGAATCACCAACCTTGGTCACCTTATTCAACTTTGAACTTTGTTGTCCAATAGTTTATAGTTATGGACCAACTCCTTTAATACTAGGAGTGCACACATTTTTCTCTCTCACCATGGTCTATCCATCCCCCTTTTTTGAGGTGAAGGCTCTCCAAAGGGCTGCTTGGGTGGAGGATTGGGTCATTGAACGAGTAAAGGACAATCTTAGATTTTGTGGTATGAGGACTAGCAATGATAAACAAAAATATTTGGAAAATCGAGATACATGACTCATTGGGTAAAGGTTTGAGTGCTAACCTAGAATTCCATGGATTTCTTAAGATCCTTGGATAATTCAAACTAAACACATATCCTTTTTGAGGGCGAGTAGAAAAGAAATGTTCTTTCTCAACATGTACCACTTGCCCTAGAGATGTCATGATGTAGTCTAAGAAGGGGCAGAGTGGCAAGGAAAGACCAAGGAATTCAACCCAGGCTAGGGCTCAAAGCGAGTGCTCCTTAGAGACAACATAGTCTCAAGACCATGGGGACAATAATAAAAGAAGACTGAATACACACCAAGAGCCATGCTAAAAAGGATTTAGCAAACTTGACATCAACAAAATGAAAGATTAAAAAGCCTTTAGGAATAATATTTTTAATGGTCTCTATGTGGACCCCATGCAAGACCTAGGTAGTGTTAACCCAACTTCCAATCATGCTTTTAGGGGGAATTCTTCCCATATACTAACCAACAAGGGTATAGTTTTCAAGCTATTTGTAGGCATTCTCAAAATCACGAGCAAGAAAAATAACTTCAGGAGCAGAAGAATTACCTTGTCAACCACCTTCGGTGTGAACTTATGCGGGCGTGTGGGAGCCATTTTCCTGAGCATCTAAGCCATTAGGCCCAACATAAAATGATAGGCTAGTATGGTTGATAGCCATTTAAAGAAACTTGGGAAAAACAAAAAAAAAACACTTAAAGGTGAGGGAACTAAGAAAACCTGTGATAAATGTAGAGATCTACTACTCCAAATAGTAGTATGACACAAAGGTAATGAGGACAAGGGAGTGACATGAGTAGGAACATGCAAACCAAGCCAAGCCAAAACCCTAACAAAGCTCCTCTAAAAAGGATATCTAGAATTTAATTTTAATTAAAAGGATAAATGTCTCAAAACATAGAACAATATATATTAATACATAATAAACAAATATATAAAAATATAAATACCCACAAATCTTCAACATGGAGACTAAAGAGCACTCCAATTTGTTTATTTCAACCCAACGACTTTATGTAATATCTCTTTAAACAATAAAAATAATAGAAAAGTCCAATATTATAAAACTACGAATGAAGAAAAGTCAAATGCCTTGGGGTTTTTGAAAGGAAAATCCAAACCATACACCTTCCCAGGATCACCCAACATTAAACTATAAATTAAAGTCTTGACTAATATTATAGGGACATTTGAAAGGCAACCCTTGTGGACATATTCTTAGTCATATTTTAGGATATCATGTAGTGGAAAATCATGTATATTATCCTTGAAACAGAGTATTTATGTTCCCTCATCAATTTATATGAGAATACCTGTAGTAAGTATTGTTATAATTCCACAAAAGGTTCCTAAGAAATTCAAACATGACTACTAAACAAAATAAATCAAGTAATTGCATAGGACCTTGCCCTTACTACTAAAATGAAGACAATCATTGCATTGATCATGTTGTGACATCTACATGTAGGCAACTTACTACATGATTTGTAGTGCCTTTAATTCATCCACCACTTTATATGAGAATACCTGTAGTAAGTATTGTTATAATTCCACAAAAGGTTCCTAAGAAATTCAAACATGACTACTAAACAAAATAAATCAAGTAATTACATAGGACCTTGCCCTTACTACTAAAATGAAGACAATCATTGCATTGATCATGTTGTGACATCTACATGTAGGCAACTTACTACATGATTTGTAGTGCCTTTAATTCATCCACCACTCTATTGAATTTGGATTTGACTATCCAAAATCAAAGAAACAATGATGAAATAGGTGCTAGAGAAAATGAAGATGACATAAGAGGCTTATTAAACAATAGGATCAACATTTATGATAGTTAGTAATCAATCATAAATAGTTTTTTTATTTACTTGAAGGGAGTAAAAAGATCACAAGTTTTTAACCAATAGTATTCAACATAAATAATATTTTTGCCATTTTTAATTAAAATATGAACTTTTAGAATGTACAGACAATGAATGAAAAAAAATCACAAAATAATTATTTTCTATTGGATAGAAGGTACTATAATAACTAGTTAAACGCAAGAAGAAATATGGATTGCTATAGTTCTTGCCTAGTCAAGGACTAATGAAAAGTGTACAAATGGCATATAATGTTATGTTAATTTAGCTCATGAAATTATCAATTCCAAGCTAAGGGAGAGGACCCATAGGTTGAGCTTATTCTAAGAGTTGTGAGGGTAGTTACCATATTTTGATCAATTAATATTTAAATATGAAATATCAATAAATATTTAATAAGGTGGACCAATCATAGTTTAACATAAAATGTCATTAATACACAAAAATGTGTACAACTACTCATCATCTGATACAAAAACATACAAACAATAGTAGTAAAAATTTATCTCCACATGGGACATAAGCTAATTTAATTTATTGTAAATAAAGATTACATACTAAAATATTATGATATTACAATAAAATATTATGTATCTGTCATCACATTTAATAGTTTGAGTTATACACTCTTGCAACTCTTTTGTCCAAACACTTAAAACATGGTTGTTAAATTAAATACATACTTGATAATATAAAACACACAAGTGTACAACTTCTAATCCTAAATGAAATAGAATATTATTTTTTAATGAACAATATATCTTCCCATCTTGTCATGTTTAAGAACTTTGATTTCTAACAAGTCATTCCATCTCTTCCAAGTAATGTACAATTAATTTTAATTTTTAAAACCTCAACCACCATATATTGAAGCACTTGCAAGATAGAAGGAAGATATAAGGCTCACTATTTGATGCATAAATCAGATTTATTATAGATTTCAAATATGAAATTTAAATATTAACACACAATTTTCAAAATAGACTCCCCTCTCAATCCACACCAACCCCTCTCAACCAATAAAATTCAAGTTCATGGATCAAACAGATTAGAAATTTAGGAGGGAAAAAAGTTCATATATTGAAACAAAGATTCAATAAACCATTTTCATTCAAAGTGATAAATATGCCTAGATTTTTCTGACTGTAAAGAATATTGGACTTACACTACTTATCAGATCATTCTGTTGCACACTTATCATATATTTTGTCTTATTTATGATCAAATCAAGTATTTTATATTTTCTTTGCATTTTATATTTTCTCTACATTTTATATTTTCTTTACAATATATTAGATAAGAATCCTTGACACTGTAATTGATTGGATAACCATTATCTTTTCGTGCATATCTATGGAACAATTTTGTTTTGAATGTCCATACAAATGCAAGGGCACCTTGACAAATTTTATATGATCCCTATCCCTATGGACATATGACATATAGTCAATTTTAATGGTTTCTATCATGCAATAAAAATTGAGAAATCCTCAAATTAGGGGAATGACCCTTAGAGTAAACCCAAAAATTACTTGAAAGATTTCTATACAAAAGACCAATTCATGGTGCCATTTTACTTTGTGATCCTCTAAAAAAGAATTTTACATAGCCTATAATATAAATAAACTATAGTTGAAAATTCACAAATTATAGCGATATTTTTAGTTGACTCATTGATGTGTCTAGGTTAGGACTCACTCCCACCTAGCATGGTGGTAAATATAATCCACAATGTTAGCTTTGCAATTTACCATCTAAACTCATGAGATAGTCATAGGTAGGGAGGTCAATGTCCAATGTGTTGGTTATTTAGTGGGGCCTTCTACCCAAAATAAAATAGTTTATATATCACCATTTACTAGTAGTTTAAATTATTCATTATTTTAAATGTCCTTTCCTTTTTTGGTGGGGAAGTTTTGTTGTCTTTGTCATAACTATCCCTTCTTTCATTTTGGGAAGTTCTATTATTTTAATGTCTTTTACACAAGCTCCTACATATATACTTTTCCACTTTCTTTTAGAAGTATACCATGATCATGCTAATATGCAACCTTGTGTTTCCTTTGGAATTATTTTATATGTTTGGAACATTTTTTCAATAGTATAAATGCTATCTCACAATTCCCATCTAGACTGTAAGTATCCTTTTTTGAAATTTTGTTGTTTCTATATTAGACACCATAACTATATCAATACTTGTATTTTTATCCAAGCAACTTAAGAACAAAGAAATATCCTTGCCACTTGGTTTAGAAATATGTTTTATCTTTACGCCTTTTGGACATTTTATAAGCCCAAGAATAGGGACATTCATAAATGTCAGATAATTGTGACTTCATACTAGGCATGAACCATATAAATTGATAACAATGAGTATTCTGACAAAATTATGACTACATAAATTCCAAGGATTAGGGAAACACTTCAACTAGGATGCATTTTAAGAAACATAAATGAAATCAATGATGATGAAAGAGATTGGTACTACTTTAGAGAAAACAAAAAAAAAAACCTTCTTTAAACATTCATTTTACAACTACTCTTTATAATTTTGGACATTTCTTCAACACCAAAAGTAGGGAGTCACATGTTGGTGATACAAATAATTGTTGCCAAACAATAAGAGGAATAGATGAAAATTTGATTTAAAAAATAAATAAATATAATATGTTCCAACTAGCAAGCAATTCAATGATTTGCAATGGTTATGACTAGTTAAGTTAAAAAATATCATCTTCCAATATTCCTTGCCTTTGCACGTTTGGATGTTAAGGATTTAGTTAAGGAGAATTTATTTTAGTTTGTCTAATCCCTATATTTTTTATTGAGTTTTAAATTATTTAGTATGGTTATTTACAATAGTTTTTTACTACATATATTGAACAAGGGATCACACTAGATGAGCAAGCAATACAATTAGAAAAATAATATCCCAAATATTGTTTCATGCATATGCCATGAATTAATTGCAATTCCTACTAAGGATAATATTTTTAATATTATTCTCAACTGTAAGGTCCTACTCAAGTGACATCATTGAAGGATCTAGACTCACAACCAAGGTTCTAGAAAGGCATATATATTGGAGATTCAGAGGTTGAAAGAACATTGCTACATAATTCAAATGACTTATTCCAAACCTTCTTCCTCAGAACAACAAATGAGCCAAATAATGGGACTGATGTCCACCCTTGTGGTGTTGCAATCAAGTGCCAAATAATGGTTAGCATCCACCCCTATAGTGTTGCATTTGAGTGGTAAATGATGGTGAAGAGGGTTTCACACATGTCTTCCTACATAGGAGGATCCTTGGCATGGAAATGTTGGGCATGAAGGTTGATATTAGGTTTAGGGTTTTATTTGAACAATATTACATTATTAGAATAGTTTGACTAGGTTAACAATATTTATTTTATAATGTTAAGTTGTTTAATAAATATTAGTTGTGTATTCACATAATTAGGTGAAATAGATGCTTTAAAAGATGATGGAATAAATGATTTGGGTGTTTGTTTAGATACTATTAGGGAAATAGATGTTCATTTATTGGTAGGAATAATTTCAAAGGTTAGGTTTCACAATTGTAGATATCATGGGTTAGGTGTAAAAAAAGCATTGTTTTGGACACCTTTTACAATGGGGCCAATTTGTGGCACCATATTTGATAATGTGGACCCAAACCTTAGGTTTAAGTAGTGAACTTGCCAAGTAAGGTGCCATAAAAATTTGAGGCTCATTTGACATTGCTACATATTAAATGATTTTGAGAGGTGCAAAGTTAGCGTGAACAACTGTTGGCTCCTCTTCCCTATCATATAATAGCAGATCTGAAGCCTAAACTTTGAAAATTTTAATTTAAAATAAATCTTACCAAATTCCTCTCACTAGTTGTTGTGAGCCAACCCAACATATGTTTGTGTTGATTTTTGTGTTTAGTTGTTGCATTTAAATACATTCATTCATTTGAAAATCATCTAGGAGTTATCAAAGTGGGCAAAAGGAGGTTATTGAAGATCATTTATCATGAAGCTCATTTATGTGAACACCATAGCAACATTATGAGAGCATCACACTAGCATACATCACTCTAGGTTTATTGCATACTTGTTTGTTGTCTTCTAAGCTTTTATTCAGAACCATAAAGTTGGTCCTCACAATTCAACAAATTCTCCCAAAATTTTCTTAAACGCCACCAACCCTCATTCAAATTCAAATATTAAAAATTCAAAACCAACAAATTCCAATAACTAACATACTAAATACATTCTTTATCAATATAATTAATTAGATACTCTTAAATTTTAATTAACAATTTTCTTTTTGTAAAAGTGCATCCACAACATTAAAGCCCTATGTGTGTTAAAACGACAAAGCACCAAGTATATGTTAAAAACAAAACAATGTTCTCTAGTGAACTTGAATAACCAAATGTATAAGGTGCAGATCCATTGTAGTGAGCTTAGAGTGCATTCCAAAAAGCTCAAAGTGTATGTATATTGCCATGTGCAATATGTCTAATAAGAAATGTGAGCTAATTTAGGCAATTCTAATCGAAACAAAAACAAAGGTGGCAAATGGTAATGCACATTTTAGATAACTCTTGAAAAAAAAGACATTGACAAAAGGAGCTCAAATTTCTGGATGTGTAAAGGGCAGTTTTTTTTAATTAGTTTGGAATGTCTCTAGGTCATTCTTAAACATCATCCAGTTCAATGGTCAAAAGTAAATTTTTGCTCACCCTAAAGTGTTGTGGACCATGCTGATATTTTATGTTGGAGACCAACCCCAATGTAAAGTGTAGTATATTGTGGTTTTAAACTCTTCTATAAATTTTAACCAATAAAAATATAACAACTATTAACCACTTTCTAAAATTTAGCAGCCAAACACCTTTTCCCATTCACTGAACCAAAATAAATAAATCAGCGTATGAATCAGGGAAATGAAAGCAGGAAGAAAAATATATATAGTTTAAAGAAACGTACATGAAGGTTGTAACTTATATTCTCTGGCTTTTGATTGAAAATAAATAAATAAATTGTAGAGTGTGACAGCTCCCCAAAACTAAAAGAAATCCGTGTTCACTATAGTATTTTTTTAATATCCTCCAATTATTATAGTCTTCCATTACATGTACATACAAATCAATCTGACAGAAGCTATTGTCGTATATATTCGTTTTTTCAGCTCCCTGAATTATTATGGCCTCGTGCATACAAATCATGATAGTGTTGTTTTTAATTTCCAATTATCATGGCTTCCTATTTCAGTATTCCCTGCATGTACAGACAGATGAATGTAGAGTTTGATATCATCACAATGTATTTCTTTTTAATTGGTGAATCGATGACTCTGACTTTTAGCTGGGTGCCAAAAGGAAACACTTCAAACAAGAATACACTTGTGCAGATGTCTCTTTCGTTTGACAACCATCTCTTCTTATCAAGATGAGACTTACTCCCCTCCTTTTGCCTTAATAAAATTATTGGATTGATTCAAAACTTTTGACAATTTCAAAGACATGTTAGGCAACCAATGCAAATACCTACTCTAACCTTATCCATACATATGTTGATGCTATGATGTACTATGTGCTTGTGTAGTAATGATGCAATGTAATTCCTTGATGCTTTCTAGGTAACTCCTGGATATTTCCAAGCTGTTTTTAATAAATTCGGGTTTTATACAACACCCTAACATCAAATTTAGATATTTTGTACATAAGTTGGCAAGTAATGACTAGTAGGCCTAAAATTTACTTTGAATTTGAAAGTTCAAGGATCAAATTCATAGTTGTGATTCTTAACCAAGTTTAGATCCGTACTTATGGATTTGTTCTAGGAAAAGGAATGGTAAAACTGAAGATCTACTATGGACCCTTGGGATGTGTAGAGTCAAGATCAGTCAAAGTTCTTGTTAATTGCCAACTTTCACATGGAAATATGTGAATTACACACTAGTTATTGCATATGAGATGAACAAATCAAAGTGAGTCCAAAATGAAGTGGAAAAGTGTAAGGTATGCACTTTCTCCCTTACATTTTGACCCCACTTTGATTTGCATTTAAACTAATTTGATCATGCATAGCAAAGTAAACAAGTAGTTAACATGAAAGTAAATAACAAGCATTCAATAAACAAATATAGATAGGATGAAGATTTTGTGCACTTCTTGTAACGAACATTACATCTTGGTACTTACAAGCACAAAATTTCATGAGTAGAATCTAACAAAAATTTGAAATAGGAATTAATAATAACTACTTGATAATGTCAACAACAAAAAGTAAAAGTAAAAGAGAGATATAGCTACAAAGGAGCTTGCAACAAAAAGGTGGCATGTTTACAAAGGAGCCTACAACATAAATTTATATATGTGGCTATGAAGGAGCATGCACAAGAAATTAATAAATATGGTTGCAAGAGAGTCTATAGAAGAAATTGATAAATGTGGTTGTGAAACAACCTACACAAGAAACTAATATATGTGGTTGTGAAGGATCTTGCACAAGAACTAATAAATATGTCTATGAGGGAGCCTGCAAAGAATATGGCTATGAAGGAGCTTGCAAAGAATATGGATATAAAAGAGACATCAGAATCATGAAATGGTCATTGTAATCATAATCATAAAAGAAATTCCATGATATTATATGCTCTTCTCTAATTTGTTGCATATAAATGATGAAAGGAATCAAAGGAGAGAAGAAAAGTGATTTGTAAAATCTATGTGATGATATTTCATATAATATTACAAAGAAAATGTGATGCCCAAATTTTACTAAGGGCAATACAAGAGAAAACAAAGCCAACAATTTTTCATGTTAATAGTTGCAACACAAAATGTCATGCCATGCATGGTACCATACAAGCATTTTCATTACACATGAAAACACTACATGTGAACACACTACATATACCAAATATATGTGTAGACATGCACTAGTATAGAGGTATCATCACCTTGATCATTAAACAATGGCATGCATATTGATGCAGAGGATGTACACACACACTTGCAAGTAGAAGACTCTAACTCTAGTGAGACAACTCAATCACATGGGATACACATAGGGGTAGTGACATATACCAAATAAACCCTACAATAGCACAATAAGGGGGATAGAGTCTCTCCCTAACTAAGTGCATAGGAACTCATGCTTGCCACCTTACTCAAAAAGAGATAAATAAATCTAATAAAAAGGTTCAAAGTTAGATTTATTGTTCCTACTCAAAGAATGAAATAGATTCAATAATTAAATAGCATGTTTTTCTCCTATTCAAACTAGGTTTATTTACCAATTACTTAATTTAAGCATTAAAATGAAAACATATGAATTAACCAAATAATATTAATTAATTTTCTTTTCACAAACATAAATGATAACCAAAGCAAGAGTGAAATCCATAACCATGAGAATGCTTTCATTATCAAGCTATATGCTTGTAAGGAAAGTGACAATTAAATTTCATCCTTTATAATCATATAGGAAATACACACTCAAAGCTATGTTTCAAACACCCAAATTCTTAGATAAACATCCAAAGAAATGAAGAACAAGTTTCAATTTTCCAACATTGTTGAAAAGACAATTTTCAACTCTCTATTGATTATTCACCCCTAGAATGAAGCATTCATTGCTTTTGTTGGTACATGCTCAAAAACCTACAAGAATCCTTAGTATGGTGCCCCTTTGTTGCCTTGGAAATAATTCTACCCATTGCTTATAACTATTCTGAGATATTTTAAAATGGGTTTCCCCTTGGTCAAATGTATTTTTGGTATGGTTCCTGGTTTCTCCTTTATGATGCAATTACACATCCATGTTGAAAGTCATCAAAAAATGCTAAGTATAGGCCTTTTATGTCTTCAAAGGAACAAAATATGGGCACTTCTTAAGTTTTGTGAACTTCTTGAACCTCCTATAAGGTTTGCAGGTTCTCAATGTTGTCGAATCACTGACTGAAGAAAGGCAATGATGAAGCAAAGTAGCATTGGTGAGTTCATGAGTTCATGAACTTGTTGAAATGCTGACAAAGAAGAGAGAAGAAAGAAGAATGAAGTTGGGTGTTTTGGTAGGTTCATGAACCTTCAAATTCACTGAAAACAAAGAGAAAGACAAAAGGTGAGGCCTTCATAGGCAAGTTCACGAGTTCATAAACTCATTGAAACATTGACTAGGTCTAGAGGGAGCCCAAATCGCCAATAGAGAAGAATAGAGAAATGGGTGAAGAAGAAGATAAAGAAGATGAGATTCTGGTGTTTTGGTAGGTTTGTGATCCTTTGAAATGCTTGAGAAAGTTTATGCTTCCCAAAAAGTGTTGAAAAAGAACAAAGATGAAGACAAAGAAAGTTTTTGTCGGTGCTTCTAGTGGTTCAAGGAACTTTGGAATCCTTCACAAAGAGAGGAGGATAATTTCTGCCAATGTTTTGGTAGGTTTACGAACCTCCCAAATTGCCAACAAGGTTCAAATAAGTTCCAAACCTCCAACAAGCTTGAAGTAGGTGGAATGATGGTGAGTTTAAGGTTTCTCAAAAGTGCCAACAATAATAAAATAAAATAAATTAAAAGGTATTTGTGGGCCCTACATTCAAGAATTCATGTTATTCCTATATTCAAACTTCTCACCTACCTCCTTGCATGATTCAAAAGGCCATTAATGTCCTTGAATGGGCACAATCAAGAAGATAAATACTTTCAACCCTAGGTACCAATGATCCCCCTTCAAGGACATAATTTATATACAAAGGCATGAGAAAATGGTTTGATTGAGCACATTTTTAGGTGTAGGCCATGTGATGATGATGAGGGTAGGCATGGGATACCATTTCATTTGCAGACAACGAAGACCTGTTCCCCCAATGTGACTTTCTGACAATAGAAAAGCTATATATTATAGCTAATCATTCATAACAAAGGGATGGAAATTTGGTTGTAGAGTAGAGAAATAGAAAAACAAGCATAAAACTCTAGGGTTTGTATCTAGTGAATGTATTTTGAGCATTTTCATTGTAATCTTCTTAGGTTTTCACCCAAGGGATATGATACGACATTGTAATCATAAAAGAATGAATTAAATGTGTAGATTTTGCATCTTATTGAGTGTCTCCATGATCATTGCATGATTTTTTGGTGTTTTAGCAATTCACCTTAGTTAAACTTGTTGATTTGAGTATTATTTTTGATTAGTTAGTCAACTAAAGACTATAAAACACCTTTCAAATATTTTGTGAAGTATCTTTTTAGGATAATACAAGAAGTTTAAGGGTTTCTAGATCATTAAGTTATGCTCAATTATATGTTCTACAATTTTATGTAACTGCTTATTAGTGTTCATAGACCCTAGCTTGTGTATGGAGTTTGTAGGTATGGTCTTTATTGATATATTGATTAGGGTAATCATATCCTGGATTACATTAATGTCCCCTTTGGTTGATGACTTAGACTCTACTGCCCTCACTAGATAAAGGCCCCATTCTATTGTATGTTCAATCTCCCATCTCAACAACACACCAAAAAAAAACATAATCTCAATCTTGTATTTATATGTGTTGTATGTTCTATCCGCATCCATGTATATATATATGCAATTACATTAGGGGCTACTAAAGAAACATCTTTAGGCTCTCTACATGGTTTTTTATATGCTTTAAGAAGGTGTTATGTCCTTGTGCTTTCAAACTAGTATATCTAGGCACATAGTGATAGTAAAATTGGTGTTCCATATGCATTGGGTATGACTTGTTGCAAGGTCTAGTTTTATGTTGTTATATGTTTTATCCTCACACACCTTAGGGAATACCCACCTTGGTCTAGCAGAGCCTAAAGAAGAAGAAGGTCTTACCCACCTTATCAAAGTTGTCCATTGTTGATTCATCCCAACCATAAGTTGGAAGCCTTTGTCTTGAGTTTGACACCCCTGGCACTTGCCTTGATTTAGGGATTTGAGGAACCTAAAATTTGAGCACAAATTGGCATCATTGCCAAGGAGATATTAAGTTCTTGGTTACTATCCAAAAAACCTTTGCTGACAAAAAAAAATTCTCTTCCCAAGTGAAAAGTGGCAACTCTGTTCATGCTAAACCCTTTCAATGATCAAAGCAAAGAAGTAAAGATGGAATGAGGAAGATCTATATCAAAAGGATTCCTAAGAACTTGAACAAGTGGCAACACAAGCTAGAAAACAACGTACTACCTAGAAAGCTAGAAATAAAGGTATGTCTATTGAACTTTCTTCTCAAAGAGATGATGTTGGTCCTTCTACTAGAGAAAGTATGTATGATTTGAGGGATCAATATCCATATACTTCAGATGATTCAAATGATGGAATAATTAGAATTGGTAGAAGAAACCATAAACATGAATTTGGTAGGCCCAGAGATACCATGAATATAAATGGAAGAAACATAGATGCATCCCATGAGACATATGTTAAAAATGTAGATGCTTTCAATCCTCCACCTGTGAAATCTTTAAGATGACTTCACACCCTAGAACTATCCTACATCCACACCTAGAATTGAAGCTAAGAAAGACCTTACATTTCATGATGCCAATGCAACCATACAACCTGAAAATGAGCTTAGGGAAAAAGAAATTTATCAAAGATTTGACTTGCTTGATTAGCTTATACAAAGGTAGTTATAACTCCAATCTTAAAAATTAATTTACAACAGGCCCAACCTACCCAAAATGCCCAACAAAAAAATCAACATCATGCCCATGATGTTCTTGATCAGCCAATAACAAAACAATAGCGTAATCTGCAGCAACATAATCAACCAAATATGAGAGTGCACTTATGAAGACAATGTTGGATCTAGGGCATACAACTGAGAGGGGGGGGTGAATCAGTTGTATAAAACTTCTTGTCATTCAAACACTTAACTTACTGTTGTTAGCAGCATATCAAATAATCATCCATGGAAGCATAATGCATAAACACAAGAGCAGATAAGCATCAACACATTGAACACCAAGATTTTGACGTGGAAAACCCGGTTAAGGGAAAAACCACGGGGTGATTAACCCAAGAATTATTCTCTGTTAGAAGAATAAAGAAAAAATGAATGGCACATGCCAATAAGGGCTCACTGCCCGAGCACACTGCTCACAAAGAGGCCCACTGCCTACAAGGAGACACACTGTCTACAAAGTGATGAAAATCATAGTCTTGAACTGGAGAATGACATCTCTAACATGTCCGGATCAGTTCCAATTAAGCCCAACAATCTCTGCTCTGCCTTTCGCACGTTTCTTCGCTATACCATACTCATCCTCACACTTCTCACTGAAATGAACTCACAACCCGTTATTTATACAAGACATCGACTTAGGAACAAACATCTAAGTCGGCAAACAACCATAGGAGTATCCGCAAGATGAATAACACATCCGGTCGGCCATCACAAGAACATTCGCAGGATGAACATCTCATCCGGTCGGCTACACAAAGCAAGAACTTCATCCGGAAGAATAACTTCAATTCCGGGCTCTACCATCAATGCGGACCAACAACAAAACCTAAACATGATCCAAGAACCTTCACAAACCTGTCTGAATGTCCGGATACATCCGCACTTCCTCTGCTTACTGGGATCTCTTGTCTTCCTCATCCGGAACTTCAAGAACACAGTCTGTCGCCACTGTCATAATGCAAGAGGTACTTCCGGACCTCCAAATCATACACAAATCAGGATGATACATCACAAGGACATCCCAAACACTCCTTCCAATCCGCAGATTAGGATAATACAATTCCGGACCTCACCGGACCTTTTTGTGATCCTCTGTCACCTCCGGATACTTGCCGGACCCGGTTCTATACCGGCAGCCACAACTCCTTCAGATCTTCATGCGGACCTCTGAAATCTTAACTGTAGCATCTCAAGACTCATATCTACTAACCCTTTAATCCGCATCCTCCGGTTCTCATCCTATACAGTACATTTACCTTCTTCTCATCACTGTTCTTCACTGTTCCTGACTGAGACTAATTTTCTCAATATCCTCAGCACACAGCTCATCAAATCCTTCTTGTCAATGCAATATGAGTATGTTGACATCAATGACAACACTGGATAACCTCATACTTGCAACAATCTCCCCCTTTGTCATTGATGGCAACATATGATGTGAAAAACCATTAAGACAAAAACTTCAACTTTTCATATGTCTTCTCTTCCTTTATTGCTCCCCCTTTGATCATCAACCACTTGTTTTTCACATGTCTTCTCTCCCCCTTTGACATCAATGGCAAAGGGCTCATACTTGCAATTCTCATGCATCAGAATCATACCAGCTGCTCCCCCTTAGTTGCAGCTCCCCATTAGTCCGGATCACAAGATATGACTGTGATAGCCACCGGACTGATGCACATCAGTGCATCTTAGTTCATCACCGGAGGGGCCATGACCCCTAACTTCTCCCGGAGATATTCAAAAGAGTCCTTGGGAAGAGGTTTTGTAAAGATATCTGCAATCTGATCCTTGGAGGGAACATACTCCAATCTGACTTCTTCCTTGTTTACTTGTTCTCTCAAGAAGTGAAATTTGATAGATATGTGCTTAGTCTTAGAATGCAATACCGGATTCTTGGAAATGTTAATTGCACTTGAATTATCACAGAAAATTGTGATAGGCTCCTCATATTCAACTTTGATGTCTCTTAGCATCTGCTTCATCCATAGGATTTGAGTGCAACTACCTGCTGCTGCAATGTATTCTGCTTCAGTTGTAGACAGAGATATTGCATCTTGTTTCTTGCTTAGCCAAGAAACCAATCTCTTCCCCAAAAAGAATGCTCCACCACTAGTGCTCTTCCGGTCATCCACATCACCTGCCCAATCTGCATCTGTGTAAGCATGAAGAGAGAAATCCGGATCTCTAGGATACCAAAGACCATACTCAACTGTTCCTTTCAAGTATCTAAAAATTCTTTTGATTGCCATAACATGAGATTCTCTAGGATCAGCCTGGAATCTTGCCACAAGACCAATAGCCTGCATTATATCTGGTCTAGTTTGAGTGAGATACAACAATCCACCAATCATTGATCTATACTTTGTCTGATCTGCCTTTGGAGAATCATCATCTTTGCTTAACTTACATCTGGTTGCCATAGGAGTGTTCATAGGCTTTGAGTCTTCCATACCAAATTTCTTTAACAATTCTTTCGCATATTTGGTCTGAGAAATGAAGATCCCTTCTTTTGTTTGAGTAATTTGCAGACCCAAGAAGAAATTCATTTCACCAAGCATAGACATTTCAAACTCACTTTTCATCTGATTTGCAAAGGTTTTGCACATACTATCTCTTCCTCCAAAAATGATATCATCCACAAACACTTCAACAATCAGAATGTTTTCATGATTAATTTTGAAATATAAGTTGCTGTCAGCAGTACCTTTGTTGAATCCAATCTGCACAAGATGCTTATCCAACCTTTCATACCATGCTCTTGGGGCTTGCTTCAATCCATACAAAGCTTTCTTCAACTTACAGACCATATCATTATTATCAGACAATTGAAATCCATCCGGTTGTTCAATGTAGACTTCTTCTTCCAGATCACCATTTAGGAAGGCAGACTTGACATCCATCTGATATACCTTGAAGTCTTTGAAGGCAGCAAATGCAAGAAGTAATCTGACTGCTTCAATTCTTGCTACCGGAGCAAAAGTCTCTTCAAAGTCAATTCCTTCTATTTGAGAGTAGCCTTTGCAGACCAATCTAGCTTTGTTTCTGATTACTTCACCAGCTTCATTTAGTTTGTTCCGGAAGACCCACTTGGTTCCAATTACATTCCTGTCTCTAGGTCTGGGAACAAGATCCCAAGTATGATTTTTCTCAATTTGCATCAGTTCATCTTCCATTGCTTTGGTCCAGTTTTCATCATTGCAGGCTTCATTTATTGTTTTAGGTTCAATCTTTGAAATCAGACAACATTCATTCTGATCTTGAGCAATATTCCTTCTAGTTTGTACACCTTTGCTTCTGTCACCTATGATCTGATCTTCAGAGTGATTCAGTCTTACATACCTTGGAATTTTGGGAGTATCCGGCACTGCTGTTTCTTGATCAGCCTCATTCAAATCTAACTCTTCTTCCTGATTTACCGGATCAGGCTGACTCTGTCTCACCGGAGAGGATTGAGGTCCTTGAACACTGTCTTGGTCATCTTCATCAAACTCATAAAATCTTGAAGGCTTCTCAATTCCTTCATCAACCTTCACATTGGTGCTTTCTATCATCTTCCTCAATCTCTTGTTGTAACATCGGTATGCTTTGCTTTGAGTGGAGTAGCCCAAGAAAATTCCTTCATCACTTCTAGCATCAAACTTTCCTAGATCTTCATCTCTTTTAATATAACACTTGCTACCAAATACTCTGAAATATTTCACAGTAGGAGTGATGCCAAACCAGAGTTCATAGGGGGTCTTACCGGTGTTGTTTCTGATTTGAACTCGATTGAGAGTGTAGACTGCAGTGCTGATAGCTTCTTTCCAAAACATTTGAGGAACATTTGCCTCCAACATCATTGTCCTAGCAGCTTCCTGGATGGTCCGGTTCTTTCTCTCAACTACTCCATTCTGCTGTGGAGTCTTAGGAGCAGACAACTGTCTCCTTATACCCTGTTTCTCACAAAAGTCAATGAATTCACCAGATGTAAATTCACCACCTCTATCAGACCTTAGACACTTTAGTTTCAATCCGGTTTGATTCTCCACCATAGCTTTGAAGATTTTGAACTTCTCAAAAGCTTCTGATTTTTCTTTTAGAAAGGTAACCCACATCATCCGGGAATGATCATCAATTAACAACATGAAATATCTATCACCTTGCAGACTCTTGATTCTTGTCGGACCACATAGATCAGTATGTACTAATTCCAATAATCCGGTAGAAGACTGATCTTTGCTTTTAAAAGAGACTCTGCTTTGTTTGCCTAACTGACATTCTTTACACACACTATTTGTAGGTTTTATCAACTTTGGAAGATCTCTCACAGCCTGAGTATTGCTTATTTTGATGATGTTGTCAAAATTTACATGACACATTCTTCTATGCCATAACCAACTCTGATCAATTTGAACAAACAAACAACTTTTATTTGAACCAACCAGATGAAATATGTTACCTCTTGTCTGAGTACCAGATGCAATTTCAGTTCCGGAGCTTGTAAAGATTCTACATTTTCCATTCTTGAACCGGAGATCATAGCCTTTGTCCACTAACTGACCAACACTGAGAAGATTGTGCTTCAATCCTTCAACATACAGTACATTTCCTGTTTTGCTCTTACCATCAAAGGAAATAGTTCCCCTACCTCTGATTCTGCCAGCAGAATTGTCACCAAACTTTACCATTCCTCCTTCATATCTTTCCAAGTCTAAGAACTTATTCTTGTCACCAGTCATATGGTGAGAACATCCACTGTCAATAACCCAATCATCCTTTTCTTCCACTTGAGCAGCCAAGGCTTTTTCAACAACTTTGTGATTGACAGATTCAGAGAGCAAGGGATCTTCTTCTTTGATGGCTATAAACACCCACTCATTTCCGGATTTGCTTCCTGGTTCTGATTCATCATCTGTTACTCCTTCATTGTCATCTTCTTCATGAACATAATAGCAATTCTTTTGAAACCTTTGTCTGTGAGTATTAGATCTTGCAGATCTCTCCAGACATCTTGAGGCAAAATGACCAATCTTATTGCAGTTGAAACACTTAAAGGGTAGTTTTCCTTCATACTTACCGGATCCTCTTGGTAGTCTCTTTGCAATGAGAGCTTCAAGTTGAGCTGTTTCTGCTTCTTCTTCTTCCATGTCTCTTCTTGCTTGATCATACCATGACATTTTCTTTGATGAGTTTTCACCCGGATCAAATCTCTGTTTGCCTTTCACATAGGCACTGGCTTTCAAAGCAGATTCAGTCTTGGGAGGATCATCTCCAAACTCGGTCATTTCAAATGCAGCTAGTTTGCCAGCCAGTTGTTCTCTTGTGACAGTTGTGTGGGCTCTGAATTCATCAATGGCAGCAACTTTGATTTTGTAGGCAGCAGGAAGGGATCTAAGGATTTTGCAGACAATCTCATTTTCATCTAAAGTTCCACCAGCATTTCTGATTCCACATACCAGCTCATTTACTCTTGGCATAAAGGTAGTGATGTTTTCATCATCTCTCATTTTCAATCTTTCAAATTTCCCTTTCAGACTTTGCAATCTTGCACTTTTGACAAACTCATCTCCTTCATACAGAAGTTCCAGTTTAGTTAGGATCTCATATGCAGTAGGTAGGTCAATGACATTCGAGAGATCTGAGTCATTCAATGCGCTTAGAAGAGCTTCCTTGGTCCGCAGATTGTTTTCAACTTCTGTGATTTCATTCAGAGTTGTCGGACCACCTTGTGGAGGTACATATGGTTTTGAAATCATACCCAGGTATGCTTTTCCCATGCATTCCAAGTGACACTTCATGCGACCTTTCCAGAGAGTGAAGTTGGTTCCATCGAACTTCAGACTATCCTTCTTGTATGACGACATCCTGGATCTCCTCAAGCGGTTAAGCTCTTGTCAGAGGAACTTGGCTCTGATACCAATTGTTGGATCTAGGGCATACAACTGAGAGGGGGGGGGTGAATCAGTTGTATAAAACTTCTTGTCATTCAAACACTTAACTTACTGTTGTTAGCAGCATATCAAATAATCATCCATGGAAGCATAATGCATAAACACAAGAGCAGATAAGCATCAACACATTGAACACCAAGATTTTGACGTGGAAAACCCGGTTAAGGGAAAAACCACGGGGTGATTAACCCAAGAATTATTCTCTGTTAGAAGAATAAAGAAAAAATGAATGGCACATGCCAATAAGGGCTCACTGCCTGAGCACACTGCTCACAAAGAGGCCCACTGCCTACAAGGAGACACACTGTCTACAAAGTGATGAAAATCACAGTCTTGAACTGGAGAATGACATCTCTAACATGTCCGGATCAGTTCCAATTAAGCCCAACAATCTCTGCTCTGCCTTTCGCACGTTTCTTCGCTATACCATACTCATCCTCACACTTCTCACTGAAATGAACTCACAACCCGTTATTTATACAAGACATCGACTTAGGAACAAACATCTAAGTCGGCAAACAACCATAGGAGTATCCGCAAGATGAATAACACATCCGGTCGGCCATCACAAGAACATTCGCAGGATGAACATCTCATCCGGTCGGCTACACAAAGCAAGAACTTCATCCGGAAGAATAACTTCAATTCCGGGCTCTACCATCAATGCGGACCAACAACAAAACCTAAACATGATCCAAGAACCTTCACAAACCTGTCTGAATGTCCGGATACATCCGCACTTCCTCTGCTTACTGGGATCTCTTGTCTTCCTCATCCGGAACTTCAAGAACACAGTCTGTCGCCACTGTCATAATGCAAGAGGTACTTCCGGACCTCCAAATCATACACAAATCAGGATGATACATCACAAGGACATCCCAAACACTCCTTCCAATCCGCAGATTAGGATAATACAATTCCAGACCTCACCGGACCTTTTTGTGATCCTCTGTCACCTCCGGATACTTGCCGGACCCGGTTCTATACCGGCAGCCACAACTCCTTCAGATCTTCATGCGGACCTCTGAAATCTTAACTGTAGCATCTCAAGACTCATATCTACTAACCCTTTAATCCGCATCCTCCGGTTCTCATCCTATACAGTACATTTAATACCTTCTTCTCATCACTGTTCTTCACTGTTCCTGACTGAGACTAATTTTCTCAATATCCTCAGCACACAGCTCATCAAATCCTTCTTGTCAATGCAATATGAGTATGTTGACATCAATGACAACACTGGATAACCTCATACTTGCAACAGACAAGCTTATAGGTTCCCACCTCCAAGATAGCCATTAGGAATGGAGAGCTATAGGAAACTAAAATTTTAGGTAGATCCCTAACTATCCCAATTAGATAACAAATGAGATAAGGGGTAAAGTGCCTAAATTCCAAGGTAATAATATTATCACTAGAGGAGAACACCTTAGCCATTTCATCAATGTAACTAAATAATATGAAATAGAAGATGAAGATGTTATGATGAATTTTCTTGTGTAGTCTTTAGAAGAAAGTGCAAAAGAATGGTACAAAAGTCTTTCAGATTGTGGCATAGACTCATGGGATGAATTCATAAGGTTTTTCAGATTGTAGTATGGAGATATGATTGGTCCTAAATTTGCAATCCATGATTTGATAGCTATCAAGAAGGTTGTAAATGAGACTACTAATGAATTCAATAGTATATTTGTCATGACCATAAGGAAGTTTCCTCCCAACCTAGGACCAAATGAATCAATGCACATCTAGTTGTATATTGTGGTGCATTTGATGCTAAATTAGGTATTGCCTTCATTAAAAGAATCCTCAGACTCCAAGAGAAGCTTATAACATGGAAATTAATATAGAGAGTAATATGAGGGCATTTGGAAAACATTTCAATAGAGATAATGTAAATATCTTGAAGCCAAATGCAGGCATTTCAAATACACCTCTCACAATTAAAGATAAGCTTAATAAGATGATGGGGAAAATGAAAGATTTATCCTATATGGTTGTGAGAAATGAGAAGGGCTTACCTTCTAGTGATGTTACTACTCACTTCAATGAAATCCAAAGGTTACATAATAGGCCTTACAATATTGATTGGTCTAAAAGATTGGGATCGAATGACAAACAAGTGGCTCCTAGGCAAGGAAATCCAAGGCACCAAGACAAAGATACTCCTACTCCTTTGAGGAAGGATCATGTAAATATCCAAGATGATCTTCATTATGGTATGAGTCATGCTATTTGCCTCATGATTTAGTCAATTGTGTTGTTGTAATTGCACTTTTGAAGGAGAAAGAATTCCCCAATGAAGATGGTACCCTTGAATATTATGAAGATGTCGATATGGACTAGCTTGATGCTAATGAATATGATGAATTTTTTCAATGTGATCATGACAATTGTCAAGTCTAGTATGAGATACCAAGCCATGACTTAAAAAACCTTAAGGAACTCATGCAAAAATATACAAAAGAGTGAATCCTTCAACTAAAGACATTAAGGCTCTTATTGATGCAACTACCATGTAAGTGCAGAGTGAGTATCAACTTAGAGGTAGGCAGGTGAATGCCAAAAAAGAGATTAGAACTATAGTCATGCCAAAGGCATTGAACACACCTCCAAGAAAGGGAAAACAAAAAATGGATGTTGATAAGTTAGGAAGAAAGACATTGTAGAGAAGAACATGAGTAAGACTATAGAAAGGCCAGAACAAAAGAAAAGGTTATTTGCACTTGAGACACATATGTAGAGGAAGTATGTTCAAAAATAAAAGTACAAGTATGCCAGCATGCAATGTTTAAAATCTCAAGGTGACAAAAGCTTGTGGCAAACCAACCTAGGCAAGAAAAAGTTCTCAAGAAAGATAAATTGTAGCTAAAGTAAGTGGAAACATCAACTATGTAAAGGGTGTCACTACTGGTGGCTAGGTAATGCATTTTTCCTTGACACTCATGCAACAACTATGCCTCTATCCACTCCCTTACTTGAGTATGTCCCTATCGACATGGGTATTACTTTAAGCCAAATGAAAGTCCTTGTACTAGTAAGGGAGATTATTAGAATCCTTGAACATAAAGAAAGGATCTTGTAATACATCAATGCACCAACAATATTTGAAGACCATACAAATCCATTGAATGATTCTACAAATGATACAACTACTGATGCAAATGCCCAAGGAATACCCAAATTTTACCTCGGTATAGTATCTATAAGTAGTCAAACAATGGTTGAATCCTTTTACACCTCATTTTTGATAAAGGGGTGGTTGGTAGATAATTGCATGCTAAATTTTAGAGCTTCAAGTAATGTGATGCCATTGGAAGTCATGAATCTACTAAGCTTGAAGGTTTCCAAATCTTATGAAAAATTCTATGCAATGGACTCCAGGGAGGTCATTGTCATTGGGGTTGTCAATGGTGTGGAAGTGCAACTTGATGCATACCCTAGCTAAAACTTGTTACCCAGGAAGCCTGGAATATGAACACTACAAATCACTTCAAAAAAGAGAAGGATTTGTTAATCCAGAGAATGAAAAATATGGTTCCCCTCTACATAACTACTTCCAAATGCTATGTGTGAAATTATGTCTAATGTAATTATACAAAACTCTTTAAAAATTTTAAATTCATTGTACCTGAGGACACTAGTTTACTCCACTCTCTCAACATGTTGATACCACTTTCTACAATTGATAAAATCATACCCTACAAAGTATTATAGAACTCAGACATTTAGTGTGCAACCTTATTACATAGATTGTAGAGAATAAAGGAAAATAAAATTTCTGTTGTAATGCGTTTGAAATGTTAATTGACCAGTTAAAAATAGTCCAACATGTATAGGATTTATGTGACAACTAGTTTATTACAATTCCAAGTTTTTGTAGATCTTTTTGTTATTCATGTCCACAAGATTTACCTTCAAAATTTTAGTGTGAAAAGAAGGATTGAGAGCCCTTATATGTTGTGCCTATTCCTCCCCATTTAACCTTACAAGGCTTGGTTTTCAAGCTTGTCATGTTTAATGTCCAAACTTGTTACATAATATCTCCTTTGCAAGCTGAGGGTGAGTAACATAAAGCTTGGGTTTAGTCCCAAACTAGAAAACAAAATCCTAACCTATGTATCACATATAATACATAATGAATTAGATGTCATATCTTTTTCTCTTATATACTACTACAAAATTCAAGCTTTCAACTAAGCAACCATGAGTAGGGGGTCCCATCCATCAAAGTCAACTGAGGGTTGAACCTGGCTCAATTGTGCCTCAAGAGATTTGAACCTTGGTGGATGGTATAATTAAGGAACACACCACCATCCTCATCAATTGTGCTCAACCAATTGAACTAAAATCCTTTGGCTAGTTAACAAATTTAACTATTCATATATTATAAAAAATATATTGAATTAATTAGTTGAAATTAAATTAATTATAATAACAACACAATAACTATACCAAATCAACTCATAACAATTAATAAAAAAAAATAATCTAATCAATAAATTTAAATTTATAAAGTCAATTCTATATGACCAAGAATACTCCACACAATACAAAATTGATCCAAAAAATAAAAATGTAAATATTAATATGATAAACAAATATATAAAAATAAGTTCCCACAAACCTTCAATGTGGAACTTGAAGAGCACTCCACTTTTGTCTTTGTTAACCCTACAACATTATGTTTTTATGACAACTTTTTTTAAAGGAAAACACAATGATGTGCCTTAATGTAAAATCAGGCTATCTAAGAATACTTGTTGTAAGTATTATTGTGGTTTTATGTATTGTTTATTTAGATTTGTTGTTTAAATTTTAGTAGTATATATTGTTTTTATGTTAATTTTAAATTAACTATTAAAGATTATTTAAATTATTTATTTTGAAAAAATACAAGCAAATTGAGCTCTTGGACAAAACCAAAAAAGATGATTGAGAGTCTCCTCCATATATACGTAGATTGGCATGCTTTCAAGGTGGAAATTCTTTTAGCATATAGAAGGATAGAAATTCTTCTTTGTTTTTTGGATGTTTAGTTTATCCTAATTTCTCATTGTACACTAAAGATATGACTTGTTCTAATGTGCTTATGCAGATTCAAGTGCAAGCCAACAAGGTTGGACTTGAAGTGGCACATCTTTGGGTGCTACTAGATCATTGGGGTAATTCCTTATGCACCATTGCCAAAGTCCCTTCAACTCCTGCCTCCAGTTGAGACCATTCTCTACATTGTGGGTGTTGTTAGGGGCATAATCACCATACACATGGGGACAAGGATGCTCACACTCATGCCTCCCAACCTCTTGTGAGGTGATACAAGGATCAGTCTTAGAGAGGGTGGTCTCAATCCACTTGCCATCACTCTACTTCTCCCTAGGACCCTGCCTATGGGCTTAGTGGTTAGTAGGATTCTTGCAAGTTTCCTTGCTTGGCTTTTGCAATTGTGCCTATTCATGACAATCGACCCTCTATTCAAGATAAGAAAGATGATGAAGATAATGATGGTTGCGAGCCCCTTGAGGACAGTCTAGACCCCATTTATGTATGGGGTAAACAAGATGACCAACACCCTTCTCTTTTTAGTGCTATAGCTCTTGTCGTGTATTAGCATGTTTATGTTTTATGTTCTGGGTTTATTCCCATTTGGACTATTGGAGAGTGGCATTTTCCACCCACTCTTTTTTGTGGATATGTGTACTATTATTTCATAAATAGTAATATAGACACTTATTCATTAAAAAAAATACATCATATGGTTGCATATATGTTTCTTTCCCTTTCTAAATTTTTTTCTTCAAATTTTACATCCAAAAATTTTGTTATCGACACAAATAAATACACATTTGAATATTTTATTTTTGTAAAATTTATATGATTGAAAATTACAATATAAAATAATTGGTTAAAATAAGAAAAAAAAGTCATAGAACTACTAGTTCCCCAAAAGGTTTCTAAAAAATTTGAACATGACTACTAAACAAAATAAGTTAAGTAGCTACATGGGACCTTGCCCTTACTACTAAAAATGAGATGATTGTTGCATTGATCATGTTGTGATATCTAGATTTAGGCAATTTACTACATGAATTTAGATTTGACTGTCCAAAATCACAAAATTCGTGATGAAATAGGTGCTAGAGCAAATGAAGATGACATAAAAAACTTATTACAATAGGATCAACATTCATGGTTGTTAGTAATTAGTCATAAATAGTTTTTTATTGATTGAAGGGGGTAAAAAGATGCTAAATTTTTAGCCAATAGTATTCAACATAAATAATATCTTGTCATTTTTAATTAAAATGTGAGCATAGATATTTTATAATGTAAATATTATGAGGAAAAATTAGATACCATGATAACTAGTTAAAGGTAAGAAGAAATATGGAGCACTAAAGTCCTTGCCTAATTAGCGAATAATAATAAGAGTACAAATGACATATTTTTACATGAATTTGGCTCAAGAAATTATCAATCCCAACCTAGGGGAGAAGCCCGTTCTACTAGTTGTGAGGGTAGTTGTCATATTATTTCCATTGATAGAACATATTGTCATTATTGTTTAGATATAAAAATATCAATAAATTGTCAATCATATTTTAACATAACATATGTCATGAATATAAAAAAATATGTACAACTACTCATCATCTCATACATAAATAAATACACATTTGAATATTTTATTTTTTTAAAATTTATATGATTGTAAATTACAATATAAAATAATTGGTTAAAATAAGAAAAAAAGTCATAGAACCACTAGTTCCCCAAAAGGTTTCAAAAAAAATTGAACATGACTACTAAACAAAATAAGTTAAGTAGCTACATGGGACCTTGCCCTTACTACTAAAAAGAAGATGATTGTTGCATTGATCATGTTGTGATATCTAGATGTAGGCAATTTACTACATGAATTTAGATTTGACTATCCAAAATCACAAAAATCGTGATGAAATAGGTGCTAGAGAAAATGAAGATGAGATAAAAAAATTTATTACAATAGGATCAACATTTATGGTTGTTAGGAATTAGTCATAAATAGTTTTTTATTGATTGAAGGGAGTAAAAAGATCATAATTTTTTAACCAATAATATTCAACATAAATAATATCTTGTCATTTTTAATTTTAATGTGAGCATCTTTTATACTGTAAATATTATGAGGAAAAATTAGGTACCATGATAACTAGTTAAAGGTAAGAAGAAACATGGATCAATAAAGTCCTTGCCTAATTAGTGAATAATAATAAGTGTACAAATGACATTTTTTTATGTGAATTTGGCTCTAAGAAATTATCAGTCCCAACCTAGGGGAGAAGCCCGTTCTACTAGTTGTGAGGGTAGTTGTCATATTATGTCCATTGATAGAGCATATTGTCTTTATTGTTTAGATATAAAAATACCAATAAATTGTCAATCATATTTTAACATAACATATGTCATGAATATACAAAATATGTACAACTACTCATCATCTCATACATAAAAATACAAACGGTAGTAGTCAAAATTTGATGCAGTCTAGATATGGGGGTCTTATCAGACTACCAAAATCTAGCATCCAAACAACAATTCACAACAATCAAATTTTAACTTCTTTATTCATGAATGCTACAACAATTTGAGGAGTAAAAAATGTTATATCATCAATATGATTTTCTCTTCTATAGAGACAATATTTTCTCTCCCAAAATTGGAACCCTTAATAGAGTACTTCCACTTCCATTTATATGTCCCAGTTGAGGAAGTTAAAATGTCCACCATTGAAAGTTGAACTGTCTCCAACAGTTATAGATGGAATGCTTGAATTCTTCTTTTGCAAGATTTATCGGTGAATCAGCACATTCTTGAACTTTAGAACTCTCCCTTCAGTGAATCGACAACTTGTAGAACCATCGCTCTTTGTCTTTTGGTCTTTCGACGGTTTTAAGAACTTGAAAACCTGTACTTGGTTCTCGAACTTAAAAGTTCACCAAAACACTTTGCCTTCGACACCAAATAAAGTTTGAAAACTTAAGAAGTCACTGACATACATTTGATGTGCTCTTTCAGCGCGATGAAAAATTCACAAATTTGGTCTTTTACTGAAAGTGCAAAGCTTCGGCAATTTGGCGAGTGGAAGAACCCTCAAACTTGTGAACTTTGTCTTCATAATACTTTTTTGGCACTTTAGTGAAACTTCAAACTTTAGGCTTCTTTCGGCGATTCAGCACAAATGCGAACTTTCAAACTTTGCTTTCAATGAATGAGAGGTTCACAAACTTGAGAGTTTGTTGAAAATGAAAAGGAACAAGTCTTTTGATGAAATGTATAGTTCCCAAACCTGAAAAGTTGTCGAACATAGGAAATGAACCAAGGCTTCCAGCAAACAAGGAAGTTCACAAACTTAAGTTTGTGCCGAAAATGTAGAGTGGACATGAGTTTTTGACACATCGGTCTTTCAATGAACTAAGGAGTTCATGAACCTGGAGAATAACTGAAAATAGAGAGAAACTTAAGTGTTTCGGTGAAATGATGGGTTTGAGAACTTGAAGTTTTGTCGAAATGTTCTAACTTCACCAAAATTCCTTCAAATTTCATCAAATTGAAAACTGTAGATACCCTTTAAACTCCTCTACAAGATGATGTCTTTCATTTGACCAAATTGAATATGAAATTCTCTTGAAGAAAACTACCAAAACCCACAAAAACACAACAAAATTAAACTAAGTCTAGAAACAAAAACTTGAAATATTTTTGGGCGATACACGATCGCACGTGCACCCGGATGCATCAGACATGTTAGGTAAGAGAAATGTTCCATGAGTGTGCTAAATGTTGGTGTGGTTAGTAAGACATAGCTTAATTGCAGCTTGCACAGTTCGTAGCCCATACTGCAAAACCCACATATCACAACCCAAGATTTAAAGATGTTCTTATACCATATTGGAGGAAATGAAATATCTAAAACAAAAAATGAATGTGCAATAGACATAAAAAACACAAATATATTGTATATTAACAGCAGATAATTAAGGCAACTTGCTTGCTTGTTGTATAGTGGTGGAGTGGTTGTTGTATTTATAGATTTCATATACATCTCTAGAGGAACCTAGAATGATTGATACAAGCCTCTAGAAAAGAAAAACCTAGAAAGGAGGGGTAAGTTGCATATGCTGGAATGTTTTAGATATAATTTATTAAATAAACATTATTTCCAACAAATAGGGAAATAAGAGTACTCTACTTAAACATCATCCACTTCAATGGTCAAACATTCAATAGCAATTTTACACGTCATCCACAACAAAAAGTGGTAAAAGTTTGTCCTAATTTTATTGGCCAAAATTAACTTTTAACTCTTGAAATGGACTTTTAACTCTTAAAATGAGTTATGTTTAAGAATAACAAATAAAAAACCATAATAATTGAAAGATTAAAAAAATATTATCATGACACAACTTCTCTCACATTGATTTATATACAGGACGCTGTAGTAATTGAAGGATTATATATAATTATTGTCATAATAACTATATATAATCCTCAAATTATTACCACCTCATATATATATAATCCAAATCAATCTCATAAAAGTTATTATTTTATATTTATATAATATAAATATTGGGACATCCAAATTAATCTCATAGAAACTATTATTTTATATTTATATTATATAAATATAAAACAATAACTTCTATTGATTTAGATTATATAAATAAAACAATACCTTCTGTGAGATTGATTTGGATGTCCCTATATATTATAAATATAAAACAATAGCTTCTGTCAGACTGATTTGGATTATATAAATAAAACAATACCTTCTGTGTGATTGATTATATATGCAGGAGGCTGTAGTAATTCGATGATTATATATATAGTTATTCAATCGAAAGCGAGAGAATACCCGGAATTCAAGATACAATCAGATCAGACGGATTTGGAATAATCGAATGAATTTACAACAAACAGACCAGACGGACATGGAACAAACGATAAAAGTTACAACCTTCAAGCACGTTTGTTTTGACTATATATATTTTTCTCCCTTGTTTCATTTCCTTGATGCATACGTTGTTTTATTGATTTTGGTTCTGGCAACGCTTTCTTGTATTAAAAAATATAAAAAATAACCAGTGTAGAATTGAAATAACAGTGAATTAACAATAAAAAGTACAAAACAGACAACACGATTTACATGGAAAACCTGGTAAAGTACCAGTCAAAACCACGGGCAAAGATCTCTCAATTTTATTCTCAGAAAAAAATTTGTAGTTACAAAAACTTTTTTAATGCCTTAACATTCAAGTTCGACTAACTTAAATAACCACAGAAAATACATGCAAAATACAAATCAAATCTAAAGATAGATTTTCATGCATAAAAGCGCAAGTGGCACTTTGGTGTGGCAGGGGGGCTACGCCCAGCCCTCTTGCGACCCCCTGTCCAACAACCTTTGGTTTCAATTCCTTGGCCTTTGTGCCAGGCAAGTACTTGGGACACTATTGTGGTATTCGTTGTCGACTGCTCAGATAAATAAAACTGACTTCTCAGTCCAACATAAAGTGTATGTCAACATTTGTTGCCTTCGTTTTTTTCTCATTAGAATTGCGTAAAAGTGGCTCGAATTTCTTAGTAGACATATTGTACAGGAGAGTGTACATACACTTCATTGCTTCAAGATCTGAGGAATGCATTCCAAGCTCTATCAAATGAATCTGTATAAGGTTGGTTATTTGAGTTTTTACAAAACATCATTTTGATTTATTAATTGTCATAAGTTGATTTGGCATAGTTATTGTGTATGTTATTAGAATTGAATTAATTAATTGTTTCAAATGAATTGAGTTTTTTAATTAGTGTCAACATTTATTTTTTAAATGTGAATATTCAAAGTTGTTAATTAAAAAATTTAAATTGTTTGATTAAATCAATTGCTAAAAATTAAACTTTTCTGAATTTGTATTGCAATTTTTTAAAAAATATATAACTAGAACAATCAATATTTATAGTCTTTTGACTGATTACTATAATTATACTTTCACCATATTCCAATAACAAAAACTAATCCTATGCAACCCTTCTTCATGGCATTGGAAAGCTTCAACAACCCTTCTTCATGGCATTGGAAGGCCTCAACAACTCTTCTTCATGGCACTGGAAGGCCTCAACAATTGAAAGCATACGTTAGTACATCAAGAAAAGAATGAATTCAAGTGAGCAACAATTCAGTGCTGGGTTGTGATTCAACATAGAAAAATATCACTTAAAGAACATGGAATGGCTTTTTTGGATTCCAGCTGTGGTTTCAGCTGGTTTAGCAATATTTCTGATGGAATTTATAAAACTTATATGGTTGAAACCACTGCAAGGTAAAAAATATTTCGAAGCCCAAGGGATTCGAGGTCCTCCTTATAAGTTATTCTATGGAAATGCTCCTGATATTGTTAGATTGGCCAGCAACGAAAGCTCTAAACCATTACCACTGTCAGATCACAATATAGTTCCTCGAATTCTTCCTGCCTATCATCATTGGATGGAAACATATGGTACATTTATTCTATCCATGTGAAACATTAATAAAATCCTATCAGTTAAGTGGCATGTTTATCAATGAAGTTGATATTTATGTATTTTATCACTGGGCACCATCCAGTGAAAAAATCATATATCTTGAATTTTGCAGTAGTATATGAGAAGAGAAGGATCTATGACACCCATTTAATTATGCATTATCTGTGATGTAGGTCAGGATTTTGTTTTCTGGTTTGGGACTAAAGCCAGGCTTTATGTTCCTCACCCTGAGCTTGCAAAGGAGATATTATGTAACAAGTTTGTGGATTGCGAAAAACTACAATATAAGCATGTTGAATTACCCCTTTCAATGTTAAATGGGAATAAATGGGCACAGCGTAGAAGGATTCTCAATCCTGCTTTTCACAGTGAACTCTTGAAGGTAAACCCTGTGAACTTGAATAACAAAAAGAATTGAAAAACCCTGGAATTGTAATAAACTAGTTGTCACATAAATCTTATGCACGTTGGACTTTCTCACAGGCCAATTGCCATTTCAGATATATTACAACATAAATTTTATTTTTCTTTCTTCTCTACAATATGTGTAATAAGGTTGCACACTAAATGTCTGAGTTCTATTATACTTTGCAGGGCATGATTCCCTCAATTGTAGAAAGTGGAATCAACATGTTGAGAGAATGGAGCAAACTAGTGTCTTCAGGTGCCAACGAAATTGAAGTTTTTAAAGAGCTTTGTGTACTTACATCAGACATAATTTCACGCACAGCATTTGGAAGCAGTTATGCAGAGGGGAACCGCATTTTTCAATTACTGGATCAACAAATCCTTCTCTTTGTTGAAGCGATTCGCAGTGTTCATATTCCGGGCTTCGGGTAACAAGTTTTAGCCTTATTTCCTCCATAATCTCTTTTCTGACAGTAATTTGCTGTCAGACCTTGTCCGGAAATATTTTGTTAAGATGCTAAATTGGGAGGTATGGATGTGAATTTTATTTTCTCATTACACATAAATTTTCGAAGAGGTTACATAAATTGCTTGGTAAAGGGTGATTTTCCATATGTTTATAACAACTCTTACACCATAAATAGGATTAACCACTACATCTGGGGAATTGATCTCGTAGACTAACTGTCACAGGTTTGGAAAGTTCACTAACACTTGTAGGTTTTGATGTAATGGTAAACCTATAAATGGTATCAGAGCCTCAACCCACATTCAATTCCCCGGAGTTGGTCAGACACGTCGGGAATTGATCTTGTGAACTAAACGCTAGTTTGGAAGTTCACTAACACTTGCAAGTTTTGATGTTATATTTCACAATAAAAAACACATAAAGAATTTCTAACAAACTATGAGATAAATGAGTTCAGCCACCGTTCAGGAACAAATCAAAGGCTTTTCATTAATATGCACTTCAGCTGGTGGAAGGAGTAGAAATAATAGTATTTCTTGACTCCAGAAATCTCACTCCACTCTCATTCCCTCATTATTTGTCAATCTACAACCTATCATTATTTGTCAATCTACAACCTATTATCCATCTGTTTCTCAGGATTGTTAGCCCACTTATACCAAGGGATACAAGATATATTACAACATATATGTTTAAGGGTTTTCAACATATATTTCACCACCCACAATTTTTTCTTCTGGTTTTAGGGTTTTTCGAGCAACATATAGAAAAAGTGTTTAATCGTGAGATGTTTAATCCCATTCGTGATCATTTAGAAAAAGCGTACATTGGGGCAGATATCTCTTGGAGAGTTAAGATTTTGATCAGTCAGCTTAGGACTAACTCTCATCAGCTCCGTTGTGAAACGGGTAGGTGGAAGAGACCTAAAGAAACTTGGGAAGAGAGTGTGTACTTTCTGCACCTCTGGGGCTGTGGAATTAGAAATACACTTTATTTTAGAATGTGACGCTTACACTAACATCAGAGCAAAGTATGCAGATATCCTGACAGCGGGTTCTTGGCATGATCTTTTTGTCGAGAGTGCTTTGGAGAAAATGGGAGAGCTCATAATATCTTTGCACAAAAGTAGAATTGAAAGACAAAAACAAATTTGATGGGGTTGGCTGTCTCTTAGGCTATTTTTAGCCTTGTGGACGTTAAAAGCTATTCTATTCTATTCTATACATTCATTAAGAACAACAAAATCTTCTTACTTGGCCAATCTTATGCAAGAGCATCTAGGACCCATCTAGATTGGGACCAACTAAGTTGCCTTTTATGGAGCTTTCCTTATCGCGATTCTCTCCAACAACCACCTTAATTCTAGTGTTATTCTCGACTAGCATTTCACTTTATGATGGCATTTTATTTCCCACATTGATTTTTAGAATATCTCTTTAATATTTGAGGATCGTGAAGGCCTTTCATGTTGGCCATGGAGACTTGTTAAAAGGAAAGAACAAAAAGGAAGGAAGGAGATAGAAAACAATAAAAAAAAAAAGAACTTAACCTTTTAAGTCGAGGAGAGGAATATAGTGTTAAGGAAGTCAGAAATCAATAGCATAGGAATTCAAAGTTTGTAGAGTTTGAAGTTTAGAAGTCGTGGTGTCTTCATGTTTATTTTGGCCATCGAGCTTGTGTGAGTCGTGGCTCTGTGATTGAGTATTTGTTAATTCAATTGTAGTTTGTGATCTATTTTGGAGTTCGGGGTTTATTTCTAGTGTTGTTTAGTTTCTTTATGAGAAGTTTTGTGGGGTTGGAAGTCTATATTTCTGAAGTTGTGGATTTCTTTTTTAGTGTTGGTTGACAATTTGTAAGGAGTTTGTACTGTAATTTATTTCCAACCTAGTAGATCTAGCAATATGTATGTGATAGTTATCTAATCTATTGGTAAGTTATTGATTCTATGAAGTTGTTTAGTTTTGTTAATGGTGAATTTTGGGAGTTTGTTTGATATTACTTTTTAGATGAAAATGAATGGCTTGTATGAGTGAAGAGCTTCTAAGATTGGTTTCCCTTCAATGGGTAACTGCTCCACGACTGCATCAGAATCCTAAAGGGAACTAAAAAACTTTACAAAGAAAGCCTAGACATCATTGCAAGTAATTTGCTTACCACATTAAATATGTTATAGAATCTAAAAATAAGTTAACTTAAACATTTGTGTCATTTGAATCCTATATTTTTTTTCAAAAACATGAAATACATTTAGATGATATTTTAACAATCTTACGTAGCTACTATTGTTGTGCTCCTAGTAGGAAGTATTGAGCAAATTCTTTTAGTTTTAAAACATGGAGGCATAGAAACAAAACCCAACAACTTCATCATCAAGACCCACAACTCTCTAGTGTAGCTCTCTTTATAACAACAAGACTCATTGGCTACATCTAATTTTTTAGAACTTTGTATTCAATTTGTAGATTGACTTTGTGCAAAGTATATTGTCAGTAAAAATTTGAAAACTATTAGCATGTAGTTGTTATGTATGCACCATGCGGTATGCATTGTGCAATGCAATGTAATCATAGATATGAACATAAATGACAATAAATTATATTCCACAATTAATGGGCTAAACTATCAACTGTATTTTTTTTCTATATCTCTATGTTATTGAAATGTCTTTAAATTTTAAAAACAAGAATTTTCTCCTTTTTTGTTTGCTTACATTTTTTAAAGATCCAATCTGTTTTTTTATTAAATCACAATTTTTTGAGAAAATCTTAATCTTTTGGTTTGTTGATTTTTTCCCCAAAAGATTTTTGTTGCTACGTAGGTAGAAGCACTAGAAGACTCAGTTCATCAAATTTCAATATAGACCATTTAAAAAAATTAGCAAATCATAGCTTTAACATAACTAGACATTTTGTAAAACATTTGGTCTAATTTTCAAAGCCACAAACCAAAGAAATTTACCACTGATGATAGATTTGTGAAAGATGATTGTTCATAAATAGAAAAACCCAGTTCAAATCTACAATTAATTTTCCTAAATTCCAAATGGTTTGTGCAGTTGTGATGCCCTAAAATGTTCACAAGAGGTCAAAAATAGCTTAGAAAACCTGTAAATCGGATATAGATCTCAAATTTATTGATGGGTTCATGTTGTTGGGATAAGTTGCCATTAACTTGCAATCCTAACCAATTCATATGTCTCCAAAATTCTTGGAATGTGTTCCCCAACACATTAAGACTTTGAGAGATTAATTATGTATTAATTACATCACTTTGACTTTTACAATTAAGTTCTAAATGGATAATGTCAAACTTGGGCACCCACTTTGAGATGGGAGCCATGAAGACCTTTTTGACTTCTCCTAAGTCTTAAAATAGAGTTTGATTTAACTCATAGTGAGTGGGAGTTAGACTTGGGACTTATTTTTAGACTTGGAGTTGTGCTTTTTTATGTATATGAGTGGATAATGTTGAGACACCTTGCATGGATATAATGTTGGAGTTAACTACAGTATTAGAGATGCATGTATTGGATATTGCTTGCATGTGGTCAGAATAGCTTGCATGGACTTGCATGTTGTTGCATGCTACTTGCATGTTGATGCATGTTGTTGCATGTTGCTCATATGGACTTGCATGTCACTTGCATGTTGTTGCATGTCACTCCTATGGACTTGTATGACTTTGCATGTTGTTGCATGTCACTTGTATGTGCTTGCATGTTGTTGCATGTGCTTGCATATTGTTGCATGTCATTCCTATGGACTTGTATGACCTTGCATGTTTTTGCATATCAGTTATATGACCTTGCATGTAGTTGTATGTTAGTTTTGTGAGATTACTTGCAGAACACTTCAACTCCAGAAACTTGCAAGATGGTGCATCTCAGTGATTCAAGAAATGGGTATCAGTTGCATGTTGTTGAAAATGCTTGCATGTCAATTTTAAGATATTACTTGCAAGACACTCCAACTCCTGAAAGTTGTAGGATGGTACATCTCAGTGTTTCAAGTAGTGGGTATCAGTTGTATGTTGGATCCGGTGTTTGCATGTCACTTGCATGTATAGAACAAGATATTTCAGAATAACCTTGGGGACATCAATCTTGCATGTTGTTTGCATGATTTTGATGTGTATTTGATCACTTCAGTTATCAGAAACTCATTAGGCAAATATGAACGCCCAAATGGAGGAGTTTTTTATGTTACTTTTATTTGGTGATAAGTTTGATGTTGGGAGAGCTATATTTAGCCATCTTGGGTGCCCACATCATGAAGGGGCAGTTAATTCAAAGCTTGGATTTTGTTTGAGTTCAATCTTCTCAATTTAAGTGAGCTTGATTTTTGCATGAGCTTTGGAAGCTATGTTATCAATTATAATTTATTGTAATTTGAGTTTCAAGCTTTTGAATTAAGAAGCTTTTGAATTGAAAGAGAGTTTTTGATTTAATTGTAAACCCCATACATTTTCTAGAGAATTGATTTGAGGAAAAAAGACTTAGAAGAAAAAAGCAAAAGTTTTTGTAAAAGACTTAGAAAAAAATAAGAAGCTTTTTTGTGAAGTGCATCAAGGACTTAGAGAAATTTCAGTATTGAATGTAATCTTTTCCAAAGAGATTTAATACAAGCATGAAACATCTTTGAGTGTGGAGTTTTTTCTCGAAAGGGTTTCTCTACGTAAATACTGTGCAAGCTTTTTCTCCTCTTCTCTTCTACATTGGATTGAATGTGCAAATCAATTGTTCATTAATTGTTACAGATTAATCTTTATTTCAGCTTTGCATACTCAAAATTTTAAAGTTTATAGCAGCAGTTCTACCTTCATTTTCAACACATGTTCTAGATGGAAAAACCATTAAGAGTCTATCTTTGGTTCACTTAGAGATATTCTCAGTTGCTCCAATGAGCTCACCCCTCCACTAGACAACCCCCCAAAACAACTCTGCTCTATAAAACAATACCATATTTCAATGAGTGGATTTTTTCAATGAATTCATTTGGACCCTACACTTATTCATCCATGATTCTAGCAAATAATTTTGCCTTTTTGTTCTCAGATTGTCTTTTCCTCCAATTTCTTTGAGAACCCTTTGCTCATGTAGTTGTTGTAGTATATCAAGAATAAATTCAAACAAATAGATTGTTGGTTATCCAAATCCAGGGATAAATCCACAATGAATGATTGAAAACCCATCATCCATTTGTCTTAAGAGGTGGTAAGTTCCTTTTGAACCTCTCAAACCAAGTCATAGGGACACCAAGTGTTTGATGGAATGTCTACTTTTGAATTTTTGTGATGCCATTTTTTGGGGTTGCTATTGATTCCCTGATTCCCAAAAAAGTTCTTGCATCACTTCCCTTTGTTAGAAATTTTATGTTATAATGCACAATCAAAATACACAAGAAATTGATAACAAATCAAGAGATGAAGTCCATATGAGATTAAAAGAGTTCTAAAGTAAATCGAATGTTTTTCATTAATGTAAACTTTAGCTGGTGTGACAAGTAGAAAGAACAAGAGTTCTTTTGTCCACCACAAATCTCACTCATTTCAATATTTGTCAATCTACATTCATTCACATGTCATTTCAAAGTATTACAATCTAGCTAGTTAACTTTTGATAGTCTACACTGCTACTTCGACTTAGATGCTACCACACAAGTGTTAAGGAATCTAATTCTGTGACAATTCCACTTAGACAAGAACTCCAAAGGATAAACACAAACATTTAAGCATAGTTATGCAAGGCTGACTTTGAGGTTCCAAGGCTCAACTTAGCATGCCATTGCTCTTTCTTCAACTAAAGATGCAGGGCCAACTCCGGGGTTCCAAGGCCTAATGCTTCTTGGAAGGAATGTGAGCCCAAGCAAGAGGGGCAAAAACTCTGAAGTGTCACACGATAGGTTTCCTATTACACCAAGCTTCAAGGGAGTGTTTTCCTTCAAGTCCTTATGGGGAACCCTATTCTAGATGTGAGCAGTACAGGGGTCAGCCCATAATATTGTGTCCCACTTTTTGGCCAAAGTGGGACATTGAAATCAACATTTTAAACCAAATTTTCTAACATCTATAGCAACTATCAGTTAAGAATTTGAAGATGATGTAAACTAGTAATTTTTGAGATTTTGTATGTAGATTCTCAATGTATTTTAAGAATTTTAAGAAATAATTTGTGATTTTTTTTTATGTAACTTTTAGTAACTTATTTTGTATAGTTAATAGTATTTTTAAAAAGTGACATTTATACCATACAACATAAATTTTTATAGATAGAACAAAATTATAAATTTTTAAACATAGATTTGTAACACCAATATCTAGTGTGCAGATATTTTTTCATAATTTTTTGTTGCATATTTTTTTAAAATTAATTTTTGAAGTGAGATTAATTATAATTTAGACATAGGTTTATACCATACGACATAATTTTTTATGTATATATCCAAATTAACTTCATCTTTTTTTGTTCAAACAAGGACATCAATACCTAGTGTACAAATAATTTTTAGAATATTTTTTCTCAATTCTTTTTATTTTTCCGCTTGTGTGGAATACATACCTTGATGTTTGGTGAAAAACATGTGTTCACTAGAAAATAGAAAATAAATATAATAATCAAATGAAATATATTCAATATCACACTTTTTGGAAACCTTATACTAAGGGCTACATACTTACAAAATAGAATTTCTAAATGGCTTCAGTTTATCCCCCAAAAGGTGAAGCAAAATTAGTTTTTTGTGGTGCAGTCACGGTTAGGAGGGTCCTCAAAGAGAATAGTCCAGACCATGCAACAAGAGTAAACACAACGGAAACAACTCAAAGATATAAAGCAAATGCAGATTCAGTCATTCAGTATATCATAGAATTCAAATACAGATTGGCTGGCAATATGCGGGCTCACTGGCGTGATTACAAAATATGCTCAAGATATGGCTTTGAAGCTCCTTCACACAAAATTCAAACTATCAACTATGAACTAATGATCAACTATCAAAAAATTGTTTTCCTAGGCATCTATTACATCAATATATATCATCTTTAGAACATAAGATTCCTCCGCGTCAGCCAAGGAAGATCACAAACTCCAATGAAGAGCCATAACGTGTGTAGACGGATAGATCGGGCCTAATTGAATAGAACTCCTCCACAAATGAATGGAATGAAGTGCGGATCTTAGGGAAGGTTGGCCACGAACTAAACAACATTGAATGATGTGTCTTTGAACTTTGCAAGTCATGAAATACTTTGCAAGTCTTCTCCTTCAGCTGGTTCTCTAAGACTGTCAGGATTCTCTATTCTAAGAAAATAGTCGATCTTCTGATAGAGATATCTTATTGGTACCTGATCCAAATGTTCTAAATTTTGGATATGATGTGCATGAATGAATCTAGATGCTAAGTCTAGCTCCACAAGATCTGAAATGCAACTGCGATAGAATGCAGACCAAGATACAGAAACTGCTACTGATTGAACTACCTGAACTGAACTGGAAACTGAAAAAGAAACAAACTAAAATGCAAATGTTTTTGATTGATGCAAGATTGCTCTTGAACAAGGGATGCTCCTACATCAGACATCTAGGGTTATTAAAAAAGTGAGTCCCTCACTTTGCTAGGGCTAGAGGAAAACCAAGACGGTCCACCTCAACCTAAGAAATCCAAGATGAGTCTTCTTCTGGTCTGCTTTTCCACTTCACAAGATATTCTTTATATTGTCTTCATCTGGTGTTATGTCCAACTCTACTGTCCAAAATGCCTTCAATCTGCTCCTGTGCTTGTTGTAGTAACTGCTTCTTCAAGGCTGCCACCGAACTCTACTTCATGATATTGATATAGGTCTGCAATGTTGAAAATAGGTGATATGCTCAATGTCTTCGATAACTCCACTTCATATGCATTTCCTAAATCAAACTTTTTGAGTATCCTATAAGGTCCGAACTTCTTCATCTTCAACTTATTATATGTCCCAACTAGAATCTTTCTTTTCTCAAGTAGACCATCACTTCATCTCCAACTACAAATTCCTTGTGTCTCTTCTTCTCATCTGCTTGTTCTTTTTACGTACTATTCATCTCCTCCAAATGCATCTTCACTTGATTATGCATTGTCTCCATTTGTCCTGCAAATTCTTTTGCCTCTGCACTTCTCTTGTCTCCCATACTGATATCTCTCAACTATGTCACTCCTCTTGGGTTTACTCTGGTAACAATCTCAAAAGGTGTTCTTCCGATACTCCTATTTACTGAATTATGCAAACTCTGCTTGAGAAAGAATCAAAGCCCAACTTCATGCCTTCTCTTCAACCAAACATCTCAACAAGTTTCCCAAACTCCTATTCACTACCTCTGTCTATCCATCAATTTGTGGATGAAATGTTGAACTAAACTTCAAATCTGTCTTCATCTTCTTCCAAAGTGTTTTCCAAAAGTATCCAAGAAATCTTGTGTCTTTGTCTGAAATTATGTTCTTAGGTAATCCATGCAATCTCATAATCTCCTTGAAAAATAGGTTAGCTACATGCATTGCATCAGTTGTCTTCTTACAAGGTATGAAATGTGTCATCTTTGAAAATTTGTCCACCACTACAAATATTGAATCATGTCCTCTCTGTGTCTTAGGCAATCCTATTACAAAATCCATACTTATGTCTTCCCAAGGTCTCTCTGGTACTTTCAAAGGTTTATGCAATCCAATATTCTGACTACTCCCTTTTGCAACTTGACAAATTCTACAACTATGTACAAATTTCCTAACATCCTTATGTATCTGAGGCCAAAAGTAATTTTCACTTACCAAAGACATTGTTTTATCAATGCCAAAATGTCATGCCAATCCACCACTGTACTTCTCTTTGATCAAATTATATTTCATGGAACATCTAGGTATGCACAATTGACTTCCTTTGAACAACATATCTACCTAAATGAAATAGTCCAACCACTATCTATTACAACAGGTTCTTTACATGCTTTCTAGGGTTCTGCAAAATCAAGATCTTCTTCATACATGCTCTTTAATTCATCAAATCCCAACACTTCAACCCTCATTTCTGTCAACAAGTTCCTTCTCCTGCTCAATGCATCTGTAACTTTGTTTGATTTTCCACTCCTATGCTTCAATACAAAAGTGTAACTCTGCATGAACTCTACCCATCTCATATGCCTCTGATTCAACTTACCTTGATAGTTCAAATACTGTAAAGCTTGATGATCTGTATACAACACAAACTCCTTAGGCAACAAGTAATGTCTCCACTTCTTCAAGGCTTGAATTGTGGCATAGAACTCTTGATCATAAACTGAATATCTTCTCCTTGCATCATTCAACTTCTCACTAAAATATGCTACAGGTCTACCTTCTTGACTTAGTAATGCTCCTATTGCATTTCCACTTGCATCACAATCTACTTGAAATACCTTATTGAAATCCGGTAATGCCAAAACAAGTTGCTCTGTCACTTTCTACTTCAACAATTCAAAACTTTTATCTGCTCCTGATGTCCACTTAAAGTCTTTTTTGTCACCTCTCATTGTCTCTGTCATAGGGTTACAAACTGAACTAAAATTTCTGATGAACTTACGGTAGAAACTAGCCAATCCATGAAATGATCTGACTTCTCCAATGCTCTCCAGTGTAGGCCATTCAACAATTGCTCTCACTTTCCCAGAGTCCATCTTCAATCCTTCTGCAAAAATCACAAATCCCAAGTATACTAATTCTTCCTTCATGAAACTACACTTCTTGATATTTATCAACAATTTCTCTTCTCTTAGTCTCTGCAATACTTGTCTCAGGTGCAACAGATCTTCTTCTTTTGTCTTACTGAAAATCAGAATGCCATCCAAATATACAATAACAAACTTACCCAAGAATTTTTTCAAAACTTCATTCATCAATCTCATGAAAGTACTTGGTGCATTTGTCAATCTAAAAGACATCACTAATCATTCATACAATCCTTCATTTGTCTTAAAAGCAGGCTTCCATTCATCTCCCTCTCTGATTCTAATCTTATGGTATCCACTCTTCAAATCTATCTTTGTTAAATATTTTTCTCCACTCAAACAATCCATCATATCATCCATCTTAGGTAAAGGAAATCTATACTTAACTGTGATCTTGTTTATTGCTCTAGACTCTGTACACATTCTCCATTCTCCATCCTTCTTCGATGCTAATACTGCAGGTACTGCACAGGGACTCAAACTTTCTCTGATCAAACCCTTCCTCAACTACTCTTGTATCTGTCTATTCAATTCTTCATTTTCTATCGATGTCATTTTGTGTACTGCTTTGTTAGGCAAACTAGCTTTGGGTGTAAGATCCATGTGATGACTGATACTCCTAATTGGTGGCAATTCTTCAGGTACATTTTCTGATATGATGTCTTCATACTCTGTCAACAACTCAGTTATCTCCTCCGGTTGTGATTCTTCAGTCTCCTTCTTCAATGTTTCAGGCTTCTTAGGGATCAAAGAATAACACATATTCTCATGTCTCAAACCATCTAGAATTTTCCTTCCATATACCAAATAGATTCTAGCATTTCCACATACTTCACTCTTAGGATCATCTTCCAAAGGAATCAAAGTAATTCTCTTTCCATTTGATGTTATCGTGTAAGTGTTCTTTCTCCTATCATGTATAGCTTTTCTATCATATTGCCAAGGTCTACCCAATAAGATATGACATACATCCATAGGCATAATATCACACCATACTTCATCATGATAAGATCCAATATGAAATTTCATCAAACATTGTTCACTCACCAGTACCTTATGATCATCCTAAATCCATGCTATCTGATAGGGCTTATGGTGTTTCAATCTTTCCAACTTCATATTAGTCACCATCTCTTCTGAAACTAGGTTATCAAAACTACCACTATCAATTACAACTTTACAACATTTACCTCCTGATTTGCATATGGTTCTGAACAAACTTTTCCTCTGTGGTGGTTCCTCATTTATTTCTAGTTGAAATAGTGCTCTCCTCATCACAAGTGATTCTTGTTTCTCATGTTTACCAACTGAACTAGGTGATCCAATAGGTTCTTCTTCCACATAGGCTGCTCTTCCACTGTTCTCTGTCCTTTTGCTTGTACTCCCCAAATGCTCTATGTCCTTCACCTCCACACTTGAAACAGGTTCCTCTAAATGTTCTCCTATCAGATCCTCTTCCTTCTCTTATGTATCCTTCATTCCGGTATGGACTAGGGTTTCCTCCACAGTAGAAATTTCTGTCATCTCTCTGGTATGCATTGTTATATTTGTCCTCCTTCTTGAATGTGTTCTCTTGTCTGTTCTGCTCTACATATGATCTTTCTCCTCTGGAAAATGTTCTACCTTTTTTAAATTTACCTCCTCTACCTCTATTTTTTTTAGCATGCCTCTTATTCAGCTTCTCTTCAACTTTCAGGGCAAACTGATATGCTTCTTCCAATGTTGTCATCTTCACCAAACTCAATTCTTCTTAAATGTTCAATCTCAGTCCATTGATGTATCTGGCCACTTTCTCCTTGCTTGCTTCACTATGTCCTGTCCTTATGATCATATTATGAAATTCTTCAGTGTACTCCTTCACAGATTTCTCCTTTTGTCTGAGGTTTTGCAATCTCTTCAACAATTCCAACTTATAGTTATCAGGTATAAACTGATTCTTCAAATTTGTCACCATCATGTCCCATTTTGTAATCTTTTCTTTTCCTCTTCTATTTCTATCCAACTGAACTTCTTTCCACCATATAGAAGCATGTCCTTTCATCTCTGTCTTTACAAATTTCACCTTTTTCAGATCTTCAACTTCTTCATATTTAAAGTATTCCTCTATGTCATTTATTCAATTAATTAACTCTTTAGGGTTCAGATTGCCAGTGTAATTAGGTACATCAACTCTAGGTCTTTTCCCAATCTTTGAAATAGCTCGCAACATCTTTACTTGATCTAATTCTTCATGTTCTTCTCCATCTAGGGTTTCTTTAGTTTGATTCGCAGATTGAAATTCTTCATCATCACTCTCAATATCAATTCTAGGGCTTAGTCCTTTTCTTCTATCTTCTTCAACAACATACAATCTAATTCACATTGTTTTCATCATTTCCATCATCTCATCCATTCTTCCATCCATTGTTCCAATAGGAGGCATTCTCCTCAGCGGCATTCTTCCTACGATCAAGTGTAACTGCTTCAAATTTGGCGATCAGGCTACAAGGTGAGAACTGCCTCACAATTGGTGATCGGTTGCAACACAAGTAACCTACCTTAGATTTGGCAATCTATCCACAACAAGATCTTATGGAATTCCTTCGCCAACTTCACTCGATTCACTCCCAAAGATTTGAACTTTCGCTCTGATACCACTTGGTATAGTCACGGTTAGGAGGGTCCTCAAAGAGAACAATCCAGACCGTGCAATAAGAATAAACACAACAGAGATAACTCAAAGATATAAAGCAAATATAGATTTAGTTATTCAGTATATCATAGCATTCAAATACATATTGGCTAGCAATATACGGGCTCACAATTAGGGCTCATAGGCCTGATTACAGAATATGCTCAAGATATGGCTTTGAAGCTCCTTCACACAAAATTCAAACTATCAACTATGAACTAATGATCAGCTATCAAAAATCTGGTTTCCTAGGCATTTATTACATCAATATATATCATCTCCAGAACATAAGATTGCTCCGCCTCGGCCAAGGAAGATCACAAACTCCAATGAAGAGCTGTAACATGTGTACACAGATAGGTCAGACCTAATTGAATAGAACTCCTCTACAAATGAATGGAATGAAGTATGGATCTCAGGGAAGGTCAGCCACGAACCAAACAACATTGAATGATGTGTCTTTGAACTTTGCAAGTCGTGAAATGCTCCGCAAGTCTTCTCCTTCAGCTGGTTCTTTGAGATTGTCAGGATGCTCTGTTCTGAGAAAACAGTCAATCTTCTGATAGCACTATCTTACCGGTACCTAATCCAAATGCTCTGAATTTTGGATATGATGTGCATAAATGAATCTAGATGTTAAGTCCATCTTTGCAAGATATGAAATGCAACTGTGATAGAATGCGGACCAAGATACAGAAACTGCTACTGACTAAACTGCCTAAACTAAACTAGAAACTGAAAAGAAACAAACTGAAATGCAAATGTTTTTCGTTGATGCAAGATTGCTCTTGAACCAAGGATGCTCCTGCATCATTTTGTCAGCATTTTGATAGGTGCAGAGGAGACTCCATCAAGGGTTTGATTTAAGATTAGGGAGATTATTTCCAATGGGGTTTTATCTAACCCCCTTCATATAAACCCCTTTAGATGGAACCCCTCAAGGCTTAAATCATTAATTTTTCTAAAAAAATATGTGATTTCAGACAAAAATCAAGATGTCCTATAAGTGGGACACACTATTGTGGCATCAGCCGCAATTGATAGCCTCAATCCAATACTCAAGTACAAGGGAGTGAGTGTGGATCATGTAGTCAGCCATCTCCTTCACACATCTATTTTTCCTCTATACAACACCATTCTATTGAGGCATTTAGGCAACTAAATGTTGAAGATTGAAATCCATTCAAGAGTGCAAAATTGCTTGAAGCAATGGTTCACATATTCTCTACCATTATTGGTGCAAAGAATCTTGACACACTTTCTAGATTATTTTTCTACACAAGCCTTGAACTCCTAAAACCTATAAAAGGCTTCACCTTTCTATAAAAGGAAGAAGACCCAAGTGTATTTGGAATAGTCATCAATGAAGGTGAACAAGTAGGAGGCCTTACTAAAAAACAAGTATAGGAATGGACTTGCTAAGTCATTGTGAACCAACTCAAGGACTTGTGACACCATCCAAGCTTTCCCTTTGTTGAATTTGTCCTTGGGATGCTTACCCAAGGAACAACCTTGACATACACCATCTAAAAAACTAATCCATGGAAGACCTGTGACCTTGTCCTGTGTGTTGATTCTGTTGGCAAATGGTCAGCGCTCCCCATGGGATTCATGACATGGACTAACCGCCTCCCGTGGATTCATTAACTCTGGCGCTTGTCTCAAAAATTAACAAGTCGACCTTTTGGTTTGATAGCAATCGTGGGCCAACAATTGGTATCAGAGCAAAAGGTCATGTGTTCGAATCCCCCTAGGTAACGCTGGGAGGGAGTTTGTTGGCAAATGGTCAGTGCTCCCCGTGGGATTTGTGACATGGACTAACCACCTCCCATGGATTCATTAACTCTGGCACTTGTATCAAAAATTAATAGGTTGACCTTTTGGTTTAATGGCAATCGTGGGCCAACAGATTCATGTCTTCTATTTTCCATTTCAAATTTATACCAATCATTTGTGGTAGAATGTGGTGCTTCAAGAGAAGGTACTGAGGCCATTTTAATGCAAAATGGGAACTCCTTTAAAATTGAGAATGTGAAGTTGAAAGATTCAAAAAATCATTTATTTATGTATGACATGAAAATTCTTTCTATCATGCATATTGTGGCAAAGTTCAAAAAACATTTGATTCATGGTAGATGTTTGGGTGTGATAGACTACAATCGATTAAAGTTTTTCTTGGGTTAACTTGACTTGTATGATCAACAACAAAAGGGGGTAATGAAAATCAAAGATTATGATTTTGATATAGAGGGGAACACGAATGTAGTTGTTGGTGTCTTTTATATAATGCCCATTCATTGTTCTATTTTTATCATTTGTGATGATTGGGAGGTTTCTATCATGGTAGAATGTGAACATAAAAATAAATTTTCTACTAACATCTTAAATAGAGGTGTGGAAGATGACATAATTTCAAAATCTAAAATAGAGGAGAAATTTTTTAGAGTGTTACATGGTGCATTACTAGCTAGAAACCCAAGATACTACATGGCAAAATTTCCAGATTCTTCACAAGAGGTAGATTTTCTTCAAAGTATTTTGAGAAGGATATTTTGAAACACATCACCTCCTAGTAGAATGGAGTAAAGCATGTCTTTCTAGAAAGTTTGTTGCAACCATTGCTTATTCCTCATCAAGATTAGAAAAGTGTGTGCATGGACTTCATCACAAGTGTTCCCAAGGTACATGGTAAAGTTTGTATATTTGTTGTTGTGGATAGACTAAATGAGTATGAATACTTCTTTGCCATTTATCTATAATTCAAAGCATATCATGTGGCTAAATTATTCTTCAAGGAGGTGTTTAGGCTACAAGGGTTGCCTAAAAATATTGTCAATAATAGACATGACAAATTTGTTAGTTTCTTTTGACATGAATTATTTCATTTTATAGATGCAAAAATCACTCCTAGCACAATTTATCGACTAGAAATAGTTGGAGAAACAAAAATGATGAATAAATGGGTAGCAGGATTCATGTTAAGTTTTCATTTATGGCATTGTGTGTTTATAATGCACTAACTTGCATTGGTTCAGTGTTCATAGATAATTGAGTGTTGTTCAATGTTCATAGATAGTAGAGTGCTACTCATGTGGGTACTAGGTGCCATCATTATCATAAGGGTGAAGAAGTTAAGAAACAAAGTCATCACAAAATATTAGGTTCATTGGAGGAACCTACCTATAGAGGATACCAAGTTTGGGAAGAATCTGGAAATTTTGGAACACATGAATTTGCATTGCTTGAGGACAAGCAATTTTGGGAAGGGTGGACTTGTAATATCTCATTTTTAATTAATTTAATTTTATGGACAAAATGACCATTTCAATATTTTTTGTGGGTTAAGAAAGAAGTTAAGAAAATAATTTATTTAATATTTAATATTTTGGACCCATAATTAATTTATATTTTCAAGCTATTTTATTGGGGCCAATTAGATATTAAATATATTTTATTATTTTATTGGAATGGCAACCCAAAATGGGGCGTGGAGTTTCTTATGGAACAAATAGTAACTTCCAGAATTATGTGGCACTTATTATAGTTGATTCTATGACAGATTTTATGACAGCTTGCAAGAGGGAGTTACTACCTATTTTTAGCCAGGAATCCAGTAATGGTTATGACAAAATTTCAAATGAGCATTTTTGGTGGGAAGTGCTAGAAAATAATCTAATTTTATTAATTTTCCAAGAGAGAGGCATTGGATTGTGGGAGCCCAAGTTGGGATTTTAGCATATATTTATTAGCAAGCAATTTCACATTTTTGGCATCCATCTTTTATCATATCAAAACTTTGTCAAATTTTGTATTGAGCACTTATGTTCTTACAATTTCTTCTATGGATGAAAACCCATAGGAGATTGAGATCAGTGGATGCAAACCCATTGGTTTCTTAAATCAGAGGATGAAACCCCTTTGGTTCAGTAGGACAATCTCATTCAAAGGTTGTGATTGAGCTTCCAGAGATTGTAGATTTCAGCTTGTTTCTAGTTTGTTTGATTTGCAAGTTTTGGGTGTGGATTAGAGAAGAGATTGTTTCAGTTTTGTTGTTGTAGGTTTCTATTGATGTATTTGTTGTATATCAACACCTTTCTATTCATTTTGTCCATCTAGATTAGTTGGAAAATTTATTCTACAATTGAGTGCAAAAATTATCAAATTTGGAGTGAAGGAGTTGTCAGGTTTCTAGCACGATTCTTTGAGTTTCTTTTAGATTATTATTGTTGCTGTTATTATTGTTTATTTGTTGTTATTACAACATTTCGTTGTGTATTTTAGTACCTCAGAACTTCTATAGAAGATTTGGAAAATTATTCTTTGATTTGGTACAAAATTGTCAAAGTGGTTGTGCTCTACGAAGGTGCAATTTCTAGATTTAATAATCAAATTTGTGGTTATAGTTTTTTAAGTTTTTCAGCTAAACATTTCATTATTTTGGAGCAGCTTAGTAATGCACTATATCTATGGTTTCATATTTGTGAGTGTTGTTTATTTTGGAGGGTTGTGAAGTGTGTAGAAGGTGAAAGGAAGCAAGGTACGCAAAACACACTTCCTACACTGATCTAATGAGGAGAGTTGTACAAATTTTTATCCTTTAACAATTACAGTAATGAGATTCACAATACAGAAAAGGTATAATAACATCAAATACAAATACAAAAGCTCATTGACACAAGATATACATGGAGAAAACCCTTTTGGGTGAAAAACCCCACACTCCAAAGCACAACCCAATGTATTAATCTATAAACAATGAAGGTTACAATACACTTCTAGAGCCAAGCTCTTACAGGAGTTCACCACTATTGATATTCTGGAGTAATTCTGACAGCATAACAGTACCTGCAAATGAACCATGCAAACTACTCCAACAAGCACCTTATTTATAGAGAATAACAAGCATGAAGGAAGCTTCTAGAGAAAGATACAACAGGTGGGCGTCCAAATCCACATGGCACATATTCCAACACCTCTAAGCATGCAAATGACACTCGTAAAAGATTCTTTTTCATCTTTTACAAGCCTCCAAACTTGGGCATCCCAGATTTACCTAAAATAGGTATGACAGATGCTCTTACACCGTCATAAAATCTGTCATATATGACAACACTTACAGGTATAAGATCTAATTTGTCATAACCAACTAATAATAGCCGATTTTCTTACAACTTGTCATAGTCCATCTTGGGCGCTTAGATTTCCCATGCAAGATGCTTTGCAACACTTGTCCATCATGTCATAAAATCTGGTTCTTACACATTATAACGTGTCATAGGAATCCATCATAGAATATTGACTTACACATATCTCAAGATGTTGACACATGACAAAGAATCTCTACCACAAAGTGGGATGCCTACATTCCAATGTATAGGAATAAATGCATCCTTATCACATTCCATGTCACCTGCCAGTATGATGACAACTCACCATGCCATGTCACACTAGATGACAAAATATGATGAGAAAGAAAATACAACATAGTCATAAAATAAATATACAATTAATAAATATAATGTTAGGAAATAACAAGGTTGAGACACCTTAATTCCCAACAGAAGGAGTTTCAATATAAGATTTTGTTTGTATATTTGCATTTACTTGGTGTTGTTGTTATAACCATTGTATTACAACTATTTGCTATACATTTTATTAATATAGAACAGCCCCAACATGTTTCTATTTGATTATGCAAAAATTACCAATTTGTGATGCATAGTTTGAGTGAAATTTGACATATGAAAATTAGGTATTTTTGCAATACATTTTGAAATATTTTAGATTTAAAATTAATTACAAATATTTTAGTTTGGAGACATTACAAAAGAATCTTTCCCTATTCATGTATCACGATCTAAATGAAGGCATAGTATATGCTAATCCCATAGTCAACATGTGAGTGTGAAAGCTAGAAACAAAAGTTGCATATTCAGGACCAAGCTTGTTGAAGGCACAACATACCAGTTGAATTTCCTTTTTCTCAATGCCACATGTTTTACATTGTGTTCTAAGGTCATTGACCTTTATGATGGAATCTTGGATGTTGTCAAAGCATTTTGGATCAAGGCTCATCAAATCGGTGTCAATTTGATAGCCCTAACTTCATCATAGTTTTACCATAAAGATTTTTAAGTTTTTCCCAAGCATCATGTGGATTTGTATATGCTTCAATTTGAAACATAAGATCAAGGGAAATGTAACTACAAAGACATTTAAGTGCTTTAGTATGTTCAAGCATCCACTATATCTTATCATCTTTGGGTTCAACAATCTTTTGTTCAACATAGGGAGTATACCCTTGTTGCATTAAGGTATTCCATGGATTTTGATGCCATGATGTATACTTGTAAAGAGTTAGCAATGGAAACTTAAAATGACCCATTTGTGAAGAAAAAGTAGAGTACAAGTGGAAAAAGATGAACAACCACAAAAACACACCAAGAGACCTCCCAAATTCACTCAATGAAGAGACCCCCCTAAGCAAACTGCTTTGGCACTTCATAATTAGTGTAAGTACAATTGCCACTAGCAAGAATCACAAAGTGGACTTGATTTTAATCTTTTACAAATGCTTAAACTAGGCTATAGTGCTGAAAATAAAACTTTTGAATACATTCAAGAAAAACTTATAGCACCATTGTGAAGTACATGTCATGTACATTAAAAAAAATTGCACCTAAAAAGGTGTTCGTATGTGTTTGAATGGACCAATGTAAAGAAAGTAGAAAAATGGCCCAAATAAAAAAAAATTCAAAAGACAGAGGTCATAAGCCTAAGATATCAACTTCCGAAGTTGGACTATAAAATCAAAAAATGCAATTTGGAGATGTGGCAAAATTTTGAAAAAACATCTGTTGAGGTCAGCACGATGTCACAGACAAATTTAGTGAAACTACCACCAAGTTTAGATGTTTACCAACTATAAAGGTCACCAGGCAAGTTAGAATCCCTACCAAATTTAGAGGATGGCTTGCCAAGCTTAGAGGAATCGCTAGAAGAGATGCCAAGTTTGATGGAGATATTCTAACTAGGGGTAGGCAACTCTTCAGTAATATTGGGGTGGCTTGAGGGTGATGCAGAGGTAGAGGGGCCACTGGGGTAGCGTCATGATGGAGCGTCAGTGGTTGCCCAGTGGTGGTTGAAGGTGAACGGTGGTGGCGAATAGAGAGTCTAATGGGGGTCGGAACAAACCCAAATTAGGGGTCAACTGGGCTAGCTTGGGCCTAAATCAGGTTGGTTTGGGTGCAAGAATCAAGATAGTTTGGGCCTGTGCAGTCCCAAGGGGAGTGCATAGTGCCCAACTTTTTTATTATATTTTTGAAAATTTTTGAACTAGTCTATACTGCATAGCCTATGCAGGGTCATAAGGCTAGGAAGCAATTTTTTTCCTCTAAAGCTCTTGTTTCCAATTTTGATGATTTAATAGTTGATTTATAGGTTTTTGGTTCTTCTAGATGTAATGGTAAGGTTGGATTTGACCCGAAATATTTTGAAGTGACGGCTTCTTGCTGGATTTGGGAAAAAACTTCCTTGGTGAAACCCTTGCACATCTGACCTCCAGTGTCTAACTAGCATGAAATGAAAGGAAAATATGACTTTCTTAGCTTCTTTGAACTCTATGGTGAGCCCAAATTTCCTCCAAGAAGCTCCTAAAATATACATGTAACTGACAAGTTAAAAAAGGAACTCCCCAAAAATTGGTATTTCTTCCACACTTTTTTGTTTTTCAAGATCATTCTTGGATGCAAGAGAAAAGTATATTCATATGCTTAAGAAAATATTAGATTTGTACTTCTAAATTTCCTAAAATGCTAACTCACAACTCACAATGAAGCCATCCAAGAATGCAAATAAATGAAAGAAAAAAATAAATAAATAATCAGAAATAATATAATAAATTGTATTCTATATAATAGGAATTCAAATGAGAGATTACAATGAGATGCTTATATGAGAGTTATAGGTGGGTATATATAGGATATTCCACCTAAGAGACTAAAAACATTTAACCAATATGGGATAAAGTGAAAAATTCCCTAAGTAAACTTAACTAGGTGTGGAAAGGACCTAAATAGAGAACTGGATAGGTAAAGTACCCCATTCACACAAACAATATAGAAAGTTAGCTTGAAGATACACTAAAGGTGAAGGGGTTGGATGAAAAATCTGCTTGGACATTGCACTAAGGAATTGCCCATTTGCAAAAAATTATACATTGAAGCATGAGGGTTTAGGCCCTTTGTATATGAGTCTAGTAAGAATAACACTAGCTAGGGCCCAAAACCCTAGATCCATAAAGAAAAATAAATTTAATAGTTTCATTAAAGATATGTATCATTGAAGAGATAAATTGGAATGTGTTTGAATACATTAGTGGTCGATGACCTAAATTGGGGCATATCCCTTATGAAGATATGTTTAACAAGCAAAATTCAGATTGAAAGATCGTCCAATGAATTCAACTTCGAAATGTGCATAAGCCCTTTTTATTTCTAAGTCTTGTCATTGTACAAAAACTAAATCCTAGATAGAGTACCATTGGATGCATTGAAGACTGTGACTTTAGCTTATTAAGATTCACCACAAGTTAGTGAAGCTCATGTTGGTTTTTCTTCTGAATCAGCACTAGGGTTTGCCAGTTCTAATGCACAGGCAGATTCAGCCAACTAATACAAGAGGTTGCGTGAGCTCCTCCCCTTCACTTCTGGTTCTGCTGCACCAAGGGGGGTATCCCTATAACTCAAGATGTAACCTTGACTAGCTCAATGATATGAAGATTTAGCTTGACAGCAATAGGCAGAATACTCTCATGTCTAGACCAAGATCTGCATGGTAGATCATAAGGTTGGCAACATTCTTGGACATATTGTCTAGTTGGGTATGAGAGTATGCAGGGGGTTCCTAATCCTACTCCTACAATTAACAGGTTGAAGTGATGAAATGGGTGGACATAATGTCCTGGATGCAAGACAAGGGGTTTTGGCTCATAACTACTGACCCAGGAGCAGACTGGTGCCTATCCATTGGGCAAGGAGTCAACTAGACGTATACAACAGATGGTTTGCAACTTTCACTCAAGTTTTAGGGGGTTGGACTTGATGCTTGCCTTACAAACATCACCCAAGAGTGGGTATTTAGCTGCCTCTACTTACAGATATCCCTGCAGACATACAACCTTCTCCATGGTCAACCTAAAACAGTTTAATCCACTTCTTGAATGGAAGTTAGAGATCAGGCATGTGATACAGAACACTGTATCCTAGAATCTATGAAACCCTTAGCAACCAGATTCAAAAGAAGGAAAGGCATGCAACAAAGGAGACAGACAGATAAACACATGCAATATAGCATTTTTCATTTATATCAACATGAAACTGAACATATGTACAAAATACATTCATGTTGCAACTCATAAACTCCAAAATGGGATAGAACAACCAGGGTCATGCCCTGTCTTTCGTTATTTACACAAAAAAGCCATAGGCCTTCAACAACCTTGAATGAATAACATAGTCTGCATTATATAGTAGGAAGGTGTACCCATCATTAATTACATGGTAGATTCAAAATTCGCCAGATACAGTCAATTGAGAAAATGGCGCTCATCGCATTGAATGCAGCAGATAGGGGAGGGGACAGAAAGAGATCTCGAGCCCTGCGCCACCTAGGGATTCACATCTTCAATCAGGCGGTTTGACCATTCATGCCATCGCCCATACCTCTGCAACAACTGCCATTAATGGCGCACCAACTTGCAGCCTTGGGAAATGCAGAATACTGTGCATCGCAAACCGTTTCCCGCCAAGATTTGTCATCCTGATATTTCAAATCATGCAGGATCAAATATCCCACATGCACCCCACGGCAACCCTCTCATTACTTTATATACTAGGTCGTGCGCATATATGATGTCGGTGCTTTTGCTCCCAACAGCACTAGTATAAGCCTCATCATCATCATCCATCAGCATGATATCCGGATACTCAATATCACCCTGACGTCAGCATCATATCGCAATATCACCTACATGATAATCGCCTTCATTGGCACAACCTGATGCATCGGGGGAAAATCCTCCTGCTTAGCCGATTCCAAATGTCTGGCCAATGAAAATCTTGCATGTCTACAAAAATCCTGATGACGGCATCGTCATATCTGCATACCGTGCACCTCCTCACATCCGGATGACATCATCGTCATATTCGCAACATCGGGGGATCTTCATAAGATGACTTAGTGTTAGAAATATGACCCCCCCGGACCTTGATGATGTCACCGCCACATGTCGACACCAGGATGATATTCGGAAGATAACCGGATATTTGGAAACATCATCCTGATGCACAAATATCATGCTACAGATAGGCAGAAAAAGCGGATATCACCCTGACATAAGAATGATGTTAGCAACATTAGGGTGATGAAAAAACATGAAGTGATAAAACAACATCAGAATGATCTTAACTAAAATCACTCGATGTTCAAATATGATGACCCCACGGAAGATCGGGTCATACTTAGGACTTTGCAGCAACATCATCAAGATGATCTTAACTAAGATCACCCGATGTTAAAATATCACCCCGGCGAAAGATCATGCAGGCAGAAAATATGATGACTCTCGCAAGAAACAAAAGGGTGATGACCGGAAACATGATGATGATGACCTCCTCCTTCGGAATATGATGTTGCAGTTGAAAAATGCTGAGGAGGCCCAGAGACTTAGAACTTTTTTGGATTTTTTGGGAAGGTGCCTGCATGTTCAAATGCTTGAAAACTGACTACTCATGTAGGCACCAACACTCACAAAAGCAAGCAAGAACATCAAGTTGTCTCTTTAAATCATAAGCATAGTGATAGGAGGATAAGATCATTAGCAAAGAGTAGTATAGAAAACAAAACATACTGTAACATACAACCATTGTCAACATGTCAACATGAGTATGTTGTTGAAAGTCTTCAAGATTTTAAATGTAAATAGTTGGAGGGAGGGCAATCCTACTTAAATTTATGATAATTTTGACAAAGTTAGAGGGACCAGGGGGATTTGGAATGGTCAACAAATGTCTCATAGATCTCATGATGTCAATAATATAAGAAAGAGGGTTAATAACTTTACTAATGGATAAGGAAATTACTGATTTCATCCATGATTATAGACTTCATATGTGGGTGGATATGGCATTTAAATGTCCAAGGAATTTGGAAGATATGTTAGGATAGAACACGAAAAATGATTTAAAGAAGATGATTATAGACCCTCAAAAGACATTTGACAAAAGAAATGTCTTTAATGTAGCAGCCAATCATTCATCAGTTGAGATTTGATTCTATGTAGCTGGTACTTTTGTATTTCATTAGGAGTGTAATTTTGGACTGCTCCATTTCCAACAAGCACATAGATGAAATAATGAGCTGCTAAGGATCAAGGGATAGATGAGATCTATGCAAGAGATGATTATTATTATGAATAAACAACTAAATAATGATTTACCTGACATCTAGCAAAGTCTTCATTCCCTATTTTATTAGGTCTTTTGAGGCCGAGGAATGTTGAGGAATTTTCTTCAGATGAGGATAAGGAAAATACAAGGCCCCTTGATTTCATTGCAGTTTACAGTGTATTATATTTTTGTTTCTATAATATAAAAGTATATAGCACTATTCATCATTAAAACATATAGCTTGATAGAGGCATTTAGCATTGAATTTCTATAATCTGACTAGCAAGGCAATTTTGCTGATAGGTTCTCTTTATTTCTTAACTCCAATGGTTTTTTTTAATAAAAGATAATGCAAATATTAATGATATTCATAGAAGAATATTACAAAGAAATCCTTTCTCTGAATAGGAAAAATGGGCCGAAGGACAAAAGGCATATATTACAAAACCACTTCCATAGAGAAGTAGATCATAACTATGAGCACCCAATACAAGCCATTATAGAGCTGAATACAGAGGTAAACACAGAAAAACCATACAAAGACAACAAGAAAGGAAACTAGACTTATAATCAGCAGACACGTAATATAGAGTTCTATAAGAGGGCTGCAAACAGGCTTTTTTCCCCATTCCTTTACGGTTGTTGATGATTTTGTCCATGGAAGAAAGGAAAGCTCCATTTATCATCCTAGGCAGTTTAAGGCAGCTGGTTCCATTAGAATACCCTTAGCCTCAGGGATGGTATCTCTGCTGAAGTGCAACTTCCCATGTTGAAATGGGTTAGAGTAGGCCATTGGATGCCTTTTTGTGTCTCCTTAGTGAGCTTTCTTCTGCAATTTTTAAACAAAGCATATTTTATTCTCTTCCTCCATTAGGATTCAATTGCCTCTTCCCCATATGGCAAGTGTTAGTAGTTTATCCTTAGCATATTGAGGCATTCCATTCATTGCCTTATGCAATACTACAAGATAATTTCATTTTCTTTCTGCCATTGTGTGTAGTTAATTAGAAGAGAGATACAGACCTGGAGGAGGGCTACATCTGCCCCTTTTTCTTCCATCTTTTGCAACAGTCCAAGGAGAATTCCATTAATATTGGCCAAAGTGATTAAGAAGGCGTTAGGAGAGGTTTCTTTAGTGTTTTGCTCTATTCTAGGGATGCTGCCAGAAGGACCAGCAATAGGAGTAGCAGATGGGATAGGTTTGAAAGCATGGAATTCTCAGAGGCATGGGTGGTGATGGATTGAAAATTAACAAGATCAGGTGGGCTTGACAAGGCCAAGTTAGAACTGCATTTTTTGTTGAATAGATCAACGGGGCTCTTCTTACATTTGAGTACATACCATTCCCCCAACTGCTTCCCATTTACTCCTAAACAGATGGTTAATCCTTTCCTAGAAATTCTTTCAGCTAAGATTTGTAAACCTGTTCAATTAAAGATGTTGTACATATCTTGCTGAGAGGAGACTTGAAGATGATATTCTATGTGTGAATGAGCCACTGAAATTAATGGTTGTACATCCTTGGATTGATATCACCTTCTTTTGGTACCCATGTTAATAGGAAAAGGTGCTACGATTTGAGAGGGCAGTGTATGGCCTTCAAATCCAAGAGGATTTGAGTTGTACCTACTTTTAATACATCATAACTTGTTGACTATTGCTGTCCATAGTACATTTCCTTTCTAGTGTATCAGGAAGCCCAGCTAAGTCATTGCAAGTGAACCTTCTCTGTTTCTCAGAAGTGCTAGAATTTGTTTTCATATTTTGCAGGAACATCGATAAATATTATACCCACAATTATTCTTGTTATGTCACTTACTGGTATTTATGCAGCATTACTTTTGGATTTCTTTATTTCTGCTATATTAATTGTTGAATACATGATAGTACCATTTGCAAACTGGTATCCTGGGACCTGTATATCTGATTCCACCATTTAATGTATGTAGCACATATATTTTGTTTTGTTTTTGATAGTGAGACAAACTTCTTAGAAGTGTCTAATCCATTAGAATGAAGAGGTATGGATTCAAGAGGTCATCTTGCCTTTGTTCTCCAGAGGTCTTAAATCATGTTCCCTTATACCTATTGAGGGCTATGAAGAAAGTAGGGGTGCAGACACAAATTGTTCTAGATCTCTAAAGAGAAAACTCCAGCTTCACCTGTTGAAGGTGTTTGACATATCCAGTTTTAGGAAGACTCCTAGCCAGTTTTACTGTTTTGCTATTGTATTAGCTCTTGAATGGCAATTATATTATCTGGAATATTTCTTCTTAGGACAAAGGCTAACTGTGTTTCTAAGATGATTTTATGGAGTTGTAGCTTCAGCTGCAAGGAAATTAGCTTGGAGATGATTTTGCATGTCATATAGTAAAGTGCAATTAGTGTATAATGTTCTAGTCTTGAGGCCTTTGCTATTTTTTGGATTAGCACGAGACTGACAATATTAATTTCTGTGAACATCTATTTGTTCCTCCATCATTCTTGAACTACCTAGCTAATGTTATTCTTTATGAGGTCCTAGAAATTTTAGTATAAACCAGGCAAGAAAACATTAGGCCCAAGCACTTTGTCTGGATCAAATAAGAAGAGGATTGCCTCATTCTCTTCCTGATTTATGATCTTAGGGAGAAGTTTTAGGAGATTTTCACAGGCCTGTTTTTTCTCATCTGGTTCTTCGTCTGTCAAAGTTATTTGTGTCCTTGGTAGATCAATGACTATTCTCCCATCATCCAGCACTATCTATGCTTGGGTATTGATTTGTTGTCTGTTCATAACTGCTTTGTGAAAGAATGCAGTATTTGAGTCTCATTTTAGGACCCAACAAGCTTTTGCTCTTTGCCTCCAAAAGTGACTTTCTCTATTTTTGGGCTACTGATTTTTTAAGAATTATTTCCTATTATTTATCCAGTGCCTTGGTGAGACTTAATTTGAAAACCTATTGTTGGAGTGCAGCTAGTTTCTCCTATTATTTATCCAGTGCCTTGGTGAGACTTAATTTGAAAACCTATTGTTGGTGTGCAGCTAGTTTCTCCTATGCCTTTTTCTTTTATTCAAAAATGTTCTCAAATTCTTTCTTATAAAATGTTTTGGCAAGCCTATACATTTCATGACCAGGCATGTTTGGGGCTAAACACCATCATTTTTTTTTTAAGAAAAGAGGTAGGACCTCAGACATATATTAATATTAAAGTAGTCAAATTACATAAGGGGGATAACTATACAACCCCTCAGAGCGGCCAAAAAAACCAAACCACGCTGGTCAAAACATTGCAAAAAACATAAAACATGGCAACCACTACCGACCACTACCATCAAACACCCACCACCAGAAAGTCACCACAGCCCAAGCCATGAACTTAAATGCCTCCAATCACCACTGTGCCAGCCACCCCGCTCTCTTCCGCTGCTGGCTCTTCCACTTCATTCTGTTCGGGCATGTCCTCCGTGTTTGACTCATCCTCAACTTCATCGGATATCCTTCAGAGACGCGGGGCTAAATCTGCAACATGGAACCGAAGGAATCGGATGGCGATAAACATGTCCTTGCATCTCATCCTCACTTTCTTTGGGATAGAGTGTGCATGGCCTCTTATTGCTCGTTCGAGCAAGCAGATGCAGCCGCAGCTTAAACCATACTACATTTTCCTAGAAATGCACTCATCGGACCTCCTCGAGTGAAGCATATATGAAGGAAAAAGCCCTCGTACCCAAGCGTCCCCGACCATGATATCATAATTTGCCACTGCCTCATTCCATCGCTCAACATTGAACAGGCGCCGGTTGATAATTCCCATTGCAACAGGGAGAACAAAATGAGGCTCTTGCATGATGTCCATTAGATTGGATAGGAAGACAGAGACAACCTCCGACCACTTTACTTCTCGTTCGGGAGTTCCCTATAGCCACCTTTGGTTGCACACCATCTGAACAACAAACTGTGTTAGAGTGCAATCAAATTGAAAAATGCTATTCAAGTCCATGATACCAACATTGCCTATGATGGTCGGCTCCCATTGGAAAGGAGGGAAAAGGACCTTGAAGTTGGAGACCTCGCCTTCCATTCGCCCTGAACCTATAAAGAAACACAATGCACAACACAATATAGGAAGGATGGAGATAGATGTCGGCACACATCTACAAGTATAGCAGGCGAGGAATGAGAGAATGAGCTTTCCTGGAGCCTTAAAACACTGAAGGAGTGGGCTTAATCATAAACGAGACTTGAGATGTAATGAATTCATCTTAGATGAAAATACTCTATGATGCTGTTGATGATTGTTTTTCGACAAGTCAACAATAGAGTAAAATACAGAGTATCTGACTCTCTCTTGAGCAAAGCCTCTCGAATGCTAAACGAAGTGATCAAACAAGATGACTCCAAGGTTCCTGTTTATGATTCTATGAGGGATAGCTCAGTGACTAAGTATGATTATGCTGATAAACACAAAGGGACTTACGTAATTGTTCGACAAGTTGTTGATTCAATGAAAGAGAAGATAAACACTAGAATATCTAAGTACTACAACTTATGACGCATGATGTTGCAATGATGCTCTTGATCCTAATTCTAACCAAATTGATAAAAGGAACAAAAGATGAAAGGTTCAGTAACACTAATCTAATCCTAGATGTAAGGATGATTATTGCTTAGGAGAAATCAAACCAAATCTTGTTTCGCCAAGTAAGACAACTACACAAGATTGATGCTATCTTCTAGGGTTGTACAAGATGTTTAAATCACTTATTCTCATGAAACATTCAACAAACATAGGGATCAAATTGAAGTTCAGTTTTGTTCAGCCTAACCATACACTGTAATTTGCAAGCCAGAAACTACAAATGGTGTGAATGTAAAGATTTCACCACAAACAGTAATAAAGCCTTCCACCAACTAACATAAACTTAAAGGAAACTTAATCTAACTTAATGTTCGCTTGAAGAAATCCAAACCATGCAACACTTAGAAACATATATAGAGTCACCAAAACAATGAGTCTTATATTATTCCAGAGAGCTTTTTGCAACAATTCCAGAGTCTTCAATCGTACAAATGAGAGCAAGAGGAGCACTTTTATAGTCCTCAAAATGAATGAAGGGTCAAGATCGATCGGCCAAAGCAATGGACCAGATCAAGTCACATCACAAGTAGTTATAACAAACTCCCATCTTTATTAAATGAAAGAGACTATCTTTAGTAAATGAAAGAGGCTACCAAGGCATGCTTTCCAAAAGATAAGGATGACACATCATCAGCCTATGAGGAGTCTCCATGTGAATACCCATCACTAGAAGCTTGACATTCAATGAATCTAGACACTATCTGTTTGACATCATCCAAAGGTACACTTGGCATGTTTTGAATGGTTCCTTCAGCTTCAAGTACATCATCTGAATAGAGGCCAAGTGTCTTTTCCCAATCGGTCATCCTTGCTTTGTTGGCACCAAGGTGGACAGCAAGTGAGAAAACACTATCAAGCTTCTCATCAGAAACATCATCTTCTTGGAAGTAGAAAGCTTGAACTTGTTCTTTCATGTTATCAAGAGTCATCTCGCCAAATGGATTACATATCTTCATCAAGGAGGCATGTACTCCATCTTGAATCCTTTGAAGTACACTTCTTACTCTTGACATATCTGTTTCTATCTTATCTAGCAACTGTCCTTTAATGCGAAAGCCATAATACCAAGAAGAGAAGTCATATGTCTTGCTTTCCTCAATCACTTCAGCATGTATTAATTCATCAACTGAAGTCCCCATCAAGCTCTATAAGTGTGGCAGGTATTGTTCCTTGATGTTTTTGAATTCAGCACAAACTGTCATCAATGCAAGTACCCTTTCTTTAAGATCAGTAATCTTATCATACACTTGCATGATATCTTCCAGGTGTTTATATGTAGCTTCCTTTGATCTTTTCACCCAGTCCCTCATCCTGTAAGATGAAGACTTCAATTCCTCAAGATGTACAACTGTTTCTGGAGGAAGAAGAGATGGAGGTGTAGAAACCTTGTCATGTTGACGAATAGGATGAACCAAGTGCTAAATATATTGCTCTAAGGCTTGACACCTTTGCTCAACTTTAATTCTACCTTCTGTTTCTTGTCTTATGATAGCTCGGGCATTATCAATTGAATCTTGAAGTTCTTCTTATACTTGCATCCCAGTCAATGTATCCAGATTAATTGTATCGATGTCATAATCATCAAGTGTTATATCTTCTACGTTCTTCTCAAGCCTTGGAATTGCTACATGAACTTTCCTTACACCTGTTTCATCTTTAGTGATCTTTGAAAGGATAGTGGCCTTCTTTTTTGGTTTTTTATTAGACATGTCCAGAAGTAACTCATCAACTGGAAGAGGAGGACATTTCTCAACTTCGAAATTTTCCCTGATTCTTTCCTGCGGCCACTCTGGCAATGATGAAAGATCTTGTAACTATTGTATTTGCTTTCCTTGTGCAGGCAATGACTCTTCTTCAGCTTCATCTTTCTTTTCGGTGTTAGCTTCATCAACTATCTCAGTATCATGTGGACTCGAAGGCACTTCTTCAATTGGAGTCTCTGGAACTATATCATCAACACGTACCACTATGTCTTGATTCAGTGGAGTATCACCTGGCTGTCTGGACGAAGCAGTTTCAATACTTATCCTTTTCTTCTTCTTACTGGATTCTCCTTGTGTAGATTTAAGTTGTTTTCTTTTCTTTGCTTGACCTGAATCTCTTTCATTGTCCTTACTATGTGAACTTCTACCAGGTGCACTATGCTGTTCCTGATGATCAACTTCTCCCATTTTAGTATAAGTGAGTTTCTTACCCTCATCAAGCAATGCTTGTACTTGATCATTTATTTGCTCTTCAGTAATAGCAATGATAGGCTTTATCAACCCTTCATCATCAACCCTTTCTCTATCAGCCCAGTTGATATCATAAGGCAGGTTCCGGATCTTATTGTACTCGTCACCTAAAAGAGTTCTTTCATTATCTAACTGATCAGGAATCCTCAGTATCTTAGTATTCCTCACTAGATCCTATTTCAGCCTTGAACACTTTTGCATCCTGGCATCATCATCATCAATAGCATTAGCCCAATGATCTTCTAGTTGCTCAACATGTTTGTCAGAGGAATATGACTGCTTAATGGCTCCATGCGGATCAAAATTCTCCCTCCTTAAATCATGAGGATGTAGATGATATGCTTGAAGCTCAACCTCTGAATGCTTCTCTGCTTGAAGTGACGGACAGGAGTAATATCTGCCAAGCTAGAGAGGAAACTGAACTCCGGCTTTCTTTCTTGCCCTTTGCATCTTATGAAACTCTAACAACTGTCTTAAAACTTCCAGCAACACCATTCTGTTGGTAGGATATCTTGGCAAACTGTATGGAAAGGATGTGAAACCCTGAATCTTGATATATGTGAACTTGCCATACTAGATGTAATACCTTCCATATTGCTTGATGAAGTTTCTAGCAGCACCCGTTAATCTTCTATGTAGTTCTCCTCTCAACTTTCTCACTATGAACATGGCGAAGGCATCATTGAACCTCTTGTAATGATTGATGTTCTTCAGGTGGAGCTGAGGATAACACTGATGTGATAGGATCTGTCTGGACTTTGTACCTACTTCCCCTTTAGCTGTTAATCCTTTATAAACCACATTTCTTGCTAGGATGTGAACAAGATAGGAAGTCATGAAGAAGGACTTTGTTTCATCAAACCTCTCAAACTGCTCATCAAGGCAATGGCTTATAAGGCCAGCCCAGTCAACCATCTTATTTTTTGTAAACACATGATCAAAATAGGTGTACATCCATCCTTCAAAAGTAGATGATTGAGGCCTACCTGTTACTCGATTCAGGAACATGATGAAGTAACTTATCTCTTGTTTGAAGTCTGCCTTGTGATACTTTGGATCTTCAGAGTTGTAAATCTTGATTGATGGATCAGTCATCCACTTCTTTCTCACCTCTTGCATGTAATGCTTAGGGTCGCCTTCAAAAGTACATTGAGCAGTTGTAGGACATATGAAGACTCCCTTCCGGCTTGGGATGTTGAAGATCTCCTGGATGGCTTCTCTTTGCAGATAGGCGAGAACAGTCCCATCTTTGGCTATGATTTGTCTCTTCTATTTGTCATAACGCTGAACACATTCCAATACTAACTCAGCACTAGGTAAGGTAGGTGGGAAGCATGCTGCTTGTACAATCCCACTCTTTGCGATGGCCTTAATGTCTTCGTTCCTTGTGATGGCAAGCAAAAGGTCCTTCACTTCATCCAAGTTGACGTGTCCCATGTTGGTGTCTCCCACATTCTTCCACTGCGTTTCAAGCTTGGAGTCAGGTATGTTGGACTTGGCATCCATCTTGATCATAACTTGCCTTTCTTTAGCTGTCATGCCCATTTACCTACAAGACAGGACTCAAATAAGTAACTTTTGAAATGATAAATTTTATCCTGATTTTTTTTTTTGATGATAAAACTATGAAATTCTGCAAAATTAAATAAATAAAGGCAATTTTATGAAAGGAAAGATGATTAAAATATACCTTGTATCAAATTCCTAACTTAGAAAAAGCAAAATTTTATGACAAAAATCAGTAGACAAAATGGCAGAAATCAGAAAAAATGTCAGATCAGTCCCCAAACTACAGGTCTGCCCTTAATATCCTCTTCCTCCTCTTAAAAACTCGCTCCCTTTAGAAGAATTTCGCTGCTCCTTTGAAGAATTTGGCTGCTCCTTAGGAAATGAAATGGAAATTATGCTTGAGATGAATAGGAGCGCTCCCTTTATATAGTGATTTCACTTGCATATTTAATGCTGGTCGGCCAGCTAGGAGGTCGGCGTCCTTTTAAGGCGCCAATTGAGGGTTATTTTAAACCAAAGTGCACTCATGTCGCTTGATCTTTAATTTTTTCCAAGGCACTTGATTTGAAAGGGACTTAGAATTATTCTTGCATAAAGGTGAAAGAGCGCCCCAACACATCCAATACTAAACAATACTCCTTAATACTCGATGAAGTTCATTGATGAAACAAGGATCTCATGATGAACTCATTCATAGATTGGAATGGTTTTTTCCTAGGGCGCTTATTTAAGATAGTTTAGAAGTGAAAGAACGCCTTTGTTCACATGGCCTTACTTGGTGTTTTCCTGCTTTGGACATCTATGAAAGCCTCAAGATGACTCTGACTAGACTTTGCACCTTCTTCCTTTGATATACTTGGAACATTCCACCTTAGGCTCTCCAAAACTCCTTAATCACTTCCTTAGATCCAAGGCGCTCAAACTCATAATTACCAACCCTTTTGATACTAGGAGTACTTTGTGGTCATTGTAATGTTACCAGAGCGCCTAAAGGTCTATCTTAGCTTCCTCAAGCTTGAATCACAAAGGATCTTCTTAAGCACATGTATGAGATTATTCAGAGTCTAATTAGTGCCTAGACCTCACATCTTTTCCTGACTAGGCGCATCTAAAGATAGAAAACTTCATGTAGGGCGCCTTGGTCTAATGGCTTCATTTTTGGTGTTTTTGATAATCCGCCTAAGGCCAAAGTCTCCAATACTTCCTTTTCAATCTTCTTGTCCTCTAGGCGCAATTCTGAAGGCCTTTACTCTTTGGTACCCAATTCAAGATAAGAGGATCGAACGAATGCACCTAAGCTCTTGATACATTATAATGGAAAGCCCCAACTCATGATGTTGTCTCTGGACCCCCCAGTACTCCTTCTACCAACCAAGGCGCTCAAACTTATGATTTTCTTTCAAGGGCGCCAAAATTGACAAGAATCCATGATGGCGCCCTATTTGATCAATGGAAGCACAAGATGTGCTTTGGACCATAATGCTTGGTTTTAGCCATTCAAAGACTTGACAACCTCTAGGTGCTACCTTTTAGAGATCTTGCTTCATGTTTTATCAAGGTAAGCATTCATTGTTGAAAACCTTATAAGTTGCGCACTCAAACTTATTCCCAGCAACTATACTCCTTAGGCGCCAGAATGATGACAAAGGTGTAGATGAGCGCCTAAATCTTCCAGATTATTACTTGAGACTTCAAAATGCTTTTCAATGATTTATGAGGTTCCTTAATCCAACTTCTCCTAAGGCGCCTAAAACACAATTCATCATGTCTTCTTATTCCTTGAGGCGCTTTACAAGTTAACAATAAGAGCCAAGGGCGCCCAAACTCATAATTCACTTCCTCATTCCCTTAGGCGCTATCTTGGTGATGTCTCAAACCCTCTGGACCTAAGGCACTAATATGGAGTTGCCCAATACATGCAGGGGGCCTAGACTCATGTAACTCGACCTTGACATCCTTAAAACTTTCAACACTTGTCATACTTTTGTGAGATTACTTTACCCTCAGGTGCCGTCCATTACTGACCTAAATTCCATCCCCACATCAAGGCGCTAAATTCACTGATTCCCTATGGGGGCACCAAGAAGTGTTTGATTTAATGGCTAAGGGCGCCAAATTCACCGGTCAAAGTCCACCACTTCCTAGGCGACTATTTTCCATGTTAACAACATCACACCTTACGCCATACACCTCTTAGGTGCTACTTGAGGTGATTTCAACCTCTTCCACAAGGCAATCTCCTTCACAAGGCACTAAAACTTCAATTTACCTTTCAAAGATGATAACTTATCCTTGCCTTCCTGCAAGGCACCCAACCAGGTAAGTTGAGGCATGAGGTGTGTTGGCAAGTTTCCCAAAGCGCTCCTTGGTGATGCACTGAGCCTAATATAACGCCTTGACTTACAAGATGACCATATTCAATTCCAGGCGCTAATTTGGGTTGTTTAAGGTGAGCCTAGTTTGTCTAGGAAGTTAATTTTCATGTTTGAGTTCTCAAAAACATCCTTGCTCTTAGGCGCGAAAAGTCATTAGTTGAAGCATCCCTCCCATGCTAAGGCGCCAAAGTGAAGTTATTCATGATAGGATTTGTGCCTAGATCCTTTAGAGCCATTTCTTGCAAATTTTCAAGGTTTAAGGCTTTCTAATAGCAATTCCAGTCAAGGCGCGATCCTCTGGAATATTTGAAAATTGATCTTCCTTTAGGCACACACCTGAGTGTCCATCTAAGGCACCAATTTGGGTATCCACCAGTGAGAAAATGCACCTAAACTTCTTAGAGTGAACCCACGCCTAGATTTGGCAATCATAGGATACAAGGTATGTTTGAGATAGGTCTCAGATCCACCTGATTTAACATGTAGATTCTAGATTTTTGAGAATCCTCTAGATTTCAAACTTAGCCAATCTTTAGGATCTTCAAGATCAGAATTAGGTCATCAAGGGGCTCTAAGACTCGAACACCACTGATTTCATCATGCAATAGCTCTAAGACATCATCAAACTTCATGCGAAGCACCGGAATTAAAAAAAATAGGGGGTCCCCATCTTCAATGGGGTGATGTGTGATTTGGTCACAACATCTGGCGACTCCACTAGAGGAATGTTCCTGAACAGTTCTAAAATAAAGATTCAATTCTAACCTAGGACTACTAAATCATATCCTTCAACCATCAACTTAAGCAAAACGAAACTCAAAAGGGAAAAGAATCATAAACTGGATCAAGACACTATCTCTGCTGATGTGTGATTAAAGATAAGTTTTCATAAAAATAGCTTCTTAAGTGTTCCAAAGATAAACAAAAATCAGGTTTCAACATTTGTATGCACCTCACACACCAGATCAAATATACACGACTACTTGATCAAAGAATCAGAACTAGTTGCCAGTGCGACTATCCATATTTGAAGTTTGAAGTGCAAGCACTTGAGTTCATTCCCATCCCTTAGTAGCCAGGATCATCTAAGTTTACCTGTCTCAAGCTAGGCAAATTCATGAAAGCAGATGAATGACGGATATGTATACATATATGAAATGGGCAGTGATATCATGCAAATGGTTTTGAGCGGGGCAATGATAAACAGGGATGGTATGCAAATGATCAAAAAATGGAATGAAATGAAACGGGGAAGAGTGAAATGCAATGAGACATTGTGTCTCTACCATGACGCCTGTTTGCCAGGTTTTCATCATGGTACTTATCCATGGCACCTGTTTGCCAGGTTTTCACCAGTGGACGAAATTTTCTCTTTACTATTTTTCATTTTTTCTCTTTTTTTTTAATTTATTTTTTAAGTCATATTACACACTGTGCCTGTTTACCAAGTTTTCACCATGGTAATGAATAGACATAACTCTAGAGTCTGATCCCGTAGATGACACAGTGGTCCAAAAAACCATGTCAAGCTGTAATACTTACTGATGTTGGTAGGAAACGATGAAATGATAAGGTGAATGAAAACAGTGGACTATGATGCGGATTATACAAAATAGATAGATGAAAAAGTGTATCAAACATCAACCAGGTGAGTGGTGGGATATGCTTGATGGTGGAAAATGGAGTGGATGGTGAAAAAAGGAATGGAATCACGATCAATGTTTGTTCATATCAACCTAAACTTTGAAGCTTGCAAGCGGAAGGGAGATATATATAATAGGGGAATGGGAATGGCAATTTTGAAAATTAATAATGACATCTTCATGACCTTCACGAACTTAGAATTTCCTTTTGATTTTGGTTCATGGGATGAAGTAATGGATGAAATAGAATGGAATGAATGGATGGATTGGATGCAGTAGCCTCTTTTGGATTCGGCTTTATGTACCCAAAGCTTTATCTTTTAATTTGAAAGTATGGAATGAAATGGCCTTAAATATGCTTTGCTTTGATTTTTGGCATTTGTGCTAAGGCATAAAGATATTTGGATTTTCCTTGCTTCAGGAATAACAACATCCGAGTATTTATTTTGCAGAACTATAGGGAATGGGCGAAGGAATTGCAAGCTTCTAGTTCAGACGACATTCACATTCATTGATCCTGATTAGGAAACGGATGAAAGGAATAAAGGATATGATAATGCGATTTAGGAGAAGTGAATGTAAGATGGATGGCGGAATAGGGTGGATGGAAATAAAATGAAGTGATGGGTTGACGTGTAGCGGAAGATATGGATAGTTACATGCCATAATATTTTACATGATAACGAAATGGAATAAATACATGATATGTGGGTAACGGAATATAATGGATTCATATGGAATGAATGGGAACACCAACATCTTGACCTTGCCTTAGATGTAGTGGCCAAGGTCATTTGGAAAAGATATTGACATGGAAATACTCCAAATGATTCATAAGGACATTAACTTATCCTTCTGGAGTATGCAATGAACAATAGGACCACATAGATGATTCAGACATCAAACTTGAATTCATTATTGGATGGAAGTGGATGGAAACTTTATTGCATGAATGAGCCGATGAATGGAATGATGGATGGAAGTATGCAGAGATGCTTATGATGAATTAGAATGGAAATCATGAATTACCTTGAGATGTTCACTTGATCCAGGCTCACAAAGACTCTCCTAGCAACTTGGGGATCATTAAGATGTGTAAAGTATAAAACCTCAAAATACTTTAGTCAATACCAAACAACTGACTCATTTCCCAAGAGCAAACAGTCATGCTATCTGACACTAGTGATGGAATCCACGAGAAATCCATCAATCATGACCCAGGTTTATCAATGGAACACAAAAGAATTCATAAAATTTAGATTTGGTATTTTTAGAATATTATGATCAAAGATAATAGTGTCAAGATACAATGGATGATTAGTGTCCCAATCAAGTCCAGAATTCATCTCGTTAACAAATTGAAAACTATGATCCCTCAATCCTAAGAATTTCATGAATAAATATTTAAGAAATGAGCTAACATATTCTAGTGAAATCGAACCAAATGCCTGCATAAAACTCATCGTCCCCATATGAGCTAAGGGTGCCCAAAACATCAAACCAAAATCAAAACAACTAAACTACTGAAAGCAAGAAAATTCTTGAATCAAACGACATCAAGACAAACAAACTTAATCTAATAAAGCAAAATGACCGAAAGGAAATCCTATTCTAACTATGTACAAACCCGCCCCATAGGGACCTCATGGCTGGAAGTATTGCTTCAGGAACTGCCCATTGACAAGCAGTGGGATATCTTCTCGAATCAATGTTTTTAGTTTGAAAGCATTTTCCCCCAGGATCTCAGCAATCTGGTATGGACCTTTCCAAAGATAATCAAATTTGTCATGGTCACCTCGTCGTTCATGTGCCTTATCCCAATATAGTACTAAATCAGAAATCCTGAAGGATTTCACTCTTGCCTGGCGATCAAACCAATGCTTGACCACCCCTTGATGCTTCATAAATTTATCCAGGGCAATGTCGCGCTTTTCTTCCAAATGCAGTAGCTGTGACAATCTCATTTGTACTCTCTCATCCTCCTCTAGATACTCTTGCATGAACTGTAGTGTTGGAATCCTCAACTATATTGGGAAGATAGGATCCTGCCCATAAACCAAATGATATGGAGAAGTACCCAGGGAAGACTTGACTCGGGTTCTGTCTGCCCAAAGAGCGAACTTCAACTATGTGTGCCAGTCGGATTTTTATCTAGCAGCTTCTTGATTGCATTCAAGAGGTTCTTATTTGTAGACTCAGCCAAGCCATTACCCTGTGGATAATAGTTCGATGAGAACTTCAAAGTTATTCCATATTCAAAGGCCCAGTTGGAAAATCTTAGTGATGAAAACGCAGGACCATTGTCGCACACAAGGGCATTGGGACAGCTAAACCTGGTGATTATGTTATCTTCCAGAAATTTAATTACTACCTCAGAAGTACAGAACTTCAAAGCATGGGCTTTTGCCCATCTAGTGCAGTAATCGGTCGCAGTCAGGATGTACCTATGTTGTGCAGAAGAAGGTGGGTTTATCATACCAATGAAATCAAGTCCCCACTTGGCGAAAGGCCTGAACTCAATAATGGGCTGTAAAGGCATTGCCAGATTTCTTTCGCGTGAAGCTGCTACCTGACAGGTGTGGCAAGTCTTAATGTGCTGATGAGCATCTTGAAATAGTTTTGGCCAGTAATATCCTGCTCTCAGTATCTGATTTGCTGTCACCAATTCACCACCATGACAAGTTTCGAACTTATCATGAAACTGTTCCATAATCCTTTTGGCTTCGCTTCTACCAACACATCTCAAGTAGATCCCTTCATGATTTTGTCTGAACAGAACTAATCCTTGCAACATGAAATGCTTGCTCCTGTACCTCAGTGCTCTTCTCTGTGTTGGACTCATGTGATCTGGACATTTCTGAGACAGTAAATAATAAACAATATCATCGTACCACTCATCTGGAGACACTGCCTCAAGTACATACGCCTGTTGAACCAATCCAGGACCTTTGACTACTATAGTTTGTGTAAGTGCTTGTCCTCGAACCAGCTTCATTGGTTTAATTTCAATATCATACTCTTGAATAGTGGCGACCCACTTGCCTCTTCTCTCGCCCAATTCATTCTGCATTAGTAATTTTTTGATTGTGGTAACTAGAACTATGGCATATACTCTGCTTCGCAAGATATAATGTCTGAATTTCTTGATAGCCTTCACCAAAGCATACGCTTGTTTCTCAACTCCAGGATATTTTAACTCAGCATCTTTAAAGGGAGCACTCATAAATGCGATCCGATGCTCATCTTTACCATCTATCCTCTGGGTCAGGATTCCTGCACAGGTGTGATCTGATGCAAAAGAATACAGGTAAAAGGGTTTCAAATAATTTGGATTGATGAGAATAGGGCACTAGCGATTGCGTGCTTGATTTCTTCAAATGCTCTTTTTGCTTGGGGAGTCCATTCAATTTTCGCACCCTTCTTCAACATATCATTCAAAGGTTTGACAATCTCTACAAATCTAGTAATAAACTTCCTGACAAAATTAATCTTGCCAAAGAAGGGCTTCAATTCCTTTTTACTTGCAGGCATGCCAACTCTTTTAATGACATCTACCCGGTCAGGGTCAATGGAGATTCCGTGTTCTGATAAAACGTGACCTAGGAGCTTTCCTTCTGTTACCCCAAAAATACACTTCTTCAGATTCAAGGAGATCCCGTATGTTCTACAAGCTTCAAAGACTTTCCTTAGATGATCCACATGATCTGCTCTTATTTTCGAGAACATAGTGAGGTCATCCATATAGATGATAATGCACTTTCCAATTATATCTCTGAAGGCAATGTCCATGGCCCTCTGAAAAGTTGCTCCTGCATTAATCAAGCTAAAAGGCATCCTCCTATATGCATACGTTCCCCACTTAGTGGTGAAAGCAGTCTTTAACCGATCTTCTTCAACCATGACCTGATTGTATCCTGAATACCCGTCCAGAAAGGACATCATCTGTGACCCATTTACAATTTGAAGCACTTCATCAAGCGAAGGCAAAGGGTAATTATCCTTTTCTGATGCTTTGTTAAGATTTCTAAAATCAACACACAATCTTATTTCTCCATTCTTTTTCCTGACTGGGACGAGATTGGCAACCCACGTCGAGTGTCTTATCAGAAAAATTATCCTAGCTTGTAGCAGCTTCTTCACTTCTTGATAGATGAGTGGCTCCAATAAAGGATTAACTGGCCTTTGCCTCTATCGGAATGGTCTGCTTCCTGGCTTGAGAGGGATGGTATGTGTAATGATAGATGTGTCGTATGTTTTCAAATCATCGTACCCCCAAGCGATAACATCTTGAAACTCTCTCATACTATTGAGAATACTTTCTCGTTCTTGAGGTGTACAAACTTTCCCTATGAAGACATTCTTTACCTCTTGATCTGTTCCCAGATTAACTGCTTCACACTTATTCCCGTCTTCACTGCAGTATAGAGGGGTGCTCAACTTGTCTGAATCAAAGAGTCTCTCTAGCTCAATCATACCCTTTGGAATAGTGTTGTCTTTTAGATTCATGATCCCATCTGGATCAAATTTAGTTTCAACTTCATTTTCATCGATGACCTGGGTAGTGAAAATACCTGAATTAGTCAAGAAGTCCAGTATGTGTTTATCATCATCAAATACCTGAAAATTTGTAATATTGTCTGGTATTGATGGGACTAATGTCAGCTCGACTGTGAACTTCTTTAACCCCTCCATGGCTAAAGGCTCTAGAGAACTTGCAGCTTGGGCTAGTGCATTGGCTACTTGATTTGTTGACCTGTAGATTGACTTGATGTTGAATGCATCGAAGTCTTTGATGAGATCCCAGACCTGGTTTCTGTATTTCTTTAACCTCTTATCATGGCACACATATTGTTTTCTGACCTGCTTGACAACTATCTCAAAATCACCAAACACATGCAAAATCTTAACTTTCTTCTTGATGGCAAGGAGTAATCCATGCACTAAAGCTTCATATTCGGCGACGTTATTTGTGCAAGGAAACTGCAATCTTAAGGCTGATAGATAGGCTTCTCCCATTGGACTAATCAATTCAAAACCAGCTCCTGATCCTTGTTTGGATTTTGATCCATCAAATCTTAAAGTCCATACTTGGTTAATTTCTAGATTCAACATTTTATTATCTTCATTCACTTCTCTAGATTCAATTTGAATACCTTCTTCAGCCGATGCTGATGTGCTTGCCTCATCTGTAAGGACATCATCCTGGATGGGTTCTTTTAATTTCAACATCCTTGGAATCTCAAGGCCCATTGCCTTTGGAATCCTTTTCCGGACCTGTTCCAAGGCTACTCCACACATTGCACAAGAGAACTCAGAATGGAAGGCATTGTGTATCCTACACCAGTTAGGCAACAATAGATCCTAAACGGATGCATGACTCCCTAATTCGATGCCTTGCTTCACATGCTTCATAACAAAATTTTGGAAGTTTTCAAACATGCCTTCCCCATCCTCATCTGATGATGTATCGTGATCACTTTCTATGAGGGCCTCTATTGGATTATGCAACATTAGGATCTCTTCAACCTTAGGCTTATAAACACCCAAGTCTGTCTCTACAAAAAGGATCTCGTTATCTTCACCATATTCAGTGATAATCAATTTTAGACGCAGAGTGCTATCTATTCTGTTCTGATTCGGCAATCCTTTCCATGATAGCCACATGTGCAAGAAGTCGGTGGAGACGTACCCATTGAGCTTCCTTAGCCAATCTCTGCTTAGCAGCATTCCATATCCTTCAGGTATGTCCACTACTGAAATGTCAATGTAATGCTGGATCCTAGGATCAGCTGCCAACTGCATGTGAATATTATGTAATTCTCCCACAACTGGAACTTCAGTCTTATCCAACTGAGTAACTTTCTTGGTTGTCTATTTCGGGATGAGACCAAGTTTCTTACAAACACCCAATGGCATCACATTGCTTGAAGCTCTTGAATCCATTAAACAATTATGCAACAGCTTTCCAAACATTCTGACTGATAGCAAGAACAGGGGCTGTTCATCCCTTCCCTGGTAAAAAACTACTGATTTCTTCTTTGGAGCACTATACCGATCATCAGCTAAATCTGGATTGACTTGTGAATTTTGAATCTTTGATGCGCCATTATTTTCTGCAGGCTCTTCTTTTATTTCAACTGGTTTGTCATTTGTCATACTAGATGAATCTTGTGCACTAAAAACGGCATTCGTTTGTCCTTGTGGATGAGATGGCCTCATCTGAGCAGCATTCATATTTTGACCCACATTTGCTCTTGGTGCATTTGAAGTAGATGGGCTTGATGTTGCTATAGATATTTGCACGTTTTAATTTCCTCCCTTTGCAATAGTATCATCAACACTTCTCAAGAAGGCTTCCTTTATCTCTGGTACTCGAATCAACTCCGTCAGTGGTAAGTTAAGCTTGATCTTCTTGAGTTCCTCCACAACACATTGACTTAACCTTTTCAAATCGTCTTTGGGAACTTCCTTTCTGATTGGATCAATCCTTGGAGAAGCATTATGTTGCTGAGCATCTTGTGCTGGGACAACTTTCTGAGCTGGGTTCCGTTGTCTATATTCAGGTGAGTCTCTTGGATAATTTGGATTGTTACTTGCATTAGGGTTTGGCGGAGTTTGCAAGTTATTAGGAGGGGTCGATGTAGTAACAGGATCTTGTGCTCGGTAATTCCGTTGGTAGACTCTCTGCGGTGCATTGCCAGAAGACTGCTGAAAAGCTTGTACTTCATCCGCCTCGAGTTTGAAAATCGCCATCAAATGGAGGCGGATAGTATGTATCATCAACAAGCCCGTTTGCAGATGCTAGTGAGAACCTTCCATTATACTCTGACATATCATATTCCATCATGGGTGGAAAAGTGAAATCTTCAGTTATCAAGGCTTGGTCATACCTTGTTGCTGGCATGATTTCGTACCCAATGACAGGAGGGTTTTCTGGTGCCTGTGTACCATGCATTTCTTGTTGGAAGATATCAGCAGCTATCTTAAACTCGGGGCATTGGAGCTCGAAGTGTTGATTAGTATTATGCAACCTGCACCAAGTAGATAATGCAGCTTCCGCCAAGAAAACTTTATCTGCTGGTTTCGGGTCAGAGGTTAGCGGATTATCAAGCGGTGAAGGTACACTTCCGTTGTTGGGTGCAGCGTTCCAAGTTCTGTTTTGCCTTTGAAAACCTTGATTGTTTCCTCTGAAGCCCTGATTATACCCCTGATTGTATCCTTGATTGTTCCCTTGATTGTATCCTGGATTATTCCCTTGATATCCACCCTGGTTTCCCTGATGGTTCCTCTGTAGGTAATTATTCTAGTTTCTCAAGTGTGTGACTTCAGTAGATAACTTCTTCACTTGATCGATCAACTCCTTCATTTCATCTTTTTCTTGCTGCATCTTTACAGAAGATGACGATCCTTGCAAATACACTGGCTTTGTAGGCGCAACTTGGGAGATTGGTGCTCCTGGATGTAGGCCCAATTGATTAGAGGGAACGGGTACAGGATTCATCACTGGCGTATGTTGAGCCAATGCCTGATTGATTCCTTGGATTTGATTAGGCATTGCCATATGCCCCAGATGATTGAGTGGCCCATGAGTGTTCATGCCCAAATCAGTGTTTACCTTGACAGCTTCAGCATATGCTCCAATCAAGGTGGTGGGTGGTGTCGTTGCTCTCTTCACAAACATGGAAGTTAGGCAATCCAAGGCAGCATAATAAATCTCTTTCGCCATTTCTTCAGTGATGTCATATGGAGCTTGTAATATGGAATATGCTTTGTGGAACCTGTGATTAAAAGCAGCAATGGGCTCATGTTCTTGCCTTCTTACTTCAATGAACTGTTTATAGAGTTCTGCTGGAGTGATGGGGATTCTAAACTTCTCTAAGAAAGCATTTTTCATTTGTTCCCAATTAGTGATAGACCCGGTCGGCAGGTTGAAATACCAAAAGGTAGCATGTCCTTCCAGAGAGTATGGAAATAACTGGCATGCTACGTCCTCATGCTCAATCCTCCTATTTATCAAGGTGCCTTCAAAGATCTTGATGTGTTCTTCGGCTATCCTATTTGGATCATTGGCATGAAATCTTGAATAGAAGTGTTCAGGGTTCTTGGGCATTTCATGGTAGTCCGTGAAAGTTCCAAGAGGTGAAACATTTGCCAAGGGCCAAGCTCATACTGGTGCGGCCATTTGAACGTAGGGTTGTTGTCCTAGACCTGTCTGAGTAGCTCTTGGCTGAAGTGGAGTTCCTGGAGTGGTTGTCTGGGTATTAGTAGGTTGCGCAATTCCTTGCTTTTGGTTATGCGGAGGTGGAGTCTGAAACAAATTTGAAATATCACCCCCACTTGGAGATCCTTGATCTGATGAAGTTGCCTTCTTTCCCTTCTTTGACTTAGGAGGGAATCCCAACTCGGCAAACTCCTTGGATGCTCCTGGTGTAGACCTTAGAATTCTCTGGTGCCTCTCCGGCGAGAAAGAACCAATTCGCTCCAGGATGTTCTTCCTTCTTCCTCAATCTAACAATGAACAACTTGCTGAATGCCCTCCTTCTAGCGCCAAAAATGTTGATGGTTGTTTTTCGACAAGTCAACAATAGAGTAAAATAAGGAGTATCTAACTCTCTCTTAAGCAAAGCCTCTCGAATGCTAAATGAAGTGATCAAACAAGATGACTCCAAAGTTCCTGTTTATGATTTTATGAGGGATAGCTCAGTGACTAAGTATGATTATGTTGATAAACACAAAGGGACTTACGCAATTGTTCGACAAGTTGTTGATTCATTGAAAGAGAAGATAAACACTGGAATATCTAAGTACTACAACTTATGACGCATGATGTTGCAATGATGCTCTTGATCCTAATTCTAACCAAATTGATAAAAGGAACAAAAGATGAAAGGTTCAGTAACACTAATCTAATCCTAGATGTAAGGATGATTATTGCTTAGGAGAAATCAAACCAAATCTTGTTTCGCCAAATCAGACAACTACACAAGATTGATGATATCTTCTAGGGTTGTACAAGATGTTTAAATCACTTATGCTCATGAAACATTCAACAAACATAGGGATCAAATTGAAGTTCAGTTTTGTTCAGCCTAACCATACACTGTAATTTGCAAGCCAGAAACTACAAATGGTGTAAACTTAAAGATTTCACCACAAACAGTAATAAAGCCTTCCACCAACTAACATAAACTTAAAGGAAAATTAATCTAACTTAATGTTCGCTTGAAGAAATCCAAACCATGCAACACTTAGAAACATATATAGAGTCACCAAAACAATGAGTCTTATATTATTTGAGAGAGCTTTTTACAACAATTCCAGAGTCTTCAATCGTACAAATGAGAGCAAGAGGAGCCCTTTTATAGTCCTCAAAATGAATGAAGGGTCAAGATCGATCGGCCAAAGCAATGGACCAGATCAAGCCACATCACAAATAGTTAGAACAAACTCCTATCTTTATTAAATGAAAGAGACTATCTTTAGTAAATGAAAGAGGCTATGAAGGCACGCTTTCCAAAAGATAAGGATGAGACATCATCAGCCTATGAGGAGTCTCCATGTGAATACCCATCACTAGAATCTTGACATTCAATGAATCTAGACACTATCTGTTTGACATCATCCAAAGGTACACTTGGCGTGTTTTGAATGGTTCCTTCAGCTTCAAGTACATCATCTGAATAGAGGCCAAGTGTCTTTTCCCAATTGGTCGTCCTTACTTTGTTGGCGCCAAGGTGGACAGCAAGTGAGAAAACACTATCAAGCTTCTCATCAGAAACATCATCTTCTTGGAAGTAGAAAGCTTGAACTTGTTCTTTCATGTTATCAAGAGTCATCTCGCCAAATGGATTACATATCTTCATCAAGGAGGCATGTAATCCATCTTGAATCCTTTGAAGTACACTTCTTACTCTCGACATATCTGTTTCTATCTTATCTAGCAATTGCCATTTAATGCGAAAGCCATAATACCAAGAAGAGAAGTCATATGTCTTGCTTTCCTCAATCACTTCAGCATGTATTAATTCATCAACTGAAGTCTCCATCAAGCTCTTTAAGTGTGGCAGGTATTGTTCCTTGATGTTTTTGAATTCAGCACAAACTATCATCAATGCAAGTACCCTTTCTTTAAGATCAACAATCTTATCATACACTTGCATGATATCTTCCAGGTGTTTATATGTAGCTTCCTTTGATCTTTTCATCCAATCCCTCATCCTGTAAGATGAAGACTTCAATTCCTCAAGATGTACAACTGTTTCTGGAGGAAGAAGAGGTGGAGGTGTAGAAACCTTGTCATATTGACGAATAGGATGAACCAAGTGCTGAATATATTGCTCTAAGGCCTGACACCTTTGCTCAACTTTAATTCTACCTTCTGTTTCTTGTCTTATGATAGCTCGAGCATTATCAATTGAATCTTGAAGTTCTTCTTCTACTTGAATCCCAGTTAATGGACCCAAATTAATTGTATTGATGTCATAATCATCAGGTGTTATATCTTCTACATTCTTCTTAAGCCTTGGAATTGCTACATGAACTTTCCTTACACCTATTTCATCTTTAGTGATCTTTGAAAGGATAGTTGCCTTCTTTTTTGGTTTTTTATTAGACATGTCCAGAAGTAACTCATCAACTGGAAGAGGAGGACATTTCTCAACTTCATAATTTTCCCTAATTCTTTCCTGCAGCCACTCTGGCAATGATGAAAGATCTTGTAACTATTGTATTTGCTTTCCTTGTGCAGGCAATGACTCTTCTTTAGCTTCACCTTTCTTTTCGGTGTTAGCTTCATCAACGATCTCAGTATCATGTGGACTTGAAGGCACTTCTTCAATTGGAGTCTCTGGAACTACATCATCAACACGTACCACTATGTCTTGATTCAGTGGAGTATCACCTGGCTGTCTAGAAGAAGCAGTTTCAATACTTATCCTTTTCTTCTTCTTACTGGATTCTCCTTGTGCAGATTCAAGTTATTTTTTTTTCTTTGCTTGACCTGAATCTCTTTCATTGTCCTTACTATGTGAACTTCTACCAGGTGCACTATGTTGTTCCTGATGATCAACTTCTCCCATTTTAGTATAAGTGAGTTTCTTACCCTCATCAAGCAATGCTTGTACTTGCTCATTTATTTGCTCTTCAGTAATAGCAATGATAGGCTTTATCAACCCTTCATCATCAACCCTTTCTCTATCAGCCCAGTTGATATCATAAGGCAGGTTCCGGATCTTATTGTACTCGTCACCTAAAAGAGTTCTTTCATTATCTAACTAATTAGGAATCCTCAGTATCTTAGTATTCCTCAGTAGATCCCATTTCAGCCTTGAACACTTTTGCATCCTGACATCATCATCATCAATAGCATTAGCCCAATGATCTTCTAGCTGCTCAACATGTTTGTAAGAGGAATATGACTACTTAATGACTCCATGTGGATCAAAATTCTACCTCCTTAAATCATGAGGATGTAGATGATATGCCTGAAGCTCAACCTCTGAATGCTCAGCTACTTGAAGTGATGGACAGGAGTAATATCTGCCAAGCTAGAGAGGAAACTGAACTCTGGCTTTCTTTCTTGCCCTTTGCATCTTATGAAACTCTAACAACTGTCTTGAAACTTCCAGCAACACCATTCTGTTGGTAGGATATCTTGGCAATCTGTATGGAAAGGATGTGAAACCCTGAATCTTGATATATGTGAACTTGTCATACTGGATGTAATACCTTCCATATTGCTTGATGAAGTTTCTAGCAGCACCCGTTAATCTTCTATGCAGTTCTCCTCTCAACTTTCTCACTATGAACATGGCGAAGGCATCATTGAACCTCTTGTAATGATTGATGTTCTTTAAGTGGAGCTGAGGATAACATTGATGTGATTGGATCTGTTCGGACTTTGTACGTACTTCCCCTTTAGGTGTTAATCCTTTATAAACCACATTTCTTGCTAGGATGTGAACAAGATAGGAAGTCATGAAGAAGGACTTTGTTTCATCAAACCTCTCAAACTGCTCATCAAGGCAATGGCTTATAAGGCCAGCCCAGTCAACCATCTTATTTTTTGTAGACACATGATCAAAATAGGTGTACATCCATCCTTCAAAAGTAGATGATTGAGGCCTACCTGTTACTCGATTTAAGAACATGATGAAGTAACTTATCTCTTGCTTGAAGTCTGCCTTGTGATACTTTGGATCTTCAGAGTTGTAAATCTTGATTGATGGATCAGTCATCCACTTCTTTCTCACCTCCTGCATGTAATGCTTAGGGTCACCTTCAAAAGTACATTGAGCAGTTGTAGGACATATGAAGACTCCCTTCCGGCTTGGGATGTTGAAGATCTCCTGGATGGCTTCTCTTTGCAGATAGGCGAGAACAGTCCCATCTTTGGCTATGATTTGTCTCTTCTATTTGTCATAACGCTGAACACATTCCAATACTAACTCAGCACTAGGTAAGGTAGGTGGGAAGCATGCTGCTTGTACAATCCCACTCTTTGCGATGGCCTTAATGTCTTCGTTCCTTGTGATGGCGAGCAAAAGGTCCTTCACTTCATCCAAGTTGACGTGTCCCATGTTGGTGTCTCCCACATTCTTCCACTGCGTTTCAAGCTTGGAGTCAGGTATGTTGGACTTGGCATCCATCTTGATCATCACTTGCCTTTCTTTAGCTGTCATGCCCATTTACCTACAAGACAGGACTCGAATAAGTAACTTTTGAAATGATAAATTTTATCTTGATTTTTTTTTTTTTTGATGATAAAACTATGAAATTCTGCAAAATTAAATAAATAAAGGCAATTTTATGAAAGGAAAGATGATTAAAACATACCTTGTATCAAATTCCTGACTTAGAAAAAGCAAAATTTTATGACAAAAATCTGTAGACAAAATGGCAGAAATCAGAAAAAATGTCAGATCAGTCCCCAAACTGCAGGTCTGCCCTTAATATCCTCTTCCTCCTCTTAAAAATTCGCTCCCTTGAGAAGAATTTCGCTGCTCCTTTGAAGAATTTCGCTACTCCTTAGGAAATGAAATGGAAATTATGCTTGAGATGAAGAGAAGCGCTCCCTTTATATAGTGATTTCACTTGCATATTTAATGCTGGTCGGCCAGCTAGGAGGTCGGCTTCCTTTTAAGGTGCCAATTGAGGGTTATTTTAAAACAAAGTGCACTCATGTCACTTGATCTTTAATTTCTTCCAAGGCACTTGATTTGAAAGGGACTTAGAATTATTCCTGCATAAAGGTGAAAGAGCGCCCCAACACATCCAATACTAAACAATACTCCTTAATACTCGATGAAGTTCATTTATGAAACAAGGATCTCATGATGAACTCATTCATAGATTGGAATGGTTTTTTCCTAGGGCGCTTATTTAAGATAGTTTAGAAGTGAAAGAATGCATTTGTTCACAAGGCCTTACTTGGTGTTTTCCTGCTTTGGACATCTATGAAAGCCTCAAGATGACTCTGACTAGACTTTGCACCTTCTTCCTTTGATATACTTGGAACATTCCACCTTAGGCTCTCCAAAACTCCTTAATCACTTCCTTAGATCCAAGGTGCTCAAACTCATAATTACCAACCCTTTTGATACTAGGCATACTTTGTGGTCATTGTAATGTTACTAGAGCGCCTAAAGGTCTACCTTAGCTTCCTTAAGCTTGAATCACAAAGAATCTTCCTAAGCACATGTATGAGATTATTCAGAGTCTAATTAGCGCCTAGACCTCACATCTTTTCCTGACTAGGCACATCTAAAGATAGAAAACTTCATGTAGGGCGCCTTGGTCTAATGGCTTCATTTTTGGTGTTTTTGATAATCCGCCTAAGGCCAAAGTCTCCAATACTTCCTTTTCAATCTTCGTGTCCTCTAGGCGCAATTTTGAAGGCCTTTACTCTTTGGCACCCAATTCAAGATAAGAGGATCGAACGAATGCACCTAAGCTCTTGATACATTATAATGGAAAGCCCCAACTCATGATGTTGTCTCTGGACCCCCCAATACTCCTTCTACCAACCAAGGCGCTCAAACTTATGATTTTCTTTCAAGGGCGCCAAAATTGACAAGTATCCATGATGGCACCCTATTTGATCAATGGAAGCACAAGATGCGCTTTGGACCATAATGCTTGGTTTTAGCCATTCAAAGACTTGACAACCTCTAGGCGCTACCTTTTAGAGATCTTGCTTCATGTTTTATCAAGGTAAGCATTCATTGTTGAAAACCTTATAAGTTGCGCACTCAAACTTATTCCCAGCAACTATACTCCTTAGGCGCTAGAATGATGACAAAGGTTTAGATGAGCGCCTAAATCTTCCAAATTATTACTTGAGACTTCAAAATGCTTTTCAATGATTTATGAGGTTCCTTAATCCAACTTCTCCTAAGGTGCCTAAAACACAATTCATCATGTCTTCTTATTCCTTGAGGCGCTTTACAAGTTAACAATAAGAGCCAAGGGCACCCAAACTCATAATTCACTTCCTCATTCCCTTAGGCGCTATCTTGGTGATGTCTCAAACCCTCTGGACCTAAGGTGCTAATATGGAGTTGCCCAATACATGCAGGGGGCCTAGACTCATGTAACTCGACCTTGACATCCTTAAAACTTTCAACACTTGTCATACTTTTGTGAGATTACTTTACCCTCAGGTGCCGTCCATTACTGACCTAAATTCCATCCCCACATCAAGGCGCTAAATTCACTGATTCCCTATGGGGGCGCCAAGAAGTGTTTGATTTAATGGCTAAGGGCGCCAAATTCACCGGTCAAAGTCCACCACTTCCTAGGCGACTATTTTCCATGTTAACAACATCACACCTTACGCCATACACCTCTTAGGTGCTACTTGAGGTGATTTCAACCTCTTCCACAAGGCAATCTCCTTCACAAGGCACTAAAACTTCAATTTACCTTTCAAAGATGATAACTTATCCTTGCCTTCCTGCAAGGCGCCCAACCAGGTGAGTTGAGGCATGAGGTGTGTTGGCAAGTTTCCCAAAGCGCTCCTTGGTGATGCACTGAGCCTAATATAACGCCTTGACTTACAAGATGACCATATTCAATTCCAGGCGCTAATTTGGGTTGTTTAAGGTGAGCCTAGTTTGTCTAGGAAGTTAATTTTCATGTTTGAGTTCTCAAAAACATCCTTGCTCTTAGGCGCGAAAAGTCATTAGTTGAAGCATCCCTCCCATGCTAAGGCGCCAAAGTGAAGTTATTCATGATAGGATTTGCGCCTAGATCCTTTAGAGCCATTTCTTGCAAATTTTCAAGGTTTAAGGCTTTCTAATAGCAATTCCAGTCAAGGCGCGATCCTCTGGAATATTTGAAAATTGATCTTCCTTTAGGCACACACCTGAGTGTCCATCTAAGGCACCAATTTGGGTATCCACTAGTGAGAAAATGCACCTAAACTTCTTAGAGTGAACCCACGCCTAGATTTGGCAATCATAGGATACAAGGTATGTTTGAGATAGGTCTCAGATCTACCTGATTTAACATGTAGATTCTAGATTTTTGAGAATCCTCCAGATTTCAAACTTAGCCAATCTTTAGGATCTTCAAGATCAGAATTAGGTCATCAAGGGGCTCTAAGACTCGAACACCATTGATTTCATCATGTAATAACTCTAAGACATCATCAAAACTTCATGCGAAGCACCAGAATTCAAAAAAAAATAGGGGGTCCCCATCTTGAATGGGGTGATGTGTGATTTGGTCACAACAGACGCCATCCGCCACCTTTGGGATTTTAAAATCCTTGAAAATATGGCCGCCACCCTTCGGGAAATCTCCAATTTTACATTTCCACTTGCTTATGGGGATTGCTGAGCAATACAAATGGCGATGTGTCCAATCTTCCATGAGGGGAGGAGACGCTTGAGGACAAAGGGTGGTGGGGTACAAAATCCGAAAAAGCCTGTAGGCGGGGGTAGGAGATACGGAACAATAAAATGCCATCAAGAGGCTGCGTGTGTAACAGAGGCAAGATGTCTTTCAGAAATGAAGACGGATATGAGGCCTTAAGAAGTATGAAAGCAACTTGGAGGTTGTGGGTGTCCATAAGGCGAGCCGTCGAGCTATATTAAATGATCTATCATCTCCTTGAGACGACCATTCTCCTGACTGTTGGAGGGGAGGTCTAGTGGTTGTGAAAATAATTTAAGATGCCTGTGAAAAGGTTTACGGACCTGAAATAAATGCCTGAAGCTTGACGCGATGTCTAATTCTGCCATTTGAAAAGGGCTACCTCGTCGCAAGGCCCGAGCCTTCCACCCACCCCGTCCCCAACATACTATGAACTTGTGGGGACCTCAGGGAAAAAACCGCTCCAACGACCATTTCACATATTCCGAACTATAGAGGAGTGTGCTTGTATGTCACTTGTTATCAAGAAATTTAGCATGTCCGGCCAATTGTGTGAAGAATGCTCAAAATTCACTTCATGCTCCCCTTGGTCTAAAACAAATTTTGCCAGCAAGTCGGCTACTTTGTTTCCGTCCCTATAGCTGTGCGAAATCTTAAAAGAGTCAAAAAACTCTAGACTTGCCCATGCTTGTTCAAGAATGTAGTGGATAGACCAGTTATCAGCTTTCTGCTTCTACAAAGCTGAGATTATAATTAAAGAATCCCCCTCAATCAAGACATTTTTGAATCCTTTGCCTTAGGCTAGTTGAAGGGTGTGAACTAAAGCTAATGCTTCTACCATATTGTTTGAACCTTCTGGGAGCTTCATTGCTTTTGCTGCTAGTAGTTTTCCTTCACTACTTCTTATCACACAGCCCAAGGCCGAAGGTCCTAGATTTCCTCTACTTGCTCCATCGAAGTTTACTTTCACAAAGGGATGATTGGGTAGTATCCATTTGACTGAAGATCTGTCCACACACAACTATTTTGCCACCAAGTTCCCTCCCAGAGATTGCTTCTCCAAACCTTTCCATTGTTTAGACATAAGAGCATACCAACTAGTCCACTTGGCCTCTTTGTTCTGAGATCTTTTGACCTTTGTGTTTACTGCCTAAGTGGTTTAATTGGTTTCAGACAGAGTAGCCAAGAAGGATATTTGCATTATCATAGTGCACTGAAATAAATTACATTGTACGAGAAAAACAACCAGAATTGGTACTCAAAAGATCAACTGCATATATTAATTCAGAACAGCAAGTATAATAACAATCCAAAAACTCCATGTCCATACAATGGCGTAACAAGAACATATATAGTTTGGCCGACGGTTGCCAACTGTCGTCAACCATTGTACCGATCGGGAGTAACTACTCGCCGAAACTAAAACATAAACATACTGCCCGAAACCACTAACAAAACATATTTTGCCAAAAGTAATAAACTATGTAAAGTACGCTTAACATCATCCCCCCCAAAAAAAACTTGTCGTCTTCCAGACGACTACAAACAAGAGCCCAAATGAACTATGAAGTAGGAGGGTCAGTGGACGTCCCTGGAGGTGTGGATGCCGTCCGTGCTGAATCAGGAGCCTCCTGCTGAGGTTGAACTAATTGCCGAAGCCTGTAAACCTCCTCAGTCCTTTGCTTCAGATGTGTCGTGGCAATGATATGCTTGTCTCTGGTGAGACATACCATCTGGGCAGCCTCGATCAACTGCTGTTTTGTTTTTTTTTTCCTATGCTGCCTGAGTTTCGGCCAACTCCTTTGTGGCTTCTAGTTCTGCTCTGAGTGCATCGGCTTTGTCCCTTTCTAACTGTGTGAGCTCGGCTTCCTGTGGCAGCTGCCTTTTTTTCTGCTTTAAGCACCTCCTGATATCTAAATTTGCTTTCCTCTGCCTTGTGCTCTGGTGACCCTGTTTGCCGGTGAAAATGACATTCTGATCTCTTTTATACTCCTGTTTCAGTTATGACCGTTATTTTCTCTTTTCTCGAATCTGACACCTGGATTGTATAGCCTCAGGACTGCACGGTTCTTTTGAGTCTAGTTTCCGTACGGCTGGCAGGGAAAAAAAACCCGTACGGCGAGCAAGGAAATCCGTACGGCAGCTGCAGAGAAATCCGTACGGCATTTGAGTCTGGTTTCCGTACGGCCGGCAGGAAAAAAACCCGTACGACGAGCAAGGAAATCCGTACGGCAGCTGCAGAGAAATCTGTACGGCAGTTGAGTCTGGTTTCCGTATGGCTAACAGGAAAAAACCCGTACGGCGAGCAAGGAAATCCGTACGTCAGTTGAGTCTGGTTTTCGTACGGCTGGTGGAAAAAAAACCCGTACGGCGAGCAAGGAAATTCGTACGGCAGTTGAGTATGGTTTCCGTACGGCTGGCAAGAAAAAACCGTACGACAAGCAAAGAAATCCGTACGGCAGTTGAGTTTGGTTTCCGTACGGCTGGCAGAAGAAACCCGTACGGCGAGCAAAGAAATCCGTACGGCAGCAGCAGAGAAATCCGTACGGCAGGCTTGTTCGGAGAGACACGTACGACAGAAATGAAAATCCGTACGGCATATGGAGGAGTTCAGCAAAAATCCGTACGTCAGTGTTGAAATCCGTACATGTACGAGCAATTCGTACGATTCGAAAAATCTGTACGGCAGCTTGCTCAACGAAAATCCAAAAAATCCGTACGGCAACTTGCTCAACGAAAATCCGTACGTCAGTGCTGAAATCCGTACGTCCTGAATGATTAAGATCCGTACGACGGAATCTGCATAAGAAAATCCGTACGGCCAACCAGGAACTCGCCAGGAAAATCCATACGTCTTAAATAATTAGGTTCCATACGGCGGAATCTGCACAAGAAAATCCGTACGGCCAACAAGGAACTCACCAGGGAAATCCGTACGTCTTGAATGATTACGATCCGTACAGCGGAATCTTTAACTCGTACGGCTGAGAATGGAGGATCCGTACGGCAGAGCTGCCAGGCAATCCGTACAGTGTCTGAAAGAGGTACTTCGTACGGAACAGTTGTTTGCAGAGACCTCATATGGTACGGTCCGCTCAACTCTTTTGCAATTAATGCAACCAATGTGACATATAATGGTACGACCTACCTTTTATTGTATTAGGTCATATTTTTTTTACTTTATTTGTGTTTTTGCCTCTTTTTTTTTTTTTTTTTTTTTTTTTTAATCGGGTTCCAATTTTTTCCCGACATTTATTTTTTCCGTTTTTTCCAATTTTCCATCCATAGCCAACTGAATAGAGTTTTTCTGTTTCTCTCCGGCGGGGTCCACCTGTTATCCACCTCTGCAACTGTAACAATTTCTTGTCGCGTAATTTGTCCCGTGGAATGTCTCTTGATATTTTTTCCTTCTCTGGAGTTTTGTTGTGAGGGTGATTTGACAGTCTCCTTATTCCTTCCGTATGGTCTCTTTCTGGCTGGTGCTTTCAATGCTGGGTTCCCGTCGTTAGTTCCATCACCCTGATTCACCTTGTTTGTCAATGGCTTTTCATACCTGATCACCTTGTCTAGTTCAAATTTATGTGCAAGTGTATCATCTATCTTGGCATCACCCTCTATATTTTCTTTATGTGCCTTTTCTGGTCGACTTGTCTCTGCCACTAGTTGCTCTGGTGTATTTCCTATTATAACCTCTCCTTCCTTATACTCTTTATATGTTTCAAGAAAAGCGTTACTTACTTCTGGCTGATTATTACCTTCCTCCCCTTTGTCACTCGTTACTGGTTCGCTCTTGCCAAGTGGTCGAGTGTTTGTCAATCCTTCAAGTGCTTCCTTCGTCAACAATGTTTCACTCGGCCCAACGTTGCCGAGTGTTTTACTAGTCAGCCAAGAGTTGCCGAGACTTGCACCAGTAGTTCGAGAGTTGCTTATTGTTTCACTCTTCGGCCGAGTTTTGCCAAGAATTGTACTGCCAGGACTTGCACTGTCAGGACTTACACTGCCAGGACTTGCACTATTCGTCGGAGAGCTCTTGCCGACTTCTTTTATTGAAATCATATTACACTGTGGCGGAAAAAACTCGTAGTCTTCCATCTGCCAATGGAATAGCCCGCCGCATGAATTTGTCTCATCTTCTAAGCATTCCTGTAACTTCAGCACCCCTTCCTCATCGGGCTCCATCGGCCCTTTTCCACTTTCCGTCGAGTCCCCTCCATCCGAGTCAGAATCTGACGCCAACTCTTCACTGACGGTTTGTGTCTTTAAATCAATGACAAACTTCCTACGTCCATTTTCTATGGACAGAGTGTTTTTCTTCCAGTTGTGGTTGGCCTTGGCGGCTATTAGCCATCCTCGGCCGAGTAATGCATCATATGATGCATTTTGTGCTGTTATGACTACAAAATTTAACAAGAATTGTTGGGTACCGATTCTTACCTTTTGAGCCATTAGCACTCCCAGCGCCTTGATCCCGTGCTGGTCGGCTCCCACTAACTGGAAGTTTTGTGGCCATAGAGTAGGCTTCCCGAGACTCTTCCAAGTTGCTTCTGGTAGTACATTTACTCCGGATCCACCGTCGACTATAGTATTTGTCAAATTCTGTCCAAGGATTTCCATGCGTACTACAGCCGGTTTCTTCCCAGTATCAATCGCCAGCAACCTCGGGTCGAGTACTTGTTCTCCCGTTGGCGGTGGTTCTACTATAACATCTTCCGTTGTGAGGTTTTGGTCTTCGTGCGGGTTGTCCTCCAGTACCTTGGATATTGCTACTTTTAACTGAGGCAAGCTTTGGAGAAGGTCTGCCAATTTGATTGGTACGGTAGTTTGCAACACTTGACTTGCTATGTGCTTATCTGATTCCGATCGTATCGCCTTTTTGTCTGAATTCTTTTGTTCGGTTCTCATGGCAACTTCCACTTCTTTCCGTGCCTCTCGGAGTCTTTCTTTTTCCGTACGGGGATCTGGATAAGTGGCCTTTTTCCACTGTGCTCGGGTGATAGCCCGGATTTCTTCCTCATCTTCCCTGAGATTGATAAGGTTCACTCCTTTCTGCTTCGGACAGTCTTTTTCCTCATGATCCCCAGGTCCACACCATTTGCACAATGCATTCACTGTGTTCTGATTGTTGCTGGGGCATTCTCTGGCGAAGTGTCCCCACTCGTTGCACTGCCGGCACTGTATTATTGGTCGCCCCTTACTGTCGTACTGCAATCTATTTCTGGGGCTGTTATTGTTGAACCTTCTGTTATTCCTGTATCCTCCCGGGGATGCGTTCGGACTATTTTGAGGTTTCGGTGGTGTGGTCGGCGGAGTTGATGATTCTCCTTGGGTGAACAACACTTGGGTACTTCTTGCTTTCAAGTTGAATGGACATTCCTTGATTGAATGTCCCATTACTTGACATATGTCACAAAATAATTTTCTCGGGCAATTTGCCTTTATGTGACCCTCGCCATTGCACTCTGTGCACCATAACTCCCTACCTTCTCTCGTTGTCTCTTTATCTGTTTTCATTTCCTTCATCATGCGGATCATGTCCCTTCTCAGTGCCTGTATGGTTTTCGACTCGTTCTCACTGCTGTCATCATCTTCAGTTCTTCTTTTACTTCGGGATGATGTTTTGCTTTCGCTTTCTATGTCCATTGCCCGATTGTATGCTTCTGCGTACGACGATGGGGGCACCACTTTCATCTTTTTTCTTAATGATGAAACTAGCCCTTCAATGAACCATCTTTTCTTCAGTCCATCGGCTGGCTGTGTTTCCAGTTTCCCGAGTAACTCTTTGAGCCTTCTATTATATGCCCGTACGTTTTCATTCTTCCCTTGTTTGGTACTGTAGATTTCAGCGACAATCTCATTGTCGTCTCTGAGAAGTTTAAATTCGTTCTCGAAGGCTTTCCTGAGTTCGTCCCACGAGGTCTTTTGTGCTGCCTCTAGTTCTGTGTACCAGTCAATGGCAATACCTCTTAGCGTCGCTGGAAACGCTTTTACCCAGTAATTTTCGTCCTCTTGTCCGTTTGCCACCCAAATGGTTTCACACGTCTTACAGTGTCGGACAGGATCCTCTGACCCGTTCCCCATGAACTTCGGCAACTTCTGCCTTTCACTTGCCGGTGGGGTCACCATCTTTTTCCCGAGGTACTCTCTTTGTGTTTTTGACCCGACTGGACTGGTTCTACCGTGTCGTTCCGGTGTCTCCCCGATACTGCCGGCCACGTACGGTTCCTTCCCACTTCCGGTTCCGGCGTCCTCTCCACTTCGAGTTTCCTCTGGCTCTCCTTGGTTTTCCCTCTGGGCAGGGGTCTCGGGCTCAGGTCCTCTGTTCCGCGGCCTTTCGTCTGAAATGGACAATGCCACAATCCGACGTATACTATTCTCTAATTCTTCTGTCAGATTATTTTCTTTTCCTTTATTGGTTATTGGCGTTCTAAAACTATTTTCATCACCTCCTTGGTCTACCTCTTCATGTTGTTCATTTTCTTTTTCAACAATCTGTTTCAATCTTTTTCTACGTTCTTCTTGTTCCTTTAGTCTTAATGATTTTCTTAGTATTTCTTCTGGTGTTGCGTGCCCTACTGGTAGTTTATTTTTGTCCTTATTCAGTTGTATGGGCATTAATTATGCTTACCCTTTCTCAATTGTACGGTGTGCGACGGCGATCGCCGTCTCGTTCCTCCTCTTCTTGTTTCAGACGTTCTTCATATCTTCTGAGAATTTGTTGTCGTCGCACTTCCCTCTCTCTTTCTTCTCGAATATCTTGGAAGGCTATCAAGTTCCTTGCCAGAAGTCAAGGAATGCGGTTCAGAAGATTATCCACTTCGCTATTAACACGTAGGTTCTCTGAAATAACCTCCTGCGGAACTTCTCGGCGGATAGACTCGTCACGTACGTATTGTCCGACTGATAGTAACCACAATTTGACTAATTCCTGAGTTACTTCATCTTCTCGACTTCTGGGTTCATTCTCTTCTCTATCGCTTTCCTCGCGTTCTTCTTGAATTTCTTGTATTATTTCTTCTACGTGCTTTCTGTCTCGTACCTCTTCGTCGGTATTGACCAGTTGTCCCATTATGCTTCCATTCTCCCGTCTGGGTGTTTCACCGGATTCGCTTAGGCAACGGTGCCAAAATGTTTACTGCCTAAGTGGTTTAATTGGTTTCAGACAGAGTAGCCAAGAAGGATATTTGCATTATCATAGTGCACTGAAATAAATTACATTGTACGAGAAAAACAACCAGAATTGGTACTCAAAAGATCAACTGCATATATTAATTCAGAACAGCAAGTATAATAACAATCCAAAAACTCCATGTCCATACAATGGCGTAACAAGAACATATATAGTTTGGCCGACGGTTGCCAACTGTAGTCAACCATTGTACCGATCGGGAGTAACTACTCGCCGAAACTAAAACATAAACATACTGCCCGAAACCACTAACAAAACATATTTTGCCCAAAGTAATAAACTATGTAAAGTACGCCTAACACTTTGCAATTATTGTTTCAACAATCAAGGCCTCCATCTCTCCCCATACCTCCTCAAGGCTCCTAGAAGTGTTCCAAAAGATCCTTGAATTTCTTTCCTTCCAAAGCATCCACAATACTAAAGATGGGCTGACAACCCAAAGCACGTGGAAGCAAGCCTCTTTGTTTAGTAAAGGCCAACTCTTTAACCATTTCTTTAACGAGAATGGGAGGGGAGAGCACCAATTAAGAAGCTCCATTAGGCGTTTCCAATATTCTTGACTAAATTTACAACGCACTAGCAAATGATCTAATGTTTCAATCTCTTCTTGGCATAGAACACAGCCAAAACTTGAACCTAGTTCTAGCTTTTCTATTCTGTCCCCCGTGAGGATCTTTTTGTTGAGTGCCAGCCAAATGAATGTACTAGCCTTTGGTAGTATTGGGTCTGCCCAGCATAGGTTAGTAGGCCAGTCCACCTTCGACCTTGAAGAAAGAAATTTGTACCTATATTGAGCTTTGTACCTTCCTGAATCATCTCCTGTCCAGACCAATTCATCCTCTTATGAGGAGAAAAATAATAATCTCTCATCCAAAATCTTTCTAAGAGCAGTTTTTGGTTCTTGGGGGAAATTGCAGTTATCAAAATTTTTCCAAATTATTTTCACTGGAAGTACACTTGTATCTAAAGAGAAATAACAGCATACCTTTTCACCCCAAAACCTCTTAAGGTAAGCCGTTGCTTCCCAAAAATCTCCCTGAGCTGAAATTTTTGGCCACCCATTCCATGAATCATCCCAGAAGGATGCCTTTTTTCCATTATGAATAGTCCAAGACAATTTAGGGAGAATTACCTGGCGGCATTTGACAATGAAATTCCAAATTGAAGAGCCCTTAGGAGGGTTGGCGATAGTGAAAATTCTCTCCAGTGCTTGGTTGTCCAAATACTTCTTCTGCAGGATCTTAACCCATTTCGCTTGTGGATGCTTATACATCTTCCAAGCCAATTTTGCTCCTAGAGCCAAGTTTTGCAACTCAGGATTGAGAACACCTGCTCCTCCTTGGGATTTTCATGTGCAAATCTTATCCCATGCAATTAGATGAATCTTCTTCGTATCCATGATTCCTTGCCACAAGAATTTTCTGCAAATCTTCCCAACTATAGCTAGAATACCTCTCAAAATTTGCAGGGACGACATCATGTAAATAGGGATCACTAAAAGGACTGCTTTTATTAAAGTGAGTCTGTCGGCTAGAGATAACCAGCTCCCTTTCCAGGCACTGATTTTGAGATACAAGTTTTTTAAAACCCCATTCCAAAGGATCTTTCTTTTCTGGCCATTAAAAAGAGAAACACCTAAGTACTTGCCTAGGAGAGACTCCAATTTGAAACTGAAAAAATCTGAAATTACTGACTGACTTTTTGGCTGAGTGTTGAAGAGGTAAATTTTAGACTTCATTGATAATCAGTTGGCCAAACGCCTCACAATACAAGGTCAAAATATTTTTAATGGCCCCAGCTTCTTTTTTATTAGCTCTACCGAAGAGGACCGTGTCATCGGCAAAGAGAGCATGAGTAAGAGGCTCTTTGAAGGACTTCAAACTTATACCCCTCCAAATTTTATTACATCTAGTCTGTTTTATAATCCAAGTGAGGGCTTTAGTCATCAAGATGAACAAGTAAGGCAAGATGGAATCCCCTTGTCTCAGACCCCTTGATGTCTCAAAGGGAAGAGATTCACTTCCATTTACTAGAACTGAACATCTAACAGCTCTGAGGCCTGAGAAGATCCATTTGATCCAGCAAGCAGAGAACCCTAGGGAGTTTAGAACATGCTATAAGAAATCACACTCCACTCTATCATATGCCTTGGACATATCAAGCTTTAACACCATGCTAGAAAGTCTCTCTTTCTTAAGTGAGTGAACTTCATGTGTAAGAATGGCCCCTTCAGCTGTCTCTTTTCTAGGCATGAAGCCTCTTGCTCCTCAGAAATGATATGTGGGAGGATGGATGCTAATCTGGAAGCCACCACTTAGAGATTACCTTGAAAATGAAGTTACAAAGAGAAATGGGCCTAAACTCTTCAAAAGTTGTAGGCGTTTTGACCTTTCAGAATGATGCTAGTTCTGTTAAATTCTTTAAGAACATTGCCAAATTTCCTTGATTCTTCAACAGCTAGGAAAACATCACGGCCTACCACGTCCCAACATTTTTGAAAAAACAAACCCGTCCACCCATCCGAACCTGGGGCTTTGTTCCCATCCATAGCAAATACAATTGTTTTAACTTCTTCCAAGGTAAATTCCTTTAGAAGTTCCTTATTGTTATCCTCCGAAAGTCTTTTAGGCAGGTTGAAGTTGCTAAAGATATGCCTGTATTGAGATTTGTCTATTGAAAGGAGGTCTTTGAAGAAGGCTCGGGCTTCATCTTTAATATCATCCATATCCTATAATAACGAACCATTTTTTTCTTAATACAATGGATCATTGAGGCCTATCTATGAGCTTTAGTTGAAAAATGAAAAGAGAAAGTATTGTAGTCTCCCTCTTTTAGCCAAGTCTCTCTTGACTTCTGGCGCTAGAAGATTTCTTCCCTTAGAAGAACTTCATCAAGTTGATATTTGAGAGATTTTTCTTTTAAGAAAGTGTCCTTATTCATGCCGCCCCAGATTATCTCTTCTTCTATGGATGATAGCTCTTTCATAATTCTTTTCTTTTCAAAGAAAATGTTTTTAAAATGATCTCTATTCCATTGTGAAATCTTCATTTTGACAAATTCTAGCTTTTTTGCCAGTTGAAACATTCTAGAGCCCTTGATGAAGGGTGCCGATTGCAACTAGGTCTGAACATTGGAAAGAAAACTTGGATCTTTGAACCACATCTCTTGAAATTTGAATAGACTACCTTGAACTTTTTGAGCTTCTCCAATGGAAAGGCTCACTAGGAAATGATCCGAACCAGTAAAGGGCAAAATGAGTGAGGAGAAGTTAATGTTCCCTAGCAAACATTGAGATGACATAAGAAATCTGTCCAGTTTCTCAGCTATTCTGAAGGAATCTGGCCGTCTATTAGTCCATGTGAAAATCCCATTAGAGGGCCTGCAGTCCATGTAGCAGTTATAATCCACAAACTCTTTAAAGTCCACCATAGCTTGTGACTGTATCAAAGAGCCTCCTAATTTTTCTGAGCCATCTAAGATGGCATTGAAATCTCCTCCCAGGATGACCATCTCATTTTTTAGCATATTCAACAACTTTGACAAGTGCTTTCATAGCTGAAGTTTCTGAGCTATCCCTGATGGACCATACATGTTCATAATCCAGAGATCTTTCCAAAAGAGAAAATCCAAAAATTTACCTAAGATCCAATTATCTCTGTTACCTACAACCTCGAACCTAGGGAGGTTCTTTTTCCATAGAACTACTAGACCACTTGAGGTCCCAGTAGAAGAGTGTTGTTTCACTTCCCAATAATTCCATTTGAGAAAGCAAAAAGCACCAAAATCTGAATTTAGCTTGGTTTCTTGAATCAAAAGAATATCTTCTCTCTCCCCCTCAAGTTGAGACTTGATGAGGCGCCTCTTGTTAGGGGCGCTTAGGCCCCTAACATTCCATGTTATGAGCTTCATTGCTTTTGAGGAGAGCTATCTACTCCCGTCTTTTTAACTGTTTTGGCGCTCTTAGGTTCCTCCATAATCTCAGAGAACACTTTACCTTTCTTCTGTCTTGAGCTTCTCCTGGATGGGGTATTCTTCACATTTTTAAGAGCCAGGGGGGTTTGTGAGATACCTAAAGAGAGAGAGTCTTTATTTGATTCTTCCTCTTGAAGTACTTCATCCGCCAATTCTTCAAAAATAGAGGAGGTCACCTTCGTGAGCACTTCTTGGTAGAGATCCTGAAGTTTGACATCTGAGCTTTTAGAGCTTTCCCCATTATTCAAGGGTTGTGCAACATTTCCAACCATTATGTCTCCAAACTGAGCAAGGCTGTCATCTTTTTGGAGGTCTTCCAGGCACACTTGAGAGGCTTCGTTCTATTTTATAGCAGTTGGCAATGAATGGTGATCTGCTTCATCCACTTGCTATTGAAGCTTCATATTCTCTTGTTCATGAAGTGCTAAAACCTCTAGAGCTCTTTCCACAATTTGCAAAGAGAAATCTTCTTCCTGCATGGCTGAAAGGCCCATCTTCAAGGCTCTGAAGTCATCCTTTTCTTTGTTATTGTTCAATCCTTGGCTTAGGGCTTGAGTATCATCATTACTACTGAGTTCCTTTCTCAAAGAACTAGCTTGGGCACGCTCTAGTTCCTCTGGTACCTCAATAAACACCTCTGTTCGCACATACCTTCTGAACTCTCAATGTTAATCTTTTTGGGGAGTTCCCCGTCCACCTTCATGGTGATACATAATCTTACAGAAGAGAGCCAGCTGGGTTCCTTGTTAATCTCTATATCTTGGCACTCCCCTAGAGAATCCCCAATAATCTTTAGGATTTCTGGAGTCCTATATTCTATTGGGAGATTTGAAATTTGGACCCACAATGATAAAAAGGGAACCGTTTCATTTTCTGTAGAGAAATTAGCTTTCCATGGTTGACAAAAGACGAAATTATCGCCAAATTTCCACAAGGTTTTACCTAAAATCTTATTCCTATTCTCCTGGTCAGAACAAATGACCGCATAAAACCCATTACCCAGGTAGTCTACTTCATCCATTTGGTCCCAAGTATTTTTAACCCAATCTAAGAAATCATCAGAAGAATAGTGAGGGCTCACAACCTTATCTATAAGCGCTTTTTTTTTTAAAACCACTTGTCTTCCCTCCAAAACTTCATTTGGAAGTTTGACCAGAACTGAAACAGGTTTTCTCCTTGTGATTTTTGGTGTGCTTTGCTTAGGAATGTAAACTCTACGTTCATTGTTATCTTTTCTGCTCCCTTCAAAGCTATTGGGACTTCCTCTGAAGCTCTTTTGTCCATAATCTTCTTTAGTTCTTTGAAAATCCCTTTTTCTCCTAGGGGTCCTTTGGGTATAGTTCTGAAACTCCTTAAATTGACCATTCCTCCTCCTAGTCCTTTGTGACTCCCTGAAAACTGTACCTTGTGAAGGAAGGGGGATTCTCTTTTGAACAAAGGTTTCATCCGAGAAACTTACTCTTTTATCCGTGCTTCCCTTGGCAGAATGGGCCTTTAGAGCTGGTCGAACAGGGTTGTGTTGAGTTGTTCCTGAAAATTTTGAAAGGCTAAAGCCAGATCTTTGGCCCCGAGCATAGCGAGAGTTTCTTCTCCAACCCAGCATTCTTCTCCAATAAGGAAAAACTTTGGAAGGCTAAAGCCAGATCCCTAATCTTCTTTAGTTCATAATCTTCTTTAGTTCTTTGAAAATCCCTTTTTCTCCCAGGGGTCCTCCGGGTATAGTTCTGAAACTCCTTAAACTGACCATTCCTCCTCCTAGTCCTTTGTGACTACCTAAAAACTATACCTTGTGAAGGAAGGGGGACTCTCTTTTGAACAAAGGTTTCATCCGAGAAACTTACTCTTTTTCCAACACCATCATTTTTGTACACAAGATTATTATTTCAAATCTGAATGTTGATTTGAAGGCTTGATGCTTGAACCGATAGAAAAAGTATAAGCCAGTGATCAGAGAGAGTCGCTATGAGGAATTTATCTTGGACTTCTCGCTTGGGCATATCCATTTCTCAAAGACAAGGATTTTGTCTAGGTTTTCAGCTATATGGCTATTACCTTTTCTTTTGTTGGTCCAAGTGTATAGGCCATCTCTGTATTGTATGCCAATCAAAGGGGTTGATGTGAGAAGTTCCATCAGTGCTTCAGTTGTTATTATATTGAAGCCTTTGCCCCACTCTCTTCTTCTCATCATTTGGTAGGGCAGGTATCCAATCCTTTACGTTTACTATATGTGGTATTCTTAGTTTTCTCCTAAGGAGAGTACATATATTGGCTATTATGCATTGCTGGCTAATTTCATTTGATAGAAAGCAAGATGCAGTGGCCCTGTTAAAGTAGAATGGTAAATAGGTACAGTGTACACATGTATGAGTATGTAAGCCAATTTTCTTGCTGTGGCATATTCATGTAAGTTTGATTTGATATGTGTTTCTATCTGTTATCGATTCTTGCAATAGGATCGTATCAATCTTATTGAAACAGCCAGGTTTCACAAAAATTAGAGTTTATTGGGGGGTCAAGTATCCCAAATGTTTCAATAGAGTAACCACATTATTTGAGGTTTTCCTTTCTAATGTGCTCTTCCTCACTTGTCACATTTTCCTAAAATTTGGGTGTCCATAACTGCAACCTTCCACTTATTGTTGTATCTTATTCCATTGTTCTATGTTTCCTCTATGTTGCTGCATGAGTTGGTCATGGTCCCTTGATTTGGACTATAAGGTCAAGGCCTGTGGCATAAAAGTGGCAATATCCTTTGAGTCATCAAATTTCATCATGTTTCCTGTTTGTACTTCTTCTGTCTTTGAGGATTTCAAAGGGATTAGAGATTGTTAACTGAGTTATTTAAGAGGGAATTTCTCTGTTCTTCCTAACGTAGGCTGTCAGGAACTGTTGCTCTGTGGCCTTTTCACATGTTGTTGTTGATCTTGATGCTCCTTCTGTTGCTGTTCCCTATGTTGCTGCATGAGTCTTGAAGGGTTTTGTTGGGTTGTCTCTTGTCTCAGGCATACCCTTCCAAATGTCCATGTTTTTGACATTTTCTGATCTGAATGGGATGTTTTCATAATCAATCTGTTGTTCCCATTCTATTCCACTTACCTTCAATATGTTTCTTTTAAGGGTGGATTTTTGTTGGTTTGTAATGACACAAATTCTGACCTAATTTAATAACCTAGGTCTCTTGTGATCTCTGAACTGGTGATATATATTCTGCAGTGGTTCCACCTAGTCTTTGGAGTGCTCTTTCCTACCATTATTTGCTTGGGAGGAGAGGAAGTCTTACACATACTAACAATGCACTTCGTAAATTATCCCTTCCTTCATCATAAAGAGCCCTTCCTTCTTCATAAATCAAGGTCTCCCTTCAAAGATTTAATTTCTTTCCTCTTCTGATGAGAAGACTGCCATGAAATATCCTTTGGAATTAAAAGCGGCTCCCTTTATCCTATGGGTGTCTAGTTTTCTTGAGCCCAAGCCTTTGATGTTTTGGTTCTGGGAAAAGCTCCCATTAAGCAACAAATCAAGGCTCGTTCCTTGAAAAATCAGAGCTGATCTTCCATCTCCTATATTGAGAAGCTAAGTTTTGGAGGGTTTTCCACTTCAAGTAGCATCCATTCTCTTTTTTTATGGGAAAATGTGTATCTTCTCTGCAGATCTCATTGATTTCAGAAATGATCGCTTCTTTGAAATTATGGGTTCTTGTGTTAATTGGTGAGTTGTATCAATGAGATGGCCCTTCAAGTGATTCTTTTTTCCTTTTCAGCAGCTGGTATTGATTCTTAAATCTGTCGGTAAAAGAATAGGGCAGATGTAGGGTGAGGTTGCTGGTATAGGGTTTGTAGCATGGAGATGGGGGTCTTATGAATTTACAGCGGCATCAGTTAGACTTCAGCAGTTGAGGATAGAATGTTAACATATCCAATTTTAAAATTCTCCACCATTTTACACAAAGCTGCATTAGCATGGAGGGTGTGACTACCTTCATTTTGAATGTGAGTAATTGTAGCAGTAAGTGATCTGCCTTATCACTAAACCACAGCCCTAGGGACACCATGATGACCGTTGTTGGTTCTTCATTTTAATTCTATTATCCACTCTCATCTATGACACACTTTGCCTTAAACCTTTCGAACCTAATGGAGCATAACTTTATCCATGCTTTGTTATATTTCTTCATTTGTAATGCTATAAAGATCTATTAATCCAAGGACATGTAACTGTTTATATCTTCATGACTGAGGATTGATAAATTCTAGGAATATTTTTTTCCAACAGGTTTCTTCCTACAAGAAAGAATAGGAAACGATGGTCATTGGAGAAGGAAATTAGAAGATGTATTATGCAGGTGATTGAAGGAAAAGAGAGGACTGTTATTGAAAATTCAGGGGACTATGGCACTGATTTACTTGGTCTGATGATGACTTCCAACAAGAAAGAGGGAAGAGGAAAGGCTCAAAAAAACATGAGCATGACTATAGATGAAATAATTGCTGAATGCAAGAATTTCTATGCAGCTGGTCAGGAAACTGCAGCAATACTCTTGACATGGACTATGGTATTGCTGGGAATGCATCCAGAATGGCAAGAGAGAGCACGCAAGGAGGTCTTGGAAGCATGTGGGAAAAATGATTTTCCAAATGCAGACACTGTAAATGGCCTAAAAATTGTAAGAAAACAGACTCTTCAGTTCTAACCTTTCCTGGAATTCATTTTTCCAATAGTGGTCCTAGATTATATTCTGTTTCCGCAACATTCTTCTTGAAGTTTAAACTATTTGAAAGAGTATTTTTCAATAAAAATGAGAGACTATACAAATAGGCGTTGTTTTCAGATTTTTTTATTTTTCAGAGCAAGGCAGAAGCTTTGATTAATAGATCAATTTTGTTGTATCCATATTGCAGGTGGGGATGATATTAAATGAATCTTTGAGACTTTATCCACCGGCAGTGACAATAATACGACATACATCTAAGCCAATGATGCTCGGAAGGCTCTCAATTCCTGCAGGTACTCAGCTTGAGATTCCAATTCTTCAAATCCACCACGATCAAGCTTTGTGGGGAAACGGTGTGAATCAATTCAATCCAGAGCGGTTTGGCCAGGGAATTTCAAAAGCTGCCAAGCATCCAATGGCATTCATGCCATTTGCATTAGGCCCAAGGATCTGCATTGGTCAAAACTTCGCGCTACTAGAGGCCAAAATAATATTGACCATGATTCTGCAACAGTTTTCCTTTGTGATTTCACCTAATTACATCCATGCACCTGTGCAGTCACTCCTACTTAGGCCCCAACATGGAGCTCAGGTCATCCTTCATATGAAATAAATTTTACAACAAAGGATGAACTGCGATCTTGCGGTTTACAGTTGTGGTGCATAAGTAGGTAGAGTCCAATATAAAACATGATCAAGTTTTAATATTTATTGTGAGTTCAATGTAATTTGGGGTTTTATGCAACTGTGATGTTAATCGAAGCTTAAAGAGCTATAATTGGATTTTGAAATATTAACTATAGATTTATGATGATGGGTCTTTTATATTGGTTGAAACTTATTTTAAAAGTATGTCAAAATGTCAAAACTTTATACCTTAATTTCTAATATAACATTAAGATATTTGTTGAAACTACACAATTAAAAGAGTGTTCCTAACTTCTCAAGAGAAAAGAATTAAACACATTAGTGATTCTCACATTCTGTTAATCCATTTGTACATTTATAGTATTTTATATGAAGTGAGCTTCATCCTCCACAGTTGTAGTCCAGATGTGTTTTATTGTTGAAATTCTACTAAAGCAGTAATAAGTTGTACATATGCATTTATAAATCCTAGAGGCATTTACCTTAGGGCAATGACCAAGTGTGAATATCTCATAATGATAATATTTTATAAAATACAACATGCATTTTAAGAAATGATTGTGTGATTATGTTTGGAAAGCATAACTATGGTCTTTGTAGGAGGATTACCTATGAGTAGGCACCAACATGACAATTTGTTTGTTATAGTAGATAGATTCAACAAGATGTGTATAGTAACTCCATGTAAAAAGATTGTCAAGGGAAAGAATTAGCTCAAATGTTCTTTGCTAATGTATGGGTGCCCTTTGGGCTTCTTAAATTAGTTGTTTTATAAAGAGACACAAGATAATTGGTTGGCAAGTTATGGTCCACTTTGTGGAGTATGATGGATACAAGGCTCAAAAAGAGTACTTGTTTTCATCCACAAATAGATGGGAAAACATAGGTAGTTAACGAAATTTTGGTGCAACTCATAAGTGGATACAAGAGTAAGTGTGCCAAGAAATGGGAGAAATCTCTTCACTACATTTAACACACTTTCAATAGGGCAATTTATTCTTCAACAAATCAATCACCTTTTGAAACATGTTTTGGATATTTATCCTCAAGTCCACTTGATGTTGCATTGGAACAACAAGAAAAAGACGAAGCATCAACAATTGGAGGTGGCTAAAGCATCAAAATTTGTTGAGATGATAAGACAAATCCAACTCAAGGTAAAAGAACAATTGGAGAGAACTCAAAGCATGTACAAAGAAAGACATGATTAGCATAGGAAGGAATATAAGCTCAAGGTGGGAGATAAGGTATGAGACTCCTTACAAAAGGAAAGATTGAAAGGACAAATCAAGAAAATTAAGCCCCTTAAATATGGCCCATTTACCATTTTGGAGGCCATGAGAGAAAAATCTTTTAGAATTGATCTATCCCCTTTCATGATGATGAATTTAATGGTGAATTGTGAATTCTTGCGTCTTTATGAGCATTCTATTTTAGATGAAGAAGAAGATGAGCAATTGCTACCTTCTTTGGGGGATTTGGGTGTGGATGGATAACCCATACTTCAAAGGATGTAATATTGTAGAAAAAAACAATGGAGACCAACAATGTGGTTTAGAAGTGTTGGAAAGTGGGACTCAAGGGACAAAAGGTGAAACATACAAGGTGGTAGTCCAAGGAGAAAGTGGGAGAACTCTTCCCCCACTTAGTGTATCATTGATATTTTGTGGGACCAAAAGCCTCTTGAAGAAGGAAGTTTTGATCCATAAGGATAAAAAAAAAGTCTAAGTATGAATAGAAAGAAGAAAACATGGAAAGATCAATAGTATAAACTTATGGGTCAAACCTACACAATAAAATTGAACCTAATCAAAATTGCGCTTGTGGAATCAAACTTGGTCACACCCACACATCTAGTTTCAACCCTAACTATTGAAAAACTGTTTTTGAAACAAATAAGCATCTTTTTAGCTTTTGATTCCAAGAGGATCCTTCTAGGGCCAAAGAGGAATACTCCATCACTACTAGGAACTATAAATAGAGGTGGAGAGCATGTGTTTAGGTATTAGAGGAAGGATTTGAGTATTGTATGAATCTTGAAGAAGATGATTCATTTATTCATGTTTTGATATTTATATTAGGATTCAACTGTGTAGATTTTGAGTCAAACTCATTGACCCATATTTCATGAGTAGTGGTTCACATGAAACCATCTCTCATGAGAATAAATAGTACACTTAGCACTCATTGCATCTAGGTGATGCTCATAGGGGTGAAGCATCGAGACTTTCTGGGAGTCACCCATCCCAACACTACTTCGACTCAAGCACGCTTAACCATAGGTTTCCCTTAAAATCAAGCACAACTAGGTGACATTCATATTTTGTTAGAGGTTTGACAAAGTAGTTAAGGAACAACTTAAGTTGTATCCACTATCTATATACTTGTTATTTCAATTAATAACATTAATGTAGACAAGCAATTGTCATTACTATGGTGATTTTTCACTACATGTTTGTTTTTGGGAATTTATGCCTTGCACCATGAAATTTAGGTTTATCGCAAACAATTTTAAGCCTTTTGAGGCTTAGGAGGATGTGCACCATTGGTTGTTTCAATTTGATAGCATGCAAAAGTTTTAAGGCTAACATGATCAAAGAAATTGTGTTGTGACATTTGTTGATCTTGCCAATAAATTTACCATCAAACATAAGACATTAGTTGTTGGCTTGGCAATGAGAGTTGTCTATAACAAAGCTTTGGCATTGGTTAGTTTGAGTTTGGAAAGGCATGTGAGTTCTTCATTATCTATAGGGATACATGTAGCAAGCATCAAAAGAGCATGAGGCTATTGGATATTTTTTCATCATCAAGTCTTGTGGTTGGTAAGAGTCAATGGGAGCCCTCCTATCTATCCAATTAAGATTCTTAATCAATGATAGTAGAGCCTTGACCGAATAAGAGGCATAGCAAAGGGAAAACAACTCTCAACAATGATCGATCTCACCACCTTAGTAGTTTTAATAGACCATGGGTATTTAAAGATAATCTTGATGAGTGATAGAGAGAGGAAGAAGTGGTAGCCATTAATCTTTCACCAACAACTCATGAATCTTCAAAAGGCCAGTGTGAGTAAAATTGAATGTGGTTTTGGGTTGTGAAAGCTTTTTCAAATGTGGAGCAAGGTGTACATGATGCCTTCATGGCCATTGACCACTCTTATATATACTCTGCATGCAAACCACCTCACCACTAATAGTCATGAATTCCTATAATTACATGCATTAAGTGAATATATTTTGTATCTCAACAATCCTACATGTTGATGTTCTTAATTCTTATCTCTCATCCTTTTTATGAATAAGAGCCTTGGACTCATTCTTTTTTTAATATTTAGCTTTGTAAGCTCATGGTCCATAAGACTTGTATGCAATAATTTTCTTAGTCTTTGACATTAAGCCTAGACTGGCCCTTGTTTGTGTCTAAGAGTTCTATCTTTTTATGGAATGCAACTATACAGACCCTAAAGAAATCAATATATGAAAAGTTAGGATTATATCTATCCTCCTTATATGGTTTCTTGAGTAAATGGTTATCTTTTATGTGTCTTTGATCATGCTAATTTGAGTTTTTGTTGACCATTAAGGATTGTGCAAAACACACTATGAGAAATTAGTATGAAAATCTATTCTAGCACATCACCTCCCATTTATTTCAACTTTTATTTCCCATAATCCCTATCCCTTTTTTCTATTTAGATTAGATTAACTAAACTAGACAAGAAATTGACCTTCTAATTTTGGAGCTTGTCTTACAATACAGGTACCAAGGTACCACACTTGTAAAAATTTCAATGATAATGTTCTTCATAAGGCACTAGTATTTAGAACATATTTGAGCATTAATAATTTATGGCATGCTGGTGTGACAAGAATTCATTCTAGTTTTTATTTTGGTGAATATCTCAATTTGTATGCTTTTTGAAGTGCAAATATCCATTCACCTAGTGACTTGGTTTTAAGAAGGACCAAAATTTATGAGAGAAAAGATTGTGACAAGATATATTGCAAGAGATAGCCTTGAAGAAGTTTCTTTTAAGTTTCTAGACCTATCTCCAAAAATAAGACCCCTTCCCCAACCTCAACCCTAGCCTCAACCTCAAGATGTGGCTATAAATAAGATTGTAGGCTACTCTACACATCAAGCTACAAAACAAACTATAAACCAAGCAACCCATACTACTTCTTCTAGTTGAGTTCCCCCTCCTTTAAACTTAGTGCCTCCAAACATTCCAAGTATGGTAGTGCTAGGACAAAGAAATCATTATTTTAGCACATGGAATAATATCATCCCTTTAATAGGTCTAGTATCCCCTATAGTGTGGAATCATATCCCAACTTTAGCTTTAAAATCCCTACCCTTTTTCACTAGAGAGAATCTATTACCCCCATTAACCATATCCAAGATTTGGCTAATCTATGCATTTTGCATTACATAAACAAAGCATATGTAGCTCTCAATCTACTTGCAACATCCTTTAAAGGAAAAACCCTTAACTACTATAGAGGTTTGGCCCCAAATATTATTGAAGATTGGGACCGATTGGGGGTGTAAGGAAGCAACGTATGTGGATACAACTTTATACGCTTAACCTTGAGAGGATTATTATGAAAATAAATTAAAATTAGATACAAACTTATTTATAAAGTAGAGATACACATAGAAATCAACAATAAACAATAAACCATAAGACAATGATTTACATGGAGAAAACCCTCTTTGGGAGAAAACCTACACAACATATTATCAATTCAACAAAGGATTACAATACACTTGCAATGCAAGAATTTACAGGAGTAATACGCAACACTCAAATATGGAGTAATTCTGGCAGCATTCTCACATCACTTGTTTACCTACAAACTCTCATATATCAAACCACTCCTCATGATCTCATTTTATAGATTTCTAGTAGCCTAGAAACCATCTATGGTTTAGAAAACCATGTGCAAATACCCCCAAGAGGTATGGCACCCAAATTGGGCCCAATTTCTAATGCCCCCTAGGGAATTTGTCATACAGGCTAAAAATAGCCTCTTACACTTGTCATAATCTATTATAATTTGTCATAGTTGACTACCCAACTTGGGCACCAGGTTTTCTAAATATAAATAGTCTAAAATAAGCTCTTATGACGAATAGTTAACACTCTATCATAGCTGGTCAAGATTCCAATGTAACTCCCTCTTACAAGCTCTTACACGTCATAACTTTTGTCATAGCATCTCTCATAGACCCCACAAAAAGTAGGGTGTCCAAATTATCCATAGATAAATAATATTAAATAATAACTAATTACCATTACAAGGCACCAACACTTGTTAGAATAAATTCCAGTTTGAAACTCCCACACCACATTTTGGTGGAGCAAATTATTTATAATAAAATATAATATAATAAAGCTCAATTATTTATAGGAAAATGCCAAATAATAAATAAATAATTCTAGGAACTTGAAAAGGTTGAGACACCTTAATTCCCAACATTCTCCCACTTGTTGAATACCTTGCAAGAGCCAAAGGGAAACAACAACATTGAAATCAAACTATTAGGGGTCAAAAGGCCCATAGACTCTGAACACCATCTGAACTTCCTTGTGCTCACAAGCTTGGTTAATGCATTTGCAACATTCATCAAAGTCTCTACCTTTTCTTACTTCACTCTATCATCCTTGACTATATCTCTCACAAAATGATATTGAATATCTTTATTCTTGGTCCTAGAATGAAATGTTAGGTTCTTTGCTATGTAGATCACACTTTGACTCTTACAATAAATGGATTCTTCAACCATGCTTCAACCCATTTGAACACAATCTCTTAAGCAAAATGGATTCTTTATAGGCGTGAGTTTCAACCATATAATCAACTTCTATAGTGGACAAAGTGACCACAACTTGTCACTTATCCAACTTATTGCACCACTCATTGGAGAAAAACATAAGAGGTGGATCTTCTATTATCAATATCACTTGCCTAATCTGAGTGCACATAACCACAAGTATCAAGAGAATTCTTGTCTCCTATCAAATTACCATGATAATTCAAGGAATACTCTAAGGTACCCCACAACTATATATGAAGACTCTCTTAACAACATACCAATGAATACATCCAGGATTAGGAAAAAATGTACCGAGAACTTCCACTACTTGGGCAATGTCTAGTCTAGGACAAACCATAGCATACATTAAACTTCCAGTTGCACTTTGGTAAGGCACTCTACTCATGTCTTCCATCTTTGATGGTTTTGTAGGATAATATGTAATAGATAACTTCATTTCCAATGTCACAGGAACACACAATGGTCTACAATCTTCCATGTTAAACCTCTATGAAAATGAATTGACATAATTTAGCTAATACATAACTTTTTGTTCTCTCTATCTCTTCTAATCTCCATCCCAAGAATGTACATTAAGCCACACCAAGATCTTTGATTTCAAACTTTGCTAAAAGTTGAGATTTTAGTTTTGGAATCAAACCTTTCCCTTTGCCAATAAACAACATATGGTCAACATATAAAGCAATAACTAGGTAACGATCACCATTAGATTTAAAATAAAAATAATGATCGTATTTTGAAAACTCAAATCCCAAACTCAAGTGTCATATGTATCAAACTTTTGGTATCTCATCCTAGGACTTTGTTTCAGGCCATAAAAAGATTTCTTCAATTTACAAACTAAATTTTCTTTACTTTAACCACAAAGTGCTTTGGTTGTGCCATATAAATATCCTCCTCAAAGTCACTATGAAGAAATGTCATTTTCACATCCATTTTCTTGACATCTAAGTCTTAAGCTACAGTAATAGATAAAAAGAATCTAATGGATGCCATTTTGCAATAATAGAAAAATCTCATTGTAATCAACCCCATCAACCTAGGACTATCCTTTCACAACCAACCACACTTTGTACTTTTTAATACTACCATCTAATCTTCTTTTTGAACACCCATTTGTAACCAATAGGTTTGCATCCTTCAAGCAATGGTACTAGGTCCCATGTATCATTCTTTTTCAAGGCTACCATCTCTTCATCCATGGCAAGTTTCTAAGACTCTGCATCATTCATAGCTAATGCCTCTTGCATAGATTTTGTTTCATTAATGTTAGTATTTGTTGGGAAAAAGGTGTTGTTCACCTTGCATAACATTAATTAATTTAATTATGTAAAATAAATATTCTTTTGAGGTGCATCTTAAGTGATGTGTTTAGCCACATTAAATATTTATTTGGTATCACTTGTAAAAGTTGTATTTACCATTGGGAGACATAAGGCAAATATTTATTATTTGTACAAAATAATAAATATTTATTATTTTGGGATCAATGGTTTTGTGCTCATGGTTTTGAGTCACATTATTTTTATCCAATACCACAAGTTGTATTTGTGTGAGCTTGAGTCTATAAAAGCAAGCACAAGGTTAGTGGTTAGGGTTGACTCTTATTTTTACAGGCCATGTGAGAGGCTATCATTGTATTGAGTTTTCTTTTGAGAGTGCATATTGTAAAGCATGGCATGGGATGTGTGGATTCATGCTTGGATACATGAAGGTTACAGTAGAGGAGCTTGATGTTTCAGAGGTGTTCATGGAGACTCTGTGAGTGTATTGTAATTTCTTATTGCTGAATAATACATTGAGTATGGATGCTTTTGGAGGCTGGGTTTTTTCCCTCAATGAGGGTTTTCCCAGGGTATATCTTGTGTTATCTTGTTGATTATCTATTGATCTTTACATTATGGTAAATCTGTAAGATTGTATGCATCATTATCTCCATTGGGTTATGTGGAATTGGTTTGATCGACCCATATATTCCTAACAAGTGCTATTAGAGATTTAAGGCTTTTTCATGGCTTGCATATACTTGCATGCTGCTTGTATGTGCTTGCATGTGATGTATCTATACATTTATGGTTTTGGGTGTTTTCATAGATGTTTTGGTATAACTCTTGTTTGTGTAGATCTGGTGCAAAATGGAAGCCATGGCAATACATGGAAGGATTGAGGACATTACAAGGTTTTGTGTAGGTTGTATTACAGATTGGGGGTTATGGGTATTGGAGATTTGTTGTGTATGTTGCAGATATGGTGATTGAAATTCATGGCTGAAGAGGGTTTTCTTGGTTTGGCTTCATGAGGGGTTTGAGGAGGAATTTCTATAGATGACCTCCTGGGACAAAACGGACCTCGCCATTGAGTCCAAGAGGCCTAAGAGGCGAAGAAAAACATATAATCTACCTATGTTTGGCCACAGGAGCAAAAGGCAAAAAATTTTATCCTCCCTAGCTTCGGCGGTATTGCCGTACAGCTACAAGTATGCTTTGTAGTTTTTAACAAAATTTTTTTTTGCATAGGTTAATAGTTCTATAGTTCATGAAAAAATTAGAAAAAAAATTGAACTATGGGATGGAAAATAAAAATTGCAAGATTGAAAATTAATAAAAAATAATAATATTTGGGGGAAGGGGGGTACATAGACCACCGTACCCCCACCCATGCCAGGCGACAGACTTGGCAGTGTCGGTCGGCCTTTAGCTCTGGCCGCATAGCACAGGGTTGGCCTTTGGCTAGCCTGCGGGCCTTAGGCCCCCGGTCCAGCAGGCCGAGACCTGGCCAAGACCTGGCCGGTGGTAAGGTCGGCAACCCAACCACTGGTGGACAGCCCCCGTGGGCTTTGCATATATTTATAGGCAGCTAGAAAAATCATGAGAGGGCGGTGGACATTTTTAATGGTGATAATAAAATATGACAACGAATAATATATTTCGGACTATTGACTATTTAAATATTGCTCGGGGTCCGATGGAGACATAAACAAAATTGAAAAATAATTTGAAATTAGTTAGTCAAAGACACGCTAGCAGTCAACCCACCACGTCAGCGCCACCTCACGCCCAATCATGTGCACAGTCAGTTGCTTGTGTTAGTGATGACATCAACAGGTACTAGGGTCCCACCAGGGGTCCCGTTTTAGCCCTCGGAGGGCATTTTCTTCCGGGGGACATAACTTTTGCCCACAATGTCAGATTTTTGATTTCTTATAATCCTTAGAAATCTCTCTCTGAGAACTATGTATTGATGCAAGTTTGGTTGTTAGATTTTGTTGTTTGTATTAGAATTTGGTGCCTTGAATCCAGGCATTGCTTCGAGACAATTTTATGCTCATAACTTTTGCATACGGAATTAGATTTTTGATTTCAGATAGGCGTTCGAGAGCTATTGATGTGTACTACAGATTGGATCATGTAGATTTTCAGTTTGGTGTGCAGAGAGAGTTTGATACTTGTTTGATCACTTATGGGAGCTAGATATTCAGGGTGCGATTATGAGTGCATTCAGATGGACTTTTGGGCACAAACTTGTGGGAGTGTATGTTGCTATGTGACCATCAGCATAGTATAGCAGGTTTTCATATTTGTGCTTCAAGTTACAGGTTTACAGGTGTTTTTAGAGTTTGAGCTTTGATGGAGACAGGTACATAGGTTGTCTTTTGGTTTGAGGACATGATTGATACACGTGTGAGACTTGGAGTCTCGTTTCAGTGGGAGTTGAGTACAGGTACAATGTTGATGATGATTATGGTGTCATGGATATGCAAGTACACTTTTGCATTGACACAACATGATCATGTATGCGATTGACAGGTATGGGCTATGATGTTTGATTCATGATTATAGATGGTGTTGTGGTGTAGCTTTAGGGGATTGTATTTATCTCATGGATGCTTGATTAGTTCCTTGACTATGGTTACTTGTGTTGTGGACTTGTTTAGTAAATCAAATCTAGCATTAATTTGGTGTTTGAGTCTTGGAGTCTACAGGTTGTCTTCTTTGATATCTCAATTTGCATGTTACTAATGTGATGATGAGTTTGCATGTTACATGTGTTTTGGATCTTTGAGTTATGTAGTTTTGTGGATAATTTGCTACCCCTTGGCTACAGTGGGATGACCCGTATGTGGATTGTCTTTATCCATGAGATTGATTCAGTGTTTATGCAGATTTTGTTAGTTGGCCTTGTTTGTGGTCATGTGTAATTAGTATGTTGCATTGAGATAAGAGGATGGATGATTTGAGTGCCTAGATAGTCAGTTATTGGGACTTATAGCATGTTTATCACGATGTTATGGATAGCTTGGATACATGGTTTTATGTGAGATTTTGACAGTGATGGTTTTATCTTCTTAGTTTGGGGATCATGGTTTTAATTTACCTTTTGGGAGTTGTTGATGTTACAGCAGGATTCCTTGATTGTGTTGGGGCCATGGATGATCTTCATTTAGAAGATGGTTACATTGTTGCCATGTATAGATTGGTGTCACGATTCAGTGAGAGCTTTGACAATGATATGGATTCATCATTAGTGATGGATGATCTTCTTCAGTGGTTGTGGGTGTCTTGGAGAGGCTCTTGGATTATGATTCATATTTCAGTGAGAGTGCTTTGACATCCTGATTTCCATTGTCAGTAGATGGTTATCTTCATGTGATTGGAGATGTTGACATCTTGGTTTACCATGGAGGACTTTTGAAGTCTTTGGTTGAGATGTTGGTTTATGACTTGTTAGTTTGACATGTTTATCCTTTGTTTAGAGATGTTGGTATTGTGTATTGGTTTACTCTGGATACTAGTTTGAGTATTGACATGATACATGTTCTCTTGAGATAGGATTTGTGCATTGATGCATGTGATATCCTAGAAGGAGATGGTTAGATCATGATGTCATGATGGGTTCCTTGATTATGCAGATGTGTAGTTGGAGATTTGACTTTAGTCTTGTATGGTTCTCTTGAGATAGGATGTGTGCATTGATGCATGTGATCTCCTAGAAGGAGATGGTTAGATCATGATGTTATGAAGGGATTCTTGATTATGCAGATGTGCAGTAGGAGCATTGACATTGATCTTGTTGGATCTTTTGGTATTGAGTACATTGATCATCTACTTGGGAGCTTCATGATAGTGCGATGTTGCATTTGGAATTTAGCATAGATTGATCATGGAGGTACTCTTGGATACTTGGAAACTTAGGTGAGGATAGAGTTCTCTTTTGATTAGAGACACTTGTTGAGATGGTTACTCATTGGAGGTTTTAGTAGATAGACCAAGGAGCCTACACCTAGATATGGACATGAGTTCATTATGGACCTAGTGGAGATTGTTCTTGGAGAGTCTTTGTGACTTGGTGTATCTTGGAGGGGCATTCTCATTCCCCACTCTTGGTCTACTTGATGGTTTATCATCTATAAGGTATTGCCCATCCTTTTAGATGCATTTTGATTTATGTTTTATTTTCTCATGGTTATGGATCTTGAGCTATTGTTATTGGTTCTGGAGGGTTCATTTGAGGGACATTAGCATGGTTATCTCTTTGTTCATATGGTTTGATTTATGATTTCAATTATGAGGAGTTTAGGAGATGTGATTGGGCATATTCCTACTTATGGAATGATTATGATTTTGATCTACCTTGACTAGAGAGGCTTACATCCATGTTGGTTACATGATATAAATGTTCATTTGATCTATGAGATTGAATGATTGGGTATTGTTGAGGTTTTTCATTTGGGGTTGTAGAGAAGATCATACTAGACACAACTTTGCACTTTGAGACCTATGTTGGTAGGACATTATGATTTATAGGTTTTCTCCTTTTGTCTCATGGCTACTTCCTGGTGGATCATGTTGATATGGTTGGACTTGGGATAGTTATGGTGACATGTTGTGAGAGATTATGCAGTGTTTTATCTTGCATGTGTGGATCATTGTGATTGTTCTTGATCCTGCATTGGCTTGTTGATTAGCCACACATCAGTTTGAGTGTTGATTGGTAGACTTGGTATGCCTTGGATCTATTTTTAGATTTGACATTACCCATGCAGTGGGAGCTCCTGGATGTATGTGTTCTTCATTAACAGGTTTTATACATGGATCTTATTATTGCAGTATATGGGTTTGATATGTTGTTGGCATGAGTTTACTGATGTTGTTGATACCTATGAGGTATGGATGGTTGGATGTATTAGCATATGTTGTGGTGCTATTACCAGTCATGTGGGTTTTTACCTTTGATAGCTAATTGGAGATTTTGTTACCACTTGGTTTTGATGCTAATGTTCTTTGGATTGGTGCATCTTCACCTTGGCATGTTCCTTTTCTTCCATAGATGGCATGTCGGAAGATGAGAGGAGTTCTTGCTCGAGATGGTGGTTACTTTGATTTTATTGTAGGTATCTTGATGGAACATGATAGCATGTTGAAGATTCGTGTGGTTTCATGTTTGCCTATGATGATGTATTTCATTGATTGACCCTTATGCAATGTATACAACAAGTGGGAGAATGTTGGGAAAAAGGTGTTGTTCACCTTGCATAACATTAATTAATTTAATTATGTAAAATAAATACTCTTTTGTGGTGCATCTTAAGTGATGTGTTTAGCCACATTAAATATTTATTTGGTATCACTTGTAAAAGTTGTATTTAACATTGGGAGACATAAGGTAAATATTTATTATTTTGGGGTCAATGGTTTTGTGCTCATGGTTTTGAGTCACATTGTTTTTATCCAATACCACAAGTTGTATTTGTGTGAGCTTGAGTCTATAAAAGCAAGCACAAGGTTAGTTGTTAGGGTTGGCTCTTATTTTTACAGGATGTGTGAGAGGCTATCATTGTATTGAGTTTTCTCTTGAGAGTGCATATTGTAATGCATGGCATGGGATGTGTGGATTCATTCTTGGATACATGAAGGTTGAAGTAGAGGAGCTTGATGTTTTAGAGGTGTTCATGGAGCTCTGTGAGTGTATTGTAATTTCTTATTGCTCAATAATACATTAAGTATGGATGCTTTTGGAGGCTAGGTTTTTTCCCTCAATGAGGATTTTTCCAGGATATATCTTGTTGATTGCCTATTGATCTTTGCATTATGGTAAATCTGTAAGATTGTATGCATCATTATCTCCATTGGGTTATGTGGAATTGGTTTGATCTACCTGTATATTCCTTACAGTATTCAAAGAAAATATATACATCAATCATTTGGTGAATACCTTTCAGGTGGTTGTCTATACCTAGTAGACCTTCAAACAAGATGAGGTTGAGGTTCTTCTTTCTCTTCTAATTATTTTGAGCTATATGAGCTCTCCTCAGCTTCTTTTCTGTCTTGGGGTCTTGTTTCAACTTTCTTAGGTGTAGAAGGAAGTTGAATCACATCTTTTTTTTAGTTTTCTCTAGTTGTAAGATAATGAAAGAAGGATTAGTTTCTCTAAAAATCACACTTCTACTATATATTACCTTATGTGCAACAAGATCCAAAATCTTCTATCCTTTCAATTGTAACTATATAATCAATGAAGATACATTTCATAGCCTTGTTCTCCAACTTCATTCACTTCTCCCTTGGCACATGTGCATGGTCATCATAACCAAAAACTCTAATATGTCTCAATGAAGGCTTGTGACCCAACCACACCTTGGTGGACATTTTATCAACAAGAGCTTATGGAGGAGAATTATTTATCAAGTAGAAAGCAATGGCTATAGCTTCAACCAAAAAACATTATTCTAGACAACCACCACTAAGCATACTCCTAGCCTTCTCCAATAGTGTCCTATTCATTTTTTCTACAACTCCATTCTATTGAAAAGAATATGGAGTTGTCTCCTATCTTTGTATGCCACAATATTTATAGAGTCTATCAAAATCATTAGAGAAATATTCACTGCAATTGTCAGTTCTTAAACATTTTATTTTATTTCTAGTTTACAACTCAACCATTGCTTTAAATTCTTTAAATTGATTGAAAATTTTAGATTTACTCTTTAAAAATAAACCCATGTCCTTTTTCTATAATCGTTAATGAATGAGATATAATAAATAGAATTCGCGATGGAAGGAACATCAATAGGATAAAAGACATAAGAATGAATAAGATCTAAAATACCACAAGATTTGTGAAGAATCAAGTAAAATTGAACATGGTTTTGTTCTCTATAATTACAGTATCAAATTCAAGATTACAAACCTTCAACAAGGTTCTTATTTTCCAAGTTCCTTAGACACTTCTCTCATATGTGGCCTAATCTCTAGTGCCATAACATAGTCTTCTCTATAGGTAATTTTGATTAAGTAGAAAGAGCACCCTTAGATAGCCAAAAGCCACAACCATCCTCTATAGAGGAAACAATCTCTTTTTCTAATGAAGTAGCCATATAATTTCTTTTGACAAAAGTACTATTGCACTCAATAGTACATGCATTTGTTGGGAATTAAGGTGTCTCAACCTTGGTAATTCCTTGCATTATTTATGTTTGTATTTATTAATTCATTGCCTATGTTGTAAATAAATTGTAAATTCCATATTGTCATATTGTGGGATGTGGTACGGTGATGTGTCATCCTACATGGAAGATGACAACTTGTAATTTTATCCTCACATGAGGAGATAGGCATCCCACTTTGTGGTAGGAGCATTTTGCCATGTGTCGGCATCTTTCATGTTGTGTAAGGGAATTTTTGACCAAAACAGTTATGACGGATTCCTATGACGAAGTTATGACATGTAAGAGTCAGAAATAGAAGCATGTAAGATAGGTGAAGACATGCGTCATGAAGCATCTTTGAAAAAGGATTATTTGGGCGTTCCAAGGTGGACTATGACATGTTGTAAGAGAATATGCTATTTATAGCTTGTGTATGATAGATTGTCTTACAACTATAAGTTGTAACCGCTATGACAGATTATATGACGGTCGTAAGTGTCGTAAGAGCATCTGTCATAGCCCATTTTGGAAATAGGTGACCTCTTTGGGATGGGAACTGTGGACAAGTGTCAGACACATTCTACAATGTTGACCAAGTGTCCTTAGGTATGGGTTTTGGGCCATGAGGCCAAGTTGGACGCCCATTCAAAGATAGGTCCAATATTGCCTTGTATATTCTATATAAACAGGTGCTTGGAGAGGGAGTTGAATCACAAGTTTACAGGTACTGTTATGCTACCGGATTGACTCCAAACATGAGTGTCAAAGACCATTGAAGCTTGCATTGTAAGTGTATTGTAAACAACTTTCAGATTTGTTAATACATTGTGCAGGTTTTTGAGTGTGGTAAGGGTTTTCCCCACCGTAAAGATTTGTCTCTCTTCTTCTGTCTTCTTTCTGGTTCATGTGGATTGTTGCAATATCTTTGTTAGATGTTCTATGTTTCTGTAGTTGTAAGGATTAATTTGAATTTGCATAGCCCTCTCCTCATTAGATTAGTGTAGGAAGCATTTTCCACACACCTAGCTTCCTTTCAGTTGGTATCAGAGCCTGGCCAGTTTTGGTCTTAGCTGTTGGGTAGGGGTTTTTTGAGCTAATCTTAAGTTGAGTGAGATTCTATGTAGAGTATTTTGAATCTTATCACAACAAGGAAATGACAAGCACATCTAGAAGATTTGAAGTGGAGAAATTTAATGGCACTAATTTCAAGCTGTGGAAGCTTAAGATGGAAGACATGCTTGTTGACCAAGACCTTTGGCAAAATGTCAATGGAACTAAACCAGCTGCAATGTCACAAGATGATTGGGATCTCAAGGATCGGAAGGCTAAGGGTCTCATAATACTTAGTCTTACTGATTCTATCTTGTTAAATGCCCATAAGGAGAAAACTGCAACCTTGCTTTGGAAGAAGTTGGGAGATGTGTATCAAGCCAAATCCCTAGTTAATAAACTTTTTCTAAGAAAGAAGTTGTATTCTCTTCAAATGGAAGATGGAGGATCTGTTGCTGAACATATGAATTCTTTTAACATGCTGGTTGTACAATTGACATCTATTGGTGTGAAAATGGAGGAGGAGGATCGGTGTATGATCCTGCTTTGTTCTTTTCCGGACTCGTGGGATCACCTTTCCATGGCTATTGGAAGCACCGCATCCACATTCAAAATGGATGAAGTGGTTTCTTCTTTGTTATCCGAAGAGATGTGGAGAAAGTCTTTTGATGCAGCCAAAGAGGCTCTTGTAGTTCGTGGAAGACCCAAGGCGAAAGGGAAAAAGAAGGACAAGAAAGCTGAGAAGGGTAGATCCAAATCCCATGGGAGATCTAAATCTCCTAGAAAGTCCTAGTCTATTTTTTGGAATTATGGTAAAACCGGGCATTTCTAAAACTAATGCAAAGAGGAGAAGAAAAAGGAGAAGAAAGCTCTTGATTCAGATTCTGACAAGTCACAAGATGATGATGATGCCTTCATCGCAACCTTGGCAACCCATGCATCTGATGATGTGTGGCTGATTGAATCTGGGGCTTCATTCCACATGACCTCGCATCAAGATTGGTTTACTAAGTATGAGGAGTTCAATGGTGGAAAGGTGTACTTGGGTGACGACTAGCATCTAAAGATTGTTGGTCGTGGAAGAGTCTCTATCTGATTCCCTTATGGTCGAGTGAAGGGGATCTCTAGGGTTATGCATATCCTAGGCTTAGCACAGAACTTGCTTTCTGTAAGTAGTTTGAATGATGTAGGTGTGCAAGTTGTCTTTTCAAAAGAAGGATGCAAGATGACTAGAGGAGCTATGGTGCTTACTAAGGGTACTAGGAGAGGTACTCTGTTCCAGTTGGGGCATGCATTTCACAATGAAATAGTTCTTCTGATTTAAGGAAGAGGGTAGCAGTCACTTCATCCCCACCATCTTAATGAGTAGTTAAGAGATCTGTTGTTTTTGGTTCTGATGTTTGTAATCATGCCTTGGAAGTTAAACTTCCTGCCGAAAAGACAATGTTATGGCATAGGAGATTTGGCCACATTGGTGAGAAGGGTCTGCGTACCCTAAAAAATAAAAACGTCGTTGAGGGGTTAGATGATTGTAATCTTGAGTTTGACTTTTACGAACATTGCATATATGGGAAACAAAATCGTGTTTAGTTTTATTCGAGTTCTCACAAGTCTTCTGGTGTGTTGGACCTTGTTCATTCTAATGTATTTGGTCCTATTAATGTTCCTTCGTTATCAAAATTTGTATATTTTGTATCTTTCATAGATGACTACAGTAGAAGGACATGGATTTATTTTCTTAGAAGCAAATCTGAAGTCTATAGTAAGTTTAAGGAGTTTAAGGCCTTTACTGAAAATCAGACTGGTAAAAAGATTAAGTGTTTGAGAACTGAAAACGGAGGTGAGTTCTGTTCTACATAATTTGATAAATATTGCAAGGAACTTGGGATTGAAAGACATAAGACAACTCCATACACCCCACAGCAAAATGGAGTTGCAGAAAATATGAACAGGACACTGATGGAGAAGGCTAGGAGTATGCTTAGTGGAGCTAGCCTAGAACAAAAATTTTGAGCTGAAGCTGTTGTCACTACTTTCTATCTTGTAAATAGATTTCCTACATTAGCTCTTGTTGGAAAGACACCCATGGAGGTGTGGTCTGGTAGAAAGCCTTCAATAAGGCATCTTCATGTTTTTGGTTGTGAGGAATATGCACATGTGCCTAGGGAGAAGTGGTCAAAATTAGAGAACAAGGCTGTTAAGTGTATCTTCATTGGCTATGGTGTTAGTGTGAAAGGATACAAGCTTTGGGACCCTGTGGTTGAAAAAGTGTTGTATAGAAGTGTCATCTTCAGAGAGCTTACACCTTCTTCCACTATTCTACAACTAGAAGAAAAAGAAAAGAAAGAGGATGTTGTTCAGTTTCCTCCTACCCCTGAGAAGACTGAATAGAAAGACAATGTTGGACCTGATGATGAGGAGAGCTCTAGCAGCTCTGAAAGCTCAGATGAAGAAGTTGAACCTCAACCTTAGTTCTTGAGGAGGTCTACATGGATAAGAAAGCAACCTGAAAGGTTTGGTTGTACATTGCTTGATTCTAGTTGTGCTTTTGCTTTGCTTACTAACAGTGATGAACCTAGAACTGTATCAGACGCTATGGACATGAAAGATGTAGGTTCCTGGGAGGAGGCCATGGAGGATGAAATGACTTCTTTGGAAAAGAATCAAACTTGGGACTTGGTGCCTTTGCCTCTTCGAAAAAAACCCATTGGATGTAAATGGGTGTTCAAGAAGAAATTTGGTGCAGATGGCAGTGTTGAGAAGTATAAGGCCAGATTGGTTGTGAAGGGGTATTCACAAGTGGAGGGTATAGATTATGGTGAGATATTCTCTCCCGTTGCAAAGCTGACATCCATTTAATTCTTGTTGTCTCTTGCAGTAGCTTATGACTTAGAAGTAGAACAGATGGATGTGAAGACAACTTTCCTTCATGGTGATTTGGAGGAAGAAATCTACATGTCACAACCAAAGCATTACATGGTGAAAGGTAAAGAAAATTTAGTTTACAAACTTAAGAATTCTTTGTATGGTTTGAAGCAATCTCCTAGGAGATGGTACTTGAAGTTTGATGCCTTTGTGTTGTCAATTAGATTTGTGAGATCAAAATTGGATCACTGTGTGTATTATAAGTTTGATGGTGATCATATTCTCATTGTTGCACTGTATGTTGATGATATGTTGCTCATTGGGAAGGGTAAGAATGATGAAGGGGGTAAATCATAAAACACACAACAACAGAAATTGCACACAGAAAATAGAACTTTCTTTACTGATTTGGACAACTTATTACATTACAGAAGCTCAAATACAATTAGAGGAACCAACCCACCACAGGCTGCAACACATTACATCACAAGACTCTGGAATCATCAGCCTTCTATAACCCCAATTAGCTAGGGTTTCTATTTTTCCACCTATTCTTGACTCTACACTTTCCCCCTTAACTTTACTACTGCCCAGGGTTCCCAAAAAATGGTTATTAATAGCCTTTTTGGTGGCCAACAACTAAAATTTGAAATTTGCATCTCCCTCCAAAAATAGGTCAACTTCCGAGAGCCATAACTTTTGATTCAAGTGTCTGATTGACAAACCGTTTTATGCGTCAGAAATCTTGTGAAGTGTTCTACGTGTTTAGAACTAGCTCTATGGTTCTGGCCATTATTGGGCTCATACAAGGCCATTTAGTGCCTCAAACCTAAGTTTGAATAATTTTCAGGTGTTTTTTAGGAAACATAAACTTTAATATCTTTCAGCTCGCAAATGATCTTTGATTCCTTCACCAAAGGTCTTATTTTTTAGTTATGAAGCTTCCTGTAAATTTTCACTTCAATCCATGTCCAAATGCAAACTTTCTAAAAATAGCAGGTCACTATTTTTAGTAGTTTGGAAAAACTGAAAGTTGTACATCATTATTCAAGTGATTATGGAACTAGAACCACAAATTTTGAAAAGAAATGGAAACAACATCAATAATTTTGAAACACATCTTTTTTTGGGTGATGCAAGATTGCCCTTACACCACCAGATGCTCTTGCATCAAAGAATATGATTTCTGATTTTAAATCTCAGTTGTCAACACAGTTTGAAATGAAATATTTAGGGGCAGCTAGGTACATTCTAGGAATGGAAATCAGAAGAGACAGAACCAACAGAAAACTTTGGTTAAGCTAGAGTAAGTATGTGAAGACCATGTTGGATAGTTTTAGCATGGTAGATTGTAGACCATTGTGTGTTCCTGTTTGTTTGGGGACAAAGTTTTCTGTTGAGGATTGTCCAAAATCTCCTAGTGAAGTGGAGGACATGAGAAGAGTACCTTATGCTAGTGTTGTTGGCAGTTTGATGTATGCTATGGTTTGCACAAGACCAAACATTGCCCAAGCAGTGGGAGTCCTTAGTCGATTTATGGCTAATCCTGGACGGGTTCATTGGGATGTAGTTAAGCAAGTGTTCAAATATTTGAGGGGTACTTCTGAGTATTCCATATGCTATCATGGTAATGTTACATGACCTCCACATTCTATTGATATTCATGGATTTGTGGATTCAGATTGGGTAGGTGACATTGACAGTAGGAGATCCACTAGTGCTTATGTGTTTACACTTTTTGGTGGTGCTATTAGTTGGATGAGTAAGCAACAATTTGTGGTTGCTTTGTCCATGACAAAAGTTGAGTATATGGCAGAAACTCATGCCTGTAAGGAATCCATTTGGCTTAAGAGATTGTGTTCAGATATTGGTGTTGATGTAGGTCAGATCACGATCAATTGTGATAGTCAGAGTGCAATTTTCCTTGCGAAGAATCTAACTTTCCATGCTAGAACAAAGCACATTGATGTTGAGTTTCACTTCGTGTGAGACATGGTTGAGGATGGAAAGGTAAATTTGGAGAAGGTAGATACTTTGAAGAATGTTGCAGATGCATTGACGAAACCAGTGGGCACAGAGAAGTTCAGATGGTGTTCGAAGTCTATGGGCCTCTCGGCCTATAGCAGTTAAATCTTTCTATTCTATTAGCTCTTACAAGGTGCTCAACAAGTGGGAGAATGTTGGGAATTAAGGTGTCTCAACCTTGGTAATTCCTTGAATTATTTATGTTTGTATTTATTAATTCATTACCTATGTTGTAAATAAATTGTAAATTCCATATTGTCATATTGTGGGATGTGGCACGGTGATGTGTCATCCTACATGGAAGATGACAACTTGTAATTTTGTCCTCACATGAGGAGATAGGCATCCTACTTTGTGGTAGGAGCATTTTGCCATGTTTTGACATCTTTCATGTTGTGTAAGGGAATGTTTGACTGAAACAGTTATGACGGATTCCTATGACGAAGTTATGACATGTAAGAGTCAGAAATAGAAGCATGTAAGATAGGTGAAGACATGTGTCATGAAGCATCTATGAAAAAGGCTTATTTGGGTGTCCCAAGGTGGACTATGACATGTTGTAAGAGAATATGCTATTTATAGCCTGTGTATGATAGATTCTCTTACAACTGTAAGTTGTAATTGCTATGATAGATTCTATGACGGTCGTAAGTGTCGTAAGAGCATCTGTCATAGCCCATTTTAGAAATAGGTGACCTCTTTGGGATGGGAGCTGTGGACAAGTGTCAGGCACATTCTACAATGTTGACCAAGTGTTCTTAGGTGTGGGTTTTGGGCCATGAGGCCAAGTTGGATGCCCATTCCAAGATAGGTCCAATATTGCCTTGTATAAACAGGTGCTTGGAGAGGGAGTTGAATCACATGTTTACAGGTACTGTTATGCTGTCGGATTGACTTCAGACATGAGTGTCAAAGACCATTAAAGCTTGCATTGTAAGTGTATTGTAAACAGCTTTTAGATTTGTTAATACATTGTGCAGGTTTCTGAGTGTGGGGTTTTTCACCTGATAACAGTTTTCCCCACCGTAAATTTTTGTCTCTCTTCTTATGTCTTATTTCCTGTTCATGTGCATTTCTACAATATCTCTATTAGATGTTCTATGTTTCTATAGTTGTAAGGATTAATTTGAATTTGCATAGCCCTCTCCTCATTAGATTAGTGTAGGAAATGTTTTCTGCACACCTAGCTTCCTTTCAGCATTAGGCTAAAACAAGGTTCCCATTCTACTACCTCTAGCAATCACCATACCACCTCTCATCATTTTAACATTAGCTTCATAAAACTAAACTTTTACACCCACATATATTAGTTTCCTCATAGATAACAAATTTCATGCTAAGCTTGGGATATGCAAGACACCATCAAATATTCTAATTCTACCATTAGAAAAAATTGTCTAAATACTGTTAGGAATTAAGGTGTCTCAACCTTGGTAATTCTCTACATTTGTAATGTTTGTATTTATTATTCAATTGCCTATGTTGTAAATAATTGGAAATTCCACTTTGTCATATTGTGGGATGTGGCACGGTGATGTGTCAATCCTACATGGATTATGACAACTTGTTATTTTGTCCTCACATGAGGAGATAGGCATCCCACTTAGTGGTAGGAATATTCTGCCATGTGTCAGCATCTTCTATGTTGTGTAAGGAATGTTTGACCGAAACGGTTATGATGGATTCCTATGACAAATCTATGACATGTAAGAGTCGAGAATAGAAGGTTGTAAGACAGGTAATGACATGTGTCATGTAGCATCTTTGAATGAGGCATATTTGGGTGCCCCAAGGTGGAATATTATGTGTTGTAAGAGAATATGCTATTTATAGCATGTGTATGATAGATTCTCTTACAGTTGTAAGTTGTAACCGCTATGACAGATTCTATGTCGGTCGCAAGTGTCGTAAGAGCATCTGTCATAGCCCATTTTGGAAATTGGTGACCTCTTTGGGATGGGAACTATGGACAAGTGTCAGACACATTTTACAATGTTGACCAAGTGTCCCTAGGCATGGGTTTTGGTCCAAAATGCCATATTGGACGCCCATTCCAAGAAAGGTCCAAAATTGCCTTGTATGTTCTATTTAAACAGGTGCTTGGAGATGGAGTCTGTATCACAGATTTACAGGTACTGTTATGCTACCGGATTGACTCCAGACATGAGTGTCGAAGACCATTGAAGCTTGCATTACAAGTGTATTGTAAACATTCTTTCAGATTTGTTAATACATTGTGTAGGTTTCTGAGTGTGGGTTTTTTCACCTGATAAGGGTTTTCCCCACCGTAAATCTTTGTCTCTCTTCTTATGTCTACTTTTTGGTTCTTGTGTTTTGCTGCTATATCTCATGTTAATGTTTTTAACATCACTGTAATAGTTAGGATAAAGTTGAATTTGCATAGCCCTCTCCTCAATAGATTAGTGTAGGAAGCATTTCCGCACACCTTGCTTCCAACAGTTGGTATCAAAGCTTGATCACCTTTGGTCCTAGTTGTAGGGTAGGGTTTTTTTGAGCTAATCTTAGGTTGAGTGGGAATTTGTGTAGAGCATTCTGTATCTTATTGCAGCAAGGAGATGGTAGGCACATCAGGAAGGTTTGAAGTAGAGAAGTTTAATGGCAGTAATTTCAAGTTGTGGAAGCTCAAAATGGAAGACATGTTAGTTGACCGAGACCTTTGGGAAAGTGTGAATAGAACTAAACTAGCTACAATGACTCAAGATGAGTGGGATCTCAAGGATCGGAAGGCTAAGGGTCTCATAAGACTTAGTCTTTCCAATTTTGTGTTGTTAAATGTCCATGAGGAGGCTACTGCAAAACTCCTTTGGAAGAAGTTGGGGGATGTGTATCAAGCCAAATCCCTAGTCAATAAACTTTTCCTGAGAAAGAAGTTGTATTCTCTTCAAATGAAGGAGGGAGGTTCCGTAGCTGAGCATATGAATGCCTTTAATATGCTAGTTGCACAATTAACATCTATTGGTGTAAAAATGGAGGAGGATGATCAGTGTATGACCCTGCTTTGTTCTCTATCAGACTCATGGGATCATCTTGTCATGGCAATCGGAAGCACCACATCCACATTCAAAATGGAAGAAGTGGTTTCTTCACTGTTGTCTAAAGAGATGCAGAGAAAGTCTTCTGAGGCAGCCAAAGAAGCCCTTGCAGTTCGTGGAAGACCCAAGGAGAAAGGGAAGAAGAAGGACAAGAAAGCTAAGAAGGGTAGATCCAAATCCCGTGGGAGATCCAAATCTCCTAGAAAGTCCAAGGCTCTTTGTTGGAACTGTGGCAAGACCGAGCATTTCCAAAAGGAATGCAAAGAGGAGAAGAAGAAAAAGAAGAAAGCTCCTGATTCAGATTCTGACAAATCACAAGATGACGGTGATGCTTTCATCGCAGCCCTGCCAACCCATGCATCTAATGATGTGTGGCTAATCGACTCTGGTGCATCATTCCACATGACCTTGCATCGAGACTGGTTCACTAAGTATGAGGAGTTTGATGGTGGAAAGGTGTATTTGGGTGACGACTCTCATCTGAAGATTGTTGGTCATGGAAGAGTCTCTATCTGATTCCCTGATGGTCAAGTGAAGGGGATCTCTAGGGTTATGCACATCCCAGGCTTAGCACGGAACCTGCTTTCTGTAAGTAGTTTGAATGATGCAAGTGTGTAGGTTGTCTTTTTGAAAGAAGGATGCAAGATGACTAGAGGATCTATGGTGCTTGCTAAGGGTACTCAAAGAGGTACTCTGTTTCAGTTGGAAGCATGCATTGCACAATGCAATAGTTCTTCTAACTCAAGGAAGAGGGCAGCAGTCACTTCATCCCCACCATCTGAATGAGCAGTGAAGAAATCTGTTGTTTCTAGTCTTGATGGTTGTAATCGTGCATTGGAAGTTAAACTTCTTGTAGAAAAGACAATGTTATGGCATAAGAGATTTGGCCACATTGGTAAGAAGGGTCTGCGTACCCTAAAAAAAAAGAACCTCATTGAGGGGTTAGATGATTGTAATCTTGAGTTTGACTTTTGTGAACATTGCATTTATGGAAAATAAAACTGTGTTTAGTTTTACTCAAGTTCTCATAAGTCTTCTGGTGTGTTGGACCTTATTCATTCTGATGTGTTTGGTCTTGTTAATGTTCCTTTGTTATCAAAATATGTATACTTTGTATCCTTTATAGATGATTACAGTAGAAGGACATGGATTTATTTTCTCAGAAGCAAATATGAAGTCTATAGCAAGTTTAAGGAGTTTAAATCTTTTGGTGAAAATCAGACTGGTAAAAAGATTAAATGTTTGAGAACTGACAATGGTGGTGAGTTCTGTTCTATAGAATTCGATAAGTATTGCAAGGAACTTGGGATTGAAAGACATAAGACAACTCCATACACACTGTAGCAAAATGGAGTTGCAGAGAGGATGAACAGGACACTAATGGAGAAGGCTAGGAGTATGCTTAGTGGAGCTGGTCTAGAACAAAAGTTTTGGGCCGAAGCTGTTGCCACTGCTTGCTATCTGGTAAATAGATCTCCTACATCAGCTCTTGTTGGAAAGACACCCATGGAGGTGTGGTCTGGTAGAAAGCCTTCAGTAAGGCATCTTCATGTTTTTAGTTGTGAGGCATATGCACATGTGCCTAGGGAGAAGTGGTAAAAGTTGGAGAACAAAGCTGTTAAGTGTATCTTCATTGGCTATGGTGTTGGTGTGAAAGGATACAAGCTTTGGGACCCCGTGGTTGAAAAAGTGTTGTATAGCAGAAGTGTCATCTTCAGAGAACTTACACCTTCTTCCACTATTTTGCAGCCAGAAGAAAAAGAAAAGAAAGAGGATGTTGTTCAGTTTTCTCTCACCCCTGAGAAGACTGAACAAAAAAACAATGTTGGACCTGATGATGAGGAGAGCTCTAGCAGCTCTGAAAGCTCAGAGGAAGAAGTTGAACCTCCACCTTAGCTCTTGAGGAGGTCTACACAGATAAGAAAGCAACCTGAAAGGTTTGGTTTCACATTGCTTGATTCTAGTTGTGCTTATGCTTTAATCACTAACAGTGATGAACCTAGAATTGTATCAGAGGCTTTGGATATGAAGGATGTAGGTTCCTAGAAGGAGGCCATGGAGGAAGAAATGGCTTCTTTGGCAAAGAATCAAACTTGGGACTTGGTGCCTTTGCCTCCTGGACGGAAACCCATTGGATGCAAATGGGTGTTCAAGAATAAGATTGGTGTAGATGGCAGTATTGAGAAGTATAAGGCCAGATTGGTTGCGAAGGGGTATTCACAAGTGGAGGGTATAGATTATGGTGAGATCTTCTCTCTCGTTGTAAAGCTGGCATCCATTTGATTCCTATTGTCACTCGCAGTAGCTGATGACTTGGAGGTAGAATAGATGGATGTGAAGATAGCTTTTCTTTATTGTGACTTGGAAGAAGAGATCTACATGTCACAGCCAGAGTATTACATGGTAAAAGGTAAAGAAAATTTGGTTTGCAAACTTAAGAAGTCTTTGTATGGTTTGAAGCAATCCCCTAGGAGATGGTACTTGAATTTTGATGCCTTTGTGTTGTTAATTAGATTTGTGAGATCAAAATCGGATCACTATGTTTATTATAAGTTTGATGGTGATCGTATTCTCATTGTTACACTATATGTTGATGATATGTTGCTCATTGGGAAGGGTAAGAATATGATTTCTGATTTTAAATCTCAGTTGCCAGCTCAGTTTGAAATGAAAGATTTAGGGGCAGCCAGGTACATTCTAGGAATGGAAATCAGAAGAGACAGAACCAACATAAAACTTTGGTTAAGCTAGAGTAAGTATGTGAAGTCCGTGTCAGACAGATTCAACATGGTAGATTGTAGACCGTTGTGTGTTCCCGTTTCTTTGGGGACAAAGTTGTCTGTTGAGGATTGTCCAAAATCTTCTAGTGAGGTGGAGGACATGAGCAGAGTACCTTATTCTAGTGTTGTTAGCAGTTTGATGTATGCTATGGTCTGCACAAGACCAGACATTGCCCAAGCAGTGGGAGTCCTTTGTCGATTTATGGCTAATCCTAGACGGGTTCATTGGGATGCAGTTAAACGAGTGTTCAGATATTTGAGGGGTACTTCCGAGTATTCCATTTGCTATCATGGTAATGTTTCAGGACCTCCACATTCTGTTGATATTCATGGATTTGTGGATTCAGATTGGGCAGGTGACATTGACAACAGGAGATCCACCAGTGCTTATGTTTTTACACTGTTTGGTGGTGCTATTAGTTGGATGAGTATGTGACAACCTATTGTTGCTTTGTCCATGATAGAAGTTGAGTATATGGCAACAACTCATGCTTGTAAGGAATCCATTTGGATTAAGAGATTGTGTTCTGATATTGGTGTTGATGCAGGTCAGATCACGATTAGTTGTGACAGTCAGAGTGCAATTTGCCTTGCAAAGAATCCAACTTTCCATGCTAGAACCAAGCACATTGATGTTTAGTTTCACTTCATGAGGGACATGGTTGAGGATGGAAAGGTAAATTTGGAGAAGGTAGATACTTTGAAGAATGTTGCAGATGCATTGACGAAACCAGTGGGCACAGAGAAGTTCAGATGGTGTTCGGAGTCTATGAGCCTCTCAGCCTATAGCAGTTAAATCCTATTTTTTATTGGCTCTTACAAGGTGTTTGACAAGTGGGAGAATGTTGGGAATTAAAGTGTCTCAACCTTGGTAATTCTCTGTAGTTGTAATGTTTGTATTTATTATTCAATTGCCTATGTTGTAAATAATTGGAAATTCCACTTTGTCATATTGTGGGATGTGGCATGGTGATGTGTCAATCCTACATGGATTATGCCAACTTGTTATTTTTTTCTCACATGAGGAGATAGGCATCCCACTTAGTGGTAGGAATATTCTACCATGTGTTGACATCTTCTATGTTGTGTAAGGAATGTTTGACCGAAACGGTTATGACGGATTCCTATGACGAATCTATGACATGTAAGAGTTGAGAATAGAAGGTTGTAAGATAGGTAATGACATGTGTCATGTAGCATCTTTGAATGAGGCATATTTGGGTGCCCCAAGGTGGAATATGATGTGTTGTAAGAGAATATGCTATTTATAGCATGTGTATGACAAATTCTCTTACAACTGTAAGTTGTAACCACTATGACAGATTCTATGACGGTCGTAAGTGTCGTAAGACCATCTGTCATAGCCCATTTTGGAAATTGGTGACTTCTTTGGGATGGGAGCTATGGACAAGTGTCAGACACATTCTACAATGTTGACCAAGTGTCCCTAGGCATGGGTTTTGGTCCAAGATGCCATATTGGACGCCCATTCAAAGAAAGGTCCAAAATTGCCTTGTATGTTCTATTTAAACAGGTGCTTGGAGATGGAGTTTGTATCACAGATTTACAGGTACTATTATGCTTTCGGATTGACTCCAAACATGAGTGTCGAAGACCATTGAATCTTGCATTACAAGTGTATTGTAAACATTCTTTCAGATTTGTTAATACATTGTGCTGGTTTCTAAGTGTGGGGTTTTTCACCTGATAAGGGTTTTCCCCACTGTAAATATTTGTCTCTCTTCTTCTATCTACTTTCTGGTTCTTGTGTTTTGCTGCTATATCTCATGTTAATGTTTTTAACATCGCTGTAATAGTTAGGATAAAGTTGAATTTGCATAGCCCTCTCCTCAATAGATTAGTGTAGGAAGTGTTTCCGCACACCTAGCTTCCTTTCAAATACTACCATGGCCAACAATATTTAAATAGGAATTATCACCCAAGTACACCTTACCACCTTCATATTTTTCATACTCACTAAACCTATTTATGTTAGAGGTCATGTGAAAGGATGCATCCGAGTCAATCAACCATGCATTCTCAACTACATGAGTGACCAAAGCTACAATGAAGGCATCACCATCTTGCTTCTCAAACTAAGAATCATAATCAACCTCCTCCTCCTCCTTATTATTCTCTTCTTTACACTCCTAATGGAAGTGATCAGGTTTACTGTAGCTCCAACAAATAACCTTGGACTTTCCAAGAGATTTAAATTTCCCCTTGGACTTGGATCCAAAATTTTCACACTACATATCATTCTTGTTTCCTCTATATTTAGGTTTTCCTGGAACACTCAAAGCCTCTTTGGCATTTAGAGAGATCTTCCTCCTCATTTCATTAGAAAGAAAAGAATCAACAACATACTCCACCTTCAAAATGACTTAAGTTCTCCCAATTGCCATGACCAAGCTATCCCATGAGTTTCACTACAACAAATCCCTGTGATTGGCTCCATTTTTTGCTTCCACCCATTGTTTTAATGTATTTTTCTCCATTTTTTTAAAAAAGTCAGCGCTATTTATCAAGATGGCAATGTTTTTGGCATTTTTTGTGCCGACCAGAACAAGTTGACACTAAATTAGGCGCAAATTAGTGCCTCAATTAGCACCTACTTTAGTTCCTACTGTAGCGCCTAATTTAGCACCACATTTAACGCCTGGTTTAGCACCTTATTTAGTGCCTGTTTTAGTGCTCGTGTTAATGCCTTATTTAGCACCTAAATTTAGTGCTTGATGTAGCACCTGTTTTAGTGCCTAATTTATGGTTACTTGGGTTTATGAGTATTATTTAGGGTTTAGGGTTTATGGTTTTGGGATTAGGGGTTAAGGTTTAGAGGTTTAGGGTTTAGGGTTTAGAGAGAGATAGAGGACCAATAGGGAGATATAGAGGAGACCGAGGGGAGAGATAGGGAGATATAGAGTGAGGGACATGGCCAAAGACATAGGGAGAGAGATTGAGAGGTAGAGGGACAAAGGCGATAGGGAGAGAGGGGAGAGATAGGGAGATATAGGTTTAGGGTTTCTGATCGGGTTTAGAGGTTAGGGGTTAGGGTTTAGGGGCATTATTTAGGGTTTAGTGTTTATTGTTTAGGGGTTAGGGGTTTAGGTTTAGAGGTTTAGGGTTTAGGGTTTAGGGTTTATAGAGAGAGAGGAATGATAGGGAGATATAGAGGAGACTATGGAGAGATATAGAGAGTGAGGCACATGCACATGGCCAGGGACATAGGGAGAGAGATTGAGAGGTAGAGGGATGATAGAGATAGGGAGATAGGGGATAGATCATTGGGAGATAGAGGTTTAGAGTTGCTTGGATTTAGGGTTTAGGGGTTTGGGGTTTAGGGTTGCTCAGGTTTGGAGAGAGAGAGAGAGAGAGAGAGAGAGAGAGAGAGAGAGAGAGAGAGAGAGAGAGAGAGAGAATATTAGAGATAGGGAGATATATAGGGGTTTAGGGTTTCTCAGGTTTAGGGGTTAAGGTTTAGAATCATTATTTGGGGCTTACGGTTTGGGGTTTAGTGTTTAGAGAGAGGACCAATAGCTGGGAGATATAGAGAGTGAGGTACATGGCCAGAGACATAGCCGGAAGAGATTATAGGGATATATATGGAGAGTGAGGGACATGGCTAGAGACACAGGAAGAGAGATTGAGAGGTAGAGGAACGATAGAGATAGAGAGATAGCTAGGGAGATAGAGGTTTAGGGTTGCTTGGGTTTAGTGTTTAGGGTTTCTCAGGTTTAAGGGCATTATTTAAGGTTTATGGTTGCATGTCAAAAGAAGTCTCTCTCTCTCTAGATCCCTCAACCCTAAATAATGCCTCTAATCCCTAACCCCTAACCCATAACCCCTAAACCCTAAACCTGAGCAACCCTAAACCTCTATCTCCCTATAATCTCACCCTTATCTCCCTCTCTCTAGCTATCATCCCTCTACCTCTCAATCTCTATCCCTATCTCTTTAGACATCTCACTCACTCTTTATCTCCCTATCTCTCGCTCGACTGTGATCTCCTCTATCTCTCCCAATCTATCTCCTCTCTCTTGACTCTACGTACCTATCTATCTCTCCCTATCTCTTGCCTTTCTCTCTATCTCCCTATCTCTCTAGACATCTCTCTAGTGATCACTCTCTATCTCCCTATCTCCTCTATCTCTCCCTATGATTTGTCTCCTCTCTATCTCTCTCTACCTATCTATCTCTCCCTATCTCTCTATCTCTTGTCTCTCTCAACCCCCTATCATTCCTATATATATCATTAATGAAAAAGCATGGAAAACTTATAGGACTCTCTCTCTCTCTCTCTCTCTCTCTTTGTCTTTGTCTCTATCTGTCTCCCTTATCAACAAAGCAAATGGAAACAAGAAAACTAGGACATGAAAAGAGGGATGAGGATATAAATTGGCAGCCAGATGAAATAGAAACAAGCTTATAAAACTAAAGTTCATTGGATGGAAGATCGAATGATGAGAGGAGAGGTGCAAAATAGTAAAATAGGGAAAAATTGGTGGGATCTAAAGGAAAAGGAAAACTAGGAAAGCTAGGAAAAGGATTTAACTAGCTAGGAGCTGGTAGATAATATATATTTGTTAGAGAGAGAGATAGAGACAGAGAGTTGCTTGGGATTAGCATTCAGGGTTTAGGGGCATTATTTAGCATTTATGAGTTTAGCATTGCTCAAGTTTAGGGTTTAGAGTTTACTAGGGTTTAGGGTTTATGATTTAGGGGCATTATTTAGGGTACTTTAGGGTTTATGGTTTAGGGGTTAAGGTTTAGAGGTTTAGGGTTTAGTGTTTAGAGAGAGGACCAATAAAGAGATAGAGAGAGTGAGGGACATGGCTAGAGACATAGAGAGAGATATTGAGAGGTAGAGGAATGATAGAGATAGGGCTAGATAGGGAGATAGGGAGATAGAGGTTTAGGGTTGCTTGGGTTTAGTATTGTTTAGGGTTTAGGGGTTTGTGGTTTAGGATTTAGGGGTTTAGGGTTTATGGTGGGTCAGGGTTGGGTGCTTATAAGGGGCATTATTTAGGGTTTATGGTTTAGGGGTTAGGGGTTAGGGGTTAGGGGTTAGGGTTTAGGGTTATTAGGGGCACTATTAGGGGTTTATAGGTCTTCAAGGATCTAGATAGTGTGGCTATACACATTGCTACACATGTTGGTGGCTAGTTAGACACATGGAACATCAACAACCACATGTTATGCTTCTATACACATGTGCCACCTAATGACATTTGTACTACAAAACATTATCATATAATTGGCACTATATGCATCTGACACATGGTCATGATGTCCACGTACGCCACAATATGCCACAATGATCTACTAGTTGGCATGACCATACAAGTTTGAGTACATTTGTTCTCATCCCATCCATATAAGAAATGCACCATACACTATGTTGGATATTTGTCAACATCTACATGTAGAATAACTAATGGTATTCTTGAACAAATGCCTACTTTGTACATTTTTTAGAGTAAAAGCGAGGTATATATAACAAATTTTCATCTTACCTCTGTGTATATTTCCTTTGTTCATTTTGAATAGAAGTGACATATGTTAGAACCCTTCTATATTTGAATGTGTTTTGGTTTACATATCTATTTTTCTTTATGTATTCTATGATCTTATTAATTACATTAATAGATAATATAGGATTGTCCCTCACTAGTTCACCTTGGGAATTAGATGAAATAACATTTGAAGTTCATTGTAAATTAACAACATGGTGAGCATTTTGTTGATTTTCTTGCTTATTTTCACCCTTTTGAAAATTGAATTTTCCTATTGAAAATTTGAAGGATGAGATCGATATTTAAGTGCATTAGATTTAAGAATTTGATAGTGTATCAAAATCATCATTAGGAATTTCATAGTGTATCTTTGTTGATAAAGTTTGAAAGCCAATAACATAATCATGATTGCACTCATTAATTTGATCCTTGTTTGATGCTCTCCTATTCCTAATTCAATCTATCTTAATAGTGAAGGAAAATAAATACATGGGCAACCCATAGAGAAATTTGTCATCAATTTTGTTCCTCAAAATTGTCTCATGATACGGTGAAGGAAAAAATTACAAAAGATAAATTGTGATCATTGTTCATCGACCCAAAAACTAATGCATTGTTAAAAATGTAGACACCTAAATCTTACCATAGCCTAACATCACACCAGATCTATCCCACATCTCCTCTTACAATGTTAATTAAATAAATCATATTTATTTAATTAACCACTTTGATCATTCCTCCTAATATCAGTTTAATAAGTCACGATATTTAATAAATAAATCTAACCGCTCTTCTGACATTAATTAAATATTAACCCTTCCTCTAAAGTCTCATCCTTAATTAAATAAATCCACATTTATTTAATTATATCAATCACCCCCAACATTCCCCCACAACTAAATAAATACATATATATGATGGTCATTGTGAAACAATCTTGACTATTTTTTACTATATGAGCGTTTTTGTTTATTACCGCTATCCCGTAGGTTAATTGATTATCTTTTGTGGTTATGTGGGAACAAGAGGAATGAAATATGGCACATACCACATTCCCATAGAGCATAAAAGAATAGTTTGCGGCTTGGTGGTAGGAAGCGGTTGATATGAAGAAGCTACCGCTACTGCGTGGACGGTTCATCTGACGCTTGGCGGTGTTAGTCTCTTCCCGCGGTCCCTCGGAGGTTTGAAAAGTAACCGGTAGCATTGCGGTAATAAAACTTACCATGTCCCCGCAAGGGTTTCAACTGAGGCCTGCGATAGAGCAGCAAGAGGAGAATGTAATGGGTTTTCACTCTCGCCATCCCACAACAGTCATTCATAACATTTGCGGTTAGGCAGTAAATAGAAGGACATTACATAATAATTTCTTGTGGTCCCGCAGGGGTCAATCTAAGCATTTGCAGTCTAGCGGTAAAGGATGAAATAGAAGTCTAGTGGTTGTAAGCCACCACTATCTTGTGACGGTCATTCATAACATTTGTAGGTGGGCGGTAAACAGATGGACATCAGGTAATAATCTCCTGCGGTCCTGCAGGGGTCAATCTAAGCATTTGCAGTCTAACAGTAAAGGATGAAATAGAAGTGTAGTGGTTGTAAGCCCCCACTATCCTGCAGCTAGTCTAGGTGAGCCTTGTGGCGATGCAGTAAAAGAAATAAATGGCAAGCACATTCAATGCGGGGTCGCGGTTATTGAGAATTACTGTCAAATCTTGAGAAAGGAATTGAATGTTGAGATTTCATGATCTCGTGGCATGAACCAGAGTAATGGAGATATGATGAACTCCTTGGTTGAATAAGATTTGAAGATTTCTTGGCATTTGCTCATTTCAGAGAATTCGCAACTTGGAGAAGGCGCAACTCAGCTCAGTGTGTTTTCTACAAACTGCAATTGACCAGGTAAGTTCATTCCTACACTCTCTAATTAGAAGTTGGCGTATATTTTTCTCTATTTTTTAGTTGCTAGTACTAGGGGTTCTTGTAATTGCATCTTTTGTTAATATAAAATTTCTCTTTTAAAAAAAGGTCGTGGCTAAGCTTTTGTGTTATATAGTAGGTGGGCTATAGTTTGTTCTATCTCTGCTACTTGCAAAGTTCCCCAATTTGACTGTGATGCTGACTGAAGATACAAATCCTGTTCTTATCCATTCTTGAATGGGTTTATTTTTAATTTTAAATACTATTCTTTTATTCCTATGTCTACCTACATTAATTAGCCATGTCAAGTTCATTTGCTCTTTCACTCTATTTTTTAGTTTCTGGTATAGTAAGTTGAATTTTGAAAAACCCTAGCCTGTTCAAGTCATTAAACATGGCACCCAAGAGGTCTGAGTCTGCCAGTAAAGGTGATGAGCCTGTAGTTCCCAAGAAAAGACCACTTCAACAATCTCTACTAGAAGTATTACCTCGATCCATAGACAAGGGTCCAAAGAAGATGTTCATAGATTTAGTAGAAGGGTGTTGGGATGCTACAATCCCTATCTCTGGGTGGGATTTGTTTTGGTATTTTTATGCAAAAAGGGATGGCGAGGGACCAGTAGAAAATCCATGGAAATAGGATTTGGCAAAGTTGGTGGTGCCCATTGTATTTGTGGATGTGGAATTGATTAGGGCACTAGGACAATTTTACCATCCTACCACTAAAACAGTCAGAATACCAAATGGATTACCATTCGTGATAGTAGACAAGAATGCAATTGTTGACTGTTTTATGTTGAACAAGCAAGCTCTCACTCAAGTGGATTTGTAGATATTTGAACGAGATTACACAAGCCCAAGGAAAACACTTAGGAGAGATGAATTGCCAATATATATGAGAAAGGGGGCCAACAACAGAAAAATTGAGATTCCATCAAATGCTATTGAGCCTTTCCTTGTGGAAGAATTTGTTGTCTATTTCAAGAGAACCTATTTTGCACTATGCCAAGTCTTGGGAATTGATGCACAAGGAAGAATACCAACTAGCCTAATGATGATGTCTATGAAAATACAACATCCAGAGGTGAACACTGAATACGACTTTGCATCTCATATTGAGGAAAAACTACATGAAAGATTCTTATGTGTGAAGGAGAACAATAAACCCTTAGATTTCAAATTCTATTCTTTATTGTGTCACTTGATTCTGTATCAGAACAGAGGAAGATGGTCAAGCAAAATGGATCTGAGTATGGTTGATGAGAAAGGACAAAGATTGCCGACTCAGTTTTGGTGTTATAAGTGGGATTCCTGTTGCCGAAATAGTGACTACATTGTATTTCATGATTTGTTTGTTGTCAAGATATTGAATACTCTTGGTATCTTGTTTCCTAGGTTGACTAAGGAAGTTAGGGTAATGCTGACGCTGCTTGCACATAGACTAGAGCAGGGCCACAAACATAATTTTGCTGATTGGTTTTTTATGCTAGATCATACTATAATTAGAGTGTATGGTTTCCCCCAACCACCTCACATATTGCCAAAATTTGTATTAGATAGAATCGTATTCATGGAGTTTATGTGGCAAATGATGTGGATGGAAAAGGAGGTAATGAAAAGACAAAAGAAAGGTACATTTCTACCTGATGCTACAATTTTTGGTGATTGGTCTATTGGCTCTAACACTCTTTAAAATTTGCAAGACTTTTTAAAGGTGAAATATTCTTTGAAATTGGGTATCGAGAGGAATTGTGACCCTGAGGGTCATATGAATCTTGTGAGACAATCAATTTTGACTAAAATGGTCGTATCCCATCAAGTCCTGTTTGATGAGGATGTGATAAGAAATCTTGTCACTTTTGATGAGGTATACAGTAGGAAGAGAAAATGGGATATCTTGAAAAAAATTGAAGATGAAAAGAAAAAGCATAATCCCCTATTTCTTGGATTTTTTGTTGAAGAAAAAGACCCTCTGAAGATAATTGATGCAATCATTGATAATTTTGAAAGTATTTATGGTAAATCTGAGAAGCAACCTGCTAAGGCTACTAAACTTTCAGTGAAAAGGTCTGCAGGGATTCAAATTCATGAGTGTGCTCCTGATGTTATGTCAGTGCAAGATCCACAGGTCCCAGAATCACCACCAGCAAAGAAGCAGAGGACAAAAGAGGTATCTCCACTTGTCCCCTATGAAATGAATGAAGAGGTGGGGGATACTGATGAGATGGCTAACATCTTGAGGCACATGGGAGATGAGCAAGAGTTTGATTAGCCATTGGTTAGTCAACCCACTAATTTATATAAGCCCGAGGCTAGGAAGGGTGAGCAAACCCAAGCTGAACCAGAGTTGGAGGAGGATGAAATGATTATAGCATCCATGAGGTTCATAGAAGATGACAATTTCATCAAAACTCCAGAGTTTAAGGATTTCTGGCTGAAAATGAAAATGAAAGAATATAATGAAAAAGTTGTAATAAATAAAATGGGTGCTGATGAAACACAACATGATCAAATCATTACACAAACTTTCAAAGAATTGAAAGTAGATGAAATTGATGTGAGTCAAGAGGAGGCAAGACAAATGGTGTTTAAAAGTAATATGCTCATCATCCCTGGCCTTGAATTGGAAAAGGTATTTTTGCTTAACCAAGTTAGAAGTCAAGATGATCCACAACTTGTTTCAGAATTTGATTATGAAGATGGCATAAGTGGATGTGGTTTCAATCCAAAGACAGAGACCCTTGCAATCTGGACTACTCAGAAGAATACAAGAAAACCAAGATTGCTTGATATTGTTCAAGAAATGAGGGGTACAGCTGTGGTAAAGACTTTACAAGATACATCAGCAACAGAAGCAACTGCTCTCAATGTTCATACTGCTATGTTTACTCATGCTGTTGTGAAGAGGTTAGAACAAAGGCTAACATAATATGAACAAACTCAGAAAGTAATGAATGGTGAAGTAAACAAATTGTATTTTGAAAATGTGAAATTAAAGAAACAATTGCAAGCTGTGAATTCTTGTCAAGGTCAAGCCATTGTACCCTATCAGCCCCCTGTGCCACAAATAGCCAGTGATGTCATAATGTCTACTAAAGAATTTAACACAACAAGATTGAAATTTGAAAAGGAAATTGAAAGTTTGAATAAACAAAATGAAAAGATAAATAATGAGGCAAATATGAAAGTTTTTGAAAAATTTTAGAAAATTTTGGAGCATAGAGTAAAATTGTTTGTGGATAAGCTTGGGAGTGTGCATGATTGCTACTCTTCTTTATCTCAGGCCATTGAGCAATTGAAGATAAAATTTTCTATTTTGGATTTGTTGTTTAAAAAATGGCAACCCTATCATCACAATTTGGTTACGATGTGCTTAGTAGTGCAAAGGAATCTTGATGCCCCTATAGCTTTGAAGCCCACTAAGAAAATAGTCAAAATGATCATTGATGAATACCAGTATGTGAATGGGGAAAACCAGAAGATGCAAGAAAAGGTTGAATCTTTTACTATGTTCAAGCATAAATTTATTCCTTTCATACTAATAGAAGAAGAGAAAATCAAAAGTCTTGACACATGGAAGATGGAATTCGGCCAAACAATATTCCAAGTTATGGATTTTTTGAAGAAGGATGGAGATGTCAGCATTCTCAATTTCAACATGATATTGGACTGAGTAATTGCATTGGATGCTGGGTATGCAAAATTTGTGATGGATGTCAGAGCTTTGCTTGATAAAATATGGAAAGATCACTAGGATAACTTGCTTCAGATTCAGGCTTACCAATGGCCTGGTGATTTTACAATATATAAATGGGAGGAGAAATATCTTAGAGATGAATCATCAGCAACACAGGTTGAGGTGCAGAAGAGAAATGAGCCATATGATTGCATTAAATAGCACCACCACATCTTGAACGCTCTCTTTTTGTCTCTTTATGTTTTCAAAATGTATTCAAATATATTTGAAAATCTAAATTGGACTTATAAAAGAAAAATATTGTAATATCAAGGGTTAGGAATACAAAAAGCCATTTTGAATGTGAAAGGTCTGAATCTTGTTGCTTCCTTTATAAAAGGAAACCAAGACCTTATGGCTCAGAATCTATCTGGGATTTTGATTTTCTGAAAGAGACATTACACTACCTGTACTTTGAAGAAAATCAATATAAAAGCTGCTATTCTCTAGTGGTCAACTTTTGGTTATCATTGTTTGTTGAATTGGATTGCTAATAATTTATCTGGTTGTCTCCAATTTACTTTTTCTTTATTACTCAAATCAAAAGAGACCCCTGCATTCACATTACAAAAGAGGATAGGTGATATTTATCAAACTAAAATTATAAAGTAATAAGTTATATCTCAAAAGATGTTTATATTATTTAAAAATGAAGGAAGGATATTCTACTATAGAACATTTTGACATCTTTATATGATTTTGAGTCAAATAGGTTCAATAAATGTTGAACTTGATGAGGAAGACAAATGTATCTTCTCACTTTTTTCATTACCCAAAAATTAGGAGAACATAATGCTTGTTATAAATGGTAGTGTTGCAAAGGTGACTATGGAATCCTTTATTGTTACAATGCTCAATGGAAATATGAGGAGAAAGTTCAATGATGAAGGTTCTAAGGATGCCTTGCATGTTCTGCAAAGGCCCAAGGACAAAAGTGGATCTAAAGGGGAATGGTATAAATATCAATCCAAGTCAAGAGGAAAATCTAGAATCCCTAGGAAGATAAGAGTAAAGTTTTGGAAATATGGAAAAAGAGGACAAGTGAAGAAGGAATGCAAAAAATCAGTTAATCACTGCCACAATCTCATGATCATTATTCTAGTAGAAAATCCTAGTTTTCATTCTTTTTTCATAATGCATTGGTTAATCACACACTTCACATTTGACATCATGCTAAAAAGATCAAATAAGTTTTGTATTTCTTCTCAACTATTTCATTTCTCTATCTTAATTACTTAATATCTCAATATTTTATTCTACTCTCAACTCCTTGTACTTTAAAGTTTAATTAAATCCAGGATTGGACTTAAATCTTCTATTATAGGGTATGATTTATTTCCCTACATTTTTTTGAACTCGCAATTTCCATGCCTATGTTTAGGATAAAAAAAGATTGATTTTTTATTTTGAGATTTTTGTGGTTTGCATTTGTTGGAAACAACCCAATGCCTTTAATTTTGCATTCCTAAGAAACATTTATGATCCTTATGTCCCCTTCAACAAAGTACTAGGTCAAACCCTCACCTTGCAAACATGACTACCTCTTTCTCCTACTTCCTATGATGATCACATGTTGCATTCTAATGATGAAGAAGAATATTATGATCATGATGTCTTTATTAAAAGTGTTGAAAATGAATAGAAACATGAGATCGTTGATAAATTGAAATATTTGTGCAATCAATTAGCTAATATAGATGATAATATGTCGACTTCATATTTCATTGATGGTCTTACTCAAGTACTTATCACAAGGTAACATGGCATAGATACAATTAAGGATATATATGAAAAATAATTAAAGATAAACAAATTACTCATGTAATAGGCACCAATCTTTCTCTTTTGAAAATCATTCCCTTGTATATATTTTCAAAATCCAATTTTTTTTATTTTGTTTTAGGAGCAGGGTTTAAAGATTTATAGAAAACATTAATCCAAATCATATGCTAGATTGGGTTAAGTGAAGTGGATGATTTAATTGAAAAAATTACATAAGCTCCTTAATCTGTTCTGAAGTCACCAGCAAACTCGAAAGTAAATTGTCATTGGTGAAACAAGGTAACGCCCACTATTTAATGAACTTGATGAGTTTATCCTTTGACCTATATCACTTAATACTTCCATCACATAAGGATTATCCATTAACAAGTTATGAAGAACATCAATCAATCCATTTAATTAACATTATTGCCAACAATTCATACCAAAGATTGAATAATTTAAGGATATTGCAATAGGTAATTTGTCAACAATTGAACAATCCATTTAATTAACATTATTGCCGATAATTTAATCATCCTTTTTAAGCATGGATTGCAAATAATTCTAAAAATTTAGAAGTCGTAGTCATTAAATTTATTGTCTGCTACAATGTCATCCAATGTATCATTGTCAATGTTCATATGTTCTTTCAAGTATTTAATATTATCATCATCCTCATCTTGACCTCCATCATCTTCATCATCATTGAAATCTGACTGTAGACCATCTATATTGCTACGAGATGTATTTGGATCATCATTTTGTATACTATCCATATTGTTGTCTTCCATAACATCATCCAACTCTAGATTGTTGTCTTCTTGTTCTTGAACATAACCATCTTCAACATCATCATGGATGTCAATTTCTTTGATGTTCTCTAATCCCTCTCATTTTGTTGGCCATCATTGTTTTACTTAGTATCCACTAATGCATCGTCAAATACATGCCTTGATCTTGGATCATAATGTATGACAAATATCCATTTTGGGTCCAAAATATTTTCATAGAAAAATACCTACACATGAACGACATACATATATTAGACGTATGGTATAACAATTTTATTGATTAATAAACACATGTATATATTCGCAATAAACTATGAGTTAATAGATTAATGATCACTATCGCTTCTTGTTTGAGTTAAAGAAATACCTGCTCACAATGAATTGGTAGAACATAAGGATCCTTATCCTCCGGTAGGAAACATGAGGAATCTATAGAAAACAATCCACTATGGGTATCATGTCTTCATGTCCTCTCAAATGCTTCATACCATCTACACTTAAAAATACAACATTTAAAAGAGTGGTAATCCAACTCAATAATTTCTTATATTTTCCCAACATATTGTAGATTCCCTTCAATTATATTCTTATCTTTTGAGGTTGATCAACTAGATTGCTTGAAGTCAACCATGATGCCACAATCAAAGGATTGTCTCTTTACATCTACACTTTCTACACGATAATGTCGACCATATGCCCACATTGCTGGATATTTCCTCGCCTGTGAAAGACCATTTATTTTAGGTAAAAAAAATATAATGATGAATATTAAAATAGTTAATAGTGTCAAAGCTGTAAGGAAACAACATTTTGTAAAATTCCAACTGTACCTTTCTTTCACATCCTTTAGACATGTTGATTTCATCTTCTATTATGTTTGAATCTATACTTACATCTTCTATTTGATTTTGAATTTGTTCAGTAACCCATTCTAGTGTGCAATCTTTGCCCCATTCCCCAAGTAGATCAGTGGGAAGTGGAGTATTCCTTGGGTTCAATCTTTTAAATTGTCTCCTTACTTCTAACACTTCTCTCTTTTTATCATACAGATCAATCCATTTGTTCATAAAGTCCATGTGGTACAGAATGAACTTGTTGAGTATAGCACTTTCGTGTACACCTATTACATGTCAACATGTTTATTTCAAACTCCAAATGTCATGCTGTAATTTGACAAATAAATTACAGAGTAAATTAATGATTGCAAGAAAAAAAAAACCACACCAATCATGAATTTACTTACTAATTTCTACTTGAACACCATTAGATTGTGGTTTTTCTCCATCAATAATATCTGATGCTCATTCTTCATCCTAGAAGCATGGCCCATCTTCAAAATCCTTACCAAGGAATTCACACAGGAAGAAAAATGTTTCATTCAATACATACCCTTCAGCCATGCAACCCTTTGGATGTGTCTTTTGTCAGACATATCTTTTTAGAGTTTTCATATACCTCTCAAAGAAAAACATCCACCTCGTTGATACGACACCCACCAATTCAATGTCATCGACTAGGTGTATAAGTAAATGGACTTGTAGGTCCATGAAACTTGTAGGGAGCTCCTTCTCAAATACACATACAATTTCTGCAAATTTCCTTCTTCCATTTTGGCACTTCACATTCGTGGATCTCCTTGGAGGTCACCCACCTAATATAAGAATAGTAAATTAGTATGAACCTTTAGTCAAAAATTAAAATGCAATATAATATATCTATGTGTAATGTCAGAAAATGTCCCCTTGGGGGCTTTTCCCTCATAAGGTTTAGCTCCCAGGTCTTTAGTATGCATTTAGGACATTTTAGTTCATATTTTAGCATCCCGATGGAATGAGACCTAGGTTCCATGGAAAATTAGACCTAGGTGGACCCCTTGAACCGTACCCTACCTAAAATAGGGGGGAGGACTTGGGCGCCCGCGCCCTAGTCTTGCCCTATTTTGGGGCATCCCTAATTTTTGAGTGTCAGTTTATGACCGTTATTTGGTTATTTTGCTGACACGGTAAATTTTAAATTTTAATTTCTTGGTGAGAGAGCTTGTAATTGCATATATAAGCATGTGTAGGCATTCATTTGTAGAGAGATTTCAATTAAATAGCAATTGTGATGTAAGTGTTCTCAAGGTGATTCAAGGCTTCTATTGTGTTGCAAAAGCAGACTTGTGTGTTGATATTTGCAGATTTGAGCATCAATCTTCTCATGGCATGAAGAGCATCTTCCTCCATGAGAGATTCACTACAAGGTGACATATCATTGTGTTTTCATCATTGATTCCTTTGGTTTTTGCCTTTGCCTCACAAGGGCACACACTCTCTTTATCTGACAATGATGTTCAGAGACTTAAGTGTCCTCCGGGGTTTGACTGAGGCAAACCTCTAAACACCACAACCCCCAAGCCAAGTCTTGTGATTGCAGGTTACAAGTGTCGTATCTAGAAAAATTAGAGTTGTAGGAAGGCTTGGAAGACATCAGGGATTTAGGATCTGAAGAAAATTCAGACACAGGAGCACTTCTGGGACTAGGGCACCCACAATAGTGTCCTCCGTAGACAGATCTCTGGGAAACAAAAGTTACATGGCTGATCAGTGTTCGAAGGAGGTCCAGATTCCAAAAAAAATTAGGTACCTTGGACTTGCACGCCCACACCTTAGTCCCTGACTATTCCTCCTCGGAACCCTGAAAATAGGTATTTAATGATTTGTTATTTTACTCTCGTCTGCAAGAGCTTTTTTCCATCTTTCATCAATTTGTTGTCATATTTGCATAATTAAGGTTTTAATGGTTAATTGGACATAAGAGAAGGAAAAATTGATAATTAATTCCCTAATCCAAGTTTCCCTTCATTTGCAAGTGACCTAGGGTATGATAGTGCTCGCCACTCAACCCTAGATCCTTCAATGTTTAGTGGAAAGGAGGGTTTTAATATCTAAACAACAAAGATTAACAAAATCCAATTTTCACCTAAACATTTTGGTGAACCCATGTTATTGGACTTAAATTGCAATTTGTTGAGTGTTTGTCTTCAGATTTGGATTGATTTCATTCATTCATTTCATTGCATTGAGAAAAATTCAAAAAAATTGAAAATCTTGAAAAATACAAAAAAAATTGCATTGTTTGGCTTACTAAATTGCATCAATTCTTCCTGAATTTTTCTAATTCATGATTTTACATCAGATCTGATATAAACTATAGAAAAATCCAAAAAATCAGAAATTTACATTGCATTTTTATCATTTAATTGCTAGCGTTTTGTGGAAATTTTGACAATTTTATATAACCTAGTAATTCCAAAATCTAGGGTTAGTAGGAAAAATCTTTTATCAGATTTTTCTACTAATTTTAGAGGCTCATTAAAATTTTCATTTGGCTGTAGTCTTGCATTTTAGTGTGAATTTGCATTTAGAATTTAAATATTTGTATTTTTACATAGAAAATTTCAACAAAAACTAGCAATTTTGATGCATTTTCATTAAATTTGCATGGGCATTTTGCATGTTAAGGATTGAAAATCATTTTCAGATCTAAGAGTAAGTTAATTTCATCATAAATCAGACCTCAAAGAATTCACATAGAATTTTATCCCAAGATCTCAAACCTAGGGCTTCAAAAACAACAATTTTCACTAAAATTGGCCTTATCAACTCTCCAAACTTGCACCATAGGTGTGTTGTGAAAGGTATTTTTACATTAATTTTCTATTATCAGGGTAATAATTTTCTTCCCCTCATAAAAATATTCACAACACCCTTTTATCAAGCTCTTGTAATAAAAATTTTGCAAAAAACTACACATTTTGGCTATTTTAGCCCTAGGGTTTGACATAGTTTGCACTCCAAGCGTGTTGTGATCAATTTTATGGATTGAGATGGCTGATATTATTGATATTATTTTCTTTACCTCCTAAAATTCCTTACAACACCCCTTTTGCTAGGTCTTGCAATTGAAAAACCGTGAAAAATTGCATATTTTGCTATATTTTCACTAGGGTTTTACCTTAAGCGGCACTAAAATCGTGTTGTGTTGGGTATTTTGGCACCAAGTGGCTCTTATTACTGATATTATTTTTTTTCCATTATCATTTTCCTCACAACACCCTTTGAATTTTGGTGAAAAAAGTGCCTATTTCGACATATTTTCACTATATTTTGACATGGCATTATCTTGGATTTGCATCAAGAGTGTGTTGAGAGTGATTATATTGCTGTTTTGGACTAATATCAGACATATAACTTTCTTCTCCTTGACTGAAATCCTTACAACATCCTTTGTTTCATTCATTTGCATTGAAAAAGTATGAAAAATCAAACATTTTAGGCTATTTTCGCATATAGTTTGGCACTTAATTTGGCAAAATTTTAAAATCTAAATCGGTGTCTCATTATGGCATCTTCATGTTATTCATCTCTAAAATCTTTGCATGAGTATATCCTATATTTTGAAAATTTCTCTAATTTCACTAATGAGAATCCTCATGTTCTAGAGCACATAGCTTCTGCAAGTGGTATTGCTGCTTCTATATGTTCTACATATGAGCTACAATTACTTTGTTATACACATGATTTTAATAGCTTTACACTATTCATAGGAACACATCCTTTAATATTAGAATATTTAACCAAATTGATCTCTAGGAATACTCATGAGAAAGATGAGAGTGAAAAGCCTTTTTCCACCACAGAGTATGATGATGATGATGTACCATACTCTCATCCCATTGCTCTCCCTATCCAAGATGTAGCATTAGTGGATGATAAAAGGTCTCTCACATTAAATCCTTTGGGGATGGATATTGGGTACAATCAAGAGGAAAACAATGTTAATTCAATAATCGTTAATGGACTTCATAGCAATATTCCTAAAATGATTGTTTGAGGGGCACTTAGTGCACCCTCTTGCTTAAAACTGGTGATTACGGTTCAAGGTGTTCAAAATGTGTTACAACAACCACACCATTATGTGATTGCTCACGCATACAACACCCGTAATAACAAGCAATGTAACCAAGCACCGCATGTGCCTGTCTCTCTTCCATGTTCTCAACCTATGCTCCCTCAACCACCTCATCTTACTCATAACAGTGGTCAAGAGTATGATCTTGTGAAACAGCTTTGCACTACTCCATCTAAGATCTCTCTTTGGGAGTTAATACAAACATCACCTACATACCATGGAATGCTCCAAGAAGCTTTGCAAAAGGTGAATTTCCCACCTACTGCTAAGCCTAATGATGTAGTAGTTGTATTGGATAGTATGCATGTGACAAAAGCATATATTCTCTTTCAACAACAGGAACTACCATCAATTGAAGTTCAAAACCAATAGGATCCTCTTATGATCTCTGTCATAATAAATAAAACATTGGTAAAACAAGTTATGATTGACACTAGATCGTCTCTTAACATTTGTAGCATTGACCTACTACATAAAATCAAGGTCGATACATCACAAATCACACCAAACGGCATTAGCATTCATGGTTTTGATAATGTTGGACGACAATCCATGGGCACTATAACTCTACCTATACAAGTAGGACTTGTGATTGTGCCTACCCTGGTTCATGTCATGCCTTGCTCTTGATCTTACAACATGATTCTTGGTAGACCTTGGATTCATGCATTAGGGGCAGTTCCTTCCACTTTGCATCGTTCAATCAAATTTATATTCAAAGGTAAACTTCACACTATTCATAATGATCTTGAACTAGATAATTATTTACATATTAAAAAGCAAAAACCCGTTCACAACCATATAAGCTTAAACAAATTGTGAGGTGATCCATCAACGACTAATGTCCTGCAAGACTCTCAACCATCGAATGCATTTATTGGTGATGACTGGAGTTCATTAGATTTTAATCCTTGCAGTATAGGGGAATATAAAATTAATAGCCTCGACACATCAAAAGTTGCATCGATCTCACATAAGCAATCTTACGAAGCACCTAAGAAAAAACAAAGCTTCCTGGGTAGAAAACAAAGATAATACTCTCATTTACACTACAAATTATGACACCTATGAAGCTTCACCTTCTTCCAAGGAAATGACATCCCTTTATGGTCGAGGATTTAAAATCCTTTATAACACTTGTGAATATGAAGGTAAGGGATGTGGTGTAAATCAACAAGGGATCCGAGTACCTATAGAATCTGCTTCAACACATTACTCAAGAAGCATTGGATATAATCCTTTTAAAGAAAAGAAAGCCTCTCATCATCCTACATTTAATGTTAATTCAACAAGATCAAAACAACATGACAGATATCCTAGATATGCAGGTTCTTAACGATGGTACCCTAATAGGTATGTATCTCTAACCCTTTATCTCTCTCGTGATGTGCTTCCCCCGTGATGTGTTATATGTTGTTCAGGCCTCCTGGAATGACCTCAGATTCTCCCGTAAGGTTCGGGATACCAAGAAACCGCCTCTATTGTGACCTTCTTCTATTTGTATCATCATTCTTCTAAAATTGCCTCTCTCTGATTTCATTGTTGAGTTTTGTGTCTTACAAAAATAGCGTTGTGGTTGGTGACTTGGGCGCACCCTCCTACATGATTCTCCCTAAGACACTTGTTTCTCCTCTTTTATTTATTGTTTCCCTTCCTCTAGTGTTTCCACCTAGCAGGTGGATGATGACAAACATTTATACTAATGTGGACCTAGTGTCCCTTTCGAGAGCAATCAAAAAATGGACTTAATTCCTAATATGACGATGGGCTTGTATATCTTAGCTGATGCTTGGCTAGTGGAAGCACTCGTGCTTTCCGCGTAGTGAATTTCATGATGTTTCTATCGCATTTATAAACCTTAACAATACTGCTGCTCTGTGCACCTTTATTTTCCTTTGAATATAGCCTTGGCAGTACTTGATTCAGAGAGCTTCATGATATAGCCCTTGGTTATCCTTGAACACTGAATTCGTTGTATAGCCTTGGCTCTTTGTGTGGTTAATCATATGCATTGATGTTGTTGTTTATCATGATGTTGTAGACACTAACATGTTTCTTACAGGGATGTGCTTATGGGAACATTTGGTGATCGTAGAGTACATGTCACCTCTGAGGGGCATGGGCTTTGCAAAAGTCGGTGTTCCCTTGTGTGTTTTTTTCCTACCTAAACGTGCTTGATATCAATAACTGATATCAACCACCTTAAGGTGGGGGCATATATAAGGTAACCTATCTGCTATAGATGTTAGCAATGTGTTTGACCTCAGATACAGAGACTTGTGCCCCAGAGTAGTGCATCGTGCATCCTGAGTTTGTTTGCAATCAATCAATCAATCATGTAAGCCCTCTGTGGAGGCAGGATATCACACATATCCATTTTCTTAAGCCCTCTGTGGAGGCAGGGATGGTGTATTTCTCAGAGCAGACTGCATCATCCTATCATTCTCAAAAGTCCTCTGCGGAGGCGAGGAGCAGTTCTGTGACTAACTCAACCCTTAAGCGTGTCTTCGGCAATTGTTGTGGCAAATCCCAATCGTCAGTGTGTGCCTATAATGTGCCTGAGATGGTGTTGGACCTAGAAATAAGTACACTCCATTGCTTGTTTGCCATATTTTCTCCATGTCTTCAAGTGTGTGTGTTTTTGCGTGCTTGTTTTGTATGGCATGTTTGTTGCCCCATATGCAGAGACCAACGCCTTTGAGTAGTACTTCATGCATTTTGGGAGGTTTTACATGTATTACATGTGTGTTTCCCCATATGCAGAGACCAGCGCCTTCGAGTAGTGCTTCCTATATTTTGGGAGGTTTGTTTACTTTTCAATACTTGCATTTGTATTTCATATATATGAGAAAAAGAAAGAAAAGATATCATTTCTATCTTCCATGCATTAATGTGTCTTCTATGCATTGACTGTCTACTCCATGTTCTACGTGACTGTAACTATCTTCTCCATGTTTTGCGTGCATGTTACTGTCTTTTATGCGGTTGGTGTGTCTTCTCTGTGATTGTTGTGTTTGTTGTGTTTGTGACCTTACTTTAATGCATGTATTGGCCTTGCGTTTATACATACATTAAAGTGGGGGCTAAATGTAATGTTAGAAAATGTCCCCTTGGGGGCTTTTCCCTCATAAGGTTTAGCTCCCGGGTCTTTAGTATGCATTTAGGACATTTTAGTTCATATTTTAGCATCCCGATGGAATGAGACCTAGGTTCCATGGCATATTGGACCTAGGTGGACCCCTTGAGTTGTACCCTACCTAAAATAGGGGGGGAGGACTTGGGCACTCATGCCCTAGTCTTGCCCTATTTTGGGGCAGCCCTAATTTCTAGGTGTCAATTAATGACCATTATTTGGTTATTTTGCTGACACGGTAAAGTTTGAATTTTAATTTCTTGGCAGGAGAGCTTGTAGTTGCATATATAAGCATGTGTAGGCATTAATTTGTAGAGAGATTTCAATTAGATAGAAATTGTGATGTTTAAGTGTTCTCAAGGTGATTCAAGGCTTCTATTATGTTGCAAGAGCAGACTTGTGTGTTTTGTGTGTTGATATTTGCAGATTTGAGCATCAATCTTCTCATGGCATGAAGATCATATTCCTCCATGAGATCTTCACTACAAGGTGACATATTGTGTTTTCATCATTGATTCCTTTGGTTTTTTCCTCTGCCTCACAAGGGCACGCACTCTCTTTATTTGACAATGGTGTTCAGAGACTTAAGTGTCCTCCAGGGTTTGAATGAGGCAAACCTCTAAACACCACAACCCCCAAACCAAGTCTTGTGATTGCAGGTTACAAGTGTCACATCTGGAAAAAGTGGAGTTGCAGGAAGGCTTGGCAGACATCAGGGATTCAAGATCTAAAGAGAAGTCAGACACAAGACCACTTCCGGGACTAGGGCACCCACAACAATGTCCTCTATAGATAGATCTTAGGAAACAGAAGTTATAGGGATGATCAGTGTTGGAAGGAGGTCCAGATTCCCTAAAAAAGTAGGTACCTTGGACTTGGGCGCCGGCACCTTAGTCCCCGACTGTTCTACCTTGGAACCCTGAAAACAGGTATTCTGTGATTTGTTATTTTACTCTTGTTTGCAAGAGATTTTTTTTGTCTTTCATCAATTTGTTGTCGTATTTGTATAATTAGGGTTTTAATGTTAATTGGACATAAGAGAAGGAAAAATTGATAATTAATTCCCTAATCCAAGTTTCCCTTCATTTGCAAGTGACCTAGGGTATGATAATGTTCGCCACTCGACCCTAGATCCTTCAATGTTTAGTGGAAAGGAGGCTTTTAACATTTAAACAACAAAGATTAACAAAATTGAATTTTCACCTAAACACTATGTCTCTCACACATTAACCACATACCTTGTAAATGCTGACAATCAACTTATGGCATTCCTTAAGTCAACTGTAAGACAGGAATCCCCCCTAATTGCCAATGGCATAATATGCTATGAAACACATTTATGAAAAGGTCATTAGTAATTTTTTCTCACACAAAATAACGATATCAAAATATATTTAGTACTTAATCAATGTTACCAGTAAATGTTAAATGATGATATATAATACCTTCATAAAATTATGAAAAACATGTGTTTTAAATCCTGTGATATGTCCATCAACTGTAAAAGCTTTAGCCAATGATGACCCATAGCCAGTAGGTGTCCTTATTGAACGGATGACATTTTTTAGTTTGTCTAGCTCTTTTTTTTAAAAAAATCCATGGAGCTTCTGCATATGTTTCATTTTCCCTGTTTGGCCACAAATATTTTCTATCAATTTTGGTACGTAAAAGAGCAATATCTCTCCTCAAAGACAAGGTGTCCTTCTCTTTGCCTGATATATGTCAAAATATAGAATCTGGGACATTTTTGAAGACGTGCATAGGATCTAATAGGTGAGATATTAATAAATCCTTCCAGTAAGGGAGCTCATAAAATATGGATTTCCTTTTCATTCCTTCTGGCATATTAACTACAACTTGTTTTGGTTCTTCAATTGAATCACCTAGATCAAAAAAATCCTCCCAACCTTTCAATTCAGCATGTTCATACTTCTTAAGCTAATCACGTGGACCCATAATCATGGGAGGGCCTCTATTTTCAACTTTTCCATCAAATTGATTCTTCAGGCGATTTCTAAGCTTATGATCTAGTGGTAGAAAAACCCTGTTTTTGCATAAATAAATTTATGTAGATCTTTAGAATACCACCCTTGAAATTGTTCTGCACATCTTGGACATGCAAATATCCCCTTGGTTTGAAGCCCTACAATTCAATAAGTAATGTTAATAACATCAAAAAAATAGTATAAAACTAAGTATGAAAGTTGGGATGAAAATAAATTATGAGTGTAAATACGTAAATATTTTATCTTACTAGAACAAACACCAAGTACTAAGAAATCATGAATAGTTCAACATAGCACACTATACAACATGAAGGACCTATTTGATGGGGGACGTGATATGTCATACATTCTTATGCCTTTCCATAGCAGTTGCATCTCATCAATAAAAGGCACAAGATAAACATCCATGTTTTTAACTTGATGTTTTCCTTGAATAATGAGAGTCAGCATAAGGTGCTCCTTTCTAACACTCATCCATGGGGGAATATTGTATACTATCAATCTGACTGGCCAAACACTATAATTTGAGCTCAGGAAAGAGAATGGGAATAGTCCATCAATTGCAAGACCAAACCTGATACTACGGGGTTCATCTTTGAATTTTCTTGGCCATTTTTCCTCTATGTGTTTCATTGCTTTAGAGTCGGCCAAAATTTGCATGAATCCATCTTTACTCCTATTCTCTGCATGCCAATCCATCAATTGTGCAAATGACTTGCAACGAAACATTCATTGAAGTCTAGGTATAATTGGCATGTGACGTAAAACCTTCTTTGGATCTGTAGGACCTTGTACATCTATACAATATATCTTCTCTTTGAATATAGGGCATTCTACCTTATTTTGATATTCATCTTTGTATAAAATGCAATCATTTTTACATGAATGAATTTGCTTATATTCAATCCCTAACTCAACCAACAACAGACGCGCCTCTCTGCAAGTTGATGGCAACACATTATATTCAAGGAATATTTTAGTTTTTAGTGCCCTGTAAGATTGCCAGAGATTAAATCAATTGAATGTTTGACTTATGATGAACATGTTTGATATGTCAATCTATACTAGGACTATTTATATACAATATATGGTTTTAAAATCCCCTTAAAGAAATATAAACGAAGTTGATGAATGTTTACGAATTATGTACACCAATTGACAATACCTTAGTAAGAAATAGATTTCAACTCACTTCAGTAGGGTAGTGAATCCTTTGTCTGACCAACCAAATAGTGACTTGATTTCTAATAATATTAATGTGCATGCCATTTTTAAGGTTCTACTTGCACCCAATTTGAACACGGGTGTCTTCGCTGCTTGTTTGATGGAGTCTTTCAGGTTGTTATCATTAACATTATGTTGGTGGTAATTACCCCTACTATCATCGTTACTATCATCATTGTTTTCATCCCCAAAGAAATCTATAAGAATTTCATTCAATCCTTCTTCATACACTACATTTTCACTATCATGATCATCATCATTAAGGCTAGGTGTCATGTCATCAGTGTATGCGGATCTGATCAGCTCTTCAAATTTCATAGCTGATAGTATTCTCTTCAATAATGCTCTTTTCGCCTTGGTATTGTTTAAAGGATGGTTTGGATCATCCCGTCCAAATCTTAATAACCCAGTTGGATCTTGGGTATTAGTATTTGTTTCATCAACATCTTCTACCTATCAACAAACACAAGCATTATTTAATGTTTGGCAACAATTGGATAAATCATAAATATATCAATTTCAAAGAAATATAATCAAATATGGCTTACAAAAAAAAAATATTGGTTATATGAACATATATACATCAATTGAATAATGGAACATTATTTTATAGACTACCTTTTTTATACAATAATTTAAATAAAACACAATTTTGACAACATAGTTTATAAAACATCAGTCCACACTCATTTATTATTCTTTGGTTTTCTGCCCTTAAGAACATCCTTAGGGAGACCTTGTTCTTCCCTCTTCTTTCGCACAGGAGTGCCTTTTAAGAAGGGGTAATCAATCAATAACTCATCCCCAATGGTAAGGTCCATAATAGCCTCAACCATTATCAATCTATCAACCTCTCTTTCCATATCTCCATCTTTATCATTTATAACCTAAACAAATTGACAATTCAGTCTTACAGTAGGGTCCCATCCCTTACTACTATTTATAAATCCTGCAATATTTTTGTGTGTGTATGCATGTCCATCTATATACATAAGATGACCTCTATTCATTTCTTTTCCACTTTCCAATTGGAGACGATGTGTATACATATTCAAATTTAGACCATATGCCGACATGCTAGGCTTATATTCTACTAGCCTTCTCCATTCACCACTGTAATATGATGGACCATAATATGGCATTAATCTCCTAGTGGTTTGTTCTGAATTGTTTCTATGTTTAGATCCCACATGTACATTTTGGACAATAAAGAGGCCTAGATTCGCTCCATGAATATTGGAGGGTCGTATCATGTAGTTGTATCCCCAAAATTGAAACACCTCATACACTCTAGGTAGTTGTTGATCACTAGGCCAAGCACAATATAGTCGACGATCAAATGTCTCTTTGTAAATTGATCTCAAACTCAGGGGCAAGTCATCATCTCCATCACATTCATTCTCATAGGGTATGTAGTCCACCTGCCCCTTGTCTTTAAGCAAATTATGCATCTTTAAACCGGTTCTTGTTCTGTTGCTTGTTTTCATCAATTCTTCATCTTCCAAGCTAGTATATTGGCACATATTTTTGTTACACGCATCATTTGATAAATGATCATTGCCCTCTAGGCTGGAAGTCGATGATCTAGGAAACTTTAAACCAAGAACTTTATCCTGCAAGTATCCATTAAGAAAAAAATTAGTTATTTAAATAATATAAAACGATGTTTAAACGAAGTATACATGTTATTTATATCAATTTGGAAAATTCCTTACCACAATTCCTATTGGATTTGAATCGATTGTAGGAGGCATACTATCGACTGGAAGCTCATCATATATGTAATGTCTTTGTACAATCGCTCGTTTGAATTGTTTCTTTCCACGACATATAGAACATCCACAAACAATAATTTTCTCAAAGTATTCATCCCATATACTATAGTCTTGACCAACCTCTTGTTCAGTGCAATCATTTGTTGTGTCTGTAGGATCCATTGTCATATCCTCTTCCACCCACTTTCATCTATGTGATTTAACAGTTTTATGTCCACATCCACGTACATATATTTTTAATTTTCTAGTTGAATGCTCAGGCTCTGCATTTGCTCCAATCTCCATCTAAAATAATCAACAACATGCATTAATTTATGTCAAGATTGGATAATACATTATAAATTTCAATAATACTGTGAAAAAAGATGGACATATCACAAAATGCCATCAAATCATTTTTTCCTTAGGAAATTGGATTTGAGTACCTAATTTTCTGCTTCTTCCATTGTGTCCTCATTTGATATGACATGATTTGTTGCCATAGCCTCATCTGGGCCCTATAATACACAACATAGTAAATAATGTTTAGTACACCAATTATATCATTTCAACGAATATGCTATCCAACACAAAACCTCACTTTAATCATTTATTTGACATATTGATATCATGTTTTGGCCATCCTAATTTTCAAACTTTTCCATTGATCATATAATCACATTTAATCACCATTCCTGTGCATTTTCAACCAATAAGTTTGACCTCAAAGGCCTCATGGACAAAAAAAATGACTTTATCTCCTTTATGTTGTAGCATTTGTGAATTCATAAAAACCTTCCTCCTTTGGTTGAGGTTGCTTTCTCTTCTTGCCTCTATTGTATTTGCAAATTTTGTTGTCATATCTATTTCCACCCACTTTCCTCTCTATGATTTAGTAGTTCTACGTCGTCCACGTCCTCTCTCCATGGCCTCCACTAGATCCTGTAATACACAACAATGACAATAGTCACATAACAACTATGCACCAAGAGAATATTCTTGAATTTATCTTGTTAATACACTCACTTTCATTAAGACGCACTATGAAAAACAAAATAGGACATTGCAACATTTTTCTCTTCAAAAAATGTTTACACGCAGAATCTAGACAACTAGAGCTCAAATCTTATGATTACAAGATGACTACAAATTCACATCAAAAAGACATTTATTTCATAGTTGACTCTCCTTTTTCTTTTATGGGTCATTTTAAGGCAATCTATATCTCTCCAAGTGGCCATAAAACCCTCAAAACTATCATAGAACCATCAAAATGGTCTCAAAGAGTCTTTGGCACCAAAATTTTAAATTCTTGATGGAGGGAAGGATAATTTGGATGTTAATTTTGAAATCACATCATTAGATCTTTGTTAGGTTAATCCTAGCCATTGGATATTATTTAATTATAGGGACATTATGTTATATTTCACCATTACCTTTCACTCCAAAATTAATACCAGTTTCTTTTGAAAAGAAAACCCTCCATTAGCTATCATAACCCCAAATATATATTGAAGTGAACTTAAACATTATGTGCAATTGTCATTGCTCATATTAAGAACCTACCTCCCTTCTTAGTGGTCCCACATATGTGATGTATACGAATGAGTCATATGGTACCTGTGCTACATGTTTAAAGTTTGAATTTTGCTCATATTGTTGGAAAAAGGCCCAAAAAGACCTTTGATTTTTGAGTTTTATACTCTATAACATGCATCTCCTTGATCTTTTCATCTAATCTATGACATGTTGTCTTTGCATTTCAATGAGATTAATTCTTGAAAAATGACAATCCAGAGGTTAAAGAGACAAGTTGATACCTTACCTAAGTTGTCATGTTCTTGAAACCTTGTCACTATAAAGAGGAGATATCTAGAGAGTAATGTCACAAGGACATAACCAAGGCATGCACTATCATGAGCCATAGGGACAACTTACTACACCATCAAAAACTCCATTTGAACTAGCTACTATCAATAATTCACATTCTTGGGGACTGTCATGAAGAAAACACCATGCATAGGACTGTCATAGTCAAAGTGGAGAGGATTGTCTAGTCATTATATGATTGTTAATTCACCCTTTTCCCAAAAATGAATATAAGATTCATATTTATTCCTATCCCTCCATCCTCCAAGATGAAATCTAGGCCCTCCACATCACCATTCATCCTCCACCATTGATCTCCCAAATCAATCTCAACCCTTGAATCAAAACCTCTTCAAAATATCTATAAATACAACATCCTCCAACCCATTTTAGGATCCAATTTTCAAGTATTGTTACCATGCCAAAATATCCATTGAGCTAGCTTGTGAGTTATATTAGAATAGAGCATTTCACATTTGTCTTCATCAACTAGGGTATATCTTAGGAGCTCTTGGGTGCAAAGCGTCTTCCCCTTTGATGAGATTGGGTCTTCCTATTGAGGTATAGCTTCTTGTTTGTATGCATTTAGTTTGTGTTTTACCTTCGATTCAGATTTCCTAATCACAATCACCATGGATAGCTGATCAATATTTGTTACAACATAGTTGAAATAAGTGTTTGTTATTGCTCAACAAAATTACTTACTCGTAGAAACTTTTATTGATTAGAGTTTATAGGATAGAATTTGTTTCCTTTGTTGTAATTTATTTCTATGCACAACCTCTAGGATAGACTCAAGAATCCTTGATTGTACAGACAGTACAGATGCCATCCAAGAAGAATACGTTCCTTGGTTTGACATATTTAAATGAAACACATTATAGCCATCAAGTTGCTTAATAAAGGATCTATTGGTCCGTTGAGTAGAGTACATGCCCCTTCTACATCAATTTATTGGTCAATAATGGAGTTAGACACCAAGCACCAAAAATCTTATAGCAAATCCAAGACTAAAAGAAGTCACTACTAGGGCATGGAAGCCCGATAACAATTTTCCTCTCATTGAAAATATGAGGAATCAATGGGTTCCTTATTCAACATAAAAGATACAATTAGTCACCCACCCCTATTAGCATTGTTGATCAAATTAAGAAGGTGACTATTGTCCTATTTTGCTTCCCAGTCAAATAGTCCAAATCCATAAAATCTCTAAGTGTTTTCCCCTTTAGAGATACAAGGAAAAACATCCAAAATTGACTAAGTCGCAAAAACCTTGAGTTTTCCTTATGTTTTCTAGCTTTTCAGAGTTTCAGAGTTTGGAGTTCTACCCTTCATCCTTTCATCTTACACCACTCCAAACGGTGTGTTTAATGCGATTGTCTTTTCACTATTATTAGTGCTTACGGACATGACTACCTAACAGGTGTCTTCTCCAATAGTGTCTGCTACGTGTCAATAACGTATGGACGGATTTCTAGATTAATTTAGAGTTTTGAAGTCCACTCTTTCTTATAAATAAGGGGCTCTTACCTCATTGTAGTATCAATAAACAAATTTAGGAGCTTGTCTAGAGTCTTAGGTATCACAAGAGTATGCTCTTGTTCTGCACTTAAATGTGATTTGGACAATCAGAAATTGTGTAGAGAGATCTCTTTGTTTCTGTATTCATTGTATTTCCATTTGAAAAGTCCAATACAAATTCTACTTTAAAATGGTATCAGAGCCTTGATACAAATTGATCAAATATTTGTGTTGTGTGAGTTCTATTTCTAAAAGTTTTTCTAGTAGCGTGCTGTAGTACCTGTGGAAGTCGTAGTAAGACCTATGTTGAAGGCCAAAGGATAGCACTGTGTGAAGGGCAATAAACCGACCAAAGTAGTAGGGAATATCGCAAATGATAATTAGTAAGTTATTATCTCACCAATGGCACTTAGACGATCAATGAATGCTAGTTCTGCCCTCTCTAAAGTGTTACATAATTACTTTCAAGATGGAAATGAACATGTTGTAGATGATAAAGGAAAATTTAAATTTCCTGATATTAAGATCTCTACTTTCTATCCGGAAAAAGGAATTAATGCTAAAGTCTGTGATTCTGTTAGACAATCTAAGATCAATCTTCTAGTCTCTGGCACTGGCATATGTCCAATCTATCTTCCATTTTTGCTTCCTGACGATGTCTCCCACTGGAGAGAAAAGGGTTTCTTTCATGTCCATTTCCCTCATGTGGATATCATCGTCCACCATCACTTCAACTATAACATAAATGTTGAATTCTTTGCCACTTTAATAGACACTAGATGTCATGTCTGGGAACAAGCTGTTATTGCATAGTTTAGAGGTATTTTAAGTGCAGAAAAGGGTGATGGAGTCATCTCTGTCCAACCAAACTTTACTCTGTCTCTTTCTGATAAATTCATTTCTTCTACCTTTTGTCTACTCTTGCAAGTTAAAGGTGTGTCTCTTATGCCTAGTTTAGTCTATGCCACAATAGGAGGTTGTTGCATTTATTGCATCATGAATACTGTATCTCCATCAGTCTCTTTGCCCACAGGAGTAGGTTTTCCACAAGGGTCATCCAATCTGCTTGATTATGGTAGATTCATAGACCATACTAGCTTCGAAATAGGATTTCCTATTATTGGACAATTATTAGACAGGCAAAAACCTCAGTTTGTCAATCTTCCAATTCACAGAAATAGGTTTTCTGACAGACCTCTGTTTCAGTCAAGGAGAGTAGCAAACATCACTCTACAATTTGTCCCAGACCAGATAATCTTAGAGAAGCCCATTATAGATGAAACACAGTCCAAACCTCAAGCACTTAGAAGAAGTTATTCTATGGCCCATGCTTATCCTAGCTCAGATAGAAAGCCATATGTTGACTATAACCCTGAAGAATGGTCTACCTCATCAAGCACTTCTAAAAGATCTCAATATTTTCAGTCAGTAAATCCCTTTCCATCCAGAAGATCCTTTGCCTCCACTTCTGATCTAAGTAGTGATCCTGTTCTCATGGATAAGTTGGTTAGACAAGTTAGCTCTAGCCTTCATTTAACCCCTAGAGAAGAAGAAGAGAAGGACAGAAAACAAAAAGGGATAAAGATTTCTAGAATGGGAGAACATGCTTGCATGATGAGAGAAGCATTGCCTCGGTATGGCTCGGAAAGAAGATCTAAGCATACAGTTCAAGTTGACCCAGTTACTGCTCTAGATCTTGTTAGTTATACACCTGGTAGATGGCCAACCTAGGAAAGCTTTACAGTAGTCAACCCTGAAGAAAGATTATGGGGTAAATATGAAGCTAGGCTCCACACAAAAGTGGGAACAAAGCAAAAAAAAATCTGAAGCTCAGAGGAATTGGCAGGCTCAATGGATGTTATCAGCCTAGGAAAATATAGATGATATGGCTGTTGACATAAAACAGGGAATTAACAGGACTGTACGAGTGTATGATAATTTGCTCCAAGTACAAAATGTTGTATATAAATTAGAAACTAGTACAGCTAGGTAAGATAAACAATCAACTTCCATTTAAAATGATTTTGCTGGCATAAACTACCAGACTAAGAATCTTCAGACAACAGTGACAAATATTCAGGCTAGTACACAAAGATTTGAGTCAATTTCTACTTAAATATATGAAAATGTAGCCACTTCAAAAGCCCGAAGAGATTCTCAAGCTCAAGAAAACAAAGTTTTGTTAGAGCATGTGGCCCAAAATCTAGAAAAGATTAGGAGATACACAAAGAAAATTAGAGTATCCCAGAAAGGGAAAGACAGTTCTGAAGAAGAGCCTGAAGAATCCAAGTCACATAAGTCTGAACATAAACAAAGACCTAAGATCCAAAGAAGGAAGAATATCCTCTTTGCAGAAGATTTTGATGAAGAAGAACATTCTACTACCTCTTCTGTCAGAATTAAAGCTTCCAATATGCCCACTAAATTTAACCTTCCCAAACAAAAGGAACATTTGATGCAGCACACAGAAGCATTGAAAGATTGGCTTCAAGAGCTTAATGTCGAAGAAATTGAGCCCATTTATATGGAAGAACCTATTGCTGCTATGAATTCTAAAGCATCAAATGAGGAAGTCTATCTTGAAGAAGAAATGTCTCAATCTTTAGATGAAGATGTTTCTCATCATGAAAATGATTTAGTCTGTGTTGATGAAAACATAGAAGATTGGGAAGAACATTATATGGCTAGTCAAGAATCTATGGGGAGCAGAATAGACATAGAAATGAAAGATGCTATATCAGACAATTCCAGACCTGAGCAGTTAAGACCTTATGCTACATCAGGATATATATTAAACATTGATAAAATTGTAGATCCCTATGACACTATCTGCACCTAGTGTGATACCCTTGAAAATTTCTTTGATACTAGAGGGTCAGTCTGGAATGATGCTAGTAAGGTCTTGTATGCAGTAAGGCTAATGTCTGGAAAACTTAGAAATTGGTGGAACTCTCTGCCTGATAATGGCTTGATAACTACTAATCCTGAAACTGGAGAGGATTATGTAAAAGAAATAGATATGGGTAGAAATGATATCTTAGTAGAAGGATTTAGTATGCTCAAGTTAATGTTAATAGGGTTATTTTGTGGCAATAGGAAAAATGAAATCTTGGAAGCTGAAAAAATTTTGTTTTCACTTCAGCTTAAAGATTTAGGCAAGCTCCACAAGTACAACTTTGTGTTTGAAAACTATATGATTGTAGCTCAAAAATTGCATGATCCAACAACAAAGAAATATTATCTTAATTCTTTACCATGTGGTCTTGGTGAATATGCAGAAGACTATATTATGACCAAGTACAAATCTAAAATTGAGAAATTTGGATTCAGAGAATTAAGAACTTTGTTAACTTATAAATTGGATAAAGGTTGCCTTATGAAAGCCCTCAATGACAACAAAGAGCAATATAATTCTTCTTGTAATATGAAAGATTATTGCAATTTGCCACCGATTAGTCAGCTTAAGGATTTCAAGCAGGTAAGAAAGTTTCATAAGTCTTCTTGTGGGAAAAATTGCAGATGCAAAAGTTGTAGAAAGTCTTATGATGATGATAATATGGAAAGATCTTTCAGACATAAGTACAAGAGCCACAAGAAAAAGTATAGGTTTGCCCCTGTGAATAAAAGTTCTTTCAAAAATAGGAAACCTCCCAAGTTCTTGTTCAAGAAAAGTAAGCATACAAGAAACAATAGAACAGTAAGATGTTTCATTTGTAAAGGACCTCACTTGTCCTAAAAGACATAAGCCTGAAAATAAGGTCTATGCTTTATTCTCTTAATAGGATGTAAATAGAAAATGGGAGATTATCAATAGTATTGATGCCTTAGCCCAGTCTGCTAACAGTCAATTTTTTGAGTTGGTTAAAGTTTTGCCTAAACAATTCAATATGGCAAGGGACAAACACAAAAGGATCAATTCTTCAAGCTCAGAGGAAGAATCTAGTTCAGAATCTAGTTCTTCAAATGATTCTACTGCAATCACAAAAGTGGTCAAAAAAGCTATCAAGGATCTAGATTTCACGATCAGTATGGCCAAAGCCAAAGATCCTTATAGAATGTCTAGCTCCCTGGAAGAAAGGAAAACTGCGGCAAAGCAGTAGTTAAAGGACATCAAAGCATGGGAAACAAAATGCAATTCCCTTCAAAAGCAACTTAAGGGAAGTAAATCTTCTACCTCTTATTCCCGGACCCAGAGAGACGAAGCTTTGTCTCCTCCTCCCAGGTCTAGAAAATCTAGTTCCCATGGCTATGTTCACCCCAAATGGAAATCTAAGTCCAAGACTCACCATTCTCCTTCTCTAGTTCCTTCCCTTGGACGTACTATTGATGCCCTCTGTGTCAAAATTGACTGCTGTCATAAAGAACTTACTATCCTCACTCGCCAAATTGCCCTCCAGCAAAAAGCCATTGATAAACTCACTTCTACCGTGGGGGAGATTCGAGGAATTTTGTATAAAGTTGTTAATTTAGACAGTTTAGGTGCAGAATCCTCCAACCATCACAAGTCTAAACCTGCTAGTGCCTTATACCTAGCTGAAAATTGTACATACATCAGAATGAGTTTCTATTTTCTAGGGTATAAGCCAATTCCTATGGATGCATTTGTAGATTTTGACTCCTCTCGAAGTTTTGCTAAAACTAATGCTATTCCACATGAGTTTTGGAAAGAAAGATTAGATTTACCCTCAGGATATGCCATAAATGGCTAAGAAGTGAAAATGGGTAGGTATGCTCAGGATGTGACCATAGAAATCCAAGGGAAAAAGTTTGTTACCGACTTTATTGAATTAGATGGTCTTAGAGGTGATGTTTTATTGGGTTTTACATTTTTGACAAAGTACCAGCCTTTTGTCTTAAGAATCCATGAAATTTCACTTCGTCACGAAGATGGTCACATAAAGATTCCTGCATTAAAGATAGCAAATCATGAATTCACTAAGAAGACTATCAAGATGGGTAGGAAAGAGAATGTAAATCTACAAACCCAAAAGCTGCCATTACTATTAGAACCTGTCAAGGTAAAATTTGAGCAAGATTGTTGCAGTATGAATCCATTACAATTTTGGTCAAAAGAACATGAGGAATACGAGACCAAAATAAAGCCAGAATGTCAATCTGTCATCCCATTTGAACCTGCCTATTTGATGAGTCCTAGTGAAGTCAAAGAAATGGATGAGCACTTGAATGAATTACTTGAAGACAATTTCATTAGAGATAGCAAAAGCCCTTTCATCTGTCCAGCCTTTTTGGTAAACAAGCAAGTAGAAAAAGAAAGAGGTAAGAAAAGGTTTTGCATAAATTACAAGCCTCTTAATGATATTATACTTCCATTCAACTATCCTATTCCTTTCAGTACTGATTTGATTATGAGAGCTGCTACAAAAAGAATATACTCCAAGTTTGATTGCAAATCAAGGTTTTGGCAAATCAAGGTTAAGGAAGAAGATAGGTATAAAACTACATTTTCAGTTCCTCAAGGACTATATGAATGGAATGTTATGCCTTTTGGTTTGAAAACTGCTCCCGCTTACTTTCAGAGAAGAATGGATAAAGCTTTAAGAAGCTTAAAAGATTTCTGTGTTGTTTAATTGATGATATAATTATCTTTTCTAATGATGATTCTCAGCATTTGAAGCATTTGGAAATGCTATACAACACTATCAGAAGTCATGGAATTTGTCTTTCAGCAAAGAAGATGGTTATTGGACAAGAGAAAATTGATTTCCTTGGTTTGATTCTTTCTCAAGGAAAAGTCAAATTGTAGCCTCACATCCTAAAGCATGTTAATGAATTTCCTGGTGTTCTGATAGGAGTTAAACAAATTCAAAGGTTTTTAGGATGTTTAAATTATGTATCTCCATTTTATAATGGACTTGCTAAGGATAGGAAAAAGCTTTAGAATTAGCTAAAGGAAGGAGTAGGGCCATGGTCGGATGAGTTGACAGAAATTGTGCGAAAGATCAAGCGAAAATGCCAATATCTTCCTACACTCCATTTGCCTGAAGAAAATTTTCCTTTGATTCTATATATTGATGCATTTGATGATGTTTGGGGTGCTATTCTTATACAGGAAATTCCAAAGAAGGGAACCCAAATTTGTGGCTATAGATCTGGTACTTTTACTGACACTGAATGCAGGTATACCATATATGAGAAAGAAATTTTTGCTGTAAAAAAAGGCATTCATAAATTCAAGATCTTTTTGAAACCAACTCACTTCATCATGAAAATAGATAGCTAGCCTATGCGATCCCTACTAAGGAAGAAACCTGATAAAGATATTGCACATGGAAGAATTGCTAGGTGGTATCTCAACTTCATCAGTTATGATTTTGACATAGAATGGATTCAAGGTGACAACAATCCTCTGGCAGACAGTCTCACCAGAGAAATGTCAAAATTAGCAGAACCTGTTTGCATGCTGATAGAACCAGGAGAAACATTCTGAGGAAAGATGTAGAAGTTTTTGAAAGTACAGATGAAAATGGACAAACCACATGGGTTCCTTAGTTGCCTCCAGAAATAATATCTCCAATACTCCATGTTCATTTTTTGAACAAATGGTTGCAGGATCTGAGGAATATGATTTCAAAAAATTTTGATAAAGGAATTCTTAATCTAGAAGAACAATTTGAATTTCTTTGAACATTTGGTCTCGAAGAAGCAAATATTGCTTTTCCTCTTAGGAATGGCATCACTATGGACATTTGTATTATCTCTTTGCTGCCTATGAACTGGACTATAAGGAATAAAAAGAATTTGCTGAAAATTGCTAAATTTGGTTTTATTAACAGCATAACTATTCTGCAGACTGAATTTGAAGATTATGCAGATATTTTCTTGGGGTATAATGATAAAATATTGCAACCTGATATGAAATATTTTTTTAATTATATCCAAGGAAACTTTGCTTGGGGAGTTGAAGGCATGACCGGACCATCAGGATATCTTGTGAGCCCTCATTATTATTGTATTCCTAGAGTAGAATATTATCCTTTGAAACATAACTAGTTTGCCAAGGCCGTTATTGAAGATATGGAACCTTCACTTGATCTTGCAATTGTTGCTGCAAGAACAGAGATGGATTTAGCCTTCCCAAAAGAAATTGAAAAGGTTGTTTACACCTTTCACCAAAGGTCTGATGATTTAGAGATTATTTTCAGACCTCTACCCAAGACATTATTGCCTCCAATAGACCTTAGCTAGCACTTGGGCTTGTCAGTATCGTGATGTCGGCCACGTAAGATTTTGACAACAGGATGCGACCTTGTCTGAAAAAGCAAAATCCCCATATCTACTTTTGGGTGTAAAGCAGGCCATCCTCGCATACGGTGTGTTTAATGCGATTGTCTTTTCAGTGTTAGTGCTTACGGACATGACTGCCTAACAACTATCTTCTCCAATAGTGTCCGCTATGTATCAATAACGTATGGACAGATTTCTAGATTAATTTAGAGTTTTGAAGTCTGCTCTTTCTTATAAATAAGGGGCTCTTACCTCATTGTAGTATCAGGAAACAAATTCAGGAGCTTGTCTAGAGTCTTAGGAAAGTCTTAGGTATCACAAGAGTATGCTCTTATTCTGTGCTTAAATGTGATCTGGACAATCAAAAATTGTGTAGAGAGATCTCTCTATTCTTGTATTCATTGTATTTCCATTTGAAAAGTCTAATACAAATTCCATTGACTAAGTCCCAAAAACCTTGAGTTTTCCTTATGTTTTCTAGCTTTTCAGAGTTTCAGAGTTCAGAGTTCTACCCTTCATCCTTTCATCTTACACCGCTCCAAACTCTACTCCTTTCCCTTCAAAATTAAAACTAAGTATTGTAACCTTTTTAGAGTTTCAGACTTCGAACTTTCCTCCTTTCCCCTTCTCTTTGGAAGGTGTAAGGTGGAAGGCCCAAAGCCTGAACCCCAATGAGTGTTAAATTTTCTAAGGCATTTCGCCATTCCACGGAGAATATTTTAATAGAGCAAAAGTGATGGTGAGATTGCAAAAAGGTTGAGGTAGCTTCAAATGGAGGTAGTGGAAGCTTCCATGTGGTAGCTTGACGTAGCTCCAAAATAAAGCAGAAGCAAGTTTCCCTCGATGTGCACCATTGCGCCATGTCTTGGCTTGGTGTAGACTCTCAACAAAACAAATAGCTTTCCACCTCATTACTCTTATATTTCATGGAGGCTATTACTTTCGTTGGGGCTTGATTTTGCTCCTTGTGGAGCCGCAAAATGCTGCCATGTGGACAAAGGGAAATCGTAAAGAAAAATGAGTGGGGCCCAAGCTCTGTCTCTTTCTTTGAGAAATAGTGCTAAGTGTTTTGGGCTTTGAGGATCAGAACATTCTTCTTCTTCCTTCTCACTATTCAGGTGAAAGACGAAAGGCCCAAGCTCTGAACTCTGTCGAAACTTTCAAAAGATCTGCTAAGTCTTTGACTTTCGGGGTTCAAACTTTCTTTCTTCGTCTTTCTCTGAGAAGGCAGAAGACGGAAATCCTAAGGCCCAAAGTTTTCCAATATTGTAATTCTTCTAAGTGAAAGTGGAGCTCGGGGAGCAGTTCTTTCTCTTTTCTCCTTTCTTATTGGAAGGCAAAATGTTGAAGGCCCAAGGCTGAAACTTCGATGAGTTCCACGATCTTTAGAAAATAAAGAGTATGAGGTCAAATTAAAGGTCTGCCATGATCCCACATGATGAAGTCTTGCTTCCAAGGCAAGAATCTAGTTCAAACAAAAGTCAAATGTCTAGCTCCAGCTGACAAATTGTGGTTGAGCATTTATGGTTGCAAAAGGTGGTTCAAGCACAGATTTCCAGCAAGATATTTTCTCAACCACTTCTTGGAGATATTTTTCTGTATTTATGTCAAGACAATCAAATTTTTTTCTGATATTCTTTTCTAAAATATCTCTGATAGCCCCATGGGTGCATTCATTACAGTAAGTAATGGCACTTCATTGTAAATGTTATATAAGGCATGAAATGTAATGTATTCAGGTTGGTTTTTTGGTCTAACAAACCATATCTCTTTTCAATTGTAACCATGCCTCTTTGAGAATAAACATTAGATATTTGCCTTTTCATAAATTATTCTTTGCTCTATATATTTTCTGTTTGATCTCCATCTATGAATGCTTCTTTCCTCTTGGATTTCATTTAGTTTCCTTTACCTCTACAAGTAGTTCATGATTTGTGTATGTTGGTCTATTGTTTATTGTTATTCTATGCATACATGGTTGTTTTGAGGGCCTACCAACATTCAAACCTGGTGCATCACTCCTTTCATTTTTAGTTCACCCTTCTTCCCCTTTTCCTCAATGGTGCATAGATTAGGTTTAGTCTTAGGAATAGTTGAATCTCTCATTCAGTGAAGGAACTAGCCTCTGTCTAGAGATTTGACCTCCTTACAGGGTCCCACACCTAGAGGTCATCTCAATGTTTTACTGGATTGTTGGAGCCCTAAAAGCCTCTAACACTAGGTGTAAATCCATGTGACAATAGTGACTATGAATATTTAACTTTGGGAGACCTTTTCCATCCTAAGACAAATAAATTTGTTGAAAGGGGAATTGAAGAAGTAAAAAATCTATTGCTCAAAAGGATTAGGTCACTAACCCAAAGAAGACTATTCATGACAAGAAACCAACTATGCTTGAAGTGTCCACTATTGAAGTGAGCAAAGTAGCACCCTTTCCCTTCTATATTACCTTGAACATTCATAAGAAGTTATATAACTACATGATGGATAGTAGAGCTAGCACTTCAGTAATGCCTAAAAGGGTTGCTGATGAAATAGAGATATCGTATGTCCTTGTGGAGAAAGGGGTCATCCTGCTTGATGGTGCTCTAATGAAAACTATTGGGATCATCAAGGACCTTCCCCTATCCTTGCACTTATGTTCCTTCCTCATAGTCCCCTAAGACATTGCAATAATAGACCTCCCAACCATATTAGCTTATTCTTATCTAGAGATTTCATTCCTAAGACCTAGGAGGGTATATGTCCTTAGAATAGAGCCACATATTCCTTATAAATAAATATGGAACAAGGGTCAAAATCCATACTTAAAACATTTCCAAATTACATGTGGAAACTAAGCCATCTACAATCATTGAGTCTAGCCATGCCTTATCATCTTAAGAATCACTAGTAGAAGCTAATCTAAGCACCAATGAAAGCCAAAGAGTCATCCTTGATGAACAACTAGACTAATGGGTCACATACAACTAGGAATTTGATTCATGTGGCAATGTTGAATCCAATAGCATGGGCACTTATGTCATCCACAATGAGAAGCCCTGTATTCTTGAGATCACTAAACAAGACAAAGAAGAAGTGTCGGGAATGTGCAGATTATTATTTGATGGTACCGAGTTCCCATAGTCTTTCAGAATAAATTCAACTACACAAACAATATGGCATAGTATGAGACCCTAATACATGGCTTGTTATTCTTAGAGAGGAGAAGGTTAAAGCTATTGCAAGTGTTTAGTGATATTAATCCCAAAATCAAACAAGTAAGATCTTAGTGTGCCTTCAGGAACCCCTCTATGAGATATATAAACACCAAGTAAGGGATTTGATTGAGATATTTCTAGCTATTAATTTTTAAGTTATCCCTAAAAATAAAAATTTTAAAGTAGACTAAATGACTATTTTTGGCTCACAATTTGATTATGTTGATGATCTTGTTAAAATAGAAGTCATGCCTAGACGGTTGTAAGACTATCTATATCAAATAATCTTGTTAATTGGAAAGTATTTGATAGTGATGATAAAATTTCCCCTTTTTTCAATAATCAAAAAAATTTGTTGATGAACTTCAACCTTAGTTATAGGAATCCTATGGAGATGAAATTATCCAACTAAAATCTAGTAAATTGCCTAGAGACATGGTCATAATTGGAAGCCTATACAACCTAGATGATTAGCATAAATAAAAAAGATAATGGCAACAAATAAGGGTGATTATAAGGATGTTGAGATATTCCTGAGAAAAACTATTAAACTACCAAAAAATTGTACAATTGAAGATTAAGATTTCCTCACCTATTTGTGTACAAAGTATAATAAAATAATGGCCTATAATTATGATGATCTGAAAGGTTATAACATGGATATAATTAATTATACTATAGATCTATCACCTAATACAAAACCTATAAGACAAAAGAAGACACTTGTGAGTCCAAGAGTTAAGCCTTTGATGAAGCAAGAGTTGAAAAAACTTATGGAATAAAAGATTGTTTATCCTATTAAACACTCTACATGGGTTTCTAACCTAATTCCAATCAAGGAAAAGAATTGAGGCATACAGTTATGTGTGAATTTGAAAGATTTGAATAGGGTATCTTTGAAGGATCATTATCCTTTACCTCCAATGGATTAGATTTTGTAAATAGTCTCATTATTTGATAGGTTTTCTATGCTTGGCAACTTTTCAATATATAATTGAGTTTGGGTAAAGGAAGAGGATCATTACAAGATGATACTTGAAACAAAATGGGGTATGTTTTCTTAACGAAAAATTCCTTATAGTCTATCAAATGATAGAGCTACATTTCAAAGAGTAATTAATAGTTCTTTAAAAGATTTTATCAATTAAGTCATTTTGATATATTTTGATGATTTAATTATTTTTTCATAGAATAAGGAAGAACATTTCATACATTTAGAAAAGGTGTTCCAATGTTGTAAAGAATTTGGGATTTCCTTAAATCCTCAAAATATATATTTATTGTTACCTAGGGTAAAATCTTAGGACATGTGTCTAAAGAGAGCATTTATATTGATCTAGACATGATTAGGTGAATATTGGAACTCTCTCTACCTCAACACAAAAATACCCTCCAATCCTTCCTTCCCCAAATGAATTTGTCAAGAAATTTATTGCTAAGTTTACAAGATTGTTTAAGCCTATAACACTCATGCTAAGGAAGGATAAAAGTGTCAAGTGGATAATAAAAGGAAAATAATATTTTAAGTAGTTTACAAAGTTTATTGTTGATGCACCTATGTTGGTAAACACTAACTTGATCAAGGACTTTAAAGTATATGCATATGGCTTGGATAATTTGGCATTGTAGCCATCCTCACACAAAAGAGTGAGTTTTATTTGGAGAAGCATCCTATTGTCTTCCTCAGTTAAACCCTAAAGGATTATGAGGTAGACTATAATTTTTTTCAAAAACAAATCTATGCATTGGTAAAAGGTTTAAAGAAGCGTGAAAATGTGAGGGAGGCGAAGCATCCCTAGAAACCTTAGTTCTATTCATAATTTGGCCTAACTATTGAGCACATCCATACCATAGAATTTAGTCACAAATAAATTTTTGAGTGCATCTAAGAATGATAAAGGATTTTCATCATTATCAAGTTGGTTAGTTCATCTCCTCTTTAATAATTTATAGCCTATTGTAATAACAAAACTTTCATACCCTACAACTTTCTTATTACACTTTTGTGTCCATTTTAGCCCCTAGACCATGTGTGTTTCTTGTGCTATTTTAAACCCTTTTTCCTAGATTATGTCATGGTAAGATACACATGATCTCACACAACACAAGAGATATTTATGGGCCAATATAGCCTAATATCTAATATATGCAAAAATAGAATAGACCCTTAAGGTAGGGTAACACTGACAATACTCCTTAAGGAAGAAGCCACTCCACACTATATCTCCAAGAGATCCCAAACACTTGATGTCATACTCAACACCATCATTCTCTACCATTACCATTTTTATCATAGGAACTAAACTTATATCTAACCATTTCATGATGTAGTCAGCCTCAAATATAAAATACAAATAATATATCCCTAATAAATTTTGACAAGCTTTGTAGAAATGTAAAATTATTAGAAAAAATCTATGATTTGTGGCCCAGAAAATGAATTTATGAAAAAACATAAAATTGTAATATCTCAATCAATATTGATGATAGAAACCTAATTTTTTGATTGTATTTTCCTTAGATGATCATCCACCTTCAGTAAAAAAATTGAAGGAAAAATTGTAGTTGTTTGAAAGATATAGGAAAATCTTTTTAAATTAGGGTTTTATCCATTTGCCTAAATCATATCTTTGATACCACTTGATAAGATCCACACATATAATAATTAAAATAAAATAATGTAGAAGATAGATCTCACATAACAAAATTGATGTAGTTAGGCCATGATGCCCTAATATCCAATATATGCAAAAATAAAATAAACCCTTGAGGTAGGGTAACATCATACAATGCTTCTTAAGGAAGAAGGCACTCTATGCTATATCTCCAAGAGATCCCAAATACAATATCATACTCATCCTTACAATTCTATTCACCTCCTATATATACCATCTCCTTATAACATAATGGAGGGGTAATCCCAAATTTGGCCTACTCATCACCTAATATAATTAATTACACAAGTTGTCCACATGGCCCAATATAACTAACTTAAGGGATGTCTACCATATGTCAGAATCTCCATCCACCTAATTACTTTATAATATCATATCCATAGGTACACAACATTTCACCCATATCCATCCATATCCCCTTTCATATGTTGATCCCATGGCCTTATTTAGTGTTCCTATGTGTTCCCTTAATTTTTATACCCATCCAATGTCCTAATCCCAAATTTAATTTCCAATTGATTTATCCCCCTTTACTACCTAGTCAAACCATAAAATGTTGTGTCTAGCCCCATCCTATGTGTAAACCACACCTTTTCCCAATTAAATCATCTCTTAATGAACACAAAGTTAATAAGGATACCTACCACTAGATGACCCCCTTTGAACTTAAGGTCCCCTAGCAAATTGTGCCAATTTTTTATTTGTAGACAATGCCCATAGTTTTCCACCTAATATGGTGACCTTGACTTTTCATCCTCCCTCCACAATATTTGAAGGCAACATAATTAATTTATAGGGCTTCCCACCTACTAATTTCTTATCTTCAAAATCACAAAGTAAACTCTTTAAAACTTTCCACCTTTGCCTTATTTTTACATAGAAAAAAATAAATTTTGAGTTGTTCATAAGGTTTTAGTTATTTTTGCTCATGGAAGAAACCTAAAACTGCTTAAACAATTATAAAAGTGATCTAGCTTCATCCCCAAGTTCTTAGACACTATTTATTTGGCCATTGGATAATGTTGTAACATGATCTTTGAGACCAAATGAGATTTCCAACTGAAGGAGCAATTTTAATTTATGGTTTTTGATTAAAATGAAATTATTTTTCTTAGTTTTCCATAGGTTCCTCTTCATACCTCTCAACCACACCCATCCAATCCTTCATCATCCCTTTCTATTGAAATACACATTGACTATTGCAACAATTACATCAAACTAAGTGTACAAATTTTAATGTGTTCATATATTAACCAATGAAATGAAAATGGAAAAACATATAAAATCAACAAACCATACTAACACATCACATAACACTAGATGTACATGGAGAAACCCTTTCAAGAAAAATTTCCATCATCAAAGAAATCATAATTTTATATTAATCTTTAATCAGAGTACATATACAACAAAATTCTCCCTTTAATTAGACAACATGGACCAATAGCACCTATGTACCTATAATAACTCCTAAAATCTATATCCAATGCAAACAATTTATATAGAGGAGTTGAGAGGAAAACACAAGTGGATTTATAAAAAATAACACCTCAAAACCATGGTATGACAAAAATCCAATGCCCCATGTGACAAATCAATGCATCCATGAATAGAAAATGTAACTTCTCAAGCATCGTTGACCCATTTGAAGAGGAAACAAATACCCAAAATTAGTGCTACATTATGCTCTCTGTTAGAGGTGATCAATAGTACCACAAACTACACCAATGTACCTTAAATGACATTATCATATGCCGCAAAGGGTTTGCGGTACCATTTGGGTCATCCCTAGACCCATTTATGGGTCATATCGGCCTTAAATAGCCTTAAACACACCCTAACACACCTTAACACGCCTTAATATGGATAAATATCATAAAGGAAAGGGTCAATTCATGGAAGGGAGTTAATTAAGAGTATTTAGGAAAGGACATAAGGGAAAGACACCATGAAAGGGTATTAAGAGGCTATATAAGGAAGAGGAATGTGAGAGAGAAGAACATGGAGTATGATGGATCATGATGATGTGAAGAAGCATAATAAGAGAGGAAGATGGATGATATGGAAGAGATATAGATATGATGAGAAGAGGGAATATAAAGACTACATAAGAGTAAGATAGGCTCAGATCTCCAGACTGTGTCCTATTATTTCTCTTGCCAACATTTGGTTATGTTGTGGGACCCTAGTAAGGATAGTGGAGAATAAGGAAGGAAGAAAGAGATAGAATTGTTTTTCAAGAGTTGCGGTAGAAATCTCTTAGGTCCTACCCTTGTGAGAGGGGGCAGACACCTAAGGGATGACAAATGGAAAGGGGAAGGGATCTCAAGAGATCCCTAAAAATATGTAACTGGTCAAAGTAAGCCAACCATGGGATACATAAGGATTAATGAAACACCATATCAAAAACACCCATGACCAAGGGAGATAAAAAGAAACTAAGATAGATTTGTGAAATCATAAAATTTGTAATGGACTTGACTATGGAAGAGAAAAGGAGAAAACAAAATTAGGATCAATAGGATTAGTACCAAAAAAGAATTGAAAAGGTAAAGGAAATAGAGGAGGAACGCACCAGAAGGGTTGCGGAAGGAAAAGAACAAAATGAGGGTGCTGCTGAGCGTGTCAGTATGGGTGCAACCAAAATGATGAATTAACAAGGGAATCAACCACCAACAATAATAAATCCATAAACAAATACTTAAATTTAGATGAAGAATACCTAGATGATGTGGTAGGGCAAAGTATATTACAAATAAGAGATACAAAAGGAAGCGCAATACTTGGCAATTTGGATCCTAAGAGTATAAGAGAAGGAAGTAAATTAATAATGTTAATGAATGACATGTCATTTACAAAAAAAAAGTTATCTCCCAGAATGAAAAGGCACTTTGAACAGTTACAAACCTTAGACCAAGAGTAAGCCTTTATGCCTTCTAAAAGTAGAAGGATTTCCATAGAAGAAGTAAACAAACAAGTGGATAGACAAGAAGAGATAGAGCAAGAGATTGTAAGAAATTGTGAACTATTAGGGAAAGATTATTTTGACATTTAGTTGAGAAGAGATAAAGGGAGAAAGAATAAACTTAAACAACAAAAGATAGTGAAGGAACCTATAACTCACAACAAGAAAGTGAAACAGAAGGAAATTAATATGGACTCACCAATGTCGAAGAATGAGGAATTACAAAACCTTATGTCGCAAAGAGGTGTTGACACAAAGAGGTGTTGACTTAATCCAGAGAGTCCATAAAGAAAAAGGTTAGGTACTAAGAACCTACCAGAAAACCAAAGATTGCCACACAGATATATCTTCAAAACAATCTTTAGAAGAAGAAAACCAGTGGAACGAAGTCAAGCATGAGCAATCTAAAAAGAAGAAAAATAAAGGGAAAAACAAAGCTGCAGTACTAACTAGGCAGGGCACAAATACCGCAAACCTTCAAAACATTGAAACTGAATAGGAAGATAGTGAAGAAGAAGAGATCCTCTTCCCTAATAAAATTAACATTATGAAATTGATAAGGTTAAGAGGAAGGGAGCCTTGGAAAGAAAATTGAAGAAGCTGGAGGAAAAAAATAGTTTGTAGAAGAATGAAATATCAAGATTGAGGGAACATAATCATAAGTTGGATCAATCACTTGCAACTTACATGAATGAAAATGAATGTCTAAGAGATAATCCATTAATTTGTGATGTTTTTGGTAGAACCATGTAAATTTTTTTAGGTTCTTGCAATTCTTGCTTTTTCTAGCACTATCATGTTGAAAGTTTTCTGGCCTAGGGTTTTACTTGTTGAAAACATTCTAAACATTAACTTTAAAGCCCTAAACCCTAGTGTCATTTGAGTACTAGAAAGGGAGTTGCTTTTGTTATAATTGGCTATTGACTGCTTGTCACCTGTTTTTGGGTTCCTTAAGTTGCCAAGTTATGTCTTGAGACACATTGTTTACGGACCCCTTGCATACAATTTACCACCTCCAGCCCGTATCCAAAGTTTTATTGTTATCCATGAGGTTTTAGAAGGTAACCCCTTTGACAAACCGCAAGACCCTTTCTCCTAGTATACAAAGGTTGTTTTTAAGTGATCATGCCAAGGGTTGGGCCCCATTTTCTTCTGAAGATAGGTGGCACATTTTGACTAGTTTCTACCATTCCGTGGAGAATAAAATAATGGAGAAAAGAACACTGGCAGAATCGAGGAAAGATACCACCTAGCAGGTTCTCTTCATTGATATATCATTACTGTGGGTCCCCAATGGAAACATGGTGATCTCCTGTAATTTCTATCATTTCGTAGAACTTCCCTAAAGGGTCCCATCAAACATCAGCAGAAAAGTAGAATAGTGACATGTGGCATATGTGCTACGTAATGAGGTCTAGGTGGAGAAAAGCATGCCAAGTGGAGTGTGCTTGCATCTTTCTGCCATTCCCCAATGTCATAAATTGATGTGCCTGCCAAATTGTGAAATAGCGGAAAGCCGCCACGTGGCAAGGATGACATAATTTTGACAGCGTGTCATTTTTGATGATTTATTTAGGAATAATGAGCTGGAACCTCCTGATTGTCCCGATGGACATTGCATGACATGCCAAGTGGGGTCAAATCTTTGAGACCGGTCGTAGCTGTCCAATCTCTACTAGTGTTGCATGATCCAATGATGGGTATTCAAATTTTAAAGAACCAAATGATTCTGCAAATCTAGTCCACACGAGTTGGAAGTAATGGTGGACGTGACTGGTTTCAGCCTTGAAATTAATGATGATCTTTATATTGTTCACGCTCCAGTTCTTTTACACTTTACATTTCAGATATTTGAAGTGTTGAAGCATAGAAGTTGGTGGCTGCTATGATATCCTTGACATCGTTTCAAAGTTAGCTATATGAAATAATCCAATAAGTGGCGTACATCTTGTCTCTTGTATTCTGTTGTTCTCATTAGGGTTTTTCTTTCCTTTCCTCTTCTATAAAATTGTTCTGAAGCTTGAATTAAGAATACCTGAGGTTTTTAAAATCAAATTCCTATCTGAAATTGCAAAGAAACAAGAACCCTAGAACAAGAGAAAGGAGAAAACCCTCGCCCTTACATCATTATCTAAGAAATGGCTCCCCCTAAGTCCCAGATTCCTTCCACTTCCCAAAAAATGAGCCCTAAATGAGGATCTTATAGCCCAACTTCCTAGTTCATGTGCACAAAAATTAAAAGTCAGTGGCCCAGAGTGCAAAGATGGGTTGGTCGACAAGTATTCTAGTTGTAGGGATGCAGAAATCCCTGTTTCTAGCTAGTCATTATTTTACCACTAGTGGAGCAAAAGAAATGCCCACTCACCATTGTCAAATGTATGGATGCGAGACCTAGGGAAATTAGTAGTCACCAATGTATTTGATGACATTGAACTACTCCTAGCAATGGCTTCTCATTATGAAGTAGCCAAAGTAATTAGGGGTGCAAATGGAGGTGTTTTGGTGGCAATTAACAAAGAAACCATTGCTACAGTGTTTGGGTTAAATTTGGTTGCTTGTATGGTAATTGACACAGAAAGATTCAAGATGCTAAACAAAAAAGACAAGAGAAGTTATAGAACAATATATCTACCTAGGTATAGGGAGAAGGTGCCTAATGGTAGGTCAATAAAACTTCCGCAAAGTGAGAAAGAACCCTTTAGATTAGACACTTTTGAGAGATACTTTGCTGAAACATACTATGCACTGTGTCAAGTTTTAGGGGAAGACAAGAATGAAAGAATCCCCATTGCCTACACCTACATGGCTGCTGACATTCAACATCCATCTCAAAGCGTTCAATTTTATTTTTCTTCTTATTCGGTAAATCACATACATGAAAGGATAGTAAATATCAACAAAAAGAAGGAAACAATCAAATTTCAATGGTATTCATTGTTATGTCATATGTTCCTGCATTAGGGGAGAGAAAAGGTAAAATGGAGCCCTAAATTGATGATCAACCATGTTGACAACATGGGAAATTTACTTCCATCCCAATGCTAGACTCGCATATGGACAAGCATGATCCCCATTCCAGTTATAAGATCTCTAGAGATCATTTTGTGGTCAAAATACTGGGCCATTTTCAAACAAATATACCTAGAATCCCAGCCCCCTTATTGGAGTTCCTAAGACCTAGGATAAGAAAGCCTGCTTTAGAAATTAAGCATAATTGGGGAAATTTCTTTCTCCATGAGGAATGTACAATTTTGAGAGTGTACAGTTGCCATGTTGGCCCTCATATTTTGCCCAAGTATTTGCCACTGAGGGTTGGTTTTTTGGAGGTAATTTGGCAATTAACTGAGTCAGAAAAGGTTCACCTTGTAGGCCAGAGGAATGGATCTTTCTTCCTTTATTTAATAGTTTTTTCTGACTTTAGAATGAATAGGGAGAGATTTTTTAAATTGAAGGACAAATTAAATGTTTTCAAGATGCAGCAAGAGCGTGTCAGATTTTTTATCCTAAGGGTTTTATAAACAACATCAGGAAGGGTATCAACAGGGCTACCATTGCCCATCAGGTGTATTTCCCTGAAGATGTCATCAAAAATTCCAATACTGAAGAAGATGTTAAGGTGAAAAGAGAAATATGGGCTATGTACATGAAGTATGATGAAGGAATGAGATAGAAGAAGCCTTCTTATAGGGGAGTTTACCTAGACATTGTTGACCCTATCAATAGGATAAAGAAGATTTTATCAAATGTTGATGAATTGATTTCTATAAAAGAAAATAAGTTTGCCAAGCTCAAAGGAGTAGAAAGGCCATCATACCAGCCCCCTACTGGTAATCATTTGAAGTATACTTTCAAAAGAAGAGTAAAAAAGTTGGAAGTTAGAGAACAAGCTCCACATGCCCCTCCATAGACTCAACTTGCTTTATCTCTTTCACAAGTGTCACAAGTATCTTCCCGCTTGGTGCCAATAATAGAATTGGATTTGCTTCATAGGGAGTCATCTCCAAAGAGGAGAAAAGTTGAACAAGGCCCTCTAGTTGATTATCCAAATGATGTTGAAGAGGAAATGGAAATCATTGTGGATGAGATACATCATAGAATGCCTTCTCCTAGTAGAAATGAACCTAAGCAGTTCCCTTTAAACAAAATCACTGACATTACCATTCAAGGGAAGAACATTTCAGATGATATGAGGGTCGTGGCTTGTCAAAATTTCATAGATGATGATGAATTTGTCAACTCCAAGGATTTTTTGGATTTCCTATGGAGATGTAGGAAAAGTGAATATGAAAAGAGATTGGAAGAAAAAATGTCTAACTCTCCTCAAGAAACTCAAGAGCAAGTATCCATCAGGATACTTACTAAGATGAAAGAATAAGTGAAGGATATTACTCCAGAACAAGGTAGGAAAATGATCAAAGATAGTGGAATTTTAATACACCCTAAATGGGATATAGCTTCTTCTATTGTTCTAGATATAGTCAGAAGACAAGACCAAAAAGTCTTTTCAGAAGTTGAGGCAACATTGTTAGGAGTAGGGTTCAATCCAAAGTGGGAAACCTTGGCTATTTGGTCTTTGGCCCCCAACATTGATAAATCATTAGTGGCAGAACCTGACAGAGATTTAAAGGGTGGCCTAATAATTAAAAGAGTATCTGATACCCCTCCTCCAGAGCATCTAACTTGGTAGTGGAAGTGGAAAAATCTAGTAGGGTGACCACTGATGCTCTTCAAAAAAGGCATGATAAATTACAAGACCACATGCATTTACTGCATGAGTATAATAAGTTGAAGGAGAGGGAAGTCAAGCAGAAACAACACAAACAACAAGCATTACCATTGGCCTCATTTCAAACAACCTTGGCAATAAGAGATTCATGCCTTCTAACTTCTAATCCTCCTTCTTCTTCCTCATCAAAATCTATTCTTGAGAAGGAGAATGAAGAATTAAGACAACAGATCAAGGCTTTTGAGGAAATTTTTGCAAGTTCTATGAACAATTAGCAGGAGGATGATTAGCTTATTGTTTCAAATGTTTTGGGATTACTAATGGACAAGATTTCAAATAAAGTAGTTAATATTCAAAAGTGTTATTCTGACCTGTCTCAAGTCATTATGAAAATAGTTGAGGATAAAGAACAAACAATGCCTTTGTTTGGTAAATGGATCGCAAGGATTTCTCATTTACTAGGTATTTATAAGGGATCAAGTCATGAACCTGGTGCTCCTAAAGAAATCAAACAAATTTACATGGCACCAAAAGAAGCTGTGGAGTCACAGGCATTTATCAATCGCCTTGAAGAGAAAGCATTGAAATTGATTCAGGATTTTGACAATGATGAAATTTGAGTGATCCCAACAATTAAGATGAATAATGGTGATATCAAGCCTTGCCAGTCTTGGATCCTTCAATTCAATGCTATCATCCCAACTATTTTTTTCTTCATCTGTTTAGATGACAAGATTGATATTCCCCTATTTAGAAGAAGTATCAGTAAATTATGGGATTCTTGTCTTGCAAAAGTTTTCACTAGGGAAGCTAAATCAAACTTAGCTAAATATAAAAACAAATATGTATCTTGTGTGAATGATCTCATCACATTCCAATGGCCAACAAAGGAGCAATACAAGACCTGGAATGAGAAATACAATGATTTGCCTAATTTGTGAGGTCTTGAGTATTGTGGAGTTTCACAGCTGAATATTGTTACTTATTCCTTTTTCAAGTTAAGAATATGCTTCATCTTTTCTTATTTGGAATTAACATAAAAACATTCTTATTTCCAAAATTTGAGCATATTTGTCTCGTAATGGTTTCCTTTTTCTCCTCTTGTGAGTCATCAGATTTCCTAAAAGGAAGGGATCAGAGTGCAGATAGTGGAGAGAGGTCGGCAAAGTTGTTACAAGATCTTTCAATACACATTTCCCAAAGGCAACTTGTTTTGTGGCTGCACATGTAACAGCTTCTACTCCTATGAAATATCTGATCCATGATCCAATATCTTTGTTTCTGATTGTTGGAATTTTGTCAAATGTAAATGTGACATCTGTCTTTAGGTCTGAAGCTTGTTTTCTCCCTTGTTTCTATAAAACAGAATTCAGGACCTATTGACAAGTGTCTTGGAGAAAAACTTATAACACAGTACATAATCATAATTAGGATTTCTCTACGTCTAGGTGTGTTTTTGAGAATAGACTTATTTGTACTTTGTAGCTATTGGTATAACTATACCACCTCATCATTTTTTAATATATTGTCAAGGTTCAAACTATATTGTCTCCTACAGTTGTGTCCTTTATTATATTTCTGAATACATGTTGATTACATATCAGTTTTATTCATCTTCACAATCTTTCCTGTGCAAGGATATCTTTTCTTAATGGTTTTTACTTAAAGAGTAAATTTAATGCTTTAAGGAAAATATTGAATATAGTAAATGTATGCAAGGATTCATAAGTAGAATTAGTTCTGGACTAATTTCAAGGTGTAATGGTGTAATGCATCATTGCAATATTCTTATATGAGTTAGGAATTCATTGTTATACTTAGTTTCATTTATATTTGTTTTGACTCTATGACCCCAGATTTAGGCACTGCTCTCTTAGGATTATTGTTCTCATTCAATCTCCTTGATCATTTATAAAATTAAAGAATAGTTTCATTTCTCTATTCATGTTTAACATTAGTTTGTCTACATGTTCTTCTATAAAGAATTATGTTAAAGCTTGATAATCTAGCCCATTACTTCACCATATCAGTAATTCTTTAAGCATTTGAGAAAGAACATATCTGTTTAGAATAGTATTTTGAGAAAGTATTGAGAGACCCCTATTCAAAACACTGTTAGGAACACCCTCCTTGGTCTTGTAGAGGCTACAGTGTAGAGGAAAAGGATTGAAAACCCCTTTCCTATTCATTGGCCAATCACTCAAGGCAAATCCACTATTAGAATTGGCTATTTTATAGATTTGTTCTTCTTGAAATCAGGTTGGGAATTTAAAACAACCAACAGATTGGCGACTCTGCTGGGGACTTTGTCTATAAAGTTCTAACATCAGTGCAGTAGTTTGTCATGGGTTTTTAAAGTTTAGATAAAAATTATTTTCATTATTATCCCCTGAAAAGGGTGGTGACTTTGATAAAGTTTTCCTTACCCATAGTGATAAGGACAATTACTCTTAAAAAGACTTGTGTCTAAATGTTATTCTAAAAATTATTATATGGTGCTATTTAGTTGAGAAGGATAGATCCATTATTTAACTAACAATATTTCTTGTTTGTATCATTTCTCTAATGTGACTAGTAATTTTGTTGATATTTCTAACCCTTTGCAAGCTAAAGATGTATGGAAGGAGACCAAAGCAACATGGACATCCTAATAAGCCCCTAACTCAAGAGCCTATTGCTCAAAGGTGGAGAAACAAGGAATTAGGTGAGTACACCCCCTCCCATTTGTGATCTCATGACATTTGTTGTGCCTCTTTTAGGTGATAATATTGATAATCTACAAACAAGGGAAGAAAGAAGATAGCATAGTATTATATATGCAAATAGAAATATTCCTGAGGGTTAAGTCTATTATGAGGGTGATGAAATATTTTATAAGGAACCACCTCATGTATCACAAAATGAAAGGGTCACCCCTCTAAAAGAATCCCAGGCAATCCTTGCACAACACACTCATGATTTTGTGATTGTGACCCCATATGTAAGATTGCACTCTCCCAAAATAGGAAAGGCTAAATATATTAGTGCAAATGAATGCCCCAATGCCAACATAGCCTCTGACACAAATCAGACAGATGAAGAATTAGATAAAGAAGTTATTGTTGGCAAGAGACACTGCTAGGCATGATAGGTGTTGTCATTGATGGCAACTAAGATCATCCCAATCATCCGCATAACACAATTTGTTCACACTGGAAGTTAGAATCATAATGTGTCTAAGTCTGGCAAGTCAGGAACATAGCAAATGACAGGGTCTAGTATCTTGGTCTGAATCTATCCGGTGGAAAGACATCGTTTGCTATGGATCTGAGGTAGTTGTAAGAATTGTCAAGACACTCTAAATCTAGAGTTTCATCCTCTTGAGATGAAGGACTCAAAAGATATTAGCTTCTGAGTATTAGGTTTCAGTTTGACAGAACAAACAGAAGAAGAGCTGGCCGACCTTGTGAATGATCCTATTTCTGGATATATAGAAGTTGTCTATTGGGAAATTGGTGATGATAAATAGTGATAGCCAACATGATTGATGATTCACAAGTGCAAGTTCTAATCCGCATCTCATATTATGTATGGATCTAGCCAACAGAGCAGAGTACTCTACCAAGTTCTAAATGTTCTTGAGGCTGACTGGTAAAATGATTGTAGACATGTTGTGGATATATATATTTGATGGAATTGGATGATTTTGGTGTGTGTGCAAATAAGGTGTAATTGTGAGAAAAGCAGAAAATCTAAGGAGTGAATGAAGGCAGAGCAGTAAGAAGAGCAAATAAAGATGAAATGTGTAAGATCAGTTTTTGCACTTAACTGGAATTGAAACTCTTGCATAAGTAGATGCTATTTATCAGTTCAAAATCTCTATTATTCTCTTGTAATCTTTTTGTTGGCAGTGAGCCTCTAATTGAGCAGTGAGCTCTAGGCAGTGAGCCTGAATGCGTGTGCATTCTCATTTATAAAAATACTTTTAACAGGGTATTAATTTTTGTGGGTTAACCCCCACCGTGGTTTTTCCCTTAACTAGGTTTCCACATTAAAAATCTTGGTGTCAAGTGTGTTATTTATGTTTCTGCTCGTGTTATTGATTAATGCTGAAATGTTTGTCATTAATTTGATTATAAGTTGTAAAGGAAGATCAATGGTGGAAAAGATTAAAATATGTGACAACTGATTCACCCCCCCTCTCAGTTGTCTAGACCTAAACCAACAATTAGTATCAAAGCAAGGTTCCTTTTAAAAATTTTAACAGCTTAAGGGAGATATGGGAACTCAGTAAAAATGGATGAATATAACCTTCAAGGGCAACTGAATCTTGTCCTAGATGATCTTCAGTAGTCCAAGGCAGAAGTCCAAGAGCTGCAAGATAACCTCAAAAAGGCTGAAAACTTCATTGAGATTTTAAAAGAAAAATTGAACAAATCCAATACAAAAGGAAAGAAGCAACCTCTTCAACTGGAAGACAAGGCCTTGAAAGCAAAGACAAAGGAATGTGAAAAGTTAGCTAAAGAAGTTATTGTCTTAAAACATGAGATGGAAACTGGGGTAATGAGACTAACCAAGGAAATTGAAGATAGGAAGAAAACTGAAGAAGAAATGAAGCAAAATCTGAAGGAGAGAACTGAAGAATGTTGCAGATTGGATGGAATAGCCAATCTCCTAGAATCAAATCTACAATAAAGTAGAAACAATGAGAGAAAACTTGAGAGACAAATTATCACTCTCATACATGACCTAGAAATTGCTAATGAGTATAAGGAGAAGTTCAAGTTAAGCTCAGCTAAACTTGAAACACTAATTGAAGAAGAAAAAAAGGATGAGGACAAGCATGATCTTAGATATGAGAAAGGTGAAAGCTCTGGATCCGGACAAAGAAATTTTCAACCAAGAAATAGAAATAGAAAACCTCTGGTAAGATAGCCTAATGCTCAAAGATATCCATCATTCAATGGAAATTGTTTCAATTGCAATAAATTTGGTCATAAAGATACTCAGTACAGAAGCAGAGTGAATCAAAATGGTCCATCCTTCTCCGGTCAATGCTTCAAGTGTAAGAGGTATGGTCATAGATCAAATGAATGTAGAAGTATGATAATGAATAATGCTAACAATAAAGGAATTGGCAATTCTTTCAATGGTTACTGTTTTGCTTGCAATGGGTTTGGACACATGGCTAATCAATGCAGATCAAGAGGAAATAAAGTTCATAAGAAAGGAAATGTTGTGTTCTTTAATTGCAATAAATCTGGTCATATTGCAAGATTCTGCAGAAGTAGGAACAAGGAAGAAGAGGTCTAGTAAGCAAAAAACTAGATGAATAGAGACAAGACAAAGGCAAAAGAAAAATTGATGTGAATGAGATATGGAGTGAAATGAACAAGATCTAGGTAAAGAAAGATCAATAAACAACAATGATGGGTCTACACCAGAATCAGGTGCTGCAATTCCTCCGAGAATTAAGTCAGGAGCTCTGGCTTAGGGGGAGTTGCATTGAACATCAAAATCCCCCCGTCAGTAAGTGGGTGCCTGAATCTAGCACAATAAAAGAGAATATTCTGAATTGGTCTAGAAGCTTTGGAAGGATTTCCAGAAGAAAAGATGTTGATATGAAATCTTGTGGAGTGATTCATGAAGAAATGTCAAAAATGAAGTAACCGGATATTATTAGGGCAACACATTTATTACAATGCCAAATTAGGTTTTACAAAAGATAAAAGGTCACTTGGTCACTCATTTGAATCACCTTGCATTCGAAGGAAACATGAAGAAGAGCATTTGAGCTACAAATACAGAGACTGAGGCAAAGAGTGAATTCAACCGATAACTGATCAACCCTAACCTCCCGAAAGAAAAAGGTACCTCTCTGTAAAGATTTGAATCTGAAATCTGTTGAGATGGCTACTACTCATGTTGTTGACATTACTAAAAGGCCTCGACCCAAATTTAAGAAGCATCCTCACAAATCAATTGAAGTCGACCCGTTAGGTGCTTTTTCAAGTGTTCCGTATGGTGTGCTACATGTAGAAGACATTAGGGTTTATATTCAAGCAAATATAGATGAGTTTAGAGATTCAAGGTATATAGAGTTGTTTGAGAAACAACTCAAGGATGAAAATCATGAACTTAAACCCAAGTATAAGGCACTACAGGATAAACACTTTATTTAGATTATGGGGTTTCCAACATTTGATGAGGATGAATGGGTCCGATACGTCTTGAGTCAAATGCATGATGAATTCATTTGGTTGTTAAAACCGTTCAAGATTACCAAGGATGCTATCAGAAATGTAACTGACTTAAACTCAACCAGAGGATTACCCATGCTAAAAGGTGTGAAAAACTAGACAGTGATTGATGCTATCAGTGCTAAGTTTGACAAAAGGGAAATGACTATTAATGATATTATAGAATCAGATGTCAAATTCGCCTCCATAGTGATTGGGTACAAGATCTACCACTTGAGCAGAGAAAATTCTATGTCTGGAACAACCATATATGTTGCATACAAGATGCTAAAGGAAAACACTGATTATGACTTGTGTGAATTACTACAGAATCAATTGATTGAAAATTTAAACAAAATCAAGAAAGATAAGAACACTTTCAAGTATGGTACATTGGTTCTATGTTTGTTCTTTTACTCTATGAATGAGGTACCTGGGGTAAAAGGTGTGCACTGGACTAAAGATTAGCTAGTTTCCATTCAGATTAGAGATCATCTTCACAGCATTAGCGATTTCAAAGCTCAAAAAACTACAATATGGGGTTACTTCAATAATTTTTAGAGTATGATGCACTTAGGGGAAAGAATCCCTAAGTCAATTGTTGAGAAGTACAAAAATGATATATGCTTCATGGTTGATACTGATCAATGTCTAATGGAAGTAGTGGAACCTAGAACAACTTGGATCATGCCCATGGTGTATAAAGTAGATGAAAAAATCTTGAATATGTATGCTTAACATCTTCTAAGCAAGCCTAAAGACACAACGGTTGAAAGATTTGGAACTTATGAGGAGATGAATTTAAAACTGCATACTAAATTCAGAGAACCTGAAACCAATAGAAAAGTAAGAAAAGAAGTTGAGTAGTTAGCTAAAAATCTGGGCCTAACTAAGGAGGCTATGAGGAAACATAGAGAAAGAACTGAAAAGGCTGAGAAAGAGAAACAAGATAAGAAACAAACAGATGCTCTAGTGGAACTCTCTTCCACTTCAAGGACTTCTAGGAGCTCTGTTGCTGCCCTGTTCCTTCCAAGACTACAAAACTGGAAGCAAAATCTTCTAGAAATGGGAGAAAAGGAAGAAATCAAAAGCAACCTAGACCTATGAAAGCATAAGAGAAGAAGAAGAAGAAGAAGATACAGATTCTGACATTGAAATCAAGGAAATAAAGGCCACTGGAATAAAAGCTGCAAAAGTAACCAAAGAAAAGTCCTCCAGAAGCAAAAGGGCTAGTAAAAGGCAAAAGACAGAAGCATATGAGGAATATGTTGAGAAGCTCACACTTTCCCTGGAGGATGTGAAAAAGTCAGTCATGGTAGATGGTAATCTAAAACCCATGATTGAATTCTATGATGATTACAGTGACATGGATAAAAGGGTGTTGGAGGAAGCAACTATCAGATATCTCAACATCTACAACAAGGCACTGATTGAGATAACTTCTGAGTTGCCACAAAGTCTAGCAAATATTTTGGAATTAAGAAAAGCAAATGCCAAGATCAAGGACATGAAAATCAGGGAACATGAGCTAATAAATTTGTGTCCTTAGATTTCACCTGATCAAATAGAAATGATAAGGAGAATGAACAAACTCATGCTTGGAGAAACAAGTGAAATCGTTAAAGAAACTCAAGAAATTCTTTTGAAACCATTGGAGAAGTACAATTTTCCCATAGTCACAGAAGAAGTTCCAGATCGTGAAGAAGAGAACATCATCAAGTACTAATCTGATTTGGGTGAAGCCTCTATTCTGGAAGTGGAACAAGTAAATCAGGATGATACAAAAATGATGGATAAAGTAGTTGATGCAGGAGATACTCCTAATTCACCTGTCCCATTAGGAAAAGAAGATAATATTACTACTTCACATAGCACTTCGGATTAGATAGCCAATGGTAAACAAATAGAAAAGAGTCCCTCTACAGAGAACACAGAGAAAAGTAAAGCAGAGAAAGAGGAAGAAAAAGGAAAGAAGGATAAAGCAGAAGAAGATGGTGTAAATGTTGAAGCACCTAAAGCAGATACTGAGAAATCTGATGAACCAAAGGATGGTTAAAAAAATGTTGCAAGAGACACTGCAGAAGCAGTGAAAAGTCTTCTTGAAAAATAAATGATTGAGAATGATGAGCCTGAACTACTCCAAGGTCTAGCCAATCCAAATGCTCTCTCTCCAATTCAATTGATGAAAATTGCATCATTCACCCAAGTAAAGGCTAGAGAAAAGATGTTAAAGTTCCACATGGAAGACAATGGGCTACTGGGGCTTACAACTGGGATTTTGGAAAAATTAATGCCTTCCTACTAGAAGATTCCATCTGATTCCCCCTCCGGTCATGTGAAAAATCTTGTAAGTTCTGTAAATACTCATTTTGAGTCCTTTGAGAAGTCTATAGAGACAAAAGTCAGAAATGAGTTTTTGGATAAGAGATTCAGTGAAATTAAGAGTCTAATAGGGTATGATAGGACTATACTTGCTATCCGTATAAAGAGTGTTCAAAATGCTCTAAGTGATGGAAGTGATGTATATAAATTTTGTCTATCCTGGCCCAAAGTAAATGAGGATATCGAGAAGAAGATAAAGGAACAAGAATTGAAATTGTCAAATCTGTCCAATAATTTTGATCCTCTAACCATTTCACCCATAAGTTAGGAATGTCAAGTAATTAGCTTGACTGATGAGATAAAGAGACTTGTTAAAGAGAAAAGCAACATTATGAAGAGAATGTGTGAGCTCCGGGGATTGATTACCCCTAAGTTAGAGACAATGTATAATGCCCTATCTGAAGCTCAGAGTGCAGTTTAGACTACTGATCTAGCAGATCTGTCAAAGGCAGAAGCATATTCATTTTTGTTAAGTGGGCACATCTCTATTTTGGATGGAATGAAGAGTACTTGGGCCTCTAAACTTGTGCAAATAAAAACCAACTTTGCAGATATTCTCAAGTTCATGAAAATAGAACTTAATGATTAGTTGTAGATATGCAGTCCTATATACAATTTTTTTGGAAAATTTTGGCTTGCGGACCCCACCCTTTGCCATTGATGTCAAAGGGAGAGTAAAGATTAGTGAAAAATGAGGAATTCAGCTAAGGGGGAGTACCAGAAAATAGTGTGATCAATATTATGGAGCACAAGCTAAGGGGGATCCTTTCCAACACTTAGTCATTTTTCACTAAGTGTTGTCATCAATGCCAAAGGGGGAGATTGTTGGCAAGAAACACTGCTAGGCATGATAGGTGTTGTCATTGATGGCAACTAAGATCATCCCAATCATTTGCATAACACAATTTGTTCACACCAAAAGTCAAAACTAGAATGTGTCTAAGTCCAGGCAGTCAGGAATAGAGCGGGTGAAAGGGTCCTATATCTTGGTCTGGATCTATCTGGTAGAAAGACATGGTTTGCTGCGGATCTGAGGTAGTTGTAAGAATTTTCAAGACACTCTAAATCTAGAGTTTCATCCTCCGAAGATGAAGGACTGAAAAGATATTAGCTTCTAAGTATCGGGTTTTAGTTTGACAGAACAAATAGAAGAAGAACTGGCCGACCTTGTGAATGATCCTATTTCTAGATATATAGAAGTTGTCTATTGGGCAATTGGTGATGATAAGTAGTGATAGCCGACATGATTGATGATTCACAACAAGTTCTAATCTGCATCTCATATTATGTATGGATCTAGCTAACAGAGCAGAATACTCTACCAAGTTCTAAATGTTCTTGAGGCTGACTGGTAAAATGATTGTAGATCATGTTGTGGATATATATCCAATAGAATTGGATGATTTTGGTGTGTGTGTGAATAAGGTGTAATGGTGAGAAAAGCAAAAAATCTAAGGAGTGAATGAAGGCAAAGCAGTAAGAAGAGCAAATAAAGATGAAATGCGTATGATCAGTTTTTGCACTTAACTGGAACCGAAACTCTTGCATAAGTAGATGCTATTTATCAGTTCAAAATCTCTATTATTCTCTTGTAATCTTTATGTTGGCAGTGAGCCTCTAATTGAGTAGTGAGCTCTGGGCAGTGAGCCCGAATGCATGTGCATTCTTATTTGTAAAAATACTTTTAACAAGGTATTAATTTTTGTGGGTTAACCCCCACCGTGGTTTTTCCCTTAACCAGGTTTCCACGTCAAAAATCTTGGTGTCAAGTGTGTTATTAATGTTTCTACTCAAGTGTTATTGATTAATGCTGAAATGTTTATATCATTAATTTGATTATAAGTTGTAAAGGAAGATCAATGGTGGAAAAGATTAAAATATGTGACAACTGATTCACCTCCCCCCTCTTAGTTGTCCAGACCTAAACCAACAGTTATGGAGTTGAGCCTTAGGGTAGCCAGGATGGAAACATTACAAAGGAAAGAGGAGTTACTTCTGAGATTGCAAACCATGAATAAACCAAGTGTTGTTGAAAATAGTGGTACCCTTGGTGCATCCACAACAAATATTCCACAAATAAGTGACCAAATACTTAATGTCGAGCAGGATCCTCTAATCCAACTCTAAATGAATAACCCTATGTCCTCCATCCCTGTAAACCACTTTCAGGCTCCTCCTCCTCAAAATCCATGTGCTAGAGTGACTAGACAAAATTCCCATCCAAGACAAGGGGGGATACACAACCAGAATCCTCCTACGGTGCCTAATGTAAATCCCCAGCCAAATATGTAAAATATATACATACCACATCAACAATATTTGCAAAACCCTCCTAATCCCCCAATAAATATAGGTGGCTAGGGTGGGCAACCTTTAATAAATCCTTTTGTTAGAAGACCAATGCAATAAACAAGATATAGGCAGATTGATTTTATAGGTATACCGGGATATCCAAACCCTATTGAGAACACAGTAAGAAATGTCGTCCCAAGATTTGCTGGAAATAATACAATATCTTGTGAGGATCACTTAAGAACCTTCTTGAATATGATGGATGATTTTGAGGTTGAATGTGAGGATGTAATGATGAAATTATTCATACAGTCCTTTATAGAAGATGCAATGGAATGGTATAGAAGCCTACTAGAGGCCAGTATTGATTCTTAGATAGAATTTAAAAGGGTCTTCAAGGAACAATATGGGGATAACATTGACCCATGATTTGTTGTGAATGAATTTACAAGCATTCAAAAGGGATTCAATAAAAATGTCCATGATTTTAATGCAAGATTCTTAAAGGTGAGTAATAAGATCCCTCCTTACATAAGACCAAATGAGCCCATGTGCTTGGTAATTTACCAAAATGCATATGATCCCAAGATGGGATATGAATTAAGAAATAGAGAGCCTCAAACTCTTAGGGATGCTTTCAAGGCAGCCTTACACATTGAAAACAATAGAAAGGCACTTGGAAAGACTTCTAAAAGAGGTGATGTAAAAATCACCCCACAAGACAGAGGACAAAGCAATAAGGCTCATGTTGCTACTGAATATGATAAATTATGGAAGGAGGTCAAGGAAATAAAGATCTCTATGGAAAGAAATGATAAGAGGATCCCTAGTGATAGGCCTCCTTTTGTCAGACAAGAAAAGATGCCAAGGTTAGTAGATCAACCCTACAATACAAATTGGTGAGATCAAAAGCCATTCCCCCCTAATGATAGGGGAGGTTTGTCTAAACAAACCCCTGACCCTCTAAGGAAAGGGGTGCATGTTGTAGATGAAAACCTATGGTGTTTTCTGTGCCAGGCTCCCCACTCTTCTACTTCATGTGTTGTTGTAATATCTATGACTGACAACACAATCTCATATGAGGAGTACGATGAGGGGGATGATTATGAAGACCAAAATGTAAATATGGTTTTTAACCATGAGTGTATTGTTGAAGATTGTGTCACCTCTGACAGTGAATGATCAACAAATGAGGTTACAATAGAAAAGGGAAAGTTGGTTAAGCAATAATCTATCCTAAATACAAGTATGAATGATGATTATGTTCTTCAATTAAATACTAAGGATACTAATATCCGATTAAGAAGACCTTCTATTAAGGAAATCAAGGCCTTGACTTCTTCCAATATTTCTTAGGTTAAAAGTGATTACAACCTGAGGAGTAAGAAAAACCAAGGAGAAAGTAGTACAAGGGGAAATGCAGGAAGCATTTTTATAAAAGAAAAATAAAATGTTTCCAACTCGAAGAGAGATGTAGGATCTCTGTGAAAGCCTAAGGAAGTTAGAGGAAAATGTAATCCACATCATAATCCACCCCCTAAAGCAAAAATACCAATAGAAAAGGATAATGCCAAGAAAATCCCTACTAACGAAAAATCTGGTAAAAATAACACACCTCAGGCTCCTACAACAAATACTGATGCAACTTGTACTAGTATAGTGCCCAAATATGTCCCGTTGGACATGGCCCACATATTTAGTTAGATTAGAGTGATAGTTCCTTTGTTATAAATGATGAGGATACCTGAGCATAAAAGTAGGGTTGTGGCTGCGATAAATGATGTAGTTCCTAGTACACCTGGGGTGGCTAGTGAACATAGCAAGTTTCCTAAAGAAAAGAAGGTACTTTCCAAAGATGTTAAGAAGTGGATTGTTAAAGTACCAAAAGTCTATCTAGGAACCACTTTGCAAAAATGTCCTTCTTAGGTAGATCCTTTCTTTGTCACTCTGATCATAAAAGGAAGATTTGTAAAAACTTGTATGATTGACTCGGGTGCCTCTGCTAACATAATGCCATTAGGAGTCATGGAAATATTAGGCTTACAAGTAACCAAGACTTATGGGAAATGCTTTTCCATGGATTCCTGAGAAGTCCAAATCATTAGAATTATTAAGGATATTAGCTTTAAACTTGTAGCATTCCCACATAAGGAGTATAAAATGAATATTATTGCAGTGGACATTCCTCCTATGTATGGGATGATGTTGTCAAGAAAATAGGCTTCTACTGTGGGTGGCAGTATCCAAATGGATTCATCATATGCCATGATTCCTATAGATGGTGAAGAGGTAAGACTTGATAGAGAAAAGAAGTGTCCCCAAATAATAGATGGCATTAATGAGGAAGGTGATCAAGTATAATTCCTAGATGTGGCTATAGACAATTTCAAAATTGAGGGCATTAAAAATGATCAAGATAATTCATTGGATTATAGCCTTGAATCAATTGTTGATAAGGATGGATTATGGTCTATGCAGTTTGATGGGGCATGTTCCAAAGAAGGCTCTGGGCAGGAGTGGTGCTTATTTGTCCTTCAAGAAAAACATTTAGATCATCCTTTAGATTTGGTTTTGCATGTACTAACAATGTTACAGAGTATGAGGCCTTGCTTACATTCTTAAAAATGGCCCTTAAGTATGGAGTTAAAAAGCTCAGAGTTCTAGGACATTCTGAATTAGTAGTCTCATAGGTTAGATCCAAGTATGCCTCCAAAAATAAAAGGCTCAGGCAATATAGAAATGCTGTCTGGGATACCATAGAAGAATTGATACTTTTTCTATTGATTGGGTGGAACAGAATAAGAATGTTATGGATGGTTTCTTGGCTAATATTGCAGTCAAGTCTGAAGATATCACATTAGCAGGAATTTCAAAGGTGGAGATATTAACAAGACCCTCTGTCCTTGATAACATTCGTCACTGGTAGATTTTCAATGATGACCAAGATCTTTATAAATTTATGAACTGAATTGATGAGTACCATGGATAGGAAATTGATTTTCAAGAATTTGTGGAGACAATAGATGAGAAACAAATAGTATTTGGAAATGAGGTCATTCAGTTGAAAACTAACAGAATTCCAAGGGGATTAGTTTCTCTAGAAAGAGTCTTTGATGGAAACGACAAACAGACTACTAGATCTGCTCCAGTACACCAAAATGACCTCGAAGAGGTGAACCTAGGGAATGAAGCCCATCCAAATCTTGTTTATGTAGGTAAGCGCCTAAACCCTAAAATTAAGGCAATGTTAATTTCTTTGCTCAAGAAATACAAGAAAGTTTTTGCATGGTCCTATGAAGATTTAAAGGCATATAGGGAGGATTTATTTCAACATGAAATCCCATTAAAACTAGATGCAAAACCTTTTAGGTAGAAGCAAAGGCCTATAAATCCTACTTTGAGGTTGAAAATACAACAAGAACTAGCCAAATTGAGTGAAGGAGGAATCATCAAGCCTATTAGACATTCCACTTGGGTTTTGAACCTAGTTCCTATTAGGAAAAAGAATGGAGATATTAGGCTCTGTGTTTACTTTAGAAACTTGAATATGGCATCATTAAAAGATAATTATCCTTTGCCAAATATGGAGGCCATGCCACAAAAGGTAATTGGTTGTGAGCTCTTGTCTATGATGGATGGTTTCTCAAGATGTAACCAAGTGATGGTTAAATAATTTGAGAAATATAAAATTGCATTTACTAGTCCATGGGGAACATATGTATACATTAGGATGCCCTTTGGGTTGACTAATGTAGGAGCCACATTTCAGTGAGCTATGGATGTAGCTTTTTCTAACATTATAAATGTAATAATGGTGGTGTATCAAGATGATTTGACTACATTTTCTAAGAGGGAACATGATCACTGCCCACTTGGAGAGAATTTTTGAGAGATGCATGAAATTTGGCATTTCTCTGAACCCCATGAAATTTGTGTTTGGGGTGACAGAAGGAAAATTTTTAAGCCACATAGTGTCTAAGAAAGGAATTAGAACTGATCTTGAGAGGGTTGCTGCTATTGAAAAGATCCCAATACCCAAAAATATTAAGGGGATTCAATCTTTCTTCGGGCAAGTGAATTTCTTGAGGAGGTTTGTTACCAATTTTACAGAAACCACTAGACCAATATCCAAGATGCTGAAGAAAGGGGAGGATATCGCATGGAATGATGAACTAATGAACGATTTAAAAAATATTAAGGGAGCTATCAAAGAAGCCCCTGTGTTGAAATCCCCTAATTTTTCCAAACCCTTCCAATTATTTTCTTTTGCTTCTTTCCATACTATAGCAGTTGTTTTACTACAGAAAAATAATAAGGGTTATGAGCAACCCATTTCATTTTTTAGTAAATATCTCCAAGTTGTTGAGTTAAAATATGATATAACTAAGAAACATGCTTATGCTTTGGTCAAGTTTGTCAAGAATTTTAGACCTTATCTGGTAGGGTCAAAGATTGTTGCTTATGTCCCAACAGTTGTTGTCAAAGATGTCTTTTCCCAGCAAGAAGTAATTGGAAGAAGATGCAGATGGATCAACATGATCCAAGAATTCAATATTGATATTTAGATTACTGAGTTGGTAAGGGGACAAGGATTATAAAAATTGACGGCTGAGTCAAACTTAGAGGCTAATCAAATAAACAATGTTGAGATTCAGGAAATAAGCATTGATTGTGACATGAAGAACTCTGAATGGTATAGAAATGTTGTTCACTACTTGCAGAATATGTCTTACTCTGATAGAATGACTAAAAATCAAAAAAGGACACTAAGGTTACAGGCTATAAAATATGTGATCATAGAAGGTGAACTTTGGTGGAGGAATTTTGAAGGTATTCTACTCAAGTGTGTAGATAGTAAATAGGCGTCAGAAGTCTTAAATGATATGCACCATGGTGTGTGTGGAGGCCATTATATGGCCAAGACAACAACCCATAAGTCCTAAGAGCTGGATATTGGTGGCCTACTATTTTCAAAGATGCTCACCAAATGGTCTGAAGCTGTGATGTTTCTCAAAGGTTCTTAGGGAAATTAAGATTCTCTAGAAATTTGCCCTTCATCCCATAATAGTGGAAGCTCCCTTTCAACAATGGGGATTAGATTTCACAGGAGGAATAAGTGAAAAGTCAAGTGGAGGATATAGTTAGATTCTAGTTGCCACTAATTACTTCACCAAATGGGTCGAGGCTATTCCTACCAAAGGGGCAACTAGTAAAGTTGTGATTGATTTCCTAATGAGTAATGTCTTGACAAGATTTGGAGTGCCTATAAAGATAATCTCAGACAATGCAATGTGCTTCAAGTCTGAAGAATTTACAAATTTTTGTAGCCAGTATGGGATTTTAATTTCTTTTTCTTCCCCATACCATCCTTAAGGTAATGGATAGGTGGAATCAAGCAACAAAAGCTTGATGAATATTATAAAAAGAATTATTGAAAAGAATAAGAGAGCTTGGGATATCAAATTAAGACTTGCCATCTGGGATGATAGAGTAATTGTGAAAAAGGCCATTGGGCAAGCCCCATTTGGCCTGGTATATGTCTTGGATGCGAGGATGCCCATAAATAACTTACTACCTATTTTCAGGTTCATTCAGGAGAACAATGATGATATTTCTAATGCAATGCAACATAGGATTAGTCAAGTGACCCAATTGGATGAAATAAGAAGGCTAGCACAATAGAGAAACATCAAATTGCAGCAGTAAGCCAAAAATCTCAATGACAAGAGAACATCTGAAAGAAAATTTCAGATAGGGGATATGGTATTACTATGGAATGTCAAGTCTCAAGATAAAAGGGAAGCATGGCAAATTTGATGCCCTTTGTCTTGGGCCATATTTGATTAGTAACACTCACGGAGAAGTCCCCTATTTCTTGCAAACTCTGGTTGGAGAATTCCTTGAACTTCCAATGCATGGACAATTCTTGAGATCATACTTTTCATAAGGTATGAATGTCTTCCATGCATACTGTATTTTATTTTTTTAGGTAGTTTCCCTACTTTAGTTTTTGTCCTTTGGTTTGTTTTCTTTTTTCTATTTTGTGTTGTGGTCTGCTTCTCCAGAACTTTCTGTGATCTCACTCTGTTCAGGTTGAACAGACATCCCCAACTAGAGCCACTAGTAGAACCATGTAAAAAAATTTAGGTTCTTGCAATTCTTGCTTTGTCTGGCACTATCATGCTGAAAGTTTTCTAGCCTAGGGTTTTACTTGTTGAAAACATTCTGAACATTAACTTTAAAGCCCTAAACCTAGTGTCATTTGAGTACTATCAAGGGAGTTGCTTTTGTTATAATTGGCTATTGACCACTTGTCACCTATTTCTGGGTTCTTTAATTTGCCATGTTATGTCCTAAGACACGTTGTTTACCGGCCCCTTGAATACAGTTTACCACCTCTAACTCATATCCAAAGTTTTATTGTTATCCCTAAGGTTTTAGCAGGTAACCCCTTTGATGACCCTCGTGACCCTTTCTCCTAGTATACTAAGGTTGTTTTAAAACAATCATGCCAAGGGTCAGGCCCCATTTTCTTCTGAAGATAGGTGGCACGTTTTGATTGGTTTCTATCATTCTATGGAGATTAAAATAATGGAAAAAAGAACACCAGTGGAATGATGGAAAGCTGCTACCTTGAGGGTTCTCTTCATTGATATATTATTACTGTGGGTCCTTGATGGACACATGGCAATCTCCTGTAATTTCTACCATTCCGCGGAACTTCACCAAAGGGTACCACCAAACATCTGAGGAAAAGTGGAATAGTGACATGTGGCATCTGTGCTATGTAATGAGGTCTAGGTGGAGAAAGGCATGCCAAGTGGAGTGTGCTTGCATCTTTCTGCCATTCCGTAGAGTCATAAATTGTGTGCCCTGCCGAACTGTAGAATAGGGGAAAGCCGCCACGTGGCAGGGATGACATAATTTTGACGGTGTGTCATTTCTGATGATTTATTTACGAATAATGAGCTAGAACCTCCTGATTGGCCCAATAGACATCGCATGATATGCCAAGTGGGGTCAAATCTTTGAGACCAATCATAGCCGTCCAATCTCTACAAGTGTTGCATGATCCAACTATGGGTATTCAAATTTTAAAGAACCAAATGATTATGCAAATCTAGTCCATGGGAGCTAGAAGTAATGGTGGATGTGACTTCTTTCAGCCCTGAAATTAATGGTGATCTTTATATAGTTCACGCTTCAGTTCTTTTGCACTTTCCATTTCATTTATTTAATGTGTTGAAGCATAGAAGTTGGTGGCTGCTACGATATCCCTGACATTGTTTCAAAGTTGGTTGTGTGAAATAATCCAGTAAGTGGCATACATCTTATTTCTTGTATGCTGTTGTTCTCATTAGGCTTTTTCTTTCCTTTCCTCTTCTATAAAATTGTTCTGAAGCTAGAATTAAGAATACTTAGGGTTTTTAATATCAAAATCCTATCTGAAATTGCAAAGAAACAAGAGCCCTAGAACAAGAGAAAGAAGAAAACCCTCACCCTTGCATCATTATCTAAGAAATGGCTGCTACGATATCCCTGACATTGTTTCAAAGTTGGCTATGTGAAATAATCCAGTAAGTGGCATACATCTTGTTTCTTGTATGCTATTATTCTCATTAGGGTTTTTCTTTCCTTTCCTCTTCTATAAAATTGTTTTGAAGCTAGAATTAAGAATACCTAGGGTTTTTAATATCAAAATCCTATCTGAAATTGCAAAGAAACAAGAGCCCTAGAACAAGAGAAAGAAGAAAACCCTCACCCTTGCATCATTATCTAAGAAATGGCTGCTATGATATCCCTGACATTGTTTCAAAGTTGGCTGTGTGAAATAATCTAGTAGGTGGCATACATCTTGTTTCTTGTATGATGTTGTTCTCATTAGGGTTTTTCTTTCCTATCCTCTTCTATAAAATTGTTCTGAAGCCAGAATTAAGAATACCTAGGGTTTTTAATATCAAAATCCTATCTGAAATTGCAAAGAAACAAGAGCCCTAGAACAAGAGAAAGAAGAAAACCCTCACCCTTGCATCATTATCTAAGAAATGGCTCCCCCTAAGGCCCAGCTTCCTTCCACTTCCCAAAAATGAGCCCTAAATGAGGATCTTATAGCCCAACTTCTTAGTTCCTGTGCACAAAAATTAAAAGTTAGTGGCCCAGAGTGAAAAGATGGGTTGGTCGACAAGTATTCTGGTTGTAGGGATGCAGAAATCCCTATTTCTGGTTGGTCATTGTTTTACCGCTAGTGGACCAAAAGAAATGCCCACTCACCATTGTCAAATGTATGGATGTGAGACCTAGGGAAATTAGTAGTCACCAATGTATTTGATGACATTGAACTACTCCTAGTAATGGCTTCTCATTATGAAGTAGCCAAAGTAATTAGGGAAGCAAATGGAGGTGTTTTGGTGGCAATTAACAAAGAAACCATTGCTACAGTCTTTGGGTTAAATTTGGTTGCTTGTACAGTAATTGACATAGATAGATTCAAGATGCTATACACAAAAGACAAGAGTAGTTATAGAACAATATATCTGCCTAGGTATAGGGAGAAGGTGCCTAATGGTAGGTCAATCAAAAATCTGCAAAGTAAGCAAGAACCCTTCAGATTAGACACTTTTGAGATCTACTTTGCTAAAACATACTATGCATTGTGTCAAGTTTTAGGGGAAGACAAGAATGAAAGAATCCCCATTGCCTTCACCTACATGGATGCTGACATTCAACATCCATCTCAAAGCGTTCAATTTGATTTTGCTTCTTATCTAGTAAATAACATACATGATGGGCTAGTAAATATCAATAGAAAGAAGGAAGCAGTCAAATTTCAATGGTATTCATTATTATGTCATATGTTCCTACATCAGGGGAGAGAAAAGATAAAATGGAGCCCTAAATTGATGATCAACCATGTTGACAACATGGGAAGTTTACTTCCAGTCCAATGTTGGACTCACATATGAGACAAGCATGAACCCCATTCCAGTTATAGGATCTTCAAAGATCATTTTGTGGTCCAAATATTGGGCCATTTTCAAACAAATATACCTAGAATCCCAGCCCCATGATTGGAGTTCTTGAGACCTAGGATAAGAAAGCCTGCTTTAGAAATTAAGCATAATTGGGGAGATTTCTTTCTCCACGAGGAATGCACAGTTTTGAGATTGTACGGTTGCCATGTTGGTCCTCATATTTTGCCCAAGTATGTACCATTGAGGGTTGGTTTTTTGGAGGTAATTTGGCAATTAACTAAGTCAGAAAAGGTTCACCTTGTAGGCCAGAGGAAGGGATCTTTCTTCCCTTATTTAATAGTTTTTTCTAACTTCAGAATGAATAGGGAGGGATTTGTTAAATTGAATGACAAATTAAATGTTTTCAAGATGCAACAAGAGCATGTTAGATTCTTTGATCCTGAGGGTTTTATAGACAACATCAAGAAGGGTATCAATAGGGCTACCATTGCCCATCAGGTGTATTTCCCTGAAGATGTCATCAAAAATTCCAATACTGAAGAAGAAGTTAAGATGAAAAGGGCAAGATGGGCTATGTACATGAAGTATGATGAAGGAATGAGACAAAAGAAGCCTTCTTATAGGGGGTTTACCCAGACATTGCTGACCCTATCAACAGGATAAAGAAGATTTTATCAAATGTTGATGAATTGGTTGCTATAAAAGAAAATAGGTCTACCGAGCTCAAAGGAGAAGAAAGGCCATCATACTAGTCCCCTATTGGTAATAAGTTGAAGTATACTTTTAAAAGAAGAGTCAAAAAGCTGGAAGTTAGAGAACAAGCTCCACAGGCCCCTCCACAGACTCAACTTGCTTTATCTCTTTCAACAATGTCACAATTATCTTCCCCCTCTGTGCCAATAATAGAATTGGATTCACCTCATAGGGAGTCATCTCCAAAGAGGAGGAAAGTTGAACAAGGCCGTCTAGTTGATTATCCAAATGATGATGAAGAGGAAATAGAAATCACTGAGGATGAAATACATCATGCAATGCCTTCTCCTAGCAGAAATGAACCTAACTAGTTGCCTTTAAACATAATCACTAACATTGCCATTCAAGGGAAGGACATTTTAGATGATATGAGGGTCATGGCTTTTCAAAATTTCATAGATGATGATGAATTTGTCAACTCCATGGAGTTTTTAGATTTTCTATGGAGATGTAGGAAATGTGAATATGAAAAGAGATTGGAAGAAGAAATGTTTAACTCTCCTCAAGAAACTCAAGAGAAAGTATCCATCAGGATACTTACAAAGATGAAAGAAGAAGTTAAGGATATTACTCCAAAACAAGGTAGGAAAATGATCAAAGATAGTGGAATTTTACTACTCCCTAAATGGGATATAGCTTTAGCTATTGTTCTGGATACCGTTAAAAGAAAAGACTAAAAAGTCTTTTCCGTAGAGAAAGAAGCTGAGGCAACATTGTCAGGAGCAAGGTTCAATCCGAAGTGGGAAACCTTGGCTATTTGGGCTGTGGCCCCCAAAACTGATAAACCTTTAGTGCCAGAACCTGACAAAGATTTAGAGGGTGGCCTAATAATTAAAAGAGTATTTGATACCCCTGCTCTAGAGACATCTAACTTGGTAGTGGCAGTGGCAAAATTTAGCAGGCTAGCCACTGATGCTCTTCAGAAAAGGCCTGATAAATTACAAGATGACCACATGCATTTATTGCATGAGTACAATAAGTTGAAGGAGAGGGAAGTCAAGTGGAAACAACAGGAACAATAAGAATCAGCATCAACCTCACTTCAAACAACCTTGGCAATAAGAGATTCATGCCTTCTAACTTTTGATCCTCCTTCTTCTTCCTCATCAAAATCTATTCTTGAGAAGGAGAACGAAGAATTGAGACAACAGATCAAGGCTTTTGAGAAAATTTTTGCAAGTTCTATGAACAATCAGTAGGAGGATAATCATCTTATTGTTTCAAATGTTTTGGGATTATTGATGGACAAGATTTCAAATAAAGCAGTTAATATTCACAAGTGTTATTCTGACATGTCTCAAGTCATTAAGAAGATATATGAGGATAAAGAACAAAAAATGCCTTTGTTTGGTAAATGGATCCCAAGGATTTCTCCTTTACTAGGTATTTATAAGGGATCAAGTCATAAACCTAGTGCTCCTAAAGAAATCAAACAAATTTACATGGCAACAAAAGAAGCTAGTAAGTCACAGGCATTTATCAATCACCTTGAAGAGAAAGCATTGAAATTTATTCAGGATTTTGACAATGATGAAATTTGAGTGATCCCAACAATTAAGATGAATAATGGTAATATCAAGCCTTGCCAGTCTTGGATCCTTCAATTTAATGCTATCATCCCAACTATTTCTTTCTTCATCTATTTAGATGACAAGATTGATATTCCCCTGTTTAGAAGAAGTATCAGTAAATTATGGGATTCTTGTCAACTTGTAGACGATTTCACTAGGGAAGCTGAATCAACCTTAGATAAATATAACAACAAATATGTATCTTGTGTGAATGATCTCATCACATTCCAATGGCCAACAAAGGAGAAATACAAGGCCTAGGATGAGAATTACAATGATTTGTCTTATTTGTGAGGTCTTGAGTATTGTGGAGTTTCACAACTGAATATTGTTACTTATTACTTTTTCAAGTTAAGAATATGCTTCTATGAATCTTTTCTTATTTGGAATTAACATAAAGACATTCTTATTTCCAAAATTTGAGCATATTTGTCTCATAGTGGTTTCCTTTTTGTCCTCTTGTGAGTCGTCAGATTTCCTAAAAGGAAGGGATCAGAATGCAGATAGTGGAGAGCGGTCAGCAAAGTTTGTTACAACATCTTTCAATACACATTTCCCAAAGGTGACTTGTTTTGTCACTGCACATGTAACAACTTCTACTCCTATGAAATATCTAATCCATGATCAGTTACATTTATTTTTTATTGTTAGAATTTTGTCAAATGTAAATGTGACATCTGTCTTTAGGTATGAAGCTTGTTTGCTCCCTTGTTTCTATAAACTAGAATTCAGGACCTATTGACAAGGATCTTGGAGAAAATTTTGTAACATAGTACATAATCATAATTAGGATTTCTCTACTTCTAGGTGTGTTTTTGAGAATAGACTTATTTGTACTTGTATCTATTAGTATAACTATACTAGCTTATCATTTTTTAATATATTGTCAGGGTTCGAACTATATTGTCTCCTACAGTTGTGTCCTTTACTATATTTCTAAATACAAGTTGATTAAATATTAGTTTTATTCATCTTCATAGTCTTTCCTATGCAAGGATATCTTTTCTTAATGGATTTTACTCAAAGAGTAAATTTAATGCTTTAAGGAAAATATTGAATATAGTAAATGTATGCAAGGATTCATAAGTAGAAATAGTTTTGGACTAATTTCAAGGTGTAATGGTGTAATGCATCATTGCAGTATTCTTATATGAGTTGGGAATGCATTGTTATACTTAGTTTCATTTATATTTGTTTTAACTCTGTGACCCTAGATTTAGGCATTTTAGGATTATTGTTCTCATTCAATCTCCCTGATCACTTATAAAATCAAAGAACAGTTTCATTTCTATATTCATGTTTGACATTAGTTTGTCAACATGTTCTTCTGCAAACAATTATGTTAAAACTTGAGAATCTAGCCCATTACTTCACCATATCAGTAATTCTTTAAGCATTTGAAAAAGAACAAATCTATTTAGAACAATATTTTGAGAAAGTATTGAGAGACCCCTATTCAAAACACTATTAGAAACACCCTCCTTGGTCTTGTAGAGCCTAAAGTGCAAAGGAAAAGGATTGAAAACCCCTTTCCTATTTGTTGGCCAATCCCTCAAGGAAAATCCACTATTAGAATTGGCTATTTTATAGATTTGTTCTTTTTGAGATCAGGTTGGGAATTTAAAACAACCAATAGTTTCATGTGATACAAATGATTTGTGTGTGGTAGTTGAATCTTCTTTAGATGATAATAATAAGGTTGAAGATGACAAAGTGTCTGAACTTGTAAATATTGCTACTTGTGGTGAAGATGGCAAAGGAAGTATAGATAATGTTGGTTTTAAAATCATGAGAGGAATGTGATATGAAGGAAAAGGATTGGGAAAGTATCAACAATGAATTAGATACCCTAATGAGCCAATAGTGAGGCCTAGGAATGTAGGCCTTGAATATGTCAGGGGTAAAGAAAATAAAAGGAATATCACCAGTTTAGACAAATCAATTAAAAGAAGGCAATGCATACAATGTACTTATTGTAACAGATAAGGACATAGCAGAGGAATGTGTTGTAATTTACATCCTTGTAGAATTTGTGGGTTGAAGAACCACTCTGAAAAGTTGTGTTGGAATAAATGCGGAAGTAAGAACCTATGATAGGTTGTATACAAGTGAATTGCGGATGGGTTGATGGATCAAATTGGCAACATGTTATAGGAATGATCAAAGGATTGTATACACACCAGTATTCATGTGCAGGAGAGAAATCAAGTTAGCTAGCAGGAGAGAGAGGACATGGATCAAGATGCGGTGAAGGAATACTACATGCAAAGAATAATGAGGAGAGAAGCTCTTACCACAATAACAGAGGAATTCATAATTCTTACAACAATGATGGATACCAAAAAGATGAAAAGGGATTTGATATGAGATCATTCAAAGGAACATGTTTTCAAGGATGGAGGTGAAGAACATCGAGCATTTAATGTCATCGAGGGACTGTTAACAAGAGGACAAAAAATAGTGCAAGGATAGCTTATGTGGAAGAAGAAGAACTTGTTGGATCACCAAGCTCGTAAGAAAACCAAAAGAAGGTGAATCATTAATCATGAGGAGAGTTTTGTTGCAGACTAAAACAACTGAGGAATTGAAGCAAGGGAAAGGTTTGTGTAAACTAGGAAGTAAGTGTTGCAAATTGATCATTGACAACAACAGTACAAATAATTTGGTTTCAAAAGAGATGGTAAGGAGTCTGGAACATGATCATTGATTGAAATGTGGCCAGTGAAAGGCCATGTACAGAGAATAATGGAAAAGAAGCCCATACTGTAGTGAAAGAAGGGATGACAGGAGACTTTACTGTAAAAGATGAATAAATCACACCATAATAAAGGAAGTATTGATAAAGAATTAGAGAAAAGTATAGGGGCAATGTGTGTAGAGAGGGAACCAAATAAGTTCTACGTATGTAGAAGGAGTTACAATGAAATCTGAAAGGGTAGAAAGCACCATGGAGAAAGATCAAAAATATCCTAACTAATTAAGTATTGAAGTAAGGCAATATTCTATGATCTTGAGGTTATTTGTGAATCTATTGAGAATGTAGAAAGTGTTGGAAGAATGTCTGGTACCTTAAAAGTGCAGTAAGTACCACAGCAAAAGGAGAGAAACTGCCATAGATGGAGAGGAACCACCACAAATGAAGAGAAAGCACCGCAAATAAAAAGGAACCATCACGAAGGAAGAACTTGAGGCAGCCTACAAGTTTTGTCAACAGAATGTTGACTATGAGGTAGTTACAATCTTGTAGACAGATCGCCAAATTGAGGCAGTTGCAAGGATTTGTGAGCAGATCACCAAACTTATCAATTTCATGTGCAAGTATACCACCACATTTCACTGCAACTAGTTATATGATCTCATGGTTTGGGGACGATAGCAGGTCAAAGTCATTTCAGTTGATGTGGGTTAGTAGGTGTTGAGTTGTAGGGTACCAAGAAGTGTCATTGGAGATCACAACATTTTACTGTAGTTAGTTTTTTGGTCTCGCAATTTGGAGGATAGATAGATCTATTCTAGAGGTAGGTTTGATCCAAGTTTCAGGAGGTTTGAGTTACCAAAAAGGTATCCAGAGACAATAGGGTGAAGACTATGTTACTGGGTTGCATGAAGAATGATTGTATAAAAGTCTGAGAGCTTACACTAGTGATTTGGGATCGTGCGCCAAGAACTAAGAGCGTGTAAAGGAAATTTAGGTCGAGTAGAGATTATGGTATGAGGAACATGGTGTTTTTCCATTCCTACATCACCACATTTGATTTGGAAAAAATGTGGTGGGTTATACCGAGACTATTACTAACTGAAACGAATGAAAGAAATATTGTCTTGAGGACAAGCCAATGTTTTAGGCCTAGAGAGAATGTTAGTAGGTGATCAGGAGTATTGCAAACTACATTGCACCTTATATGACATTATCATATGTCTCAAATAGTTTGTGGTACCATTTGGGTCATCCCTAGACCCATTTATGCATCATATAGGCCTTAAATAGCCTTAAACACACCGTAAGACACCTTAACAAGACTTAATATGGATAAATATCATAAAGGAAAAGGTGAATTCATGGAAGGGAGTTAATTAAGACTATTTAGGAAAGGACATAAGGGAAAGACACCATGAAAGGGTATTAAGAGGCTATATAAGGAAGATGAATGTGAGAAAGAAGAGAATGGAGTACGATGAAGCATGATGATGTGAAGAAGCATAATAAGAGAGGAAGATGGAAGATATGGAAGAGATATAGATATGATGAGAAGAGGGAATATATATTATATACACCTAAAAATGGTTTGAGTTGAATTAAATAAATATTTAAATATTTATTTTATTCCTATTCTTCTATTAATAAATAAATATTCTAATTTATTTATTGGATTAACATTCTCCTTAATTTGTCAAAAATTAAATAAAAATCAATTTATTTAATTAAATCATCCAAATCCCTCTAAATCATCCTTAATTGAATAATCCTAAATTATTTAATTAATCATCATTCCAAAGTCCTAATTCTATAAATCCACATCATCTTATCCACCTCACTTTACACCTCATCATGTTGCACACATAATTGAATATTTTTAATATTTAATTAGGCAAATATCCTCACCCACATGTCCTATTTATCCTCTAACCATTCTTATTCTTAAGAGCTTGGTTCCTCCATGTCATCATAGTCAAAGGACACTTAGAGACACATGTCTCATAGTTCCTAGATTCCATCCAACCTCCCTACAAAGAAGGACTCCTTCTTTGACCCATGTTCTTTGGTCCTTGAGAGCATTGTGACTCCACCGTACACATCACATGACTTGTTTTCTACCATGGATCTTATGACACTTGGATCTTGGCCTCCTCAAGACTATAAAAGGAACCTCTCACTCCTCCATTTTCATCATCTCAAGCTTTAGCAAACTTATGCTGCCAAAATCATTCTAGCGTGCCTTTTGCTTATACTCTCATTTATCATTGCATCCATTAGCATCATAATCTCATCTAGCTGCATATCAATATCAATATCATGGCTTCATATCACAATATCCATCATTCATCTTAGCTTTGCATTGTAGGATTGCCTACATTGCGCTTTCCTCCACAAAGTCATTCTCTCTTTGTCATCTTAAAACAACAAGGAAGTTTACTTCTAAGAGCTAAATCATAATCTACAAGATCATTGAAGAGATAGGCAAAAATGGAAGACACGAGGTAAATCAGTTTGCAAAGGTATAATCTATGTTTATTGCATTTATCTTATTTTCATTGGCTCGTATTGAATATTTAAGTAGATTCTAGTATACTTTAGATTTTCAATCACATTTTAATCCTAGCATTATCAAATCTGTACCAGGGGCAAACTGGGGCATCTATCATAATCATAAAATTTTAATACTTTGAAACAACATGATAAAACACATTGTCTCAAAGAGGGGCAAAATGTATACACCTAAAAATGGCTTGAGTCGAATTAAATAAATATTTATTTTATTCCTATTCTTCTATCAATAAATAAATATTCTACTTTATTTACCGGATTCACATTCTCCTTAATTTTCCAAAAATTAAATAAAAATCAATTTATTTAATTAAATCATCCAAATCTCTCTAAATCATCCTTAATTGAATAATCCTAAATTATTTAATTAATCATCATTCCAAAGTCCTAAGTATATAAATCCACATCATCTTATCCACCTCACTTTACACCTCATCATGTTGCACACATAATTGAATATTTTTAATATTTAATTAGGCAATTATCCTCACCCACATGTCATATTTATCCTCTAACCATTCTTATTCTTAAGAGCTTGGTTCCTCCATGTCATCATAGTCAAAGGACACTTAGAGACACATGTCTCGTAGTTTCTAGATTCCTTCCAACCTCCCTTCAAAGAAGGACTCCTTCTTTGATCCATGTTATTTGGTCCTTAAGAGCATTGTGACAAGTGGCCTCTTGCTCACACCTTTCTCTCCACCTTGTCATCATAGGAAGAACATTTCCTTCTTTTATCTCCCTCATCCCAACTAATCAAATCTCCACTATACACATCACATGACTTGTTCTCCACCGTGGATCTTATGACACTTGCATCTTGGCCTCCTCAAGCCTATAAAAGGAACCTCTCACTCCTCCATTTTCATAATCTCAAGCTTTAGCAAACTTATGCTTCCAAAATCATTCTAGCGTGCCTTTGGCTTATACTCTCATATATCATTGCATCCATTAGCATCATAATCTCATCTAGCTGCATATCAATATCAATATCATGGCTTCATATCACAATATCCATCATTCAACTTAGCTTTGCATTGTAGGATTGCTCACATTGCACTTTCCTCCACAAAGCCATTCTCTCTTTGTCATCTTAAAAAAATAAGGAAGTTTACTTTTGAGAGATAAATCATAATCTACAAGATCATTGAAGGGATAGGCAACAATGGAAGACATGAGGTAAATTAGTTTGCAAAGGTATAATCTATGTTTATTGCATTTATCTTATTTTCATTGGAGTATTGAATATTTAAGTAGATTCTACTGTAGTTTAGATTTTCAATCACATTTTAATACTAGCCTTATCAAACCTGTACTAGGGGTAAACTGGGGCATGTATCGTAATCAGAAATTTTGATTCTTTGAAACAACGTGATAAAACACATTGTCTCAAAGAGGGGCAAAATGTATACACCTAAAAATGGCTTGAGTCGAATTAAAAAAATATTTAAATATTTATTTTATTCCTATTCTTTTATCAATAAATAAATATTCTAATTTATTTATCAGATTCACATTCTCCTTAATTTTCCAAAAATTAAATAAAAATCAATTTATTTAATTAAATCATCCAAATCCCTCTAAATCATCCTTAATTGAATAATCCTAAATTATTTAATTAATCATCATTCCAAAGTCCAAATTCTATAAATCCACATCATCTTATCCACCTCACTTTACACCTCATCATGTTGCACACATAATTGAATATTTTTAATATTTAATTAGGCAATTATCCTCACCCACATGTCATATTTATCCTCTAACCATTCTTATTCTTAAGAGCTTGGTTCCTCCATGTCATCATAGTCAAAGGACACTTAGAGACACATGTCTCATAGTTCCTAGATTCCTTCCAACCTCCCTACAAAGAAGGACTCCTTCTTTGATCCATGTTCTTTGGTCCTTGAGAGCATTGTGACAAGTGGCCTCTTGCTCACACCTTTCTCTCCACCTTGTCATCATAGGAAGAACATTTCCCCCTTTTATCTCCCTCATCCCAACTAATCAAATCTCCACTGTACACATCACATGACTTGTTCTCCACCATGGATCTTATGACACTTGGATCTTGGCCTCCTCAAGCCTATAAAAGGAACCTCTCACTCCTCCATTTTCATCATCTCAAGCTTTAGCAAACTTATTCTGCCAAAATCATTCTAGCGTGCCTTTGGCTTATACTCTCATTTATCATTACATCAATTAGCATCATAATCTCATCTAGCTACGTATCAATATCAATATCATGGCTTCATATCACAATATCCATCATTCATCTTAGCTTTGTATTGTAGGATTGCTTACATTGCACTTTCGTCCACAAAGTCATTCTCTCTTTGTCATCTTAAAACAACAAGGAAGTTTACTTCTAAGAGCTAAACCATAAACTACAAGATCATTAAAGAGATAGGCAATAATGGAAGACACGAGGTAAATCAGTTTATAAAGGTATAATCTATGTTTATTGCATTTATCTTATTTTCATTGGAGTATTGAATATTGAAGTAGATTCTACTGTAGTTCAGATTTTCAATCACATTTTAATCCTAGCATTATCAAACCTGTACCAGGGGAAAACTGGGGCATGTATCATAATAAAAAAAAATTAATTCTTTGAAACAACGTGATAAAACACATTGTCTCAAAGAGGGGCAAAATGTATACACCTAAAAATGGCTTGAGTCGAATTAAATAAATATTTATTTTATTCCTATTCTTTTATCAATAAATAAATATTCTAATTTCTTTATTAGATTCACATTCTCCTTAATTTTTCAAAAATTAAATAAAAATCAATTTATTTAATTAAATCATCCAAATCCCTCTAAATCATCCTTAATTGAATAATCCTAAATTATTTAATTAATCATCATTCCAAAGTCCTAATTCTATAAATCCACATCTTATCCACCTCACTTTACACCTCATCATGTTGCACACATAATAGAATATTTTTAATATTTAATTAGGCAATTATCCTCACCCACATGTCCTATTTATCCTCTAACCATTCTTATTCTTAAGAGCTTGGTTCCTCCATGTCATCATAGTCAAAGGACACTTAGAGACACATGTCTCATAGTTCCTAGATTCCTTCCAACCTCCCTACAAAGAAGGACTTGACCCAGGATCTTTGGTCCTTGAGAGCATTGTGACAAGTGGCCTCTTTCTCACACCTTTCTCTCCACCTTGTCATCATAGGAAGAACAATTCCCCCTTTTAACTCCCTCATCCCAACTAATCAAATATCCACCGTACACATCACATGACTTATTATCCACCATGGATCTTATGACACTTAGATCTTGGCCTCCTCAAGCCTATAAAAGGAACCTCTCACTCCTCCATTTTCATCATCTCAAGCTTTAGCAAACTTATGCTGCCAAAATTATTCTAGCATGCCTTCCACTTATACTCTTATTTATCATTGCATCTATTAGCGTCATAATCTCATCTAGCTGCATATCAATATCAATATCATGGCTTCATATCACAATATCCATCATTCATCTTAGCTTTGCATTGTAGGATTTCTCACATTGCACTTTCCTCCACAAAGCCATTCTCTCTTTGTCATCTTAAAACAACAAGGAAGTTTACTTCTAAGAGCTAAATCATAATCTACAAGATCATTGAAGAGATAGGCAACAATGGAAGACACGAGGTAAATCAGTTTGCAAAGGTATAATCTATGTTTGTTGCATTTATCTTATTTTCATTGGAGTATTGAATATTTAAGTAGATTCTACTATAGTTCAGATTTTTTATCACATTTTAATCCTAGCATTATCAAACCTGTACCAGGGGCAAACTGGGGCATTTATCATAATAAAAAAAATTTAATTCTTTGAAACAACGTGATAAAACACATCGTCTCAAAGAGGGGCAAAATGTATACACCTAAAAATGGCTTGAGTCGAATTAAATAAATATTTATTTTATTCCTATTCTTCTATCAATAAATAAATATTCTAATTTATTTATCGGATTCACATTCTCCTTAATTTTCCAAAAATTAATTAAAAATCAATTTATTTAATGAAATCATCCAAATCCCTCTAAATCATCCTTAATTGAATAATCCTAAATTATTTAATTAATCATCATTCCAAAGTCCTAATTCTATAAATCCACATCATCTTATCTACCTCATTTTACACCTCATCATGTTGCACACATAATTGAATATTTTTAATATTTAATTAGGCAATTATCCTCACCCACATGTCCTATTTATCCTCTAACCATTCTTATTCTTAAGAGCTTGGTTCCTCCATGTCATCATAGTCAAAGGACACTTAGAGACACATGTCTCATAGTTCCTAGATTCCTTCCAACCTCCCTACAAAGAAGGACTTGACCCAGGATCTTTGGTCCTTGAGAGCATTGTGACAAGTGGCCTCTTTCTCACACCTTTCTCTCCACCTTGTCATCATAGGAAGAACACTTCCCCCTTTTAACTCCCTCATCCCAACTAATCAAATATCCACCGTACACATCACATGACTTATTATCCACCGTGGATCTTATGACACTTAGATCTTGGCCTCCTCAAGCCTATAAAAGGAACCTCTCACTCCTCCATTTTTATCATCTCAAGCTTTAGCAAACTTATGCTGCCAAAATCATTCTAGCGTGCCTTCCACTTATACTCTCATTTATCATTGCATCCATTAGTGTCATAATCTCATCTAGCTGCATATCAATATCAATATCATGGCTTCATATCACAATATCCATCATTCATCTTAGCTTTGCATTGTAGGATTTCTCACATTGCACTTTCCTCCACAAAGCCATTCTCTCTTTGTCATCTTAAAACAATAAGGAAGTTTACTTCTGAGAGCTAAATCATAATCTACAAGATCATTGAAGAGATAGGCAACAGTGGAAGACATGAGGTAAATCAGTTTGCAAAGGTATAATCTATGTTTATTGCATTTATCTTATTTTCATTGGAGCATTGAATATTTAAGTAGATTCTACTGTAGTTCAGATTTTTAATCACATTTTAATTCTAGCGTTATCAAACTTGTAATAGGGGCAAACTGGGGCATGTATCATAATCAAAAAATTTTAATTCTTTGAAACAACATGATAAAACACATCATCTCAAAGAGGGGCAAAATGTATACACCCAAAAATAGCTTGAGTCAAATTAAAAAAATATTTAAATATTTATTTTATTCCTACTCTTCTATCATTAAATAAATATTCTAATTTATTTATCGGATTCACATTCTCCTTAATTTTTGAAAAATTAAATAAAAATCAATTTATTTAATTAAATCATCCAAATCCCTCTAAATCATCCTTAATTGAATAATCTTAAATTATTTAATTAATCATCATTCCAAAGTCCTAATTCTATAAATCCACATCATCTTATCCACCTCAGTTTACACCTTATCATGTTGCAAACATAATTGAATATTTTTAATATTTAATTAGGCAATTATCCTCACCCACATGTCCTATTTATCCTCTAACCATTCTTATTCTTAAGAGCTTGGTTCCTCCATGTCATTATAGTCAAAGGACACTTAGAGACACATGTCTCATAGTTCCTAGATTCCTTCCAACCTCCCTTGCAAGATACATCCATTATCTGTTTCGGCACATTTGATTCTTGTCAAAGAGTAGTATTAATTTTTGCAAAATTTTTGGTACTAACTTGTGTTGCAGGTATTATCAATCATCAATGGAGGCTATTAATAGAATGTTCTTGTAGGTTTAAGAGCTGGTTTAGACATTTTTAGTTGCATCTTGCATACAAATATTCAAATCTAGTTTTTAATTAGGAGTAAATCATATCATGCAAACTTGCATACAAATATTCATCTAGTCTTTAATTAGGAGTAAATCATATCATGCAACTTGCATACAAATCTTCCTCTATTTCTTAATTAGGAGGAGTAACCTTACATCTTTGCATACAAATTTCACATAGTCTCAAATTAGGAGGTTAAAATTGAACAAATCTTGCATTTACAAATTTACATCTAGCATAAGTAGGGGAAAGTAACTTGATCAAATCTTCAATACCATCATCACATAATTTTGATTAGGAGGTTAAAATCAACTATCTTTTCATTTTATGCTATCATGTCAATTTTTGTGCTTGGTAATCACATTTAAATTAACTCTAGAAGGTTAATGAACCAGTGTCTACTGTGTTTATAAAATGGTGATAGGCATATGCTCTCCCCATCTTAGGTGACCAAAATGTCAGACCCATCGTTTCATTTGTTTAACCTTTAGAAAAAGTCTGCCATTGGGATTGTGTTTCTTCCAAGTGGGACAACCTTGAGCAGTAGCAAGCTAAAGCCAAGTTAATTTGATCCACTATAAATAAAAGTGTTTGTGACAAAAGTAATAAACAACAGGTGTTGTTATACCAAAGAATGTTTCCTACAATACCCTTGTGGTGCATTAAAACTTGTAGAGACTAACCTCTACAGATTGGGAGGCCTCCTAAATGGAGCAAATCACCGCATGTATAGCCACTTGAATGAATGCCCTTACTAAGAACCAACTATTTTTAGAAGCCAAAATCCTTCTATTTGTTTACGCAGGAGGTCAGACCTCTGAAGCCACCCAACGTATTCACTAATCATGTGTAGAGACAGAAAATTCAACTCTTCAGAGGAATTGTAACTTAGTGGGCTAGAGAAGTGAGTGTCAAACAAGGGGGAGCCAGTGCTACCAAGTTGCTAACTGTCCACCTTGATTTAAGTGGCTGGAGAAATTCAAGTTGGGATTTAATAAATATTGTCCTTGCCAACCATAGGAATTATACTTGTTTGCAAAATGTTTATCAAAAACTTGTATAAAACCATGAGATCTTCTTGTCTGTTGTGTTTTCTTGCAACAAACTGAAACAAAATCATCAGGAAAAACACTTAGGTTACTTAGAAAAGCATACTCAAACAAACACAAATTGATCAAACTTTGCAAAACCATAGAACTGTGCATCTGTAACTTATAACTATACATTTGATACTTCTTTTGGTACATTTAAATCCTACTATGCATTTAAACCTTTTTGTTGTGCATTTGAGCATTATTTCAGTGCATATACCTTTCAGCACATACAAAACGTATACCTGTGCATTCAATTAGCAGACTTGCACATTTAAACCATGTTTCTGCGCATTTAAAACAAAGAGCATTTCCCAAGGTGTTGAGAAATCAAAGCAGTTTTAGATACCCATTTTAGCCTAGAATCAATTGGTGAAATTAGTTAAACCATAAAAATTCATCTGCTACCCATTTCCAAAACATTTCACTTACCATATCATACTTAGCCATCCAAAATCAAACCAAAATCAAGATTTCCATTAAGGTATTATTGAGATCCTCTAAATCAAACAACCTAGTTAGTTTCCTATCAGGATCAATCATCCTCTACCTTGAAACTACACTAGAGTATCTTGATAAAGGTCTAATCTACATCAATAGTAGTTACCAATTATTCCTATTTGACTTCCTTTATATCAACACTTTGATAGCTATACCATCATAGCTCAAGACCATTTTGTTTGAACAAATAGATCAAGAGAAAACCAACTTAGAAAATCTTATCATAAAAGCTTCCAAATCCAATCAATTATACCTCAACCACATCTTACCAAAAGCATCACCAAAATCCACAAGTATCACATTCAACTCCACCCACATCAAATTTTTGTATGGTTGAAACTAGCTCCCAAGACCGAAAAGGCTAAGGATATGACAAATCCATTAGAAGCACTTATGCAACAAATCCAAGCCTTACAACAACAATTGGTGAACTTACAAACTGGATCTTCCACAAAACCATATTCACTAGAGGACATATCTCCTTATCCATTTGATAAAAGCTTCATTATGATACCTTTCCCTTCTAGTTTTGAAGTGCCCAAGTTTGACAAATATAGGGAAAAAGGTGATCCACGTGAACCAATTCCTTCCCAACATGAGCCTGCTAGTACTAGCCACTCCTCACACCAAGATCACACATCCTTAACCCATCTTAATGATACTATTGACAAGGGAAACACAACCTTAAGTTTGGAATCATATACCACTCCATCTACTAGTCCTCCATCACCATCCCATAGAATGACTATCCCAAAGCATACTGGTCCTACACCAACACCACCATCAAACTTCCTAAGCTCTAATCCATCAACCAAAGAATCCCTGAATGATTTTCTCCAAAGACTCTTTGCAAAATCTAAAAGCAAAAGAAAATCTATGGAGAAATCCAAACCCACTCTTCCAATTGCATCCCCATCTAGCACAATCAATCCTAACCTCAATCATAAACCTACGCCCTCTACCATTATTCTCCATCCGTTATATTTTCCATCCACCCATATACTCATGAAGGATGTGATCCAATGGCTATTAGCAAGGACTAAACCACCCTCATGCCATCAAATCCCTATCCTTGAAACTATCTAAGAACCTTCAAATGTCATGCCTATTTCTCCAATCCCATCATGTAGTTCACAATCCATTGAACCTATTGAAGAATCTCCCATCATGAGTCTAAGTCAAGATATATTATACTCTCATGTTGTTGATCATCTAGAGCCTCTCAAGCCTATCCAAAAGTATCTGACTTCCACTTCCATTTAAAACCAAGAGCTATGTCAAGGGTCTAATCTAAAGCATGTAGAAACATCAACCCTTTATCAAAATCAAGATCAAATTCCTTTCATTCAACCCATCCGTAACATATATCTTTTCCATGATCAAGATGATATCCATGATGAAGAACTTATTCATGAAAACCTTGATCCCATCCATACCCCCACAACCATCCATAAACAAGATACCCAAGACCTACATACTCCATTTAATAAAAATCTTGTTGACCTACTTGAACATTCACCCCATTTCATGGCCTTCCTTCAAAGAAAAGAAACTTCTTCATCTAGCCCTACGCATGATCCACAAACATTCATTCCTTTTGATGAGACTCTTGGCTCCCAAGTACACATATATGATCAAACCAATACCATGGATCTGTTGATGATGATGTTGGTCATACACAAACATAGAATAAAAGTTACACAACAACCTTTATTCATCTTGAAAGATATGATGAATTCAAAGAATTCATGATCCCAAGTCTCCGTTGATTAGTTCATAATCTACTAACGTTACTCAGTGGTTGATGTGTGTTGTTGTTTTCCATTCAGGGGCCTTATGTTCTTTAGTAATTTTTGCAAAGTTCATCAATATTTCTCCAAATATCCTATCCTTTATGTCTGCTCTGCATAAATCTCCAACAATTCTACCCCTGCACTATGAATTTACTCAAATAATGTACCTACAGGTTGATATTTGCATGATTTCTACCATTATTTGCAAGTCTTTGCATGATACTTTCAACACTACATGCATTTAGCTCAAATATGCTAATGATATTCAGTTATCTACAGATGTTAGCATATTTCTCTGTTCTGCTTATTATTTATCATGATTTGCAGTTATGGAAGTGATTTCTATGAAATTAAAATGAAAAAAAAGGTTAGAAAATGAGATTCCCAAAATTACTTGACTGAGATCACTGATCCACATACATGTTCCCATACAGCAATGAAGAGAAGAAAAGTAGAAATCATACTTCACCAGGACATTCCACAAATCCGCATGATCCAATGCAAATCTTCAAAGGAAAAATTGACAACAACATGCAATAAAAATGAAAGTGCTTCTAGTTGAACACATCATTCACCATTACATATTTAGAAGTCAACTTGAAGATTACGTAAAGTTTACAATCAGGATATAATCTGAAGCTTCATCTCCATTCAGTATGCTTAAGAATAGGTATATTTACAATGATCTGAAGAAAGAACCTTGACATTTCAACAATTCAGTCCTCATTAGTCTTAGTAATCTGATCTCCTATTAGGTCTACATTAATTGGCCTTATTTTACTAGATATTTTGTCTCTTGGCATATCTCCCTCTTTGTTATGACAAATCATGGCCCCTTTATAGAACAAAGACTAGAAAATAGTTACATTGATCCAATGATCAGGATCCTCTCAAAATAACCAATGGTCCAGATGACCAGCACGTGCTTCACCAGTTGGCAATTGTATAGATGGCATAGAATATTCCAACATCTTTGACTCAGTCCACCTTCCAGCTGACAATCAGCACATTTGATGATATCTCCATCGCTCTGGTTCATGTTGCCTCTGTGTACAACTCTGCAATGTTCAGCTCAGCCACAAACAACTCCAACATCCTGCAATAAATAGACAAGAATTCAGCATCAGCTTCATTTAATAACTAGCAGGAAAATAAATATTTAAATCAGGCTTAGAAATTGCAAACAAGAATGTTGGGCTCTAAATCTATGAACATTCGCATATCAAATGCATATACAACGTTAAAATGATCAGGTCAACCTATCGTTGACCAAAAACATGCATCGGGTCTCAAAACAGCTTCAAAATCTATCACTTTATTTTCCTGCCTTTTCCTTTGTATATCGGGTGCTCATCACCCTGTATATATCAGGTGCTCATCACCCTGTATATATCAGGTTATATTTCTCCTTGCATATATTAGGTTAGACATTGTGATCATGCAAGCACAAAACATACAAGACCTTTTATGTATTTAACTTTCCATTCGTGTCCGATGCTTGTATATCGGGTTAGATCCTTCGTTTGCATATCTGGTTGTATGTTATCAACTTGCATATCAGGTTAGACATTGTAATCATACAAGCCCAAAAGACATACAACGAATTTTCAATATTTAATTTTCTAATCACATCCGCTCATTGCACTTTAACTATATGTATCTTTGGATATACATTTGGGTATACATACAACGAATTAAGGCTAATTTAATCTTTTTTTGGTTCCACTTTGTATAACATGCAATGTATCTTCTAATAGGCATCAAGTAAGGATACATTCATTTAGCAAAATTTCAATCTCCCCTGAAATCTGCAACTTGTATGTATAATGAAATGCATGTATCATAATGTACATACAATGCAGGATGTATACAACAGTTTAATGATAATTTATAACATTTCAGTTCCGGGTATTGCATAAGGCATTGCATCTTCCAATATGCAAGCCGCAATACATACAAGTACTTTTCCTTGTTTAATAAACGTTTCGGTTCCGGAGTATGCACATTAGTTCATGTGAGGCATATTAACTAATATGACCCCCTTTGATTAATCTGGATATGATGGTGATGTCACCATCATGGATGGGCCTTTGTTGAAAAGTGGAAAGATGACGTCATGGTCAAACCGAAGGAAATCAGGGGGCTAAGAAATATGACCCTGATATTCATAATATCACCCCTCAAATAAAATGATGTCATGGTCATGTTGAAGGAAATCGAGAGGTTTAAGAAATATGACCCGTCAAAACTAAAGTGACACCCCCAGAAAAATTTGGATGACATCACCGTCAGGGTGATCTTGTTGTAGCATTGTGTTATAATGACATCACCGTCATGTTAGGAAAGATCAGTCATATTAGCGAATATGACCCTGATAGAGAATAGATGACCCTTGGATGTCAAGCCGATTGATGATGTCACCATCTTGTCGGGTCCTTTGTGGAATGGGGTAAGATGATGTCATTGTCAGATTAGCGCTAGGGTGATATTCCTCGAAGGGAGGTGATCTTTGTAATATTGGGCTGATATTTGGAATATGACCCCCCTCTCGAATATCATGTTTGACTAGAACTTTGACCTATCATAACTTTCTTATTTGGCCAAATTTTAGGGTGATGTAAAAGGCAAACCTTCCTAGAATTTTACCCTCTTTCACATGGTAGGCTACCTGAGGAAAGATCTAGACTTTGAAATTTGGGTTTAGACTTCAAGATCACAAATACACCTGACATTAGGCATATGCATACTGCCTGATGCTGCTTTTACCATTATCGCCCAGAACACAAAAGCAAGGGAACAAGCCAACAAAGTTGGGTCCCTGTTTTGCTAAGGAAAAATAGGGCATGTTGTGTAACCACACAACAACTTGCCACCAAGAAAACAACAAAATTCAAATAATTCAAGAGGTGAGGATAAGTTAAAACATAATGTTCCAACTCCTATTAAGCATGAGCATCCTAATCCTTTCTAACTGGTATCATATTCATCAATATAACAATGAATTGATAAGGGATCAAGTGTGTGCACGTGATTCATATACTCATCTTGAAAGTGAATTGAATAAATCAGTGACTGGTGTTAAGCTACATTGTTTGGTTCATCCCTCATAGCCAACCAGATAGAGCCTTGCTGCCAGCAGGTGTCTATAGCCCCGGCAAGGTTATCGTTTCAATTCCCCTAAGTAGAGCCCCACTACCAGTCAGGCGTCTATAGCCTCGGTAGAGTTACTTAGATGGCCTAATTTTCTCTTTAAGTATTTAATATATTTCTCCCTTCTCTTTTTATATTTGCATTTATAAGATATCATCATGTTAGCACATTTTGCAAGGTGTGGTCACTTGTTGCTTTAGGTTGGGAATTGCAATGGTAGCAAGGGAAACCTTTAGATTTTTTACTTAATACCTACACTAATATGTTCAACAAACCTAAGGCTGTTAGGTGTGTCATTGTGAGGATCTCCTTGACTCAAGAAAAAGTAATACTGATGAATATGATACCACAGATCTGATCAAGAGTACCTACACTAACATGAGTTACAGCCTATGTAAGAACTTATATCCAACTTTTGAATTCTAACAATTTCTGCAGTGTTCTTAAGTAACAAGGTGCACTAGTTTTGCCCAACCAAAACAGAGACTCAACAATGCAAACAAAAGCAAACACACAAAGCAAACTATACAAATAGCTAACTACCAAAGGGAAACAACAGAAAACAAAACAAGAAAGCAAAGAACAAAAACAAAACAACTACTCTACCAAACTATACATAAGCTTCTACAAGGCAAATAAAACCCAGGAAAAGAGCCAAAGACATCTGTATTTGCATACCTCCTTAGATTATGCAGGAGCATCAGGGCATTAGTTATGGTTCTAATCCTAGCAAATTTATCTTTGTATTCTAAAAAATATTCTTGTATTCTAAATTCATTATGTTTAACAGAATAATCTCTAATTATCAACAACTGAGGAAGCTCATCATGTTCATGACTAATCCATATGCATGTTTTATCTCTTAAATTTCCATAATCAAAATAGTAATAAACATCATTTACTGTGGAAAGGAGAAATACAACCTGGAGTATTTCTGGTTCTATAGTTGGACATGCCTGTTTGTTGACAGTTGTCCTCCATTTAACTCTAAATTTTCATTGCTTAGCTCAACGTCTGGTCTCACTTCAAATTGAAGGATGTATGCCTCTTGATAGATTATTTCTTCATCCTTATCCAGTTTTGTTTCTTCATTCTGGATGTTCAGTTTATCCTCAAGTTTAGGAAACTTCTCAATGTTCTCTTCAATTTCCTGCACATTAGCATCTAAATGAGTATCCTCATAATCATAACCTGATATATAGAAATTTATCATTTCTAAATCATTTGGCTATAAAGGTGAAACAACATTCGATTGATAGGAATACTTCCCCGTTTCATTTTCAAAATAATGTTGGATTGACATCTGATCATGCACAACAACTCCAAAACCTACTACATCTTCAACTTTCACAAATTGTTCATCAAATAATTCACATTTACCATCCAGTAGAGTGTCTGGTTCCATTGACCTGCAACATTCTTGCATTTGATCATTCAACTTGAACAAGTTATCTATAAAATCAAGATTTACTTTCTTTTTTGTGACTCCATTAGTTGCTATCATAGGAACTTCATCAGTGGCAGTGCATGTAAATTGTTGCATTACCTATTTACACCTCTTTATCAACTCATCTCTATCAAAACTGCTAAACTCAGATCTAGAAACATTATCCTGACAAGCATTTAGTAATTCAATATATTTGTCTAGTGTATCAAGATCAATTTCATATTTATCTTCCCCCTCATCAAATCTTTCTTGCTGATTGTCTGATGATGAAACAAGAAGCATTTTTTTTCCCTATGATTTTCAAAAGATTCATACCTGCACTCTTCTTCACCCTTATTACAAGGTAGAGAACTCCAATATTTACCATAAAATGATTCAAGGAAAGATGTTTCCTCTTCTTTACCTTCTAGAATTGATTTAGTTATTGTATTTTCTAAACAACTCATCATTACGGGCGTTGCATCTTCTTGTTGTTCCAGGATTCGAGTCTTCTCCAACATGACCAAGCAATCATCACAATCTCTTTCTAAATGCTCTTCATCATGTAATCTGCACCAGCTTTCAATCAGGGCATCATCAGTGGATAAAACTAATATTTGACTACATTGTATGTTTCTATACAAATATAATTCAAAATCTTTAAAACGATCCACTTCATTGTCTAGACAACTAATAATTTCTAGTGCTGTATATGCTTATTGCTCCAGAATTTCTTCATTTTCCTGCTAGACTTTAGCCCTTAACACATCTATAAAAAATATCAGTCCCTTCAAATATAAATCCAACCTTGCGAGGAAAGTTAAACAATTAATTTCACTGTGTTCCATAGTCTAGTGTATCCTACAACAACTGGATAAACCAAAGTTAGACAATTTTTGAGGATAAAGTTGTCTATTCAAAGTTTCCTGAAATAAGGGAATGTTAACTTGACAATTGTCTTCATACGCATCCATTGAAATGAGATCCTGCTTTCTATTTTTAGGATTTTTGAATTTTAAATGAGATCTATCATATCTCAAAATAAAACTTGAAAGCTCAGAAAATCAAATGAATCTTTGAAGATTTGAGCTAGATCTTTGCAAAGATGCAACCAAAACCTCTCAGATAAGGGATATTTGTAGACATTCCACTCAAATGATGGAATATTTATGTAATATTTGCATAAAACACAGATATTTCTTGCTCAAGGCCCTCCTTCTAGTGCCAATTTATGTTGATGATGATGTTGGTCATACACAAACATAGAATAAAAGTTACACAACAACCTTTATTCATCTTGAAAGATATGATGAATTCAAAGAATTCATGATCCCAAGTCTCCGTTGATTAGTTCATAATCTACTAACGTTACTCAGTGGTTGATGTGTGTTGCTGTTTTCCATTCAAGGGCCTTATGTTCTTCAGTAATTTCTGTAAAGTTCATCAATATTTCTCAAAATATCATGTCTTTTATGTCTACTCTGCATAAATCTCCAACAATTCTACCTCTGCACTATGAATTTACTCAAATAATGTGCCTACAGGTTGATATTTGCATGATTTCTACCATTATTTTCAAGTCTTTGCATGATATTTTCAACACTACATGCATTTAGCTCAAATATGCTAATGATATTTAGTTATCTACGAGATGTGAGCATATTTCTCTGTTCTGCTTATTATTTATCATGATTTGCAGTTATGGAAGTGATTTCTATGAAATTAAAATGAGAAAAAAGGTTAGAAAATGAGATTCCCAAAATTACTTGACTGAGATCACTGATCCACATACATGTTCCCATACAACAATGAAGAGAAGAAAACTAGAAATCATACTTCACCAGTACATTCCACAAATCCGCATGATCCAGTGCAAATCTTCAAAGGAAAAATTGACAACATGCAATAAAAATGAAAGCGCTTCTAGTTGAACACAGCATTCACCATTACATATCCAGAAATCAATGTGAAGATTACATAAAGTTTACAATCAGGATATAATCTAAATCTTCGTCTCCATTCAGTATGCTTAAGAATAGGTACAGTTACAATGATCTAAAGAAAGAACCTTGACATTTCAACAATTCATTCCTCATTAGTCTCAGTAATCTGATCTCCTATCAGGTCTACATTAATTGGCCTTATTTTGCCAGATATTTTGTCTCTTGGTATATCTCCCTCTTTGTTATGACAAATCATGGCCCCTTTATAGAACAAAGACCAGAAAATAGTTACATTGATCCAATGATCAGGATCCTCTCAAAACAACCAACGGTCCAGATGAACAGCATGTGCTTCGCCAGTTGGCAATTGTATAGTTAGCATAGAATATTCCAGCATCTTCAACTCAGTCCACCTTCCAGCTGGCAATCAACACATTTGATGATATCTCCATCTCTCTGGTTCATGTTGCCTCTATGTGTAACTCTGCAATGTTCAGCTTAGCCACAAATAGCTCCAACATCCTGCAATAAACAAACAAGAATTCAGCATCAGCTTCATTTAATAACCAGCAGGAAAATAAATATTTAAATCAGGCTCAGAAATTGCAAACAAGAATATCAGGCTCTAAATCTATGAACATTCGCGTATCAAATGCATATACAGCATTAAAATGATCGGGTCAACCTATCGTTGACCAAAAACATGCATCGGGTCTCAAAACAGCTTCAAAATCTATCACTTTATTTTCCCGCCTTTTCCTTTGTATATCAGGTGCTCATCACCCTATATATATCAAGTTATATTTCTCCTTGCATATATCGGGTTAGACATTGTGATCATGCAAGTACAAAACATACAAGACCTTTTTTATATTTAACTTTCTATTCGCGTCCGATGCTTGTATATCAGGTTAGATCCTTCATTTGCATATCCAGTTGTATATTATCGACTTACATATTGAGTTAGACATTGTAATCATACAAGGCCAAAAGACATACAATGAATTTTTAATATTTAATTTTCTAATCGCATCCGCTCATTGCACTTTAACTATATGTATCTTTGGATATACATATGGGTATACATACAATGAATTAACACTAATTTAATCTTTTTTTGGTTCCATTTTGTATAACATGCACTATATCTTCTAATAGGCATCAAGTAAGGATACATTCATTTAGTAAAATTTCAATCTCCCCTAAAATCCACAACTTGTATGTATATTGAAATGCATGTATCATAATGTACATACAATGTGGGATGTATACAACGGTTTAACACTAATTTATAACATTTCAGTTCAGGGTATTGCATAAGGCATTGCATCTTCCAATATACAAGCCGCAATACATACAAGTACTTTTCCTTGTTTAATAAATGTTTCAGTTCCAGAGTATGCACATTAGTTCATGTGAGGCATATTAACTAATATGACCCCCTTTGATTAATCGGGATATGATGGTGATGTCACCATCATGGACGGGCCTTTGTTGAAAAGTGGAAAGATGACGCCATGGTCAAACTGAAGGAAATTGGGAGGCTAAGAAATATGACCCCGATATTCAAAATATCAGCCCCTGAATAATATGACGTCATGGTCATGTTGAAGGAAATCGGGAGGTTTAAGAAATATGACTCGTCAAAACTAAAGTGACCCCCCTAGAAAGATCTGGATGATGTCACCATCAGAGTGACCTTGTTGTAGCATTGTGTTATAATGACATCACCATCATGTTAGGAAAGATCAGTCATATTAGTGAATATGACCATGGTAGAGAATAGATGACCCTTGGATGTCAAGCCAATTGATGATGTCACTATCTTGTCGGGTCCTTTGTGGAATGGGGTAAGATGATGTCATCGTCAGATTAGCACTAGGGTGATATTCCTCGAAGGGGGGTGATCTTATGAAGATTAGGTGATCTTTGTAATATCAAGGTGATATTTGTAATAACGAGGTGATATTACACAAGGTGACTTATGTTTGGAATATGAGCCCCTTCTCGAATATCAGGTTTGACTAGAACTCTGACCTATCATAACTTTCTTATTTGGCTGAATTTTAGGGTGATGTAAAAGGCAATCCTTCCTAGAATTTTACCCTCTTTTACATGGTAGGCTTCCTAAGGAAAGATCCAAACTTTGGAATTTGGGTTCAGACTTCAAGATCACAAATACACCTGACATTAGGCATATGTGCATTGCCTGATGCTGCTTTTACCATTACCGCCCAGGACACAAAAGCAAGGGAACAAGCCAGCAAAGTTGGGTCCCTGTTTTGCTAAGGCAAAATGGGGCGTGTTGTGTAACCACACAACAAGATCTTAGTGAGTGTAATGATAACCAAGATCCTAATTATCCTCCCTCACCCATTATCGACCATGTTGCAAATCCCCCATCATATCCCCTTAGTCTCATCACCTTCATCCATGAATGTTCTTCCTTAGGAGAGTAACAACCACTATCCATTACCTCACCTTCTCCATCAAATAAAGAGCTCAAGTCTAGTGTCCAAAACACACACATTCCCATTGTCCACCGCATACTCCAAAAAATGAATTATCAAGGTAAAGGCTTAGGCCTTTATGAACAAGGTATTTTGGAGCCCATCCAGGTCAAAGTCCATCCATGCTTATATGACCTTGGATATACACCCCAAGGTAAAAAATCTCAAGATGTTGGTACTTCCTCCATGCTTCCTAAATCCACCTCTTTTCATCCCAAATCCCATGCATTCTATCATGTACCATAGACATATGTTGCCATTCCACCTCCATTATCATACAAATCCCAAAAGCATGTGACCATACACCTTCCAACATCCAATTTACCTCTACTACTTCCAACTCGTAATATCCCACCATCCAATTTACCACCCCTTCTCCCAACATCTAATGTCCCTATCATCCAATCCCCTTATCCATTTATCCATAAATCCTCCACTCATAAATACCCTAAAATTCCCACTCATGATAAACAAATGCACACATCATCTAATCAAGAAGCTTCCACTAAATCCATGGGATTCAAAAGTAAAAATTTAGATGCCTCCTTTCATAAAACTAAAAATACTAAGGATCCTCATGCCTCAGGACATCAATGCAAAGAGTCGAAGCAAAATCCATCCATAAAGCTACCCAAGCCCATACCTCCACAAGAAAAGTCCAAAACTAAAATGGTTTAGGTACCTAAGAAAAATAAATAAATTCAAATGAATCATCCACATCTTAAAAATCCCAACCATCCCCTTCCATCCAAATTCCCATTCCATTCAAAAATTCCAAAAATCCCACAAGTAAAGTTCAAAAATCATAAAAATACTAAGTCTATGTGGGTACCTAAGTTACTATGTTACCCATCTCCTAAGAAAACATTACCATTGCTTCTTACACCTCCTTCCAATCAAAAGCTTCCATGTTTAACTCGATGCGTGCAGCCATTTGTCATGATTCCTTTTCATACCTCCATATCCCCATCGTTCATCCACTATCCTACATATCTCCCCAATCATTTCCCTATGGTCTATGCTTTTGCATAAGCCTTCCATCCATTCTTTTGCATAAGTCCTCCTTAATCCACATCATAATCCATTATCTACCTAATCCATCACCCTTTCATGAAATCCCATACCAATGTCTATGAGCATAATGAGACTTGATATGGTCCATGTGATGACATTAATCCCTAGTAGGACTACCACCTTTCATGAAATCAAACACTTGAGTCCCTCTCATCCATATTCCACCTATCCTATCCATCCAAATATCCCATTAAAAAAAAATCCCTTCATCCAACAGTGAAAACCACCCTTGGTGGTGCCTTGGATAAGTACCCTGATGAAAACCTAGAAAATGGGCGTCATGTGTAGGTTGATCTTCTATGTCACTTACCCTTGGGAGCACATTGTCTCATCGACCCTATCATTTACCATCCTATCTTACCATATCATCTTATCATCATTATCATACATATACGTATCATATTGTTATCCTTTCATCCTCTCTTCCTCCTTTTGATCTTGATAAAGATTGGGGGCACAATGGTGACAAATGTTTTGGATATCTCTGGACATACCTCATCCCTTTCAAACCAATCCTATCATCCTCCTTGGTCATAAGCTTTGTCATGTCAAATCCCAAGCCTTACGCCTAGAATAGGGTAAGTTATTCCTATGTGACATAGTCTTTGGAGATCAAATCCACCCTATCTTACATGTACATCCATTCCATCCCTTATCACCCATCCTTTTATCCATCCAATCCCACCTACTTCCTTGCACCAAGACTTAGGGCCCGTTACATCGAGTCTACCATCAATTCAGCCCTATGTTTCATCCATAATTTGCAGATCCTTTACTTGACTGGGGGCAAAATCCTCGACCTAGTTATAGAATTGGATTCTTGAATGTCACAAACCTCAGAGGATAACAATAAGGATTGCGATACTATCTCCTGACAACATGCAACACTACAAGAAAAAAAAACTTTTCAACTAAAACTTGACACAGGAAATTGACCTAAATCAGACAACAATGAGCCTAAACCATCAAGATGATTATATGTTATCATGGCAAGAAAACATATCTATGGCAAGAAGATTTGATGCTTTGTTATAAGTTTAGGTCTTAGGTCTTGATTTTTCTTAATCACGTTTCCTATGCTACTCGTGGATATTCAAGACTAGATGAGCTATGATGGTACATGATTATTTTTATTTGTTTGTTGTTTATGGATCAATCTTTAGTAATGTGATGACTTTTTTAACGACATGATCAGCAAAACATCATTGAGGACATTATAGGTCTTAACATGAAAGAGTGCAATCCTTGTCTATTGATACATGCAAGAAATACTCAAGTCATCTATGTTCAATTTTTCCTAGATGCTTGTATTAACTTGCTAAATCAAAATGCATGTAAGAGATACTCAGGTCATCATGGTTTAATTATACTTATATGCTTGTATTTTCTTACGACATTTTAAAAGCTCAATGATGAAAAAAGTACTTCAAATACTTGTATACAAGATGACAAAGCCTCATTTGTGTATGTTAGGTTTGCATTTCATTTCATTTATAAGCATTTCATATGTATCATTTTCCAAGTGGCTTAAGATCCAAGTCCTTTCTTTATCTACATCTCTTTATCTACTCACCTTTTTCTCTCTTTTTTTTTGAGAGCACACAAATTGTCCTCTCAAGGGGGCATCATCATCATCATTCATCTTATTTGTTAACTTACCATTATTTTTCCTTATCACCCTCACTCTTGAGTGACTGAGGCATCACCAATCATCAATCCAATCATCCATCTGACCATCAAATCAATACAATTAAATCAAGCAATGATCCAAATGCAAGTCATCCTTAAATCATACCAATCAAGTAAATCAATCTTGTCAAATTATCCATTCACAATCAATGGTCTTGATCTTAATCTTGTCCTAAACCAAATCAATCATCATCATCATCAATGGGATATATTGTTCCCACATCTTTTTGTTGATCTAGGGATATATCCTTCCTCGCAATGACAACACTAACGTCATCAATCGTTATCAATTAATCATTGGTTTACAGCTTGACAAGGGCAATACCTTGTTTGTTTTTTGTATCATTTGTGCATACTTGCTTACTTGCTTGTGTGTGTTATCATTTTATCTTGCATAACATATCATTCAACTCTTTCATCCATCCCTTATCTTGCATCCTCCATTTTCTTAGCCATCCTTTATCATTCTTGTTCATCGTGAGATCGTTCGTCATCTTTTCCAAATCCAACCCAACCAATCTCCTAAGGGGGCATCCTAACATTATCAAACCTATACCAGGGGCAAACTGGGGCATGTATCATAATCAAAAAAATTTAATTCTTTGAAACAACATGATAAAACACATTGTCTCAAAGAGGGGCAAAATGTATACACCTAAAAATGGCTCGAGTCAAATTAAATAAATATTTAAATATTTATTTTATTCCTATTCTTCTATCAATAAATAAATATTCTAATTTATTTATCAGATTCACATTCTCCTTAATTTTCCAAAAATTAAATAAAAATCAATTTATTTAATTAAATCATCCAAATCCCTCTAAATCATCCTTAATTGAATAATCCTAAATTATTTAATTAATCATCATTCCGAAGTCTTAAAATTATATAAATCCGTATCATCTTATCCACCTCACTTTACACCTCATCATGTTGCACACATAATTGAATATTTTTATTATTTAATTAGGCAATTATCCTCACCCACATGTCCTATTTATCCTCTAACCATTCTTATTCTTAAGAGCTTGGTTCCTCCATGTCATCATAGTCAAAGGACACTTAGAGACACATGTCTCATAATTCCTAGATTCCTTCCAACCTCCCTACAAAGGACTCCTTCTTTGATCCATGTTCTTTGGTCCTTGAGAGAATTGTGACAAGTGGCCTCTTGCTCACACCTTTCTCTCCACCTTGTCATCGTAGGAGGAACATTTCCCCCTTTTATCTCCCTCATCCCAACTAATCAAATCTCCACCGTACACATCACATGACTTGTTCTCCACCATGGATCTTATGACACTTGGATCTTGGCCTCCTCAAGCCTATAAAAGGAACCTTTCACTCCTCCATTTTTATCATCTCAAGTTTTAGCAAACTTATGCTGCCAAAATCATTCTAGCGTGCCTTTGGCTTATACTCTCATTTATCATTGCATCCATTAGCATCATAATCTCATCTAGCTACATATCAATATCAATATCATGGCTTCATATCACAATATCCATCATTCATCTTATCTTTGCATTGTAGGATTGCTCACATTACACTTTCCTCCACAAAGCCATTCTCTCTTTGTCATCTTAAAACAACAAGGAAGTTTACTTATAAGAGCTAAATCATAATCTACAAGATCATTGAAGAGATAGGCAACAATGGAAGACATGAGGTAAATCAGTTTGCAAAGGTATGATCTATGTTTATTGCATTTATCTTATTTTCATTGTAGTATTGAATATTTAAGTAGATTCTACTATAGTTCAGATTTTCATTCACATTATATATATATATGCTCAAACTATTGTGTAAAATTTGAACATTTATGATATTTATTATATATTGAATATGATATTTATTATGTTATTTCATACCGTAAATATATGTTATTCTATCACTGTCACTACTAGGGTATAAATACTACATAAGAGTAAGCTAGGCTTAGATCTCTTGACTGTGTCCTATTATTTCTCTTGCCAACACTCTTCACTACACTTGTGGACCCCACCTAACATGAAAAGATTCTCCACTCTCTCAACTAGCACCTAGGATGGAGAAAGTAGAGTAAATGAGGCCAATTAAAGTTATAACCACCACCATCATGCTCCACCTCTCTCTTAAATGTCATTACAACTAATATTTTCAAGTTACAAGAAGAATTATTAAATAATAATATCCCAAAATCACCTACATGGGTGTCCAAGCACCCATTCCAAGAAGTTGGGAGATCTGACATTAGACATGAGGATTGCAATTAAATATCACACTTTCCTAGAATTCTCCCACTTGATATTATATATTGCAATGAAATAAGGGGAACCATAAAATAAATCAAGTACAAGATTCAAGACCCATGGTCTTCCTGCGCCAAGAGAATTTTTTCATGCTCATTGGCTTCTTAGTGAATCTACAATAGTATCCTAAGTGTCAACCTTTTGTAACATGACCTTACCATTCTCTACCATCTTGCAAACAAAATCATAATATTATATGTTAGTTGTAACGCCCCACCAAGGAACCCAGAGGATAACACAACTAAGATTACAAAAAGGATAAATATTTTTTTTAAAAATGAAAGAAATAACAACAGTCATATATTTATTCATAACATTTAAATTAAGCTTTATCCTCTAGGGTTCCATGATTGCATTACTGACGAACAAGTAGCAAGTTCTTAACCAACATGATGAACTAACTAACAACCATGGTTCATTCAAGGTCTAATTGCATTAGATGAATAAACACATACAATTCCATATTATATAATCAGATAAGTAACATCAGGATCTTGCACATAGGATCACAAGTACATAAACAAGTTCTTTTACGAGAGAGTACAACATTACATTGTTTACAATATCGCTATCCAAATTGCATTGGAGTACATACATCAAGATAATAGTACATGATTCAACTGATATACAAGACTGGAACATGATCATAAGTATATGTCTCCTCGGCTAGATCAAGATCTAAAATCTGTTACACAAGGTACATCCTTCTCGCACATGAACAACAGCAAGAGAAACCAATGGAGATATAAGCACAACCACCCGATCATGTGGAACCCAAAGGTCCACCCCTCATGCTAGGAGATAACAATAAGGTCCCATAACATGAAATAGTTAAGAAGATAGGAACACAACACAAAAGGCTAACATGACTCCAACATACAAGTACACATGACATTCACAACAATGTCACCACTTCCTCCAACAGTCAAAAAGACAATAGACTAACAGGTGCAAGGACTACACATGACTCTAAAACAACACCAGTTAATAAGGACATCACAAGTAATTCAAACATCACTTCCAGAGGCATTCACAAAACAAAGGGGAGAACACAACTAGATAATTCTAGACTGCAGTAGGGATGAGTGTCATCACATGGTCCTAGAATGGGTTACTCTAACAGTCTCTAGCTAGACATCGGCCCCCATCCATGGGTTACCCTGACAGTCTCTCGCTAGACTTCGGCCCCCATCTATGGTTACCCTAACAGTCTCTCACTAGACGCCAACCCCATGGGGTGACACATATAAAACCAACATTCCTTTCGTGAGGACAAGGAAGTTGACTTTACCAATCATGGCCTTCTCATCTCATCCTTAGCCTAAACAAGCACTACAAGCATGAGTGAGGCATCCAATTATCTTGATTAGAGTGAAAACTACCTAACCCTCTAAATTTATTATTAAGTTATCACTGGATTAACAACTTCCAATGGGTTACCCTAACAAGCCACTTTGGGCGCTGGCCCCACATTGAAAGCCACTCTCCCTTCACTACATCTAGATTCTCAAAACCGAAAACAAAACCCAAGCATGAACTATCACATTTCTCATCATGATACATTTACAACACAAAATATACATCATTTCACATTACACAGAGCAAAGCATTACCCATCTTGCATAGTCATCATAACCACATGAATAGGTACACTGAGCAAGGTATTATCCATCTTGCACAATCATCATAATCACATGAATCCATAAACAAAGTGGAGTCAACATATAACCAATACATATTCAACCATTAGCAAGATTACATAATCACAGGAGTCATTCACACAACTACCCCTCTTGGCCTCTGGAATCGACTTTCCCAAATGACACAAACACTTGACACACTCAACACTATGGTCTCACATCACATTCACTCTCAAATGCACATCATCACCTAATAGACCAAACTAAGATCCTTCATCAATAATTCAAATACAACACCACAATTGCAACATATGACATAATGCACTAATTATGGGTCTTGAAGAATGTAACATTAATTGAATCATGATCAATCATCTAACAATCATAAAGTGAATCTTCCTCAACAATATAGAACTATCATATTCCAACCACTAGTAATAGTTATTTTTATGATCATAATATATAAGAGTCCACAAGTAACAATATTTTAACTAATAGTTCCCAAGACTTATGTTAATTTCATTTAATTAAATTGATTGCGAACAAACTGCAAATAACTCTAAGGCATACAAATTAAACATAACAATTAGTTACATTATTTACACTCGTGTAGATTTCATTAATAATCTAGATAATTGTAAATACTATTAAATATAACTGTATAAGCAAGGTTGAAAGCCTATAATATTAGAATGCTATAAATATCTTACACTAGTTAGAATCACAAGATACAAAACCCAAATCTACAATGAAAGAACCTTATTTTAAGGTTAGATTGAGAGGAAAGGAATACAAAACAACAAAACATTCATATAGATCTAACATCTTCATCAAATCTCCCACACTGTTAACCACATGCATATGATAGGATCAGCACAAAATGAATTTGTTGAGAAGGCTTTAGAAGCTACCAACAATGCAAAATGTGAAAGCATAAACATGGCTCATAGACTAATTGGTAGAATGCATCAAAGAGAGTCATATGATGGAAAGCAATGATCATAGGATATACACAAAATGAATTTGTTGAAAAATATCAGAGAAACCCAGTTCGAAAATATAGAGTTATTGGTGACGCAACTAACTGTTCCAACAGAGACGAAACAGGTGAGAGGTAAACAGTCACAAAATATTCATATCTCAAAACTGACAAACTGGGTATGGCTGATGTTTTGATATGATTTATATATCCAGGCCTTACACCATATATAAAAAATTTAGAGAAACCCAGTTTGCCAAATTAAAGTTATGGCTAATGCAACAGAATGCTAAAACAAAGACAAAATGGGTGAGAGGTAGACAGTCACAAAATATTTATATCTCAAAAATGACAAACTGGGTATGGCTAATTGGAGGATATGATTTATATATCTAGGCCATACACCATATATTAAAAAATACAAGAAACCCAATTTGTAAAAATAAATTTATGACTAACGCAACAGACTGCTAAAATAGAGACGAAATGGGTGAGAGGTAGACAGTCACAAAATATTCATATCTCAAAAATGACAAACTGGGTATGACTAAGTTTTGGATATAATTTATATATCTAGGTCGTGCACCATATATAAAAAAATTAGAGAAATCCAGTTCGTAAAAATAAATTTATGGCTAACGTAATAGACTAGGTTCAGAAAATGTAGAAGAGAATTCACAGAATATTTCACTAAATCTAATGCAACAATAAATCAGTTTCATATCTCAATCCATACCTAGAATATTGCTTCAATCACATCTTCACAAATTTCTTAGCTCGCATCCATTTTTCTCCAAGTCTTTTTTTCTGGAAACTATGGTTTATGGTGCCAAAAGAAAAATGAAAACCTCTTGAGAGAGAGAGCTCCCCAAAACATAAAACATATTCTCCATTTGAAATGCACGCACCTATCCCAAATTATGTCTTGAGATTTCAAAAATAAAGTTGAGCATGCATAACCACCCCCATAATTTCTTCCAAAAGATTCTCCTTTATTACTTTCTTTATAATTTTCTATTTTTAACCAAACAATAATTTCTCTATGATTTTATTTATTTTAGAATTTGTTATTTATTTCATTTACAACCAAACAAAAATAGGTTCTTTCTACTTTTCTAAAATTAGTCTGTTACACAAAAGAAACAATTATTTATAAGATTCCCTCTTGAGGTGCATAACTGCCACTTCTTCCAAGTGGCCAAAATGGAAAATAATTACTTAAGACAATAATAATAAATAAGGGGAATCTTTTTCAGACATAATAATACATATTTCCACACAACTATAATTTACATAAAAGCATCTATATTTATTTATCAAAGTGCCCTCTTGACTTAATAATTTTATTGTAATGAAGCAATTAACCAAAATATTAATCAAACAATTCCAAACAAAATAACCCAAATGCCAAACAATACCTGACACAATGCATGATCGGAAAGCAAGACCACCACAACAATGACTGACTATCATGACCAAATCGACAACACTGACAGGGTGCACAACCGGATACTCATCCTCTTCAAGGATGATGACTAAGCTAGGGGACCATATGTTATCTCCATTAAATAGTTCCATTGGTTAAGGCATGCTTAGACCTGTTAATTCAGGTGGAGTCGATGCCTAGTACCTGCAGCCTACAACAAACAACATGGTCGAACATGTATATATATGCAATCATGTAGTCATACACACAGTGAAAGGAAGTCGTAGCACAACACACATAACAATCAGTTACTGAACGACTAAGTAAGAACCATCATCAGATAGTCACATAATACTCATAATACGATTGATCCACACAAAACATCATAACCTCCTATGATACAGAATTAGTCGCATAAAAATCAATTCTAACATATGACAATCATAGTAAGATCAACATCATAATCACCTGAATGTAAAACAATGTCATAGCATATAAATTATCAGTGTCGCAACAAAGATTATCGATAAAACATACTATCATATGAAACCACACATGAGCATAATCAAGAATGTCATCAACATGAATGTAGCATCTACCAACATCATATAATGTACAACATCAACTGTCTAACATACCCTAAATATTCCAATTATTTTACCTTCATCTTCATGCTCCTTAGCCAGACCATCTGCACATCCAAGATGAGAATGGAGGGGCATTACATTAGTATGCTGGGTGGGTGATCCCACAGTAGTGTGTCCCACTTTTTTCCCTAAGTGGGACACTCAAAATCAACATTTTTTAACATTTTTCAATTTGTGTCAGTTATATGGAACAAATGGTCAACAATTTAAGGATGTAAATTAATGAACTTTGTGGAGTTTTCTATGTAATATCAAGCTATTATTTTTTAAATCTTGAAGAATTATTTCTATCATTTTTTATTTTTATTTTTCAATCATTTTTTTGTCTATTATGTTTTATTGAGTTGCATTATTGCATAATGCATAACTTTCACTACAAGTAAAGAGTTTCCATGATTTACTAGAATTAGATCATCAACTCCAATATTTAGTGCATGGATATTTTTTGGTAATTTTTTATTAAATTATATTTTATTTATTATTAGATTTTGAATTAGTACTAAGAAAAATTTCAGACCTATATTATTCTGTAACACATTTCTCTTAGAATATATATCAAAATTATTTTTTCTTTTTCATTTAAGCAAGGAAATTTATGTGGAGTGCAACACATTTTTTGAGATTTTTCTAACTATGTTATTTTCCTAGTGTCTTGAATAGAGGTCATTGTTTTTAATGGACTTACATTCATTATAAAATTAAAAAATATGATATTAATTAAATAATACATATTATAATTTTGGTAAAGCTAATACTAAGGGCTATACATATAAAATAATATTTCTACTAACTTAGATTTTGATCCCCCAAAAGTTGAAGAAAAATTACTTTTTTGTTAGCATTTTGATAGTTGTAGAGGAGACTCTATTAGGGTTTTGACTTAAGTCTAGGGGGTTCTAACCAAGGGGGTTTGATCTAACCCTCTTCAATGAAACACCTTTAGATGGAACCCCTCTAGGCTTAAATAATTATTTTTTCTAAAAAAACTAATTTTAGAGAAAAATTAAGATGTCCCACAAGTGGGAAACACTATTGTTGGATCATCCTAGTATGAGAATGGTACATGGGATTCTTGGCCAAACAAATAGCACTCTAATTATCACATTTGATTTTAACCAACCCACAGTCAAAACTAATACTTGAACCTAGTCTTTATAATCATACTATCTCTTTAGAAGCATGTGTAGTTGTCATATACTCTACTTTGGTGGTGGACAGAGAAACCATGTCCTACCTCTTACTCATCCAACTAATTATTTTTATAAACAAAGAAAACACATAGCCACTAGTGCACCTTTAAATATCTAAGTCACCTACCCAATCTGCATCAACAAAGCCCTATATGTCAAATGTCTTGCCTACATTATTAGTACCATGATAGCATAAGAAACAAACAAAAGTTCCTCACAAATATCTAAATAGCCTTTTAACATAAGTTTAATGCTACTTACCAGGGTTAGACATAAACCTACTAAGAACTCCCACTACTTGGGTAATATTTGATCTAATGCAAACCATTGCATACATCATTATACCAAAAAAACAAGCATAAGACATGCTAGACATATCCTTAAAATCATCATTAGATTTAGGACACATGTCTAAAGAAATCTTAGTGCCAACTAGTAAAGGAATATTAACTAGTTTACAATTTTGGATTATAAATCTCTAAAAAATAACTTATCAACACAATTACTCTAACTTAACAAAATAATTTTATGTACTTGGTCCCTATTGATCTACATTCCAACAATGTATCTTGTTTCCCTTAAATCTTTCATATTGATCATGCCAAAAACCTAAGTTTTAATCTCCCTAATCTTCCCCATGCTACTATCAATAACAAAAGTATCATCAACATACAAGACAATGATTGAAATTTGATCATCAATAATTTTAGCATAAACATATCAATCTTCTTTGCTCCTAAAAAAATCCAAATTCAATGCAAAAGAGTCAGACTTCTAATACCACATGTGGGGTGACTATTTCAAACCATATAATGACCATTTTAACCTACAAACCAAATGTTCCATTCCTTTCACCATCAGAGCATCAGGCTATCACATATAAATTTCTTCTTTAAGATCCCCATGTAAGAAAGCAATTTTAACATCCATTTGCCCAATCTCAAAAGCAACAATAGATAACAATAATGTAATGGATGATAATTTAGCAATAGGAGAGAAAATTTCACCAAAATTAACTCTTTCTCTAGGAGTAGCCCTTGGCCACTACTCTAGCCTATTGCAAGGTGTGACCCTTGGTCTTCTTGTTTAGCGTTGCACTACGGTGGTTTGTGACAAGGGCTTAACCACCTCCCGTGCTTGTTAAGTCAAGTGGTTGTATCAGGCATTAATAGGTCGATCTTTTGGTGCAACGGCAATTAACAGTTAGTATCAGAGCCGAGGTCATGGGTTCAAACCCTGCGCTTGCGCTGGGAGGAGGATTGTTGTAAGGTGTGACCCTGGGTCTTCTTGTTCAGTGTTGCACTGTGGTGGTTTGTGACAAGGGCTTAACCGCCTCCCGTGCTTGTTAAGTCAAGTGGTTGTATCAGGCATTAATAGGTCGATCTTTTGGTGCAACGACAACTAACATAGCCTTGTACCTCTCTAACCATCTACATACTCAGATTTTATTTTTATACACCCATTTGCAACCAATAGGTTTTCTTCCCTCAAGAAAACTAACTAGATCCTAAGTGACACATCTACCTAAGGTCATCATCTCCTCCTACATGGCATGCATCCAAGACTCACTGTCCTTCAAAGAGAGATCCTCCTTAAAAGATCTTGGTTCATTACTAGTACATAAAAAAATAAATACACAATGGAAATTTGGTAGGATATATCTGTCAATTGGGTTTCATTGTCTCATGGATCATCTCAAGGTTGAAGTAAGGGGCTCTACCTATTCTTCTTCATGCTCATCCTATGATGAGGGTCAATGTAGTCCTCATCATTTAATTTAATGAATGTTAATCCAAGACGGTGTCCATGGCTATATGCAAGAGGGAGGAGGAATAATATGCATGGAAATTCTTTCTACAAATAGAATTTACAACAAATGCATGAAACAAATTTAACTCTACTATAATCAAATTTATCCTAAGAAAGATTGCAAATAGAAATTCTAGAAATACAACTAAAACCAAGGGAATGGAAAAACTGCTAGAAAGTAAACTAAACAATGAAACTAAAAACAATTAAACTTTTCCCTCAGATTGAATGAGCCTTTACTTCCCTTTAGAATAAGGTAAAACAAGTTACACAACTACTGCCAAAATGTTGAACCATATTATTTCATAAAAAACTTTGGCCACTTACAAAGAGAACTCTTTCTCTCTTTTATAGATTGTATACCCTATATTATTCCTAATATACTAAGTCAATCCGCCAAGAATATGGATCTAAAATCCTATTCTTGGGAGACAAACTACAACTTCTTCCTCCAATCTCGACTACCTTCAATCTTGTCACATTTATGTTAGTCATTTTATGTCATGAATTACTCATTCATTTTAATGAATTTCCTCAAATAGTTTCTAGGTTTTGTTCCTCTCATTCCCAAATTTCCAGATCATTTTGAAATTTTAAATTTTATTGAGAAATGAGGGAGATATGGTTGTTTTAATGAAACTACTTTTTTGACTTTATCCTTCTTTCTAGGAAATTTTTTGATGCTCTAACTTGACAAAAAATGAAGGACTTATTATTCAATCTACTACTTATTGATTACAAGGTAAAACATGAAATATTATTAATACATGCAACAAAACTGATTGTGTAAAAGAGATTTTTTTATTTGGCTAAAGATGAGACAGTTTATGGTCTCATTATTTCCCCCCACTTAAGATGTTGTAGGTCCTCCTACAATTCATAGTGAGATTTTGGAGCTAATTTATTCACCTTTATTGCAGTTACTATAGAGAGAGGTGCGCTAAAGATGCTCCAAGGATGTTCTGAGTTACTCCAAAGCTATCTAGAGCTAGCTGTCTTTTCTCCATGGTCAGCTCTAAAGATGTTCTGAGTTACTCTGAAGCTATCTAGAGCTAGCTTTCTTTTTTGTATGGTTGGCTCTGGAGAGATCCAAAATGTTCAATTAAGATCCAGTAGCTTAGGTTGCCTCCTCATTGTCATAACCAATCATCCAAGATGCCAACTGCCAGAATATCTACAAGAGTTCTTGGGAAGGACAACTTGTATAGAAAAGTACATGTTTATAGCTTTAGAAAAGAGGAAATAGCATGTGTAAATCACTTATTTGCAAAAAATAAACTTACCCTAACCTACTCTACTTAGTGATGTAGAGATAGGTTACACAAATCCATTGACCAGTTGTAGAAAATAACTTCCTTTTCTCAAAATATGGGTCCATGCATTCAAATTTTTGAAAGAAGAGGAAAACCATGAGAAGAAGATGACTGAAGATTTGAACTCTGATGCTCCACCTTTCTTTGAAATGGAAGCCTTCTCCATAATTTATGTTGCAAGTATGGGCCTAACCGGTGTTGTCATTGATGTCAACATACTCATGTTGCATTAATGAGAAGGATTAGATGAGTTGTGTGCTGAGGATATTGAGAAAATTAGTCTCAATGAGGAACAGTGAAGAACAGTGATGACAAGAAGGTAAAAGTCCTCAATAGGTTACAGATCAGAGGATGCGGTTTAAAGGGTTTGTAGATATAAGTCTTGAGATACTCCAGTTAAGTTTTCAGAGGTCCGCATGAAGATCTGAAGAAGTTATGGTCACTCAAGTAGAACCGGTTCTGGCAAGTGTTCAGAGGTGATAGCGTGTCACAGATAGGTCCAGTGAGATCTGGAATTTCATTATCCTGTTCTGTGGATTTGAGGGAGTGTCGAGGACGTCCCTGTGAAGTATCAACTAGATTGGTTCATCATTTAAAGGTCTGAAAGAGCCTATTCATTTGTGACAGTGATGACAGACTATGTTCTTGAAGCTCCGGATGAAGGAGAGAAGAATTCTAGTAGAGTGATAAAGTGCAGATGTTCTTGATGATTCAGGGAAGGTTATGATGATCGTTGGATCATGTCCAGTTCATGTTGGTGGTCCACATTGAAGTTAGAATTTGCATTTGAAGAATAACCACTGAATATTGGTGTTCTTCTTGAGACTGGCCGACCGGATGTATTACACGTCTTGCGGATGTTCTTGTAGGTGTTTGCTGACTTAGATGATTGTTCCTAAGTCGATGCCTTGTATAAATAGGGGATTGTGAAGTTATTTTGAAGTGTGTCTTGCGGTGATGAGTGTGTGGTAGCAAAGAGAAGTGCAAAAGGCAGAGAAGAAGTATTGGGCTTAAATGGAACTGATTCAAGCATGGTGAAGATGCTATTCTCCAGTTCATAAAGGTGATACTTATTTCTTGGTAGACAATGTGTCTCTTGTAGGCAGTGAGCCTCTTGTGAGCAGTGTGCTCGGGCAGTGAACCCTAATTGGCATGTGCCATTTTATTCTTTCTATTCTTCTAACAGAGAATACATTCTTGGGTTAATCACCCCGTGGTTTTTCCCTTAACCGGGTTTTCCACATCAAAATATTGGTGTCTTATGTGTTGATATGTTTTTGCTTTTGATTTGAATGCATTATGGTTCATGATTAATATTCTGCTAATCACTAAAGAAGATTCAAGTGTTTAATTTGAGAAAGTTTCGCACAACTGATTCACCCCCCCTCAGTTGTGTGCCCTAAGTCTAACAATTGGTATCAGAGATAAGTTCCTCTAAAAGGAGCTTAACCGCTTGAGGAGATCCAGGATGTCGTCATACAAGAAGGATAGTCCAAAGTTTGATGGAACCAACTTTTCTCTTTGGAAAGGTTGCATGAAATGTCACTTGTAGTGTATGGGAATGGCATATTGGTCCATGGTCACAAAAGTGTATGTACCTCCATAGGGTGGTCCAACAACCCTAAATGAAATCATAGATGCTGAAAACAATCTGCGGACCAAAGAGGCTCTTCTAAACACATTAACTGACTCAGAGCTCTCAAATGTTATTGACCTACCAACTGCCTATGAGATTTGGATTAAACTGGAACTTCTGCATGAAAGAGACGAGTATGTTAAATGTGCAAGGTTACAGAGTCTAAAAGGAAAATTTGAAAAATTGAAGATGAAAGATGATGAAAATATTACCACTTTTATGCCAAGAGTGAATGAGCTGGTTTGTGGAATTAGAAATTCTGGTGGAGTCTTGGATGAAAATGAGATTGTTGGTAAAATTCTCAGATCCCTTCTTGCCTCCTACAAAATCAAGGTTGCTAGCATTGATGAATTCAGAGCCCATACAACTGTCACAAGAGACCAATTGGCTGGCAAACTAGCTGCTTTTGAAATGACCGAGTTTGGAGATGATCCCCCCAAAACTGAATCTGCATTCAAATCCAGTGCCTTTGTGAAAGGTAAACAAGGATTTGATCCAGGAGAGAACTCATCAAGGAAACTATCATGGTATGAAAAAGCAAGAAAAGACTTGGAAGAAGACGAAGTAGAAACTACTGAACTTGAAGCCCTCATTGCAATGAGACTGCCAAGACGATCCGGTAAGTATGAAGGAAAATTGCCTTTTAAGTGTTTTAACTGCAATAAGATTGGTCATTTTGCCTCAAGATGTCCGGAAAGATTTTCAAAGCCAAATCCTAACAGATCAAGGTTCCAAAAGAATTGTTACTATGTTCATGAAGAAGATGATAATGAAGGAGTAACAGATGATGAATCAGAGATAGGAAACAAATCTGGAAGTGAATGGGTGTTTATTGCCATCAAGGAAGAAGAACCAATATCCTATGTATCTATCAATCATAAAGTTGTAGAAAGAGCTCTAGCTGCCCAAGTTGAAGAAAAGAATGATTGGGTCATTGACAATGGTTGCTCTCACCACATGACAGGTGACAAAAATAAGTTCATAGACTTGGAAAGGTATGAAGGAGGAGTGGTAAAGTTTGGTGATAATTCTGCTGGCAAAATCAGAGGAAGAGGAACTATTTCTTTTGATGGAAGAAACAAAACTGGTAATGTACTATATGTTGAAGGTTTGAAGCACAATCTTCTCAGTGTTGGACAGTTGGTGGACAAAGGCTATGATCTTTGATTCAAGGATGGAAAATGCAAAATCTTTGAAAGATCTGGAACAGAGATTGCATCCAGTGCTCAAACTAAAGGTAATATCTTCCACTTGGTTGGTACTAGTAAAAGATGCTTATTTGTTCAAGTTGATTAGAGTTGGTTATGGCATAGAAGGATGTGTCATGTGAATTTTGATAATATCATCAAGATAAGCAATACTCAGGCTGTAAGAGATCTTCCAAAATTGGTGAAACCTACTAATAGCTTGTGCAAGGAATGTTAGTTGGGTAAGTTGAGCAGAGTCACATTCAAAAGAAAAGAACTGTCTTCTACCGGATTATTGGACTTAGTACACACTAATCTTTGTGGTCTGGCAAGAACCAGAAGTATTCAAGGTGATAGATACTTCATGCTACTAATAGATGACTATTCCCGGATGATGTGGATAACCTTTCTAAAGGAGAAATCAGAAGCTCTTGAGAAATTCAAAATATTCAAGGCTATGGTAGAGAATGAAATAGGAATAAAGTTGAAATGTTTGAGGTCTGATAGAGGTGGAGAATTCACATCCGGTGAGTTCATAGAATTCTGTGAGAAACATGGAATTAAGAGACAGTTGTCTTCTTCGAGGACTCCACAGTAGAATGGAGTAGTGGAGAGAAAGAACTGGACCATCAAGGAAGCATCTAGGACCATGATGATGGAAGCAAATGTTCCTCAGATCTATTGGAGAGAAGCTATCAGCACTGTAGTCTATACTCTTAATCGAGTTCAAATAATAAGCAATACCGGTAAGACCCCTTATGAACTCTGGTTTGGCATTACTCCTACTGTAAGATATTTTAGAGTCTTTGGTAGCAAATGTTACATCAAAAGAGATGAAGATTTAGGCAAGTTTGATGCTAGAAGTGATGAAGGAATATTCTTGGGTTACTCTACTCAAAGCAAAGCATACCAGTGTTATAACAAGAGACTAAGAAAGATGATAGAAAGTACAAATGTGAAGGTTGATGAGGGAATAGAGAAACCCTCAAGGTTTTATGAATATGATGAAGATGATTAGAATGGTGTTCTGGTTCAAGGAACTCAGTCCTCTTCTGAAAGTCAGATTCAGACTGATCTGGTAAATCAGGAAGAAGAGATAGGTCTAAATGAGCCTGATCAAGAAGCAGAAGTGCAAGAAACTCCCAAAGTTCCAAGGTATGTAAGACTGAACCACTCTGAAAATTAGATCATAGGTGACAAGAGCAAAGATGTGCAAACTATAAGGAAAATTGCTCAAAATTCAGATAAATATTGTCTGATTTCAAAGATTGAACCTAAGACAATAAATGAAGCCTGCAATGATGAAAACTGGACCAAAGCAATGGAGGAAAGTTGATGCAAATTGAGAAAAATCACAATTGGGATCTTGTTCCCAAACCTAGAAACAAGAATGTGATTGGAACCAAATGGGTCTTTTGGAACAAACTAAATAAAGTTGGTGAAGTAATTAGAAATAAAGCCAGATTGGTCTGCAAAGGCTACTCTCAAATAGAAGGGATTGATTTTGAAGAAACCTTTGCTCTGGTGGCAAGAATTGAAGCAGTCAGATTATTTCTTGCATTTGCTGCCTTCAAGGATTTCAAGGTGTATCAGATGGATGTCAAGTCTACCTTCTTGAATGGTGACTTAGAAGAAGTGTACATTGAACAACCAAATGGTTTTCAATTATCTGAGCATGGTGATATGGTCTGCAAATTGAAGAAGGCACTGTATGGACTAAAGCAAGCCCCAAGAGCCTGGTATGAAAGATTGGACAAACATCTTTTGAAGATTGGTTTCAACAAAGGTACTGCTAATAGTAACCTATATTTCAAAATTGATCATGAAAACATCTTGATTGTTGAAGTATTTGTTGATGATATCATCTTTGGAGGAAGAGACAATATGTGTAAAACCTTTGCAAATCAAATGAAAGGTGAGTTTGAGATGTCAATGCTCGGTGAAATGAATTTCTTCTTGGGTCTGCAAATTACTCAAACAAAGAAAGGAATCTTTATTTCTCAGACCAAATATGTGAAAGAATTGTTGAGGAAATTTGGAATGGAAGATTCAAAGCCAATGAATACTCCCATGGCAACCGGATGTAAGTTGAGCAAAGATGATGACTCTCCTAAGGCAGATTAGACAAAGTACAAATCAATGATTGGAGGATTATTGTATCTCACTCAAACTAGACCAGATATAATGCAGGTTGTTGGTCTTGTGGTGAGATTCCAGGATGATCCCAGAGAATCTCATGTCATGGCAATCAAAAGGATTTTTAGGTACCTAAAAGGAATAGTTGAGTATGGTCTATGGTATCCTAGAGATCATAATTTTTCTCTTCATGCATATACAGATGCAGATTGGGCAGGAGATGTGGATGACAGGAAGAGTACTAGTGGAGGAGCATTCTTTTTGGGAAAAAGATTGGTTTCTTGGCTAAGCAAGAAACAAGAGGCAATATCCCTGTCTACAACTGAAGCAGATTACATTGCAGCAGCAGGTAGTTGCACTCAAGTTTTGTGGATGAAGCAGATGCTAAGAGATATTCAAGTAGAATATGAGGAGCCTATCACAATTTTCTGTGATAATTCAAGTGCAATAAATATTTCTAAGAATCCAATGTTGCATTCTAAGACTAAGCATATATCTATCAAGTTTCACTTTTTGAGAGAGCAAGTGAACAAGGATGAAGTCAGGTTGGAGTATGTGCCCTCCAAGGATCAGATTGCAGATATCTCTACTAAACCTCTTCCCAAGGACTCTTTTGAGTATCTCAGGGAGAAGTTAGGGGTTATTGCCCCTCCGGTGATGAACTAGGATGCACTGATGTGCATCAATCTGGTGGATATCACAGTCATATCTTGTGATCTGGATTGATGATAGGGAGCTGCTACTAAGGGGGAGAAGCTGGTATGTTATGAAGTAATGGAGTTGCAAGTGTAAGGGTAAAATGGTGATCAATCAAATGAATAATGTATGATCCAAACATCAATAGAATAGTGAAAATAAGAAAGATTCAATAAATGAAGCAATGGACAATACAATGCAAACCTCTCCCATTTCAAAACTTCTATTGTTTGCCTATTACAACCGTCCTTTTGTAGATGAAGGGAGCCCTCAGAGAGTGCACTCTTTTAGCTGTTCGTAGGAAGTCGATGGTAAATGGCTATGGTGATATGCAATGAAGATGAGCTCCAATGCAAGTATGTGATCTCAAGCTTGTGAATGGTCAAAAGATGCCAAAGGCGCGCTGGTGATATTTCTGCAGAGTAACGATGTCAAAAGCCTGGATGATTAGAATGGAAGGATGAAGCTTCATTTATAGACTTGGAAGAATGGGAATCAACGGTTGAGAGGAGATATGAAGATCAACGGCTGAGGATGGTTGAGGAATGTGCAACCAGTAGAAATGTGACAAGTGTCCCAGCTCCATCATGAAAGAGGGGATGTGACAAAATTGATTGGAGAGTTAACTCCATTGACTGAACAGTTAACAGACTTGATTGATCAGTTAGAAGAGTGGATTGTGGAACTGACTGAATTGATTGAGGGATTAACTCAATTGACAGGTTAGTTAACACTTTTGATTGATTAGTTAACTAATCTCTGATTTGAGAAGAAATAGGCCATGTGGGTGAGGGAAAATAAGATAATTAATTATTAAATATATTTAATTACATGTGCAACCTGATGAGGTGGACAAGGTGAGGTGGATTTTTGAATTTAGAACTTAGGATAGAGGAATTTGGATTAATTAAATAATTTATGATTATTTAATTATGTAGGACATTTAGAAGAATTTTAATTAAATAAATTGAATTTATTTAATTATGGAACATTGAATCAATGAAATAAATTTAGAATATTTATTTAATTGGTAGAAGAATAGAATAAATATTTAGAATATTTATTTAGGATGATTTGTGTCATTTTTAGACGTATACATTTTGCCCCTCTTTGATGCAATGTAGTTTACAGCGTTGCTTCAAAGAAATCGATAGTCTGATAGTGATACATGCCCCAGTTTGCCCCTGGTACAAGTTTAATGACGATAGGATGCCCCTTCGGGAGATTGGACGGGAAAAGGGCAAAAGAATCAGAGACGGACAATCTCACAAAGATGAAGGGGTTAGGATAAGCAAGAGGAAAAAGGACGCCTTTCAGGGAAACGGGAACAAAATGGGAGGAAAAACAGGCACGGGAAGTAGTCATAGTCACCACCTAGCCAAAATTAGGGTTTGGAGGCTATAAATAGGAGCTAGGTCCACAAGAATAGTCATTTGTACACTTGTTTGCTCTGGATTGGATTGAGAGAGCCTAGACCAACTTGGAGTAGAATGGCAGCCAGAGCAGCAGACATTCCATGCGAGGAGCATCGATTTCAGTGGGTTCGTCGATTCAGGCGGCTAGCAGAGGCAGGACCCCCGGTATGTGCTTCAAAAAATTTCCCCTAGGGTTGATTTTAGGTGTCATAAATGCATGTACAAAATAGGTCAAATAGATGCGCTGAAGTGCAGAACAGCGCATATGCCTCGCGAAGCGGTGCTTTTGTCATTTCACGGCGCATATGTCAGTTTCGGCGGCACATGCATGAAAACGACGCATCTGTGCATTGTAGCTGCGCTTCTGTAATGAGGCTGTGCATGTGTGATTAGGTAGCGCATACGTGTAATGTAGCGGCGCATGCGTTAAGTTGGTGCATATGTGGAATCTAGCGGTGCATTCATAATTTGACGGCGCATATGCTGAGTTCTGCGGCGCATATATGGGAACCGCACATATGTGCACTGTAGCAGCGCATCTGCATTTAGGCTGCGCATATGCTGATTTTGGTGGCACATGCATCAAGAAATGGCGCTATTATAAAGAAACGGTGCATTTACCACCTATAGTGGTGCATTTGCTTTAGATAGCAAATTACTTAGCCAAATTGATTCGATTAGCATCCTGTTTGATGCGGGAATCGATGAGCTATCTCCAAGATTGCAAGAATCTAGTCAAGAGATGTAGTGTGCTGTTTTGATATTTTTGAGGTGCTAAGTTGAGTTGATATAGATCAGTAGATATGTTGAGTATGGTATATGCCATTTGAGACTGACGTATTGCCTTGCTTGCTTGCAGGAGGATATTCGAGACACACTACAGTCGAGGGAGACATTTCCCATGCCCCTATTGCAGAGATACATGCTGACAGAGATGGACAGAGTGGCGCTTGGTGCCATGGGTTTAGACTATGTATGCTTCATGACCGAGGTGTGGGCGAACCGAGGATTAATGATAGCTGCTGTGGAGAGATTCCATAGCGAGGATGGGACCTTCCATTTTCCTATGGGAGAGATGACTGTGACGCTGGAGGACGTCTACCGGATATTGCACTTACCCGTGGTGGGTGAGTTAGTAGAGTATGATGCACAGCGGGATGCGGGACTCGCTGAGTGCCAGCGAGTGTTCGATGATCCTGAGCTGGTTGGACAGGTCATCCCGTGGCAGGATATATACGAGTGCTATGACTACTTCCCGGGGATTGTGGCTAGACTCATCGGGGGCGTTGTATGCTCGGACAAGAGATCACATGGGTTCCTGATTGGATGGGGCAAGATTATGGAGCGGATGCTGACCGAGGGCACCCGATATGCATGGGGAGTCTATGTACTAGCCCACTTGTACCATGATATGCATCAGGTGGTGTACCACCGCAGCACGAGTCTATCAGCTAGTGTACTATTGTTACAGTTTTGGCTGTGGGAGCACATAGTGGTGACTAGGCCGATATGTGTCTTCGCGAGGCAGCGAGGAGAGCCATACAGTTATGGCTATGCAAGAGTGATTTCCCAGCATAGGCTTGGGAAGCTAGAGTATTGGAGGCATACCTTGGATGGAGTAGATGTGGTCGTCTGGTGACCATATCTAGACTGCGAGCCCTGGGACGACGAGGGAGACGAGCTGCCGTACTGCTTTCAGACCAGGTGGTTGATAGGCCGGACACGGCATATCCTAGAGAGACAGATGGTGGGCCGAGTGTTGAGACAGTTTGGCAGGAGGCAAGGCATGCCACAGGGACAGACGCACTTTGCACGGACACATGCAGAGAGGGTCTGATGGGGGCCGATGGCTTCGTACGAGGAGGCCTTAGCAGAGTTCCAGCAGACTCCTTATGTGGCATGGGATATGAGGAGAGAGATAGCAGACGCAGGGGTGATGCAAGAGTATGAGGATTGGATCACTGCACATCCTTTCCTGAGATATTCAGGACCTGGTATGCTAGTGCCTCGCATTGATGAGGCAGACTCAGAGGAGGAGGGACAGGTTGGCCCAGGGCGGAGGGGAGCTAGAGGAGGACGAGGACGACGGGGTGGTAGAGCTGGAGAGAGGCCTAGACAGCGGAGGAGGATAGGCTAGGCCGAGCAGGCAGTGCCAGGATAGGCCGAGGCATAGCAGTAGATACCGCAACAGGCATAGATGCCGCCACCACAGCAGGTACCACAGCAGCAAGTGCCCCAGTCACAGGGGCCAAGACATGCAGAGGCAGCACAGGGGCTAGTACAGGGAGATGTGCATGAGAGGGCCATAGCCAGTCTAAGGGGACAGGTGCAAGAGCTGCAGGCACAGCTGAGGAGGGTCGAGAGGAGGTGAGATACAGATGCCGCAGTGATTTGTGGGCTGACTCGCGAGAGAGATATGGCCGATGCACAGTTACGCATTGTCCGTGTAGAGCGGGACACTGCAGTGGCCGCCATGGGGACAGATGCAGTGAGCTCTTTTTTGGTTGGGCAGGTGCAGCAGGCATAGGCACAGGTAGGCCAGTTGCAGACGCAGTTGGCATAGGCACAGACAGAGCTTGCCAGGGCTCAGTCACAGGCCCACTACTACCGAGGTTTATACCATGGTGCCGTGGCATCGATTCAGAGGGTGGGGACCTTCAGGAGTCAGTCTGGGGATACTCATAGAGTAGGTCCATCATAGTCAGGGGCGTCCATGATGGGTCCCTAGCAGTCAGGAGCTGGCAGTGGTGGCCCACAGCAGCAGGGATAGACACCTACCAAATTTTGTACATTTCGGGACATGTATCACCGTCCATTTGGATGTATACTGTATATGACACTTTGATTTTTGAGAGAGATGGTGATATTGTACATTTGGACCTCTTAAATGATAGTATGTATGATGATGCAGCTTTGTGTATCTATTGCATGTGTTATGAGATGATGATTTACTTCTATTGTATGATGTGATGTATGTACATAGTTAGATGGTCTATCAGATGCTATATGAGATGCTTTGTGATATGATGCTATATGATGGTTATATGATTCAATGTTTCAAATGAATGCAAATGTAATATGATTTCTATGTGATGATGCAGCTGTGTGTGTGATGTTATTGGATGTCTATATGATCTAATGCCTCAAATGAATGCAAATGTAATATGAATTCTATGTGATGATGCAGCTTTGTATGTGATGCACTGAGCTATGTTTTTGGGATTTTCTGTGTTTTAAGATGTGATATGATGCTAATGTATGGATGACCTAATGCATTTGTGTGATGTGTTCTACTGACCTAATCATGTTCATGACTAGCTATACATATGATATGATATGCTCCAACATGCGTTGTTTTTGTGAAGTCCAAATGTACTCTATCGACACAAGAATGACATGATAGACAGAAGAATGGTTATGATAGAATGACTTAGAAACTGTATTTGATATTGTTACCCTGCATAGTTTGGAGAATGAGGATTGTATGGGATATGGATGTATGGATGTGTATATGGAGATAGGATGGATGTTTTGCTTTTAGAGTGCTTTATTTCATCATTAGGCATTTTGTTTTTGGTACATTTTCTGAGATGTTGTAAGTGAATACAAGCATCTAGGTATAATTAAACCGAGATGACCTGAGTACCGCTTACATGGATTGTGATTTAGCAAGTGAATACAAGCATCTAGTCAAAATTGAATCTAGATGACCTGAGTATTGCTTGTGTTTCAACAAACAAGGATTGCCCCCGTGCATGTTAGACCTTTGATGTCCTCGATGATCTTTTGCCGATCATGTCCTTAGACAAGGCTTCACATTACTAAAGTTTAATCCACAAATAGCAAAACAAAGAAAATAATCATGCCCCCATCATAGCATCTCTAGCTTTTGGCATCCTTGAGTAGCATAGGAAGGTCTGATAGCAAAAATGAGGACTGTGAACCATGTTTCCGATCTACAAAGCATATTTGTGTTGATATGTGTTTAGTTCTTGCCTTAATTTGCATAAAATCATTTAGAAGACCTTAGGTATTTGCTTTGCATTGGATAGGTTAAGATGCTCATAGTCAAGATTGCTGCTTGAGGCGCGGGTTCTGCTTGTATTTGCTTGCTTGGTGAGAAGATTGCACAATCCTTATTGGGGAGACGGACCCTAAGGGACTAACCTAGTGCCTCGGCGGCACATTGCTAAATGGCCTTGCCTACGTGACGACGCAGAGGCAACGTAGTTAGGGGTAAACCCTAATGGACCATTTAGTTCGGGGTAAACCCTAATGGACCATTTAGTCATGGAGTCTCTCAACATGACATCCACAATGGCTACACCCATTTGTGAAATAGTTCAACACGGAGTTTCTCAACATGATATCATCATAGAGTCACTCAACATGACGTCCACCATGGCTACTCCCATGTGTGGAAAGAAACATGTCCATAAGTGCCCATCACAGAGTCTCTCAATGTGATGTCATCATGGAGTCTCTCAACATGACATCCACCATGGCTACTCTCATGTGTGGAAAAACACAAGTACAAAGGATTCATTACGGAGTCTCTCAACGTGATGTTGTCATGGAGTCTCTCAACATGATGTCCACCATGGCTACTCCCATGTGTGGAAAGAACCACATTTCCGTCTCAAAGATGGACAAGGGCTTTCACCTCATATTTCTCTGTCTCAAAGAAATATGCATTATAGCAAGGATCACTGATGCTGAGACTCCCTCTCAGCAAGGGTGACATTCTCCACTACTCCAAGCTTATCTCAAAAATATGCAAACTTTACTCTAGCAAGAGGCTTGGTGAGAATATCAGCCGTCTAATCATCAGTGCAAATGTGCTTGAGTTGAATTGCTTTCCTTAGCACCATATCTCTGATGTAATGATACTTGATCTCCACATGTTTTGACCTATCATGAAACACTAGATTGACAAAGAGCTTCACACATCTTTGATTATCACAATGAATCACAGCCAGCTCTAATGTTTGACCAAACAACCATGCAAGAAGCTTTCGAAGCCACACTGCTTCTCGAGCTGCTACACATGCTATAATATATTCAGCCTCTGTAGTGCTTAGTGCCACAGAAGTCTGCTTCCTGCTACACCAAGAAATCATGGCAAACCCCAAACTGAAGCAACGTCTAGAGGTGCTCTTCCTATTAGTTACACTCTTGGCCCAATTAGAATCAAAATAGCCTTGTAACTTCAAATCTTCACAGGAAGTATATCTCAAGTCATATCCCACGGTGCCACACAAGTATCTCAAGCTATGCTTTGCTGCAACTAGATGAATTTGTCTTGGCTCACACATGAATTGACTAAGAGCATTCACCACATAACAAATGTCTGGTCTAGTATTGACTAGATACATTAATGATCCAATCAACTGTCTGTACATGGTGGAATCTACCAAATCTAAACCAGCTACAGAGTCATTCAACTTCTTCAAATTTGTCTCCATAGGTGTAGACATGGACTTGCAATCCAACATCCCAAATCTCTTCAAGATATCTATGGTGTATTTCCCTTGACTTAAAATAATCTTATTGGGTCTTTGCTACACTTCCAATCCCAAGAAGTAATGCATAAGACCAAGATCCTTCATCTCAAACTCGGAGGCTAACTCTTTCTTGCATTGACAATGAGATACTCTGCTCTAGTGAGAAATAAATCATCAACATAAAGAACCAATATTAAAGCCTCACCATCAACTACCTTGAAGTAAAGATTGGAATCTACATCATTCTTGGAGAATCCCAAGCTCATCAAATATCGATCAATCCTTTCATACCATGCATGAGGTGCTTGCTTAAGGCTGTACAATGCCTTCTTCAATTTGGATACATGAGACTCCTTCCCATGAATCACAAAACCATCTGGCTGCTCAATGTACACTTCTTCTTCAATCACACCATTAAGAAATGCAGTCTTCCCGTCCATTTGACGTAGCTTCCAACCTTTAGCTAATGCAATAGCAATAATAGTCCTGATAGATGTATATCGAGCAATAAGAGCAAGTGTCTCCTCATAATCTATTCCCTCCTGAGAGAATCCTCTTGCCACAAATCTTGCCTTGTGCTTCTCAATGCTACCATCAGTTGCATGCTTGATTTTGTATAGCCACTTGGAAGACACAACTGATTTCCCTTCAGGTCTCAGAACAACATCCCAAACATCATTCTTGATGATAGACTAATATTCTTCTATCATTGAATCTTTCCATACCTGCTGGTTGGATGCCTCCTCAAAATTGGAAGGTTCAGAATTAATGATGTGACTCATTAATACCACATAATCTGAGAACTTCTAAGGTCTCTTGCTTTCCCTAAACGATCTTCGAGGAGTTGCAAATTTTTCCACCTTTTACATGGTTTGTAGAGGCTTTTTCTGAACTACGGCAATATCTCTAGGTCCATTAGTTGGTTCATTGGACTCCCTCTGAATGTTAGGAGTATGATCAAAATCCATATCCTGTGAAGTCTCCTGCTCCTCACTATCTATCTCCAGGTAAGATCCTTTAGATCTTCTAAAGGCTACTTCTTCCTCGAAGGAGACATCCCTGCTGATCTCAATCTGTTTCTACCCTGGAATATATATTCTATAAGCCTTTGAAGATTCACTATATCCCACAAATATACCCTTCTTGCCTAAAGGTTCTAGTTTTGATCTTTTCTCCTTGGGCACATGAATGTACACAGGGCAACCAAATATTCTTAGATGACTAACCTCAGGCTTCACACCTATGAAGGCCTCCTCTGGAGTCATGTTTCCCAATATTCGATAAGGGCTTCTATTATGAACATATATTGCGGTTTTGGAAGCTTCTGCCCATAGGAAACTTTGTAAACTTTGATCATGAATCATAGCCTTAGCTGCCTCTACTATGAATCTGTTCTTTCTTTCAGCAATTCCATTTTGCTGAGGGTTATATGGAACACATAACTCCCTCTTGATCCCTGCTTCAATGCAGAAATTACTAAATCCTCCAGAAGTATACATCCCTAATGGGGTAAATTACTTTGATCTGATCTCAAAACCTTAATTCTTTTCCCGGACATGTTTTCAACTTGAGCCTTGAATTCTTTGAACCTATCAAGTACTTCTTCAAACTCCTTAGATGCCACAGACATTGGACCACATAAATCAGAATGAACAAGATATAAAATTCCTTTTGATCTACTATCACTACTATGAAATGGACTCTTAATATTCTTACCCAGTGTACATCCTCTACAAATGCCATCGTGCTCCTGATTGAGCTTCGGTAGACCAGTAACCATCTTTTCCATAGATGGAAGACCTCTAAAGTGTAAGTGAGCAAGTCTCCTATGCCATAGCCCGCTTGAACTGGTAGAGTCATGCAATAATTCCTAAACTGGATGAGTAGAAAGTCTGTATAGGCTTTATTTACGGACACCAATCACACAAGCTATTTTGATACTAGAGTTCTTAGGCCAAGCAAGAACTTTCCCTTTAGAGAAAGCAATCTGGTACCCCTTGTCCTCCAATGCTGAAATGGAGACAAGATTTCTTTTGATTCCTGGTACAAACAAGACATCACTCAAATGAAGAGGGATGCCAGAATCTAGATGAAGAGAGGTGATCCCAACTCCTTTTATAGAATAACAAGCATCATCTCCAATTATTACTTGCAAGTTGGTTTCTCTTTCTACCATGCCTGAAAGATGCTCTCGATATCCTGTAATGTGTCGTGAAGCACCACTATCAATCAACCAAGTGTCACTATCCATTGGAACATTGCTTGAAAGAGTGGAGATGAATAGAAGTCCTCCTGATTTATCTCTATATTCCTTTTGAGGTGACACATCATCAACATCTGTAGTAGAAGCATGATGCTTTGGTTTTGATATGCAATCTCGAGCATAGTGACCATACTTGTCACATCTGAAACATTGAATGTGAGAGAGATCCTTCTTCTTCTTTGGTTTAGGAACAGAATTAGATTTTCTATCTCTATTCCTCTTGAAATTGCCTTTTCTCCCTTCTCTTCCTTTCCTTCTAGAAGTTTGAACAGCAAAGACATGATTTTCTTCATTATGAGAGCTTCGCCCATTTCCCCTTGCTGCCAATCTGGATTCCTCTTGAATGCAATCAACTCAAAGATGATCAAACTTGGGCAGTTTAGATCTTCCACTAATGCTTTGGATAAAGGGCTCCCAAGATTGAGGAAGACCATTCGGTGCCAACATAACCAGATCTCTATCTTCAACTATATCTCCAATGGTGCATAGCTGATCTCCCAATTCAACAATCTTCATGAAGAAGGAGATGACTGAATCTCCTTTAGCCATTTTTATATGATGGAACTATTGTCTCAAGGCAAGAGCTCTACTGGTATTGTTGATCTCATACAATCCTTGTAGAGTCTTGAACATGTCTTTGGCTGGACCTTCATCTTGGAGATAATTGCAACTAGATGATCCTTCATGGAGTCTATCAAGATCTTCCTAACCTCTGTGCCATTCTTCTTCCATTGAGTTTTCTTAGCATCATCGGACGGCTCGGGCACATCATTCTCCACGAAGTGTAGAAGATCATTATCTTCTAGTGCAATAAGAACTCTGAATTTCCAAGAGGTGAAATTTGATGCACCATCAAGCCTATCTTCAACCTTGACTCTGTTCACCATCTTCGATGCTTAGATAGACTGCCCTAGATAAGAAGACTTCGCTTCTTAAACAAATCTATTCCGATCTTGCTTAAACATGCTCTGATACCATGTTAGTTTTAGATCAAAAATGAAGATAAGCAAAACAAACAAAATTGATGAACAAACAAACACAGCAAATACCCTGGGAAAACCCTCCTTCTCGAGGGAGAAAAACCCAGCTCAAATATATCTCTTATATTTTGGATGAAAAGAGCAGAAATTTGCTTACAACTTGGCTCAAACACAAAACTGATCTAATGTAATGAAAGATCACACCTTTCTTAGATGCGAATAAACAAACAAATATGATTTCTCCTTGATATTGATATGCTGATAAAAATTTGATGATCAAATGAATTATCATTGCCTTGTATATATATAAAGAAAAGCATCTCTTCATATGCATCGGCATCTCTTCATGTGCATTAGCATCTCTTCATATGCACCAGTGTCTCTTCATATGCATCAGCGTCTCTTCATATGACTTTTCATTATTTGGGAGAAGAATATCTCCCGCTGCTAAAATGTCAACATGGACACTCATTGAAACATACAAGATACACATGGCCTCTGAATTGCTTAATAGAATCCCTAAGAGACATATACTCTTAGACAATACAAGGACCATGGGATATACACAAAATGTATTGGTTGAAAAGAATTCATAAATCTTCAAGAAAATGTAATAAGCATATGTGTAACTATATTTAATGACCATTCCACACCTTTTGCCAGCGTCCTCCCTACTCTACGCCAACATGGGAGATTTATAACCAACATATGAAGGAGGAAATGAAGTTGGTTTACTTATCTTAGGAATTGACTACAACTGACTATTTATCTCCTCGAGCTTGGTGTGCATTAGACAATTGCTATATGTTAGGGTAAAATTGGATCAACAATGAATATGCAATGATAAACAATATCAAATACCCAAAACTCAATAGAATAGTGAACTAAGAAGATTAAATCAAATAAGCAATGAATAACAAAGGCAAACCTTCCTTAGATTGAAACTTACATTGATTGCCTATCAAAATCGTCCTTGTGTGTATGAAATAGGGCCCTCAAGGAGTGCACTTCTTTGCTTTGTCAAGAATGTCAATTATGAATGGCTGTGGTAATGTCGTAATGAAGAGGAGCTTCAAGACAAAAGTAGTAGTGCGTAGTAAAAAGATGTATGATCACAAGCAATGAAGGAATGATGTGGGTGCCAAAGGCGTGTTGTAATTCCTGCAAAGTAACAATACTTAAAGCTTGGATGATTGAAATGGAAGAATGAGGTTCAATTTATAGACTTGAGAGAGAAGAGATCAATGGTATAGAGAGAATGAGAAGATCAACAGTTGAGAACAGTTGAGGAATGTGCAACGAATAAGAAGAAGACATGTGTCTTGCTTGCTTTTGCATGAGAGGATTTGCTAAGAATAGGAGAAGGGATTTGCATGAGAATAAGAAGGGATTTGCATGAGAATAAGAAGATATTTTGCTTTATTAAATATTAGGAATATTTAATTGCATGTGCAAGAAAGCTTGAATTATATTTAGAGATAACTCAATTTAGAAGAAAAAAAAACTTAAATAAATATTTGATTTATTTAAATTTAGAGAAGATATTATTGGAAGAAAACAATTAAATAATATTTAATTTAGAAGATAAGAAAGCTAATTAAATAAATAAATTTATTTAATTGTTGTACATGATTTTGGAAGAATATATAAAATATTTGATTGTATTTTATTTTTGGAGATTGAGAAGATTTAAATAAATTTGATTTGATTTATTCAAATTTGGAAGAATGATTTGATTTAATTAAATAATTAAGAATTATTTAATTGTTTGGAGGAATTTAATTAAATAAAAGATTTTATTTAATTTGTTGGAAGGATATGAATCAAATAAATAAATTTGGTTATTTATTTATTGATAGATGAATTAGAATGGAATAAACATTAAGAATATTTGTTTAGACTGAATCGTGTCATTTTTAAGCATATACATTTTGCCCCTCTTTGATGCAATGTAGTTTACGGCGTTGCTTCAAAGAATAGATAGTCTGACAATGATACATGCCCCAGTTTGCCCTTGGTATAGGTTATGATGATAGGATGCCCCCTCGGGAGATTGGACGAGAAGAAGGCAGAAGCACGAGAGATGGACAATCTCACAAAGATGAAGGGAATAGGTTAGGTTGGAAGAAAATAGGACACGTTTCAGAGAAACGGGAAGAAAACTAGAAGAAATAGGTGTGGGAAGTAGTCGCAGTCACCACCTAGCCAAATTAGGGTTTGCATGCTATATATAGGAGCTGGGTCCACAAGATAATTCATTTGCACACTTGTCTTTGTTGGATTGGTCTTAGAGAGCTTAGAGTAGCATGGCAGCTAGAGAGGTGGATATTCCACGCGAGGAGCATCGATTCGAGCGCATTCATTGATTCGACCAGCCAGCAGAGGCAGGACCTCCAATATGTATCTCAAAAAACTTCTCCTAGGGTCGAATTAGGTAGCAATAAATGCTAGGAGAAAAATAGGTAAATAGAAGTGCTAAAAGGTAGTGGCACATATGTTGCACGAAACAGTGCATGCATGTTCTTGCGATGCATGCATTGGATAAAGCGGCGCATATGTAAAATTAGTACATTTATTGGAAACTATAGCGCATGCATAATCAAATAGCACATATACGGTATGTTGCGGCACATGTATCAGAATTGCGCATATGTAGGATGGATTAGCGCATGCATTGATTGTTGCAGTGCATTTGCCAGAAATGGCGCATAGGTCTAGAAATGGTGCTTTTGTTAAAAAGTGGCGCATTTACCACCTGTTGTGGCGCATATGTTAAAGATAGGCAATTTACTTAGTGAAATTGACTCGATTGGCATCCTGTTTGACGCGTCAATCAATAAGCTATCTCTGAGATTGCAGGAATCTAGTCAAGAGATGTAGTTTGCTATTTTGATCAATTTGAAATGCTAAGTTAGTTGACATGTTGCTATAGATATGTTGAGTATGGTACTTGCAGCTTTAGATTGATGCCTTGCTTTGCTTGCTTGCAGGAGGAGATACAGGATACGCTGCAGTCTAGGGAGCAGTTCCCTATGCCCTTGTTGTAGAGATATATGCTGACTAAGATAGATAGAGAGGCACTTGGTGCTATGGGACTAGATTATATTTGCTTCATGCCTGAGGTTCAGGTGAACCGTGGCTTGCTGACTGCCGCAGTGGAGAGATTCCATAGCGAGGATGGTACTTTCCACTTTCCTACCGGTGAGATGACTGTGACATTGGAGGATGTCTACCAGATTTTACATTTGCCTATTGGGGGTGAGCTTGTGGAGTATGATCCACAGAGAGGTGTGAGACTCGCTGAGTGCAGGTGAGTGTTTGATGACTCGGAGCTGGTTGGACAGGTCATCCCTTAGCAGGATATTCACGATTACTACAACTACTTCCCAAGGATTGTAGTAGGACTGATTGGAGGTGTTGTATGCCCCGACAGGAGATCGCATGGATTCCCCATTGGATGGGGTAGGATCATGGAGAGGATGGTGACAGAGGGCACCTGATATGCTTGGGGTGTTTGCGTACTTGCTCACTTATACCACGATATGCATCAGGTAGTATATCACATGAGTACTAGCCTATCTACAAGTGTATCACTACTACAGTTTTGGCTATGGGAGCACATAGTGATTACGATACTGATATGTGTGTTTGACAAATAGAGGGGAGAGCCATACAGCTATGGCTACGCAGGGGTGATTTCCCAGCATAGGCTGGGGAAGCTAGAGCACTGGAGACATGCCTTGGATGGGGTAGATGTGGTCGTCTAGCGACCATATCTAGACTGCGAGTCGTGGGATGACGAGGCAGATGAGCTACCCTACTATTTTTAGATGAGATGACTGATATGACGGACACGCCACATACTAGAGAGACAGATTATAGGTAGAGTACAGAGATAGTTTGGTAAGAGGCAGGGCATGCCACAGGGGCAGGCTCGGTTTGCATGGACACATGCTAAGAGGGTCAGATGGGGGCCGATGACATCTTATGAGGAGGCCTTAGTAGAGTTTTGGCAGACTCCTTATGTCACCTGGGACATGAGGAGGGAGATAGTGGATGCCGGGATGGCGCAGGACTACAAGGATTGCTTCACTGCTCACCCGTTCTCGAGATAATCAGGACCTGGGGTACTGATGCCTCGCATAGATGAGGCAGACTCAGATGACGAGGGCCAGGTTGGCCAGAGGAGGAGGAGGGGGAGGGGGAGGGGGAGAGGAGGTGGAGATGATGGAGGAGGAGGGGGAGGAGATGGAGATGACGGAGGCCATCCTAGACAGAGGTAGAGAGTTGGGGAGGGACCACAGGTTGCACAGCAAGTACCACAGGTATAGCAGGCACAGATGCCGCCACCTCAGTAGGTGGCACAATAGTAGGTGGCATAGTAGCAGGTGCCTCAGGGTCTAGTACAAGTAAATGTTCATGAGAGGACCATAGCTACATTGAGAGGATAGGTTAGATAGATGCAGGCATAGCTCAGGAGGGTTGAGGCTTGACGAGAGACAGATGCAGAGTACATTGCTGGGCTTACTAGAGAGAGAGACATGGCAGACGCTCAAATATGAGTTATCTAAGTGGAGAGGGATACTGTAGTGGCAGCCTTGTGGACAGATGCGACGAGTAGCTTTTTGGTTGGGCAGGTGCAGTAGGCACAGGCACAGCTAGTACAGGCACAGATAGAGTTGGCACAGGTGTGAGGGCAGCTAGCATAGGCGCAGGCTCAGACACAATATTATCGTAGATTATACCATGGTGCGGTGCCAGTTAGTCAGAGGGCTCCGAGCTACAGGAGTCAGTCTATGGCCTCATAGAGAGTAGGCCCATTAAGGTTAGGGGCCTCTGTGATGGGCCCACATCAGTCTGAGGCCAGCAGAGGAGGAGGAGACACTGCCGGTAGTAGTGGTCCACAGCAGCAGGGGTAGAGACTTGCAGAATTTGGATCCTATGTACCTTTTTGATGGCTCAGATAGCCAGATAAACCTGTACCATTTTTGTATTTTGAGACATGTATCACCATCCATTGGGATGCATTTACTGTATATGACACTGATTCAGAGATAGATACTTTGATATTGTACATTTGGACACATTTTTATGATATTTACATGACGATGCAACTATTTGATGCTTTCTATATGTATGAGTTATGATGCATTTATATTTGTATGATGCGATATATGTGTTTATCTAATGCAAACTTAGATGTTTTACTTGATATGCTTCTAATGTGTGTGAATGCAAAGTAATATATATATGATTATGCAACTTATGGGATGCACTTATCTATGTTTTTTGACTTTTCTATTTTTTGACACTATGATGATTGTATATGGATGACCTAATGCACTTTCTATGTATGCAAATGATTTAATCATGTGAATGACTATCTCATATGATATGACATGCAACTATGTGTTTTGTTTTTGTGATGTCCAAATGTACTCTATCAACACAGAAATGACAGAATGATAGATAGAAGATTGATTTGAAAGGATGATTTGACAGAAAGACTGACAAGCTTCACTTTGTATTGTTACTTTGCATTCTTTGGATCTTTTATTGCATGGGATGTGGATGTATGGATGGATGTATAATAGATGCTTTGATTTTGACATCTTGACGGTGCAAGTATTTTGAAGTGCTTATTTCATCATTGGGCAATTTTTTTTTGGTACTTTTTCTGAAATGTTGTAAGTTAATGCAAGCATCTAGGTATAATTGAACCGAGATGACCTAAGCATTGCTTACATGGATTTTGATTTAGCAAGTTAATACAAGCATCGAGGTATAATTGAACCGAGATGACCTGAGTATTTCTTGCGTATCAACAAACAAGGATTGCCCCCTTTCATGTTAGACCTTTGATGTCCTTGATGATCTTTTGCTGATCATGTCCTTAGTCAAGGCTTCACATTACTAAAGTTTAATCCACAATCAGCAAACAAAGAAAATAATCATGCCCCCATCATAGCATCTCTAGCTTTTGGCATCCTTGAGTAGCATAGCAAGACATGATGGCAAAATCCAAGACTCTGTATTTTAACCATGTTTCCAATCCACAAAATATTTTTTGCATTTAGATGTGTTTGTTTCTTGCCATAATTTGAGTAAAATCATTTTAGAAGGCCTTAGGTGTTTTTTTGCTTTGCTTTGGATAGGTTAAGTGCCTCGTGTCAAAATTTCTACTTTGGAATCGAGTTCTGCTTGCGCTTGCTTGCTTGGTGAGAAGATTTCACAATCCTCGTTGGCGAGATGGACCCTAAGGGACTGACCTAGTGCCTCAGGGGCTCATTGCTAAATGGCCTTGCCTACGTGACGACATAGAGGCAACGTAGTTCAGGGTAAACCCTAATGGACCCTGGATGGACTAGAAGAAAGATGACAAGAAATTGGACGTATGGGACAATGGAACCTCAGGGGCGCATTTGAGAAATGGCCTTGCCTACGTGACAATGCAGAGGCAATGTAGTTCATGGACTTCAACCATGGATATGGTGAGAGACACTATGCTAGGCTGAGATGATGGATAGGATATGGGACAAAACCTTGGTTGACAAGGCAACAAAGGATAGAGTATCAAGCCACGATAGGTTACTGTCAGGATTTTATTATGGTATAGATATGGGTCGAATGGGGCACAAGAAAGAATGGACTCAAGGTGATTGGCTTCCCAAAGATGGAGAAGGCGGTTTATCACAAGTAATGCCTGTTTACCAGGTTTTCACCACTTGCTTTTATTTGCATGAAAAGCTAGAAAGTAAACATGATGCCTGTTTGCCAGGTTTTCACCAAAGGATGATTTTTTTGTACTTTTTTTTTGTATTTTTCTAATTTTTTGATTTTTTTTGTATTTTTATGCCCCCCTTACATTGGGGTTCTCTTAGGTATAGAACCGGCGAAGATGCATGCTGTTGATTGGGTCCTCGAACAACTCACCCTCTGATGTTGCTAACTGATATGCCCCCGATCCATAAGCAGCTATGATCACATAAGGCCCAAGCCAGTTGGGTTCAAACTTGCCCTTCTTTTCCCTATCCTATTGATTGCGGGGATTCTCTTTGAGGACTAGATCTCCAACCTTAAAGACTCTTGGGCAAACTCTGTGGTTATAGCTTCATGACATCATTTGTTGATATGCTTTGAGATGGTCAAAGGCTTTCTGTCTCCTTTCCTCTAGTAACTCTAGTTCTTGCAATCTGGAGACTCTATACTCTTCATCTGATATGAGACCTTTCAACGACACCTTGAGAGATGGTAATTCAACCTCAATGGGGAGGATAGCTTCTAAGCCATAGACGAAGGCGTAAGGTGTAGCACCTATGGGAGTGTGTATACTAGTTCTGTAGGCCCACAGAGCGGGATTGAGTTGGATGTGCCAATCATGGCCAACATCATTAACTGTCTTCTTAAGGAATTTCAAGATGGTCTTGTTGGATGCTTCAGCTTGACCATTGCCTTGGGGGTAATAGGGTGTAGAGAAACGGTGTTAGATTTTGAATCGGTCACAGAGTTCTTGGACATCCTAGTTTTTGAAGGGTCTTCCATTATCCGTGATAATGGATGAGGGAATCCCGTATCTGCAGATGAGGTAATTCAGGATGAATGAGGAGATTTTCTTACCTGTGACGATGGTGAGGGGAACGGCTTCAATCCACTTGGTAAAATACTCAGTGGCGGTTATGATGAATTTATGGCTGTTGGAGGAGGGTGGATGGATCTTTCCCACAAGGTCAAGTCCCCATTGGCAAAAGGGCCAAGGTGTCATTAAAGGTCTCAACTCTTGAGTTGGTGCATGTAGTAGGTTCCCATGTATTTGGCACTGCTTGCACTTCTTGACAAACTGATATGAATCTGTCTCCATGTTCGGCCAGTACTAACCCAAACGCATGAGTTTCTTGGCTAAGGAAGGTCCGCTAGAGTGTGTCCCGCAAATCCCTTTGTGTATGTCTTGTAAGGCTATTATGGACTCTTCTTGTTCTAAACAACGGAGTAAAGTACCATCTAGACCACGTCGGTATAAGGTGTCGGTAATGATGGTATAGCGAGAGGTTTGGCGTATAAAGGTTCGTCGTTGGTTTGAAGATAGGTGAAGTGGAAGGGTGTTGTCCTTGAGGTAAGTGTAAATCTTACCGTACCAAGGTGAATCAGATCCAACTAAAAGGCATATGGAATGGGTCTCAGGAAGAGCATAAGATGGTTGTTGAATAGTTTCCACTAAGAACTCATACCATGACTCATTCTCTGGTATCTCAAGAAGAGAGGCGATGGTCACCATGGCATCTGCCACTTTGTTCTCAATGCAAGGTATCTGCTCAAAAGATATAATCACAAAGTATTCCTTGAAGTCATCTATCATGCGCTTGTATGGGACAAGCTTCTCATCTTTGGTTTGGTAATCATCATTGACCTGATTAATCACTAGTTGAGAATCACCGTAGACATGTAGTTCTTTGATTTTCCAATCTGTTGCCATCTTGAGGCCAATGACTAAGGCTTCGTATTTTGCTATGTTATTGGTGCATGGGAACAATAGACGGTAAGATTTTGGTATGGTGTCACCATGAGGAGTTACAAACAAGATTCTTGCCCCCGATCCATGGTTGGTGTAGGACCCATCAAAGTATAGTTTCCAGGAATGTGTTGAGATATTGAATAAGGATTCATCTGGAAACTCAAATTGCATTGGTGTGGTGTCCTGTAATGGTGCATCCGTTAGCTGGTCAGCAATGACTTGTCCCTTGATAGCTTTTCTATCTACATACTCAATGTCGTATTCACTTAGGAGCATTACCCATTTGGCTAGGTGACCTATAAGAGCTGCTTTGCTTAGTAGGTATTTCAGTGGATCTATCTTTGCAATGAGTTTGACTAGATGTGCAAGCATATAATGTTAGAGTTTTTGGGATGCAAAAACTACCACAAGACATGATCTTTCTATCTGAGAGTATTGCAACTCATAGCCCACCAATGTGTGACTGATATAGTAGATGGCTATTTCCTTATTCTCATAATCTTGTTGTGCTAGAAGAGCCCCAAGAGCTATAGGTGTAGCAGATATGTAGAGTATTAATGGTTTTCCTTGGATAGGAGGCATGAGAATAGGTGGATTCATGAGATATTCTTTCAGTTTGTTGAATGCCTCTTCACATTTCTCATCCCATTTGAATGGAATATTCTTGTGCAGGAGATGATTGAATGGTTAACACTTGTCTGCCATCTGTGATATGAATCTATGGATTGCTTGTAGCTTGCCTTCTAGAGATCTTAGTTGAGTAAGAGTCTTGGGTGGTGGCATGTCCATGATAGCCTTGACTTTAGCAGGGTCTACCTCTATTCCATTTGTTGATACAATAAAGCCTAGAAGCTTGCCTAAGGTGACTCCAAATACACATTTCTTTGGGTTTAACCTGACTTTGAATTTCTTGAGTCTCTGAAAGAATTTCTCTAACACATCCAGGTGTGATTCTCTTGTGAGTGACTTTGCTAGGATATCATCTACATAATCTTCCACTGTTACATGTATCATATCGTGAAATATAGTGGTCATAGCATGTTGATATGTGGCTCCTGCATTCTTTAGCCCAAATGGCATGACAATCCAATAGAAAGTGGCCCATGGACAAGTAAAACATGTTTTGTGTTGGTCTTTTGGTGCTATCCTGATCTGGTTGTATCCGAAGAAGCCATCCATGAGAGATAACATGGTATGCCCTGCTGTTAGGTCAACTATGATATCTATATTTGGCAACAAAAAATCATCCTTGCGGCAAGCTTTGTTTAGATCTCTGAAGTCATTGCATAGTCTGACTCAACCATCTAGTTTGGACATTGGTACAATCTTGGAGACCCATTTTGGATAGTCTATAGCTCTGATAAACCCCACATCTAGTAGTTTCTTGAGTTCTTCTTTTACAAGCAGTGCTATTGTGGATGCATCTTTCTAAGCTTCTGTTTCACTGGTTTCACTCCTAGATCTAAAGGAAGATGGTGTAGAATCAAATCTGGATCTAACCCTAGCATATCTGCGTATGACCAAGAAAAATTGACTTTCTTTCTCTTAAAGAATGGTACAAACTTGGTCTTCTCTGGTGGGGTTAGAGATTTAGCAAAGTGAATGATCTTAGGCTGTTCCTCTATTCCAATGTTAATCAGCTCTATGGGTTCCACAATAATCTGAGACTTCTCCTGTGCATGTCATTAGGGAGAGTGTCAAGCCTTCCATCATCTGGTGCCACAGTTGGGTTTTCACCTTCGGATGCGTCCTTTCTTTTTACTGTTTTGGGATTTGACACAGCCGCAGAATAGTTTTCACCATCAGATCCAATTTTTATTTTGATATTTTTGTGACTGGAAGGCTTGGCACCCTCTCTGAAATAAGCCACAGTATTAAGTTCAATAGCGAAACTAGCTTTATGATCTCCTTTGGGTAGGTGGTCCCTAAGTTCCATGTAGTCAATATAAGCATCATCGTTTTGGAACATATCTAGTTGAGGGGTTCCTCATAGATCCTAGTCAATGAGTTCAGGATGTACAAGGGGGAGGGAGTCAGATGATAGATCTGATTTGTTGATAGTTTGAATGGATATGCTAGTAGTATTGGGAGGGGGAGTTTTCGGGATGGTACTTTCCTCCAAATTGTTTATTGCGATAGAACTCGAACCTTCCTTGAAAGTCATTTTCTCAGAGATAGGCAAATTAGACTCTAGTGGTCTATTCGGTAGTGTTTGTCCCTCACGGTAAGGGGTATAAGTTTGAATGGTATCGACCTCTTTGTCGTCATAGGAATGCTCTATCAGCTCCTCCCACTAATATTCATTGGAATCTATCACTGTCCACTTGAAGTGTATGGATCATTTCTACAAGACAAGCATTTTCTTTAGCTTTGCCCTTGCCTTTATATCCTAGGCCATTTGTATTTATAGCCAATGAGGATGAAGAAGGTTGAATGGGTTCTATGATTCCTTCCTTTCTTAGGCCAATAGGGCCTTGTCCTTCATAACCCATTCAGTGTAGGATGGCTTCTCCTCATCCATAGAGTTCTGTTGGGAGCCTAGGTGGTTCATGTTGTATGTTCTCTTCTTCTTCGGTATAAAGCCATTGTAGGACATCTCTTTCCTCTGTTTCATCAGATAAGGTCCCCCATTTTACAAAGGGAGCTATAGGAGCTATAGGAGGAGCAGATGGCTTTGGAAAATGCTTGGGTCGACCAAAGGATCTAGGAGATAACGGCATCTTGGCTTGATTGAGGCTGTGCTCTATGGTGTATTCCCCAACTCTAGATTCTTTGATGGTAATCTTCTGCTCTTTGAGCTTTGATGAGGAAGCTTCAGGGGTATGGTCATGCTGTGGGATAGGGGACGTAGATGCTCTATTGTTTGGTATGATGCAATCAGGTTTTGAAAGGACAGAGTTGCAATGCTGAAAGGGCTTAGGGTCACCTTGGATGGTGACTTGCTTGCCATTATGCGGGAATTTTATGCATTGATGATAGGTCGAAGGGACAGCTTTCATGGCATGAATCCATGGTCTTCCTAGGAGAATATTATAGGCAAGCTCCCTATCTAGGACTTGGTGCACAACATCTTTTATCACTGGTCCCACTTGTATGGGTAAGACTATTGTTCCCTTTGTAGTTCTCTCATCTTCATCATAGGCTTTGATAGTAATCTTCTTCCTTGGATCGATGGCACTTTCAGAGAACCCCAATGTAAGGACTAGCTTTAACGTGCAAATATTTAAACTGGCTCCCCCATCAATGAGAACCCTCTTGATACGGTGCTTGTGGATGAAGGCAAAAATATGTAGAAAGGTGTTATGAGGTTGAGACACTGAGAGGTCATCTTGCTCGGTAAATGATATGGTACTTGAGGAGGTCAGATTACCTACCATGGCCTGAAACTTCTCTTGGGCCAAGTTAGTGGGGACAATGGTTTCCACTAAGGCTTTATTGAGAATCTCCTTATGGGAAGGAGATAGATGCAACAACTCCAAGATAGAAATGTGGGCCGGAGTTTTCTGTAGTTGGTCTATGACATTATACTGATGGAAGTTGGACTGAGAAGGTGACGACCTTGGATGGATGGTATTCAAGGTGACTTTACCATTGCGGATAATGATACTACAACCAATTCTGTTAGGTTCTAATTGTTGATTAGACATGACCACGTTGATTTGTGGGACATGCTCGGATAGGCAATTGATGGTGTAGTCAAATGGCACACTTGCATAGTTGGCATTACTATTCCCACTATTCTGATTTGCCCTGTTGCGATTGTTGTTGTTACCGTTGTTGTTGTTGCCATGGTTGTTGTTGCTGTTGTTGTTATTTCCATGGTTGTTATTGTTGTTGTATGGCCTGTAATGATTGAAAAGTGGATCCCTGTAAGCCACACATGTCTCATTGGAGGTATGTTGTTGGGTTCCTCCTTGATTTTGATCAAGCACATCTTGGATAACATGTTTGAGACAGATACAATTGTTGGTTGTATGTCCCCCCTCCTCTATGATATTCACAATAGTCAGTGTCTTTCCAATAGGGATGTTTGACTATAGGCTCATAATCACTTGTTGATGGTAGAGAGATTTCATTGTTAGCCAATAACTTCCGTAATGCAGATTCTTGGGACTCACCCAGCGGTGTGAACTTCCGTCTTGGATTGGCACCAAACCATGGTCTTAGCTCCCAAGAGAATGTTTTGTTGGGTGTAACATTGTTTTCTTCTCCTTTGAGAGTGAGTATGGGTTGTTGCTTGGGAGCCACCACCTTGGCGTCAACCACTCCATCGTTGACAACATTTTTATTCTTGGTCCAAAACTTTGATTTGTCAGTCGTGTAGTTGGAGGTAGGTGTGTCCTTGTATAACTTGATTTGCCCCTTGGTGATCATAGCTTTTTCAATAAACAATCCCATTTTGATGACTTTTAAGAATGATGTAGGGCATTGTATTTGTATTTAATAGCCAAGATCAGTGTTGAGGTTATGGACAAACATCTCCATTAGTTGCTTCTTAGGTACATCGTATGAGCATTTGCTTGCTAGTTGTCTCCATCTTTGTAGGAAGGTGGCGAATGATTCACCACTCTTTTGCTTGGTGTTGCATAGGTCAAGCATAGAGACTTCATGTTCAATATTGTAAGAGAAGTGCATGATAAATTTGTTGACTAGTTCATCAAAAGTTTTGATGCCCGGTGGAAGCCATGAGAACCACTCCATAGCTTGATTGCCTAGAGATCTAGGGAATAGTCTCATTAAGTAAGTCTCATTGTGAGCTACTTCCAAGCATGCTGCGTTGAATTCCCTAATGTGATTTCTAGGGTCCCCTTTCCCTTTGTACTTGTCAAACTTAGGAACTTCAAATTGGTAGGGAAACGGTTTCATGATCAAACCTTTATCAAAGGGGTATAGTGCAATATCTTCCAAGGAGTAGTTTTTAGTGTTTGTACCCGTCTTGAGATCTGACATTTGTTTCTTTAGACCCTCGAGTTCTTTCCTCATTTCTTCCATAGGAGAACTTTGGTCTATGGTTTTCTTTCCTTTATCATATGTGTTTGGGTCTATGGCATTCTTTCCCTTTTCATGATCATCCTCTATGTTTTCTAGGATTGTGCTTATATCAAAATCTGGGGGGAGTTTAATTCCAAGACTAGCAAGATGATAGAAATACTTATGAGGGTCTTCATGGAGCTCTTTCTCTACTAAGTGTTGGAATTTCTGATCTTGGATGCTTCCTTGATAGTCTTCGTTAGAGATTTCCTCATCCCTATCGTGAGGTGTGAAGATGTGATTGGATGATCTGGCCATTTCAAGTTGTTTCTTGTAATGAGATCTAGTAAGAACCATGCAAGGTGACATGGGATGAGGTGGAATGGGACAAGAGATTTTGGCAAGGTGCCGATGGAGACTGCTGAGAATAGGATACTTATGACAAGATTTGGAAAAAGGACTTTCTCGATCAATGTTTCCAAGTAAGACGGCCAATACAAGACAATAGCCACTAGTAAGGGTACTCGATACCTGTCTTACTGTGTAGGGACTAGTTGTGCACCAAGACCTACTAGTAAAGTTCTGTGACCTACTAGGTTTACTTGAATCCAAAGTGATATGAAAAAGAGGCCTATGCTGACCTGATATGGGATACTTTTGACTTTGGACTAGAAAGACCTAATAGAAGGTGAATGGGATGACTAACAAAAGAGAGAATTTGATGTGAAATGGATGGAAAAATGACTACAAGGTAAGACCTAATCTCTGAACCTAAAACTAGACTAAAATGGGTACCCATAACTGGTGAATTTTTTCTCTTGAAAACCGTGCAAGTGCTCTCTGTCGTGTATATGCTGAAACAGATGCGCTGCGAAAATAGATATATGCGCTGCAAGTTGGGATATATGTGCCGCACTGCTAAAAATGTATATGTGTTGGAACAGTTAATAAATGTGCTAAAAGTCACTGCAAATGCACCGTAGGTCGGCACAGATGCGCAAAAATAGAGGAGGGATGCGCCGCTCTGGCTTTGCTCAATTTATTTGCAAATTTTTGGAATTTTTTGGTGTTTTTGGTACTTTGGTACTTTGGTTGCAAGAATGTTTTTCTAATCTGACTTTCTGGAATTTATGGCAAGAAAACATAGCAAACACAAAGAATATTTTTATGGTTTTTTATTTTTTTGTGATTTTTTGACTCTTTTCGGACTAAAAAGAAAGCAAGTATAGCCTATGGTTTCAAAGGATAGTATAAAACTGAATTCTCCCTATCTCTAGGTGAGGCATATTTGGGAGGTGATAATCGCCCTTCCCTGCACCAGATTATAGAGGTTTTTGGTCTCACTAAAACAAGGATGAGTAATAAAGGCAACCATTCGAGTGGTTATACATGCGGCAGCACTACTCTCCGTTATGGAGTCTCCCAGCCTGCAAGGGTTGCGCCTTGGAGGGTTTTGGGGGAGGTTGGCTATCGGTATAACACAACTGCACTCGTTGTTTGAATCTTTCGCTCCAAACACAATTTATTTATAGTGGCTTGGAAGGGCTTGGCATCTAGCCTGTTACCACTTAGGGTCGTTCCTACTTGGATGAACGGTATCCAAGAGCAGGCCCCTCTAAAGGAAAAACACATGCAAAAATGATATGTCTGGCATTTTGATCACCCAAGATAGGGGAGAGCATAGGCCTGGTATCATTCCCAAAACATAGAATACAGTGGTTCTTTTTCCCCTAGTTAAAATGAAAAAAAACTAGATGAGCTATCTACTTGGGCAAGCACAAAACTTTGAAGTGATTAGCAAGATAGTAATGGTCCAATTTTAACCAAGATAGCAATGATGAGTTCAATTTTAACCACGTAGCACAAATTGTTAACTTTGAAATGATGGTCAATCAAGATAGCAATGGTTCAATTTTAACCCAGATAGCAATGATGAGTTCAATTTTTATCCACGATAGCACGAGTTGTTAAGTTTGAAGTGATGGTCAATCAAGATAGTAATGGTTCAGTTTTAACCCAGATAGCAATGATGAGTTCAATTTTATCCAGATAGCAATAACTTTGAAAAGATAGCAATGTTGTAATGCAAGATAGCAATGATTCAATTACCACTTTCCTAGTTAAAACTACGTGAGATTTGCATGAGCATTCATTTTACTTTCCCGTTTAGAAATTGAAGTGTGAGCTAACAAGTGCAACTATATGAATCTAAACCAATTCCTAGCCTGCAAAACAGATCAAGAGAATTCCTGTAATGATGTCAGCGTTAGCAAAAATCTCCTAAAAAAACCCTAAAATCACTGCCTACAACAGAAGCGCCACTTCAAAGACTGAATGCGCAGAAACAGTCAACAGAAGCACTGTAATACATATGCGCAGCAACAGTGGATAAAAGTGCTAGAAAATAGAGTATATGTGCTGTAATAACAGATGCACAATCTCAGGCAATAAAAGCGGTGCAACAGATAGTATATGCGCCACAGAAGTGAAAGCGTTGTAATAGTCAACAGACGTGCCTAAACAGAGAGTATATGCATTGTGGAAGTGTATGCACCATGACAGGTAACAGATGCGTGTTAGGATGTGATAGATGCACTGTTTTCTCCTGTGTACAGCTTTGTAAAACACAAAAACTTAGTTTTTGGGTTAGATTTGGGGCTAGGCCCCACGGTGGGCGCCAAAAATGTTAGGGTAAAATTAGATCAACAATGAATATGCAATGATAAACAATATCAAATACCCAAAACTTAATAGAATAGTGAACTAAGAAGATTAAATCAAATAAGCAATGAATAACAAAGGCAAACCTTCCTTAGATCAAAACTTCCATTGATTTCCTATCAAAATCATCCTTGTGTGTATGAAATAGGGCCCTCAGGGAGTGCACTTCTTTGCTTTGTCAAGAATGTCGATTATGAATGGCTGTGGTAATTTCGTAATGAAGAGGAGCTTCAAGACAAAAGTAGTAGTGCGTAGTAAAAAGATGTGTGATCACAAGCAATGAAGGAATGGCATGGGTGCCAAAGGCGCATTGTAATTCCTGCAAAGTAACAATACTTAAAGCTTGGATGATTGAAATGGAAGAATGAGGTTCAATTTATAGACTTGAGAGAGAAGAGATCAATGGTTGAGAATAGTTGAGGAACGTGCAACGGATAAGAAGAAAACATGTGTCTTGCTTTCTTTTGCATGAGAGGATTTGCTAAGAATAGGAGAATGAGTTAAAGCAATTAAAAGAATATAATAATCAGTTAAGTGATTTAAAACAAGAAGAAGGGATTTGCATGAGAATAAGAAGATATTTTGCTTTATTAAATATTAGGAATATTTAATTGCATGTGCAAAAAAGCTTGAATTATATTTAGAGATAACTCAATTTAGAAGAAAAAACAACTTAAATAAATATTTGATTTATTTAAATTTAGAGAAGATATTATTGGAAGAAAACAATTAAATAATTGGAATTATTTAATTTAGAAGATAAGAAAGCTAATTAAATAAATAAATTTATTTAATTGTTGTACATGATTTGGGAAGAATATATAAAATATTTGATTGTATTTTATTTTTGGAGATTGAGAAGATTTAAATAAATTTGATTTGATTTATTCAAATTTGGAAGAATGATTTGATTTAATTAAATAATTAAGAATTATTTAATTGTTTGGAGGAATTTAATTAAATAAAAGATTTTATTTAATTTGTTGGAAGGATATGAATCAAATAAATAAATTTGGTTATTTATTTATTGATAGAGGAATTAGAATGGAATAAACATTAAGAATATTTGTTTAGACTGAATCATGTCATTTTTAGCATATACACTATAATTTACAAAAGATCATGAAATTGCTTTGAAAACATTTCAATGGGTAATCCAGATTGATTCTCATTTTACTTATGCCTATTCTATATGTGGTCATGAATATGGTGCTATGGAGGAGTTTGAAAATGGTATTAACTGTTATCGAAGTGCATTACGAATTGATCCTCAACATTATAACGCATGGTATGGCCTGGGAATGATATATCTTCAGCAGAAAAAGTACAATTTTGCAAGGCATCATTTTTTAATAGCTTATCTTATAAATCTCTAATCCTTTGTTCTTATGTACTACCTTATCACTCTGAGTGATAACATCATTACAGGGACAAGTTTAGATAATGCTCAGTGCTAGGAACATTTTTAGAAAGTGTCAAAGATGGAGCAAACATAGATAGAAAAGTAACTCTGAAAAATCCATAACTCAAAAGTCACAAGTTTCGAGTTACCTTATTGTAAAAGTGACTTATGTCACTTATTGTAACTAAAAGTTAGAAAATTAGCTTTGTTTCTAGAAAAGTTTAGAGAAATCTAACTAGAATAAAACTTATTTTTAAATTATTGTAGTTCAAAAAGGCATTTACTGGGAGCAAGCCTATATTTATACAAGGCTATTTTCTATTGTAACGACACTTTTGAAAGGGGGGGATAATGGAGAGACTTTTTGGAGGAATTTTGGTATAACACTTTGTATAGAAGGGTTTTTGGAATTGTATATTTACACAAAGATAATAAAGAGTGCATTTGGTTTGTATGTTCTGAGCATACTTCTGAGTTATTATTACTAACTTCTTGTATATTAAATTGGTAATCCTTCTGTGTCACTGTGTAAATTATAAGTCATCCATTGAAGCATTTACAAACTATGTAATTGATGCAATGGAACACAATCATTTCTTGGTATCTCGATTTGAATGTGTTGAAGCAACTTATCTCTGTGTTGAGATTTGTTATCCTTCTTACATCATCATTGCATATATTAAATTACATATTGTTGTTCAACTCATCATATAAGTTCAGGAATGTAGTTTCTATCTTTGTGATGAAACCCCCTTCTTATTTGTAATAAGTTTGTGAAATCCTAGTCGGTATTCGTGTGTATACCACTAGGGTTTCTATAATTCATTTTCTTCTCTCTTTTCCCTTTTCCTTTCTGTACTTTCAAGTTAAAAGTACACAAACTTAAAACACCTCATCATACGAGGGAGCTTCCCCTCTCAAAAGTAGAGGAAAATTGTTAGTCCAATAACAACTTATCCAACTATTGTTGGGACATTTGTCACTGCCTATTGGGTGAGTCGCTTTGAAATCTACAATGACAAATCTATTTACCAATAGATTCTAAGTGGAAAATTACTAGTATTCCCCCACAAAAACTAGCTCAATAGAAACTTCCTAATGACATCTATCCTCAACAACTGCACCAAAAATGATGAGGGTCGCTATAGTCCTCATCATTTAATTTAATGAATGTCAATCTAGGGTAGTGTCCATGGCTATATGAAAGAGGGAGGAGGAATAATTTGCATGACAATCCTTTCTACAAACAGAATTGACAACAAATGCATGAAACAAATTTAACTCTGTTCATAATCAAATTTATCCTAAGAAATCTTGCAAATGGAAATTCTGTAAATACAACTAAAAACAAGGGAATGGAAAAATTGTTGGAAAATAAACTAAGCAATGAAATTCAAAACAATTAACCTTCTTCCTCAAGTTGAGCGAGCCTTTACTCCCCTTTGTAATAAGGTAAAACAAGTTACACAACTGCTGCCAAAATGTTGAACTATATTATTTCATAAAAACAACTCTAGCCAATTATAAAAAGAACTCTTTTTCTCTTTTATATATTATCTACCATGTATTATTCCTAATCTACTAAGTCAATCCACCATGAATGTGGATCTTAAATCCTATTCTTGGGGAGACAAACTACATCTTCTTCCTCCAATCTTGGCTACCTTCAATCTCACCACATTTACGTCAGTCATTTTTTGTCATGAACTACTCATTCATTTTAATGCATTTCCTCAAATGGTTTCTAGCTTTTGTTCCTCTTATTCCCAAATTTTTAGATCATTTTAAAATTTTGAATTTTATTGAGAAATGAGGGATATATGGCTATTTTACTAAAACTAAATTTTGACTTCCTCTCTTCATCCTTCTTTGTGGGAAATTTTTTGGTGCTCCAACTTAATAGAAAATGAAGGACATTCTTCAGTCTACTATTTTTTTATTACAAGGTAAAACATGCAATATTATTAAGACATGCAACAACACTAATTGTGCAAAAGAGATCCTTTTATTTGGCTAAAGATGAGACAATTTATGGCCTCATCATCCTACTCTTCAACCTTCCTCTCAAAATGCACTATTTTATTTCCTTATTTTTCCTTTGACTATACAAGATCTAGAAATGCTCTAAACTCCTTGAAAATCACATCTCTAGAATAGATCATTTACTAGGTTAGTGGATTCCAAATCTTATAACCTTTTACATTCCCACTATAACCAAGAAAGATGCTTTTTGGTGCTTTTGGATCTAGTTTAGATCACTTTTCTTAAGGCACATAAATGAAAGCCTCACAACTAAATACCCATAAATGTGAAATAGAATGTTTCTTACTTGTCCATACTTCATAATGATTTTTCTCAACAAGAGGAAAAAAGGAGATCAATTTACCACATAACAAGTAATACTCACAACCCTTGCCCAAAAGCACTGATGTAACTATGTACCACTCTACATACTTTTATCTCTTTCCATTAAACTTTGATTCATTCTCTCTACAACCCTATTTTGTTGTGGTGTGTAAGGGGTGGTCTTATGTCAAACAATACTTGCATGCTTACTTAAATAATCAAATTCCCTAGAATAATATTTACCACCATTATGAAATCTCAACACATTTATTTTCTTATTAGTTTTCTTCTCAACAAGTGCCTTAAACTCTTTAAACTTGGAGAAAACTTGAAATTTAGAAGCAAAAATAAACCCAATTGTATCTATAGAGAAATTATCAATAGAAGTGATATAATATCAAGATTTACCTAGATAATCGACATCTACTAGACCAAATACATCTGAATGAATAATTTCTAATATTATCTTAAATTTATAACTTCCCAAGGGAAAAGATACTCTATTATGTTTGCTAAATGAATAATTTTCACAAAAGTCAAAATGTTCATAATAGTGAATATAAAAATAATCAACTATCTTTTTATCAATAAGGGTTTGAAGACTTTTTTCACCAACATGGCCCAAACATTGGTGCCATGACATGCATTTTCATAATTTCTAGTTGTATTGGTAGTTACAAAATGTGGAGGCATTTAGCTTAAACAAAGTCCCAACCCAGGATCCTTTAGCAACCACTAGATTTCCTCCCATCAACTTGCAAACAAACTTTTCAAATGTCATATGCAATCTAGAATCACTCAACTTGGATGCAAAAATCAAATTTATTTTAAGTCCTAGAATATGTAAAAATGCCAATAAGGATTTTTACCCTCTAATTAGTAAAACACAAGTATACCTTCCCATGGCCAACAATCTAATGTGAACTATTATCACCTAGATACACTTCTCCATCATAAGCATTTTAGGAAGAGAACTACTCCTTGTGCAAAGTAATATGATACAAACAACACAAGTCAATCAACTATTTTTCATTTAAAACATTATTAGAAATAAATAAAGCATCAGATTCATCATTATCAGAGGAATTTTTTGTGGAGGATTCATAAGTCTTCTTATTTCTACACTCTTAACATGGCCCCATTTTTCATAGTTCCAACACTTCACTCTACTCTTTCTTGGGTCTTAGAATGGCCTTGAGACTTAGATCTTTCATAAGAATTTTTCCAATCCCCTTTGGACCCTTCTTTATTCTTGGGTCCACAAACATAAATTGTATCTTTTGAACCCTCATCCATGGATTTTCTATTTATTTATTTTGTAAGAAAGGAAACAACAAGGGCATCCAATTTTAGATTTGTCATTGAGCCACTCATAGAAATGATTAGATTTTTCCATGATTCAAGCAAAGAGAGAAGTAACAATCCACACATATCCTCCTCATCTAGCTTAAAATCAATGGATCCTAACTTAGATTCAAATTAAATGCAATCAAATGCTTTGTAATAGAGTCCCCTTCTTTTATTGTTAATGAATATAATTTTCTTTTCAAATAAATATTGTTTACTAGACTCTTTGTTTGATAAATCCCATTGATGCTTCTCCATAGGAGATATGCAGTACCCTCCTCAGAGACATTTAATATGAAAAAATATGTAAGGCATAACCAAATGGTAGGGTATGTGCAGGATCATGATGGGCCAAACTATACCTCTAAGTAGCAATGAACATACAAAAAATCAGACTTAATCAAGTTCATGTGAAAATTTGAATGAATTATCTACACAATTTGAAAAAGATGTAAGAACAAAATTTGTAGAGAATTGAATCTAGTTTATGAGCTACTAATTTTTTTTTAACTAAATTTATTTAGTGAAAAATGAACATTTCAATGAACAGCTATTAAATTTTTCAGAAAAAAATAAAAAGTGGGTATTTGTCCAGCCAACCTAACTATGAGCAAAAAAATATATTTTTTTTGAAACTTTAAAAATAAGTAGAGGACTCATGCCTGGATGTGACGCATATTTTTTTGAAATTTTTTTCCAATAAAATAATTAGTTATGATTTTTTTACTGACTTTTTTAAAAACTAAAGAGTAATTGTCCAACAAACCTAACTCGATAAAAAAAATTGGAATTCAATTTTTTTTTAACCTGTAGCCAATGGAGCATAGAGTGTGATGCATCTTTCGGATCTAAAAAAGGTGAAACGGTTTGAAAGTTATTGATGTTTTTCAATCAGTGTATCCATCAGGATTTCAGACACACACTATATAGAAAATTATTAATAATTATTTAACAAAATGATATTCAAGAAAATCTTATATTTTTAGAAAGCTAACAATTTCCTCTATAAACCCTTTTTCATTTTATCAATTTTGCATTAAAAAAAAGTCGTCAGCACAAAGGGTGAAGTTTGAAGAAGAGAGTGAAACCTGTAAAAACGTTAGAATTGAGGGAAAGTCAACTATGACAACCCCAAGCCTACATACAAGGCAAAAGCGAAACAAAACGGATATCTGTTATTAACGGATGTCTATTTTGCTTTGGTAAAATACCATTTTTCCTTTTTTATGTTTTACAAAACAGATATCAATTTTAGGTTGCCCAAAACGCATATCCGTTTTTGGTTTCCCAAAATGGATATCTATTTTGCTCTCTCTCTCTCTCTCTAAAGGTGGTCTATCAATATCCTACAATGGTCATAAGTATTCATCTTTATCTTTGTGTAAAATGCTAAAAAGGTGGTCTATCGATATCCCACCATATTCTTATGGCTATTGCATCTAATTTCATCTATGATGGAAAAGGCTTGTCTATTTTCTAAGTTTTGTAAAGAGCATTGATAACAAAATTGTAATGTCCATTTTTAGATTCATTTTCTGCATTTCCTATAATCATGGTAATCTATGAAATCACATTTTTTTGAGGCATTCTATCAAATAGTTAGCAATGCCTTATCTATGTTTCCATAGTTTTTATAGATATTTACTAGAAAGTTACCAAATATAATATTTGATAAGAATCCCCCTATCATTATTCTTTGATGGATGCTGTGTACCATTCCTTTGGTGTAAGTAAATAAGATAGTAGAAAAGATCATGGAGTTTGGCTATATACGAGTAAACTACATTTGTTTGAAGATTTTTTTAACTTTTTCAACAAATTTCATTATGTTATGCATTGTAATGTTGGCACTTTGTAAGTTCTTTTTTGAAATGTATGTAAACATAAGAAAAGTCTACACATAATAGTTGGTCTTTTGGTAAATGAATGTTGTGGAACTTTATGAGGCATGGGGATGTTGAACTTCACTGCAATTTACAAGATTGTGGATGAGTGCATTAGGATTATTCATTGATGATACATAATTATTTTCAAAAGCTTCATTTATATACTTACGAGATTTTGGGAAGTGGAGTCATGTTTTCCATCTACAACTTTGCAAAGGTTCCACTTTTCCACCAAATAGATTAACATTACTTTTAATCATGTAAGACTTTGGGAATGTTAAGATAAAATTAAGTTGGCAAAAGTGCACCTTCTCTCTCTCTCTCTCTCTCTCTCTCTCTCTCTCTCTCTCTCTCTCTCTCTCTCTCTCTCTCTCTCTCTCTCTCTCTCTCTCTCTCTCTCTCTCTCTCTCTCTCTCTCTCTCTCTCTCTCTCTCTCTCTCTCTCTCTCTCTCTCTCTCTCTCTCTCTCTCTCTCTCTCTCTCTCTCTCTCTCACACACACACACACACACACACACACACACACACACTCACTCACTCAGACCTATCTACCTCCTAATTAAATCCTATTCCTAGCTTTCCTAGTTTTCATTTTCCTTTCCAATTTGCTTAGGAGAGAGAGAGAGATAGATAGAAAGAGAGTCCTAGTTTTCTTGTTTTCATTTCCTTTGTCAATAAGGGAGAGGGAGAGATAGAGGGGAGAGATAGGGAGATAAAGGAATGATAGGGGAGAGAGAGGAAAGAGATAGAGAGATAGCTAGATAGAGAGAGAGAGAGAGGAGATAGAGGGGAGAGATAGGGAGATAGAGAGCAAGCGAGATGTCCAGAGAGATAGGGAGAAGGATTGAGAGGTAGAGGGATGATAGAGATAGGAAGATAAGGGAGAGATAGGGAGATAAAGGTTTAGGATTGCTCAGGTTTAGGGTTTAGGGATTAGGGGTTAGGGGTTAGGGGCATTATTTAGGGTTTTGGGAGAGAGAGAGAGTTGCTTGGGGTTAGGGGTTAGGGGTTTAGGGCTACTCGGGAGACATAGGGAGAGAGATTGAGAGGTAGAGGAATGATAGAGATAGGGAGATAATGAGATAGAGGTTTAGGGTTGCTTGGGTTTAGTGTTTAGGGTTTAGGGGTTTGGGGTTTAGGATTTAGGGGTTTATGGTTTCTCAGGTTGAGGGTTTAGGGCTTAGGGCTTAGGGGCATTATTTAGAGTTTATGGTTTAGGGGTTAGGGGTTAGGGTTTAGGGGCATTATTTAAGGTTTAGAGGTTTCTAGTTGCTCAAGTTTAGGGTTTAGGGGCATTATTTAGGGTTTACAGTTGCATGTCAAAAGAAGTCTCTCTCTAAATCCCTCAACCCTAAATAATGCCTCTAATCCCTAACCCCTAACATGTAACCCCTAAATCTAAACCTAAGAAACCCTAAACCTCTATCTTCCTATCTCTCCCTTATCTCCCTCTCTCTATCATCCCTCTACTTCTCAATCTCTCTCAGACGTATCTCTCTAGACATCTCATTCACTCTCTATCTCCCTATCTCTCCCTCTGTCTCCTCTATCTCTCCCAATCTATCTCCTCTCTCTCTCTCTACCTATCTATCTCTCCCTATCTCTTGCCTCTCTCTCCCCTATCATTCCTATATCTCCCTATATCTTTGGACATCTCGCTCACTCTCTATCTCCCTATCTCTCCCTATTTGTTGCAGGACCTGAGGATTCATGTTGATAAATTTGCAAAAGGTCTCAGTGTCCCTAATGTATGTAACTAAATCTTCCATTGAATAACAAGAGGAATCCATGAAATATGCAAGCAATCAAATGCTCGAAATATGAATGTAAATAAACTAAAAATGCTAGATTTTTATGCTTTTTTTTTCAATGCGAATTATGTAAAGCAAAGGTGTTGTGATCAAATTTATGAGGTGCAGAAGTAAATAATAGAAATATCAGTCCTTTAAATCAGAGATATGCTTCACAACACACTTTTGAATGCAATCCTAAATGATTGTAAGTCCAAAAACTAGTGAAATTATGCAAAAATATGCAATTTTTTCACAAAATGTAAATGTAAATGTCCAAATAAAGAGTATTGTAAAGAAATTTAAGATATGAATCAGATTATTTCAGTGATATCATTCAATTATATGAATAATATCCTTCACAACACGCATGCCATGAAAGTTTAATAAGTTTGCAAGTCAAACCCTAGTAAAAATCAAGCAAAATATGTAATTTTTTCACAATAAAAACATGCAAACAACTGATAGAAAGGGTGTTGTGTGAAATTTTATGATGGATATCATATAATAACCATGTAATCATTCTCCTTGTGAGAAAAAATCAGACACAACATACCTTTAGAGTGTTTGTAGGGAGTTGACTAGTCAAACCTAGTGAAAAAGCCTAAAAACATGCAATTTTTGATCAAATTTCAAAGCAAAAGTGTCAAACAAAAGGTTGTGTAAAGGATGTGACTGAATTAAATAGTAAATAGGTCTGATAAAGTCACAAATTCTGTTACAACATGCTTGTAGAGTAGTCTTGTGAAGATAAGCAATGAAAAGCTAGTGAAAAACCCTTAAATCATGCAATTTTCATCAAATTTTCAATGCAATCATGAAATGAAAAGGTGTTGTAAGGAATTTATCAGAGGGAAGAAAGTAATATGTCTTATAACAATCCAATAAGGCCACAAAATCACTACAACACCCCTAGAATGCAACCCTAGAGAGGAATCTAGTGCAAACCCTAATGAAAATGCAAGTTTCAAATCCTAGGTATGAGATCTAAATGAAATTATGCAATGAAATGGAATTCTACAGGTCAAAATCAGAATTGAAAGAGTGTAAAGGATAGTAGTAAAATCTGAAACCAAATTTTAGCTACCAACCCTAGCTCATGCACAAACTAGGTCTCATAAAAACACACAATTTCAAGCAATTTTGACCAAATGGTCAATGAAAATGCAATATAAATTAGAAATTGATGATGAATTTTTGAATTTTATATCAGATGTTACAAACCCTAAACCCCAAAACTCTAAACCCAAACCCCTAACTCCTAAACAATAAACCCTAAACACTGAATAAACCTAAACCCCTAAACAATAAACAAGAAACCCTAAACCCTAAATAAACAATGTAAATGTCCAAATAAAGAGTGTTGTAATGAAATTTAAGATGTGCAGAAGAGTATATCAAGGATATCAGTCAATTAGATCAATAATATCCTTCACAACATGAATGCCATGTGTAACATCCACGTTCCATTGACATAGTAAAACTAGAAGATTTACCATTAAGTAATTCAACAAGGTAAAAATGAGATAGAGAAATTTTTTATTTTATTTAACAAATAATCAAGTAGCTACAATTACAAGATTTCCTTTATTACAAAATACAATATACCCATATTGTATTTTCGTTTACAATGTTTACAAATGTAAAACCATTACATATACATATTTGGAATCAATACTACATCTGAATATCTGACATCTTTATCACAAGTCCCGGCATGTTTCCTGCTTGGAGAGAGAGCATCTTTCTAGTGATTAACCTCCAACCACAGACCGGCAGTCTCCCACACATCTTCCACATAGGAAGTGACCCTACCCTTCACGAGGAATATAGACCAAAGGTGACCAGTGGTAATTTGCCTTTTCCTGAGTACATAGTGTTGTATTATACTCAACTCTATCAACCATACAACCCTAGATACCCTCTAGCTAAGTATGATTTCCGATAGGATGAGCAATCCAAATACAGTGAACCGGCAATGCATGCAAAAAACAAATGCATTACTTTGGCCAAAGTTTTTAATATCAATATCCTTCATAATGAATGTAGTCGTTATGTTCACCCACCCCTACTTGACTTGGATATTGTCATATTCTCGTAGTTTAAATCTCTTTCCAACCCTATTCATGTAATAGGTGAATCTATGAGTCAAAACAATAATACTTTGACTTAAGTAAGTTTATATGACTTAACCATTTAGTTGGTTGGTAGTCGACTCTAGGGTTATCCTAATATCCCTTTGTTATTATGATATAACAATATAACAATATATCCACATCTTATATCTAGGATTCTGGATTCACAAATAATCCTTGATTAACTTAACCAAGGTTGAGAATACTATTGTTCTCAAATAGGTATTGTCACCTATACAAAGGAACGTATAACAACTTTAATAATGTTTATAAACAAGACATATCCTAGGTATAAATATTCCTACAAGGACATTCTCAGGAAATACTTAACCTATTCCATAGAATTGGATCTTTTCAAGAATAATAAAGACAATTAGTCTTAAATTGGATTCTCATAATATCCTCATTCCATCTTCCATAATATCGATAAGTTATTACCATTGATATGATACAAAGGTTTACTAACAGTTTTTATGAATCTAAAACTCTTGGTTAAATAACATTATCTACTATGCATCTATGTATATAACCTATACAAGACAAAAATGTTAAATCAATATAACGTCATTGCTATATGGTTCAAAATGAGAGTATGGAACATGGTTCATCCATTCAAGAATCTATCAAATGCATATTCCCAAACTCCTTATTGGCTTAATCCAAACTTAATTCACTAAGGAGACTATTTAATCAAGCTTATGACAACTTATAGCATTCTCCTTCTAAGACATTCATTTATCTATCATTCTCTAATTTAGTATGACCAACGGTTTAAGAATTATCAAGAAGATGGTCGACTCAGTTTACTGTAACCGTATACTTACTGATATGACCAACTATCAAACAAATAAAATAACGTTTGTTGTCTTCATTGACTTTAATAAAGTTTACTTAAGAATGTTTTGCTCTTTCCTAAGTTGCTACTAAATAGTTTTTGACTATTACCCTTAAGTTCAGATAGTTTAAACCTTACCAGTGAACTCATTAAATCATTCTATATTATAACATAGCACAATTTAGATTACCAATCCAATGGTTAAATGATACATGCAACTAAGGAATACTTGGAAGTATGCAATCTGAAGTTGGTTGTGATGTGCAAATAGTCACAAGGTCAACGTACTCAGACTATCTATTCCAACTTCCGTCACAGCTACTAACTTCTATTTCCTCCCTATGTTTTTTCCCCATCCGTCTCTATGTATACAAGTTCTAAAAACTCTAATATAAATAACTACCACCGCTTCATTGAATCGATAGTCATAATGAGGGTGGCACGACTCCTACAGAGTCACCTTATTCCCTACCTCCTCCATGCTCAGTAACAAACTTTAAACAAAGTTACACAGTCTAAGGTGGTTGATGCATAAAAGAAGACCAATATTTATGCACGTATCCCTCATGACAGTGAGAGTTTATCACTCACAGGCTCATCTATTGTGGCGGTTAAAACCATAGTCCACCTTCTTAGCCACGGTCGACACATCATCTAAAACAGAACTTGATTTAAATGTTGCGCATGAGTGGGTCGATTGACCATTAACATTAATAAAGACTTACCTATAAGTAAGCCTTTGGCTTACTCAAACATTTACCCATCGACTCAATATGAGGTAATATCCTCATTCGATGCCCAAGCATCTATATATATAGAATACATCAATAATAATTATATTGATTACATCAACTAGAATTCTCATAATATCGACTATTACATAAAAATAGATATGGTGTATTCAATATTAATGTATTATTAAACCATGGTTCATGGATATTGTGATTGGGTCGAGCTTGTCTCCCCATCATAATCCGTCGACAATAATCACATAATAATAACTTCAACAGAAACATCTTAACGTTTACGAATCGTTATAACACACTGAATATCTTAATAATAGTATTAGATAATCATTTTACGACAATAACATCGTAATATTTACTTTGAACATAAATAGTTATAAATCAAGCTCAAATGACGTCGTTAATGTTATTAATGACTAAGACGACTTAATACTGACGTCGTTAACATTATTAACAACTAAGACGATTTAATACGACTTAGTGAGTTTTAGAAAACAATATCGACTATCTTTCGATTAGGTTTAGAATCAAACTGACAAGACAAAGCTTACCTCTTATGACACCACAATTCACATTTTCATTAAACACTTTATACTCAGTTTGGCAAATAAACCACTCATAACCCGAGGTCTATATCTCTCTGCTGCAAAGATACTCTCTCTCTCTTTTCTCTGAGAGTCATATGATAGCCTAATATCCTATTTTTCTTGTCATCAAACAATGCAATTGATCAATGCATCATTATTCAATTGATTCATTTAATAAATCAAATCTCATAAAAACATATATTAAATCGATATTAGCATAATCATTCCCATAATTTCAATAATTGACATTCAATATAATCCATATTTTTCCTTGCCATTAATCTAAATATCATAATGAATTCACTTATGTCCCACTAAAAATTAAAAGTAAAGCAAAGCCAAAATTGGGGATGTAACACCATGCAAGTTTAACAAGTTTGCAAGTCAAACCCTAGTAAAAATCAAGCAAAATATGCAAGTTTTTCACAATAAAAGCATGCAAACAACTGATAGAAAGGGTGTTGTGTGAAATTTTATGATGGATATCAGATAATAACCATGTAATTAGTCACCTTGTGATAAAAAATCATACACAACACGCCTTTAGAGTGTTTGTAGAGAGTTGACTAGTCAAACCTAGTGAAAAAGCCTAAAAACATGCAATTTTTGATCAAATTTCAATGCAAAAGTGTCAAACAAAAGGTGTTGTAAAGGATGTCACTGAGGGAAGAAGTAAATAGGTCTGATATAAGTCTTATAAAGTCACAAATTCTTTTACAAAATGCTTGTAGAGTAGTCTTTTGAAGATAAGCAATGAAAAGCTAGTGAAAAACCCTTAAATCATGCAATTTTCATCAAATTTTCAATGCAATCATGAAATGAAAAGGTGTTGTAAGGAATTTATCAGAGGTAAGTGAGGAATATGTCTGATAAAAATCCTATAAGGCCACAAAATCCACTACAACACCCCTAGAATGCAACCCTAGAGAGGAATCTAGTGCAAAACCTAGTGAAAATGCAAGTTTCAAACCCTAGGTATGAGATCTAAATGAAATTATGAAATGAAATGGAATGCTACAGGTCAAAATCAGAATTGAAAGAGTATAAAGGATAGTAGTAAAATCTGAAACCAAATTTTAGCTACCAACCCTAGCTCATGCACAAACTAGGTCTCATAAAAACACACAATTTCAAGCAATTTTGACCAAATGGACAATGAAAATGCAATACAAATTAGCAATTGATGATGAATTTTTGAATTTTATATCAGACGTTAGAAACCCTAAATTATGAATTTACAAACCCTAAACCCTAAATAAACACTAAATAAACAATGTAAATGTCGAAATAAAGAGTGTTGTAATGAAATTTAAGATGTGTATAAGTTATTTCAGGGATATCAGTCAATTATATCAATAATATCCTTCACAGCACACATGCAATGCAAGTTTAACAAGTTTGCAAGGCAAACCCTAGTAAAAATCAAGCAAAATATGCAATTTTTTCACAATAAAAGCATGCAAACAACTGATATAAAGGGTGTTGTACGAAATTTTATGATGTATATAAGATAATAACCATTTAATTAGTCACCTTGTGAGAAAAAATCAGACACAATATGCCTTTAGAGTGTTTGTAGAGAGTTGACTAGTCAAACCTAGTGAAAAAGCCAAAAAACATGCAATTTTCGATCAAATTTCAATGCAAAAGTGTCAAACAAAAGGTGTTGTAAAGGATGTGACTGAGTGAAATAGTAAATTTGTCTGATATAAGTCTGATAAAGTCACAAATTTTGTTACAATATGCTTCTAGAGTAGTCTTGTGAAGATAAGCAATGAAAAGCTAGTGAAAAACCCTTAAATCATGCAATTTTCATCAAATTTTCAATGCAATCATGAAATGAAAAGGTGTTGTAAGGAATTTAGGGTTTATGGTTTAGGGTTATGGGTTAGGTTTTAGGGGTTAGGGCTTAGGGTCATTATTTAAGGTTTATGGTTTATGGGTCAGGGGTTAGGGTTTAGGGTTTAGGGGCATTATTCAGGGTTTATGATTGCATGTCAAAAGAAGTCTATCTCTCTCTAAATCACTCAACCCTAAATAATGCCCCTAATCCATAACCCATAACCCCTAAACCCTAAACTAAGAAACCTATACCCCTATCTCTAGGTATCTCTCCCTTATCTCCCACTCTATATCATCCCTCTACCTCTCAATCTCTCTCCCTATCTCTCTAAACATCTCACTCACTCTCTATCTCCCTATATCTCCCTTTGTCTCCTCTATATCTCCCAATCTATCTCCTCTCTCTACCTATCTATCTCTCCCTATCTCTTGCCTCTCTCTCCCCTATCATTCATCTACCTCCCTATCTCTTTAGACATCTCTCTCACTCTCTATCTCCCTATCTCTCCCCTATGTCTCCTCTATCTCTCCCTATCTGTCTCCTCTTTATCTCTCTCTACATAGGTATCTCTCCATATCTCTCTCTCTTTCCTCTCTCCCCCTATCATTCCTATATCTCCCCTCTATCTCTCCCTCTCCCTTATCGATGAAGGAAATGAAAACAAGAAAACTAGGACTCTCTCTCTCTCAATCCTCTCTTTCTATCTCTACCCCTCTATATGTATATCTCTCCATATCTATATCCTCTCACTCTATCTCTACCCCCCCCCTCTCTCTCCCTCCTAGCACATACCCATTAGGTAGGCTATTTTGCATATGGTGGTCATAACCTTTAGGTCCAATCACCTCCAAACTTCACAAATAGATATAGAGCATAATTCTAAGCATCTTCCATAAAGACCACTTCTCTACATAGGTGCAACTAATACCACTTTTTCATTTTTTTCCACATTTAATACTTATTCTTTTCCATTTTCCAAGTCCTACATGTGTCCAAGTTGTATTGTTTGTCAAGTTTTTAGTCTAATTGTTAGTCCTAACTCTCATAGATATTAAAATGTTAGTATATTTAGATTTATCCTTAGGTAACATTAATTTACACATTGTTGCACACAACCACACTAAAAGAAAACCTTACCTAATTAAGGTTAACCTTTAAGGTTCTTTCATTTGGTGAGCCTAACAGATCCAACTAGTTCAATCTTCTTATAGTCCATCCTTAGCCTTCCAAGAGAGTTCATGCCATGTTAACTTTGCATTATTTCCTCACTTTCCTCTTTCTATTTGTAGTACTCTTTTTTTTCTAATCCTATCCCTATATCATACTATTGCTGTTGACTTTTCTTTCCATCTTCATCATCATAGTCCTAGTTATCCTATTTTGAGCCTACCATTTATCCTTAAAACCATGTCTTGTACTTCTTCTATTCATGTCAATTTTAATGACCTCTAAATTTTCCATAAATTCTTCTCCACCAAACCCTAGACCCTCACCCAAATCCTTACTTTCCTAATAAAAACCCTTCCCCAAACATCATTTGATCATGTAGCTCCTTCCATCACTAGACAAGTACCCCTACTTTCTATTATTCATCCAATACAATCCCAATGTCATAGCTCACATTCCCACACCTACATTCATAGACTCCATTCCCCCTATTGACACCATAATTGATAATCATTTTAAGGAGTCTCCCTTGAATAATCATTAAACCATGGATTATCCCATATCCCCATCTTACACATTCCTCACCTTTGAACCCTTAGAAGATGACATTTAGCTATCCCCACCATTACCAATCACACTTTCTAGCAATCCCACATAAGACACCTTACCCATCACTTCACCTAGGTCATCACTAATTAAATCACCTCATTACTCCATTCAACCATACCCATACCACCCCTTTCTCACTCCACAATTTGTATTAATGCATGATTCACCCCATGACATGCTACATTTATCACAATGTCAATTGACTCTACCATCATTCTTCATATTGTCTTATGCATCACTATCCTTTCTTCCCATTCCTTGAGACATCATACCATGACACGCACCAATGAAAACAATTAAAAAACCAATGAAAAGAATTTAAAAAAACCATTTTTATAGTTCCAGGAAACGGATATTCGTTTCCTGGAACTATAAAAATGGTTTTTTAAACCACAAAATGGATATCTATTTTGGTTTGGTATCCAAACCAAAACAGATATTTTTAACATGCCTATGAAAGTCAAAGTTAGCAAATTAGTAAAGATGCGATTTTTTTTTTCCATTGCCACTGTTTGGCCCACGATGATCCTGCACATACGCGGTACCTCATGCCTTTTTATTTAGTTTCTTTTGGTCTTCATCTAACATACTATCAAGTTTATAATTGTTTGAAAAACTCTCCACTGATATTCCTCCTCAAGGAGATCCTCTATTTTAACTTTCCAAATCTTGTATTTAGTTCCATTGAATTTATCAATCTCTAGTTGAGATAACTTTCCATGGATTCTAATACACATAGATTTGCAAAAACACAAAGCAAGATGTTCGCACTATAATACAAAAACTCACAACACTTCTAGAAAGGTGTCCCCCTCTAATCAAAACCAAAGCTCTGCTACCAAATATTGAAATACAAAATGAAATATTGCACTAATAACATCAAACTAAGTGTATAGATTTTAATGTGTTCATGTATTAACTAATGAAATGGAAATAGAGAAAGCGTATAAAATCAACAAACCACCATGACACAATACAACACTAGATGTACATGGGGAAACCATTTTAGAAAACAAATTCCACCATTAAAGAGAGTACAAGTTTATATTAATGTTTAATCCAAGAGTACATATACAACAAACTTCTTCATTCAATCTAATAGTAGGGTAAGTGCACAAAGATGAGGGACCAAAATGGGTTCTTAAGTTGCCACTTTTTTTCTGAAATCAGGAAACATTGATGTTGGATGAGAAATTGAAGATAGCTACACTCAAAATTTGAAGATGGAACAAAAACAAGAGTTGTAGTGCTCCGAATCTAGTTTCTAAACTACTAACTTTTTTCCAAAAATGGTTGAGATTAAGGGGTTCAAAAAGGGGGAGCACACAAATTGGTCCTGTTTTTCTCAAAAAAACATAACATAGTGTCTGTTGTGCTCCCCCTAAAATGTTAACTTTTTTTTAGTATTTCAATAATCGCTCTGGTGAGAAATTAGCTAACACCCTGTATTTTATCCCTGATTTTTCTAATAATTTTTTAATGAATAATTGATTTTTTAGTAATTTTTAAAGTGGACACATCCTAAAAAAATAGAAATTTGAGCGTGCTCCCCCCTAAAATGTTTGAAAACTAATTGAAAATCAATTTTTTTTTTGAATTCATGTAGAATGGAGTCTAGTTTCTATTTGATGAATGGTTAAAAAAAAGTCAAAAATACTAGACACTGGTTTTGACAAAAAATGGACACACTAACAAAAGAAATTCAAGATGAAACACTAAACATACTCAAAATGTGAAAAAAATTATATGGTTAGATAGCTAACAGAGAGCTTAAGATTATGGTGGTATTTTTTTGAGTTTACATTGAAAAAAGTGTCACCCTGATGGGGAGCATGCTCCAGATTATCTCCAGATTTTGCTAAAAATTGATAAAAACACGTCAAAGAACCTTGAGCATAATGTGAGCACGTTATAACGCACTCATGTTATGTGAAATCAGAAAGAGGGTAGGGGGTAGATTGGGGAGGGAAGTAGAGAGTGAGAGAGAGGATAGAAGATAGATAGGGGAGGGAAGAAGAGAGTGACAGAGAAGGTAGGAGGTAGAGAGGGGAGGGAAGTAGAGACTCAGAGAAAAGGTAGGACGTAAAGAGGGGAGGGAAGTAGAGAGTGAGAGAGACAATAGGAAGTGTAACTGCCCTTTTAGACATGTATGTAAAGTGTGGAAGCATAGACAAGGCATGTCAATTGTATGATGTAATACCTCAAAGAGATGTTCTATAATGGAATGCAATGATCGCAAAATATGCAAAAAATGGATTTGTTGAAAAGGCTTTAGAAACTTTCAAGCAAATGCAATTGGCATGTGTATTTCCAGTTATGCTCATCATAACGCGAGCACATTTTAACGTGCCCATGTTATGTGAAATCAATAATGTGAGCACATTATAACACGCTCACATTATGTGATTTCACATAATGCGGGTGCGTTATAACGTGCTCGTGTTATGATGAGCATAACTGGCAATACACATGCCAATTGCATTTGCTTGAAAGTTTCTAAAGCCTTTTCAACAAATCCATTTTTTGCATATTTTGTGATCATTGCATTCCATTATAGAACATCTCTTTGAAGTATTACGTCATACAATTGACATGCCTTGTCTATGCTTCCACACTTTACATACATGTCTACAAGGGCAGCTGCACTTCCTATCTTCTCTCTCACTCTCTACTTCCCTCCCCTCTCTACATCCTAACCTTTCTCTGAGTCTCTACTTCCCTCCCCTCTCTACCTCCTACCTTCTCTCTCACTCTCTTCTTCCCTCCCCTATCTACCTTCTATCCTCTCTCTCACTCTCTAATTCCCTCCCCTATCTACCTCCTACCCTCTTTCTGAGTCTTTGCTTCCCTCGCCTCTCTACCTCCTACCTTCTCTCTCTCTCTTCTCCCCCCTCCCTCTCTACCTCTTATCCTTTCTCACACTTTCTACTTCCCTCCCCTGTCTACCTCCTACCCTCTCTCTCAATCTCTACTTCCCTCCCCTGTCTACCTCCTACAGTCCTCTCCCACTCTCTACTTCCTTCATGTCTCTACCTCCTATCCTCTCACTCTATACTTCCCTCCCCTCTCTACCTCTCCTCATCATTCTTCTCATCCAATGAAATTTCATAAATTATCTTGTTTCCATTTCTTCATCCCAATTTATATCCTCGTCCCTCTTTGCATGTCCTAGTTTTCTTGTTTCCATATTCTTTGTCGACATGTGAGAGGAGAGGGAGGAAGAGGGAGAGAGGATGGAGATGGATGGGAGAGAGAGGGGAGAGATAGGGTGATAAGGAGAGAGAGAGTCTTAGTTTTCTTGTTTTGGAGAGAGAGAGAGGGTTGGTCATGTTTATGATTTTAGGGTTGCTTAAGTTTAGGGTTTAGGGGTTTAGGGTTGCTTGGGTTTATGGTTTAGGGGTTAGATTTTAGGGGTATTATTTAGAGTTTAGGGGTTTTGGGAGAGAGAGAGGTTTAGGGTTGCTTAGGTTTAGGGGCATATTTAGTGTTTATGAGTTTAGGGTTTCTCATACCTTTAGGGGTAAATTATTTAGGGTTTATGAGTTTCTAGGGTTGCTCAAGTTTAGGGTTTAGGGGTTAGGGTTAAAGGGGAATTATTTTATAATTTCCCTCCAATTCTCATAATACTAACACATTAGTCCACCCATCTTAGGTAATCCATCAATCCCTATCATCCATCCACCAAATAATTCACTATCTAATCCACCATCAAACATTATAATCTCTAATCCATCAACCCATGAACACTTGAATTTTTTTTTGCAAAGAGTCTTTACAAAATCAAAAAATAAAAAGCAAAGATATGGAGCCATCCAAATCCACTGATCCAATTTCATCCCCCTCTAACACTCCCAATCCTAATACATCCAGGCCTCTTATATCCATTCACTCAATCCTAATCCTAACCCCACAACATCTTCCATCATTATCCATCAACTATAAACATATCCTAGTCCATCAACCCATGAAGCCATGAAGGATGTGACCCAAGGACTATTAGCAAGGAATATAAGAACATCATGTACTCAAATTCCTATCCTTGATCCTAACAAAGAACCTCCTAATAACATGTATACCACTCCAACACCATCATCCACTCCTATGTCTATCCATTTCATTGAAGAGTATCCTACCATAAGTCCAAGTCAAACCCCATCATGTAGCCATGTTGTCAAACATCCAAATATTATTGATCTTGGATCCAAGAACCCATCACATCCATCTAAGAAACCCAATAGCTATACATTAAGAACCTAGTTCAAAGAATGTGGAAACACCAACCACCCATCCTAATCTAAATCCAAACATCCCATCTAATCCCATCTTGGTTCCTTTACCATCTCATGGTCAACCCCTCTGTACATCGATCCCATCATTAATCCTCCAACATCTCCTAGTGAATCCCCATCACCACCTCTTACTCCCCAATCCAATGAATATCAATGCATCCCCACTTACCCTATCCATATCTAATATTGTGCTATCCATGCTTATCCTCCCTGTGATCAAGATATTATCTATGATCAAGATCTTATCTGTTGGTGTTTTCCCAGACTGGATGCTTATTCCCAGATTTCCCTACAAGGTAGCCATCAGTGATCAACAGGATCTTTGGGCTAGGGGCCAACAGTGTAGGAGATAGACTCTATAATTTATCTCCTCTTCTTCTTCAGGCTCTACAAAACCTAGGGGGGTATTCGCCGAGACAAAGACCATCGGAGCAACAAAAAGCTCTTCCGCCGATCACAATAGTCTCACCGATGGTCAAACAAAACACACCCTCAGTCGGTGAGACCCACGCCGATGACACCTCATCGGCCAAACATTACATATCGGCCGAACAGAAATGAAGCCCGCCGATGAACACAAACATACCTCGAATTACCATCGGCCAGACATACATCATCGGAACAACAGGAAAAACACGGGCCGATACTTCATGTCACATCGACGAAGGGATAAAACATACTCCGTCAGGGAGACCACCGCATCGGTGGAACTGAAAAAAACTCCAACCGATAGGCCAAGCTCACGCCGATGAAGAAGAAAAACCTAGGGTTTGAATGAAGAAACCCTCCACACGCTAGCTTAATCTCCAGGCCAAAATGAGCACTAACATTATCCATGAGAAATTAAGTTCCCACATCACTCCTATCCATCATCCCATTAGCCCTATCCATCATCTCGTGCTAGCCCTATTCATTATCCATCAATATCCCATGATGAGACTCTTGGTCCCCAAGAAAACATAGACAATCAAACAAATATCTTGGATCCTAGACCTTGAATCACATCCCAATGAGTATAATGATTTAATCAAGATCCAAGAATTCTACATCCATTTCCCATTGATCCTCCATCATCCCAGGTCGAACTATATGTTTAGGTGTTTAGCCTAGTTGCTCGAGTTTAGGGTTTAGGGGTCAGGGGCATTATTTGATGTTTACATGAGTTTAGGATTGCTCAAGTAAATAGGGTTTAGGGTTTAGGGGAATTATTTAGGCTTTAGGGATTCTCAAGTTTAGGGTTTAGGGGTTAGGGTTTTAGGGTTGATCGAGTTTAGGGGTTAGGGTTTAGGGTTTAGAGAGAGATAGAGCAAGGGGACCAATAGAGATTTGGAGAGATAAGGAGATATCTAGGTTTAGAGTTATTTCCAGTTTTTATGGTTTAGGGGTTAGGGGTTTAGGGTTTCTCATTTTTAGGGTTTAGGGGTTAGGGGCATTATTTAGGGTTTAGGGTTTATGGTTTAGGGGTTAGGGGTTAAGGTTTAGAGGTTTAGGTTTATGGTTTAGGTAGATAGGAGAATAGGGAGATATAGAGGATACTGAGCCTGGGAGAGATATCTCTGTCTCCTCTATGCCTCTCTCTAACTATACCTACCTATCTATCTCTCTCTCCCTATCTCTCTATCTTGCTCTCTCTTTCGATCCCCTCTCTCTAACTCTACCTTTCTATCTCTCCCTCCATCACTATTTGAGGTTTACATGAGTTTAGGGTTGCTCAAGTAAATAGGGTTTAGGGAACACCTTTAGGGTTAGGGTTTAGGGGAATTATTTAGGCTTTAGGGATTTAGGGATGCTCAAGTTTAGGGTTTATGGTTTAGGGGTTAGGGGTTTAGGGTTGCTTGAGTTTAGGGGTTAGGGTTTAGGGTTTAGAGAGAGATAGAGCAAGGGGACCAACAAAGATTGGGAGAGATAGGGAGATAGAGATTTAGGGTTGCTTCGAGGTTTTATGGTTTAAGGGTTAGGGGTTTAGGGTTGTTCATTTTTAGGGTTTAGGGGTTAGGGGTTAGGGTTTATGGTTTAGGGGTTAGGGGTTAGGGTTTATAGGTTTAGGTTTATGGTTTAGGTAGAGAAGAGAATAGGGATCCCTATCTCTATCTCTCTAGACATATGGATCCCTATCTCTTAATCTATCCCTTGCTACCTCTCTCTCCTCCTCTCTATATCTCTCCCCATCCCTCTACCTCGTGAAATCTCTCTCCCTATGTCTCTAGACATCTCTCCATCTCTTTCCCTATCTTTTTCTATCCGCATAACCCTATCTCTTAATATATCCCTCTCTACCTCTCTCTTTGTATTTCCCTATCTATCTCCCCCTTGCTAGATCTATCTCCCTATATCTCCCCTCTCTCTATATATATATGTATCTCTATCTTTCTCCCTCTATAGACCCCTTTGTCTATCTCAATCCCCATCTCTCCCTCTCCCCATCTCTATGTCCATCTATCCCTCTCTATCTCTCTATTTGTGACTCTTTCTATATTTTTTCCTTTTTCTAACTCTATCTCTATCTCTCCATCTCTTTCTGGATGTCCCCAGGCTCTCTCCATATCCATGTCCATGTCCCTCTCTATCTCTCCATGTCTCCCGATCCCTCTCTATATATAGGATAGAGAAATGAAGAGAGAGAGACTCTCCAATGTAGATACAAGGTTACATTTGTCCCTCCTAGTATTAAAAAGTTCTATTTCATGAACCACATTTGTCCCTCCTAGTATTATATAGGATTTTTGCATGCATGAACCTTTATGTTTTCATGCTTCCTAGAACACGCTCACGTTATAACACGAGCGCGTTTTGGGAAGCATGAAAAATGGTAAAAAAGCATGTGGGATCCATGATTTAGACCCCACATGACTGTTATTCCTGCTTTTCACGAGTATATCAGACAAGAAAATGATTTTCATGTTGTTTCACTTATTGAGAATCATTTTTATACCAATCCACCAACTTTTTTTGTTTTTTCAACATAGAAGAACTGATTTTGCATGTTTTTGGAGAAAATTTTATTATTTAAACTGAAAGTTTCATGTTTCATGTGTGATATTGTTTCAAAGCTAATTACCATTGATATATAGATTGAATTTGATGATATATGTTTGTTTTTTCCATAAATTTCACTATTTCTATTCTAGAATTATATAGAATTCATAATCAAACTTGCGAAAAAGAAGAATTTGAGGATTTTCAAGCCATATTTTGGAGAATTGGTCAACTGCAATATCGAATTCTAAGGTATGTTCAACTTATGTCCATTTTAATTCACATATATACGTTCTTATGTTCTTTATGTCTTTATGTCTTTATGTTTTTTATGTTCTTTATGTTCTAAGATATATATGTGTCTAGGTATATCGGTTAGTTCAGTCAAAGAGACTCCAAATTCCTCATGTTTCCACCTTATTTTGGCCCTTCATGCCTTCATTTCACCTATTTTCAGCTATACAAGAGAAAAAATTATCAAATACTTCATAAAATAATTTTAGTGAACAATTATTTGTCATACTCATATTCATGATCAATGGAGCCAAAATTGATTTTGGAAGACTCCTAATTTGTGCCCTAGGATGATATAGAAGGATTTATTCCTTAATACATGCATAATTCAATTCATTTAATAGACCATGCAATGGCTTGAATCTTAGACTATCCTATGCCCCCTATTATGACAATCCTACTTGCCTCTATTGATCATTTAGACATAATTGTTAGGTGTCCTTTTGATAACTTCTCCATGCATGTTTCATAGTATGATTTCTCTTGGAGAAGGTTGGAGGATGTAGAGACCTCTTTAGTGTCTTGAGCTAGGACATTCCTTATGCACCAATTCATAAATAAGTCACTTTTAGTCAATAGAATCCAAAATACCTCCATTTGCAATCATGGATTAGTTAAGGCCAGCTAGGTGGTAAATTTTTTGCCATTGGCAACTTCACAAATTTCATGTCTTATCTTGTCCTCCTTGATTTTCTCCATGGATCCCCATCATTATCTTCATGATTTGTATAATTCATCATGTCATAGTGGCTTCATCATTCGATAATTATCTAATCACAATAACCCTACATGGCTATCCCTAGGACTACTCTGTCAATTGCACACTATGTATTTCAGCAATTTAGATTCCCTTCATGTGTGTTTCAATGGTTTGTAGTGTTAGGATAGTCGTATGTGAAACTTATTGAACATAATTAAACTCCATCACACCACCTCAAATGAAATCAAATTCAATCGAAATTTTATGAATATAAAGTTATCCTTTTGAATAAATCAGTTATGGCATGACAATCCTTTATGAGCACTTGGTCTTGATCTTCTTCAAACTTTCACCTTTTGTATGTATTGAAAAATCTCTAAAATAATCCTCTTAGAACCTTACGAATAAAGTTAGGACTGTTATGACTGCCCTCATAGCTGTGATAGTCTTATTTGCATCTTAATATGACAGTCATGTCTCCATGCGATGAACTTGTCTAGGATATCTTTCTACAACACCCATCCTCACCTTCATTCTCATTGCAAAGATCAACAACACTCCTGAGAAAGGCATTTGTACCTATTCATGATTATCCTACTTGTGTTGGCTATGATAGCTGATTGTCTCCTTCTTCATAGTGGCCTTTAAGGCAATTTATCTTATGCACATGATTATCTATTTGAGTTTGGCATTGCCATATTAATGAGCCTTGACTTCAATAATTGTCTCTTGATATCCCTTCTTCACCCTCTACACTAACCCAAAGCATAATTTTGTCACTACTATTCACAACATATTTCTTGAGATTGTCTTCCTTTTTGCCATTGTTGTGACAATTAAGGCATGACTAGGGAGTAGCTAAATGACATCCATTATTAATTAAGATAGTCTTCTTCCTTATTTCACAAGCTATAGGATCTCATGAGTCACTTGACCCATACTTCACTAGAATAATCTTGAGGTGTGGAGAGATTTAAATTCATAGATAGGGTATTGATAATTTGCTAAACAATTTCAAAATGTTGGTTAGGACAGTCCCAAGCATGGAATTTTGATAGGTTGCATTTCACTATGGAATTGAGGCTATGGTTTTCTTCCAAATACCCTATATGCAGCCCTCCCCTATACTAAAAACTAACTTCTTATTCACTCCCATCACCCCCATCACAAAATCCTCTCATCCCCATAAAATATCCCCTTCCTATCACTATCCTTGCACATACGTCACTTAGGTCACTAAGTGATGCAGAGTAGGGTGGTTGTCTTCAAACTAACTCAAACAACACTTTTCCAAAGTCTTAACACCTCAAACAAAGTGGTTTCCTTCACAAACTGCCACTAGGTCTTGTAGGGCAGCAAACTAACCTTTTCCAACATAATTTCCTAACCAAAACTCATACCCAGAATATGAGCATAGATTTGAGTACCCTTTTTGACCCTACTCAACATATCAATAAATCAAGTGTGGTTGTTTTGTAACACAATGATCACAAATCTGCTGGTACGCTTTGGATGAGGGCTAATTTGGCCTGTTTGAAATGGTCACAATGAGACTTTCAAAACCTAGACTTCAAATCTTCACACCAATGCCTTAGACATGTCAGAAATGGTCTAACCAAACAATTCCAACCATTACAAACCTTTTCCCGAGAGCTTTTCTACAAACTCTAACTCATTTGCACATTTTATACCCAAAAGCATGAGATTTTCAGCCTAGGGCATCAACAAAATTGCTCACAACACCTTCCCCTACTCCTACAACATTGTAGACACCAAAAACACCCTAACCCCATCCATTCCACCAAGTTTCATGAGATTTCACCAGAGGAATGGTGGGTTTTACATTTTTCTTGCCTTCAAGGTAGTTAAACAAGGGTTTCAAACCAGTTTTAGGAAAATTGTTATAAAATGCTCAAATCCCTAGGCCTAATTGCTTTCAAAAAAATTGTATCATGCCCATTATCTAATAAATCTCCATGAAAAAGAGGTTTAGGGGTTGTCTTAGGGTATACAAAAAGATGATACAAATGGTGTTATAAGGAGATAAAACACTAAAAATGAGTTTTTCATGAGTGCAAGATAGTCACAAGTCTATATAACAGTCCACTATCATAGTCATGACCATCATGAAGTTGTCTTTAATTTATGCATTACTTAAGATGTCTTTGATCTTTTGTCACGAGTATCCAAAAGGTTATCTTCAAGGGTTAATGTTCTTTTGACTATCACAAAGTTTTTGGACTAGTTTAAGACTATTAAGATAGTCAATTTATGTTGATTAACAGTCCCCTTCAATGGCTTTCTTTTTGTCATCCTTCAAAATCACCTCCATACAACTCATATATGTAAAAAATTAACCATACAATTCATGATTTCCAAACCTAAAATAATGATTTGATATTCATTTAAGAGTCCAAAGGTGTGAAGAATCTATATGAAGGTCTTTAAAACCTACTCAAGGAGTTTTGAAGCTTTCTTGGCCATTATTTGACAAAGTGTGATGACTGTCCTAAATGATTGTGTATGACAGTGTTGGGGCAGCAATTGGAAGTTCAACAAATATAAGTCTAAAAGTGTTGTTTGTGCATATTCCTTGTTGGAAGGGGTCTTAGAAGGTCCTACAGACCTGAACAAAGGATTTTAGAGCATTCTTCAAGGGTTAGATGAGTTTTATTATGACTATCCCAAGAGGACTAGTTTTACAATCATTGAGTAAGTGTTGGCACCTAAGAAAGTTAGGGTTTGCTTTCGAGTCTCGGTGTTTAATACCTATTGGAATCACCTTTAGAATGTTTGAAAGAGGCTCCCAAATATGTATTGAGGTTTTTGAAAGAATTCCAAGTGGATTTTCCTTAGTTCATTGAAGTCATATAAGAAGGTGTACATAGGAGCAGCAATGGAGAACATGCAAGAACAATTTGTCTTTTGGGTCTATTTTCATGAACTCCACCCTTCCTTTGCATCATTTATGACTTCGTGTATTTGAGTGTATACTATATACTACATGACTTATATGTGTGTTCAAATACATACTACATGACTTATGTATGTTCAAGTTATCTGGATACGAGGTGTCTTATTCAGAAGTTTGTAGAATCTTGTTATTCATTCTGACTGTGCTATTCATTATCATTATAAAATTTCTAATTATCATTGTCTTATTCATCATGCTTGTAGAAATCATCATCACACCAAGGAAACAAGAAAAGACTCTAACACCAGAAGAGCGTGAAGCTGATAATGAGAGGAAAAAAGAAAGAATGAGGTGAATTCAGGAAAGTAGGAAATTGTCAACCATACAAGAAGACATTCCACCATTGCCAATTGAAGAGGAACATGACAAGTCTAATAAAGCTAAGAGAGAGATGGAATTGGCGACACAAAGGGAACGAATGCAAAACCTCTATGTAATGAGGAAAGGGAATCTCCAAGTTAGAGGCACTCTATCGTCCACAAGTCAAGTTGAAGGAACACCATCATTATCTTCTCAAATTGGAGACACTCCATCTTTCACAAGTGAAGTAGAAGGTACATCTACATTTTCTTCTCAAGTTGGTGGCATGACATCATTCACACCTCAAGTTGAAGGTATGCTATTTTCATCTTTTTCACCTCCAATCGAAGGTACATCATCTATCCCATCTCAAGTAAATATTGAAGAAATTCCTAATGTTGAGTCTACTTTACCAATTAAAACACCTCCTAGAATTTTGCATAGGAAGCCTAAATTTCTAATTGATATAAATGAGAATGTATTGGAGCCCATGCAGGATAAGATTCCCATGCACACTTGCCAAAGATATGCGAATAAGATATAGAAATTATTCTTTGAGAATTTAAATGAAACTGGAAGATGTCAACTCTTTGTTGAATTGATGAGAAATCTAAAATTTAGGCCCACTATGAAGATTCTTGGCCTAAGAACATCAAATGCCTCAAGTGAAAAATCAATTGTCAAGAATCTAATGAGTGCGTATGAGAGTGTGGGTTTCACCTCACGCACCAAGGATAGTAATGTCACATGACATGTCATTACATCGACAATTGTAAGCCAACAAACAAAAAAAGCTCACCTCATTAGAAAGACAAGTCAAGCATTGAAAATAAATAGAAAAACTCTAATGAGAGCCATTGGAAGACATCAAAGAGTTGAGGATCCAAACACTAATGAATTGTGGGCATTCTCTAGGAGACTCCCATGGAAAGACAAAGTTGTTGTTGAAGCTTTGAGATCACTAATTGAAGACTTTTGGAAAAATTACACAAGGGTACCTCTGAATCAAAGGGATGTGGTAAGAAAGAGAATCGATAGTCAAAATCGTGAGCCACATCCAAAGCATTTTTTGGATATGACTCAAACACAGTTTTTTGGTAAATTTCTAGAGATGTATCCTCAAATTAAAATTTCTCAAAGATATTTTGAAACATGCTAAAACCTTTCTTTGTCAAAATAAATCACACACGCACTACTTGTTGTTGTAGATTACATATTGAATTTTCTAACCATTTTGATGTTTATCAGTCTATATGTTAAGATTTGCATACTAACAATGTTTTGCAGGATTGTGGCATTCGTGCCCCACCAACTACTTCAAGAGACTTCATATCAATAATTTTATGTGATATAGAGGAAGGCCAAATATTCTACAGGAAATTATGCTTGGATGGCACATGTCAGCATTGTGGTGGCTTGCAACGTATGCCAATATGTGAACATATAGAAAGAACACATGTGGTTGGAAACGAACTAGTAGAGTTTGGCAAGTATAAAACAATGGCATACAATACAAAAGAGGGTAAAGAAGCAAAGAGGTGTGAATATTTTATTCAAAAGATTCTAGTGTATCAGTTTATGTCTATATTTCATGACAATATAGTGTATGAGTATGTAAGACATGCCCATAGAGCTCGATGGTTGGACTTGCAATTCAATTTATGCAAGGACACATTTCCAGTTGGTAGCATTGTTCCAGTCATCAACTTTGTAGAGAACTACAGTCTACAGCCATAGTGTTACAACTCGACACAGGTTTCTATATTTGTGCACATCACATTCATTCATGTGAATGATAGTATAGAGGATGACAAAAAGATCATAAGGGAGTATCATCTTTATATAAGTGATGATCGCATGCATTCTGTAGAATTCGTGCAAGGTTGCTTTCAGGTGTTCTACAATGATTTGGCTAGAAGGGGCATATCGTTCAGTCAGCATATCATATGGTCGAGTAACTGTGCATCACAATTCAAGAACTCATGGAATTTCTATTGGCTAAGCAGGAGGCATAATATTATAGGTGTTCAGCATATGTGGAACTTTTGTGAGACCAGGCCTGGAAAGGGGGAACATGATGGTGCAGGAGCATGTATCAAAAGAGCCAGAACATGAGAAGAGTTAAAGTATAAAGACAATGCAAAGTTGACAGATGCAAAATTAATTATCGAGTGGTGTAATGCTTCGATGGGTCCAGGTAATGAAGGTAAGTCTTCAGTTTGTAGATTTTTCTGGTTGATAGATGATACTAACATTGCACCATATGAGGACTGTTGTACACTGATAGGATCAAGTGAGCTACACTCTTTCAGAAGCTTGATTGCAGGTTCATGGAGTATCCATACGCGGAAGATGGCATGTTTTTGTTCTTCATGTACAATTCAAGCCTAGAATGAGTGCGAGTCAAAGGAGTGGGTTGACGAATGGCAGTTAAGTTATCTTAGCCCACTTGACACGTATTGACCCCCGACGACATTGGAAATGACAGAGATGGAATCATCAGTTGACTTTGACCACATATTAGATCTAGTTCAACTAGGTAATATATCTACTTGCATAGTTTTTGAAATTTCTAATGTTATCTTAAACTTTGTGGTATTTTTGTAATGTTGACTAATTTCATCTAATTTGTTGCACATATCATTATAGGGAATGTTTATGCAGTTATTGCAGATGAAGATAACGAAGACGGAACATACTATTACTTGTGTCGTTGTGTTGAGGCCAAAAATAAATTGGAGGCCCCAGTTACAGATGGAGAAAACATCGAATACCCTATAGGCTCAGTGGTTGTTACTGGAACATGGCTTAGAAGGTACCCACATAAGAGTGTTAATGTTTGGTTGTTTGAGGACTTTGACATGCATCAGAAGATTCTTCATTACTCTAACCTTGTCGTGGCAACCAATGTTCATTTGATACAATATCGAGGTAGACCTTTGAACAAGACCTTGTGGAAGGTGCATGAGTCTGACCATGAGGCAATACTTGACACAATAAAGAGTAGAGAAGACTTAGATGGTTCGTTGGATTAATTTGTAAGTATGCATAAAACTTTCCTAGATGGTTACTTGTACTTAGTTTTGTATATAGATAGTAGTATGAATTGCTTCCCTTTAGTATATTTATGTTTAGTCAATTTTTCTTTTTGATGCTTCTCACAGGAGGTCACAAGTCTAGTCTGTCCAACTACTGACAAAGAAGCTAGAGAAAAGATGATGGAGAGTGATCATCAGATGACGGTAAGTGATCGATTAAATATGTGATGTTATATATTTCATGTACATTTTGTTATAGTAATGTGCATATTGTTTGATTGTATTAATAGGTGGAACTGCATGAGCTTGAACTGTTGAAGAGGTCTACTCAACGGTAGAGAGAGGATGATTCATGGATTGGATCTCATGAGTCACTTGACCCATACTTCACTAGAATAATCTTGAGGTGTGGAGAGATTTTGATGCAGAGTCAGGTGGATAATCACAAACTAACTAAACAACAGCGCAATAATATGAGTTTCAATCCCCAAGCTTCAACTCTTCATTCTAGGGCTTCTAACATGACATATGGGGTCTGTACACACAAATTTCAACCATTGACATAATCTACCAAAGCTTATTCTACAAACCCTAGCTCTTATACATCTTCTATGCCCAAAACATGTGGTTTTACAACCTAGGGCATCAACAAACAAGCACTTAACATCCTCCCCCTACTCCTGCAACATCAATAACACAAAACACTACCCATATACTTCCATACCACTAGTTCTCAGGCCATTTCATTGGTGGAATGGCTCAAAACTTCATTTTCTTCACTCAAAACACTAAAACCTAGGGTTTCAAAACATAGAGCAACTTTTTGCAACATAGAGCAACTTTTTACAAATTTCACAATCCCTTCAAGGCTTTAATGAAACAAAGATTTACTCCAATGTGAGTTCCTGACAAGAATCCACACTCACCTTTGATAATTTGACAATTTGCTCACCCTAGGTAAATGTCTCATGACAATCATGACGGTTAATGATAGTCATCTAGGGAATGTCCTATGGTTGTTGGTAATTCTTTATTGTAACATGATAACATGATGCTAGGGGAGGTCTCGTTTCGTGTGCCAAGTGCCCCAATCGTTCGGGGCAGCAAGCTACTAGCAAAGTCCCTTAAGATCCCTAAGATGAAAAAACTGCCAAACTTTGACAGAGTAGTTCTCAAAATTCCTAGCAACTGGGAATGTTTTGTTTGGACCTATAGGTGCATGTGGGGTCTATCTACAATAACCTCTCTCAGTTTCGTTCAACTCTTGTCTGTTTGACCATGATAGAATCAAACGTATTCTTGCAAAATGCTTTAATTTCATGCAATAGAAAGGTGCTAGGAGTGACATTTTGCATTCCATAGATCGTGGGGCCGAACATACTGTGCCAACACGTTGGGGTGGGTGACTAAATGCCAAGGGAGGTCTTGTTTTATGTGCCAAGTGCCCCAATCATTCGGGGCAACAGGCTATCGACAAAGTCCCTTAAGATCCCTAAGATGCAAAAATTGCCAAACTTTGACAGAGTAGTTCTTGAAATTCATTTCAGATGGGAATGTTTCATTTCAACCTACAGGTGCACGTGGGGTTCATCCACAATAACTTCTCTCTATTTTGATCAACTCCAGTCTGTTTGACCATGCCAAAATCAAATGCATTCTTGCAAAATGCTCCAGTTTCATGCAGTAGAAAGATGCTAGAAGTGACATTTTGCATTCCATAGCTCGTGGGGCCGAACAGACTACACCAACACATCGGGGTGGGTGGATAAATGCCAAGGGAGGTCTCATTTCGTCTGCCAAGTGCCCCAATCGTTCAAGGCAGCAGGCTACCGGCTAAGTCCCTTAAGATCCCTAAGATGAAAAAATGACAAACTTTGATGGAGCAGTTCTTGGAATTCGTGGTAGCTGAGAATGTTTCATTTTGACCTACAGCTGCATGTGGGATCCATCTACAATAACCTCTCTCGGTTTCGTTCAAGTCCTGTTCATTTGACCATGCCGAAATCAAACACATTCTTGCAAAATGCTTCAATTCCATGCAGTGGAAAGGTTGCCAGGTGCCATATTTTTTGTTCTGCTCATCGTGGTGCTGAACTGACTACACCAACATGTTGGGGTGGGTGAGTAAATGGTAGGGAAGGTCTCATTTCATGTGTCAAGCGTCCCAATCATTCCAGGCTATAAGCTATCGACAAAGTAGAAAGTTGCTAACACTAAAATTTTGCATTCCACAGGTCTTGGGGGAGAAATGACTATGCCAACACGTCTGAGTGGGTGGGTAAATGGTAGGGAAGGTCTTGTTTCATGTGCCAAGCATCCCAATCATTCTAGCCTACAAGCTACCGACACCTAGCACCTTTCGTGTTTGTCGGTAGCTTGTAGCTCGGAACGACTGAGACACTTGGCGCACGAAACGAGACCTCCCCTAGCATTTACTTTCCCACCCGGATGTGTTGCCATAGTTGGTTCAGCCCCATTATGAGCATAACAAAAAATATGGCACATAGCAACCTTTCCATTGCATGGAACTGAAGCATTTTGCAAGAATGTGTTTGATTTTGGCACAGTCAAACGAACAGGACTTGAACGAAACCAAGAGGTTATTTTAGATGGATCCCACATGCAGCTATAGGTCAAAATAAAACATTCCCATCTGCCACGAATTCTAAGAACTGCTCCGTCAAAGTTTGGCAGTTTTTTCATCTTAGGGATCTTAAGGGACTTAGCCGGTAGCTTGCTGCCATGAATGATTGGGGCACTTGGCACACGAAATGAGACCCCCTAGCATTTAACCACCCACCCCGACATGTTGGCGCAATCCGTTTGGCCCCATGAGCTATGGAATGCAAAATGTCACTCCTAGCATCTTTCTACTGCATGAAACTGAAGCATTTTGCAAGAATGTATTTGATTTCAGCATAGTCAAACGGACCGGAGTTGACCAAAACTGAGAGAGGTTATTGTAGAAGGACCCCACATGCACCTATAGGTCCAAATGAAACATTCCCAGCTACCACAAATTTTGAGAACTGCTCCGTCAAAGTTTGGCAGTTTTTGCATCTTAGGGATCTTAAGGGACTTTCCTAGTAGCTTGATGCCTCGAATGATTGGGGCACTTGGCACATGAAACGAGACCTCCCTTGGCATTTACCCACCCACCCCGATGTGTTGGTGCAGTCTGTTTGGCCTCACGAGCTATGGAATGCAAAATTTCACTCCTAGCACCTTTCTATTGCATGGAACTGAAGCATTTTGCAAGAATGTGTTTGATTCCAACATGGTCAAACAAACAAGAGTTGAACAAAACTGAGAGAGGTTATTGTAGACAGACCCCACATGCACCTATAGGTCCAAACAAAATGTTCCCAACTACCAAGAATTTCAAGAACTGCTTTGTCAAAGTTTGGCAATTTTTTCATCTTAGGGATCTTAAGGGACTTTGCCGGTAGCCTGCTGCCCTGAACGATTGGGACACTTAGCACACAAAACGAGACCTCCCATGGCATTTATCAACCCACCCCGATGTGTTGGCATAGTCCATTCAGCCACATGAGCTATGGAATGCAAAATGTCACTCCTAGCACCTTTCTACTGCATGAAACTGAAGCCTTCTTGAGTGTGTACGATGGTAGGGTTTGGACAGATGGAAATTTGTTCTTGAAATTCACAACATCTTGATGGTATTGTGGACACGATCTCCTCATATGACATGACAAGAGTTATTCCATATCCTTGTTGTCCCATAACCTTGATTATTATGATTAGAAGCATGGAAAAAAACCCTACAAGAAACAAAGCAATGATTAGATCTCAATATGATCATGATATACCCAAGCATCTGTAATAGTCTAAGTCATAAAACCTCTTCAAATAAAGATTGATTTGAGGGTTTGGTGAGTTGCCATTGGCACCCAAACCCTGGGTCTTCATTAGAAATCCTTGAATGCTAATTATTGCCATTATGCTTATTTCTTATTAATTCTTACTAATCATGGTGAGTTGGTGAAATCTTGTTATATGTCATTGGAGAGGGATCCCTGGAGTTCGAATAGTTGTTTGAGACCTTGTTGAATGTGTCTGAGGTGTTGGAACAAGAATTGGGAAACCTTGAAGCCTTAAAGCCATTTGGTGTTATGCCTAGAGGCCTAATTAGGCCTAATTTGCAAAAGAACAGTCAATTTTTGGAGGGTTCTGTACAAAGTGACCCCCCCTAAAATCTTAGGATGTTGTGTAAAGTCCAAATGGGTATCCAACTTTGTGTTTATATTCTGGGTATCAGGCCTAAGTTGAAAATTATGCAAGAAAATGTCATTTTGTTGTACTACTAGGCCTAGGGTCAATCAAATAAGGAAATCTTAGAAGCTTGTTGTTCCTAGGTTCTTGTGAAGCATCAATGCATTGTATTTGTTGTCTCCATCCTATGTAAGACCCTCTTGGTGTAGGTTATGGTTTTTGAGGTGTTAATGACCCATAAGACCTTAGAGCCTAGTATGCACCTACGGGTGGCTATGAGAATAGAAACTACAATTTTTTCTTTTGGATGTTGAAACCATTGTGTTCTACCCTATCTCTACATCAGATATGCACAAAATGGTTTTGTTGATAAGGCTTTAGAAACTTTCAAGAAAGGACCTTGATGCAGAGGAAGGACCTTCTTAAGGACAACAACACAAAATGACAAAGTGTTCTTACACCATCTTCATTTATGCTCCTAGGTGTACCTCTATAGGACTGTAACATTGAACTCTTTTTAGACTCTTTTTATTGTCAGAAGAAACTATTGAAGGTTAATTTCTACACCCATCTTGCTTTAATAATGACCTCACACATGTGGCTAGTATGGATATTCATATAATGACCTCACACACGTGGCTACTATGGATATAAAACTAATTGCATTTGTTTTGGGCATTTGGAATCCTATTTCTTTATTTATTTTTCTAAAATGGGCAAGGATTTTTGATTTTAGGGTTGGTTTTTCCTTTTGGTACATGATTTTCTAATTTTTCCCTATTTATTTCTCATGATAAACTTATTACCTTTTTGATTTTATTGCTACAGGTTGTCTAGGAGGGCTAGTCTCAGGATTGGAGGAGAAAATATTAATAAACTTGAGGGGAATCTGTGTTGTTCTTTATATGAGGATCATGACTACGTAAATTCATGACTGCATTCTTTGAGGCTTATGTTTGATGGATGGTTTTCTAGACCCTAATTTCATTAAGTGGTTTTAGGATAAGTCTCTAAGGGAAGTCATTGAGTCTTTTATGGTGCAACAAGGTTATCACACCTATACTTTGGAATATGCTACCCTTGAGATAGTCCTTCCCAACCTTCTAACTAATATTGTGGAGGGTAGATCTCAAGGACAATCACAGAGGTAAGGTACCATCATGTTTCTTATTTAGTTAACGTGGTCCTCAATCAATGTGAGAGAGTGGGCATATTCTCTTAATGATGATGTTGAGACAGTATGATGAGGCAGTCATCAAAATACCATGAAGAAGAATGGTAATAAAATAGTCACAAGCTAAAACAATTATGCTTTGATGTTGCCATAGAGTCATGCAAAGGGAGATCAATGTTCAAACATGATTATGAAGGGTTTTAAAAGCTAGCAAAGGTCTGTCATACTTTGAGGATGTTTACCTTTTATATCATTCCTACTTCAAGTGCAATCACATAAGATGGATGTTATGGGTGGCCATGGTTGTCATGAGATTGAGTACAGTGACTTGGATCCAGGAGGATGATTCAAGATCATTAATATCATAGTATTCTTTGAGGAGATCAAAGATATCATCATATATTTTATCTAGGTTCATAGGTTATGGACATCAAAGGACTTCCAACACCTTACCAATATAGGACTACTAAGTAGGGGCAACATTGTAACAACTTTTGTGCTTTGATTTACCATTAAAACCATGCATAGAATTATTCTAATAAACTTTCCAAAAGACTATCCTATGAGTTTTGGGGAGTATAGATATGTAATCAAGGTCTCTAAAGGACTGCCCCCATGTGTCTAGCTCACTAAACTTCATCACAATACTATCTAGCTGACCCCAACCTGCTTGTGAGCAGCATTAATGACTATCTTAAATCATTTGGATTGGAGTATTATTGCAAGAAAGGTTTTGAGTACTCCTTAGACTTTCATCTAGTAATCACTGAGGGTATCAAGACCTAAGAAGTTCACAAAGCCATCCTATAAACAAATTTTAAGAAGAGGATGTTAGGGTTAGCCGGCAGAAGATATCAATTAAATGCAAATAAAGATTAAACAGAGAAATGGAAATACACAGAAATAATAATAGCGAGAGACAATTTTTAACGTGGTTCACCCAAACTCAGGCTACATCCACCAAACAGAGAGTCTAATATTATTATCCAGTAAATCAAACCGATTACAATCAGCAATCCCTGCAACTCAATACCGCTGCAAAATGCTACAATACAATACCAAAACCCTAACCCTTAGCCGCTTTTTATCAAGCTTTTTGTCGGTTACAAAATAGGGTTTTCTTATGTCGGTCAATGAAAAAATTAACTCCTGATGCATTATAAAATAATAAAAAATCGTGTGAGGTTTCGGGGGCGTTGCCCCCGAGCCCCCACGGGGGCGCTGCCCCTCAACCCCGCCCTGTATCGCGACAGGGAACGCGCCAGGGGCACTGCCCCTGGACCCCGCAAGGGGCGCTGCCCCTTGACCCCGTCTTGGGGGCGCTGCCCCCAAACCCCCACAAGGGGCGCTGCCCCTTGACCCCGTAGGAATTTGGGGGGAAATCGCGCCGATAAAAGTGGGGTAAATATAACCTCTGAGTCTGATTAGGCTCCATATAACAACAGAGGAATAGTCACGAGGCTCTAAAAAGGTTACATCAGGGGTTTTCATTGTAAGAAAGAGGTGAAAAGTTTGTAAAGTGGCTCAATGCTTGTGTGGACTATTATGTTGATATGAATTGTTGATGTACTGTCTTTAATGCAAGGTACAATCATAAAGGATTGTCTTAATGTAGGATCTTTGTCATGTTAATATAGGGGAATTTGTCACCCTTTGATCCATAATCCATGAGGGATGGTGAGTGAGTGTGGCTTAATAGGTTTCATTCAAGGTGAGAACAATCCAAGCTAGACACCTTAGATATTAACTCTTTCCTACTCATCCCAATTGCTATAAGACTACAAGAACATTCAAATCATACACCAAAGAAAGCACTAAAATCCAATTGCCAACATGCTAGTGAATGAGCATTGAATGTGACCACATAAAGAAAAATCATACTATTCTTCAACAAATACCATCTCCTTGGTCCAAAAATTCAAAAGACCTAGAAAGCACATCTCAATGCACATTTAGATGAATAGACAGACTTCCAACTTTATTGTCTCATGGAATACAATGATTGCAAGATATACACGAAATGGATTTATTGAAAAGACTAGAAAATTTTGAACAAGTAAAAGCAATTGGCATGTGTAAAGACAAATTCCTCAACCTTTACCAACATCCTCCCTATCTGTACACCAAAATAGAATGTTTGGAACAGTGTATGGATAGTCATCAAAGCATAAAGGCTATAGGAAATTTGTCACATGTTGTAATTGCAGCTCCCCTTGTAGACATGTATGCAAAGTGTGGAAGCATAGACAAGGCACGCAAATTGTTTGGCATGATGCCCCAAAGAAATGTCACCTCTTGAAGGCACATGAACTGTATGGAAAGTGTGGAGGCATAGGTCCAAGGCACATGAACTATTTGAAATGATGCCTCAAAGAAATGCACAGTCCCACAGAATGCAATGATTGCAAGATATGCACAAAATGGATTATTTGAAAATGATTTATAAACTTTCAAGCAAATGCAATTAGCACATGTAAAACTAAATTCATGTAACGATAATTGATCATCATATTAAATATTTAATATACATTGTCATATACATTATGTCATGAACATAACATCTAGTTTATATACAAAGCCATTTAGGCATGTCCAAACAAAGCCATACATACATATATTCAAAAATATACATCGGTAGTTCATACAAAAGTATGTATACAAATCCATCTAGGCATACAAAAAATATCCCAAAAACTAGTTTCCTATGGACTTTTATGAAATAATTGGTGGCCCTTGCTTGACCGTGAAGATGTAGGGCCAATCACTGACTCATCCTCTCTCTGTCATCGAGTAGACCTCTTTGACAGAAGTCGATCTGGCTCCACCTATTAATACAATCAAACAATATATGCACATTAAAATATAACATCACATATATAACATGAAATATATAACATCACATATGTAATCGATCACTTATTGCCACCTAATGATCACTCTCCATCATCTTGTCTCTCTCTACGTCTGTACTTGGACATACTGGAGTTGCGACCTCCTATGAGAAGCATCAAGAAGCAAAAATTGACTAAACATAAATATCATTTATGTACATCAAATGACATGAGATAAAACAAGAAATACAAAATTGTGATATTTTCATGTTATTGGCTCATACCTCAGTCAAAGGATTTGTAGACATCATGGCTACAACAATGCCTATCTATGCTAACTCACAAAGATCAAGAGGAGTCTCCACTGTATTCAGCATCTAAAAATCAAGTTCAAGATTATTCAAACAAAATAAATACATAAAATTATTTTAAAAATGCATAATGATTAGAAATGGTTAAATTTACCTCCATAAAAGTGGTGGTTTGGCATCCAAGGGACCAAGGAAACCATGGAGGTGCCGATGACTATTGAAATCATCAAATTGTCACAAAATAATATTACCACTGACATATCTACAATAATTACGATTATGTGATAAATTACATACCTACTGACTTGACCTCCTCTCATAACCCACCAATGGATGGCTAATGGAGGTAGGATGAAGACTCTGGCCCTAGAATTTCATTGCACAGACAATTACATACATTATTTTTTACTTATAATATAGATAATCATATAAAATTAATTACAAATTTCAAATAACAATATACTAAATCAAGATGAAACTTGTAACAAATTACCTAAGAGTCAATACCAAATATATGATGTAAGAGATCGTCACTAAGAACAAGATCATCCAATATGTCCTACCCTTGTGTTGCGGCATCCTGCCCCTGCATCGCAACATCCTGCCGAGAGTCTTGTCGTGCCTCCTATGTCCCATAATCACATAGGTTCCCACATGTACTACACAAATGTGGGGACACATGACGCCTACTACTCTCACCCTCATCAGCTTGGGTAAGATCATCGACATGCTGTGATAGAGTTTGGGTGAGAGTAGTCAATGAATGTAAAGTCTCCAGTTCAACACTCTCCTTCAAAGCCAAAGGGAGTGACCTACGTTCTGGCCTCACTCAGGGTATAGGAACATGGTCTTCATCTCACTGAGCCCTGGGTCTATCTTGGCCAGAGCCACCACATCTACCCTGGAACTCACGAATGTTAAAATAATTTGAAATCTTGTTGAGGATGAACTCGCAATAGAGTTTCCTGAAGAAATATTGTGGTACCTCATCATTGTTGCATGGGTGCTCATCAAAGACCATGTACCATCTATCCCAAAAGTTTCAGGATATTTCTTTATTCCTACACCAATGTATAGGAAACTATTTGCAACTTTCTTCTAATCTTTGGCTAGTTTTGGGATTAATAAAGTGTGCACATAATTGAGATTTTGTAATTTTTTCATTCTTGACTTGTTCATATGACAACTTGTTGGCATAATATTGTTGACTCCTCTCCCTATAGTTTTGGAATTTAGTGATTTGTTTTGTCACCAAATCCATGTGGGAAACAATCTCCTCTAGTGATTTTGTAAGTGCCCTCCTACGATCAGTGGTTCCACTTGGATTCTTTAGGGTTTGAATAATAGTTTGAAGATGTTTCTTGTTTTCTTCTATTATCCCTAGGTAGTGTTCTTGATTATCCTTTGCATTAAAAGGAGGCGAAGGTGGGTTTTAAGGGTTTGGAGGGTTTTGGGGGTTGTTTTCACCCTCTTCAACTGGATTTAGGTTTTCTCTTTCTCCAATAACTATAAATGCAATATAAAAACAAATCAAACATTGCAAAACTCAAAAATTGTTCTCAAACTAACAAAATCAAATCAAACCCTACCTTCTTCCTATGCTAGAGCCTCCAAATTTGCATGATGACTTCTTTGGTAGCGAGGTGGCATTGTGAATTTGTTGTTTTCTCTATTACACTTTATTGGATAGCCTTTTCTTCAACGCGATCGTACTTTTACCTATTTTCTTTGCTGCTAAGCTTGCAATGGTCGCGGCTGTGAGTGAGGAGAAATGGTTTTTTTTTAAGCAAAGCAAAACACGAGTGCATTATAACACGCTCGCGTTTTTATTTAATTTTGGAGATGGTGGTGGATTTTTGGTCCCCCATCTCTTTGCATTTACCTAGTATTTCGATAGAACTTGTGTACCTATAATAACCCATAAAACCTTTATCCAATGTATACAATTTATAAAGGAGAGTTGAGAGGAAACCACAAGTGGATTCCTAAAGCCACAACATCCCAAAATAATGGTATGGAAAAAACCCAACACTTCCATGTGAAAAATTAGTTCATCCATGAATAAAAACCTAACTCCTCAAGCATTTTTGACCCATGTGAAGAGTGGGCACAAATCCCCAAAATTAGCACTCCATTGTGCTCTTCGTTACACTTGTGGACCCCACATGACATGCAAAGGTTCTCCACTCTCTCACCTAGCATCTAAGATGGAGAAAGTGATGTAAATTAGGCCAAGTCAAATTGTAAATTCCACCATCATGTTCCAACATGCAATCCAATGACTATACTTGAACCTATCAACAAGCCTTCAAGCACCATACATATTCCTCCAATACCATCATGTAGTCTAAAGCCCCTCATGCTTCTTGAAGAATCTCCTACTATAAATGTAAGATAAGATCCATCATACTTCCATGTTGTTAATGATCCACAAGCTATCAAGCCCATCCATGAGTCTTCCATCTCCATCCAAACCCAAGAGCTATGTCAAGAACCCAATCCAAAGTAGGATCAACCTTTCTCCTCACCGAGTGAAGATCAACCTATCCAAACTACTCAAGCCACCACAATTCATGAAAAAGAAATGTCCATAATTCATATCCATCTTCCAACTAGTCTTATCCATCATTCACCAACATCCCATTATGAGACACTTGGTCCCCAAGAAAACATAAACAATCTAAATCTTAATGAGCATAATGTTAATCAAGATCCAAGAATCCCAAGTTATCCCTTTTTTGATCTCACGCCATCTCCTATTGATCCCTCATTATCTCCTATTGATCCCTTAGCATCTCCTATAGATCCCATCCCAAATCCATCATCTTATTCTCTTGGTCACAATACCTTCATCCGTGGTGGTTCTCTCATAGGAGAGGAACAACTTCTATCCACCACCCATCCTCCCCCATCTAATAATGGACTCGCATCTTGTTTCTAAAATGACACATATCATCGCACATCGCATGCTCCAAAACATGAATTATCAAGGAAAAGGCTTAGGCATCCATGAATAAGGTATCTTGGATCCCATCCACATCAAAATCCATTCACGATCACATGGCCTTGGCTATATATCCAAAGGAAAACAATCCAAAAATATTGGTAGCACCTTCCTGCATTCTAAATCCACTTTTTCCAATCCCAAACCCAGTGCACCTCATCGCACCTCCAAATCATACGCCACCATCCCTCTTCCATCATCATACCATTCTCAAAAGCATGTGACCATACATCTCCCTAAATCCACTCTTCCTCCACTCCTCTGAACTCCCACTAATCCCATCCCCCTCATTCATTCCTCTGCAAGTCCACTAATTCCTACATCCACACATCTCATTCCCTGAAATCCCCTCCAATCCCTAGTCACGGTCAACGAATGTACACATCGACCAAACATGAAGCCATCACAAAACTCATGGGATTCCAAAATAAAAATTTGTATGTCTCCTCACATAGAGAGAAAAATCCACAAAATCCTCAAGCTAATCATGTTGTAGGGCATCAATACATAAAGCCAAATAAAAAACCCAAAGGACTAAACAAACCACACACCCAAAAGAACAATCTAAAATAAAAATGGTGTGGGTCCCCAAGAAAAAGGCATTGAATCCAACTGAGACATCCAACTCCTACTCCATCCAAAAATCCCAAAAATCCCAACAATTCCACACCCAATCAAAATATCCTAAGAATCCTAGGTCCATTTGGGTCCCTAAATCCCCAAATTGGGAATCCAAAAATCCTCCATCTTGATCCCATTATAAATCCCCATTACTCCCCACTCCCCATCATACATATAAGCTTCAAACTCCACCACAGTGTGTGCAAACATTGGTCTTGGTTTCCCTTGACCCTACAACATTTCCTCACAATTCAATCCCCCCAACTTATATCCCCTATCCTGCATATCTCTCCCATCACATCCCTATGGTCCATACTTTTGCATAATCCATCCATCCTCCATCTTCCACCTATTCATCCATCATCCATTTACACCATCCATTCCATCTTCCTCCACATAATCAACTTGTCCAACATCCTCAGCTATAATGCTACTTGATATGATCCATGTGCGATAGCTATCTAAAATGGGACACTATCACCTCACTATGGAAATAAATGCTCAAGTCCCGGGCGTCCTCCTCCAAACCCCTTTATCCCTTCATCCAAAGTTCATCCTATTCCCTTCCTAAAAAAATAGTAAAGAGAAATCATTCATCCCATGGTGAAAACCATTTCATGGCGCCTTGGATAAGTATCATGATGAAAACCTGGAAAATAGGCGTCATGTGTAGATCAATTGTCTATGTCTTAAACTTGGGGGCAAGTTCTCTCATTTATCCCATCCAATGTCATCACCATCCATTATATCTTCTTACTTATCTCATTGCACCAATCTATCTTCCCTTCCTACATTGATCTTGATAAGGATAGGGATAAAATGTTGAAAAATGCTTTGGACATTTCTTGATATAACTAACCTTTTATGACCAATCCTATCATCTTATCACCTTAAGAATTATACCACAAATTCTTGAGCATAATATTTGCAATGGGGTATCTTATTCCTATGTGACATAGTCCTTGGAGATCACTTCTTGAACCTCCCCATGTCCATCCATCATGTCTCTCCCATCCATCTCATCTACTATCGGCAATCCTTTTGTGCGTCCCATCCATTATTGCCAATCCTTGTATCCATCCATCCAATCCTACCCTCATCCTTGTCCCTAGACTCGGCCTTCCCTTAGCATTGGTATTTAGGGAAAAGGCTATCCAAATGTAATCCAATGCCACTCTTTCCTAAAAACAAAAACACAAAAAATCATAACATACAAAAATCCAAGCAATAAACTAAATGCAAGTCATCCTTAATTCATGTCGATCTAGGAAACAATCTAGCCAAACCATCCAATCACATCCTTTGGTCTTGTTCCTAATCTGGTTGTCAGCCCTATCAAACAATCATCATCACCAGGATATATCATTCCCACAACACTATCCTTATCCAATCAACCAATCAATCAATCATCATTTTTTAGCTTGATAGGGGCAACAACATTGTTTTCTTTTGAATCATTTGTGCATGCTTGCTTTCTTACTTGTGTGTGTTATCATTTTATCTTGCATTTGTATTATCATTTTATCTTGCATCTGCATTATCCTTTGGTTTGCATTATCGTTTGATCATCTTTATCTATATTATCATTTTATCTGCATCTACATCAGTCCTTGTAACCTACCTACCACAAATGTTATCATGGTATTCCATATCATGGTGCTACATGGTATAGGGTTTCTTGTGACCTTGTTTGTGAGTCCAGTCCATGAAAAGGATGCAAAGTCACCCTGGTTCCTTATACCTTGGTGCATTATATCATTTTTCTATATTACAATAAGGATTGCTCTTTACATATTTAGCATAACCAAAAAATCATCTTTTTCTATCACACGTAGGTATCATTCCTATCAATTTTCTAATTTTCATCCTCATCTACTCTCTTATTCCAATAATCATATCCATTTCATTTCATCATCATATCATATCATCCAACAATGATACTTCATTTCCCTTTATTTGATCCTTCATCCATCATTCACTTGCAATCTTCTCTCATATCAATTTCCTCCCCTTCAAGAGCATACTCGTGTTCTTCCAACCCACTTATCCTCTCGAGGGGACATATCCTCTACCATCATCTTTCCTTGTCACTATCTCTTTGAGTGACTGGGGCATCACCATCTCTAATCCAACCATCTTCCTCTAAACCAAAGTATTCTATTCAACCTAACACTATGTTTTAAACTTCTCTGAAATGATGTTACTTTGCAACACCATCTCAAAGAGGGACAAAATGTAGACACTCAAAAATGGCTAACACATTTTCATATCACCTACACACCACACTACCTATATCATTTAATAATAAACTACTTCATTCTTTTATATTAATTAAATAATTCTTAATCATTTAATTACCTAACATTTTCTCCACATATTAATTAAATAAACAAATAAATTCCATTTTCTCCATCACAAATTAATAAAATTAATATTTTATTTATTTATCCATGTGCACATAAAATTAAATAATTAATTTATTTAATTTTCCTCCATAATTTTCTCTCACCATAATTTTCTCTCATCACCATGATTCTCTCTCATCACCCCACCTATCACTCTCAATTAGGTTTGTTAACAACCTAATCAAATCAGTTGACTAGTCAATTAATGTAGATAATAGATCAATCTATTTAGTCAACTCACCAATCAAGCTTGTTAACTCCCCTGATTCATGAGACAAAGACACTTTTCACTCTCTCATTCATTCAAATCCTCTCAGTCAATTTTCACCATTGGTCTCTCCAATCATTCTCCACCATGGATCTTCATTTATGGAAATCTATAAATAAACCCTCTTCTAAGCCATCATAATCAGGTACCTTCATTGTAAGTTTATGTTGCTAAATCATATCCAAATCCTCCATTATCAAATCATATCAAGGTTATCCTAAGATATTGAGCAATCCACATAAATCATAGAATCATTCAAAGCAAGGAACATATTTATTTGAGCTTGTGTGCATTCCATTCTGGTCCTTGGAGGAGAGGAATTGCATTTGAAGGGAAGGTAATTGTGTTGTTTGACTTTCTTTCATTGTTTATTCTTCGTATGCATGTTTTTGATCCACACTACTCTACCTACTCTTCATTTCAATGCTCTCCCTTCTAGAGATGAAGCATTAGTAGATGAAGAGACTAACTCACCTCACATCAGATCCCCCATGGATAGATGTTGAGCATACTTCTTCTATTTCTTCTCCTACATCATATATTCCTCAAGAAGATAATAATGTTAATACAACCATTGTTAATCGACTTATCCCACTTGGTAAGGGGATGTTGGATAAGTGCATTAATGTTCAAAATATTTCTTCAATTCCTAAAATCATTGTGCATAGGGTACCTGATCCGCCCTCACCTTCTAAACCAGTAATCATTGTTCGAGGTGCTCCAAACCCACCTCGACCTTCAAACTACTTCACCAATATTGTGAAATCAATCACTCTAAATGTGTTGCATCCATCTCAATATCATGTGGTTGCTCACATGTATAACACTACATTAAATAATCAAAACAAATAAATTTCATTTGTTCCTACTTTCCTTCCAAGTTATACACTTCCTCTCCCTCCTTTAGTTGCATGTTCAAGTTGCTTGGACATCACTAAGGATGTGTAATTTCCCCTTTTTGGATATTCTTGATTTCTTAACCTGCACACAAGAATAACTACTAGAAATGGACATTAGCAATATTAAAGATCAATAAATTAGAAATGAAATTAATACATCATAACATGATTAATGATATAGCACAAACAATATTTAGTTCCCAATCCTCAAGCCAATCCCATGGCAGGTCCCATTGTTGATAACTGAGAGGGGGGGGTGAATCAGTTATCCTACTATTTTCTTCTTTCTTAACTTACTTAATAATCAATGCAGCATTTATCCAAATAAGCAAACATAACTATGAAATGGAAATACACATGACACAATATTTTTGATGTGGAAACCCTGTTAAGGGAGAAAACCACGGGGTGATTAACCCAAGATTGTATTCTCTGTTAGAAGAATGGAAATACAAATTGGCACTTGCCAATTAGGGCTCATTGCCCGAGCACACTACTCACAAGAAGGCACACTGCCTACAAGAGACACACTATCTACAAAAAGGAATGTTATACAATACTTGAACTGATTGGTAGCATTCACATATGCTAGGGTTCAGTTCTAGTTAGGCTCAATATACTGATCTGCTGCACTTCATCTTTCATCTTCTCTTATGTTGCTTTCCTTTCACATACCGGACCTTCCTTATTGCTTCTGCTCTGCTCTGCTTTTATTCGCACATCACATATCACTACAACCCTTCTCACAACTAAATCCATCCTATATATATATCCGCACAAGTGATTTCATCATCTTTCTAGTCGGCACTGGAATAGTCAATATTTTCAATAGACTCTGATCTGTCGGTTGAATCCTTACATACCAAGTAATGCGGATCAAGGATATACTTGTGGAAACCATTAATCATGTCAGCCAAACATAATTCATGCCTTTATAACCTTTACCAACATCAGTAACACATCCAGAATAATGTCTGATGTTCTGCCAGTCAGTTCTTCCTCTGTTCACACTGCCAATTGGGAACCCGGTACTTAAGCATTCATATCTCTTTATCCTTTCCACACCAGAGGCTCAAACCTTGGAATCTATCAGTCAAAATAGTCCTCTTGACTTCCCCAAATCCGCACTTTACCAAGATACTTCCTCTGAGAGATCCGGACCTGTCTGTCGGACCTCGCCACATGCTCTATTCCTGTTTACCGGACCACAACATTCTTCACTCTGACTTCTGGTAGAGACATACCATGTCCTGCGGATGTGTGGGATGATCTTTGTTGCCATCAATGACAACAATCATGAATCCATATAGTGTCTCTTGCCAACAATCTCCCCCTTTGGCATTGATGGCAACACTTAGTGAAAAATGACTAAGTGTTTACACTATGCTCCCCCTTAGCTGATGCTCTATTTTTATATACATTTTCCAGAGCTCCCCCTTAGTTGGATTCCTCATTTTTCACTGCTCTTCACTCCCCCTTTGACATCAATGGCAAAGGGTAGGGTCCACATACCAAAATTTTCAAAAAAATACTTCTATACTTAGCCGCATAAGTAATTGTACATGCTATACTTTACATAAATTGAAGGATATCTGCAAAAGTTGTCTTCAATTGAATGAATTATGTAGCCCAACTTTGCTTCATTCTATCCAAAATTGAAATGTGACCACTCAACAAAAATGCAAAAGCTTCTGCCCTCTTAAGATCTGTCGGATCATTGGTTTGGGCGTGTTGACGCCTGAATTGACTGGTGGTTTTCTGAGCAATTTTCATTCAGGCACTCTCCCTAAGTATCCAAAAAATGCTCTAAGTAACGGACCTCCTCAGTATTTTTCAGCTGCATCATCATATTTTCTTGAGGAGGAGGTCATCATCATCATGTTTGTTTCCATGAGGGTCAGCATCATCATGTTCTTCGTCGACCGGTTTCTCATCGTCATCATCATATTTCGCTGTCGGGTGATGTTCGGGTTTTATCCTGATGATGCTGATGAGCTACAGTGCGCCCTTATCTGCTTGCGAGGGTGATGTTTCAAAGTCTCCGGTGATCTTCCATTTATCACCTTGCGCGAGCATGATGATGATGTTGCTTATTCTTTGAGTTGCTCGACCTAACTTGTTTTATCCTAAGGGTCGTCATCATCATCATTTTTTCAGTTGTCATCCTGCTGCTTGTGGAGGTCATCATATTTTCTGCCTTCGTGATATTTCGCCGGGGTGATATTTCTATCATCGGGTGATCTTGGTTATGATCATCCTGATGATGATGTTGAAGAGTTTCAAGTACGACCCGATATTCACTAGGGTCATCATATTTCGAACGTCAGGATGATCTTAGTCAATATCATCCTGATGATGTTGTATCACTTCTTGTTCTTTGTTTCTCATCCTGATGATGCTGACGTCATCCGTATATCAGGGTGATATTTTTCTTTCTGCCTAACTGCATCATGATATTCCTAAGGAAGGGGTGATATTTTCATATCACCCGGATATAAGTTTGTTTGTTCGAGCATCATGATGATGCTAATATCAAGGAGATATCCGCCTGTTGGCTTCGCGCATTATCTCCGGGGGGTGATCTTTTCAAGCAGCATCATCATATTCAGTTATCGCCCCGATCTTATAGAGGAGCTACAGTGCAACCTGATATTTGAACATCAGGAGGATATTTCCAAATATCCGGTTGTCTTCCGAATATCATGATGATGTTAATATGATGATGTCGTCATCAAGGTCCCGCGGGGGTTATATTTCTAACACTGATCATCTTGAAGAGACCTCCTGATATTTGCAAACATGATGATGATGTCATCCGGATATGAGGAGGTGTGCAGTAGGCAGATATGATGATGACGTCAGCAGGATATGATGATGACGTCATCAGGATGTTCATCGGCCAGACTTTTGTTATAAGCTCAGCAGGAGGATGTTCCTCTGAAGGATCAGGTTGTGCCGATTATCATGAAGGTTATGTTTCAAATATCATGATGACGTCAGGGTGATATTTCGAACAACAGGATATCATGCTGCTGGAGGATGATGATGATGAAGTCTATACTAGTGTCGTCAGGAGCAAAAGCGCCGACATGATATATGCTCATGACCTAGTATATAAAGTGCAAAGGAGGTTGCTGCGGGGTGCATGTGGGATAATGTTATCCTGCATATTCGAAATATCATGATGATGAATCTCGGCGGGAAGCGGTTGCGACTGTCTGTTTGATGTTCTTCCCGAGGCCGCGGGTTGGTGCGCCATCAATGGCGATTGTTGCAGAGGTATGGGCGATGGCGTGGACGAATGTTGTACCTGATTGAAGATCTGAATCCCTAGGCGGCGGCGCAAGGCTCGAAAAATCTTCCTGTCTCCTCCCCTACCTGCTGCATTCAAGTTTGAGCGCCATTTCTATGGTACTGTATATCTGGCGGGAATTTTGGTCAACCTGGTAGTTAATGCTGAAGACACCCTCCTGCTATATAATGCAGATGGTGTTGATCATTCAAGGTTGTTGAAAGTTGTAGATTTTTGGCTCTGTAATCCAAAACCAGCTGATCTGGTTGCTCTGTACAGTTTTTCTTGTGAGTTTATGTATCTCCTGTTGTAGGACTTGGCATGAATCCACTGGTTTCATGGTTGATCTTATATGAGTAATGCTACCTTAGCATGTGTTGTGTTAATTCTGTCTCCAGTATTGCATGTATCCTTCTTCTGGATCTGGATGTTTGCTTATGTTTAGATTCTAGAGCATAGAATTCCTATGTTGAATGTCTGATCTTTTAACCTCTGCTCAAGGGGCAGATTAAACTGTTTTCAGGTTGAACATTGGGAAGGGTATACTGCAGTAGGGATGCCATAAGTAGAGATAGCTCAACACTCTATATTGGGAGATATCTGTAAGGCAGATATCATGTGTATCCCCCTGAAATCCAGTTTTAGCTATTTATGCTGATCATTCACAGGTGTATGTCTACTGACTCCAAGCCCTGGATAGGCACCAGTCATGCTGTGTTCTTGTGTTATACACCATGTCCAGCTTTGCATCCAAATTCAAACTAAAACACTTCATACTTCCACCTGTTAGTTGTAGGAGTAGGATTAGGAACCCCCTGCATGCTCTCATACCCAACCAGACATCATGTCCAAGAATGTTGCCAGCCTTGTGATCTATCATACAGATCTTGGTCCATACATGAGAGCATTCTGCCTGCTGTTGTCAAGTCAGATCTTTCTATCTTTGAGCCAGTCAAGGTTACATCTTAAGTTATAGGGATACCCCCCTTGGTGCGGCAGAACCAGAAGTGAAGGGGAGGAGCTCACACAACCTCCTGTATTCAGTTGGCCTGAATCTGCCTGTGCATTAGAAGTGGCAAACCCTAATGCTGATTCAGAAGAAATGTCAACAAATTGGCGACTCCGCTGGGGAAGGATTGATAAAATAAAGAATAATACTTGTGACCCATCCGAGTCACTAACAAAATGATGCTCTGCTGGTGGAATGAACCTGGAGAAGTAGCTTTCAGCTGCTGTAAATTTTGTCCTCTCTGGAGAGGTGGCGACTCTGCAAAAAAGATCTAAATGCACATGAAAGATAGATGTATGTTATTGGTTGAAAGATGTACATATTTCTGCATCTGTATGAGAAAAGGTACCTTGTTACTTCCCCTTTATTTGCTGTTTTACTGCATAAGTTAGATGCCAGGGGAAGCCTTAGGTCTTAGACAGACAAAGGATGTCTAGGAGTAAGATTTTTATGAATCCAAGTATGAGTTATCCCACACTCAGTGGTAAAATGTTGGATAAAGGGATTGAAGAGATAAGAAATAGGTTGATACTCTTAGAGGCTGAGCAGGCCAAGTTAAGAAGTAATAACCCTGTTGTGTCTGCCAGTCAAAAAGCTAAACCTCCTGTCAGCCCTTTTGATCCTTTGTATGACCAACTGGATTTGTCATGGGTAGATTATAAAGTAGAAACTATGCCTGCTAGGATATACTGTCAGATGCCTAGATTTAGTGGTCACAATGTATGTGATGGGAATGCACATATCCAAAATTTTCAAAGTTTTATGGGAAAATATTCATTCAGAGATGAGGATATGTGGATGAGGTTTCTTGTTAGGTCCTTTGATGCAAAAGCAAAAGACTGGTATTTGAGCTTTCCAAAGAGATCCTTTGCCTGTTGGGATGAACTTGCTGATTGTTTCAAAGAAGAATTTGCAAAAGAACCGGCTGATCTTGTTGCAGAATTGATGAGAATCAGAAAACAAGATGAAGAGCCATGTGTTGATTTCAGTCATAGGTTTGCAGTAGCCCTTTCACATGTCCCTGAAAGTTTCAGACCTGATATTTCAGCCTGTGTTGGCATATTCTTTGAAGCTTTTGAGGAGGGCTCTAGTGCATTACTGAGGGATTTCAAGGTGACAAGTATGCAGATGGCATACAGGTTCATTGAGAATGTAGAAGAAATGAGAAATATGCACCTGCTGAAACCCCTGTCCCCAGGCCTTGGTGTGAAAAATGGTTATGAAGCTGCAAATGACCAAGTCATGAAGGCATCATGTGAAGATGAAAAGATGAATGTTGAGGATGCCAGTGAAAGGACTAATGAGGATTCCCATTGCAATCATGAGGCATCTGACCATGAAGACAACAATGAGGTTGTGGACAGCAATGAGCAATTTTTAGAATGGACCTGTGGAGAAAATTGTGAGTATTGTACTCAAGACAGAGAAGATATAAGCAAAGAGAGAGGCAGTCCTATGTGTGACCCATTGCCTATCTTTCAAACACATGGAGATCATGAAGAGCAGTCAGAAATTGAAATAAGTGCTAGTTCAGAGCATGACTGTTTTTCATTTGATGGCTGTTTTGCTTATGATACACAGGCTGATACTCCTCCACAGAATGAATCCATTGGTGATGAAGAGGTATGCTCTGCTGCCCATGAACAAATGGCATACTATGATGAAGCTGATGTACCTGGGCCACCCATTTATGACACATGTGGTGATGAGGATCTGTCTGAGTGTGGTGAAGATCTAGACACTATTTTTGGCTTGGATTCTGTTTCTCATCCTGATGAAAGAGGAAACAACATACATCAGGTAAGTGATTGTAAAAATGTGCCTGATTGTAAAGAGGTGTCAGAGCCTGATCTTTTCCAGCCTGGTGTACCAGATGGTTGTGTACATGATGTGCACAATTGTGATTTTGAAAGCTTTTCTTTTGATAGGCCAGCATATAACACAATGAGCCCTGATCTTCCTAGTTGTGTGGTGGACTCTGAGTGTTTCCTATTTGCAGTCCAACTAGGAGATCATTTTACAATGCATACTGCTGATGCAGATGATGATAGGTGTTACATACCATTTGAGCATGCATTGCCTGAAACATTCTGCACCCACATGTCACATGATGCTGAGGGTTATCTGCACAAGGATGATGACAAGCCAAATCAGAGGGTTGAATGTGCAGATGACAAGATTTGTTTGTGGGTGGATCCTGACAGTATCTCCAAGCTTGACCCAGTGCATGCAGATGAAAACAAGATATTTGACAAAGGGAGATACATGTTTTTCTTTTCTTGGTGGCCTTAGGCCATCAAGTGTGTTGGGTGATGCAGGTCAGTGCAGTATTTGACTCTGTGCCCAATGGATAAGGGACTGGTCTGCATCCCAGAGATCTGGGGTTCTCGCTGCAGTCTTTCACCTGCACGTCCCCAGGCAGAGCCACTGTTGACGCCTGAATTGACTGGTGGTTTTCTGAGCAATTTTCATTCAGGCACTCTCCCTAAGTATCCAAAAAATGCTCTAAGTAACGGACCTCCTCAGTATTTTTCAGCTGCATCATCATATTTTCTTGAGGAGGAGGTCATCATCATCATGTTTGTTTCCATGAGGGTCAGCATCATCATGTTCTTCGTCGACCGGTTTCTCATCGTCATCATCATATTTCGCTGTCGGGTGATGTTCGGGTTTTATCCTGATGATGCTGACGAGCTACAGTGCGCCCTTATCTGCTTGCGAGGGTGATGTTTCAAAGTCTCCGGTGATCTTCCATTTATCACCTTGCGCGAGCATGATGATGATGTTGCTTATTCTTTGAGTTGCTCGACCTAACTTGTTTTATCCTAAGGGTCGTCATCATCATCATTTTTTCAGTTGTCATCCTGCTGCTTGTGGAGGTCATCATATTTTCTGCCTTCGTGATATTTCGCCGGGGTGATATTTCTATCATCGGGTGATCTTGGTTATGATCATCCTGATGATGATGTTGAAGAGTTTCAAGTACGACCCGATATTCACTAGGGTCATCATATTTTGAACGTCAGGATGATCTTAGTCAATATCATCCTGATGATGTTGTATCACTTCTTGTTCTTTGTTTCTCATCCTGATGATGCTGACGTCATCCGTATATCAGGGTGATATTTTTCTTTCTGCCTAACTGCATCATGATATTCCTAAGGAAGGGGTGATATTTTCATATCACCCGGATATAAGTTTGTTTGTTCGAGCATCATGATGATGCTAATATCAAGGAGATATCCGCCTGTTGGCTTCGCGCATTATCTCCGGGGGGTGATCTTTTCAAGCAGCATCATCATATTCAGTTATCGCCCCGATCTTATAGAGGAGCTACAGTGCAACCTGATATTTGAACATCAGGAGGATATTTCCAAATATCCGGTTGTCTTCCGAATATCATGATGATGTTAATATGATGATGTCGTCATCAAGGTCCCGCGGGGGTTATATTTCTAACACTGATCATCTTGAAGAGACCTCCTGATATTTGCAAACATGATGATGACGTCATCCGGATATGAGGAGGTGTGCAGTAGGCAAATATGATGATGACGTCAGCAGGATATGATGATGACGTCATCAGGATGTTCATCGGCCAGACTTTTGTTATAAGCTCAGCAGGAGGATGTTCCTCCGAAGGATCAGGTTGTGCCGATTATCATGAAGGTTATGTTTCAAATATCATGATGACGTCAGGGTGATATTTCGAACAACAGGATATCATGCTGCTGGAGGATGATGATGATGAAGTCTATACTAGTGTCGTCAGGAGCAAAAGCGCCGACATGATATATGCTCATGACCTAGTATATAAAGTGCAAAGGAGGTTGCTGCGGGGTGCATGTGGGATAATGTTATCCTGCATATTCGAAATATCATGATGATGAATCTCGGCGGGAAGCGGTTGCGACTGTCTGTTTGATGTTCTTCCCGAGGCCGCGGGTTGGTGCGCCATCAATGGCGATTGTTGCAGAGGTATGGGCGATGGCGTGGACGAATGTTGTACCTGATTGAAGATCTGAATCCCTAGGCGGCGGCGCAAGGCTCGAAAAATCTTCCTGTCTCCTCCCCTACCTGCTGCATTCAAGTTTGAGCGCCATTTCTATGGTACTGTATATCTGGCGGGAATTTTGGTCAACCTGGTAGTTAATGCTGAAGACACCCTCCTGCTATATAATGCAGATGGTGTTGATCATTCAAGGTTGTTGAAAGTTGTAGATTTTTGGCTCTGTAATCCAAAACCAGCTGATCTGGTTGCTCTGTACAGTTTTTCTTGTGAGTTTATGTATCTCCTGTTGTAGGACTTGGCATGAATCCACTGGTTTCATGGTTGATCTTATATGAGTAATGCTACCTTAGCATGTGTTGTGTTAATTCTGTCTCCAGTATTGCATGTATCCTTCTTCTGGATCTGGATGTTTGCTTATGTTTAGATTCTAGAGCATAGAATTCCTATGTTGAATGTCTGATCTTTTAACCTCTGCTCAAGGGGCAGATTAAACTGTTTTCAGGTTGAACATTGGGAAGGGTATACTGCAGTAGGGATGCCATAAGTAGAGATAGCTCAACACTCTATATTGGGAGATATCTGTAAGGCAGATATCATGTGTATCCCCCTGAAATCCAGTTTTAGCTATTTATGCTGATCATTCACAGGTGTATGTCTACTGACTCCAAGCCCTGGATAGGCACCAGTCATGCTGTGTTCTTGTGTTATACACCATGTCCAGCTTTGCATCCAAATTCAAACTAAAACACTTCATACTTCCACCTGTTAGTTGTAGGAGTAGGATTAGGAACCCCCTGCATGCTCTCATACCCAACCAGACATCATGTCCAAGAATGTTGCCAGCCTTGTGATCTATCATACAGATCTTGGTCCATACATGAGAGCATTCTGCCTGCTGTTGTCAAGTCAGATCTTTCTATCTTTGAGCCAGTCAAGGTTACATCTTAAGTTATAGGGATACCCCCCTTGGTGCGGCAGAACCAGAAGTGAAGGGGAGGAGCTCACGCAACCTCCTGTATTCAGTTGGCCTGAATCTGCCTGTGCATTAGAAGTGGCAAACCCTAATGCTGATTCAGAAGAAATGTCAACAGGGCGGTAGTCTGAGCATCACTGATGGCCTCATGCATGGCCTCTAACTTAGAGATAATGATTCTTCTGAGTTCACCCATCCGGCTAATTATGTTCTTCTTTTCCTTCTCAAAATTCTTTATTGCATTTGTGAATGCAATAGTTTGACACTCTTGATTGACTATGGAGGAAAAGAGAGGATCAAAACTTTGAGACAAACTTAGTAGTTTATCTTCTTGCTCTTTTATTTTCTTCTCAATCTCTACTGTTGCTTTGGACCATGAAATACAAAATTTGTATATTTTTCCGCCATCTATAAGAGCATTTTCTAAGCTCTTTATCCATATACTTATATTTCTCCTATCATTACTTATCAACCCTTGTACCTCTGATAATCTTTCTGCAAGAAATTCCTTCCGGACCTTATCTTCTGTTGATTTCTCTAGTGAATCAAAATGTGTGCTAACACTATTGACTAGAGTTTTGAGATTACCGGATGAGGAGGTTGTGGGATCTTTCTGAAACGATGGCATAATCTTTTCTAGCACTCTGGAAGCAGCTTCTATCAAATCACAGTCTTCCATGTGAGACTTTAGGAGTTTTTCTTTAGCCTTGGCATTAGCAAATGAAGCAATCTTCATTGTTTGTACCGGAGAAAGAGAATCAAAGTTAAATGGTCCTTGTAGAAGCTCTGGTTCATCAATCTCCATTGTTTCTTTGTTCAGGAATTCTTGGACAGTTTTTGCAGTGTCTCTTGTCGGAGACAGATGTTTCTTCTCTTCTGCATTCTTAGGGCTGTCCCTTAAAGCTTTCTCTCCTTCCACATTCTTACCACTATCAGTTGTGGTTTCCTCTGTTGGGGTCTTCTCTTCCTCTGCAACCTTGGTACTATCAACTTCTTTTTCCTTCACTCCTGCTTCTTTCTCCTGTATTCTATCTTCTCCTTTAGATCCGGAAGCTGTAGGGGAAACTGGAGGAGAGATATTTGTTTGTTCATGAGCCACCTCTTCCGGAATAGAGGATTCTGAGCCCTTGTCTTTACCAGAGTCCTCTGTGATGGGAATGTTGAACTTTTTAAGAGTATTTTAGAGAATCTCTTCAGTCTCTTTTGCCACTCTGTCAGTTTCACCAAGCATGAGCTGATTCATCCTAGCTTTGCTCCGAAACCCATCCTTGCACTTTTTAAAGATCATATTCATTTGCTGCGGAGTGATTGAAGGGAAGAGCTGAATGGCAACCTGTTCCCAGATCTTGAGGTCTTTTGTTTGAGCATTGTTCTTCCTCATTTCAAGCCTTTTCTCTAATCTTTTGGGAATTAGAGAGATTATTTCAATAAAAGCTTTGTTGTAAGTGTTCAAAAACTGAATTGTAGCTTCCTCTAGAATCTTTTTATTTGCTTCATGATATTCATCATAAAATTCTGTTAGGGGTTGCAGGTTCCCATCCACAGTGACTACTTTTACTACAACCTCTAAGGATAGAGTGGGTTTTTCAGCAAATTCCTCTTCCTTCTCTTCTTCTCCTTGACCGGTAGAATGTTCACCGGATGATTTCTTCTTCTTCTTCAGTTTCCTTATCTCCTCATCTGATTCGGTTTCCTCATCATCTTTTAGGCTAACATAGGACCTTGTTGCCTTTTTCTTTGTTCTCTTTTCTCCTTTTCTGGATGATTGTGCTTCCGGTTTAGATGCCCTTGAGCTTTTGGTAGTGGCAGGTGCAGATCTCTTAGATGATCTAGTCCGGGTGGAGGTTTCTACCAGAGCACTTTCCTTGCTTTTCTTTTTTGCCTCTTTCTTCTATTCCTCAGCCCTTTCCATCTTTTTCTTGTGGGCATCAAGTGCCTCCTTTGAGATGCCAAGGCCTTGGGCAATATTCTCTACTTCTTTTCTCACCTTCCTTTTGATCTCTGGTTCTCTGAGTTCTACATGAATCTTTATACTCAGCTCCTCAAAGGTTCCAAACCTTTCTGCCTTTGGATCCTTTGGCTGACTTAGCATGTGTTGAACATGCAGTTCTACAATTTGTTCATCAACTTCATACCCCATGGGCATGATCCATATAGTTCTTAGTTCTACTGCCTCCATTAGGCACTGATCAGTCTCTACCATAAAACAAACTGTGTCTTTATATTTTTCAACAAGAGACTGGGGAATCCTTTCTCTTGCTTGCATCATGTTCTAAAAATTCTTGAAGTATCCCCATAGAGCTGTATTTTGTGGTTTGTTATCACCCAGTCCATGCAAATAATCTCTTATTTGGATAGCCACTGGTCTGTCATTCTACCACACCCAGCCACTAGATCCGGGAAGCTCATTCATAAAGTAGAAGAATAGGCACAATATTAGTTATGAATTCTTTTTATCTTTCTTTATTTTTTGCAGATTCTCCAAGAGTTGGTTCAAGAGAAGCTGACAAAGATCATAGTCTGCATCCTTTCTTAGCATTTCATAAGCGGTGTAGATGGCAGTTCCAGGTACTAAATTTTCCCTGCTAGAATGATATATTTTATATCCAATGATCATGGAGGCATACTTGACATCCAGATCAGAGCTGTCATCTACTGCCATTGCTCTTTTGTCAAACTTGGATCCGATAGCCTCACTCACAATTTGATTCTTCACATATTTAAGAACAGGAATCCCACCGGATGAGTGTAATTCGGTAACTGCCCTGATGGCATCTTTTGTGATTTTGAATGGTCCATTTAACCACATAAAGTTGTCATGTATTCTACTCAAAATGTACCTGACCCATTCATCCTCAGTAAAATAGGGGAAATGTATGTATTGTTAAAAGTGCTTATTCCGGAGGCCCTTGTATTGGGGTTTGAGCTCAAATGAATCATCTAACAGTTGTTTGTGATAGATATCTCTTAGTTTGAATTCCCCAAACTCTTCAACATTTGCGTGTATGTAAACCCTAATATCTTCGGTGTGCAAAATGCTATGCGGAACATTGGAAAATGCTCCTAGGGGATCTACCTCCAAGTATTTGTATGGATGTTTCTTAAATGTGGGGTGAGGTCTATCAGAAATCTTTACTATATTCAGAGTAGCCATCATCAAAGAATCTTACTGAAGGATATCAAGAATGAAGAATACCTTTTACGCAGTTTAGGGCACACGATGAAATCCAGATTGAGCTGTATGAAGAATCGTCTTGATCTTTGGGAGAAGTAGTTACAGAGCTCCTTTTCTCTCTTCTTCTTGAATGCGGAATGAACAAGTGATTAATGAGAAAACCCTTATATTGCTTCGTAAACCCTATTGTCAGGTTGCAATAAATGCTTGACCTAAGTTATTCCAGTTGGTCTTGTTTGGATGACTTGAAGAACCAGATCAGTCCTGATCTTTAAACAACATGCGGATCTTCCAAATCTTAACCATAGTTTGTTTGGATGTTTCCCTTATGAATTCTTCAATCCACAACTCTTCTTGTGCCAGTTCTAGCACCAATTGATTGGCTGGGGGAACAAGGTTTTCTTTGTGTCTCCCCCTGAGCCAAAGCTCACTTCTTAATTTTTGGAAGGGATATCAGCACCAGAGTCTGGTGCGGATCCAACCTCTACATTCTCTGTACTTTTCTTCACCCAAATCTTGTTCATCTCACTTTTAACTTCATCCGCATTCACCTTTTGTTTACCCTTATCTTGATTCTGATTATGATATACCGGACCTCTTTTGTCCTGATTCTTGCTTCTACAAAATTTTGCACTATGACCGGATCTATTGTAGATTTGGCAAACAACATTTCTTTGTATATTTGACTGATATCCTCTTGATCTACATTGATTAGCCATATGACCTATTCTATTGCATGCAAAGCATCTACCATTGAATGATTTGTTCATTTGCATATTTCTGCATTCATGAGATTTGTGACCATACCTTTTGCAGTTAAAACACTATTCGGAGAAAGATGAGTTAGTATGATTCATTCTCTTTCTGCACTGATTAGCTTTGTGACCAAAGTGATTGCAGTTGTGGCAGTATCCATTGAAGGATGGATATCTTTGAGCATTAGGCTGTCTTACCAAAGGTTTTCTAGGCCTGTTCCTTGGATTTTCAAATCTAAAATTCTTCTGACCAGATCCGGAGCTTTCTCCTTTCTCATATCCCAAACCACACTTGTCATCTACCTTCTTTTGACTTCCAAGAAGAACTTCAAGTTGAGCAGAACTTATCTTGAATTTCTCTTTATACTCATTTGTTGTTTGAAGATCCCTTTTGAGAGAAACAATTTGATCCTCAAGTTTTTCTTCATTATCTTTAGCATCTTCAAGATCAGATTCAAGATGTCTGATAATTCTATCCATCTGGTGGCAATCTTCTGATTTCTCCTTGAGAGATTGTCTTAGATTATCTTCAATTTTTCTTTTCTCTTCAACTTCTTGGGTAAACTTCATGACTCCTGATTCCATTTCATGTCTTACCATAATGATTTCTTTTGATAACTTTTCACACAACTCAGTTTTTTCCTTCAGCTCTTCATTTACATTATTTGCTTCACCTTGTCTTGCCAATTGCTGAAGCAGCTCCTTTCTCTTTTTCATAGAGAGACTTAATTTGTCTTTTAGTTCTCTCATGAAATCATCAGCCTGTTTGAGTCTTTCCTTTAATTCATTGACTTCAGAGTTAGACTGTTCAGGATCATCAAGGGCAGTCTTGAGTTGCTCCCTTAAACCATATACATCCATTTGAATTCCCAAATCTTCCTCAAGCTGTTAGGCTCTGTTAGGAGGAACTTAGCTCTGATACCAATTGTTGATAACTGAGAGGGTGGGTGAATCAATTATCCTACTATTTTCTTCTTTCTTAACTTAATAATCAATGCAACATTTATCCAAATAAGCAAACATAACTATGAAATGGAAATACACATGACACAATATTTTTGACGTGGAAACCCTGTTAAGGGAGAAAACCATGGGGTGATTAACCCAAGATTGTATTCTCTGTTAGAAGAATGGAAATACAAAATGGCACTTGTCAATTAGGGCTCACTGCCCGAGCACACTACTCACAAGAAGGCACACTGCCTACAAGAGACACACTATCTACAAAAAGGAATGTTATACAATACTTGAACTGATTGGTAGCATTCACATATGCTGGGGTTCAGTTCCGGTTAGGCTCAGTATACTGATCTGCTGCACTTCATCTTTCATCTTCTCTTATGTTGCTTTCCTTTCACATACCGGACCTTCCTTACTGCTTCTGCTCTGCTCTGCTTTTATTCGCACATCACATATCACTACAACCCTTCTCACAACTAAATCCATCCTATATATATCTGCACAAGTGATTTCATCATCTTTCTAGTCGGCACCGGAATAGTCAATATTTTCAATAGACTCTGATCTGTCGGCTGAATCCTTGCATACCAAGTAATGTGGATCAAGGATATACTTGTGGCCATCGTTAATCATGTCAGCCAAACATAATTCATGCCTTTATAACCTTTACCAACATCAGTAACACATCTGAAATAATGTCTGATGTTCTACCAGTTAGTTCTTCCTCTGTTCACACTGCCAATTGGGAACCCGGTACTTAAGCATTCATATCTCTTTATCCTTTCCACACCAGAGGCTCAAACCTTGCAATCTATCAGTCAAGATAGTCCTCTTGACTTCCCCAAATCTACACTTTACCAAGATACTTCCTCTGAGAGATCCGGACCTTTTTGTTGGACCTCGCCACATGCTCTGTTCCTATTTACTGGACCACAACATTCTTCACTATGACGTCTGGTAGAGACATACCATGTCCTGCGGATGTGTGGGATGATCTTTGTTGCCATCAATGACAACAATCATGAATCCATATAGTGTCTCTTACCAACACCCATAAGAGTACTCGCAAATTTGAACGTGATGGAGGGCACACTTCCTACCTATCACATCTTGACAAGAGCATGATGGAGGGAACACTTCCTACCTATCATCTCTTGATGAGGGCATGATGGAGGGCATGCTTCCTACCTATCATCTCTTTAACATAACTTGATGAGAGAATGATGGAGGGCATTCTTCCTACCTATCATCTCTTTCACATAACTTAATGAGAGCATGATGGAGGGCATTCTTCCTACCTATCATCTCTTTAACATATCTTGATGAGAGCATGATGGGGGGGCATTCTTCCTACCTATCATCTCTTCTTGATCAATAAATATAGTTTAGTTCAAGGATGGCAATATATCCTCTTGCTATGTCACAATTGTTTATATGATTAGACTGATTGATAATTCCAATCTGCTGTTATATATATGTTTATGTGAGAGTGACTGATTTATATTTCTATATGATATTTATTTTTGCCTCTTTCTTCTTGCTGGTGTGTGTGTGTGTGTGTGTGTGTGTGTGTGTAATTTAGAAATATTCTTTTATATACTTAGAAATATCTTCTTATTTCCAAATCAGATATTCTTTTCTTAATATTCTCTAATATATCTTCCTTCTTATATGCAGATCTATGTATTTCCCATATTCCTCTTTCTCTTTCTCCTACCTCCCTCATATATCTCCCTACATCCATGAAGAGATACATCTCTTCCCAAAAGATGATGACTTTTCCATTTTTTAAATCGTAGCCTTTCTTCACACATCACTAATTGCTTCCTTAATATTAAGGTTGCCTTGGTCTTACCTTTCACTGCCCCTTTCTAAATTAGATAGTAGCCAATATGAATCATATCTATTGATTGTTGCACCCTTTGCATTGAATATTATAGGGATCGCTGATTTATCATAAATTTTTTTGTCTTTATTAAGAGGTCAGCATTACCTCTATTTGTTAACATACTAAAATCAAACTATAGTATGCTTTATAAACTATGTATTATTAATTAAGTATTATATATATACATATTATAATATTATAATAATATTTAATTTAATATTAATATTTATATTATATAATATAATATAATAATATATTTAGTTAATTATATATATATTATATATATTTTAATTTATAATATTTAAATATTTATATTTATAAGATATTTAATTATATTAAATTATTTATATAATAATATTATTTAATATTTTTTGTTAAATATTATATTTTAATAATATTATATATGTTTATTTAAATATGACTAAACCCCACATTTTATGAAAGTGACTTCACCGTCTTTATTATGATGTTTAAATCTTTAATTTAAACAATGCCTTAATATCGGGACATCACAGGATGTGGAGAACTCTTTAATTTCTCATCATCACTCTTTAATTTCTCTTCCAAAGGAGAGTCACTGACCCATTCATCCTTCTCTTCACCACATAATTCTCAAAATTCTATTAATAAAATCTCTATCAGTGCTTTTGATGACTCTCCTTTGAGTGATGATGAGGCTATGAATGTTTTTATTGACCCTTTATCTTGTCAAGATGGACTATTTTCTCATTCATCCCCTCCTTTTTCCTTGGAGGATGAACCCCCTCTTGTAGATAAAGGTGAGCATGCTAGTATCATTCATCACTTTGAGAATGTCACATTGGTCGAAAGTCCTCCTTTGATACATATATTGAACATTCTTCCACTGCATCTCCTGAGAGTATTATATCTACTCTCTTGGAGACTTAGTTAATCACTCTTCCCCCTCCTACCTGCAAGAAATTTTCTAAGCATTGTCATTGCACTCTTCCTTCTTGTGGGTATCATAGAGTACTTGATCATTCTACCAATCAATGTCAAGCATTAAAAGACATAATACAAGGCCTTATTGATACAGGCGTCATTCCTTCTCTATCTTCTACATTTATTGGAGGCACATTGCGATCTTCATAGAATTTTATTTCTTCTTCTCTTGGCTAGGTGCACTTTGCTAGGACATCAAGATATACCTTTGTCTAGCTCACCTAGACTTTCATGCTTCTTTAACATCTACACATGGCATTGAGATTAGATTTGTCATCATTTTGAGACTCTCCTGTTATAATTTCAAGTTTACCTTTATTATAATATTGAGTCCGTAGTTATGATGTCAAGCTTACTTTTGTCATCATTTTTCAAATTGCTCTATTATGACATTGAGCTTACCTTTGTTATAATAATGAGTCATTGGTTATGATATCAAATTTACCTCTATTATCACTTTGCGACTACCTCTATTTTGACATCGTGATCAACTCTATCTTAAGAGGAAAACCATCTTATTTTCCTATCATTTCACATGTCATGGTACACTTCTCCCTTTTGGTGATGAGAAGTTGTTTTAGTCCATCGTTGGTGTTCTTCCTATAACTTCTACATTCACTCATGGTGTAGCTCTACCCTTGGAGAACTCTATCCTTTAGTCTCCTTGTGACGTGGATTTTGTTGAGACGTTCTAATCACTTCACCGTTAACTATGGTTTATTTTACTATCACCTAATTATGTTGTTGCTTGTTAAATGTGGCACGTAGCTTTATTTCACTGCTTGTTGCCCTTCGTGGCTGTACAATTTTTGGTGCAACTACCTTCTCTTTTCTCAAGTAACAGCACTTCTTTTATCTTTCTTGTCCTCACTCCTATTCTGGGGGGGCAATGACAACTTGTTTCGGAAGCAGACACCATACGGGTGTCCTTCCTATGGACACTCTTCTTTCTTTATCCCCTCTCACTTACCTTAAAATCAATTGCATACATTTCTTTATGCAATTATTTTAAGGGGGCATATACTCTACTCACATACATGCATTCAAACATGCGCCTTGCTTCATTTTCACCCCCTGCGGTGTTGTTTATTTAATGCTCCTCGAAGCGTTCAGCCCCTGTAGTGTTGGTGTTTAATACGCTCCCTGAGGTGTTGTTTATTTTTATGTTGGACCTAAGGCGTTTATTTATATGCTCCCTAAGGCATTGGTAGCATATGATCCACCTAGCATAATACAACTTGCTGGCTTGTGCGCTTCATATGACCTACCTTTCAATACCTATAATCACCTAGCATAATGCAACTTTCTAGTCCATGATATGAAGGTTTTTTTATTTGCATGACCCTTAGCGAAAGAGCAAGCTAGTGTCCAAGTCATGTACTCTTCTTCGTTCGTATTGATTGCTCTCTTGTCTATATGGATGTCTTCTCTCCATGACAAAATCAATCGACTCATTCTATTCTTCTCTCCATTTAAGAATTCCTCTATTTGTTGGTTTTCTTTATTTTTGTTGTATTTTGGGGACGATGCATAGTATTGAGACAACCTTTCACATTGAGGTCTCTTTCACTTTGCTGACTCAAAATTTTTCTTTACTTACTGTGTGTTTTTCCCCTCTATGTATTTGTTTGCTTAGATTTATGTGTATTAGACTATACTATTTGCTAACCACAAAGGTTAAGGCAATTCATATTTGATCTAATCCTCCTTTTAATTAGCTCTATATATGTATCTTTGACATCTGTTTCATGAGTAGATTTTTGGCCTAACATTGTGATTTTGCATAATCCTAAGTTGGGGGCTTCATATCTCTCACCTAGAGACATTCAACATCCTCTAGAATGTCCATGGGTAAAAATTTTTCTCTCATTTAATTTCATGTTATCTACTTTAGCTTGCATATGCACATAGGTTCATACACCCGCTAAAGTGGGGGCTAAATGTAGCATCGTATATTGTGCTTTCTCACAATTACACGCTAAGTTTGGCACTCACCTTAGTGTCCACCACTTCTTTTTAACCCTTTCTGCTAATCACATCCAAAAAACCATAAAAATACATTAATCTTGGCTCTATGCCAAGCAAACTGGACTTTCAAAGAATTGAAGTTGCTTGGATGACATCACTTAGCGTAGACGTCTGCATGGCGTACTAATGTCCTATAAGCATCTATTCATTAGCCAACCATTTTTAGAAGTGTTTTTGTTTCCGTGCCATTCTGAGATTTTTTGGATCTTTTCTCTTGCAATAGATCTTCTCACAATATTTTCTCTCATAGAATTTTGGTCCTTAAATAAAGTCACCATATGAGTGGGTATTTGTGCTTCAAAAAGAATACAAATTGATAACTTCACCAAAATCTCAACTAGAATGAATTCTTCTCCAACTGGGCATGCAATAAACTATTCATATCCAGTAATGTTCCAAATACTAGTGCCTTGTGACACACATTATCATGAAATGTTTTGCAAGTGTGGTACCTTACAATGTAAGACAAACTTTGTGGTTAGAAGGTTGGTTCCTTATCTAGTTTACTTAACCTAATCTAAACAAAGAAAAGGGATAAGAATTACTAGGAGTAAAAGTTGAAATAAATAGGAGGTTATGTACTAGAATAGATTCTCCTACTAATTTCTCATAGAGTATTTTGCACAATACTTAATAGTCAATAGAAACTCAAATTAGCATTATCATAAACATGTAAAAGACAATGATTTACTCATAAACAACCATAGAAGGAGGATATATATAATCTCAACTTCTCATATATTGATTGCTTCAGGTTCTACACGATTACATTCCATAAAAATATAGAAATTTTGGACACACAAAAAGGGCCAATCTAGGCTTACAGTAGGAAACTAAGAAGAAATGTCTTGCATGCAAGGCTCATCAAACACAATCTTACAAAGTTGAATCTAAAAAAGAATGAGCCCAAGGCTCTTATTCATAAAAAAGATGAGAGACAAGAATTGAGAACATCAACAAATAATAATGCTCTATTAGTCATAGAGAATTGTTCTCCTAAGAATTGCAAGATCTAAGAGATCTTTCCTCTAATGCCTAAACACATGTTCTCCACCTCTATTTATAGTTGCTGGTAGATGGAGCATTCCTTTCAAGCCGTAAAGTATCCTCTTGGAATTGGAAGTAGAGAGGATGCTTGTTCGTTTCAAAAATATTTTTTCAACAATCAGGGTTGAAACTATAGGTGTAGGTTTTGACCAAGTTCAATTCCATAGGAGTAGTTTTGATTAGGTTCAGTTTTACTCATGCAAGTTTGACCCATAATTTTCTTTTGTTGATCTTTTCCTAATTTTGTCTTTCTATTCATACTTAGACTTTTCTTGATTCTGATGGACCACACCTCCTTTCTTCAACAGGCTTTTTGTCCCACAAAATATTAATGAGACATTAAGTGGGGGAAGAGTTCTCCCACTTTATCCTTTGAATACCACCTTGTTTGTTTTGTCTTTTATCCTTTGAGTCCCACTTCCCAAGACTCTTGAACCCTATTGTTGGTCTCCGTTGTTTTTCATTACAATACTACATCCTTCAAAAGTATGGCTTGTCCATCAACACCCAAGTCCTCTAAAGAAGGTAGCAATTGCTCATCTTATTCTTCATCTAACATAGAAGGCTCATAAAGATGCAAGAATTCACAATTCACCATTGAATGCATTGTCATGAAAGGGGACAGATCAATTCTAAAATATTTTTCTCTCATGGCCTCCAAAATGGTAAATAGACCATATCTAAGGGGCTTAATTTTCTTGGTTTGCCCTCCAATCTTTCTTTTCATAAGGAAAGTCATACCTTATCTCCCACCTCGAGCTTATGTTCCTTCCTATGCTAATCATGTTTTTCTTTGTACATGCTTTGAGTTTTCTCCAATTGTTCTTTTACCTTGAGTTGGATTTGTCTTATCATCTTAACTAATTTTTGATGCTTTAGCCACCTCCAAATTTTGATGCTTCTTTTTTTTCTTGTTCCAAAGCAATATCAAATGAACTTGAGGGTAAATATCCCAAACACGCTTCAAAAGGCAATTGATTTGTTGAAGAATGAATTTCCCTATTGAAAGAGTGTTGAATGTAGTGAAGAGATTCGTCCCATGTCTTGGGACACTTACTCTTGTATCCACTTATGAGCTGCACCAAAGTTCCATTGACTACCTTTGTTGTCCCATCATTTTTAGCCTTATATCCATCATAATTCACAAAGTGGACCAAAACTTGCCAACAAATTATCTTGTGTCTTTATCTAAAACAACGAATTTAAGAAACACAAGGTGCACCCATACATTAGCAAAGAACATTTCAGCTGACTCTTTCTCTATGGCAATCTTTTTAAATGGAGTTACTATACACATCTTGTTGAATCTATCTACTATGAGAAACAAGTAGTCATGTCACTACCTACTCATAGGTAATCCTCCTACAAAGTCCATATATGCTTTCCAAACATAAGCACACAATCATTTCTTAAAATGCATGTTGTATTTTATCAACATATTATCATTATAAGATATTCATACTTGGTCATTGCCTTAAGGTAAATGCCTATGAGATTTATAAATGCATATCTACAACTTATTACTATTCCAATAGAATTTCAGCAATAAAACACACATGGACATCAATAATTGTATAACCATGGAGCATGAAGCTTGCTTCAAATAAAATACTATAGAAGTACAAATAGATTAAGAGAATGTGAGAAGCATTGTGTTTTGGTTATGTAGTATTAACAAAAGGTAATTTAAAATATAAACTTTGATATAATTTTAAAATAAGTTTCAACTAATCAACTCATCATCATAAGTATATGGTAAATTTTTCAAAATCTAATTATGACTTGGATTAATATCATAGCTTTTGGGGGGAGAATCGGGGAATCTCTGCTGTTGCACCCAGAACTATAATTCCCATGAAGGCAATCTGGCATGAAATCCCCGACCCCATCTATCCAGGAACCGGGTGGGAGTAATAGAATAGTTGGGGTTAAGTGGGAGGAATAATATAAAACGGGGACCGGGTGGGAGCCCCCTGAGGCAATATATATTTGTTGGGCCGGGAGGCCCAGTATATTATTGTTGTTGTTGCCCATCCCCCTTACTTTCCACCCACCCAGGTGGGGGACTAAGGTTGGGTGGGAGGAAGGTAAAGGTGAGGGGTATTAGTAAAAACAGATTACATATAGAAAAGAAAATAAACATCATTGTCATATAAAACATCAATTTATATTGTAGTAATATAGCGAAGACCTCACAATAAATATTGAAACTTGTCCATGTTTTATATTTAACTCTACGTAGGGACAACTGTTGTATATTTTGGAGCAGTTCATCTCAGAAAATAAATTACTCTCCCGGAATCCTTTATTTTGTAGCAATTCATCTCAGAAAATAAATTAATTTCCCGGAATCCTTTATTTTGTAGCAGTTCATCTCAGAAAATAAATTACTTTCCTGGAATCCTCTGTTGTAAAATTTAATTGATATGAAGGATGACCTGAGCTCCATGTTGGGGTTTCAGTAGGAGTGCTTGCACAGGTGCATGGATGTAATTAGGTGAAATCACGAAGGAAAACCGTTGCAGAATCATGGCCAATATTATTTTGGCCTCTAGCAGTGCGAAGTTTTGACCAATGCAGATCCTTGGGCCTAATGCAAATGGCATGAATGCCATCGGATGTTTGGCAGCTTTTGAAATTCCCTGGTCAAACCGCTCTGGATTGAATTCATTCACACTGTTTCCCCACAAAGCTTGATCGTGGTGGATTTGAAGAATTGAAATCTCAAGCTGAGTACCTGCAGGAATTGAGAGCCTTCCAAGCATCATTGGCTTAGATGTCTGTCGTCTTATTGTCACTGCTGGTGGATAAAGTCTCAAGGATTCATTAAATATCATCCCCACCTGCAATAACATGGATAGAACAAAATTGGTCTACTAATCAAAGTTTCTGCCTGGTTCTGAAAAATTAAAAAATCTGAAAACAAAGCCTATTCGTATAATCTCTGATTTTTATTCAAAAATGCTCTTTCAAATAGTTTAACTTCAAGCAGAATGTGGCGGAAACAGAACATAATCTAGGACCACTATTGCAAAAATGAATTCCAGGAAAGATTAAAACTTGTTTCCTTACAACTTTTAGGCCATTTACAGTGTCTGCATTTGGAAAATCATTTTTCCCACATGCTTCCAAGACCTCTTTGCGTGCTCTCTCTTGCCATTCTGGATGCATTCCCAGCAATACCATAGTCCATGTCAACAGTATTGCTGTAGTTTCCTGACCAGTAAAATAGAAATGCTGGCATTCAGCAATTATTTCATCTATTGTCATGCTCGTGTTTTTTTGAGCCTTTTCTCTTCCCTCTTTCTTGTTGGAAATCATCATCAGACCAAGTAGATCAGTGCCATAGTCTCCTGAATTGTCAATAGCAGTCTTCTCTTTGCCTTCAATCACCTGCATAATACATCTTCTTACTTCCTTCTCCAATGACCGTCGTTGCCTATTCTTTCTTGTAGGAAGAAACCTGTTAGGAAAAAATATTCCTACAATTTATCAATCCTCAGTCATGAAGATATAAACAGTTATATGTCCCTTGATTAATAGATCTTTATAGCATTACAAATGAGGGAGTAGAACAAAGCATGGATAAAGTTATGCTCCTTTAGATCCGAAAGGTTCAAGGCAAAGTGTGTCGTAGATGAGAGTGGATAATAGAATTAAAATTAAGAACCAACAACGGTCATCATCGTGTCCCTAGGGCTGTGGTTTAGTGATAAGGCAGATCACTTACTGCTACAATTACTCACATTCAAAATGAAGGTAGTCACACCCTCCATGCTAATGCAGCTTTGGGTAAAATGGTGGAGAATTTTAAAATTGGATATGTTAACATTCTATCCTCAACTGCTGGAGTTTAACTGATGACGCTGTAAATTCATAAGACCCCCATCTCCATGCTACAAACCCTAGACCAGCAACCTCACCTCACATTTGCCCCATTCTTTTACCCACAGATCTAAGGATCAATACCAGCTGCCGAAAAGGAAAAAAGAATCACCTGAAAGGCCATCTCATTGATACAGCTCACCAATTAACACAAGAACCCATAATTTCAAAGAAGTGATCATTTCTGAAACCAACGAGATCTGCAAAGAAACACATTCTCCCATCAAAAAAAGAGAATGGATGCTACTTGAAGTGGAAAAACCTCCAAAACTTAGCTTCTCAATATAGGAGATGGAAGATCGGCTCTGAATTTTCAAGGAACGAGCCCTGATTTGTTGCTTAGTGGGGACTTTCCCAGAACCAAAACATTGAAGGCTTTGGTTCAGGAAAACTAGACACCCATAGGATAAGTGAAGCCACTTTTAATTCCAAAGGATATTTCGTGGTAGTCTTCTCATCAGAAAAGGAAAGAAATCAAATCTTCAAAGGGAGACCCTAGTTTATGAAGAAGGAAGGGCTCTTTACAAAACACTTGTCTCTGAGATTCAACCCAATCGATGATATACTAAGTATAGAGCTAGTATGCGTAATACTTCTCCTCCTCCAAAGAGAGTAGGTGGAGCTACTGCAGAAAATATATATCACCAGTTCAGAGATCACAAGAAACCTACGTTATTAAATTAGGTCAGAATTTGTGTCAATACAAATCAACAAAAATCCACCCTTAAAAGAAACAAATTGGAGTTAAGTAGAATAGAGTGGGAACAACAGATTGACTATGAAAGCATCTCTTTCAGATCAGAAATGTCATGATCATGAACATTTGAAGGGTATGCCTGAGACAAGAGACAACCCAACAAAACCCTTCAAGACAAGACAAATGAAAGAGATGGAAAACAAGTAAATCTTTCCTAGAATGAGCCTGCACAAAGGGCACAACAAAAGGAGCATCAAGAGCAACAACACGTGAAAAAACCACAGAGCAACAGTTCTAGACAGCCTACATTAGGAAGAACAGAGAAATTCCCTCTTAAATAACACAGGTAACAATCTCTAAACCCTTTGAAATTCTCAAGGACAGAAGAAGTACGAACAAGGAACATGATGACAGTTGATGACTCAAAGGATATTGTCACCTTTATGGCACAAGCCTTGACCTTAAAGTCCAAATCAAGGGACCATGACCAACTCATGCGGCTACATAGAGGAAACATAGAGCAATGAAATAAGATACAACAATAAGTGGAAGATTGCAGTTTTGGACACTGAAATTTTAGGAAAATGTGACAAATAAGGAAGAGCACCTTAGAAAGGAGAACCTCAAATAATATGGTTAATCTCGTGAAACATTTGGGGTATTTGAGCTCCCAATAAACTCTAAATTTTGTGAAACCTAGCTGTTTCAAATAAGATTGATTGTAATGCCCACCCTAGTTTTTCCCCGGTGTGCTTTCTAATTCATATGTTATATGTTGTTTTGAGTGTTTTTCAATGTGTTATGTGATTCTCATGCTTTGATCTATTGCACCGAACTTGCCGATGAGGCATATTGTACCGTCGAGGGGTTCTAAGGGTGTATTCTAGATGACCATCAAGGTGTTTCCGATGGGGTTTTGCATTGGCATTTGGTTTCCAACTATGCATTATGGGATGCATATGTTGTGTTTGTGTATGTTAGATCATTGCAGTGTTTCAGCTTCACTGTTTTCACTATATATGTTATAGTTGTGATTGCTATATTATTTCGACATTGTGAAATGTTGTTGATTATGCATCGTGTTCTTGGATCATGCTAGTTGTAGATGATTACATTAGATGTGATGATTTTATATCATGTATGATTTATGACACGTTGGGGTGGATTACATTGCTTTGGGTATTATATGTGGAGCAGGTATGTTTGATGGTTGACTTGAGTGTGCAGGTAATTACAAGTGTTTAACTAATGTGGGAAATGTGAAGGTTGACATGGGAAGCTAAGCCATTTCACCCTTATCCGTGTGTTGTGAAAACCCGTAACATGTGTTGAAGATCATTTACGTGTGTTTCCTTAGCCTTTTTGCACTATATTTTAAATTGTCTCGAAAAACATGTTTTACGTGTTTTCGAGATAGTTTGATGATTTAATTTGAAAATTATTAATTCGATCTTAGTGAAAGTGGTTATTGCATTATTTTATGCTAGAGGAATGAATTTAAGCGATTTCAATTTATTTTTGAAATTTAATATTTTTTCCTTCGAAAAGATTGAATTGCATTATTTTGGAAAAATCGAATCCTTTATTATGAGTGTTTGGACTTTTCAAAATGCGGTTAAGTCAAATTGCAATTACCTATTGGGAATACTTGAATTAAGTTAATTAGCTATTTTCTTATTATTTGCAAAAAGATATTTGTTTGAAAAGGTAATTGGGAAATTAGAAAATAGAAATATTAAAGGAAATGAAATTAGGGCTTTTTTTAGTATAAAGGGAAAATAGACTTATTTGCTCATTTTCGTTCTTTATTTTTGGGGCTCTCTCTCTCTCAAACCCTCTTCTTGCAAGAAAAGAAATAAATTCTCCGTGGATGGGAAGGAAGGAATGGCTTGCTTGTTGGAATGGAGATGGATTTGTAAATGCTTGATGGATGCTTGGAGCTTGTGTGTCAAAAGATTGCTTGCCAAACTCTCCCTTTTTTCTTGGATTTGCTTGGTTGTAGGAAAGATAAGATTCTTCCTCTTCCTTGTTTTAAATTCTTTTGTTCCGCCTTTGCCATGCCACTACATGTGGTTTGCTCATGGCTTCATTTGATAGGAATGAGAGTTTAAATTGGAATTGTAGTTGTTAGTTTAATTATTTGCATGTGTTCTTGAGTTGGGAACTTAAAAAATTAAAGAAAGTTATGGCAAAATTTATTAGAAATGCCCACTTGAATTTTATTGCATATATGAAGTGTTGTGCATATTTAGAACAATGGATTGTGTGTTTTTGGATTAAACTTATATTCTAGGAGTTAGAAAATTATCCAAGGTAGCAAACAACTCTTTAATGGTGAATTTGGGGTTTTTTATGGTTTTCATGCATTGTGAACAATATAGATTTTGCATTTTAGACCTAATTGAATGATTTGAAATGTGGGATGAGTAGTGTCCCCCTTATGAATTTAAATATTGCATCTTTTTAATTCATGTCTTGATTTTATCGCCTTGTTTTCCATGCCATGCCCAATTTGTAAAATTGGTGAACTGGATGTGTAGGAAGAGGTATATGGTAAGAAAGGAGTGGCTTCCACCATGCACCACAATACGAAGGGATCGTAGGAAATAGTGAGTGGGAGTTTAAATAAGATTAACCATAATCTCACTGGGTAAATAAAAATTAATAATAAGATTTCTACCCGAAACAAGTGATGTTTTCCTAGATCTGGTTTGGGTTGTAAAGAGCATGTCATGCAATGTTACAGTTGGTGAATGCTAGAGTACTCCCCCTTGATAGGGAGGCCCAACTACTCTCTTTGCTACGAGGAGGTATTGCCCTCATAATGACACTCCTTGTCTTGACGACTATGTCTCTCTTCCTTGCTTACCGCCAGTGTTGTATTCGACGGGATGTGACCCTAGCATTTGCATGTGCATTGAGATCCCTAATTCATGCTTGAATGTGTCCTTGATGATCTATGGTTTATGCCTTGTTTGGCATGCATTGAAGGTGTGAGAATATCCCTTATGTTTGAATGTTATGATGTCATTTTCTATTATGTTTATTGGCAAGTGTGCCACATGTTACTTGAATGTAATTGTATGATAGTTATACCATGTGTTATTTATACGCATTGGATTGTTAGTTGTGCCATATGTGTGTTTTGTGCATTGATTGGCATGTATGCCATATGTTGCCTTGTATACCCTCGATTGTGTGAGATGGTTTGATAGCGGGTTTGCCATGATTATCTTCTCCATAGCTCGGGGGTTGCCTAGAGTGGCATAGATAGCAATTGCGCTCGACGATGGCAATATGGTTGGGAGGCGAGCAACATTTCCCTGTTTGGTCCTTTCGATGATCTTTCAGGTGCTGGATGGCATTCTAGTCCTTTTGGCAGGTTGAGTATGTCATGCTATGTGCCTATGGAGTACCTTGGAGAGCGCATTGGACTTATGGTGTTTTATGCACTTATAGCATTTCATTATTGTAAATTATAAATCTTTGTAAAGTGGGTCCTCAAGACCTTTGTAATAAAATTTTAATGATGTTATGAGGTATTTTATGATGTGGATTATGATTCATCCATGTTTAGGATGAAGCCCTTTGATTGTAATAATTATTTATCATCGTCTTGTATTTTTCCATGCCTCGGCTAGTGTGGACGTTGGTATGATTTGTATGTTTTAACTTGTTGCAATCTTGCTATGTTAGCATGTTTAGCTTCATTTATATGATGTCGTAACTGATGATTATGGATATCTTTGTATTGGATTGCATTCTTCCCACATGGGTGGCGACGATCCTATCATTCCTTTTGGCATGTGTCGACGTTGGTGTCGAATGTGCATAGCGTTTTGTAATGATTTTGTCCTTTTTGTTATATGTACATTGTTGGCTTAATGCCTTATTTTCATGTATGATAGTTGGGCTAAGTGTTGTGGTGTTTTTAGAGCGTTAAATCATGTTTGGAGTCATTAGAGAGTCTTGTAGAGATTTATGGGTTGTTAAATGTGGTTTTTGTCTAAGTTTCTGGACGCTGCCTGGACCACAACGCCCAACACTTGTGTCCAAGGACTACAGCGCCTAGTGCTAGTGTCTAGGGATCATAGTGCCCAGTGCTAGCATCCTGGACAAAGAGGCCCATCTTTGGTACCTGGGCTTGCTTGCAATGCCCCATTCTAGCCATTTAACCCTACGGTGAAACTTGTTGACGAAAGATGCTCTTTTGTCCATCTAAGTCTATCCATGGTGCCATTTTCTTGATGTGATGTGCATTCTTGGATTTATTCCCTCTTTTGCTTTGGGAAGTGTGCCTTTGCACGAATTCAACTAGTGACCATTCCATTTGGTTGAGGGCGTGTACCTCCTAGTTGAACCATCATGTGGGTGAGTGTTTCCCTTGTGTTGGGATGTTTTGTGAAGTCATGGAATGGATTGAGGTAGTTGTAACCCTCATCCTACTCCATGTGTTTGCGAGGGAGCGAGGTCATGAATGCATATCCGATCTTCTTCATGGAGTGAGCCCTGCCTTTCGCATGGTCATCATGGTGAATTGTCACATGATGGGTGCAGTCTTCCGCTTATGCCACCTTGCTTAGTGCAATGGTGATGTCTTCTTAGGTGTTCTTGTACTTGTTATGACACCTTGTGCACGTGTGAGTGCAATGCATCATGTGAATGTCGCACTTGAAAATGCAAAAAATTTGTTCGTCCGATGTTTGTTCAGCTAATGTCCTAGGTGAAAAATTGGGGCATTACATTGATATGATCATACCGCAAGAATCGACGACAACTAGAAACACATTGACTCAAAATTTATGAATATGCCACAACAAGAAAATTGGCTTACATAGTCAAAGGTGTGTACCTATTTAACATTACACTTCCATAGGGCCACTACATCTTGCTTTCTATCAAATGAAATTAGCTAGCAATGCATAATAGCCAATATATGTACTCTCCATATGGTAAAACTAAGAGTACCATATATAGAAAACCTAAAGCATTGGATATCTTCCCTACCAAATGAGCATATCATTCTCATGGGGGATTTCAACACAGTTAAATCAAATGACGAGAAGAGAGGGGAAAAAGCTTCAATATTATAAAAACTGAAGCACTGATTGAACTTCTTACATCAACCACTTTGATTGGCATAGACTATACAGATGGCCTATACACTTGGGCCAACAAAAGAATAGGTAATAGTCATATAGCTGCAAACCTAGACAGAATACTTGTCTTTGAGAAATGGATATGCCCAAGCAAGAAGTCCAAGAAAAATTCCTTTTAGCAACTCTCTTTGATCACTGACCTATACTTCTTTCTATTGGTTCAAACATCAATCCTTCAAATCAACATTCAGATTTAAAATCAGAATCCTGTATAAAATGATGATGTTTAGCCCCAAACATAACTGGCAATAAAATGTATAGGCTTGCCAAAACATTTTATCAGAAAGAATTTGGGAACATTTTTTAATAGATGAAAAAGGCATAGGAGAAATTAGCTGCACTCCAAAAATAGGTTTTGAAATTAGGTCTCAACAAGGCACTGGATAAAGAATAGGAAATCATTCTTAAAAAATCAGTAGCCCAAAAATAGAGGAACTCACTTTTGGAGGCTGAGAGCAAAAGCCAGTTGGGTCCTAAAATGAGACTCAGATACTGTATTCTTTCACAAATCAGTTATGAACAGACAACACAACAATACCCAAGTAGAGATAGTGCAGGATGATGGGAGAATAGTCATTTATCTACAAGAAACATCCAAGGATGCAAATGATTTTGGCAGATGACGAACCAGATGAGAAAAAGCATGCCTGTAAAAATCTCCTAAAACTTCTCCCTAAGATCAGAAGTCAAGAAGAGAATGATCAACTGATGAAGTCAACAATAGAGGAAGATATTGAGGCAATCTTCTTCTTATTTGTCCCAGACAAAGCACTTGGGCCCAATGTTTTCTTACCTGGTTTATACTAAAATCTCTAGTACCTCAGAAAGAATGACAATAGTTAGCTACTTCAAGAATCATGGAGGAACAAATAGATGTTCATGGAAATTAATGTTGTCAGTCTAGTGCTAGTCAAAAAAATAACAAAGGCCTCAAGACTAGAACATTATATATTGATCGCACCTTTACAGATATGACATACAAAATCATCTCCAAGCTAATTTCCTTGCAGCTGAAGATACAACTCCATAAAATCATATTAGAAACACAGTTAGCCTTTGTCCTAAGAAGAAAAATTCCAGATAATACAATTGGCATTCAAGAGCTAATACAATAGCAAAACAGGAAAATTGGCTAGCAATCTTCCTTAACCTGGATAAGTCATAACACTTTCAATAAGTGAAACTGGGGCATTTTTTTTAGAGTTGTAGAGAAACTTGTGTTTGCACCCCTACTTTCTTCCTCAACAGGTATAAGGGAATATGGTTTAAGACCTCTGGAGAATGAAGACAAGATGGCCTCTTGAATCCATACCTCTTCATCCTAATTGCTGAGACACTCCTAAGAAGTTTGTCTCACTATTACAAAGAAAACAAATGCATGTGCTACATTCATTAAATGGTGGAATCAGATATACAGGACCCAGAATATCAGTTTGCAAATGGCACTATCCTTTATTCAACAATTAATATAGCAGAAATAAGGAAAGTCAAAAGTAATGTTGCATAAATAGCAGTAAGTGACATGATAAAGTATAATTGTGGGCAGGTTGAGTATAATATTTGTCGATGTTCCTGCAAGAAATAAAAACAAATTATAGCACTTTTGAGAAACAGAGAAGCAACACTTGCAATGACTTAGCTGTGCTTCTTAATACACTAGAAAGGAAATGAAGTACTATGGACAGCAATAGTCAACAAGTTATGATGTATACAACTCAAATCATCTTGGATTTAGAAGCCATACACTGCCCTCTCAAATTGTAGCACCTTTTCCTCTAAACATGGGTACCAAAAGAAGGTGATATCAATCCAAGGATGTACAACCATAAATTCCAATGGCTCTTTCACACAGGGAATACATCTTCAAGTCTCGTCTGACATCTCAACAAGATCTGTACAACATCTTCAATTGAATAGGTTTGTAAATCCTAGCTGAAAGAATTTCTAGAAAAGGATCAACCATCTCTTTAGGAGTAAATGAGAAGCACTTGGGGGAATGGTATGTACTCAAATGTAAGAAGAGTCCTGTTGGTCTGTTCAAAAAAGATTGTAGTTCTAATTTGGCCTTGTCAAGCCCACCTGATCTTGTTACCATTCAATCCATCACCACCCATGCCTCTGAGAATGCCATGCTTTCAAAGCTATCCCTTCTGCTACTCTTATTGCTGGCCCTTCTAGTAGCATCCCAAAAACAGAGAAAAACACTAAAGAAACCTCTCCTAACTCCTCCTTAATCACTTTGGCCAATATTAATGAAATTCTACTTGGACTGCTGCAGAAGATGGAAGAAAAAGGGGCAGATGTAGCCCTCCTCCAGCACTGTCTCTCTTCTAACTAACTACACACAATGGCAGAAAGAAAATCAAATTTTCTTGTATTATTGTATAGGCAATGGATGGAATGCCTCAACATGCTAAGGATCAACTACTAACACTTGCCATATGGGGAAGAGGCAATTGATGAAATCCTAATGAAGGAAGAGAACAAAATATGCATTGTTTAAATATTGCAGCAGAAGGCTCCGTAAGGGGACACAAAAAGGCATCAAATGGCTTACTCCAACCACTTTCAACATGGAAGTTGCACTTCAACAAGGATACCATCCCTAAGGCTAAGGGTATTCTAATTTCCAATGCAACTCAATCGAACCAACTACCTCAATCTGCCTAGCATGATACATGAAGCTTTCCTTTCGTCCATGGATAAAATCATTAACAGCCATAAAGGAATGGACAAAAAGCCTGTTTGCAACCCTCTTATAGAACTCTATATTACATGTCTATGAATTATAAGTCTAGTTTCCTTTCTTTTTGTCTCTTTATAGTTTTTTCTATGTGTTTCCCCTTGTAATCTGCTCTATAATGGCTTCTATTGGATGCTCATAGTTATGATCTGCTACTTTATGGAAGTGGTTTTGTAATTATGTGCCCTTGTCAGTCAGCCCATTTTTTCTATTCAAGAGAAAGGATTTCTTTTGTAATATTCTTCTATCATTATTATATGCATTATGATTATCTATTATTTAAAAAAAAACATTGGAGTTAAGAAATAAAGAGAACCTATTAGCAAAATTGCCTTGCTAGTCAGATGGTAGAAATTCAATGCTAAATGCCTCTATCAAGCTATTCAGAACAAGGTAGTTTTTAAAAAAAATCTTGAGTGGTTAAAACATTGACAAGAGGTAGGAGAGATGACCTATTAGGGTTTTGGCTTGGCTTAGCTTGCATGTTCCTACTTATGTATCTCCACTGTCCTTGTCACCCTTGTGTCATACTGCATTTTGAAGCAAAAGAAGTCTGCAGTTATTGCAGATTTTTCTAGTTCTTTCGCCTTTAGGCATTTCTTTTCCTTTTTATATGGCAGCCAGCCCTAACGGCCCCACATTTCATATTGGGGCTGCTTCAAGCTTGAATGCACAGGAAAATGGCTCCCAAACAATCGCAAAATTTCATTCTAAAGGTATTGCATGAGGTAATGCCACTGCCCTTGATGTTGTCTTATGTGCTCATGATTTTGAAAATGCTTGTAAATGGCTTGAAAATTATACCCTTGTTGGATATTTTGTGGGTTCTATCCACTCTAAAATCATGCTACATAACTGGGTCAACTCTACTTGGGTCTTGTATGGGGTAGGCGTAGAGGCCATCCAACATCTCACCAAGGGATTTTTCCCTTTTCATTTTGCTAAGGTCAAGTTTGCAAAGGCCATCTTCGAGCATGGCCCCTCGTAGATTTGGACCTCCTTGCTTGTCTTCTCCCCATGGACTCAAGACTTTGTTGTCTTCGAGGAATAGTCTCTTCATGTTCCTATCTAGGTTGAATTTCTTGGTTTATCCTTGCTTCTATGGCCTTTCTTGGACCACATTGTTGTGTCTTTAGGGTAGCTTGTTCATATTGAACAAGATCATTTTTTCTATACCTACCCCTAGAAGAGGGTTTGCATCTATGTTTATCTTTCCCAAGATCTCAAAGAGTACATTCAAGTGCAATTGGGTACCTAAAGTTTCACCTAGAGAATCTTTTACCTCAACTTGCCAAACACTTGTTATAGATGCCAATCCTCATACCATAAAATCAGAGTTCCAAGACTCGCCCGAACTTGCCCAGACTCGGCGAGTCTTGGGTCGAGTCACCCCTGCCGAGTCCAGGGTGCTTGGACTCGGACTCATCCGAGTCTGGTATGCTTTGGACTTACATACTATCATAAATCATAATAGAACATTTAGTTTTAAAGAGTGTTTAATTTGTTAATAGGGGTCTTTAGTGAGTAGTTTGTTTCTGTCTATTAGCAAATTAGTTGAAGACTTGCGGGCTCATGATGTACTGAATCTTGACTCAACAAAACATACATATGGTTGTTGGGTGCAAAAGTATATGGGATATACTTTAACTACTCTGCAAAGTAAAAAACATATGTTTACTCTAACTAAATGCCTGCCAAATGGTAGAGAAGTGTCCTGAAATGATTGAACCCCTAATCTCGCCAGCAACAGCCTAAAACGGTTTATACTTATGTGATCAATGTATACTTGTGTATGAAATTAGCCTCTATTTGATGATTTTATTGTGTCTTGAAGGTTTATTTAATAAAGGGTGCATGAAACAAGTTTTAAATCCTTAAAAATCTCTAAATTTCTTGGGTTTTTCACTTGGGCTAGTTTGCGCCAAGTCTGGGCGCTGAGTTGAGTCACCCTCGCCGAGTCCGAGTCTCGGAACTATGCATAAAATACACGATTGTCCTCTAGCCAAGTCCCCTCCTAAGTAAACCTCAGTGGCTCCTCCACCTCCAAAAAATGAGGATGGATGGACCATCGTGGGTAACAAAAAAACTAGTGTGCAAGTAGTTCAAATGGTGCTAGCCCTAGCCTTTGATTACTAGGCCACAAATTTTGAAGCTTCTTAAGGTGACTAAGGCATGAGATTCTCATCCTTCAAGGGAATCCTCCTAGGTAGTTACCAAACCACAATTTAGTTGAACCCTCATGGTGGCCAATATTATCTCTTCTCAATCTAAGAGGAGGTCTCCATCTCCTCCGCCTCCTGCCACTCTCATAGCCCATCTCATGAGATCAAGGAGGGCGAATTTATGCCAAAGAAGTAGAGGAACTCTTCAATCTATCTAGTTTGAATTCAGTCTCCAATCATGGGGACACTTACTACAGAGGATTTCCTACATAATCATTATGGAGCTCTTGATGAGATCCCTAATGATGACATGACTCTTGATCCCCATTCTACATGAATTTCATTTCATGGAATGTTAGGGGTCTCATGGATCCCAGAAGAAAATACATCGTGCAAGATGTTCATCAATGGTTTCCTCACCTCAATATGTTGTGTTTATAGGAGTTGAAAATTGTCGGTTTCATGCTTTCTATTGTTTTTTGTGTAATTTGGCCAAAAAGTCACTTTCTGCATAGTGATCACAAAGTGGGACATGGAGGCCTTGCCACTTGCATTTCACCTATGTGGAAGCCACATATGGTAGCCCATGGATGTGACCCCACCAACCGTTCTTTGTGGGTTTTATTTAATATTAACCACTCTCTTGGAGATGTTAATGTTTATGCATCCAATGATGCTGTCAAATGATCTCTTCTCTAGTGATGGATTGTGGACTCATTGCCCACCGCTTCTTGGATTGTGTGTGGAAATTTTAATATGGTTGAGCTAGTGTCAAATAAATGTGGCCATTTGCCTATGCATTGGACAATTGTTGAAAGGGAGGCCTAGTATTACATGTGCAATAAATTATGTCTTTTTGACCCTAATGTTGACTATCACTGCCATGATTGTCCATGGTTTACTTGAAACAATTTACATGATGGTATGAAAAGAATTCTTAAATGCCTTGATAAAGCCATGATTCAGACAAGCCATCTTTTCTTTTTCCATCTATTACAAACTTTTGGTAGAGCCTTTATCGGAAATTGTCCTTTCCAATCACTTCCCTAGTCAATTCTCTATTGAATGGCAAATGGTGGGGCCCAAGGAACCTAAGATGCTATACTTCTTGAACACATCATTGTTGAATCATCAACCCATGGTAGCCCACATATTGCACATATGAAATCTCAAGCCATGCCAAGCCTCTGAGGTTGGCTAGATTTAATGGTGGAATGACGCAATCAAACATACTGCTTGTTTTTTTCAAATCTATGGGTGCTAGCTAGCACTTTCTCACTACCGCTCATGTGAGCCCACTACCTTGTAACTTCGTCATGCCTCCATCGAGCTAGAAGCACTGCCTTTCTCTCCTTCCTTGCAATTGTGTGTTGCTTAGCTCTGCCAATAGAAGCAGATTGTTGATATACAACTTGACGAACCCAACTAAAAGCTTGCCTCCATTGGCTCAAAATTGGAGATAGAATTTCCAAGGGATTATTTCAATCCCTTCGAGTTGGCCAATCTTCTCAAAAGATCAAGCACATCAAAGGGAACCACATTCTCTCTAAACTTCCCACCATTCTTCAATATTTTGTTTGCCATTACCAATAGGTTTTCTAGGCCCAAGCTTCCTTCCCAGTTTTAGAATGAGCTCTTCATCAATGTGTGAGCATTGTTCCCAGCAAGCTCGCCACTTCGGAACGGACCCTCTATGATTAATGCCTATCCTTGGCGGATCTTCAAGAAGCATTTGTTTCCATGGTCAATGATAAGGCCCCTAGATGCGATGGCTTCCCTTGCGAGTTCTATAAAGCACTATGGGACACGGTCAGCCTTGACCTTTTATAGGTCTATAGTGAAGCCTATACTACTGGCTCCTTAGGAGCTCTCATAAACAAAGTTCATATGAAATTCATACCTAAGGTTGGTGATCTAGAAGAGATTGGCAATTAGCAGTCAATTACTCTCTCAATAGCCAAAGCTCTTGCACTTTGAATTTGTCATCTACTTTTTCTTAAAGCAAACTAGCTTTATCAAAGTTCATTACATTCTTGATTATATCATTGTGATTTGGGAAGGTATGGAATAGGCTAGGCACTCTTAGCAATAGGCTATTTTTATCAAGATTGATTTTGCTAAATCTTACAACCACATTGAATGGCCTTTCATTTTGGTCATGCTTCGAGTGTTGGGTTTTGGTCCCAATTTCATCCAGTGGGTTCAAATGCTTTTTTGCAGATGCCTTTCCTTCCTTACTATCAATGGTTAACAATCCTCCTCATTTGGGGTTTTTCGCTCCATCAGTCCTAGATGCCCTCTAGCTCCAATACTCTATGTTTTGATTGCAGAAGGCATTGGCTACTTGTTAGCCAACACTATCTCTCAACGAAGAGTCAAAGGTATTTCTCTTCATAACTCTTCCTCCCAGCTTGTTAATGGTCTTTTTGTTGATTATTCCTTCCTCACTCTTTTTGAGGAACCACACAATGTCAAGCATGCCTTATAGTGTCTTTAACACCTTTTTCTTTGCTTCTAGTTTTGGCATCCAATGGCAAAAAACCTAGTGCTATCACCAATCTTTTCTACCCAAACTAGCATGGCTTGAAAATTATGGCTGGAAAAGGGTCAATCATGGGGAGATCTTTTGTTTTCTATCCCTTTGCTTTCCAATCTTCCTCTGTTACCTTGTGGAAAGCTATTCTTTCTCACATTGAAAAGAAGCTTCATTACTAGATTGCCAAACCCCTTTCCCTTGCTAGGAAATTTGAGATTTGTTCCAAAGTGCTTGTTGCCACTCATGTCTACTACTCATCTTGCTAAGCCCCCTCTAAGGCTTCTTACTAGAAGTTGGAGTGGCTCCTCAAGGATTTTCTCTAGGGCTAAACGGAGCATAGCAAAGGCTTTCATCAAGTTGCTTGGGAATTTTGTTGCCTCCCATGGGACTCTAGTGGCCTTGGTCTTATTGATACTTATAGACAAGGTTTGGTTTTGTGGATTATCCATACCTTGGAGGGTCAGGAAGCCTAGAAAATTCTTCTTTGGCATTGCATTGTTTCTGGTACTCCCTCTAGCCACAGTGCCTAACATGGCCTAGGCTTTCACACCATCCTCATCATGAAAGAACTAGTGCATATTCAAGGCACTTTTGTTGCCAAGAGCATCTGGCATGCCTAGGAGGCTTTCAGTCCATGGCTCATTTGGAATGGGAACGACTTTAGAACTAGTATCTCCATCAACCGGCATTCCTTATGGTGGTCTACTATGATCACTTGCCAGGATTGACACCTTGCCAAAGTTCCCTGGGTCCATGCTTTAAGACTCTATAAATGTGGGGTTTGCACTATTTTTGATCTCTTCTCTAGAAATACTAAGACATGGCTCTCTTGTCCAAGTTTTAAAGCTAAATTTAAGATTGATAGTCAAGATATGGAGTCTTATTAGACTATTTTGGCCTCGTTTCCCCCTAAAATGGTCCACAAGGTGGGAATCCATTATACAAAGCCATGGTGGAAGGACTAGAAGTGGTTGCTAGATACTCCTTTTAGGAGTTACAAACCTTGTAAGGGTTATTCATGGCTTTGTTCTCACCTTCCTATGGTTGCCAAGCTTAATGTGAGGTGGAATCTTCAGCCCTCTACCTTTCATTGGAGACGCGAGTTTCAAACAGTATGGTTGTTTTGGTTGAGCCCGAGCTAGCTCACTTTGCCTGGTGTCTTCTCTACCAAGGTCTCTAATGGGATCTCAACTAGCTCACTTGGGTGTGTGAGCTCGACATTGTCCTTTCTACGGTCATCTGGAAACCATCAAGCATCTCTTCTGGTTTCGTTCTCGAGCCCAGGCTACTTGGTGTTGGATTCATGACTACTTAAGCCATTCCATATTGACCCTTTTTCATGGCATATGATACTTCTAAGCAGTTGGACCAATATTCTAGCTAAATATACCCAAATATGACATGCTTTCAAACTAGAGATACTATTTTCAATTTGGACAGACGGAAATGCTACTTTCTTTGTTGGTTCATTTGTGGATAAACAATTTTCCATGTATGCCAAAGCTAGTATCTATTCTACTATTATGTTACAAATCCAAGTTCAAGCCAATAAGGTGGCCTTGGCAATTGCTCATCTTTAAACTTTAATTGAACACTAGGATAACCTATATGGTTGCTCATGTGCCTCCCTCCCCTGCTAGCAAAGATGCTTCCCCCCATAGGGTGTGCCTCTCCACCATGTGGGCATCAACAAGATCACAACCATAGTTCCAAACAAGACCATCATGGTTCCCAAGGCTCTCCACATCCTCGGCATCATGGGTGGACCCCTCCACCATGTGGACATTCCTCAACTTTGCTATCAAGGCCATCTTGGCTGGCCGGACAGTGGGAAATTTCCTTGCTTAGACCTTGCTATCTCGCCTGTGTGTGCTACTTCTCAACAACCTAAAGATAAACATCAAGACAACACTCTCACAAGCTAGGTACCCATTCCAGATGGCCAAGACCTCCCGGATGTTTAGGGTCACTTGCCTAAATGTGATCCCCCTCCTCCTATTGATATAGCCATAGTGGCTTAGTGGTTTGTCCTCTCTTGTTTTTGCCTTTTTGTCTTCCACATAGACTTCTTAGGGTGTGATTCCATTCCAGCTACTTTTTATGTGAATTGTGTATTATATTTTTTGATATTTTAATATAAAAGTATAGCATTATTCATCATAAAAAAAATTCTTGAGTAAACTTCAACACAATCAAGGGACCTTTGTATTTTCGTTATCCTCATCTAAAGAAACTTCCTAAACATTCTTTGGCCTCAAAAGTCTTAATGAAATAGGGAATGAAGACTTTCCTAGATGTCATGTAAATCATTAGTTAGATGTTTATTTATAAATAATCATCTCTTGCGTAGATCTCATCTATCCTTTGATCCTTAGCAGCTCATTATTCTATCTATGTGTGCAATAACTACCCTGGTTACTACTATTTTTTTAACAGCAAGTACTAACTCAGTCATCCAAGCATCTTCTAGATATGATTTAGAAGTGCCAACTTCAGAGACTTACCAAACATAGTCATGGCAACAACTCTATGCCACAACTCATATACTCGCACTCGAGTAAGGTAAGCTCCACAAGGTCAAGGTCATCCCTAGACCCAGACCTAAACCTCGAGGGTTCATTCATAATAACCCTCTCTATGTATCCCCTCCTAGGAATCAAAGGCTCTGTAGTTCGTACACCAATAATAGAGAGGTTTCATCCTCTCCTTTGAGATGAGATCTCTTATCTCTCTTCTAAATCATAGCCTTTAAGTAAATCCTATAATTTCAATTCAATTCATATGCAATAGTATGATAGCAAATGCAATCCAATTAAATATTAGTCTAATGCTAACATCAAGGTACAAAAACACGCATAACCACATAGTGACTAGATGATATAAACATTACTTGTTCACACGTAAGAATTGGCTCAAACATACATTCCTTGAACACAATGTGACTATCTCTCACATGGGTCACACATACACAGTGTGACTAGCTCATGGGTACAACTCATATACACAAAGTGAATAACTCATGCGTCATATCTACACAATGTGACTAGCTCATGCATACCACATATACATAGAGTGAATAACTCATGCATGCCGTCATGTATACAACCAGAGTGACTATCTCATGCATACAACACCTATACATAGGGAGAATAATTCATGTATGCGTCACATACACACAGAGTGACTAACTCATGCATACAACACATATGCACAGTGTGATTAGTTCACACCTATATCACATATACACATTGTGAATAGCTCGGGTAGGCATCATATATACACAATGTGACTAATTCACATATACACAATGTGACTAGATCATATACACACCATAGGTACACATAGTGACCAAGTAGCAAAAGGAATGGTTGCGACCATATTGCAAGGATATTCACTTTTGCCTGATTCATTGGTCCATAAGTCCTCAAATATATCCCAACTAGATAAAAGAATGTTGGTGTATCCAATGGTACATCATGGGCTCCATATTATTTCTGATTTGCAGCCAAATATGATGATATACAAGCATCCCATACTACTTGCGGTCATCACTAGCAAGGGCTCAAGTGCAACAATACACAACACATAAGGTCCTTAATACAGATGTACACCATGATTGACTCACACATACATAGTGACCAACTAGTAGTAGGAAGTGGATGCAACCTACTACATTCACCTTCCCATTACCTAGTTCACTAACACAAAATCTCATAAATACCCCTTATGAGAAAAAGGTATGTCGGTGCATCTCATGCTACACCATGGATCCCATCCTTTTTCCTAATTCACAACCAACTGTGATTGCAAGCAAGCATCCCATACTACTTGGTGTCATCACTAGCTAAGGAGTAGGTGTAACAACATACATCACATGTGGCTATTAAGAAGATTTCCACTGCCTGTTGAACCTGTTGAGTTGGTGGATCTTGACATCTATCGCCTTCATGCCACTGGTGAAAGTCAATCCAACCCAGTATGGGGTAGTTGTAATATCCCACCCCTGATAGGATATTTAATTCTCTGGATTTCTACCTGTTTGTTTCAGTTTGTTTTGGTTTTCTCTGATATTTTTGCAATGTTTGATACAACAATATAATGCAGCAAAATAAAAGATATTGCAATAATAATTTTCAACTCAAAACTGAACATTATATCAGCTTAGATACTTAGTATTTTCACAGAATATTGACAACCCAGTTCATAAAATATTCCCTATTATCTAAAACATCAATACCCAGAAAAATAGATAGCCAAAATAGTGAAGTATCTTACATACCCACTTCGCTGTTCACAAAATGCAAGTCTGAAAATGAAAGGTACAGCAAATATGAAGTTACAACTTGATCTCTTTCACCAATAGAAATGCATACAGCTGCTCTAGATACAAATAGTAACCCGCACAGGTGTTCTCTATGCATAAACTCTGTCAAAGATGTAGCTATCAAAGACCCACGTCACTACTGGGTGTTGGTACGGCCTGGGTAAAAGAACAACAGCAAATAAAACATCCAAACCCTCTCAAATCTGCAATACAATCCGTCACTAATACTTTCTCTCAACTGCAACAAAACTGCAATAAGATATGTCTTGTTATCTCCAACTCCGTCAATAATGGTACCAAACTGAATCTCAAATACAGCCACTAAGTATGGCTGCCCAAGAGTCCCCTTGGGTGATCTTTCACACCTGCAGAAGACTGAAACTAATGGTGGTTTCCGTCACCAAGAGCCAAGGCTGGATATTTCCTCCAAACCCTCATTTGTAGAGCAAATAGAATCATAAAATGTAATATCAAGAATGAATAAAATGAACTTCAAATGCCCTTTTATAATTCTCAATTTGCATTTGATTTTCATTTCATTTAATTTACTTTCATTTCCCACCTTTCATTCTTTTCAATTTTGGAGCACAACTTTATAAAATAAAGTATACTTTAAAAGTCACTTATATCTCCCCTTTTAAATGACACTTTAACTTATATTGTAAAGTATACTTTAAAATCACTTATATCCCCTTTATAATAAAGTCTCATATTAAATAAACATTAATAATTTACGGACTTTAAAACGGAGGCTCAAAACACATCGGAATCTCGAGATCTATAGACCGTTGGAAAGGTCTCGCTGAAACGCTTCACATCCAACTTTGAGATTCCCGAAACGGACAAAAACCCTAACTTACTAAAAATAGTAAGTATGGCCCAAAAGTCCGAAGTCGCCTGGAAAGACATCACCGCAAACCATCTGATATCACTGAGCTCAATGCAACATTTGCGATAGCCAATGGATGTCTGCCAAGTCACCAAAACAATGCCAAACTGACACTTACTATAAATAGCAGTGTTCTCCGAGGGCCAAAGAGAACAAACCCAGAAAAGCCCAGAAAGATTGTCGCCATGCAAGCACTTACTATAAATAGTAAGTACAAACAAATTGTCTGAAATCTCTCCAGAAAGTGTCAGATAGCTCCACTGGATCACCTGAACACATTGGTGACATCGAAATACTCCTCTGATCAGGTTGTCACCAACCCAGAAAGTCAGCTCCAACTGAGCTACAAGGGAACCCGGAAATGGGGACATTACAGTAGCTCCTAGCATCTATCACCTGCATGGTACTGGTGAAAGCTGGCTAAGCCCTATCATACCACTGGATATCTCCTGCCATTCATCACCTCTATGCTACTGACAAGAACCGGCTAATCCTAAGATACGACAGATAGCACCTGGCATCCATCACCTACACAGCACTGGTGACAGCTGACTAAACCGCACATGTATCATAACCTAAATAGCTCCTAGCATCTATCACCTCCATGCTACTGGTGACAACTGGCTAATCCTAAGATACAACAGATAGCACTTGTAATGTCCCCTTTTCCTCAGCTCTAAAAAACACTGAAGATGTGTTAGCCTTTTGCTATTTCCCGAAGGCTAATATTCTTGTAAGGGAAATGTGACTTCTAAAAATTCAAATAACAGTTAAATAAATTTAATTGGCTCCATCGTGCTTTATGGAACTGTTATTTCTTTTTAAAAGATTGTGGTTTGTTGTGTGAGTGGGGAGTTGAGCTGGTGGAACCCTCTCATTCTTATTCTCCTATTATTGGCATAGCATGGTGGAATTAGTGGGAGCACTCCACTATGGTAGAAGAAATTTAGTTAATTTATTATCTTTTTCTGGGCTGGTGTTGGCTGAGTGGGGGCAGAGAGTGCTCTGAACACTCCTTTTCTATTTTTAGTCCCAGATTCTCTGTTTGGTGCCAGTGGTGGGTCTGCCCCATCCCTTGTCTATTCTGGCATGGTGTGGGTCTTTTTGAGAAGGGAATCACTCATTCTAAAGGGAATTTTTTGTTAAGTTTTGGATATGCTATGATACTAGTAGTCTTGTTGTTTGGCACAGGGACTGTTTAGTCTCAAATTCTCTCAGATTCGGATGTGAGAGATCATCCCTAACTGAGAACTCTTTGGAAACAATAAGAGATATTTGGAGCACTATGGAGCATGATGTTTTTTGATAGTTTTGGTTTTGTAAGTTGGGTTACAATTTGTAGCTGATATGAGAATGAACTGTAGAGGGTATATTGCTGTGTGGACATACTATTGCGACAGTGACAGGAGTAACAACATGAACATGAGGCTTCTGCAGCAGTGAAACGCCGTAGTTATGCACTGACTAACCTTTGGAACTTGGATACCTAGTATACTAGTGTGTTTTGATAGCCTTTGTTGCATGGATTCCTGATGTTTGGAGCAATCTGGGCAACTTTTGAGGATTTCTGGGCTTGAGAAGAAGACTGGTTTCTACAGCAGACATCATCCCAACCATCTTTGAGACATTCTGGGTATGAAATGTAACTATTTTCCATAAAATTTTGTTATTAAATCTGCTTCAAAGATAATACCATTTGCATATGTGATTGTTAGCTTGAATCCGGGTAGACCATTGTAGCACCTAACATATGTCACCTGCACAATACTGGTGATAGCTAGCCATCCACACTTATCTCAGACTCGGTTCTGACATGTGGGTCATCTTATAGCCAAGGGAACACAATTGGGAAATCTCTGTAAAATACCCTACTTATTTTGCCGTGGATTTCTGAGTGTAGTGTTTAGACAATTTGTCAAATATTTGGCATGCTTGCTGGTGACTACTGAATGTTGTGAGTGTGTTGTATTTGTAAGTCTAATTAGACTGTTATCTTGTGCATAATTATTTTTCTTTCACATAGATGTTTCAATTAGCATTTGAATAGACAATTGGAATGCTTATGCCAATCCAACTCAATAACCAATGACTGCTATAGAAAGCAATGTGTTACTTATAACAGCAGTTATACCATAAGATGTCTATATTCAAATTAAAGATTTGAATATAGAGACAGAGATATATATATATGTTCCTTATTGCTGGTTACAATCAGACTACCAATGTAAACTGTCAACTTTAACCAATGGAACATTACATACCAATAGAGTGCCCATTTACATTTCAATGACTGTGATCAGCATATTGTTTCTGCACTGTTGACACTACAAATCTGTTTCTGGAGGTAATGACTTGCCTGTGCCAATGTATGAACTGACTAGATTCAGAAACTGATGTCTCAGAATGAGCAGTGTGGTATAGAAGCTTTCAGTCTCAGCTTGTTTGCTCTGCTGATATGCCTTAAATTATATATATTAGCTGCTCCTATATAAATACTCCTGCAGTCTTCTCCTTTTATGCTTCCACGTAACCCTTAAAGACTTCTCCCTGAAAACTCCCATGTCTTCTCAAATACTTCCAATGAATTCTTAATCGATTCCCTTTGAATCACAGCTAGGCGGACCCTACTACTATTTGAGCAAGTATTATTCAATGGAACTCCATGTTCAGCTGGGACCCACGACTATATGTCTTCACTTTGTATCAAAGCTTAAAGAGTAATGTGATTTACTAAAAAGAATTCCCGATTCCTTTTAAACAAGCTATCCTTCAAGATTCATGAATTCCTCTTTCCTGGGTGGTTGAGTGGAATGAGGGACCCACACTCATATCTGTCAGACTTTGTCCCCTATGGTGATACAAACTGCAAGAAATATCCCACGCAGGATCCATTAAACTCAAATAATATGATGTGGCACTGATTTAGACTTCACAGAAATCCTTGTATCATGAATCGATTTCTCTAAATTATTTGCTGCGAGCCTTTTTAAATCCTCGAATTTCCTTAATACTCAGAGCGCTATATTTATGCCGACTTTCCAACTGTGATAAAGCCCTGTCAACGGCCAACGAACATGCTTGTGACAATGTCTCCAACCGGCGCTCGATTCCTCAGTCTTCAATAATATGCAATTCAACAGTTGCGATTTCCTCCACAAGGCACTCAGACCTCCTCAATGAATTGCGAGGATGCCAATCTCCAAATAGCACCCCGCAAGCAATGCAAAGAACTTCCAATGTTGGCGCCACAACTTTGATTATGAAACTTCAATAGTGAAATACAAATTTGCAACAATATATCTTCAACTCTTCGATATGTCCAATTCAGGTCTTCAATGAAATCACTAGGAATGATGTAGCAATGAAATGAATCAACAACCAAGGTCTCTGACCCAATATCGATAATCAATTGATAAATTCCAACCAAAGAAATGTAGAACAATACTTTCAAGCCCAATTGTGAAATCTGAAGCAATTTCACCTTACGAATGGTAAGGGATCATCTCCAAACCATTAATTACCAAGGGATCATCTCCTTGATACCATGAATGCAAGGGTACATCTCCTTGAACTCAAGCTGAAACCAGAACTTGTCTTCAATCTAAAACACATAAACTCATGAGATCAAATGAATCCCTGCAGCTCCTTTTAAAACCTTCACAAATTAGGACGGTCACCACCAGTCTGGGCTTTTGGCATAGTGGTATGGCTAGGCAACCACTACGCCAAAAGCTCGGATTGGTGGTGAATGGTGCCCCCCGGCGTTAAGGGCCAGCGAAAGGGCTCATCTCCCTTCGGTGGGGCCCATCTCCCATCTGGTGGGGCACATCACCCACCGCCAGCCTACGGGACATTACAATCTCTAGGATTCAAAAATACTGGTCAAGTTGACCTAGTTTCATGCCACATACAGGTCAATAAACCAATACACAGGGTCTCATATGTCCAGGGATCTAAATTACGAGTCACACACAATAAGCATATTGGACGGTCCACATGAGCTAGATTCTATCTGATCACACATGCATAAACATTTACGAACTCAAAGTATTATCAATGACCATTCCATACATTCAGTTCACTTGGAAACACAATATGCATCATAGAAAAGTCAAAACTACAATAGTAATTTTAAACAATGTTCTATTTTTGAGTGCATCACATTGGATATTAACAATCATAAAGTTCAGCATATAGTTATCTACCAACCAGGTGTTAAGACAAAACACCATACTGTTATGTCGTAAAAAGTTTCCCTAGGACTTTTTACCTCCTAGTTTAAGGTCCCCTTAATTTCATTATGTATGTTTAAAACTCATCTCGGAGCAATTTCCTTCGAAACCAATGTCAAATGGGGCTTAGGGGTCCACTTTAATGCTTAATCATGACTCAAATCATGCCTTGGGACTTGAGTGCCCGCGCCCTAGTCTAGGCTGATTTGCCGAGACCTAAATGTAAGTTTGTCTGCATAGGACCTTTAGAAAGGTTTCCTTCTGTCGGCCTTTTTAATTTGAATTACGAATGTTAGCAGGAATGCATATATAAACATGTTTAGGGCTTCATTTTACAATTAGATAGATAATGCGAACTTGTGATAATGAGCTAAGGGATTTCAAGGCATTCATCGCGTTGTAAAGCAGAATTGTGTTGTTATTGTGTTTGTTTGTTGCAGATTTGGCTTTATCAATCCATCTCCTCATGGTGTGAAAGATCTTCATCTCCGTGAGGGTTTCACCTCCAAAGTGACATCTATTTGTGTTTCAATCAATCTATTTCATCATTTGATTTTGCTTCTATCCACCAAGGATACGCACTCTATCTAACAACAGTGTTGGAAGGCTTGAATGCCATTCCGGGGCTCAATCGAGGCAAGCTCCTAAACACCACAACCCCCAAACCCCTCTCTTTGTGATTGCAGGTTACAAGTGCGGGATTTGGCAAAGTGGAGTTGCAGAGAAGCAGAGCAGAGGATAGAGATTCGGGATCTGAGAAGAAAGTGCAGAAAACCAACCCTACTGGACAAGGGCGCCTGCCCTATAGTCCTCCAACTGGCATCTCCAGAAACTCTGAAGCAGATTATAGTCTTACACATTCCACTGTTCCAGATCTATAGAAAAACTGCCCTGTTGGACTTGGGCACCCACCCCATTGTCCCCGAAGTTTCCACCTCTAAAAATCCGAATCTTGATATGTTTCTAATCTGTATTTAGTGCCTTTCTGTGCGATCATTTGTTGTATTTCGTTCGTTTGTATACGATTTCATATAATTAGGGTTTAAGGCTTAATTGAACTAGGGTTTGACAAATCTATCAATTTATTCTATCTTTCCATATCATTCCTACATGACATCAACTTGTAGCTAAGTCCTCTCCATTTGTAGTGACTTAGCTCGATTGTTGTCCTTTGAATGTTATTGTGAAAGGAGGGTTTGATTGAATCTACCTTAACCACATTTCAACCTATCTTCTTTTTACATATAACATTTTGGTGAACCCATGTTTTCACTAAACTTGCATCTTGCTGAGTGTTGTAATTAGTCTTTGCATTCATTCATATCATATCCATCATCATACATTTAAAAATTTTGCACACATTTGCAAAAATTTGGAAAAAAAAAGCATTCTAGGCTTGCATTAAGACAGTTTTTCATATTTTGTGTTGCATATCATAAAAACATTTAATTTTCTAATATTTACATCAGATTTGAGATAAATTACAGCATTTCATTATTTCATGGTCTTTTACCTTGCATCTGCATATCTCATTTGCTAGGGTTTTACTTGAAATTTGCATTTTTTCATATAACCTAGTAATTCTAAAAGCTAGGATTTGTAGCTAAAATCTTATTTCAGATTTTACTACTCATTTAAACACTTTTTCAAATTTGATTTTGAACTATATTGTTGTTGCATTGTAAGTTTTTGCATTTACATTTGCATCATTAGCACATTTACATTGAAAAAAGTGAAAAAATCGAGCATTTTAGGTTCAGAAACAAGCATAGTTTTTCATTCTTTTATTGCATATGTCATAAATATCTTTCAATTCAAATCTTGCATTATCTTGGGCATATTTTTATTTCTCATTTAAAAATTTTGCATCATTTCACACTCTTGCTTGAAAATTTGCATATTTTTAATTACACATTGTGTATTTCAACACTAAAGGTTGTATACACTTTCTTCAAACAAACTTCCAAATCATCCATCTTGCCTTGTTGTGTAGTATTTTTTTCCTCCTACCTACTTTGTTTGTTGTGAAATTTGTGCGTATTTGAGCTCTTTCAATAACCCAATTTCCTCAAACAAGTGCTTTGGTGTGAATAGTCTCACATACATGGCCTCTCCTAATTGTTCTTTGGCATTCTTGCATGCGTATATCAAAGATTTTGAACGCTTTTACAAATTCATTAATATGTAACCTTATGTTTTAACTCATATTCAATCCAAGTGTGATAAGGATATCTTTAAAGGTTCTTCATTCGAAATTCTTGAGTATGTCTCTGATTTTAATAACTTCATAACTCTTACAAATGCATATCCTTCTATTTTAGAAGACCTTACTAATTTCATCTCAATGAAAGATCATGAAGAAGGTAATGACGAGGACATTCATTCTGCTCTTCCTACATTTTATGAAGATATAATGCACATCATTTCTAAGACATATGAGGTTGACATAACCTCACCTTGTGAGGATGTTTTGGCGCAAGATGAAGAAATCATTGAGACATTCATTAACACTACTTTGCCATCTCTTCATGCTCTCCCTGGCCAGGATGAAGCACTGGATGATGCAAACTCTCTTTGTGAACAACTCCTTCAACCTATTAACACTGAAAATTCATCAACCGATCTTCAAACACTTCTTAATTACATCTTACACAAAGAAACAAATTACCCACTCTTACCCAAACACTTACATACTTTGGAAACTGCTAACAATTCAAAAAACTTAATTAAACATATTGTTCCTAATGACCAAGGTATTCCAACACCTTTTAAACTAGTTGAAATGGGCATTTTCCTAGCTCCTTCATTACCTTACTCGACTAAAATGGGAATCTATGAGGCTCCTTCTCTACCATCCTTGAATATTACAAGAGAAAACCTTCAGGGCAATGTGGATAACATAATTCAGCGAGAAGGAAGAACAAGGGACAAAGCTTTGACAATAAATGTAAAGATCAAGATCAGAGATAATAGGTAAGTGTTTATAACCCTGTTGGCCACCTTTGTTGTAGCATACCTTTGCTCGCTTAGATGGCCTTCTCCTATGTGTTGTGTTCCCCTGTGATATATTATGTGTTGTTTAGGTCTCCTAGGATGACCCTTGATACTCTTCTAAGGTCAAGGATACCGGGAGACCGCCTCTGTTGTAACCATTCTTCTATTTGTTTCATCATTTTTCTATCTTTCTACTCTCTATTTTATTGTTGTGTGTCATGCCTTAGGGGCATAGCGTTGCAGTTGATGTCTTGGGGGCATCCTCCTATGTGGTGTTCCTAAGGCACTTGTTCTCCTCTCTCATTTCTATTGTTTACCTTCTTCAGTGGTTCTACCTAGTCAGCGGATGACAAAAACAAACATACATTGATAAGGACCGCGTGTCTCTTCAACGAGTAAGCAAAAATGGACCTAGTCCATATATGAAGATGGGGTTCCGTGTGATGCATCATGTTGTCTTATCTCTTCTAACAAACCTTTGTAATACAGCTGCTCCGTGCACTTTAGATTGTTTTGTATCTCACCTTGTTGTTACACTCGATTCTAAGATATCTGCAGTATAAGCCCAACGGTTATACTCGGATCCAAACCTATAAGTGTAGCCTTGGTTTCTTGATGTGATCTAATACATGCATTGCTTTCATGATTTGATTTGGTTATTATCTTAGAGTAAGATGTTCTAACCTTATCTCCTAATTATCTTAGCATATCTTATCAATGTGTTTGTGGGAATATTCAGCGATCGTGGCACATGTCACCTTTGGGGGCATGGGCCTTGCAATGGCTCTTGTTCCCTTGCGTGTTTTCACTCTACCTTAATGTGCTTGATTTCGGTAAGAGACATCAACCACCTTAAGGTGGCGGCATATATAATGGTATATGTCTAATTATTTTACACTAACAAAGTGTGTTTGCATACATTGATTTATTGCATATACTTTGAGCACATGTTTCCTTTTCTATGTAAGACGTCTCCGCGATGCGGGTGGGGTTGCATTTTGAAATCCCTTATGCGGAAGGCGGGATGGTGTATCTCTTGAGCTAGTGCACATCGTTTTATACAAAGTCTTCTGCGGAGGCAGGGTTGGATCTTGAGTCATCCTCCCTTAAGCATGTCTTTGGCGGTTGTGGTAGCATAGCTCAATCATCAGGTGTGTTTGGCATGTTTTAGATAGTGGGACTTAGCAATAAGCTCCTATCACTTGTGTTTGCCATGTATAAGACATATAGTATGTCTATGGCATGCTATGTGGCACTCGTGTATTCCGTGTATCTTCCTTGCGTGTTTGTTGTGTCTTCCCCCGAGTGTGGTCTAAAGGCGCGTGGCGATGAGCCCCCTCCGCCCCTTAGGATTTTATTTCATATATAAAATGCTATATCAATGTATTCTTCATGTCTTGCATGACTGCTCTCATGTCTTCATCGTGTATTACGTGCTTCCACTGTATTCCTCATGTTTTGCGTGCTTCTTACTGTCTTCATTGTGGCTTGCGTGTCTTCAATGTGTTTTCTAGTCCTTACCTGAGATTGGGGGCTAGAAATAGTTCCTTGATCTTTGTGTATGCCTTAGCTTCATGTGCCTGGTGTGTTTGATGTGTTTTCGACTGTACTTTAATGCATGTATGGATCGTAAGATCATACATACATTAAAGTGAGGGCTAAATGTTATGTCATAAAAAGTTTTCCTAGGACTTTTTACCTCCTAGTTTAGCTCCTAGGTCCCCTTAATTGCATTATGCATGTTTAAAACTCATCCCAGAGCAATTTCCCTCAAAACCCATGTCAAATGGGGCTTAGGGGTCCACTTTAATGCTTAATCATGACTCAAATCATGCCTTGGGACTTGGGCACCCGCGCCCTAGTCCAGGCTCATTTGTCGGGACCTAAATTTAAGTTTGTTGGCATAGGACCTTTAAAAAGGTTTCACTCTGTTGGCCTTTTTAATTTGAATTACGAATGTTAGTAGGAATGCATATATAAACATGTTTGAGGTTTCATTTTACAACTAGATGGATAATGCGAATTTGTGATATTGAGCTAAGAGATTTCAAGGCATTAATCATGTTGCAGAGCAGAATTGTGTTGTTATTGTGTTTGTTTGTTGCAGATTTGGCTTCATCAATCCATCTCCTCATGGTGTGAAAGATCTTTATCTCCGTGAGGATTTCACCTCCAAGGTGACATCTATTTGTGTTTCAATCAATCTATTTCATCATTTGATTTTGCCTCTGTTCACCAAGGACACACACTCTATCTAACAACGGTGTTGGAAGGCTTGAATGCCATTCCGGGGATTGACTGAGGCAAGCTCTTAAACACCACAACCCCCAAACCCCTCTCTTTGTGATTACAGGTACATGTGCGGGATTTGGCGAAGTGGAGTTGCAGAGAAGCAGAGCAAAGGATAGAGATTCGGGATCTGAGAAGAAAGTGCAGAAAACCAACCCTACTGGACTAGGGCGCCCACCCCGTAGTCCTCCTGAATAGCATCTCCGGAAACTTTGAAGCAGATTGCGGTCTTACACATTCCACTATTCCAGATCTACAAAAAAACTGCCCTGTTGGACTTGGGTACCCGCCCTGTTGTCCCCGAAGTTTCCACCTCTGAAAATCCGAATTCTGGTATGTTTCTAATCTGCATTTAGTGCCTTCTTGTGCGATCATTTATTGTATTTCGCTCGTCTGTATACAATTTCATATAATTAGGGTTTAAGGCTTATTGAACTAGGGTTTGACAAATCTATCAATTTAATCTATTTTTCCATATCATTTCTAAGTGACATCAACATGTAGCTGAGTCCTCTCCATCTGTAGTGACTTAACTCGATTATTGTCCTTTGAATGTTATTGTGAAAGGAGGGTTTAATTGAATCTACCTTAACCACATTTCAACCTAACTTCTTTTTACATATAACACATACATAGTTGGTAATTCTCACCTTTAATTGCCTATAGTGCTCAATACACAAAACTTAGATTATTTAAGCCTAGACAAGTCCCAAGGCACCTTCGTACATTCACATTAGAGACAAACCATGAAGACGATGATTCTAAAAGCTCATCCAAGATTGGAGCAAATTTTGAGAGCCTAACCCAACAACCTCAGAGTAGATGAGCTTAGTGCTAATAGAGTGTCTTTTACTGGATCAGGCCTATATTGTGGGACTTACTAATTGGAAGGTGAGTTCATAGCCATTTGACATAGTTTCAATCTCAAGCTAAAACATACCGAAGAAAGAAGGTTAATCAAGTTTAGGAGGACCCCATACCTCGGTGTCATTCCCTAATCCCCTCCCATAAGGACTTGAGGTCTAAGGGCATCCTTCACTGAAGAACTGCCTACATACCCACTTCCAAATGTGATCAAAGTCACATGTAGTTCTCCTCAACTTGGTCTCTCAAGGATTAAACATCCTAGGTTCCTACCCTTAGGGTTTCATTGTCATCCCAATTTCATATCAACACTTACTAATATTCCCATAATCAAATTCATACACTGAAATAAGCATACCATAATCAACATAAAATAAGTCTATTCATATCCAAACACATGACAATAGCAATCAAAATATCTTCACGATGCAATAGTTATGCAAAGCCTTGTCTATGAAACTAATCTTTGTATCATATGTCAATGTCCTATAACTATTGCTAGTAATCCTGGTAAGGATTATCTTCTTCAAGATGAGTACATCATATACACTATAGGGTATTGCTCAACTATATGGAAGCATTATTTTCTAGTTCATTAGACCATAGTGGTGATGGACAAAACTGTGGATCGGGACTTGGGGTCAAATTGCTATAAAAGTTTTACATTAACTTCCTCAGTTTGTTCCTAAAATGTCAATCCAGGGATCGTAGACTTGTGAAAGGTATTGTGACTATCTACCGAAAGGATGAAGATAGTGCGCTGAATGGGGATGAAATGCAACCTGTAAAAATAATCCTACAGTAAAGCAAAATAATTCCAGCAACAGGAACTGTCACTTCCTGATGATGGTACGACAGTAATCTGTGACAACAGTTTATTCCAGAATATAAATTTGTTTTAATGATAAATCATTTTAATCACAATTCTAGAATATTAACCAATGTATAATAACAGAAAATGCTTAATCGATTTGTGACAGTAATAACATAACACTCATCACTCTTAAATAAAATAGAAAGCAACACAAATCAGAAACACACGTTACAGAAATAAAATTGCAAAAATCAAAAATCACCAAGCGCCCTATGAAGTGGGCCCTGCCTTTGTAGTTCGCCTGGTGGAGCACAAACACCTTTCTACGCTACTTCAATCATGAAATATGTTATTTTATTTATCAAGAATAATACGTCTTGATACAATACTCTGCATACAAAGGTCTATCTCAGAAATCTTCCCCCCGAGCTAATATTATAACCCATATATAAAGGCCGAGTCTATAACAAATAACATCTAAATAGCCTAAGATAGAATAGTCCATATTGGAGATTGAAGGTTCACGAAAATCTTTGTTTGCAAGCTGTAGATTGGAAAACGACTTTGTTACAACAGCAGCTACAAATAGGAAATGGAAGATTTACGGGTTTCTCCTTCAACACATGGCTGTTGCAAGTTCTCTCCCATAGTAGGTTCCGTTCCTTAGTATATTTTAAGCACCACATGAATGGCACGCATGGAAGCCAAGCTGTTAGCCAAAAATTGCTGATTGTTATCTGACACGTGCATGCTTTACCATGAATTCTGATCCGTATTACCAACTGTTTGGAGAAATCAAGCGTTGAGCAGGTATAGGAATGATAAGACATCCACGTGGCTGAAGAATGTAGGCAGAAATTTCGACAGGTCCGTAACAGCAGAAAGCATGTGTGAGTACGCATAGTAAATGGAATGCCCAAAGGAAGGATTTCATTGGATGAAACAATGCTCAGTCAGCACCAAAGAAGTAATCAATGCCACCACAAGATGCGGGAAACAGCCATAGTAATCACAAACTGTCTGTGACTGGAAGTTCCTTCGAAACAGATGACAAGAAATCTGCATGTTGCAAGTTATATTTTCCAAGTCTAGAAATCACAATGCTTATTAGTAAACACAACCAATAATTAACTTCCATATATTTATCCCAAAACTATATTAAAGATCTCTTATAGATATTAAATCATAATCAGCTTAAAATGGCAAAATGGTAAGATGTTGAATGGAAATGGAATGTGGGGATGAGTATGAAGGTGCATGGAAAGACATAAAATATGGCATACAATGGAGCATAATTGGCTCTCATCAAGTGGAAACATAAACAAGGAGTTGTGTTATTTTAATCATGATTGCCACCGCTAGAAGATATACTAGATGCAGGCCTGGTAAGGTTTTACCCTTCTAGATCAACAAGACTGAACAACACCCTTTAGGCACAATGTTGTATGTTTAGATACATAATTGCTCCCATTAGGCATACCTTTCTCACCATTATTGGCTAGAACAGTTATAAATGACCCATCAACAAATAACCATTCAATAATAGGGTATATTTCTATGAGAGTAATGATCTAACAACTCCCATATAGTCAAAATGTAGGCATATCCTACTATTGCCCTAGTATCCAGTCATATAACAACATGATTTGAGGATATTTAAATATCACAATCATATTGCTCTATGATATTGGAACCCATTAATGTGTTAACAAAAATCCCCTTCAACATTCATGATCAAAATAAAATATTAACAATAGAAACAGAATCAAGCACTTTATACATGTTATAACCCAACAAGATCATTGCTAAATATGATTATCAAATCTCGGTCTAGACAACTCTTTTAGTCACAAAATAGCCTACCAAAGTGTTTACATATTTTCTAATGACATTTAGAGTACAACATTAGCCAATTTGAGTTCAAGAATCCACCTTATTGCTAACCAATTTATAGTTTAATCAAGAGGATCTAGGACTGCATTGGATGAAATCAAAGTCTTAACACCATAGCTTCCTTACAAGAACCATTCCTTGTCCATGGCAAGTTTACAGTGATATACAAACTATATCATGCTAATAAGCATGAGAAACATTTACCTTTCGCCATGCACGGTAAATTAATATCATCCATACCCCTACAAAGGTGTGGTCTTAAACATACTTCTTTATCTAGCTTTTATCTTAACAAAATTCTGTCAAAATTTAGAGAATGAAAACCCTTTGCCTATAGGACAGCAATGTCAACCAGAGGTTGTATTAGAGCTTCAATGATTTATAGGATTTTGCAATTTGTACAGTTTGTGTGTTATTTGCAGGTTTTGGTGTGGATTTAAAGCAAAGTTTGGACTTCAGTTTGGATTGATATGTGTGTGGCTGTTGTTTTGTTGTGTATCAGTCCTTTGTTGTACCTTTTGACCATCTAGATCAGCTACAGCTATTGGTGTAGTTATATTGTAATTTGGTGCAAAGATTGTCGAAGTGGGTGTGTGTTTTGCAATTTGAGTGAGAATTAAGGAGTGGATTTGATTCCAGATTTGTGTTGTTGGTTGCTACTGTTATAATTCCTGTTCTACAGCACTTTGCTGTACATTTCATCATTCCAGAGGGTTTTCAACAGATTTGGGAGTTATCTTTGTTTTATGCAAAAATTGTCAAAATTGTCTATCTACTACAGAGATTAATCTCCAGATTTTATGTTCCGATTCAGGGCTGTAATTTTCTGATACTAATCAGCAAGAAGCTGTATATTTTTCTGTGTAATCCATGCATATTTTCCATCTCCAAAATATATGAGAAGTTTCCAATTGATTCTGAAAAAAATTGCCAATTTTGGTTGTGTAGTTTTTGAAGAAATTGTTGTGCAAGTTTGAGTATTTTCTGGATTAATTTTTGAAATCCTGTTCAGATCTGAAATATTTTTCAAAAAATATTTTTTGGAACATTACATACTTATCTTTTACAACTGTTGTACTTTCAAAGTTGAGCCAATATCAATTATAGTTGTATGAGGTATAGCGATTCAACTTTAGGAAATTACATTCAGGAGTTGGGCCAGTAGCAATTACTGATGTTTTTTCTTGGGTGAATGACTGCAATAATAATTGAAGTCTAGATCAGGGGTTGTGGGTGACGGTAGATTCCACTGTTGGTTGGAATGAGATAGCAATAGTCTACATTTCTGTTCAATTTTACTCTAGAAAGCTTTTTGGTTGAAACATAAACCTATGTAACTGTGCTTCGAGGTTTATATTTATCCTTTGGAGTTCTCTTCTAAGAGGAACTGTCACAGACTCAGATTCCTAACTTCTGTGTGATAGCATCTAACTCGAAGTGGCAGCCTAGACTGTCAGAAGTTAATTAGTTGGACTCTAATACTTTGAAATGGCATGTGAATGAATGTAGATTGACAAATATTGAAATGTGAGAGATTTGTGGTGGACCAAAGAACTCTTGTTCTTTCTACTTCCTGCACCAGCTGAAGTTTACATTAATGAAAAGCATCTGTTTTGCTTTAAAACTCTTTCATCTCAGATGTATTTCAACTTTTGATATGTTACCAATTTCTTGTGTATTTTGATTGTGCATTATAACATAAGATTTTAAACAAATGGAAGTGATGCAGGAGCGTTTGGGAATCGTGCAATCAGCATCAATCCCAAAAGAAGCCATTAGATAATTTCAAAAGTAGATATTCCATCAAACACTTGACTTCCCTATGTCATGGTTTGAGCTATTCAAAAGGAACTTGCCACTTCTTAAGACACATGGATGATGGATTTTCAGTCATTAATCATGAATGTATCCTTGGATTGGGTAACCAACAATCTGTTTGGGTGAATTTGTCCTTGATAGACTGCAACAATCCATGAGCACAGGGTTGTTGGAGAAATTGGAGGAAGACAACGTCTTAGAAAGAAAAAAGGCAAAATTATTTGCTGGAATCACGGAAGAATGAGCGCAGAACCCAAAGGAATTCGTTGCAAAATCCACTCATTGAAATGTGGGGTTGTTTCACAGAGTAGGGGTGTTTTGGGGGGACTTCTGGTGAAGAGGTGAGCTTAATGGAGAAATTCGGAATGCCTCTAACCGAACCAAAGATAGACTCTTAAAGGTTTTCCATCTAGAACATGAAACCATCAACAGAATTGAGATCCATATGAGCTTTGCAGGTTTTCTAAGCTATTTTTTACGTCTTTTGGGTTTTTTAGGGCATCATGACTGCTCACAAACCATTTGGAATTCGGGAAAAGCAATTGTGAATTTGAACTGGGTTTTTTTGTTTATGAAGAATCATCTTTCACAGATCTGTGATCAATGGTAAATTTCTATGGTTGGTGACTTTGAAAATTAGACCAAATGTTTGACAAAATATCTAGTTATGTAAAAACTGTGGTTTGCTGATTTTTTTTTAAATGTAATGGAGTGAAATTTGATAAACTGATTCTTCTATTGCTTCTACCCTCTCATTCAGATGAAATTTGAGTAGTCATATGCCCTATCTCTTTGCTTGATCTAGTTTTGAAGCTAAAGTGTAAGATGTCTATTAAAATTTGCCTTTTAAGAGCTGGAAAAAGCAATTTCTGAAGGTTGTCAATGGTTTGATTTGGCCTAGGATGTTCGTAACCAAAGACATAAATTTACTAATATTTTTGCATGTCTTCATGCCATTGGCTGCAAAGCAAGGTAGTGTTATGAAAAACCCTTACCTTGACTGCATCAAAAGCCTCTTGTATCCCTTGGTATAAGTGGGCTAACAATTCTGAGAAACTTATGGCTAACAGATTCTAGATTGACAAATAATGAGGGGAATGAGAGTAGAGTGAGATATCTGCAGTCAAGGAATACTATTATTTGTACTCCATCTACCAGCTGAAGGGCACATTAATAGAAAGCCTTTGATTTGCACCAGAATTTATTCATCTCATATGTGCTTCATCTCCTGGTAGGTTAGAAATTTCCTATATGCTTTTGTTGTGCAATATAACATAGAATTCTCAACAAAGGGAAACCTATTGCAGGCCTTGCTATTTACGGTATAAGAGTTGTCTGAACCATATGGAAAATCACCGTTACCAAGCAATTTATGTAACTTCTTTGAAAATTTATGTGTAATGGGAGAATAAAATACACATCCACGCCTCCCAATTTAGCATCTTAACAAAATATTTCTGGAAAAGCTCTGACAGAAAATTACTGTTAGAAAAAAAATTGAGGAGGAAATAAGGCTAAAACTTGTTACCTAAAGCCTGGAATATGAACACTGCGAATCACTTCAAAAAGGAGAGGGATTTTTTGATCCAGCAAATGAAAAATGTGCTTCCCCTCTGCATAACTGCTTCCAAAAGCTGTGCGTGAAATTATGTCTGATGTAAGCATACAAAACTCTTTAAAAACTTCAATTTCATTGGCACCTGAAGTCACCAGTTGACTCCACTCTGTCAACATGTTGATGCTACTTTCTACAATTGAGGGAATCATACCCTGCAAAGTATTATAGAAGTTAGAACTCAGACAGTTAACGTGCAACCTTATTACACAGATTGTAGAGAATAAAGGAAAAAAAAAATTATGTTGTAATGTGTCTGAAATGTCAATTGGCCTGTTAGAAATAGTCCAACGTGCATAAGATTTATGTGACAACTAGTTTATTACAATTCCAGGATTTTGCAGATCTTTTTGTTATTCCTGTTCACAGGATTTACCTTCAAGAGTTCAGTGTGAAAAGCAGGATTGAGAATCCTTCTATGCTGTGCCCATTTCTCCCCATTTAACATTCCAAGGCCTGGTCTACCAAACAGCTTATTTTGAAGTTTGTCACAATGTCGAAACTTGTTACATAATATCTCCTTTGCAAGCTCAGGGTGAGTAACATAAAGCCTGGGTTTAGTCCCAAACCAGAAAACAAAATCCTGACCTACATCACAAATAATACATAATGAATTGGGTGTCATAGATTCTTCTCTTCTGATATATACTACTGCAAAATATTTCTTCACTGGATGGTGCCCAGTGATAAAATACATACACGTTAACTTCATTGATAAACATGTTACCTAATCAATAGGATTTCATTAATGTTTCACATGGATAGAATAAATGTACCATATGTTTCCATCCAATGATGATGGGCAGGAAGAATTCGAGGAACTATATTGTGTTCTGACAGTGGCAATGGTCTAGAGCTTTCCTTGCTGGTCAATCTAACAATATCAGGAGCATTTCCATAGAATAGCTTATAAGGAGGACCTTGAATCCCTTGGGCTTCGAAATATTTTTTACTTTGCAGTGGTTTCCACCATATAAGTCTAATAAATTCTATCAGAAATATTGCTAAACCAGCTGAAAACACACCTGAAATCCAAAAAAGCCATTCCATGTTCTTAAGTGATAATTTTCTATGTTGAATCACAACCCAGTAGTGAATTGCTGCTCACTTGAAATCATTTCTTTCTCAATGGTGAAAACTGCACACCCATGTCTTAAATGTAAGAAAGGTTGCGTCAGATTAGTTTTTATTATTGAAATATATTGAAAATATAGTTGATAGTAATCAGTTGAAAAAGAAAGATTAAGATTGTTATAATTATTTATTTTTAAAAAATTATAATATAAATTTAGAAAAATTTAACCTTTAATAATTGACTTAATCAAATAATTTAAAATTTTCAAATAATAAATTTGATTATTCACATTTAAAAATAAATGTTGACATTGTTTTAAAAAATCAATTCATTTAAACAATTAATTTAATTATAATAACATACACAACAACTATACTAAATCAACTTATAGCAATTAATAAAAATAATAAAATTAATAAATTTTAAATTTTAAATTTATAAAGTCAATTCTATATGAGGCAGGAATACTCCTAAGCAGTATAAAATTGACCCCAAACATAAAACTATAAATATCAATATATAAAAATAAGTTCCGCAAACCTTCAATGTTGATGATTGCCGGAGAGCACTCCAGTTGTCTTTGTAATGGTATATTATCAACAATCAACAAATATGTGCCTCAACGTAAAATCAGGTCCTGTTCTTCATTGTTTTAACTTTTGCCTCGATAGTTTTACGTTAATAGTTTTATATGTCTATAGTAAGTGTTGTTAATACTTTTACGTTAATAAATAAATATATTTTGTAGTAAGTGTTGTTATAGTTTTAGATTTGTAGGGTGGTTTTATGTATTGTTTATTTAAATCTGTTGTTTAAACCTTAGTAGTAAATATTGTTTTATGTTAATTTTAAATTAAGTATTAAAGTTTTTTTTTTTTTTATAATGGTGGAGTCACGGCTTAAATTTGATGGCCGTATGGCTGTATTTAGACATTTTTGTAGTAAAATACAATCAAAATTTTAAAAAGATTGTGTCACATGAAAGAAGAAATTTTGAATAGACTATCAAAATTTATATAGAATTATGATGATATATATATTTGATTTATCTATAATTTTACTTATATCATAGTATTTTAAGGGCACCTTTGAAGAGATAATCATCATTAAAAAATTGATTGACAAGCAAGGTCAACTGTCAAATAGTTTAGGGATTGAAAATAAACTATAGAAAAAGAGAGGTTGAAATTATGCACTATCATGAAAAATACATCACATGGAGGTACACATTTTTTTTTTCCTTTTTTAATATTTTTTTCCAAATTTATGTCCAAAATTTTTTTATTGACACAAATATATATATATATGATTAAAAATTATAATTTAAAACAATTGATTAAAATAAGGAGAAAAATAAATAAGTCATGGGACTACTAGTTCCACAAAAGATTCCTAAAAAAATTGAGCAATGACTATGAACTAAAACTAAATGTAAATGTGCAAATAAAAGAGAGCTATCTATTATTATTTACCATTTTTAACTGAAAATAGAGTTGCATGCATATATACACAAAAATAGGGTAGGAGATACAAGAAGCCAAGAATAATAAGCCAATGTTGATTACCAAATTCGGAGTAAAACTATGAACAAGGTGAGTTGTACATATAGGAGAAGAGTTTGAATTGACTTAGAAGTCGACTTCAACACTCAACTAGAGGTGGAAGAAGGTTTCCACCAAGTGAAAAGAAGTGTCTACACATATCTTGGAGAGTTGTGTCGAACTCTCCAAGTCAACACCTAACCACCTAAGGTGGCTTAAAGCCATATGCAAATATATTACATAGGCGAAATAATATATATTAATTTTTTTCACTAACACCCCCCTTAAGCATAGCTTAGGTGGGTACAAGAAGAGATGGGTCCCGACTACTAGGCCTGGTGAAGTACCCATGTACAAAGTAATCTCTCATGAAGTGGAGAAAAGTAAAAAACCCTGTCGGAAAAAACTACCCTCCAAAAGAGAGAAAAGATGCATGAAAATTATACAAGTAAAGAAGTACTACTTCTTTCACTGAGTACAATATATGTTTCCCCCATAGGAGAGAAAATGATAGAAGGTCTATGAGACCCCCCCATAAAATGTGTCCCACTGCAGTGAGGCTAGATGATTGACGCAGGATATCTTCCTATGCTAGAAGATGTATGTGTGATCCTGAATCATGCTGAAGTTGATCCAAGGGTGATGATGCCCATTTTGATGTCTTCGAAGATTGCTTGCTTGACTTTCCCCATGTCGATGTTGAAGGATGCCATAATCAAATCAGGTGCATGCCTAATAGATGAAGATGATGACAATCCAGAACCATGGTAAGCTTTGTTTGTGCCTTTGTGATAAACTTCTTTACATCTTGAGCTTGAACATCCTCTATTTCACTAGCCTTGTCAGATACTATGGAGACCTATCCCTCTAATGCATTTATCTTAATCATTGAGGCCTCAATGGTCTATCTCACTTGCTTCATCTTCTTGAATTTTCTTTCTAGGGCAATGAGAGAGGAGCCCACCACCTTCATGCCTTCTTGGAGGAGATTGACTCTATCTTGTGCTTTAGCATACTTGATGCTTACACGTGTTGCCTCCATTTGGTAGTTTATAGGCTACATTTGAACTTTCAACTTGTCCACAAGAGGAGTGAAGTGATAAAAATGCAATGCATCCTAAACATGGTCATGTTTTGTGTACATTTGATGCAAGAGCAATGTCTTTCGTGTCCTTTATTTTGGTTTCATTTTTTTGGGATAGAGTCTTGATTTGTACCATCTACTACTAGTATAGAGGAGGATCCCGTATAACCATTATTGCTTGTGATACTTGGGTAGCCCTAGGGGGAAGTGCAGGAGTAGATGGGGCTACTTGTTATGTAGTAGTGAATGGGGTGATTATTTGTGGAGCAAGAAACTACATAGGCTAAGATGGGAATGGGGATGGTTGTGACTATTGAGAGTTAACTGTTTGTTGGAATGGGATGGTGGGTGTTTTAAATGTCAAGAGGTGATAACCTCTAGTTGGTAGAAATATACCAGAGGGAGAGGGATATTGGGAATAGTAGTATGGGGAGTAGGGATATTATAGTGGTGGTGGCATGAGTTGTTATTGTTCATATATTTATGCCTCCTTGGCCCAAATAGTCACTAGGGGGTTTTAGACTTGGTGTTTTTTGGTTATAGGGCTTTAGGGGTCTTGATTCATGTTAATAATACATAAAATTGGAAAAAACATTGGTTTGCAATACTTTTGAAGACAAAAGAGTCGACATGAACCTTATTTTTTCCAAAATGCCATGTACATCTAATGGAGGGATTGTATTTTCAAAAGATAGTCAAAGATTTCAAGAGAAGCTTAGGTCTAAGTCAAGTCTTTGAGTCTTCTTGTCATGTTCTAGGGTTCTGTATAATGTTGCAGGTGTCTTAATGCATGGAGGCAGATTGAATGTGTAATCTCCTAAGAGTTATGAAGACATAATGAAATCCATGAGGCACAAGATAGATACATGATGGAATAGTCATGACAAAGCTTCGTTTGTCATACCAGAATGATTTATTTGTTGTAGCATCATAAATTGTGCTCGCTCACAATTTCATGTTAAGTTTGGCACTCACCTTAGTGTCCATCGTTGCTTTTTAATTCTTTCTTCTAATCACATCCAAAAAATCATAAAACTGAATTAATCCTAGTTTTGTCCCAAGTAAACTAAACTTTCTAAGAATCGAAGTTTCTTGGATGACAGCACTTAGCACAAAAGTCTGCATAGTGTGCTAACATCTCATAAACGTTTATTCATTCTTGAACTATTTTTAGAAGTTGTGTTTTTGTTTCTACACCATTTTGAGATTTTCTGGATCTTATCTGTGCCCAAATGAATCATTTCCTAGTTTTTTATCCTCTTTGCCTTTCTTATAAAACCCCTTTCATTTGCCATTCCAAAATAATTAAATTTTTGATAGTGAAACTCTACTACATTTAAGACTCACCATTATTACTATTTTCTCAGTTAATTGTTTGCATCATTTAATATTTTTCTCACTTCTGTGTTCAAGTTCATTGCAAGTAATCAAGATATGTGATAACTATTGTCATATTTTGCCCAAGCCAAAATAGTCCAAACAATCCTACCTTCCATCAGAGAAATCTAATATGAGAAAGCCTAAATGGAAATAGGTTCCCCTTAGAAAAATCTTAAAATTTTCTAACTATTTTTCCTTATCCGATTTTGCAATTGTCGGCAAACTTGAAGGTTCGCAAACCTACCGGTTTGATGACTGACAAGTTCGCCGATGGAAGAAATCACCGACTAAAGGAACCAAGCAGGCAAAAGTTCTCTAAGGAAAGAAAAGTGACAAAGGTTTACCTTTATCTGCAAAATTTTGGTTTAGCGAACCTTAAGTTCATAAGCAAGGCGACGAGGGGTTTTCCTTGAAGGGCAAGAGCAAAAGCAAAGTCAAAAGGGTTGTCTTTATCGACAAAACTTAAGGTTGGCGAACCTTAAGTTTGTTGATCGACAAATTTGCAGACAAAGGAACAAAGGCCAAGGTAGGGCGAAGATGAGGACAAAGTTATTGGCCACAAGAAGAGTTGGTGAACCACTTGGTTTGCCAATTGGCAGGTTTGTTGAATGGCAAATTTGATGACAAAGGCATAGACAAAGGGAAGGATGGTTCACGAGGAGGAAACTTCGCCAACTAAGGAACAAAGCAAGAGGGGAGAAGATAAAGAGAAGTGGAAGAGTCATCAGCAAAGTGAAGGGTTGGCGAACCAAATGGTTCATCAATCAATGAATTCACTGACTAAGGAGAAAAAGACAAAGGAGAACCCAGGCGAAGTTCACGAAAGTGATATTTTGCCGATAGAGAAGGAAAAGAAAAGAAAATAGGCAAGGGTAGGGTTCGTGGAAAAGAGATTTCACCAACCAAAGGAAGATAAAGCAAAAAGGGGATGGTTTGCGAAATGGAGATTTTGCCGACTAAAGGAAACGCAAAGACATAAATAGTTTGCGAAGGAGAGATTTTTCCGATAAGGCAAAATAATAGTCTAAAGTGCAAAGTAAAGGCAAAATCAATAAAAAAATAAAGCATGTAATATGATGTAGTACTTTAGAATGTTTTAAAGAAATTTAAAATATTTTAAAGTGTTGTAAAAGCTTTTAAAAGGTGCGACTTTTCTAAGTGCCCTAAAAATGCGCTTCCTTAGATGACACCATTGTTGTAGGTTGATGTCATGCAGGTGGTTGACACAATACAAGCCTTCAATGCACAAGTACCTTAAATGAATGAATTAGATGAAGTATCCCTACAACCCATGCTTCTACAGGTCCTTTCAAGGACAAAATTAGTGTGTAGGATATGGGCGGCCATCCAGGTTGCAAATTTTTTTAACATACCAAGCATGGACATTCTTTCAATTTGTAGGTTATGACAAGGCCTTTGGGCTAGATTTTAATGCAGCATGAGCAACTAGGCATAACTTGTTGACTGATTTTCAACACCCAGGTCTACACAGTGATTTGTAAAAGCTATATAAGCATGTTAAGATGTATTCAAAAGGGTTAGTTGATCGCTGGGTCCTTACTTAGGTTGAAGCGTTGGATATTTGATTATGGCCTCATGATATTTCCAAGAACTATATGAATATGATCGACTGTGCCCTCTTCTAGACCTCACTGTCTTCATTTCTAGTTCAATTATGAGGGGAAAGTTATCATTTTGTGTCTTTTCAATCCGTGTTTAGCTTTTCTCTCTATGTAATGGCTATTTAGCCTCTATGATTAATATAAGCAACTTATTTTGCCTCTCTCATTTTCTTTTTCACTATGTGTGCTTGAATGTTGCTCACTTATCTTGTGGATAAAATGGTCCCTTTATAGATTTCAGTATTCTATTTTGACCTCTATTAGAGAATGAATGAGTTTGTATTAGTTTATTTAGCCTTTGAAATCATCGCTATGTTATGTCAACTTCAACTAAACACCCTAAATCTTGGTGCATCACCAATTTCTTTTATGTTTTCCTTCTCTCCCTTTTCCTTGGTGATCAGTAGTGATTAGTAGCATAGGTTTAGTTAAATTCTCTAGATCTTAAGTTTAGAAAGAGGAATCAGCCTTCTCTGGAGGTCTGATCTCAATTGCAAGGTCCCACACCTTGAGATCATTCCCATGTTTCAGGTGAGTGTAGGATCATGATGGGTCAATCACTACCCCTAAGTGGCAATGCAAATGTGAAAAATAGACTTAAATAACTTCATGTCAAAAATTGAATGAGTTATCTACATAATCTAGAAATAAGATGGTAAGAAAAGTTATAACAAATTGAATGTAGTTTATGGGCTACTACTTTTTTTTTGAAAATTTTAAAAATAGTTTGGGGAAAATTGAATATTTTAATGAAGCGCTATTAAAATTTTCAGAATAAACATAAAAAGTATGTGTCATTCCGGCCAACCTAAGTATGAGAAAAATATAATATTTTTCCTCCATGATTTGGATTTAAGTAAAAGACACATGAACAGATGTGACACATATTTTTTTGAATTTTTTAAGTAAATAAATAATTATTTATGAATTTTTTACTGTGACTTTTTTAAAATGTTAAAAATTAATTTTCTAGCCAACCTAACTTGATAAAAAATATATGAAAATCAAAAATATTAAATTTTAATGTATATCCAATAAATCCTAGAATGTGATGCATCTTTTGGATTTAAAAAAGGATTAATACGTTGAAAGTTAAGGATGTTTCTAAATATGTATATCTATTAGGAAATTAGACATAGCGTATGTAGAAAATTAATAATAATTATCTATTAAAATTATTATGAGGCGTATATTATATTTTTAGAATCCTAATAGTTTTTTCTATAAACCTTTTTCATTTGATTAAATTTAGTTACAAAAAAGTCTGTCAGCTTCAAGGATGAGATTGTGGAAAATTTCTAGATAACAATAAATGGGTGGTTTTATAAGTTTGTTTGGCAAGTTTTGGGACTCCCACTTGCCTAAATATGAGGTAATCCCAAGGCATTTTTAGAGGGAATCCATATTTGAGCTAGAAATATTAATACCCTTTCCATCCAAATCTAAATATTAGTCTAAATATTTGCACTTTTCATCCAGCAAGTTTTTTGTCCATTGCCACTGTTTGGCCTATCATGATCTCGCACTCACCCTTTCATTGAATTTATTGAAACTGCCAAAAGCTTCAACAACAATGTGCAAATTTAGGTGATAATAGTTTCTGGCACGCCCAGTGGGACCCTCTGCTCTGAGTAAGAGTTGAACTGAGAAAATTTGGTGTTGTTCTTAGTTCACTTGCAACTATGAAAGCATTCAACAAGCACCATGGCAACTCTGTTGAATAAATATCCTAGTGAAAGAAACCCAAGTGCTTAAAGTTCCATCAAAGATCAAAGTTCGGTGATGCTTTTGGTCTTTTCTAGCCTTCAGCGTTCTCAAATCACATGGCGACTCTCTTCTGATACGTTCACAGTCTCCAAAAGCAAACCTATTACCCTTATTTTTTTAAAAAGAACATTTTGATGCATCTCTGCTTTTCAATGCTCTAGTACGTCAAGCTATTATGGAAGTCATGGTCTTTTCCCTCCATCAAGAATAGGCTTCCATATACCCATTATAACATTCACACCACTATCATGGATTTGCTAAGAAACAAAAGCTTTGTGGCCTTCAATTGTGGAAGCCCTCTTGACCTTGTACAATATGATGACATCCCAATTTTAGCTCTAAAGGCTATTCCCTTTTTCACTCGTGAAAATTCCACTACCCTTGTCGAACACATCCAAGACATTGCCAATGTATGTTATGTCCACAATGTTACCCAAAACAATGTCCGGTAAGGCTCCTTGCTTCTTCCTTGAAAGGAAAAGATCTCCAATGGTATAGGGGGTTACCTGCAAATTCAATTCATAAATGGGACGAGTTAGGAGATAGGCTCTGTTAGCATTTTGAAGATAATGGTGATCACTTGTCCCTGATAAAGCGACTAGCCACTATTAAAAGGGCTCGTTATGAATTCATGGTGGATTTTAATTTCAGGTTTCAAAAGACTTGGTACAAAATCCCACCATTGGTGAGACCTTCCCTAATGCTGCCTTCTTGTATTATTTGAGATCCTTGAATAGTGATATCGCTATCATGATCTAGTCTCTAGGAAGAGATGTGTTACCTAATGCCTATGAGGTAGCTATTAGGGTAGAGAATTGTTTGATTATGGCTGGAAAGATTGCTCCCAGGCCTCCAATGCCATTATTTCTAGAGGTCCCAATCCTTTAGCCAATTATGGCACCAATTCCTACAGCTAATGTACCATACCAAGCTCCCAATCAACCCTATCAACCTAGTGGGTAACCTTGTTGGGGGACACAATCAAAGATAAAATCAAATGAGCTATGTTAGGCCCCTGAACTCCATAAACTCAATTGCTACAAGTACATCAGGCGAACTTGTTCCAATTCAGAACAACCTGGCTCAGGGTTATGAGTGGTGCTATCCATGCAATCCATTAGTAGTCCCAAAGCTGCAGGTTGGACCTAATCAGTAGGCTATGGTGGGACAAAGCCAAAAGTAGGTTGAATGTGTGTTTTTGAATTGGCAAGAGAATGAGGGAATTGAAGAGGACATTGTTGTGGCTACTCCAAAGGTGGATGATGTCATTCTCTTTCATGAATTGCCTAGCCACATTAAAGATGAAAAAGGCATGCAAATGCAACATTGGATGTAGTTCTAAAGCAGCATGAGGGTGGTGAAAATGATGACAAATTGTTGTAGGTTGAGGCCAAAAATGACAAGGAGCTTCAAGCTCATGAAGAGGAGCATATAAGAAGCCTTATACTGAAGGGTGCAGAGGACTTGGAGGATGCTCATTTCTGGGATAAGCTTGATGTTTTCTTCTCAAATCTGGATAGTAAATCAAATCCTCTTAGTGAGGCAGATCATGAGCATTTTGAGTATATTGAAGAGGCAATCATTCCTCCAATTGATATACAAGTTAGAACATTCAGACCAATAGGAGAAGACATTAACAAAGCAAAGGCATGAGATCAACTCTGTTGATTTGCATGCCATCTCAAAGGGATGCCCTATAAGGCATTTGGCCTAGCTAGAAACATATGAGAAAGAGTCCACACCTATCATGCTTACTTCAAAGAATGAGGTTGAGCATCAAGAAGGGCTAGATCAACTTGTTTATCCACTTCCAAGAAACTATATTTCTAATAAGTGCAGGTGGATAGGTGAGTTTTTCTTTGTCCTTGGGCAAGCATTTCACCATTTTGTTGTATGCCTATCCCTTCCCCACCTCTTTTTAGCTGCCCATAGGCATGAAAAGCATTGTAAATTGATGAGAAAGGGTGGTTATTTTGAAAAACTAGTTAATGGCTTTGTTTGAGGTCATTTCCTTGTTGTTAGTTTCAGTTTAGTTTTGTTTTGTTTCTATTTTAGGTTTCCCTTCAATAAGTGCTCTTACACAGGCATCATCCTCATTAGGAGCTTGGTTTGCCTTTTTTTTTGTTTCGTTGTAGATGGAGGCATGTTCAATTTTGTGTTGGTCTGGTCAACCCCTAATTCAGTTTGTTGTAGTGCTCTTTTTGACTATGTGCCTAATGGAATGATAAGGCCATTGAATCCCTGTGTTTAGTAGGCAAACACCCCTGCATAGTTGCCAAAATGTTGTCATATTTTTCCCAGGCCAAAATAGTCCAAAAAAATCCTACCTCCCATCAGAGAAATCTAATCTAAAAAAGCCTAAATAGAAGGAGGTTCCCCTTAGAAAAATCTTAAAATTTTCTAACTATTTTTCCTTAGCCTATTTTGCAGTTGTTGGCAAACTTGAAGGTTTGCGAACCTACTGGTTCACTGACTGACAAGTTCGTCGATGAAGGAAATCGCTGACTAAAGGAACCAAGCAGGAAAAAGTTCTCTAAGGAAAGAAAAGTGACAAAAGTTTGCCTTTATCGGCAAAATTTTGGTGCCGATCGGTTGTTTCGCTAATAAAAGAAGGGAGGAAAGTAAGGTGGCAAGAGGTTTTCCTTGAAGGGCAAGAGAAAAAGCAAAGTCAAAAGGGTTGCCTTTATCAGCAAAACTTAAGGTTGGCGAACCTTAAGTTCGCTGATCGACAAATTTGTCGACAAAGGAACAAAGGCCAAGACAAGGCAATATGAGTACAAATTTATCAGCCACAAGAAGAGTTGGCGAACCGCTTGGTTCACCAATCGGTGAATTCACCAACAAAGGTAGAGATAAATGGAAGGATGGTCTGCAAGGATGAAACTTCGTCAACTAAGGAACAAAGCAAGAGGGGAGAAGATAAAGAAAAGTGGAAGAGTTGTTAGCAAAGTTAAGGGTTGGCGAACCATATGGTTCACTAATCAGCAAGTTCACTGATCAGCGAATTCATCGACTAAGGAGAAAACGACAAAGGAGAACCCAAGCCAAGTTTGCGAAAGGGATATTTCGCCAATAGAGAAGGGAAAGAAAAGAAAATCGGCTAGGTCAAGATTTGTGGAAAAGATATTTTGCCGACCAAAGGAAGATAAAGCAAAAAGGGGATGGTTTGCAAAATGGAGATTTCATCAACTAAAGGAAAATCAAAGACAAAAATAATTTGCGAAGGAGGGATTTTTCCGATAAAGCAAAATAATAGTCTGAAGCAAAGTAAAGTGAAAATCAATGAAAAAATAAAGCATGTAATATGATGTAGTACTTTAGAATATTTTAAAGAAATTTAAAATATTTTAAAATGTTGTAAAAGCTTTTAAAAGGCACGACTTTTCTAAGTGCCCTAAAAATGTGCTTCCTCAGGTGATGCCATTGTTGTAGGTTGATGTCACACAGGTGGTTGACACAGTGCAAACCTTCAATACACACGTACCTAAAATGAATGAATCAGATGAAGTATCCCTACAACCCATGCTTCTATAGGTCCTTTCAAGGATAAAATCAGTGTGCAAGATATGGGTGGCCATCCAGGCTATAGATTTGTTTTAACATGCCAAGCATGGACATTCTTCCAATTTCCAGGAACTCTGACAGGGCCTCTAGGCTAGATTTTAATGCAGCATGGGTGACTGGGCATAACTTGTTGACTAATTTTCAATGCCCAGGTCTGTGCAGTGATTTGTAAAAGCTATATAAGCATGTTAAGATGTATTCAAAAGGGTTGGTTGATCATTGGGTCCTTACTCAGGTTGAAATGTTGGATATTTGATCATGGCCTCATGATATTTTTTAGAACTGTATGAATCTAATCGACTGTGCCCTCTTCTGGACCTCTCTTTCGTCATTTCTTGTTCAATTATGAGGGGAAATTTATTATTTTGTGTCTTTTTGATCTTGATGCAGAAGCATCTGGAAGCATTCAAAACAATTGGGACAGTTAACAGTGAAGTTGCAGAGTACCGGGAGAGCGACCTTGGAGAATACCACATTTTACCATATTTACATAGCAGAGGCTATGAAGTTGGACTTAGCATCTAGACATAATCATCTTCATCATATCCAAAATTTAGATCATTTGGGTTTGATTCCAGAAAGATATCGCTAACAAAAGATTACTTGTTTTTACCTATGTTCACATAGTAGAGCCGATAGTGTTCAGCGGAGTCTAATTGGTTTGTGGAGCAAACTCGTCACTTGCGGAGCTAAAAGAAACATCATTCAGGGAAGATTAGGACCTGGCCGAACTTCATGGAGATCCGCACAAAGTTCCATTCACCAACAGAGCAATACCTTATGTTTAGGTCTGACCTATCTGTGTCTACACGTTTCATAACTAGCCGTTGTAATTAGGCTAACTTGATAATGATTTGAAGGCTTGTAGAGGATATAAATGAAGGATAATGATTTGTTACAAGGTAGAAAGGATGAAATGATTAAGTATACGAAGATATGAAGCAAGATCATAAGTGTTTTGATCTGAAGAAGAAGTAGATGTGAAGCAAAGAACAGAGCAGAGGGCAGAAGAAGTTGCAGAGAAGAGAATTGAGAAAAGTAAAAGATGGAAATTCATGAAAGAGTGTTGTTATATGATTAATCTATAACCTTGGGCTGTAAACTAGCATTTGTAAAGCCTAAGTCGCATATGTAATGTGTTTTGAGATCACAATATAAGGAGAAATGAGCTTTGAAGGCTGGGTTTTTCCCTTTTAGGGTTTTTCCATGATACATCTTGTGTCATGTGCTTAAAAATATATCTTTCTTCCTGTTGTTAACTATTTACTTCCATTGCATCTCTGATTGATCATATGTTGTTAGTAGTTTAAGGCTGCAAGGTTGGACAGTCCCTCACCGGACCCTCCTACCTTGACTGCATCAAGTGGTATCAGAGCTGGTTGTGAATATGTTGGGAGGGAAGATAGTGTTGAAAGAAGTATGAAACCCTAGAAGTAACAAGTGTCATCATTGAAGAAGATCAAGGCAAGAAAGATTTAGGTAAGCTTTTCAAATTAAGTTATTTATCTAATTTGTTTCAATGGGGAAAATTGGAAAGAGGATGAAGAAAGAAAATGAAAACCTAATATGCGAAAAAGATATTTTGGAAGAAGAATTGTGCAAAATCAAGAGGTGTAATTCAAAATTATTGGAAAGAGTAAAAGAACTAGGAGAAGACAAATATGATGCTCTTGAAGAAGAATTAAAAAATGTAAAAAGGAGAAATGAAGAATTAGAAGCAGAGCTGTAGTTGTTTGAGGATGTTGAAAAGAGATTTGAGGAATTGGAAGAAGGATTCAAGTTGTTTGGAAAGGTGGAAAAGAGGAACAAAGTTCTGAAGGAAAGTTTGGAAGAACTGGGAAAAGGAAAGCAGTCTATAGAAGAGTGAAATATTAGGATTGAAAGAACATATTAATTAGTTAGAGCAATCACTTGTAGCATGGAGAAAAGAGAATGAAAGTCTGAGATCTAAGCCTAAACTTTGTGATGTTTTTTGTGATACTAATGATTTGTGTGATGATGCAGAAGCTTCTTTAGAAAATGAGATTAAAGATGACAGTGTAACTGGACCTGCAGTTGTTGGTGATGGTATTGGTTTTAAAATCATGCAGAGAATGGGATATGAAGGACATGGATTGGGAAAGAATCAGCAAGGAATCATAGAACCTATTGAACTAGTAATTAGATCAAGAAGTGAAGGCCTTGGATATGACAGAGGTAAGGATGTTGTTGCAAATTCAAAAAAATCAAATCAAAGAAGAAAAGGTATGTATTGTTCACATTGTAATAGACATGGACATGAAAAGGAAGTGTGTTGGGATCTACATCCTTGTAAGCTCTGTGGATTGAGGAATCATTCTAAAAAAGATGTGTTGGAATAAAATGAGAAGGAGAAAACCTATGACAGATTGTATGCAGATGGATTATGGATGGATTGATGGAGCAAAATGGAAACATGTTACTTGTATGTTCAAAAGGTTATATAGATGGAAGTATTCATGTGTTGGAGAGAAAACAGGATATGGATCAGGTTGCAGAGAGAGAAGACCTTATGTGAAGCAAAATAAGAACAATAATTCAAACTACAGAGGGAGAAATGACATGAGTCATAATTCTTATCACAGTGAAGGATACAAAAGAGATGAAAGAGGATTTGATAGAAGACCATTTAGAAGAACCTATTTTCAAGTTTGGAGGAGAAAAAAATCAAGCAATGAATGTTAGCAAGAACCTGTTACCGGAGAGACCAATGATAAGGAAACAATAACGGATACAGAGATAGTTTATGCTGAGGCAAAAGAACCTTGTGAGTCATTAGATTTAATAGAGAAACCAGAAGAAGGTGAAACATTGATCTTAAGAAGAATTTTGTAGACTAATCATCTGAGAAAAAGTACAAGAGAAAGCTTGTGTAGCAGTGTAGGAGAAAGTTTGTGTGAACAAGTGTGAAGCTGAGCAGGAAACTTGAGAAAAGAGAAATGACACGTAATTCTACCAGAGGAGAAAGTTTGTGTACAGGAGTGAAGTGGATGTGGATAAGGAAACAGAGAGCAGTATAGGAGAAGTGTATACAGAGCAGAAACTATAAGATTTTGATGTGTGTGGAAGGAATTGTATTTGGAAACAGAGATCAAAAAGTGTTGTAGAGAAATTCATGAATGTGTTGACTGTAGCAAAAGGAGTAGCATGATTGTTTCGAAGGATGCAAGTATGTAATAATTGACTCTTAATTGATTGATGTTGATATTGATCTTGAGGCAACTTGTGGAGAAGACTTGCTCAAACCACCGATCATTGAGGTAGTGCAAGGCTTGCAAGTAGACCGCTGAACCTAGACCATGACAAGATGAAGAACTGGAGGCAGCTTATAGAGAAGACTTTCTCATAGCACCGATAATTTAGGCAGTGCAAGGCTTGCAAGTAGACTGCCAAACCTAGATCACTAGAAGATGAAGAATTTGAGGCAGTTTTGCAGGGTGGACTTGAACAAACCGCCGACCTTGAGGTAGTTGCGAGTACCTGTGAACAGACAACTGAACCTATTCAAAGAAACAACATTGATTTTGAAATAATATAGACCAAAGTGAAGAGGCTCACTTTTCAATTAATCTCGAGAGTCTGATGCAGGAGCATCCAGAAGCATTCAAAACAATTGGGACAATTAACAGTGAAGTTGCAAAGTACCGGGAGAGCGACCTTGGAGAATACCGCACTTGCATATCAGAGGCTATGGTTCTGGACTTAGCATCTAGACATAATCATTTTCATCATATCCAAAATTTAGATCATTATTCTAGAAAGATATCGCTATCAGAAGATTACCTATTTTTACCTGTTTTCACATAGCAGAGCTAACAGTGTTCAACAGAGTCTAATTGGGTTGCAAAGCAAATCCGTGACTTATGGAGCTAAAAGGAACATCATTTAAGGAAGTTTAGGACCTAGCTAACCGTCATGGAGATCCTCACGAAGTTCCATTCATTAGTGGAGCAATACCTTATACATGTTTAGGTCCGACCTATATGTGTCTACACATTTCATAACTAGCCATTGCAATTAGGCCAACTTGATAATGATTTGAAGGCTTGTGGAGGATAAAAATGAATGATAATGATTTGTTACAAGGCAAAAATGATGAAATGATTAAGTATATGAAGATATGAGGCAAGATCATAAGTGTTTTGATTTGAAGAAGAAGCTGATGTGAAGCAGAGAACAGAGCAGAGGGCAGAAGAAGTTGCAAAGTAGAGAATTGAGAAAAGTAGAAGATAGAAATTCATGAAAGAGTGTTGTTATATGATTAATCTGTAACCCTGGGCTATAGACTAGCATCTGTAAAGCTTGAGTGGCATATGTAATGTGTTTTGAGATCATAATATAAAGAGAAATGAGCTTTAAAGCCTGGGTTTTTCCCTTTTAGGGTTTTCCCAGGATAAATCTTGTGTCATGTGCTTAAGAATATCTCTTTCTTTCTGTTGTTAACTATTTACTTCTGTTGCATATCTGATTGATCATGTTGTTAGTAGTTTAAGGCTGCAAGTTTGGACAGTCCCTCACTGGACCCTCCTACCTTGACTGCATCATATCTGTATTTAGCTTTTCTCTTTTTGTAATGGCTATTTAGACTCTATGATTAATATAAGCAACTGATTATGCCTCTCTCATTTTATTTTTCACTGTGTCTACTTGAATGTTGCTCACTTATATTGTGGATAAAACAATCCCTTTATAGATTTCAATATTCTATTTTAACCTCTGTTAGAGAAAAGATAAGTCTATGTTGGTTTATTTAGCCTTTGAAAGCATCACCATGTTATGTCAGCTTCAACTAAACACCCTAAATCTTGGTGCATCACTGTTTTCTTTTATGTTTTCCTTCTCTCCCTTTTCCTTGGTGATTGGTAGCATAGGTTGAGTCAAATGCCCTATTCCCATTATTAAAGAAGTAGGGGCGCTGTCCGACTGTCTATATCTCGAGGAGTTGCCCTATCTATTCTCTCTTCGAATTCTCTAGACCTTAAGTTTAGAAAGAGGAACCAACCTTCTTTGGAGGTCTGATCTCAATTGCAAGGTTCCACACCTTGAGATCATTCCCATATTTCACTAAATTTGTTGAAACTGTCAAAAGCTTCAACAACAGGGTGCAAATTCAGGTGATAACAATAACATTTTAGTTACTTCATACTCTTCGAAGATTCTTGTTTGAGATCGCTGCTCATTCTAAACAACCTTCACTCTGACTCTTAAAGTGATAGCATCTCAACAAGGATCTCATAACTTCTTTCCTTATCCTTGTACTTCATTTTTTTGAGTAGAAATAAATTATATTTCATTTATTTATATTATCAATATTGTTCGTCACTGCTCAAACAATTCTAGACACACTTATAATTAGAGTACACACTTTCTTTTATCAATTTATCAATCAATATCATTTGGCTATCACGGAGGTGGAAACACCAAAATAGGGTTTGACTGAGGCAAGCTCTTAAACAACCCCAACTCTCTCTTTGGTCTTTATATTTTACAGGTTGCATGAGAAGAAGCTTTTTGATCGCACAAGTGAAACAATCAAGATTCACGTGAAGCTATACAAGTCTGTGACCTAGGTTTTATGTGTCATATAGTCTACAACATGACATGCAGTCCTAGATAGTAGGCTTCATTCTCTAGTGCCAGGTTCTTTAAAATTTCATATTTCTTTTTCTATACTCATTTATGTAAATTATTTCATTGTTCTCAGTATTTTCTAGTTTTAGTTAGTTTTAGTTAATCAATTTTTCATTCAATAGCAACAAAGGGATTAGCCTAGACACTCATTCCCTTCTAGATTGGATAGTGGCAAGATAAGCATCTTTGTTGGCTAGTATCCTAATGTTAAATAGAAGATTGTTATGATTATGAATAATATAGTTAGAATCAAATTTTCCATCTTACATTTTGGTGAACTTGACATATCTTCTCAATTAGCATGTTCTCTTCTTTTTTCTCATCACTTTCCAACTTTGCTCAAAGGGTTTGTGAAAGTGATGTTCCATTCCATACATGAGATGGTGACTTAGCTCTTCCTATAGATGTCACTTTCTTCTTTCAATCACTCTCCTAGGATTCCCCATACTTACGAGGATATTTTAGCGCAAGAGGATGAAATCATTGACACTTTTCTTAATGCTACTTGTAGACACTTAAAAATGGCTAACACATTTTCGTATCACCTCCGCACCACACTACCTATATCATTTTATAATAAACCACTTCATTCTTCTATATTAATTAAATAATTCTTAATTATTTAATTAACTAACATTTTCTCCACATATTAATTAAATAAACAAATAAATTCCATTTTCTCCATCACAAATGAATAAAATTAATATTTTTTTAATTTATCCATGTGCACATAAAATTAAATGAATAATTTATTTAATTTTCCTCCATAATTTCCTCTCACCATAATTTTCTCTCATCACCCACCATTTTCTCTCATCACCATGATTCTCTCTCATCACCCCACCTATCACTCTCAATCATATTTGTTAACAACTCAATCAAATCAGTTGACTAGTCAATCAATTTAGGTAACAGATCAATCTATTTAGTCAACTCACCAATCAAACTTGTTAACTCCCCTGATTCATGAGATGACAAAGACACTTGTCACTCTCATTCATTCAAATCCTCTCAGTCATATTTCACCATTGATATCTCTAATCTTTCTCCACCATGGATCTTCATTTCTAGAAATCTATAAATAAACCCTCTTTTAGCCATCATAATCAAGTACCTTCATTGCAAGTTTATGCTGCTAAATCATATCCAAATCCTCCATTATCATATCATATCAAGGTTATGCTAAGATATTGAGCAATACACATAAATCATACAATCATTCAAAGCAAGGAGCATAGTTATTGGAGCTTGTGTGCTTTCCATTCCACTCCTTGGAGGAGAGGAATTGCATTTGAAGGGAAGGTAATTGTGTTGTTTGATTTGCTTTCATTGTTTGTTCTTCATATGCATTTTTTTGATCCACATTTCTAGCACACTCATTGGGACCCACGTCTCTAGATCTAACTTTTTCTTGTGAGAATTCCATGTTTTAGAAGTTAGGTTCTAGAAACGTGTGTTTATCTACAGAGTGTCACTTTCATTTGATAAGTTGATGCATTTGTTCACTTCTTTGGCGCATTTGTTCAATAGTTCGGTGCATCTGTTTCAGAATTCTACGCTTTTGTCACACGATTCAGCGTATTTGTTCCTTAAAGTAGTGCTATTGCAGGCAACTACGGAAAATATCAAAAATCTAATTTTTCAATATTTTCTACATCTCAGTGAATCGCATTTTTGGTGGCCTTCAGAGCAGAATTTGGCCTTGAAACTTTGATTGGTTGCTTAAGTTGATAAGTCATGAGCATGGTTTTAAGAAACTCAAACTAGTTCTCTTGGAGATCTTTCCAACGATTCCAAGAAGTCCAAATTTTGACCAAATGGCTAGGAGTTATGACCTTGCCAAGTTTGGGTTTCAAAAATAATAGTTCTGGACTTCCATTCTATTTCTGAACTTTGTAGTAATTTTTTAATTCAACTAACTATTTGTTTTGCCAAAAACTAATCTTTTGTTTGCAGGTCTGTAGATCTCTGTTTCAGGCAATCGCTTCTGACTGTGTAGCTGCACTTTTGTCACCTATAACAGTGCATTTGCATCATAAATTTGCGCATCTGGTCTGAGCTATATGTATGTTACATTTTATCTTTCAATGCTTTTGTTCAACCTCTGTGCATGTTTGTTCAGTAAAAGTTCACTTTTGAATGATATATGTGCACTTTTGTTCAAAATATGTGTGCTTTTGTGTAATATCCATGTACTTTTGTCCTATTAAAATTTGCTTCCAATTCATAAAAGTGTGCACTTGTTTTCCAAAACAATGCATTTGTCACATAAAGTGGCACTATTTTTCTGTGCAGTTGTGCTTCTGGCTGTCAAACCATGCTTTTATTCCAAAATCTTTAATATCATCTTTTTTCATCTAACATGTTGGGATAGGGCAGCTAGGATCCAACCAGAAGATGAACACCACAAGAGAAATGCAATGGAGATAAAGTGAGAATAATGCAGAAATGATTATTGCTCAAGATTGATTTTTACAAATGTACAAATGCCTATTTAAAGGCAAGAGAAATATGATAGGTAATATTTTAATGGATAAAACTACCCTAATGGGAATACCTTCCCAAACCAATTATTTAAGCCTAAGTAAAACTTAAGCATAGGTAAAATCTATTTACCCTAACACCCCCCCTTAAGTGCAACTTAGAGAGAATAATTATTATGAGATGCAAGATACAATATGGGTCTCGGATACACAACCATGTTAGGTACCCATTTACAATGCAAAATGCAATTCAATCTCTCACAACCGGAGAAAAGGAACAAAACCCTGTGGGAGAAAACTCCTCTCCAAAAGAGAGAAAAAAAGAAAACAAAATGCATGTATGGAGGACTCACTAATACCCCCCAAGGACTACATACATCATGTGTGTACATTCAATGGTCCTCCCATAGGAAGGAAAGAAGGAGACTACATAGCCACCCCATAATAAATAATGTCCTGCAAAGATGGTAAGTGTCTAAAGGCAAAACAAAATCCAGTCCTTACTAACCACTTGTCTCCCTTTAGGAAGAAACAAAACCATGTATAGATGCAGGTATGTTTCCCATTCAGGATATGCTTTGAAAGATGGAAGCATGAAAAATGATGATGTTGTCTTTGAAAAATGCTCATGCGTCTCCTTATCCAGATAGAATGATGATGCCACAATCCAATCAGGTACATCCCCAATCAAGAAAGAAGGTGACAAACTGGAACTATGTGGAAATTGATATAGAGCAGACTACAAAGATGAAAATACTGAAATATGTCTTCCAACCAAAATCTGAAAGACAATGATTGTCCTGCTGATCAGGAATGATGGAAGTCTTAATCAATGACTCTGGATAAGAAGCCAATGGATGTGAAGGTGGATCAACTATCTTTGAAGAAGAATCAAGAACCTCTGAAGCAACTGTAACCACATCTGAAGTCTCAAAAACACCCAAAGGATCACAAGCATGGTCTAACTTCTCTAAAGAATAATGAGGCACATTGGAGTTGGAAAGAGGAGCATCGAGAGATGGTGGAGGATCATGGTCTCCATATAAGTCTCAAATATAGGTCCAAAGAGCATAAGGGCACTCAAGATGGATAATAGACTCCAAAAAGTCAGCATCTAGATGCTCAAGAATAACTCTAAAGACTCTAGCCCTATAGTCTTTCCAAATAAGATACTCACGAGGTGTGCCAGAAATAGGAACTTGAATATACAAATACGACAAAAGATGTAGCTCACTAAGATAAGTGAGGATGTATTCACTCCATTGCTCATAGTTCCCTTTCTCCAAAGAAAAACCCATTAGAGCTATCAATTCTTCAAAACATCACAAAGATAGTACCTTCAAAAACCTCCAAATATATGATGATGAATAGAAAAATCATGTGGATTGACCTGCACCACTGTGAGCTTGGTGAAGTCAGCTTTCCGTTGATATGCGGACCACAAAAATTGGACTCCGGATGCCCAAGATATCATCTGTGGAAGAATGTCGCCGATATGGTGCTCAATGCATGAATGAGGGAGTTGGATTAAGCCCTAGGGTGGATTGACCCTTGGTCACTCATGTGACCACCTGATGGTAATGAGAAAAAAATACACAACGTGGATTGTTGCAAAATTTAATCACAACTATGATGCACCTTACACAGACACCAAGCCCACGAGATGTTACAACAGCTTCACAACACATTACAAGTGTTGGTGACTATAAAGTGCAAAAATCTCCTTTGTGAGGCAAATGTGGGATAAATGTCCCTGTCCACACCTAAAGAAGGCTTATGCACGAGCCCACCTCCAGCTATGTAAAGACAAACCCTAAGAAATATTTCTTTTGCAAACTTTAGAGATATAAATTATGCGTGAGGGCTGGTATAAAGTTTGCTCTAGAGTATAAGAATCGGTCAAAATGCTGGTTTGCAAGCCTCCTTTCATGAATGAGTAGAAGCCACAAGAGAGGTTTTGAGCTATTGCTAGCCTCCAAATCTACATACAGACAGACTATGTTGATCAGTGCATCCTCTTTTTTTTTAATGATTCCCTAACACTTTCTCATGGCTTCGCTGAGTGTAACCTGATCGCTCAAAAACTTTCAATGCAATGCAGGAATGGTGAGAGGCGGCTATGGGAGATGGTTGAAAAAACTAGAAACTCCAAAGTGTTGAATTCTTCAATGCTTCGGCAATGACTATGAATGGTGATGGACAATTTTGGCCTAACGATTCTGTCAATAACTCTTCGAATCTCTGATACAGCAATGATCAATTGCTCTCATAGTCCAATGCTCTTCTCTGGATATGGGCGAGGGTTCTAGGTTGCTAGCTCTGATACCATGTTGGGATAGGGCAACTAGGATCCAACCAGAAGATGAATGCCACAAGAGAAATGCAATGGAGATAAAGTAAGAATAATGCAAAAATGATTATTGCTCAAGATTGTTTTTACAAATGTACAAATGCCTATTTAAAGGCAAGAGAAATATGACGGGTAATCTTTTAATGGATAAAACTACCCTAACGAGAATACCTTCCCAAACCAATTATTTAAGCCTAAGTAAAACTTAAGCATAGGTAGAATCTATTTACCCTAACATAACCTTTGTGATCTTGTGGACTAATTCATTTGTGTAGCATGTTTCTTGTTTTTCAAGGAGAAAAAAATCCAAAAACTACTAACATATTGTCCTATAGGTTCGATCGTCCAAGACTTTGTTTTCTCACTAATCTAGGCACACTAGATTAGCTTAGAGGGTTAATTAACTTGTTTGACATGTCTATGGAAATTTGTTGGTGTATGCTCTCTCCTCACACTTTGCATGATCTTAGAGATCAAAAGCCTCAAATTTCATGTGTGTTCTAGATTAGATCCCAAGATTGTGCTAGCTTGTGTATGCTCTCCCCTTGCGCCTAGCGTAAGCCTTGGGATCAAAAGAAACTAGCATAAAATTTTCCATTAGGAGGCCTGCTAGGGGATTTCATCACCCCTAGGGATGACCTCAACCATGCATTCTAGCAGGGTATACAAAGGGGGGAGAGTGAAAGCTATACCTTAATCTAGTTACATTGTCATTGGGACAACCTTGGGGCCCCAAGTGATTCCATACACAAGGTGATGAAATCATATGAACATTTGCTTTAGTTGCATATCTTCAACGAACTAGTGTTCATAGATTTGTGCCTCAATGTATCTTGTGTGTATTGAGGACTCCTTAGAGAGCTTGTAACAACCTAGTTAAGACCTTTTGGTCATCTTCTTGTGTGGTGCAAGGTTCAGCAACGAGCTTGAAGATACTCACCATGTACCTCCTTGAGTAGAAAAACAATTTCTTTGAGCAAGGCATTAAGGCCTCCAAGGAGAGGGATAGTGTGTGCTATGCCTCTATCCCTAACTATTCACTCTTGAAAGGTATTTTGTGTGGGCCTACACTATGAAGGCATACCCACTTGAATACTTTATAGGAATGTGCTAAAGTATTTAGCATGTTTTCATGTTCAATACTAGTGAAAGCCAATCATATCCATGAAGCTTAATGACAATTTATACCATTTACACCTTGAAATTGTATTGGCCATCATGTTTATTGTTTGATCAGTCTCTTGCCAAAAATCTCTCGTCATTCAAAATTGCAGAATATTGCACTTGTCTTATAGTCCTGCACTTTTGTCAGATAAACCGGTGCTTTTATCACATAGATTGATGCTTTTGTCAGATCTAGATATGTGTTTTTGACTGTCATTTGGCACATTTTTCTGATATGTGTACACTTCTATCTGATATGCATGTGCCTTTGAATCATGAACCTACACATTTGACCTATAGAACTGCGCTTTTGTCTTGGAGTCTTACTATCAAAATTTTGAAGATCAATACCTTATCTTTGCAAGTGTTTTCAACCATTCTAGAGTCCATAGTCTAGTTTTTGAGAGATTCCTTGAAATAGAATTCCTTTTTGCAAAGGTTTAATCATTTGAGATCCAAATCCATCCATGTCATATACCTTGTTATCCAAATCACCTTGTCATTTTCATCTTTCATCCATCAACCATTGAATTGTAATTAAGTCATTGGTCAAGACCAATCTGTTGTTATATGGAGCCTAATCAGACTCGGAGGTTAAATTTACCCCACTTTTATCGGTGTAATTTCCCCCCAAATTATTTAACGGGGTCAAGGGGTAGCGCCCTTGAAACCTCCAACAATTTTTTATTATTTTATAAAGGCATTGGGAGTTATTTTTCTATTGGCTGACATAAAAAACCCTATTTTTTGTAACCGACATAAGGCTTGATAAAAGCGGCTAAGGGTTAGGGTTTTTGTTGATGTATTGTAGCATTTTGTAGTGGTATTAAGTTGCAAGGATTGCTGGTTGTAATTGATTTGATTTACTAGATAATAATATTGGACTCTTTGTTGGTGGATGTAGCCCGGGTTTGAGTGAACCACGTTAAAACTTGTCTCTCGTTGTTATTATTTATGTGTATTTTCATTCCTCTGTTTAATCTTTATTTGCATTTAATTGATATCTTATGCTGGCTAACCCTAACAAGTGGTATCAGAGTGGATTGTGTTTGATTATCATCTGTAGGAAGGTCTCATGGTTGAGTGGGAGTCTCACAGTTGAGTGGGAGCAATAGCAGACAAGGGTAAATTTAAGGTAGATAAATTCAATTGGCATAACTATCAGTTATGGAAGATGCAAATGGATGATTATCTCTATCAGAAATATTTATGAAAGTCGTTGGAAGGAATAGCCAAGAAACCAGAAACAATGACTAATGAGGATTGGAATCTTCTGGACAGAAAGGCACTGGGAACCATTCGGTTGTGCCTGGCACCATCTGTGGCATTCAATATAACAGAAGTGAAGACAATAGATGGTCTGATGAAAGCTTTGGCTAAATTGTATGAAAAAACTTCATCCTCAAATAAGGTATTTCTCATGAAGCGTTTGTTTAATCTGAAAATGATTGAAGGTGGATCTATGATAGATCATTTAAATGAGTTTAATACAATTATCAGTCAGTTAACTTCTGTAAAAGTAAGTTTTGATGAAGAGGTGAGGGCTCTCTTGATATTATGTTCTTTGCCAGAAAGCTGGAATAGCTTGGTAATGGCTGTAACTCTGTCTCTGGTTCAAATACTTTGAAATTTGATGATGTTGTTGTTATCCTTAGTGAGGAAATGCGATGGAAAACCTCAGGAGGGTCCACATCAGGTAGTGTTTTGAATGCAAAAAATAGGGGCAGATCAAAGGAGAGAGGAAAAGGTTCTGGAGGTCATGGGAAGTCACAAAAAAAATAAAAGGACAAGAGATCCCAATCCAGAGGACAGAAGGATTGTTGGTACTTTGGGAAACCAGGGCATCTAAAGAAAGATTGTTGGTCTTGGAAGAATAAAGAAGGAAACAAACAAAAAGGCAATAAGGAGGCAAATGTGGTAAGTAATAAATTTGAAAATGGTGCTTTGATTCTTTCCCTAGATAATGTTGTTGATTCATGGGTTTTAGATTCAGGGGCCTCATTTCATGCTACACCCCATAAAAGTTATTTTCTTGATTATGTCAAATGGGATTTTGGGCTAGTTTATTTGAGAGATAACAAACCCTGTCAGATTGTTGGAAAGGGAAGAATCAAGATTAAGTTACAGAATGGAAATCATTGGCTACTACAAGAGGTAAGGCACGTTCCAAGGCTGAATAGAAATTTAATTTCAGCAAGGCAGCTAACTGATGAAGGTTGCATTGTTACATTTATTGATAAAAATTAGAAGGTTTCAAGAGGTGCCTTAATAGTAGCAAAATGTGTGAAAGTAGGCACCTTATATCTTTGTACAAGTCATACTGTTCCTTCTACTTTAGCTGTTGCAGAGAAAAAACAAACAGGTTCAGGAACAGTTGTTGTAGGTTTGCAGGAAGAGACTGAAACAATTGCTGCAGGTTTGCAGGAAGAGACTGAAACAGTTGCTATAGGTTCTGAGACAAAATTGTGGCATAATAGACTTGGGCATATGAGTGAAAAAGGTATGAAGGTACTTCATTCTAAGAAAATTTTACCAGGTCTGAAATGTATTAATATGGATTTCTATGAAAGTTGTGTGTATGGAAAACAAAAGAGAGTCAGTTTTCTCAAGGATGGGAAGCAAAAGAAAGATGAAAAGTTGGAGCTTGTGCATACAGATGTATGGGGACTAGCTCAGGTATCTTCTCTCGGTGGCTCTCAGTATTATGTTACATTCATAGATGATGCAACTAGGAAGGTTTGGATTCATTTCCTCGGGCATAAATCTGATGTATTTGAAACATTTAAGAAATGGAGAAGCTTGGTTGAGAATGAGATGGGTAAAAGATTAAAATGTCTCAGATCTGATAATGGTGGTGAGTATTGTAGCAAAGAATTTGAGGATTATTGTTCCTTTAATGGAATCCGTAGGCAGAAAATGATTCCAGGGACTCCACGGGAGAATGGTGTGGCTGAACGCATCAATAGGACAATAATGGAGCATGTAAGGACCATGAGATTGCATGCTAGGCTGCCTTTAAACATGTGTGCAGAGGCTGTCAACACTGCTGTAAATTTAATTAATAGAGGTCCTTCAATTCCATTGAGCTATGGTATTCCAGAGGAAGCATGGACAGGTAAGAAGGTGAGTTATTCTTTTCTCAAAACCTTCGGATGTGAAGCATTTGCAAATGTAGATTCTGAAAATAGAACCAAGATGGATCCCAAATAAAAAAATGTATCTTCGTTGGATATAGTATTGATGAATTTGGTTATAGGCTTTGGGATTTTAAAAATTAGAAAATTGTGAAAAGTAGGGATGTATTCAATGAGAAGGTGTTGAATAAAGATCAATTGCAGCAGCATGAGAAGAAAGAAAAGGATTATGTGGTGCTGGATGATACTCCAGATAGTGATGTTTCAGTGGTTCCTCATGCTCCACAACAACAATAAGAAATACCACAAACTCCAGTGAATGTTAGACAGTCAACAAGCCTAAGTAGACCTCCTGAAAGGTTTTCTCTCTCTTTGTATTCTATTTTGTTAACAGATGTTGGTGAACCGAAAGGGTATGATGAAGCTATGCAGGTGGATACAAAGGTTTAGTGGGAGCTTGCAATGAAAGAAGAAATGGACTCCTTGCTGAAAAATCAAACTTGAGAATTATGTAAGTTACCTATAAGTAAAAAGGCTTTACCAAACAAATGGGTTTATAGGCTGAAAGAGAAAGATGGAGGTAAGAAAAGATTTAAAGCTAGGTTAGTTGTAAAAGGATTTGCACAGAAAAAAGGTATTGATTTTGATGAGATATTTTCTTCGGTTGTCAAGATGACTTCTATTCATACTGTTTTAAGTATTGTGGCTGCTGAAGATTTGCATTTGGAATAGTTAGATATGAAAATTGTCTTTCTCCATGGTGATTTGGAGGAGGAGATCTATATGGAACAACCACAAGGATTTGAGGTCAAAGGCAAGGAGAAACTAATGTGCAGATTGAAGAAAAGTTTATATGGTTTGAAACAAGCACCTCGGCAATGGTATTTGAAATTTAATAGTTTTATGGCTGAGTAAGGCTACAACCGGTGTAATTCTGACCATTGTGTTTATTTTAAGAGGTTGGATAATGACAACTACATTATTTTACATTTATATGTTGATGACATGCTTGTAACAGAGTCTAACATAGATCACATAAGAGAGTTAAAACAACAGTTAGCACAATTATTTGCTATGAAGGATTTGGAGGCAGCAAAACAAATCCTTGGTATGAAAATTTGTAGAGATAGGAAGAACAAAATTGACTCTATCGCAGGTTGATTATGTTGAAAAGGTGTTGCAGAGATTCCATATGGAGAATGTAAAAATTGTCAGCACACCTTTGTCTAGTCATTTGAAATTGACTAAGGAGATGTGTCCTAAGACACAAGAGGAGGAAGAAAAAATGTCCAAAGTACCATATGCTTTACCTGTAGGAAGTTTAATGTATGCCATGGTATGTACAAGACCGAATATTGCACATGTTGTAGGATTCGTAAGAAGGTATATGAGTCATCCTGGATTGGAGCATTGGAATGCAGTAAAATAGATTCTCAGATATTTGAAAGGTACATCTAATAAACACTTATGTTTTGGGGGCTCTAATATTGATTTAGCAGGTATGTAGACTCATATTTGGCAGGGGATATTGATACCAGGCAGAGTACTACAGGTTATGTCTTTACTGTAGGTGGTACATCGGTGAGTTGGATCTCTAGGTTGCAAAAGGTGGTTGCTTTATCCACCACGGAGGCAGAGTATGTAGCTGCAACAGAGGCAAGCAAGGAGATGATATGGCTGCAATCTTTCATGGAAGAATTGGGCAAACAATAGGCCAACACTTCTTTGTATACAGATAGTCAGAGTGTCATACATCTTGCAAAGAATTTTGCCTTGCATTTAAAGACCAAACACATACAGTTGAGGTATCACTTCATTCGATCGGTGTTAGATGATGGATAGTTAAGGCTAGAAAAGATACATACAGATAAAAATCCAGCGGATATGTTTATGAAGGCAGTGACAAAGGAGAAGCTGAGCTCCTCTTCAGCTTCGGTTGATCTTCAAGACTGAAAACAACAAAATTAGAACAACAGAGTCCAGGGTGCTTAATTCCAATGGGAGCTACAGGGTTAGCGGTGTTATGATCAGTCTCCAAGTGGGAGATGATATGGTATAGAGTCTGATCAATCTCCAAGTGGGAGATTGTTGTTATATGGAGCCTAATCAGACTCAGAGGTTAAATTTACCCCACTTTTATTGGCATGGTTTCTCCCCAAATTATTTAATGGGGTCAAGGGGCAGCGCCCCCGCGAGGGCTCAAGGGCAGTGCCCCTGAAACCTCCAATATTTTTTTATTATTTTATAAAGGCGTCGAGAGTTATTTTTCTATTGGATGACATAAAAAACCCTATTTTTTGTAACTGACATAAGGCTTGATAAAAGTGGCTAAGGGTTAGGGTTTCCATTGATGTATTGTAGCATTTTGTAGCGGTATTGAGTTGCAAGGATTGTTGGTTGTAATTGATTTGATTTACTCGATAATAATATTGGACTCTCTGTTGGTGGATGTAGCCTAGGTTTGGGTGAACCACGTTTAAACTTGTCTCTCACTGTTATTATTTCTGTGTATTTGCATTCCTCTGTTTAATCTTTATTTACATTTAATTGATAGCTTCTGCCGGCTAACCCTAACACAATCATCCTTTGATCCTTTTAATCCTTATATTTTCTTAAGAACATCCCCCTGTTGGATTTAAGGCATACAACTGAGAGGGGGGGTGAATCAGTTGTATAAAACTTCTTGTTCTTTCAAACACTTGATTCTTCGTTGTTAGTTAACAGCATATCAATTAATCATCCATGAAAGCATAATACATAAACACAAGAGCAGATAAACATCAACACATTGAACACCAAGATTTTGACGTGGAAAACCCGGTTAAGGGAAAAACCACGGGGTGATTAACCCAAGGATTATTCTCTGTTAGAAGAATAAGAAAAAGAATGGCACTTGCCAATTAGGGCTCACTGCCTGAGCACACTGCTCACAAAGAGGCCCACTGCCTACAAGGAGACACACTGTCTACAAAGTGATAAGAATCACAATCTTGAACTGGAGAATGACATCTCTACCATGTTTGGATCAGTTCCATTTAAGCCCAAAAACCTCTGCTCTGCCTTTCGCACTTCTCTTCGCTATGCCACACTCATCCACCCAATCCACACTTCGAAATGAACTCACAAACCGTTATTTATACAAGACATCGACTTAGGAACAAACATCTAAGTCGGCAAACAACCATAAGAGTATCCGCAAGATGAATAACACATCCGGTCGGCCACCACAAGAACATTCGCAGGATGAACAACTCATCCGGTCGGCTAAACAGAGCAAGAACTTCATCCGGAAGAATATCTTCAATTCTGGGCTCTACTATCAATGCGGACCAACAACACAACCTCAACATGATCCAAGAACCTTCACAAGCCTGCCTGAATGACCAGGTACATCTGCATTTCCTTTACTTACTGAAATCTCTTATCCTCCTTATCTGGAACTTCAAGAACACTGTCTGTCGCCACTGTCATAATGCAGGAGGTACTTCCGGACCTCTAAATTATACACAACTCGAGATGGCACATCACAAGGACATCCCAAAGACTCCTTCCAATCCGCAGATTAGGATTATACAGTTCCGGACCTCACCGGACCTTTTTGTGATCCTCTGTCACCTTTGAATACTTGCCGGAACCGGTTCTACACCGACAGCCACAACTCCTTCAGATCTTCATGCGGACCTCTGAAATCTTAACTGAAGCATCTCAAGACTCATATTTACAAACCCTTTAATCCGCATCCTCCGGTTCGCATCCTATACAGTACATTTGCCTTCTTCTCATCACTGTTCTTTACTGTTCCTGACTGAGGCTAATTTTCTCAATATCCTCAGCACACTGCTCATTGAATCCTTCTTGTCAAAGCAATATGAGTATGTTGACATCAATGACAACACTGGTTTACCTCATACTTGCAACAATCTCCCCCTTTGTCATTGATGGCAACATATGACATGAAAAACCATCAAGACAAGAAACTTCTCCTTTCTGTCACTTCTCCCCCTATCAGCAACATGTCTTCTCCTCATTTACTGCTCCCCTTTTGATCATCAGCTACTTGTTTTTCACATGTCTTCTCTCCCCCTTTGACATCAATGGCAAAGGGCTCATACTTGCAATTTTAACACATCAGAATCATACCAGCTGCTCCCCCTTAGTAGCAGCTCCCCATCATCAATCCGGATCACAAGATATGACTGTGATATCCACCGGACTGATGCACATTAGTGCATCCTAGTTCATCACCGGAGGGGCCATGACCCCTAACTTCTCCCGGAGATATTCAAAAGAGTCCTTGGGAAGAGGTTTAGTAAAGATATCTGCAATCTGATCCTTGGAGGGAACATACTCCAACCTGACTTCTTCCTTGTTCACTTGTTCTCTCAAGAAGTGAAACTTGATAGATATGTGCTTAGTCTTAGAGTGTAATATCCGATTCTTGGAAATATTAATTGCACTTGAATTATCACAGAAAATTGTGATAGGCTCCGCATATTCAATTTTAAGATCTCTTAGCATCTGCTTCATCCATAGGATTTGAGTACAACTACTTGCTGCTGCAATGTATTCTGCTTCAGTTGTAGACAGAGATATTGCATCTTGTTTCTTGCTTAGCCAAGAAACCAATCTTTTCCCCAAAAAGAATGCTCCACCACTGGTGCTCTTTCGATCATCTACATCTCCTGCCCAATCTGCATCTGTGTAAGCATGAAGAGAGAAGTCTGGATATCTAGGGTACCATAGACCATACTCAACTGTTCCTTTCAAATACCTAAAAATTCTTTTGATTGCCATAACATGAGATTCTCTAGGGTCAGCCTGGAATCTTGCCACAAGACCAACAGCCTGCATTATATCTGGTCTGGTTTGAGTGAGATACAACAGTCCACCAATCATTGATCTATACATTGTCTGATCTGCCTTTGGGGAGTCATCATCTTTGCTCAACTTACATCCGGTTGCCATGGGAGTGTTCATTGGTTTTGAATCTTCCATACCAAATTTTCTTAACAATTCTTTCACATATTTGGTCTGAGAAATGAAGATTCCTTTATTTGTTTGAGTAATTTGCAGACCCAAGAAGAAATTCATTTCACCAAGCATAGACATTTCAAACTCACATTTCATCTGATTTGCAAAAGTTTTGCACATACTATCTCTTCCTCCAAAAATGATATCATCTACAAACACTTCAACAATCAAAATGTTTTCATGATCAATTTTGAAATATAAGTTACTGTCAGCAGTACCTTTGCTGAATCCAATCTACACAAGATGCTTATCCAACCTTTCATACCATGCTCTTGGAGCTTGTTTTAATCCATACAATGCTTTCTTTAACTTACAGACCATATCATCATTGTCAGATAATTGAAATCCATCCGGTTGTTCAATGTAAACTTCTTCTTCCAGATCACCATTTAGGAAGGCAGACTTGACATCCATCTGATATACCTTGAAATCTTTGAAGGCAGCAAATGCAAGAAATAATTTGACTGCTTCAATTCTTGCCATGGGAGCAAAGGTCTCTTCATAATCAATTCCTTCTATTTGGGAGTAGCCTTTGCAGACCAATCTAGCTTTGTTTCTGATTACTTTACCAGCTTCATTTAATTTGTTCCGGAAGACCCATTTGGTTCCAATCACATTCCTGTCTCTAGGTCTGGGAACAAGATCCCAAGTATGATTTTTCTCGATTTGCATTAATTCATCTTTCATTGCTTTAGTCCAGTTTTCATCATTGCAGGCTTCATTTACTGTTTTAGGTTCAATCTTTGAAATCAGACAACATTCATCCTGATTTTGAGCAATATTCCTTCTAGTTTGCACACCTTTGCTTCTGTCACCTATGATCTGATCTTCAGAGTGGTTTAGTGTCACATACCTAGGGATTTTGGGAGTATCCTGCACTGCTGCTTCTTGATCAGACTCATTCAAACCTATCTCTTCTTCCTGATTTACCGGATCAGGCTGACTCTGTCTTACCGGAGAGGATTGAGTTCCTTGAATCTGAACACCGTCTTGGTCATCTTCATCAAATTCATAAAATCTTGAGGGCTTCTCAATTCCTTCATCAACTTTCACATTAGTGCTTTCTATCATCTTCCTCAGTCTCTTATTGTAACACCGGTATGCTTTGCTTTGAGTGGAGTAACCCAAGAAAATTCCTTCATCACTTCTAGCATCAAACTTTCCTAGATCTTCATCTCTTTTGATATAACACTTGCTACCAAATACTCTGAAATATTTCACAGTAGGAGTGATGCCAAACCAGAGTTCGTAGGGGGTCTTACCGGTATTGTTTCTGATTTGAACTCGATTTAGAGTGTAGACTGCAGTGCTGATAGCTTCTTTCCAGAACACCTGAGGAACATTTGCTTCCAACATCATTGTCCTGGCAGCTTCCTGGATGGTCCGGTTCTTTCTTTCAACTACTCCATTCTGCTGTGGAGTCCTAGGAGCAGACAATTGTCTCCTTATACCCTGCTTCTCACAAAAGTCAATGAACTCACCAGATGTAAATTCACCACCTCTATCAGACCTTAGACACTTTAGTTTCAATCCGGTTTGATTCTCTACCATAGCTTTGAAGATTTTGAACTTCTCAAATGCTTCTGATTTTTCTTTTAGAAAGGTAACCCACATCATCCGGGAATGGTCATCAATTAACAACATGAAATATCTATCACCTAGCAGACTCTTGATTCTTGTCGGACCACAGAGATCAGTATGTACTAATTCCAACAATCCGGTAGAAGACTGATCTTTGCTTTTGAAAGAGACTCTGCTTTGTTTACCTAACTGACATTCTTTGCACACACTATTTGTAGGTTTCATCAATTTTGGAAGATCTCTTACAGCCTGAGTATTGCTTATCTTGATGATGTTATCAAAATTTACATGACACATTCTTCTATGCCATAACCAACTCTGATCAATTTGAACAAACAAACAACTTTTATTTGAACCAACCAGATGAAAAATATTACCTTTTGTCTGAGTACCGGATGCAATTTCAGTTCCGGAGCTTGTAAAGATTCTGCATTTTCCATTCTTAAACCGAAGATCATAGCCTTTGTCTACTAACTGACCAACACTGAGAAGATTGTGCTTCAATCCTTCAACATATAGTACATTACCTGTTTTGCTCTTTCCATCAAAGGAAATAGTTCCCCTGCCTCTGATTCTGCCAGCAGAATTGTCACCAAACTTTACCATTCCTCCTTCATACCTTTCCAAATTCAAGAACTTATTCTTGTCACCAGTCATATGGTGAGAACATCCACTGTCAATGACCCAATCATCCTTTTCTTCCACTTGAGCAGCCAAAGCTTTTTCAACAACTTTGTGATTGACAGATTCAGAGAGTATTGAATCTTCTTCCTTGATGGCAATAAACACCCACTCATTTCTGGATTTGCTTCCTAGTTCTGATTCATCATCTGTTACTCCTTCATTGTCATCTTCTTCATGAACATAATAGCAATTCTTTTGAAACCTTTGTCTGTTAGTATTAGACCTTGCAGATCTTTCCGGACATCTTGAAGCAAAATGACCAATCTTATTGCAGTTGAAGCACTTAAAGGGTAGTTTTCCTTCATACTTACCGGATCCTCTTGGTAGTCTTTTTGCAATGAGGGCTTCAAGTTGAGCTGTTTCTGCTTCTTCTTCTTCCATGTCTCTTCTTGCTTGATCATACCATGTCATCTTCCTTGAAGAGTTTTCTCCCGGATCAATTCTCTGTTTGCCTTTCACATAGGCACTGGCTTTGAAAGCAGATTCAGTCTTGGGAAGATCATCTCCAAACTCGGTCATTTCAAATGCAGCTAGCTTGCCAGCCAATTGTTCTCTTGTGACAGTTGTGTGGGCTCTGAATTCATCAATTGCAGCAACCTTGATTTTGTAGGCAGCAGGAAGGGATCTAAGGATTTTGCAAACGATCTCATTTTCATCCAGAGTTCCACCAGCATTTCTAATTCCACACACTAGATCATTCACTCTTGGCATAAAAGTAGTGATGTTTTCATCATCTCTCATCTTCAATCTTTCGAATTTCCCTTTCAGACTTTGCAACCTTGCACTTTTGACAAACTCATCTCCTTCATACAGAAGTTCCAGTTTAGTCAGGATCTCATATGCAGTTGGTAGGTAAATAACATTTGAGAGATCTGAGTCATTCAATGCGCTTAGAAGAGCTTCCTTGGTCCGCAGATTGTTTTCAGCTTCTGTGATTTCATTCAAAGTTGTTGGACCACCTTGTGGAGGTACATATGGTTTTGAAACCATGGCCAAGTATGCTTTTCCCATACATTCCAGGTGACATTTCATGCGACCCTTCCAGAGAGTAAAATTGGTTCCATCGAACTTCGGACTATCCTTTTTGTATGACGACATCCTAGATCTCCTCAAGCGGTTAAGCTTCTTTCAGAGGAACTTGGCTCTGATACCAATTGTTGGATTTAAGGCATACAACTAAGAGGGGGGGGGGTGAATCAGTTGTATAAAACTTCTTGTTCTTTCAAACACTTGATTCTTCGTTGTTAGTTAACAGCATATCAATTAATCATCCATGAAAGCATAATACATAAACACAAGAGCAGATAAACATCAACACATTGAACACCAAGATTTTGATGTGGAAAACCCGGTTAAGGGAAAAACCACGAGGTGATTAACCCAAGGATTATTCTCTGTTAGAAGAATAAGAAAAAGAATGGCACTTGCCAATTAGGGCTCACTACCCGAGCACACTGCTCACAAAGAGGCCCACTGCCTACAAGGAGACACACTATCTACAAAGTGATAAGAATCACAATCTTGAACTGGAGAATGACATCTCTACCATGTCCGGATCAGTTCCATTTAAGCCCAAAAACCTCTGCTCTGCCTTTCGCACTTCTCTTCGCTATGCCACACTCATCCACCCAATCCACACTTCGAAATGAACTCACAAACCGTTATTTATACAAGACATCGACTTAGGAACAAACATCTAAGTCGGCAAACAACCATAAGAGTATCCGCAAGATGAATAACACATCCGGTCGGCCACCACAAGAACATTCGTAGGATGAACAACTCATCCGGTCGGCTAAACAGAGCAAGAACTTCATCCGGAAGAATATCTTCAATTCCGAGCTCTACTATCAATGCGGACCAACAACACAACCTCAACATGATCCAAGAACCTTCACAAGCCTGCCTGAATGACCAGGTACGTCCGCATTTCCTTTACTTACTGAAATCTCTTATCCTCCTTATCTGGAACTTCAAGAACACTGTCTGTCGCCACTGTCATAATGCAGGAGGTACTTTCGGACCTCCAAATTATACACAACTCGAGATGGCACATCACAAGGACATCCCAAAGACTCCTTCCAATCCACAGATTAGGATTATACAGTTCCGGACCTCACCGGACCTTTTTGTGATCCTCTGTCACCTCTGAATACTTGCCGGAACTGGTTCTACACCGACAGCCACAACTCCTTCAGATCTTCATGCGGACCTCTGAAATCTTAACTGAAGCATCTCAAGACTCATATCTACAAACCCTTTAATCTGCATCCTCCGGTTCGCATCCTATACAGTACATTTGCCTTCTTCTCATCACTGTTCTTTACTGTTCCTAACTGAGGCTAATTTTCTCAATATCCTCAGCACACTGCTCATTGAATCCTTCTTGTCAAAGCAATATGAGTATGTTGACATCAATGACAACACTGGTTTACCTCATACTTGCAACACCCCCATCTTAAGTAATAGAGTCTATCCACATCCATCAAATCAAATCCAATCCTCATTATCCCTAATCCAATCCAAGATTCTCACCAAATCAACCTTTAGCCATATCATCAAGACCTCTCATCAAAATGGTTGTGATAATTAAAAAGCCTATGTCTCCTCCTTTGTGTGAAGATAATCCTAAGCCTAAACTCATAATCAAAGGAGCTCCTCAAATTGACAATGCCAAACCTAAAGTTATACTCAAAGGAGACCCTCAATTGGCTACTATTGATGCGTATTTTGATGCGGACCTTGTAGATCATGATGCATATTTTGATGCACTTGACATTATAGTCATGTGAATGACTATAGCCATCAAGATTCCTCTTACCAAGAGCATGCTAATATTATCTATTTTATACGCTCACGTCAAACAACCCTCAACCATCATTATGGTACCAACCTTGATAAGGGAAATCAAGTGTCTCCTATCTCCATATTCACCTCCATCCATGTCCCCACAACCATTTTCATATAATCACTGATATTTTTGAAGGGAAAAATACAGTTCACCCCAAAATGAGCATTTGTGATCAATAAGTGTCTATAGTAACAACCATTCTCTCTGACTGCCTCAAAACACATACTACTATGCCATAAAGCAGAATCGACATAGTTCATTTCCCACATTAACCCTTAGAGGAAGTGATTGCAATTTAAACCAGTTTCAACAACATACATAAAGCAGATTCAATAAACAAAATCACTAAACATGAAATATAGAGCATAAGACAAGAACACAAAGACTTACGTGGGGAAAACCCTTTCGGGTAAAAAACCCCACACTCCAAAACATAGAGCCATTGTATTAGTCAGCAACAAGCATACAAGCTACAATACAATATTAGGCTCATAGCCTTTACTGGTGATTTACATCTTGTTCCATTGCTAAAAACAATCTGACATTTCCTTACATCCAGTCACACCTCATACTCAGTTACAATGCACTTCTACATTTTATTACAAACTTCACAAGTGTTGTCATTTCAACTTCCCACAACCGAACGACCACAAATAGTTTAACCGCCTTGTCGTCCAATGAACAAAAAGATCCATCAGGCAGTTACATTGTTATTAGGCGTTTCAACATTAGACCAATGATCGCGTTGATTCACAACAATGATGTGCAATCAACAAATAAATCTAGTGCAACATGTCAATGTCTGACTTGATCGTCTATCACCATCACATCTTAACCATCATTCTCAGTCTTAGCCACAATACCATAGCCTACCACTATATCGCAGCCCTTCCAAAAGATCATCATGGTGTGGCGGTGTCTATACTGCACCACCCAAGCCTTCCCCTGGATTGTCGCAGGACTGTGGTTCACTTCCAACTATACCACACTACCGCAGGCTAATGATTTGTCTTCTGCGGGACGACGAGATATACCGCAACATCGCAGGCACACATTACTAGACTTCGTGGGGTGGTGGGATCTATACCGCACCATCGCAAGCCATTTCACAAGCTATCGCAGGGCTGCGGTAAGACCCGCACACCCGCAAACCTTTTAGTCACTGTTGTGGGATGGTGGGGTAACTCTTGCCCTACCACCGGCACTATCCAATGTCACTGCAAGATTGCGGGCTCTTGCACTACCACACACTTAGATGAAGACCGTCACGGGACTGTGGTACCGCCGCCAGCCCACATCCCTCTTAGTTGCACCCTATGGTATTGTGGAAAGTCTTGACCGCAAAACTTCGAACCTCTGAAATTAATGGCAACTGAGCTAGGGTTTTATCAGTGAGTTTGAGACACACATTCTCAACAATTTTGCCTCTCTTATGCTTTTTCTTTGTGTTTACTTGAAATCTGTAACTCATTCCGTGGATAAAACGGTCCCTCTGTTAGTTACAGTTTTCTAATTCAAGCCTCTGTTAAAGTTGTAAGTTTGTGTGAGTCTGTCAGTACTTGATGTCATTGTTGTGTTATGTCAGTCCCAACTAACACCCTAAATCTTGGTAAATCACCTCCCTTTTAATTTCAGTCTCCTTCTCTCCCTTTTCCTTGGTGATCATTAGCATAGGTTTAGTCAATTACTCTGAACCTTAAGTTTAGAAAAAGGAACTAGCCTTCTTTGGAGATCTGATCTCATCTGCATGGTCCCACACCTTGAGATCAGTCCCATTGTGTTATTGGAATGCTTGAACAGGCTTCAAGCAAGGTGCAATTTCACATGACAACAGTTATTTTGCAACACCATCTCAAAGAGGGGGAAAATGTACACACTTAAAAATGGCTAACACATTTTCATATCACCTCTGCACCACACTACCTATATCATTTAATAATAAACCACTTCATTCTTCTATATTAATTAAAGAATTCTTAATTATTTAATTAACTAACATTTTCTCCACATATTAATTAAATAAACAAATAAATTTAATTATCTCCATCACAAATGAATAAAATTAATATTTATTTATTTATCCATGTGCACATAAAATTAAATAATTAATTTATTTAACTTTCCACCATAATTTCCTCTCACCATAATTTTCTCTCATCACCTCACCTATCACTCTCAATCAGATCATTTAACAGCTCAATCAAATTAGTTGACTGGTCAATCAATTTAGATAACAGATCAATCTATTTAGTAAACTCACCAATCAAGCTTGTTAACTCCCCTGATTCATGAGAGCACAAAGACACTTGTCACTCTCATTCATTCAAATCCTCTCAATTTCCACCATTGATCTCTCCAATCATTCTCTGCCATGGATCTTCATTTCAAAAAATCTATAAATAAACCATGTTCTAAGCATCATAATCAGGTACCTTCATTGAAAGTTTATGATGTTAAATCATATCCAAGTCCTCCATTATCAAATCATATCAAGATTATGCTAAGATATTGAGCAATCCACATAAATCATACAATCATTCAAAGAAAGGAGCATAGTTATTAGAGCTTGTGTGCATTCCATTCCGCTCCTTGGAGGAGAGGAATTGCATTTGAAGGGAAGGTAATTGTGTTCTTTGACTTGCTTTCATTGTTTGTTCCTTGTATGCATGTTTTTTGATCTACACTATTCTACCCGCTCTTCATTTGAATGCTCTCCCTTCTAGAGATGAAGCATTAGTAGATGAAGAGACTCATCTCACATCGGATCCCCCACAGATAGATGTTGAGCATACTTATACTATTTCCTCTCCTACGTCATATATTCCTTAAGAAGATAATAATGTTAATACAACCATTGTTAATCGACTTGTCCCACCTGCTAAGGGGATGTTGGATAAGTGCATTAACATTTAAAATCTTTCTTCAATTCCTAAAATCATTGTGCATAGGGTGCCTGATCCACCCTCACCTTCTAAACTAGTAATCACTATTTGAGGTGCTCCAAACCCACCTTGACCATCAAATTACTTCACCAATATTGTGAAATCAATCACTCTAAATGTGTCACATCCATCTCAATATCATGTGGTCTCTCACACATATAACACTACATTCAATAAGAAAAACAAACAAATTTTATCTATTCCTACTTTCCTTCCAGATTATGCATTTCCTCTCCCTCCTTTAGTTGCATGTTCTAGCTCCTTGAACATCACTATGGATGTGGAGAACTCTTTAATTTCTCTCCCTCCTTTGTTTTCATGTTCAATCCTCTTGAACATCACTAAGGATGTGAAGACATCCTTCTCTTCACCACATAATTCTCAAAATTCTATTGATAAAATCTCTATCAATGCCTTTGATGACTCTCCTTTGAGTAATGATGAGGCTCATGTTTTTTAGATTGCTCTATTATGACATTGAACTTACCTTTTTTATAATATTGAGAGTCCTTGGTTATGATATCAAGTTTACCTCTATGATCACTTTGCAACTACCTCTATTTTGACATCGAGATCAACTCTGTCTTAAGAGGAAAACCATCTTATTTTCCTATCATTTCACATGTCATGGTACACTTCTCCCTTCTAGTGTTGAGAAGTTGTTTTAGTCCATTGTTGGCGTTCTTCCTCTAACTTCTACATTCACTCATGTTGTAGCTCTACCCTTGGAGAACTCTATCCTTCATTCTCCTTGTGACGTGGATTTTGTTGAGACATTCTAATCACTTCATTGTTGACTATTTTTTATTCTACTATCACCTTATTATGCTACTGCCTGTTATGTGGCACATAGCTTTATTTCACTACTTGCTGCCATTCGTGGCTATACAATTTTGGGTGCAACAACCTTCTCTTTTCTCAGGTAACATCACAACTTCTTTTATCTTTCTTGTCCTCACTCCTATTTTGTAGGGCAATGACAACTTGTTCTGGAAGCAGACACCATACAAGTGTCCTTCCTGTGGACACTCTTCTTCCTTTATCCTCTCTCACTTACCTTAAAATCAATTGCATACAATTCTTTATGCAATTATTTTAAGGGGGGTATATACTCTTCTCACATGTGCATTCATACATGCACCGTACTTCATTTTCACCCCCTGTGGTGTTGTTTATTTAATGCTCCCTGAAGCGTTCACCCCTTGTGGTGTTGGTTTTTAATACTCTCCCTAAGACGTTTATTTTTATGCTCCCTAAAGCGTTTATTTTTATGCTCCCTAAGACATTTATTTTTATGTTCCCTGAGAGATTGGTAGCATATGAGCCACCTAGAATAATACAACTTGCTAGCTTGTGTGCTTCATATGACCTACATTTTCATACATATGATCATGTACTCTTCTTCGTTCGTATTGATTTCTACCTTGTCTATTTGTATGTCTTCTCTCCTTGAGGCAATCAATTGACTCATTCTATTCTTCTCTCCATTTAAGAATTCCTCTATTTGTTGGTTTTCTTTATTTTTGTTGTATTTTGGGGATGATGCATAGTATTGAGACAACCTATCACATTGAAGCGCTGATTCAAAATTTTTCTTTGCTTACTATGTGTTTTTCCCTCTATGTATGCATTTTCTTAGATTAATGTGTATTAGACTATATTATTTTCTAACCACAAAGGTTGAGGCAAATCATATTTCATCTAATCCTCCTTTTAATTAGCTCTATAGACATGTATCTTTGACATATGTTTCATGTGCAGATTTTTGGCCTAACATTGTGATTTTACAGAATCCTAAGTTGGGGGCTTCATATCTCTCACTTAGCAGCATTCAGCATCCTCTACAATGTCCATGGGTAAAAGGTTTTCTCTCATTTTATTTCATGTTATCTACTTTAGCTTGCATATGCACATAGGTTCATACACCTGCTAAAGTGGGGGCTAAATGTAGCGTTGTATGTTGTGCTTCCTCACAATTTCACGCTAAGTTTGACACTCACCTTAGTGTCCACCACTTCTTTTTAACTCTTTCTGCTAATCACATCCAAAAAACAATAAAACTATGTTAATCCTAGCTCTATCCCAAGCAAACTGGACTTTCTAAGAACTGAAGTTGCTTGGACGATAGCGCTTAGCACGAACATTTGCATGGCACGATAACGTTCCGTAAGCATCTGTTCATTCTCCAACCATTTTTAGAAGTTGTGTTTTTGTTTTTGTGTCATTCCAAGATTTTTTGGATCTTATCTCTTGCAATAGATCTTGTCACAATATTTTCTCTCATAGAATTTTGGTCCTTATATAAAGTCACCATATGAGTGGGTATTTGTGCTTCAAAAAGCATATAGATTGATAACTTCACCAAAATCTCAACTAGAATGAATTCTTCTCCAACTGGGCATGCCATAAACTATTGATGTCCAGTAATGTTCAAAATACTAGTGCCTTGTGAAACACATTATCATGGATATTTTTGCAAGTGTGGTACCTTACAATGTAAGACAAACTTTGTGGTTAGAATGTTGGTTCCTTATCTAGTTTACTTAACCTAATATAAACAAATAAAAGGGATAGGAATTACTAGGAGTAAAATTTGAAATAAATAGGAGGTTATGCACTAGAATAGATTTTCCTACTAATTTCTCATAGAGTATTTTGCACAATACTTAATAGTCAATAGAAACTCAAATTAGCATTATCATAAACTTGTAAAAGACAATCTTTTACTCATAAACAACCATAGAAGGAGGATATATATAATCACAACTTCTCATTTATTGATTGCTTCAAGTTCTACACAATGACATTCCATAAAAATATAGAACTTTTGGACACACAAAAAGGGCCAATATAGGCTTACAGTAGGAAACTAAGAATAAATGTTTTGCATGCAAGGCTCATCAAGCACAATCTTATAAAGTCAAATCTAAAAAAGAACGAGCCCAAGGCTCTCATTCATAAAAAAGATGAGAGACAAGAATTGAGAACATCAACAAATAGTAATGCTCTATTAGTCATAGAGAATTGTTCTCCTAAGAATTGCAAGATCTAAGAGATCTTTCCTCTAATGCCTAAACACATGCTCTCCACCCCTATTTATAGTTGCTGGTAGTGATGAAGCATCCCTTTCAAGCCCTTAAGTATCCTCTTGGAATTGGAAGTAGAAAGTATGTTTGTTCATTTCAAAAATATTTTTTCAACAATCAGGGTTGAAACTATAGGTGTAGGTTTGACCAAGTTCAATTCCATAGGAGTAGTTTTGATTAGGTTCGGTTTTACTCATGCAAGTTTTACCCATAATTTTATCCTGGTGATCTTTTCTTAATTTTGCCATTCTATTCATACTTAGGCTTTTCTTGATTCTGATGGACCACGCCTCATTTCTTCAAAGGCTTTTTGTCCCACAAAATATTAATGAGACATTAAGTGGGGGAAGAGTTCTCCCACTTTATCCTTTGAATACCACCTTGTTTGTTATGCCTTTTATCCTTTGAGTTCCACTTCCCAAGACTCTTGAACCCTATTGTTGGTCTCCCTTGTTTTTCGTTGCAATACTACATCCTTCAAAAGTATGGCTTGTCCATCAACACCCAAGTCCTCTAAAGAAGGTAGCAATTGCTCATCATCTTCTTCATCTAACATAGAAGGCTCATAAAGATGCAAGAATTCACAATTCACCATTGAATGCATTGTCATGAAAGGGGACGGATCAATTCTAAAAGAATTTTCTCTCATGGCCTCCAAAATGGTAAATAGACCATATCTAAGGGGCTTAATTTTCTTGGTTTGTCCCTCCAATCTTTCTTTTCATAAGGAAAATCATACCTTATCTCTCACCTTGAGCTTATGTTCGTTCCTATGCTAATCATGTTTTTCTTTGTACATGCTTTGAGTTTTCTCCAATTGTTCTTTTACCTTGAGTTGGATTTGTCTTATCATCTTAAAACTAATTTTTGATGCTTTAGCCACCTCCAAATTTTGATGCTTCTTTTTTTTCTTGTTCCAAAGCAACATCAAGTGAACTTGAGGGTAAATATCCCAAACATACTTCAAAAGGTAATTGATTCGTTGAAGGATAAATTTCCCTATTGAAAGAGTGTTGAATGTAGGGAAGAGATTCATCCCATGTCTTTGGACACTTACTCTTGTATTCACTTATGAGTTGCACCAAAGTTCCATTGACTATGTCTGTTGTCCCATCTATTTGTGGATGAAAATAAGTACTCATTTTTAGCCTTATATCCATCATAATTCACAAAGTGGACGAAAACTTGCCAACAAATTATCTTGTGTCTTTATCTAAAACAACGAATTTAAGAAACACAAAGTGCACCCATACATTAGCAAAGAATAGTTCAACTAACTCTTTCTCTATGACAATCTTTTTAAATGCAGTTACTATACACATCTTGTTGAATCTATCTACTATGAGAAACAAATAGTCATGTCATTGCATACTCATAGGCTCCTACAAAGTCCATATATATGCTTTCCAAACATAAGCACACAATCATTTCTTAAAATGCATGTTGTATTTTATCAACATTATGAGATATTCATACTTGGTCATTGCCCTAAGGTAAATGCCTATGAGATTTATAAATGCATATCCACAACTTATTACTATTCCAATAGAATTTCAGCAATAAAACACACATGTACATCAATAATTGTATAACCATGGAGCATGAAGCTCACTTCAAATAAAATACTATAGAAGTACAAATAGATTAAGAGAATGTGAGAATGTTTTGGTTGTGTAGTGTTAACAAAAGGCAATTTAAAATATACACTTTGATATAATTTTAAAATAAGTTTCAACCAATCAACTCATCATTATAAGTATATGGTTAATTTTTCAAAATCCAATTAGGACTTAGATTAGTATCATAGCTTTTTTTTGGTAGGGTATTATTCGAAACAGATTACATATTAAACAAGAGACGCATTGCGTTATGTTCTTGTCTCTATGTTATCAATGTTGTCGTAATTTATCATTAGGGAATATAAGTTGAGTGAAGGTAAAAAAAATGGAATTATGAAGTGATCTGGTTTAGAAAATCCAAGATTAGAAATGGGCAAATTGTAGCAAAATATTTGAATGCCACCAGCAGAAATCTCAAGAAGCAAAAATCCATCTACCATTGATCACTGCCCATGGTAAAATAAAAACTTGAGCATTCTTGCTATTATAGCATAAGCAGTTATCACGAATAGCTTTAGATTTCAAAACGGTCCTCTGTGACTGCACTGGTCAAGGATATGAAAGTTTAAAATTTGTCATCACAACTCGGAGTGACTGACTTGAGAGCATTGGTTGTTATTTGTACTGACAGTGTCAGAAAAAAAATATATTTTATTAATTTAAAGCTGGAAAGTTCATTTACTGATCAATTTTTTCTCTTGAATCTGTGATCCAGATGCTTTGGAAGAAATTTGGTTCCAGATTTTTTAGAAATTTCAATTTGGTTCTTTCAAAGGGTCTATCTGCATTACCATGAAATAATTGATGTTGTTCAATGAAATAAAACACCATAACCACATTCACCAACTGTAATACCAAAATTCTGTAACATTACCAGTAAACAAGGGGGAAAGCTCTTCAACAGAATGTTTTTCAAAGCTGTGAATGAACAAACCAAATACCAGCTGAATTTACCTTAGACTCAAATTAAGCAGACATAAACCTAATTCTGATGATGCCTGGAATCTTAAAATATCACGTAGTTAAAAATACCAACAATTTACAAGGACAAAAACTCTTTAGTAAAGAGCAAAGCAAAGCAGAAAAACAATAGGTCACACTGCTAAAAATACCAAATCTAATATCTAGATTCTAAACTAGGGAAATTAAATGAAATATAAACTACTCTAATTCTTGATTAGCTAAAATACAGCGCTATCCATAAAAAAAACTTATTTGCCAAGTAGGGATTAAATTTAAAGTTATAAGTATAGTTCACTTGTTTTTTATTTGCCCCCCACAACTTTTTCCTTATTGTGGCATATTAATGGAAAAGCGTATGTTTTATTCTCCTTAAGCAATGGTTACTTCCAAAATGATGATCCTGTTAGTGAGGCTCTATATGTTAGGCAATGGCTTCTTCCCTAATGATTGAGTCAATTAGTGAGACTCAAAACATTGGAAAGGATAACATTACACAGTTAAATCCAGAAATTCACCTTAATAGCACTGCAACACACAGCCTACACACCATAATTCATCATGCCATCATAAATTCCCTTCTAGAGAATGGAGGAGGAAAAAAACAGAAACTAAAAATACACAACAAAATATAGTTTTCGATGTGACATGGCAAGTGCAGGCAGCAGAAGCGTAGTGGCAGGTGTGGGCAAAGATACAACAGTGGCAATCAAGGAAGAGGATTCGACAGAGGAAGGAGATGATGTTCAAAAGATATTTCAAACCAGTAAGGAAGGCTGCACTTTTTCCAAGGGCCAGAAGGTTGGTGCAATAACAGGCAATCAGAAGGAGAATCAGACATCCTACAAATTGAAACAGAAGAATGACAACCAAGCCACCGGTGACCGTTCTTATCTTCAGAAGGGTTTTCTCAGCTCTTCCAGGCTTCTGGATAAATCCGCAAGGGGTGTTTCACTGCCTCCTCCAGATGGGGTTTCAGTCAAGGGCATCATTTATGTGACTGCAAAAATTCATCCAACCCATTTCATTGCTGTGACAAATTTTGCAAGCTCCAAATCACAAAAGATATTATTGTTGAGTCTCCTTTGTTGGTTAAAGTGTTCTCAGATTCAGTTGCGGCTCTGAAATTGCAGTAAAGTCTCTTGGTGGCGACGGGAAGGATATGGGGGTTCCAGTTGCTGATATTTCTTTGAAGAAGGGTGTTGGAGAGCTTCCAGGGCACCCTAAGTCAGTGACGCTATCTTTGGGGGACATTCCAGTGTACATCAGAAAAACAACAGAAAACTGTTTAACACCCCAACATGAAAAGATTTACAAAAGATAAGTCCATTTAGAGGGTTACCGAAGAGGCTTGAAGAAAAATGTTCATCGGATGCAGATATTCTTGCGTAACTCTCTGGTCCTTCACTGAAGCACAGATACGTTTAATCCCGTAGCACCCAAACAAATTGAAAACCTCTGATCGAAAACGCAAGAAATGAGCTGTCATCTTGTAAGAATCATTAAAAATCATTAATTAACATAGCACTCGAAATAAATACAAGAAGTCATCTGCGCCATTGTTTGCAATACCCTATGTCACTTCATACACTTGAATTGTCCTTACATCAAATGACAATTAATTATTTTTTGAAAAAAAAATTTGAATTTTTACACTTACTGTTTCAAGTATCAACCAATAGGAAAAAACATAAATCACATTTTCCCATTTAATAAATAGCCAAAAAGTATTTTACTCAGATTTTTAGTTCCTATATGACTATTGGCTAGATAGATTGAAATAATTGCATCCAAGGGATGCATTAGTAATCCTACCAAAGGCAGGAACTAAAAAGAAAATAAATATCGTTGTATAAAACATCAATTTATATTGTAGTAATATAGCGAAGAGCTCACAATAAATATTAAAACTTGACCATGTTTTATATCGAACTCTACTTAGGCACCACAACTGTTTATTTTGTATCAGTTAATCTCAGAAAATAAATTACTTTCCCGGAATCCTTTGTTGTAAAATTTATTTCATATGAAGGATGACCTGAGCTCCATGTTGGGGTTTAAGTAGGAATGATTGCACAGGTGCATGAATGTAATTAGGTGAAATCACAAAGGAAAACCGTTGCAGAATCATGGCCAATATTATTTTGGCCTCTAGCAGTGCGAAGTTTTGACCAATGCAGATCCTTGGGCCTAATATAAATGGCATGAATGCCATTGGATGGTTGGCAGCTTTTGAAATTCCCTGCGCAAACCGCTCTGGATTGAATTCATTCACACTGTTTCCCCACAAAGCTTGATCGTGGTGGATTTGAAGAATTGGAATCTCAAGCTGAGTACCTGCAGGAATTGAGAGCCTTCCAAGCATCATTGGCTTAGATGTCTGTCGTCTTATTGTCACTGCTGGTGGATATAGTCTCAAAGATTCATTAAATATCATCCCCACCTGCAATAGCATGGATACAACAAAATTGATCTACTAATCAAAGTTTCTGCCTTGTTCTGAAAAATTAAAAAATCTGAAAACAAAGCCTATTCGTATAATCTCTGATTTTTATTCAAAAATGCTCTTTCAAATAGTTTAAACTTCAAGCAGAATGTTGTGCAAGCAGAACATAATCTAGGACCACTATTGGAAAAATGAATTCCAGGAAAGATTAAAACTTAAGAGTCTGTTTCCTTACAATTTTTAGGCCATTTACAGTGTCTGCATTTGGAAAATCATTTTTCCCGCATGCTTCCAAGACCTCTTTGCGTGCTCTCTCTTGCCATTCTGGATGCATTCCAGCAATACCATAGTCCATGCCAACAGTATTGCTGTAGTTTCCTGACCAGCAAAATAGAAATGCTGGCATTCAGCAATTATTTCATCTATTGTCATGCTCATGTTTTTTGAGCCTTTCCTCTTCCCTCTTTCTTGTTAGAAATCATCATCAAACCAAGTAGATCAGTGCCATAGTCCCTTGAATTGTCAATAGCAGTCTTCTCTTTGCCTTCAATAACCTGCATAATACATCTTCTTATTTCCTTCTCCAATGACCATCGTTGCCTATTCTTTCTTGTAGGAAGAAACCTGTTAGAAAAAAATATTCCTAGAATTTATCAATCCTCAGTCATGAAGATATAAACAGTTATATGTCCCTGGATTAATAGATCTTTATAGCATTACAAATGAGGGAGTAGAAAAAAGCATGGATAAAGTTATGCTCCATTAGATCCGAAAGGATTAAGGCAAAGTGTGTGATAGATGAGAGTGGATAATAGAATTAAAATTAAGAACCAACAACGGTCATCATTATGTCCCTAGGGCTGTGGTTTAGTGATAAGGCAGACACTTACTGCTACAATTACCCACATTCAAAACAAAGGTAGTCACGCCCTCCAACATAATGTGGCTTTGTGTAAAATGGCGGAGAATTTTAAAATTGGATATGTTAATATCCTATCCTCAACTGCTGGAGTTTAACTGATGCTGCTGTAAATTCATGACACCCCCATCTCCATGCTACAAACCCTAGACCAGCAACCTCACCTCACATCCGCCCCATTCTTTTACCCACAGATCTAAGGATCAATACCAGCTGCCGAAAAGGAAAAAGGGATCACTTGAAAGGCCAGCTCATTGATACAGCTCACCAATTAACACAAGAACCCATAATTTCAAAGAAGTGATCATTTCTGAAACCAACGAGATCTGCAAAGAAACACATTCTCCCATCAGAAAAAGAGAATGGATGCTACTTGAAGTGGAAAACCCTCCAAAAATTAGCTTCTCAATATAGGAGATGGAAGATCGGCTCTGATTTTTCAAGGAACGAGCTCTGATTTGTTGCTTACGGGAGCTTTTCCCAGAACCAAAACATTGAAGGCTTGGGTTCAGGAAAAATAGACACCCATAGGATAAGTGAAGCCGCTTTTAATTCCAAAGGATATTTCGTGGTAGGCTTCTCATCAGAAAAGGAAAGAAATCAAATCTTCAAAGGGAGACCCTAGTGTATGAAGAAGGAAGGACTCTTTACAAAACACTTGTCTCTGACATTCAACCCAATCGATGATTTACGAAGTATAGAGCTAGTATGTGTAATACTTCTTCTCCTCCAAACAGAGTAGGTGGAGCTACTGCAGAAAATATATATCACCAGTTCAGAGATCGCAAGAAACCTACGTTATTAAATTAGGTCAGAATTTGTGTCAATACAAATCAACAAAAATCCACCCTTAAAAGAAATAAATTGGAGTTAAGTGGAATACAGTGGGAACAGGAGATTGACTATGAAAGCATCTCTTTCAGATCAGAAATTTCATGATCATGGACATTTCAAGGATATGCCTGAGACAAGAGACAACCCAACAAAACCCTAAAAAGACAAGACAAATGAAAAGAGATGGAAAACAAGTAAATCTTTCCTAGAATAAGCCTGCACAAAGGGCACAACAAAAGAAGCATCAAGATCAACAACACGTGAAAAAACCACAGAGCAACAGTTCTAGACAGCCTACATTAGGAAGAACAGCGAAATTCCCTCTTAAATAACGCAGGTAACAATCTCCAATCCCTTTGAAATCCTCAAGGACAGAAGAAGTACGAACAAGGAACATGATGAAAGTTGATGACTCAAAGGATATTGTCACCTTTATGGCACAAGCCTTGACCTTAAAGGCCAAATCAGGGGACCATGACCAACTCATGCAGCAACATAGAGGAAACATAGAGCAATGAAATAAGATAAACAATAAGTGGAAGATTGCAGTTTTGGACACACAAATTTTAGGAAAATGTGACAAACGAGGAAGAGCACCATAGAAAGGAGAACCTCAAATAATGTGGTTACTCTCTTGAAACATTTGGGGTATTTGAGCCCCCAATAAACTCTAAATTTTGTGAAACCTAGCTGTTTCAAATAAGATTGATTGTAATGCCCACCCTAGTTTTTCCTTGGTGTGCTTTCTGATTCATATGTTATATGCTGTTTTGAGTATTTTTTAGTGTGTTATGTGATTCTCATGCTTTGATCTATTGCACCGAACTTGCCGATGAGGCATATTGTACTATCGAGGGGTTGTAAGGGTGTATTCTAGATGACCATTGAGGTGTTTCCGATGGGGTTTTGCATTGGCATTTGGTTTCCAACTATGCAGTATGGGATGCATATGTTGTGTTTGTGTATGTTAGATCATTGTAGTGTTTCAGCTTCACTGTTTTCACTATATCTGTTATAGTTGTAATTGCTATATTATTTCGACATTGTGAAATGTTGTTGATTATGCATCATGTTCTTGGATCATGCTAGTTGTAGATGATTACATTAGATGTGATAATTTTATATTATGTATGATTTATGTCACATTGGGGTGGATTACGTTGCTTCGACTATTATATGTGGAGTAGGTACGCTTGATGGTTGACTTGAGTGTGCAGGTAATTACAGGTGTTTAACTAATGTGGGAAATGTGGAGAAGGTTGACATGGGACGCTAAGCCATTTCACCCTTATCCTTGTGTTGTGAAAACGCGTAATGTGTGTTTGAGATCCTTTACGTGCGTTTCCTTAGCCTTTTGCACTATATTTTAAATTGTCTCGAAAAACATGTTTTACGTGTTTTCAAAATATTTTGATGATTTAAGTTGAAAATTATTAATTCTATTTTAGCGGAAGTGGTTATTGCATTATTTTATGCTAGAGGAATGAATTTAAGTGATTTCAATTTATTTTTGAAATTTAATAGTTTTCCTTCGAAAAGATTGAATTGCATTATTTTGGAAAAATCAAATCCTTTATTATGAGTGTTTGGACTTTTTAGAATGCGGTTAAGTGAAATTGCAATTACCTATTGGGAATATTTGAATTAAGTTAATTAGTTCTTTTCTTATTATTTGCAAAAAGATATTTGTTTGAAAAGGTAAATGGGAAATTAGAAAATAAAAATATTAAAGGAAATGAAATTAAAGCTTTTTGAGTATAAGGGAAAATAGACTTATTTGCTCATTTTCATTCTTTATTTTTGGGGCTCTCTCTCTCAAACCCTCTTCTTCCAAGAAAAGAAATAAATTCTCCATGGATTGGAAGGAAGGAATGGCTTGCTTGTTGGAATGGAGATGGATTTGTGAATGCTTGATGGATGCTTGGAGCTTGTGTGCTGTAATGTCCCCATTTTTGAGCTGAGTATGATTTGCTAGTTGACTCTGTTCTATACATGGAGAATCGGAAAGTTGGATCAACTAGTGTGTTTTTGCCTTTTGGGCTATATGGAAAATGCAATATTGAAATTGTATTTTCATTTCATTTGATGGGATTTAGAAAATGGAATCTTTAATTGCATTTTCTTTAATCGATTTCTATGGAGTTGTAAATATGAATAAAGGTGATGTGTTCGCCAAGGGAATATAGGTCCAAGCCAAATTCAAATAACATGAAATTTGGATCGATTGGTATTGATAGAGGATGGTTAGTGAAATTTAATGATTGCATTTGATTAATAGCTGGCTGCCGATCATGAGGATAGAATATTTTAAATGCAATATTTATTTAATAAATAATTGCATTGGATCGATGGATATGTAATGAGGATTGACGCCAAGGATGAAGAGCATTCGCCAAGTCAAAGGAAAATATTTTAAATGCAAGACAAGGATAGGTGGCTAAGGCAAGAGCTTTTATTAAATGCAAATATCATCATTTAATGCATGCACATGAGGTAGTTGTGATTGATGCAAGCATAGAGGAGCATTTTAAATGCAAATTCATAAATTGAATGCCAAATCGGTTATGTCAAGGATCAAGATTTCAAATGCTTGTATTTGGATAGATTGGTTTATTTAATGTATTTCATAAAGAGGTTAGTGATCGCCCAAGCCAAGGAATGATTTTCAATGCAAAATCAAAATATTTAATGATTGCACTCAAGCCACCACTGCCCATGCAAGGAGAGTACATTGCTATTAGATTGATCCATTTGGAGGAGTTATAATTCATTTAAAATAATTGAAGATTGTTTTAAATGAAAGAATTTGATTGTAATTCATTTACAATTGTTCAAGTTCATTGATTCTCATTGGTGGAATTCAAATTTCATTTCAAAATTGCTAAGGAGTTGGACGCCTATCCATGGAAGAGTTAAATTGTGGACTTAAACATCAATTTGGCATGATTGATGCTTGGTATGTTATTCTATCTTTTATCTTTGAGCTGAGAATTCCAATTTTCAGTTTGTTTTGGCAAGGTGATGACCCCTTATTTGTATGGAGATGGCCCCATACTAGTTGAGAGGTGATTTCATACAGAAATTCACTATTTGTGCTTCAATTGTAGGTTGTTAGATAATATTGGAGAGATATTTGACATCAATTTGGAACCCTTGGTGCATTAGAGTGACTACCAAGGTAGTCGATTGGGTTTTAGATGAACTTTGGGTGACTTTTGCATACTTTTCCAGGTCTGATTTCACATCAGCAAAGGTCTAAGTTTTGACAGTGAATTATTAATGCCATTTCAGGGTTCTTTGAAGTGGATATTGATAGTTGAAAAGTTGCAATAGATTGGAGACCAAACTAGGCATCTATTGCTTGAGTTTGGAGGAGTTTTGCATGTGATTTCACTATTATATGTGTGACTGGAAAAATTTATCATTTTCAGCCATCATATCAGTCTAATAAACATTTATACCAGACCATTTTCAGAGCATATCCAGGGCTGTTTTGGTTACATCTCATCTCTAGTTTCATTCTAGAGTGTTTGGGCATTCATATGTGGCCTATATTTGTCATTTGGTGGCATATTTCATGTTGTAAATAAGTCTGATATAAATCAGACATTGTCTGAAACTTCATATCAGCAACTTTTCATTTTGTATTTGATATTTTGAAGGCTCCAAATAATAAAATATGATGTGGGTTTGAAGTTCTACTATTGCATGGTTTATTGGTGTTGATAATTTGCTGATTGGTGTTACATTTTCTTTGGAAAAATTGATTGAAATTTTCAGTTAATAAGAAAGGTTCTTACAGTGGTATTAGAGCATTCATAATTTCAGAACAATATCCATCTGGGATCTTACATGTGCCAAAAGATTGCTTGCCAAACTCTCCCTTTTTTCTTGGATTTGCTTGGTTGTAGGAAAGGTAAGATTCTTCCTTTTCCTTGTTTTAAAGTCTTTTGTTCCTCCTTTGCCATGCCACTACATGTGGTTTTCTCATGGCTTCATTTGATAGGAATGAGAGTTTAAATTGGAATTGTAGTTGTTAGTTTAATTTTTGCATGTGTTCTTGAGTTGGAAACTTGCAAAAACAAAGAAAGTTATGGCAAAATTTATGTAGAAATGCCCACTTAAATTTTATTGCATAAATGAAGTGTTGTATATATTTAGAACAATGGGTTGTTGTGTGTTTTTGGATTAAACTTATATTCTCTGAGTTAGAAAATCATCCAAGGTAGCAAACAACTCTTTAATGGTGAATTTGGGGGTTTTTATGGTTTTCATGCATTGTGAAAAATATAGATTTTGCATTTTAGACCCTAATTGAATGATTTGAAATGTGGGATGAGTAGTCCCCCTTATGAATTTTAATATTGCATCTTTTTAATTCATGTCACAATTTTATCGCCTTCTTTTCCGTGCCATGCCCAATTTGTAAAATTGGTGAAATGGATGTGTAGAAAGAGGTATAGGGTAAGAAAGGAGTGGCTTCCACCACGCACCACAATATAAAGGAGTCATAGGAAATAGTGAGTGGGGGTTTAAATAAGATTAACCATAATCTCATTGGGTAAGTAAAAATTAGTAATAAGATTTCTACACGAAACAAGTGATGCTTTCCTAGATCTGGTTTCGGTTGTAATCCATGAAACAGTTGGTGAATGCTAGAGTAGTCCCCCTTGATAGGGAGGCCCAACTACTCTCTTTGCTACGAAGAGGTATTGCCCTCATAATGACACTCCTTGTCTTGACTACTATGTCTCTCTTCCTTGCTTACCGTCAGTGTTGTATTCGATGGGATGTGACCCTAGCATTTGCATGTGCATTGAGATGCCTGATTCATGTTTGAACGTGTCCTTGATCTATGGTTTATGCCTTGTTTGACATGCATTGAAGGTGCGAGAATCTCCCTTATGTTTGAATGTTGTGATGTCATTCTATTATGTTTATTGGCAAGTGTGCCACATATTACTTGGATGTAATTGTATAGTAGTTGTACCATGTGTTATTTAAACGCATTGGATTGGTAGTTGTGTCATATGTGTGTTGTGTGCATTGATTGGCGTGTATGCCATATGTTGCCATGTATACCCTCGATTGTGTGAGATGGTTTGATAGTGGGTTTGCCATGATCGTCTTCTCTGTAGCTCAGAGGTTGCCTAGAGTGGCATAGATAGCTATTGTGCTCGACAATAACAATATGGTTGGGAGGCGAGCAACATTTCCCCATTTGGTCCTTTTGATGATCTTTCAGGGGCTGGATGGCATTCTTGTCCTTTTGGTAGGTTGAGTATGTTGTGCTATGTGCCTATGGAGTAACTTGGAGAGCATGTTGAACTTATGGTGTTTTATGCACTTGTAGCATTTCATTATTGTATATTATAAATCTTTGTAAAATGGGTCCTCGAGACCTTTGTAATAAAATTTTAATGATGTTATGAGGTATTTTATGATGTGGATTATTATTCATCCATGTTTAGGATAAAGCCCTTTGATTGTAATAATTATTTATTGCCATCTTGTATTTTTCCATGCCTCGGCTGGTGAGGATGTTGGTATGATTTGTATGTTTTCACTTGTTGCAATCTTGCTTTGTTAGCATGTTTAGCTTCATTTATATGATGTCGTAATTGATTATTATGGATATGTTTGTATTGGATCGCATTCTTCCCACATAGGTGGTGATGATCCTATTATTGCTTGTGGCGTGTGTCAGCGTTGGTGTCGAACGTGCATAACGTTTTGTAATGCTTTTGTCCTTTTTGTTATTGGACATTGTTGGCTTAATGTCTTATTTTCATGTTTGATAGTTGGGCTAAGTGTCTTGGTGTTTTTAGAGTGTTAAATCATGTTTGGAGTCATTAGAGAGTCTTGTAGAGATTTTTGGGTTGTTAAATGTGGTTTTTGTCTAAGTTTCTGGATGTTGCCTGGACCACAGCATCCAGCACTGTTGTCCAAGGACTACAGTGCCCAGCTCTAGTGTCCAAGGATCACAATGCCTAGTGTTGGCATCCTGGATAGAGGGGCCAATCTTTGGTATTTGGGCTTGCTTGTAGTGCCCCATTCTAGCCATTTAACCCTCCGATGAAACTTTTAACGAAAGATGCTCTTTTGTCCATCTAAGTCTATCCATGGTGCCATTTTCTTGATGTGATGTGCATTCTTGGATTTATTCCCTCTTTTTCTTTGGGAAGTGTGCCTCTGCACAAATTCAACTAGTGACCATTCCATTTGGTTGAGGGCTTGTACCTCCTAGTTGAACCATCACGTGGGTGAGTGTTTCCCTTGTGTTGGGATGTCTTGTGAAGTCATGGAATGGATTGAGGTAGTTGTCACCCTCATCCTACTCCATGTGTTTGCGAAGGAGCGAGGTCGTGAATGCATATCCAATCTTCTTCATCGAGTGAGCTCCGCCTTTCGCATGGTCATTATGGTGAATTGTCACATGATGAGTGCAATCTTCCGCTCGTGCCACCTTGGTTAGTGCAATGGTGATGTCTTCTTAGGTGTTGTTGTACTTGTTACGACACCTTGTACGTGTGTGAGTGCAATGCGACATGTGAATGTTACACTTTGAAAATGTGAAAAATTTGTTCATCTGGTGTTTGTTCAGCTAATGTCCTGGGTGAAAACTTGGGGCATTACATTGATATGATCATACGGCAAGAATCGACAACGACTCAAACTTTATGAATATGCCACAACAATAAAATTGGCTTACATACTCAAAGGTGTGTACCTATTTAACATTACACTTTCATAGGGCCACTACTTCTTGCTTTTTATCAAATGAAATTGGCCAGCAATGCATAATAGCCAATATATGTACTCTCCATATGGGAAAACTAAGACCATATATAGAAAACCTAAATGCATTGGATATCTTCCCTACCAAATGAGCATATCATTCTCATGGGGGATTTCAACATAGTTAAATCAAATGACAAGAAGAGGGGGGAAAAAGCTTCAATATTATAAAAACTGAAGCACTGATTGAACTTCTTACATCAACCACTTTGATTGGCATAGACTATATAGATGGCCTCTACTCTTGGACCAACAAAAGAATAGGTAATAGTCATATAGCTGTACCTATTTAACATTACACTTTCATAGGGCCACTGCATCTTGCTTTCTATCAAATGAAATTAGCCAGCAATGCATAATAGCCAATATATGTACTCTCCATATGGGAAAACTAAGAATACCATATATAGAAAACCTAAAGCATTGGATATCTTCCCTACCAAATGAGCATATCATTCTCATGGGGGATTTCAACATAGTTAAATCAAATGACGAGAAGAGGGGGGGAATAGCTTCAATATTATAAAAATTGAAGCACTGATTGAACTTCTTACATCAACCACTTTGTTTGGCATGTCATATAGCTGCAAACCTAGACAGAATACTTGTCTTTGAGAAATGGATATGCCCAAGCAAGAAGTCCAAGAAAAATTCCTTGTAGCAACTCTCTTTGATCACTGACCTATACTTGTTTCTATCAGTTCAAACATCAATCCTTCAAATCGACATTCAGATTTAAAACAAGAATCTTGTATAAAAATGATGGTGTTTAGCCCCAAACATACCTGGCCATAAAATGTATAGGATTGCCAAAACAATTTATCAGAATGAATTTGGGAACATTTTTTAATAGACGAAAAAGGCATAGGAGAAATTAGCTGCACTCCAAAAATAGGTTTTGAAATTAGGTCTCAACAAAGCACTGGATAAAGAATAGGAAATCATTCTTAAAAAATCAGTAGCTCAAAAATAGAGAAACTCACTTTTGGAGGCTAAGAGAAAAAGCCAGTTGGGTCCTAAAATGAGACTCAAATACTGCATTCTTTCACAAATCAGTTATGAACAGACAACACATCAATACCCAAGTAGAGATAGTGCAGGATGATGGAAGAATAGTCATTGATCTACAAGAAACATCCAAGGATGCAAATGATTTTGGCAGATGAACCAGATGAGAAAAAGCATGCCTGTAAAAATCACCTAAAACTTCTCCCTAAGATCAGAAGTCAAGAAGAGAATGATCAACTGATGAAGTCAACAATAGAGGAAGATATTGAGGCAATCTTCTTCTTATTTGTCCCAGACAAAGCACTTGGGCCCAATGTTTTCTTGCCTGGTTTATACTAAAATTTCTAGTACGTCATAAAGAATGACAATAGTTAGCTACTTCAAGAATCATGGAGGAACAAATATATGTTCATGGAAATTAATGTTGTCAGTCTAGTGCTAATCCAAAAAATAGCAAAGGCCTCAAGACTAGAACATTATACATTGATTGCACCTTTACTATATGGCATACAAAATCATCTCCAAACTAATTTCCTTGCAGCTGAAGATACAACTCCATAAAAACATATTAGAAACACAGTTAAACTTTGTCCTAAGAAGAAAAATTCCAGATAATACAATTGGCATTCAAGAGCTAATACAATAGCAAAACAGGAAAACTGGCTAGGAGTGTTCCTAAACCTGGATAAGTCATAACACCTTCAATAAGTGAAACTGGGTCTTTCTTTTTAGAGTTGTAGAGCAATTTGTGTTTGCACCCCTACTTTCTTCATAGCCCTCAACAGGTATAAGGGAACATGGTTTAAGACCTCTGGAGAATGAAGACAAGATGGCCTCTTGAATCCATACCTCTTCATCCTAATGGCTGAGACACTCCTAAGAAGTTTGTCTCACTATGACAAAGAAAACAAATACATGTGCTACATACATTAAATGGTGGAATCAGATATACAGGACCCAAAATATCAGTTTGCAAATGGCACTATCCTTTATTCAACAATTAATATAGCAGAAATAAGGAAATTCAAAAGTAATGTTGCATAAATACCAGTAAGTGACATGATAAAGTATAATTGTGGGCAAGTTGAGTATAATATTTGTCGATGTTCCTGCAAGAAATAAAAACAAATTCTAGCACTTTTGAGAAACAGAGAAGCCACACTTGCAATGACTTAGCTGTGCTTCTCAATACACTAGAAAGGAAATGAAGTACTATGGACAGCAATAGTCAACAAGTTATGATGTACTAAAAGTAGGTACAACTCAAATCCTCTTGGATTTAGAAGCCATAAACTGCCCTCTCAAATTGTAGCACCTTTTCCTCTTAACATGGGTACCAAAAGAAGGTGAAATCAATCCAAGGATGTACGACCATTAATTCCAATGGCTCTTTCACACAGAATATCATCTTCAAGTCTCGTCTGACATCTCAACAAGATCTGTACAACATCTTCAATTGAATAGGTTTGCAAATCTTAGCTGAAAGAATTTCTAGAAAAGGATCAACCATCTCTTTAGGAGTAAATGGGAAGCACTTGGGGGAATGGTATGTACTCAAATGTAGGAAGAGTCCTGTTGGTCTGTTCAAAAAAGATTGTAGTTCTAATTTGGCCTTGTCAAGCCCACCTGATCTTGCTACCATTAAATCCATCACCACCAATGCCTCTGAGAATGCCATGCTTTCAAAGCTATCCCTTCTGCTACTCTTATTGCTGGCCCTTCTAGTAGCATCCCAAAAACATAGAAAAACACTGAAGAAACCTCTCCTAACTCCTCCTTAATCACTTTGGCCAATATTAATGAAATTCTTCTTGGACTGCTGCAGAAGATGGAAGAAAAAGGGGCAGATGTAGCCCTCCTCCAGCACTGTGTCTCTCTTCTAACTAACTACACACTATTGCAGATAGAAAATCAAATTATCTTGTATTATTGTATAGGCAATGGATGGAATGCCTCAACATGCTAAGGACCAACTACTAACACTTGCCATATCGGGAAGAGGCAATTGATGAAATCCTAATGAAGGAAGAGAACAAAATATGCATTGTTTAAATATTACAGCAGAAGGCTCAGTAAGGAGACACAAAAAGGCATCAAATTGCTTACTCCAACCACTTTCAACATGGAAGTTGCACTTCAACAAGGATACCATACCTAAGGCTAAGGGTATAGTAATTTCCAACACAACTCAATCAAACCAACTACCTCAATCTGCCTAGGATGATACATGGAGCTTTCCTTTCTTCCATGGATAAAATCATTAACAGCCATAAAGGAATGGATAAAAAGCCTGTTTGCAACCCTCTTATAGAACTCTATATTACATGTCTATGGATTATAAGTCTAGTTTCCTTTCTTGTTGTCTCTTTATAGTTTTTTCTATGTGTTTCCCCTTGTAATCGGCTCTATAATGGCTTCTATTGGATGCATATAGTTATGATCTGCTACTTTATGGAAGTGGCTTTGTAATTATGTGTCTTTGTCACTCGGCCCATTTTTTCTATTCAAGAGAAAGGATTTCTTTTGTAATATTCTTCTATCATTAATATATGCATTATCTATTAATTAAAACAAAAAAACATTTGAGTTAAGAAATAAAGAGAACCTATTAGCAAAATCGCCTTGCTAGTCAGATGGTAGAAATTCAATGCTAAAAGCCTCTATCAATCTATTCAGAACAAGGTAGTTTTTAAAAAATATATTGAGTGGTTAAAACATTGACAAGAGGTAGGAGAGATGGTCTATTAAGGTTTTGGCTTGACTTAGTTTGCATGTTCCTACTTATGTCTCTCCATTGTCCTTGTCGCCCTTGTGTCATACTGCATTTTGAAGCAAGAGAAGTCTGCCGTTATTGCAGATTTTTCTAGTTCTTTTGCCTTTAGGCATTTCTTTTCCTTTTATATGGTGACCAGCCCTAACGGCCCCACATTTCATATTGGGGCTGCTTCAAGCTTGAATGCGCAAGAAAATGGCTCCCAAACGACCACAAAATTTCATTCTAAAGATAGTTCATGAGGTATGCCATTGCCCTTGATGTTGTCTTACATGCTCATGATTTTGAAAATGCTTAAATGGCTTGAAAATTATACCCTTGTTGGATATTTTGTGGGTTGTATCCCCTCTAAAATCATGCTACATAATTGGGTCAACTCTACTTGGGTCTTGTATGGGGTCTGCGTAGAGGCCATCCAAAATCTCACCAAGGGATTTTTCCTTTTTCATTTTGCTAAGGTCAAGTTTGCAAAGGCCATCTTCGAGCATGGCCCCTTGTACATTCGGACCTCCTTTCTTGTCTTCTCCCCATGGACTCAAGACTTTGTTGTCTTTGAGGAATAGTCTCTTCATGTTCCTATCTAGGTTGAATTTCTTCGTTTATCCTTGCTTCTATGGCCTTTCTTGGACCACATTGTTGCATCTTTAGGGTAGGCTGTTCATATTGAACAAGAGCATTTTTTCTCTACCTACCCCTAGGAGAGGGTTTGCATCTATGTTTATCTTTCCCAAGATCTCAAAGAGTCCATTGAAGTGCAATTTGGCACCTAAAGTTTCACCTAGAGAATCTTTTACTTCAACTTGCCAAACACTTGTTATAGATGCCAATCCTCATACTATAAAATCCATGATTGTCCTTTGGCCATGTAGCAAGCCAAGTCCCCTCCTAAGTAAACCTCAGTGGCTCCTCCACCCTCAAAAAATGGGGATGGATGGACCATCGTGGGTAACAAAAAACTAGTGTGCAGCTGGTTTGAAAGGTGCTAGCCCCTAGCCTTTGATTACTAGGCCACAAATTTTGAAGCCTCTTAAGGTGACTAAGGCATGAGATTCTCATCCTTCAAGGGAATCCTTCTAGGTAGTTACCAAACCACAATTCAGTTCAACCCCCATGGTGGCCAATATTATCTCTTCTCAGGGGTCTCCATCTCCTCTGCCTCTCGCCACTCTCATAGCCCATCTCATGAGATTAAGGAGGGCGAATTTATGCCAAAGAAGTAGAGAAATTATTCAATCTATCTAGTTTGAATTTGGTCTCCAATCATGGGGACACTTTAAGATACCCAACTAGTACTACCTAAAATTTTTCTTACTTAGACAAATTTACTTGCACTTAACTCTTCTACTACTTAGTCTACTTAACATCACATATGAAAAGATAACAAAGGCATCTTGCATGAATCAACTTGAAGTTGGGTACTTGTATTATTACTTGATTCAACTCAATGCAAATATCTTATTACAATGATGATTGCCCACCATGGCATGAATATACAATCTTATTCAAATGATTACAAGAAAAGGCCTTGAAGCCTAGATATATACAGTGCTTTCAACTTCTTCACAACTAGCTCTATCTCACTGGTTGATGTAGATCACTTCAATTGAACTCAATGATGTGAACTGGATGTCAACACCTCACAATGCAACAAGGGAGCATCACCTTGTCAGTTGAGGGAGTATCACCCCAACTCTTGAAACTCGTAGGCCTCAAGGTCACAAGCATAAAGCTTTGCAGAGAGAAAATTTGCCAAAAGATAAGATGTCAAATGAATGAGAGAGCTCCTTTTATAGGCCTTCCAAGGCAATGAAGGCATGTTTTTTTCAAGGCATAAAGAGGAACCACGGCACGTTTCCCAAGAACCATATTCAAGAGAATATTCCACTTGACAACTCAGTGTGATGTGGCAACCTTACCCAATGCACCGGTAAGGATCCCAATGTTATCTCTCTGGCCAATGATAGTTCAGGTAGTTGTAACTACCTTATCTTCTTCTAGACGCTACTTGAAGTGGATTTGCTCATGAAATGGCACCTTATGGGTTCTAGGTGCACATATTGGTGGTTTGAACTGGTGATTGCGCCCAATTGAAGACTAGGTGCCAACAGGAGATGATGTAACTAGGAAATGATCCCTTGTGTTGTCTTTACATTCCAAAGGAAGTCTACTAGTCCAACGCCAAGTCAAACTACTTGAGGCGCATCTTTGGCACTCTAAAGACATGAACTTGCGCCCAGTACCTTGCTGAGAATGTTCTATACTTGTAATCATACCTTTTGGTGGCCCTTTATCCTAGCGCCCTTATCTAGAGTGTCAGCATCTTGTCTGACCTTCAACTTCACCTAGGCGCACTTAGAGGTAAAAAAGGCCTAGAATGGCACCTTGAGAAAAATGAGGTCTTTCCTTAATAAAATTTCTAACTCAAGTCATGTGTGAGTCAAATGCATCTTCTTCTCAAGCACCTTCCATCTTGATGGCATTGAAAGTTCTTTTCCTTCTTAGGTACACTTTTGGACAAGATTCTTAGGCACAACATGGTGCCTGTGGAAGGATGAATTGGCACCTTCTCTTAAATTGCTTATCTCCTTGCAAGCACTCACCTTTGGAGACCTTGGAGCAAGTTTGGAACATCAATCGATGCTAGCGCCTTGAGGATTTGGAGGGATTGAAGTCTGTTTTGACCGTGAGGCGCATTCATGCTTAGGCACACTTTTGAGGTGATGAAGACCAAGAAGTGCGCCTTCATCATCTTGACTTATAATCTTGAAGATTTAGGTCATTGATAGATCCTTTTGAGTGTCCTGAGTGATCTAGGCGCGACTTGAGTAAACTTCCATCCAAGGCACAAATCAAGCTTCATGGAATAGGCACATTTGTGAAGTGATAGAGAGGGTAAAGTGTGCCTAGTTTGATTTAATACTTCTCCAGATGGAAATGATGACTTCTAGTGAATGTATAATCTATTTAACAAACCTTAACCTCATTGATGATGCAAATACCTCTTTAATCTTCAATCTATCTTAAGGCGCCATTTCTAGGTGGTGAAGATGTGATTGGGCACCTCAAGTATCAAGGCGCATTTTGAAGGTTGTTTGATCTAGGGTTAGCGCCTAACATTCTTTAGACCGACTTGCTCTCCCAAGTGACAACTGAACCTTGACATTAACATCTCCTCATCAAGGTGCACATTTCAGTCCGGAGGAATATGAAGTAGCGGCTATACTCTTTAACCATTTCTCTGACATCTTGAAGTCCAATCAACCTTTCCTATGAAGGCGCCTTGTTTGAAATGATTGAGGTGCTTCATATCATGATGCTTCTCTTCTAGGCACAACTTGAGGCTGGAAGAGAAAGAAAGTGCGCCCTGACCCAGACTTAGCCAATTTTTTGGGTTTCTGACTTGGATCCTGCAAAACAATAAAACTGAGTTAGTCAAAAACCACTTCATTCCCTCATATTTTATAATTAGCCTCTGGGAATGAGGAATAGGCTAATCCATTCTTCACTTGATGATCAAGCCAGAAACGGGGACATTACAGTCTCCCCTTCCCGAAATTGCTTGCCCTCAAATAGTTGAAGGTTAGGATGCTCAAGAATCTTCTCTCCTTCCCATGTAGCATCCTCCATTGGCAACCCTTTCCACTTCACCAAATATTCCCTTATGCTCCGATTGCGCAGTTTCTTCTCCCTCATACCCACCACACTCTCAGGTTTAAGTGCAAGCATTCCTTCTTCATCCACTGGTGGAAGTTCATTAGAAGAAACCACATGTTGTCCTAGTGCCTTTTTGAGACACGACACATGAAACACATTATGGATGTGGCTCCCAGCTAGCAAATCAAGTTCGTATGCCACTTCCCCTACTTTTCTCAATACCTTATAGGGTCCATAGAGCCTGGGTTTCAATTTCTCTGCACTTGACTTCTTCAAAGTACTCTGTCTATATGGCTGAAGGCGCAAAAACACCATGTCACCTATTTCAAAGCTCCATTCAACCTGGTGTTTGTCGACATACAAGTTTTGCTGGTTTTGAGCTCTCTGCAAATTGTCTTTAAGGATTCTCAAAATGTCTTGAGTATCCTTCATCAATTCTCTTGCTTGAGGAGCTCTACTATCATCCAGTGCCAGATCAACAAATGAAACTGCATCATACCCATACAAAGCTCGAAAGGGAGACATGCCAATTGACATGTGGAAAGTGGTGTTGTAGTAGTATTCACCCAGATGTAGCCACTTAATCCAAGCATGTTGATGACCAGATACATAGTTTATCAAGTATCCCTCAAGCCATTTATTTACAATTTCAGTTTGTCCATTGGTTTGAGGATGATAACTAGTGCTTGGTGTTAGGTCAGTTCCAGTTAGTCGAAATAGCTCTCTCCAGAATACACTGATGAACCAGCTATCTCGATCACTGACTATGGTCTTAGGAAGGCCATGTAGTCTGAAGACTTCACGAAAGAATAACTCAGCTACTTGCAATGCTGATGGCTCAACTGGAATTGCAAAGAAGTGAGCATACTTTGTCAACCTGTCAACAACTACATAGATACAGTCTTTTCCATTCACCTTCGGAAGACCAGTGATGAAATCCATAGAGATACTCTCCCACTTTTGTTCTGGAATTGGCAGTGGTTGAAGTAATCCTACCAGAAAAGTATGTTCTGACTTGTTTTGTTGCCAATTCAAACATTCCATGACATATTGCAAAACATCTTCCTTCAAACCTTTCCAAGTGAATCTTTCTCGGATCTGTCTATAGGTTTTGAAGTAGCCAGGGTGTCCTTTAAGTGGAGTATCATGGTATGCCCTCAAAATTTGCTACTTTAGCTTGGATTCAGGAGTCAGATAGATTCTATCTTTATAATAGATGATGTCGTCAACTACCTTGTACCTATCATCCTGAATGACTCCATCCATGATCTCACAAGCAAATTTTGACTTGGAGTACTCAACTAGAAGCTGAGACTTCCAATCAGCCGAAACTTCACTCAGGGCACAAATGGCAGGTTTTCTAGACAAGGCATCGGCCACCACATTCTTCTTGCCTTTCACATACTCAATGTCAAAATCATATGCCTGTATCTTAGTAACCCACTTCTGCTGTCTTTCATTCAGATCCTTCTGCCCTAGGAAGTATTTCAAACTGTTGTGATCAGTTCTGACCACAAACTTAGATCCAACTAGATACTGGCAAAATTTAGCCAAAGCATGCATGATTGCCAGCATCTCTTTGTCATATGTTGAGTACAGCCTTTCTATGTCTTTCAACTTCCTTCTCTCGAATGTAATGGGATGACGATCTTGCATTAATACTGCCCAATGCCTTCTCTAGAAGCATCACATTCTAGAACAAAATACTTAGTAAAATCTAGTAAAGCCAATACTGGTGTTGTACTCATAACTTCTTTCAATTTATCAAATGCAACTTGGGCTTCCATTGTCCAGATGAAAGCACCTTTCTTTGTTAGATTGTCAAGGGTGCATCAAGCCATGAGAATCCTTTAACAAATCTTTTGTAATAGCTGCAGACACCAAGGAAACCTCTTAGTTTAGAAACATTCCTAGGTACTAGCCAATTGCGAATGGCTTCAATCTTTTCTTCTTGAACTTTCACACATTAGCTCCAATCACATGACCCAAGTATAGAATCTCCTTCGAGCCAAAATCACAGTTAGACATCTTTGCATATAAAGATTGATTCTCCATGACACTCAAAACTTCATCTAAGTGTTGAAGATGTTCTTCCCATGTCATGTTGTAAATCAAGATATCATTGAAGAAAACCAACAGGTATTTTCTCAATTGTTTGTTGAATACATGGTTCATACAAGATTGGAAAGTAGCTGGAGCATTTGTTAATCCAAAAGGCATCACCAAGAATTCATAATGTCTGTAATGGCATCTAAATGCTGTCTTTGGAGTGTCTTCTTCTCGAACACGAATTTGATGATAACCAGATCAGAGATCTATCTTGGAAAAGAACACAGCTCCATGTAGTTCATCAAGTAACTCATCAATCCTAGGTATTGGATACCTATTCTTGATGGTCTTCTTGTTCAATGCATGATAGTCAATACACATCTGCATTGTTCCATCCTTCTTCTTCACTAGCACCACAGATGATGCAAATGGACTTGATGATGGCCTAATGTGTCCCATCTCGATCAATTCTTTGATTGTCTTCTCAATTTCAATTTTGAAATGTCTTGGATGCCAATAGGGCGCAATGTTGATGGGCTTGGTCCCATCCTCCAATTCAATGACATGTTCAAAACCTCTATCAGGAGGTATGCCTGGGGGTATATCCTTAAACACCTTACTATGCTTATCCAACATTGCCTAGTTATCTGTAGGATAAAGTTCTTTAGCAGAGAGAATTTGGTTATCCTTGATACAAACCTATGCTGCCCACTCAATGTCATTATGCCTGATCAATGCTTCCATGCGTTTAGCCGAGACAACTTTGGGGTTCCCATCAGACACTGACTTCAGTTTGATCTTTCTTCCCTCATACATGAATTCCAATTCCATCTTTTGAAAATCCTGAACTATTCTTCCAAGTGAATGTAACCATTGTACTCCAAGCACCACATCAATATGCCCAAGTCCAACTACATAGAAATCATCTTGTAAAGTATAATCACCCATTTGAATTTGCAGCTGGGTCACCTTTCTGGTACAACTCATCAGGAATCCATTAGCAACTGCTATTTGAAATCCTTCGAAGTCTTCAACTATTAGACCCCGCCTTGCTACCAAACCTTCATCTATGAAGTTGTGAGTAGCACCACTGTCAATTAGACATGTGACTCTCTGACCCTTCACAACTCCTTTTATGCAGAAGGCATGATATTTAGGTACTCTTGAAATAGTTGCTAATGTTATTTTGTCAGTTGTTCCTTCTGAGACAACATTAAGAGTTGGTTGTTCATGTACTTCCTCTTCATCCTGAGTCGACTCTTCTTCACTCAGTGACTCCTCTTCACTTCCATCATCAGATACCACTTCAATCAAATGAGCTTTACCTCTACCAAGGCACCTGTGTCCTAGTTCCCATGGTTGCTTGCATGAGAAACAAAGCTTCTTTCTCCTGAGCTCATCTCTTTCAACAGCTATCATGTCTTGAAACTTCTTTGGTGGAAATGACTGTCTTCTTTGAGTTGAACTAACTCCTTTGTAAAACTTCTTCTTAGGTGTATAGGCAAGAGTAACGTCAAGACCAAGAGCAAAGTCAATGGCTTCTTCCAAGTTTGCTGGCCTTTGTACCTTTACCAATGGCTTAATTTGACTGTTCAATCCCTCAATGAACAACATAGTGATTCTTCGGTCAGTCATGTCAGGTACCATCACCTCTATCTTCTGAAACTCATTTACATATAGCACAACCCTTTCTTCGTCCTTAAGTTGGGCTAGTTCACGATAGTACACTTTAGTGTCTTTTCTCTCAAACCTTTGAATCAACTTGGTTACAAACTCATCATAGGAATCTATCCTATCATGATGTTGAGAGACTAGGCCATGATGCCACCATTCATAAGCCAACCCTTCTAGATGCATTGTAGCAAAGTGAATCGCCTTCTTTTCTATTAACGACTTAAGAGAAAGGTATGTATCCAGCTTGTTCACCCAAGCTCTAGCACTGAGCTTACCACTTCCATCAAAGGTAGGAATGGGAACTCGATTCAAGGCTTCTTTATACTCCTTTGTATCATCATCCCTTCTAGGACGATAGCCTCTAGCTCTACCACACCTGTCCCTATCTTCCCTCTTCTGTCGGCAATATTCATTGAAAGTCATCATTTCCCGAACACGATCTGGTAATCTGGCATAGAGATTTGCAAAGAGTGCCACTTCATCTTCAAAGTTATTCTGCTCTTCCTCATCAAACTCTTCATCAGCTTCATTGCCTTGTTCAGGTGGTGGTGGAAGGAAAGTAGGTCTTATAGGCCTATCAACTGTAGGAGTCCATGTGCGAACTCTTCTCCCTATTGCACTAGCAGCATCATCATCAACATGTCTTTCTTGTCTCTCGTGTCTAGCTGCATTACCTTGCTGACCTTCAACTCCTTGATTCATGTTTTGAAGGGATTGTAGGACTTGTTGCAATATTTGAGTTGTTTGTTGTTGTCCAACGGCAATGTTTCTAAACATCTCCCGTTCATTATCACCGGGTGGACTTCTACTTCTTCATTCACCCATGTCAGCCTATCTAGCTGCAATTGCTCCTGAAAGAGTATCTTGTTGTGGGTAAGGATGAGTCCACTGGAACTGCCTTCTTTGATCACGCGCAATGTATCTTCTTGTTCTATTGCTTTGTTGATCACCTTCTTGCATTACCCAAAGACTGGCAGGATCCAAGCTCTGATACCACTGTAAGATACCCAACTAGTACTACCTGAATTTTTTTTTACTTAGACAAATTTACTTGCACTTAACTCTTCTACTACTTAGTCTACTTAACATCACATATGAAAAGATAACAAAGGCAACTTGCATGAATCAACTTGAAGTTGGGTACTTGTATTATTACTTGATTCAACTCAATGCAAATATCTTATTACAATGATGATTGCCCACCATGGCATGAATATACAATCTTATTCAAATGATTACAAGAAAAGGCCTTGAAGCCTAGATGTATATAGTGCTTTCAACTTCTTCACAACTAGCTCTATCTCACTGGTTGATGTAGATCACTTCAATTGAACTCAATGATGTGAACTGGATGTCAACACCTCACATTGCAACAAGGGAGCATCACCTTGTCAGTTGAGGGAGCATCACCCCAACTCTTGAAACTCATAGGCCTCAAGGTCACAAGCATAAAGATTTGCAGAGAGAAAATTCGCCAAAAGATAAGATGTCAAATGAATGAGAGAGCTCCTCCTTTTATAGGCCTTCCAAGGCAATGAAGGCACGTTTTTTTCAAGGCATAAAGAAGAACCAAGGCACATTTCCCAAGAAGCATATTCAAGAGAATATTCCACTTGACAAATCAGTGTCATGCGGAAACCTTACCCAATGCACCGGTAAGGATCCCAATGTTATCTCTCTGGCCAATGATAGTTCAGGTAGTTGTAACTGCCTTATCTTCTTCTAGATGCCACTTGAAGTGGATTTGCTCGTGAAATGGCGCCTTATGGGTTCTAGGCGCACATCTTGGTTGTTTGAACTGGTGATTGCGCCCAACTGAAGACTAGGTGCCAACATGAGATGATGTAACTAGGAAATGATCCCTTGTGTTGTCTTTACATTCCGGAGGAAGTCTACTAGCTCCAACGCCAAGTCAAACTACTTGAGGCGCATCTTTGGCGCTCTAGAGACATGAACTTGCGCCCAGTACCTTGTTGAGAGTGTTCTATACTTGTAATCATACCTTTTGGTGGACCTTTATCCTAGCACCCTTATCCAGAGTGTCAGCGTCCTGTTTGACCTTCAACTTCACCTAGGCGCACTTAGAGGTAAAAAAGGCCTAGATCGGCGCCTTGGGAAAAATGAGGTCTTTCCTTGCTAAAATTTCTAACTCAAGTCATGTGTGAGTCAAATGCATCTTCTTCTATCAAGTGCCTTCCATCTTGATGGCATTGAAAGTTCTTTTCCTTCTTAGGCGCACTTTTGGACAAGATTCTTAGGTGCAACATGGTGCCTGTGGAAGGATGAATTGGCGCCTTCTCTTAAATTGTTTATCTCCTTGCAAGCGCTCACCTTTGGAGACCTTGGAGTAAGTTTGGAACATCAATCCATGCTAGCGCCTTGAGGATTTGGAGGGATTGAAGTCTGTTTTGACCGTGAGGCGCATTCATGCTTAGGCACACTTTTGAGGTGATGAAGACCAAGAAGTGCGCCTTCATCATCTTGACTTATAATCTTGAAGACTTAGGTCATTGATAGATCCTTTTGAGTGTTCTGAGTGATCTAGGCGCCACTTGAGTAAACTTCCATCCAAGGCGCAAATCAAGCTTCATGGAATAGGCGCATCTGTGAAGTGATAGAGAGGGTAAAGTGCGCCTAGTTTGATTTAATACTTCTCCAGATGGAAATGATGACTTTAGTGAATGTATAATCTATTTAACAAACCGTAACCTCATTGATGATGCAAATACCTCTTTAATCTTCAATCTATCTTAAGGCGCCATTTCTAGGTGGTGAAGATGTGATTGGGCGCCTCAAGTATCAAGGCGCATTTTGAAGGTTCTTTGATCCAGGGTTAGCGCCTAACATTCCTTAGACCAACTTGCACTCCCAAGTGACAACTGAACCTTGACATTAACATCTCCTCATCAAGGCGCACATTTGAGTCTAGAGGAACATGAAGTAGCGCTTATACTCTTTAACCATTTCTCTGACATCTTGAAGTCCAATCAACCTTTCCTATCAAGGCACCCTATTTGAAATGACTGATGTGCTTCATATCATGATGCTTCTCTTCTAGGCGCAACTTGAGGCTGGAAGAGAGAGAAAGTGCGCCCTGACCCAGACTTAGCCAATTGTTTGGGTTTCTGACTTGGATCCTGCAAAACAATAAAATTGAGTTAGTCAAAAACCACTTCATTCCCTCATATTTTAGAATTAGCCTCCAGGAATGAGGAATAGGCTAATCCATTCTTCACTTGATGATCAAGCCGGAAATGGGGACATTACAAATCATGTACAAAAATACTAAGAAGGATGTGAAGTTAACAAAAGACACAAAATCCAAGGATGAGGAAATGAAGACAAACGTAGAGGAGATACTTAAGTCTCCTAAAGGTTCCTTAGAAGGGGCACAAACATCTCCCTCTGCACATCTAAGAAGAACAAGTAGATCAACATCTACTACAACCACTTCTTCTGTTACCTCTGGATTTTCACTACCTACCAAAAGAACTAGTTCTAAAATCCTAGTACAAATTTCTGAAAAGAAAAAGCCTAGGCAAAAGAGTAAGGGGAAAAGAGAAAGAGTCAAAGATGTAGAAGAAGAGGAAGAAATTAAAGATGGAGAAAAGATAAATCCAGTGAATGTTGAGGATGATGAAGAAGATGAAGAGGAAATAAAGAAAATATCTTCACTGAAGAAAAGAACAAGAAAAGAAGGTGAGACCTCAGAGAAGAAAGATAGAGGAAAAGATAAGAAGATCAAGAAATCTGATTATGTTCCCCTACTACTAGAAGCAATTGTAAATGCAATGTTAGAAGGTGCCCTGAAAGAAGTTGCAAGAATTTGTGATGAAAGGCCTGCAAATGATAAATCCACTCTTGAAGAAGCAGTAGTCAGATACATGGGTGCACATAATCTGGCTTTATTTGAAATCATAGATCAACTTCCCAAAAGCTTGGTTAATATCCTAACTAAAATAAGAAATGATGCTCTAATTGAAGAAGCTGAGATAAAGAAATGTGCAATTGAAAAGACTTGTCCCCACATCTCCAAAGAAGACAGAGTCAGAATTTCCAAAATTCTAACAAAAGAATTTAGAACTAAAAAGAGACTAAACACTCTGATGTCAAGAAATGAGTAGGAGATAAAGAACTTGAAAAAGGAAACACTAAAGAAAATTGTTGAAGCTCTCGAGGAGTTGAAGATTGAGATGGAAATCATTGAAGAAGTATTAGAGGAAAGTGAGGAAGGCATTGATATGCCTGAAAAGAATGAGGAAATTGTCACTCCTAAGAAAGAGGGAGCATCAGCTACAAAAGGCCAAGGAAAGACAAGTCTACCTTCCTCAGATACTCCTGCAGAGCAGAGTCTTTCTCTTCCTGAAACTGTTGAGGTACATAACATTGAGGGTCAGGATAAAAGCAGTGTTGTATCTCCTTCGGAGAATACAAGAAGTATTGAAATAAGGAGAGAAGTTATCCCTAAGGAGAGTCAAGAAGAGAAGGAAAAGAATGATGAGGAACAAAAAAATGAAGAGAATAAAGAAAAAGCTGGAGAGGAAGAGCAATTAGAAGGGATAGATGACATAGGTCAAAGTGCATCTGAGACAGATTCTCTTCATGACCTACTGAGCCTACAAATACAATTTCAACCTGTTATCACTCCCCAACTACTGTAGGTTCCAACTAATGAGGGACAGATAGATTTGACGAGTATCTCTCCTTTACACAAACTACAACTTGGTGACTTGCTACATGCCTCTGCATGAAAAGAGTTTTTACAAGAAAATTTGAAGAAAATCAGTGCAGTAGAAGATGCAGTAAAGGTTATTCAGGAAGCGTTATGTTGTGACCTCATCACACATCGCCCCATTGCAAATGGGGACCCCCTAGTTTTCGCTTAGGTTTCGTTAGGTTTTCATCTCTTAGCTCAAGTTCTGGTTCAAAACACATGCAAAAAGGTACATAGTACAAGTCAAACACTTTTCATGCCTTAGAATTTTTCACAGGACACTTTGAATGGTTGAGATTGGAGTTCAAAAGGTATAATCCAAGCCCTGCCTCCAAACCCACCCTACCTGGGCGGCCTGGGCATGGAGTCATGGATTCAGTCTCCTGCATGAACACCTCTCCAGTCAGAGTTTCCAGATGCGCCCTAGGGGGATTGACATGAAGTTTATAAGGTTTTTGGACTGAGAAATGATGGACTTCAAAGTAAATTTCATGTTTGAAGGACTTATAAGGCATCACAAGACATAATCCATGCAAGCCTTCCCAGCCCGCCCTTCCTGAGCAGCCTCACAAGGTCCTCTTGAATAGTGTCATCATCTTCAGGAGAGTTTGTCCAGACAACACCCTCAACCCCACCCAAGGATAAATTGGTTAAGTTTTCAAGGTTTTCTTGCACAAGGCACTAAGAAATGATGAATTCCAAGTAAAGTTTGTAAGTTTGAGGGAAGTTAAGTGAAATTCAAGAAAAATTCCATGGGTCACCTCCAAACCCGCCCTACCTGGGCAACCGCAAGGGGTGCTCATGAATTATATCTCCTCCCACATGAAACTCTCCACACACTGCCTCTAGGACCGCTCAGGGATGCAAGTAGCATAATTTGCAAGTTTACTTGATGAGAATGATGAAGATGACACCAAGTAGTACTTAAACTCCCAACAATGATGAATTAATTGGAAAGAATGATGAAAAATCACTAAGTCTTGCAGATGAAAAAGAGAAGAGTGTCAAGGTCAAGAAGTAAAAGGGGTTCACATTGCAAAATCCTTACAACCCCTCTAAATCTGCCCTTCCTAGGCGGGTTTCATCAAGACATGTGGACAAGATCACCTAACATTCAAGATGAGCCTTTCAACTTCACAAACATCTCAAAATTTCACTAAGTCTGGAGGTTGGAGAGAAAGGTCTTCATAAGGAAGGAAATGGGCATCAAGTGAAGTTTAAGTGAAGAAATCCATACACAACCTTCCAAGCCACCCATGCTAGGCGGCCTTCAACACCTTGTTTGGACTACACCTCCTCCACAACACATTCTCCATACACAACCTTCAAAACCGCCTTGCCAAAGTGCCTTCCACCATCATGCATGTTCTTCACATCATACACTCCATACCCTCTCTTCAAATCCGCCCATCCTTCTAAGGTTTTCCATCTCATTCAAGGAGGTCAGGTCATCATTGAAACAAGTGAAGAGGGCTTAGATTATCAAAGTAAAGCCAAAAAATGCTGAAGTCATGCAAAAATCCATACACAACCTTCAATCCCGCCCATGCTAGGTGGCTTTGAGCATTCCATCTAGACAAGGTCATGTCTTTCACAACACATCATCTGCCTATCATCTCCAAACCCGCCCAAGAAGGGCACTCCTAGCATATGGGCATGGAAACCTTCATGAAACATTAAATTTTTTTCTGTCTAGGCTGACCAACCTTGTCTAGGCCGACCTACAAGAGATAAGTGCAGTGACCTGTATAAATGAAGGTTCAATTTTGCATTTTTCATAAAAAACAAATCAAATTTAATTCTGATCTACAGCAGAGCAGACCTACTTCACCAAGGAGCAGCAGATTTTTCAAGAGGAGTAAAAAAATTCAAGTGTTTTTAGGAGTTAATTCTTCAAAAATTCTGATTTTATTCATAAATTCTGATTTTCTAATGTATGTTGTTTTAAAATTCATTGTTTTTGTCCCACATGCATGAGGAGATGAGTTAGATGTTAGGAGAATCCTTATATCAAGTGTCACATCAACCTTCTAACCCGTGTTGTCTTCTCTTCTAGGAGGAGGTAGATGATGAACGCCAAGGAAAGACAAGCTTTGATCAAGTGATAAGCAAGGAGTCATGCTGGAGATGAAAATCATGTCCAAGTGGAGGAACGTGAGCGACACCAACTTGGGCCACATCTACATGGAGGAGATCAAGAAAGAGCTCTAGAAGCCAACCCATTCAAAGGTCATTCATGAGATGCTTCGCAATGGAATCGTCCAAGCTGCATGCTTTTTGCTCGCTTTCCTGAGTGCCGAGCTTATGTGGGAATGTGCCAGTCATTACAACCAAGAGACTAGATGTATTGAAACATCCAATGGAGAAGTCTTAGCTCACTTGAGGAGGGAGGCCATCGCCAAAACATTCAACATCCCGAAGCATAGGAAGGCCACCATCTACACTCGAGAGCGGGTTCAAAAGGTATTTGAAGGAGCGACAAGTGCTTGTAAGCAGCAGATAAATGCCAATTGGGTAAAGCAACCAAGAAGTCATCACAGCAAGTTGCCGAAGAAGCTTTACAAATCATATTTCATCCTAGAGTTCAGCTACATGGTGATCTTCATGAACAGAATCATGGGTTGTCAACAGTCATCAACATTCGATTTATGGATGTTCCTATTGATGCAAGAGATCGTCAAGGGTGAGGTGATGATTGATTGGCCCGGCATCATAAGTAACAACATTCATGAGCAAATGATCCAGTTGCAAGAGACAAAGACTTTCTACATGAGCTCATATGTTATTTATATCCTCGTGATGTGTGGAATCTATATGATGGATTGAATTGCGAAGGTGATGTAGGATATGGCCCAGGACAACTCAGTGTGTATGATTACTACCTGCAGTTGCAGCTAAAGTCCATAGCCCATTACAAGTGCGTGAATGACACATTCTTCATGTTCATTGTGAGGAAGCTTCAAGGAGATATGCATGAGAGGTTATCAAAGGATGCAAAGAGATTGATTGGCAAGTATGGATGATGGTACATCCAATTCCCCAAGTTCACCTACCTGAGGATCCAAGGATTTTCATCTTATCCTTACCGCTTGCCGAGATATCCTACCGACAAGATGGTACTGCTAGAGGTGACGAGGCAACTATTGGCTTGGGATAAAATTTAGAAAAATAAGAAGAAACCTGGAGTTAGCTTCCCAATCGGAGTTGGAAAGTTGGAGACTTGTCCAACACTGCAAGCTGCACAATATTCGGAGTATGAACTCCAAGCTTACAATCTAGTGCTTCATGACACAAGTTGAGACCACTTTGATCCATTCAATACAATTCGGAAAGCATTTGGGAAGAGGTTTAGGCACCGAGAGCATCAAGAGGATCATTGGGCAGATGCAGCAGATGATGAAGACATTAGAGAAAAGAGATGTTCAAGGATGGCTTGGGACTTGGTGAGATCATGTAACATAATGCCTATTCCTGATCAGCTAGAAGAGACTGACAGGTTCCTCGTGCAGAGGATGTTTGACAAGGAAGGACCTCTCACTATCAATTGGGCTAAAAGAGAAGTTGGTCATGATGATTGGATACAACGAGTCATGAACATTACAAAGAAGTATGTGGACCATCAAGTTCGAAAGCTTAAGGATGCAAATCAAGATCTCACATATAACTTGATGAGGGAAGCTGACTCGCAGCAATCACAGGAAGTGGATGATAGTGAATCTAGCAGCAAACACCATAGTGAGTCTAGTGGATATAGTGCAAGCTCCAAAGAAGAAGCTCAACTTGGTAAGAGGAAACATTTGGATGACTCATGTGGAGAAAGTAGTCGGAAGAAGATAAAGTTGAGTTCACGACCTAAAACTACTACTTCTTCCAGACAAGAGGAAGGTCCTTCTCAAGATATGAATGTGACATCAGTAGTGGAGAATGAAGAAAGAGAAAACCAAGGGTTCCATAGACATTAGATCAAGAAAACATGCATGAGGTTCTAGTTGAAGAAGTCCAATCAAGTCCCTCCAAGGATCAAGATGCTATCACACATGAAATAGACATACACATTAAAGTGTCTGATGAGGAAGCATCGCCATCAGAGTTGGAAGTTAGAACTAAAGAGCAAGAAGATGTGTCTGCCTTGCCAGAATCGTTAAGGAAAAGAGTAAAGGAGACTTCAGTTGTAGAAGTAGCACCAAAAGTTAACATACAAGAGTTGTTAGGCAAGACAAGGCGAGACAAAGGAAAAGAAAAGGCGACTAGACTCTTCAAGATTACAAGGGATAGTTTTGGGTCGAGGAAAGTACACATTGCAGTGCCAAGGGTAGATAAAGCAGTTGATGATATTGTTCCTCAAGACTATGATATAAGCACTATGGATTTGGGACCAGCAACCGAAGAGCAAGAGTTTGAAGAATTGGAGGAATCAATTTCAATTGTCAAAGAGAGATGGAGGCATGAAAAGGAAAGAGGAAATCGATTGGAGAAAGAAAACCTCGCCTTCAAGCAATATATTTAGCAATTGATGAATCCAATTCGGCAGCGTGAGGGGACGTCTACTCCACCTCCCATGCTTTCACACGAATCCGTTTCTCATCTAGAAGGTATGAAATCATAGTCTCAAGAACTGAAAAGCTAGGTAGGGAGAGTTAGAAAAAAAACAGATGCATTCATTGAAGAACTTGTCCGGAAGTATGAGAGCGTTGCTTAACTGTTAGAAAGGCTTCACGCAGTTTCAAAATGTTCCAAGTTCGATAATGTCAAGAGAGATTACATGCCACATTTGCAAGATTTGATGAATACCCCATTGTCAGTGTTGATAGAGGAAGGGGTGGTTGAGGAAGGTTCATCATACAATTTCTCTGCTTGGTACTTTAGTATCCATATAAGGGAACATATTCTTGACAAGGTTAAGATGGATTGTGTTCGAGTAGATAGTGTACTCCCGAGAGCTCATAATAAGATGGTGTGATGGATGATATGTCTGATCTCTCAGGAGAGGTTGCGATTCATGATGTGAAGAATTACATACATTCACACTACTTTGACACTTCCCACTTCATCTCTGGTGAGCAGTTGAATAGCATCTACTCGTTGATCTCATTCATTGGTGGAAAGCAGGTTGGTTTAGCTAAGTGGGAGAAGACAAATGATGAACATACATAAGATGTGATGATGGCAGAAGGAACCTGTTGATAATGTTTTTGTGACTCCAACAACAATAGAATAAAATACTAGGTATCCTATTCCCTCTTGAATAAAGCTTCTCAGACATTGAACTACGTGATCGAATGAGATTGCTCCAAGGTTGCTTTTATATCAGGTCTTCACGTGCATAGGGATAGACTCAGTAGAATGATGTGATTTGTTGGTAATCACAAGGGGGACTTACGTATCAGACTTAGTGTTTCACTGCTCAAGTAAGAAAGTCAGAGGGGTTTCGGTGGATTCTGGGGTACTGGACGCGGATTCCTCTTCTCATAGACCGGATTTTCAGCTTGTGGCGGAAAAGATCTAAGTTCAGCCAGACTAACCTAAATGGGTAATGAATGATTTTACAGTTTGGCTCTTTTATAACCTACTCCTAAGGAAAACTCAAAGAAAGCGGAAAAGATAGGGATGGTGGAAAAAAGTTCAGGAATCTAAACGATGGGAAGAACTATTGCTGAAGATGGATGCTGGAACCACACTTCTGCTTCATCATGCAACAATAACTAGGCAGAGATGGTGTGATCTTCTGGGATAACGGCAGGGATTTTCACACTGTCCTAACATGGAACATGGGATTTGATCACTCAGGAACAGTCAAAGGTAAGCTTGGAATTAGTTTAGACTAACCATACAAAGTGATTTGCAAGCCACAGATCACGAATGGTATGAACAAATCAGCACTTGATCATTCAACAATAACATTTTCCATCATACTAACTAACAAAACTTGAAATAAAGGAAATAACTTGAATAACTTTCAGATTTGCTTCAAGGAATCAATAAAACCATGTCAAACATCCAAAGAATCATATCAACACCAATATTCAATGCTTATATCTTTGATTCAGAAGTCTGTATTACAACAATCCAATTGATCCTTGGAGTTTCAGCTCAGGAAAAACAATGCAGAAATAAAAGCTAGCTACTAAGGTGCTCTAGGAGCATCAGAATGATATAAATCAGAAAAAGAGAGAGAGAGAGATATAATGAGGCATCCCTCAGCCTTTATATAGGCTACCAAAAATATATTAGGGCAAAAGGAAATCAGATTTCCTTGAAACATGTGCCATGGGTTAGAAACCCTAGGAAAGCAGGCGGGGTCGTCAGGTTGCTCATGCAGGAGACTGCCACCTGTCCAGGGTGTCAGAAGGTGTAAGGAAATCCTCTAGCTGTCCTGGTCACCACCTATCTAGGATTCCCAGATAGGACTATTCTGTTTGTCTGGAACTTCCTTTTGCTCTTTAGTCTCTGCCTCCAGGAACCTGGTCAGGACAACTTCCAACTCCTCCATGGGAATATTGGGCATGTTTTCAATCTGGAACTCCATGACGGATGCGGTTGGTGGTGCAGGTGACAAGGATATTTTCCCAATCTGCCCTCAACTCCTGGATACTCTTAATGAGGATCAAAAACGAGGATACATCCTCAAGATGGGATTCCTCAATAGGATAAGTTGCTTTGAAGTATATGTTCCGCATCTTGCCTTTCAACTCCTCCTAGTCAATGACTCCATCCGACGCTACATCCAAATCAAACTAGGTCTCCAATGATACAAGGATTTTTTCCTGGATCTCCTTCAACATGGCGTGGGCCTAGGAAGTGTCACCTTCAATCTTTTCTAGGTTATCTCTCTTCATGAGCAAGGCGGAATACCAGCTGAGGAAGTCATATACTGAATCTGCATGTATTACCTTGTTCTTGACCAAGTTTGGCCTTGGAGTGTTCATCAGTGCCTTTAGTCTAGGGATAGCTTCCTCTCGAACAACTATGAATTGCTGACATGTATCCAGAATTGCACGAATCCTATCCATGAGTGCTGTAACTCTGCCATTCACTTGGATGAGGTCTTCTATGAATCTATGGGCTCTATCCGAGACCCTCTCTATCCAACCTTTTGCTGTGTGGCCGACTGTCCTCAAAACTTCAACCTCAGCTAATGAATCCTTAGTTATGCTTAGAGGTTGGGACGTCGTTCCTTGGGCGGACTGCAATGGGCCCATGAGCTGCTGGATGTGCCACCAGAGTTCCTCATTCTCTTTCTTTAACTGGTTCTTCTTTTCTTCTTCCTTCCTTAACCTTTCTCGGATGGTGGCAACGAAATCCTCCAACTCTTCCATTTCTTGATCTTTCATGGTTGGTCCAAGGTCGACCTTCAAGATGTCAAAGTCATCCGGACTGATGTCCTCCTTCGCCTTGGTTATCCTGGGAATTACCACCTTTACTCGGCGGGATCCGGATTCATCCCTTATAATCCTGGAGAACTTCTTCGCCTTCTTTGGATATGTGGATTTCCCTATCCTAGCCAGAAAATCGCCAAGTACGGTGGAAGGATTATTCTTCCTGATTATCTTCTTCCGCGACCTGTCCTGTAACCAATTGGGTTTTGTGGAGGGAATGACTTCCTTCTGTGGTTCCTGAGGACCTTGACCAACTTGTGGCGTGGATGTCGGTACTTCTTCGTAATTGAACTCCTCGTTGAGGAATTCCAAATCATGGTGATGGAGCATGTCCCCAAGATGGACCTCCCCTGGATTCCGCGGTGGAGGGTTAGGCTGATTTCCCACTATGAGGCTGGGAGTCCGTTCCCAGGTGGAATCCATGGACTCATTATCTTCCTGATCATTCTGCTCCGCATCTGGGACTACTTCCTCCTCCATGGGTCCCTTACCATTAACTGTTTGCTGGTCTTCAAAAAGATCCAGCTCCCGGATAGAAGAAATGTTGGCCGAGTGGGGCCTGGATGCATTCTGCTCCTCTTGGTCGGTCCTGCTGATAGGTTCCTTCCAAGCCTTCACTCTCTTTACTGGTGGATCTTCTGCTGTCTTGTCCTTCACCTCCTGTCTTCCCGTCCTTGTTCTTTCACAGGAGTGTCCTCAGTCCTATCCTCTTCGAAAGACTGAGAATCCAAGTCTCCCATCAGGTCATAAGTCGAGCAGATACCTTTCTTGTGCAATTTCTCCGTCTACTAGACTATCCATTTCTGTGTTATCGTTAGCACGGGTGCCATAAGATCATCCAAGTGGGTGACCTCCGGATTAGACCAAATCAAGGGTGGAAGAGGTTTATCCTTCTCCTGTTCAAAGAATGGCTGGACTAGCCTCCCATCCTCCTTGAATTGATTCGGGACTGCAAAGATCCCGGTGGCCCTAATCATGTCAATGAAAGTCGGGAACATGCCCTCCTCCGCACTTTGAAATCATCATCAGAGTTTGCCTAGTGGTCTTCCAAGTGTACCTTATGTCTATGCCTCCGTCCACATGCTACCCGAGTGGTATAGAACGGGTCAAAGTTCTCCCGCAAGGAATCAATCACTAGGTTGTAGAATTGCAGCTCCTCCTCGGATCTTTCAGCAGCCTGGATAGATGGGCATGACTCGGCTGCACCTTCCATCTCGCCTGGATAGGTCACCCCGGCCTTCTTCTTCTTCTTCTAGACTTTGTCATACGCCGAGAGTTGCCTTGTTAATTCCAACAAGACCATTTTGTCGGACAGATACCTTGGCAGTCTGTATGGATAGCCAGAGAATCCCTGCACCCTGATGTATGTGAATTTTGAGAATTGGATGAACCAGGAGCTATGTCTTGATCAACTGCTTGGCCTCGGGTGATAACCTCTCGTGAATGCCTCCTTGGAGGGTCCTTGTAATGTTCATGGCGAATGCGTCATTGAACGTCCGGAAATGGTTTATGTTCTGGAGATGGAGCTGGGTGTAGCAGTTGTAAACCTTGACTTGCCCCTCTTGATTGCCGATACGTCCCTTCCATGATAGTCCTTGATATTTGTTGTTCCTTGCCAGCATATAGATCACATAGGAACTCATGTAAAAGGTCTTTGATTCCTCCAAGTTTTGGAATTGTGCATCAAAACTGTTACTGAGGAGTCGAGCCCAATCAATCATCTTTGTCCCAGCAATGACTTCCTCGATGTAGTAAAACATCCATGGATCGAAGGTAGAGGACTGCTGACTTCCCATGATCCTGTTCAGCATAACGACAAGGTCTCCATGCTCTTGCTTGAAGTCAGATTTAAGGAGTGTCCTTGGTAACTTGGAACGGTGAGGCCTTTTCTTCTGCATCCATGTCTTGTTAATGATCTTGAAACAGGTTGCCGGATCGGCTTGGAACATTTCGGCTGACTCCTCCTGGCTTGTGAACTTGATGGGACTATAGACAGGTATGTTGAAAGCTTCCGCAATCTTTTCCTTGGTGAAATAGGCCACCACTGTGTTGTTGCGATCGACGACCATCCTTCGTTCCAGATCATAGTGCATAAAACATTCCACGATCAACTCGGGACAACGAATGGCAGGTGGGAAGCATGCGGCGGCGGCAACTCAATTTCGGACGATCTTGGCTGCAAGCAAGGATGGAGGATGTCCATTCGTTCCATACATTCGCTTCCCAATTTCCTCCATGACTAAAGGATAGATGTTGGTGTCTCCGACGTTTACCCACTTCGAGGTGATTCTGGACTGCAAGACTGTTCCCTTGAAGGCAGCCTTCATCTGAGTTTGTCTTGAGAAGCCTGCCTTGGCACTTGCCATTCACCTGTGGAGTCAAGGAAAGAAATAGTATAGTATGAATTTTAAAGAAGTATGGATAGCAGTGACACTGGGGGTTTTATTCCCACACATGGGATGTTAGTACAACAGTTTTATGCATGTGGGACTAAAATCACGAATTTTCAAGTACATAGGAAGGACAAAATAACAATATTCTAAGTAAGAAGAATCCTTCCTATGCATTCACATACCTCTCCTTGCACAAGGAACTTTTGACCTTTAATGGAATCTCTGATTTTTTGATGGATTTTTGACCTTCTAATGGATTTTTTGATTTTTATGCAGGAATTTCTGAGTTTTAATGGGTCTTCCAACAAGAAATCTGCCCTAGGAATATTCAGAAATATGAGTCTTTGGCAAAGAACTTACCTTGGAATGGAGGAGTTTTGCCTTGGAGGATGAACTTCTGCCCTTGGAAGATGAATTTCTGCTCTTGGAAAGTTCAGAAATCTGCTTTTAAACCTACAGAAATATTTGCCCCAATGAAGAATTTGGCCTTGGAAATGGTGAAATCTGCAACCTCCTTGGATAAAGTTGTCCTTCACTTTGATGAAATCTGCCCTTGGAATGTAATTTCTGCTCCTAGAATGTAGTTTTATGTTCTTCCTTGGTTTAGATTTGAATTAGAATGGTTGAAAATGACTTGGGCGCTGCTTTTATATAGGCATTTAAACCTCTTCTTGCCACTTGGCCGACCTGGGTTGGAAGAGAAAACCTAGCCGCCATACCTTTTTGTCTTTTAGCCGACTTAGGTTATTGTCTTTTTCTCCTTTGTCGATGGTTGGGGATTTTGGTTTGTCGGGGAATTCCCACTGTCGGGGATTTTCCAACGTTGGGGATTTCTTGAGCAAGTGGATTATGCGACCTTGGATAAACTCTCCTTAAGTCAGGGATTCCTTCCGTTTGAATGATTTTGAAACCTATCTATTTGAAATTGGCTAAGTCTTGAAATATTGCCTCCTTGAAACCTCATCCAGATAGAAGTGTTGCAATTTTGCATTTTGTGAATAGGAATCCACTCAAGTTGAATCTTCTAGAAGGAATTGGAATCCATCTGACACGCTTCCCTACAGGTCTTGGAGTGGATGCATCTTCCGACTGGGTCAGGAGGGTCATTCTGCAGGAATTTCTGAAGGTTAACACCCCACTACGGACTGGAGCTATCTATGGAGGAACTACAAGAAACTATCCAGGAGCGCAAAATTCCATTGGTGCAGGATTTTGCGCCCAAGGACAAAAATTGTCCTGGAGCGCACATTTTAGTGTGTGCAGGATTTTGCGCCCAAGGACAAAAATTGTCCTAGAGTGCACATTTCAACATGTGCAAGATTTTGCGCCCAAGGACAAAAATAGTCCTGGAGCGCACATTTCAGTATGTCAAGGATTTTGTGCCCAAGGACAAAAATTGTCCTAGAGTGCACATTTCAGTAGGTCAAGGATTTGGCGCTTTTGACCTTGCCTGTCCAGTTTCCAGGTTTTTTAGCTAAGGACTTATCTTTTCTTCAGTTTTGAGTGGGATTTCAGTTTTGCAGGAGGCATACTCTTAGCTGTTTTTATGGAGGTTCAGTTATCGACATGGGATCTGAAACACGGGGCTTTTGTTTCTTCCATCCCCTCGAGGAATCTCTCATTTCCATGGCGAGATACAGAGTTCGTTTCTTCCATCCTTCGTTTCTTCCATCTTTCATTTCTTTCATCCCCAAGGAATTTCTCATCTTCATAGCAGGATATGGAGTTGGTGAACTCGAAGTCTTTTGATTGTTCCATCTTTGATTTCTTTCATCCCCAAGGAGTTTCTCATCTTCATGGCAGGATACGGAGTTGGTGAACTCGGAGTCTTTCAAAGGTTCAATGGTGACATGGGATCCGGAATACGGAGCTCATTTCTTCCATCCCTCTCAGGGAATCCCTCATTTTCACGGTGAAATACCGAGTTTTCAAGCCAGACTGTGAATTCCTTGATTCAAGCATCTGCAGAGGAAAGAGGAAATGATTTTCAAGCCAACTGCATTGACTGGACAGGTCAGGAGGGCGAACTGGACACCTCAAGTCCTAGGGCGCAAAATCCAGTAGGTAGTGGATTTTGTGACCAGGACAAAAAATTGTCCTGGGCGCATAATCCAGTACCTGCGGGATTATGCGACCAGAGATAAATTTCCTCCTTGGGCGCATATTCCAGCAGGTACTGGAATATGCGACCAAGAATGTTCCTGTTTGCATTTCTAGCCTTCTAGAAAGGTACCTTAAACACTGATTATTGTTTTGAAATTGCCCTAAGTTCTTGAAAAATGCTACTGATTTGAGAATCTACCGAGTTATGATCTGAGGTTGAGTGCTAGACTGGGATTAGAAGGATATCCCCTAGATTGAACTTCTGGGCTGGAGCTGTCGGACTAGAACTGAGTTCTGTGCCGAGGATGAACATGCCAAGGAATGACTACCTCTACTGAGGATGAACATGGATAAACCCTGGAATAGGATTTCGGGCAAGAATTCCTTGAACAAGACTCTGGGATAGGCACTTCCGGACAAGACTCCGGACTAGACCTCCGGGCTGGATTCCTGAACTGGAGTCCAGGGATGATTTCCTGAGTGGGACATGGAGTCTTGGAACAAGAATGGAATTGAGTTTCATGCCGAGAATGGAGTGGGTTCATTTCTTGAAGATGGAAAAACAAAACCCCTCCCTGAGGATGGAAAAACAAAACCCTTCCCTGAGGATGGAAAAAATAAAACCCTTCCCTGAGGACAGTCCGGAACGGGCAGTTAGGGTTCCAGGCCTATGCAGGAGGAAATTTATGTGTTCACTTCTCTTTCTTACCGGCAAGCCAGCCTAAGCCATTGACATGATCTGAGTTGCGAAATCATTGCCGAATAAGAGTATGGGATTAGAGCAAGGATCCAGACAAGTCAAAAAAAGGGGGACCCAATTTGCAATTGGGGTTGATGTTGTAAAAGGTCACAACATCTGGCGACTCCACTAGAAGGAATGTTCATTTAGACATTCCTTGAATAAGGGTCCATGACAAAATCTGAAACCAACCGAAATAGATCCTTCAGGGTTATCTACTAGTTAAGAAAAGCATTCAAAAGGAGAGCAGAATCTTAAATTACATCCAGACATCTCATCTTTGTTGTGATATAAACATAAGCTTTCATTAAAAAGTCTTCAAGTGCTCCAATGATAAATAAGAGTCACAACTAAAACCCGTTGTTTACGCCCACGTGTTAAGCCAGATGAACAATGAATACCTGATCAAAGTTTCAAAACTGAAGGCTTAGGATGACTATCCATATCATTGGAGATCCAAGTGTGTGCGATTGTATTCATTTCCATCCGTTGGCAACTGAGGTCATCGTAATTAGTACACACCTCATGAACTACCTGGACATTGCCCTGCTGCCAGCGAGCGTCTATAGCCCCGACGGGTTTGTCTTCATAATTCCACTCGAGAAGAGCCCCACTACCAGCAGGCGTCCATAGCCCCGGTAGGGATTACTTGATCGTCTATCTAACTGAGTTATGGTGTGTGATCAAGTGCTTTTCTTTCTTTTCTTTCTTTTGATTTTCAACTGATTAGAATTTCAGTAGAGTACAATGCAGTACTGCTACCCTTGCAACACATGCTTTTGATGGCATAGGTTACGTTAATAACTCAGCCAGTTGGGTGTGGAATTCCGATGGCGGCAAAGGTGGACCATGGATTTTTCACTTAATGTCAGATCGTTAAGACTTCTTCAACTACTTCCAGATTTTTAGTGTGTAAAGGTATAAGATCCCAACATACTTCAAGTTATCCTAAATAGTCAATTTGTCCTCTAAGAGTAAGCAGCATGCCATCCAGACAATATCAATGGAGTTCACAATGGATATGTCCGCTTATCACAAATTTCTCAAAGGAAAGCTCAGAAGCATTCATTTAAAGATTTGAACATTTTAAACATATAATCAAAGATATTCATGTCTAAATGTAATGTATGATTCACCTCTTGAGTCAAGTACAGGTCTTGACTAATAGATAAATCAAAGAAGAATTATCCAAGGAGCTCAAACAATTTCATGATCCGTCCATCCAAGGAACGAGCTTCCTAGTAGATGTGCTGGATTGTGCTTAGCAGTTCTATCATCCACAATCAAGGTCCCACACAAAAAAGGAAAACCGATGCAAAATGAGCTAACAACTAACCTAAATCCAAAGGACAGCTACTCTACAGAAAGAAAAAAACTAAACTAAAGCAGGAATGGAAAAGACTATTCTAACTATATACAAGGTGAGTTCGCGAATGAACTCATGGTAGGAAGTAGTGTTTCAGGAATTGCCCGTTAACGGGCAATGGGATGTCTTCTCCAGTGAGGGTCTTAAGTTTGAATGCATTCTCCCCCAATATCTCAGCAATTTGGTAAGGACCCTTCCAGAGGTGGTCGAACTTGTCGTGTTCACCTTTTCTTGCACGTGCCTTGTCCCAATACAAGACCAGATCAGAAATCCTGAATGATTTGATCTTTGCCTGTCTATCGAACCAACGTTTAACAACCCCTTGGTGTTTCATGAATTGATCTAAGGCTGTGTCTCGCTTATCCTCCAGGTACAATAGTTGTGAGAGCCTAGTTTGGATTCTTTCATTTTCTGCCAAGTATTCTAGCATAAACTGGTAAGTTGGTATTCTCAGTTGGACAGGGAAAATGGGATCTTGGCCATAGACTAGGTGGTAAGGAGATGTTCCTAGGGAGGCCTTGACATGGGTCCGGTTTGCCCAAAGAGCGGAGCTCAGCTGTGTGTGCCAATCTCGGGGATTCTTATCCAACAGTTTCTTGATAGCATTGAGTAGGTTTTTGTTCGTGGACTCGGCTAACCCATTACCTTGTGGGTAATAATTTGATGAGAATATTAACGTTATTCCATGATCAAAAGCCCAATTTGAAAACTTTAAGGATGAAAATGCAGAACCATTATCATAGACTAAAGCATGAGGACATCCAAACCTAGTAATGATATTTTCTTCTAAGAACTTGATTACAACCAAAGTAACGAAACTGGCCAAGACTCGCGAAAACTCGATGAGTCCGAGGCGAGGCACCCTGGCCGAGTCTGGGGGACTTGGACTCGGATTCGCCAATTTTTTCTCAAAAACTCGCCGGACTCGCCAAACTCGCCGGACTCGCCAAACTCGCCGATTCCCGTCAGGAAGACTCGGCCGCTCAGAAAAACGCCAAAAAGTAAAAAAAAAAACATAAAAAAACTTACTTCAACTTGTTCTTTTTTTTCACTTATAGCTCCTCCTCCACCCTAAAAGCAACACCATTTCATTTTGAAGCCAAAGGAGAAGGAGAAAAGAGAGTTGTGAGCAAAATTTGAAGTGCATTGTAGGGAAACCGGCAAGGAGGTAGAGTAAAAATCGATTGTTGAATCGCATTGGGGCAGCTTTGTAGTTACTTTTGGTGCATGTAGAGGTGTCTACAAAGGATTGGAAGGAGCTCTTTACTGATTTCAAGCTAGATTTAGAGGTAAGTTTGTATTTTGAAGGGTTTTTGTGTTTTTTTTTACCAAAATTTGCATTTTTCTTTACATTTCATTTCTTTTTTCTATTTTATTTTAGTAGATCAAAGAAAGAACCCTAGGTGTTTAGATTTTTTTTTTTAGTAAACCCTAGGTGTTTTTGTAAGCAAACCCTACATTTTTTTAATTACTTTAATAATTATAAATCACAAATGTTAATTTTTTTGTATTTATAAATTTTATATGTTATTGCAGCAATGTTGAAACTTGAGATTTTCAAATCATCTTTATCACAATGTCCAAAGAGCCAGTTAGAAGGGACCCTTGTTGGAAACATGCTGAAATTATGCCTGGCCAAAAGAAAGAAGTAAAATATTTTTATTGCAAAACAATTTTTCTTGGAGGAGGCATTAATAGATTGAAATACTATCTTGCACAAATACCAATCCATGATGCTAACGCATGCAGAAAAGTGCCTCTTGAGGTTATACGAGAGGTGAAAGTACAACTAGAAACATTTGAGCAAAAAAAAGAATTGAAAAGGAGGCAAATAGAGGAGATGGCAAGTGTTGGTGGTAGTGGAGAGTCTTCTTCCATGCCTCCATTTCGTCCTCCAGGTGTTGGAAGTGGAACACCTGCTACTGCTACTGCTAGTGTCACTGCCAGCGGCAGTGTTCTTGGGCCTAGAGTTCGTAAATCTAGGAATCTTGATTCATATATTTTGCCACACACCACTCCAGGTTCCCAACTGTCGCTTGAGAGCATGGGTTGGAACAAGGACGTACATGATGCAGCTAAACGTGCAATCGGAGACTTTTGGTACTATTGCACCATTCCATTCCATGCAGCCAAGTAATTCTTTTTTGTTTGATTGTTTTAAAATTTATAGCTTGATTCTTTCTCTTGAATTTTTATATTTAGAGATATGCTGAATTCAAATTTAAACTCTACATTTTACAATACTTATTTAATTTAATTTATTTGTGACATGTGTTAGGTCTCCTTATTGGCAAAACATGGTTGATGCCATTACTGTTTGTGGGGCGGGGTTCAAAGCCCCTAGTGAAGATGACATAAAGGGCCCAATTTTGACAGAAAAGGTGGCCGATGTAAAAGCCACAATAGAGGAGCAACGGTTGATATGGAGGATGAAGGGTTGCACCATCATGACCGATGGTTGGACTGATAGGAGAAATAGGACATTGCTAAATTTTCTTGTTTCTTCCTCAGGTGATTCTACTTCCTACAATGCATTGATTTAGTGATTAATATTTTTAATTTATGCTTTATTGAATCATTGATTTTGTTTCTTTTTCAGGTGGCACCGTATTCATCAAATCTATTGATGCTTCAGGACATGTTAAAAATGACACATTCCTTTGTGAAGCTATAGAGGAAATCATAGCTGAGGTGGGTGAGGAGAATGTGGTGCAAGTGGTGACGGATAATGCAGCAAATTATGTTGTTGCGGGTAGACTATTGATGGAGAGGCACCCAACATTATTTTGGACTCCATGTGCTGCCCATTGCCTTGACCTCACATTGGAGGATATTCGCAAGATTCCATGGATCAAAACATGTGTTGAGATGGGAAGAAATATTTGTAAATTCATATACAATCACACATGGGTCCTCAACCTAATGAGGCAATTCACGCAGCAAAAGGAGTTGGCTCCTCCTGGCATAACCTGATTTGCACCAAATTTCATCACATTACAATCCTTGCTTTAGTCAAAAAAAGCTTTGAGGTGCATGTTTGTTGATGAGGAGTGGACTTCCTCATTCTATGCTCATACCAATGCAGGGGCTGAAGTAACAAATTGGATCTTTGATGAGGCAAGATTTTGGACACCTGTTGAGGAGATTGTAAAGGTAAATGAAATCTAATTATATATTATGTTTTAATTTTTATTCATATTTTTCTTTTATTTGCCTATTTTTGTTCACACTTAAGTTAATGTTTCACTTTCACAATAATTGCAGGTCACTGAGCCTCTAATAGTTCTCCTATGAGTTGCTGATGGGGAGAAGCCTGCAATGGGCTACATATATAAGGGCATGGATAGGGCCAAGGAGGCCATTAGATCCATCTATGGGGGAGTTGAGGGTAAGTATCGTCCCATTTGGGAGATCATTGATAGCAGATGGCACCACTAGCTTCACAAGCCCCTACACGCAGCCGCTTATTAACTCAATCCGGCATTTCAATTCCGCCCTGAATTCAAGGCGGATGAGGATGTTTTGAGTGGGCTCTACACAATGTTAGAGCGGATGTCAGCTAATTCAATACATATAGTCCATGAGATTGAGACCTTTAGACTTGCACAAGGAGATCTCTTTTCTCATGAGATTTGCAAAAAGAATTGGTCAACATTGCAGCCAGGTAAAATCATATTAAGAATTTAAGAGCATAATTTAAGTTTTAAAATCTAATAAACTTTTCCTCTTTTTATATTATTATTAAATGTTGAAACCTAAAGTTGGATAATGAGATTGATTTTTTCTTTTTCTCATCTCAGATCCATGGTGGGATATGTTTGGTGCTAAGGTACCAAATCTTCAGAAGAGTGCAATTCAAATATTGAGCCAACCATGCAGTGCTTTGGGTTGTGAGTGTAATTGGAGTATGTTTGAGCACATACACTCCAAGAAGCGCAATAGACTGTCTGTGCAGAGGTTGAATGATCTAGTCTTTGTTCATTACAACCTTCGTCTTCGCCACAAACAAATTTTGGGCATTGACACCACCCCCCTCATGCTAGAGGAGGTCGATCCACAATCTGATTGGATCACTGAGGCTGAGGATCCTATCTTTAGTGATGAGGACCTTGATTGGGTTGACCAGGCGGACAGAGAGGTTGAGGCTATAGCCATGGCAGAGGAGGAGGTTAGAGAACGAGCAAAGGAGGCAGACACATTACATGTTGGTGTGGTTGGCACAGAGACAGAGGAAGATATTCTAGCTGCATCATCATCCAGGACCTATCTTAGACGCCTTTGTAAGAAGGGTGCACTTGCAGGCTCCTCCGAGCCATAGTGGCATAGACTTCTAGTTTTTGTTTTGATATTTGTTTGGAACTTTTGATGCCATGGATTTCATATTCCATGAGTTTTGTATACATTTGACAATATTTATATATCTAAGTGTGTTATTTCCTTCAGGTACAATTTGCATTTATACTTATGTGATCAATGTATACTTGTGTATGTGATCAAATTAGCTTCTATTTGATGATGTTATTATGTCTTTAAGGTTTATTTATTAAAGGGTGCATGAAACAAGTTTTAAATCCTTAAAAATCTTTGAATTTCTTGGGTTTTTCAATTTGCCGAGTCTTTGCTGAGTCTAGGCGCCGAGTCTGAGTCCGAGTCCAAAACCAGCTTGCCGAGTCTGAGGCGAGTCCGAGTCTCGTAACTATGATTACAACATCTGTGGTGCAATGTTTTAAAGCATGAGCTTCAGACCATCTAGTGCAATAATCAGTAGCAGTCAGAGTATACCTGTGTTGCGCAGAGGAAGGTGGATTGATCATATCGATAAAGTCAAATCCCCATTTGGCAAAAGGTCTTACTTCGAACACAGGCTGAAGAAGCATGGCAACATTCCTTTCTCTCGCGGCAGCTACTTGGCAGGTGTGGCCGGTCTTGACATGCTGGTAGGCGTCGTGGAACAGCGTCGGCCAATAATATCCTACCCTCAGGATTTGGTGAGTCGTGGCTAATCCTCCTCCGTGATAGGTTCCAAATTTGTCGTGGAACTGTTCCATGATCTGGCCGGCTTCATTCTTTCCTACGCACCTCAAGTAAATTCCTTCATGGTTTTGCCGGAATAAGACTGCTCCTTGGAGAATGAAACGTTGACTCCAGTATCTTAGAGCCCTCTTTTGAGTTGACTTCAGGTGGGCAGGACATCTTTGGTGTAGCAAGTAATATATGATGTCATGATACCATTCATCCGAAGATACGTCTTCCAGCACATAGGTCTGCTGCACCAGTCCGAGTCCTTCGATTGCAATTGTCTGAGCAAGTGCTTGACCTCTCACTATCTTCATGGGTTGGATCTCAATATCATATTCTTGGATAGTGGTGACCCACTTGCCTCTTCTTTCCCCGAGTTCATTCTGCATCAACAGTGTCTTAACAACAACATCTGGGACTATGGCGTAGACTTTACTTCTCAGGACATAATGCCTGAACTTCTTGATGGCTTTTACCAGGGCATAGGCATGCTTTTCAATGCATGGATATCTTAATTCTGCATCTTTGAAAGGAGTGCTCATAAATGCAATAGGATGCTCGTCCTTTTCCTCCGTCCTTTGAGTGAGAATGCCGACACAAGTGTGTTCTGATGCGAAAGAGTATAGGTAGAATGGCTTGGTATAGTCTGGACTGCTTAAGACAGGAGCACTAGCGATGGCTTGTTTGATCTCCTCGAATGCTCTTTTGGCTGGTGGAGTCCACTCCAGCTTAGCATCTTTCTTTAACATTTCATTCAAGGGTTTCACTAACTCCGCAAACCATGTAATGAACTTCCTTACAAAATTAATCTTTCCGAAGAAAGATTTCAGTTCTTTCTTGTTGGTTGGCATGCCGACTTTGGATATAGCTTTCACCCAGTCAGGATCAATGAATATCCCTTGTTCTAATATTACATGGCCTAGGAGTTTTCCTTCCATCACGCCGAAAATGCACTTCTTCGGATCGAGGGAAATTCCATACCTTCTGCATCTTTCGAGGACCTTTCTTAAATCTTCTACATGATCCTCTCTTCTCTTTGAAAACACGGTGAGATCGTCCATGTATATGATAATGCATTTGCCGACTAGTTCTCTGAAAGCGATGTCCATGGCCTGTTGGAAAGTAGCTCCAACATTGATCAAGCCGAAAGGCATTCTTCTGTATGCGTAGATTCCCCACTTAGTGGTGAATGCTGTCTTTAGTCGGTCTATTTCCTCAACCATTACTTGGTTGTACCCCGAGTACCCATCCAAGAAGGACATCATTTGAGACCCGTTCACGATCTGAAGTACTTCATCTAATGAAGGGAGAGGGTAATTGTCCTTCTCCAAAGCTTGGTTGAGATTGCGGAAGTCCACACACAATCTTATCTTGCCGTTCTTCTTTCTGACTGGGATGAGGTTGGCGACCCACGTCGAGTGTCTTACTGGGAAGATGATTCTGGCTTCCAGTAACTTCTTGACTTCTTGATATATCAAAGGCTCTAGCAATGGATTGACGGGCCTCTGATGTTGTCAGAAAGGTCTACTTCTGGGCCTAAGAGGAATAGTATGCATGATGCTAGAAGTATCGTAGGTCTTCAGGTCCTCATATCCCCATGCTATCACATCCATATATTCTTTCAAATTTCTGAGGATACCTTCTCATTCCTTCGGTGTGGAAGCCTTCCCAATGAATACATTTTCACTGCTTCATTGGTTCTGAGGTTCACTAGGTCATATTTGCTTCCTTCCTCACTTGGATGTGGAAGCGCACTCATTCTGTCAGAATTGAAGAGTCTTTCTAGCTTGATCAGTCCTCTGGGGATAGTATTATTTTTCAAATTCATCACTCCCTCTAGATCCAACTCTGCTTCCTCACTTTCCCCTTCATCAATGATCTGGGCAGTGAATATCCCAGAGTTGGTCAAGAAGTCCAATATGTGCTTATCATCATCAAACACTTGGAAGTTGGTGATATTATCCGGAACTAAGGGGACAGAAGTCAGCTCCACAGTAAACTTCTTCAATCCTTCCATTGCGAGTGGTTCTAATGAACTTGCTGCCTAGGCTAGAGCATTTGTAACCTGATTTTTGGATCTATAGATAGACCGAATATTGAAAGCATCAAAGCTCTCGATGAGATCCCATACTCTATTGCGGTATCTGGTCAGTCTCTTGTCATGATAGACATACTGCTTCCTTATCTGTCTTATGACCACTTCGGAGTCTCCAAACACATGCAGGATTCTGGCATTCCTTTTGATGGCGAGCAATAGTCCATGGACAAGTGCCTCATAATCAGTAACATTATTGGTGCAGGGAAATTGTAATCTATGGGCGGCTAGGTAGGCCTCTCCAGTTGGGCTTATTAGTTCAAAGCCAACTCCAGCTCCTCTTTTGGATTTGGATCCATCGAATCTCAACATCCATGCTTGGTCTTTCTCTGATGCTGGACTTGGATCCGTATTGCCGTCTTTTCTCTGTTCCTTCTGGAGGACTCCTTCTTGAGGTGAGACATCGTCACTTGCTAGCATCTCTTCTGTGGAGTTTTTCATCATGAGAACTTTATCGACCTTTGGTCTGTAGAGGCCGAGACTAGTTTCCACAAAGAATATCTCATTCTTGTCACCATATTCAGTGATCACTAGCTTCAGACGAGGAGTATTGTCTATCTTGATTTGGTTCGGAAGTCCCTTCCATGGCAACCACATGTGGGAGAAGTCAGTGGATACGTACCCATTTAGCTTCCTTAGCCAGTCTCGACTCAGCAACATGCCATATCCTTCTAGAATGTCCACCACGGAAATATCAATATAATACTGGATCCTTGGATCAGCTGCCAATTGCATATGGATGTTATGCAGCTCTCCTACAACTGGGACTTCCATCTTGTCGAGCTGAGTGACCTTCCTAGAGGTTTGCTTTGGAATTAGACCCAACCTCTTTTATACGCCCAAGGGCATGACATTGCTGGATGCTCCTAAATCCATCAAACAGTTGTGCAGGAGCTTGCCAAACATCCTTACTGAAAGGAGGAAGCGCGGAGGCTCATCTTTTCCTTGGTAAAAAACCACTGACTTCTTCTTGGGAGCAGTGAAATTGGCATCCTTCCTTAGCTCAAGATTTTGACTTTCTGCTGAGTTATTTCTTCTTGCAGGTTCCTTATGCTTCTGCAAGTTTCCTCCTGGTGCTCCTTCAGTGGTATCAACGGCGTTCTGAGGTAGATATACGGCATCCCGCTGAACTTGAGGATCATAAGGGAATGATTGAGCCATGTTGGTATTCAGGGTTCCATTTGCTTGAGATGCATTAGGTGGAGCGGATGGGTTAGACGGGCTGGAGATACCGTGCGTGCCTGCGGTGATGTTCCTTGTGTTGGTGTCGTTCAAACTCTCCAAAAAGGTCTCCCTGATTTTAGGCACTCTCATTAACTCAGTCATGGGCAGGCTTACTCTTATCTTCTTGAATTCCTCCGTTACGCACCAGCTTAATCTCTTTAGTTCATCTTTGGGATTGCTATCCCTGGGAACAGGGGCTTTGGGAGTGGCACCTCCAGATATCAACTCTTTGAGGAACATCCCTCTGTCGGTACTCCGGTGAATCCCTTGGGTAGCTTGGATTGTTATTGGCATTTGGATCCGGTGGAGTCCGATAACTGTTCGGAGGAGTTGAGGTAGTCAACAGCTCTTGGGGATGATAATTCCTTTGGTAGACCCTTGGGCTTGCATTCCCGGCTGATAGCTGGAATGCTTGTACTTCATCCGCCTCCTTCGCTTGGAAATCATTATTATATGGAGGGCTATAGTATGGATCTTCGACGGGACCATTTGCTGATGCAGGAGGAAATCTTCCGTCGTACCCCATGGAGTCATACTCTGTCACAGGAGGGAATGTGAAATCCTCTACGATAAGGGCTTGATCATACCTTGTTGAAGGGACAATTTCGTATCCTGTGCAGGTGGAGGGGTATCTTGATCTTGTGAGCTCTGCATTTCCTTGTGAAAGATGTCCGCAACAATCTTGAATTCAGTGCATTGCAACTCCGAATGTTGGTTGGTGTTGTGCAATCTACACCAACTGGTTAATGCTGCTTCTGCTAGGAAAACTTTATCCACCGGCCTGTTCGAGGAGCTGGGAGGATTGTCCAAAGGAGAAGGGACGTTTCCATTGTTTGGAGTTGTGTTCCACGTCCAATTCTGCCTCTAGTATCCTTGATGGTTTGCCCGGAATCCAGGATTATTTCCTTGATTATTACTTGGCTGATTCCCTTGATACCCTTGACTTCCTTGGGGGTTCATTTGCGTATTTTGCCAATGATTATTCTGGTTCCTAAGGTGAGTGACTTCTGTAGACAACTTTCTCACTTGGCCAATCAACTCTTTCATCTCGTCTTTCTCCTCCGGAGTTCTTGTCGAGGACGCGCCTTGAAGGTATACTGGTTGTGTAGGCATAGCCTGGGATATGGGCACTCTAGGGTGAAGTACCAACTAGTTGCTGGGAGCTGGAATGGGATTCACCACTGGGGTGTGATGTGCCAATGCCTAATTAATCCCTTGGATCTGATTTGGCATAGCGGCATAACCCAAATGGTTAAGTGGACCGTGGGTATTCATTCCTAACTCCTCGTTCACTTTGACAGCCTCAGTATATGCTTTCAGCAGGGTGGGCGGAGGAATGGTCTTCCTTTGCACGAACATAGAAGTGAGACGATCCAGTGCCGCGTAATACATTGCTCAGGCTAAATCATCATTTACGGTATACGGGGCCTGCACCCTTGAGTAGGCCTTGTGGAACCTCTGGTTGAAGGTGCTGATGGAATCGTGCTCTTGTCTCCGTAGCTCGACTAACTATTTATACAACTCCGTTGGATTGATGGAACATCTGAATTTGGCCAAGCAGGCATCCTTCAAATTCCCCCAACTGGTGATTGAATTAGCAGGCAGGTTGATATACCAATAAAATGAGTCTCCTTCCAAAGAGTACGAAAATAGCCTGCAAGCCACATCCTCATGTACAACTTGTCTATTTTGCAGAACATCTTCGAAAATCTTGGTATGCTCTTCGGCCGTCTTTTTCACATCATTGATGTGGAATTTGGAGCAAAAGTGTTCAGGGCTCTTCGACATATCATTGTAGTTGGCAAAGGTTGTGAGAGGGGAAGCATTCGCCGGAGGCCAAGCCATTTGGGCATTTCCTGTTTGGAGCGGAACTACTTGAGCTAGTCCTTGCAGATTGCTTGGCTGAGCAACTCTTGGAACAGGATTTCCAAGCGACGGGATCTGGAACAGATTTGAGAGGCCTCCTCCACTGGGAGATCCCTGACTAAATGATGTTGTCTTCTTTCCTTGCCTGGTCCTTGAAAGGAAGTCTAGTTCCATGTGACTCTGGGAGGCTCCTGGAGTGGATCTTAGGATTCTCTGATGCCTCTTCGATGAGAAACAGATGATTCGATCCAGCGTGCTCTTTCGCTCACCTTCCTTGGAAATGAAGCACTCGGTCGGATGCAATCAGCCCTCCTTCTAGCGCCAGATATGTTGATGTTTTTGTGACTCCAACAATAATAGAATAAAATACTAGGTATCCTATTCCCTCTTGAATAAAGCTTCTCAGACGCTAACCTACGTGATAGAATGAGACTGCTCCAAGGTTCCTTTTATGTTAGGTCTTGACATGCATACGGATAGACTCAGTAGAATGATGTGATTTGCTGGTAATCACAAGGGGGACTTACGTATCAAACTTAGTGTTTCACTGCTCAAGTAAGAAAGTCAGAGGGGTTTCGGTGGATTCTGGGGTACTGGACGCGGATTCCTCTTCTCATAGACCGGATTTTCATCTTGTGGCAGAAAAGATCTAAGTTCGGCCAGACTAACCTAAATGGGTAACGGATGATTTTATAGTTTGGCTCTTTTATAACCTACTCCTAAGGAAAACTCAAAGAAAGCGGAAAAGATAGGGATGGTGGAAAAAAGTTCAGGAATCTAAACGATGGGAAGAACTATTGCTGGAGATGGATGCTACAACCACACTTTTGCTTCGTCATGCGACAACAACTAGGCAGAGATGGTGCAATCTTCTGGGATAACGGCAGGGATTTTCACACTGTCCTGACATGGAACATGGGATTTGATTACTCAGGAATAGTCGAAGGTAAGCTTGGAATTAGTTCAGACTAACCATACAAAGTGATTTGCAAGCCACAGATCACAAATGGTATGAACCATAGTTGGAAAACTCGGCTCGGCAAAAAACTCGGCAAGCCAACTTTTGGAGAGTCAAAAAAAACTAGGAGAAATCTCGGCAAAAACTCGGCAAAAAACTCGGGAAATTAAAAAAATTGCTAAAATTTCATTAGAAACACATTTTTTTGGCAAAATTCAATGACAAGATGAATCCAATGAGTCCATAAATGAGTACAAAAGTGTTTTCTATTAAATTTGATTGATTTCAATGCAAATTGATTACAAAATCGCATTCTCATGCGGAATCCTAATGGCTGAAAGCCTGATAGTCTGATACAAATTACAATAGATAGCTGAAAATGAAAATAGTAAAACTAGTCTAGAAGTAAATACTAAAAGTAAACCCAACATATTACATCTTCCTCTTCCCTAATTTAGCCAAAGCTAGGGAAGAGGCAGATTCTCTAGTCCTGTGAGTGCGCGGTGCTGGTGGCTCTAGCTCTGGCTCTGTCTCTGGCAATGACTCCTCATGCTCATGAATGTCCTCCAACCCTACATCTCCCGTTGCACCCAGATCCTCCATTGCATGTCTCTCGAAATCAAGAATCTCGTCTGCGGTAAACAATGGAGGCTGCTCATCCTGCCCTGTCCAATCACTGTAAGGATCTATCTCATCCAAATCAATAGGATCTAGTGATTTGTCCTCTACCTTTTTTGAGGTTTAAAAATTTCAAAAAACAGTGAAAATCATGAAAAAAATCAGAAAAAATCCACAAAAAATAGTGAAGAATCTTGTTTTTTTGGAATCTAAATGCAAAAATGAAGCTTCTTTTTGCTCTATAAAGATTTTGTTTTCAATTTGGATTCAATATTTTGCACCAAGAACCAAAAAAAATGATTAAACAAAAAGAAAAATTGAAAAACAAAAACTTACCTGGGATTTGAATTTGCCTTCAAAATCTGCAAAAAATGGCGTTTGAATCCGATCTTCTCGATGCCACAACATTGCAAATGAACTGCTTTTGCTTGAGGGGGTTTTTTTTGCCATGTAGAGCTCAAAAATTCTAAATTCTGCTTATGAAAAACCTTTTATGGCCGCGGAATTTACATATACCTATGCCCGCGAGTCTCTGGAAAAAACTCAGCGAGTCTTTGGGAAAAACTTGGCAAAAACTTAGCTAAAACTCGGCAGAAAAACTCTGTGAGTAAAAGTCAAAAAAACTCTTTTGGAAAAAAAACTCGTGAGTTTTTAAATACTCAGCGAGTTTTTGGCGAGTTTGCCAACTATGTTATGAACAAATCAGCACTTGATCATTCAACAATAACATTTTCCATCATACTAACTAACAAAACTTGAAATAAAGGAAATAACTTGAATAACTTTCAGATTTGCTTCAAGGAATCAATAAAACCATGTCAAACATCCAAAGAATCACATGAACACCAATATTCAATGCTTATATCTTTGCTTCAGAAGTCTGTATTACAACAATCCAACTGATCCTTGGAGTCTCAGCTCAGGAAAAATAATGCAGAAGTAAAAGTTAGCTACTAAGGTGCTCTAGGAGCATCAGAATGATAGAAATCAGAAAAAGAGAGAGAGGTATAATGAGGCATCCCTCAGCCTTTATATAGGCTACCAAAAATATATTAGGGCAAAAGGAAATCAGATTTCCTTGAAACATGTGCCATCGGTAAAAAACCTTAGGAAAGCAGGTGGGGTCGTTAGGTTGCTCATGTAGGAGACTGCCACCTGTCCTGGGCGTCAGAAGGTGTGTTGGTAAACAGATTTGTTGCTTAAAAATAATCTTCTTGAGTAACTCTGTTCGCCCTTGGATTAGCAACAACCTGCTCACAACAGTTGAAGAATCACAGGTCTATGTCGATTCCTTTCTGCGTTTAAGAGGGGTAGCTCCCTCGTATGATAGGGGTATTTGGATTTTCTGGAATTATAAGAACAAAAACAAAGAAATAACAAATAGTAGTGATGAAATAAGAGTTAAACTCACGAATTTAAGTTCCATGCATCGAAGTAGAGATACCAAAACTTGATGCGAAATATCTTTCTCACAAGGCAACTTTGAAAGGAAAGCACATGATCATTATTGATGAAACATACAAATACCAATAACAACACATGAAATCGAGTTGAACACACATTCAAACCATTTCTTTATTGCTTTCAAACTTGAATAACACTATTCGAGTCTTTCATACACTGTCATGTGAAAAAGTGGAACCCCCATTGATTGAATCACAATGATATATTTATAGGTGAGGTTAGTAACCACTTAGGGTAACTACCTCAACCACTTTTTGTAATTACTTAGAATAACTAACTTTCTTTTGTAAAGATAGTCACTTAGAGTAACTACCCAACTTTGGCACTTAGAATAACTACCTTGAAAACAATTGATCTATACTCCTTAGTAGCAATAATGGCCATTTCATCCATCAGTTTATGCCACTCAAGTTTTGGAGAAACTGGAGGATGCATTCCATGTTCCAGAGTGGCGGCAATAAACTGCTATAGAGTTCTGAAACACAAGTGTTCCTCACCAAATGATTGCTCTATGACTTCCCCTTGGACAGTGACCCGCAAGGATCCATGGATTGTATATGGGGGTTGAGACAATATAGCCAGATGGGTTGGACCACCTCCTCTTCCATATGGTCTCATGAAAATAACTCATTCCTGCATGCATCTCATTTTGTGGGGTAGGAGGAGTGCGCCAGATTTCATCTGTTTGAAATGCAGCTTGAATCTCTTTCTACAAAGCTTCAACTAACTCCTGCTTCTCATTTGGAGTAACATCTTTTGAATACAATTGTGACAAGCAATTTCAAATCTGAGCATGTTTTTGTAGCAATGACCTCCGAACTAACTACATTGGGGAGGATGATGATAATGGTAGCAGCGTCGGGTCTGGCTTTACATTTTCTTGAAAGTCTCAAACGCCTTCACAACGAACCTATATTGATGTGCATCATATTCCCTTCGGAGTTTATAGAGTTTTTCTAACAAATCTCTTATGTGCACATCCTGCAATCTTTGTAGACCATAAGACCATGTTTCTTAAAAGCGTCAAATAGTTTATGTTCATTGTCTATGGTTCGACATTTTGCATTCATGTCTGCCAGGGCAGATCGAACTATAATATCTGACAAAGATCTCCACCCATTACTAATTTTAGTGCTCCCATTTTAACATTTGAAAATTTGGATTTTAGCCAACTGCATTTCCCTGAAAGTTTCTGAAGTCTTTTCAACAAATCTATTATTGTGAATAGCTTGCAACCATTTCATAACAAGAGGGCACTGGCCGGGAGAAGGTGCTGGCAAACATAGACTTTTACATACGAAAATAGTGTGACCAACTCATGGCGAAACCCATTTCTTCTAATGCTTCCTCATTTTGCATACTAGGTTACCAGAGCACTTTTAGCTATAAATCAAATAGAAACCTTTTCTTCAAGGGATCACGATCTTGCAATGGCTAAGAAAATGCTGGCATAGATTATGGAATATCGGCTTTACACTAGCCAATTGCATATGCTTAAAAATTTCTGAGACCTTTCCAGGAAAACCATTTTGTGAGTATATTTTCATCACTGCATTCCCTGAGACTACGTTTCTTTTCAGCGCTTTGTCTACTAGAGCACTTATAACTATAGCATCTAGTAGAACTCCCATTCCATTATGCTTTGGTGGACGCCGTACCCTGTTACATATCTCCCATTCAAGTGCTAGGTGGGAAGATGCTGGTGAATGTTAGTGGCATATGGTCTTAAACATTTACGTTTCTATGGCACCGGCAAGGAGAACAAATTTATCATTTCTTCGAAGCTCCATATCGTCAATTCGAATGCTTTGCTTGAGTTTAATCTTCTTTTCATTATGTTTCAACAGTTTTCCTTCATAACGGCTTTGAGTAGTTATGATAACTACTTTCTTCAATCCTCTTTTTATTAAGTCCTCATCGGCAACTTTAGGCGCTTCCAAAACTTTAATCAACATGGATGAGAGTTATAAAACTAAGTTATATACCCGAAATGTAACCTTTTGAAAGGATTTATCGGTATACAAATTATGTTCCAAATGCTTATCGAGAGAAAGCAAATTTCAAAAACTCATTGCGTTAGCCGATGATGATAGAGGTCCCTTCGTCGGAGGTGAAGATGAGTTTGAAAACAAGGCCAACAAGGTGTAAGGAAATCCTCCAGCTGTCCTGGTCGCCACTTGTCTAGGACTCCTGGATAGGATTGTCCTATATGTCTGGAACTTCCTTCTGCTCTTTAGTCTCTGCTTCCAAGAACCTGGTCAAGATGACTTCCAACTCCTCCATGGGAATACTGGGCATGTTTTCAATCTGGAACTCCATGACAGATGCGGTGGTGGTGCAGGTGACAAGGATGTTTTCCATATCCGCCCTCAGCTCCTGGATACTGTTAATGAGGACTAGAAACGAGGATGCATCCTCAAGATGGGATTCCTCAATAGGATAAGTTGCTTTGAAGTATATGTTCCGCATCTTGCCTTTCAACTCCTCCAAGTCAATGACTCCATCCAGCACTACATCCAGATCAAACCAGGTCTCCAATGATACAAGGATTTTGTCCTGGATCTCCTTCAACATGGCATGGGCCTGGGAAGTGTCACCTTCAATCTTTTCTAGGTTATCTCTCTTCATGAGCAAGGCGGAATACCAGCTGAGGAAGTCATATACTGAATCTACATGTATTACCTTGTTCTTTACCAAGTCTGGCCTTGGAGTGTTCATCAGTGCCTTTAGTCTAGGGATAGTTTCCTCCCGGACAACTATGAATTGCTAACATGTATCTAGAATTGCATGAATCCTATCCATGAGTGTTGTAACTCTGCCATTCACTTGGACGAGGTCTTCTATGAATCTATGGGCTCTATCCGAGACCCTCTCTATCCAACCTTTTGCTGTGTGGCCAGCTGTCCTCAAAACTTCAACCTCAGCTAATGAATCCTTAGTTATGCTTAGAGGTTGGGACATCGTTCCTTGGGTGGACTGCAATGGGCCCATGAGCTGCTGGATGTGTCGCCGGAGTTCCTCATTCTCTTGCTTTAACTGGTTCTTCTTTTCTTCTTCCTTCCTTAACCTTTCTCGGATGGCAGCAATGGAATCCTCCAACTCTTCCATTTTTTGATCCTTCATGGTTGGTCCAAGGTCGACCTTCAAGATGTCAAAGTCATTCGGACTGATGTCCTCCTCCGCCTCGGTTATCCTGGGAATTGCCACCTCTACTCCGCGGGATCTAGATTCATCCCTTGTAATCCTGGAAAACTTCTTCGCCTTCTTTGGATCTGCGGATTTCTCTATCCTGGCCAGAAAATTGCCAAGTACGGTGGAAGGATTATTCTTCCTGATTGTCTTCTTCTGCAACCTGTCCTGTAACCAATTGGGTTTTGTGGAGGGAATGACTTCCTTCTGTGGTTCCTGAGGACCTTGACCAAGTTGTGGCATGGATGTCGGTACTTCTTCATAATTGAACTCCTCGTTGAGGAATTCCAAATCAGGGTGATGGAGCATGTCCTCAAGATGGACCTCCCCTGGATTCTGCGGTGGAGGGTTAGGTTGATTTCCCACTATGAGGCTGGGAGTCCGTTCCCGGGTGGAATCCATGGACTCATTATCTTCCTGATCATCCTGCTTCACATCTGGGACTACTTCCTCCTCCATTGGTCCCTTACCTTTAACTGTTTGCTGGTCTTCAAAAAGATCCACCTCCTGGACAGAAGAAGTGCTGGCCGAGTGAGCCCTAGATGCACTCTGCTCCTCCTGGTCGGGCCTGCTAATAGGTTCCTTCCGAGCCTTCACTCTCTTTGCTGGTGGATCTTCCGCCATCCTGTCCTTCACCTCCTGTCTTCCCATCCCTTGTTCTTTCACAAGAGTGTCCTTGGTCCTATCCTGTTTGAAAGACTAAGAATCCAAGTCTCCCATCAGGTCATAAGTCGGGCGGATACCTTTCTTGTGCAATTTCTCCGTCTGCTGGCCTATCCATTTCTGTGTTATCGTTAGCATGGGTGCCATAAGATCATCCAAGTGGGTGACCTCCGAATCAGACCAAATCAAGGGTGGAAGAGGTTTATCCTTCTTCTGTTCAAAGAATGGCTGGACTAACCTCCCATCCTCCTTGAATTGATCCGGGACTGCAAAGATCCCGGTGGCCCTGATCATGTCAAATAAAAGTCAAGAACATGCCCTCCTCCGCACTTCGAAATCATCCTCAGAGTTTTCCCACTGGTCTTCCAGGTGTACCTTATGTCTATGCCTCCGTCCACATGCTACCCGGGTGGTATTGAATGGGTCAAAGTTCTCCTGCAAGGAATGGGTCACTAGGTTGTAGAACTGCAGCTCCTCGGATCTTTCAGCAGCCTGGAGAGATGGGCATGACTTGGCTGCACCTTCTGTCTCGACTGGATAGGTCACCCCGGCCTTCTTCTTCTTCTTTTGGACTTTGTCATACACCGAGAGTTGCCTTGTTAATTCCAACAAGACCATTTTGTCTGACGGATACCTTGGTAGTCTGTATGGATAGCCGGAGAATCCCTACACCCTGATGTATGTCAATTTTAGGAATTGGATGAACCAGGAGCCACATGTCCTGATCAACTACTTGGCCTCGGGTGATAACCTTTGGTGAATGCCTCCTTGGAGGGTCCTTGTAATGTGCATGGCGAATGCATCATTGAACCTCCGGAAATGGTTTATATTCTGGAGATGGAGCTGGGTGTAGCAGTTGTAGACCTTGACTTGCCCTTCTTGATTGCCGATACGTCCCTTCCATGATAGTCCTCGATATTTGTTGTTCCTTGCCAACATATAGATTGTTGGTTTTTTCCCGTACTGGATGCTTATTCCCAGATTTCCCTACAAGGTAGCCATCAATGATCAACAGGATCTCTGGGCCAGGGGCCAACAGTGTAGGAGATAGACTCTATATTTTATCTCCTCTTCTTCTTCAGGCTCTGCAAAACCTAGGGGGGTATTCCCTACTCAACATCCATGAGGATATACATACAAGGCTGGGATGCTGACAGAAAGCAGATAAGTCCTCCTGTAAGTAGACCAAAACTGTAAGATAAGAGCAAAGGGGCTAGCTTTGGGCCTATTTGCAGTTGTAGACAGAGGACTGAGGATCCTAAAACTAATTCTAATGTCCTAATGGTTGTTTTAGAGTTTGGTTTTGATTTTATATTTGGATGCAAAGCTGGACATGGTATATAACACAAAGACAAAGCTAGATCGGTGCTTATCTAGGGCCCGGAGTCAGTAGACATACACCTGTGAATGATATGCATGAACAACTAAAACTGGATTTCAGGGGGATACATATGATACCTGCCTTACAGATATCTCCCAATACAGAGTGTTAAGCTATCTATACTTATGGCATCCCTACTGCAGTATACCCTTCCCAATGTTCAATCTGAGAACAATTTAATCTACCCCTTGAGCAGAAGTTAAGAGATCAGACATTCAACACAGGAATTCTATGTTTTAGAGTCTCGAACATTGCTTAAATATCCAGACTCAGAAGAAAGATACATGCAATACTGGAGACAGAATTAACAAAACACATGCTAACATAGCATTTCTCATATAAAATTAACAATGAAATCAGTGGATTCATGCAAAAACATACAACAAGAGATACATAAACTCACAGGTTTTGCTGTACAGAGCAACCAAATCAGCTGTATTGTATTACAGAGCCAAATGTTCAACTTTCAACAACCTAAACAATGGTAACACAGTCTGCTTATATCAGCCAGAAAGTGTACCCAACAATTAATTACAAGGCCTTTACAAAAATCCGCCAGATACAGATCCTTCAAAGGAATGGCGCTCGAAATTTATTGCTGCAGAGACAGAAAGTAGACAATGGTGGCCTCGAGCCCTATGCCACCATCTGGAAGTCCTCACGCCAAAAAATTGGGTACATGACTGTTCAACAACTCGCCCATGCCCCTGCTACAGTCGCCATTGATGGCTCAACCACCCGCGGCCGCTTGAAAACCGTCGCAACACATCAAAAAAGAAATTCCCGCCAAAACGCGTTCACCACAGGTTCAAAAAATGCAGGGAGATTAGTCCCACATGCACGGTGAGGAGACTACCTTAGTAGTTTAAAAGCATAGTCACTTGCATAATAGGTGTCGAGCGCTTTTGCCACGCTCGACACATGCTCCTTCACCCAAAGCCCATCGCCGAGATCAACACCATCGGCCAAGCCCACGAATCTCCTGCCGACCTCAATTGTCCTGCCGACCGCTACATCACAATCCCCTCCATCGGCCAGAGATGCACCATCGGGCCAACTCTTCACATCTCCATCGATAGTATGAGTCTCTCCGATGACCAGCAAAACATACTTCGTCGGCCAGACAGCAACCGTCGGCCTAGCCCAAAATTCCCTCGCCGACATACTAAGTCATCCCGATGGTTCACTCCAAACACGCCCGTCGCCAAGACATAGACCATTGGCGTAACAGAAAAGATGCTCACCGACAACACAACTCATGCCGATGGACCCTGGCCTCCTCCTTCCGTCGGTGTGACATACACCATCGGGCAAGTCAAAAACTCTTTGGCCAATCGCACAAAGTCACACCGATGCTCGTTCCAAATCCCTCCATCGGCGATATCAACACTATCGGCCAAACCCAAAGCTCCCCAGCCGATGGACCAAACTCTCACCGATGAAGTCTCCACATTCCTCGCCTGTCGGTATGACCAAAGCCATCAGCGAACAACAAAATGCCTACACCGATAGAACTTGTCACCTCGATAGACACATCCTCCTTGGTCCCATCGGCCAAGCCCCCCATCGTCGGCACAACTCAAAACACTCACGCCGACAATACAACACACGCCGATAACATCCATCGGCCAAACACAAATGAAGCCTGCCGACGATGAATATCACACCGATGGCATTTCCATCGGCCAAACCAAACACATTGGAGGGAACAAAAAATAGCTCGCCGATAGGCCAAGCTCTTGCCGATGGACAAGAAGACCTAGGGTTTAAATGAAGAAACCCCCCAACATGCAAGCTCAACCTCTAGGCCAAAATGGGTACCAACATAGATCACATAGGAACTCATGTAAAAGGTCTTTGATTCGTCCAGGTTTTGGAATTGTGCATCAATACTGTCATTGAGGAGTTGAGACCAATCAATCATCTTTGTCCCAGTGATGACTTCCTCGATGTAGTAAAACATCCATGGCTTGAAGTTAGAGGACTGTTGACTTCCCACGATCCTATTCAACATGACGACGAGGTCTCCATGCTCTTGCTTGAAGTCAGATTTAAGGAGTGTCCTTGGCAACTTGGAACGGTGAGGCCTTTTCTTCTGCATCCATGTCTTGTTGATGATCCCGAAATAGGTTGCCGAATCGGCCTGGAACATTTCGGCTGACTCCTCTTGGCTTGTGAACTCAATGGGACTATAGACAAGTATGTTGAAAGCTTCCGCAATCTTTTCCTTGGTGAAATAGGCCACCACTGTGTTGTTGCGATCGACGACCATCCTTCGTTCCGGATCATAGTGCATGAAACATTCCACAATCAGCTCGGGACAAGGAATGGCGGGTGGGAAGCATGCGGCGGCGGCAACTCCATTCCAGACGATCTTGGTTGCAAGTAGGGATGGAAGATGTCCATCAGTTCCATACATTCGCTTCCCAATTTCTTCCATGACTGAAGGATAGATGTTGGTGTCTCCGATGTTTACCCACTTCGAGGTGATTCTGGACTACAGGACTATTCCCTTTAAGGCAGCCTTCATCTGAGTTTGTCCTGAGGAGCCCGCCTTGGCACTTGCCATTCACCTGTGGAGTCAAGGAAAGAAATAGTATAGTATGAGTTTTAAAGAGGTATGGATAGAAGTGACACTGGGGGTTTTATTCCCACACATGGGATGTTAGTACAACAATTTTATGCATGTGGGACTAAAATCACGAATTTTCAAGTACATAGGAAGGACAAAATAACAATATTCTATGTAAGAAGAATCCTTCCTATGCATTCACATACCTCTCCTCGCACAAGGAACTTTTGATCTTTAATGGAATCTCTGATTTTTTTATGTATTTCTGACCTTCCAATGGATTTTTTTATTTTTATGCAGGAATTTCTGATTTTTAATGGGTCTTCCAACAAGAAATCTGCCCTAGGAATATTCAGAAATACGAGTCTTTGGCGAAGAACTTACCTTGGAATGGAGGAGTTTTGCCTTGGAGGATGAATTTCTGCCCTTGGAAGATGAATTTCTGCTCTTGGAAAGTTCAGAAATCTGCTTTTAAACCTACAGAAATTTCTGCCCTAATGAAGAATTTGGCCTTGTAAATCGTGAAATCTGCAACCTCCTTGGATAAAGTTGTCCTTCACTTGATGAAATCTGCCCTTGGAATGTAATTTCTACTCCTAGAATGTAGTTTTCTGCTCTTCCTTGGTTTAGATTTGAATTAGAATGGTTGAAAATGACTTGGGTGCTGCCTTTATATAGGCATTTAAACCTCTTCCTTCCACTTGGCCGACCTGGGTTGGAAGAGAAAACCTAGCCGCCATACCTTTTTGTCTTTTAGCTGACTTAGGTTTTTGTCTTTTTCTCCTTTGTCGGTGGTCAGGGATTTTGGTCTGTCGGGGAATTCCCACCGTCGAGGATTTTCCAACGTCGGGGATTTCTTTAGCAAGTGGATTATGCGACCTTGGATAAACTCTCCTTGAGTCAGGGATTCCTTCCATTTGAATGATTTTGAAACCTATCTGTTTGAAATTGGCTAAGTCTTGAAATATTGCCTCCTTGAAACCTCATCCAGATAGAAGTGTTGCAATTTTGCATTTTGTGAATAGGAACCCACTCGAGTTGAATCTTCTAGAAGGAATTGGAATCCATTTGACACACTTCCCTACAGGTCTTGGAGTGGATGCATCTTCCGGCTGGGTCAGGAGGGTCATTCTGCAGGAATTTCTGAAGGTTAACACCCCACGACGGACAGGAGCTATTTGTGGAGGAACTACAAGAAACTGTCCAGGAGCGCAAAATTCCACTGGTGCAAGATTTTGCGCCCAAGGACAAAAATTGTCCTGGAGCGCACATTTCAGTGTGTGCAAGATTTTGCGCCCAAGGACAAAAATTGTCCTAGAGCGCACATTTCAACATGTGCAAGATTTTGCGCCCAAGGACAAAAATTGTTCTGGAGTGCACATTTCAGTATGTAAAGGATTTTGCGCCCAAGGACAAAAATTGTCCTAGAGCGCACATTTTAGTAGGTCAAGGATTTGGCGCTTTTGACCTTGCTTGTCCAGTTTCCAGGTTTTTTGGCTAAGGACTTATCTTTTCTTCAGTTTTGAGTGGGGTTTCAGTTTTGCAAGAGGCATACTCTTAGCTGTTTTTACAGAGGTTCAGTTATCGACATGGGATCTGAAACACGAGGCTTTTGTTTCTTCCATCCCCTCGAGGAATGTCATGTCCCGATATTAAGGCATTGTTTAAATTAAAGATTTAAACGTCATAGTCCATTTTGAATGCTTCTAACAATAATTAATAAACCAATATAATATTATACATATATAATATTACATAATATTATTATACGAATATTTTAATTAGAATATAATATATTAACCGATATATTATTATATAAATAACCAATATAAATATTAATAATTTAAATATTATTATAATCATTTATTATAATAATATAATACTAATAATAATAAAAATATAAATATTATTAATTTAATATTATTATAATTATTATATATTATAAATATATAAATATTAATAACATAAATATAAATATTTAAATAGACAAGAAGGTCTTATGATAAAGATAAATCATATCATATATGATATAATATGTAACTAAAGGCAATGTTTAATTACATAAGGCAGCGTTGTTAACCAACCGCCACAAACAAAAAGGTATGACCGTTGATCATACTCATTAGATATAAAGGGGGGGCAATACGATGGAGGAACACATCAGTCCAGAGCATCATCTAATCAGTAATAATCTCATGAAGGAATCACAACACAATACTATAAAATAAGCATTAAATAGTTCCTCATGGAATCATCATTAAGGATTCTTCAAACAGGGATAATATATGAGTATCGAATCATATCCTCTGAGCAGGGAATCAGCAATACAGCGATCATTGGCTCTCATGAGTAGCGATTCATATTCAAAGATAGGAAGGAATGCATAGTTCATATCTTCTAATTTATGAATAAGACAGTCGTAATAACTTTAATAAGTAAATACTCATTATGATACCCCTAGCAATTAGTATTAGGAAATGATAGAAAATGAGTTATTGCATCTGAAATCCTGCAACAGTTAGAGAGTTAATAGAATATATTATATAATAAACTATAAAGTGAAATAAGTACAAAAGTTGAAGTAAGATTGACACATTGAAGGAGAATGGAATAGATATACAGATATACAAAGCATATATCTCAAGTCAATCTAAAATATATATATGCGTAGCAGTATATGGGACTGCAGATAGCATAGAGGAAGATATTAGAATACACCACTAATCAGGATCATTGGGCATCTCCAAGTCATCTAAGGAGAATTTACATATCAATATGTAATCAACACTAAAGGAAGACAATCCTTAGACCACCAAGGATGCAAAGGCAAGACTTATATACTGGTATGATATATCTAACCCTCTGTCTATTATGATGAATGCCATGTGGTTAGTGATGACAAATGCATATTATCATTAGTATCATAAGTATTATGAAACTTGATAAGTGATGACATAACTAACTCATCACTTCTATTTCCTATAACCATAGGAAAGGCGGTCTTGTTAGGGAAAGGCGAGGTAATTCCATCACGATGGATTGGAGAGGGTTTAACGTGCCCTAGACAAGGATGCTAGGGAGAGGCGGAGTAATTCCATTCCCAATCGCATTGGAGAGGGTTCAACGCGCCCTAGACATATAATTTCCCCATCCATGGTTACGGAATAGAAGGAAGATGATATGGGAAGATGAACTTAGATTATTACTTCTATATTTCTCTATTACTTCATCCTTAAAGGAATGTTAGGTATTGTGGGGAGAGGCAGAGTAATTCCATCTGTATTAAGGCCCGTAGGCTGGGACATAGTTTCCCGTAGGCTGGGTCAAGAGATGGTTTCAGCGCGCCCTATACATGTAAAGCCTAGTTCTATGAGGAAGAGTAATAAGGAAAATATGCATGATTGAATTATGGAATGTATTATAGAATAGTTATCAATAGCAAGTAACAATTAGGAAATAAATAATCCTTGGAATGATGTGAATACACTATCATTGATCTTATTTGATCTTATCATCAAAAATTATTAATCTATAATATTTCTAATGTCTCCTTGAGAATCACTTTGAATGTAGATTCAGGTTTTCTTGCTTCCTCTAGAAAGGGGACATTACAGTGGTATCAAAGCAGTCATCCTGCCATCCTGTGTATACTATGTGTGCCTTACATGTATTCAAAGGTTTACTTTACAATTGTATTCGAGTGAGTACTCTGACTTGACTATGTATTCGTGTGTATACTCTATGACCTTGCAACTGTATTTGAGTATATACTATTCGACTTGTATTTGTATTTGAGAGTATACTCTATGATTGTATTTGTATTTGAATGTACACTCTATGATTGTATTGTATTTGTATGCTCAATGACTTTGTACTTGAGTGTATACTCTATGATTGTGTTTGTACTTGAGTGTATGCTCTATGACTTTGTATTGAAGTGTTGTATTTGTATACTCAATGACCTTGTACTTGAGTGTATACTTTATGATTGTACTTGTACTTGAGTGTATGCTCTATGACTTTGTATTGAAGTATATACTTTAATTGTAATTGTATACTCTATGATTGAATTTGAGTGAATACTCTATGAATGTATTTGTATTTGTATACTCTATAACTTTGCAATCATATTCAAGTGTATGCTCTATGACTTTGCAATTGTATTCGAGTGTATGCTCTATGACCTTACAACTGTATTCAAGTGTATACTCTATGATTGTATTTATATTTGAGTGTATACTCTATGACTTGTGATTGTATTTGTATGCGAGTGTATACTCTATGCCTTTGTATTCAAGTATGATTATGTATTCAAGTGTATACTCTGTGACTTGTATTTGTATGCGAGTGTATACTCTATGACTTTGTATTCAAGTAGGATTATGTATTCAAGTGTATACTCTGTGACTTGTATTTGTATGCGAGTGTATACTCTATGACTTCGTATTCAAGTATGATTATGTATTCGAGTGTATTCTCTGACTTGTATTTGTATTCGAGTGTATTCTCTATGATTTGTATTTGTCTTCAAGTGTATACTCTATGACTTTGTATTTATATTTGAATGTATACTCTATGGCTTTGTATTTGTATACTCTGTGACTTTGTATTCAAGTGTACACTTCATGACTGTGTATTCAAGTGTATACTCTATGACTTTGTATTTGTTTACTCCATGATTTATGTGTATTCAAGTGTATATTTTGCGGCTTATGTGTATTCAAGTGTATACATTGTGGCTTATGTGTATTCGAGTGTATTTAGGTGTATATGTGTATATTTTACAATTTACATGTATGCTTCATGCTTCTTGTATATACTCTATTTATACTTCATGTATCACATGTAGTGATGTGTTACTTCATGTATCTTCAACACGATGTGTTCTTATAATTACTTTATACTAAAAAAAAAAAAAAAAAACTATGAGTGTTTAAGATGTCTTTCCGGTGGCTCAGGCTACCCGGCTACTTGCTTGAGCTAGTTGCCTACATGCTTGAGCTACTTGTCTACTTGCTTGAGCTGGTTGCCTATGTGCTTGAGCTACTTGCCTACTTGCTGGAGCTACTTGCTTGTCTACTTGAGCTACTTGCCTACTTGCTTGAGCTAGTTGCCTACATGCTTGAGCTACTTGTCTACTTGCTTGAGCTGGTTGCCTATGTGCTTGAGCTACTTGCCTACTTACTTGAGCTACTTGCTTGTCTACTTGAGCTACTTGCCTACTTGCTTGAGCTAGTTGCCTACATGCTTGAGCTACTTGTCTACTTGCTTGAGCTGGTTGCCTATGTGCTTGAGCTACTTGCCTACTTGCTTGAGCTAGTTGCCTACATGCTTGAGCTACTTGTCTACTTGCTTGAGCTAATTGCCTATGTGCTTGAGCTACTTGCCTGCTTGCTTGAGCTACTTGCTTGTCTACTTGAGCTATTTGCCTACTTGCTTGAGCTACTTACTTGTCTACTTGAGCTACTTGCTTGAGCTGGTTGCTTGCATTCTGGAGCTACTTGGTTGTCTACTTCAATTTTAAATGGCAATGCATGTAACCTACAAATTGGTGTAATCACTTCTATATTTAACATCTCGAGGAAATCGATAGTTTTAGAGGCATCATAGTTATGATTGCTTGAGGACAAGCAATCTTGAGTGGGGAGAGCTGTCATGTCCCGATATTAAGGCATTGTTTAAATTAAAGATTTAAATGTCATAGTCCATTTTGAATGCTTCTAACAATAATTAATAAACCAATATAATATTATACATATATAATATTACATAATATTATTATACGAATATTTTAATTAGAATATAATATATTAACCGATATATTATTATATAAATAACCAATATAAATATTAATAATTTAAATATTATTATAATCATTTATTATAATAATATAATACTAATAATAATAAAAATATAAATATTATTAATTTAATATTATTATAATTATTATATATTATAAATATATAAATATTAATAACACAAATATAAATATTTAAATAGACAAGAAGGTCTTATGATAAAGATAAATCATATCATATATGATATAATACGTAACTAAAGGCAATGTTTAATTACATAAGGCAGCGTTGTTAACCAACAGCCACAAACAAAAAGGTATGACCGTTGATCATACTCATTAGATATAAAGGGGGGGCAATACAATGGAGGAACACATCAGTCCAGAGCATCATCTAATCAGCAATAATCTCATGAAGGAATCACAACACAATACTATAAAATAAGCATTAAACAGTTCCTCATGGAATCATCATTAAGGATTCTTCAAACAGGGATAATATATGAGTATCGAATCATATCCTCTGAGCAGGGAATCAGCAATACAGCGATCATTGGCTCTCATGAGTAGCGATTCATATTCAAAGATAGGAAGGAATGCATAGTTCATATCTTCTAATTTATGAATAAGACAGTCGTAATAACTTTAATAAGTAAATACTCATTATGATACCCCTGGCAATTAGTATTAGGAAATGATAGAAAATGAGTTATTGTATCTGAAATCCTGCAACAGTTAGAGAGTTAATAGAATATATTATATAATAAACTATAAAGTGAAATAAGTACAAAAGTTGAAGTAAGATTGACACATTGAAGGAGAATGGAATAGATATACAGATATACAAAGCATATATCTCAAGTCAATCTAAAATATATATATGCGTAGCAGTATATGGGACTGCAGATAGCATAAAGGAAGATATTAGAATACACCACTAATCAGGATCATTGGGCATCTCCAAGTCATCTAAGGAGAATTTACATATCAATATGTAATCAACACTAAAGGAAGACAATCCTTAGACCACCAAGGATGCAAAGGCAAGACTTATATACTGGTATGATATATCTAACCCTCTGTCTATTATGATGAATGCCATGTGTTAGTAATGACAAATGCATATTATCATTAGTATCATAAGTATTATGAAACTTGATAAGTGATGACATAACTATCTCATCACTTCTATTTCCTATAACCATAGGAAAGGCGGTCTTGTTAGGGAAAGGTGAGGTAATTCCATCACGATAGATTGGAGAGGGTTTAACATGCCCTAGACAAGGATGCTAGGGAGAGGCGGAGTAATTCCATTCCCAATCGCATTGGAGAGGGTTCAACGCGCCCTAGACATATAATTTCCCCATCCATGGTTAAGGAATAGAAGGAAGATGATATGGGAAGATGAACTTAGATTAATACTTCTATATTTCTCTATTACTTCATCCTTAAAGGAATGTTAGGTATTGTGGGGAGAGGCGGAGTAATTCCATCCATATTAAGGCCCGTAGGCTGGACATAGTTTCCCGTAGGCTGGGTCAAGAGATGGTTTCAGCGCGCCCTATACATGTAAAGCCTAGTTCTATGAGGAAGAGTAATAAGGAAAATATGCATGATTGAATTATGGAATGTATTATAGAATAGTTATCAATAGCAAGTAACAATTAGGAAATAAATAATCCTTGGAATGATGTGAATACACTATCATTGATCTTATTTGATCTTATCATCGAAAATTATTAATCTATAATATTTCTAATGTCTCCTTGAGAATCACTTTGAATGTAGATTCAGGCTTTAGTGCTTCCTCTAGAAAGGGGACATTACAAGGAATCTCTCATTTCCATGGTGAGATACGAAGTTCGTTTCTTCCATCCTTCGTTTCTTCCATCTTTCGTTTCTTTCATCCCCAAGGAATTTCTCATCTTCATAGTAGGATACGGAGTTGGTGAACTTGGAGTATTTTGGTTGTTCCATCTTTCATTTCTTTCATCCCCAAGTAGTTTCTCATCTTCATGGCGGGATACGGAGTTGGTGAACTCGGAGTCTTTCAAAGGTTCAATGGCGACATGGGATCCGGAATACGGAGCTCGTTTCTTCCATCCCTCTCAGGGAATCCCTCATTTTCACAGTGAAATACCGATTTTTCAAGCCAGACTGTGAATTCTTTGATTCAAGCATCTGCAGAGGAAACAGGAAATGATTTTCAAGCCAACTGCATTGACTGGATAGGTCAGGAGGGCAAACTGGACACCTCAAGTCCTATGGCTACTGGATTTTGTGACCAGGACAAAAAATAGTCATGGGCGCATAATCCAGTACCTGCTGGATTATGCGACTAGGGATAAATTTTCTCCTTGGGCGCATATTCCAGCAGGTACTGGAATATGTGACCAGGAATGTTCCTATTTGCATTTCCAGCCTTCTGGAAAGGTACCTTAAACATTGATTGTTGTTTTGAAATTGCCCTAAGTTCCTGAAAAATCCTACTGATTTGAGAATCTACCGAGTTATGATCTGAGGTTGAGTGCCGGACTGGGATCAGAAGGATATCCCCTGGATTGAACTTCTGGGTTGGAGCTGTCGGACTAGAACTGAGTTCCGTGCCGAGGATGAACATGCCAAGGAATGACTACCTCTGCTGAGGATGAACATGGATAAACCTTGGAACAGGATTCCGGGCAGGAATTCCTTGAACAAGACTCCGGGATAGGCACTTTTGGACAAGACTCCGGACTGGATTCTTGAACTGGAGTCCAGGAATGATTTCCTGAGTGGGACATGGAGTCTTGGAACAAGACTGGAATTGAGTTTCATGTCGGGAATGGAGTGGGTTTATTTCATGAAGATGGAAAAACAAAACCCCTCCCTGAGGATGGAAAAACAAAACCTTCCCTGAGGATGGAAAAAATAAAACCCTTCCCTGAGGACAATCTGGAACGGGTAGTTAGGGTTCCAGGCCTATGCAGGAGGAAATTTATGTGTTTACTTCTCTTTCTTACCGACGAGCCAGCCTAAGCCATTGACATCATCTGAGTTGCAAAATCATTGCCAGATCAGAGTATGGGATTAGAGCAAGGATCTAGACAAGTCAAAAAAAAAGGGGGACCCAATTTGCAATTGGGGTTGATGTTGTAAAAGGTCACAATAGAACCATTCAAAATGCGCCAAGTGTACCAGTTGCTGACATGGCGAAGGTTGTTCCAAAGTTCACGGCATTGGTCGAAAAGAATAAACATAAAAAAGAAATGCCTCATTGGCAGCCCACATAGGCGCCGAGGTGTCACCTTGGAAAATGTGCCTTTATTGCTTCTTGTATATTTCTAAAACTAGAAAGTTGTTGTAACCACCTCTGATGTGGCATGATATCGGCCATTGAATCCAAATTGATCTTGGCCGTTCATTGCATTTTGAGGTCTATATAAACCTCATTCCTCCTCATTTTGTATAAGGAGTTTTGAGCTAATTAGAGTTGTTGCTAAGACTTTGCTGAGATTAATACAAGTTCATTGTTGAGCTATTCATGGTGATATTGTGTTCTATTTGCAAATTGCATGGTTGCTAAGTACTCACTCACATTAGATGTTTTAACTTAGTTCATTTTCTTTAAAGTTTGTTGGTTTTAGTTTGTGGAAGTCATTGTCTTTCAATTTATTTGTGAAATCTCTATATGTTCAAACCTTTTATGATTTGTCACTGGCAAGTTATAGTGTAAGGTTAGATTGAACTCATTTGCAAGCCTCACTTCGATTGCCTATAAAAAAATTTGAAAACCTTTCGCTTACCCTTAGAAGATTGCATCACCTTTGTGGAGTTGTTGTCTCATGGCGAACAAAAGCATGGTTGAGATTTCCATGAATTGATGATAATAGCTTACATCTAGATTAGATATTCTCTCTAAACCCTTATCTTTTGTACTTTTTTGAAACACATTGTTAGAAGTAGGATCAAGAGCTGTATTGTCATATCATAAGTTTATCATAGTGTGTGTAGCCTTGAAGCAAGTGTTATCACCTATGCGGGTGTAAATGGTATTTTCCTGCCATTGAACAGTGAGTGTAAGTCCCTTTGTTGAAACAGCAAAACACATCTTTGCCACAAGTTATCCTCATCTGTCAAGTGAAAGAAGATATTTTGAACCTTGAAGTCTACTCAAGTTGATCATTTTTGGAGTGACTTTTCAAGAGAGGATAAAATATGTAAGTATTTTATGCTGCGTTGTTCGTGCAAGGAAAACACATCAACAAGTTACTAGAGGTAACCATTGACACATCTCTGCCTGCTGAGCAAAAGCTCAAGTTATTAATGGACTCTTTCAAAGATCACTCTTCCCACTTAAAACAAAAGGCTGAACAAGATGCAAAAAGAAGAATAACTGATAAGAAAATGGTTGAAATGATTGAAAAATGTGCCAGTGTACATAATAAGCTTAAATAGAATTTGAAGAAATTCAAAATCTGCATTGATGAAGCTACAACTCTATATCTATTTTGTTTAGAATGGCCTACTTCAACAAAGAATATCAAGGCACAGATTGACTCTATTGAATCACAACTATCTCAGTTGGCAGAAGCTTATGATTTGTCAAATGATAAGAATGGTGTAAGCATGGCACGGGTAGAGAATCTTCATGCACAATTATCCCAATTACAGGACCAAAGAAAAAATATAAAGAAGCAATTTGGTCAGTTGAGAGAGGTAGTGAATTTGAGACTTGCCTCAATGTCTGGCATGTTAGGGGAGGCAGAAAAGACAGATCAAAAGGTGAAAACCCCAAGTGATTTAGAGGAAGCAAAGGAAATGTACATACAATGTGAGTGTTAGACTCAAATGCTTGCCTAAGAATGTGTCATGTGGACCACAATTGTTCAACAACTCAAGGTAATCTATAAAGCCATTATCCCATCCAAATGAGTTGTTAAGAACAATTTTGTTGTATACAGTATTGCGGAGATATTAAGTAGAGTGGCAGTACCATTTTGGTTTTCAAGGGTACAATTTTGTAACTAAATAACTAAGTCAAGGGGAGCACAGTTTAGATATCTTTTTGTAAGGGGGATTCCATATAGTTTTTGGATTGATACGAAGGTTATCAATCCCTTTGTCCTTGATGTCAAAGGGGGAGAGAGTCTAAGGGGGAGCATATGTTGCCATCAATGACAAAGGGGGAGATTGTTGGCAATATGTGTTGTCATTGATGTCAACATAGTATACATTGATGTCAACATAATAGATGGAAGTGTATAAATAGACTTGTACAAAGAAAAAGTTAATATGGTCAAGGCAAATCTCCAAGAGAAGAGAAAATAGTCTAAGTATGGATCAGTTTTGGGCTTGAACACGATGCGGAGGTAAACACTCATGTCCTTGCATGATTCTTGCATACATACATACATATCTCATCAGTTGGAAGTACCGCACTCAAGGGTAAGAAGTAGAAAAGTGTCTAAGGCATTCATAGTGCACATTCTAAGGCAGAGTCAACTTGAGTTAGTCCGTACTTCTCTGCAAAGAAAGATCTTCCCTTGCGGTTCTAAAGATAGCCTCTTGCATGTATTAACTTGATATATCCAAGGTTTCAGCCTCTCATATATTCAGCATGAAAAGTTACAAAGGATAGCACATTGGCCATCACCCAGACAAAGTAGTGCAGTAATGGGGAGACAATGGAATGCTTTGCATTCCTCCAGAAGAGATTTGTTTGTCATGCGGTTTTGAGGAATGACTAAGATTTGTATGATATATGCTATGACGAAGTCTCAAGTGCTCTGGTGGTCCACAAAGACAATGCACAAGTGATAGAGGCATCACAATGTACTCTAGAGCCTGAATGCACAAGTTAAGTTCTACATAAATTGAAACATATATAAATCTATTACCAAAGCTTGTGTGAAGGAAATATATGGTCCAAGATACATCAGGTATGATCCACATGTAGATAATTCTCATTTTTCGGCAGCACATCAAAGTATCATGGCTGTAAGTGAAGTTGTAAGTATAATTGTCCTCCAAAACTCTAAGTACCTAAGTCATTCTTGAATTCCTCTAGAAACTTCAAACAAAGGTGTGCGGATCTAGTAAGTAGCGTACATTGATGTCTATGATCATTCTCAAAAGGTTTCAGCCCTTGCATTACACCGCAACATCATATCCTGGGTTGTGAAGCATTACATAAGGTCCGAAAGACCCTGTTCTCTACAAATAGATATATTTCTTGTCTTGCGGATACACATTTTGGTATGATACTTCTTCTGCAAGGAGTATGGATGTTGTTAAGTTCATGTGTGATCGGATCCTTGGTCTGCATTGAGCTTTTGGCTTTCCCCCAGTAGTTGAAAGATGAACAGTCAACAATGCTAAGCAGTATGAGCCAACTGGTCAAGTACCTATTGCATGTGGAGGATCCTGACTAGTTTCTCCAAATCTGAAAGGTATGGAAAGGTGTGTCCTGATGTTTTTCATAATGCCTTGAGGTCCGCAACAAACTTGTTATCACTTTGCATGTGTTATGGCCGACCAGTGACTAGCAACACGTTACATTCAATATTGTTCTAGATGTCGACCTAATCAATGTTTCAAGATCTTGCAGAAGATATATATAGAAGATATAATTCATTTGAAAGGAAATAAAGGTGAATGTGAATATAGTAGAGCAGAGGAAGATATGAAATGCGCAAAATCAATTTGACGACATGTATTAAGCAAGAATAGCAGACTACACCATCAGCATACAACAGATGTGTTCTCCATAGTAGTCCTTATATCTATATTATCATTGTAATAGCAGTGAGCTGAGCATTTAGGGAGTAGTAGCTTCCTTGGGTTGTAACCTTAAATCAAAGTTGTAAATCAAGGAGTAGTAGCTTCCTTGGGGTTGAAGCCCTAAAACAATGTTGTAATACTTTTTGTAGTGAGCATATTATATTGTGAGCTAATCTTCACCATGGTTTTTCCCTATTTTGGGTTTTCCACGTAAAAACTCTGGTGTTATGTGTTGACTCTTGAATTGCATGTTTTTCTTCATGTTTTCAAAGCTGTTCAGTTTTATCAAGAAATGTTTGGTTAAAGTTTTTAAGTGTGCTGATTCACCCCCCCCTCTCAGCACCCCATTGTGTTCAACACTTTGTTCTTTTGAGGATTGCCTCTTTGGCCCCTGTTAGATGACAATGTTGTTGGTAATTTGAGACCAATTTATTTCTCCAATCTATCAATATTTCCATTGACCGACTTCCTCCATTTAGTTATTCCTTAGATGTCCCTTCTCTCTTATTCCCTTGAAAGAGGTCATCAATAGTATTCCAAAGAAGATATTTACTAACAATAATTTGTGTCACTTGGACTTCTTCATAAATGCTCAACCCCAAGTAGGATTTATATGCTCAACATTTCTTATAGATTGTAGGTTACATAACCATTTAGCTTGAATGTCTCCAGCATCATTGTGCATATGGCTTAAGGATTTCCCTTGACAAATTGACCAGTACCCACTAACTATCATTAAGTCAAAATCTACCAACCATGCTTCCTCTAGGAGATTGAGACTGAGAAACACTTTATTTTTATGTTTCCTATAGCCTCTAACATGTGGGGATTTAAATGATTCATTACTATAGGGGGTCTAGATTAGTAGCATAGCATTCCAATTTGCATAATAACACCAAAGCACCACAAGCCCCTCAAGCCTCATTCTAGGTGGAGAGGATCTTTTTTGTATCAATGTCAAGGGCCTTCCCCTTATTTGCAAGCCAAGTCATAGAAATAGATACACATTACTAGCTTTTTCTCTACTACCAAAGGTCAGAGATCTTGGATGCTAGGAAAGGCTCTAAGGGGAGTATTTAGTTCCCTTGTAATCCAGCCTAGCCATCTCAATCTTGGACCTACTTTTATAAGCATTCTCAAATTTTGCTTAGGCTCTTTTGCACTGATAGATGATGATGATGTTATTTCTTATAGTTCAAGCCTTACTACAAACATGTTAGTTCATTTTTGCTTTGTATTTAGTTACTTTTCATAACCTAGGGTCTTCTTACCCTAATACTTTGTCATGTCCCCTTCTAATTAATTTCAAATGGTGAGCTTAATAGCCCATTCCAACATTTTCTGTGGACTATGGTAAGAATTAGGATTGTAATTTATTTAATATTTAATTTTGGTTTCAAAATATTTTAATTTTCAAGGATTATTATTTGGGCCAATTAAATATTAAATATTTGATATATTATTGTGGCTCCTCTATTTGAGGCATTGGGATTTTCAAGAGACATTGATAACTCCTAGATATTAAATTAGCAAGATTCTATGACAAGATATGGCAGGTTGTCATTGGGAGTTATGGACTATTTTTTGCCATAGTTATAGTCCTTATGGAGGTGGTATGGAAATATTTTATTTTATTTTATTTACCTCCATAAGGGGTGTTTGGATTTTGGGCGCCCAATTTGAGCTTGTAGAATATAAATATTATTTAGAATTCCTTACTTCTTTATCTAGCTTTTATCTTAACAAAACTCTGTCAAAATTTAGAGGATAAAAACCCTTTGCCTACAGGACAGTAATCTCAACCAGAGGTTGTATTAGAGCTTCAATGATTTAGAGTTGCAATTTCTACAGTTTGTATGTTATTTTCAGGTTTTGGTGTGGATTTAAAGCAAAGTTTGGATTGATGTGTGTGGCTGTTGTTTTGTTGTGTATCATTCCTTTGTTGTACCTTTTGACCATCTAGATCAGCTACAGCTATTGTAGTTATATTGTAATTTGGTGCAAAGATTGTCAAAGTGTGTGTGTGTTATGCAGTTTGAGTGAGGATTAAGGAGTGGATTTGATTCCAGATTCGTGTTGTTGGTTGCTACTGTTATAATTCCTGTTCTACAGCACTTTGCTGTACATTTCATCAGTCCAGAGGGTTTACAACAGATTTGGGAAGTTATCTTTGTTTTATGCAAAAATTGTCAAAATTGTCTATCTACTACAGAGATCAATCTCCATATTTGTGTTCCAATTGAGGGCTGTAATTTTCTGATACTAATCAGCAAGAAGCTGTATATTTTGCTGTGTAATCCATGCAAATTTTCCATCTCCAGATTATATGAGAAGTTTCCAATTGATTCTGAAAAAAATTACCAATTTTGGTTGTGTAGTTTTAGAAAAAATTGTTGTGCAAGTTTGAGTATTTTCTGGATTAATTTTTGAAATCATGTTCAGATCTGAAATATTTTTTAAAAAATATTTTTTGGAACATTACATACTTATCTTTTACAACTGTTATACTTCCTAAGTAGAGCCAATAGCAACTATAGTTTTATGAGGTATAGCGATTCATCTTTAGGAAATTACATTCAGGAGTTGGGCCAGTAGCAGTTACTCATGTTTTTTCTTGGGTGAATGACTGCAATAATAATTGAAGTCTAGATCAGGGGTTGTGGGTGACAGTAAATTCCACTGTTGGTTGGAATGAGATAGCAATCGTCTACATTATTGTTGAATTTTACTCTAGAAAGATTTTTGGTTGAACCATAAATCTATGTAACTGTGCTTCGAGGTTTGTATTTACCCTTTGGAGTTCTCTTCTAAGAGGAACTGTCACAGAATCAGATTCCTAACTCCGGTGTGTTAGCGTCTAATTCGAAGTGGCAGCCTAGACTGTCAGAAATTAATTAGTTGGACTCTAATACTTTGAAATGGCAAGTGAATGAATGTAGATTGACAAATATTGAAATGTGAGAGATTTGTGGTGGACCAAAGAACTCTTGTTCTTTCTACTTCCTGTACCAGCTGAAGTTTACATTAATGAAAAGCATCTGTTTTGCTTTAAAACTCTTTCATCTCAGATGTACTTCATCTTTTGATATGTTACCAATTTCTTGTGTAGTTTGATTGTGCAATATAACATAAGATTTTAAACAAATGGAAGTGATGCAGGAGCATTTTGGGAATCGTGCAATCAGCATCAATCCCAAAAGAAGCCATCAGATAACTTCAAAAGTAGATATTCCATCAAACACTTGGCTTCCCTATGTCATGGTTTGAGCTATTCAAAAGGAAGCTGCCACTTCTTAAGACACATGGATGATGGGTTTTCAGTCATTAATCATGAATGTATCCTTGGATTGGGTAACCAACAATATGTTTGGGTGAATTTGTCCTTGATAGGCTGCAACAATCCATGAGCACAGGGTTGTTGGAGAAATTGGAGGAAGTCAACGTCTTAGAAAGAAAAAAGGCAAAATTATTTGCTGGAATCACGGAAGAATGAGCGCAGGGCCCAAAGGAATTCATTGCAAAAATCCACTCATTGAAATGTGGGGTTGTTTCACAGAGTAGGGGTGTTTTGGGGGAAATTCTGGTGAAGAGGTGAGCTTATTGGAGCAATTGGGAATGCCTCTAACCGAACCAAAGATAGATTCATAATGGTTTTCCATCTAGAACATGAATCCATCAATAGAATTGAGATCCATATCAGATTTGCAGGTTTTCTAAGCCATTTTTGACGTCTTTTGGGCATTTTAGGGCATCATGACTGCACACAAACCATTTGGAATTTGGGAAAATCAATTGTGAATTTGAACTGGGCTTTTTTGTTTATGAAGAATCATCTTTCACAGATCTGTGATCAATGGTAAATTTCTATGGTTGGTGACTTTGAAAATTAGACCAAATGTTTGACAAAATATATAGTTATGTAAAAACTGTGGTTTGCTGATTTTTTTTTTAAATGTAATGGAGTGAAATTTGATAAACTGATTCTTCTATTGCTTCTACCCTCTCATTCAGATGAAATTTAAGTAGTCATATGCCCTATCTCTTTGCTTGATCTAGTTTTGAAGCTAAAGTGTAAGATGTCTATTTAAATTTGCCTTTTAAGAGCTGGAAAATGCAATTTCTGAAGGTTGTCAATGGTTTGATTTGGCCTAGGATGTTAGTAACCAAAGACATAAATTTACTAATAATTTTGCATGTCTTCATGCCATTGGCTGCAAAGCAGGGTAGCGTGATGAAAAACCCTTACCTTGACTACATCAAATGCCTTCCCTTGGTATAAGTGGGCTAACAATTCTGAGAAACTTATGGATAACAGATTCTAGATTGACAAATAATGAGGGGAATGAGAGTAGAGTGAGATATCTGCAGTCAAGGAATACTATTATTTGTACTCCATCCACCAGCTGAAGGGCACATTAATAGAAAGCCTTTGATTCGCACCATAATTTATTCATCTCATATGTGCTTCATCTCCTGGTAGGTCAGAAATTTCTTATATGCTTTTGTTGTGCAATATAACATAGAATTCTCAACAAAGGGAAACCTATTGCAGGCCTTGCTATTTACGGTATAAGAGTTGTCTGAACCATATGGAAAATCACCGTTACCAAGCAATTTATGTAACTTCTTTGAAAATTTATGTGTAATGGGAGAATAAAATACACATCCACGCCTCCCAATTTAGCATCTTAACAAAATATTCCTGGACAAGCTCTGACAGAAAATTACTATGTTAGAAAAAAAATTGAGGAGGAAATAAGGCTAAAACTTGTTACCTAAAGCCTGGAATATGAACACTGCGAATCACTTCAAAAAGGAGAGGGATTTTTTGATCCAGCAAATGAAAAATGTGCTTCCCCTCTGCATAACTGCTTCCAAATGCTGTGCGTGAAATTATGTCTGATGTAAGTACACAAAACTCTTTAAAAACTTCAATTTCATTGGCACCTGAAGACACCAGTTGACTCCACTCTCTCAACATGTTGATGCCATTTTTTAGAGCTCTGCCCGTAGGAGACCTAGGAATAACCTAACAGACCAAACTTAGGTCTTAGTTTTCACCAGACTTTCCTCCTTTTTGGGTTGCCCCTATTATTTGAGGGTCACCCTACTTGTTTCCATCCTGGAGCCTAGCTCTAGTGACAGATCACCTTCTCAACCTTTCAATAAGCATATGCAACTGTCAAATCACACCCAAGTGTCAGCCTTTTTGGGTCATCCCCTATTATTTGAGGGTCACTCTCGAGCAACCTGACCTGGTAAAAGGGGCAACCCATGGGCGACCCTTGCAAGATTTCAAACACGAGTTTCTCCTTTGGTTTGAGCCAAAAAAATCTCTATTTTCATCTAATTTCCATGCAAATTCAAGATAAACATGGACAAGATCATAATTAACTCATGCCTACCAATCAACCAATTTAAGCCTGTGTGATATAATTTTAACTCCCCTCCAAATATTCCTAACAACCTATTGTCCTAATTTGCTTCCCAACCAAATAGTCCAAATCCATAAAAACTCTAAGTGTTTTCCCTTTTAGAGATGCAAGGAAAAACATCCAAATTGACTAAGTCTGAAAAAACCTTGAGTTTTCCTTGTGTTTTCTAGCTTTTCAAATTTATGGAGTTCAGAGTTTGGAGTTCTACCCTTCGCCCTTCCATCTTACACTACTCCAAACTTCGCTCCTTCCCTTTGAAAATAAAGCTAAGTATTGTAACCTTTTTGGACTTTGAACTTTCCTTCTTCCCCCTTCTCTCTTGGAAGGCATAAGGCGGAAGGCCCGAAGCCTGACCCCTGCTAAGTGATAATTTTTCTATGGCATTCTGCCATTCCGTGGAGAATACTTTAATAGAACAAAAGGTGATGGTGGAACCACGTAAAGCGGACGCATGGCCATGACATCAACTTACCACCTCATTTCTCTTATATTTTGCAGAGGCTATTACCTTCGTCGGGCCTTGTTTTTGCTCCCCGCGGAGCCACGAATGTTGCCACGTGGACAAAGGGAAAGTGAAAGAAAAAATGAGTGGGGCCCGAGCTTCGACTATTTTCTTTGAGAAATAATGCTAAGTGTTTTAGGCTTTAGGGATCGGACCTTCCTTCTTCCATCTCACTAAAGGTGAAAGACAGAAGGCCCAAGCTCCGAACTCTGCCAAAACTTTCAAAAGATTGGCTAAGTCTTTGACTTTCAGGGCTCAGACTTTCCTTCTTCCTCCTTCGCTGCGAAGGTGAAAGATGGAAGGCCCAAGGCCTAAAGTCCACCGATAATGTAATCGTCCTTTGTAGAGTGGAGCTTGGAGGGTAGGCTTTCCTCCTTTCATCTTCTCTTTTGTAAGGCAGAACGCTTAAAGCTTGAGGCCTGATCTCCGATGGCTTCTACGATCTTCAGAAACAAAGGCAAGAAAGCTAATAAAGGGTCCGCCATGATCATACATGATGAAATATTGCTTCCAAGGTGGGAATCCAATCCAAATGAAAAGCCAAACATCCAGCTCTATCTAGAAAAATTGTAGTTGAGCATTTATTATTGTGGGTGGTGTTTCAAGAGCTAGTTTTCAATATAGATATTTGAAGATATTTGTTCAACCACTTCTTGGAGATATTTTCTGCATTTATGTCAAGACAATCAAATTTTCTTTTGATATTCATTTGTAAAATATCTTTGACAAGCCCATGGGTGCATTCATTACAGTAGACAATGGCGCTTCATTGTAAATGCTATATAATGCATGAAATGTAATGTTTTTGGGTTGGTCATTAATTGTAAAAAATCACATCTCTTTTCAGTTGTAACTGTGCCTCTTTGAGAATAAGAAATATAATATTTTTACCTTCTCATGATTTCTAGTTGCTCTATGTAATTTTTGTATTTGAGTATCCATTTGTGAATCTCTCTTTCCTTTTGGATCTCAATTAGTTTATTTTACCTCTGTAGTTTGCTCATGATTTGTGTATGCTAGTCTATTGTTTATTGTTAATCTGTGCATACATGATTGTTTTGAGGGTCTACCTATATTCAAACTTGGTGTATCACCGCCTTTCACTTTTAGTTTATCATCCTTCCCCTTTTCTGCAATGGTGCATGGATTAGGTTTAGTCTTAAGAATAGCCGAATCCCTCATTCAGCAAAGGAACCAACCTCTCACTGGAGATTTTGCCTCCTTGCAGGGTACGACACCTAGAGGTCATCTCAATGTTTCACTGGATTGTTGGAGCCCTAAAAGCCTTCAGCACAAGGTGCAAATCCATGTGACAACAATTTCTGACATGCTCTGTGGGACTATCTGATGATCCTTATCATCCATTGAAGAGTTCTGGTGTGTTCTTCATTGCATCTTGACATTCAGGGCAGTCGCTCTAACACCATGGTGACTCTACTGATCAGATCTGCTAGTAAAGTTGCCCCAAGTGCCTAAAGAGCTTCAAGAATCAGGATTTCGGTGGTATTCCCAGTTTAACATGTTTTTAGAAGCATTTCAATCACCTGGCAACTCCTTGACCTATGAACTCATTTCTTTGAAGAGCAGACATGTTTATCCTTATTTTTTATGATTGTTTGAATGTTTCCTATTTCTTAATGCTTCAAAATGTCATTTTTTATGGAAACTATGGCTACTTCCCTCCACCCAACCAAAATCTAAATATTATGCCTCCATACCAACAATATCAGACCCAAGATAGCTCTAGTTTTATACCATACAACCCTACAACAACAGGATATCAGCATCACTGCCCCTGCTCAATCTTCCTGGCAATCTAATAATGCTTATTTTCAACCCTAGGAAAACCACTTCGTCCCTAATCAATATGATTGCCCTCCTAACCCGCCTCAAGTGGACTATGATTTTGATAACATGAGTCCCATGGATATAACATGATGGACTTGCAAAGGAGGTTGGAGGAAATTCAAGGAGTGGTCGATTATAACCAACAACAAGAGGAGCTTGCTTTTCAGGCCCATCTTCAACAACAATAGTAGCGGGAGGCACAAGAAAGGGTTTTTCAAGAAAACCTTCCTTCAAATAGGATTGTGGCTCATGAGCATTAGATGAGGCAACTAGTCCAATCAGTTCCGCCTTCTCCCAGCTTCAGTCTGTAATGTGTTGTACCTATTGGTTCTTTTTAAAATCTTAATAGTGTTATTTTATTATTTTTATGTGTTCTTTCAGAATAGACAGAAGATGCAGAAGGGGTTCTCGTTTTCTTGAGATGTGTTGCCAGATCAATACAATATAGAGCATGTAATGAAAACCCAAAAAAAGTACAACAATTATGGACAAAATAATAGATACCCAAACCATAAAATCACCAAATATGAATTACTATCATATACACATATCAAGAAATATAACTTCATACATATGCTATAGTTGGACCAGCAACTGAGTAGTGTAGAACTTCTCCAAATCACTCTAATTGATAGAGAGTTTGCAATACAAATGTTACTAGCTGTTCTAAAACCCTAGACACCAAATACAAGGAAGATATATGTTGCCAAATACTAGGAAATGACTCCCAACAACCCCATGTCCCTCCTGGCTATTGTATGGCCTGGCTGTAGCAAATTTTAGTCCCAAACAATTGCTAAACTCACCAAAAATACCACCTTTATCTCTGTTTTGACCTGCAGACCCAAGGCGACCATGAAAGGGGGATATATATGCCCCAAATCACACTAAAAAGGCCCCAAAGGTAGTATGACCTGCTTGAGGTATGGTATGGCCAGCACTATAGATAGTACAATTATTCCACACTCCTCTTCAACCTCTCTAATCTACCCTTACTCCTTTGATAGCCACTAATAATCAACAAATTTGCAAATGATATGAACTATATGCCCCAAAATCCTCCTCAAATGAACTCCATTGAAGCACAATTGCAAATACTGAATGTATCTACCTCAATAGCACCTTTGGATGGTATTGCACATCTGTAGAATGCTGTCACCGAAGGGAGTTTTCGTTCCCAACAGCCCTCTAGGTCAAAATCTCTTCAAACCCTCTCAAACCCTACCAGAGCAAGAATGAGCAATTTCATAATATCAAGCATAAGCAAATGAATCACTTTTTCTTCTTTTATTTCCCCAAGTGAGGCGTTGCTTTTTGAGAGGGAAATATTTTAACTTTAACACTTTATTATTCCCAAGAGGTGGGCATCCAAGTCATAAAAGTGACACTTTAAATATTACTTCAATGTCACTTGCTTTTTAATCTCAAGTCCCAATTAAAATAACTTAATTAATCTTTGGACTTCAAAAAGAAGGTCAAGATAAACTCAAAATCCAATGTTCTATAGCTCACTGGAAAGGTCTTGACGAGACGCATCCACTCCAATTTTGAGAATCCTGAAACAACACCATTCTCTAATTTACTAAAAATAGCAAGTATGGGTAAAAAGCTAACAAAGCCACCTCTTGAAGGTACCAACTAGATCTCAACTGAACCCAAGCCAACATCCACACTACTGATTAACTCATCCAAGGCTCTGCCAACCATGGTTCCCTAACCAAGTTAGTTAGTCTATAGGAACCCAATGATAGACTAACTCTGTATAGAGAAAGGGGACATTATAGTCCGCCCTCCCTAAGATTGCTTGCCTCAAGCAATCTCAAATTAGGATGCGATAAAATATGCTCGCTCTCCCAAGTAGCATCCTCAACTGGCAGGTTTTTCCATTTGACCATATACTCCCTGATGATCCTCCTCCGCAGGGTACGTTCTCTAGTATCAATAATAGCCTCGGCTGCTAAGATCAACTTCCCCTCTTCATCAAGAGGAGGTAACTCTGCAGAAGGTGTCATATTGTGCCCTAGCACCTTCTTGAGGCGAGATACATGAAACCCATTATGTACCCTACTACCTATCGATAACTCCAACTCGTAAGCCACTTCTCCAACTTTCTTGGAGATCCTTAAAGGCTTGTAGTATCATGGCTAAAGCTTCTCTACACCACTCTTCTTGAGAGTGGATGTCTGTAGGACTGTAGCATCAAATATACCATGTCACCAACCTCGAAAGAGCGCTCAGTCCTATGCTGATCTACATACTGCTTCTATTGATTCTATGCTTTTTGAATATTTTCCTTCAAAGACCTCATAATGTCCTAACTCTCCTGTAGAAGGTCTTTGGCCTTAGGTACTCTACTATCACCAAACAACAAATACACAAAGCTTGGTGCATCATACCCATATAGTGCCATGAATGGTGACATCTGAATGGACATGTTATAAGTGGTGTTATAACAATATTCCCCCATGTGTAGCCACTTTACCCATGGCTTTTGCTTTCCTGCTACATAATTTTAGAGGTATCCTTCCATCCATTTATTAACTATTTCCATTTGGCCATCTGTCTGTGGCTGGTAGATGGTGCTAGGGGTGAGCTCTGTCCTTGTCAACCTAAAGAGCTCCTGCCAAAAATTACTTAGGAACCTGTTCTCCATATCACTCACGATGCTCCACAGTAACCCATGAAGACGGAATACCTCTCTAAAAAATAATTCTACAACCTTCGTCAAGCAGTGTAGGTGGTTGGAATGGCCAAGAAGTGTGCAAACTTCGTCAATCTGTCCAGATGTAGTCCCGTCCTTGGACTTTGGGCAAACTTGTGATGAAGTCTATCGAAATACTATCCATTTCTGCTGACATGTCAGGCACTCCCTCACATACTTCAACACTTCGGTTTTGAGGCCCTTCCAAGTGAAACGCTCTCTCACTTGCCTGTATGTTTTGAAATAACTAGGATGTCCAGCCATTGGAAAATCATGGAAAGCTCTCAAAACCCTCTGTTTCATCTCTGAACCTGGCACTAGAAAAATCCTGCCCTTGTACATGATCAAGTCATTTACCACTGTGTATCTATCATCTCTAATAGTGCCATCTATGATCCCAAAAGCCCATTTGTCTTTTGCATACTCTGTAGATATCAACTCTCTCCAATCCTCTACAATCTCACCCAATGCACATAAATGAGGCCTCCTGGACAATGCGTCAGCAACTATGTTTTTCTTTCCTTTGACATAGACAATGTCAAAGTCATCGACCTGTAGTTTACTGACCCACTTCTTATGCCTGTCATTAAGGTTCTTCTATCCAAGGAAATGTTTCAGGCTATTATGATATGTTTTTACCACAAACTTGCTCCCTACCAGGTACTTCCTGAACTTAGCCAAAGTGTGCATGATGGATAGCATCTCCTTGTCGTATATACTGTAACTCTTCTCCACATCCCTCAACTTCTTGCTCTCAAATGCGATGGGGTGTTTATCCTACATTAATACCACACCAATGCCTTGCCCTAAGGCATCACACTGTAACTCAAAAGGCCTGCTGAAATTTGGGATGGCCAACACTAGATAGGTACTCATCAACTCTTTAAACCTATCAAAACACTGCTGAGCATCACTAGACCAACCAAATGCATCCTTCTGAGTCAAGTCTGTAAGGGGGGCAACTGGCTGTGAAAAACCCCTCATGAAGTGGCAGTAGTATCGACATAAACCAAGCAATCCCTTGAGCTGAGAGAGATTCTTTGGTGGCGGCCAGTCAATAATCACCTGAATCTTTTCCCGGTCCACCTTAACACTGCCAGCACTAATAATGTGACCTAAGTATAACAACTCGGTCATCCCAAACTCACACTTCGACATCTTGGCGTATAATGACTCATGCTCAAGTATGCTCAAGACAATGTCTATGTGCTTCAAATGTTCCTCCCATGTCCTGTTGTATATAAGTATGTCATAAAAAACATGAGCACAAATCTCTGCAGCTGCTCTCTGAATACCCTATTCATACAAGACTGGAATGTAGCTAGCATGTTGGTCAAACCAAAAGGCATGACTAAAAACTCAAAATGCCCATAATGGCATCTAAATGTTGTCTTCTCAATGTCCTCCTTCCTGACCCAAATTTGATGATAACTGGATCTCAAATCAATCTTTGAGAAGTAGCATGCTCTGTGCAACTCATCTATGAGCTCGTCAATACAAGGAATGGGGTATCTATTTTTTATTGTCTTTTTATTCAACTCTCTGTAATCTATACACATCTTGAGGGTTCCATCCTTCTTCTTTACCAAGACAACAGAAGAAGTGAATGGACTCTTGCTCGGCCTGATGTACCCCATTTCTAGAAGCTCCTTAATAGCCTTCTCGATCTCGTCCTTATATCTTTTTGGATGCCTGTAGGGTGTAGTAATAATAGGTTTGGCACCCTCTTTGAGCTCAATAACATGTTCAATTCCCCTATCAGGGGGTTGACCTTGTGGAATATCACTAAACACTTTGGTGTGTTTAGTCAATAAAGCTTGAATTTCAGGAGGATACTCATGCTTCTGTTGATCTGTAGCTGTAGGCATCACCATCACCTCTGCTACCCACTAAACCTGATCATGACGTATCAATTGCTACATTCTCTTGAGTGAGACCACTCTCAGTCCACCATCTAATATTCCCCTGAGCACATGTCATCTCCCGTTCACATCAAACTTCATTTCCATAGTCCGCAAGTTGAGAGTGAACTCCCCAATGTCATGTAACCATCTCATGCCCAAAACAATGTCCATCTCACCCATGCTAACCACATAAAAATCTAACTAGCAAGTATAATCATTCAACATAATGGTTAGGTTGGGTATTCTCCTGGTATAGGTGAGAACAAATCCATCTGCCACTCTCACCTTAAAACCTTTGAACTCTTATGTCTTGAGTCCTCTCTTAGCAACCAAGCCATCGTCTATGAAATGGTAGTAGCACCAGTGTCTAGTAGAGTGATCACTTGCTGTCCACCAAGTATTCCTCTCATCTTGAATGAGCCCTCTCTTTGAATGATGGAGAGATGTGTTGTAGGTAGGGTTGCATGTTCCTCCTTATCTGATGCCTTGGATGAACCCTCTAAACCTGAATCATTGGCTTCTGATTGCTGGTCTGAATGTGGTTCTGACTCCATTTACGCATCTCCAGAAAAGTATTCCAACTATTTTTCTTTCCCTTGGGCAGCACACTTGTGCTTAGGATCCCAGAGCTCTCAGCAATGAAAACAAAGTTTCTTTCTCTTGAGGTCACTTAACTGATCATTATCCAACCTGGGAGAACTCTTATGTTGCTATCTGGATTCCTTCTAAAATTGTTTCCTGTCCTTATCTTTCTTGTGAATGAGCCCTTTGGATTGAAATTTACTCCTCCATGCCAAGGACTCCATGTCATGGGCCTTCTTCATGGCCTCTTGAAGAAAAGATGGATCTAGACCCTTTATCCAACCCCACAAAGGATCTGATAGCTCGTCTATGAATAGCATCATCAACCTGCACTTTGAGATATCAGAGACCATAATAGATAGCTCCTGAAACTTTGAAATGTATGAATCCACTGAGCCCACTTGCCTAACTTGAGCTAACTCCTTGAATTGCAACTTTGGATCTTTCTTATCAAATTGGTCAATTAATCTGGCAGTGAACTCAACATAAGAAGTGATCTGATCATGGCCCAAGGTGATCTTACCATTACTCCACCATTTGTGATCGCTGCCCTCTAAGTGTAAAGCCCCATAAGTGATTGCATCAACTTCGGGCATAGGGTTGATCTATAAATAGCTGTCTAATTTTTGGACCCATGCTCTAGCAGTGGTTTTTCCTAAACCATCAAAGTAGGGCAAATCATCTTACTAACTTTCTTTTGGAGCTCTTGATTCTGTTGTCTGTTACTCCTGTTGGCTCTGTGTTTCATCCTGAGATTAGAATACTCTCTGAAAGTCATCTCAGCTCTGAACTCTTCACTACAAGCCCACCAATCCCTCAAAATTACATCTTGAAACTCAACCTGCATAGGCTCCTATTTGGGAACATTCTTCCAAGGTGCAAAAATAGGTATACCGGGTCTATCACCAGCTGTAAATTGTGTAGCTCCCCTATTATTGACTGATGCTTCTGCCTCATTATCCCTATCTATGTGCCTATCTCCATTATTCCTGTCACCTCCAATTTTATTCTGTTCTTGTCCCCATTGTTGTTCTGGTTCCTTTCATTATTGTTATTGTTTTTGTTATCAATATTGTTCCCAGCACTACTAGGTATTAACCGGGTAAGGATCTGAGCCAGTTCTGTTTGTGATCTTTGCATTGTGTCCAGCATATCTCGCTGCCCTCTAGCCAGATCACTCAAGGCATGCATCATGCTAGGAAAATCTACTCTCCCTTCATCAAACTGGTCTCTACTAGACCTACCCTCACGATCACCCATGTTTTCTAAAATGGGTTCCTCTTCACTATAAAATACTACTAGTTGTTCCTCTGCGGCTATCAGCTCTGTATATGTATTTACAAAAGGGTCTATCTGGGGAACCTCAATATCAATCTGTGATCTATTTCTTCTAAGATAATACCTATGTGTACCAGTTTGCATGTCTCATTTCATCATCTGCATGTTTCTGTCTAACCTCACAAGATGGCAGGAAGAGTTGTGCTCTGATACCACTGTAATGTGTCCTACCTGTTGGTTCTTTTTAAAATCTTAATAGTGTTATTTTATTATTTTTATGTGTTCTTTCAGACTAGAAAGAAGATGTAGAAGGGGTTTTCATTTTCTTGAGATGTGTTGCCAGAATCAATACAATATAGATCATGTAATGAAAACTCAGAAAAAGTACAATAGTTATGGATAAAATAACAGATACCCAGATCATAAAATCACCAAATATGAATTACTATCACATACCCATATCAATAAATGCAACTTCATACATATGTTGTAGCTAGACTAGCAACTAGGTAGTGTAGAACTCCAAATCACTCCAAATGTCAGAGAGTTTGCACTATAAATGTTACCAACTATTCTAAAACCCTAGATGCCAAATACAAGGAAGATATATGCTAGAAAATACTAGGAAATGACTCCCAACAACCCCACATTCCTCCTGGCTGCTGTACGGCATAGTTGTAGCAGATTTTAGTCCCAAACAATTGCTAAACTCACCAAAAATACCACCTTTATCTATGTTTTGACCTGCAGACCCAAGGTGACCATGAAAGGGGGATATATATGGACCAAATCACACTGAAAAGCCCCCAAAGGTAGTACGTCCTACTTGAGGTATGGTATGGCTAGCACTATAGATAGTGTGGTTGCTCCAAACTCCTCTTCAACCTCTCTAATCTACCCTTACTCCTTTGATAGTCACTGATAATCAACAAATGATATGAACTATATGCCCAAAAATCCTCCTCAAATGAACTCCATTGAAGCACAATTGTAAATACTGAGTGTATCTGCCTCAATAACACCTTTGGATGGTATTGCACATCTGTAGAATACTGTCACTGAAGAGAGAGTTTTCGTTCCCAACAGCCCTCTGCGTCCAAATCTCTTCAAACTCTAGCAAAGCAAGAACAAGCAATTTCAGAATATTAAGCATAAGCAAATGAATCACTTTTTCTTCCTTTATTTCCCCAAGTGAGGCATTGCTTTTTGAGAGCGAAATATTTTAACTTTAACACTTTATTATTCCCAAGAGGTAGACGCCCAAGTCATAAAAGTGACACTTTAAATATTACTTCAATATGTCACTTGCTTTTTAATATTTCTAAAGTCCAATTAAAATAACTTAATTAATCTTCGGACTTTAAAAAGAAGGTCAAGATATAAAATCGGAATCCAATGTTCTATAGCTCATAAGAAATGTCTCGATGAGACACATCCACTCCAAATCTAAGAATCCCAAAATGGCACCATTCCCCAATTTATTAAAAATAGCAAGTATGGGCAAAAAGTTAACAAAGCCACCTCTCAAAGGTACCAAGTGGATCCCAACTGAACCCAAGCCAACATCCACACTACTGATTAACTCATCCAAGGCTCTACCAACCATGGTTCCCTAACTAGGTTAGTTAGTCTACGGGAACCCAATGATAGACTAACTCTGTATAGAGAAAGGGGACATTACACAGGCAACCCCTTTCTCCTACTCAATTTCAGCCTATGGAAGAGCAACCTTGACTTCGCAAGTTCCAAGGTTTCAAAGCCTCTCTTCCCCCACAAGCCCCCATTCCTATGCAAACCCAGATTATCATTCCCCAGGAACAAATTTGCCCAGAACCCTCTCCCCTCCAAGAAATTCAAGAAAATATCCATGCATATTTCCCTAATACTATTTCAATTTTCAAGGGTGGACCTATTGTCTACCGAGCTAATTAGAAAGATGAGCCAAAGGAGGAGGTGGAAGAGGATGAAACTAATGAGGAATAGTTTGTTGTTCCTACACTCACAGTGGTAGAATTGTTTGAACCTATTGCACTTGTGAGCACTATTAATTCAAATAAAGAGCTTAATCCTCTAGACTTTGGTTCTTTTGAAGCTTTTTCTCATGCATCCAATCAAGCAAACAAGGTTGAAATCCAAAAATTGCATGGGGAAAAGGTTCAGCTACAGAGACAAATTGAGCAAAATCCTATGCATTTGTAGTCAAATGATGAGGGCATTAAGGATGAGGTTGTTATGGAGATTGCTCCTCCAAAGGTTGATGATGCCCCTCTATTTCATGAATTGTCCAGTTGTATTGATGACAAAGTGGGCATACAATTGCCTATATCAGTTGCAGTTCTGGAACAACATGGAGACAGTGAACATGATGGTGAGTTGCTAGCATGTGAAGAGGAGAAAGAGGCAGCCCCATACTAAAAAGTGCAGGAGCTAATGATTCAGACCTGTTTGAGGAGCTCCCATATTTTATTGAAAATGATGATGTGGAGATTGAACATAGGCAAGAACAAATTAAAGATTTGTTCTCAATTTTCTAGTAGGGATATCAGCTCCTTGGTGGAGATGTTTTCTCCATTGAACATGTGTAGGGCTCATTTTTTTAGCCTAATCTAGAAAATCATGAGCATCTTGTTCATGAGGTGGAGGCAGCCTTATTTCCAATTGACCCATAGGAGCCAGAGAATTCAAACAAGCAACAAAAGGTTGTAGAACTAGGGAATAAACATGAATGCAATAGTGATGGATAGCATGCCATTTCAGTGGGATGCCCTATTAGGCATCTAGCCCAACTAGAGACATATCAGAGAGAGTCCCTACCTGTCATGCTTTCTTTAGAGCATGAGGTTGAGCATCAAAGAGGGCTAGACCAACCCATTTATCCACTCCCAGGCAGCTACATTTCTGATCAATGCAAGTGGATAGGTGAGTTTTTCTTTGTCCTTGGGGAAGTATTTCATTATTTGGTTATATGCCCATCCCTTCCCCACCTCTTTTTAACTGCCCACATACATGAGAAACATTGCAAATTGTTAAGAAAGGGCAATTACTGTCAAGAACCCGTTAATGGCTTTGTTTGAAGCCGTTTCCTTATTATTAGCTTAAGATTAGAGTAGGTTTTATTTCAGTTTTAGGTTTACTTTCCCTAACTACTTTTGCACAGATTGCATTGTCATTAGGAGAATGCAGGCCTTGTTCCTTTTTGGTGTTGTTTTAGAGGTGGGTTTTCAGTTGTTTTGACCTGTTGTAGTCACCTTTGACTCTATGCCCAATGAATGCTTAAGGCCACTAGTTTCCATTTGCTTAGTAAGCAAACACCCCGAGAAGTCACCAAGATGTTGTCCTATTTTGCTTCCCAGCAAAATAGTCCAAATCTATAAAAAATCTAAGTGTTTTCCTCATTAGAGATGCAAGGAAAAACATCCAAATCGACTAAGTCCCAAAAAACCTTGAGTTTTCCTTGTGCTTTCTAGCTTTTCAGAGTTTCAAAGTTTGAAGTTCTACCCTTCGTCCTTCCATCTTACACCGCTCTGAACTCCACTCCTTTCCCTTCGAAAATAAAGCTAAGTATTTTAACCTTTTTAAACTTCAGACTTTCCTTCTTCCCCCTTCTCTCTTGGAAGGCATACAAGGCAGAAGGCCTGAAGCCCGACCCCGCCGAGTGATAATTTTTCTATGGCATTCCGCCATTCTGTAGAGAATACTTTAATAGAATAAAAAGTGATGGCAGTGATGGTGATAGTTTGTCATTGATGTCAAAAGGTATTGAGAGAATTGAGTTGTTGTGCATCTTCACAAAGTATCATTAGGACTGCAGGACATTTGAGGATCACTTGTACTATTGACAAAGGTTGTTCGTGATCATGCATTTCACAGTTGTTCACTTATGGCAGGAATCAATCAGGAGTTTGGCATCACAAATTTGGATGTTATTGTTATAGGATGTTCATATTGATCCTTGGAGTTATTAGTTTTGGTTTATGATGTTGATCATTGATCATCATCTTCTTTTATGATCACAGGACTTGTTTGATCAGGTTGATCACATAAGATATTGATGCTAACTTGTTTGTGTTCAACTTCACAGGTTCTTTAAATGCTCACATAGTGTTGAGGGATGTTGTCAGTTGGGATTGACTTGATAAATGTTAGTTCATTGATAAGAAATCACTCATTTTGGTGACAAAAGGATGATAATATTACAAGTGTTTGATAACATTCATGCTCACTATATTGGTGTTTCAAGTGCTTACAGGATCACAGGAATACATTGATGTCACTTTCTCTACAGTAGATCTCATTATGACAATATCAGTATGTTGAGAGTAAAAAGGAGAAAGTTTAGATTGGTTGTCCATACTTCATCTCATTAAACTCTAAGAGGATCTAATGCTTTAGTATTCTCTTCTAAGTAAAGGTTCTATATGACAAAGGCAGAGATAAGAAATGGATGTTTCATTCATCATTTATTAGGGCTTTGTGAAGTTCTAAAATCTACATCCTAAAGCCATCACTAAATTCACTTTATGTTTTATTATTGATGACTTGGGATCGATGGTAATAATCATCTTAAGTTATAACTAAAGGGGTTAAGCAACGTTGGAAAACCAGCCCCTACTCTTTCTTTGACCTCCTACACCAGTTAGTCTCTCATGCTCAAGCAAAAAAAAGCACATTAAAGGTTTAAATTTAAAGTGGAGAAAGGGAGCTTAATTCTTGAGCATCGAAATATTTATGAGGAGCATGTTTAATACATAAGGCATCGAATGTGGTGAGCAGCCATCAAATAATTTGAATATCTTATAAAGTTTTGAATACTTTTTTTCAAATGCATCAAAGCCTTATGAAGCCCGAGTATTTGGCACGGTCAATATATAGTAAAATGAAGGGGCCACAAATTCGTGGGCATGAATTTGCATAAGATTTATAATGTTTCGAAAGTTTTTTATTATGTGGAGCACGTTTTTGTAAAGAGTTTTTTTAAATGGCCATATTAAGACCGATATGCCTTAGAGCCCGATTAAGCTTTGGTTTATATTTAAATTTAAAAAAAACTCCTATTTTGTTGGGATAAAGGCTTGAGGTCAAATTTAGATAAGTTTTTTTAGAGGCTAATTTTAGCATGTTTTAAGAGGAGATACAAAAGCATATTTTGTGGAACCATTTACTCTATTTTTATGAAGATTCCTTCTATATTTGTGTATACTCTTGATCAAAGAAAAGAAGGTTTTTTATTGTGTTTGGAGTTGAAGTAAGAAGTTGAAGAAGTTTTTTTTTATGGCAGATTAATTGAAGATTTTTTTAGAAGTGGTGTCCAAAGGTGATAAAGAGAGAATTTTTTTATCAGAGATGATTGTTTATGTTAGTGAAGTTTTGTATTATTCCAGATTGAAGATTTAGTGTAAAGAATATTGTTGTGATGTTCACCACACGCCCCATTTTACTCCTAGGCAAAATGAGGACCCCTGCTGTGGCTGTTGCTTTTGTTTGTGTGTGTGTGGTTTTGCTTGGTGGTAAAGGGAAAAGGAGAGTTAAAATTACAAACTTTGTTAAAAATAATGAAAAAATACATTTTCAGTACCAGAGCATGATATGGTTGCATTCCTTGTGAAATATGAGCTAGGGTTGCTTTTTGAACCATCTTAAAATTCACCATATTTTGCAAGTTATGATCATTTTGGTAAAATGTACAAGGGAGGGGTTTGCTGTTGCATATACAATGCCTCTTGTATATCAGGTTGCATATACAAGGTCTTTTGCATGTAAGTTTGCTTGTATGCAAAGTCCTTTGTATATCGCTTTCCATATACAAAGTCCTCTGTATGTGCAATATCGTTTTATACTTAGTCGCATGGACAATCGGGTTGCATATGCATTACTGTTTGTATGTCGGGTTGATGTACAAAGACCTTTGCATATCGCTTTCACATGCAAGGTTGATTGTATGCCCTTTTTCCTTGTATGCATTTTAAAAATGTTTTATGAATACATGCAGGATGGACTCGAAATGGTTTTAGAGTTGAAATGAATGTTTGGTAAAAATCTGCCAAATGCACCTTTCGTTTGTATGTCTCTTACATACATTCACCATATGCGGTGCTTTATACATTGCCGCGGATTTGAAAAGTTATGAAACAAAGTTAAACCGTTGTATATTTTATGCCTTGTATGTATCCCACATACAAGGAAATATACACTGCTTTATGCATTGCCTAGACCCAAAACATTTATGAATTAGAATTAATTCTTTGTATGTTTCGACTTGTATGTATGTTTCGATATACATACATTCCGAAACATACAAAGCGGAGATACATTGCCTGGAACCCAAAACATCATTAAACAAGATTAAATTGTTGTATGCTGTGGACTTGTATGTTAAAATATACATTGCATACATACAACACGGAATCAAAGAGAAAATAAAATCCGATTAACACAATGTATCGCATCCGGCTTGTATATCAAAGATACATTGTAGGATACATTGTTTTACATACAACCGCCGGAGTCGAAAACATTATGGAATGAAGTAAAGTCCTTGTATATGTCCACGCTTGTATATATATTTTTTTAAACATACATAGCACCTTTTATGTACAAGCCGGATTTGAAATGGAAATTAAAAATAGAAAATTCCTTGCATATTTTGGTGCTTGTATATTAAGGTATACAAGCTCGATATACAAGAGGGACATGCACTCACCATATGCAAGGATTTGAACAAGAAAAAGGCAGGAAATCGAAGCGATAGGAATTTGAGGTTATTTTGGAGCCTGATTGCATATTTTTGGTCAACGATGGTTAACCCAGCCATTTTCTAATGTTGTATGTGCGTTTTTGGACGCGATTTTCACTATTTTAGGACCCGATATCGACATAAGAAATGAGATCGGCACAAAATTTTAGACTCACTCTGACTATGGAGACTCATGCCAATAGGAAGAATGAACAAGCCGATAAGGCTATTTCGAGCTGAGTAAGGAAATCAGTAAGGAATTTTTTTGACCACGCCGATAGTAGAGAGTTTGCCGATGGAGAAGAGGGTTTAAATGTAAAACCAAACTGGCGGTTGGGGTTGACGGCGCGTAAACTCTGTGACTGGGTGTCAAGTGGGAAGTGCATTAGTTGCTACGGTTGGCACACATCGAACATTCTGACTAGGTAATAATTGGCAAGGCAACTTGATGACATTTTTTGATCCGTTTTTATCTGTTTTGTAGGTTTGCAGTGGAGGAAGGAGTTGAAACTTGATGGCGATGACGTCATGGGGGGGACATCTAAGCTCAGGAGCAGAGGAAGATAAGGATGAGGTGCAAAAATTCAAGGGTCTTCATTAATGAAGACAGAATGCAGATGGAGACATCATTGTAGCAGACCACAGGGGTTATTTTTGAGCTACTAGGGTTTCTAGAAGGGCATATTTCGCCCAGATTTGATGTATGCTTAGAGATATTTTGGGAGACTTGTTCTCCACTATTTATTGCTGTAACCAAATGTTTGAACCATTGCTTAACTAGGGTTTTGAGCTGTATTGAGGATAGTCAAGTCTATATATTGTGCCTCTTTACACTGTAATACTTTACACAGGGGCTACACAGGGATTTGTAGCAGCAGAGATTTGTAGAACATAACATTTAGAATAGAGGGACCTTTTAGTTTAGAAGAAGGAGGTCACCTGTGTTTGTAGTAAGGAACGTGTGGAACATCTTACTTCCTTAGTGTATCTGTAAATCTTGTAAGTTTTATATAATTTGATCATTGAAGCTAAGAGTCATTTAGACATTGTAAATCTTATATGACTGTCTGTTTCTAATACAATTGAATCTAGAATTCTGCATCTATCTTCTGAGTGTTTTCCTGCTCTTCATTGTGTTTGAAACATTTTTCTCTTAGAGCTTGCAATTTTAAGTGTATGTTTGTGAAAATGCTCAAAACTTACACTTAAGGCTTTTGTCTGTGGATTTGATCAATTTGCTGTATTACTTATGAAGTACATAACAGAACAATTAGATCCTTCGGTAGATTGAATGATGTTTAGATTAGATATTTCTAACTTTTCCTAACCCATCTAAAATACTTAGCTTAAAATGTAGGAATTTAAAGGAAATTGTCTCATATTTGAAAAGTATGCATAACTGAGTTTGAAAGTAGATAGTTCTCATAATATTTAAAGAGGAGAAAACTGCAATAATTTAAGAAAAACCTTTTAAGGCTTTGTAGCACAGTAACACTTTTATGCAAAAAGGAATGAACAACTTGCTAATATTTATGATCTTTTGCATAGTTTGAGTCTAGTAAACCAATAAGAAACCCTAAATTGTGTAAGGCCCCTTGAACATTACAGCTTCACATCAACCAACTGAATTTGCCAAACAGGTCAAGACCTGACCATATTAAACTTGGGATTAAGCGAATCTTAACCGATTCCTTCATATCTTTCAAGTCAGTTTTGGTTCATTTTATGTGAATTTTAACTATTGTTATGATTGTGTTAAAACAATCATCAACAATTTCTTGGCGCTAGAAGGAGGGCCTGATTTAAGTTAGGGTTTATTTCAAGAAAAACTGGCTAATAATAGTGGTAGAGTGACTAAGTCTAGATCCAGTTCAGGGGATATATTTGTGCAGTTACCTGATATAAGGCAAAGTAACAGTCCTCTGATTTAGAACCCTAAAATAACACACCCAGGAGGCTCATCTAACACACCCCCTGGATCACCTTATACTATCCATAATATTGTGAGTCCTGACATTTCTTCATTCAGATCTTTAAATCTTGGTTCAGGTACTCCTAGAGGTCCTAGTCCTCCTAGAGATCCTATCCCACCAATGAATCTAGGTATTCCTACAAGTCCAGGTCAAGCACAAGTACTTGTAATGGCTTATTTTAATGCTAATTCTCCCATAGCATTCCCTAATTATCATGAGATGCCCAAAAATCCTGAGAAGATATGTCCTAAATACCAGTTGCACCAGGATCTAGAAGATCATATTAGAATATTTAAGGAGGCATGTTTTAGGGCCAGATTAGAACACGAGGACATTGTGTGTAGGTTGTTTCCCTACACCTTCAATGAACAAGCCTCTAACTGGTATGTAAACTTACCCAATGTCTATGTTTCTTCTTGGTCAGTTATGGAAGAAGCATTTCTGTCTAGATTTAGAGGACCCATTGATCCTTGCATCTTGTATCATAAATTGGCTACCATAAAAAGAGGTGAAGGAGAGTTGATTGATAATTTCAATGACAGATTTCAAAAGGCCTACTCTAGGTTGGTAGACCCTTACACCGTGGATGATGATACCTTGTTAGCTATGTACTATGCAGCCTTGGATCCTTTAACTGCCATGTTTGTCAAAAGAAAACCTGACATAGATTCATAATCCAAAGCCTATAAAGAGGCAACCTCAGTAAACCAAGAGATGAGGCATACAACCTATAGCCCATTTGTTAATGGAGGAAATCTTGGGATACGAAATCAGGCACAACCTTGGAATAGAGTCCCTATGCATCACACTCCATTATTGAACCTGGTTCCTACGTACACACCTGTGTATAGTCCGGCCCCAATCCAAGCCATAGCTCCTTACATGGGTAACATTGCTAATAACAGTCAAAATAGTGGTCAGCCTTTCTTCCAACCTCCTAGAGATACAACTGTGGCAAAAGCACAGGAGGAAAGGGAAGAAATCAAAGAGATCACTGCACATTTGAAGAGATTGACCACCGAAGTGACACAACTAAGAAATGAGAATCTCTATGGAAGAGGCAACCAGGGATACAATCAAAATCAGAATTATAACCAAGGCCAAAATCAGAGCTATAGTTCAAATCAAAATTAGAACTACAGTTCAAATCAAAATTAGAACTACAGTTCAAATCAAAATTAAAACTACAATTAGAGCCATAACTAGAATAACAGCCAAAGCCAATGTTCAAATCAGAGCCAAAACTATAATCACCATCAAGGTCCTAACCAGGGTGATGCAGAGCGCACGCTGCAGAAATGCACACCGTGGTATTTCTGTCAATATCGACAAGAGATCTCAAATGTCTCACCGAAACTCCTGCACTCTTTCCTTGTTGGCCTCACTATCTTCTGTCTCCCCAACGATTTCCTTCACACTGAAACCTTCCTATTCATTGGCCAAACATTATACCATTGGCCTCTTTATAAAATGTTTCTCCGAAACTTCTTGTCTCTTCAAACTCCTCATCGGCAACACATGACCCTATCGGCAGCCGCTTACAGACTCCGACCGATACGCTACCGTTACACCGATCAACTATTCATCAGTGACACTTTCTATTGTCACCTCGATTGGCATGAACACATACTGTCGGCTCCACATAGTTTTGTCCACCCGATGACTCTTCTCGCACTGATGACTTCGGCTTGTATATACACTATTTGACCTTCTATCACCGGTAACCCATTGTATCTTCACCCACTTTGACCGCTACAGCCGGTCACCACTTGCACCTCACTAAATGCACATTAACAATGTACATTCCAATATACAATCTTCAACATGCAAATGCAGGATATACACGAAATGCTTTCACATACAATTGATGTATACATAGGAAATGTATTTCGTCAGACAATTTCAACATACATAGGAGTTGTCTGCCTGATATACTTTGGCGATATACACACTGCTTGTATATTCAGTGAACAATCATAAACTCAACCTGAATGGACTCTTACACATACATTTCTTCATAGGATATGCATAGAATGATACTCAGATGCGATAGCAATATACACAGGAAATGTACCTTCATACATATAGGACTTGTATATCCAACGAACAACACAAACTTAACCTAAAGAGACTTTTATACATACTATCCTTCACAGGGTATACACAGGATGCTACTCGCATACAAATGCGATATTCTCACACACTATTCGCACATGCAATTGACGTATATAAATAAAATGTATAATCAAAACTCATGCCAATAACCTCCTCGGTAGCAAATTTCGTAGTTTCTATTCTGCCATGACCATGAATAAAAAAGAAATAAAACAAAAAACTATGGTACAAATCCCATTCCACTGATTTCACAGAAATCCACCAGTGGAATGGTTTTAATCGTGCATCTCGACAACGGAAAAACTAAATTCAATACAAAACAATTCTATACAGATACTATGCACAGGACAATTCGATACACAGGGAATTTACACAGAATTCAGAATTTAAAAAAACACAACTAACAAAATTTCTATTTTTTCATTCTTATAGAGATTCATACATTTGATAATTCCAGAAGGCGAAAACCAACATCCTCTTCCTCTGGCACTTCTGCCGATTTTCTTGATCTTCCACCACCTCCTCTGATTTTGCTTAACCAAGATTATAAGCAAAAACCCTAACTAGTCTCACGACACCTGTTCGGCTTAAGACAACAAAACACCAAATCATGCAACACATTGATTTAATCCTCCACATACCCAAAATGTCTAATGATGTCCAAATCGTCTTATTGGAATGCCCAATTTGAGACCTCGATGCATATGGTGGGGTTGGTTTTCATGGTGGGGTCAGTTCTTACAAACATGAAATGTTAACACAAATACAAGATGACAACATAAAATACATAAAACATTTTACACCTTAGTCTTCTCCCTCATATGTATATTTAGTTGTTCCAGGGGTGCTCCTGCACCATACTCCCTAGGAGAAGAGATCTCAAGCCCACTTGAGATCAGAGTTTGAGGGTCTGCACCATGGCTTGTGATCTGAGCTTCAGTCATCCAAACTACTTCTGAATCAGGTTTCCCATGCCAAGGTACCAAGTATTCCATGTACTCTTTGTTCCTTGTCTTCTTGGCCACTCTTGAGTCTAAGATCTTCTTCAAGTTTGGTGGTTTATGTTTAGGGACAGCATCAGCTGTTGGACCCTGTAATGGTTCCTATTCTACATCTACATTATAAACCTTGGATAATGCATCTTGTACTGCTGTTATGGCAGAACATGTTTGCCTTACATTTCTTGTTGGTGCTAGAGGACAAACAATTGTCCCTACTATGATAACATCCTTGTCTTTACAATTAGCTTGTGGCTGCTTGTAAACCTATTCTTTGACCTTCTACTGATCCATCTGATCTCCATTACCAAAAACTGAAATCGTCTTCAAACTGTGATCTCCTCTTCTTGAGATATCCTCAACCTCCTTTGACTCTGCTGTAGGCATCCTCCCAAACTCCTTACCTACCAAAATAATCTTAGCCGTCTTCTTTGCTTCAGTATCCTTCTACAATGGTGTCATCAGAAAAGTTTTCCCATCCTTATTGATGGTGTAGGTGTTAGCATACCCATCATACAATGCTCTCCTATCAAATTGCCATGGCCTACCCAACAATAGGTGACAACATTCCATGGGCAATATGTCATGTAAAACTCTATCCTGATATTCTCCAATCTGAAAATCAATAAATGCCTGTTCATATACCAAAAGTGATTGACTGTCACTCACCCAAGATGCTTTGTAAGGGTTTTGATGTGGAATCCTTTCCAGTTTCAACTTATCCACCATTTCCTGAGATACCATATTATCTGTTGAACCAGAATCTATTACTACCTTGCATATTTTACCTTTGCTTTTACAATTGGTCCTAAAAAGTGCCCCCCTTTGTATCATCTCCTTGGATGTCTTCAAGAGTGTTCTCCTAAGCATCAATGATTCTCCCTTCTTAGTGTATCCATAACCGTCAGGAGCATGCATACTTTGATAAGCGTTTGAGCTTGTCACACTTTGGCAGTCAGACTCTTGGATCAGATTTGTCCTTCTTTCTCTCATTGAACTTGTTGCTTTTTCTGGACATCTATTGGCTATGTGGCCTTCTTGATTGCAATTGTAACATCTGAGAGGTCCTCTGCCCCTAAAGTTTCCTTTTTGATTGTAACTTTGTCTTTGAGTTTGACTGTTGTCTCCTTTGCTGTTCTCTTGATTGGATTTGCCTTGGTGTCCAAATTCATTTCCTCTACCTCTGAAAGGACTTCTTCCCCCTCTTTGTTGTCTTCCTCTTCCTCTATTCTGTTGTTCTCATTTTCTTTTCAATTTCTCTTCTACTCTCAGCGCCACCTGGAAACACTTGTTGACGGTTTCTGGTGTCAAGATGGTAATCTCATCTTGTATACTATACTTCAGGCCATTAATATTCCTAGCAACTCTTCCTTTCTCATCCTCAGCATGCCCACACCTTAGAGACAATTTATGAAATTCCTTGGTATAGGTGGATACATCCATATCCTTCTGCCTGAGGTTCTACATTTTTCTGTATATCTGCACTTCATAATCTGCTGGTAAGAACTGAGCCTTGATCCTCTGTACCATCCGACTCCAGGATGAGATCATGCTCTTTCCACAAATATACATCATATGCATCGAGGTCATAAAGGAAAGAGTGCAGGAGTTTCGGTGAGATATTTGAGATCTCTTCCGATATTGACAGAAATACCATGGTGTGCATTTCCGTGGTGTGCGCTCTGCATCAAGTGATATAGGAGCACCCCTGCAACAACTAAATATACATATGAGGGAGAAGACTAAGGTGCAAAATGTTTTATGTATTTTATGTTGTCATCTTGTATTTGTGTTAACATTTCATGTTTTTAAGAACCGACCCCACCATGAAAACCAACCCCACCATATGCATCGAGGTCACAAATTGGGCATTCCAATAAGCCGATTTGGACATCATTAGACATTTGGGGTATGTGGAGGATTAAATCAATGTGTCGCATGATTTGGTGTTTTGCTGTCTTAAGCCGAACATGTGTCGTGAGACTAGTTAGGATTTTTGCTTATAATCTTGGTTAAGAAAAATCAGAGGAGGTGGTGGAAGATCAAGAAAATCAGTAGAAGTGCCGGAGGAAGAGGATGTTGGTTTTTGCCTTCTAGAATTATCAAATGTATGAATCTCTGTAAGAATGAAAAAATAGAAATTTTGTCAGTTGTGGTTTTTTAAATTCTGAATTCCACTTGATGCAGAGAGCACGCCACGGAAACACACACTGTGGTATTTCTGTCAATATCGGCAAGAGATCTCAAATGTCTCACTAAAACTCCTGCACTCTTTACTTGTCGGCTTGACTTACCTTGTCGGCCTCACTATCTTATATCTCTCCGATGCTTTCCTTCACACTGAAACCCTCCTATTCATCGACCAAACATTATACTATCGTCCTCTTTATGAAATGTTACTCCAAAACTTCTTGTCTCTTCGAACTCCTCATTGGCAACACACGACCCTATCGGCAGCCGCTTACAAACTCTGATCGATACGCTGCCGTTACACCAATCAACTATTCATCGGTGACACTTTCCGTTGTCACCCCGATCGGCATGAACACATACTATTGGCTCCACATAGTTTTCTCCACCCGATGACTCTTCTCGCACCGATGACTTTGGCTTGTATATACACTATCTGACCTTCTATCACCGGTAACCCATTGTATCTTCACCCACTTTGACCACTACAGCCGGTCACCACTTGCACCTCACAAAATGCACATTAATAATGCACATTCCAATATACAATCTTCGACATGAAAATGCAGGATATACATGAAACACTTTCACATACAATTGACGTATACACAGGAAATGTATTTCCTCAGACAATTTTGACATACACAGGAGTTGTCTGCCTGATGTACTTTGACGATATACACACTGCTTGTATATATTCAGTGAACAATCATAAACTCAACCCGAATGGACTCTTACACATACATTTCATCACAGGATATGCACAGGATGATACTCAGATGCGATAGCAATATACATAGGAAATGTACCTTCATACATACAAGACTTGTATATCCAGTGAACAACACAAAATTAACCCAAAAAGACTTTTATACATACTATCCTTCACAGGGTATACACAGGATGCTACTCACATACAAATGCGATATACTCACACACTATTCCCACATGCAATTAACGTATATACCTAAAATGTATAATCGAAACTCATGCCAATAACCTCCTCGGTAGCAAATTTTGCAGTTTCTATTCTGCCATGACCATGAATAAAAAAGAAATAAAACAGAAAACTATGATACAAAGACCATTCCACTAATTTCATAGAAATCCACCAGTGGAATGGTTTTAATCGTGCATCTCGACAACAGAAAAACTAAATTCAATACAAAACAATTCTATACAGATACTATGCACAGGACAATTCGATACATACGGAATTTACATAGAATTCAGAATTTAAAAAAACACAACAGACAGAATTTCTATTTTTTCATTCTTATAGAGATTCATACATTTGATAATTCCAGAAGGTGAAAACCAACATCCTCTTCCTTCGACACTTCTGCCGATTTTCTTGATCTTCCACCACCTCCTCTGATTTTGCTTAACCAAGATTATAAGCAAAAACCCTAACTAGTCTCACGACACCTATTCGACTTAAGACAACAAAACACCAAATCATGCGACACATTGATTTAATCCTCCACATACCCCAAATGTCTAATGATGTCCAAATCGGCTTATTGGAATGCCCAATTTGTGACCTTGATGCATATGATGGGGTTGGTTTTCATGGTGGGGTCGGTTCTTACAAACATGAAATGTTAACACAAATACAAGATGACAACATAAAATACATAAAACATTTTACACCTTAGTCTTCTCCCTCAGATGTATATTTAGCTGTTGCAGGTGTGCTCTTGCACCATACTCCCCAGGAGAAGAGATCTCAAGCCCACTTGAGATCAGAGTTTGAAGGTCTGCACCATGGTCTGTGATCTAAGCTTCAGTCATCCAAACTACTTATGAATTAGGTTTCCCATGCCAAGGTACCAAGTATTCCATGTACTCTTTTTTCCTTGTCTTCTTGGCCACTCTTGAGTCTAAGACCTTCAAGTTTGGTGGTTTATCTTTAGGGATATCATCAGCTGTTGGACCCTGTAATGGTTCTTGTTCTACATCTACATTATAAACGTTGGATAATGTGGCTTGTACTGCTGTTATGGCAGAACATGTTTGCCTTACATTTCTTGTTGGTGCTAGAGGACAAACAATTGTCCCTACTATGATAACATCCTTATCTTTACAATCAGCTTGTGGATGCTTGTAAACTTGTTCTTTGACCTTCACCAAAAATTGAAATCGTCTTCAAATTGTGATCTCCTCTTCTTGAGATATCCTCAACCTCCTTTGACTCTGCTGTAGGCATCGTCTTTGCTTCAGTATCCTTCTGCAATGGTGTCATCAGAAAAGTTTTCGCATCCTTCTTGATGGTGTAGGTGTTAGCATAATCATCATACAATGCTCTCCTATCAAATTGCCATGGCCTACCCAACAGTAGGTGACAACATACCATGGGCAATATGTCACATAAAACTCTATCCTGATATTCTCTAATCTGAAAATCAACATATGCCTGTTCATATACCAAAAGTGATTGACTGTCACTCACCCAAGATGCTTTGTAAGGGTTTTGATGTGGAATCCTTTCCAGTTTCAACTTATCCACCATTTCCTGAGATACCATATTATCTGTTGAACCAGAATCTATTACTACCTTGCATATTTTACCTTTGCTTTTACAATTGGTCCTAAAAAGTGCCCCCCTTTGTATCATCTCCTTGGATGTCTTCAAGAGTGTTCTCCTAAGCATCAATGATTCTCCCTTCTTAGGGTATCCATAACTGTCAGGAGCATGCATACTTTGGTAAGCGTTTGAGCTTGTCACACTTTAGCAGTCAGACTCTTGGATCAGATTTGTCCTTCTTTCTCCCATTGAACTTGTTGCTTTTTCTGGACATCTATTGGCTATGTGGCCTTCTTGATTGCAATTGTAACATCTGAGAGGTCCTCTGCCCCTAAAGTTTCCTTTTTGACTGTAACTTCCCCTTTGAGTTTGACTGTTGTCTCCTTTGTTGTTCTCTTGATTGGATTCGCCTTGGTGTCCAAATTCATTTCCTCTACCTCTGAAAGGACTTCTTCCCCCTCTTTGCTGTCTTCCTCTTCCTCTGTTCTGCTGTTCTCCTTTTCTTTTCAATTTCTCTTCTACTCTCAGTGCCACCTGGAAACACTTGTCGACGGTTTCTAGTGTCAAGATGGTAATCTCATCTTGTATATTGTACTTCAGGCCATTAATATACCTAGCAACTCTTCCTTTCTCATCCTCAGCATGCCAACACCTTAGAGACAATTTATGAAATTCCTCGATATAGGTGGATACATCCATATCCTTCTGCCTGAGGTTCTGCATTCTTCTGTATATCTGCACTTCATAATCTATTGGTAAGAACTGAGCCTTGATCCTCTCTATCATCTAACTCCAGGATGAGATCATGCTCTTGCCACTCTTCACCCTTTCTCCCTAGGTGTAGTTCGACCATGTGAGTGCAACGCCTTTCAATTTTTTTTTTTTTGCAAACTTGACTCTTCTATTCTCCGGTACCTCCTTGTACTTGAAGTAGTTGTTCAAAGCCTCGATCCATTTGATGACTTCTTCTGCATCCATCTTTCTGCTGAACATCAGAATCTCCATTCTTGATTTAGATGACTCCTTACCAAGTAATTTTATGGCCTCCTGAAATTGTTTATGATCTGTAGATATATCTGTCTATCCTGAGGTTGTTTCCTTTTCCCCATCTCCTTCTTCTCCATCAGACTCCTTGTCTAGTTTCTTTTCTTTTCCTAAGGTTTTCAACTCAGCCTCGACTGCTTCCTTGACTCCAATTTTTATCATATCCTCTATCTCCTTGAATTTCTTGGACACTTCAGTGGTCATCCCCTTTGGAGGCATCTCGCTAGCCCCTCCTTCGCTTTCTCTGTTAGACATAAACATTCATAGATAACACCCAAATGCCAATACACCTGCAGCTCTTCAATTCTACCTGCCACCCAAATCTTTTGCTAAGCTCTGATACCACTTGATGCAAAGTGCACGCCGCAGAAATGCACACCGTGGTATTTATGTCAATATTGACAAGAGATCTCAAATGTCTCACCGAAACTCCTGCACTCTTTCCTTGTCGGCCTGACTTACCTTGTCAGCCTCACTATCTTATGTCTTCCTGATGGTTTCCTTCACACCAAAACCTTCTTATTCATCGGCCAAACATTATACCATCGGCCTCTTTATGAAATGTTACTCCAAAACTTCTTGTCTCTCCAAACTCCTCATCGGCAACACACGACCCTATCGGCAGCCACTTACAGACTCGGACCGATACGCTGCCATTACACTGATCAACTATTCATTGGTGACACTTTCCATTGTCACCCCGATCAGCATGAACACATACTGTCGGCTCCACATAGTTTTTTCCACCCAATGACTCTTCTCGCACCGATGACTCCAGCTTGTATATACACTATTTGACCTTCTATCGCTGGTAACCCATTGTATCTTCACCCACTTTGACCGCTACATCTGTTCACCACTTGCACCTCATGAAATGCACATTAACAATGTACATTCCAATATACATTCTTCGACATGCAAATGCAGGATATACATGAAACTCTTTCACATACAATTGACATATACACATGAAATGTATTTCCTCAGATAATTTTGACATACACAGGAGTTGTCTGCCCGATATACTCTGGAAATATACACATTGCTTGTATATTTAGTGAACAATCATAAACTCAACCCAAATGGACTCTTACACATACATTTCTTCACAGGATATGCATAGGATGATACTCAGATGCGATAGCAATATACACAGGAAATGTACCTTCATACATATAGGACTTGTATATCCAGCGAACAACACAAACTTAACCCAAAAAGACTTTTATACATACTATCCTTCACAGGGTATACATAGGATGCTACTCGCATACAAATGCAATATACTCACACACTATTCCCACATGCAATTGACGTATATACATAAAATGTATAATCAAAACTCATGCCAATAACCTCCTCGGTAGCAAATTTTGCAGTTTCTATTCTGCCATGACCATGAATAAAAAAGAAATAAAACAGAAAACTATGGTACAAAGCCCATTCCACTGATTTCACATAAATCCACCAGTGGAATGGTTTTAATCATGCATCTCGATAATAGAAAAACTAAATTCAATACAAAACAATTCTATACAAAAACTATGCACAGGACAATTCGATACACAGGGAATTTACACAGAATTCATAATTTAAAAAAACACAACTGACAGAATTTCTATTTTTTCATTCTTATAGAGATTCATACATTCGATAATTCTAGAAGGTGAAAACCAACATCCTCTTCTTCCAGCACTGCTGCCAATTTTCTTGATCTTCCACCACCTCCTCTGATTTTGCTTAACCAAGATTATAAGCAAAAACCCTAACTAGTCTCACGACACCTGTTCGGCTTAAGACAACAAAACACCAAATCATGCGACACATTGATTTAATCCTCCACATGCCCCAAATGTCTAATGATGTCCAAATTGGCTTATTGGAATGCCCATTTTGTGACCTCAATGCATATGGTGGGATTGGTTTTCATGGTGGGGTCGGTTCTTACAAACATGAAATGTTAACACAAATACAAGATGACAACATAAAATACATAAAACATTTTACACCTTAGTCTTCTCCCTTAGATGTATATTTAGCTGTTGCAGGGGTGCTCCTGCACCACAGGGGTAGCCAATGCAAAATAGAGGGCCAGTGATAGACAATAGGGCCTGGGGTAACAATAACAAAAATCAGAATCAGCCTAGGCCACCCAAAACATGGAACACTGGACCAAACAATGGTACTCTATCTTCTCCTTTTGAGAATATAGATAATCATGATGAAAAACAAACAACTGGCATCCAAATGGCTAATACATCACTAAAGAATTGGTGTAGGTTTCACAATACCAATGCCCATGTTGAGCTTGACTGTCCATAGTTCCATTTAGCAGCCAGCATTTTTAATATAGATGTGCAGCCGCCTACTTCTGAATTTCTCATTCCCAAGGGTAATGAGGTAGTACCCTCAAGGTATGATACATCTTTAGTTTTAGAAACCTTTACCTTTGCAACTACAAAAGAGAAAGAGGATGAATTGTTAGAGGATGAACCATACTTTTTGTGAAAATCTTTATCCTGAATCAACCTTTGTATTAAACTCCTTTCAGTTTCCCTTTGAAACTGAAAATGAGGTATTGACTGAAGCAGAAGAGGTGTAGGCCTTTCAATAGACAAATAAAAACCACACCTAAAATTTAAGGAACAACACTAGGCCAGGAGGACCTTTCACCACTTCCATTCCTCCTAACAACTTTAATACACGCCCAGATCAGAATGCTAGAAACAATCCTGCCATACTCAAAGCTAATCATCATACAAATAGTGGAACAATAGTACAAAAGGCCCAAACAAGTAAAACTGAAACAGTAGAGACAACAAGATTAATGAGCTACTTGTTAGAGGAAATTAATAAAATTAAGGTCAATATTCCTCTGAATGAACTATTGAAAACTCTAGGGATCAGAAATGTTTTTATAAAATCTTTGGATACATCCATGATAGATGAGGTTGCTGCTGATATAGCTGTTCCTAATAGAGATTCACTACCTAAAGAGAAAAGTAAGAAAGTTGAACACCCTTCCAATACAAATGTAGTAATGTATGCTGATAAGAAGGATGCTCCTCCTTTCTTGTTAACAGTTAGATTGTGTGGGAAGAACATACACAATTGCATGGTAGACTCTGGTGCATCAGCCAACGTAATGTCCTTAGGGATATGTAAAACTCTAGGGCTGACTCCCACCAAATCTGCCAAGGTTGTCACACAGTTAGATAAAACTGAGGTTAGTGTGATAGGAGAACTAATGAACATTCAAATGCAATTATCTTCAGACCCTAGGGTAAGCCAATTCATTGACATTCAAATAGTGGATATACCCGTGAATTATGGAATGTTGCTGAGTAGGGATTGGTCCAAGACGTTAAACAAATATATGGCCACTAATTTTTTGCATATGTGGCTACCTTGGAGAGGTGTCCCAAACCAGATTAGAATAGAGGCAGAACCCAGGATGAAACACATGATAATAGAGTATAATCGAACGAATGAAATATTATATGCTACTGTTGAACCTGGTGTTTATAGAATTACTAACAATGGGGCACAGATTGAAGAGATCATGATGTTAAACTTTAGAGAAAAACATGTCAGCAGTGAGACAACATTATTCATTGAGTCTGATGGAAATTCTTCGGATGAATAAAGCAGTGCAATAAACAAATTTGGCCATGCCATTAGACAAGAGGTGGAAGAGTGCATTAAACAAAATCTACTAGTTTAATGTAAACTGTATAAGGACAGGTGTAGAGTTCACAATAAGCCACATTCTAAGGAGAGTTGTGGAATGAGCAAAGACATCATTGAATATGAATAAAAAAAATGCGTGAAGAAGGTAGGGCTGCAGGAGGGAAATGTTGATCTTGATCAACCACAGAGATACTTTCAGAGTAATGTAGATGCTTTGATTTCAGATTTAGAAAAGGAAAGAGTAAAGGACAAGGGTAGTTGTCTTTCTAATTTGCAAGCTGAAAATACACATATGCAAGTTGACCAAACAGAAATACCCATGAATAAATAGACCAGCACCTCACAAGTGATAGAAGAGACAAAGCATGCCAAGGTAAAAGGTTAAAAAAGTAAAGATGGCACGTGGACACTAAAATGTGATGGGTCCAAATCAAAACAGGGTGCGGGTGCAGGTGTTGAACTCATAGATCCTTAGGGTAAATCGTACCTAGCAGCATATAGATTGCAATTTTCTGTACTAACAATATTTCTGAATATGAAGCCTTAATTTTGGGACTTGTCATGGCCATCAAGAAAAAGGTGAAAATGATTAAGGTATTTTCAGATTTTGAGCTAGTGGTCGGACAAGTAAGGAAACTATATGCTTGCAACTACAAGAAAATGATTTGTTACAGACATAGAGTATGGGGTTTAATAGATTCATTTGATGCTTTCAACATAGAGCATATCCCTAGAGAACTAAACCACAGGCCGGATGCACTAGCAGTTGCTTCTAGCACACTAGAACCCTTGACACTGTTAGGATTGAGGCGATTTGCTGTTGAATTAGTAAATGTTCCCAGTATCCCAGATAATGTTACACACTTTTAGGTATTTGGGGGGGGGATCAGAAAATTATTGATTTTTTGAATTGTAATGAGGTATTTGAGGCTCAAATCATTGATGAACAAGAAAGGCCTAAGATAACATGGGACGAAGAGGAGATAATCAACTTGAAGAGCAACTTCTTACCCAAAGGAGTAATTGAATTAGAGCATAGTTTTGACTTTGATGGGGTAATAAGACAGAAAGACTTACCCAAAATAGAAGGGGGTAAGTGTGATTCACACAACTTAAGGACAGAGCAAAGTCCACAAAATGTATTGATTAGAAAGGCTTACTATGAGAAAATAAGAAAAGAAATTTTAGATGTCCTGAAAGAATACAAACATATCGTAGCATGGACATATGAAGACTTGAAAACATACGATATGTCCATCATAACTCATGTGATACCTTTGAGACCGGATCTTAAACCATTTAGGCAAAAACAAAGGCCTGTGAACGCCATTTTAGAGCCTTTAATCTTCGGAGAAGTAAAAAAGTTATTGTCTGCTGGAATAATTTTCCCAGTCAGACATTCAGTCTGGGTAGCTAACCTAGTACTAGTGAGGAAGAAAAATGGAGACATCAGGTTATGCATAAACTTTAGAAATTTGAACAAAGCATCTAAAAAGGATAATTATCCTTTGCCTCCAATAGATGAAGTGCTGCAAGCAGTGAACGGGGCAAAGATGATGCCTTTTTTAAATGGTTTCTCAGGCTATAACTAGGTTTTAATTGATAGAGATGACAGGTTAAAAACCACCTTCACTTGTAAATGGGGAAATTATGCATATAGGAGAATGCCTGTTGGTCTGATCAATGCAGGTGCCACTTTTCAGAGAGCCATGGACATTGCATTCCATGGGTTATCAGGTAAGTGCATTGTTGTGTATATGGATGATCTGACTATGTATTCCAAGGATGCATCGACTCACGTTGAAGATCTTAGGAAAATACTTAAGCGATGTGAGAGGTACGGAATTTCCCTTAACCCTAAGAAATGTTCATTTGGAGTAACTGAAGGTAAATTACTAGGGCATGTCATTTCTAAGGATGGAATATCTATTGATCTAGATAGAATAGAATCAATAAAAAATTTGCAAATACCAAACAGTAGGAAAGAGTTAAAATTACTTTTTGGTAAGATTAACTTTGTTCGGAAGTTCATCACAGGTTTTGTAGAAATCGTGCAACCGTTGAATGCTATGTTGAAGAAAGATGCGCAGATGGAGTGGACACCTATAGCTAAGGCTGCGTTCAAAGATATTAAGTGGGCCATCTCTGATGCCCCTGTACTAACGAGCCCAGACTACACCAAGCCGTTCTATATCTATTCCTCCGCATCCTCCCATTCAGTCGCAGTTGCCTTGACATAAAAGGGTGTAGACAATGAGGAAAAGCCCATAGATTTTATGAGCGTGTCACTGAAGGATGCACAACGGAGATACCTTGATATGGAAAGACAAGCATTTGTGCTGGTAAGGGTAGTAAAAAAGTTCAGACACTATATCTTATGCAGCCAGGTCAAAGCCATAGTGCCAAACGCAGCAGTGAAGATGCTGTTGATGCAGAACGAGCCTGGGGAAAAGAGGGCCAAATGGATCACCATGCTACAAGAGTTTGACATGGAAATCACTCCCATGAAGCTGGTAAGAGGATAGGCATTGGTGCAGACAATAGAAAACACACACCTAGATTTGATAAAACAGTAGTATGTACTGAATTCCTAGGATGCATCAGATTGGTATGGCGACTTGAACACTTTTCTGATATCTAGAAACTACCCAAATAGGATGAAAGCTTCTCAGAGGAGAGCTTTGAAAATTAAAGCACAAAAGTATATGGTGCAAGGAGGTCTTCTATTTAGGAAGAACCATGATGGAATTTATTTGAGATGTCTAAACAGAGCTGAAGCGGATAAGGTGTTGACAGAACTGCATGACAAGTACAGAACCGGCCATGGTTCCCATCTAGCTGCAACACATAAAATATTGAGGACAGGCTACTATTGGCCTACGATGTTCAAAGATATAGAGAGTCACATCAAGAGTTGCCACACCTGTCAGACTGCAGCAGATAAGGGAAGAAATCAGACCAATCCATTACAGCCTGTGATTGAATTAAGACCATTTGCACAATGGGGCCTGGATTTCATCAGAGTCATCAATCCTCCATCTTTTGCAGGACACAAGTTCATACTAGCGGTGACGGACTACTGTACAAGGTGGACTGAAGCCAGATGCTGCAAGTTCTCCATGACTGAGGTAGTTATCAAGTTTCTTGAAGAAAACATCATAACCAGGTTTGGAACTCCCTATTCATTGGTATGTGATAACGACCCTACTTTCTCTTCTTTGAAATTTTCTAAATGGGCATTTTAATACAAGATTGTTTTAAAGTTTTCTTCAAATTATTACCCTCAAGGTAATGGATTAGCTGATTCTACGAACAAAATTTTGTTAGACATAATCAAGAAGCTAATTGCAAAGAGTCCTAGAGAGTGGAACACATTGTTAAAATATGCATTGTGGGTAGATAGGACCAAGTTCAAAACAGTTTTAGGTAGGGCACCTTATCATTTAGTTTATGGGACTGATCCCATACTTCCAGTAAATCTAAGAATACCAATCTGGAAGTTTGCCAATGAGTATTTAGGCTTTGATAACCATAGGGAAGCTAGGATAGTACAAATGCTAGAACTAGATGAGAAAAGAGGTCAAGCCATCGAGAAATTTGCCAAACACCAAGCAATTGTTAAGAGGTGGTTTGATAAGAGGGCAAGAGTCAAAATATTTAGGATATCAGACTTAGTGCTGTGCTGGGATAAAGCACATGAAAAGAAGGGGAGTCATAGAAAATTTGACAAACTATGGTTAGGTCCATTGCAAGTCTCAAAAATAATAGGAGACAACACATTTTGACTCAAGGCCTTGACTGGGGAAGATGTGCCATTACCAGTTAATGGCCAACATTTGAAATGCTACTTCCAGGCTTGAGGTAAAGGGCAGTCCTTTTTTTGTGTAATATAGTGTAAGTAGTGTACAGTTTTCCTTTTGTTTTGTTTTCTGTTTTCTTTTTGTTGTTTCCTTTTGTAGGTTAGTAGTGTACAATTTTTTTTTGCTTTGTTTTCTGTTTCCTTTCTATTTTTTCCTTTTGTTTGTATAGTCTGTTGGTTGGTTTGTTTGTTGTCTCCTCAGCAAGGATCTTTATTTTTTCTTTAGAGTATTAAGGAGCAATCTAACAACCATTGAAAATAGTATAAAATTTAGAATATTCAGGTTAATCATTTGCAATTAATGCATAACTTGTTGTGACTATCATGAATGTAGAAAGTTGTTTTACTCGTTAAATTTGTTATTCAATAATAGTGATTAATAATTTATGGGAAGTTTCTCACAATGACACACCTAAAATCCTTGGGTTTGTTGAACCTACCAGTGTAGATATTAGGTGAAAAATATGAGGTCACCCTTGCTACCATTACAATTCTCAGCTTAATTTTAGCAAGTGTTCACTCCTTGCATCATGAAGTTACAACTGCAATATCTTATGAAATCTCTTTCAAATATCAAAAATACAAAATACAAAATATAAATAAATAAAGTGGATTATACTGAAAATCTAGATTAAGCCATCTAAGTAACTCTACTAGGGCTATGGACACTCGCTGGCAGTGGGGCTCTACTTAGGAGAATTGTAACGATAACCTTGCCAGGGCTATAGATGCTTATTGGCAGCAAGGCTCTATCCGGTCGGCTATGAGGGAATATCCTCAACTACGTAGGCTAATATCAGTCACTGGTTTGTTCAACCGATCTTCAAGATGAGGATAATTAATCATGTGCACACACTTAAACTGAAAATAAAAATTCAGGCACCCTTATTGAATACCTTAGGTCTCAAGTCGGATAATAATTTGCAGGAAAGATAGTTGGAAGTTATGGATTTATTTCACTTAGTTTTCTTGAATGCTTTAAATTTAATTGTTTTGTTTGGTTGCTAGTTGTTGTGATGTTCACAACATGCCCCATTTTACTCCTAGGCAAAATGAGGACCCCTGCTGTGGCTGTTTCTTTTGTTTGTGTGTGTGTGGTTTTGCTTGGTGGTAAAGGGAAAAGGAGAGTTAAAATTGTAAACTTTGTTAAAAATAATAAAAAAATGCATTTTCAGTACCAGTGCATGATATGGTTGGATTCCTTGTGAAAAATGAGTTAGGGTTGCTTTTTGAACCATCTTAAAATTTGCCATATTTTGCAAGTTATGATCATTTTGGTAAAATGTACAAGGGAGGGGTTTGCTATTGCATATACAATGCCTCTTGTATATCGGGTTGCATATACAAGGTTTTTTGCATGTAAGTTCTCTTGTATGCAAAGTCCTTTGTATATCGCTTTCCATATACAAAGTACTCTGTATGTGCAAAATCATTTTATACTTAGTCGCATGGACAATCGGGTTGCATATGCATTATTGTTTTAATGTCGGGTCGATGTACAAAGACCTTTGCATATCGCTTTCACATGCAAGGTCGATTGTATGCCCTTTTTCCTTGTATGCATTTTAAAAATGTTTTATGAATACATACAAGATGGACCTGAAATGGTTTTAGAGTTGAAATGAATGTTTGGTTAAAATCCGCCAAATGCACCTTTCGTTTGTATGTCTCTTACATACATTCACCATATGCGGTGCTTTATACATTGCCGCGGATTTGAAAAGTTATGAAACAAAGTTAAACCGTTGTATATTTTGTGCATTGTATGTATCCTACATACAAGGAAATATACACTGCTTTATGTATTGCCTGGACTCGAAACATTTATGAATTAGAATTAAGTCTTTGTATGTTTCGACTTGTATGTATGTTTTGATAAACATACATTCCAAAACATACAAAGCTGAGATACATTGCCTGGAACCCAAAACATCATTAAACAAGATTAAATTATTGTATGCTGCAGACTTGTATGTTAAAATATACATTGCATACATACAACACGGAATCAAAGAGAAAATAAAATCTGATTAACACAATGTATCGCATCCGGCTTGTATATCAAAGATACATTGTTTTACATACAACCATCAGAATCGAAAACATTATGGAATGAAGTTAAGTCCTTGTATATGTCTGCGCTTGTATATATTTTTTTCGAAACATACATTGCACCTTTTATGTACAAGCCAGATTTGAAATGGAAATTAAAAATAGAAAATTCCTTGCATATTTTGGTGCTTGTATATTAAGGTATACAAGCTCGATATACAAGAGGGACATGCACTCGCCATATGCAAAGATTTGAACAAGAAAAAGGTAGGAAAATGAAGCGATAGGATTTTGAGGTTATTTTGGAGCTTGATTGCATATTTTTGGTCAATGATGGTTGACCCGACCATTTTCTAATGCTATATGTACGTTTTTGGATGCGATTTTCACTATTTCAGGACTCGATATCGGCTTAAGAATTGAGATCAGCATGAAATTTCAGACTTACTCTGACTATGGAGACTCATGCCGATAGGACGAATGAACAAGCTGATAAGGCTATTTCAGGTTAAGTAAGGAAATCGGTAAGGAATTTTTTTGACCGCACCGATAGTAGAGAGTTTTACTAATGGAGAAGAGGGTTTAAATGTAAAACCAAACTGGCGGTTGGGGTTGACGGCGCGTAAACTCTGCGACTGGGTGTCAAGTAAGAAGTGCATTAGTTGCTGCAGTTGGCACACATTAAACATTTTGACCAGGTAATTAATTGGCAAGGCAACTTGATGACATTTTTTGATCCATTTTTATCTGTTTTGCAGGTTTGCAGTTGAGGAAGGAGCTGAAACTTGATGGTGATGATGTCATGGGGGGGAGATCCAATCTCAGGAGCAGAGGAAGATAAGGATGAGGTGCGAAATTCAAGGGTCTTCATTAATGAAGACATAATGTAGATGGAGACATCATTGCAGCAGACCACAGGGGTTATTTTGAGCTACTAGGGTTTCCAGAAGGGCATATTTCACCCAGATTTGATGTATGCTCAGAGATATTTTGGGATACTTGTTCTCCACCATTTATTGCTATAACCAGAGGTTTGAACCATTGCTTGACTAGGGTTTTGAGTTGTATTGAGGACAATCAAGTCTATATATTGTGCCTTTTTACACTGTAATACTTTACACAGGGATTTGTAGCAACAGAGATTTGTAGAACATAACATTTAGAATAGAGGGACCTTTTAGTTTAGAAGAAGGAGGTCGCCTGTGTCTGCAGTAAGGAACATGTGGAACATCCTGCTTCCTTAGTGTATCTGTAAAGCTTGTAAGTTTTCTATAATTTGATCATTGAAGCTAAGAGTCATTTGGACATTGTAAATCTTATATGACTATCTGTTTCTAATACAATTGAATCTGGAATTCTGCATCTATCTTCTGAGTGTTTTCCTACTCTTCATTGTGTTTGAAACATTTTTCTCTTAGAGCTTGCAATTTTAAGTGTATGTTTGTGAAAATACTCAGAACTTACACTTAAGGTTTTTGTCTTTGGATTTGATCAATTTGCTGTATTACTTATGAAGTGCATAACAAAACAATTAGATCCTTTGGTAGATTGAATGATGTTTAGATTAGATATTTCTAACTTTTCCCAACCCATCTGAAATACTTAGCTTAAAACGCAGGAATTTAAAGAAAATTGTCTCATATTTGAAAAGTATGCATAACTGAGTTTGAAAGTAGACAGTTCTCATAATATTTAAAGAGGAGAAAGCTACAATAATTCAAGAAAAACCTTTTAAGGCTTTGCAGCACAGTAACACTTTTATGCAAAAAGGAATGAACAACTTGCTGATATTTATGATCTTTTGCATAGTTTGAGTCCAATAAACCAACAAGAAACCCTAAATTGCGTAAGGCCCCTTGAACATTACAGCTTCACATCAACCAACTAAATTTGCCCAACAGGTCAAGACCTGACCATATTAAACTTGGGATTAAGCGAATCTTAACCGATTCCTTCATATCTTTCAAGTCAGTTTTCGTTCATTTTATGTGAATTTTAACTATTGTTATGACTATGTTAAAATAATCATCAACAAATATCATTTATGAGATTGTGGAGAAGATGAAAAGATTGTTGAAGTGAAAAATATGATATTCTTGCAAATGAAGATTAACAAAGTTGGTGAAGAGTGTTTTTGCAGATGGATTGATGTTTGAAGATTGATATTTCATTGAAGATTTTTTATCTTGTGAAGATATTTGCAAGGGGAAATTGAATAGTTTTTTATTTATGCTCATAGAACATGAAGAGTTTTAAATGGGGTTTGCTATTATATGATTTTGTTTAGAGATGTTTTTGTTGTAGATAGAAGGAGAATAATTTGAAGAGGTTATTGAAGAATTGAATAAGCACAGAGGAATATGAAAATATTTTTCTTTGCAGGTGGAAGGACATTCAATTTGTATAAAATTGTTTTTCAGGTGCATTGATGTAATGTTTTGGGAGACAGAGATGAAACATACAGATGTTAAGTTCATAGAGGTTGAATACATATAGTGTGTGTTGTAAAGAAGATATAGATGAAACTTTTTGCAGAGATTTACTTGCAAGCAATGATGAGAGGCTTTATGTGTATCAGGAGTATATATAGAGATGATATAAATTGTTTTGCAGAGATGTGTTAATATTTGCAGAGACATATGTTTGTGCAAAGAAGCCAAATAAATTTGCAGAGATATTATTGAATTTGTGTAGAGATTTTGTGTAAGAATAAAAAGCAGAAATGATGACCTCCTTGTGCAACAAACTTACAAAGACAATATGCAGTTGATTGAGGTTCAAGTGAATTAATTATGAGATTGATATTCAGATTGTAATTGAATAGAGATTTGCAAAAGAGAAGACAAGTTATATAATGATGCAAATCAGATTGAGTGGCAATCACTTCTTGCACACTTTGAAGTTTGTTCTGTATTAGGGGTTGGTGCTCCTTGAAGTTGGTGCTTCTAAACATTGTAATCAGTGAGATTTTTGATAAAGCTAGTGAGCTAGTTTTGGAGTGGTTTTTCTACCCTTGGAGGGTTTTCCACTCGTGCAAATCTTGTGTCATAAATTATATTCATCTTCTCTGTGTGTGTATGGTTTACTCATAAGGTTTTGTTCTCTTTCTTCATTCTCAATCATGTGCATATGTGTTTGACAAATCAATGATATCTTTCTCTCCTTATGTTTTGAAAGTTAAAGTTTGCAAAAAGATTTGAAAATTCACACAACACTGATTCACCCCCCCTCTCAGTGTTGTCCTTGACTCCTACAGGCAGAACCACAACCATTACATAATCTTGCCACCTCATTTTGCTTATATTTCACGGAGGCTATTACCTTCGTCAAGCCTTGTTTTTGCTCCCCACAGAGCTGCGAATGTTGCCACATGGACAAAGGGAAAGTGAAAGCCAAAATGAGCAGGGCCCGAGCTTCGACTACTTTCTTTGAGGAATAATGCTAAGTGTTTCAAGCTTCAAGGATTAGACCTTCCTTCTTCTTCATTCTCACTAAATGTGAAAGACGAAAGGCCCGAGCTCCAAACTCTGCCAAAACTTTCAAAAGATCGGCTAAGTCTTTGACTTTTGAGGCTTAAACTTTCCTTCTTCCTCCTTTATGAAGGAAAAAGACAGAAGGCCCAAGGCCTGAAGTCTGTCAATAATGTAATTGTCCTTTGTAAAGTGGAGCTCAGAGGGTAGGCTTTCCTCCTTTCTTCTTCTCTTTTGTAAGGTAGAATGCTGAAGGCCTAAGGCCAGATCTCTAATGGCTTTCACGAACTTTAGAAACAAAGGCAAGAAAGCTAATCAAGGGTCTGCCATGATCATACATGATGAAATATTTCTTCCAAGGTAGGAATCTAGTCTAGCTGAAAGCCAAACATTCAACTCCAGCTGGAAAAATTGCATTTGAGCATTTATTGTTGTGGGTGGAGTTTCAAGCACCAATTTTCAATGCAGATATTTGTTCAACCACTTCTTGGAGATATTTTTTGCATTTATGTCAAGACAATCATATTTTCTTCTAATATTCATTACTAAAATATCTCTAACAAGCCCATGGGCACATTCATTACAATAGGTAATGATGCTTCATTGTAAATGCTATATAATGCATGAAATGTAATATTTTTGGGTTGGTCGTTGATTGTAAAAAATCACATCTCTTTTCAATTGTAATCATGCCTCTTTGAGAATAAGCAATAAGATTTTTATCTTCTCATGATTTCTGGTTGCTCTGTGTAATCTTTCTGTTTGAGTATCCATTTGTGAATCTCTTTCCTTTTGGATCTCAATTAGTTTCTTTTACCTCTGCAGTTTACTCATGATTTGTGTATGTTGGTCTATTGTTTATTATTATTTTGTACATACATGATTGTTTTAAGGGCCTACCTATATATCACCCCCTTTCATTTTCAATTCATCATCCTTCCCCTTTTCCTCAATGGTACTAAATTAGTTTTAGTCTTAGCAATAGCTAAATCCCACATTCAGCGAAGGAACCAACCTCTCTCTGGAGATTTGGCCTCCTTGTAGGGTCCCACACCTAGAGGTCATCTCAATCTTTCAATGGATTGTTGGAGCCCTAGAATCCTTCAACACAAGGTGCAAATCCATGTGACAACACAACCATTCCTCCATGAGTGATAATATTTTAAGCTCATATCACTCTTCAATCAATTGAGTTTACAACCAAATCAATTGAGTTTGACTGATTAAGCAAGCATATTAACTCTCCAATCAAGAGAGTTAATTGCTCAATCATCACCATCTCCCATGTGCTAATTCAACCTATAAATATCCCCCTCCTCCAAGCATTAGGGGAGGCAAATTGAAGAATTGCAGCCATTCATAGCTTTTAGTTTGCTCACCATGAGAATTTTAGGTTCTCACACAGGACGCACGTGCCTTTTTATTTCCATAGTTTTTCCATCCAAGCTTCAAAAAGTTTCATTACAACATTCCCATGCTCTCATATTGCCCAAAATCCATAGCCATAGTGCTCAATTAATGCTTCCATAGCACTTGTAAGCTCACATCTGAGCTCTTTTCAACCCAAGCTTTCAAAAGCTCATATCATTGCCAATCAATTGCCATCTTCTCACTTGTCCCCAAGAGGAGGACCCCACTGCTACAAGAGGATGAGGAGGTTTCCGAACAAAAAAGATTCTTGAGGGTAGTTCAAAGCTCATGTGCCAAGCTATTCTAGGTTCTTTTAATGCTTTCATAGTAATTAGATAATGAAATTTGCTCTTGAGGGAAGTAATATGGCATTGCTTTGCTCTTGATAGGAGTTGTTAGTCTACTTTTATTTCATTGCAATAGAATAAAGTGCAATTTTATTTTCATAGATTAATTCATTTTGCTTTAATTCATTAAGTCTTACTTGCTTTCCTAGAGTAGACTTTGTTAAATCATTACAAAACGAACGCAAAAACATAGGATAAAATTACATTAGCTAGATTCATCATAGATTGCATTCATATAATTCATCAAATCATTCAATTCAAGAAAAATACAAAAATAAGCATATCATATAGTTGCATTCATACACAAAAAAATACAAAATCACAAAAACATTAGGAAAACTTGAAGTGTTCAAAGCCTCAATTCTATCATGAGGTAATTACATTCAAGTTAAATACAAACCCTTGGTAGCATCACAAGGTAACAATCATGTCAATCACAAAAGCAAACCCTAGGTCAAAACAAGTCAATGCATACCATCTCTCCTAAAGTATATAGGCAAATGTACCCAGGGCTTAGAGGAGAGTGGGTCAAAGCAGTTCTTGAAGAACTTAAAGAATCAATCCTCAACTCACACAAGAACATGAACACATCATTAGATTTGTAGAACAAGACATACAAATTCAATAATGCCTCTAGGACCATGAAGCTAGGTTACAATGTGCTAGGACCATTAGCAAAGAGAACCAATATCCGTCTAGGCATTGGAATCAAAGAAATCCAAATAGAAAACAAGTCACAAGTGACCCTTCGGCTCATATCATCCTTACCACAACAACTACCATAGAGAGAACAAGACAACTTGAAACTAATGATAGGGCCTAGATTAGGCCGACCGCTCATCGCGATGTTCTTCTCCTAGGAGAACAAAACAACCCCTAGGTCTCGCCCCTGCTCGATTGGATTTTCCCATGAGAGCAAGAGTGACCTAGAGGTTTCCTGAAGCAAGGAGAGGGTCCATGTGCTGTGTCGCGGCTGACTCATCCACATTGCGCTTGAGTCACATTTTGAAGAGTACATATTTTGGTGAACCCAACGTGAACAACAAAATCTTCTGATCAAGCAAAAACATTTCTTGTAACATCCATCATCATATCCATTCTGATTTTTGCCACATTCATCTTCACTTTTGCCCTTACCGCTTACATTTGTTCCATTTATTCTGAGGCGTCTACGAAACCCCCAAATATGACGAAACTAGAACTTTGTTCAGGGAATCTTCCATCAAGGGAGCTCAAAAATCCCTCTTTTGATAGATATGTGCCACTTGATCCAATGGCGTTTATGTCTCAAATTGTTACAACTATGACAATTTAGACTTTGAAAATGACAGGAGAGCACCCAGGTGTTCTCTATCCTTCAACAATCCCACATGGGAGCAAGATGCAATTACTTAGCCCACACATCATAGGGTGCGAAGAATACGGGTAAGATCATAAATCCATCAAGTAGATCAACCCTCCATGAGAAATCTGACAACACACTTAGATGATGAAGTCAAACACTTAGAAAGACACCTACAAGAAGCAAAGGAGGTCTAAGAGGTCCTTCGTGTTGCTCTACGTGAGGAAAAATGACAAAATTCCCTTCATGAACAAACATGAGGATTAAATCACAAAAATGTACGGAATGCAGTCCCACAAAATAAATGAGTACACCTGAGTCCTAATCCTAGAGACCTTATAACAACATTAGTCTAAAGGATCAAGACTCTGGAAGCTGAACAATCTGCATAGGATAAATGAATGAAGCCGCATGACAACAATAGAGTGGAGCATGACTAGGAGGCATCATAGAACCCCCTGCACTTGAATTTTTACTCTCGGAATGGGAGTAATGGAATTTTCACAAATGGAAACTAGACTATGCAAAACCAACAAATCACTCAACCAACTCAAACTGCAATGCTTGGATATCAAAATCCACCTATGGGGTTGATGCTATCAACCCCGTCGTCACAAACTACTTTCTTGGAACATACCTTAAATATCTAAAAGAGCCATTAGATCACGCTATAAAGAATGTAATGCTACCACGTCCCCTTCCTAAAATACCCAAGTTTAAGGGAGAAGGAGATCCTAATTCACATATCAAGGCATACACAATTGTAGTAAGAGAACACCTCCCCTCGGATGGGGTTGTAGCCAATATTTTTTTGAAAACATTGGAAGGGATTGTCTTGAATTGGTATTATAATCTTCCTAAAGCATCAATAGACACTTTTTGCCAACTAATAGGAGAGTTTGTCATGGCTTTCGACATGAATAAACTCATGAAAATAGGGATCCATGAATTCCTCGTAATGAAAGAAAAGCCCAACGAATCAGTGGCACATTTTGTCACATGATGGAGACAAGTACTCTATTCATCGACTAGTGCCCCAAACATGGACCATAGGGAATATTGTGATCTCTTCTTTCATGCCCTCAATAGGGATACACAAGAAGAAGTATAGAAGTTACCATACAAGTCATATGAGGAAGCCTTAGAGAGTGTCATAAGAATTGATCAAGCCACGATTAGCAGTGGCTACAAAGCTTATGATATGAATGGATGACTGGTGGTAGGAAATAATAGTGAAAACCATACCCCCACCATAAAGATATTGAAAAATAATAGAAATGTGACAATAGATGGGGTAACAAACCAACCCCCAATCAACAGAAAAATCAGGGATGATTATAATGGAAGTGATTACTATCCCCCTAATGTCAACACGATTGACCAACCACGAAAAAATAACTATTATCAGAGAGAGAATATAAAAAATGGAATCAAAATGACAATAGGTATGAGTGAGCACGTTATGAATACAATCAATTATGTGCCTTCCATCAAACTAGGGGGCATAACACTAAAACATGTAGGGAGTACAATAGGTTCATCACTAGATTGCCTGAAGACCAACAATGCTTATTCATCAAGATGTGCTTGAATACACAAGAAGTCATGCCAAACAATAAAAAAGATTTGAAATAGACACAAACACATATTACCCCATAGAATGTAGACCCGAAGATATTTTAAGATCCTTTTCCCTCTCACATGAGTGTTGAAAACAATAACTAGAATGTGGCAACTAGTCCTTTGAGATCTACTGAAACAAACATGCCCACCCAATTAGAACCTGTTATCACGTGGAATTGCACCCTGCTCAAAGATTGATCAAGTATTCCAATGACACAATGGGATTGATCTCGAGGTGTGGGACCTTGCAGATGAGATCAGACCTCCAGAGAAGGTTGGTTCCTCTTTTTGAGCTTAAGGCTAAGAGAAAATGGCTAATGCTATTGCTAACAATCACCAAAGAAAAGGGAGAAACAGGAATGCAAAAAGGGAAATAGTGATGCACCAAGTTTAGTTTTTCACCTAGGGCTAACATAACACAGTAATGATCTCAAAGGCTGGAGAAACCAACACAAACTCCTACAATCTTTAACAAAAGTTAAAATAGAATACTGAAACCTGTAAAGGGGCCATTTTATCCACAAGATAAGTGAGTAGCATTCAAACAAACATAGTTCAAAAGAATATGAGAGAGGCAGAATTAGTTGCTTATATTAATCATAGAGGCTAAATAGCCATTATAAAGAAAGAAAAGACTAGTTACAAGTGTGAAATAGGCACAAAATGATAGACTTTACTTCATTGTTGAACTGGTATAGAGACATAGAAGGCCTAGAAGACAACACAACTCATCAAATCCACCTAGTTTTGAAAAACACCACAAGGTCTGAACCTGCAAACCAATCTTTCTATCTGAATAATGACCCAGAATAGCTAACCAAACCCTTCAAAATGCATATTAACATGCTTATATAGATTTTTTCCGTTTCACTTGTGTAGTCTTGAGCACTAAACCCAATCAACACATTTTTCCCATGCTACATTAAATTTTGGCCCAGAGGCCCATGCCAAAGAACCTACAAATTTGAGTGTTGATCATGCCCTTACAAGTCTACAAAACTTGCAAAATGGAAAATGCCCATACCATGGTGTTGACGACTTGAATGCAAGAGGTTCTATTTGTAGGGAAATCTATTAGTTTGGGGAACCTACACACACTATGTCATTTACTTTTTTTTAATTCTGGTACTGGCACATTAAAATTAGGCATTGTTTCAACCACCTCTAACTAATTTGCAACAATGGCATTGTTGTCATATTTTGCTCAGGTCAAAATATCCCCAAAATCCCTCCTTCCATTAGAGAAATCTGATCTAAAAAAGCATAAATGGAAGGAAGTCTCCCTTAGAAAAGCCCAAAAAAATCCCCCAAAATTCTTAGTTTCTTGCCTTAGTCGGCAAAATTTTAGTTTAGCAAACCTTTGGTTCAGCAGTTCGCTGATTCGCTAGTTTGCCGACCAGGAAACGAGCAGGCAGGCAAAGTAGTCTAAGGCAATGGGAAAGAATACTAAGGAGTGCCTTGTCAGAAAAATTTGAAGTTTGTGAACTTCTTAGTTCGCCAACATGCAGATTCCCCTACAGGCCAAAGGCAAGGCAGCTTGGTTCATGAAAGAGAGAATTCATCGATAGGGTGAAAAAGTGGTAAAGACAAAAGGAAGAAGCCAAAAAATGACTAAGGCAAAGAAAGAACTGGTTGGCTCTATCAGCAAATTGGAAAAAGTTTGAACTTGCCAAAGGTTCCAATTTTCCCAAATTTGCCGATAAGGCGATTTGAAAAAGGGAGAAAGAGGTCGAAGTTGAAGTTTGAGCAAGTTCATGGAATGGGTTTTTTGCTGATAGGGCAAAAAAGCAAAAGCAAAAGCAGAGTTTGATAAAGTAAGAAATTGTCGATAAAAGATTGGCTAAGGCAATTCAAAGGCCAAAGTAATGAAGGAGCTGCCATCAACAAGTTGGCAAAATGTCGAATTCGCTAAGTAGTTCATGTTTTTCAATATTCACTGATAAGGTGAAAAAGGAGAACCAACGACAGAGGAAGGCCAAAGGCATTGGTTCAAAAAAATGGAAAATCACTGACTAAAGGGTAGAATGAAAGATAAAGAAATGGTTTGAAAAAAGAAGATTTCATTGACCAAAGAAAAGTAAAGTTCGCCAGACAGAGAATTTGTTGATAAGGCAAATTGGAAGATAAAGAGCCAAAGAGAGATAGTTCACAAAAGTGAGGTTTTGCCGATAAGGCAAAAGAAGAGACAGAGGCAAGCTTGGTTTGGGAAAATGAGATTTTGTCGTTAAAGCAAAATAAAAGGGAAAATAGAGAACCAAAAAAGGAAAATAAATGAAGTGTAATATTTTAGAATATTTAAAGAAATTTAAATATTTTAAAGTGTTGTAAAAGCTTGAAGGACACAAGTTTTTGCTATTGCAGAGGGGGTTTAATACCTAAAGTACAAATATTGCAGAAAAGTTAGGATTAGGTAGTCGAAATAGTTAAATCCTTCAATGTGATTGTATAGAAATGGACAAAATGGATTTTTCTAGTACATAGAAGGATTTCAGACCTTCCTTCCTAAATGTGCCTAACACCCCTACGTGTGGGCAATCTTCCTCTGCACTTTGTAGACCTATTAGAGCATGGAACCATTCCAAATTTGCAGGTTTTGACAGGGCTTCTAAGCTAGATTTTAATGCAGCGTGGGCACCTCGGTAGTGTCAGTTGACCAAATTTTAACACCCAATGTTGTAGATGAATGAAAATGCTATATATACATGAAGCAAAGATGTAAAAAAAATTGTTGTTAGCTGTTATGCTGGCTAGATAATTTGTTATCACGTCTTGTAATGTGATTGCAAGAACCTGTTGGAACTGGACAAGTCTAGTCCATTTTTTCAAAAAATGCTTACTTTGTATGCACTTCGAGATCAGTTTACCCAATTAAATGCAAAATTTTTGGGACAGTTAGGGGTTGCATTTCTTTGTCTAGTGCCTGACCTTTTCAGCTCAATTCTCTTGGAAAATTTACATCGTAGTTATGCAAAAACAATTGAGCAACCAAATTTTAAACTGCATTTGGTAAGATTTATTTTTATTTGGCTTCAATAGTTCTATCTTAAATCTTTTATGTTGCACTTAATATAGATTTTAGGATTTCGTATAGTTTTCAAATATTTGTTTAAATCTATATTTTGTTGTAAATATTGGTGAACCTGATGTGAGCGTGCCCCTCTTAATCAATTATTTTGTAAGAACTTGTGCTGAGTTTGTGCAGGTTTTTGTTGAGTCTTTGCAACGTTGTCGGCTGGAAGATTCATGTTTATTGTTTGCTAGCAAAACATACCTTTTATGGTTTGGATTTAGTGCTCTTCATTGCATATTAGATGTTACATATTTTATCAAAAGCTTTGCACTCGTTATCTTGAGTGCTTATTGACCAAATTTTCCATTAGGGTGGCAAAATTAAATTCTCCTATCATTTATCTCATATTAGGATTTTCTTGATTTCGATATCGGTTCTCTACAAAATTCCTTGATCAAAATTATGTAAGTTGCAACATTAGGTTTCCAACCTTTATCGAGCATCTTAGGTGTATGTTTGAGGGCGTCGTTGAGATTTTTTTTGTCCTTGCACAAACCCTAAGTCAATAATGGGTAACTAAATACATTAGGCATTGTTTCATGCCATAAAAATAGTCACGTTGGAAAATCTTTCTAAACTCCTTTGATGTTCCTCAGTGTATTCCTCAAAATTCTTGTGGGTGCAATTGCAATTCCCTTTTTTTTTTTTTATCTTGTAATAAAGATGTCAGTTCTAGAGTTTTTCTTTTTACTAGAAATATCATTGGCCTAACCTGGGGTTATCTTTTATGTGACCGGACTTCTCTGTCTATTGAGTATGCTGCATTTAACCTTTGATGTAGTGTTTTAGTCAATTTCAAAAGTTCTGCCGTGAAACCCTGTTTGTATTTACCACTTCTCATTCCATTTTAGAATAACAAGCTTTGTTTACATTGAATGCAAATCTCTATTTTCAATCCGAATGATGGATCTGTAATTGTTTAGTGTCCAATGGACGATGATATAAATTGTCGGTCATTCATAGAGATGTAGGTTTAATTTATGCCTTCATCCAACACATGTTTCTCAGCTCGGAATGATCGAATCAACAACAAATTACAAAAGCAAGTAAAGATTTACGTTTATTTCAAATGTTCTAATGAATGTACATCATCTTGTTGGAAGTCATATAATTGTTCTTACCTGAAAAGCATATTAGACTCTAATTGATGGAGACAGGTTATCGAGCCTTCACAATAATCAACTAAATAGATTTCGTGAATTTTTTCTTCCTCTTTTGGAATCATCTTCTTCAAGCTTTTAAGATGCCTATCAAGATCAATCATATCTCTTAGGGGTTGTAAACATTCATCTTGATTATCTCGCATTTTGATGAATCGGACAATTTGTGAAAATTTTTGGCTTTTCCTTGCCTTGAAAAGCTCCTATTTTGTACATGAAGGATTGAGGCACAGTGTTTACAATGCCCTCAACTACAGGCACACTACCCACTACTTGTCAAAAAGTGCCATAAAAAAAAAATATTCACGTTGGTTTAAATATAATCAGTGACTGCCATCAAAGCCATAAACATTCAGTGATATTGCTTAAACTTCAAACAACAATTTGGACTTCTTTATTATTTTTTATTAGCAATTTCAAATGTTGAAGAGGAAGGGGAATATAGTGGAGAGGATCTTCAACCGCCAAATCTCCATTGCACGCCCCAACACTCATGTAATTACGCCTCTCTTTTGCTTTTTTAAGAATCAACTTGAAGTTCAATTCAGCAATTCAGCATCAAAACCCTAATGTCTTTTCAGAGATGTTCAACTTGGACTGCACTTTAGGGTTTACGGAGCAGGTACAGTGGCAATTAATAGACCTGTAACACACATTAACTGAAGCAATTTACTATTTTAAATCATTAGTAGAAAGTCATAATCTCTCTCTTTCCGGCGTATGGGGAAACAGATGTGAAATATTTACTACTTGTTTCTGTGTCACGATTTGAAGCCAATAAATTTGATCATTTCTCATTTGTTTTCCTATGAAATGATCACATGCAATGCAACACATGAATGGCTCAAAAATTCTTAAATTTAAAGGAAATGGTATTAGTCGTTGGCAGAGACTCCCATTTGCTTGAGGAATTTCGTCAAACAATTCACGTGCCTTCTTTCTACATGCACATTTTGCTTCCATGCTTAGTAGCTTGTTCACAGTCACGTCACACATATGAAATCAAATTTGAATCATATCTCCATGTAAATAGATAATGCAACTGAGTGTGATGAAGCCTTCTTTTCCTTTCATCTATCTGCAAAATTAAACACTAGCAGAGTATTACGGTACTTTGGGAGTTAATTTTCAAAATAAAATAAAACAAGTCCCGGTACAGGAACTCAAAGAATGAATTTTATGTAGTCTGATGGATATCTGATATAATTTTCAATCAACATGGTAAAAAGCGATGACCAATTATGCCACCGCCCAATATATTTGTCATTGTCAACAGACAGTATTTACACCATTATCTGGTCATTAGTAGAACCTAGCTAACCAGATGATCATGCTAATTAAGCCTTTACAAAGGGAATTCCAGATATCTCATGGAACTGTTGTAGGTTTATTTTATCAGCTTCCAAGACTCATCAAAACGTATTCTGTCCCATTTTTTAGACCTCACTGAATGCCCTTCCCACCTAAGAAGGTTTGGAGAAGGGCACAAGGTGCAATTCAATTATCCTTCAGAGACAATTATATAAGAGATTTTGAGGTATCAAAGACTTTTGGATGGGTAACTATGATGTCACCAACTCCAACCTTCTAGCTCTATTTGAAAAAGAATTTCTAGATTTATTGAACATTGGAAGCACCATCTACAATATCCACCACCAAATGAGCTCCCAGAATACCTGTAAAAGTACGAAGTAATTTTACTGCAAGAGTAAATGCAAAATTCTTAATTGCTATAGACACAAATTGAAGGAATAAATAATTTCTTCTAAACTCCTTTTAGAATAAGCTAAAAACTAGAGAAAATGTCAGCATATGTATATTTTTTTTAAAGAAAATATTACACAAAGATCTCAAACAATATAATATCCAGTACAAGGATTCATTATGCATCAACAACTATAATGTTATAGGCTACTGCCACGAGGGACTGAATAATTATGTCACACAGATTAACCAACATTATCTGTAACAATTTCATAATAACCTAAAAAACTTCAAGTTCATCATAAACAAATAGTATGTTGACCACAAAGCATGGCCTATATAAACTTTTCCTGAATTACCAATCTGGATAGTAACCTCCATATTAAAGTCATCACGTGAAGAATTATCTTGAGAAGAAATAAATTTTGCAAAACAAGAAATATTTTAACCAAAAGTACGATGAGATTAGTTATTACCCAGGAAAAGATTTTGTCAATAAGGATATGGTGTTTTTACAAAATTAACCAAAAGGTGAAGATTTTATGAAATCTGGTAAAATATTTTCATAGGGAATTGACAATTATTTTCACCCAAATGGAATTATTATCAAACAAAGAGTTAAAATACATGTAAAGACGTCAAATAAATAATTGCAAATCAAGCCTGAGGAATATTTAGAGTAAAGTATTTTCAATGAATTCGTAAAATGGGGGAAATAATTATTTTGTCAAATAATAGTAAAAACATAAGAAATATGATTGGGAAATGAGATGAGGATTAAACTATTGGAAATACTTTATTATGCTAAGACATGAGATTAAATATTTTATTATCAAAGATGACGAAGATTAAAATTAATTATTTAATTTGGCAAAAGTAACCAATTAAATATTTTATTTTGCCCGGAGTGAATTGAATAGTTATGCCAAAGTCTTTTTTGAAATTATTGGAGCCCTAAAAAGGGATATCAAACAGAATTATTATTAAATATTTTGGTATACAAAGTGACAATTAATTAAGATAACATGGAATATTGTCACGGAGATAAAACCCTAAATACATGGCAGTAAGCAAATATACAACGGAAATAAGGAAATAAGGAAATGATACCGCACGCCGCAGGTCTTAAGGTTCACCTCAATGTAAGTTATATGTTTATATATTGTTTATCTGATGAATAATTTGTTTTCTATGAAGGATTTTAATTACTTTGAAGTAGTACTCAACTGGTGGTTGAATGAAGCAGCTCGGGAAGATTAATTTTCAGCCTGAGATGATCATTAGATGTTTCAAACCAATTTATTTAATTTATGTAATAAAATATGTCGTTTCTTATGGTTAGTTCAACCAGTTATTAACCATCACAAAATGAATGTAACGGGTCTGAGGCTTATTGCATCTCTTTAAATAGAGATCCCAGGACCTGGAATAAGAGGTTAGAATTAGATTAGAGATAGATATCTTTACAAAAAGACAATTGAAACATTTTAGGATTAGATTAGGTTAGATTTGATTCAATCTAATGCAAATTTGATCCTTCTATGCAACTTCGTTCTGAGAAAGGCTATGGTGCATGATACATTCTGAGGCAGCGGTTGAGGATTCAAATTTGAAATACATTGTGATGGTATCATCTGTTTGTTGTTTTTAATTCAATCAATTTAATTATCTCCATGTCATTCATTTTCTGATTATTCAATTTGAATGTGTTAAGGATATGTTCAAATTGTCTGGTTACATTTGCTAATTCAATATAGTTGATTTGATTGGTTTCTTAGAGAGAATTAAATCCTTTCTCATCAATTATAGAAATCTTAGAATGTTGAATGGTTTACTAAGTACAATTAATTGATTAGGGTTATTAATTTGTCTCCAGAGTTGATCTAATTTATTATTTTGCAAAGTTAAATTGGTTCTTTCTGGAAAGATTAAAATCCTTTTAATATTTTACATTTAATACAATTATGTCCTTTGGATTATTAAGAATGAATTAATAATTTCTTCCTTGCACGTTTGTATAAGTTGTAAACAGTTATATGTGCCAATCAGATCAAGTTATTACCTAATACAAGTTATTTATTTTTGACATCCTGACTCCGTTGCCCAAATGGACAAAGCACCAGTCTAACTATTGATTCATTTTATGTTTAAAATCTTTACTCTGTTTTATCGTTATAGTTTAGATTCATCTCATGTTATTTGCTATTTATTTCTGTTAGAATTTAGATTAAATCATTTGCTTTCTTTAGAAATAGTTTACAATATCTCATCTGATTTACAAGTATGCCATTGTAATCGGATAAACTAGCAACAAACCAACATTGATTTAATCATACAACCTGCTTTGATAATCAAAGGTTCACCCACCTAGGTTGTAGCAGGACCTAAAGCACAGGGAGAAGTTGATCGTTAAGGTCAAACTCTAGTCATTGGCTCAAAAACGTTGTAGATTTGACCATAGGGCTTGGCATCCCCTTAGAATCCACAACCTGCATTTTTGAGACCCAACAGAACCAGTAGAATCATGGCCAAGAAAAGTGTTTCATCATTTGAATCATGATCCTCATCTTCTGAAGAATAACTATCCTCTATAGAAAACAAACTTCTTTTGAATTTACCATTTTTGTTACTTCTCCTAGATTCTTTGAGAGGAAACTTGGAAACAAAATGACCAGCCTTTCCACAATTGAAACATTTGAATGGTAACTTACCTTTGTATTTGCTAGGTCCTGTCTACAGAGTTCTTACAAAATTTGCTTCAGTAACATTAGGGCTTTCATCTTCATCAGTAGTGTCTTCTTTTACCTTTTTACTAACTTTGAAAGGAACTTCCTTCTCTGGAACATCACTGTCAAACTCTCTCAATTCAAAAGTAGTAAGGGTCCCAAACATTTGGTCTAAGGAGTATGTATCCAGGTCAGCAGTTTCCTCAATAGAAGATACTTTAGAACTATAAGATTCGGGAAGAGATCTCATAACCTTTTTCACAATTTCATCTTCTTTTAATCCTCCACCAAGCCCTTTGATACCATTGACTACTTAATTTACCTGGAGCATGAAACTTGCAATATTTTCATCTTCTGACATCTTAAGGGATTCAAATCTATTCTTGAGTATTTGCATCTTGGCTTGCTTCACTTTGTTATCTCCTTCATAAATAGTTTCAAGTTTATTCTAAACTTCTTGAGCAGAGCTACAACTTATCACCTTTGAAAGTTTCGAATCAATTAATCCACTCATGATAGAAAACTTGGCCTTGGCATTATTATCATACTTCTTGATTTCATCTACATCTGTTGGAATATCTTTAGGAACAGTGTATCCTTTCTTGACAGAATCTCATTCTCTGTACCCTAGTGAATTCATGTAGCCTTCCATCCCCACCTTTCACAAAGCATAATTAGTACCGTCGAACCTGGGTATCTTGCTGGATCCACCTATTGCCATCGCAGACCTTCCTTAAGTGGTTAAGCTTCCTTTAGAGGAACCTATCTCTTATACCAATTGTTAGACAAACCAGGATACTGAGAGGGGGGTGAAGCAATATCTTAGTAACTCTTTAATTTCAACAATTTTAACTTATCCAAAGCAGATCAGAACTTAAGCATCACAACATTAACATGAACATGAAAGATTAACACAATGCACAACAACACATAACATCAAATACACATGGAAAACCCTAAAAGGGAAAAACCACGGTGAGGATTAACTCACAATATATGAAGCTCAAATAATATCTTTGTTTTAGGGGCTTTAACCCAAGGAAGTTGCTACTCCCGAAGTAACTTTGATTTAGGGTCACGCCCAAGGAAGCTTCTACTCTCTAATGACTTTATTTTAGGGGCTTTAACCCAAGGAAGCAACTACTCCCTAATCTAAGAACAAACTCAGAGATGATTACAGTATGACAATCTTTCAACTGTCTGAAGTCTGCCTTTGAAGCTCACACTTGATGATTGCACTTCTGTCTCTTCACACACTCTCTATCAATCAGGCACACTCTATACTTGAACACTGTCACAAATAAGTCTTCAAAATTAATCAGGACAACATTAACAACATCTGCTCTTTCTCCCACAATCTCACACAATAATGTATTATTCTGCTGTTATTTGCTTGCGAACCTTATTCATCTATTTGCAATCATATCCTCTGCATTCAATTTAATCTCCTATTTATACATGATATTACATTGATTATATATCTTTTCAACCAAATTTAAACATGCAAGATACATTTACAGGTTGGCCATACAATACACAATATGAAATGTGTAGAAGATAGGTCTAATTAGGATACCACATTACACTAGCAGAAGACTCAAGTCTTACAGACCCCAACACTTGCTTAATTAGGTCCAAAACATTCTTCATAGCTTTAAACATCAAGGAATTACCTCCGCATACTTTGCTCATTTGAAAATAGGACAGCTTTAAGGTAAGCTCATGAAAAACTTGAAGAGTAACGAGCATATCAACTAGAGAACCTTGTGTGGTATTGGAAACAGGAAAGATCTTTGTGAAACACTTCCAAATGAGTCCACATGACTCATACAACATCCCTAAACACTTCTTTGCCACCGCACATCAAAGAATTGTACCACACACCTTCAATCATTAACTCTAAGAGCACATTGTTATCCGGAACACACTGCAACATGTTGTCAATTGAAAACCTGAGCTGCAGACCATCAAGAAGCTTGAAACAGGAAAGAAACATGAAATGCCCATTCAAGAACACATTATCAAAACCGCAAGTTCAATCATTTACTTCTGGAGGAATGCAAAGTATTCCAGTGAGTCTTTAATGCTACTCCATTATGCCAGAGCACATTCTAGTACTTTATCAATCATAACTTTCATTGCAGAGGGAATAATAGTTTGGAACTTTGGAAACAACACATTTACCATCTTTTGAACACATATCCAGAACTACATAGCCATATCTACAAACGCGGAGGAATGTGGAGCATTCCATTCACCTTTCAACATCACATTACACTATTAGAACCTGAACCAAAACTCAGTCACTTATATCTTTCATTGTAGAAGTGCAAACACTCTAAAACTTAGGATTTAGCATATTTACATTATGCTCAACTTAACTCTTGAACTGCAAGACCATAGCTTCAAAATTAGAGGAATGCAGAGCATTCCATTATCATGCTAGAAACATCCTCACATAACCCACACTGTCTTCAACCTGCTTCCAGAGGCTAAGTCTTCTCTTCCTTAGGAGCATGGCATCCAACCATGACCAATCTTTTACTCTTATGATAGTGTTGACATCAATGTATGCTGCTATGTTGACATCAATGACAACACATATGGCTAACACCAGTAATGTTCCAAATACTAGTGCCTTGTGAAACAAATTATCATGGAAATTTTTAAAAGTGTGGTACCTTAAAATGTAAGACAAACTTTGGGGTTACAAGGTTGGTTCCTTCTCTAGTTTAGTTAACCTAATCTAAGCAAAGAAAAGGGATATGAATTACTAGGAGTAAAAGTTGAAATAAATAGCAGGTTATGTGCTAGAATAGATTTTCCTACTAATTTTTTATAGAGTATTTTGGACAATACTTAATAGTCAATAGAAACTCAAATTAGCATTATCATAGACATGTAAAATACAATCATTTACTCTTAAACAACCATAGAAGGAGGATAGATATAATCCCAACTTCTCATATATTTATTGTTGTAGATTCTATACAATTACATTCCATAAGAATATAGAACTTTTGGACACACAAAAGGACCAATCTAGGCTTACAGTCGGAAACTAAGAAGAAAAGTCTTGCATGTAAGGCTCATCAAGAACAAGCTTACAAAGTTGAATCTAAAAAAGAATGAGCCCAAGGCTCTTATTCATAAAAAAGATGAGAGACAAGAATTGAGAACATCCACAAAAAGCAATTCTCTTTTAGTCATAGATAATTTCTCTCATAAGAATTGCAAGATGGGTGCTACCACAATAGTGTGTCCCACTTATGGGACATCCTGATTTTTGTCTAAAATCACATATTTTTTAGAAAAAATAATAATTTAATCCTTGAGGGGTTCCATTTATAGGGGTTTAATTGAAGGGGGTTATATAAAACCCCCTTAGATCAAACCCCCTTGGAAATAACCCCCATAGTCTTAAATCAAACCCTTGTTGAAGTCTCCTCTGCACCTATCAAAATGCCAAAAAAAGTAATTTTGCTTCACCTTTTGGGGGATCAAATGAAGTCATTTAGAAATTCTATTTTGTAATTATGTAGCCCTCAGTATAAGCTTTCCAAAAAGTATAATATTGAGCATATTGCATTTGATTATTATATTTATTTTCAATTTTATAGTGAACACAAGTTTTTCACCGAACATTAAGGTCTCTATTCCACACATGTGGAAAAATAAAAAATAGAGAAAAAAATTCAAAAAAATATATGCACACTAGGTATTAATGTCTTTGTTTCAACAAAAGAAGAAGTTAAGTTGGATACATACAAAAAATGTTATGTTTTATGGTATAAACCTACATGTTTGAATTATAATTAATCTCGCTTCAAAAATTAATTTAAAAAGTATGGAAAAAATAAATTATGAAAATATATATATGCACACTAGACATTGGTGTTACAAATCTAAGTTTAAAAATTTATAATTTTGTCCTTCCTAAAAAAAAATTATGTTGTATGGTATAAACGTCACTTTTTAAAAATATTGTTAACTATAAAAAATAAGTTATTAAAAGTTAAGTAAAAAAATTCACAAATTATTTGTTAAATTAAAAAAAAATACATTTAAAATCTACACACAAAATCTAAAAAATCACTAGTTCACATCATCTTCAAATTCTTAACGGATTAGTTGCTATATAGGTGTCAAAAATTGAAAATTTGATTAAAAATATCGATTTCAATGTCCCACTTTGGCCAAAAAGTAGAACACAATATAAATCATAACAATTAAATAATTATTTCAACATGTAATCTCATGTCTAACTAACATTAGTCAGTGAGTATTCACATAATCAATGATCAAATCTGATATTTTCCACAAACATCTAATCATTAAACTATGATTAATCATCATGATTACCACACAAAAGCAAGATTAAGCTAATTTATAAGTTGGGGATGTAACAACCATATCTAAGGGGCTTAATTTTATCTTTCTTTTCATAAGGAAATTCATACCTTATTTCCCACCTTGAGCTTATGTTCCTTCCTATGCTAATCATGTCTTTCTTTGTACATGCTTTGAGTTTTCTCCAATTGTTCTTTTACCTTGAGTTGGTTTTGTCTTATCATCTTAACTAAAATTTGATGCTTTAGCCACCTCCAAATTTTGATGCTTCTTTTTATTTTTCTTGTTGTTCCAAAGCAACATTAAGTGAACTTGAGGATAAATATCCCAAACATGCTTCAAAAGGCAATTGATTTGTTGAAGAATGAATTTCCCTATTGAAAGAGTGTTGAATGTAGTGAAGAGATTCATCCCATGTCTTGGGACACTTACTTTTGTATCCACTTATGAGTTGCACCAAAGTTCCGTTGACTACTTCTATTTTCCCATCTATTTGTGGATGAAAATAAGTAATTGTTTTGAGCCTTATATCCATCATACTCCACAAAGTGGACCAAAACTTGCCAACAAATTATCTTGTGTCTTTATCTAAAACAAGGAATTTAAGAAGCGCAATGTGCACCCATACATTAGCAAAAAACATTTCGGCTGCCTCTTTCCCAATGGCAATCTTTTTAAATAGAGTTACTATACACATCTTGTTGAATCTATCTACTATGAGAAACAAATAGTCATGTCACTGCCTACTCATAGGTAATCCTCCTACAAAGTCCATATATATGCTTTCCAAACATAAGCACACAATCATTTTTTAAAATGCATGTTGTATTCTATCAACATATTATCATTATGAGATATTCATACTTGGTCATTACCCCAAGATAAATGCTATCAAATTTATAAATGCATATCTACAACTTATTACTATTCTAATAGAATTTCAACGATAAAACACACATGAACATCAATAATTGTATAACCATGGCCCATGAAGCTCATTTCAAATAATATACTATAGAAGTATAAGAGAATGTGAGAATGGTTTGGTTGTGTAGCCTTAACAAAAAGGCAATTTAAAATATAAACTTTGATATAATTTTAAAATAAGTTTCTGCCAATCAACTCATTATCATAAGTATATGGTTAATTTTATCAACTTAGGCACCACAACTGTATATTTTGTAGCAGTTCATCTCAGCAAATAAATTACTTTCCCGAAATCCTTCGCTCTAAAATTTATTTCATATGAAGGATGACCGGAGCTCCGTGTTGGGGCTTAAGTAGGAGTGATTCCACAGGTGCATGGATGTAATTAGGGGAAATCACAAATGCAAACCGTTGCAGAATCATGGCCAGTATTATTTTGGCCTCTAGCAGTGCGAAGTTTTGACCAATGCAGATCCTTGGGCCTAATGCAAATGGCATGAATGCCATCGGATGTTTGGCAGCTTTTGAAATTCCCTTGGCAAACCGCTCTGGATTGAATTCATTCACACTGTTTCCCCACAAAGCTTGATCGTGGTGGATTTGAAGAATTGGAATCTCGAGCTGAGTAGCTGCAGGAATTGAGAGCCTTCCAAGCATTATTGGCTTAGATGTCTGTCGTCTCATTGTCACTAGAGGTGGATAAAGTCTCAAGGATTCATTAAATATCATCCCCACCTGCAATACATGGATACAACAAAATTGATCTACTAATCAAAGTTTATGCCTTGCTCTGAAAAATTAAAAAATCTGAAAGCAAAGCCTATCCGTATAATCTCTGAGTTTCATTCAGAAATACTCTTTCAATTAGTTTTAACTTCAAACAGAATGTTGCGGAAACAGAACATAATCTAGGACCACTATTGGAAATATGAATTCAAGGAAAGATTAAAACTTTCCTTACAGTTTTTAGGCCATTTACAGTGTCTGCATTTGGAAAATCAATTTTCCCACATGCTTCCAAGACCTCTTTGCGTGCTTTCTCTTGCCATTCTGGATGCATTCCCAGCAATACCATAGTCCATGTCAAGAGTATTGCTGTAGTTTCCTGACCAGCTACATAGAAGTTCTGGCATTCAGCATTTATTTCATCTATAGTCATGCTTGTGTTTTTTTGAGCCTTTCCTCTTCCCTCTTTCTTGTTGGAAGTCATCATCAGACCAAGTAGATCAGTGCCATAGTCCCCTGAATTTTCAATAGCAGTCTTCTCTTTGCCTTCAATCACCTGCATAATACATCTTCTAATTTCCTTCTCCAATGACCATAGTTGCCTATTCTTTCTTGTAGGAAGAAACCTGTTAGAAAAAAATATTCCTAGAACTTATCAATCCTCAGCCATGAAGATATAAACAGTTATATGTCCCTGGATTAATAGATAAAGTTATGCTCCATTAGATCCGAAAGGTTTAAGGCAAAGTGTGTCATAGATGAGAGTGGATAATAGAAGTAAAACTCAGAACCAACAACGGCCATCATCATGTCCCTGGGGCTGTGGTTTAGTGATAAGGCAGATCACTTACTGCTACAATCACTCACATTCAAAACGAAGGTAGTCACGCCCTCCAATGTAATGAGGCTTTGTGTAAAATGGTGGAGGATTTTAAAATTGGATATGTTAACATTCTATCCTCAACTGCTGGAGTTTAACTGATGCTGCTGTAAATTCATTTGACCCCCATCTCATTACACATCCCCTCACCTCACATCTGCCCCATTCTAAGAATCAATACCAGCTGCTGAAAAGGAAAAACGAATCACCTGAAAGGCCATCTCATTGATACAACTCACCAATTAACACAAGACCCATAATTTCAAAGAAGTGATCATTTCTGAAACAAACGAGATCTACGAAGAAACACATTCTCCGATCAAAAAAAGAGAATGGATGCTATTTGAAGTGGAAAACCCTCCAAAACTTAGCTTCTCAATATAGGAGATGAAAGATCGGCTCTGATTTTTCAAGGAACGAGCCCTGATTTGTTGCTCAGTGGGAGCTTTTCCCAGAAACAAAACATTGAAGGCTTGGATTCAGGAAAACTAGACACCCATAGAATAAGTGAAGCCGCTTTTAACTCCAAAGAATATTTCAGGGCAGTCTTCTCATCAGAAAAGGAAAGAAATCAAATCTTCAAAGAGAGACCCTAGTTTATGAAGAAGGAAGGGCTCTTTACAAAACACTTGTCTCTAGTAGACTAAAAGAGGGGTAAAAATTTATTCAAACAAGAAAAAGTACAAAGCAAGGGCTTTACATAGTCCTGTCAAGCTCCACTAAGTGATCCAACTTTTGAGACAAATCCAGGGGTAATTGACCCCAATCCACAATGTTCCAATTTTGCATGTGATCAGAGGCCCATTTGGCCAAACAATCCACTACTCCGTTCCATTCTCTAGGAATATGAGTGAAAGTAACAGAATCCAAAGAAACACATAGATTAAGAATCTGTTTAACAACCAAAGCTAAATGCCAACTAACATCTGCTAAATGCTGCCTATTCAACAAATTCACCAGCACCTGGGAATCAGACTCACAAACGATCCTTCTCCACCCAAGATGACAGCCGTGCTCCACAGCATATAAAATGGTAAGAGCCTCCATCAAATTGTTAGAATGAAGACCCTTATAAACAGAAAAGATAAACTGAACAAACCCAGAACTATTTCGTCCAACTCCACCAATACGAGCATGACCAGGGTTTCCCCAAGAAGACCCATCTGTGTTGAGTTTCAAAACTCCCTGAGGAGGAGGAGTCCAACGTCCCTCCCTATTTATCTTCCGAGGAGGGTGTCAACATTTATTTCTCATGAACCATCCTTGTTGAGGAGGAAGATGAAGACGATTGCAACAAACAACATCTCGAGGATCCACTGCTTCCACCAAATCACAATTTGTTGAAACAATTTCTCCCAAAGAATGAAGAATTTTCCACAAGCGATGGGCCACCAACATCACATCTTGAAAAATCCTACGATTCCTCTCCAATCAGATATGCCAAATAATAAAGGAAGGGCCAAGAGCCCAAGTAACTTGAAGAAAAGAGGTTTTAACAGGGGCCTTGCCCCAATGATCAAAAAACTCAGCCAAAGAGGAGACATGCCAACAGGCCTGGTTCAAAACACCCCGCCAAAAATGCCAAATCTCCCTAGAGAAGGAACATTGGAAAATGAGATGAGAAACACTTTCCTCATTATTATGGCACAACACACACATCGAGGGGCCCTAAAAACCACGCTTACACAAATTATCCTAAGTATGACACCGATTTTGAACCACCAACCACATGAAGAAGTTACACTTGGGCCACGAAAAATTGTGCCAAACTTGCTTCCACCAAGGAACCTCAGTGTCTCCAAACATCTGCCTAACAAGCTGCACATAACCTGCTGAAACAGAGTACTTCCCTAACAAATCACTGTCATCCCAAGCCAAAACATCATGCCCCTCCAAAGTATTGCATTCATGAGAAGCAAGAATCTGAGCCAGCTCTCGCCTATCCTCCTCAGACCCTTCCGGTGGCCATTCAGAAGAGTACTTCCATCGAAAACTACCAACTAACCCACAATTCTGTGCAACCTTATAATGTTCAACTTTGTCCCATCCTGCAATAGTAAAAATATCACAAAGGGACTGGAGGTGAGGATATGTAGAAAGGATAGAAGGGTGACCATCCTAAGAATCCAGCCAAAAAAGAGCCTATGACCCCGAATGACAGATCCAAAATAGCCCATTCTTAACCAACTTAGCCCCCATTTTTAGAGTATGCCAGATCATAGAACCCCTTCCCTCCAAAGGAAAGCGAGGAACATCAAAAATATTAACATCCTTAAGATACTTATGGGTGAGAATACGGGCCCATAGCTGATGCTAACTAGTACACCAGCACCAATATAACTTAGTTGCAAGAACTTCCCCATTCAAAATAGCAGAACGTAAACCAAGACCTCCCTCTTTCTTTGGTCTTCACATAGTTTCCCACTTAACAAGGCTCCACTTAGCAGTCAATAAGTTACCACTCCAAAGAAATTGTTGTGAGAGACCATCAAATTCCATAAGGAAATACATAGGAGCTGCCTGAACAAAACACCTGTAAATAGGGAGAGCCTGTATAACAGACTTAAGAAGAGTCACTCTAGTAGCAGTAGATAACCAATGATGTGTCCAATGAGCGACCTTCCTACACAACTTATCAAGCAAAATCTGCCAGGAAGACCTGGGTTGTCTACCAACAACAAGAGGAATACCCAGGTAGACAAAGGGAAGAGACCCAATCTGAAACCTCAAAATATTCACAATCTTCCTTTGAATAGCCTGAGGAGTATTAAAAAAGAAAATAGACAACTTATGCTCATTGACTTTTTGACCTGAAGCAGCTAGATAGGTATCCAAAGCCTGCCTAAATGATTTGGCTTCCTAAAGATGAGCCAATCCATAAGAGAGGTGTCATCCACAAATTGGAGATGAGAAAGCTTTGGCAATCCATTGCCCCATTGCCAACCATGAATCAAGCCTTGAGAAACCCGAAACTTAAGAAATCGGCCCAGCCCCTTCGCCATAATAATAAACAGATAAAGAGAAAGAGGATCCCCTTGGTGGAGGCCCCTGGAAGCTCCAAAAAGCTTAGAAGGTTCACCATTCACAATAACGAAGAAAGATGAAGAAGTAACACAGCTCATAGTCCAAGTCACCCTGTCTAGACTAAAACCGAAGGCTAAAAGAATCTTTTGAAGAAAATGCCACTTAACTTTGTCATAAGCTTTGGCCATGTCCAACTTGATGAACATAGATTTTTCCTTAGAAGTTTCCATAGAGTGAATGACTTCAGAAGCCACCACCACCCCATCTAGAATTTGTCTACCCACCACAAATCTCCTTTGCTCCTCAGAGATAACAACAGGAAGAAAAGTTTTGAGCCTCTCTACAATCAGTTTAGTAATAATCTTGTACACCACATTACAAAGAGCAATTGGTCTAAAGAATTCAAGCTTATCAACACCTTCCTTTTTAGGAATGAGAACCAGAAAAGTAGAATTCAAGGCTCGAAGCATTTGTTTACTGCTAAGAGATTCCCGAACAACCTCCAACAAATCTAGATTAATAATATCCCAAAATTCTTGGAAAAATTCAATTGGGAAACCATCTGGGCTAGGAGCTTTACCTTTGTTCATCCCAAACACAACCTCTTGCAATTCAGGCATAGAAATCGGACGAATGAGAGAATCATTCATCTCATTGGTGATCAAAGAGGGAATGCAATCAAGGATCAAATTCTCCTCATCTTTAGCTGGATGTGAATCTTCAACAAAAAGAGTAGAGTAAAACTAATGAGCCTCTCTAGACAAAGCCTGCAGGGAAGATATCTGAAGACCCTTAGAATTAACCAGAGAGGAAATATAACCCCTATTACGGCAAGCCTACACCAAATGATGGAAGAAAGCAGTATTCATGTCCCCTTCCTGAAGCCACTCAATCCAAGCCTTCTGTTTCCAAAAAAATTCCTCATGAAGCTCCCACTCCTCCACATCTCTCACAGCCTAGGATTCAACTTTTCCAAGAGCATTTGAGAATCCAGAGTCCTGAATTTGGCGGGTAATCACATCAAGGCGTGCCTGAGCTTCCCTTTTCTTGGTCTGAAGGTTGCCAAAACATAACCTATTCCATCTCCTAAGGTGATATTTAACATATTGAAGCTTCTTAACAAATGAGTACATAGCTATACCATAAGCAGGGCCCCCATCTCTCCACCACTGGGCCACGAGGTCATGCAAGGAAGAGTCCCTAAGCCACATAAGCTGAAATTTAAAAGGAGGGTTCTTAGGAATAGAAAAAGAAGAAGTTGAAAACTTAATTGGCCAATGATCAGACCCCCTCCAGTCAAGAATCTCAAAACAAGTAACCAAGCTGCCCCCCACCCAAAAATTGGAGACAAGAAATCTATCTAATCATTCAGAGATTGCATCCTGCCCACTTCATCTATTATTCCAAGTGAAAATCCCATTAGAAGGCTTAACATCAACTAAAGCAAGAGAATCCACATTAACCCAAAAAAAGATCAGAAGCAGGACCAAGCCTAGGCAAACCCCCCTCTTTTCTCCTCCAAACTCAACACAGAATTGAAATCACCAGCTAAGACCCAAGGAAGATATGGAGCACATGATCAAACATACCTTATATGAGCCTAAAGCTAAATTTTACCACAAATATCAATCAAAGCATAAACATTAGTGACCAAAATAGTCTTACCAAAATCTAAAGTGGAAGCAACCATGGAAATAGAAGAATGGCTAGAAATCCACCAAAGAGGAACAATCTTTCTTGGATCCCAAAAAAGTGCCAAACCTCCAGAATTTCCCTAAGAACCAATACACTGACACTGACCAAAAGATCAGATATGAGAAGCATACTGAAGCATAAAATCAACTGATAGCATAAAATCAACTGATAGCATATAATCATGGAGGAGGTTGGGAAAAGTGAACATCAATGGGTTTAACAGACCCAAATTCTGCCAACAAATCCCCCGTAAATTTAATCTTCTCTAGATCCTTCTTATGGCCAGGTTTAGAGGAATTCTCTAACAAACCTTTCTTAAGGGGGCGTTGATGCATACCCAGTGCCTGAGAAGACCCCCTTCCTTTACCTAAAGTCAACACCTCCTTAGCGAAATCTACCAAAATAATATCATCCTGCAACCATACAAAGTCACCAGAAGTTACCAAATCAAGGCCCTGTAGGGATGGAGAACTTCAAACAACCTCTTGCTCAAGCACCTCAGTCATATCCTTAATGCTAGTCACCTGCTCCTGCATCATATCTATACCCATAGTAGTGGCCCCAGAAGAAACCTCCACATGAATCGCCTCCTCCATAGCTAAAGTATCCAAAACCTCAAAACAGTTGATACTCTCTTCACTCTACCTATCCTTATAGGACCACTTCTGACCTCTCCCTTTAGCCCGTGACTTAATAGGCATAAAGCCATCCTTATCAGGCCCACCATCTTTCATATGAGCCTTACCTTTATCCCCCTTATCCGCCATTGGAATCGAGGGAGGAGAAGAAGAAACCCCAGTAGATTTATTTACCCTAGGACATTGGTGCTGAAGGTGTCCATACTCATGACAGATCCGACATCGAAAAGGAAGGGACTCATAATCTAACTGTTGAACCCAAGAAGCAGAGCCAAGATAGATTTCCAAAGAATCTAGCAACGGGTTACTTAGATCAATCTTAACACAAATACGAGCATAAGAAAATACCTTTTTATCGAGGGTATGTTGTGCAATGGCAGCCGACTTCCCCAACAAAGTCGTAATTCATTGCAAAATATCCTCTCTCCAATACTCCAAAGGAAGTTGTGGTAGGTGGACCCAGACAGGAACCCTTAAGGGCAATTCTTCTGCATAATTAAATCCCGCATGCTAGGGCTTAATGAACAAACCTACATGATTGTAAAAGTAGGGCCCTCCCTCAAAAACTCGATTCCAATCTGAGATGCAAGAAAAATCAACCATGAAATAACCATTCGTGACCAACATAATTTTCATATCTCCCTCAATCTGCCAAGACCAGTGAATCCAAGAATCCAAAGCTGATAGAGAAATACAAATTCCAAGAAACTTGCAAATCAGAACATGTTGGCTCCAATAAGATATATCCTCCATGACTGATTCGAGAGAAATAACCAAAATAGGATGGTCTTGACTCTGTGGTAAACAACCATTGACTTTCTTAAGTCTGGTACCCTCACCCACATAAAACAAGTTAGACAACTATGCATGATTATCTGAAGATAAACCACCATGAGGGGGTGCAACCCTAGCAACAACCAGAGAGTTAGAGACTTCTTGAGCATCCATGCTTGCAATGGAAACCAAAAAAAAGAAATCCCAAAGCACCACCATGAAAACCCTCACCCAGACTCGTAGCAAACTCCAACGGAAGCAACACAGAAGCGAAAGAGAGCCAGTAAAAAGGACAAAATCAACTCAAAATCTAGAAGAAAAGAAACGTGGGGAAGGGCATAGCCCTAGCCTGCACGCAGACCCACTAGAAAACTCATCGTGATCCTATCACAAAACACTTGTCTCTAACACTCAATCTAATGGATGATTTACTAAATATATCACTAGCATGTGTAAGACTTCCTCTCCTCCCAAGAGAGTAGGTGGAGCCATTGTAGAATATATATATATATATATATATATATATATATATATATATATATATATATATATATATATATCACCAGTTCAGAGATCACAAGAAACCTAGGTTATTAAATTAGGTCAGAATTTGTCTCAATACAAATCAACAAAATCCACCCTTAAAATAAACATATTGGAGTTAAGTGGAATAGAGTGGGAACAACAGATTGACTATGAAAGCATCCCTTTCAGATCAGAAAATGTCATGAATATGAACATTTGGAAGGGTATGCCTGAGACAAGAGACAACCCAACAAAACCTGGTGCAATCACGGTTAGGGGGGTCCACAAGGTGAACAGTCCAGACCGTACAACAAGAGTTAACACAATGGAAGCAATTCAATTATAGAATGCAAATGTAGATTCAGTCATTTAGTAAAGCATAGATTCAAAATACAAACATGCCGGCAACAAGCGAGCTTACAGTTTAGGGCTCACAGGCCTGATTCTCTAGTTACAACACATGCACAAGATATAGCTTTGAAGCACTTGACACAAAAGAATTCAAACTATCAAACTATCAAACTATGAACTATCACTAATTGAATTTCTACGCATCTATTACATGAATATATATTGTCTCTCGATCACAAGATTCCTCCGTGTCGGCCAAACAAATTGCAAACTCCAATGAAAGAGATATAACGTGTGTACACAGATAGGTCGGACCTAAACAGATGGGAATCCTCTGCAAGTGAATGAAATAGCATGTGGATCTTAGGGAAGGTCGGCCACAATCCAAAGTACCTTGAATGATGTGTCTTTTAGCTCCACAAGTTGAGAAAGTGCTCTGCAAGTCTTTTCCTTTTGTTGATTGTCTGAGACTGTCAGGATGCTCTGTTCTGAGAAAACAATCAGTCTTCTGATAGTGATATATTTCTAGAAACTCATCCAAATGATCTGAATTTTGGATATGATGTGCATGAAGATGTCTAGATGCTAATTCTAGCTCCGCAAGGTCTGAAATGAAACTGCGGCAGAATGCGGACCAAAATACAGAAACTGCATCTGACTGACTGAACTGGAATGAACTAGAAAAATGAAAGAAAACAAAATGAAATGCAAATATTTTTGTTGATGCTAGATTGCTCTTGAATCAGGGATGCTCCTGCATTAAAACCCTTCAAGACAAGACAAATGAAAAGAGATGGAAAACAAGTAAATCTTTCCTAGAATGAGCCCGCACAAAGGGCACAACAAAAGAAGGAGCATCAAGATCAACAACATGTGAAAAAACCACAGAGCAATAGTTCTAGACAGCCTATATTAGGAAGAACAGAGAAATTCTCTTTTAAATAACTCAGGTAACAATCTCTAATCCCTTTGAAATCCTCAAACAATCTCTAATTTCTTTGAAATCCTCAAGGATAGAAGAAGTACGAACAAGGAATGTGATGAAAGTTGATGACTCAAAGGATATTGTCACCTTTATGGCACAAGCCTTGACCTTAAAGTCCAAATCAAGGGACCATGACCAACTCATGTAGCAACATAGAGGAAACGTAGAGGAATGAAATAAGTGGAAGATTGTAGTTTTGGACACCCAAATTTTAGGAAAATGTGACAAATGAGGAAGAGCACCTTAGAAAGGAGAACCTCAAATAATGTGGTTATGCTCTTGAAACATTTGGGGTATTTGAGCCCCTATTAAACTCTAATTTTTGTGAAACCTAATTGTTTCAAATAAGAGTGATATGATCATATTGAAAGAATCGACAATTAGAAAAACATATCAACTCAAACTTACATGAATATGCCACGGCAAGAAGATTGGCTTGCATACTCAAAGGTGTGTACTTATTTACCATTCCACTTTCATAGGGCCACTGCATCTTGTTTTCTAATGAAGGGCTACTCCACCCAACATTCACACATGAAACAACAACAGAGATTCTCACCAAATATGTGAGGAATGAAATCAAGAAACTTTTATTTCTTTAGTGAAATGGAGTACAAAAATCTAGTATTACATGCTACAACAACATGGGTTGTTCCACAATAGAGAAAATCCTACTCTATCAGAGATTTCTACAATCTAGAGCCACAACTGCACATATGGAATTGTCCTTGAAACTTTTCCATTTCTCCTTTTTATTTGGCACCAATGACTTCCACGCCACTTCTCCACTACCTTCCCAAATGTTCTAGAAAGTGTAACTCCCTTTTTTGGGCCCCAAGTCCATCTGCCCATTTTCCCGCCCAAGAAATTGGAGACTTGAAATTTTTAAAGTTTTTGGATTTTTGTAACACAAGTTTCGGGGGCCATAACTTTTGAACCGATCGTCTGATTGACAAACATAACTAGGTGTTGGAAAGATTGTGAAGAGCTCTACAATGCACAAAATGATCTAAAGATCATTTTGTCCACTTTTTGAACCCTAGCGAGACTTCTAAAGGCCTTAAATTCAAATATGAAGTTCAACAGGAGCAATTTTCCAAGACGGAAACTTTAATATCTCTCAAACTATAAATGATATTCAAATGATTTCTTCACCATTTACTTATTTTTACAATTCCACTTCTTGGGGTAAATTTTCAAGTCCATAGGTACCCAAATAGGCCAACTTACTAAAAATAGTAGGTTACTATTTTTAGCCTTTTTGAACTTCTAACAGTCCCAAACCGCTGAAGTGTCAACATGGACTCCAACACAACTAAAGAAACCTACAAAAACAAAGAAATTCAAAACAACTTCAAATATATTTTTTTGGGGTGAAAGATTGCCCTTACACCACTGGATGCTCCTATATCAGACACCTAGAGTAATTTAAGAAGTGACCTTGTCACATCTCAGGTGTTTGAGGAAAACCAAGATAGTCAACCTCTGCCTTAGATAACTAGGAAGAATCTTTGACAAACCTTCCTTTCCACTTAACCAGATATTCTTCATATTGCCTATTCTGGGTACTTCTTCCCACATGGTTATCCAAGATTTCTTTTATCTCCTCCTTTGAAGTAGATGTTGGGATACTCCACTATTTTTCTGTTGGTCCATCCTTTGTGCTACCTTCATGATACTATGTTAAATCAACAATGTTGGACACAGGGGAAATGTTGATTCCACTCGGCAGCTCTACCTCATATGCATTTCTTGAATCATGCTTCTTCAAGATCCTGCATGGTCCAAATTTCTTTATATTCAACTTATTATATATATATTCCCATTGGGAACCTTTCTTTCCTTATGTGAACCATGACTTCATCACCAACCTTGAATTCCTTAAAATTCTGCTTCTGATCCACGTTAACCTTGTATTGATAATTCATTTTATTAATGTGTTATCATACCTCTTCATGCAAGCTCTCATTCTAGGTGGAGGGGATCTACTTTGTATCAATGTCAAGGGCCTTCCCCTTATTTGCAAGCCATGTCATAGAAATAGATACACATCTATGTAACCTAAAGATGCGTCTAGCCAAATTAGGGCCATCCCCAATAGGGGACATTTTAGGGATACAAGGACGGGTTGGAAACATCCACACATCGTCCCCTTTTTTTCATTTTCCCATAAACGTACTCGATATGTGTGAGGAAAGTCCAAAAATGTGAGGGGATGGCTAGTCGTCCTCTATGGCCCGGTAGTCAAAAGTATCATTTTTTTTAAAACACAAAATTGATAAAAATATAAAGGGATGTGTGGTCTCAAAGGATTTAATTTGGGTTTGGTGATAGGGGCATTGCCCTTAGACCCCATGAGGGGCACTGCCCCTCGACTCTGCTGGGGGTGTTGCCCCTTGACCCCACTAGAGGTGTTACCCTCAGACCCCACAAGGGGCACTAACCCTCGACCCTGCTTATAACTTCATATAGTCAATCAAGAGGAGTAGGCTTACCTCTTGATGATTGGAGAAGTTGTGCATAGTGCCTTGTGACTTTAGGATTGACAGAGTCTTGAGTAACATATGACTCCAACTACATGTTGGGATGTTAATCCCAAAGATTCCATGCAAGGTGATGAGGAGGAGACACAAAAGGGATTGGTTGGGGTTCCATTAGATGACGAAATCTCTCATAGTGGCAGTGACCTAGACCTAGACTCCAATTTTGATGCAATGTTAGGAGATGTTGATTAAGCGCAGTGGCATGTTTTCTATGTTTTTGTCATTTTGTAGTTGAAACTTGCAGCCTTTGGGCATTCTATTGTAATTTTTATACGATATATATGCACATTGATAATGAAAGCAATTTAATTTTGTTAATTTGTTATATATTAAGATTCTATAATGTATATGATGAATTCCTTATCAATCTTATCATATGAATATTTGAAATTTCCTATATTTTTAAAAATTTCCTATTTTTTTAATAGCCGTCCCTTGTTATCCCCTAAAAAATGGCCTCCTTGACATTCCAGTCCCTGAAACGCATCCCCCGTCCCCTGATGTCCCTATCCCACAAACTTGGGGTAACATAGATACATATTACTAGCTTTTTCTCTACTACCAAAGGTCAGAGATCTTGGATGCTAGGAAAGGCTCTAAGGGGAGTATTTAGCGTCCTTGTAATCCAGCCTAGCCATCTCAATCTTGGACCTTCTTGTATATGCATTCTCAAATTTTGCTTAGGCCCTTTTGAACTTACAACTGATGATGATGATGATATTTGTTCTAGTTCGAGCCTTACTACAAACATGTTAGTTCATTTTTGCTATGTATTTAGTTACTTTTCATAACCTAGGGTCTTCTTACCCTAGAACTTATCTTTTGCAACTATTGTACTTTCTAAGTCGAGCCAATAGCAATTATAGTTGTATGTGGTATAGTGATTCAACTTCAAGAAAGTGCACTCAGGAGTTGGGCCAGTAGCAATTACTGATGTTTTCTCTTGGGTGAGTGACTGCAATAATAATTAAAGTCTAGATCAAGGGTTGTGGGTGACATTAAATTCCACTATTGGTTGGAATGAGATAGCAATAGTCTACATTTATTACATCCTCTTCTTCTGATCAATGAAACGTTGGTTATGTTGTTAGTTGTGTATAACTGCTTTCATGTGAATATGAAATTTATTCGTTGGATAATGTGTATAATTATGTGAGAATGATTTTCTTTTATATACGAATATTTTTCACTTATATGTGAGAATTAATGTATGCATGGATATAATATATATATTAATGTTCCTATCAAGGAAATGATTTAACCTCCATCAATTGTTGAAGAGTTTGCAAGATAAATCAATTGACAAGAAAAAAGGGATATCAACAGGGAGAGGTGTGGTTATGAGAATTGAAAAACAACAATATTGCCTAAGTCTAAGTCTAGACAACTATATCATCGTAGCCTTGGCCAAGGCACATACATATATGTATATATTTTAAGTTGCTAAGAATTATTTTCCTTATGTATATTAAATAAAATATATTTCGCTCACCTCATGAGGAGCGCTTGGTGGTGTGCGAGTTGGAGTCTTGATGTGTAACTCCTCCACTCTACCCATACACAAGAAGGAAACGTTCCTTCTTGCATGCGGATGGGGGAAGGAGGGGGCATGCCTATATTTGTTGGCATTCATCCTTTTCATCGTCATTGTTTACTCAATCTTTGGAAGCAGTATTTGCACCCTCTTTCCAAAAGCATTCGAAGGATTAGTAAGCTATTCTATGAACATTGTTTTACATTCTTTTGAGTGCCCTCATCACCACAACTCAAAAATCCAAACCATCTAATTCTTGTGCATGAGATACATTTCTTTTCTTACTCTATCGCAAGTAAGAATCAATATCATAGGAGCGGCCATAAGAACCAGTCTGTCAATCAAGATTTGTCTTTGCAATCGCATATTCCTCTGCCTTGACTTGTAAAAGCTTTTTTAGGCAAGACAATAGTTCCTTTCATTATACTATAGTTCATCATGCAATGGATAAAAATACATTATTTTGGATAGCCGTAGCTGACCAAGATTACCAATTAATTCTGTCATTCTGTATTTTCTATTCTGTTATTCATGAACGACCTCTTGAATCTGTATGTGTCTTTCAAATACCAAATCTTTTGAATCTGCAGAAGTATTTTTCTTTATACCTATATATACACTTACATCTACTTATATATTTATAGTCTCATTGAGAAATTTGACTTCGGTCACTGAGTTACAGGATACCTTTCTATTTAAATGTTCTTATGTCATATCTCTTATGAATCTGTAAGTATGTCAAGTGGATTATACATGATTTCAATCCAAACTTGTAACCAAAGAGAAACATATGAAATAATGTCAATGCCGAGCAAGGGTGAATGTTGATGACACAGTAGTGTCAGATAATTATTAGAAATCCTTGGCCAGGGTTACAATGCAGTATAGGCATCTATCAGCTATCAAGTACCAGATATACCACTGGTCAGAGTGATCTTTCCAGTTAGGAGGTACCTTTAGGGAAAAGATTGATCAAGAGGTATAGGTTCTTGACACCAAGCTCAGAGGCATATTGTTGTTATTAGATTCCTCGCTAATCACCCTCGTGAAGGGTCGGGTTTCTTCAGCTGAAGAAGCATGGGAGACCAGTTGGTCTTGGTTGGGTGGATAAAGCCCTTGTTGATATTCTTTTTTTCCAGAATCCAGAGAAGGATCTTACAAACAAATCAGCAGGAAACTATTCAAGTTGTACTTTTCTTAATCTCTCTTCTTATCTTAATATTTGAATTTTATTGGAGAAAGATAGTTAATCAAAAGTTAGTTAGTTTATTCTTGGTTCTGTTAGAAAAGATTATTTCAGCTGAAAATGAAAGTTGAAATTTGAATTCTATTGCATTCGATATTATTTTCATTATAGTTAGTTAATCTTTCCGCTGAAATTCTGTTGTCAAATGCAAGTTTATAATTTTGTTAGATTAAAGTGGGTGTTACATATGGTATCAAAGCTACCAGGTTCCACACTAAACCTTGGGGTTCATCATGCTTAGAACATTGAAAACAATTATTGATGTTTTCTTCAGGATGTTATTGATAAGAAAAACACCCTGGAAAAAGATTCGTGACCCTGTATCTATTCGACTATGGAAGATCAGACTTCATTATGATTATTCAAGTTGTTCTACTCCAGCAGATTCAGAAACGATAGCTGAAGCTCTGAAAAGACTTCGGAAGGAGAGAAGAAAATGGACAGTCTCTAAAAAAGAGAAGGTGAAGTCCGCCATAATTGTAGACATAAACAAGACCAAATCTAAAGACCACACTAAACCAGAAACATCTGAAGGAGATTGAGTTCTGACTCCTGGATATAGACTTATCCCATTTTCAAAATTTAGTGATTAGGAGGAACCTATCACTAATAATGAACAAGATTAAAAAATTAATCATAGAAAGTGATGACCATTTTGTATTGAATTGCAATAAATCTATCACAGGAAGTGACAAAAATTTTGTAACTATTAATGAATCTATCACAGGGAGTGATAGTCTTTTTCTTCAAATAAATTAAAAATTTTGTGAGCTATTTGTATTTGACTTGAGTTTAAAAACAATTTTATGCAAAAAGGAAGACTCCTTAATTCATTGTGAAAACTACTAAATGACAACAAACAATAACTAAAAACTAATTAAAACTCTTAATTTCTTCAGGAACTTCATTGGATTGGAAAATTCCGGAAATGAGTTCAGAGAAGATCAGGACAATAGCTCCATGGATAAACTAGATCAGATATTGAGTATGATGAAAGCAACTCAGGCTAGATTAGCCCACCTAGAGAAAAAGGTAGAAGGGCAATCTAAAGCTAGAGATGAGAGGTCTGAAAATCAAAGTGACCAGCATGAAGATAACTCAAAAACTTTAAGTATAGGATACAAGAGAAGTAGATTGGCTGATGAGTTAGCCAAAGATATGAAAAAGATAAAACCTCCTAAGTTCAAAGGCTCTACTTCGGGAGATGTCGCGGAGGCATGGTTGACGAAAATGGAAAAGTATTTTGATCTTTGAGATTATTTGGATAACTCTAAAGCAGCATGGGCAGCCTACCAGTTGGCAGAAGAAGCTGCCACATGGTGGGAAAACAAAAGGGCTGAAATGGGATTGGCAATGGTTGATGTGTCATGGGATCAATTTGTGAGGATATTCCACCAAAGATGGCTTCCATAGTTATTTTATGATAAAAAATAGGTAGATTTTGAAAACCTCAGGTAGGGACCCCTAACTATCAATGAGTACTAGGAGAAATATACCTGTTTACTCAAATATGTTCCATAGTACTAACAGGATGAAAACTTTCGAGTACGAAAGTTCATAATGGGGTTAAACAATCATATTGGAGGACTAGTAGATGTTTTGGCACCTTGGACTATGGATGAGACTTACGAGAAAGCTGTTCAGCAAGAACAGAGATTGAAGAAAGATGATTCCTTCAAGGACATGAAGCATAACAAAGGTAAGTGGGAGCAGTCACAACAAAATTTTAAAAAGAAGGGGTACAAGAATAATCAGTTTAAAAAGAATAATTACAACCCCCAGAAGGATGAAAACCACACTAGTAAAAGTACTGAAAAGAAGGGACCGCCCGGAGGATGTTTCAATTGTGGAGGTGAGCACTACGCAAATCAGTGTCCCTCTAAGAACCAGCAAGGACAGCAGCAACTAAAGCCTCTACCACCTCAACAGACCGTTTTCCAGCAAAGAATTCATGTAGCAGTTGACAATAGACAAGCAGAGTACCAGGTTGCTCCCATAGAAACTCCAAGTATGCTTTATGGAAACCCAATAACTATTTTAATAGACACTGGAGCCACTGAATGTTTTATATCACCTAAGTTATTGGGAAGGTTCCCTAAAAGAATAGGGTATATGGCTAAATCATGGATGGTTGAATATGCTAATCAGACGAAAGCTCAGGTAGAGCAATGTCTGTTTGAAGGCAAGATTGAATTTCCAAACTTCACTACAGAGGTCAACCTTTATGTAGCACCTCTGGGTTCCTATGATGTGATCATTGGAATATATTGGTTAAAAGAACATAGGGCTAAGGTCGACTGTTATGCTAAGATAGTAGAATGTATGGATGATTTAGGGATCCCGGTGAGGATTCAAGGGAAACAACGAGAAGTTAAGGTGTGACAAATTTCAGCTATGCAGCTGAAAAGAAATAGAAGGAAATGATGTAAATTGTTTGTGGTCAAGATGGAAGCAGTCAAAGAAGGGATAGAGCACTCCTAGAATAGGAAGAGGAAAATGGGAATTGAAGATAAGGAAGAGATCTTCACTGAAAAATACCCTTATTTTTGGGAATATCAAGATGTATTTCCTGAGGAACTACCTCGGTTACCACCTAGAAGAATATTTGATTTTGCCATTGATCTAGTACAAGGGGCTGAACTTGTTTCAAAAGTACCTTACCGTATGACCACCTTAGAGCTGGTGGAGCTAAAGGCACAATTACAGGAATTACTGGATAAGGGTTTGATACGACTGAGTGTTTCACCATGGGGTGTCCTAGTGATTTTTGTTAAAAAGAAGGATGTGACTCTTCGTTTATGTATAGATTACCGAATGCTAAATAAGCTCACCATCAAGAACAAATATCTCTTACCTTGAATAGATGATCTTTTTGATCAAATTAAAGGGGCTGCAGTATTCTCAAAAATAGATTTGAGGTTAGGATATCATCAGCTCAGGTTAAAAGAGGAAGACATTCATAAGACGACATTTAGAACTAGATATGGACACTATGAGTTCATAGTTCTACCATTTGGACTCACTAATGCCCCAGCCACGTTCATGAATTTAATGAATAGTGTTTTCAAAGATTGCCCGGATAAGTTTGTATTGGTATTCTTAGATGACATTCTTATCTACTCCAAAAATGAGGAAGAGCACCTTCAACACCTGCAAATAGTTCTTCAACGGTTAAGAGAACATAAACTATATGTAAAATTGTCAAAATGTACCTTCTTCTAGAAAGAGATACAATATTTGGGGCATATAATATCCGCTAAAGGAATTGCAGTGGATCCTGCTAAGATAAAAGCTATAGTGGATTGGCCAATACCGAAAAATGTTCCTGAGGTTAGAAGTTTCATGGGATTAGCTGGGTATTACAGAAGGTTTGTCAGAGATTTTTCTAGAATTGCTCATCCCATTACCTCTCTTCAAAGAAAAGGAAAAAGATTCGAATGGACTGAAAAATGTTAAGAGGCGTTTAACCTATTAAAGGAAAAATTAACAACCGCCCCAATATTGATAGTACCATATCCTAATGGTCATTTTGTAGTTATAACAGATGTGTCGGGAGATGGATTAGGTGGAGTGTTAATGCAAGAAGGAAAGGTAGTGGCTTATGAATCTAAGAAATTGAAACAATATGAGAAAAATTATGCACCCCACGATTTAGAGTTAGCAGCTATTGTTCATGCCCTGCAAATGTGGCGATATTATTTATTAGGAAAAACTTTTGAACTTAATTTAGATCATCAAGGTTTGAAGTATATATTTACATAGCCCAATCTAAATGCTCACTAGAGAAGATGGATGGAGTTAATCTTAGATTATGATTTCGAGATCAGTTACATTAAGGGCAAGGAAAACATAGTAGTTGATGCATTGAGTCGACGGAAGCATATAACGACAATGGTGTCAATCAACACTGATTTTAGAACACAGGTGATTCAGAAATTAAATGGAGATGAATATTATTTGCAAGTTTGAGAAGCTCTTCAGTCAAATCCATAGGCGCCTAAATATGAAGGTTTTCACATTGAAGCAGATGGGCTTTTGAGATTTAAAGGTAGGATGTATATTCCAAAATCTTCTGAGTTAAGGAAAATAATATGGAAAGAAGTACACACCACACCATATTCAGGACACCCAGGAGTAACCAAGATGATGGCCGACGTCAAACCGTTATATTTTTGGAAAAGAATGAAAAAGGACGCAGCAAGATTTGTGGCAGAATGTTTCAAATGTCAGAAGGTCAAGGTAGAGCATCAGCATCCAGCAGGATTACTTCAGCCTCATAGCGTACCTAATTGGAAATGGAAAATTATTAGTATGGATTTTGTACAAGGTTTACCTATGACTAGGAACTGGCATAATGCCATATTGGTGGTAGTGGACAAGCTCACCAAAGTGACACATTTCATACCAGGGAATTTGACAGATGGGGCACCAGTGATCGCACAAAAATTTGTACAAGAAATTTTTCGTCTCCATAGAATACCAGAAAAGATCATATCAGATAGAGATGCCAGTATGACATCCAGATTTTGGTAGACCTTATTTTCAGCCTTGGGGACTCAGTTAAATATTAGTACAACTTATCATCCTGTGATGGATGGTCAGATGGAAAGGGTAAATCAAATTTTAGAAGATCTACTTAGAATGTACTGTATGGATCAACAATACAGGTGGGAGGAATATTTACCCTTGGTAGAATTTTCTTATAACAACTCATATCAGTCAGCAATAAACATGGCACCTTTTGAAGCACTATATGGCAGAAAATGTAGAACCCCTATAAGTTGGAACAGGTGGGAAGACAAGATCATTCTAGGACCTGAAATGCTTCAAGAAATGGAAGAGCAGGCAAGAATAATCACGTAGAGACTGAAAGAGGCCAATGACTGGAAAAAGAGTTACGCTGATGCAAAACGTATTCCTAGACAGTTTGTAGTGGGAGAAAAAGTTCTTTTGTGGGTAAAACCACATAAAAACTCTATAAAATTTGGGAAAGCCTCTAAGTTAGCCCCAAGATATGTGGGACCTTTTTAAGTTCTAGAAATTATCAATCCCGCGGCATATAGAATTGCTCTACCCTCGACTCTTGCCAGAATTCACAATGTATTTTATGTTTCCTTTCTCAAGAAATATTATGCAGAACTTGAACATATGATTGATTGGAAATCATTGTAGGTATGGGACCCTGGGGTGATCACAATAGAGCCACTCCGAGTACTCGAGATACTAAGCTGCACTTATGTAATCGCGAGGTGGTACAATGTAAGGTCCATTGGGACCAGTATTCAGGAGAGAATGCCCCCTGGGAAGATTATGATGCGATTCATCAAAAGTTTCCTTATTTATTGCCAAACAATTAAGACTTATATGAGACTATGTTGTTAAATTTTGATAAATAATCATCGAGGACGATGATTCTTAAAGGGAAGAATATTTTACATCCTCTTCTTCTGATCAATGAAACATTGGTTATGTTGTTAGTTGTGTATAACTGCTTTCATGTGAATATGAAATTTATTCGTTGGATAATGTGTATAATTATGTGAGAATGATTTTCTTTTATATACAAATATTTTTCACTTATATGTGAGAATGAATGTATGCATGGATATAATATATATATTAATGTTCATATCAAGGAAATGATTTAACCTCCATTAATTGTCAAAGTGTTTGCAGGATAAATCAATTGACAAGGAAAAAAGGGATATCAACAGGGAGAGGTGTGGTTACGAGAATTGAAAAACAACAATATTGCCTAAGTCTAAGTCTAGACAACTATATCATCGTAGCCTTGGCCAAGGCACATACATATACGTATATATTTTAAGTTGGTAAGAATTTTTTTTCTTATGTATATTAAATAAAATATATTTCACTTACCTCATGAGGAGCGCTTGGTGGTGTGCGAGCTGGAGTCTTGATGTGTAACTCCTCCACTCCGCCCGCACGCAAGAAGGAAATGTTCCTTCTTGTATGCGGACGGGGGAAGGAGGGGGCATGCCTATATTTGTTGGCATTCATCCTTTTCGTCGTCATTGTTTACTCAATCTTTGGAAGCAGCATCCGCACCCTCTTTCTAAAAGCATTCTCAGGATTAGTAAGCTATTATATGAACATTGTTTTGCATTCTTTTGAGTGTCATCATCACCGCAACTCAGAAATCTGAACCATCTAATTCTTGTGCATGAGCTACATTTCTTGTCTTACTCTGTCGCAAGTAAGAATCAATATCATAGGAGCAGCCATAAGAACCAGTCTGTCAATCAAGATTTGTCTTTGTAGTCACATATTCCTCTGCCTCGACTTGTAAAAGCTTTTTCAGGCAAGACAATAGTTCCTTTCATTATACTATAGTTCATTATGCAATGGATAAAAATACATTATTTTGGAAAGCCGTAGTTGACCAAGATTACCAATTAATTCTATCATTCTGTATTTTCTATTCTGTGATTCATGAACAACCTCCTGAATCTGTATGTGTCTTTCAAATACCAAATCTTTTGAATCTGCAGAAGTATTTTTCTTTGTATATATATATATATATATATATATGAATGTTTATATATATATATATATATACTTACATCTACTTATATATTTATAGTCTCATTGAGAAATTTGACTTCGGTCACTGAGTTAAAGGATACCTTTCTGTCTACATGTTCTTATGTCGTATCTCTTATGAATCTGTAAGTATGTCAAGTGGATTATACATGATTTTCATCCAAACATGTAACCAAAAAGAAACATATGAAATAATGTCAATGCTGAGCAAGGGTGCATGCTAACAACACAGTAGTGTCAGATAATTATTAGAAATCCTTGGCTAGGGTTACGATGCAGTATAGGCATTTGTCAGCTATCAAGTACCAGATATACCACTGGTCAGAGTGATCTTTCTAGTTAGGAGGTACCTTTAGGAAAAAGATCGATCAGGAGGTATAGGTTCTTGACACTAGGCTCAGAGACATATTGTTGTTATTAGATTCCTCGCTAATCACTCTTATGAAGGGTCGGGTTTCTTCAGTTGAAAAAGCACGGGAGACCAATTAGTCTTGGTTGGATGGATAAAGCCCTTGTTGATATTCCTTTTTTTCCAGAATCTAGAGGAGGATCTTACAAACAAATCAATAGGAAACTATTCAAGTTGTATTTTTCTTAATCTCTCTTTCTATCTTAATATTTGAATTTTATTAGAGAAAGATAGTTAATCAAAAGTTAGTTTATTCTTGGTTTTGTTAGAAAAGATTATTTCAGCTGAAAATGAAAGTTAGTTGAAATTTGAATTCTATTGCATTCGATACGTAAGTTTATAATTTTGTTAGATTAGAGTGGGAGTTACAACATTGCTGTTGAATTTTATTCTAGAAAGCTTTTTGGTTGAACCATAAACCTACGTAACTGTGCTTCAAGGTTTGTATTTATCCTTTGGAGTTCTCTTCTAAGAGAAACTGTCACAGAATCAGATTCCTAACTCCTCTGTGATAGTGTCTAATTCGAAGTGGCAGCCTAGACTGTCAGAAGTTAATTAGTTGGACTCTATTACTTTGAAATGGCATGTGAATGAATGTAGATTGACAAATATTGAAATAAGAGAGATTTGTGCTGGACCAAAGAACTCTTTGTTCTTTCTATTTCTTGCACCAGCTGAAGTTTACATTAATGAAAAGCATCTGTTTTGCTTTCAAACTCTTTCATCTCAGATGTACTTCATCTTTTGATATGTTACCAATTTCTTGTGTATTTTGATTGTGCATTATGAAATAAAATTTCAAACAAATGGAAGTGATGCAGGAGCATTTTGGCAATTGGGCGATCAGGATCAACCCCAAAAAAGTCATCACAAGATTTCAAAAGTAGATATTCCATCAAACACTTGGCTTCCCTATATCATGGTTTGAGCTATTCAAAAGCAACCTGCCACCTCTTAAGACACATGGATGATGGGTTTTCAGTCATTAATCATGAATGTATCCTTGCATTGGGTAACCTACAATCTGTTTGGGTGAATTTGTCCTTGATAGACTGCAACAATCCATGATCACAGGGTGGTTGGAGAAATTGGAGGAAAAGACAGTCTTAGAAACAAAAGGAAAAATTATTTGCTAGAATCACGGAAGAATGAGTGCAACTGCAGGGTCCAAAGGATTTAGGTGCAGGGTCCAAAGGAATTCGTTGCAAAAATCCACTCATTGAATTGTGGGGTTGTTTTACGGAGTAGTGGTGTTTTGGGGGGAACTTCTGGTGAAGAGGTGAGCTGATTGGAGCAATTGGGAATGCCTCTAACCGAACCAAAGATAGACTCCTGATGGTTTTCCATCTAGAACATCATCAAAAAGTCTCTTGTATCTCTTGGTACAAGTGGGCTAACAATTCTAAGAAACTTATGAATAACAGATTGTAGATTGACAAATAATGAGGGGAATGAAAGTGGAGTGAGATTTCTGGAGTCAAGGAATACTATTATCTGTACTCCATCCACCAGCTGAAGGGCACATTAATAGAAAGCCTTTGATTTGCTCCAGAATTTATTCATCTCATCTTGGTAGGTTAGAAATTTCTTATATGCTTTTGTTGTGCAATATAACATAGAATTCTCAACAAAGGGAAACCTATTGCAGGCCTTGCTATTTACAGTATAAGAGTTGTCTGAACCATATGGAAAATCACCGTTACCAAGCAATTTATGTAACTTCTTTGAAAATTTATGTATAATGGGAGAATAAAATACACATCCACGCCTCCCAATTTAGCATCTTAACAAAATATTTCTGGACAAGGTCTGACAGAAAATTACACTGTCAGAAAAAAAAATTAGGGAGGAAATAAGGCTAAAACTTGTTACCTAAAGCCTGGAATATGAACACTGCGAATCACTTCAAACAAGAGAGGGATTTGTTGATCCAGCAAATGAAAAATGTGCTTCCCCTCTGCATAACTGCTTCCAAATGCTGTGCGTGAAATTATGTCTGATGTAAGTACACAAAACTCTTTAAAAACTTCAATTTCATTGGCACCTGAAGTCACCAGTTGATTCCACCCTCTCAACATGTTGATGCCACTTTCTACAATTGAGGGAATCATACCCTGCAAAGTATTATAGAACTCAGACATTTAGTGCAGCCTTTACACAGATTGTAGAGAATAAAGGGAGAAAACAATTATGTTGTAATGCGTCTGAAATGTCAATTGGCCTGTTAGAAATAGTTCAACGTGCATAGGATTTATGTGACTACTAGTTTATTACAATTCCAGGATTTTGCAGATCTTTTTGTTAATCATGTTCACAGGATTTACCTTCAAGAGTTCAGTGTGAAAAGCAGGATTGAGAATTCTTCTATGCTGTGCCCATTTCTCCCCATTTAACCTTCCAAGGCCTGGTTTACCAAGCTGCTTATTTTGAAGTTTGTCACAATGTCCAAACTTGTTACATAATATTTCCTTTGCAAGCTCAGGGTGAGTAACATAAAGCCTGGGTTTAGTCCCAAACCAGAAAACAAAATCCTGACCTACATCACAAATATAATACATAAGGAATTGGGTGTCATAGATCCTTCTCTTCTTATATACTACTGCAAAATTCAGGATATATGATTTCTTCCAAAGATGGTGCCCAGTGATAAAATACATACACTTTCACTTCATTGATAAACATGTCACCTAATCGACAGGATTTCATTAATGTTTCACATGGATAGAATAAATGTACCATATGTTTCCATCCAATGATGATGGGCAGGAAGAATTCGACGAACTATATTGTGTTCTGACAGTGGTAATGGTTTAGAGCTTTCCTTGCTGGTCAATCTAACAATATCAGGAGCATTTCCATAGAATAACTTATAAGGAGGACCTTGAATCCCTTGGGCTTCGAAATATTTTTTACTTTGCAGTGGTTTCAACCATATAAGTCTCATAAATTCTATCAGAAATATTGCTAAACCAGCTGAAACCACACCTGAAATCCAATAAAGCCATTCCATGTTCTGAAATGATAATATTGTTGAATCACAACCCAGCAGTGAATTGTTGCTCAGTTGAATTCATTTCTTTCTCAATGCACTAACATATGCTCAGTTGATATTGATTGTTGCTCAGTCGATATTGCTTGTTCTAATTATTTATTTAAAAATAAATAAATATAAATTTAGAAAAAATTAACCTTTAGCAATTGACTTAATCAAATAATTTAAAATTTTTAAATAGCAATTTTTATTTTTTGATGGAAACACCTGCCTGTCCATCAAAGTCACCCAAGAGTTGATTCAAGGGTTTGAACCTTGGTGGATGGCATTATCATGCATGTACCATCATGCTCACCAATTGTGCTTAACCAATTGAGCAACAACCCTTTAGCTTAAATAATAAATTTGATTATTCACATTTAAAAAATAAAAGTTGACATGGTTTTAAAAAATCAATTCATTTAAACAATTAATTTAATTATAATAACATACACAACAACTATACCAAATCAACTCATAACAATTAATAAAATTAATAAAAAGTAGTAAAAGCACCAAAGGTGCTATCAAATGGCTCGATAGGCACACTTAACTAACAAATTTGATTATTCACATTTAAAAAATAAATGTTGACATTGTCTTAAAAAATCAATTCATTTAAACAATTAATTTAATTATAATAACATACACAACAACCATACCAAATCAACTCATAACAATTAATAAAATTAATAAAAAGTAGTAAAAGCACCAAAGGTGCTATCAAATGGCTCGATAGGCACACTTAACTAACAAATTTGATTATTCACATTTAAAAAATAAATATTGACATTGTCTTAAAAAATCAATTCATTTAAACAATTAATTTAATTATAATAACATACACAACAACTATACCAAATTAACCCCTAACAATTAATAAACTTAACAAGTGCCACGTAGTGGCCAGTAACTGCCTTGTAGTATTGTTATTATAGTATTTGTTTAGTTGTAATTTTTTTTGTTGATTAGCTATTGGTTGTATATAGTATTTGTTTAGTTGTAATTTTTTTGTTGATTAGGTATTAGTTGTATAGACAAATTGCATTCCAATAATTGAAAATTTAATTTTTGAAAAGTGTTGAAATGTCTTAGGTAAATAAAATTGAAATCTCAAAAACAATCTAATTTGGTAAAAATAAAATAGGACTAAAATATTTCCTAACTATAAAACTAAACTTTTACAAAGTCTATTAAATAACACAAATATTTCCTTACAATGTAATAATACTAATACTTTTATAATTAAAAATGTAATAACATGGTGAAATATTTTTTGTGATAATGTAGATTTTTAACTTTTGACTAAATAAAATTGAAATCCTAGATTTTTAACTCTTGACTAAATGAAATTGAAATACCAAAAATAATCTAATTTCATAAAATAAAATGTGTAGAACCCTAACCCTAATTAGGTGTGGATAGATTTGAAATGTCTGCCTAAAATATTAAAATGTAATAATATTGAATACCATTGCTATTTAAAATGCATTAAAATATTGTATGTTTGAAGAATAATTACATAATATAATAACAGTGTGGATAGATTTGAAATGTCTGCAATAATTTTGGGTGCATTCATTTAATAAAAGTATGTAGTTTAGCTCCATTTAATTAGACATCAATGGTTAAGATCAAATGAATAGTTAATAAATATTTTAGTGAAATTAGGTTATTTATGTGTAGAACCCTAAAGTATAGTAATAATACTAATACTTTTATAATTTAAAATGCATTAAAATATTGTAAGTTTGAAGAATAAAATAAAAAAATATAATTAAATTCATGATACTATAGATTTTAAAGTTTTGACTAAATAAAATAAATAATCTAATAACATAAAATAAAATTTGTAGAACACTAAAAACTAAATTAAAATTATATTACTTTTAGAAGCAAAAAATTAATCGCCATCCATTTATGCATGACTTAACTAGTGGGAGACAAAATTTGTGTTCATAATTTGTTTACTTACCACGTACTCCCTTCAAATCAAAATTCTCTCCGCATTTATAGTTTTTGTTTTGTTGCACTCTCCTGACAAACCGACAATCCGCAGAGAAGAGGTCATTTTTTTTCAGCCAATGACAATACAGATAAATCATTTCTAAATAATTTTTTTGTTAAAATTTATCATGTTCACATAGGAAAAGTACAAATTTAAATCAAATTTGTCCGACAAGAAAAATAATCCTATCTTTTGATTGGTTTGCAATCAATAGATTAATAACTAGATAAGTTGAACTCATTGCAATAGTACCAGCCGAAGGCAGGTACTAATAAAAACTAGTAAAAGCACCAAAGGTGCTATCAAATGGCCGGCACATATTTATAGGCCTATCACTAGATAGTTTATATTTATATTCTCTAGATAGTTTATTTTTATATTTTTATTGGAAAAAGTCATTACATGTAGTAGTTGGTGTGTTGAGAATGTGTGTCTCAAACTCACTATTAATACCCTAGCTTAGTTACCGTCAAACTCAGACTTCCAAGGTTTTGCATTCATGGGTTTACCGCAGTACCGCAGGGAGCAGCTATCATAGTACCGCAGGGTGCAGTCTAGTGAAGTGCGGGCTGGTGGTGTTTACCTCCATCCCATGAGAGTCTGTAGATCAACTTACAGTAGTATGGTGTTACCGTAATCCCGCAGTGGTCTTCATCAGTCTGTGCGGTAGTGCGGGGAGAGTCCTATACTGCCACCCCGCTATAGTGGTTAACTCTAGCCTGCAGCAGTGCGGGACTTACCGCCACCCCGCAGCTGTTCAGAAAGTGACTTGCGGTAGTGCGGGACCCTACTGCAACCTCGCAGTGATCAATGGAATGTGCTTGCAGTAGAGCAGGAATTACCCCGCCACCCCACGATAGCTAGTGGAGAGGCTTGCAGGTGTGCGAGTCTTATCACAACCCTGCGATAGCCTGTGAAATGGCTTGCGGTGGTGCGGTATGGATCCCGCCACACCGTGAAGGTCAGTCTAATATGCCTGCAGTAGTGCGGTATACCAGGCCGTGACCCCTCAATGGACAGTAAACAAGTCTGCGGTGTTGTAGTGTATCCCGCAGTCCCGTGAAGGAAAGGTCATACAACTTGCGGCAGTGTGGTAAAGACTAGAAATGATAGATAAAGATAGTTAAAATGTTTTGTAATGGTTTTGTCTGGTGGGGAAGTTGAAGTGATGGGCTTCCTGAAACATTTGAGAAGTCTGTATTTTTAATGTTGTAGTGCATTGAGTCGATATGATGATGATTTGAGAGTGAATTGTATTGAATGCTGCCGAATTCGTTCTGTGAATCGACACATGAAAGAGCACAGCTCTGTAACTTGTATGTAATTGACATTTTATTGTAATACAAGTGATCTTGCTTTGGTGTGTGGGCTTTTCTCCCATAAGGGTTAAATTCCCACATAAAATTTGGTGTTCAATCTTTATTGTTTATTCTGTTACTCTCGTTTTGTGCATCTTAAATGAACTGTAATTGCAAAGTTTTGTAAATTTCTGTATCTCTCTCCTTGAAGTTTAGTATTAGGAAGGCGTATTCCGCACTCTATTTTCCTTTCATGGTGAACAAGGCTATAAATACTATAAGAAATTCAATTATTTTTTGGCAAATAAAAATAATAGAATGATATTAAATGAATAACAACATGAACTAAATCACAAATGAACCATTAGAGAACCAAATCATAAAGAAACCATTAGAGAACTACGGGCCTCTCATTGCAAGTTATATTTTAAACATGTTTATTTAGCGTGTTTCACTTTGGAATCTATTTATTGTTTGTGTGGAGTGCAACTTTGGCATTCACTTTAGTTTGATATACTTATTGTTTGTATGAATTATGGGTTTGAACTTTGGCATTGACTTATATTTGTTTCACTTTGTATTTTTAAAATTGAATTTACTTTGTCACTCTAATTTGATATACTTTTTTTTTGTGTGAAACATGGGTTTGAACTTTAGCATTGGCTTATATGTGTTTCACTTTGTATTTTAAATTCAATTCACTTTGTTTGCATTTATTGTTTGTGCGAAGTGTGTGCTTGTGCTTTGACATTTACTTTGTGTGTGTGTTTAAATTTTGACATCCATTGATTGTTTATTTGAAGTGTCTTTGAACTTTGTTTGTTTGAAGTGTGTTTGAACTTTAGACATTACTTTGTGTGCACTTATTGTTTGAACTCTTGACATTCATTTTTTGTGTGTGTTTGAACTTTGACATCCACTTATTTATTTGAACTTTGGAGTTCGCTTTGTTTAGTGTGTTCACTTTGGCATCCACTTATTGTTTGTGTGAACTATGCATTTGAACTTTGACATCCTTTTATTATTTGAGTGAACTTTTGACATTCACTTTGTGTGTATGAAATAAATTTTATATTCACTTTATGTGTGTGTGAGTGAGCTAAATTTGACATTCACTTGGATTTGAGCCACTTATTGTTTGTGTATTGGCATCCACTTTGCTTATGTGAAGCATACATTTGAACTTTGACATCCCCTTAATTTGTTTGAGTTAATTGTGGATTCATTTTTTTTGGTATGAAATGTGAGCGAACTACCTTTGTCATTCAATTATTAAATCTATTTACTATTTGTGTGTTTAGGTAAGTTTGAACTTTCATATTTAATTAGTGTGAATTGAAAATTGGCATGTTGAATTATGTGACTTACTTTTGTGTGTGTGTGAAGTGTGTGCGTGAACTTTAGCATTCACTTTTTGTGTGTGTGAGTGTTTGAACTAATTTTGGAATTCACTTTGTATGAAGTGTGTTTGAATTTTACCTTTCACTTAGATTTGATCTTTCACATTCACTGTGTAAAGAGTGTACTATGTACTAACTTTGACATTCACTGCATGTTTGAACTTTAGTGTTTACCTTAAATATATGTATGAAGTATATGTTTTTTAACGAACTATGTGTGGAATGACTAAACTAACTTTGGGTGAAGAGTGTGTTTCAAATTTAGCTTTCACTTTTTGTGTGTGAACTTTCACATTTACTTTGTGTGAAGAGTGTACTAACATGTAAAAAGCAACTTGGTAAGAATTTGGTTAAAAATGTCAGGTTTCTATGATGCATAGTTTTAACTTTTTGAAAATATGTTTTCCATATAAAAATTGTATTATTATTTATATTGCCATTCACGTGGCTTTTATCTTGAAAATGTAATAAAAAATAATCTAGTTTTTATAGCAGTAGTTGGAAGAAAATGAGTTATAGATACATGCAATTAAACTTGTCATTATCTTCATTTGTTAGTGGGAATGAATGAAGCATGAATGGAGCAGGTCTTAAACTTATTTACAACTATGTATGTTGTAATGAACACTTCATGTGGTATGTAACCTTGTGTTGTTTGAAAATTGTATAATGATGAAATATATAGTTATATGTAGGCTTCTATAAAGTATGCTCCTCAAGATTCGTGCAATTGGTTTTATTTCCTGATGCTTACAAAGTCATTTAGGCACAGGATGAACTGCCCTTATGATGAAGTTGAAGATAGTGCATATCTCATCAGCAAGTATGGCATTAGATAGTTTTATTTAGTCACCCACTTAATTTAAAAGCAAGTATTATCCTCAAACTTCAAGACATGGACTTATTATAAAATAGCAATGTGGTTCAGTAAAGGCAAAATTGAGTACAAACTTTTGAGATCAAAAAGGGATTAATATTGACTTTTATCTATCTACACCTAAGGTTTGGAGGTATGACTCATCACACAACTCACCACATCAACATGTCTAATCAGAAGTGTCCTTAAAATGATTTTTTAAATTTATTTGACCAAAACTTTATCATGGAATCCCTAGTAGTTGAACAAAAAATATCATTTGTTGTTAGAACAACATCATATTCTTATTTAAAATATAACTTATATGCAACCTAAATGATCTCAATACCTTTTGGTAACCATGAATCTTGTTATCTCTATCCTTTATATCCAACATTTAAATAACCCAATAGTTGAACACATAATACTATTTACTTTTATAAAAACATCACATTCATATTTAAAATAGAACTTATATTTAGCTTTAAATGATCATATTTTTTTTACAACCTTTTACATTTCATGAAAAAATACAAGGTATTTATTGTACTCACCTTTTACATTTGTCATAAGACAAACATATAATATGAAGTATTCCAATGCATGTACATTTCCATCCCAATAGTTATACACATAAGAATTGCATTTGTCTACATAACAACAATACTTGTTTAGATGAGCACCTTATTTTATAAATGAAACTTATAGTGGATAGTTATGATATTTTATACAAAGAAAAAGCCTATTTATCACACTTGTTAATGAATATATTTATGATTTTTTAGAGCAAGAGAGCCTCAACTTAGTTTAAAATGATTAAAACTGGACTTTAATATTCAAAATTTTAATCAACTTTTGTAGGCATGAAAACTATCATAGGAATTTTAGATATTATATACCTATTCCATTGAACAATATTTGTCTTGCTACTATTTTGGACTCTCTATGTTTCTAGTTGGCTTCCCATTAGTTACGTTTGACAATATTTTTTGTAATTTTGTAACATAGTGAAACTTAGCAAGGATAATACATATTACACAATATTCAAATACTTTGGTTTCTCAATGAAAAATTTTAACATCAACATTCAGTAATGTAAAACGTCAAAGGGCCCTTGGTCTACTGGTGAAGTTGAAAGGTTCTGTTGGAGTTTTCTCCGAATCAGCAAAGGGTTTGCTAGTTCCAATGCACAAGCAGATTCGACCAACAAATATAGGAGGTTGCATGAGTTGCCTCCCCTTCACTTCTGGTTCTGCTGCACCAAGGGGGGTATCCCTATTGCTAAAGATCTAACCTTGAATCACTCATGAAAGAAAGATTTAACTTTTTGATACAGGCAGAATACTCTCATGTTTGGACCAAGATTTGCATGATAAGTCACTAGGCTGGCAATGTTCTTGGACATATCTAACTGGTTAGGAATGAGAGTATGCAAGGGTCCTATTTTTACTCCTACAACTAATAGGTTGAAGCTTTGAAAGGATTTGTTTTAATACTTTGGATGAAAGACAGGGGTTTTGGAAACATAACACAACATAAGAAGCAGACTGGTGCCTAATCTCAGGGCAAGGAGTCAACTAGACATATACAAGTGAATGATTTGCACTGGCATTCAAGTTTCAAGGGGATGGATTGGTATTTGCCTTACAAACACCACCCAAGAATGAGTATTTAGCTATCTCTACTTACAAACATCCCAGTTGCCATACAATCTTCTTCATACTTAACCTAAAATAGTTTAATCCACTCCTTGAATGGAGGTCCAAAGTTAAGCATGCAATATAGAAATCTATATCCTAGAATCTAAGTAACCCTTAGCAACCAGATTCAAAAGAAGGGATGCATACAACAAATGGAGACAAACAACTAAACACATGCAAAGAAACATTTTTCATATAAACACAACATGAAACTGAACATGTGTAACATGCATTCAAATGTAACTCATAAACTCCAAAAGAGACAGAACAGTCAAAAAGCTCTATTTTTTGTTATTTCTCCAAAAAAAATTTACCCAAGTCTTCAACCCCCTAAAACATGAGTGACACAGTCCTCCTATATAGCAAGAATGTGTACTTAGCATCAAGTACAATGTTATTTCAAAATGCTGCCATATACATCGCACCATCAAAATGGCGCCCAAAACATTCAATGCAACAGGTAGGAGAAGAAGGAAGAGCAGGTGAAATCAAGGAACGTGCAGCCAACTGGAGATTTTCCCATTAAAAATGGTAGGTGGCCCGTCATTCATCGACCATGCCTTTACAAATTTGCCATTAATGGCCAACCTACCCGCGGCTTCTGGAAACCCAGCAGTTTGTGTGTTCAGGAATTTTTCCTGCCTGGAATGCAGTTGCGAATGCATAGGAAAACCCTCCTATGAAATTTTGAAACAGGGCCGTCGATTTCCTCCTCATTGCCAAGATCAATGGCTTCAAACCGCACTGAAAAGTCGTTGGCCAATTAAAATGTGCCACGCAGGCAGCTTTTTCCTATTGCAGACTTTTCACAACTTGAACAAACATTTCTACCTTTTCACCCATTTTGCCTTTTTCGCCTTCAAATCTTTGTATATGCAGTTGTATATACATACAACTGCCCTTGGACATGTGGCAGCCTGCCATTGGATCACTATCACTAAGCACTTGCACCTTCATTACCGATCCATTATATCTTTTCTTGCATCTGAAGTTGTATATGCAATTGTATATACATACAATCACAATGTATACAAGCGCGGACCCCAAATCATTATGAAACACTTTGAAATTTCAATCGAGTCCGGGTGTTGTATCTTCCTCTTGTACATCACCTTGTATATTGCAAATACATACAACTGTGGATTCCATCATACTTATGAGGCAGATTGGAATAAATTTCAAATCCGACATGGTATCGGCATCTTTGCATCTCTCATTGTATATCGCATATACAATGCGCAATATACAACCAACTACGGACTCCAAACTGAAATCTGCCAAAACACATTTTCTTTTCACGCCTGGAAGTGTATGTGGGCCTTTTGTACATTGCATTGTATATGGACATACATACAATCACGGGACATACAACTATGCGGGCCCCATCGTTGACTTTGACCGCAACCTGCTTGTATATTTCTTTGTATCTTCTGTTGTATGTCTGATTGTATACTAGAAACATACAATCCCAATATACAACTGCGGATCTCACCCATCTCACAAATACAGTTAACTCCTTGACCGTGTCCGCTTGTACATCACCTTGTATATGCAGTTGTATATCAGAGATACATACAACGCATGATACAAGGAAATGCCTTTGAATTTTCAACTTTCCCTTTTGTACCACCACCCGCCAGGCCCGATTTAATAAAATTTGAAGTCCAAGATTGTATGTCCTACATTGTATATTCTTTTGTATAAGTTATATACATACAATCTGCTTGCTGAAAACTTGTGGACCCAACCACCATTTTAACCCGATTTGAACACCTTTTGACATCCGCTGTTGTATCTTCCTCGTTGTGTATCGAATATACAACATATACATGCAATCTTTTCGATAGAACCGCAGAACTTGGACCACGAACTTGCGATGTACATACAGATTTTTGCCTCTAGAAATGTACCTGAATGACACATACAAACCCGATATGCATACAATGATGCATATAACTGATTTTTCCATTTTTTAGAAGCTGATTGAAATTCTTTTCGGGTCCTCCATTGTACACTTGCACCTGCACATAGATACAAATGGCCATGTACATACAAAGATACATGCATACAACTGGAGGCCGAGGGACTTAGAAATTTTTTGGGTTTCTCTAAAAAGGCCTGCCGATGCAAATGCTCGAAACCGTAACTCTAGGTGGGCACCACCAAGTTCAAAATAAACCCACCAAGAATCAAGTCTTGTCGAGTGCAAGGCCCCTGACACCATAAGGGATGAGGCTGGGATCGTACCCCGGAAAAAATTAGCAAAATGGATACCCCTCAATCCTTGGATTTTAGCCAAAAAGGTTCAACCTAAAGCTCGTGCTCCTGAATGAAGTAGCAAAAGTGAATTTGTGGATGACCTCCATAAAAAAGAATGTAAAACCTGTTTGATGAAAAAAGGGGATCTATCTTAAAAGATCAAACTAGGTCAAAAACCCTCTTCCATAAACATTAAGACACAAATGAGCTTGGCTTCTACCCTTGAGGGAGAGCCAAACTACGCGGGTTTTACCTCTTTGTTGTATAGATGAGAAGTCAACCAAATTCAACCAAGAAAACTAGGGCAAAAGGTCAAACCCTAAATGAGCAAGATTGAGCTGCAGACAACTGTCAACAATAGAAATAGAAAATCAAAATGCATAATAGAGATGAGGATACAGAGCAGAGCAGGAACCTGGAGTCAAAATTTTAGAAAGGCCAAGGCATTGGGCACCCTAGACCCTTTTTAGGGTTTTGCAGAAAGTCTGAGTTTCGCTCGACCTATACCTGCAAAACCTTCGTTCTCCCCAGATCTTGTCTTCCAAAACCTGTTACTTCAACTTTCACACACAAAAGAAGGGAAAAATGGTTGTAGATATATAGGAGCTTTCCTTAGTCAAGCCCCTGCTTCAGTATTCCTACCTCACGAATAGTCAAGATTAGAAAAAGATGTGTGTGCTTAGAAATTCTAAGTGTGAGTAGTAACATGCAAGATCTAATCAAATATTAAACACTAACCCTAGATGACTCCAGCAAATAGGAAGGAATGATATAGAAGAATGCTTCACTCAAGGAAGTTCACAACTTCACCTCATGGATGAAGATTCACTGAAGGTTTGCTGAATAAGAAGGTGATGCAACCATACCCTTGGAGGGTACTCAAGCCAATCTCAAGTTGGTGGTTGCAACCCTTCTCCCAATGACGTAAAGAACTTCAACCTAGGAACAAATGAGATAGACTCAAGATCTCATCTCTTAGCCTTCATATAAATATTTCCAAGAGAAAAGATGAACTCCACTTGATCAACTAGAAACCTGCAATAATTCAATAGCATAGAGAGCATAACAATAGAGAGATTTTCATAATTCATCTAACATCCACTTTCAAATGAAGAAGTGACTTGCTTTTATACAAGGCTCTAAGAAATGAGTAATTTAAATTAAAGAGCTGACAATATGCGTGAAAAAGCAAATTTGAGTTTTGGATCAGCCTAAACAACATTAAAGCTGACTTGTGGACCCAATTTGCCTCCCTAAAAAAATGGAAGGGACCATGACGCTAGGTACCCTAGGTCCTTGGGGAAAATTTAGGTACAAGCCCACATTTATTGTGGTGCTAACTCCAAATTTCAAGTTTGTTCTCGGGTTATGATGAAACTTTAATCAAAATCATGACATTTCGTAGAAATGGGGCCCAATCAAGACTTTAAGGTAGACCCAAAAATGAACTAGGCTTGGGATCACTAAAGGGAGGAGCTGAACATAGGGAAATTGTGCTTACACAACTAGTGTAAACAATTTATGACATAACATTTAGCCCTCAATTTAGTGGTCATATGACACTACGTGCATATGCAAGCTAAAGGACATGAAAGTAAAACATATTGTAAAAGGGATATCAAAAAAGGATATTGTAGAGGGCACAGATCATCACCGAATGAGAGGGTGAAGCCACCAGTTTGTGATCCTACAAACCACAACATTAGTGCAATAAAATAATCCTACAACCAATAGATGTATGTGTTAGGAAGAAAAACTCTAAAGGGAAAGATGATGACACATGATTAGAGCGAAACTCATGGGTAGATATGTGCCCCCTGTTTCTGCTTGCTTCTTTAGGATGTAGAAACAGGGTGGTGATCTTTCCACTTCGACTTTCTAGAGAGAAGGTTGATGAATATGCTTTGGGAGGGTCATTTTACTAAATAACACCGAGATGCAAAACATATGATTGTAGAGACAATGAAACTAGGATTTCAATGCAACAAACTATGCTCACATCTGAGTTCGCTAGCCTAAGTTATCGATGTTTACATTAAGAGATATTGATGAGATGTGGTCTTCGACCCTAGGTAGTAATCAGGAATTCTTATCTTTTTACCATAAGTAGTAAAATAAGTTCTCAAATTTTACTATTCATGTGTCATTTTTAGTCTTGGAGAGAATTGGGCAAGGAGGAGAGCTATCATGCCGAGTCGAAGGCCATATCACCACCGAGGTTGGATGCACTGTGGAGACAAGTAGCTCAGGGACTAGACGAACATGAGGTAGGCTTCTATCCAACTCACATTTTTGATTTATTGTATTATTTTGATAAATTTTTGTTGTTTTTCCATATGGGCCCATCAGACATTTTTCATGTCATTCTAGAGTGCCATTGTCCTCATGGGGTGCCCTAGACCCTTCTAAGCACCCAGGTCCTCCCTGAGTGCCCTAGACCTATCTAGGTGCCCTGGTCCAGGATCAAGGCTTTTTTCTGATTTATTTGATTGATTCTGAAGTTTTGATGATAGAATGTTGATGTATACTTTGATTATTATTTTTCAAGTACCCCCAAGTATGCTAGAGCATGCCGGTGACCACTTATTCACACTATTACATAGCCACTCAGGCATACTTACTGACACAGAGATGGGGCATCTGTGATATGTTGGATTGTGGTGGATGTATACGATGCCCACGATGACATATCATTCCACTATGTTGATGACACTTATGGAGCGATGGAACTCAAATACTTCCACCTTCCTTCTTCTAATGGGGGAGATGACAGTTACATTAGAGGATGTGTAACGGATACTACGATTACCCATGTGAGGTGAGACAATTAGATTCATCGAGCAATGGTCTGAGGACTACACTCAGGTGAGTCAGATGTATTGTCTTGGTTGCACCATGTCATCGAGCGATCGAGGACATAATGACATTAGATGGCTAGAGTAGGGTGTAGTTGTTACAATAGTTCTTCATTGCATCATTATTGCTACCATTACACTAGTTGTCACACCGGATGGGCAAGGCACTCACCGTCATGGGGACCTTGTCCATGCGATTATAGTGATGGAGGAGCAGACAATGGTATACTCCTGGGGAAGGAGTATTTTAGCTCACTTGTATAATGATTTGGGTCACTATGTGTATTATGAGGCACAAAACTTTATGATATGTATGCTCCTATAGGTGTGGGCATTCGAGCATTTCACGTGTATGTGTCTAGTGGGCTATTTGATAGAGCCTATTAGGACGTGTCCATGAGCACACGCCTATGAATTGAGGAGACCATGGAGATGGGGTGATTTAATATTGGAGAGTAGTGTTTAATAGGTTGCAACCAGAGGTCATCGTGTGGAGACCCTACATGTTATGCAGACCATGGATGGGACAGACGAGGCAGCTAGCGAGGATATAGAGAGATTAGTATTTAGCCGGTCGTAGAGATCGCATCATAGTTGCCTTCTATTATGATAGAGTGATGAGGTAGTTTGATCAAGTGCAGGGAGTTCCTACCACGTGGTCATTCTATGCGTGGTCTTCACCTTACGGTGTGTGTCCTTGTGATCAGGCACGACTTACATCATAGATGTAGTGTTGAGTGATCTAGATGATGTTAGTGAGGATGATGATCCTGTCTCCAAGGATGATGTTGTAGGTGTTAGCCCAGCATACACAATTTGGTGGGAGACAACATGTCCTATTCAGATCTTTCTTGTAGATCATCCCATTGGCGATCCTAGATCCTGGGTGAAGCGAGGGGATGAGTCAGAGGAGTGGGTGGGAGACAATAGTGGAGATCATGCTAGAGGTGATGTTGATGAGGAGGAGGATCCACTGGTGCTAGTGTTAGTGTCGAGAGGGAGATGACACCAAGGAGCAGAGGGTACAAATATCGAGGAGGAGAGACCTAGGGTCCTGTTGGTTTTTCTTCTGAATCAGCATTAGGGTTTGCCAGTTCTAATGCATAGGCAGATTCAGCCAACTGAATATAGGAGGTTGCGTGAGCTCCTCCCCTTCACTTCTGGTTCTACCGCACCAAGGGGGGTGTCCCTATTTGATAAAAGAATGACCTTGACTAGCTCAATGACAGAAAGATATAACTTGACAGCAACAGGCAGAATACTCTCACGTAAGGAACAAGATTTGTGTAACAAATCACAAGGTTGGCAACATTCTTGGACATGATGTCTGGTTGGGTATGAGAGTACGCAGGGATCCTAATCCTACTCCTACAACTAACAGGTGGAAGGATGAAATGGTTTGATTTGATTTTTGGATGCAAAGCTGGACATGGTATATAACCTCAACACAGAGCTAGATTGGTGCCTATCTAAGGCTTGGAGTCGGTAAACATACACCTGTGAATGATCAGCATGAACAACTAAAACTAGATTTCAGGGGGATATACATGATATCTGCCTTACAGATATCTCCCAATACAGAGTGTTAAGCTGTCTATACTTATTGCATCCCTATTGCAGTATACCCTTCCCAATATTCAATCTAAACATAGTTTAATCTACCCCTTGAGCAGAAGTTAAAAGATTAAACATTCAACACAGGAATTCTATGTTCTAGAATCTCAGACATTCCTTGAATGCCTGGACTCAGAAGAAAGATACATGCAAAACTGGAGACAGAATCAGCATAACACATGCAAACATAGCATTATTCATATAAAATTGACCATGAAATCAGTGGATTCATGCACAAATGTACAACAGGAGATACATAAACTCGCAAGTTTTGCTGCACAGAGCAACCAAAACCAGTTGTATCTTATTACAGAGCCAAAATGTCCAGTTTTCAACAACGTCAAAAATGGTAACACAGTCTGCCTATATCAGCCAGAAAGTGTACCACAGCAATTAATTACAAGGCTTTTACAAAAATCTACCAGATATAGATCCTTCAAAGGAATGGCGCTCAAAATTTATTGTTGCAGAGACAGAAAGTAGACAATGGTGGCCTCGAGCCCTATGCCACCATTTGGGAGTCTTCACTCAAAAATTGAGCGACATGATCATGTGTACCATTGCCCATACCTCTGCACCGTCGCCATTGATGGCTCAACCACCCGCGGCCTACCTGGAAACTGTCGCTGCGTTCAAACAGAAGTTCCCACCAAAATGCACTTTACTGAAGTTTCAAATGTGCAGGAAGAATAGTCCCACATTGGTGCCGCGGAGACTCCTTCAATACCTTAAAAACATGGTCGCGAGCATAATAGGTGTCGAGTGCCTTTTGCCGCGCTCGACGCATAAGCGTTCTCCAAAAGCCCATCGCCAAAACCCAAGCCATCAACACACCCCAGAATTCTCCTTCCGATCTCAACGGTCTCGCCGACCGCTACCTTCGCTTCCCCATCGGCCAGAGATGCATCATCGGGCCAACCATCCAAACCTTTGCCGATCTCATCAGTTACACCGATGAAGCCACCGCAATCCCCTGTCAGCCAGACCAATACCGTCGGCCAAGCAAAGGATCCCTCTGCCGATAGACCACACTCTCATCGATGCACCAACGAATTATACTCTACTCCTTCATCGGCGAGACCTCCCACTGTCGGCCCACCACAATCCATCCTCGCCGACAACACAAGTCACGCCGAAGACCATACACAACACTTCCCTTCATCGGCCAGAGATTAGTCAATCGGCCAACCATTTCACCGTTCACCCGACAATACAACCCATGCCGATAGACCCTGGCTCTTCCCCTTCCGTTGGTGTAACACACACCATCGGAGCATCCAAAAAGCTTCCTACCGATCTCAAAGGTCACGCCGACGACATCTTCGCCAGCCACACACTGCTCCTCCATCGGCCAAACTCCTTACATCAGCGGGCCACAAATTTGCTTCGCTGACAGCCAAACACACGCCGATGGACATCCATCGGCCAGACCAAAACAATCGGAGCACTCAAGAAATCTTTTGCCGATGAGGCCAATCACTCCGATAAGACCAAAAATGTAAATCGCTGAACTGTTGAACCGTTGAACCACGAACTGGTTCAACCCGATGGTTCAACCGAGAAGTTCAATGCCGAACAGAGCACTTCAAAAAGAACATTTGCCGAACACAAACACAAAGCCTCGAACCGTTGAACCCCGAACCAAAAGGGTTCAACACTAGGGTTCAACGCGATGGTTCAAACATCAAAAATAATACTCCATAGGCAAAAAAGCTTCGAACCATTTGAACCTTGAACCAAAACAAAAAGGTTCAAGCGGGAGGTTCAACGATGCAATATTTGCACAAGGCAAATGCATAATGCGACCCGTTAGAAGAAAAATGAACCTCGAATCGCTGAACCATTGAACTTAGAGAAAAAGGGTTCAAGTTCAAACCAAAATGTCAAAGACACAAAAACGAATGCATGTCGATGGAGAAAAGACGAAGACCCCTCCTTAAGAAATGAGATGCTGATGCTGAAAAACACTGAAGGGGTGCCAAAACTTAGAACCTTTTGGATATTTCAGGATGGTGCCTACATGAAAATTGCTAAATTAACTGACAGTGAATTCAGGCACCAACAGTGGCTCTGATTGGGGACGTGTAGGTGCAAGACTACAGCGAGAACCCCAGATCTCTGGGATGCAGACCAGTGCCTTATCCATTGGGCATAGAGTCATGAAGTTACCATGATCTGCATCACCAATCAAACTTGATGGCCTAAGGCCACCAAGAAAAGGAAAACCAATATTTCCCCTTGTTAAACACCTTGTTCTCATCTGCATACACTGGGTCAAGCCTGAGAGTGCTACCATGATCTGACCATAAGCTACCTTGGTCATTTGCATGTTCAACCTTCTGATTTAGTTTGTCACTGTCACCCTTATGCAAACAACCCTCAGCATCAGGCAACAAATGGATGCAGAATGTATCAAGCAATGCATACTCAAATGGCATAGAACACAGGTTATCATCACTATGCATTACAAAATGATCTCCTAGCTGGACTGAAAATTGAAAGCACTCGAAGTCCACCACACAACTAGGAAAAATAGGGCTCTCTTTATACGCTGGCCTCTCAAAAGAAAAGCTTTCAAATTCACAATTGTGCACATCATGCACACAACCAATAGTAGCACCAAACTGGAAAAGATCAGGCTCTGGCATCTTTTTACAATCTGGCACATCTTTACAATCACTTACCTAATGTATGTTGTTTCCTCTTTCATCAGGATGAGAAACAGAATCCAAGTCAAAAACAATGTCTAGATCCTCACCATAGTCAGACAGATCCTCATCATCACATGTGTCATAAATGGGTGACCCAGGTGCATCAGTTTCATCGTAGTATGCCATTGGTTCATGGGCAGCAGAGCACGCATCTTCATCACCAATGGATTCACTCTATGGAGGAGTATCAGCCTGTGTATCATAAGCAAAACAACCATCGAATGAAAAACAATCATGCTCTGCACTAGCACTTATTTCAATTTCTGACTACTCTTCATGATCTCCATGTGTTTGAAAGGTAGGCAATGGGTCACACATGGGACTATTTTTCTGTTTGCTTATACCTTCTCTGTCTTGAGTACAATACTCACAATTGTCTCCACAGGTCCATTCCAAAAGTTGCTCATTACTGTCCACAACCTCGTTGTGGTTTTCATGGCCAGCTACCTCATCATTGCAATGGGAGTCTTCATTAGTTCCTTCATTGGCATCCTCAACTGGTGAACAATCCAGTTGAGCTGTATTGTTAGCATTATGTTTAGATACAACAGTCTCAACCTCTATGCTTTCATTTTCATTTTTATCTGTACATGATGCTTTAATTATTTGGTCATTTGCAGCTTCACAACTATTTTTCACACCAAAGCCTGTGGATAGGGGTTTCAACAAGTGCTCATTTCTGATTTTTTCTATATTTTCTACGAACTTGTATGCCATCTGCATACTTGTCACCTTGAAATCCCTCAGTAATGCACTAGAGCCCTCCTCAAAAGCCTCAAAGAATATGCCTACACAGGCTAAAATATCAAGTCTGAAGACTTCTGGGATCTGTGAAAAGGCTACTGCAAACCTATGACTGAAATCAACACATGGCTCTTCATCTTGTTTTCTGATTCTCATCAATTCTGCAATAAGATCAGCGGGTTCTTTTGCAAATTCTTCCTTGAAACAGTCAGCAAGCTCATCCCAACAGGCAAAGGATCCTTTTGAAAAGCTCAAATACCAGTCTTTTGCTTTTGCATCAAAGGACCTAACAAAAAACCTCATCCACATATCCTCATCTCTGAATGAATGCTTTCCCATGAACTCATGAAAATTTTGGATATGTGCATTCCCATCACATACACTGTGACCACTAAATTTGGGCATCTGACAGTATATCCTAGCAGGCATAGTTTCTACTTTATAGTCAACCCATGACAAATCTAATTGGTCATACAAAGGATCAAAAGGGGTGGCAGGAGGTTTAGCTTTCTGACTGGCAGACACAACAGGGTTATTATTTTTTAACTGGGCCTGCTCAGCCTCTAAGAATATCAACCTATTTCTTATCTCTTCTATTCTTTTATCCAACATTTCACCGCTAAGTATGGGATAATTCATACTTGGATTCATAAAAATCTTACTCTTAGACATCCTTTGTCTGCCTAAGACCTAAGGTTTCCCCTGGCATCTAACTTATGCAGTAAAACAGTAAATATAAAGGGGAAGGAACAAGGTACCTTTTCTCATACAGATGCTGAAGTCTAAACAGCACATTTTTGTCACAACACACATCAACTTTTCATGTGCATTTAGATCTTTTGCAAAGTCGCCACCTCTCCAGAGAGGACAAAATTTACAACAGCTGAAAGCTCAACACATATTTTTCTGAGTTCATACCACCAGCAGAGCATCATCATTCACATGAAAGACTCCCCAGCAAAGTCACCATTTTTGTTGGTGACTCGGATGGGCACACAGATATTTCACCAGGGAGGACAAAAATAACAATTTTCAAATCACCATCCCCAGCGGAGTCGCCATTTTTGTTGGTGACTCGGATGGGTCACAAGATATAACCCTTTCTCAAATTTCCTTCCCCAACAGAGTCGCCATTTTGTTGGTTTTTCTTCTGAATCAGCATTAGGGTTTACCAGTTCTAATGCACAGGCAGATTTAGCCAACTGAATACAGGAGGTTGCATGAGCTCCTCCCCTTCACTTCTGGTTCTGCCGCACCAAGGGGGGTGTCCCTATTTGATAAAAGTATGACCTTGACTAGCTCAATGACAGAAAGATATAACTTGACAGCAACAGGCAAAATACTCTCACGTAAGGACCAAGATTTGTGTAACAAATCACAAGGTTGGCAACATTCTTGGACATGATGTCTGGTTGGGTATGAGAGTACACAGGGATCCTAATCCTACTCCTACAAATAACAGGTGGAAGGATGAAATGGTTTGATTTGATTTTTGGATGCAAAGCTGGACATGGTATATAACCTCAACACAGAGCTAGATTGGTGCCTATCCAGGGCTTGGAGTCGGTAGACATACACCTGTGAATGATCAGCATGAACAACTAAAACTGGATTTCAGGGGGATATACATGATATCTGCCTTACAGATATCTCCCAATACTGAGTGTTAAGCTGTCTATACTTATGGCATCCCTATTGCAGTATACCCTTCCCAATATTCAATCTGAAAACAGTTTAATCTACCCCTTGAGCAGAAGTTAAAAGATTAAACATTCAACACAGGAATTCTATGTTCTAGAATCTGAGACATTCCTTGAATGCCTGGACTCAGAAGAAAGATACATGCAAAACTGGAGACAGAATCAGCATAACCATGCAAACATAGCATTATTCATATAAAATTGACCATGAAATCAGTGGATTCATGCACAAACGTACAACAGGAGATACATAAACTTGCAAGTTTTGCTGCACAGAGCAACCAAAACCAGTTGTATCTTATTACAGAGCCAAAATGTCCAATTTTCAACAACGTCAAAAATGGTAACACAATCTGCCTATATCAGCCAGAGAGTGTACCATAGCAATTAATTACAAGGCTTTTACAAAAATCCGCTAGATACAGATCCTTTAAAGGAATGGCGCTCAAAATTTATTGCTGCAGAGACAGAAAGTAGACAATGGTGGCCTCGAGCCCTGTGCCACCATCTGGGAGTCTTCACTCAAAAATCGAGCGACATGATCATGCGTACCATTGCCCATACCTCTGCACCGTCACCATTGATGGCTCAACCACCCGCGACCTACCTAGAAACTGTCACTGCGTTCAAACAGAAGTTCCTGCCAAAATGCACTTTACTGAAGTTTCAAATGTGCAGGAAGAATAGTCCCACATTGGTGCCGTGGAGACTCCTTCAATACCTTAAAAACATGGTCGCGAGCATAATAGGTGTCGAGTGCCTTTTGTCGTGCTCGACGCATAAGCCTTCTCCAAAAGCCCATCGCCAAAACCCAAGCCATCGGCACACCCCAGAATTCTCCTTCTGATCTCAACGGTCTCACCGACCGCTACCTTCGCTTCCCCATCGGCCAGAGATGCATCATCGGGCCAACCATCTAAACCTTCACCGATCTCATCAGTTACACTGATGAAGCCACCGCAATCCCCTGTCGGCCAGACCAATACTGTCGGCCAAGCAAAAGATCCCTCTGCTGATAGACCACACTCTCACCGATGCACCAACGAATTATACTCTGCTCCTTCATCGGCGAGACCTCCCACTGTCGGCCCACCACAATCCATCCTCGCCGACAACACAAGTCACGCCGAAGACCATACACAACACTTCCCTTCATCGGCCAGAGATTAGTCTATCGGCCAACCATTTCACCGTTCACCCGACAATACAACCCATGCCGATAGACCCTAGCTCTTCCCCTTCCGTCGGTGTAACACACACCATCGGAGCATCCAAAAAGCTTCCTACTGATCTCAAAGGTCACGCCGACGACATCTTCGCCAGCCACACACTGCTCCTCCATCGGCCAAACTCCTTACATCAGCGGGCCACAAATTTGCTTTGCCGACAGCCAAACACATGCCGATGGACATCCATCGACCAGACCAAAACAATCAGAGCACTCAAGAAATCTTTCACCGATGAGGCCGATCACTCCGATAAGACCAAAAACGTAAAGCGCTAAACTGTTGAACCGTTGAACCACGAACTGGTTCAACCTGATGGTTCAACCCGATGGTTCAACCGAGAAGTTCAATGCCGAACGGAGCACTTCAAAAAGAACATTCGCCAAACACAAACACAAAGCCTCGAACCGTTGAACCCCGAACCAAAAGGGTTCAACACTAGGGTTCAACGCGATGGTTCAAACATCAAAAATAATACTCCATAGGCAAAAAAGCTTCGAACCATTTGAACCTTGAACCAAAACAAAAAGGTTCAAGCGGGAGGTTCAACGATGCAATATTTGCACAAGGCAAATGCATAATGCGACCCGTTAGAAGAAAAATGAACCTCGAACCGCTGAACCATTGAACTTAGAGAAAAAGGGTTCAAGTTCAAACCAAAATGTCAAAGACACAAAAACGAACGCATGCCGACGGAGAAAAGACGAAGACCCCTCCTCAAGAAATGAGATGCAGATGCTGAAAAACACTGAAGGGGTGCCAAAACTTAGAACCTTTTGGATATTTCGGGATGGTGCCTACATGAAAATTGCTAAATTAACTGACAGTGAATTCAGGCACCAACAAGTCCGACCTTGACCTCGCAACATGCAACCAATACGCACAACCAGAGGAGGACAATGTTGATTCGAGTGCAGGGAGTCGAGTGGTGGTGCCACTACCATGCACCTAGTGATGGGGATGACTGTAGACATTAGTATAGTCACCATTCCAGTTGATCTAGATTGGTATGAGGGTGATCCTGGTGAGTAATTGATTATTGAAATTTTTGTTTGTTAAAATTTTGAATGTATTAAATGATTTTGTAAATGAGGTATTGATATGATTTTGTTTTTGTTCTGCAATAGGTATGAGGGCATGATGCGACCTTGTGGGTCAATTCATAGTGACAATGGTACCTGTTGTCCTATTTTGCCTTCAAGCCAAATAGCCTAAGGATCCCCAAACTTGAGAAGATTCCCCCAAATCCAAAAAATTTCTAAGTATTTTCGCCCTTGATAATTTGACTTTTTCAAAGTTTCAGAGTTTTGGGGTTCTCTCTTGCGTCATGCCATTCCCATCAACTCTGAAAACTCTGCTTTGATAATCCAAAATTTGCCTAAGTCCTTCGGGCACCAAATGTTGGGGTGATGATCTCCCTCTTTCCTTTTAGCAAAAGGAAAACAAAAATCTTGTTCGTCGTTCAACCCAACAAGCTCCAAAAGTTCTAAGTCTTTCGAGCATTGGAGGTCAGGGTTGCAGTCTTCCTCTTTCCCTTTTGCAAGTGGTAGGCGGAAGGTTTGATTGCCGAAGTCCGATGAAGCTTCATAAATTGTCCAAGTGTTTTGGAAGTCAGACGTCGGGAGGTTTCTCATCCTCTTTGCTTTTTGAAGGAGGAAGGGTGAGGGTCTGATGGTCGAAGTTTGACAAAGCTTCATAATTTTTCTAAGTGTTTCAGAATTGGGGATTGGGCGGTTCCTTTTCTTTTCTTCAAAATGCACAATGCATGGTGAAGGCTCGATCTCCGAAGCTCGATGGTTTCCCTTTGTTCCTTTTGGACTTTGGAGATTGTGGTTTCCTTCTTCACCCTTTTAGATGTTGATTGCTTAGTGGAAGCCCGATCGGTGGAATCTCGATTGGTCGGGGCCCAACCGTTTTGCCCTCCCTACTCTTTCCACTATTCATAATGTGATGGGACTGCTCAGCAACCTTCCTAGCCACCATTAATGTTTCTTTAGAGCCCAATTTCTTGTGGAAACAAATTTCTCATGCCCTTATGCACTTTAACTCTTTTACATTAAATTTCTTGTACCCAAGGCATGGGCGGATGTGCTTCTTTAGCGGATTTCCAAGGTAGAGCCATGTGGGCGCGCTCCAAGGACACAGAGATGAATTTATTGCAACATGGGTGACTGGTTTTCCTTGTTGACCACTCTTTCCCATGTTTAGGGCTGCACAGTGATTTAAAAAAGATACATATGCATGGGTTTGAGATGTATTTCTATTGGTTAGCTATTCTGGGTCATTTTCATAGGCATAGGATTAGTTTACAGATTTAGACCTTGTGGTTTTCTCCAAAATTGCATGGTTTTGATGGACCGTGTTCTCTTCTAAGCCTCTCATGTGTCTGTATCAGTTCATCAATGAAGGAGAGTCTATCATTTTGTGTCTATTTCACACCTGTAACGAGTTCATCTTCTCTTTGTAATGGCTATATAGCCTCTATGATTAATATAAATTGATGTTTTGTCTCTCTCATTGTTCTTACACTATGTTTATTTAATAGATGCAAGCTGTGTATTGTGGATCAAATAGTCCCTTTCATAGTTTTATCTTTTTGCCTTAACCTCTGTTTAAACTTGCATGAGTTTGTGTGAGTTCCCTTCAGCGTTGAGATCATTACTGTGATATGTCAATTTCAGTTAAACACCCTAAATCTTGGTGCATCGCCATCTCCTTTTATGTATTCTTCCTTCCCCTTTTCCTTGGTGGTCAGTAACATAGGTTTAGTTATTTTCTCTTAACCTTAAGTTCAGAATGAGGAACCAACCTTCTCTAGAGGTTTGATCTCATTTGCAAGGTCCCACACCTTGAGATCAGTCCCATTGTATCACTGGAATGCTTGAATAGGCTTCAAGTAGGGTGCAATTCCAGGTGATAACATTACCTATTGAGCTGACCGAGCAGCTAGTGTGGGCTTGTTATAGGCCACCTCACATAGTGGGTTAACATTCCGTGCTATTTGATCTTGTCATATGGATCAGAGAAACTTATGAGGAGGGACAGGTAGTGCGAGATCAGTTTGAGGTCGAGAGAGATTAGGTGATCCGAAGAGCAGAGAGTACTGAGGAGGCATGGGACGCACTTTAGATACAACGAGATTAGTGTTGAGCGGTAGCGACACCAGGGAATGATCATGGCTTTATGAGTTATCTACATGTGGAGGTGGACCAGCTGCGACTCAAGAGAGATCAATTTCAATAGCTTTATATAGATTCTACATGGGAGGTGGGAGAGCTTAGGTGTGTATGATCATGGAGTACCTCTAGGAGTTACTCATGATCCATAGCCTCACACAGACAACCTTCTATCACTCAAGCTCCACCGGGTCTTGAGGGATCTGGATGTCACAGTCTAGCACCTTGATGAGATCTATATGTTTTGTATTATGATATACCACATTTTGATGTAGTGGTGGATTTTTGACTATCATGTACTCAAACTTCTATGATATATACAATATTTTGATTTGATGTTATGATTTGATTTAAGATTCTATATGTGACTTACTTTTCATGTACATGCAACAAAGATCTAATGATTGAAATTAAATACAATTGTGATTTGTGTAAACAACTATATATGTCATTGTTTAACAAATGCAATAATGATTTAATTGATACATGTATGTAATTGAAGAAACACACATATATATTTTATTAACATGTATACTCATGTTGAAATAATGTCATTGTGATTCAATTAAAAACATTGTGATATTGTTAACTTAGATACGGCAATGATTATTAAACATGGTACACATCTAGCATTTTATATGCTAACCACTAAGTAATTTTCTAAACTAAGAAAAATACCTTAATTAATGAAGACAAACTACGTATTTTGTCAGGATTGAAGTAAACAATAGAATAGAAAGATTGAATTTACCATCTAACAATCATTTGCTTTATAGAGAAAGTACTAGCATACAAATAAAAATAAAGATTTAAGCATAATATTTACGCAAATGCATTGTGTAAATAGGTTATTTAAGAGGCATACTATGCATATTAGATAGTCTATACGCACCTGATCCAAAGACTTCAATAATGATGTATGGTCCTAGCCAATTTAGGTTGAATTTCCCTTTTTCTCCAGGAGGTGCATTAACATTGAGTTGATTTTTGTAGAGTACAAGATCTCCAACCTCGAATGAATGATGAATAACATGTTCATTGTATGAGCGTTGAATAGACTTTTGATGAGCTTGGAGATGGTCGAGAGCATTTATGTTCTGTTTGTCAAGCATCTCAAGTTATTGAAGTCGTAGTTCTCTTTTAGTATTTTCATCGAAGATGCCATTGAGAGAAATTCACAATGAAGGAATTTCTAACTCTAAAGGCATAATCACATCAACACCATACATGAGGTTGTACAGGGTAGTACCTGTAGTCGTACGCACTCTCGTTTGGTAAGCCCATAATGCATAAGATAGTTGAGTATGCCAATCCTTTTGATGCTTATTAACAATTTTCTGAATGATTTGTCCAATTATTTTGTTAGAATCTTCTATTTGTCCATTTGATTATGGATAATAAGGTGTAGAGAAGCGGTGTTGAATATGATATTTTTCTAGGAATTTCTTCACATCTTTGTTCTTAAATGATGCACCATTGTCCGAAACCAAAGTGGAAGGAATGTCAAATTGAGAGATTAAGTTATCTTGGATGAAACGACAGATTACTTCAGTAGTTTGGATCAGAGAGGAACTGCTTCAACCCATTTCATGAAGTAGTCAGTAGCTATAAGAATGAAAGTGTGTTCTTGAGAAAAAGGAGGAGAGATTTTTCCAATAAGGTCCAAGACCCACATGGAAAATGGCCAAGGTGAAAACTAAGCATGAAGTTCCTGGGCAGGAGCTCAAATGAGATTGTTATGTTGTTGACATTGCAGGCAATTTTTGACAAAGGCAAAGGAATCTCGTTCCATGTCCTACCAATAGTAACCCATATGAATTAATTTTTTAACCAGAGATCTCCCACCGAAATGTCCTCCATAGGCACCTGAATGTGCCTCTTCTAGGGTAATCGAGATCTTAGATTTATTAAGGCAATGAAGGAGAAGACCTTCATAGCTTCATCAATATAGTACATTTGATAAGATGATGTAGCATGCCACAAGTTTACGTATGTGAATTTGGGAACTTCTGGATGCTAGATCAGGAAAGGTGTCATCAAGCAAATATTAGAATATATGGGAGTACCATTCAGATGAATCTATGTTATCGCAAGATGCAACATTAGATATTTCTGATATTGATGGTGTTTTGAGATTATGAATGAGAAATTGGAAATTCCTTGAAGAATCATCAAGGGACAAAAGGGAAGCAATGCTTGCCATCACATCCACATGTTGATTGTCATTTCGTGGAATTGCGTCAATTGTAAAGGATGAGAAATTCTTCAATAATGATAAGGCCAAGTCTTGATACTAAGATAACTTATCTTTCTTTGCTTGATCAGATCTAGTGACTTGTCTTATTATCAATTGAGAATCACCGAATATGCAAATGTGTTTAATGTTGAGAGCCATTAAGGCATGCAAGCCAATGATAAGGGCTTTGTACTCGGTAATGTTGTTGGTACATAGAAAATTGAGATGATAAGATAGAGGAATCAACTTACCTAATGGAGGTACTAGTATAACACCAACACCAAAGCCAGTTCGACATCTAGAACCATCAAATAATAACTTCCACTTACTATCAACATCCAAGGAAAGGATTTTATCATCGGGGAATGATTCTTGATTTAAAATAGAAAATGGTGAAGGAGTTTCAGCTAGGTGGTCGGTCAATGCTTGACCCTTGATTGCCTTTTGGGAGATAACCTTAAGATCAAATTTCATTAACAACTTAACCCACTTCACTAAACTTCCTGAAAGATCTATTTTAGCAAAGAGATGTTTCAAAGAATCAAATTTTACCTTTACATTAATTTCAGCATTTATTAGATAATGTCTCAATTTTTGTGTTGCAAAAATGAGAACTAAGCATTGCCTTTCTATCACAAAGTATCGCATTTCATAATCAAGCAAATTTTGACTGATGTAATATACAACACACTCTTTGCCATCTTCATCATGTTGTGCTAACAAAGTTGTGAGAGCATTAGGATACGCCGATGTGTAGAGAATAAAGGGTCATCTAGAGACAATAGGTTGTAATATAGGAGGATTAGCTAAGTAACTTTTGAGGTCATCAAAAGATTTATGGCAATCCTTATTCCAATTGAAGTTAGATTTTTTCTTGAGTAGTTGTGTAAAAGGGTGACTTCGATCCGCGAGCTGTGAAATAAATCGACGAATGGCTTGAATCTTCCCTTGTAAACTATAAAGTTGTGAAATATTTTAGGAGGTGGCATGTTGACAATGGCGTCAATATTTTTCGTATCCACCTCAATACCACGATGCGAAACTATGAATCCCAATAGCTTACCACTATCAACGCCAAATACACATTTACGTGGTTCAAGCACATGTTGTATTTACGTATATGTTCAAAGATTTGATGGAGAATTTTGACATGATCCTGGTGCAAAATAGATTTGGCTAGAATGTCATCGACATAATCCTCTAAAATATTAGGCATGAAATCATGAAAGATAAGTGTCATAGCATGTTGATAAGTTGCACCAGCATTCTTTAATCCGAATGACATGACAACCCAACAAAAAGTTCCCCAAGGAGTTATAAAAGTTGTTTTATATTGATCTTGAGGATTGATGAATATTTGATTATAACCAGAGAAACCATCCATAAAGGAAAGTAAGGCATGACCTACAATGGGATCGGTAATCATATCGATATTAGGAAGAGGAAAGTCATGCTTTAAAGATGCTTCATTTAAATATCAGAAATCATTGCACATTCGAATATGGTTGCCAAATTTAGTGACAATGACAATATTTGAGATCCAAGGTGAGTAGTCAATAGGGCGAATAAAGCTTGCTTGAAGAAGCTTCTCTATCTTAGCTTTGACTAACAATGCAACCTTAGGATTCATCTTGCGAATCTTTTTTTTTACAAGTTTAGTGTCAGGATGAATGACGATATCATGTGTTACTACCTTAGGATCAATGTCGGGCATATCAGAGTATGTCCAAGCAAAGAGACAAGATATTCATGTAAAAGAGAAGTAAGTTCTTGATTTTCTTTAGGATTTAGACAATTTCCAATAGGGTTAACTTTTTCAAGGTTATCCTTATCCATCAAGACATTGACAATATTTCTATTAAAGAGAGTATTGCAGTATAGGACCTCAGGAGGATGAAGGGATTCCATAAGTGACTCATGAGATGCTAAAGTACCATTAGATAAACAAGTGTCTTTCCCAAAGTATGCTTCCAAATTTAAACAATAAGGAAATACATGATCATGATGGTAATGAGGCAAATGATCATAAGCTCCTAGGAATTCAGCCAAAGCTTCATCCGTTGAAAAACTATCCAAAGGAACATTTCTAGAATCACAATTTGTATCAATTAATTCTAGATATACACAATCAAGTGTAGATGATTTAATTGTGTTTACATTTAGATTAGGATGACGAATGACTTTAGTGGGCTATAAAGGATAGTATCCAAGTCCAAATGAAGAGTAATGTGGATCAGCCTCTAAGGGGACTTTAATGCCTTATTCCTTTATACCACAACCATTATCGTTGTATCCACATTGAGAGAGAATTTGAAAACCACAACCATAAATAGATGCCATTTCCAAAGAGGAAGGAGGCACCTCATAGGTCTCATATGCTGTAGTGTAAGAGTAAGTATTATCATCATTACTTTTCAAAGAAACTTTAGGTGTCTTAGGAGTAGAAATTGAAGCAACCTTAGAAATTTATGGCTTTGATGGTGAGACTTCATACTCCCCTACAAAGGTAGGTGTAAAGTCTAACGAACCCCATCATTGCCAAAAAGTGTAGTCGAAGGTGAATTAGATTCTTCTACAATAACCTCCGCAAGAGGGGGAGAAGAATTAACTTTAGAAAGAGGAGAAATTAAAGTAAAGGGTTTAAAATATTGTCTATTTTTAGCTTCAATTTGTAGACATCTTTTTGGAATCAGATCAGCATCAATTGTTTGGATCTTGTTGTCATGAACTTGAACTTAATTGATCGATGAAGGGTAGATGAGACTTCCCCCATGGCATGAATCCAAGGTCTACCAAGAAGAAGATTGTATGAAAGAGAATTAGGCATTACATGGATAAGGGTAGGCAATGTCACAGGTCCAACCTTAATAGGTAAGGTGATAGTACCCAATGATTGTCTACCAACATTATCAAAGCCACGAATGTTGAGTTTATCTGGTTTAATGAGAGAGGTATCAACATTGATTTTATGTAACAAGTCTATGCCACAGACATTAATACCCGATCCACCATCAATCATTGTATGTCTAACTCTCATTTTATTAATAATGACGAATATCATAAGAGGCTCATATTGGTTTTGAACTTCTATGGGAGGTAATTTATGTGGTTGAAAAATAATATTTGATCTTTTCACATGCATACAATCTAATAAAGTTGCTACATCATCCGACTTAACAACATGTGGAACAATCACCTTTTGTAAAGCTTCTTGGAGCATTCCATGGTATGTAGGTGATGTTTGTATCAACTCCCATAAAGAGATCTTTGTTGGAGTAGCATGAAGCTGCTCAACAAGATCATAATCTCTATCAGTATGAGTAGGAAGATGAGGTCGTTGAGGAAGAATACGTTGAGAAGCTAGAACAAATGTGATTGGTTTCTTTTGTTTATTGTTTCTAGTGTTATGTGTGTGAGAAAGCTCATGATGCATAGGCTGTTGCAACACATTTTGATTATGTTGAGAGATTCATTTTGCATAATTGAAGATATAATAACCAGGTGGTCTAGGTGTTTTTTTAGAACCACCTATTGTGATAGATTGTGACTGAGGAGCATCATTACGAAGATGCACAACAATTTTAGGTTTCTTAGGCTCTTTTTGGGAACCAGAAACATAAATTGTATTAATGAGTCTTTGAAATAGAGATGGTTTAGGAGTGGTAGAGGATGATTGCATACAGATGAAGTCATTCAAGGCTTCATCTAACATGTCAAAATCATTACTACTAAATGACTCATCAAATGCGTTGAAATCTTTTAGAAAGAAGTCTAACATATTTGCATACCCTAATTTTTCCAAACCTTATAGAAATGAAATGAAGAAGAGGGAATGAAATGAAGTTTGTTTATGATTTTATCTTGCACAAAATGAAATATAATAAGGTATGAACAATAAAATTATATCCAAAATACTAACTAAACATAAGCAGGATTTTTCAATTTTCAAGCTAGAATTACCAAAAAAGTGAGATTTTTTTTAATCCTAATCAATATATATGAATGTTCATGCAAGGTGTATATGTAAATAATGTGTATTAAACTCAATTTTAATAAAGTCTAAAGCTTCATATCAGAAAATTACATTGAGTTACGAAGATCCTACCTTATGCAATGTAAATAATGCAAAAAAGTATAGCTTTTTCAAATTTTTATCAAATGTTTGTTTTTCCAATTTCAAATGCCAAAATGAAAAGCATGCACTAAACACAAAGCATGATAAGGTACAACAAATGAAATCACTTAAATAATTTTGACAATGCTTACAAAGATCTGAAACAACACACTAATCTACAAACCCTAGGTTCAAGACTAGCTAGATTTCTAGGAAAATGCAAGATTTTATTACCCTAATGATGGATTAAATGCAAAATATGATATATGCAAGTATGAAAATGATGAATGAAATTAATTTTAATCAGATCTAGGATAAAAAACAAAGTATTTTCAGATGAAGAAGGATTCAAGAGTGTAAGAAGAGCAAAATGTTTGATGAAAAAGGGGGATCTAGCTTAAAAGGTCAAACTAGGTCAAAAACCCTCTTCCATAAACATTGAGCCACAAACCAAGTTGGCTTATACACTTTAGGGAGAGCCAAACTATAGGGGTTTTGTCTCTTTGTTGTATAGATGAGAAGTCAACCAAATTCAACCAAGCAAACTAGGGCAAAAGGTCAAACCCTAAATGAGCAAGATTGAGCTACAAATGACTATTGGAAATAGAAATAGAAAATCAAAATGCACAACAAAGATGAGGATACAGAGCAGAGCAGGAACCTAGAGTCAAAATGTTGAAAAGAGTAGGGTGCTGGGTGTCTTAGACCCTTTTTAGGGTTTTACAGAAAGTCTAAGTTTCACCCGACCTGTACCTGCAAAACCTTCGTTCTCCTTGGATCTTGTCTTTCGAAACCTATTACTTCAACCTGCACACACAAAAGAAGGGAAAAATGGTTGTGGCTATATAGGAGCTTGCCTTAGTCAAGCCTCGCTTCGATATTCCTACCTCACAAATAGACAAGATTAGAACAAGATGTTGTGTGTGCTCATAAATCCTAAGTGTGAGCAGTAACATGCAGGATCTAATCAAATATATCAAACCCTAACCCTAGATGACTCAAGCAATTAGGAAGGAATGATATAGAAGAATTCTTCACTCAAGGAAGCTCACAACTTCACCTCATGGATGAAGATTCACTGAAGGTTTGTTGAATAAGAAGGTGATGCAACCATAATCTTGGAGGGTACTCAAGCCAATCTCAAGTTGGTGGTATATGTATTACTGTAAACACATGAAATTTGTAAATTTAGCATCAAGATGTGGATGCAACCATGTAATAATTGATTTATGAATGTTGGTATTCATTCATTGTAAATGATTTATGGAATGGGATAATTCATTATGAATCTCATTATTGCAATTATGATATAATTATGCCTTTATTTTTCAAAAAAAAAATATGGTTTTTTCTTGAAGAATTTTTAGTATGTTTTAGATAATGGGTAGTTGTTCATTGCATCTTGTCTAGTTAATCTAATCTAAATAGAGAAAAGGGATAGCGATTATGGGAAGTGAAAGTTGAAATACATGGGAGCTAATGTGCTAGAATAGATTTTTGTACTAATGTCTTATAGTGTATTTTGCACAATACTCAATGGTAAACAAAAACTCAAATTAGCATGATCAAAGACACATAAAAGATAACCATTTACTCATAAACAACCATAGAAGGAGGATAGATATAATCCCAAATTTTCATATATTGATTGCTTTAGGGTTTGTATAGTTGAGTTCCATAAGAAGATAGCTTTTGGACACATAAACAAGGGCCAATCTAGGCTTAATGTAGGAGACTAAGAAAATTCTTGCATACAAGGCTCATGGACCATGAGCTTACAAAGCTAAATATTATGAAAAGAATGAGCCCAAGGATCTTATTCATAAAAAGGATGAGAGACAAGAATCAAGAGAATATCAACATGCAGGATTATTCTCTTAAGAATTATGAGATCCAAGAGATCTTTGAGATACAAACTATATTCACTCATGCATGCAATTATTGAAATTCATGACTATTAGTGGTGAGGTGCTTTGCATGTTTAGAATCTATAGAAGAGTGGTTTATGGCCATGAAGGCATCATGTACGCCTTGCTCCACATTCCAAAAAGCTTTTGCCACCCAAAACCACATACAATTTTACTCTTACTAGCCTTTTGAAGATTCATGAATTGTTGATGAAAGATTAATGGCTACCACTTCTTCCTCTCTCTATCACTTATCAAGATTAGCTTTAACTACCCATGGGCTATTAGAACTACTAAGGTGGTGAGATTGATGATCATTGAGAGATTTCTTTCCCTTTGCTATGCCTCTTATTCAGCGAGGCTCTACTGTCATTGACTAAGTGGGGGAAGAGTTCTCCCGCTTTCTCCTTGGACTACCACCTTGTTTGTTTCACCTTTTGTCCCTTGAGTCCCACTTTCCAACACTTCTAAACCCTATTGTTGGTCTCCATTGTATTTTTCTACAATACTACATCCTCTAAAAGTATGGCTTGTCCATCAACACCCAAATTCCCCAAAGAAGGTAGAAATTGCTCATCTTCTTCTTCATCTAACATAGAAGGCTCATAAAGATGCAATAATTCACAATTTAGCATTAAATGCATCATCATGAAAGGGGGTAGATCAATTGTAAAAGAATTTTCTCTCATGGCCTCGAAAATGGTAAATGGGCCATACGTAATTGGCTTAATTTTCTTGGTTTGTACCTTCAACCTTTCATTTTTTAAGGAAATTCATACCTTATCTCCCACCTTGAGCTTATGTCCCTTCCTATGCTACTCATGTATTTCTTTGTACATGCTTTGAGTTTTCTCCAATTTTTTTTACCTTGAGTTGGATTTGTCTTATCATCTCAATTTTTTTGATGCTTTAGCCACCTCCAAATTTTGATGCTTCTTCTTTTTCTTCTTGTTCCAAAGCAACATCAAGTGGACTTGATGGTAAATATCCTATACATGGTTCAAAAGGTGATTGATTTTTTGAAGAATAAATTGCCCTATTGAAAGAGTGTTATATGTCGTGAAGAGATCCATCCCATTTCTTGGCACACTTACTCTTGTATCCACTTATGAGTTGCACCAAATTTTCGTTAACTACCTCCATTTTCCCATCTATTTGTGGATGAAGACAAGTACTCCTTTTGAGCCTTGTATCCATCATACTCCACAAAGTGGACCATAACTTGCCAACAAATTATCTTGTGTCTCTATATAAAACAATGAATTTAAGAAGCCCAAATGGCGACCATATATTAGCAAAGAACATTTGAGCTATTTCTTTCCCTATGACACTCTTTTTACATGGAGTTACTATACTCATCTTGTCGAAACTATCTACTATAACAAACAAATTGTCATGTCGGTGCCTACTCATAGGTAATCCTCCTACAAAGCCCATATTTATGCTTTCCAAACATAATTACACAATCATTTCTTAAAATGCAAATTTTATATTTTATAACATATTATCATTACGAGATATTCATAATAATAATAATTGCCCGATGGTAAATGCTTCTAGGATCTATAAATGCATATGTATAACTTATTACTATTTTACTAGAATTTTAACAATAAAACATATCTGGACATCAATAATTGTATAACCATGGAGGATGAAGCTTACTTCATATAAAATACCATAAATGCACAAATGGATTAAGAGAACGTGAGAAGCACTAATGTGTTTAGATCTTTTCTGTTGAGAAGTTAGGAACACTATTTTGATTGTGTGTAATGTAAACAAATATCTTAATTTTATATTAGAAATGTAACACCCCTCCCCCTCCTAATAAATTCATTGTCCCCAACAATAAAACTTTTAACATAATTTCAATATAAGTTTTAACCAATGTAAGAGATGTTATTAACTCATCATCATAATTCTATAGTTAATATTTCAAAATCCAATTATAGCTTTTTAAGCTTCGATTAATATCATAGTTGCATAAAACCACAATTTACATTGAACTCATAATAAATATTAAAACTTGACCATGTTTTATATTGGACTCATGCACCACAACTGTAAACCAGAAGACATTTTTGTAGCAGTTCATCTCAGAAAATAAATTACTTTCCCGGAATCCTTTGTTGTAAAATTTATTTCATATGAAGGATGACCTGAGCTCCATGTTGGGGCTTAAGTAGGAGTGATTGCACAGGTGCATGAATGTAATTAGGTGAAATCACAAAGGAAAACCGTTGCAGAATCATGGCCAATATTATTTTGGCCTCTTGCAGTGCGAAGTTTTGACCAATGCAGATCCTTGGGCCTAATGCAAATGGCATGAATGCCATCGGATGCTTGGCAGCTTTTGAAATTCCCTGGGCAAACCGCTCTGGATTGAATTCATTCACACTGTTTCCCCACAAAGCTTGATCGTGGTGGATTTGAAGAATTGGAATCTCAAGCTGAGTACCTGCAGAAATTGAGAGCCTTCCAAGCATCATTGGCTTAGATGTCTGTCGTCTTATTGTCACTGCTGGTGGATAAAGTCTCAAGGATTCATTAAATATCCTCCCCACCTGCAATAACATGGATACAACAAAATTGATCTACTAATCAAAGTTTCTGCCTTGCTCTGAAAAATTAAAAAATCTGACAACAAATCCTATATGTATAATCTCTGATTTTTATTGAAAAATACTCTTTCAAATAGTTTAAACTTCAAGCAGACTGTTGCGGAAACAGAACATAATCTAGGACCACTATTGGAAATATGAATTCCAGGAAAGGTTAGAACTTAAGAGTCTGTTTTCTTACAATTTTTAGGCCATTAACAGTGTCTGCATTTGGAAAATCATTTTTCCCACATGCTTCCAAGACCTCCTTGCGTGCTCTTTCTTGCCATTCTGGATGCATTGCCAGCAGTACCACAGTCCATGTCAAGAGTACTGCTGTAGTTTCCTGACCAGCTACATAGAAATTCTGGCATTCAGCAATTATTTCATCTATAGTCATACACATGTTTTTTTGAGCCTTCTCTCTTCCCTCTTTCTTGTTGGAAGTCATCATCAAACCAAGTAGATCAGTGCCATAGTCCCCTGAATTTTCAATAGCAGTCCTCTCTTTGCCTTCAATCACCTGCATAATACATCTTCTAATTTCCTTCTCCAATGACCATCGTTGCCTATTCTTTCTTGTAGGAAGAAACCTGTAAGAAAAAAAATATTCCTAGAATTTATCAATCCTCAGTCATGAAGATATAAACAGTTGCATGTCCCTGGATTAATAGATCTCTATAGCATTACAAATGAGGGAGTAGAACAAAATATGGATAAAGTTATGCTCCATTAGATTCGAAAGGTTTAAGGCAAAGTGTGTCATAGATTAGAGTGGATAATAGAATTAAAATTAAGAACCGACAACGATCATCATGGTGTCCCTAGGGCTGTGGTTTAGTGATATGGCAGATAACTTACTGCTACAATAGAGAAAAACACTGAAGCAACCACTCCTAACTCCTTAATCACTTTGTCCAATATTAATGAAATTCTCTTTGGACTGCTGCAAAAGATGGAAGAAAAAGGGGCAGACATAGCCCCCCTCCAGCACTGTGTCTGTCTTCTCATTAACTACACACAATGGCAGAAAGAAAATCAAATTATCTTGTAGAATCGTATAAGGAATTGGATGGAATGCCTCAACTTGCTAAGGATCAACTACTAACACTTGCCATATGGGGAAGAGACAATTGATGAAATCCTGTTGGCCTCATATTCTCACCGGCATGTTTTATCTCTTATCAAACTAAGATTTACTCCTGGTGAATAAACCCGTTGTTTTCATTAACACGTTATCATCGGCCCACAGATACTTCTGCCAAACTCTTAACACCGCCAATCAAGCATTAAACATGAGGTGTTATTTCCTATCGATTGATCGGATGATATCGTTAGTTTCTTAAATGACGATGATACCCGAAATGGATTTGAAAGATGACACCTCAACATCATTTAGCGAAGCATAACTCAGACGTTATGCTAAGTAACCGCCAAGCATCCACTCTCTCCCGAGGCACAATAATCGGCATGTGAAGCATAGAAACACAAAGAAAGAAATAACAGTTAAGTTTTAAATGTAACACTTCGAGGCAGAATGTAAGTTCTTGATTTACGAAGTCTCCTCAGTATTCATCTGTTTCATTTTGCCAACCTCTCTGAGTGTAAAATACCAGTGCTATTCCCACCTCGAAGGGGATATTTAGAAAGTTTACAGTCTATACTGACTACCTCCACGGATGAAGATTCTAGTTATCTGCAGATGTGAAGCAAGAATGACAGACATGAAAGATGTTTTGGCAGAATATGTGCTTTTTCTAAATAACCCAAGGTTGGGGAGTCTAGTGACGGACACCGAATGAGATCTTCATCATCATTTCAATCGCTGTGAAGTATATACCTTAGAAAGATTGTGTGTAGCCTCAAGCAAAATAATTGTTTACAAAATCCTTTGAAACTTTCAAGCAAATGCAAGCTACAGGTGTAAAACTAGAATGCTCCACCTTTGCCAACATCCTCCCAGCTTGTGCCAAAATGGAAGCCTTCAAACAGGAGTAGACGTCCATCAAAAATGTGTTGAAAGAGGGACGGTTTTGTTAGATGTTGCAGGTGCAAGTTTTCTGGAAGACATATATGCAGATGCTGAAGTATGGACAAGTGCACCAGAACTGTTTGATAGAATGCCTTACTAAAATATCATCTCATAAAATGCAATGACCACGGGTTATGCATAAGACGGTTTTGTTGAAAGCCTTCAGAAACTCTCAAAGCAAATACAGCTGGCTGTTATAGTTGAAAACACTCAGGGTATTCATTGTAAAGGGTTTTCAGTCCTTTTAGCAAAGTTGGTTAAACAGTTTACAGTATTAAACCTGTGAAAACACCATCATGAAGTATAAGCCTCAAAATTACGAGTATGCTTCTATGATCGACACCACACTTCAGGAGGTATTTGATACTAAAATGGGCCATATTGATCTATAGGAAATCAAGAAGTCATTGACAGAAGGAGAACGATCAAAATTGTCCCGAAGGATTGCAGAGAGTGGCCTAGTCAATGCAGCTTGTTTTCCCACCGCTGTCCAATGTCCGGAGCTAGTAATTGAATGTGTAAAAAGGTACAATCTCGAGGCCAGAGAGATCAGATCCATTGATGGGCACCTGATGGCCAAACTCGATGGGATCTCTATCGCCATCATTCTTCGATTGCCATACAAAGAAAAGTTCATTTGTGTTGATAAACAGAAGGCCTACAAGTATTTTAGTGATAACAGGAGCAAATGCTTGAACAATTTGGCTAAAGAATGGATGGTAAAACCAAGAGGCGGACAGTCCCAACTTCCTAAGACACTACACCGTTCTCTTTTTATCAAGGAAATCTTTTATCTAATTGCCCTTCTTCACAGGTTGACAGGCAGCCCAGACTCAACCGAGTTTGAAATGTTGATGTATCTCTTCATCATTGTCATATCGGCAGGAAAACAATTTATTGATTGGGGCCGCCTTATCAGTGATTGCATACATGACCAGCTAATTCACTTCAAAACCAGTCAACGATTCCACATGTCATCCTACTTGGTATATGCGATTGCCAATTTGAGATCATGGCCTGGTTTGGCTACCACAGGTGTCCTTAATTAGGAAACACAAGTTTATGATTACTACAAGCAGTTGCAGTTAGAACAAAGCTTTGTATGTTTCAGACGAGTGAATGATGCTTTCACAATGCTTGCAGTAAGGATACTTCAAGGAAAAACAGCTCTCAGAATTTCAAAAGAAGCATCATTGTTGATAAAGAAGTATGGTAGCTACTTCATCCAGTTTCCAAGGTTCACCTATCTTCGAGTTGGAGGATTTGATGGTTACCCTTCTAAATTGCCAAGATATGTGGATGACAAGCTTGTTTTGGTTGAGCTTTGCAGACAGCTGGCATTAGTTCAAAAGAAATGTCGAGATAGGAAGAACAAGGGGGTGACATTCCCTATTTGTCTCAGTCACTACAAGTGTGAATCTAGCTCGAGGGCTGAAAATATGGAGAAGGCCCTAGCCATGATCAACTTGTATACATACCAGATGAGATTCCCCTTTGACAGGAAGGGATATGTGAAGAATAATTTGAAGCTTGGTCCTGGATACCTTCATTTCCCCAATCTTGAAGACTTTTGGAAAGATTGTGAAGACGAGTTTGAAGTCAGAAAAAGAGATTGGACGAGGTTTACTCTGAAGCAGATTCAAGATTTCAAGATGGAATGGGTCATTGAAGGCATTGAAGATGATGAATCGGATCTGATTGATCCCTTCTATTTTAAAGAAATCCAGGCTCAACCTCTTCCTGCTCTTAATTGGGCAGATCCAGAGGTTAGAGATGTTAGAGAAAGAACCAGTTTCGTGATCAAGAAGTCAGAAGCCTGGATCAAGAAGAAGATATCCCAGATGACCGCAACAAGACCAGTAAGTAGGAAAGAGACACCAAGAGGAAGAAGTGACCAAGATAGTTCCACGTCATCAGTTCCTTTCCACACACCAGTTATTGACATTCTTTCTCGCCAGAGAACCCAGGGAAGTGGTGGAGATGAAGACCCTCCAAGGAAAAGCAATCTCCAAAACACATGTGGAGATGAACCCAGGCAGAAGAAGAAGAAACCAAGGTCAAAGGAAAAAGAGATAGGTTCTACTTCAAGAGAAGAAAAAGAACAAGAAGAAGTCCTATTTGATCCAGAGTTTGATGAAGCCATACCAACCACATCTTCTTCCATACTCATTGAATCCCCTCTCCTTGATGTACCACATTCTACTTCAGTTATCGAGCCTCCTTCCTCGAAGGATCCAGTGTATCAAACAGAAAAAGATGAAGAGAAAGTAGCCTCACCAATACCTGAAAAACAAGATCTCCAATCAGGCAATGCACTTGAGCTATCAGAAGATCTTTCACTACCATGGTTAGAACAAAGCCTATTGAAGAAAAGGAAGGTAGAAGAACTAGTGATTCCTGAATTTAGTACAGTTTCTGATCTCTTCAGGAGATCTGAGAAGCCGAAGAAGATTAAGGTGACTTCAAGAATAAAAATTGATGCCAATTCAGGAAACATGTGCCTTGAGATAGCTTAGCCCACTTCTGAAAGAAATGTGAATGAAGCCACTCCGGCAGACTTTGTTGTGTCAAGGATTGATATGGGCCCATCCACTCATGAGGCCGACATACAAAACTTCAATGTCGTAGCCGCAAGGCTGGTAGAAAGGACCGAAAGGGAGAAGCAGTCAAAAGATTAGTTAAAACAACAAGTACAGAGTCTGTCTTCTTACTTGAAGACCATAGTTGACACTTCTACCATGCCACTTAGCATTGATCATCAGTCAACCATCTGGGGCCAAGAAGGAGAAATTGAAAAAGGTACTATTGACAGTTTGCAGAAATATCAAGTTTATGGAAAAACCACTGAGAATTGGGTGAACAAAATCAAATCTATTGCATTTGATTTCATTATTAAGGCAAAGGCATTGCATGATGAAGCCTTAATAAAAAAGGAAGTCATTGAAAAAGAGTTGAAAAATGTCAGGAAAGAGGAAGCTGTTTGGAAGGATATCCTGAAAGATTTTGCAAAAATGATGGAGATTGATGTTAATATCCTCGTGGCAGAAAAGATCCTACCTGGACAGAAGAAACTTACTTGAAAATTTGGACAGAGAGCATAAATTGGAAATTAGTAATTATTGGCCAAGTTTCAACAGAACAGGAAAAGCTAATGCTTGCTTGTGAACGAGTATCTGCAAAGCTTCAGGATCAGCTTGGTGCCATCTTCCTGAATGCATCATTGATGGGAGAATCACAGATAATTCAAGATGATTTTCAGAATATGATTGATCGACAACTTTTCAACAGAGAAGTTTTCAATGAGAACACAATGGACAAGTTGGTCGATCTCTATACCTCATTGAAGATTTCCGTCTCCCAAATACCAAGCATGGTGGCAGAATTGAGTGATGTCCACAAGTGTCTGAAAACTTGGAAGATAAGGATAGCAAACACTCTGATTCCTAAGGGCAAATCTGTCACCCCGGCCATTCGACTTTTCAGAATGTTTAGAGAAAGAGAATCCGGTTTGCAAAATCAATTTCTAGAGTTCGCCACTCCGTCAATGGCACCATCGACAAGCAGAGAATAAATGCAAGTTTGCATATTGTATAGTTTTCATTTTTGTTGTGTTTGTGTGTAGCTCAAGTCATAATTTTTGGCTTGTTTTGTAAATAGTGATCATGATTGAGTCTTCTCCTTCGAGTCTAATCTTTTCTCTTTTGATTGTAAAGTTAGGTTCATCCTAACTATTTCTCGCATAATAATTCTTTTAAGTGCTTAAGTGAGGTAGTTATTCTAAGCAACTAGCTTTGTAAAAGGAAGTTAGTTCTTCAAAATCAATGCACTTAAAGGGAGTTGGTTACTCCAAGTAGTTATAAAAAGTGGTTGAGGTAGTTACCCTAGGTGGTTACTAACCTCACCTATATATACTTCATTGTATTTCAATTAAAGGGGAGTTCCACTTTTTCACATGACAGTGTATGAAAGACTCGGATAGTGTTATTCAAGTTTGAAAGCAATAAAAAAATATTTTGAATGTGTGTTCAACTTGATTTCATGTGTTGTTATTGGTATTCGTACGTTTCATCAATAATGATCATGTGCTTTCCTTTCAAAGTTGCATTGTGAGAAAGATATTTCGCATCAAGTTTTGGTATCTCTACTTGGATGCATGGAACTTAAATTCATTATTTTAACTCTTATTTCATCACTACTATTTGTTATTTCTTTGTTTTTGTTCTTATAATTCCAGAAAATCCAAAATACCCCTATCATACGAGGGAGCTGCCCCTCTTAAACGTAGAGAGGAATCGACAAGACCTGCGATTCTTCAACTATTGTGAGCAGGTTGTTGCTAATAAAAAGGGCAAATAGAGTTACTCACGAAGATTATTTTCAAGCAACAAATCTGTTTACCAACAAATCCTAATGGAGGAAGAGAACAAAATATGATTTGTTTAAATATTGCAGCAGAAGGCTTGGTAAGGAGACACAAAAAGGCATCAAATGGATTACTCCAACCCCTTTCAACATGGGCAGTTGCACTTCAACAGAGCTACCATCCCCAAGGATAAGGGTATTCTAATTTCCAACCCAACTCAATGGAACGAGCTGTCTCAAACTGCATAGGATGATAGATGGAGCTTTCCTTTCTTCCATGGACAAAATCATTAACAGCCATAAAGGAATGGAAAGAGAACCTGTTTTCAGCCCTCTTATAGAATTCTATATTACATGTCTATGGATTATAATTCTAGTTTCCTTTCTTGTTGTCTCTTTATAGTTTTTTCTCTGTGTTTCCCCTTGTAATCGGCTCTATAACGGCTTCTATTGGATGTTCGTAGTTTTGTTCTGCTACTTATGGAAGTGGTTTTGTAATTATATGCCTTTGTCGCTGGGCCCATTTTTTCTATTTGAGAGAAAATTTCTTTTATAATATTCTTCTATCATTAATATATGCATTATCTTTTATTAAAAACAAACAATTGGAGTTAAGAAATAACATGAACCTATCAGCAAAATTGCCTTGCTAGTCAGATGGTAGAAGCTAAATGCTAAATGCCTCTATCATGCTATTTAGAACATTTATAATTAATTAATTTATATGTCAATTTGTATTTAATTGTGTATTTAATAAGAATGAAAAATCTTGAGTAAACTGCAACGCAATCAAGAGGCCTTTGTGTTTTCCTTATCCTCATCTAAAGAAACTTCCTAAACATTCCTTGGCCTCAAAAGTCCTAGTGAAATAGGGAATGAAGACTTTACTAGATCTCATAATAATAATCGTCTCTTGTGTAGATCTCATCTATCCCTTGATTCTTCACAGCTCATTATTCCATCTATGTACTTGTTGGAAAGGGAGCAGTCCAAAATTGTACTCCTAACGAAGTAGAAAAGTGCCACCTACATAGAATCAAATCCCAAATGATGAATGCTTGGTTGTTAAAGACATTTTTAGGGTTTATAATCATCTTCTTTAGAACATTCTTCACGTTCTGTCCTAACATATCTTCTGAATCCCTTGCACATTTAAATGCCATATCCACCCAAATATGAAGTCTATAATCATGGATGAAATCAGTAATTTCATTATCCATTAATAACCCTAATAACCCTCTTTCTTATATTATTGACGTCATGAGATCTATGAGTTGGCCATTCCAAATCCCCATGGTCTCTCTAACTTTGTCCAAACTATCATAAAATTCATGTAGGAATGCCCTCCCTCGCCAACTATTTACATTTAAAACCTTTAAAACTTTCAGCAACATACTCATGTTGATGATGGCTCAATGTTACATTACGTTTTGTTTTCTATACTACTCTTTGCTAATGATTTTATCCTCCTCTTACCATGCCTATGATTTAAAGAGACAACCTGACGTTCTTGCTTATTTTTGTGAGCTTCACCAACTTGTGTTGAATCTTAATAAAGCTAAAGTCTCAGTCTTCAATACATCCAATGGTGCTCTATCTAGGCTTAAGTTTTTGTACAATGACAAGACTTAGAAATAAAAAGGGCTTATGATAATTTTGAAGTCCAATTCATTAGATCATCTTTCAATCTGAATCTTGCCTGTCCATCATGTCTTCATAAGGGATATGCCCCAATTTAGGTCATTGAACAATAATGTCTTTAAACACATTCCAATTTATCTCTTCAATAATATATGTCTTTAATGAAACTATTAAGTCTAGTTTTCTTTATGGCTCTACGGTTTTGGTCCCTAGCTAGTGTTATTCTCACTAGACTCATACACAAAGGGCCTAGAGCCTCATGCTTCAATGTATAATTTGTTGCAAATGGGCAATTCCTTAGTGCAGTGTCCAAGCATATTTTTTCATCCACCCCTTCACCTTTAGTGTATCTTCAAACTAACTTTCTATATCAATGAGCTCAAATCTTTGGGTGATTCAACTTCAAGCCATGATGTCACTTTGTTTTTTTGAGGATTGCCTCTTTGGGCCCTATTAGACGACAATGTTGTTATTTTGAGATCAATTTGTTTCTCTAATCTATCTATATTTTCTATCAATTGACTTCTTCCATTTAGTTTTTCCTTACATGTCCCTTGTCTCTTCTTCCCTCAAAATAGGTTATCAATAGTGTTCCAAAGAAGATATTTACTACCAATAATTCAGGTCACTAGGACTTCTCCATAAATGCTCAACCCCAAGTAGGATTTATATACTTAACATTTCTTATAGATTGTAGGTTACACAACCATTTAGATTGAATGTCTACAGCATCATTGTGCATATGGATTACGGATTCCCCTTGGAAAATCGACCAATACCTACTAAATATCATTAAGTCATAGAATCTGCCAACTATGCTCCCTCTTGGAGATTGAGACTGAGAAGCACTTAATTTTTATGTGTCCTATAACCTAATATGTGGGGATTTAAATGATTTATTTCTATAGGAGGTCTAGATTAGTAGTGCAACATTCCAATTTGCATATTACGACCAGAGCACCACAAGCCCCTCAAGCCTCATTCTATGTGGAGAGGATCTACTTTGTATCAATGTCAAGGGCCTTCCCTGTATTTGCAAGCCAGGTCATAGAGATAGATATGCATTTAGCTTTTCTTCTACCAAAGGTCACCAATCTTGGATGCTAGGAAACGCACTAGGGGGAGTATTCAGCTTCCTTTTAATCTAGCCCAGCCATCTCAACCTTGGACACTCTTTTATGAGCATTCTCAAATCTTTCTTAGGCCCTTTTGCACTTACAGATGATGATGTTATTTCTTCTGGTCCGAGCCTTACTGCAAACTTGTTAGTTCATATTTTCTTTGTAAGTTAGTTACTTTTCATAACCTAGGGTCTTCTTACCCTAGCACTTGTCATTTACAACTGGTGTACTTTCTAAGTTGAGTCAATATCAATTATAGTTGTATGAGGTATAGTGATTCAATTTAGGAAATTGCACTCAGGAGTTGGGCTAGTAGCAATTACTGATGATCTTTCTTGGGTGAGTGACTGAAATAATAATTGAAGTCCAGATCAAGGGTTGTGGGTAACAGTAGATTCTACTGTTGGTTGGAAAGAGGTGGCATAGTCTACACTGCTGTTCAATTTTACTCTAGAATTTTTTTTGGTTGAACCATAAACCTGCGTAACTGTGCTTAAAGGTTTGTGTTTATCCTTTGGAGTTCTTATCTAAGGGGAATTGTCACAGAAGCAGATTCCTTAACTCCTGTGTGGTAGCATCTAAGTCGAAGTGGCAGCATAGACTGTCAAAAGTTAATTAGTTGGACTGTAAAACTTTGAAATGGCATGTGAATGAATGCAGATTGATAAATATTGAAATGAGTGAGATTTGTGGTGGACAAGAGAACTCTTGTTCTTTCTACTTCTCGCACCAGCTGAAGTTTACTTAATGAAATGCATCTGAATTGCTTTAGTACTCTTTCATCTCAGATGTACTTCATCTCTCGATATGTTATCAATTACTTGTGTATTTCTATTGTGCATTATAACATTAAATTTCAAACAAAGGGAAGTGATTCAGGAGCATTTTTGGGAATCAGGCAATCAGCATCAACCCCAAAAAAAGCCATCACAAAATTTCAAAAGTAGACATTCCATCAAACACCTGGCTGCCTTATGACATGGTTTGAGCGATTCAAAAGGAACCTGCCACCTCTTCAGACAAATGGATGATGGGTTTTCAGTGATCAATCGTGAATTCATCCTTGCATTTGGATAACCACAATTTGTTTGTGTGAATTTATCCTTGATAGACTACAACTACTCCATGAACATAGGGTTGTTGGAGAAATTGGAGGAAAAGACAAAGTCTTTGAAACAAAAAAGCAAAATTATTTGCTGGAATCATGGAAGAATGAGTGCAGCAAAGGAATTCGTTGCAATCCACTCATTGAAATATGGGGTTGTTTCACAGAGCAAGGGTTTTTTGGGGAGATGTCTGGTGGAAGGGTGATCTCGTTGGAGCAAATGAGAATGCCTCTAAGTGAACCAAGGATAGACTCTTATGGGTTTTCCATCTAGAACATGAATCCATCAATAGGTTTGAGATCCATATCAGATTTGCAGGTTTTTTAAGCCATTTTTTACCTCTTTTGGTCATTTTAGGGCATCATGGCTGCTCACAAACCATTTAAAAATTAGGAAAATCAACTGTAGATTTGAACTGGGTTTTTCTATTTATGAAGTATCATCTTTCACAAATCTGTCATCAGTGGTAAATTTCTATGGCTTGTGGCTTTGAAAATTAAACTAAATATTTGAAAAAAATGTCTAGTTATGTAAAAGCTGTGGTTTGCTGATTTTTTAACATGTTCTGGACTGAAATTTGATGAACTGAGTCTTCTAGTGCTTCTACCCTCTCATTCAGATGGAGTTTGAGGAGTCATATGCCCTATCTCCTTGCTTGATCTAGTTTTGAAGCTTAAGTGTAAGATGTCAATTAAAATTTGCCTTTAAGAGATGGAAAATGTAACTTCTGTTGGAATCGATTTCTGAAGGTTGTCAATGGTTTGATTTTGCCTAGGATGTTAGTAAAACTCAAACAAAACATTTCCTAACCAAAGACATGAATTTACTAATGTTTTGGCTTGTGTTCATGCAATTGGCTGCAAAGTGAGGTAGTGTGATAAAATCCCCTTACCTTGACTGCATTAGAAAGCCTCTTGTATCCCTTAGTATAAGTGGGCTAACAATTCTGAGAAACATATGGATAACAGATTATAGATTGACAAAGAAATACTTTTGTTTGTACTCCTTCCACCAGCTGAAGTGCACATTAACGAAAAGCCTTTGATTTGCTCCAGTACTCATTCATCTCATATGTGCTTCATCTCTTAGTTTGTTAGAAATTTCTTATATGCTTCTATATCCGATATAACATAGAATTCTCAACAAAGGGAAACCTATTGCAGGCCTTGCTATTTACGGTACAAGAGTTGTCTGAACCATATGGAAAATCACCATTTACCAAGCAATTTATATAACTTCTTAGAAAATTTATGTATAATGGGAGAATAAAATTCACATCCATACCTCCCAATTTAGCATCTTAACAAAATATTTCTGGATAAGGTCTGACAGCAAGTTACTCTGTTAGAAAAGAATTATGGAGGAAATAAGGCTAAAGCTTGTTACCTGAAGCCCGGAATATAAACACTGCGAGTCGCTTCAAAAAAGAGAAGCATTTGTTGATCCAACAAATGAAAAATGCGGTTCCCCTCTTCATAACTGCTTCCAAATGCTGTGCGTGAAATTATGTCTGCTGTAAGTACACAAAACTCTTTAAAAACTTCAATTTCGTTGGCACCTGAAGACACAAGTTTGCTCCATTCTGTCAACATGTTGATGCCACTTTCTACAATTGAGGGAATCATGCCCTGCAAAGTATAATAGAACTCAGACATTTAGTGTGCAACCTTATTACACATATTGTAGAGAAGAAAGGAAAATAAAATTTATGTTGTAATATATCTGAAATGGCAATTGGCCTGTAATAAATAGTCCAACGTGGATAAGATTTATGTGACAACTATTTTATTACAATTCCAGGTTTTTCAGATCTTTTTGTTATTCATGTTCACAGGATTTACCTTCAAAAGTTCACTGTGAAAAGCAGGATTGAGAATCCTTCTACGTTGTGCCCATTTGTCACCATTTAACCTTCCAAGGGGTGGTTTTCCAAGCTGCTTATATTGTAGTTTGTCGCAATGTCCAAACTTGTTACATAATATCTCCTTTGCAAGCTCAGGGTGAGTAACATAAAACCTGGGTTTAGTCCCAAACCAGAAAACAAAATCCTGACCTACATCACAGATAATATATAATGAAATGGGTGTCATAGATCCTTCTCTTCTTATATACTACTGCAAAATTCAGGATATATGATTTCTTCACTGGATGTTGCCGAGTGATAAAATACATACACATCAACTTCATTGATAAACATGTTGCTTAATCGATAGGATTTCATTAATGTTTCACATGGATAGAATAAATGTACCATATGTTTCCATCCAATGATGATGGGCAGGAAGAATTCGAGGAACTATATTGTGTTCTGACAGTGGCAATGGTCTAGAGCTTTCCTTGCTGGCCAATCTAACAATATCAGGAGCATTTCCATAGAATAACTTATAAGGAGGACCTTGAATCCCTTGGGCTTCGAAATATTTTTCACTTTGCAGTGGTTTCAACCATATAAGTCTCATAAATTCCATCAGAAATATTGCTAAACCAGCTGAAACCACAGCTGAAATCCAAAAAAGCCATTCCATGTTCTTAAGTGATAATTTTCTATGTTGAATCACAACCCAGCACTGAATTGTTGCTCACTTGAATTCATGTCTTTCTCAATTTACTACCATATGCTTTAATTTTCAATTGTTGAGGCGGCCTTCTACATAGTGTAATGGTGAAAGGAGAGTTGCACAGGATTAGTTTTTGTTATTGGAATATGTTGAAAGTATAGTTGGCAGTAATCAGTCAAAAGATTAATAAACATGGATGACTTTAGTTACTTATTTTTAAAAAAATTACAATATAAATTCAGAATATTTTAGCCTTTAGTAATTGATTTCATCAAACAATTTAAATTTTTTAGTTAACAAATTTGAATATTCACAATTAAAATACAAATGTTAACATTGTTTTAACAAATCAATTCATTTGAAACAATTAATTAGTTCCAATCAATTTAATTATAAAAACAAACACAATAACTATACCAAATCAACTCATAACAAATAATTAAATTTGTAAAAATTAATAAATTTAAATTTTAAATTTATAAAGTCAATTCTATATGATGCAAGAATACTCCTACATAGTACAAAATTGATCTGAAACATAAAACTATAAATATGAATATAATAAACAAATATATAAAAATAAATGCCCACAAATCTTCAATGTGGAGGGCGAAGAGCACTCCAATTTGTTTTGCTAATGCCATAGATTTATGTAATATCTCCATGAATAATGAAAAAACAATAGAAAAGTCCAATCTTATAAAAACTTTGAGTTGAGGAAAATCCAATGCCTTGAGCTTTTTTTAAAGGAAAATCCAAACCATATGCCTTGATCCCCCAACATTAAATTATAAACTAGCAATCACACTGTAGTGTGCAATGGGTACATCAAAGAGGTCTTAAAAGTGAATTGTTGGGTCCTAATTAAGAAAATGAAGTGTTATGCTCACTGTAATTCCCCACGGACATGTGCCATCTTTGGACTGTTGGCATGAAACTATTGATCGAAAGTCAATCAATTTGATTTTAGGAGCCAAGTTCTAATAGTTAGATGCACGGTCACAATTTGTGGACCATTTGATTGCACTTTAAGTAGTACTGGATTCACAGTATAAAGCTTCAGGACTTCTTTCTTGAAAATTGACAGGCATAGTCCTTTGTGTATGACATTTGGAGCTTGCAAGCATATGAGTCTATCCATGTGAGATACTTGGACCAATTAATAGTTGAGACATTGGCAAGGATGTCAATAGAGGAGGACAAATAGGTATGGTGGCTATACCTTTGATAAATCTTGGGCCAATAGCAATAGTTTTATTGGAATATTGAACTATTTGTAAGTGACATGCATGCCCTCTTCTTGATTTTTAGAGGCACATATGCATTATCCTTTTGTGCCCTTATCCTTCTCAAGATAGCAAACCTTTGAGGGATCAAAACATAAAACAAAGGGATTATTAATTTTGATCTACACATATTTGTCTCGGGTCTTCTAAACACCAAGCAACGTTTGTGTAACAACTTGAAAATGTGGAAATGAGGATGGCACTATTCTCCAATAATCTCACTTTTATCAATTCTTTCTTTGTTGAGTCTAATTTCTTTTTAGTGCTAAGTAGATTGATAGGGTTTAGTGAGACTCATTTTGAAATGAGTTTTATTGTTTATACAAAATAGTAGTATCAATTATGCCACTGGTAATGAATCAAAATTAAGCACAATTGTTGCTTTCTCATTATAGCTTCTTAGTTTTTTTGCGTTTCTTAAATTGTTTAAGATCTTGTTACTACGATTCTATTGTACCTAGCCTTATGTTGACTTGTAGCCATTTTGTATTTTCATTGAGTGTATAAGTTTAAGAGGAGTGCATTTGTGCATTTCCTTTGGATTCACATGTTTTGGAGTAGATTCTTAAGCCTGTGTTTGTCAAAGAGTAAAAACCATAGTTGAAACTTTAATTATATGGTGAAACTGTTAGTCTTTTGTAAGCAGTGCCATTCTAAATAGTGGCGGGAAGGTGGAGACCATGTGGCATTATATGGTTGGCCATGCTTGATTTCTAGTGTACTTGTCTACTTGCTTCCATTGTTTTGAGATTTTCTTAAAATTAAATTCATAGCCTCTAAGTAATTTTGGTGTGTACGAAAAAAAATTATGAAAACAATATTGACTCATTTTTTCTAGATGATGAAATACATCCAATTAGTGGGAAAAGGAAGAAGAGATTGATGGATGAAGTAGATTCAATACGATGGTGAGAGAAATGCCATTCTTCATAGAAAATTGCAAGGCACTGGGGAGACTTGATTTTCCCAAAGAATATTTAGTGTTTTAAAGCTATGTTGCACCGTACATTTGAGCTTGATATATATGATTTTGTGATGGTAGAAATGAGCCTTTCTTTTGTAATAAATTGAAATATTCATAGTTTTTAGTATGCTAAATTCTAATCCATTGGTGTCTTGACAGATATTGATTGGAAGAAGTATTATTTGTTTAGGATATACATGATTTGCGCGGATTACAAATTTTTGATATCAAAGCAAATATTAGGCAAGAAGTGGTCATGAAAGTAGATCCAACTTGTTCTTTTAAAGAGAAAGTGCATCTTTTTTTGATAGAGGGTAAAAGGGGTTTTTTGAAAGGATGCCAACCCTTGTACAAAAGAGAAATAGTAAGAAAATACAAAATGACATTTGCTGTACAACAAAGCTACAACAACATTACATCAACAACACAACAAAACCACTACTCAGAAACAACAAGAGAACCAAAAATAGAAAGAGACCCAAGAAAGGAAACACAAGCCAAGAACACAACAAATCCCAAGAGAATCAAATCTTGTTAAGAGCAACATTAGTCTCCCATTCATCATGTAAAGTCTTTAGATGCTTCTCCAGGCAGTGCTAACCAACTCCACCTCTTCCCCATTTTGGCTTTGCTACAAATGTCACATTTTGTTTTCCTTTATTTTGTCATTATTAAGATTCATGCATCATATATTAGATGTACAAGACTAAAAGAGTTACATATGGGTGCCATATTTAAGAGGTCGTATTTTCAAAATGGCAAGAAGAGACAATACATTTGCTCTTGAACCTCCTTAGAAAGAGCCAACATCTTTTTTGAATCCCTCAACTCTATTCATAATATGTTTAACTAAGTTGATCTCATAAGAGTCAAGCTCTCTCAATTGCAATCATGATTGATCAACCCTAATAGTAGAATTAAACCTTCCTTTGTAAAGTAATAATATTGCAAAATTCCATAGCCATGTTTCAATGTTCATAGTCTACTTGTAGATGCCTTTTTATTTTTTAAAAATAAAAATTAATAGGAATGCTAGCAAACCATGGGTGAGATTCTTTGAGTTTATGCATCAAGATGTTAATTGTTAGATTTCCATCTTCTATCACTTGCCATTGCATGTGTTATAAGCAATGTGACCTTTATGTTCTTTTCAATTGTCTTGCATCCTCAGTAGGCATTTGTACATTAGTTAGATTGATATTCTATGATGGATTCCTTTGACACATACATAAGCTTGAGTTGCAACCAAATAGATACATTGAAATTTACATTAACTATAATTTTTTTGAGGTATTCTATCAATAGTTTTTTATAGGTAAGCATTAACACTTTCACATGGAGGAAGGGGGTATGTGTGTTGGTGAAGGATAAATTTAAGCGAGCACATTTGATAGGATCTACGGTGGGTGGAGTCAAAGTTGTGGATTGTAGGGTTAGCACTCGATGACTCATTTAATACTAAAAAAAATAGATTGGTTGTGGGTGAGATTTTCTGCACTACCAATTGTATCAAGAAACATAGCTATGTAGCGGGGCTACAACTATGTCATGTTTAAACAATTGTGAAAAGGCCACTTAAATAAGTTTTGTTGTCTTGTATCAGCACTAATGGTAGTATCTCATTGGTTCAACCTACACCATGTTATCCACAATGGTCTTGTGTATCTCCCTTTTGTGAGGTGTACCAATGCCTGACTTCGTCCACATTTTAACATGTAAGCAGAGTGGGATGAGGAGATCACTAGGGTGAGTTAACTATAGCACTAAGTACTTAGAGTTACTATACATAGCTAAATGTTTGGTAGTAGCAACATGTAACAATAGTGCATAACATGAAATATTTGAACATAGTATGAGGAATGGGATGCCAATGCGGACAACTATGACTTCCATGGTGATAGTGGTGGTTTATGCCACAACTAGAAGCAAAGGATAAGGTTAAGGTGACAACCTCGATTCAAGCTCCCACCATCTTACAAAAACATTTAAAAACTACAAAAACTAAATTATATGGATTTAAAAATGTATAGGGAATGGACCAAGCTATAGGGTAGAATGAATGTGTGGGATTAATTCTATCATCTTGCATTAATAGAAGAGGTTGTAAGTCAATGATCCTCAAAGGCAAGTCACTCCTTCTCATAGAGTGGAATACCTTTGGCATAAAAACCATTAGATATTCATGTTGTTTGGGTTTAGAAAATAATGTGAATTGTGATTGTGGAGTGGGGTTTGAGCTTAGCCATGGCAATTAAGGGTGATCACATTGCACATTGGCCAATCCTCAACGCACAGTTAAATAATGGGCCACAATTTAAAATTACCCACCACAATGAAGGTAATGGTCCAAGGTAATTGACCACTACACCTACTTTTGTCCAATCCACTATAGAGCCTGAGCATTAACCTCTAGTCTATTGACCTCTAATGCATGGAATATAAGACTTATGTGGCATTGACTATATGGTGATATGTATTGGCAAAGCCAATCAAACATGGGATGCTTAATAAGAACATACTCTACTAATATAGATGAACCACTATAAAGAATAGTGAATCGTAAAAGTTTCATGCATTGTAGTAACCAAAGTGTGTCCAAATGTGATAATATCATGTCAAAACGTAATCATGTATGTGTCTTAGATGAATAATGGAAACGTCCTCCAATTAATGTGAAATCTCAAATTGCTAATCATGTGTTCATCATGCATCTGTCCAAGAATGCATCCAAATGTGTCAGAGTGAAAGTTAGCTCACCCATGCATAAATGTCTACTGGGCACTTGTAAGGAAGCAAGGTGTGTGGAAATGATGTAGGAGCATAACTTATCTTAACTTTCAGAGGTCATAACGTTTAATCCAGGTAGCTGATTGAGCCCATTTTTTTTTAAGCGTGAAGAGATTGAAGAGATCTATGGCTTGGTAATTGACCTTATTCGATTACGCTAATTTTTGACCAATTTTGGAGCAAAATTCAATCATCTAGGGCTTTAAAATTGTAATGTAATATCTTTACGAGTTTTTTTAGAAATTTGTAAGTTTAATATTTTGGTGTCTGAGTGTGATCTTCGGTCAAATTTCACTCTGGTTAATTTAGTTTCCTAGGAGATAAGGGTAAGGTTTTAGGTCCATATGCGTTTAATTGCAAAATTACTAAAAATAGTAATTTTTCTATTTATAGAAAGTTTAGGTTTTTTACTTTTTGAGTAATTTTGGTTTCTCTAGATTGTTCTAGTTGGACTATTTTTTGTGATGTCTTAATGATGGTAGATAGTGGGTTTTAGTGGATTTTTCATTTAAAAGGAAGAAATGGATGTAATCTTTTTTAGAGAATGAAGAATGAGATAGAGTTTTTTTGTGTTCTATTAAAATATTATTGTTGAGTTTGATTGTATCCTTGGATCCATTAGGAAACAACTTCTTGCACTAACGTTGAGAGGAGTGTTTTACAAAAAGTAAAGAAACACATAGAAATCAATAATAATCAATAAACCATAACATAGTGATTTATGTGGGGAAAACCCTTTCAAGAGAAAACCCCCACACTCCAAAACCTACACAATGCATTATCAAATTTAAAACAAGATTACAATACACTTGCAATGCAAGTCTTTATAGGAGTATATCACTAGCTTTCATATATAGAGTAATTTTGACAACATTCCAGCTGCACCTGTGTACCTACAAACTCTCATCTTCAAACTACTACTCAAGCCCTCAATTTATAAACTTTCTACAGCTTATAAACCACTTATGGTTTTTCAAAATAATGTACAAAATCTCCCATGAGGCGTGGCATCTAAGATAGGCACAAATCCCAAAGCCTCATAAAGAGATTCCTTACATCTAGCTATTATTATCATATTCTCTTACATCTTAAAGTTGTCATAATAGTCCAAATTTATCCACCCAAGATAGGCACTCAAGTTGGACAAGATTCCAATCTAAAATTAGGCCCTTATAGATGCCTCTTACAACATCTTACAGTTGGTCAGGAGTCCCAATAACTCCCTCTAAATCTGGCTCTTATGCATCATAAAATCTATAATAGGATCCCACAAAAGTAGGGGGTCCCATTTTGCTAAAGATAATGTCAAAATAAAATATTAATATTCCACCATTGCAAGGCACCAACACTTGGCATAATTGCCACATCAAATTCCAATGCCCCAATTTGTGTTGGAGCTAAATATTAAATAAAATAATATGTAACTAATTGTGGGAGAATAATAAATGATAAATAAATAATAATGGAACATTTGTAAGGTAGAGACACCTAATTTACAACTACAACATTTACCTAAAATTCCTCTTTTGTTATGCTTTAATAGATTCCAACCATGAACTGTCTCCTCATGTTGACATATTCGACCACATACCTTTGACACACCAAACCCTAACCGCATAGTCAAACCTTTCGCCACTCATCTTAGCCACATAGTTGCCATAGCTATCAATTTCCTCCATGCGATCTGTCAAGAAAACCATAAGAACACAGAGGAAATAGAAGAGCACAAGCTCGATGGCCTACCAAAAGAAAATGATACCAATAAGGTAGACACAAAAAGCATGGTGCCAGTTGTCATGTAGAAGATGTCACCAACCAAGGGGAAGGGCTTCATGATGAATGGGGAAATGTTGAGCATGATGTTACTGTTGGTACCCATTTTGGCCTAGAGGTTGAGCTTGCATGTTGGAGGTTTTCTTCATTCAAACCCTAGGTCTTCTTGTCCATCGGCAAGAGCTTGGCTTATCGGTTGGAGTATTTTTGGTTCCACCGATGTGGTGGTAATGTGCTATCGGGATGATCTCTGTCATCGGCGTATATTCTTTCTGGTTTCCCGATGGGCATGTGTCTAGCCGACAAGGGGGCAAAGTGAGGCTTGTTGGTCATTGCTGTGACTAGTGCTATCAGCCAGGGTTCCTTTTGTTGCTCCGATGATATGTGTCTAGCCGATGGGAGCGAGGGTTTTGAAGGTTACCAGTGTGGCACTCTTCATCGACAGAGGAATTTCATGCTAGACCGATGGTCTAAGTCTGGCTGATGATGATTTAGGCGTTGTGTTCATCAGCGTAACATGTGCGATCAACAAAGGATTTCTGAGTTGTGCCAATGGCGTAGGTTTGGCCGATGAGATGTCATCAGCGTGTGTCTCACCGAAGACCCGGATGTGGTATGTTGTCGGCGTGACTTTGTGTATTGGGTGAACTGTGGATTGCTTGGCCGACGGTCTATCTCTGGCCGATGGGAAGTTTTGAGGAAGATTGGGGTGTTCGTCGGCAAGACCTTTGAGATCAGCAAGCGTCAATTTTGTTGTGCCGATGGTCTATGTCTTGCCAAAGAGGGTGTATTTTGCTTAGCCAACGGAGGGACTTGATAGATCGGTGAGAGTTCGTTTGGCTTGGCCGATGTTTTTTGTCTTGGCGATAGGCGTGTATGGAGTGGTCATCGGTGAGACTTTGTTCATCGGCGGGGAGGCTTTTGGGTCTGCCGATGGTAGTTGTCTGGCCAACAAGGGATTGTGATGGGCTTCATCGGTGTAACACATGAGGTCGGCCAGAGGATTTTTGGATGCTCTGATGGAGCGAGTCACGCCGATGGGGGTGCAGAGTGTAGTTTGTGGTCATCGGCCAGACTATTGATGTCGGGATGAGTTTTGTGGAGTTGGCCGATGGTTCTTCTCTGGCCGATATGGAAGTTGTAGGCTTTCGGAAGGTGTAGCAGTCGGCAAGACCACTGAGGTCGGCGGGAGATTTTTGAGGTTGGCCGATAGACTATGTCTGGACGATGGGCCGTTGGGCGAAGGCTTGTGTGTCGAGCGCGGCAAAAGCGCTCGACACTTAGTATGCATGCGGCCCCGTTTTTAAACTAATAAAGTGATCTCTTCGCCGTGCATGTGGGATTATTCCCCTATGTATTTTCAACCTGCGAAGAAGCATGTTTCGGCGGGAAATCCTTTTTGAATGCAGCGACCGTTTTCAAGCGGCCGCGGGTGGTTGAGACCCTTAATGGCGACGATGCATGGATGTGGGCAATGGTACACATGGTCAGGTTGCCCAATTTTTGAATGAAGACCCCAGATGGTGGCGCATGGCTCGAGGCCGCCCTTTGTCTGTTGCATTAATATTTTCTAAGCGCCATTCCTTCTGAGGACTGTATCTGGCAGATTTTTTGTCAAAGCCATGTAATTAATTGCTTATGGTACACTATCTGGCTGTTATAAGCAGATTGTGTTACCAATTTTTGTGGTTGTTGAAAGTTGAATATTTGGCTCTGTAACACAATACAATTCATTTCGGTTGCTCTGTACAGTTTAACCTGTGAGTTTATGTATCTCCTGTTGTGCGTTTTGGCATGAATCCATTGATTTCATGGTTGATCTTATATGAATAATGCTATGTTTGCATGTGTTATGCTGATTCTGTCTCCATTTTTGCATGTATCTTTCTTCTGAGTCTAGGTATTCAAGGAATGTCTAAGATTCTAGAACATAGAATTCTTGTGTTGAATGTCTGATCTCTTAACTTCTGCTCAAGGGGTAGATTAAATTGTTCTCAGATTGAACATTGGGACGGGTATACTGCAGTAGGGATGCCATAAGTATAGATAGCTTAACACTTTGTATTGGGAGATATCTGTAAGGTAGATATCACATATGTATCCCCCTGAAATCCAGTTTTAGTTGTTCATGCATATCATTCACAGGTGTATGTCTACTGACTCCAGGCCCTGGATAGGCACCAATCTTGCTTTGTGTTTGTGTTACAACCATGTCCAGCTTTGCATCCAAACTTAAAATCAAAATCAAAATCTAAAACAACCTTTAGGATAGTAGAATTAGTTTTAGAATCTAAGTCCTCTATCTACAACTGCAAATAGGCCCAAAGCTAGCCCCTTTGCTCTTATCTTACAGTTTTTGGTCTACTTACAGGAGGACTTATCTGCTTTCTGTCAGCATCCCAACCTTGTATGTGTATCCTCATGGATGTTGAGTAGGGAATACCCCCCTAGGTTTTGCAGAGCCTGAAGAAGAAGAGGAGATAAAATATAGAGTCTATCTCCTACACTGTTGGCCCGTGGCCCAGAGATCCTGTTGATCATTGATGGCTACCTTGTAGGGAAATCTGGGAATAAGCATCCAGTCTGGGAAAAAACCAACAGAAATTGGCGACTCTGCTAGGGATGGTGATTTGAAAATTGTTATTTTTGTCCTCCGTGGTGAAATATCTGTGTGCCCATCCGAGTCACCAACAGAAATTAGCGACTCTACTGGGGAGATCAATGTCATATCCATGAAAGTTTGAGTCTACGAGATTGAAGAATTAGGCCTGGATGTGTTTGTTGCAGCAGAGAAAAAGGTTGTATATGTGACTCTGCTGGTGGATGACCTAGAAAGAAAGAAATCAATTTGCAGCTTCAGCTTGTTTGAAGCTCATTCCTCTTCAAGGAGGTGGCAACTCTGCATCAAAGAACCTGATAAAAGAACAAAATCAGTCAGAGAAGAATTTGTAGCTCCTGCAACATATCCAGGTATTTCATATTGTTTGACAGACTCCCTATTTGGTGAGATAGCACTGGTTAAAAGGGAAACATTGGTGAAAGCAGAGCTTGCATGCTTTTATTAGAACTTATTCTGTATTTCAAAGGGCATGCAATGTTGCTAAAAAGACTCATTTAAAGGACTTTAGGAAAGTTTGAAAAAACAGTCTAAATTTTGAGTGCCTAAAGTCATTGTTTGTAGAAAATCTGAGTAGAGAGGAGGGTTGCAAAAACATAAAGGATGTATTATCAGCCTATGCACCCTTGTGAAGTGTCAAGTGCAAAAATGTATAGTAGTCAGTCCCAACAATGTAATAAAAGAAGTTTCAACATAGACAGATATAAGCCCATAAATTTCAGTGGCATTTGTGGCTATCCAAATGCTCTTCCACCTAAAATCAGAATTTTTTTGCCTAAATTTAATGGTATAAAGGATGAATCAGCTGAGAGACACTTGCAGCAGTTTATGAATGTGATAGATGACTTTGAGATTGACCATGAGGATGTGGTTATGAGATTATTTGTTCAATCTCTAGATGAAGATGCAAGGGACTGGTTTTCCTACCTTCCAGCTCACTCTGTCAGCTCTTGGCATGGTTTTAAATCTGCATTTCTAGTACAATATGGTGAAAGAATCTCTGAATATGCAGTTATTAGTAATTTTATGTACATCCATATTGAAGAAGGTGAGTTGATCCCAGCCTTTAACCTCAGATTTATGAGGGCATTGAATAGAATTCCACAATGCATGAGACCTAATGATGCACTGTGCTTAGTTGTCTATTTGGGAGCTTTTGATAAGAAAATGAGTTACAGATTAAGAGACAAGGAGCCCACCACATTGCATCAGGCACATTAGTTTGCAATAGATATTGAAAACAATTGGAGGTATGGAATACAAAAGGGTTATTTTTCTGAAAACTTTTGTTGTCCTGCAACCCCCGATGTTAATGAAAGATTTAATTCAGGAGTTGACAATGAATGTCAAAGTATTCACACCCCTGTTGTCCCAGTTTTTGCATCATTTCAAGTTGATGATGTTTCTGTTATAAAGGAGGATGTCTTGTTTTGCCCAACAAATGAAGTTGAAAACAATGGTTTTTCAAGTAATATTTACATACCAGCCCTTATCAAAGAGCCATCATGTTTAAATGATCCAGTTGTGCAAGGTTGTGATCATGTGGATCAATAGTCAATATCAGTTTCATCAAGAAGTATTAGAGGGATGGAGAATGATGCAGATAGCTCAACTTCAGAATGCATTGAAATAGCAGAAATCTTGTATATGGGGCAATCAGTTGATAGAAATGATATCCATGATCAATTCATGGATCAGGTTTGTTCTTCTTATGACTCTGGATCTGATAGTACTAAAGAAGAATTGGAGTATCATGAAGAAGAAGCAGAGGCCTTTGTGGTGAGTGTTAATCCCCTTTATGATGAGTCTACAGATGCCTTTGATGCTGTGAATCTTGACTTTCAGTGGTGTAGGATTAATCCTCTTTTTGAGGATGATGATGAATATAAGGAGACTATTGACCTTGGTGTTACATCAGTTTGTGAGTGGGGGGCATATGAATCAGATATCTTCAGTTCTTGTGAAGACACTATAGATTTGCAAACTATGAATGATGGATGATCATCATCACCTGGTTTAGATATGTGCAACATTGGGTGTGTGGATCAGGATTTGTTTTCAATATCAGTAGATATTGGGGGTCTCATTTTTTTTGAGTATTTTGAGTTTTTGGATCAGCTGGATGAGTGCCTGATGGTGTGCAGTAGCCAGATAAATGATGAAGATTGCCAAGAGCAACATGATGTACTGTCTGAGGGATATAACATACATATGTTACCTAATGTTGAAGAATATAATATGTATGATTCTATGTCTAATTTTGAAATCCAATATGACAGAGGTGAAAGTGATAGTGATAAGCTTTCAAAAGTGGTGGAGTATCTAATTGAGCAGATGACATTATGGGCAGATTATGCCAATCTTTTCAGTTGGGATTGGGATCTTTCAGTTTGGAATCAGGCATTTGGCAGGAAAAAATTTTGGTTCTTCCTTTTTGGCTACCCGGGGCCACCCAAGTGATGACTAAAATATAGTTTTTGTGCAAATTGGTACAATGATTGACTTTGTTGCCCAATAGATATGGCCCAATCTGCGAAACCAGAGATTCTGGGGTCCTCGCTGCAGTTTTGCACCTGCACGTCCCCAGACAGAGCTAGTGTTGGTACCCATTTTGGCCTAGAGGTTGAGCTTGCATGTTGGAGGTTTTCATCATTCAAACCCTAGGTCTTCTTGTCCATCGGCAAGAGCTTGGCTTATCGGCTAGAGTATTTTTGGTTCCACCGATGTGGTGGTAATGTGCTATCGAGATGATCTCTGTCATCGGCGTATCTTCTTTCTGGTTTCCCGATGGGCATGTGTCTAGCCGACAAGGGGGCATAGTGAGGCTTGTTGGTCATCGCTGTGACTAGTGCTATCGGCCAGGGTTCCTTTTGTTGCTCCGACGATATGTGTCTGACCGATGGGAGCGAGGGTTTTGAAGGTTACCGGTGTGGCACTCTTCATCAGCAGAGGAATTTCATGCTAGACCGATGGTCTAAGTCTAGCTGATGATGATTTAGGTGTTGTGTTCATCAGCGTAACATGTGCGATCGACGAAGGATTTTTGAGTTGTGCCGACGGCATAGGTTTGGCCGATGAGATGTCATCGGCGTGTGTCTCACCGAAGACCCGGATGTGGTATGTTGTCGGCGTGACTTTGTGTATCGAGTGAACTATGGATTGCTTGGCCGACGGTCTATCTCTGGCTGATGGGAAGTTTTGAGGAAGATTGGGGTGTTTGTCGGCAAGATCTTTGAGATCGGCAAGCGTCAATTTTGTTGTGCCCATGGTCTATGTCTTGCCGAAGAGGGTGTATTTTGCTTAGCCAACGGAGGGACTTGATAGATCGGTGAGAGTTCGTTTGGCTTGGCCGATGTTTTTTGTCTTGGCGATAGGCGTGTATGGAGTGGTCATCGGTGAGACTTTGTTCATCGGCGGGGAGGCTTTTGGGTCCGCCGATGGTAGTTGTCTGGCCGACAGGGGATTGTGATGGGCTTCATCGGTGTAACACATGAGGTCGGCTAGAGGATTTTTGGATGCTCCGATGGAGGGAGTCATGCCGATGGGGGTGCAGAGTGTAGTTTGTGGTCATCGGCCAGACTATTGATGTCGGGATGAGTTTTGTGGAGTTGGCTGATGGTTCTTCTCTGGCCGATATGGAAGTTGTAGGCTTTCGAAAGGTGTAGCGGTCGGCGAGACCACTGAGGTCAGCGGGAGATTTTTGAGGTTGGCCGATAGACTATGTCTGGATGATGGGCTGTTGGGCGAAGGCTTGTGTGTCGAGCGCGGCAAAAGCGCTCAACACTTAGTATGCATGCGGCCCCGTTTTTAAACTAATAAAGTGATCTCTTCGCCGTGCATGTGGGATTATTCCCCTGTGTATTTTCAACCTGCGAAGAAGCATGTTTCGGCCGAAAATCTTTTTTGAATGCAGCGACGGTTTTCAAGCGACCGTGGGTGGTTGAGACCCTTAATGGCAACGATGCAGGGATGTGGGCAATGGTACACATGGTCAGGTCGCCCGATTTTTGAATGAAGACCCCAGATGGTGGCGCATGGCTCGAGGCCCCCCTTTGTCTGCTGCATTAATATTTTCTGAGCGCCATTCCTTCTGAGGACTGTATCTGGCGGATTTTTTGTCAAAGCCATGTAATTAATTGCTTATGGTACACTATCTGGCTGTTATAAGCAGATTGTGTTACCAATTTTTGTGGTTGTTAAAAGTTGAATATTTGGCTCTGTAACACAATACAGTTCGTTTTGGTTGCTCTGTACAGTTAAACCTGTGAGTTTATGTATCTCCTGTTGTGCGTTTTGGCATGAATCCACTGATTTCATGGTTGATCTTATATGAATAAAGCTATGTTTGCATGTGTTATGCTGATTCTGTCTCCAATTTTCCATGTATCTCTCTTCTGAGTCTAGGTATTCAAGGAATGTCTAAGATTCTAGAACATAGAATCCCTGTGTTGAATGTCTGATCTCTTAACTTCTGCTCAAGGGGTAGATTAAATTGTTCTCAGATTGAACATTGGGAAGGGTATACTGCAGTAGGGATGCCATAAGTATAGATAGCTTAACACTTTGTATTGGGAGATATCTGTAAGGCAGATATCACATATGTATCCCCCTGAAATTTAGTTTTAGTTGTTCATGCATATCATTCACAGGTGTATGTCTACTGACTCTAGGCCCTGGATAGGCACCAATCTTGCTTTGTGTTTGTGTTACAACCATGTCCAGCTTTGCATCCAAACTTAAAATCAAAATCAAAATCTAAAACAACCTTTAGGACAATAGAATTAGTTTTAGGATCTAAGTCCTCTGTCTACAACTGCAAATAGGCCCAAAGCTAGCCCCTTTGCTCTTATCTTACAGTTTTGGTCTACTTACAGGAGGACTTATCTACTTTCTGTCAGCATCCCAGCCTTGTATGTGTATCCTCATGGATGTTGAGTAGGGAATACCCCCCTAGGTTTTGCAAAGTCTGAAGAAGAAGAGGAGATAAAATATAGAGTCTATCTCCTACACTGTTGGCCCCTGGCCCAGAGATCCTGTTGATCATTGATGGCTACTTTGTAGGGAAATCTGGGAATAAGCATCCAGTTTGGGAAAAAACCAACAGTTACCATTGATCCGGCGGGGTCAGCCCACAATATTGTGTCCCACTTTTTGGCCAAAGTGGGACATTGCAATCAACATTTTAAACCAAATTTTCACTTTCTGACACCTATAGCAACTAATCCATTAAGAATTTGAAGACGATGTGAACTAGTGATTTTTGAGATTTTGTGTGTAGACTCTAAATATATATTTTTAAAAATTTTAAGAAATAATTTGTGATTTTTTTTACATAACTTTTAATAACTTATTTTTTATAGTTAACAACAAATTTTTAAAAAGTACGTTTATACCATATAGCATAAATTTTTTATAGAAAAGATAAAATTATAAATTTTTAAACATAGATTTGTGACACCAATATCTAGTGCACAGATATTTTTCATAAGTTTTTATTGCATATTTTCTCTATATATTTTTGAAGTGAGATTAATTATAATTCAGACATAGGTTTATACCATACAACATAATTTTTTTTATGTATCCAAATTAATTTCTTTTTTGTTGAAACAAGGACATCAATACCTAGTGTGCAAATATTTTTTATTTTTTTTCTCTATTTTTTTTTTTCCGCATGTGTGGAATAGAGACCTTGATGTTCGATGAAAAACCTATGTTCACTAGAAAATAGAAAATAAATATAATAATCAAATGAAATATATTAAAAATCATACTTTTTGGAAATCTTATGCTAAGGTCTACATACTTACAAAATAGAATTTCTAAATTACTTCATTTGATGCCCCGAAAGGTGAAGCAAAATTGGTTTTTTACCAGCATTTTGATAGGTGCAGAGGAAACTCCACCAAGGGTTGGATTTAAGACTAGGGGTTATTTCCAAGGGGTTTTGATCTAAAGGGGTTTTATGTAACCCCCTTCAATTAAACCCCTTTAGATGTAATCCCTCAAGGCTTAAATAATTAATTATTCTAAAAAATATGCGATTTCAGACAAAAATTAGGATGTCCCATAAGTGGGACACACTAATGTGGGAGAGAACCACCAAGATTGATTTTTAATCATCTTGCATCCTTCCCAAACAATTTGAGTTGTTGTTCTAGGAAGTTAGGTTGTTCCCTCTCATAGAGTGAATGCCTTTAGCACAATTAAAGTCTTTGAAAGGCAATCCTTGTGGACATATTCTTAGTCACCTTTTAGGAAAGCAGGTAGTGGAAAAACATAGTATTTATGTTCCCTTATCAACAAAGATGTTCCTTAAAATAAAATTAGGCCATGTTCTTCATAGTTTTGCATTAATAGATGTTTCTCATGTGAGAATACTTGTAGTAAGTATTATTATAGTTTTAGGTTTATAGGGTGGTTTCGTGTATTATTTCTTTAGATTTGTTGTTTAAATTTAATAGTATATATTGATTTCATGTTAATTTTAAGTTTAGCATTAAAGGTAATTTAAATTTTTTTATAATGGTTTTGAGTTGTTAAGTTTATTGATTGAAAATAAACCATGAAAAAATAGGGGGCTAAATTTATGCATCCACTGCATGTTGAAAAATAAATCATATGGTTGTCTATATTTCTTTCCCTTTTTTAAAACATTTTTCTCCACATTTTATGTCCAGTTTTTTTTAATGAAACAAATAATTACACATATATGAATAATTAACCTTAAAATTTATATGATAAAAAAATTACAATTTAAAACAATTGCTTAAAATAAGTTGACAAATAAAAAGTTAGAGGACCACTAGTTCCACAAAAGGTTCCTAAAACATTTGAGCATGAATACTAAACAAAATAAGTTAAGTAGATGCATGGGACCTTGTCCTTACTATTGAAAAGAAGATGACCATTGCATTGATCTTGTTGTGACATCTTGATATAGGCAACTTACTACATGAACTATAGTGTATTTAATTCATCCACCAATCTCATGAATTTGGATTTGAAGATCCAAAATTAAAGAAATGTTGATGAAATGGGTGCTAGAACAAATGGAAATGACATAAAAGGCTTATAGCAATAGGATCAACATTATCATTGTTAGTAATTAGTCATAAATAGTTTTTTTATTTACTTGAAGAAAGTAAAAAGATCCCATTTATTGGGGTAATGCCCCATGCATTGTTGCCAGAGTCCCTCTAAATCTTGCTTCTAGTCAAGGCCATTCTCTACCTCATGGGAATTGTTAGGGGCATAGTCACTCTACTCATGGGGACTAAGATGGTCAATCTCATGCCTCCCAGCCTCTTATGAGGTGTTTAGGGATTAGGCTCAGAGAGAGTGGTCTCAAATAACTAACCATCACTCTACTTCTCCCCATGCTCCTAGTCGTGGGCTTAGTGATTGGCCAGATTTTGGCAAGTTTCCTCACTTGGCTCTTGTAATTTTGCTTGTTTGTGACAATCATCCCTCAGTTGAAGATAAAAAAAGATGATGAAGATAATGACGGTTGGGAACCCCCTATGGATACTCTAGACCCCACTAATGTATGGGGTAAGTTAGATGATTGGGACCCTCCTCCTCCTCCTTCTAGTGCTATAGCTTTTGTTGTTTAGCAATCTATCTATGCCTTTTTGTTCTAGGTTTGTCCCCGTTTGGACTATTGGGGTGTAATTTTTTCCATCGACCTTTTTTTTATGAATGTGTAATATTATTTCATAATTAAGTAATATAGACACTTATTCATTAAAAAAGATCCTTTTTTTTTAGCCAATAATATTCGACATAAATAATATTTTGTCATTTTTAATTAAAATATGAGAATACTTTATAATTAAATATTATGAGAAAATTAAGTACAAAGTAATTGATTTTCATTAGATTAACTAGTTAAGGGTAAGAAGAAATATGGAGGTTGCTATAGTTTATGCCTAGTTAGGGACTAATAATAAGTGTACAAATGACATATGTTTATGTGAATTTAGCTCATGAAATTATCAATCCCAACCTAGGGGAGAGGATCCAGAAGTTGAGTGCATTCTAATAGTTGTGAGGGTTGTTGCCATATGTTGATTCATTAATAGAACATGTTATCATTATTATTTAAATATAAAAATATCAATAAATATAATAAAGTGTCAATCATAGAACTTTTACATAACATATGTCATTAATATAGAAAAATGTGTACAACTACTCATCATCTCATGTGTCAAAATCTATCCTCACACGAGGGAAATGGTAGTCACTGAGGGCTTGGGTTTCAAGTTCAAAGCATGTTTAAAAATCAAGAGTATCAAGGATTGATGTAAAGGAGGGATTCCCCTGATCCTTTTATCTTCTAGAACTGAGTAATCTAAAGAGGAATGAAGAAAAAAGGGGAAGCTTGCCTTCAAGTTTTATGCTTGAAATGACTTAGGAGGGTGAAATGGTAGATGTATATAGCATTGAACTTTCTTTCTAGTGTAATGTAATGCATGATTTGTAGAGATAACTCATCCCAAGGCCAAGGGAGGGAAAGCCTCATGTATCTAATTTGGGCTTTATTAATAGTTTCATCCTCCATTAGGAAGCTCTTTATGACCTCCTCCCCATTGTGTCTATCCTTGTACATTTTCCTTCCATCTATAGATAAACTAGTCATTGTTGCTAGTAACTCCTCAGATATGTGGAGCTCAACACCCCACAAAGTGACTACCCTGGAATTATAGTTTTCAACATTCTAGACAAAGTGCTATCGAAACCATTTAAAACCTCCATATAGGGAGTAACACCCCCCTTTCAGAGAATTCTCCAAATTTTCTTATTTTTCTTCACCAATTCATAGGATAAGGGTTCAATCCTATTTTGATCTCCTCCCATTTTGGCCCTCTTCCATTCTATCTCCTTCACTTGCAACTACTTTTTGGCTTTGTATCAAATTTCTCTTTAAAAAAGGCAAGTGAAGAAACAATAGACTCCTTGAATTATGAAAGGAAGTCTCTCGAATACTTTGTGGCATTTGCCATGCCAGAGAATAATACAAACCATCATTAATGGAGACATCCTATTGTCATGAGTGATTAGCCATATCATGTTGTGCAATCAATGCCACCTCATATGGGAAGAAATCATTTTGAGGCCATTTACTCAACCCATCCACCATGACACTTTTGTTTGCAAATAAGTCTACTAAGATATTACTCTCTCTCTCTCTCTCTATATATATATATATATGTCATGTTTCCATATGTGTAAGCCTTGAAATGATGGTGAGGGAATCATTGATGAGATTATCAAGAGACTAGCTAGGGATAAAGACCCTTTGGAGATATTTAGTGATATTACATGCTAAAATATTATGCTATTAAAATAAAATATTATGTATTTGTCATCACATTTAATAGTTTGAGTTTATATGATCTTGCAACTTTTTATCCAAATACATAAAACATGGTTGTTAAATTAAATACATACTTGATAATTTAAAACACACACGTGTACAACTTCTAATCCTAAATCAAATAGAAAATTACTTTTAATGAACAATATCCCCAACTTGTCATGTTTAAAAACCTTAATTTCTAACAAGTCATTCCATCTATTCCAAGTAATGTGCAATTAATGCTCCATAAAGAAGGTATAAGGCTCACCATTTGATGCATAAGTCACATTTATTATAAATTTAAAATATGAAATTTAAATATTAACACCCAAATTTAAAAATAGACTCCCTCTCAATCCACACCAACCCCTTTAAACCAATAAAATTCAAGTCCATGGATCAAACAAATTAGAAATTTAGGAGGGAAACATTTGTAAATTAAAATAAAGATTCAATAAACCATTTTCATTAAAATTGATAAATATGCCTAGATTTTTTTGACTATAGAGAATATTGCACCTGTACAACTTATTAGACTATGCTTCTACATAACTTATCAGATTTTACCTTATTTATAATCAAATCAAGTATTTTATATAATTTTTTCTGCATTATATCACATAAGGTAATTTTCTACATTTATATTTCCTCGCATTATATTTTCTTTGCAATATATTAGATAAGGTTCATATAAGATTCCTTTACACTATAATTGGTTGGATAAGTGTTATCTTTTCATGCATATCTATGGAATGATTTTGTACTGAATCTTTGTGAGGGAAATTCTATAAAATTTTATATGATATCCCTATCCCTATGGACATATAGAATATACTCAATTTTAATGGTTCTTCTAATGTAATAGAAATTGATAAATCCTAAATTTAGTGGAATGATCCTCAAATTTGACCCAAAAAATACTTTAAGGATTTCTATACAAAGGATCAATTTGTTGCAAGTATGTGCTATCAGTGTTGTCATTGATGTCAACAAGATTGTGTTGTCATTGGTGTCAACTATGTCTACTGATGAGGTTGTTGTTGTTTGATTGAGTTGCTTTGTTGAAGATGATTTGATTTCCTTGAGGAAGTACTAAAGATGCTAGGAATATATTTATGATGGTTAGTTTCCAGGTGCTTTTGAGAAAATTTGATTAATAAAGGAAACAAAATGGTGAAGTGGCTTTTTGGCCTAGCAAGTAGTGTTTTGGTTTTGCTCCGCATTCCCTCTATATTGAAGATCTGTCTTTGTAGTTTGAATATGTTGTTAAGAGATGTTATATTTTGAGTTTTGTGCTCCAATTCGTTGTGAGGAGAAAGTTGTGTTCACCAATATGAAGACTATGTTTTTGAATGTTGCAAAGAGGTATGGGAGAAATGTTTTGCTCCGCATTTCTCCACAAAGTGGATTTTGGTCATGTAGTTCTAGACGTGTACTTATAAGGTTCCTATCTTTCTCCAATCAAGGTTATTCATGATTTGGTGCTCTGGAAGAGGACTTATCGAGCTGTAGTGTATGGCAGAGATATTTAAGTTTGCTAGGTAAACAGGAAAAGGTTGTGCGACAGGTGAAAGTTGTTGCAGAGGATAATTGTTGGATTTTAGGAAGTTTTAGGATGGTTGTAGAATACTCTAGATTGTGTTGAAGCCTTGGATGCGATCTGGAAGTCATCTTTGGGTTTGAGGAAGCATGTACTTAAAAGTTTATTGTGTTAACACAGGTTTGGCCAACCTTGGGTGTTTACACTAATTGTGGAGTTGCTTTGGTGATTGTGAAAGTGTGGAGTAGCATGCTTGGATGAATTTAGGTCCAAGATAAGGTGTGTTGTGGTTTTCCTTCATTCCTTTCCACTACGGGAATGTTTAGGTCCAAACCTATTTTGAATTCTGTGTTAAGTTGTGATGCTGACCTTGGAGAATGTTCTCGAGGTTGAAGATAGTATAAAAGAGTGTCAAAGGGATCATGATTGAAGGCATGGGTGATGGATATGATGTGAGTAATAAAGTGGTTGAGAGAGTGGAGCAGTACATGCCTCCATGTGTTCGATTACTGGATGCAATGAGTAGAAGGTGTCTACTATCTTTCAGTGATGCTGCGGAGATGATGTTGATGTTGCGGTGAATATTGAGATTCATTGGAACTGTACTCCATGCATGTGTTAGATGCAATTATAATAGTTCAATCCTAGCAGTGAGCCACCTTCTCTATCTCTTTCTTTTAGGACACTAAGTCCTTTGGCAGTGAGCCACATGCAGTGAGCATTCTTGGACAGTGAGTCCACCAATTGTATCAACCTTAACCCGTTGCCTTATTTATATATTGTGAGCTAATCCTCACCGTGGTTTTTCCCATCTTGGGTTTTCCACGTAAAATCTGGTGTTGTCTTTTGTATGGTGTTACATTATGATTTAGTTTCTGTTATTTACATTCCATGTTTAATCATCATAACAAGCTTAAGGGTTAATTGGATTAATGTGGATCTGAGTGTGTATGAGGGTTTTGAAATTTTAAGTTACAACTAATTCACCCCCCTCTTAGTTGTCTTGTGCATTCAACACAATTCACTATGCTTTGTGATCCTCTATAAAAGTTTTTTACATAGTCTATACTAGAGATGCATTATATAGTTGAAAGTTTACAAATTATAATGTCATTTTTAGCTGACACATTGATGTGTCCAAGTTAGAACTTACTCCCACCTTTAAAATGATGGTAACTTTGTATCTACAATGTTATCTATGCAATTTACCATAGCTATGCTATTATATGTTTATCACTTCCTCATTCTATCATCTCAACTCATGAGATAGTCATACGTAGGGAGGTCAATGTTTAATGTGCTAGTTAGTTAGTGGGGTCTTCTCCCCCAAATAAAATAGTTTGTAAATTATAATTATTGATTTTTTAAACTCTTTGTTATTTCAAAATGCCTTTCCCTTTTTTGGGGAAAAGTTTTCTTGTCTTTACTATAGCTATCCCTTCTTTCATTCTGTGAAGTTTTATTATTTTAATGTCTTTCCACACAAGGTCTTACATATACTTTTCCACCATTCTTTTAGAAATCTACCAAGATACATGTGTCAATTTGTAACCTTGTGTTGCCTTTGGAATTCTTTTATATGTTTGGAAAAATTTTCAACACTATAAATGGTATCCCATGATTATGATCCCATAGAGATCTAGGAGCACTTGGGTGGCATCTGCAAGGTCGAAACATGAAAATATCAAAAATTCAATCTTTTGGTATTTTCTATGTTTCTGTAATCTGCATTTTCAGAGGCCTTTAGAGAGAAATTGGGCTTCGAGACTTTCATCAGTTGCTTAGGAAGGGACATCTATAGGCTGCCTTCTTATCAACTCAAACTAGTTCTCTTGGAGATCTTTCTGACACATAAAAGAAGTCCATTTTTTTCCTAATGGGCTAGGAGTAATGACCCCGCCAAGTTGGGGTACCAAATTCAAATAGTTTTTTGATTTTTTTTTGCAAAATAACTAATATTGGTTTTTCCCCATCCAAACTATAAATATTGTTTTTTGAAACTGTTGGCACTAATTTTGACCTGGAGGCTGAGCTTGTTTGTTGGAGGGTTTCTTCATTCAAACCCTAGGTATTCTTGTCCATCGGCATGAGCTTGATCTATCGGCGATGGAGTTTGTGGTTCCACCGATGGTATTGGTCATGCCGATGAGGGTATCTCAAGTGTTCATCGGCGAGCTTTGGCATATCGGCAACAGTCTTTTGTGGTTTGCCGATGGAAGGAGGTCACCCCGATGGGGAATGCCATCGGAGTGAGGTTTTATATCGGGCTAGCTGTTGGAGGGTCCGCCGATGGGGTAGTGTCAGGCCGATGAGGATTTGGAGTGGTCATCGGCATGTGTTTGGCTATCGGCGAAGCAAATTTTTTGGGCTACCGATGTAAGGTGTCTGGCCGATGGGGAATGCGAAGGTAGGCATCGGCAGGACTTTTGAGGTCGGTGGGAGCTTTCATTGGTGTGCCGATGGTCTATGTCTTGGTGACAAGGGATTTGGAACGGTCATCAGCATGACATAGACTATCGGGTGAACGGGCAGATGTTGGGCCGATAGTGGAGGTTTCGCCGACGAGGGTGTTTTGGTGGCCATCGGGGAGAGTTGATCTATCGGCCAAGGAAGCTTTTGGGCTGGCTGATAGACTATGTCTGGCCGACAGAGGCTTGTGGAGGTGTCGTCGGTGAGACGATTGAGATCAGCGAAAGGTTTTTGGGGCAAGCTGATGGTGTAGGTCTGGGCAATGGGCTTTGGGCTGAGAGGCGTGTGTCAAGCGCGGCAAAAGCGCTTGACACTTAGTATGCATGCGGCCCCGTTTTTAAACTAATAAAGTGATCTCTTCACCGTGCATGTGGGATTATTCCCTTGTGTATTTTCAACCTGCAGAGAAGCATGTTTTGGCAGGAAATCCTTTTTGAATGAAGCGACAGTTTTCAAACGGCCGCGGGTGGTTGAGACTCTTAATGGCGATGATGCAGGGATGTGGGCAATGGTACACATGGTCAAGTCGCCTGATTTTTGAATGAAGACCCCAGATGATGGTGCATGGCTCGAGGCCCCCCCTTTGTCTGCTGCATTAATAAATTTTGAGCGCCATTCCTTTGAAGGATTTGTATCTGGCAGATTTTTGTAAAAGCCTTATAATTAATTGCTGTGGTACACTTTCTGGCTGATATAAGAAGACTGTGTTACCATTGTTTAGGTTGTTGAAAGTTGAATATTTGGCTCTGTAACACAATACAGTTCGTTTTGGTTGCTCTATACAGTTTAACCTGTGAGTTTATGTATCTCTTGTTGTACATTTTTGCATGAATCCACTGATTTCATGGTTAATTTTATATGAGAAATGCTATGTTAGCATGTGTTTTGTTAATTCTGTCTCCAATATTACATGTATCTTTCTTCTGAGTCTAGATATTTAAGCAATGTTTGAGACTCTAGAACATAGAATTCCTGTGTTGAATGTCTGATCTCTTAACTTCTGCTCAAGGGGTAGATTAAATTGTTCTCAGATTGAACATTGGGAAGGGTATACTGCAGTAGGGATGCCATAAGTACAGATAGCTTAACACTCTGTATTGGGAGATATCTGTAAGGCAGGTATCATATGTATCCCCCTGAAATCCAGTTTTAGTTGTTCATGCATATCATTCACAGGTGTGTGTCTATTGACTCCAGGCCCTGGATAGGCACCGATCTAGCTTTGTCTTTGTGTTACAACCATGTCCAGCTTTGCATCCAAACTTAAAATCAAAACCAAACTCTAAAACAACCATTAGGACATTAGAATTAGTTTTAGGATCCTCAGTCCTCTGTCTACAACTGCAAATAGGCCCAAAGCTAGCCCCTTTGCTCTTATCTTTCAGTTTTGGTCTACTTACAGGAGGACTTATCTGCTTTTTGTCAGCATCCCAGCCTTTATATGTATATCCTCATGGATGTTGAGTAGGGAATACCCCCCTAGGTTTTGCAGAGCCTGAAGAAGAAGAGGAGATAAAATATAGAGTCTATCTCCTACACTGTTGGCCCCTGGCCCAGAGATCCTGTTGATCATTGATGGCTACCTTGTAGGGAAATCTGGGAATAAGCATCCAGTCTGGGAAAAAACCAACAGAAATTGGTGACTCTGCTGGGGACGGTGATTTGAAAATTGTTATTTTTGTCCTCCCTGGTGAAATATTTGTGTGCCCATCCGAGTCACCAACAGAAAATGGCGACTTCGCTGGGGAATTTGTGAAAGAACCCTGATTTTCAAAAGAAAATAGTTCCTAGTAATAGGTGGCGACTCCGAAGTAATCTCCCAACCGGTCAAAGTAAAATTTATATGCAGGGGAGAAGATCCCAACAAAATCCTTTATTTAAAGAGTTACCAGTAACAAGAAGAATGATGTATAGAAGAAAGGGAGCTGTCTCAGTCAGTCATGAGGGTTCCCCCAGAAACAATGATGATATGCAAGATAACCCTAGGCCATCAGGACAGCATGTGCCTTACTTTTCAAATGCAGAAGCTGATATTCAGGGTGCATATGAGAGGCAACAGGGTGGTAGCGTGAGAATGAGGTCAGAGGTGTTCCAAGAACGCCCATTTCTAGACCCTAGTGAAAGGTTTGAAGAGGCAGAGTCTCTGAGGGATGATGAAGATGAAGATCAGAATATGGTAAAACCATCCTCCTCTAGGCCTAGTGAGGAAGAACTAGCTGATGAAATTAGGAGCTTAAGGGCCGAGTTCGAATATCAGTAGGCAATAACAATCAGAGATGACCTGAGGAAGAAAGTGCAAGCTTTAAGGGCTGCCCAAAATAATTCAATTCCTACCCTTGAGAATGCAAATGTGCAGAGACATCAACAGAGAAATGAAGTGCAACATCAGCATAATGATGAGAGACAAAATGTGAATGATGCTAGGATACCACTGAACAATGTAAGAAACCAGAATGCAAACAGAAATATTAATATTAATTAGTTTGACAGACAGCCCATGCAGTTAGATAGATTCAGACAGCTGGTATTTGATGGTATTCCTGGGTATCCTAACCCCATTGACAAGCATCTAAGGCTGCAGGTGCCTAAATTTTCAGGAAACAACACTGTGTCAGGAGAAGATCATCTAAAAGCTTTTCAAAATGTCATGGATAACTTTGAGGTTGAACATGAGGATGTTTTCATGAAGTCATTCATGCAATCTTTAGTAGATGAGGCAAGGGAATGGTATAAGAATATGCCTGACCGGAGTATTTCATCATGGGATGATTTTAAAAGGATGTTCAAGGAGCAATATGGTGACAAAACTGACCCTAGCTTTTTTGTAAATGAGTTTAGCAGTATCACTAAAGGGTCAAATGAGCAGGTTGTAGATTTTAATGCAAGATTTACTAAAGTGTTAAACAAATTGCCACATCACATGAGGCCAAATGAACCTATGTGCATAATATTGTATATCAACGCCTTTGATGCAAAAATTGCATATGGATTAAGAGATAAAAATCCTGCTACTATCAGGGATGCTTTCAGAATTGCAGTAAATATTGAGAACAACAGGAAAGCATCAGGCAAGACTAACAGAAGGGATGATGTGAAAATTCTACAGAATCCAAACAAGCCTCAGAACACTCAAGGTAATACATCTGCCCCTGAAGATAAGATAGACAAATTGGCAAATGTTGTTAAGGACCTAAGCTACAGACTAGCTAGAAGTGAGAAAGGGATAGGTCCTGATAGGCAAGTCTATCAAAGGCAGGAAAAGAGGCCATCATTGCATGATATGCCTTATAATACCAATTGGCATAATGGTAAGCCTATATTCCCACATAACAACACAAATCAGAGGACTCAATATGTCAAAGAAACTCCTGATCCTCTAAAGAAAGTTGTAAATATTGTTGATGATACTCGATGGTGTATAATTTGTTAGATGCCACATTCACAGTCACAGTGTATGATTGCCCAGTCCTTGTGTGATAATGCTACATCTTGTAATGAATGCAATGAGCCACATTATGTGCAAGATGATGATGTTAATATGATGTCCACAAACAATGGATACCCTCTTTATGATGCTGATGAGAGTATAGATGATGGAATTCAGGCCTGTCAACAGGACTTTTATGATGAAGGTAATGAAGAGAGCTATGTGTATGCTCAGAGCTCGCATAATTTTTTGAGTAACTTACAATGACCTTCTGATGAGGAAATTAGGGCCTTCACAGCTGCAGCAGTTGCCCAAGTCAAGAGTAACTACAATCTCAGAGGTAAAGCTCAGATAAGTAGCTTGCGTCAACCAGAAGATGTTTCTGCAGGTCAGCCAGTGCATGGTCATAAAGGAATTGAACCACAAAAAAGGCAGTGGGGTAATAATAAATAGAATTTTAGACATAGAATAGGTCATGAATCTCAAGGACCAGAAAATAGAATCCCTTAGGCTGAAGATCAAAGTAAAGGTTCCCAAGACAAGAATGATGATCAGGGAACTATGAAAGTAAAAGCTAAATCAGTTCAGGATAAAAACAATATTGTGGAGCAAGCTACAACTGTTATACAAAATTATGCTCCATTTGATATAGCTCAAGTCCTCTCCCAGGTAAAAGTCTCTGTTCCACTTATGGAACTGATGAAGGTTGAAGAGATCAAGAATATGACAGTATCCCTAATTTTAGGGGTGCCTTTTCAAGCTAAACAAAATGTTCAGACCCAGGGTGAGAAACATGTCACGTGTAATGAAGAAGATAAGGCTCCTGAAGTCTATTTAGGAGTAACTATGACAAAGTGTCCTTCACAAGTGGAACCATTTTATGTATCCCTGGTTATAAATGGAAAAATAATCAGAAATTGTATGCTTGACTCTGGAGCATCTACAAATGTCATGCCTTTGGCCATCATGCAACAAGCTGGATTGAAAATTGACAAGGCATGTGCAAAATGTTATGCTATGGATGCCAGAGAGGTACCAGTTATTGGAATCATGAAGGATGTAGATTTCAAACTGGTAGCATTTCCTGAAAAGAGATATAAAATGAATATAACAGTGGTTGACATCAAGCCACAGTATGGTATGTTGCTGTCAAGAAGATGGGCTGCACTAATTGGTGGAAGTATGCAGCTGGACCTGTCATATGCCATGATTCCAATAAATGGCAGGGATGTTAAGCTAATCAGAGAACAAAGATCATCAGAGACAGTGGAGGACCAAGAAGCAGAGGAACAGATATGCTTTGTAAACACTGACTGTGATAACTTCAAGGTTGTCTCAGATGATAGAGAAGATAAAGAGAAAAATGTCTGTAGTGAAGCGCTGGACCAGCATGGTCTGTGGACCATGTATTTTGATGGAGCTTGTGCAAAAGAAGGCTCTGGAGCTGGAGTTGTTTTCCTGTCTCCAACTAGTAAGCTCCTCAAATTTTCTTTCTTGCTGAGGTTTGTTTGCACAAACAACATTGTAGAATATGAGGCTTTAATATTAGGCCTGAATGTAGCTCTCAAACATGGAATCAAAATGCTAAGAGTATTTGGGGATTCTGAGCTGATTGTATCCCAAATTAGAGATAGGTATGCTTCAAAAAACAAAAGATTGAAACAATACAAGCATGCTGTTTGGGATACCATCGAACTATTTGATGCATTTTCAATAGGCTGGGTAGAGAGATCAAAGAATGTTATGGCTGATTTCTTAGCTAATGTTGCATAAGGCCAGATGACATCACTCTGTCAGATGTTACAAATGTAGAAGTTAAAATCAGGCCTGCAGTGCCAAAAAATATATGCAATTGGCAAGTGTTTAATGATGATAGGGATTTGTTAAAATTTTTGCACTGCATAGATGAATATGGGAATCAAAAAATTGATTTCCAAGCTTTTGTACAAACTATAGATGGAAAAGAAACTCTTGTGGGAAAAGAGATAATTCAATTGAAGACTAATAAAATCCCTAGAGGGTTAGTAGCTTTGGAAAGAGCTTTTGACAGTAGAGACAAATTGGTCACAAGGACATCTCCCACAAATAAGGAAGATTTAGAAGAGATAAATTTGGGGACATCTCAGGCCCCCAAGAAGGTATACATTGGTAAACAGCTCAAACCACACATTAGGAGTATGCTGATTGCATTACTGAAAAGGTATAAACATGTTTTTGCTTGGTCATATGAGGACCTAAAAGCCTATAGGGAAGATTTATTCCAGCATGAGATCCCATTGAAGCCTAGAGCTAAGCTATTTAGACAAAGGCAAAGACCTATTAATCCTACCTTAGCTCCAAAGATGCAAGAAGAGCTTAAAAAGGTTAGGGAAGCTGGAATAATTATGCCAATCAGACTTTCAACTTGGGTGTCTAACCTTGTCCTAGTCAGAAAAAAGAACGGTGATATTAGGCTTTGTGTTGATTTCAGGAACTTGAATGTATCCTCTTTAAAGGATAACTATCCACTGCCTAATATGGAAGCTATGTTGCAGAGAGTGACTGGTTGTGAACTCTTATCCATGATGGATGGATTTTCAGGTTATAATCAGGTGAAGGTAAAGGAATCAGAATAGTACAAGACTACCTTCACCACTCCATGGGGAACTTATGTATATGTTAGGATGCCATTTGGACTAACAAATGCAGGTGCTACATTTCAAAGAGCAATGGATGTTGCTTTTGCAAGGTTGATTGATTCAATCCTAGCTGTATATCAGGATGACTTGACTGCATATTCAAAGAAGGAAGAGCAGCATTGTTTGCATCTAGAGCAGATTTTCATAAGAGCACTAGAGTATGGTATTTCTTTAAATCCAAAGAAGTGTGCCTTTGGGGTAGTTGAAGGAAAGCTCCTGGGACACATTGTTTCCAAGGATGGAGTTAGGATAGATCCAGAGAGAGTGGCTGCTATTGACAGAATTCAAATGCCAAAAACTGTAAAAGGAGTTCAGTCCTTCTTTGGACAGATAAATTTTATTAGGAGATTTGTTCCCAACTTTGCAGAAACCACAAGGAACATTTCCAAGATGATGAAGAAGGATGCAACTGTCAACTGGGAAAGTGAAGCAATAGAATCATTTTAGAGTATCAAAGAGGCAATCAAGATGGCCCCTATTCTTAAATCTCCTAATTTTTCTAGGCCATTCCAAGTATTTTCATTTGCTTCCTTTCACACTGTTGCTGCATGTTTGCTACAGAAAAATGAAGATGGTTTTGAGCAACCCATAGCTTTCTTCAGTATGTCCTTGCAGGCTTCTAAGTTGAAGTATAATATTATGGAAAAACAGGCATATGCACTAGTCAGAGCCATCAAAAGTTTCAGACCATACCTGGTAGGATCACATATAATTGCATATGTACCCCATGCAGCAGTCAAAGACATATTCACTCAACAGGAGGTGACCAGAAGAAGGTGCAGATGGATAAACAAACTACAAGAGTTCAACATAGACATACAAGTTACCAAGTTGGTAAGAGGACAAGGATTAGCCAAGATGATGGCACAGTCAAACTTGGAAGCATGCCAAGTCAATGCAGTCTAAAATGAGAGTGTAAATGTATCAAGATCTGAATGGTACAAGGATATTATCTACTACTTGCAAAATCTGAATTGTCCTTCCCATTTCAGTGACAGTCAAAAGAGGACTTTAAAGTTACATGCAATCAGGTATGTTATTGTTCAAGGTGAGCTATACTGGAAAAACCCTGATGGTGTGCTGCTGAGATGTGTGGATGAGGATATGGCTAACAATGTTTTGATTGATATACATAAAGGATTGTGTGGTGGACATTATACTGCCCTAACAACAGCTCATAAGACTCTCAGAGCAGGATATTGATGGCCCACTCTCTTTTCAGATGCACAAAGGTTAGTAAGGAAGTGTGACCCTTGCCAAAGATTCTCAAGAAAATTGAGATATGATGGTGCTTTACCCCTCAGAACTGTAACTGTGGATGCTCCATTTCAACAATGGGGAATTGACTTCATAGGGGAAATTGCAGACAAGTCAAGTGGGGGACACAGTTGGATTTTGGTGGCAACTGATTACTTTACCGAATGGATTGAGGCCATTCCAGCTAAGAGAGCTACAAGTAAGGTGGTGATGGATTTCATACTGGAAAATGTTATCATCAGGTTTGGAGTACCATTCAAGATAGTCACTGATAATGCTATGTGTTTTAGATCAGGTGAATTTGTTGATTTTTGCAACAAATATGGGATCAATCTATCATATGCATCACCATACCACCCACAAGGAAATGGTCAAGCAGAATCAAGCAATAAAAGCATCATGAAAATTATCAAGAGGATACTGGACAAGAACAAGAGAGCTTGGGACTCAAAATTAAAGTTAGCAATATGGGCTGACAGAGTGACAGTAAAAAAGGCTATTGGAATGTCACCCTTTGAGCTAGTATATGGTGCATCAGCCAGATTGCCCATAAACAATCTCCTACCAGTTTACAGATTCATCCAGGAAAATGATGAGAAGATTGAAGACTCCATGACAGAAAGAGTGAACCAGCTAGTTGCATTGGATGAGAATAGAAGGAAAGCACACCAGATCAACCTTAAGAGACAACAAGATGTGAAATATCAGTTTGACAGGAGAGCTACAAAAAGGAAGCTTCAAGTCAATAATCTGGTGCTCGTATGGAATGCAAAAGGTCAAGAAAAGGGTAAACATGGTAAATTCGAACCCTTATGGACGGGCCCATATCAGATTTGCAGCACTCATGGGGAGGACTTTTATTTCCTCCAGGCCCTAGATGGTGAATCTCTAGAATTGCCTGTGCATGGCCAATTCCTTAAGTTCTATTTTGCATAGATGACTTGTCACTGTGCACATTTGTAAAAATATGTATATAGTGTAAATGTTCTGTACAGTTTGTGCTTTTTTGGTTTTTTTGCCTAGTCTGCCCGGAGATCTGGTTCTCGCTACAGGTTTTTCACCTGCACGTCCCCATTCAGAGCCAGTGTTGGCACTAATTTTGACCTGGAGGCTGAGCTTGTTTGTTAGAGGGTTTCTTCATTCAAACCCTAGGTATTCTTGTCCATCGGCAGGAGCTTGATCTATCAGCAATGGAGTTTGTGGTTCCACCGATGGTATTGGTCATGCCGATGAGGGTATCTCAGGTGTTCATCGGTGAGCTTTGGCATATCGACAGCAGTCTTTTGTGGTTTATCGATGGAAGGAGGTCACCCCGATGGGGAATGCCATTGGAGTGAGGTTTTATATCGGGCTAGCCGTTGGAGGGTCCGCTGATGGGGTAGTGTCAGGCCGATGAGGATTTGGAGTGGTCATCGGCGTGTGTTTGGCTATCGACGAAGCAAACTTTTTGGGCTGCCGATGTAAGGTGTCTGGCCGATGGGGAATGCGAAGGTAGGCATCGGCAGGACTTTTGAGGTCAGTGGGAGCTTTCATTGGTGTGCCGATGGTCTATGTCTTGGCGACAAGGGATTTGGAATGGTCATTGGCATGACATAGACTGTCAGGTGAACGGGTAGATGTTGGGCCGACAGTGGAGGTTTCACCGACGAGGGTGTTTTGGTGGCCATCGGGGAGAGTTGGTCTATCGGCCAAGGAAGCTTTTGGGCTGGCCAATAGACTATGTCTGGCCGATAGAGGCTTGCAGAGGTGTCGTCGGTGAGACGATTGAGATCGGCGAGAGGTTTTTGGGGCAAGCCGATGGTGTAGGTCTGGGCGATGGGCTTTGGGCTGAGAGGCATGTGTCGAGCGCAGCAAAAGCGCTCGACACTTAGTATGCATGCGGCCCCATTTTTAAACTAATAAAGTGATCTCTTCACCATGCATGTGGGACTATTCCCCTGTGTATTTTCAACCTACAGAGAAGCATGTTTTGGCGGGAAATCCTTTTTGAATGAAGCGACGGTTTTCAAGCGGCCGCGGGTGGTTGAGACCCTTAATGGTGATGATGCAGGGATGTGGGCAATGGTACACATGGTCAGGTCACCCAATTTTTGAATGAAGACCCCAAATGATGGCGCATGGCTCGAGGCCCCCCTTTGTCTGCTACATTAATAAATTTTGAGTGCCATTCCTTTGAAGGATCTGTATCTGGTAGATTTTTGTAAAAGCCTTGTAATTAATTATTGTGGTACACTTTCTGGCTGATATAAGCAGACTGTGTTACCATTGTTTAGGTTGTTGAAAGTTGAATATTTGGCTCTGTAACACAATACAGTTCGTTTTGGTTGCTCTATACAGTTAAACCTGTGAGTTTATGTATCTCTTGTTGTACGTTTTTGCATGAATCCACTGATTTCATGGTTAATTTTATATGAGAAATGCTATGTTAGCATGTGTTTTGTTAATTCTGTCTCTAGTATTGCATGTATCTTTTTTCTGAGTCTGGATATTTAAGCAATGTTTGAGACTCTAGAACATAGAATTCTTGTGTTGAATGTCTGATCTCTTAACTTCTGCTCAAGGGGTAGATTAAATTGTTTTCAGATTGAACATTGGGAAGGGTATACTGCAGTAGGGATGCCATAAGTATAGATAGCTTAACACTCTGTATTGGGAGATATCTGTAAGGCAGGTATCATATGTATCCCCCTGAAATCCAGTTTTAGTTGTTCATGCATATCATTCATAGGTGTATGTCTATTGACTCCAGGCCCTGGATAGGCACTGATCTAGCTTTGTCTTTGTGTTACAACCATGTCCAGCTTTGCATCCAAACTTAAAATCAAAACCAAACTCTAAAACAACCATTAGGACATTAGAATTAGTTTTAGGATCCTCAGTCCTCTGTCTACAACTGCAAATAGGCCCAAAGCTAGCCCCTTTGCTCTTATCTTTCAGTTTTGGTCTACTTACAGGAGGACTTATCTGCTTTCTGTCAGCATCCTAGCCTTTGTATGTATATCCTCATGGATGTTGAGTAGGGAATACCCCCCTAGGTTTTGCAGACCCTGAAGAAGAAGAGGAAATAAAATATAGAGTCTATCTCCTACACTGTTGGCCCCTGGCCCAGAGATCTTGTTGATCATTGATGGCTACCTTGTAGGGAAATCTAGGAATAAGCATCCAGTCTAGGAAAAAACCAACAAAAACTTTGGTGTTTACATACTAGATACAATAACTATATCAATACTTGGGTTTGTACCAAAGCAACTTAAGAACAAAGAAATATCCTCACCACTTGATTTAGAGATATGCTTTATTTTTTATACCCTTTGACCTTTTTTAAACCCAATAATAGTGACATTCATAAATGACAAAGATAATTGTGACAACTTACTAGGCAAGAACCATAAATTGATAACAATGAGCATTTTGACAAAACTATGACTAGGTAAATATTGAGGATTAGGGAAGCACTTGAATTATGATGAGTTTTAAGAAATATAAAGGAAATCGATATCATTCAGGAAATGTAATGATGATGAAAGAGATTGGCATTTCTTTAGAGCAAACACAAAATTCCATCTTTAAACATTCATTTTACAAATGCTTTATAATTTTGGACATTTCTTCAACATGCTAGAAGTAGGGGAATCGTAAGTTGGTGATAATAATAATTGTAACTAGACAATAAGGAAAAATAAATGAGAATTTGAATTTTAAAAAAAATATATAATATGTTCTAGGTAACAAGCAATTTAATGATTTGCAATGGTTATGACTAGTTAAGTTAAGAAATTTCATCTTCCAATATCCCTCACATTTGCATGTTTGGATGTCAATGTCTCAATTAAGAAGAAATTCTTTTATGTTGTCTAACCCATGTGTTTTTTTAATTAAGTTCTCAGTTATTGAGTAAGGTTATTTATGATAGTTCTTGACAAGAATTAAGTCCTTGATTGCATATGTTTAATAAGGGCTCATAATGGATGATAAAGCCATACATTAGAAAAATAATTTTTAAAATATCATTTTAGGCATATGCCATGAATTAGCTAGAATTCTTGCTAAGGATAATATTTTTTAAATTTAATCTTGATTGTAAGGCCCTACTCATGAAGTGAAATAATTAAAGGAGTGAGACTCACAACCAAGGTTTTAGAAAGGAAAATATGTTGGATGTTTAGAGGTTGAACTTGAATATTACTACAAAATGCATGTTTCTATTTACATGATAAATGTGTTCTTTATGTTGATGGTTTCTTAATTACAAATAAAAGTCTTTTTAATTATAGAAGTCATGTTTATGCTAACAATTATTAAGAAATCCAGAAGAACAAATCAAAGGCTAAGGACCAATTTGCCAAGGGGAGTTAAATTGAACATTGTTAGCTCTAATGAGGGTGACACTTTAGCTAACCCACTTGAGAATAACATTGATTCTAATCAAATTATGAACAATGGAAATATTTGGATGTTTCTATCAGTTCTACCAACCAACATAAGATGAACACAATATGTTGAAACTTTTGTGAACCATCTACCTAGTGAGCAATACCTTACAATTTTTTTTGATAGAACCTGACAATTTTGTAATGTTTTGTACGTAAATTGTGAAAGAACATATTGTAACTAACATTAAAACACTATTATTTCAAAACAATTTCATATATTTATATACATCATTTGATAGTCTCTAGTTAATTATTTGTTGTTTTCTTTAGGATATTAGTAGCGTAATTACTGGTGGATTTTTCTCTTACAGAAGATTTTGTTGAGTTTTTAAATAACATAACCCAAAAAAATTTCATTGATAAACAAACCTACATGAAATCTACTATGAAACAAGATTTTAAATTTTGTATTGAAAATTGTATCTTAAGTCTCACAACTAATTTTAGAATACAAGGCAAATTACAAATAGTAGATTTTTTATAATGGAAATAGTGGACAAATCAATGTATTGGTTGGGCAAGGAAATCTTTAGTCCAAGATGTAAACAATACATCCATGGATTTTAAACTTGTTTGACTACATGGATTTGATGTATCTACTAGATAACATTACAAACTCTTTGAGAAGGCATTGCTAAAGCCATTAATAGAACAACAACGCTCATAATGGTGCAGTCACGTAGGAGGGTTCACAGAATGAACTATCTGGACCGTGCAGCTGGAGTAAACACAATGGAAACAACTCAAATAAATGGAACAAATGCAGATTCATTCATTCAGTATATCATAGAATTCAAATACAATCAGGCCGGCATCATGCAGGCTTACAACTAGGGCTCAAAGCCCTGATTACAAAATATGCACAAGATATAGCTTTGAAGCTCCTTCGCACAAAATCTAAACTATGAACTTATGCAGATGGTTATAACTTGATAACTTCCTTCCTAAGCATCTATTACATCAATATATAATCTCTAGAACAATAGATTCCTCCGCATCAGCCAAGGAAGGTCACAAACTCCAATGAAGAGCTGTAATGTGTGTACACAGATAGGTCAGAACTAAATGCATAGAACACTTCCTCAAATGAGTAAAGTAACATGCGGATCTTCGGGGAAGGTCAGCCATGAACCAAAGATCATTGAATGATGTGTCATTAAGCTCCGCAAGTCTTCTCCTTTAGCTGATAATTAGATACTGTCAGGATGCTCTGTTATGAGAAAACAATCGATGTTCTGATAATGATAAATTTTTGGTAATGATGTGCGGATCTCTAAATTCTGGATATGATGTAGATGAATGAATGTAGATGCTAAGTCCAGCTTTGCAAGGTCTGAAATGCAACTGGACCAAAAATACAGAAACTGCTTCTAACTGAACTACCTGAACTGAACTGAAAAATGAAAAGAAACAAACTGAACTACAAACAAACTAAAATGCAAATATTTTTGGTTGATACAAGATTGGTCTTGAACTAGGGATGCTCCTGCATCAGACAAGCGAGGTTATTGAAAAAGTGAGTTGCTCATTTTGTTGGGGCTAGGGGAGAACCAAGACAGTCCACCTCAGCCTGAGAAATCCATTATGAATCTTCTTCCAATCTGCTTTTCCACTTCACAAGATATTCTTTGTATTGTCTTCCTCTAGTGTTGCGTCCAACTCTGTTGTCCAAAATGTCTTCAATCTGCTCTAGTGTTTTGTGTGGTAACTACTTCTTCGAATCTTCTTCCATACTGTCACTGAACTCTGCTTCATGATACTGATAAAGGTCTGCAATGTTGAAAATAGGTGATATACCCAATGTCTCTAGTAACTCCACTTCATATGCATTTCCTGAATCAAATTTTCTGAGTACCTTACAAGGTCCAAACTTCTTCATAATCAACTTGTTATATGTCCCAACCGAAAATCTTTCTTTCCTCAAGTACACCATCACTTCCTCTCCAACTTCAAATTCCTTATGTCTTCTCTTCTCATCTGCCTTTTCCTTATACTTACTATTCATGTCCTCCAAATGCTTCTTCACTTGATTATGCACTGTCTTCATGTGATTTGCAAATTCTTCTACTTATGCACTTCTCTTTTCTTCCAGGCTGATATCTCTTAATTCTGCTACTCCTCTAGGATTCACTCCAGTCACAATATCAAAAGGTGTTCTTTCAGTACTCATATTTACTGAACTATTGTATGCAAACTCTACTTGTGAAAGAATCAAATCCCAACTTCCGGCTTTCTCTCCAACCAAACATCTCAACAAGTTTCCCAAACTCCTATTCACTACCTCTGTCTATCCATCAGTCTATGGATGAAAAGTTGAACTAAACTTCAAATCTATCTTCATCTTCTTCCAAAGTGTCTTCTCAAGTATCCAACAAACTTTGTATCTCTATCTGAAACTATACTCTTAGGTAATCCATGCAATCTTACAATCTCATTGAAAAATAGGTCAGCTACATGCACTGCATCGGTTGTCTTCTTGCAAGGTATGAAATGAGCCATCTTTAAAAATCTATCAACCACTACAAATATTGAATCATGTCCTCTTTGTGTCTTAGGAAATCCCATTACAAAATCCATACTTATGTCTTCCCAAGGTTTCTCTGGTACTATCAAAGGCTTATACAATCCAGTAAATTCTGACTACTCGATTTTACAACTTGACAAACTCTACAACTCTGCACAAATCTCTGAACATCCTTATGTATCTGAGGCCAAAAGTAGTTTTCACTCACCAAAGCCACTGTCTTATCAATTCCAAAATGTCTTTCCAATCCACCACTGCTTCTCCTTGATCAAATTATCTCTCATTGAACTTCTAGGTATGCACAACTAATTTCCTCTAAACAACATATCTTCTTCAATGAAATAGTCCAACCAATTACTCCTATCTACCACAACAAGTTCCTTACATGCTTTCCAAGGTTTTGCAAAATCAGTGTCTCCCTCATACATGTTCTTCAATTCATCAAAACCCAACACTTCAACTCTCATCTCTGTCAACAAGTTTCTTCTTCTACTCAATGCATCAACAACTTTGTTTGATTTTTCACTCCTATGTTTCAACACAAAAGTATAACTCTAAATGAACTCTACCCATCTCATATGTCTCTGGTTCAACTTGCCTTGACTATTCAAATAGTGCAAAGCTTGATGATCTGTATACAACACAAACTCCTTAGGCAACAAGTAATGTCTCCACTTCTTCAAGGATTGAATTATGGCATAGAACTCTTGATCACAAACTGAATATCTCCTCCTTGCATCATTCAACTTCTCACTAAAATATGCTATTGGTCTACCTTCTTGACTTAATACTCCTCCAATTGCATTTCCACTTGCATCACAATCAACTTGAAATACCTTATTGAAATCTGGTAATGCCAAAACAGGTTGCTCTGTCACTTTCTTCTTTAACAACTCAAAACTTTTATTTGCTCCAGATGTCCACTTAAAATCTTTAATGTCACCTCTCATTGTCTCTGTCATAGGGTTACAAACTAAACTAAAATTTTTTATGAACTTACAGTAGAAACTATCCAATCCATGAAATGATCTAACCTCTCCAATGCTCTCCGGTGTAGGCATTTCAACAATTGCTTTCACTTTCTTAGGGTCCATCTTCAATCCTTCCACAAAAATCACAAATCCCAAATATACCAACTCTTCTTTCATGAAATTACACTTCTTGATGTTTATCAACAATTTCTCTTCTCTTAGTCTCTGCAAAACTTGTCTAATATGCCACAAATGTTCCTCCTTTGTCTTAGTAAAAATCAGAATATCATCCAAGTATACAATCACAAACTTACTCAAGAATTTCTTCAAGACTTCATTCATCAATCTCATGAAAGTACTCGGTGTATTTGTCAATTCAAAGGGCATCACTAACCACACATACAATCCTCCATTTGTCTTAAAAGCAGTCTTCCACTCATCTCCCTGTCTGATTTTGATCTGATGGTATCCACTCTTCAAATCTATCTTTGTGAAATATCTTGCTCCACTCAAACAATCCATGATATCATCCGTCCTAGGTAAAGGAAATCTATACTTAATTGTGGTCTTGTTTATTGCTCTAGAGTCAGTACACATTCTCCATTCTCCATCCTTCTTCGGTACTAACATTGGAGGTACTGCACAAGGACTCAAGCTTTCTCTGATCAAACCTTTCCTCAAAAATTCTTGTATTTGTCTATTCAATTCTTCATTCTCTACTAGTGTCATTCTATGTGCTACTTTGTTAGGTAAACTTGCTCCCGGTATAAGATCCATGTGATGACTGATACTCCTTATAGGTGGCAATCCTTCAGGTACATTATCTGATATGATGTCTTTATACTATGTCAGCAAGTCTCTTATCTCCTCCAGTTGTGATTCTTTAGTTTCTTCCTTCAATGTTTCAGGCTTCTTAGGAATCAAGGCATAACACATATTCTCATGTCTCAAACCATCCATAAATTTTCTTCCATGTACCAAATAGATTCTAGCATTCCCACATACTTCACTCTTAGGATCATCCTCCAAAGGAATCAAAGTAATTCTCTTTCCATTTGCTGTTATAGTATAAGTATTCTTTCTCCCATCATGTATAGCTTTTCTATCATACTGCCAAGGTCTACCCAACAAGATATGACAAACATCCATAGGCATAATATCACACAAGACTTCATCATGATAAGATCCAATATGAAATTTCACCAAACATTATTCACTCACCAATACCTTATTATCTTCCTAAATCCATGCTATCTGATAGGGCTTAGGGTGTTTCAATCTTTTCAACTTCAGTTTAGTCACCATCTCCTCTGAAACTAGGTTATCTGAACTACCACTATCAATTACAACTTTACAACACTTACCTCCTGATTTGCATCTAGTTCGGAATAGACTCTTCCTTTGCGGTGGTTCCTCATTTGTTTCAACCTAAAATAGTGCTCTCCTCAACACAAGTGATTCTCCTTTCTCAGGTTTGCCAACTGAACTAGGTGATCCAATAGGTTCTTCTTCAACATAGGTTGCTCTTTCACTATTTTTTGTCCTCTTACTTGTACTACCCTGATTACACTCAAATGCTCTATGTCCTTCAACTCCACACTTGAAACAAGTACCTCTGAATGTTCTCTTATCAAATCTTCTCCCTTCTCTTCTGTATCCTTCATTTTGGTATGCACTAGGGTTTCCTCTCCGGTAAAAATTTCTATCATCTCTCTGGTAAGCATGGTTATCTCTGTCCTCCTTCTTAAATGGGCTGTCAAACTTGTTCTGCTCTGGATATGATCTATCTCCTATGGAAAATGTTCTACTTCTCTCAAATTTTCCTCCTCTACCTCTCTATCTCTGATCATGTCTTTAATTCATCTTTTCTTCAACTTTCAGGGCAAATTGATATGCTTCTTCCAAAGATGTCATCCTTACCAAGCTTAGTTCCTCTTGAATGTTCAATCTCAGTCCATTGATATATCTAGCCACTTTCTCCTTACTTGGTTCACTATGTCCTATTCTTATGATCATTTTATGGAATTCTTCAGTGTACTCCTTCATAGATTTCTCCTTTTGTCTCAGGTTTTGCAATCTTTTCACTAGTTCCAACTCATAGTCAGGAAGTATAAACTTTGTCACCATCCTATCCCATTTTGTAATCTTTTCTTTTCTTCTTTTGTTTCTTTCCAACTGAACTTCTTTCCACCATATACCAGCATGTCCTTTCAACTTTATCTTTGCAAATTTCACCTTCACCGGATCTTCAATTTCCTCATATTCAAAGTATTCTTCCATGTCATTTATCTAGTTAATCAATTATTTAGGGTTCAAATTACTAGTATAGTTCAGCACATCAACTCTAGGTCTCTTTCCAATCTTTGAAATAGCTCGCAACACCTTTACTTGATCTAATTCTTCTTCATCACCTCCTAGGGTTTCGCCAGTTTGTTCAATAGATTGATATTCTTCTTCCTCATCACTTTCAACATTAGGTCTCGGTGTCAACCCTCTTCACCTATCTTCTTCAACAACATCCAAATGGATTCGCATTATTTTCATCATCTCCATCATCTCATCCATTCTACCAACCATTGTTCCAACAACAACTCTTTGCGGTGACATTCTTCCTAGGATCAAGTGCAAACTGCCTCAAGTTTGGCGATCAAGGTGACAACTGCCTCTCAATCTGTGATCGGTTGTGACACAAGTAACCTGCCTCAATTTGGTGATCTATCCACAACAAGATCTTACATAATTCCTTCACCAACTTCGCTTAATTCTCTCCCAAAGATTCAAACTTTTGCTCTAATACCACTTGGTGTAGTCACGGTAGGAGGGTTCACAGAATGAACTGTCCAGACCGTGCAGCAAGAGTAAACACAACGGAAACAACTCAAAGAAATGGAACAAATGTAGATTCAGTCATTCAGTATATCATATAATTCAAATATAATCGGGTCGGCATCATGCAGGCTTACAACTAGGGCTCAAAGGCCTGATTATAGAATATGCACAAGATATAGCTTTAAAGCTCCTTCACACAAAATCTAAACTATGAACTTATGCAGATGGTTATAACTTGATAACTACTTTCCTAAGGATCTATTACATCAATATATATCATCTCTGGAACAATAGATTCCTCTGCGTTGGCCAAGGAAGGTCACAAACTCCAATGAAGAGCTGTAATGTGTGTACACAGATAGGTCAGACCTAAATGCATAGAACACTTCCTCAAATGAGTAGAGTAATGTGTAGATCTTCGAGGAAGGTCGGCCATGAACCAAAGATCATTAAATGATGTGTCATTAAGCTCCACAAGTCAAGGAATGCTCCGCAAGTCTTCTCCTTTAGCTAATAATCAGAGACTGTTAGGATGCTCTGTTCTGAGAAAAGAGTCAATCTTCTAATAACGATATATTTATGGTAATGATGTGTGGATCTCTAAATTCTAGATATGATGTAGATGAATGAATGTAGATGCTAAGTCTAGCTCTACAAGGTCTGAAATGGAACTGGACCAAAAATATAGAAACTGCTTCTGATTGAACTACCTGAACTGAACTAAAAAATGAAAAGAAATAAACTTAACTGCAAACAAACTGAAATGCAAATATTTTTGGTTGATGCAAGATTTCTCTTGAACTAAGGATGCTCTTGCATCACATAAGGAAAAGGAAATGATATGAAAAGAAGATAAGAAAATGAAGGCATTAATACCAAATTGCATTGATGATGTTGTGAACTAAGGACATATCAAAACACTCTAGAATCAAAACATATAGATATTTAAATACCTATAATTCTTGGACATTAAAAATATAAAAAACTATAAAATTTTCCAAAAACTATAACTTTGTCATCATTTGCAAATTAAAAATCGATCATAGACCTAGTAAGGTCTTTTAGTCATAAATGACCTTACCTATTAGAAATGTCTTTTTCATGTATCCTTGGAATCCTAAAAAAATGGAAAATGTGAAATTAGAAATTGTGTTAAAAGACACATCTTGAATTTCATTAAACTATAAACCCTAACAAAATTCTTTTTAGATTATAGTGTCAAACTTGACACATTTTGTATTCCATTAAACCATAAACCCTAACTTAAAAAATGATTGGATTAAATGTTATATTATCAAAGTTTATTCATTTGATATGCATGTCATTGGTGGTGGCCTTCACTTCAAAAATATCATCTACAATCACCAAAATAGAAACATTGAAGGTCCCTTCACCAAAGTTTATCCTTTCGTATGCTCACTTGATCTTCATGAAAGATCCAATATCAAACATCATTCCTATAAATAGAGGAGCCCTTTTTGTACACCCATCATAATTGCTTTAGCATCCACTATGTCAACCCCTTCAAAATGAATGGCATCACATGACTATTTTGGAGACAATGAAGCTCTATTAACATCCACCATTGTGGCACTATATTTGAGTGCAAAATAATGGTGGATGGCCACCCTTGTGGTGCTAAAATTGAGAACCAAATAATGGTTGGAATCCACCCCTATGGTGTTGCATTTGAGTGCTAAATGATGGTGAAGATTGCTTCATGTCTTGGTACACAAGAGGATACTTGGCATGGAAATGCTAGGCATATTGGTGGCTAGCATGGGAGTGGAGAACTTTTCTTTCCTAAATCAAAGCAAGCAATTTTAGAATTAGGTATTTTAATAATGAGGATGATTGATATTACATTTAGGGTTTTATTTGAACAATATTACATTATTAAAATAGTTTGATTAAGTTAATAGTATTTATTTTATAGTGTTAAGTTATTTAATTTATTATTTGTGTATCCACATAATTTGGTGAAATAAGTGTTTTAAAATATGACAAAATAAATGGTTAGAATGTTTATCTAGAATATATTAGGGATATAAATTCTCAACTATTGGTATGAATAATTTAAAAGACTAGGCCTCACAATTGTTTATCATGTGTCAAGGGTCAAAAAGTACTATTTTGGACACCTTTTACAATAAGGCAAATTTGTGGCATCATATTTGATGATGTGGACCTGAAACCTTAGGTCTAAGCAATGAACTTGCTAATTAAGTTGATATAAAATTTGAGGCTCATTTGACATTGCCACATATAATTTTGACGCCTTGATCTCTAGAGCAAATTAATGGGTGTTGTAGACTTGATCCAAGTCATTTCTATAGTATCAAATTTGAAGGCCAAACTTTTAGAATTTAAATTTAAAATAAGTCCTACCAACTCCCTTCTACTAGTTGTCATGAGCCAACCTAACACACATTTGTGTGGAAAAATGTGTGTTGCACACCTTGCATAAAACTGAAATATTTTAATTATGTAAAATAAATATTTATTTGTGGTGCATATTTTTTTTGCTTTGTTATTTGTGGTCCATCTTAATGGAATGTGTTTAGCCACATTAAATATTTATTCGGGTCCACTTGTAAAGTTGTATGTAACATTGGGTTAGTTGTTTTTATGTGTGGGAGACATAGACTAATTAATTAATATTTGAAAAACTTAGTACCATAAAGTGGAAATTTAGTATCAAAAATTGAATGAGGGGTCATGGTTTTGTGCTCTCATAGTTTTGAAACATGTGGTTTTAAATCAATACCGCAAGTTGTATTTGTATGAGCTTGAGTTTATAAAAGCAAACACATGGGTAGTGATTTTGGTTGGCTGGTTGAGTGGGCAATCATTGTATTGAGTTTCTCTTGTGAGTGCATGGGATGTGTGGTTACATGCTTGGACACATGGAGGATGCATTGGAGGAGAGTGATGTTTCAGAAGTGTTCATGAGACTCTGTAAGTGTATTGTGATGTTTCATTGTTGAATAATACATTGAGTGTGAATGCTTTTGGAGGCTAGGTTTTTATCTCTTGAGAGATTTCCTAGGGTATATCTTGTGTCACCTTATGATATGATTGTCTATTCTTTTGGTATGGTGGATTTTGGTTATCATGGTTAATATTTGTTTGCATTTATTTCTCATGGGGTTATGTGGAAATGTTCTTTATTACATATTTTTTCTTTCATTTAATACATTCATTCATTTAAAAATCATCTAGGAGTTATTAAAGTGGGAAATAGGAGGTTATTGAAGAGCATTTATCATAGAGCATGTATGTGAACACCACAACAAAATATGAGAGCATTACACTAGGGGTAAGTGCATGGAAATGGGGGACAAAAAGGGAGTCAAAAGTGGCTATTTTTTTCTTCTGAAGTTAGCTAAAGTTGAACTTGGACAGGTAATTCAAGATGTGTATACTTAACATTTGAAGATATGATAAAAACAAGAATTCGAGTGCTCTGAATCTTGTTTCTAAACTTCTAAATATTTAAAAAAATAGTTAGAAGGTTAAGGGGGTGAAATGTTGAGCTCACACAAAAGTGTTTATGTTTTTATCACTAAAATATAATAGTGTTTAGTGTGTGCCCCCTATTTTTTACTACATTAGGTATTTTTCAAAACCACTTGGTGGATATATAGCCAAGAGTGAGTACTACAAGTTATATTTTTTTTTATACTTTTATATTGAATATTTTGTTTTGTGAATTTTCAAAGTGGATGCCTCTTGAAAATTACATCATTGAGCATGCACATCACATAACTTGCACAAAATTAATTGAAAATGTATTTTTTATTATATATATAATGAAGCATAGAAGAATCCTATATATTTTTTCAAATTTGGATAAGCGGGTCAAAAGTTATAAAAAACCAATACATATGCACTGGAGGAATATGAAGATAATCTTCAAAGAAAATAAAAATAAATACCTTAACTTATTTAAAAAATTAAAAGATTGTATGGTTAGAAAGCTTAGAAGTAGCTCTTTATTTTGATGGTGATTTCATAAAATTTTATTTCAAAATATGTAAATCTGAAGAGGTTGAAGTTTGAATTCAAATTGTTTTATGTTAAAAACATGAATTTAGGAGTCATAAGAGATGTCCAACCCTTAGGCTTGGAAATTTAAGCTTAAATGAGTGGGATCATAAAAAAATTTAATTCAAGGCATTAAAAACTTGTATGCACTAAAACATGTAAGTGTTATGTTTTTCATAACACCAACACATTTTGTTGAAAATCTCAAGATTGGCCACTAATTTGTCTCCCATTTCTATACACTTACCCCTAACATACATTATTCTAGGTTTATTGCATACTTGTTTGTTGTCTTTGAATCTTTTGTTGAGAACCATAAAGTCGGTCCATTAAAGATCCGACAATAGATAATGTGATCCTCACAATTAAACAAATTCACCCAAAACATTTCTAATCACCAACCCTTATTCAAACTCAAATATTAAAAATTCAAAGCTAACAATTTCCAACAACCAACATACTAAATACATTTTTTTTAATCAAAGTAATTAGATAATCTTAAATTTTAATTAACAATTTTCTTTTGGTAAAAGTGCATGGAGAGCATTAAACCCCTCTATATGTTAAAATGACAAAGCATCAAGTATATGTTAAATCAAAACCACATTAAAATAACTCAAATAACCAAATGTATAAGGTGTAGATTCATTCTAGAGACCTTGGAGTGTATGTACATTGTCCCATACAATATGTCTAATAAGAAATTTGAGCGGCTATAGACAATTCTAATCAAGACAAGACAAAGGCGGCAAATGTTAATGCCCACTTTAAATAAATCTTGAAAAACAAAAAAGGCATTGATTAAAGGAGCTCAAATTTCTACGTGTAAAGTACAAAACAAAGGCAACAAATGATAATGTCCACTTTACATAAATCTTGAAAAAAAGGCATTGATTAAAGGGGCTCAAATTTCTACATGTAAAGTGAAATTTTATTCTCACGAGTTTGAAATGTCTTTGTGCTATTCTTAAACATTACCGAATTCAATGGTCAAAAGTAAAATTTAGCCAATAAAAATAGACCAACTATTTACCACTTTTGATAAATATAAGACTAAAATTACTATTTGACCATTTAAAATTGAAAAATGTAATATTTAAATAGAATTTTCTAGAATACATGTACACCCTACCATATCCAATTTGAGCTTTTTTGGACATTTCTAGCCCCACACCTTTTCCAGATTCACTGAACCAAAATAAACAAATCAATATATGAATCAATAAAAAATGAAAGGAGAAGAAAAATATATATATTCAAAAGAAACGTACTTGAAAGGTTGTAACTTGTATCGATTATTCCAACTCCGTCTGGTCGGTTTGTATCTTGAATTCCTGCGTATTCTCTCTCTTTTGATTGAGAAAGAAAACTGTAATTGACATGCAGTTCTTAAATAATTGAGTGGGACGTACACATAGAGTGACAGCTCCCCATAACTATGAAATAATTGACATGCAAGTGACACAATTGGTGAATCAGTGACTGGCTATTAACTGGGTACCAAACTTTTCAGAGATTAATATAATTCAAATCCATGTGCAATCCATGTGCAGTCCATTCGTCCTTACAAATGAATGACAGTCCATTATGTATTGTTGTCATGATGACCATTATGTTATTGTAAAATAATGGCATGGCAAAGTGACTGTAGTTCAGTGATGAAGGTGAATTGGTGGTTATGTAATTCATCAAATTGTATTCCATAGAAATATGGCCTTAACTGGAAAAGAAATGCTGAAGATGTTGGACAAATATATTAAGAGCTTTTTACTGTTATAAGTGAGGAACATTAGGGCAGACGTCTGTTTCGTTTGACAACCATCCTAAAGGAAAAGCTTCAAACAAGAATGCCTAATATATTATAATATTTTAGATATATGAGTTGAGTTAAATATATTACATAAATATGTTTATAAATAAATGTTAAAATTGATAAAGAGAATTACGATATTTAGCTCAAGGATTTGATGAAGAATATTCTATTGCAGGTGGTGTTTTGTGATTTGTCTATGCATCCAGCAATCATATCTATGTTAGACAACTCTTAGTAGACTGTAAGATTTATTATGATATGCTTTGGATCAATCTTGTATATATGGATTTGATTTTGACATTTGTGCATTTGAACTTTTTTGCAGATTCAAACTATTGCTGTAAATTTGAACCCATGACATGAATTTTGCAAAGTTTTGTTCACCTTCGTTATTTGAACATGTTGGTGCAAATAGACATTAGTAGAGTTTTTGTGCTAGGTGCAAGATGCAACTTTCTCCCCATCTTTTTCCATAGTTAAACCCTTGGATTGATTCAAAATTTTTGACAAGTTCGAAGACGCTTTAGGCAACTAATGCAAATTCCTAATCTACCCTTATCCATGCAAATGTTGATGCTATGATGTGCTATGTGCTTGTGTAGTGATGATGCTTTGTAATTCCTTGATTCTTCCTAGATAAGTCCTAGATGTCCAAGATGTTTTTTGTGGAATTTGGGTTTGCCCATGCTTTATACCACACCCTAACATGCAAATTTAAATATTTTTCACATAAGTTGGCAAGTAATGGCTAGTTTGAAAGGGGTTTAGTTGGGCCTAAAATTAAATTTGAATTTGAATGTTCAAGGGTCAAATTCGTAGTTGCAGTTTTTAACCAAGTTTAGATTCATACTTGCAGATTTGATCTAGGACAAGAAATGGTAAAACTGAAGATCTTGCATGGACCCTTGGGATGTGTAGAGTCAAGATCAATTAAGGCTCTTGTTAATTGCCAACTTTCACATGGAAATATGTGAATTGGACAATATTCAATTACATATGAGAGGAATGAATCAAAGTGAGTCCAAAACAAGGGGGAAAAGTGTAAGGTATGCACTCCCCCCTTTACATTTTAACCCCTCTTTGATTTGCATGTGAATTGCTTTGAATCACACATATCAAAGTAAACAAATAAGGAAAATGAAAGAAAATAACAAGCATTCATTAAACAAATATAGATAGGATGAAGATTCTATGTGTGCTCCTTGTAATAAACATTTCATCTTGATACCTATAAGCACAAAATTTCATAAGCAACATCTAACCAAAAATTTGAAATAGGCATTAATAACAACTACTTGTTAATGTCAACAAACAAAAAGTAAAGGTAAAAAGAGAGATATGGTTACGAAGGAGCTTGCAACAAAAAGGTGGTATGGTTGCAAAGAGCATACAATAAAAATTGATATTTGCGGCTATGAAGGAGCATACACAAGAAATTGATAAATATGGTTGTGAAGGAGCTTGCACAAGAAGCTGATAAATATAGTTGTGAAAGAGCCTACACAAGAAACTGATATATGTGGTTGTGAAGGAGATTGCACAAGAACTACTAAATATGTCTATGAAGGAGTCTACAAAGAATATGGCTATAAAGGAACTTGCAAAGAATATGGCTACAAAAGAGACATCATAACCATGAAATAATCATTGTAATCTTAATCATAAAAGAACATCAGCGATATTATACATGCTCTCCTCCATTTGGTTGCATATGAATGATGCAAGGGATTTGAGGAGAGGAAAAAAAGTGATATATAAAATCTATATGATGATATTTCATATAATATTATAGAGGAAATGTTATGCCCAAGCTTTACTAAGGACAACAAGAGAGAAAACAAAGCCAACAATTTTTTTGTGTTAATGATTGCAACACAAAATGTGATGTAATGCATGGTAGCACACAAGAATTTTCATCAAACATGAAAACACTGTTGCAAGTATGGGCCTAACTGGTGTTGTCATTGATGTTAACATACTCCTGTTGCATTGATGACAAGGATTGGGTGAGTTGTATGCTGAGGATATTGAGAAAATTAGTCCTATCAGGAACAGAGAAGAACAGTGAAGACAGTGAAGTGAAGATCCCAGCCAAGATGAAGATCAGAGGATGCGCTTCAAAGGGTTTGTAGATATGTGTCTAAAGGTGATCCAGTAAAGATTTGAGAGGTTTGCATGAAGATTTGAAGAAGTTATGGCCATATGAGTAAAACTAGTTCTGGCAGATGTTCAGAGGTGACAGAGTGACACAAATAGGTTTGGTGAGATCCAGAAATGCAATATCTTGTTCTACAGATTTGGTGGAGTATTTAGGAAGTCAATGTGAATTGACAACTCAATTGGTTCATGGTCTGGAGGTCCGCAAGCATCTATTCCAATATGATAGTGATGACAGACTATGTTCTTGAGGTTCCAGATGAAGGAGAGAATGATTTTAGTAAGCAGAAGTAGTGTGGATGTTCTTGGTGATTCAGGCAAGCTTGTGGAGGTCTCTGGATTATGTCCAGTTCGTGTTGGTGATTTGCATTGAAGATTGAGCTCGTAATTGAAGAATTACTTCCGGATGATGATGTTCTTCCTAAACTTGGCCGACCAGATAAGTTACACATCTTGCGGATGATCTTGAAGATGTTTTGCAAAGCATGACGTGTTCCTCAAAGAAGATTGAAGTCCCAGATCTGTGTAGCCGACAGTGTGGTGATCTACATGAAGTCTTTTGTAATAAGTCAAGTTGTATTTGTGTATTTGCTCTATAAAGTATGCTGACTTTGATGATTATCCCAAAGTTGATGTCTTGTATAAATAAGAGTTGTGAAGTCATTTCAAAAGAATCTTGGTGAAGATGAGAGTGTGGTAGAGAGGAGGAAAGCGAAAGGCAGAGCATAAGTATTGGGCTTAAATGGAACTAACTCAAGCATGGTGAAGATGCTATTCTTCAGTTCAAGTATGTAATACTTATTATTCTGTAGACAGTGTGTCTCCTGTAGGCAGTGGGCCTCTTGTGAGTAGTGTGCTCGGGCAGTGAGCCCTAATTGGCATGTGCCATTTTGTTCTTCTTATTCTTTTAATAGAGAATACAATCTTGGGTTAGTCACCCCGTGGTTTTTCCCTTAACCGGGTTTTCCACGTTAAAATCTTGGTGTCATATGTGTTAATGTGTTTCTTCTCTTGAATTATTGCATTGTGATTTCATGCTTGTTTAGTATTATGTTGCTGAATTACAAGAAGGATTTAAGTGATTAATAAAAGGAAAGTTTTGGGACAACTAATTCACCCCCCCTCTCAATTGTCTATCTTGAAACTAACAAACACTACATGCAAACACCCTACACATATCAAAGAATACGTGTAGACATGCACTAGTAGAGAAGTATTGTCACCCCAATCATGAACAATGGCATGCATATTGGTGTGGAACATGCACATACTTGCAAGTAGAAGACTCTAAATCTAGTTAGACAACTCTGTACATGGGGTACACATAGGGGTAGTGGCATATACCAACTAAACTCTACAATAACACAATAAGGGAGATAGGGCCTCTCCCTAACTAAGTGCATAGGCACTCATGCCCACCACCTTATTCAAAAAGAGATAAATAAATCTAATAAAAAAGGTTCATTTCCCTTAGATTTATCATTCCTATTCAAAGCATTAAATAGATTCAATAACTAAATAGCATTCCTTTCTCCTATCCAAACTAGGTTCATTTACCAATCCCTTAGTTTTAACATTAAAAGAAAACACATGAATTAACCAAATGATATTAATTAATTTTCCTTTCACAAAAATAAATGATAACCAACGCAAAAGTGGAATCTACAACCATAAGAATATTTGAACTATATGGTTGTAAGGAAAGTGATTCATTCAATTAAATTTCATCCTTTAATAACCATATAGGAAACACACTTAAAATATGGTTCAAACAACCAAAATCATAGAAAAATATCCAATGAACTGAAGAAACAAGTTTCAGTTTTCTAACATTGTTGAAAAGACAATTTTTAACTCTCTATTGATTGTTCATGTCACACCCCAAATTTTAACTATACTTTTTTCTTTTATGTAATTAGTGGATAAACTTGCATGGATGAATGATTTGATGTTTAGACCAATATCAGGAAAAATCAATGATTCATGAGTTATGAATAAATGCATAGAATTTAAAATGTGATTATATGTTATTGAGATTATCTATTTATGATGATTAAGGATTTACTAATGATACACTGATCACAATTTGGTGACTGTGAGTTGTAACTAGGGAATAGATTACCAACCTCTGAGAAGGGAGGGAGAGCATCATCTGAGAGAAGTGGATAGACATTGGAAAAGATAGGTTATTGCCACCTAAGTTATGTGTTTTTAAACATATTTGATTGAGGTAAGTTGTGTTCAACTCACTTAGTCAAAAATTGAGTTTTGACTCGACAGTTGTTGATTTGTTGATAAGGTTCATTAAACTTAAGTTTCGTGGAAAACTAAGTTAGGTCAGTACGTGAAATAGTCGATAATAGTTAAGCTATTTTATTACTATTTGAACTCCCAATGGGGATCATAGCATGATATGTTTGTCTTTGATGATGTTTAAACGAGATAGAGAATGGAGAGGATACCTCGACCCCAATCTCTTATCACGTCAATTTTTTTAACAATGAGAGTATGCTTTGCATAAATAGATAATATGATGATTCTTTATATATATATATATAGTTTAAAAGTTTTGATTCTTTTATTGTTCTCGATTTAAAGGAAGATATTTTAGAGTTCTTTATTATTCCTTCAAACCACTCTCAAAGTAGTGGAAGCTCAAATCCATAACCAATTTGAAGATTAAGGAGGAGCACATCACCACTCACAAAGAGTGGTAAGTCATGCATCATATCTATTTTTGCATGCCCACAAAGTTGGATAATGGGCTAGGTTTTAGGAGACAAAGGTGGTCGGGCTATCTCTCTATTCTACCACAGGACCTTTCTTCAAGGAGTTAGAGAAGAAAAGAATGAGAGAAATTTGGGAGAAGGGGATTGAACTAATTAAGAAGTGTGATTCAAGATGATTGCAAAGGCACCAAGTTTCTTAAGAATATCATTCAACTACACATATGTTCTTTTCACATTCAGAATTCCTGAATCTTTCTCTTAGACCATTAAGATACAGTATTACTATGTTAATACAGAATTCTTGTTATATTCAAGTTGATATCTCTGTATGAGAAAATGTCTAAACTTTGTTAACTCGAACCATACTGTTGTATATGTCATTAACGGAAATATAGTTGTTAAGAGCTGGCATCATTTATGTATACCTGTAGCTGTAAGATAACAATATAAGGCCAATGTTATTAAGGCTGATGTCATTATTATTAATCTATTGGCCGAATGGTGATTGTATTATGATACCAAGGATAATCATTATCCCATACTTTTATGTGAATGGAAATGGTTGATATATTATCAATGTCTGTGCTAATTAATGGCCGATAACTAGTTAAAACCCTATCGTTCTTAGGAATGAAGTTCTTCCATGTGTATATTATCTATATTGTTAATGATATATAAACCATGGGTTTAAGCATCACTTGTGTTACATTCATACAGTGTATGCTGTATATAAACAACAGTCCAAACTGTGTATGTTAAACTAACCGAGGGGTGTCACCTCTATATAATGAAAGAAACTATGGAACTATATTAGACTATGTCTATTGAGCCACTGAGAATACATGGTTCAGACATATGATTAATGATTAGAAGATGAATCCTTTGTGAGCCATTTGATTACAACTATCAGTAAAGATTTTATGATAGGTTTCTTTTTGTTTCATAAGTAAACCTGAGTGGTGTTAACAATCATTGTTGCACCACGATGTAACCCTTGTGTTATATACTGATTGTGCATGTATGGTTGTTGCATGCAAGATACTGTGTGCAAATGTATAACTTTATATTATCTCGAGATAGTGAATGGAAAAGCTTGATAGCTCAATAACTATGTCCTCATTCTTATTAACTTTTCTTTTATTGTTGATATCAAGCTATGTTCATGGTATCTGAGTTATGTAACTCAGTTATAGTTTCACTATAAGAGAAGATAGAAATCATACTCTTTATTTTATGAAAAAGAGAAGTCGTTTAGAGATTTATAGTCTCAAGCGATTGAGAGGTATTACTATGATATGATATTCTTTTTATCTTTTGATAACATAAGTTTTAATGTTATTTTGTATGATGGGTTAGAGAAGATAGTCTCTAAAGAATAACCCAAATATGCTTAGTAAACCTAAGATTCTCCAAATTGGTATGTGGTCGATTAAAACTAACGTCATTATATTTGAGAAGGATTAATTGAAAATCCTTAGATCGAGACGAATACCTAAGAGGAGAAAGAGGCTTTTGATAAAAGTTATATGCTAATTCAATATTAGACTTCAAACCCAAGATTATAAACTTATGAATCATCATGTAGAGTGACAAGAAGTCATAGAGATAATATTACAATATTGCAACTAGAGGCTTCTCAAAAGTCAAAGCCTTACTTTAAAACCATTCTTGGTATTGAATTCTAGAATTTAGGATTAAATTCTAAGTCAGATGGACTAAGGGAGAAACTTACCCAAGTTACCCTATGACTAGTGTTAGACAAAATATATTCACTGTAGGATGAGATAGTTTCCAAGTCGAGTTAGGGGTGTGTGAACTCACAACTACATTCATTGCGGCCATCTATTTATATTAAATCTTTAGCCAAAGTAATGCATCCATCTTTGCATGCATTAGTCGGTTCATGGTGTCTAGATGGCATGACCAATCAGAATGATCATACTTAGCTAGAAGCATTTAGAGTTGTATAGTTGATTGGGTTATGTAGGACACAACACTAGAACTCAGATGGAAAAACCTGTCGGTTTCTTATTTTTATACTCTTTGTGAAGGGTAGGGCCACTTCTAGGGAGGAAGTTGAGCGGGGGACCGCCGATCTATGGTTGGAGGTAAAGCACTCAAGTGATGCTCTCCCTCCCAAGAAGAAGACAAACCAAGGCTTGAGTTACAGATGTCAAGATTCCAGATGCAATATTCTTTATGTATTGATGTAAATTTATTTATATTGCCAAGAGAAAAATATTTGTAAATGAAATGTGAAAGATTTCACGATGATTCTAACTTTGAATAAGTTGTAATTTCAAGAATGGAATATTCTGAAATGGTGTTCTTTTGCTTATGATTATGCAAATGTTATGTATTTAAAAAATATATTCTCATGTTTACTATTTTTATTTGCTTTACTACTAAATCCTAGATGTAATCTTGGGTGTTATGAGAAAGCATGTTACATATGGTATCAGAGCAACCGGGTTCAATACAGGGACCTATGAGCTTACTACCTAAAATTTTCCTTCAAACATTAATAGTTGCTAATGTTTGAATGTTCTTTTTCTAGAATGGTAAGAACAAGACAAACCCCAAGCAAGAAGGTGATAGGAAATGAATGTTACCTAAAGGCTAAGAAGGATCAAGCCTCAAAACTGAAAATCCTAGACAATGTTAGTTACATTGAAGGTGCATGGTTAGCTGACTTTGAGACCTTCTGACGCTCTTAAGCGTATCAAGTAGGAGAAGGAGAAGAAGGACAAAGAAGATAAGGCCATTGTTACTATCTCTAAGGGTGAACCAGTCAAACCTTCTGTGCATATGGATTTTCCATTGGGATGTGGTTCTAGTGCCCCTATTAGTAGTCAGGAAGTTATGGAGGAATACCTATGAGTACATCCACCTTCCATGTCTAGTTTGGTAGTCCTCAAGGATGAGGATGAAACTGAGGAGATTCCCCTTTCTGACAGTGACCTGAAGTCATGAGATGACAAAAAATTGTAATAAATAAGGATACTATGTAATCCGTAGATACTATAATACAATTTTGGAATTTTGGCAAAAATCTCTCTTTTGTTGAAAGATTGTATAAATGAGAATTGATTTATGTTTATGAATGAATTCAATTATTTTGGAAAAACTAATTGAATGCTTAACATGAAAACTTCAGGAGAAGTAGAATTTCAGCATGGTTCAAACCAGAACCAATATTGGGGGTAGTCAGGAGGTAGGACAACCTTCTGGAAACTCTGATGCAAAATTGGACCAAATTCTTGCAATGCTCAATGAAACAAGAGCGGGGATTGGTAACCTAGAGCAAGAGGTCAGAGTAGACCTGAGAAAGAAGCACCTCATGAAGTTGAGGATGAAAAACATCATGAATGTACCACCTAGAGTGAGCATGGGGAAAATATTTCAAAGTCAAGACCAAATAAGGAAAAGAGGAACCATTTGGCTCGTGAATTGTCTAGGGACATGAAGAAAGTCACATCACCTAAATTTGATGGGATGGCTCACTGAAATGGAAAAATATTTTGAAATTAGAAACTATTTAGAAATAACCAAGGTGCTATGGGGAGCATATCAATTGTTTGGAGAAGCATCCACTTGGTGGATGAATAAAAAGATGGAGTTAGGATTGAGTTCACTGAGTCTAACATGGGATAATTTTGTAGAACTCTTCAAGCAAAGATGGTTGATACAACTTTATTTTGATTACAAACTCATAGATTTATGGAACTTGAGACAAGGTGACTCATCTGTAAATGAGTATTGGGAGAAATTTACTCATCTCCTTAAATATGTTCCTCAATACTAGCATGACGAAAGGTTCCATATACATAAGTTCATCATGGGGTTAAATGCCCAAATAGGAGGTGAGGTAGATATTCATGGTCCCACTACCATGGACCAAGTCTATGAAAAAGCCATTAAGCAAGAATATAAGCTAAAGTCCATATCTTCTTATTGGGAAAAGAACTACAAAAATTTCAACTGGTCACAATCTTCCCAAACATTCAAGAAAAAGAGTGACAAGAAGAACTTCAAAAAGAAAGGTGATAAGAGATTCTGAAACAATTGGAATGAGTCCATAGGTGATAAGAAAAATGGCAACAAAAACAACCCCAAGAAGGACAAAGACAACTCAGGAAATCCCTTTGAAAAGTGGGACCTCCTGGTGGGTGTTTTTCATGTGGAGGTGACCACTATGCTAATCAGTGTCCTAAAAAGACACAAGGAACACAACCAAGAGGAAATTCCTTACCATCACAGTAGGTAGATTTCCAGTAGAGAATCCATGCAACACTACATAATTGATAGGGGAAGTATTAGATTACTCCAGTTGAAACTACATGTATTTTGTTTGGTGTTCTGGTTTCAATTTTAATAGATACTAGTGCAACTGAATGCTTTATTTCACCAAAAGTATTAGATAAAATATCTAGAAAAAATGGTTATATGGAAAAATCATGGTTTGTAAAGTATGCTAACTAGACAAGGGCTCATATAGAACAGTGTTTGTTTGAAGCTAAGGTTGAACTTCCAAGATTTTCAATGGAAGTAAACCTACATGTAGCCCCTTTAGGATCTTATGATGTCATTCTAGGAATAAACTGGCTATGGAGGCATAGGGCTAAAGTAGACTTTTTTGTAAAAATAGTAGAATGCCTATATGACCTTGGAAATAGAGTTTTCCTACAAGGCACTTTTAAAGAGGTCAAGCTAAGGAAAATAAATGTTGTATAGTTGAAGAGAGCCAAGAGAAAAGGGTGTCAACTCTTCGCAGTCAAAATGGAGAAAATTGATGATTACAAAGAGTCCATCTTTCAAGATGACTTAATGTATTATGAATCTTAGAAATTCCAAGTGATGGAAAAAGATGAATCTATAGATCACGAAAGATTAGATATAGAGAAGTACCCTTTCTTGTGAGATTTTGAGGATGTATTTCCAGATGAATTACCTAGATTACCTCCTAAGAGAGATTTTAACTTTTCCATAGATATTATTCCAAGATCAAAACCCATATCCAAAGCTCCTTATCGAATGACTACAATAGAGTTGATGGAGTTAAAAGATCAGTTGTAGGAGTTGTTAGCTAAAGCATTGATAAGGCCTAGTGTTTCACCCTGGGGAGCACCAGTGATCTTTGTTAAAAAGAAGGATGTCACACTGCATTTGTATATAGATTATCGTATGCTTAATAAAGTGATGATAAATAATAAGTAGATGTTGCCACGTGTTGATGATCTCTTCAATCAAATGCGTGGGGAAACTGTGTTCTTGAAGATTAATATATGATCTAGATACCATCAGTTAAGGTTGAGAAGTGAAGATATCCATAAAACAACCTTTAGAATTAGATATGGACAATATGAATTCACAATTCTACCTTTTGGACTAATGAATACACCTAAAACATTTATGAATTTAATGAACATCATATTTAGAGACTGTCTGCATAAGTTTGTTCTTGTGTTTTTAGATTATATTCTAATTTATTCCAAGAATGAGGAAGAACATCTCCAGCATTTGTAGATCATTCTTCAACATTTGAGAGAGCATAAACTTTATGGTAAGCTCTCAAAGTGTGCTTTCTTTCAAAAGGAAGTACAGTAACTAGGTCATATAATCTTAGCAGAGGGGATTGAAGTAGATCCAATAAAGATCAAAGCCATTCTAGAGTGGCCTACACCAAAAAATGTGCATGAAGTCTGTAGTTTCATGGGTTTAGCAGGATATTACAGAATGTTTGTGGCTAACTTTTCAAGGATTGCTTACCCCATTACTTCTCTATGAAGGAAAGGTAAAAAGTTTGTTTGGTCAGAAAAATGCTAGGAGGCATTTGATCGACTAAAAGAGAAGTTAACTACGACACCAATTCTAAAAGTACCTAATCCAGAAGGCCAGTTTGTGGTCATCACCGATGCCTTGGGAGAAGAATTAGGTGGTGTAATTATGCAAGAACGATGAGTTATTGCTTACAAGTCTAGAAAATTGAAGACATATGAGTAGAATTATGCTCCGCATGATCTTGAGTTAGTAGCACTTGTGCATGCACTACAAATGTGGTGGCATTGTTTGCTTTGAAAACCCTTTGAGTTAAGGGCATACCATCAAAGTCTAAAATATTTGTTTACCCAACCACATCTTAATTCTCATTAGAGGAGATGGTTAGAACTGATATATGAATATGATTTTGAGATTAGTTACATTAAGGGTAAGGAAAATTGAGTAGCAGATGCCCTAAGTCAAAGGAGACATATCTCCTCAATGATCTCCATTCATTCTGATTTGAAGAATCAAGTGCTACAAAAGTCCAAGGGAGATGAACACTATGAGTAGGTTAAGCAAGTCTCTTGAACAATCCTCAAGATTCAAGGTATGATGGTTTCCATTTTGAACCAGATGGATTACTAAGATTTAGAGGAAGGATATATGTTCTAAACTATGAGGAGTTAAGGAATATCATGTGGAAAGAAGTTCATTTCATTCCTTATTCAAGACATCCTAGAGTGGCAAAACTGCTAGTCAATGTAAAACCATTATATTTCTAGAAAGGAATGAAGAGGGATGCTACAAGGTTTGTAGTAGGATGTTTAGAATGCCAGAGGGTGAAAGAAGAACATCATCACCTGGTAGGACTCCTATACCCTCATGAGATTCTGGAATGGAAATGGCATATCATCAGTATAAATTTTGTACAAGGTCTTCCTATGTCTAGAAATAGGCATAATTTTATTCTGGTAGTGGTAGACAGACTCACCAAGGTAGCTTATTTCATACCTAGGAATTTGATAGATGGAACACCAGTCATAGCCCATAAATTTATGCAAGAAGTGTTTAGGTTGCATGGTATTCTTGAAAAGATCATCTTAGATAGGGATGCATGCATGACATCAAGGTTTTGGCAAACCTTATTTTCCTCACTTGGAATTCAATTTAACATAAGCTCATCTTATCATCCTAAGATAGATGGTCAGATGGAAAGAGTGAACCAAGTTTTGGAAGATCTTTTTGTTGGAAGCAAGGTAGATAACTGAGAGGGGGGGTGAATCAGTTATCTTGAATATTGTAACTTTATGTTCTTCTTTAACAATTAGTGCAACATCAAAACATATAAGCATGCATAACCATGAGAGCAGAAATAAATTCAACACACATAACACAATGATTTTGACGTGGAAAACCCTGTTAAGGGAAAAACCATGGGGTGACTAACCCAAGATTGTATTCTCTATTAGAAGAATAAGAAGTACAAAATGGCACTTGTCAATTAGGGCTCACTGCCCGAGCACACTGCTCACAAGAGGCTCACTGCCTACAAGAGACTCACTGTCTACAAGGTATATAGAAAGTAACCAGGTGTTTGAACTGATCAGAGGCATCCACATATGCTAAGGTTTAGTTTTGGTTAGGCTCAATAAATTGATCTACTGCACTTCATTCTTCCTTTGCTTTAGTGATGTTGTTCTGTCACATACCGGACTTGTATTATTGCTTCCACACCCCTCTCTACTTTTCTTTGCATATCATCACACACCACACACACCTTCATACCGAAATCTATCTGGTATATATATCCGCATCAAGGATCTCAATATATTTCTAGTCGGCATCCAGAATACTCAAGATTTTCCCAACATACTGATCTGTCGGTTGAATCCATGCTTACTATGTGATGTGTATCAAGGACATAGACATAAAAGTCATCAATCATGTCAGCCAACCATGAATGATCCCTCAAGTAGCTTGATCACCACCAATTTATCATCTGGATTAAAGTCTGATGCTCTGCCAGTTGGTTCTTCCTCAGTCTGCTTTGCCTGTCAGGAACCCAACACTTAGATGCTCATATCTTTCTCTCTTTCATCACTGGAGGCTCAATCTCTGGAATGTAGTAGTTATGGTACTCCTACTGACTTCCCCAAGTCTACACTTTGCTGAGATACTTCCTCTAAGAGATCTGGACCTGATTGTCAGACCTTGCTGCATGCTCTGTTCTTGTTCACCAGACTAAAACACTCTTCAATCTGATTTCTAGTATAGACATACTATGTGCTGTGGATAAGTGGGATGGACTTTGTTGCCATCAATGATAACACTCATGAAGCCACACAGTGTCTCTTGCCAACAATCTCCCCCTTTGGCATTGATGGCAACACTTAGTGAAAAATGACTAAGTGTTATAACAAACTCCCCCTTTGCTGATACTCTATCTTATGTACACTTTTACCAGAGCTCCCCCTTAGCTAGATTCTACATTTTTCACTACTCCTCACTCCCCCTTTGACATCAATGGAAAAGGGTAGAATCCGCACACCAAAATTTCCAAAAATCAACCTATAAATAGCCGCATAAGTATATATACAATTTATACTTACATATGCTTAAGTATATCTGCAAAAGTGGTTTTCAACTGGACAAATTCTATTGCCCAACTCTGCTTCATCCTGTCCAAAATTGAAATATGGCCACTCAACAAAAATGCAAAAGCTTCTGCCCTTTTTAAGTCTACCGGATCATTGGTCCGAGTTGTAGTCTGGGCATCAGTTAGAGCCTCATGCATTGCTTCTAACTTAGGGATAATTATCCCTCTTAGTTCACTCATTCTGCCTATTCTATTCTTCTTTTCCTCCTCAAGCCTCTTTATCTCATTCATAGTGGCAATAGCTTGGCATTCTTGATTCATTATGGATGAGGCGAGAGGATCAAAATTTTGAGATAAACTTAACAGTTTACCCTCTTGTTCTTCCACCTTCTTGGCAATGTCTACTGTCACTGTGGACCAAGATAGACAAAATTTGTATATTTCTCCACCATCTTTAAGAGCATTTTCTAGGCTCTTTATCCCAATATCCAGATTTCTCCTATCATTTGCTATGAGTCCCTATACTTTAGAGAATCTCTTACCCAAAAACTCTTTCCAGACTTTCTCTTCTACTAATTTCTCCAAAGAATCAAAATGTGTGCTAATAGAATTAATAAGAGATTTCAAGTTACCGGATGAAGAGACATAAGGATCCTTCTGGAAGGATGGCATGATCTTCTCCAACACACCGGATGCAATTTCTATCAGCTCACAGTCTTCCATGTGAGACTTCAGAAGCTTTTCTTTTGCTTTGGCTTGAGCAAAAGATGCTATCTTCATTGTCTGGACCGGAGAAAGAGAGTCAAAATTGAGTGGTCCTTAGAATAGCTCTGGTTCATCTAATTCCATCATTTCTTTGGTCAGGAAGTCTTTGACTACTTCTACAGTGTCTCTTGCTGGAGATAGAGTCTTCTCTCCTTCTGCAGCCTCAGAACTATCATCTGGGGTCTTCTTTGTTTGATCTTCTTCTCTTCCCTTTACCTCTTCTTCTTGACTGATTTTCTCTTTGTTTCTTTCTTCTCCTTTAGTTCCGGAGTCTGTTGGGGGATCTGAAAGAGAGATGTTTACTTCTTCATGGACTTCCTCTTCCTGAACAGAGGAATCCAAGTCCTTAGTCTTTTCTTCATCCATCTCTTCTTGCCTTTCTACATTTTTCTCAGAAGTTTCTTCTTTTGAAGTACTTAATCCCTCAACGTCCACGGTAGAGGGTTCTTCATTTATGTCCTCTATAACAGGGAGATTGAATCTCATGAAGGCATTCTAGAGGATGTCTTCAGTTTCTTTTGCCACCCTATCAGTCTCTCCAAGCATAAATTGGTTCATTCTTGCTTTTCTCCGGAACTCATCCTTGCAGTCCTTGAAGATCATGTTCATTTGTTGAGAGGTAATGGAAGGATAGAGTTGAATAGCAATCTGTTCCCAGATCTCTAGGTCCTTTGCCTTAGCATTATTCTTTCTCATTTCAAGTTCCTTCTCTAAGCTTTTGGGAATTAGAGATATGATTTCAATGAATGCTTTATTATAGATGTTTACATACCTGACTGTAGCATCTTGCAAGATCTTCTAGTCAGCTTCACTACATTCATCATAGAATCTTGTCATTGGTTACAAATTTCCATCCACAGTGACTGCCTTGATGACATCATCAATGGAGAGAGTAGGCCTTTCAACAAATTCTTCTGCCTTTTCTTCTGTATGTTTACCGGTAGAGGATTCCATGGATGTTTTCTTTTTCTTCTTCATTTTCTTGACCTCCTCATCAGTCTCTATCTCTTCATCATCCTTTTGACTTATGTATGACCTTGTGGCCTTTCTCTTTGTTCTCTTTTCTCCTTTTCCAGATGTCTTTGCTTCTGGTTTTGAGGCTTTTGGGCTCTTAGAAGTGGCAGGTGCAAAGCTCTTGGAGGATCTGGTCCGAGAGGGGGCTTGCACCAGATCACTTTCTTTTTCTGCTTCTTGTCTCTCTTTCTCTGCTCTTTCTATTTTCTCTCTGTTAGCATCAATTGCCTCCTTTGATATCCCATATCTCTTGGCAACTTCTTCTACTTCCCTTCTCACCTTTCTCTTGATCTCAGGCTGTCTCAGTTCAACATGAATTTTTACACTCAACTCTTGGAAGGTTCCAAACCTTTCTATCTCAGGGTCCTTTGGTTGACTTAGCAGGTGTTGAACATGTAGCTCTAGAATTTTCTCATCTACCTCATAGCCCATTGGCATAATCCAGACTGTTCTACATTCCACTGCCTCCATTAGGCATTGATCAGTGTCTACCATGAAGCACATTATATCCTTGTACTTTTCAACTAGAGATTGGGGGATTCTCTCTGGCCTGCATCATGCCTTGGAAGTTTTTGAAGTAACCCCAGAGTGCTGTACTTTGTGCTTTGGCATCACCAAGCCCATACATATAATCTCTGATTTGTATGGCAACTGGTCTGTCATTTTGCCGTACCCAACCACTGGATCCGGGTAGCTCATACATATAGTAAAAGAATAGACATAATATCAAGCCACTGTACTTAAATGAATTCTTCTTATCCTTCTTTATTTTGTGTAAGTTCTCTAACAGTTGGTTCAGGAGAAGCTCACAAAGATCATAGTCAACATTTTTCCTTAACATTTCATATGCAGTATATATAGCAGTTCCGGATACTGAATTCTCGCTGCTGGAGTGATAGATTTTGTAACCAATTATCATAGAGGCAAATTTGATATCTGGATCTATGATGTCTTCTATTGTCATTGCCCTCTTGTCAAATTTTGATCTGGTAGCCTCACTTATAGTTTGGTTTTTGACTGATTTGAGAGAAGGCAACCCACCGGATGAGTGCAATCCGGTTACCACCCTAATGACATCTTTTGTGATCTTAAATGGCCTCATCAACCACATAAAGTTGTCATGCATTCTACTCAGAACATACCAGACCCATTCATCTTCTGCAAAATAGGGGAAATGGATGCAATGTCCAAAATGCTTATCACGGATGGCCTTGTATTGGGGTTTAATTTCAAATGTTTCATCTATTAATTCCTTGTGATAGATATCCATCAGCTTGGATTCCCCAAATTCCTCAATATTTGCATGTATGTATACCCTAACATCTTCTACATGCAGAACCCCATGCGAAATGTTGGAGAATGTGCCTAAGGGATTAACTTCTAGGGATTTGTAAGGATGTTTCTTGAACTTAGGACGTGGCCTATCAATGATCTTAACAACATTTGGAGTAGCCATCTTGCAAAAAGATTTAGAGAGAGATATTCAAGAATGAAAATACCTCTTTACGCTTCTAGGGTTCACGATATGAGCCAAAAAAGATCGTTGGTTGAATCGGATTCTACAGTTGATCTTTGAGAGGGTTGAAGCAATCTTGTTTGCAGAGCCTTTTCTTTCTTCTTCTCGAATGCAAATGTGCAAATGATGAATAAAAGAATCCTTATATCTCTGCGCAAACCCTAATTTCTTATTGCAATAAATGCATACCTTAAGTCATTCTGGTTCCCTTGTTCTGAGAGAGATACTTCTTAATCACTAAGAAGCACTTAGAGTTATTCTTGGTGATAATTGACAAGGTATCTCCCTTTCTCCAATCATTCCATTTATCCGCAGATCAAAATAATTCAATTTTGAATCATATTGGATCTAACTGTGAGAATCCTGCTTTTGTCAGATGACTGTCAAACTGGATTAATCTTGGATGATTAACCTCTTCAAACTCCTTGTGGATCTTTCATATTTTTACCTAGGGTTATTTGGATGTTTCTCTGAGAACCCTTTAATCCGCAACTTTCCATGTGCCAATTTTTGGCACCGATTGACTAGCTGGGGGAATTTATTTTCATTTGTGACTCCCCCTGAGCCAGAGCTCATCTAATTTAGTTTTTGAAAGGAATATCAGCACTAGATTCTGGTGTGGATCCATCCCCAACATTTTATGTATTTCTCTTCACCCAAATCTTGTTCATCTCCCTTTGAACTTCATCCGCATTCACTTTTCCTTTTCCTTTGTTTTGATTTTGATTATGATGCATCGGACCCCTTTTATCCTAATTCTTACTTCTGCAGAATTTGGCAATATGACCGGATCTATTGCAATTGTAGCAAACAACATTTCTTTGCAAATTTGACTGATATCCTCTTGACCTGCATTGATTAGCCATATGTACCATTCTATTGCATGCAAAGCATCTACCATTGAATGAATTGTTTATTTACATATTTCTACATTCATGAGATTTGTGACCATACCTTTTGCACTTAAAACACTATCTGGAGAAGGATGAATTAGTCTGATTCATTCTTCTTCTGCACTGATTTGCTTTATGACCAAAGTTATTGCAATTGTAGTAGTATCTGTTGAAGGATGGATATCTTTGAGCATTTGGTTGTCTTACTGGAGGTCTTCTAGGCATGTACCTTGGATTTCCTGATCCAGAGTTCTGATTCTAACCAGATCCAGAGCTTTCACCTTTCTCATATCCCAAGCCATGCTTGTCATCTACCCTCATTTGGCTTTCAAGAAGAACTTCAAGTTGAGCAGAGCTTATCTTGAATTTTTCTTTGTATTCATTTGTTGTTTGAAGATCCCTTTTAAGAGTGTCTATTTAATTTTCAAGTTCTTCATTATCTCTAGCTTCTTCAAGATCAGATTCTAGATGCCTGATTATTCTATCCATTTTGTGGTAGTCTTCTGACTTCTCCTTGAGAGATTGTCTTAGATTGTCTTCCATTTTTCTTTTCTCTTCAATTTCTTGGGTGAATTTCATAACCCTTGATTCCATTTCATGTCTTACCTAATGACCTCTTTTGATAGCTTCTCACATAACTTGTTTTTCTCATTCAGATCTTCATTACTATCATTGGCTTCACTTTGATTTGCTAATTGTTGAAGTAGTTCCTTTCTTTTCTTCACTGAGATACTTAGTTTTTCTTTGAGTTCATTTATGAAATCATCAACTTGTTTGAGTCTTTCCCTCAGGTTATTGACTTCAGAGTGAGATTGCTCAAGATCATCTAGGGCAGACTGAAGTTGTTCCCTCATACCATACATATCCATTGAGATTCCCAGATCTTCCTCAAGTTGTTAGGCTCTGTTAGGAGAAACTTAGCTCTGATACCAATTGTTGGAAGCAAGGTAGATAACTGAGAGGGGGGTGAATCATTTATCTTGAATATTTTAACTTGCTGTTCTTCTTTAACAATTAGTGCAACATCAAAACATATAAGCATGCATAACCATGAGACCAGAAATAAATTCAACACACATAACACAATGATTTTGATGTGGAAAACCCTGTTAAGGGAAAAACCACGAGGTGACTAACCCAAGATTGTATTCTCTGTTAGAAGAGTAAGAAGTAAAAATGACACTTGCCAATTAGGGCTCACTGCTCGAGTACACTGCTCACAAGAGGCTCACTATCTACAAGGTATATAGAAAGTAACCAGGTGTTTGAACTGATGAGAGGCATCCACATATGCTGAGGTTCAGTTCCAGTTAGGCTCAATAAACTGATCTTCTGCACTTCATTCTTCCTCTGCTTTAGTGTTGTTGTTCTGTCACATACCAGACTTGTATTATTGCTTCCACACCTATCTCTATCTTTCTTCGCATATCATCACACACCACACACACCTTCATACTGAAATCTATCTGGTATATATATCCGCATCAAGGATCTCAACATCTTTCTAGTCGGCATCCGGAATACTCAAGATTTTTCTAACATACTGATCTATCGGTCGAATCCATGCTTGCTATGTGATGTGTATCAAGGACATAGACATAAAAGTCATCAATCATGTCGGCGAACCATGAATGATCCCTCAAGTAGCTTGATCACCACCAATTTCTCATCTGGATTAAAGTCTGATGCTCTACCAGTTGGTTCTTCCTCAGTCTGCTCTGCCTGTCAGGAACCCAACACTTAGATGCTCATATCTTTTCTCTCTTTCATCAATGGAGGCTCAATCTCTGGAATGTAGTAGTTATGGTACTCCTACTAACTTCCCCAAGTCTGTACTTTGCTAAGATACTTCCTCTGAGAGATCCGGACCTGATTATCAGACCTTGCTGTATGCTCTGTTCTTGTTCACCGGACCAAAACACTCTTCAATCTAACTTCTAGTATAGACATGCTATATGCTGCGGATGAGTGGGATGGACTTTGTTTCCATCAGTGACAACACTCATGAAGCCACATAGTGTCTCTTGCCAACAGTTTTGAGAATGTATTGCATGGACCAGAAATACAAGTGGGAGGACTATCTTCCACTTGTAGAATCTGCTTATAATAATCTTATCATTCTACTATCAAGATGGATCCATTTGAAGCATTGTATGGAAGAAAGTGTCAAACTCCTATAAGCTAGGATAAGCTAGAAGATAGGATTAGCCTCGGTCGCAAAATACTAGATCATAAATGGAAGAATAGATTAAGTTGATAAAGAAAAGATTAGCGAAGGAAAATGATAGGTAGAAAAGCTATGCGGATGCTAAGCGCATGCCAAGACATTTCTCAGTGGGAGAAAAAGTTTTATTAAGAGTTAAACCTCAAAAGAGTTCAATTAAGTTTGGAGAATCATCCAAACTAGCTCCTAGATATGTGGGTCCTTGAGAAAGTCAACCCAATAGCCTACAAGATTGCTCTACTACCTGCTCTTGCTAGGATGCATAATGTTTTCCATGTTTCATATTTGAAATAGTATATTGTAGGAAATAATCATATTCTTGATTGGAATGCTTTACAGGTGAAGGACCCAAGGGTGGTCATGATAGAGCCTATCAAAGTGCTTGAAATATGCAAGCTCCTCTTGCATAACAAAGAGGTTACCTAGTGCAAGGTCTGGTGGGACCAACTATATGCAAAAGATAATGCTACCTGGGAAAATTATCATGAATTTTACCAGAAATTTCCTCATTTATTTTAAACTTTTCTAATTGAACAAAAACCTTATCATGTTATAATTTTGGACACATTGGATCATCAGGGATGATGAATCTTATGGGGGAGATATGTCACACCCCAAATTTTAACTATACTTTACTTTTTACTTTTATGTAATTAGTGGATAAACTTGCATGGATGAATGATTTGATGTTTAGACAAATATCAAGAAAAATCAATGATTCATGAGTTATGAATAAATGCATATGATTTAAAATGTGATTATATGTTATTGAGATTATCTATTTATGATGATTAAGGATTTACTAATGATACAATGATCACAATTTGGCAACTGTGAGTTGTAACCAGGGAATAAATTACCAACCTCTGGGAAGGGAGGGAGAGCTCATCATCTGAGAGAAGTGGATAGACATTGAAAAAGATAGGTTATTGCCACATAAGTTATGTGATTTTAAAACCTAGTTGATCGAGGTAAGTTATGTTCAACTCACTTAGTCAGAAATCGAGTTTTGACTCAACAATTGTTGATTTGTCAACAAGGTTCATTAAACTTAAGTTTTATGGAAAACTAAGTTAGGTCAGTATGCGACCATCGACAAGGAATAGTTGATAATAGTTGAACTATTTTATTACACCGAGAGGCATTCTACACTCATAGCAAGGGCTAAAAGATTTAGATTCCCGTAACCAGTAAACAAAAGTATAAAAAATTAAAAAATAAAAAATAAATCAAATCAAATCAAATCAAATTCAATGCATCACAGTGGTGGCATGGGAGAATAAATAAAATAAAATAAAATAAAATTCAATGCATGGTTGTAGTGGCATGTGAGTTACAAATAAAATAAAATAAAATAAATTCAATGCATGATGAAAAATAAAATAAAATAAATTCAATGCATGACGGTTGTAGCATGGGAGTTACAAGAGGTTTCACTATTTTTAATCAATTTACTACACATAGGTGGAAATAGGTGCCTCTAAAAGGATATCTCTCAGCATACTTTAGATATATTTTTTAAATATAGGTATACTAGTTACTATTTGAACTCCTGATGGGGATCATAGCATGATATGTTTGTCTTTGATGACATTTAAACAAGATAGAGAAGGGGAAGGATACCTCAATCCCAATCTCTTATCACATCAAATGTTTTAACAATGAGAGTATGCTTTGCATAAATAGATAATATGATGATTATATAAGTGTGTGTGTGTGTGTGTGTGTGTCATTATAGTTTAAAAGTTTTGGTTCTTTTATTGTTCTCAGTTTAAGGAATATATTTTAGAGTTCTTTATTATTTCTTTCAAACCACTCTCAAAGTAGTGGAAGCTCAACTCCATAACCAATTTGAAGATTAAGGAGGAGCACATTACCACTCATGAAGAGTGGTAAGTCATGCATCATATATGTTTTTGCATGCCCATAGAGTTGGATAGTGGGCTTTAGGAGAGAAATTTAGTCAAGCCCTCTCTTCATTCTACCATAAGATCTTTCTTGATGGAGTTGTTGTGCCTTGCACACATGCCCCATTTTTCCAAATGGAGACCCCCTCTTTTTCTTTGGCTTGGAGTCTCGACCTCTCTTGCTTATGATGATGAGAAAGTGAATTTGTGCTTAGAGTGCAGGATTTGTTCCAAATTTGAGTATTTTGCATGTGTGGAGTCAGTTGATGTCTTTCACGATTGATTTGGAAGTGTCTTGAGTGGTCTTGTGCTTAAAAGGTTGCCATTTGTTGCCTTTTGCGCTAAAGTTGGGTGTTACTACACTTTTCTCATAAATCCTATGTCACTAGATATTGCCCTCAAAATTGCTTCTGCAGGATGTGTCATGTTGAAATTCCTAGTTTCCAGGTCTTAGAGTTGCAAAATCATGTCAAATTCCACAATATTTCATTAAGGGGTTCATATACTTTCATCCTGTCACATGATCCTAGAGACCTAATTTGGCTAAGTCTGAAACCCTAAAAATCCTGAAAAATGGCTAAGTCTGAAATCTAGTGGAACCTCAGAATTCTAGAATCTACATGTGAAATCTTATGGATCTGGAACCTATCTCAAACATCCTGAAAGTATATTTAAAAATATTTAAAGTAATATCTAAACTTATACTTAAATATATTTTTAAATATACTTTCACCTTGGACATTTCTAACTCTGGCACCAAAAATGACCCCAACTGCAAAAAGCGCTAAAACAGCTTCCTACCGACCTTTGTGCTAAAATTGCCTTCTATCGACTTGCGCTGAAATGGCCTTCCACTAACTTAAGTCATGCAAGTCATTTGGTGCTAAAACTCATGCAAGTCAGTCACTTTGAAAAACCCCACCAACAAACTTTGTGCTAATAACAGACCCAACGGACCTGCGCTAAAAATGGAACTGACTGACCTCATGAAGCATCATTTTAGTCGGTCAGACCCAAAATCCGTGCTAAAGTCAGAAGAACCCAAAATCCACGCTAAGGTTGGATAAATTCAAAATCCACGCTAAGGTCAGATGGACCCAAAATCTGTGCTAAGGTCGGATGAACTCAAAATCCCCACTAGGTCAGTTGGAAGCAAAATCAACGCTAAGTCAGTGACCCCCAAAATCAACACTTTTTGGTATTTTGGGCCAAAAATAAAGTTTTTCAAGGGGTAAATTGGATTTTCTTGATGGATTTGAATTGCATATCTATTTGTCATATCATGATGAACATTTTACCAAGTTTGTGTGGATTTTTGGCACATTTTACGACAATTAATGTTACTGCACATAAAAGGTCGGTGACCCCCAAAAATCCCGCTTTTTGCAGAAAATGCTATAAAAACATTAAATAAAAGTTCCCAAATGGATCCTAATAACTGCAAAATTTTCCTAGATCAATATATTGGCCAAATGGGTACTTGAAAATGGTAAAAAATACAGAAAATCATGTAAAAATCATTGATTTTATGAAGTCTATAAAGAAGACAACATTGACAATGAGCTGTCCTAGACTAATCTGTGACTGCAAATGGGCATATTTTGATACAAAATGATGAAAAATGACTTGTTAAGATGAAATTGATGCTTTGCATTGTGAATTGCAGGTCTTGGAGGACACATGAGTTTGTCAGAGCCGTCTTGGAAGGATGTAGACACACATATGCAGTGCTGACCTAGAAATGCAGAGACTTCATTTTATCAACCAAATTACTGTTGCGCCTATAAGAGAAGATTAGTATGATGTCCAAGATGATGGGGATATGCCTTAGGAGCTAGAAGACATTGAAGATCATGCTTCTTTCATTATTGTTCCTGCAGTTCCAGTCCAATGTCCAAGACATACATATAGGTGTCCTAGCAGTCCAGTCATGCAATGATGATCCAACAAGCATCCAATTGGATATGTCTTCATCCAAGAATGTGCCACATACTCCCTTTGGTCCGCTCAACACTTGGAATCCCGTGAATTCATATCAGCTCATGTTTTCAAGTGTCATGTGATTCTATTTTGGCTTTATTAGGCCTTGAAAATTGACTTTTCATCATGTACAACCAAATCGGTATCCATTTTGTCCAGATTCAATGTATTTGCAAGATGTATTTTGTCTTTTTCCTAAAGACCAAATGCAAATCCAAAAATGTAACTAACTGATGTATCTCATTAAATGCCATGTAATCTAGAATGTTGGTGTTGAGTTAATCTCCACCATCCATTGAAAAACTCGGTATGTTGCCTTTCCTATAAAAGGGCCATCCTTTTCTCTCATTTGTAAGTAAGATTTGATAATAAATTACTGAGACTCTGCCAAATTGTGATTAATACAAAGCAAGTTTTGTTGGTTGCTGGGAATTTGTGTTCTTTTGTTATCCTCTTTGATTTTCATGGTTCATATCAATCTGAATTTAATTAGTTGTGCTTTTGCAATGATGGGTAAATGTTAAGATATCTGATGAATGATTTGGTCCATACTATTAGTGCTTGTTGATGGTAAGTTGCTATGTATAGTTAGCCTAGGCCATGTCTTTGAATATAGTTCAGTTGCACTCCACTAGTTAAGTTGCGTCATTGTCTGGGTGTTTAATGAGTGATTGCAACTTGAAAATCATAAGGATCCTTTGAAGATTGCATCGTTTCTTACAACATTATGGGTTTCCTATCCTGGTGAAACAGGGAATGGTTTATTGAAAGTATTTGTCTATCTGCGTCATTTTACCCCATTGTGACTTTCACATAGGATCTCTTATCCCTTCTCTCTCTCTTTTTCCTTTTACATTTTATTTATATTAAGTTTGTTAGGTTAGGTTATAAGCAACATTACATTGATCATCTGCTAAAATTTTAGACTTCACAGTCTGAACCACCTACGGTTTCTGCACTTGCATTGCTACCATCTTTTCATAAACCCTGCATTTCATGTAAGACCCCTTGTTGGCACAAGTAGACATACCATTGAGTCATTCCAAGCAAGCTAAGACCTAGTTGTATTATCCTTGGGGTAGTCCTATCTTGGATAGGATACCTTTTTCAAGAGAGGTGTGATACCAGCAATCATACCTGCATTGTTGAGTGCTAAAACACCCATCAACAGGAGTTAGAGAAGAAAAGAAACTAGAGAAATTTGGGAGAAGGGGATGTTACACATATGGTTCCTATGGTTGTCATTGATGTCAACATTGTCATGGAAGTGTGATGGTGTTCACGGTTAGATTTCATGCTCCTAGAGAAGATACAATTCATAGTTGGATGTCATGCAATTACTAAAGTTCATGGTTGGATGCCATGCCTTGATCAGTGTAAAGTTGAGTATGAAGTCATATTAATATGGGAATTAGAAGCACTAAGATTATCAGATGTGTTGCTGATGTTGGGAAGATGTTACTGGTGGCCTGAAGCATATTGTATGATCTCTCCTACTATTCCTAAGAATGCATGTGTTGATACAAAGAAGGTTTGGACTCTGAAAGTTGGTGATAGTCTCTGCTATGATCTGAGAGATTTCTCCACTTTCCTCTGCATTAGAAGTTATGGCTATACAGTTCTAGAACTATGCTTAGGGTGCAGTGAAGGTGATAATTCCAAATTTTTAGATCATCTATCCTTCCATTGTGAAAGTTATGCATGATAGAGTGTCAACATGTGTTCTGGCAGAGTAAGGTGGTGTTAAAGGCTTGTTGGGATGCTCTGCATTCCTCTGGATGTGCATGTTTACCTTTGTGGTTTTGTGGACATGTTTTTGGATGTGCATTACATGCTCTTTTGTGGTTTCAAGGTTCTTGGTGGTCCACAAGCTTAGTTTCTCAATGACAGTATGTTACATGTGTTTTGGATGACAGGTTGTTCTTAGAGTTCATGGTTGAAGATGTGCAGCACACAATATTTGATGTGCAGAGGTAAAGGAGTGTTTGGAGATGTTGTATGAGTCCTATAGACTCATCTGGAAGAGTTTCATGAAGATATTTCTTGTTTCTAGTACCACACAAGTTTTTCAAGTTGTTGTGGTCGTTATGCTTCAAGTTTCATATGTCATTCCTTAAGGCTATCCTATTTTCAAATGAGCATAGCATGTAGATGTAATTCCTTGATAGTTGACGCTGTGGAGAATGTTTTGGACCTGGTTAATCAAGTGGTGATGCCCGCAAGGCATAGGTCTTCTAATGGTGTAGTGTGTAGTCTTGTTTAGGACTTGTCCTCTATAGGTTTCATGTTGTGTTGTCTAGCTGACTTGTAAATGTATTATTCATGTTGTCTCTGGCTGACAAGCAATGTAATCAATGTAATATTTATCATGTATAAATGGTAAATCAAATTGAGTTAGGCAAGGTGTGATTGCAATGTGATTGATAAGGCTCACAAGCAGGATAAGGAGTAGAATGAACTCATTAAAAAGTGTGACTAAAGGAGAAAGACCAGAAGTTGTTGATATTGTCTTGATTCATCTTGAAGACATATCTATGATAGTGATTGAGTGAAGAGTGTGCCTAATTGATTCATTCATCTGAGAAATCAAAATTGCAATCATCAAAGGTGTGAGATTCAATGTTAGTTTCCAGACAATAGAAGGACTATCTATTGGTTTTAGGATAGACAACTGAGAAGGGGGTGAATCAATTGTCACCAAAATTTTTGTTCCTTAATCACTTAAAGCCTTCTTATATTTCAACAGTATAATGATGATTTAATCATGGAAGCATAATGCAATAACTTAAGAGCGGAAACACATTCAACACATATAACACCAAGATTTTAATGTGGAAAACCTGGTTAAGGGAAAAACCACGGGGTGACTAACCCAAGATTGCATTCTCTGTTAAAAGAATAAGAAAGAACAAAATGACACTTGCCAATTAGGGCTTACTGCTCGAGCACACTGCTCATAAGAGGCCCATTGCCTATAGGAGACACACTGTCTATAGAATAATATAAATATTACATACTTGAACTAAAGATTAACATCTTCAATATGCTTGAGACAGTTCCATTTAAGCTCAACACCTCTGCTCTACTTTTAGCTCCTCTCCTCTCTACCACATTCTCATCGCTACATCAGATACTTTTGAATGACTTTGCAATTCTTATTTATACATGACATCAACTTTGAATGATCATCAAAGTTAGCACAACATACTTTATTTTATTACAGAGCAATTACCAAAATACAATTTGGCTTGTTACAAAAACTTCATGTGTATCACTACACTATCAACCACACATACCTGGGACTTCAATCTTCTTTGAGGAACATGCCATGCTTCGCAGAACATCTTCAAGATCATGCACAAGTCATCCAGTCAGCCGAGATTAGGAAGAACACCATTACCCGAAGATAAATCTTCAATTACGAGCTTAATCTTCAATGCGGACCGCCAACACAAATTGGACATAATCTAGAGACCCCCATAAGCTTTCTTGAAACACCAAGAACATTCATACCACTTCTGCTTACTGTAATCATTCGTATCTTCATCCGGAACCTCAAGAGCACAGTTGGTCCTCACTGTCACATTAGAAGGATTGCTTGTGGACCTCCAAACCACGAGCCAATTGAGTTGTCAATTTGCATTAGCTTCCCAAACATACCACCAGATCTGCAGAGAAAGATATTGCATTTCTAGAACTCACCGAACCTATTTGTGCCACTCTGTCACCTCTGAACAGCTGCTAGAACTAGTTTTACTCATATGGACATAACTTCTCCAAATATTCATGCAGATCTCTAAAATCTTGATTGGAGCACCTTCAGACACATATCTACAAACCCGTTGATGTGCATACTCTGATCTTCAACTAACTGGGATCTTTGCTTGATAGAACTTTACTATCTTCACAGACCTTCTATGTTTCTGATAGGGCTAATTTTCTCAATATCCTCAATACACAGCTCATCCAATCCTTGACATCAATACAATAGGAGTATGTTGACATCAATGACAACACCAGTTAAGCTCATACTTGTAATAATCTTCCCCTTTGTCATTGATGGCAACATATGATGTGAAAAACTATTTTGACCATCAAGACAAGAACTTCTCACTGGCTCCCTCTATCAATATCAACCATTCATATGTCTTTTCTTTCTTTATTGCTCCCCCTTTGATTAGTAACCTCTTTTGTTTTTCACATGTCTTCTCTCCCCCTTTGACATCAATGGCAAAGGGCACATACTTGCAACCACTTCTCATACTTCAAAATCATGTTGACTGCTCCCCCTGAGTAGCAGCTGCCTAACACCAATCTAGATCACAAAGATATGTATGTGGGATCCATCAGATTGATGCACATCAGTACATCTTAATTCAGAACCAGAGGGGTAATAACCCCTAACTTCTCCCTGAGATACTCAAAAGAGTCCTTAGGTAGAGGTTTAGTAAAAATGTCTGCAATTTGATCTTTTGAGGGTACAGACTCCAATCTGACTTCATTCTTGTTCACTTGTTCTCGCAAAAAGTGAAACTTGATGGATATATGTTTTTTCTTTGAATGCAACACCAAATTTTTTGATATGTTTATTGCACTTGAGTTGTTACAAAAGATTGTGATAGGTTCATCATACTCTATTCTGATGTCTCTAAACATTTGCTTCATCCATAGTACTTGAGTGCAACTGCCTACTGTGGCAATATACTCTGCTTCTGCAATGGACAAAGATATTGCCTCTTGTTTCTTGCTTGGCCAAGAAACCAATCTTTTCCCCAAAAAGAATGCACCACCACTGGTACTCTTCCGGTCATCCACATCTCCTACCCAATCAACATTTGTATATGCATGGAGAGAGAAATCATGATCCTTGGGATACCATAAACCATACTCAACTGTTCCCTTCAGATATCTAAGAATTCTCGTGATTGCCATGACATGAGACTCTCTAGGATCAGCTTGGAATCTGGTAACAAGACCAACAGTATTCATAATGTCAGGTCTAGTTTGAGTAAGGTAGAGTAGTCCACCAATCATTGACCTGTACTTTTTCTGATTAGCCTTAGGAGATTCATCATCTTTGCTCAGTTTACACCCAGTTGCCATGGGACTATTCATTGGCTTTGAATCTTCCATCCCAAATTTCTTCAACAATTCTTTCACATATTTGGTCTATGATATGAAGATTCCTTTCTTTGTTTGAGTGATTTGTAGACCTAAGAAGAAATTCATTTCCCCAAACATAGACATCTCAAATTCACTTTTCATTTGATTTGCAAAAGTCTTGCACATACTGTCTTTTCCTCCAAAAATGATATCATCAACAAACACTTTAACAATCAAGATATTCTCATGATCAATCTTGAAATACATATTATTGTCAACGGTTCCTTTGTTGAAACCAATCTTCAAAAGATGTTTGTCCAATCTTTCATACCAAGCTCTTGGGGCTTGTTTGAGTCCATATAATGCCTTCTTCACCTTACAGACCATATCTTTATGATCAGATAATTGAAATCCATCCAGTTGCTCAATGTATACCTCTTCTTCCAGATCACCATTTAGGAAAGTAGACTTGACATCCATTTGATACACCTTGAAATCTTTGAAGACAACAAAGGCAAGAAATAATCTGACTGCTTCAATCCTTGCTACTGGAGCAAAAGTTTCTTCAAAGTCAACTCCTTCTACTTGAGAATAACCCTTACAGACCAATCTGGCTTTGTTTCTTATTAGTTCACCATCTTCATTCAGTTTATTCTGGAAGACCCATTTAGTCCCAATCACATTTTTGTCCTTAGGTCTGGGAACAATATCCCAAGTGTGATTCTTTTCAATCTGTATCAATTCCTCCTTCATTGCGTTAATCCAACTTTCATCATTTCATGCTTCACTTATTGTTTTTGGTTCAATCTTTGAAATCAAACAATACTTTACTGAGTCTTGAGCAATATTTCTTCTTGTTTGAACACCTTTGCTTTTATCTCCTATGATCTGATCTTCAGAATGATTCAGTCTTACATACCTAGGAGTTTTGGAATCTTCTTACACTTCTAGTTCTTGGATAGGTTCATTCAAGTCAGTCTCCTCTTCTTGAATTTCTAGATTCTCAAGATCAGTCTGAATTTGAACTAGAGTTGGGACTTGTTCTTCTTGGTATAAGATATCATTTAGGTCATCTGCTTCAAACTCATAGAATCTTGAGGGATTCTCCATACCCTCATCAACCTTCACATTTGTACTTTCTATAATCTTTCTTAATCTCTTGTTATAACACCGGTAAGCTTTGCTTTGAGTAGAATAACCCAAGAATATTCCTTCATCACTTCTAGCTTCAAACTTGCCAAGGTCTTCATCTCTTTTGTTATAACATTTACTACCAAAGACTCTAAAATACCTCACAGTAGGAGTGATACCAAACCAGAGTTCATAAGGGGTCTTACCAGTATTGCCTCTGATTTGTACCTAATTGAGAGTATATACAGCAGTGCTTACAACTTCTCTCCAATAGATCTGAGGAACATTTGCTTCCATCATCATGGTTCTAGATGCTTCCTGGATGGTCTGGTTCTTTCTCTCGACTACTCCATTCTGCTGTGGAGTCCTTGGAGCAGATAACTATCTCTTTATCCCATGTTTCTCACAAAATTCTATGAACTCTTCGGATGTGAATTCACCACCTCTATCAGACCTGAGACATTTTATGTTTATGCCAGATTCATTTTCTACCATAGCCTTGAATATTTTAAACTTTTCAAGTCCTTCAGATTTCTCTTTCAGGAAAGTCACCCACATCATCCGGGAGTGGTCATCAATCAGTAACATGAAATATCTATCACCTTGTAGACTCCTGATTCTTTCCGGTCCACATAGATTAGTGTGCACCAAGTCCAACAATCTGGTTGAAGATTGTTCCTTACTTTTAAATGTGACTCTGTTCTACTTACCCAACTAACATTCTTTGCATAAACTGTTAGTAGGTTTCACCAGTCTTGGAAGATCTCTTACAACCTGAGTGTTTCTTATCTTGATGATATTATCAAAATTTACATGACACATTCTCCTATGCCACAACCAACTCTGATCAATTTGAACAAATAAGCAGCTTTTTCCAGTACCAACCAAGTGGAAGATGTTACCTTTTGTCTGTGTACTGGATGCAATCTGAGTTCCAGAGCTTTCAAAGATCTTGTATTTTCCATTTTTGAATCAGAGATCATAGCCTTTGTCCACCAACTGTCCAACACTAAGAAGATTATGCTTCAGGCCTTCAACATACAGAACATCACTGGTTTTGTTCTTTCCATCAAAAGAAATAGTTCCTCTACCTTTGATTCTACTAGTAGAATTATCTCATTTTACAACTCCACCTTCATATCTTTCTAGATTTAAGAACTTATTCTTGTCACCAGTCATATGGTGAGAGCATCCACTATCAATGACCCATTCTTCCTTTTCTTCAACTTGAGTAGCCAGAGCCCTTTCTACCATTTTATGATTGACTAATTCAATGGGCATTAGATCTTCTTCCTTGATGGAAATAAATATCCAGTCACTTCCAGATTTGTTTCCTATCTTAGATTCATCATCTATTACGCCTTCATCATCATCTTCTTGAACATAGTAACACTTCTTTTGGAATTTTGATCTTTAGGATTTGGCCTTGAAAATCTTTCCGGGCATCTTGAGGCAAAATGACCAATCTTGTTGCAGTTGAAACATTTGAAGGGCAATTTTCCTTCATACTTACCAGATCCTCTTGACAGTCTTTTTGCAATAAGGGCTTCAAGTTGAGTAGCTTCTACCTCATCTTCTTCCAGATCTTTTCTTGCTTTATCATACCATGTTAATTTCTTTGAGGAGCTCTCTCCTAGGTCATACCTTTGTTTACCTTTTATAAAGGCACTAGCTTTGAATGTAGATTTAGTCTTGGGGAGTGCATCTCCAAGCTCAGCCAATTCAAATGCAGCTAACTTCCCAACCAATTGATCCCTTGTAATATTTTTTAAAGATTTGAATTCCTCAATAGCATCAACCTTGTGTTTGTAAGAAGGAGGTAAGGATCTGAGAACTTTGGCAACAATTTCATCTTCATGCAAGGTTCCACAAGCACATCTAATGCCACAAACAAGCTCATTTACCTTTGGCATAAATGTAGTGATATTCTTATCTTCATTCATCTTTAGGTTTTTGAACTTTCCTTTCAGACTTTGTAGCTTGGCACATTTAACATATTTGTCTCCTTCATGTGGTATCTCCAGCTTTGACCAAATTTCATATGTAGTTTTTAATTCCATAACATTTGTCAGCTCTGTATCTGATAGGGCACTTAGTAAGGCTTCTTTAGGTCAAAGATTATCCTCAGCATTTTTAATTTCATCTAGAGTTATCAGACCATTCTTTGGAGGAATATACTCTTTTGTAGTTATGTTCCAATACTGCATTCCCATACATTCCAAGTGACATTCCATGTGACTTTTCCAAAGAGTGTAGTTCGTTCCATCAAACATTGGACTATCCTTCTTGTAGGAAGACATCTTGGATCTCCTCAAGCGGTTAAGCTTCTTTTAGAGGAAATTGGCTCTGATACCAATTGTTGGTTTTAGGACAGACAACTGAGAGGGGGGGTGAATCAGTTGTCACCAAAATTTATGTTCCTTAATCACTTAAAGCCTTCTTATATTTCAACAGCATAATGATGATTTCATCATGGAAGCATAATGCAATAACTTAAGAGTGGAAACACATTCAACACATATAACACCAAGATTTTAACGTGGAAAACTTGGTTAAGGGAAAAACCACAGGGTGACTAACCCAAGATTGTATTCTCTATTAAAAGAATAAGAAAGAACAAAATGGCACTTGCCAATTAAGGCTCATTGCCCGAGCACACTTCTCACAAGAGGCCCACTGCCTATAGGAGACACACTACCTATAGAATAATATAAATATTACATACTTGAACTGGAGATTAGCATCTTCACTATGCTTGAGACAATTTCATTTAAGCTCAACACCTCTGCTCTGCTTTTAGCTCCTCTCCTCTCTACCACATTCTCATCACTACATCAGATACTTTTGAATGACTTCACAATTCTTATTTATACATGACATCAACTTTGAATGATCATCAAAGTTGGCACAACATACTTTATTTTATTATTGAACAATTACCAAAATACAATTTGACTTGTTACAAAAACTTCATGTGTATCACTACACTATCGGCCACACATATATGGGACTTCAATCTTCTTTGAGGAACACACCATACTTTGCAGAACATCTTCAGGATCATGCGTAAGTCATCCGGTCGGCCAATATTAGGAAGAACACCATCACCCGAAGATAAATCTTCAATTACAAGCTCAATCTTCAATGCAGACCGCCAACATGAACTGGACACAATCTAGAGACCCCCACAAGCTTTCTTGAATCACCAAGAACATCAGCACCACTTCTGGTTACTGTAATCATTCGTATCTTCATCTAGAACCTCAAGAGCACAGTCGATCCTCACTGTCACATTAGAAGGATTGCTTGTGGACCTCCAAACCATAAGCCAATTAAGTTGTCAATTCACATTAGCTTCCCAAACATGCCACCAGATCTATAGAGCAAGATATTGCATTTCTAGATCTCACCGGACCTATTTGTGCCACTCTGTCACCTCTGAACAACTTCCAAAACCAATTTTACTAATATAAACATAACTTCTCCAAATCTTCATGCGGATCTCTGAAATCTTGACTGGAGCACCTTCAAACACATATCTACAAACCCTTTGACACGCATACTCTAATCTTCAATTGACTGGGATCTTTGCTTGATAGAACTTTACTGTCTTCACAGACCTTCTCTATTTTTGATAGGGCTAATTTTCTCAATATCCTCAGCACACAGCTCATCCAATCCTTGACATCAATGCAACAAGAGTATGTTGACATTAATGACAACATCAGTTAGGCCCATACTTGCAACACTATCATACTGTAATCATCTCTGAGTGTGCTCTTAAATAAAGGAATAGTTGCTTCCTTGGGTTGTAGCCCTAAAACAAAGTTATAATTTTGAGCTTCATATATTGTGAGTTAATCCTCACCATGGTTTTTCCCTTCTTGGGTTTTCCATGTATATTCAGTGTTATGTGTTGATGTGCATTGTGTTGATTTTTCATGTTTATGTTGATGTTGTAATGGTTAAGTATTAATCTACTCTAGAGAATTTAAAGTTTATTTAGATACTGATTCACCCCCCCTCTCAGTATCCTGGTATGTTCAACAATTGGTATCAGAGCCAAGTTCCTTTGAAGGAAGCTTAACCTCTTGAGGAAGGTTCGAGATGGCATCAAATGGATCCAACAAGATACCTAGGTTTGATGGAACAAATTATGTTTCTTGGAAGCTAAGGATGGAAGCCTATATCAATTCTCTAGGGTGCGGTGTTTGGGACTCTATCATGACTGGTTATACAATTCCTGCTTCTACTCCTACAGATTCAGATGAAGTCAAGAAGTATGATAACAATGCCAAGGCAAAGTTTGCTATCATGAGTGGGCTAGATGATTTGAACTTTCAAAGGTAATGAGTTGCAATTTAGCTAGAGATGTTTGGGTTAAACTTGAAACTATTTATGAAGGAGACAAGAAAGTAAAGTAGGCAAAGATGCAAATCTTCAAAAGCAAATTTGAGACCCTAAAAATGTTAGAGGATGAATACATTGTTAGATATATGCTCCAAGTGAATGAGGTGGTCAATGGCATCAAAGGTCTTGGTGGAAAAGTGGAAGAGGATGAAATTGTGAAGAAGGTTCTGAGATCTCTTCCCAAATATTACAGTCATAAGGTGTCTGCTATTGTGGAGAATACTGACTTGGATACATACACTGTAGAGAAATTGTTTGGTACTCTCACTACTTTTGAAATGAAAGAGTTTATTAATGATGCTCTAAAGAAAGAAGTTGCTTTCAAAGTCAGTATAAAGACAAAGGATGAAATTGTTGATAAAGATGCAAGCTCTGATGAAGTTGAAGCAAATTTTGTGAGAAGACTGAAGAAAGGCACTGGAAAATACAAATGTAAGTTACCTTTCAAATTTTTCAATTGTGGTAAAATTGGACACATTGCTTCAAAATGCAAACTAAGAACTAGTAGCAAGGAGAATAGTTTGTATGCTGATTAAGAATGCTATTCAATTAAGGAGTATAATGAAGATCACTACTAATCTGATGATGAAAGAGAAGAAGTCTATTTCATGGCAACACCAAAGAAAAATAACAAGGATAACATTGGTCAAAAAGCATCCACAAAACCAAAGATAAGTGATGTGAGAAAAAATGATGAGGTGGCAAATGGAACACAAGTAGATAAAGAAAATAAAGAATATAAAGCTAATCTTGAAGAAGAAATTGTTAACTTGAAGATTCAAGTTGAAGAAGGAAATGAGATTTGTTGGGAATTAAGGTGTCTCAACCTTGGTAATTCTCTGCATTTGTAATGTTTACATTTATTATTTAATTGCCTATGTTGTAAAGATTTGGATAATCCATATTGTCATATTGTGGGATGTGGCACGGTGATGTGTCAATCCTACATAGATTATGACAACTTATATTTCTATCCTCACATGAGGAGATAGGCATCCCACTTAGTGGTAGGAATATTCTTCCATGTGTTGGCATCTTCCATGTTGTGTAAGGAATGTTTGACTGAAATGGTTATGATGGATTCCTATGAGGAATCTATGACATGTAAGATTCAGAAATAGAAGGTTATAAGATAGGTGATGACATGTGTCATGAAGCATCTTTGAATAAGGCATATTTGGGTGCCCTAAGGTGGAATATGACATGTTGTAAGAGAATATTCTATTTATAGCATGTGTATGATAGATTCTCTTACAGCTGTAAGTTGTAACCACTATGACAGATTCTATGACGGTCGTAGGTGTCATAAGAGCATCTGTCATAGCCCATTTTAGAAATAGGCGATCTCTTTGGGATGGGAGCTATGGACAAGTGTCAAGAACATTCTACAATGTTGACCAAGTGTCCTTGGGTGTGGGTTTTGGTCCATGAAGCCATGTTGGACGCCCATTCCAAGAAAGGTCCAATATTGCCTTGTATTTCCTATTTATACAGGTGCTTGGAGATGGAGTTTGTATCACAGGTTTATAGGTACTGTTATGCTACTGGATTGACTCCAGACATGAGTGTCGAAGACCATTGAAGCTTGCATTGCAAGTGTATTGTAAACAACTTTCAGTTTTGTTAAGACATTGTGCAAGTTTTTGAGTGTGGGGTTTTTCACCCGTTAAGGGTTTTCCCCACCGTAAATCTTTGTCTCTCTTCTTCTGTCTACTTTTTGGTTATTGTGTTTTGTTGCAATATCTAATGTTAATGGTTTAACATTGTTGTAATAGTTAGGATAAAGTTGAATTTGCATAGCCCTCTCCTCAATAGATTAGTGTAGGAAGCATTTTCCGCACATCTAGCTTCCTTTCAGTTGGTATCAGAGCTTGATCACCTTTGGTCCTAGTTGTTGGGTAGGGGTTTTTTCAGCTAATCTTAGGTTGAGTGGGAGTCTATGCAGAGCATTCTGTATCTTATTGCAGAAGGAGATGGCAGGCACATCAGGAAGGTTTGAAGTAGAGAAGTTCAATGGCAGTAATTTCAAGCTGTGGAAGCTCAAAATGGAAGACATGTTAGTTGAACAAGACCTTTGGGATAGTGTGAACGGAACTAAACCAGCTGCAATGTCACAAGATGATTGGGATCTCAAGGATCAGAAGGCTAAGTGTCTCATAAGACTTAGTCTTGCCGATTCTATGTTGTTAAATGTCCATGAGGAGACTACTGCAAAACTCCTTTGGAAGAAGTTGGGGGATGTGTATCAAGCCAAATCCCTAGTTAATAAACTTTTTTGAGAAAGAAGTTGTATTCTCTTCGAATGGAGGACGGAGGATCCATGGCTGAGCATATGAATGCCTTTAACATGCTGGTTGCACAATTGACATCTATTGGTGTAAAGATGGAGGAGGAGGATTGGTGTATGACCCTGCTTTGTTCTCTACCGGACTCATGGGATCATCTTATCATGGCAATTGGAAGCACCACATCCACATTCAAAATGGAAGAAGTGGTTTCTTCATTGTTGTTTGAAGAGATGCGGAGAAAGTCTTCTAAGGCAGCCAAAGAGGCCCTTATAGTTCATGGAAGACCCAAGGAGAAAGGGAAAAAGAAGGACAAGAAAGCTGAGAAGGGTAGATCCAAATCCCGTGGGAGATCGAAATCTCCTAGAAAGTCCAAGGCTCTTTGTTGGAATTGTGGAAAGACCGGGCATTTCTGAAAGGAATGCAAAGAGGAGAAGAAGAAAAAGAAGAAAGCTCCTGATTCAGATTCTGACAAATCACAAGATGACGGTGATGCTTTCATTGTAGCCTTGGCAACCCATGCATCTAATGATGTGTGGCTAATTGACTTTGGTGCATCATTCCACATGACCTTGCATCAAGACTGGTTCACTAAGTATGAGGAGTTCGATGGTGGAAAGGTGTATCTGGGTGACGACTCTCATCTGAAGATTGTTGGTCATGGAAGAGTCTCTATCTAATTCCCTAATGGTCAAGTGAAGGGGATCTCTGGGGTTTTGCACATCCTAGGCTTAGCACGAAACTTGCTTTCTGTAAGTATGTTGAATGATGCAGGTGTGCAGGTTGTCTTTTCGAAAGAAGGATGCAAGATGACTAGAGGAGCTATGGTGTTGGCTAAGGGTACTAGGAGAGGTACTCTGTTTCAGCTGGAGGCATACATTTCACAATGCAATAGTTCTTCTGACTCAAGGAAGAGGGCAGTAGTCACTTCATCCCCACCATCTAAATGAGCAGTGAAGAAATCTGTTGTTTCTAGTCTGATGGTTGTAATTGTGCATTGGAAGTTAAACTTCCTATAGAAAAGACAATGTTATGGCATAAGAGATTTGGCCACATTGGTGAGAAGGGTCTGTGTACCCTGAAAAATAAGAACATCATTGAGGGTTTAGATGATTGTAATCTTGAGTTTGACTTTTGCAAACATTGTATTTATGGAAAACAAAACCGTGTTCAGTTTTACTTGAGTTCTCATAAGTCTTCTGGTGTGTTGGACCTCCTTCATTCTGATGTGTTTGGTCCTGTTAATGTTCCTTCATTATCAAAATTTGTATTCTTTGTATCTTTTATAGATGATTACAGTAAAAGGACATGGATTTATTTTCTCAGAAGCAAATCTGAAGTCTATAGCAAGTTTAAGGAGTTTAAAGCCTTTGCTGAAAATCAGACTAGTAAAAAGATTAAATGTTTGAGAACTGACAATGGTGGTGAGTTCTGTTCTACATAATTTGATAAGTATTGCAAGGAACTTGGGATAGAAAGGCATAAGACAACTCCATACACCCTGCAGCAAAATGGAGTTGCAAAGAGGATGAACAGGACACTGATGGAGAAGGCTAGGAGTATGCTTAGTGGAGCTGGCCTAGAACAAAAGTTTTGGGCTGAAGCTGTTGCCACTGCTTGCTATCTGGTAAACAGATCTCCTACATCAGCTCTTGTTGGAAAGACACCCATGGAGGTGTGGTTTGGTAGAAAGCCTTTAGTAAGGCATCTTTGTGTTTTTGGTTGTGAGGCATATGCACATGTGCCTAGGGAGAAGCGGTCAAAGTTGGAGAACAAAGCTGTTAAGTGTATCTTCATCAGCTATGGTGTTGGTGTGAAAGGATACAAGCTTTGGGACCCCATGGCTGAAAAAGTGTTGTATATCAGAAGTATCATCTTTAGAGAGCTTACACCTTCTTCCACTATTTTGCAGCCAGAAGAAAAAGAAAAGAAAGAGGATGTTGTTCAGTTTCTTCTCACCCCTAAGAAGACTGAACAGAAAGACAATGTTGGATCTAATGATGAGGAGAGCTCTAGCAGCTTTGAAAGCTCAGATGAAGAAGCTGAACCTCAACCTCAGCTCTTGAGGTCTACACAGATAAGAAAGCAACCTGAAAGGTTTGGTTTTACATTGCGTGATTCTAGTTGTGCTTATGCTTTGCTTACTAATAGTGATGAACCTAGAACTATATCAGAGGCTTTGGATATGAAGGATGTAGTTTCCTGGAAGGAGGCCATGGAGGAAGAAATGGCTTCTTTGGAAAAGAATCAAACTTGGGACTTGGTGCCTTTGCCTCCTGGACAAAAACCCATTAGAGGCAAATGGGTGTTCAAGAAGAAAATTGGTGTAGATGGCAGTGTTGAGAAGTATAAGGCCAGATTGGTTGCAAAGGGGTATTCACAAGTGGAGGGTATAGATTATGGTGAGATCTTCTCTCCCATTGCAAAGCTGACATCCATTCGATTCCTGTTGTCTCTTGCAACAGCTTATGACTTGGAGGTAGAATAGATGGATGTGAAGACAACTTTCCTTCATGGTGACTTGGAGGAAGAAATCTACATGTCACAGCCAAATCATTACATGGTAAAAGGTAAATAAAATTTGGTTTACAAACTTAAGAAGTCTTTGTATGGTTTGAAGCAATCCCCTAGGAGATGGTACTTGAAGTTTGATGCCTTTGTGTTTTCAATTGGATTTGTGAGATCGAAATTGGATCACTATGTGTATTATAAATTTGAAGGTGATTGTATTCTCATTATTGCATTGTATGTTGAATGTTGCTCATTGGGAAGGGTAAGAATATGATTTCTGATTTTAAATCTCAATTGTCAGCTCAGTTTGAAATGAAATATTTAGGGGCAGATAGGTACATTCTAGGAATGGAAATCAGAAGAGACAGAACCAACAGAAAACTTTGGTTAAGCCAGAGTAAGTATGTGAAGACCGTGTTGGACAGATTCAGCATGGCAGATTGTAGACCATTGTGTGTTCCTGTTTCTTTGGGGACAAAGTTGTCTGTTGAGGATTGTCTAAAATCTCCTAGTGAGGTGGAGGACATGAGCAGAGTACCTTATGCTAGTGATGTTGGTAGTTTGATGTATGCTATGGTCTGCACAAGACCAGACATTGCCCAAGCAGTGGGAGTCCTTAGTCGATTTATGGCTAATCATGGACGGGTTCATTGGGATGTAGTTAAGTGAGTGTTCAGATATTTGAGGGGTACTTCCAAGTACTCCATTTTCTATCATGGTAATGTTTTAGGACCTCCGCATTCTATTGATATTCATGGATTTATGGATTTAGATTGGGCAGGTGACATTGACAGCAGGAGATCCACCAATGCTTATGTGTTTACACTGTTTGGTGGTGCTATTAGTTGGATGAGTAAGCGACAACCTATTGTTGCTCTGTCCATGATAGAAGCTGAGTATATGGCAGCAACTCATGCTTGTAAGGAAGCCATTTGGCTTAAGAGATTGTGTTCAGTTATTGGTGTTGATGCAGGTCAGACCACGATTCATTGTGACAGTCAAAGTGCAATTTGCCTTGCAAAGAATCCAACTTTCCATGCTAGAACAAAGCACATTGATGTTCAGTTTCACTTCGTGCGAGACATGGTTGAGGATGGAAAGGTAAATTTGGAGAAGGTAGATACTTTGACGAATGTTGCAGATGCATTGACGAAACCAATGGGCATGGAGAAGTTTAGATGGTGTTCGGAGTCTATGGGCCTCTCGGCCTATAGCAGTTAAATCCTATTTTTCTATTGGCTCTTACAAGGTGTTTGACAAGTGGGAGAATGTTGGGAATTAAGGTGTCTCAACCTTGGTAATTCTCTGCATTTGTAATGTTTGTATTTATTATTTAATTGCCTATGTTGTAAATATTTGGAAAATCCATATTGTCATATTGTGGGATGTGGCACGGTGATGTGTCAATCCTACATGGATTATGACAACTTGTATTTTTGTGCTCACATGAGGAGATAGGCATCCCACTTAGTGGTAGGAATATTCTACCATGTGTCGGCATCTTCCATGTTGTGTAAGGAATGTTTGACCAAAACGGTTATGACAGATTCCTATGACGAATCTATGACATGTAAGAGTCAGAAATAGAAGGTTATAAGGTAGGTGATGACATGTGTCATGAAGCATCTTTGAATAAGGTATATTTGGGCACCCCAAGGTGGACTATGCTATTTATATCATGTGTATGACAGATTCTCTTACAACTGTAAGTTGTAACCGCTATGACAGATTCTATAACGGTCGCAAGTCTTGTAAGAGCATCTGTCATAGCCCATTTTGGAAATAGGTGACATCTTTGGGATGGGAGCTATGGACAAGTGTTAGGCAAGTGTCCTTGAGCGTGGGTTTTGGTCCATGAAGCCATGTTGGACGCCCATTCCAAGAAAGGTCCAATATTGCCTTGTATTTCCTATTTATACAGGTGCTTGGAGATGGAGTTTGTATCACAGGTTTATAGGTACTATTATGCTGCCAGATTGACTCCAGACACGAGTGTCAAAGACCATTGAAGTTTGCATTGCAAGTGTATTGTAAACAACTTTTAGTTTTGTTAATACATTGTGCAAGTTTCTGAGTGTGGGGTTTTTCACCCGATAAGGGTTTTCCCCACCGTAAATCTTTGTCTCTCTTCTTCTATCTACTTTTTGGTTCTTGTGTTTTGCTGCAATATCTAATGTTAAGGGTTTAACATTGCTGTAATACTTAGGATAAAGTTGAATTTGCATAGCCCTCTCCTCAATAGATTAGTGTAGGAAGCGTTTTCTGCACACCTTGCTTCCTTTCAAGATTGAAGACTTCTTAAATACCAAGCTCAATGAGAAAGCAACTGATTATTCAAAACTTGAGGAAGAAGTTGTCACTCTGAGAAAAGAACTTAAAAAAACCAAAGAACAAATTGACAAGGGGTTAAAACTAGAAGGAGGTTCTAAAATTCTTGATGAGATAATTAACTCTCAAAAGCGAACAAAAGAAAAATCTGGCCTTGGGTTTGAAAAGAGGAAAGGTCCTATAACCAATACATCTACAAATTTGTATGATAACTTCAAAGAAGGAAAGTCTAAAACAAAGGAAGAAAAATCTTGCACAAACTATCCTAAAAAGATTGCCTCCAGAAAGGAAAAAGAAGATGGATTCATTCATGTTTAGAGACAAAGAAAGAACAAGAACTTCAGAAAGCCTGCTCCTAGACAAACTACTCCCACCAAGTTCTCTCAAACTTTCAATGGTAATTGCTATGCTTGTAATAAGTTTGGTCATAAATTTGTGGAATGTAGAATCAAGATGAATCAAAATTCACTTAGGCCTCCAAGGTACAATGCTATGAACTCTCATGGTCAGTGTCATGCTTGCAACAAAGTTAGTCATAAAGCTAATGGATACAAAAGTAAAATGATGAGGAATGGTTTCATGAACAAGAACAATGCTATGACTTCTTAATTCTTCTATGGTTACTGCTACACATCCAACAAGTTTGGTCATAAAGATGTTAATTATAGATCAAATGAAAGAAAAGGTGGTTATGCTCAACAATCTAACATCACTTGCTACAATTACAATAAATTAGGACAAGTTGCAAGGTTCTGCAAAGGGAAGAGTGTGAGGTCTTCTGCTCCTCAAAAGAAGAATGATATTGCTCAACAAAAGAAGGAAATGAATAGGACATAGAGAAAGAAGGGAGATAATGAAGTAAAGGAAGGATCTGCACCTCTGCATGGTGCATATGGATCCTCTGGAAACTAAAAGGAGGAAGTATTATTTCAGGGGGAGTTGCAACTACAAATAATTTTAAAACTCCTGAATGTATAAGATTCTAAAACCTTTAGCATAATGTCTAAAAGTGATATGGATATGTCTGATTGATGATATGATGATGTTTGATCAAATTTCTAGAACAAATTGAATGAAGATGGTGAAGTTGTGAAGAACAAAGAAAGATTGGTGTGTAAAGGATATTAACAAGTTGAAGCCATTGACTTTGAGGAAACTTATGCTCTAATAACCAGGATGGAGGCAATTGGAATGTTTATTACCCTTTATGCTCATAAGAACTTCAAGGTATATCAGATGGATGTTAAGTTAGCCTTTTTGAATGGCGATCTAGAGGAAGAGGTTTACATTGAGCAACCAGATGGTTTTCATATATCAGAAGATCTGAACATGGTATGCAGACTCAAGAAGGCTTTGTATGGTATCAAGAAAGCACCTAGAGCTTGGTATGCTAGGTTGGACAAGTACTTACTTCAGCAAGGCTTCAAGAAAGGTACTATAGATAACAATCTTTACATCAAGGAAGGAGATATGATATTGATAGTTGCAGTATATGTTGATGACATCATCTCTGGTGGAGATGATGATATGTGTAAGAGGTTTGTAGAGGAGATGCAAAATGAGTTTGAGATGTCTATGATCGGTGAGATGGCTTTCCTCCTTGGACTTCAAATTACTCAGTTAGATGATGGTATCTTTATTTCTCAAGCTAAGTATGTCAAAGAGTTGTTGAAGAAATTTTGTATGGAAGATTCAAAACTAGTGAGTACTCCCATGATCACTAGATGTCACTTGAGAAAGGATGATGAGTCTCCAGAGGTGGATTAGACTGCATATAGATCTATGATTGGAGGATTGTTGTACTTGACTGCTTCTTGATCTGATATCATGCATGAAGTATGTGTTGTTGCCAAATATCAAGCTAATCCCAAGCAAACACTTGAGAAAGCAATGAAAAGGATATTTAGATACTTGAAAGGAACTTCAGACTATGGGTTATGGTATCCAAGAGGTAATGAATTTCACATGAGTGCCTACACTGATGTTTATTGGGCTAGTTGTGTTGATGATAGAAGAAGTACAAGTGGTGGTGCTTTCTTCTTAGGAAGTAGATTGGTTTCATGGAAAAGCAAGAAGCGAGATTCAGTGTCCTTATTAACTGTAGAGGTAGAGTATATTGCAACAACATCCTATTGTACATAAGTGGTGTGGATGAAGCAAACCTTGAAGGATATCAAGGTATTGTATGATGAGCCCATTCCTATTTTGTGTGAAAATACAATGCTATCAATATTTCCATGAATCTAGTGATGCACTCTAGAACCAAGGATATTACAATAAGGTATCACTTTTGAGAGAGAAGGTTGCAGAAAATGAAGTAAGGTTGGAATATGTTCCAACAAAGGATTAGATTGCATATATTTTCACAAAGGCTCTTGCAAAGGACACTTTTGAGGATCTCCGATAGAGGTTAGGGGTAATTTCCCCTCCTTCTTGCTAAGATGCATAGTGGTGCATCTTTCTAGGGGGAGTGGTTCATGTTATATCTTTTTCCTAGACTGATGGTGGCTACATCTTAGGGGAACAAGGTAGTCGTTATTGATGATAGGGGAGTTTGTTTGTTGTAACAAGAAGTTATACCCTAAGAAAGAACATGCAAATATGTGGTTGCTGATGAGCAAGTAGTTGTTGCCCTTTGTCCCTAATGTCAAAGGGGGAGAATGAGTATGTGTTTCCATCAATACCAAAGGGGGAGATTGTTGCACATATGGTTCCTATGGTTGTCATTGATGTTAACACTATCACAAGGTTGTCATTGATGTCAACATTGTCATGGTGTGATGGTGTTCATGGTTGGATGTCATGCTCCTAGAGAAGATATAGTTCATGGTTGGATGTCATGTGATTACTGAAGTTCATGGTTAGATGTCATGCCTTGATTAGTGCAGAGTTTAATATGAAGAAATATTAATATAGGAATTAGAAGCACTAAGATGATTAGATGTGTTGCTAATGTTGGGAAGATGTTACTGGTGGCTTGAGGCATATTGTATGATCTCTCCTATTGTTCCTAAGAATGCATGTGTTGATACAAAGAAGGTTTGGATTCTAGAAGTTGGTGACATTCTCTACTACAGGATGACTGCATATGAAGACTGTCTGGGAGATTTCTCCACATTACTCCACATTAGAAGTTATGGCTATGTGGTTTTGGAACTATGCTCAGGGTGCAGTGAAGGTGATAATTCTAAAGTTTTAGATCATTTATCCTTCCTCTGTGAAAGTTATGCATGATAGATTATTGACATGTGTTCTGGAAGAGTAAGGTAGTGTTGAAGGCCTGTTGGGATGCTCTGTATTCCTCTGGATGTGTATGTTTGCCTTTATAGTTTTGTGGACATGTTTTTAGATGTGCATTACATGCTCTCTTGCAGTTTCAAGGTTCTCGGTGGTCTGCAAGTATAGTTTTTCAATGATAGTATGTTACAGTGTGTTCTAGATGACAGGTTGTTCTCAAAGTTCATGGTTGAAGATGTGCATCACAAAATCTTTGATGTACGAATATAAAAGAGTGTTTGGAGATGTTGTATGAGTCTTGTAGACTCATCTAGAAGAGTTTCATGAAGATCTTTCTTGTTTCCAGTACCACACAAGGTTTTCAAGTTGTTGTGGCCATTATGCTTCAAGTTTCACATGTCCTTTCTTAAGGTTGTTCTATTTTCTAATGCAGGAGCATCCAGTGGTGTAAGGGAAATCTTGCATCACCCAAAAAAAGATATGTTTCGAAATTTTTGATGTTCTTTCCATTTATTCTCAAAATTTGTGGTTCTGGTTCCATAATCGCTTGAATAATGATGTAGAACTTTCAATTTTTCTAAACTGCTAAAAATAGTAACTTGCTATTTTTAGAAAGTTTGCATTTGGGCATGGATTGAAGTGAAAATTTACAATAACTTAAATAATGTAAATATAAGACCTTTGGTGAAGGAATCACACAAAGATCATTTGCGAGCTGAAAGATATTAAAGTTTCTGTTTCCCAAAAAATGCCTAAAAATTATTCAAACTCAAGTTTGAGGCACTAAACAACCCCGTACAGGCCTAAAAATGGCCAGAACCGACAAAGCGGGTTCCTAGCGCGTAGAGCACTCCATGAACTTTCTGACGCATAAAATGGTTTGTCAATCAGACACCTGGATCAAAAGTTATGGCTCCCGGAAGTTGACCTATTTTTGGAGGGAGATGCAAATTTTGAAATTAGGTTGTTGGCCACCAAAAAAGGCTATTAATAACCATTTTTGGGAACCCTGGGCAGTAGTAGAGTTAAGGGGGCAAGTGTGGAGTCAAGAATATGCAAGAAAATAGAAACCCTAGCTGATTTGGGGTTACAGAAGGCAGGTGATTCTAGAGTCTGGGAATAGGAAGCTGTAATGTGTTGTAGCCTATGGAGGGTTGATTCCTCTGATTGTATTTGAGCTTCTGTAATGTAATAAGTTGTCCAAATCAATAAAGAAAGTTCTATTTTCTGTGTGCAATTTTTGTTGTTGTGTGTTTTATGATTTACCCCCTTCATCATTTTCAAATGAGCGGAGTGTGTTGATGTAATTCCTTGATAATTAATGCTATGGAGAATGTTTTGGACCTAGTTAAGCAAGTGGTGATGTCCGCAAGGCATGGATCTTCTACTAGTGTAGGGTGTAGTCTTGTTTAGGACTTGTCCTCTACATGTTTCATGTTGTGTGTTGTTTGGCTGACTTGTAAATGTATTTTTCATGTTGTCTCTGGCTGACAAGCAATGTAATCAATGTAATATCATGTAGAAAGGGTAAATCAAATTGAGTTAGGCGAGGTGTGATTGCAATGTGATTGATAAGGCTCACAAGAAGGATAAGGAGTAGAATGAATGCATTATGATGTTTGACTAAAGGAGAAAGAGTAAAAGTTGATGCTATCCTGATTCATCTTGAAGACATATCTATGACAGTGATTGAGTGAAGAGTGTGCCTAATTGATTCATTCATCTGAGAATGAAGAATTGCAATCATCAAAGGTATGCTTCTTCTTTTGAGATGTTGAAAACTATGGAAAACCATGCTTCTTCTTTTGAGATGATAGACTAGCAAGAGAAAGAAGGAAGAAAAGACAAGCCTTGGCTCGAAATACACCACTACAATAAAAGAACATCTCACCATCTAACATTGAATCAAACAAAGAAGAGCTTAAGGCCAAAGAAGTAAAGGATGATAACTTTAGTTAGGAAATTGTACCTTATGTACCCCTTTCTTCGTGTGTTCAAGATTGGGAGGAAGATGACTTGCTCGATGAAAACCGCTAGTTCATTTGTATACATAGGTAACTATTTCTAACCCTATTAGTCACCTTTGTAGTAGCAAACCTTTGCTCACTTATGTGACCTCCTATTATGTGTTGTGTTCCCTTGTGATGTGTTATGTGTTGTTTAGGCCTCCTTATATGACTCTTGATACTCTTGTAAGGTCAAGGATACTAGGAGACCGCCTCTGTTGTGACCATTCTTCTATTTGCTTCATCATTTTTCTGTCTTGTGTCTCCTCTATTTTATTGTTGCATGTCATGCCTTAGGGGCATAGCGTTGTAGAGGGTGTTTTGGGGGAATCCTCCTACATGGTGTTCCTAAGGAACTTGTTCTCCTCTCTCATTTTTATTTTTTACCTTCTTCAAGTGATTCTACCTAGTTGGAAGATGACAAAAATAAACAAATACTGATATAGACCATGCGTCCCTTCATAAAGAAAAAATAGACCTAGTCCATATATATATATATATATATATATTGTTTAGGGTAAATTTTGGATTGTTTAGTTTAGTGTTTAAATCCTCCTTTCATCCATTACATTCAAGGACCTTAGGATCGAGTGGCAGAGCACTATCAAGTCCTTGGTCACTTACAAATGTAGGGAAACTTGGATTAGGGTATTTGATTATCAATTTTCCTTCTCTTATGCTCTATTATCCATCAAAACCCTAATTATGTAAATACGGAAGTAAATAGACGAATAACAGAAAATGCTTCTGTAGAAAGATCTAAAATTACAAATGACTGTGCACTTATTTTTGGGGTTCTGAGGCAGAAAATTTGGGAACAAAAAAGCGGGCACCCAAGTCCAGTGCCATACTTTTTTTCGGGATCTGCGGACAAGATCTGTAACTTGTTCTTACTGCACCAAAGGTTTTTTCGTCATGAAACTTCAAGTACTAATGAGCGGGTGCCCAAGTCCAGGGTGTTCTTTTTCCTATTGTTCTACAATTGTGACACTCCAAGATGTCCTCCTGCAACATTACTTTATCTGCATCACCAACTTGTATCTTGCAACCATGAAACTTTGGGAGGGGGTTGTGGTGTTTAGGAGCTTGCCTCAGTCAAGCCCCAGAGAGACATTCAAGCCTTCCAAACACCATTTTCAGATAGAGAGTACATGCCCTTGTGAGGTAGAGGCAAAATCTAAATGAATAAATGATCACAAACACAATGAATGTCACCTTGTAGTGAAGACCTCATGAGAGGAAGATGCTCTTCATTCCATGAGGAAATGGATGCTCAAATCTGCAAACACAAATACATAGACAACACAAATTTGCTCTTGCAACACAATGAAAGCCTTGAATCACCTTAAGAATGCATATAGTTCACAATGATCATCTAGTTTCTAAATGAATGCCTAAACATGCTTTTATACACAACTACAAACACTCTTGCCAAGAATTTTGTAATTCAAACTTACCGTGTCGGCATAGGACCCAAATAATGGTCACAAGCTGACACCCAAAAATTAGGACTAACCCAAAATAGGGTAGGACTAGGGCGCGGGCGCCCAAGTCCTCCCCCCCTATTTTGGATAGGGTTAGGTTCAAGGGATCCCCCTAGGTCCCATTTGTCATGATACCTAGGGTTCATTCGATCGGGATGCCAAATTATTATGTAAGATGTCCTAAATACACACTAAAGACCCAAGAGCTAAACCTAAAGAGGGAAAAGCCCCCAAGGGGACATTTCCCAACGTTACATTTAGCCCCCACTTTAATGTACATATAAATGCAAGGCCAATACATGCATTAAAGTACAGTCACAAACACAACAAACACACCAAGCACGGAGAAGACATGCCAATCACATAGAAGATAGTAACAGGCACATAAAACATGGAGAATACAATTACAGTCATGTAAAACACGGAGAATACAACAGATGCACATAAGACACATTAATGCATAGAAGACAAGCATGATTCTTTTCTTTTCTTTTTCTCATATATATGAAGTGCAAATGCAAGTACTGGAAAGTAAACAAACCTTCGATAATACAGGATGCACTCATCACACAAGTCTTTATACTGTGTATATGGGGCAACACACATGCAAGACACGCAAAACCTCCTAAAATGCAGGATGCACTCATTGCACAGGTCTTTAAACTGCATATCTGGCAACAAATGTATGCCACACAAAACAAGCACGCCAAACACACATGCTTGAAGACACGGAGAAAATATGGCAGACAAGTGATGGAGTGTTCCTATTTCTAGGCTCAACACAATCTCAGGCACATTATAGGCACACACCGATGATTGGGCTTCACCACAAAAATTGCTGAAGACACGATTAAGGGTTGAGTTAGTCACAAAACTGCTCCCTGCCTCCACAGAGGACTTTTGAAAATGACGGGATGATGCAATCTACTCCGAGAAATACACCATCCCCACCTCTGCAGAGGGCTTAAGATAAAAAGTATATATGCGATATCTTGCCTCCATAGAGGGCTTACATGATTGATTGCAAACAAACTCAGGATGCAAGAAGCACTCATCACGCTGGTATTTAAACTACATCTGAGGACAAGAACATAGCTAACATCTACAATAGACAACTTACCTTATATATGCGCCCAGCTTAAGGTGGTTGATATCATGTATCGATATCAAGCACGTTAAGGTAGGAAGAAAACACACAAGGGAACACAAGCTCTTGCAAAGCCCATGCCCCCCGGAGGCGACATGTACTTCACGATTGCCAAATGTTCCCACAAACACATCCCTGCAAGAAACATGTTAGTGTCTACATAATCATGATAAACAACAACATCAATGCATATGATTAACCACACAAAGAGCCAAGGTTATACTATGAATCTGGAGTTCAAGGATAACCATGGGGCTATATCACAAAGCTCTCTGAATCGAGTACCACCAAGGCTAGATTCAAAGACAAACAAAGGTGCATAGAACAACAGTATTGTTAAGGTTTGTAAATGAGATAGAAACATCATCATAGTCACTACGTGGAAAGAACGAGTGCTTCCACTAGCCAAGCGTCAGATAAGATATACAACCCCATTGTCATATTAGGAACTAAGTCCATTTTTTGATTGCTCTTGAAAGGGACAGTAGGTCCGCATCAGTATAAATATTTTTTGTCATCCGCCCAATAGATAGAAACACTAGAGGAAGGGAAACAATAAATGAGAGGAGAAACAAGTGTCTTAGGGACAGTCATGTAGGAGGGTGCCCCCAAGTCACCAACTACAATGCTATGTCCGTAAGACACAACACACAACAATGAAATCAGAGAGAGGCAATATAGAAGAATGATGATACAAATAGAAGAAGGTCACAACAGAGGCGGTCTCCTGGTATCCCGGACCTTACAAGAGAATCAGGGGTCATCCCAAGAGGCCTAAACAACACATAATAGATCACGAGGGAAGCACATCATGAGAGAGATAAAGGGTTAGAGATACTTACCTATAGGATTTTTGTATCATATTTTTGAATTTGCGAACCTCTTGGAGAGGTACTCGATCATGTTGAGTGCACAATTTGAGTGGTTCTTATGAGAGTTTTGTTTATTATCACATGATATTTTCTTTGTAACTCATTGTGTAAATGTAACTTTTTGTTGCTTATGAGGAGGGGAACCACTTTTTTCTCCAACTGTTGATAGTCATCTTACTCTTTTCTAATTTTTATCAAGTTTTCGTTGTTGAATATTTCTAGCATGGTAATGATAATCATCTTGTACATCTTACTCATCTGTATTGGTTGTTGTTCCTACTTTTCTAATGTGTTGATTATCTCTTGATCCTTGTAAGAATAATGGAGGAGGAACCTCAGCATAAATTCCATTTCTTCATGGATAAGGTGGATTGTCCACTTGTTTCTTATCCACTTCAATCATTCCTACAATGTTATCATAGTCCAAGTAATCATCCTCGTCTACTTCCACTAAATCCTATTCCAACATATTGGTTTCAGTATGCTTAGGGAAAGGATTAGTGAAGATTTGTAAGTTCTAATTCAGCGGAGCAACCGACTTGTTTCCATTATCATTTACACTCGATACCTGGATGACATTTGAATCAATAAGGTCCTGTATCTCATGTTTAAGACACATACATCGTTCAGTGTCATGTCCTTGCATTCGATGATAATGACAAAAGATATTAGCATCGAAGTAAGGTCCTTGTTTACTAGGATCAACAGGCTTGATCGGGGGAAGCTTTAGAATGTTATTACTCATAGCTTGGTTCATGAAGGGATGATAAGACTTAGATATCGGAGTGAACTTTCTTGATTGATATGATGCTTTTTTTGGATTGGTGATAGCTGAAACATTTGAAAAGTTGTTCATATTCGGTCCATTAACCTTAATGAAGCTCCTGTTATTATTATTCCTCTTAAAGTTGTTTTGTGATGATCCACCTGTGGATTGACCAACTTGAGCCGATGAGTTTTGACTTTCATACTGACTAGATGAAAGTTGATAATCATGAAGGGCGGTGCATAAATGTTGAAAGGAGTTGTATTTCATCAAGAGGATCTTATCACAAATATTAGGTTGTAGATTTGTAATAAATATCTTCTGAACACCATCATCTTTTATCTGATACTGAATCTGTGCATAAAGCCCTTGATACCGAGTAATGAATTCAATCAACTTCTCTTTCAGACCTTGTTTGCATTGAACCAAGTCAATAAGAGTAACTTTGGGTCTGATATTTGCTTGAAAATATTGTAAAAATTGATCAATCAACTGCAAAAAGGAGTGTATTGAATTCAGAGGCAAAGAACAAAACCATTCTAAAGTAGTATCTTTGAGAGATCGCAGGAAAAGTTTTGCCAAAATAGAAATCACTACACATAGCTATAAATGTTGCCACATGAGTATTAGGATCACCTTTTCCACCATATTTTTCAAAGTGAGGAGTATCAAACCTCTCAAGCATAGGAGTTCTTAGGATCGCATAGGAAAGGGGATTATGGATATGATATGTTGGTATATTAGGCTGCGAAGAATTTGTCAAGTTTGTTACCTTTTGTTGTAAAGCAGTCATGCCCTATAAAAGTTGGTTTAGGATGGCATCATTGGGAGATGTAGTTTGTTGTGAGGAATTGGAACCAAAGTGAGGAGGTGATTGATCTTGGGATATGATAGGCGGTGGCTATAGATAGGTCAATGGTGGTTGGACATAATGGTAGGTGGTATGTGGTTGAGAATAACCATATGTGACGGGAGGTTGTGAATATGTGGGATGAAGAGGTGGTTAAGAGTAATTATTCATAGAAGAGGTCCCCTTAGGAGTCAAATTCTGATAATTAAATCTGACGGTTTTGTAATTAGTGCCATTAGATACTCCAATACTAGTGGTAGCATTACTACAAGCGTTCACATCAGTTGTTAAGATTGTTGATGTAAAGGTTGATGGTGACAAGTTGTATAGGTACTGATACTTGAGTATGAGATGGTGATAAAGTGTTATTTATCACTTGTGCACATTCGGTCACTAGCATAATGTTGGTTTGTACGATATGTGCTAGACCACGAATTGCATTAACACCATCTTGTCTTTCTTTTATCAATTCTCTTATGTTATGAATTGTAGGAACAACTTCTTCAGCTATTATCTCATTTTCCATAAATGATTGAAATTGGGCTAGCTCTTTATCCAATTTTTCTATTTTCTCATCAAATACATATCATGTCACCTCAATAGTATCATCAACATCATGAAAAGTTTGTTCTTCCATTGTACGTGTAATGGGCGTTATATCTTGTAATATTTGAGTTTCTCCTTTTGTAAAGAAGGTGTTCAATGTACCAACTTCTTCAAGAGCACTAGACCCCATGTGTCTTATACTTCTTCTTAAAGGAATATTTCTCTTAGGGCAGTGAGTTATTAGACTCATGCAGCAATATGCACAAATTTTAGGTACAAGATATGTTGTAAATGCTTGATTTTTTATACTTTTTCAATGCAAATGAATGAAATAAAAGCTGTTATAAGGATTTTGATCAAGGGCAGCAAATTATATGTTTGATATCAGTCTAATACAACAATAAAATCTTTCACAACACACTCTTGATGCAAATCTAAGATGACGACAAGTCAAAATATAGTGAAAATATGTCAAAATATGCAATTTTTTGCCAAATCTCAATGCAAAAGAGCATGACAAAGGGTTTTGTGAGGAAAATAATGATGGACAGCAAGTATATCAATAATAACAACCACTTAATGTCAAGCCCTAGCAAAAATAGGCTATTTTTCACAGTTTTTCAACTCCAATACCTAGCAAAAGGGGTGTTGTAATAAATTTTAGGAGGTGCAGCAAATAAAAGCAATGATATTAGTCACCTCAAGCCATAAATTTGTCACAACACACTTGGAGTGCCAACTAGGACAAACCCTAGGGCAAAAATAGCAAAAATAGGCAATTTTTTACCAAATTTTCAATACAAGAGCCCGATAAAAGGGTGTTGTGAAGATTTTTAGGAGGGGAAATAAATAATTACCCTAATAACAGCAAATTAATGCAAAAATATTCTTCACAACACGCCTATGGTGCAAATTTAGAGAGTCGATAAGGCCAAATCTAATGAAAATCGATGTTTTTCAAGCCCTAGGTTTGAGATCTTGACACAAAATGCTATATGAATGTTTTGAAGTCTGATTTATGATGAAAATGAAGTGTACTCAAATATTAAAATTAATTCCAAGCTCTAAGATGCAAAATGCAAGTGCAAATTTAATGAAAATGCATGAAAATTGCTAGTTTTTTTTTTAAATTTTCTATGAAAAAATGTAAATATTTGAAATCTAAATGCAAATTTACACTAAAATGCAAGACTACAGCCAAATGCAAGTTTGAATGAGTCTCTAAAGTTAGTAGAAAAATCTGAAAGAAGATTTTGCCTACTAACCCTAGATTTTGGAATTACTAGGTTATATGAAAATTGTCAAAATTTCTACAAAACCCTAGCAATTATACAATGAAAATGCAATGCAAATTATTGAATTTTTGTAATTTTCTGTATTTTATATCAGATATGATGAAAAAATCATAATAGGAAAAATTAGAGTGAATTGATGCAAATTAGAAACCTATATGAAAATGCAAGTTAAGGTTTCCAAATTTTCAATTTTTTTGTAATTTTCTCAATGCAATAAGATGAATGACTATATGAATGAATGAAATCAACCCAAATCTGAAGACAAACACTCAGAAAGTTGCAATTAAGTCCAAAAACACGGGTTCACCAAAATGTTTAGGGTAAAATTTGGATTGTTTAGTTTAGTGTTTAAATCTTCCTTTCACCCATTACATTCAAGGACCTTAGGATCGAGTGGCAGAGCACTATCAAGTCCTTGGTCACTTAGAAATGTAGGGAAACTTGGATTAGGGTATTTGATTATCAATTTTCCTTCTCTTATGCTTAATTATCCATCAAAACCCTAATTATGCAAATATAGAAGTAAATAGATGAATAATAGAAAATGCTTCTGTAGAAAGATGTAAAATTACAAATGACTGTGCACCTATTTTTGGGGTTTCGAGGCAGAAAAGTCAGCGACAAAAGAGCAGGCGCCCAAGTCCAATGCCCTACTTTTTGTAGGGATTTATGAACAAGATCTGCAACATGTTCTTGTTGCACTGAAGGTTTTTCAATCACGAAACTTCGAGGACTAATGAGCGGGTGCCCAAGTCTAGGGTGTTCTTTTTCCTACTGTTGTGGTTGTAACCTGTAACCTGCAACCATAACCTACAACCATAAAACTTTAGGAGGGGGTTGTGGTGTTTAGGAGCTTGCCTCAGTCAAGCCCCAGAGAGACATTCAAGCCTTCCGAACACTGTTGTCAGATAAAGAGTGCATGCCCTTGTGAGGAAGAGGCAAAATCTAAATGAATAAATGATCACAAACATAATGAATGTCACCTTGTAGTGAATACCTCATGAGAGGAAGATGCTCTTCAATCCATGAGGAAATGGATGCTCAAATCTGCAAACACAAACACATAGACAACACAAATCTACTCTTGCAATACAATGAAAGCCTTGAATCACCTTGAGAATGCATACAGTTCACAATGATCATCGAGTTTCTAAATGAATGCCTAAACATGATTTTATATGCAACTACAAACACTCCCACCGAGAATTTTGTAATTCAAACTTACCGTGTTGGCATAGGACCCAAATAATGGTCACAAGTAAACACCTAAAAATTGGGACTGCCCCAAAATAGGGCAGGACTAGGGCGCGGGTGCCCAAGTCCTCCCCCCCTATTGGGTAGGGTTAGGTTCAAGGGGTCCCCCTGGGTCCCATTTGTCATGATATCTAGGGTTCATTCCATCGGGATGCCAAATTATGATGTAAGATGTCCTAAATGCACACTAAAGACCTGGGAGCTAAACCTAAAGAGGGAAAAGCCCCCAAGGGGACATTTTCTAACGTTACATATATATATCCGACTCTTGACTAGTAGAATCATTTCATGTGATGTATCATCTTATGATAGTTCTTGTGACTAACATTTTACAATCCACTCAATCTACTCTTACACACTTTGAATGGTATCTCACCTTATTGCTACACTCGGTTCCAAGGTACCTGTAGTATAGCCCAATAGTTATAATCGGCTTTGAAACTATGAGTATAGCCTTGGTCCTTGATGTAACTACTTTCATGCATATATTTTATGTGGTTATTATCTTAGAGTAAGATTTCTAACATCTCTTGTTGATTATCTTAGCATATCTTATCAATGTGTTTGTGGGAACATTCAGCGATCGTAAGCACATGTCACCTTGGGGGCATGGGCTTTGTGAGAGCTCTTGTTCCCTTGCATGTGTTTCTCTCTACCTTAATGTGCTTGATACCAACAAGTGGTATCAACCACCTTAAGGTGGGGGCATATATAATGGTATCTATCTAATGATTTTGGCACTAATGAAGCATGTTTGTAAGCCCTCTCCACGAGGCAGGATGTTGTATATCTTGAGCTAGTGCACATCCTTATCTAAACTGCATTAAAAAATCTCTCTCTGTGAGGTGGGATAATGTATCTCTTGATCTAGTGTTAATCCTTTAATACAAAGCCCTCATCGTGAGGCGGGATGGTGTATCTTTTGATTTAGTGTAGATCCTTTTATACAAAGTCCTCATCGGGAAGTGGGGTGGGATCTTGAGCTATCCTCCCTTAAGGGTGTCTTTAGTGGTTGTTGTGGCATAAGCCCAACTATCAGGTGTGTTTGTAGCGTGTTTGAGATGGTGGGACTTAGCAATAAGTTCCTTCCACCACTTGTGTTTGTCATGTTTAAGATGTATAGTATGTCTATGACATGCTATACAGCAATCGTGTATTCTATGTGTTTTCCCTTGTGTGTGGTGTAAAGGTTGTGGTGATGAGTCCCCCCACACTTAGGTTTATTTGGTGTGTCTTCCCTCATGTGTGGTGTAAAGGGTGTAGCGATGAGTCCCCCCACACTTAGGTTTATTTGGTGTGTCTTCCCTCATGTGTGGTGTAAAGGGTGTGGAGATGAGTCCCCCCACACTTGGGGTTTTGTATGGCGTGTTTTCTGTATGGTGTAGTGTAAAGGGTGTGGCGATGAGTCCCCCCTACACTTTGGGTTTTGTATTGCATGTTTTCGGCGGTGTAAAGGGTGTAGCAATGAGTTTCCCCCGCCCCTTAGTTAGAATTTATTGCATATATGTGAAAATGTTATATCACCGTCTTCATTGTGTTTTGTGTGCTTCTCACTTTCTTCTCCATGTTTTGGGTGCTTCTTATTGTCCTCATCGTGTCTTGTGTGTCTTCAGTGTGTCTTCTAGTGCTTACCTAAGACTGGGGGCTAGACATAGTTCCTCAATCATTGTGTATGCCTTAGCTTCATGTGCCTGGCATGTTTGATGTGTTTTCAACCATACTTTAATGCATGTATGGGTCTTAAGAACATACATACATTAAAGTGGGGGCTAAATGTTATGTCATAAAATGTCCCCCCTAGGACTTTTATCTCCTAAGTCCTGCTCCCTTGTCTAGACCTATTTTGTCGGGACCCAAATTTAAAATGTTGGCAAAGTGACCGTTAAAAGGTTTCCCTTTGTCAGCCTTGTCAATTTCATTTACAAATGTTTAGCAAGAATGCATATATAAACATGTTTAGAACTTCATTTTACTCCTAGTTGATTAAGGTGAACTTATGGTCATCAAGCAAAGAGCATTCAAGGCATTCATTGTGTTGCAGAGCAGTATTGTGTTGTGTTTGTATGTGTTTGTTGTAGATTTGGCTTCATCAACTCATTTCCTCATGATGTGAAGTCATTTCATCTCTGTGAGGGTTTATACCTACTAAGGTGATATCTATCTTGTGTTTCAATCAATCAATCTTATCATTTTCTTTTGTCTCTATCCACCAAGGACACACACTCTATCTAACAACAGTGTTGGAAGGCTTGAATGCCATTCCGAGGCTTGACCAAGGCAAGCTCCTAAACACCACAACCCCCAACCCCTCTCTTGTGATTGCAGGTTACATGTGTAGAATCTTGCAGAGAGGAGTTACAGGAGATCAAAGTAGAGGATAAAGATTCAGAACTTGAAGAAAATAATGAAGAATATTCCTTTCTGGACAAGGGTGCCTGCCCTTTTGTCCTCTAGTTTGGCTTTTTTGAAAACTCTTGAGAAGGTTGTAGTCTTCATCTGATAGCTCCAGATCCACAGAAAAAGCTATCTCTTGGACTAGGATGCCCGCCCCAGTGTTCCTCAAGTTTCTGCTTTCTAGAATCCAAATCCTGGTATATTTCTAATCTACATTTAGTGCCTTCATGTGCGAGCATTTGTCATGTTTCATCTGTTTGTTTAAGATTTCATATAATTATGGTTTAATGTTTAATCGAACTAATATTTAACAAATTAATCAATAGCCTCCAAATTTCCTTATCATTTCAAGTGGCACCAAACCTGTAGCTGAGTCCTATTGCAAAAGTTGTGACTTGACTCAGTTTAATGTCCTTGAATGTTATATGTGAAAAGAGGATTTAATCACACTATCAACCATTATCATCATTCCCTCTTTTCCCACATAGCAATAGTATTAAAAAGGCTTGTTACAACAATTTCACAACACGATACATGATCACATCATGACAAAAATGATTCTACTAGTCAAACATTAGTAGAAAATTACCCCCATCATCATATATGGACTAGGTCCATTTTTGTTTTCTTATTTTAGAGATACACAGTCCTTATCAGAAGTGTAAATTTGTTGTCATCATCCATCGACTAGTAGAGCCATAAGTACAATGGAAGAATGAAATTATGAAAAATGAGAGAGTCAAAAGTGACTTAGGGTCACAATGTGGGAAGATGCCCCAAAACACCCTCCATAATGTTCTACCCCCAAGGCAACACACACAACAATTGACACGAGAAGTGTAGAAGAATAAATAAACAATAGAAGGAATGTCACAATGGAGGCGGTCTCCTTGTATCCTTGACCTTACAAGAGTATCAAGGGTCATCCAAGGAGATCTAAACAAACATTTAACACTACACATGGGAACACAACACATCAACATATTGTTAGAGAAAAATCTGACCTATAATATTAAACTACTTATTATCCAATAACTTAATTAAATTAGTGCAAATACAATAAACAAAGATATTACCTTCATAGACTGATTCACCTCGTAACTTCCATTATTGCCTATTTCATATTGATCTTATGTATGATTTGAGCTCTCAGAAGTTGTACTTCCTTGTTGTTGAAGATGACAATAGGAGAATGACTATGATTGGTTTGTGCAATGGAGATTAAACTAACAATGTAACTCTATGATGATGGATAATGAAGGCATGGAGACATGGTTGGATGATTGTGATGATAATGAGATTATGCAAGTTCAATGAGGATACTTTGCCAAAGGTACTTTAGTAGGATTTCTGCAGAGTAAGATTACTAAATCTTGAGATATGAAAATGAGTGTGAGAGCCTTGCTTTTATAGGCTTGAGGAGGCTAAGATCCAAGTGTCAATAGATCCATGACTGGAGGAATTATCTATGATGTGTACAGTTGAGATGGATTTGGGGGAGATAATCATGGGAAATATTCCTACTACATTTACAAGGTAGAGGAATAAATGGATCCATGAGCCACATGTCATTATGCTCACAAATGACCTGTGAGTTAAAAGTGGAAGATTTTGAGGAGATTGTGGAAGAAGGATTCCTAATCTGTTGGAATCTGATAGATGAACTAGAATGAGAAAGACAAGTGTCTTTGGGCATAAAGGTGATTGAGAGATAATAGGACACATGTGGGTGAGGACAATTAGCTAATTAAATATTAAAATATTTAATTTTGTGCGCAACATGGTGAGGTGTAAGTGACATGGATGAGATGAGGTGGAATTATAGAATTTAAGACTTTGGAATAGAGGAATTTATGATTAATTAAATAATTTAGGATTATTTAATTAGGGCTGACTTAGAGGAATTTGGATATTTTAATTAAATAAATTGATCTTATTTAATCATTAGAAGAATAAGAGAAATGTGAATCAGATAAATAAATTAGGATATTTATTTATTGATAGAAGAATAGGAATAAAATAAATATTTAAATATTTATTTAATTCGACTCAAGCCATTTTTAGATGTATATATTTTGCCCCTCTTTGAGACAATGTGTTTTATCACATTGTTTTAAAGAATAATTTTTTTTTGACTATGATACATGCCCTAGTTTGCCCTTGGTATAGGTTTGGTGATGGTAGGGTGCCCCCTTGGGAGATTGGACGAGAAGAATGTGACAACAAGACGATAGATGATCTCACGATGAGATAGGTTGAATGACAGGGTACGCAGGTGAAGAAATTGGTTGATGTGGAAGAAAAAATTAGATGAAAAACATGCCCCAGCATGCACAAGGGTAAACACCTCCCATTAGGGTTCCTTGCACTATAAATAGGAGTGTGGGGTCACATTCTTAGTCATTTGCACACTTATCTTTGCTAGAGAGTTTATAGGAGATCAGATCCTTAGTGTGAACAACAGCTAGCCATGATGTAGCAAATTCTAGTCGAGTTGCACCACTTCGAGAGGATTTGACAGTTCAACCGTCCAGTAGAGTACGACCCACTGGTAAGTACGCTTTCAATTTTAGTGTAGGTGCATTTATTGTGGTCAAAACGCTAGGTCAAACTTAGGTTTTGTAACTGCATTGAAGGAATGGTCCTGTGCATTTGCCCCACAAATTGATGTAAATGATGTGATTCCGCACAAATGCCATAGGAATGTGTGCAAACACCCTAAATTCGCAAACATAGGATAGAATTGTGCATTCATTTTAATGTTGCGTGTTCATAAGGTGATGAAGGGGGTAAATCACAAAACACCCAATAATAGATATTGAACACAGCAAATAGAACTTTCTTTTATTGAACTAGGCAACTCTTTACATTACAGAAGCTCAATTACAATCAGAGAATGAATCCTCTACTGGCTGCAACACATTACAGCTTTCCCCAACCTCAAGACTCTAGAATCTTCAGCGTTCTGTAACCCCAAATCAGCTAGGGTTTCTATTTTCTCACCTATTCTTGACTCCACACTAGCCCCTTTAACTCTACTACTGCTCAGGGCTCCTAAAATAGTCATAAATAGCACTTTTTGGTGGCCTCCAACTAAATTTCAAAATTTGCAACTCCCTCCAAAAGTAGGTCAACTTCTGAGAAGCATAACTTTTCATCTGGGTGTCTGATTGACGAACCGTTTTAAGCGCTGGAAAGCTCGTGATGTGAACTATCACGCTAGAAATCAATAAATAGATTTCTGTCAACTTTTCAGGACATTATGGGAAGTTTTAGTGCCTCATATCTCGTTCCAGAAATTTTCAGGGGCTTTTCAAAAAATAAAAACTTTAATATCTTTTAGCCCACAAATGATCTTTGCCTGATTCCTTTGCCAAAGGTCTTATATTTCCGTTATGTAACTTTCTAGAAGTTTTTGCTTCATTACGTGCCCAAATGCAAACTTTCTAAAAATAGCAGGTACACTTTCCAAAATAGGCAAGTCGCTATTTTTAGCAGTTTTGGAAAACTGAAAGTCCTACATTATTATTTTGGATATTATGGAACCAGAAATAGTAATTATGGAAAGAAATGAAAGCAACTACAATGATTTTGAATTAACTTCTTTTTGGGTGATGCAAGATTGCCCTTACACCACTAGATGCTCCTACATCAGACACCCAGGGTAATTTGAGAAGTGACCCTGTCACATCTCAGATGTTTGTGTGAGGAAAACCTAAATGGTCAACCTCTGTCTTAGACAACCAAGACAAATCTTCAACAGGCCTTCCTTTCCATTTTACCAGATATTCTTCATATTGCTTGTTCCGAATACTTCTTCCCACACGGCTATCCAAGATCTCTTCTATCTCCTCCATTGAAGTAGATGCTAGAATACTCCACTATACTTCTGTTGGTCCATCCTCTGTTCCACCTTCATGATATTCTGATAAATCAGCAATGTTGAAAACAAGGGAAATATTGATCCCACTCGGCAGCTCTACCTCATATGCATTTCCTGAATCATGCTTCTTTAGGATTCTGCATGGTCCAAATTTTTTCATTTTCAACTTATTGTATGTTCCAATTGGGAACCTTTCTTTTCGCAAGTGAACCATGATTTCATCTCCTACCTGGAATTCCTTATATCTCTTGTTCTGATCTGCCTTAGCCTTGTACTAAATATTCATTTTATTAATGTGCTTTCTTACCTCTTCATGCAAATTCTTTAGATGTTCTGCAAAGTCTTCAGCTTCAATGCTTATCTTTTCTCCATTGTCCAGCTTCCTTAACTCAGAAGCATTTCTTGGGCTATTGCCATATACAATCTGGAATGGTGATTTACCAGTACTCCTATTGACAGAATTGTTGTAAGCAAATTCTGCTTGTGGTAAAATCAAATCCCATCCCTTGGGCTTATCTCCTACTAAGCATCGTAGCAGGTTACCCAAACTACTATTCACCACTTCAGTTTGTCCATCAGTATGTGGATGGTGTGCAGAACTAAACTTCAAATTTGTCTTCAACTTCTTCCACAATGTCCTCCAGAAATAACCAACAAACTTGGTATCTCGATCTGAAACTATGCTCTTTGGTAGACCATGTAGTCTCACCACTTCCCTGAAAAATAACTCTGCAATATGAACATCATCACTAGTCTTCTTACAAGGAATAAAATGTGCCATCTTTGAGAATCTGTCCACCACCACAAAAATAGAATCATGCCCTCTCTATGTCCTTGGTAAACCAAGAACAAAATCCATACTAATATCATCCCATGGCTTCTCTGGTATAGGTAATGGTTGATACAATCCTGTATTTTGACTTGTTCCTTTTGCCATCTGACATACTCTGCAACTCTACACAAACTTCCTCACATCCTGCTGCAACTGTGGCCAATAATAATTTTCACCAACAATAGAAATGGTCTTATCTCGACCAAAGTGTCTAGCCAGTCCTCCACTATGCTTCTCTTTAATTAGGTTCTCTCTCATGGAACTCCTCAGGATGCACAACTGGCTTCCTCTAAACAACATGCCGTCTTGGATTATGAAATCCAACCATTTTGTCCTATCCAAAGTAATAGGCTCTAGACAAGCTTTCCAAGCCTCTGTAAAATCTAGATCTTCAGGATACAAACTTTTGAGCTCATCAAACCCAACAACCTCTATCTTCATTTCTGTCAACAAATTTTGCCTTCTGCTCAAGGCATTTGCAACTCTGTTGGACTTCCCACTCCTATGCTTCAGAACAAAGGTATAACTCTGCAAAAACTCAACCCATTTTAAGTGCCTTTGGTTCAACTTCCCTTGACTAATAAATATACTACAAAGCCTGATGATTAGTATATAAAACAAACTCTTTTGGCAACAAATAATGTCTCCATTTCTTCAAAGCCTGAACTATTGCATAAAATTCCTGATCATAAACAGAATATTTTTTCTTGGCATCATTAAGCTTCTCACTAAAATAGGTAATGGGCTTACCTTCTTGGCTCAAAACAGCTCCTATACCACTACCACTAGCATCACAATCTACCTGAAATACCTTATTGAAATCTGGAAGTGCCAAAATAGGTTGTTCTACAACTTTCTGCTTCAATGTATCAAAGCTCTTGTTGGCTCCTTTAGTCCATCTAAACTATTTTCTATCCCCTCTCATTATTTCAGTTAGGGGTGCACAAATGCTACTGAAATTCCTGATGAACTTTCTGTAAAAACTTGCCAAACCATGAAAAGATCTTACCTACGTTGCACTCCTTGGTGTAGGCCACTCAATGATAGCCCTTACTTTTTCTGGGTCCATCTTAAGACCTTCCTCTGAGACAACAAATCCTAGGTATACCAACTCTTTCTTTGCAAAACTGCATTTCTTCAGATTAATCAACAACTTCTCCTCCCTCAGCTTCTCTAGAACTCTTCTGATATGCATCAAATGCTCATCCCAAGTCTTATAGAAAATCAAAATATCATCCAAATAAACAATAACAAAACTTCCCAAAAATTCTTTTAGTACCTCATTCATGGGCCGCATGAATGTGCTTGGTGCATTGGTTAGCCCAAATGGCATGACTAACCACTCATACAAACCTTCCTTTGTCTTGAAGGCTGTCTTCCATTCATCCCCTTCTCTGATACGGATCTGGTGATACCCACTCTTCAGGTCAATTTTCGTGAAGTACTTTGCTCCACTCAAACAGTCCATGATGTCATCCATTCTTGGCAATGGAAATCTATACTTGATCGTTATCTTATTGATAGCTCGAGAGTCTGTACACATCCTCCATTCTCCATCTTTCTTTGGTGCTAGTACTGCAGGTACTGCACATGGACTTAGGCTCTCCCTTATCAGTCCTGTTGGAACTAAAAATTTCTAGTAAATTCTTTCAAAATTTTTTACAGGGCCATCGGTGATTACTTGAATGTTAAGGTACGCTACTCAGATGTGCTCCCAATTAGGCCAACTCACAATCAATTACAGAACATGTCAGGTGAGGAACAAGAACTGCTGGTACATGGACAGTTCTTGAAACACTTTTTCTCTTAGAAGAAAACCAGAGGGTAAAGAATTGCCAGTGCATGGACAATTCTGGTCAATACTCTCAAAAATACTTCTTTCCATGCACAGTAGTTCCACTATTCATCATAGTTCATAGTTCACCCAATGGAGTAGGCACTGAACTGCTCCTCCAAAGATCTAGGATCTTGCTATGCCCACAAGGGCCATACATCCCCAGACGGAGCCTATGTTGGAACTAAAAATTTCTAGTAAATTCTTTCAAAATTTTTTAAAGGGCCATCGGTGATTACGTGAATGTTAAGGTACGCTGCTCAGATGTGCTCCCAATTAGGCCAACTCACAATCAATTCACCTATTCCAAATTTCCAATCATATGGGAATGAACACACATTGTTAAGCTAAATCGCATTGCTTTGAAATTTTTGCATACTTGTCTATCCTCTAGAACAAATCTATAAGCAAGTAGGAGCTCACCATTTGATTTCTTTCTATAAAACATAAACACTTGTTTCCTTGTTTGATATGATCCTACCTTGAAAACCTACTATCATTTACAATATGAACTATGCCTCTTTGTGAGCTCTCCATTAAGACTTTTGTTACATTCCGCAAAGCATTCCAAGCATCAAGCTCTACTCTTCCATCCAATTCATCAATCAATCTCTCCGTAAGCTTTGTTACCTTGCCTAGGATAATAATTTGAATTGAAACACCAATTGGTTCTCCTCCATCCTGTTCAACTTTCTCCTCTTAGCTATTCACACAGTTGTTACCATGTTATAAAGCCAACAAGCATCGTTCACACCTTGATTTCCTTCGTCAACATACCCTGAAATTAACCAACTTTTTTCGTAGTGGGCATCTATTTTCCATGGTCGGACAATGCAAAGCCTCACAGAATGCATAAGTGGATCAGCCACAGTAAAGGTCTCTTTTGGTACCAAGTTGAGATTTGTCGATATCATCCTTATATCGTGGACCAAGGTGGCATTAACGAAGCTGGCCATGGTTTTATTCTCCACGTAATTTGCCCCTAAAATGTCGAAATCCACACCAAATTAGTGGCGTCTGTGGATAATTCCAGCTTCTTCAACGAATTTGGAAAATCTTGGTGTCATTCTAACTTCTCTGTCAATATTTGAGGTTCAATTTGGAGGGTATTTTTTAATCATGGCGTCAGATGCTGAGAATGCTTCTCAGGAGGTTGAATCTGTAGCAATAGAATCAGAGAAGTACTTGAACTCTATCACTGAGGTTGATGCTTTTCAAAAAGCCTCATCAGCCAAGCAGGCCAACACATCCACTGATGACAGTAGAAATGTCATCCTAAATGCCAAAAGGTATACAAATGAAGAATGCCAGTCATTCCTAGAGAACCCTCCATTTGAAACAATTTGAAGAAAGTAAACCTTGATGAGTATCTTCACTTAAAGCCTGGAATATCAAGTAGGGAAGATTGCAACGAAAACCCACTTGGAACATGTAAAAAATCAGAAAAATTAGAGCAACATTCCCATGAAATCAAGTCTGTGGAAAATGAAAATTCTAAAGGAATGCTTGGAAATGAAATTCATCCAGAATGTTTGCAAGAAAAACAATTCCTAATTCCACATCTCATTTCCACCAATGAGCATAACGTTGGTATTCCTTGTATCCGGGCAGCTAATGATGCTGCACATAATACACCCAGATCCCTTGGTGTATGGAAGCCTATTATCAACAAATCGAGTGTGGGAAAGACCAACAAGATTGTGAGAACAGATTTGAATGTCCAAAGCCCGGGTGCCCGATGTCTAGGTCCAAGAATTACCAAGACTCCTTACCGAAAAAAAATCTCCGTTGAACTGGTTTCCACCTAAGAAGACAGAATCTTTTCTTGAACGCGAGATCAGAATGTTGCAAGAAGCAGAGGGAATAAAGGCATCCCTAGACGAGACTTTGGTGGGTTCAAACATTATATTGCCCAGAGTTGAGAGGGAAAAACGTGATGTACAAGCTGCAGCAAAAGAAGCTATGAAAACTCGCAAAGCTGCTTTGGTAGAAGCATCCTGGGGTCGTATCCTAGCGGCGACAGGAATTCCTTGTAGATTAGCTGCAGAGGAGTTGAAGAAAGCTGAGAAAAAGGCATCAGAAGCTCTTGCTAAGGCAGTAGCACTTGGTGTGATTATGAAGAGCAGCAAGTCAATTTTGAGAGCAAGTTTCTTGCTGAAGTTCGCATGTTAGGTGCATTGAAGAAACACCCATGCATTGTTGACCTATACGGTCATCAGATTTCCTCTAGTTGGGTTTCTTTATCAGATGGAATGGGAGAATCTCAAGCTGTGCAGTCTTTAATAGCAATGGAGTATGTTAATGGTGGCTCTCTTGAGAAATTGCTTTGCAAGCTGGCACAAGAAGAGAAAATGTGCACTACGCCAAAGTTGGCAATGTTTATTGCTAGAGATGTTGCATGTGCACTGTCAGAACTTCATTCTAAAAATATCATTCATCGAGATGTCAAAAGCAAAAATGTTCTCATAGATTTAGAAGTTAAAAGAGCGGATGGAAGTCCACTAGTCAAGCTTTGCGATTTTGATTTGGCAGTACCTCTTCATTCATCATCCCATACATGCTGCCTTGCTCATCATGATGTTCCTCCTGCTGAGTTTTGAGTTGGAACTCCTCGCTGGATGGCTCCGGAGATGGTTCAAGCAATGCATAGACCACAACGATATGGAATGGAAGTTGATATTCGGTCCTTCGGATGTCTTATCTTGGAATTGTTGACATTACAAATACCCTATGCAGGATTATCAGATATTGAGATTCATCATTGTTTACAGATGAAACAGCGACCCCAGTTTACTAGAGAGCTTGATAAATATTTATCAGAATTAAAGGATAAGGTTCCAGCTAGAAAGGGGTGCATATTTCCTGAAGAAAATGAAGATATAATTAAACTTTTGGCTGATTTGTTCATCTCATGCACTGAATCTGATCCATCTCGATGCCCAACAGCAAAACAAGCATATGAAATTTTTTCTGCAATTTCAACTTTCACGTTTGACTGAAATGTCAAGTCACAACAAAGAGCAGTTTCAAGCTTGCATAAGTTTGAGTCAAAACTCTTAAGCAGCCGGCCTTTGGAGATATTGCTTGGGAAGTTAGCTCAGGAAGAAAAAAGGTGCACCCTGGCAAGATCGGCAATGTTGATTGGTGAAGATGTTGCATATGCACTGTGAGACCTCCATTCTAAAATATCATTCCATTCAAGCTGATAAATATTATTGAGAAAAAGTCATTAAGTTTGCTAATGATGAAAATTACATTCGGCTGGGCGGAATATTAAAATGAATAGTGCAAAATAAGAATTATTTCACGGAGGAATGAAGTATTTTTAACCCAAGGAAAGATTTTTAAGAATGTTTTCATTCCGAGGTAAGATATTTCAAGGGGTTCATCAAGTGAGGTAATTATTTTACCTAGAGAACATTCCTGTGTGAAAATGCATTATAATGACCAGTGAAATATCTTTCACATAGGAGATAAAAAAGGGATAATAATCTTCACCCAAATAATTATTTTGCTCCAAATAGAGGTGAAAAGAAAAATTGGATAAATATTAATTGGAGAAATATTGTATTCCCGTGGGAACCCAAAGAAAATTAATTAATAATTAATTAAATAAATAAAGAGTTGTACCAAAAAAGAATATTTTGTGATTGGTAAAAGATTTATGTTAAAATTAATCAAACCTAAAGTCACGACAAAAGATTTGATTAAATTATTAAGAGCCTTAAAAGGAAATATCAACGCAAACTATTATTAACATTTGGGTATATGTCACGGAGATGAAAACCCTAAATGTAAATATAAGTGAGAAAATATACAACAGAAACATTACCGCACGCCACAGGTCCTAAGGTTCACCTCAATAGAAATAAAGTATTATTTATATACTGTTTATCTGACGAATAATTTGTTTCCTTTGCAGGATTAGGGTTGCGTTAAATGCAATGAAGTGGCTCTCGACTGGCGGTTAAATGCTCTCAACGGGGAAGATTATATATTTTATTCTGGCCTCCGAGGATTTGTTGAGTCTTTCAAATCATGTTGTTTAATTTATGTAATCAATAAAGTCGGTTCTTATGGTTGGTTCAACCAATTATCAGCCGTCATGAATGTTGTAACGGGTCTGAGGCTTGTTGCATCTCTTTAAATAGAGATCCCAGGACCCGGAATAGGGAGTTAGAACAGGGTGAGAATAGGAAGTGAGAATTAAGTTAGAAATAGAGATTCTTTACACAGACAAATTGAAACATTTTGGATATCTGATGCAAGTTTATATGCAATTTCGTTTTGAGAGAAGTTATGGTGCATGATATGCTCTGAGGCAGCATTGGAGGATTCGAATTCGAGATACGTTGTGACGGTATCATCTGTTTGTCGTTTTTATTCAATCAATTTAATTATCTCCATATCATTCATTTTTCGATTATTCAATTTAAATGTGTCAAGGATAGGTTTAAATTGTCTGATTACAGTTGATAATTCAGTATAATTGATTAGATTGGTTTCTCAGAGAATTAAATCCTTTCTCATCAATTATAGTAATCTTAAAATATTGAGTGGATTATTAAGTACGATTAATTGATTAGGTTATTAATTTGTCTCCATAGTTGATCTAATTTGTTAATTTGCAAATCTAAATTGGTTCTTTCCGGAAAGATTAAAATCCTTTTAATGTTTGCATTTAATTCAATTATGTCCTCTGGATTACTAAGAATGAATTAATAATTTCTCCTTTGCACGTTTGTACAAGTTGCAAACTATTGTATGTGCCAATCAGATTAAATTATTACCTGATACAAGTATCTGTTTCTGACATCCTGACTCCGTTGCCCAAACAGACAAAGCACCAATCAAATTATTGATTTATTTTATGTTTAAAATCATTTGTAGATTCATTTCATGTTATTTGTTATTTATTTTTGTTAGAGTTTAGGTTAATTCATTTGCTTTCCTTAGAAATAGTTTACAGTATTTCATCCAATTCACAAGTATGCCATTGTAATTGGATAAACTAGCAGCAAACCAACATAGATTTGATCATACAACCTGCTTTGATAATCAAAGGTTCACCCACCTAGGTTGTAGCAGGACCTAAAGCGCAGGGAGAAGCTGATCGTTAAGGTCAAACTCCAGTCATTGGCTCAAAAACGTTGTAGATTTGACAATAGGGCTTGGCATCCCCTTAGAATCCACAACCTGCATTTTCGAGACCCAACAAATTGGCGACTCTACTGGGGAGAGGTTTGCCTAAAAATCTAAAGCCATTTGTTATAGAGTCAAATCCAAAGTTTTTATTAAAAGACTCCGCTGGGAAGAAAAGAAACAATTTTTTTTTTCCTACTTGAAAGAAGTAGGTGGCGACTCCATTCTAATCACAGATTTTAAACAAACATTATTTTTACAAACATGAATGGAAGGAGGTCTCTGCAGAAATGGACAAACAAAAATGGGTCCCCCCAAAATAAAGGCAATATTGATAAAGATAGGGAAACACTTAAACAACCACATGAGAGTACAAGTACTCCGGGCCAAAATTATACGATATATACCTCCCCATTCCACGATGAAGTTGAGAATCCTATGACACCAACAGATAACCCTAATGATATGTTTAATCAGGAAGCACAGCCGCAAAGGACTAATGAGATAGAAAATCAAGGTGAGGGAAATCATGAACATACTAATCATCAAGCTATCGTAGACTATGACTGTATGACTGATCAGGAACTTGCTATACATTTAGAATATCAAGAACAAAGACTCAAAAATAGACAACAAATGATACAAAGAGCCGAAGAAATCAATAGACAAATGGCCCTTTTAGATCTTCAAGCACGAAATTCGACTAAGTATGTGCCCCCACATAGAAACAATAATAATCCGCACGGAATGCCTCAGAATACTACTGTTGTTGGAAACATTAGGGTACCCCATAATACATGCAATAATCTTAATCAGCAAAATAGGCAAGTACATAGACCTCCACCTGTAAATACTGGGAATGTTCACCAACAACATCCACCTCCAGGGCAAAGACTTAACAATCAACAACCACGACCTCCCCCACAACAAAATGTGTATCATCAGCATCATATCCAACCCAATATGTATCAACAACCTCCATTTGGATACCAGTATTATCCACCATACCCTAACATGCCACTTCCAAATCCTATGAGTATGGCTAGACAATTTGACTTGACTGGATATCAACTATATCCTTACCCCATGGATAATAGTTGGAGGAACACTGTACCTAAGTTTGCAGGAAATAGTGAATTAACAGCAGAGGAACATATTAGACGATTCAATGCTTTTATACAAGACATTGGCATTGAATATGAGGATATAAAAATGAAATTATTTATGATATCTCTTATTGATGAAACAAGAGATTGGGTAAATAGTTTACCAGATGCTTCAATATACTCCCTGACAGATTTCCACAATCAATTTCTTGAACAATATGGAAATCAATGTGCCCCTGAATTTGCTCTTCATGAACTAATAACTATTCAAAAGTATCAAAATGAACAAGTGTATGATTTTAATTGGAGATTCACTAAGTTATATAACAAGATCCCACAAGAATCCAAACTGAACCACCAAGCAGCCCTTAGCATATACTTGAAAGCATTTGACCCAAAGACAGGTTATGAACTTAGGAACAGAAGCCCTAGAACTTTGGCAGAAGCACAGAAAATAGCTCTCACTATTGAGAACAATAAAAAGGCTGCTGGGATAATTGGAAAAAGAGAAAATATAAGAGTCCCTCAAAACCCTAATCCTCCTTCAAACAAACAAGATTACTCACATAGAAACGAAAGGCCAAGACTTCATGATATGCCATATCATACGAATTGGAAAGATGGAAAACCGGTGGATAATAATAGGAGACATAACTATGGAAGAGATACCCCGGATCCTTTAAAGAAAAATGGAACCCACATGGTAGAAGACAACCCATGGTGTATGCCCTGTAATTTGCCGCATTCTCCTAATTATTGCGTGGTAGCACAATCAGTACAAAAGGATCAGGTATCTTATAACTCTGAAAGGGAAAATCATACTATAAACATGTTGGGTACTAAACCTCACACTTTTGAAGAAGACTATTCATCCAATGAGGAGGCGGGATACGAATATGATGTGGGAACTCAAAAGTATAATGTGAACATGGGAAAACAAGAAATATTTTCTGACCATGAGGAAGATTTAGGGAACTATGGATATGGTCTTGATACAACACATAATTGTCATTGGCGAAAACCTTCTGAGGAAGAGAGAAAATATTTAACAATGGCTGCGGTAGCACAAGCCAAGAGTAGTTACAACTTGAGAAACAGAACAATCAATGTTGAACAAGGTACCCCTAGAAGTGTGTTTATCAAAAATCAAGTCACTGGTAAAAATGATGAAAGCAAAATTGAGAAAACACCTCATAAAACAGCTCCTGTTAATACACAAAACAAAACAAAGGATAGTTCACAAACTGAGGAAAAAAGGCAAACAAAAGTTGAAAGGTCAGAACCAAACATAAATCCCCCATTTGATATTGCCCAAGCTGTTTCTCAAGTGAAAATATCTGTGCCACTTCTAGAAATAATGAAGGTAGAAAAATATAAGAATACAGTGGTAAAGATGATCTCAGATGTATCAGACAAAACACTAGAACAACCTAGCCATAAAATAAATAATGTCCAACAAGAACCTGTCAAGACCCCTGAAGTTTACTTAGGTGATACATTAATGAAAAATCCATCTCAAGTAGATCCATTCTATATCACTTTGTTAATATGAAACAAATTGGTTAGGAATTGTATGCTTGATTCGGGAGCAGCAATGAACATAATGCCTATGGCTGTCATGAGAGAGCTTGGAATGTGGGTAGATACTACATTTGGCAAATGTTATGCGATGGATAATAGATCTGTGCCAATTGTAGGAGTCATGAAAGATGTTGAAATAAAATTGGCATCTCACCCTGAAGCTGCTTATAAAATTGATATCACTGTGGTAGATATTCCACCTTATTATGGAATGTTATTGTCAAGACAATGGACTGCTATGGTAGGGGGAAATGTGCAATTAGACTTATCTTATGCCACTATCCCAGGAGGAACACACGCAGTTAAACTTTATAGGGAACCACGGTTTGAAAATATTATAGAAAAGATTGATCCAAACCAAATGACCTGCTTTTGTGACATAGATCTTGGCACATTCAGGATAGAAGAAAACAATCTTGAACTGAACAACACTGACCCAATTCACCATGAAGCCCAACTTGATGAGAATGGTGTATGGACCATGTATTTTGATGGTGCATGCAGCAAGGCTGGGAATGGAGCTGGGATACTTTTTATATCACCATCAGGAAAGACATTCAAATACTCATTTTTCTTGGCCTTTGAATGTACCAATAATGTAGCCGAATATGAAGCACTCTTGATTGGCTTGAGCATTGCTAGAAAATACAAGATCAAACTGTTAACTGTATATGGAGACTCTGAGTTGGTAATTTCACAAATCAAGGGCAAATATTCCTCAAAAAACAAAAGATTAAAACAATACAAGAATGCAGTTCTGGATGATATAGAAATGTTTGATGCTTTTGCGATAAATTGGATAGATAGGTCGAAAAATATAATGGCTGATTTCCTTGCAAACATAGCTTTGAAAAGGGATGATATTACACTGTCAGGTATTTCAGAAGCTGAGTACAAAACTAGACCAACTATCCCAGACAACATATATAACTGGCAAGTTTTTGATAGTGATGCTGATTTACTCAAATTTTTGCATTGTATAGATCAATATGAGAATCAAGAGATTGATCTTAATGCTTTTGTTGAGGAGATTGATGGTAAAGAGACTTTATTTGGGAAGGAAATTGTCCAACTTAAAACCAATAAGATTCCGAAGGGATTAGTAGCTTTAGAGAGAGTTTTTGATGCGAATGATCAATCCATTTCCAAAAAAGTAACAATAAAAGAGGAAGATGTGGAAGAAATAAATTTAGGAACTGAATTGTCACCTAAAAAAGTCTACATTGGAAAGAAGATAACCCCTGCAATTAGAAACATGTTAATTACATTATTGAGGAAATATAAACATGTATTCGCCTGGTCCTATGATGATCTTAAAGCTTATAGGGAAGATTTATTCCAGCACGAAATCCCTCTGAAGCCAGATGCTAAGCCTTATAGACAAAAGCAAAGACCTATCAACCCTGTGTTAGAACCAAAGATGTATGAAGAACTCATGAAACTCAGGGAGGCTGGCATCATAAAACCAATTAGGCATTCATCCTGGGTTTCAAATTTAGTGCCTGTTAGGAAAAAGAATGGGGATATTAGACTTTGTGTAGATTTTAGAAACTTAAACATATCCTCCCTTAAAGATAATTATCCCTTGCCTAATATGGAAATCTTGTTACAAAGGGTCACTGGCTGTGAATTGTTATCCATGATGGATGGTTTCTCTGGTTATAACCAGGTTAAAGTTAAAGAGTCTGAACAATACAAAACAGCCTTTACAACCCCGTGGGGAACATACGTATATGTAAGGATGCCATTCGGCCTTACAAACGCTGGAGCTACATTCCAAAGGGCAATGGATGTTGCTTTCGCAGGTTTAATAAATGAGATCATGGCTGTGTATCAGGATGACCTCACTGCATACTCAAAAAGGGCAGAGGATCATGTGAATCATCTTGAGAGAATATTTATAAGAGCACTAGAGTATGGTGTTTCCTTGAACCCTAAGAAATGTAAATTTGCAGTCACAGAGGGGAAATTGCTTGGGCACATAGTATCCAAGGATGGAGTTAGGATTGATCCCGAAAGAGTAGATGCGATAGGTAAAGTTCCTATCCCAAAGACAGTCAAGGCCATACAATCATTCTTTGGACAAATAAACTTTGTGAGAAGATTCATACCAAACTTTGCAAAAATAATTAACCCTATATCTAGAATGTTGAAGAAAAATGCAAAGGTTAATTGGACAGATGAATGTATAGAAGCTTTTGCATCCATAAAAAGAGCAATTAAAGAAGCCCCAGTGCTAAAATCTCCTGATTTTAGTAAACCTTTTCAGATCTTCTCCTTTGCGTCTTTTCATACAGTAGCAGCAGTAATGCTACAAAAGAATAGTGAGGGTTATGAGCAGCCTATTTCCTTTTTCAGTAAATCACTCCAACATGCAGAACTTAACTATGATATCACTGAAAAACAAGCCTATGCGTTAGTGAAAGCAGTGAAGGCATTTAGACCTTACCTAGTTGGGGCTAAGGTGATAGCTTATGTCCCAAATGCAGCAGTCAAAGATGTGTTTATGCAAAATGAAGTAACTGGGAAGAGATGTAGATGGATAAACCGACCTCAAGAATTTGATATAGAAATTCAAATCACAAAACTGGTAAGGGGACAAGGGCTAGCAAAATTAATGACTGAAACAAACCTTGAGGCTGCCCAAGTATGTAATATTGAAAATGAAGAGGACATGGTAACAAGTATTGAGAATACTCCTTGGTATACTGACATAGTGTACTACCTCAAACACATGAAATGCCCTGAAGGATTTGATGATAATAAGAAAAGAACTCTAAAATTGCATGCTTCAAAATATGTGCTTATAGAGGGAGATCTTTATTGGAAAAACAAGGATGGTATCTTATTGCTTTGTTTAGATGAAGAACAAGCTAAATCTGCCTTAAGAGAGATGCATCAGGGAGTGTGTGGTGGCCATTTCTCAGCTAAAACCACAGCACACAAAATATTAAGGGCTGGCTACTATTGGCCCAAGGTCTTCAATGATGCCTATAGCTTTACTAGGAAATGTGATGCCTGTCAGAGATTCTCAGGGAAGTTAAAATATCAAGGGGCATTACCCTTGAGACCTATGCAAGTTGATGCCCCATTTCACCAATGGGGAATCGACTTTATAGGAGAGATTATGGAGAAATCAAGTGGCGGCCATAAATGGATATTAGTAGCCACCGACTATTTTACGAAATGGGTGGAAGCAATACCTACAAAACAAGCAACTAGCAAGGTTGTGATGAATTTTCTATTGGAAAATATTATAACTAGATTTGGGGTACCATCGAGGCTCATAACTGACAATGGAATGTGCTTTAGATCTGATGAGTTTAAAATATTTTGCAAATCTTATGGTATCATGGTCTCATATTCTTCTCCATACCACCCTCAGGGTAATGGGCAAGCTGAGTCTAGCAATAAAAGCATCCTGAAGATTATAAAAAGAATGTTGGATAATAACAAGAAATCCTGGGATTCCAAGTTGAGATTAGCACTATGGGCTGATCGGATCACAGTAAAGAAGGCAATTGGCAAATCACCATTTGAGCTAGTATATGGAACTCATGCTAGACTCCCAATACACAACCTATTGCCAGCATGTAAGTTTATCCTGCAAGAGGATTGGGATGTCCCAGAACCGATGGAAGAGAGGTTAGAACAACTAATGGAATTAGATGAAATAAGAGAACAAGCAATGCAATAGAATAAAAAAATGTAAATGCAAATGAAATACCTGTATGATAAAAGGGCTAAAGTCAGAAAATTTGATGTAGGTGACATAGTGCTTATGTGGAATGCTAGAAATCAAGAAAAAGGCAAACATGGGAAATTTGAAGCTTTGTGGATCGGGCCTTTTGTCATCAGTGACAAAGGAGGGGAGGATTCCTATCATTTACAGAACATGTCAGGTGAGGAACAAGAACTGCTGGTACATGGACAGTTCTTGAAACACTTTTTCTCTTAGAAGAAAACCAGAGGGTAAAGAATTGCCAGTGCATGGACAATTCTGGTCAATACTCTCAAAAATACTTCTTTCCATGCACAGTAGTTCCACTATTCATCATAGTTCATAGTTCACCCAATGGAGTAGGCACTGGTCTGCTCCTCCAAAGATCTAGGATCTTGCTATGCCCACAAGGGCCATACATCCCCAGATGGAGCCTATGTTGGAACTAAAAATTTCTAGTAAATTCTTTCAAAATTTTTTAAAGGGCCATCGGTGATTACGTGAATGTTAAGGTACGCTGCTCAGATGTGCTCCCAATTAGGCCAACTCACAATCAATTCACCTATTCCAAATTTCCAATCATATGGGAATGAACACACATTGTTAAGCTAAATCGCATTGCTTTGAAATTTTTGCATACTTGTCTATCCTCTAGAACAAATCTATAAGCAAGTAGGAGCTCACCATTTGATTTCTTTCTATAAAACATAAACACTTGTTTCCTTGTTTGATATGATCCTACCTTGAAAACCTACTATCATTTACAATATGAACTATGCCTCTTTGTGAGCTCTCCATTAAGACTTTTGTTACATTCCGCAAAGCATTCCAAGCATCAAGCTCTACTCTTCCATCCAATTCATCAATCAATCTCTCCGTAAGCTTTGTTACCTTGCCTAGGATAATAATTTGAATTGAAACACCAATTGGTTCTCCTCCATCCTGTTCAACTTTCTCCTCTTAGCTATTCACACAGTTGTTACCATGTTATAAAGCCAACAAGCATCGTTCACACCTTGATTTCCTTCGTCAACATACCCTGAAATTAACCAGCTTTTTTCGTAGTGGGCATCTATTTTCCATGGTCGGACAATGCAAAGCCTCACAGAATGCATAAGTGGATCAGCCACAGTAAAGGTCTCTTTTGGTACCAAGTTGAGATTTGTCGATATCATCCTTATATCGTGGACCAAGGTGGCATTAACGAAGCTGGCCATGGTTTTATTCTCCACGTAATTTGCCCCTAAAATGTCGAAATCCACACCAAATTAGTGGCGTCTGTGGATAATTCCAGCTTCTTCAATGAATTTGGAAAATCTTGGTGTCATTCTAACTTCTCTGTCAATATTTGAGGTTCAATTTGGAGGGTATTTTTTAATCATGGCGTCAGATGATGAGAATGCTTCTCAGGAGGTTGAATCTGTAGCAATAGAATCAGAGAAGTACTTGAACTCTATCACTGAGGTTGATGCTTTTCAAAAAGCCTCATCAGCCAAGCAGGCCAACACATCCACTGATGACAGTAGAAATGTCATCCTAAATGCCAAAAGGTATACAAATGAAGAATGCCAGTCATTCCTAGATAACCCTCCATTTGAAACAATTTGAAGAAAGTAAACCTTGATGAGTATCTTCACTTAAAGCCTGGAATATCAAGTAGGGAAGATTGCAACGAAAACCCACTTGGAACATGTAAAAAATCAGAAAAATTAGAGCAACATTCCCATGAAATCAAGTCTGTGGAAAATGAAAATTCTAAAGGAATGCTTGGAAATGAAATTCATCCAGAATGTTTGCAAGAAAAACAATTCGTAATTCCTTCTGCAACCATGCAATCTGATATGGATGCGGATGCTTTCTTCTTATCAATTTCAATTTGTCAACCATCTCCTCTGAAACAAGATTATCAGTGCTTCCACTGTCAATAATAATATCACAACACTTACCCTCACATTTGCACCTTGTGCAGAATAAACTCTTCCTCTGATTGGGTTCTTTCTCCTCATTCAGCAAGGTTCTTCTGACAACTAGGGTTTCTCCCCTTTCAACATCTTCAGAATGCTCAGAATGTGCATCTTCATCTACATGTGCAACTCGTGCATTACCTTCAGGTCTTCTATTTGTCCTTCCTTGATGTTGCAGACACTCATATGCTCGATGCCCTTCTTCTCCACATTGGAAACAAATTCCTCTAAAACCTCCTCTTGTAGGTCCTTGCCCAGGTTTGCCTCTTCCTCTTCCTCTTTGATCACCATTGTTCTGGTCACGAGGGTAGTAGGTATTATCCCCTCTTTGATTTCGACTGGTGCATGTTTCTTCACTTTTCTTTTGATCTTTATTACGGCCTCCATAGGGTCTTCCACCAGTCCTTCCACCTTGACCTCTTCCCCTTTGCTTGCTATCAAATCTTTTGTTCAGCTTCTCTTCCACCTTCAGGGAAAACTGGTACACATCTTCTATGGTGGTCATTCTGACTAGGCTCAACTCCTCTTGAATACTCAGCCTCAACCCATTAATGTAATAGGCTACCTTCTCCTTGTTGGGCTCTGCATGGCCTGTCCTAATAGTAATTTTATAAAACTCTTCTGTATACTCCTTAACAGACTTGTTACCTTGCTTCAGTCCTTACAGCTTCTTCAGCAACTCCATCTCATAGTCCACAGGAATGAACTATTTCTTTAGTTTCTCCACCATCCGATCACATCTGGTGATCTTTTGTTTTCCTCTTCTATTCCTCTCTAATTGGACCTCCTTCCACCAAATATTGGCGTGGCCCTTCAACTTTGTTTTTGCAAACTTAACCTGATCTGGGTCCTCCACATCTTCATACTCAAAATACTCCTCCATGTCATTGATCTAATCAATAAGTTGTTCTAGATTCAAATCTCTAGAATATGTAGAAACTTTGATCCTGGGCCTCTTTCCAATCTTTGAAATGACCCTCAACAACCTTACTTCTGCAGCATCTTCGGCAGCTTCTTGTTCTTCCTCAGATAACTCTTCTTCAACTTCATCTTCGCTTTCTTCTCTTGTCCTCGGCTCAAACCCTCTTCGTAGCTCCTCTTGCAATGCATCGATTTGCCTTTGTAGGGCTCTAAAACCCTCTTCTGTCAAAGCATTCCTCCCAACATGATTTCTTTGTGGAGGCATCTTGGTCTCCGCAGCAAACCCACAACCTCAGGTCCTGGTGCAAACTACCTCACGGTCGGCGATCTGTCTACACTCAGGAACCCTTGCTCTGACACCACTTGATGAAGGGGGTAAATCACAAAACACCCAATAACAGATATTGAACACAGCAAATAGAACTTTCTTTTATTGAACTGGGCAACTCTTTACATTACAGAAGCTCAATTACAATCAGAGGATGAATCCTCTATTGGCTGCAACATATTACAGCTTTCCCCAACCTCAAGACTCTAGAATCTTCAGCCTTCTGTAACCCCAAATCAGCTAGGGTTTCTATTTTCTCACTTATTCTTGACTCCACACTAGCCCCCTTAACTCTACTACTGCTCAGGGTTCCTAAAATAGTCATAAATAGCACTTTTTGGCAGCCTCCAGCTAAATTTCAAAATTTGCAACTCCCTCCAAAAGTAGGTCAACTTCCAGGAAGCATAACTTTTGATCCGGGTGTCCGATTGACGAACTGTTTTAAGCGCTGGAAAGCTCATGATGTGAACTATCATGCTAGAAATCCATAAATGGATTTCTATCAACTTTTTGAGATGTTATGGGAAGTTTTAGTGCCTCATATCTCATTCCAAAAATTTTCAGGGGCTTTTCAGAAAACAAAAACTTTAATATCTTTCAGCCCACAAATGATCTTTGCCTGATTCCTTCACCAAAGGTCTTATATTTCCATTGTGTAACTTTCTGGAAGTTTTTGCTTCATTACGTGCCCAAATGTAAACTTTCTAAAAATAGCAGGTACACTTTCCAAAATAGGCAGGTCGCTATTTTTAGCAGTTTTGGAAAACTGAAAGTCCTACATTATTATTCTGGATATTATGGAACCAGAAATAGTAATTATGGAAAGAAATGAAAACAACTACAATGATTTTGAATTAACTTCTTTTTGGGTGATGCAAGATTGCCCTTACACCACTGGATGCTCCTGCATCATAAGGGGATGCTACGCATTTGCGATAATGCTGCGCAAACGTTATGGATCTGTGCATCCATGGAAAAGTTGTACAAACAAAGGGAGTTCCTACAAATTTACAATAATTCCGTGCAAACATTGTAAATGTGCGCAACTGACTCCAGAATCTGCGCATTTGAGTTTTTTTGCACAATCAGAAGGGGATGTTGCGTACTCATCCTAAATCTACACATATGTTTAACAGAACTGTGCATCTGTTTTAGATAGTCAAAATACTTAGCAATTTGATAAAGTTGGCATCGTGATCGATGTTTGCCAACTGATAGGTCATCTTTGAGATTGATAGACTCTCAGGAGAGATGATAGGATAGATTTCCTGTTAAAAATAGTTAAGTTCTTGATGATTGATAGATAGATTTGTAGTTTATCTAATTTTGTTTGATTAATGCATGTTTGGCTGATTGCAGGAGGAGCTTGATGATGTACTTATGTCTTGGGAGTGATTTTCGGTGACACAACTGATTAGACAGTACTTGACAAAGACTGATCACCTAATTCTTGGATTGGTTGTTTTATCTTTTGTTTGCTTGATGCCTAAGATTTGGGCTAATCTCAGATTGTTGACTACATTCGTGGAGCAATTTCACAGTGAGGATGGGACAGTCCATCTTCCTACTAGGGAGATCACTGTGACTTTGGAGGATGTACATCAAATTCTATGGATTTTGATCAATGGAGAGGTTGTGGAGTATGAGTCTTAGATTGGGGCTGGGTTGGATGAGTGCCGTCGAGTCTTTGATGATGATACCATTGATGGTACAGAGATTAGCTGGGCAGACATGGTTGCCTACTATGAGCCTCTTCTATCGGTTATTGCTAGGTTGATTGGAGGGATAGTGTGCCCTGATAGGAGGTCACAAGGGTTTGTTGTTGGATGGGGGAGAGCTCTAGAGTGGATTACTACAGAGGGCACTCGATATGCTTGGGGTGTGTGCTTGCTTGCCCATCTTTATCATGATTTACACCAGTTCGTGTATGGTGGATCTTCTCATTTGTCATGTGGAGTGTCTCTTCTATAGATTTGGGCATGGTGCCACATTGTGGTTACTCAACATATTGGTATGAGTACTCGAGGTAGAGATCAGCCATATTCTTATATGTTCTAGGAGAGCCTTTCCCAGCCCAAGATGGGAAAGTTAGAGTACTGGCGGCATGCATTTGATAATGTCGATTTAGTTGTGTGGCGCCCCTACCTAGATTGTGAGGTATGAGATGAGGATGCCTTGGAGTTACCTTTTTGTTTCTAGACTAGGTGGTTGATAGGGAAGACTCCCTATATAATTGAGAGGCACATCGTTTCTTGTGTGTACTAGCAGTTTGGCAAGATCCAAGGGATGCCCTAGGGGAATGCCATCTTTGCTAAGATGCACAGGTGCATCTTATGAGTAGGCACGAGCAAAGTTTCTTACAGATTCCTTACTAGCCATGGCTGATGAGGCATTCAGTTGTGGATGCTGGTATCACACAGGATTATGCTGATTATTTTACTGCACACCCATTTTTGTGCTACTCAGAACCTGGGGAGCTGGCCCTAAGTCAAGATGATCGGGAGGAGGATGATGTGGGGCCTCGATGGTGATGGGGAGGATGAGGTGGCCGGGGTGGCAGGGGTGGGGGTGATGATGGCGGAGGTGGTGGAGGAGGTGGAGGTAGAGGTGATGAGGGAAGAGGTGGTGGTGGTGGAGGTAGAGGTGATGAGGGAAGAGGTGGTGGTGGTGGAGGTGGCAGTGATGGAGATGATGGAGATGATAGGAGGGTTAGATAGCAGGTAGACAGAGATCCTACCCAGCAGGCACAGTTGGTAGTGTTGGGACAGATACAGCCTCCTATGCAGCCTTAGGCACAAGGACAGGATGATGGGGTGATTGCGGGGTTATGAGCCCAGGGGGCTCAGTAGCAGTTATAGATTGCACAGTAGTAGGCTTAGCTGGGACAACAACAGACTTAGTTGGGTCAGATGCAGAGTTAGATCACCTGACTGTAGCGTGAGCTATAGACTGCCAAGTTGGAGAGAGATACCATGATCCAGTGATATACCAGGCAGATGGGGCTATTAGAGCAGGTACAACAGACTATGGGACACAAGGCAGATAATGGCAGATATGGTGAGGGCTAGCCAGGAGATATTCTATTGGCAGTCACTCTACGAGCAGGCTGTGCACCCAGAGCGACGAGTAGGCAGCTTCCACCCGAGCTCCCGAAGCAGGTCTTGACAGACATTTACGGAGAGTGGTGGTGTTATGGGGCCACCTAGGGGAGCACCAGGTGTTGGGACATTAGGTGGTGGTGGAGATGGTCATCCACAGTAGCTGACACCTTCAGGAGGCAGCCACTCCTAGGTGCTAATAGACATGTATCATTTTGCAGCATCATTTTGTATACACCACATTGTGGACATTTTGAGATGTATTATTTTTTGATATCATCATACACTTGGACATTATTATTCTTTTGATGATGATGATATGTATGATCTAGTGTTTGATGGACTATGTTATGATGTATTGATTATGGATGGACATTACTCATGTTATGATGTTTTGATGATTATGCTTATATATGACCTACATGCTTATGTTTTTCTTATGGATGGATGCTATATGTTTGATGTTACCTATATGATTGATGTTATGATTATGATTCTATATGTGATGCTTCTAACATGTTGGTGCCATGATGTTGATGACACTTATGATATGATGCTTCTATGATTTTAAATGATGTTATCTACGTGCAGCTATGTGTAATGATTCTATATGTTTTATAGTGTATGCCAACCTAATGCATATGTGGATGATTGTACTACATGGTTTGCAATTTTCTAATGTATGATGATCTAATATGCAAATGATATCTATGTTTTTTGAATTGTCTTGATGATAAGTCTTATGCATAAGACTTATATGACCTGATGTTCATGAATGATCTAAATGTTTAATGTAATCTAATGCACTTAAATGTTGGATATGCCTATATTACACAGTGATTTTTTGTTTTGTTTTCCCAAGTATACTCAATCATAAATGAAAGAACATTTTTAAGAAGAAAAAATGACTAATGAAGAAATGAACACTTAGAAGAACACTTGGATAAACTGACAGAAAGGACTTGGATCTTAAGACACTTGGATAAAAGTTTTATTATGGAATACTTATAAATGGGATGAAATGCAAACCTAATATGTATGAGTGAGATTTTGTCATCTTTTGCACAAGGTTTTGAAGTACTTTTTTTTCATCATTGAGCTATTAAATGTTGTAAGAAAATACAAGCATCTAGGTATAATTAAACCATGATGACCTGAGTATCTCTTACATGGATTTTGATTTAGCAAGTTAATACAAGCATCTAAGCATAATTGAACCAGCTGACCTGAGTATTACTTGCATGTATCAATAGACTAGGATTGTACCCATTTCATGCTTAGACCCATAATGTCCTCGATGATCTTTTGCTGATCATGTTCTTAGACAAGCTGTCACATTACTAAAGGTTGATCCATAGACAACAAACAAATGAAAATGATCATGCCCCCATCATAGCTGCTCTAGTTTTTAGACATCCTTGAGTAGACTAGGAAAACATGATAACAAAGATCAAGACCTAAGATTTAAACTTCAATCATCAAAACTTCTTGCCATAGATATGTTTTCTTGCAATGAAACAGATAGAGTCATCCTGATGGTTTAGGCACATTGTTTGTTTGATATAGGCTAATGTCTTGCATCAAGTTTTTATTGAAAAAGGTTTGTTTTTAGTACTGCATGCTGTCACGGTGATAGTATCGTGATCTTGATTATTATCCTCTAAGCATATGACACTCAAAAATCTAATTCTCCAACTAGGTCGAGGATTGTTCCCCCAATCAAGTAAAGGATTGATTTATTATGGATGAAACATGGGGACTAACTGATGGTAGACACGATGTAATGGCCCCTAAGGGGCTAACCTAGTGCCTCGAGGGCTCATCTATGATGGCCTTGTCTACGTGACGACGCAGAGGCAACGTAGTTTGGGTATGTGGACATAAGATTTAGGGGGTGGGAAGTAGGAGGAATTGGATGGATGAAAGGATGAGTTTTAAGAAATGAAATGGATGGGAAGCCTCAAGGGCTCATCAAAGATGGCCTTGCCTATGTGATAGCTTAGAGGCGACGTAGTTCGACAATGGTACCAATGATAGGATCACAATGGATGGAGGACTAGACGGATAGACCGCGGTGAATAAGGTGATAAGGGTGAGCAAACCCAAGACATGATAGGTATCTTTATGTGACATGATGGATGTGGTGAGAAAAGATTGGATGACGAATGAAGTCCTAAGACATGGAGGGATCAGTTTATCACAAATAGCACTTGTTTCCAGGTTTTCACCACTTGCTTTTATTTGCATGATAGCCAAAATACACATGACGCTTGTTTGCCAAGTTTTCATCATGGTATCTATCCAAGGCACCTATTTACCAAGGTTTTCACTAGAGGATGAACTTTTTTTTTGTTTTGAATATTTTTGAATCCCTTGCATTGGGGTTTAGGTGTAGAACTTGCGAAGATGCATGTTGTTGATAGGATCATCCAACATTTCACCTTCTGATGTTGATAGTTGATAAGCTTCTAATCCATAGGCAGCAATGATTACATATGGGCCAAGCCAGTTGGGTTCAAATTTGCCTTTCTTCTCCATGTCCTGCTGATTTCATGGGTTTTCTTTGAGGACCAGGTCACCAACTTGAAAGACTCAGGGATTGACTTTGTGGTTGTAACTGCGTGACATTCTCTGCTTATATGCTTTTAGATGGGTAAAGACATGTTGTCTTCTTTCCTCCAGCAGCTCTAATTCCTACAGTCTAGAAACTCTATATTCTTCATCTATTATGAGGCCTTTTAATGATACTCTCAAGAATGGCAACTCGACTTCAATGGGCAAGATGGCTTTAGAGCCATAGACTAGGGAATATGGAGATGCACCTATGGGTGTATGGATACTTGTGCGGTAGGCCCATAGAGTGGGGTTTAGTTGGATGTGCCAATCTCGGCCAGCATCATTGACAGTCTTCTTCAGGATTTTTAGGATACTTTTATTAGATGCCTCTACTTGGATATTTCCTTAGGGGTAATATGGGGTGGAAAAGTGGTGTTGGATGTGGAATTTATCACATAGCTCTTTGACATCTTGGTTTTTAAATGGTCTTCCATTATTAGTGAAAATGGATATGGGAATGTCATAGTGGCAAATGATGCAATTGAGGATAAAAGAGGCAATTTGTTTCCATGTGACATTGGCTAGGGGCACAACTTCAATCCACTTCGTGAAGTATTCAGTCATGGTGATTATGAATTTATGGTTGCTGGATGATGGGGGATGTATCTTGTCCACTAAGTTAAGTCCCCATTGACAGAAAATACAAGGAGTCGTTAAAGGCTGCAACTCCTGTGCCAGTGCATATATTAAGTTCCCATGAATTTGGCATTTTTTGCACCTTTTCACAAAATGATAGGAGTCCCTTTCCATAGTTGGCCAGTAGTACCCCATACATATGAGTTTCTTTGCTAGTGTAGGACCACTAGAGTGGGTCCTGTTACCCATTTTTTGTTTTCCAGCTCAATCAAGTGGAGCTGGTTAAATTTTATAGTTTAAGGGGTACATGTCTATTGTTAATGTGTGTTTTGTCAAGAGAGAATGCCATAAAAGAACTTCAATTAAATGCAATTGTTTACAATCAAGAAGAAACATACAACATTGTAGATTTTGAAAGGGTTTTTCATTATTCATAAATGTCAAATGAGATGCTCCCACACAATCCATAGGAGTAACTAAAATAGGCTACATAATAGTAAATTTTACTTTTGAAAAGAAACAAATTGCATAGGAAAAGAAAGGGGACCCGTCATTGCCTGCAAATGATGAATCTTGTGGTCAAGCCAGCTGCTATCTTCCTCCATCCATTTAAGCTCCAGCATACCTAGAAAATATTTTTTGTTAATGCTCAGGATCTCAAATCTTTTCATACACAATTAGAACTTCAAAAGTACTATTCACATTTATGTAGCAGCAGTATATTAGTAATCACATCAGCAAAAGAAAAGTCAGAATGAGCAGATATTGATGCCATATCAAGAAGATAAGATCCTACAAGCCACTTCACATGATAAACAAAGGTACATTTTTATCTAACATGTGTGTTTCTTGTGCAGGAACATAAAAAATTCATTGAAGATCTTTAAAAACATGTGGAGAAAAAATGTGGCTCCCACAAGGGTAGAGCCCAGCATGTTTCTTTCCTAACTAGTCAAGAAGGATATCAAGATGCATAAACAAATAGGTACCATGCATAGAAACAACCATCATTGATGCAGTCAAAGTGGAATCATGATAGAAAGTCAAAGGGGCAGTTGCTCCTATAAACTATGCCTCATCACAAGAGGAATCTATCTAAATTAAACAACTATGTGGTACTTAATCACTTTCATGTCACGGAATGAACAAATGCACCCATGCAGGAGAGGGATTAATATGCAGATACAGAAGTACAATAGTCAAAGAAATAAGTACAAATTATGAGAGGTATCTTTCTTTATTTCTGTTATGACTGAAGTATCTTTTGTTGTCCACATATATGCCATAAGTATGAAAGTCATCTAAATAGGTGGACATCATTATAAGTTAACATTAGATGCCATGAAAAATGCATAAGAAATACAATTTGGAATAACAATGTAGCAAGATTGCCATCATAATAACAAATGCCACCAAGTATTATCAGAGAAACTACCTTAGGAGGGGCTACAAGAACCATATGTGCATGAATGACAGAGTATCTACATCAAGTATGGCTGTCATCATACGATCACTACCCTGTCCAAGTCAATAACAACACAAAGAAGCACTATAGCAGTCAAGAATACACAAATGATAAAATCATTGTTTTGATCTAAGTATTAAGGAACATTGAACTCTTTCAAAGTAGCTGAGTAATGGTATTGTTAAAAAATCATGATGAGGATACATATATTTTCTGTTACAATATCATGTGCATGCATTCAAGTCATTATTTTGGATAGTAAAAGGTCATAGAACAGCTAGATGAATGCTCAAATAAATGAGGAATAATGGAACAGCTACATGAGAAATTGCTCGAGGAACATATTTCCTATGCTAGTGAAATGAATGAGTCACTATCATCAAATGTGGTATGTATGCAAACACATTCGATATGATACAGTAAGCTAGGACAAAAAGTGTAAATGCCATGTTACAGTTCGAATGTAATCTGTCAAGTGTATTCAGAGATCAATACCATTTTCAAAATGCCACGTATATGGGATGCAAGAAAAGTAAATATGAGTTATCATGTTCTGGAAGCAAGAGCAGTTAAGAAACAACATTACAAATGGTCACTGTAACAACATTTACCTTAAATAGAGAAACATACATGTTGATTGACATATTTCATCATGAGGAATATGTAAATACATAAAGGTTCCTAAGAGCAACCAAGGAATGCATTTCTTTGCAAAACATACAAGACTCACATCTTCTATGCACAAGAATAGAAATTAATGGAAGAAATAGTTCATTTCTTGAGTTTTGTTGTCAAGGGCTTGTTATTTACAAATTCTTATCATGCAAATTTGGGCAAACTTCAGAAATAAAAGACATCATAGGTTGGAGCAGCATTAAAATGGAGTAAATATGTTATAGAAACATGAATATAATGGCATCAGAAGAGGGTATACATAGGTTTTGGATGTTCATTAAGATGCTACAGCAGTCTCAAAAAATTAGGGGCAACTATCTAATACATAGTTTTCATCAATGGAGGTATTTAGTAACAGCAAAAAATGACATGATCAGAAGAGTGAGTGGGAGGTTGATTTACAAGAAAGTAACATCCCAAATGATTCAGGTTGGAAGACAAAAGTTGAAATTGTAGGTGGAATCAATAGTACTGACAGTTGGAAAAGTGATGTGGATTCCAATGTTTCAAAGGATGAGAACTGGAAAAGTGCCTCAATAATTAAGAAAAGAGTAGCAGGAACCAACCGAACTTCAAATTATCTAGTCTAGGAATCAAGAAAAGATGATAGGAACACAAAGGACTATACTAATTTGAACAATATATGCTCAGAAATAATGCAGGATGATACTAGAAAGTCATATGACAATGAACTAAATCCTTATCAATCTTCTAGATTTCAAACATGTGTCCCTCTCCAACAGAAAGTGCATGAGAAGAAGAAAAATTTGGAAGTCAATGATAATATGCAGTGTTGGAGGTAAAAAGTGACTACATTGTAGCCATCATAGGATCCAGATTTTCCTCCTGGCTTTTCTTCAGTCAAAGGCAGTTACAAAAAAGAGATAGTTCCATTGCAACAAATAGAGAGTGAAACCAATTTTCCTTCTGATATTGATATTTTAAATACCTCTAGGTGGAAAGAGTGCAGATAAATAGGGGCATACATCTGTCACTGGGATTAGTTTGAAAAGACCAAAATAATCACATTTAGGGACTACTTTATGTGCACTTCCACCAAAAGTGAAAGCCTCAGAAGAGCTGGAAAATATGCCAACATTCAGAGCTAGAGGAATCAATGTGAATGAGATGAGTTGTGCAATGGAAACTGAAGCTTTTATTGGAAGGATGGATACTATAGATGTATCAAATGAATCTGAAGACCCTGATACTAGGAATGATGATTTGCACATTATATCTAAGCAGTTAGAAGACACTGCATCACAAATGGCCATATAATGTCCAATGCATTTAAGGAGAGTATGTTGTACATGGAGGAAAATGCAGATAGTCATCTAGACAATTGGGATTTGGGAGACATTCTCAAAGAAATAGAGGACTCTAGAAGGAACATGGGTGTAGATATTATTAAGAAAGTAGAACTAAGAAGCAGCAAAGATGTAGTAGCACTTGAAGAAGAAATAGAAAAAAGCAAAGATGACTACAAGAACAAAAGGCTGGGACTGGCAGGCGAGTTGCTTGGTTGTAAACTACAGGGATTGGTTAGACATTTTCAGAATAGATTGGCCAAAGGAATTCAGAGAGAAATCTCAGTGCGTGGGAATATGAAGTCAATGGATATTTATGCTGATGCTTCCATTATCACAAATGGTCTTGCAAGAGCATTTTCTACAAGAAATTGGTCTCACCCTCATAAATTCAATACCAAATGCACAGGTATCTCTTTACAGTGTTTTCTTTTTGTCATAGTTGGAGCTCATTTTGAGCCAAGGAGCAGAAATAAAAGGAAAATAACACCCATTTTCAACTCAGTTCAAACAAGGATACTTAGATTTTCATGAAATCATGCCTCTGCCAGAGAAAAATGCAAGGTAAAGTTCAGAAAGCATGAATAAATATCTACAGTGGGACATTTCCTCTTTTTCTCTGCTGCTTGTTTCGTCAAAACATAATTGTTTTTCCCTCAAAATGACCTTCATTTCAGCCTCATACACAGTCAAAATACAATGCAGAATTGGTGGCCATGACAAACCAGAAGATGCATGAGAAACTAGTAAAAAATTGTGGCCTCAAAGGCCCAAAATCACTTTCAAAATCAACAAGAGGAGGTTGAAATCTCAGTAAGAACCACTTACCTTGCATTTTGCTCTAAAAATTGGCATGGAAACTCTCACAGTTGACTAGAATCATAAAAATTTTTGCCTACAAACCCTTCTTGTGGTGACGCGGCAGCTAGAAGGAGAAGGTAATGAAATGCAAATGAATATTTTTTAGGTTTTGTTTCTTCCTTTTGGGTCGAATAGACCTAATTTGCATTTGTGTGTTTTTTACTTTTGTTTTAAAAAAACAAAATCATTGATATCCTTTTGTGCCGTGGGAAAGACTTCATGTCTTTCAAACTTAATGATGAACATATTTTGTGTGACAGGGGTCGTGAGGCTTAGTCTTTTCACCCCAAGTCTTTTCATTATCATTTTTGCAAAGGTCAAACAAAATAATCATGTAAAATTAAGGCTTTAAGCCTTTTTCTATTTTTCTTTTGCATAGAGATCGACAACATGAGAGCTATAAGGTAGTAATGAGATATGATGCCTATAAATGCATATGGAGGGATAAGGTGATTCATAATGTATAATATTGTAATTACATATGCATGGAGGTATAAGGCTTTTTGTGTGCATTATGAGTGATGGATAAGGCATGACGATGCATGTTGAGAGACGTGTGAATTGTATGGGGTTATAAGGTGTTTTGATATAGCCTTGTAACATGTGATATGATGCAAGTGTATGGAGGTCGTATTTTTCCTAGGGATTACAAGGTGTTTTATGTTGATTTTGCATGATCTAGAGATAGATTAAATATTGTAAACGAATGATAAAGTAATGAATTATGAATTACTTTATCATTTGTAATAAAAATGCAAAAGGCAATAATAGGCAAATTTATCACACATGGCAAAGTAAGTCTCGTTGATTACTTTGTCATTCTTTCACAATATTTAATTTGTCCCCAAACCATGCAAAATTGGGAGATTAAATATTTATCTCCTAAATACCATTATTTTCTGCATAGGTTTGTAATATTTTAGGAATGTAAAACATTAAACTAAGTGGTGTAATTATAAACCACTTAGTCAAATGTTAATTAAATGCAGAATTGATTGTATTTATGTCATTTATTATGCAAATATAAAGCATTTATGATGCTGCAGGATGAGGTTGACAAACAAGTTGAGGAGTTATTGAGATATTTGGTTTGATTTTTATGGCCTTAAAGAGCATTTAAGGGCATTTTTTGGAGCTTTTATGGGGGGTGATGACATGCCTTGACTATTTCTTCATTAGGAACTCATTTTGAAGGACTTTAAACAGATATTTTGAGGGCTTTTATGAGATGCACGACCATGGAGGTTTCTCATCCTTATCTTGTTGCAGTTGCTTGGAGGGTATATAGTCATTCATTTGACCCTTTGTAAGGGAGTTCTTTTCATGTAAATTCTAGAGTTAGTGATTTTTCTGCAATCCTTACTCAGTTTCAGCATGTTTTTGTAACCCCTTTGAGATATGAAATACATAACAAACCTTGGATACCATTGATAGTCAGGTTTTGCCTTCTTATTTATGCAGTACTATGTATTACCAAGTATTTGATTAAGTCATTTGTGAGGTTAGTTTTATCTCATGTGATTTTGACTCATGTTTCAAATACCTTTCTGCAAAAAGTGTGTTTGTGCAGGTTGCAAACTATGTCTTAAAACTGTATATGTTTTTTTTAACTATGAAGTTAGCTTCCTTTTAAAAGGTTAATGCATTTAGGCCTCTTTGTGAAGTGTTTTTGCAAAGCATATAGTAATAGGTTGTGCAAGTTTAGTTTCTGATGTCTATGGCCAAGTGTATGCAAATCTGAGTTCCATAAATCATATCAAGTTTGGTGTATCACCCTTATTCTCATTTTATGGCTTTACTTTTCATTTTTTAAGCATTCCTTTTCCCTTTTCCTCTACAAATCCAGTAGTTTCTAGGTGATAACCAGCTAGGAAGTTGGCCTTCTCTGGAGGTTCTTTCTATCACAGGTGACCCACAAGCCTTGGAAAGATCCCATGTTTTCTCCAGATTGCTAAGTTCTGCAACTTAGCAAGGGTGCAACTCTGAGAGACAATAGTTCCTGCATATACTGTCATAAACTTCGCTTAGGGCAGTTTAATATTCCTCACTGTCGAGACACCTAACAAGAGTACCATCTAGTCCTTGTCAATACAGGGTGTTAGCGATTATGGAATAACGGGAGGCTTGGCGGATGAAGGTTCTTTTTTGGTTGCTAGATAGATCAGGTGGTAGGGTGTTCTCTTTTAGATAGGTATATACTTTTTTGTATAATGGAGAATTAGATCCTACTATGTGGCATATGATGTGGGATTTGGGGATGTCATAGGCAAGATGGGATACTAGCTCTAACAAGAACTTATAGCCTGACTAGTTTTTAGGTATATCAAGGAGAGATGTAATTGTTGCCATGGCATTGACTGCTTTGTTCTCTAATCTCGGTATCTACTCAAAAGAAATCACAACAAAGTATTCTTTGAAGTCATCTACCATACGCTTGTATGGTATTAACTTCTCATCTTTAGTTTGATAGTCATCATTCACCTAGTTGATGACAAGTTGTGAGTCACCATACACATGAAGTTCTTTGACTTTCTATTCTACTACCATTTTGATGCCAATGACCAGTGCTTTGTATTCGGCCACATTGTTGGTACATGGAAAGAGTAGTCTGAAAGACTTTGGAATTGTGTCTCCATTAGGTGTGACCTACAAGATACCTACTCCAAACCCATGCTAGATGTATGATTCATCAAAGTAGAGTTTCTAGGTTGTTGTTGTGATGTTAAAGATATACTCATTTGGAAATTCAAAGTTTAATCGGTTGTCATCTGTTAAAGGTGCATCTACTAGCTGATCTGCAATCACTTGCCCCTTTATGGCTCATCTATCTACATACTCGATGTCAAATTCACTGAGTATCATGACCCATTTTGATATTCTACCTATTAGGGTAACTTTGTTGAGCAAGTATTTCAATGGATCGATCTTCACTACTAGCTTGATGGAGTGTGAGAGCATGTAATGTCTCCATTTTTGTGAAGCAAAGACAACAACAAGACATGCTCTTTTAATTGGTGTATATTGCAGCTCATAACCTACTAGTCTTCTGCTGATGTAGTAGATTCCTTGCTCCTTTCCTTTCATGGTTTTGTTGTGCTAGCAGAGCTCCAAAAGCTATTGGTGTAGCTGAGATGTAGAGTAGCAATGGCTTGCCCTGGATTGGCGGCATCAAGATAGGTGGGTTCATTAGATACTCCTTTAGATGCTGAAAAGCTTGCTCACATGCATCATCCCATTTGAAAGGAATATTTTTGTATGGGAGATGTGTGAATGGATGACACTTATCTGCCAACTTAGAGATAAATCTTTTGATGGACTATAGCTTTCCTTGTAGAGACTGTAATTGACTAAGATTCTTGGGTGGTGGCATTTCCATGATTGTTATACCTTGGTCGGGTCCACCTCTATTCCATTAGCTGATACGATGTATCCAAAGAGTTTATCGGATGTTACTCCGAAAACAGACTTTTTTGGATTTAGTTGTACATTAAATTTCTCTAGTCTCATGAAGATCTTGCCCAAGCCTTGTAGATGTCCTTCTCTAGTAATTGACTTGGCTAGAATGTCATCTACATAATCTTCCATGATGGTGTGCATCATGTCATGAAAGATTGTAGTCATGGCCCTTTGATATGTTGCCCTCGTATTTTTCAGTCTGAATGGCATGACGCACCAACAATAGGCACCCCATTGACATGTGAATATGGTCTTGTGTTGATCTTCTAGTGCTATTTTGATTTGATTATAGCTAGAAAATTTGTCCATTAATGATAACATGGTGTCCCCTATTGTTAGATCTACAATGATGTCAATGTTAGACAAAGGAAAGTCATCCTTGGGACAATCCTTGTTTAAATCTTTGAAGTCATTGTAGATTCTGATCCTCCCATCTGGTTTTGAGACAGGTTCTATATTTGAAATCCATTCTGGGTAATCAATGGGTCTGATGAATCCAATATCTAGTAGCTTCTTCAATTCTTCCTTCACTAAGAGTGTGATATGCGGGTGCATCTTCCTTAGTTTTTATTTGACTAGCTTAGCTCCTGGAGCTAGTGACAAATGATGCATTATAAGATTTGAATCCATTCCCGGCATATCTACATATAACCAAGCAAAGTTAATTTGTTTCTTCTTGAAGAAGTTGATGAATTCTAGTTTTTCATGTTTAGATAATGATTCTGCCATATGGATTATCCTTGGATTGTCTTCTATTCTGATTTTAACAGGTTCTGCTAGTTCAATCAAAATAGAGGACTTTTCCTGATGTGTCAGATTGGGAAGAGTGTCAAGCCTTTCATCCTTCGGCGCCTCAGAGAGGTTTTCACTGTCGGATGCGTCTTTTATTTTTTTACTATTTTCTCGATCTAACACTGCTGTAGAGAGTTTTTCACCATTAGATCTATCATTTATTTTTACTTTTTTATGACTGAAAGGCTTGGCACTCTCTCCAAAATACACCTTGTCATTGAGTTCTATAGCATAGCTAGTTTTATGATCCCCTGCAGGTAGATGGTCTCTAATTTTTAGATAATCGATGATAGCGTCATCATTTTGGAAAGTATCTAGCTCAGAGGGTTCATCTTGTAGATCCCAGTCTATGAGTTTGGGATGTACTAAGGCTAATGGGTCATTGGGTTGATGTGGTTCGAGGCTAGTGATGGTTAAGATGGAGGAGTTGTGTAGGCTGGTGTAAGTATTTACAAAGTGTATGATGGCACTCTCCTCAAGTTGAACTGTCAAGTGCGATATCATACCTTCCTCGCGAAACTCTCTTTCGGTATTTTGTGGAACAAACTCTAGAGGTCTAGATCTAGAGCCTTGTCCCTCATGAGTTGTATGGGTAGAGCTATATTGTTGAACCACATCAACATCTTTGTCATCTCAAGCTAGTTCAGAAAGACTATCCCATTCATATTCATTTGAGTGTGTCTCACTCCATTCTTGTAGTCGGTGAATCTGCTCTACTAATTTAGTAGTAGCTGTTTCTCTTTCTTTTCCTTTATGCTTTTCTTGACCTTTGATATTTCTTTGCCCTTGTATCCTAGCCTTGTAGTGTCTCGGGCTGTTAAAGAAGGAGGTTGGATAGGCTCGATGATGCCTTCTTTTCTTAATCCTATGGGACCATGACCATCATATCCCATTCTTTGTAAGATAGAGAACCCTTGACCATATTATTCGGTTTGCAATTGAGGTTGAGGGTCTTGTGGTTTTGATTTGTTATCACCATCTTTATATAGCCATTGTAGAATATCCTTCTCATCACTCTCATTTGATAGGCTTCCCCATTTAACAAAAGGACCTTTAGGACTCTCCTCTGACTTGGGTTTGTTCATGGATGGTTTTCCATAGGACTTGGGAGATATGGGTAGCTGTGCTAGGCAAAAGGTTTGTGTGACAGTATACTCTCCTACACCCTTGTCTTTGAGCTTGAGATTGAGTTCGGATGTCTTGGATGTAGATGGTAGTGAGGCTGGGTCAACATGGGATGAAGATGAAGAAGAAGCATGGTTGGTGGGGATTACAACATCAGGCTTGGATTGTATGGAATTGCAATACTGGAATGGATCAGGGTCACCTTGGATGGTGATTTCTTGGCCATTATGAGGAAAATTGATACACTGATGGTAGGTAGATGGCATGGCCTGCATTGCGTGTATCCAAGGTTGACCAAGAAAAATATTGTATGCCAATTCTATGTCAAGCACTTGGCATACCACATCTTTCACTACTGGTCCCACTCTTATTGGCAACATAATGGTTTCTTTTGATGTTCTTTCCTCTTCATCGTATGCCTTGATTGTGATTTTTTTCTTAGGATCCACAGCATTCTCTGAAAACCCCAATGCAAGGATTAGTTTTAAAGTGCAGATATTTAAACCTGCCCCTCCATCGATTAGGACCCATTTTATTTTATGTTTATGGATGAAGGATTCAATATGGAGGGATGCATTGTGTGGTTGGGTGATAGACATGTCATCTTTTTCTGTGAAGGATAAGAAATGGGGTGTAGTTAGATGACCTACCATGGCCTGAAATTGCTCTTCAGCTAGATTGGTTGGGACAGTAGTTTCCAAGAGAACTTTTTTGAGGATGGCTTTGTGAGATGGGGATAAATGCAAAAGCTCCAAAATGGATATATGTACATGTGTTTTATGGAGCTGATCAATTATACTAGTTAGATGTGGAGGATGGTTTGGATGAAGCCCTTTGGAGAGTAACCTTTCCACCACAAGTGGTTACATTACAATCATGCTTTTTATTGATAGTGATCACATTTACATGTGAGTCACTTTTGGATATATGGTTAACAACATAAGCATATGACACATTGGTGTAGTTGGCATTGTTACCACCATTATTGTTTTGCTTAGAAGAACCTCCCTTCTCATAGTTTGGGAGCAGATTATTGAATGCCAAATGGTCATCATTGGATACATGTCCATCAATTGATATCACCTTTTGATCAATTAAGTCTTGGATGGTGTTCTTTAGTCTTTGGCAATCATTGGTTTTGTGACCTTTGCTTCTATGATATTCACAAAAGTTAGAGTCTTTCCACCAAGAGGGTTTAACTTTTGGTTCATAATCTCGCACCGTTGGAAGTGTTATGAGGTTGCTTGATATTAACTTCCTTAGGGCAGATTCGAGTGATTCCCCTAGAGGTGTGAACTTTCTTCTAGGAGGAAAGTTGGTTGGTCTTTGTTCATTGCTTTGAGGCTTGGTGGATGGTGTGTTGTTTTGCAGGTTTGATAGATTGAAGATTGGTTGTTTTTGTACTGCACATTTAGCATCCATGACACCATCATTCACAACGGGTTTGTTCTTAGTCCAGAATCGCGACTTGTCCATATTGTTGCTTGAAATAGGGGTGACTTCGTATAGCTTAATTTGCCCCTTTTCTATCAAGGCTTTCTCAATGAGTAGCCCCATTTCAATGACCTTACTCAAAGTAGTTGGACATTGTATTTGGATTTGATAGCTTAGTTCTATGGATAGATTGTGAACAAACATTTCTATCATTTGCTTCTCTGGTATGTGGTAGGGACACTTGCTTGCAAGGTGTCTCTATCTTTGTAGAAAAGAGGTGAAGGATTCTCCCCCTTTTTGTTTGTTATTACAAAGATCCAACATGGAGATTTTGTGTTTAATATTGCATGAGAAATGTGTGACAAATTTGTCTACTAGTTCATCAAAAGTGCAGATGTCAGGAGGTAGGCATGAGAACCACTCCATAGCTTGTCCTCCTAAGCTTCTTAGGAATAGTCACATAAGATATGTTTTGTTGCGTGTGACTTCTAGGCATGTGGCACTAAATTCCCTTATATGATCTCTTGGATCACCTTTTCCTCTATATTTGTCAAATTTTAGAACCTCAAACCTTGAGGGAAAAGGTATCATGAGCAAAGATTTATCAAAGGGATGAGGTGAGATATCCTCAAGGGAGTAGTGATTTGTTGAAGTTCTAGTTTGGAGGCATCCTATCGTCATTTTTTGAGCCATCTTTCAAAGACTCAGCTTCATTTGAGGAATTATTCTCTCTTAGATTTGAGACATCAAAATATGAGGGCAACTTAGCTCCTTGTTGAGCTAGAATAAGAAAATATTTATGAGGATCCGTGGCAATGACCCTATCCATTATCTTTTGAAATCTTGGATCTTGGAGGAATTTAAGGATTTCCTCTTGATTAATTTCTTCTTCATCAGAATCATGCCCACTATTGTGAATGGAACCCATTTTTGCTTTTGTTTGACTTGGGACCTAGTTTGAACCATGCAAGTTTGAGATGTGGGTGAAGTTGGATTGTGAGACTTGGTGGACTCAATTTCGATGTTTTGGTATGAAATGATATGAGGTGAATTTGGTTGGATGCATTTTTGGTAAGATTTTGCTAAGGTTTTATATTGATCTATGTTGTCCAAACAATGTGCTCTTGAGCTAAAAGGTAGTCAAAATAGGGATAGTTGATTACCACTATTGATGTAGAATATTCTTTTATCAAGATTACACTAGCATAGTTTCAAGGTGAAGGATGATGTTGCAAATATGTGCCTAATCGGTGTTATCATTGATGTCAACATATCCCTGTTGCCATTAGTGTCAATTGTATCCTATTTTGTTTCATGTTTAGAAGACTGGAATGTTGAGGATATTGAGAAAATTAATGAAGACAAATGTATGCGGACCATATGGCTATGTAGAGGATTGTTTGAAGTAGCTCTAGTTAAGTTTTGAGAGACTCGCATGAATATTTGATGAAGCTATGACCATTTGAGTAGAACCAGGTTTTGTTGTGTTCAGAAGAGACAGAGTGACAGTAAATTGGTCCAGACTGCTCCGCATTGAAATATTATGATCTGCAATTCTAGAGGCATGTTTGGGAAGTCAGTGTGTATCATCAACTCAAGTGGTTCATGGTTTGGAGGTCTGCAAGCAATCTTTCTAGTGTGACAGTCATGGCAAAAAGTGTTCTTGAGGTTCCGGATGAAGATGCAAGTGATTCTGATGTTTTGGCTTGGTATAGATGTTATTGTTGAATTCAGTAAGCTTGTGGAGGTCTCTGGATCATGTGACTGCTGTGTTGGAGGTCCGTATTGAAGATTGAGCTCATTGTTGAAGATTTCTTCTTTAGTGATGTTGTTTTTCCTAGTCTTGGCCAACCGGATGATTCAAGCATGTTGTAGATGATCCAAGAGCAATTCTATGGAGTGTGGCATGTTGATCAAGGAAGATTTGAGTCCCAATTATGTTTGGTTGACAGCTTAGTGATTCGCATTAAGTTAGATGTTTGGAGTGCTGACCTTGATGTTTATTCCAAGGTTGATGAAGCATATAATGGCGTGCAGTTGAGTTGTGGAAAATCATCCTTGTGCGAAATAATAAAATCCTAAGAAAGGATCAAAGATAGAGCAGAGAACAGGAGGAGCGGAGGAACAAGAACTGTAAAGGATGAAGTGATAGTGAAGAAGTATTTGGGAGAAGAGTAGAAGTTTTGTGAGCATTCAATGAGACTAAACCAAGCATGAAGAAGATGCTATTCTCAGTTAATTCTGTCTGTATTAAACATAAATTTCTATAGGCAGTGAGCCTCTTTTGAGCAGTGAGCTCTGGGTAGTGTAGCCAAAGGCAAGTGCCTTCCCATTTTTAAGTACTTTTACTAGGGTACAAATCTTGTGGGTTAACCCCCACCGTGGTTTTCCCTTAACCAGGTTTCCACGTTAAAAATCTTGGTGTCAATTGTGTTAATTGTGTTTCTGCTCATGTGTTATTGTTTCATGCTTTAATGTTTACATCACTAATCTATTTGTAAGTTGTGAAAGAAGATTAAAAGAAGAAAAGGTTAATTTTGTGGGACAACTGATTCACCCCCCCCCCTCTCAGTTGTCTGGCCTAATTCCAACATATGATTGATCCTGTTATGAAACTAACTAGATTTTGTTTGAATTTGGTAGAGTCTCAATAACGCCTAGATGAAAATCTTGGTTTGGTTTGAACGTTTTTGGATAGCAAGATAGTGGTCTACAAAGGTGATGTTTGAAAATGGTATGAAGATGTGACTACAAGGTTGAAGTTATTTTCCAAGTGTATACTAGAGCAAAAAGGGTGCTCACAAATGGTTTCACTTTTGTCTCAAAATGTACAGAACAACTCTCTATTGTGAATGTGCAACGTCAAATGCACAGGAAGAAATGGTAAATGTGCAGCTCTACTTGATGGATGCACAGCTCTGTATGCATCGGGCTGTGTTTTAAATGTGCATCACTGTTCTTTGTATGCACAGTTTCACATTTGTGTAGCAATATCGTGTGAATGCGTAGCAGGATTGGGTGTATGCGCAGCAAGATTCAGTGTATGCGCAAGACTGCAAAAATTTTGATTTTTGTCTCAGTTTGTCAGGTTGGCATGTTTTGCATGTTTTCCTAAGTTTCTCTAAAGTTTGTGGTATTATTTTTGACTCAAGTCATTGCTAGAAAACATAGTAAACAAGAAGTTGTCATGATTTTTTTAATGCAATTTTTGATAAAATATAAAAACAAACAAGTACAATCCTAAGGATGGTAAGGGAAATATTTGTTGAATTCCAACTTGGATTTTACTCCAGCCACTTACATAAAGGCGGACAGTTAGTAACTTGGTAGCACTGACTCCCCCTTACAGTGCACTCACTTCTCACACATACCAAGTTACAATCCCTCAGAAGAGTTGGATTTTCTGTCTCCACACTAAATGAGTGTATGGCGTTGGAGGGCTTCAGAGGACTTCCTTTTATGTCAACAAATAGGGGTTTTTGGCTTTCTAAAACAATTGGCTTTTAGTTTGGGCATCCGTTCAAGTGGTTATACATGTGGCAATTCGCTCCATTTAGGAGGCTTCCTAATCTGTAGAGGTTAGGCTCTACAAGTTTAAACGTACGACAAGGGTACACTGGGAAACATTGGTCGGTATAACACAGCAACACCTGTTGTTTCTAACTTTCATCATAAACACAATTTATTTATAGCGACTAGGAAGTGGCTTGGCTTTAGCCTGTTATTGCTTGAGTTCATCCCACTTGGAAGAAATGCAATCCCAAGGGCATGCCTCTTCTATAGGTTACACAAATAAAATGATGAGTTTGGCATTTTGATCACCCAAAGAGGGGAGAGCATAGTCCTATCACCGTTTTCAAAAATAGAAGACACTGGTTCATTAACCTCTTAGAGTTAATCTAAATGTGATCTAATCTACCAAGCATAAGATTGGCATGATAGCATAAAAAGAAAAGATGGTTGATTTTAACCTCCTAAACAAGCTATGTGAAGATTGTTGTTGAAGATTTGATCAAGTTACTTTCTCCTACTTATACTAGATGTGGATTTATAAATGTCATATTTGCTTGAAAGATTTGTTCAATTTTAACCACTTAGTTTGGGACTATGTGAAATTTGTATGAGTAATGATGCGATTTACTCTTCCTAATTAGAAACTAGATGAAGATTGTATGCAGATTGCATGAACAATGATTTACTCCTAATTAAAGGTAGATGAAGGTTGGTATGCAAGTTGCATGAACAATGATTTACTCTTTCTAATTAAAGCTAGATGAAGATTGCATGCAAGATGCAACTAATAATGCCTAAACCGGCCCTTAAACCTACAAAAACATTCTGTCAATAGCCTCCATTGATGATTGATAATACATGCAAATAAAGTTAGTATCAAAAATTTTACAAAAATCAATACAACTCTCTGATAGGAATCAGATGCGCTAAAACAGACAATGGATGCGCAGAAAGACAAATTAAATGCGTAGGAAGATAGATGCATAGAAAGAACTTGCACATGTGTAGAAATAAGTCTTAGATGCACATGAAGAATGAAAGCACAACAAGAATGGTCAGATGCACAGAAAGAAATTTCATATGTGTTGGACTACTCTTTTCATCACAGATGCACAAGACTAGAAATTGAATGCACCGGAATGACCTGTCATGATTGCAACTTGACCAAAAACTCAAAATGGAGGTTAAAAATAGGGTAGTGGCCCCACGGTGGGCACCAAAAATGTTAGAGGAAAATCTAAACTATAGTATTAAACTACTTATTATCTAATAACTCAATGAAATTTATGCAAATACAATAAACAAAGATATTACCTTCGTAGACCAATTCACCTTGTAACTTCCATTGTTGCCTATCTCGTATTGATCTTATGTATGATTTGAGCTCTTAGAATTTGTACTTCCTTGATGTTGAAGATGACAATAGGAGAATGGCTATGATTGGATTGTGCAATGGAGATTAAACTAACAATGCAACTCTATGATGATGGATAATGGAGATATGGAGACATGTTGGATGATTGTGATGATAATGAGATTATGCAAGTGCAATGAGGATACTTTTCCAAAGGCACACTAGTAGGATTTCTGCAAAGTAAGATTACTAAAGCTTGAGATATGAAAATAAGTGTGAGAGCCTTGTTTTTATAGGCTTGAGGAGGCTAAGATCCAAGTGTCAATATATCCATGACTGGAGGAATTATCTATGATGTGTACGGTTGAGATGGATTTGGGGGAGATAATCATGGGAAATGTTCCTACTATATTTACAAGGTAGAGGAATAAATGGATCCATGAGCCACATGTCATTGTGCTCACAAATGACCTGTGAGTTAAAAGTGGAAGACTTTGAGGAGATTGTGGAAGAAGGATACATGATCTATTGGAATGTGAGAGATGAACTAGAATTAGAAAGACAAGTGTCTTTGGGCATAAAGGTGATTGAGAGATAATAAGACACATGTGGGTGAGCATAATTACCTAATTAATATTAAAATATTTAATTATGTGTGCAACATGGTGAGGTGTAAGTGACATGGATGAGATGAGGTGGAATTATAGAATTTAAGACTTTGGAATAGAGGAATTTATGATTATTTAATTAGGGGTGACTTAGAGGAATTTGGATATTTTAATTAAATAAATTGATTTTATTTAATCATTAGAAGAATAAGAGAAATGTGAATAAGATAAATAAATTAGGATATTTATTTATTGATAGAAGAATAGGTATAAAATAAATATTAAAATATTTATTTCATTCAACTCAAGCCATTTTTAGGTGTATATATTTTGCCCCTCTTTGAGACAATGTGTTTTATCACGTTGTTTTAAAGAATAATTTTTTTTTACTATGATACACGCCCCAGTTTGCCCTTGTGGTGCAGGAGCACCTAACAAATCATGTTTTTGTTTGTAATAATGTCAAACTAACCAATGTTGTTTCTTTTCAGTTGTTGTTGTTCAGTTGTAACCGATCGGTTGAGAAACGGTTGGCCTCCCACAAGAGTGAGTTAAAAGCATAGCAGAACGAACATTGGGGTCGGTTATGTTTTGTGTCCTATTGTGTATTCATTTCTGGAAGTATGTATGAATTGTGCTAAAGAACAATAAAGCTCTATTCCATCCCTTTTTGTGTTTTTTTGTTCTTAGATACAAGGATTTTGTAATTATGCTTAGTAGATTCCCTTTTCCTGTAATCTGTTGCAAAATGGTTCACTGAAGCATTCCATTGGTACGGTCCCTGTCTAGATCGGTGGAATGGCTTCATTGTACAAGTATTCATTTTTGTTTTCTATTTTGTTTCCTTGTTTGGCGGTGCAGAGGACCAAATTGGATCGTTTTACATAGTAGACGGCCTAGCATGTCTATGTGCTAGGATTGGTTGGAGAGTAAACGAGTCGTAGAAATAGAAAAGGAGTTGAAGTCGTTGTCGATGAAACGGGGGCCATCGGCAAAATATTCCTCTCTTGGAGTGATAAGAATAGTCTGGTCGAGCACAGGAAGACTCTTGGTGTATTGGCTTAGTAACACCATAGTTCACCGAAGAAAGGTTCAAGCCATTGAATGGAAGTTGCGGTCTAAAGATTCATATCGGGATGATAAGGTCATCGGGTAGATAACTTGGCGTTGGACCGACAGTATTGGTCTTATCAATCGAGGCGTATCGGGGTGATAAGGGATAAGTGATACCGACGGAGATCCATCAGGAGAAATCAGCTAGCGGCAAGAGATCTTAAGGTTTGGCCGATAGCATTCATCTAGCCGATGAGTGATCGAAGGGACTAATGTATCAGAGGCACAAAAAGGAAGTTCACTGAAGATTGAAGTCACGTCGAAGAGTGGTTGGTCCATCAGTGCATTGGCCTAAGTTTGTAAGTGTTCGTTGATGACAAAGGTCACAGCGAAGAAGATAGTGATCATATATCAGAATTAACAAAATGATGGTTGCTGATAGTGTAGAGTCTCACCGACGATAAAAGTCATCGGCGTATCGGCGAAGCAAATTCTAACGTGGCTAATAGTAATTGTCTTACTGACAGGCAAGAAGTGTAGAGTCACCCATCGGGAAGAGTTACGACATCAGAGTGACTAAGACTTCGGAGAGATAAGTTGTAAAGTGGCCGATGGACAAAGTGTTACCGAAAATGAAAGGAAGAGATCTATTTGCCGAGACTAGAAACAGTTCCAAAAGGTTCAAGAGTTCAAAAGTTTAATATTTGGTATTTATTTATTAATAGAAGAATAGGTATAAAATAAATATTAAAATATTTATTTAATTCGACTCAAGCCATTTTTAGGTGTATACATTTTGCCCCTCTTTGAGACAATGTGTTTTATCATGTTGTTTTAAAGAATAATTTTTTTTTGACTATGATACATGCCCCAGTTTGCCCTTGGTACAGGTTTGGTGATGGTAGGATGCCCCCTTGGGAGATTGGATGGGAAGAATGTGATGACAAAACAACGGATGATCTCACGATGAGATAGGTTGAATGACAGGGTACGCGGGTGAAGAAATTGGTTGACGTGGAAGAAAAAATTAGATGAAAAACATGCCCTAGCATGCACAAGGGTAAACACCTCCCATTAGGGTTCCATGCACTATAAATAGGAGTGTGGGGTCACATTCGTAGTCATTTGCATACTTGTCTTTGCTAGAGAGTTTATAGGAGATCAGAGCCTTAGTGTGAACAGTAGCTAGCCATGATGCAGCAAATTCTAGTCGAGTTGAACCACTTCGAGAGGATTTGACAATTCAACCGTCCAATAGAGTATGGCCCACCGGTAAGTACACTTTCAATTTTAGCATAGGTGCATTTATTGTGGTCAAAAAGCTAGGTCAAATGTAGGTTTTGTAAATGCACTAAAAGAATGGTCCTGTGCATTTGCCCCCCGAATCGATGCAAATGATGCGATTCCGCACAAACACCCTAAATTTGCAAACATAGGATAGAACTGTGCATTCATTGTAATGTTGTGCATTCATAAGGGGATGTTGCGCATTCGAGATAATGCTACGCAAACATTATGGATCTGTGCATCCATGAAAAAGTTGTGCAAACAAAGGGGGTTCCTACGCATTTACAATAATTTCGTGCAAACATTGTAAATGTGTGCAACTGACTCCGGAATCTACACATTTGAGTTTTTCTGCACAATCAGAAGGGGATGTTGCGCACTCATCTTGAATCTGTGCATATGTTTAATAGAACTGCTTATCTATTTTATATAGTTCAAATACTTAGCAATTTGATAAAGTCGGCATCGTGATCTATGTTCACCAACTGATAGGTCATCTTTGAGATTGATAGAATATCAAGAGAGATGATAGGATAGATTTCCTATTAAAAATAGCTAAGTTCTTGATGATTGATAGATAGATTTGTAGTTTAGCTAATTTTGTTTGATTAATGCATGTTTGGCTGATTGCAGGAGGAGCTTGATAATGTACTTATGTCTCGAGAGTAATTTTTAGTGACACAGCTGATTAGATAGTACTTAAAGAGACTGATCACCTGATTCTTAGATCAACCAGTTTATCTTTTGTTTTCTTTATGCCCTAGATTCGAGCTAATCTCAACATGCTGACTGCGCTCGTGGAGCAATTTCACAGCAAGGATGGGACATTCCATCTTCCTATTGGGGAGATCACAGTGACCTTGGAGGATGTACATCAGATTCTACAGATTATGATCGATGGAGAGCTCATGGAGTACGAGTCTTAAACTGGGGCTGGGCTGGATGAGTGTCGTTGAGTCTTTGATGATGATATCATTAATGGTACAGAGATTAGCTGGGCAGACATGGTTGCCTACTATAAGCTTCTTCCATCGGTTATTGTTGGGTTGATTGGAGGGATAGTGTGCCCTGACAACAGGTCACACGGGTTTGTTGTTGGATGGGGGAGAGCTCTATAGTGGATTACTACAGAGGGCACATGATATGCTTGGGGTGTGTGCTTGGTTGCCCATCTTTATCATGATTTACATCAGTTCGTGTATGATGGATCTTCTAGTTTGTCATGTGGAGTGTCTCTTCTAGAGATTTGGGTATGGTGCGACATTGTGGTTACTCAGCCTATTGGTATGAGTACTCGAGGTAGAGATCAGCCATATTCTTATATGTTCTAGGAGAGCCTTTCCCAACCCAAGCTGGGAAAGTTAGAGTACTGGCGGCATGCATTTGATAATGTCGATTCAGTTGTGTGGTGCCCCTACCTAGATTGTGAGGTATGGGATGAGGATGCCTCGGAGTTACCTTTTTGTTTCCAAACCAGGTGGCAGATAGGGAGGACTCACTATATAATTGAGAGGCACATCATTTCTCGTGTGTACCAGAAGTTTGGTAGGATCCAAGGGATGCCCCAGGGGAATACCATCTTTGCTAGGATGCACAAGGAGCATCCTCGATGGGGTCCTCATGCATCTTATGAGCAGGCACGGGCAGAGTTCTTATAGATTCCTTACCAACCATGGCTGATGAGGCATTCAGTTGTGGATGCAGGTATGACATAGGATTATGCTGATTATTTTGATGCACACCCATTTTTACGCTACTCAAAACCTAGGTAGCGGGCCCCGAGACTAGATGATCGGGAGGAGGATGATGATGGGCCTCAGTGGAGATGGAGGCGATGGGGAGGATGAGGTGGCCGAGGTGGCAAGAGTGGGGGTGATGATGGTGGAGACGATGGAGGAGGTGGAGGTGGAGGTGATGAGGGCGGAGGTGGTGGTGGTGGAGGTGGTAGTGACGGAGATGATGGAGATGACAGCAGGGTTAGACAACGGGTAGACCAGAGATCCTACCCAATAGGCACAATTGGTAGTGCTGGGATAGATATAGCCTCCTGTGTAGCCTCAGGCACAAGGACAGGATGATGGGGTGAATACGAGGTTACGAGCCTAGGTGGCTCAGCAACAGTTACAGCTTACACAACAACAAGCTTAGCTAGGATAGCAGCAGACTCATTTGGGTTAGATGTAGAGTTAGATCACCTGGTTGTAGGGTAAGCTACAGACTACCAGGTTGGAGAGAGATACTACGATCTAGCGGTATACCAGGGCAGATGGGTTGCTAGAGCAAGTATAATAGACTGCAGGACAGTGTCCCACAGGGTAGATAGTGGCAAAGATGGTGAGGGTTGGCCAGGAGATATTCTATTGGTGGTCACTCTACGAGCAGGATGTGCCCCCAAAGTGATGAGTAAGTAGCTTCCACCTGAGCTCCCACAGTAGGTCTCGACAGACATTTACGAAGAGTGGTGGAGTTATGGGGCCACCTAGGGGAGCACCAGGTGTCGAGACATCAGATGGTGGTGGAGATGGTTAGCCACAGTAGACAACACCTTTAGGAGGCAGCCACTTCTAGGTGTTACTAGACATGTATCATTTTGTAGCATCATTTTGTATACACCACATTGTGGACATTTCGAGATGTATTATTTTTTTATACCATTGTACACTTGGACATTATTATTCTTTTGATGATGATGATATGTATGATCTAGTGTTCGATGGACTATGTTATGATGTTTTGATGATTATGCTTATATATGACCTACATGCTTATGTTTTGCTTATGGATGGATGCTATATGTTTGATGTTACCTATATGATTAATGTTATTGTTACCCATTTTTATTTTCTAGCTCAATCAAGTGGAGCTGGTTAAGTTTTCTAGTTTTGAGGGGTGCATGTCTGTTATTAGTAAGTGTTTTGCTAAGAGAAAAATGCCACAAAAGAACTTCAATTAAATGCAATTGTTTACAATCAAGAAGAAACATACAACATTACAAATTTTGAAAGGGCTTTTTCATTATTCATAAATGTCAAATGAGATGCTCCCACACAAGCCGTAGGAGTAACTAAAATAGGCTACATAACAGTAAATTTTACTTTTGAAAAGAAACAAATTGCTTAGGAAAAGAAACAGGACTTGTCATTGCCTACGAATGACAAATCCCGTGGTCGAACCAGCTGCTATCTTCCTCCAACCATTTGAGCTCCAGTGTACCTGGAAAACAATTTTTGTTAATGCTCAAGGTCTCAAATATTTTCATACATAATCAAAAGTTCAAAAGTACTATCTACTTTTATGTAGCAGCAACATCAGTTATTGGATATCAGCATAAGAGAAGTCAGAACGAGCAGACATAAGTGCTACATCAGAAAGAGATAGATCCATACAAGTAAGCCCACATCATGAATCAAAGGTATGTTTTATATGCTAACATTATTGCTTCCTATGCGAGTGTATGAGAAATTAGTTTACTGATTCATCTTTTATGAAATGGCATGTGGAGAAAATGGGCTGCCATAAGGGTTGAGCCCAACATGCTTGGAGCAATGACACTAGTACAGAGATATTCAATAAACCAAGCATCATGATGTTTTCAACACATGCGTGTTGCTGCTATATTTGATGCATCAAGCACAAGAAGGTACAGTCAAGTTGTTACAAGCATGAGAAATAGCTAAGTCAAATTGCCATATAGATCAGCTATAAAACATTTTCAGTTGGTTGTTACGGTCATATGAGATGCAAATGTGTAGTTTGAATAGCATGTATAGCCATCAAATGGATAGTCAAGTATCAAGTACATGGAAGGGCTATTTGTATGGTTTTTTCATACACAGAAAAGCACAAGAATGAAGTGCAGCCATAAAAGGTATTTTTCTGTCTATTTGCTATGTTAGAAGTGTGATTTTTGTTGTCTAGATGTACTTTATGGATAAACAAACTATAATAGAGTAGCATAAGGAACAATTTATCATTGAATATCATATGATACAGTCTTTATTCAAAGTTAAGTCAAGGACAATCCTCATAAGGGAGTAATCCATCTCTGAATTAAGAAGAGTGCTATCTAAATACCAAGCATAAATGAGAGAAGATGGAATGATAGTCATCATAATAGGTTAACATCATGTTAGACCAGCCTTAGGTATCATAAGAAATGCATCAGATGCATTAGGAGCAGCCTTGTAACAAATATAGAATTATATGTGAGAAAGGACTATAGCAAGACTATTGTGAAGAAGCCAACTGTATGAAGCAATCATATCAAGTGCACATGACTATACAAGCTAGAGGAGCCATATCAACATCATGCAATGCCATTATACTGTCATAGTTTCCCTTTTGAGGCATAAAAGAGTGCACAATTCATCACATGCCAAGAAGGATGACAACACAAGTACCATAACAGCAATACATTAAAAGAGACAGTTATAAACAACAATGTATGAAGTGACAGTCTTCTATGTTAGCATGAAAAAGATACAAATTGATTGCTACAAGAGGTACAATGATCAAACCATGATCAACTAACTTGCATATGAGAGAAACTAGAAATATAGTAAAGGTGTACTCCTGATGGAATGGAAAACAACAGTGAGTATGAATAATGCTTAAACACCCATTATTGACATCAAGATAAATTGCAGGGGCAACATCCAAGATGAAGACATATGATGCATAACAAAGACCAAGATGAAGACATAGTCATCATAGAAGGAGTACTCATGACTGAATGTTCAAAGGTTTGGTTATCCACAACATAGAGAGATAAGGTTAAAAACATCAATACAGTCCATAATAAGAGCAACATTTCATTTTCTAGTACTCACAGAAGATAGCCCTCATTTTTTACATATAGTGAAGAGTGTAAAAATGGTAGTCTCCATTATAAAAGAGAAAGTCAGCTACAAGATGACTTCTACAAATAGAAAAATCAAAGAGAAGTCAATGGAAGATATGACAATAAAAGAGCAAGACGGTATCAACATGTAAAAGCTTGCAAATAAGTATCATGACAGCTATAAACAACAATGCATTCAATTCATCACCTACAAGTTTAAACACCAATATGTTATAGAAACATGAATATAATGCCATTAGAAGAGGGTATACACAGGTTCCAGATGTTCAAGAAGATGCTACAGTAGTCTAAAAAATCAGGGGCAGCCATATCATGTTATGCTACAGCTATAGGAGGTAGCTTATTCAACCTTCGCCATGAGTCATCAAGGGTACCAGTGGTCTATAAAAGTCATGTCATAATCAGCTACAGGAGTCATGAGATATGGTTCAAATATACAGTGAAGGGTCTTGTTTTGTAAACCCTTATGAGATAAAAGAAAGATAGCTATGTGTTTTCATTATCATTGATAGAATGTGTTCAAACTTTATAGAGATCTGGTATATTCAACATTTCATGATATATGCAGGACATGCTAAATGAAAGGTGGATCCACAGTTTTGAAAGCTACAGGATATGCTCAAGCTTTTCAAGGAAGGGTTTTTTGCAATCAAAATGTATATAGAGCATGAAAGACTAGGAAAGTCTGCCAGAGTCTAATGCAAGTACTACTACTTATGCGATTGGTTGGTGTAGTTACAGCACCTCTATCCAATTGCTATGCTTTTGACAAAAGTGGCTACATTTATGACTTTACCAAGATTGTTGAGAAGACATTTACATATGAATGGAAGGAATACAAACAAATGCACAGAAAAACTCAAAATACCCCTAAATCACGCCTCTGGCAACTAAGTACATGGTGGAAAATTAGAGAAAAGAAGAGATATCTACAGCAGAATGACTTACCTCTTTTTCTCTACCGATTGTTTTGTCAAATCACAGTTTTTCCCTCAAGGTGACCTTCATTTCAGCCTCATACATAGTCAAAATGCAATGCAGGTGTGGCGGCCATGTCAAAGCCAGAAAAATGCATAAGAACTAGTCAAAATCGCAACCTCAGAGACCCGAAATTGCTTTCAAAATTGACAAGAGGAGGTTGAAATCTCAGTAGAAACAACTTACCTTACATGTTGCTCAGAAAATTGGCTTGGAAACTCTCACAATCGCCCCAGAATCATAGAATTTTGCCTACAAACCCTTCCTGTGGCGGCGGCCTGGCTTCTTCGTGAAGCTTCGAACAAATGAAATATGCTCTTCATTTTTTGTTGCTTTTGTTTTAGGGTTCTCATAACCCTAGGTTGACATGCCTTAGTGGTATTTTTGTCCATGTTTTATAAAAAATGAAATATATGACTTATGCATACCTTGTGGGATAAGACTTTAAGTCTTATGCTTAGGATTTTGCCTGTCTTCATATGCTATATAAGTCTTTGAAGACTTATACTTTTATATCTTTTTATCATATAGGTCGAGTGCCTCATATGTTAGAAGGTATGTCTTGGTGCTTGTCACAAGGTAGGTATGGTGGTGTATTTGAGACATTGTCATGCATAGGGAGGCATAAGCGTCTTTTTATAGCGTTTTGCATTCGACCTTGTAAAGGCATGATGATGCATGTTGTGAAATGCATGAATTATATGGGATTATAAGGTGTTTCGATGTAGCCTTGTAATATGTGATATATGACTAATGTAATTGTTATCACCTAAATATGCACCCTGACTAATTTGTAGAAATTAGTCTATTTGATGAAACATGGGAAGACCTCTAAAGCAGTGGGTCACTTTATAATCAGAGGTCAACCTCCGGAGAAGGCTAGCTTCCTACCTTTGTATCACCTAAAACTTTACTATTCTATGACTGTGACAAGGAAAAGGGTAAGAACATGTGCTCTACGACTGAAATTTAACTGGGAGGGTGATACACCTATCTTAATGAGGGATATGGGAATATCAGTTCTGTTACCTTTTCATTCACCCTTATTCAATTTTTCATGATCCTTCCCTAAGAAAAAGGTCGACCTACCATCTTCCCTTCTTAGTCATATGTTTATTTCTTAAGTCGGCTCTTTGTCTTTAAAATTCATTCGCCTATCGTCTTATGTGTGAAATTACTATAGGATTGAACCTTCGAACTTGAACCCTTTTCAAGAGTTCAAGAGTTCAATGGTTCAAGAGTTCAAGAGTTCAATGGTTCAAAGGTTCAATACTCAATGTTTCTTGAGAAGTCGTTTACTATTGGTCCCCTTGTGTAACTCAATTTGTATCTTTGAACCTTCGAGTTGAACCTCATTTCGGAGTTCAAAGGTTCAAAGGTTCAAAGTTCCGTGACTTTAGTCCCACTTTTCTTGAAGTCTTCTTTAAGTCAAAAACTTGTGGGAGATTTTAAAAGAAGAAAATCATTTAGAGGGAAATATATCTGGAACATTTTATGAAATGGAAAGTTTTAACTTTTGAAAGGTTATGGGTAATGATTACACATTAAGGTCGTGTGCGAGAACTACTTACAATTAATGCATCTATCAGAATTTGTGTCCTATCAAGCAAATTCAGCACAAGTTAATTGATCCAGTAATTATTCGACCTGATTTCATGCCTTTTATCGAGAAAGGATAGGCCAATTTTAACAATAAAACACACAGGGTGATACAAAGGGGGTACAACACTAGAGGTAAAAGTTTTTCTTTCCCAGTTTGACAGTGATTTCAGATCCATTGAAGGTGAGTTTGACTTTTCTTATAGTTGATCCCATTTCTTTGTTGACAAAGAGAATCATTTTGAGTTTTTGGCATTGTTAAAGAAGTTTAAAGCTTTTTCATTCTATTTATCCAATCCGTAGCCATGAAAGATGCCTGTCTTGGTTTTGAACATGGTTCTAGCCTTGTTTGTTCTCTTCCTGAATATGGAGATACCTTTTTAGCTCAGTACGATTTAGAGGACTTTAAGGAAAGGGTTAAAAATCCTGCGTCTGCCCCTATGATGGAAAGAATAGTGGAAAGTGGTTTAGTCAAAGCTATAGCCTTTCCTATGGCGGTACAATGCCCTGAGTTAGTTCTCGAATGTATGAGTAGATATGACCCCCAAAACAGATGTATTAGAACTTTGGATGGTAATGTGTTATTGCCTGTCAATAGACAAACCCTAATGGTTGTAGTGAAAATCCCGCCTAAGGAGCCATACTCTGATCCTAATATTACTTCCTCTTACAACTATTTTCATTGAAAAAGGCAAATTACAAGAGTGTAATTGCAAGAAATTGGCTATTGAAATTTCAAAAGGGAGGTTCAAGACTGCCCAGAGCACTATCAAGAGAACATATGATACCGGAAATAAAAGATATCATGTTATTGTTACACAGGTTAAAGGGTAGTTCTCAAGCATTCTATTGGGAAGACTGGATGTATTTCTTCATTCAAGTGATCCTTCAAGGAGGACAGTATTTGGATTGGGCAGAAATAATAGTTGAATGTTTACATCAAGGTTTTTGAGTAATTATCTGGGAAATAAAGACTTTTATATGTCCTCATATCTTTTTTACTACCTAGCATCCATAAGGGAATGGAGAGGATTACCTCATGCATCCTTAGTTGAATATAGCAAAATTTATGATTATTACTCACATTTACAGATGCAAAACTGTTATGAAAATTATGGAAGAGTTAATGATGTTTTCACTAGTAGGATGACTTATGAATTGACAGGCAATATTAATAAAAGGATGTCTGATGAAGCCATGCAGCTAATCAGCATTTATGGAAGCTTCTTCATTCACTTTTCCAAAATTTACTTACATCAGAGTTGGCGGTTTTGATGTTGAGCCTTTGAAACTACCCAGATATGTCTTTGACCACTTTGTATTGATCGAAGTTTGCAAGCAGTTAGCCCATGTAGATAAGAAATTTCCAATGAAGAGAGAGTCTGGTATATCTTTTCCCATTGAACTTGGTCACTATTCATATCAATCAGTTTCTGATGCTCTAAATCTACAGGTGGACCTGAAGAAGTTCAATTTTTAGTATTATAATGCTAGACCCAAGTTCGATAGCAAAGGTTTTGCTAGAGACAATTTGGATTTTGGAGAGAGATTTTCACACATTCCCCAAATAGAAGACTATTGGGAGGATTGCCCAGATGAATTTGAAGTTAGGAGAAGGCTTTGGTGCAGATTCTCCTTACAGCAAATAATTACCCTTAATATGAATATGAATATCACCAGAATAATAGATGATGAGGAACAGGTAATTGATTCTCATTTTGAACAAATAAAACAGCTGCCTATTCCAGAAGTTGATTGGAATAGAGATGAAGAGGATCGGATCGAAGTTAAAACCCTCTCTGTAATAAGGAGAACTAAAAAATGGTTAAGGGAACGGAGACTGAAAGAGGTTCAAAATGAAGATTCCCAGCGGTGTGCACCAATTGATGAATCACCATCTCCTATAAGCTCTTCTAATCAGCTTATTAATATTTGTGATGCAGGTACTCCCAAATCAAAAATTGAAAAAGCTTCTATCATCAAAAGGTCCAAGAAAACCCTTGCAACTATTCTGCCTTCTCGCACCACTAGATCAAGAACTAAAAGCAGAAAGAAGAAGGAGATTTCAGAAAGAATAGTTGTGGACCTAAACTCTGAAGAAGATTCGGGAGAAGCAACGAGTGATAAAGGGTTTGGTTCACCAATGACAGAAGAGATCAGTACGAACCAACAAGAAGAGGTTACTTCAGATTCTACCGATCTGATGATAATATCAAATGCACCTTCTGAACAACTGAATCTTGATAAAGAAGTTCCAGTCCCTGCACCCAAATGGTTGGAAAATTCAATTAGTGATAAAAGGAAAATAGTTCTGTTTTCATTACCATTGGAAGACATGGTTAGCAAGTGTCTAGGAAAGACTCCTAAATCCAAAAAGCTGAAAACCACTTCCAGGGTGGACATTGACCCTAATACAGGAAATTGGAGTATAGAGATAGCCCAACCAACAGCTGATGAAGATGTTCAGGACTCCACAGTTCAGGATTTCACAATAGAAATAATAGATCTTGGAACTGCATCACATGTCGCAGACGTGCACCATCTCGAAGAATCTACCAAAAGGATAGTTAGCCGTACCTAAAAGGATGAAAAAGATAAGAGGGAGTTGAAACAAGCTTTACGATCAATGATGAAGTATATTGACGTCATTCATAATCCAGATCCACAACCTGTTTCTCAACTACCTCTGTCTTTTGACCCAAAATCTCCAGTCAATTAGAAAATGCTTGATCATATACATAGAAACAAAATGGTGACCAAAGTGTTTGATGATTAGCTGGATGGTATCATCCAAAAGGGTACAGAATAAATTAATGAATTGAAAAGTATATATGATAAAACCATGGCTACTATTGAAGATTTGAAAATACAGAATGCTTCATGGGAAAAAGATGAAGGGAAATGGATTAATGTGATAAATCAAATTGGTGAAGTTTAGAAGTATGGGGTGATAAAGTTTTTATCAGAAAGGAATATAACAAGTCTAAATGATAATATACTATATGTAAGCAAGAGAAACATCGAATGGAGAAACTCAGTATCTAGATAAGGATGAATTGAATTTACAAAAATGATTAAAGAGATAACTGAGTTTACTCATTCTTTACAGTATGATTTGGAATGTATCGATGTGAAGTATATAAAAGATGATGGGGAGCCAGAAAAGGATATCGATACTATGGTACAATCCTTCAGAGAGAAAATTAGTTTTGTTAAAGAAAATGATAACCTGATAATTGATGATTTCTCTTGGATATCAAAAGTAGAATCACTTCTTCACTTCTGTGTCGATGCACTCCCGGAGCATGCAGAAAAAGTGGCAAAATTTTGAAGAGAAAAAGATGTTTGGAAAGCACGGGTTAAACACATTGGCATCCCTAACTTCCCAAAAATTTATGAATTTGTTGCCACATATCAGGAATGGAAGGTGCAACGTGTCTCCTCAACCGAACAAAGCAAATCCAGATATTTCAATCCACTGCCCCAATCATGACTGTACTTACATAATCTCTTTATTCAGTTCTTTAGTTGGAATTATGTTTAAAAAATTGTCTTTTAATGAGCTTTTAAGAAACCAAATCCCACTGTGGGTCAGAGTTTGTTTTAACTTTGGGTTTAAAAGAATAGTTAATTAGGGTGAACTACATATATGTTTTTAGTATTTAAAACTAGGATAGAGAGAGAGTTAGAAAAAGAAGAAACAAGGAATTTTGGAGCTGAACTTTTATGTTTTACAATGTATGTGATGTTTGTCTGAAAGATTTTCATCTATGAATGAGAAGAAGAAATGATTGCTGCAAACTTAAATCTATGTTTAAGTATTTGAAATCGGGTTTTTGTGCGAACTCTTCTTTTATGTGGTAATTATTCTTTCATTGGATGACTCATCATATATGTTTTATCAATTGCTGGTTCAGTAATACATGTATGTATTTATATATTTGATTATTGTTGAAGATGGAATCTATGTGTTCTATCATGGAATGATGTTATACAAAAGGAAAGATATCACATTCATGACATAGTGATGTATGGATGTTAGTTTGCCTTAAATACTTTTTGGTTAAAAGTGTATCCAAACAATTAAAATAGTTTGAATTCATTGAAGACTTAAAAGGGAGTTGTACCTTAATTCAAAGCGGAGTTATTCCTGATAGTTCACCCAGTTGTTGTTTAACTTATTTGTTCTAAAAAGAAAGGGTTATAGAGTCAGAACAAAGCATTTTTAGACCAAGAGAAATTTGTTAACCAACAAGTTCAAAACACTTGTAAAAATGAATGACAAATCTCTTGCACGATTAATCAATCACACCTATGCATAAATCCTTCACAAATAGGTTTGTAAATGTAGAATTCTTAAGAGGAAAAGTAATTTCACACTTAATGACAATGCAATACTAGACACAACTTGCAACCTGCATAAGTATTTTTTGCAAAAAAGGCTCTTTTCAAAGATAAAAGTTAAAAGGAAATAAACTTACTTCACAGATAACTCTATCAAATTAAATAATGAGCACAGAGATGCATAAGAAAAAAGGCACAATCTCCAATCAATGATCTCCAAGGTTCCCACTGTATTTCATATCAAGTAAACTGGTAAAATGAGTTACAAATCTGCCAAAACTCTAGAGCAAGGATTACAAAATCACAAGTCTTTGCAAGTAGCATAATCATAACTAAGTACAATAGAGTCACAAAAGTGACTAGAAGCACCACTATCCAAGTGGTTCCACAAAAGAAGGAATGTCAAACTGATTTGGGTCGGATGCCCAGAAAAATCCTGAAATATAGGGCCTATATCTTCTCCAAAAGTGTCCAAAATATAAGAAAAAGTCCATTAGGACTTAGTCAAACATGAAGAGTCATGAAAACCACTCCTACAAGACTCTAAAAGGCAATAAAACCCTCCTAGATGCTCTCAAAGTAATCAAGACAACTACTAACTGTTAACAAACTTAGTCAATCTTTCATTCCACCAAGGCAAAACAAGAAGCTAGACTCTGGGCATATGTCTGCCACATCCTTCATACTCCAACTAAACTCTCCTTTGCATAAAAAAAACAATAACTCTCAAATGATTTATAAGATCATCATTACGAGGCTATTGATTTACACTAGATAATGAATACAAAGAAAAAATCAATACAAGAATCAAATTAGCACCGAAGTGCTTTCCCTAGTATAAAGAACACAAAAACTTAACACAAAAGTATTAAGATTTATGACCACCTCAATATATGTTACTAGGTATCGTATGTTATTAAGTCTTCACCCATGAGTTCATTAAGAAGTATGCAAAAGAAATACAAAAATGCAAAAGAAAAGACTAAAGGGCCCTTAGGGTTTGGAAACCCTAAGACAAAAGAGCAACTTTTACCCTTCATTTGCATTTTGCAATCTTGCAATCTTGCTCTGCTGCTGCCATGAGGGTTTGATTCCAAGGGTTTCCTATAGCTATCCCTACCATCCTTGAAGGCATTTTCACTGTGGTTCGACGTTTTCTACTCCTATGTTGAAGGTAAACATGAGTATTTTAGCTTCCTAGAACGAAGAAAGGCAAATCTCATGATTTTCTATAGTTTTTTACTCACTGTATTTGATGGATTTTCTTTGTATCTTTCATGGCTGAGATGGATGATCTTACTCTATGCACCAATGACTGTGTTTGAGCTTTAAGCTATAGAAAAATACTGAAATTTTCCATTTCTGCTTATTGTAAATGTGATCTCTGTATATATTTGTCAAGGCCGTGATAAAAAAGCAATTTTGTAATAGCCTCTTTTGTTTTGTGACAATTTATTTAGGGTTTGATAAAAAAGAAAACCCACCCTGTAGCTCTTTTAGGACGGCTATGATTAAAAGCACTTGTTCTAGTTTGTCTCTAAAGCACTACATTTCTGTATACTATGAGCTCATTGATTTGAATCCATTTTCTATACCAGTGAGTTCTTCATGCATACTTTATTGTCTCTGACATTTTTGAGCATTCAGACCCAAAGTAGCCAACTATAGCATAATTAGTGTAGATTTTCACAAGATATGCTTTTGTATCATTCTGAAATGTTTAATATTATTCTTGGCATATCTTGTTCCTGTTATAGACTGCATCTTCATGATAAGGACTACTCCTTTTGATTCTTTTTCTCTTTTTGACAGTCACCTCCATGACTATATTTTAAACCTTTTGCACCCTTTGATGACTCCTTATCACTGTCATGATAGTCTTTATCACTGTCTCACAACCCTAATGCAGTCATGCTTATACTGGTTCATGTTGACATTCCTTGACAATTTCTTGTAACCTTATGTTTATCTTTAAACTCAGTATCCTTTGATTGACTTTCTATAGATGCTGCCCAAATTGCTAACCCAAAGCACCCATAAATGTAAGCAAGATCTGATAACCTGAGCATAAGCTTGTGGATGTGCAACTACTCCATTTCCTAGAATTGCTACATTCTTTCCAGTTCTAACACTTAAGTACTATTACATGATTTGACAGCACCTCATATGACTCTGAGGTCTATTCTCTATTGCAGTGTTTGAAGTCCCTTTTCAACAATTCTTTGTATTGCATGGCACCCTCTGTCAAAACCTCATGACTGTCCATTGACCTTTCTAATCTGCTACTCCTTTTAAATGCTTGGTAATTGCCTCATTTTCAACAAGTAGCCCTATCATTTCCTTCACAAAGTTTAAAATATGATATGCCTCTTGAGTACAAAGAATAGAGAAACTTAAGTGACCTAATGGAATCTCTATTATATATGTGCCTTGTGAAGTCTGACAAGAATGAGAATAGTAGAGGAATGTTTGCATTAGTGACAGGACCCTCTCCAATAACTACACAAACTCTTTCATGCTTAAAAGACCCTCATCAAACCTTAACAATTTGTTATGGACTAGACTATCCTCCTTCATGACAGTGTTGACTACTAATACTCTCATTCTCAGGTCTACTGTGGATGGCTCTGGCTGTGTTGGATATGGCTATCTTTCTATTATTGTTTCATCTTTAATGACATTCTCGTGGCTACTCTGCTGCTTCTTGATATTCTGATAGCATACTACTATTCCTCTTATGTCTCATCATAGTCCTACAACCTCATAACCCTGTATGAACTTGCTTCAATAGTTCTAGTATCTTCAAAGGTTCAATGGTGGGTCCCTTTGCATGCAAAACCATGTAACAGTCCTCCACTTGTCATGACAGTCATCTTAGATTACTCGAGACTATCTTTTAGTTTTATTCATGACTGTCAACAACATAGTCTATATGACTATTAACAATAGTCTTTGTACATGATTGTCTTCAAAAGTCTTTGTGATTGTCACCAAGATTCAAAAGACTACTCCATTAATCTCCAGTGGTTTGATCTCCAAGCTGGGTTGCTATTTGCTTAGAGGTGACTGCTATTTTCATTAGTCAAATAGACTGTTATTGTCATTCATAGATTGCTCCTCTTGTGCTTTTCTCTTCTACTACTTTATAAGTTTAAAAATGATTAGAAGTCTCTGACCTTCTATCTTGTAGTTCATTCTTGACAAATTTAGAGTTCAGTGGCCACTATCAACCTTAAGCAATATCTTGTGAGAAAATTTGGTTGCTTGAGGAAGTTTATCTTCTTACTAAAAGCCATCATAGGCTCCAAACAGTTCAGCAACATACCAAACACTCCTTGAAAAATTTGGAATGACCTTTTAATGAGTTTTAGGGGCATGTATAATATAGGGCACTTGAAAAGACTCTTAACCAAAATCAAATCATATAGTTGGGTCCTTTCACTAGTTGGGCAATTTCATAGATGTTAAGCATTCAACAGTCTCTGCTTATACCTTTAAACCATCAAGAGAGAACTAACAACCATTTGCATGACCTTTGTAACAAATCTCTGCACTGTCTTCATAGTTTTCCTCTGACTGTCACAGGCTTGCTGCTCTAAAGACTACTTTTCTTGCCTTTAACCTGGTTTACTGATGACTGCTCCTTCTATCTGCATTTGTCCCTTTAAGGTTGCAAACTGTTCCTAAGCAAACATATCCTTGTTGTACTTGATGAATATACATGAAATCTTCTAAAATGGCTGAGCTAGGCTCAATCCTTGTGGGAGCCACATTTTCCTCCATTCATAATGTAATCTGATGAATCACTCAGAAACACAATTTCACCTGTATCTGCACATGACGCAAACTTGTTAGAAAATAAATGCATACTTTGGATGTGTTTGATGACTTTCTTGTTTTATAGGACATCCAAGTATACATTTCTTGTTAAATACATTTGAGGATCAATTTATGCATGCATAAGTTATTGTTCATGTCAGGTTAGGGACCACTCATTGCTTAGAGTATTACTCTAACATCATTCCTTTGCCAGATGCAGGAAACAGAGTTGACATGGACTTGAAAAGACAAAGACAACTCTGGGTGACAGAACTACACACCAGGACCAAAACCAGTCATTCTCAGGTAATGACTGGCCTCTACCCTTATATGTACATGTTTCTACTTTTACTTATTCATGTATAAAATTGTTTCTTCAATTTCATTGAATAAGAAAGTTAATATCATGGCTTGTGTGAGATAATGTACACTTTACATTCAATAAAGATTATTTGTTTAAATCAAAAAGAATTTGTATAAATCCCTCTTATGTTACATGCACTTGGATAAATGCAGTAATTTGACAATCATAATCTTTTTGAATTATTTCATTTATGCACTTGATTGTAATGTAATAAGGATCAGATAAAATGTACCTTTTAAACTTTGAATCAAAAACTCTACCTGAATGAGCTGTAGTGAAATTTAGGTAAATTTTTTGGCGACATCTACTATATGTTTGCCTGCTAAACATCAGACCAGCTACCTAAACCTTATCCATTGGGCACAGGGTCACTTAGAGACTTCAAAACACTTTTGACAAACAATTTTGACTTCAGTAACTCAATCATGACAGCAGTGAAGAAAACTTGGAAACCCAAACTAAAAGCAAAAATGCTAAAAGTGACCTACCTAACTGTGCTGGGTAGCACTTAGAGAAAACAAAAAGGCATCTATACTATTGTGCAGCAACACTTATTGAAAGCAAGAAACCTAACCTACTATTCACAAGGCGGCTCATACCTCAAAACACATTTTCAGGTGTATCCCATTGACTAGGATAGGCAAATTTTCTCCATCCATGTTTGATAACTGAAATACATTATGCTCTTTGCATTCAGTAATGATAAACGGGCCACTCCATATGTTGTCAAACTTGGAGTGCTTCCTTGGCCTGCTTTTCAACTCATCCCATTTGAGTTCTATATCACCCTCCCTAAAAATTCTGGGAGTGGCTTTCTTATCAAAGACTCTTTTTGTTTGAGGCTGATGATGCTCCATAGCCTTCATAGCTTTATCTTTGGTCTCTTCAAGCTCCATAAGCTAAGCATATTTAACAGCCATTAGGTCCTCTTCTTCAAACATTTCCAACTAATTCATGATATCAAGAGCTGACAGCTCAACAAATAAAGGCAACCTTGCCTCTTTTCCATAAACTAACATATATGAAGAGTTTCCAATAGACCTCTTGGCATTTTTTCTATCTGCCCATAGAGCAGATTTTAGATTGGTGTGCCAGGTCCTCTGGTTATCCTCCATTGTTCTTTTGATAATTCTAATGAGATTCTTATTTGTGGATTATGCTAAACCATTACCCTGTGGGTAATAATTTGATGAAGTATTTAAATAAATTCCATTCTTCACAGCCCAATCAATCACTCTCAATCCAACGAAAGCTAAAGCATTGTCTGAAATGATCCATTCAAGTACCCCAAATCTAGATACTAAATCATAATAAAAGTTTAAAACAACATTCTCATTGGCTTCTTTCAAAGCCACTACTTCAGTCCACCTTGTGAAATAGTCTATTGTTGTGAGTAGCCACCTGTGACCTACACTTGATGGTGGGTTAATGGGACCTATAAAATCAATGCCCCATCTCATGAAGGGTTGTTCCACTTGAATTGGCTGCAAAGGTAAAGCTAGAAGCCTCTCTTTGCCTACAAAAATGGCACATTTTACACATTTTCTGGGCTATGCATGGGCATCTTTGAATAAGCTAGGCCAATAATAGCTAGCTCTCATTATCTTCCAGGTAGTAGTTCTTGGGACAAAATGACCCCCTATTGTTCCATCATGGAACTCATGTAGCACTTTGTCAGCCTGATCATTATCAATGCATCTTAACAACACACCATTAAAATCTTTTTTGAAAAGAATAGTATTGATTAAAACATAGGGAATTGACTGTAGTCTAAAATATCTCCTCTTAGCTCTATCTAAACCTATTGGGAACTCACCAGTTTGTAGAAAATGAGCCATGTCTCTTACTCAACCTGTTCCAACTGCTGTTGTATCACTCTAAGGTACACCTTCAATGATCAGAAGCACTTCCTCTTCATTTTTTGCTTCATTTTCAAGCCTAGTAGCAAGCTGTTCACTTAGTCCTTTACCTCTGATAAGCTTGGTTATCTTGATATCTATGTCATACTCCATGACTTTGGTAATCCAACCAGCCCTTTTCTCATTGACATCCTTACTTAACAGAAACTCTTTCACACCAGGGTGAGAAACCATCAAATGTACCTTGTTGTTAGAAATAAGATGCCTAAACTTCTTTAGACTCTTAACCACTGCAAGGACATGCTTTTCAATAAAACTATACCTCTGCTCATATTCCTCTAGTCCTTGACTAAAGAAAGCAATTGGCTGCTCAAAGCCTTCATTTTGTTGTTGTACCAGAATTGTAGAAATTGTATCTATGCTACCATAAGCATACAAAATAAAATCTTTTGAGAAATTAGGATTTACCAGAGCTGATGCAGCTAATAAGGCTTCTTTTATGGACTCAAAACTGAGTTTGGCCTCTTGTGTCTAGCTGAAAGCTACATTTTTCTTTAACATAGAGGTCAGTGGCTTCAATAAATTTGCAATGTCAGGTATAAATCTTCACAAAAAAATAATTCTGCCAATAAAAGTTTACAGTCCTTTCTTGTGGTTGGGTAAAGGCAACTCCAGAATACCCCTTACTCTTTCTGTATCAATGGTAACTCCCTGTTTTGACACAATGTGTCCTAGAAGATTGCCTTCATTCACAACAAAGATGTATTTCTTGGGATTGAGAGATATCCCAAACTCTCTACATCTCTCAAATACTTGTTCAGATGGGATAAATGTTCAGCTGCATCCTTAGAAAAAACTGTGATGTCATCAAGGTAGACAAGTACCAATTTGTAAAGTAAACCTTTAAAAGCCATATCCATGGCTCTCTGAAAAGTAGAGGCAGCATTTGACAAACCAAAAGGCATCCTTTTGTAGGCCATGGTGCCCCATTTTGTGGTAAAAGTAGTTTTAAATTGATCCTCCTCCTTGACTAAAACTTGATTATAACCCAAATATCCATCAAGTAAGGAGAATCTTTCTGAACCAGCCACTACTTGCAGAATCTGCTCCATTGAGGGCAACAGGTAGTGGTCCTTCAAGGAAGCTCTATTAAGGTCTCTAAAATCAACATAGAGTCTAATTTCTCCATTATTCTTCCTTACAGGAACAATATTAGAGACCCGGGATGTATGCTTGATCGGGAAAATGATATTTCCCTCAATCAGCTTGGTTAATTCCTTAATCATCAGAGGCTCAAGTTTTGGATTTAAAGGTCTTTGTTTCTTCCTTACAGGTTTTGCACTTGGCTCTAATTCTATACTATGTTGGGCAATTTGGAGATCAAATCCCTTTAAGATTGAATATTCCCAAGCAAATACAGCCTCAAATTCTTAGCAAAGAGCAATAAAAGCTTTCTTATCTTTAGGTGAACAGATCTTACCAATTTTAAGGAGCTTACCTTTAAAAATTTTTAGCTTCTCATAATGTTCTCCTTTGACCTGCATACTGGTTTTTCTCTTTTTCAGCTGATCATTAGTGCCAAAAATGGATTCCAAGGTTACCAATCCCCTGGGCAACTTATTAGTCCTTAACTGAATGATTTGATCATCACCGTATTGTTGTTTAAGCTTGTTTTGATTCACCACAGAAAACTCATCTTCTTCTAACAGGAAACACAAGACCTGCTCATCACTCTCAAACACCTGCCAATGTATGTTATTGTCAGGAATAGAGGGTCTAGCAACAATCTTCACATGAGGTTGTACCTTTTCTCTCTGAATATCACTGGGAATATCAAACTAAGCCCCAGTTGTAGCTAAACTATCTGCATGATTATTCTGATTTCGTGGGATAAAGATTAGATTGAAAGCATCAAATTCTTAAATCATGTCCCACACCCTATGTTTATAAGATTTCAAAACATCATTCTTTGTAACATGCAACCCTCTCACCTGATTCATGATAAGCTTGTTGTCACCATATACCTGCAAGCAACCAATTTTCCTTTTCCTTGCCCACTACAAACCTTGAATTAATCCTTCATATTCAGCAGTGTTATTTGTACATGAGAAAGCAAAATGGAATGCAGAATAATATCTGTCACCTTGTGGGGACACAAGCATTGCACCTCCACTAGACCCATTCTTACTCCTAGAGCCATCAAAATACATTTTCCATACCTCATCTTGCTGTCCTATCTGTTGTTCTACACTCTTTACAAGGTTTGGAATTGCTGCTTCAGGTTCATGTAGCATATAAACCCCCATACCTGTTTCTTGAATGTGTCCATTGTGATTATCCACAATATTTTCTATTGCCCACTCCTTTAGCAGTACTTCTGGTATACTTTCAGCTTGCAACTCTTAAGCAGCAGCAAGCTCACTATCGTCAAAAATAATGTAATTTGCATTAACAGCACTTGGAACATCAGGCTTAATGTGATCATTGGCCAGCAATTTAGATTTTATAGTCACTTTTGTACCATATCGAGTCCTAAAAAACATGTGGGACCAATCTAAGGACAAATATCCTCCTATCTTGGCAGTGAACTCTCTTGACAAACACATGGCAAAATAAGGGAGTAAATCGATGATAAACACCTCTTGGGAGATGGAAACATTTGGATAGGCATGCAATGTGAGACCTAAGTCTTTTATCACACCTACAATGTTGACAGATGTACCATCTAGCTAGAGTACACCCTTCTCAAGGGGCTAGTATTTCAGTCCTAATTGATCTTCAATCTATTTTGGCATTACAGAACTGCTTGCACCACTATCCACCATGCAGTTATGTACTAATTTGTCTCTTATTATCAGTGATACAAAAAATGGAAGTGGTTTAGCACTCTTACCTGGTTGTTTACTACTGTCCTGGGGTGAATTTGTAAGGACAACTCTAGTTGGGTCAACTGTTGCAGCATTAGAAACTCTTAAATCAGACAAGGCAGACTGTAACATATCCTTTTGACCCAGGATGGCTAAGGAATCCCACATAGATATTTTCACATTCATTTTCTTCATGCTTTCAATGATATTAAAAGGTGAAGTAACATTTACCTTTTGATGTGACTTTGCAGTAGCAATATCAGCCTGAATATGAGGTTGTTCCTTGGCAGTTACTTGAGTGTTCCTTTGCAAAATATGAGGGATCTAGGATGTAGAAGGATAAACATGTCCTTTTCCTTTGTTTGTTGCTTGTTCTATCTCATAACCCCTCTTTTTAGCTCTTGTATTTGTTGCAACTGAAGTATCATCTTTGTTTACACCACAAAACTCATCTCCCTTCTAGTTTAGAAAGGCAGTATCGTTTTGAGGCTATTCTTGCTACTATATAGCCCCTTCATTAGGTGTGTTTGGCTATGAAACAGCAACATTTTGTACCATTAGGGCCTAATTTATCACTCCATTTAAACAGGTTGCCCGACTGTGTGGCTGATTGCAAGGAAAACACCATTCATACTCAGTTGCTAGGTTGTTTTGAATAGGGACAAGGTCTCTAACTGCATTAATGGGTGCAGTATTATAAGGTTGGAAAGGCCTTTGGTTTACATTTTGCCTAGCACCCTGGTAATTGCCTTGATAAGGTGGCCTATTAGCTTGGAATGGCTGGTTTTATCCTTGATAAGGCTGATTTTGCCCTTGATTTACTTGTTGATAAGGCTGTCTGTTCTGGGATTGCTACTTTTTAATACTTATCAGCTCATTTCCAAAAGTTTGTAGAATGTTCTCTATCTTCTGTTGGTTGTTTTTTATCTCTCGCAGCTCTTGTGATGAGCTGGAAGTAGCAGCCTCAAGATTGGCAGCACTTGGGAATGTTGATGCAACAGGTAAGGGGGCAAAAGATGGGATTAGCAATGGCATTGAAGGCTAAATTTCAGGAAAAATGGGCACTGGTGGTCTGGGTGCTATTTTTCCCAGCCTGAATCAAGTTGTTTTATGCTCTAATAGCTATTTCATATGCATCGGGTAAACTTGTACCTCCCATTGATTGTATCATTACTGAAATATCACTATTTAAAGCTTTTAAATAGTACATAAATGCATATTCTGATAAAGGCCTTACCATGGCAAGAATTCTATCCCATGTCTTCTAAAACCAGAAATTGAAGTCCATCATCTGCTCCTGGGGAGCTCTCTTTATTGTAGTCAACTGTTTGACCAGCGATAAGTTATTAGACTTATCTTGAAATTGCTTGTTCAGCTTGTTGCCTAAGTCATCCCAAGTTTCAATGGTTTGTACTAGTAGACTCTTGATCCACTGTAATGCTTTTCCTTTAAATGAGGTGGCTAGCAACCTGATGGCTACATTTTCCTGAGTTACATGATGAACACCACATAGAGAAGCCACATTTCTAATGTGTTTGATTGGGGTAGTTTCATCCTCCCCTATGAAATAAGGTAGGCTCTTCAAGGATGCCATGGGTATATTGTCATGTTGCATTAATTTAAATGGGCTACACCCATCAAAGGCAATGAACGGCTGATTCCTTGCCATTGGAACAGTTGTAGGTGGGTTTTCTTGAACTGGTACAGGAGCTACAAGTACTGTTGGTTTGAAACTTGGTGGGGTTGACTAAATTCTTTTTGAAACTAGAGTTCTTCTCACAGTTCTACTCTGTCTTCTAGGCAGACACAGCTACAAGTATTCAAAGGAACTCAAACTCTGAGTTTGTATTCTTTTCATAAAAGTGTGACAGCACTAATCTACTTGTCTTTTCTTTAGTATGAATTGCTAGATATGCAAAAAAATGCCTCTTAAAGGCCTGAAAATGTTGGCAGCATACCAAAGCCAACAATATTCATGAAACATAAGCACTGTTCTACTTCGGACAATCCCATCGGGCGTGCCAAAAACTGTTATCACCTAAATATGCACCCTGACTAATTTACAGAAATTAGTCTATTTGATGAAACATGGGAAGACCTCTAAAGCAGTGGGTCACTTTATAATCAGAGGTCAACCTCCGGAGAAGGCCGGCTTCCTAACTTTGTATCACCTAAAATTTTACTATTCTATGACTGTGACAAGGAAAAGGGTAAGAAAATGTGCTCTACGACTGAAATTTAACTGGGAGGGTGATACACCTATCTTAATGAGGGATATGGGAATATAAGTTCAAAACACTTGTAAAAATGACTGACAAATCTCTTGCAAAATTAATCACTCACACCTATGCATAAATCCTTCACAAATAGGTTTGTAAATGTAGAATTCTTAAGAGGAAAAGTAATTTCACACTTAATGACAATGCAATACTAGACACAACTTGCAACCTGCATACGTATTTTTTGCAAAAAAGGCTCTTTTCAAAGACAAAAGTTAAAAGGAAATAATCTTACTTCATAGATAACTCTATCATATCAGATAATGAGCACAGAGATGCACAAGACAAAAGACGCAATCTCCAATCAATGATCTCCAAGGTTCCCACTGTATTTCATATTAAGTAAACTGGTAAAATGAGTTACAAATCTGCCAAAACTCTAGAGCAAGGATCACAAAATCACAAGTCTCTACAAGTAGCATAATCAAAACTGAGTACAATAGAGTCACAAAAGTGACTATAACCATCACTATCCAAGTGGTTCCACAAAAGAAGGAATGTCAAACTGATTTGGGTCAGATGCCTAGAAAAAGCCTGAAATATAGGGCCTATATCTTCTCCAAAAGTGCCCAAAATACAAGAAAAATTCCATTAGGACTTAGTCAAACATGAAGAGTCATGAGAACCACTCCTACAATACTCTAAAAGGCAATAAAACCCTCCTATATGCTCTCAAAGTAATCAAGACAACTACTAACTGTTAACAAACTTAGTCAATCTTTCATTCCACCAAGGCAAAAAAAGAAGCTAGACTCTAGGCATATGTCTACCACATCCTTCATACTCCAACTAAACTTTCATTTGCATCAAAAGAAAATAATAACTCTCAAATGATTTATAATATCATCATTATGAGGCTATTGATTTACATTAAATAATGAATGCAAAGAAAAAATCAATACAAGAATCAAATTAGCACCGAAGTGCTTTCCCATGTATAAAGAACACAAAAGTATTAAGATTTATGACCACTTCAAGATATGTTACTAGGTATCGTATGTTATTAAGTCTTCACCCATGAGTTCATTAAGAAGGATGCAAAAGAAATACAAAAATGCAAAAGAAAAGACTAACGGGCCCTTAGGGTTTGGAAACCCTAAGACAAAAAAGCAACTTTTACCCTTCATTTACATTTTGCAATCTTGCAATCTTGCTCTGCTGCTGCCATGAGGGTTTGATTCCAAGGGTTTCCTATAGCTATCCCTTCCATCCTTGAAGGCATTTTCACTATGGTTCGACATTTTCTGCTCCTATGCTAAAGTTAAGCATGAGTATTTCATCTTCCTAGAACGAAAAAAGGCATATCTCATGATTTTTTGTAGTTTTTTACTCACTGTATTTGATGGATTTTCTTTGTATCTTTCATGGCTGAGATGGATGATCTTACTCTATGTACCAATGACTATGTTTGAGCTTTAAGCTATAGAAAAATATTGAAATTTTTCATTTATGCTTACTGTAAATGTGATCTCTATATATATTTGTCAAGGCCCTGATGAAAAAGCATTTTTGTAATAGCCTCTTTTGTTTTGTGACAATTTATTTAGGGTTTGATAAAAAAGAAAACCCACCCTGTAGCTCTTTTGGGATGGCCATGATTAAAAGCATTTGTTCTGGTTTATGTCTCTGAAGCACTACATTTCTGTATACTATGAGCTCATTGATTTGAATCCATTTTCTGTACTAATGAGATCTTCATGCATACTTTATTGTCTCTGACATTTTTGAGCATTCAGACCCAAAGTAGCCAACTATAGCATAATTAGTGTAGCTTTTCACAAGATATGCTTTTGTATCATTCTGAAATATTTAATATTATTCTTGGGATATCCTGTTCCTATGATAGACTGCATCTTCATGATAAGGACTGCTCCTTTTGATTGTTTTTCTCTTTTTGACAGTCACCTCCATGACTGTATTTTAAACCTTTTGCACCCTTTGAGACTCCTTATCACTGTCCTGATAGTCTTTGTCACTATCTCACAACCCTAATGCAGTCATGCTTATACTGGTTCATGTTGACATTCCTTGACAATCTCTTGTAACCTTATGCTTATCTTTAAACTCAGTATCCTTTGATTGACTTTCTATAGATGCTGCCCAAATTGCTAACCCAACAGCACCCATAAGTGTAAGAAAGATTTGATAACCTGAGCATAAGCTTGTGGATGTGCAACTGCTCCATTTCCTGGAATTGCTACATTCTTTCTAGTTCTAACACTTAAGTACTATTACATGATTTGACAGCACCTCATATGACTCTGAGGTCTATTCTCTATTCTAGTGTTTGAAGTCCCTTTTCAACAATTCTTTGTATTGCATGGCACCCTCTATCAAAATCTCCTGACTGTCAACTGACCTTTCTAATCTTCTACTCCTTTTAAATGCTTGGTAATTGCCTCATTTTCAACAAGTAGCCCTATCATTTCCTTCACAAAGTTTAAAATATGATATGCCTCTTGAGTACAAAGAATAGAGAAACTTAAGTGACCTGATAGAATCTCTGCTATATATGTGTCTTGTGAAATCTGACAGGAATGAGAATAGTAGAGGAATGTTTGCATTGGTGACAGGACCCTCTCTAATGGCTACACAAACTCTTTCATGCTTAAAAGACCTTCATCAAACCTTAACAATTTTCTATGGACTAGACTGTCCTCCTTCATGATAGTGTTGACTGCTAATACTCTCATTCTCAAGTCTACTATGGATGGCTCTGGCTGTGTTGGATATGGATATCTTTCTATTGTTGTTTCATCTTTAATGGCATTCCCATGGCTGCTCTACTGCTTTGATATTCTGATAGCATACTACTATTCCTCTTATATCTTCATCATAATCCTACAACCTCATAACCCTGTATGAACTTGCTTCAACAGTTCTGGAATCTTCAAAGGTTCAATGGTGGGTCCCTTTGCATGCAAAACCATGTAACAATCCTCCACTTGTCATGACAGTCATCTTGGATTACTCAAGACTATCTTTTAGTTTTATTCATGACTGTCAACAACATAGTCTATATGACTATTAACAATAGTCTTTGTACATGATTGTCTTCAAAAGTCTTTGTGACTGTCACCAAGATTCAAAAGACTGCTCCATTAATCTCCAATGGTTTGATCTCCAAGCTGGGCTGCTATTTGCTTAGAGGTGACTACTATTTTCATCAATCAAATAGACTGTTATTCTCATTCATAGATTTCTCCTCTTGTGCTTTGCTCTTCTAGTACTTTATAAGTTTAAAAATGATTGGAAGTCTCTGACCTTCTATCTTGTAGTTCATTCTTGACAAATTTAGAGTTCTGTGGCCACTATCAACCTTAAGCAATATCTTGTGAGAAAATTTGGTTGCTTGAGGAAGTTTATCTTCTTACTAAAAGTCATCATAGGCTCCCAACAGTTTAGCAACATACCAAACACTCCTTGAAAAATTTGGAATGACCTTTTAATGAGTTTTAGGGGCATGTATAATATAGGGCACTTGAAAAGACTCTTAACCAGGATCAAATCATATAGTTGGGTCCTTTCACTAGTTGGGCAATTTTGTGGATGTTAAGCATTCAACAGTCTCTCCTTATACCTTTAAACCATCAAGAGAGAACTAACAACCATTTGCATGACCTTTGTAACAAATCTCTGCACTATCTTCATAGTTTTCCCCTCACTATTATAGGCCTACTGCTCTAAAGACTACTTTTCTTTCCTTTAACCTGATTTACTGATGACTGCTTCTATCTACATTTGTCCCTTTGAGGTTGCAAACTGTTCCTAAGCAAAACTGTCCTTTTGTACTTGATGAATATACATGTAATCTTCTAAAATGGCTATGAGCTGGGCTCAACCCTTGTGGGAGCCACATTTTCCTCCACTCATAATGTAATCTGATGAATCACTTAGAAACACAATTTCACCTGTATCTACACATGAAGCAAACTTGTTAGAAAATAAATGCATACTTTGGATGTGTTTGATGACTTGCTTGTTTTCTAGGACATCCAAAGTATACAATTCTTGTTAAATGCATTTGAGGATCAGCTTATGCATGCATAATTTCTTGTTCATATTCCTTTGCCAGATGTAGGAAATGGAGATGACATGGACTTGGAAAGACAAAGACAACTCTGGGCGACAGAACTACACACCAGGACCAAAATTAGTCATTCTTAGGCAATTACTGGCCTCTACCCTTATATGCACATGTTTCTAATTTTACTTATTCATGTATAAAATTGTTTCTTCAATTTCATTGACTAAGAAAGTTAATCTCATGGCTTGTGTGAGATAATTTACATTTTACATTCAATAAAGATTATTTGTTTGATTCAGAAAGAATTTGTATAATTACCTCTTATGTTACATGCACTTGGATAAATGTAGTAATTTGACAATCATAATCTTTTTGAATTATTTCATTTATGCACTTGATTGTAATGTAATAAGGAGCAGATAAAATGTACCTTTTAAACTTTGAATAAAAAATTCTTCATGAATGAGCTGTAGTGAAATTTAGGTAACAGTAATACGGCATGATGCTTGTATCAAGACCATAGAGAGAGATGCGAGTAATGATGTAAAGTATATGGGAGGTGATGCAAGTGCATGTAGGTCATATTTTGCCTATGGATTACAAGGTGTTTTATGTTGATTTTGCATGATCTAGAGATAGATTAAATATTGTAAACGAATGATAAAGTAATGAATTATGAATTACTTTATCATTTGTAATAAAATTGCAAAAGGCAATAATAGGCAAATTTATCACACATGGCAAGGTAAGTCTCGTTGATTATTTTGTCATTCTTTCACAACATTTAATTTGTCTCCAAACTATGCAAAATCAGGGGATTAAATGTTATGTCCTAAGTGCCATTATTTTTTGCATGGAATTGTAACAAATTTGGAATGTTAAAACATTTGACCAAGTGGTGTGGTTATAAACCACTTAGTTAATGTTGGTTAAATGTAGAAATAATTGTGTTTATGCCATTTATTGTGCAAAGGGAAAGTTGAGGAAGCTTGCAGATATGGTCAAAGAGATATGGCTGAACATTTATTGTGCACATGCCAAGCATTTATGATGCTGCAGGGGAGGTTGAAAAATAGATTGAGGAGTTATTGAGATATTTGGCTTGATTTTTATGGCCTTAAAGAGCATTTAAAGGCATTTTCTGGTGCTTTTATGGTGGGTGATGACATGCCTTGACTTTTTCTGCATTGGGAACCCACTTTGAAGGACTTTAGGCAGATATTTTGGGGGCTTTTATGAAATGCACGACCATAGAGGTTTCTCATGTTTATCTTGCTACAGCTGCTTGGAGAGTATATAGTCATTCATTTGACTCTTTGTAAGAGAGTTCTTTTCATGTAAATTTTGGAGTCAGTGATTTTTCTGCAATCCTTACTCAGTTTCAACATGTTTTTGTAACCCCTTTGAGAAATGAAATACTGAACAGACCTTGGATACCATTGATAGTCAGGTTTTGCCTTCTTATTTATGTAGTACTATGTATTACCAAGTATTTGATTAAATCATTTGTGAGGTTAGTTTTATCTCCTTGTGATTTTGTCTCATGTTTAAAATACCTTTCTACAAAAAGTGTGTTTGCGCAGGTTGCAAACTGTCTTAAAACTGTATATGCTTTTTAATTGTGAAGTTAGCTTCCTTTTAAAAGGTTAATGGATTTAGGCCTCTTTGTGAAGCATTTTTGTGAAGCATACAGTAATAGGTTGTGCAAGTTTAGTTTTTGATGTCTATGGCCAAGTGTACACAAATCTGAGTTCCATAAATCATATCAAGTTTGGTGTATCACCCTTGTTCTCATTTTACTGTTTTACTTTTCATTTTTTAAGCATTCCTTTTCCCTTTTCCTCTGCAAATCCAGTAGCTTCTAGGTGATAAACAACTAGGAAGTCGGCCTTCTCCGAAGGTTCTTTCCATCACAGGTGACCCATAGGCCTGGAAACATCCCATGTTTCTCCATATTGCCAAGTTCTACAACTTAGCAATGGTGCAAATCTAAGAGAACAGTTATGATTATGATTCTATATGTGATGCTTCTAACATGTTGGTGCCATGATGCTGATGACACTTATCATATGATGTTTCTATGGTTTTAAATGATGTTATCTATGTGCAGCTATGTGTAATGATTCTATATGTTTTATAGTGTATGACAACCTAATGCATATGTGGATGATTGTACTACATGGTTTGCAATTTTCTAATGTATGATGATCTAATATGCAAATGATATCTATGTTTTTTGAATTTTCTTGATGATAAGTCTTATGCATAAGACTTATATGACCTGATGTTCATGAATGATCTAAATGTTTAATGTAATCTAATGCACTTCAATGTTGGATATGCCAATATTATGTACAATGATTTTTTTTTGTCCGAAGTATACTCAATCATAAATGAAAGAACATTTTTAAGAAGAAAAAATGACTAATGAAGAAATGAACACTTAGAAGAACACTTGGATAAATTGATAGAAAGGACTTGGATCTTAAGACACTTGGATAAAGGTTTTATTATGGAATGCTTATAAATGGGATGAAATACAAACCTAATATGTATGAGTGAGATTTTGTCATCTTTTGCACAAGTTTTTGAAGTACTTTTTTTCATCATTGAGCTATTAAATGTTGTAAAAAAATACAACCATCTAGGTATAATTAAACCATGATGATCTGAGTATCTCTTACATGGATTTTGATTTAGCAAGTTAATACAAGCATCTAAGTATAATTGAACCAAGATGACCTGAGTATTGCTTGCATGTATCAACAGACAAAGATTGTACATGTTTCATGCTTAGACCCATAATATCCTCGATGATATTTTGCTAATCATGTCCTTAGACAAGCCGTCACATTACTAAAGGTTGATCCACAGACAACAAACAAATGAAAATGATCATGCCCCCATCATAGCTGCTCTAGTTTTTAGACATCCTCGAGTAGCCTAGGAAAACATGATAACAAAAATCAAGACCTAAGACTTAAACTTCAATCATCAAAACTTCTTGCCATAGATATGTTTTCTTGCAATGAAACAGATAGAGTCATCCTAATGCTTTAGGCACATTGTTTGTTTGATATAGGCTAATGTCTTGCATCAAGTTTTTGTTGAAAAAGGTTTGTTTGTAGTGTTGTATGCTATCACTATGATAGTTTTGCGATCCTGATTGTTATCCTCTGAGCATATGACACTCAAAAATCCAATTCTCCAACTAGGTTGAGGATTATGCCCCTAGTCAAGTAAAGGATCGATTTATTATGGATGAAACATAGAGATTAACTTATGGTAGATGTGATGTGATGGGCCCTAAGGGGCTGACCTAGTGGTTTGGGGCCTCATTGATGATGGCCTTCCCTACGTGACGACACAGAGGCAATGTAGTTCAAGTATGCTAACCTAAGACCTAGGGGGTGGGAAGTAGGAGGAATTGGATGGATGAAAGGATGAGTGTTAAGAGATGGAATGGATGGGAAGCCTCAGGGACTCATCAAAGATGGCCTTGCCTATGTGATAGCTCAGAGGTGACGTAGTTCAACAATGGTACCAACGATAGGATCACAATGGATGACAAGATGGATGGAGGACTACATGGATAGACCGTGGTGAATAAGGTGATAAGGGTGAGCGAACCCAACCCATGATAGTTATCTTTATGTGACATGATGGATGCGGTGAGAAAAAATTGGATGAAGAATGAAGTCCTAAGAGATTGAGGGATCAATTTGTCACAAATAGTCCATGTTTCCAGGTTTTCACCACTTGCTTTTATTTACACAATAGCCAAAATACACATGACACATGTTTTCCAAGTTTTCATCATGGTATCTATCCAAGGCACCTGTTTACTAGGTTTTCGCCAGAGGATGAACTTTTTTTTTCTGAATTATTTTGAATCCCTTGCATTGGGGTTTAGGTGTAGAACTTGCAAAGATGCATATTGTTGATGGGATCATCCAATAGTTCACCTTCTAATGTTGATAGTTAATAAGCTCCTTATCCATAGGTAGTAATGATTACATATGGGCCAAACTAGTTGGGTTCAAATTTGCCTTTCTTCTCCTTGTCCTGCTGATTTCATGGGTTCTCTTTGAGGACCAGGTCACCAACTTGAAAGACTCATGGTTTGACTCTATGGTTGTAACTATGTGACATTCTCTGCTAATATGCTTTTAGATGGGTAAATACATATTGTCTTCTTTCCTCCAGTAGCTCTAATTCCTGCAGTCTGGAAACCCTATATTCTTCATCTGTTATGAGGCCTTTTAACGATACTCTCAAGAATGGTAACTCAACTTCAATGGGTAAGATGGCTTCAAAGCCATAGACTAGGGAATATGGAGTTGCATATGTGGGTGTACGGATACTTGTCTAGTAGGCCCATAGAGTGGGGTTTAGTTGGATGTGCCAATGTCGGTCGGCATCATTGATAGTCTTCTTTAGGATTTTTAGGATAGTTTTATTAGATGCCTCTGCCTGGTTGTTTCCTTCGAGGTAATATGGGGTGGAAAAGCGGTGTTGGATGTGGAATTTGTCACATAGCTCTATGACACCTTGGTTTTTAAATGGTCTTCCATTATCAGTGATAATGGATATGGGAATGCCATAGTGGCAAATGATGCAATTCAGGATAAAAGAGGTGATTTGTTTCCCTATGACATTGACTAGGGGCACGACTTCAATCCACTTTGTGAAGTATTCAGTTGCGGTGATTATGAATTTATGGCTGCTAGATGATGGGGGATGTATCTTGCCCACTAAGTCAAGTACCCATTGATAGAAAAGCCAAGGAGTCGTTAAAGGCTGCAACTCCTATGCTGGTGCATGTATTAACTTCCCATGAATTTGGCATTTTGTGTACCTTTTCACAAAATGATAGGAGTCCCTTTCCATAGTTGGCTAGTAGTACCCCATACATATGAGTTTCTTCTCTAGGGTAGGACCACTAGAGTGGGACCTCCATATACCGTCGTGAACTTTGCTTAAGGCAGTTTGATAATCCTCATTGTCGAGACACCTAACGAGAGTACCATCTAGTCCTCGTCAATACAGAGTATTAGCGATTATGGTATAAAGGGAGGCTTGGCAAATGAAGGTTCTTTTTTGGTTGCTAGATAGATCAGGTGATAGGGTGTTCTCTTTCAGATAGGTATATACTTTCCGTATAATGGAGAATCAGATCCTACTATGTGGCATATGATGTGGGATTCGGGGATGTCATAGGCAGGATGGGATACTGGCTCTAGCAAGAACTCATAGTGTGACTAGTTTTTAGGTATATCAAGGAGAGATGCAATTGTTGCCATGGTGTTGGCTTCTTTGTTCTCCAATCTGGGTACCTGCTCAAAAGAAATCACAACAAAGTATTCTTTGAAGTCATCTACCATACGCTTGTATGGTATTAACTTCTTGTCTTTAGTTTGATAGTCATCATTCACTTGGTTGACGACAAGTTGTGAGTCGCCATACACATGAAGGTCTTTGACTTTCCATTCTATTGCCATTTTGATGCCAATGACCAGTGCTTTGTATTCATCCACATTGTTGGTACATGGAAAGAGTAGTCTAAATGACTTTGGAATTGTGTCTCCATTAGGTGTGACCAACAAGATACCTGCTCCGGACCCATGCTGGATGTATGATCCATCAAAGTAGAGTTTCCAGGCTGTTGTTGTGATGTTAAAGATATACTCATCTGGAAATTCAAAGCTTAATGGGTTATCATCTATTAAAGGTGCATCTGCCAGTTGATCTGCAATCACTTGCCCCTTTATGGCTCGTCTATCTACATACTCAATGTCAAATTCACTAAGTATCATGACCCATTTTGATATTCTACCTATTAGGGTAGCTTTGTTGAGCAAGTATTTCAATGGATCGATCTTCGCTACTAGCTTGATGGAGTGTGAGAGCATTGAATGTCTCCATTTTTGTGAAGCAAAGACAATAGCAAGACATGCTCTTTCAATTGGTGTATATTGTATCTTGTAACCTACTAGTGTTCTGCTAATGTAGTAGATTGCTTGCTCCTTTCCTTCATGGTTCTGTTGTGCTAGTAGAGCTCCAAGAGTTTTTGGTGTAGCTGAGATGTAGAGTAGTAATGGCTTGCCTTGGATTGGTAGCATCAAGATAGGTGGGTTCATTAGATACTCCTTTAGATGCTAAAAATCTTGCTCACATGTGTCATCCCATTTGAAAGGAATATTTTTGTGTAGGAGATGTGTGAATGGATGACACTTATCTGCTAGCTGAGAGATAAATCTTCTGATGGACTGTAGCTTTCCTTATAGAGACCATAACTGACTGAGATTCTTAGGTGGTGGCATTTCCATGATTGCTTTTACCTTGGCTGGGTCCACCTCTAATCCATTAGCTAATATGATGTATCCAAGGAGTTTACCGGTTGTTACTCTGAAAACAAACTTTTTTGGATTTAGTCATACATTAAATTGCTCTAGTCTCATGAAGATCTTGTCCAAGACTTGTAGATGTCCTTCTCTGGTAATTGACTTCGCTAGAATGTCATCTACATAATCTTCCATGATGGTGTGCATCATGTCATTAAAGATTGTAGTCATGGCCCTTTGATATGTTGTCCCCGCATTTTTCAGTCTGAATGGCATGATGCACCAATAATAGGTACCCCATGGACATGTGAATGTGGTCTTGTGTTGATCTTTCGGTGCTATTTTGATTTGATTATAGCTAGAAAATCCATCCATTAATGACAACATAGTGTGCCCTACTGTTAGATCTATAGTGATGTCAATGTTGGGTAGAGGAAAGACATCCTTGGGACAAGCCTTGTTCAAATCTCTGAAGTCATTGCAGATTCTAATCCTCCCATTTGGTTTTGAGACAGGTTCTATATTTGAAATCCATTTTGGGTAATCAATGGGTCTAATGAATCCAATATCTAGCAGCTTCTTCAATTCTTCCTTCACTAAGAGTACGATATGCAGGTGCATCTTCCTTAGTTTTTGTTTGACTGGCTTAGCTCCTAGAGCTAGTGACAAATGATGCATTAAAAGATTTGGATCCAGTCCTAGCATATCTACATATGACCAAGAAAAGTTAATCTATTTCTTCTTGAAGAAGTTGATGAATTCTAGTTTTTGATGTTCAGATAAAGATTTTGCCATATGGATTATCCTTGGATTGTCTTCTATTCTAATGCTAACAAGTTCTATTGGTTCAATCAAAATGGAGGACTTTTCTTGATGTGTCAGATCAAGAAGAGTGTCAAGCCTTTCATCCTTCGGCGCCTCAGAAAGGTTTTCACCGTCGGATGCGTCTTTTATTTTTTTACTATTTTCTCGATCTAACACTGCTGCAGAGAGTTTTTCACCATTAGATCTATCATTTATTTTTACATTTTTATGACTGAAAGGCTTGCCACTCTCTCCAAAATACACCTTGTCATTGAGTTCTATTGCATAGCTAGTTTTGTGATCACCTGCGCGTAGATGGTCTCTAAGTTCTAGATAATCGATGATAGCGTCGTCATTTTGGAAAGTATCTAGCTCAGGGGCTTCATCTTGTAGATCCCAATCTATGAGTTTGGGATGCACTAAGGGTAATGGGTCATCGGGTTGATTTGGTTTGAGGCTGGTGATGGTTAAGATGGAGGAGTTGTGTAGGCTGGTGTAAGTATTTACAAAGTCTATGATGGTACTCTCCTCAAGTTGATCTGTCAAGTGTGATATCATACACTCCTCACAAAACTCTCTTTTGGTATTTTGCAGAATGAACTCTAGAGGTCTAGACCTAGAGCCTTGTCCCTCATGAGTTGTATGGGTAGAGCTATATTGTTGAACCACATCAACATCTTTGTCATCACAAGATAGTTCAGAAAGACTATCCCATTCATATTCATTTGAGTCTATCTCACTCCATTCTTATAGTCGGTGAATCTGCTCTACTAAGTTAGTAGTAGTTGTTTCTCTTGCTTTTCCTTTATGCTTTTCTTGACCTTTGATCTTTTCTTTGCCCTTATATCCTAGCCCTGTAGTGTCTCAGGCTGTTAAAGAAGGAGTTTGGATAGGTTTGATGATGCCTTCTTTTCTTAATCCTATGGGACCATGACCATCATATCCCATTCTTTGTAAGATAGAGAACCCTTGACCATATTGTTCAGTTTACAATTGAGGTTGAGGGTCTTGTGGTTTTGATTCGCTATCATCATCTTTATATAGCCATTGTAGAATATCCTTCTCATCACCCTCATCTGATAGGCTTCCCCATTTAATAAAAGGAACTTTAGGACTCTCCTCCGACTTGGGTTTGTTAATGGATGGTTTTCCATAGGACTTGGAAGATATGGTTAGTTGTGCTAAGAAAAAGGTTTGTTCAATAGTATACTCTCCTACACCCTTGTCTTTGGGCTTGAGTTTGAGTTCGGATGTCTTGGATGTAGATGGTAGTGAGGCTGGCTCAACATGGAATGAAGATGAGGAAGAAGCACGGTTGGTGGGGATTACAACATCAGGCTTGGATTAGATGGAATTGCAATACTAGAATGGATCAGGATCACCTTGGATGGTGATTTCTTGGCCATTATGAGGAAACTTGATACATTGATGGTAGGTAGATGGCACGGCCTGCATTGTGTGTATCCAGGGTTGACCAAGAAGAATATTGTATGCCAATTCCATGTCAAGCACTTGGCATACCACATCTTTCACTACTGGTCCCACTCTTATTGGCAACACAACAGTTCCTTTTGATGTTCTTTCCTCTTCATTGTATGCCTTGATTGTGATTTTCTTCATAGGATCCATGGTATTATCTGAAAACCCCAATGCGAGGATTAGTTTTAAAGTGCAAATATTTAAATCTACCCCTCCATCAATTAGGACCCATTTTATTTTATGTTTATGGATGAAGGCTTCAATATGGAGGGATGCATTGTGTGGTTGGGTGATAGACATGTCATCTTTTTTTGTGAAGGATAAGAAATGGGGTGTAGTTAGATGACCTACCATGGTCTGAAATTGATCTTCGGCTAGATTGGTTGGGATGGTAGTTTCCAAGAGAGCTTTTTCAAGGATGACTTTGTGAGATGGGGATAAATGCAAAAGCTCCAAAATGGATATATATGCAGGTGTCTTATAGAGTTGGTCAAGAACGTTGTACTGGTTAGATGTGGAGGACGGTTTGGATGAAGCACCTTGGAGAGTAACTTTTCCACCATGAGTGATTACATTACAATCATGATTTTTATTGATACTGATCACATTTACATGTGAGTCACTTTTGGATATATGGTTAACAACATAATCATATGACACATTGGTTTAGTTGGCATTGTTACCACCATTATTATTTTTCTTGGAAGAACCTCCCTTCTCATAGTTGGGGAGCAGACTCTTGAATGCCAAATGGTCATCATTGGATATGTGTCCATCAATTGATATCACCTTTTGATCAATTAAGTCTTGGATGGTGTTCTTTAGTCTTTGGCAGTCATTGGTTTTGTGACCTTTTCTTCTATGATATTTGCAAAAGTCAGAGTCTTTCACCAAGAGGGTTTAAATTTTGGTTCATAATCTCGCACCATTGGAAGCATTATGAGGTTGCTTGATATTAACTTCCTTAGGGCAGATTCGAGTGATTCCCCTAGAGGTGTAAACTTTCTTCTAGGAGGAAAGTTGGTTGGTCTTTGTTCATTGCTTTGAGGCTTGGTGGATGGTGTGTTGTTTTAAGGGTTTGATAGATTGAAGATTGGTTATTTTTGTACCACATGTTTAACATCCACAACACCATCGTTCACAATGAGTTTGTTCTTAGTCCAGAATTGTGACTTGTCCATATTGTTTCTTGAACTAGGGGTGTCTTTGTATAGCTTAATTTACCCCTTTTCTATCAAGGCTTTCTCAATGAGTAGCCCCATTTCAATGACCTTACTCAAAGTAGTTGGACATTGTATTTGGATTTGATAGCTTAGTTCTGTGGATAGTATCATCTGCTTCTCCGGTATGTGGTAGGGACACTTGCTTGCAAGTTGTCTCCATCTTTGTAGGAAAGAGGCAAAGGATTCTCCCCCTTTTTGTTTGTTATTACAAATATCCAACATAGAGATTTCATGTTCGATATTGTATGAGAAATGCGTGACAAATTTGTCTACTAGTTCATCAAAAGTGTGGATGTCAAGAGGTAGGCGTGAGAACCACTCCATAGATTGTCCTCCTAAGCTTCTTTGGAATAGTCGCATAAGATATGTTTTGTTGTGTGTGACTTCTAGGCATGCGGCACTAAATTCCCTTATATGATCTCTTGGATCACCTTTTCCTCTATATTTGTCAAATTTTGGAACCTCAAACCTTGAGGGAAAAGGTATATGAGCAAAGATTTATCAAAGGGATAAGGTGAGATATCCTCAAGGGAGTAGTGATTTGTTGAAGTTCTGGTTTGGAGGCATCCTATTGTCATTTTTGGAGCCATCTTTCAAAGACTCGGCTTCATTTGAGGAATTATTCTCTTAGATTTGAGACATCAAAATCTGAAGGCAACTTAGCTCCTTGTTGAGATAGAATAAGAAAATATTTATGAGGATCTGTGGCAATGACCCTATCCATTATCTTTTGAAATCTTGGATCTTGGAGGTGTTTAAGGATTTCCTCTTGGTTAATTTCCTCTTCATCAGAATCGTGCCCACTATTGTGAATGGAACCCATTTTTTGCTTTTGTTTTACTTGGGACCTAGTTTGAACCATGCAAGTTTGAGATGTGGGTGAAGTTGGATTGTTAGACTTGGTGGACTCAATTTTGATGTTTTGGTATGAAATGATATGAGGTGAATTTGGTTGGATACATTTTTGGTAAAATTTTGCTAAGGTTTTATATTGATCTATGTTGTCCAAACAATGTGCTCTTGAGCTAAAAGGTAGTCAAAATAGGGATAGTTGATTACCACTATTGATGTAGTCGAGGTGAAAGATGATTGATCCTATTATGAAACTAACTAGATTTTGTTTGAATTTGGTAGAGTCTCAATAACGCCTAGCTGAAAATCTTGGTTTGGTTTGAACATTTTTGGATGGCAAGATAGTGGTATACAAAGGTGATGTTTGAAAATGGTATGAAGATGTGACTGCAAGGTTGAAGTTATTTTCCAAGTGTATACTAGAGCAAAAAGGGTACTCATAAATGGTTTCACTTTTGTCTTAAAATGTACAGAACAGCTCTCTATTGTGAATGCGTAGCATCAAATGCGCAGGAAGATATGGTAAATGTGTAACTCTGCCTGATGAATGCACAGCTCTGTATGTGTCAGGTTGTGTTTTAAATGCGCATCACTATTCTATGTATGCATAGTTTCATTTTTGCACATCAATATGGTGTGTTTGCAGCAATATTGTGTGAATGCACAGCAGGATTGGGTGTATGTGCAGCAAGATTCAGTGTATGCGCAGGACTGCAAAAATTTTGATTTTTGTCTTAGTTTGTCAGGTTGGCTTATTTTACATGTTTTCCTAAGTTGCTATAAAGTTTGTGGTATTTGACTCAAGTCATTGCCAGAAAACATAGTAAACAAGAAGTTTTCATGATTTTTTTATGCAATTTTTGATAAAATATAAAAACAAACAAGTACAATCCTAAGGACGGCAAGGAAAATATTCGTCAAATTCCAACTTGGATTTTACTCCAGCCACTTACATAAAGGTGGACAGTTAGTAACTTGGTAGCACCAGCTCCCCGTTATAGTGCACTCACTTCTCACGCATACCAAGTTACAATCCCTCCGAAGAGTTGGATTTTCTGTCTCCACACTAAATGAGTGTATGACATTGGATGGCTTCAGAGGACTTCCTCCTACATCAACAAATAGGGGTTTTTGGCTTTCTAAAACAATTGGCTTTTAGTTTGGGCATCCGTTCAAGTGGTTATACATGTGGCAATTTGCTCCGTTTAGGAGGCTTCCCAATCTGTAGGGGTTAGGCTCTACATGTTTAAATGCACCACAAGGGTACTCTATGAAACATTCGTTGGTATAACATAACAGTACCTATTGTTTGTGACTTTCGTCACAAAACATAATTTATTTATAGCGACTAGGAAGTGGCTTGGCTTTAGCCCGTTATTGCTCAAGGTCGTCCCACTTGGAAGAAAAGCAATCCCAAGGGCAGGCCTCTTCTACAGGTTACACAAGTAAAATGATGAATTTTGCATTTTGATCACCCAAAGAGGGGAGAGCATAGTCCTATCACAGTTTTCAAACACAGAAGACACTGGTTCATTAACCTCTTAGAGTTAATCTAAATGTGATCTAATCTACCAAGCACAAGATTGACATGATAGCATAAAAAGAAAAGATGGTTCATTTTAACCTCCTAAACAAGCTATGTGAAGATTGTTGTTGAAGATTTGATCAAGTTTCTTTCTCCTACTTATATTAGATGTGGATTTGTAAATGTCATATTTGCTTGAAAAATTTGTTCAATTTTAACCACCTAGTTTGGGACTATGTGAAATTTGTATGCAATTTGTATGAGCAATGATGCAATTTACTCTTCCTAATTAGAAACTAGATGAAGATTGTATGTAGATTGCATGAACAATGATTTACTCCTCCTAATTAAAGCTAGATGAAGGTTGGTATGCAAGTTGCATGAACAATGATTTACTCTTCCTAATTAAAGCTAGATGAAGATTGTATGCAAGATGCAACTACTAATGCCTAAACTAGCCCTTAAACCTGCAAAAACTTTCTATCAATAGCCTCCATTGATGATTGATAATACCTGCAAATAAAGTTAGTATAAAAAATTTTACAAAAATCAATACAACTCTCTGACAGGAATTAGATGCGCTGAAACAGACAATGGATGCGTAGAAAGAACTTGCACATGTGCATAAAGAAGTCTTAGATGTGTAGGAAGAATGAAAGCGCAACAATAATGGTCAAATGCGCAGAAAGAAATTTCATATGCGTTGGACTGCTCTTTTCATCACGGATGTGTAAGACTAGAAATTGAATGCGTCGGAATGACCTATCATGATTGCAACTTGACCAAAAACTCAAAATGGAGGTTAAAAATGGGACAGTGGCCCCACAGTGGGTGCCAAAAATGTTAGAGGAAAATTTGAACTACATTATTAAACTACTTATTATCTAATAACTCAATGAAATTGATGCAAATACAATAAACAAAGATATTACCTTCGTAGACGGATTCACCTCGTAACTTCCATTGTTGCCTGTCTCGTATTGATCTTATGTATGATTTGAGCTCTTATAAGTTGTACTTCCTTGTTGTTGAAGATGACAATAGGAGAATGGCTATGATTGGATTGTGCAATGGAGATTAAACTAACAATGCAACTCTATGATGATGGATAATGGAGATATGGAGACATGGTTGGATGATTGTGATGATAATGAGATTATGCAAGTGCAATGAGTATACTTTGCCAAAGGCACGCTGGTAGGATTTTTGCAGAGTAAGATTACTAAAGCTTGAGATATGAAAATGAGTGTGAGAGCCTTGCTTTTATAGGCTTGAGGAGGCTAAGATCCAAGTGTCAATAGATCCATGACTGGAGGAATTATCTGTGATGTGTATAGTTGAGATGGATTTGGGGGAGATAATCATGGGAAATGTTCCTACTACATTTACAAGGTAGAGGAATAAATGGATCCATGAGCCACATGTCATTGTGCTCACAAATGACCTGTGAGTTAAAAGTGGAAGACTTTGAGGAGATTGTGGAAGAAGGATTCTTGATCTGTTGGAATGTGAGAGATGAACTAGAATTATAAAGACAAGTGTCTTTGGGCATAAAGGTGATTGAGAGATAATAGGACACATGTGGGTGAGGACAATTAGCTAATTAAATATTAAAATATTTAATTATGTGGGCAACATGGTGAGGTGTAAGTGACATGGATGAGATGAGGTGGAATTATAGAAATTAAGACTTTAGAATAGAGGAATTTATGATTAATTAAATAATTTAGGATTATTTAATTAGGGGTGACTTAGAGGAATTTGGATATTTTAATTAAATAAATAGATTTTATTTAATCATTAGAAGAATAAGAGAAATGTGAATCAGATAAATAAATTAGGATATTTATTTATTGATAGAAGAATAGGAATAAAATAAATATTAAAATATTTATTTAATTTGACTCAAGCCATTTTTTGGTGTATACACATATAAACATATATCTAAGAGGAAACCAAAATTGTGAGTATCTTGGAGAGGTGCTCCATCAAGTGTGGTGGAATGGATGAGGAATTCATACCTATTTGATTTTCAAAATAGTCATGCAGTGCTTGATTCACAAGATTTTGTATGTTTGAAAACTTTTGATGCCTGCAAGGAGGTGAATCGTTACCTTTTTCAGTAGATTTTGATGACTTGTGCCTTGCTCTTTTTCTTTCTTTTATTTTCTTATTATGCTTTTCTTGGTGAATGAGATTTTCACGATGAAATGGGATACTTTTCATTGTTATAACCTTCTCCTTCTTATTGCAATTACATGTAGTCTGTTCCATTTGTGTATCTTGTGCATTTTGGTTATCTTTCGATCCTTGAAGGGATAATGGATGAGGAACCTTAGTGTAAATACCTTTTGCTCATGGATGAGGTGGATATTTCAATTCAATCCAATCTTCTTTTTCCACCTTATTTGGTTCTATCATAACAACTATTTCATCATATTCAAGAACTTCAACTTCAGGCTCCATTTCATTTTGTTGTTCTACCATGTTATTGATGTTATGTTTAGGAAAAATGATTAGTAAATATTTCTATATTTTGATTCAGAGGACTAACCAACTTATTTCCATTGTCATTCACACTAGTCACCTGTATTATGTTAGAATTGATGAGGTCTTGAATTACATGTTTAAGATGCATACATCTTTCGGTGTCATGTCCTACCGAGTGGTGATACTGACAAAAGGCATTAACATCAAATGAAGTTCATTGCATCTTGCTACTATCTAATGGATGAGCAGGAGGAAGCTTCAAAATATTGTTGGTTACCACTTGAATCATTATCGAATGAAGAGAATCTAATAATGGAGTGAATTGTCTCTGTTGCTACCTAAATTTGAATGGGGTCCAATTTGAAATGGTTGCCACTTGTGATTGAAAGTTGTTTGACTGTTGCCTATTGATCTTGATGAAACGTTTGTTATGCTTCTTGAATGATTGTTGAGATGTTCCAACTTTGGATTGACCAATCGGAGCCAAAAGTTGGTAATCACGAAGAGTTGTGCATAGATGTTGAAAAGAACTATACTTCATCAACAATATTTTGTCACATCTATTTGGTTGTAGATTTGTAATGAATACTTTTTGAACATCCTCCTATGTAATCGGATATTGTATCTGTGCAAAGAGAGCTTGATATTGACTAATGAATTCTATTAATTTCTCTTTCAGACCTTGTTTACAATGGACCAAGTCAATCAATGAGATAGGAGGTCCAATGTTTGCTTAGAAATGTTGCAAGAATTGATCAACTAGTTGTGAGAAGGAATGTATTGAATTAGGAGGTAAAGAGAAAAATCATTCCAAAGCTTTATCTTTGAGAGATCGTGGAAAGATTTTTGCTAACAATGCCTTGTCAGAGAAGAAATCACTACACGTTGTGAATGCTGCCACATGATTTTTAGGATCACCTTTGCCACTATACTTTTCAAAGCGAGGAGTCTCAAATTTGTCAGGCATTTGATCTCTTAAGATTGTATAAGATAAAGGACGGTGAGAATGATGTTTTGGTATATTGGGTTGAGATGAAGCATTGGTCATATTTGCTACTTTTTTTCTGCAAGGATGTCATACTTTGCAAAAGTTGGTTTACGATTGCATCACTAAAAGATGTGGTTTGCATATTGGATACCAAGTTATTTAATGGTGTAGTATTGGAAGCAAGGGGTGCTTGAGAATAGTTATTCATGGGTATGGATCCACGAGATAATAAGTTTTGGTAATTGTAATGTACGATTTTGTAATTGTTTGCATTAGATGCTCCCATGTTAGTGGTACAATTACTACAAGCTTGTCTAGTGGTAGTGAGAATTGATGATGTAAAAGTGGATATTCTCGTAGTCGGAACGGGTGTTGATACTTGTGTGCTTGTTTGATTCAGTGATGACACATTTTTTATGATATTCGTGTAGTAAGTCACTAACATAATGTTGTTATCCACTATATGGGCTATTCCACAGAGTATGTCAACACCTTCTTGTCCTTGTAAGAATCCTCTTATACCTTCAACAAAAGATACCACTTCTTCATGAGCTAGATGTTCATTTCCCATAAATTCTTGAAAATCAGCTAATTCTTTGTCCAGTTTCTTGATTTGAGCTTCAGGTACATGTGCAACTATGTCAATTATGTCTTCAGATCCATGAAATGTTTTCTCTTCCTACATGTTGGTGTTGGTGATATTTTGTAAAGATGTTTATTCACCTATTGTAAAAGAGTTGAGTAGTGGATTTTCTGATGTTTGTACATCATTGCTATTGAAAGCACTAGAACCCAACAATCTACAACTTCTTCTTACCAAGGTGTTGGTGTTAGGGAAGCAAGTTATACAACTCATACAAAGTTTTATAACACTCAGTGCACTAACCAAGTATATTATCAATGAGATTATGTATATTTAGCTAATTATGCTTTCTGAAATACACAAAGTGTAATTGCAAAAGTATGAATTTTCAAATTAAGGATATGAAATGATACTAAATTTTCAAATGAATAATGAGAGATGTGTAATAAATCAATGCAAGGTCTGATTTGAAGAATCAACAAAGATGAAAATACTTGAAGCTACTAGTTCACCAAAATGTTTGGTATGAAAAAGGAGAATGATAACAACTAGAAGGTCAACTAGATCAAACCCTTTTCCATATAACATTCAAGGACACCGAGCCAAATCACTACCAAGTGAAGGAGGACTTAACTTTTGATCTTGTGACTATTGTGTTATAGATGGATCAAATTTAACTTATTCTTTTTTATCAAACCCTAGGTTAACAATGCATGAAACCCTAGATCTACAATGATCTGCTTATAACAAAGAAAGTACAATAGTAACCCAAAAACTAATTGCACATGGATGATCAGAGGAGTGATAGAACTTGTCTCCCAAAAGCAGAGGTGTCGGAGGACTAGGGTGGGACCGCCTAGGTCCTGACTAGAGGAATTTGTCAGAGGTTTGAACTAGAAAGTTGTTGCAGATGATGTCCTGATGCTAGATCTAAACTTAATGAGGGCAGGAGGACATGGACAATACTACCCAAGTACTTGATGAGGGAATATTCTGAAATTGTCTCTAGATCCTGAAACCTTGATATGTACCCTGTCTTCCTGTAGCTCTAAATTTTCTAGATCTTGCTCCTATAACCTGCACACAAGAAGATAAGAAGGGGTTTTGAGGGTTATGGTGTTTAGGGATTTGCCTTAGTCAAATCCCAGGATAGCATTCAAGCTTCCCAACACCGTTGATTGATAAAGAGTGTGTACCCTCATGGGGAAGAGGCTGAAAATAATGAATATGGGATCATTTAAATGATGAGAAACACTCAATGATATCCCCTATGTAATGAACCCTTAGAATAATGAAGATCCTTCAAATCCTAAGGAAGAATAGATGATAGCTCCATATATGCAATAAAAACAATAACAACACAGATCGACTCTATAATCACAATGAATGCTCTTGCTTGCTTCACTTCAAGATCTCAAGTAATGCCTTTTCCAACCTAGTTGATAATGAATCCAAAAACACACTTATATATGTTTTCCCACTCATAGTCGTAAATTCAAATCAAAAGAGCCGACAAGGAGAAACCTCTAGAGAGATGAAGAGCCAACAAACATTTAATTTAGACCCAACCTAAAGTGAGGGACCTTGGCAGTAAATCCTAGGTCCTTTAGCCTCATTTAGGTCCGAGATAAGATAAAACAAGGGTCCCATATTCTAATTTTACTTTAGTGTCGGGCAATTGTATGTCAAAATAAACATTTTGAATGTATAATACAATCAAGGGGACCTAGGATATAAACAAGGAGGTAAAAAGACAAGTGGACATGTTTTACTCCATAACAACCAGGACCAAGGAGAACATATAAGAAGATAAGGAAAATGTCAAAAATATAGAAGATGAAATGAGGATAGCAATGAAAATTAACATACCTTTCTATCATTCCGTTGATTCAATCTAATGAACCATCTAGATCTACTCTACCCTTTATGGTGTCAAGTATTGCTTCATGGTCAAACTCGCAAACTTTCCACAAGTTTCTATTCGACGGTCTACCCCCATATTTTATCAAATGCATATTTGATTCCACAACAAGGTTAGAATAATGAATAATCTTCCTATGTGTGTCAAAGTCCTTGAACAACCATACATCAGACTTCTTCATTAGATACCTTCTAAGCCATGCTCCAGTAACAACCACTGATCCTGTAGGATACTCAATGTTTTCTCCATCTATGACAAGGGATGTCAATTTCTTTTTTGCCTCAACATAATGACATAAATAATAATGTGTTCCCTCATTATCCTCATCCACAATAATTGCATATACATGCCCTACAATAAATTGCACAAATAAAATAAAATTCACTAAATGATAAAAAATACTACATCATAATCTAAAACAAATAATAATTTTCATTAAGTAACATATTACCTGGTCAACTAGATCCAAAATATGGTCAAATTCAATCGATGATTCCATCTGCATGAGTTGTAGTGCTCCTTGAAGTTGATACGTTGAAAGTGGGCTTAAAGATCTAGCATGCCATTCATCGACCCATTCTTTTGACTCACAATTATTCCAAGAAAAATCCATACATGATGAACAAAAATGCACCATTTGCCTCAAATAAATAGTCCATGAAGTTGCATTTGAGCTTCTAAAAGAGTAGAACTCACTCGATCCTGTCATTGTACAACAATCTTCATATTTTTCAATGTTACCTTCTTCTATCAACCAAAAGAATCTATGAATTGTAGACTTACCTTCATTACCTGGACCTATTACAGTGTTGTACCATTCAACAATGGATGTCGCATCTATCAACTTTGCATTGTCCTTGTACTTAAACTCTTCTTGTGTTAAGGTTCTTTTAATACATGCTCTAGAACCATCATGCTCCCCTTTTCCATGCCCAGCCTCAAAGAAATTTCATATATGTTGAACACCACTAAATATATGCATCCTACTCAACCAATAGAACATTCATGAATTCTTAAATTGTGATGCACAATTATCTAACCATATGATATGATAATCAAACATGATGTTTCTGTTGAAATGTGAAGAAAGTTTGAGTTATTCCAATAGTGAATTATTCCACATGTACACCATGCAAAATTGCATGCAAAAGTGCTACTCACTCTTTTATGCATGATGATCTATCTTTAGATTTGATCATTTTTTGCATGTCCTTTTTCATGATTACTTAAGTTTGTCAAGCTTGAATGCCAAGGCATGAGAAAAAGTTTTGTAACTATGAATTTCCTTTTGAGAATAAAATTGAGAGATCTTTGCATGTGGTTTTTTCCTGGTACATTACCAAGTTTTCCATGTAAATCTATGTTGTCTATTTTGTGTTTTTATTGCTAATTCACTATTATTTCAATTCTGCACTGTTTATTTTTCTAACAATTCCTACTACTCAAATGAACATAGAACATCTAAAATCAACCTTGCACAAACTCTGTATAATATGTGCGATCATCACTAATATAAAAATTATACTCTCTCAGTATCATTCTACCTTCCTCTGTACTATCAGGTGCATGAATGAATGTTATATGTAGAAATATAAAAACCTGACTGGAGTTGTAGTACTATGATTGAACCTTATTCTATGGTTGTAGTGTATAATTATTTCCAAAGTCAACAATTGACACAATCCTATGAAGAGTAAATGTGTCCTTGCATAACTTGAACTGCAAGTCCAACCATCGAGCTCTGCGTGTATGCCTTGCATACTCATAAACTATCTTTTCTTGAAAAATAGGCATAAATGCAAATACTATTATTTCTTCACCAACCAATGCATACATTTTTGCTTCTTTAGCATCTTTTAGACTGTATGCCATTGTCTTATATTTTCCAAAAGGAACTAATTCATTTCCAATTGCATGTGCACTCTCCATGTGTACACAAGTTCTCAAACATTGCAAACCACTGCAACTATCACATGTTCCATCCAAATATGATGTCTTATAAAACATTTGTCCATCTAGCATTTCACAAAAAATGCCTTAAATGAAATCTCTTGTCGATTTAGGTGTAGCCTCTATCATACACTCCTACAAAACATTGTTAGTATGCAAAGATACATATATTTGTTGATAAACATCATAATGCATAGAAAATTCCATGTGAGCTCTACAACAACAAGTTGTGTGTGTGTGTGTGTGATTTATCTTGACATAAAAAGGTTTTGCCATTTCAAAATACCTTTGACTAATTTGAACTTGAGGATAAGTAGCTACAAATTTGGAGAAAAATTGTGTTTGAGTCATATCTAAAAAATGTTTTGGATGTGGCTCATGGTTTTGACAACTAATTCTCCTTACAACATCCCTTTGATTTGGAGATACTCTTGTGTTATTGGACCAAAACTCCTTAATTAGCAATTCTAAGGCTTCAACTATGGCTTTATCTTTTCATGGGAGTCTATCGTAAAATGCCCATAGTTCATTTCCATTTAGGTCCTCAATTCTTTCATGTCTCTAAATGGATTTCATCAAAGTTTTTCTATTTATCTTTCACTAGTACAAAAACAACAATATATTACTAAAAATCTATTGAAAACTGCTTGTAAATGACTAAACATGGTCACATAACCATTAGTAGTTTATTGCTAGTTATTTATAACATGACCAAATTGATGACTAAACCATTTTTATTTGTTTATTAGTTGTTTTGATTGATTGATTTGGTAGTATATTTAGTCGTTGATTTAGTCATTGATTTAGTCGTATATTTAATCATATTTATACACCAAGTTTGGTCACATGACTATTAGTAGTTTATTGCCGGTCATTTATTTTGTCACATGACCAAATTTATAATGGCCCCAAATTTGTGTCAATTGGTGGTATATTTATTCACTTATTTGTGTCATAGTATATTTAGTCATATTTTTAGTCATATTTATTCATTGATTTTTTTCAATTGGTAGTATATTTAGTTTGATATTTGAGGATTTAAACATAAAACACAGAAATACACATCAATCATCAATTGCACACAATAAGACAACCATTGAGAAGGCAAAATCACTGAACTTTATTAAAAGAAAGGTGTTCTTACAACTTGCACAAGTCTAAAATATCTATTTTTCTTGAAAAATGCTTAGAAAAAGAGTATTACAATGTTTATTTTCAATCACAAGACTGAAAATCTAAGTTACAATGCACAGAAATGATAGAGTCAAAGGATTCTAAATAATTTGTGCATAATACATGTATTTTGGTCTAACAGTGGGAACCTTTTCTACAGGTGAGAACACTTGAAGTTGTAGTAATAGAGCCCACAATAGAGGAAGGCCTTGCCACCATACTCAAAGCTTTAGCATAGCTTGAGGATGCTCCAGCCCCTGATGCTCTAAAGAATGCCCCGTTTAACATCAGAGCTCCCTCTGATCGCCAATTCCAATTCCTCCACGTACTTTTTGATGCATCTTCATGCTTTGTCACCTACACATTACTCATACTCGTCATAACTATTCTACATCCATTGTAAACCAAAGAGATAAATAAGAGATGAGTTGTATAGGCCTTTTACCTCCTTTTTGAATTGATTGTTAGGGGAAAGGAATATGTTGCCTTGGCTATTAATGGTTGGGTTTGCACTCCCCCCATTGGAGTACATATCCCAGTGGGTGTAATCATTGTTCACCACATGGAAGTATCCACGTCAGCACCTACATTACAACATTAATTTTGTAAGCTTCCAATAGAGAATAGATGGATAAACTTCAGGTTTTGAGTAAGTAATACAGAGTCTAATGAGATTGTATTCATACCTAGGCATACATTGAACAAGCCCTTCTCCAAAGTGGTTGAATGCAACTGTTACTTGCATTTTAATGTCTTGGGTATAGTTGTCGATGTGTCCCAAGAGCATCACCTACAAAACACCACAAAATATTTAACTTGAGCAATAGCTTTTTCATTGATAATTTAATAGTTACCAATGTTGTTTCATGTTTATGTTTGATAATAGACTTTTAATACCATACTTTAAGGTCCTGTCATTAAAAAACAATGGTGAATCCTTTGGGGTTTACTGGGTATCAATTTCTATTGGCAGCACTTTAGAATTAAGAAGCCAAATTTTAAAGAGTCTTTACCTTGAGTTGCTCAGCTAGTATTCTCACAATGATGGCACAGTAGTGATAGTAGAAAGGAGAGACAAAACAATAGTCTTCTTCAAGTTAACACCTAGTTATGTATGAAAGGGCGCAAGCATACTGAGAGCCTCATCCTCTTCTAGATTAGAATACTGTTGCAAATTGAAAAGTATGAGTTCAGACTTTGTTGTTGTTTGCTTTTGGCAGTTATATTTTCTAGATTTAGTAGTTCCTTTTTACTCTTAGCCTTCTTCATCTATAAAAGAGAGGCAGGGGTGTCAGTGATTTATTCATTCTAGTTTTGAGCTAGTGCAGTGTATTTCTTTTTAGATTTAATGAGAAAATAGTTACAGGTTTGAGAGTTCACTACTATGTATTCACTGTTCATATTTTCAATGTGATGTGTTTTTTCTAAAAGAGGATAAGACTACTCAGAGAGCTTGGATATGATTGCTTGCCTCAAGTAGTGCTTAGAGAGCTTGGATATGACTGCTCTTTGTATAGTCCTTTTATATCTTGCAATAAGGTGGCGGCCAGGCTCGAGGTTATAAAGAGTGGTAGTGGTGTTGTTATTTGCAAATGCAAAAGGTGGCATTTGCAAGGATTTGGTGTAGCATGTAGGTAGTTGCTTTGGTTTGGTATCTTGTTGAGGTATGGAAGATTTGTCATCAATGCATCGAGATGAGGTGGTTCTATCACAAGGAGGCATCTCAAACCATAGATTCCAATGTGTTTTTGCATGTATGGACCCATCTATGCTAGGGTTTGTCAAATCCATCATTAGTGAGCTAGCACTATGGGATGGTCAATGCTCCAAAGTGGCTAAAAGAGAGGATTTCATTGCCAACTTAATGCTCTCTCTCCCTAATGTTGAAGTTTGTCTTTGGCTTCTCATAATCTTCCTTTTTGATCAATTCGTGGGGATGATGATACCAAATATTAATCCGGTGGTGGATCGGAGGTGCAAGTAGTCAAGGCTAAGGGACTTAGCTTAGTATTACCCACTTTACAATAGGAAGATTCACTAAATGTGTTGGATAGTTTGTAGAGAGAAATTTGGGTTTTGTAAGCCTAAAGTGGTGATGTGGCAATGTTATGTAGGTTGCATGTTCATCACTTCCATGTTCACTTGGAGGTTGGTAGTGATTACACTATTGCTTTTTTGTGGTTCCTTTGTACACAGATCTCAGTTTCAACAAGAAATTTGTTATAGTGTATGGTTTCCCATGCTACTGGTAGTCAAAGGGATCAAGCTGGAAATGATAATGCTCCTTGGGTGGAGGAAGTGGTAGATACTAGCTAAGCTATGCATGGAGGCAAGGAGTGTTGGGGTGTGGTATAGTGCTATGGGTTTATGGTTTTAGCATTGTATTTTTCTCCTGGGTTGTTGTATGTTTGTAAAGGTTTTTCATAGTTATTGGGCAGTTTTGGATTTTGGTAGTTGATGGCTATGGCAGTATGCTTATCATGGTCTTGTTAATTTTTGCCTAGTTGTATGTAGCTCTTGGTAGTTGTTTTTGTTTGTAGTTTCTATGATGATGGATAGCCTTGTAATACTTCTCTTTCATGGTTGGGGCCCCCTATAGAACCCCCACTATTTGGCAGTCGATATACAAACTTCATCATCTCTAACAATTCACCATATCTATAAATTGATATGGTAAGGCAAAAATTAAATTAACATCACAAAAAAGAGGAGCAATAATAACCTTCTCGATGAGATCCAACACATCTTGATTATCCACAAATTCTACGCTACTCCAGTTGATTTCTTCTCTGATGTATGCTTCCTGCTCCATCTTAAACACATATTGCATCAAAATACCAAATATAACATCAGAACTAAAAATTCTAATTGCAGAGTGCACAGTAGAGTTGTTGGAGAATATGGTGCAGCCATGAAAAGAGCTCAAACATATATGATAGTTTTCTAACCTGATTGAAATGGTTTTGTAGCTTCTCATTTGTTAGATTGATACACATTTGCTCAAAACTGTCATGCACAAAATAAGAATATATGAAATATGTGAATGAAGCAAAGATTAGGAATGCAGATCTCAACTACACAAAAATGAAGTTAATTTTTCTTTATTTAAAAGAATATCTTTCCTTAAATACTCATATACAAACTAGAACATCTGACACTTTACAAAACACTAACTTTTCATATATGGTTGATGTTTAGCTTATTACTATAATGTGGCATTCCTAAAAAAAATGGAGTCCCCTAAATTCATCAGTTTCTCCTAAAGGCAAGGAACATTACAATTCAAAAATTGTAGTTTCAAAAAAAGAATGGTTAAATACTTCAAAATGTGGAAGCATAGACAAGGTACCTGAACTATTTGACAGAATGCCTCAAAGAAATGTGGTCTCATTGCAGGATATGCACAAAATGGATTTGTTGAAAAGGCTTTAGAAATTTTAAAGCAAATGCACTTGGCTGGTGTAAAGCCAAATTCCACAACCTTTTCTAGCATCCTCCCTGCCTGTGTCAAAATGGGAGCTTTGGAATAGGGTATGGACATCCATCAAAACATAAAGGATAGAGGAATTTTGTCAGTTGTTGTAGTTACAACTGCCCTGTTAGACATGTATGCAAAATGTGGAAGCATAGACAAGGCACGTGAACTGTTTGACAGAATGCCTCAAAGAAATGTGGTCTCATGGACTGCAATGATTGTAGGATATGCACAAAATAGATTTGCTAAAAAGGCCTTAGAAATTTTAAAGCAAATGCAATTAGCTGGTGTAAAGCCAAATTCCACAACCTTTTCCAACATCCTCCCTGCCTGTGTCAAAATGGGAGCTTTGGAATAGGGTATGGACATCTATCAAAACATAAAGGATAGAGGAATTTTGATAGATGTTGTAGTTGCAACTGCCCCGTTAGACATGTATGCAAAATGTGGAAGCATAGATAAGGCACGTGAACTGTTTGATAGAATGCCTCAAAGAAATGTGGTCTCATGGACTGCAATGATTGCAGGATATGCACAAAATGGATTTGTTAAAAAGGCTTTAGAAGTTTTAAAGCAAATGCAATTAGCTGGTGTAAAGCCAAATTCCACAACCTTTGCCAGCATCCTCCCTGTCTGTGTCAAAATGGGATCTTTGGATTAGGGTATGGACATCCAACAAAACATAAAGGATAGAGGAATTTTGTCAGATGTTGTAGTTGCAACTGCCCTATTAGACATGTATGCAAAATGTGGAAGCATAGACAAGACATGTGAACTATTTGACAAAATGCCTCAAAGAAATGTGGTCTCATGTACTGCAATGATTGCAGGATATGCACAAAATGGATTTGTTGAAAAGGCTTTAAAAATTTTAAAGAAAATGCAATTGGCTAGTGTAAAGCCAAATTCCACAACCTTTGCCAGTATCCTCCTTGCCTATGTCAAAATGGGAGCTTTGGAATAGGGTATGGACATCCATCAAAACATAAAGGATAGAGGAATTTTGTCAAATGTTGTAGTTGCAACTGTCCTGTTAGACATGTATGCAAAATGTGGAAGCATAGACAAGGCACATGAATTGTTTGACAGAATGCCTCAAAGAAATGTGGTCTCATGGACTACAATGATTGCAAGATATGTACAAAATGGATTTGTTGAAAAGGCTTTAGAAAAATTAAAGCAAATGTAATTGGCTGGGGTAAAGCTAAAAACATGAAAGAAAATAAATGTATGTTTCCAGATTTTGTGTGAATAAATGTAACATCTAGAAAAGTTAAGGTGGGTATCCATGGAACAAACATTAATCCTAAATCTTAGGAATTTAGATCCTCTGTAACATTTAAAGAAATACTAGACATGCAATCATCTAGTTCGGAGCTAAGAACTGAGAGCAAGGTTATTAGAAGCCAGATCAATTAGAATAAAGTGAATAAAACCAAAACAATAAGCACCACATGTCAATGTCTAAGATCATTTGGCTAAAGTTATTGCTTGATCATTAATGATGATTTTTGAAACATCAAAATACAGTGGCAGACTACAGTGATAGACTACAGCTCCAATAAAGACATTATGTTTAGTTGGAACATAACTAAACTGAGCATGCCTACACACATAAATGCAACATGGCCCCCTCTGTGGATTTGAACTCAAACCCATAAAATACCATACTTACCTGGCTGTGGATCAAAGTGTGTGACTCTAAATTTAGGGAATCTAAATGAAAGATTTAACATAAATAGAACATTACCCTAAACATTTGGCAAACACAAATGAAATACAGAGTTTTTACATAGTGGAAATCTTTAAATCCAAAGATACAGTACTACCTTACAAACCCTAACATCTTTAGATGCCAAAATCCAATTTAAACCAAGTTAAAGAAACCTAAATCTATACATAGCATTGATTGATCCATGCTAGGATCTCAGAATTTGAGACTGTGGATATTATATCCATTGCCATAACTACAATTTGTTATATAGACAAAATACAACTGACAAACATACTAATATTTATCTATAGTTACGTCATTGATAGAAAAAAGATAAAACTCATGTCGAAAGCATGAGTTGGACTAAAGCCAAGGATGCCAATGCAAATACAAGAACTTGAAAAGAAACTAAGACTTAAGCATGCCAAAGCAAATGCAAATTTGCAAGTAAAAAGAAAGTAAAGATTTGTACTTTTACATGTTTGATGAAAACATACTGTGAAAGAAATCATGTAATTATTAAGTTAATGTGTCTATTATGGTGGTGTTTAATGTTTAAGCATTATATAGTCTAACTTTCCTTACATGTTTGCATGCTAAAGAAGAGAGAAAGAGAAGTTTAACATAAAACTTAATATTGGAGATTTAAGAAATCTTATAAAAGAAAGAGAAGGCTTGTAAGAGAAAGAGAAGGATTTATAACAAAAAGGGTTTAAGAAAACAAAAAATGAAAAAGTTGTAAATTAATTAATCCAAACTACCCTTCTCAAATCAAATCATCGGTGGTTGTATGAGTACAGTTAAAACCATAGATCCACAGATCTTTCATCGGGCTCCATGAATTTCAAATCACAAATCAAAACAAATAAAGTTATAATTATAATTGTCTCTATTACTGTGGTGTTTAATAATTAAGCATTATATTGTTTAAGTTTGTCTTAAATGTCTGTAGATAGAGAAGACCTAATAAGAGAAGGAGAAGGTTTAATATAAATGATTAGAAAATTAAAAAGAGGAGATGAAAAAGAGATTGGCAATGGAATTCTTTTAGCACTTAGGTTACTTACATTTCTTCTGTGTGAACAGTAAAATAGTTTGTCTTTAGTTTCTTCTAATTATGTTAATTTTTGTGTTAAATGAGGTTAACACTTTAATGAGGGTGGCTCGCATTAGTTATAATATATGAATTGACATGGTCTCTTTATTATCTAAAAAATTAACATACATCTTATCTCATGTTGCACATTGTTAAATGATTATGACGGTTTCATTGTTTTCCTTCGCAATCACTACTCTTTTACTGACTTTAGTCATTGTGTACAGGTCTAACACTATGTTGACTATCTCACATCTCTACACACTATCTGAACTTTAGACTTGAGCGCAACATCTTCATCAAGCCTTCATTTGACATGTCTGCTAAGGCTTTGAAGGGTTTAGGGTTTTAGGCTCTAAAATTATGTGCTTAGACCTTTCTATACAGTATCACTATCTCTTTCACCATTGCATTATCTTCTATAGCATCTTTGTGACACCTATGTAGGCTTGTTTACTGTTTCCTTCATGCTCTTGGCAGTTTTCTCTAATCTAGATGTTACTGTCTTCTTTGTTGCATTGTCACGGTGTCCCTTACTGTCTCTCATATTGCAGGGTCTTTAAAGCAAGGATGGAGTCCAAAACTAAGACATAGACCTTATAACACTATCCATTGTCCCTTTTTGCATGGTCTAAAACCTCTATCTCAGTGATCTTTGTCACTGTCCTTTTATGATATTTCTGTAGGTTTGCCTAGAATGACTATGAAAGACAAACAAATGACAAGACTTTAACATTTAACAATCCTTCAAATGGTTCAAGTAGTCATTACTAGACCTAACAATTCCTTCATCCTACTCTGAATCTTCATTTTTGTTTATCTTATAGGGATCTTTGGTTCTTTGTTCTCATTCCAAAACTCTTAAGGCTCTTCCATACATCTTGACAAGTACTCTATTTTCAACACTGCCATCTTTACTAGGTATGTGTTCTCTAAATTCATTTGTTATATCTTTTAACAATATTTTGTGTCTTATTTAAATTTATTTTATGAATTTAAATATTGTATTAATTTGCTGAAATTTTACCATGGTTTGCCAAGTCTTGAGTTTGAGGCAAAATTTTGGGCTTGTGAAGTTTTTGCCATGGGCTTATTGACTGTGTTTTTACTCTTTTTTGATGTAAGGCATTTTATGTAGATCCCCTGGAATGAGGGCCATCTCAGAAAAACCAAACATGTAAAAAATACAATGAACTCCATTTAGGAAATATTCATAATTTAATAGTAATGGAGTAACGCCAAACTCATATATAGATGATAAAACTATGCACACAACACTATAAATCATGTATAAAGATATAATTTGTTTGTTCATTGATAATGGTAGAGCAAAAAAATTTTACCATACATCATGACTGAGTTGTCATAGCATTACAGATCTTTGCTAGATAAGTATAGGTAGTAGACATATATAGCTTGCAATATGTTGTAGTGGCAACTGCCCTGTAGACATATATGCTAAATGTGGAAACATAGACAAAGCATGCGTGAACTATTTGAGAAAATGCCTCAAAGAAATGTGGTCTCATGGACTACAATGATTGCAGGATGTTGGCGTTTCAATTCGCACCTCTGGAATGTGAGTTGGAAACGGACAGCTATGCACAGATAAACTTCTCTTCTATTATGAGGAGAAGTTCCCTTTTTGTTGATGTTTGCTTAAAAGATAAATAGATTAAATTTTGCCTATATTTTTGCTTCTCAGCTGTGAGCACAAGGTTATAAAACTCTATCGCTACAACATAGGTTTTTCTTTTTAACTTCTAACTATAGCTAGGCCTAAACTAAATGACGCTTTTGATCACCTAAGTAAATTCAGAGCATAGGAAGCAAAAGTTAATAGAGAATGATTTGTTTTAACATAAAAGCTCAAATAAACTTATTCCAGATCATAACAGAAGACTCATTGTACTTTAAGACAAAAACTGAAAGTAAGATTACGCAAGCCACACATCTGACGACAAAACTAGATGATCATGAGATAGAGAATCAAAGCAAATGGCAGGCATGAGATTTCTATTCTCAATATCATAAAGTAATTACAACTCCACGACAACAATATTGTAGCAAAAGGCATGCATACAATATGCGATCAAAAACTAGATAACAGATAACACAGAGAGAACAAGCACTTGAAATAACAATTTCTGCAGGCTAGAATAGGCACAAATTTTTTTTGCTATCACAATTACAGTTCCCCCGAACAATGGGCAAGGCTACCCTTATACTAAATCAAAGGAGTAGGGAACCCTAAAATCTCCTTGATTTTATCTAACTAACTTGCCAACTCGCAAGCTTTATTTCTATTCTAAGACAAAGATTACAACTAACAACTACTTTAAAATAATTTGATTTAAAGCAAAGAAAGCTCCAACTATTACAAAGTGATTTTTTACTATTTTAAGGATGGATAAGCTTCGAATGAAATAAAATTATTTAAAACAAAAGGTGTTCAGTTAAAGTTGTTGCAAATATGTGCCTAAGTGGTGTTGTCATTGATGTCAACATATCCTTGTTGCCATTGGTGTCAATTGTATCCTATTTTTCTGCTTGTATAGAAGACTGGATTGTTGAGGATATTGAGAAAATTAATGAGGATCAATGTATGCGGACCATATGGTTGAGTAGAGGATTGTCTAAAGTTAAGTTTTGAAGGGTTCACATGAAGATTTGAAGAAGTTATGGCCATCTGAGTTGAACCAGTTTTGCAGTGTTTAGAAGAGACAGAGTGACAGGAAAGAGGTTCAGATTGTTCCAGATATGTCAAATGATGATCTGTGGATCTAGAGGAATGTTTTAGAAGTCAGTGTGTATCATCCATTCAAGTGGTTCATGGTTTGGAGGTCCACAAGCAATCTTTCTAATGTGACAATCATGGCAAATATTGTTCTTGAGGTTCCGGAGGAAGATACAAGTGATTCTGATAATTTGTAAGAGTGCAGATGTTTTTGTTGAAGTTCAATATGCTTGTGGAGGTTTCTAAATCATGTGACTACTATGTTGGAGGTCCGCATTGAAGTTTGAGCTTGTCAAAAAAGATTTCCTTCTTGGTGTTGTTGTTCCTCCCAGTCTTGGCTGACCGAATGATTCAAGAATGTTGTGGATGTTCTAAAAGCAATTCTATGAAGTATGGCATGTTGATAAAGGAAGATTTGAGTCCCAGTTATGTTTGGCTGATAGGTTAGTGATTTGCATTAAGTTAGTTTTTTGTAGTGCTGACCTTGATGTTCATTCCAAGGTTGATGAAGTGTATGAATACTTGTTGATGTGTTGTGGAAAATCATCCTTGTGCAAAAATAGTGAAATCAAGAAAGGATCAAAGGTAGAGCAGAGTAAAGAAGAAGAACAAGAGATGTTTAGATGAAGAACTTGAGGAGAAGTATTAGGAGCAGAGCAGAGCTTTCAAAGGAACTGAACCAGGCATGAAGTAGATGCTATTTCTCAGTTAAATCTTTCTGTGTTAAACTTAAATTTCTTGTAGGCATTGAGCCTGAAGGCAAGTGCCTTCTCATTCCTTTTAAGTACTTTTAATAGGGTACAAATCTTGTAGGCTAACACCCACTGTGGTTTTTCCCTTAACCAGGTTTCCATGTCAAAAATTTTGGTGTCAAATGTGTTGATTATGTTTCTGCTTATGTGATGTTATTTCATGCTTTAATGTTTACATCATTAATCGAATTGCAAATTGTGAAAAAAGATTAAGAGAAAGAAAAGATTAAATTTTGGGACAACTGATTCACCCCCCCTCTCAGTTGTCTGGTCTAAGTCCAACAATTGGTATCAGAGCCAAGTACCTCTAAAAGAAGCTTGACCGCTTGAGGAGATCCAAGATGTCATCTTACAAGAAGGAAAGTTTGAGATTTGATGGAACAAATTACTCCCTCTGGAAAGTACGCATGCAGTGTCATCTGGAATGTATGGGTGATGTCTTTTGGTTAATAAGCAAGAATGAGTATAAGATTCCAAAGAATGGACCTTCAACTATAGACGAACTCAGAGATGCTGAACACAATATTCGAGCCAAAGAAGCATTGTTGAGTGCCCTATCTGATACCAAACTGGCAAATGTCCTGGATTTGAAAAATGCTCATGAAATCTGGAATAAGTTGGAAAATCTATATGAAGGTGACAAATATGTTAAATGTGCCAAGCTACAAATCCTAAAGGGTAAATATGAAAGATTAGTAATGAGTGAAGATGAAAACATTACTTCCTACATGTTAGAATCTGAAAAGATTATTAACCCAAAAAACTAGTGCAAATGAATAGATATCTAAACTATGAATGCAAATGATACGAAATCAAAATAGCAACACAAAGTTAGTCTCCAAGAGAGTAATGCAAATGCTAGAAGCAAAATAGCATTAAGAGGATGCAAAAGCAAAAGATATAAAATACAAGCCAGGTAGCATGGTTATATAGACCAGGGAGAGGAAGGAAGTGGCAACACCGACCAATGAGGAGCAACCATCTATCGGACTAAAGATAGAAAAATATCTTCCCAAGATAGCTAATGGATGCTCACATGTAGGAAGGTGACACCTCGCAACCACTCACCTAATAAGACATGCTTTATTAACCTAAGCGAGATTAATAGAAGTGTAGGAAAAACCTAGGAATATAGGGAAAAAAATAACCCAACTAGGAAATAAAAACCTACACTAACACCCCCCATAAGAGAAGCTTAGGTGGATGTAGAAATGGGTCCTAGCAAATCAAGCCTGATGAGGTACCCATGTACATAAAATTCCCCCCAAAGAGAGAGAAAAGTCCCCCCAAAATAGAGAGAGAAGAAACCCCCCTAAAGTAGAGAGAGTTAGGACTCCAAGTGAGAGGAAGAAGCCCCCCCAAAAGATGAAGCATCCTGCACCCCCAACAAAGCTCGCAAATGAAGGAACTTGCTCTCAGTGAAGGGTTTGGTGAAGGTATCAGCAACCTACTCAGAAGTCAGATAGTAGTGAAGGTCGATGACGTGGCCATGGATGAGCTCCCGGATGTAGTGCATGTGGACCTCTATGTGTTTGGTCCGCTGATGATGGACTGGATTTCATGAGATCTAAATGGCACTCTGGTTGTCACAAAATATGACTGATGGCCATCTGATCTAGATACCAAACTCAGTGAGAAGATTTTGAAGCCAAATGGCCTCAGTGGCGGCATTCACAACCCCTTGATACTCGGGCTTAGTAGAAGATAGAGCAATAGCAGACTACTTCTTGGTCGACCAACAAACAGGACCTGAACCAAGTGAGAAGTTGTAACCTGAAGTAGACTTGCGATCCTGAGAATCACCTGCCCAATCTAAATCTATGTAGCCCACCAAGTCAAGCTCAATGCCCACTGAATAGTGAATCCCAAAATTGTGAGTACCCTGAATGTAGTGAAGGATCTGCTTGGTTGCTTTCCAGTGCAGCTCATGAGGCTCCTGCATGAATTGAGAGACCATGCCTACAGCATATGAAATGTCAAGTCTTGTATGAGTCAGATAAATGATACTTCCAACAAGTTGTCGGTACAAAGTGCCATCAACAAGTGGAGAAGAACACTGAGCCTGAAGTTTGACTCCAGAAAGAAAGGGAGTCAGAGCAGGCTTATAGTCATCCATATGAAACCTTAAGAGTAAATCTAGACCATACTTGGACTGTGTGATGGTGATCCTGGAAGAAGTTTGAAAGATCTCAATCTCGAGAAAGTAATGCAACAAGCCCAAGTCAGTCATAAAAAATCTGTCATGAAGGGCAGTTTTGATAGCCCCAATGGTGGATGAAGAACTCCCTGTGCTCAACAAGTCATCAACATACAGAACCAAAAATAGGAGTGAATCATCCTGCTATAGAATGTAGCAATTGGGATCAGAATGGCACCAAGTGAACCCAACTAATAGAAGGAAGGAGTCCATCTTGGCATACCAGGCCCGAGGAGCCTATTTGAGGCCATAGAGAGACTTCCAAAGATGGCACACAAGTGAAGAATCCTGAAGGAATCCCTGTGGCTGCTCCATGTAGATCTCCTCTTGAAGGTCACCATGAAGAAAATCACTCTTCACATCCATCTGGTGTACTTCCCAATGATTAGCTACAGCAATGGCAAGAACAAGTTGAATGGAATTCATTTGGGCAACTGGTGCAAAAGTCTCAAAGTAGTCAATCCCAGGAACCTGGGAGAATCCTTTGGCAACCAAGCGAGCCTTATGCTTGTCAACCGACCCATCTGCTGTAAATTTTGTTTGATAGATCCACTTACATCGAACAAGTTTTCTTCCCTTAGGAAGAGGGACAAGATCCCAAGTGTGGTTCCTCATCAAGGAACTATACTCCTCCTGTATAGTTGTATCCCACTCAGGAATACCAGAAGCCTCATGAAAAGACTGTGGATCTGAGGTAGTAGTAATGAAGGCATGTGGAGCATCCTGGAACTGTGAATGAGTCTGCCTGGTGTCTAATGGATCCCCAACCCAATCACCTACAGACTGCAAGGTCTGTCTAGCCCAAAATGGACCGGAAGATGGAGAATCTGGAGGAGAATCATCAACCTCTGAATGATGACTAGGAGAGGAAGGAGGTGAGTCCTCTGAATCACTCTCTGCATCAAAAGTGGAGGTAGAAGACTGCTCGGGTGAATCTGACTCGTCAGAAGATCTGGCATGTATCCCAAGTGACTCCAATGTCAAAGTAGGAGTTGGAGAAGTGATAGAAAGTGAGCTCGAAGAGCCCTCCTCAAACTGAACACTCCTCTCAATGAACAGCTCATGTGTAGTAGGGTGGAGTAGCCGATGACCTTTCACAACATCAGGATAACCTACAAATATGCAAGGTCTGCTCTGTGGATCCAAGGCCTGCATTTCTCTGTAGGAATGTGGGCCCATGTAGGAGAACCAAAAACTTGAAAGTGCTTAACTGATGGTTTCTGACCACTCCAAGCTTCAAAAGGAGTGACTCCCTTCAAGGCTCGGTGAGGAACACGGTTTTGGATATAACACGCATAGTTAATGGCCTCTGCCTAATATTGTGGTGCAAGAGGTCTAGAGTGAATCATGCAGTTCGCCATTTCCTTCAAGGACCTATTCTTCCATTCTGTAACACCATTCTGTTGAGGATTGTATGGAATTGACAAATCAATCCCCTCTGAAGTGCAAAACCCCTCAAACCGATGGTTGACATACCACCATTGTCAGTGTACAAAACTTTGATGGCTTTCCCAGATTGCTTCTCTACAAAAGTTTTGAAGTCCTGAAAATAATCAAATACCTTTGACTTCTGTTTGAGAAAGTACACCCAAGTATATTGAGAAAAGTCATCAATGAATGTGAGGACATATCTAGCCTTGTTGAAAGAAGGATGCTGAAATGGACCAGTCAAATCACTATGAACTAACTCTAGTATCTATGAAGCTCTCCATGCCTTAACTTCGTCAAACTTTTCCTGAGGATGCTTACCAAGATTGCAACCTTGGCAAACACCACTTGAAAACTAAACTAAAGACAACCTTGTGACCATGCTCTGCTGGTTGAGTTGCTACAAGTAGCGGAAGTTAAGATGGCCAAAACACTCATGCCATAATCTACTCACATCATCAAAATGAGTGAGCAAAACAGTCGAAGGAGTATCAGGAACAAAGTGAGAAAACAAATAGAGCCGTGATTGATGATCTGCTCTCCCAACTGCAACTGTAGAACCACTGTGCAACTCATGAATCTCCACTAAATCAAGAGTGAACTCAACCCGCTTGCCTGAACCTATGTGAGTGATCTGGTATACCGATAGGAGATTAGTTGATAATGAGGGCACACAAAGAACATCATGGAATGTGCCATCCCCCACATCAACAGATCCTCTCCCACACACCTCAACAGGAGTGTCATCACCCATCAAAATAGAAGGCATAGTACACAGCTCCAAAGATGCAAGTTCTTCCTTAGATGAAGCCGTGTGGTGTGAAGCACCCGAATCAAGAACCCAAGTGGATGGTGAAGAAGAAATTGCAACAAGGGCCTTGCCCTTTCCTTTCCCCTTGTTGTTTTTTTTTTCCTTGTTAGACCCCTCATTAGAACTCTGTTTGATAGACTCAGGAACACTGATATTATTCTTCTGAAGAATGTGTGTCATGTGATCAATTTGTTTCTTCATACATTTATGTTCATCATGACTAGGTCTTTTACAATAGGCACATTGGGCCCTCTCTTTCTTAGGCTTGTCACCCTTGGAAGATTGGGTCTCATTAGTTACTTTTGAAACAACTGTTATCTGGTCCTTCTTCTCCTTGCTATTCTTATGTTTCTTATCCTTACTATTGTTATTACTACTTTGTCCTTTTTGTTCTTTTGTGCCTTGGTTGGCAGCCAAGGCATGTGACTTAGAGGACTTAAGAGTGCCCATTTGGATTAGCTTGTCCTATTCCCGAGTGAGATTGACAGCAAAATCATCTAAAGATGGCATGGTGAATTGAGTACCAAGTGCACCCTTAGTAGCATAGAAGGTAGAAACAAACACAGAATATTCTAAACTTAGCTTAGAGAGAATACTAAGAATCAATTGTTCATCTTTCTTTTCAATTCCACATTGTTTTAACTGTAGCCTTAGTGATTTCAATTTAGTGAAGAAATCTTGAATTGTGTTGAAATTGCCTGGACTTAAACTAATTAGTTCATTTTCCAACATATGACCCCTCATTGAATCTTGTGTGCCAAATAGTGTTTCTAGCTTTGTCCAAATTTTATTTGGTGTATTCAAAGACTCAATGTGAAAGAGAAAATTAGGAGAAACAAACAAACACAATGTTCCATATGCCTCATCACATTTGTTAAACCACTTAGGCTTATCTTTATCTTTAACAGGTTCAGTTTCAAGTCCCATAGTTATCCTATTTAATCTAGCTTTCCTTAAGTGAATTGTCATGCGTGATTTCCACTCAAAGTAATTGAATGGAGTTAGGATGGGCACATTTGTTTGATCCATGATGAAAAAATACAGAGAAGAAATGCTAAAAAGAAGAGAACCCAACCGAGACAACCCCCCCTTTTCACTCAATCAAAGAACCCCCCAAGAAAATATGATTGGTACTTTATATTAGTGTGTTTACAACTTCCACTAGCAAGAAATACTAAGTGGTTTTGATTTCAATGCATTACAAAACCCTCACAAAGAGCATATGTTGAAAATATAACTTTGGCACAATACCCAGAAAAATAAACAGTACCACTGTGATCTACTCAAAAAATCATGCACTTAAAAAAAAAAAGAATCGCCTCGATACGAGGTTGTATGTGAAAGTTATGATCCTCCGAAGTTCCCAAAACCAGAACTATGTAGTGTCATGACGGCGAACCTGTAATTTTTGAAAAATCTCTGCATCAAAATAAAAAATCATCTGCACTAGTGCATAGAGCATGAAAAAATAGCCAAAATCAAAAAATATTTCATGGGAAACGGGGTCCGTATGAGCAAGAACGGAGCATTTGAAAACTACCTTCAAAACTGCAACTGCCAACGGAGAGGGTATTGTTGTAGCTTTCTGAGTTTGATTTTGCAAAATATATAGACTACATGCAAAAACTAAAAGATACCCAGATGGTTTTTCTGTGCTGTAAACAAAACCCAGAAGTTGTTTTTCTTGCTGATGTATAGAAGATGTAGTTCTAATGTAAATAGAATGCTTTTAGCTACAAAAATGACCCTAGCAACCAAAAGATGACATACAAAGGTTGAATCAACTACCTAAGACAAGCAATGGCATGCTGGAACCTAGAATATTGATTGAAAACACCAAATATGCAAGTTGGTTGTCAGATTTGAGCTTGAAACCCCGGTTCTGCAATTGTGTATGACGATCTCCAATTTCGGTGAAACGAAAGCCAAATCTGACTTTCTCAAGCCTCCTGGATACGTTGGAACAGCCAGAAATGCTGCCAGTATAACCAAAAATACTACAATCACCCAGATTTCATAAAACACATGTGCAAACCCCAAAGATTAAAAAAGTTTTCGTCAAACTTTTCTGATTCTCAAGATCATCTGAAGATGCAAGAGAAGAGCATATTGGGTTTTTCAAAAAACTGTAATAAGATTTATTAGGCCCCCCCTAAATCTCTCAAATACGAAAACTAAAATCTACTCTTGCACATAGAATAGCTCTGATACCATGTTAGAATTTGAAAAAATTATTAACCCAGAAAACTAGTGCAAACGAATAGATATCTAAACTATGATTGCAAATGATACGAAATCAAAATAGCAACATAGAGTTAGTCTCCAAGAGAGTAATGCAAATGCTAGAAGCAAAATAGCATTAAGAGGATGCAAAAGTAAAAGATACAAAATACAAAACAGGTAGCATGCTTATATAGACCAGGGAGAGGGAGGAGGTGGTAACATTGACCAATGAGGAGTAACCATCTATCAGACTAAAGATAGCAAAGTATCTTCCCAAGATAGCTAATGGATGCTCACATGTAGGAAGGTGACACATCGCAACCACTCACCTAATAAGACATGTTTTATTAACCTATGCGAGATGAATAGAAGTGTAGGAAAAACCTAGGAATATAGGGGAAAAAATAACCCAACTAGGAAATAAAAACCTACACTAACACTACATGAAGAAAGTAAATGAACTTGTGGTCCCGGTATCAAAAATGTAGGTGGAGTATTGGAAGAATCAGAAATTGTTGCCAAAGAGCTCATATCCTTACCTGCAGCATACAAGCATAAAGTTACGACCATTGAAGAAATCAGGACAGTAACAACTATCACAAGGGATCCAATAGTTGGTAAGCTTTCAACATTTGAAATGAGTGAGTTTGGTGATTCTCTCCCTAAGTCTGAATCTGCATTTAAGGCCAGTGTGTATGAAAATCAAAGATATGATCCGAGTGAAAGTTCTTCAAGAAGATCAAATAGATTTGTGAAGACAAGGAAGGATCTTGAAGATGATGAAATTGAAACTACAGATCTTGAAACTCTTATTGCCAAAAGAATGCCAAGAGGATCTGGTAAGTATGAAGGAAAGTTGTCACTCAAATGTTTTGCTTGTAATAAGATTGGTCATTTTGCCTCAAGATGTCCAGAGAGGTTTTCAAAACCAAACCCTAATAGATATAAAAGTCAGAAAAATGTTACTATGTCCAAGAAGTTGGAGAAGGAGTCACAGATGATGAATCTGATTATGGAGGTTCCACTGAAAGTGATTGGGTGTTCATTGCTATCAAAGAAGAAGATTCGGTGTCTACTAAATCTGCTAGCTATATAAATATGGAAAGTGCCTTGGCTGCTCAGGTTGTTAAAAAGGATGAATGGGTGATTGATAGTGGATGTTCTCATCATATGACTAGTGATAAAATTTTGTAAGCTTTGAAAATTATGAAGGTGGGTTTGTGAAATTTGGAGACAACTCAGCTGGTAGAATCCATGGCAGAGGATCCATCTCTTTTGATGGTAAGAATAACACAAATGATGTTCTGTATGTCGAAGGACTGAAGCATAATCTTCTCAGTGTTGGACAGTTGGTTGACAAGGGTTATGATCTCCGATTCAAGGATGGTAAATGCAGAATCTTGGAAAGCTCTGGAACTGAAATTGCATTTGGTACACAAACTAGAGGTAACATCTTTCAATTAAGTAGTTCTGAAAAAAGTTGTTTGATTGCACAAACAGATCAGAGTTGGTTGTGGCATAGGAGAATGTGTCATGTGAATTTTGACAACATTGTCAGGATAAGTTCTACTCAGGCTGTGAGAGATCTTCCAAGACTTGTGAAACCTGATAACATATGTAGAGAATATCAATTGGTAAAATAGAGCAAAACATCATTCAAAAGTAAAGAACAATTTTCAAGCGGTCGATTGGAACTTGTGCATACTGATCTATGTGGTCCTGCTAGAATTAGGAGTGTGCAAGGAGACAGATATTTTATGTTGCTGATTGATGATTACTTCCGGATGATGTGGGTAACTTTCTTAAAAGAAAAATTAGAAGCTCTTAACAAATTCAAAGTGTTCAAAGTTACGGTGGAAACTGAGATTGGTGTGAAGATAAAGTGTCTGAGATCTGACAGAGGTGGAGAATTTACATCCAGTGAGTTTGATTCTTTCTGTGCAAAGCATGGAATAAAAAGATAGTTATCTGCTCCTAGGACTCCTCAGTAAAATGGAGTTGTGGAAAGAAAGAACTGGACCATTCAAGAAGCTACCAGGACCATGATGTTGGAAGAAAATGTTCCTCAAGTCTAATGGAGAGAAGTTATAAGTACTTTTGTCTACACTCTTAACTGGGTGTAGATCAAAGGTAATTCTGGTAAGACACCTTATGAACTATGGTTTGGTCATCCTCCTATTGTAAGATAATTCAGAGTTTTTGATAGTAAATGCTATATCAAAAGAGATGAGGATCTAGGCAAGTTCTAAGCAAGAAGTGATGAAGGAATTTTTCTGGGTTACTCTACTCAAAGCAAAGCATATCGGTGCTTTAACAAGAGGTTGAAAAATATTGTTGAAAGTGCTAATGTTAGAGTAGATGAAAGAAAAGAAGGACATTCTAGGCCTTGCGGATATGATTCAGATGATCAAGATGAAAATCCAAGTCAAGAAAGGCAAGTGCAAACTCAGATTCAGGTCCAGATTGGTCCGGTTAATCTAGTAATTCAAGAAGATAGTGTAGAAGTTGAGGAACAAGCTCAAGAAATAGAAGCTCAAGCAATTCCCAAAACTCCCAGGTATGTAAGGATGAATCATCCTAAAGATCAAATCATAGGAGATAGAAATAAAGGTGTTCCAACTAGGAGAAGAGTTGTTGAAGATCAAGAAGAGATTTGTTTGATTTCAAAGATTGAACCAAAATCAGTAAGTGAAGCCTGTAATGATGAAAACTCGGTAAAAGCAATGGAGGAAGAACTAATGCAAATTGAAAAGAATCACACTTGGGATCTTGTCTCTAGACCTGAGGACAAAAATGTCATTGGAACTAAATGGGTCTTCTGGAATAAACTAAATGAAGATGGTGAAGTTGTAAGAAATAAAGCAAGGTTGGTATGCAAAGGATATTCTCAAGTGGAAGGAATTGATTTTGAAGAAACTTTTGCTCTAGTGGCAAGAATAGAGGTAGTCAGATTGTTTTTTGCTTTTGCTACTTATAAAGATTTCAAAGTCTATCAGATGGATGTCAAGTCAACATTTCTAAATGGAGAATTAGAAGAAGAAATCTACATTGAGCAACCAGAAAGATTTTAGTTGTCTGATCAGAAAGACATGGTCTGCAGATTGAGGAAAGCATTATATGGACTCAAACAATCCCCAAGAGCCTGGTATGCAAGATTAGATAAGTATCTGCTAAAGCTAGGGAATAACAAAGGCACTGTTGACAGTAATCTTTACTTCAAGATTGATCATGAGAATATTCTGATTGTTGAGGTGTTTGTTGATGATATCATTTTTGGTAGAAATGAGAGCATGTGAAAAACATTTGCTGATCAGATATAAAGTGAATTTGAGATGTCCATGTTTGGCGAGATGAATTTCTTCTTAAGCCTACAAATCACTCAGTCAGATAAAGGTATATTTATATCTCAGTCTAAGTATGTGAAAGAATTGTTGAAGAAGTTTGGAATGGAAGATTCAAAACTAGTAGGTACGCCTATGGTAATCGGATGTAAGTTGAGTAAAGATGATGACTCCCCTAAGGCAAATCAAAAAAGGTATCGATCAATAATTAGAGGACTACTCTATTTGACTCAGACCAAACCTGATATCATGAATGCAGTTGGGCTTGTCACTAGATTCCAAGCTGATCCTAAGGAATCCCATGTTGTAGTAGTCAAGAGAATTTTTAGATATCTCAAAGGGACAATTGATTATGGATTATGGTATCCAAAGGATAATGACTTCACTCTTCATGCATATACAGATGTTGATTGGGCAGGAGATGTGGAAGATAGAAAAAACACTAGTGGTGGTGCATTCTTCTTGGGAAGTAGATTGGTTTCCTGGCTAAGTAAAAAGTAGGAGGCAATTTCCCTATCTACAGCAGAGGCTGAGTATATAGCAGCAGCAAACAATTGTACTCAAGTCCTATAAATGAAGCAAATGTTGAAGGACATCAGAATTGTGTTTGAGGAGCCTATCACAATCTTCTGTGATAATTCAAGTGCAATAAGTATCTCAAAGAATCCAGTGTTGCATTCAAAGACAAATTATATATCCATCAAGTTTCATTTCTTTAGAGAGAAGGTGAATGAAAATGAAGTCAAGTTGGAGTTTGTGTCTTCAAAGAATCAGATTGCGGATATTTTCACTAAGCCTCTTCCCAAGGATACTTTTGAGTATCTCAGAGAGAAGTTAGAGGTCATTACCCCTCTTGATCAGAACAAGGATGCACTAAGGTGCATCAATCCAATGGAATTCACAGTCACATCTTGTGATCCAGATTGATGTTAAGGAGATACAACTTAGGGAGAGTAGTCAGTATGAAAATTTGGATTAGTCTGAAACAAAAAGGGACAAAAGATTGCAAATATGTGACCTTTTGCCATTGATGTCAAAAGGGGAGAGAAGTTCTTGTGAAAAACTAGTTGCTGATGAAATGGGGAGCAGTGAAGAAAGTGATAAGAGAAAGGGGGAGAAGGTCTTGTTTTGATGGTCAAATAAGTTTTTCACATCATATGTTGCCATCAATGACAAAGGGGGAGATTGTTGCAAATATGTGCCTAAGCGGTGTTGTCATTGATGTCAACATATCTTTGTTGCCATTGGTGTCAACTGTATCCTATTTTCCTGCCTGTATAGAAGACTAGATTGTCGAGGATGTTAAGAAAATTAATGAGGATCAATGTATGCAGACCATATGGCTGAGTAGAGGATTGTCTAAAGAAGATCCAATTAAGTTTTGAAGGGTTCGCATGAAGATTTGAAGAAGCTATGGTCATCTGAGTTGAACTAGTTTTGCAGTGTTCAGAATAGATAGAGTGGCAGGAAAGAGGTCCGGATTGTTCCGGATATGTCAAATGACGATCTGTGGATCTAAAGGCATGTTTTGGAAGTCAGTGTGTATCATCCATTCAAGTGGTTCATGGTTTGGAGGTCTGCAAGCAATCTTTCTAATGTGATAGTCATGGCAGATATTATTCTTGAGGTTTCGAAGGAAGATACAAGTGATTCTGATGATTTGGAAGAGTGCAGATGTTTTTGTTGAAGTTCAATGTGCTTGTGGAGGTTTCTAAATCGTGTGACTACTATGTTGGAGGTCCGCATTGAATTCTGAGCTTGTCAAAGAAGATTTCCTTCTTGGTGTTGTTGTTCCTCCCAGACTTGGCCGACTGGATGATTCAAGCATGTTGCAGATGTTCTAAAAGCAATTCTATGAAGTATGGCGTGCTGATAAAAGAAGATTTGAGTCCCAGTTATGTTTGGCCGACAACTTAGTGATTCGCATCAAGTCAGTTGTTTGTAGTGCCGACCTTGATGTTCATTCCAAGGTTGATGAAGCGTATAAATACTTGTTGATGTATTGTGGAAAATCATCCTTGTACAAAAATAGTGAAATCAAGAAAGGATCAGAGGCAGAGCAGAGCAGAGAAGAAGAACAAGAGATGTTTAGATGAAGAACTTGAGGAGAAGTATTAGGAGCAGAGCAGAGCTTTCAAAGGAACTGAACCAGGCATGAAGTAGATGCTATTTCTCAGTTAAATTTTTTTGTGTTGAACTTAAATTTCTTGTAGGTAGTGAGCCTCTCTTTTGAGCAGTGAGCTCTGGGCAGTGAGCCTGAAGGCAAGTGCCTTCTCATTCCTTTAACTAGGTTTCCATGTCAAAAATCTCAGTGTCAAATGTGTTGATTATGTTTCTACTTATGTAATGTTGTTTCATGCTTTAATGTTTACATCATTAATCAAAATGCAAATTGTGAAAGAAGATTAAGAGAAAGAAAAGATTAAATTTTGGGACAACTGATTCACCCCCCCTCTTAGTTGTCCAGTCTAAGTCCAACAAAAGCTACTTTCTTTTGAGTCACATCCTTATCTACATCGTTGCCCCGTTGGTGACATCATCCATTGATATTTTAGGAAACAATATTCTTCAAAAAGCTAGTAGCCGCTTTCTTGCCAAGAATACTAATACTTTCCAAGATGATATTTTGATTCTCTAACATCTCTTCACCATCTGCAACTATCTGGGAGATGATGTAAAACATTCAAGGTTGAAATTTATTGGCCTCTGCTTGACCTGTGACCTGGTTCAGCAAAGTAATTATTATCACATATTCTTCCTTGAACTCTCCACGTCCAATGTTCTTTGGCAAAACATTCTACTTCTCTTTCAGCCACTTTTGAGCAATTCTTTTCTGGTATTTTTCCTTGTCATTGTGCCACACCTTCTTGCATTCTTCAATATAAATGACAAAGTTTTCCTTCCACGATGGTATTGAAAAATATTTCTTAATGTCATTAGGCCTGAGGCTGCAGAGTACTTTATACTAAAAAACTTGAAGAATGCCTATGAACATGCCTATGTTTGGAAATATTTTGCACAAAAGGCTAAAAATTGTTTGCTGATTTCTTTTAAAAAGTAGATTTCGAGAAAAAAAGCTAGCACGTGGATTTTGTAGATAATCTCGATCTGAAACAAACCAAATCATCAGATTTTGAAAAAGCAGAGGATTTCTCGAAAAAGCAGCAAAAAAGCAAATTTTAAAAGAACTAAAATTTTCCAATCTTCAAGAGGACGTAATTCCAAATGAACCCATTTCAATGAAAACCGAAAAAGCTTTGGCTCTGTTTTTGAAAAATGATGCCCTAGAAAAATGGACCTTGAAAAAGCATGCCTCTGTGCTTCCTAATCCTAAAACTATGAAGAACGCTGAAAAAGCACTTTGTTTGGGTCCTCAAATCTTATCCATGAAGAAAGCAACTTTTAAAGCATAAATCCAAGTTGATATGCTCGCATAGGAAGAATCTCTATTTTATAGCTGCTATGGCTTCATGTGTGAGATGATTAAAAAAATCGTCTTTGATGATGTCATCAAACACACAAAGTTGCAAAAGTGTTAGCCAATTTTTCCTTCATTTTGAAACTTTTGCACTCGTTCTAACTCTAGCATGGCCTACCTCTGACTTCAACAAGATGACAAACTATCACCATTTGACTAAAAAAGCTGATTGATCATGGCATTTTGAAGTTTTATCAATCCTAATTTCATCCCCAGCCTTGAATTGACGATTCGACAATGTTTGACTGCAATTTTGACTTCTGGAAACCATTGCCAGAGGAAGATCAGGAAGTGGCTGATGGATGACATTAGTGGAACATGAAAGAACCTATCTCTGGAGATCCTAGGCGCCCCTAGCCTCCAGGGGTACTTTTGGACTCAAGCCTTAGTCAAATTTTTGATATTTTCAACTTTCTTCATTTCCAGGAAATCATGAAAAATAAACTAAGTCTGGAGAGGATGGGTGCCCCTAGCCTCTCGGGGCACCTAAGATTCCATTCCTTAGAAATTTTTTAGAATTTTTCAATTTTCATCCGCAAATCTTGAATTCCACCAGATTTTGAAGGTCCATGTCTGACGTATATTTCAAAATATATTTAAGTATAGGATTTCCTATACTTTAAATATTTTGAAATATACTTTCAGGATGTTTGAGATAGGTCTTGGATCCATGGGATTTAACATGCAAATTCTAGATTTTTTAGGATCCACCAGATTTCAGAGTTAGTTTTTTAGGGCTTTAGGACATCAAACTTAGTCAATTTTAGGATTTCAGGGATAGACATTAGGATGAGGGTGGATTGGATAGCCTTAGCATATATGAGATGAATCCCCTACTTTTACGGGCCTTATTGACCGAATTTGATTGATTTTGACCACCTAAAAGTGGGCTAACGAGCCATTTTTGACATTTTTTAAAAAACACAAAAAAATCTAACACTAGGTTGCTTGGGCACCCCAGCCTCTAGGGGTGCTTGGATTTCCTAGACTTAGTCATTTTTTTATGATTTCCATATTTTCCTCATTTTTCAGATTCATCTTGCTCTGTTCTCTGTTCTTCGTCAGTTAATGGTTGCTCGATGGCTCCTTGCGTTTTGAACAACACTGACATCTTAAAACTGACCCCTAACAAATGAGTTCCCTTCATTAATACACTCAGAGTTCATGCTTCACCTTCTGAAAAAGTAGAATTGACCCAGTAGAGAAAACTCAACCTTTTGCAAATTCCGTCTGGACCACCTTGATCGTGAAGCAATATCAACCAATCAGAATCAGGCAGGACTCCTGAATCAGAGATTCTATTTTTAGAAAATTTTGCCAGCATCCATATCTCAAGAAATCTAGAAAACCTAAATTTATGTCTATTTTTAGAAATTTTGACTTTTTGACAAAAAATTTTCAAGACTTTCACAAAATGCCTTAATGAAGCAAAAATTTTGATTGGGCACAACACAAGATATGCACAAATTAAACTTTTTGAGAAGACTTTAGAAACTTTCAAGCAAATGCAATTGGCAGGTGTAAAGCCAGACTCCACAACCTTTGCCAGCATCCTCCCCGACTGTGCCAAAATGGGAGCTTTGGAACAGGGTATGGACATCCATCAAAGCATGAAGGATAGAGGAATTTTATCAAATGTTGTAGTTGCAACTGCCCTGGTAGACATGTATGCAAAAGGTGGAACCATGGACAAGGCACATGAATTGTTTGATAGAATGCCTCAAAAAAATGTGGTCTCATGGACTACAATGATTGTAGGATACACACAAATCAGATTTTTTGAAAAAGCTCTAGAAACTTTCAAGCAAATGCAATTGGCAGGTGTAAAGCCAGACTGTACAACCTTTGTCAGCATCCTCCCTACCTATTCCAAAATGGAAGCTTTGGAATAGGGAATGGGCATCCATCAAAGCATAATGGAAGGGGGATTTTTGTCAGATATTATAGTTGGACAGAATGCCTCAAAGAGATGTCATCTCTTGGACTACAATTATTGGTGGATATGCACAAAATGGATTTGTTGGAAAGGGTTTAGAAACTTTCAAGCAAATGCAATTTGTAGGTGTAAAGCCAAATTCCACAACCTTTGCCAGCATCCTTCCTACCTGTGCCAAAATGGGAGCATTGGAACAAGGTATGGACATCCATCAAAAAGTAATGGATAGAGGAATTTTGTTAGATGTTGTAGTTTCAACTACCCTGGTAGACATGTATGCAAAATGTGGAAGCATTGACAAGGCATGTGAACTATTTGGCAGAATGCCTCAAAGAGATGTCATCTCATGGAATGTAATGATTGCGAGATATGCACAAAATGGATTTTTTGAAAAGGCTTTAGAAACTTTCAAGCAAATGCAATTAGCAGGTGTAAAGCCAAATTCAACAACCTTTGCCAGCATCCTCCCTGCCTATGCCAAAATGGGAGCTTTGGAATAGGGCATGGACATCCATCATAACATAATGGAAGGGGGCTTTTTGTCAGATATTATAGTTGGAAATGCTCTGGTAGACATGTATGCAAAATGTGGAAGTATAAATAAGGCACGTGAACTGTTTAATGGAATGGATCAAAGAGATGTCATCTTTTGGAATGCAATGATCGCAAGATATGCACAAAATAGATTATGCATGGATGCCCTCAAAATAATTGAATTAATGAAGCACTCCAGAACATATCCTAACATTGTAAACTTTGCTTGTGTTCTATGTGCATGCATCCATGCAGGTTCAGTGGATGAGGGTTGTACATACAAGTCAATCAGATTTGTAACCCTTATTGCATTACACCTACAATTGATCATTATGTGTGCATGGTTAACCTTGCTTGTGCTGGCTATCTTGAAGACACTCAACTATATCATTAAGATGTCATTTAAATCTGTCGTGGTTGTGTGGATGTGTTTTCTTGGTGCCTGTAGATCACATATGAATGTAGGGTTAGGAGTATTTACAGCAACCCTACTTTCTCCATTTCTATCAAATTTGTAGACATTTTCTAGATTAGCATAGAATGCATTATCTTACATAAACAACACAATGGTCTTGTTTGTTTTATTAGGTTAGGTTTTTTCAATAAGCTCGATTCATGGTTGCAATTTATTTTACACTAGCTACAGTATGGCTCTTCTAACTTGAGTCTCATTATTGGTATGCAGCTAGATTTTTAATGACTTTGTTAATGGTTGCATGTTAAATCTTACAGACATCTATGACTACATCAGTTATTTATTTTGCATTTAATTTGATTGGTTTTGTTATCTGGACCATGGGCAACTGCATGATAATGGATCAGAGTGGACTCTATGGCATCTCTGTATATAGCACATCTGCCAAACCAAGGATTTGTTCACTTAATACACGGAGGACATGGGTGGTACCTTCTCGCTTTGTCAACCATGCATCTGCTGCATGCTCATTGCCTTCATTCAGGAAAGAGTACAAAGCATATCACAAATTAGGACTTATTCCTCTCAAGGTAATGAATATGTTTTTCCAAGGTCTTATTTCATGTGATTTGAAACATGCATGTTGTCATTTTGTTTTGAATGTGAAATAATCGCTAAGTGAATAAGTTAGGATCATTTTTCATTGTTAAAATTCTATTCATTTAACAGTCAAGGAAAGTGATTGAGTGGTTGAAATTCGGGATATATGACATCTAGAAAATATTATTGAAATGTAGAATATGATTTTTATGAGTTGAATGTACTAGTTTCAGACATTTTATAAAGATACAAACTCTGGCTCTTTTGACAATTTGATAGGTTTAACCCTATTTACCTATGGGAACCTTATTCTTTGCTTGTTTTCTTTCTCCTTCAGGTTGGGAGTATTCATATGTAAATGTTTCTACAACTTCCTTTGTAGAAGAATATGGAAATTTGAGAGCTTTTTTGCCAATCACTTCAAAACGTAACAGGAAATTTTTGAGCACAAGGGCAGCAAAAGATGAAAAGCATACATATGAAGGGTTCCCTCCAATGTAGGGAAAACCAAAATGGTGGATGAGGGTTTTGGCAATCTTTCCTTACATGATTCCTTTGCATATGTGTGGGCAGTATACAAAAACAACATATAATATGCACCCATTCCTAGCGGATTATTTTGAAGCATTTACCTACAACTTCAATTGTCTTGCGGAGCTACCCCGCTGGTTCTTCACAGCATATTTTTTCACAGCGTACCTGGGGATTGTAAGGAATAATAAATTTCCTCATTTCCTGAGATTTCATGTGATAAATGGGATACTGTTAGAGACCACTTTCTCAATTCTTGGACTAGTTAATGATTGGGTGCCTAGATCATTTTATTGGGGAAAGTTAGGACAGTTTTTTTGGTTTTTTACTACCATTTCGTTCCTTTTTACTTTCATGCTCTGCATTTCGTTTGCTCTGAGAGGCATGCATGCTGGTGTGCCATTTCTATCTGATGTTGCATACATACAAATGATTTACTAATTGACTTTTGGGAAGACTCGTGAGATCTGACTATTGTTATACACATTACCCGTGGCAAGCTGTTCTGATCACAAGGATAATGGAAGTGCATAGAGGGCCCTCGCTGTTAAAGAAAGTCAAAATACAGTAACAAAATTATATACTGTAACGTAAGAGTCAAAGAACTGGGCTTTTGAAACTTACATTGGACCATATATATCAGGCCATTGATGTCTGGGACTTTGTATGGTCGAAATACTGTGCTCGAATAAATCTATGGCCATCTAAAAATGGAATTGGAATATGCTAACAAAATCTCTACCAGAAGAAGAAAGCCCTAATCTAATGTTTAAAGGGGAAATTTCCCAAATCATTAACAGACCTGAGAAATTTTCCTTACAGCTCAAATATCAATTTAATAATCAATACAGAATGCAATCAAAGATGGCTACTAGTTTACCAGATCAAATATAATCCTATTCTCCATTTATTTTAAAATAATTTGGAAAAACAAAGGAAACAAGGGACATTAAATTCACAATCTAGAAGGAAGTACAAAAACACCTTGGATTCCAAGCTTCTCTACAACTTCTAGAAATACGCCGAATCTGAGATCCCTGTAGACTTCCCCTTTCTAATTCCATTTACCAAGCTCAACGGCCGCATTAATGGCAGCATCTAGGGTTTCATTAGAACTACCATGCAATGAATCCACCAAACCATATTTTGACCTTGTATTTTGCACATTAATTTAGCTCAATGGCATGCTAACCATGTGAGATTATTAGCTTGGTAGTGAAGACTCCTTTGTTGTTGCTTCCATGGAAGACTCCTTCAAACACAACATGCCATAACCCTAAACCTCCTTAGCACACATGTGTAATGAAGACAAAACAGAAACCATCACTTTAGCGCCCAAGCTTTTTCTATTTTCCTTTTGATTTTCCCTTGCAAAAAAAACGCGCTTGCTTTTAGCACTTAAAATTTTAACAATATGCCTTTTTTTCAAAAGTGTTCTTTGAAGACATATTTAGTCATATTTAGTTTTGTGGTCTTTGAAGACATATTTAGTCATATGACTAATTTATTTAGAAATATGACTAAATATTTAGTTGTGTTTTTTACCTGACAATCAAATTAGTCATTTATAGTTATGTTGCAAAAAATTAGTAGACTGACTAAAAATTTTTGTCCCGTGACTAAAAGTTTTAGTCATGTAGTCATTTATTTGCCCAAATTCTACTAGTGTTTAGTGCTTGACTTTTTTTTCTTATCAAGCGAGATTTATTTGTTTGATTGCTCACAATAGTTGATGTAATGACATGTCATGTAGCATGACTATCTTTGGTGTGTGAGGTAGAACCAATGTTTTGACATGCATTGATTAGATTTCTTAGAATAGATTTTTCAGTATTAGAACTTGATGTTCTTAGGCCAAGTATCTTCATGATTGGCCTAAATTTTAGATTTTTCATCATCTGAACAAATAATTGACATCTTCTGGTTTCACTTATGTTTTGAAAAAACATGTTCCATACCTTATTCACATTTCTTCTATAAGTACATTTGGGAATCTTATCAACCATTGGTTTTACAGTATTCTCATCAATTTCAATCAAAAACTTAGGCTTTTTACGCAAAATTCTAGGAGGTCTTCTCAATGGAAAATTTGATTCGCAAGATAATTTTTTATCACTAAACACTTGATCAATTGGTGTATCATCTACTACAACATTTGCAAATGAATAATAATTTTCAATTAGAGATTGAACATATTCTACATTATCGAATTGAGATGGCAAAAATGACATACCTTCAAGTTCTCCCACATTTGACTTCTTACTTGCATGAAGTTTTTTCATTTGTTCCCTTTATTTCTCCAATTCCTTATCTCTCTTCAATGCTTCATCATCCAATTCAATTGGCAAAGATAGTTCACCTTCATTTGTGAAGTTCAATTTCCTATTATCACGAAGTTGTCTCATTCATTCTCTTTTCTTTGCTTTCCTGGCTTCAAGCTCCTCTAGTGTTAGAGTTTTTGCTCATTTCCTTAGCATTGTATTGAATTATATATCACTTTAAAACAATGGTCAAAAGAACACAAAAAAATCTGATAATTTATCAAGTTATAATACAAAACATGCATAACTACATTGTTTTTTGTCAATTCAAAACAAAAAAACTACTTAATTTATTTAATCTAGTGTTGTGATCCCTTAAAACATGAAAAAAATGTTTTCCAATATCAAATTTGAGTTTAAAACATGTAATTGGAAACTTGTGCATCAAAACAAGAACAAAAAGTGTATCAATTTTGTCAACCAATGATAGGAGAACCTCAAAATCATGAGAATTCTCTTTCAATGTCAAAAAACATGTAGAATAGGGAATAAAATGGAGCATGTGCACCAAAAATCACGTGGCATGCCTTTTTGCAGGTCGTTAGACATCATTTTAACTAGCTCAAAACATGCTTGTGTTATAATGCGAGCACATTTTAAAATGCTATTTATCATCCTCTCTTCTACTATTTCACAAACTCTTTCTCTCTCTCTCTAGCTATCTCTTTCTAACTCTCTCTATATCTTTCTATATGTCCCTAAACCCTAACCCCTAAATCATTATCTCCCTACCTCTATCATCCCTCTATCTCTTAATTCCCTAAATATGCCCACCCCACACTTAGGGTAGGTCTAAGTTCCCTAAACCTCAACCACTAACCCCTATCTCTCCCCTATATCCCTATCTCTATTGTCTCCCTACCTCGCAATCTCTCTCCCTATCTCTGGACATATCCCTCACTCTCTATCTCATATCTCTCCCCTTTGTCTCTTTTATCTCCCCCTATCAGTCCTCTCTCTATCCCTAAACCCTAAACCTCTAAATCCTAAAACCTAACCCCTAAAGCTTAAACCTAAGCAACCCTAAACCCTCTACCCCTCAATCTCTCTCCCTATGTCTCCAGACATCTCCCTCACTCTTTATCTCCCTATCTCTCCCCTCTCTCATATATCTCTCCCTATCAGTCATCTCTATCTCTCTCCATTAACCCTAAACCCCTAAACCCTAAATCCTAAACCCTCTACCCTTCAATCTCTCTCCCTATGACTCTAGACATCTCCCTCACTCTCTATCTCCCTATCTCTCCTCTCTCTCCTATATCTCTCCCTACCAATCATCTCTATCTCTCTCCATTAACCCTAAACCCCTAAACCCTAAATCTGAGCAACCCTAAACCTCTATCTCCCTATCTCTCCCCTATCTCCCTATCTCTATTATCCCTCTACCTCTCAATCTCTCTCCCTATGTCTTTGGACATCTCCCTCACTCTCTATCTCCCTATCTCTCCCTTTTGTCTTCTATATCTCTCCCTACCGGTCCTCTCTCTCTATAAACCCCAAACCCCTAAACTCTAACCCCTCACCCCTAACCCCTAAACCCCTAAACCCTACACCTAAACCTGAGCAACCCTAAGCCCCTAAACCCTAAACCCAAGCAACCCTAAACCTCTATATCCCTATCTCTCCCATATCTCCCTATCTCTATCATTCCTCTACCTCTCAATCTCTCTCCCTATGTCTCTGGACATTTCCCTCACTCTCTATCTCCCTATCTCTCCCCTCTATCTCCTCTATCTCCTCTATCTCTCCCCTCTATCTCCTCTCTCTCTCACTATTGGTCCTCTCTCTAAACCCTAAGCCCTAAACCTAAGCAACCCTAAACCCCTAAACCCTAAATAATGCCCCTAACCCCTAACCCCTAAACCCTAAACCTCTAACCCCTAAACTCCTAAACCCTAAATAATGTCCCTAACCCCTAACACCTAAACCCTAAACCCAAGCAACCTTAAAATTCTATGCCCCTATCTCTCCCCTATCTCCCTATCTCTATCATCCCTCTACCTCTCAATATCTCTCCCCATGTCTCTGGACATGTCCCTCAATCTTTATATCCCTATCTCTCCCATTTGTCTCCTCTATCTCTCCCTATCAGTCCTCTCTCTCTAAACCCTAAACCCTAAACCCTAAATAATGCCCCAAACCCCTTAACCCTAAACATCTATCTCCCTATCTCTCCCCTATCTCCCTATCTCTATTGTCCCTCTACCTCTTAATATAGATCTCCCTATGTCTCGAGACATCTCCCTCACTCTCTATCTCCCTATCTCTCCCCTTTGTCTCCTCTATCTCTCCCTATTGGTCCTCTACCTCTAAACCCTAAACCCATAAACCCTAAACCCTAACCCCTAAACCTAAGCAACCCTAAACCCCTAAACCCTAAACCTCTATCTCCCTCTCTCCCCTCTCTCCTTATCTCTATCATCCTTCTACCTCTCAATCTCTCTCCTATGTGTTTGGACATCTCTCTCTCTCTCTCTCTCTCTCTCTCTCTCTCTCTCTCTCTCTCTCTCTCTCTCTCTCTCTCCTTTATCAACAAAGGAAATGGAAACAAGAAAACTAGGACATCCAAAGAGGGATGAGGATATAAATTGGGAGGATGAAATGGAAACAAGATAAAATGAAAGTTAATTGGATGGGAAGAATGATGAGAGGAGAGGAGGAAAATAGTAAAATAGGGAAATTTTGGTGGGGTCTAAAGGAAAATTGGAAAGGAAAAGGAAAACTTGGAAAGCTAGGGTTAAGAGGTGAAAAAGAGAGGGGAGGAGGTGGAAAAAGATGTCAAATGGACACAAAGAGATGAAGATGAATGATACGAGAGAGAGAGAGAGGGTCCATAAAGAAAACAAGATAGAGAGAGGGAGAGAGATATATGCATAAAATTTATTTTAACTCCTTTATAATGTGAGCCCGTTATAACGCACTTACGCTTTTGCCTACTTTGGAAGATTCTAACCCTAAGGGTTGGATTTTCCTTGGGCATCCAACCCAAAGGGTTGGAAGTAGCTTTTAGATGCCAAGGATGTGTTATTCACAAAAGTTAGAAATTTTAACCAAATATCATGCGTGCTCCTCCTATGGTTTACTTGTTTTTCAATGTCAATACAAAAAAATGCCAGGACAACTTCAAGTTTTTTATTAGCTTTCTAACCATGTATTTTTTTCAAAAATCTGATAACATTAAGGTTTCCATCTTCAAGTTCTTTTGCCAATGTGTTCTTTTTTTAGAAAACATATGTCTAGTATTTATGGTGTCATTTTTTACACATTTATCAAAATTTGAAACAAATTAAATTTTTAGATTTTAGACTCAATTCTATACACATTGAAAAAAAATGATTTTTGATTAGTTTTCAAAAAAATTAGGGGGAGCGCACTCAAATTTTCATTTTTTAGGATGTGTCCACTTTGAAAATTAATAAAAATCCATATATTCATTAACAATTTAACAAAAAAATAAGCATAAACTACATGGTGTTAGCTAACTTTCCACCATTACGATTTATCTAATACTTCAAAAAACTTGACATTTTAAGGGAGCATACCATACACTATGTTATATTTTTCTAACAAAAACAACAGAACTTTGTATGCTCCCCCTATTTGAACCTCTTAATCTCCACCATTTTTAGAAAAAAATTAGTAGTTTTAGAATTAGACTCAGATTACTACAAAACTTGTTCTTATCACATCTTCTAATTTTGAGCATGGCTATCTTCAATTTCTCATGCAAGATCAGTTTTTTTTTTATTTTAGAAAAAAAGTGGCCACTTTTGACCCCCTTTTGGTCCCCCATTTCCATGCACATACACCTAATACAAATGTAATATCCCAAATGGGGATATTTTTGCCAAGTTTGGATTTACAGGCTTTCCAAATGAATTTGCTGCTCAAACCCTAATTACTAAATTTTGATTTTTACAATTTTTAGATTGAAAACAATTATAACAGCCAATGTACATCACATCAAAGCATCAAAGGAATATATCACATGATTCACCCAATTGCATAAGTGAATTACACCATGAAATACGCATTGACAACCATCAAAAACACATCCACCATGAATATAAAGTCTGTTGCTGTAAATTCTGAAATTATGAATTCTCCAAGTACAAAATATGGCTAGGACAAACAACCAGAAGCCCAACAATATAGAAAATATAATTAGCAACGTTTACATACCAAAATATGCATAAATGTGACCTTCCAAAGAGGGCGAACAAGACTACAGGTCTGCTGATATAAATCTGCCCAAACCCTAACCCTAGCAACCAACAAATCACCAAGAATAGGCCTCAAATGCAAGTCGCTCCTCCAAGTGGTGCGCTCAGCCCTAGGGTAAAACCCTAGTCAAATCGCCACCAAAGAGTGCTCTCAAAGTTGATGTAAAATCTGCCCTAGATGAAGTTGAAGTGCAAGTAGATCCTCATCACAGAATCCTCCAATGAAGAAGCTAGGTTTTCATCCAACTCCTCCTAGGATGCTTGAGGTTTTCATCCCAAGATCCTTTCCAAGAGATAACTTTCCAAGTGTGTATGAAAGAATGCTTGAATGATGATTTCCAAATGTCAATTCAACCTTGTATATATACACATGTATCCCTCCAATACGGTCGACCTAGGTAAGAGAGATTATAATTTTGAATTGCAAATTCCCTCCAATAGGGCCAACCACCTTCTCTCCATATTAGTGCCCCAAACAAATTAAATTAAAGATATAATTTGTTTATTATTTTATTTTCTCCTTCAAGCACTAGCATAGGAATATTATATTTTATTGGGCACCAAGGTAATAGTAATAATAATGACCTCCATGATGGTGTGTACAATGTAATCATGAGTGAAGGCATAAGAAAGGCACCCTTATATTTCTCTTGGCATGAATGAGAGCATCTTGTTGTGTCAACATGGCACAACATAATGTGATCTCCCGGCATGATGGTGAATCTCCCAAATAGCTCGCTCCAAGGAAGACAAATCATCTTATCCAAGGCAAGTGCATCAAAGACATCATAAAAATATAACAAGTCACCTCCATTACCCAAGACACCTTCTAAAAATCCCAAAGTGGGGTGATTAGCCCACTTTCTCTCAAATGGCGACCATTCCAAAAATGGGGACATTACGGTCCTCCCTTCTCAAAATTGCTTGTCCTCAAGCAATGGCAAATATGTATCCTGTGAGATAGTGTCAAATGACATGTATCTCCATCTGTCTGCATGCCCGGTGGTCATAAAAATCCTCCACTGGTGGCTGCATTCTCCAAGAAGAATGTGAAGAATACAATGCGAAGTGAACTCCAGTAGCTAAAGCCATACATACTTGAGCCCAACCAAGCACCATCCTCTATATTCTGAAAGTAATCCCACAGCCACAAGTGCAACACTCTCTAAAGCTCCCAAGGTGCCACTCCTCAGGAATGAAGGCTCAAAGAGAAATATGCCTGCCAACAAGTGGCGAAGAGTGTATGTCCACCTGTCACCAAGCCTTGGTTGCCCCACGCTGTCATCATCAATGTCTCAAGGGTGGCGAAGCAACCTATAAAGATCCTGAATGCCACTGCTTTGATCCCAAATCATCACTCCCCCACATGTGCAAGGTATATGGTAGTGGAAGAATCTTTAAAAGTCCTCATCACCAAGCCAACCTCCGACTTCCACAGACCTCCCATGAATGTGAAGTATGCCTGGCATAGGTGTAAGAAGGTGTGTAACTACTCCCACAAAGCTGCTGACATGAACCCAAACAACAACCTCATGATGGAAGATAAGCTCCATGATAGTGTGGAGGATGTTACTTATGACAATGGATGATAGGATATCATCAATGTGTTGCTCTCCCAAGATGAGGAGATGACCCAACTCTCCTCTCAGCTCCAAAACCATTGTTGTCCCCCATCTACTCAATATGGGATCCATGCACCATGAAGTAGAATAATCATCTCCCATCCATATATGCAAAAGGACCTCATGTACTAGCGATAGAATATCAATGGCATCGTGCTCACCTCCATCTCCAAGGTCAAAACCCAACTATGAAACAAGCCCTAGTGCCTCAGAATCATAAATAGGAACAACATCTCCATACCTTGGCATGTGAACCAATGGTATCTCGGAAGTAAGCTTCTCCAATGCAAGTGTCTCAATATTATGCATCACCAAGATTGGACATAGGACAGCCTCCAATGCCACGAAAGGATCAATAGAATGATAGAATTGTGTCATAGTAGCATCCAACTCTACATCTCCTCCATGAATGATCAAAGAATCATCCCTTATGACTCCCTCTTCAAGTGAAGTCTGGATATTAGTGGCTGATCCACTAAGTGTAGTCTCAACAACTCCACCAATCTCCCAAGCAGTTGTTGTTCACCAAGAAATCTGAAGGGAATTTATGCACCATGAAGTGGAACAACCATCTCCTAGCAAGGTATGGAATAGATCTTCATGAACTAGGGCTGGAACATCAAGATCTTCATGCTTTCTTCCAATCCCTATGCCATCACCTAGCTGAAACACAAGTATTAGTAACTCCAAACCAAACATCATAGCAATACCCTCATACCTTGTGTCATAGTTCAGTTGTACCCCTGTACTACGCCCAACAAAAGAAAGAGTCTCCATGGCACACATCTAAAATAAGGCAGCTACATACTCCACCCAAGAGTCATCAACATGATGGAACCTCTCACAAACAAACACCTCAAGTGTTCCATGAAGGACCAAGGATCCATCCCCATCATGCTTATCAACATAGGTAGTGACAACACTAGTGGCTGATCCACATAGTGTGTACTCAATGATGTCATCCCAATCCATGATGCGAGTCTTCAAATGGCTATCCATAAGATGTGACACCAACTCCTCATGAAGTAAAGACTCATTCCTCATATGTCATGTAATGTCCCCATTTTCGGATTCTCTTGCAAATCAGTCAGAGCGGGCTTTTTGGGTTGGTGACAGCATAATCAGAGGAATATTTCGATGTCGCCAGGGTGTTTGGGTGATCCAATGGAGGTGGTTGACACTTTCTGGAGGGATTTCAGACAACTTGTTTGTACTTACTATTTATAGTAAGTGCTTACATGTCGTTAATCTTTCTAGGTTTTTCTAGGTTTGTTCTCTTTGGTCCCCGGTGGTCACTGCTATTTTTAGTAAGTGGCAGTTTGGCACTATTTGGGCTACTTGGCAGTTGGTTGGCTCTCATAGAAATTACAGTTGAGCTTGGAGTTATCAGATGGTTTGTGGATCCAGTTAGCACCCTCTGAGTTGGCTTAGTTTGCTTATGGCCGTTACTATTTTTAGTAAGTTCAGGATTGGCACCGAAATACGATTTTGAGAGTGGGGTTGGATTCGTCTTGTCAAGACCTTTCCAACGAGCTATAGTTCATTGGTTTCTGACATCATCTTGGCTTCTATTTTAAAGTCCATAAATTAAACATTATTATTTAATATTGGACCTCGGTGCTTAGGCTCAACAACTTAATGTTGCTTTAAAAGAGGGGACTTTAAAGGTGATGTTGAGAAAAGAATTAAAGAGAATTATAATGTATTTTTCCTCTCATGTTTTATCCCATATGCAAGAGGATTTTAGAGACTCCCAGTTGGAAAAATATAAAAGGAGGAAAAGTGCTCTCATTTGCATATGCTTGGATTATTATTTTCTTCTCTCTTTGAGATTTCCCTTGCTAGGATTTTGAAGCTTGGCTCTAAGGTTTGAAGATTCAAACCAGAGGCTCTTGGAGATGAAAACCTCCCTGAGTAGCGGTATCCCACAGGTGTGAAAGATCACCCAACGGTGCCTTCTATGGTGGATACATTCAGTGTTCACATATGTGCTTCAATGGAGTTTGTGTGACGAAGAGTTGATATAGTATTGAGGATTTTTCTTGTATTTTCAGTTGAGTTCTTCATAGCAGATTGGAAATCAGTTCATTGGAGGTCTGAGGTAGAAATACACATATTTGGGATTGTATTTCATTTGCAGCTAGCTGGCCGTACTACCCAGCCCAGTCGTACCATGTTTGAGGGCATTTTAATGTTGTTTCTTTGCATATATCTCTTCCAAATCTGATTGTCCCTCCTTGTTAGCAGCCTACAGCACTTCACAGAGAATTTTTAGTGGCTTGTGACATTTCTATTTGCTGTTATACCTTTCCAGCTATGGTCGTACACCACCAGGCTTGACGTAGGGAAGTGTGGAGCTTATTTCTCATTGTGGGTAGTGTTAATTTTGCATTGTGTGAGGCATTTAGGACCTCTTCTCTTGCTGATATCAATTTGTATGTTCTTCTTTGTATTCTTTGGAGTTTGGAGTGATTTCTGGCTATGCCCATTTGCTAGTTCGGCAACAGTTGAAATATGAAGTTGCAAATTTGAACATGGGTATGTCACAGTAATTCATTATTGGTCATTTTACTATCTGGGTAGTCAATTGTTTCTTTATATCTATTATATATTTTTTGGGTTTGGGTTATATGCTATATATTGTGTGCTCCGACACCACATCTGCAGGAAAACATAAAACCCCTTTTGCATCTTCTATCTATCTGAAAGACCACACAAAAATAATAATAAAAATTCACACATAAAGAATCATTAAAAAATACAAACAGGTACAGCACATTACAGTGGTATCAGAGCTAAAGATCTTACCATCCTGTGAGGTTAAATCAGACGTGCAGAAGTGAAATTGAGACATACAGTTTAGCTTTACATGTGAGTGATCAGCACTTGCATGAGTACACATACAGGTTCTCCATATTGATCCCTTTGCAGGTACAAATACAATAGTGATAGAGGATATGGGTGATACAGACTGGGATAGTTTCCAGGAAAGTTTGGATAATTGGCGCAGGAAACAGGAAGAGATGTTGAATATTTAGGAGAGGAGAGATAATAAAATAATATGGATGGTGACCAATTATCTTCGCAGGATTGATAACAACAACAACAATGTTGGACAAAGGAACAATAATGGTGATAGAAACCATGGAGATAGGAACAACAAGGAATGTGAAATAGAAACTCCTACCACCTATTTATTGCAGCCAAGTCTTAATAAGAGCAAAGAAGATGAAGACTTGATAGCTGGGAAAAATGAGTCTAAGCCTTTGTATGATGAAAACAAGATCACTAATCAAGAGACATGTAAAGAGGAGCTTGCTAATTTGGAGGAGACTACAGCAAAAATTTGTGAAGCTGGGCCTCGCTTTGATGAAGATCTTAAAGTCACTACTTCTGAGAATGAATTAAAAATGATTGATAGATTGCTAGAAGGTGACTTTACAAGCGAGCCTGAGAGTATTGATGCTGGAAGTTTTAAGTCCTCAAAGGACATAGGTGAAAGGTATGCGGATAAAGATTTTAAATCAGCCTTTGACCAGAGTAATAAAGAAAATGATTCATTCCCCTTGCAACTGGAAGAACCAAGTGACCTTTCAAAAGAGTTAGTTGATAGCACCCATGAGGATGCTTATCAAGCAGGGAATGATGTTATATGTGGTGTTCTTGATTTTGAAAACAAATCTGATTTCACATTGCATGTAGCTGATTCTGAGCAGAGACCTTGTGGCTTTGTTGAATTAGATTCACAGTTCACGGTTGGGGATGATAAGGAAGAGGTACACGTGATTTGGGACAGCATTAGAGTCATTGAAGATAGGTATGAAGGTTCTGATTTTAGTATTCGTCATAACAGTAGTTCATTTCCTTTACATGAATCCGATTGCAAGAATAAATTTGTGGTGACTGCTGATAACCTATTACTTGAGATGGGTGTTGACCTGACATATGACAATCCACCTTCGAAGTTGGATGATAGAGTTGTTTCCGCTTGTAGCATTGCACTTGGGAAAAATAACCAGGTATGGGATCCGGGAGAAGATTCAGAATTTGAGACAAAGCGTGACACTCAGCTTGGTTGTGATGCATATTCAAATTGCAGCAAGTCTAATTTTGCAAATCAGACCTTAGAAGAGGAGAACAAATTAGAAAATTTACTTGTTGATGATGGGTCCCAGGATAGCTCTTTGGTTGTGCATGCATCTACATTGGAGGCAGCAATGTGCGATGGTTATGTCCAATCTACATCTTCTATCATGTCATTGGAGGCATCCCATGAGGTACATAATAGCAGTACCTTTGTTGAGGAAGTGTGCAAAGTTGATAGCACACATGAGGATGCTTACCAATCGGTGAGTGATGATGATTCAACCTCTTTCCATAGTGCAGATTGCTAATCAAACGATTGGTGTGGAGATGGTTTGTCACAAGGGCATCATCATTTGACTGGGCAATTGAAGGTTAATAACAATATGATTGCTACAGTTTTGGAACATTTTGATGTTGCCAGACAGATGTTGGCAACCTATGGTTGGAGTACTCCTGAGATGGAGGAACATGATGATAGAGGACTTTCCCTTGTTGAATTTCAAGCACTTAGAGATGCAGTTGGGATCATGAAGAATAATTACCTACAATTGTTATCAGATAGAGATCATCTTCTCAGGCTTGATGGTATTTACCATGATGCTCTAAGGGGAAAGGAAGAGGAGGTTGATGAGCTCGCCTATGAGCTTGAGGTCACCGCAGACTCTTTGAAGAATGCTCATATAGCCCTTCAAGAGTCTAAGACGCGGATAGATGAGCTTACTGTGGAGTTGAGCTTGGCGTAGTCTTCGTCACCTATAGATACAATTCAGAGATCTATGGCAGCATGTAGTGATGAGCATACATCCACGGATAGTGGTAGTGAGCATGTGGAGGATGTGGTTACATCCATTTCATTTACTGGTGCAGGTGACACAGATAAGATGAGTGCATTGGTTGAGAGTTGTAGAGAACCACATGATGCACCAGGTTCTCTTGAGGTTAGTCCCATGACAGGTGATGCAGAGCAAGTTGTTGATGGCTCTTGTGGTGTAGTAGTGAATTTTCCAGAGAATTGTGTGACAGATCACAACACTACTTCATCATTTTCACTGGAGATATGCAAGGCATCATCCAGTGGTGTGATCGGCTCTCATGTTGATTTGTTTCCCTCTCTTGGAAGCAAATCAGAGATTGCATCCTATGCAGTTGATAGTGATTGACTATTTCCTAGACCTCAGGATTGGAGAGATCAGCTGAAGGTTTCCAAGGTTAAGGTTGTTCAAACCTTAACTCGTATTGACAGTACCCACAAGTTTGTGGAGGATCTCTTTTGGACTGTACAATTGGAGGAGAGGCAAATAGGGGTAGTAGTGGGTACATCTACATCTGATTTGCGAACTATCCAGCATGCCATGGAGTGGATTAAATTAGAGTACCTCCAGTTGCTGTCAGATCAAGACTTTGCTATTGGGTATGCGGAGAGGACTTGCAAAGTATCTACCCAATTAGCTATTCAGGATTAGAGACATGAGCCATCTTCTGATTTGAGTGATGGGGAGTGTGTTCCTCATGTCTATGGCAGTCAACCGTTGACACAGGGAGGTGTTTTTTATCTTGACTACATAGTGAGGAGTGCTCACCATTTCTCCTTTAGTCCACACACAGATGACCTGATGATGTGTAAGTGTGGATTGGCTTGAGATTTATACCATCCATTGTGGGATGAAGGGTTGCCATCTACAGGTGATGGAACTAGAGATTGCAGGTGGCTGACTCAGGCACATTCAGAGGATCACTTGCAGGGTCAGAGATCAGAGTACCATCATGGTGATATGTATCAGACAGACTTTGCAACTTCTTGGTCTCGAAGACTTCCCTTGGAGACATGGCTTCAGAGGGGTTGCAGTATCAGTAGGCATGATGGCATGTTTAGTCTGTACAACGGTGATGGAGGAGAGCTTATTCATTCCCTCATGTTGAGAGGAGCAGTGTCACATCTTCCAGCACCTATGTTGGTTAGTCAGTACATCCATAGGAGTTTCGCAGGGGATGTTAGGGGATGTTGGGGTTCAGACACTCCGAGATTTACTTACCCCTTCATGATTGTTGGATGTGAGGTTCTGATGTGTTGGGATCCAGGTGGTGATAGATTTGGCATAACAGTTCAATTGGATTCCGTCATGATTCACCACTCTCTGCATGGTGAAGATTTTATCAGAGTAGCGCAGTGGAAGTCATCGGGTGATGTGTATGGCAGACTTCCTTATTGGCTTTGGGACCCAGGGCTTCCTATGTCTAGCAAATTGTTCTATATTGGGGTAGCTATTTACATTGATGCTGAGCATGGTTTTACCCCTACCCAGCGGATGCAATGGAGATGTTGTTGGACATTTTTCAGATTGATTTGGGATCCTGGTGTTCAGCTTGGGCATGCAGGTGCAGATTGCTTGAGGACAAGCAATCTTTGGGAAGGGCGGACTATAATGTCCCCATTTTCGGATTCTCTTGCAGATCAATCAGAGCGGGCTTTCTGGGTTGGTGATAGCATAATCAGAGGAATATTTCGATGTCGCCAGGGTGTTCGGATGATCCAATGGAGATGGTTGACACTTTCCAGAGGGATTTCAGACAACTTGTCTATACTATTTATAGTAAGTGCTTGCATGTTGTTAATCTTTCTGGGTTTTTCTGGGTTTGTTCTCTTTGGTCCTTGATGGTCACTGCTATTTTTAGTACGTGGCAGTTTGGCGCTGTTTGGGCAATTTGGCAGTCGGCTGTTGGCTCTCATAGAAATTACAGTTGAGCTTGGAGTTATCAGATGGTTTGTGGATCCAGTTGGCACCCTCTGAGTTGGCTCAGTTTGCTTATGGCTGTTACTATTTTTAGTAAGTTCGGGATTGGCACTGGAACGGGATTTTGAGAGTGGGGTTGGATTCGTCTTGTCAAGACCTTTCCAACGAGCTATAGTTCATTGGTTTCCGATATCATCTTGGCCTCCATTTTAAAGTCCGTAAATTAAACATTATTATTTAATATTGGACCTTGGTGCTTAGGCTCAACAACTTAATGTTGTTTTAAAAGAGGGGACTTTAAAGGTGATGTTGAGAAAAGAATTAAAGAGAATTATAATGTATTTTTCCTCTCATGTTTTATACCATATGCAAGAGGATTTTAGAGACTCCCAGTTGGAAAAGTATAAAAGGAGGAAAAGTGCTCTCATTTGCATATGCTTGGATTATTATTTTCTTCTCTCTTTGAGATTTCCCTTGCTAAGGTTTTGGAGCTTGGCTCTAAGGTTTGAGGATTCAAACCAGAGGCTCTTGGAGACGAAAACCTCCCTGAGTAGCGGTATCCCACAGGTGTAAAAGATCACACAACGGTGCCTTCTATGGTGGATACATTTAGTGTTCACATATGTGCTTCAATGGAGTTTGTGTGATGAAGAGTTGATATAGTATTGAGGATTTCTCTTGTATTTTCAGTTGAGTTTTTCATAGCAGATTGGAAATCAGTTCATTGGACGTCTGAGGCAGAAATACACATATTTGGGACTGTATTTCATTTGCAGCTAGCTGGCCGTACTACCCAGCCCAGCCGTACCATGTTTGAGGGCATTTTAAGGTTGTTTCTTTGCATATATCTCTTCCAAATCTGATTGTCCCTCCTTGTTAGCAGCCTACAGCACTTCACAGAGAATTTTCAGTGGCTTGTGACATTTCTATTTGCTGTTATACCTTTCCAGCTATGGCCGTACACCACCAGGCTTGACGTGGGGAAGTGTGGAGCTTATTTCTCATTGTGGGTAGTGTTTATTTTGCATTGTGTGAGGCATTTAGAGCCTCTTCTCTTGCTGATATCAATTTGTATGTTCATCTTTGTATTCTTTGGAGTTTGGAGTGATTTCCGGCTATGCCCATTTGCTAGTCCGGCAACAGTTGAAATATGAAGTTGCAAATCTGAACATGGTTATGTCACAGTAATTCATTATTGGTCATTTTACTATCTGGGTAGTCGATAGTTTCTTTATATCTGTTATATATTTTCTGGGTTTGGGTTATATGCTATATATTGTGTGCTCTGGCACCACATCTGCAGGAAAACATAAAACCCCTTCTGCATCTTCTATCTATCTGAAAGACCACACAAAAACAATAATAAAAATTCACACATAAAGGATCATTAAAAAATACAAACAGGTACGGCACATTACATGTCATATGTCATGCCAAACTAAATTGGCTTTCTTGGGTCTTGGACACACAAATAAGACCCCATGTTTGACTTCAACATGAAAGTCAAAAATAGAAGAAGTCTCCCCAATCTTATTCACATGTGTAAGGGCTACCGACATATGATTATGCAAGAGTGAAAGGTTGCTGTCCCAAATAAAATCAAAACTGTTGTCATACCTTTTTGTAGTACCTTCACCCTTCTCAAACCTCTCCTTCATCGTTGTTGCATGCTCTCCATCCAAGGTTGATCCAACATGATTCTCTCCGTGGAAAGCACATGCCTCAAGGATGATCCTTATGGCTATCATGTCATGATGATGTGAAATCAAAGGACTGCTATTACAATTCAGAAAATCATGCCTTACCTTATGCTTTGGAGAGATGTCTTCGTAAACCCTAATCTCCTCTTCCTCCATGATTGAGTGATCATCAACTAGGGCAGGTCCAAGGCATGTATCCCATGGAAAATCAAGAGTGTCATGTGTCACAAACTCTGTCTCATGGCTACAAGCTAAATCCTCATATGTGTTCATCCCTTCTATCTTCACAACCTCGTCATAGGATCATTCAAGCTCTTCCTCCATGTCTCCACTCTTTACCCTCTTCATGTTGCATTGTCCTTCCTTGAATGTGGCAGTCATAGAAGTCTGAATTTCTGATGTGTATGATGAATAGTGTGCCATGCTCAACTCCCAATGAAGCTTCTTCACTTGATCTTCCGATTCTTGAAGGGCCTCTTGAGTGCTCTTCAAAGAATCCATAGTGTCCTCAAGCTCCAAGGTGAGCTTATCCACTTCATCTTCCTCCCTTCTCAAAGCGCCAGCATATATATTGCCCATCTTGAATAGATGATCTCTATCCGCAAGTAGATGCAAGTAGTTTGACTTCACCATAGCCACAACCTCTTGGGGTTCTCGAAACCCAGCAAGGAAAAGATCTTCTTCAAAGTGCTCATGCCTCTCTAGGGATTTCCAACACAAACCTGCCATTACTTCATGAACATGATCAAAATGATCTAGGGCAACCATAAGCTTACCTCCATTTGTCTTCAATTGTCCCTCCAAGTGATGAGACTTATGGGACCCAAGGTATTCATGCAACATATCCTGATCATGCCTCCACAAATCAAATTCTTCATTACACCCATGTGTGAAAGCTAAGTCTTCATTATGCCCTATCAAAGGATCTCCATCAAAGTAGTAGGTAGAATATTCTACTTCATGATCTTCCTCAATGGCTGATATAGAAGATGTGTGCACCACTATGACCTCTTTATCTTGCAATGTCAAATCAATTTTATCCAATTCACTTTGATCACTTCCCGTTGAAATTTTTGAATTGTCCTTATGAACGGCATTCATCTCAAAGATACCCATACCACCATTTGATTCCATGTTAATATGATGCAAAGGTGATGAAATAAAGCTAGGCTCAACCAAAGGAACATCAAACGAACTCATACCTTCTTGTAGCTGATCCTACATGGTTGGTTTGTCAATCTCCATGGTGGCAATTTCTTCAATCGTGTAGTCATCATGATGCCCCATGTCTTCTTCACTTGTAGCCTCAATAGTTGATTCTCCTTCGTTCTTATCCTCATAGGGCTGAAGTGTACCTTTGGCTTTGTCTTCTTTAGGCTTGGAGCTCAATATTCAACATGCCTAGACTGATTTATTCCTTCCTCACGGTTACTTATAGGCTGCAAGTCACGAACAAGTGATTCTTCATCCTTCTCTACCCTTTCTTCAATGGTATCTTCTGATTTTACTTCCTCCTTCCTCAAATTTTTAATGTAGGCATATAAATCTTCCTTTCCTGGATTTCCATCTTCAAGAACCTTCAAATGAAATTCAAAAGGAGTTGCAGTCTTGAAATTATCAGATAGAACATTTTATTCTTCAATGATTTGTGTAGCCTCTTGTCCATACAACCATTGTTCAAGCTTTTTCTTCAATTCAACTTGACTTTGTCTAATATATTCAAGCAAATCTCTTTCTTATTCCATGATGTATGATCAAATCCTCAGGCTGGCAGGATCATGGCTCTAATACCATTGTAATATCCCAAATGGGGATATTTTTTCCAAGTTTGGATTTACGAGCTTTCCAAATGAATTTTCTGCTCAACCCCTAATTACTGAATTCTGATTTTTACAATTTTCAGATTGAAAACACTTATAACAACCAATGTACATCACATCAAAGCATCAAAGGAATATATCACATGATTCACCCAATTGCATAAGTGAATTACACCATGAAATACACATTGACAACCATCAAAAACACATCCACCATGAATATAAAGTCTTCTACTGTAAATTCTGAAATTATGAATTCTCCAAGTACAAAATATGGCTAGGACGAACAGCCACAAGCCCAACAATATAGAAAATATAATTAGCAATATTTACATACCAAAATATGCATAAATGTGACCTTCCAAAGAGGACGAACAAGACTGGAGGTATGTTGATATAAATTTTCCCAAACCCTAACCCTAGCAGCCAACAAATCACCAAGAATAGGCCTCAAATGCAAGTTGCTCCTCCTCCAAGTGGTGCACTCAGCCCTAGGGTAAAACCCTAGTCAAATCACCACCAAAGAGTGCTCTCAAAGCTGATATAAAATTTGCCCTAGATGAAGTTGAAGTGCAAGTAGATCCCCGTCACAGAATCCTCCAATGAAGAAGCTAGGTTTATGTCCAACTCCTCCCAGGATGCTTGAGGTTTTTGTCCTAAGATCCTCTTCAAGAGATAACTCTCCACGTGTGTACGAAAGAATGCTTGAATGATGATTTCCAAATGCCAATTCAACCTTGTATATATACACAACATGTATCCCTCCAATAGGGCTGACCTGGGCAAGAGATTATAATTTTGAATTGCAAAATTCCCTCCAAGAGGGCCGACCACCTTCTCTCCATATGAGTGCCCCTAACAAATTAAATTAAAGATATAATTTGTTTATTATTTTATTTTCTCCTTTAAGCACTAGCATAGGAATATTATAATTTATTAGGTGCCAAGGTAATAGTAATAATAATGACCTCCATGATGGTGTGTACAATGTAATCATGAATGAAGGCATAAGCAAGGTACCCTTATATTTCTCTTGGCATGAATGAGAGCATCTCCTTATGTCAACATGGCACAACACAATGTGATCTCCCGGCATGATGGTGAATCTCCCAAGTAGCTTGCTCCAAGGAAGACAAATCATCTTATCCAAGGCAAGGGGCACCAAAGACATCAGAAAAATATAACAAGTCATCTCCATTACCCAAGACGTCCTCCAAAAATCCCGGAGTGGGGTGATTAGCCCACTTTCTCTCTAATGGTGACCATTCTAAGAATAGGGACATTACAACAAATGGATTGCGAGAATGTGAGAAGCACTAATGTGTTCAAATCTTTTCTATTAAGAAGTTGGGAACACTATTTTGGTTGTGTGTAGTGTCAACAAGTATATTAATATTATATTAGAAATGTAACACCCCTCCCCCTCCTGGTAAAGTCATTGTCAAGTAGGAGGTATTTTTTTGTAGTGTGTCAATTGATGAGTTAAAAGGGGTTCTATGATGAATGGCTCATAAGGCACGACACTTGCTGAAGGTTTTACAAATGGGGTATGTCATGTCCCATTTTTAGTTAAATTCTTTTTGTGGAGAAAATGCCCATTTCATATTTCTCGAGCTAAGGTAAATAAATAGGGAAATAATATTTTTAATATTTAATTATGACCCTGATGAAATTTTATATTTTCAAAGCATTTTGGGGAAATTAAATATTAAATTATATTTATTAGACTCCAAGTGGGGCATGGATTTCTTGGGACGCTCATGTAATTGTCAGTTGCCAAAATAGCAGATTTTATGACAGTTATGACATTTTATGACAAGGTGTAAGAGCGGGTTTTAGCATGCAAATTGGAGCGGGAATTTAAAAAATATTTTAAATTATTTGTCATGTCCCCAATTTTAGAGTAACTTAAAATTGTTTTAATTGTAAATTAATTTTGTAAAGTATTTTATTTACTTTATAAAATTAATATTTTATTTAAGTTACTAAGTTAGTAGTACTACACTTTATTAAAAAAAGTGTTGTGAACAAGCATTTAAAAAGTACAAATGCAAGCATTTAATAAAGTTCATGTAAAAGCATTTAAAATGCTTTTGTCTGATGTGTACATGTAAACTCTCATTTAATAAAATTAGGCTGGGCCTAATTAATGTAATGGCTTTCAAAGCAAGCCTGAGAGTCATTTGAAGTCATGTCTAAATGTCTAAATGTTTTTCAGATACTTGGTTTTGGGTTTTTGTCTTTTGACAAATTGTATTCAGCTGATTGACAAGGTGATGTTCCCTTGCATTCGCTGTACCGAGGAGATGATCCCTTGGTAGTTGTTGGTTTGGTGATGCTCCCTTACCAGCATTGAGGTGAAGTTGCTTTAGGCTTCACAATTGTGCTTCAAAGTGTTGTTCTACATTTTCTGTGGGTTTTGAAGGTTAAATTGGCATCTCTAAAGAAGGGTTTGAATGTTGCATTGGCTGGGATTGAAGATTTTAGAGATTCAATGATTTGTTGCAGATTGCTATAGTGTTCCGTACCACTGCTACAGTGATCCGTACCATCGCTACAATGTTCCGTACCATTTTGTGTTTAGTTAGGAGGCATTTTGTGGTATATTTGGAAAAATCATTTCAGGGTTTTATGATTGAAGAGTTATTAAAGATCCTTCTTTTGTTTGAAGATTTGAATAACATTGAAGATTTCAGCGTTGTCATTGAAGACTTGATCGCATTTGATTGAAGACTATCTTGAGACATTGAAGACTGCATATCAGCACTATCATTGTAGACTTCGACAATGTTGTTGAGCGCTATTGTGAAGTGATTCATATCAGTCTATTGCAGATTATTGTTGAAGGATTTGCATGTGCTGGAGTGCCATCTTTTGAGAGATTTGATAACCTTTCATAAGCTGCGATCTGTTCTTGCATCAGTGACATATTTTCAGACTTGAATTGATTGCTGGCAGCGCATACTCATCATCAATAAGGACGAATCACATTCATTGAGCATCATTAAGGGTGCGCTGAAATTGTTGAGGGAAATCGCCATTGTTGGATGTATGAATTGGTCTTTGGTATCACTTTGATCACCATTGGGAGGCCGTACAGCTAGCAGCCCTAGATGGTAATTTGGCATCATATCATTCTTGAAGACAATTGCTATTATTTTATACCAACAGCATATCAGTCAAGGTAAACAGCAGATATTAGGGTCTCAGATTCATCCTTTGAAGACCTCATTGATAGCTCTCATCTCCATCTTGAAGAAGAGGTTCGCCCTTTGTTGGCATCATACTTGGTATGTTGGAGTACATTAATCATTTCTGATTTGTAACAGCAGTAAGCTGGGAGTTTGTTGGCCATGTTGAGCCTATGTTTCTAATGTATGTTCACTCCATATAATGCAAAATTGTAGCAGCAGACAGTCTGATTCAGAAAACCATATTTATTCCTTCTATATGATGCATCTTGTTGTCATATATTGTTGATGGGGATCATGATTGAAGTCATCATCATAAGGATCCATTAAGGCTATGTTATTTGAGCAATTTGTATGCATAAGTGTCGGCTGTCCTTAAGTGTTTGATTCAGAAAAAGAGAATTTAGTCTAGGGTTTGTTCACTCAGAAATTTAAAGACTGAAATTATAATCAAAACCCAAGTTTCATTATAAGATTGTAAGATTCAGAAATAAATCATATCAGAACTCTTTATAAATTAGAATTTAAGCATTTATCCTAAGAGGGATAGTAAAGTGGTATCAGAGCTATCTGCAGAATCATAGCCAATATCCATCAGGGATATTAAAGTGGTATCAGAGCATTCAAAATTTCAGTCCAATATCCATTAGGGATATTACATTATTATTTTCCAACCAAACAGGGAACTTGGATTTGGTCCTCTATTTATTTGGATGTAATTACACATTTTAGGCATCTTATTGTATCATACAAAAACTTTGCCGAAATTTGTCTCGACGCTTGTGTTCATACAAAAATCCTCTATGGATAAAAACCCACTAGAGATTGGAATGAAAGGATAAAACCTCTTTAGTTCAAAGAGCAATTCCATTTAGGGAGTGCATTGGAGCTTCAAGGATTTGCATGATAGTTCAGTTATTCAGTGTGTGCTTGTATTTGTTGCAGGTGAAGAAATGTGTAGTTTTGGGTGCAATTTTGGATTGCATATTTGTTTGTGTGTGTGTTGTTGTAGCACATCATTTTGTTGTTAATATTTGATGTTATACCAGTTTTAATCAGATTTAGATGTTGTGGTTATTAGCTCCCAGTTTGAAGTCTTTTAGTGTTGTCTAAGTTTTGCAGTATTGTTGTGAGGGATTTTGGAGAGATAGTTTCAGTTTCTTGTTGTTGATGTGGTTGTTGCTACTGTTGCTGTTGATTTTGCTAGCATATTTCATGTGTTTATATTAGATTTCATTAAGAGAATTGGTTTCAGTAATTTCTATGCAAAAATTGTCAAATTTGAGTGCAAGGTTTTTGAAGAAATTGCTAAATTTTTGTGGGTATTTCTTTATAATTTCTAAAATGATTTGAGGAGAGTTTGGAACAAAAAATTGTCTCAGATCTACTATGTATTGCTGTATTTAAAAAGAATTGCAAAATATTTTAATTTGGGACATTACAGGGTACCAAGCTAAGTGGGCTTGATCTTTGGAGAAACTCCATCTAATTAAGCACATTTGAGTCAAAGTAGTATTGGGATGGGTGACCTTTCGGGAAGTCCCAATGCTTCACCCCTATGAGCATCCCCTAGATGCAATGATTGTTAAGTAGACCATTCATTTTCATGAGAGATGGGTTCATGTGAACCACTACTCATGAAATATGGGTCAATGAGTTTGACTCAAAAATTACGTAGTTGAATCATAATATTAATTTTGACACATTGCAAAAAATACCTCCTACTTATCAATTCATGAGTTGAAGGGGCTCTATGATGAATGGTTCATAAGGCACAACACTTGTTGAAGGTTTTGCAAATGGGGTAGCAAGCTAAGTGGGCTTGATCTTGGGGAGGTTAAGCACGCTTGAGTCAGAGTAGTACTGGGATGGGTGACCTCTCAAGAAGTCATGAATTGATAAGTAGGACAATTCATTCCTATGAGATGGGTTCGTGTAAACCACTACTCATGAAATATGGGTCAATGAGTTTGACGCATAAATTACGTAGTTGAATCCTAAGATTAATATTATAAAATCCATTATCCCCAATAATAGAATCCATTTTATAAACAAAAAGTATTAAGTATGAACTCTTGATATAATTTCAAAATAGTTTCAACTAATCTAAGAGATGTTATTAACTCATCATCATGAATATATAATTAATATTTCAATATTTCAAAATCCATTTATAACACATTAATCTTTGAGTATTGGTCAAAAACAGATTACATATAAAAAGAAAATAAATATCATTGTTTTATATTGAACTCACAATAAATATTAAAACTTGACCATGTTTTATATTGAACTCTACTTATTCCCCATAACTGTAAATCGCAAGATATAGATTTTGTAGCAGTTCATTCAGAAAATAAATTATTTTCCCGGAATCCTTTGTTGTAAAATTTATTTCATATGAAGGATGACCTGAGCTCCATGCTGGGGCTTAAGTTGGAGTCTTTGCACAGGTGCATGGATGTAATTAGGTGAAATCACAAAGGAAAACCGTTGCAGAATCATGGCCAATATTATTTTGGCCTCTAACAGTGCGAAGTTTTGACCGATGCAGATCCTTGGGCCTGATGCAAATGGCATGAATGCCATTGGATGCTTGGCAGCTTTTGAAATTCCCTGGCCAAACCGTTCTGGATTGAATTCATTCACACTGTCTCCCCACAAAGCTTGATCGTGGTGGATTTGAAGAATTGGAATCTCAAGCTCAGTACCTGCAGGAATTGAGAACCTTCCAAGCATGGTTGGCTTATATGTCTGTCGTGTTATTGTCACTGCTGGTGAATAAAGTCTCAAGGATTCATTAAGTATCATCCCCACCTGCAATAACATGGATACAACAAAATTGATCTACCTATCAAAGTTTCTGCCTTGCTCTGAAAAATTTGAAAATCTGAAAACAAAGCTTATTTGTATAATCTCTGATTTTTAATTAAAAATAGTCTTTCAAATAGTTTAAACTTCAAGCAGAATTTGCGGAAACAGAACATAATCTAGGAACACTATTGGAAAAATTAATTCCAGGAAAGGTTAAAACTTAAGAGTGTTTTCTTACAACTTTTAGGCCATTTACAGTGTCTGCATTTGGAAAATCATTTTTCCCACATGCTTCCAAGACCTCCTTGCGTGCTCTCTCTTGCCATTCTGGATGCATTCCCAGCAATACCATAGTCCATGTCAAGAGTACTGCTGTAGTTTCATGACCAGATACATAGAAATTCATGCATTCAACAATTATTTCATCTGTAGTCATGCTCATGTTTTTTTGAGCCTTTCCTCTTCCCTCTTTCTTGTTGGAAGTCATCATCAGACCAAGTAGATCAGTGCCATAGTCCCCTGAATTTTCAATAGCAGTCCTCTCTTTGCCTTCAATCACCTGCATAATACATCTTCTAGTTTCCTTCTCCAATGACCATCGTTGCCTATTCTTTCTTGTAGGAAGAAACCTGTTAGAAAAAATATATTCCTAGAATTTATCAATCTTCAGTCATGCAGATATAAACAGTTACATGTCCCTGGATTAATAGATTTTTATAGCATTACAAATGAGGAAGTAGAACAAAACATGGATAAAGTTATGCTCCTTTAGATTCAAAAGGTTTAAGGCAAAGTGTGTCATAGATGAGAATGGATAATAGAATTAAAATTAAGAACCAACGACGGTCATCATGGTGTCCTGTAATGATCTACCCCAAATTTTTTCAGATTCCCAACATTAGCAAATAGTGTTAGCAGATCAAATGCAACCATGTAACTCCTCCACGCCTTCTAATCACCAAGTTCCAAACGGACGAGGTAAGAGCATACAAGTGTTTCAGACTAAACAATTATAATACAGTGCAAATCAATTACAACTTCCGCTTATTCAGCGTGCATCCACTTATTTAGTGGGTATTCAAATGAAAACAAAGGCACGTCCACTTTGCAGCGGGAAGCCATTACAACATGACCACTTATTCAGTGGGGGTAAGTAGCATTATCAAGAAACTAACAATACCCATTGGCGGTAAAACCATCTAGGGATCAAATACAAAATTATTAATGTTTTTGCACACTAGTTTCAATGTTGGATAATAGCAAATAAATCATATTCATAATCAGTCCTTGTTGCAAACACAAGTTAAATACAAACTTGTCAAGAACACCCAATTCACTTTAGAAATGATACTGATTTATTTTGCAGCCTACACACAAACTGATTAGCACCCAAACACTCAGAATACCCCAACCAAACTGAACACAACCATTTACCATCACTGCTGTTTCAAAAATCAGACCAAACCAGGCCACTGTACGGACGCCTCATGGAAGCCATTCACCCTACCAATCTAACACAAATCATGCCCATTCAATACCAAAATTGTATGAAACCTCCCTATGATGCATTGGCATGAATATGAGAGAGTTTTTAACAATCTATGGACAGCGATTTCAACTTGAGCCTTTACGCCCAGCCCATTCCCATGTACGGTGCCCAGGGAGTATGGCAAGCTTGATTTTCCATCATCAATTCTGCTCAACACACTTCAATGAGAGTATAATGCTAGGCGATTAGTAGAATAATAATAAACAACCAAACTCATGTCCAAAAACCTTCAATTTAGCTGGTACGGAAGCATGCTTGAGGGTACAACCAACTAGAAGGAAAAAACAAACTCCAAGATCAGCATATCAAATCTTCATTCAATCAAAATGTAGAATAAGCTTTTCCAACATCAGAAAACATCAAAACCAAATTTCATATCAAATCATATGTGATCTCTGTATAAAATCACTATTACCAGCTAGGGTGGATCTTTCACCACTGAAACTGATCCTCTCCAAGAGGGTTTTCATCCTCAAGAAGGAATGGAAGAACTCTCAGGTGGTAGCATAACAATATCAAATCAAATAGCATACCCAAACAATGAGCCCTCACTTCTCTTATATAGACACTTTGGAAGTTACACAAGAATATAATTCTTTCGTGGAAATAATTACCTTTTTTCCCTCCAACTTAATTATTTCTTTTTTTCCTTGTGCACAATCAAATAATAAACATTTTCCCTTTCCAATGAGTTATAACACTTAGTCACTTTAATTTAATTCCAACCTTAGGTGACTTAAGTGAAAATAATAATAAAATAGCTCAATTAATCACCCAATTTACGGAAAATCCCAAACTATGGCAAACTGCAAAGTAAACCATACCAACAACATCTAGGAGATTTGGGATAAAGAATGATACCAACTGGGTGACTTTCTAAAAATAGACGGCTTCTCCAAGAAGTTTGGAGAACAACCCAGAAAGCTAAAAACAATTTTGAAAGATGCATTGAAATCCTGAACACCAACTGAGCTCAATGCCATAGAAAAGAATCCACTCCAAGAAGGGAACACCACTTTATAATTAATATTACACTAAGTTGCTAATACTTATTTCAAACCTTAGGCAACCTTAGTGAAATGTTAATTAAACTGCCATTTAATAGTCCCAAGCTACGGAAAACATAGAAATGCACTGATCAAACAACTTTGACCATATCAAAGTGTAGTATAAGACTTGGGACGAAAATCGGAGGTCATCAGGTGACTGTCTAAAATAGCATATTTCTCCAAGAAGGTTGGAGAGCACCTGAGAAGTCAGAACTGAATTCTGAAAGCATCTATGAACTTCAAATAACTAGCCAAACTCAAAACCATGAACAACTGCTCTGCAAGACTGAGCCATGACCACTCCAAGAATGTTGGAGTTCTCCCAACTATGACGAATAGCCTCCGGAAGACTAGGAACAAGCATAATGTGCGCAAAATGTCTATGCCAAAAAGGGCAGATTACAGTCCTCCCTCCCCAGAATTGTTTTCCCTCAAGCAATTGCAAATCAGGATGACCCAAAAACTCCACACAATTCTGCCATGCGCACCTTCTCATCAAATTCTCATCATGTGTTACTCTTCCCAAAAGCAAAGCAGTAGGCAAACACATGAAACGATTCAAGTCATCCCTCTGAATTTTCCATGCCCAAATTGAAGCTAGGAAGGCTGAAATACCATTCTCCCACAACTGAAACCTCTCTATCATCCAACCAAGGTGTAGGAGCCCAAACTAAAATCAACATGTGGCTGTCCAAGGTAAATAATAGTAGATCATAGCCTAATTTTATTAAAATCAATGCTCTAGAAGTGGGACAGCAGCTGCAATGATGAGGTCTCCAAGCATTTACATAAATAATAAACATTGCTTTGCTAAAAGACAACATAGAAGAGGTTGTGAAGGACTCCCAAACAACCTCCAACTGAAAATTCATACTTCCCTTGACAGAATTTTTTTGCCAACACTCCCGAGCATGAGCAAACCAAAATGTGAAATGGCTGTCTTCCAACCAAACAACTTGATCAATTCTAAGCCAAGGGACGTCTCTTTGGTCACCATATCCCTCCAACATGCTTAGTTGGCGACCATTATCCTAAATTTGAAGTAACAGAGCAGCTCCACCATGCTTGCGTTGCACTACTTTGCTCCTCATATGTGCCTCATCAGAAGATCCTCTAATGCAACCATAGGCATCATTCCCCAAAGGAATACCTCCCATACACCCCATCCAAGTGCAATTGGAGCTGACTATTTGGGTTGGTAACAGCTTGATCAAAGGAGTATTTTGATGTCACCAATGTGTTCAGGTGATCCAGTGAAGCTATATGACACTTTTCAGAGAGATTTCAGACAACTTGTCCGTACTTGCTATTTATAGTAAGTGCTTGCATGGCGACAATCTTTCTAGGTTTCTCTAGGTTTGTTCTCTTTGGTCCTCGGAGAACACTACTATTTATAGTAAGTGTCAGTCTAGTGTTGTTTTGGTGACTTGGTAGAAAGCCATTGGCTATCTCAGATGTTGCAATGAGCTTAGTGATATCAGATGGTTTGCAGTGATGTCTTTCTAGGCCATTTCGGACTTTTGGGGGCCATACTATTTTTAGTAAGTTAGCGTTTCTATATGTTTCAGAAATCTCAAAGTTGTATGTGAAGTGTTTCGGCGAGACATTTCCAATGGTCTATAGATCTCGGGATTCTGATGTGTTTTGAGCCTCCGTTTTAAAGTCCATAAATTATTAATGTTTATTTAATATGGGACTTTATTATAAAGGGGATATAAGTGATTTTAAAGTATACTTTATAATATAAGTTAAAATGTCATTTTAAAAGAGGAGATATTGTAACACTACTTTTCCCCCATAGTTATTTTAATTAATTGCAGCGGATTTGTTATGGTTAATATTTAGAGTTATGATAGAATAATATATTCAATGATGTTAAAAGAAATGTAATAGCAAATGTAAATTATAATAGATGATAAGTTAATAAGAACTTTTAAGTAATCATCAAATAAAACAAATTAGATAACATAATCACATAATCATATTAACATCAAAGCCCAACAATATCTTTTATATAAGTTCATTACTTCATTAATTTCTATTATAGAAAGGAATAGATACGTATCTTTTGGATCTTGGGAGTTCTTCCAAATGTCACTCCAGAGAATAGACTATAGACTCGACCCCCTTTCAACAAGTGAGCACTTCCAGGAGGAATCCGGTTCTTGTTCAGAACCCACAAGTTCTTATGTAGAACTCACCATGCTTTGCAGCACACCTGCACAAGTGCTCCAGAGCCATGTTCAACAAAACATGCTCAACACAAGTGCACACACAAGCCCTGGCCAGGACAATCTCGGGTGTACACTATACCCCGAGTTGGACACATGTGTGCCCCTTCTCCAATGCTCATTGCCTGTCAAATCTATAATCCTTCTCCTTCATGATTTCTTGCCTTTCTTTCCTTATCTTCCTTGAGTTTTCTCCATCTTCTTCTTTCTTTTGAGTGATCTCTCCATGCCCATTCCAAGTCTCACACAAATGCCTTATATAACTTTTTAAGGGGTGGTTTCTAAACCATCACACCTTTTCACAAAGTTTGTTATTAACAATTAGTTAATAAACTTAATAATTCCTCCCTTTTAAAAGGGGTTTTCATAATTATTATTTATTTATCTCTTTTTTTAACCAAAGGATCATAATATCGTTTATTTTTTCCATCTCCCTTTTAATTATAAAGGGTATATAAACTTTATCCTCTTATAATTTCAAAGTCTTATTCATTAAATAGCCTTCTTTTTCATTTGGGGAAAAAGTCCCATAACAGATATAAGTGACTTTTAAAGTATACTTTATTTTATAAAGTTGCGCACCAAAATTAAAAGAATGAAAGGTGGGAAATGAAAGTAATTAAATGAAATGAAAGTCAAATGCAAATTGAGAATTATAAAAGGGCATTTGAAGTTCATTTTATTCATTCTTGATATTACATTTTATGAGACTTTGCTTTGCAAATGAGGGTTTGGGGGATTTCTTCCAGTCAGGGCTTTTGGTGACGAAAACCACCATTGGTATCAATCTTCCACAGGTGTGAAAGATCACCCAAGGGGATTTTGGGGCAGCCATACACAGTGGCTGTAATTCTGCTTCAGTTGGATACACATTTGACGGAGTTTCAGAGAGGGTTTGAGATACAACTTCATAGTTTTGGTGCAACTGAGAGAACAGAGAAGGGACTGATTTTATCTGCAGATTTGAGGAGGGCTTGGACTGTTTCCCCTCTTTTGCTTGCTGGTCGTACCTCCTTGGCTGGCCGTTCCCTTCTTGCTGGTCGTACACTTTGGTAGCTCACATTGGAGTTCATTGGGGCTGATTCCTTGTTGCATTTGGATTGATTTTTGGCCTATGGGCCTATGCTATTACTGTAGATTGTTTTCCTTGACTTGCTAATGTATTTCATACAAAACTCCATGTTCATGTTGCTGGTCCGTCAACAGCAAAAATTTGAAGATGCTTATTTTGAAATGGGTATGTGATGATAGTTCATTTTATGCCATTCTGTGAACTGGGTCTTGATTATTTAGTTCATATCTATCATAGATTTTCTGGGTTTTAGTTGCATGTTATATTTCTTTGTATTCTGGCATACACATCTTAAGAAAATGAAAACCCCCTTCTGCATCTTCTATCTAGTTCTGAAAGATCTTCTATCTAGTTCTGAAAGATCACAGAAAAAGTAAAAAAATATAACATTAAATAAAGATAAATCAAAAGAACAATGGGTGCAGGTTATTACATTCTCTCACCATGCCTATGATTTAAAGAGACAACTTGACTATCATGTCCCCATTTCTGGAGTGATCATCTATGATGGAGTTTGTTCGCCTATTCGCCATTCCCATAGGCTAACTCTATCGGTAAGGGAATGATTTGGGTTGAGCTAGTACCTTGAAGGCTTGGAAACTAGAATGTTGGCTCCACACTTGATTTTATTTGTATTTTTGGCTAACAATATTATATAATATTTTTATAAAAGCCAAAAATAATGGTATTTTCAAGCCAAGGCAAAAAGTGAAAGGATGGGAAAAAGAAAAGTGTAAAGGCAAATAAAGTATAATTTTTAGTTATTTTTTATTATTATTTTTTTCCCAAGGAATCGATGCCAAGGAGGAAAATAGAAAAATAAAATAATAAAATATTATTTTATTTGTGAAAATCGGCACCCAAGGAAAATAAAGAAAAAAATAATTAAAAATTATTATTTCTCCAAGGAGAAATCGACGCTTGGGAGGAAAAAGGGAAAAAAATAAAATATTATTATTTTATTAGTTTTTTTTAAATGTTGGCATCTCAAGGAGAAAAGCATTTAAAAATATCAAATTAAAGATTTGATATTATTGGTGGATTCGAAAATTGCTTATAATTTGTTTAATTGGATCATCCTTGGAGAGATGGTTTACAAGGAGGTCATTGGTATCAATTTTCACATCTTTTGCTTATGGTCAACTTTGCATTTTGTATATTGCTCTTGGCTGAAAGTGAATTTCACTTGAATCAAGGTGGTGTTCCCTTGATAATTTGTGGTTTGGAGACGATCCCAATCCACCATGTGAGGTTAATTCATATGGGAGTTCATCATTGGGCTTTATTGGTGATTTGTGATGGTGATTTTGCTTCATTCAAGCTAAGGTTTGACAGGGTTCATGATTTTCAACTAGCTATGGAGTTTTATATTCAGATTTGGGTTTGATTTTGATGCATTTCCATGAATAGAGGCTTGGAGAGGGTTTAGACATGGATCGCTTGGCAAAGGAGATGATTTTTGATGATTTTCTTCATTCATACAAGGTCTAATTTTTGTAACAGCAGTCTGCAATTTCATTTCAGTTTCAGATCTAAGTGGGTTTTGTGATATTTGTTGGGCATTCATCATCCATTTGGCATCCCATCCCTAGTTGCTTCACTCTAGGGCCAATCGCTTCACATGTTGAGGAGTTTTGAGGCATGTAATTGTGGTTTTCAGTCACTAGGGTTTGTGACAGCAGCATACAGGTTCATGACAGCAGTCTACAAGGTTGTAACAGCAGCAAATAATCATTTCCAAATTGTTATATGATCATTGGACTTCAAGGATTGATATTGTACTTCATGTTCTACACTTTGTACTAGGGTTTGGTATCATATTTTGGTGTAGTTGCATGCATTTTGAGGTCTGAAATCTATATCAGACTCTGCTAATTGTAATTCCCAACCATCTTCAAGTGTAATCATTTCTACATTTAATAAAGAAGATAAGCATGCTTTCAAGGTATGTTCATCCTTATTTCATGTGAGTTATTTGGTTAAGTTTTATCATCATTTCATGTTATTTGGATGTGTATTTTCTACCTTTCCATGTACATGTTATTTCAAACACATTGGTGAAAGAAAAAGTTAAAAACCCTAAGTACTTTTCAAGCAAAACAAATCAGAAATTTTCAGGACAGTGGAAAAAATTTAGTTAGAACTAGTAAGGGTTCTTATAGTGGTATCAGAGCTTATTTCTGCATAGTTAAAAATCAAAAATCTTCTTGTGTTTTGAGCAAAAATCTCGGTAGGCGATTTTACAGTGGTATCAAAGCTTATTTTTGCATAGTTAAAAATTAGAAATCTTTTTGTGTTTTGAGCAAAATCTTGGTAGGGGATTTTACAGTGTTATCAGAGCTTGGATCCTGCCAGGCTATGGGGTTATGAGCTACATTGATCCACTTCCATTTCATTATCATAGAAGAACAGGTACAATGGGAGATAGGTACAATGGGAGACAGAAGAGCAGGTAATCGCGATGACATTGGTGACATGATGAGAGATATGCTTTCTAGTTAGCGTATGATGGTAGCGGAACAACATACCACAAATGAGAATATCACACAGATGTTACAGGTTTTGATGAATAATGTGAGAGTCAATCCAGTCAATCCAGATAATACAGGTGCAGGTAGTGTTGTTGGATCACCTCGTGCAAGGAGGACACACACAGTTACTACTAATAGGCCTATGCAACCCACTTTTCTTCCTAGAGAAGAAGAGGTTGAAGAGGAGATACAGGTTGAGGAAGAGGAACCGTCTTTTGATGATGATTTGATATCTATGGTTGATTAGTATGATGCACTTCCTGAGCATGTCAAGAATCACATAAACTTCAACAACTACATGACTCAAAAGCGGGATCGGTGAAGAGCTAGGGTTGATAGACAAAGAAGACAACAACCTAAGCAACCTAAGGAGTACAAGGATGCATTGAACAAAATTCCTCTACCTAACTTTGATGGCAGCGACAAAATCAGTGCTAGAGCATGGGTACACAAGCTAGATACTTTTCTTATGCTTAAGCCCATGAGTGAAGTAAAGGTTATATACTTTGCTACTATGCATTTGGAGGGATTGGTTTATGATTGGTGGCACCATGGACTTGTTTCACAGCATCACAATAGGATCACTTCATATGATGAGTTCACTAATAAACTCATTACCAGGTTTGACAGGAAGGATGTAGAAGTCTACTATAGGGATTTGGCACAGTTGAGATAGATTGGTAGAGTAGACTCATGTTAATGAGTTTCAGAAGACTGCGGTTATGGTTCCTGAGATGTATGATAGGAGAGTCACTATGTTGTTTGTTGAGGGATTGAGTGACATGATAAGAGGATTGGTCATAGGCCAAGGACACTTGATGAGGCTATTGAGCTTGCACTTGATTTAGACCACTCCTACATTCACACCTCAAAAGAAAAGTTTCTTTAAAGGCTCAAGTTCTAATCAGAAAAAACCTAATCAGCCTAAGTTTACTCCTTCTGCTTTGGAGAATGAGAGAAATGAATTGAGAAGGAAGAAACTATGCTTTTCTTGCAAACAACCATGGGAACTAGGACATAGATGCCTTGAGAAAGGTAAGGTACATCTTATTGAGGTGGTTTTAGATGATGAGAGTGAGTCTCATGAGGATACAGGTTCAGATCATGATGCTGATCATATGTAGCAGCAGCCTACATTGGAGCTTGAGGCTAATGATATGGGTGGTACAAGTTCAGTTACTATTGCTACACTTTCAGGAGTACCTAGGTATCATTATTTTCATGTGAGAGGGGTACTTAAGGGATAGCGAATCACTTGTTTGATTGATAGTGGAGCCACACATAACTTCATTGATGAGGGATTGGTTATGAGATGTGGTTTACAAGCTGAGGACTTTGCAGGTTTCACAGTGACAGTTGCAGATGGTTTTACCATGAGTTGTCAGAAGGTATTTCAGCTTAGTATTCAGATGGGTGATTACACAGTGACTGATGATTTCTATATGGTTGGACTTGGTGAGATAGACATTGTTTTGGGAGTCCAATGGTTACAGTCTCTTGGTGCTAAATTCAGGACTTTCAAAAGTGGAGCTAGAGTTTATACATGATGGGAGGAAGATTGTGTTGAGGGCACTTTCTAATGGAGGACCTAGGGTTTTTTCAGCTAGGCGTGTGGAGGCTTTGTTTAGACATGATGTGGCATGGGCAGCCCAAGTTTCTATATCTTCCAAATCTTCTTCCGATGGTCCAGCGTATCATGTAGATATCCAATCAGTATTGGATAAGCACAGTATGGTGTTAGGTGATATCCCTCCAGGTAGACCACCAGATCGTGGATTTGAGCATGTGATTGAGTTAGAGGATGGCACCAAGCCCATCAACATTCCACCATATCGACATCCTCAGCACTTCAAGATAGAAATAGAGAACACTATTAAGGAGTTGATCGATATGTGATCTGGACAATACTTAGCGCTAAGCATATGGTATTGTAATGCAATAAAATAAACAAAGAAGAATTGAGGTTTTGCAAATAGACAAACTCGCTGAGAGTTGTGAATTGCCTCCGAAAAATTGATTTTTATTCATTTCCCTTTGAAATATATAAGCTTACATATCATATGAAGGGTCACATTACCCTTGGAATACAAAAAGAGCTACTAGAAGGTGAAACTAATTACAAAAATTCAAAAAAACTTTTTAAAATTAGGAAATTTTTTATCTTCCCCTTGACAGGGTCATAACTCCTAGCTATTTTATCGAAATTTAAACTTCTTGGACTCATTGGAAAGATAAACTAGTTATCTAGTTTGAGCTACTCGATTATTAAGGCTTAATGCCAAACAATCGACAAAAGTTTCAAGCCCTAATTCCGCTCCGAAGGCCTTCGAAAATGCAATTTACTAAGATGTAGAAAATATCAAAAATACCACTCAAATGACCCTAGATTGGATCAATATGGGACACATTCAGCCTTCATCTAGTCCATTTGCTTCTTCAGTTGTGTTGGTGAAGAAGGATGGAACTATGTGGATGTGTATTGATTATAGAGCATTGAACAAGAAGACAATAAAAAATAGGTACCCTATACCTAGGATAAATGAGTTGTTAGATGAGCTACACGGGGCCATGTACTTCTCTAAGATTGATCTTTGTTCAGGCTATCACCAAATTTGTGTCTGTGAGGAGGATATACCTAAGACCACAGTTGAAAAAATCACCCAAAACTCATAGAAATCGCGAGTAATCACGCGTCTAAAGCTCCTATGAGTTTTCATGCCAAAAACTCGCCGCGATTTTTTCATGCAATACTTGCCGAAATCGCTGGAAACTCGCCTGCTACTGTAAAACTCACGACGGCAGACGAAATATAAAAAGTTTTAACTTAAAAACAAAAAGCGATGATATGATATATAATTTGGTTTGCTCGGACTCGGAGCATTATAGTGCTCGCAATTGTCTCACGCCGTAAAAGACAATAATATTATATTTTTTCAAATATATATAGTGCGATTTTTTCAAAACTTCCACATTTTAGTTTAATATTTTATTTAAATATGATATGATATGTTTATTTACTAATTTAGTTAAAACTTTAATATGATATGTTTATTTAGTATAATATTTTTATTAATTGAATATATTATATTAAATTTTAATACTTTTAGGTTTAATATAATATTAATATTTTTATATTTTTATATTTAATACAATTATATTTAAATTTAATATTTTTTAATATATATTATATAATATATTAATAATAATAATATTATTAAATATTATTATTATTATAATATATTATATAATATTATTTTCATTATTATTAATATATTATTATATATTATTATAATATATTATTATTATATTAATACAATATTTATATCTAATATTATAATATTATAATATATATATATATATATAGTACGCATACCAAGGGAAAAAAATTTGCAACAAATCCCAATCCTGAACACGCGCCAATTCTAGGCAACTTAGATGAAATGTATTGAAGGAAATCAATAATATGGTCCATAATTTCAGTAATATGCATGTTTTTAAAGCATATTTTTACAAACTAATGTATTTTAATGTTCGATAACTCTGCCGAGTTTTTGCCGAGTCCCGAGTTTTTAAAATTTCTGGGTCTGCCGAATAATTGCCAAGTTCGAGTTTTTCAACTATACCTAAGACAACATTCAGATGCCACTATGGACACTATGAGTTTCTTGTCATGCTCTTTGGTCTTACTAATGCACCTGCTACATTTCAGTCTTGCATGAACCATGTGTTCAATAAGCAGTTGTGTAAGTTTTTATTGGTTTTCTTTGATGATATTTTGATATATAGTAAGACATGGGAGGAGCATCTTCGACATCTTGATGAGGTACTTGGTGTTATGGAAGCCTAATCATTATATGCTAAGGCTTCTAAGTGTGAGTTCAGGATGGAGGAGATTCTTTATTTGGGGCATGTGATTAGTACCAATGGAGTTAGAGTTCATGAGGAGAAGATCAAAGCTATTCAGGATTGGCCTACTCCAAGGAACATTTCAGAATTGAGAGGTTTCTTGGGTTTATGCAGTTATTATAAGAGGTTTGTTAGAGGCTTTTCACATTTGGCGGCACCACTTACAAATCTCACTAAGAAGGGGGCATTCCTTTGGTCCGATGAGGCACAGATGGTTTTTTATTGGCTTAAGGAGGTGATGAGTACTACTCCAGTTTTGGTACTACCAGATTTTACACAGTCCTTTCTACTTGAGTGTGATGCATCAGGCAATGGTATTGGGGCTGTTTTGATGCAAAATAGGCATCCCATTGCATTTGAATGCAGGAAATTGAGGGATGTGGAGCACCTATATTCCACCTATGACAAGGAAATGCTTACCATTATGCATGCTCTAGCAAAGTTTCGTCAGTACTTGGTAGGTGCGAAGTTTGTGGTTAGGACCAACCACAATAGCTTGAAATACTTCTTAGAGCAAAAAGATTTGAATGAGAGACAACAAAAATGGGTCTCTAAGATACAAGCATATGATTTTGACCTCCAGTTTGTGAAGGGGAAGAACATTGTAGCAGATGCACTTTCCAGGAGACCTACTATTTGCTCTTTGAGTGAGATTTCAGCTGATTGGAAATCTCAACTTTTAGTTGAGTATTCCAAGTGTACATTTGCATGCGAGATCATAGATGGATTGATTCAGAATGATAGGTACAAGGTTGTTGATGATGTGATATTATAAGGACAAAATATTTTTGGTACCTGAATCAAAACTTAAGCAGCAAATATTGAGAGCCATTCATGACACACCTCTAGCATGGCATCCAGGGTTTTTTAAAACCTATAGACAGATTAGAGAGAGATTTGCATGGTGCAGTCTCAAGGATGATGTGTTGCAGCATGTTAGAGAGTGTTTGACTTGTCAGCAGAACAAGTCTGAGCATACTTTTCTTGTAGATCTACTTCAGCCATTGCCTATTCCTGAGCAGAAGTGGGAGAGTATTTCTATGGATTTCATTACAGGTCTTTCGAAGGTACAAGGCAGAGATTGCATATATGTGGTTGTTGACAGGTTAACCAAATATGCACACTTCTATGCTATTTCAGTAGATTATTCAGCATTGCAGATTGCAGAGTTTTTCTTTAGAGAGGTGTTTCGTTTGCATGGCCTTCCAAAGACCATTGTCAGTGATAAGGACAGTAGGTTCATCAATGTGTTTTGGCAGGAGCTATTTTGATTAGCTGGTACTGAGTTGACTCCGAGCACTAGTTACCACCCTCAGACAGATGGGCAGACTGAGATAGTTAATAAGTGGGTTGAGGGTTATCTTCGCAATTATGTTGCGGGGCAACAACGTGCTTGGATTAGGTGGTTGCATCTTGGTGAGTATTGTTACAATACCATCTATCATATGTCGATTGGCATGTCTCCATTCAGGGCTTTGTATGGATATGATGCATTATCTTTCATGGATTTAGCCTTTGATGACAATAGAGCTCCTAGAGCCAAGGAGTTGATGCAGGATACACAAGACATCCTTAAGACACTTAAGGATAATATTCAGCAGACACAGAATCGGTAGAAGATGTATGCTGATAGACATCGTATAGAGAGGACATTTGATGTTGGTGACTTGGTATTTTTGTGGCTATAGCCTTATAGACAGAGTACTTTGAAGAAGAGTGGTGCAAAAAAACTCAAGCCCAAGTTTTATGGTCCCTACAGGATTGTGAGGAGAGTTGGAGAGGTGGCATATGAGCTTGATTTGCCAGCAGGTAGTCGGATCCATAATGTATTTCATGTGTCATGCCTCAAAAAGGCATTGGGACAACATGTTGCTTCATCTCCAGTGTTGAGTTGTTTGTAGCTTCGATCAGATAACGTATTTATTATGATCATAATAAATATGAATATATAAGTAATATTAAATATTACTTATATATTCATACTTAATATATAAGGTATGTTAAAATAAATATGAATTTAGCATGATCGAATGATATATTACCAAAGTATAACCACCGACTACAATTCAAACGGTGATTAGCAATTGCTAAAGCAATGGAAAGATGACGAAGTCACACCTGTGATAGGCGTGACTCCTTGAGGAGTCACGTCTATCACAGATGTGACTCCTACCGTCACCCATATATATATCAACGTCTTTGCCCTGCAATACCATGGAAAACGACACAGAAATCGGAAGTGTATGAGAAGTGGAAATTGCATCTGCAAAATAAAAGAAAGTAATAAATTAAGTCTGCAATACAAATATCCAACATTCAAAAGTTATCCAAGTTAGAGATCATAAGTTCGATTTGGATTTACATGGTATCAGAGCCAGGTTAAGCAGAATCCGGGCAGAAAATCGAACTTGAGAAATTCAGATTTAATACATCTCATTTCTCAAATGGCAGCAGCAATCCGATTCGAAGACAAATTGGAAGGAGGAAATAACTTCTCATAATGGAAATTTAGAATTATGATGATACTAAAAGAAAATAAAGTTGATTCATTTGTGAGAGAAAACAAAATGGAACCAGAGAATGATCCTGATAAAACAACATGGATTGAAGGAAATGACAAAGCCATGAAAATCATAGTTGATGGAGTTAGAGATCATATGCCAATTCTGACAAAACATGAGACTGCATATCATATGTTTAAGTCACTTGAAAGCACTTATGAAATTAATAACTCCAGTAGAACCTTAGCCCTAAAGAGATAAATAAATCATATAAATATGAACAAAGGAGAATCTATCAATGCATATTTTATGAGAATATCTGCACTAAGGGATCAACTATCAACACTTGGGTACCAAATTGAAAACAAGGAACTAACACTTATTGCCCTAGATGGTCTCCCAAATTCCTGGGAGACATTTGTTCAAGGCATTAGTGCAAGGTCTAAATTTCCAAAATTTGACCGCCTAAGATCAGACTATCTTCAAGAAAAATCTAGACAGACAAAGAAAGGGTCAAAACAGAAAAATATAGATGAAGATCTTCATGTTCTAAATACAAACTCTCACAAGAAAGAGAAGAAGAAACACTTCAAGAAGAGGAAAAATCATCACGGGAAAGGTTCATTCAAGAAAGACATTTCTCGCATCCAATGTTTCAAATGCGACCAATATGGACACTATGCAGTTAGATGTCCTGACAGAACCAAGCAACAAGCATCTTATGCCAAAATAAAGGAGCATGAATCCAAGAAATATGTATTCTACTCTGCACTTTCAAACCAAGTAACAAATAAATCCAACACCTGGGTTATAGATAGTGGTTCATCAAGACACATCACAGGGTTCAGGGAACTACTAGACACCATGGTAGAAGAGACTGACGAAGAAGTAACAATTGGAGATAACTCTGTACATCCAGTCAAGGGTGTTGGCACATGCACCCTCAACTTAAAGACTGGCATCTCCATCTAACTTACTGGAGTATTGTTTGTCCCAGGCATCAAAAGAAATCTAGTCTCCATATCTGCACTTGAAGATAATGGATAGAGGGTGGCCTTTATGGATGGAAAAGTATTGGCATGGCCAAAGAATTCTACTATTAAGAAAGCCAAAACCATAGGTCATAGAAAGGGTACTTGTACGAGTTATGTACGGAACCAAATCTAGCCCTAATTCATGAAATTGCAGACTCTAATGAAATATGGCATAGAAGACTAGGACACCTAAATTTTCGTGCCCTATCTTCCATGGAAATACTAGTTACAGGGTTACCCAAACTCAAACAATGTAATTCAGGGGTATGCAAGGGGTGTGCCTTAGGGAAAAATACAAAAGGGTCCTTTCAAAATAGTTCTAGCAAAACAAATAATGTATTAGAACTAGTCCACTCAGATTTATGTGGACCCATATCTGTACCCTCCTTAGGTGGGTTTCTATACTATGTAATCTTCGTTGATGACTTCTCCAGAAAGACATGGATCTATTTTCTTAAATGTAAAGAATCACAGAAAATCCTCAAAAGATTTAAGGAATTCAAATCCATTACTAAAAACTCTTCCGGGAGAAAAATCAAAACCTTAAGAACAAATAATGGGAGTGAATACACTTCAGACATTTTTAAAGACTTTTGTAAAAACACTGGGATTAAGAGGGAGTTCACTGTACCTTATAATCCTCAACAAAATGGAGTTGCAGAAAGAAAAAATAGAACCATTGTAGAAGCTGCTAGGGCTATGTTACTTGATCAGAATATAGACACTTCACTTTGGGCAGAAGCATCTAGTACTGCTGTCTATATACAGAATAGATGTCCTCACTCTCATATTGATGACAAAACTCCTGAAGAAGCCTTCACTAGCACAAAACTAGACATTAGTCATTTAAGGATATTTGGTTGTCCTGTTTACATTCATGTGCCCAAAGAGAAAAGAACTAAGCTAGAACCTTCTGGGAGAAAAGGCATCTTTGTAGGCTATAGTGAAACATCAAAAGCTTATAGAATATATATACCTGGTCAAAGACAGATTGAACTAAGCAGAGATGTGATTTTTGAGGAAGACATAGCTTTCAAAAGAGCCAGAAATTATATTGAGTCAGAAATTCAAACTTCCAACTCAGGCATAGAAGAGGATCCTGCACCTGAGTTTCAGAGGGAGTATCCTGAGGAAAATGTAAAACATGAACAAATCACATCACTAGAAAAGACCACTCTGGGCCACCAAACAATGGAAGAAGCTAAAAATTATGCTGCTCCATCAGGAACTTTTAGGGAAAGCACAAGACCTAAGAGATTCTCTAGTTATGTAGCTTTAATGAGTGAATTCATTAAATCAGAACCTTCTAGTGCTATAGAAGCTCTTAAGCACCAAATATGGAAGGATGCCATGACAGAGGAGTATTAATCCATCCTGAAGAATGATGTGTGGGATATAGTACCTAGACCAAAAGGGAAATCTGTTGTTTCTTCAAAATGGCTATTTAAAATCAAACATGCTGCAGATGGCAGTATAGGGAAATAAAAAGCAAGATTTGTAGCCAGAGGATTTTCACAAAAGGAAGGAATTGATTACGATGAAACCTTCGCTCCAGTTGCTCGATATACATCAGTCAGGGCAGTTCTAGCTATTGCAGCAGCCAAAGGGTGGAAAGTCCATCAAATGGACGTAAAAACTGCTTTCTTAAATGGAACCATTGAAGAAGAGGTTTACTTAGAGCAACCTGAAGGATTTGAGATTCACAATGCAGGATCCCATGTATGTAAATTAAAGAAAGCTCTATATGGACTTAAACAAGCCCCCAGAGCCTGGTATGAAAGAATTGACAGTTACCTCTTGAGATTAGGCTTCTCAAAGAATGATGCAGATCCAAATCTCTACTTCAAACAAAGCAAAGGTGATATGTTAATATTGATATTATATGTTGATGATCAATTGATTACAGGAGAAGATCACCTTATTGATCAGTGTAAGAAAGATCTAGCTTCAGAATTTGACATGAAGGACCTAGGTCTATTACACTACTTCCTTGGACTGGAAGTATGGCAGAAATCAGACTGTATTATTCTAAACCAAAAGAAGTACACAATTGATATATTAAAAAGGTTTGGTATGATGGAATGTAGACCTATGTCTTCCCCCATGGAAATAAATCTTCATAAATTGAAGGAAGCAGCAGCAGATTCTTCATTGGCAAATCCCACTCTTTACAGACAGATAATTGGATCCTTGATGTATTTGGTCAATACCAGACCTGATATCTGCTATGTTGTAAATGTCTTAAGTCAGTTTATGTGTGAGCCCAAGGAGATACATCTTGTGGCTATGAGGCATATAATGAGATACCTTCAAGGTACTCTAAATTATGGCTTAAAATATGAAAAGGTGGACTTAGATCTACATGGATTCACAGATTCAGATTGGGCTAGAAGTGTAACTGATCGGAAGAGCACCTCCGGATGTTGTTTCAGTTTAGGGTCAGCAATGATATCGTGGATCAGCAGAAAACAGTCTTCAATTGCTCAGAGTTCTATAGAAGCCGAATATATTGTAGCTTCTATGGCTGCTAGAGAGGCAATATGGCTTAGAGAACTACTTGTGGGATTATTTGGTAAACCTCTGAAACCAACTATCATCCACTGCGACAATCAAAGTTGTATTAAGCTATCCGTGAATCCAATATTCCATGATAGATCTAAACATATTGAGATTCCTCATCACTATGTGCGTGATATGGTGGAAAGGAAAGTGATTCAGTTGGAGTATATCAGTACAGGAGATCAAACTGCAGATATTCTTACCAAACCACTCCTCAAGGTGAAAGTTGAATACTTCAGGAAAAATCTTGGTATGATTGAAATGTAAGATTCTAATTGATTTGTACTAATATATTAAAGATGTTTAATGTGTAAACTTCTTGTGTCATATGTGTGACTCTATGACATTATGGACCTACCCATTCTGTGTTTATTTCTAAAAGGTGACGATTTTTGGATAATCTACACTTGTACCTAACATTATAAGGTGACGATCTTATAATGTTCATTAGACTAATATCATGTGACTTGATATTTGTATGAATCATGGAGTTATCATGATTAAGTTATGGTAGACATTATGTGACTTAATGTCAGTGCACATACCATAACTAGGATATATAAGGAGAATGTAATGTTCTCGAGTATAGTATATCCTTTAGTATCACGAGGTAGGTGATGCTACGTATCACGAGATAGGTGATACTATATATCATGAGTTATGTGATATTAAATTACTTTGAGTAATTCATTATAGATCAGATAATTGATAATCACAGAGATTATTGTGATATTGTTATCTTCCCGAGCTAAGAGGGAGTGTTGAGTTGTTTGTAGCTTCGATCAGATAACGTATTTATTATGATCATAATAAATATGACTATATAAGTAATATTAAATATTACTTATATATTCATACTTAATATATAAGGTATGTTAAAATAAATATGAATTTAGCATGATCGAATGATATATTACCAAAGTATAAACACCGACTACAATTCAAATGGTGATTAGCAATTGCTAAAGCAATGGAAAGGTGATGAAGTCACACCTGTGATAGGCGTGACTCCTTGAGGAGTCACGTCTATCACAGATGTGACTCCTACCGTCACCCATATATATATCGTCTTTGCCCTGCAATACCATGGAAAACGACACAGAAATCGGAAGTGTATGAGAAGTGGAAATTGCATCTGCAAAATAAAAGAAAGTAATAAATTAAGTCTGCAGTACAAATATCCAACATTCAGAAGTTATCCAAGTTAGAGATCATAAGTTCGATTTGGATTTACATCTAGATCTTCCACCTCTTGATGAAGAGGGTATGTTGATATTGGTGCCTGACAGTATTGTGGACATGAGGGAGCGCAAGTTGCGTAGCCGAGTGATTAGAGAGTATTTGGTGAGATTTGTCGTTGCAGAATGCTACTTGGGAAGGAGAGCAGATTTTACAACATCCTAATCTTTGATTGCTTGAGGACAAGCAATCCCGGGAAAGGAGGACTGTCATGTCCCCATTTCCGGAGTGATCATCTATGATGGAGTTTGTTGGCCTATTCACCATTCCCGTAGGCTAACTCTATTGGTAAGGGAATGATTTGGGTTGACCTAGTACCTTGAAGGCTAGAAACTAGAATGTTGGCTCAATACTTGATTTTATTTGTATTTTTGGCTAGCGATATTTTATAACATTTTTATAAAAGCCAAAAATAATGGTATTTTCAAGCCAGGGCAAAAAGTGAAAGGATGGGAAAAAGAAAAGTGTAAAGGTAAATAAAGTATAATTTTTAATTATATTTTATTATTATTATTTTTTCCCAAGGAATCGATGCCAAGGAGGAAAATAGAAAAATAAAATAGTAAAATATTATTTTATTTGTGAAAATCAGCGCCCAAGGAAACTAAAGAAAAAAATAATTAAAAATTATTATTTCTCCAAGGAGAAATCGGCGCTTGGGAGGAATAAGGGAAAAAAATATATATTATTATTTTATTGGTTTTTTTTAAATGTTGGCGTCTTAAGGAGAAAAGCATTTAAATATATCAAATTAAAGATTTGATATTATTGGTGGATTTGAAAATTGCTTATAATTTGTCTAATTGGATCGCCCTTGGAGAGATGGTTTATAAGGAGGTCATTGGCATCAATTTTCACATCTTTTGCTTATGGTAAACTTTGTATTTTGCATATTGCTCTTGGCTGAAAGTGAATTTCAGTTGAATTAAGGTGGTGTTGCCTTGATAATTTGTGGTTTGGAGATGATCCCAATCCACCATGTGAGGTTAATTCATATGGGAGTTCATCATTGGGCTTTATTGGTGATTTGTGATGGTGATTTTGCTTCATTCAAGCTAGGGTTTGACAGGGATCATGATTTTCAGCTAGCTATGGAGTTTTATATTCATATTTGGGTTTTATTTTGATGCATTTTCATGAATAAAGGCTTGGAGAGGGTTTAGACATAGATCTCTTGGCAAAAGAGATGATTTTTGATGATTTTCTTCATTCATACTGTTGACTTTTTCCCAGACTGGATGCTTATTCCCAGATTTCCCTACAAGGTAGCCATCAGTGATCAACAGGATCTCTGGGCCAGGGGCCAACAGTGTAGGAGATAGACTCTATATTTTATCTCCTCTTCTTCTTCAGGCTCTGCAAAACCTAGGGGGTATTCCCTACTCAACATCCATGAGGATATGCATACAAAGGCTGGGATGCTGACAGAAAGCAGATAAGTCCTCCTGTAAGTAGACCAAAACTGAAAGATAAGGGCAAAGGGGCTAGCTTTGGGCCTATTTGCAGTTGTAGACAGAGGACTGAGGATCCTAAAACTAATTCTAATGTCCTAAAGATTGTTTTAGATTTAGATTTTGATTTTAAGTTTGGATGCAAAGCTGGACATGGTTGTAACTCAAACACAAAGCAAGATTGGTGCCTATCCAGGGCCTGGAGTCAGTAGACATACACCTGTGAATGATCAACATGAACAGCTAAAACTGGATTTCAGGGGAATATATGTGATACCTGCCTCACAGATATCTCCCAATATAGAGTGTTAAGTTATCTCTACTTATGGCATCCCTACTGCAGTATACCCTTCCCAATGTTCAACCTGAAAACAGTTTAATCTACCCCTTGAGCAGAAGTTAAAAGATCAGACATTCAACATAGGAATTCTATGCTCTAGAATCTAAACATTATCCAAATATCCAGATTCAGAAGAAGAATACATGCAATACTGGAGACAGAATTAACAAAACACATGCTAAGATAGCATTTCTCATATAAGATTAATCATGAAATCAGTGGGTTCGTGCCAAAACATACAACAAGAGATACATAGACTCACAGGTTTAGCTGTACAGAGCAACCAGATCAGCTTGTTTTGAATTACAGAGCCAAAAATCTTCAACTTTCAACAACCAAAAATGAGTAACACTTCCTGCTTATAACAGCCAGGTAGTGTACCACAGCAATTAATTACATGGTTGACCAAAAATCCCGCCAGATACACAGTATCAGAAAAATGGCACTCAACGCATTACCAGATTGGCGCCCAAACATGAATGCAGCAGGTAGGGGAGGAGACAGGAAGAAACCTCGAGCCCTGCGCCACTGTCCGCTGATGTACACCTTCAATCGGGTACCAGATCCGCCCATACCTCTGCAACCTTCGCCATTAATGGCGCACCAACCCGCGGCCTCGGGAAGACGTCAAACTGTGCATCGCAACCATTTCCCGCCAAGATTCATCGTCATGATATTTGAAAATATGCAGGATATCAATTATCCCACATGCACCCCGCGGCGACCTTTTCAACACTTTATATACTAGGCCACGAGCATATATAATGTCGGTGCTTTTGCTCCTGACGACACTAGTATAAGACTTCATCATCATCCTCCAATAGCATGATATCCTGTCGCTTGAAATATCACCCTGACGTCAGCATCATATCGCAATATAACCTGCATGATAATCGCCTTCATCCGCACAACCTGATCCATCGGAGGAAGATCCTCCTGCCCAGCTGATGAACATCCTGATGACGTCACCATCATATCCTGCTGACGTCATCATCATATCTGCCTACTGCGCACCTCCTCATATCCAGATGACGTCATCATCATGTTTGCAAATATCGGGGGATCTCCACAAGATGATCAGTGTTAGAAATATGACCCCCCCGGACCTTGATAACGTCATCATCATATCGACATCAGGATGATATTCGGAAGATAACCGGATATTTGGAAATATCATCCTGATGCACAAATATCATGCTGCACTGTAGCTCCACTATAAGATCGGGGTGATAGATGAATACGCCAGATATTTGAAAAGACCACCCCCCACTAGATAATACACGAAGCCGGCAGGCGGATATCTCCTTGATATCAGCATCATCATGACGCTGGAACAAACATACATCCGGGTGATATTCAAAAATGAAAATATCACCCCCTCCTTCGGAAATATCATGATGCAGATAGGCAGAGAAATAGATATCACCCCGACATAAGAATGACGTCAGCATCATCAGGATGATAAAACAACGAACATGAAGTGATACAACAACATCAGGATGATATTGACCAAGATCATCCTGACGTTCAAAATATGATGACCCCAGTGAATATCGGGTCACACTTAGAACTCTTCAACAACATCATCAGGATGATCATAACCAAGATCACCCGATGATAAAAATATCACCCCGGCGAAATATCATGCAGGCAGAAAATATGATGACCCTCGCAAGCAACACGGCGATAACTGGAAATATGATGATGATGATGACGACCCTTAAGAAAAAACAAGTCAGGTCGAACAACTCAGAGAATAACCCCTTCAGAAGATCGGGGTGACACCATCATCATAAAAGGGCAAGGTGATAATTGGAAGATCACCGGATACTTGAAAAATCACCCCCGCGAGCAAATCAGGGCACACTGTAGCTCATCAGCAGGATCAGGATGATATCCAAACATCACCCGATATTGAAATATGATGATCCTGATGAAAAACAAGTCGACAGAAAACATGAGATGCTGACCACCATCGAAGCAAACATGATGATGATGACTTCCTCCTCGAAGAAAATATGATGCTGCAGCTGAAAAATGCCGAGGAGGTCCAACACTTAGGAAAATGGGCAAGAAGATATAGGGTTCAAATGAAGAAACCCCCTAAACATGAAAAAACAACCCCCAGGTCAAAAAGAGTGCTAACACTGGCTCCGAATGGGGACGTGCAGGTGAAAACCTGCAGCGAGAACCAGATCTCCGGGCAGACCAGGCAAAAAACCAAAAAGCGCGAACTGCACAAGACATTTACACTACATACATGTTTTTACAAATGTGCACAGCGACAAGTCATTTATGCAAAATAGAACTTAAGGAATTGGCCATGCACAGGCAATTCCAGAACTTCACCATCTAGGGCCTGGAGGAAATAAGAATCCTCCCCATGAGTACTGCAAATCTGATATGGGCCCATCCATAAGGGTTCAAATTTACCATGTTTACCCTTTTCTTGACCTTTTGCATTCCAAATGAGCACCAGATCATTGACTTGAAACTTCCTTTTTATAGCTCTCCTGTCAAACTGATATTTCACATCTTGTTGTCTTTTGAGATTGATCTGGTGGGCTTTCCTTCTGTTTTCATCCAATGCAACCAGCTGGTTCACTCTTTCTGTCATGGAGTCTTCAATCTCCTCATCATTTTCCTGAATGAATCTGTAAACTGGTAAGAGATTGTTTATGGGCAATCTGGCTGATGCACCATATACTAGCTCAAAAGGTGACGTCCCAGTAGCCCTTTTTACTCACTCTGTCAGCCCATATTGCTAAGTTCAATTTTGAGTCCCAAGCTCTCTTATTCTTGTCCAGTATCCTCTTGATAATTTTCATGATGCTTTTATTGCTTGATTCTGCTTGACCATTCCCTTGTGGGTGATATGGTGATGTATATGATAGATTTATCCCATACCTGTTGCAAAAATCAACAAATTCACCTGATCTGAAGCACATAGCATTATCAGTGACTATCTTGAATGGTACTCCAAACCTGATGATAATATTTTCTAGCATGAAATCTGTCACCACCTTACTTGTAGCTCTCTTAGTTGGAATGGCCTCAATCCATTTGGTAAAGTAATCAGTTGCCACCAAAATCCAACTGTGTCCCCCACTTGATTTGTCTGCAATTTCCCCTATGAAGTCAATTCCCCATTGCTGAAATGGAGCATCCACAGTTACAGTTCTGAGGGGTAAAGCACCATCATATTTCAGCTTTCCTGAAAATCTTTGGCAAGGGTCACACTTCCTCACTAACTTTTGTGCATCTGAAAAGAGAGTAGGCCACCAATATCCTGCCCTGAGAATTTTATGAGCTGTTGTTTGGGCAGTATAATGTCCACCACACAATCCTTTATGCATATCAATCAAAACATTGTTAGCCATATCCTCATCCACACATCTCAGCAGCACACCATCAGGGTTTTTCCAGTATAGCTCACCTTGAACAATAACATACCTGATTGCATGTAACTTTAAAGTCCTCTTTTGACTGTCACTGAAATGGGAAGGACAATTTAGATTTTGCAAGTAGTAGATAATATCCTTGTACCATTCAGATCCTGATACATTTACACTCTCATCTTGGACTGCATTAACTTGGCATGCTTCCAAGTTTGACTGTGCCATCATCTTGGCTAATCCTTGTCCTCTTATCAACTTGGTAACTTGTATGTCTATGTTAAACTCTTGCAGTTTGTTTATCCATCTGCACCTTCTTCCAGTCACCTCCTGCTGAGTGAAAATGTCTTTGACTGCTGCATGAGGTACATATGCAATTATATATGATCCTACCAAGTATGGTCTGAAACTTTTGATGGCTCTGACTAGTGCATATGCCTGTTTTTCCATAATAGCATACTTCAACTCAGAGGCCTGCAAGGACATACTGAAGAAAGCGATGGGCTGTTCAAAACCATCTTCGTTTTTCTGTAGCAAACATGCAGCAACAGTATGAAAGGAAGCAAATGAAAATACTTGGAATGGCCTAGAAAAATCAGGAGATCTAAGAACAGGGGCCATCTTGATTGCCTCTTTGATACTCTGAAATGATTCTATTGCTTCCCTTTCCCAGTTGACAGTTGCATCCTTCTTCATCATCTTGGAAATGTTCCTTGTGGTTTCTGCAAAGTTGGGAACAAATCTCCTAACAAAATTGATCTGTCCAAAGAAGGACTGAACTCCTTTTACAGTTTTTGGCATTTGAATTCTGTCAATAGCAGCCACTCTCTCTGGATCTATCCTGACTCCATCCTTGGAAACAATATGTCCCAGGAGCTTTCCTTCAACTACCCCAAAGGCACACTTCTTTGGATTTAAAGAAATACCATACTCTAGTGCTCTTATGAAAATCTGCTCCAGATGCAAACAATGCTGCTCTTCTTTCTTTGAATAAGCAGTCAAGTCATCCTGATATACAGCCAGAATTGAATCAATCAGTCCTGCAAAAGCAACATCCATTGCTCTTTGAAATGTAGCACCTGCATTGGTTAGTCCAAATGGCATTCTAACATACACATAAGTTCCCCATGGAGTGGTAAAGGCGGTCTTATACTGTTCTGATTCCTTTACCTTCACCTGATTATAACCTGAAAATCCATCCATCATGGATAAGAGTTCACAACCAGTCACTCTCTGCAACATAGCTTCCATATTAGGCAGTGGATAGTTATCCTTTAAAGAGGATACATTCAAGTTCCTGAAATCAACACAAAGCCTAATATCACCATTCTTTTTTCTGACTGGGACAAGGTTAGACACCCAAGTTGAATGCCTGATTGGCACAATTATTCCAGCTTCCCTGAGCCTTTTGAGTTCTTCTTGCATCTTGGGAGCTAAGGTAGGATTAATAGGTCTTTGCTTTTGTCTAAATGGCTTAGCTCCAGGCTTCAATGGGATCTCATGCTGGAATAAATCTTCCCTATAGGCTCTTAGGTCCTCATATGACCAAGCAAAAACATGTTTATACCTTTTCAGTAATGCAATCAGCATACTCCTAATGTGTGGTTTGAGCTGTTTACCAATGTATACCTTCTGAGGGGCCTGAGATGTCCCCAAATTTATCTCTTCTAAATCTTCCTTATTTGTGGGAGATGTCCTTGTGACCAATTTATCTCTACTGTCAAAAGCTCTTTCCAAAGCTACCAACCCTCTAGGGATTTTATTAGTCTTCAATTGAATTATCTCTTTTCCCACAAGAGTTTCTTTTCCATCTATAGTCTCTACAAAAGCTTGGAAATCAATTTCTTGATTCTCATATTCATCTATGCAGTGCAAAAATTTCAACAAATCCCTATCATCATTAAACACTTGCCAACTGCATATATTTTCTGGTACTGCAGGCCTAATTTTAACTTCTACATTTGTAACACCTGACAGAGTGATGTCATCTGGCCTTATTGCAACATTAGCTAAGAAATCAGCCATAACATTCTTTGACCTCTCTACCCAGCCTATTGAAAATGCATCAAACAGTTCAATGGTATCCCAAACAACATGCTTGTATTGTTTCAATCTTTTATTTTTTGAAGCATACTTATCTCTAATTTGGGATACAATCAGCTCAGAATCCCCAAATACTCTTAACATCTTAATTCCATGTTTGAGAGCAATATTTAGGCCTAAGAGTAAAGCCTCATATTCTGCAATGTTGTTTGTGCAATCAAACGTCAGCAAGAAAGAGAATTTGAGGAGCTTACCAGTTGGAGACAGGAAAATAACTCCAGCTCCAGAGCCTTCTTTTGCACAAGCTCCATCAAAAAACATGGTCCATAAGCCTTGCTGATCCAGCTCTTCAATGCAGACATTTTTTTCTTTATCTTCTGTATCATCTGAGACAACCTTGAAGTTATCACAGTCAGTGTCTACAAAGCATACCTGTTCCTCTGCTTCTTGGTCTTCCACTGTCTCTAATGATCTTTGTTCTCTGATTAGCTTAACATCCCTACCATTCATTGGAATCATGGCATATGACAGGTCCAGCTGCATACTTCCGCCAATTAGTGCTGCCCATCTTCTTGACAACAACATACCATACTGTGGCTTGATGTCAACCACTGTTATATTCATTTTATACCTCTTTTCAGGAAATGCTGCCAGTTTGAAATCTACATCCTTCATGATTCCAATAACTGGTACCTCTCTGGCATCCATAGCATAACATTTTCCACATGCCTTGTCAATTTTCAATCCAACTTGTTGCATGATGGCCAAAGGCATGACATTTGTAGATGCTCCAGAGTCAAGCATACAATTTCTAATTATTTTTCCATTTATAACCAGGGAAACATAAAATGGTTCCACTTGTGAAGGACACTTTGTCATAGTCACTCCTAAATAGACTTCAGGAGCCTCATCTTCTTCATTACACATGATATGTTTTTCACCCTGGGTCTGAACATTTTGTTTAGCTTGAAAAGGTACCCCTGAGATTAGGGATATTGTCCTATTCTTGATCTCTTCCACTTTCATGAGTTCCATAAGTGGAACAGAGACTTTTACCTGAGAGAGGATCTGAGCTATATCAAATGGAGCATAATTTTGTATAACAGTTGTAGCTTGCTCCACAATCTTGTTTTTATCCTGAGCTGATTTAGCTTTTACTTTCATAGTTCCCTGATCATCATTCTTGTCTTGGGAACCTTTACTTTGATCTTCAGCCTGAGGGATTTTGTTTTCTGGTCCTTGAGATTCATGACCTGTTCTATGTCTAAAATTTTGTTTATTATTTACCCACTGCCTTTTTTGTGGTTCAATTCCTTTATGACCATGCACTAGCTGACCTGCAGAAATATCTTCTGGCTGATGTGGGCTGCCTACTTGATTTTTACCTCTGAGATTGTAGTTGCTTTTGACTTGAGCAACTGCTGCAGCTGTGAAGGCTCTAATTTCCTCATCAGAAGGTCGTTGTAAGTTACTCAGAAAATTGTGTGAGCTCTGAGCATACACATAGTTATCTTCATTATCTTCATCATATGGGAACTGTTGGCAGGCCTGAATTTGATGATCTGTATTCTCATCAGCAGCATAAAGAGTGTATCCATTGCCTATGGACATCATATTAACATCATCATCTTGCACATAATGTGGCTCATTGCATTCATTACAAGATGTAGCATTATCATACAAGGATTGAGCAATCATACACTGTGACTGTGAATGTGGCATCTGACAAATTATACACCATGGAGCATCATCAACAATATTTATAGCTTTCTTTAGAGGATCAGGAGTTTCTTTGACATGTTGAGCTCTCTGATTTGTGTTGTTACGTGGGAATATAGGCTTACCATCATGCCAATTGGTGTTATAAGGCATATCATGCAATGATGGCCTCTTTTCCTGCCTTTGATAGACTTGCCTATTAGGACCCATCCCTTTTTCACTTCTAGCTAATCTATAGCTTAGGTCCTTAACAACATTTGCCAATTTGTCTATCTTATCTTCAGGGGCAGATGTATTACCTTGAGTGTTCTGAGGCTTGTTTGGATTCTGCAGAATTTTTACATCATCCCTTCTATTTGTCTTGCCCGATGCTTTCCTGTTGTTTTCAATATTCACTGCAATTCTGAAAGCATCCCTGAGAGTAGCAGGACCTTTATCTCTTAATCCATATGCAGTTTTTGCATCAAAGGCATTGATATACAATATTATGCACATTGGTTCATTTGGCCTCATGTGGTGTGGCAATTTGTTTAACACTTTAGTAAATCTTGCATTAAAATCTGCAACCTGCTCATTTGACCCTTTAGTGATACTGGTGAACTCATTTACAAAAAAGCTAGGGTCAGTTTTGTCACCATATTGCTCCTTGAACATCCTTTTAAAATCATCCCATGATGAAATACTCCGGTCAGGCAGATTCTTGTACCATTCTCTTGCCTCATCTATTAAGGATTGCATGAATGACTTCATGAAAACATCCTCATGTTCAACCTCAAAGTTATCCATGACATTTTGAAAGGCTTTTAGATGATCTTCTCCTGACACTGTGTTGTTTTCTGAAAATTTAGGCACTTGCAGCCTCAGATGCTTATCAATGGGGTTAGGATACCCAGGAATACCATCAAACACCAGCTGCCTGAATCTATCTAACTGCATGGGCTGTCTGTTTAACTGATTAACATTAACATTTCTGTTTGCATTCTGGTTTCTTGCATTGTTCAGTGGTATCCTAGTATCATTCACATTTTGTCTCTCATCATTATGTTGATGTTGCACTTCATTTCTTTGCTGATGTCTCTGCACATTTGCATTCTCTAGGGTAGGAACTGAATCATTTTGGGCAGTTCTTAAGGCTTGCACTTTCTGCTTCATATCATCTCTGATTTTCATGGCTTGTAGATATTCTAGTTCTGCTCTTAGACTTCTGATTTCTTCAGCTAACTGTTCATCCTTAGGCCTGGAGGTAGATGGTCTCATACCATTCTGGTCATCATCTTCATCATCCCTCAGAGACTCTGCCTCTTCAAACCTTTCACTAGGGTCTAGAAATGGGCGTTCTTGGAACACCTCTGACCTCATTCTCATGCTACCACCCTGTTGCCTCTCATATGCACCTTGAATATCAGCTTCTGCATTTGAAAAGTAAGGCACATGCTGTCCTGATGGCCTAGGGTTATCTTGCATATCATCACCTTTTCTGGGGGAACCCTCATGACTAACTGAGACAGCTCCCTTTCTTCTGTACATCATTCTTCTTGTTACTGGTAACTCTTCAAATAAAGGATTTTGTTGGGATCTTCTCCCCTGCATATAAATTTTACTTTGACCGGTTGGGAGATTACTTCGGAGTCGCCACCTATTACTAGGAACTGTTTTCTTTTGAAAACCAGGGTTCTTTCACAAAGTCCCCAGCAGAGTCGCCAATTTCTGTTGACTTTTTCCCAGACTGGATGCTTATTCCCAGATTTCCCTACAAGGTAGCCATCATTGATCAATAGGATCTCTGGGCCAGGGGCCAACAGTGTAGGAGATAGACTCTATATTTTATCTCCTCTTCTTCTTCAGGCTCTGCAAAACCTAGGGGGTATTCCCTACTCAACATCCATGAGGATATGCATACAAAGGCTGGGATGCTGACAGAAAGCAAATAAGTCCTCCTGTAAGTAGACCAAAACTGAAAGATAAGGGCAAAGGGGCTAGCTTTGGGCCTATTTGCAGTTGTAGACAGAGGACTGAGGATCCTAAAACTAATTCTAATGTCCTAAAGATTGTTTTAGATTTAGATTTTGATTTTAAGTTTGGATGCAAAGCTGGACATGGTTGTAACTCAAACACAAAGCAAGATTGGTGCCTATCCAGGGCCTAGAGTCAGTAGACATACACCTGTGAATGATCAGCATGAACAGCTAAAACTGGATTTCAGGGGAATATATGTGATACCTGCCTTACAGATATCTCCCAATATAGAGTGTTAAGTTATCTCTACTTATGGCATCCCTACTGCAGTATACCCTTCCCAATGTTCAACCTGAAAACAGTTTAATCTACCCCTTGAGCAGAAGTTAAAAGATCAGACATTCAACATAGGAATTCTATGCTCTAGAATCTAAACATTATCCAAATATCCAGATTCAGAAGAAGAATACATGCAATACTGGAGACAGAATTAACAAAACACATGCTAAGATAGCATTTCTCATATAAGATTAATCATGAAATCAGTGGGTTCATGCCAAAACATACAACAAGAGATACATAGACTCACAGGTTTAGCTGTACAGAGCAACCAGATCAGCTTGTTTTGAATTACAGAGCCAAAAATCTTCAACTTTCAACAACCAAAAATGAGTAACACTTCCTGCTTATAACAGCCAGGTAGTGTACCACAGCAATTAATTACATGGTTGACCAAAAATCCCGCCAGATACACAGTATCAGAAAAATGGCGCTCAACGCATTACCAGATTGGCGCCCAAACATGAATGCAGCAGGTAGGGGAGGAGACAGGAAGAAACCTCGAGCCCTGCGCCACTGTCCGCTGATGTACACCTTCAATCGGGTACCAGATCCGCCCATACCTCTGCAACCTTCGCCATTAATGGCGCACCAACCCGCGGCCTCGAGAAGACGTCAAACTGTGCATCGCAACCATTTCCCGCCAAGATTCATCGTCATGATATTTGAAAATATGCAGGATATCAATTATCCCACATGCACCCCACGGCGACCTTTTCAACACTTTATATACTAGGCCACGAGCATATATAATGTCGGTGCTTTTGCTCCTGACGACACTAGTATAAGACTTCATCATCATCCTCCAACAGCATGATATCCTGTCGCTTGAAATATCACCCTGACGTCAGCATCATATCGCAATATAACCTGCATGATAATCGCCTTCATCCGCACAACCTGATCCATCGGAGGAAGATCCTCCTGCCCAGCTGATGAACATCCTGATGACGTCACCATCATATCCTGCTGACGTCATCATCATATCTGCCTACTGCGCACCTCCTCATATCCGGATGACGTCATCATCATGTTTGCAAATATCGGGGGATCTCCACAAGATGATCAGTGTTAGAAATATGACCCCCCCGGACCTTGATGACGTCATCATCATATCGACATCAGGATGATATTCGGAAGATAACCGGATATTTGGAAATATCATCCTGATGCACAAATATCATGCTGCACTGTAGCTCCACTATAAGATCGGGGTGATAGATGAATACGCCAGATATTTGAAAAGACCACCCCCCACTAGATAATACACGAAGCTGGCAGGCGGATATCTCCTTGATATCAACATCATCATGACGCTGGAACAAACATACATCCGGGTGATATTCAAAAATGAAAATATCACCCCCTCCTTCGGAAATATCATGATGCAGATAGGCAGAGAAATAGATATCACCCCGACATAAGAATGACGTCAGCATCATCAGGATGATAAAACAACGAACATGAAGTGATACAACAACATCAGGATGATATTGACCAAGATCATCCTGACGTTCAAAATATGATGACCCCAGTGAATATCGGGTCACACTTAGAACTCTTCAACAACATCATCAGGATGATCATAACCAAGATCACCCGATGATAAAAATATCACCCCGGCGAAATATCATGCAGGCAGAAAATATGATGACCCTCGCAAGCAACACGGCGATAACTGGAAATATGATGATGATGATGACGACCCTTAAGAAAAAACAAGTCAGGTCGAACAACTCAGAGAATAACCCCTTCAGAAGATTGGGGTGACACCATCATCATAAAAGGGCAAGGTGATAATTGGAAGATCACCGGATACTTGAAAAATCACCCCCGCGAGCAAATCAGGGCACACTGTAGCTCATTAGCAGGATCAGGATGATATCCAAACATCACCCGATATTGAAATATGATGATCCTGATGAAAAACAAGTCGACAGAAAACATGAGATGCTGACCACCATCGAAGCAAACATGATGATGATGACTTCCTCCTCGAAGAAAATATGATGCTGCAACTGAAAAATGCCGAGGAGGTCCAACACTTAGGAAAATGGGCAAGAAGATATAGGGTTCAAATGAAGAAACCCCCTAAACATGAAAAAGCAACCCCCAGGTCAAAAAGAGTGCTAACACATACAAGATCTGATTTTTGTAACAGCAGTCTACAATTTCATTTCAGTTTCAGATCTGAGTGGGTTTTGTGATATTTGTTGGGCATTCATCATCCATTTGGCATCTCATCCCTAGTCGCTTCACTCTAGGGCCAATCGCTTCACATTTTGAGGAGTTTTGAGGCATGCAATTGTGATTTTCAGTCACTAGGGTTTGTGACAGCAGCATACAGGTTCATGACAGCAGTCTACAAGGTTGTAACAGCAGCAAATAATCATTTCCAGATTGTTATATGATCATTGGACTTCAAGGATTGATATTGTACTTCATGTTCTACACTTTGTACTAGGGTTTGGTATCATATTTTGGTGTAGTTGCATGCATTTTGAGGTCTGAAATCTATATCAGACTCTGTTGATTGTAATTCCCATCCATCTGTAATCATTTCTACATTCAATAAAGAAGATAAACATGCTTTCCGGGTATGTTCATCCTTGTTTCATGTGAGTTATTTGGTTAAGTTTTATCATCATTTCATGTTATTTGGATGTGTATTTTCTACCTTTCCATCTACATGTTATTTCAAACACATTGGTGAAAGAAAAAGTTAAAAACCCTAAGTACTTTTCAAGCAAAACAAATCAGAAATTTTCAGGACAGCAGAAAAAATTCAGTTAGAACTAGTAAGGGTTCTTACAGCGGTATCAGAGCTTATTTATGCATAGTTAAAAATCAGAAATCTTCTTGTGTTTTGAGCAAAAATCTCGGTAGGGGATTTTACATTGACGTTCTTGCTATTTTTGTGAGCTTCACCAACTTGTGGTGAATCTTAATAAAGCTAAAGTCCCAATCTTCAATGCATCCACTTGTGATCTATCTAGGCTTTAGTTTTTGTACAATGACAAGACTTGGAAATAAAAAGGGCTTATGCTCATTTTGAGGTCCAAGTCACTAGACCATCTTTCAATCTAAATCTTGCCTATCAATCATGTCTTCATAAGGGATATGCCCCAATTTAGGTCATTGAACATTAATGTCTTCAAACACATTCCAATTTATCTCTTCCACAATACATATCTTTAATGAAACTATGAAGTCTCTTGTTCTTTATGGCTCTAGGGCTTTGGGCCCTAGCTACTGTTATTCTCACTAGAGTTGTATATAAAGGGCCTAGACCCTCATGCTTCAATGTCTAATTTGTTGCGAATGGCAATTCCTTAGTGTAGTATCCAAGCATATTTTTTCATCCAACCCCTTCACCTTTAGCGTATCTTCAAGCTAACTTTCTATATCAATGAACTCAAGTCTTTGGGTGATTCAACTTCAACCCATGAGAGATACCTCTCCTTGGCACTTTGTTCTTTTGAGGATTGCCTCTTTGGGCCATACTAGACAATAATGTTGTTGGCATTTTGAGACCAATTTATTTCTCCAATATATCAATATTTCTATCGATCGACTTCCTCCATTTAGTTATTCCTTACATGACCCTTCTCTCTTCTTCCCTCGAAATAGGTTATCAATAGTGTTCCAAAGAAGATATTTACTAGCAACAATTCAAGTCGCTTGGACTTATCCATTAATGCTCAACCCCAAGCAGGATTTATATACTCAACATTTCTTATAGATTGTAGGTTACATAACCATTTAGCTTAAATGTCTCCAGCATCATTGTGCTGATGTGCATAGGGCTTAAGGATTCCCCTTGGGAAATTGACCAGTACCCACTAAATACCATTAAGTCGTAGAATATGCCAACCATGCTCCCTCTAGGAGATTGAGATTGAGAAGCAGTTTATTTTTATGTGTCCTATAACCTCTAACATGTGGGGATTTAAATTATTCATTCCTATAGCACTAAACTAGTAGCATGACATTCCAATTTGCATATTATGACCAGAGTACCATAACCCCCTCAAGCCTCATTCTAGGTGGAGAGGATCTACTTTGCATCAATGTCAAGGGCCTTCCCCATATTTGCAAGCCAGGTCATAGAGATAGATACACATTACTAGCTAGGAAAAGCACTAGGGGGAGTATTCAGCGCCTTCTAATCTAGCCTGGCCATCTCAACCTTGGACACTCTTTTATGAGCATTCTCAAATCTTTCTTAGGCCCTTTCGTACTTACAAATGATGATGTTATTTCTTGTGGTCTGAGCCTTACTGCAAACTTGTTAGTTCATTTTTTCTTTGTAAGTTAGTTACTTTTCATAATCTAGGGTCTTCTTACCCTAGCACTTATCGTTTACAGCTGTTGTACTTTCTAAGTTGAGTCAATAGCAATTATAGTTGTATGAGATATAGCGATTCAACTTTAGGAAATTGCATTCAGGAGTTGGGCCAGTAGCAATTACTGATGTTTTTTCTTGGGTGAGTTACTGCAATAATAATTAAATCTAGATCAAGGGTTGTGGGTAACAGTAGATTCTACTACTACTGTTGGTTGGATTGAGGTGGAACAGTCTACACTGCTGTTGAATTTTACTCTAGAATTATATTTGGTTGAACCATAAACCTGCATAACTGTGCTTAAGGTTTGTGTTTAACTTTTGGAGTTCTCATCTAAGGGGAGTTGTCACAGAATCAGATTCCTTAACTCCTGTGTGGTAGCATCTAAGAAGTGGCAGTGTTTGACGGTCAGAAGTTAATTGGCTGGATATTTTGAAATGGCATGTGAATGAATGTAGATTAACAAATATTGAAATGATTGAGATTTGTGGTGGACAAAAGAACTCTTGTTCTTTCTACTTTTCCCACCAGCTGAAGTTTACATTAATGAAAAGCATATGATTTGCTTTAGAACTCATCTCAGATGTACTTCATCTCTTGATATGTTATCAATTTCTTGTGTATTTTGATTTTGCATTATAACATAAAATTTCAAACAAAGGGAAGTGATTCAGGAACATTTTGGGAATCAAGCAATCAGCATCAACCCCCAAAAAAGCCATCACAAAATTTCAAAAGTAGACATTCCGTCAAACACTTGGCATCCCTATGAGATGGTTTGAACGATTCAAAAGGAACCTGCCACCCCTTAAGATGGGTTTTCAGTCATTAATTGGGAAATTATCCTTGGATTTGGATAACCAATGTAATGCCCCCGCCAAGAATTACAGAGACTAATCCTATGTGACGTGCAACAAAGATACAATTAAATCAAAGGGCAGCGGCTGTTTTAGGAGTAAATCAAATTAAAATTAAAATATTATTATCAAAAGGCAGTGGTCATATTTAAAAAGGTATGACTCGTTAAAATAAGGGCAGCGGTTGCTTATGGGAGGTTGTGACTCTCTCCAAAATGAGATATAAAGGAGGATCATTTCATTTTGAAAGAGGGAAGCAGCAAGAAGATCATTCATTCTAGCATATTCATTGAAGTAGAAATCATATAATCAGCAAGAAAAGTATTTATTACAGCAGCAAAGAGAAATCATTCATTCAAACAAGAATTCATACAAGGAATAATTCATTGAAGCATAAATCCATTCAAGCCTCATTCATTCAAGGAATAATTCATTCAAACAGAAATTCATTCAAGCAAGCCTCATTCAAGCATTAACTTGTCAATCCATCAAGAAATATCAATCAGTCATAATTAAGCCAATTCATCAAACAATCAATTTTGAATTTGAAGAAGTGTCTTGCAAGTAGTTGGAAGGACGTAGCCCTTTCATGCTCTGGGGCTAGGAGTTGGAAGGACGAGAACCCTTTCATGCTCTGGGGCTAGGAGTTGGAAGTGGTACGGGAACCCTTTCATGCTCTTGGGAAGTTAATTCCAATAGAATTCACAATTTGATTGATTTTGAGGAATGTGCTATGATTTATTGATCTGATTATTATCTTGAATTCTTGATGTTTGATAAAGTTATTATTATTATTTAAGGCAAAGAAATCAGGTATATTCCAAAAAGGGACATTACAACCAATAATCTGTGTGTGAATTTAACCTTGATAGACTACTACTAGTCCATGAGCATAGAGTTGTTGGAGAAATTGGAGGAAAAGACAAAGTCTTAGAAACAAAAAGGCAAAATTATTTGCTGGAATCGTGGAAGAATGAGTGCAGGGTTCAAAAGAATTCATTGCAAAAATCCACTCATTGAAATATGGGGTTGTTTCACAGAGCAGGGGTGTTTTGGGGAGATGTCTGGTGGAGGGGTGAGCTCATTGGAGCAACTGAGAATGCCTCTAAGTGAACCAAAGATAGACTCTTAATGGATTTTCCATCTAAAACATGAATCCATCAATAGATTTGAGATCCACATCAGATTTGCAGGTTTTTAAAGTCATTGCTGGCCTCTTTTGGTCATTTTAGGGCATCATGGCTGCTCACAAACCATTTGGAGTTCAGGAAAATCAATTGTAGATTTGAACTGGGTTTTTCTGTTTATGAAGTATCATCTTTCACAGATCTGTCATCAGTCATAAATTTCTATAGTTTATGGCTTTGAAATTAGACCAAATGTTTGACAAAATGTCTAGTTAAGTAAAAGCTGTGGTTTGCCGATTTTGTAAAGTGTTCTGGACTGAAATTTGATTAACTGAGTATTCTAGTGCTTCTACCCTCTCAGTCAGATGAAATTGGAGCAGTCATATGCCCTATCTCCTTGCTTGATCTAGTTTTGAAGCTTAAATGTAAGATGCCTATTAAAATTTGCCTTTAAAGGATGGAAAATGTAATTTCTGTCGGAATCGATTCCTGAAGGTTGTCAATGGTTTGATTTGGCCTAGGATGTTAGTAAAACTCAAACAAAACCTTTCCTAACCAAAGACATGAATTTACTAATGTTTTGGCGTGTGTTCATGCCACTGGCTGCAAAGTGAGATAGTGTGATAAAATCCCCTTGCCTTGACTGCATCAGAAAGCCTCTTTTATCCCTTGATATAAGTGGGCTAACAATTCTGAGGAATATGTGGATAACAGATTGTAGATTGACAAATAATGAGGAGAATGAGACCGGAGTAAGATTTCTGGAATCAAGAAATACTATTGATTGTACTGCTTCGACCAGCTGAAGTGCACATTAATGAAAAATCTTTGATTTGCTCCAGAACTTATGCATCTCATAAAATTCAAATCCGTACCTACCAATTTAGCGTCTTAACATAATATTTCTGGACAAAGTCTGACAGCAAATTACACAGTCAGAAAAGAGATTATGGAGGAAATAAGGCTAAAACTTGTTACCTGAAGCCCGGAATATGAACACTGCGCATCGCTTCAAAAAAGAGATGGGTTTGTTGTTCCAGCAAATGAAAAATGTGGTTCCCCTCTGCATAACTGCTTCCAAATGCTGTGCGTGAAATTACGTCTGATGTAAGTACACAAAACTCTTTAAAAACTTCAATTTCGTTGGCACCTGAAGACACAAGTTTGCTCCATTCTCTCAACATGTTGACGCCACTTTCTACAATTGAGGGAATCATGCCCTGCAAAGTATAATAGAACTCAGACAATTAGTGTGCAACCTTATTAGACATATTGTAGAGAATAAAGGAAAAGAAAATTTATGTTGTAGTATATCTGAAATGGCAATTGGCCTGTGAGAAATAGTCCAACGTCCATAAGATTTACGTGACAACTAGTTTATTACAATTCCAGGTTTTTTCAGATTTTTTTGTTATTCATGATCACAGGATTTACCTTCAAAAGTTCAGTATGAAAAGCAGGATTGAGAATCCTTCTACGCTGTGCCCATTTGTCCCCATTTAGCCTTCCAAGGGGTGGTTTTTCAATCTGCTTATATTGTATTTTGTCGCAATGTCCAAACTTGTTATATAATATCTCCTTTGCAAGCTCAGGGCGAGTAACATAAAGCCTGGGTTTAGTACCAAACCAGAAAACAAAATCCTGACCTACATCACAGATAATATATAATGAAATGGGTGTCATAGATCCTTCTCTTCTTATATACTACTGCAAAATTCAGGATATATGATTTCTTTACAGGATGGTGCCGAGTGATAAAATACATACACGTTAACTTCGTTGATAAACATGTTACTTAATCGATAGGCTTTCATTAATGTTTCACATGGATAGAATAAATGTACCATATTTTTCCATCCAATGATGCTGTGCAGGAAGAACTCGAGGAATTATATTGTGTTCTGACAGAGGCAATGGTTTAGAGCTTTCCTTGCTAGCCAATCTAACAATATCAGGAGCATTTCCATACAATAACTTATAAGGAGGACCTTGAATCCCTTGGGCTTCGAAATATTTTTTACTTTTCAGTGGTTTCAACCATATAATTCTCATTAATTCCATCAGAAATATTGCTAAACCAGCTGAAACCACAGCTGAAATCCAAAAAAGCCATTCCATGTTCGTAAGTGATGATTTTCTATGTCGAATCACAGCCCAGCACTGAATTGTTGGTCACTTGAATTCGTTTCCTTCTATGTACTAACATATGCTTTAATTTTCAATTGTTGAGGCAAATGGGCGGAGGCTGGGGATGTGTTTCCTATCTGAAATTGTATCAAGATTTTTGTATTTGTGTTTCGAATTTTCAAGCGGTCTTCCTCAGGCGACGGAAACCCTGAACTATCGAGTGTTGAAACTTTCATTTCCTTATCTGAAATTCTATCAAGATTTTTGTATTTGTGTTTCAAATTTTCAAGCGGTCTTCCTCAGGCGACGGAAACCCTGAAATATCGAGTGTTGAAACTTTCATTTCCTTATCTAAAATTCTATCAAGATTTTTGTATTTGTGTTTCGAATTTTCATGCGGTCTTCCTCAGGCGACGGAAACCCTGAATTATCGAGTGTTGAAACTTTCATTTCCTTATCTGAAATTCTATCAAGATTTTTGTATTTGTGTTTCGAGTTTTCAAGCGGTCTTCTTCAGGCGACGGAAACCCTGAATTGTCGAGTGTTGAAACTTACATTTCCTTATCTGAAATTCTATCAAGATTTTTGTATTTGTGTTTCGAATTTTCAAGCGGTCTTCCTCAGGTGACGGAAACCCTGAATTATTGAGTGTTGAAACTTTTATTTCCTATCTGAAATTCTATCAAGATCTTTGAATTTGTGTTTCGTATCTGAATTAGGCGACGGAGTAGGACCTGGAAAAGTCGACGGAGATCAGGGACTGCATATCGTTCCAGTTTTCCAAGCCAACAGTTAAGCAAATAGTTTGCAGGGGAAGTGAGCTCAGGTTTTGGGCTATTCTTAAAACATCATCCACTTCAATAATCAAATGTTAATTTTAGCCAATATAAATAGAACAAATATTTACCATTTTTTGTCGGGATGAGGCCTAAAATTGTTATCGACTCTTTCACCATTGAAGTGGATGATGTTTAAGTAGAATGCGAGGTTTCTCCCCTGATCCCTCGAAGCAAAAAGCAAAGGTGGAACCTGAAGGTCACAGATTAGTGGTGACAAGTGTCCCTTTCATTAATTTTGTTTTCCTTGTTTGATGGCCGCATATTTTGTCTACTATTGAGTAAATCTCCAGTTGAAACGTCAAACCTAAAACAAAAGGCACATTATACAACAAACCCCACTGTGACATTGGCAAACTGGAAAATTGATGCAGGAGCATCCGAAAGAATTCAGGACAATTGAGACAGTCGGCAGCGAAAACAGAGTATTGAGACAGTGAATTGGGAGATACCGCATTTTACTGCATTTGAGTACGAGAGACTGCGGAGCTGGAATTAACATCTAGACATAGTCAGTTACAACATATCAAGAATTCAGATCATTTGGCTTTGATTCTGGAGAAATATCGCTACCGGAAGATCAACTATTTTTGCAGAGCAGAGCCGACTGTGTTCAGTGGAGCCTAAATCGGCTTGCAGAGCAAATCCGTGACTTGCAGAGCAAAAAGGAGCATTGTTCGATGAAGTTTAGGACCCAGACGACCTTCAGTAAGATCCGCACGAAGTTCTATGCATTTGCGGAGCAGTGCCTTATGTTTATGCCCGACCTATTTTGTGTACACGTTTCTTACTAGCTGTTACAAATTAGGCCGACTTGATGATGATTCGAAGGCTTGCGGAGGATATAAATGAAGGATAATGATTTGTTACAAGGTAGACGAAGGAGGAAATGAATGATTATGATAAGACATGAAGTAAATTCATAAGTGTCTGATCTGAAGAAGAAGCAAAAGTGGAGTAGAGTGTAGAGCAGAGAACAGAATAAGTTGCAAAGCAGAGAATCGAGGAGAAGGAATCATGAAGTAATGTTGTATGAATTATTTGTAATCCCTGGGCTGCGGTCTAGAATCTATAAAGCCATTGAGGCATGTGTAATTCGATTTGAAGTATAATATATGATGAATGAGCTTTGAAGGCTGGGTTTTTCCCTGTTAGGGTTTTCCCAGGATACATCTTGTGTTATGTGTTCATGAATATCTTATATCTTTCTGTGATTAGTTGTTAGCTTCCGTTGCGTATCCATTATGATTATGGTGTTAGTTGTCAAAAGGCTGCAAGGTTGGACAGTCCCTCACCGGACCCTCCTACCTTGACTACATCAAAAATGGGGCCTTCGAGGGGTTCGTGGAAGAAAAAAATAACTTGCAGTTATTAGGCACAGATAAACACGCAAATAAACCAGGGCACCACAACGAAGTAGGACCTGGAAACATCGACGGAGATCAGGGACTCCACACCATTCCAGTTACCAAGCCGATAGTTAAGCAAAACAATTAAACATGCAGCACGGGTTAAATTTGAGAGTTGTATAGCTGTATTTAAAGATTTTACATGTGCACACATCAAACAATTAAATTTTGTTATCAAAAATAGAAAATAGAAAGAATTGAAAGTAGTGATATTAAATTATTACAGATAAATGACATGACTCACATCACTGCAGACCCAATCAATTCCAATGTAGCCCAAAGAGAACAAAATCTTAACAGATTTCAACTAATTATTATACTTTTAATTGAAGTATTATGTATACACCTAAAAATTGCTCGAGTCGATTTAAATAAAGATTTTAATATTTATTTTCTTCCTACTTCTTCTATCAATTAAATAAATATCCTAATTTGTTTAAATGGTTCACATCCCTCTAATAATTAAATAAAATCAATTTATTTAATTAAATTCGCTAATTCTTCTATAGTCTTATCTAAATTAAATAATCTAAATTATTTAATTATTTCTTCCAAAGTCTAAATAAATGTTCAAAATCCATGTCACCTAATCCATGTCATTCTTCCACCTCACCATATTGCACACATAATTAAATATTTTAATATTTAATTAGCTAATTACCCTCACCCACATGTGTCCTATTATCTCTCAATCACCTTTATGCTCAAAGACACTTGTCTTTCTAATTCTAGTTCATCTCTCACATCCCATCAGATCAAGAGTCCTTCGACAATCTCCTCAGAGTCTTCCACTTCTAACTCACAGGTCATTTGTGAGCACATTGACATGTGGCTCATGGATCCACTTATTCCTCTACCTTGTAAACGTAGTAGGAACATTTCCCATGTTTATCTCCCTCAACTCCATCTCAACCATACACCTCACAGATAATTCCTCCAGTCATGGATCTATTGACACTTGGACTTTACCTCTCCTCAGCCTATATAAACAAGGTTCTCATACACATTTCAGATATCTCAAGCTTTAGTAATTTTACTCCACAGGAATCCTACCAATGTGCCTTTGGCAAAGTATCCTCATTGCATTTGCATAACCTCATTATCATCACATCATCCAATCATGTCTCCATATCTCCATTATCAACCATCCTAGAGTTGCATTGTAGCTTCATCTTCATTGCATAATCCTGTTGGCAAGAGACACTACTTCGCATGACAGGTGTTGTCATTGATGGAAACTAAGATTATTCCACTCATCTGCATAACACAATTTGATCATACCAGAAGTCAGAATCAGAATTTATCTAAGTCTGAGAAGTCAGAAACAAAGTAGGCGACAGGGTCCGGTATCTTGGTTCGGATCTCTCCGGTGCTAAATCAGAGTTTGCTGCGGATTTGAGGGAGTCATAAGCATTGTCAGGATAATCTAAATCCAGAGTTTTGGCCTCCGTTGATGAAGGATTCAAAAGGTATTAGCATATGAGTATCAGGTTAACAGTTTGACAGAGCGGACAGAAGAATAACATACCGACCTTGTAATTGCTCTTGGTTCTGGATGTATAGAAGTTGTTGGTTGGACAAGTTGTAATGATCAGTTATAGTAGCCGACCTGATTGATAATTTGTGAGTGCAATTTTTGATCTGCGTTACAAGTTGTACATGGATTTAGACAACAGGGCAAAATCTTCAATAAAGTTCTAAGTGTTCTTGAAGCCGACTGAAAAGTGGTTGAATATCAGGATGCGGATATATATAGCCAATGGATTTGAATGATTTGGTGTATGGTGATGCGACTATGGAATAAGTGTGAAAAATGGCAGAGATCTAAGGTTCGAATGTTAGCAGAACAGTAAACAAGGCAGAGTAAGGATGAAGTGTATCAAGTCAGTATTTTGTGCTTAACTGGAACTAAACCTTTGCATTGGTAGATGTTAATTATCAGTTCAAATTCATTGTAATCTTCTTTCTATAGGCAGTGAACCTTCTGTAGGCAGTGAGCCTTCTTTTGAGTAGTGAGCTCTGGGCAGTGAGCCTGAATGCATGTGCATTCCCCTTTGTAATACTTTTAACAGAGTATAATCTTTGTGGGTTAACCCCCACCGTGGTTTTTCCCTTAACCGGGTTTCCACGTCAAAAATCTTGGTGTCAAGTGTGTTATTTATGTTTCTGCTCATGTGTTATTGATTAATGCTGAAATGTTTATATCATCAATTTGATTATAAGTTGTAAAAGAAGATTAAAGGCAGAAAAGTCTAAATTGTGTGACAACTGATTCACCCGCCCCTCTCTCAGTTGTCTGAACCAATTCCAACAAATCCATCATACAACCATTCTCCTATTGTCATCTTCAACAACAAGGAAGTACACACTTCTGAGAGCTCAACTCATTCATAAGATCAATAGGAGATAAGAAACAATGGAAGTTACGAGGTGAATCGGTCTACGAAGGTAATATCTTTGATTATTGTATTTGCATCAATTCCATTGAAGTTATTGGATATTTTAGTAGTTTTTACTATGATTCAGAAGTTCAATCACAATTATAAGTCACTCTGGACTAGAATGTTTTGGTTTTGCACTAAAGGAGAATTGCGAAGAATGCATTTTTTGTTGGTTGAAAAGAAAATAAGGAAGTGACTAAAACCGCAAGCTCAAGAGTCTGACTAGAGGTAAGATTGCACCATGCATGTCTTCTTCTTTTATTCTTGCATTCCTTGAGAAAACATCTCTTGTAAGAGTTTATTTAGCATGAGCTTTAAATGTTTTTGAAAACCCTGTATAAGTTATCCTGTGTAAATGTTTGCACAAGTATCTCACATGCTTATTGTAGATTAAACTGGAACTATTACTCAATACCTTATATGTTCACGGGTGGCAATATCATTAAGGCCACCCTTACAGGTGTTGTAATACAATTCATATACCATGACTGTTGCTTCCACATTTTACATGCATATCTATATGCTCTGTGTGAAACGTTCCAGTCTTATGCATCCGCCTTTTTAATGCAATTTTTTTCATTTAAATTATGATTTATGATTTAGATGAATCTATTAACTCTTGTAAACATTAAATTGTTAGGAGAATGTGTAAATTTAAATATTAAACATTTTATTTATGGTTCAATTTTTATAAATTTAGATGAATTTGAATAAAATATATAAATCTTTCATATTTTTTAAATATGTATGGACTACAATTTTTTTTTTTGATGAAAATGCCAATCTATATATTATAGGTAAATAGAAACATCTTCACAAAAATAGATGGGTGGTATAAAGGCACACCTCAAATGTCAAATGGGCCTAGCCCAGAAACTTCTAGAGTATCAAAGTATCAAAGCATAAAAGCAAATCAGAATGGACTACAATTTGAAAATGTCTCAAAGAAAAAAAATTAGTATTCTATCAAGCACTTTTTCCCATGGTCAAGTATGTCCCAAGTTGCAGCACCGAATGAAGATCATAATTTTGATTTAAATGAAGACTTAGATATTCTGGGGCATGTTGAAGAGTGTGCTGATGAATATCAAACAAGAGAAAAAATACACTGAATAAAAGAAAACTTGAAGTAAAATGAGAATTTTGTGAGGAATGGAAAGTTAAGTTTAAGTGGTTGAGATGCATAATATATGAATGAAAAAGTTATGAAATGCATATATTGTGAAACATATAATGCAACTGGACCATGGAGAGCAGGTAATGGTTGCATTAATTTGCAACATGACTCATTAGTTATTCATGCCAATTCAAACATCCATAAGATTTTACTAGATAAATGGACATGTGGAAATGAAAAGAAAGCAAACCTATTATAGAACATATAGAAAATGTTGATGACATTAACAAGGAAAGAGTCATCACAACTATCAAATTAGGTTTTTTGATGGTTTAAGAGGATTTACCCCTTTAAAAATATGAATCACTTTGCTCTATTGTGTTTAATGTGAAAAATGAAGAGGGTTTGGTTTTAATGGTTTGTGTTGATCCTTCTTTCACCACTAAACATTCAAGGACATTCAACCAAGTAGAGAACTCTACTACAGATCTCCTATCACTTGGAACATAGGGGAAGAATGGAATTGTATGATTTAGTTGTTCAATTAAGTCAATTATGCTTAAAACCCTAATTACATGAATTCATGAACAAATGAACAAATCATAGAAAATGACCACACACAGAGATATCAAATGTGTACCATATTTTGAAGTTTGGAAGGTAGAAAAGTTAGAGACTAATGAGCGGGTGCCCTAGTCCAGTGCCATAGTTTCTGTTGGGATCTGGGAATCTTGTCTGCAACCTATTCTTGTTGTTTTGGAGATTTTCCTGTTGCGGGATTCGGAGGACTAATGAGTGGGCACCCGAGTCTAGGTCCCTATTTTCTTTTCTGATCTACAATTTTGACAGTCTGCACTACTTTCTTGCAACTCCACTTTTTCTGCTTTCGCAACCTGTAACCTGCAATCATGAAAAAATGGGTTGGGTGTTGTGGTGTTTAGAGGCTTGCCTCAGTCAAGCCCCAGAGAGACATTCAAGTCTTCCGAACACCATTGTCAAATAAAGAGTGCATATCCCTGTGGGATAGAGGAAAAATCCGAATGATAAATGATAGAAAACATAATTGATATCACCTTGTAGTGAAGATCTTATGGAAGGAAGATGTTCTTCATGCCATGAGGAGATGGATGCCAAATTTGCAAATACAAACACAATAACAACAAAGTACTACTCTATAACACAATGAATTCCTTGAATCACTTTCACAAAATCACAATGCTTATCAAATTTCCATCTAGTTTACAAATGATAACCTAATCATGCTTATATATGCAACTACAAACATTCCCGCTAAGAATTTTGTAATTCAAACTTACCGTGTCAGCATAGGACCTAAATAACGGTCATAAACTGACACTTTCAAATTGGTCCTGATCTAAAATAGGGAAGGACTAGGACGTGGGCGCCCAAGTCTTACCCCCTATTTCAAGCAGGATTTATGTTAAGTGCATCCCCTGAGTCCAAATTGCCATGAAATTTTAGGGTTTTCTCATCAGGAGTCATCAAAATCATGCAAGATGCTCTAAATACATTCTAAATGACCCAGGAGCTAAACCTTAATAGGAAAAAGGCCCCAAGGTTACTTTTTATGACATAACATTTAGCCCCCACTTTAATGTGTGTATAAACACGAGGCCATTACATGCATTAAAGTATGGTCAACAAACACAACAAACACGCCAAGCATGGAGAAGACATGCCAATCACAGAGAATATAGTAACAGGCACGCAAAACACGAAGAAGATAGTTACTGTCACACAAAACATGGAGAAGATAACATTGAAGATGTTATCCTATTTTCCTCTGCTCAGAGTTAAATGGCCAACCTGGTATTTTCCTTGAAAATCCTTTGAAAAAGTCCCTATAAAGCAAAAATGCCAAATTTTCTAGGGAACCATGCCTAAAGAACCTAACCATTGTAAAGAGCTTGAAAAAATAGGCAGGTTTGCTTTTTACATCACCCTAAAATTTGACCAAACAAAAAAGTTATTCATGGTCAAAGTTTTGGTCAAACATACAGTTCAAATGTACATTTGGCGGGCTTGCAAATCCCCATCGGCCTTAGAAAATGTAGAAAAAATTCAGTTTTTATGCATTTCAGAATGTATATCGGGCCAAGGAGACACATATACAAGTGAAAGATGCAAAGAAATATGCATAAAAATGTACAAGGCCGGCGGACATACATGTGCTATAGTGGAATGTATATTGGTAGGTTGCTACAGTGCCTTGTATATTTGCGCTTGTATGTTTACACATACAAGCGAAATATACAAAGAAGAGATACAAGGAAAATGCAACACCCAATATACATGTGCAAATGTACATTTGCTACAGTGCCGCAGGGAACATACAAAAGCTTTTGTATGTCGCCAACATACAAAAGGTGGGGCCCGCGCATATACAAGAGAGGATTGTATGTCTTCTACATACAATCGAAGCATGCAAAGAATATACAAGGCTGAATATGTAGATGGTGGGGTCCACAGTATACAAGGGGTTTTGTATGTCGACGCATATACAAAAGAGAATGTATATTTCGCTTGTATGTTTACACATACAAGTGAAACATACAAAGATACATACAAGGCGGATTGTATGTTTCTACATACAATGGATCACGTGAACAGTGGCTTGTATATCGCGGATATACAAAGCATTTATACATTGGTGATATGCAAACCGGATTCCAAATGAATATCATTTCTGGCTCATTCAGGCTTCGGGTCTGATTTGTATGTATGAGGCCATTTGTACATTGCGATATACAAGGAAAATACAAGGATGAATATGCAAGGCAGATCCGACAGAATGGTCAAATGCAGTTAATGGTTTTTGGGGTCTGTGGCTTGTATGTTGGCAGATACAAGGATTTTCAACTGGTGGGACCCGCACATACAAGGGCGATTGTATGCATATACAATCATGACTACAAAAGGTAAAATGCATGATTGTATGTACTAGTTTGTTTGTATGTTTGCTTGTATCTTCGCATGTACAAGCTGATATGCAAGGGAGATTTTGGCCAGACATGATGCATCGACAGCTTGTTTTTAAGTCTTTCTGAAGGTCGATGGAGGATGCAGTTCTTCAGCGATGGGTCCCAGTCTTCAAGTTCGACGGCTAATCAAGGGGTGCAACGTGGCAGTAGCGAATGTGTTACAAGACAGTTTCAAATGCATCTTTCTGAAGTGATTACAAAGGCCTTTTGGCACCAAAATGCAGAGATACATACAAGGTTTTCAAAGCATGCAAAGACAGGTCCAGAGGTATTTTCAGAGGCCGATATATACACAGATGCAGAAGTGATATATAGGCAGTTGACCAGATCTTTGACCGCCTATATCTTCCCCATTTCAGTGAATTTCGACATGTTGTAAGAGGCAAAAATGCTTGTTTTTGCCTCCTCTTTCATTTGAGCAAGTTTTGGGGGGGGATTTTCCAGTTTTCATTTTCCAAGTCTGGCTTTGCATATTTTGGCCGATTGGACGTTTCAGCGGCCGTCTTGAAGTTTTGAGGGGTTTTTCTCCTCACAGTGGCTCAGGTTGGTGAATTTCTACAGGCACATTCATGGCACATGGGCTCTTTGTCTTGCAGGACCAACTTCTATGCAGTGGATGATGACTTTGGAGGTTGCTTCTCCATTTCCTGTCCTGTATCGCGTCATGGCTGCCATGTTCTGCATTTTCTCCTAGCAACGGCATTGTCCACGTCCCTTCACCATGCCTTTGCCCATACTTTCTTGCTGCTGGCATTTATGGCCTCGTTTCTGTGAATCAGAGACTCCACACCCTTCTGGCAGGAGCCTAGCTTATAAAAGATATGTAAACTCTTTTGAAATATAGGGTATTTTGGGGCTGTTATGCTGCCAAAATTTTGTAGTCAGACCTCTTAGTGTAATTGCAAGGGTATAGGAATGTGACTCACTGTGCCTGAATCTGGCCTCTGTTGTCTTCCTTTTATCCACCAATGAGTGTAATTAGCTATGTTGGTATCCCCCTGCTATGAAATATTTCTGCATTGTAACAGTTTTCTGGGCCTTCATGGTTAATAGATGTTGACTTCTCGCCTCTTTTATGTCTGAATTTCTGTGTTTTCAATTGGAGTTGTAGTCTATTATGTGGGTAAAATGGCCCCTCTACAGGCTTAGCTTTCATACCGAAGCCTCAAACTAGTCTTAAATCTGTGTGAATCCCTCCTTAGCATCAAAAGAATCATTGTTGTGTCCACACCTTGACCACTATCACTCACTAAATCTAGTGTATCACCTCTTTTCCTTTTCAATTTTCCTTCTAACTCTTTTCTCTGCAAGTTTTTTAACACTAGGTTTAGTATCACTGCTCCAAGTAATAGGCTTAGAGCAAGGAACCAGCTTTCTCTAGAGGTCTGATCTCAAAATCGCAAGGTCCCACACTTCGAGATCATTCCAATGTTACCCCAAGTTGCTAAGGTTTCACAACTGCAGCAAGGGTGCAAATCTAGGTGATAACAGTTTCTGGCATGCCCGGTGGGATGTAGAATTGAGAATTCTAAGTTCAAAATACTACATTCAGTTACTGGTTTTGATATGCAGCCTGTTGGTTTTTTCCTGGACTAGATGCTTATTCCTAGATTTCCCTACAAGGTAGCCATCAATGATCAACAGGATCTCTGGGCCAGGGGCCAACAGTGTAGGAGATAGACTCTATATTTTATCTCCTCTTCTTCTTCAGGCTCTGCAAAACCTAGGGGGGTATTCCCTACTCAACATCCATGAGGATATACATACAAGGCTGGGATGCTGACAGAAAGCAGATAAGTCCTCTTGTAAGTAGACCAAAACTGTAAGATAAGAGCAAAGGGGATAGCTTTGGGCCTATTTGCAGTTGTAGACAGAGGACTGAGGATCCTAAAACTAATTCTAATGTCCTAATGGTTGTTTTAGAGTTTGGTTTTGATTTTATATTTGGATGCAAAGCTGGACATGGTATATAACACAAAGACAAAGCTAGATCGGTGCCTATCCAGGGCCTGGAGTCAGTAGACATACACCTTTGAATGATATGCATGAACAACTAAAACTGGATTTCAGGGGGATACATATGATACCTGCCTTACAGATATCTCCCAATACAGAGTGTTAAGCTATCTATACTTATGGCATCCCTACTGCAGTATACCCTTCCCAATGTTCAATCTGAGAACAATTTAATCTACCCCTTAAGCAAAAGTTAAGAGATCAGACATTCAACATAGGAATTCTATGTTCTAGAATCTTAGACATTCCTTGAATACCTAGACTCAGAAGAAAGATACATGCAAAATTGGAGATAGAATTAGCATAACACATGCAAACATAGCATTATTCATATAAAATTGACCATGAAACCAGTGGATTCATGCAAAAACATACAACAGGAGATACATAAACTCACAAGTTTTGCTGCACAGAGCAACCAAATCAGTTGTATTGTATTACAGAGCCAAATGTTCAACTTTCAACAACCAAAACAATGGTAACACAGTCTGCCTATATCGGCCAGAAAGTGTACCCACAGCAATTAATTACATGATTTTTACAAAAAACTGCCATATACAGCCCATGAGAGATGGCGCCCATAAGTTATCAATGCAGTAGGCAGAAGAGTTGACAGGGGTGGCCTCGAGCCCTGTGCCACCATCTAGAAGTCTTCATGCTAAAAATCAGGCAGTTTAATCACTTGTACTGTCGCCCACACCCCTGCTACAATCACCATTGATGGCTCAACCACCCGTGGCCTACTTGGAAACCGTCGCATTGTTCAAAATGGAGCTTCCCGCCAAGAAGCGCTTCCTCGCATGTTCAAAATAATGTAGGGAGATTAATCCCACATGCATAGTGAGAAGACCACTTCAACGTTTTATAAACATGGCCACAAACATACTAAGTGTCGAGCACTTTTTCCGTGCTTGACACACAAGCCCTCGCCCAAAGCTAAGCCATCGGCTTGCCCCAAAAAACTCTCGCTGATCTATCAAGTCTCTCCGATGGCAAACAAAACACACCCTCCGTCGCCGTGACTCCCTCCATCGGAGCATCCAAAAATCCTCTGGCCGACCTCATGTGTTACACCGATGAAGCCCATCGCAATCCCCTGTCGGCCAGACCAATCCCATCGGCCAACCTGAAACTCCTCTGACTGACCTCAATAGTCTCACCGACGCCATCGCAAACTCCATATTTCCCATCATCGGCCAGAGATAGACCATCGGGCCAACTTCCATCGACTAGGCCAACAAAACAAGTCTCACCGATGGCCAAGCAAAAAACACCTGTCGCCAAGACAAAAACCATCGACCAACCCAAAAGCAACGCTCGCCAACAACAAAAGTCACGCCGATGGCAACTTGGCTTCCCATCTCCGTCGGTGTGACTTAGACCGTCGGAGCAAGACCACAAACCTATGCCGATAGCTGCCATCACGCCGATGAAACCAAAAACATAAAGCTTTGAACCATTGAACCGGTTCAAACAGATGGTTCAATGGCGAGGTTCAACACTGAGGTTCGCCGGCGAGGTTCAAACTGAAAGTTCAAAGACACAATCAGAGCACTCAAAAAAACAAAACTTTCACTGATGGACAAAACATGATGACCCCTTCCTCAGGAAAGATGATGCAGATGCTGCAAAACACTGAAGGGGTGCCAAAACTCAGAACCTTTTGGATTTTTTGGGAAGGTGCCTACATGAAAAATTGCTCAGAAACTGACAGTCAATTCAGGCACCAACAGTGGCTCTGATTGGGGACGTGCAGGTGCAAGACTGCAGCGAGAACCCCAGATCTCTGGGATGCAGACCAGTCCCCTATCCATTGGGCACAAAGTCAAACTTGCACCAATCTGCATCACCAAACACATTATTTTAAAATAAACATGGTGGCCTAGGGCCACCAAAAAGGAAAAAACCAGACTTTTCCTTTGTCAAACACCTGATTTTCTTTTGATTTCTTCAAATGAAGCCTAAAAGCATTTAACTGTCTACAGCAAGCCCCTTGGCAATTATTTGTGCTGCTGCTCATTTCTTTTTCTTCAACAAATCTACAGCTAGCTTCATCAGCATATATAATTATCAGTTGTAGAATGTCATCATCATATGAGTCACTGATGTTGCTTGAAAAAATAATAGACTCACATGAAACAAATGAATCCACATCAGAATTTTGCCCTTCCTCAAAAAATAAGAGCTCCTCTGTATCAAACATGCAATATTAAGGCACAAGCAACATCTCATAATCAAATTTATCTTGATGAACATACAGATATCCATCATCATCATGCACGGCAGTTTTGTCATTAATGTCCACCTAAAATGTCTCAAGAGAAGGCAGAAATAACTCAGAATGTAGCCCTACACTGAAAGCTTCATAGTCACCCCTACAATCAACACTATCTCCAACTGTATGAGCACACACATCTGCAATTTTCCCATCCACCTCTGAATAGTGACCTTGTTTTTTATCTTCACTAGTGCCCTGATAATCAAAAGCAAAGTTTTCAACCTTTGCACTATGAAGGTGGCCAAAATCTTCAAGGAAACATTCATAATCAGCATCCAAATATATTTCATCATCTGAAAGGCTCACATATGCATCTGAATGCTGGCAATCACTAGCATATTCACTGCCATCCCTTGAATCAATGTTTTCTATATTCAAAGTGAAGCTCTGCATATCCACTTCATATAAATAATTAGGCATAACTGGGATATGCACACTGCTGCAAGACACAACTTCATGTATGTCTCTCATTTGATCAATTGGAGGGCACCTTGTGTCTGCAGGCTTGTCTTCTAAAGGCTTATAACAATCTTTGTTTTCATTATTACAAGATGTGCTTACATTTTCTACAACATTTTCTTCATGCATCACATCATGGCTGCACACATTATTTTGAAATATATTTCCCTCTATACAATCATTTCTCAATGCACATACTGGGAGAGCTAAAATATATTCACTTTGATAACTGCTTTGACAACTTGCAGCCATGAAACCTACTGGCATTCCATATTTCTCATTGTTTTCTATGTCCATAGCAAATTGGAAAGCCTGGTGAAGTGTGACTGGTTCTTTATCTCTCAACAGATAACTCATTTCTTCATCAAATGCAGCCAAATAAATTGTCAAGCACAATGCATTATTAGGTCTCATATATTCAAGGATCTGCTTGAGCAATTTAATAAACCTAAGATTAAAGGCTGGAACCAGCTCCTCATCTTCCCTTTGGATATTCATAAAATGTATGATTAATGAGGCCGCATCAAACCTTTCACCAAACTGCCCTAGGAATGCAACTTCTAAATCTATCCATGAAGAAACTGAACAAATAGGCAGGTCTGAAAACCATATCCTAGCATCATCTTCCAATGACTGAACAAAGAGTCTCATTACTACATCTTCATCCTCTACCTCATAATCTTCTATTAAATTACAAAATCTTTGCAGATGTTTGTTTGCCAATTCAGAATCTGATCCACTATATTTTGGCAAACATATTCTAATTTTATTGGGAATAATATTTGGGTAACCATATATCCCTGTGAAATTTAGGGCTTTATATCTTTCAATAAAGAATGGTCTTCTTTGAGAGCACGACCAGGCTTGCTGTTCTAAACTCAACATTTTGAATCAAAGATGAATACCTGAATATATGTTGCAGCATTGATAGGTTCTTTCAATAGAGTCGCCACCTCTCAGAGAGAGGACAGAATGTCAGCAAGGCACTTTTGTTTTCTGGATTCATCACCCCAGCAGAGCACCACATGGTTCCTTTTTGCTGCAACAACTTCACTGGAAACTAGATTTTCCAGCCCTCAGGTTACTTGACTCTCTCTCTCCCCAGCAGAGTCGCCAATTTCTGTTGGTTTTTTCTCGGACTAGATGCTTATTCCCAGATTTCCCTACAAGGTAGCCATCAATGATCAATAGGATCTCTGGGCCAGGGGCCAACAGTGTAGGAGATAGACTCTATATTTTATCTCCTCTTCTTCTTTAGGCTCTGCAAAACCTAGGGGGGTATTCCCTACTCAACATCCATGAGGATATACATACAAGGCTGGGATGCTGACAGAAAGCAGATAAGTCCTCCTGTAAGTAGACCAAAACTGTAAGATAAGAGCAAAGGGGCTAGCTTTGGGCCTATTTGCAGTTGTAGACAGAGGACTAAGGATCCTAAAACTAATTCTAATGTCCTAATGGTTGTTTTAGAGTTTGGTTTTGATTTTATATTTGGATGCAAAGCTGGACATGGTATATAACACAAAGACAAAGCTAGATCGGTGCCTATCCAGGGCCTGGAGTCAGTAGACATACACCTGTGAATGATATGCATGAACAACTAAAACTGGATTTTAGGGGGATACATATGATACCTACCTTACAGATATCTCACAATACAGAGTGTTAAGCTATCTATACTTATGGCATCCCTACTGCAGTATACCCTTCCCAATGTTCAATCTGAGAACAATTTAATCTACCCCTTGAGCAGAAGTTAAGAGATCAAACATTCAACACAGGAATTCTATGTTCTAGAATCTTAGACATTCCTTGAATACCTAGACTCAGAAGAAAGATACATGTAAAATTGGAGACAGAATTAGCATAACACATGCAAACATAGCATTATTCATATAAAATTGACCATGAAATCAGTGGATTCATGCAAAAATATACAACAGGAGATACATAAACTCACAAGTTTTGCTGCACAGAGCAACCAAATCAGTTGTATTGTATTACAGAGCCAAATGTTCAACTTTCAACAACCAAAACAATGGTAACACAGTCTGCCTATATCGGCCAGAAAGTGTACCCACAACAATTAATTACATGATTTTTACAAAAAACTGCCAGATACAGCCCATGAGAGATGGCGCCCATAAGTTATCAATGCAGTAGGCAGGAGAGTTGATAGAGGTGGCCTCGAGCCCTGTGCCACCATTTGGAAGTCTTCATGCTAAAAATCAGGTAGTTTAATCACTTGTACTGTCGCCCACACCCCTGCTACAATCGCCATTGATGGCTCAACCACCCGCGGCCTACTTGGAAACCGTCGCACTGTTCAAAATGGAGCTTCCTGCCAAGAAGCGCTTCCTCGCAGGTTCAAAATAATGTAGGGAGATTAATCCCACATGCATAGTGAGAAGACCACTTCAACGTTTTATAAACATGGCCACTAACATACTAAGTGTCGAGCGCTTTTGCCACGCTCGACACACAAGCCCTCGCCCAAAGCTAAGCCATCGGCTTGCCCCAAAAAACTCTCACTGATCTATCAAGTCTCTCCAATGGCAAACAAAACACACCCTCTGTCGCTGTGACTCCCTCCATCGGAGCATCCAAAAATCCTCTGGCCGACCTCATGTGTTACACCGATGAAGCCCATCGCAATCCCCTGTCAGCCAGACCAATCCCATCGGCCAACCTGAAACTCCTCTGACCGACCTCAATAGTCTCGCCGACGCCATTGCAAACTCCATATTTCCCATCATCGGCCAGAGATAGACCATTAGGCCAACTTCCATCGACTAGGCCGACAAAACAAGTCTCACCGATGGCCAAGCAAAAAACACCCGTCGCCAAGACAAAAACCATCGGCCAACCCAAAAGCAACGCTTGCCAACAACAAAAGTCACACCGATGGCAACTTGGCTTCCCATCTCTGTCGGTGTGACTTAGACCGTCGGAGCAAGACCACAAACCTATGCCAATAGCTGCCATCACGCCGATGAAACCAAAAACATAAAGCTTTGAACCATTGAACCGGTTCAAACAGATGGTTCAATGGCGAGGTTCAACACTGAGGTTCGCCAGCGAGGTTCAAACTGAAAGTTCAAAGACACAATCGGAGCACTCAAAAAAACAAAACTTTCGCTGATGGATAAAACATGATGACCCCTTCCTCAGGAAAGATGATGCGGATGCTGCAAAACACTGAAGGGGTGCCAAAACTCAGAACCTTTTGGATTTTTTGGGAAGGTGCCTGCATGAAAAATTGCTCAGAAACTGACAGTCAATTCAGGCACCAACACAGCCAGTGATATCCAGACCTGTAAGAGGTTGAAGCTTTGCATATCTGGCGACTCCAACTTTGGTTTAGCAGAACTAGTGTATTTTTGCTTATGAGAAGAATACATACAAGAAGCAGCTCTTCACCTTTTGAGTATTTACAACTATCCCCAAGCAGGAGAAAAGGGGTAGCAGCTGAGAAGCGCAGGATTCGGGTGCAGTCCAGTAGAGCCAAGTCGACTCCCCCTACCGTCAGATCTCACAGTACCTCAAAGACTTCTTTCACAATGATTCCTGTGGTTAGAAATCAGCCTTTTGTGGCTTTCAACCAAGGCAGTCCATTGAATCTAGCTCAACATGATGATATTCCTGTCGCTGCCCTGAAGAGTTTACCATTCTTTCATGGTGAAGATTAGACTACTCCAGCTGAACATATCAAGGACATCGCGAACCTATGTGCTGTCCATCATGTGATAGAAGAAAATGTGGCAATTAGGCTGTTGGCAGCTTCCCTAAAAGGGAAGGCTTTGCAGTGGTTTAGAAGTCTGCCGGTGAATTCCAAAGATACCTGGGATCGCTTGGGAGAAGAATTGTGCAGTTTCTTCAAGGACAAATCAGACCATCTATTGCTGGTGGAGCAGCTGTCTACAATCAAAAGAGCCCCTCACGAGGTCATATTGGACTTCAACCACTGTTTCCAAAAGACGTGGGATAGAATCCCACCAACGGTAAGACCCACAGCTGATCATGCATTCCTATATTTTTTGAGAGCATTAAATAGTGACATCTCTGTCATGATTCAATCCATGGGAGGGCTTTCCTTACCACAGGCCTATACCATAGCCATTAGGGTTGAAAATAGCCTCATTTAGGCTGGTAAGATTGCTCCTAGGCCTCCTTTACCAATTTTCCCCGCAATTCAGCCACCATTCCCAACATATGTGCCTCCCATAGCTGTTAAACCCGCCGCTCCAACGTTACCAGCAACTAATCTATAGTCAAATAGAACAGAAAGTGCTACTCAAAATTAGTCGTCTGAGTTACAAGAGATCAAGGGATTGTTGCAGTCTTTTGGTAATGAGCTAACAAATATGAAAAAATAGCAGTTCTAGAATAGACAGCCCTATCAGCCACATAGCCAAGGGCAAAACTAGACTTATCAGGGACAGAACCAACCCTACCATGCCAACAGGCCACCTTATCAGAATAATTATCAAGGGGTTAGGCAGAACATGAACCAGAGGCCTTTCCAGCCTTACAACCTTGCATCCACTAGTGCCGTTAGCGACATCGTCCCTATTCAGAACAACCTGGCCGCCGAGTATGAATGGTGCTCTTCAAGCAATCAGCCGCATAGTCAAGCAGCATGTCCAAATGGAACCATAAATCAAGCTTTGGCAGTACAAAATGTTGCAGTTTCACAGCCGAGCACATCTAATGAGGGGACTGTGCAGCAGATTGAACAACCCCAGCATGATACTACTTTCATGAATTGGCAAGAAAATGAATTTTGTGGCATGAACAGAGACTACACTCCAGTTGCAACAAACACGAGAGCCAAAAGGAGAAGTTATGAGATGGATCAGGCGACAAGCAAAGAAAAAGGACCGAATGATCCATCTACATCCCAATTTCCCCACGTGTTACGAAGTACTCAAGCAACTACCAAAGAGCAGCCTTAGTTGCAGGCTGATATTGCTACTGCCAAGCCACATTAGAAGGTGAGTGTCGCTGTACCTTTCAATATTATTAAGAATATGAAAAAGTTAAATGTGACAATGTCCATGTGGGATTCCTTGGTGATCCCGGGCCAAAAAGACATATTGCAGTCTGCTTTGTCTAGTTTAAAATTATCAGATGATGCTATTGTTGACCCAGCCAAGGCTGTCCTTACCAATTCCCCCCAAGACAGCAACAAACAACCAAGCCAGAGTGTCAAACCATTTCCATTCTATGTGTCTCTAATAATAGGAGATAAGCTAGTGCACAATTACATGGTTGATAGTGAAGCAAGAGTTCTGTGATGCCTAAAAAGATTGCAGATCAATTAGGACTGAATTACCAGCCCCTAACCAAGGGTGTGCTCCAACTTGATGGCACAACTGTCAACACCGTGGGTGTGATAAAGGACCTAAGCCTTACCTTACATACATGTCCCAATGTTTCCATCATTCAGGAGGTGTTCATCATAGACCTACCTCCCCATTTGCAATGTGCCTATCAAGGGAGTTCACAGCCAAGATAGGAGGATATTTATCCTCAGACTGGTCCCACATGTTTTTCAGGACCAAATATGGCACCAAAGTAACCCTAAAATCTAAGTTGCTTTCAAATCATCATATAGAACCCTACACACCAAGTGTTGTTAACGCAAATTGCCTTATCTCTGATGACCCTGAGCTTGCTACTACTCACCAACTGCAAACTAAAAGTATACCAGAGGTATTGTTAAGGGAATGGGCCTTGGAAAATACTGTTGATGGTCCTGAAAAACATATGCAAGAGACTAGTATGGGAATATACATACTGCATGAGCCAGAATCAGAAATTCCAAGCCTTGTAAAGAGTCCAGAGCTAGTGATAGAAGAGCAGGATCGGGTATGGAAAATGTATTTTGATGGCTCTAGAAGTACGAATGGGTTTGGTGGCGGCGCAATTCTAGTGTATCCTCATGGTGATAGGTATTATTTTGCCTTCCATTTTGCCTTTTCATGCACCAACAACACTGCCGAATATGAGGGGTTAATCCAGGGATTGCAGTGGTCAAGAAAGAAAAAGATTAGTTGTTTGCAGGTGTTCGGGGATAGTGAACTCATTGTAAATCAAGTAAGAGGATTGCATGCTGTGAAAAATGATACTTTGAAATGCTATAAGCACACGGTATGGGACATGATTGTAGAGTTCGATGCTTTCAATCTGATCTCTATCCCAAGAAATCAGAATTACCAAGCAGATAGGTTAGCTGCAATTGGGGCTCAATTTGACATCCCCAATGATATTCAAAGGGAGAAGGTGTAGCCTCATGTAAAAATAGTGGATAGACCCTCTATCCCTGACAATGACATTCATTGGCAGGTTTTCGAAAGTGATGAGCAAATCCTACATTTTTTGTTAGAGGAGGACGAATTCTCTGTGGTGAACCAAGATAAACTCAAGTAGCAGTATGGCAATGATCAAATAGTTCAGTTGAGGACAAACAAGCTGCCCAAGGGATTGGTAACATTGGAGTCCATTTTTGGCACTGATGATCAGATGAAGAAGACCAAAACTGGCATGCAAGTAAAAGAGGAACATTACGAGGAGCTGGAAATCTTTAAGGGTAAGCTCCTTAAAATTGGTAAAATCTACTCAGCCAAGGACAGAAAGGCTTTTATTGCTCTGTGCCATGAATTTAAAGATGTGTTCGCCTGGGATTATTCAGACCTAAAAGGTTTCAACCCTCACATTGCCCAACATACCATAGAATTAGAGCCAGGGGCAAAACCTGTAAGGCAGAAGCAAAGGCCCCTAAACCCAAAGCTTGAGCCCCTGATGATTAAAGAATTGACCAAGTTAATTGAGGGAAAGATCATTTTCCCGATCAAACATACTTCGTGGGTCTCTAACCTTGTCCCTGTCAGAAAAAAGAATGGGGAAATCAGAATATGTGTCAATTTCAGAGACCTAAATAGAGCATCCCTGAAGGACCACTACCCGCTGCTCTTAATGGAGCAAATCTTGCAAGTAGTAGCTGGCTCAGAGAGATTCTCCTTGCTTGACAGTTTTTCCGGTTATAATCAAGTGTTAGTCAAGGAGGAGGATCGATATAAAACTACTTTTACTACCAAATGGGGCACCATGGCTTACAAAAGAATGCCCTTTGGTCTATCAAATGCTGGCTCAACTTTTCACATGGCTTTCAAGGGTTTGATTTATAAATTGGTGCTGGTGTACCTAGATGATATCACAGTCTTTTCCAATAATGCATCTGAGCATTTATTCCATTTGAGGCAAGTATTTAAGAGATGCAGAGAGTTTGGCATATCTCTCAATCCAAAAAAATGCATTTTTGTTGTTCATGAGGGCAGGCTATTGGGACACGTGGTGTCAAAGGAAGGCATTACCATTGATATAGAAAGGGTAAGAGCTATTCTGGAGTTGCCTTTACCTAGCCACAAGAAGGGACTTCAAAGTTTTATTGGCAGAATTAACTTTCTGCGAAGGTTTATACCAGACATTGCAAATCTTCTGAAGCCTTTGACATCCATGTTAAAAAAGAATACAGTTTTTAGCTGGATGAGGGAAGCCAAGCTAAGCTTCGAGTCCATAAAAGAGGCTCTCTCAGCTGCACCAACTCTGATAAATCCTGACTTCTCAAAGGACTTTATTTTATATGCTTATGGCGGTCTGGATACCATTTCTGCAATTCTGGTACAGCAACAGAGCGAAGGTTTGGAACAAGCAATCACTTTTTTCAGCTAGGGTTTAGAAGAGTATGAACAGAGATACAGCTTCATTGAGAGACACGTCCTTGCAATAGTGAGGAGCCTTAAGAAATTTAGACATCTTATTTCTAATAATAAGATACATCTAATGGTCGCTCACCCTGGCGTAAAGGAGTTCCTGCTGAGTAAGGACGTCAATGAGAAAAGAACTAGTTGGATTACAAGGGTTATGGAGTATGACATTGACATCAAAATAAAAAAGCTTGTCCGAGGAAGAGGACTTAGTGAATAGCTTGTTGCTGGTCCTGAGAATGAAGCAAGCAAGGAAGAGGCGGTGTTTCTAGCCGTAGAAGGTGGACACCAAGTGGACACAGTAGTAGTGGGCACCAGTTGGGTTCATAATATGATCCATTATTTGCAAATTGGTGAATGTCTGGTAGGGTTAGACAGAGCCAAGAGAAGATACTTTAGATTATAGTCTATCCCATACGTTCTCATCAATGGCATCCTTTTTCGGAAGGATTTTAATGGTGTATTGTTAAGATGCATTGAGGAAACTCAAACTGACAAGGTGCTGTGGGAGTTCCATGATGGAACAGTAAGGGGTCATTTTGCCCCAAGGACTACTGCATGGAAGATAATGAGAGTTGGATATTATTGGCCCAGCTTATTCAAAGATGCCTACGCTTGGGCTAGGAAATGTGTGAAGTGTGCCATTTTTGCAGGCAAGTCATGGCTGCCAGCTCTGCCCCTACAACCAATTCAAGTTGAGCAACCCTTCATGAGGTGGGGAATCAATTTCATAGGCCCCATGAATCCATCGTCCAGTGCAGGCCATAGATGGGTGCTTATTGCAACTGATTACTTCACAAGGTGGACTGAGGCAGTGGCTCTAAAGGAGTCCAATGAGAATGTTGTTCTAAATTTTTACAGTGATTTGGTAGCTAGATTTGGGGTCCCTGAATCTATCATCTCAGACAATGCATTGGCTTTCGTTGGATTAAAAATAACTGATTGGGCTGTGAGGAATGGGATTTACTTGGGCACTTCATCGAATTATTATCCTCAGGGTAATGGCCTAGCTGAGTCCACAAACAAAAACCTCATAAGGATCATCAAGAGAACAATGGAGGACAACTAGAGGACCTGGCATACCAATTTGAAATCTGCGTTATGGGTAGATAGAGTAACTCCCAAGAGGTCTATTGGGAACTCTCCATATATGCTAGTTTATGGAAAAGACACAAGATTGGCTATATCTGTAGAGCTGCCAGCTCTTGACATTATGAACCAGTTGGAAATATTTGAGGAAGAGGATCCCATGGAGGTCAAGTATGCTCAGCTCATGGAACTTGAAGAAATCAGAGACAAAGCTATGAAGACTATGGAGTACCACCAATTTAAGACCAAGGGAGTTTTTGATAAGAAGGCCATCCCCAGAAGTTTCAGGGAAGGAGATATGGTGCTCAAGTGGGATGAATTGAAGAGTAGGCCAGGGAGAAGCACTCCAAATTTGACAACATGTGGAGTGGCCCATTTCTCATTACTGAATGCAAGGAGCACAATGCATTTCAGTTATCAAATATGGATGGACAAAATTTGCCTATCCCAGTCAATGGGATACACCTGAAGAGGTGTTTTGAGGTATGAGTGCCTTGTAAATTAGTAGAGTAGGTTTCCTATTTTCAATAAGTGCTACTGCACAATAGTTTAGATGCCTCTTTTGCTTTCCCTAAGTGCTATCTAGCACAAGTAGCGGGTTGTTGTCAGCATTTTGTCTAGCCCCTTGTCTTCCTGTGTCCTTCATTGCTATCATGCCAGGTTTCTGAAGTCAAGATGTTTGTCAAGATATTTTCAGTCTCTTCTGACTCCATGCCCAATGGATATAAGACCACTGATCAGTTATTTAGCAGACAAACACCCCATAGAGGTCGCCAAAAATGTTATCCTATTTTCCTCTGCTCAGAGTTAAATGGCCAACCTGGTATTTTCCTTGAAAATCCTTTGAAAAAGTCCCTATAAAGCAAAAAATGCCAAATTTCCTAGGGAACATTGCCTAAAGAACCTGACCATTGTAAAGAGCTTGAAAAAATAGGCAGGTTTGCTTTTTACATCACCCTGAAATTCGACCAAACAAAGAAGTTATTCATGGTCAAAGTTTTGGTCAAACATACAGTTCAAATGTACATCTGGTGGGCTTGCAAATCCCCATCAACCTTAGAAAATGTAGAAAAAATTGAGTTTTTATGCATTTCAAAATGTATATGGGGCCATGGAGATGCATATACAAGTGAAAGATGCAAAGAAATATGCATAAAAATGTACAAGGCCGGTGGACATACATGTGCTACAGTGGAATGTATATTGGCAGGTTGCTACAGTGGCTTGTATATTTGCGCTTGTATGTTTGCACATATAAGTGAAATATACAAAGAAGAGATACAAGGAAAATGCAATGCCCGATATATAGGTGCAAATGTACATTTGCTATAGTGCCGCAGGGAACATAAAAAAGCTTTTGGATGTCGCCAACATACAAAAGGTGGGGCCCGCGCATATACAAGAGAGGATTGTATGTCTTCTACATACAACTGAAACATGCAAAGAATATACAAGGCCAAATATGCAGATGGTGGGGTCCACAGTATACAAGGGGTTTTGTATGTCGGCGCATATACAAAAGAGAATGTATATTTCGCTTGTATGTTTACACATACAAGTGAAACATACAAAGATACATACAATGGATCACTTGAACAGTGGCTTGTATATCGCAGATATACAAAGCATTTATACATTGGCAATATGCAAACTGGATCCCAAATGAATATCATTTCTGGCTCATTCAGGCTTCGGGTCCGATTTGTATGTATGAGGCCATTTGTACATTGCGATATACAAGGAAAATACAAGGATGAATATGCAAGTTGGATCCGACAGAACGGTCAAATGCAGTTAATGGTTTTTGGGGTCCACGGCTTGTATGTTGGCAGATACAAGGATTTTCAACTGGCGGGACCCGCACATACAAGGGCAATTGTATGCATATACAATCACGACTACAAAAGGTAAAATGCATGATTGTATGTACTAGTTTGTTTATATGTTTGCTTGTATCTTCGCATGTACAAGATGATATGCAAGGGAGATTTCAGCCAGACATGATGCATCAGCGGCTTGTTTTTAAGTCTTTCCGAAGGCCGATGGAGGATGCAGTTCTTCAGCGATGGGTCCTAGTCTTCAAGTTCGATGGCTAATCAAGGGGTGCCACGTGGTAGTGGCGAATGCATATATAAGACAGTTTCAAATGCATCTTTCTAAAGCGATTACAAAGGCCTTTTGGCGCCAAAATACAAAGATACATACAAGGTTTTCAAAGCATGCAAAGACAGGTTCAGAGGTATTTTCAGAGGCCGATATATACATAGATGCAGAAGTGATATATATAGGTAGTTGACCAGATCTTTGACCGCCTATATCTTCCCCATTTCAATGAATTTCAACATGCTGTAAGAGGCAAAAATGCTTGTTTTTGCCTCCTCTTTCATTTGAGCAAGTTTCTTTTTTTGGGGGGGATTTTCCAGTTTTCATTTTCCAAGTCTGGCTTTGCATATTATGGCCGATGGATGTTTCAGCAGCCGTCTTGAAGTTTTGAGGGGTTTTTCTCCTCACAGTGGCTCGGGTTGGTGAATTTCTGCAGGCGCATTCATGGCGCATGGGCTCTTTGTCTTGCAGGACCAACTTCTATGCAGTGGACGACGACTTTGGAGGTTGCTTCTCCATTTCCTGTCCTGTCTCGCGTCATGGTTGCCATGTTCCGCATTTTCTCCTGGTGGCGGCATGGTCCATGTCCCTTCACCATGCCTCTGCCCATACTTTCCTGCCACTGGCATTTATCGCCTCGTTTCCATGAATCAGAGACTCCATGCCCTTCTGGCAGGAGCCTAGCTTATAAAAGATATGTAAACTCTTTTGGAATATAGGGTATATTGGGGCTGTTATGCTGCCGAAATTTTGTAGTCGGACCTCTTAGTGTAATTGCAAGGGTATAGGAATGTGACTCACTGTGCCTGAATCTGGCCTTTGCTGTCTTCCTTTTATCCACCAATGAGTGTAATTAGCTATGTTGGTGTCCCCCTGCTATGAAATATTTCTACATTGTAATAGTTTTCTGGGCCTTCATGGTTAATAGATGCTGACTTCTCGCCTCTTTTATGTCTGAATTTTTGTGTTTTCAATTGGAGTTGTAGTCTGTTCTGTGGGTAAAATGGCCCCTCTGCAGGCTTAGCTTTCATACCGAAGCCTCAAACTAGTCTTAAATTTGTGTGAATCCCTCCTTAGCATCAAAAGAATCATTGTTGTGTCCACACCTTGACCACTATCACTCACTAAATCTGGTGTATCACCTCTTTTCCTTTTCAGTTTTCCTTCTAACTCTTTTCTCTGCAAGTTTTTTAACACTAGGTTTAGTATCACCACTCTAAGTAATAGGCTTAGAGCAAGGAACTAGCCTTCTCTGGAGGTCTGATCTCAAAATCGCAAGGTCCCACACTTTGAGATCATTCCAATGTTACCCCAGGTTGCTAAGGTTTCACAACCGTAGCAAGGGTGCAAATCTGGGTGATAACAGAAGACATGCAAAACACATTGAATGTAGTGAAGACAATGATGATTTTATTTTTCTTTTTCTCATATATGAAATGTAGATTCAAGTACAAGGAAAGTAAACACACCACCCATAATACAGGAGGGACTCATCGCCACCAGTCTTTAAGACTGCACTTGAGAACAAACATGCCATACAAAACAAGCACGCCATACAAATCCCAAAGCATAGGAGGGACTCATCACCACTGGTCTTTAGACTATGCTTGGGAACAAACATGCAATACACACACACTTGGAAGACATGAAGAAAGCACGATAGACAAGCAATGGAGTGTTCCTATTTCTAATTTCATCACCATCTCAAGCACATTACATGCATACATTGACAATTGGGCTTCACCACAACAATCGTTGAAGACATCCTTAAGGGTTGAGTTAGTCATAGAACTGCTTCCCACCTCCGCAAAGGACTTTTTGAAAATGACAGGATGTGCACTCTCTATGAGAAATACACCATCCCCGCCTCCGCAGAGGGCTTAAGATAAGAAAGGATATATACAATATCCCACCTCTATAGAGGGCTTAAATGATTGCAATAGATTTCAAACAAATCTCAGAGTGCAGGAGGGACTCATCACCACCAGTTTTTAAGACTGCACCTAAGAACAAACACACTTTACTAGCATCTAAATCAGACACCTTACCTTATATATGCCCCCACCTTAAGGTGGTTGATATCATATACCAATATCAAGCACGTTAAGGTAGGAAGAAAACACATAATGGAACATGAGCTCTTGTAAAGCCCATGCTCACCAGAGTTGACATGTACTTTACGATTGCCAAATGTTCCCACAAACACTTTCCTACAAGAAAAGTGTTAGTGTCCATATAATCATGATAATCAACAATGCATATGATCAATCATGTAGAGAACTGAGGCATGCATGATTCAAGATAAACAAAGTGCATGGAGCAGCAATATTGTTATGTTTTGTAAGTGTGATAAGATAGCATCAAGATAACATGAAGTGATTCTACTAGCCAAGCGTCGGATAATATATAACAACTCCATCGTCATGTATGGACTAGATCCAATTTTTTATTACTCGCTAAAGGGACACTAGGTCCACATCAGTATAAAATGTTTTTCATCATCCACCTGCTAGATAGAAGCACTAGAGGAAGGGAAACAATAAATCAAGAGAAGAGAAACAAGTGTCTTAGGAACAATCACGTAGGAGGGTGCCCCCAAGTCACCAACCACAACGCTATGTCCATAAGATACAACACGCAATAGTGAAAATAGAGGAGAAGCAATATAGAAGGATGATGATACAAATAGAAGAAGGATCACAACAGAGGCGATCTCTTGGTATCATGGACCTTACAAGAGAATCAAGGGTCATCCTAGGAGGCTTGAACAACACATAACACATCATGGGGGAAACACAACACGGAGGTAAAGAGTTAGAAATACTTACCTGTTGAGAAAAACCAATCTAGAATTTGGAACTTGTGAACATCTTGGAGAGATGCTCTATCAAGTTTTGTGCGAAGCTTGAGTGGTTCTTATGAGAGTCTTGTTTTTCGTCATGAAATCTATGTAATGCTTGTTTCTCAGATTCTTGTATATGCGAGACCTTTTGTTGCTTATAAGGAGGAGAACCACTATAATTTCCAACTGATGATTATCTTCATACTCTTTTCTGATTTTTAAAGCTAGCTTTCTTTGTTGCGTTCATCTATCATAGTAACAAGGACTATCTTGTACTATATTAATATTTTCTTGTGTTATGGTCTCTTGTTTCAATTGTTTCACTTATTTTTTTTATGCATTTTGGTTATCTCCCGATCCTTGTAAAGATAACGGAGGAGGAACCTTAGCATAAATACCTTTTCCCCGTGGACGAGGTGGGTTATCCAACTTTTCCTTATCCACTTCTATTATACCCATGATGTTATCATATTCCAAATAATCCTCGTCTACTTCCACTATGCTCTATTCCATCATATTGTTATCAGTATGCTTAGGGAAAGGATTAGTAAAGATTTGCACATTTTGATTTGGCAGATCAACTGACTTATTTCCATTGTCATTCACACCCAATACCTGTATAACATTCGAGTCAATAAGGTCTTGTATTTCATGTTTAAGACACATACATCGTTCAGTATCATGTCCTTGTTGTTGATGAAAATGATAAAAGGCATTAGCATCAAAATAAGGTCCTTGCATTTTATTAGGATCCAAAGGTTTAATCGAGGGAAGCTTCAAGAGATTATTACTCACAGCTTGATTCATGATAGAATGATAGGACTCAGATATCAGAGTAAACTTTCTTTGCTAATATAGTGTCTTCTTCAGATTAGTGATAGCAGACACTTGAGAAAAGTTATTCGAATTCAGTCCATTAACCTTAATAAAACTCCTATTATTCCTCTTAAAGTTGTTTTGTGATGGTCCACCCGTGGATTGACCAACTTGAGCCGATGATTTTTGGTTTTCATATTGACTAGACGAAAGTTGATAATCACGAAGGGTAGTGCATAAATGTTGAAAGGAGTTATACTTAATCAATAGAATCTTATCATGGATGTTAGGTTGTAGATTTGTAATAAACACCTTTTGAACATCCTCATCCTTCATCTGATATTGAATTTGTGCATAAAGAGATTGATACTGACTAATAAACTCAATTAACTTCTCTTTCGGACCTTGCTTGCAATGAACTAAATCAATCAAGGAAACTTGAGGTCCAATGTTTTCTTCAAAATGTTGTAAAAATTGATCAACTAATTGCAAAAAAGAGTGTATTGAATTCAGAGGCAAAGAAAAACCATTCTAAAGCAGTATCTTTGAGAGATCACGGGAAAACATTTTGCTAATAAATCCTCTTCAAAATAGAAATCACTACACATAGTCATGAATGTTGCCACATGAGTATTAGGATCACTTTTTCCACCATATTTTTCAAAGCAAGGGGTCTCAAACCTTTCAGGCATAGGAGTTCTCAGAATTACATAAGATAGGGGATTACAAGCATGATAAGTTGGTATATTAGGTTGGGAAGAATTTGTCAAGTTTGTCACTTTTTGTTGTAAAGAAGTCATGCTTTGCAAAAGTTGGTTCAAGATGGCATCATTGGGAGATGTGGTTTGCTACAAGAAATTAGAACCAAAGGAGGTGAATGATCTTGAGTTGTGATAAGTGGAGGCTGAGAATAGTTCAATGGTGGTTGGACATAATGATAGGTGGAAGGTGGTTGCGAGTAGTTATATGTAATAGGTGACTGTAGGTATTCATAGAAGAGGTCCCCTTAGAAACCAAGTTCTGGTAATTAAATCCCACAACTTTGTAATTTTGTGAACTAGTTCCATTAGATACTCCAATACCAGTGGTAGCATTACTACAAGCATTTGTATTAGTTGTTAAAATTGTCAATGTAAATGTAGACATTCCAGTAGTTGGTATAGGTGTCGATACTTGCATATGAGATGGAGATGACAAGTTTTTAATACCATTTGCACATTTAGTCGCCGTCATGACATTATTGTGTACAATTTGTGTTAAACCTTGAATAACTATTGTCTCTCAGATTTGCACCCTTGCTAAGTTGCAGAACTTAGCAATTTGGAGAAACATGGGATCTTTCTAGGCCTGTGGGTCACCTGTGATGGAAAGAACCTCCAGAGAAGGCCGACTTCCTAGCTGGTTATCACCTAGAATCTATTAGATTTGCAGAGGAAAAGTGAAAAGGAATGCTTTTGAAAATCAAAGTTAAAAATAGAAAGTGTGAAAATAAGGGTGATTCACCAAACTTGATATGGGTCATGAAACTCAAATTTACATACACTTGGCTAAAAGGAAGCTAGGTGTGCGGAAATCGCTTTCTACACTAATCTTATGAGAAGAGGGCTATGCAAATTCAAATCAATCCTTACAACTACAACAATATGAAACACATAAACGAGATATTGTAGCAATAAACAAGAACCAAAAAGAAGACAGAAGAAGAGAGACAAAGATTTACAGTGGGGAAAACCCTTATCGGGTGAAAAACCCCACACTCATAAACCTGCACAATGTATTAACAAATCTAAAATATGTTTACAATACACTTGCAATGCAAGATTCAATGGCCTTCGACACTTGTGTCTGGAGTCAATTTGGCAGCATAAAAGTACCTGTAAAACCTGTGATACCTCAACTCCTCCAAGCACCTGTTTATATAGAAAATACAAGGCAATATTGGACCTTTCTTGGAATGGGCGTCCAACTTGGCCTCATGGTCCAAAACCCACGCATAAGGACACTTGGTCAACATTGTAGAATGTGCCTGACACTTGTCCACAATTCCCATCCCAAAGGGGTCGCCTATTTCCAAAATGGTCTATGACAGATGCTCTTATGACTCTTACGATCGTCATAGAATCTATCATAGCAGTTACAACTTACAACTATAAGAGAATCTATCATACACATGCTATAAATAGCATATTCTCTTACAACATGTCATAGTCCACCTTGGGGTGCCCAAATATGCCTTTTTTAAAGATGATTCATGACACATGTCTTCACTTGTCTTACAACCTTCTATTTCTGACTCTTACATGTCGTAACTTCGTCATAGGAATCTATCATAACCGTTTCAGTCAACATTCCCTTACACAACATCCAAGATGCTGACACATGGAAAAATTCTCCTACCACTAAGTGGGACTCCTATCTCCTCATGTGAGGACAAAATTACAAGTTGTCATCTTTTATGTAGGATGACACATCACCGTGCCACATCCCACAACATGACAATATGGAATTTATAATTAATTACAACATAGGAAATGAATTAATAAATACAAACACAAATAATGCAAGGAATTACCAAGGTTGAGACACCTTAATTCCCAACATTCTCCCACTTGTCAAACACCTTGTAAGAGCCAATAGAATAACAAGATTTAACTGTTATAGGCCGAGAGGCCCATAGACTCTGAACACCATCTGAACTTCTCTATGCTCACTGGCTTCGTCAATGCATCTGTAACATTCTTCGAAGTATGTACATTCTCCAAATTTACCTTCCCATCCTCTACCATGTCTTGTACGAAATGAAACTGAACATCAATGTGCTTTGTTCTGGCATGGAAAGTTGGATTCTTCACAAGGCAAATTACACTCTAACTATCACAACTGATCATTATCTGACCTGCATCAACACCAATATCTGAACACAAACTCTTAAGACAAATGGCTTCCTTACAAGCATGAGTTGCTACCATATACTCAGCTTCTGTCATGGACAAAGCAACCACAGGTTGTCACTTACTCATCCAACTAATAACACCACCAAACAGTGTAAACACATAAGCACTGGTGGATCTCCTGCTGTCAATGTCACCTGCCCAATCTGAATCCACATATCCACAAATATCAACAGAATGTGGAGGCCCTATAACATTACCATGATAGCATATGGAATACTCAGAAGTACCCCTCAAATATCTAAACACTCGCTTAACTGCATCCCAATGAACCCGTCCAGGATTAGCCATAAATCAACTAAGGACTCCCACTACTTGGGTAATGTTTGGCCTTGTGCAGACCATAGCATACATCAAACTGCCAACAACACTAGCATAAGGTACTCTGCTCATGTCCTCCACCTCACTAGGAGATTTTGGACAATCCTCAATAGATAACTTTGTCCCCAAAGAAACAGGAACACACAATGGTCTACAATCTGCCATGCTGAACCTATCCAACACGGTCTTCACATACTTACTTTAGCTTAACCAAAGTTTTATGTTGGCTCTGTCTCTTCTAATTTCCATTCCTAGAATGTGCCTAGCTGCCCCTAAATCTTTCATTTCAAACTGTGCTGACAACTAAGATTTGAAATTGGAAATTATATTCTTACCCTTCCCAATGAGCAACATATCATCAACATAAAATGCAACAATGAGAATATGATCACCATCAAACTTAAAGTACACACAGTGATCCGATTTCGATCTCACAAATCCAATTGACAACACAAAGGCATCTAACTTCAAGTACTATCTCCTAGGGGATTGCTTCAAACCATACAAAGATTTCTTTAATTTGCAAACCAAATTTTCTTTACCTTTCACCATGTAATGCTATGGCTGTGACATGTAGATTTCTTCCTCCAAATCACCATGAAGGAAAGCTGTCTTCACATCCATCTGTTCTACCTCCAAGTCATAAGTTGCTGTGAGAGACAATAGGAATTGAATGGATGTCAGTTTTGCAACAGGAGAGAAGATCTCACCATAATCTATACCCTCCACTTGTGAATACCCCTTCGCAACCAATCTGGCCTTATACTTCTCAACACTACCATCTGTACCAATTTTCTTCTTGAACACCCATTTGCATCCAACGGGTTTCTGTCCAGGAGGCAAAGGCACCAAGTCCCAAGTTTGATTCTTTTCCAAAGAAACCATCTCATCCTCCATGGCCTCCTTCTAGGAACTTGCATCTTTCATGTCCAAAGCCTTTGATACAGTTCTAGGTTCATCATTGTTAGTGACCAAAGCATAAGCACAACTAGAATCAAGCAATGTAAAACAAAACCTTTCAGGTTGCTTTCTTATTTGTGTAGACCTCCTCAATGGCTGAGGTTGAGGTTCAGCTTCTTCATCTGAGCTTTTAGAGCTACCAGAGCTCTCCTCATCATCATCAGGTCCAACATTATCTTTCTGTTCAGTCTTCTCAGGGGTAGCAAGAAACTGAACAACATCCTCTTTCTTTTCTTTTTCTTCTAGCTGTAAAATAGTGGAAGAAGGTGTAAGTTCTCTGAAGATGACACTTCTGCTATACAACACTTTTTCAGCCACAGGATCCCAAAGCTTGTATCCTTTCACATTGACATCATAGCCAATGAAGATACACTTAACAGCTTTGTTCTCTAACTTTGACCACTTCTCCCTAGGCACATGTGCATATGCCTCACAACCAAAAATGTGAAGATGCCTTACTGAAGGCTTTCTACCAGACCACACCTCCATGGGTGTCTTACCAACAAGAGCTGATGTAGGAGATCTATTTACCAGATAGCAAGCAGTGACAGTAGCTTCAGCCCAAAACTTTTGTTCTAGGCCAGCTCCACTAAGCATACTCCTAGCCTTCTCCATCAGTGTCATGTTCATCCTTTCTGCAACTCCATTTTGTTGTGGGGTGTATGGAGTTATCTTATGTCTTTCAATCCCAAGTTCCTTGCAATATTTATTGAATTCTGTAGAACAGAACTCACCACCATTGTCAGTTCTCAAACATTTAATCTTTTTACCAATCTGATTTTTAGCAAAGGCCTTAAGACTTCAGATTTGCTTTTGAGAAAATAAATCCATGTCCTTCTACTATAATCATCTATGAAAGATACAAAATATACAGATTTTGATAATGAAGGAACATTAACAAGACCAAACACATCAGAATGAATAAGGTCCAACACACTAGAAGACTTATGAGAACTCAAGTAAAACTGAACACGGTTTTGTTTTCCATAAATGTAATGTTCGCAAAAGTCAAACTCAAGATTACAATCATCTAACCCCTCAATGAGGTTCTTATTTTTTAGGGTATGTAGACCCTTCTCACCAATGTGGCCAAATCTCTTATGCCATAACATTGTCTTTTCACCAGGAAGTTTAACTTCCAATGCACGATTACAACCATCAGAATTAGAAACAACAGATTTCTTCACTGCTCGTTCAGATGGTGTGGATGAAGTGACTGTTGCACTCTTCTTTGAGTCAGAAGAACTATTGCATTGTGCAATGCATGCCTCCTGCTGAAACATAGTACCTCTCCTAGTACCCTTAGCAAGCACTAAGCTCCTCTAGTCATCTTGCATCCTTCTTTCGAAAAGACAACCTGCACACCTACATCATTCAACATACTTACAGAAAGCAGGTTCCGTACTAAGCCTGGGATGTGCATAACCCCAGAGATCCCCTTCACTCATCCATCAGGGAATCAGATAGAGACTCTTCCATGACCAACAATCTTCAGATGAGAGTCATCACCCAGATACACCTTTCCACCATCGAACTCCTTATACTTGGTAAAAAAGTCTCGATGCAAGGTCATATGGAATGATGCACCAGAGTCAATCAGCCACACATCATTAGATGCATGGGTTTCTAGGGCTACAATGAAAGCATCACCATCTTCTTGTGACTTGTCAGAATCTGAACCAGGAGCTTTCTTCTTCTTTTTCTTCTCCTCCTTGCATTCCTATTGGAAATGCCCGATTTTTCCACAGTTCCAACAAAAAGCCTTGGGCTTTCCAGGAGATTTGGATCTCCCACGGGATTTGGATCTGCCCTTCTCAGCTTTCTTATCCTTCTTTTTCCCTTTCTCCTTGGGTCTTCCACAAACTGCAAGAGCCTCTTTGGCTACCTCAGAAGACTTTCTCCGCATCTTTGCAGACAACAGCGAAGAAACCACTTCATCCATTTTGAATGTGGATGTGGTGCTTCCAATAGCCATAACAAGATGATCCCATGAGTCTGGCAAAGAACAAAGCAAGGTCATGCAACGATCCTCCTCCTCCATCTTCACACCAACGGATGTCAATTGTGCAACGAGCATGTTAAATGCATTGATATGCTTAGCAACAGATCCTCCGTCCTCCATTTGAAGAGAATACGTCTTTCTCAGGAAAAGTTTGTTCACCAGGGATTTGGCCTAATAAACATCACCCAACTTCTTCAAAAGGTCTTTTGTGCTCTTCTCCTCATGGACATTTAATAGAATAGAATCAGCTCAAAAAATCCCTACCCAACAACTAGGACCAAAGGTGATCAAGCTCTGATACCAACTGAAAGGAAGCTAGGTGTGCAAAAATCACTTCCTACACTAATCTTATGAGGAGAGGGCTATGCAAATTCAAATTAATCCTGACAACTATAGAAATATGAAACACATAAATGAGATATTGCAGCAATACACAAGAACCAGAAAGAAGACAGAAAAAGAGAGACAAAGATTTACAATGGGGAAAACCCTTATCAGGTGAAAAACCCCACACTCAAAAACCTGTACAATGTATTAACAAATCTAAAATATGTTTACAATACACTTGCAATGCAAGATTCAATGGTCTTCGACACTCGTGTCTAGAGTCAATCCGGCAGCATAATAGTACCTGTAAAACTTGTGATACCTCAACTCCTCCAAGCACCTGTTTATATAGAAAATACACGGCAATATTGGACCTTTCTTGGAATGGGCATCCAACTTGGCCTCATGGCCCAAAACCCATGCCCAAGGTGTTCTCTGTATTTCATATGCCAAAAGGGTTACAAAAACATGCTTAGACTGAGTAAGGATTGCAAAAAAATCACTAACTCTAGAAATTGCATGAAAAAGAACTCTATACAAAGAGTCAAATGAATGACTATATACTCTCCAAACAGTTGCAATGAGATAAGGATGAGCCACCTCCATTTTCGTGCATCTCATAAATGTCCCCAAAATATCTGCCTAAAGTCCTCCAAAATGGGTTTCCAATGCAGAAATAGTCAAGGCATGTCATCACCCACCATAAAAGCTCCAGAAAATGCCTTTAAATGCTCTTTAAGGCCACTGAAAACAAGTCAAACCTGTGCAATAACTCTTCTCTATGTTTGTCAACCTCCCCTGCAACATCATAAATGTCTAATATTTTGCACAATAATTGACATAAATACACATTATTTCTGCATTTATTTAACATTGACTAAGAGGTTTATAATTACACTACTTAGTTAATGTTTTACATTCCAAATTTATTACAATTCCATGCAGAAAATAATGGCACTCAGGACACAAATATTTAATTTCTTGATTTTGCATGATTTAGGGACAAATTACATATTGTGAAGAAACGACAAAGTAATCGACGAGACTTACTTTGCCATGTGTGATAAATCTGCCTATTATTGTCCTTTTACATTTTTATTACAAATGATAAAGTAATTCATAATTAATTACTTTATCGTTCATTTACAGCATTTATCTATCTCTAGATTATGCAAAAATTGACATAAAATCAGCTTCATAGCTCCTAGGCAAAAATAACACAACTCCACATATACTTGCATTACCTCTCGCATCTCACTTGCATCATATCACGTATTTCAAGGCTACATCGAAACACCTTATAACCCCATACAATTCATGCATTTCACAACATGCATCATCATGCCTTCAAGGTCCCATGCAATACATTTCAAAGTGACCCTTTTATAACATTGTTATACACATTACAATGCCTTATATGCATCATTTCGCCCACCTTGTGATTATAATAAGACATACCTAGCAAGGTATAACACTCGGCCTTATGTTTTAATAATGCATTTGACTTGACTTTGAAAGAGAATCAAAAGGCAGAAACATGTCTCACAGCCCCTAATGCATTATTACTAGGTTTGAAAAGACCCTAAGTCCTCATCATGGCACAAATAGATTGCAATGATTTGGTAAATCAAAAGCCAAAAAACACAATCAATGCAAAATAGGTCGATCATGAAAAAGAAGGAAAACCTAAAAAAAAGCTTTCATTTTGCATTTTACTCCTCTCTCTCACTGTTGCGCTGCCATGACTAGGGTTCTGAAGGCAAAATGTATAGTTTTTGGTTAATTCTGGGTCAATTTTGGCCGATTTTCTAAGCAATATGCAAGGTTTTTGAGCAATATGCAAGGTGAGTTGCTATTGTCAAGAATTTTTTACCTCTTGTTTGATTTTGGGTGGATTTGGGCCTCTCTGGCCGCGATTTCTGACTGGCTTTGATGCATTGTTCCTTGTTTCCTATGGCTGAACACCATTACATTGCCTTCACTGTGTTTGAGGCCGTATGAAGGTCACTTGAGGAGAAAAAATTTTGTGGGTTCCAACATAGCACTTGGTAGAAACAAACAGTAAGTCTTCCACTGGTCAAACTCTCTTCAAATTTCTGATGTTTACCTTGCATTGTTGTTGTGCTGAAGCGCGATTTCAAGGCATTTCTAAGTATTTTGTCTAAAACGAGTTTAAAAACTTACTCTCTCTATATATTTGCATTCATTTCCATATCATTCTGTAGCATTTGTGGTCAAAACTCACGGCCATATTCTCTTTATCTTATATCATTCTTATCACTGTAAAACAAAAAAAATGGGTGTTGAACTATATTCGACTAGGCTTCAGCATGATAATACTCTCTGTGCATTCTTTTTCTTAAATGAGTTTGAGAAAACCTCACTTTCCTCTGTATCTACACTTTTTCTACATTTTCTATACATATTTGCTTTGACAAACACAAAAAAAAACTTGGTGGCTTCAGGCCGTGACCTATGTGGCTTTTTTTGAGTATCTCTGTGTTTGAAATGAGTTGCATCTTACTCTGTATCTGCATTATTGGCTCCAAACAAGCTCAAGCTATGACAAAAACTTGCAAAATGATATTTTTGTGCATTGGGCTGCTAGAGGTACGATTTGGGCATTTTGTACATTCTGTTCTTGAAAATCTGCATTTGTTCTAGGATGACTTCCTCTCTAGCTTTGATAGAAAACTTATAAAATGACACCTGTGCATTCTAAACTGGAAAATCTGCATTCTCTTCACTGGCTGTAGCATGAGGCTTGAAAAAAACTTCATTTTCTGTGTATCTGCACTCCTTTCATCATTTTCCAACTCGACCCATGACAAAAAAAACTTGTAAAAGAGAACATCTCTAAACTTCTCCGCATTTTAACTCCATGGCTTTCCTTACTAGACCTTTTACATCAGATATTCTTTTGTTATGTAGCAGCAAACCATTGACAAAACATTTCATTTTCTATCTTTGTATAGCTTGGTCATTGATTAATCTCACTCATAAATACTTCTCTGTATCTATCATTGGGTTCTAAAAGCCAGATTTCATTAGAACATGGATAAAAATGAAATATGGAATGCGTTTACTTTTTTCTTCTATCTCCATGATAGTCATTCTTCTCACTGTCTTCTCAGATTTTAAGATCATTTGTTCAACTTCAAATGCCAAACATATGGAAGTTTCAACAAAGTTTTGATGCATTAGCTTGAAACCTGCAAAAAAAGTTTTAGAGAAACCCCAGAAAAGGTATGGAAACCATGGAGGAGGGAAACAAACTATTGACTATTTAACAATCATAAATGATTGCTCTGATCACTATCCTCGTGGTTTTTATATAGACCTCTGTCTTTAGTATGAACACTATGCATACATCCTTCATAACTCCTTTTGTAGGACTATTTTATCAGTTCTTATTGGCCATTCTTGGAATTTTATAGCAGTTATCTTATCTATTGGCTACATCTCTTGGACTCCATGCCTGTGAGCATTGTCCTCAATTTGTTTATGCAAATATGTGACTTGTGAAGTCTGACAGAAATGGGATCAGTAGAAGAACATTTTGTACTAGTGATAAAACTCTCTCCAATGGATGCACAACTCTTTTATGTTTAACAAAACCTTCAACAGACCTTAACAATTTTATATGGACTAAAACTGTCCTCCTCTCATGACAGATTCGACTGCTGATGACATCATTTGATGACTGTCTCTAGTTTTCTTGACTGTTCGTGCACTGCTGCTTACTGTGAGGAGACTGACCCCTATGCTTTGATTGATCTCCATCTTCTTTAGAGATGACTGTTATATGACTACTGATGAATGTTTTGAAGGACTTTATGACTACTCTCTCACCCATATATAGTCTTCTTGCTATGGCTTTATTAGGAACTTGAAAACTATTGTCAAACTTGTGCATTGCATGGATATCCTCTGTTCATCTTTTAATAGTCTTCTTTATTGTAATAATTGCTTCAAAGTCTCCCCTGCATGCTTATCACCTACAGGATGTTTTGACATCTATATCCAACTTATCTTTGCTAACTCTGAATGTGCAGATGTTTCTTCATGACAAGTGACTGGCTGTTCTATGGCTTGTTTGATACTGTTGTTCCTTTCTGAAACACTATGACTATCCTTATCTCTTCCTAGTTCCTTTCATGACTGTTCCAATTGGCATAAGGAGTTTGTAGCTACATGTTGTTCCATTATTTCATCAGTATATAGTTGTATTTGATCATGGTTTGAATTTGTATGGGCCGTGTATGCATTTAAAAGGAAGATAACTGAAGGAGATGATAAGTATCATCTATACATTGCATAAGTTCCCCTTCATTTCACAAAGTCTATACTCATGTCACTGTGTTTGAGAAACCACCCGTGTATAAGCATTTCATGATACCTTGCATCAATGAAATTTTGTGGCATTCTGTAGCATGTATACACTATTTTTCTCCAAATTACCTCAGTCATTCTTATGCTTCAGGTCTACTGTCTATTGTCTTGAGATGCTCTTGTTCCTTCTATTATGACAGTAGCTTCTTATCTTAAAAATGACTGAGTTCTTCCTTTATTGCAATGGTGATATATATTCTTGCATATACAACTGTGTGACAGTCCTCTATGATCGTCTTTGTTGTTTATGATAAATTGATCTGCTTTTTAAAAAAATGAAAAATGACTTGTTCATTTGATATAAATGACTGCCTTTTGACAAGGAAACTGATACATGCATTAGATTGTCTTTTTTATCATCTAATCTTCATCAATGCTGATCCTTTGAACATAACTATCCTTTCACTAGTTGATACATGGCGTGATTGTCTTCAACAGTTCATACTACACTGTTGGCATACCCTTTACCGTGATGACTGCTCCTTAGATTTCTATCATAGATTAGCAAGGATGCAGTTGGTAAGAAAGTTGACTATCCTCTTTACCTTATCGTAGGCTATCTTTGATAAAGATGATTGCATTTCTACCTTGGATGATATATATGATTGCTCCATTATTTCTGCTCTTCAAACATTTTGTAGCATAGATTGTATTATGTGTACTCTATCTTGATTGAATGTGTATGGCTTTGTTCTTATGGCTGCACCTTCACATGATATGACTGCAACATCTTTTGTCTCTGTTGCTTCTTAGTTGATAGTTCTAACATTCTCATTGATGGTTAAATATATTTACTTTTGTTGCACCATTGATAGTCATGATGAAGATGCTAAAGCTCATTGTTCCTTTGGCTAGGGTATGCAACTCACTATTCTAACTGATGGACTGCTGTCCCAATACTTTTATGCATAGTCCAAGTTCTCTCTTTTCCTTTATGACTATCTTTATCATGGCTATGTATGTGATTGCCTTCTTGCTGACTGTTATTGCTCTTGACAGCTGTGATCCACTTTCTAAATACACTCCTTGGGTTGTGCTTTTGCATTTATATATTGCATATGGAATGTTCTGTAAGGACTATGAGCTGGGCTCAACCCTTGTGGGAGCCACATTTCCTCCAATCATAATGTAACCTGACGAATCAAATAGAAACATAGTTACACCTATATCTGCACATGAAGCAAACTTGTTAGAAAATAAATGCATGTTTTGGATGTGTTTGATGACTTGATTGTTCTCTAGGACGTCCAAGGTATACATTTCTTATTTAATGCAATTGAGGATCGGTTTATACATGCATTTTATCTTGTTCATGTATGGTTTGGGACCATTCATTGCTTAGAGCATTGCTCTAACACCACTATTTTTGCCAGATGCAAGAACTAGAGAGGACATGAACTAGGAAGGATAAAGATAGCTTAGGGCAACATGACAACACACTTGTACCAGAACCAGTCATTCTCAGGCAATGACTAGCCTCTAACCTCACATGCACATTCATTTATATTTACTTATTCATGTGTAGATTGTTCTTCAATTTCATTGAATAAGAAAGATAACCTCACGGCTTGTGTGAGATAATGTACATTTTACATTCAATAAAGATTATTTATTCTTCGGAAAAGATTTTGGATAAATCTTTCGTATGTTACATGCACTTGGATAAATGCAGATATCTAATAAACATAATTTCCTGAATTATTTCATTCATGCACTTGAATCTAATGTATGAAGGACTAGATGAAATGTACCTCTTAAGTTTTGAATCAAAACTCTACCTGAATGAGCTGCAGTGAAATTTAGGTAACATTTTTGGCAACATCTGCTATATGTTTTCCTGCTAAACATCAGACCAGTTGCCTGAAGCTTATCCATCGGGCATAGAGTCACTCATACTTGACATAAAAAATTTGAAAAACATTTCTTTCCATTGTTGCAACTCACTTCAGACTGTAATCTTTTCTAATTCATCAAGTGCATGGGTATGGTTGGTGATAGTGAACCAACAAAAATCACTTTTACTAATGATATACATCTACTTGATGGGTTAGAAGGGGGGTAATCAACAAGAACACCTCCTTACCAAACTACTACAATTTATTACAGCTTTATGAGGGGGACAGGTATGATGCGTGACAGTGAATACTTGTATTCACTATTTTATATGATGGTTGTCTATACATACAACTGTAGTACATTACAGTAGTTTCATCCACACACATAACTAGACCCATGAATAACTAGCAACTATACAGAAATGCACTTAGGGAAATGAAATCTGCATCTAATCTATTGTACAACATCACTTATTTAACAACAAAAACTTCATGAAATATGTACAAACATGAAAGATCCTACCTCAGAAGTAATGTTTGAGGTGAATCCCATTGAATGGGATTGGCTCTATGTCACCATCCAGCCTAGATAGCTGGAAAGCATTATACTATTTGCATTCTAAAACAATATAGGGGCCACTCCAAAAAGCATCAAACTTAGAGTGCTTTCTAGGTTTACTTTTCAACACATCCCATTTTAGCACTATGTCACCCTCCTGGAATGTTCTTGGAGATTCTCTTTTGTCAAATGACCTCTTCATTTGAGCTTGATGATGCTCTATATTTCTCATGGCATCATTTCTAGTTTCTTCAAGCTCAACTAGTTGAGCTAGCCTTACTGTCATAGGGCCTTCTTCTAGCGTGTCCAGCTGATTCACCAAATCAAGTGCTGGTAACTCAAGTGTGATAGGAAGCCTTGCTTCCTTGCCATACACCAACATGAAAGGTGAATGCCCTGTTGACCATTTTGTAGTAATTCTATCAGCCCATAATGTTGACTTTAACTATGTATGCCAGGCTCTCTGGTTACCCTCCATGGTCTTCTTGATAATCTTGATCAAGTTCTTATTGGTGGATTCCGCTTAGCCATTGCCTTGCGGATAGTAATTGGAGGATGTATTGAGATAAATACCATTTCTTACAGCCCAATCAGAGATTCTGGAACCAACAAAGGCAAGGGCATTGTTTGAAATAATGAACTCAGGCACTCCAAATCTGATAACCAGCTCTTCATAAAAATTTAGAACAACAGATGCATTGGCCTCTTTAAGTGTGACTGCTTCATTCCACTTAGTGAAATAATCAGTGGCCATAAGAACCTTATGGCCAGCACTGGATGAAGGTTTTATAACCCCAATAAAGTCTAATCCCCACCTCATAAAGGGTTGTTCAACCTGAATTGGCTGCAAAGGTAAGGCTGCCAACTTCTCTTTTCTGGCAAATAGAGCACATTCTTTGCATTTTTTGACCCATAAGTGTGCATCCTTAAACAAACTGGGCCAATAATAGCCACCTTTCATCACCTTAAGAGCTGTTGCTCTAGGTAAAAAATGGCCTCCAGCTGACCCCTCATGAAATTCATGCAACACTTTTTCAACTTGGTTAGGTTCAATACATCTCAGCAATACTCCATTGAAATCTTTGCTAAAAAGCAAGCCATTAATGAGCACATAAGGTATGGACTGCAATCTAGAATACCTTCATTTGGCTCTATCCAAGCCTTGAGGACACTCACCGATCTATAGGAAATGAACCATTTCTTGTACCCAATCAGTAACAGGAACTAAAACAACTGCTTGCTCTCGATCCTGTAATGATAGAACAACTTCTTGTTCACGTTCTTCTTTGCTGATAACACCATCAGCAAGCTGTTCACACAACCCTTTACCCCTGACCAGCTTGGTAACCTTAATGTCCATGTCATATTCCATTACCTTAGTCACCCAACTAGCTCTCTTATCATTGAGATCCTTACGTAGCAGAAATTCCTTCATGCTCGGATGAGCAACCATTAGATTAATCTTATTACTTGACAACATGTGTTTAAACTTCTTCAAACTCCTTATAATAGCAAGCACATGTTTCTCAACGAAGGTGTACCTTAGCTCATAATCCTTTAATGCTTGACTGAAAAAAACCAAAGGCTGCTCCATTTCTAAATCATTCTTTTGTACCAACTTAGCAGAAATAGAATCAACATTACCATAAGCATACAAAGTGAAATCCTTAGAAAAATCAGGATTTAGAAGTGTAGGTGCAGCTGCCAATGCCTCTTTAATAATCTCAAAACTTCGTTTTTCTTCTCTAGTCCAGCTAAAAGACATGTTCTTTCTCAACATAGCAGTTAGTGGATTTAACAAATCAGTAATATCAGGGATAAACCTCCTGACAAAGTTGATCCTACCAATGAAACTCTGCAGGCCTTTCTTGTGTGTTGGTAAGGGGAGATCAAAAATTGCACTTATTCTTTCAGGGTCAATGGTGATACCTTGTTTTGACACCATGTAACCAAGCAATCTACCCTCATGGACAACAAACACACACTTTTTGGGATTAAGTGATATCCCAAACTCCCTACATCTCTCAAAAACCTTCCTTAAGTGATTTAGATGATCCTTGGCTTCTTTGGAGAAAACAGTAATGTCATCAAGGTAGACTAGGACGGTCTTGTACATTAGGCCTTGAAAGGCCATATCCATAGCCTTTTGAAAGGTTTCTCCAGCATTGGACAGACCAAAAGGCATCTTCTTGTAAGCCATAGTCCCCCATTTTGTGATGAAGGTTGTTTTATATTGGTCTTCCTCTTTCACTAATATCTGATTGTAACCAGAATAACCGTCTAGTAGGGAAAACCTCTCTAATCCTAAGAATACTTGGAGCATCTGCTCCATGGAAGGTAAAGGATGATGGTCTTTCAAGGAAGCTCTATTCAAGTCACGAAAGTCTACACACAACCTTACCTGCCCATTTTTCTTCCTAACCGGCACAAGGTTGGAGACCCATGAGGTGTGCTTAATAGGAAAGATTATGCTACTCTCAATTATCTTGTTCAATTCTTTTTTCATAAGAGGCTCTAATTTAGGATTTAATGGCCTATGTTTCTACCTAACATACTTGGCATCAGGCTCAAGTTCAATAGTATGTTGAGCAAGCTGGGGATCAAATCCTTTTAAATCACTATACTCCCATGCAAAAATGTCACTAAATTCTTGAAAAAGTTGAATAAATGCATATTTTTCCTTTGCTATACATACCTTGCCCAGCTTAAGGAGCTTACCCTTGCAGATCTCAAACTCTTCATAGTGATCTTGTTGAACTTGTATGCTAGACTTGGGTTTTGTAGCTTCATCATTAGTGTTAAAAATAGACTCTAAGGTGACCAAACCCTTTGGCATCTTGTTATTCTTCAGCTGAATGATTTGGTCACCGTACTGGTGATGTAGCTTCTCTTGGTTAGCATGAGAGAATTCAGCTTCCTCTCTCAAGAAGTTTACAATCTGTTGATCAATTTCAAACACCTACCAATGCGTGTTGTTATCTGGTACAGTAGGCCTAACAACAACCTTAATACGTTGATTAGTCTTACCACTACTAATCTCTTTGGGAATGTCATATTTAGCCCCTATAGCAACCAGCCTATCAGCATGTTTATTATGATTTATAGGTATGGATATCAAATTGAATGCATCAAATCCCTCTAAGAGGTCCCATACTCTATGTTTGTAAGTCTTAAGTAGATCATTTTTTGTAACATTAAGTTTTCTCACCTGATTTACAACTGATTCGTTGTCCCCATAAACTTTTAGACAATGAATACCTTTTTGTTTTGCCCATTCCAAACCTTGGATAAGAGCTTCGTATTCAACCACGTTGTTAGTACAATTGAAATAGAATCTAAAAGATGAATAGTACCTCTCACCCTTCGAGGAAACAAGAATGCATCCACCACTGGCACCCATTTTACTTCTTGAGCCATCAAAAAATAGCTCCCAGACCTCATTATCTTGTTGTTCTACACTTTTTTCAATGTTAGGTAGAAATGAATCAGCTTCGTGCATCATATACACACCCAAACCAACCTCTTCTAGTTGCTCACATAGATCAACCACTTGAGTCTGATCTACCCATTCATCAAGAAGAACCTTTGGTATACCATCAATTTGTGTACTACCTTCTTGAACAGCGGGCTGCTCCTCTTGTTCATTTACAACCAAGTTGGCATTGATGGGACGTGGAGTGTAAGGTTCAATATGGTCTTTAGCAATGGGTTCTGACTTGATAGTCACCTTAGTGCTGTACCTAGTTCTAAACAGCATATGAGACCAATCCAAGGATAGGTAACCTCCTATCTTTGCAGTAAAATCCCTTGACAAACTGTTGGCGCCTGAATTGACTGTTAGTTTTCGAGTAATTTTTCATGCAAGCACGTTCCCAAAAAATCCAAAGAATTTCAAAGTTTTGGGGCCCCTCAGTGTTTTTCAGCATCAGCATCATATTTCTTTAGGAGGGGGTCATCATGATCTGCCATCGAGGTGACTTCTTTCATCGGCGAAGCTAATAAATTTGCTTCCAACGCCTTTATGTTTGGCCGATGGGACCTCAATCGGGATGACATTGTATATCGGATAGGCAGGAGAAGGCTTCGTCGACGCTAAGGGTCTTACCAACGGTGTGCAATTTGTATTGTGCCATCGGCACGACTTGGTATATTGGGTTGATTTTGGGGGGCTAGGCCGACGGGGTTACTCTGGCCGATGAGGATTTTAACAATGTGGTCATCAGCGTAACGTGTGTGGTCGGTGAGAGAATTTTTGGTCATCCCGATGGTGGTGGTCTAGCCGACGAGGCAGTTTGGGTGTTCATCAGTATGACATGGGATGTCGGTGAAGGAATTTTTGGTTGCTCCGATTTTGTATGTCTGGGCAATGGGCTTTTGGCGGTAGGTTCGTGGGTCAAGTGGGGCAAAACACTCGACACTTATTGTGCTCGTGGCTTAGCTTATAAAAGATTCAGGCGTGTTTTGCAGGACGAATGTGGGATTTTAAATCATGCAGACTTGGAGATCTTCCCGATAGTCTTGGTCACGCCGATGGCGTGATACGCAATGCAGAACAAGTATGTGCAAGGTGCCTACGTGGCACATTCTCACAGGATAGCGAATTTTCAACATGAATTCGGTGCCGTGGATTTTCAAACGGTGGAATGATCGACAACCATGTTTTAAAGAGGGAGTATGAGTTTCCTTTGTGTCTTCAAGCATGTTTCAAGTGGGAGATTTCCATATGAGTGCTGCGACAATCTCCATGCGAAGACGCGGGTGGTTGGAGCCTTTAATGGCATGAATCTACAGAGGTATGGCCTGAATGACTGGCTAGCTACTTGATTGAAGATGGATGTCCTTGAATGGTGGTGGGGACCCTGTTTCCATCTACTCCATCCTCTCTGTCTCCCCCATAGCATTAAATTTTTCTAAGTGCCTTTCCTCATGCTTTGAGTCTGGCAAATTTTCAATTTGCTTTGTAATTAATTTTTGGCTAAGTGCACGGTTCTGTATAAAATGGTCTAACTGTGTTACTTTTTGGAGGTTGGACGTTTTTGGGCTTTTTTCTCTGACTCTGAACATAAGGTGCTCACATTTTGAAAGGCATTTTTTGCTACAGATTCGGTCCTTGGTCTGGTGTACCAGTCTATCTTGGCTTCTAAATGATAATTTTCTGTATGATGATTTTCTATGCAGATTGATTTTAAATGAAAAACACCTGGTGTGTGTATTGTTTCCGATTGTCTCCTGTATGTCATTTGTTTTCCTTTCAAACAAGGTTGTCAAGGACTTCCAAGTTTTTTAGTGTATGCATACTGTGTGTCTGATTTATTGCGTCTTCTCAAGGAGTGGTTAAATAGGCTTTTGATCAGATACAAAGGAAAATAGATTGCATCATAGGATCTGTTAAGTATGATAATAAGTAATACTCTTTCTTGGACATGTTGCTGTTAGGTAGTAGCATTCTTCTCAAGTCCTCTGGATATGAATTCATGTTGTCATAGGGAGACATTTACATTCTTAGATTTGACTCTGCTGCCTAGATAAGGCACTGGTTTGGGAATCTATCTGTTCAATGGGTCTAGGAAAGTCCCATAACTCCAAACATCAAATTAAACCATTTCATCCTTCCACCTGTTAGTTGTAGGATTAGGAGTAGGAAACCCCTGCATGCTCTCATCCCTAACCAGACACATATGTCCAAGAATGTTGCCAACCTTGTGATTTGTTACACAAATCTTGGTCCTTACATGAGAGTATTCTGCCTGTTGCTGTCAAGTTATATTCTTATGTCATTGAGTTAGTCAAGATCATACCTTTGTCAAATAGGGACACCCCTCTTGGTGTGGCAGAACCAGAAGTGAAGGGGAGGAGCTCACGCAACCTCCTATATTTAGTTGGCTAAATCTGCCTGTGCATTAGAACTGGCAAACCCTAATGCTAATTCAGAAGCAAAACCAACAAAGTGGCAACTCCACTGGGGACTCTTTCATGTGAATGATGATGCTCTGCTGGTGGAATGAACTCAGAAACATATTTGATGAGCTTTCAGCTGCTATAAATTTTTATCCTCTCTGGAGAGGTGGCGACTCTGTAAAAGATTCAAGTGCACATGAAAGTAATGTGTGTGTTGTGACAAAAAGAAAATGTGCTATTCAGACTTCAGCATCTGGATGAGAAAAGGTACCTTTCTTCTTCCCACTTATATTTGTTGTTTTGCTACATAAGTTAGATGCAGGGGGGAAACCTTAGGTCTTAGGTATATATAGGATGTCTAAGATTGAAAATTTTATGAATCCAAATATGTATACACCCGTGCTCAACCAAGAGGGAGATGCAATGTTATGTGACATAATAGAAGAGATAAGAAATAGATTGATACTCTTAGAGGCTAGGCAGGCTCAGTTGAATAATGATAACCCTATTGTGTCTACCAGTCAGAAAGCTAAACCTCTGGTCAACCCTTTTGATCCTTTGTATGACCAACTGGATTTGTCATGGGTTGATTATAAAGTAGAAAGTATGCCTGCTAGGATATACTGTCAGATGCCTAGATTTAGTGGTCATAGTGTATATGATGGGGATGCACATATCCAAAATTTTCATGAGTTCATGGGAAAACATTCATTCAGAAATGAGGATATGTGGATGAGGTTTTTTGTTAGATCCTTTGATGCAAAAGCAAAGGACTAGTATTTGAGCTTTCCAAAGAGATCCTTTGCCTGTTGGGATGAGCTTGCTGACTGTTTCAAAAAAGAATTTGCAAAAGAACCGACTGATCTTGTTGCAAAATTAATGAAAATCAAAAAATAAGATGAGGAGCCATGTATTGTTTTCAGTCATAGATTTGCAGTAGCCCTTTCACAGATCCCAGAAGTCTTCAGACCTGATACTTCAGCCTGTGTTGGCATATATTTTAAGGCTTTTGAGGAGGGCTCTAGTGCAATATTGAGGGAATTCAAGGTGACAAGTATGTAGATGGCATACAAGTTCGTAGAAAACATAGAAAAAATTAGAAATGAGCATATGCAGAATTCCCTATCCACAGGCCTTGGTGTGAGAAATAGTTGTGAAGCTGCAAATGACCAAATGATTAAAGCATCATGTGAAGATGAAAAGATGAATACTGAAGATGCCAAGGAAAGGACTAATGAGGACTCCCATTGCAATGATGAGGCATCTGGCCATGAAAGCAATAATGAGGTTGTCGACAACAATGAGCAACTTTTTGAATGGATTTGTGAAGATAATTGTGAGTATTGTATTCAGGACATAGAAGATATAAGCAAATAGAGAAACAGTTCCATGTGTGAACCATTGCCTTCTTTTTAAACACATGGAGATCATGAAGAGCAGTCAGAGATTGAAACATGTGCTAGTGCAAGGCATGGTTGTTCTTCATTTGATGATTGTTTTTCTTATAACACACAGGCTGATACTCTTCCACAAAAGGAACCCATTGGTGATGAAGATGCATGCTCTGCTGCCCATGAACAAATGGCATATTATGATCGAGCTGATGTACCTGGGTCACCTATTTTTGACACACATGGTGATGAGGATCTATTTGAGTATGGTGAAGGTTTAAGCATTATTTTTGACTTGGATTCTGTTTCTCATACTAATGAAAGAGGAAACAACATACATCAGGTAAGTGACTGTAAAAATGTCCCTGATTGTAAAGAGGTGCCAAAGCCTAATCTTTTCCAGTTTGGTGCTGCTGTTGGTTGTGTACATGATGTGCACAATTATGAATTTAAAAGCTTTTTCTTTGATATGCCAGCTTGTGGTAAGATGAGCCCTGATGTTCCTAGTTGCATGATGGACTTTCAGTGCTTTCAGTTTTCAGTCCAGCTAGGAGATCATTTTGCAACGCATAATGCTGATACAGATGATAACATGTGTTATATTTCATTTGAATATGCATTGCTTGATAAATTTTGCATCCACTTGTTGCCTGATGCTGAGGGTTGTTTGCATAGAGGTGACAGTGACAAACTAAATCAGGAGGTTGAATATGCAAATGACCAGAGTTGCTTATGGTCAGATCATGGCAACATTCTTAGGCTTGACCCAGTGTATGCAGATGAGAACAAGGTGTTTGATAAGGGGAAATATTGGTTTTCCTTTTCTTGGTGGCCTCAGGTCATCAAGTGTGTTTGGTGATGTAGATTTGTAGCTTTGTGACTCTGTGCCCAATGGATAAGGGACTGGTCTGCATCCCAGAGTTCTGTGGTTTTTGCCATGCCTGCAAGAGGCATGCATCCCCAGACAGAGCCACTGTTGGTGCCTGAATTGACTGTCAGTTTTTGAGCAATTTTTCATGCAGGTACCTTCCCAAAAAATCCAAAGAATTTTGAAGTTTTGGGGCCCCTTAGTGTTTTTCAGCATCAGCATCATATTTCTTTAGGAGGGGGTCATCATGATCTGCCATCGGGGTGACTTCTTTCATCGGCGAAGCTGAGAAATTTGCTTCCGACGCGTTTATGTTTGGCCGATGGGACCTCAATTGGGATGACATTGTATATCGGCTAGGTAGGCGAAGGCTTCGCCAACGCTAAGGGTCTTACCGATGGTGTGCAATTTGTATTGTGCCATCGGCACGACTTGGTATATCAGGCTGATTTTGGGGGGCTAGGCCAACGGGGTTACTCTGGCCGATGAGGATTTGAACAATGTGGTCATCGGCGTAACGTGTGTGGTCGGTGAGGGAATTTTTGGTCATCCCGATGGTGGTGGTCTGGCTGACGGGGCAGTTTGGATGTTCATCGGTATGACATGGGATGTCGGTGGAGGAATTTTTGGTTGCTCTGATTTTGTATGTCTGGGTGATGGGCTTTTGGCGGTAGGTTCGTGGGTCGAGCGGGGCAAAACGCTCGACACTTATTGTGCTCGTGGCTTAGCTTATAAAAGACTCAGGCATGTTTTACAGGACGAATGTGGGATTTTAAATCATGCAGACATGGAGGTCTTCTCAATAGTGTTGGTCACGCCGATGGCGTGATATGCAATGCAGAACAAGTATGTGTAAGGTGCCTACGTGGCACATTCTCACAGGACGGTGACTTTTCAACATGAATTCGGTGCCGTGGATTTTCAAACGGTGGAATGATCGACGGCCATGTTTTAAAGATGGAGTATGAGTTTCCTTTGTGTCTTCAGGCATGTTTCGAGCGGGAGATTTCCATATGAGTGCTGCGATAGTCTCCATGCGAAGACGCGGGTGGTTGGATCCTTTAATGGCATGAAGCTGTAAAGGTATGGCCTGAATGACTGGCTAGCTACCCGATTGAAGATGGATGTCCTTGAATGGTGGTGGGGACCCTGTTTCCATCTACTCCATCCTCTCTGTCTCCCCCATAGCATTAAATTTTTCTGAGCGCCTTTCCTCATGCTTTGAGTCTGGCAAATTTTCAATTTGCTTTGTAATTAATTTTTGGCTAAGTGCACGGTTCTGTATAAAATGGTCTAACTGTGTTACTTTTTGGAGGTTGGATGTTTTTGGGCTTTCTGCTCTAACTCTGAACATAAGGTGTTCACATTTTGAAAGGCATTTTTTGCTATAGATTTGGTCCTTGGTCTGGTGTACCAGTCTATCTTGGCTTGTAAATGATAAATTTCTGTATGATGATTTTCTATGCAGATTGATTTTAAATGAAAAACACCTAGTGTGTGTATTGTTTCCGATTGTCTCCTGTATGTCATTTGTTTTCCTTTCAAAGAAGCTTGTCAAGGACTTCCAATTTTTTTAGTGTATGCATACTATGTGTCTAATTTATTGCATCTACTCAAGGAGTGGTTAAATAGGCTTTTGATCATATACAAAGGAAAATAGATTGCATCATAGGATCTGTTAAGGATGATCATAAGTAATACTCTTTCTTGGACATGTTGCTGTTAGGCAATAGCATTCTTCTCAAGTCCTCTAGATATGAATTCATGTTGTCATAGGGAGACATTTACATTCTTAGATTTGACTCTGCTACCTAGATAAGGCACTGGTTTGGGAATCTGTCTATTCAATGGGTCTAGGAAAGTCCCATAACTCTAAACATCAAAATCAAACCATTTCATCCTTCCACCTATTAGTTGTAGGATTAGGAGTAGGAAACCCCTGCATGCTTTCATCCCTAACCAGACACATATGTCCAAGAATGTTGCCAACCTTGTGATTTGTTACACAAATTTTGGTCCATACATGAGAGTATTCTGCCTGTTGCTGTCAAGTTATATTCTTATGTCATTGAGTTAGTCAAGATCATACCTTTATCAAATAGGGACACCCCCCTTGGTGTGGCAGAACTAGAAGTGAAGGGGAGGAGCTCACGCAACCTCCTGTATTTAGTTGGCTGAATCTACCTGTGCATTAGAACTGGCAAACCCTAATGCTGATTCAGAAGCAAAACCAACACAAACAAATGGCAAAATAAGGAGGTAATTCAATGACATATATGTCCTGTGGGATAGAGAAATTTGGATAGGCATGTAGAGTTAAACTCAGTCCCTTTATGACACCCACTATATTAATAGGAGTTCCATCCAGCTAAAGAACTCCCTTCTCTAATGGTTCATATTCAATTCCTAACTTGTCAACAATCTGTTTGGGCATGACGGAACTGCTAGCACTCGAGTCAATCATGCAGTTATGGACTAAATGATCCCCTATGATTAAAGACACGTAAAATGGTGGGGGTTTGACCTCTGAAGCTTGTTGTTCTGCATTTTTTCCAATGTTATTTGTCAAAACAACCTTAGACTTCTCTATATCAGACTCTTGACACAATGATTTAAACAAGTTTTTTTGGCTAGGGATACTTAGGGAATCCCACATAGACATGGATACATTCACTTTTTTCATATGCTCAAGGATATTGAAAGTAGATGTACCTAATTTAACTTGGCTTTTGGGGGCAACCACGTCACCTTGAGTACAAGCTAGCTGAACTGGTGGATTAAGCCGCTCCTTGCCTACCAAAGGCTAACTTTTTGATAAAACTTGAGTTTTCCCAGCATTTGATGGGTTAGAAACACTTGGATCCACGCTTGGCACTAGATGCTCATGAGTTTGAACCTTACCAGACCGTTGCCCTTCATCTACAACCCTTTTCTTATTGTGTGTATTAGCTGCAATTGAAGAACCAACTTGGTTCATACCACAGAATTCCTCTCCTTGCCAGTTTAAGAGTGTTGTCTCATGTACCTATTCTTCTTGCTGCTAAATAGGAGGTTCTACAAGCACATTAGACTGCACTACTGGACTATTTTGAACCATCAAAGCTTGGTTAATCACCCCATTGGCACAGGTATTATGGTTATGAGGCTGGTTACAAGGAAAGAACCAGTCATAGTCCTGAGCCAAATTGTTTTGCGTGGGTACAATTTCCTTCAAGGAACTAGCAGAGTTTGGATTGTAGGCCTGATAAGGCCTAGAGTTAAAGGCTTGCCTTGGACCTTGATTATTGGGTTGATAAGGTGGCCTGTTTGGCTGATTTTACTAGTAATTACACTGAAATGGGGGCTGATAAGGTCTAAAATTTTGACCTTGTTGCTTCTTGAGGTTCACTATCTCATTACCAAAAGATTGTAACAGTCCTTTGATCTCTTGTAACTCAAAAGATTGAGTTTGAACAACATTCTCTTAGTTATTGGGTTGAGTATTAGGTGCTAGTAATGCTGGTGCAGTGGGTATAACAGATATAGGAGGCACATGCATTGGTATTGGTGGCTGAATAGCAGGGAATATTGGCAAAGGAGGTCTAGGGGCAATTTTACCAGCTTGTATGAGGCTGTTCTAAGCTCTTATGGCTATAACATAAGCTTGTGGTAAGGAATCTCCTCCCATAGATTGAATCATAACAGAAATATCACTGTTCAAAGCTCTCAAATAATATAAGAAAGCATGATCAACAGTAGGCCTTACTATTGGTGAGATTCTATACCACGTCTTCTAAAAATAGTGGTTGAAGTTTGACATAACCTCATGAGGATCCCTCTTAATCGTAGACAGCTACTCCACCAATGACAAATGGTTTGATTTGTCTTCAAAGAAGCTACATAGCTCCACTCCCAAATAATCCCATGAATCTATGGAGTTCACTGGCAAGCTTCTGAACCACTGCAAAGCCTTCCCTTTGAGGGAAGCTGCTAACAACCTGATTGCAACATTCTCTTGTGTCACATGATGGACAACACATAGGTTTGCAACATCTTTTATATGTTCAGCTGGAGTAGTCTAATCCTCACCATTAAAATATGGTAAACTTTTCAAGGCAGCTATAGGAATATCATCATGTTGAGCTAAATTCAGTGGGCTTCCTTGGTTGAATGCAACAAATGGCTAATTTCTGGCTCCAGGAATCATTGTAACTGGGATTCTTGGGACAACATGAGCTTCAACAATAAGAGGGGTAGACTTAGCTCTCCTAGAATAGACATGAGTTTTCTTGGGTTTCTCAGCTATTATCCCTCTTCTCCTAGGTGGGGATAATTGTAAATATTCAAAAGATGAAGAACTGCGTCTAGTTTGTATTCTTTTCATAAGCTGAAATACACTGATTTTGCTAAACCAAAGCTCAGAGTCGCTAGATATGCAGATTTTTAACCTCTTATAGGTCCGAAAATCACTAGCTGCACATCAAAACTAGTAATAAAAGGTAGTATTTGAACTATTTCTAATTCCACAATCCCACCAGACGTGCTAAAAATTGTTGTCTCTCAGATTTGCACCCTTGCTAAGTTGCAGAACTTAGCAATCTGAAGAAATATGGGATCTTTCTAGGCCTGTGGGTCACCTGTGATGGAAAGAACCTCCGGAGAAGGCCAGCTTCCTAGCTGGTTATCACCTAGAATCTACTGGATTTGCAGAGGAAAAGGGAAAATGAATGCTTTTAAAAATGAAAGTTAAAACTGGAAAATGTGAAAATAAGGGTGATTCACCAAACTTGATATGGTTAATGAAACTCAGATTTGCATACACTTGGCCAAAGACAATAGAAACTAAACCTGCATAACCTGTTTTTGTATGTTTGCAAAAACACTTCACAAAGAGGCTTAAATGCATTAAACTCTTTAAAAGGAAGCTAACTTCATAGTTTAAAAGGCCTTATAACACTTCAAGACACAATTTGCAACCTGCATAAACACACCTTTTGTAGAAAAGGTATTGAAACATGAGACAAAGTCACAAGGAAACAAAAATACCTCACAAATGACCTGATCAAACACTTGATGATACCCAATACTGCAAAAATAGGAAGGCAAAATCTGACTATCAATAGTATCCAAGGTGTTCTCTGTATTTCATATGCCAAAAGGGTTACAAAAACATGCTTAGACTGAGTAAGGATTGCAAAAAAATCACTAACTCTAGAAATTGCATGAAAAAGAACTCTATACAAAGAGTCAAATGAATGACTATATACTCTCCAAACAACTGCAATGAGATAAGGATGAGCCACCTCCATTTTTGTGCATCTCATAAATGTCCCCAAAATATCTACCTAAAGTCCTCCAAAATGGGTTTCTAATGCAGAAATAGTCAAGGCATGTCATCACCCACCATAAAAGCTCCAGAAAATGCCTTTAAATGCTCTTTAAGACCACTGAAAACAAGTCAAACCTGTGTAATAACTCTTCTCTCTGTTTGTCAACCTCCCCTGCAGCATCATAAATGTCTAATATTTTGCACAATAATTGACATAAATACACATTATTTCTGCATTTATTTAACATTGACTAAGAGGTTTATAATTACACCACTTAGTTAATGTTTTACATTCCAAATTTATTACAATTCCATGCAGAAAATAATGGCACTTAGGACACAAATATTTAATTTCCTGATTTTGCATGATTTAGGGACAAATTAAATATTGTGAAGGAATGACAAAGTAATCGACGAGACTTACTTTGCCATGTGTGATAAATCTGCCTATTATTGTCCTTTTGCATTTTTATTACAAATGATAAAGTAATTCATAATTAATTACTTTATCGTTCGTTTACAACATTTAATCTATCTCTAGATTATGCAAAAATTGACATACAAATAGCTTCATAGCTCCTAGGCAAAAATAACACAACTCCACATATACTTGCATTACCTCTCACATCTCACTTGCATCATATCACGTATTTCAAGGCTACATCGAAACACCTTATAACCCCATACATATCATGCATTTCACAACATGCATCATCATGCCTTCAAGGTCTCATGCAATACATTTCAAAGTGACCCTTTTATAACATTGTTATACACATTACAATGCCTTATATGCATCATTTCGCGCACCTTGTGATTATAATATAAGACATACCTAGCAAGGTATAACACTTGGCCTTATGTTTTCATAATGCATTTGACTTGAATTTGAAAGAGAATCAAAAGGTAGAAAAATGTCTCACAGCCCCTAATGCATTATTGCTAGGTTTGAAAAGACCCTAAGTGCCCACCATGGCATGAATAGATTGCAATGATTTGGTAAATCAAAAGCCAAAAAACACAATCAATACAAAATAGGTCGATCATGAAAAAGAAGGAAAACCTAAAAAAAAGCTTTCATTTTGCATTTTACTCCTCCTCTCTCTCACTGTCGTGCCGCCATGACTAGGGTTCTGAAGGCAAAATGCATAGTTTCTGGTTGATTCTGTGTCAATTTTGGTTGATTTTCTGAGCAATATACAAGGTGAGTTACTGTTGTCGAGAATTTTTTACCTCTGGTTGTTTGATTTTGGGTCGATTTGGGCCTCTCTGGCCACGATTTCTGACTGACTTTGATGCATTTTTCCTTGTTTCCTATGGCTGAACACCATTGCATTACCTTCATTGTGTTTGAGGCTATATGAAGGTCGCTTGAGGAGAAAAAATTCTATGGGTTCCAACATAGCACTTGGTAGAAACAAACAGTAAGTCTTCCACCTGTCAAACTCTCTTCAAATTTCTAATGTTTACCTTGCATTGCTGTTGTGCTGAAGCGCGATTTCAAGGCATTTATGAGTATTTGTCTGAAACGAGTTTAAAACCTTACTCTCTCTGTATTTGCATTTGTTTCCATATCATTCTGTAGCATTTGTGGTCAAAACTCACGGCCATATTCTCTTTATCTTATATCATTCTTATCACTGTAAAATGAAAAAAATGGGTGTTGAATTATATTCAACTAGGCTTTAGCATGATAACATTCTCTGTGCATTCTTTGTCTTAAATGCGTTTGAGAAAACCTCATTTTCCTCTGTATCTGCACTTTTTCTGCATTTTCTATACATATTTGCTTTGACAAACACAAAAAAAAACTTGGTGGCTTCAGGCCGTGAGCTATGTTGCTTTTTCTAAGTATCTCTATGTTTGAAAAGAGTTTTAAATGAGTTGCATCTTACTCTATATCTGCATTATTGGCTCCAAAGGAGCTTGAGCTATGACAAAAACTTGCAAAATGATATTTTTGTGCATTGGGCTGCTAGAGGTAGATATGGGCATTTTGTGCATTCTGTTCTTGAAAATCTACATTTGTTCTGGGATGACTTCCTCTCTAGCTTTGACAGAAAACTTATAAAATGACACTTGTGCATTCTAAACTGAAAAATCTACATTCTCTTTGCAGGCTGTAGCATGAGGCTTGAAAAAAACTTCATTTTCTGTGTATCTACATTCCTTTCATCATTTTCCAGTTCGACCCATGACAAAAAAAACTTGTAAAAGAGAACATCTCTAAACTTCTCCGCATTTTAACTCTATGGCTTTCCTTACTGGACCTTTTGAATCAGATATTCTTTTGTTCTATAGCAGCAAACCATTGACAAAACATTTCATTTTCTATCTCTGTATAGCTTGGTCATTGATTAATCTCACTCAGAAATACTTCTCTATATCTATCATTGGGTTCTAAAAGCCAGATTTCATTAGAACATGGATAAAAATGAAATATGAAATGTGTTTACTTGTGTCTTCTATCTCCATGACAGTCATTCTTCTCACTGTCTTCTCAAATTTTAAGATCATTTGTTCAACTTCAAATGCCAAACATATGGAAGTTTCAACAAAGTCTTGATGCATTAGCTTGAAACTTGCAAAAAACATTTTAGAGAAACCTCGGAAAAGGTATGGAAACCATGGAGGAGGGAAACAAACTATTGATTGTTTAACAGTCATAAATGACTGCTCTGATCACTATCCTCATGGTTTTTATATAGACCTATGTCTTTAGTATGAACACTATGCATACATCCTTCATAACTCCTTTTGTAGGACTATTTTATCAATTCTTATTGGCTATTCTTGGCATTTTATAGTAGTTATCTTATCTGTTGGCTACATCTCTTGGACTCCATGCCTATGAGCATTGTCCTCAGTTTGTTTATGTAGATATGTGACTTGTGAAGTCTGATAGAAATGGGATCAGTAGAAGAACATTTTGTACTAGTGATAGAACTCTCTCCAATGGATGCACAACTCTTTTATGTTTAACAAAACCTTCAACAGACCTTAACAATTTTATATGGACTAAAACTGTCCTCCTCTCATGACAAATTCGACTGCTGATGACATCATTTGATGACTGTCTCTAGTTTTCTTGACTGTTCGTGCACTATTGCTTACTGTGAGGAGACTGACCCCTATGCTGTGATTGATCTCCATCTTCAGAGATGACTATTATATGACTGCTGATGAGTGTTTTGAAAGACTTTATGACTGCTCTCTCACCCATAAATAGTCTTCTTTCTATGGCTTTATTAGGAACTTGAAAACTATTGTCAAACTTGTGCATTGCATGGATATCCTCTGTTCATCTTTTAATAGTCTTCTTTATTGTAATACTTGCTTCAAAGTCTCCCCTGCATGCTTACCACCTACAGAATGTTTTGACATCTATATCCAACTTATCTTTGCTAACTCTAAATGTGCAGATGTTTCTCATGACAAGTGACTGGCTGTTCTATGGCTTGTTTGATACTGTTGTTCCTTTCTGAAACACTATGACTGTCCTTATCTCTTCCTAGTGCCTTTCATGACTGTTCCAATTGGCATAAGGAGTTTGTAGCTACATGTTGTTCCATTATTTCATCAATACATAGCTGTATTTGATCATGATTTGAATTTGTATGGGCCATGTATGCATTTAAAAGGAAGATAATTGAAGGAGATGATATAAGTATCATCTATACATTGCATAAGCTACCCTTCATTTCGCGAAGTCTGTACTCCTATCATTGTGTTTGAGAAACCACCTGTGTATAACCATTTCATGATACCTTACATCAATGAAATTTTGTGGCATTCTGTAGCATGTGTACACTATTTTTCTCCAGATTACCTTAGTCATGGTTATGCTTCAGGTCTACTGTCTATTGTCTTAAGGTTCCTTCTATTATGATAGTAGCTTCTTATCTTAAAAATGACTGAGTTCTTCCTTTATTGCAATGGTGATATATATTCTTGCATATACAACTGTGTGACAATCCTCTATGATCATCTTTGTTGTTTATGATAAACTAATTTGCTTTTTAAAAAAAATGAAAAATGACTTGTTCATTTGATATAAATGACTACCTTTTGACAAGGACACTGATACATGCATTAGACTGTCTTTTCTATCATCTGATTTGCATCAATGTTGAACCTTTGAACATAACTATCCTTTCACTAGCTGATACATGGCGTGATTGTCTTCAACAATTCATACTACACTATTGGCATACCCTTTACCATGATGACTGCTCCTTAGATTTCTATCATAGATGAGCAAGTATGCAGTTGGTAAGAAAGTTGACTGTCCTCTTTACCTTACTGTAGGCTGTCTTTGATAAAGATGACTGCATTTCTGCCTTGGATGATATATATGATTGCTCCATTATTTCTGCTCTTCATACATTTTGTAGCATAGATTGTATTATGTGTACTCTATCTTGATTGACTGTGTATGGCTTTGTTCTTATGGCTGTACCTTCACATGATATGAGTGAAACATCTTTTGTCTTTGCTGCTCCTTAGTTGATAGTTCTAACATTCTCGTTGATCGTTAAATATATTTACTTTTGTTGCACCATTGACAGTCATGATAAAGATGCTAAAGCTCATTGTTCCTTTGGCTAGGGTATGCAACTCGCTATTCTAACTGATGGACTATTGTCCCAATGCTGTTATCCATTGTCCAAGTCTTCTCTTTTCCTTTATGACTATCTTTATCATGGCTATGTATGTGATTGCCTTCTTGCTGACTATTATTGCTCTAGACATCTATGATCCACTTTTTGAATATGCTCCTTGGGCTATACTTTTGCATTTATATATTGCATGTGAAATGTTCTATAAGGACTATGAGCTGGGCTCAACCATTATGGGAGCCACATTTCCTCCACTCATAATGTAACTTGATGAATCAAATAGAAACATAGTTACATCTGTATCTACACATGAAGGAAACTTGTTAGAAAATAAATGCATGTTTTGGATGTGTTTGATGACTTGATTGTTCTCTAGGATGTCCAAGGTATCCATTTCTTGTTTAATGCAATTGAGGATCAGTTTATACATGCATGGTATCTTGTTCATGTATGGTTTGGGACCATTCATTGCTTAGAGCATTGCTCTAACACCACTATTTTTGCCATATGCAAGAAGTAGAGATGACATGAACTAGGAAGGACAAAGATAACTCAGGGCAACATGACAACACACTTGTACCAGAACCAGTCATTCTCAGGCAACGACTGGCCTCTAACCTCACATGCACATTCATTTATATTTACTTATTCATGTGTAGATTGTTCTTCAATTTCATTGAATAAGAAAGTTAACCTCACAACTTGTGTGAGATAATGTACATTTTACATTCAATAAAGATTATTTATTCTTCGGAAAAGATTTTGGATAAATATTTCTTATGTTACATGCACTCGGATAAATGTAGATATCTAATAAACATAATTTCCTGAATTATTTCATTTATGCACTTGAATGTAATGTATGAAGGACTAGATGAAATGTAACTTTTAAGTTTTGAATCAAAACTACCTGAATGAGCTGCATTGAAATTTAGGTAACAATAACATTAATACCATCTTGTCCTTCTTTTTTCAATTCTCTTATGGGGTGGATCACAAGGACAACTTCTTCCGCTATCATTTCATTTCCAACAAATTCTTGAAAATTAGCTAGGTCTTTATCAGGTTTGTTTATTTGCTCATTAAGTACATGTGTGACCACATTAATAGTGTCCTCAACATCATGAAATACTTGATCATCCATAGTGGTTGTAGGAGGTATAGTATCTTGCAAAATTTGTCTCTCCTTTTGTAAAGAAGGCATTAAATGGATTTTTAGAGGTACGGATGTAAAATTCTTCAAAAGCACCAGATCCCATGAGTCTTATACTTCTTCTTAAAGGGATATTTATATTAGGGCAGAAAGTTATAATACTCATACAAAGGCATGCAACGCTGAATGCACAGACTAATAGAACAAACCCTAGGAGAAAGATATGTTTAAGATCCAAAATGCTTGATTTATTTTTTCAACTTTTTTCAGTGCAAATAAGTGAATGAAAAGGTGTTGTAAGGAAATTGATCAAGGAAAGAAAATAACATGTCTGATATCATTCCAATAAAGCAATAATATCCTTCACAACATGCCTTTGATGCAAACTTAGAATGATGACAAGTCCAAACCTAGTGAAAATACACTAAAATATGCAAATTTTCACAAATTTTCAATGCAAAGTCCCAATAAAAAGGGTGTTTTAAAGAATTTTAGGAGGTGCAGTAGATAATAGCAGTAATATCAGTCACATAAAGCCATAAAATCTATCACAACATGCTTGGAGTGCAAATCTAAGTCAAACACTAGGGAAAATAAAGCCAAAATATGTAATTTTTTACCAAAATTTCAATGTAAGGGCCCAATAAAAAGGTGTTGTAAGGAATTTTAGGAGGGGAAGTAGATAATAACCCTGATTACATCCAAGTAGTGTAGAAAAATCCTTTACAACATGCCTATGATGCAAATCTAGAGAGACGATAAGGCCAAAATCTAGTGAAAAAGCAAGGTTTTTAAACCCTAGGCATGAAATTTTGCAAGAAAACTATTATGATGCAGCACTAAAGTTAGAAATCAGTCCTAATGAGTGTTTTAAAATGGTAGTAAAATCTGAAACAAGATTTTGACTACAAACCCTTAGCTAATGCAAAACTAGGTTATATGAAAAAATGCACAATTTGAAGAAATTTTTAACAATTTGATTATGAAAATGCAATCTAAATGAATGATGAATGAAAAATTTCTGTATTTTAAATAATATATTATGATAATGATATAAATTTATTAAAATTAAATTCCAACTAATTCAAATTATTTGAAAATGCAAGCTAAAAATGCTAATTTAAAAAAAAATCCAATTTTTTCAAACTTTTTGTAATTTTTCAAATGCAATAAGATGAACAATGAAATGGATGTAAATCTGAAGTACAACACTCAGTAAGGTGCAAAATTCAAAATAAAATGGGTTAACCAAAATGTTTAGTGTGAAAAATGAAGAGGGTTTGGTTTTAATGGTTTGTGTTGATCCTCCTTTCACCACTAAACATTCAAGGACATTCAACCGAGTAGAGAACTCTACGACAAATATCCTATCACTTGGAACATAGGGAAAGATTGGAATTGTATGATTTAGTTGTTTAATTAAGTCCAATTATGCTCAAAACCCTAATTACATGAATTCATGAACAAATAGACAAATCACAGAAAATGATCGCACACAGAGATATCAAATGACAATAAAATGCATACCAGATTTCAAAGTTTAGAAGGGGGAAAAGTCAGGGAATAATGAGCGGGAGCCCTAGTCCAGTGCCACAATTTCTTTTAGGATCTAGGAATCTTGTCTGCAACCTGTTCCTGTTGTTCCAGAGTTTTTCCTGTTGTGGGATCCGAAGGACTAATGAGTGGGCGCCTGAGTCTAGGTCCCTATTTTCTTCTCTGATCTGCAATTCCAACACTCTACTCTACTTTCCTGCAACTCTACTTTTTCTACTTTCGCAACCTGTAACCTGCAATCACGAAAAAATGGGTTGGGGGTTGTGGTGTTTATAGGCTTGCCTCATTCAAGCCCCAGAGAGACATTCAAGTCTTTTGAACACCATTGTCAGATAAAGAGTGCATATCCCTGTGAGATAGAGGTAAAATCCAAATGATAAATAATAGAAAACACAATTGATATCACCTTGTAGTGAAGATCTCATGGAAGGAAGATGATCTTCATGCCATGAGGAGATGGATGCCAAATTTGCAAATACAAACACAATAACAACAAAGTACTACTCTGCAACACAATGAATGCCTTGAATCACTTTCACAAAATCACAATGCTTATCAAATTTCCATCTAGTTTACAAATGATAACCTAATCATGCTTATATATGCAACTACAAACATTCCTGCTAAGAATTTTGTAATTCAAACTTACCATGTCAGCATAGGACCTAAATAATGGTCATAAACTGACACTTTAAAATTGGTCTTGACCTAAAATAGGACAGGACTAGGACGTGGGTGCCCAAGTCTTCCCCCCTATTTCAGGTAGAATTTATGTTAAGTGCATCCCCTAAGTCCAAATTGCCATGAAACTTTAGGCTTTCTCATCGGGAGTCATCAAAATCATGCAAGATGCTCTAAATGCATTCTAAAGGACCTAAGAGCTAAACCTTAATAGGAAAAATCCCCCAAGGTTGCTTTTTCTAACATAACATCTTGAAATGACCTTGCAGTTATCAAACATGCCAAGGAACAAGGACTACAATTCATACACAAATCAGATGGCTACAAATCAATTTCTTCTTGCTATATCTAAGTATCTTGAAGAGGTATAAATTGCTGCAATGTTGGATAGTCCTTTTTTTTCTCAATGATGTTGAATGAAAGTACATATCACAGTTTAGAGAAGCATCTTATGGTCTATGTAACTTTTTTAGACTCAACAGGGTTAGAGCAGCCAACTTCACAATTTTTAATCTCATAAATATTTGTGGTGGAAAAGGGAAAATAATCTAAAAGACTAATGTGAAGAATAACAACAGAAGACCACATCTAAAAGACTATTGTACATGCCTAAAAACCCATAAATTAAGAAATTTATGCATATCTTCAAGTAGCCTCAACTTGAGGAGATCCAAAGCTGAATATCATGTATAGCTAAAAATAGCTTACAATGCTCTAGGTGGTTGCATTACCAAAAATAGTCTTTGATAATAGTCAAAGTCTCTTGAGAAACTACAATAGAGTTAATATTTAATCAATGCCTTGCATGACTACAGACTTATCAACAATTGTGTTTTATAACAAATTCAGACATGCCTAAACGAAGTGTCTCAACAAGAACCATCATGTTACATGCCAACAACTATTCTCAATGCCTAGTGTAAATCTCCATCATAGCCTACAAAGAATGTAATAAATATGAGAATTTTGACAATGTAAGATACTAAATGCCATTAAATAATGTTCTAATCAAATTATGGCTCTATTTTTCAAGTTCTTGCTTGTAGTTCAGTGCAACAATCCATGACAAAGCCATGTTGGCTATGGGGAATCTTGTGTATGTTACTGGTGGTGAATTTTCTAAATCTATGTCAGAGTTCTATAAGTATGTTGAAATGGGTCTACAAAATTTTGAAGAATATCAAGTTTGTGCAATTAGTGTTGGTGTGTTAGGGGATATTTGTAGTGCTTTGGATGAAAAGGTTCTTCCTTATTGTGATGGCATTATAACTCAACTTGTGAAGGACCCTAAGTTTTCATACTTTGGAGATATTTCTCTTGCTATTATGATGGTTTATACTTAATGCTAACCAGAGGTTGTGGTGGTCATTTTTATCCATAGATTATGTTCTTTTAGAAAAAAACATTTAAATGTATATAGACTTTTATGAGTAAGACTACCATATATAAGTAGGTGTATTGATATTTGTTTTAAACTAATTTGCAATTAACTTTCATTTTAATTTTATTATTAAAATCAGGTGTTTTTTACCAAGGATGCTTCCTTCTATTTTGTTGTTCATAGTTTGACCTAATTTTAAATTTGTTTGATAATACAGCTTTGTCTTTGGCTTCTATATGTTGCTCTTGTATTTTTGGCAGCGGTGGTTGACTGCTAAGCAACTGCTCAGTGTACTACTCTATTTCCTTTAGTCTTCTCTGTTGTTTTGTAATTGATTAATGCTTATTTCAATTAAAAAAATAAATGTTCTTAAAAATTTAGCTAGTTAATATTAACTTTTTGACCATTGAACCCTTTTGATATTTAATTAAAGTGATTGGGGGTATGACTAGAGAGTCTCTCTCTTACCTACTTTTTTGTATTTTTATATCTTAATAAACAGTGGGATTTGTTTCCCATGTTTGTTAGGAGAGATTTAAATGTGATTTTGGTTTTGATTTTCCACATTTCAATGGAAGAAATGTTAAACTATAGCAGTGTCTACCATTTTCCTTCTATCAGTGGTTTGTTTGTTTGTTTGTTTTTTGCAGATTTCAAGGGAAGAAATGTTAAATTATAACCACTTGTAGTCAAGAGCATGAGGCGAGGCTCATCTTCATAAGAAATCTTAGACAAATCTAGTACTCTAACCTTGGTGCCATCCTTAAGTGTAACAGATATAGTTATTTCTAGATTCCCTACACTATTTACATGTTCAAGCTCCATGACACCATCCTGATACCTTTCATTGGTGACTCTCTCATGAATAAAATTGATGGTTCAATGAGACACATGCTAACCAAAGCATCTCATTTGTGCTCTTATGCAGAGCATGGGCCATATCAAACATTGGGCATCCAAAAGGCCTACCATAGTATCTAAATCTATTTAAAATATGTTGGTATGAATACATTAAAATCATTTGTAATTTTTTTTTAATATTTCTTATATAAAATTTGACTTGCATTAAAAAATTAATTGTCATGCGAAAGGCAATAATGAAGGCTAAACTGTAGGAAACAAATTTCTTGACAGGAAAGGTGGACTGTCAAACTTAAGCCTTGGCAGGTAGTTTTCAAGGGAAGTGAGCTCAAGGTTTCTGTCAACATCGCCCAAAGAAAAAGGAAAATGTGGGACCTGAAGGTCACAGGGTAGTGGTGACAAGAGCCCCTTTCATTAATTTGGTTTTCCTCTTCGTTGGCCACATATTTTGTCTTCTATTGAGTAAACCTCTAGCTGAAATGTCAAACTTGAAACAAAATGCACACTAAACAACAAACCCCACCATGATATTAGGAAACTAGAAAGCAGACCCTTGAGGGGCTCTTGGAAGAAAAAAATAACTTGCATTTATTAGGCACACAAATAAACACACAAATAAAAAGGGAAGACTTGACCAATGTCATGTCAACTGAACATGAAATTAGTAGAAATAAAGGAAACTCAAATGGACCCACAGACAAACATGTTAATCTCATATGGAATTAGCATGTCTTGCACCTCAGAGAACCTAGAAAACCAAGATTTTATTACTGCAGGAGCTCTAGAATCTTTTCTATTACATTCACAAAAGCAAGATTATTAGGTCAAACCAAAGTAATGGACACAGGAGAAAGACTGACATATGTTAATGCAAAACAATATAAGTGGATCTTACAATGCAAGCATGCCAAAATAGCAAGGAAACTAAAATGGTTAAGAAACATAAAATTCATTGCAATACTTCCCAAAGTAACCTGTAGTTCACTCAAACAACACCAATGGTGGGCAAAATTCAAATAAGTTTGATGGTTGTGGGACAAGAAAACCATTCAGAGAAATTGGAATAATAGACTATGGAACCAAGGTGGAAGGAGGCCATAAAACATCTTAAAATCAGTGGAAAGGGAGAAGGGGAGAACTGAGACAACCATGAACCTTACAATCCCATATCAACTCTTGTAACATGGTCTTTAGAACTATATGTCATGGAGTTAATGGCCTTGAAAAGGAGGCTAATTAAGATAGAGGCAAGAGAATAAGTGAAAGATACCAAATTTCAAGAGTTATTAGAAACCAACCACAGGATGTCATAGGAAAATAAGGAACTCAAAGACCAAGTAAACAATTTTAAAAACACATTGGTATTAGGACAACAATAGATTTTGGTAGTAAAACATGAATTAAGTCAAGTCAAGGATAAAATACAATTCAAACAACTGAAGAAAAAGATATTCCTCATATCAAAAAAAATTAATTAGTCCTAATGAGCATGGAAGTCAAATAAATTAAAATAATGGACAAACTTGAGGATGCCAAGTCATGAACCCAAGTGGTAAAAGGTGAGATGGGGCCACAAACAAAACTCATAAAGAAGCAAATTAAATTGCAAATGTGGGAAGAAAAGGACAAGCATGATAGAGAAACCAACATAACTAAAAGGGATGAAAGAATATGGAGAAGGAGAAGTAACCAGCTGGGTAGTAAGAGACTTCTTACTAGATAAACTTTAATGGGCATGACACATACTACAAGAAAATAGAATTGGTCAAATGGAAAGGGGAGAAAAAGCAGAAATATAAGGGTGACACTAAAAAAATGAGAAGATAAGAACAAGATATTAAGGAACAAAAAGTTCTTCAAAGGTACACAATTTTATATAGATGAAAATTTAACCCCAACATAGTTAGAGGAAAAAAGGAAGGAATGGAAGAAAGTTAGAGCAGCAAGAAATGCTAGAAATGAGGCATGGTTTTATAGAGGAAAAGCCCAAGTTAGTGGAAACACATGAGCATGAGGGCTGCAAAGTCCCAAAAATTGAAGGTTACAAAAAGATGTTAGTATGGAACGAATTAATTGAAAGTAGAAAAGAGCATGGAGGAGTGACAATCTTGGTCAAGAAAGAATGGGAAAGAACCATAAAATTGGAAAACAAGGACCCAAATAACCAATATATATGGACAAGGATAACAAATAATGAATCCATAGCTTGGCTTGCAACTTGCTACCTTGCCTCGTATGGATCTAAAACATACAAGAAAAGCCCTCAAAAAGGACATAACAACATATTGTTCCATAGGTGAGATCATGCTAATCGGGGACTTTAATGCAAGAATGGAAAATAACCAAGCCCTTTACATCAATATGGAAGAGGAGAAGAATATCAAACCACTATGACTTGAAGAAGAAGAGAACTAGAAGTGGGAAAGGGTATCTCGTGACACAAAATGAGGTATTTCACTATTTGGAGTAGAATTCTTAGGGATTTGTAGTCTTCATGATTTGATCATTTGTAATGGCATAAGAGCATGAACAAGATCAAAAAACTTCACATGTCATACCTACAATGGGAAAAGTGTGGTGGACTACATCATATGCTCATAGAGTACTATACCAAAGATAAGGGAGTTTCAAATTGGGTGCTATCCTTTTGAAATGAAATCTAATCATGGCCCTATATATGTAAAGTTTAGTATATAAAAAGGTGAACAATAGGGGACTAGTTCTCAAATATGCAAAAAAGCATAATTTCAAGGAAAAATTTGTTTGACTCACGAGAACCAAGACATATTTAAACCAATGATTGATAAATAGTTGTAGGGAATAAAAAATGTAGGTTGCTCCAACAAAAACCAAGGCATAATAGATTTGATGGCTATAGTTCACAAGGCTCTCTCAATGTGCAAAAGATCTAAGGCTAGAGGAGCCCTCAAAAATAGTTTTCTAGCAAATCCATGGTATGATGAGGAATGTAAAAAAGAAAAAAGAACGTTGAAAATATCTAGAAGGGAAAAATCAAATAAAAATGTATGAGAAATTAGTAAGGTTGAAAAAAGAAGAGTACATGGAAGTAAGGAGGAAAGAGTTGATTTCTCTTGGAAAGACTAATCTGAGAGGTTTTTGGAGAGAATTGTAGTAGACTAGTACCACAGTTGAGAGTAATATCACCGACATACACTGGCTATAATGCTAAGGTGTTGTATGAAAGGGACCTGGATAAATTCCCCCCTCTAATAATCAACACAAGGACCAAACTCTTCTCAACAAAGGATGTTATAGAAGGAATTAAAAAGTTAGCAATGGGCAAAGCTAAGGATGTAGATGGATTATAGGTAGAATACTTGAAATGGGGCCTAGAAGCCTTAGCACCACACATCAAAAGAATTTTCAATAGGGTTATTTAGTAAGGTTTCCCAACAAACTAGACAACAAGTTTTGTCATTCCTCTTCACAAGAGTGGAGATGTCAATAAATTGCCAAACTATTGTACTATAGTGATCAACCCCCTCTTTGGAAAACTTTTTAGAAGCATGGTGGAACACACAATTAGCACTTGGGCTAAAAAGGAGGGTAAGAGGGTGAAAGGACAAATAGGTTTCAAATCAAAGCACTCCATGATTGAGCATGGTGTCACTCTCAAACACATGATTGAAAAAAATTGGAACAAACAAGGGGATGAATTTTTTTTCTATTTTTTCAACTTCAAAAAGGCATTCGACATGGTACCTAGAAGAAAACCCTAGAGCAAAATGGAAGAGATGAGAATACCGAAATATATAGGGCAGTGGTCCACAGACTTTACAATTAGGTTAGAGCCAAGATCAAAACAAAAGACGGTCTATCAGAATGTTTTGGGATCAACATCAAAGTTAAACAAGGGTATCCATTGTCCACAACTTTGTTTGGAATATACATAGACAAGTTAGAGGAGTGGTTAGACAAGCAAGAACATGGGGGTGTTCACTTGGCCACTTATGTGGTCAAGCTACTGTTATATGCATACGACCTTACATTAATGGAAAAACAACACATAATATGCAAGAACAACTAAGAGCTCTAGAGTTATTTTTCAGGAAGTGAGAATGCAAGTGAACATTAGAAAAGCCAAGATCATGATATTCACTTTGAGAAGAACTAATAAACAAATAAATTTTGATTTTGAAGGTAGCTCCCTATAAGTGGTAAACTAATAAAAGTATCCAGGTCTTGGTTTCCACAATAATCTTAGTTGGAAGACATGCAGGACACAAGGTATACAAGGAGGATGGAAAGCTCTATACATACTATAAAATAGATGTAGATCAACTGACCTTTGGGAATATAAAACAAAGAAGAGTCTATTTGGGTTGTTGGTCACATTAGTAGTATTATATGGCTATGAAGTTTGGGGCAACAACATATTTGCATCAAAATGGAGACAAATAGAAAGATTACAGAGGCACCTAATCACAAGCAATTTTAAAATAAAAAGCACGATTCCATATGAGATTGTCTTAGCTCAAAAGCTAGCACTTTTTCAATTGAGGTGATGGAAATAACCCAACTATTAGGTTATCTGAAGAGAATTGAGAACATGGAGGGACACTGCTGGCCCAAAATTGCACCAGAGGAAAAGTTAACTAGAAGGAAGAATGTGTACATGAAGCAAAATGCCAATTGGGTGAACAAATGGGGTATCAACTTACAGGAATGCCCAAACACAAATCAGGAAATCAAAAAGTATGTAAGAGAGAAAGTCAAAGCAACCATGTGGACAAGACAACTCAGGTGAAAAATAGAATATTATGTCATGCATTTTAACTCCACACATGACCATGATAAAAAAATGTTATATAGGAGCAAATTTCAAGTGGAAAACTAAAATGTTAATGGCCCAACTTAGAACCAGTTCACACCAACTTAGGTGTGAAATGGTAAGGTGAAAGATGCCCAAAGAGGAGTGGGTGGATAGGGTTTTTCATCTCCGCTTGTCAAGATTAGTGGAATAGAATGAAACTACATCATGGAGTTTAAGGCATACAAGGATATCTAGATCAAATACACAGATATTCTAAATGTTGGGTCTATAATAATCTTTTTTGAAGAGGTGAGGATAGTGAGAGTGGCAGATTACTTGATAGAATCCATAGAAAAAGAATGATAATCAATAGAGAAATAAAGAGTATCCAGAAGTAGCGAGGTGGCTACTAGTTGGTTCTTTTGTTTTATGTGGTTTGCTTTGCCTTTGGCTGCCATAGACTATATGGTCTTGTGGACATTGGATTAAATTTTTTTGTTTCATTTCATTTCAATGCGTTTACATAGTGGAATGCTGAAAATTGTACACCCATTAGTTTTTGTTATTGGAATATGTTGAAAGTATGGTTGATAGTAATTAGTTAAAAGACTAATAAACATTGATTGCTTTAGTTACTTATTTTTTGAAAATTACAATACAAATTTAGAAAAGTTTAATCTTTAACAATTGACTTCATCAAACAATTTACATTTTTTAGTTAACAAATTTGGATATTCACATTTAAAAAATAAACATTGACATTGTTTTAAACAATTCATTTGAAATAGATAATTAGTTCCAATTAGTTCAATTATAATACCAAACACAATAACTATACCAAATCAACTCATAACAATTAATAAAATTGACAAGAATCAATAAATTTTAAATTTATAAAGTCACTACACAATATAAAATTGATTTGAAACATACAACTATAAATATTAATATAATAAACAAATATATATAAATAAATTCCCAGAAACCTTCAACGTGGAGGCCAAAGAGCACTCCAATTTGTTTCTATTAACCCCACAACTTTATGTAACATCTGCATAAATAATGAAAAACAATAGAAAATTCCAATCTTATAAAAAATTTGAGTGGAGGAATGTCCAATGTCTTGAGCTTTTTTAAAGGAAAATCCAAACCATACACATTCGTGGGATCCCCAACATTAAATTATAAACTAGAAATTTCACTTTAGTGTGCAATGAGTACACTAAAGAGGTCTTAAAGGTGAATTGTTGGATCCTTAAGAAAATGAAGTGCTTCACTCAATGTGATTCCCCATGGACATGTGCTATCTTTAGATTATTGGCACAAAATAGTTGATTGAAAGCCAATCAGTTTAAGTTGACACCTTGTGCGAATAGTTAGATGCATGATCACAATGTCTAGACCATTTGATTGCACTTTAAGTAGTGTGGGATTCACTGTAGTGCCCACCCATGTGTTATCTTGCCTTGTCCCGAGGTTTCTATGGTTGGATTAAAGGTTATAATGAGATGATTATGATATGATGTAATTGTAGGATGGATATGTGTCTTTCTAGATTACATGTCGTCATTGGTCATTATGTGCCATCCAAAACCGATCCACATGTATTTCCATCCTCAAAATTTTATCACGCCCACTTCCTTATATACACTTTTCTAGAGGTAGTTCTTCATAAGAGGTAGTTCTCCATAAGCATGGTACGAAGAACATTACAACATAAGACCAACACTTGCAAATAGCAATAATGTAGTTTAGCCACCACAAACTTCAAGAATATGAAAAGAAAGGAAATTTCATTTCCAACAATAAGGTAAATAAATGCTAGCAATTTCAACAATAAATCAAACATAGCCACAAGAGTCATGTGAAAATAGAAATGCCAAAGATTTGTGGCTAAACTACTTTCATACAAGATAAAATAACATTGTTGACCCACACAAGAAAGATAAAAAAGATCACTAATAATCAAAAGAAATGTTCACAATCCTCAAAAATTGCACATTATAGAACTATGTGACTAAAACAAGTCATCAATAAGGGAGAGAAGTCATGGTCAAAAAATATGATGGGCCTACCCATAGCAAAACGAGGTCATCCATCTCGATAACAATATGAAGGGCCTGCCCATATGTTGTCCCATAGCAAAATAAGGTCATCCATCTTAATAATAATATGACAGGCTTACCTATATGGTATCCCATGAAAAATGAGGCCACCCATCAATTTACCTTTTTAGTGATATGTATATTCTTATGTTGACTACATCTTGGAGGCTAATTCTCTTATACAAACAAGAGGCAAGTTAGTTATGGAAATGCATAGAGGGATCCCATCGTTGCAAGTATGTTCCTAATCGGTGTTGTCATTGATGTCAACATATCCTTGTTGTCATTGTTGTCAACTGTATCCTTATTTTTGATTGATTAGAAGCCTTGTATGTTGAGGACATTGAGAAAATTAGCCTCTCTAGAAGAATCAGAAAGGGAACAGTGAATCACAGTGAAGACAGTGAGTTGCATACTGAAGAACAGTCTAGAAGATTGCTCTGCATTTCTTGCAGATTGAAGATCTTGGTCTGTGGATTGAAATTTATTTAGAGGCATGTCTGAAGATGCTAAATCTTGAGTTTGAGCCTCTGGTATGAAGAATTGAGTGAGCTAAATTCACCAGTGTAAAACCCACTTTTTCTGATTGTTCACTGGTGCTAGGGAGAAAGTATTTTGCTCCGCATTCCTCCGCATTGAAGTATTTTGCTCTACAGTTCTAGAGGGAAATTTGGGACGATGATAAGTGCCTACAACTCCAATGGTTCATGTTTTGGTGGTCTGCAAGCTATCTTTCTTTTATGATAGTTGAAGATAGTGAAGTTCATGTGCTTCGGTGTGAAGAATCTCATGGATAAAGTGTTTAGAGTTTGTGCGATTGCTCCTAGTGATTACAATGTACTTGTGGATGCCTCCTAATCATGATCCTACCTTTACATTGGTTCGCATTAAGGAATTGAGATTGTGTTTGAAGATTATTCCCAGATAACATAGTGTGTAACCAGTCTTAGCCAAATTGGTTAATTCCAGTGATTGCAGAGATCTCTTGAAGATTTCAGAAGAGTGTTGTGGCATGGAAGATCGTGTTTGAGTCCTTGCTAAGGCATGATGTGATCCGCTCATAATTTTATGTCGTCTCCTTAGCATAATTTTATATTAGTTCAAGACCTATTTCTGTATGTTTGTAATATCATCATTGGAGAGTGGCCCAATGTTTGATAAATGTAATATGGTTGTAATGCCGACTTTGATGAACATTCCAAAGTTGATGAATGATATATATACTTGTAATTGAGTCATGGAAAATAGGTCATGATGTGAAAATACAAAGATAAGTAAGGAAGAGAAAAGGTAGAGCAGAGTAGAAGAGTTGTGTTGCCCTTCAATGGAACTGTAATCAGGCATGTTGTAGATGCTATTATAGCAGTTCACCCCTTGACAGTGAGCCACTCCTTGGTAGTGAGCCACCCCCTGGTAGTGAGCCTCTTTGAGCAATGAGCCCTAATGGCAGTGAGCCTTTGATTTTTGATATTGTGCTTTACATATATATCTTGTGGGTTAACACCCACCATGGTTTTTCCCTTAACAGGGTTTTCCACGTAAAAATCTGGTGTCTCTTGTGTTTGATCTTGCAACTGTGTTTTATTTTCTAGTTTCGTGCTTTCATGGTTTAATCATAATAGCAATGGATAAGTGATTAATGATTTAAAGTGCAGGAGTAGTTAAGGTTTTGGGACAACTAATTCACCCCCCCTCTCAGTTGTCTGGTGCATTTCAACACTCATGTGTTCTTGGATCTTGATACTTGGCATTGGTTCTTTGTTACTTGGTTTTGTGATGCGGTTATGGAGTCTGTATGGACCTATATGTGTGAACCATGTATCATTATCCTAGGATGTGGAATGAAGTGGTGTGCACTCTTGTTCCAATCCTTGTGTCCATGAGAGAATAGGATCATGGACTAGTGTCTAATATTTGTCTTAGATAAAACACTACCCTCACATATGAGTGTCATGGTGACTTTGTCACATGATATGGTTAAGTCTTCCACTTGTGTTAAGTCATGCTTGGTGCGCTGGCATTGCATACTTTGAGTTTTGTTGTGTTTTGTCATGGTATCTCGAGTGTGTAGGCATGTAATGTGACTTGTTGTTATTGCATTTACAAATCACAATTTTTTTTTGTCCATGTTTTGATTGTTAATGTCTTGGGTGAAATCTTGGGGACTTATATTCACTGTATAAAGATTCATAACTTCTTTCTTGAAAATCTATGGGCATAGTCCTAAATGTTTATAAAGTTCAGAGCTTGCAAGCATAGAGTCTATCCATGTGGATATACATGGATGATTTAATATCCAACACATTAACAAGGACATTGACATAGGTGGACATGTAGGTATGATAGTTATACCTTTGATAAATCCTAGACCAATGGTAATAGTTTTATTGGAATATTGTAACTATTTGTAATTAAAATGTATGTCCTCTAATTGATTATTAGAGGCGCATATGCATTATCCTTCTATGCCCTTATCCTTCTCAATATGGCAAACATCTGAGGGATTAAACATAAAATAGAGGGATGATTAATGTGAATCTACACTTTTTCGTTTGTCTCAATTCTTCTAAACACCAAGTAAAGTTTGTGTAACCAATTGAAAAGATGGGAATGAAGATGGTACTATTTGATGCAGGAGCATCAATCATATCATGTTTTAAGGTCATTTTGATGTTTTTAAGGTCATTTTGATGTTAAGAGGTCTAGTTGTGTGTCTAGAGGTCTTAGGGGGTCCATTGGGATCACGTCCATGGTCTAGGTGGTGTAAATAGGCCTAGAAATTCAAAATTTCTAAGGGTTTTTGGCTTGTTGGAAGGCTAGGATTTATTCCTCAGCCTTGGAAATGGGTTTTTTGAGTCTAATAAGGTCTTGAAAGACCATAATAGACCATGTAGGGTCTCTTTCACATGTTGTTTTCAAGTCTAGGTAGTGATATAGGGCAAAAAATTAAGCTTTTATGATAATAAGAGTTAGGTTTTGAGGAAAAAGACTCATATTCAATTGTAACTATTTTTGAGACATCATTCCCATAAAATATAGGAAGGAGAATGCTCCAAGAAGTTCTAGAGGTAGTTTTGTTATGAAAATAACTTATTTTCTTACAGTTTGTGACAATTTTATAAAAAACAGTAAAAAAAAACTTTGTACGATCATGTACAGATTGGTACAGGTGTGCAAGTGCATGAAATTTGAAGACCACTATGTTACATGTTTAATGCAATTGATTTGAGGTGATTTCATGACGTTTTGTGTGAGAAACAAGCAAAACATGGTTAATTGCCCTGTTCTGATCTAGGGTTTCCAACGAGAGAAAAAAATCATAACTTTTGTTTGGATTAGTGGAAATTCATGAAACTTGGTGAAAGTCTTCATTGGGATGTGTACTAAGTGTCCTCCAAAGGAAAAGTCATGACTCTTTCATATGCATGAGTTATTAAGGACTATGTGTGCTGCTATCATAAAAGACTGTCAAAACCCTAGTAGAATGAGGGTTTAAGAGGAAAGTTGTTATTGTTAAGTTTGTCAAGGAAGGGTGAGGGTTTGATAAGACCCTATATAGTGTTTAGAAGGTTTGATAAACCTAAGAAGGCATCATCAAGAAAGAACTTGTCATTCAAAGTGCCCACTAGGTCTTGCTAAGGGTTTAGGCCTAGAAAGATATGCTAGTACAACAGGGTATAGTTTTGAAATCTCCATTGAAAAGTCAGTGAAATATTGTGAGGACCAGTGAAACCTTACTTTGTTCTTGTTCTTGATGAGCCATAGACTTGTTTATTGTAACCGTCTGCATCACTATTCTCCAATAGTCTTTCTTTTCTCAATTCTTTCTCTATTGAGTCAAATTTCCTTTTAATGTAAAGTAGATTGATAGGCTTTACTAAGATTCATTTTGAAACATGAGTTTTATTATGTATATATATCAATAGTATCAATTGACACTAAACCAAAATTAAGCATACTTATTGCTTTCTTATTGTGGCTTCTTAGTAATTATGTGTTTCTTTTCTTCAAAATTTTCTTACTATGATTCTATTATACCTAGCCTTGTGTTTGTAATGTCGTAAAATGTGTACACTAGCATTTTACACTTAGTTTAGCACTTGGTTGGACCTATTTTCACACCTTTTTGAGCTTAAAACGATGAAATCTCAATCCCAATAAATAAACCTGATGGAATCAACTTAGGATTGGACTAAGCCCACTATATTTGGCACTCCCTATAGTTTGTGGGCTAAAGGTCTAGGGTGCCCAAGCACCCTGGTCCCAGTAGAGAACTTTAGCCCCACTTGTGTAGTGTCGGCTTAGGACACTTCCTTAGTTTGTATTTGTCGGTCTCATTATGTTTTATTTTTCGTTAGTGAGTGGGAGTGTATATTTAAAAGAGTCTTGTATTTGATTTTACACCTATGGAGAATATTGTGAAGTTTGCTCTAATATTGTGTTCTATGCTAAAGTGTTCTTCATGCTTGAAGTGTTATCTACTTGTGGATGCTATTGAAGTTTGTTTATAGGTCTTGAAAGGAGTTTCAAGCCTTATTCATCAGTCTCCTTTGTTGGTGTGAGAGCTTGAGTCATCTTCATCAACTAAAGTGGTATCTCTTGTGGCAATCATCATCATTATCATTCATTTTACATTCATACATAGTTAAATTTTGCATTGTTTCAAAATTAGGGTTTGTTAAAACCTTGCATTTTTAGAAAATTGTGCTAGTTTTGAACCTAGGGTTTATAGATTTGTGAGTTGTCTTAGATCTTGTTTATTTAGAGCATTTACATTTGTTGTACCTTGTCATTATTTTTGTTCAAAACATTTTTGCATCCTTGCATTTGGAATTTGAAAAAGAAAAACTTCATTCTAGACTAGGAAAAAATATATATTTCTTACTTTATTTGCATTTGGAATGGATACATCATTATAGAATAATCTAATTTTCTATTTTTTGCATTAGATCTGATTGAAATTACAGTAGTTAATCATTTCATATTGTTGCATTGTGCATTTGAATCCTTTTTATTGCTAGAAATTGTCAAAAAAGTTACATTTTGTGAAAACTAGTTAATGTTGCAATCTCGGGTTTATGATTGATAGTTTAATTTCAGATTTTTCTACTGTCATTTGCATTCTAAGTCTAATTTTTCATTGCTCTACAATATTACAATTGTCATCTTGCATTGAAAATTGAAGATAGGAACAATTTTGAATTGTTGCATTTTGAAAAAAGTATTGAAATTTGGGTTTGATTTAAGCATGGGCATTGTTGATATTCAAATGGATTTGATTATAATTGAATTTGATCAAGGGTATATTATCACTTCACTTAAACAAAAACTCAAATCCTTCTCTTGCTTCAATCATTTCTTCTTTTGATGCATCTTGTGTGTTACTAAAGCTTATAAACGTTTTATGAGCTTTGTGACCTAGTGCCCCAATTCTGTCATGTCCCTATATTTATAATTAATCATACATTGTTCAGTAAAAATATGAACAACATTAAAATATTTAAAAATTGATTAAATAGTATAAAATATTTATTATATTTATAAATAATAAATATAATTACAAATATAATATTATATAAATATAAAATATATAATAAATATATTATAAGCATAAACATAGAAATGAATACTAAATAACATACTATTATAATATAAAAGATATTATTAGTCAATGGCCATCCAAGTCAACGTTAGGACTAAGCCATGGTAACGAAAGCAAAAGGCCAAACAACATATACACAAATACAATTAGTATATATAATATTTAAGATGAATCAATCACATAAAACGGAAGGAGGCAAATCAATAATAAATAATATTTAATAGTTTAAAGTGGCGCCAATTAGAAAAGGTAAGACCAACACTTAAGAAATATTATCTTGAAAGAGTTGCCGATTAGGAAATACAATGAATCAATATGTCACACTTAATAAACAACAATCCATTAAGAATACCAAAGGGCGGCTACCATATAACAAAGAGCGATCAAAGGTAATAATAGTCAAAAGTGGTGTCTCTTTGAATCAGGTATCTTTTGAAGACAACAGTTAAAGATATAAAAGATGAAATCGTTGGCATTGACAAGCATCAACAATCATACCATTGAACCATTCAATCTAAAGACGGATCTAATTAAAAGTCTCCACCTGCAATACAAACAACAAAGGTATAGATCAGCGATTGGAATACGAATGAATCAATTAGCTGTGCAGATCATCTCATCTGATTCTAATATCATGGAACCATCAACAAGGACCTCATCAAATAGACTTAGCCTCATGGAACAACACATCAACATCATCAGATATTAGAAAGGGAATCACATTAAACCATTCAATTGAGTCATTCAAATCTCATCTCAAGCCTTCAAATATTTACATCAGATCTACAAATTGACTCATCTAAATTTGCATCTAAGACATTGATAGAGCATTAAAGTAACATGTCCATTCAATAGATAAGAGTCATCATAAACCAAAATATAGAATAGCGATTCCAATTGGATAATCGCAGCAGATAAAGAAGTTGTTACTATTCTTTGACATCGAGGAATAAAATATTGGAATCCTGTGTTAAATCGACCATCATACAGAATTACATATCAACATAAAAGGTATGTGCATTATCTTAAGTAAAATGCCTCATAATAATTAGACTATGAATGTTCTAAATCAGACATGAATGTATAGGAATGATTATCATAGTAGAATAGACAAATGTTTATCATAAAGAATAAACAATAATAGATTGAATGTTCATCATAGAATAAAAATGTTCATCATAGAATGAGAATGTTTGTCATTAAGAATTCTTATCCATGATAGGATAGGAATGTTATAATCCTAGTGGCATGAAAACCATAATTGAATAAAAATGTTTATAACATGATAGAATAAGAATGCTTATAACATAAGAATGGTTATAATCATATTAGAATGATGGAATGTTATTCCTCTAAGGAAGAATATTGTATGATGCCAAGTAATGTGAATGGAAATCAACAAGATGACAAGATATGATTCATAATTCTAATCATGGTATACTTGGACGAGAGCAAGTAGCCTCACCGTTAATCTCTCTATCACCCTACAAGTATGGTGGTGAGTTAGGGAAGGGCGATCTAGTGATCTAGCATCTAGGCGACCCTCAAGTGGATGAAGAATCGCCACATGTAGCATGAAGTCCCTTGAGCCAAGTGGTGAAGCCCTTGGGCCTATGGTTGTGTAGTCTTAATGATTATTATAAATGACTTAATGATAGGTGACTCTCAAGTGGGTGAAGAATTGCCACGTGTAGCATGAAGCCCCTTGAGCCAAATGGTGAAGAATTGTCGCATGTTGCAATGAAGCCTTTTGGGCCTATGACAGTAGGTCTTGTTACACCAGCGCCCTAACGTAACCATACTCATATGGGGTGGGTGAATTAGAGTAGATTAACAATCAGGTACTAGAATGACTCTCCTGAGGTATAACATAGAAATCTCTATATGATAGAAATGAAAAAATGTGAAATGCATATATGTAATGAACTTTGATATTGCTTATGATTATATGGTTACTAACCCTAATTGCAATATGTTGATATTATAAGGATTTATTGGTTACAAATGTTCTCTTTACAAGTTAAAATTGTGTGCAAGGTTAAGAAATTTTGAACTTCCTAAAAGGGGACATTACAGATTCTAACATTCTTGTGCGAAGAAGTCTTCGAATCATGGGTCTTAATGCTTTGCATAAGGGTAAATGCACAAAGATGTGGGACTAAAAGGGGGTCTTAAGATGCCACTTTTTTTTTTAAAATTAGGAAAGACTGATGTTGGATGAAAAATTGAAGATAGTTACACTCAAAATTTGAAGATGAAACAAAAACAAGAGTTGTAGTGCTCCAAATCTAGTTTCTAAACTACTAATTTTTTTTCAAAAATGGTTGAGATTAAGGGGTTCAAAAAGGGGGGCCACACAAATTGGTCCTATTTTTTTAAAAAAACATAACATAGCGTCTAGTGTGGCCCCCCTAAAATGTTATGTTTTTTTCGTATTTTAAAATTTGCTTCAATAAGAAATTAGCTAACACCATGTAGTTTATCTCTAATGTTTTTGATAGTTTTTTCATGAATAATTAATTTTTTACTAATTTTCAAAGTAGACACATCCTGAAAAATAGAAAATTGAGCATGCTCCCCCCTAGAATTTTTAAAAACTAATCGAAAATCCAAATTTTTTTGAATATGTGTAGAATGGAGTCTAATTTCTAAAAATATAATTTATTTGAAATTTTGATGAATGATTAAAAAAAAGTCAAAAATATCACACTCTCGTTTTTGACAAAAAAATGATACACTAACAAAAGAAATTAAAGATGAAAACCTTAACATGCTCAAAACATGAAAAAAATTATATGGTTAGAAAGCTAAGAGAGAGCTTAGATTATCGTGGTATTTTTTTGACTTGTCATTGAAACAAGTGCAAACCTGATGGGGAGCATGCTACAGATTATGTAATTTTTGTTAGAATTTGCAAAAACACATCTTTGGACATTCAAAACTCAGTCTAAGCCTTTGGGTTGGAATCCCAATCCAAGCCAAAGGCTTAGAAATTACCAAAGCAAAGCATAATGTGAGCACATTATAATGTGCTTGTGTTATGGTGTAATAAAATCATCTCTCTCTCTAGGTCTCTCCCTCCCCTCCTCTCTCTCACCTTTTTACCTCCTACCCTCTCTCTCACTCTCTACTTCCCTCCCCTCTCTACCTCCTACCCTCTCTCACTCTCTACTTCCCTCCCCTCTCTACCTCCTACCCTCTCTCACTCTCTACTTCCCTCCTCTCTCTACCTCATACCTTCTCTCTCACTCCCTTCTTCCCTCCTCTCTCTACCTCATACCTTCTCTCTCACTCCCTTCTTCCCTCCTCTCTCTACCTCCTACCCCCTCTCTCACTCTACTTCTCTCCCCTTTGTACCTCCTACCCTTTCTCACTCTCTACTTTTGTCCCCTCTCTACCTCCTCCCCTTTCTCACTCTCTAATTCCCTCCCCTCTCTACCTCCTACCCTCTCTCTCTCTCACTCTCTTCTTCCCCTCCCCTCTTTACCTACTACCCTCTCTTTCTCTCTCACCTATCTACCTCCTAGTTTTACTTTTCTTGACTTTCCTAATTTTCCTTTTCCTTTCCAATTTCCCTTTAGATCCCATCAATTTTTCCCTATTTTACTATTTTCCACCTCTCCTCTCATCATTCATCCCATCCAATGAACATTAATTTTATCTTTTTTCCATTTCATCCTCCCAATTTATATCCTCATCCCTCTTTGCATGTCCTAGTTTTCTTGTTTCCATTTGCTTTGTCGATAAGGGAGAGAGAGAGAGAGAGAGAGAGAGAGAGAGAGAGAGAGTCTTAGTTTTCTTGTTTCCACTTCCTTCATTGATCAGGGAGAGGGAGAGATAGAGGGGAGAGATAAGGAGATAGAGGAATGATAGGGGTGTTGGTTCCCAAAAATGCAGGTTGCTAACCCTAAGAGGATGCCGGACTCTATGTTTGGATTTACAACGTTTTTGGACCAATTGACAGAGCTATTAGCTCCCTACACTTCAGGTCCTGCAAACCTAGGCGGGTGTACCTTTGTAACTAAAGTAGACTTAACACTATATGACTTGATTGGATTAGTAAATCTATCACAATGGCATAAAATGTAATAGATGCAGTCTAAAAATTATCTCCTATTCCTAATGTACTGACTTGAAATAGAAATGTCTTGAATATGAGTTTGGATAGTAATGACTAGTGCCTACTTCTATTGGGCTATGGAGTCGGTAAATGGATGAAGATCTAATGGAAACAGATGTATGAGGTAAGTTGATCTACTTCACAGTTTAACTCGAACTTGTAAGGCACATGGGATGTTTGCACCTTATGCAAACGTGCAAGAATGTCAGTTATAATGCTCTTCTTATACTATCCCAATGATATTCCCCATATTACTGTGAACAACTGAGAGGATGTTTAATTCTAGTAAGAAGGGAATTTAGACCAGATTTGTTTTGTAGAAAGGATTTACCTCTTGGCAGAGACCTTATGACAATTCTGATCAACTTCTTTACAGAAACCAACCAATTCGAACACACTGAATCAGTAAATGTGACCAGATAAATCAACAATATTCTTGATACGATAATTTAAATAATAAGGGAAAACCATTCTGGAGACAACATTACAACATTTAGGATTTAATATTAACATTACAGCTGAACACTGAAAATAGATAATTGTATTGAAACACTCCGTTCCATTAATGAAAAATGTGTATATACAAGTTCTGATCAGGCGAATGGGTGGAGTGGAATTAAATAATTTCCTACTACTACCCTAAATCTACTGATCTCTAATCTATTTATCTCTTCTAATCTACTAATTGTTGCTCCTTCTTTATACTTTGTAATTTTTAGGGTTGTGACCCTTCGCATGTCTGCCCAATGAGTCTTTCTATTTAATTAATTACTTCTCAACTTCTTTAATACTTTATAAAAAGAAAATATTCTTCAATACTTCCATCTCTCAATTATATCCTTGTGTGTTTTCATCTTCATTTGTTGAAATGTTAATTTGGGTAAAACATTATCCCGCTCGTACCTCCTCAGTGATAAATAATTCACCTTGAATGAAAATGGAATATGTCCAATTTATAACCCTTCAAGTGGAAAATATTTCAGTTTTCCATGAAGGTATTTTACCACTTATAACATCTTCACTTTAATATTTTTCCCTTGGCATTTCATAGAATCTTTACCTTATGAGTAACATTTTACTCCAAGCCTTAACCATTAAGTAAATCTTTATTCCGCGTTAAATAATTTCTTCACAGGAATTTTACCAAAATGTTAAATTTTTCCAGTAGTCTTGTAAGTGATTTTACTCATAAAATGTTCCACTTTATAATTCTTCAGGTGAAAAATACTTTCACCACTTGACAACGTTTTCCATAAAAGTGTGAAATTCAAATTTATTTCACTATAGTTACATTCCATTTGATTTTTTATATGCACCTTTGGTAAATACTTTTTCCTTTATAATTATCTTTCCTCACTGGCCCTAGCATACTCTCTCTCCAAAAGAGTATCCATCGATATGACACATGAGCTCCGTGTGACTTAAAATTTCCACTCCGATTTGCTTGGTCTTGCCGATCTTTAGGGTTTCATATTTGTTTTGCCCTATCTACAACCTTGTCCCATTATTTCGGCATAGGCATGAGTATGCTGGAAAGGTTTATGAAATCTGACTTGATTAACTCCTTGAAATATTTTAACTATTTCCTTGGGTAATTATTTCTTATATCATCTTTGATAAAATACTTCATTGTTCAGTGAAAGTATTTCAAAAAAAAAAAAAATCCTTATGTTCCACAGAGTAATAAATGATTTACACCATTAGTAAATTTAATGACTTCTTCCCGATAATATTTATCACGATATCTTCCCCATTCTCACCTCACATTTTAATAAATCTTTTTCACTTGTCATTTCACATGGCGGAATTCCAATAATTCATTCACGAGAAAATAATATTACTCATGCTTAGTTTATTTCTTTATCGGGCTATCGGGAATCAAAATTTTTTTCACTCCGATAGCTATTTTGTTGCCGATAAGGTACCCATCGGCATGACTCCTCAAATTGGCATGACTTTAAATTTTCATTCCGATCTCCTTTCTCTGGCCGATGAGTTTTATTGAAATCTCCATAGCTCTAGTTATCGGAGAAATCTCGCTCCGATAGTGTTACTCCCTCCGATAGTATTTAGGGTTTTTTGCTGCTGAGTTTTCAACTGTGTATTTTCCGGCGGAAGAATTTTGGCAAGGGTTACGGAGTTTGGTTTTACACCTGCCATATGCATTTTCTTGAGAATTTCTAAAACCTTTTCAACGTCTTTATTTTGTATGTACGCCATAATTATTGCAGTGTATGAGACTGGATTTCTTTGAAGTATTTTACCAAATCGTTCATAGGCTTTATTAGCTTCTTATTTATGAATTTGTATGCTTCTTTGGGGCAATTAGTGCATACTCGAGGGTTCCGAACAGCTACACTGGTTGTTTCTTTTAGTCATCTGCCTGCGTCTGGGCCATATATAGAGAGCTAATTCAAATCTTCAATTTGGCATAATGAAATAAGTGGACCCTCTTACCAACAATAATCTTCATATCTTCCGCAGTTTGATTTACAATTTTCCTTTTTCAAGACTTGAATAAATTCCAAACTGGATTCAAATAGTTTTCCCTTTATGCCGGCGTCTAGGCATTTGGAAACACAATTAGCTCTGGCATATGCACTTGTTGCATCATGCCATCATTTTGCTTCTGCAAAGCAATCTCCTACATCTTGAAGTCTTGTTGGATCACATTTTTCCACACATATTTTACCAGCTTTAATATATTCTCCCATTATAATAAAGTAATTAGCAGCATAATTTGGTTTCCCTATAGAAAAGAAAATTTTTACTGTTTCTATCAAAGAACGTTTGGCAGTTTCTTTTTGTGTCTCAAAGATTTTCTGTCTATCTTCTCAAAGCATTGCAGTTTCTGCCCATTTAGTCATATTCGCATCTCCAGACCACTCAAAGCAAAGAATCGCCATATCATAATTTTTCTAATTAAACAGCTAAATGCCACGTTGCTTCCAATAATCAAGCATCAGTTTAGCATATTTAGGGTTCTCATTATATATGCTTTGCTTGCAACATGACTTGCCATTTTCAGCAATGGACTGATTTTTCAATACTTGGCGTTTGTGTGGCACACCACATTTTTGAACGAACTAATTACAGTAGTTGTGAAACTCACCATGATTTCTTAATTGGAAATGTATCTGTGTGTTGCTTCCCCAGTACATTGTTGGAGAAAACTTCGTCCTTTGCTTTGATCTTGGGCAATCCCAAACCATATTTTTGTGTAGTAAATTTAGGCCTTTTTAATGACCATAATGCCTTTGGTGTGTATAGCCAAAATGTCTTTGACAATTTCTATGGCCTTATTGTCTGCAAGTTTCTTTTGACTTCTTTTTGCACCATTCAATTAGCAACACTTATGTGACACAAGTCGGGTCTCATGTGGGCCCGACTAAAAAAATTTCGTTTTCAAACAAGTATTTTCTCTTGAATTGACTTTGGACTGCCTTAACATGCTTCTAGAGTGAAGATTTGAAATGGGCACTCATTAGAATCCACTTTCTGATATCTCGCACAATGAGCAAAATAGGCCAAGTAGCCTTCATAATCACTCTGGAAAATTGATCAAAACTTCTCCCAGAGCCACGAAAATACACAGACTTGTAGATTTTTGATCTGAAAATTCAATGCAACAAACGGTTTGGCATGAAATTATTAGGATTAAAAGCTGCTCGCAATCAAAGTAGCCCATTCTGCATGTTTTTGTGCCTGTTAAAACTCAACTGAAACCTGTCATTTTGCCTCTTTGGAAAAATATCAAATCTGATATTGAGAAGCTGCCATCCTGGGGATTAGTTCATTTAGGTCACGTGAACATGTAGGAAAAAGGGTTTTTCATCATTACTCTTCCTTCATAAGATATCGGGTGTCAAAGTTGACCTTTCTGAAGCTGCCTGGGAATGCAGTCACAAAACTGTGTAAAATCCATTTGGATTTGCTTTTGAAAAAATATCAAACGAAGTGTTGGGACCTTGAGAATTGGCATGTGAGCACATTAACATGGGAAGAATTTGAGACATCAATTGGTTTTTTATGAACAAGACCCGATTGCTAGATATTACCTTCCAAATTAACCTCCTTGAAAACTGCCCCTGTCAAAACCTAATTCGAGCTCACCAACTTGCAATTTTAAAAACCCATTAAATCTCTTCCTGGGAAGTTGTAACTGGAAAGTTGAGTTCATTTAGGCTTGATGAGTGCATGTGTAAGAGGTTTCTTCACCATCCATCTTCTGTCATGAAATGTTAAGGGCCAAAGTTGACCTCTCTGCAACTTTCTCGAAATGCAGATATGGCAACTGAACTTTTTACATTTGCTTTTGATTTTGAAAAAATAGCAAACGAGATGTTGGGGTCCCAAAAACTGGTATGAAAGTACATTATTATGAGGGGAATACGGAACAGTGATTATTTTGTCAGGATCATCATTTAACTACTAGATATCAACCTCCAAAGTAGGCCTCTCGGGCTGATTTCACATTATGCAAGTAACAAACCTTACCAGAACCCTCCAACTTGGTTCTTCAAAACCTAGTCAAAATTGATCATAGGAAGCTGAAATCAGGTGTGCTCACTTACATATGGCAGACAAACATGTTTGTGAAATGATTTTGCATGACGACGAACCGGCTCCGAATTATAATGCTTCAAAGTAGGCCACTTGAGCATATTTTGCATGTGTATCTGTGAGTGTTGAAATTGATTTTCACATATGGGAACCTAAAATTTTGCAAAAAAATGGTATGAAATTTTAGGTCCCAACAAGGGAGAGAGAGGCAAGATATAGGGAGATAGAGAGAGATAGATAGGTAGAGAGAGAGAGGAGACATATAGGGAGAGATAGAGGAGACAAATAGGGAGAGATAGAGGAGACATAGGGGAGAGATAGGGAGATATAGAGTAAGCGAGATGTCTAGAGAGATAGGGAGAGAGATTGAGAGATAGAGAGATGATATATATAGGGAGATAAGGGAGAGGTAGGGAGATAAAGGTTTAGGGTTGCTTAGGTTTAGGGTTTAGGAGTCAGGGTTTAGGGGCATTATTTAGGGTTTAGGGGTTTAGAGAGAGAGAAAGAGAGGTTTAGGGTTGCTCGGATTTAGAGGTTAGGGTTTAGGGGCATTATTTAGGATTTATGAATTTAGGGTTGCTCGGGTTTATGGTTTAGGGGAATTATTTAGGGTTTAGGGTTTGGAGAGAGATAGAGGAGAAAAAGGGGAGAGATAGGGAGATAGAGGTTTAGGGTTGCTTGGGTTTAGGGCTTCTCAAGTTTAGGGGTTAGGGGTTAGGGTTTAGGGGTTAGGATTTAGAGAGAGAGGACCAATAGGGAGATAAAGAGGAGACCAAGGAGAGAGATAAGGAGATAGAGAATTAGGGACATGGCCAGAGGTAGAGAGAGAGATTGAGAGGTAGAGGGATGATATAGATAGGGAGATAGGGGGAGATATAGGTTTAGGGTTGCTTGGGTTTAGGGTTTAGGGTTTTTGGATTTGGGGTTTAGGGTTGCTCGGGTTTAGGGTTTAGGGTTAGGGGTTAATATTTAGGGGAATATTAGGGTTTAGGGCTTAAGGTTTAGATGTTTAGGGTTTAGGTCTTAGAGAGAGGACCAATAGGGAGATATATAGGAGATCGAGGGGAGAGATAGGGAGATAGAGAGTGAGGGACATGGTCAGAGACATGGAGAGAGATTGAGAGCTAGAGAGATGATAGAGATAGGGAGATAGGGGTTTAGGGTTGCTTGGGTTTAGGGCTTAGAGTTTAGGGGTTTGGGGTTTAGGGTTTAGGGGTTTAGGTTTTCTTGGGTTTAGGGGTTAGGGTTTAGGGTTTATAGTTTAGGGGTTGGGGGTTAAGGTTTAGAGGTTTAGGGTTTAGGGTTTAGAGAAAGAGGACCAATAGGGAGATATAGAGGAGACTGAGGGGAGAGATAGGGAGATAGAGAGTGAGGGACATGGCCAGAGACACAAGAAGAGAGATTGAGTGGTAGAAGGATGATAGAAATAGGGAGATAGGGGAGAGATAGGGAGATAGAGGTTTAGGGTTGCTTGGGTTTAGGGTTCAGGGGTTTGGGGTTTAGGGGTTTAGGGTTGCTCAGGTTTAGGGGTTAGGGGTTAAGGTTTAGGGGTATTATTTAGGGTTAATGGTTTATGGTTTAGGGGTTAGGGGCTAAGGTTTAGAGGTTTAGTGCTTAGGGTTTAGACAGAGAGAGAGGACCGATAGGGAGATATAGAGGAGACCAAGGGGAGAGATAGGGAGATAGAGTGAGGGACATGGTTAGAGACATAGGTAGAGAGATTGAGAGGTAGAGAGATGATAGAGATAGGGAGATAGAGATTTAGGGTTGCTTGGGTTTAGGGTTTAGGGGTTAGGGTTTAGGGGCATTATTTAGGGTTTATGGGTTTAGGGTTGCTTGGGTTTAGGGTTGCATGTCAAAACCAGTCTCTCTCTCTCTCTTTATCTCTCTCCCTCCCCCCTCTTTACCTCCTACTCTCTCCCTCCCCTCTATACCTCCTACCCTCTCTCTCTCTCACCTCTCTACCTCCCTCCCCACTTTCCATACACTTAAAACACTTAGAACTTTCCATCAATGACAACACTTAAAACACTTAGAACTTTCCATCAATGACAACACTTAAAACACTTAGAACTTTCCATCAATGACAACACTTAAAACTTTTCATGCATGACAACACTTAAAAATTTCCATGAATGACAAAATGCACTCACGTGAACCAAAAAAATGGACAAAAAGCATGTGGAATCCGTGATTCAAACCCACATGCTCTGTTATTCCCTTCTTTTCATGCATTATCATACAAGAAAATTCTTTTTCATGGTGTTGACATTTTGACACTCATTGTTTACTTAATCCACCACCTTATTATGGTTTTTCAATGTAGAAGAAGTAAATTGGATGTTTTTAGACAAACTTTGATTAATTAAACTAATAGTTTCATGTTTCGTATTATTTGAATGCTTTCATGTATTTAGATTGAATTTGATGATATATATTTGCCTTTTTCATAAATTTGACTATTCCTATTAGAGTTATATAGAATTCAACATTGAATACAAAGGAACTCGCCAAAAAGCTCAAATTTCTAAGGATTTTGAAGCCAAATTTTTGAAAATTGGGAAAATCAAATATTGAAATCTAAGATATGTTCTTTATGTATTCGTTTAATTCACTTTATGATTAAGTTAAAGCATGAAATCTCATGTTATAGGACAATCATGAGGGAAGTGAGATGATTATCATTTTGACAAGTTAAATTATCATGAGTGAAAATTTATATTTATTTGAGATAACAATCTCGAGACAACAAGCCATATCACCATGGGAAGGAAATCATCAAGATAGTATTGGTATATATTTATGAAGGGAGTCTTATCAACATTGAAGGATAATCATAAACTAGAGAAAGGTCATGGAAGCACTTTCACTATGGAGTAGATATGTAATCATGTTGATATTATCCTGATTCAAACACTAAACTAAATAATTAGAAGGATACTAAGGGAAATAATGTTAGTCAAAGAATTATCATCATGCTAAAGTCAAGCTAAGGATTGTCACTTGAGCATACTCACTTTCAAGAACTATGATATTAACCTAAAGACTACATTATACCCCAATAGCTATCATGCAACCCTAGGAATAGTTATGACCTCTCACCCATGGGTAGGATAGAAACTGATACACAAGGTGACAATCAAGTCTAAATGATAAGTCAATTAATATCAAATCCATGCAAAAAGGTATCCATGATACTATATAAACATATCTAGGTGGCCTTGAAAGTGTTAGAATCAAGACAAACAACTGAGAGAGGGGGGGTGAATCAGTTCTCCCAAAACTTCCTCTTATTAATCACTTAAATCCTTCTTGTAATTTAGTAGCATAATAATAAATCAATCATGGAAACATAATTCAATCATTCAAGAGTAGAAACACATTAACACATATGACACCAAGATTTTAATGTGGAAAACTCGGTTGAGGGAAAAACCACGGGGTGACTAACCCAAGATTGTATTCTCTGTTAAAAGAATAAAAGGAACAAAATGACACATGCCAATTAGGGTTCACTACCCGAGCACATTGCTCACAAGAGGCCCACTGCCTACAGGAGACACACTGTCTACATAATAATAAATATTACATACTTGAACTAAAGAATAGCATCTTCATCATGCTTGAGTCAGTTCCATTTAAGCTCAAAACTTTTGCGTTGCCTTTCGCTCTTCTCCTCTCTACCACACTCTCATCTTCACCAAGATATTTTTGAAATGACTTCACAACTCTTATTTATACAAGACATCAACTTTGGGATAATCATCAAAGTTGGCAAACTTTATAGAGCAAATACACAAATACAACTTAATATATTAAAAAGACTTCATGCAAATCATCACATTATCGGCCACATATATCTGGGACTCAAATCTTCTTTGAGGAACACACCATCCTTCTCATAACATCTTCAAGATCATCCGTAAGATGTGTAAATCATCCGGTCGACCAAGGAGGAAGAACATCATCATCTGGAAGTAAATCTTCAATTACAAGCTCAATCTTCAATGCAGACCACCAACACAAACTGGACACAATCCAGAGACCCTCACAAGCTTGCCTGAATCACCAAGAACATCCACACTACTTCTGCTTACTAAAATCATTCTTTCCTTCATCCAAAACCTCAAGAACATAGTCTGTCATCACTGTCATATTGGAATAGATGCTTACGGACCTCCAGACCATGAACCAATTGAGTTGTCAATTCACATTGACTTCCTAAACACTCCACCAAATCCGCAAAATAAGATATTTCATTTCCGGATCTCACCGAACCTATTTGTGTTGCTCTGTCACCTTTGAACATCTGCTAGAATTGGTTTTACTAATATGGCCATAACTTCAAATCTTCATGCGAACATGTCAAATCTTTATTGGATCACCTTTAGACACATATCTACAAACCCTTTGATTCGCATCCTCTGATCTTAAACTTAGCTGGGATCTTCACTTCATAGAGCTTCACTGTCTTCACTATTCTTCTCTGTTTCTGATAGAACTAATTTTCTCAATATCCTCAGCACACAACTCATCCAATCCTTGACATCAATGTAACAGGAGTATGTTGACATCAATGACAACACCGGTTAGGCCCATACTTGCAACAATCTCCCCCTTTGTCATTGATGACAACATATGATGTGAAAAACTATTTTTAACCATCAAGACAAGAACTTCTCCTTACTGACTGACATAACTCCCCCTATCAACAACAACCATTCACATGTCTTCTCTTCCTTTACTGCTCCCCCTTTGATCAACAACCACTTTTTGTTTTTCACATGTCTTCTCTCCCCCTTTGACATCAATGGCAAAGGGCACATACTTGCATCACTCATAATCATACAGACTACTCCCCCTAAGTAGCAGCTTCCTATCATCAATCTAGACCACAAGATATGACTGTGAGATCTATCAGACTGATGCACATCAGTGCACCTTAATTCAGAACCAGAGGGGTAATAACCCCTAACTTCTCCCTGAGTTACTCAAAAGAGTCCTTAGGTAGAGGTTTAGTAAAAATGTCTACAATTTGATCCTTGGAGGGCACAAACTCCAATATGACTTCATTCTTGTTCACCTGCTCTCTCAAAAAGTGAAACTTGATGGATATATGTTTTGTCTTTGAATGTAACATCGGATTCTTTGAAATGTTTATTGCACTTGAGTTATCACAGAAGATTGTGATAGGTTCCTCATACTCCACTCGGATGTCTCTTAGCATTTGCTTCATCCACAATACTTGAGTGCAACTGCCTGCTGCTACAATATATTCTGCTTCTGCAGTAGATAAAGATATTGCCTCTTATTTCTTGCTTAGCCAAGCAACCAATCTTTTCCCTAAAAAGAATGCTCCACCATTGGTACTCTTCCGGTCATCCACATCTCCTACCCAATCTGCATCTGTATATGCATGAAGAGAGAAATCATGATCTTTAGGATACCATAGACCATACTCAACTATTCCTTTTAGATATCTTAGAATCCTATTGATTTCCATGACATGAGATTCTCTAGGATCAGCTTGGAATCTAGCAACAAGACCAACAACATTCATAATGTCAGGTCTAGTTTGAGTAAGATATAATAGTCCTCCAATCATTGACCTGTACTTTTTCTGATCAGCCTTAGGAGAGTCATCATCTTTTCTCAATTTACATCTGGTTGCCATGGGAGTATTTATTGGTTTTGAGTTTTCCATCCCAAATTTCTTCAACAATTCTTTCACATATTTGGTCTGAGATATGAAGATTCCTTTCTTTGTTTGAGTGATTTGTAGACCCAAGAAGAAATTCATTTCCCCAAACATAGACATCTCAAATTCACTTTTCATTTGATTTGCAAAAGTCTTGAACATACTATCTCTTCCTCCAAAAATAATATCATAAAAAAATACTTCAACAATCAAATTTTCATGTTCAATCTTGAAGTATAAGTTATTGTCAGCAGTACCTTTGTTGAAACCAGTCTTCAAAAGATGCTTGTCCAATCTTTCATACCATCTTGGGGCTTGTTTGAGTCCATACAGTGTCTTCTTCAACTTGCAGACCACATCACCATGATTAGACAATTGAAATCCATCCAGTTGCTCAATGTATACTTCTTCTTCCAAGTCGCCATTCAAGAAGGCTGACTTGACATCCATCTGATATACTTTGAAATCCTTGAAGGCAGCAAAGGCAAGAAATAATCTGACTACTTCAATTCTTGCCACTGGAGCAAAAGTTTCTTCAAAATCAACTCCTTCTACTTGGGAATAACCCTTGTAGACCAATCTAGCTTTGTTTCTGACTACTTCACCATCTTCATTCAGTTTATTCCGAAAGACCCATTTGGTTACAATCACATTTATATTTCTAGGTCTGGGAACAAGATCCCAAGTGTGATTTTTATCAATTTGCATCAACTCTTCCTTCATTTCTTTAGTTCAACTTTCATCATTGCATGCTTCACTTACTGTTTTTGGTTCAACTTTTGAAATTAGGCAATACTTTTCTGAGTCTTGAGCAATCTTTCTTCTTGTTTGGAGACCTTTGCTTTTATCACCTATGATCTGATCTTCAAAATGATTCAGTCTTACATACCTGGGAGTTTTGGGAATTTCTTGGACTTCTATTTCTTGAACAGGTTCATTCAAGCTTATCTCTTCTTCTTGATTCTCTGGATTAGTCTGAATCTAAATTTTAGAAGGAGCTTGGACTTCTTGGACCAAAATGTCATTCTGATCATCTTCATCATATTCATAAAACCTTGAGGGTTTTTCAATACCTTCATCAACCTTCACATTTGTACTTTCTATAATCTTTCTCAATCTCTTGTTATAACACCAGTATGCTTTGCTTTGAGTAGAATAACCTAAGAATATTCCTTCATCACTTCTAGCATCAAATTTTCTAAGGTCTTCATCTCTTTTAATGCAACATTTGCTACCAAAGAATCTAAAATACTTCACAGTGGGAGTGATGCCAAACCAGAGTTCATAAGGGATCTTACCAATATTGTTTCTGATTTGTACTTGATTAAGAGTATAGACAGCCATGCTTACAACTTCTCTCCAGTATATCTAAGGAACATTTGCTTCCATCATCATGGTTCTAGATGCTTCTTGGACGGTCCAGTTCTTTCTCTCCACTACTCCATTTTGCTATGGAGTCCTTGGAGCAGATAACTGTCTTTTTATCCCATGTTTCTCATAGAATTCTATGAACTCTCTGGATGTGAATTCTCCACCTCTATCAGACTTGAGACATTTTATGTTTAATCTGATTTCATTTTCTACCATAGCTTTGAATATTTTGAATTTCTTAAGAGCCTCAGATTCTTCTTTTAGAAAGGTCACCCACATCATCTGGGAGTGGTCATCAATTAATAACATGAAGTATCTATCACCTTGCAAACTCCTAATTCTTGCCAGTCCACATAGATCAGTATGTACTAAGTCCAACAATCTGGTAGAAGATTGTTCCTTACTTTTGAATGTGACTCTGCTCTGTTTACCCAACTAACATTCTTTGCACAAACTATTAGTGGGTTTCACCAGTCTTGGAAGATCTCTTACAACCTGAGTGTTGCTTATCTTGACGATATTATCAAAATTCACATGACACATTCTCCTATGCCACAACTAACTCTGATTAATTTGAACAAATAAACAACTTTTTCTAGTGCCAACCAAGTGAAAGATGTTACCTTTTGTTTGTGTACCAGATGTAATCTCTATACCAAAACTTTCAAAGATCTTACATTTTCCATTTTTGAATCAGAGATCATAGCCTTTGTCCACTAACTGTCCAACACTGAGAAGATTGTGCTTGAGACTTTCAACATACAACACATCACTAGTTTTGTTCTTTCCATCAAAAGAAATAGTTCCTCTACCTCTGATTCTGCCAACAAAATTATCTCCAAATTTTACAACTCCTCCTTCATATCTTTCCAAATCTATAAACTTGTTTTTGTCACCTGTCATATGGTGTGAGCTTCCACTGTCACTAACTCAATCATCCTTTTCTTCAACTTGGGTAGCCAGAGATTTTTCTATCATTTTATGATTGGCAGATTCAGAGGACATTGGATCTTCTTCCTTGATGGCAATAAACACCCAATCAATTCCGGATTTGTTTCCTATCTCTGATTCATCATCTGTTACTCCTTCATCATCATCATCTTCATGAACATAGTAACATTTCTTTTGAAATCTTGATCTATTAGGGTTTGGCCTAGAAAATCTTTCCAGACACCTTGAGGCAAAATGATCAATCTTATTGTAGTTAAAACATTTGAAAGGCAATTTTCCTTCATACTTATCGGATCCTCTTGGTATTCTTTTTGCAATGAGGGCCTCAAGTTGTTCAGCTTCTAATTCATCCTCTTCTAGATCTTTTCTTGCTTTCTCATACCAAGAAGATTTTCTTGAGGAACTTTCTCCTGGATCATATCTTTATTTACCTTTTGTAGAGGCTCTAGCTTTGAATGCAGATTTAGTCTTGGGAAGTGTATCACCAAACTTAGCTAACTCGAATGCAGATATCTTACCAACCAATTGATCCCTTGTGATAGTTGTTAAGGATCTGATTTCCTCAATAGTAGCAACTTTGTGTTTATAAGCAGTAGGTAAGGATCTGAGAACCTTAGCAACAATTTCATCTTCATCCAGAACTCCACTAGCACATCTGATGCCACAAACAAGCTCATTTACTTTTGTCATGTAAGAAGTGATATTCTTATCTTCACTCATCTTAGGTTTTTGAATTTTCCTTTCAGACTCTGCAGCTTGGCACATTTAACATACTTGTCTCCTTCATGCAAAAGTTCTAGTTTTTCCCAAATCTCATATGTAGTTTTTAGATCAATAACATTTGTCAGCTCTGAATCAGATAAGGCACTTAGTAGAGCTTCTTTAGCTTGAAGATTGTTTTCAGTATCTCTGATTTCATCTACGGTTCTTGGATCATTCTGAGGAGGAACATACTTCTTTAAAGCCATGATCCAATATTGCATTCCCATACATTGCAAGTGACATTCCATGCAACTTTTCCAAAGAGTGTAATTGGTTCCATCAATCCTCGGACTATCCTTCTTGTAGGAAGACATCCTGGATCTCCTCAAGCAGTTAATCTCTTTTAGAGGAACTTAGCTCTGATACCAATTGTTAGAATCAAGATAGACAACTGAGAGGGGAGGGGGTGAATCAGTTGTCCCAACTTCCTCTTATTAATCACTTAAATCCTTCTTGTAATTTAGCAGCATAATAATAAATCAATCATGGAAACATAATGCAATCATTCAAGAGTAGAAACACTAACACATATGACATCAAGATTTTAATGTGGAAAACCCGGTTGAGGGAAAAACCACAGGGTGACTAACCCAAGATTGTATTCTCTGTTAAAAGAATAAAAGGAACAAAATGGCACATGCCAATTAGGGCTCACTGCCCGAGCACACTGTTCACAAGAGGCCCACTGCCTATAGGAGACACATTGTCTATAGAATAATAAATATTACATACTTGAATTGAAGAATAGCATCTTCATCATGCTTGAGTCAGTTCCATTTAATCTCAAAACTTCTGCTCTACCTTTCGCTCTTCTCCTCTTTACCACACTCTCATTTTCACCAAGATATTTTTGAAATGATTCACAACTCTTATTTATACAAGACATCAACTTTGGGATAACCATCAAAGTCGGCAAACTTTACAGAGCAAATACACAAATACAACTTAATATATTACAAAAGAATTCATGCGAATCATCACACTGTCGGCCACATATATCTGGGACTCAAACCTTCTTTGAGGAACACACCACCCTTCTCATAACATCTTCAAGATCATTTGCAAGATGTGTAAATCATTCAGTCAGCTAAGGAGGAAGAACATCATCATCTGGAAGTAAATCTTCAATTATGAGCTCAATCTTCAATATGGACTACCAACACAAACTAGACACAATCTAGAGACCCCCACAAGCTTGCCTAAATCACCAAAAACATCCACACTACTTCTGCTTACTAAAATCATTCTTTCCTTCATCTGAAACCTCAAGATCATAGTTTGTCATCACTGTCATATTGGAATAGATGCTTACGGACCTCCAGACCACGAACCAATTGAGTTGTCAATTCACATTGACTTCCTAAACACTGCACCAAATCCGTAGAACAAGATATTTCATTTCTGGATCTCACCGGACCTATTTGTGTTGCTCTATCACCTCTAAACATCTGCCAGAACTGGTTTTACTAATATGGCCATAACTTCTTCAAATCTTCATGCGGACCTCTCAAATCTTTACTGGATCACCTTTAGACACATATCTATAAACCCTTTGATTCACATCCTCTGATCTTAAAATTAGCTAGGATCTTCACTTCATAGAGCTTTACTGTCTTCACTATTCTTCTCTGTTTCTGATAGGACTAATTTTCTCAATATCCTCAACACACAACTCATCCAATCCTTGACATCAATGCAACATGAGTATGTTGACATCAATGACAACACCGGTTAGGCCCATACTTGCAACAGAAAGGATATTCATATGGTAGGGAAGATTGTCATGGACACTAGATGGCCAAATAGGTCAACTAAAATATAACCATACATGTCATTGGCATAGTTTTTAGGACAATTATAATCAAAATGAGATTGTCTTGAATAGATAATGACTTGTCAAGGAGTTATTAGATAGTTGAGGAAGATAGAGTATTGATATTGGTAGGTGCATATCCTTTTCATGAAATGAAAGAGTCATGAGTCATGCATCATGAAGTAGCAGTCAAGATCAAAAGAAGGACACCAAATTTGGTGAAGTTACAAAAAGAAACTAAATTTGACACTTGATTATAATCTCACAACCAATTTGACTAGGAATGGGAGAAGGATTAAAGAAGGGATTTGTCCTAAATAGGAATTAATATGTTGCATCTTTAATCTAACTTGTCATGTTTTCATATTTTTTGTTGATCTTGATTAAAATATTTGTGATTCATTTTTCATTTATCTCAATCTTTGCTAACTAGTAGGAGGTTGCTCTACATACACTATTTTAAAAAGAATATGATAGAGGAAGAAAGTACTAAAAGAGAACCTAAGACAAGATCAAGCAAAATGTTGGCTAAGAGAATGTGATGAACAAAGGACAAATTATTGATTTGATGACCTCATTTGTTGAATTGTTCTAAGAAAACCAAGCTCCATACAATTTTATCTATAAATATGAGAATAAAAGAAGGTAAAAAAGATAGCTAATTATTCTATTCCTATAAGGAAGTTTCTTTTCTATTGAAGATCTATGATAAAAGAAGGAATACTACATGATTTGAAGATCCTTATAGAACAATTTATGCTTGTCAACTAAAGTTGTTACCTTGTACATTGTATTCCCAATTTACCTAGGTGAAGGAGACAAGCATGTTTGAGAAGATATGTTAAGAAAATGTGAAATTAACCTAGAGATTGTGCCTACCACCATTTGTAAATGTTGACCATATCTTGACTTAGTATGGAAAAGTTGATTTCTATATATAGAGAGAGCTAAAAGACATTGTAAGTGTTGGAAAAACTCCTTTCTATTGCTATGGTACATTCTTAAATATCATCTAAATGATGAATGTTAGTTACTCCATGAAGTTCAAGAATGGTATGATATGTCATCTTTGTAGGAGTCTAGGACAACACTGAGAGGGGGGGTGAATCAATGTTGTATAAATTTTACAATTTTTACACCTTTTGACTTATAGGATAAAGAGAGAGAGAGACATTAACATACATATGCACAATTATAATGTTGAAGGCATGAAATACATGAAGGCACACAAGATATGAGACCAAGACACAAAAGATTATACGAGAGGAAAACCCTCGAGGGGTAGAAAAACCTCTCAAAATTGCCTCATTGGCTTAAGCAAAAACCTCACTGGTTACAATGTTTAGAAGCACCAACTTCAAGGAGCACCAACCCCTAATACATACAAATAGGTATCACTGACCATACAAGCCTCACTGGCTACAATATGTGTCTCACTGACAAATGTAAGGTCTCACTGACCTACAAGCCTCACTGGTATACTAAGCCTCACTGACAAACACAATCACCATTAAAAAAAAACAAAATCAGAGGGTTACTCAGTTTCCATTCAATTCATTAATTCATTCACTTGATTATCTCTACATAACAATTCACCTGATACACCATCATTGTCTTCAAGGTTCAATTTGAAAATATGTTGCAACAAGGAGATTATCATTTCTGCATTATGGTCCTCACATCAACTCTCTCGGCTCAATTTTCACTCTTTCAATAAAACATTTGATGACCTTGTCATTCTATGTATTTACCCCTGTCAAACATGATCTCATACATACAAAAATCATCTGTATCTACTCAAGGATGTCTTCAATTCACTTTTATCCATTTTTTTTACACAAATCAAAAACACTTGTATATATAAAAAAATACTTTTGATCTTCCATCTTCAAAACTTGATTGTTTTTTCATCATCTTCAAAATTTCCTTCACCTGTAAGAAAGTCATTTGAAACAAAAATCATATTATTTCATCTTCCTCAATCTTGTTGAAGCACCTATAAATTCTTTTCCAAAACTTCACATAACAAAATCTACAATATTTCATTTTTGTCCTCATCTATAATGTATCTACAAATGACCCTTCATATTCAAAATTAAACTACCCTGTATTAAAAATCTGCCCTTAGAGAGAATAAAATCTCATTTAAAACACGATCTCCATCTGCCAAAAAAAAATCAAACTGCCCTCATAAAAACTAATATCCAATTTTGCAATAAAACCTTTCATTTCATGCTCCTCAAAACTTTTCACTTTCTTCCATATTTCTTCAATATTTGTTCACCTGCAAAAATCTTTATATCATTTGTATGAGGACAAAGAAAAACTTAAAAACACTCTGCCCAAAAAAAAAAAAATCTCTCCTTCAAAACCATTCACATTCCTCTACATCCAGTTTTCCTTTCTCTCTATATATTCATCATCTTTCAAAACAAACCTTTAATATTCTTCAATCTACAAGATTAAATCAATTCACCTCTGAAAAAAAAATAGCTCTCAAAAAAAATCTTCAACCAATCCCCTTTTCACATAAAAAATATCCTCTGCTCACAAAAGAATAGTATCTTCAAAAAGAAACTTTCCTTCTTTAAAAAACTCTTCACAAAAAAAACTTTCTTAAGAAAAGAAGATTCCTCCATTAAAAACTCCAAAGCTTCGGGAGAGTAGTTTGTAAAAAATAGAAAAAGATCTTAAAAAGAATCTTTGAAATTGTATTTTGAATAAAGCTAAAATTAGCCTTTATAAAACCATATTTTGAGCTGTCATAAAGTAGTAACATGATAGTGGCTGTCAAACTTAAACTAAATGTCAAAGTGCTCATATTTAAATAATCTCCATTGATTTGAACTTGCGTGCCCTTTGAAGTTTCAAATAGGGCCGTTGATTTCACTTAGGCGCCCATTGTGCACAAAGAGGAGACCGGGAGTGGCGGTGAACAAGGTGAAGGGGCCGGTCCCCAAACGTTTTAAAACCCTCCATCAAGTCACCTAAGTGACTGTGACCTACGATAACAGGTCAGTCTTTAAATATAACAAAAAGTGCATTTCAAAAGGTGACGGGTATGTAGAAGTTTTAATGGCACTTAAACAACAAAACACCCTTTGATAAATACTAAACTTTACTACACAAATCTAACAATGAGGACCTTCATTAAATACCATTGATACTCTGCCATTATAGCATCTCAATATAGATCTTAATTCTCTGCCATCACTCCCTCAAAACAACACATCAACAACCTTCAAATTGAACAAAGTATGCAACCTTATGTTCAACCTCCTAACACATGAACCCCATTAAGTGAATCATGAAGAATGTCAACAACATCACAAAGAAAATGATTAACACCTTGTGTTCATCCTCTTGATCCTCCAAACACATGAAGTCTTGAACACCATGAATATTATTATTTGATTACCACTACAACTTTGTCATGCTACCATCATGACATTCTGAGACTATAAAACCTTGAAGAGAAAACATCCTAAATATTGTGAAATACATTGTGTCATCATGAAGAATAATGACTAAGATCCATGATAAACCATATTACAACCAGAATGAATCCTCAGTATGATGAACTAAAATAGAAACCTCTGATTGAGATCACCATAGCATCAAGAACCTTATCTGAACCTCTCTATTAGAATGTACTTGCATCAACTTGTGCTTCACTACAATTCAACTGATCTACATTGCTCTTGCATTACTGAAGCATGTGAACTTTGTCATACCATGCCAATGAGGACATATCATGAGGATAATCTTGTGAACTAATCATCCTGCAAATAATATCAAGGCATCTTGATCAAACACATCAACTCAATATATCAACTAAATAACTGATGAGCAACAACACCATGAGTATGCACACAACTCTTGTGACATCTGAACACCATGAAGACCCTTGTGTATCACACAATCTACTTAACACATTTTTGACATCAATGACAATAAATCTCCATCAATCTTGACTTGTAATTCAAATGTTATCCTAGCTTAATCTTGATTTGTAAAATATTGCTAGTATAAGACATGTGTGTAATCATTATGTTTTGGGTTGGACCACCCTAGGAAACTATAAATTTTCATATTTATAATCATTTATTCACAAAAAATATATGATTATTTTGAGATTTGTGAATGAGATTACTTTACTGTATTGTACTAAGATGGACTAATTTATCTATGTCTTATTCATGATGCATATAGAAATCATCATCATATCGAGGAAATGAGCAAAGATTCTAACACTAGAAGAGCATGAAGCTAAGAATGTGAAGAAAAGAGAAGGAATGAGGTAACTTCGTGAAATTAGGAAATTGTCAACCATAGAAGAAGGCATGACACCGTTGCCAATTCAAGAGGAGCATGAATCATCTAATCAAGCTAAGAGAGATTGAATTGGAGGCACAAAGGCAATGAATGCAAAACCTCCATTCAACGAGGAGATTGAATCTTGAAGTTGGAGGCACTCCATCTTTCATAGGTCAAGTTGAATGTACACCATCATTCTCTTCTCAAGTTGGAGGGACTCCATCTTTCATAGATCAAGTTGAAGGTACATCATCATTCTCTTCTCAAGTTGGAGGCACACCATCATTCACATGTCAAGTTGAAGATACAACATATTCTCCATCTCAACTTCAAGGATTTTCATCTTTTCCATCTCCAATTGAAGGTAGCCATCTATCTTATCTCAAGTAAATATTGAAGAAATTCCTAATACTGAGTCAACTTTACCATTGAAAATGCCTCGTAGAATTTTGCATAGAAAGCTTAAGTTTCTAATTGATATCGATGAGAATGTTTTGAAGCCCATGCAAGATAATATTTCCAAGCATACTTACCAAATATATGCCAATAAGATATGGAAATTATTCTTTGAGAACTTAAATGAAACTAGAAGATGTCAACTATTTATTGAATTGATGAGAAATATGAAATTCGGGCCCATTATGAAGATTCTTGGCCTAAGAACATGTTGGCATGAGATGCTGCAAGGCATGTCATATGTTGTCATTGATGGCAACTAAGTCCATTCCACACATCCACAATGCAATATTAGATCATACCGGAAGTTAGTTCCAAGATTTGTCAAGTCTGGATAGACAGGAATAGGGTATATGGTAGAGTTCAGTATTTTGGTCAGCGGATCTCTCCAGTTAATCATTGTGTGTTGCAAATCTAAGGGAGTGTAGAGGAATGTCAGGACAATCTAAATCCAAGATTTCAGCCTCCGGTGACAAAGAGATTAAAAGTTATAAGCATCTGAGTACCGGGTCCTAATATGACAGCACAGTTCAGTGAAGAATAGGCCAACTTGTGTTAGATCCTTGTGTAGATCTAGTAGAAGTGTTTTGGTGAGTTGCATATGGGATATAATGTTAGTGGATGACATGTATGGTGACCTGCAAGTGTTATTTCTGGTACCCATCAATATTGGTGTATGGATTCAGCCGACATAACAAAGTACTTGTATTGTTTGTTAAGTTCTTCATAAGGCCGACAGAAAGGTGATTGAATTTCTTGAGGTGGATATATATAGCTGATGTATTCGAGTGTATTGATTGATGTGGGTATGCGAATATGGAGTAAGTACAAAAAGGGCAAATAGAAGTGTGAAAGAGAAGAGATCTAAGGTCTGGATCATGGCAGAGTAGTAAACAGGGTAGAGTGAAGATGAAATGTGTAAGATCAGTATTTTGTGCCCAACCAGAATTGAATTCTTGCATTGGCAGATGCTACTCATCAGTTCAAACAATCTGTAATCCTTTTTGCAATCATTCTTGTAGGCAGTGAGCCTATTTTGAGTAGTGAGCTCTGGACAGTGAGCTTGAAGGCATGTACCTTCCCCTTTTGTAATACTTTTAACAGAGTATAATCTTTGTGGGTTAACCCGCACCATGGTTTTTCCTTAACCAGGTTTCCACGTTAAAAATCTTAGTGTAAGTGTGTTATCTGTGTTTATTCTCATGTGTTATTGATTTTTGCTTTTCATGATTATATCATTAATACGTTAAGAAGTGGTAAAGAAGAATTAACTGCAGTAAGTGTAGTTAGGGTAAAAATTGCAAATAGAGTAAATGAATAAACAACAATGATCAAACCCTAACAATGCACAAGACAACATGAAAATCAATAAAACAAATGTAAATGCAAATTGATCTCCATGCTATGCTCAATTTATCTCCATTGCTCTTCTTCACCTTGCATGAGCATGCAAGATTTTGAAGGATGATTGTTGGAGGAATGTTGGGTGCTCACTTCTGTAGCATAACAATAAGATAAAGATGATAGATGAATGATTATAGATAGAAGATGATGATAATGGATGATAGATGCAAAGGCTCTAATGTGATTTCAATAGCATAAGGATACTCCAACTCAATGTATCTTGCAAATAGCTTATGAGGGGGTGATTTATAGGAAAGGCTTGGTTCAAATAGATGGTTGAGATTAAAAGGCTAAATGATTGATGTGGACGGATAGGATTGATTAGTTATTCCCACTCTTCAAGGGAGTTGTAGTCATGTGACAAGTGTACAAAGGAAGATAAGGCTCATGTGTGATCGTGTACATAAAAAGTACTACATGTGTGATTATGTCTATAAAAAATACTACATGTGAAAGATATTAAGTAAAAGATGTAGCACCACACATAATTCAAGTGAGAGGTGGACAAGTGTTGGAATGTGATGAGAGGTGAGGACCTAATTCAAATATTTTATTTGAATTAGTTGGGATATGTGAGGGAAATAAATTAAATAAATAAAATTTATTTAATTAATTGGGAAGATGATTAGGATAGGATTGGGATATGATGTGGAAATTAATTAATTAAATAAAATTTATTTAATTAATTGGAAAGTGGGATTATGAATGTGAAATTAATTAAATAAATAAAATTTATTTAATTAATTGGATAAGTGGAATAATGATGGGATTAAAATGAGATTTTAATTAAATAAATAAAATTTATTTAATTAATTGGCTAATGGATAAGTGGGATTAAGAGTGGGATTAGGACAAAATGCTACATGATGTCTAAGTAATGTTTTTAACTAGGTGTTGCAAGACATGGACAAATTTGGGTGTCTACAGTAAGCATTAAAGTTTTAAGATAACTGATTCACCCCCCCTCTCAGTTGTCAGCACTAATTCCAACAATTGGTATTAGAGCCAAGTTCCTTGAAAGAAGCCTAACAACTTGAGGAAGATCTAGGAAGGAGTTTCAATGGGTTTACTCAGAGAACAACTTCAATTGGCTTTAGAAGATCTTGACCGGTCCAAAACAGAAGTAGATGACCTGAAAGTGAACCTTAAGGATGCTGATGATTGCATTGACTTGCTAAAAGATAAATTAAAGAAATCAATGGAAAAAAGAAAGGAACTACTTCATCAACTAGCTAATCTTATTAAACAAAATGGCATGAATGAGGCTTTGGAAGAAAAGACAAAGGAATGTGAGAAGCTAACAAAAGAAGTTTCTATTCTAAAACATGAGATGGAATCTGGGGTAATGATGCTAACCAAAGAAATTGAGCAAAGGAAGAAGACTGAAGAAGACCTGAATCAAACTCTAAAAGAAAGAATTGAAGAATGCTACAGATTGGATAGAATAGCTGGCCATCTAGAGTCTGATCTACAAGAAAGCAGAGGTAATGAGAGAGAACTTGAAAGGCAAAATGTCATTCTCAGACATGACCTAGAAGTTGCAAATGAATACAAGGAGAAGTTTAAGATAAGATCAGCTAAACTTGAAGCAATGCTTGAGTGTCAAAAGAAAGTTGATGATAAGCATGGTCTTGGGTATGAGAAAAGTGAAAGCTCCAGATCCAGACAAAGAAATTCTCAATCAAGGAATGGGACAAACAAACCTAGAAGACCTTCTGTAAGACAACCTAATGCTCAAAGGTATCCATCTTTTAATGAAAATTGTTTCAATTGTAGTAAATTTGGTCATAGAACTACTCAATGCAAAGGTAGAGTAAATCAAAGTGGTCCATCCTTCTCTGGTCAATGCTTCAAGTGTAAGAAGTATGGTCATAGATCCAATGAATGCAGAAGTATGATAATGAATAACTCTAACAATAGAGGAAATGTCAATTCTTTCAATGGTTACTATTTTTCTTGCAATGGATTTGGACACATGGCTAATCAGTGCAGATCAAGAGGAAATCAAGTAAATAAGCAAAGAAATGTTGTGTGCTTTAATTGCAATAGATCTGGTCATATTGCAAGATTCTGCAGAAGTAGGAATAATGAAAGAAGAGGTCCGATAAACAGAAAACTGGATGAATAGAGACAAGACAAAGGCAAGGGCAAAGTTGATATGAATAAGATCTAGAATGAAATGAACATGACATGGGTCAAAAAGAGTGAAATGAATAACAGTAATGGGTCAGCGCGGGATCTGGTGTTGGTAATCCCTCCAAAAATTGAATTAGGAGCTCTGGCTCAGGGGGATCTTCTTAGAAAAACAAATTTCCCCAACCAGTAAGTGGGTGCCTGAATCTAGCACGATGATTAAAGTTAGAAAAGCCTATTGTAGACCATTTGGAAGGATTTCCAGAAGAAAAGAAGTGGATTTGGCAATTTGCGGAGAGATTCATGAGAATCTGTATCAAGAAATAGAGTAACCAGATGAAGTTAGGGCAACGCATTTATTACAATGACAAATTGGGTTTTGCGGAGGATAAAAAGCTACTCACTCAAGCATTTGAATCACTTTGCATTCGAAGAGAATAAGAAGAAGAGCATCTAAACTGAAAATCTAGAGATTGAAGCACGAAGAATGAATTTGATTGACAATTGATCAACCCTAACTCCGTGGAAGAAAAAGGTACTTTTCTATGAAGCTTTAAATCTGTAATCTGTTGAGATGGCTACTCCTCTTATTGTTGATATGATTGAAAGGCCCCATCCAAAATTTAAGAAGCATCCCTACAAGTCAGTCAAAGTCGAACCATTAGGTTCTTTTTCTGGTGTCCCATATGGAGTACTGCATGTAGAAGATATTAGGGCATACATCCATTGTAACATGGATGAATTTGGAAATATGAGATTGCTGGAATTGTTTGAGAAACATCTAAAGGATGATAACTATGATTTGAAATTGGAATTCAAAACCCTAGAGAGCAAACATTTTCTACAAGTCATTAAATTTCTGACATTTGATGAGAGTGAGTGGGTTCATTACATCTTGAAACAAATGCATGATGAGTTCATATGGCTATTGAAACCTTTCGAGATTACAAAGGATGTTATCAGAATTATGACTGGGTTAAATTCAACCGGTGGATTACCCATGTTGAAATCTATGAAAAACCAGACTATTACTGATGCAACCGGTGCCAAGTTCGACAAAAGAGCAATGACCATCAATGACATTATTGAACCAGATGTTAAGTTTCCTCTATGGTGATTGGTTACAAGATTTAACACTCCAGCAAGGAGAACTCTATCTCTGGAATTGCCATATATGCAACATATCAAATGTTGAAAGAAAATGTAGATTATGACCTATGTGAGCTATTATAGAACCAACTGATTGAGAACTTGAGCAAAATTAAGGACAAGAAAAACACCTTCAAATATGGTTCTTTGGTTATATGTTTGTTCTTCTTCTTCATGAATGAAGTGCTTGGAGTAAAAGGTGTGCAATGGACTAGTGACATACCAGTTGCAATGCAAATAAGATATCATCTACACAGCATTGGAGATTCTAAGACACAGAAAACTGTAATTTGGGGGTACTTTAAAAATTTCAGAGTATGATGCACTCTAGGGAAAGAATCCCTAAATAAGTAGTTGAGAAATACAAAAATGAAATCTATTTTATGGTGGACACTGATCAGTGCCTAATGGAAGCTGTAGAGCCCATAACTGTTTGGATTATGCCTATGGGTTATGAGGTTGATGAGAAGATTTTGGAAATGTATGCTCAACATCTCTTGAGCAAACCCAAGGATGACTCTATTGAGAGATTTGGGAATCATAAAGAGCTTGATGAAAAGTTACATGTTGAACTCTGAAAGCCAGAGATTAAGAGAAAAGATTAGAAGCAAGTAGAAATGTATGCTGAAAGCATTGAGATAACAAAGGAAGCTATGAGGTAGAAAAGAGAAAGAATAGAAAAAGTTGAGAAGGAGAAGTAGGATAAGAAACAAGGAAGTGCTCCAGTAGAATCCTCCTCCACTCTAAGGACTACTAGGAGCTCTGCTGCTACCCCTGTTCCCCCAAAATCTGCCAATCTTGAGAAACCAGAAGACATATCATCTGGTAAGGAAAAGAAGAGAACTAAAGTAAATGCAAAGAGATCACATGACAGTTTGGAAAAGGAGGATGAATAAAAGATAGACTCAGATAATGGGCTTAAGAAGCTAAAGGCCACAGGTGCTAAAGTTGTTAAAGTATCTGAAGAGAAGCCTTCTGGAAGCAAGAAGACAAATAAGAGGCAGAGATCAGAGGTTGATGATAAGAAGCAAATTCCCTCTATGAAAAGCATTGTCAAGACAATCACTGTTGATGGGAATTTAAAACCATTGACTAAATTCTATAATCTTTACAATGATGCTGACAAAAGACTTTTGAAAGAAGCCACTATCAAGTACTTGAATGTATTCAATTGAGCATTGGTAGAAATTCTGTCAGAAGTTCCAAAAGGCTTAAGAAACATCTTGGAGATAAGAAAAGAAGCAGCCAAATCAAAAGATATGGAGCTGAGGGAACATGTGTTAACCACTCTATGTCCGGTGATCTCCAGTAGAGAAGCAGATAAAATTTTTAAATAGGTCAAAAATGAATTCAGGAGTAAGACAAGAATGAACAAACTGATGATTGGAGAGATAGATGAAATAGTCCAAGAAACTGAACAAATTTTGAGAAAAGCATTGGACAAGAACAAGTTCTTTGTTGTGTCAGATGAGCCTGCTGATGACACACCAGTCCCGGATGAAGAAGAGAAGCAGAAGGATGAGTAACAATTTGGAATGGATGATTCCTCTATCCCAAGAGAGGAAGCAATAAGCAGGGAAGAAGTAAAAATGACATATGAAATTGCTGATGCAAGAGGTATTCTAACTCCTCTGGATCATTCTGACAAAGAAGACATAGAGATGAATATAGAAGCAAATGATCAAATTGAAGATGATTCATTGAAGATTGAAGAGCATGAAATAGAAAAGTCTAATAACCAAGAAGAAGAAGAAGAAGTCAAGGGATAAAGCAGAAGAAGATGGTCCAAATGTTGATGCACCCAAACAAAATAATCCTGATACCGACACTAAGAAAACTCAAGGAAAGGAAGGTGGTCTAGAAATTGTGGCAAGAGACACTGTAGATGTAGTGAAGAGTTTCTTGAGCAAAGAAATGCTAGAGTTTGATGAAACATAATTGATTCAAGGACCAATCAACCTGGATACTCTCTCCGGTCCAAATGATGAAGATAGAATCTTTCACACAAGCCAAGGCAAGAGAAAAGATATTGAAATCTCACATATAGGACAATGAGTTGTTAGGCCTTGCATATGATATATTGGAGAAGATAATACCAACTTTCCAGAAGAATCCATTTGATTCTCCCTCTGGAAATTTGAAGAGCCTTGTAAATTCTGCAAGTACACACTTTGAGTCCTTTGAGAAGTCTGCAAAGATTAAAGTCTGGAATGAATTTTTGGATAAGAGATTTAGTGAGCTAAAGGGCCTAATAGGGAATGATAGAAAGGTACTTGATATCAGTATAAAGAGTATTCAAAATGCTCTTAATGACAGAGGTGATGTATACAAATTTTGTCTATCTTGGCCCAAAGTTATTGAGGATATTGAGAAGAAGATAAAGGAGTGGGAACAAAAATTGTTGAATCTATCTCAAAATTTTGATCCTCTAACAGTTTCTCTGGTAAGTCAGGAGTGTCAAGCAATCAGCTTGATTGATGAAATAAAGAAACTTGTTAAAGAAAAGAGTAATATTGTGGAGAGAATGTGTGTGTTCTGGGGATTGATTTCCCCCAAGTTAGAAACAATGTTTACTGCTTTATCAGAAGCTCAAGTTGCATCCCGGACAAGTTATCCTTCAGATCTGAAGAAAGAAGAAACATGGGAATTCCTACTAAGTGGACACATCTCAATTTTGGATGGCATGAAAAGAAGTTGGGCCTATGAACTTGTGTAGTTGAAAAATAGTTTTACAGATATTCTCAAGTTCATGTAAATTTTGGTTTGCGGCCTTGTATACAAATTTCTTATGTAAATTTTGGTTTGCGGATCCCACCCTTTGCCATTGATGTCAAAGGGGGAGTGAGAGACAGTGAAAAATGAAAGAAAATGAAGAATCCATCAAAAGGGGAGTAGTGGAAGAATATATAAGTGTACACAATAGGGGGAGTCAGTCATGACACTTAGTCATTTTTCACTAAGTGTTGCCATCTGTTAGTACTCATTTATGTTTAGGGTTTTAAGCTTGAATGTTTGTAGGTTTTCACTTTCAAACCCTAAAGTTTCTGTCTTCCTTGGTCTATTGCATTGTTTTGTCTATTCTGATGTTGGCCTCCTGTAACGGGTTCCCTGCTACTAAGTTTCATCTCCATGCCTTAATGTTCATAGGTTCACCGGCCCATTGCAATGTGGAATCCGCCTTCTCCTGTCGCGTGTAGGAAGATTGTCATGTTTTTGTATGTACAACTGATCAAATCTGTTGACAAGCTTGTGAAATCCCAATCAGCTTCCATAAATGGTGAAAAATTTTAGTTATATGCATTTCTAAATGTATATCGGGTTGCATATGCATTGGGGGAATCTTCTGTAAGATTCTGGGAATATTCGCCATTTGTATATCTGCCTTGCTTGTATATCGGGCTTGTATGTAGAATATGCAAGCGAAACATACAAAGGAAAAGATACATTGCAAGAATATTCTGGAGAAGATTCCTTGTTTGTATGTGCAAGGGAATGTACATTGAAAAATATACAAAGGCGATATGCAAAGTGAACAGTGCGGCAGATATATAAATGGGTTTGTATATGTTCAACATACAAGAGAGAATATATTTCGCATATTCCAGGAAGGATTCCCTGTTTGCATGCAAAGGGAAAATGTATATTCGGTGATATACAAGGGACCTTGTATGTTACGCAACATACAAAAGCAGAGGGTGCATTTGATGGGGCCCACCACTTGTATAAAGTGATTGTATGCTTGAACATACAATGAAGGTGCATTCCAAAGATGCAAGGCGGACCTGAGGTCATTTTCATTTTGTTCTAAAGCAGTGTGGCGTCTGTGGCTTGTACATTGCATTTGTATATGGGATGTGCAAGGAAATGTGCAAAGGAAAGAGAAAATGGGTCAGGCCCACCGCTTGTATATTTGCACTTGTATATGTGCCGATATGCAAACTCATGAGGATACAAAGCCCAGACTTGAAAGTTTTTCAAATCTGGTGGATAGATGCAGTGGAATCCACCTTGTGTTTTGTGCTTGTATGTGTGAAATATGCAAAGTGATGGATGCAGGTTGAAGATACAAGCCGGACCCAAACTGAATTCCAGTTTGTTCTATAACATTTGACATCGGCCTTGTATGTTGTATATGCATTTGGGTTTGCATATACAAAAGTGATAAAGACAAAATAAAGGGAGAAAGGGTCAGCGATAGAGGGTCAAGGTACCTACATGGCACGATATCATTGGCTGGCAGCTTTTCATACATGTTTTGGGACCGTTGATCTCGGCGATGGGTTTTTGATCAACGGTCAGGTTTTGAACCTTCAGCGATGGTTTTTTCCTTGTGTCTGCAGCCATTTTTGAGCGGGAAAATCTCCAGATGCATCTGCTGTTGCATCCCATAGGTAGATGAAGCATTGATGGCAAATTTATAGAGGATGGATGATGGAAAGGACATGTCAACCACCTGATTGAAGATGAAAGTCCTGGAGTGACGGTGCAGATCCCAATTCCACCTGCTCTTTCCTCTTTGTCTCTCTGCTGCATTTATTATTTTGAGCACCATTTCTCATGCCTTGTATTTGGTGGAAATTTTGATCTTGCCTTGTAATTAATTTTTCTGAGTACCATCTTGGTATAAAAGCCAGACTGTGTTACTCATTTGTTGTTAAAAACTGGACAAATTTTGGTGCTGTAATAAGGTACTACTTCATCGGTGGCTCTGTCTTGTCTGTCTTGTGAGTTTATGAGTCTCATGTTGTATGTTTCATGCATAAATTCACTGGTTTCATGTTGTTTTATATGAGAAATGCTCTGTGCATGTGTTTAATCATTTGTCTCCAAGCTGTGGGCATATTTTCTTTTGAATCAAGATAACTAAGGGTTGTTAAGGTTCAGGAATATAACTCTTCTATATTGAATGTTTAATCTCCTACTTTTGTTCAAGGAACAAATTAAATGTTTCAGGTTAACCATTGAGAAAATGTGTTGCAGTAGGGATACCATTAAGTATGAATGATTAAGCACCTAAATTTTGGGAAGTATCTGTAAGGCAAATACTAAAAATCCCCTTGGTATCTAGTCTTTGGTATATGTTTATGTTGGCCATTCACATGTGTATGTCTATTGACTCCGAGCCCTGGATAGGCACCAATCTAGCCTTGTATTTTGGTTGCAACCCAAAGTCTCAGTTTTGCATCTAAAAATAAAATCAAACTCAACTTCAACTTCAAACCTTTTAGGACATTAGAAGTAGTTTTAGGACCAAAATCCTCTATTTACAACTAAATATAAGCCCAAAGCTAGCCCCTTTGCACTTATCTCACAGTTTTGGTCTGCATAATAGAGGATTTATCTGCTTTGTGTCAGCATCCCAGTCTTTTCACAATTATATTTCATGGATGTTGAGTAGGGAATACCCCCCTTGGTTCTGTAGAGCCTAAAGAAGAAGAGGAGATATTTATAGAGTCTATCTCCTATACTGTTGGCCTCTGGCCCAGGAATCCTGTTGATCAATGATGGCTACCTTGTAGGGATAACTGGGAATAAGCATCTAGTCTGGGAAAATTACCAACAGAAATTGGTGACTCCACTAGGGAAGTGAAGTGAAGTGAAAGTATTATCTTTTCATCCCTGGTAAATTATTGCCCATCTGAGTTGCAACAGAAATTGGCAACTCCACTGGGACTGCTTTGTAAAAGAACCTTGATTTTAAAAGAAAATGTTTCCTAAGTATAGGTGGCAACTCCAAACCAATCTCCTAACCGGTAAAGCAAAAATTTGTATGCAAGGGAGAAGATCCTAGTGTAATACTCTATTTGAAGAGTTACCCATAAAAATGATGTATAGGAAAAAGGGGACTGTTTGAGCCAGTCAAGACGGTTCTCCTAGCCCCAGAAGTAATGATCATATTCAGGACAATCTAGGATCTTCAGAGAGGACAATACCTTATTTTTCAAACACTGAGGCTGAAATCTAGAATGTATATGAAAGACAACAGGGTGATGGATTTAGAATAAGATCGGAGGTGTTTCAAGAATTCCCTTTCCATGATTCGCTAGACAGATTCGAAGAGGTTGAATCTCCAAGGGATGATAATGATGATCAGAATGTAATAAAACTGTCTTCTTCTATGCCTAGAGACGAGGAACTAGTCAAAGAAATTAAGAGCTTAAGGGCAGAGTTAGAATATCTGCAGGCAGTGAAGATCAGAGATGACATGAGATAGAAAGTGCAAGCTTTGAGAGTTGCTCATAAAGATTCAATTCCTACCCTTGAAAATGCAAATGTGCTGAGAAATCAACAAAGAAATGAAGTCCAGGATCAACATAATGATCAGAGACAAAATGCGAATAATGCTAGAGTACCTTTAAATAATGTAAGAAATCATAATGTAAATAGAAATGCTAATGTAAATCAATTTGGTAGATAGCCTATGTAGTTAGACAGATTTAGACAACTTGTGTTTGATGGCATTCCTGGTTACCCAAATCCTATTGACAAACATGTGAGGCTGCAAGTGCCTAAATTCTCAGGAAACAATACTATATCAGGTGAAGACCATTTAAAATCTTTTCAAAATATCATGGACAACTTTGAGATTGAGCATGAGGATGTTTTCATGAAATCATTTATGCAATCCTTAGTTGATGAAGCCAAGGAATGGTACAAAGGTCTACCTAACAGAAGTATTTCATCATGGGATGACTTCAAAAGAATATTCAAAGAACAGTATGGTGACAAAACTAATCTAATTTTTTTCATTAATGAATTTACTGGTATTACCAAAGGATCAAATGAACAGGTTGCTGATTTCAATGCTAGATTCACTAAAGTGTTGAACAAACTACCACATCACCTGAGACCTAATGAACCTATGTGCATAGTGTTGTACATAAATTCTTTTGATGCCAAAACTGCTTATGGATTAAGAGATAAGGGTCCTGCTAGCCTTAGGGATGCCTTCAAAATTGCAACAAATATTGAAAATAACAGAAAAGCATCTGGTAAGACAAATAGAAGAGATGATGTGAAAATTCTACAAAATCCAAATACCAAATCTCAAAGTGTTCAAGGCAGTGCATCTACTTCTAAGGATAAAATAGACAAATTGACAACTATTGTCAAGGACCTGAGTTATAGAATGACTAAAAATGAAAAGGGGATAGGTCTGGATAGGCAGGTTTACCAGAGGCAAGAAAGAAGACCATCATTACATGATATGCCATATAATACTAACTGGCATAATGGTAAACCCATCCTCCCGCACAGAAATACAAATCAAAGGACTCAAAATGTTAAGGAAACTCCTGATCCTTTGAAGAAGGCTATAAATATTGTTAATGACACCACATGGTGTATAATCTATCAAATGCCTCATTCACAGTCACAATGTATGATTGCTCAGTCCTTATACAACAATGCTGTTGCCTGTGATGAATGCAATGAGCCGCATTGCATGGAAGATGATAATGTCAATATGCTGTCTACAAATAGAGAATACTCTTTTCATGATGTTGATGAAAGTGTAGATGATGAGATTCAGGTCTATCAGTAGTTTCCCTATGATGAAGATGATGAAGACAACTGTGCCTGTGCTCAGGATTCACACAACTTCTTGAATAACTTAAGAAGACCTTCTGATGAAGAAATTAGAGCCCTCACAGCTGCGGCAGTAGCTCAAGTCAAAAGCAATTACAACCTAAGAGGTAAAGCTTAGGTAAGCAATTCACACCAACCAGAGAATACTTCTACAGGTTAGCCAATGCATGGTCATAAAGGGGCTGATCCACAAAAGAAACAGTGGAGCAATAATAAACAGAACTTTAAGCAAAAAATAGGTCATGATTCTCAAGGACTAGGAAATAGAGTTCCCCAGGCTGAGGATCAAAACAAAAATTTTCAGATCAAGAATGGCAGTCAGGGAGCCATAAAAACTAAAGCTAGATCATCTCAGGATAGGAGTAAAATTGTGGAGCAGACTACAACTGTTATTCAAAATTATGCTCCATTTGACATCACTCGTGTCTTGTCTCAAGTAAAAGTCTCTGTTCCATTGATGGAGCTGATGAAAATTGAAGAATGTAGAAATAAAGAACTATCCTTAATTTCAGGAGTGCCTTGTCAAGCCAAACAGAGTGATGAACCTCAAGGTAAGAAATAGGCCCAGTGCATTGATGAAGATGAAGTTCCTGAGGTCTATCTAGGGATGACCATGACAAAATGGCCTTCACAAGTAGAACCATTTTATATCTCCCTTGTCATAAATGGAAAAATAATTAAGAACTGTATGCTTGACTCAGGAGCATCCACAAACATCATGTTGTTGGCTATCATGCAGCATGCTGGGTTAAAAATAGACAAGGCGTGTAGGAAATGTTATGCCATGGATGCTAGGGAGGTACCAGTCATTGGGATCATGAAAGATGTTGATTTCAGACTGGCAGCATATCTTGAAAAGACCTACAAAATGAACATAACAGTTGTTGATATCAAGCCACAATATGGCATGTTGTTGTCAAGAAGGTGGGCAGCATTGATTGGTGGGAGTATACAATTAGATCTGTCATATGCTAATGGCAGGGATGTCAAACTGATCAGAGAAGAAAGGTCATTAGATACAGTTGAGGATCAAGAATCAGAGGAGCATATATGCTTTGTGGATACTGATTGTCAAAATTTTAGAGTTATCTCAGATGATACAAGAAGTAAAGAGGGAGATATGTGCATTCAAGAGCTTGACCAACAGGGTCTCTAGACCATGTACTTTGATGGAGCTTGTTCGAAGGAAGGCTCTGGTGCTGGCATTGTGCTTTTGTCTCCAATTGGTAAGATTCTAAAATTTTTATTCTTACTGAAGTTTGCCTGTACAAACAATATTGCAGAGTATGAGGCTCTGTTATTAGGATTGAATGTGGCCTTGAAGCATGGAATTAAGATGCTCAAAGTATTTAGGGATTCAAAGATAGTTGTTTCCCAAGTTAGAGATAAGTATGCATCAAAAAATAAGAGGTTAAAATAGTATAAACATGCTACTTGGGATACTATTGAATTGTTTGATGCTTTCTCAATAAACTGGATAGAGAGATCAAAAAATGTTAGGGTAGATTTTCTAGCTAATGTAGCTATAAGGCTAGATGATATCACTCTATCAGATGTCACAAATGTTGAGGTCAAGCTTAGACCTGCAGTGCCAGATAATGTATGCAGCTGGCAAGTGTTTGATGATGATAAAGATTTGCTGAGATTTCTGCATTGCATTGATGAGTATGAAAACCAGGAAATGGATTTTCAGAACCTTGTAGAGGTTGTAGATGGAAAAGAAACTTTCTTAGGGAAGGAGGTAATTCAATTCAAGACAAATAAAATCCCTAGAGGGCTGGTTGCTTTAGAGAGAGATTTTGACAATAGGGACCAATATGTTACAAAGGCATCTCCAACAAACAAGAATGATTTAGAAGAGATAAACTTGGGGACATCTCATGCTCCTAAAAAGGTATACATTGGCAAACAGCTCAAGCCACATATCAGAACTATGCTGATTGCATTACTGAGAAAGTATAAGCATGTCTTTGCCTGGTCATATGAGGACCTAAAAGCTTATAGGGAAGATTTATTTTAGCATGAAATCCCTTTGAAGCCTAGAGCTAAACCATTTAGGCAAAAACAGAGACCTATCAACCCAACTTTAGCTCCTAAAATGCAAGAAGAGCTTATGAAGCTTAGGGAGGCTGGAATAATCATGCCTATCAGACATTCGACTTGGGTGTCCAACCTTGTCCCAGTTAGAAAAAAGAATGGTGACATAAGACTTTGTGTGGATTTTAGAAATTTGAATATATCGTCTTTGAAGGACAATATCCATTGCCAAACATGGAAGCCATGTTGCAGAAGGTGACCGGCTGTGAACTTCTATCCATGATGGATGGATTTTTAGGGTACAATCAAGTGAAAGTAAAGGAATCAGAGCAATTCAAGACTGCTTTCACTACTCCATGGGGAATATATGTATATGTGAGGATGCCATTTGGACTGACAAATGTAGGTGCCACATTTTAGAGGGCCATGGATGTTGCTTTTGCAGGATTAATTGATTCAATCCTAGCTATGTATCAGGATGATTTGACAGCTTATTCAAAAAAGGAAGAGCAACACTGTATGCACTTGGAGCAGATTTTTATTAGAGCATTAGAGTATGGCATCTCACTCAACCCAAAGAAGTGTGCTTTTGGGGTTGTGGAAGGAAAATTGCTTGGACACATTGTTTCCAAGGATGGAGTCAGGATTGATCCTGATAGGGTGGCTGCAATAAACAAAATCCAGATCCCTAAAATAGTGAAGGGTGTTCAATCCTTCTTTGGACAAATTATTTTTGTTAGAAGATTTGTGCTAACTTTGCAGAGACCACAAAAGACATCTCTAAAATGTTGAAGAAAGGTACAACTGTCAAGTGGGAAGATGAAGCAACCAAATCATTTCAAGACATAAAAGAGGCGATAAAGATGGCTCCTGTGTTAAAATCTCCTAATTTTTCTAAGCCATTTCAATTGTTTTCATTTGCTTCTTTCCATACTATTGCTGCATGCTTATTGCAGAAGAATGAAGAAGGGTTTGAACAACCTATTGCTTTCTTTAGTAGGTCATTGCAGACTGCTAAATTGAAATATGACATCATGGAGAAGTAGGCGTATGCACTGGTCAGAGCAGTCAAGAGCTTCAGGCCATATTTGGTAAGATCTCACATAGTTACATACGTGCCTCATGCAGCAGTCAAAGATATCTTTACTCAGCAGGAGATAACTAGAAGAAGATGCAGATGGATAAACAAATTGCAGGAGTTCAACATTGAAATACAAATCACAAAATTGGTAAGAGGACAAGGTTTGGCAAAACTAATGACACAGTCAAATCTAGAGGCATGCCAAGTGAATGCAGTACATAATGAAGTTATAAATATGTCAGGATCTGAGTGGTATAAGGACATAGTGTATTATTTGTAGAATTTAAACTGTCCTACCCACCTCAGTGATAATTAGATGAGAACCTTGAAGTTACAAGCTATTAAATACATCATTGTTCAAGGAGACCTATATTGGAAAAATCCGGATGGTGTATTACTTAGATGTGTGGATGAGGATTAGGCTAAGGCTATTCTAAATGACATGCACAATGGAGTGTGTGGTGGACACTATGCAGCCCAAACAACGGCCCACAAAATTCTCAGAGCAGGCTATTGGTGGCCAACTCTCTTCTCAGATGCACACAAAATGGTAAGAAAATGTGAGTCATGCCAAAGGTTCTCAGGAAAGTTAAAATATGAAGGTGCATTGCCCCTTAGGACTATAATTGTGGAAGCTCCATTTCAGCAATGGGGGATTGATTTTATAGGGGAAATCTCAGAAAAATCTAGTGGAGGACATAATTGGATTTTGGTTGCCACTGATTACTTCACTAAATGGATTGAGGCCATCCCAACCAAAAAAGCTACAAGCAAAGTGGTGATGGACTTTATTTTAGAGAATATTATTATCAGATTTGGGGTACCGGTAAAAGTAGTCACAGATAATGCAATGTGCTTCAGGTTTGGTGAATTTATTAACTTCTGCAATAAATATGGAATGGATTTGTCTCATACATCACCATACCATCCACAAGGGAATAGTCAGGCAAAGTCAAGTAATAAAAGTCTCATGAAAATTATCAAAAGGATGGTAGATAAAAATAAGAGGGCTTGGGATTCAAAGCTGAAGTTGGCATTATGGGCTGACAGGGTGACAGTGAAAAGAGCAACTGGAAAGTCACCTTATGAATTAGTATATGGTGCAATAGCTAGGTTACCTGTGAACAACCTCCTACCAGTTTATAAATTCATCCAAGGGAACGATGAGGAGATTGGAGACCTAATGACTGAAAGAATAAATTAGCTGGTTGCACTGGATGAAATAAGAAGGGAAGCACAGAAAACAAACATCAAGACACAACAAGAAGTGAAATATCTATTTGATAGAAGGGCTACAGAGAGAAGGTTTCAGGTAGGTGACTTGGTCCTTATGTGGAATGCTAGGAGTCAGGATAAGGGCAAACACGGTAAATTTGAACCCTTATGGACTGGCCCATATCAGATTAGCAATATCTATGGAGATGATTCTTATTTTCTCCAGGTCCTAAATGGTGAGCTACTGGAATTACCTATGCACAGTAAATTCCTTAAAACCTTTTTCTTGTAAATGAGTACTTTATGTGCACACTGTAAACTAGGTGTAAGTATTTTGTACATGCCTTGTAAATTCGGTCATGTTTTGAGTTTTGGGTTTTGTCTGGTCTGCCCCAGAGTAGTTTGGTCTTCACTGCAGCCTTGCGCCTGCACGTCCCCAATCAGAGCCTGTGTTAGTGCTCATTTATGTTTAGGGTTTTAAGCTTGAATGTTTGCAGGTTTTCTCTTTCAAACCCTGAAGTTTCTGTCTTCCTTGGTCTGTTGCATTGTTTTTTCTATTCTGATGTTGGCCTCCTGTAATAGGTTCCCTGCTACTAAGTTTCATCTCCATGCCTTAATGTTCATAGGTTCACCAGCCCATTGCAATGTGGAATCCACCTTCTCCTGTTGCGTGTAGGAAGATTGTCATGTTTTTGTATGTGCAACTGATCAAATCTGTTGACAAGCTTGTGAAATCCCAATCGGCTTCCAGAAATGGTGAAAAATTTGAGTTATATGCATTTCTAAATGTATATCGGGTTGCATATGCATTGGGGAATCTTCTGTAAGATTCTAGGAATATTCGCCATTTGTATATCAGCCCTGCTTGTATATCGGGCTTGTATGTAGAATATGCAAGCGAAACATACAAAGGAAAAGATACATTGCAGGAATATTCTGGAGAAGATTCCTTGTTTGCATGTGCAAGGGAATGTACATTGAAAAATATACAAAGGCCCGCGATATGCAAAGTGAATAGTGCGGTGGATATACAAATGGGTTTGTACATGTTCAATATACAAGAGAGAATATATTTCTCATATTCCAGGAAGGATTCCCTATTTGCATGCAAAGGGCAAATGTATATTTGGTGATATACAATTGAAGATACAAGCAAAATATACAAGGGACCTTGTATGTTCCGCAACATACAAAAGAAGAGGGTGCATTTGATGGGGCCCGCCACTTGTATAAAGTGATTGTATGTTTGAACATACAATGAAGGTGCATTCCAAAGATGCAAGGTAGACCTGAGGTCATTTTAATTTTGTTCTAAAGCAGTGTGGCGTTTGCGGCTTGTACATTGCATTTGTATATGCGATGTGCAAGGAAATGTGCAAAGGAAAGAGAAAATGGGTCGGGCCCACCGCACGTATATTTGCACTTGTATATGTGCCGATATGCAAACTCATGAGGATACAAAGCCCGGACTTGAAAGTTTTTCAAATCCGGTGGATAGATGTAGTGGAATCCACCTTGTGTTTTGTTCTTGTATGTGTGAAATATGCAAAGTGATGGATGCAGGATGGAGATACAAGCTGGACCCGAACTGAATTCCAGTTTGTTCTATAACATTTGACGTCCATCTTGTATGTTGTATATGCATTTGGGTTTGCATATACAAAAGAGATAAAGGTGAAATAAAGGGAGAAAGGGTCAGTGATAGAGGGTCAAGGTACCTACGTGGCACAATATCATTGGCTGGCAGCTCTTCATACATGTTTTGGGACCGTTGATCTCGGCGATGGGTTTTTGATCAAGGGTCTAGTTTTGAACCTTTTGCGATGGTTTTTTCCTTGTGTCTGCGGCCATTTTTAAGTAGGAAAATCTCCAGATGCATCTGCTGTTGCATCCCGTGGGTAGATGAAGCATTGATGGTAGATTTGCAGAGGATGGACGATAGAAAGGACAGGTCAACTACCCGATTGAAGATGAAAGTCCTGGAGCGGCGGTGCAGATCCCGATTCCACCTGCTCTTTCCTCTTTGTCTCTCTACTACATTTATTATTTTGAGCGCCATTTCTCATGCTTTGTATCTAGTGGAAATTTTGATCTTGCCTTTTAATTAATTTTGCTAAGTACCATCTTGGTATAAAAGCCAGACTGTGTTACTCATTTGTTGTTGAAAACTGGACAAATTTTGGTGCTGTAATAAGGTACTACTTCATCGGTGGCTCTGTCTTGTCTATCTTGTGAGTTTATGAGTCTCATGTTGTATGTTTCATGCATAAATTCACTGGTTTCATGTTGTTTTATATGAGAAATGCTCTGTGCATGTGTTTAATCATTTGTCTCCAAGTTGTGGGCATATTTTCTTTTGAATCAAGATAACTAAGGGTTGTTAAGGTTCAGGAATATAACTCTTCTATATTGAATGTTTAATCTCCTACTTTTGTTCAAGGAACAAATTAAATGTTTTAGGTTAACCATTGAGAAAATGTGCTGTAGTAGGGATACCATTAAGTATGAATGATTAAGCACCTAAATTTTGGGAAGTATCTATAAAGCAGATACTAAAAATCCCCTTGGTATCTAGTCTTTGGTATATGTTTATGCTGGCCATTCACATGTGTATGTCTATTGACTCCGAGCCCTGGATAGGCACCGATCTAGCCTTGTATTTTGGTTGCAACCCAAAGTCTCAATTTTGCATCCAAACATAAAATCAAACTCCACTTCAACTTCAAACCTTTTAGGACATTAGAAGTAGTTTTAGGACCAAATTCCTCTTTATACAACTAAATATAGGCCCAAAGCTAGCCCCTTTGCACTTATCTCACAGTTTTGGTCTACATAATAGAGGATTTATCTGCTTTGTGTCAGCATCCCAGTCTTTTCACAGTTATATTTCATGGATGTTGAGTAAGGAATACCCCCTTGGTTCTGTAGAGCCTAAAGAAGAAGAGGAGATATTTATAGAGTCTACTTCCTATATTGTTGGCCCCTGGCCCAGGAATCCTGTTGATCAATGATGGCTACCTTGTAGGGATAACTGGGAATAAGCATCCAGTCTGGGAAAATTACCAACACCATCAATGCCAAAGGGGGAGATTGTTGGCATGAGACACTGCAAGACATGTCATGTGTTGTCATTGATGGCAAATAAGTCCATTCCACACATCCACAGTGCAGTATCAGATCATATCGGAAGTTAGTTCCAAGATTTGTCAAGTCCAGATAAACAGGAACAGGGTATATGGTAGAGTTTAGTATTTTGGTCAGTGGATATCTCCAATTAATCATTGTGTGTTGCAAATTTGAGGGAGTGTAGAGGAATTTTAGGACAATCTAAATCCAAAATTTCAGCCTCTAGTGACAAAGGGATTAAAAGTTATGAGCATTTGAGTACCGGGTCCTAATATGACAGAACAGTTCAGTGGAGAACATGCCGACTTGTGTTAGATCCTTGTGTGGATCTAGTAGAAGTGTTTTGGTGAGTTGCGTATGGGATATAATGTTAGTGGCTGACATGTATGGTGACCTGCAAGTGTTATTGCGAGTACACATCAATATTGGTGTATGGATTCAACGAATAGAATAGAGTACTTGTATTGTTTGTTAAGTTCTTCATAAGGCTGACAGAAAGGTGATTGAATTTCTTGAGGCAGATATATATAGTCGATGGATTCGAGTGTATTGATTGATGTGGGCATGCAAATATGGAGTAAGTGTGAAAAGGGAAGATAGAAGTAAGAAAGAGAAGAGATCTAAGGTCCGGATCATGGCAGAGAAGTAAATAGGGAAGATTGAAGATGAAGTGTGTAAGATCAGTATTCTGTGCTAACTGGAACTAAATTCTTGCATTGGTAGATGCTACTCATCAATTAAAACAATCTGTAATCCTTTTTGCAATCATTCCTGTAGGTAGTGAGCCTCTTTTGAGCAGTGAGCCTGAAGGCATGTGCCTTCCTCTTTTTTAATACTTTTAATAGAGTATAATCTTTGTGGGTTAAGCCCCACCGTGGTTTTAATTTAACCGGGTTTCCATGTTAAAAATATTGGTGTCAAGTGTGTTATCTATGTTTCTAATTAAGTGTTATTGATTTTTTCTTTTCATGATTATATCATTAATATGTTAAGAAGTGGTAAAGAAGAATTAACTCCAATAAGCATTAAAGTTTTAAGACAATTGATTCACCCCCCTCTCAGTTGTCAGCCCTAATTCCAATAGAACATTGGATGCTTCAAGTGAAAAATCAATTGTAAAGAATCTAATGAGTGTACATGAGAGTGTGGGTTCCACCTCACACACCAAGGATAGTAATGTCACAAGATGTGTCATTACATCGATAATAGTAAGCCATCAAACAAAGAAATCTTGCCTCATTAGAATGACAAGTAAAGGATTAAAAATAAGTAGAAAAACTCTAATGATAGCCATTGGAAGGCATGAAAGAGTTGAGGAACCTTCAAACACTAATGAATTGTGGGCATTCTCTGGGAGACTCCCATGGAAAGATAAAGTTGTCGAAGCCTTGATCCCTCATTGAAGAATTTTGAAAAAATAACACAAGGGTATCTCCTAATGCAAGGGATGTTGTAAGAAGGAGAATTGGTTGTCTAAATTGTGAGCCATATCCAAAGCATTTTTTGGATATGAATCAAACACATTTTTCAGGAAATTTCAAGAGATGTATCCTCAAACAAAATTAGTCAAAGGTATTTTGAAATGGTAAAGCCTTTTTATGTTAAAATAAATCACACATGCACAACTTGTTGTAGAGTACATATTGAGTTTGCTAATCATTATGATGTTTATAGATATATATGTGTAGATTTGCATACTAACGATATTTTGTAGGAGTGTAATATAAAGTGTCCACCTAGATCTTCAAGAGATTTCATATCGAGCATCTTATGTAAAAGAGTCAATCACTCCATAAGAACTTATGCTTGGATCACGTGTGATCATTGTGCTGGGTTGTAACATTTGCCAATCTGTGAACATATGGAGAACACACATGCAATTGGAAATGAACTAGTAAGTTTTGGAAAATATAAGACAGTGGCATATAGTCTAAAAGATGGTAAAGAAGTAAAAAGGTGTGAATTGGTTATTGAAAAGATTTCAGTGTATCAGTTTATTTCTATTTTCTAAGAGAATATAGTTTACGAGTATGCAAGGCATACCCATAGAGCTCGATGGTTGGACTTGCAATTAAAGTTATGCAAGGACATGCTTCCACTTGATACCATCATTTCAGTTGTTAAATTTGTAAAGAACTACACACTACAACCATATAATGAGGTGCAATCACAGTACTACAACTCTACGTAGGCCGCTATATTGTGCATATAGCATTCATTCATGCAAATGATAGTACAGAGGACAACAAGAAGATCTTGAGGGAGTATCATTTTTATATCAGTGAGGATCGTACATATTCTACAGAGTTTGTACAAGGATACTTTTAGATGTTCTACCATGATTTGGCTAGTAGGAGCATATCATTTGGTCAGCGTATCAGATGGTCAAATAATTATGCATCACAATTCAAGAACTCACAGATATTCTATTGGTCGAGCAAGATGCATAGGATGAATGGTGTTCAACATATGTGGAATTTTTATGAGGCTAGACATGGAAAGGGGGAGCATGATGGTACATGAGCATGTATCAAAAGAGCATTAGAATGAGAAGAGTTGAAGTACAAATACAATGCAAAGTTGACATATGTGAGATCTATTGTCAAATGATGTAACACTACAATGGGTCTAGGTAATGAAGGTAAGTCTACAGTTCGTAGATATTTTTGGTTGGTTGATGATACTAACATTGAAAAATACAAGTATTGTTGTACATTAACACGATCGAGTGAGATAAACTATTTTAGAAGCTCTAATGTAAGTTCATGGAGTATTTATACATGGCAGATGGTATGCTTTTGTTCTTCATGTACAGATCAAGCTTGGTATGATTGTGAGTCAAAGGAGTGGGTCGATGACTGGTGTACAAGAGGCCTAAGCCCGATTGACATGTATCGATTCCTGACAACACTACAACTTACAAAGATTGAATCATCAGTTGACTTTGACCATGATTTAGATCTAGTTCAACCAAGTATTACCATTCAAATTTAATAAACTTCAATATTCCATCTTATTTTATAGTTTTTGTATTGTTGACTATATTCATCGAATTGAATGCACATATCAATGCAGGGTATGTTTATGCAATTATTGTAGCTAAAGAGAGTGAAGAAGGAACATATTATTATTTGTGTCATTGTGTTGAGGAAAAAAATATATATATGCCTCTATTATAGATGGAGAAAACATCGAGTACCCTACAAGATCAATGGTTGTTACTGGAACATGGCTTAGAAGGTACCCAATGAAGAAGTCTGATGTGTGGTTGTTCTAGGACTTTGACACCATAGGAAGATTCTCCATTATTCTAACCTTATTGTGGCATCAAATGTTCATTTTATCAAATATGGGGGTAGACCATTGAATAGGACCTTGTGGAAGGTTCGTTAATCTGACCACAAGGCAATATTGGACACAATAAAGAGTAGAACAGACCCAGATGGTTCATTAGATTGAATCAATGGAATGACAGAAAGATATGTTTTTTTTTTTGCTATCCTCATTTCACCTTTTATATTTTTGACACCTATCTTACCTTCTTATATGTGCTCCTTGGTCCTGGTTGATTAGCTTCGTTTCATTATAGAGTTCATTAGTGTACTCATTTTATCTAAATAGTGCAATTGTATTACATGCAGGATTTGACTATGATGGAGGTAGGCATAATCCTTATGAAGTTGCTTTTGGAAGGAAAGTAAGGTAGGTTTTCATGATTATTTCATGATGATGTCTTTTAGTTAATATTTCATAACGAGTTTTAATGATGTTACTATGAGTTTTAATGACAAACCCTCATTTGTTTCTTCACATTTGGTGATAACAATTGATAGTAGTGGTAAGGAAGCCTTAATTGATGACCTACAAGATATTGGATCAAGTGAGAACACCTTTATAGTACTAAATTTTCATCTACTAGAAAGGTATTAGGACTGGTTTTTACATTCGGTATCCCCTGAGGCCAAACATATGGTACCAACATGTTTGAGTGGGTGGGAAAATGTTATGAGAGATGTATTTTCAGTGGTGAAGCATCCTAGTCATTCTCGGCTACATTGGATAGAGATAGTCTCTTAAGAGCCCTAAGACAAAAAAGGTGTCAAACTTTGGATTGGTTGTTCTATCAAACCATGACACCTAGGAGCATCTTCTTTGCATGCATAGGTGGATGTTAGGTCAACCTACAAAAACCTACCTTAGTTTTTTTAAATCAATTTCATTTGCCTATGGTGGAAAGGAAAATATTGTTCCAAAATGCTTCAGTTTCATGCAGCGGAAAGGTGCTAGGAGTGAAATTTTGCATTCCACAACTCTTGGGGCCGAACCAACTATGCCAATGCATCAAGGTGGGTGGTTAAATACTAAGGGAGGTCATTTCATGGTCCAAGTGTCCCAGTCATTTTGAGATGTAGGCTACCGACAAAGTCACTTAAGATCCCTAAGAGCAAAAAATTGCCAAACTTTGACATAGCAGTTCTCAAAACTCATGGTAGTTGGGAATGTTCCATTTATAACTACAAGTACATGTGGGGTCCATCCATAATAACCTCTCCTAGTGTTTACCAACTCTAATCCATTTGATCACCAAAATCAAATGCATTCTTGCAAAATGCTTCAGTTTCATGCAGTGGAAAGGTGCTAGGAGTGAAATTTTGCATACCAGAGCTTGTGGGGCCAAATTGACTATACCAACACATCAGGGTGGGTAGGTAAATTCTAGGGGAGGTCTATTTCATGTGCCAATTGTCTTAGTCATTCTTGGTTGTAGGCTACTGACAAAGTTAATTAAGATCATAAGAGGAAAAATTATCAAACTTTGATGGAGTAGTTCTTGGAATTCGTGACAACTGAGAATATTCTATTCAGAACTACAGGTGTACATGGGGTCCATCGACAATAGAGTCTCTTGGTTTTGGTCAAATCCAATCCATTTGACCATGTTGAAATGAAATGAATTCTTGTAAAATGCATTAGTGGTATGCAACACAACATTGCCATGAGACATATTTCTTGTTCTTCTCATTGTGGAGCTGAACCAACTACGCTAATGCATCAGAGTGGGCATGTAAATACTAGGTGAGGTCTCATTTCATGTGCCAAGAATCTTAGTCATTCTGAGTAGCAGGCTACCAACAAAGTCACTTAAGATCCCTAAGAGCAAAAAACTACCAAACTTTGACGCAACAGTTCTCAGAATTGTGGCAGTTGGGAATGTTCTATTTGGACCTATATGTGCATATGAGGTTCATTCACAATAACCTCTCTTATTTTTGGTCAAATCAATCCATTTGACCGTGCTAAAATCAAATGCATTCTTGCAAAATGCTTTAGTTTCATGCAGCACAAGCTTGCCAGGAACCATATTTTTTATTTTCCTCATCGTGGGGCCAAACTGACTGTGCCAAAACATCAGGTGGGTGGGTAAATGTTAGGGGAGGTCTTGTTTCATGCACTAAGTCTCATAGTCATCCCAGGCAACAACCTACTAATAAAGTCACTTGAGATCCCTAAGAGCAAAAAATTGCCAAACTTTGGCGAAGTAGTTCTCAGAATTCGTGGTAGTTGGGAATGTTTTGTTCATACCTATAGGTGCACATGGGGTCCTTCCAAAATAACCTCTCCCAATTTTGTTCAACTCCAATCCATTTGACCATGCTAAAATCAAATGCATTCTTGCAAAATGCTTCAGCTTCATGCAGTGGAAAGGTGCTAGGAGTAAAATTTTGCATTCTACAACTTGTGGGGCTGAATCAACTATGCCAACATGTCAGGGTGGGGGGGTAAGTGCTAGAGGAGGTCTCGTTTCATGTGCCAAGTGTCTCAGTCATTCCAGGCTATAGGCTACTGGTAAATTCAAAAGGTGCTAGGAGTGAAATTTTGCATTCCACAACTTGTGGGGCCAAACCGACTACGTCAATACATCGGGGTGGGTGGATAAATTCTAGGGGAGGTCTCATTTCATGTGCCAAGTGTCCTAGTCATTCCAGGCTGCAGATTATCAACAAAGTCAAAAGGTGCTAGGAGTTAAATTTTGCATTCCATAGCTTATGGGACAGAACCGATTGCACCAGCGCATCGAGGTGGGTGGGTAAATGTTAGGGGAGGTCTCGTTTCACATGCCAAGTGTCCCAATCATTTCAGGATGTAGGCTACCGACAAAGTCATAACTTTTTTTCAAATTTTTTCAATTTTTTTTGTAGATTTTCAAATGCAATAGGAAAATGGTGAATTAAATGCATGTAAATCTAAAGTATAACACTTAGCAAGGTGCAAAATTCAATTTAAACATGGGTTCACCAAAATGTAATGTAGAAAAAGAGGGTTTGTTGATTTGATTGATATTTTAGTTATATCCTCCTTTCACTACATACATTCAAGGACATTAAATCGAGCTAAGTGACAACTTTTACAAGAGGACTCAGCTATCAAGTTTGCTATCACTTGTAATGATAGGGAAATTTGGGGTTGTTGATTATTTGTTAAAACCCTAGTTCTATGATAAATAGGGTGTAACTTTCAAACTGCGATAGATACAGACAAAATGAAAGAAGCACCATGATCAGTGAACAGAGGAGAACTTGATTCCAGAAGTAGAGGTGTTGAAGGGCTAGGGTACCTGTGCCCAAGCCCTCAGAGTGAAAATATACCAACAGTCAAAACTAAGAAAATGCTCCGAGGAGTGTCTAGATGATGTTTTTGAACCCTGATTTGTCGGAAGGCCAACTGGAGGGTGAAAGAACGGGTGCCCAAGCCTAGGGTGCTACTTGTTCTCTAGATCTAGATTATTTATGCTTTGCACTAGCTTCCTGCAACTCCACTCTGCAAGATATGACACCTATAACTTGTAATCACAAGGAGAGGGGTTTGGGGTTGTGGTGTTTAGGAGTTTGCCTCAGTCAAGCCCCATTTTTAGATAGAGAGTGCATATCCCTATAGTATAGAGGAAAAAACCAATTGATAAATGATTGAAAACATAAATAGATGTCACCTCAAAGGTGTATCTTGCATGTAGATGAAAATCCTTCAACACATGAGAAGATGAAGCCAAATTTGCAATAAAAAACACAACAACAATATTCTGCTCTACAACAATGAATGCTTTGAATGATCTAAAATCATAAGTTGACCAAAATACCATAATCATGCTCTAATTTACAAATGAAACCCTAAACATTCCTATATATGCAACAAAACAAACTCCCGCTCTAATTTCATAATTCAAACTTAAGATGTTGACAACGGAAGCTTTTAACAATCACACAACAGACATTTAAATTTAGGACCTACCTAAAATAGGGAAGGACTAGGGTGTGAGCGCCCAAGCCCCTAGGTCCTATTTTAGGGAAAGGTTAAGCCCATAGATGAACCTCAAGTCCCATTTGACATGGGTTTCAGGTCATTTTGGATCGGGGGTTAAAATGAACATGCATGATGAAAAACAAGGGACCCCGGGAGCTAAACTTAGGAGGTAAAAGTCCTAGGGGAACATTTTACGATATAACAACATGGTTTACGTAAAGATACCTATGATGTATTGGAGATGACTATTAAAGCACATGATGGGTCTATCCTTATAACTCTTGGTGCTTTGAATCTTGAATTTAAGGTTAGGCCAAGAGCTTTGGATGTTCATTTTGTCTTCATTTCTACATCAAACTTATTTCATGTGAAGTTGGGCTACCCATGGCTCTCCTCCATGAAAGAGGTCCCCTCTATTTTTCACAAGTGCTTAAAGTTTCCATTTGAGGGACATGTACATGCTATACATCAAAGTCAGTACTAACTGATGCAGAGCGGGCAGTAGAAATCAAGCAAATGATACCATACTGCACAAGATGACTCCAATTCCATAATACAAAACTGATTAATACTCACATAGTTTTTAAAACCCCTTCGTTAGGCCATACAATACCGAACACACACATTTCTCCCATATCGGTAAGACACTATACCGTCAGCAACCTCCAAACTTCTTCCGCTGATGCATATCTCATACCAATATCTACAGCTAGTATATACATTATCTAACCTTCAATCGTTGGTCCCTCTCCCGGTTCTACTGGTCACATCTTGCATCTTTTAAAATGTACATTCAATACATGCATTCAAAATAATTTACATTCGGCAGATGCATTTACAACATATAATGCCAATATGCATTTGCAAGATACTCACAAAATGGTTCTCGCATACAAATGTGATATATACACGAATTGTATCTTCTCATACATTAGTGATATACACAGTGCTTGTATGTTCAGCGAACCACATGAACACAACCCAAAATTCACGCCATTAACTTTCTCCACACCCTGAAACCGAACAATCACACAGAAACACCTAAAATTTAACAGAAAACAAAAATAAATAACACGGAGGTCATTCCACTGATTTCATGGAAATCCACCAGTGGAATGACCCCAAACTACATCCTTGCGATTACACCAAAACACCCAATCTATTTATTCCTCTTTCCCAAAATTATACAAATAGATCGATTCTTTCTTCTCTTCCTCCCTCTTTTAAATCTGACTGTCTACTACGTCTAATAAATACAGACTTTAGCTATTTTAAGGACACCTATCTAGACAGTTACACACGTGGTGGAAGGTGAACCACCAACAACCACTGATTACAATACCAAATAGTTCGGTTACATTCTTTTTAATCTTTCTTGACACATATAAACTTAAGATTACTCAGCTAATGACATTTGGACAAAATAGAATATGTAAGGGAATCTTTCAGATTCATTATGTTTTGAGGTGCTCCTGCACCATACAACCAACCAAAAAAAAGTTTCCAAGTCCCTTGGAAATGTACCTGCAACATAAAACTTCTTTTTCTGCATCTCTTTTTGGCTTCAGCTTCTGTCTCTTCAGCTTCAGACTTCAAATCTGCACATCAATGACCAACCAACCAACAAAATCAAGCTACCATCTTCAGCTCCTTCTACTCCCAACAGTGGAGTACTCTTCAGGCTACAACTTCAAGTGCTTCTTCAGTCAAGTATCCATCTTTCTACTGCTTCACAACACCAACTCACCAAACCATCCATCTTACCCAACAGCAGATTCTGGTGATGCACCTACCACTCTTTCCTTAGTGGTTTCTCTCTGCATCCTTATCCAACCTAATCTCCATTGGAGAATGGTCACGACAGACCTCATCTTGTCTACCCACACACACAACCTCAGAAACCTCCTTCTACAGCTAGATGGAACAAGCACCTTCAATAGTCTAACAACTTTGTCAGCCTTTAAAATACCTTCTGCAATCTTTATCTTTAAAAATGGTCACCAACAAAACTTTAACTCTTCATCTGCCTTCAAAAATCAAAATACAGAACACCTCCTCCCAGAGCTTTCACTAGCTCTGATACCAATTTGATGCAGAGTGGGCAGCAGAAATCAAGCAAATGATACCATACTGCACAAGATGACTCCAATTCCATAATACAAAATTGATTAATACTCACAGTTTTTAAAACCCCTTCATTAGGCCATACAATACCGAACACACACATTTCTCCCATATCGGTAAGACACTATATCGTCGGCAACCTCCAAACTTCTTCTGCCGATGCATATCTCATACCAATGTCTATAGCTAGTATATACATTATCTAACCTTTAATCGCCGGTCCCTCTCCCGGTTCTACTGGTCACATCTTGCATCTTTTTAAAATGTACATTCAATACATGCATTTAAAATAATATACATTCAGGAGATGCATTTACAACATATAACGCTGATATGCATTTGCAAGATACTCACAAAATGGTTCTCGCATACAAATGCGATATATACACAAATTGTATCTTCTCATACATTAGTGATATACACAGTGCTTGTATGTTCAACGAACCACATGAACACAACCCAAAATTCACGCCATTAACTTTCTCCACACCCTGAAACCGAACAATCACACAGAAACACCTAAAATTTAACAGAAAACAAAAATAAATAACACAGAGGTCATTCCACTGATTTCACAGAAATCCACCAATGGAATGACCCCAAACTACATCCCTGCAATTACACCAAAACACCCAATCTATTTATTCCTCTATCCCAAACTTATACAAATAGATCAATTCTTTCTTCTCTTCCTCCCTCTTTTAAATCTGACTGTCTACTACTTCTAATAAATACAGACTTTAGCTATTTTAAAGACACCTATCTGGACAGTTACACACATGGTGGAAGGTGAACCACCAACAACCACCGATTACAATACCAAATAGTTCAGTTACATTCTTTTTAATCTTTCTTGACACATATAAACTTAAGATTACTCAACTAATGACATTTGGACAAAATAGAATATGTAAGGAAATCTTTCAGATTTGTTATGTTTTGAGGTGCTCCTGCACCACTAACCCATTGCTTGCAATGGACATTTTACATTGACTACTTCTAGCCACAACCAATTGGAGTCACTCGAGCTAGAGAGGATATATTATTCTTATCATATCAAAAGTTCAAAGCAAAGAAAATAGCAGAGTTATCACTTAGTAATATTCCTCCTGGTGATGTTCCTAAACCTCATCATTCTAAGGCTACGACAGTAGTTCCTCCTGTCTCATAGGTAGTGAATGAAGCCAAGCACAAATTGAAGGTTCCTCCTTGTCCCCAAGTGTTTGGTAGATATGCCAAGTTTCCTCCTTCAACATCCCTCCAAGGACAATGAGGCAACCTTCATCACAAAACATACCTCCCTGCAATCACAATGTTACTTTTGTACCACCTACCTCCACAAAGACTAGTGGAAAACAATCAATTGCATGGGTTTTATTTCTTGAGGTTTCTCAACCACTCAAGGATGCTCATGCACTTCCACCTATTTCACAAGTTGAGAAGGAAGAGTATCCCACATTGAGGAAACCTTCCCCCATAGTCTCCCAGCCTTCATTGGTTCCTCCTATTTGTTCTAATGTCCTTGAAGCAAACGAAGAAAAGGGACCCATGTTGGAAGATACTATGATTCCCCTAGCAAACATCATGAATAAAGATAAGCAAAATAAGATTGTGAGCAAAAGAAAGAAGCATCATCATGCTATAGTTTGCATTGTTGCAAGAGAGGAGAATCTCCCTCCTCACAAGAATTTATCACTGATGGATTCCAAAGAGACATCTACTACTGTTGTGTCTCCTATAGAGAAATATGAAGCTTTACAAGATGCTATGGAACCTATTTTACTATATTCCGATAGTGAATCCAAAGATAATATAGGTATGACTCTTGTCCCTTATACCTCATGTGCTATAGTTCCTCTTGCATCTTTTTCACCTTTGTAATCGGATGATGAGAAAGATTGGGAGGAGGATGATTTTCTTTAGGTTGACTTGAAAATGAGGTACCTTATTTTTATGTTATGAGTGCATGTGATTGTTTTTCCCCCATGACGTGCTGCTTGATACATTTTTTATGTTGCTATAGTTATATGTTGTTGTTAAGCTCTCTTTGGATGACCCTTGACACCCTTGTAGGTGCAAGGATACAAAGGGACCAAAATCTATTGTGACATTCTCTCTATTTGTATCATCATTCTTCTATATGTCATAATTTGTATTTTTGTTGTGTCCTTTGGGGACAACACAAGGTGTAGGATGTTTCGGCATTCTCCCTTGTTGACCCAAGAGATGTTTATTTTTTGATTTCATGTGATACTTCTTCCTTTATTTCCATAGTTCTACTAGCTGGCAGATGATGATAGTTCCATATATATATATATATATATATATATATATATAGTCTTGAGATATCTCCTATTATACAACCATTCCTATATTGACAACAGTTAAGTAGATCCCTTTGTGTTATTCCTTAGTATAAATTATTGCTTCTTTTATGTTTTGATTTTTGTGGCACCTTGTTGCTATGCTTGGTGTCATACCATGACTATGCAAGCCATTATGTATGATACTTATAGTATCTGAAAAGGGAAATTGTAGGATCAAATAGCACTAATCAAACATGTAAAGTAAATAATACAAAACACAAGAGAAATACCATATTGCAAATTACACCAAGGAGACCAAGACCAAGATTGTGAAGGGGGAAAAATAAAGAAAGACCCCCTGTGTATATGCAAGTGGCAAGAAGCCAAAAAAGAGAGATTACAGAGATATCAAGAAGCTTCTCAATGAGAGAAATGAGAAGATGAAGAAGAAGAATAAGAAGATATCTGTGAAGAGATTATGTGTAGAAAGAGAGGAGGAGACACCTCTTAAATAGAGGTGAAGAATGGAGTTATGCGTAACTCCCATATGCCACCTTGCATAAGGTGTGTGCCACGTGTTTCCTCTTAAGGAGGAATCTACCAAAATATAGATTATTCCTACAGAAGGAATAAAAGAGGTGTTATCCAACATGTGGGGATAAAACACCAAATTAATAAAATACAAAAATATAATATAATCTTCACTAAGTAAAGATTAATTTCTAACACCCCCCCTTAAGCTTTACTTGGGGAGATTTACAAGAAACCCATCAATGGGATATAGACCAAGAGATTTAGAATGATGAAGATGTTTGTCTTTACAAAGGGGTTTAGTCAGAATGTTTGCAACTTGATCTTCACCCTTGCAATATAGAAGAGAAATTTGTTTGTCTTCAATTTGCTCTCTAATGAAGTGATGTTGAAGAGCAATATACTTGGTCCTTGCATGAAAAATTGGATTCTTTTCTAAGGCAATGGTACTTTGGTTGTCACAATACAAAGGAGTAGGGTCCTTTTGCAGTAGACCAAATTCTTCAAGTAATCTTTGTAACCATAAGGATTCTTTGGATGCATTAGTACAACCTTTGTATTCATCTTCGGTAGAACCAAGAGAAGTGGATTGTTTCTTTTTACTATTCCAAGATATGGCACCTGATCCAACAAAGAAACAATAACCACAAGTGGGTCTCCCATCATTGGGATCACCTCCTAGGTCTGAATCAGTATAACCATATAAAGAAAATTTACAATTTGCATTATAAAAAAGACCAAGATTAATGGAACCTTTAATATATCTTAAAATTATTTTTGCAATTTTAAAATGAGTTTGTTGTGGTTTAGACATAAACCTAGAAACTAAACCAACACTAAAAGAAATATCAAGTCTAGTTAGAGTTAAATAATTTAAACTTCCAACTAGTTGCTTATATAAAGTAGAATCAATATAAGGAGTTCCCATACCAATCATTAACTTTGTTCCTAATTCACAAGGAGTATAAACATGATTAGCATCATTCATTTTAAATTTGTCTAAAAGATCTTGAGCATATTTGTGTTGAGAAAGAAAAATACCATTAGGAGTTTGCCAAACTTCCATACCCAAAAAATAATGTAATAAACCTAAATCAATCATTTGAAATTGATGATTGAGTTGTGACTTAGTATCACAAATCAAATTGTTAGAACTACCTGTAAGAATCAAATCATCAACATATAAAATAACTATTACAATATCATTTTCACTATGTTTGATATAAAGATTAGGGTCATTTTGACTCCTAGTAAAACCTTTAGAAGTAAAGAAAGTATTAATTTTAGCATACCACTCTCTAGGTGATTGTTTTAAACCATAAATAGATTTCTTTAATTTGCATACAAGATGTTCTTTATCTTTTTGAACAAAACCCTTAGGTTGAGACATATAAATCTCTTCATGCAAATCTCCATTTAAAAATGCACTTTTAACATCCATTTGATGAATGGGCCAATGCATATGAGATGCTAAAGCTAAAACTAATTTAATGGTTGGAATTTTTTCCACAGGAGAAAAAGTTTCATTGTAATCTAGGCCTTCTATTTGAGAAAAACCTCTAGCTACTAATCTAGGTTTGAATTTTCTAATTTCATTGTTAGCATTGAACTTGGTTTTATACGACCATTTGCATGAAACAAGGTTTTTACCTTGAGGTAGAGGAACAAGATCCCAAGTTTGATTGGTAATCAACATGTTATATTCATCTTGCATGGAGTTTTTCCAATGAGGTTGATGCTTAGCTTGCTCATAAGTTTGAGGATCATTTGTATCCATAATCTTAGACATTAAGCCATAGTTACAATAATTTTCTTTTCTATGATGATCATGTTGGAAACAAGGCAGATAACTGAGAGGAGGGGGGGTGAATCAATTATCTCTATTATTTTAACTTTTTCTTCTTTTATAATTTGTGCAGCATCAAAACATATAATTATACATAATCATGAGAGCAGAAATAAAGTCAACATACATAACACAAGGATTTTTACGTGGAAAACCTTGTTAAGGGAAAAACCACGGGTTGACTAACCCAAGATTGTATTCTTTGTTAAAAGAATAAGAAGTACAAAATGGCACTTGCCAATTAGGGCTCATTGCCCGAGCACACTGCTCACAAGAGGCACACTGCCTACAAGAGACTCACTATCTACAAAACTTATAGAAGGTAACTAGGTGTTTGAACTGATGAGAGGCATCTACAAATGCTAAATTTTAGTTCTGGTTAGGCACAATATACTGATCTGATGCACTTCATTCTTTCTCTGCTCTAGTGTTGCTGCTCTGTCACAAACCAAACTTGTATTGCTGCTTCCACACTTATCTCTACCTTTCTTTGCACTTTGTCTACACACACACACCTTCATACTGGAATCCATTTGGTATATATATCTACACCAATGATTTCAACAGCTTTTCTAGTCAGTAACCAGAATACTCAGGATATTTACAAATTACTGATCTGTTGGCTGAATCCATGCTTGATTTGAGATGCGTATCAGAAACATAGGTATTGAAGTCATCAATCATGTCAGCCAACATTGTATGATCCCTCAAATAGCTTGATCAACATCAATTACTCATCCAGATTGAAGTCTGATACTCTGCCAGTCAATTCTTCCTCTGTCTACTCTGCTTGTTTGGAACCCAACACACAAATGCTCATATCTTCTTCATGCTTTATCACCAGAGGCTAAATCTCTAGAATATAGTATTCATGATACCCTTCTTGACTTTCCCAAGTCTACAACTTATTGAGCTACACCATCTGAGAGATCTGGACCTGATTGTCAGACCTTGTTGCATACTCTGTTCTTATTCACCGGACCAAAACAATCTTCAATCTGACTTCTGGTATAGGCATACTATGTACTGTAGATGTGTGGGATAGACTTTGTTGCCATCAATGACAACACTCATGAAGCGCCATAGTGTCTCTTGCCAAAAATCTCCCCCTTTGGCATTGATGGCAACACTTAGTGAAAAATGACTAAGTGTCGCAGCAAACTCCCCCTTGGTTGATGCTCTATCTTGTGCACTGTTTTACCAGAGCTCCCCCTTAGCTGGATTCCATATTTTTCACTACTCCTCACTCCCCCTTTGACATCAATGGCAAAGGGTGGAATCCGTACACCAAAATTTGCAAAAGTTATCCTATACATAGCCACATAAGTATATATACATGTTATACTTACATATACTTGAGTATATCCGCAAAAGTGGCCTTCAACTGTACAAACTTTGTGTCCCAGCTCTGCTTCATCATGTCCAAAATGGAGATGTGACCATTCAACAAAAATGCATATGCTTCTGCCCTTCTTACATCTGTCAGATCACTGGTCCGTGCTGTGGTCTGAGCATCTGTTAAGGCCTCATGCATTGCCTCTAACTTAGGGATAATTATCCCTCTTAGTTCACTCATCCTGTTTATTATATTCTTCTTTTCTTTGTCCAGCCTCTTTATTTCATTTATAATGACAATAGCCTAGCATTCTTGATTCATTATGGATGTAGTGAGGGAATCAAAATTTTGAGATAAACTTGACAGTTTACCTTCTTGTTCTTTCACTTTCTTTTCAATATCCTTTGTCACTTTAGACCAAGATAGACAAAATTTGTACATGTCCCCCACCATCTTTAAGAGCATTTTCAAGGCTCTTTATCCCAATATCTAGGGTCCTCCTATCATTAGTAATGAGTCACTATACTTCAGTGAATCTTTTTCCCAAAAACTCTTTTTGAACTTTTTCTTCTACCGATTTCTCTAAAGAATCAAAATGAGTGCTAACAGAGTTTACCAGAGATTTCAAATTACTAGATGGAGAGGCTAAAGGATCCTTTTGAAAGGATGGCATGATCTTCTCCAACATCCCAGATGCAATTTCTAACAGCTCACAGTCTTCCATGTGAGATTTTAGAAGTTTTTCTTTTGCTTTAGCTTGGGCAAAAGATGTTATTTTCATTGTCTGGACCGAAGAGAGGGAATCAAAATTTAGTGGTCCTTGGAATAGTTTTGGTTCATCTATCCCCATCATCTCTTTGTTCAAGAAATTCTTCATTGCCTCTGCAGTGTCTCTTGCCAGAGACTGAGTCTTCTTTTCTTTTGGAATCTTAGAACTGTCATCAGAGATCTTCTCTGTTTGTTCTTCTTCTTTTCCCTTTACCTCCTCTTCTTGACTGACTTTCTCCTCTTTTCTTCCTCCTTCAGTTCCTAGATCTAGAATGTCTGTAGTGGGACCCAGAGGAGAGATGTTAACTGCTTCATGAACTTCCTCTTCCAGAATAGAGGAATCCAAGCCCTTAGACTTCTCTTCATCTACCTCTTTTGACCCTTCTACTTTTTTGTTAGAAGATTCTTCATTGGATGCATTTAATCTTTCAACATCCATGATAGAGGGTTCTTCTTCTATTTCCTCTATAATAGGAAGATTGAATCTTTTGAAGGCATTCCAGAGGATGTCTTCTATTTTTCTTGCTAATTGACTAGTTTCTCCAAGCATAAGCTTGTTCATTCTTTCTTTTCTCTGGAATTCATCCTTAGAGTCCTTAAAGATCATGTCCATTTGCTTTGGAGTAATGGAAGGATAGAGCTAAATTGCAATCTTTTCTCGGATCTCTAAGTCTTTTTCCTTGGCATTCTCTTTTCTAAGTTCAAGTAGCTTCTCTAGACTTTTGGGAATTAATGAAATAATTTCAATGAATGCTTTATTATAAATATTCAGATACCTGACTGTAGCTGCTTCCAAGATCCTCTTGTCAGTATCACTATATTCATCATAGAATTCTGTGACTGGTTGTAGATTCCCATCCATAGTAACTGCCTTAATGATATCATCAATGGAGAGAGTGGGATTTTCAACAAATTCTTCTGCCTTTTCTTTTTTGTTTTCACCAGCAGAGGATTCCCCAGATGTTTTCTTCTTCTTCTTCTTCATTTTCTTAATTTCCTCATCAGACTCTGTTTCTTCATCATCCTTTTAACTTATGTAGGACCTTGTGGCTTTTGTTTTTGTTCTCTTTTCTCCCTTTCTAGATGTCTTGACTTCCGGTTTGGTGGCTCTTGAGCTCTTAGGAGTGGCAGGTGCAAAGCTCTTGGAGGATCTAGTCCGGGAGGAGGCTTGTACTGGAACACTTCCTTTTTCTACTTCTTGTTTCTCTTTCTCAGCTCTTTTTATTTTCTCTCTATTTGCATCAACTACCTCTTTTGATATGCCATATCTTTTGGAAATTTCCTCTACTTCCCTTCTAACTTTCCTTTTTATCTCCGGTTGTCTTAGCTCAACATGTATTTTTACACTTAGTTCTTGAAAGGTTCCAAACCTTTCTGCCTCAGGGTCCTTAGGCTAGCTCAACAGGTGTTGAATATGTAGCTCCAAGATTTTCTCATCGACCTCATATCCCATTGGCATTATCCAAACTATTCTGGGCTCCACTACCTCCATTAGACATTGATCAATATCTACCATAAAACACATTGTATCCTTGTATTTCTCTACTATGGATTGAGGTATCCTTTCTTTGGCTTGCATCATGCCTTGGAAGTTCTTAAAGTAACCCCAGAGTGCTGTGCTTTGATCTTTGGCATCACCATGTCCATACATATAGTCTCTAATCTATATTGCAACCGATTTGTCATTTTGCCAAACCCAACCACTTGATCTGGGCAGCTCATTCATGTAGTAGAAGAATAGACATAGTATTAAACAACGATACTTGAAGGAGTTCTTCTTATCCTTCTTGATCTTCTATCAATTTTCTAACAGTTGGTTTAAAATAAGATCACATAGGTCATAATCTGCATTTTCTCTCAACATTTGATATGCTACATATATTGCAGTCCCAAACATAGAGTTCTCCCTACTTGAGTGATAGATCTTATACCCAATTATCATTCAGGCAAATTTGACATCTAGATCTATGATGTCATCAATGTTCATTGCTCTCTTGTCAAACTTGGATCTGGTAGCTTCTATTACAATTTGGTTCTTGACAGATTTGAGTGCAGGTTGCCCACCGGATGAGTGCAATCCAATTACTGCACTAATGGCATCTTTTGTTATCTTGAAGGGCTTCATTAGCCACATGAAATTATCATGCATTCTACTAAGAACATATCGAACCCAATCATCTTCTGCAAAACAGGGAAAGTGGATGCAATGCCCGAAGTGTTTATCCTAGAGGGCCTTGTATTGAGGTTTGAGTTCAAAACTTTCATCTATTAACTATTTATGATAGATGTCCATCAACTTAGATTCACCAAATTCCTCAATGTTGGTGTGGATGTAGACCCTAACATCTTCTATGTGCAATACCCCATGCGAAATGCTAGAAAAGGCGCCTAAAGGATCAACTTCTAGGGATTTGTAGGCGTGTTTCTTGAATTTTGGGTATGGCCTATCAGTGATCTTAACAACCATTGGAGTAGCCATTTTTGCAAAAGATTTAGAGAGAGATATTCAAAATAGAAGTACCTTTTTATGCTTTAGGGTTTGAAATAAGAGTCGGAACAAATCGCTGGTTGAATTGGATTTTGCAGTTGATCTTTGAGAGAGTTGTAGAAACTTGATTCAGAGCTCTTCTTTTCTTCTTCTCGAATGCAAATGTGCAAATGATGAGTGAAAGAACCCTTTTATTCTTTCACAAACCCTAATTTCCTTTTGCAATAAATGCACAACTTAAGTTATCCGATTGCCTTGTTCTGAGAGAGATCTTTTTCAATCACTGTGTTGCACTTAGAATCATTTTTAGTGATAATTGACAATGTATATTCTTTCCTCCAATCATACCATGGATCCGCAGATCAAGATATTTCAAGTTTGAATCATACCAAATCTATCTGTGAAAATCCTACTTTACCGGATGTCTGTCGGACCGGATCAATCTTGGATGATTAAACTCTTGCAAAACTCCATGCGGATCTTTCATAATTTTACGGAGGATTATTTAGATATTTTTCTGAGAACCCTTTAATCCGCAACATTCCATGTGCCAAATTTAGGCACCAATTGACTAGTTGGGGAAAATTATTTTTCTTTGTGACTCCCCCTGAGCCAGAGCTCATCTGTTTAGTTTCTGGAAGGAATATCAGCACCGGATTCTGGTGTAGATCCATCCCCAACATTTTCTGTACTCTTCTTCACCCAAATCTTGATCTCCCTTTGAACTTCATCCATAATCACTTTGCCTTTTCCCTTATCTTGTTTTTTATTATGATGCATCGAACCCTTTTTATCCTGATTTTTACTTCTACAGAATTTAGCAATATGACCAGATCTATTACAATTGTAACAAACAATATTTCTTTGCATATTTGACTGATATCCTCTTGATCTGCATTGATTAGCCATATGTCCCATTCTATTGCATGCAAAGCATCTACCATTGAATGAATATTTTATTTGCATGTTTTTGCATTCATGAGATTTGTGACCATACCTTTTGCAGTTGAAACATTGTCCGAAGAAGGATGGATTAGTCTGATTCATTCTCCTTCTACATTGAGTTGCTTTATGACTGAAGTTGTTGCAATTGAAGCAGTATCCATTGAAGGATGGATATCTTTGAGCATTTGGTTGCCTTACTGGAGATCTTTTAGGCCTGTTTCTTTGGTTTCCTGATCCAAAGTTCTTCTGACCAGATCTGGAGCTTTCACCTTTCTCATATCCCAAGCCACGCTTGTCATCTACCCTCTTTTGGCTCTCAAGAAGAACTTCAAGTTGGGCTGAGCTTATATTGAATTTCTCCTTGTATTCATTTGTTGTTTGAAGACTTTGTTTGAGAGTATCTATCTGATTTTCAAGTTATTCTTCATTATCTCTAGCTTCTTCAAGATCAGATTCAAGATGCCTGATTATTCTGTCCATTTTGTGGCAATCCTCTATCTTCTCTTTGAGGGATTTTTTTAGATTATATTCACTTTTCCTTCTTTCTTCAATTTCTTGGGTGAATCTCATAACCCCTGATTCCATTTCATGCCTTAGCATAATGACCTCTTTTGATATCTTCTCACATAGCTTGTTTTTCTCATTCAGATCTTAATTAGTATCATTGTCTTCACTCTGATTGGCTAATTTTTGAAGTAGTTCCTTTCTCTTTTTCACAGAGATACTAAGTTTTTCTTTTAGCTCATTTATGAAATCATCAGCTTCTTTGAGTCTTTCTCTCAAACTATTGACTTCAGAATGTGATTGTTCAAGATCATCTAGTGCAGACTGAAGTTGTTCCTTCATACCATACATATCCATTGAGATTCCCAGATCTTCCTCAAGCTATTAGGCTCTATTTAGAGGAACTTAGCTCTGATACCAATTGTTGGAAACAAGGTAGATAACCGAGAGGGGGGGTGAATCAGTTATCTCTATTATTTTAACTTTTTCTTCTTTTATAATTTGTGCAGCATCAAAACATATAAAAATACATAATCATGAGAGCAAAAATAAAGTCAACATACATAACACAATGATTTTTAGGTGGAAACCCTTGTTAAGGGAAAAACCACGAGGTGACTAACCCAAGATTGTATTCTTTGTTAAAATAATAAGAAGTACAAAATGGCACTTGCCAATTAGGGCTCACTGCCTGAGCACACTGCTCACAAGAGGCACATTGCCTACAAGAGACTCACTGTCTACAGAATTTACAAAAGGTAACCAGGTGTTTGAATTGATGAGAGGCATCTATAAATGCTAAAGTTAGTTTCGGTTAGGCAAAATATATTGATCTGATGCACTTCATTCTTTCTCTACTCTAGTACTATTGCTCTGTCACATACCAGACTTGTATTGCTGCTTCCACACTTATCTCTGCCTTTCTTTGCACTTTGTCTACACACACACACCTTCATATTGGAATCCATCTGGTATATATATCTGCACCAATGATTTCAACAGCTTTTCTAGTCGGCAACTAGAATACTCAGGATATTTACAAATTACTGATCTGTCAGCTGAATCTATGCTTGATTTGAGATGCGTATCAGAAACATAGGTATTGAAGTTATCAATCATGTCGACCAACATGGTATGATCCCTCAAATATCTTGATCAACATCAATTACTCATCCAGATTGAAGTCTGATACTCTGCCGGTTAGTTCTTCCTCTGTCTGCTCTGCCTGTTTGGAACCCAACACACAGATGCTCATATCTTCTTCATGCTTTATCACCGGAGGCTAAATCTCTAGAATATAGTAGTCATGATACCCTTCTTGACTTTCCCAAGTCCACAACTTACTGAGCTACACCATCTAAGAGATTTGAACCTGATTGTCGGACCTTGTTGCATACTCTATTCTTGTTCACCAGACCAAAACAATCTTCAATCTGACTTCCGGTATAGGTATACTATGTACTATGGATGTGTGGGATAGACTTTGTTGCCATCAATGACAACACTCATGAAGCCCCACAGTGTCTCTTGCCAATAGATCATTTGTATCACTTTCTTAAACAAAGTTTTTATACCATTTAGGTATTCTTTTACAGGTAGGTGTATCTGTTACCCATTTTTTTTTCCAGCTCAATCAAGTGGAGCTGGTTAAGTTTTATAGTTTTAAGGGGTGCATGTCTGTTATTAGTGAGTGTTTTTTCCAAGAGAAAAATGCCATAAAAGAACTTCAATTAAATGCAATTATTTACAATCAAGAAGAACCATATAACACTGCATATTTTGAAAGGCTTTTTCATTATTCATGAATGCCAAATGAAATGCTCCCACACAAGCCGTAGGAGTAACTAAAATTGGCAACATAAAAGTAAATTTTACTTTTGAAAAGAAATGAAGTACATAGGAAAAGAAAGGGGACCCATCATTGCCTGCGAATGACGAATCCCACAGTCGAGCTGACTGCTATCTTCATCCATTTGAGCTCCAACGTACCTGGAAAATAGCTTTTGTTAATGCTCAGGGTACCAAGTCTTTTCATATACAATCATTCCTTCAAAAGTACTATTCACTTTTATGTATCAGCATATATATAACTTGCAATCAGGTATCAGTTGCATTAAAAAAATCAGAATGAGTAGATACTAGTGCCATATCAGGAAGGAAGATCATACAAGTCACCTCACGTCGTCAATGTTACCTTTTGAGTCGCCCTTGTTTATTTATGTATCGGTAATATTTCTTAATCAAGAGTCAGTTTACCGTATTATATTTTTGGTCATACCTTTTCTTTGTAAATTGACTCTTAGTCCTTCAAATTTTACCCGTGTGTCATCTTTGTATAAAAGGTTTGAACCTTTGAACCCGAACCATTCTCAAAGCTCAAGGTTCAATGGTTCAATATGTCTGAAGTGTCATATAAAGCAAGCTACCTTTTTACTTGTCTTAAGCGTCTTTGTACTTTAGGGTTGAACTTGAACCTTCCGTGCGTACTCTATAGCGGGGTTCAAGGTTCAATGGTTCAACGGTCTTAAGGTTCAACACTCATTGTCTTCTTATGAGTCGGGTCACGCAGTTTCTTTGTCTACTAATATATCGTTGAACCTTCTGCTTGTACTCTGCCACGGGGTTCAATGGTTCAAGGTTCAATAGTTCACTGTTTTATAATTGGAAACCTTTTACCAAAGCTGCATATTTTTTTCTTGCGTCGTTGAACCTTCGTATTGAGCCATGTCTTCACAAGTTCAACGGTTCATGAGTCAAGTCCCTGTTTCGGTAAGTCAAGCTTTTGCCTACCTATAAAGTCCAGTTGGCATGTTTGAACCATCACATTGAACCACTGCGTTGAACCATGTCTTAAAGGTTCAATGGTTTAATAAGTTCAGAGATTTGGTAATTTTGGTCCCGTTTGCTCCCCTGGCTTTCTAAGTCCAATTTAGCGGGAAAGTTGGAGGAAAATTTGTCAAAAACTCATCATGAAACCAAGAGCTCTAATTTAGCGGAGACTATGGATAATCATTGTACTTCATGATGGCGCATGAACATTACTTGTTATTAATGAAGAAATCAGAGTTCACATCTTTTCAAATATTTTTGGCATGTATTGTTCCGAGCGATAATTATTCATTCTGGTAAGTGCCATTATTAACCAAGAACAAGCTAATTTTAGCAAGAAAACATACTGTGCGATGCGGAGAGGGATAGTGCTGGAAGTGTAAGGCTCTCGTTATTCAAGTTTTCACAGTGAATTCAAATATCCTGAAGGTGAGTTCTGTTTCCCCTGTGCTATTCTGAATTCTTATACTGGAAAGAAGAGCCTCTGGAATTTCTATTATTTTTGGAAATTTGAAGTGTTTTATTATAATCGTCTAAGTATGTCTTTGAAATCTACATGTTTGGGAGACGAACATGGCCCTGGTCTCACTTACTCTCACTCAGAATTTGGAGATACTGCATTAGTTCAATATGATTTAGAGGAATTCATAGGAAGAACTAGAAACCCTGTTCAAACCCCCACAATGAAGAAAATTGTAGACAGTGGTTTAGTTGAAGCCACAGCCTTTCCTCAGGCTATATTCTGCCCAGAGTTAGTTCAAGAGTGTATGAACAGATACGATCCCCAACACAGGTGCGTCAAAAAAGCAGACGGGGATGTGTTATTCCATGTTGACAGACAAACCCTCATGTCTGTGATGAAGATACCGCCTAAGGAGGCGTATTCCAGTCTTGACATTACTGCCTCCAATGGGTATTTCTTAGAAAAGAGACCAACTTATAAAAGTGTAATAGCAAGGAACTGGCTGCTAAAATTTCAAAAGGGAGGTTCAAGGCTACCCAGGCCCCTTACTAGAGATCATTTGATACAGGAAGTAAGGGATATTGTGGTGTTGTTGCACAGACTGAGAGGCAATCAGCATGCCTATTACTGGGAGGACTGGATGTACTTTTTCATACAAGTCATCCTTCAAGGTGAACAATATTTGGATTGGGCTGAGATAGTGGCCGACTGTCTACATCAGAGTTTAAATAATCGTCTGGGTAACAGGGATTTCTATATGTCTTCATATCTGTTCTACTGTTTAGCATCCACAAGAGATTGGTTTGACCTGCCTCATGAGCCTTTAGATGAGAACAGTAAAATCTACGAATATTATTCACAGTTGCAAAGGAAAAATTGTTATGAAAATTATAAAAGGATTAATGATGTCTTCACTGGAAAGATGACCTATGAACTGGCAGGCAACCCAGTTAAGAGAATGACCAGTGAAGCAATGCAACTGATCAGTATCTACAGTAGCTTTTTCATCCAATTTTCTAAGTTTACTTATATCAGAGTTGGAGGATTTGATGGTGAACCTGTGAAGTTGCCTAGGTATGTATTTGATCGTTTTGTATTGATGGAGGTATGTCGGCAATTGGCACATGTTGATAAGAAATTCCCATCAAAAAGGGGTTGTGGTATCGCTTTTCCTATTGAACTTGGGCATTATTCATGCCATTCAAAGTCTGATGCCTTGAATCTGGAGGTGAACCTCAAAAGGTTCAATTTTCAATTCTTCACTGCTAGGGCTCAATTCGACAGTAAACGGTTTGTCAAAGATAACCTAGATTCTGGAATAGGGCACTCACACCTTCCTAAGCTGGAAGATTATTGGGAAGACTGTCCAGATGAATTTGAGGTTAGGAGAAGGTTGTGGTGTAGACTTTCTTTGGGGCAGATAATTACCCTTAATTTAAACATGGATGTTTCTGGAATTTTTAATGATGATGAACAAGTGGTTGATCCACAATTTGAGAAGGTAGAACACTTACCCATTCCAGAGGTGGACTGGAGCAAGAAAGAGGAAATTGAAATTAAAACCCTTCCTGTGATAAGGAGGACTAAGAAATGGTTGAGAGAAAAGAGACAGGAAGGGCTTCAGAGTAAAACTGTCCAACAATTCTCTTCAATGGTTGCATCATCGCTTCCCATGGACTCTTCTAATCAACCCCTTGCTATCTGTGGTGCAGGTGCATCCAAGCCATCGACTGAGAAAAGCCCTGTCACCAAGAGATCCAGAAGAGTTCTCACGGATATTTTGCCATCTCGTGTTACTAGGTTGAGGACAAAAGGGAAAAGAAAGAAGCAGACTTCTGAAACAATAATTGTTGATTTAAATTCAGAGGAAGAATCAGAAGAGCCTATGGGTGACAAAGAGGCAAGCCCAAACAGAACAGAGGCAGTTGACACTGGTTCATAGTCAGAGGCCATTCTGGAGACCCCTGAGATGTTAATGATTTCAAATGAACCCTCTGATGGAGAGAAGCCCAGGAAGACAATCTCGGCCCCTGCACCGAAGTGGCTGGAGAGCTCCATATCTGACAAAAAGAAAGTGATTCCTTTTGTTCTCCCTTTAGAGGACATGGTAAGTAAATGTCTGGGGAAGACCCCCAAGTCCAAGAGACTCAAAACGACATCCAAAATAAATATTGACCCAAACACTGGTAACTAGAGTGCAGAAATAGCTAAGCCAGTAACTGAGGAAGAGGTTCAAGATCCTACAGTGCATGATTTCACTGTGGAGAGGATAGATCTCGGTACTACCTCCAGAGCTGCAGATGTGCACCACCTTGAAGCTTCCACTAAGAGAATGGTCAGCCAAACAATGAAAGATGAGAAGGACAAAAGAGAGTTGAAACAAGCTCTGCGTTCAATGGCAGAGTACATTGAGGCCATTAACAATCCTAACCCACAGCCGATCTCACAGGTCCCCTTGTCTTTCGACCCGAAATCACCTGTCAATCAAAAAATGTTAGATCAAGTTCATAGAAGCAAAATGGTCTCAAAAACATTTGACAACTGGTTGGACAACATAGAACAAAAAGGAACTGAATATATTCATGAACTCAAAAATATATATGATCTGACTGCTGCCACTATTGAAGATCTTAAAGCATAGGTTGCTGTTTGGGCAAAAGACAAAGGTAAGTGGACAAGTGTAATAAACCAAATAGAGGAAGTTCGGAAATATGGGCTGGAGAAGTTTTTGGTAGAAAAGAACTTGACTAGCGTGGATGAGGATTTGTTATATGTGAACAAGAAGAATATTGAATGGAGGAACTCCATATCTCGACAAGGACGCTTTGAGCTCACAAAGCTGATTAAGGAGATAACGGAATTCACCCAATCACTGCAAAATAATTTGCAATGTATCGAGGTTAAATACTTAAAAGATGATGGAAAGCCTATGGAAGATGTTGAAGCAGTGGTTCAATCTTTTAGAGATAAAATCAACTTTGTTAAAGAAAATGATAATATTTTGATTGAGGATTTCTCCAGGGTTTCTAAAATCGAGTCACTACTTTATCTCTGCATTGATGCACTCCCAAAACACAGGGCAAGCTTTGGGAAAATGCGAAGGGAAAAGGAAGTTTGGAAATCAAGAATGAAGCATATAGGTATACCAAACTTCCCTAAAATTCAGGAGTTCATTGCTGCCTTTCAGGAGTGGAAGACCCAACATGCTTCCCAGACTACCGATAGCATATCAGGAGATGCTGATTCGTCGCTCTAGTCATAACCTTATTGGCTCGTTCTCTTTCAGTTCCTTTATTTATGTTATTTCCAGCAAACTTAATCTTTTATAATCAGTTGTTAAAAAACTAAATCCCGTACGGGTCAGAGTTATGTTAACTCTGGGTTTAATTTGCTCAAGGACACAGTTAAGGCATTCATATATATATGTTTTTATATTTTTAAAAGGAGGGGGGTTTTTAAGAAAAGAAAAGAAGAAGAAATTTTTGGTACTGAACGGTTGATATTTTTTACATTATGTGATAATTGTCTGAGTAATTTTCATCTATGAATGAAAAGAAGAAACACTTACTGCCTATTTTGGATCTGTGCATCTAAATGTGTGGAATTAGATTTTCTGTGTAAAATCTCCTTTCATCTAGTAATTGCTCTTTATTTGGACAATTCATCATATGTGTTCTGTTCTTTATTGGTTCAGCAAGTTTGTATGAATGTATTCATGTATTTGAACGTATCAAAGTAGAATCTGTGCATTCTATCCTGTTACTATATAAATTTATCATGTTCATGACATGGTTATGTATGAATGTTAGTTTGCCTTAAGCATTTTCTGGTTAAAAATGCATTTGGTTAGTTGAATAGGTTAAATTCACTAAAAATCTTAAAGGGAGCTATACCTAAACTCAGAGGGGAACTAATTTGAAATGTTCACCCATTTGTTGTCTAACTCATTTGTTCTTTAAAAGAGGGGTATAGAGTCAGAATAAATTATTTTCAGAATAAGGACAAATCCGTTAGCCAACAGTTTTTGGCAACTCTACTGGGGATTAGAAATACAACCGTTAATTAAAGATTGGTCACCTAAATATGAAACAACAATGGTGCTTCCGCACGAAAACATAATTCCTGTTCTGCAACCCAATCTTGGATTTCAAGATGAGCAGGAAGACATTATTGGCCAGTTGAATACCCTTGCTTGGCGTACTCGTCGGAATAGTGAAGATTACAGAAGAGCAAGCAGAGTATTAGAACAAGAAGAGGAATTGGCTGATAACCTGAGATTGCTGTTACTCAGGTAGAGAAGAAGATAGGCACAAAATGCAGCAAGAAACCAAGTTCTTGAAGCACAAAGAAATCAAGAACAACAAAGAAATCAATAACTGCCCATCCATTTTCGATATTTTAAGCTGGATTCTAGACCGTATACCAGGTCTTCGAGAAGAGAGGGAGTTGAGGACCCTACCTTTCAAGCACTGCAAAATCTTAATTTTCCTTATATCCCTACTCATGCAAGAAGAGCTAGAAGTAGACCCTCTAGCCCTCCCAAACCTGCTACTTCCCCTGTCTGTCAAGCTTTAACCCTTTCAGGCACTGTTATCCCCTTAGCTATAAATTTTCTACCCATGGCTCAACCTTGGGGAGCTGCCATAGGGCCTCTGAAGCTAGGGGCCAACTTGAATCCATTACCTTAAAATGCAAGAGAAAATTTGCCCAGGTTCAATGGAGACGGTAAAACATCACCAGAAGAACATTTATGTGCCTTTGCAGTAGCATGTAGTGTGTTAGGTGTACAACACCAAGATGTCGCCATAAGACTCTTTGTGCAGACTTTGACTGACACTGTGGCACAATGGTTTTACCACCTGACTGATTCCTCAATTACAAATTGGAATGAGATGAAGGCCGCTTTTGAAAATAGGTTCAAAAGTGCAGAGGATGAACATTACCTCCTTGCACAGCTGACTCAGCTTAAGAAAGAGATTCATGAACCTATGAGGGAGTTCGTGGCTAAATTTAATAGAATTGTGAACAAAATCCCTGCTACTAAAAGACCATCTGGTGAAAATAAAAATGTTTCTTTATTAATTCTATGCCTCCTGATATTAGCTTCCATCTCAGAAGAGGTGTAATTGCTGATTTGCCAGCTGCACAAGCCTTAGCAGTCAGATTGGAGGATGATCTCATTATGGCCGGTAAATGGAAGAGAGAGGTTCAGGTGCCAAATGCCCAGCCCTCATCATCTACGGACCCTATAGTGCAAAGGTTGGTGAATGATATGATTGCCTTAAAGAGGCAACTACCCAAAGCTGGTGCTCCCTTCCAACAACCCTATCAAGATATAAGCAGAAGGAATTTGAATCAACAAGCAAATACTGGTAGAGTTTTACCCCTGATGGCAGCACAGCCAAGATTGGCTATTGAACCTGCTCCTGGGGGAGGAAACATGTGTATTTTTCACTTAACTACCGACCATGATGGAAATTCTTGCCCAGAAATGCTCAGGTATACTCAGATGACTGCTACTCAAGACATGTTAGGGGAAGCCACAGAAGAAGAAAGGAACTTTGAGGAACCTGGTGGCTTTGAGATACACTTCCTGGAATATGAATCTGATTCAGAAAGAGGAGGTGAAATATTGGTAACCCTTGAAGATCCTTCATGCGCTATGCTCACTAGGAGTCAGAGGAATATGAAATCCTCTAATACTCAAGAAGTACCTGGCAAAGGTAAGGAGCCTCTAACTAGAACTCATGATGCTAATTTGAAGGCTCAAGAAAATAGATTGCTACATAGAAATGATCTAGATGCTTCTTTTGATATTGTAGATTTCTGTAAGTCTGCAAAAATTCAAATTTCTCCTATTGAGTACCTCAAGTTGAAACCTACTGAACTTGACAAATTAGTCAAACATGTTAAGGGTAGTCCTGCACAAACTGAATTTGAGAATCAATTGGAGGTTGATACTGAATCCCCCATTGCTAGATTATTTGCTTCCTCATCTGAGCCATCCTTGTCTGCCTCTAAAACAACTCCCAATTCATCCACCAATGCTCCTTATACTGATTTGAAACCTAATCCTTTTTATGTGTCTCTGTTTATCAATGGCCATAAACTTAGTAACTGCATTATAGATTCAGGAGCCTCTGATAACATTATGCCTTCCTCTGTGGCTAAAGCCCTAGGATTATCACTCACAAAAACATTTGGAAGATGTTATTCTATGGGTGGAAAATAGGTTTCCTTGCTTGGGCAGATTAAAGATGCACGAGTCGCACTTGCAGCTTACCCTGACAAGAGGGTGAAATTGACTATTCTGTTAGCAGATATTCCTGCCAGTTATGGAATTCTTTTGAGCAGGACATTTTGCAAGGATTTGGGTGGATAAATCAAACTGGATTGGTTAGAGGCCACAATCCTAGTGGGGAAGCAGAAAGTGAAGCTGGAACCTGAGCCCAAGTGCAAGTTCACTGTCTACCCCTCTGATGATCCCAAGGCCCAGATTTTGTTTGAGGAATGTGAATTTGGCAACTATTTTCTCTCCTCTGAACAGAGCTATGAGTTAGATCCCCAAGAGGAATTAATGCAAAAGTCTATACATTCTGATGATTTATGGGTTATGGAATTTGATGGCAGTTGTGCTACTGCTGGTTCAGGGGCTGGAGTTGTGTTGATCTCACCTAAAGGTGAAATTTTTTCTTACTCTTTTAAGCTAGAGTTTAAAAACACCAATAATATTGCAGAATATGAAGCTTTACTGCTTGGATTATCTGAAGCTAAAGGAAAGGGTGTGAATGTACTTAAGGTGAAGGGTGATGCTGAACTAATTGTGAAACAGGTAAGGGGGATCTTTTCCGTTAAGAATGAAAGACTAAGGCCTTACAGAAATAGGGTATGGGATGAGATCGAATATTTTGATGCCTTCTCTATAGAAACAATTCCCAGAGATCAAAACTCCCGAGCAGATTCTTTAGCAGTATCAGCTTCTCTCCTTTTGCCACATCCAGATTTCAAGAAAGATTCTTATAGGATAGAAATGATATATCACCCTAATGTCCCCAACAATGCTGAGAACTGGCAAGTTTTTGAAAGTGATAATCAGATCAGAAAGTTTTTAGAAAATGCTGAAATGTTCCTGGGGACCTATTTTGAAGGTTTCGAAACAGAGTGTAAAGAATTTAGCCCTGACCCTGGGATTAATCCAAGAGATGACATCATTCAGTTAAAGGGAAACAAAATCCCTAAAGGGCTGGTATCTTTAGAACATCTGTTTTCTCGAAGAGATGAATATGTTAAAGGTAAACCTCCCTGTATTCCTGATAAAGCAGAGGATTATGAGAAGATAAATATTAGGGATGAAGCTAATCCTAAATGGATATCCATTGGTAAGTGCTGCTCTTCGGAAGAGAAAAACAAATTGATCAAATTGCTGATCAAATATAAAGATGTTTTTGCCTGGTGCTATGATGATCTCAAAAATTTTAGACATGGACAGTTTCAACATCATATTCCTTTGAAAGCAAATGCAGCTCCATTTAGACAGAAGCTGAGGAATTATAATCCAAAAGTTGCTGAAGCCATTTTCAGGGAGATTGATAAGATGCTAAAAGGTAGAATTATCTATCCAATTCATCACTCTATTTGGGTGGCAAATATTGTTCCAGTACGAAAGAAGAATGGAGAAATAAGGATTTGTGTTGACTTTAGAAATTTGAACCAAGCCAGCCTGAAGGATAACTATCCCTTGCCTATGATGGACCACATCTTGCAGACAGTTGCTGGGTCTGAAATGATGTCTATGTTGGATGGTTTCTCAGGTTACAATCAGATTGGTGTAGCTACAGAAGATCAACATAAGACCACTTTCACCACACCCCGAGGAACTTTTGCCTATAGTCGAATGCCCTTTGGCTTGATTAATGTAGGAGCAACCTTTCAGCAGGCAATGGATTCATCTTTTAGAGACCTAAAGAACAAGATTATTGTTATTTACCTTGATGATTTGACTGTCTTTTCAAAGAATAGAAAGGATCACTTGAGAGATCTAGAGTCTGTCTTGCAAAGGTGTCGAAGCCATGGCATTTCACTCAACCCCAAGAAGTTAGTTTTCTATGTGACTGAGGGAAAATTGTTGGGACACTTAGTCTCAAAGAACGGAATCAGGATTGATCTAGAGAGGGTCAAGGCAATTCAACAGCTTAGTCTTCCTTCAAATAGGGCTGGAGTCAAGTCCTTCTTTGGTCAAATCAACTTTCTCAGAAGGTTCATTCCTGACTTTGCTGAGATTACAAAACACATTGTTGGGATGATGAGTGAGAAACAACCTTTCAAGTGGAATGAAGTTGCTAAGAAGGCGTTTGAGGATATCAAGGAGGTGATTGCAAACACTCCCACTTTGGTAAATCCTAATTTTCAAAAGGATTTTATCATTTACTGTTATGCTTTGGAACACACCATGTCAGGTATTTTGTTGCAAAAAAATGAATTGGACGAAGAGGTTCCCATAGCTTTTATGAGCATTCCCCTTAAGAAGCATGAGCTGAAATATTCTTTGGTTGAAAAACAAGCTTTCGCAGTAGTTAAAGCTGTTAAACAATTTAGATATTATATACTTCATTCCCATTCAGTTGTATTTGTTCCAAATTCAGCTGTGAAAAGTATTTTGACTCAGCAAGAAGTAGGATTAAACAATAGAGCAACGTGGGTTGCTAAAATTTAGGAATATGATCTGGAAGTTAAGCCTACTAAGCTGATCAGAGGTCAAGGCTTATGTAAGTTGATTGCTGAGAACAAAGAACAAGAAGGAGAAGGACTCCCCACAATCTTATTGGTAAGCTTGCAGGATCCATGGTTTATGGATGTGGCACATTATCTTACATATGGGGATTGTCCTGATCACCTGACTCCTAAAGAGAAAAGAAACCTGAAGCTAAAAGCTGCAAAATATGTTATTTGGGGAGATTTCCTTTACAAGAAAGGGTTAGATGGAACTTTCCTGAGGTGTGTAGATAAAGAGCAGCAAGAGAAACTCTTGGAAGTTTTCCATAACGAAGCTTGTGGTGGACACTTTTCTTCTTTAGTTACAGCTTTCAAAATCCTCAGAAATTGTTACTACTGGCCAGGAATGTTTAAAGATGCGTATAGGTGGGTGGCCAATTGTGAGAAATGTAAAATGTTCTTAGGAAGGCCACAACTTGCAGCTCTACCTTTGAGGCCTATTGTTGTTGAAGACCCTTTTAAACAGTGGGGATTGGATTTTATTGGGCCTATCTCACCCCCCTCAAGTGCAGGGCATACCCACATCTTAACAGCAACAGATTATTTCACAAAATGGGTTGAGGCAGCCCCTGTAAAAAGAACAACTTCTGAGGTGGTTTGTAATTTTCTTAAAGAAAATATCTTGGTACGATTTGGTGTGCCCCAGAAGATTGTAGCAGATAATGCTACCAGTTTCTCTTCAGGAGAAATGACTTCTTTCTGCTATGAACATAGTATTTCTCTTTCTCATTCATCAGATTACTATCCCCAAGGGAATGGACAAGATAAGTCCAGTAACAAAAACCTGATTACTATCATGAAGAAATTGGTGAATGACAACCCCAGAGATTGGCATAAGAGGTTGTATGAAGCACTCTGGGCTGACAGAATAACTCCTAAAAGAGCAATTGGGATGGTACCTTTTGAATTAGTTTATGGGATAGGTGCCCAATTATCTTTACCTCTAGAGCTATCTACAGCCAAGCTACAAAGTGTAATTGAGGATCAATATTTTCAAGATTCCCTGGAAAAGAGGATTATGTATTTAGCCAAGATTGAAGAAGAGAGAAACGAGTTGGTTGATCGAATTACTGTGCATCAGGCTAGGGTCAAAGAAATTTTTGACAAGAAGACAAGACCCAGGAAGTTTATGGAAGGAGATGAAGTATTACTATGGGACAGAAGGAGAGAACCAAGAGGTGCACATAGCAAATTTGACTCGCTCTGGAGTGGGCCTTTCAAGATTCACCAGGTATTGGGTCCAAATTCTTTCAAACTGGAATATCCTAATGGAACTGTTTTACCCCTGTCCTATAATGGACAGGATCTCAAGCTGTATCGTCTGTAAACAGGGTCCCCTGTTTTGTACATAGTCTTCCCTTTTGTTCAGTTTTGTGTTTTCCTTTCCCATTTTTGTTTTGCCCCGGTCTGTTTCCTTTCTTCTCTTTCTTCCATTTTCTGCGAAACCAGAGCTTCTGAGTTCTCTGCATTTTGCCATAAAATGCAGTCCCCAGTCAGAGCCAATGTTACCTTTTGAGTCACCCTTGTTTATTTATGTATCGGTAATATTTCTTAAGCAAGAGTCAGTTTACCGTATTATATTTTTGGTCATACCTTTGCTTTGTAAATCGACTCTTAGTCCTTCAAATTTTACCCATGTGTCATCTTTGTATAAAAGGTTTGAACCTTTGAACCCGAACCATTCTCAAAGCTCAAGGTTCAATGGTTCAATATGTCTGAAGTGTCATATAAAGCAAGCTGCCTTTTTACTTGTCTTAAGCATCTTTGTACTTTCGGGTTGAAATTGAACCTTCCGCGCGTACTCTATAGCGGGGTTCAAGGTTCAATGGTTCAACGGTCTTAAGGTTTAGCACTCGTTATCTTCTTATGAGTTGGGTCACACAGTTTCTTTGTCTACTAATATATCGTTGAACCTTCCGCTTGTACTCTGCCTCGGGGTTCAATGGTTCAAGGTTCAATAGTTCACTATTTTATAATTGGAAACCTTTTACCAAAGCTGCGTATTTTTTTCATTGGTCTACATAACCCTTGCGTCGTTGAACCTTCGTATTGAGCCATGTCTTCACAAGTTCAACGGTTCATGAGTCAAGTCCCTATTTTGGTAAGTCAAGCTTTTGCCTACCTATAAAGTCCAGTTGGCATGTTTGAACCATCACATTGAACCACCGCGTTGAACCATGTCTTAAAGGTTCAATGGTTCAATAAGTTCGGAGATTTGGTAATTTTGGTCCCGTTTGCTCCCGTGGCTTTCTAAGTCAAATTTAGCGGGAAAGTTGGAGGAAAATTTGTCAGAAACTCATCATGAAACCAAGAGCTCTAATTTAGCGGAGACTATGGATAATCATTGTACTTCATGATGGCGCATGAACATTACTTGTTATTAATGAAGAAATCAGAGTTCACATCTTTTCAAATATTTTTGGCACGTATTGTTCCGAGCGATAATTATTCATTCTGGTAAGTGCCATTATTAACCAAGAACAAGCTAATTTTAGCAAGAAAACATACTGTGCGATGCGGAGAGGGATAGCGCTGGAAGTGTAAGGCTCTTGTTATTCAAGTTTTCGCAGTGAATTCAAATATCCTGAAGGTGAGTTCTGTTTCCCCTGTGCTATTCCAAATTCTTATACTAGAAAGAAGAGCCTCTGGAATTTTTGTTATTTTTGGAAATTCGAAGTGTTTTATTATAATCGTCCAAGTATGTCTTTGAAATCTACATGTTTGGGAGACGAACATGGCCCTGGTCTCACTTACTCTCACTCAGAATTTGGAGATACTGCATTAGTTCAATATGATTTAGAGGAATTCATAGGAAGAACTAGAAACCCTGTTCAAACCCCCACAATAAAGAAAATTGTAGACAGTGGTTTAGTTGAAGCCACAACCTTTCCTCAGGCTATATTCTGCCCAGAGTTAGTTCAAGAGTGTATGAACAGATACGATCCCCAACACAGGTGCATCAGAAAAGTAGATGGGGATGTGTTATTCCATGTTGACAGACAAACCCTCATGTCTGTGATGAAGATACCACCTAAGGAGGCATATTCCAGTCTTGACATTACTGCCTCCAATGGGTATTTCTTAGAAAAGAGACCAACTTATAAAAGTGTAATAGCAAGGAACTGGCTGCTAAAATTTCAAGAGGGCGGTTCAAGGCTGCCCAGGCCCCTTACTAGAGATCATTTGATACAGGAAGTAAGGGATATTGTGGTGTTGTTGCATAGACTGAGAGGCAATCAGCATGCCTATTACTAGGAGGACTGGATGTACTTTTTCATACAAGTCATCCTTCCAGACAAATAATATTTGGATTGGGCTGAGATAGTGGCCGACTATCTACATCAGAGTTTAAATAATCGTCTGGGTAACAGGGATTTCTATATGTCTTCATATCTGTTCTACTGTTTAGCATCCACAAGAGATTGGTTTGACCTGCCTCATGAGCCTTTAGATGAGAACAGTAAAATCTACGAATATTATTCACAGTTGCAAAGGAAAAATTGTTATGAAAATTATAAAAGGATTAATGATGTCTTCACTAGAAAGATGACCTATGAACTGGCAGGCAACCCGGGTAAGAGAATGACCAGTGAAGCAATGCAACTGATCAGTATCTACGGTAGCTTTTTCATCCAATTTTCTGAGTTTATTATATCAGAGTTGGAGGATTTGATGGCGAACCTGTGAAGTTGCCTAGGTATGTATTTGATCGTTTTGTACTGATGGAGGTATGTCGGCAATTGGCACATGTTGATAAGAAATTCCCATCAAAAAGGGGTTGTGGTATCGCTTTTCCTATTGAACTTGGGCATTATTCATGCCATTCAAAGTCTGATGCCTTGAATCTGGAGGTGAACCTCAAAAGGTTCAATTTTCAATTCTTCACTGCTAGGGCTCAATTCGACAGTAAACGGTTTGTCAAAGATAACCTAGATTCTGGAACAGGGCACTCACACCTTCCTAAGCTGGAAGATTATTGGGAAGACTATCCAGATGAATTTGAGGTTAGGAGAAGGTTGTGGTGTAGACTTTCTTTGGGGCAGATAATTACCCTTAATTTAAACATGGATGTTTCTAGAATTTTTAATGATGATGAACAAGTGGTTGATCCACAATTTGAGAAGGTAGAACACTTACCCATTCCAGAGGTGGACTGGAGCAAGAAAGAGGAAGACAAAATTGAAATTAAAACCCTTCCTGTGATAAGGAGGACTGAGAAATGGTTGAGAGAAAAGAGACAGGAAGGGCTTCAGAGTAAAACTGTCCAACAATTCTCTTCAATGGTCGCATCATTGCTTCCCATGGGCTCTTCTAATCAACCCCTTGCTATCTGTGGTGTAGGTGCATCCAAGCCATCGACTGAGAAAAGCCCTGTCACCAAGAGATCCAGAAGAGTTCTCACGGATATTCTGCCATCTCGTGTTACCAGGTTGAGGACAAAAGGGAAAAGAAAGAAGCAGACTTCTGAAACAATAATTATTGATTTAAATTTAGAGGAAGAATCAGAAGAGCCTATGGGTGACAAAGAGGCAAGCCCAAATAGAACAGAGGCAGTTGACACTGGTTCACAGTCAGAGGCCGTTCTAGAGACCCCTGAGATGTTAATGATTTCAAATGAACCCTCTGATGGAGAGAAGCCCAGGAAGACAATCTTGGCCCCTGCACCGAAGTGGCTGGAGAGCTCCATATCTGACAAAAAGAAAGTGATTCCTTTTGTTCTCCCTTTAGAGGACATGGTAAGTAAATGTCTAGGGAAGACCCCCAAGTCCAAGAGACTCAAAACAACGTCCAGAATAAATATTGACCCAAACACTGGTAACTAGAGTGCAGAAATAGCTAAGCCAGTAACTGAGGAAGAGGTTCAAGATTCTACAGTGCATGATTTCACTGTGGAGAGGATAGATCTCGGTACTGCCTCCAGAGCTGCAGATGTGCACCACCTTGAAACTTCCACTAAGAGAATGGTCAGCCGAACAATGAAAGATGAGAAGGACAAAAGAGAGTTGAAACAAGCTCTGTGTTCAATGGCAGAGTACATTGAGGCCATTAACAATCCTAACCCACAGCCAATCTCACAGGTCCCCTTGTCTTTCGACCCAAAATCACCTGTCAATCAAAAAATGTTAGATCAAGTTCATAGAAGCAAAATGGTCTCAAAAACATTTGACAACTGGTTGGACAACATAGAACAAAAAGGAACTGAATATATTCATGAACTCAAAAATATATATGATCTGACTGCTACCACTATTGAAGATCTTAAAGCACAGGTTGCTGTTTGGGCAAAAGACGAAGGTAAGTGGACAAGTGTAATAAACCAAATAGAGGAAGTTCAGAAATATGGGCTGGAGAAGTTTTTGGTAGAAAAGAACTTGACTGGCGTGGACGAGGATTTGTTATATGTGAAGAAGAAGAATATTGAATGGAGGAACTCCATATCTCGACAAGGACGCTTTGAGCTCACAAAGCTAATTAAGGAGATAACAGAATTCACCCAATCACTGCAAAATGATTTGCAATGTATCGAGGTTAAATACTTAAAAGACGATGGAAAGCCTGTGGAAGATGTTGAAGCAGTGGTTCAATCTTTTAGAGATAAAATCAACTTTGTTAAAGAAAATGATAATATTTTGATTGAGGATTTCTCCAGGGTTTCTAAAATCGAGTCACTGCTCTATCTCTGCATTGATGCACTCCCAAAACATAGGGCAAGGTTTGGGAAAATGCGAAGGGAAAAGGAAGTTTGGAAATCAAGAATGAAGCATATAGGTATACCAAACTTCCCTAAAATTTAGGAGTTCGTTGCTGCCTTTCAGGAGTGGAAGACCCAACATGCTTCCCAGGCTACCGATAGCAAATCAGGAGATGCTGATTCGTCGCTCCAGTCATAACCTCATTGGCTCGTTCTCTTTCAGTTCCTTTATTTATGTTATTTCCAGCAAACTTAATCTTTTATAATCAGTTGTTAAAAAACTAAATCTCGTACAGGTCAGAGTTATGTTAACTCTGGGTTTAATTTGCTCAAGGACATAGTTAAGGCATTCATATATATATGTTTTTATATTTTTAAAAGGAGGGGGGTTTTTAAGAAAAGAAAAGAAGAAGAAAGTTTTTGGGACTAAACAGTTGATATTTTTTACATTATGTGATAATTGTCTGAGTAATTTTCATCTGTGAATGAAAAGAAGAAACACTTACTGCCTATTTTGGATTTGTGCGTCTAAATGTGTGGAATTAGATTTTCTGTGTAAAATCTCCTTTCATCTGGTAATTACTCTTTATTTGGACAATTTGTCATATGTGTTCTGTTCTTTATTGGTTCAACAAGTTTGTATGAATGTATTCATGTATTTGAACGTATCAAAGTAGAATCTGTGCGTTCTATCCTGTTACTGTATAAATTTATCGCGTTCATGACATGGTTATGTATGAATGTTAGTTTGCCTTAAGCATTTTCTGGTTAAAAATGCATTTGGTTAGTTGAATAGGTTAAATTCACTGAAAATCTTAAAGGGAGCTGTACCTAAATTCAGAGGGGAACTAATTTGAAATGTTCACCCATTTGTTGTCTAACTCATTTATTCTTTAAAAGAGGGGTATAGAGTTAGAATAAATTATTTTCAGAATAAGGACAAATCTGTTAGCCAACAGTCAACAAAGGTATATTTCATATGCTAACATGTTTGTTTCTTGTGCAGGTATATGAGAAATTAGTTTACTGATTCATCTCTTATGAAATGGCATGTGGAGAAAATGGGCTCCCATAAGGGTTGAGCCTAGCATGTACAAAGTATAGTTGTTAATGCAGAAGTATCATAATTGTAACCATGTATTTTCAGCCATAATGAATGATCAATCACATTGGAATAGTAGATAGAATAGGTATTTTGCTACCTTTTTATCATGAATATGATTTAGAATTGCTAAAGATTCCATTGTGTCACCATAAGGAACAACCATACTAGTTACAAAACAATAGAGCAACAACCCATAAGAATGGAACAGTAGAGGGCATATTCTTGTTCATCTACAAGAGATTGAGGATAATTTGAAACTATAACAGTGTGTTTCCTTGTTCACATATAGCTAAATCAAGTCAATATGATTATGATCATATACAGAGCAGCAAAAGGCCATGGAATAGATCATTCTTGGACAGTCAGGATGTGTACATGAGGAATATAGGTGCAGCCCTGACAATGGACAACAATGGAACAACTGTCATGTATGAGAGAAGATCAAGTCTTATCAATAAAGTGATCATATAAAGAGCAAGGTACAAAGATAATATGTATGCAGTAGCAAGTATTTGCTGTCATCATATCATCATAAGCCCATATGCATATGAAATAACAACATAGAAAGATGCCTCATGCCGAGATATACAAAAATTACTTCAAAATGAAGCAACATAAGGAGATAACACAAAAGGAAAGCCATGTCTGATCATAGAGGGAGAAGTAGTTCATGAAGAGAATGTCATGGAGCACATTGTCCATGCAAGAGGTACAACCATATCATAAAGCAGGTAGCATCCAAGAGCAAGTATTTTTCCACTTTTTTCATGAATGAAGTGTAAAATTACTATTAAGTACATGAAACAAGATTATGTCATGTCAAATCAATGCTATGTGGGACAGTCATAAGGAATCCACAATACCAACTATCAAGAAAAATATTTAGAAGACAGCTGATTTTCCATGGCAATTTTATTCATCAATGATTGGCAAAAAAAATTCAATTCGGCATCAGATCCATGGTAGCATAAAGTCTAGCAGTGAACAAGGATCTACTCAGAACTCCTTTCTTTGTATAGATGAAACAAATGTGTCTCAGAAGAATTGGCTTAAAGAGATTTTGGAAAAAGATGAACCAACTGCACTCCATGATGGTTTTGTTCATAAATTGAGCCACACTAAAGTTGGCATGGAGGACACAAGAATAAGTCTTGCTGAGTTTTCTAGCTTAAAGAATGGTCAATGGGAAAATATATTTCAAAGGGATAAAAAGAACTTCAAATTGCTAAGTAAAGATCAAGATGATGATTCTCAAGATATCTTACAATTTTCTGCTTGTGATGAGGTGCCCAAAACCTTAGGACCATATTTAACTAAGTTGCATGATGGGGATATTTGGGATGAAATGTGGAATTTAACTAGTCCAGATTTAGGAAAATCAATCATTTGAGCATTTGCCTTGTTCAGTAAGCTTCTCTAAAATGGATGTAGGTGGGACTTCAAATGCTTCTTCATCTTGGGTTCCATTACAAATTGGTGGGACACCAACTCAACTTTGGTCGATGACTCAGGTTGACTCCAAATTCACATTCTCCAGGTAAAAGAAATTCCAAAATTTGTTAGTTAGAAGATAAAATTACAAATGTACAAGGTCAAATGTTGAGATCAAATGCCACAGAGAGAGTCAATTCAATAGGTGGCTATAGGAAATTCAAATAAATGTGTTGTATTATATTTGTTGAAAGATTGATAACAACAGTTGTCATGTCAAGATTGATCAATGAACTTGATAGCCTATCAAATGTTAGGAGTGACTACCTGGCTGGTGGAGATGATATGCTAAAAATGTCTCAGAAAAATCAACAAAGCACTCTTGATATGTTTTGTGCAGGCAAGGTGAATGTTCTAGTCACCAATGAAGTTACTAAAGAGTGTCTCAACATGCAAGGTTGTAGTGGTATAATCTATTTTGATTTGCCAAATGCAGTCTACAGCTACACTCAATATCATGGTCAAGCTCACAAACCAAGGTCTGATTATGTAGTACTTGTTGAGAGGAATAATGAAATACTACTAAAGAAGTTGTTTGATGTAATAAGGAGTGAAGCATTGATGAGAGATGCGAGAAAATGTGTTCTTTCCACTCCATTTTCTGGTACTGATGATTATGAGACGATGATTCCTTGTAATGTTTTATCAACCGGAGCTACAGTTACATATGACTCTAGTATTAATTTGATCTATAGATACTATGCAAAGTTGCCTAGAGACACATGATACTTGCCACATCTAGAATTTGTATTTAAGTCCCTTGAGGAGAAAGACAATTTGCATATTTGTATATTGAGATTGCCAACAAGATGCAAAAGAGGAACAATGTGTTTTCCAAAAAAAAGAGGATGTCTCTCATATACAAATGATGGAAAAGCTCAGTTTGAGTCTGTGAAAGAACAACAATAGAAAAGGAATGTTTTTCTTCATGCAAAGTCATACCCACGGTGAATGCACAGGATGTTCTCTTTACATATTTTTTTGTCATAGCTGGAGCTCATTTTTAGCCAAAGAGCATATGTAAAAGGAAAATGAAACCCATTTCAAACTCATTTCAAACAAGAATACTCAGAATGCCCTCGAATCACACCTTTGGTAGCAAAATGCAAGGTAAAAATAAGGGAAATGAAGAGATATCTACAGTAAAGAATGAATTACCTCTTTTTTTCTATTGTTTGCTTTATCAAATCATAGATTTTTTCCTCAGTCGACCTTCCAGAATAGCCTCAAACATAGTGGAAACAAATGCTAAGTGGTCGGCCAGGCAAAAACTAGAAAAATGCATCAAAAAATAGTTAGATTCGCGCCCCTCGAGGCCCAAAATCGCCCTCAAAATTGAAAAATAGAGGTCAAAGTCTCAATAAAAACAACTTACCAAGCATTTTACTCAGAAAATCTGCATGGGGACTCTCAGAATCACCAGAATCATGCATTTTTGACCCCAAACCCTACAGGCATGGCGGCACGGCAACAAGATGGAGAAGAGAACAAAATGCAGATGGAGAGTCTTTAGGTTTTTTCGTTCTTTTTGATTGATCGACCTAATTTGCAACTGTCTATTTTTGACTCTTGTTTTTAAAATCATTACAATCCATTTGTGCTTGTGGTAAAGAATTTTGAGTCTTTTCAAACCTAATGATAATGCATAAGGGGCTCGTGATAATGCATGACTTCTGCCTTTTATTTTTTCCAAAGTCAAAAACATTATGAAAACATAAGGCCACATGCCTTGTATTTTGCTAAGGTGAGTTGGTGTTGAAATCATAAGGTGGGTGCGATGTTATATATAAGGCATTGTAATACATAGGGAGGCATAAGGGTCCTTTATGATGTATTGCATTAGACCTTGTAATCATGATGATATATGTTGTGAAACGTATTAATTGCTAGGGGTTATAAGGTGTTTTGATATAGCCATGTAATGCATCGTGATGATGCAAGTGTATGCGGAGGTGATGTTTGTGTATGGAGGTCGTGTTTATGCCTCAGAATTATAAGTGTTTTATGTTGATTTTGCATAATCTAGAAATAGATTGAACGTTGTAAACCAAATGATAAAGTAATGAATTATGAATTACTTTATCACTTGTCATAAAAATGCAAAAGGCAATAAGGCAAATTTATAACATGTGGCAAAGTAAGTCTTGTCGATTACTTTGTCATTTTTTCACAATATTTAATTTATCTCCAAACTATGAAAAATCAGGAGAGTGAATGTTTATGTCCTAAGTGCCATTATTTTCTACATAGGTTTGTAATAAATTTGAAATGTAAAACATTAAACTAAGTGGTGTAATTATAAACCACTTGGTCAATGTTAATTAAATGCAGAAATAATTGTATTTATGTCATTTATTGTGCAAAGGGGCAAGTTGAGGATGCTTGTAGATGTGGTCAAAGAGATGTGGCTGAGTATTTATGTGCAAATATTAGACATTTTATGATGCTGCAGGAGAGGTTGGCCAACTGATGGAGGAGTTATTGTGGTGCTTTGAGCTATTTTCAGTGGCATTTAAGGGCATTGAGAGGTTGTTCTTGAGGCTTTTATGGTGGGTAATGACATGCCTTGACTTTTTCTTCATTGGGAACTCATTTTGGAGGACTTTGGGCAAATATTTTGAGGGCTTTTATGAGATGCACGACCATGGAGGTTTCTCATCCTTATCTTGTTACAGCTGCTTGGAGAGTATATAGTCATTCATTTGACTCTTTGTAAGGGAGTTCTTTCCATGCAATTTCTAGAGTTAGTGATTTTTTTGCAGTCCTTACTTAGTTTGAGCATGTTTTGTAACCCTTTTGGCATATGAAATACAAAGAACACCTTGGATACCATTAATAGTTAGATTTTACCTTCTTATTTTTGTAGTATTGTGTATCATCAAGTATTTGATCAAGTCATTTGTGAGGTAATTTTGTTTCCTTGTGACTTTGTCTCATGTTTCAATACCTTTTCTGCAAAAAAGTGTGTTTATGCAGGTTGCAAACTGTGTCTTAAAGCAGTATATAGATTTTTTAACTGTGAAGTTAGCTTCCTTTCAAAAAGTTAATGCATTTAGGCCTCTTTGTGAAGTATTTTTGCAAAACATACAGTAATAGGTTGTGCAGATTTAGTTTATGTTGTCTATGGCCAAGTGTATGCAAATCTAAGTTTAATAAACCATATCAAGTTTAGTGTATCACCCTTGTTCTCATTTTCCAGTTTTACCTTTCTTTTTTAAAGCATTCCTTTTCTCTTTTCCTCTACAAATCCAATAGTTTCTAGGTGATAACCAACTAGGAAGCCAGCCTTCTCCGGAGGTTCTTTCCATCATAGATGACCCACAGGCCTGGGAAGATCCCATGTTTCTCTAGAATGCTAAGTTCTACAACTTAGCAAGGGTGCAAATCTGAGAGAAAATAGTTTTTGGCATGCTCGGTGGGACAGAGAACTAATTTTTTCAGTCTAGAATAGAAGCTTATGTTGTTGTTTGGTGTGTGTAGCAGTATTTTCGGTCTTTAGGAGATATACTTTAGCATACCTGGTGACTCTGAGCTTTGGTTTAGTAAAATCAGTGCATTTCAACTTATGAAAAGGATATAAACCAGAAGTAGTCTTTCATCCTTTGAGTATTTGCAATTATACCCACCTAGGAGGAGAGGGATAACAGCTGAGAAACCCAAGACAAATCGTGTTTATTCTAGGAGAGCCAAGTTTACTCCTCCTGCTGTTAGAACCCATACTACCCCAAGAATCCCAATTACAATGATTCCTGCAACTAGAAATTAGCCATTTGTTGCATTCAACAAAGGCAACCACCTGAATTTAGCTAAGCATGATGACATTCTTGTAGCTACTTTGAAATGTTTACCATATTTTAATGGTGAAGATCAAACTACTCCAGCTGAGCATATAAAAGATGTTGCAAACCTGTGTGATGTCCATCATGTGACAACTGAAAATCTTGCAATCAGATTGTTAGCAGCTTCCCTTAAAGGGAAGGCTTTGCAGTGGTTCAGAAGCCTACCAGTTAACTCCATAGATTCATGGGATCATTTGGGAGAGGAGCTGTGCAATTTATTTGAAGACAAATTAGACCATTTGTCATTGGTGGAGCATATGTCTACAATTAAGAGGGCTCCTCACGAGGTTATGTCCAACTTCAACCACCGTTTTCAAAAGACATGGGGTAAAATCCCACCAATGGTAAGGCCTACTACTGACCATGCTTTCTTATATTATTTGAGAGCTTTGAATAGTGATATATCTGTTATGGTTCAATCTATGGGAGGAACTTCCTTACCACAAGCTTATGCTATAGCTATAAGAGCTGAGAACAGACTCATACAGGCTGGTAAAATTGCCCCTAGACCTCCTTTGCCAATATTCCCTACTATTCAGGCACCAATACCAATGCATGTGCCTCCTATAGCTATTATACCCGCTGCACCAGTGTTACCAGTACCTAATATCCAGCCCAATAACCAGGAAAATGCTATTCAAACTCAATCTTTTGAGTTACAGGAGATCAAAGGGTTGTTACAATCTTTTGGTAATGAGATAGTGAACCTTAAGAGGCAGCAAGTTCAAAGTTTCAGACCTTATTAGCCCCCATTTCAATCTAATTACTGGCAAAACCAGTCAAATAGGCCTCCTTATCAGCCAAGTAATTAAGGTCCAAGACAAGCCTTTAACCCTAGGCCTTATCAAGCTTATAACCCAAATGTTGCTAGTTCCTTGAAGGAAATTGTACCCATGCAAAACAATTTGGCTCAGGACTATGACTGGTGCTTTCCTTGTAATCAGCCCCATAACCAAAATACCTATGCCAATGGGGTGATTAACCAAGCTTTGATGGTTCAAAATAGTCCAACAGTGCAGTCTAATGTGCCTATAGAAGCTCCTGTCCAGTAGCAAGAAGAACAGGTACATGAGACAACACTCCTAAACTGGTAAGGAGAAGAATTATGTGGTATAAAGCAAGTTGGTTCTTCAATTACATCCAATACATGCAACAAGAAGAGGGCTATAGATGAAGGGCAGCAGCTTGATAAAGTTCAAACCCATGTGCATCAAGTGCCAAACATGGATCAAGGTGTTTCTAACCCATCAAATGCTGAGAAAATTCAAGTTTTACCAAGAAGTCAGCCTTTGGTAGACAAGGATCAACCTAATCTACCAATTCAACCAGCTTTTACTCAAGGTGATGTGATTGCCCCCAAAGGCCAAGTTAAGTTAGGTACATCTGCTTTCAATATCCTTGAGCATATGAAAAAAGTGAATGTATCTATGTCTATGTGGGATTCACTAAGTATCCTTAGCCAAAAGGACTTGCTTCAATCAGCCTTATCAAATTTAAGTTTGTCTCAAGAGTCTAGTATGGATAAGTCTAAGGCTATGTTGACAAATGCCACTAGAAATAGTGTAGAACAATAAGCTTCAAAGGTTAAGCCCCCACCATTTTATGTGTCTTTGATCATAGGGGATCATTTAGTCCATAACTGCATGATTGACTTGGGTGCTAGCAGTTCAGTCATGCCCAAACATATTGTTGATAAGTTAGGAATTGAATATGACCCATTGGAGAAGGGAGTTGTTCAGCTAGATGGGACTACTGTTAGTACAATAGGTGTCATAAAGGGACTAAGTTTGACTCTTCATGCCTGTCCAAATTTCTCTATCCCACAAGACATCTATGTCATTGAGTTACCTCCTTATTTTGCTATTTGTTTGTCAAGGGATTTTACTACAAAAATAGGAGGTTACTTGTCCTTAGATTGGTCTCATATGTTGTTTAGAACTAGGTACAACACTAAGGTGACTATCAAGTCGGAACCCATTGCCAAAAACCATATTGAGCCTTACACTCCATGTCCCATCAATGCCAACTTGGTCACAAGTGAACAAGAGGAGCAGCCCACTATTCAAGAAGGTAGTACACAAATTGAAGGTATACCAGAAGTTCTTCTTAATGAGTGGGTAGATCTGACTCATGTGGTTGGTCCATGTGAGCACCTAGAAGAGGCTGGTTTGGGCATGTATATGATGCATGAAGTTGATTCAGTTATGCCTAACATTGAAAAGAGTGCAGAACAACAAGATGGGCAGCAAGATAATGAGGTCTAGGAATTATTTTTTTATGGCTCAAGAAATAAAGTGGGTGCTGGTGGTGGGTGCATGATTATTTCCCCAAAAGGTGAGAATTACTACTCAGATTTAGATTTTGTTTTAGCTGTACTGACAATGTGGCTAAATACGAAGCTCTTATTCAAGGTTTGGAATGGGCAAGACAAAAGGTATTGGCTGTATAAAAGTTTATGGGGACAACAAATTGGTTGTTAATTAGGTGAGAAACCTCAATATTACAAGAAATGATTTGCTTAAATCTTACAAGCATAGGGTATGGGACCTCTTGGAGGATTTGATGCATTTAATTTGATATCCATACCTAGAAATCAGAATAAACATGCTGATAGGCTGGCTGCTGTAGGGGTTGAATATGATATTTCAGAAGAGATAAGTAGTGATAAGACTAATTAGCATGTCAAGGTTGTTGTTAGGCCTGCTATACTTGATAACAACATACACTGGCAAGTGTTTGAAAGTGACCAACAGATTGTGAACTTCTTAAGAGAAGAAGTTGAATTCTCTCATACTAACCAGGAGAAGCTATAATGCCAGTATGGTGACCAAATCATTTAGCTCAAGAATAACAAGATGCCAAAGGGTTTGGTCACCTTAGAGTCCATTTATAATACTGATGATGAAGCTACAAAACCCAAGGCTAGCACACAAGTTTAGCAATATCACTATGAAGAGTTTGAGATCTTCAAGGGCAATATTCTTAAACTGGGCAAGGTATGTACAACAAAAGAAAAACAAGCATTTATTTAGCTTTTTCAAGAATTTAGTGACATTTTTGCATGGGAGTATAGTGATTTAAAAGGATTTGATCTCCAGCTTGCTTAACATACTATTGAACTTGAGCCTAATGCCAAGCCTATTAGGCAGAAATAGAGGCCATTGAATCCTAAGTTAGAGCCTCTTATGAAGAAAGAACTGAACAAACTAGAGTAGCATAATCTTTCCTATTAAGCATACCTCATGGGTTTCCAACCTTGTGTCGGTTAGGAAGAAAAATGAAGAGATAAGATTGTGTGTAGACTTTTGTGACTTGAATAGAGCTTCCTTGAAAGACTGTCATCCTTTGCCTTCCATGGAATAGATACTTCAAGTAGTCTCAGGATCAGAGAGGGTTTCCTTACTAGATGGTTATTTTGGTTACAATTAGATATTAATGAAAGAGGAAGACCAGTACAAAACAACCCTCACCACAAAATGGGGGACTATGGCCTACAAGAAGATGCCCTTTGATTTGTCTAATGTTGGAGCAACCTTTCAAAAGGCTATGGATATGGCCATTCAGGGGTTAATGTACAAGACTATCTTAGTCTACCTTGATGACATTATTGTTTTCTCCAAAGAGGCTAAGGATCATCTAAACCACTTAAGGCAGTTTTTTAGAAATGTAGGGAGTTTGGGATATCACTTAATCCCAAAAAGTGTGTATTTGCTATCCATGAGGGTAGATTGCTTGGTTATGTGGTGTCAAAACAAGGTATCACCATTGACCCTGAAAGAATAAGTGCGATTTTGGCTCTCCCCTTACCAACACACAAGAAAGGCTTGCAGAGTTTCATTGGCAGAATCAACTTCATCAGGAGATTTATCCCTGATATTGCTGATTTGTTAAGTCCACTAACTGCTATGTTGAGAAAGAATGTGTCTTTCAGTTGGACTAGAGAAGGAAAATGGAGCTTTGAGCTTATTAAAGAGGCATTGGCAGTTACACCTACACTTCTGAATCCTAATTTTTCTAGAGATTTCACGTTGTACGCTTATGGTAATGTTGACTCTATTTCTGTTATGTTGGTACAGAAGAATGATTTGGGTTTGGAGCAGCCTTTAGCTTTTTTCAGTCAAGCGTTGAAGGATTATGAGCTAAGGTATACCTTTCTAGAGAAACATGTGCTTGCTATTATAAGGAGTTTAAATAAATTTAAACACATGTCTAATAATAAGATTAATCTAATGGTTGCTCATCCGAGTGTGAAGCAATTTCTGTTGAATAAGGATCTCAATGATAAGAGAGCTGGTTGGGTAACTAAGGTAATGGAATATGATGTGGACATTAAAGTTACCAAGCTGGTTAGAGGCAAAGGGTTGTGTGAATAGCTTGGTAATGGTTTTATCAGTAAAGAAGAACATGAGCAAGAAGTTGTTCTATCATTGCAAGATCAAGAGCAAACAACTGTTTCAGTTCCTATTATTAGTTGGGTGCAAGAAATGGTTCATTTATTGTAGACTGGTGAGTGTCCTCAGGGCTTGGATAGAGCCAAAAGAAGGTATTTCAGATTGCAGTCTATACCTTATGTACTTGTTAACGTCTTTCTTTTTAGGAAAGATTTCAATGGAGTATTGCTGAGATGTATTGTTGAAAGAGTGTTGCATGAATTTCATGAGGGGTCAGCTAGAGGCCATTTTTCACCTAGAGCAATAGCTCTTAAGGTGATGAAGGTGGCTATTATTGGCCTAGTTTGTTTAAAAATGCACACTCGTGGGTCAAAAAGTTTAAGGAATGTGCTCTATTTGCTGGAAAGGAGAAGTTGGCATCCTTACCGTTGCAGCCGGTTTAGGTTGAATAATTATGAGGTGGGGGTTAGACTTTATTGGAATTATAAACTCTCCATCCAATGCTAGTCATAAGTGGGTTCTTATAGCCACCGATTATTTCACTAAGTGGACTGAAGCAGTCACACTTAAAGAGGCCAATGAGTCTACTGTTCTAAATTTTTATGAAGAGCTGGTTATCAGATTTGGAGTCCCTGAGTCTATTATTTTAGATAATTCCCTTGCCTTTGTTGGTTCCAGGATCTCTGATTGGGCTATAAGAAATGGAATTTATCTGAATACATCCTCCAATTACTATCCGCAAGGCAATGGCCAAGCGGAATCCACCAATAAGAACTTAATCAGGATTATCAAGAAGACCGTGGAGGGTAACCAGAGAGCCTGGCATACACAGTTAAAGTCAACATTGTGGGTTTCATCTTAGGACACTTCCTTAGTTTATATTTTTGGCTTCATCTTGTTTTATTTGTCATAAGTGAGTGGGAGTGCATATTTAAAAGAGTCTTGTACATTTTACACCTAAGGAGAATAATGTCAAGTTTGCTCTCATATTGTGTTCTATGCTAAAGTGTTCTTTATTCTTGAAGTGTTATCTACTTTTGGATGTTATTGAAGTTTGTTTGCTGGTCTTGAAAGGAGTTTCAATCATTCTTAATCACTCTCCTTTGTTTCTATGAGATATTGAGTCATCTTCATCAACTAAGGTGGTATCTCTCATGGAAATCATCATCATTATCATTCATACTTCTATCATATTATTACAGATCTGGCCTCTGCCCTCCTAGGGTACACACTCTTGGATTTAGTCATCATTGTAGTGGAGGTGAGAACACTAACATGAAGTTTGACTAAGGTAAGCCCTTATACACAACACAACATTTTCCTCTTTCCTTGTGTGTAGGTTAGAGAAACAGGTTTCCAAAGATAATTTCTGGGAAGAAGGCAGAGCATAAAGATATAGGTCTAGTGATATTTGAGATTTTGTAAAACCCTATAAAAGGCCTAGGGAACCCAAGCACACTAGTCCTGGGCATTTCTACTAAAAATCTAGGTTTTGAATCTCTCTGAGCCCTACTGTACTTTTTGTTTCCTGAGATCTATTTGTGATAGTTAATTATGGTCTAATTCTTATCTTCTAGAGTTTGACCATTAGTCCTAGCTTGCTTGTTTGACCTTGGTTGAACTTGTTTGATCCATATATATACAACAAAAGAGTAGAAACCCTATAGTTTGGCTCTCCTTCTTGGGTAGAAGACAAGCTCAGTTTGTGTCCTAATGTTTGTAGAAGAGGGTTTGACTTACTTTAACTCTTTAGGCTAGATCACTCTTTTCCACTAAGCAATGTTTACTTGTATTAATCTCACATTCTCATTAAGCATATAATTTTAAGTAGATAGCATTTGTACATTGCATTTGCATTCATATGTTTTGGAGTAGATTCTTAGACCCATATTTGTCAAAGAGTGAAAACCATAGTCAAAACTTTAATTGTAAAGTGAAATTGTTAGTCTTATGTGAGTATTGCCATTCTAATTAGTGGTGAGAAGGTGGAGACCATGTGGCATTATATGGTTGGCCATGCTTGATTTCTAATGTGCTTGTCTACTTGCTTCCATTATTTTGAGATTTTCTTAAAATTTAATTGATAGCCTCTAAGTAATTTTAGAATGTAGGAAAAACATTATGTAAACATCACTGACTCAATTAGTAGGAAAAGGAAGAAAATCATTGATGGATGAAGTAGATTCAATATGAAGGAAAAGAGAAATGCCAATCTTCATAGAATATTGCAAGGCATTGGGGAGACTTGATTTTCCCAAAGCATATTTAATGTTAAGATATGTTGCACCTATGTTTTAGCTTGATATTGATATGATTTTGTGATGGTAAAAATGATCCCTTCTTTTGTAATAAAATAATATGTTCATAGTTTTTAGTATGCTAAATTTTGATCCATGGTGTTTCAATAGATATGTATTAAAAGAAGTATTATTTTTTTAGGATATATGATGGAGAGTCAATCCCAGAACACACAATAACAAAAATTGCACACAAAAAATAAGAATGTTCTTTTATTGATTTGTACAACAAATTACATTATAGAAATTGAAATCAAATAAGAGGATGAATCCTCAACATGCTGCAACACATTACATCTTCCTTTCCCTAGATTCAAGAACCTTCTACCTTTTGTAGCTTCAAATAAGCTAGGGTTTCTATTTTCCCTCCTTTTTGTGACTCCATTTTCCCCCTTTTCTCTCTACTACCCCAAAGGATTCCCAAGAATTGTCATAAATATCCCTTTTGGTGCTCTCCAGCCAAATTTTTGAAATTTGTAACTCCCTCCAAAAATAGGTCAACTTTTGGGAGCCATAACTTTTGATCTGGGTGTCTTATTGAAGAACCATTTGATGCATTGGAAATCTCATAGAGTACTCCATGTGCTAAAAATCTTCTCTATCGATTTTGCCCATTTTTGGGGCCGTATGAGGCCTCTAGTGCCTCAAATATGACTTTGAAATTGTTTCAAGGGACTTTAAAGAAATAAAAGCTTTAATATCTTTCATCCCACAAGTGATCTTTGGATAATTCCTTCACCAAAAATCCTATTTTTCAATTACAAAGCTTTGTGTAAATTTTCTCTTCCATACATGCTCAAATGCAAACTTTCTAAAAATAGCAGTTGGGTATTTTTAGCATGTTAGAAAAATTGAAGGTTCCACATCATTATTCAAGGAAACTATCAGCATTGTCAAAGCCATGGATGGAGAGAGTATTAGGTGAAATTTAAGATGTATATATATCAAGCTTATGTAACAAGTCTATCCCACAAATGTTGAGACCTAATCCATTGTCGATAAGTATACGTTTTAATCTATAATTGTTGATGACCACAATTATTCAGAGATCATTTTACTGTTGAACCTCTATAGAAGGTAGCTCATGTTTTTGAAAGATAATGTCTAAAGCAGTCGAATGCATATAATCTAACCAAGCTACTACATCATTTGACTTAATGGAAGGTGGAACGACAACCTTCTATAAAGCATCTTGGAGCATCCCATGGTATGCAGGTGATGTTTGAACTAACTCCTAGAGAAAGATCTTATCAAGAGTAGTGTGGAGCTTGTCTGCTGAATTGTACTCTCTTCTTGTGTTCTAGGGAATGTGGGGAACTAAAGGAAGAAGAGGTGTAGAAACCAAAAGTGAAGGAGGAACAAAAGAAGATTGTTTACTTTGTTTGTTAAGTCTAGTGTTGTATGTGTGAGTGACTGCATGATAATAAGGTGGCTGGGACATATTTTAAGTAATTGACCTTGTGACATTGGTGAAGTAATCAGGAGGTCAAAGTGGGTTTTGAGCACCTCAAACAATGATTACTAGTTTAGGATGTTGTGCTTCAGAATGGAGATGAACAACGATTTTTGGTTTTGTACGTTCTTGTTAGGAACCAAAAATATAGATTGTGTTATTAGTTTCTTGAAGAAAGATGTTTTAGAAACAATAGAGAAAGACTTGATAGAGATGAAGTCATCAAGAGATTCATATAACATGTCAAAATTGTCACTGCTATATGGTTTGTCATAAGTGCTAATGGTTTGGAAAAGGAAATCTGAAATAATAAAACACTTACTTATTTTTGAATAATAAATGAAAATGTGTTTTAAGAATGTCTTTGAAGAAAAATGTAAGGTTAACCAAATGTATAATAGAAAAATTGCTCTGACTAATCTACTTATAATAAAAAAAATTCTCTATTGTACATTAGGATACTAGTTGATGAAGATGTATATTCTACCTCTATCCAATTAGGAAGCGTGAAATTGTCTAGGCTATATCCCTTTGTTGAAATCGAGTGACAATATAGATAAATAAACTAAGAATGGAAAAATATAGAGATATATATGTACTTTCAATAAATGAGATACATAAACTAAAAACTATAACAACAAAGAACCTGTCACAAGAAGGTAGAGCCCATTGCCAAGGATGATAGTGCATGGTGCAAACATCTGTGTGCCATGTTGTAGTCTGTATGGCATAGTATGGTTCAAATTCTAGTTCTCAATCTTCATTTTAGCCTTTTCAGTTATTCCTTGTGTCATCAAACTTCTGGGTGAGACCTACAAACATAGAGAGAGAGGGAAAGGGTTGGTCTATATAGGGGCTTACCTCAATCAAACCCCATTTTAGTGTTTCTACCTCAATGATAGTTAGATTTATAAATAGACAAATAATGTGTGTTCTGAATCTTAAGTGTGTCTAAGATTGTAGCAAACAGTGACAAATAAGTAAATGCAATAAACAATAATATAATAAAACCTACTCAGTGACTTAGAGCAAGCTTGCACAATGATCTCTACATGCAAGAGATAAGATGATAGTGTAAACAACCCACGAAATATATGCGGTATACATATCAAAAGGATTGTAAATAACCAAAGCATGAAAATGAGATCTATTGAAACTTTATCACCTCGCAACAAGGAGGTGCAAGCCACTCATCAGGCAGTGGTCTTGTTGACAAGATATAAGAGGGAAACTAGTTCACAGATCTGGGCCTCAGTCAAGTCTAGTTTATACCCCACTCATACAATGAGAGAAACATGAATAAACATTAAGGAAATCTAGGATGTCATACAATCTAAGTAGAGTAAATCATTCATAACACACATACAATTATATCAGAACCCTTATATCTCCTTTTATATATATTTCTCCTTAATTGGTACATACATGTTCATATTGATAGGTCTGAGTCTATGCCTTATACTTATCTATCTCATACTCTCTCACTCACTCTTACACTCTTACTTTACATTGCTTACATGTATCTCTTATATATCTACATAGAGATGTGTCCTTTCCTAAAATTCCTCTTTATGAGTCGGTTCTATCCTCCTCATGCCCTTTGCAGTAACCTACGATAGGTTCTACTTGGTGCTCTGTTCTCTGTTAACATCATTCCCTATTTTAAAAGTATGTCTTGTCCCCATGACATGTTCTTGAATTTGAGGATAGGATGGTTTTGTATATTACTCTGAGCTGGGCCAGAGTAGTGTCCTACTATTTCTTTGTAGATGTCAAAATTTTTTATCTGGCTTTCAAGTTGAATATATGTATCTTGTACATCACCTAAGGTAGCCGGTACATTTATCTTTTGTGTAATCTATTTTTCCTAAGAAAATACTTCGGTTAGGGATGCCAACCTCAAGCTTACCACTTCTCTCAGTTGTTTGATCTATGCTTTTATCTATTCCCTTTGATCTTGGAATTGATGAAGCTGGGAGTGTAAGGTCTCTACTTGTGCCCTTATGGCTCCATTAGTATCTTGTACCAGATCATAAGTACTAGCTACTTGTGTTATTTGTGTCTCTAATGCCTCTATTTGATCCTTTATGTTCTTAGTTATAATAGTCCATTGTAAACAAAACTGGTAGAGTACCTTAGCTTCCTCCATATCTTGCTAGATGATCTTTATTTGGGCTTCTAATTTATTGTGTGCCTTAGGACATTTGTTAGAAGCATAAACTTGTTGCAAAGACGGTTGTCATTGCACCAAAAGATCAACTTGTACTTAATGCCTGATATAGCCTCCAGAGTTAATGAATCCACAAGAGGTGGTTAAGCCTTATCACAAACCCACGCATTGTGCTACACAACACAAGGAGACCAAGGGTGCACACCTTGCAACAATCCCCCCAGTGCAAGTGAGGGGTTTGAACCTATGACCCAGGTTTTGATACCAATTGTTGCAAAGATGATCGTCATTGCACCAAAAGGTCAACCTGTTAATGCTCGATACAACCACCAAAGTTAATGAATCCATGGGAGGTAGTTAAGCCTTGTCAGAAACCCAAGCGATGCACTGCACAACACAACGAGATCAAGGGTGCACACCATGCAACAAAACTAATCTTTTATAGTTCATTTTATCATTTATTTTCTTTTTTGCCTTATTCTCCAAATATGTAGACTAGGCCTTTGATGCAGGAGCATCCAATGGTGTAAAGGCAATCTTGCATCACCCAAAAAGATGTTTCTTCAACATCATTACAGTTGTTTTCATTTATTTCCATAATTAGTATTTCTAGTTCCATAATCTCTTGAATAATGGTGTAGGACTTTCAGTTTTTCCAAAACTGCTAAAAATAGCAAACTACCAGTTTTGGAAAGTTTACCTGCCATTTTAGGAAATTTTGCATTTGGGTACGGATTGAAGTGAAAACTTACAGAAAGATTCATAACTGAAATATAAGACCTTTGGCGAAGGAATCAGGCAAAGATCATTTGTGAGCTGAAATATATTAAAGTTTTTGTTTTCCAAAAAGCCCCTAAAATTTTTTGAAACGAGATATGAGGCACTAAAACATCCCATAACATCCTAAAAAGTTGATGAAAATCCATTTACAAATTTTTGGCATGATAGTTCACATCGCGAGCTTTCCGGTGCTTAAAACAGTTCATCAATCAAACACCTGGATCAAAAGTTATGCTTCCTGGAAGTTGACCTACTTTTGGAGGGAGTTACAAATTTTAAAATTTAGCTGGAGGCCACCAAAAGTGCTTTTTATGACTATTTTGGGAACCCTGGGCAGTAGCAGAGTGAAGGGGGGAAGTGTAGAGTCAAGAATAGATGCGAAAATAGAAACCCTAGCTGATTTGGGGTTGCAGAAGGGTGAAGATTCCATAGCCTAGTGAGGTGTAGCTGTAATGTGTTGCAACCTGTGGGGAATTGATTCCTCTGATTGTAATTGAGTTTCTGTAATGTAATGAGTTGTCCAAATCAATAAAGAAATATTCTATTTTCTATGTGCCATTTTCTGTTGTGTGTTTTATGATTTACCCCCTTCATCAAGTGGTATCAGAGCAAGGGTTCCTGAGTGTGTAGACAAATCATCGACTATGAGGCAATTTGCACCAAGACCTGAGGTTGTGGGTTTGATGCGGAGACCAAGATGCCTCCACGAAGAAATTGTATTGGGATAAATACTTTGATGGAAGAGGGTTTTAGAGCTCTACAAAGGCAAATTGATGCATTGCAAGAGGAGCTGCGAAGAGGGTTTGATCTGAGAACAAGAGAAGAAAGCCTAGATGAAGCTGAAGAAGAGCTATCTAAGGAAGATCAAGAATCTGCATGAAATCCTGCAGAAGTTAGGTTGTTGAGGGCCATTTTTAAGATTGGAAAGAGGCCCAAGATCTAAGTTTCTACATATTCTAGAGATTTGAATCCAGAACAACTTATTGATTGGATCAATGACATGGAGGAATATTTTGAGTATGAAGATGTGGAAGACCCAGATCGGGTCAAGTTTGCAAAAATAAAATTGAAGGGCCATGCCAGTATTTGGTGGAAGGAGGTCCAGTTAGAGAGGAATAGAAGAGGAAAAGGAAAGATCACTAGATGGGATCAGATGGTAGAGAAACTAAAGAAGCAGTTCATTCCTGTGGACTATGAGATGGAGTTGTTGAAGAAGCTACAAGAATTAAAGCAAGGCAACAAGTCTGTTAAGGAGTATACAGAAGAGTTTTATAAGATTACTATTAGAACCGGTCATGCAGAGGCCAACAAGGAGAAGGTAGCCCGTTACATTAATGGGTTGAGGCCAAGTACTCAAGAGGAGCTGAGCCTAGTCAAATGACCACCATAGAAGATGCATACCAATTTTCCCTGAAGGTGGAAGAGAAGCTGAATAAAAGATTTAACAAGCAAAGGGGAAGAGGTCAAGGTGGAAGGACTGGTGAAAGACCCTATGGGGGAAAAAATGAAGATTCAAAGAAAAGTGAAGAAGCTGACACTAGTTGAAATCAGAGAGGAGATAATACCTACTACCCTCATGACCAATACAATGGTGAGCAAAGAGGAAGAGGAAGAGGCCGACCTGGGCAAGGACCTGAAAGAGGAGGTTTTAGAGGAACCTGTTTCCAATGTGGAGAAGGACATCGAGCATATGAGTGTCCACAACATCAAGGAAGGACAAATAGAAGCCCTGAAGGTAATGCACAAGTTGCACATGTCGATGAAGATGCACAATCTAAGTGCTCTGAAGATGTGAAAAGGGGAGAAACCCTAATTGTCAGAAGAACTTTGTTGAATGAGGAGAAAGAACCCAATCAGAGGAAGATTTTATTCCACACAAGGTGCAAATGTGAAGGTAAGTGTTGTGATATTATTATTGACAGTGGAAGCACTGATAATCTTGTTTCAGATGAGATGGTTGACAAGAAGAAAGCATCCACATCCATATCGGATTGCATGGTTGCAGGAGGACCGAAGAGCTTTGGTCAATGAGTAGTGTTTAGTGAAGTTCAAGATTGGTGACTACCATGATGAGGTGCTGTGTGATATCATACCAATGGATGCATGTTATGTTGTTGGGGAGGCTATGGCAGTATGATAGGAACATTGTCCATGATGGCCGTGCAAATAAATATTTCCTAACAAAGGATGGAGCTCGTCACAAGTTGAAACCCTTGAAGGAGGTGGAAGAAAAGGTATGTAGTACTGCCATAATTTGCTTGGTAGATGGTAGGAAATTTTTGGAAGGTATGAAGCATGAGCGTCATTGCTTTGCATTGATTCCTAAGATCAGCCAAGAGAAATGTGAAGATGTACCAGCAGAAGTTTCAGATATGTTGGAAGAATTTTAGGTAATTATCTTTGATAATGTACCAGAAGGTTTACCACTGGTGAGGAAGATAAGTCATCAAATGGATTTGATACCAGGAGCCAGTTTGCTAAATAAGGCAGCCCACAGAATGACCCCTACAGAGAGTGAACAGCTAAACAGACAAGTTCAAGAGCTGTTAAGGAAGGGGTTGACAAGAGAGAGCCTAAGTCCATGTGTGGTACTTGCAGTACTAGCACCAAAGAAAGATGGAGAGTGGAGAATGTGTATAGATTCTCAAGCCATCAACAAGATCACGATCAAGTATAGATTTCCATTACCCAGAATGGATGACATAATGGATTGTTTTAGTGGAGCCAAGTACTTCACGAAGATTGATCTAAAGAATGGGTATCACCATATCTGAATCAGAGAAGGAGATGAATGGAAGACAGCCTTCAAGACAAAGGAGGGTTTGTATGAGTGGTTAGTCATGCCATTTGGGCTAACCAATGCACTAAGCACATTCATGCGGCTCATGAATGAGGTACTGAAAGAATTTTTGGGAAGTTTTGTTATTGTCTATTTAGATAATATTTTGATTTTTAGTAAAAATTGGGATGAGCATCTGATGCATATCAGAAGAGTTTTAGAGAAGCTGAGGGAGGAGAAGTTGCTATTTAATATGAAGAAATGTAGTTTTACAAAGAAGGAGTTGGTATACCTGGGATTTGTTGTCTCAGAGGAAGGTCTTAAGATGGACCTAGAAAAAGTAAGGGCTATCATTGAATGGCCTACTCTAAGGAGTGCTTTCGAGGTAAGATCTTTTCATGGTTTGGCAAGTTTTTATAGAAAGTTTATCAGAAATTTTAGTAGCATTTGTGTACCCCTAACTGAGACAATGAGAGGGGATAGAAAAGAGTTTAGATGGACTAAAGGAGCAGACAAAAGCTTTGATACATTGATGCAAAAAGTCACAGAGCAACCTATTTTGGCACTTCTAGATTTCAATAAGGTATTTCAGGTAGATTATGATGCTAGTGGCAGTGCTATAGGAGCTGTTTTGAGCCAAGAAAGTAAACCCATTGCCTATTTTAGTGAGAAGCTTAATGATGCCAAGAAAAAGTATTATGATCAAGAGTTTTATGCAATAGTTCAGGATTTGAAGAAATGGAGACATTATTTGTTGCCGTTTGTTTTATATACTGATCATCAGTCTTTGCAATATCTTAATAGTCAAGGAAAGTTGAACCAAAGGCATTTAAAATGGGTTGAGTTTTGTAGAGTTATACTTTTGTTTTGAAGCACAGGAGTGGGAAGTCCAACAGAGTTGCAGATGCCTTGAGCAGAAGGAAAAATTTGTTGACAGAAATGAAGATAGAGGTTGTTGGGTTCGAAGAGCTCAAAATTTTGTATCGTGAAGATCCAGATTTTGTAGAGGCTTGGAAAGCGTTTCTAGAACCTTTTACTTTGGATAGGACAAAATGGTTGGATTTCATAATCCAAGATGGCATGTTATTTAAAGGAAGCCAGTTGTGCATTTCGAGGAGTTCCATGAGAGAGAACCTGATTAAAGAGAAGCATAGTGGGGGATTGGTTGGACATTTTGGTTGAGATAAGACTATTTCTATTGTTGGTGAGAATTATTATTGGCCACAGTTGCAGTAGGATTTGAGGAAATTTGTGCAGAGTTGTAGAGTGTGTCAGATGGCAAAAGGAACAAGTCAGAATACAGGGTTGTATCAGCCACTACCTATACCCAAGAAGCTATGGGATGATATTAGTATGGATTTTGTTCTTGGTTTACCAAGGACACAGAGAGGACATGATTCCATTTTTGTGGTGGTGGACAGATTCTCAAAGATGGCACATTTTATTCCTTACAAGAAGACTAATGATGCTATTCATATTGCTGAATTATTTTTTAGGGAGGTGGTGAGACTACATGGTCTACCTAAGAACATAGTTTCATATTGAGATATGAAGTTTGTTAGCTATTTCTAGAGGTCATTATGGAAGAAGTTGAAGACAGATTTGAAGTTCAATTTTGCACAACATCCACAGACTGATGGACAGACGAAAGTGGTTAATAGGAGTTTGGGTAACCTGCTATGATGCTTAATAGGAGATAAGCCCAAGGGATGGGATTTGATCTTACCACAGGCAAAATTTGCTTACAACAATTCTGTCAATAGGAGTATTGGTAAATCACCATTCCAAATTGTATATGGCAATAGCCCAAGAAATGCTTCTGAGTTAAGGAAGCTGGATAAAGGAGAAAAGACAAGTGCTGAAGCTGAAGACTTTGCAGAACATCTAAAGAATTTGCATGAAGAGGTGAGAAAGCACATTAATAAGATGAATATTCAATGCAAGGCTAAGGCAGATCAGAAGAGGAGATATAAGGAGTTCCAAGTAGGAGATGAAGTGATGGTTCACTTGAGAAAGGAAAGGTTCCCAATTGGAACATACAATAAGTTGAAAATGAAGAAATTTGGATCGTGTAAAATCCTGAAGAAGCATGATTCAGGAAATGCATATGAGGTAGAGCTACCGAGTGGGATCAACATTTCCCCTGTGTTCAACATTGCTGATTTAATAGAATATTATGAAGGTGACACAAAGGATGGACTGACACAAGAACAATGGAGTATTCTGGCATCTACTTCAATAGAGGAGATAGAAGAGATCTTGGATAGCCATGTGGGAAGAAGTACTCAGAACAAGAAATATGAAGAATATATAGTGAAATGGAAAGGAAGGCCTGTTGAAGATTCTTCTTGGTTATCTAAGGTAGAGGTTGACCATTTGGGTTTTCCACAAAAAAACTCCTAAGACATGACAAGGTCACTTCTCAAATTACCCTAGGTGTCTAATGTAGGAGCATCCAGTGGTGTAAGGGCAATCTTGCATCACCCAAAAACATGTTGCTTCAAAATCATTAGAATTATTTTCATTTCTTTCCATAATTAGTATTTTTGGTTCCATAATCTCTTGAATAATGATGTAGGACTTTCAGTTTTTCCAAAACTACTAAAAATAGCAAACTGCCAGTTTTGGAAAGTTTACATGCCATTTTAGGAAAGTTTGCATTTGGGCACAGATTGAAGCAAAAACTTATAAAAAGATTCATAATGGAAATATAAGACCTTTGGCAAAGGAATCAGGCAAAGATCATTTGTGAGCTGAAAGATATTAAAGTTTTTATTTTCCAAAAAGCCCTTGAAAATTTCTAAAATGAGATATGAGGCACTTAAACATCCCATAACATCCCAAAAATTTGATGTAAATCCATTTATGTATTTCCGGCATGATAGTTCACATCACAAGCTTTTCGACACTTAAAACGGTTCATCAATCGGACTCCTGGATTAAAAGTTATGCTTCCTGGAAGTTGACCTACTTTTGGAGGGAGTTACAAATTTTGAAATTTAGTTGGAGGCTGCTAAAAGTGCTATTTATGACTATTTTGGGAACCCCAGGAAGTAGCAGAGTGAAGGGGGTGTTGGGTCTTTCTCTCCAAATTAGCAAAGGGTTTGCCAGTTCCAATGTACAGGCAGATTTGACCAACAAATACAGGAGGTTGCGTGAGCTATCTCCCCTTCACTTCTAGTTCTGCCACACCAAGGGGGGTATCCCTATAGCTAAAGATTTGTCTTTGACTCACTTCCAATAGAAAGATTTATCTTTACAATAAAGGTAGAATACTCTCATGTTTAGACCAAGATTTGCATGATAAGTCACTAAGCTGGCAGTGTTCTTAGACATATCTAATTGGTTAGGGATGAGAGTATGCAGGGGTTCTATTTCTAATCCTACAAACTAACAGGTTGGAATTATGATATGATTTGTATTTATGTTTTAGATGTAAGACAGGGGGTTTTGGATCATAACTACTACACAAGGGCAAACCAGTGCCTATCTCAGGGCAAGGAGTCAACTAGACGTATACAAGTGAATGATTTGCACTGGCATTCAAGTTTCAAGGGGCTGGATAGGTATTTGCCTTACAAACACCACCCAAGAATCAATATTTAGCTATCTCTACTTACAAACATCCTAACTGCCATACAATCTTCTTCATACTTAACCTAAAACAGTTTAATCCACTCCTTGAATGGAAGTCAAAAAGTTAAGCATGCAATATAGAAATCTATATCCTAGAATCTAGGTAACCCTTAGCAACCAGATTCAAAAGAAGGGATGCATACAGCAAATGGAGACAAATAGCTAAACACATGCAAAAAGGTATTTTTCATATAAAAACAACATGAAACTGAACATGTGTGCAACATACATTCAGATGCAACTCATAAACTCACAAAAAGAGATAGAATAGCCAAGAAATGCTCTGTTTTTGTTATTTCCTCCAAAAAATTGCCCCAGTCTTCAACCACAAATGAGTAACATAGTTTGCCTTTTATAGCAAGAATGTGCACTCAGCATTAAGTACAAAGGTCTTTTCAAAATTTTGCCAGATATAATGCACCATTAGAATGACGCCCAAAACATTGAATGCAATAGGGAGAAGAAGAGGGAAGGAGCAGGTGAGATTGGGAGATGTGCAGCCACCTGAAGATTTTTGCCTTAAAAATAGTAGTTGACCCATCCATTCGACCCATACCTCTGCAAATCTACCATTAATGGCCAACCTACCGATTTTGGGATGTAGCAACGGTTTGCATGTTCATGAAGTTTCTTCCTGCTAGAAATGATGCAGTGAACACACAGAAAAATCCCCTCCTATTTTTTGAAATAGGGCCGTCAATCTCCCTTCCTGCTGAGATCAATGGCATCAAATTGCATTGAAAAGTCATCGACCAATGCAATCATGCCACGTAGGTGGCTTTTCCTCTTTGACTTTTCGTAGCACGAGCATACATTTTACCTTTTTCGCCCATTTTGCCTTTTTTCTGCCTTCAAATCTTTGCATATGCAGTTGTATATACATACAACTAACTTGGACACGTGGCAGCAGCTAATTGGTTCTCCATCGCTGTGTATTTGCATCTTCATCAGCCATTGGAAAGACCTTAAAAGGGGTCGCCGATACACTAAGTTTCACCGAAATTCTTTGCATGCGACCCTTTGTATATCTGATTGTACATGCAAACATACAATCATAAATATACATACAATGTGGAACTCAGAAGATTATCGGCCATATTGGACTTTGGAACAGGTCTGGCTTGTATGTTTTACCTTTGTATATTGGCCTTGTATATCGCATATACAATGCGAATATACAAGCAAAATTGTATACAATCACTTGTACATTGCAAACATGCATCTGACCTTTGTATGTTACCATTGTATATTCCCTTGTATTTTCCCTTTGTATGTCTAAACATATAAGGCAAATATACAAGCAAAAGATGTATACAAACATGTCTGCCTTTATCAACTAAACTGCATACCTTTTCGGGTCCGGGCCTTGTATATTAAGAATGTATATCGTATTGTATATGCGATTGGTGGGCCCCATCGTTTGTATCTCCTCCTTTGCATCTTGTCTTTGTATGCGCCCTTTGCATGTTTCTTCTTATATATCGCCCTTGTATCTACCCGTTGTATATCGAATATACAACACAAATACACATGCAATCGCGAAGATACAATCGCGGAATATTCTAGGAATCTGCAATATACAACCCGATATGCATACAAACATGCATACAACTAATTTTTCACTTTTTTGAAGCTGATTTAACTCCATTTTTGGGTCTGCCAATGTACATCTGCACTTGCACATACAAAGATACAAACAACCATGTACATACAAAGACACATGCATATAAGACTGAAGGCCGAAGAATTTAGAAATTTTGAGGGTTTAAATAAAAAGACCAATAGATTTTCAAACTCGAAACCCTAACCCTAGGTGGGCACCACCAGGTGGAAAGTGTAGAGTCAATAATAGGTGGGAAAATAGAAACCCCTAGCTGATTTGGGTTTGCAGAAGGGTGAAGATTTTATAGCCTAGTGATGTGTAGCTATAATGTGTTGCAGCCTGTGGGGAATTGATTCCTCTGATTATAATTGAGTTTCTGTAATGTAATGAGTTGTCCAAATCAATAAAGAAATATTCTATTTTCTATGTGTCATTTTCTATTGTTGTGTGTTTTATGATTTACCCCCCTTCATCAACTTTAAAGCTCTACATTATCTATTTGAGTTGTGTTGGTGGTAGGGTTGTGTCCCTCTGAGCTCTAACATTTCATTCTGAATTATATCCATAGCTTCCAGTAGTATTTCACTACCCTTAATGTGATATTGTAAAATTTCTTCCCTCACTGTGGAGTGGAAGATATCACCCAATTGTAGCTTTTGTAAGGGTGAAATATTAGATAAGTTTACTTGACCTCCTATAACTGGTAGTTGTAGAAGACGATGGGGTCACCATAAGTTGTATTTGCTTCTATTGCACTAGAAAATCTTTGATAGTTTGGATAGGGGAAGCAAAGGAGGATGCATCCTAGGTATCTTGCTGACTATCCCCTGTATCTAGAGCCTCTTCATCAATTTGTTGATCCTCCTAATTTGTATTGGTGTTATGCGAAGGAGTTTTTTATTCTATATCTCGTGGAGGATTAGTATCTTGTTGTGCTATATTTTTATCTGCCTCCTTAACAGTATCATATATTTTCTTTATTATTTTCATTATTTTTATTTGCATCTTTTCTTTGTCAGCTTGTTCCATGTTCATAAGGGTATCAACCCTTTGCTTTGACCTAAGCTCTTTGGCTTGTATTTGGGATATTTTGTCCTTCTCCTCAGTAGTGATAGAGGTACCCACTCCATCAATGGCTTTTTGCCTTAGGTCTTCATCTAGTTTTAGAACTTTTTCTCTCCTTTTCCTTAATGCATTTGCAAGGCTTTCCGATAGTAATCCCAAAATCTCATCCATTGCTTTATTTGTCTTTATCATATATTTGATTATTGATCTTTCTATGATTTTCTTATTCTCTGTAGATACTTCAAGATATAGTTTTTATATCTCTTGTAGCAATCCATGGCACTCAATCCCATTCAAGATTACATATAAGTTCTATTGTCCTATTTTTCTTCCCAACCATATACCCCAAATCCATAAAATCTCTATAAGTGTTTTCCCCTTTAGAGATGCAAGGAAAAACATCCTAAAATCGACTAAGTCCAAAAATCTTGAGTTTTCCTTGTGTTTTCTAGCTTTTTAGAGTTTTGGAGTTTGGAGTTCCTCCCTTCATCATGTCATCCTACACTTCTTTGCACTCCGCCCCTTTATTTTGCAAAAATGACTAAGTGTTTTAACCTTTTCAAAGTTTTAGACTTCAAACTTTTCCTCTTCCCTCTTCCCTTTTGGAAGGTGAAAGACAAAAGGCAGGAAGCCCAATCTCCGATGGATGTTATATATACTAAGGCATTCTGCCATTCTACGAAACCTTTCAGGTGGGCCCGTAGTAGGCTGGAGGAACCATAAAACCCTACCATGTGGACAAAAGACAAGTGAAGGTGGAAGGCCCAAAGGCTGACTTCCACCGAAGCCTTATGAAAATAATGGCTAAGTCCTTAAACTTCAAGGGCTCAGATTTTCCTCCTTTCTCTTTCTCTGGGAAGGCAGAAGATGGAAGGCCTGAGGCTTGATCTCTGGTGATCAAAATTCTTCTAAGTACAAAGTGAAGCTCGAGGGGCAGACTTTCTCCTTTCCTTCTTCCCTTGTGGAAGGTCAAACGTCGAAGGCCCAAGGCCCAATCTTTGACCATTTTTGTGGTCTTCATAATCAAAAGCAAAGAAGTGGAATCTAAGGTTCGCCATGGTCATACATGATGGAATCTTGCTTCTAAGGTAGGAATCTAGTCCATATGAAAGTCAAATGTCCAACTCCAATTGGAAACTTGCAGTTGAACATTTATGGTTGCAAAAGGTGGTTCAAGCACAAATATTCAATTAGATATTTGTTCAACCACTTCTTAGAGATATTTTTTGCATTTATATCAAGACAATAAGATTTTCTTCTAATATTCCTTTTGTAAAATATCTCTTATAGGCCCATTGGCACATTCATTATAGTAGGTAATGGTGCTTCATTAAAAAATGCTATATAATGCATGAAATGTAATATATTTGGGTTGGTTGTTGATTGAAAAATCACATCTCTTTTCAATTATAACCGTGCGTCTTTGACAATAATCAATAAGACTTTACTTTTTTGTAAATTCTGGTTACTCTATGTAATCTGTTTGCTTGATTTCCATATGTGAATATTTATTTCCTCTTGGTTTTCATCTAGTTTACCTTACCTCTACAGTTTACTCATGATTTATGTATGTTGGTCTATGGTTTGTTGTTATTATGTGCATACATGATTATTTTGAGGACCTACCTATATTCAAACTTGGTGTATCACCTCCTTTTCATTTTCATTTTATCCTCCTTCCCCTTTTCCTCAATGGTGCATAGATTAGGTTTAATCTTAGCAATAGTTGAATCTCATGTTCAATGAAGGAACCAACCTCTCTCTGGAGGTTTGATTTCCTTGTAGGGTCCCACACCTGGAGATCATCCCAATGTTTTAATGGATTGTTGAATCCCTAAACCACTCCAACACTAGGTACAAATCCAAGTGACAATAGTTTCTAACACGCCCGGTGGGATTGTTTTAATCTGAATTGAGAATTAGGTGGAGAATTTGGTGTTGTTCTCAATACTCTACAATTTGATAGACAAATTTCATGCACCTGGAAACTCTATAGACTCCTATTTCAAACCAGTCCAACATTATATGCATGTGCAGACAAGATATTCTTCAAGAGGTAATTATCAATTTTTTGAGTTGAGTGTTGCTACTTCAAGAAGAAGAACTAGGTTATCTAGATCTCTTAAAAGAAGAAATAACAATTCTACTCCTCCTCACCCAAGAGCTCAATCTACACCTCCTTCTGTTAAGTTTCAATACATAATAAGAGGCTTGCACATACCTAGGATATATTTGAATATTCCCAGTATGGAAAGGAATCTACCCTTTGACCTTCAATGGAGGTAGCCCTTTAGACTTGGCTACACATAATTATATACCCACATCAACCCTAAAGAGTATTTCATTCTTTACATGTGATTTTTCTACTACACTTGCTGAACATATCAAACGTATGTTCAGTCCACCATATTCAACATGAAGATGTGGCTATTAGGCTCATGGTTTCATCCTTTAAGGGGAGAGCTTTGCAATGGTTTAGGAGTTTAACCCTGCTTTAATACATATTTGGGATGAGCTAGGAGAAGCACTCTAGAAGCAGTTTGGAGATAGGGAAGACAATGTTTCTCTACTAGAACAACTGGCAACAATAAAGAGAGCTCCTAGTGAGATGATGGAAAACTTCAATTTCAGGTTTCAGAGGACATGGGAGAGAATCTAGAGCTCCTCAGACCGTCTCCACAAGGTGCCGTTTTACATTTTTTAAGAGCTTTAAATTCTGATATTGTTGTTATGATGCAATCTATGGGTGCTAATACCCTACCATATGCATATGAGATAGCCTTAAAGGCTGAGAATTGCTTAATATAGGCTGGGAAAATAGATCCCAAACCTCATGTACCCATTTTCCCTAAATTGCATTCACAAGTTCAGCAACCTGCTATTGCTTCCGTTCTAGAGCCTAAAGCTTCAACATCCACTCTTTCGCAAGAGAAAAGTGACCTCAAAACCCTAATGGCCATTTGATCAACAAAGTTAATAGCATAGCTATTCAAACTACCCCCAAACCCCATCAAAATTATAACCAGGACCAGTCTTCAAATTAAAATTGGGGTTAGGCTTACAATTCCAATAGGAACCAGGATTATCAACCTAATAGATATCAAAACCCTAACCCTACTTAGCCTTTGCAAAAAATTAGACCCATCCAACAAACCAGATGTTAATCCAGTTAGGGCCTTGGTCCCTACATAAAACAATCTGGCCTAAGAGGTAGATTGGTGCTACCCTTGCAACCAATCTCATAATCAGTCCACTTGTGTATTTGGAGCACAAGAAAGAGCCTTAATGGTGCAAAACTTTCACACCTAATAGACGTCATTGGCAGAGGCAACAAATAGCAACCCTAAGGTATCAAATGAGGTTGCCTCTGATTCTAATTTGATGCTATGGACATCTAAGGATTTTTGTGCTATCAATCATCCTATGGATACTGTGATCATGCCTATGAGTAGAATTGCAAACAACACTGGATCCAAAAAGAAGTAGTTGGAGGATAGCCTTATGTCTACTTTGTTACGAAAAGAACCTATGCCAAAAGCAAAGGGGGCCAGTGTTACAAATTTAACTTAGAGCAACAGGACTGCTACTATAAAAGAAGTACCATCAGACCCAAAAGTGCTTGAACAAGCTACAGAGCAGTCAAGGAAGGGAACATGGATTCATTCAATGCATACGACAACAAATGTTCCCCTAAAAATCATGGAATAAATGAAAAAGGCTAACATAAATGTCTCAATGTGGGAAGTGATGTCAATCCCCTCTCAAATGGATTTGCAACAAGAGGCCTTGAGGCATTTTCTAGTAGTTGAATCAGCAAAGCGGAAAGAAAAGAACCTGATTAGTCTTGTACAACCAAATGAAGAACAAGGGTGTTCAACAAAGAAGCCATCCCCTTTCTACTTATCCCTAATCATTGGGAAATTTCTAGTGCACAATTGTATGATTGACTCAGGAGCTAGAGTTTTAGTTATACCCAAGAAGATAGCAAATGCATTAGGCATCAAATATAACCTTGTTTCATCAGGATTATTATAGTTGGATGGCACTTCTATAAACACTGTAGGAGTGACCAAAGGACTGGACTTGACTCTACATGCCTGTCCAAACTTGACTTTCAGTCAAGACATCTCAGTTATTAATCTACCTCCTTTCTCTTCCATTTTCTTGTCAAGAGACTTCACAGCAAAGGTAGGTGGCTACCTTTCTTCTGATTGGTCTCATATGTTGTTGAGAACAAGATATGACACACGGTTCACCATCAAGGATGAACCAATTTTGAACTATCATGTGGAGAACTATGACCATAGCCTGGTGAACCCTCATGTTATGATTCAGGGTGAGGAAGTCCATGATTCAAAGTCTCTTGAGAAATCATCTTCACCTCTTCCAATACCTGATATTTATCTTTATGAGTGGGCAAGGGATCACTCTGAGTTTGATCCTTATGACACCATTGAGGAAACTAGCTTGGGCACCTACATGATCCATGAGGGGAATTCTTCAGTCCCTTCTATACTTAAACTAGATGATGACTCTAATGGATCATGGAAAATGTTCTTTGATGGTGCAAAGAGCAGGAATGGAGCTGGTGTAGGGGTCTTACAAATCTTTCTAAGTGGTAAGAAGTTACATTTTTTTCATAGACTACATTTTTCTTGCACCAATAATGTAGCATAATATGAGGCATTGGTCCATGGTTTGCTACTTGTTGAGAAGAATAAAATTAAACATTTGGAAATCTTTGGAGATATTGAGCTGGTGGTCAACCAAGTCAAGGAAAGGTGTGCAATTAAAAATCAGCTCCTAAGAGCATATAGACATAGAGTTTGGGACCCGTTTGACGGTTTTGATGCTCTCAACTTGCAAGTAATCCCAAGAAAATTGAATTCTGAGGAAGACCAATTAGCAAAAGTTGGTGCTCAGTTCTCTCCACCTACAGACCTCTTTCAGGGTCCTGATCAACATGTTAAGATAGTAATTAGGCACTTTGTTCCTGACAATGGAATTCATTGGAAAATATTTGATAGTAATGAACAGATTGCAAGCTTCATCCAGAATGAAGTTGAGTTCTCATCAATGGTGCAAACCAGGCTACAAGAGGGATATGGTGACCAAATCATTCAATTGAAAACCAACAAGCTACCCAAGGGTTTAGTCACTCCTGAGGCCATTTTCAGTCTTGATGATGAGTTCAAGGGTGAGAGGAAGAACATGACATTCAAAAAAGAGGACTCACAGAAGGTTATTGTCACCCAAGACAAAGAGTTATTACTGGGAAAGGTATGTAGTGATGCTGAACAACAAGATTTTTTCTCAAAAATATAGTGATGTTTTGGCATGGAGTTATGAAGACCTAAAGGGTTTTAACCCAGATGTTGCCTAGCACTCCATTGCTCTGGATCCAAATGCCAAGCTCATCTACCAAAAGCAACAACCCATAAACCCTAAAATTAAGCTGCTTATGAGAAAAGAGATTGTAAAGCTCATCCAAGCCATAATTGTCTTCCCCATCAAGTAATCCACTTAGGTAGCTAGTCTAGTACCTATAAGGAATAAAAATGGTGAACTAAGGTTGTGCATGGATTTTTGAGACCTGAATCGTGCTTTCTTGAAGGATCACTACCCTTTACCTTCCATGGATCAAATTTTGCAAACCGTTGCAGGGGCAAAGAGGTTTTCACTACTTGATGACTTTTCTGGTTATAACTAGATCTTTGTGAAAGAGGAAGATAGATTCAAAATAGCCTTTACAACTAAGTGGGGAACCACAACATATCCAAAAATGCCATTTGGGCTCTCTAATGCTGGTGCCACATTTTAGAGGGCAATGGACATTGCCTTCAAAGGTTTTAAAAACAAGTTCATCCTAATATATCTAGATTATATCATAGTCTTCTCCAAGAGAGGACAAAATCACATGGAGCATCTTGAGAAGGTTTTCCAAAGATGCAGAGAGTTTGGGATGTCTCTGAACCCTAAAAATGTATTATTTTTGTTGCTTAGGGCAAGCTTCTAGACCATTTAGTGTCAAAAGATGGGATCTCCATAGATCTAGAAAGAACATCATCTCTTCTTGCTCTTTCTCTACCCATTCATAAGAAAGCTCTGTAGTAATTTCTCGGGCATATCAACTTTGTTAGGAAGTTCATTCCTAACTATGCTGGGTTGGTAAAACCTCTAACCCTGATGCTCAAGAAAGATGTTGTTTTCATATGGAATAAGGAAGGGAAAGATGGATTTGAGAAGACTAAGGAAGAGATTGCTCAGGCTCCTACTCTCATGAACCCAAATTATGAGGACTTTGTCCTTTATGCCCATGGAGGAGAGAGTAACATTGCAACGGTCTTGATACAGCAAAATGAACAAGGAATGGAACAACCCCTGGCCTTTTTAGTCAAACTTTGAATAGGTATAGTCCCATGGATAAACAAGCATTTTCCATTGTAAGAACATTGAAGAAGTTTAGATATATCCTGGTAAATAACCATATCAAATTCTTAGTTTCTCATCCTAGTGTGAGAGAATACATAATGGGAATTGAAATTAGTGAAAAGAGAGCAAGTTGAGTCACTAAGATCCTGGAGTATGATGCGATTATCAAAGACACTAAGTTGATTAGAGGTAGAGGATTGTGTGAATAACTAGCTCAGACTTCTGTGGATGAAGTGAATTCATCCTACTACCTAAATGTGGTAGAACCTACAGTTGAATCAACAGTTGTGAGTGTTGTCTCTCAAAATTGAACCCTTGCTAAGTTGCTGAACTTAGCATTCTAGAGAAACATGGGATCTTTCCAGGCTTGTGGGTCACCTATGATGGAAAGAACCTCTAAAGAAGGCTAGCTTCCTATTGATACTTCACCTATAACTACTTGTACTAATGCCTTTGCAGAGAAAAGAGTAAGAAGGATTGCATAAAAATAAAACCTACTATCTAAGGTGATGCACCAAAAGATTGTCTAAGACTACACAAAACTGACACACTATAGAACCAATAATATCAAGACTCTCATACACAACCCAATAAATCATAATCTTTGCATCATCAATTTGTAAGAAGGCTAAATAACCATAGTCCTTTAAAGGAGAAAGATGTTTTCTCACCACTTAAGACTGATTGTTATTACTAGCACACCTCACAACCTGCAAAAATGTATGTATTCCTGTATAAAGGCACCAACATGAAATATAGCTCCAAGGACAAAGAACATCACAAAGATCTGTACTAACACTAAGGACACACAATATTAGAAGAAATGGGAAGGTATAAACTGCTTATTACTGCTAAAAAGGTGTTGCAATGCTGTGTTACTCCCAAAATGAGTTACAAAATTGTTCATTTCTGCAAAAGAACTTAGAAAATTACAATATGGCACAAGTGAAAAGCCAGAACTTCTAAATAATGAACAAGAGAGAAGACTAAATACTTCTCCAAGTAGCTGTCATAGGATAAGGATAAGAAACCTCCTTGGTTGTGCATATCATAAAAGCCCTCAAAATATCCATAAAAAACCCTCCAAAGTGAGTTCCCAATGAAGAAAAAGTCAAGGCATGTCATCACCCATCATAAAAGCTCCAAGAATTGCCTCTTAATGCCCTTAAATGCTACTGAAAACAAGTCAAACCACCACAATAACTCCTCCGTTAGTTGGCCAATCTCTCCTGCAGCATCAATAAATGTTTGATATTTGCACATAAATACCCAACCACATCTCTTTGACCACATCTTGAACGCATCCTCAACTTGCCCTTGCACAATAAATGACACAAATACATTTATTTATGCATTTAATTAACATTAACTAAGTGGTTTATAGCCACCCCACTTAGCTTAATGTTTTACATTTCAAATTTACTACAAACCTATGCAAAAAAGAAGGCACTTGGACATAATTATTCAATCTCCTGGTTTTACATGGTTTGGAGATAAATAAAATAGTGTGAAAAAATGGTAAAGTAGTCGATGAGACCTACTTTACTACTTGTGGATTTGACTATCTTTGTTTTTTGCATTTTTACGACAAGTAATAAAGCAATTTATAATCCATTACTTTATCATTTGTTTACAATGTTTTATTCATTTCTAGATCAAGCAAAAAGAAAACAAAACTCTTATATCTCCCATGCATTTGCAAACCCCATGCATCATGCATCATACTACTCATGCCTTGCAAAATATGTATTATTCTTTATATCTTAATACCACCTTATATCGCCCATGCACAAACAAGATCTCTCATATGTATTACAAGGTATACTTACCATATGTGTTCATCTCAAAAGTAACCAAATCAGTTTCAAAGGCATAATACCTAAGCATTATATGTAAAAAGGGACCTAAGGCTTATAATATCTAAGTCATGAGGACTTAGCAAATGCAAGGTCATCTACATCATGATGGGTATTAGTTGGAGCAAAAATATATGAATTCAATGTGACAAAAATGCCACTCGACTTAGGGCAATATTGAACCCTAAAACAAAACAATCGAGGCCCTAAGATGTTCGACCCATTTTCACTTTGCATTTTTTGAGAAAACAGTCTGTTGTTGCCACCACAACTAGGGTTTGGAGCATGAAATCTTCCATTCTCCTGTGTCCCGAGCTCAAATTTCTGGTAGAACCTCCACGATTCTTTGCAGGGAAATGAAAGGTAACCTCTTGTGTCACAGATTGGACCATTTTATTCGCCACTAGTTTTTTCAACCCTCTGGCTATGGCTATGATAGGTTTATGATGTATTTGTTTTGTTCTACTGCTGTTTGCTCCTTTTGTGCATTCAAGGCTGCCATGATTTAGGGTTTTGGAGCTTGAAAATACTGGTCTTCTCACTGTATTTCTGCGTTTCCATGAATATTTTTGACAGAAAAAAAGGTAAAGAATTATAAAACTCGAATCTGACATTTCTTCATTTTCCATGAAATCTGGCCCTATAGGCCGCGAACTCTATCTGGCATCTTATGAGTATTTTTATCATTTTATATGATCTCGCAAGCTTTACTTTCCTTCTATATCTGCAATTTTAGTTGAAACCCCAAGTGGGTTTAACTTGTGAGAAAGAAAAGAACACTTTGCTACAGGCCGCAGCTCTAATTTTGATGGCAAAAATGGTTTCTTCAGTCATTTTCTATACCAAAATACACTGCTCTCTATCCCCTGAAAATGCAAAAACAAAGCTCCTCCTTTTGGTATATTGAGTTGTGGCTCTTGATGTATCTAACTCTCTAGATGTTTTTCCCTCTGCAATATAATAAGGATTTTGTAACAATACAATTCCCAGACAGATCTTGATAATATGAACATGTTTTTCATTTTCTGTATAGAAGACAACAAAGCTATCTTGCTCTTCTAATCTCTTTTATAATGGCAAAAAAAATTTGTTGTCACTTGTGTGCTCCATTTTGTATATCATATAGCTATATCCTTTGTATATGAAGCCACACTTACATGATGCCATACTTACATTTCTGTAACATTGATGTTTAAACTTGTAATGCTCTAGGATACATTGCTTCAATCCTTTGAATGTGAAGCCCCTGTAGCTGATTATGACATGACTGCCCTCATGTTGATCTTTTGACAGTAATGATATGAACACACATCATGCATAAATAAAAACATATACACCTTGCTGCATCTGTTGCATCCTCTTATCCTGCTGATCCAAAATAACACCTTTCATAGTCCATTTGATTTCATTGTAGAAACAAAGCACCTCTGATGTCCACAGTTCATTTATCTTTCTAATTGCAAGCTAATATGGGATATGACATCATTAGAGGGAGATTATGATTCATTTTTTTGTTCCAATTGCACTCTGTAGTGATGACATCCATGTGATCTCCTTTTTCACTTCCTGTAGTTAAATTTGACATGACTTTCTATAGTCCACTGGTACCTTTGATGACTCATGGAGAAAGTTGGATAAACTACCTCCTGTAGCTGTAGCATAACATTGATATGGTTGTACCTTTCACTTTTGAGACTGTTTTAGCATCTTATGACTATTTCAGGCAAAGCTGGCTGTTGTTTTCTATACTATATAGTTATTATTGAATCTGAATATTATTGGGGCATCATATAGCATTTTATGCTGGATTTAAAGCACATGGGCAAGCAATAACCAGTACAGAGATAACTAACATGATAGCAAACCAAAATGATCTATAATAGGAGGCAATCCTTTTTTTATTGTTCTAGACCTTTTGATGATTTGTTCACAAGGTTTTAGCAAAATCTTAGATACTTTTATGTAGATCTAGGACCTGTTGTGACATCAGTCCATGATGGTGTAAGGCTTTCCTTTATCTCTAAATCTATAAGGCTCCCTCTATGACCGTGACACTAACTTCCTTCTCTCAGACCTACTCAGACTTGTAAACCCCTTGATTGACCACTTCCAATCAATGTCTTTTGCATGTATTATTCATATATGTTATTGACTCCTCATGGACTGTGATAATGATTACAAAGGAATGCTATGACAGTCATAACTTATCTGTATGGTTGCTTTATGCCTTCTGAAGGTTAACAACTCCTCAATACTTTAAGATGTCATATCAACCTCAGTGTATGTCATTATTGAGATGAGATGCCTATATAACTATATCCACATAGTCATGGCATGTTCTCTTTCAACTCTTGATTTCTTGATTCAACATACATGACCGCTATAGTACCTTTCAGCTCTATTTGGATGTTTATGGGAGACTGTCTCCTTTATTCTTTTGATGTGCTTGTGACTTGTCATCTGACAGTGCCTATACTCTGCCTTTGTCATTGGAACTTTGCATTTACTCATTGTCTTTAGTTGTGCTCTATCCTTTTCAAGCTTAACTATACTTGTACTTTGTTCATTTGATTCCTTGCTTTCAAATGAACATTGTGATTTATGTGGAAAGATCCCAATGACCTAAAGTATGAATATTTTCAATGATATTATGATAACAATAATTCACTGAGGTATTAGAGAATGACAGTAACCTTGTGAGACTACCTCATGAAGGTATACATAAGCATGTCTTTCGATATCTACATTTACTCATTGCCTCTGGCATGAATGCTGCTCCTTACATGCTTTTTAGGCTATCAATGTTGTTCATCCTATTAATGTTCTTTCTATTGCTCTAAATGTTGACTATTACAGTTGTTACAAGACTGTTCTTTCAGCAAGGATGACTGCTACCTTATGAGACTGTCTCATTATAAAACATTGGTTGCCCAACTATTTTCAAATGCCTTTTACTTGACTGTCTATGAATTCCAATTTTTTACTGTACTTTGATTGGTGTCCTTCTCCTTGGCATATGACAGTGATGACATTGTATTGTTTACTTTGGTAACATTTAGGTAAGTGGCATTACTGAAGATAAAACATTATGTATCCATACATTACCTCCTCCTATTGTTCATGTAATATGACTACCTCTGGCTTGATATAAGGATGCTTCATGTTTTCAATAGTAATATTACACTTCATTTATGACAAAAGATGGATAAAGTAGCCATCTTAAATGCTATAGTTGTACCTCTTAACTCAGTTACTCTATGATGTAACTAACTACTCCTCATACTTGTACTTATTCATTGATGAGATAAGGATCATGCTATAGTTTCCACATGTCATTTGTCTGTCTGTACCTTGCTCATTTGATTACTTTGTGACTATGGAAAACAAGGTATATGTGCTTGCTGCTCCATGACTTTGGCAACCGTACCTTCTATGCATAAGGCATATGGCTATGTATCTTACATGAGGGTCCTCTTCTCTTGTGCTTGATACATTTGATATAGCAAAAACATGAATTGTGATAAAACACCATGATGTTTGGTCAATTGAATATGTCTGCATTAATGTCATTACTCTGAGCATGTTGTGGTCAACCCTTATGGGAGCCCATTTTCTCCACATGCTTATTTCCTAAAAGATTAATCAACAACATGATTTCTCCTATACCTACATAGTGAACAAACAAGTTAGCATATGAAACATATCTTTGATTCATGATGTGGGGTTACTTGTATGGATCTATCTCTTTCTGATATAGCACTTATGTCTACTCATTCTAACCTCTCTTATGCTGATATCTAATTACTGATATTATTGCTACATAAAAGTGAATGGTACTTGTGAAGTTCTGATTGTGTATAAAAAGACTTGGTACCCTGAGCATTAACAAAATCTGTTTTCCAGGTATATTGGAGCTCAAACGGATGGAGGAAGATAGCAATCAGCTCAACCATAGGATTTGTCATTCACAGGCAATGACGGGTCCCTCTTCATTTCCTATGCATTTCTTTTCTTTCAAAAGTAAAATTTACTTTTATGTTGCCTATTTCAGTTACTCCCATGGCTTGTGTGGGACACTTTTATACTTTCTTTTGAATACAATCAGCTATCTCATTCTATGCAATGATTTATGTACATTTCACTTTCTGAATCAAATACATAGCATAAAACAACTAATCTTTCTTTGGAACATATGTATAAAACATGATGTATAATTTGACAGTCTATAAATACCTCTTTTACTTGCACTGAAACATAATGAATAATCAACAACTAAAACATGAACTCCATCAATTCTCTTCATTCTTTGAATCCCTGTTTTCTTGTCCGTAGATGATTTCATTTACCAGGATGATGTAACAGCTTATCTTGAGCTTTTACATGATTTCGATTAGTGATTTTGCACTTGTCTTCTGTCAAGACATCAGACATTGACTTGATGATCCTGCATAAGCAAAATTTTGTACTCCCTCTAAACAACTGATGTTTAGGCCTTGTTAAATTAGGTGTGTACATAATTTAGTAACATTTTTGGCTACCTCTCAGGGGTGTTTGTTTGCTAAACAAAACTAGACCAGTAGCCTTCTGAAATCCATTGGGCTTATGAGTCTTTTCATGTCCTCTGTAACTCAGAAAACCTCTGTAACTCAGCTGCCAGGAACTACGATAGCAAAACAAAACTGAAATTCAAATTAATCTAGCCTATTTAGGACATGACCAACAAAATGTGAATGTGCACTTCTTAGAAAATGAAATATTGAACTGAAACTCTACTCTACCCTACACTAACCAAACATTGGAGCTGGTCAAACAAACCCATTAACTGGCTTTGTAAAATAACTTCCCTTTCTGATTAAGAAAGGATGCTTTACAAGGTGTTTTACTACTAATAAGAAGTGATCCATAAGAACATACCTTATAGAATGTTCCAAAACCCTCTGAAGAAAAGAAACAAACTCACTCACCATCTGAACCTAATCATAGATACTGTTGTTATGAGGTGAATGGATGATCTGGTTTTGGTGTTCAAAGGATGCAGTCTCTTCTTTGGGTATGATGGTAGCCTGTGTCTCCTTATTTAGCTCTCTGCTAGCTAAATCTCTGATTGGACACCCTCTTGAAAGGATGAACTTTCTACTCATACTGTTGCTTTCTTTCTTAGGACCTGTTGTCCTATTGTCACTTGCAATCTCAACCTGATTTAGCTCACATGAATGAAATGAAGGAATTCTTGTCTCCCTGATCTGAATAGGCTGATCACATACTGATGGTTTATATTGCATCAAATCATTATCAATGTTAGAACAAAAAACTTCTATGATGCCTAAAAACTGATGGAGTCAGGTTGTCATTGATGTCAAAAAGGTGTCCTCAGTTTGTTTGATGTCATCAGGACTTGGTTGATCAGGTTTGGCCTTCAATGTGTTTGGCCTTCAGTTGTCAAGTGTTGACAAATGTTCATCATTCATGTTTGGACAAATGTTCATCATTCATGTGTGCTCATCTTTGTTTGGACAGAGTTTGCTTAGAAGTTGTGATTCATTTCATAATTGATGAAGTGCATATCATGTTTGGTTATGCAGTGTAGAGATACATATTTGTTAAAGGATCAGGAGGAGCAAAGAGTTCACATCATCCTGTGTAGAGTTTATATCATCTTATATATTATTGATTACGTCATCTTAGTTCATGTTGCTTGGAGTTGATTTGAGAAGTTGAATTGTTGCTTCATAACATGAGTTCAGTGTTGATATTGCTTTGATGAAGGTGTCTTTCTTTAATGATGATCCAGGACATCAAGAGAACAGATCACAACATCAAGAATGATATTTTAATCAAGAGAATAGATGATTAGAATTAAAAATTCTCAGTTGTATTCGCTATGATTGGTCTGCCATTCTTGGAATACAGAGGTACCAAAGTTTTGCAGAGAGTTAGTTTTGATGCTCATGGAGATCGGAGTTCAAATAGTTCATCTTAAGTGTCTCTTAAGTGTTTCTTGATACACATCATAATAAAAAGCACTTTTGTTTTAAAAGGGTATTGACCTGTTACACAGGTCACGGGCCACTTAAGTGGCAGCCTAAAGGGGTAAAGTGTCGTTGGACCACCGGCCCCTCCTCCTTTACAAACTCTTTTCACCGGTTCCTTCGAAAGGTTTTTGGCGGTTAATGAAGATCGACGGTAGAGTTTGAAAGAAGAAAAGACCGATCAGCGGCTTTGGTTTGAATTTGGACCTTATGATGTGTTTTCACTTTGACGGGCACGGGGACGTCTTCTTGATAAGACTGCAATGCTTTTTTTTTGTTTTATAAAGCTAATTATAGATGTTTCTAAAGGCATTTAGTGAAAGATTCCTTAAAGCCATTTTTTTTGAAATCCTTTCTATTTCTAAACTCTCTCATGACATATGTCTTCAAAGAAGGAATTTTTTTTAGAAGTTTATATATATTAGAGAGTTTATAATAGTGATTATTTTGTTAAGGAAAGATATTTTTTAGATGCTTTTTGAGAAGTGAAAAGAATGAAGGACAATTTTTTATGGCAAATTGATACAAAACCTTGAAGAAAATTTCTTTGTGGACATGATTTTTTTATGGAAGATTTGTGATGAAGAATCATGTCAATTTTTTGGAGAATTGGAAATGTTTTTTTTGCAAAATAAAGATTTATTTTTTTTGTAGTGTGAAGAATTTCAAAGAAGATGATCTTGCAGGAAAGAAGATAATCTTGCAGGATAACCAGTGATGCAAGGGAATATAAATTGCATACAAATTTTTTTGAAAAAGACTTTTTTTTGTGAGAAGATGCAGAGGAAGATGAAAAGGCAGGAATATCAAGAGATGAATTTTTGAAGGAACAAAATGTTATTTTGTGAGCAGGGCATTGGATGAAGTTTTTAGTTTTGAAGATAATATTTACAGAGAAGAGAATATAAAAAATTCATTTCAAGACATTGAAGAAAATATCAGAGATTTTATTTTCTCCTACAAGGCAATTTTTTTATTGAAGACAAAATGTTCAGATTGAAATGAATATGAAAGGTCAATGAATTTTTTTGGTCAATGAAATTTTGAAGAGGATATTTGCAGAGGAAAGGAATATGAAAAGATTTGCAAGTACATTGACGGTGAGTGATGTGGATTAATATGGAGTGTTGAAGATATTTTAAAAATGAATCATTGTGTGTGAGAGATGTGTGCAGATCAATGATGAACCAACATGGATCAAATACAGATACAGAGATTGACAAGATGATCAGAAAAATAATATGCAATTGCAATGATAATCAGGTGCATTGATTGAATGACTGGTAAGGTAGAGATGAAGAATCAAGCAGTGTTGTTGAGAACCAAGCAGTGTTGTTGAGAATCAAGCAGTATTGGTGTTGTAGAGAGGATCAGGGTACATGATTGATTTTGAATATCTGAGTTTGTGCATGATTTGGGTTGATAAAGAGAATGGCCATTTGACAGAAATATTTTGTATTGAAACAGAGAAACCCTCTGAGTTTTTGTTTTCAGTTTGTTCTATTTTAGGGGTTGGTGCTCCTTGAAGCTGGTGCTTCTAAACTTTGTTGCCAGTGAGGCACACAGTATGCCAGTGAGGCTTGTAGGTCAGTAAGACCTTTTAATTGTCAGTGAGACATAATATTCAGCCAGTGAGGCTTTGTAAGAAGTTTTTAAGGTTAAGCCAGTGAGGTACTTCATGAGTGGTTTTTCTACCCCGAGAGGGTTTTCCACTCCAGAAATTTCTGTGTCATAACTTGTCTCTATGTGTGCATATTTGTGTTTTGTTGATAAGGTTTTTGGTTCACATCTTTCACTATCAGTCTTGTGCATATGTATGAACTCAAACAGATCATTAATGTTTTTCTTCCTACTTGTCTTGTAAAGTTTGCAAAAAGTTAAGAATTTATACAACACTGATTCACCCCCCCTCTCAGTGTTGTCATTGACTCCTACAAAAACATGTTCTCACCTAACTCATAATCTTGTACTAAATCTGGATGAGTTTTTTCACTCTGCTCATGGAGGCTCTCATCAAACCTTTCCTCTTGTTGTTCATTTCTTTTACCTTGCATGATAACATGCCATGTCAATTCCTCCTCCATGGTTAATGAATCATCTTCTTCCATTATGATCGCCAGTAATTGATCAAAGCTATCAGCTCTTTGAAGGTTCCTAGGAACAACAATCTCTTCATCTTCCAAAACAAGATTGTCCTTATTTTGTTCTCGGTAGGCCAACACTCTATAACAATCATTTGCATCCTCATGCCCTCCCTTTGTTGTTTCCTTTAGTATGAGCATGCTTTCCTCATTTGGCTCAATAAAACTAGGTAGCTGATCAAACAAAGAAATTGATTCTTCCTCCTTATGGCCTTGTCCAAAGAAACTTGGGCATCCTGTCTTTGCAACCAAAGGCTTTCACCTTGTGACCTCTATACGCTACTTTCATTCATTTTATAAACAACATTAGAAAACTCTTCAAATGAATCAAAACACAAAGGATTGAGTGTCAAGTTTGAACCAGGATCCTCTTCATATGCATCATGTTCATATTCAGTTGGGAATGCAACACAAACAACAACAACCTCTTGCTCCACATCTAATTTTTCTAATTTGGTGGCACTAAAAGGGTTGTAAGAACCTTCAGCTGCTGGATTGAAACTTGGAATTTTGATTGGCCTAGGCTCAACAAACTTTTGCTCTTGCTCACCACACCAACTTGGAATCTTGATTGGTTCAGATTCTACTACCTTTTCCTCTTCCTAATTTTGGATTGGTATGGAAGGGGTAGCCTTAACAAGATTTGGCATTTTATAATCAATATACCTAGTCCAAGAAGGCTGCCATGGTTGTTCCGTACTTTGATGGCTTGGTTCAAGTTCTTGATATTACTGAAACTAAGGATTAATGGACTGGTTTGACTGATTTTATTCATTCATGGGCTCCTATAGGGGCTGATCTTTAGCATTGGCAGGACTATTACTCCTAAAACTTGGAATCATAAATTTAGAAAACCTACTTGGAGATTGAATAGAATCATGTAGCTTGAAGCTTGAAGTTGAAACCTTGGGAATCTCTTTCTCTATTGGCTGATCTATTGAAGTAGAGGGATTTTGATTGAAGCAAGAAATGGAAAGAGCTGATTGAGCCTCCAACCTCTGAGCTTGGGCAAGCAAAAGTTTTATTTGTTCTTCTTTGGCTACAACTTGCCTAGAAAGAAATTCCTCTTCATACCTTTGTGCCTCCACCTCTCTTTGATGAATATGAGCTTGATAAGTAAGCTCTTCCTGTTGCATATCATACTCCTACTCTTTTGTGATAGCCTCTAATTTCTTTCGCAAATCTAATGCTATCTCCCTGATACTCATGTTATTATCATCTTGATGCTGATTCAGAGAGTAGTCATGCTGGTTATGAGCAAAATGATCTTCTTGCAAATTCTTATAGGCATGGATAGGTTGCCAGGAAAGCTGAGCAGGGGTGGGAGGGTGGTACGCATGATGATTATGCTGATAATCTGCTATTGGTGGGTTAAAACCAACAGCATATTCTTCTTGGTATGGCTAATAGGAAGTGATATAAGTAGGATTTTCATGGAATGGAGGGTTATAAAACCTATATTCACTAAAAGAAGACATTATGCAACATCAAACCAGCTGAAAATTCATGAAATGTTCTTATAATCAGAATAACAAAGACTAATTTTTACAAAACTTGAACACATACCAGCACCTTTAGTCTTTTTAAAACTAGTAGTTACTTCTTTCCAGAGTCACTAGGTGTGTAAAGAAAATGCCTCCAAAAGGCTGAAACTATTGTTGTACACACCAAACAATAGTAATAAAATGTATAAAATGGACTGAGAATTAGTTCATAGTCCCACTGGGCATGCCAAAAACTATTGTCTCTCAAAATTGCACCCTTGCTAAGTTGCTGAACTTAGCATTCTAGAGAAACATGGGATCTTTCTAGGTTTGTGGGTCACCTATGATGGAAAGAACCTCCGGAGAAGGCCGGCTTCCTATTAATACTTCACCTATAACTGCTTGTACTAATGCCTTTGCAGAGAAAAGAGTAAGAAGGATTGCATAAAAATAAAACCTACTATCTAAGGTGATGCACCAAAAGATTGTCTAAGACTACACAAAACTGACACACTATAGAACCAGTAATATCAAGGCCCTCATACACAACCCAATAAATCATAATCTTTACATCATCAATTTGTAAGAAGGCTAAATAACCACAGTCCTTTAAAGGAGAAAGATGTTTTCTCACCACTTAAGACTGATTGTTATTACTAGCACACCTCACAACCTGCAAAAATGTATGTATTCTTACATAAAAGCACCAACATGAAATACAACTCCAAGGACAAAGAACATCACAAAGATTTGTACTAACACTAAGGACACACAATATCAGAAGAAATGGGAAGGTATAAACTACTTATTACCACTAAAAAGGTGTTGCAATGTTGTGTTACTCTCAAAATGAGTTACAAAAATGTTCACTTCTGCAAAAGAACTTAGAAAATTACAATATGGCACAAGTAAAAACCTAGAACTTTTGAATAATGAACAAAAGAGAAGACTAAATACTTCTCCAAGCAGCTGTCATAGGATAAGGATAAGAAACCTCCTTGGTCGTGCATATCATAAAATCCCTCAAAATATCTATAAAAAACCCTCCAAAGTGAGTTCCCAATGAAGAAAAAGTCGAGGCATGTCATCACCCATCACAAAAGCTCCAAGAACTGTTAGATTTCGAGAAGACAACTGAGAGGGGGGGTGAATCAGTTGTCCAAAACTTTCTTCCAATTAAACACTTAAATTCACTTTATAATTCAGTAGCATAATAATAAGTCAATCATGGAAACATAATGAATTAAATCAAGAGCTGAAACACATTGACACACAAGACACCAAGATTCTGACGTGGAAAACCCGGTTAAGGGAAAAACCACGGGGTGATTAACCCAATATTGTATTCTCTGTTAGAAGAATAGAAAGAACAAAATGTCACATGCCAATTAGGGCTCACTGCCCAAGCACACTGCTCACAAGAGGCTCACTACCTACAGGAGACACACTGTCTACAAAATAATAAGTGTTACATACTTGAACTGGAGAATAGCATCTTCACCATGCTTGAGTCAGTTCCATTTAATTTTAATACTTCTACTCTTCCTTTCACTCTGCTACTCTCTACCACACTCTCATCTCCACAAGACACTTTGAAATGACTTTACAACTCCTTATTTATACAAGACATCGACTTAGGAATTATCATCCAAGTCAGCATACATTACAGAGCAAGTACATAAATACAACATGACTTATTACAAAAAGACTTCATGCGGATCAACACATTGTCGGCTACACAGATCTGAGACTTCAATCTTTCTTTGGGAACATGCCATTCTTCACAGGACACCCTTCAGATCACCCGCAGGATGTGTAACTCATCCGGTCGGCTAGACTTAAGAAGAACATCATCATCCGGAAGTAAATCTTTAATTGTGAGCTCAATCTTCAATGCGAACCATGAACATGAACTGGACACAATCTATAGACCTCCACAAGCTTGCCTGAGACATCAAGAACATCCACACTACTTCTACTTACTCAAATCATTCCCTCCTTCATCCGGAACCTCAAGAACACAGTCTGTCATCACTGTCATATTGGAATAGATGCTTGCGAACCTCTGGACCATGAACCAATTGAGTTGTCAATCCATATTGGCTTCCTAAACACTCCACCAAATCTGCAGAACATGATATTGCATTTCTGGATCTCACCAGACCTATCTGTGTCACTCTGTCACCTCTGAACACCTACTAGAACTAGTTTTACTTAAGTGGCCATAACTTCTTTAGGTCTTCATGCGGACCTCCGAAATCTTTACTGGATCATCTCAAGACACATATCTACAAACCCTTTGAAGTGCATCCTCTAATTTATATCTTAATTGGGATCTTTACCTCACTGTCTTCATTGTTCTTCTCTGTTCCTGATTAGGATTAATTTTCTCAATATCCTTAGCACATAGCTCATCCAATCCTTGTCATCACTGCAACATGAGTATGTTGACATCAATGACAACACTGGTTAGGCTCATACTTGCAACAATCTCCCCCTTTGTCATTGATGGCAACATATGATGTGAAAAACTATTTTACCCATCAAGACAAGAACTTCTCCATACTATCACAACTCCCCCTATCAACAACAACCACTCAATGTCTTCTCTTCCTTTACTACTCCCCCTTTGATCAGTAGCCACTTGTTTTTCATATGTCTTCTCTTCCCCTTTGACATCAATGGCAAAGGGTACATACTTGCATTACTTCAAAACCATATCAGCTACTCCCCCTAAGTAGCAACTTCCCAAACATCAATCTAGACCACAAGATATGACTGTGATATCCATCAGACTGATGCACATCAGTGCACCTTAGTTCATCACCGGAGGGGTAATAACCCCTAACTTCTCCCTGAGATACTCAAAAGAGTCCTTAGGTAGAGGTTTGGTAAACATATCTGTAATTTGATCCTTGGAAGGCACAAACTCCAGTTTGACTTCATTCTTGTTCACTTGCTCAATCAAAAAGTGAAACTTGATGGATATATGTTTAGTCTTTGAATGCAACACCAGATTCTTAGATATATTTATTGCACTTGAATTATCACAGAAGATTGTGATAGGCTCCTCATACTCTACTCTCATGTCTCTTAACATTTGCTTCATCCACAAAACTTGAGTGCAACTACCTGCTGCTACAATATATTCTGCTTCTGCAATGGATAGAGATATTGCCTCTTGTTTCTTGCTCAACCAAGAAACCAATCTCTTCCCCAAAAAGAATGCTCCACCACTGGTACTCTTCTGGTCATCCACATCTCCTACCCAATCCGCATCAGTATATGCATGAAGAGAGAAATTATGATATCTAGGATACCACAACCCATACTCAACTATCCCTTTCAAATATCTAAAAATTATTTTGATTGCCATGACATGAGATTCTCTAGGATCAGCTTGGAATCTAGCAACAAGACCAACAACATTCATAATGTCAGGTCTAGTTTGAGTGAGATACAATAATCCTCCAATCATTGACCTATACTTTTTTTGATCAGCCTTAGGAGAGTCATCATCTTTGCTCAATTTGCATCCAGTTGCCATGGGAGTATTCATTGGTTTTGAGTCTTTCATCCCAAATTTCTTCAACAATTCTTTCACATATTTGGTCTGAGAAATGAAGATTCCTTTCTTTGTTTGAGTGATTTGCAGACCCAAGAAGAAATTCATTTCCCCAAACATGGACATCTCAAATTCACTTTTCATTTGATTTGCAAAGGTTTTGCACATACTATCTCTTCCTCCAAAAATGATATCATCAACAAACACTTCAACAATCAAGATATTTCCATGATCAATTTTGAAATACAAATTACTGTCAGCAGTACCTTGTTGAAACCAATCTTCAAAAGGTGCTTATCCAATCTCTCATACCAGGCTCTTGGGGCTTGCTTGAGTCCATATAATGCTTTCTTCAATTTGTAGACCATATCACCATGATCAGACAATTGAAATCCATCCGGTTGCTCAATGTATACTTCTTCCAAGTCACCATTCAGGAAGGCATATTTGACATCCATCTGATAGACTTTGAAATCCTTGAAGGCAACTAAAGCAAGAAATAATCTGACTGCTTCAATTCTTGCCACCAGAGCAAAAGTTTCTTCAAAATCAACTCCTTCTACTTGGGAGTAACCCTTGCAGACCAATCTGGCTTTGTTTCTAACTACTTCACCATCTTCCTTCAGTTTGTTCCGGAAGACCCATTTGGTTCCAATCACATTCTTGTTTTTAGGTCTGGGAACAAGATCCCAAGTGTGATTTTTCTCAATTTGCATCAGCTCTTCCTCCATTGCTTTAGTCCAGTTTTCATCATTGCAAGCTTCATTCACTGTCTTAGGTTCAATCTTTGAAATCAGACAATACTCTTCTGAATCTTGAGCAATCCTTCTTCTTGTTTGCACACCTTTGCTTTTATCACCTATGATCTGATTTTCAGAGTGATTCAATTTTACATACCTGGGAACTTTGGGAGTTCCTCGCACTTCTAATTCTTGAACAGGTTCATTCAAACTTATTTCTTCTTCCTGATTTACCAAATCAGTCTGAATCTGAATTTTAGAGGGAGCTTGGACTTCTTGAACAAAAACATCATTTTGATCATCTTCATCATATTCATAAAACCTTGAGGGTTTTTCAACACCTTCATCAACCTTCACATTTTCTACAACGTTTTCTTCAGACGTATCCCCATGTACACCAGATGTTCCAATTTCCTGATTCAAAATCCTTTTATTTTCAACATCAACTTTCAACTTTGGAGTCTTGCTCAGGTTTGATGGGGAAATCAATTGTTCACTAGCATGTATTCCATCAGGATTTTTCCCCACACCTTGGCATTCCTTAATTTGGGGTTATCCCCTTTTTTGTCAGCCTAATTCTCTTTAATGAAGACACTGCTAGCCTTGCCCTAATCATTATCTATAACTTTATTTCTCATATGGTAATTACTTTTAAACTATGTGACAGTAGTAGCAGTCAATTTTCTAATCTCTTCATCTGATGGTCTTCTTAAAGTCACATCATTTTCTTCTATTTCAAGAGCATTTACAACACAACTTTCTTCTTCATCATCATCTGAAAACACTTGTTGACATACACTTGCTAGATGTCTTTTCTTGTCAATATCTATTTCACCAGCATCCTCATCAGAAGAACAACCTTCATCAGCAAACAACATATTGATCATTCTGTCATGTTCATGAGATAAAGTACCATCATCACCTATGTTGTCTTCTTCTAAAGATTGTGCTACAACATAGTGTTCTGGTGAATGGGGAAATTGGAAAGCAAATCATCCACAAAATTTTCTGAATGTATCTTTAATGGGTCAGGAGTATTTCTATTCTGCAAAGTCTTCTGATTATTGAGAATAGGCTTACCATTATGCGAATTGGAATTATAAGGTTGATCATGCAGTCTTGGCGGCCTATCATTTCTTTGGAAAACTAGCTTTTCATTTGTTAGGCCCTTTTCACGCCAAGCAATCTTATAATTTAGATCTTTCAAAGCACTCATAACCTTATCCATTTTATCCTCCTGCACTGGTAACTTCTCTTGACCTCTTAGATTCTTTAACAATTTAACATCTTCTCTTTTCCCAACTTTACCAACATCTCTTATATTGCTTTCAATGTGCAGAGTAACTTTGTAAGCATCTCTTAGAGTCTGAGGATTCTTGTCTCTAAGAAGGTATCCCATTTTTGGGTCATATGCATTGCTATATGTAACCAAACATACTAGTTCATTGGGCCTTAAATGAGTAGGAATTCTATGCATGGCCTTCTGAAACCTTATTGAAATCAGAAACAATTTCATTATGCTCCTTAGTGATGTTATTAAATCATTAAATATGAACCGGAGATCTGTCTTGTCACCATATTGCTCTCTGAATACTCTTTTGAATTCTTCCCATGACCCAATGCTTTCAACTGGTAAACCTTTATACCAATCTCTGGCATCTTCAGTGAGTGACTGCATAAATAACTTCATCATTACATCCTCCCCCTCCACCTCAAAGTCATCCATCATATTATTGAATGCCCTATGATGGTCTTCTCCACTTATAGCATTATTTCCAAAGAATTTGACTAGCACATTCCTTATGTTATATGGGAGAGGATTTAGACATCTAGGTATTCCAACAAAGCATAGTTGTCTATATCTATCTGGCTGCATGGGACTTCTAGTGAATTGATCCTTTTGACTTTCATGTTATCTATTTGTACCACTTCTCTCTGAGCCTAGACTCTCTTGTTGTCTCATGTTCTGACCTCCAAACAAGGTATGTGCATGGGAGATGGGATTGGATTGGTTGGCAAAGGCTGAAACATTTGTATCAATAGGTGAAGAAATTAATGGATTGTGAGAAATAGTTGTGACATGATTCCCAATGGAAGATTTCAAGAATTCAATCTTCCTTTGTATCTCAACATTTACAGCTAAAATCTCTATTCTTCTCAACTCCTTTTGTAGTTGTTCATTTTCTCTTTTTAATTTTAGATCTAATGAATCAAACCCCTCGAATGAAGGAAAATTTGGATGTGACCCACCCTCATCTATATTTATTCCCTTCAAAGGCCTCTTCCCTTTATTGTTATGTTGAGTACAATGGCTAGGTGCAGCAAGGACTATAACAGAGGCAGTGACAATGGAACTAGTCCAAGTATTTGTAGGGACAGTCTTCAGTGGGGAATTCATGGTATTCAGACTAGATACTTGGGGAATTATTGGGATAATGTGTGTGGTAGATGTAGGCTCAAGACCTCCCAGACTTACCACATTTAATCATTCCAGACTTATCTTCATGTTGTCCCTCACATCCATAGTATTTCTAATTTTCTCCTCCCTTTCTTGAGCCCTTCTTTTATTCAACTCTTTCACTCTCTAAGTCTCCCTATGTAGCTCATTTATTTCCTTCATTATTTCTTCCTCCTTAAGCAATGTGGTATTTGAGTCAGAGGTTTCTAGGGAACTATATAGGAGATTTGTGGCACTCATGTGGAAAGTAGGGGTAGGTGACCTAGTCACAGGGTTGCCTAGTAAATCATAATATGAGGGATTAGGAATATTTGACACTTTGGGTGTAGATTGCCTATTAACTAGGAAACCTGAACGGGCCTATTCTTCTTCAATGAATTCTTTCAGAATAGAATCATCATTTGTTGCAAGCTTACTATATTCATGTGATTTCTGTAAATTTTCACTACTATGGCAAGAAGACGCCTAGATCCTATTGGAGGGGGGCAAAGATCAAACTTACCAGTATCAACCTTCTTTTTCCAAGATTGACGGGTATTTCGTGGCAATTCAACTTATAGCTTTTGGTCAGGGTTATTCTTCATCTGTCCCCTGGTTCTCCTCATTATTTTTAGAACCTTTCTCAACTTGTTTTCCTTTGAATAATCTTCACAACAACAAAGGAGGGTCAGATTTGCCACCCAAACAATGGGAAAAAAGAAAATAGTTAATCACTCTTTTGAGTATATGCAGATATAGAGAACCTCAACAAGGTCAATGACAAACCACCAAGCTACACAAATATGATCAAAGGGGTTCAAGGCTAAAAAGCTTCAAAGTTGTATTGCTACAAGAATTTATGGCAAGTATAAATAAAGGACTATGATATTCAAGTTAAGACACTTTTCTTAACTCATCCCCAGTGGAGTCACCATTTTTGTTGGTTGTTTTTAAATCCCAACCTTATCTCACAAAATAGCCTATGACTTAGCCACTGTCAATGTTCAACTACTATGAGGGGTTGGCCAACACATAGGTGAAATTTTGGAAAAACTTTCCCTCTACATTTTAGGCTCTACAAGACCTGGGGGGGTGATCCCTTTACAGCATTTAATAATCTCCTATGCCAATTTATTACAAATACTGTGAAAAGCAGATGTTTTCTATGCTAATATGTTTGAGGACTATAAAATATGAAGACCTGGATTAAATCATTCAAGCATTTAACATTTCTCAAACCATAGAACAAGGTATATAATTAATTTAATAAACACTTGCAACTAATTTGAAGATTCAAAAGTATTTGGGTTATTCTAATTCATGGAGCTGAAGACAACACACAGGAGCAATAGACGGGTGGCTTAACCTAGGGATATGGAGTCAAAACCAAATATAACTGGAAATTTATTAACAACATTTAACCTAAACATTAAAGAGCTCTATAATGTTGCCTTACAACATTATACTCAGAATTCTTAACCAATTGTACTTACAATAACCTCATATAAATTCACACAAGTTTATCCTCTCATCAAGGCAATTTAACTTATTCTTTGACCAAGAGCCTAAATCAGAAAGATACATTCATAAAAAATTTCATGGAGACAAAAGTGAATAATCTTTGATTTATTCCTTTCATACTTGTATAAACCATACATCCTGGTGACAATAAGCTTCAGAAATTTGCCATATTATATTCAATAGATGCTAGTATTGTCACACAACCTTACATAAAACATGCAATTCAAAATCAGAAAACCTAAGAGAAAGAAAAAAACTTCTATTCTCTATGTCTTTCTACAAAATTCTCCAAGAGATCAACAACAACCTGTAAGTGGCCCTGAATTCCTTTTTATATCACAAAGGAGAAACAAGCTTCAGGCCACTCACGCACGTCCTATTCCATAATGATATTCAAAAAACCATTACAGTGGAAAGGAGCATGCCAACACTCGGGCTAGGCACTAATGTGAGACAAAACAACTACCATATGATGGGAAAATACTCCTACCTTTCAAAAAAGCATGCCGCCAGAAAGAAATGATGCCTAATGAACAAATGTTTTATCTAACACACACATATGCTCCAATAACCTGGGGCCCAGAAGCATAAACAAGGAAAGGACAAACACATCCCACTATGTCAAGAGGCACGAGTAACCCTTGGAGTGGAGAAGACTACCACATACCATAATGCACACAAGTTTTAATCAGTATATTTTACCAACCAAGAATTATACTCTTCTTCAGAAGGCCACTTAACTTCAAACAATTTTTGCACCTTTGAATTATGTAGGTTGAAATGGGAATCCATAATAGCCTAGCCTATTTTACAAACAAGTCCATATTTACCTCCATCCTGAATAATTTATCAATAGATTTATTCAAATCTTCCAACTCTAGGTCACCATCTTTAAAGATAAAAGCAAAAATCCTGGGGACAATACTTCCAAACTCAGCTTTCCAACTATTGAAAACTTTAATTCCATGTACCTTATCTATTATGTGAGGCACTCCATCCTTTTCCATGTCTCTAAACATCTTCATCTTGTTATTGAATTACAAATCTAACTTACTCTGGAAAGCAAAAATATCACTTAGCAAGCCAATAGCCTTAATCATCAGAGATAGATTACTCAATTCCTCATAATCACTCTCCATGCTCTTTTGTATTTCTGTGAGAGCTCCAACTCTCACACTCCATTTACTCCATACATTCTAAAAATTGTCCTGAATGGTGAGATGTTTTTATATGCCTCGTGGATGTCCCTATAGACCTTCCAAACACTGTCCAACTTGTGAAGAATGCAAGATATCCTATGGCCTAGGATATCATCAATAATATCAGTTGCCACATTCTTCACCTCACCCCATGCTCTTTGTTCATTACTTCTAGCTAATTTCAACTCTTCCTTTAGTCCCATAATTTTTAGAGATAAAGTGTCTCTATTTGATAAGACAAGTCATGCGTGGAAGGAGTGGATGGAAGGGATTCTATTGCAGGTAACACAGTTTTCTCTTGAAAGATATAAGACCTTAATTTAAGATTTTCACTCTACAACAAGTTGAATTTGTCCAACAATTGTTCATATTTCTCTTGCATTACTTCTACAGTATCAACACTGAGCATCGCTGCATGCACAATGAGCTTTGCATCATGTGTAGGGTGACCTGTGATGCTCTTCTTATAATAACCTCTCAGGTGATGTCCCCCACTGACCTGACCACCCTTGGATTTCCCATGTTAGGAGCCATTGACCAAATAACCATTGCATGCAAACCTACGTTGTAAGCCAATCCAAACACTCTATTAATAGCAATATGTTCCTCAGAAACAAAAGCTTCCTTATCATGTTTCACTGCATCAAAAGCAATGGTAGATGAAAGATCCCAACCTGGTAATAAAAGAATACCACTCTTCTTAACCAATTGTCTGTCCTCTGCAAGTGAAACCAATGCAATTTCATTCTGAATCTTTTCCTCTCCTTGCCTCAGGATCTCATCATGCATTGAGGGGTCCACTCCCTCCTTCATCTTTTCAATTCTGTCATATATTTCCTTCCATTTGACCTGGACAACAAGCTCCCTGAACTCCTTTGTTTGTACAAAGGATTTGTCACTTATGAACTCTCTACAAGCCATTATCCTAACATCATCATCGACTTTAATGGCTTCCTCATCATAAGTGGTATCAATAATCCTATTAGGGGGAATAAAAGAATCAATAGCATCATTTATATGAGGAGAAGAGAAATTTTGCTGCAAGCCCTCATCATCTGGAATGTGCTTAGTAGATTGTTCCTCCATAGTAGCTCCAACCTCAGTATCAGCAGATTAATCTACAAGAGGCTGAGCAACTTCCTCTTCTCCAACATCCATTTGGTGACTGGAAGGGTCATGGGCAGAAGACCTAGCAGGTCTGGTTCTAGTTGCAAACGAATGCTCACTCCTATTCATCCCTACCACCTCTGCAACCTTATTAACTTCATCCATGAATAGGCCATATTCATGATCCTCCAACAACTTCATAGCCCTCTAAAAAAGACTAGGAATATGGGCATAGGGATTGACATACCTTGGATTTCTCTTGATTATATTCCCTTTAATTTCATTCACATAGCACCAAGAATTTTTTCTATTCTTAATTTCTTCACATGATATCAGATTTCTAATTACATCTTTTTAATAAAGAAATTGATGGGAGAAACCAGACTACCCACATGTCTCCTTGCATCATCAATGAATCCTTCTGGATAACACCTTCTTACCTTCTCCATGTCCATCTTATAAGCTCTTAGCATTCCTGTGAATTTATCAATCCCTTCCTTAGAGGTAATCCTAAAGTAAGAGAATGCAAGTTGTCCTGGGATGAATGATCCTTTCTTAGCATTTCTAAAATGCTCCTTATCCATAGAATCCAACTGCCACATGATCTCCATAAAGGCAACTCTATCAGACACATAGATAGGAAGGCAATGAGGTGGAACCATGGCACCATACACTCTAAAGACAGTGCATGTATTGAAGAAGTACCAGTCTCCCCAATTGTACTCAATTACAGTATCAGACCTGAAGTCTCTAGGCATTAGGATTCCCATTAGAGTCTTAGAAATCCTCTCCATAGGTCTCACTCCCAAGTTTTCTAAGACAAAAAATACTAATTTTTGCTAAAAGAAAGATAATTTGGCTTAGGGTAGTGTTGGTCCCAAATGTGTGTCCATGATTGTACTGGTAAATCATTGTCGTCACTATCCTTTGTAGTGAGGTCCAAAAATTTGGACCAAGATCTCATTCCACTCCATAGCAACATATGCATAAATAAAGAATAATGCTTGAAAACCAGATGAGCCTTAGGTTCTTTCAACTTAGTCAATTCATGATGAATTCTACCAACAATATATGATTCAAAGTCAAGACCCTTGTGTACTTCTCTATCCTATATGTCAAAAACCATAACCATCAAAGGAATGGGCATATTCAAATCAAACTTCCTACCCAAAACCTGACACAATGCATAATATGTATTCTTGAAATAATTCTCAAACTCGTCACAGCTAAAAGGCTCTGACTCTTGTGCAGCAAATTTTTACCCCTTCTTTCCCAAATCTCTTCTTCTATGCTTGGGGAGCTTGTGAGTCTTGTATGCATGTGTGTTCTTGTCATACTCTTGCTTTAATGTAAAGAAATGAATGGAAATTGTAGCAGAGGGATCTAACTTGAAAGTTTTTACAACTTGGGTTCTACTTATTTCCATTATGTGGATTTTGTCTACACTCCTTATGACCTTATCCTTTGGGTCATAGCACTTGGGAATTTGTTTTATCAAGATGACATCCACAAATACATTAGGCACAATAAGTTTGCCTAGATTAATTCTCCATAGATTGCTAATAGGTTTAGGGAACTCAGATCTTCTATAGGCATACTGAAACAAATCCCATCCAGTTTGTGGCACAACAATGTCTCTAATTCCCTAGGAAAAGTTCTAAAGGTTGTTAGAAAGAACACCCTCACCAGTGACTCTCTTTCTGATAGTTTTGGCCCCAAGAAATAATCTAATAAGATCATCTTCCATAATCCTGGTAAAATCCCATTTTATCCCTCTGGTTTTTGGCTTTTCATCTTCAATTTTAGGCTTTACCTCATCAGTTTGTGGTTTTACCCTTTTAGCCCTAGGTCTGCTTGCTGACGCTTTACTAACTTGACTCATTTTGTTAATCTGAAATGAAACTGGGGTTCTTGAAATCAAATTCATATACTAGACTACCCTTTCACAATCATTAATATCATACCAGGAAAAATTTGATCTTGCAATATTTTGATCACACAAACTTTACAAAATATTCCTTCTTTCAAACTAGGGTTTGCAAATTTATCATAGGCACACGAATCTCTTTTCAATTTTAAAACTTAGATTGTTCACAAAAGAAGGGTTGAAATCCTACTTACTTGGCTCAGACCGTATCAGCCAGCTTCAAATCTCCCTGCTTTGATTTTCACATCTTTGAGCACTTAAATGATGCGCATGCAAAATGACGAGGGAACACACAGAATTTCAATTATATGGATTTGAATACATTAGAATGTCATTAATGGTGGACTGATGGCTCACGTAAGTGAGATGGGAGAGGCTGATAAATAGCTGTTTCAAGTACAAATCAGAGCCGTAGATGAAAAATGCCTTAGGACATGATAAATGACTATCGCAACATGTACACACATCACCCTTTTGCTTTGAAACTCCACTGCACTAAACATGATATGAAAGGACCTAATGACGAGCAAGAGGAGTGCCATGTATATCCCACTTCATAATACCTTTTACCGCCAACCTAACACCAAATCCATCACATATCACATTTCCTTAATAGTGCTCCTTCAAGTAACTTGCGACACAAAGACTTCATGTGATGAACCAGAATGAGGACACATGGCAAAGATTTGAATCATCAGCACACATCACTTTTTGCTTCCACCCTCAAGCATATCAAATCATGATGTGAATAACCCACGCAATGCAACACAGAGTAGACACCTGTAGGGAAAGCACATCGCATAATGCATTTTTATCATGAAGCACCCAAAACACAAACATGATGAAAAGGACTCATGCAATAGGGAACTTAAGCTACAACATATGCGCACATGCTCGAAAGATGTTCTTAAAAAAAGGGGGGGCCATGCTAGGCACCACAAAAAGGGGATAAGACCTTTAAACATGACCCTAAATCAGACTTAGGATAGAACTTAATTTATTTCATAGGTCCAATCATTTGAAAAAAATTCTAGCCAGTCAAGACACGAATGTAAAGGCATAAGTCACAACTAGACTGACTAGGAAATAGGCACATCTGGTCAACAAAAGAAAAGAACACTTAGACCCAACAACTAAAGACTAGGGTTTTTTGATGATTCACAAGTTTTGATAAACCCTAAGCACTGTTTCACAAGAATCCCTACCCACAAAGATCAAACAAAGGTCTCAAGAAGGGGAATCACACCCTAGACCACAAGAGTTTTCACAAGTTCCACCATACTCCATAACATTTAGCCCCTACTTTAATGTGTGTATGATCTTACAATCAATACATGCATTAAAGTACATTCGAAGCACATCAAACACATCAAACATAAGAGCAAAGACACACCCTAAGTTTGGAGAACCATTTCTAGCCCCCAAGATTAGGCAAACATAAGAAAACACTTGACAATCATTGTGATGATAATTTGGAGAACAACAGTAAAAACCTATTAAGCTACCACAAAACTCTAAATTTCTACTCAAACCAAAATCACCAATGAAACTATTATAAAAACATAGAATTTGAAGAAAGCATTATTTATAACTTCAAAATGCAGGAAAACATTATTTATACCTTCAAAATGCAGATTTCTCCTTCATGTCCCATTGTGTCCTATCTTCTTAAGATCTTGATTTTGTTGATTGTAATTATGCTCTCAGAATGCACTTCTTTGTTTCAAGATGACTCTAAGATGAATGGACTTGTGGTGGATTTTATGTAAAGTAAATGATTCTACAATGTTAAACTATGATAATGATTTGTATGAAGCTAATACAATGCAACAACGGAGATGGTTAATGCTAAATGATATGCTAATGGAGATTTCTAATTGATAATACTATGAAAATAAAAGCCAAAGGCACACATTTGATATTTGATATGCTTTCAGCAGCATGAAAGTATGATCTTTCTTGTTATCCTCCAAAATGAGGATGAGAGGCTTCCTTTTATAGGCAAAGGATGGCTTAGACCTGTTGACTTTTCTTCTGAATCAGCATTAGGGTTTGCCACTTCTAATGCATAGGCAGATTTAGCCAACTAATACAGGAGGTTGCGTGAGCTCCTCCCCTTCACTTCTGGTTCTGCCGCACCAAGGGGGGTATCCCTATAACTCAAGATGTAACCTTGACTAGCTCAAAGATAGAAAGATCTAACTTGACAACAACAGGCAGAATACTCTCATGTATGGACCAAGATCTGTATGATAGATCACAAGGTGGGCAACGTTCTTGGACATATATGTCTGGTTAGGGATGAGAGAATGCAAGGGTTTCCTACTCCTAATCCTACAACTAACAGATAGAAGGAACAGATGGTTTAGTTTGAATTTTGGATGCAAAGCTGGACATGGTGTATAACCTCAACACAGAGCTAGATTGGTGCCTATCCAGGGCTTGGAGTCGGTAGACATACACCTGTGAATGATCAGCATGAATAGCTAAAACTGGATTTCAGGGGGAATACACATGATATCTGCCTTACAGATATCTCCCAATAAAGAGTGTTAAGCTGTCTATACTTATGGCATCCCTATTGCAGTAAGAAAGATACATGCAAAACTGGAGACAGAATCAGCATAACACATGCAAACACAGCATTATTCATATAAGATTAACCATGAAATTAGTGGATTCATGCCAAATCGTACAACAGGAGATACATAAACTCACAAGTTTGCTGCACAGAGCAACCAAAACCAGTTGTATCTTATTACAGAGCCAAAATGTCCAGTTTTCAACAACCAAAAATGAGTAACACTTCCTGCTTATAACAGCCAGGTAGTGTACCACAGCAATTAATTACATGGTTGACCAAAAATCCTGCCAGATACACAGTATCAGAAAAATGGCGCTCAACACATTACCAGATTGGCGCCCAAACATGAATGCAGTAGGTAGGGGAGGAGACAGGAAGAAACCTCGAGCCCTGCGCCACTGTCCGTTGATGTACACCTTCAATCGGGTACCAGATCTGTCCATACCTCTGCAACCTTCGCCATTAATGGCGCACCAACCCGTGGCCTTGGGAAAAACATCAATTGTGCATCGCAACCATTTCCCACCAAGATTCATCGTCATGATATTTGAAAATATGCAGGATATCAATTATCCCACATGCACCCCATGGCGACCTTTTCAACACTTTATATACTAGGCCACGAGCATATATGATGTCGGTGCTTTTGCTCCTGACGACACTAGTATAAGACATCATCATCATTATCCTTCAGCAGCATGATATCCTGTCGCTTGAAATATCACCCTGACGTCAGCATCATATCGCAATATAACCTGCATGATAATCGCCTTCATCGGCACAACCTGATCCATCGGAGGAAGATCCTCCTGCTTAGCCGATACCAAAAGTCTAGCCGATGAACATCCTGATGACGTCACCGTCATATCCTACTGACGTCATCAGCATATCTGCCTGCTGCGCACCTCCTCATATCCGGATGACGTCATCACCCATGTTTGCAAATATCGGGGGATCTCCACAAGATGATCAGTGTTAGAAATATGACCCCCCGGACCTTGATGACGTCACCACCACATGTCGGCATCAGGATGATATTCGGAAGATAACCGGATATTTGGAAATATCATCCTGATGCACAAATATCATGCTGCACTGTAGCTCCACCATAAGATCGGGGTGATAGATGAATATGCCAGATATTTGAAAAGATCACCCCCACTAGATAATGCACGAAGCCGACAGGCGGATATCTCCCTTCGGAAATATCATGATGCAGATAGGCAGAAAAGTGGATATCACCCTGACGTAAGAATGACGTCAGCATCATCAGGATGATAAAACAACGAACATGAAGTGATACAACAACATCAGGATGATATTGACTAAGATCATCCTGACGTCCAAAATATGATGACCACGATAAAAATCGGGTCACACTTAGAACTTTACAGCAACATCATCAGGATGATCTTAACAAAGATCACCCGATGTTAAAATATCACCCCGCGAAAGATCATGCAGGCAGAAAATATGATGACCCTCGCAAGCAACACAGTGATAACTGAAAATATGATGATGATGATCTCCTCCTCAAGGAAAATATGATGCTGCAGCTGAAAAATGCTGAGGAGGTCCAACACTTAGAACATCTTTAAGGAAGGTGCCTGCATGAAAATTGCTCAAAAACTGTTAGTCAATTCAGGCACTAACACTGGCTTTGTCTGGGGACGTGCAGGTGCAAGACTGCAGCGAGAACCCCAGATCTCTGGGATGCAGACCAGTCCCTTATCCATTGGGCACAGAGTCAAATACTGCACCGACCTGCATCACCAAACACACTTGATGGCCTAAGGCCACCAAGAAAAGAAAAAACATGTATCTCCCTTTGTCAAATATCTTGTTTTCATCTGCATGCACTGGGTCAAGCTTGGAGATACTACAGAGATCCACCCACAAACAAATCTTGTCATCTGCATATTCAACCCTCTGATTTGGCTTGTCATTATCACCCCTGTGCAGATAACCTTCAACATCATGTGACATGTGGGTGCAGAATGTATCAGGCAATGCATACTCAAATGGTATAGAACACAGGTTATCATCTGTATCATCATCATGCATTGCAACATGATCTCCTAGCTGGACTGCAAATAGGAAACACTCAGAGTCCACCACACAACTAGGAAGATCAGGGCTCATTGTATTATATGCTAGCACATCAAAAGAAAAGCTTTCAAAATCACAATTGTGCACATCATGTACACAACAATCAGCAGCATCAGGGTGGAAAAGATCAGGCTCTGGCATCTCTTTCAAATCAGGCACATTTTCACAATCACTTACCTGATGTATGTTGTTTCCTCTTTCATCAGGATGAGAAACAGAATCCAAACCAAAAACAATGTCTAGATCCTCACCATACTCAAATAAATCCTCATCACCATATGTGTCAAAGATGGGTGATCCAGGTACATCAGCTTGATCATAGTATGCCATTTGTTCATGGGCAGCAGAACATGCATCTTCATCACCAATGGATTCCCTTTGTGGAGGAGTATCAGCTTGTGTGTCATAAGCAAAACAACCATCAAATGAAAAACAATCATGCTCTGAACTAGCACTTGTTTCAATCTCTGACTGCTCTTCACGATCCCCATGTGTTTGAAAAGAAGTCAATGGGTCACACATAGGACTGTTTCTCTGTTTGCTTATATCTTCTCTGTCTTGAGTACAATACTCACAATTATCTCCACAGGTCCATTCCAAAAGTTGTTCATTGCTGTCCACAACCTCGTTATTGTTTTCATGGTCAGATGCCTTATCATTGCAATGGGAATCCTCATTAGTCCTTTCACTAGCACCTTCAATATTCATCTTTTCATCTTCACATGATGCTTTAATTATTTGGTCATTTGCAGCTTCACAACGATTTTTCACACCAAGGCCTGGGGACAGGGGTTTCAGCAGGTACACATTTCTAATTTTTTCTATCTTTTCTATGAACCTGTATGCCATCTGCATACTTGTCACCTTGAAATCCCTCAGTATTGCACTAAAGCCCTCCTCAAAAGCTTCAAAGAATATGCCAACACAGGCTGAAATATCAGGTCTGAAGACTTCTGGGATCTGTGAAAGGGCTATTGCAAACCTATGACTGAAATCAACACATGGCTCTTCATCTTGTTTTCTGATTCTCATCAATTCTGCAACAAGATCAGCCGGTTCTTTTGCAAATTCTTCCTTGAAACAGTCAGCAAGCTCATCCCAACAGGCAAAGGACTTCTTTGGAAAGCTCAAATACCAGTCTTTTGCTTTTGCATCAAAGGACCTAACAAAAAACCTCATCCACATATCCTCATCTCTGAATGAATATTTTCCCATAAAACTGTGAAAATTTTGGATATGTGCATTCCCATCACATACATTGTGACCACTAAATCTAGGCATCTGACAGTATATCCTAGCAGGCATAGTTTCTACTTTATAATCCACCCATGACAAATCCAGTTGGTTATACAAAGGATCAAAAGGGCTGAGAAGAGGTTTAGCCTTCTGACTGGCAGACACAACAGGGTTACTGCTTTTTAACTGGGCCTGCTCAGCCTCTAAGAATATCAACCTATTTCTTATCTCTTCTATTCTTTTATTCGACATTTCACCACTGAGTATGGGATAATTCATACTTGGATTCATAAAAATCTTACTCTTAGACATCCTTTGTCTGCCTAAGACCTAAGGCTTCCCCTGGCATCTAACTTATGCAGCAAAACAACAAATATAAAGGGGAAGGAACAAGGTACCTTTTCTCATACAGATGCTGAAATATGAACAGCACATTTTTGTCACATCACATACATCCATCTTTCATGTGCAGTCAGATCTTTTTTGCAGAGTCGCCACCTCTCCAGAGAGGACAAAATTTTCAATAGCTGAAAGCTACTTTTCCAGGTTCATTCCACCAGCAGAGCATCATTTTGTTGGTGACTCGGATGGGTCACAAATATAAGCCTTTCTCAAATTTCTTCCCAGCGGAGTCGCCATTTTGTTGACTTTTCTTCTGAATCAGCATTAGGGTTTGCCACTTCTAATACACAGGCAGATTCAGCCAACTAATACAGGAGGTTGCGTGAGCTCCTCCCCTTCACTTCTGGTTCTGCCACACCAAGGGGGGTATCCCTATAACTCAAGATGTAACCTTGACTAGCTCAAAGATAGAAAGATCTAACTTGACAACAACAGGCAGAATACTCTCGTGTATGGACCAAGATCTGTATGATAGATCACAAGGTGGGCAACGTTCTTGGACATATATGTCTGGTTAGGGATGAGAGCATGCAAGGGTTTCCTACTCCTAATCCTACAACTAACAGATGGAAGGAAGAGATGGTTTAGTTTGAATTTTGGATGCAAAGCTGGACATGGTGTATAACCTCAACACAGAGCTAGATTGGTGCCTATCCAGGGCTTGGAGTCGATAGACATACACCTGTAAATGATCAGCATGAATAGCTAAAACTGGATTTCAGGGGGAATACACATGATATCTGCCTTACAGATATCTCCCAATAAAGAGTGTTAAGCTGTCTATACTTATGGCATCCCTATTGCAGTAAGAAAGATACATGCAAAACTGGAGACAGAATCAGCATAACACATGCAAACACAGCATTATTCATATAAGATTAACCATGAAATCAGTGGATTCATGCCAAATCGTACAACAGGAGATACATAAACTCACAAGTTTGCTGCACAGAGCAACCAAAACCAGTTGTATCTTATTACAGAGCCAAAATGTCTAGTTTTCAACAACCAAAAATGAGTAACACTTCCTGCTTATAACAGCCAGGTAGTGTACCACAGCAATTAATTACATGGTTGACCAAAAATCCCGCCAGATACACAGTATCAGAAAAATGGCGCTCAACGCATTACCAGATTGGCGCCCAAACATGAATGCAGTAGGTAGGGGAGGAGACAGGAAGAAACCTCGAGCCCTGCGCCACTGTCCGTTGATGTACACCTTCAATCGGGTACCAGATCCGTCCATACCTCTGCAACCTTCGCCATTAATGGTGCACCAACCCGCAGCCTTGGGAAAAACATCAATTGTGCATCGCAACCATTTCCCACCAAGATTCATCGTCATGATATTTGAAAATATGCAGGATATCAATTATCCCACATGCACCCCACGGCGACCTTTTCAACACTTTATATACTAGGCCACGAGCATATATGATGTCGGTGCTTTTGCTCCTGACGACACTAGTATAAGACATCATCATCATTATCCTTCAGCAGCATGATATCCTGTCGCTTGAAATATCACCCTGACGTCAGCATCATATCGCAATATAACCTGCATGATAATCACCTTCATCGGCACAACCTGATCCATCGGAGGAAGATCCTCCTGCTTAGCCGATACCAAAAGTCTGGCCGATGAACATCCTGATGACGTCACCGTCATATCCTGCTGACGTCATCAGCATATCTGCCTGTTGCGCACCTCCTCATATCCGGATGACGTCATCACCCATGTTTGCAAATATCGGGGGATCTCCACAAGATGATCAGTGTTAGAAATATGACCCCCCGGACCTTGATGACGTCACCACCACATGTCGGCATCAGGATGATATTTGGAAGATAATCGGATATTTGGAAATATCATCCTGATGCACAAATATCATGCTGCACTGTAGCTCCACCATAAGATCGGGGTGATAGATGAATATGCCAGATATTTGAAAAGATCACCCCCACTAGATAATGCACGAAGCCGACAGGCGGATATCTCCCTTCGGAAATATCATGATGCAGACAGGCAGAAAAGCGGATATCACCCTGACGTAAGAATGACGTCAGCATCATCAGGATGATAAAACAACGAACATGAAGTGATACAACAACATCAGGATGATATTGACTAAGATCATCCTGACGTCCAAAATATGATGACCACGATAAAAATCGGGTCACACTTAGAACTTTACAGCAACATCATCAGGATGATCTTAACAAAGATCACCTGATGTTAAAATATCACCCCGCGAAAGATCATGCAGGCAGAAAATATGATGACCCTCGCAAGCAACACGGCGATAACTGAAAATATGATGATGATGATCTCCTCCTCAAGGAAAATATGATGCTGCAGCTGAAAAATGCTGAGGAGGTCCAACACTTAGAACATCTTTAAGGAAGGTGCCTGCATGAAAATTGCTCAAAAACTGTCAGTCAATTCAGGCACTAACAAGACCCAAGGGGCAAAAGATCAATGGTTGAGGAATTGGTCTTATGACATGGAGGGTCAAGATTGAATTGGTTGGATGAGGGGAGATATAGAAGGAGGATGTTCCTACTACATTGACAAGATGGAGAGATATGTGGGAAAAGGAGCCACATGGCGAGATGCTCACAAAGACCATGAGAGAAAGATGGAAGAAGGAGTCTATGTTTGTTGGGATGTTGGAGGGAATATAGGGCTCATGAGACAAGTGTCTCATAGTCAACTTTGACCATGGTGATGTGGAGAAACCAACTTCTACAAAGTGCAAGATTGTGAGAGGAAATAGGACCTGTGTTGAGGATAAATATTTAATTAAATGTTATTAATATTTAATTTATGGTGCAACATGGAGGTGAGGTGTCAAATGATGTGTATGGTGATCTAGATGAATGATGTGGATTTTAGGAATATGACTTTGTCTTAGAAGAATAATTAACTAATTAGGGTTATTTAATTAGAGATAACTTTAGAAGAATTAAGATATTTAAATAAATAAATTAAATTTTATTTAATTATTGGAATAATAGGATAAAATGTGAATCAAATAAATAAAAATTAGTATATTTATTTATTCATAGAGGAAACAAAAATAAATTAAATATAAAATATTTATTTAATTTATCTTGAGTCATTTTTAGGTGTATACAATCACATAAGACATAATGAATACAATAAGGAAGTATGTAATACACGAAGCAGACAGTAAAGCATGCAATACATGGAGAAGACACGAATACAAACACATAATACATGAAGCATACACAAAGAGAAGACATTATTAAACAATTTTATATATATAACCCTAACTAGATGATGGGGGAGCTCATTGCTACATGCCACCATCAAAGGCACACAAAACACACAACATGGGGGAACTCATCGCTACATGCCACCACAAAACACACATGACACATGACATGGCGGAAGCTCATCGCTATGCGCTACCACTAAAACACGTAAAACATGCAAGGAAGACACATGGAAAACACATGGAATACTCAAGCGTCGTAGAGTATGTCATCGACACACTATACGTCTTATACACAGCAAGCACGGGCAATAGGGAGGAGCTCATCGCTATGCTCCACTATCTAAGACATGCCAAACACACCTAACGATTGAGCTACGCTACCATAACCACCAAATACATGCTTAAGGGTGAATAACTCAAGATCCAAACCCACCTCGCGCAGAGGACTTTTTAAAAGGATGTGCAACCGCTCAAGGGAAGATACAATCCCACCTTCCGCAAAATGGCTTTCAAAATTCAACCCCACCTGCATTTGCAGATGCCTTACGGTGAAAAGGAAGCATGCACCAAGTATACAACCCCACATGCATCCGCAAATGCCTTACAGTACAAAGGAGGTATACACAAAATAATACAAAGTACACAACCCCACCTACATCAGCAGATGCCTTATAGTGAAAAAGGAAGCATACACAAACACGCTTTATCAATATCTAAAATATCCAAGCATAATACCACAATATATGCCCCCACCTTAAAGTGGTTGATCCCGATTACCAGTATCAATCACGTTTAAGGTAAAGTAAAAACACACAAGGAAACAAAAGCTTTCGCAAAGCCCATGCCCCAAAGTGACATGTACTTGCAATTGCCAAATATTCCCACAAACACATCTATATCATTTGCTAACATAATCAACAATATATAAAATTTGGTTAGAAAATCTATTCTAGGATAACAACCAAATCATTTAACATATTCCTTAATAGACCAAGGCTACACTTGTAGATTTAGAATTGAGTATAGCCGTAAGGTGATGCTTCAGGTAACCCAAAGTGCATAGAAGCAAATTTAGAATATTGCAAAGGTTTGTTACAAGAATGATAATACGATACATGATCACATCACAACACAAGGTGATTCTACTAGTTAGGCATCAATAATATATCAACCCCATCTTCATTTATGGACTAGGTCCATTTTTTCTTTCTTTTTGTAGGGATGCATGGTCCTTATTAGTATTTATTTGTTTTCGTCATTCGCCGACTAGTAGAGCCACTGAATAATGGAAACACTAAAAATGAGAGAGAAGATAAAAGCGACTTAGGTCCACAATGTGGGAAGATGCCCCCAAGACATCCTCCACAACATTATGCCACTAAGGAACCACACACAACAATTGCAATAAAATAGAGGAGAGTAGAAGAATAGAGAAACAAATAGAAGAATGGTCACAATAGAGGTGGTCTCCTTGTATCCTTGACCTTACGAGAGTATCAAGGGTCATCCAAGGATACCTAAACAACATTTAACACAACACAGGGGAACACAACACAACACATAAGAGGAGGCCACCCATGAGAGCTACTCAAAGAGGTGCTACATCAAAGGTGACTAAAAGAGTGGGAAATACTTACTTGTTATATTTGATCTTAATCTTTATATTTACTGTTAAGGATTGGTACTTTGTTCTTCCTTCCCTTTGAATCATGTTAGCTGTGTTGTCTGCATTTTTGGTATTTGTGAAGAGGAAGCCATAGGATTTGATAATAAAAATCTTCACCCTTGAAGGTTTTCTCCTAATTGATGTAAGGATGGTGGAGGAGAAACCTTAAAAATTCCCATTTCTATCAGTTGAGGTGGTGTTGGAGCATCTTGAACCTTAGACACATTTTTTTCATTTTGAGTAAGCTCAACATCCATCCCCAAATGATCTAATTTAGGAGAACTATTCATATTCTTTGCATCTGTAGAGATATCCAAGGTACTTAAATATTCAAGAAAGGGTAAGCAATCCATAGTATGGGCCTCATTTAAGTTGTTGAGAAGAGATTTAAGATTTGAAGATGAACATCCATTATCAATCGATTGAGGAATCTGTTCAAGAGGAGACTCTTCATCCTCTAATGCTTCATCCTAAACAAGGATAGCATTGGAATGTAGAGATGGTAAGGTGGTGTTGAGGAATGTATCAATGATTTCATCTTCTTGTGCCAAAATATCTTCACAAGCGGGAATCATTTTGGGAGAGAAATCCAATTTAAATTGGATGAGGCAAACAAGGCTATGCTAGCCTCGTATGTCTTAGAAATGATGTCCATGATATCATCATGAAATGTAGTAAGAGAAGAAGAAGTATCTTTATCATAACCTTCCTCATGATCATTCATAGAGATTAAATTAGTGAGGTTTTCTAATATCGAAGGGTATATACCCATGAGAGTTGTGAAACTATCAAAATCAGATATTTAACAAAGGATTTCATATGTGGAACACATAGAAATGTCAACATCATATATGTATGCTATTTGTTTTAAGACATGAGGATACTTATTAGTGAATTTTAAGAAATTATCAATATCTATGATATATGCAAACAAAGCTTCCAAAGATGAATAACAAGAAGCATCCATGATGAAAGTATGATAACTCGTTGCACACCCAGACACTAGTTTGAGGAAATCAGGTTTTTGAAGATCAAAACACACTAATTTTACTACAAACAAAGTGAGTACGATGCGAAGAGTGTTTCACAAAAGGGAAGTGTTAATGATTTTGAGACTTTGCACAAAGAAGTGTGAAAAAGAAGTTAAAGTTTTTAGTGTTAAAATACACAATGTGTAATTGTAAAAATTGTGATTTGTGAGATGAAAGAAGAAATATGATGCAACTATTGTCTCTCAGATTTGCACCCTTGCTGAGTTATAAAACTTGGCAATCTGGAGAAACATGGGATCTTTCCAGGTCTGTGGGTCACCTGTGATGGAAAGAACCTCTGGAGAAGGTCAGCTTCCTATTGATACTCCACCTATACTTCTTGTACTAAAGTCTTTGCAGGGAAAAGGGTAAGAAGGATTGCATTAAAATGAAACCTACTGTCTAAGGTGATGCACCAAAAAGATCATCAGAAAAACTACACAGAACTGCCACACTATAGAGCCAGTAATAATAAGACTCCCTTACACAACCCAGCAAATCATAATCCTTGCATCATTACTTTGTAAGGAGGCTAAATAACAACAGTCTTGTAAAGGAGAAAGAGGTTTTCTCACTACCCAAAAATGATTGTTATTCCTTGCACATCTCACAACCTGCAAAAATATATATCCCTGCATAAAGGCACCAACATGAAATACAGCTCCAAGGACAAAGAAACATCACAAAGATCTGCACTAACATTGAGGACACACAATATCAGAAGAAATGGGAAGGTCTGAACTGCTTATTACTACTAAAAAAGGTGTTACAATGCTGTATATCTCTGAAAATGGGTTACAAAACTGTTCACTTCTGCAAAAGAACTCGGAAAATTACAATATACAGAGTAGTGAATAGAAAGAACTGGTGAATAATGAACAAGGAAGAAGACTATATACTTCCCAAATAGCTGTAAATAGATAAACATGAACCACCTCCATTTTCATGCATCTCATAAATCCCCTCAAAATATCTCTGTAAAGTCCTCCAAAAAGGGTTCCCAATGCATAAATGGTCAAGGCATGCCATCAACTATCATAAAGGCACCTGAAAATGTCATAGAATGCATTTAAATGATCTTTAAGGCTTCTGACATAAGTCAGATCTATGTAATAACTCCCTTGCAGCATCATAAATATCTGATATTTTCCAAATAAATGACATAAATACACATTTTTTTGCATTTAATTAACATTTAACTAAGAGGTTTATAATTACACCACCTTAGTAAATGTTTTACAATTCAAAATTATACAAACCTATGCAGAAAATAATGACATTTATGACATAATAATCTAATTCTCTGATTTTGCATGATTTAGGGACCAATTAAATGTCGTAAAAAGATGACAAAGTAATCAAAGAGACTTACTTTGTCATTTGTGATAATCTGCCCATTCATGCCTCTGTGCATTATTACAAACGATAAAGTAATTCATAAATAATTACTTTGTCGTTTGTTTACAACATCTAATCTGTTCCAAGATTATGCAAAAAAGACATAAAAAAGATGTCCATATCTCCTAGGCAAAAAACACAACACATCCACGGCATATTCACTTGCATCTCAAAGCCATGATAATATCTCAGAATCCCTAGCCATTTCCATTTTCGCATACATCTCTATCATGCTTTGCGAGGCCTAGGCAATATACTATAAGGTCTCCCTTATGACTCCATATACATCACCATGTCTCAAAAGGGAAAAAAACATATCCACCCTGTAGCTCCAATACCAACATGCTTTATACCTACACTCCACCTTGTATCTCCCAACACACATTTTATGCCTTGGCAAAATAAGGCATATGACCTTGTAGTTTCTTGTAATGCTTTTGACTTTAAGAAAATAACAAAGTCAGAAAAACATGCCTCACGGCCCCCTCTTGCATTACTGCTAGGTTTTAAGACTTTCAAAGTCTCCACCACGGCACAAAATAGATGAAAATGATTGTTATAAATCAAAAGTCAAAAAGACCATCGATTGGGAATGGTCGATTGATGAAAAAGGGAGAAAGAAAACCTAAAATTATCATTTTACATCTTCAATTTCTCATGACTTCTCCCTGCCATGCCGCCACGAGGGTTTGGAATGCAAAAAATGCATCATTTTCTGCCGATTTTGAGTGTTTTCCTGTCAATTTTCAGAGGAAAACATGAGGTAAGTTGGCTTCTTTGAGGTTTTGGCTCTTTTGAAGTCAATTCTGGGCCTCCATGATCTCATTTTTTAACTAGTTTTGATGTACCTTTCACTATTTTCTGGGCCGACCCCTCTGCATTACCTTGCTGTGTTGAGGTCGTTTTGAAGGTGGAGATAGAGGTCGACTTGGAGGAAAACCCTGTGGGTTTAAACATAGCACTGGTAGAAACAAAAGGTAAGTTCCCACTCCTGTCAAACCTTCTCCATTTTTGTGAGCTTTCACTTATGAATTTCACTGCCTGGGGCCGATTTCTTGAGGCATTGCTGAGTAATTGTTGTTTGAAAAGAAATGAAAACCTTATATTTTTCTTCACACTTGCCATTTCTCTGTAGGGTTTTGAGTACATCCTTTTGATTTTATGAGCACCACACATGATAAAAAACTTGAAAAAACCTGTAAACAGATGTCTCTATGCATTGTAAATTCAAAAATTTATATTTTTCTTTGTGTTGTTTTGATAGAAAACCTGAAAGAACTTTATTTTCTGAACTTGCTTGCATATTTTCGCCTTGCTAAAGCACGATTTTAATACATTTATGTTGATTTTCTGGGCATTTTTTGCTGTTCTCTGTGACTGTGTATTTCACTGCCAAAGGCTGCAACCTGGGGTTTTGTGAGTATTTGCTTAAAAAATGAGTTGAAACCCTAGATCTTTCCTATTTTCTGCATTTCTTTGGCTGTGAACAAGCCCCAGCCTTGACAAAAAACTTGGAAAAAATGACATATATGTCTTGCTACAACTCAAAATCCGTATTTTCTGGGTGGCTGTAGCATGATCTTGAAACTCCATTTTTGTGATTTTCAGAGGGTTCCATATATTTTGAACTTAGAAAATTTCTGCACTTTTCTGGGAATCTACATTTTTCTGTTGTTCTCTTTTAGAGGGTTCTATAAGCATTTGAACTTGGAAAAAATTGTATTTGATGCTCCTCTTGCTGATTCTGAGATCTTCTTATGAGACTATTCTTCTAAATTGTTTGTATGAAAAAGTGATGCTGCTACAGTTTTGTATTTTTAAAATCTTGCCATGTTTCTTGCTCCCACATTGTTGCACACTATCCACTTCTGGAAGATACTCTGGTAGATGCCAAAAATGAACCTGTAGCTGTTTCTGATGAGTTTCACTATGCATACACTTCTGTACTAATGTGCTATGTCTTTCATTGTATTACCTGTAGCTTCATGCATCTTCTTGAGATTTATGAGATGAATCCTCTTGATGTCATCTCTGATGTGGCACCAATTGTATAGGATATTCTCTTGTGTTCTTATTATCTTCTCTCCATAACACTATTACAATCATATTTGGCATGCTTAAAACTCTTGGGATTGTATTTTTGTGGCACCCATGACAATGACTATCTAGGAATGTTTGGACCTTCCCTCTGACAGTGATGCTGCTAACTTGATTAGGTTGTTCCAAGTAGTCTTTAAGCTGATACAGATTCTCCTTGGGTTAAACAGTCATATTACTCTGTGCTCATAGCTGTTCATACCTTGTAGTTTGACCTCTGCAAACCTAAAACAACTTGTTGCTTCCTTTATCACATTGTAGTCTATTTGATGGTGTTGGCATTGATATCTCATGACTATAACTGTTGCATCTTTCTCTGTTTTCTATGGCTGTTACAAACCATTCCGCAGGTATAGACCTCCAAATCTTTTATGACAGATTTATTTAGCCTTCATCATGATATCACAATGCATTTTTATATTCTGTTGTCTCAAATTCTCTAATAGAGCACTCAATCAATTTCTTTTATATCCATATCTTCCAACCTCTACCATGGTTTGACTGTCATATTGCAACAGTAGTTGTCCATATTCCAAACAGTCCATGTATACCTTGTGAACTTGGTTGTGAATCACAAGGAACGCCAAGCCTATGTTCATCAATTTTCAACTTTAATTACCTTTACTTCTTATCAAGTTTTGAAGAATCTCTATGCATGACAGTCCAAAACTCTCTGACAGGCTTGCATAACTGTTCCTCTTCATTCATGCCATTGCTTCTACCTTCTGAGGATCTTCACTACATTATCTTCATAGCACAATCTTTTAAGAGATCACAACATTTGTTGCTCCTTCCATGACATGCTTTTATTGGCTATGACAGTCTTTATGTTTATGACTGCACCTTCTCACAAAAAGAGTATCCCTTGAATGTTTTGTGCTCTTACTGTGTGCATGTCTCAATGACTTCATCATTGTTATTGTCCTCCTTATCTACTGTGATAGTCACTGTTGCATTTAACCTTTGATGACTCTGCCATAGTCTATAGAGACTCATGAAGATGTAAAAAATCTGAAGTGGAGCTCCTAGCTTGTAACAAGGCCTACTCAAGATGGAGAATGAAAGCCCAAGCTAGCCTTGTCAAAAGCACAGTGACCTTGTAGACCTAAACCCGCTTGCACGTATGATTGATCCTTGTTTGCCAATATGACTGCTGTCCAAAATTGAAAATGGCTGTCATCTTTAGGACTGTTATGTACATCTTAAACAGTCCTCTCTGCTAGTCATGCAATATATGTTGACTGTCACCTACTTATGCAATGACTGTTTTTACTCCTTGCAGTTTGTCTTGCATTTGTATATGGCATATGAAATGTTTTTGTAAGGACTATGAGTTGGGCTCAACCCTTGTGGGAGCCACATTTCCTCCACTCATAATGTAACCTGATAAATCAAACAGAAGCATAATTACACCTGTATCTACACATGAAGCAAACATGTTAAGAAAAACAAGGACCTGCACTCGATATACTTGATTTTTTTTCTTCTCAAAAGTCTCTGTGACACTAACTGGTTTATTGCATCTGAGAAACAAATTGTACATTTATAGATGTATATCATATGATGTATGATGCATCGTCATTGCTCTAACATCAGTTTTCCAAAATTTTATGCAGATAACTAGGGGGGTAGCATGGAGGCAGCAGCTGGATGCAGGACACGCAGACAATACAGGATGACACAAGACATGGCAACAGGATGAAGGCTCGTCATTCAGGCAATGATGAGTCACCCTACCTCATATGCATATTTGTCTTTTAGCTCTTTTACAAATGTATAGTTTGTCTTTTTTTATTTTGCAAGGAAACAGTTAGTCTCACGGCTTGTGTGAGACCTTATACACTTATTTTTCAATACAAATTGTTGATCTTTGAAAAGATTTGTACAATTTCTTAAGTCTAAAAATCATCTGAATGCAACAATACAATGTAATCTTAATTTGTACCAACATGTACATGGATATAATGCAGCAGCAATAAAAATGTACCTTTCTCCCCTTCAAAACTGAAAAGCTCTACTTGATTGAGGCTAGTAGTGAAATTTAGGTAACAGCAACACTTCAAGGAAAAATCAGATATGAATGAATGTTTATGATAGCAACAAAATCTGAAAAAAGATTTTCACTACTAACCCTAGCTTTTGAAACTGACTAGGTTTTACAAACAAAATACAACTTTTTCAACAACACCCTAGCAAATGAGAATTTCAAATGCAAGGTACAATAGCATGAAATGATTGTATATTGTAATATGGATCATATCTGATGTACACTGGATCAAACCCTCTTCCACAATAATATTCAAGGACAAGACCTGTAATGGGTAAAATTTGGATATTTGATGTTTTGGTTTGGTTTGTGTGAATATCCTCCTTTCACCCTTATATTCAAGGACCTAGGGTCGAGCTGTAATGTACTATCCCCTAGGTCACTATGAAATGTGGGAAACTTGGATTTGTGATTATTTAATTGACAATTTCCTTCTCTTATGCTCACTTACACCTTAAAACCCTAATTATGCAAATACGACAACAAACAGATGAATCACAAAGAATGCTTCCGCAAACAGATGTAAAATGACAAATAATTGTGCACCTGTTTTCAGGGTCCGGAGACAGAAAAGTCAAGGACTAAGGAGTGGCGCCCAAGTCCAAGGCCTAGGTTTTTGTCAGGATCTAGAATCTCAATCTGCAACCAATTCCTGTTGTCATAGATATTTTCCTGTTGTGGAACTTTGAGGACTAAAGAGCGGGCACCCTAGTCAAGGGTGTCCTTTTCTTCGTTGATCTACAATTTTGACACTCTGTTGTACCCTCCTGCAACTTCACTTTGTCTAGATCTTCAACCTGTAACCTGCAACCATGAAAACTTTGGGAGGGGGTTGTGGTGTTTAGAGGCTTGCCTCAGTCAAGCTCTGGAGAGACATACAAGTCTTCTGAACACCGTTGTTAGATGGAGAGTGTGTGCCCTTGGGAGGTAGAGGCAAAAACCAAATGATAAATGCTCAATAATCACAATAAATTGCACCTTGTAGTGAAGATCTCATGAGAGGAAGAAGTTCTTCATTCCATGAGGTGATGGATGCTCAAATCTGCAAACACAAACACATAAACAACACAAATCTGCTCTTGCAACACAATGAAAGCCTTGAATCACCTTTAGAACACAATAGCTTGTTAGTAATCATCTAGTAGTCATCTAGTTTACAAATGAATGCCTAAACATGCTTTTATATGCAACTACAAACATTCCTGCCAATAATTTTGTAATTCAAACTTACCATGTCGGCATAGGACCCAAACAACGGTCACAAGCCGACACCCAATAATTAGGGCTGACCCAAAATAGGGTAGGACTAGGGCGCAGGTGCCCAAGTCCTGCCTCCCTATTTTAGGTAGGGGTTATCTCAAGTAGTCCCCTAGGTCCTATTTACCAAGACACTTACGGGTTTTCTCATTAGGATGTTGAAATATGATGTAATATTTCCTAAATGAACACTAAAGACCTGGGAGCTAAATCTAAAGAGGGAAAATCCCCCAAGGGGACATTTTCCAACGTTACATTTAGCCCCCACTTTAATGTATGTATAAATGCGAGGCCAATACATGCATTAAAGTATGGTCACAAACACAAAAACATGCTAAAGCATGGAGAAGACACGCTAATCACGTAGAAAACAATAACAGGCACGTAAAACATGAAGAAGATAGTTACAGTCACACTGAACATGGAGAAGACAAAAAATGCATAGAAGATAGGCATGATTCTTTCTTTTCTTTCTCATATATATGAAATGCAGATGTAAGTACTGGAAAGTAAACAAACCTCCCATAATATAGGATGCACTCATCACGCAGGTCTTTAAACTACATATATGGGGCAACACACATGCAAGACACACAAAACCTGTTGGCAAGAGACACTGCTAGGATTCATAAGTGTTGTCTTTGATGGCAACAAAGTATATCCCACACATCTGTAGTGCATAAATTACTCATACCCAGAGTTAGATTGAAGATAGGTTGATCCTGTAGTCAAGAATAGAGCATATGATAGGGTCTAACAAATTGGGTCCAGAATTCTCTGATGGTGAAACCCAGCATGTCACAGATTTTGGTGAGTAATAAGGAGTATCTAAACTATTGTATTCCAGAGATTTAGCCTCTGGTGACAAAGCATGTGAAAGATATAAGCATCTAAGTATCAGACTCCAATTAGACAGTGCAGACAGAGGAAGAACTGGCCAACAGGGTATCAAACCTCAATCTGGATGTGCAGAAGGTGTTGACCAAGTAACTTAAGGGTTATATGATTTTTTCTAACTTAGGTAATGATTTCTATGCCTAAGTTTTTGGTGCGCATCATCAAACAAGTATGGATTCAGCTGAAAGAACAGTAACTTGTAAATATCCTAAATGTTCTTGTTGCCAACTAGAAAGTTGTTGGAAATCCTTGATGCGGATATATATACCTGATGGATTCAAGCTTGTGAAGGTGTGTAAGTGATAGGAGTATGGATTAAGTGCAAAGAAAAGCAGAGAGAAGTGTGAAGGCAGTAATCCAAGCTTGGAATATGACAAAAGAGTGATACTAAGTAGAGGAAGAATGAAATGTGCCAGATTGGTTTATTGTGCCTAACCGGAACTGAATTCTTGCATATGTGGATGATGTTCATCAGTTCAAACAAATTGTTATCATCTGTAAGTCTCTTGTAGGCAGTGAGCCTCTTGTGAGCAATGTGCTCAGGTAGTGAGCCCTAACTAGCAAGTGCCATTTGTACTTCTTTATTCTTTTAATAGAGAATACAATCTTAGGTTAATCACCCCGTGGTTTTTCCCTTAATAGGGTTTCCACGTAAAAATCCTTGTGTTATGTGTGTTGATTTCATTTCAGTTCTTATGCTGCTTATGCTTTCATGTTTTGATGAATCACTAAATGATAAGATAAGAAAAAGGAAGTAAAAGTAATAAAGTTTTGAGATAACTGATTCACCCCCCTCTCAGTTATCTGCCTTGTTTCCAACAATTGGTATCAGAGCTAAGTTCCTTAGAAAAAGCCTAACAGCTTGAGGAGGATCTGGGAATCTCAATGGATGCATATGGTATGAGAGAACAACTACAGTCTTCCTTAGATGATCTTGATCAATCCCAATCTGAAGTCAATAATTTAAGAGAGTGACTTAAGGACGCTAATGATTTCATCAATGAACTAAAAGAAAAACTCGGTCATTCCATGAAAAAGAGAAAGGAACTACTCCAGAAATTAGCAGATCAGAATGAAGTCAATAATACTGATGAGGACCTGAATGAGAAAACAAAGCTATGTGAAAAACTGTCAAAAGAAGTTGTTATGCTAAGACATGAAATGGAATCAAGGGTTATGAAATTTACCCAAGAAACTGAAGAAAAGAAAAAGACTAAAGATAACTTAAAACAATCCCTCAAGGAGAAAATAGAAGATTGCTACAAAATGGACAGACTAATTAGACATCTTGAGTCTGATCTTGGAGAAGCTAGATACAATGAAGAACAACTTGAGAGTCAGATTGACACTCTTAAATAAGATCTTGAAACTGTCAAGATAAGCTCATCCAAACTTGAAGTACTACTTGAAAGTCAAAAGAGGGTAGATGATAAGCATGGCTTGGGCTATGAGAAAGGTGAAAGCTCTGGATCTGGTCAAAAGAATTATGGGTTAGGAAGGTAAAGAAATAGGCCTAAAAGACCTATGGTAAGACAGCCTAATGCTCAAAGATATCCATCCTTCAATGGAAGCTACTTTAACTACAACAAATTTGGTCATAAAGCAACTCAATGCAGGAGTAGAATGAATCAAAATAATCCATCCTTCTTCGATCAATGTTTTAATTGCAAAAGGTATGGTCACAAATCTCATGAATGCAGAAATATGCAAATGAACAATTCTTTCAATGGTAGATGCTTTACATGCAATAGAATGGGGCATATGGCTAATCAGTGCAGATCAAGAGGATATCAATCAAATAAGCAAGGAAATTTTGTGTTACAATTGCAATAAATCCGGTCATATAGCTAGATTCTACAGGAGCAAAAATCATGATGGAAAAGGTCCGGTGAAACATGATCAGAAACAAGACAAAGGCAAAGGTAAAGTGAATGCAAATGAGATTCAAAAGGAGATGAGCAAGACTTGGGTAAAGAAGAGTGTGATGAACATTGCTGATGGGTCTGAATCAGAATTCGGTGCTGATAATCATTCTGAAAATTAAAAGTGAGCTCTGGCTCAGGGGGAACTGCAAAGAAGATCAAAATTCCCTCAGCTAGCTAGTAAGTGCCTAAATTCGGCATATTAAGTAAGAATTAGAGGTTGCAGATTAAAGTGCTTTTGGAGGTTCATCTAAAAATCATTCAATTGAGAAATCCGCTTATAGAATTGAAGAAGTTATGAGTAGATCCAGTTCCGGCAGCTATCTGGTAAAAACAAAATTTCACAAACAGATCCGGTATGATCTAAAAATGCAATTTCATGGTCTGTAGATTTAGAGGCATGTTTTGAAAGGCTAAAATTATGTTGCCAACTCACTTAGATGATAATTTGAAGATCCGCACAATGATTCATGAGAAATTCACTCAAAATAGGGTAACCAGATGACTTAAAGTGTGCATTTATTGTAATGAGGAATTAGGTTTTTGTGCAAGGATAAAAGGTTCTTCATTCATCATTTACAAACACTTTGCATTCATGAAGAAGAAAGAAGAGCTCTAAGAAGAGATCCTACAGAATATTCAAGTCTAAGTTGAAGATCAAAATCAAGTAGAAATTCACTCCGACAGTCGCATCAAACCCTAAGGCATAAAAAGGTATTTCCTCTCTAGAAAATCTCTCCGAATTTCATTGCTAGAATGGCTACTCCTATGGTTGTGAATGTCACTAAGAGGTCGAGACCAAAATTCAAGAAACACCCTTACAAATCTCTAGAAGTTGATCCCTTGGGTGCATTTTCTAGTATCTCGTATGGTGTTCCGCATGTAGAAGATATTAGGGTTTACATTCATGCAGACATTGATGACTTTGGAGACTTATAATTGATGGAAATATACTGTAAATAGTTAAGAAGTGAGAATTTTGATCTCAAACCAGAATTCAAGGCCCTAAAAGACAAGCACTTTGCACATTGCATACATTTCCTGACTTTTGCAGAGGACGAATGGGTCCAGTATGTGTTAAGTAGGATGCATGATAACTTTATGTGGTTAATGAGTCCATTTAAGATAACCAAAGATGTCATCAAGGCTGTAACTGGATTGCACTCAACTAGTGGGTTGCCTGCACTCAAATCTGTGAAAAATCAAACCGTAACAGAAGCCACCAGATCAAAATATGACAAGAGGGAAATGACTATAGATGACATCACTAATCCGGATGTTAAGTTTGTATCAATTATAATTGGTTACAAGATTTACCACTCAAGTAGGAAAATTTTTGTATCTGGTACAACAATCTATACTACATATCAGATGGTGAAAGAAAATGCAAATTATGATTTGTATGAGATTCTATTGAATCAACTGATGGAGAATCTGCAGAAGATTAAGAAAGATAAGAAAAAATTCCTTCGAGTATGGTAATCTGGTGTTGTGTCTGTTCCTCTACTACATGAATGAGTTACCGAGATCAAAAGGTCTGATCTAGACAAATGATAGACCTATTGCAATTCAAATCAGAGATTATTTGTATGGATTTGGTGATGCACAAGCCCAAAAGACAGCTCTCTGGGGTTACTTCAAGAATTTCCAGAGCATGATGCATGCAAGAGAAAGAATACTAAAATCATTAGTTGAGAAATACAAAGACACAGTTTGCTTCATGGTTGACACAGAACAATGCCTAATGGAGGTAGTTGAGCCAAGAACAGTATGGGTAATACCCATGGGTTATGAAGTTGATGAAAACATATTGGAAGTACATGTTCAACACTTGCTAAGCCAACCCAAGGACACTTAAGCAGAAAGGTTTGGCACCTTTGAGGAGCTAAACATAAAAATACATGTTGAATTAAGGAGGCCTGAAACAAAGAGAAAAGTGAGAAGGGAGGTTGAAGAACTTGCTGAGAAGTTTGGCATAACAAAGGAGGCAGTAGATGCAAATAGAGAAAGAATAGAGAAAATTGAAAAGGAAAGGGAAGAAGCAAATAAAGAAAGCATTCCGGTGGAAGCCTCTACCTGAACAAGATCTACCCAGAGTTCTGCCCCTGTCTCTCCTAAAAGCTCAAAGACTGCTAAACTGGTAAACAAACCATCTGTTACAGGAGAAAAGAGAAAGAAGTCTAAGGCCACAAGAACATATGTGAGCCTTAAGGATGATGAAGAGACAGAATTAGATGTGGAGGTCAGAGATTTAAAGAAAGCCAAGAACAAACCTTCCAAGAATGAAAGGAATGATGAGGAGTAGAAGACAAAAGAGTTTGTTAAGAGACCCACTCTCTCAATTGAAGACATCATTAAAGCAATCACTGTGGATGCAAACTTGTAGCCGGTAACAGAATTCTATGATGAGTACAATGATGCAGACAAGAAAATTCTTGAGGAAACTACAATAAGGTACCTAAACATCTATAACAAAGCTTTCATTGAAATAATTTCCTTGATTCCTAAAAGCTTAGAAGAAGTTTTAGAGTTAAGAAAAGTAAGTGCAAAAGAAAAAGACTTGGAGATCCGAGAATAGATAGTGATACAATTATGTCCAACCATCATTCAAAAACAAATGGACATGGTTTTCAAGGATGTCAAAGATGAATTCTGGAGCAAGTCCAGAATGAATAAACTCATGCTTGGAGAAACTGACCAAATAGCTGATGAGACAAAAGAAATTCTCTAGAGTGTCTTGAAAAGGTTCAATATTCCCATTGTAGAGGAAGCAAATGAAGAGCCTTCTAACATGGATGTTGAAGGATTAAAGAAAATTGATGAAGAACAAATTGAGGCCTTAGATTCCTCTGTTCTGGAAGAGGAAGTGCAGAAAGAAGAAACAAATATTGTTTATGGTAATAAGCAAATCAGTCTGGATGCCCCCAAAGGAAAGGAAGATGAGAATACAAGAGACACTGCAGAAGCAGTACAAAGTTTCTTGTACAAGGAAGTTGTGGAATTAGATGAACCAGAATTGATGCAAGGACCACTAAATCTGGACTCTCTCTCTAGTTCAAATAATGAAGATAGCATCTTTTGCTCAGGCCGAAGCCAAAGAAAAACTCTTGAAATCTCATATGGAGGACTGTGAATTGCTGAGTATTGCATCCGAAGTGCTGGAGAAGATAATGCCCACATATCAGAAGGATCCATCTGCCTCTCCATTTGGTAATTTGAAGAACTTAGTTAATTCTGTCAATACACATTTTGAGTCATTAGAAAAATTAGCAGAAACTAAGGTTCGGAAAGAGTTCTTGGGAAAACGATTCAGTGAGGTACAAGGGCTAATTGAAAATGATAGAAAAACCCTAGATATTGGCATAAAGAGCATTGAAAACACTCTTAAGGATGGTGGAGACATATATAAATTTTGTTTATCCTAGCCTAAAGTTGTAGAGGACATTGAGAAGAAAATGAAAGAACAAGAAGGAAAATTGACAAATCTATCTCAAAATTTTGATCCTCTTACTATCTCTCTGGTAAAACAAGAATGCCAAGCAGTTGTTATAACAAATGAAATAAAGAAACTGGTTAAGGAGAAGAAGAATATAATGGATAGAATGGGTGAACTCAGAGGGATAATCATCCCTAAGTTAGAGTTAATGCATGATGTCGTAGTAGATGCTTTAAGTACAGCCCGGACCAGTGATCCAACATATTTGAAGAGGGCAGAAGCATATGCATTTTTGTTGAGTGGACACATCTCTATTTTGGATAGGATGAAGAGAAGTTGGGCCATAGAGCTTGTACAGCTGAAGACTACATTTGCAAATATATTCAAGTATATGTAAGTTTATCTTATGGACTGTATGTACATATGCGGCCTTATATAATAATTTTTGCATTTTTTTTGGTTTGCGGATCCTACCCTTTGCCATTGATGTCAAAGGGGGAGTAAACAGTAGTGAAAAATGAGGAATCCAGCATTAAGGGAGCACCGATAAGTAGTGTGGAGAAATGGAGGACAAGCAAAGGGGGAGTTACAGTGACACTTAGTCATTTTTCACTAAGTGTTGCCATCAATGCCAAAGGGGGAGATTGTTGGCAAGAGACACTGCTAGGATTCATAAGTGTTGTCATTGATGGCAACAAAGTATATCTCACACATCTGCAGTGCATAAATTACACATACCGGAAGTCAGATTGAAGATAGGTTGATCTGGTAGTCAAGAACAGAGCATATGATAGGGTCTGACAGATTGGGTCCGGAACTCTCTGATGGTGAAACCCAGCATGTTGCAGATTTTGGTGAGTAATAAGGAGTATCTAAACTATTGTATTCCTGAGATTTAGCCTCTGGTGACAAAGCATGTGAAAGATATAAGCATCTAAGTATCAGACTCCAATTAGACAGTGCAGACAAAGGAAGAACTGGCCAATAGGGTATCAGACCTCAATCCGGATGTGTAGAAGGTGTTGACCAAGTAACTTAAGGTGTTATATGATTTTGGCCAACTTAGGTAATGATTTCTATGCCTAAGTTTTTGGTGTGCATCATCAAACAAGTATGGATTCAGCCAACAGAATAGTAACTTGCAAATATCCTAAATGTTCTTGTTGCCGACTAGAAATTTGTTAGAAATCCTTGATGTGAATATATATACCCGATGGATTCAAGATTGTCAAGGTGTGTAAGTGATAGGAGTATGGATTAAGTGAAAAGAAAAGAAGAGAGAAGTGCGAAGGTAGTAAGCCAAGATCGAAATGTGACAAAAGAGTGATACTAAGCAGAGGAAGAATGAAATGTGCTAGATCAGTATACTGAGCCTAACCAGAACTAAATTCTTGCATATGTGGATGTTGTTCATCAGTTCAAACAAATGGTTATCATCTATAAGTCTCTTGTAGGTAGTATGCCTCTTGTGAGCAGTGTGCTTGGGCAGTGAGCCCTAACTGGCAAGTGTCATTTGTTCTTCTTTATTCTTTTAACAGAGAATACAATCTTGGGTTAATCACCCTATGGTTTTTCCCTTAACAGGGTTTCCATGATAAATCCTTGTGTTATGTGTGTTGATTTCATTTCAGTTATTATGGTTGCTTATGCTTTCATGTTTTGATGAATCACTAAATGATAAGATAAGAAAAAGGAAGTAAAAGTAAGAAATTTCTGAGATAATTGATTCACCCCCCCAGTTATTTGCCTTGTTTCCAACAAAACCTCCCAAAATGTAGGATGCACTCATCACGTAGGTCTTTAAACTACATATGGGGCAACAAACACGCCACACAAATCAAGCACGCCAAACACACACACTTTGAAGACATGGAGAAAACACGATAGACAAGCGATGGAGTGTTCCTATTTCTAGGCTCAACACCATCTCAGGCACATTACAGGAACGCACCAATGATTGAGCTTCGCCACAACAATCTCTAAAGACACACTTAAGGGTTGAGATAGTCACAGAACCACTCCCCGCCTCCGTAGAGGACTTTTGAAAATGACAGGATGATGCAATCTTCTCCAAGAAATACACCATCCCCACCTCCGCAGAGGGCTTAAGAAAAAGGATATGCTTGATATCCCACCTCTATAGAGGGCTTACATGATTATTAATTGATTGCAAACAAACTCAGGATGTAGGATGCAATCGTCACACAGGTCTTTAAACTGTATCTGAGGAAAAACACATTGCTAACATCTACAACAGACAGCTTACCTTATATATGCCCCCACCTTAATGTGGTTGATATCATGCATTGATATCAAGCACATTAAAGTAGGAAGAAAACACACAAGGGAACACAAGCTTTCGCAAAGCCCATGCCCCCCGGAGGTGACATGTACTTCACGATCGCCAAATGTTCCCACAAACACATCCTTGCAAGAAACATGTTAGTGTCTACAACATCATGATAAACAACATCAATGCATATGATTAAGCACACAAAGAGCCAAGGTTATACTATGAATTCGGAGTTCAAGGATAACCGTGGGGCTATATCACGAAGCTCTCTGAATTGAATACCACCAATGCTAGATTCAAAGACAAACAAAGGTGCATAGAGCAGCAGTATTGTTAAGGTTTGTAAATGAGATAGCATACCATCAAAATCACTACGCAGAAAGCACAGAGTGCTTCTACTAGCCAAACATCGGATAATTTATTACAACCCCATCGTCATATTAGGAACTAAGTCCATTTTTTTATTGCTCTCAAAAGGGACACTAGGTCCGCATCAATATAAATGTTTTTTTCATCATCCACCCTCTAGATAGAAACACTAGAGGAAGGGAAACAATAAATAAGAGAGGAGAAACAAGTGTCTTAGGGACAATCACGTAGGAGGGTGCCCCCAAGTCACCAACCGCAACGCTATGTCCTTAAGACACAACACACAACAATGAAATCAGAGAGAGAGGCAATATAGAAGAATGATGATACAAATAGAAGGTCACAATAGAGGCGGTCTCCTAGTATCCTGGACCTTAGAAGAGAATCAAGAGTCATACCAGGAGGCCTAAAAAACACATAACACATCACGAGGGAAACACATCATGAGAGAGATAAAGGGTTAGATATACTTACCTGTAGGATCTGCCGGGCTAAGTTTCATTATCAAGTAAATCATCATCATCCTCCCACTCCCAAATGCTAGAGGAAAGTGGGACATAAGGTACCATTGCCAAGTTTTTGTCACTATTCTTTTGTTCATTCTTAAATGCTTCTTGGTTTGACTCAATGTTAGGTGGAATATTTTCTTGTTGAAGTTCATTAGTGCACATATTCGCTATCCTCTTAGGTGGTGGGAGAAGCAAATTATTTTGAGTGATCTCAACATCCATCCTTGAGGGATTTAATGTGAGAGACTTCTCATTCACTAGTGCTACATCCTTAGTGATGTCTAAATGACTTGAATATTCAAACAAAGGAGGGACATTAAAGGTCTTCTCTTCCTTAGTGAAATCCAAGGTGTGTGAACAATCAACTAAAGGAAGAAGGTTGATGGGATGATCCATAGAAGTTTAATGCACTAGGGTAGGATTTTGATTATTGTTAAATGAATGCTCATTGTCTACCCATGGAATGTTCTTTGTTAAAGGGATCTCTTCATTCACTAATGCTTCCTCTTGTCTAGGGAGAGCATTGGAATGGCAAAGTGGTGATGGCTCTTCATTTGCTAATGCTTCATCTTGGCTAGAGTGATCATTAGAATGAAGATTTGGTGGTATGATGTTAAGAGATGTGTCAATGAAATCATCCTCTTGCATCAAAGTGTCCTCATGAGGCAGAACAACCTTGGGAGAGGGATAATAATGTAAACTGAAGTTATCATCACATGTTTTAGCGATAGGTGACATAGGAGAATGTTCCAGAAAGTCGTCTAAGGCTTCATCTAACATTTTGAGGTCATCACTGGTATATATACTATTGATCATGAATTTAGTGAGATCATCTAATATCAAAGGATATATTCCCATGAGGTTTGTGAATCTATCAAAATCAGATATATAACAAAGGATTTCATATGTGGAGCACATAGAGAGATCAACATCATGTATGTATGCTATTTGTTTCAGAACTTGAGGATGTTTATTAGTGAATTTAGAGAAATGATCACTGTCTACGAATTAAGAAAACAACTCTTCCAAAGAATTATCCATGATATATGCTTTCAAATCAATCCCGAATCAGATTTCAAAAGGTACACAAAAAGACAAGTGCAAAAATGACCTAAAATGCTTGATTTTTTGTACTTTTTCAATGCAAATATATGAAAGAAAAGGTGTTGTAAGGAAATTGATCAGGGGAAGAAAATTATATGTCTGATATCAGTCCAATACAGCTATAGGATCCTTCACACCACACTCTTGATACAAATCTAAGATGATGATAGATCAAAAACCTAGTGAAAATACACTAAAATATGCATTTTTTTACCAAATCTCAAGGCAAAAGAGCATGACAAAAGGCGTTGTGAGGAAAATGATGATGGATAGAAAATAATATCAGTAATAATAGCCACTTAAATTCCAAAATATCCATCACAACACGCATGTAGTGCCACTCAAGGTCAAACCCTAGTGAAAATATAGCAAGGATAGACAATTTTTCACAATTTTTCAATTCCAAGACCTAGCCAAAGGGGTGTTGTAATGAATTTTAGGAGGTGCAGAAAATAATATTGATGATATTAGTCACCTCAATCCATAAAATTTATCACAACATGCTTGGAGTGCAAGCTAGGCCAAACCCTAGGGCAAAAATAGCAAAAATGTGCATTTTTTCATTAAATTTTCAATACAAGAGCCCGATAAAAAGGTGTTGTGAAGATTTTTAGGAGGGGTAGAAGATAATACCCCTAATATAAACCAATTAGTACAAAAATATTCTTTACAACACGCCTATGGTGCAAATTTAGAGAGTCGATAAGGCCAAATTTAGTGAAAATCAAGGTTTTTCAAGCCCTAGGTTTGAGATCTTGATGTAAAATGTTATATGAATGTTTTGCAAGATGATATATGATTAAAACATGTACTCAAATCTGAAAATGATTTTCAAGTGCTAACATGCAAAATGCAAGTGCAAATCTAATGAAAAAGCAATAAAAATGCTAGTTTTTGTTGAATTTTCCTATGCAAAAATGCAAATTTGTACTAAAATGCAAGACTACAGCCAAATGCAAATTTGAATAAGCCTCTAAAATTAGTAGAAAAATTTGAAACAAGATTTTACCTACAAATCCTAGATTTTGGAAATACTAAGTTATATGCAAAATTCACAATTTTCAACAAAACCCTAGCAATTTTATGATGAAAATGCAATGCAAACTAATGAATTTTTGTAATTTTCTGTAAATTAAATCAGATCTAATGCAAAAATCAGAAATTTGATGAAATTCAAATTAATTTATGCAACATGAAAACCCTAGAATACAATTTTTTTCCAATTTTTCCAATTTTTCAATTTTTTTAAAGTTTTCCAATGCAATAAGATGAATGACTATATGAATGAATGAAATTAATGAAAATCTGAAGAAAAACACTCAGCAAGGTGCAAACAAGTCCAATAACATGGGTTCACCAAAATGTAAAGGGTAAAATTTGGATAGTTGAGATTTTGGTAGTTTTGTATGTGTATCCTCCTTTCACCCTTTCATTCAAGGACCTAGGGTCAAGCTACAATGTACTATCATACCCTAAGTCACTATGAGATGTGAGAAACTTGGATTTGTAATGATTTAATTGACAATTTCCTTCTCTTATGCTCAATTACACCTTAAACCCCTAATTATGCAAATACAACAATAAACAGATGAATCATGGAGAATGCTTCTGCAGAAAGATGTAAAATGACAAATAATTGTGCACCTGTTTTTGGGGTCCAGAGACGGAAAAATCAGGGACTAAGGAGCAGGCGCCCAAGTCCAAGGCCTAGGTTTTTGTCGGGATCTGGAAGCTCAATCTGCAACCTATTCCTACTATCACAGAGATTTTCTCGTTGTGAAACTTTGAGGACTAAAGAGCGGGCACCCTAGTCCAAGGTGTCCTTTTCTTTGCTAATCTACAATTCTGACACTGTGTTGTACCCTCCTGCAACTTCACTTTGTCTAGATCTTCAACTTGTAACCTACAACCATGAAAACTTTAGGAGGGGGTTGTGGTGTTTAGAGGCTTGCCTCAGTCAAGCCCCGAAGAGACATTCAAGTCTTCCGAACACCATTGTTAGATGGAGAGTGTGTGCCCTTGGGAGGCAGAGGCAAAAACCAAATGATAAATGCTCAATAATCACAATAAATGTCACCTTATAGTGAAGATCTCATGAGAGGAAGAAGCTCTTCATTTCATGAGGAGATGGATGCTCAAATCTGCAAACACAAACACATAAACAACACAAATCTTCTCTTGCAACACAATGAAAGCCTTGAATCACCTTTAGAACACAATATCTTGTTAGTAATCATCTAGTAGTCATCTAGTTTATAAATGAATGCCTAAACATGCTTTTATATGCAACTACAAACATTCCCGCCAAGAATTTCGTAATTCAAACTTACCGTGTCAGCATAGGACCCAAACAACAGTCACAAGCCGACACCCAAAAATTAGGGCTGACCCAAAATAGGGCAGGACTAGGGCACGAGCGCCCAAGTCCTGCCTCCCTATTTTGGGCAGGGGTTATCTCAAGTAGTCCCCTTAGGTCCTATTTACCAAGACACTTGGGGGTTTTCTCATCGGGATGTTGAAATATGATGTAATAGCACACTAAAGACCTAGGAGCTAAACCTAAAGAGGGAAAAACCCCCAAGGGGACATTTTCTGACATTACAAGACCAAGCCAAAAATCACTACCAAAGGGAGGTGGACTCAGCTACAGATCTTGTACTCTTGTTTGCTATGGAATGATCAGATTTAACCAATCCTTTTCATCAAATCCTAGGTCAAGTATGTACAAAATCCTAATTCTAAGATAATCAGCTTATAATAGACAAAAAAATGACTAAAACTTAGAATTTGAATACACAAGGATGATCAGAGAGATACAGGAACCTATGTCTCAAAAGCTGAAGTGTTGGAGGATGAAATAGGAATCGCCCAAGTCTTGGAAGTGAGAATCTACTGGAGGTCTCAACTGAGAAAATTTTGTAACTGCTACTCAGATGCTAGATCCAGAGTCTAAAATCCTAGAAGACTAGGGCACCAACCACCCAAGTCTTAATAGAGGAATATTCTTGAACTTCTGTCAGATCCCAAAACCTTGATACCTACATAGTCTTCTTATATCTTAACTTTTCCCAAATCATGTACCTATGACCTGCACACAAGATGACAAGAGAGGGTTTGGGGGTTATGATGTTTAGGGATTTGCCTCAGTCAAACCCTAGAATGGCATTCAAGCCTTCCAACATTGTTGATTAGATAAAAGAGCATGCCCTAGCAGGGCATAGCCTAAACAAAATGATGATAGAATGATTCAAATGATAATGATATCACCTTGGCAGTGAAGCCCTTAAGAAAATGAAGATCCTTCAACTCATAAGGAGATGGATGATGATTCCAAACCTACAACAACACACACAATACAAACACAAATCTACTCTAAAAACACAATGAATGCTTTGAATTCTCTTTGCTCCAAGATCATAAGTTTTCTATCTCTTTCTTACTTCAAAATGAATTCAAAAACTCACTTATATATGCTTTCCCACTAACATTCCTAAAATTAAAACACAAGAGCTGACAAAGAGGAGCCTTTTTAAATATCCTATGTTGACATCACATTAATTAGCCCCGACCAATCAAGGAGGACTTGGCTAGTTGTTACCCAAGTCTGTGACTCCCTTTTTAGTCCAGAATTAAATTAAGGGCGGGCCCAAGGTCCCAAATTCACATGGGTGTTGGGCAATTCTTCTTCGGGATGATCAATTATAATGCATAATGAGATAAATAGGACCTAGGAGCTAAACAAGGAGGTAAAAAAGTAAGTGTCCACTTTTTACTCCATAACAGAGGTATGACAAGACTTAGAAAAACTCTTTGGGAAGGTTGATGATTTAAAAAGTCATGAGTTAGAAAATGAGCTCCTCAGTTTAAGTCCTAGGGATTTGATACCTTAGAAGATTATTTCACAAAGTTCAGATCATTGAAACTGTAATTAAAAGAATGTGGGATAGATAAAAAAAGATCAAATCATACTTTCTATACTTTCCAAACTAGGTCTTGAATATTCTGTCTAAGTTGTATCTTGTTTTTATACCATCAAAAGGGCTTTTGGTGCTACATGGAAAATGCCTACTTTGGATGAATTCATTGTTGACTTAACAAGGGAATAGGATAAATTGATGCAAATGGGCAGTATAAAGAATTATAAACCACGTACTCTTGTTTCTGGAAATTGGAAAAATAACAAAGGAGAAAAACAAAAGGACAAAGAAATCAAGAAAGATAAGAAAGTTGAATTCTCAAAATCAAACACTCAAAATTTTTCAAATCAAGGCAAAGAAAAAGCTAAGTGTACATATTGCAATAAAACTGGGCACAATGAGCAAAATTTTTTGAAGAAGAAGATCAATCATCTTACCAATCTTTTTTAAAATCATAATATAAAGGATCCTGAATCTAATCAAGAGTCATCATCAACGCCAAATACAACACTAGAAACATTTAAGGGCCATGCTCTTTTTGCATTTGCAATCTGTAAGTCTCGAACATGGATTCCTAATTCCGAAACTTAACATCACTGCCATCATCGCCTGTTGCTACATCAGAGTTCAGAGTTGCTTCACAAAAGGCTTCAGAGATTCTTCACAGTAGGATTATCACCTTTGGGTATTTTGTATAGTGTCTAGTACACACTTTCTTTTTTTCTCTCTTTTTGGAGGAAAGTTTATTTCCCATATGGTTTTCTTTCTTTCTTCACGTTATGAGAGATGCATTTGTACATGGGTACTTGATCAGGCCTAGTTGTTGGGACCCATCAGTATTTCACTACTTAAGGGGGGGTGTTAGTGTGAAAAGTTGCATTATCTATCTAGTTAGCTTTTAGCATGTCTAGTAGATTTCTATTTCACACTACCTTAAGTTTACTAAGCCATTTTGGACTTTGTCTCACTTCATGTGGTGAAGACATGTGTACTCACCTTTGTGAGACACCTACTTCATGCAAACTTGTCACTTGCTCAAACATGTGTCATTTGAGTAGACAAGTGTTGCACCTTTGGAGGGTTGCTCAGTCATTGTATACAACCTTCTCACCTCCTCTTGCTTTCTTATTTAAGCAATGCTCTATGTACATAATTTTCATATTTTAGAAATGTAAATTGTCTTATTGTGTGGAAAATAGCTTTATGGTTGCATTGTTGCTTGTTGATCCTCACTTTTCCCAACAACTAGATGGTTAATATTTATCATTACTTTATCTATTGTTACATTTTGGGCAGATATGCATAATGTTTGAATTGAGTGTGCAAAAAAAGTACAAGTGTTTGACCAATAAGTGAAATGTGGAGAATGATGACATAAGATTATTAGCCATCTCACCATTATCCTTGTGTTTTTAAAACTCATGAAAACCTCATATGAATTTATTGTGATTCTAAATCCTCTTATGATAGACCTATGAAATATCTTCTTGGGTGTGTTTAATTTGTCGCTTGTGCAATTTTACATGTGCTTGGTATGTGCAAAATGATGTATTGTGCCTTGGAAATCATTGGTTTATGCTATTTATTCAGATTTTAGAGAAAAGAATTGTAATTGATTTATGTTGATTGTGAAATGTTTAATTATGAAATACATTTTATTTTAATTGATTGGTGCTTGAAATAGATTAAATTCTATCATTATTGAAATTATTTAATTTAAGGATTATGGTTTTTAGTGAAATTAGCTTTGGGAAAGTTAATTATGGTTTAGCCTAATTCTAATTAGTGCCTTATAAGGAAAAAGGGCTTTATATTTTGAATTCGTTATGCATTTTTTTAATTTTATAGAGCAAAATTGGAAAGAAAGGCCTCATTTTCAAACCCTCCTTTAAGGAATTGATTTCTGATTGCTTGAAGTTGCTTGGAATTGTTAGTTGTTTGAAGGGAAATTGTTTGCAAGTGGATTTAGAATCCATTGAGGTAATTATTTGCTTGTTTGAAGTTGAATTGAAAAAGTTATTTGGATTTTTAATTTGTAGGAAATTATTTATTTTGGAAAACTAATTTTCCTACAAAGGTCATGTTAAATTTTTTCAAAGTAAAAATTATATTTGAAAAGAGTGTTGCTGGGTCTTCTAATAACGGGGGAGATCAATAGGTAAACATGATGGTTTTTATATCCCAAGAAAAGATATGTGAGTTGACGGTGGACACACTGGCCTTTCATTAACTTGGGTGGTGTGTGGCAATGGCGAGTGCATTTCTATTATGATGTTGAGTTCTCCTTGTGTTTGGCTCATTCTTTTGTGTTTGATCCTGTAATGGTAGAGATTAGGAATGCTCCTAGCTCTGGTGGAGAGATGGGTGGTGGTTGTAGCCACGACAATGACAAAGGAAAAGGCAAGGTGGGGGCTTTCACTCCCCAGCATTGTCAATTCAAGAGAAAGGTGGCAAGCAACTCGGTGGGTGGAAGGATGAAACAAGCATACACTCCTCACATGCGGTTAAACAAATTTTTCAGGGAGGAGGCCATGGATAATTTTGTGACTCTGGTCGAGGCTGAAGTCAAAAATCCAATTCTGTGGAAGTGGCTATGCTAGATGCTATCCCTTGCAAAATATGTGGATGGTCAGGATGGCGCGAAGGTATGGATGTGATGGATAATCTTCTACTTGACCCTGGCACTTCGTGTGGCCATTGGAAATGTGTTTGGGCAACACAATCTTTAACCCTGGCAACATTGACATCCATTGCAGCGGCCTTTATGTTAGTTCATGAAGATATGTGGAGGCGTCTAAGGCCGTGTAGGAAAACCATGAGGTGATTCTAGGCCATGTTCATGACGTGTTTTTGGGTGTGGTCAAGACTCAGAGGACAGTGGAGTGCATTGTAGTTAAAATGGGAGCGCCTATGGAGGAGCATGCTCGGCCAAACTTCACTTGTGCCTGTGATGAGGAGGACGATTTGGTGGACCTAACTGGGAAGGCAAATAAGTAATTTTGTGTTGTTAGACAATAGATAGGAGTTGGGGAGAGGGCCTTGTTATTTGACCTCTCACCCTATTTATATGTTAAGGTTTCTTATTGATTAAGACATGGTTAAGATAGTTCTCTATTCAAACTTAATGGCCAAGCCCTGTTTTTGATGGGTTCCTAGTCCCAAACCAGGGTTTTTACAACAAAAAAAGAGTGTTGTTGGGTAGAATTAGCATATAAGGGTATGATTACATTTTTCATTTTTTGTATTTTTTGGAAAACGTGAAAATTGTGTTAATTTCTTTGTTTTACCTTGCTAGATTTTGTTGAAAAAATTATGTGATGTGCAAAGTATGTTGTTGGGCTATTTTTGACAAGAGGGTATTTTCAGATTCGTGAATTTCCTTGTTTTCTAAATTTAAAATGAAATTTGGGAAGGATGCTCCAAGATCCATCAATGGTGGACCCTAGACATTTGAGAAATATTTTATTTTATTTTATTGAATTTTAAAATTTTTGAATGTTGCATGATATATGGAATGATGAACTTTCCCATGGATTTAGTTTTGAATGTGCATTGGGAAGCACATTTTTGGGGAAAACCACTCTTTTCTTTATTTTTGAGTTCCTTGAAAAAGGTTGACCCTAATTTGTGTGGGACTGGGAGTTTCCCTAGGATGTTTGGGTTGGTTAGTTCCCAGCTCATTGGATGAGGTTGGATGCAAGGAATGCACTAAAGAAGTGTCCATTGAGTTTGTTTTTGTGTGTCTAAGAGTGGTTGATGTTCACCTCGAGGCTCTTATGTGTGAGTGGTGGATGTACATCCTGAGACTCTTGTGTGTGAGTGGTAGGCATGCACCTTGAGGCTCTTATGTGTGAGTGGTGGATGTGCATCTTGAGGCTCTTTAAAAGAGTGGTGGCGTCATTACCTTGATGCTCCTATGAGAGTGGTGGCATCCTTTCCTTAATGCTCCTATGAGAGTGGTGGCATCCTTACCTTGATGCCCCCACGAGAGTAGTGATGCCATTCTTGAGACTCTTATTGTTTGAGTGTTTATGTCTTAATTGTGCATTGCTTGGCATGTGTGCCATATGTTGCCTCTATGCTCATTGTGGTGTAAGTAGCTACATGTGTGTTGTGAGCACTAGTTGGTGCGAGTATGACCTTGTTGTGGCTTGTGTGTGTAAATCCATCTTGTGACTCTTATGCGAGTGATGGGGTTTGAGACTCTTGTGTGAGTGATGGTGTTTGAGACTCTTGTACTTGATTGAGTGTAGCCATGCATTCCTTGGAATTGTGTGAGATGGCCTTGATAGTGGTGTTGCCATAACCTTCTTCTCTATAGCTCAGGGGTTGCCTAGAGTGGCATAGACATTTATTACACTTGATGATGGTAATACGGTAGGGTGGTGGATAACATTTCCACATTGGTCCTATCAAGATGATCTTTCAAGAGATGGATGGTTCCCTTGTTCATTTTTGGCTTTTTGAGTATGTTGTACTATGTGCCTTTTGGAGCACCTTGGAGGTGATTTATTTATGATGTATATTTATGCTTTGTGTAATTCTTTATTGGAGTACAATCCTTCCATGTTTGGGAAGTAGCCTCCATCATGTTATTATTTTATGATGTTTCTTGGTTGGAAAAAGAACCTTGGTTTGGATGGGATTTATCAAGGTGTAGCATTATCTCATGTGATGGGTATGGTTAAATGAGGACATTGGAGTCCTCCATTTTATATGTTATGATCATTCTATGTCATCTTTATTTATTGGAATGCCATGCTCATTCAACATTATTGGTGTTGAATGGGCATGGCATTTTGTTTGGTATTTCTTATATTTGGCATGCATGTTAGTGAATTGGAAATGGTTATATTTCTTTATATGATTGGTTATCATGCTTTGAGATTATATAGTATGTTTATTGTGGTTGGAAGAAGATGCTTTGTGATTCGGATCCTTATGAATGTTTCATTCTTATGATGTATCATGGTCAATCCTCTATTCATCTTGTTGGTTGAATGTCGACATTGCTTGGCTTGTTGGTCATATGTCGATGTTGGTTTGGCTTGTTTGGTTGTTCTTGCTTTGTTGAGAGATGGTTGTCATTAGTTCTCACCTTCTCTCTTATACCTTGGTGCTTGCCCTTGGCTTGTTTGTCGATCTCCATCCTTGTTGGAGCGCTTTTGATGTGTGCATGCATTGTTGATATTGTGTGGCCTTCGAAATCTTGTTTTGTCTTTCAAGTGTTTGTGTGGAGTTCTTGCATGTTTCTAGGGTTTGTAGAGGCCTTGAGATGACATGTGTGTTTTTCTTGAGTTCGTGCCTTTGATAAATTTTCATCTAGGCATTGTTCAAGGACTACAACACCCAAGAAGGACTACAACACCTAGGGGGCACTAGCGCCCAAAAGGGACACTAAGCAAAGTGCTAGAGTCCCAAATTTGCATTGTAGTCCTATTCCACGCTATGGTCCTTAAGCCTTCGGATATCGAGCATTTTCTGACATTTTCAGAGACTTTCTATGAAAGATGTTCTCCTTGGTCCTATGAGTCTTCCCATGTGTTCATCTTGACTAGACATGATGTATTTTGGGATTTATGACTACTTTTGTCTTGGGAAGCATGCTTCATGTAGTGTCAACTTGTTGTCATTGTCTTTGGTGGAGGTTGTGATTCCCCTAGTGGATCCTCTTCTTGAGTAGGTTGTTCCTTGTGCTTGGAGGTTGTATTGTGTCATAATGGGATGGATTGGATGGTTATCACCCTCATCATATCCAGGAGGTTGCGAGAGTGCAAGGTTGTGGATTGGTATCTGACCTTGATCATGGGTGAGCTCCATTCTCTCGTAGGGTTATTGTGGTGGCCTCGCCGCATGATTGGTTAGTCTTCTACTTGTATCTTATTGGTGTGTTTGGACCCTGAGTGGTCATCATGGTTGTTTTCCATCATATTTTGGAGTGTCATCGTGGGGCGTTGCGATGATTCTAATATATGATTGTGTAATTATGGGACGCACATGTCAAAATTACATCAAGAAAAATTTGTCAACATCTTATTTTTGTCTATTAATGTCCTAGTGTAAAAGTTGGGGCATTACATTGTGGATGAAAACAAGTACACTTTTTCAGCCTTGTATCAATCATACTCCACAAAGTGGACGATAACTTGCCAACAAATTATCTTGTGTCTCTATCTAAAATAGTGAATCTAAGAAGATAAAGGGCACACTCATACATTAACAAAGAACATTTTATCTATTCTTTTCCTATGACAATCTTTTTACATGGAGTTACTATACACATCTTGTTGAATCTATCTACCATGACAAACACAGTCATGTTGGTGCCTACTCATAGGTAATCCTCCTACAAAGTCCATAGATATGCTTCCCAAACATAATCACACAATCATTCCTTAAAATACATGTATTTTATCAACATTTTATCATTATGAGATATCCATACTTGGTCATTACCCTAAGCTAAATGCCTCTAGGATTTATAAATGCATATGTACAACTAATTACTATTTTAGTAGAAATGCAATAATAAAACACATCTAGACATCAATAATTGTATAACCATGGAAGATGAAGCTCACTTCATATAAAACACTATAAAAGTACAAATGGATTAAGAGAATGTGAGAAGCACTAATGTGTTCAGATATTTTCTATTGAGAAGTTGGGAACACTATTTTTGTTGTGTGTAGTGTCAACAAATGTCTTAATATTATATTAAAAATGTAACACCCCTCCCCCTCCTGTAAAGTCGTTGTTAAGTAGGAGGTATTTTTTGCAATGTGTCAATTGATGAGTTAAAGGGGCTCTATGATGAATGGTTCATAAGGCATGACACTTGTTGAAGGTTTTGCAAATGGTGTATGTCATATTCCTTTTTTAGTTGAGTTATTTTTGTGGAGAAAATGCCCATTTCATATTTCGTGGCCTAAGGTAAATAAATAGGGAAATAATATTTTTTAATATTTAATTATGACCTCGATGAAATTTTATATTTTCAAAGCATTTTGGGGCAATTAAATATTAAATTATATTTATTAGACTCCAAGTGGGGCATGGATTTCTTGGGATGCTCATGTAATTATCAGTTGCCAAAATAGCAAATTCTATGACAGTGATGACATATTTATGACAAGGTGTAAGAGCAGGTTATTTTTTAGCATGCAAATTGGAGTGGGGATTTAAAATAATATTTTTATTTATTATTTTCCCACCAAACACTGCATTAGGATTTCATCCTCTATTTATTTGGATGTAATTACACATTTTAGGCATCTCATTTTATCATACAAAAAACTCTGCTGAAATTTGTCTCTACACTTCTGTTCATACAAAAATATTATGTGGATAAAAACCCATTGGAGATTGGAATTAGAGGGTAAAACCCCTTTGGTTCAAAGTGCAATTCCATTCAGGGAGTACATTGGAGCTTCAAGGATTTGCATGATAGTTCAGTTATGCAGTGTGTGCTTGTATTTGTTGCAGATTGCAGGTGAAGAAGTGTGTAGTTTTGGGTGCAATTTTGGTTGCATATTTGTTTGTGTGTGTTTTTGTAGCACATCATTTTGGTTGTTAATATTTGATGTTATACCAGTTTTAATCAGATTTAGATGTTGTGGTTATTAGCTCCTAATTTGAAGTCTTCCAGTGTTGTCAGCGTGTGAGTTTTGCAGTGTTGTTGTGAGGGATTTTGGAGAGATAGTTTTAGTTTCTTGTTGTTGATGTGGTTATTGCTATTGTTGTTGTTGATTTTGCTAGCATATTCATGTGTTTATATTAGATTTCATTAAGAGAATTGGCTTGAGTAATTTCTATGCAAAAATTGTCAAATTCGGGTGCAAGGTTTATGAAGAAATTGCTAAATTTTTGTGGGTATTTATTTATAATTTCTGAAATGATTTGAGGGTGGTTTGGAACAAAACATTGTCTTAGATCTACTATGTATTGTTGTATTTAAAAAAAAATTGCAAAATATTTTAATTTGGGACATTACAAGGTAGCAAGCTAAGTGGGCTTGATCTTTGTAGAAACTCCATCTAATTAAGCGCACTTGAGTCAGAGTAGTATTGGGATTGGTGACCTCTCGGGAAGTCCCAATGCTTCACCCCTATGAGCATCACCTAGATGCAATGAGTGTTAAGTAGACCATTCATTCTCATGGGAGATGGGTTCATGTGGGCCACTATTGATGAAATATGGGTCGATGACTTTGACTCAAAAATTATGCAGTTGAATCCTAATATTAATATAATTTGACATATTGCAAAAAATACCTCCTACTTATCAATTCATGAGTTGAAAGGACTCTATGATGAATGGTTCATAAGGCACAATACTTATTGAAGGTTTTGCAAATGGGGTAGCAAGCTAAGTGGGCTTGATCTTGGGGAAATTCCATGCTTAAGCATGATTGAGTCAGAGTAGTACTGGGATAGGTGACCTCCCAAGAAGTCATGAATTGATAAGTAGGACAATTCATTATTATGAGATGGGTTTGTGTACTCATGAAATATAGGTCAATGAGTTTGGCTCATAAATTACGTAGTTTAACTCATCATCATAAATATATAATTAATATTTCAATATTTCAAAATCCAGTTATAACACATTAATCTTTGAGTATTGGTAAAAACAGATTACATATAAAAAGAAAATAAATATCATTGTTTTATATTGAACTCACGGTAAATATTAAAACTTGACCATGTTTTATATTGAACTCTACTTATTCCCCACAACTGTAAATTGCAAGATATATATTTTGTAGCAGTTCATCTCAGAAAAGAAATTACTTTCCCGGAATCCTTTGTTGTAAAATTTATTTCATATGAAGGATGACCTGAGCTCCATGCTGGGGCTTAAGTTGGAGTCTTTGCACAGGTGCATGGATGTAATTAGGTGAAATCACAAAGGAAAACCGTTGCAGAATCATGGCCAATATTATTTTGGCCTCTAACAGTGCGAAGTTTTGACCGATGCAGATCCTTGGGCCTGATGCAAATGGCATGAATGCCATTGGATGCTTGGCAGCTTTTGAAATTCCCTGGCCAAACCGTTCTGGATTGAATTCATTCACACTGTCTCCCCACAAAGCTTGATCGTGGTGGATTTGAAGAATTGGAATCTCAAGCTCAGTACCTGCAGGAATTGAGAACCTTCCAAGCATTGTTGGCTTATATGTCTGTCGTGTTATTGTCACTACTGGTGAATAAAGTCTCAAGGATTCATTGAGTATCATCCCCACCTGCAATAACATCGATACAACAAAATTGATCTACCTATCAAAGTTTCTGCCTTGCTCTGAAAAATTAAAAAATCTGAAAAACAAAGCCTATTTGTATAATCTCTGATTTTTAATTAAAAATACTCTTTCAAATAGTTTAAACTTCAAGCACAATTTGCGGAAACAGAACATAATCTAGGACCACTATATTGGAAAAATTAATTCCAGGAAAGGTTAAAACTTAAGAGTCTGTTTTCTTACAACTTTTAGGCCATTTACAGTGTCTGCATTTGGAAAATCATTTTTCCCACATGCTTCCAAGACCTCCTTGCGTGCTCTCTCTTGCCATTCTGGATGCATTCCCAGCAATACCAATGTCCATGTCATGAGTACTGCTGTAGTTTCATGACCAGCTATATAGAAATTCATGCATTCAACACTTATTTCATCTATAGTCATGCTCATGTTTTTTTGAGCCTTTCCTCTTCCCTCTTTCTTGTTGGAAGTCATCATCAGACCAAGTAGATCAGTGCCATAGTCCCCTGAATTTTCAATAGCAGTCCTCTCTTTGCCTTCAATCACCTGCATAATACATCTTCTAGTTTCCTTCTCCAATGACCATCGTTGCCTATTCTTTCTTGTAGGAAGAAACCTGTTAGAAAAAGATATATTCCTAGAATTTATCAATCCTCAGTCATGCAGATATAAACAGTTACATGTCCCTGGATTAATAGATTTTTATAGCATTACAAATGAGGAAGTAGAACAAAACATGGATAAAGTTATGCTCCTTTAGATTCAAAAGGTTTAAGGCAAAGTGTGTCATAGATGAGAGTGGATAATAGAATTAAAATTATGAATCAACAACGGTCATCATGGTGTCTTGTAATGATATACCCCAAATTTTTTCAGATTTCCAACACTAACAAACAGTGTTAGCAGATGAAATGCAACCATGTAACTCCTCCACACCTTCTGATCACCAAGTTCCCAAACGGACGAGGTGAGAGCATACAAGTGCTTCAAACTAAACAATTCTAATGCAGTGCAAATTAATTACAACTTCCACTTATTCAGCGGGCATCACTTATTGAGTGGGAATTCACCACTTATTCAATGGGTATTTAAATGAAAACAAAGACACATCCACTTTGCAGTGGGAAGCCATTACAATATGACCACTTATTCTGTGGGGGTAAGTAGCATTATCAAGAAACTAACAATACCCATTGGTGGTAAAACCATCTAGGGATCAAATGCAAAATTATTAATATTTTTGCACACTAGTTTCAATGTTGGATAGTAGCAAATAAATCAGATTCATAGTCAGTCCCTGCTGCGAACACAAGTTAAATACAAACTTTTCAAGAACACCCAATTCACTTCAGAAATGATACTGATTTATTTTGCAGCCTGCACACAAGCTGATTAGCACCCAAACACTCAGAATACCCCAACCAAACTGAACACAATCATTTACCATCATTGTTGTTTTAAAAATCAGACCAAACCAGGCCACTGTAGCTGCTGTACGGACGCCTCTTGGAAGCCATTCACCCTACCAATCCAACAAAAATCATGCCCATTCAGTTCCAAAATTGTACAGAACCTCCCTATGATACATTGCCATGCATATAAGAGAGTTTTTAGCAATCTATGGACAGCGATTTCAACTTGAGCCTTTATGCCCAGCCCATTGGCATGTATGGCGCCCAAGGAGTACGGCAAGCTTGATTTTCCATCATCAATTCTGCTTAACACACTTCAATGAGAGTATAATGCTAGGCGATCAGCACATAATAATAAACAACCAAAATCATGTCCAAAAACCTTCAATTTAGCTGGTACGGCAGTATGCTTGAGGGTATGACCAACTAAAAGGAAAAAACAAACTCCAAGATCAGCATATCAAATCTTCGTTCAATCAAAATGTAGAATAAGCTTTTCCCACATCAGAAAACATCAAAACCAAACTTCATTTCAGCTCAATGTGATCTCTGTATGAAATCCCCATTACCAGCTAGGGTGAATCTTTCACCACTGAAACTGATCCTCTCCAATAAGGTTTTCATCCTCAAAAAGGAATGGAAGAACTCTCAAGTTCAATCCGGCAGCATAACAATATCAAATCAAATAGCATACCCAAACAATGAGCCCTCATTTGGCCATTTATTTTAAAGTCCGTAATTTAATATTTGCATATTTAATATTGGGACTTTATAATGCTAATGTCAATGTGTTCGCGTTTCAATTCGCACCTCTGGAATGTGAGTTAAAAACGGACAGCTATGCACAGATAAACTGCTCTCCTATTGGAAGGGGGAGTTCCCTTTTTGCTGATGTTCGCTGAAAAGATAAATAAATTAAACTTTGCCTATCTTTTTTTTTGATTCTCAGCTGCAAGCACAAGGTTATAAAACTCTAAACGCTGCAGAAGAGGTTTTTTCCTTTTTAAAACTTCTACTACAACTAGGCTTAAACTAATGACGTTTTTAATCTCTTAAGTAAATTCAGAGCAAAGGAAATTAAAAGTGGACAAGGAATGATTGTTTTAACACAAAAACTTGAGTAAATTTCTCCCAGATTTACATCACAAGATTCAGTACTTTAATGATGAAAGCTGAAATAAAAGTTACAGAAGCCACACATCTGATGACAAAACTTGATGATCCGAGATAGAATATCAGAGCAAAATAGGCATGAGACTTCTATTCAATATCATAAAGTTAACACAACTCCAGGACAACAAAACTGTAGCAAAAGGCAGGCATACAACAAGCGATCAAACACCGGAGGACAGATTACAGAGAGTGAACAAACACTTGGAATAACAAGATCTACAGGCTAGAATAGGCACAGCAAATTTGTTATCACCAAAGTCGATCCCTTTACAATGGGCAAGGATGCCCTTATTTATACTAAAATCAAAGGAGTAGGGAACCCTAAAATCTCCTTGATTAAACCTAACTTGCCAACTCGCAAGCTTTATTACTATTCTAAGACAAAGATACAACTAACAAACACTTTAAAGCAAAGAAAACTCCAACTAATACAAAGTGATTTCTTTCTAAAAATAGAATGGATGAGCTTAGGATGAAAGCAAATACTTTAAAACAAAAAGCATCTGATTTAAAGCTGCATTCTTTTGAAATGCATCCTCATCAACATTCTTGCTTTTTGGTGATGTCATCCATTGATATTCTGGGAAACAATATCTTCTGAAAAGGGAGTGACCACATTTTTGCAAGGAACACTGATACTCTCTAGAATGATATTTTGATTTTCTAACATTTCTTCACTGTTGGCAAACATCTGAAGAAATTCATGAACTTCACCCACAGCCTTGTCAAACTTCACTATCATTGCGGCAAAACGACCCATCTTGCCGACATTGATATCATCATTAAAATTGTTGCAGACGAGAGTCTGGAACTCTACTTGCACTTCCCTGAGATTGTACAGGGTACCATCTTCTTTTTCATACGAACACGGGATCTGAGAAACAAACGAGCTCAAAAACTTGAGAACATTTACTACCTTTTCTTTCCATTCTGTCAACTCTAAAATTATACTGTCATAAGTTTTTACTGTGAAAAGATACTGCGCTTTCCAAGTAGAAACTATTTTCTTATCATCGGCTAAATCAACAGAATCAAGTGCAATCTTCAAGTCGGAGATAATGATCTCAAACACCGATTTATTTTCTGTCATAGTCTGCTGCAACCCCTGAATGCCTTGGCGTAAATCATGAGTGTTTGTACTTTAATTGATAAAACTCTGAAAGTACAACTCTCCCTTTAGTCACAAATTCTTCCACCCAATTATTCATGTGCCTCCCATAGAGGACCAATTGACTGAATTGCCGCTGATCGGCTAGTGATTCCAGATTCAGTGGAAGGAATAAATCAGCCTATGATGTGCCATGGAAAAGGCTTGAAATATACTACCGCAGCTGCCTAACTTCAGCCTTGAGAGCTGTTTTATCTTCTCCATCTTTCAACACCCTCTCCTTCAAATTATCAGCTGCAACTTCGAAGAGATTTACATCTGTATGCCGGGTATTCCTACTAAGGTTAGCCTTGACAGCCTTGAAGTCATCAACCTCAATATCATCAACACTTCTATCTTCTGGCGGTGTTGCAATTTCAAGGATTATTTCTCCATCCGCATTCTTTTCAATGCGAACCTACTTCTTCAGCTTCTTGTCTGGTGTGTCTTGGTAGACGCTTTTAAGCTCTGTTAAATCCAGCTGATATGAGGGCTTTCTCCTCTTCCTTCCCAGAATGTTTTCAAGCCAGGATGATCCATCCTCTCTTGGAAACTTGGTTCTAACCTCATCAGCTCCTGATGAACCAATACGTGCATTAGAGTTACGAACCGGCGAATCTGGCTCTGAATCTATGTGGATAGGAGTAGTGCTCGGTGAAGGAGAGACATGATCTGAAGGTAATGCTTCAACATGCGGCGTTGTTTCAACAGGAACTTCTGATTCAACTGCTGGTTGTTCCTACTGGACTTGAGTTGGAGACTCATCCTTTTTCCTCTTTAACTTAGCCATTTTTGTTCCTTCTGGAAGAACACTTATAGCTTTAACCCTTCGTTTTGGTTTGGAAGTGGAAGGTTCTGATGGTTGTACATCTGGCGGCTCTGCTACCAGAATATCATCCTTCCACTTATTCTTCAAGAATATCAAACTGTTTTTAACCACTCGACTCGTTCTTTCTTCAATGGAAGTGTTCTCTTTTATTGACCAATTAACTGGTGGCAACGATTGTTGCTCAACTTGATCCCTGAAATACGTGGGAAGTAGAACTTCACCATTTTCTGTCAGACCCTCTATATCTTCTAATAGGATATCAGACATCTGCTGAAGAGTAAACGTACTATAACTACGTTCTCGCACTTCAAACTCATCAGCACAATTAGCCCAGAAGTCTTCAACTGCATGCGTATGTGCACAATTTTGACCAAGATGTGATGCACAAACACCACAAGGATCATATGAAGACCTCCTGTCGAAAAACTTGAGACCATACTTGGATGATTCATTACCAATTACCTTGGCATGCACTCCAGATCTGCATCTGTAAATACTCATCCCAAGTGGAAAATTGAAAGCTGCCTTGCGTCTCCTACGAAAAAATGTATGAACTTCATATGCTTGCCTCAAAAATTTCATAAATGCTATTTCATCTGTAGGATATCTCAGCAACATGGCTGGCTCTCCTGAGAAGCCATATACTTTGATGTAGGAAAAAGTGGGAAGCTGGATAAACCAATCAGCCCATTTTGCCATTGCTATTCTAGCATCTGCTGAAAACCGTATATGCAACTCATTATCCATATCTCGTACTGCATGCACCAAGAATGCATCATTTACCCGCCTGTAATGTCGTTTAGCTTGAGAAATTTCTAACTGCGGGAAATGGTGATACACATGCTGAATACCCAGAGTTCTAACAACATTCAAACCTCTGAATTGACCTTGAAAAGCCATCAAATACACAAGGTATGACATCATGTAGAATTCATGAGCCCTTTGAAAATCAAGTATTTGTTGGTGGAGACTATCACTGATGAGTGCCGACCAGTCATCGAATTCAGTTCCATCAACAATCTGGGACATGATGTAAAACATCCAAGGCTGGAACTTGTTAGCATCTGCTTGACCTGTGATTCGGCTTAGCAGGGTAATCATTATTGCATGTTCCTCCTTAAATTCTCCACGTCCAACATTCTTTGGGATGACATTCTGCTTTTCCTTCAACCACCTCTGAGCAATCTTTTTTCGGTATTTTTCTTTATCATTGTTCGAAACCCTCTTGCATTCTTCGATTGAAATAGTTAAGTTTTCCCTCAGACTGGTATTGTAAAACACTTCTCAATGTCGTTTGGCCTCAGGCTACATAGCACACGTCCATCTCTTGATTGAATTTCTCTTGTGACTGAATTGTAATGCGTCATGCAAGCAATTACAAATTCGATACTTTGCACTGTGATGGGAAAGGATATTGCTGCAAGCAAACTGGAGTGTCCTAGATTCCTGATAGCATTATTTCCTGCATCCTCCAAAGAATGTAAATTGATCACTGGAAGTACTTTATGCAAGTCTGTCTCGCAAGTTCTTAGGTAATCGTGAACCAACGCCATTTTGGGCCTGATTTGTGTTGGAGAGTACTGCATACTGAAAGATTTGAAAATTGACTGTGAACACGCCTATGTCGGAAAAATCTTGGACAAATGGCTGAAAATTACTTGCTGATTTTTAGAAAAAAGCAGAGTGTGAGCAAAAAAGCTGGCACATGGGTTTTGTAGGCAATTCTGTTTTGAAGCAACCCAGATCACCGGATTTTGAAAAAGCGGAGACTTTCCCAAAAAAGTAGATTCCCGAAAAAAGCAAAACTCCCAATCTTCAAGAGGATGATATTCTAGACCGACCCATCTTGATAAAAACTGAAAAAGCTTCGGTCCAATTTCTGAAAAACGATCCTCTAAGAAAAAGGACCCTGAAAAAGCGTGCCTCCCTGCTTCCTCAACTCAAAACTATGAAGAACACTGAAAAAGCACTTCATTTGAGCCTTCGAATCTTCGTTGAAAGAAAAATAAAAAACCTTCCTCTGGATGCAACCTGCAAAAGATAATGAAATAAAGAAGCCAAATGCTTGTCTTTATAGATCTTTAGGGCGAAAAAATAGCTGTAATTGTGAAAGAATAAAACTTGGATCTCATCCATGGAGAAAGCAACTTTTAAAGCACAAATCCAAGTGGATGTCTTCGAATAGGAAGAATCCCTATTTTGTAGCTGCCTATGGCTTCATGTGTAAGATGACAAAAAATATCTTCTTTTGATGATGTCATCGAACACGCGAGTTGACAAAAGTGTTAACCAATTTTTTTCGTTTTCGACACTTCTGCACTTGTTTCGACTCAAGTATGGCCTATCCCCGACTTCAACAAGATGGTAAAATGTTACCGTTGACTGAAAAAACTGACTGATTATGACATTTTGGAGACCTATCAACTGTGATTCCATCCCCAGTGTCGGACAGACGATCTGACATCGTTCAACTGTGAATCTGACCTCTTGAAACGGCCACCGGATGAAGTTCTGGAAATGACTGTTGGAAAACACTGTCAAACACAGAAAAATTCTATCTCTGGTGAACTTGGGCGCCCCTACCCTCCAGGGGCGCCTGACTTTTCATGACTTAGTGATTTTTCTGAAAATTTCAACTTTTTCAACTTTTTGATTTGCGTGCGCGTTCCGGTGGCTATGGACCCCAGTTTGGCTGTCGATTTCTATCTGCTGGGACAAAACTGAGTCTGATGATCTGGCAGATAGGTAGGCCTGATGAAAACTGAGCTGACTGTACTCTCTGTCTGCCTCGGGAAATGTGCCAAACTGATCTACTCTGAACCGGACTGGGCTAACGGAGGGAGATTAACGTTTTCTCAGTGTTCCACGAGGACCCGTCCCCCCCCTAAAACCCGCCGTCCCCCCGTCCCAGACGTTTCCGAGACTTGGGGACTCCTGCGAGACGTCCCCCCGCCGTCCCCCCACCGCCGCCAGGACGCCAGAAACTTCAGAGAAACGGCGGGTACTTCTAGCCATCTCCGAGACGTCTCGGGGACTTCTGGGCGTCCCCCGCGCTGGGCAGCGAAAAAGTGCCTTTTTTTATTTTATTTTTTGTTTTTCCTTGGACTTAGAGCCCAAGTCTGAACCCTAAGGAGGTGTTTGACCATTTTCAAAGCTAAAAACTCTCATTAGACTCTCATTCTTCATTTTATTTGCTCAATATGCCATTTCATGTTTTGCAACAGCTAGGTGAAGAAGAGGAAAACCAGTGAGAAGAGTGGGTGAAAGAGTGAGTTTGAGGTGTTGCAAGTGCAAGAGGGGTGAGAAGTCCAGCAGCACGATGGGATGTAGAGCCAGAGGAGCCAGCACAGATTGATGAGGATGCTTCAGTTTCGGCTTCAGATGCAGGGTTGGTTGGTATTAGTTTGGCAGAGCTTGACTGCGAAGATTCCAGTAGTTCGAGTGATGAGGAGTTTGGGGACGATTAGAGGCCTCCCTTCACTACATTTTGATTTTTGCATTTTGTAGTTTGTACTTATTTTGATATCATCATATCCTACTCATTGTAACCATCTTTAAGACTTTATGATACATTGATATGATATTATGATGTGACATGTTATATTTTCCATTTTCGATATAATAGAAACTAAGAAATCTCAAATTCGACAATTTCATTTGTCAAATTCGGCAATTTCATTTGTCTTTTAGTAATAGACTAATAGTATTCAAGTATTTAAAATGTTAGTATTTGCAATTTTGCTAGTTTACTAATTTGCCATTTGAAATGTTATTCTTAAACATCTTTTTATAACTAGTTATTCAAGTACCATATGTATATCAGCGCCGCCCCCTCGCTGCCCCCCCGCCGCCGTCCCCCTGCCATCCCCCCGCCGTCCCCAAACTTAGACCCTTTGTCCCCCCGTCCCATAGACCCGTCCCCGTCAGGAAACTCCGTGGAACACTGCGTTTTCTGGAAAAAACTCAGAAAATAATCTAACTCTAGTGAGTTTGGGCGCCCCAAGCCTCCTGGGGCGCCTAGCTTTCAATGCCTTAGAAAAAATTCTAAAAATTTTCAAACTTTAGACCATTTCTTGTTTTCTGTGCCAACAACCTCTGTTTGATCCTCGTTTTTGGTCGTTCGGATGACTACCGAGGTGGAATGGAGGATGGTCTGAGCAGCTCGAACATATTTGTGATGAAATCCCAGCATTCACTAATGTTTGACCAAGTTTGACCAACCGGAAACGAGCCGACGGAAGCATTTTTTACGTTTCTCGAAAAACGTAAAAAAAATCTAACATTGGAGAAGTTGGGCGCCCCTAGCCTCCAGGGGCGCTTGGTTTCTTCAGACTTAACCATTTTCCTGATTTCCAACTTTCGTTTTCAACTTGCTCCGTTTTGCATGCCGACAGCTGCTTCCTGATACCGATTTCGACGATTTCGTCAGTCAACTGCCACTGGATGATGAATGAACTGGATAGCCTGGGTACATCTGACGAGTTTTCCATCTTTTTAGAGCACGATGATCAAAATGACTACTTTTATGCCCACCGGAACTGACCGACAGACACACTTCTCGCATTTTCTCAAAAAATGCGTAAAATTTATAACACTGGTGGGACTGGGCGCCCCAAGCCTCCTGGGGTGCCAAAAATCTTCAGACTTAGCCAAATTTCATGATTTCCAAATTTTCACCTCACCTCGGATCCATTCTGCTCCGTTTTGCGTGCTTCGTCGAGTCGACGACTGTTCGTTGGTTCTACGTCGTTGGAACAGCGTTGAAAACTCGAAACGAGCTCTGGCAGATGAACTTCCTCTGTTGACCACTTCAGAGCTCATGCTTCACCTTCCGAAAAAGCAGAAGTGACCCAGTAGAGAAAACTTGACCTTTTGTAGATTCTGTTTGGACCACGCTGATCGTGAAGCAAAATCGACCAATGAGAATCAAGCGCGACACCTGAGTCGGAGATTCTATTTTTAGAAACTTTTGCCAGCATCCATATCTCAGAAAACCTAATTTGACGTCTATTTTTAGAAAAAAAAATTTGACTTTTTGACGAAAATTTTTATAGACTTGCTCAAAATGCCTTAATGAAGCAAAAATTTTGGTTGGGTAGAACATAGTGACTAAGTAAAAAACGTAAAATGCAAATGAAAGTCACTCTTTGGGACTTGGATGCCTCTACGGGAAATTAAATGAATTTGTGATATTATATTTCTCCTCTATGTGGTCGACCCTCTTGAATGGAGATATAAAAGCCAAGGGTGCTTCTGAGCAGCCATATTTAGTGGTTGTACTTGTGCTTCATTTTCATTCAGTTTGGAAGTTCGGAGATTGTCGCGAATATGTTTTCAATGATTTATCATTCGGGATTTGACACTATAATTCCAAGGGCAGATTGAGTAGATTGCAAGTGTTTGCCGGGAATTTGGAGTATATTTGAGGAGCCATTCTTCTCATATTTTGGGCGTACCAGTACCAGGGCCAGCTGTACAGCATAGGAAAAGTGTTAGATGTTTGGCATGAAAGTTAATGTGAGACTTATCTCTATGGAGGCGTGAGACCATCTAAGGACCTGTGCAAGCATTCGCAGCAGAGTTTGGGAGTTGGAACCATTTATTATAGCTGTCCTTGTCACCTACAGGTCGTACCAGCTTCAAGGGTGGACATGGGTATTTTAGTTTGCAACATCAATCTTCTTCCTTGCCCTCTAAGGCCATTGTATGAGCATAAACTCTCTTATGTACTACTGTTCTGTACTTCCAAGTGTGTATCAGCTTATTTCTCATTGAATTAGGGAAGATTTGAAAGTCCAAGCTGCTGTTATAGTATTTCAGACTTGCATTTTATGGGACAGCAAAAAGGGTATGTTGAAACCCTAGTTATTTTCACATTCCATCATATGGGTATTGCTTGAAATGGTTTATTTAAGCATTTCCATTACATTTTAACTTGTGGGTATTATTAGAATATAGTCTTTTGCAAATATTGTATCTTGCAATCGCTGTTATGTTATGGAAACAACATCAAAATGCAAGCAGGTTACAATTTAACTACAGAAAACCCTTCAAACAGTGAGAAAATCAGACCTAGATCAGAAGAATATAAAACACAGATGGGGGTGGGCTATTTCAGTGGAGCTGGTGCATCTTGCCAGCCTGTAAATCAGTTTTATAAGTGATTGGAAAGTTGTTTACACCCAAGAAACTCCGATTGTTTATACCAGAGATACTCCACAGTGGCAACCACCACAGGTACCTGAAGGCGAAACAATCTCAGGGATTTTGGGCATGCACAGAAATTCCTCTAGTGACAGTGACAATATCACAGGTAAGATGGGGGATAGAAACAAAGGACCGGAACAGCCATAGAGTCCTAACACCAGAACAGATCAGAGGTTCAATATAATGCTTGATATGATGTCCCAGTTACTTTGGAAAATGAACCAGGGAATCCTGATAACACAACCAGATACAACATACAATAGTGAGGGCAATGGTTCAAACAATAACAATCACAGACATGCAGGCCAGAGTAGTAGACATGTAGGTCAGGGTAGTGGGCATAGCACCAAGACTACCCCAAGATCGGTTCTGAGACCTCTTCAGCGTACCTTCCCACGCAGGGAAGAGGTACCAGTTAATCCAGAGCCAGAGGTATAGTCCCCATGGCGGATGATATTAGGATACAATATGCAAAATACATGACCCTTCCTCCAAGTATCAGAGATATGTTGACATTTGAGCAGTACATGAACCTGAGGAGACAGAGGGGAGCTATGGGTGGTAGAGGAGATCACAAAGCACACAGAGTTAACAGGGACTACCAACATGCATTAAGTCCCTATGGATCGATTTGATGGGAGTGGCAAGGTTTCAGCCAGAGCTTGGGTGCAGAAGCTGGACAATTATCTAACACTTAAGCCTATGCCGGAGAACGAGGCTCTCAACTTTGCTACCATACACCTGGACGGGTTAGCTCATGAGTGGTGGTATCACGTCACACTAGGCCACAATCTCATTACCACATACGATGAGTTCACAAACAGAATCATTGAGAGATTCGACACCAAGGACCCAGAACTACTATTTAGAGAGTTGGCGCAGTTGAAACAATTTGGGTCACTTAAGGTATACATTTCTGAGTTCTAGAGGATCAGTGTGATGGTTCCCAGCATATCAGAGAGGAGACTCATAGTCCTATTCACTGAAGGACTAATGGAACCACTCAGGGGATGGGTTAAGGCATTTGACCCACCGTCATTACCGGAGACTATCAAGAAGGCACAGAGTATGGAGTTTGCAGTGCCTAAGAACAAGTTCATCTCCAAACCTATTCCTCCACAGAAGGATAAGATGCCTTCACATCATCGAGACACCTTTCTAGAGAAGAAACTAGCACCATGCCTAGATGATGATGCCCTGAATGAATATAGGAAGAAGTTGTGCTTTAAGTGCAAGGGTCCATGGGATCCAAACCATAAGTGCCCAATGAAGGGGCAAGTGAAACAATTTGAATACTATTCTGCCGAGGAGACAGCTTCAGAACATTTAGGACAACAGAGTGATTGGGAGGATAGTGATGTGGAGAGTGCAACAGAAGAGGTGCATGATGTACAGGATGATGATAAACCTACAACACAACTTTCTGCCATTCAGAAAGAGCGTTCTTTTAGGATACGGGGAGTATTGGAGGGACAGAGAGTGACCACTTTGCTTGATACAGGGGCCACTCATAACTTCATTGATGAGGGGCTAGTAGCACGGAGGGGACTCAAAACCGAGGAGTTCGAGGGATTCAAGGTTAGAGTTGCAGATGGATTTGTCATTACCTGCAAGAGGAGAATCCTCAACTTAACTATTAAGTTAAGTGATTATGAGTTCCAGGCCGAATACAATGTGGTCAGCATGGGGGACATGGATGTAGTCCTCGACATGAAGTGGCTTCATGCAATAGGAGAATTCTACCTCAACCTACGAACCATGGAGATGAAATTTGAGGTGGATGGTCGGAAGCATATTCTGAGGGGGATGTCAAATGGTGGTTTGAGAGCAGTGTCCATTAGGAGGATGGAGAGGATACTACGGCATGATTAGGTACAGTGAGCGGCTGAAGTACTTGTGATGCCCAAGGTGCCTAAGCAGCAGAAGCAGGAGTATCCGGTTGAGATTCAGTCTTTGTTGACTAAACACACCAAAGTGTTTAGTGATATACCACCTGGTAGACCTCCTAACAGGGGATTTGAGCACGTCATTGAGCTTGAGCAGGGTGCCAAGCCAGTCATTACAGTACCTTATAGGCATCCTAAGCGGTGCAAGGATGAGATTGAGAAGGCTATTCAGGAGCTTCTCAAGATGGGACATATTAGACCTAACAAGAGTCCCTTTGCTTCTTTGTGGTATTGGTCAAGAAGAAGGATGGCACACTTAGGATGTGCATAGATTACAGGGAGTTAAACAAGACGATCAAGAACAGATATCCCATACCTCGGATTGACAAGCTCATTGACGAGTTGCATGGTGCATGCTTCTTCTCGAAGATAGATTTGTGATCTGGGTACCATCAGACAAGGGTACGAGAGGAGGATGTAGAGAAGACGACATTTAGGTGCCACTGTGGGCACTCTGATTTTCTAGTTATGCATTTTGGCTTAACCAATGCACCAGCTACATTCCAGTCTTGCATGAATAAGGTATTCCGAGAGCAACTGAGGAAGTTTGTGCTTACCTTCTTCGATGATATACTTATATATAACAGGATTTGGGAGGAGCACGTGAGGCACATAGATATTGTGTTGGGCATACTTGAGCATTAGTCCCTTTATGCCAAAATATCTAAGTGTGAGTGTGGCATGACAAAGTTACTATATTTGGGACACATTATCAGCATAAAGGGTGTTCGTGTGGATCCGGAGAAGATCCGGGCTATCATAAATTGGCCGCCACCCAAGAATCTCTCGCAGCTAAAGGGATTCTTCAGTTTATGTGGATTCTACCACCACTTTGTGAGGGGCTTTTCTCAGTTAGCTGCCCTCCTTACTGACTTGACTCGTAAAGGTGCTTTTGAGTGATCTAGCAGTGCTCAAGAGTGTTTCGACAGATTCAAGGAGGTGATGAGTACTTGCCCAGTGTTGGCCATTCCAGATTTCTCGAGACCTTTCGAGTTACAATATGATGCCTCAGGAGAAGGCATTGGAGCGGTACTGATGTAGGACAAACACCCCATTGCATTTGAGAGCAAGAAGTTGAGGGGTGCCAAGAGGAGCTACAGTATATATAAGGAGATGCTAGCCATTATGCATGCATTGGCTAAGTTTAGACAATACATGGTTGGAGGTAAATTTGTTATCAAATCTGATCATAACAGTCTGAAGCATTTCCTTAGTCAGAAAGATATGAACGATCGGCAGCAAAAATGGGTCAGTAAACTATAGGCATATGACTTCAACATAGTTTTTGTCAAAGGAAAAAACAATGTAGTTGCTGATGCATTATCCAGGAGGCCTCACTTGTGCGCTTTGGGGGAGATTGCAGAGGATTGAAGAGATTTGATTTCTACAAAATATGTGAAGGATAAATGGGCTTCTGGGATTGTTGATGGCATCATTAGTGATGATAGGTATTCAATTGTAAATGACTTGATCATTTACAAGAGCAGGATTTATTTGGTGTCGGGGTCTGCTATGAAGTAGAAGATCTTGAGGGATTTTCAGGACTTGCCTATGGTAGGACATCCAGGTTTCTTCAAAACCTATAGGCAAGTTAGGGAGCGATTTACTTGGAAAGGCCTCAAGACCGAAGTTCAGATGTATGTGAGGGAGTGCCCAGTGTGTCGACAGAACAAGCATGAGCACTCTTTTCCAGGTGGTTTGTTGTAGCCCTTACCCATTCCCAAGAGGAAGTGGGATTGCATCTCGATGGATTTTATTACAGGTTTGTCCAAAGCCCAAGGCAAGGACTGCATTTTTGTGGTGGTAAATAGGTTAACTAAGTTTGCACACTTTTTTGCTATTTCAGCCACCTATACAGCAGCTCAGGTTGCTGAATTATTCTTCAGAGAGGTATTCCGACTACATGGGTTGCCATGGATTATAGTGAGTGACAAGGACAATAGGTTCCTGAGTAACTTTTGGCAGGAGCTCTTCAGGTTGAGTGGGACAGAGCTCACCCCTAATATGAGTTACCACCCCCAAACGGATGGGCAGATTGAGATAGTCAACAAGTGGGTGGAAGGGTACCTCGGAAATTATACTGCAGGGCAACAGAAGGCATGGGTGAAGTAGCTTCACTTGAGTGAGTATTGCTACAATACCACTTACCACATGTCTATTCAGATGTCACCATTCATGGACTCTACGGGTACGAGGCTCCGAGCTTCTTGGATTTGTTGTTTGGAGACAACAAAGTATCTAAGGCCAGAGACCTCTTGTAGGAGAGTCAGGACATTATGAGGTCTTTCAGAGAGAACATCCAGAAGGCACAAAACCAGCAGAAGCAGTATGCAAATCAGCACAGGGTTGAGCGTTCTTTTGAGGTTGGTGATATGGTATATCTTATGTTGCAGCCTTATAGATAGTCCACTCTCAAGAAGAGTGGTGCAAACAAGTTGAAGCCACAGTATTATGGACCATTCAGGATCTCCAAGAGGGTTGGAGAGGTGGCTTATGAGTTGGAGTTACTGATAAATAGCAGGATTCACAATGTTTTTCATGTGTCTCGCCTTAAAAAGGCACTGGGGCATAATACGATACCTTCTACAGAGTTGCCTCCTCTTGATGAAGAGGGGAAGTTGGTTTTGGTACCTGAGGCCATCATTAACACCAGGGAGTGTACATTAAGGAAGAGGGTCATTAAGGAGTTTTTGGTGAAATGGAAGAACCTGCCGGTAGAGGATGCTACATGAGAGAGTGAGCAAATTTTGATGCATCCAGACCTGAGATTGCTTAAGGCAAGCAATCTTGGGAAGGGCAGACTATAATGTCCCTTTTCCTAGGTGGTGTTAGTCTATACTTGGTTCCCGTAGACTAACTACTACCAGTGTGGTTAGGGAACTCTTGGAGTGTTCGTTGGATGGTTTTGGACATCTTGGCTAGAACTTACTATTTTTAGTAAGTTAGGGTTTTGACCATTTGGGGAAATTCAAGATTGGAGGTGGAGCATTTCGATGAAACCTTTCCAACGGTCTATAGCTCATTGGATTCCGAGTTCATTTGGCCATTTATTTTAAAGTCCATAATTTAATATTGCATATTTAATATTGGGACTTTATAATGCTAATGTCGGTGACTAAGTAAAAAATGTAAAATGCAAATAAAAGTCACTCTTTGGGACTTGGACGCCTCTACGGGAAATTAAATGATTTTGTGATATTATGTTTCTCCTCTATGTGGTCAACCCTCTTGGAGGGAGATATAAAAAAGAAAAAGAAAAGAAAGCATTTCATTCTGGACAATTACATTTTTATGATATTTGCTCTGTAAAGAGAACGAGGGTTTGAAGAAAACCATCCATGGCTTTTAGAGACAAAATCCTCCATTGGTAATAGCATTCCGCACGTGTGAGAGACCACCCAAGGGTGCTTCTAAGCAACCATATTCATTGGTTGTACTTGTGCTTCATTTTCATTTAGTTTGGGAGTTTGGAGATTATCGCGAAGGTGTTTTCAATGATTTATCATTCGGGATTTGACACTATAATTCCAAGGGTAGATTGAGGAGCAGATTGCAAGTGTTTGCCGGGAATTTGGAGTATATTTGAGGAGCCATTCTTCTCATATTATGGTCGTACCAGTACTAGGGCCAATCATACAACATAAGGAAAGTGTTAGATGTTTGGCATGAAAGTTAATGTGAGATTTATCTCTACGGAGGCGTGAGACCATCTACAGACCTGTGCAAGCATTTGCAGCAGAGTTTGGGAGTTGGAACCATTTATTATATCTGTCCTTGTCATCTGCAAGCCGTACCAACTTCAAGGGTGGACATGGGTATTTTAGTTTGCAACATCAATCTTCTTCCTTGCCCTCCGAGGCCATTGTATGAGCATAAACTCTCTTATGTACTATTGTTCTGAACTTCCAAGTGTATCAGCTTATTTCTTGTTGAATCAAGGAAGATTTGAAAGTCCAAGCTGCTGTTATAGTATTTCAGGCTTGCATTTTATGGGACAGCGAAAAGGGTATGTTGAAACCCTAGTTATTTTCACATTCCATCATATGGGTATTGCTTAAATGGTTTATTTAAGCATTTCCATTACATTTTAACTTGTGGGTATTACTAGAATATAGTCTTTTGCAAATATTGTATCTTGTATGTGCTGTTATGTTATGGGAACAACATCAAAACGCAAGAAGGTTACAACTTAACTACAGAAAACCCTTCAAACAGTGAGAGAAAATCAGACCCAGATCAGAAGAATATAAAACATAGAACAGGATGGGCTATTTCAAAGTTGGACTACGCATGGCTCTACTCCATAAAGGAGGTCCCCTCTATGTTTCACAAGTGTTTAAAATTTCCATTTTAGGGACGTGTCCATGTTGTACATCATAGTCGGTATCGCCCCATTACTCGCAATGGACACTTTTCATTTGACTGCTTCTGGCCACAACCAGTTGGAGCTGCTAGACCTGAAGAGGATACATTTTTCTTATCATATCAAAAGTTCAAAGAAAAGAAACTAGTAGAGTTATCAATTAGCAATATTCCTCCTTGTGATGTTCTTGAACCTCCTCGATCTTCTGAGGCTACGGCTATAATTCCTCCTATGCCGCGGGTAGTGAATGAAGCTAAGCCTGAATTGAAGGTTCTTCCCCATCCCCGAGCCTAAATATGCCGAGGTTCTCCCTCCGCCATCCCTTCAAGGACAACGAGGCAACCTTCATGCACAAAACAAACCTCCCCGCAATTACAATATCACTTTTGTCCCACCGACCTCTACAAAGACTAGTGGTGTTACATCAGTTGCACGTGTTTTATTTCCTAAGGTTTCCCAATTGCTTGAGGATGCTCCTGTACCTCCACCTATTTCACAAGTTGTAATGTCCCCATTTTCAGGTTCCTTGGCAACACAATTGGAGCTGACTTTCTAGGTTTGTGACGCCCTGATCAGAAGAGTATTTCGATGTCACCAGTGTGCTTCGGTGATCCAGTGGAGTTGTATGACACTTTCCGGAGGGATTTCAGACAACTTGTCCATACTTACTATTTATAGTAAGTGCTTGCATGGCGACAATCTTTCTGGGTTTGTTCTCTTTGGTCCTTGGAGAACACTGCTATTTATAGTAAGTGTCAGTCTGGACACTGTTTTTGGTGACATGGTAGTTCGGCTGTCTCGGGGCCTTTCCAGGTGTTGCATTGAGCTCAGTAATGTCAGGAGGTTCACAGTGATGTCTTTTCGAGCATTTTCAGACCTTTTGAGCCATTCTTGCTATTTTTAGCAGGGTCTCCACTCAGCATTAACTTCTCATGCGACACAATTTCCATGTCACTGCATGATTGGTCACTCTTTTAGTTGCCCATTGGAGTTCATGGGCAAAGTTATATTATTTTAAGTAACATTAATGTCATCTAAGTTAAATTAAAGATTTAACTTAATGCTAATTAAAATATTAAAGTAACTTCATAAAAGGGGCATTGGGGAAAAAGAACTAAAAAGCATAGTTTATAAAGTAATGTGGAGTGCCCAACTTAGGGAGACATAAGGGGAAATAAAGCGAAATTTAAAATGTTATTTAATTGCCCAAGTTGTGCATGGAAGTGAAGGAGAGAATAAAAGGGGGTTTGAGCTCATTTTTGTATATGCTTGGAAAATATTTTCTTCTACAGGTTGAAGACTGACCTTTGGTTCATGGATTTTTGAGGACGAAAACCCTCAAGAGGAACGATATTTGCAGGTGTGAAAGATCACCCAAGAATACTCTGTTGATAGCCTCACACAGGGGTTATGCTGGAGCTGAATAGTTGAAGATTTTTCAGTGATCTGAAGCAAGGGTTTGGATACAGATTTTACAGAGTGATTTAGAAGAACATAGTGTTGATGATTGTTTTTTGACAAGTCAACAATTGAGTAAAACACTAGAGTATCCCACTCTCTCTTGAATAAAGCTCTTCAAAGGTTGAACTATGTGATCCAGTGAAGTAACTTCAAGGTTCCTTTTTATGATTCATGATGGGTTAACTCAGTGATTACATGTGATCTTGTTGATAATCACAAAGGGACTTACATTAGACTTCTTCATACTTTATTTAGCTTTATTCCTCCTTCAGTGTAGATGATATATCAATAATAAAGAAAAGCAAAAAAGATAAGGGTTCAGAAAGCTAATCTAAGGTCAATGAAGCAATGATGATGTACGAATAGACAAACTCCTTGATTAACCTAACCCCACTTCGCCAAGGATGCCTACAACTAAATGAAGTTGGTGCAATCTCTTAAGGTATGTGAATGGTTTTCAAATTATGAAGGCTCATATAAGCACCCTTTGAACGGCGCAACTCAAATAAGCATCCACAATCGAACTTAAGCAAATGAGGCTCAGACTAGCTTTACACAACACTTCACCAGCGATGAATGTTAAAAGCATGAGCTAGGAGTTGATCAAATATTCAATACAACATACATAACATCAAAGAACTTCTAATCTACTTCTAATTTACTTGAAACATCTCTCCACTTCATCAAAGTACAAGAAATCATGTCATTCCACCAGACAAGACTTAAACACCAAGCGAACTCCAATGTCCTTGCATTAATCTTAAGAAATATTTACAACTTCAAGTCCTCTCAGAGAATTTTGAGAGTCTCTTCTACTCTACTCCTGCTAAACTATTTGCCTACTGACTACTGATTTACAAATGAGGCAACAAGGCCTTTATATAGTGGTCCAGAAATACAACGAATGGCTAAGATCATTTCATGTAGCCAAGGGCTTAGATCATGCCACCTCAACAGGTAGTTACAACAACTTGCTATTTTTAGTACATATGAGAGGCAATGAAGGCACGCTTTCCAAGAAGATAAGATAAAATAGAATCTTTTAGAGCATCTTCCACATAGGCGTCCTCTTTATCTCCTTGCTTGTTGTAGATACATTGAATGCATTTATAATAATGTAGCTGATTATGATTGGATGATGATAGGTACATGCCACATAGGTGCCACCTCAGCAAACTTGTGGACTTTAACTGTTAATTCAATGTGCTTTTGGGCATATTCCCAAATTGTATCATTTGTATGTTATCTTCAATGTGGTTGCTTGAACTTGTATGCTTGGGAATGTATCTTCAATGATCTTGCCTTGTTCATTGTAAATAGAATATGTATGATACTTGTAACTCATTTGACTAACTTTGTAATGCTTCTTCTCCTTCTTGTAGGATGTAGATTGATGATCTTCCTTGATGCTTCTTCATTTAGAGTAGATGATGATGATGTTTCTTTCTCAACTTGTAGATGATGATGCTTCATTCATGAATCGGAGTAGGAGATCTCTCTTAGACTTGAAGATTCAAGAGGAACTTGAAGTTGAATAGATGAATGTCTTCAATGTAGAAGTTGATGAAGTAGTCCTTCACGATGATCTTTGAAGTGGCCCTTTGGAGTGTAGTAGATGACCTCTCAAGGAGACTTTGAAGCTTGATGAATCTTGAAGCTTAATGAGTGAAGTGTCCTTGAACATAATGCAGATGTGGAAGTATACTTGAACTTGATGTGATCTTTTAGAGTGGTGTTTCCTCTGCAACTTGAAGGTGATTCAAGTACTTGTTCTTGAGATGACTCCTTAGCTTCACCAACACTCCTTCTCTCAATGATGCAACTTGATGATGAATATTGAAATGCTCCAACTTGAAAGTGATTCAGGTACTTGCTCTTGATGATCTTGAAGTATTCTTTAGATCGGCCACATGATGACTCTTCCTTGAAGGTGACTCCTTATTCCTCGCTTGAAGGTGACTCCTTGAACAACTCCTTAGCTTTGTTAATGTTCCTACAAGACAAGATAAACAATATATCAATCACTTCATAACACAAGAATCACTCTAAACATGTAATAATCCCACTTCAAACTTAGGCGCTTATATAGGTGAAAAGAGGAGCAAAGGGCGCCTAATAGAAGTTGATCCCATATTCATTATTCTAGATGATTTCACACAATTGTAATAGCTTAAAGAAGTTAATCTCCCTTAAGAGATTCATTCAAAAGGTGTCTTTCAATGCAATTTCTTCCTTAGGCGCCAAAATGATGTGATTTTGGTGAAAAGTAGCGCCTAACTTCATGACTTGATTCAACATGTTTGATCAACTTTGCTTCATGCCTACTTCTTCAAATTGATTAGCGTATACCTCAGTGATCCTCGACACCAAAACTCTCTTAAGCAACCAAGTTTCCTCCTAGGTGCCAAAAATGAGTTTTCAAACACAAAGGCGCCCTACTTGATGATACTTAATGATATGATAGATTGCCCCTTGTCATTCAAATAAGTTCAATGACTTACCTTGCCTTTTCAACAAATGATCTTTCAATTAGGAACTAGATCCTAAGTCTTACCACCTTCAACCTCCAAGGCGTCAAAAGTGATAATTTTGAAGGCAAAGGGCGCCTTGACTTGAAGATGACAATTAAGTTCAATTTAAAGATTTCAATGCAACACAAAGATATCAAGAAGATTCCCCACCTCAGACAACATCAATTACTTCATTAGCATTTTATTTCACAACATAGAAACATGTTCTTAGCATACAATCCCTCTCTAGATCTAGGTGCTCCTGATGGTGGAAAATTACATGAAGGGCGCCTAAGCCAAACTATCCTTCATACTTGTCATTTTTTATGCTTTAAACAGTTGTGAAGGTCTTAGAAGGACTTCCCTCATCTTGGCGCCCACTCAAAGGGTTGTTTTATGTCAATTCTTCCAAGGCGCCAATGTGGATGGTGAGATAGAAAAAATGCGCCTAGACTATATGGGCTCTTTGAACATCTCATAACTTCCAGTATCTTCACTAGGCTAGATTTGATGATTTCCAAGACTTTGCATTCATAGGTGCCCAAAGTGACTATGGAAGCAAGAATTTGCTCTTTGTCTTAATGTGGTGTTCTCAAGTTCTTAAGGCGCACTTTTGTGGTAAAATAGATGTGAAATGGCGCCTTAACTTGTATAGTTGCTCACTCAATGATTTCATGGTTCCAAGTTGTTGTAAAGATACTCCAACACTTGTATAGTCCAACATACCTTGCTAGGCGCTTCTTATGGTGTACATTGTATTCAATGATTGAAATGCGCCTAGACTCCTTGGAAGCTCAAAGTGATTCTTTCAACTTATCAAACTCTTAGGTGCTCAAAGTTGATGAGAAATTTCATAAAGGGCATCTAGACACAATAAAAGCAATCTTCAATTCAAGATGCTCATGCAAGGTTAAATGAGCTAAAATAGGCGCCTATTTTCTTTTGATAATCTTTAGGTACAAATTGATGTCTTTCATTCACTCTAGGATCAAGGTGCCAAAACTTCAAGTTTTATGATTCTAAGTCCTTGTGCAAGTTCAAGGGAAGCTTCAATAGTCTTAACACTTACAAACTCAAGCATTTTCTTTTAGGCGCTGATGATGAAAACTATAAGAAATGGTGCCAAAATAGGGTTATTGTAGTGCTAACCTCCAAATTTCATAATCTGCAAACGTTGCATAAACTCTTATGAACTTGTCCAACTCCAACACCTTCTTGGCGCCAAAGTTGAATTCTCCCAACACATGGAGCACCTAGACTTAGATGAATATTTCCCCCATTTTCATGTGTTTGAAGGATCCTAGATGTTCTTGAATCAAGGCATTGTTTGTTTAAAACATTCTCATTTCAAGGTAACTTCACAATGCCAGAGACTTACCCTTTTTACTCCTAGGCGCCCATGATGATGATTTGGGTATAATGAGGCACCTTATTTCAAAGTGGACACTTCAATAGGCTAAATTGTCCTCACAACTTCAAGGAGGGCTAGAAGTGATAAGGCGCCTAAGGTTCTAGGTGATTTCTTTAAGCTCTCAAAGACTTTAATCAAATGTATTCCCTCTAGGAACACCCTTCCTTCTCAAGGCGCTTAAATGGTGTTGTTTTAAATTACTTACCCTTAGGCGCCCAAAGTAGACTCAACTAGAGCAAAGATGCACTCATCATGATGATGATTTGAAGCCCCTTATCTAGTCGCTGATTTGTGATGGTTTGAACATGTATAAGCGCCTAAGGTTTAATGTGGTGCTTACCTCCTTATTTCATGATCTTCTTGATTCCTCTTATAGGCGCCTAGACTCCTTTCATGCTAAGGCACTAAAACTAGGATGATATCACTTTGGGCGCAATTCTTATTGAATTTGGAATTTGTTTTTCACCAAAGCGCCCAACATGGTGGCTACACATGCAAAATGCGCCTAGACTTGAAGGATGAATTGGCGCCTAACTTAAGTTGTCTTATTTTTGTCAAATTTTCAATGTCTAAAATCTTTTAGCAACTTTTTCCACCAAGGCACCTTGGTCTTCACTTCTTCTTGCTCAAGGCACACATTTGGGTTCCTGCCTTAGGTGCACAATGATGTTTGCATAGGTGAGAAAACGCGCCCAACTTCCTACAGTAAATTCGCACCTAGAAGTGGAAGTCCCAGAGCGTAAGGTATATTGAAAAATATATTTAAGTATAATCTCTCAACTTATACTTTAAATATTTTTCAATATACCTTTCAGGATGTTTGAGATAGGTCTCGAATCCACCGGATTTAACATACAGATTATAGAATTTGGAGGATCCACTAGATTTCAGACTTAGCCAATTTTCAGGATTAGGATACCAAACTTAGTCATTTTCAGGATCTCAAACATCAGGATCAGGTTATCAGAGGACTATAAGACTCAAACACCACTGATCTCATCATGCAATAAATCTAAGACATCATCCAAGACTCAAGAAAAGCATTGGAGCTTCAAAAAAAAGGGGGTCCCCATTTGCAATGGGGCGATGTGTGATTTGGTCACAACACATAGCAAAGGATCTTTTGCAGATTTTAAGTGTTTCATTGTTGTACCTTCTCCATTGCTAGCCACTCCAAGTGTTGTAGCTAAACGTTGGAATTTTGGGAGTTATTTTCAGATGATTTCAGTGTTATTTCACCTTGAATGTGGATGCCTAGGGCTGGAAAATAAAGGGTTTTGAGCATTTTGAAATTTGAGTATTTTGCTAGGGTTTTTTGGAGCTTCCATTGCTGTTCATAGACTGTTTCAAACCTGCGCATTGTAAGGCAGCAAATGGGTATGTTTCAAATATGATGTTTGAGTGATTTTATCATCTGGGTATTTGTTATAATCTCTCTATTTAATGTATTCAACAAATATATCTCAAAAAACATATGACCAATTAGGGTTTTGAAATATTTGATTTTCTAGGGTTTCCTAACATATGGGTATTGCTGATTTATGTTCTTAGTGGTTCATTCAATTCATATAAGCTTCTGAGTATTATTAGAAATGCTTCTTTAATGTTATGTCTCAACTTTATGCAAGAAAAAACCCAAATGCAAGCCCTAAACAGCAACAACAAAAAACAGAAAAATTAGAAAAAAAAATACAAACAGGGTGGGACATTACACAAGTTGAGAAGGAAGGAAAAGCATCCCGCATTGAGGAACCCTTCGTCCGTAGTCTCCCAGCCTTCGGTGGTTCCTTCCGTTTCTTCTAATGTTCCTAAAGCAAAGGAAGAAAAGGAACCCGCATTGGAAGATACTACAGTTCCCCTTAAGATCATAAATAAAGCTAAGAGAAATAAGATTGCGAGAGAAAGAAAGAAGCGTCGTCGTGCTATGGCTTGCCTTCCTGCAAGAGAGGAAAATCTCCCTCCTCGCAAGCATTTATCACCAATGGACACCAAAGAGACAGTTATCACTGTTGTGTCTCCTACAGAGAAAGAAGTGTGATGTCTCGATATTAAGGCATTGATTAAATTAAAGATTTAAAAATCATGATAAGACAAAGAAGCCTCCTTGGATGGTAATCACGTATATAATAATATTAAATAATATTATATTTTATATAATTAAAATATAATATATTTATTGTATTTATGAATATAAATAAAAATAAAAATATAGATATTGTCAATTTAAATATTATTATAGTTATAATAATTATAATATAAGATATTATTAAATATAATATATATTATATAATATAAATATAATATATAATATATAAAATATATCAATATAAATATAGATATAATATCATTATAATTTATAATGATGAGACTAAATTAATAATAACTTAAAGTAGCTGACTAAGCGCTCACATAGAATAAGACAAAACAATGATCATATAAAGACAAACAACGATTATGTGAATAAACAATGATCATGTAAAGAGCTCCGATGAGAAATCGATGAGAAAAGTAATATTTATGCAATGAAAGAGCTGCTCCCACAAAGGCAATCGATGGTCAAAAGAACTCAACAAAATTGATAATAGAAAAGTCAAAGAGGCCGATTAACTAATATCAGCGCTGATGTGTAAGAGGCTGTGGTAAGTTAAGGGTGACGTCCCTTTAAGAATAACGATCCATGAAAGGAGGCATCTGCTGGAAGATATAAATGCAATCAGTGGGTGCTTGGAAGGGGGATATCCCATCTTACTTCAGGTAAGTAATACAAACTAGCATGGAATAATCTCATTTTACCATATCATCGATCCCTCATCAGCAAACAACCAACGCAGCATCATGGAACCATCTTTGTTGACAGCGATCATCATAAATTTTATATATATGAATCTGCATATTTGATCATGTACTTGGTGTTGTAATAAGGCTGGAATATGAAGGAATCAATAAACAAATCACAAGCAGAAGCAGCGATCATTCCTAAGAAGACAAGCAAGGAATCATTATGGAATAATATCAACTCCAATTGGCATCAAAATATAAGGGAATAAACTCTTCTCATCATTTGACCTCAACCACCTCAAACAGTGAAGGAGATTGGAATATAATTGGCAGAAGTATAGGAAGAGAAAAGATAGATATATACATACAGAAATATAAGTCAGTCACCCTCCTATATTTATATATATAACAGTAGACTAGAATTATCAATCAATAAGTCATATGAACAATTGTGATACAGCAAGAGGGAGAGATAAAAGGAATATCAAGGGAAAACATATAGAAGTATATAGAACTGCCGTGAACACTAAAGAAGGAATACAATCCTTAGACCTCTAAGGATACGAAGACAAGAATTATATACCTGGTACGATGTATCTAACCCTATGTCTATTATGATGAATGTCATGTGGTAAGTAGTGATATATACATATATATCTAAATATGCATAGTCTAGAATAGATCTATATACATGTCAATCACGTCATTAGAATTGCACAAGTATATATATATATATATATATATTATGAAACTTGATAAGTGATGGCATAACCATCTCATCACTTCTATTTCCTATAACCATAGGATAGGTGGTCTTGTTAGGGAGAGGCGAGTAATTCCATCATGATGGATTGGAGAGGGTTTAACACGCCCTAGACAAGGATGCTCGGGAGAGGTGGAGTAATTCCATTCTCAATCGCACTGGAGAGGGTTCAACGCTCCCTAGACAAATAATTCCCCATCCATGGTTAAGGATTAGAAGGGAGATGATATGGAAAGATGAATTTAGATTGTTACTTCTATTTTCCTCTTTTACTTCATCCTTAAAGGAATGTTAGTATTGTAGGGAGAGGCGGAGTAATTCCATCCGTATATAGGCCCTAAGGCTAGGACGTAGTTCCCCAAGGTTGGGTCAAGAGATGGTTTTAGCACGCCCTATACATGTAAAGCCTAGTTCCATGAGGAAGAATAATAAGGAAAGTGTGAATGTTGAATTATGGGATGTATTATAGAATAGTTATCAATAATAAGTAACAATCGTGAAATGAATAATTCCTTTAACAAGGAATGATATACTTATATGATCATTGATCTTAATTGATCTTATCATTGAAATTTATTGATCTATAATGTTTCTAATGTCTCCTTGAGAATCACTTTGAATGCAGATTTAGGTTTAAGTGTTTCCACCAGAAAGGGGACATTACAAGAAGCTTCGCAAGCCACTATGGAGCCTATTGTACTACATTCCGATAGTGATTCCGAATATAATACAGGTATGGCTCTTGTTCCTTATACCTCACATGCTATAGTTCCTCTTGCATCTTGTCCACCGATCCAAATAGATGATGAACTAGATTGAGAGGAGGATGATTTTCTTTAGGTTGACTCAAATGTGAGGTACCTTATTTTCTGTGTTATGCGTGAATGTGATTGTGTTTCCCCCGTGATATGTTGCTTGATGCTTTTATTTGTGTTTATTTGTTGTTGTTGTTGTTGTGTTGTTAAACTCTCTTTGGATGACCCTTGACACCCTCGTAGGTGCAAGAATACAAAGGGACCGAGATTTGTTGTGACATTCTGTCTATTTGTATCATCATTCTTCTATATGTCATTATTTGTATAGTTGTTGTGTCCTTTGGGGATGATGCTAGGCGTAGAATGTTTCTATATATATATATAGTCTTGAGATATCTCCTATTACACATTCTTATACTGATGCCAGTCAAGTAGATCCCTTTGTGTTGTTAGTATAATTTATTGCTTCTTTTATATTTTTGATTTATGTGGCACCTTGTTGCTAGGCTCGGCGTCATACCATGACCACACAAGCCATTGTGTATCATGCTCATAGCATCGCCTCAATTTGCCTTTTTGTGGGGGCAACCCCTTTGTGCGATGTAGTTCTTTGGAAACACATATCTTGTGGGCATGTGCTTCAAGAAAGCTCTCACGACTGTCTTGTGGTTTGTTCTACCTTAAAGCAATTGCTCCCTGATAGAAGTTAGCAATCACTTTAAGGTGGGGGCATGCATCGTGCTATGCTCTCTTTTTGGTTGCATATTTGCTTGTTGGCAAGGAGCTCACCTAGTGATTCAGCGGTCCTCACTAGCCTCTGATGCTTCCTCTTGGGTCCATGAGCCACCTAGTGCAACGCAGTTGGCTAGCCCATGTGCTTCATATGACTTGTCGTGGTCACCTAGTAATTCGGCAGTCCTTACTAGTGTGTGATCCACGTTGGCACTTCTTTTCAAATGACCCCTAGCAACAGAGCAAGGTAGCATCAAAGTCATGTGCCTTGTGTGTTTGTTCTATGTTTGCTTATGCATTATGTTTTAACTCATGCTTTCATGTGTCTTCATCATGTTTTCCATGTGTTCTCTATGTATTCATTGTGTCTTATGTGTATACATTGTGTATGCTTCATGTTAAGCGTGTATGCATTGTGTATTGTGTGTCTTCAACGTGTATTCTTGTGTATGCTCTTAGTACTCCACGTACATGTGAATTAATGTTGTAATATCTTGCATGTTTTCTCTTGGCTTATGTGTTTGTAACCTTAGGATTCTAAGTTTGGGGGCTACTTGTAGTCCATAACTTGGTAGAATTCTTTGGGCTTCTTTGTTTGTGTGTTTTGTCCATCCTTTAGTATGAGTTTGTACACACACTAAAGTGGGGCTAAATGTAGTGTCGTAAAATGTGCACATTAACATTTTGCACTGAGTCTAGCTCCTGATTGAACCTATTTTAACACCCTTTTGAGCTTTAAACAATAAAAATCTCGATCCCGATAAATAAACCCGACATGATCAACTTAGGACTGGACTAAGCTTGCTTAATTGAACACTTTCCAGAGTCTGTGGGCTAAAAGTCCAAAGCACCCAAGTGCCCTGGTCCCACTTGGGATTTTTAGCCCCACTTTGTGGTGTCAGCTTGGGACACTCCTTTCATTTGTATTTGTTGGCCTAATGAAGTTTTATTTATCATGAGTGAGCGGGAATGCATATTTAAATGACTATTGTTCATTTTGCACCTAGATGACACCTCAAAGATTGATGCAAATTTGCTCTCATATTGTGTTCTATGCTAAAGTGTTCTACATGCTTGAAGGGTTGTCCCCTTGTGGATGCTATTGAAGTTTGTTTGCAGGCTTTGAAGGAAGTTTGAAGCCCTCTTTATCACTCTCCTTTGTTGGTGTAGGATCTTCATCAACTAAGGTCACGTCTCTTGTGTTTATTATCATCATTATCATCATTATTCATCATATTATTGCAGATCTAGCCTCTGCCCTCCTAGGGCATGCACTCTTGGATCTAATTAATCATTGTAGTGGAGGTGGTAACACCAACACAGGGTTTGACTGAGGCAAACCCTTAAACACATCACAACCTTTTCCTCTTTTTGTGTGTGCAGTTCAGATGAACAGGTTTCGGGAGCTAATTTCCAAGAAGGCAAAGCAGATAGGTATAGGTCTGGTGACATTTGAGTTTCTGTGAAACCCTAGAAAAGGCCTAGGGCACCTGAGTGCCCTGGTCCTGGGCATTTCTGCTACAAGATCCAGGTTTTGAATCTTCCTCTGACCTCTGTTGTACTTATTGATTACTGAGATTCATTTCTGATAGTTAGTTATAATCTATTTTTCGTCATTTTAGGGTTTGATCATAGTCCTAGCTAGCTTCTTTGACTTTGGTTGAACTTGGTTGATCCATCTATATTGTAATGTCCCCTTTCTAGCTACAGTGTTAGTCTCTCATTGGGTTCCCGTAGACTAACAGGTTCATTAGGGAACCATGGTGGTTTGGACTTGGATGGGCAATTTAGAGGTGTAGATGTGGTTTGGATCCAGTTGGTAGTTGTCTGTGGCGGTTTGGGTGCCTTGTGGCATACTTACTATTTTTAGTAAGTTCGGGTTCGATGCTGGATCGAAAATTTCAGAGTGGGGATGGATTCATGTCGTTGAGACCTTTCCGACGAGCTATGGATCATCGAATTCTGACATCATCTCGTCAGTTATTTTAAAGTCCGTAAGTTGAATTGAAATATTTAAAACGGACTTTAATGTTGAGTTATAAAGTGACTCATGAAAAGAAATATTATAAAGAGCGTCACTAATGTGTTTGGGCACCCATCCCTAGGAGTGCAAAAAGGTAATTTAAAATGATATATTTCCCTCTTAAAACCCAACACCCAACTTGAGGGAAATATAAGAGGCAAAAAGGAGTTCATTTGGATATGCTATGTTTATGATATTTTCTTCTACTTGGCTCTGCTAGGGTTTTGGATTGTGAGGGTTTGAAGGATTCGAACCAGAGGCTCTTGGAGACGAAAACCTCCCTGAGTAACGGCATTCTACAGGTGTGCAATACCATCCAAAGGTGCCAATAGAGGTGGATACATCCAGTGTTCACAGATGGGCTTCAATGGAGACTGATATGTGGAGGGCTTGAGAGTTTATGGACATATTCTTTGCAGATTTATGAAGATTTCCTTAGGCAGGAGTGAAAGACTGATTTAATAGCAGATTAGAGCAGATTTTATTATGGGTTTGGAGCTGTTAGATGTTGCACTTGCGGGCCGTACATCCTACATACTGGCCGTACCACATATAGTGAATTTGGTGTTGGGTGGAGCTGCTATTTCTCATTGTTTGAGGTCGTCTAGGGTCATGAAGTGTGTGCAGACCAGAAACAGCCAACTACAGTGAGTATCCTGTCATATCCCTCGATGACCCTATTCCAATTAAAGATTGGAATAGTCACCCTGTCATGATTCGATGATTTCCAATTAAAGATTGGAAATATTCGTCTCCATTATTCTCTACTCTAAAAACATTAAAGGAGCTAGCCTATTTCATTACAAGAGTAGAAGACAAATAATAAATAAGACTTGTTAATTCTAGCAAAAGGGTCGATTAAGATCTTGTTTAGCAAACTAAGGTAAGACCAAGAGTATAAAAACAAAAATGAGATTATTTAAGGATGATGAAGAAAATCTAAAATTGAGAGCGATCCTTCATGTCTTCCGGCGATCAAGAAGAAATACAATAGTAAATAAGAATTGATAATTATGTCAATGATCAACTAAGATCAGTGACATGGCACTAAAATACAAACCATCTTCATAGCGAATATTCTCATAAAGGCTAGCAATGGCATCGATCACAGCCTTAGGCGATGGAATTGATAATATAACAATGAAAGGGTCATCGAATGGTTAAGAAAATTAACAATCCATAATGAAGCAATACATAAGAATGATCGACGATCTTATGTTAGAAGCATAACTAATGATTTGTTAACATAAGATACTTCCGTTGGAAAGGTGGCGACCATCATTAAACGACGTCTCCATTTGGGCTGAATCCAAGGTATAAATGTGATGGTCGAAAGGCATTCAATGGCATCAGATAAAGATAACACATAACACATACATATCAAAGGCCGATAGCAGCAAATAAGGAAAGACTATTGAAGAACATCATTATTTAGCCAAACGATCCATCACATTGATATAGTGAATCCAGCGAGCATTATTTATAATCATATTCTGCCACATCGAGAACTTCATCATTCATAGCAAACATATAATATCTCTGGTTGCAGGCCACAAGGCATATTCTCAGCAACTTTAATGAGATTAAAGATCTGAAGCATATAATTATCACAGCCAAGGCCGACAGAAAACAAGGTATGTCATTTATATTCGAATATGTATCTCTGCTGCAATATATAATTGTTCAATGTTTAATCCGAATATGCTGAGCATTATGTAGCGAAATTCTAATAATGAAAGTGTTAGTTATTACATGAGATAAGACTTACTAATTGTGAAACATATGAGCAATGAAATTAATACATTAACTTCATATGAGATGGTGATCGTGAGATTACTTTCTAGCCCACCATGGGTATTTAGTGGCCCTTGTCTCAGCTGGTACAAAAGGTACCCCTCGAGCAAGTGGATAGTGTCCTTTGTCACAGATGGTACAAAAGGTACCCCTCATGCCAAAGGATTATTATATAGTGGCCTTGGTTACAACTGGTGCAAAAGGCACCCCTTGTACCAAAGATTATATAGAGGCCTTGGTTACAGCTGGTGCAAAAAGCACCCCTCGTACCAAGGATTATCATAGTGGCCTTGACTCAGCTGGTGAGTATCCACCTGTTGATGGTTGTTTTTCAACAAGTCAACAATAGAGTGAAATACTGAGTATCTGACTCTCTCTTGAGCAAAGCCTCTCGAATGCTGAACTAAGTGATCAAACGAGATAACTCCAAGGTTCCTTCTAATAGTGTTTAATTTCGGTAAGAGACAGCTCAGTGATTTAAGTATGATTCTGCTGTTAATCAACAAAGGGACTTACATAGACTCTTCTCCTTTCATTCGACTTATTCCTCCTTTGATGTGGATGATATGTATACAAGGCTTCTATGATAAAGAAAATGAAAAAGGGTTAAGGGTTTAGAAGGCTAATCTAAGGACAATGAGATAATGAAACATGTAAAGATAGACAAACTCCTCATGAAACCAGACTTCGCTTCGCCATGAGAACCAACAACTACACGAAGCCGGTGCAATCTTCTAAGGAAACTCAAGGATTTTCATGTTGTAAATCTCCATCCAAACACCCACAGCTGGCGCAATTTGAACAAGCATTCACAACCGAACTAAAGAAAATGAAGGTTCAGTCTAACTTTGCAAAGTGGGTTGCCTTCGACAATACACGAAAAGTATGAACCAGAAGAATTCATCAAATATCTTTACGCATATTCATTACATCAATGCACTTCTAATCTATTTCTAAGCTATTTGAAACATCTCTTAATTCCATCAAGATTCAGGAAACCATGATACTCCACAAGATAATACTTAACACCAAACAAGTAGCTCCAATGTCTTTGCATTAATCTTGGAAAATATTTACAACAATTTCAAGTTCCCTCAGAGAATTTTGAGAGTCTCTTCTATTCTACTCTGAAAATCTACTCTCTACTACTACTAATGATCTACTCTCTAATGAATTACAAATGAGGCAACAAGGCCTTTATATAGTCGTCCAGGTTACAATGAATGGCTAAGATTGATTCGATAGCCAAGGGTCTAGATCATGCCACCTCAGAGGTAGTTACAACAACTTGCTATTTTTAGCAAAAAAGAGAGAGGCAATGAAGGCACGTTTTCCAATGTGATAAGGTAAGGTGAAAGCATTTAAAATATTCCTCCACATAGGAATCCCTTTGACTTCTTTTATTAAATGATACATTTAATGCATTAAATAATGCGGCTAATCAAAATTAAATGATGTGTACTCGCCACATAAGTGCCAACTCAGCATACTTTGAAAATTGTATCAACTTGTAATGATGTATTCAATGTGATTGTTTGAACTTGTATATTTAGGAATACATCCTGTGGATCTTGCCTTGTTCATTCTTCTTGTAGATAGATTGATGTGAATCTTCTTCGATGTATCTTCATGTAGGCTAGAGAGTAGATGATGACACTTGATTCCTTCATGAAGAGTAGGAGACTCTCTTGGACTTGGAAATTTGAAGAGTCTTGAAGTTTGATGGATGAATGCTCTTGCTTGATGATAACACCTTCCTTAGAGGTGAAGTAGCTACTTGATGACTTTCCTTGAAGGTTGAAGAACTTGAAGTAGAATTGATACCTTAGGAAGCCTTGATGAAGATGATGTCCTTCGAGTGGATGTCTTCTAGATAATCTCAACTTGATGCCACTTGATGAAGAATTCCAACACAAGGATGATGAAGGATACCCTTAAAACAGCTACATGATGCCTTCTTCTTGAAGACTGCTTCCTGACTTTCCTTCCTACATGAAAGTGTTTCCAGCCTTTAGCTCCTGCAACACAAAGAAAGAAATAATATCAACCTTCTCGATAAACATGATAATATTTGATTTATAACATATAAGAATGCATTTCTAAGCCAAGCGCACTAGATGACAAGTTCTTGATCTTCATTGAAACTCTTAAAATTTGCATTAAACCACTATTTTTTCTCCTCTACAAGTCGCATTGGATGAAGGATTAAGATCCTCTTGCCTTTTAGAATTTCACTTTAAGACTTGATTCTTGATTCTTCGCATTAGATCACACCTTCGAGACCCTCTTTGTATTCCTTGAATTGGTGTTTGACTTTCTCCTTGCATTTCGCATTGGATCAGCATATTGAAGTCTTCTTCTTTAAAATAGCATGATCTTTCTTTTATAATCCTTGAGGCGCACTAGATCAAGGGTTGGAATCCTCAAGAATTTCACTTTAGACACCCTCAAAGTCTTTAGGTATGGCGCACTAGATCAAGGATTGGATTCCTCTTATCATGTCGCATTGGATGAAGCTTTAAGGCTCCTCTTCAACATTTCGCATTAGATCAAGAATCGAAATCCTCTAGACTTGACATGTGTGGCGCTTTGGCTCAAGGTTGTGGATCTTCTTATCATTTCGCACTAGATGAAGCTTGTGATTCTTCTTCACCATTTCGCATTGGTTGGGACTTTAGGATTCCTCTCAACATTGGTTTAGATGACACTTAGTTTTTTTACTTGCTTAAGGAAGTGGCGCATTGGATGAACTTGATGAATCCTCTAGAAACAAACCTTGATCACTACCTCATGTTGCGCATTAGATGACCTTGTTGGAAGCCTCATGATGTTGGCGCATTGGTTGAGCTTGTAGGATCCTCTGAAAACGTATCTCATTCTACCTTGGTGTTGCATATTAGATGATCTTGTTATAGGCGCATTGGATCACCTTGTTGGAAACTTCATGATGTTGGTGTATTAAATAAGACTTTAAAATCCTCTGGACAAAATCTTGAAGGCTCGACCTTGAATGTTCACCTTCCTCCTTGTAGGACGCATTGGTTCAAGCATGCAAAATCCTTTAAACTTGCCTTGAAGACTAAACGTTGGATGTCCAGGACACTTGCAATCTCCTCATGATATGGCGCATTGGATAAGGGTTGGAGAATCCTCTGACTCTCGCCTTAGACAAGGATCCTTCAAACTTCACATTGAAACTATTTGGGCGCACTAGATGGACTTTTTGGAATCTCTGGAGTTTCCCCTCATGAGGTCGCATTAGATAAGGCCTTGAAGATCCTCAAGTTTTCGCCTTGGAGATAGGCGCATTAGATCAAGAATTGAAATCCTCTAGATTTTATCTTGGAGACTTGACTGGATTGGCGCGTTAGATCAAGAATTGAGATCCTCTGAGATCTAGCGCATTAGATAGGCTTTTGAAATCCTCTGGCACTTACCTTTAATGTGCAATTAACCTTAACTGAGTCCTTCTTCCTTAGGTCGCTTTGGATCAAGTTTTAAGTGCTTGTGTTGAATGTTTGGGAGACTTCCTTTTGCGAATGTAATGTTTACTAGATGGGCGCATTGGTTGAGGGATAAAAATCCTCAAGTTTTGGCGCACTAGTTCAAGTTTTCAAATCCTCTTCAAACTAGATCCTTTCAAGTCAAAAAACTCAAGACTTCTCCTTCCTTCTAGGTGGCGCATCAGTCAGGGTTTTCAAATCCTCTGATCTCTTCTTCAAAATTTTAGATTTTCGGAATCAACTCTCCACTCTTCTTCCTAGTGCATTGGTTGGACTTTTCAAATCCTCTGACTCTTGTCATCCAAAATCGCATTACTTCAAGGTTTAAAATCCTTTAGCATTTTCGCATCACTTCAAGGTTTGAAAATCGCATCACTTCAAGTTTTTAGATGGGCGCATTGGTTGAGCAAGTGGGAATCATCATCTGCAAGTGCTTTTTAAGGTATCAATTCTACTTCAAGTTCTTCAACCTTCAAGGAAAGTCATCAAGTAGCTACTTCACCTCTAAGGAAGGTGTTATCATCAAGCAAGAGCATTCATCCATCAAACTTCAAGACTCTTCAAATTTCCAAGTCCAAGAGAGTCTCCTACTCTTCATGAAGGAATCAAGTGTCATCATCTACTCTCTAGCCTACATGAAGATACATCGAAGAAGATTCACATCAATCTATCTACAAGAAGAATGAACAAGGCAAGATCCACAGGATGTATTCCTAAATATACAAGTTCAAACAATCACATTGAATACATCATTACAAGTTGATACAATTTTCAAAGTATGCTGAGTTGGCACTTATGTGGCGAGTACACATCATTTAATTTTGATTAGCCGCATTATTTAATGCATTAAATGTATCATTTAATAAAAGAAGTCAAAGGGATTCCTATGTGGAGGAATATTTTAAATGCTTTCACCTTACCTTATCACATTGGAAAACGTGCCTTCATTGCCTCTCTCTTTTTTGCTAAAAATAGCAAGTTGTTGTAACTACCTCTGAGGTGGCATGATCTAGACCCTTGGCTATCGAATCAATCTTAGCCATTCATTGTAACCTGGACGACTATATAAAGGCCTTGTTGCCTCATTTGTAATTCATTAGAGAGTAGATCATTAGTAGTAGTAGAGAGTAGATTTTCAGAGTAGAATAGAAGAGACTCTCAAAATTCTCTGAGGGAACTTGAAATTGTTGTAAATATTTTCCAAGATTAATGCAAAGACATTGGAGCTACTTATTTGGTGTTAAGTATTATCTTGTGGAGTATCATGGTTTCCTGAATCTTGATGGAATTAAGAGATGTTTCAAATAGCTTAGAAATATATTAGAAGTGCATTGATGTAATGAATATGCGTAAAGATATTTGATGAATTCTTCTGGTTCATACTTTTCGTGTATTGTCGAAGGCAACCCACTTTGCAAAGTTAGACTGAACCTTCATTTTCTTTAGTTCGGTTGTGAATGCTTGTTCAAATTGCGCCAGCTGTGGGTGTTTGGATGGAGATTTACAACATGAAAATCCTTGAGTTTCCTTAGAAGATTGCACCGGCTTCGTGTAGTTGTTGGTTCTCATGGCGAAGCGAAGTCTGGTTTCATGAGGAGTTTGTCTATCTTTACATGTTTCATTATCTCATTGTCCTTAGATTAGCCTTCTAAACCCTTAACCCTTTTTCATTTTCTTTATCATAGAAGCCTTGTATACATATCATCCACATCAAAGGAGGAATAAGTCGAATGAAAGGAGAAGAGTCTATGTAAGTCCCTTTGTTGATTAACAGCAGAATCATACTTAAATCACTGAGCTGTCTCTTACCGAAATTAAACACTATTAGAAGGAACCTTGGAGTTATCTCGTTTGATCACTTAGTTCAGCATTCGAGAGGCTTTGCTCAAGAGAGAGTCAGATACTCAGTATTTCACTCTATTGTTGACTTGTTGAAAAACAACCATCAACATATTTGGCGCTAGAAGGAGGGCATGAACCTCCGACCTTGTGGTTGTTTTTCAACAAGTCAACACCACCCCTCGAGTCAAAGGATAAAATAGTGGACCCATGATGGTAAGTGGCAAAGGGCATCCTATCACCTCCTCTCACATGGAATTAATGATTAATGCATGGATCCAATATGATGGATAATGATAGAAAATGAGAAATATATATATTGATAGTGAACATAAGAATAATGAGGGAAATGAGAAATGTATATTGATAGTGATTATATGATTATTGATGAAAACTGTGAATTGTATATTTGATGTTGATCATAAGTTTATAAGATTATAAGGGCAATGTCATTATGTAATTTGAATGTCTTCTATATATTACAATCAGTTGGAAATCAAAGAAAGATTAGTGTACTAATGTTCTCTTTTTGCGAGTTGAAATCGTGTACATGATTGTGAAATTTGGACTTGCGAGAAGGGGACATTACAAGTGGTATCAGAGCTTTGATCCTGCCAGCCTAGGAATCAAAGATAGTTAATGCAATTAAGAAAAAGAGCTCAAGCACACAATATAGAAATCATACTCAACAAAGAAATTCAGGAAGAAAGTGAAGCAACTTCATGTTGGTGTTGGAAATAAGCCACACCCGGACCGACGATGGACTAGTCCAAGAGGGGCCAGTAGCTCAGTGGTAGAGCACTCCAGCAGCGAATGGAAGGTCCTAGGTTCAAGTCCTAGCTGGTCCATGTCTCAACATGGTATCAGAGCCAGGCCCAGGCTAGGAGCCCCAAGCACACGAGAGGTGTGGCTTAAGGGGGGGTGTTGGTGTTGGAAATAAGCCACACCCGGACCGATGATGGACTAGTCCAAGAGGGGCCAATAGCTCAGTGGTAGAGCACTCCAGCAGCAAATGGAAGGTCCTAGGTTTGAGTCCTAGCTGGTCCATGTCTCAACACTTCAAATAAAAGAAGGAAAGAAAATTGATCTTAAAATCCAGTGTGCCGAAGAAATAGGGATTGCTTGAGGACAAGCAATCTCAAGAGGGGAGGCCTGTCATATCCCTCGATGACCCTAATCCAATTATAGATTGGAATAGTCACCCTGTCATGATTCGATGATTTCCAATTAAAGATTGGAAATATTCATCTCCATTATTCTCTACTCTAAAAACGTTAAAGGAGTTAGCCTATTTCATTACAAGAGTAGAAGAAGACAAATAATAAATAAGACTTGTTAATTCTAGCAAAAGGGTCGATTAAGATCTTGTTTAGCAAATTAAGATAAGACAAAGAGTATAAAGACAAAAATGAGATTATTTAAGGATGATGAAGAAAATCTAAAATTGAGAGCGATCCTTCATGTCTTCCGGCGATCAAGAAGAGATACAATAGTAAATAAGAATTGATAATTATGTCAATGATCGACTAAGATCAGTGACATGGCACTAAAATACAAACCATCTTCATAGCGAATATACTCATAAAGGCCAGCGGTGGCATCGATCACAGCCTTAGGCAATGGAATTGATAATATAACAATGCAAGGGTCATCGAATGGTTAAGAACATTAACAATCCATAATGAAGCAATAAATAAGAGTGATCGACAATCTTATGTTAGAAGCATAACTAATGATTTGTTAACAAAAGATACTTCCGTTGGAAAGGTGGCGACCATCATTAAACATCTCCATTCGGGCTGAATCCAAGGTATAAATGTGACGGTCAAAAGGCATTCAGCGGCATCAGATAAATATAACACATAACACATACATATCAAAGGCTGATAGCAGCAAATAAGGAAAGACTATTGAAGAACATCATTATTTAGCCAAACGATCCATCACATTGATATAGTGAATCCAGCCAACATTATTTATGATCATATTCTGCCACATCGAGAACTTCATCATTCATAGACAACATATAATATCTCTGGTTGTAGGCCGCAAGGCATATTCCCATCAAATTTAATGAGATTGAAGATCTGAAGCATATAATTATCACAGCCAAGGCTGACAGAAAACAAGGTATGTCATTTATATTCGAATATGTATCTCTGCTGCATTATATAATTGTTCAATGTTTAATCCGAATATGCTGAGCATTAAGTACCGAATATGCTGAGCATTAAATAGCGAAATTCTAATAATGAAAGTGTTAGTTATTACATGAGATAAGACTTACTAATTGTGAAACATATGAGCAATGAAATTAATACATTAACTTCATATGAGAGGGTGATCATGAGATGACTTTCTAGCCCACCATGGGTATTTAATGGCCCTTGTCTTAGCTGGTACAAAAGGTACCTGTTGTGACCAAATCACACATCACCCCATTAGGAATAGGGACCCCCCTTTTTTGAGCTCTGTGCTTTCAATGAGATTTTGAGGATGTCCTGGCTCATCTTCCTCTGCCGATCCAGTAATGATTTCCTCTTCTATGATCGTTGGTTCATGATTAGGAGGCAGATAAACTTGCAGTGATGAAGAATTGTGATCAAATCCCATCCAGATAATGAATGTTGAGATCAATCTTGAAGTATGTTTGAGACCCTAAAAAGACTAAGTCTGGAGCCTGAAATCCTGAAATCCTGAAAAAATGACTAAGTCTGAAATCTGGTGAATCCTCCAAATTCTAGATTTTGCATGTTAAATCCGGTGGATTCGAGACCTATCTCTTAACTTATACTTAAATATATTTTTCAATATACATTTACCCTCGCGATCCTGAAAAACGCCCGACTCTTCCAGAGGATTTGAAAAGCTCATCTAGTGCGACGGGGCGCTTAAGTGGCGCAAAATCGCGAGAAAAAAAAGCGCTCTCAACTGCAAGATAAGATGAGGATTTCCACTTGATGATCCAATGCGCCCATCTAAAAACTTGAAGTGATGCGATTTTAAAACCTTGAAGTGATGCGAAAATGTTAAAGGATTTTCAAGTCTTGAAGTGATGCGATTTTAGAAGATTTTTTCATACCTTTTGATGCGAATTCCAGAGGAATTTATACATGCTATCTAATGCGCAAGAGCATGAGGATCTCAATGCCTTGAACTAATGCGTAAAACATGAGGATTTCAATCAATCATCTAGTGCGCCCAAACTAAAGGCATCATTTTGAAGGAAAAGATAAGGACTTCAAACACTTAACTAATGCGAAAATGAAAAGACAAGTTTTGGAACGAATTTTGGAGCGAATTAAAAATGATAAGTGTGCAGAGGATCTCAAACCATCAACTAATGCGCTAGGGTAGAAGGATTGACTCCGAAATCTAAATTTTGAAGAGAGACTAGAAGATTTGAAAAGCTCAACTGATGCGCCACCTAGAAGAAAGGAGAAGTCTTAAGGTTTTTGAATTAAGAAGGATCTAATTTGAGAGGATTTCGAAGTCTTATCTAATGCGCCCATCTAGAAAACATTATATTTGCAAAAGGAAGACTTCCAAACATTAAACCTAAGCGCTTAAATCAAGCATCCAAGGCGAAATCTAGAGGATTTCTAATCCCTCATCCAATGCGCCATACAAGGAGGAAAGTGAAAGTGTCCAAGACATCCAAGGTCAAGTATTCAACGCAAAACTAGAGGATTTTCTTTATCCCATCCAATGCGCCAACACCATGCATGATTCGCTAAAGGTAAAGTCCATCTAATATACTGAAGTTTTGAAGATTTCAACATAATGAAGTGATGTGCCACTTCCAAGACCCTTTATCAAAATGCTCAACAGGAAGAAATCAAAGGTGGTATCTAGTGCGCCACACATAAGGGAGAATGAAGTTTGTTTTTGGAGATTTCAAACTACCTATCCAATGCGCCACACATGAGAGAGAATGAGGTTTGTTTTTGAAGATCTCAAATTACCTATCCATTGTGCCACATATGAGAAGAACTCAAGTTACCCATCTAATGCGCTAAAGAGGAAAGAAGGTAGAATATTTCAAAAAATGCTAACTTGAGAGGATCTTATCACCTTGAAGTGATGCGCCACTCCCTTGCAAAGGAAAACAAGTTCAAACCAAAGCAATTTGAAAGAGGTTATGAGAGGATTCTCAAGATATTTTCGATCACCTCAAGAAGACTTTAACATGCTCATCTAATGCGAAATGCCAGGAGAAATCAAAAACTTCAACCAAAGCGCCTAAGGAATGAGGATTTCGAAGGTGTGATCAAATGCGAAGAATCAAGAATCAAGTCTTAAAGTGAAATTCTAAAAGGAATACAAAGTGGATCTTAATCCTTCATCCAATGCGACTTGTAGAGGAGGAAAAATAGTGGAGTTTTAAAAGGAAAATTTTAGGAAGAGTTGAAATCCTTCAACCAATGCGCCCTTCTAGAAGACCTTCAAGACCTTGAAGATCGTGGAAACCTCATCCAATGCAAGGGAAGTTTATAAACATTTAATTGTTTTTGCCTTGAAAAATGTGGAAAGTGCATTATTAAATGAAGAACAAGCAAAATTAAATGATTTTCACTATATTAAAAGGGGTCGGCCTAGGTTATGGGGTAAAATGTTAAGGCAAATTCTATATATATACCTCCTCTCCTTTTCATTTTTATCATTTTTAAGGAGCAGAATTACTTTGCAAGAGCAGATTTGGAGCAGCAACAAGAAGGTTTTATAAAAGTACAAATTTGATTTTGTCAATCCAAGCAAGTGTTGGATCAAATTTCAAGGTATCAAATCTAAAGCAGCTTATCAAGTAAGTCTGATCTGAATATTTCTGATTTGATTTTCTTCTTTTTTCTTCTTTAGATGCATTAAAATTGTTCAAGTATTGGTAAAACTTAAAGAGGATAAGTGGATTTTGATAAATTCCTTAAGTCTAGATAGTAATATTTCATAATTATAAAGGAAAAATCATAATCTAATGCATCAAAGTAGCTGAAATAGAGCCTAGGTTGTGTTTGCAATTACTTATTCGCGTCAAGTTTGTAGGATCATGGCAATGACTTCCAAAGAGCGACAAGCAAAGATCCGGATGGATGCTAAGGGGAAAATTCCCGAATCAAAGCTCGTTTCAAGGTGGACAAATGTAGGAGACACGAATATGGGCAACAGCAACTTGGAAGATATCAAGTCAGTCCTTGAGGAACCCAATGGAGGTAGTCTTGCTCGAGCCATCATGAGGAGTGGAGCCATTGAAGCTGCTTGTTTTCCGCCAGCTTTGCCGTGTCCAGAGATGATCATTGAATGCGTCAAGAAGTATGATGTAGATACAAGACAAATTACAGCCAAAGATGGAACAATATTAGCTTATTTGCAAAAGGAAGCAGTTGAAGAGACTTTCAACATTCCAACTAGGGAGAGAATGATCAGTATTTCGATACAACAAGGTCAGCAGGAATACGATGTTGATTCGAAGACAAAGCTGCAGGAAATAAGGAGAGAATGGATGGCCAATCCAGCTATGAAGTTCAATATGAATAATCCTTCGCAGTTTCACAAGTCAGATTTTCATCCTGAAATTGGATACTTGATTATGTTTCTAAATAGAATGACAGGAATGCCGCAATCTGCTACCTTTCAGCCTTGGATGTACTCTTTCATCAAGTCAGTTCTCAAAGGGAAGATGATTGATTGGGCTGGACTTATCAGTCAGAGTATACATGAGCAGTTCATCAATTTTGCTAAGACCAAGACTTGTTATATGAGTTCCTATGTGGTATACCTTCTCGCAAGAAATGAAGTCTATTCAAGTTTGACCAAAAGAGGAGAAGTCGGCATTGGGCCTAATAAGTACTTATCGCATCAGTGTTATCCTCAGTTACACCTCAAGAATATAAATCATTATACAAGGTTCAATGATGCGTTTGCTATGTTCATAATGAAGAAACTAAGAGGAGAATTTCATAAAAGGTTGTCAAATGCAGCGAGAGAGTTCATTTCAGCATATGGACACTGGTATACTCAACATGAAAGGTACACTTACCTAAGGATCCAAGGGTTTACATCATATCCATATAGATTACCAAGATATCCAACCAACAGGATGGTAATGTTAGAGGTTACAAGGCAGCTCCTGGAACTCATCAGGTTGCAAAAGTTGAAGAAGAAAGGAGGGATTCAGTTTCCACTTCTTCTTGGACAAAATCTGGAGTGTCCATCATTGTCAGCAGCTGAATATTCTGAGATAGAGCTACAAGCATATCATTTGCAAACTCATGGCACCAAGAGGCTTAACTTTGATCCTTTTCAAGTTTGCTGGAAATATAACAGAGAATTTAAGCCTGTCAAGCAATTAGAAGACCACTGGGCTAGTGCCCAAGATGAAGATGATCTCCGAACACTTCAAAGTTCGAGACTCACCTGGGATTTAGTTAGAGCTTCCAAAGTATTCAGGATTCCAGACCAGTTCACTGAAGATGATACTATGTTGATAGATGAATTTGATAAGATAATGGATTTGCCTTATACAGTTGATTGGTCAAAAAAGGATGTGTCCGAAGAAGAATTGATAAAGCCAGTCTTAGCCATGACACAAGTATGTATAAATCTACTACTGCAAGAGATGAATGATGAAGGCCGAGTTCTTACTTACAATAAGATGGATGAAGGAGAACCAGGACAGCATAGTACACATAGCAAACCACAACACAGTGGAAATGATCAAAGTGATAATCCAGCTAGAAAAAGGAAAAGACCTAGTCAAGATCAAGGAGAGTCAAGCCGGAGACCTCAAAAGAAGAATAATCCATCTACTTCATCTAATCCACAAGAAGGTGCTTCAGTTGTTCAAAATCCAATACAAGAGATAGAAGTTATAGAAGAAGTTGCCTTGATTCCATCCGAGGAGATTCAGTCAAGTCCCACTGTCATAATGGAGGAAAATGATGATCTTGATCAAGATGAAGTAGGTCAAGCAGAATCTGATGAGGAAGTAGCTCGTGTACAACACAGTCAAGTTCAAGGACCGCGAGATCTTTCTGCTTTTCCACCTTGGTTGAGGCAAAGGATTGAGAAAAGTACAATTGTAGAAACTTATCAGCCTGCTCCAGCTGAGGAATTACTTGTAAATGCACAGAGGAATAATCAGAAGAAGAAAGCAACAGTCTTTTCCAAAATCACTCAAGATTCTGCTGGAAATAGAGAGGTACATATAGCTGTTCCTAGAATTGACAAGGAGTTAGAAGATATGGCACCTGAGGATTACAATATGACTACTATTGGCATGGGTCCAATCACAAGGGAATAGGTAGAGGAGGAACTGCAAGAGTCAGTGAATAGTGTAAGAAGCATGTTAAAGCAAGAAAGAGAAGCTAGATTAAAGGTTGAACAAGATTTTAATACATTGAAGCACTATATTCAGCAAGTCATGCAGCCTATCCAACAGAAGGAAGCTACTCCAATTCCTCTGTCTATTCTTCCACAAGAAACAGTATCCCAAGTTGAAAACATGAGAACTTCATCTCAAGCGATGAAAGGATGGATAGAAAAGACAGAAGAGAAGGCATATACTCACCTTGAAGAAATTGTGCAAGTTTATGATAGAGTCATTAACCTTAAGGATCGAGTTCAAGCTTTATTAAGAACTTGTGCTGAGTTCAAACCGGTCAAGGAGCAATACATGCCACAGCTCAAGAGTTTAATGGAAGCTCCATTAGAGGATCTAATTCATGATAAGGTGATTGATAGAGATACTCCACATGACTTCATCACTTGGTATTTCTCCTTTCACAACAAGGGGCAACTAGTTGATAAAATTGAAGTAGATATGTCCAGAATAAGAAGTGTTCTTCTAAGAACAGAGAATCATATATACACTGCTTTGACAACAATATGTAATCCTTATGGAAATGTTACTATTGAAAACATGAAGCAACAAGTTAAGGCATTCTACTTTCAGTATGATGGACTTGATGAGGGTCAGCTGGATAGCATATTCACACTTGCATTTCGTCTTGGAGAAAATAAGTCTTGGATAAATGATTGGGAGAAGACACTTGGCGTCTATGAGTCAGATGTGGCAATGGCAGAAGGATCCATTAATGCGGCGACAAGTGTACCAATGGAGGATATTGTTCAAATTGTGTCTAGATTCATTGTATCTTATAGTACTACTACATAGAGGGCACATGATGTGGCTTCCTTATCTTCTTGGAAAGCGTGCCTTTGTTCCCTCCTTCATAGCTTCTTTCATTTAATAAAGTGAGCCTCTTTCATTTAATAAAGGAGAGTTTGTTACAACTACTTGTGATGTGGCTTGATCCAGTCCGCTAATTCGGCCGATCGATCTTGACCCTTCTTTCCTTTAAGGTCTATAAAAGGGCTCCCATTGCTCTCATTTGAAGGGGTTGAAAATTCTGAAATTGTTGCAGGAGCTCTCTGAGATAATAAAAGATTCATTGCTTTGGTGATTCTATTTATGTTTCTGAGTGTTGCATGGTTTCAATTTTCAAACGAACATTAAGTTATAAGTTTTTTCTTTAAGTTTATGTTAGTTAATGAAAGGTTGCTTTATTACTTTGTGGTGAAATCAGTAAGTTCATACCATTTGTAGTCTGCGGCTTGTGGATTGCAGTACATGGTTAGTCTGAACAATTTAACATCAATTTGATCTTTATGCTTGTTGAATCTTTCATGAGCATAACTGATTTAAACATCTTGTACACCTTTGAAGATTGCACCTATCTTGTCTAGTTGTTTGTCTTGGCGAAACAGGATCTGGTTTGGTTTCACCTCAAGTAGTAATCATCCTTCCATTTAGGATTAGATTAGTGTTTGTAAACCTTATACCTTTTGTCCTTTTTTATCATTTAGTTAGAGTTAGGATCAAGAACCTCAATTGCTAAATCATACGCCATCAGTTGCAGTACTTAGACTCTCTAGTATCCACTTCCATAATCATTGAAATAATCAGTTACTTGAACAATTGCGTAAGTCCCTTTGTGTGTAAACAGCAAAATCATACTTAGTCGCTGAGCTGTCTCTAACCAAAATCTTCAGAAGGAACCTTGGAATCATCTCGTTTGATCACCTAGTTCAGCATTCGAGAGGCTTTGCTCAAGAGGGAGTCAGATACTCTGTATTTTACTCTAATTGTTGACTTGTCGAAAAACAATCATCAACAGTACCCCTCAAGTCAAAGGATAAAATAGTGGACCCATGATGGTAAGTGGCAAAGGGCATCCTATCACCTCCTCTCACATGGAATTAATGATTAATGCTTGGATCCAATATGATGGATAATGATAGAAAATGAGAAATATATATATTGATAGTGAACATAAGAATAATGAGGGAAATGAGAAATGTAAATTGATAGTGATTATATGATTATTGATGAAAAATGTGAATTGTATATTTGATGTTGATCATAAGTTTATAAGATTATAAGGGCAATGTCATTATGTAATTTGAATATGTCATATATATTACAATCAGTTGGAAATCAAAGAAAGATTAGTGTACTAATGTTCTCTTTTTGCGAGTTGAAATCGTGTACACGATTGTTAAATTTGGACTTGCGACAAGGGGACATTACATATTCTTTGATGTTCGCTGCTGTTATGTGCTCCAACAAGGCCGTACAACTTGCCAGAGAGGACGTGAGGCTGCTAGGAGGTTATCTCTTATGCTTACAACAATAATATTGACTATATCTTGGTCATTCAAGGTTGTAGAGCCTCTTCCTTGCATTGTAAATTAGTTTGCTTCATTAGTAGTGGATTTGGAATGATTTTGGGTATACCTAGTTGTTGGTCCAGTCTCAGCAGATGTACCAATTTGCAAACAAATGATGGGTATGTGATAGTAATTGGTATTTGGCCATTTTACCATCTGGGTCTTACATATTTTCTTCATATTTGTTGTATATTTTCTGGGTTTGCATTATATGCTATCTATTATATGTTCTGGCAACACACATTTGCAGGAAAACTGAAACCCCTTCTGCATCTTCTCTCTAGTCTAAAAGAACACAATAAAAAATTAAAAAATAACACTAAAAAGATTTTAAAAAGAACCAACAGGTGCGGCACATTACAGTGGTATCAGAGCACAGCTCTTCCTGTCATCTTGTGAGGTCAAATTTAGACATGCAGAAGAAAACATGAGACATGCAGCCGGGTACTAGTAGGTATTATCTCAGAAGGAATAGGTCAAGGCCCGATTTACAAGTTCCACAAACATATCCCTTTGATACAAATACAAAGGTGGTAGCTGTAGGGGAACAACCAGTGGTCATTTACAGCGAAGAAGATATTGAAGTACCGAGGACAGATCCCTTTTCAGGTGTGGTTCCAGCACAGGTTGAAGAGATGGGTGATCGAGATAATAAGGAACCCAACTTGCGGGATATTCTAAATTCATTGGCAAGGGGACAACAGAATATAGAGAGAGGACTCTTGTGGATAGATGAGACTTTTAGAGAGTCACAGGCAAAACTGAACCATACCCTTGGCCAGTTGGTACCTCCAGAAAACAGAAACAACAAGAACAACAATAATAATGGAGGAAACAAGAACAATTTTGGGGAAAGAAACAGAGCAAATAATGGTGGTGATAGGCGTATGGGTGACAAAAACAATGGAGACAGGCAGAATGGTGACAAACACAATGCAGATCGACACAGAGATAGAGAGGATGAAGGTGAAGCCTCAGTCACGAATAGGAGAGCTACGCAGCTGACAGCTGGTGATAGACCTGGTATCCCTACATTTGCACCCAGGAACAATGTTCCTAAACAGGATGCCACACAGCTTGGGTTCCAGGACGAGATCCTAAGAGATTGGAGAGCATCCAGTGCGGAGTTTAGGGCTGAGATGACATTTGGCGAATACCCTGACATCAGGATGAGAAATAAACCCCGCAGGGGAAACAGACCACAAAACCAGGAACTTCAGAAAAAGGTTAGCAAGATGACTCTCCCATATTTTGATGGTTCTGGTAAAACCACCGCGAGAGCATGGGTCGAGAAATTGGACAGTTACCTACAGATTAGCCCTATGCCAGAAGAAGATGCTATTACTTATGCCTCTTTACATTTGGAGGGCAGTGCACATAAGTGGTGGAGCAATGGCAAGGTCACTCTGGGACATGATCAGATTACTTCCTATGTGGAGTTCACAGCCAGACTCATAGACAGATTTGATAAGAAGGATCCTGAAATGCAATTCAAGGAGTTGGCTCAATTGAAACAGGTGGGCTCTGTAGATTCTTACATATCGGAGTTCTAGGACCTTTCAGTGATGGTTTCAGACATTTTGGAGCATAGATTGATCATGCTCTTCATTGACAAATTGGCAGATCCTCTCCGAGGTTGGATTAAGAGTTTAGACCCTGCATCATTACAGGAGGCCATGAAGAAGGCCCGTGATATGGAGTCTTCTGTTTGGAGAAATAAGTTTCAGTCCAAGGGTTTCGAGCATAGGAGAGATAAGGAGGACAGAAGACATTTCCAGAGAGATTCAAGACAGCAGCATAAGAGTTCTTCCAAGTTGGATAGTGACCAGTTGAATGACCTCAGGAGGAAGAAGCTCTGTTTTCACTACCGAGAGCCTTGGGATCCTAAGCACAAGTGTGCTGCCCAAGGAAAAGCAAAGCAATTAGAATATTTTTCAGTAGATGAGTTCGTTGAATTTGAGTCACATTCAGAGCAACAATCAGAAGATAATGACTCGGTGACTGATGTTGCATCCAAGGCATCATATAAGGAGGAGGAGACAGCCCTACCTATAGCACATCTCTCGAGCATTCAGAGAGGGATCATTCCGGATGAGAGTACTTGGTAGACAAAGAGTGATTACATTACTTGATACAGGTGCTACTCACAATTTCATAGATGAGGGCTTGGGTGCAAAGAAAGGGCTGAAAACGAAAGAGTTTGAAGGATTTAAGGTGAGGTTAGCTAATGGATTTGTACTCACCTGCACTAGGAGGATACCTAATCTCACCATACTATTGAACAATTATACATGCCAATCAGATTTCTATGTTGTTAGCATGGGTGAGATGGATGTGGTGTTGGGCATGCATTGGTTGCATGACATTGGAGAGTTCACACTCAACTTGAGGACTATGGAGATGAAGTTTGAGGTGAATGGGGTACGACATGTGCTCAGAGGCATTTCAGATGCTGGGTTGAGAGTGGTTTAACTCAAGAGGATGGAGAGGTCGATTCGACATGATCAGGTGCAGTGGGCAACAGAGGTGATGGTGATGCCTACAATATCAGAACAGCAGAAGCGGGAGTATCCACCTAACATACAAGCTCTCTTGACTAAACACACCAAAGTGTTTAGTGACATACCACCAGGTAAACCCCATGATAGGTGTATTGAGCACGTTATTGAGCTGGAGGAGGGTGCCAAGCCAGTGATTACTACACCTTACAGGCACCCAAAGAGATACAAGGATGAGATAGAGAAGGCTATCAAAGAACTTCTCGAGATGGGGCACATAAGGCCAAGCAAAAGTCCATTTGCCTCATCAGTGGTCTTGGTGAAAAAGAAAGATGGAACTCTCAGAATGTGCATTGATTACAAAGAGTTAAATAAGAAGACCATTAAGAATAGGTACCATATACCCCGCATTGATGAGTTGATAGATGAGTTGCACGGGGCATGTTACTTCTCCAAAATAGATTTGAGATTCGGTTATCACCAGATTCGGGTCAAGGATGAAGATGTGGAGAAGACAGCTTTCAGGTGCCATTATGAGCACTTTGAGTTCCTGGTCATGCCATTTGGTTTGACCAATGCACCAGTCACCTTCCAATCCTGTATGAACAGGGTGTTTAGAGAATAGTTGAGGAGATTCGTGCTAATATTTTTTGATGAGATATTGATTTACAGCAGGACTTGGGAGGAGCATCTGAAACACATTGACATTGTCTTGAGCATTTTAAAGTGGGAGTCATTATATGCAAAAATGTCCAAGTGTGAGTTTGGGATGACCGAGTTGCTATACTTGGGTCATATTATTAGTGCTGGTACTGTGAAGGTGGACCCGGAGAAGATTCGGGCAATCATTGACTGGCCGCCACCAAAGAATCTCTCTCAGCTTAAGGGATTCCTTGGTCTTTGTGGGTATTACCACAGATTTATGAAGGGGTTTTCACAGTCAGCTGCCCCCTTCACAAACTTGACTCGGAAGGATGCATTCAGTTGGACATGAGGTACACAGGTGTGTTTTGATAAGTTCAAGGAGATTATGAGCACTTGTCCTGTGTTGGCTATTCCCGACTTCAGTAAACCTTTTGAGTTACAGTGTGATGCCTCAGGGGAAGGCATTGGTGCGGTAATCATGCAGGATAAACACCCCATAGCATATGAAAGCAAGAAATTGAGGGGTGTGGAGCAGAGTTCTAGCATTTATGACAAGGAGATGTAAGCCATCATACATGTGTTGGCTATTCAGACAACATCTAGTAGGGAGCAAGTTTGTGGTGAAAACGGATCACAATAGTCTGAAACATTTCCTTGGGCAAAAGGACCTAAATGAGAGGCAGCAAAAGTGGGTTAGCAAACTTCAAGCCTATGACTTTGACATTGTTTATGTCAAAGGCAAGAAAAACATAGTTGCTGATGCTTTGTCCAGGAGACCCCATTTGTGTGCACTAGGTGCTATTTCAAATGATTGGAGAGAATTAATATCTATAGAATATGCTAAGGACAAATGGGCTACGGGGATTATAGATGGCACTATCAAGGACGACACGTACACAGTGGTAAATGACTTGATCATTTACAAGGACAGGATCTTCTTAGTGCCAAGATCGGAGATGAAGCAGAGAGTTTTGAGAGCATTCCATGATTTGCCTATGGCTAGACATCCTGGTTACTTCAAAACATTCAGGCAGGTCAGAGAACATTTCACTTGGAAAGGCCTCAACAAAAGTACTGAGATATGTGAGAAAGTGCCCGACATGCCAGCAGAATAAACAGGAGCACTCTTTTCTTGGTGGTCTATTGTAGCGCTTGCCCATTCTTGAGAGGAAATGGGATAGTATTTCGATGGACTTTATCACAGGGTTACCTAAAGTCCAGGGTCGGGATTGCATTTATGTGGTAGTGGACAAATTGACGAAGTATGCTCACTTCTTTGACATTCCTACCACTTTCACCGCAGCTCAGGTTGCAGAATTATTTTTCAGAGAGGTATTCCGTCTACATGGGTTGCCACGGAGTATTAGGAGTGATAGGGACAGTAGGTTCCTTAGTAATTTTTGGCAGGAGCTCTTTAGGTTGATAAGGACAGAGCTCACCCCCAGCACAAGCTACCACCCACAGACGGATGGCCAAACAGAGATTGTCAATAAATGGGTGGAAGGATACCTCAGAAATTATGTAGCAGGCTAGCAAAAGGCATGGATTAAGTGGCTTCACATGGGCAAGTATTGTTATAGTTCCACTTATCACATATCAATTCAGATGTCACCCTTCATGGCATTATATGGGTATGAGGCACCGAGTTTTGTTGATTTACTGTTTGGTGATAGCAGAGTGCCTAAGGCCAAAGACCCTCTCCAAGAGAGTCAAGATATCATGAGGTCTTTGAAGGAGAATATACAAAAGGCTCAGAATCAATAGAAGCAGTATGCCGACCAGCAGAGAACTGAGCATTCATTTGAGATAGGTGACATGGTATACTTGATGCTGCAGCCCTATAGGCAGTCCACTCTCAAGAAGAGTGGAGCAGAGAAGCTTAAGCCACAGTATTATGGACCTTTCAGGATCTCCAAGAAAATTGGAGAAGTGGCTTATGAGCTAGAGTTGCCAGCAAGTAGCAAGGTACACAATGTGTTTCATGTATCTCGCCTCAAGAAGGCATTGGGGCATAATATGACACCATCAGCAGAGTTACCTCCTCTTGATGAAGGGAAAATTGATTTTGGTACCCGAGGCTATAATTGATACCAGGGAACGCACCTTGAGGAGGACTATCAGAGAATACCTAGTGAAATGGAAAAACTGGCCAGTGGAGGATGCTACTTTAGAAAATGAGCAGATATTGGAGCATTCTGATCTGAGATTGCTTGAGGCAAGCAATCTTAGGAAGGGCGGACTGTAATGTCCCCTTTCTAGCTACAGTGTTAGTCTATCATTGGGTTCCCGTAGACTAACAGTTTGGTTAGGGAACTGTTGATGTGTTTTTTATGCACATGCAAACTTAGAATAAAATACTAAGTATTCTATCCTCTCTTGAACAAAGTTTGTCAAAGGCTAAACAATGTGATCCAATGAGACAACTCCAAGGTTCATGATATGTCAAGTCTTGACTTGTAATGAATAGACTCAATAGTTGATATGATTTGCTGAAAACTCACAAAGGGACTTACACTAAATTGACTCCTTACTCCACTCAAATATGTTATTCTCCTTGTTATGAAGTGGAACTCACTCTAACCGGCTACGAAAAGAAAATGCAAAAGGACAAGGGTCTAGAAAACTATTCTAAGAACAATGAGATAATGAAACATGCCGAGATAGACAAACTCCCAATGAAACCAAACTCCGCTTCACCATGAGAACTAACAACTACATGAAGTCAGTGCAATCTTCTAAGGAAACTCAAGGATTTTCATGTTGTAAACTTTCATACAGACACCCACTGCTGGCACAACTTGAACGAGCATCTACAACTGAACTAAAACAAATGAGGTTCAAGCTAACTTTGCAAAATAACTTATCATCAACAAATCATAAAAAGTATGAACCATTTAAGGAATTTATCAAGTATCTCCACATATAAACATTACATCAATGAACTTCTAATCTAATTCTACTCTACTTGGAAACATCTCTCCGTCATATTTGAGAATTAGAAACCATGCTAACATTCCTCAACCACACAAAATCACCATGCGAACCAACAATGAGCTTGTATTGATTTTGGAAATGTAGGATTACAACAATTTCATATCTCCTCTCAATGATTTTGAAGTGTCTCCTCTACTCTACTCCTATTCTGACAGCATCTACTCCTCTTGATTGATCTCCCTATACAAATGAGAGAAATGGGCCTTATATAGGCTCCAAAATTACATGAACGGCCAGGATTGATTGGAGAATCAATGGCCAAGATTGAGACAGCAAGGTAGTTTGTTACAAAAGTTACTATTTTTAGAACATTGAATGTGGACGGACGATGTGGCAGATTGTGATTGGATCAATGTTGTGCACATGCCACCTCAACATCGAGCAAACTGGTTTGATTTTCTTTGTGTTCATATTGCTCAGAATATTTTTCCAAATTTTGTCATCTTTTGGAGTAGTCTTTGAACTTGGATTTTTACCTCTGGAAATTGGCTGCTTCGAACTTGAAACTTGGAAATTTAGAATTTCTTCTTGTTGTCAATGCCTTAGTGTAATTTATGGATTTTTTATGCTCACGCTCATTTCTCTTCTCAACTTTCTTGTCTTCATGTACTTGCGTAGGATTTTAGCTCTGGATAGTGCAAGTAGAAGATATCTTTGTTCATGACTGTCGGAGTGGACCTGTGGATGATAGGTGCTCTCTCCCTTTGCTTGGCGCATGAAATGGATGTCTTTGATTTCTGGAATGTGGCGTGCACCTCTGGATGATGACTTCCTCTCATGCATGAGGAAATGGTGCTATTCTTCCAGAAATGAAGTTTGTCTTGGATGCATGATGATGATCTGTTGAAGTCCTCTCGGTGATCTTGATGTAAGAACTTCTCCGTGTGTTGCAATGAAGTGCTTAGAACTTGAACATTTTGAACGGGTTCTCCTCCATCTTGAAAGGAACTTGAACTCGGGCTACATTCCTTGGACATCCATCCTCGCTTAGGCTTGCCTTGCTCGAGCACTTGTCTTTCACCTACAAAAGGAGATATCATAGGTTATGCTCACATCATAGTGCTTGATAAAAGGATATCATCATGTTCAATTCCTTCCAATCTTATGTGAGAGAAAGAATACTCATGCAACTTCATCAACTTATTACTATCTTGCCATCCTAAGCTCGCTTCACCAACTACATAAAAGAATGAAGGAAAGGCAAAAGTTATCAAAGCATTAAATCCCTTTATACTGCCCTTACTAGCTGCCTGATCTGCACTTAATCTGCTCTTGAATTTGTTCTTTTTGATGAATGTTTTGAATGGCAACGTGATCTTATATTAATACACATTGACCTATAACTACCTGGGTCGACCAACACTGAATATTCAGGATTTTACTCATGTTTAAAAATTGTTTCCTTGCCTTTCCTAGCTGACTAGACAACTTGTCAATTTTGGCGCTGATTTTGTGTAAGCATGCATTGAAGGCGCTGATTTTCTTCATGTATGTATAGATGTTTAAAATTTCTAATACAAGGTTCTTCTTAAAGTGCGCCTTTGAGTGCTGATTTTGAAGGCTTATGTATAAGTTTGAAATTTTCACAATGCAAGCATGTGGTAGATCAGCACCTAAGGATCAAAGCGCCTAAAACAATGATGTATGAAAATGATGCAAAATGCAAAGGAGGCTGAAATCAGCACCAAGAGTGCTCATGTATGATGTTAACTTGCCAATTACGAAGTCATCCTCCAAATGTTCTTGAGCGGCCTTCTTGAATGGTTATGTATAGGTTTAAAACTTGCACAATGCAAACCTCCTTTCTAAGTGCACCCAAGGTGATTTTGATTGTTTCATGTAGGATATTTGATTTTGCATAGTGCGAGGTTCCTCCAAATATGCGCCAAAGGGGTTGAGCGCTCATTTTAGACATGTATGTATAATGTTGAATGTTCACAGTGCAAGGGTTCTCAAAAAGTGCACCTAGAGGTCTGAGCAGACTTTTCATGTGTCTATGCATAAACTTACAAATGCAGACACCCACAATAGGTGTGCCAAAGAGGATGAGCGGACTTTTTAGGCTCTTGTGTATAAGTTGTAAAATGCGAATTGCAAGGTTAGGCTGGAAGTGCACCTAGGTGGACTTTTCATGCCTTTGTGTATGATGTTCATTTTTCACAATGCAAAGACCCTCAAAAAGTGCGCTTTTCCAAACTTAGTCAATTTTTAGCACCAGAAATCCAAGTATATTTCAAAATATATTTAAGTATATGCTATACTTCAAATATTTTGAAACATACTTCCAGGATGTTTGAGATAGGTCTCGAATCCATGAGATTTAACATGCAGATTCTAGATTTTTGAGGATCCACAAGATTTCAGACTTAGTCAGTTTTTCAAGATTTCAGGACATGCATCAGGGTTCTAGACTTAGTCAATTTCAGGGCTTCAAGACATGCATCAGGATGAGAGGATATGGACTCCTTAGCAAGAGTATGGCGAGACTTGGGCAAAACAACACTACAAACCTACAAGCTCAGAGAAAGCCTAAACCTAAAGCAAAACGAAGACAAAAGCAAGAAAAAAGGTGGGTCCCCATTTGCAATGGGGCGATGTGTGATTAGGTCACAACAGGAACCATGGTGGTTTGGCCTTGGATGGGCAATTCAGAGGTGTAGATGTGGTTTGGATCCAGTTGGCAGTTGTCTATGGCGGTTTGGGTGCCTTGTGGCATACTTACTATTTTTAGTAAGTTCAGGTTCGGTGCGAGATCAAGAATTTTAGAGTGGGGATGGATTCGTCTCGTCGAGACCTTTTCGACGAGCTATGGATCATCGAATTCCGACATCATCTCGTCAGTTATTTTAAAGTCCGTAAGTTGAATTGAAATATTTAAAAGGGACTTTAATGTTGAGTTATAAAGTGACTCATGAAAAGAAATATTATAAAGGGGGTCACTAATGTGTTTGGGCGCCCATCCCTAGGAGTGCAAAAAGGTGATTTAAAATGATATGTTTCCCTCTTAAAACCCAACGCCCAACTTGAGGGAAATATAAGAGGCAAAAAGAAGTTCATTTGGATATGCTATGTTTATGATATTTTCGTCTACTTGGCTCTGCTAGGGTTTTGAATTGTGAGGGTTTGAAGGATTCGAACTAGAGGCTCTTGGAGACAAAAACCTCTCTAAATAACGGCACTCCACAGGTGTGCAATACCATCCAAAGGTGCCAATAGAGGTGGATACATCCAGTGTTCACAGATGGGCTTCAATGGAGACTGATATGTGGAGGGCTTGAGAGTTTATGGACATATTCTTTGCAGATTTATGAAGATTTCCTTAGGCAGGAGTGAAAGACTGATTTAATAGCAGATTAGAGCAGATTTTATTGTGGGTTTGGAGCTGTTAGATGTTGCACTTGTTGGTCGTACATCCTACATACTGGTCGTACCACATATAGTGAATTTGGTGTTGGGTTGAGCTGCTATTTCTCATTGTTTGAGGTCGCCCAGGGTCATGAAGTGTGTGCAGACCAGAAATAGCCAACTACAGTGAGTATTCTTTGATGTTCACTGCTGTTATGTGCTCCAACAAGGCCATACAACTTGCCAGATAGGACGTGAGGCTGCTAGGAGGTTATCTCTTGTGCTTACAGTAGTAATATCGACTATATCTTGGTTGTTCAGGGCTGTAGAGCCTCTTCCTTGCATTGTAAATTAGTTTGCTTCATTAGTAGTGGATTTGGAGTGATTTTGGGTATACCCAGTTGCTGGTCCAGTCTCAGCAGATGTACCAAGTTGCAAAACAAATGATGGGTATGTGATAGTAATTGTTATTTGGCCATTTTACCATCTAGGTCTTACATATTCTCTTCATATCTGTTGTATATTTTGCGGGTTTGCATTATATGCTATCTATTGTATGTTCCGGCAACACACATTTGTAGGAAAACTGAAACCCCTTCTGCATCTTCTCTCTAGTCTGAAAGAACACACTAAAAAATTAAAAAATAACACTAAAAAGATTTTAAAAAGAACCAACAGGTGCGGCACATTACACATATACAACAAAAGGGCAGAACTCCTATAGTTTGACTCTCCTTCTTGGGTAGAAGACAAGCTCGGTTTGTGTCCTAATGTTTGTAGAAGAGGGTTTTGACCTAGTTTGACTCCTTAGGCTAGATCACTCTTTTCTACACTACACATCTTTCAATCTAAATCTTTCCTATCAATCATGTCTTCATAAGGGATATGCCCCAATTTAGGTCATTGAACATTAATGTCTTCAAACACATTCCAATTTATCTCTTCAACAATACATATCTTTAATGAAACTATGAAGTCTATTGTTCTTTATGGCTCTAGGGCTTCGGGCCCTAGCTACTGTTATTCTCACTAGAGTTGTACATAAAGGGCCTAGACCCTCATGCTTCAATGTCTAATTTGTTGTGAATGGCAATTCCTTAGTGTAGTATCCAAGCATATATTTTTTCATCCAACCCCTTCACCTTTAGCGTATCTTTAAGCTAACTTTCTATATCAATGAACTCAAGTCTTTGGGTGATTCAACTTCAACCCATGAGAGATACCTCTCCTTGGCACTTTGTTCTTTTGAAGATTTTCTCTTTGGGCCATACTAGACAATAATGTTATTGGCATTTTGAGACCAATTTATTTCTCCAATCTATCGACTTCCTCCATTTAGTTATTCCTTACATGCCCCTGCTCTCTTCTTCCCTCGAAATAAGTTATCGATAGTGTTCCAAAGAAGATATTTACTAACAATAATTCAGGTCGCTTGGACTTATCCATTAATGCTCAATCCCAAGTAGGATTTATATACTCAACATTTCTTATAGATTGTAGGTTACATAACCATTTAGCTTAAATGTCTCCAGCATCATTGTGCTGATGCACATATGGCTTAAGGATTCCCCTTGGGAAATTGACCAATACACACTAAATATCATTAAGTCATAGAATCTGCCAACCATGCTCCCTCTAGGAGATTGAGATTGATAAGCAGTTTATTTTTATGTGTCCTATAACCTCTAATATGTGGGGATTTAAATTATTCATTCCTATAGGAGCACTAGACTAGTAGCATGACATTCCAATTTGCATATTATGACCAGAGCACCATAACCCCCTCAAGCCTCATTCTAGGTGGAGATGATCTACTTTGTATCAATGTTAAGGACCTTCCCCATATTTGCAAGCCAGGTCATAGAGATAGATACACATTACTAGCTAGGAAAAGCACTAGGGGGAGTATTCAGCGCCTTCTAATCTAGCCTGGCCATCTCAACCTTGGACACTCTTTTATGAGCATTCTCAAATCTTCTTTAGGCCCTTTCGCACTTACAAATGATGATGTTATTTCTTCTGGTCTGAGCCTTCTGCAAACTTGTTAGTTCATTTTTTCTTTGTTAGTTTACAACTGCTGTACTTTCTAAGTTGAGTCAATAGCAATTATAGTTGTATGAGGTATAGCGATTCAACTTTAGGAAATTGCATTCAGGAGTTGGGCCAGTAGCAATTACTGATGTTTTTTCTTGGGTGAGTGACTGCAATAATAATTAAGTCTAGATCAAGGGTTGTGGGTAACAGTAGATTCTACTACTACTGTTGGTTGGATTGAGGTGGAATAGTCTACACTGCTGTTCAATTTTACTCTATAATTATATTTGGTTGAACCATAAACCTGCATAACTGTGCTTAAAGGTTTGTGTTTATCTTTTGGAGTTTTCATCTAAGGGGAATTGTCACAGAATCAGATTCCTTAACTCCTGTGTGGTAGCATCTAAGAAGAAGTGGCAGTGTAGACTGTCAGAAGTTAATTGGCTGGACTGTAATACTTTGAAATGGCATGTGAATGAATGTAGATTAAATAATATTGAAATGATTGAGATTTGTGGTGGACAAAAGAACTCTTGTTCTTTCTACTTCTCGCACCAGCTGAAGTTTATATTAATGAAAAGCATATGATTTGCTTTAGAACTCATCTCAGATGTACTTCATCTCTTGATATGTTATCAATTTCTTGTGTATTTTGAATTAGCATTATAACATAAAATTTCAAACAAAGGGAAGTGATTCAGGAACATTTTGGGAATCAAGCAATAAGCATCAACCCCTAAAAAAAGCCATCACAAAATTTCAAAAGTAGACATTCCGTCAAACACTTGGCTTCCCTATGACATGGTTTGAACGATTCAAAAGTAACCTGCCACCTCTTAAGACACAAGGATAATGGGATCCCAGTCATTAATCGGGAATTTATCCTTTGATTTGGATAACCACTGCCAAGAATTACAGAGACTAATCGTATGTGACGTGCAACAAAGATACAGATTGCAGCATACAGAATACCATTAAATCTGATTTTATGACATGTTCAGTTGATTAAGACATTTGCCCAAGTCAAAGAAGCCAATTCGCTAAGGAAATAAGACTAATTGCATGATAAGAAAATGATCTTAAAGTAGCGCCAATAGCAATGTTCAAGTGTAATGTGTCGTACCTATTTGTATATATATTTTTTAAAGTCTTTTGTGTGATTTTTATTATTTTAAGTGTGATCTTTAAGACTAGAGAGAAGATGCAGAAGGGGTTTTAGTTTTCCTACAGATGTGTGTTGTCGGAGCATACAATATAGAGCATATAACCAAAACCCAGAAAAAGTACAATAGATATGAAGAAAATAACAAAGACCCAGATAGCAGAATAGTCAATAATGAATTACTATGACATACCCATATGGATTTTTACAACTTCATACATATGCGGAGAGTGCACCAACAAATGGGTATGGCTGGAATGCCTCAAATCTCCAGGAAATGGTGAGCAATGAGCATACAAGTATTATCAGCAGAGATTAGGACCTCCAACGCCTTACAATGATCAAAGAAGAGGCTACAAACAACTATCAAGTGAATGTCTCCAAGACCCACGTCCTCCTATGCAAGTGTACGACTGGCTGGAGAAGAAGTCAACAACCAAAACTATATTATTCTTCCCAAATGCTGCTCAGAACTGATCTGCAGTACCTCTCAAGGCTGGGCGACCATAATAAAGGAGTAGATATGCATTGAAACTACCCCAAACAAGCCACTATAAGGTACGGCCTGCTGCTGCTATAGTACGACCAGCAAGGAAATCACTCAACAGTTACAAAGTCTCTTCAGGCATTCTTCAAATCTGCAGTTCTTCAATACAAACAGCTGAACCCCAACAATCTCCGAGTGATATAGCAAACACTCCTCGAAAACTAGATCAAATGGACTCCAATGAAGCACAAGAATGAATACTGGATGTATCCATCATCAAAGGCACCTTTGGGTGGTATTGCACACCTGTAGAATGCCGTCACTAATGGAGGTTTTCATCTCCAAAAGCCTAGTTCGAATGCACAAACCCTTGAAACCTTAGCAGAGCTCTCACAAGAAAATATCACAAGCATATTAAAAAATGAGCCCTTCAGCACCTTATATTACTTACTCCAAGCCCAACGCCCCTTTTGGAGGGAATTTGCATTTGTTTTATTGTTTAATTTTAATCCTGTTGATGATTGTTTTTAGACAAGTCAACAATAGAGTAAAATACAGAGTATCTAACTCTCTCTTGAGCAAAGCCTCTCGAATGCTGAACAAAGTGATCAAACAAGATGACTCCAAGGTTCCCTTTTTATGATTTTGTAAGGGATAGCTCAATGACTTGATATGATTCTGCTAGTAAACACAAAGGGACTTGCGCTGACTTATTCTTACTTCATTTAGCTTATTCCTCCTTTCAGTATGGATGATGTATGTACAAGGCATCAATGATAAAGAAAAGTAAAAAGGCAATAGTTTAGGAAACTAATCTAAGGTCAATGAAGCAATGATGATGTATGAATAGACAAACTCCTTGATTAACCTAACTTCACTTTGCCAAGGATGCCTACAACTACATGAAGTTGGTGCAATCTCCTAAGGTTACGCGAATGGTTTTCAAATCATGAAGGCTCATACAAGCACCCATCGAATGGCGCAGCTCAAACAAGCATCCACAATCGAACTTCTTTCTTTCTCAATTGCCACTTCAAGTGCTTTAACATCTTTCAAACCCTGTGTACAATCCTCTAATGCTTTTGATAACTTTTGTCCAAATGCTTCTACCTCTTCAGGATCGATAAACTCATTCATATTCTTTCTCACTTGTACATTGCTTATCAAGGTTCTTTGTAGTGAAGACTTCTTCCTCAACAGGTACACCAGCTTCTACTTCCTGTATGGCTTGATGAATTGCTTCCCAGCATTTCTTACAAGTATATTCCAAATGATCAACATCATGCACCCTACACCAATTTCTGGAGAGCAATATGTCGTCGACACCTAAATCCTTAGCATTCTTGAATTCCTTCTTGACTTTCTCTTTCAACTTCTTGAATGCTTCACCATCAATAGGAGTATTAGGATCTATCTTTGAAAACACTACCGGCTCATGTACTTGTAAGAATGAAATTTTCTTCTGCACTGCTAAATCCATCCTCAATAAGAATGTTATACAATCTGCTTCTCTATGATCACTTGTGTTGTGAATACGACATCCATACTTGCACTCGAAGTCTTTCAAACTCTTGCCACCAAGACGCTCATTCAATGACCACCATAGTTGAAGAACAACTGGCGTTGAATTTGCAGGATCATACCCAACAACTTGCTGCATTATCAAACCTGAATCTATGGTTGAGAACTCCATCTTCTGATTTTTTTGTATTTTTTGTATTTTTTGCTTTTTTTTTTGGATTTTTTGAACTTTTCTACTTTTTTTTGTATTTTCTGGAATTTTCTACTTTTTTTGCATTTTCTGGAATATCAATCCACCACTTCGGAGTATTTTGTGCTCTACTTGAAATGAAGAATGTCCAAGTTTAGGCCCTCCTAGCGCCAAAAATGTTGATGATTGTTTTTAGACAAGTCAACAATAGAGTAAAATACAGAGTATCTAACTCTCTCTTGAGCAAAGCCTCTTGAATGCTGAACAAAGTGATCAAACAAGATGACTCCAAGGTTCCTTTTTTATGATTTTGTAAGGGATAGCTCAGTGACTTGATATGATTCTGCTGGTAAACACAAAGGGACTTATGCTGACTTATTCTTACTTCATTTAGCTTATTCCTCCTTTCAGTGTGGATGATGTATGTACAAGGCATCAATGATAAAGAAAAGTAAAAGGGCAAGAGTTTAGGAAACTAATCTAAGGTCAATGAAGCAATGATGATGTATGAATAGACAAACTCCTTGATTAACCTAACTTCACTTCGCCAAGGATGCCTACAACTACATGAAGTTGGTACAATCTCCTAAGGTTACGCGAATGGTTTTCAAATCATGAAGGCTCATACAAGCACCCATCAATTGGCGCAGCTCAAACAAGCATCCACAATCGAACTTATGCAAATGAGGCTCAGACTAGCTTTACACAACAATTCACCAGCGATGAATGTTAAAAGCATGAGCTAGGAGTTGATCAAATATTCTATACAACATACATTACATCAAAGAATTGCTAATCTACTTTACTTCTAATTTGAAACACCTCTCCACTTCATCAAAGTACAAGAAACCATGTGATTCCACAAGATAATACTTAACACCAAATAATGAACTCCAATGTTTTTGCATTAATCTTGAGCAATATTTACAACAATTTCAAGTCCTCTCAGAGAATTTTGAGAGTCTCTTCTATTCTACTCCTACTTATCTACAAACTAAACTGCTCTCTAATCTCCATATGTTACAAACAAGGCAACAAGGCCTTTATATAGAGGTCCAGGATTACAATGAATGGCTTAGATCATTTCATGTAGCCAAGGGCTTAGATCATGCCACCTCAACAGGTAGTTACAACAACTTGCTATTTTTAGTACATATGAGAGGCAATGAAGGCACGCTTCCCAATGTGATAAGGTAAGATGAAATCATTTAAAGCATCTTCCACACAGGCGTCCTCTTTGGCTTCTTTTATTAAATGATACACTAAATGTAGTTAAAATGATATGGCTAATTATGATTGGATGATGATGTGTACATGCCACCTAGGTGCCATCTCAGCATATTCCCAAATTATATCATCTGTATGTGATGTCTTTGATGTAGTTGCTTTGATGATGAACACTTGAGATGTATCTTGTTGATCTTGCCTTGTTCATCTTCTTGTAAACTGGATGAATACATGTGTTGCTTCATTTGGTTTAACTTTTGTAATGCTTCTTCTTGCAAGTAACTTGTAGATTGATCTTCTTTGGATGTATCTTCTTGTATAATGAGTAGTAGAAAGTAGATGAGATTTATGATGCTTCCTTCATGGCTTGAAGTAGGAGACCTCTCTTTAGACTTGAAGATTCAGGAGTCTTGAAGTTGAATGGATGAAGTGTCCTTGACATGATGCCATTGAAGATGAAATGATCCTTCATGATGATCTTTGAAATTCCTCCAAGTGTGAATAGCATGATGATAACACCTTCTTTGGATGCGGAGTAGATGACCTCTCAGAGAGAGTTGAAGATTGAGTGGAACTTGAAGTATGATGGATGTCTTTGGAAGTCTTGATGAAGATGATGTCTTCTCCAACCTAACAGCTTGTTAATTCCTTTAACGATCCTTCAGCCCCATCTTTATTGCTGCAACATAAACAAAGAAACAGCATCAATCCCTTTTGATAACACATAATGCATAAGAATCATTACAAGCATTTCTAATCTAAGCGCATTAGATAAAGGAAATTCTCTTCTTGATAAGGCTTTTAAACTTATATTAAACTTGCATTTGATTTCATCTAAGGTGGTCGCATTGGATGAGGAATGTTGATTCTTCTTGAAAGTCTTTAAAACGCTTGCTACATGTCCTCCTTTTGAATTGGCGCACTAGATAGTGATGTTAGGATCTTTTGCTATGGGTAAATCTAGATCAATCTTAAGATTTTTCTCCTTTTAAAAGATACTCCAGGGTTTAGTTGAACTGCTTCTCACATGGTGGCGCAGCAAATGGGAGATCTAGATCCTTGTCATAAGAGAGGAAAACAAAACTTAAAAACTGAAATTCTCCTTATTGGGCGCATTTGATAAGGACTTTGAGTTCTTTCTATAATTCAAGCGCATTAGATGAGGTATTTGAGATCCTCTTGTCATTTAGAGTATTGCATTAAGGTTTGAGTTTCTTCAAATATTTAAAATCCCTTATTTACCTTTTGGTGGATTTAGATTATAAGTTTGAACTCCTCTCTTGAAAAATTGACAATATCTTTGTGGCGCAACAGATGCAAAATTTGAATCCTCTTAAGTTTCAAACATTATGACAACATCCCTTTCACCCTTCCTTATGGCGAATTACTTCATGGTTTTAGAAACTTCTTTAGTAGCTTAAAATACCTTGATATTGACTAGGCCTTGGACTTTAGGCGCATCACTTCCTGATTTTGAATCCTTATACTTGAAGCGCATTAGATCATGGTGTTAGGATCCTCTTCAAATGATGCCAAGGGAGATCTAAACCTTTATCAAATGCCTCTGAACTCCTTACTCTCTATTTGACCTTAGGTGCATCAGATTATGATTTGAATCCTTATCTTAACATTTTCTTGATAACCCTCTCCTCACCCAAATTCAGTCCTTATGACGCTGGGGTTAATGATTTTGATTTCCTCTTGCTTTGGTTAAAACTTGCTTCTTAAAACTCCTCAACTCTACCTTTTGATAAGGGCACTCTAGATAGGATTTTTGAATCTTCTTAAAACTTGCTTTAAAGATGCTTAAAGTTGGCGCTTTAGTTAACAATTTCATTCTCCCCTTGAAACGTCCTTACACTCTTCATTGTGGCAGCGCATTGGATAAAGACTGAGTTTTTTCTTGGGGAACTTAATATACCTTTAGCGCAGCAGATTGAGATTCAGATTTCTCTAACACATGAACTCAAATCCACTTTCCCCCTAGATGGCGCATTGGATTGAAATTCTAAGTTCTTAATAGCATTGACGCAATGGATCTTGACTTTGGAGTCTTCATCTCTTTGGTGCATCAGATGAAGCCTTTAGAGTCTTCTTAAAGATCAGCACATAGTTGGGATTAAAGATCTTAAAGGTCTCCATTTGACTTGAAGAACTAACTTGTGACATGAAAGCTCATTGGATAAGGAGTCTGATTTCTTCCTTGTAAGCACATCACTTCACAACTTTGGGATTCTCCATTGTAGACATGGCGCAGCAGATGGGAGATTTGAGTTCTTCTTTAAAGCTTTCAAAATCAGATTTTAGTTACTTTATGATATGGCGCATTAGTTGATGATATTGAATTCTTCTTGGAAAATTCAAGTTTTTTCTCCTTGTCAAGGCGCAGCAGATGCCTATTTTGGATTCCAGTTTGAAATTCTTCACAAAACTTGAACTTAACACACAAGGTAGCGCATTACTTGATCATTTTGGGATCTCTTTTCTTAAATCAGATCAACACTAAAGACTCTCATCTTCAAGGCAACCAATCTGTGCAGCGCATTGGATTAAGTTTAATCTTTCCTCAACATTTCTTTGAAATTCACTTTGCTTTTACCTTCCAAGATTGGCGCATTAGTTGGGCACATCACTTCAAGATTTTATTGCTCGGTTGATAGTGATGCATTCCACTAAGATTTTGTGCCAAGATTTTGCGCCACTATTATCTTTTGTCGCATTGGATGAGAAATTTGCGCTCTCTCAGAGAATTTAGTCGTTTTTTAGGGTCTCTCAGGGTAAAGGTATATTAAAAAATATAAGTATAAGTTGAGAGATTGAATTTCTTATACTTTAAATATTTTTCAATATACCTTTTAGGATGTTTGAGATAGGTCTCGAATCCACCGGATTTAACATGTAGAATCTAGAATTTGCAGGATCCACCAGATTTCGAACTTAGTCAATTTTTCAGGATTTCAGGATTTCAGGCTACCAGACTTAGTCATTTTCAGGGTCTCAAACATACATCAGGATTGATCTCAATGTTCATTATTTGAATGGAATTTGATCAAGACTCTTCATTACTGCAAGTTCATGTTCTAGATGAGACCTCCAGTTACAAAGCAAAACTTCTAGGAGAGAGACTTCTTGGTGGATTGGCAGAGGAAACGAACCTAAGACATCATTCAGAACTAAATGCAAAGCATCGGAGCTCAAAAAGGGGGTCCCCATTGGCAATGGGGCGATGTGTGATTTGGTCACAACAAATCCCCTTATGACTCCCACGGGCGCCCACCTCCTAGAGGTTCACTTTTTAAGTTATCACTTATTTTATAAAGTGACCATATAATATTTATTTGTAAAGTCCCACAAATAATTATATTAAACTTTGGACTTTAAAATAAATATGAAGACGGTGTCGGAATGCCATGTTCTTTAGCTCGTCAGAAAGGTCTCGACGAGACGCTTCTGACCCCACTCTAAAAATCCTGAACCGACACTAAACCCGAACTTACTAAAAATAGTAAGTAACGCTCAAGAACAAACTAGGCCAACTCTGAAGGTGCCAACTGGATCCTCTGAATGCGAACCAACTCTCCATCATCGACAAATGCCTCCGAGCCAAACTAACTCCAGTTCCCTACCCAAACTGCTAGTCCACGGGAACTGAGTGATGGACTAACCATGTGTCACGAAGGGGACATTACATCAAGGAATGGGACATTACATCAAGGAATGGGACGCTAGTCTCATGATAGAGAATTAAATAAAGCAAGGGCAGCGGCTGTTTTAGGAGTAAATCAAATTAAAATTAAACTATTATTATCAAAAGGCAGCAGTTATATTTAAAAAGGTATGACTCATTAAGATAAGGGCAGCGGTTGCTTATGAGAGGTTGTGACTCTCTCCAAAATGAGATATAAAGGAGGATCATTTCATTTTGAAAGAGGGAAGCAGCAAGAAGATCATTCACTCTAGCATATTCATTGAAGTAAAAATCATATAATCAGCAAAAAAAGTATTTATTACAGCAGCAAAGAGAAATCATTCATTCAAACAAGAATTCATACAAGGAATAATTCATTGAACCATAAATCCATTCAAGCCTCATTCATTCAAGAAATAATTCATTCAATCAGAAGTTCACTCAAGCAAGCCTCATTCAAGCATTAACTTGTCAATCCAACAAGAAATATCAATCAGTCATAATCAAGCCAATTCATCGAACAATCAATTTTGAATTTGAGGAAGTGTCTTGCAAGTAGTTGGAAGGATGTAGCCCTTTCATGCTCTGGGGCTAGGAGTTGGAAGTGGTACGAGGACCCTTTCATACTCTTGGCAACTTGATTCCAATAGAATTCACAATTTGATGGATTTTGAGGAATGTGCTATGATTTATTGATCTGACTATTATCTTGAATTCTTGATGTTTGATAAAGTTATTATTATTATTTAAGGCAAAGAAATCAGGGACATTACAATCAATAATTTGTTTGTGTGAATTTATCCTTGATAGACTACAGTCTACAACTACTCCATGAGCATAGAGTTGTTGGAGAAATTGGAGGAAAAGACAAAGTCTTAGAAACAAAAAGGCAAAATTATTCGCTAGAATCATGGAAGAATGAGTTCTGGACCGAAATTTGATGAACTGAGTCTTCTAGTGCTTCTACCCTCTCAGTCAGATGCCCTATCTCCTTGCTTGATCTAGTTTTGAAGCTTAAATGTAAGATGTCTATTAAAATTTGCCTTTAAAAGATGGAAAATGTAATTTCTGTTGGAATCGATTTCTGAAGGTTGTCAATGGGTTGATTTGGCCTAGGATGTTAGTCAAACTCAAACAAAACCTTTCCTAACCAAAGACATGAATTTACTAATGTTTTGGCGTGTGGTTCAACTTCATGCCGCTGGCTGCAAAGTGAGGTAGTGTGATAAAATCCCCTTACCTTGACTGCATCAGAAAGCCTCTTTAATCTTAGAAACATGTGGATAACAGATTGCAGATTGACAAATAATGAGGAGAATGAGACCGGAGTAAGATTTCTGGAATCAAGAAATACTATTGATTGTACTCCTTCCACTAGCTGAAGTGCACATTAATGAAAAGTCTTTGATTTGCTCCAGAACTCATGCATCTCACATGTGCTTCATCTCTTGGTTTGTTGGAAATTTCTTATATGTTTTTATTGTGCAATATAAAATAGAATTCTCAACAAAGGGAAACCTTTTGCAGGCCTTGCTATTTACCGATAAGAGTTGTCAGAACAATATAGAAAATCACCGTTTAACAAGTAATTATGTAACTTCTTCGAAAATTTATGTGTAATGGGAGAATAAAATTCACATCCGTACCTCCCAATTTAGCGTCTTAACATAATATTTCTGGACAAGGTCTGACAGCAAATTACTCTGTCAGAAAAGAGATTATGGGGGGAATAAGGCTAAAACTTGTTACCTGAAGCCCGGAATATGAACACTGCGCGTCGCTTCAAAATAGAGAACGGTTTGTTGATCCAGCAAATGAAAAATGTGGTTCCCCTCTGCATAACTGCTTCCAAATGCTGTGCGTGCAATTATGTCTGATGTAAGTACAGAAAACTCTTTAAAAACTTCAATTTCGTTGGCACCTGAAGACACAAGTTTGCTCCATTCTCTCAACATGTTGATGCCACTTTCTACAATTGAGGGAATCATGCCCTGCAAAGTATAATAGAACTCAGACAATTAGTGTGCAACCTTATTACACATATTGTAGAGAATAAAGGAACAGAAAATTCATGTTGTAGTATATCTGAAATGGCAATTGGCCTGTGAGAAATAGTCCAACGTGCATAAGGTTTACGTGACACCTAGTTTATTACAATTCCAGGTTTTTTCAGATCTTTTTGTTATTCATGTTCACAGGATTTACCTTCAAAAGTTCACTGTGAAAAGCAGGATTGAGAATCCTTCTACGCTGTGCCCATTTGTCCCCATTTAGCCTTGTAAGGGGTGGTATTTCAATATGCTTATATTGTATTTTGTCGCAATGTCCAAACTTGTTATATAATATCTCCCTTGCAAGCTCAGGGTGAGTAACATTAAGCCTGGGTTTAGTACCAAACCAGAAAACAAAATCCTTACCTACATCACAGATAAAATATATTGAAATGGGTATCATAGATCCTTCTCTTCTTATATACTACTGCAAAATTCAGTATATATGATTTCTTCACAGGATGGTGCCGAGTGATAAAATACATACACGTTAACTTCACTGATAAAAATGTTACTTAATTGATAGGCTTTCATTAATGTTTCACATGGATAGAATAAATGTACCATATGTTTCCATCCAATGATGCTGTGCAGGAAGAATTCGAGGAACTATATTGTGTTCTGACAGAGGCAATGGTTTAGAGCTTTCCTTTCTGGCCAATCTAACAATATCAGGAGCATTTCCATACAATAACTTATAAGGAGGACCTTGAATCCCTTGGGCTTCGAAATATTTTTTACTTTTCAGTGGTTTCAACCATATAATTCTCATTAATTCCATAAGAAATACTGCTAAACCAGCTGAAACCACAGCTGAAATCCAAAAAAGCCATTCCATGTTCTTGAGTGATGATTTTCTATGTTGAATCACAAATTGTTGCTCGCTTGAATTCGTTTCTTTCTATGCACTAAAATATGCTTTAATTTTCAATTGTTGAGGCAAATGGGCAGAGGCTGGAGATGCGTTTGCTCTCTCTGAAATTCTATGAAGATTTTTGTATTTGTGTTTCGAGTTTTAAGCGGTCTTCCTCAGGCGACGGAAACCCTGAATTATGAAGTGTCGAAACTTCCATTTCCTAACGGGCGACGGAAACCAGGGCACCGCGACGGAGTAGGACATGGAAAAGTCGACGGAGATCAGGGACTGCAGATCATTCCAGTTTCCAAGCCGACAGTAAGCAGAACTGCTCCAGTTTTCCAGGCTGACAGTCAAGCAGGTAGTTTCTAGGGGAAGTGAGCTTGAGGTTTTGGCTATTCTTAAACATCATCCACTTCAATAATCAAATGTCAATTTTGGCCAATAAAAATAGAACAAATATGTACCACTTTTTGGTGTGGATGACACCAGATTAGTGGTGACAAGTGTCCCTTTCATTAATTTTGTTTCCCTGTTTGATGGCCGCATATTTTCTCTGCGATTGAGTAAACCTCCAATTGAAACGTCAGACCTGAAACAAAAGGCATACTAAACAACAAACCCCACTATGACATTGGCAAACTAGAAAACGGGGCCTTTGAGGGGCTCAAGGAAGAAAAAAATAACTTGCAATTATTAGGCATAGATAAACATGCAAATAAAAAGGGAATACTTGACCAATGCCCTGTCAACAAAACAGGGAATTAGTGGAAAAGCAAGTTCAAAGGAAACTCATATGGACCCACAGGCAAACATGTTAATCCCTTATGGCATTAACATGTCTTGCACCTCGAAGAACCTAGAAAACCAAGCTTTTATTACTGTGCTAGAAGCTCTGCTATTATATTCACAAAAGCAAGATTATCACCAGACCAAAGTAGTGGACACAGGGGAAAGATTGACATATGTCAATGCAAAACAGTATAAATGGATCCTACAATGCAGGCAAGCCAAAATAGCAAGGAAACTAAAATGGTTAGAAAATAGAAAATTTGTTGCAATATTTCTTAAAGTAACCTGCAACGCTCAAACAACACGAATGGTGGGAAAAAGTCAAATAAGTTTAATGGTTGTGGGAGAAGAAAATCATTCAAAGACACTAGAACAACAGATTGTGGAACTAAGATGGAAGGAGGCCATAAAACATCTTGAAATCAGTGGAAAGGGAGAAGGGGAGAACCGAGACAACCATGAACCTTACAGTCCCATATCAACTCCCCTATCGTGGTCTTCATAACTATATTTCATGGAGTTAATGGCCTTGAAAAGGAGATTGATTAAGATAGAGGCAAAAGAACAGGTGAAAGATACCAAACTTCAAGAGTTCTTAGAAACCAACCACAAGATGTCATAGAAAAATAAGGCACTCAAAGACCAAGTAAACAAATTGCAAAACACCTTGGAATCAAGGCAACAACATATTTTGGCATTGAAACATGAATTAAGTCAAGGAAAGGAGAAAAATACAATTCAAATATCTGAAGAAAAAGACATTCCTCATATCAAAAAATTTCAATCAATCCTAGCAAAAACTAAAATAATGGAGAAACTTGAGGAGGCCAAGTCATGGACCCAAATGGTAAAAGGTGAGATAGGGACACAAACAAAGCTCATAAAGAAACAAATTAAATTGCAAATGTGAGAAGAAAAGGACAAGTATGATGGAGCAACAAACATAATAATAGAAGGGATGAAAGAATATAGAGAAGGAGAAGTAACCAACCGGGTAGTAAGAGACTTCTTACTAGATAAAATTCAATGGGTAGGACACATACTACAAGAAAACAAAATTGGTCAAATGGCAAGGGGAGTGTTGGTTTTTTCCCAGACTGGATGCTTACTCCCAGATTTCCCTACAAGGTAGCCATCAATGATCAACAGGATCTCTGGGCCAGGGGTCAACAGTGTAGGAGATAGACTCTATATTTTATCTCCTCTTCTTCTTCAGGCTCTGCAAAACCTAGGGGGGTATTCCCTACTCAGCATCCATGAGGATATGCATACAAAGGCTGGGATGCTGACAGAAAGCAGATAAGTCCTCCTGTAAGTAGACCAAAACTGTAAGATAAGAGCAAAGGGGCTAGCTTTGGGCCTATTTGCAGTTGTAGACAGAGGACTTGGATCCTAAAACTAATTCTACTGTCCTAATGGTTGTTTTGGAGTTTTGATTATGATTTTATATTTGGATGCAAAGCTGGACATGGTATATAACACTAACACAAAGCAAGATTGGTGCCTATCCAGGGCCTGGAGTCAGTAGACATACACTTGTGAATGATATGCATGAACAACTAAAACTGGATTTTAGGGGGATACATATGATACCTGCCTTACAGATATCTCCCAATACAAAGTGTTAAGCTATCTATACTTATGGCATCCCTATTGCAGTATATCCTTCCCAATATTCAATCTGAGAACAATTTAATCTACCCCTTGAGCAGAAGTTAAGAGATCAAACATTCAACACAGGAATTCTATGTTCTAGAATCTTAGATATTCCTTAAATATCTGGACTCAGAAGAAAGATACATGCAACACTGGAGACAGAATTAGCATAACACATGCAAACATAGCATTACTCATATAGGATTAACCATGAAATCAGTGGATTTATGCAAAAACATACAACAGGAGATACATAAACTCACAAGTTTTGCTGCACAGAGCAACTAAATCAGCTGTATTGCATTATAGAGCCAAAAATGTTCAACTTTCAACAACCTAAACAATGGTAACACAGTCTGCCTATATCGGCTAGAAAGTGTACCCACAGCAATTAATTACATGGTTTTACAAAAAACTGCCAGATACAGTCCTCAGAAGGAATGGCGCTCAGAAGTTATTGCTGCATAAGATAGAAAGTAGACAAGGGTGGCCTCGAGCCCTGTGCTGCCATCTGGAAGTCTTCATCCAAAAATCGGGCAACCTGATCATGTGTACCATCGCCCATACCCCTGCTACAATCACCATTGATGGCTCAACCACCCACGGCCTACTTGGGAACCGTCGCAGCATTCAAACAAGAATCTCCTACCAAAACGTGTTTTATCGCAGTTTCAAAAATGCAGGGAAATTAATCCCACATGCATAGTGAGAAGACCACCTTAGTAGTTTAAAAGCATAGTCACTTGCATAATAGGTGTCGAGCACTTTTGCCACGCTCGACACACGCCTCTCTCTCCAAAAGCCCATCGCCAAGACCACTACCATCGGCCAACCCCACAAGACTCCTGCTGACCTTAACAGTCACACCGATGCCTATCGCAATCCCCTGTCAGCCAGACTACTACCATCGGCCAACCCAAAAACCTCCTCGCCGATAGGCAAAAGTCACGCCGAAGACCACCTCCGTCAGTGTGACTTACACCGTCGGAGCAACCAAAATCTCCCCAGCCGATAGACCAATTCTCACTGATAATACTTCATCGGTGAGACCTACGCGAAATTTGCCCAATAGCCACTCTATCCTCCCGCGGCCAGAGAATACTCCATCGGCGGACCCTTCAATAGCTATCCCGATACACAATCTCACTCTGATGGCATACCACATCCTAGGTCTTCGGCGAGACCATCATCCCTCGGAGCAACAAGAAAATCCTTGGCCGATAGCACAAGTCCTGCCGACGACCACCTTGAACATCCCTCATCGGCTAGACAACCAACTGTCGGCCCAACATGAAACTGCTTCGCCGATGAAGCCAATCACTCCGATAAGACCAAAAACATAAAGCTTTGAACCATTGAACCTCGAACCGGTTCAACCCGATGGTTCAAAAGAGAGGTTCAAACATCAAAAATACTCCCATCGGCAAAACACTTGACCGGCGGCCAAGAAACTCGAAGCATCGAACTATTGAACCTTGAACCGTTGAGAAAAGGGTTTAAGCGGGAGGTTCAAACTGAAAGTTCGAAGACACAATCGGAGCACTTCAAACAAAAACTCATGCCGACGGACAAAACATGATGACCCCTTCCTTAGGAAAGATGATGCGGATGCTGCAAAACACTGAAGGGGTGCCAAAACTCATAACTTTTTAGATTTTTTGGGAAGGTGCCTGCATGAAAAATTGCTCGAAAACTGACAGTCAATTCAGGCACCAACAGGGAGAAAAAAGTAGAAATGTAAGAGTGACACTAAAAAATCAAGATGATAAGAACAAGATAATAAGGAACAAAAAGTTCCTCAAAGGTAAACAATTTTATATAGACAAAGATCTAACCCCGCCACAATTAGAGGTGTAGACACCTAAAATTGGTCATTCTTCATCACATCCCAAATTCATTCCTACTTACCCCCAATTCATCCCTATTCATCTCTATTCAACCCTAAACATCCCTAATTCATCCCTATTCATCTCTAGACAACCCTAAACCACTATTTCTACCACATTAACTGAATAAATACATGTTTAGACAGTTAATTAACAAATTCCTCTTCAATCCGTAATTTTACAATATTTTATTGTTAAAATCACTATTCACGTACTATTCACTATTCATCTGTACATATATCGATACTTATCCCTAACCAAAATGATTTATTAATCATTTATCCCCTTTCTTCATAGTCCAAACATTAGATAAATTTAATTTATCTAATATCCCCTTATCCCATCCCATGAATTAAATAGATATTTATATTTATTTAATTCTTATTTTCTACACTTTTGATTAGGTCACTTAAACCTAATTCCCCACTTGCACAACCTAAATGTTAATCTAACCTTGGTCAAATCCTCTCCATTCCCCCAAATGTACAAAGGTATGGACCTCTTGTACATGTCCACATGGCCTTATTACAAAAGGCATGGTCAAGGACGCATGTACAAAGGTCCTTTTGTCCTCTATCCCCTATTCATCCAATTTTAAATTGGACATGTAACCATGCTTCCAATTTAAAATTCAAATCAAAGCCATCTCATCCTTTTTCCTCCAATTTTAAATTGGGCATATACCCATGCTTCCCAATTTAAAATTCTAATCAAATCCAACCCATACCTCCCATCTACCAAGACAATCTCATCCATCCATCTTCCTGAGGTTAAATCTCAATCCTTCATCTTTCCTTGATCCAAGGACATCTTATCTCATCAAATCCTATCATGACACTTGGTGAGCTCTCCTTGCTTGATAGCTATCAAGAATCCTCATCCATTGATCTTTCAATCCAATATTGACCATCCAATTGAGCCTCCAAAAATCTATAAATTGGAGCTCGCCCCTTCACAATTAATATAACTTCTTTATGCAACATAATGCTACCATTTCCACTCCAAGACTCCATGAGAAGCAAGGTTATGTTGCCCATTTGAGGAGCCATCCACATCAAGACATCAAGGAGCACATCCACTTCAACAAAGGTTGCATGGTAACTAGTCTTGTTTAGTTTCCTTTCTTTATGCATCCTTATTTGCTCAATCAGAGGTAGCTTAGGACTTGAGTGAAATAGGTTAGTTGTTTAACTTGTTTCTCATGCTCAATTTCTTGGTCAATCTAATTTCTTCTAATCACTCATCCAATTATCCAATTTCATCAACATTGTCCTAATCTAATCCCATCATTTGAGATTAATTAATCCCCATCTTTGAGCTTAATCCCATCCTCTCATTCTAATCATCTTCTAATCCAATCATTTATCCATCATTCATTTTCCCTAATCATCCCTAACTCCATACCTTAATTCATTTTCCATTATCCTAATCACATCACTTTCATCCTAATCCAAGTCTTCATCACCATCTTAATCACTCCCTAATCCATTTTCCCAAATCACTTCATCCACTTATCATAGTCTAATCATCTCATCTTATCCTTCCTAATCATCTCATCCATTAACCACTTCTAATCCTAATCCCATTATTGAACTTAATCTTTCATCCATTTTCCTCTTAATCCACATCACAATCCATTTATCTAATCCAATTCTCCATCTACATTCTAAATCAAATCCCATCCTCATCCTCTTAATCCAAATCCCTTATCCACATAATCCCAACTCTCTTCCACATCTATTCCAATCCATTATCCTAATCATTTATCCCTCTAATCCTACTTCCATTATTCACCTCATCCATTTCATAATCCATCATCATTATCCTAATCTAATCCCATCAATTGAGCTTAATACAATCCCACTATTTGAGCTTAATCAAGCCCACTTCATCCTTAATCATAATCCATCTTCATCATCCAATCCAAATCCATTCCATCCCTAATCTTAATCCAATACATCTCCCTAATCAAACATATCATCCATTCTAATCCAATCCCATCAAATAACCCAATTCCCTTAATCCATTAATCCCTAATTGTATTCCAGTCATCCCTAATCATCCCATTCATTAATCAATTCTAATCATAATCCCATAGTTGAGCTTAAATCCAATTCCATTGTAATCATCATCTAATCCAATCATCCCCCATCACAAATCAAGCATCCATCATCCATCATCCATCATTCCTCTATCCATACCCAATCAAAATCCAATCCAAATCCTTATTCCAAAAATTATTACTTGCAAATCAAAATTTGGTTAAGGACTTGACCTTTTTCAACCCTCTCCAAATCCTATATCATCCAATCCATAATCATTTTCCTCCAAACATCATCCAAATCATTACCCAAGGGCCTTTGGCCTAATCCAAAATTATCCAATCCAAACATCAAAGGGCCTTTGGCCTAAACCAAATCATCCCCAATCAATCCAATTCCAGTCAAATGCCATATCTCATTAACCTTGACTAATCGAATCAAATTAAATCCATCCTAGCATCAAGTGTCATATATCGTTGACCTTAATCAATCCAAATCCAAAATCAACCCAAAATCATACAATCCCAATTAATCCAAATCAATTGAAATCCCCTCTAATCTAAAATCAAGATCACTTCATCAAGTCATCCTACATCACATCATCCTAAATTCAGATTCAATCATGACTTCATATGATTATGTTGTTGAACAATCTAAACTTGAAATCCTTGATGAAATCATTACAAGTAAGCTTGCCATAAACCACCCTCAGTCATCTATAAACATGCAAGCACTCTTCGACCATGTATTGGCTAGCACAAGCTATGCCCCCATGCCTAATCGCTCACCCTATGGTCATCCTTATGTTACCCTTGACAAGGGAAATCTATTCTATTCACCATCCCCTAATCCATCACATCCTTATTATCCTTATTCCACTTAGCCAAATCCATCCACTCCCTATCCAAATCCCTCATATCAAAGTCCACCACCCCCTTATCTGGATCCATCATATCCAAATCCACCATCTCCTTACCTATCAACCTCTCCATCCACACCGCTATCCAATGCACCATCTACTCCATTATCCAATTCCCCTATTAAACCTATATCATCCTTTCTCCAAGGACTCTTCACTAAGGATCTAGAGAAAAATTGCCACATCCAACTTGTGGGATCACACCATCCCACTCCTCCTCAAGCACCCAAGTGTGTCGTTAATGACCCCATCATCCACCTTACGCCCACCAAAACCACATCACCATCCTCCTCTATTTTATCCAAAATACTATCTAAAGTATCATCCTCTCCTCCATTAACCCCATCCAAGGAGCCTATTCAAATAGTTGAAACTACATGCTCCTCCCCCATCACACCATCCACACAAATCTGGCTATGTCAAGAGCCTAGTCCAAGGCATGTCAAAACATCCACCCCCTTCCTACTCATGATCCAAGCATGCCATCTATTCCTATTCCCGATCCCACACCATCTCCTATTGATCTCCCATCCTCTACAGTGGTTCTCTCATAGGAGAGGAACAACTTTCTTCCACCACTCATCCCCCTCCATCTAATAATGGACTCGCGTCATGTTTCCAAAACCACACCCATCCCATCGCACAACGTATGCTCCAAAACATGAACTATTATGGTAAAGGCCTAGGCCTTCATGAAAATGACATTTTGGAGCCCATCCATGTCAAAGTCCATCCATGTGCACATGGCCTTGGCTATACATCCCAAGGTGAACAATCCAAACATGTTGGTACCACTCACGCACCTCTCAAATCTACTTCATCCAATCCCAAACCTGGTGCATCTCATCGTACCTCCAAAACATATGCCACCATCCCTCCTCCTCCATCACTCCAAAAAGCATGTGACCATACACCTTCCTAAATCTACACTTCCTCCACTACTCCCAACTCCTAATATCCATGTCTTCAAATCCCCTTATCCCCCATCCTCAACACCCCCATTCATAAATCCCGATCCCCTAAAATTCCTAATCAAGATGAACGAATTCACACATCATCCAAACATGAAGCTTCCACCAAATCCATGGGATTCAAAAATAATAATTTGGATGCCTCCAGTCATAAAGCACAAAATCTACAAAAGCCTAAAGCGCATCATGCCATAGGGCATTGATACACAACATCCAAGAACAATCCATCTAAAAGGCTGCATAAGCCCACACCTACAAAAGAAAAAACAAAAATGGTGTCAGTCCTTAAACACAAAGAAACAAATCCAAGTGGAGCGGTCACATCTCCCTCCATCCCCACATCCCAAAAATCCCGTCCCCCATCAAAAAATCCTAAGACCATTTGAGTCCCTAAAATCCCAAATCGGCAATCCTAAACTCCCTCATCCCGATCCCATAATAAAACATCCCCATTATTCCCCACTCCCCATCCCAAATATAAGCTTCGAAATCCATCACAGTGTGTGCAACCATTGGTCTTGATTCCCATAACATTCCCACATGCCTTCATCCCTCCATCTTATATCCCCTATCCCGCATATCTCCCCCATCACATCCCTATGGTCCATGCTTTTGGATAATATCTCCATCATCCATCCATACATAATAAATATTTATTAATCTAAGCATCCACCCATCCATAATCCATATCATAATCCACTATCGCCATCCATCCATTCATCCATTTCATCTTCTACCAACATACATGTGCGCCATTACACTTGACATGGTCCACATGCGACATCCATCCACATGGGACACTATCACCTTGCAATGGAAACTAATGCTTGAGTCCCCATCCCTCTCCATCCAAATCCATCCTTCCCATCCAAATATTCCAAAAAATCCAAAAAAATAAAAAATAAATAAAAAATAATCAAAAACAAAAAAAAGTAAAGAAAAATAAATCCGTCCAATGGTGAAAACCACTCCTCATGGCGCCTTGGGCAAGTACCATGATGAAAACCCCTTGTGGGCATCATGCATAATCCCTCCTCCATTTGCACCCTACACTTGGGGCCAAATATTTCCTAGCCTATCATTTCCCCATCCATTGCATATCCTCATCCTATCCTCCTAGCCATTCCCATCTACTTATCCATTAATCCCCATCACTATCCCTATCCACTTATCCTATTGTTTCCCATCCACCATCTTCCTATCCATACTATCATCCTTTCATCCTCCTTCCTCTCTTGTGATCCTTTTAAGGATAGGGTAAAATATATGTAAGACATGCCTTGGACACACCTTGACATACCTTCCTTCCAAGCATCTCTTATAATGTCCATCCATCCCCACCATCATAACACCTAGTCATGCATGCCATATCTAGAGTGGGGCATCCTCTTCCTAAGTGGCGTAGTCCTTGAAGATCACCTTTGCACTTCCTCTATCCACCTCCCCTCTATCCTCTATCTACCATCCCTCATCCTTTATCACCTACCTATCATCCCACATTCCCTATCCCTTCCTCCTAATCCATCATCCCCTATCCCCACATCCCCTTCCTTTTAATTCCTCTCCACTATCTATTATCCACTATCCACTATCACCTATCCATTATCCCCTTATCATTTCATTCCCATCATCCTATCATGCCCCGTCGATAGACATGGCTTTCCCCTATCATTGGTATCTAGCTTAAGGCTACCTAAACATAATCCAATGCATTCCACTCCCAACAATCCAAATCCCCAAATATCCCAAAAGTCCAAATTGCAAGAATGTCCTTATCAATGCACATCTCAAGCTAAGCATCATAATCCAAATCATCCAATCGCATCCATGGTCTTGTTCCTAGCCTTGCTGCAAGCCTTTGATCCAAAAACATCCATCATCATCATCGGGATATATCATTCCCAATCCTCGTGTTGTTCTCATTATCAACAACACAATCCATCATCACCAATCCATCCATCTTTGGCTTTTTAGCTTGACTAGGGGCAACATCATGTTTGTCTTTGTATATTTTTTTGTGCATGCGTGCTTGCTTGTGTATGTGCATTATCTTTTATCTTGCATCAGTACGGGTCCTTGTAACCTACCTGCCACAGTGGTATCATGGTTTTCCATATCATGGTGCTATACGGCATAGGGTTGCTTTTGACCTAATTAGTTGGATTTTATGCATGGGATGCATTGTCACCCTAGTTCCTTATACCTTGGTACTATATGGCATAGGGTTGCTTGTGACCTAATCAATTGGATTTTATGCATGGGATGCATTGTCACCCTAGTTCCTTATACCTTGGTGCATAACGTCTCATGCCATATCAAATAAGGATGACTCTTATTTATTAGTGCAACATAACACATAATCCATGGGGTCAAAAATTGGCATTACTCCAACTAATATTCATATCTTGTGTGTGATGGAACAACTTTTTGCATACCGAGCATCCTTTTGCATCTAAGGCCATTCAATACCTTATGTGCACTAGGGACATATGCTCTAAGTTTTCTTCTTCACATGTCTAGACGAGGTTGTATTATGTTGGGCATGTATATGTTGCATCCACCCATTTTCTTCCTTAATCCTTTCATCCCATCCTTCTATCTCATCATTTATCCTATCATCTATTGACCCCCATCCTTTTCCTCCAACCTATTGGTTTTTTCCCAGACTGGATGCTTATTCTCAGATTTCCCTACAAGGTAGCCATCAGTGATCAACAGGATCTCTGGGCCAGGGGCCAACAGTGTAGGAGATAGACTCTATATTTTATCTCCTCTTCTTCTTCAGGCTCTGCAAGACCTAGGGGGGTATTCCCTACTCAACATCCATGAGATACGCATACAAGGATTGGAATGCTGTCAGAATGCAGATAAGTCCTCCTGTAAGCAGACCAAAACTAAAAGATAAGAGCAAAGGGGCTAGCTTTGGGCCTATTTGCAGTTGTAGACAGAGGACTGAGGATCCTAAAACTAATTCTAATGTCCTAATGGTTGTTTTAGAGTTTGATTATGATTTTAAGTTTGGATGCAAAGCTGGACATGGTTGTAACACAAACACAAAGCAAGATTGGTGCCTATCCAGGGCCTGGAGTCAGTAGACATACACCTGTGAATGATCAGCATGAACAACTAAAATTGGATTTCAGGGGGATATATATGATACCTGCCTTACAGATATCTCCCAATACAGAGTGTTAAGTTATCTCTACTTATGGCATCCCTACTGCAGTATACCCTTCCCAATGTTCAACCTGAAAACAGTTTAATCTACCCCTTGAGCAGAAGTTAAGAGATCATACATTCAACACAGGAATTCTATGTTCTAGAGTCTCAAATATTACCCAAATATCCAGATTCAGAAGAAGAATACATGCAATACTGGAGACAGAATTAACAAAACACATGCTAAGATAGCATTTCTCATATAAGATTAATCATGAAATCAGTGGGTTCATGCCAAAACATACAACAAGAGATACATAGACTCACAGGTTTAGCTGTACAGAGCAACCAGATCAGCTTGTTTTGAATTACAGAGCCAAAAATCTTCAACTTTCAACAACCTAGAAATGAGTAACACTTCCTGCTTATAACAACTAGGTAGTGTACCATAAGCAATTAATTACATGGCTTTGACAAAAATCTGCCAGATATAGCCCTCAGAAGGAATGGCGCTCAGAAAATGTAAATGCAGCAGACAAAGAGGAGCCTCGAGCCACGCGCCACTATCTGGAAATCTTCATTCATGATCAAGCAGCTTCACCGTTTGTATCATCGCCCATACCGCTGCACGACAGTCATTGATGGCTCAACCACCCGCACTTCACTTGGAAACTGTCGCTGTAGTCAACATGAGGCTTCCCGCCAAAACGCCTCCTTCGCAGGTTCAAATTGTGGAAAAAGAATAGTCCCACATGCATGGTGAGGAGAACACACTAGCACTTTATAAACATAGCCGCACACATGATAGGTGTCGAGCGTTTTGCCACACTTGACACACAACCCTTCGCCAAGAACCCATCGCTGTGACATATACCATCGGCCCAGCTCAAAATTCCCTCGCTGATATAACAACTCATGCCAATGAACTATGGCCTCATCCCTCCGTCGGCCAAACACATGCTGATGAAACCTCATCAGCCAAACATTACCCATCGGCGGGCCCTCCAACTGCTAGCCTGATCTCAAAAGTCTCGCCGATCGCCAAATCCTACATACTCCACCGTTGGCCAAACTGAACACAAAGTCATCCCGATGGCATTCCCCATCGGGGTGACTTCCTTCTATCGGCGGACCACAAAACACATTGGCCGATCACAGTAGTCTTACCGATGCCAAATGTCAACCCCACTTTCTTCGGTAAGACACACGCCGATGAATCTTCATCGGCCAAACACTACATTGTCGGCCCAACATCTGACCGCTCACCCGATAGCTCCCACTCCTGCCGATGAATACATGACTTACCCCTGTCGGCAAGACCAACACCATCGGTAGAACAACAATCTCATTCGCCGACATCACATGTTACACCGATACAGTTCCATCAGCCAAACACCTCTATCGGCCCAACTGAGAAATCCTACACCTATGCATATACAACTGTTTGATATACAAGGCGGACCCCAAACCTTTATGAAGCAGATTGGAAACATATTCGGGTCCGGCATGTATCTTGACCTATGTACCTTTGCATGTATATACAACTGGAGGGCCCCATCACTTGTATATTGGCCATTGTATATTTTGTTCCTTTGCATATCCGCGGGCCCCAGCACATGCATCTCCTCCGCGGCACTGTAGCGAATGTATATTTGCACCTTTGTATGTTTTCCTTGCATCCGCAAATATACAAACCTCCAATATACAACTGCAGCATCTTCAACAGAATATTCGATGAATGTATCTTCCGCTCGCCACTGTAGCAATTGTATATGCGCACCTCCTTTGTACATTTCGCTTGTGCATGACCCGATATACAAAGCGGGAATATTCCTGGGAATATACCCGCAATGTATCTTTTCTTTGTATGTTTGAAATGCATGTTGGCAGCTTTGTATGTAGCTCGATATACAAGACCACTTGTACATCGCACTGTAGCAGAAGCATGTTCGCCGCCCTTATACATTTCAGGATGACGTCATTGTCATATTCGCAACATCGGGGGATCTCCATAAAATGACTTAGTGTTAGCAATGTGACCCTCCAGACCTTGATGACGTCACCCCCATATCAGCATCAGGATGATATTCAGAAGATTAACCAGATATTTGGAAATATCGTCCTGACGCGCAAATATCATGCTGCACTGTAGCTTCACTGCAGGATCGGGATGATATCCAAACATCACACGATATTGAAACATGATGACCCTGATGAAACATCCGGTCAATAGAAAATGATAATGATGATGACCCCCTCCCTTAGAATATCATGATGATGATGATCTTCTCTCCTTAAGAAAATATGATGCTGCAGCTGAAAAATGCTGAGGAGGTCCAACACTTAGGAAAATGGGCAAGAAGATATAGGGTTCAAATGAAGAAACCCCCTAAACATGAAAAATCAACCTCCAGGTCAAAATGAGTACTAACACTGGCTCTGTCTGGGGACGTGCAGGTGCAAAACTACAACGAGGACCCCAGAATCTCTGGTTTTGCAGATTGGGCCATATCTATTGGGCAACAGAGTCAATCATTGCACCAACCTGCACAAAAACTATATTTTAGTCATCACTTGGGTGGCCCCAGGTAGCCAAAAAGGAAGAACCAAAATTTTTTCCTGCCAAATGCCTGATTCCAAACTGAAAGATCCCAATCCCAACTGAAAAGATTGGCATAATCTGCCCATAATGTCATCTGCTCAATTAGATATTCCACCACCTTTGATAGCTTGCCACTTGTAGTACTGCCTCTATCACTCTGCATTTCAAAATCAAACATGCAACCATACATGCTAAAAAATCCTTCAGCATTAAGCAACATATGCATGTTATACTCTTTAGATGGTACATCATACTGCTCTTGGCAGTCTTCATCATTTATCTGACTACTGCACACCATCAGGCACTCATCCAGCTGATCCAAAAACTCAAAATACTTAGAAAAAATGAGACCCCCAATATCTACTGATATTGAAAACAAATCCTGATCCACACACCCAATGTTGCACATATCTAAACCAGGTGATGATGAACATCCATCATTCACAGTTTGCAAATCCATAGTATCTTCACAAGAACTGAAGATATCTGATTCATATGTCCCCTCCTCACAAACTGATGTAACACCAAGGTCAACAGTCTCTTTATATTCATCATCATCCTCAAAAAGAGGATTAATCCTGCACCACTGAAAGTCAAGATTCACAGCATCAAAGGCACCTGTAAACTCATCATAAAGGGGATTAACACTCACCGCAAAGGCCTCTGCTTCTTCTTCATGACACTCCAATTCTTCCTCATTATTATCAGATCCATAGTCATAAGAAGAACAAACCTGATCCATGAATTGATCATGGATATCATTTTTATCATCTGATTGCCCCATATACAAGATTTCTGCTGTTTCAATATACTCTGAAGTTGAACTATCTGTATCATTCTCCATCCCTCTAATACTACCTGATGAAACTGATACTGACTGTTGATCCACATGATCACAACTTTGCACAACTGGATCATTTAAACATGATGGCTCTTTGATAAGGGCTGGTATGTAAATATTACTTGAAGAACCATTGTTTTCAACTTCATTTGTTGAGCAAAACAAGACATCCTCCTTTATAATAGAAACATCATCAACTTGGAATGATGCAAAAACTGGGACAACAGGGGTGTGAATACTTTGACATTCATTGTCAACTCCTGAATTAAATCTTTCATTAACACTGGGGGCTGCAGGACAACAAAAATTTTCAGAGAAATAACCCTTTTGTATTCCATACCTCCAATTGTTTTCAATATCTATTGCGAACTGATGTGCCTGATGCAATGTGGTGGGCTCCTTGTCTCTTAATCTGTAACTCATTTTCTTATCAAAAGCTCCCAAATAGACAACTAAGCACAGTGCATCATTAGGTCTCATGCATTCTGGAATTCTATTCAATGCCCTCATAAATCTGAGGTTAAAGGCTGGGATCAACTCATCTTCTTCAATATGGATGTACATAAAGTTACTAATGACTGCATATTCAGAAATTCTTTCACCATATTGTACTAGAAATGCAGATTTAAAACCATGCCAAGAGCTGACAGAGTTAGCTGGAAGGTAGGAGAACCAATCCCTTGCATCTTCATCTAGAGATTGAACAAATAATCTCATAACCACATCTTCATGGTCAATCTCAAAATCATCTATCACATTTAGGAACTGCTGCAAGTGTCTCTCAGCTGATTCATCCTTTATACCATTGAATTTGGGCAAAAAAATTCTAATTTTAGGTGGAAGAGCATTTGGATAGCCACAAATGCCTCTAAAATTTATGGGCTTATATCTGTCTATGTTGAAACTTCTTTTATTACATGGTTGGGATTGACTGTTATACATTTTTGCACTTGACACTTCACAAGGGTGCATGGGCTGATAATACATCCTTTATGTTTTTGCAACCCTCCTCTTTACTCAGATTTTCTACAAACAATGACTTTAGGCACTCAAAATTCAGACTGTTTTTTCAAACTTTCCTAAAGTCCTTTAAATGAGTCTTTTGAACAACATTGCATGCCCTTTGAAATACAGGGTAAGTTCTAATAAAAGCATGCAAGCTCTGTTTTCACCAATGTTTCCCTTTTAACCAGTGCTATCTCACCAAATAGGGAGTTTGTCAAACAATATGAAATACCTGGATATGTTGCAGAAGCTGCAAATTCTTCTCTGACTGATTTTGTTCTTTTATCAGGTTCTTTGATGCAGAGTCGCCACCTCCTTGAAGAGGAATGAGCTTCAAACAAGCTGAAGCTGCAAATTGATTTCTTTCGTTCTGGGTCATCCACCAGCAGAGTCACATATATAACCCTTTTCTCTGCTACAACAAACAGTTTCCAGGTCTAATTTTTCAATCTTGTAGACTCAAACTTTCATGGATATGACATTGATCTCCCCAGCAGAGTCGCCAATTTCTGTTGGTTTTTTCCCAGACTGGATGCTTATTCTCAGATTTCCCTACAAGGTAGCCATCAGTGATCAACAGGATCTCTGGGCCAGGGGCCAACAATGTAGGAGATAGACTCTATATTTTATCTCCTCTTCTTCTTCAGGCTCTGCAAGACCTAGGGGGGTATTCCCTACTCAACATCCATGAGATACGCATACAAGGATTAGGATGCTGTCAGAATGCAGATAAGTCCTCCTGTAAGCAGACCAAAACTGAAAGATAAGAGCAAAGGGGCTAGCTTTGGGCCTATTTGCAGTTGTAGACAGAGGACTGAGGATCCTAAAACTAATTCTAATGTCCTAATGGTTGTTTTAGAGTTTGATTATGATTTTAAGTTTGGATGCAAAGCTGGACATGGTTGTAACACAAACACAAAGCAAGATTGGTGCCTATCCAGGGCCTAGAGTCAGTAGACATACACCTGTGAATGATCAGCATGAACAGCTAAAACTGGATTTCAGGGGGATATATATGATACCTGCCTTACAGATATCTCCCAATACAGAGTGTTAAGTTATCTCTACTTATGGCATCCCTACTGCAGTATACCCTTCCCAATGTTCAACCTGAAAACAGTTTAATCTACCCCTTGAGCAGAAGTTAAGAGATCATACATTCAACACAGGAATTCTATGTTCTAGAGTCTCAAATATTACCCAAATATCCAGATTCAGAAGAAGAATACATGCAATACTGGAGACAGAATTAACAAAACACATGCTAAGATAGCATTTCTCATATAAGATTAATCATGAAATCAGTGGGTTCATGCCAAAACATACAACAAGCGATACATAGACTCACAGGTTTAGCTTTACAGAGCAACCAGATCAGCTTGTTTTGAATTACAGAGCCAAAAATCTTCAACTTTCAACAACCTAGAAATGAGTAACACTTCCTGCTTATAACAGCCAGGTAGTGTACCATAAGCAATTAATTACATGGCTTTGACAAAAATCCGCCAGATACAGCCCTCAGAAGGAATGGTGCTCAGAAAATGTAAATGCAGCAGACAAAGAGGAGCCTCGAGCCACGCGCCACTATTTGGAAATCTTCATTCATGATCAAGCAGCTTCACCGTTTGTATCATCGCCCATACCGCTGCACGACAGTCATTGATGGCTCAACCACCCGCACTTCACTTGGAAACTGTCGCTGTAGTCAACATGAGGCTTCCCGCCAAAACGCCTCCTTCGCAGGTTCAAATTGTGGAAAAAGAATAGTCCCACATGCATGGTGAGGAGAACACACTAGCGCTTTATAAACATAGCCGCACACATGATAAGTGTCGAGCGTTTTGCCATGCTTGACACACAACCCTTCACCAAGAACCCATCGCTGTGACATATACCATCGGCCCAGCTCAAAATTCCCTCGCTGATATAACAACTCATGCCGATGAACTATGGCCTCATCCCTCCGTCGGCCAAACACATGCTGATGAAACCTCATCGGCCAAACATTACCCATCGGCGGGCCCTCCAACTGCTAGCCCGATCTCAAAAGTCTCGCCGATCGCCAAATCCTACATACTCCACTGTTGGCCAAACTAAACACAAAGTCATCCCGATGGCATTCCCCATCGGGGTGACTTCCTTCTATCAGCGGACCACAAAACACATTGGCCGATCACAGTAGTCTTACCGATGCCAAATGTCAACCCCACTTTCTTCAGTAAGACACACGCCGATGAATCTTCATCGGCCAAACACTACATTGTCGGCCCAACATCTGACCGCTCACCCGATAGCTCCCACTCCTGCCGATGAATACATGACTTACCCCTGTCGGCAAGACCAACACCATCGGTAGAACAACAATCTCATTCACCGACATCACATGTTACGCCGATACAGTTCCATCAGCCAAACACCTCTGTCGGCCCAACTGAGAAATCCTACACCTATGCATATACAACTGTTTGATATACAAGGCGGACCCAAACCTTTATGAAGCAGATTGGAAACATATTCAGGTCCGGCTTGTATCTTGACCTATGTACCTTTGCATGTATATACAACTGGAGGGCCCCATCACTTGTATATTGGCCATTGTATATTTTGTTCCTTTGCATATCCGCGGGCCCCAGCACATGCATCTCCTCCGCGGCACTGTAGCGAATGTATATTTGCACCTTTGTATGTTTTCCTTGCATCCGCAAATATACAAACCTCCAATATACAACTGCAGCATCTTCAACAGAATATTCGATGAATGTATCTTCCGCTCGCCACTGTAGCAATTGTATATGCGCACCTCCTTTGTACATTTCGCTTGTGCATGACCCGATATACAAAGCGGGAATATTCTTGGGAATATACCCGCAATGTATCTTTTCTTTGTATGTTTGAAATGCATGTTGGCAGCTTTGTATGTAGCTCGATATACAAGACCACTTGTACATCGCACTGTAGCAGAAGCATGTTCGCCGCCTTATACATTTCAGGATGACGTCATTGTCATATTCGCAACATCGGGGGATCTCCATAAAATGACTTAGTGTTAGCAATGTGACCCTCCAGACCTTGATGACGTCACCCCCATATCGACATCAGGATGATATTTGGAAGATTAACCAGATATTTGGAAATATCATCCTGACGCGCAAATATCATGCTGCACTGTAGCTTCACTGCAGGATCGGGATGATATCCAAACATCACACGATATTGAAACATGATGACCCTGATGAAACATCCGGTCAATAGAAAATGATAATGATGATGACCCCCTCCCTTAGAATATCATGATGATGATGATCTTCTCTCCTTAAGAAAATATGATGCTGCAGCTGAAAAATGCTGAGGAGGTCCAACACTTAGGAAAATGGGCAAGAAGATATAGGGTTCAAATGAAGAAACCCCCTAAACATGAAAAATCAACCTCCAGGTCAAAATGAGTACTAACACAACCCCCTTCCTACCATCCCTTGCACCCAACATATCTTATCCCCCCATTCCATGTGGTCTTTTAAATTCCACTCTCTTCTTTCTAATCCAACCATCTTCATCCTTTCAAGAGCTCACCCGCATTCTTCAAACCCGCCTACCCTCTCGAGGGGGCATCATCCCTACCATCATCCTTCCTTGTCACTCTCGATTCAAGTGGCTAGGGCATCCTTTTCCTTAATCCTATCATCTTCCTCTATCCCACCTAGTGCTATGTTTTATCTTTCTTTGAAATGATGTTGCTTCATAACACCATCTCAAAGAGGGGATAAATGTAGACACCTAAAATTGGTCATTCTTCATCACATCCCTAATTCATTCCTATTTACCCCCAATTCATCCATATGAACATCTCTATTCAACCCTACGCATCCCTAATTCATCCCTATTCATCACTAACTATCCCTATTCACCCCTAAACCATCACTAATCATCTCTAGACAACCCTGGGTCACTATTTCTACCACATTAATTGAATAAACACATGTTTACATAGTTAATTAACAAATTCCCCTTCAATCTGTAATTTTACAATATTTTATTGTTAAAATCACTATTCACTATTCATCCATACCCGTATCGGTACTTATCCCTAACCAAAATGATTTATTAATCATTTATCCCCTTTCTCCATAGTCTAAACATTAGATAAATTTAATTTATCTAATATCCCCTTATCCCATCCCATGAATTAAATAAATATTTATATTTATTTAATTCTTATTTTCTACACTTTTGATTAAGTCACCTAAACCTAATGAAATAAACTAATCCCCCACTTGCACAACCTAAATGCTAATCTAACCTTGGTCAAAGCCTCTCCATTCCCCCAAATGTACAAAGGTATGGGCCTCTTGTACATGTCTACATGGCGTTCTTACAAAAGGCATGGTCAAGGACCCATGTACAAAGGTCCTTTTGTCCTATATCCCCTATTCATCCAATTTTAAATTGGGCATGTACCCATGCTTCCAATTTAAAATTCAAATCAAAGCCACCTCATCCTTTTTCTTCCAATTTTAAATTGGGCATGTACCCATGCTTCCCAATTTAAAATTCTAATTAAATCCAACCCATACCTCCCATCTACAAAGATAATCTCATCCATCCATCTTCCCAAGGTTAAATCTCAACCCTTCATCCTTCCTTGATCCAAGGACATCTCATCTCATCCAATCCTATCATGACACTTGGCAAGCTCTACTTGCTTGAGAGCTCTCAAGAATACCCATCCATTGAACTTTCAATCCAATCTTGACCATCCAATTGAGCCTCCAAAAATCTATAAATTGGAGCTCACCCCTTCACAATTAATATAACTTCTTCATGCAACATAATGTTGTCATTTCCATTCCAATACTCCATGAGAAGCAAGGTTATGCTGCCCATTTGAGGATCCATCCACATCAAGATATCAAGGAACACATCCACTTCAACAAGGGTTGCATGGTAACTAGTCTTGTTTAGTTTCCTTTCTTTATGCTATTTTCTCAATCGGAGGTAGCTTAGGACTTGAGTGAAATAGGTTAGTTGTTTAACTTGTTTCTCATGCTCAATTTCTTGGTTATACAAGAGGAAATAAGGAAGGAATGGGAGAGAGTTATAATTCAACAAGAAATGTCGGAAATGAGGCTTGGTTATATAGAGGAAAAGCCCAAGTTAAAGGCAACACTATCCATAATAAATAGGAAGACAAGGACCCCAAGACCACCTCACAATGATAAGCTAAAATTGTAGAGGCCACCCCTGGAGGAGAGGTCTTGTCTTAGGGCCCATAGCAGAGGGAAAGAACATCATACTCCTTGTGGAAACACATGAGCATGAGAGTTGCAAAGTTCCATAATTTGAAGGTTACAAAAAGATGTCAGTATGGAATGAATTAACTGAAAGCAACAAAGGGCATGGAGGAGTGACAATCTTGGTCAAGAAAGAATGAGAAAGAACTATGAAATTGGAAAAGAAGGACCCAAATAACCAATATATATGGATAAGGATAACAAACAAGGAGTACATTGTTTGTCTTGCAGCTTGCTACTTTGCCCCGTATGGATCTAAAACATACAAGAAAAAGAACCTAGATAGGGAGGATCTATATGAAGTGCTCAAAAAGGACATAACAACATCTTGTTGCATAGGCAAGATCATGCTAATTGGGGAATTTAATACAAGAACGGTAAATAACCAAGCCCTTTACCTCAGTATGGAAGAGGATCATAATAGCAATCTGTTATGGCTTGAAGAAGAGAACTAGAAGTGGGAAAGGGTATCTCAGGACACAAAAGGAGGTATTTCGTTGTTTGGAGCATAATAGTTAGGGATTTGTAGTCTTCATGATTTGATAATTTGTAATGGCATACTTCACATATCATACCTACAATGGGCAAAGCATTGTGGACTATGTCATATGATCATAGAGTGCTATACCAAAGATAAGGGAGTTTCAAATTGAGTGTTATCCTGTAGAAATGAAATATGATAATAGCCCTATATACGTAAAGTTTAGTATGCAAAAAGGTGAACAACAAGGGACTAGTTCTCAATTATGTAAAAAAGCAGAGTTTCAAGGCAAAATTTGTTTAAATCGTGAGAACCAAGACATCTTTAAATCAATTATTGATAAACAGTTGTAGGAAATAAAAAAATACTGGTTGCCCCAACAAAAACCAAGGCATAATAGATAGTGACCACTTGATGGCTATAATTCATAAGGCTCTCTCAATGTGTAAAAAATCTAAGGCTAGAAGAGCCCTCAAAAATAGTTTTCCAGTGAGTCCATGGTATGATGAGGAATGTAAAGCAACAAAAAGAATGTTGAAAATATTTGGAAGGGAAAAATCAAATAAAAAATGTATGAGAAATTAGTAAGGTCAAAAAAAGTAGAGTACATGGAAGTAAGGAGGAAAGAGTTGATTTCTCTTGGAAAGACTAATCCGAGAGGTTTTTGGAGAGAATTGAGCACCAAATAATGGTTGGCATCCAACCCTATGACCTAGTGCTTTATTTGAGTGGTAAATGATGGTGAAGAGTGCTTCATGTCTTCCTACATAAGAGGATCCTTGGCATGGAAATGATGGGAAAATTGGTGGCTGACATGGGAGTGGAGAACTCTACTTTCTTAAGCAAATAATTTTAGAGGTAGATGTTTTAATCTAATGAGGAAGTTTAATATTAGGTTTAGAGTTTTATTTGAACTATATTACATTATTAAAATATTTTGATTAGATTAAAAGTATTTATTTATAGCGTTGTTTGTTTAATTTATTGGTTGCATATTCACATAATTAGGTGAAATAGATGTTTTAAAATATTATGAAATAAATAATTTGAGTGTCAAGATAATATTAGGGAAAGAAATGTTCAATTATTGGTATAAATAATTTCAAAGACTAGGTCTTATGATTGTTTATCATGGATCAGGGATAAAAAAACTACTATTTTGGAAACCTTTTACAACAGGGCAAATTTTTGGCATCATATTTGATGATGTGGACCCAAAACCTTAGGTTTAAGTAGTGAACTTGCCAAGTAAGATGCTATAAAATTTGAGGCTCAATCAACATTGCCACGTATTATTTTGAGAGGTGTGAAGTTAAATATTTGTTCTCAATCTCTAGATCAAATCCATGGGTGGTGTAGACTTGATCCAAGTCATTTCTGCAATATCAGTTCTAAAAACCTAAACTTTTAAAATTTAAATTTAAAATAAATCTTACAAATTCCCTTGTAGTAGTTGTTGTGAGCCATCCTAACATACATTTGTGTCTGTTTGCATGTTTAGTTTTATTTAAATATGTTCATTCATTTAAAAATCATCTAGGAGTTATCAAAGTTTGCAAATTGAAGTTATTTAAGATCATTTATCATATAGCATTTATGTGAGCACCATAGAAACAATATGAGAGCATTACACTAGCATACAACATTTTAGGTCTATTGTATACTTGTTTGTTGTCTTTGAATCTTTTGTTTAGAATCGTAAAGTCGGTCCATTAAAAATTTAATTGAAGAGAATGTGACCCTCACAATTCAACAAATTCCCTCAAAATATTCTTTAACACGACCAAGCCTTATTCAAACTCAAATACTAAAAATTCAAAGCCAGTAAATTCCAACAACCAACATACTAAATACATTTTTCATCAAAATAATTAATTAGATATTCTTAAATCTTAATTAGTATTTTTTATTTTAATAAAGGTGCATCCACAACATTAAACCCCTCTATGTGTTAAAATGACAAAGCACCAAGTATATGTTAAATCAAAATGACATACTCTAAAAGAATTCAAATAACCAAATGTATAAGGTGTAGATTCATTTTGGAGAGCTTGGAGTGTATGTACACTATCTTGTACAATATGTCAAATAAGAATTTTGAGTGATTTTAGACAATTCTAATTAGAACAAAACAAAGGTAGCAAATGTTAATGTACACTTTACATAAATCTTGAAAAAAATGCATTGACTAAAGGAGCTCATATTTCTAAACGTGTAAAGTGCAATTTTGTTCTAATGAGTTTGAAATGTCTTTGAGCTATTCTTAAGCATCACCCAATTCAATGGTCAAAGGTAAATTTTAGCCAATAAAAAGAAAATATAACTATTTACCACTTTTTATAAATATAAGATATAAAATTACTATTAACTATTTAACCATTCAAAAATATAATGTTTAAATAGAGTTATCTAAAATACATGTACAGAGTCCCATACCAAAAAACAAAATTCACAAGAAAAGTCAAAGGAAATTTGAGCCTCTTTAAGCATTTCTAAAATTTACTAGCCAGACACCTTTTCCAGATTCACTGAACCAAGATAAACAAATCAACGTATGAATTAATAAAATGAAAAAAGGAAGAGAAATATGTAGTCAAAAGAAACGTACTTGAAAGGTTGTAACTTGTATCGATTATTCGAAGTCAGTCTGGTAGGTTTGTATCTTGAATTCCTGGGTATTCTCTCGCTCTTGATTAAGAAAAGAAATTGTTAGCGAAGGAGTTTTTAATGTAACCGAGCTACTAAATTTGTGGAAAAAACAGAGTGACAGCTCCCTGAAACAAGTAACATATCTCGAGTTTGATATGAAAGTTCTGAGAGATTATATAAGTCAAATATGTGACGTACAGAGAGAGTGAGAGGAAACAAATCCATGTCCATGGGATCACCTGACTAATTCAAATACCTGACCAACCATATGCAATCCTTAGGTATTGTTGTCATGATGAATAATATGTTACTTTTTCAATGTCCATTTTCATCATAAACACATAATTTGGAATAGATTACATTCATTTCCATGATTCCATATAATACATGGATTAATATGTTTTGACATCATCAAAATGTTCTTAACATGCAACTTCTTAATTTTACAATTTGAAATTCACTTTCAACATAAGCAAAAATAATTGAAATGAACTAAATTTAAATCACAAAAATCTATTAAAACTTTCATGAGTGAAGGACCTTTAGTCTACCATTAAAGAACTCTAAGAATGAGTACTAAAGGAGGCCAACAAAAGAGTACACCTTACCATATTAACACCATTAAGTGCATATAGATGTCCATGTCACTCTACTCAACTCTTGAGCTAGTAGAAGAAGAGTCATGGATCAACAACTCTCATGCTTTTCACAAGAATGTCACAAGGTTATTCACTAGATAATTACACACAAGTCCATACAAATCGTCTCTCAAGACATATAAGGGTTTCACATAAGGTTGTGCACAACCATACTAGTCAAGGACAAATCCAAAAAGGATGGAAGTAGGTTTTAGAACCATAGAGGGACAACAAGCTCTATTAATTGAGTCTTCTTCCTCAAACCAAGAACACTCATTTTCACATAAAGCCACACAAAGGCTACACATGGTTTTACACTTGTGAATCAAATAGCTTAATTTGCAAGGCCATCACAAGGCAACAAAGATTTAAAGCTAAATAAATCAAAATAAATCCATTTTAAGGCATAAAGGGTTTGAAACCAAACCAAGAGTTTAAAACTCCGAAACAAACTTTCCTTTAAATAAAAAGAGTGCAAGGATCTCTACAAGATCTCAATAGATAAAATATGACAAGATAAATAAACTATCATTCGAGACACATAAAAACCCTCTTCTTATTCTATATTTTTAATGAAGAAGAAAGAAAACAAATTCAATAAAACAAAGAAGAATGCTTCCCTTTACAAGTAAATGTCACATGATAAAGAAAAACTAATATTCATTCCTCTCAAGCCTTTGAAGATTGTCCATAAGACATCATAAAAGCTTCATCAAGCTCCAATCACTAAAATAATCCATAGGGTGTGCATTCTTTCCCAACATTTTGGTGAACCTCGACATTTTGAACCATCCTATTGTTGTACCTTAGGGTTTGATCTTCTTTATATTTTTTAATTTTATGATATGCAACATTCTAGTTCTCTACATGTTTTTTAGATCTAAATCTTGAGTTCATTCATTATCTTTCCTCTTTGGTCAACTACACATTAGGGTGGATGCCAAAACATCTTTCTAGGTCTCATCTTGCCACCTGAAGCATCCCTAGGATGAATCCCTTCATCACCATGGATCATGTTGAGTCTATAATTGTTGAAAACCTAACAACATCCATTTGTCTTAAAATGAATAAAATATATATGGATAATAGGTTGTAAATGCTTAAAGAGGAGAGGACCTAATCAAGCTTGGGGTGATCTCACAATAGTGTTTCCTAGTTGTGGGACAAGGCAAACAAATAAGCCCAAGGTGCCAAAATGTGTAAAACACCTTCAAATGAACATATATCTTTGAATGAAGAATCTTCATTCAAAGGTGGATGTCATCATGACCAAGTCAAATGAAGGCCTCTTTTTCATTTCTAAATGTTCCATGCTCAAAATGCTTTATGGAAGGTCCTTTTTTATGTGATCCTCCTACTGGTTAGAAGTTTGTGTTTTGAAGCAAAGGTTAGACAATCAAACAAAGTCATGTCATGACATGAGATTTTATAGGATTTCGGTCTCCGACTACAAGCTTTTTGAAAAGTATGATTTCTTATATATTTTATTGAATTATTATATTTATTTTTAATTTCTAGTGAACATAGTTTTTTAAACCAAACATAAAGGTCTTTGTTCAGTGCACATGGAAAAATAAAAATAGAAGGTAGAAAATAAATTCTGAAAAATATGTGTGCATTTTGTATTGATGTCTTTAGTTAAACAAAAACATTAATTTAGATATATTTAAAAAAATGTGTTATGGAATAAAATTACTCTAGCTTATAATTAATTTGAAATACAAATTTAATAGTAAAAAAAATGCAAAAAAAAATTATGAGAAAATATGCATGCACTAGATATGAATTTTAATGATCTATTTTAAGAAATTATAAATTTCTCTTATTTATAAACAAAGTTGTGTTATGGAATAAACATCACTCATAAAAAAATTATAAAGTATAAAAAAATAAGTTATTAAGAAATGCTTAAAAATGAAAAAAATAATTTTTAATTTAAAAAAAATTAGAATCTACACACAAAATCCCAAAAAATCACTAGTTCACATTATCTTCAAATTCTTAATGCTTTGCTTTCTATAAGTGATAGAAAGTAAAAATATGATTAAAAATGCTAATTTCAGTGTCCCACTTAGGCCAAAAAGTGAGACAAACTATTGTGGGATCACTCCTTAATAGTGATGAAAATCTTTTATTGTTGGTAGATGCACTCCAAAATTTACTTGTGACTAAATCCTATGGTATGGATGTGTTCAACACTTAGGCTAAATTATGAATGGAACTAAGTTTTCTAGTGACAATTCACCTCCCTCACATTTTTAAGCTTCTTCCTCTATCTTACCATCCCAAGACCTTCTTCCACCTTTCCCATTCTACATCCCACTTTCTCCACTTCCACACCCCCTTTCTAACTTTTCATTAACCACATTCATCCCATACTCCTTCTGCTAACAACTTAGTTGAGTTCTTTGATAAAGAGCATAAAAGAGGTTTAAAATATGAGATAACTTTCTACTATAAATCATAAATATGAATAAAACAAAAAATAAATATGAATGGAGAAATTAGAAACTAAACAATCATACACACCATAACATAGTAATTATCCTCAAAAACCCTTTTGAGTGGAAAACTAGCCTCAAATGTTGGTCCTCACTATATTAACATGAAAAAGATTACAAATATAATGAGCTGATCTAACATGTGATCTACAACCTCCTTAATACTAGAAGAATATTGCATCTAATCTCAATACTCAAACTTGTGATGCACAACCCGCTATCCCATGGCTTGTATATATAGACAAAGTACTAACTTGGAAGCCACTATTAGTTTCCAAAAATGTTCATTTAAAAAAGTTCTTTTAATGGAAGACTTTCGTTGTCCATACAAGCTAAAAAATGGCCGCATTCTTTAATCTATTCTATTCTCTCTTAATAGCCTCTAACATTTCATTATTAAGATCTACTTGGAGTGTCATGGGTAAAAGAAGGCACTTGCCACTTTTTTCAAATTCCAAGGTTTTTGTCTTCACCATGTTGTTTGCCATCTCCACTATTGTCTCTAATTCCAACCTTGAATCTTGTAGTTTCCAGCATTGTCTTAGCATCCTCCACATTGAATACATCCTTGTAGGATTTCTTGGTTCCTTCCACAATTCTCTCCACCTTTTCTGCAACATTATGCTCATTGTTTTCCATCTTAGCTCAAAACTTACAAGTAGCAACTTCTACCTATTGTGAGGCACCAACAACTCCCAAGAGGTACACCACTAACAACTTACACAACAACCAAGTACCTTAAAGTTAATGCAGACACAAATCATCAATTTAAGAGGGTGCAAGGAAAATTAATACTTCAAAAACACAAAATTCAAAATTAACACACCAACATAGACAAGGGTATCAATACAAATGTTTCTTAAATTAATCCCTAAAAATAAATTTAAGAAAACTAAAATCAAAGGATAAATTGGACGAATTAGACCAAGAGAGACAAAGAGCACTAATCAAAGTTGATTTCAATTAGAGGAGCATCTCTCGGGCCAACAATGGAGGATAACTATTCATCTCCCTCACCCAACCTCAAAGCACTCCTCTCTCTAATTGAAAATGGAGATTGTTACTATAAGCCTCCTTTACAAGTTAATATTAATTTAAGATCTAATTTATTGTAAATTATTTAAATCACTAAATTAATTTATAGAGTATGCTTTCTTTGAAATAAAAATTATAGATTTAACACACATGTTACTATTTTTATTAAAAAAATGGATATGTATCAATATTTAACATTATACATTGCCATGTCATTTAAAACTATTGTTTCTTGATTGCAATGATGTATATTTTGAAATATTGTTACACAAAACAATTTCTCCCTTATTACATTGCAACCACTTTAAAATAGTGCTCCATACTATAAATTTCAATATTTTTTTTAATTTTTTTTTATATTGATGCAAATTGTTAGCTTGACATATAATTTTATTCTTATTTTTTAGAACCACTAAAGGTGCCTATTTTATAGTGTGTCATGTGTTTAATGTTTTTTATTAGATCAGCTAGAGAAGAGGGTCCAGAACCATGTACAAAGCAGCCCCCAGGGAAAAAAGGCCGAAAACGAGCCATAAACAACACATTAACAACACACAGACAAAATAGATACAACAAAGCAACGAGGAACAACTAAACAAAAATAGAACCAGACCTATCAGGTTGAACACCCTTGGCCTGAGCATGGATTAGAGAAACATGCTTAGGAAGACCTTTCTTCCTTCTTTGGACAACAGTCCAAAAGACATCATCTTCTCCAATAGCAGAAGTAGGAAAAGAAGGCGGAGTATCTTTCACCAAAACCTTTGAAGGGGGTGGAGCAAGGGGAGAGGAAGAACCAATCCCCACAACAGTAGCCCCAACAACAGAAGGCACCCCAACAACAGAAGTGGAAGTCCTGGCAACAAAAACTGATCCCGAAGAAGGCAAAACTGAAGAGGAAGAAGCTGGAATAGAAGAGATCCTGTCCGGAGCTGGAGAAGCTGACAAGTGAGCATAGTGATTAGAAGAATCTAGAGAATGTGAGGGAACTAAAGTAGAAGCCACCCCCACAGGCAAATCCCCAATAGGGAGCTCATCCTCCTCAGGGGACTCATCCCCCCAAGAAGAACATACCTTCTGGAAAGCACCAACAGTCAAGTGCTCCAAGAGAGCATCCTTTCACCATGATGCAACGCCCTTGTGGCACGTGAGAGGACAGCCAGAGGCCAAGTGGCCAGTAGCAAAGCACCTTTTGCATCTGAATGGGATACCCTCATAATCTAATAGTTGTTTCTAGGGCCTTTCCCCTACCATCAAAACCACATCTCCATGAAGAGGTTTGGAGATGTCAATATCCACAAGGATGCGAACTATCATGGAATGTCCCATGAAAGAAGTAGTGAATCAACCTTGAGGAAACGACCAATGCATTGCCGATGCCCTCATAGAAGGAATCCTCCCAAAACTGGAGAGGGAGATTTGGGAGACAGACCTATACGCTCAAAATCGTGACTCTGGTTGCCTAGGGCTATCGGGTCAGATTTCAGCACGCACACGGACCCTTCCCTCCTTGCCACAGGGCGATCCACTATGTTACTCTCACTCACATGGAATTACCCGGTCGAGAGGAGGTGAGGCACGGTGGGGGTCTGGCTAATTGGAGAGCTGGACTTCGTGGAGTGGGGTCGGCAAGTTCTGTGGCCTTTGTTGCTGTGCATTTTGTTGTATGTTTTGCTCAATTGTTGTGGTAGTTGAAATAACCCTATGACCCAAAGGGTCACTGGTTTCTCTTCTTCTATTTGGATTCCTTGAGTTCCACCTTTGCGTGGGTAAATGATAATTTTCATTGATGTCCTCTTGTCTTTGTATGCGTTGTAAGAGGTCTTGTTGTATCTGTCATTGTCTGGTTTCTTGTAATAACAAGAGGACGAATGGGTCTCTTGTGGTAAGACCAATGTTTTTTGTTGAGGTCTATTCGGATTTCTTTGATCTCGTCACGGACAGCCTTCACCCACTCTCCTCTCACTCCTAAGTACATTCATGAATCAGGATAGAGGCGTAGTCGTGTGATTGCTAACCTTAACCAAATCTAGGGTTTTGACTTTGTTTAATTATGGTCATCTCATGATGGAATTGAGGGTTTGCAATGTTGTCTATTCTAACATGCTATATGAATGCAAACTAAATGACATGTAAAGCATCTTTTTGGTATTTTTTAGAGTATTTTGGAAAGGAAAATGCTTCGAATCTATGAAAGAAATATGTATGCAATCCTATATGTCTTTTCAAATGCAAAGTTTAATCCATGTTTTTGTGGGTTTTTGGTGTTTTCAATGCAATCTAATTTAATGGAAAGGGAAGATGCTTCTTCTAACAAAGTAGATCTATGAATGTAAAAATGATTAATCTAGCATGCAAGATCTAACCTATCAAGGAAAAAGCAAAATGTTATTATTCCCAAGAGCAATGTGATTATTTAATTACTACGAAAGTAATGAAAGAACCTGAAAGAGATGAAGATTTGTTGACTCCACTACCCTCAGTATCCTTGTATAGGCAACCTCAAATCCTTTTGTGGCAGTAGGTGATCCTCTTAACAAAATGACCTGAAGAAGCAAAAAGGAGCTTTTGCAAAGCTTGTATGAACTCAATGTGAGCTTTGAATTGAGCACAATGGCTAAGAATCGAGCAGCGTTGCATTGCTTGACTGAACAAAGAAAATAAAAGGGACTTACATCCTATATGAGCATATGAATGCTGGGTTGGAGAGCAAACTTGGCAAGAGCTGGTGCACAATGAATTTACCTCCCTTTGTGCTTGAGGGAGAGGGCTATTTATAGGTTTAGAAGAAGGAATTGATTGAAGAGTTAACTCATTTGATTGATGAGTTAACAAGAATAGGTTGGGGAGTTAACAAGGTTGATTACCCATTGAACTCAGCTGATTAGGGAATGATGAAGCAATGATAGCTTATCACTGAAGAAGAAATGGAGTTAGAAGAATGCATGAGATTGATTAGAGTGTTAATTTGAGATCAAATAGAGCTAATTATGCATGTGTGGGTGCATGAAATAGTTAACTCTATATCAAGGATCAAAAATCATGCAAACAAAAAGAAAAACGGGCGAAAACGGAGCAAAAATGCAAGAGAAACTTGAGTTTTTTCGTGGGTTAAAAGATGGCAAGGTCACCACCTTCATCAGACAAGGTCACCTAGGGAGATCATGGGTCACCCCAGGGGCAACCCTAGGTCACCTGAGGAGATCCAGGATCAAAAGTGCAGAATGCAGAAATTTAGGCCGGTAGAAGGTATAGGGGAGGAAAAGGGGGATTTTTGCATCAAGAAATAGGTCAGTCATGCGGAAGAATCCAAATCTCCACTTGCATTTTCAAGATCCCCAGTGGGGATCTAGAAATAATAGGGGGAGATTTAGATTGGTTGGTCAAAATCAAAAACTGACAGTGGGAGATGGGTTGGGGGACCTCTAGAAGGCTTCTATGAGATGCGCTAGAGGAAAAACAAAGGGGAGAGATGAAAACTCACCTACAAACTCTCACGAGGCTTAGGATCAAGGTCGAAAGCCAGAAGACGTAAGTCGACAAGTGTTGCAACAAGTGTTAAAAAGTGTCGCAAAAAAGGAAGGAAGGGAATCGACAAAGCAGAAATGACACAAGACAAGAAAAGAGGACATGTCATCAAGAGGCCTGCTGCCCAAAGGATTTATTTTCACGCTTACATGTACATGACAAGGATTTGAATCATCATAGGGGTCCTTTTGGAGGTAGTGCGTGATTTTTGTACTTACAGGACCCAAATAGGTCTGACGTTAAGTGGCTTAGTAAGAGGATCAAAAGACAGAGTCCAGGGTTTGATAGACGGGAATGCTCGCCCCACAACCCAACCCCACCATTGAGCACTGAGTCTCATTGCTCTGAGGAAGCAAAAGTCACAATAAAGAACCCTCTTGCACAAGGAAATAACTCAATCTTACCTTCAACAAGCGGCTTCCATGACTCCAAGACCTAATTGTGGAGGTTAGGTAGAGAGGGCCAAAGTCCATTAAATATGCATATCACTCCCTATGTTTAATGTTGTAAAAGAGGATATGTAACTATTTTACATGGAGGACATATTTTTTTACTAGATAACACACCACTTAGAATAAGATCATAGAAATACATGCAACTATTGTACTTTTGTTTGACATATGTATTAGCAACCTATAAAACCAATATGAATGTAATGAATAATGTTAATAGTTGCTAGTTAATTATTTATGGATTTTTGGTTAGGTCATGTCTACACAAGTCTATGTATGCTCTAGTAGATGTTCAACTTGGTTTTGAGTCTAAATATGTATTCATTCATTGTTGCATTCACTTTACATATATTTCACTAAACTTGTTTAATCTTGTGCAAAGGTATAGTCGTGTTTCTATATGATTATTTATTCTTATCCAGAGTTTTTTTTTCTTCATTACTATTCTATACAAAAATTTTAAAATCTATGTTTTAATTGCTTAATCTTCTAAAATGATATGCCAATAGGTGTTGGTTAAATAATTACAAATTAAGCTCTATTTATCTTGGCTATAAAAATTGTTCTCTTGTTGAGGCATTCTGTTGAATGGGGGGATGCAATATGATGATGTCTTAGTCACTTGTATGGAAATTAACATCAAGTTTATACAGAAGAACTAAGAGTTTGTGAGATTGAAATCACCCTACAATGTATGAATGAAGAATTAGAAAAATCAGACATTATATGATTTCTTTTTTGAAGTTTTCTTTTTGAGTAACCTAGAAACATAATTGAATGTATCACAACTTGAGTTCATTAGAGGCACAATACCTACATCTAGTATGTTGATTGGAATATAAACATGATAGCCAACTTCAAGTGTTAGACTCAATCTATATATGTACAGTGGATGTTTGTCTGAAAGTCGTGATAGATGAGTATGTGTCATAATTTGTAGTTACTACCTACACATCTACAAATGAAGAGTTGCACAATTGTATGATCAGAGTATACCAATTTTTTGTTGCAATGTTGTAAATGTATGAAGTAGTGAAAAAGGATGCCAACTATATAGCAATTAGTTAGGCAAGGCAGTCCAATCCAGTTGAACATGCCTCTAGCCATTCTAATGTACCCCATTCAACCCCAAGCACCCACAGTGGAATACCAATCACCCTCTGCATATCAACCACATCTTCTTCACAGGGTCAGTAGGTGGTGTAGTGAGTAGGACTAAACCCCACCCAAGAAAGAACAAGCCCATTCAGATAGAGCTGGGAGTATGGCCCATTCGAAGAGAATGGATTTAGTTCCCGCATTCAAATAGCTCATTGAAAAGGAGTAATTGGTGGGTTCAGACGACCACCGTAATCCTGTATAAAGCATGTTTGATGAGGGATGAATGGATAAGGAAATAAAGAAGAGGTGCCTCCTGTGGATGAGGAAAGGAGGCAGATGTTCCTCACCATTTTCTTGCAATAATCTGGCTCACGATCTCAACTTAATAAAAGTTGAAGTGTTGTTTGATAAGCAACAAGAAAAATACCATGCTACTAAAAATAAACTAATTTTTAGCAAAATCCAATGACAACTTCTTTAAAATGAATCTAATTTACTCTATTTAATCTAATTATTATTAGTTCCTACCAAGGCAGGAATTTTATTGCATCCCTGTGATGCAATTAATTCAATTCAATTGACCAATGAGAATTCAGTATTAAATTCATTTGGCAAAATCCCTAAAGTTGAAAGTTAATTTTTTTATTTAATGATTTAATAAATGCAATTTATCTATTGTGCTATTGGTCAATTGGGTGCACAATAATGTGAAAAATGAAATTTTTTATTTTTAATTATATTAAAATTCAATTGACCAATGAGTCTTGAGTATTAAAATCATTTTGCAAGATCACTATGGTTGAAACACTATGTGAGTACCAAGTTGACACTGTGTGGGTACCAAGTTGACACTATGTGAGTACCATGCTATACGTACTGAAGTTGACACTGGTTCTTTTTCCATCAGTTTTGTTTTTCGTTAGTTCACATTTGCCAGCATACAATATGTGAAGAAATGGTACAGAGCAAGCAGGCCCGAGAGAAGGAAGAAAAGCAGCTGCAAAGCAGGCTGGCGGGCATTGCTCCCCCACTGAACTGTTTGACAAAATGCCTTAAAGAACTGTGGTTTCATGGAATGCAATGGCTGCAGGATATGCACAAAATGGATTTGTTGAAAAAGCTTTAGAAATTTTCAAACAAATGCAAATGGCAGGTGTAAAGCCAGACTCCACAAACCTTTGCCAGCATCCTCCCTGCCTGTGCCAAAATGGGAACATTGGAGCATGGTATGGACCTCTATCAAAGCATAATGAAACAGGGATTTTTGTGTGATACTGTAGTTGGAAATACTCTGGTAGACATGTATGCAAAATGTGGAAGCATAGAAAAAGCTCGTGAACTGTTTGACATAATGCCTCAAAGAGATGTAATCTCATGGAATGCAATGATTGCAGGATATTCACAAAATGGATTTGTTGAAAGGGCTTTCAAAACTTTTAAGCAAATGTAATTGGCAGGTCTAAAGCCAAATTCTACAACCTTTGCCATCATCCTTTGCGGGATGACATTGCCTTACCACAGTACCGCCGAGGGAGGTTGATGGTATTCCAAATGGTGATACCGCCACCCCGCAGCAATCAGTTTACATGGACTTTGGTTGACTGCAGTAGTGCAAATATTGTTTTGGCATCAAAAGATGGTAAAATCGTTTGTGAAACTACACTCGATGCAAGACTAAATGTTGTATTCAGGCAGAAGCTTCTAGAGATCCGTAAACATCTCTTCAGCAAGGGTGTAGATATCCATCAAAGCTTAATCGAATGAGGATTTTATCAAATGTTGTAGTTGCCAACGCCCCGATAGATATGTGTACGAATGTGGAAGCATAAGCAAGACGTCTAAACCATTTTTCTGCCACCACAGATTTGTAGGCTATTCACAAAATAGATGTGTTGAGCGGGTATGCGGTGGACTAAGGGTTTCTTCCCGCAGCTAATGTCAAAGTGATGAGCGGGTATGCGGTGAAGTGAAAAATAAGGTTGAGCGGGAGTTAGAATATAATATGGTGTGTGAGTGTACAAGTGTTTTTTTCTACAAACTACTTTGATCTTAAGAGATTCAATCTAGTTTTAAATTTGCAATACTTTTTAACAATAGTAGAGGATATCCAATGTACTAGCACAAAGTGACACCTCCTCTTCATATAATTCAATTTTTGCATATTATAATTATATTTAAATAAAAAATATTTTATTATATTAAACAATAATAAAGAAATTTTGATATATATTTTGATTATTATTTTTATATCTATTATTTTAAGTTAAAATGGCTTTCAAGTAGAACACGATTTAATTTCTAAAAATTATATAAAATTTTTAAAATATTTTTAATATTTAACAATTGTATATTACATTTCATTATTTGTGAAAAAGTTATAACTACTAACTAGTTTTAATCTCCAAACGCGTCCACATTTTGTTCAAGTGCAAGTGTTGTTTTGTATGTATTGTATTTACGATTTTGATGGGAAAGTATATAATTATAATAATAATTAAATAATATAATTTCCGGCGGATTCATAGCACCTACCCACCTGCGATTTCCGATGGTGGGACCCAATTTGATAGTGTATGGCCATATTTTTGCCTTGAAATACAAGTGAAATTTTAGGAATAAAAATTTGAAATATTTAATTTATGATATTTTGTATTTTAAATAAATTATAATTTTAATATTATATGAGATTTTAAATAATGCATTATTATATTTATATATATATAATTTGGTATTTCACCCTAGAAATTATTGGTAGATGCAAAATTGTATCCACATTAAAAGTCAATTTATAAGAATGTGCTTGAAACCATTTTTGTAATCAACAACATTTTTAACTTTGTAATTTCTTTGTAATCAATAATTTAGTTAAATCGAATCCACTTTCACAAGCTTCAGAAGGTCATTTCAATAGATGATATGCAGAGGAAGACTCAGGTGTAGACTATGCACGAAGCCATATTGTATAAACCTTATACTATTTTAGAGCTCCTTCTCTGCTTGATTACCTTCCAAATTTAATTTGAGCCTAAGCCTACTAGCTTCTAACTAGTCGTTGCCCACCAACTCAAGCATGAAATATTCAAATTTGCATGCTAGAGTGTTGTATAAAAAGACAAATCCTTGGTTCATTTTAAATTACTAGGTATCAACCATTCACATCACTTGAGTATTATCTAGAGCATTTCATCAACATGTGAGATCATAAGAGTAGACATATACATTTGCATTTCTACTTGGTGTGTCTTCTAACTTGTTCCTCAAGGGACTTGACTAAGGCATAAGGTGGGAAGCTAGTCATCTTCCCTACCCTAGCAAAAGAAATTCCAACAATGCTTCTAAGCACTACCATTTTTAGATATCACTGACAAATAAGATTCTCAAGACTTTAAGTGTAAAGATCAAAGCTACAAACCATATTTACATTTCATATTTTTACAATGATTTGTAGCTGTATGTTATTTACTAACCTTCTCACATGACGGAGTTGTAATTTGCTTGGTGGCCATAACTTCAAATGCACTCCTCTTGACCATGTCCTTCTTGTGTAACACGATGATCTGCTTCAAGCAGCATCCAACTGCTTCATTCTCCATAAGTTCCTGTGAAAGTTTCAATGCTCATATTGATCATTTTCTTTTCTCTGACTCTAGACCCTAAACACTATACACTAAACACTAATCTCTATACCCTAAACACTAACCGTTAATCTAAATACTTTTGCTACTAAATCTTTAATCTTATTAAGCCAAGAGGCTTCTACAGTAAGTAATTCAACATTACAATGGCAGGAACTTGACGCAATGCGTCTCTTGTTTAACTAAACTAAATTCACCAACAAAAAGAAAATCCAAACTTAAAACATAATGTCTCAAGTCTAAGCAAAGAGTATGAATGTTGTCCCTAGATCTAAACACGAATCCCCAGGTTTTGTGCATGCAAACTAGCTAGAAATGCCTCCAAGATTAAGAAACTATTGGGTTATGGCTACAGATGAGTGAAAACTAGGCAAAATTGGTGTAGAAGGCAACTTGATGTGGTTGCAAAGGGGATCACCATGACTAAACTATGTTTCCTAAACCATTTGACTTTTTCTTATTTTGTTTCTATTAAAATGGGGTACATTTATAAGAGAAGAATGTGCCTATGATGGGTTAAGATCACATAGGAGGTAAAATGAATAGTCTAGGGGAGAAGAAATCTAAAACATGTGACTTTTGGCACTTGATAGATTAATATAGTTAATTTAAACAAAACCACAATAGGGACAATTTATTAATCATTATGGTACTTACAAAATTATTGTGATAGTTCCATAAATGTTGCATCAATTGTAAAACCATCATGCAAATGCAAGATCATTGTGATAGTTAGGTGATCACTATAACAATTATAAGATTGTAGTGGTGGATACATAATTGTCGTCTATACGAAACTTGTAATTTTACCCAAATAATTGGGAATCTAACAAGAGAAAATTTTCCCAAGAAGAGAGGAAAGACACTAAGAGGCTGTGAGGTATTTTGGAAGGAGTACAAGAGGTTTGACTAATGGGATTTGTCTTGGAGGCTAGACTAGTTGCCATTTTTATACTTCTCAAAATTTGAGGGTGCTAGTCATCATCAGAATCAAAATTTTGACACATGCATTTTTGGTTACTTACATATTTGCCACCCTAGAATAGGTGAGTTACAATGTTCAACAAGTGTCATTTTATAAAACAAGGTACAAAATTGGGTTTTTGACCTATTTTTACTTGTAGAGTCACTTTTTAATTTTTCCACAAAGAAACTTACATAATAATAGAAACAAAATCAAGTCCAATGTAATCAAATTTTGAGCAAAATTCTATTTTTTATTGAGAGACAAGAGAGTGTAGCATTCTATGATTTTTAGGGTGCTACCTAGATCACTTGTTGTCTCCACTCACAAAACTTGCAAAAATAGACTCAAGTGTAAGATATTGATAAATCTTAGCAAATACCTTTTTCAAAATGATAGACAATACTTATCATTTTTATAAGGTTTTAGGGAACTGCCTACCTCGCCCATTATCACATACTTTTTCTATTTTTTAGGCAAGTAATCAAATAAAATTTATCCCTTTTCTAGATTCATTTTCAACTCACACTTATCAAGTTTGGATCTCTGGCCCACCATTAAGGAATTTAAGCACATAAATAATTGATAGAGAAAGCATAGAGTGATAATTGCATATATGGAAGCAATTCAGGGTGGTAAGCACAAACATGTGAGTTCTAAGCAAAAACCCCCCTTTTTGGATAAAGTTTAAAACTAAATGAAATATCACACAGTGAAATTTGATTAAATTTTAAAGTTTTTATACGCTATAATTTTTAGGGTCATGACCGATAAAACTACCACTAGGGTGGTTAATGGAACATCCATGGTGGTTATGTAACCAATGGGGCAATTATTTAACTATCACTATGAGTACAAAACCATCACATTGATATCATAACTATCATAATGGTTATGAAATCACTGCTAATGATTATCAAATTGATGACTACTGAAAACAAATGGTTTCATCTGCTTTGGAATTTTAAAATTTTTAGCTTATTTTATTGATTAGATTTTATTTATCTAGCAATTTGGAAATAGGATTAAATTAGGTGAAGGGAAAGGGATTAGGATTAGCTTCCTTGCATTTTTGGATCTACTTATTTGTATAGACACTACCATTTTAGAGAGAGTATGATTGATGAGGGTGGTTGGGAACCCTCAAGTCATACCTTCCAATAGAGTGTTGTGCAATATTTTGACCGATTGGAATGCAAACTGGAACACTTTCCAATTCACATAGTTGCAAGGAGAAGATTGGTTTTGAGTAATCCTAGAGATCACAATGAGGTGCTTGAGTAGATCGGTTACTTTGAAGATGTGACTAGTATAGATAGGTGTGCCAAAAGTGGACCTCACCTGGTTGTGATCTATTAAGCATGATTGATGAGGGTGGTTGGGACCCCTCAAGTTGTATCTTCTAGTATAGTGTACAAGTGCAATATTTTGACCTATTGGGATGCAAACCAGAACACTTTTCAATTCCCATAGTTGCAAGAAGATTCAAAAATCACTCTCCTCAACACTTACACGGTCATAAGCATCCTAGTCAGTATGAGGATATCGGTTTTGATTGTTCCTAGAGATCACAATGAGGTACTTGACTAGATGGGTTACTTTGGAGATGCAACTAGTGTAGATAGGTGTGCCAAGTGGACCCCACCCAATTGTGATCTATTAAGAAAGAGGGCATACCTACCATCCATAAGGTGGCTATGGTGATCCTTTCCACCAAGCTAGCTAGTGTCAAGGGTTCATATAGGTTTCTATACAACTAGGATCCTATAGTCAAAGAGATAGAACAACATGGTGGGCTAAGGAGATTCATCTAGGGCTTGGCATCTTATGTCACACCTACCATGACTTATATTATATCACATGGCTTGGGGCATTGTCACTTAACTTCCCCTCTTTGGTTATGGCTTGGTTTTTGGATCACATCATCCCATATTAGGAGGAAATGGACATACCTAATAGATCAATGTCATAGGAAGATAGGCAAAATTCCTTTTCTAGGTTTGGAGTTTGTTTCCATATGGTTGCCTCACTAATGATGGAAAATGTCATTGGAGATTCATATATGTAGTTATGGCCAACCTCTAGGATGGAGATGAGGTGGTGATATAAACTTATTATATCACCTAGGCTCTGACAAACAAAGGTCCACCTAGTGGGGAGAGTGCTATATTAGTTTAGAGGGACTTTCATTGCAAACTTGCCCCTAGTGGAGATAATGTACAAGGAGAGTTGTGAGATGCGAGTGGAAGAAAAAGGGAAGCTAGGGTAGACCCCTCTAACTCTAGGAGTCATTATACTATAGGTCAAGGTGAAGGAACTCCACCTACACTTGTACATGAACTTTTGTTGGAGCAATAGATCGTAGTGGTAGAGAATGGTGGGGAGAGGGTAATGAGGAGAATGATGCAAACTATTATCCTAGTGAGAAGTCATCAAGAGATAAGGAGGAGGATGTCATAGTTGAGGTTGACCTAAAGGAGCCAATGAGGTAGATAGAGGAGTTGTGCCTAATCCTACTTAACAAGAGGGATATCCATGTGATTTGCTCGTTTATCTTTAATTACTTTTGTACTTTTCCTTTATAGCAACTCAAGTAAAGACAAAGTTGCTTAAAAACCCAATTATAGCACATCAATCTTTAATCTTTGATTAATATCATAGTTGCTTAAAAACTCAATTTACATCATAATAATGTAGCGAAGAACTCACATTAAATATTACCACAAGCGTATGGCAAGTGATGTATATTTTGTAGCAGTTCATCTCAGAAAACAAATTACTTCCCCGGAATCCATTGTTGGAAAATTTAATTCATATGAAGGATGATCTGAGCTCCGTGTTGGGGCTTAAGCAGGAGTGATTGCACAGGTGCATGTGTGTAATTAGGTGAAATCACAAAGGAAAACCGTTGCAGGATCATGGCCAATATTATTTTGGTCTCTAGCAGTGCATAATTTTGACCAATGCAGATCCTTGGGCCTAATGCAAATGGCATGAATGCCATTGGATGCTTGGCAGCTTTTGAAATTCCCTGGCCAAACCGCTCTGGATTGAATTCATTCACACTTTTTCCCCACAAAGCTTGATCATGGTGGATTTGAAGAATTGGAATCTCAAGCTGAGCACCTGCAGGAATTGAGAACCTTCCAAGCATCATTGGCTTGGGTGTCTGTCGTGTTATTGTCACTGCTGGTGGATAAAGTCTCAAGGATTCATTAAATATCATCCCCACCTGCAATAACATGGATACAACAAAATTGATCTACTAATCAAAGTTCCTGCCTTGCTCTGAAAAATTAAAAAATCTGAAACAAAGCCTATTTGTATAATCTCTGATTTTTATCAAAAATACTCTTTCAAATAGTTTAAACTTCAAGCAGAATGTTGTGGAAACAGAAAATAATCTAGGACCACTATTGGAAAAGTGAGTTCCAGGAAACGTTAAAACTTAAGAGTCTGTTTTCTTACAATTTTTAGGCCATTTACCGTGTCTGCATTTGGAAAATCATTTTTTCCACATGCTTCCAAGACCTCCTTGCGTGCCTTCTCTTGCCATTCTGGATGCATTCCCAGCAATACCATAGTCCATGTCAAGAGGATTGCTGTAGTTTCCTGACCAGCTATGTAGAAGTTTTGACATTCAGCAATTATTTCATCTATAGTCATGCTCATGTTTTTTGAGCCTTTCCTCTTCACTCTTTCTTGTTGGAAGCCATCATTAGACCAAGTAGATCAGTGCCATAGTCCCCTGAATTTTCAATAGCAGTCCTTTCTTTTCCTTCAATCACCTGTATAATACATCTTCTGATTTCCTTCTCCAATGACCATTGTTGCCTATTCTTTCTTGTAGGAAGAAACCTGTTAGAAAAAAATATTCTTAGAATTTATCAATCCTCAGTCATGAAGATAAAAACAGTTACATATCCCTGAATTAATAGATCTTTATAGCATTACAAATGAGGGAGTAGAATAAAACATGGATAAAGTTGTGCTTTCGATTAGATTCGAATGGTTTAAGGCAAAGTGTGTCATAGATGAGAGTGGATAATAGAATTAAAATTTAAAAAAGAAGCCAACGGCTCGAAATGCTTCTTACACTAATTTATTAGGAGAGAAAATATATAGAAGTTCAGACCTAACAATTTCTAATGACAAAATCACACATACAATAGCATGCATTGACATGCAACTGATATGCAAAGACATGCGACTCACAAAACTATAACACAAAGGTATACGTGAGAAAAACCCTTTCAGGAAAAAAATCCCACACTCTAAAGCATAAAACCAATTGTATTACAATAACAATTAGTTACATACAAATTCAAGCACATGCCCTTATAGGATTATTATCAACATTAAATTCTAGAGTAATTTTAATAGCATAATGGCATCCCAACAACACACTATGAAAACTTCATCCAAGCACTCCAATAAATAGAAGAGACACAAATAGGAAACCATCTAATGGTTTTGGAAAACTATGAGCTAACATGCAAAAGCTATGGCACCCAAACCCCATGGCCCAAATTCCAACACCCCATGTCAAATTTGAATTTCAAGTTATATTTAGAATATTCCTTATAGTAGTCATAACTTGTCATAACCTATCGTAGTCAACATTCCAACTTAGGTGCTCCAATTTGTCATGTTCTTTCATTCAAAAATGCTTTATGACATGCATCATAAGATTGTCATAATGTTGATCAAGATTTCAATGTAACCCTCATAATCATGCTCTTACTCATCATAGAATCTATCCTAAGTATCTCACTCATCTTACAATGTCATAAGATGCTCTTACACATCATAATGACATTAGATGCTCTTACAACTCCTTAGACATATTCCAAGATGACCAACATGTGACAAAGAGTGTCACCTCAAAGTGGATGCCCCACTTTTCATGTGAGGACAAAAATAATAAATAAATTCAACAAATAATAAATATGTAACATTGGGAGTGCAAGGTTGAGACACCTTTCTCAATATTTTCCCACTTGCCGAACATCTTGCAAGAGAAAAAGGGGATCTCTAACAGTGACGTCTAATTACTAGAAGTTGAAAGACCCATAGTCTCATAGCACCACCTAAACTTCTGTGTGCTCACTGATTTCGTCAATGCATCCACACCATTCTTCAAAGTGTCAACCTTCTCCAACATCACCCTCCCATCCTTTACCATATTTCAAATAAAATGGTATTGGACATTAATATGCTTTGTCCATACATGAAAGGTTGGGTTCTTTGTCAAACTAATGACACTCTAATTGCCACAATGAACTTTGACTGCTCTCTAACTTAGCCCCACATTTGAACACAATATAAAAATCCAAATGGCCTCCTTATAGGCATAAATAACTATCATATACTCTGCCTCTATCATGGATAAAGTGACCATAGCCCACCAGTTGCTCATCCAACTCACTACACCACTAAATAGGCTAAACAAATAGCCACCAATAGACCTTATACTATCAACATTTTATGCCCAATCTAAGTCCACATATCCCTAAAATCCATTGAGTGTCGCAAGTCACCTACAGGTCCTCTATAGCTTGGTTGTAGGTCATCTACAAGTCTTTTATAGGTTGGTTGCAAGTCCTCTATAGGTACCACCAACACAAATGTGCTCTAAGGAATTGTTATAGGTTGGTTGCAAGTCCCTTATGGCTCCTCTATAGGTTAACTACAAGTCACCAAGAGGACCACTCTATTAGCAAACATAATACTCTGTAGTCCCCCACAAGTATCTAAAGACCCTCTTCATTGCCACTAAATGATCTCTACCAGGATTATCTATGAAATAGCTCAAGACTCCCACTACTTAGGCAATGTCTAGTTTGGTGTAGACCATAACATACATCAAACTACCAACTGCACTAGCATAGGGCATTGAACTCATCTCCTCCATCTCTAGGGGTGTTGTGGGACACTAGACTAAAAGCTTGGTTCCCACAAAAATATGAACATTAACTAGTTTGTTGTCAGCCATGCTAAAACAATGCAAAATAGACTCAACATACTTCGTCTGTCCAACCCAAAGTTTTTGTTACCCCTATCTCATTTAATTCCATCCCAAGGATGTACTTAGTAGCCCCTAAGTCTTTCATTTCAAACTATAAAGAAAACTAAAAGTTGATGTTCCTAATCATTTCCCTATCATTACCAAATATCAGCATATTATCAATAGACAAAGTGATAATAATAAAATGACCACCACTCTATTTATAGTAAACACAATGATCTAACTTAGATTTAATAAACCCCAACTCCAAAACATGTGAATCAAACTTTTTTATCACATTTTAGGAGACTGTTTTAAACCATAGAGGGATTTCTTCAGCCAACAAACCAAAATTTCCTTACCCTTTTCAATGTAGGGGTATGGTTGTGACATCTAGAACTCCTCCAAATCATGATGTAGGAAAATTGTCTTCACATCCATTTGCTGAATCTCAAGGTCAAAAGCAACAACACAAGCTAAAAGTATTTTGATAGCTATAAACTTTGCACGCGGGGAGAAAATCTCACCAAAATCTATTACCTCAACCCAGGAATAACTGTTGGCAACCAAACACACTTTGTACTTCTCAATGTTACCATCCAAGTCCAACTTCTTTTTAACACCCATTTGCATCCAATGGGTTTCCATCCTTTAGGCAATTGAACCAAGTTCCAAATATCATTTTTTAGCACAACCATATCCTCATCCATCATTGATCTCTAGGACTTGCAATCATCTATTTTTGTTTCCTATTTAACTATTCTAGGAAGATCAGTGTTAGACAAAAAAAATCTAAATTTGGGTAGGCTATACCTTTCTTGTTACCTCCTTTATCAAGTCGACCTCCTCAAAGGCTAAGGTAGAGGTTCTACTTTTTCTTCTGAACCCTTTAAGCTCTTTGAACTATCCTCCTCATCTAGTCCAACCTAAACCATCGGTTTAGCATCTGGTACAGTCTTATTAATCTTAGGCTAAAGTTGCACAACTGACTTCCCATCCTCCTTTGGTTGTTAAATTGTAGAGGGCCTGATCTCTCTAAATATCACATTCAAACTATACAAAACATTTTTGGCCATACGATCTCAAAGCTTGTACCTGTTGTGACGTTTTCACACATCGCCCCATTGCAAATGGGGACCCCCTCTTTTGCTCGCTTTCGCCGTCGTTTTTGCTTTGATATTGCAGTTTCTTGCCCGAATCCATGAAGCTAGGAAAGAATGTCCAAGCAGTTAGCTCACAGGGAACATTAGGAATGCTTGAAATAGTGAATTTCTCCTGAGGATGAATAATGTCCTACCTATCATTCTTCGATTAAATCTGGATAGTCCATGGACGGAATCCATCATCCCCATAGAAGAAGTCCAAATCCTTCGCTCTCAGCATAAGACTCCGTGATGAATAAGGAATCCTATTCCAAGACTCTAGTCCAAAAGTTCCTATTCCAAGACTTCAGTCCGGAAGTTCCTATTCCAAGACTCTGTCCGAAAGTCCCTGTTCCAACACTCCATTCCAGAAGTCCCTATCCAAAAGTTCCTGTCCCGAAGGTCCTATCCAGGAATCCTATTCCAAAGTTCATGTCTGGATTCTTGTCCCGAAATTCCAATCCAGGACCCAGAATTCAACAAGAACTGTCACTCCTTGGAATGATCATCCTTCAACCATGGAACTCAGTTCCCAACCCAACAGCTCCAATTTGGAAGTTCAGTCCAGGGGGTATCCTTCGGATCCCAATCTGGCACTCAACCTCATTTCACAAACCCAGAAGATTCTCAAATCAATAGGATTCTTCAGGAACTTAGGGCAATTTCAGAAAAAAATCAGTATCCAAGAGTATCCCTCTGCAAAGCTAGAAATGCAACAGGAACATTCCTAGTCGCATATTCCAGTACCTACTGGAATATGCGCCCAGGGAGGAAATTTATCCCTGGTCGCATAATCCAGCAGGTACTGGATTATGCGCCCAGGACCATTTTTTGTCCAGGTCGCAAAATCCAGTACCTACTAGATTTTGCGCCCTAGGATAGGAAGTGTCCAATTCAGCCTCCTGACCTATCCAATCAATCCTGGCTTGAAAATTCTTTCTCTGACTCCTCTGTGGATGCCTGAATCCTGGAATTCACAGTCAGGATGGAAGAAACAAACTCCGTCGAACTCCATATCCCGCCATAGAAATGAGAGATTCCTCGAGTATGGAAGAAACGAACATCCATCCTTCAGTCGTGGAGATAAGAAATTCCTCAAGGATGGAAGAAACGAACTCCTTATCTCGCCATGGAAACGAGAGAATCCCGAAGGATGCAAGAAACAAAAGATGGAAGAAATGAAGGATGGAAGAAACAAACATCCATGATGGAAGAAACGAGGATGGAAGAAACGAACTTCGTGTCTCGCCATGGAAATCAGATTCCTGGAGGATGGAAGAAACGAGGATGGAAGAAACGAAGGATGGAACAAATGAACTTCGTGTCTCGCCATGGAAATCAGATTCCCGGAGGATGGAAGAAACGAGGATGGAAGGAATGAACTTCGTATTTCTGATCCCATGTCAACAACTGAACCTCCGTAAAAATAGCTAAGGTATACCTACTGCAAAAATGAAATCCCACTCAAAATTGAAGAAAAGATATTTCCAAGGCCAAAATCCATGAAACTGGACAGGCAAGGTCAAAAGCACAGAATCCTGCACATGATGAAATGTGCGCTCCTGGACAAATTTTGTCCTTGGGCGCAAAATCCTTTACCTCTGGAATTGTCCTAGGATAATTTTTGTCCTTGGGCGCAAAATCCCTGACCAACTGAAATTTGCGCTCAAGGACAATTTTTGTCCTTGGGCGCAAAATCCTTGACTAGTGGAAATTTGTGCTCCTGGGGAACTTAGCCATTTTTCAGTGTCTCTCAGGGTAAAGGTATATCAAAAAATGAATTTCTTATACTTTAAATATTTTTCAATATACCTTTCAGGATGTTTGAGATAGGTCTTGAATCCACCGGATTTAACATGCAAAATCTAGATTTTGGAGTATCCACCAGATTTCAGACTTAGTCAATTTTTCAGGATTTTAGGCTACCAGACTTAGCCAATTCCAAACAGGGAAGTTGCAAAAACATTCAATCGAACTTCATATCTCACCATAGAAATAAGAAATTCCGCAAGGATGGAACAAACGAACTTCGTGTCTCGCCATCGAAGGTAGATTCCTGGAGGATGGAAGGAACGAAGGATGGAACAAACGAACTTCGTGTCTCGCCATCGAAGGCAGATTCCCGGAGGATGGAAGAAACGAGGATGGAAGAAACGAACTCCGTATTTCTGATCTCATAGTGACAACTAAACTTCCGTAGAAAAGCTAAGAAAATGAACCATGCTCCCAATCCAAAACTGAAAAAACTATAAGTCCTTGGCCAAAATCCCTGACCTTCAGGAATTTGCACTCCAGGACAAATTTTTGTCCTGAGCGCAAAATCCCTGACCTTCAGGAATTTGCGCTCCAAGACAAATCCCTCCAGTTATCAAACAGAAGACTTCAGTCCGTCATGGGATGTTTGAACTCAGAAATTCCTGCGGAACGATCCTCCTCACCCAATCATAAATGCAACTGAACAACTTGATCCAGGACCTGTAGGAGGACGTGTTAGGCAGATTCCAACTCCTTCTGGGAGTTTCAGCTTGAATGAATTCCTGTCCATAGAAAGCAAAATTGCAACCTTCCATCTGAGTAAGATTCCAAGGGGCAATATTCCAAGACTTAGCTGGATTTTAACAAAAGTTCAAGGATCATGCTAAGGAAGAAAATCCAAAACCTCAGGAATTCCCTGACATTGAAAAATCCCCGACGTTGCAAAATTCCAAACCTCAGGAATTCCCCGACATTGCAAAATCCCCGACATGCCAAAATCCCTGACATTGCAAAATCCCCGACATTCCAAATTCCCCGACATTCATAAATCCCCGACCACCGACATGGGAGAAAAGGACAAAAAGCTAAGTCGGCCAGTGATAAGGTATGGCGGCTAAATTTCTCCTCCTCCAACCTAGGTCGGCCAAGTGGCAAAGAAGGACAACTTACCTATAAAAGGAGGACGCCCAAGTCATTTACAATCATTCAAATTCAATTCCAGAGCAAGGAGGGCAGAAATTCATCCTCCAGGACAAGTGGAATTCTAGGATGAGCAGGAATCCCCGACTCCATAGAATCCCCGACCACCTGGAAATTGCTCCCTGACATGGAAATTCCCCCTGTTCATGCTTGGTAACCCTAGAATGAAGGAAAAGTCAGTCGAGTATGAAGAATGCCGGAGAATGAGGGAAATCCTTTGTTTGTTCAGGAATTTATAAGTGAAATTAATCAAAACTTGCAAAATCATTCATGTTTCATTTCATATTGCATTGCATTTATGGATTTTGTGCATCATGACTATTCGAGGTTTCCCATGTTTTGCAGGAATCCAAGACGAGGATAAGTTCCATGAGGAGGATGAACAAAGATGATCCGGGGCAAGTAAGATGGATGCAGAGAGTTCAAGCGCCAGAAATGATGACCATTTCAAGGATCCAGGAGTTTCGACAATAAGAAGACTACACATGCATACCGAGGGAAGGGAAGGCAACATCAAAAATTTTAGTTCGGGGGCAGGGAGACTTCGCACAAAGGGATAAGGCAGATCAAGATGTCCTTCCAAAGATTTCAAATGACACAGAGAATGCCTGCATCAAGGATGGCGGAATGGGAGAAATCACTCCAAGTCTAGTATCAAGGATTCCAGTTCCAGACAAGAGGATCAATCCTTGGAAAACCAAGAGGATACACTTCAAGTTCACCATCCATCAGGAAGAATAGGAATCCACGCCAAGGATGAGGAATTCCAACCCAGGAATCCAGTACAGGGAATCCTATTCCATGACAGGGAATTCCAACTCAAGAAGGAATTCCATTCCAGGACCCTAAGGAAAGTGCACCCCTGCTCAAGGAAGGATTCCTCCACATGAAAGTCATGTTCACCCTGGAATCTGCGCTCGGGATAAAGGACTCCAGGACATCATGGAATTTGCGACCAGGACAGCTGGAAGATTTCCTTACACATTCTAACGACCTAGACAGGTGGCAGTCTCCTACATGAACAACCTGACGACCCCACTTGCTTTTCTAGGGTTTGTTAGCACTAAGTTTGGTCTGGATCTGAGCGCAGGATGTTGGAGGGTTTTTTCCTTTTTGGGCCCTAAGTTTCCTTGTTCATCGCTGTGATTTTCTCTATCGGCGAAACTTCTTTTTGGGTACTCAGATTATGCTTGAACCATCGTTTTGAACCATCGCGTTGAACCCTTTTGGTTCAAGGTTCAACGGTTCATGGGCTTAGGCTCCATCTTTTTCCGTCAGTGAATTCTTTGTTCATCTGTGTTATCGGTGTTGAACTTCTCGGTTGAACTTCTCTTTTGAACCATCGAGTTGAACTGGTTCAGGGTTCAATGGTTCAAAGCCTTATGATTTTGGTCTTATCGGCGTAACATTCATCATCGGGTGGACGGTGGAGTGTTGGCCCGACGGTTTGCCTCTGGCTGATGGAAGGTTAGCGGTTTGCAAGGTTGGTTTCGGTGTGACATGGACTATCGGGCTCACCGTTGGAGGGTTCACCGATATACAATGTTTGGCCGATGGATATGTTATCGGCGAGAGCTGTATTGTCGGCCTAAGTGTTTTGAGTTATACCGACGACGGGAGGTTTGGCCGATGAGGAGCCGTTGGTGTGTGTCTAGCCGATGGAGGAGCAGAGTGTAGCTTGATGGTGCATCGGCGAGACTATTGTGATCGGCTGGGGAGATTTTGGTTACTCCGACGGTGTAAGTCACACCGACGGAGGTGGTCTTCGGCGTGACTTGTGTTGTCGGCGAGGATGGATTGCGTTGGGCCGACAGTGGAGGGTCTGACCGATGAAGGGGGAAGCCGATATGTTATCGGCGGGAGTTGTTCTATCGGCAGTAGTCTTTTATGGTTTGCCGATGGAAGGAAGTCACCCCGATGGGGAATGCCATCGGAGTAAGGTTGCATATCGGGTTAGCGGTTGGAGGGTCCGCCGATGGGGTAGTGTCAGGCCGATGAGGATTTGGAGTGGTCATCGGTGAGAGTTGGTCTGTCGGTGAAGGAGCTTTTGGCTAGGCTGATGGTTCTTCTCTGGCCGATGGGGATGTTGGAGGCTTTCAGGAGTTGTTCATCGGCGTGATTGGCTGTGTCGGCCGAGGGGTTTTTTGCTTGGCCGACGATATTGGTCTGGCCGATGGTGGTAGGATGGTAACTCCTAACGGGGTGCAAGCTGGTCATCGAAGAGACTCATACTATCGGCGGAGATCTGAAGAGTTGGCCTGATGGTGCATCTCTGGCCGATGGAGGGGATTGTAATGTAGCGGTCGGCAGGACAATTGAGGTCGGTAGGAGATTCGTGGGCTTGGCCGATGGTGTTGATCTCGGCAATGGGCTTTGGGTGGAGGAGCGTGTGTCGAGCGTGGCAAAAGCGCTCGACACCTATTATGCAAGTGACTATGCTTTTAAACTACTAAGGTAGTCTCCTCACCGTGCATGTGGGACTAATCTCCCTGTATAATTTGAAACTACGATAGAAGCATGTTTTGGCGGGAAATTCTTTTTGAGCGCTGCGATGTTTTTCCTAGCGGCCGCGGGTGGTTGAGCCATCAATGGCGACTGTAGCAGGGGCATGGGCGAGTTGTTGAACAGTCATGTACCCAATTTTTTGGCGTGAGGACTTCCAGATGGTGGCACAGGGCTCGAGGCCACCATTGTCTACTTTCTGTCTCTGCAACAATAAATTTTGAGAGCCATTCCTTTGAAGGATCTGTATCTGGTAGATTTTTGTAAAAGCCTTGTAATTAATTGCTGTGGTACACTTTCTGGCTGATATAAGCAGACTGTGTTACCATTGTTTAGGTTGTTGAAAGTTGAACATTTGGCTCTGTAATATAATACAGCTGATTTGGTTGCTCTGTACAGCAAAACCTGTGAGTTTATGTATCTCTTGTTGTACGTTTTTGCATGAATCCACTGATTTCATGGTAAATTTTATATGAGAAATGCTATGTTAGCATGTGTTTTGTTAATTCTGTCTCCAGTATTGCATGTATCTTTCTTCTGAGTCTGGATATTTAAGCAATGTTTGAGACTCTAGAACATAGAATTCCTGTGTTGAATGTCTGATCTCTTAACTTCTGCTCAAGGGGTAGATTAAATTGTTCTCAGATTGAACATTGGGAAGGGTATACTGCAGTAGGGATGCCATAAGTATAGATAGCTTAACACTCTGTATTGGGAGATATCTGTAAAGCAAGTATCATATGTATCCCCCTGAAATCTAGTTTTAGTTGTTCATGCATATCATTCACAGGTGTATGTCTACTGACTCCAGGCCCTGGATAGGCACCAATCTTGCTTTGTGTTTGTGTTACAACCATGTCCAGCTTTGCATCCAAACTTAAAATCAAAATCAAAATCTAAAACAATCTTTAGGACATTAGAATTAGTTTTAGGATCCTCAGTCCTCTGTCTACAACTGCAAATAGGCCCAAAGCTAGCCCCTTTGCTCTTATCTTTCAGTTTTGGTCTACTTACAGGAGGACTTATCTGCTTTCTGTCAGCATCCCAGCCTTTGTATGTATATCCTCATGGATGTTGAGTAGGGAATACCCCCCTAGGTTTTGCAGAGCCTGAAGAAGAAGAGGAGATAAAATATAGAGTCTATCTCCTACACTGTTGACCCCTGGCCCAGAGATCCTGTTGATCATTGATGGCTACCTTGTAGGGAAATCTGGGAATAAGCATCCAGTCTGGGAAAAAACCAACAGAAATTGGCGACTCTGCTGGGGATGGTGATTTGAAAATTGTTATTTTTGTCCTCCCTGGTGAAATATTTGTGTGCCCATCCGAGTCACCAACAGAAATTGGCGACTCCGCTGGGGAGGTTTGTGAAAGAACCCTGATTTTCAAAAGAAAACAGTTCCTAGTAATAGGTGGCGACTCCGAAGTAATCTCCCAACCGGTCAAAGTAAAATTTATATGCAGGGGAGAAGATCCCAACAAAATCCTTTATTTGAAGAGTTACCAGTAACAAGAAGAATGATGTACAGAAGAAAGGGAGCTGTCTCAGTCAGTCATGAGGGTTCCCCCAGAAAAAATGATGATATGCAAGATAACCCTAGGCCATCAGGATAGCATGTGCCTTACTTTTCAAATGCAGAAGCTGATATTCAGGGTGCATATGAGAGGCAACAGGGTGGTAGCGTGAGAATGAGGTTAGAGGTGTTCCAAGAACGCCCATTTCTAGACCCTAGTGAAAGGTTTGAAGAGGCAGAGTCTTTGAGGGATGATGAAGATGAAGATCAAAATATGGTAAAACCATCCTCCTCTAGGCCTAGCGAGGAAGAACTAGCTGATGAAATTAGGAGCTTAAGGGCCGAGTTCGAATATCAGCAGGCAATAACAATCAGAGATGACCTGAGGAAGAAAGTGCAAGCTTTAAGGGCTGCCCAAAATAATTCAATTCCTACCCTTGAGAATGCAAATGTGCAGAGACATCAACAGATAAATGAAGTGCAACATCAGCATAATGATGAGAGACAAAATGTGAATGATGCTAGGATACCACTGAACAATGTAAGAAACCCGAATGCAAACAAAAATATTAATATTAATCAGTTTGACAGACAGCCCATGCAGTTAGATAGATTCAGACAGCTGGTATTTGATGGTATTCCTAGGTATCCTAACCCCATTGACAAGCATCTGAGGCTGCAAGTGCCTAAATTTTCAGGAAACAACACAGTGTCAGGAGAAGATCATCTAAAGGCCTTTCAAAATGTCATGGATAACTTTGAGGTAGAGCATGAGGATGTTTTTATGAAGTCATTCATGCAATCCTTAGTTGATGAAGCCAAGGAATGGTATAAGAATCTGCCTGATCGGAGTATTTCATCATGGGATGATTTTAAAAGGATGTTCAAGGAGCAATATGGTGACAAAACTGACCCTAGCTTTTTTGTAAATGAGTTTACAGTATCACTAAAGGGTCAAATGAGCAGGTTGCAGATTTTAATGCAAGATTTACTAAAGTGTTAAACAAATTGCCACATCACATGAGGCCAAATGAACCTATGTGCATAATATTGTATATCAATGCCTTTGATGCAAAAACTGCATATGGATTAAGAGATAAAAGTCCTGCTACTATCATGGATGCTTTCAGAGTTGCAGTAAATATTGAGAACAACAGGAAAGCATCAGGCAAGACTAACAGAAGGGATGATGTGAAAATTCTGTAGAATCCAAACAAGCCTCAGAACACTCAAGGTAATACATCTGCCCCTGAAGATAAGATAGACAAATTGGCAAATGTTGTTAAGGACCTAAGTTACAGACTAGCTAGAAGTGAAAAAGGGATAGGTCCTGATAGGCAAGTCTATCAAAGGCAGGAAAAGAGGCCATCATTGCATGATATGCCTTATAATACCAATTGGCATAATGGTAAGCCTATATTCCCACATAACAGCACAAATCAAAGAGCTCAATATGTCAAAGAAACTCCTGATCCTCTAAAGAAAGCTGTAAATATTGTTGATGATACTCCATGGTGTATAATTTGTGAAATGCCACATCCACAGTCATAGTGTATGATTGCTCAGTCCTTGTGTGATAATACTACATCTTGTAATGAATGCAATGAGCCACATTATGTGCAAGATGATGATGTTAATATGATGTCCACAAACAATGGATACCCCATTTATGATGCTGATGAGAGTACAGATGATGGACAATTCCTACCCTTGAGAATGCAAATGTGCAGAGACATCAACAGAGAAATGAAGTGCAACATCAGCATAATGATGAGAGACAAAATGTGAATGATGCTAGGATACCACCGAACAATGTAAGAAACCAGAATGCAAACAGAAATATTAATATTAATCAGTTTGACAGACAGCCCATGCAGTTAGATAGATTCAAACAGCTGGTATTTGATGGTATTCCTGGGTATCCTAACCCCATTGACAAGCATCTGAGGCTGCAAGTGCCTAAATTTTCAGGAAATAACACAGTGTCAAGAGAAGATCATCTAAAGGCCTTTCAAAATGTCATGGATAACTTTGAGGTAGAGCATGAGGATGTTTTTATGAAGTTATTCATGCAATCCTTAGTTGATGAAGCCAAGGAATGGTATAAGAATCTGCCTGATCGGAGTATTTCATCATGGGATGATTTTAAAAGGATGTTCAAGGAGCAATATGGTGACAAAACTGACCCTAGCTTTTTTGTAAATGAGTTTACCAATATCACTAAAGGGTCAAATGGGCAGGTTGCAGATTTTAATGCAAGATTTACTAAAGTGTTAAACAAATTGCCACATCACATGAGGCCAAATGAACCTATGTGCATAATATTGTATATCAATGCCTTTGATGCAAAAACTGCATATGGATTAAGAGATAAAAGTCCTGCTACTATCAGGGATGCTTTCAGAGTTGCAGTAAATATTGAGAACAACAGGAAAGCATCAGGCAAGACTAACAAAAGGGATGATGTGAAAATTCTGCAGAATCCAAACAAGCCTCAGAACACTCAAGGTAATACATCTGCCCCTGAAGATAAGATAGACAAATTGGCAAATGTTGTTAAGGACCTAAGTTACAGACTAGCTAGAAGTGAAAAAGGGATAGGTCCTGATAGGCAAGTCTATCAAAGGCAGGAAAAGAGGCCATCATTGCATCATATGCCTTATAATACCAATTGGCATAATGGTAAGCCTATATTCCCACATAACAGCACAAATCAGAGAGCTCAATATGTCAAAGAAACTCCTGATCCTCTAAAGAAAGCTGTAAATATTGTTGATGATACTCCATGGTGTATAATTTGTCAGATGCCACATCCATAGTCACAGTGTATGATTGCTCAGTCCTTGTGTGATAATACTACATCTTGTAATGAATGCAATGAGCCACATTATGTGCAAGATGATGATGTTAATATGATGTCCACAAACAATGGATACCCCATTTATGATGCTGATGAGAGTACAGATGATGGAATTCGGGCCTGTCAACAGGACTTTTATGATGAAGGTAATGAAGAGAGCTATGTGTATGCTCAGAGCTTGCACAATTTTTTGAGTAACTTACAACGACCTTCTGATGAGGAAATTAGGACCTTCGCAGCTGCAGCAGTTGTTCAAGTCAAGAGTAACTACAATCTCAGAGGTAAAGCTCAGATAAGCAGTTTGCATCAACCAGAAGATGTTTCTGCAGGTCAGCCAATGCATGGTCATAAAGGAATTGAACCACAAAAAACGCAGTGGGGTAATAATAAATAGAATTTGACATAGAACAGGTCATGAATCCCAAGGACCAGAAAACATAATCCCTCAGGCTGAAGATCAAAGTAAAGGTTCCCAAGACAAGAATGATGATCAGGGAACTATGAAAGTAAAAGCTAAATCAGTTCAGGATAAAAACAAAATTGTGGAGCAAGCTACAACTGTTATACAAAATTCTGCTCCATTTGATATAGCTCAAGTCCTCTCCTAGGTAAAAGTCTCTGTTCCACTTATGGAACTGATGAAGGTTGAAGAGATCAAGAATAGGACAATATCCCTAATTTCAGGGGTGCCTTTTCAAGCTAAACAAAATGTTCAGATCCAGGGTGAGAAGCATGTCATGTGTAATGAACAAGATGAGTCTCCTGAAGTCTATTTAGGAGTGACTATGACAAAGTGTCCTTCACAAGTGGAACCATTTTATGTATCCCTGGTTATAAATGGAAAAAAAATCAAAAATTGTATGCTTGACTTTGGAGCATCTACAAATGTCATGCCTTTAGCCGTCATGCAACAAGCTGGATTGAAAATCGACAAGGCATGTGGAAAATGTTATGCTATGGATGCCAGGGAGGTACCAGTTATTGGAATCATGAAGGATGTAGATTTCAAACTGGCAGCATTTCCTGAAAAGAGATATAAAATGAATATAACAGTGGTTGACATCAAGCCACAGTATGGTATGTTGCTGTCAAGAAGATGGGCTGCACTAATTGGTGGAAGTATGCAGCTGGACCTGTCATATGCCATGATTCCAATGAATGGCAGGGATGTTAAGCTAATCAGAGAACAAAGATCATCAGAGACAGTGGAAGACCAAGAAGTAGAGGAACAGATATGCTTTGTAAACACTGACTGTGATAATTTCAAGGTTGTCTCAGATGATAGGGAAGATAAAGAGAAAAACGTCTGCATTAAAGAGCTAGACCAGCAGGGTCTGTGGACCATGTATTTTGATGGAGCTTGTGCAAAAGAAGGCTCTGGAGCTGGAGTTGTTTTCCTGTCTCTAACTGGTAAGCTCCTCAAATTTTCTTTCTTGCTGAGGTTTGTTTGCACAAACAACATTGCAAAATATGAGGCTTTGCTTTTAGGCCTAAATATAGCTCTCAAACATGGAATCAAAATGCTAAGAGTATTTGGGGATTCTAAGCTGATTGTATCCCAAATTAGAGATAGGTATGCTTCAAAAAATAAAAGATTAAAACAATACAAGCATGTTGTTTGGGATACCATTGAACTATTTGATGCATTTTCAATAGGCTGGGTAGAGAGATCAAAGAATGTTATGGCTGATTTCTTAGCTAATGTTGCAATAAGGCCAGATGACATCACTCTGTTAGATGTTACAAATGTAGAAGTTAAAATCAGGCCTGCAGTACCAGAAAATATATGCAGTTGGCAAGTGTTTAATGATGATAGGGATTTGTTAAAATTTTTGCACTGCATAGATGAATATGAGAATCAAGAAATTGATTTCCAAGCTTTTGTAGAGACTATAGATGGAAAAGAAACTCTTGTGGGAAAAGAGATAATTCAATTGAAGACTAATAAAATCCCTAGAGGGTTAGTAGCTTTGGAAAGAGCTTTTGATAATAGAGACCAATTGGTCACAAGGACATCTCCCACAAACAAGGAAGATTTAGAAGAGATAAATTTGGGGACATCTCAGGCCCCCAAGAAGGTATACATTGGTAAACAGCTCAAACCACACATCAGAAGTATGCTGATTGCATTATTGAAAAGGTATAAACATGTTTTTGCTTGGTCATATGAGGACCTAAAAGCCTATAGGGAAGATCTATTCCAGCATGAGATCCCATTGAAGCCTGGAGCTAAGCCATTCAGACAGAGGCAAAGACCTATTAATCCTACCTTAGCTCCAAAGATGCAAGAAGAACTTAAAAAGCTTAGGGAAGCTGGAACAATTGTGCCAATCAGACATTCAACTTGGGTGTCTAACCTTGTCCCAGTCAGAAAAAAGAACGGTGATATTAGGCTTTGTGTTGATTTCAGGAACTTGAATGTATCCTCTTTAAAGGATAACTATCCACTGCCTAATATGGAAGCTATGTTGCAGAGAGTGACTGGTTGTGAACTCTTATCCATGATGGATGGATTTTCAGGTTATAATCAGGTGAAGGTAAAGGAATCAGAACAGTATAAGACTGCCTTCACCACTCCATGGGGAACTTATGTATATGTTAGAATGCCCTTCGGACTAACAAATGCAGGTGCTACATTTCAAAGAGCAATGGATGTTGCTTTTGCAGGGTTGATTGATTCAATCCTGGCTGTATATCAGGATGACTTGACTGCATATTCAAAGAAGGAAGAGCAGCATTGTTTGCATCTAGAGCAGATTTTCATAAGAGCACTAGAGTATGGTATTTCTTTAAATCCAAAGAAGTGTGCCTTTGGGGTAGTTGAAGGAAAGCTCCTGGGACACATTGTTTCCAAGGATGGAGTTAGGATAGATCCAGAGAGAGTGGCTGCTATTGACAGAATTCAAATGCCAAAAACTGTAAAAGGAGTTCAGTCCTTCTTTGGACAGATAAATTTTGTTAGGAGATTTGTTCCCAACTTTGCAGAAATTACAAGGAACATTTCTAAGATGATGAAGAAGGATGCAACTGTCAACTGGGAAAGTGAAGCAATAGAATCATTTCAGAGTATCAAAGAGGCAATCAAGATGGCCCCTGTTCTTAAATCTCCTAATTTTTCTAGGCCATTCCAAGTATTTTCATTTGCTTCCTTTCACACTATTGCTGCATGTTTGCTATAGAAAAATGAAGATGGTTTTGAACAGCCCATAGCTTTCTTCAGTATGTCCTTGCAGGCTTCTGAGTTGAAGTATGATATTATGGAAAAACAGGCATATGCACTAGTCAGAGCCATCAAGAGTTTCAGACCATACCTGGTAGGATCACATGTAATTGCATATGTACCCCATGCAGCAGTCAAAGACATATTCACTCAACAGGAGGTGACTGGAAGAAGGTGTAGATGGATAAACAAACTGCAAGAGTTCAACATAGACATACAAATTACCAAGTTGGTAAGAGGACAAGGATTAGCCAAGATGATGGCACAATCAAACTTGGAAGCATGCCAAGTTAATGTAGTCCAAAATGAGAGTGTAAATGTATCAAGATCTGAATGGTACAAGGATATTATCTACTACTTGCAAAATTTGAATTGTCCTTCCCATTTCAATGACAGTCAAAAGAGGACTTTAAAGTTACATGCAATCAGGTATGTTATTGTTCAAGGTGAGCTATACTAGAAAAACCCTGATGGTGTGCTGCTGAGATGTGTGGACGAGGATATGGCTAACAATGTTTTGATTGATATGCATAAAGGATTGTGTGGTGGACATTATACTGCTCAAACAACAGCTCATAAGACTCTCAGAGTAGGATATTGGTGGCCCACTCTCTTTTCAGATGCACAAAGGTTAGTAAGGAAGTGTGACCCTTGCCAAAGATTCTCAGGAAAATTGAGATATGATGGTGCTTTACCCCTCAGAACTGTAACTGCGGATGCTCCATTTCAGCAATGGGGAATTGACTTCATAGGGGAAATTGCAGACAAGTCAAGTGGGGGACACAGTTGGATTTTGGTGGCAACTGATTACTTTACCAAATGGATCGAGGCCATTCCAACTAAGAGAGCTACAAGTAAGGTGGTGATGGATTTCATACTGGAAAATGTTATCATCAGGTTTGGAGTACCATTCAAGATAGTCACTGATAATGCTATGTGCTTCAGATCAGGTGAATTTGTTGATTTTTGCAATAGGTATGGGATAAATCTATCATATGCATCACCATACCACCCACAAGGAAATGGTCAAGCAGAATCAAGCAATAAGAACATCATGAAAATTATCAAGAGGATGCTGGACAAGAACAAGAGAGCTTGGGACTCAAAATTAAAGTTAGCAATATGGGCTGACAGAGTGACAGTAAAAAAGGCTATTGGAATGTCACCCTTTGAGCTAGTATATGGTGCATCAGCTAGATTGCCCATAAACAATCTCCTACCAGTTTACAGATTCATCTAGGAAAATGATGAGGAGATTGAAGACTCCATGACAGAAAGGGTGAACCAGCTGGTTGCACTGGATGAAAACAGAAGGAAAGCACACCAGATCAACCTCAAGAGACAACAAGATGTGAAATATCAGTTTGACAGGAGAGCTACAAAAAGGAAGTTTCAAGTCAATGATCTGGTGCTCATCTGGAATGCAAAAAATTAGGACAAGGGTAAACATGGTAAGTTTGAACCCTTATGGATGGGCCCATATCAGATTTGCAGTATTCATGGGGAGGATTCTTATTTCCTCCAGGCCCTAGATGGTGAATTTCTGGAATTGCCTGTGCATGGCCAATTCCTTAAGTTCTATTTTGCATAGATGACTTGTCGCTGTGCACATTTGTAAAAATATGTATATAGTGTAAATGTTCTGTACAGTTCGTGCTTTTTTTGGCTTTTTTGCCTGGTCTGCCTGGAGATCTGGTTCTCACTGCAGGTTTTTCACCTACACATCCCCATTCAGAGCTAGTGTTTTTCTAATTTTGGTCTGGATCTGAGCGCAGGATGTTGGAGGGTTTTTTCCTTTTTGAGCCCTAAGTTTCCTTGTTCATCGCTGTGATTTTCTCTATCGGTGAAACTTCTTTTTGGGTACTCAGATTATGCTTGAACCATCGTTTTGAACCATCGCGTTGAACCCTTTTGGTTCAAGGTTCAACGGTTCATGGGCTTAGGCTACATCTTTTTCCGTCAGTGAATTCTTTGTTCATCTATGTTATCGGCGTTGAAATTCTCAGTTGAACTTCTCTTTTGAACCATCGGGTTGAACTAGTTCAGGGTTCAATGGTTCAAAGCCTTATGATTTTGGTCTTATCGGTGTAATGTTCATCATCGGGTGGACGGTGGAGTGTTGGCCCGACGGTTTGCCTCTGGCCGATGGAAGGTTAGCGGTTTGCAAGGTTGGTTTCGGTGTGACATGGACTATCGGGCTAACCGTTGGAGGGTTCACCGATATACAATGTTTGGCCGATGGATATGTTATCGGTGAGAGCTGTATTGTCAGCTTGAGTGTTTTGAGTTATGCCGAGGACAGGAGGTTTGGCCGATGAGGAGTCGTTGGTGTGTGTTTGGCTGATGGAGGAGCAGAGTGTAGCTCGTTGGTGCATCGGCGAGACTATTGTGATCGGCTAGGGAGATTTTGGTTGCTCCGACAGTGTAAATCACACCGACGGAGGTGGTCTTCGGCGTGACTTGTGTTGTCGGCGAGGATGGATTGCGTTGGGCCGACAGTGGAGGGTCTGACCGATGAAGGGGGAAGCCGATATGTTATCGGCGGGAGTTGTTCTATCGGCAGCAGTCTTTTATGGTTTGCCGATGGAAGGAAGTCACCCCGATGGGGAATGCCATCGGAGTAAGGTTGCATATCGGGTTAGCGGTTGGAGGGTCCGCCGATGGGGTAGTGTCAGGCCGATGAGGATTTGGAGTGGTCATCGGTGAGAGTTGGTCTGTCGGTGAAGGAGCTTTTGGCTAGGCCGATGGTTCTTCTCTGGCCGATGGGGATGTTGGAGGCTTTCGGAAGTTGTTCATCGGCGTGATTGGCTGTGTCGGCCGAGGGGTTTTTTGCTTGGCCGACGATATTGGTCTGGCCGATGGTGGTAGGATGGTAACTGCTAACGAGGTGCAAGCTGGTCATCGGAGAGACTCATACTATCGGCGGAGATCTAAAGAGTTGGCTCGATGGTGCATCTCTGGCCGATGGAGGGGATTGTAATGTAGCGGTCGGCAGGACAATTGAGGTCAGCAGGAGATTCGTGGGCTTGGCTGATGGTGTTGATCTCGGCGATGGGATTTGGGTGGAGGAGCGTGTGTCGAGCGTGGCAAAAGCGCTCGACACCTATTATGCAAGTGACTATGCTTTTAAACTACTAAGGTAGTCTCCTCACCGTGCATGTGGGACTAATCTCCCTGTATAATTTGAAACTACGATAGAAGCATGTTTTGGCGGGAAATTCTTTTTGAGCGCTGCGATGTTTTTCCTAGCGGCCGCGGGTGGTTGAGCCATCAATGGCGACTGTAGCAGGGGCATGGGCGAGTTGTTGAACAGTCATGTACCCGATTTTTTGGCGTGAGGACTTCCAGATGGTGGCACAGGGCTCGAGGCCACCATTGTCTACTTTCTGTCTCTGCAGCAATAAATTTTGAGCGCCATTCCTTTGAAGGATCTGTATCTGGCGGATTTTTGTAAAAGCCTTGTAATTAATTGTTGTGGTACACTTTCTGGCTGATATAAGCAGACTGTGTTACCATTGTTTAGGTTGTTGAAAGTTGAACATTTGACTCTGTAATACAATACAGCTGATTTGGTTGCTCTGTACAGCAAAACCTGTGAGTTTATGTATCTCTTGTTGTATGTTTTTGCATGAATCCACTGATTTCATGGTAAATTTTATATGAGAAATGCTATGTTAGCATGTGTTTTGTTAATTCTGTCTCCAGTATTGCATGTATCTTTCTTCTAAGTCTGGATATTTAAGCAATGTTTGAGACTCTAGAACATAGAATTCCTGTGTTGAATGTCTGATCTCTTAACTTCTGCTCAAGGGGTAGATTAAATTGTTCTCAGATTGAACATTGGGAAGGGTATACTGCAGTAGGGATGCCATAAGTATAGATAGCTTAACACTCTGTATTGGGAGATATCTATAAGGCAGGTATCATATGTATCCCCATGAAATCCAGTTTTAGTTGTTCATGCATATCATTCACAGGTGTATGTCTACTGACTCCAGGCCCTGGATAGGCACCAATCTTGCTTTGTGTTTGTGTTACAACCATGTCCAGCTTTGCATCCAAACTTAAAATCAAAATCAAAATCTAAAACAATCGTTAGGACATTAGAATTAGTTTTAGGATCCTCAGTCCTCTGTCTACAACTGCAAATAGGCCCAAAGCTAGCCCCTTTGCTCTAATCTTTCAGTTTTGGTCTACTTACAGGAGGACTTATCTGCTTTCTGTCAGCATCCCAGCCTTTGTATGTATATCCTCATGGATGTTGAGTAGGGAATACCCCCCTAGGTTTTGCAGAGCCTGAAGAAGAAGAGGAGATAAAATATAGAGTCTATCTCCTACACTGTTGGCCCCTGGCCCAGAGATCCTGTTGATCATCGATGGCTACCTTGTAGGGAAATCTGGGAATAAGCATCCAATCTGGGAAAAAACCAATAGGGTTTATGACCCAGGGCACATGTTTCAAGGAAATCTGATTTCCTTTTGTCCTAAGATATTTTTGAGAGCCTATATAAAGGCTAAGGAATGCCTCATTGTATCTCTCTCTCTTTTTCTGATTTTATCATTCTGATGCTCCTAGAGCACTTGTTCTTCCTGAGCTGAAACTCCAAAGATCAGTCAGATTGTTGTAATACAGACTTCTGAAGCAATAATATATGCATTAAAGAATGGTGTTCATATATTTCTTTAGATTTTTGGCATGGTCTTATTGATTTCTTGGAGCAAATCTGAAAGATATTGAAGTTATTTCTTGTATTTTCTTACTTTTGTTAGATAGATGCGATGGAAATATTCTTGTTGAATGATTGAAGTTGATTAGTTCATACCATTTGTGATATGTGGCTTGCAAATCATTTTGTATGGTTAGTCTGAACATAATCCATGCTTAACTTTGGCTGTTTCTGTATGATCATTTCCATGTTCCATGACAGGACAGTGTGAAAATCTCTACCTCTACCCCAAAAGATTGCACCATCCCTGCCTAGTTGTTGTCTCATGGTGAAGCAGAGGACTGGTTCCAGTTTCATCTTCAACATCAGTCATTTCCATTGATTAGATTCCTAAACCCTTACCCCATCTTTTGCATTTTCTTTTAGATTTTCACTAGGATTAGTTTTCTAGAAGCTTCATCGCCAAATCATCCGCCTAAACCAGAGAGTGGAACCTTGAAATTCCAAGCTGTCCATTTGTGAAAGAGTTCCATTCGCCCACAAGTCCGAGTCCCAGGAGTGAATTCCATGTCTACAAAGGAGTAAGCCCACGTAAGTCCCCCTCGTGATTACCAGCAAATCACATCATTCCACTGAGTCTATCCTTGTGCACGTCAAGACCTGACATAAAAGGAACCTTGGAGTAGTCTCATTCGATCACGTAGTTCAGCGTCTGAGAAGCTTTATTCAAGAGAGGATAGGATACCCAGTATTTTATTCTAATGTTGTTGTAGTCACAAAAACCTCATCAACAGTACCCCATAACACTGACACCATAGCCAATGAAGATACATTTTACTACCTTGTCCAGATTTGACCACTTCTCCTTAGGCACATGTACATATGCCTCGCAACCAAATACACAAAGATGTTGAAGTTGTTGGTGTGAACAAGGTATATTACCTAACTAGTTTCCTTCTTAGGTTCTTTTTACAACTTGTTACTTAAATATACTTAGGGCATTCTTAGGGAATTTACTTTTTATGTCTCAAGTCATAAGATTAAGACACATGTCAAAGTGGGATGCCCCAATTCTCATGTGAGGAAAAAATAATAAATAGATAAAACAAATAATAAATAGGTAACATTGAGAATGTAAGGTTGAGAAACATTTCCCAACAAAATTAAGAACCAACAATGGTAATCATGGTGCCCCTAGGATTGTGGTTTAGTGATAAGGCATATCACATATTGCTATAATTACTCACATCCAAAACAAAGTTAATAATGTCCCCCATGCTAATGCGGATTTGTGTAAAATGGTGGAGGATTTTAAAATTGGATATGTTAACATTCTATCCTCAACTGTTGGAGTTTAACTGATGCTATTGTAAATCCATGAGACCCCCATCTCCATGCTATAAACCTTAGACCAACAACTTCACTCCACATCCACCCCATTTTTATACCCATAGATTTAATAATCAATACTAACTGTTGGAAAGGGAAAAAGGAATCACTTGGAGGCCCATCTCATTGATACAACTCACCAATTAACACAAGAACCCATATTTTTGAGTAAGCGATCATTTCTAAAACCAAAAAGATCTGCAAGGAGGATCCACACATTCTCCCATAAAAAAAAGAGAGAAAGGATTCTACTTGAAGTGGAAAACCCTCCAAAACCTATCTTCTCAATATAGGATATGGAAAATCAGCTTTGACTTTTTAAGGAATGAGCTTTTCTTTGTTGCTTAATGGGAGTTTTTCCCAAAACCAAAACAACAAAGGCTTGGGCTTAGGAAAACTAGACCCCCATAGGATAAGTGGAGCCAATTTTAATGCCAAAGGATATTTTGTGGTAGTCTTCTCATCAAAAGAGGAAGGAAATTGAATCTTTGAAGGGAGACCCTAGTTTATGAAGAAGGAAGGGCTCTTTATGAAACAATTATCTTTGACATTCAACCCAATAGATGATATACTAGGTGTAGTGCTAGTATGTGTAAGACTTCCTGTTGGAGCCATTGTAGAATATATCTCACAAGTTCAAAGATCACAAGTGTTATATGTAAAAAGAGAGAGGGATGCAAATCATGTGAGTACACTAGATCAAACCCTCCTTTCACTACAACATTCAAGGACAAAACTGAGCTAAGTCACTACAAGATGAAAGAGAACTCAACTATTGATTTTGTGCTCTTGTTTGTAGAGGAAAGATGTGATTCAACCAAGCCTTTTATCAAACCCTAGGCTCATCAATGCACTAAACCCTAGAATTATGATGATTAGCTTACAATAGAGAAACAAAAATAGTAAATCAGGATCTGAAAGCACTAGGGTGATTAGTGAGATGTCCAAACTCGTCCCTCAGAAGCTGAAATATCAGAAGACTTTGGGGCTAGCGCCCGAGTTCAGAAAGTTCAGATCTCCGATTACTCAAAGCTAGAAAAATTTCACAAATGATGCTCTGATGCTGATTTCAGGGTTTGTTTTTCCTGCTGGACACTGGGGCTAGCGCTCTAGTCTACTACGGGTGATTTTTTGAACTCTATTTTTGGATCTGGAATCTTGATCTCCTAAGAAACCTCCCTGTACCTTTACTTCTACAATTCTTGCACCTATAACCTACACACAAGAAGAAAGGGGTTTGAGGGTTGTGGTGTTTAGGGATTTGCTTCAGTCAAATCTTGGGTTAGCATTCAAGATTTCCCAACACCATTGTTAATGAGAGAGCGTGTCATTGCAAGACAGAGGCTAAAGATAATCCAAATGATGATGAAATGATTCAAACACAATGACAATGTCACCTTGGCGGTGAAGCCCTTAGGAGGATGAAGATTCTTCAACTCATAAGGATGTTGATGATGATCTCAAATCTGCAACAAACACAATACTAACACAAGTCTGCAATAAACACAATGAATGCCTTGAATTTACCTTTGCACAATATCATAACCTTGCTATCATCAACTTCTAACAAAATGAATTCAAAAACTTGTTTATATATGCTTATCCATTAAACTTTCACAAATTAATTGAAAGAGCTGACAAGGGAGGACCCATTTAAAAGTCCTATGCCGACATACATTTGATTTTACCCCAACCAATCAGGGTGGACTTGGGCATGAGCGCCCAAGTCCCAAGGGGCCTTTTTGGTTAGGATTCAAACATAAAATGGGCCCCTAGTCCCCATTTGTCATGGGTTTCAAGGGATTTCTCACCAGGATGAATAATTTGCTTATAGAGTGTAAGCATGGGGACCTAGGAGCTAAACTAGGAGGTAAAAAGGCATGTGTCCACTTTTTACTCCATAACAACAAGAAACCTAGGGGTATTAAATTATGTTAGAGTTTTTATCACTACAAATCAGCAAAAACTCACCCTTAAAACAAACATATTGGAGGTAAGTGGAATAGAGTGGGAACAACATATTGACTATGAAAGTATCCCTTTTAGATCAACAAATGTCATGAAAATGGACATTTGGAAGGGTATGCTTGAGACAAGAGACAACCAACAAAACCCTTCAAGACAAGATAAATGAAAAGAGATGGAAAAGTAAGTAAATCTGCCCTAGAAAGAGCCTACATAAAGGGTACAACCACAAAACGAGCATCAAGATCAACATGTGAAAAAACACAAAGCAGTAGTTCTATACATCCTACATTCCAAAGAATAGAGAAATTCCCTCTTAAATAACTCAGGTAACAATCTCTAATCCCTTTGAAATCCTTAAGGACACGAAAGAAGTAGAAACAAGCAACATGATGAAAGTTGACAACTCAAAGGATATTGCCACATTTATGGCACAAGCCTTGACCTTATAATCCAAATCAAGCGACCATGAACAACTCATGCAACAACATAGAGAAAAAGTAGAACAATGGAATAAGATATAATAATAAGTAGAAGGTTACAATTTTGAACACCTAAATTTTAGGAAAATGTGGAAGAGCACCTTAGAAAGGAGAACCTCAAATAATGTGGTTACTCTCTTGGCACATTTGGGGTATTGTTGACCTATTTTCCTTTACCTAGAGTCAAATAGCCCAACTTAAAAATCTTGTTGAAACTTAGCTCTACAAGCCTAAAATCCTTCAAATCTCAGTGTTTACCTTTGTAAAAATCCCTAAAAATCCATCTGGGGAGTCCTTGCAAAAAACCCAGAAAAACCCAGAAAATTTGAAGTTTTTGCCTTATTTTTTGCCCCTCTTTTGGCCTTTATCAGAAAAGTTTCATGTTCCTGAACTAACATAAAAATGGCTAAGGCATGAAGCTCCCCTTTCCCTTTGTCGACAAATTTCAAAAAACCTGAACTCTTCACCAAGTTCAAAATTTCATGAGTTCATCGACTGGCCGATTTGCCGACAAAGGCGGGAGGAAAGTTAAAAAATTTGGCTAAGGGAAGTCTTTCCCCTTTGTCATCAATGTTTGCTTTCCGCGAACTTTTGGAAGGTTCATTTTTCCACAGGTTCACTGACTCGACATTTTGCCGATAAAGCGGCATAGGGGCAAGCTTCTTCAAAATTGTTTAAGGCAAGAAAGAGTTAGAGAATGCCTTTATCGACGTTTTTCCCCAATCACGAACTTTCATAAAGTTCAAAAAATCTAAAGTTCACCGACTGGGTGATTTCTCGATAAAGGAAGGCAAAGAAAAGCTAAGGAAATGTCTTTGTCGGCAAAGTTCACAAGATGCCAACTTTCCATAAGTTTGAAAATTCAGCATTTCCCCGACGGAGCATTTCGCCGACAAAGCAAAGGCCGAGAGTGGAGTTCAAGAAAAGGTGAATGGGCCGAAAAAGCAAGAAAAATGGCTAAGGCATTTGATGAGTTCAAAGTTCCTTTGGTTCACCGATGGTATATTTTGTTGATAAGGCAAAGGATGGAGCAAAAGACAAAGGTTCGGCAAAAGGAACTTTTGCCACTAAAGGGACTGAGGTTCAAAAAAAGTAACTTTATCGATAAGGCAAAAGGCAAGGTAAAATGGTTCGGTAAAATGAGATTTCGCTGACAAAGGCAAAAGTGATGAATGAAGAAGAGTTCACCAATAAGGCGTTTTTACCGATAGAAAAGGAAGTAAAGAGCCAAAGTTCAGAAAAATTGGATTTTGTCGACAAAGTAGAAAAGGAGAAACGAAGCATAGTTTGAGGTTTGAACATTTTACAGCTAAGGCAAAGCAAAGACAAGGAATGGTTCATAAAAGATGATTTTTGTCGATAAGGCAAAATAGAGATGAAAAAGATGAGTTAGAAATAGTTCAGAGAAATGGATTTTTGCTGATAAGGGCAAAATGAAGAAACAAGCCATAGTTCAAAAAATTGCAAAATTGCTGACAAAAAATGAAATATTCAGAGATCAAAGACAGAATGGTTTGTAATAAGAAAATTTTGCCGACAGGGCAAAATTCAGGCTAGATTTTCCAGAAATGTAGAAATCAAAGAAAAAATAGAGCCTGAAAATGTATTGTAACTTTAAAGATTTGAATGTGGATATATAAAGTGTTGTAAAAGCTCTGTATAAGAGGATTTTTGGAGGGGAAATTTATTTGATTTTCCTCATCTACCATTAATGCAGATTTGATCTGCTCAACTACTCCATTTTAGATATTTTTGCATTTATGATTGCAGGTGATGAATCAGCTGCTTGCATTGAAGAGGCAAAATATATCCCAGCTACTCCATGATCCAAGATATTTTCTACATTGAGTTTTAGTAGGCAGACATCCCTTCTGGCAGGGATATTTTCTGATAGGCCCATGGGATGAATTTATTGATGAAATGACTGAAGTCAATGTAATGAAATGTTATATATGCATATTTATAAGATATAATGAGTGTTGAAAAATAGTTGGAAGATAGTGGAATTTCTTGATTCTTCTGTATTTTCAAACAGAGCCCTTGTCTGTTGTAACCATGCCTTTTGTTGAAATACACACTGTGTTTTACCTCTTTATCCTATTTTTTAGCACTATGTAAATTAGGATTAATTTGTATGTGAATTCTTTGTTCCTTACAATTTTGTTCTGCTTCTTACCTTTGTTATAATCAGCTAGATCTATGTAAGTTGATCAATTGTATTTCTTTATTTTGTGCATTTTCAGTTCAGTGAGAGCTCCATATTCAAACCCGGTATATCAACTCCATTAATTTCTAGTTTTATCCCTCTTTCCCTTTTCCTCAACGGTGGATAGATTAGGTTTAGTCTTAGGAATAGCTAAATCTCTTATTCAGCGAAGGAACCAACCTCTCTCTAAAGATTTGGCCTCCTTATAGGATCCCACACCTGGAGGTCATCTCAATGTTTCATTGGATTGTTGAAGACCGTTGAACCTCTCCAACACAAGGTGCAAATCCAAGTGACAACAGGTATCTAAGCCCCCAATAAACTCTAATTTTTGTTAAACCTAGCCATTTCAAATAAGATTGATATGATTCTATTGCAAGAATTGACAACAAATGGAAACACATATTGACCCAAACTTATATGAATATGACACAAGAAGAAAATTCACTTATGTAGGCAAAGGTGAATTGAAAAATGAGATTGCTCTAAAAAATGAATGTGATTGGTGTCCATTACACAAAATTGATGATTACATGTGTTAGCTTTATAAATCTTTCCTTTCTCGTACAAAACCACTTATGGGAAAATGACTTCCAAAACTAACATCTTATATAATAAAGTAACATTAGTTTGTTAATTTATTATTTATTAATTATTAATTATTTATTTATTATGTCATGCACTATTTTCAACATCCCCCCCTTAGTGCTAATATAGGATAAGAAAGCAAACCACATAGACAAAGAAATATTTAATATAGATATTCTTTGTCACTTTGATGAGCAACGTCTTCATCATTGGAGGTATTTTCTTCAACTATCATTGCCTTGTCCTACAACTTTCCGTTAAAGAGGTCTCGTGCTTTGTGTTTGCAATTCAGTACAAGATGCCTTAATTTTTTTATAGTAGAAACATGTGCCATTTTTATTTTTTGACTTTGTCACATGTTTTGATTTTCTGTAAGAGGTGTTGGGCTTGTTTTGTGCAACTAACACTTCATTTTCTTCTAAACATGTTGCTTATTCCTTCATCAAGCAAAGTTGAAATAATACTATCCAAACTTGGATTTATTTTGCTTAGGGTAAATACCTTATTAGACATACTATTGGGCATGCTATTTAGAAGTATGGCTTTTGAATTGTTTTCCTTTACTTCTTCATTTATACCAACAACTAATTGATTAAAGAATGAAACTTGCTGATGTGAGATACTATATCTATGCCTTCTTCTATTTTTAACCCATACAATTTTTTCTTTATGGTTATTTTGACACTATTAGCTTAAAATATGAACAATGTGTTTAATGTTTCGCAAATCTCTTTAGATGATTTTTTGAGGTCCACATGATGCTAGTAGGGTCTTGATAAATTGAGACCAATAATGGCCAAGGATTTTGTAGTGGATTTTCCACTATAGGCATCTAAAATGAAATCTTTCTTTGTTTATCTTCAAACAAATGATACAAACTTATGATATTTCATGTTTTGCATTTGCTTCTTTTCTCGCTTCTATTCTTTGGTCCTTTTCTTACATGGCAAGATGATCATGCAAATGATTGGCACCCATGCGATTGGATGAGGATGTAATGTCCCTTGCTAGTTATGATGCAAATTTGCTGATTTGACCCTTCAAGGAATATTGTCAAACACTTCGCATACAATCTTTATGCTTGTTGTTTCTGAGTTTCAGTCTGATTATTCTTGCTTGAAATGCTGTCAAAGGTAATCTAAAAGCTTGCAATTGATTACTACTATGTCTAAGCAAAGAACTAAATGCATATGCAATTCTCTTTTGGCTTTTCAAATGCATATATGTGAATTCTATATGAAAAATGTGCAACTACAGCCAATTGGCATTTTGTCAAACACTTGGCATGCATACTATTATGTTAATCATGAAGGATATAAATATGCACATTACATCAAATATATGGCCTGCAACTTATCACTCCTTTATTGAAATATATTTTCTAATACAATGCTGATATGAATGGCCAAGACTCTTAGCTTTACAATTGTTCACTTCCAGGTCTGTGTAAAAATGGCAGCAACTAACTAGATATAAGTATGCAAAGAGCATGAATGAACCTGATTTTGAAGCAAGGAATGAATAACAAATGGCGTGACAATGCTTCCCAATTTTTATTAGGATTTTTGAGGACCTCTAAGCATGAAATTGCCCCTCCTTGGTGAAGTTGCACCTACCCTTGCCTGGCAATATTTTAGATAAATAAATGCAAGAATAAAACTCCACTTTATGGCACCTGAAATGATCGGTAGGATCAAAGGATCAAAATGCAACAAAACCCAGAACCATAGAATGCTTCAATGATGAGATATTAACAAAAATATCTTGCCAATGGCGCCCTTGCTGTAGTATGTCAGTCCTCAAATTTACTTAATTGCAGCCTTGAAACATCTCCAAACTGGTATAGAAATGATTGTCTTCACAAGAAGAATTGATCCCTCAAATACCCAGAATGAAAAGGTGTCTAGATAAGCCTCCAACAATGAAAATCTGAGAACTCCATGGCTGGTTACTATAGCGAGTACTGTAGCAGCCAACAATAAATATATTCCATAATGAATCCTCAATACCCTTATAATTTGCAAGTAGATATGCATCAAACCCTTGTATTCATTGTATTTCTTCTCCAATTTAAGCACAGATTGGACTCCTTGATGAAGCCCACACTTTAGCAATAATCTCAGCTGATAGTTTCAAGCCTCAAAATTGCATAACCAATGAGAGTTTCATTCCCAATGGCTGGATATGGTAGAAACCCTAGTTGGTTCCTTCTCCAAACAAATTCTTCAAAACACATATAAATTCCTGGATGATAATGAAACTTGGCTTGATCTTCTTTTATACTTTTTCAATCCATCTCCAAGAAGCTTCTAGAAACATAATAATATTATTTTAAAATGATATAATATTTGCACTTTAGAAATATTAAATAATCTCCTTGATATTGGCACCTCAACAATTAATTATAAAATGGCCCCCTTTTAATGACTAAAGACCCCTCAAGTCATAAAGTGCAAATATAACATTAAAATATAATATTAAAACATTAATTATTATTAAAGTCACCTTTAATAATAATTAAATGTTATAACTTAGGCAAACTCCTTATTTCACCAAACCAACGGAATACCGGAATCGACACTACCCACATGTCACAATTAGGTGCCCTGCTATAAATAGTAACCCCATCTAAATGACTTACTATATATAGAAAGTATGAGAAACTGAGTTATGAAACCTCTGCAAAGGCCAAGCCTGAACCTCATTGAACCCTGGAGAAGAAACCACACTAATATCAGCCCAACAGGGCCCTCTAACCACCTGTGTTAGCTTACTGTTGTCTCTCAGATTTGAACCCTCGCTGAGTTGTGAAACTAGGCAATCTAGAGAAACATGGGATCTTTCCTAGGTCTGTGGGTGGACTGTGTTGGAAAGAACCTCCGGAGAAGGCCGGTTTCCTGCTGGTACTCCACCTAAGCTACCTAGACTAAGACTTTGCAGAGAAAAGGGTAAGAAGGGTTTGCATGACAATGAAACCTACTGTCTAAGGTGATGCACCAAATGATCATCAGAAAATATACAGAAATGACACACTATAGAAACAATAATATTCAGTCCTCTACACAACCCAGAAAATCACAATCTTTGCATCATTACTTTGTGAGGAGGCTAAATAACAACAATCCTGTTAAGGAGAAATAGGTTTTCTCACTACCCACAACTGATTGTTCTCCCTTGCACAGCTCACAACCTGCAAAAATTATGTAACCCCTGCATAAAGGCACCATCATGCAATACAAATCCAAGGACAAAGAAACATCATAAAGACCTATGCTAACACAAGGACACACAATATCAGAAGAAAATGGGAAGGTCTAGACTGCTTATTATTGCCAAAGAGGTGTTACAATGCTGCATATCTCTGAAAATGGGTTACAAAACTCTTCACTTCTGCAAAAGAACTCATAAAATTACAATATACAGAGCTGTGAAGAGCCAGAACCCCCTAAAACTGAACAAGGAAGAGGAATATATATAGCTCAAACAGCTGTAAACAGCTCATGCTCCACTCAAAAAAGATCAACCTCCACCAACTCCACTAGCTCCATTCCCGTGCATCTCATGAATAGTGAAAAAATATCCCCTTAAAATGCTCCAAAAAGGGGTCCCAATGCAGAAATGGTGGAGGCATGTCATCCACTATCATGAAGGCACTTAAAAATAGTATAAAATATCCTTTAGTGCTCTCTAATGCTTCAGATCTATGTCATCATCCTCTTGCAGCATTAAAAATACCATAATGACATATTTTCTGCATTTAAATAACATTTAACTAAGAGGCTTATAATTACACCATCTTTAAAAATGTTTTACAATTTAAAGTTAAACAACTGTATGCAGAAAATAATGATATTTATGACATTTAATTCTAAATTTCTGATTATGCAAATGACATAAAAACGTTTGTGACTCCTAGGCACGATGACCCGACTCATCACATCTGCATCATCTCGCCTCTCAAGGCTATCACAATGCTTCACAACTCCTAGTCATCCTGTTTCCGCATACATTTTTCACACAATGATGTAGGGTTCAGTGCATATGTTTCAAAAACATCCTTTATGACTCCAAAATGCATCTCACCATGCCATCACATGTCCTTTTACCCATCAGTCACACCTTATATTCATTCACCTTGTATCTCCTAGCCCACATTGGATTCACAACCTACCTTTGATCTACATTTGAAATCTCCCAACATACACCTTGTTCTTGTGCATACTTCCTCCACCTTGTATTTATCACCTTATGCTTCCCACCTTATAACTCCTAGCCACCCTCAACCTTGTATTTACCCAAATACATTTAGAGTTGCCTTTTAAAAAAGAAATAAAAAGGCATAAGAGATGCCATGACCCCTTCTCACGTCGCCATATGGATGGAAATAATATTTCAAAAATGAAAGTAAACAAAAACACAATGCAAATTAGGTTTCCATTGAACCCAAAGGAGGAAGACCTAAAAACACTTTTCATTTTGTATTTGGTCCTGCTCAAGCTGGCCGCCGTCTAAGAGGGTTTGAAGAAAAAAATGCAGCATTTTTGTCGAGTTTGAGTGCTGTTCCTTGTAAATTTTCTGAGGAAACAAGAGGTAAGATGCATTTTGTGAGGTTTTAACTCCATTTGAAGTCGGTTTTGGGCCTTCAAGGCTGCGATTTGGCTGTTTATTGATGAATGTTTTGCCGTTTTTCATATCCGACCACCATGATTGCAATTTGTTCCTGTGTGAGGCCATTCTGGAAAATTGAAAGAGCAAATCTATGTGATTTAGACACAGCAAAAAGGCAAAACCCGGAGGTAAGTCTTTCAACTGTCGAACTTTCTCCATTGTCTGAGTTTTCGCTGCCAGAAAACACGATTTTGAGGCGTTTCTGTAACTATTCTGCTTTGCAATGAGTAAAAAAGACTAAACTTCAATTTTTTCCTTTTTGTTGTAGCGTGAGGTTTAAAATTAAAAAATATTGCATTTTTTCTTGCTGTTTGCTGCCAGAAGGCACGACTTTGACTCTATTTCTGAGTTAACAAAATCCTTCATTTTTCCTTTCTGTTGTTCACAAAAGGGGTCAAAATTCCATTTTCTGTTGTTGGCGAGTGCTGTGGCATTTGAAAAATTTGCATCTTCTCTGTATACTTGCTGCTGGGAGGCGCAATTTTGGTTTTTTTCCTGAGTATAATTCTTGAAATGAGTAACATTGTCTATTGTAGAACCTGCATAACATTCCTCAAAATCTCAGACATCACTTTCATTTTCCTCTGAGAGTCTGAAAACACAAATATAGCCCTCCGATGCATATCACTTTGGTCTTGGAACTTGAGTCCTGCCAATTCTACCTTTACTCTCTGCCCTTTCTCAACAGGATTTGCATATGTATCCATTGCCTGCAGTTCAAAGTAACTTTACACAGGTCTCCAGGTAAACTATTATTGGTATTTCAGCATTACAAGACTCCTTGATACCAACTCTTAAAGACGCTTCAAAACTTGGTCACAAAAATTCCAAATTGCCTCCCAACAAACATTTCACTTGCATATGCATTTTGTCTTGTGTTAGATTTACAAATTCATCCTTAGTCTGAATCCACACTTGCTTTCCCATTCTCCGAACTTGTATTAGAATCTTTGGACAGGACATAAAAGCTATCTGGTTTGAATAGACATCATAGCATGATATATAAATTGGTCCAATTTGAGATCCGAGCGATTTGGCGAGATCTGTGCTTTCTATTTTTTAAAATCTGCATTTTCTGTCAGTTGTAGCATGATCTTGAAACTCCATTGTTGTTGTTCTCTTTCAGAGGGTTCTGTAGCATGTAAACTTGAACAAAATTTTGCATTTCTTCTTCGTTACTGTGGCAAACAAAATGTAAATCTTCCTATTTTCTGGAAATTCTATCTTTAATAAGTCTGATGGCTGTATATTTTGTAGCATTTAAAACTAGACAATAGAAAAACTGTATTTTCCTTTATAAATCTACAATCTTTTGGCTATGACAAGCCCCAGACTTAACTTCTTTTGCTGTCCCTAACAGATGACTGTGCCTCTTGTTGTATATTGTTGCTTCTCAGGATGATTTGTGACTATCTTAGAATGTTTGGACCTCCCTCTGATAGTGATGCCACTAACTTGATTAGGTTGTTCCAAGTAGTCTTTGAGATGATACGGATTTCTCCTTGGGTCAAACGGTCATATTACTCTGTGCTCATAGTTGTTCATACCTTGTAGTTTGACCTCTGCAACCCTGAAACAACTTGTTGCTTGAACTTCGTCACATTGTAGTCTATTTGTCTTCTTTTTTGTGTATTGCTGCTCTATTATACTTTGCTGCTCTTGACAGCTATATCTGCCTTCTGAATGCATTCCTAGAGTTGTGCTTTTTGCATTCAGTTGTTCATTGCTTCTGAAATGTTCTGTAAAGGTTTATGAGCTGGGCTTAACCCTTGTGGGAGCCACATTTCCTCCACTCATAATGTACTTGATGAATCAAACAGAAACATAATTACATCTGTATTTGCACACGAAGCAAACTTGTTAGAAAATAAATGCATGCTTTCAGTCGATATGCTTTGTCTTCTCAAAAGCTTTTGTGACGCTAACTGGTTTACTGCAATTTGAAAACATAAATTATACGTTTATAGATGATTTCATATGATGTATGATGCCTTGCCATTGCTCTAACATCGGTTTTCCAACATTTTATGCAGATGACGGGATAGCAAGGAGATAGCAGTTGGATGCAGGACAATGCAAACAAGATAGGACGACTCAGGGCACGGCAACAACATGAAGGCTCGTCATTCAGACAATGACGAGTCACCCTGTCTCATATGTATATTCATTTTTTAGTTTATGTATAAATGTATAGTTTGTCTTTTCATTTTGCAATGAAGCAGTTAGTCTCACGGCTTGTGTGAGATCTTATACACTTATTTTTTCAATACAAATTGCTGGTCTTTTAACCGATTTGTACAATCTCTTAAGTTCTGAAATACATTTGAATGCAACAATACAATTTTATCTCAATTTGTATCAAACATGCATGGTTTTAGCACAACAGAAGTAAAATGTACCTTTTCCTTTTTCAAAAACAGAAAAGCTCTACCTGATTGAGCTAGTAGTGAAATCTAGGTAACATCTTTGGCGACATTTGCTATATGTTTGCTTGCTAAACATCAGACCAGTTGCCTGAAGCATATCCATTGGGCATAGAGTCACACATGCTTGACAAAAACTTGAAAACACTTCCTTTCTTTCTGCAACTAACCACAGACTACCAACTCTTCTAAACCATCAAGTGCATGGGTATGGTCAGTGATGGTGAATAAAACACTGTTACTGAGGATATGCATCTGCTTGATGAGTTAGAGGGGATAACCAATAGGAACACCTCCTTAGCAAACTGCTGCAATTTATGACAACTCTATGAGGGAGATAGGCATGATGTGCGATAGTGAGTACATGTATTCACTGTTTCATATGATGGTTGTCTACTATACAACTGTCATACATGGCTACAACAGTTTCACAACTTACACAACCAAACCTAGAAAAAACTAACAACTTGTGCACAATCACACTTAGGGAAAATGAAAACTACCTCTAATCTAGTGTGCAGCAGCACTTATTTAACATCAAAAACTTAATCTACCCTACGTCTAACTAGTAGAGGCGTTGCTTAAACATGACCATTCACTGGTTCTTTGAAATAGATACCGATTCTCAATAACTTACAATATCTCACATGCTCAAAAACAACCTCCAGGAGGTGAATAATTGACATTACCAACTGCTGAAATGAACTTTGGAGAAGGAAAACAAGTCCACCTACCTCATAAATCTGATCATGCTTGCTGCTGTTCTGAGGTATATAGGCAGATTGAACAAGCTGCTCCTTGAGTTCAAGCTTCTCCGCAGGTGCGAGCATAACTGATAACACCTTTTTAGAGCTGACTTGAGCAAGATGTCTGATAGGACATCTGTTTAAACTGATGAATGCCTTTCTCTCTTTGCTGGCTTCTAGCTTTTGTATTGCTGATTCCTCATCTTGCTGATTGGAATGTCCCATTTGTAGTGTAAAATTTCCTTCCTCCAAAGCTGTTGTTTTACCTTCCATCTCAAACTCAATCTGATGTGGAAGAATTGTTTCACATGAATAAGATGGAGGAATGCCTGCCTCTTTGATCTGCATAGGCTGATTGTATGCTGCCGGTTCATAAGATACTAGCCTATCATTGATGTTAGAGCAAAAAACGTCAATGATCCCTGAAAACATATCCTCATCTAACTCATGAATTTGCAACTGATCTAGATGAGCTTTGTCATTCTGCCCATGAACCATCCTTTCCTCATGTTTATTTTCATCTTTCAGCTGATCTAAGACTTGACTATCACATTGATTGTCTTCTGTCAGCAACTCATCAGATTGTCTAACCTCTTCCTGTTCATTCAGCTTGATAAAAGAAGGGAGCTCATCAAGTAAAAACATGAAATCATTGCTTCTGATCCCTTTTTCAAGCTCCTCAACCTGCTGTCTTGGTTGTTCATGTTCCTTTTCTTCTTGCAAGATATCTAATTTCTTCTCCTTTTTAACACAAATAGGTTCATGAACAACAGGTTCTTCTTTTATCTCAGGTAACTCATTCTTTTGTCCACTAAACCAACTATCTTGATAGACAATAGGTCCACCTGGACAACGACGGATAGGAGGACACGAAGGCTGATCTGACAAGGAAACCTGAGGAATTGGCTTGGTCTCTTGTAGACATACAGGTTTTTCTTGTTCAAGTATAGGTTCTTTTAGTAGATGAGACCCTCTAAAACTTGGAATATTGAATTTAGGAGATTTAGGAGACTCACCTTGCTTGAAGCTTGGTAGTCTAAACTTGGGAACCTCGTCTTCAAAGAATGGATTCGGAAAACAAACAGCTGATTGAGTTTTCAAGTTCTGAAAAGAAGCCAACAAAACACTCTTTTGCTCTTCTTCTGCTAGCTGGATGCTAGAGCATGGTTTCGTTTGTGTGTTTGGTGGAGGGTCTTCACATGGTGAAAAAGATGGCCCTTTCCAACTTGGAATCTTAAATTTAGAAGGCTGTCTAAAATTTGAAATTTCAAACTTAGGAGAAGGTTCATTGGTAGGCTCATCTTGACCTATAGTGCGGATATGCACGAGATTAGGAAGAGGAGAAGGGCTTTGGACCTTAGGCTATCGAACTTGAGCTATTAACTGCCTCATTTGCTCTTCCTTGGCAGCAATCTGCCTACTCAAACATTCCTCCTTATACATTTGTGCCTCCATCTCTCTCTGATGAGCTTGAGCTTGATAAGCAAGCTCCTCCTGCTACATACTATACTCCTGTTCTACTGTGACAGCCTCAAATTCCCTTTGCAAGTTTAAAGCTATCTCCCTAATACTGATGTTAACATCTTGAGGCTGATTCAGAGGGTAGTTATGCTAGTTATGAGCAAAATGAGCTTCCTGCAAATGGCTATAGGCATGAATAGGTTGCCAGGAAAGCTGAGCAGGGGTGGGAGGGTAGTAAACATGAGGATTATGCTGATAATTTGCCATTGGTGGGTTATTTGGGAAAAAACCAACAGCATATTTTGCTTGGTAGGGCTGATAATAAGTGGCATAAGCATCATTCTCATGAAATGGAGGATGATAAGGCATATTCCCATGAAACATAGACATGTCTATCAAGCAAAAAGCTGGAAAATCAGAATAGCATACATTTTCTTGATTAAAATTTGAAACATACCAGTACTTGAACTGCTGAAACTAGTAGATGATCTTGCTAGAGTCGCCAGAGTCACTAGATGTGTAAACAAAATACCTCTACAAGGATGAAACTACTGCTGTACACATCAAACAGCAGTAACAATATGTGTAAAATGGACTTCACAGTCCCATCGAGCGTGCCAAAAACTGTTGTCTCTTAGATTTGTACCCTCGCCGAGTTGTAAAACTGGGCAATCTGGAGAAACATGGGATCTTTCCTAGGTCTGTGGGTGGCCTGTGTTGGAAAGAACCTCTGGAGAAGGCCGGCTTCCTGCTGGTACTCCACCTAAGCTACCTAGACTAAGACTTTGCAAAGAAAAGAGTAAGAAGGGTTTGCATGACAATGAAACCTACTGTCTAAGGTGATGCACCAAACGATCATCAGAAAATATACAGAAATGACACACTACAAAAACAATAATATTCAGGATCCTCTACACAACCCAGCAAATCACAATCTTTGCATCATTACTTTGTGAGGAGGCTAAATAACAACAGTCCTGTTAAGGAGAAATAGGTTTTCTCACTACCCACAACTGATTGTTCTCCCTTGCACAACTCACAACCTGCAAAAATTATGTAACCCCTGCATAAAGGCACCAACATGCAATACAAATCCAAGGACAAAGAAACATCACAAAGACCTGTACTAACACAAGGACACACAATATCAGAAGAAAATGGGAAGGTCTAGACTGCTTATTACTGCCAAAGAGGTGTTACAATGCTGTATATCTCTGAAAATGGGTTACAAAACTCTTCACTTCTGCAAAAGAACTCATAAAATTACAATATACAGAGCTGTGAAGAGCCAGAACCCCCTAAAACTGAACAAGGAAGAGGAATATATACAGCTCAAACAGCTGTAAACAGCTCATGCTCCACTCAAAAAAGATCAACCTCCACCAACTCCACTAGCTCCATTCTCGTGCATCTCATGAATAGTAAAAAAAATCCCCTTAAAATGCTCCAAAAAGGGGTCCCAATGCAGAAATGGTGGAGGCATGTCATCCACTATCATGGAGGCACTTAAAAATAGTATAAAATATCCTTTAGTGCTCTCTAATGCTTCAGATCTGTGTCATCATCCTTTTGCAGCATTAAAAATACCATAATGACACATTTTCTGCATTTAAATAACATTTAACTAAGAGGCTTATAATTACACCATCTTAGTAAATGTTTCACAATTTAAAGTTAAACAACTGTATGCAAAAAATAATGATATTTATGACATTTAATTCTAAATTTCTGATTATGCAAATGACATAAAAAACGTTTGTGACTCCTAGGCACGATGACCCGACTCATCACATCTGCATCATCTCGCCTCTCAAGGCTATCACAATGCTTCACAACTCCTAGTCATCCCATTTCCGCATACATTTTTCACACTATGATGTAGGGTTCAGTGCATATGTTTCAAAAACATCCCTTATGACTCCAAAATGCATCTCACGATGCCATCACATGTCATTTTACCCATCGGTCACACCTTATATTCATTCACCTTGTATGTCCTAGCCCACATTGGATTCACAACCTACCTTTGATCTACATCTGAAATCTCCCAACATACACCTTGTTCTTGTGCATACTTCCTCGACCTTGTATTTATCACCTTATGCTTCCCACCTTATAACTCCTAGCCACCCTCAACCTTGTATTTACCACAATACATTTAGAGTTGCCTTTTAAAAAAGAAATAAAAAGGCATAAGAGATGCCACGACCCCTTCTCACATCGCCATATGGATGGAAATAATGTTTCAAAAATGAAAGTAAACAAAAACACAATGCAAATTAGGTTTCCATCGAACCCAAAGGAGGAAGACCTAAAAACACTTTTCATTTTGTATTTGGTCCTACTCAAGCTGGCCACCATCTGAGAGGGTTTGAAGAAAAAAATGCAGCATTTTTGTCGAGTTTGAGTGCTGTTCCTTGTCGATTTTCTAAGGAAACAGGAGGTAAGATGCATTTTGTGAGGTTTTAACTCCATTTGAAGTCAGTTTTGGGCCTTCAAGGCCACAATTTGGCTGTTTATTGATGAATGGTCTACCGTTTTTCATATCCGACCACCATGATTGCAATTTGTTCCTGTGTAAGGCCATTCTGGAAAATTGAAAGAGCAAATCTATGTGATTTAGACACAGCAAAAAGGCAAAACCTGGAGGTAAGTCTTTCAACTGTCGAACTTTCTCCATTGTTTGAGTTTTCGCTGCCAGAAAACACGATTTTGAGGGGTTTCTGTAACTATTCTGCTTTGCAATGAGTAAAAAAGACTAAACTTTGATTTTTTCCTTTTTTCTGTAGCGTGAGGTTTAAACTTAAAAAATACTGCATTTTTTCTTGCTGTTTGCTACTAGAAGGCATGACTTTGACTCTATTTCTGAGAAAACAAAATCCTTCATTTTTCCTTTTTGTTGTTCACAAAAGGGGTCAAAATTCCATTTTCTGTTGTTGGCGAGTGCTGTGGCATTTGAAAAATTTGCATCTCCTCTGTATACTCGCTGCTGGGAGGCACAATTTTGGTTTTTTTTCTGAGTATAATTCTTGAAATGAGTAACATTGTCTATTGTAGAACCTGCATAACATTCCTCAAAATCTCAGACATCACTTTCATTTTCCTCTGAGAGTCTGAAAACACAAATATAGCCTTCCGATGCATATCACTTTGGTCCTAGAACTTGAGTCCTGCCAGTTCTACCTTTACTCTCTGCCCTTTCTCAACAGGATTTGCATACGTATCCATTGCCTGCAGTTCAAAGTAACTTTACACAGGTCTCCAGGTAAACTATTATTGGTATTTCAGCATAACAAGACTCCTTAATACCAACTCTTAAAGACACTTCAAAACTTGGTCGCAAAAATTCCAAATTGCCTCCCAACAAACATTTCACTTGCATATGCATTTTGTCTTGTGTTAGATTTACAGATTCATCCTCAGTCTGAATCCACACTTGCTTTCCCATTCTCTAAACTTGTATTAGAATCTTTGGACAGGACATAAAAGCTATCTAGTTTGAATAGACACCATAGCATGATATATAAATTGGTCCAATTTGAGATCTAAGCGATTTGGCGAGCTCTGTGCTTTCTATTTTTTAAAATCTGCATTTTCTGTCAGTTGTAGCGTGATCTTGAGACTCCATTGTTGTTGTTCTCTTTCAGAGGGTTCTATAGCATGTAAACTTGAAAAAAAATTTGCATTTCTTCTTCGTTATTGTGGCAAACAAAATGTAAATCTTCCTATTTTCTGGAAATTATGTCTTTAATAAGTCTGATGGCTATATATTTTGTAGCATTTAAAACTAGACAATAGAAAAACTATATTTTCCTTTATAAATCTGCAATCTTTTGGCTGTGACAAGCCCCAGACTTTACTTCTTTTGCTGTCCCTAACAGATGACTGTGCCTCTCGTTGTATATTGCTACTTCTCAGGATGATGCGTGACTATCTTAGAATGTTTGGACCTTCCCTCTGATAGTGATGCCACTAACTTGATTAGGCTGTTCCAAGTAGTCTTTGAGCTGATACGGATTTCTTCTTGGGTCAAACGGTCATATTACTCTATGCTCATAGTTGTTCATACCTTGTAGTTTGACCTCTGCAACCCTGAAACAACTTGCTGCTTGAACTTCGTCACATTGTAGTCTATTTGTCTTCTTTTTTGTGTATTGCTGCTCTATTATACTTTGTTGCTCTTGACAGTTGTATCTGCCTTCTGAATGTGCTCCTAGAGTTGTGCTTTTTGCATTCAGTTGTTCATTGCTTCTGAAATGTTCTGTAAAGGTTTATGAGCTGGGCTCAACCCTTGTGGGAGCCACATTTCCTCCACTCATAATGTACTTGATGAATCAAACAGAAACATAATTACATCTGTATTTGCACACGAAGCAAACTTGTTAGAAAATAAATGCATGCTTTCAGTCGATATGCTTTGTCTTCTCAAAAGCTTTTGTGACGCTAACTGGTTTACTGCAATTTGAAAACACAAATTATATGTTTATAGATGATTTCATATGATGTATGATGCCTCGCCATTGCTCTAACATCGGTTTTCCAACATTTTATGCAGATGACGGGATAGCAAGGAGACAGCGGCTGGATGTAGGACAATGCAAACAAGATAGGACGACATAGGGCACGGCAACAGCATGAAGGCTCATCATTCAGGTAATGACGAGTCACCCTGTCTCATATATATATTCAATTTTTAGTTTATGTATAAATGTATAGTTTGTCTTTTCATTTTGCAATGAAGCAGTTAGTCTCACGGCTTGTGTGAGATCTTATACACTTATTTTTTCAATACAAATTGCTGGTCTTTTAACTGATTTGTACAATCTCTTAAGTTCTGAAATACATCTGAATGCAACAATACAATTTTATCTCAATTTGTATCAAACGTGCATGGTTTTAACATAGCAGAAGTAAAATGTACCTTTTCCTTTTTCAAAAACTAAAAAGCTCTACTTGATTGAGCTAGTAGTGAAATCTAGGTAACACCTACGAGGGCCAGGAATAGGCTAAACCACCCAAAAACCACAACTGCCTAAAATGGGGACATTACAGAGGATTCATGATATCGCGCACCATCGGATCAACTTTGAGAAAGCTCATTGAATAGCTAGCAGGAATGATATCTTGCTGAATACAAAGGAAGCTTTTGAGGACGTGCCATTGGCCCAACTCAGTGCCAGGACAATTGATGTCATCAACAAAGGAGAAAGTTTTTCAAGGTGGGACCCAAGTGATAGTAGCTGTGAAAGGTGACAACTATGTGGCATCACCACGAGTGTTTATGTTGAGAACTTTGTGTTGACTTTTTCCCAGACTGGATGCTTATTCCCAGATTTCCCTACAAGGTAGCCATCAGTGATCAACAGGATCTCTGGGCCAGGGGCCAACAGTGTAGGAGATAGACTCTGTATTTTATCTCCTCTTCTTCTTTAGGCTCTGCAAGACCTAGGGGGTATTCCCTACTCAACATCCATGAGGATATGCATACAAAGGCTGGGATGCTGACAGAAAGCAGATAAGTCCTCCTGTAAGTAGACCAAAACTGAAAGATAAGAGCAAAGGGGCTAGCTTTGGGCCTATTTGCAGTTGTAGACAGAGGACTGAGGATCCTAAAACTAATTCTAATGTCCTAATGGTTGTTTTAGATTTTGATTTGGATTTTAAGTTTGGATGCAAAGCTGGACATGGTTGTAACACAAACACAAAGCAAGATTGGTGCCTATCCAGGGCCTGGAGTCAGTAGACATACACCTGTGAATGATCAACATGAATAGCTAAAACTGGATTTCAGGGGGATATATGTGATACCTGCCCTACAGATATCTCCCAATAAAGAGTGTTAAGTTATCTCTACTTATGGCATCCCTACTGCAGTATACCCTTCCCAATGTTCAACCTGAAAACAGTTTAATCTACCCCTTGAGCAGAAGTTAAAAGATCAGACATTCAACATAGGAATTCTATGCTCTAGAATCTAAACATTACCCAAATATCCAGATTCAGAAGAAGAATACATGCAATACTGGAGACAGAATTAACAAAACACATGCTAAGATAGCATTTCTCATATAAGATTAATCATGAAATCAGTGGGTTCGTGCCAAAACATACAACAAGAGATACATAGACTCACAGGTTTAGCTGTACAGAGCAACCAGATCAGCTTGTTTTGAATTACAGAGCCAAAAATCTTCAACTTTCAACAACCAAAAAATGAGTAACACTTCCTGCTTATAACAGCCAGGTAGTGTACCACAGCAATTAATTACATGGTTGACCAAAAATCCCGCCAGATACACAGTATCAGAAAAATGGCGCTCAATGCATTACCAGATTGGCGCCCAAACATGAATGCAGCAGGTAGGGGAGGAGACAGGAAGAAACCTCGAGCCCTGCGCCACTGTTCGTTGATGTACACCTTCAATCGGGTACCAGATCCGTCCACACCTCTGCAACCCTCGCCATTAATGGTGCACCAACCCGCAGCCTGGGGAAAAACATCAACTGTGCATCGCAACCATTTCCCGCCAAGATTCATCGTCATGATATTTGAAAATATGCAGGATATCAATTATCCCACATGCACCCCGCGGCGACCTTTTCAACACTTTATATACTAGGCCACGAGCATATATAATGTCAGTGCTTTTGCTCCTGACGACACTAGTATAAGACTTCATCATCATCCTCCAACAGCATGATATCCTGTCGCTTGAAATATCACCCTGACGTCAGCATCATATCGCAATATAACCTGCATGATAATCGCCTTCATCGGCACAACCTGATCCATCGGAGGAAGATCCTCCTGCTTAGCCAATACCAAAAGTCTGGCCGATGAACATCCTGATGACGTCACCTTCATATCCTGCTGACGTCATCAGCATATCTGCCTACTGCGCACCTCCTCATATCCGGATGACGTCATCATCATGTTTGCAAATATCGGGGAATCTCCACAAGATGATCAGTGTTAGAAATATGACCCCCCCCGACCTTGATGACGTCATCATCATATCGACATCAGGATGATATTCGGAAGATAACCGGATATTTGGAAATATCATCCTGATGCACAAATATCATGTTGCACTGTAGCTCCACTATAAGATCGGGGTGATAGATGAATATGCCAGATATTTGAAAAGATCACCCCCCACTAGATAATGCACGAAGCCGACAGGCGGATATCTCCCTTCGGAAATATCATGATGCAGACAGGCAGAAAAGCAGATATCACCCTGACGTAAGAATGACGTCAGCATCATCAGGATGATAAAACAACGAACATGAAGTGATACAACAACATCAGGATGATATTGACTAAGATCATCCTGACGTCCAAAATATGATGACCACGATGAAAATCGGTTCACACTTAGAACTTTACAGCAACATCATCAGGATGATCTTAACAAAGATCACCCGATGTTAAAATATCACCCCAGCGAAAGATCATGCAGGTAGACAATATGATGACCCTCGCAAGCAACACGGCGATAACTGGAAATATGATCATGATGATGACGACCCTCCAGAAAAATAGGCCGGGTTGAACAACTTAGAAAATGACCCCCTCGGAAGATCGGGGTGACATCATCATCATAAAAGGGCAGGGTGATAATTGGAAGATCACCGGATATTTGAAAAATCACCCTCCGCAAGAAAATTAAGGCACCTTGTAGCTCATCAGCAGGATCAGGATGATATCTAGACATCACTCGATATTGAAATATGATGATCCTGATGAAAAACAAGTCGACAGAAAACATGAGATGCTGACCACCATCGAAGCAAACATGATGATGATGACCTCCTCCTCAGGAAAATATGATGCTGCAGCTGAAAAATGCTGAAGAGGTCCAACACTTAGAACATTTTTAAGGAAGGTGCCTGCATGAAAATTGCTCAAAAACTGTCAGTCAATTCAGGCACTAACACTTTGGAAGCTAGATTTTAAAACCTTGCTAGCCCTACAATCTGCCAGATCATCCCCTTCATCTAATGGCCTATGGCAGTAATTAAAGTGAGGGTCCCACTTTCAAGCTAAAAACCAAAAGGAGGACTTTCACTGATAAGAAAAGTCTCTTAAAGGATAAAAATATCTCTGCTACTAAAGTAATGGTCATTACTCCCTGTGAAAAGGCAAAATTCAAAGTGTGTCAAATCTTCATAAAATCATGCACACAAGAGAATTAATGAAGATTTGATTTCTTTGAAGATTGTGCACGCCTCTATTAAAATTTCCCTTAATTAATGTCGGTTGTTGCCTTAGGGGCAATATTTATCTATCTTTCTTTCCTATAAAAGGGGATGTTCTCTGTATAAAAAAGAGAGAGCCTTTCTATTTATAGCCGAGCCAAACTTCAACCTGATGTGAAGAAAGAGTTTTTCCGCATTTTCTGTAGTAAGATATAAGCGACCTTTATGATTGTGTCTCTGGATCATGTACTTAGTCTGTATTTCATTCATAAGTAATATCATAATCTTGGATAATGAAGTTGTGATTTTTGTAATTCTGAGTTATTATACCTTGCTTGTGTAATATTCTTTGTTATTTGTTAAAGTGTGTTGATCCTTATTGACTACGTTATCATGAGTCATTTCCTTACACTCTAACGGCAATAAATATCTTTTCTAGCTTATGGCCTTTTACTGTTTCAATACTTAGTTGGTTTCCCCCTTTTATTCTTCTCCCTTTTTCTAAAAATTTTTCATAAGCCCGAAAGATAGGGAATCGAACCTCATCTGGAGATTGAACAACCAGGTTGGTTCTGCCACCCTAGTCTCTTCTTTCCATTGTTGATAGTTCCAAGTAGTGTACATACGAGGTGCAAGCCCTCGAGCATCAGAAGACTGTCAATAGTTTTTGACACACCCGGTGGGACTCAAACCTACAAATGCCTGATTAGAAGTCAGAGATTCCAAAGTTTACCTAGTTAGGGCCAGTAATTCCTTAACAGAAGATTGGAAATTATAATTTACTTGGCAACTCTGCTTAAACCCAAAACTTCCATAAATATGTCCTTTGGAATTCATACTAGATCAGCAACCAAAGCTAATCCAAGTATATTGGTTCCTCCTCTTGTATTTATTCCAAAGAAAAGGCTACCAGTGACTAAAATCACATCACAAACTAGTCAGTAAAATAGTCACATGGCCCTCCTACAACCCAGAATATTCCATGCATGGAATACAAGAGGATTGTTAGCACCACCAATTGCACCTAGTATATGGGGAGCTATTCCTGATGCAGTACTACACTCACTACCACAATATACTGGAGAAAATTTTGCCAATCCAACTGAGCATCTTCGTGATATAGTAAATCATTATACTGTTCATAACATCACTGAAGAAAATATTGCTTTAAGACTAATAGCTGCCTTGTTCAAAGGAAAAGCTCTGGATTGGTATCATTCCCTAGTTACACATTCGATAGTAGATTGGGACCAGCTTGGTCATGCATTAGTTAATAGATTTAAAGAAAAGGGTGATGCTACATTACTTTTTGAACAACTCAGAATTATAAAGAGCCCCAACTGAGATGCTGGATGACTTCAACAATAGATTTGAAAAGAGATGGAAAAGAATTCTAGCTGAGACCTGTCCCACTCTAGGTATGGCCTATAATTTCTATTTAAAGGCTATAGACTCAGAAATTGCAATAATGATTAAAAATAGGGGAGGGAATGTTGAAATTAAGGAACACTGAGAGGGGGGGTGAATCAGTGTTCTACAAAACTTATTATTATGTTCCTTTATAAATTTACCACATACATTCAAAAGAAAGAAACAAAAACATAAGAATAGCAACAACAAGATCATTACACATGAATACCAGGATTTTTACATGGAAACCCAGTTAAGGGAAAAACCACGGTGGGGGTTAACCCACAAGATTTTATACTCTGTTAAAAGTATTACAAAATGGGAAGCACATGCCTTCGGGCACACTGCCCAGAGCTCACTGTTCAAAGGACACTCATTGCCTACAAGATCAATTACAAGAGTTCACTGAAATGTTTGAATTGAAGAATAGCATCTAACAATGCAAGATTACAGTTCTGGTTAGGCTCAATATACTGACTTCACACACTTCATCTCTTACTACCCTGTTTCACTATTCTGCCATGATCTGAACCCTAGATCTCTTTGCTTCGCACTTGTTACTGCTACACTTCACAACTTTCACTTCATATTCGCACATTCAGACCTCAAAATGCTCGAACTCATCGATTATATATCCGCAACATGGGATTTCATCAACTACAGTCGGCCTCAAGAAAACTTGAAAACTTTTTCAAGATCACTGTTCTGTCGGCTGAATCCATACACAAACATCAATTTGGACCAAAACCTGTGTATTCAAGTCACCACACATGTCGACCAATACCACTGGATCTCACAAATTACTTAACCAACAACTTCTAATCTGCACAAGGATCAAACACCAAGTTGGCATGTTCTTCACTAGACTGAACTGTCTAACCAAAACCTGATACTCATATGCTTGTAACTTTCAATCCCTTCATCACCAGAGGCTAAAAACTTGGATTTGGGTAGCCCTGACATCCCTTAGCATCCCCTCAGATCCGTAACACAATATGATAACCTGTGGAGAAATGTGGACCAAATGCTGAACCCTATCATATGCTCTATTCCTGTCTATCCGGACTTAAACAAATCTACAACCTGACTTCCGGTATGATCAAATGATACAATGCGGATGTGTAAGATAGATTTAGTTGCCATCAATGATGACACCTGACATGCCTTGTAGTGTCTCTTGCCAACAGGGAACACCCTCCCCGGAGCTTATGGAAGAAAATGATCTCATACAAATAGGGCGATTGGCACCTAGATTTCCCATGCATGTGATTCCAAATATGCAAAATGTGATCCCTCTTTCTTATGAAAATCACTTGCAAGTTCCACCACCCATTATAGCTGCAATGCCAACTCAAAATTATTCCCAAATTCAATTTTGTTGACCCACCACCTATCTCAGAGATTGATGGGATGAAAGGATTTCTCTAGAATATGTCCAATGATGTAACGAATCTTAAGAGATAGCAAAATTATCAAAGGCCAACATATGATAAAAATCAACAATCTCAAGTCCACCAAAACAATGGTTACTATAAACTAAATCAAGTTACTAGACCTTTTTAGAATACTAAAGGCTTTGTACCAAAACCCACTTATCAACCCAAAGTCTATCCAAATCCTTCTTTACAGAATCAAATTGTACTAGTTGAAATGCCAATCCAATAGATTCCCCCAAATCCTTGTTGAAATAGATAGGACAACTGAGAAGGGGGGGTGAATCAGTTGTCACAAAAACTTAACTTCATATGAATATCAAACCATCAATTACTTAACTTCTAATAATTAGATTTAAACATGAAAGCCTAAAACCATAGACTTAATCACAATCACACATTCAACACAGTAGACACCAAATTTTTATGTGGAAAACCCTAAAAGGGAAAAACCATGGTGGGTGTTAGCCCACAAAATATGAGTTATAACAATACTGAAAAATAGAGGCTCACTACCTATAGGGCTCACTACCCAAATTGCTCACTACAAAGAATGGCTCACTCCCAAAGGGTGGCTCACTGCCAAAAGATGGTGAACTAATTTGGTAGCATCTACTCCATGCCTAGGTTTAGTTCCATTGAAGTACAATATAGCTCCTCTGCTCTACCTTTTATTCCTTCGCACTTATCTCATCATTTTCGCATTCCACACACACTTTCCACAATTACATTACAAGTTTTTATACAAGTCATCAACCTTGGAATGTACATCAAGGTTGGCAATACATTCATCAACCATTGGAACATTCTCCAAGGTCAGCATTACAATCATATGTTGATAACTGAGAGGGGGGGGTGAATCAGTTATCCTAATTATTTCCCTTATTGAACTTTCCTTTTAATTGATGCAGCATAGAATCAAACACAAAAACATTAATCATGAAATAAGAAACATATGACACAGTATTTTTGACGTGGAAACCCTGTTAAGGGAGAAAACCACGGGGTGATTAACCCAAAATTATTCTCTGTTAGAAGAATAGGAAATTACAAAAATGGCACTTGCCAATTAGGGCTCACTGCCCGAGCACACTGCTCACAAGAGGCCCACTGCCTACAAGAAGACACACTGTCTACAAAGTGATGAGAATCACAATCTTGAACTGATTGGGAAGCATCTGCATATGCTGGAGTTCAGTTCCGGTTAGGTTCAGTACACTGATCTGCTGCACTTCATCTTTCCTCTGTTCTTTATTCTGCTATCTTTCACATACCGGATCCTTTTTGCTACCTCTGCTCTTATCTGGACTTATTTGCATATATCTCCACATCATCACTCCCTTCACAACTAAATCCATCCTCTATATATATCCGCAAAAGTAATTTCATCACTTTTCTAGTCGGCATCCGGAACAGTCTAGTTTCTTACAAACTCTCATTCTGTCGGCTGAATCCTTCCTCACCAAGCAATGCGGATCAAGCATATACTTGTAGATATCATTAATCATGTCGGCCAAACATGATTCATGCCTTCACAACCTCTGTTATCAACAGTAACACATCCGGAAAGCAGTCTGATACTCTGCCAGTCAGTTCTTCCTCTGTTTTCACTGTCTCTCAGGAATCCGGTACTCAACCATTCATATCTTTTTCCTTGTCCATCACCGGAGGCTAAATCCTTGGAATATACCACTCAAGGTAGTCCTCTTGACTTCCCCAAATCCGCACTGCACCAAGACACTTCCTCTGAGAGATCCGGACCAATCTGTCGGACCTTGCCACATGCTCTGTTCTTCTTCACCGGACCACAACATTCTTTATTCTGACTTCCGGTAGAGACACATCATGACTTGCGGATATGTGGGATGACCTTTGTTGCCATCAATGACAACAACCATGAATCCATATAGTGTCTCTTGCCAACAATCTCCCCCTTTGGCATTGATGGCAACACTTAGTGAAAAATGACTAAGTGTTTTCACTATGCTCCCCCTTTGCTGATGCTCTGTCTTTATATACAATTTCCGGAACTCCCCCTTAGTTGGATTCCTCATTTTTCACTGCTCCTCACTCCCCCTTTGACATCAATGGCAAAGGGTAGGGTCCGCACACCAAAATTTTCAAAAATTTTCTATATATAGCCGCATATTTACATACTCACATGTACTGAAGAATGTCTGCAAAGGATGTCTGCAATTGGATCATTTTTGTAGCCCAACTTTGCTTCATTCTATCCAAAATTGAAATGTGACCACTTAACAAAAATGCAAAAGCTTCTGCCCGCTTGAGATCTGTCGGATCTTTTGTTTGGGCGGTGGTCTGAGCATCACTGATGGCCTCATGCATAGTTTCCAACTTAGGGATTATAATCCTTCTAAGTTCTCCCATCCGGTTAGTGATGTTCTTTCTTTCCTTCTCAAGATTCTTTATTTCATTCAAGACTACAATAGTCTGACATTCTTGATTTATTATAGAGGAAGAGAGAGGATCAAAACTTTGAGATAAGCTTTGTAGCTTATCCTGTTCCTCTTTTATTTTCTTGTCAAATGCTGCTGTTGCCTTTGACCAGGATATACAAAATTTATAGATGTCACCGCCATCCTTAAGAGCATTCTCTAAGCTCTTTATTCCAATGCTTACAATCTTCCTATCTTTAGAGATTAATTCTAATATTTCTGAAAATCTCTTATCCAAAAATTCCTTCCGGACCTTTTCTTCAGCTGATTTTTCTAGAGAATCAAAATGTGTATCAACACTGCTGACTAAGGTTTTTAGATTACCGGAAGTGGAGGCTGTCGGATCTATTTGGATTGATGGCATAATCTTTACAAGTACTCCGGAAGCAGCCTCTATCAACTCACAGTCTTCCATATGAGACTTCAGGAGCTTTTCATTTGCCTTGGCATTTGCAAATGAAGCTATCTTCATTGTTTGTACCGGAGAGAGAGAGTCAAAGTCGAATGGGCCTTTTAGAAGCTCCGGTTCATCAATCTCTAAAGTTTCTTTGCTCAAAAATTGTTGAACAGTTTATGCAGTGTCTCTTGCCAGAGACAGATGTTTCTTTTCTTCTGCAGTCTTGGAGCTGTCAACCTCTTTGTCTTTCACCACTGCTTCCTTCTCCTGTAATTGCTCTTCTTCTTTGGATCCGGAGACTGTAGGGGAAACCAGAGGAGAGATGCTAGCTTGTTCATGGGCCACTTCTTCTGGAGCAGAGGGTCCCAAGTCCTCAGCTGTTTCTGTACCTAAGTCCTCTACAACAGGAAGATTGAACCTTTTGAAGGCCTTCCGGAGGATCTCTTCTGTTTCTTGGGCCACTTTGTCAGTCTCACCAAGCATGAGTTGATTCATCCTGGCTTTGCTTCTGAACTCATCTTTGCAGTCCTTGAAGATAATGTTCATTGTCTTGGGATCAATTTGAGGATATAGTTGAATAGCTATCTGCTCCCGGATCTCAAGATCTTTAGCATGAGCATTATTCTTTCTTACTTCCAATTCCTTTTCTAGGCTTTTAGGAATAAGAGATATGATTTCAATGAAAGCCTTATTATATATGTTAAGATATTTGACTGTGGCCTCCTGCAGAGTCTTTTGGTCGGCCTCACTGAAGTCATCATAAGATTCAGTCATTGGTTGAAGGTTTCCATCCACCGTGACCGACTTGATTATGCTCTCTAGAGACAGAGTGGGCTTTTCAACAGATACCTCTGCCATTTCATCCTTGTCTTGGCCTGTGGAGGGCTTACCGGATCCTTTCTTCTTCTGTTTCTTTATTTCTTTTACTCCCTCATCTGACTCTGTTTCCTCTTCATCCTTTTGGCTTCCATAAGCCCTTGTGGCTTTTGTCTTGGATCTCTTACCGGATGCCTGGACTTCCGGTTTTGAACTTTTGGTTGTGGGAGGTGCAGATCTCTTTGATGATCTGGTCCGGGTGGGAGCTTCAACCGGAGCACTTTCTTTACTTTTCTCTTCTTCCTCGGCCTTCCTCCTCTTTTCCCGGCTGGCATCAAGTGCCTCCTTTGAGATGCCTAGGCCTTGAGCAATGTGCTCTACTTCTTTTCTCACCTTTCTTTTAATCTCAGGTTCCCTGAGTTCTACATGTATTTTTACACTCAGCTCCTCAAAGGTTCCAAACCTTTCTGCCTTAGGATCTTTGGGCTGACTTAGCATGTGTTGAACATGCAGCTCCACTATCTGTTCATCCACTTCATACCCCATGGGCATGATCCAGACAGTCCTTGGCTCTACTGCCTCCATTAGGCACTGATCAGTGTCAACCATAAAGCACACTGAGTCTTTGTATTTTTCAACAAGAGACTGGGGAATTCTCTCTCTTGCTTGCATCATGCTCTGAAAGTTTTTGAAGTATCCCCATAGAGCTGTATTTCTCGCTTTTGCATCCCCAAGTCCATGCAAATAGTCTCTTATCTGGACTGCAACAGGTTTGTCATTCTGCCATACCCATCCACTTGTTCCGGGTAGCTCATTCATGAAGTAGAAGAATAGACATACAATAAGAGTACCATACTTAAAGGAATTCTTCTTATCCTTCTTGTTTTTTTGTATATTTTCCATTAATTGGCTTAGCAGTAGTTCGCAGAGATCATATTCTGCATTCTTTCTTAGCATTTCATAGGCAGTGTATACTGCAGTTCCGGATACAGAATTCTCCCTGCTGGAGTGATAGATCTTGTATCCTATTATCATTGATGCATATTTGATATCCGGATCCGAAATGTCTTCAATGGTCATTGCCCTCTTATCAAATTTTGATCCGGTGGCCTCAGTTACAATGTTGTTCTTGACAGATTTGAGGATAGGTACCCCTCCGGAAGAGTATAGACCAGTTACTGCTCTAATTGCCTCTTTTGTGATCTTGCAGGGTCTATCTAGCCATAGAAAGTTGTCATGCATCCTGCTCAGTACATACCGGACCCATTCATCTTCTTCAAAGCAGGGGAAATGAATAAATTGCTCAAATTGTTTCTTCTGGATATCCTTATACTCTGGTTTAAGCTCAAAAGCATTGTCTATCAGTTGCTTGTGATAGAGGTCTCTTAATTTGAATTCCCCAAATTCCTCAATGCTTGCATGTATGTAAACCCTAATGTCTTCGGTATGTAAAACTCCGTGAGGAACACTAGAGAAGGCTCCTAGTGGATCTACCTCCAATGATTTGTAGGGATGTTTCTTGAATGAGGGGCGAGGTCTATCAGAGATCTTAACTATGTTTGGAGTAGCCATTCTTCAAAGATTTGCAGTGAGGTAATGAAAAACGGAGAATACCTTATGCGCCTTCGGTTTGCACGGAGTGGTTGGATTGATTTCTTTATGCAATAACTTCGGCAGGAGATCCTTGGTGTGCTTGATGAACCTTGTTGCAGAGCTCCACTTTTCGCTTCTTCTCGAGTGCAGAATGAGCAAATGACCTTTGAGAAATCCCTTAAATTGCTCCGCGAACCCTAATATCTGTCTGCAATAAATGCTTCACCTACATCATTCCGGTTTGCCTTGTCTGGATAGCTTGGAGTATCCCGGATTAGTCCTGATCTGTGGATATCATCCGGATCTTTCAATCATGAATAAATCGAGGTAACATATTACAAGAACATCCCAAACACTCTGTCCAATCCGCAGAACAAGATAGTGCATTTCCGGATCTTTCCGGACCTTTTTGTAATCCTTTATCATACCGGAGCATCTCCCTGAACAGGTCTTATTTGATCGATCACAGCTTCTTCATAACTCCATGCGGACCTCTGAAAACTTGACTGAAGTATCTCAAGACTCATATCTACAAACCCTTTGATCCACATCTTGTGCCACATCCGGCACCACTTGTTTGGCTGGGGGAACAAGATTTTCTTTGAGTCTCCCCCTGAGCCTGAGCTCACTTTTTAATTTCTGGAAGAAATATCAGCACCAGAGTCTGGTGCGGATCCAACCTCTACATTCTCTGAACTTTTCTTCACCCAAATCTTGCTCATCTGATTCCTAACCTCATCCGCATTCATCTTTTGTTTACCCTTGTCTTGATTCTGATTATACACCGGACCTCTTTTGTCCTGATTCTTGTTTCTGCAGACTTTAGCATTATGACCGGACCTATTGCAGATTTGGCAAATAACATTTCTTTGCATATTTGACTGATATCCTCTTGATCTGCATTGATTAGCCATATGACCTACTCTATTGCATGTGAAGCATCTACCTTTGAATGATTTGTTTACTTGCATAATTCTGCATTCATGGGATTTGTGTCCATACCTTTTGCAGTTGAAGCACTGTCCGAAGAAGGATGAATTAATTTGATTCATTCTCATCCTGCACTGATTAGCTTTGTGACCAAAGTGGTTGCAGCTGTGGCAGTATCCATTGAAGGATGGATATCTTTGAGCATTTGGCTGTCTTACCGGAGGTCTTCTGCTCCTTGGATTTTCTGAACCAAGATTCTTCTGACCGGATCCGGAGCTTTCTCCTTTCTCATATCCCAAACCATACTTGTCATCTGTCCTCTTTTGACTTCCAAGAAGAACTTCAAGTTGAGCAGAACTTATCTTGAATTTCTCTTTATATTCATTTGCTGTTTGAAGGTCTCTTTTGAGAGAGGCAATTTGATCCTCAAGTTTTCCTTCATTATCTTTGGCATCTTCAAGATCAGATTCAAGATGTCTGATAATCCTGTCCATCTGGTGGCATTCTTCTGATTTTTCTTTAAGAGATTGTCTTAGATTGTCTTTAGCCTTTCTTTTTTCTTCAATCTCTTGAGTAAACTTTATAGTTCCTGATTCCATTTCATGTCTTAACATAATGACTTCTTTTGATAACTTTTCACATAACTTGGTTTGCTCAGTCAATTCTTCATTTGTATTGCTTTCTTCACTTTGTCTTGCCAACTGTTGAAGCAGCTCCTTTCTCTTTTTCATAGAGAGACTTAATTTGTCTTTTAATTCTCTCATGAATTCATCAGCCTGTTTGAGTCTTTCCTTTAATTCACTGACTTCAGAATTTGACTGTTCAAGATCCTCAAGAGCAGTCTTGAGTTGCTCCCTTAAACCATATGCATCCATTTGAAATCCCAGATCTTCCTCAAGCTGTTAGGCTCTATTAGGAGGAACTTAGCTCTGATACCAATTGTTGATAACTGAGAGGGGGGGGTGAATCAGTTATCCTAATTATTTCCCTTATTGAACTTTCCTTTTAATTGATGCAGCATAGAATCAAACACAAAAACATTAATCATGAAATAAGAAACATATGACACAGTATTTTTGATGTGGAAACCCTGTTAAGGGAGAAAACCACGGGGTGATTAACCCAAAATTATTCTCTGTTAGAAGAATAGGAAATTACAAAAATGGCACTTGCCAATTAGGGCTCACTGCCCGAGCACACTGCTCACAAGAGGCCCACTGCCTACAAGAAGACACACTGTCTACAAAGTGATGAGAATCACAATCTTGAACTGATTGGGAAGCATCTGCATATGCTGGAGTTCAGTTCCGGTTAGGTTCAGTACACTGATCTGCTGCACTTCATCTTTCCTCTGTTCTTTATTCTGCTATCTTTCACATACCGGATCCTTTTTGCTACCTCTGCTCTTATCTGGACTTATTCGCATATATCTCCACATCATCACTCCCTTCACAACTAAATCCATCCTCTATATATATCCGCATAAGTAATTTCATCACTTTTCTAGTCGGCATCCGGAACAGTCTAGTTTCTTACAAACTCTCATTCTGTCGGCTGAATCCTTCCTCACCAAGCAATGCGGATCAAGCATATACTTGTAGATATCATTAATCATGTCGGCCAAACATGATTCATGCCTTCACAACCTCTGTTATCAACAGTAACACATCCGGAAAGCAGTCTGATACTCTGCCAGTCAGTTCTTCCTCTGTTTTCACTGTCTCTCAGGAATCCGGTACTCAACCATTCATATCTTTTTCCTTGTCCATCACCGGAGGCTAAATCCTTGGAATATACCACTCAAGGTAGTCCTCTTGACTTCCCCAAATCCGCACTGCACCAAGACACTTCCTCTGAGAGATCCGGACCAATCTGTCGGACCTTGCCACATGCTCTGTTCTTCTTCACCGGACCACAACATTCTTTATTCTGACTTCCGGTAGAGACACATCATGACTTGCAGATATGTGGGATGACCTTTGTTGCCATCAATGACAACAACCATGAATCCATATAGTGTCTCTTGCCAACATCATACATAAAATAGGTTTGGACCTAACACAAATTAAGCTAAGGAAAGATGTAAAGATGTATGCGGATCACGCCATGCCTTAGCTGGGACTCAAATGCAATCTTTCACGCCATGACACGCTTCTACAATCTTCAATGCATCTCCGCAATTAGTGAAATCAACCAACTCGTCCAAGACTAGTGAGCACACTAGGTCTTCTAAGAACATTCTTCAACCACGATCCAGATTTCTCTCCACGGACCAATTCAAAGGTAGGAACACGATCAGGAGACATCCAAAAGCACATTATAATCATCAGAAACATCCACACAATACCCAAATACTTTACCCATTAGATTCTTCAAACCGGAGCACAAGAACAACACTGTTAGCCACTGTCATAAGGAAAAAGATTACTTGCGGACCACCAGATCATGAACCAATAGAGTTGGAGGCACTTATCATCATAACAAACTTAATTCCAGAACTGCAGACCAAAATACTTCAATGCGGAGGAATGCAGAGCATAACACTTTCTCCCTATCATCACCAAACATGCAGGAAAAATAGTTTTCACTATGGTGATCATAACTCACTCAAATCTTCATACCAGAGGCTCAAACTTGGAATATAACATCTTTAGAAAGACTTCTAAATAACTTCCAATCTGCAGGCAAAGATATTCATTCTACAAGAAATGTGGAGCATTCTTCTAGACTGTTCTTCTGTATGTAATACACTATTTCCATTGCAACTCACTGTTTTTACTAGAGGAGCTAATTTTCTCAATATCCTCAACATCAAGATCACTTACATAAGTAAATACAGAGTATCTCACTCATTACAAGAAAGCAACAAAATAAGAGCACAGTTGACACCAATGACAACATAGATATGTTGACATCAATGACAACACCGATTAGGCACATACTTGCAACAATCTCCCCCTTTGTCATTGATGGCAACATATGATGTGAAAAACTGAAAAGACCATCAAGACAAGATTCTCCCCCTTTCTCTTTACACATCTGTATTCTTTCTCCCCTGAGTTTTTCACATGATTTCCCTCCCCCTTTGACATCAATGGCAAAGGGCACATACTTGCATTCTACTGCTCTGATCCAACTGGGCTGTTACCAACACATCTAGCTACTCCCCCTAAGAGGTAGCTCCCAAAACATCAATCTAGATCAAAGAATGAGACTTGAACACCTCTGGATTGATGCATTCTTATGCATCTTAGTTGAGGGTAGGAGGGGTAATGACCCCTAACTTTTCTTTGAGATACTCAAAGGTATCCTTGGGTAGAGGCTTAGTGAAGATATTTGCAATCTGATCCTTTGTGGACACATATTCCAACTTTACTTCATTCTCTGTCACCTTTTCCCTTAGAAAGTGATATCTTATAGATATGTGCTTTGTCCTTGAGTGCATTACTGGATTCTTTGAAATATTTATAGCACTTGTGTTGTCATAGAAGATTGCAACTGGATCTTCATATACAACTCTTATGTCTCTCAAGGTCTGCTTCATTCATAACACTTGAGTACAACAACATGCTGTTGCAAGATATTCTGCTTCTACTGTTGATAAAGAGATTGAGTCTTGTTGCTTACTCAGCCATGAAACCAATCTGTTGCTCAAAAAGAAAGCACCTCCACTTGTACTTTTCTTGTCATCAACATCTCTGGCCCAATCAGCATCTATATAAGCACTAAGAGTGAAACCATTATCCTTTGGATACCATAAGCCATGATCCATAGTGCCTTTTAAATACCTAAGGATTCTCTTAATTGCATCACATGTGATTCTCTTGGATCAGATTGAAATCTTGCAACAAGACAAACTGCATGCATAATATCAGGTCTGGTTTGAGTTACTGGTTTAGAGTCTTCCATCCAAAACTTCTTCAATAACTCTTTCACATTCTTAGACTAAAATATGAAGATTCCTTTATCTGATTGATTGATTTACAGACCCAGAAAGAAATTCATCTCACCAAACATAGACATCTCAAACTCTTTCTGCATTTCACCAGCAAATTTTATACACATACCTTCATTGCCTCCAAAGATGATATCATCAACAAAGACTTCAACAATCAAGATTTGATCACCATTAATCTTGAAATAGAGATTACTGTCAGCAGTACCTTTATTGAACCCTAACTTCAGTAAGTACTAAGATCTAACCTTGCATACCAGGCTCTAGGAGCTTGCTTGTGTCCATACAATGCTTTCTTCAACTTGCATACCATATCACCTTGATTTGATAGTTGGAATCCCTCTGGTTGCTCAATGTAGACTTCCTCTTCTAACTCACCATTCAGGAATGCAGACTTCACATCCATCTGATACACCTTGAAATTTTTGTGAGTTGCAAATGCCAAAAATATTCTGATTGCTTCAATCCAAGCTACTGGAGAAAAAGTCTCTTCAAAATCTATCCCTTCAATTTGAGAATATCCTTTGCACACAAGCCTTGCTTTATTCCTTACAACTTCTCCATTTTCATTCAGCTTGTTCCTGAAAACCCATTTGGTTCCAATAACATTTTTGTCAGCAGGTCTAGGAACTAGTTCCCAAGTTTCATTCTTTTCTATCTACATTAGTTCTTCCTCCATGGCTTTTACTTAGTTTTCATCATTGCAGGCTTCATTCACACTTTTTGGTTCAACCTTTGAAAGCAAACAGTAATTTACTTGTTCTTTTGCAGCTCTTTTCCTTGTCAGCACACCCTTGTTTTTGTCACCTATAATCTGATCTTCAGAATGATTAATCCTTACATACTTGAGCATTTTAAAAATACTTTCTAGAGCCTCTTCTTCATCCTCACTGTCTTCTTGCTCAACTTTTTCTTCATTCACTATAGTCACAGGTTCATCAAGTTCATAGCAACTCAGGTATGATATTCTTTTCTTGGCTTCATCCACCTTCACATTTGCAGTCTCAACAATCTTTTTGAGCCTTTTGTTGTAGCACTGGTAGGCCTTACTCTTGGTAGAGTATCCTAGGAAGATTCCTTCATCACACCTTGCATCAAACTTTCGTAGATCTTCATCTCTTCTGATATAGCATTTACTTCCAAAGACTTTGAAATATTTTACTATAGGAATTCTTCAATACCACAATTCATAGGGAGTTTTAGTACCATTACCTTTCACTTGAACTCTGTTTTGAATGTAGACATCGGTATGTATAGCTTCTTTCCAGAAGACATCCGGTAGATCTGCTTCCTTCATCATTGACCTAGTAGCCTCTTGAACTATCCTGTTCTTTCTTTCCACAACTCCATTCCGCTGAGGAGTCCTAGGTGCTGACAACTGTCTCTTTATCCCTTGCTCTTCACAAAAAATATTGAATTCATTTGATGTGAACTCACCTCCTTTATCAGACCTCAAGCATTTAATTTTCAATTCTATTTCATTCTCAACCATTGCCTTGAAAGATTTGAACTTCTCGAGGGCTTCTGATTTGTTTCTTAGAAAAGTAACCCAAGTCATTCTAGAATAATCATCAATAAGCAACATGAAGTACCTGTCACCTTGTAGACTTCTCACCCTTGTAGGTCCACAGAGAGCTGTATGCACTAGATCCAGCAGGCCAGCAGAAAATTGCTATTTGCTCTTGAAATTGGTTCTTGTCTGCTTCCCCAACTGACATTCCTTACAAATAGTATTGGTGGGTTTCACAAGCTTTGGTAAATCTATCATAGTCTGACCTGAACTTATCTTCACCAAATTATCAAAGTTTATATGACACATCCTTCTATGCCACAACCAACTTTCATCTGCCTGGGCCAATAAACAGTAATCATTAGTTCCTCTTAACTGGTAAATGTTACCTTTGGTCTTCTTACCGGTAGCAATTACTGTTCTGGAGCTTTTCATAATCTTGAACCCATTGTCTTTGAATCTCAGATCATAACCTTTATCACACATCTGACCAACACTCAAAAGATTATGCTTCAAACCCTTCACATATAGGACATTGTCAGTATTATGCTTTCCATCAAATGAAATAGATCATTTTCCACAAATCTTACCAGTTGCATTGTCTCCAAACCTAACCAGTCCTCCATCATATTTTTCCAAACTCACAAACTTAGTTTTGTCACCAGTCATGTGATGTGAGCATCCACTATCAATAATCCATTCATCCTTATCTTTCTCAACCTGAACAACCAAAGCACTTTCTTCCACTGGTTTTTCTTCCTTCACACAACTAGTAGAATTAGTAGACACAAGATCTTCTTTAATAGCAATAAACAAGCATTCATTTCCACTAGCACTAGCATCATCAGATTCATCATCAGTCACACCTTCATTATCAAAATCTCTAACATAGTAGCATTTCTTTGGAGCCCTAGGCCTGCTCTCAAATCTTTTCCTATTTCTTTCAATTCTTTCAGGACATCTAGAAGCATAATGACCTACTTTACCACGAGAGAAACATTTGAAAGGTAATTTGCCTTTCTAGAAACTCTTTGCATCCTATCAACAAAGTTAGCTTCAATTTCATCAAAGTCATCATCAGGATCCACTTTATATTTCTCAGCTCTGGAGATGTTCTCTGAAGTACTGGATTTAAACGCTGTCTCAACTTTTGGCAGGGCATCACCAAACTCCCTCATCTCAAAGCTTGTAAGCTTTACAAGCAATTGATCTCTGTCAATAGTTTTCATAGTCATTATTTCTTCAATTGTAGCTACCTTGTGACTATAAGACTTTTTTAGAGATCTAAGAATTTTCATCACAACTTCCTTATCACCAATGGTTCCTCCCATTCCTTTTATTCTATTCCTTATCAACCCTTTGCATGAAGGTTGTAATATTTTCATCTTCATTCATATTTAAACTCTCATATTTCACTTTCAGGCCTTGTAGCTTGGCTACTTTTACAAAATCATCTCCTTCATATAGTTTCTTCAACTTCTCTCAAACTTCATTTGTAGTTTCTAGATCCATGACTTTTATCAACTCAGTGTCGGTCAAGGTGTTGGTTTTTTCTCTGAATCAGCATTAGGGTTTGCCAGTTCTAATGCACAGGCAGATTCAGCCAACTAAATACAGGAGGTTGAGTGAGCTCCTCCCCTTCACTTTTGGTTCTGCCGCACCAAGGGGGTGTCCCTATTTGATAAAGGTATGATCTTGACTAGCTCAATGACATAAGAATATAACTTGACAGCAATAGGCAGAATACTCTCTTGTATGGACCAAGATTTGTGTAACAAATCGCAAGGTTGGCAACATTCTTGGACATATGTGTCTGGTTAGGGATGAAAGCATGCAGGGGTTTCCTACTCCTACTCCTACAACTAACAGGTGGAAGGATGAAATGATTTGATTTGATGTTTGGAGCTATGGGACTTTCCTAGACCCATTAAACAGACAGATTCCCAAACCAGTGCCTTATCTGGGCAGCATAGTCAAATCTAAGAATACAAATGTCTCCCTATGACAACATGAATTCATATCCAGAGGACTTGAGAAGAATGCTCTTGCCTAACAGCAACATGTCCAAGAAAGAGTATTACTTATGATCATACTTAACAGATCCTATGATGCAATCTATTTTCCTTTGTATTTGATCAAAAGCCTATTTAACCACTCCTTGAGTAGATGCAATAAATCAGACACACAGTATGCATATACTGAAAAAACTTGGAAGCCCTTGACAACCTCGTTTGAAAGGAAAACAAATGACATACAGGAGACAATCAGAAACAATACACACACCAGGTGTTTTTCATTTAAAATCAATCTACATAGAAAATTATCATACAAGAAATTATCATTTACAAGATAAGATAGACTGATACACCAGACCAAGGACTGAATCTGTAGCAAAAAATGCCTTTCAAAATGTGAACACCTTATGTTCAGAGTCAAAGCAGAAAGCCTAAAAACATCCAACCTCTGTAGAATGGCCATGGATTCCTTTTTAAAGGAGCACACAAGCTTCCGGCCACCTACACACTGACAGACTTCATAAATGCAAGGATTACTCCCTCTAGATTTTCAGAGAAACAATCGGATCCTCATAAATTTCTGTCACTGAAGCCATCAGAATCACCACAAGAGCCCGCGGCGCAAGCAACCCGGACCTTGAGTAAACTGGTAGATGTGACATTCCCCCCATCACCGTGCAGCATGGCCGGCTGACTGTAGAATGAGCGCACAAAAATGGCGCTAACACTCAATTATTTCATCGTTCGAACTCAGCCACAAGATCGGGCTCCAGATACACAAAATTGACGGTCCAAAGCCACCCGCACAAGTTGGAAATCCACATCAGCAGCTTTGAAAAGTCCATTGCCAATGCAATCGCGCCATGCAAGCGCCCTCCATTCCATCGCTGACCTTTCACTTTTTGTGAAATGTAATATCCCACATTCGCCATGCATGGACCATTTCAACACTTAATAAACACGGCCGCGAGCAAAATAAGTATTGAGCCTTTTGCCTCGCTCGACCCACGAACCCTCAGCCAAAAGCACATCGCCCTGACCATACACCATCGGAGCAACCAAAAGCTTCCCCCGCCGATATCACCAATCACACCGATGACCACCAAAACACACCCTGTCGGCTAGAATACTACCATCGGGATGACCAAAAATTCCCTCGCCGACCACACTAATCCTGCCGATGGATACCCCTTGTTTGGTCTTCGACGAGACCACTAACCATCGGCCAACTCAGAAAATCTCCAACCGATCTACATTGTCTACCCGATGAAGTCTCCACATTCCCTTGTCGGCGTGACCAAAGCCATCGGCCCAACGCTCCATAATTCGCCTGATAAACCATGTCGTGCCGATGGCACATACAAACTACACACCGTCGGCCAAACTCCATCCCATCGGCAAACTTGAAAACTCTCCTGCCGAGATACCAAGTTACTTCGATGGACACACTGCTGAAAGCCTCAGTCCAAACAACATGTCGGCCAGACACAAACCATCGGGACGACCTCCAAAAGACAAACCGATGCCACACATCACATCGATGGACATCCCCCATCGGCGTGACCAAGACCATCGGGGGAACACCTTGCTCATCCTCCGATATGCCGATACAGCTTCATCAGTGAGAGTATCACTGTCGGCCCAACTCTACACACTCCATCCGATGCACCAAGTTGTGCCGATGGCATAAACAAACCACACTCCATCGGCCAGAGTTAAACACATCGGCGGACCTCCACAAAACTTTGCCGATAACAATACTCACGCCGATGACTACATCCTTGAAAAGCCTCAAACCAAAACCCATCGACTAGACACCAACACATCAGCAGACCTCATGCCAGCTCGCCCGATACACTATGTCACTCCGATAGCCAACATCCATCGGCCAAACCAAACTGTTGGAGCGACCAAAAAACTGTTACGCCGATATAACCACTTTCACCGACGAGCTCTTGCTTGAAAGCCTCACTCCACTCGTCGTCGGCCAGACAAACCCCATTGGATCAACTCTCCCCGATCTGCCCGATGCACCAAGTCATCCCGATGAACAATTTGATGAAATAAAACTCGATGACCCCACAGAAATACCAAGGTGACAACCTGGAAAATGATGATGATGATGACCCACTCCCTCAGAAAACCATGATAATGTTGAAAAACACTGAGGGGCTCCAAAACTTAGAAATTTTTTGGATTTTTTGGGAAGGTGCCTGCATGAAAAATTTGCTCGAAAACTGACAGTCAATTCAGGCACCAACAGTGGCTCTGTCTGGGGATGCATGCCTCTTGCAGGCATGGCAAGAACCTTAAAACTTTGGGATGCAGACCAGTCCCTCATCCATTGGGCACAGAGTCATGAAATTGCACTGTCCTACATCATAGATCATACTTGATGGCCTAAGGCCACCAAGAAAAGAAAAACCTGTATCTCCCCTTATCAAACACCTTGTTTTCATCTGCATACATTGGGTCAAACCTGAGAATGCTGCCATGATCTGACCATAAGCAACCTTGGTCATTTGCATATTCAACCTTCTGATTTAGTTTGTCACTGTCAACCCTATGCAAACAACCCTCAGCATCAAGCAACAAGTGGATGCAGAATTTATCAAGCAATGCATATTCATATGGCATAGAACACAGGTTATCATCACTATGCATTGCAAAATGATTTCCTAGTTGGATTGAAAATTGAAAGTATTCAAAGTCCACCATGCAACTAGGAACACCAGGGCTCTTTTCATTGTAAGCTGGCCTATCAAAAGAAAAGCTTTCAAATTCACAATTGTGCACATCATGCACACAACCAACAGTAGCACCAAACTGGAAAAGACTAGGCTCTGGCACCTCTTTACAATCAAGCACATTTTTACAGTCACTTACCTGATGTATGTTGGTTTCTCTTTCATCAGTATGAGAAACAGAATCCAAGTCAAAAACAGTGCTCAAACCTTCACCATACTCAAATAGATCCTCATCACCATATGTGTCAAAAATGGGTGATCCAGGTACATCAGCTTGATCATAATATGCCATTTGTTCATGGGCAGCAGAGCATGCATCTTCATCACCAATGGGTTCATTTTGTGGAAGAATATCAGCCTGTGTGTCATAAGCAAAACAATCATCAAATGAAAAACAATCATGCCCTATACTACCACTTGTTTCAATCTCTGACTGCTCTTCATGATCTCCATGTGTTTGAAAAGAAGGCAATGGTTCACACATGGAACTATTTCTCTGTTTGCTTATATCTTTTCTGTCTTGAGTACAATACTCACAATTATCTCCACAAACCCACTCAAAAAGTTGCTCATTGCTGTCCACAACCTCATTATTGCTTTCATGGCCAGATGCCTCAACATTGCAATGGGAGTCCTCATTAGTCCTTTCACTGGCATCTTCACATGATGCCTTAATCTCTTGGTCATTTGCATCTTCACAACCATTTCTCACACCAAAGCCTATGGATAGGGAATTCTGCAGATGCTCATTTCTCATTTCTTCCACATTTTCTAAAAAATTGTACACCATTTGCATACTTGTTACCTTGAATTCCCTCAGTATTGCACTAGAGCCCTCCTCAAAAGCCTCAAAATATATGCCAACACAGGCTCAAATATCAGGTCTGAAGACTTCTGGGATCTGTGAAAGGGCTACTGCAAACCTATGACTGAAATCAATACATGGCTCCTCATCTTGTTTTCTGATTTTCATTAATTTTGCAACAAGATCAACTGGTTTTCTTGCAAATTCTTTTTTGAAACAGTCAGCAAGCTCATCCCAATAGGTAAAGGATCTTCTTGGAAAGCTCAAATACCAATCTCTAGCTCTTGCATCAAAGGACCTAACAAAAAACCTCATCCACATATCCTCATCTCTAAATGAATGTTTTCCCATGAACTCATGAAAATTTTGGATATATGCATTCCCATCACATACATTGTGACCACTGAATCTGGGCATCTGACAGTATATCCTAGCAGGCATATTTTCTACTTTATAATCAAACCATGACAAATCTAATTGATTATACAAAGGATCCAAAGGGTTAATAAGAGGTTTAGCATTCTGACTGGCAGACACAACAGGGTTATTATTATTCAACTGAGCCTGCCTAGCCTCTAAGAGTATCAACCTGTTTTTTATCTCTTCCATTCTTTTTGTCAACATATCATTCCCCTTTTCACTGAGTATGGGTGAATACATGTCTGGATTCATAAAACTTTCCATCTTAGACATCCTATATATATCTAAGACCTATAACCTCCCCTGGCATCTAACCTATGCAGTAAAACAACAATTACAAGTAGGAAGGAACAAAGTACCTTTTCTTATCCAAATGTAGGAATCTGAATAGCACATTTTTTTGTTACAACACACGCATCAACTTTCATGTGCACTTGAATCTTTCTTGCAGAGTCGCCACCTCTCCAGAGAGGACAAAATTTTCAATAGTTGAAAGCTACTTTTCCAGGTTCATTCCACCAGCAGAGCCAAGCAAAACTTCACTAGAGGCTGTAAGATATCACTTTTTCTATTAAGTCCCCAGCAGAGTCGCCATTTGTTGGTTTTTTCTCTGAATCAACATTAGGGTTTGCCAGTTCTAATGCACAGGCAGATTCAGCCAACTAAATATAGGAGGTTGAGCGAGCTCCTCCCCTTCACTTCTGGTTCTGTCGCACCAAGGGGTGTCCCTATTTGATAAAGGTATGATCTTGACTAGCTCAATGACATAAGAATATAACTTGACAGCAACAGGCAAAATACTCTCCTGTATGGACCAAGATTTGTGTAACAAATCACAAGGTTGGCAACATTCTTGGACATATGTGTCTAGTTAGGGATGAGAGCATGTAGGGGTTTCCTACTCCTACTCCTACAACTAACAGGTGGAAGGATGAAATGATTTGATTTGATGTTTGGAGCTATGAGACTTTCCTAGACCCATTGAACAGACAGATTCCCAAACTAGTGCCTTATCTGGGCAGCAGAGTCAAATCTAAGAATGCAAATGTCTCCCTATGACAACATGAATTCATATCCAGAGGACTTGAGAAGAATGCTCCTGCCTAATAGCAACATGTCCAAGAAAGAGTATTACTTATGATCATACTTAACAGATCCTATGATGCAATCTATTTTCCTTTGTATCTGATCAAAAGCCTATTTAACCACTCCTTGAGTAGATGCAATAAATCAGACACAGTATGCATATACTGAAAAACTTGGAAGCCCTTGACAACCTCGTTTGAAAGGAAAACAAATGACATACAGGAGACAATCAGAAACAATACACACACCAGGTGTTTTTCATTTAAAATCAATCTACATAGAAAATTATCATTTACAAGACAAGATAGACTGATACACCAGACCAAGGACTGAATCTGTAGCAAAAAATGCCTTTCAAAATGTGAACACCTTATGTTCAGAGTCAAAGCAGAAAGCCCAAAAACATCCAACCTCTGTAGAATGGCCATGGATTCCTTTTTCAAGGAGCACACAAGCTTCCGGCCACCTACACACTGACAGACTTCATAAATGCAAGGATTACTCCCTCTAGATTTTCAAAGAAACAATCAGATCCTCATAAATTTCTATCGCTGAAGCCATCAGAATCACCACAAAAGCCCGCAGCGCAAGCAACCTGGACCTTGAGTAAACTGGCAGATGTGACATTCCCTCCATCACCGTGCAGCATGGCCGGCTGACTGCAGAATGAGCATGCAAAAATGGCGCTAACACTCAATTATTTTATCGTTCGAACTTAGCCACAGGATCGGGCTCCAGATACACAAAATCGACGGTCCAAAGCCACTCGCACAAGTTGGAAATCCACATCAGCAGCTTTGAAAAGTCCATCGCTAATGCAATCGTGCCACGCAAGCACCCTCCATTCCATTGTTGACCTTTCGCTTTTGTGAAATGTAATATCCCACATTCGCCATGCATGGACCATTTCAACACTTAATAAACACGGCCGCGAGCAAAATAAGTATCGAGCATTTTGCCTCGCTCGACCCACGAACCCTCAGCCAAAAGCCCATCACCCTGACCATACACCATCGGAGCAACCAAAAGCTTCCCCCGCCGATATCACCCGTCACACCGATGACCACCAAAACACACCCTATCGGCCAGAATACTACCATCGGGATGACCAAAAATTCCCTCGCCGACCACACTAATCCTGCTGATGTATACCCCTTGCTCAGTCTTCGGCGAGACCACTAACCATCGGCCAACTCAGAAAATCTCCAACCGATCTACATTGTTTACCTAATGAAGTCTCCACAATCCCTTGTCGGCGTGACCAAAGCCATCGGCCCAACGCTCCGCAATTAGCCCGATAAACCATGTCGTGTCGATGGCACATACATACTACACAACGTCGGCCAGACTCCATCCCATCGGTGAACTTGAAAACTCTCCTGCCAATATACCAAGTTACTCTGATGGACACATCGCTGAAAGCCTCAGTCCAAACAACATGTTAGCCAGACACAAACCATCGGGATGACCTCCAAAAGACAAACCGATGCCACACATCACACTGATGGACATCCCCTGTCGGCGTGACCAAGACCATCGGGGGAACACCTTGCTCATCCTCCGATACGCCGATATAGCTCCATCGGCGAGAGTATCACTGTCGGCCCAACTCTACACACTCCATCCGATGCACCAAGTCATGTTGATGGCATAAACAAACCACACTCCATCGGCCAGAGTTAAACACATCAGCGGACCTCCACAAAACTTTGCCGATAAAAATACTCACGCCGATGACTACATCCTTGAAAAGCCTCAAACCAAAACCCATCGACCAGACACCAACACATCGGCAGACCTCATGCCAGCTCGCCCGATACACTATGTCACTCCGATAGCCAACATCCATCGGCCAGACCAAACTGTCGGAGCGACCAAAAAACTGCTGCGCCGATATAACCACTTTCACCGACGGGCTCTTGCTTGAAAGCCTCACTCCACTCGTCGTTGGCCAGACAAACCCCATCGGATCAACTCTCCCCGATTTGCCCGATGCACCAAGTCATCCTGATGAACAATTTGATGACATAAAACTCGACGACCCCACAGAAATACCAAGGTGACAACTTGGAAAATGATGACGATGATGACCCCCTCCCTCAGAAAATCATGATAATGTTGAAAAACACTGAGGGGCTCCAAAACTTAGAAATTTTTTGGATTTTTTGGGAAGGTGCCTGCATGAAAAATTTGCTCGAAAACTGACAGTCAATTCAGGCACCAACACAAGGCACTTAACAGGGCATCTCTGGCTTTTACATTCAACTCATATTCTTTGATTTCATCTTCAGTGGTCAAACCATTTTCAGGTATGGTGTATTATGTTTCTGCAGCTTTCCACACTTTATAACCAAGACAAAGGAGATGGCAAGGTTGCACCAAGACTGGTACTGGTACTGGTACGGGAGACTGGTACCGGTACCGGTACGTCTATTTTTGAAAAATAGGAGACGGGGGTACTTGGAGACACCATTTTAAAAAAATATATAATTTAATAATTTTATTAATTTATTAATATGCTAACATTAAAACTGAAAATATCATAACATTGAACTTTTAAAACAAGAGAATTGGTAAAGTTTAAGTTTATAGCTTACTTGTAACAATTTAATATAGCTTACTGTATATATATTACTTATAGGCTTATAGCTTACTTGTAACAATTTAATATAGCTTAATGTATATATATTACTGTAGACACTAGTATTGAGATTTGAAGTCCGTAGGAGTAAGAATCCACTGAGTTTGTGAGAAAATAGTGGAAAAAATGAAAGGTAGAGAAAGAAAAAAAAAATGGAGAGGCCTTTTTATTGATGTAGGGTACTTGGAGACGTGTGGGAGACTCAACCAGAAGTCTCCCTTTGCAGGGAGATGTACCCAAGAAGTCTCCGAGATGGGGAGACGAGTACCAGTCTCCGAAACGAGTACCAGGGGGTCGGAAACGGGTCTCCGTGCAACATAGGGAGATGGCTTTTCATTCGTACCTTCCATAGTACATAATTTGTCCCATCAAATTGCGGAGCCTCCTTTTTGAAAGACATCCTAGATCTTCCTCAAGCTGTTAGGCTTTCTTTCGAGTGACTGGCTCTGATACCAATTGTTGAAATACACAGGACAATTGAGATGGGGGTGAATTAGTTGTCACAAAAACTTAACTTCATATGAATATCAAACCATCAATTACTTAACTTCTAATAATTAGATTTAAACATGAAAGCCTAAAACCATAGACTTAATCACAATCACACATTCAACACAGTAGACACCAGATTTTTATGTGGAAAACCCTAAAAAAGAAAAACCACGATGGGTGTTAGCCCACAAAATATATGAGTTATAACAATACCAAAAAATAGAGGCTCATTGCCTACAGGGCTCACTACCCAAATGGCTCACTGCAAAGAACGACTCACTGCCAAAGGGTGGCTCATTGCCAAAAGATGGTGAACTGATTTGGTGGCATCTACTCCATGTCTAGGTTTAGTTCCATTGAAGTACAATATAGCTCCTCTGCTCTGCCTTTATTCCTTCGCACTTATCTCATCATTTTTGCATTCCACACACACTTTCCACAATTACATTACAAGTTTTTATACAAGTCATCAACCATGGAATGTACATCAAGGTCGGCAATACATTCATCAACCATTGGAACATTCTCCAAGGTTGGCATTACAATCATACATAAAATAGGTCTGGACCTAATACAAATTAAGCTAAGGAAAAGATGTAAAGATGTATGCAGATCACGCCACGCCTTAGCTAGGACTCAAATGCAATCCTTCACACCACGACATGCTTCTACAATCTTCAATGCATCTCCGAAATTAGTGAAATCAACCAAGTCGGCCAAGACTAGTGAGAACATTAGGTCTTCTAAGAACATTCTTCAACCACGATCCAGATTTCTCTCCGTGGACCAATCCGAAGGTAGGAACACAATTAGGAGACATCCACAAGCACATTATAATCATCAAAAACATTCGCACAATACCCAAATACTTTACCCATCAGATTCTTCAAACCGGAGCACAAGAACAACATTGTCAGCCACTGTCATAAGGAAAAGATTGCTTGCGGACCACCAGATCATGAACCAATAGAGTTGGAGGCACTTATCATCATAGCAAAATTAATTCCAGAATTGTAGACCGAAATACTTCAATGCGGAGGAATGCGGAGAATAACACTTTCTCCCTATCATCACCAAACATGCAGGAAAAATAGTTTTCACTCTGGTGAACATAACTCACTCAAATCTTCATACCAGAGGCTCAAACTTGGAATATAACATCTTTAGACAGACTTCTAAAGAACTTCCAATCCGCAGGCAAAGATATTTATTTTATAGGAAATGCGGAGCATTCTTCTGGACTGTTCTTCTGTATGTAATAAACTGTTTCCTCTGCAACTCACTGTTTTTACTGGAGGAGCTAATTTTCTCAATATCCTCAACATCAAGATCACTTACATAAGTAAATACAGAGTATCTCACTCATTACAAGCAAGCAACATAATAAGAGCACAGTTGACACCAATGACAACACAGATATGTTGACATCAATGACCACCGATTAGGCACATACTTGCAACAATCCTACTAGGGATATGATGATAGTATAGAATAATTATATAGAAGAACCAACTCAATGGTACACCTTGCAACCAGATGCTTATGTACCTACCTACATTGATAAGGTGCAAGGTCAGAAGTTTCCTTCTTATGAAGAGCATAATGTCAAACAAAAGGAATCAAAAAGTCCAATTGATCCAACCATCTTGCTACAGAAACAAAACTTGGTCACCTAGGAGCAACCTAGAACTTGTATGATCAATCGATCGGCATTAGTTGCAAATAAGATTCAAGTTCAATCAGATTATTTGACTGGAAATCAAAGAAGAAAGTAGTAGAGGAGCAAAGCAAAGAGAAATAGCCGGAGCCACTAGAGTCTAACTAGCAGAAGGATCAAACAATATCCATTATGGGAATACCAATAGCTTCATCCCTAGCAATCAACCCTATGTGACTAGAAAAGATAAAGGAACAAAGTGAAATAAAGCAATTGGGTAATCTAAGGAAAGATAATGTCTATCAACCACTAATAGAGAAACCTGGGATGGGTTGGGCACCAAATGTTAAATCACCTATAAATTCAACATACTCTTTTAACATTGTGGAACAATTCAAAAAATCTACAGTTAGCATGCCTCTATTCGAGATCCTCTCAATTCTAGAATAGATGAAAGCATTAGAAGAAGCTCTAAAAAAGAAAAAATAGTCCAATAGATTCAAGCGTCAAAATGAAGATCAAGTTGAAACCTTTCCAAAGAAGCCCACTATACTACAAATTACAGGAGATTAGGTAAACACTATAAAGCCAAAATGATTTTACCTAACATTAACGTTCAAAGATAAACTAATTCATTATTGTATGGTTGATTTGAGCTCTAGTACATCTGTAATGCCTAAAAGGATTGCTGATGCACTGGGACTTGAATATTAGCCCATAGATAAAAAAAAGTTATTCGTTTGGATGGTTTTGCTATCAATGCAATAAGATTGATAAAAATACCATTATCACTGTATGCTTGTCTTAATGTAGAGATTGTGTAGGAATTGTATATCATAGAACTCCCTGTTGCATTTGCAATTTGTCTTTCCAGAGATTTCACTGACAAAACAGGAGGATATTTGTCATTAGACTACAGCCATATGTTTTTAAAAACTAGGTATGGAACTAGAATGAAAATTGACTCTAAACCTTTGAGAATGTATCATCTGGAGAATAAGTCACCAAGCCTAAATCCCAATAATCAATCCTATGTAATTGAAAGTGGACCAAATTCTCTAAAGAATGAGGAAGAAATCCATTCTACTAAAAGAATGACCGATGAAGATCATGATAGTCTATGGGCTAACCAAGATCAAGTTCTAAAAGATTGTCAACTATTTGAGGAAACTGAGTTAGGGATATATGTGATCAATTCTTAAGTGCCACTTATCCCAGAGCTAACTATATAGACCAATGATATATGTGGGATATGGAATTTATATTTTGATGGTGCTAATAGTAGTATTGGAGTTGGTGCAGGAGTTTGTCTGATATCACCCAGAGAAGATGAATATCTTCAGGCTTATAGGTTGCAATTCAATTGTACCTGCAATATTACAGAATATGAGGCCTTCATTCATGGCCTACAATATGCTCATAACAAAAGAATCAAAATGCTACAGGTATACAAAGATTCATAATTGATTATAAGATAGGTAAGATCCCTATGTATTGCAAAAAATTCATTAATGAAAGCATATAAACACCGAGTATGGGATCTTTTTGAATACTTTGATGTAGTAAATATGACAGCAATCCCTAGGAAAGAGAATTCAAAAGCAGATAGAATGGTGTTGATAGGTTCCCATTTTGATCGAATAAAAAGCTATTGCAGAACAAAGGTGCGGTCAAAATCATTGTTAGGCCAGCTGTTCCTGATAATGAGGAACATTGGATGGTGTTTGAAAGTGATGAACAGATATTGCAGTTCATTCAACAATTTGGTGAGTTCACACAGGAATCATCCCTGAAGATTCAAGAAGCTTAAGATGAACAAATTTTGCAATTAAAAGGAAATAAGTTGCCAAGAGGAATGATTCATTAGAGGGACTGTTTAGCCCAGATGATGCCAATAAAAAAAAAGAGGTGTTGAGGCAAATGAAAAAGATTACAAAGAAATTCAGATAGCCCTAGGTAAGATACTAAAGCTAGCAACTATATCAACCAAAAAGGAAGAAAATTTTATCCATCTTTGTACAAGATATGATAAAATAATGGAATGGAATTATGAAGAATTCAAAGGATTTGATGGGAAAGTAATGTAGCATACTATTGAAATTTGGCTAGAGATCAAGCCAATAAGATAGAAGCAAAGGCCACTAAATCCAAGAATAGAGCCAATGATGAAATATGAACTCAACAAACTAGTAAAAGTAGGATTAATATACCCCATCAGATTTGCTTATGTGTAGATTTTAGGGACCTTAACAAAACCTCATTCAAAGATCATTATCCATTACCTTCTATGGATCAGATCCTCCAAACGGTGGCAGGAGCTGATAGGTTTTCAATGTTGGATGGTTTCTTAGGTTTCAATCAAATATTAGCAAAAGGAGAAGACCAATATAAAACAACATTCACTACAAAATCAGGAACCTTTGCTTATAAAAAGATGCCTTTTGGATTATCAAATGCAGGGGCCACTTTTCAAAAAGCTACGGATATTATTTTCAAAGATGTCATAAATAAAACCATACTAGTATGTACCTTGATGACCTTACCATCTTTTCAAAAAGTGTAGAAGATCATTTTGATCATCTAGAAAAGGTATTTCAAAGATGTTTGGATTTTGGGATACCCCCCAATCCAAAGAAATGTATATTTGGTGTCTCACAAGGAAAACTATTGGTACATGTAGTTTCAAAAGGAGGAATAGCAATTTAGCTAGAAAGAGTTCAGGAAATAATGGAACTATCACTACCACAACATAAAAAGGCATTACAATCTTTCCTGAGAAAAATCAATTTTGTAAAAGAGTTTATATCTGATTTTGCAAGAATAGTACGACCAATTACTTGCAAGTTGAAAAAGGACCAATAGTTCAAATGGATAGAGGAAGGAAAGAAAGCATTCCATCAAATCAAAACAACAATTTCCAATGCTCTAGTACTAATCAATCCAGATTTCTCTAATGAATTTTGATCTATGCATATGGAAGTCAAACAAGCACTGCTATAGTACTAACACAAAAGGAAGGTGACCAAATGGAAGAACACCCCATTGCTTTTTTCAGCCAAGCATTAAAATAATTAGAAACTAGGTACACTTTCATAGAAAGACAAGTATATGCATTGTTAAAAGGGTTAAAGAATTTTAGGCCCATGATTTTATACAACAAAATCATGGCTATGATGGTCCACCCAGGGGTGAGAGAATTCATCTTTGATGGAGAAATTAGTGAAAAAAGAGATGGACGGATAACAAAAATCTTAGAATATGATGTTGAGATAAAACCAACAAAATTAGTAAAAGGGAGAGGGTTATGTCAAGATCTTGTAGAAGATATAGAAATATCAAACAACTTGAATTCTCAATTTGAGAATTTTTCAAAACAATCAAAAGAAACATGTTTAAGTATTGAGGAAGATTCAACTACTCGTTGGCTACAAGATAAGATTGATTTTCTACAAACCGGAAAACTTCCAAAAAATTTGAATTTGGCAAAAAGAAGGGCATTCAGACTAGAAGCAACCTCATACCAAATATTTTAAGGTGTTCTCTTCAGACGAAACTTTAATGGAATCTTATTGAGATGTGTAGATGAGAGCAAAATTCTTGCAATACAAAAGGAATTTCATGGACTTTTTGGAAGACATTATTTAGCACATACATCAGCTATCAAAATAATGAGAGTAGGATATTATTGGCCACAATTGTTCACAAATGCATGTAAGTGGTCAAGAAATTGTTAGAATTGTCAATTTTATGTGGGAAGAAAAAGGAAAGTACCAAGCTTCTAAAGCCCATTTTGATTGAGAAGCCTTTTGTACAATGGGGATTAGGTTTTATAGGAGTGATCCATCTATTATCAAGTGAGGGGCACAAGTTCATATTGACAGCTAAAGATTATTTCACTAGATGGTCAAAAGCTATCCCAATAAAAGAAGCATCTAAATCTACAGTTATCAAGTTCCTGGAGAATCTCATAACCAGTTTGGCATCCCAGATATTATTATCATAGATAATGCCAAGGCATTTACTGAAATGGGTGTGACTCAATTTGCATTAAAGTATGGAATATATGTGAAAGCATCATCGAATTATTATCTACAGGGGAATGGGCTTGCCGAATCAACAAATAAAAATTTATTAAGAAGTTTAGATCAAAAGAGACAACGGCATAATCATTCAAAAAGAGCTCTGTGGGCTGACAGAATTACGCCCAAACAAGCCATTGGAACATCTCCATATACTCTTGTATATGGTAGAGAAGCGAGAATGGCCTTTGCTATAGAGCTTCCAGCTCTTGAAATCCTGCAACAAATGGAAATTGATGAAAATGGACCCTTGACAAATAGACTTGTTGAGCTAATGCAATTGGAAGAAAAAATAGGAATGGCATATGATCAGATGGAGAAACATTAGGAAAGAGTCAAAAAATAGTTTGACAAAGGTGCTACAGTGCATAATTTCAAAATAGGTGTTTATGTTCTTAAATGGGATGAGAACAGAGCAAAGCCAGGACAACATGGAAAATTTGATCCTTTGTGGAGTGGACCATATTACATCACTACTTGTAGGCAAGCAAATTCATTTGAGCTTGCGACAATGGATGGGAGCACACTACCAATTCTAGTAAATGGAATCCATTTGAAACCAAGCACATGAATTTCCAAGGTTTGAAAAGTTTTTACATATCTTATAGTTTTATTTTATGAAAAAAAATTATTTAAAAAAAATGTGTATATATATCTATTGTGTGTAATTCTTGGGAAATTTTTTGATAAATGTTGAATGAATGGAGAAGGACAAAAAATTAAGTCACCCGAATTCCTAATGAAAACACTAGTTGCACAAGTCAAAGATCACACGTGGGAACAAAAGGATACATGAAGGCAACTTGCCACCTTTTCGGCCACATACGTGAGTTCTTGAAAAGAGTGATTATTTATTGCATACATTCAATCTGCAATGCACATCCTCAACTGATAGTGGCAAGGAAGGACAACACAATCCTCAAAATTGGCACAAATCATTCACTGTAATATCATAATAAAAGCATTCACAGTTATAAAGAAATCCAAAAAGATCGTCAAGCATGTGAGATTATTAATGGCAAGCATTCGGAGAAGAAGTATTGAAGATATTCACAAAAAAAGGAGCAAGGAGAAGGAGATGTAAATCAACTGAAGCTAGTAAAGGTGAGAACGAAATAGCATACAGACACAGAAAATGGCATCCACGTCAGAAGAGTTGGGGAGAAAAGTATTGCGAGCAGCTGGTTTGATAGAACCTGCATCAGCTAGTGGGAGGTTGGACATCCCAGTACTGGATTTACCACATTCTTCATTCACTGCTACACACCCTGACTACCCGGTAATGAAAGATTCCTCTTGTCACTTCTCCCATACTGTAGATGAAAAAGTTCAGGATAATGTAGATTTAATTTGTGACACAGAATTGCATAAGAACCCTAGCCAATTAAAAGAAGCAACATTTCATAGAAGAAAAAGAGGACAGAAGTGTCAAGTGCCTGAATAATAGATAAATTCATAGATAGAGTCTGAAGCTCTTCTCTCCCTAGACACTTGGTCCCTATTGTACACCCTTGCTTTGAAATCATTGTTGCATGTGCTGAGAGATATCAGGCTTCTTCAAGAACAATAAGAGGAAAAAATGATGCCTTTATTTGTGCAATTTCTGCCCAAAATATAAGGAAAATGCTAGGAATTCTGAAAGAAAACTAGCATGGTACTATTGACGACTTGCAACAATATTAGGAATATCTCAATAATCGTGAAAAATTGTAATGTTCCTTAGTGGTTGTACTGAAATTTATTGTTCAACTTAGCTAAGAATACTAGCAACCACTTTGCCCACTCAAGGGGAATTAAACAAGTACACAAATATTCAATGAAACCCTACTCCAAATAGCTTTATTCCTTCAATAGAAATGATGCAATTACAAACAATAGTTCGCTGTCCACTGTGACAGTCACATTCAGAAATAAAATCAGTCCTCTTATCTTATTACAAATAGTCTCAAATGATAACCCAATGATGATGGATTATTGCCAAGTTGTTGCCAATTGTCTTCAGCTCTTGATGACCCTTGAAACACCTCCGAAGGGCACTAAAATATGACTGTGGGATTGTTGCACAGTCTGATATAGAGCAGCCAATGAGAAGGTATTCTAAGGAATATCAACCCTCCAATTGCTGTTCCTAGGCAGATGCAAATGTCTGAAGTAGTGATCAGCAAATAGTATATGATAAAAACCTTCTTCCAACTTGAGCAAATAGCATAAACAAGGGTCTCCAATGGTGTCAACCTCTCCCAACACCTAATAGATCTCTGAATACCTGCAAATTGAATAGCAATTGTGAAATTAGAAGCAATAACACCTCAAAAGGGCATAGGGGGTCATCACCCTATGTGCAAGGGCACATCTCCTTGCAAATAAGTATGAAAATCAGAATTTTCAGACTTGAAAGAATAAACAAACATACCAAATCAGTCATATCCTCCAATGAAATGAGCTCCTCTATTTATTCTTGTTTTTCATGGCCGTTTAGGCTTGCATTGGTAGAAGTGATCCTTCATGGATAGATGTGATTGCATGGCCGAATTGGAATAGAGATTTGAATTCTACCAATGAGCAAAATTCCATATTCGATTATTCATTTAAAAGCTTGCAAAGCAATTTTAAATGAATGCAACTAGTAAATCGATCCTTCCTTCATGAAATCGCTATCTTGTTTGAAATTGACTTGGCATAGGCAAATGTGATTTGGCAGTTTTTCCTCATGCTTCCAAACTCAGCGAATTCTCACAAGGCGATCATCTTGGAGGCTTGAACGATTTCCCTTAGTATTGGCGATCCTCATAGAATGGCGTGGTATCCTTGGTGAACGCTATGACCTTGGCAAAAGTGTTGATCCTCAATGTGGGCGCAAGGTATTATGTGTCGAATTTCCTTGGAGTTGGCGAATTTCCCTTGCTTCATTCCTTGTTCCATTGCTTTGGCCGGACCTCCTCTTGAGTGGACCCTCTTTGCATAGGCGAATTCATCTATCCTTGGCGAATGGTCTCTTTCTAGCTTGGCCACACATTCTAGGTGAAGAGCATTGGGCGAATGCCTTCATCTTGGCACATGATCCAATGAATGATAGCCATTGGGTTATTGAGCACATGATCCAATGCGAATGCCTCTTGAAATGCAATTTGAACTTTTTGAATTTGAATTTAGCTTCCCTCCAAATCGATGCAAAAGCTTTTGAAGGCTAGTTTGAATTTAAATTTCCCTCCTTGCATTTTCATTGGCTCTTCTATGATGACCGACTGCCCTTTTTGAAGACTCATTTGAATTAGCTTGGACCTCTATGTAATATCCCTTGTTAAATCTGCTTTCAATTTTCTGATTGTTTTGACCTTGGAAAATTTCGTCAAACACTTGTTGTGCAAAGGGATATATTGCTGATACAAGTTTCAGTTTGCTTGATATAGTTTTGAATGATGCCAAAATGCTTGCAAATGATGTTTACAATGCCTCTTACAAGAACTAATATGCAAATGCACTTCTTTTGGTATTTTCGAATGCATATATATGAAATTAGACATGAAATGCACACCTACAGCCAATTGGCATGCAAACTACTATGCTGATCATGTATGCTATTAGATGGACATTTCGTCAAACAAATGGTATGCAACATATATCTCCTTTATTGAATTCATTCCCAAGTACAATGTTGCTATAAATTTGCCAAGACTAATTGGCTTACAATGATGACTACAACAATGCCAAATCTGATTTTGAGTTATCACTTATAGTAGCAAAATTAAATGCCTAAGATAACAATGCAAACTACTACTAGTTGCAAGAGGAACCTGATAATAGTGACGCCCAATGATGCTGAAGGAGAATCAATCAATATCCAAGGAGAGGAGTCCATTCCAAACCCAAATTGAAGCTTTCTCCCAGCTGCCCTTGTTTTGATGTAGAATATCAATATAAAATTATAAGCTGCCTCCAAGACTCCTCTTGAGTACCAAAAATCTTCACAAGGCTATAACAAATGAAGCGCTCCAACTAGGGAAGAGAAACACTGCACATAGGGGCCTCCATGAGTGAAATCGTGGGTCTCTATGAGCTGCTATGAAAACTGAAAATGACTGATATATAAATCTGTATATGCAAAATGCAAATCAACCCTTCCTGAATAGCAAAATTTGATGAAGGCTTCCATCATAAAATGCCTCTAATCGAACCTCCAATCGAACTTGGCAAAATTTGGCCCTTGGCCACAAAATTTGGCATTGACAAAAGGACTAAAATAGCAGATTACTATAGCAAGGATACTGTTCACGCGGGCACTGTAGCGCAGGTACTATAGTGTTACTGTTCATGTCACTGTTCACGGCACTGTTCATGTCATCAACAATTTCAGATCTGTAAATGATTAACCTTTGGAACCCTTGTGAAACTTAATGTATTCTCCAATTTAGGCACAGATTGGACTCCTGGATGAAGCCCACACTTTAGCAATAATCTCAGCTGATAGTTTCACAGCCTCAAAATTGCATAACCAATGAGAGTTTTCATTCCCAATGGCTGGAAATGGTAGAAACCCTAGCTGGCTTTCTCACCAAACAACAACATCAAAGCAAATATCAATTCCTGGATGATATGAAGCTTGGGTGACCCTCTTAATATACTTTTTTTCTCCTCATGAAGTCGACCCATCTAGAAGCTTCCTCTTTATTAAAATAACATTTTATTTGCACTTTTATTAAAATATGACCTTATAAATAATAAATTGAAATGCCCCCCTTTTTAAATGCCACATTAGCCCTCAAGTCATAAAGTGCAAATATAATGTTAAAATATAATATTAAAACATTAATTATTATTAAAGTGACCTTTAATAATAATTAAACATCATAACTTAGGCAAAACACCTTATTTCTCCAAGCCAACTGAATACTGGAATCGACACTTCCAAAATATCCCATTCAGGTGCCCTACTATAAATAGTAACCCTGATTGAATGACTTACTATAAATAGTAAGTATGAGAAACTGAGTTCTAAAACCTCTGCAAAGGCCAAGCCTGAACCTCATTGAACCCTGGAGAAGAAACCACACTGATATCCGCCCAACAAGGCCCTCTAACCACCTGCGTTAGCCTACGAGGGCCAGGAATAGGCTAAACCACTCAAAAACCACAACTGCCTAAAATGGGGACATTACACTATATTAACTCCATAAAAATAGATTGTGGAAAATGTAATTAAAGATTACATTTTCCCCTTTTATAAATTTGCCCCTCGATTATAGGTCCCACCCCCTTTGAGTATGAAATGTTAAAATAATGGGGACATTACAAAAATTCATAGGAGACCTGAACCTGGCACCAACTAATAGATAGACCCAAAGGAATCAAGTGCAATCATGGTAATTCACCAAAGAAGATGAGAAGGAGGTATGCAACATGGTGTCATGGCTATTGGGTTAGAAAGAAGACAAAACAGTGGATCCTGAGCATCTAGCTGTGATAGAGATTTTGAAGAATACACCAAAAAGAGCTCCTTTGAGTTTTGATTTTACCCCTCTTAGAGAAACAAATCCATTCACAACTGGTAAATTTTGTGACCATGAAGACTTTTAGGTACCCTTCTCTTCTGATATATATGATATTGCATCAATGTTTTCATTTGTACCCACATTTGAAACCTATGATGCATCATGCGCTAGAAGGCTATGAACCTAGTGACTGTTTGGATTCCCTACCTCAACAGAATGTAATATAACACCCCAATTTTTTTTTCAGTTTTATACAATCTATCACAATAGGGTTAGCACAAGGAATGCAACTAGCTAAATCACCTCCACACTTCTGATCACCAAGTTCCCAAGATGGGCGAGGTGAGAGCATACAATGCTTTGGCTTCAATCAATGCTTTACAAATGAAACTAAGAACAATCTTCTGCTAATCAACGGGCATCCACTTATGTAGTGGGAATACTCCACTTATTCAGTGGCTGAAATAAGAAAGATACATAATGTTCATTCCTCCACACTGGCGGTAAACCATCTAGGGGTTACAATATGTGTTTGCAACAAAATATAGATTACAATGCTATGAATAACTCGCAAACTAAGCTAAATTCCCCTGTCTTGCACATTGATTCACAGTTGCACCCAGTTAGAGTACAAGGCCAAGGATGTCATGAATAAAGTATCATAAGAGTCTAGAATCCACCATGACTATATCAATATGAAAGGATATGAAAGAGTAACCTCTAATTCAAGACTTCAAGGCATTGTTGTATTCTGTTTTCAAATACTGCAGTCATTATATCAGCAAATAAACTTCATCATATCAGACCAATAGCATCAATATAACTTCAAACCACAAGGGATTCCCTATTCAAAACAATAGTATCAATATAACTTCACTTTTTGTGAAAGTTGTAATCAAATCAGCCCATACATGTTGTACGAACACCCTAAGATGAGTCAAATCTCAGTAAAATGCATGGTAGTCAGCATCACTTCCCTCTTAACTCCCAGCACAACAACTAGTAGCCAAGGCAACTTCCCTCAAGGCTATATTCAATATGAAAGATTGTCAATTCCTTTTAAAAGAATCCAAGTCCTCCACAAGGTCATACAGCCAGCTATGGTGATATGGCAGCTAGAAAACTTCAGTCTGCAACACTATGTCATGTCCCTATAATGATTTATAATTGAATCGTTTATTTAAATAATAAGTTAGCCTTATATAAACTAAATATATAATATATTTATTTAAAATATATTATTAATATGTATTATTTAATAAATAATATTATTAATTTAATATAATTTAAATATTATGAAATATATATATTTAATTAACTAGATATATTATAATTATAAATATTTTAATATAATATTTATGTGAATAATTAATAAGGTATATTATTGTATATAAAAATAGATATTACGAAGAGTCTTACCCAGTAAAGATAGAAAGTAAAGTAATTTAGAAAGTAAAGTAATTTGGAATAAGACAAAGTAATATGGTTAAACAAAAGGTCAAATTCAAAATAAAATCATATAATCTAATAAGACAAAAACATTATCCACCATATTATATGCGTGTGAATAAAATAAGATAAAAGAGCTCCCACACTTAATAACAAATGTATATGTTTAAACTATATATATTATATAAATAATGTATTTTAAAAACATTAAGGGGAGGCCAAAGGAGGATATTTATAAGTGCAGCAATTAATTGTAATATAAATATAAATAATACAATATAAATCATATATCATTTATTATGATATAAATGATATAATAAATAATATATCATTTATTATAATGATATAATAATATAAATAAATAATAATATAAATAAACATCTTATGTATTGTTAGAACTAGTTTTACCACAAAAGGGAATTAAAATAAAGTAATAAAATTTATAAGAGGCTAAGTATGTCTTTTACCACCAAATATAATAAGAGACGTGCCTCTTTGAACATATCCTTGAAAGGGAAATAAATAAAGGTTGTGAGATAGAAAGGAAAGCATCATCGGAAGAAAATATAACTTATCATAAATTAATAAATAGAGATATGTACATCAGCAGTAAAAAGGTGGGAAATATATATTATAAAATATAAAACCAGCAACACCAATGCAATAAAAATTATATTACGGAGGCATAGGTAAGGAATCCCAGGTAAATCTACAGCAGGTAAGTAAGTAATTATATTTACTTATTCAATTTATGATTTGTAAGAAGTTATATTTACTTGTTCAATTTATAACTTGTAAGATATAAATAATAAGGTTATGAATGTTGTGAATAATCCATTGAATGCTAGGAAGCTCTAATAATCTCATATTAGGAAAAGTTAATAATAGTAGAGTAAACATCTAATGAAATATGCATTCAAAGGGAAATATCAATATACTAGTAATTATTGAACATTCAAGAAAGTGGATTTTTAAATAGAAGGCATGATGCCTAGAATAATAAGTATGTTCTATAAAGAGATTGATTATGACCATGGAGTACCGGGCTAGGATTAGTAGCCTTCCCCTTAATCCACCTACACACTTTATTGGTATGAGATTGGTGGTCAGAAGGAATCTAGTGTCTAGCACTCGAGCTGGCAAGTCATTGCCTCTCAGAGCTAAGAGCGAAGTATTGCCGGGTGTAGCATGAAGCTCTTAGACCTAGGGTAAGAACGAAGTATTGCCAGGTGTAGCATGAAGTTCTTGACCCTATGGTTGCGTAGGACCTAGATAATATTAATGGCCTAACGGTAGGTGAACCTCGAGCTGGCTATAAGCCCCTCCGAGCCTTGGGCCTACGGCCGTGGGTCTTGGAATCCTTAATCCACCCTCTTATATTAGGTGAGTGGTCTGATTAATGGGTAGGATTACGAACGTCCTCCCCGAGGTATGTCCATGACTCGTGTGATTAATAATATAAGATAAATCATGAACATGGATATATGATTAGTGAGGAGATGAAATAGATAAAGTTTAGTACTTTATGTGAACATGATGAAATGATTTGTATACTAATGTGCTCCTTTACAAGTTGAACTTGTTTGCAAGGTTGCGAAAATTTTGGCTTGCCAAAAGGGGACATTACAGTGGTATCAGAGCAGTCATCCTGCCATCCTATGAATAATAGTTAAATAAATAAATAAATAAAATAAAAATAAATAAATAAATAAATAAATAAATAAAAAAACATGAATTGGTGTTTAATACATTGCCAAAATATTTTATATATATATATATATATATATGATGCAATATTAAAAAAAAAAAAAATTTACTTACAAATATGTAATAAATAATGAGTAAATAAAGTGGAAAAAAAATTAAAAAGAAAACAACTCTTAATAACAATAAAATTACATTAAGTAAATATACTTTAAAATATCTCTAGTTCTTGATAATAATATATTTGACAAAGTTATTTTCATTTATGGGTAACCTACGGGGTGAAATGACATGAGAAAAAACAAATTAAAATATACTTAACCCAAAGTATTTATTGTTTATTAGTTATAAAATAAATTATTTTTAGAATATAGTGCTGAAAAATAAAACCCTATAAAATAAATTATTTATAAAATTTAGTGCTGAAAATTTATAAGGGTAAACCCAAATTTATAAATTATTATTTTAGGGCACTATATTATTTATCGCACTATAGTTATGTTATTTTATATAAGGGAAACCTAATAAATTATAATGTTATTAAATACAACTTTAGGATACCTAATTATAGTTAATAAATTATAATGTTATTAAATATTACTTTAGGATACCTAATTATAGTTGCTTGAGGACAAGCAATTTTGAGTGGGGAGGGTTGTCATGTCCCTATAATGATTTATAATTGAATCGTTTATTTAAATAATAAGTTAGCCTTATATAAACTAAATATATAATATATTTATTTAAAATATATTATTAATATGTATTATTTAATAAATAATATTCTTAATTTAATATAATTTAAATATTATGAAATATATATATTTAATTAACTAGATATATTATAATTATAAATATTTTAATATAATATTTATGTGAATAATTAATAAGATATATTATTGTATATAAAAATAGATATTACGAAGAGTCTTACCCAGTAAAGATAGAAAGTAAAGTAATTTAGAAAGTAAAGTAATTTGGAATAAGACAAAGTAATACGGTTAAACAAAAGGTCAAATTCAAAATAAAATCATATAATCTAATAAGACAAAAACATTATCCACCATATTATATGCGTGTGAATAAAATAAGATAAAAGAGCTCCCACACTTAACCCTAGACATCCACTGAGCTCAATGCCATAGAAAATTAGTCTATTTCCATAAGGAAACCCATTTTTATAATTAATATTACACTAAGTTGCTATAATTAAACACAACCTGAGGCAACCTTAGTGAAATATTAATTAATTATTTGAATAATAGTCCCAAGCCATATAAAGCAATAGAAATGCACTGATTAAACAACTTCGACCATCCCTTGGTGAAATTGAAGACTTGAGACACAACTATTCTGCAGACTGAACCACGACCACTCCAAGAACATTGGAGTTCTCCCAAACATGCCAGATTGCCTCGAAGAGACTAGGAACAAGCATAATGTGCACAAAAATCTATGCACCAAAAAAGGGACATTACACAGAACCTCTTGCTTCTATTTGTTCATTGAGCAGTTCCTATAGCCTACACTCAACCTAATCACTATGTCTCCTCTCTCTCGACTTCCAGAGTCTCATGTGATTTTCAAGAAAACTCTAAAAGCAAATTGGTTTTTTACCCATGACGGCACAACTATCAGGCTATATGGACACACAGGTAAAATATACAAGCTTACGAAATATGTCACCCCTAGAGTTTTTGCACTTCAATATTTAATGCAGCTTAATATAATTGATACAACATATGGAAATGGAAGGGGGAAGACAACCTACTACACACTTCCCCAAACCTGTGAATGCATAGTTCTAAAGAAGAGAAGAGTGGCGAGTGTGCTTAATCAAAATCTGAAAGATTTGTAGCTAGATTTGCTTGATGATCAATGGTTTTTTAACCCAAATTATGCATTCACAATTTTCTTGCAAAGAATTAAAAGCATGGAGCTAAGAAAATTTGTGCATGTTCCCCGTCCCCTCATTGAAAAGAAGATAAGTCTTGAAGAGGATGAACATACAAAGTATCTAGATGATTGGTCTTGTCTACAACCTCCTTCAGAATTGCCACAACCTCATCAACAACTACATGCATATCAAACATTTTACCTGAAGAAATATGAAGCTAACCCCAATTCAACTATTGGATTTAAAAAGAGGCTAGCAAGAATGGGTTGGAATGAATATAAAATGAGAGCATGATGGACATTTTGACAGGAGGTTGGAAACACAAAATCTGAATATGAGGGTTGTCCTTTGGATGAAGAATGGGAAATTTTGTATAACAAGGTGCATCAAGAAAGCCCTTCTTCATCATTTTTTGTAGAAGAATCTCCAAGCAGGGGAGAAGAACAAGAAGATTTGACTCAATTTTGGAGGGTTTAGATTCACGAGAAGCCACAATCACCACAACAGCCCCCAATTACCAAACAACATGAACAAACCTAGGCTCATATACCACAAGCTCCTATTGGCACAGGCATAAAAGAAATAACTTCTCAATCCGAGTATCTAGTCACTCTGCAACCCAACCACAATCTGCTCCTAACAATCAAACAGAAGACACTACCACTCACCAAGGGAAACCACAAGAAGGAACAAAAATATTTCAAATGGCTCCAAGAGGCAGAGACCCCCCTGAGGGAGACAAGGGAAAAGGGCTACAAAAAGTGGATGAGGAACCCAAAAAGAAAATAAGAAAGAAAAAGGACCAAAAAAAGTAGTCATCATAGAAGCAGTTATCACAGGAGCAACATACACTACAACCTTGTGCAACAGAGCTAAATCCCATTGTAAGTATGTTCTCTTCTCCTCTTGGTTTTAGTCTTCTTTATCTTCAGCCAGCTGAACAAACTCAACTCCCTTTCCATCAAATTCCACATTACCTAGTAGGTCAAACGCCTTCCATAGACCAAGTTTTGCCCCAACAGAGATAGTTTACCCCTCCACAGTCTTTCATGGATCAACCCCTAGGATACCCCTTGCAATACCCTTCTACTATAGGGAAGCAACTCCAATACTTCGAAAATATGGGTGGCTATCAGCCTGTGTCTTTTTCAATAACCCTCACACAACATCAACCTATCCAGGAGACAACCCACTCTACATGTGTAGAAACACAGAGTCCTAATGAGGAGGCTCAAGCCTCAGCAAATCCTATCACTTCAACTATGGCATTAACCTTGGCCACTTATCCTTTGTTTCACCAGAGAGGCCTAATCCCGAATCAATTTTTTCTATGGTAACTAATCCTACAACTTATAAAGAACATATGAAAATAATGAAAGTAGCAATGAAAAGAGAGGAGCAAAATAGAAAAGTTGAACAAGATGCATCCCTAGCTGTAAAAAGATTGAAGACAAGGTACAACTAGGTTGAGGATTCAATTCACTTTGCTCATTTGACTCCCTTCATCAACAAGCCACAAGGACAAATGGCTCTTGCAAATTATCGAGTGACAATGATGGACATCAGTATTAGGGATGCCCAGGTTGAAGACAAAACATATTTGTTGCAAGAAAGTAAGAAGGTAGTTAGAAACTCATTCATAGCTACAGAAAGAAAGCTAAATAAAAGCATGTTAGAGAATTGGAGCAAGTAAAACATAATTTGAAGGAGGCTAAGACAAAGATCAAGGCACTGGAGGGCCAAACAATTTCTATTGCAAAGGAGGTTAGTGGGGCCAATAAGCTGGAATTGAACAACATCAAGGAAAAGCTCACAGAGAAAGAGAATGCCATGGAAAAGGTTGAAGCTGAAATAGCCAATCTGAAATTGAAATTAGATCTAGAGCAAGAGAAAGGCAGGCAATTGGCTGAAAATTTAGAGAAGAAAGAAGTTGAATTCATTGATGAGGTATCTAAAAATGGTGCATATGTAGTTGATCTGACTATATTAAAAGAAAAAATAACAAAATAGGAATACGACTTACATAGATATCAAACTTAACTGGAGATAAATGAGCAAAGGATAAAGGGTTTAATAGATGTGAAGGCAGACTTAGAAGCACAACTATAGACAACAAAGAAGGAAATCCTACCTCATGTGGATCATGTAAAACAACTAGAAAACTATCAGAAGGCCAAGAAGTGATAAGAGATTTAAGGCAGATGTTCTGGCGATATATCCAGTTGAGTATGGAGTCATTATTCCCTACCCTTCAGCATATAGAGTTAGTTGTACCGATAGGTAATGAAGTGAGCATAAAAATAGAAGCTGCCAAAGCAATTGTTACCTCGGTTGAAGAAAAGGCATCAACATACCTTAATATTCTGTATGAGGCCCCTTCCTTCAAACTAATCTCAGGAGGAATTCAAGATTGGATTGAAGTAGCTAAAAAATTAAATGACATTTTGTAAATTAAACAAGTTATCAACTTATGCAAGGAACAACTCAAGGTTGTGGTCGAGATCTCAGGAAATCAAGCAAAAGGTCGCTATATGCTAATAGAGAAAGGAATACCTTCCCCTTGGAAGGACGATCAAGAACTCGCCGACATTGATAGCTACAAGGAGCAGTTACAAAAAGCAGCAAAGGATAGCTCTGAGATTCTTGAAGCATTGTTAGTAAAAGGGTTGGAGTTGGTAAAGAATTGGGCTAGTTTGGAGACTCAAGCAAGGCTTAATATGGAGCAGTTGCAAAACATTTCATACCAGCCAACCTTGGAGTTAGAAAGGCATTTTAGATTGTTGATACGAATTGAGCTTCCATTTGTAGAAGATCTTTAGATTTTATTTTCTTGTTTGCAAAAGTTATAAGCTTTCTTTAAAAATAGAACTTTTATTTTAATGAAGCCTCGTGGCTTTTTAATATTTTGTCGATAAAAATTGAGGATAAAAAATTCTGGGATCGACACTCTTTTAAAAAAAGATCCCCTTGCGAGTCACCAAAACTGTAGTAGATTTTCCACTACAGGCGCCTGAAATGTTATTTCAGTCTTTCTTTGTTTATCTCCAAACGAATGATACGAGCTTATGATATTTCATGTTTTCCATTCGCTTGTTTTCTCGCTTCTATTCTTTGGTCCTTTTCTTACATGGTAGGATGATCATGCAAATCACTGACACCCATGCGATTGGTTGAGGATTCGTGATATCACGCACCATCAGATCAACTTTGAGAAAGCTCATTGAATGGCTAGCAGGAATGATATCTTGTTGAATACAAAGGAAGCTTTTAAGGATGCACCATTGGCCCAACTCAGTGCTAGGACAACTAACATCATCAACAAAGGAGAGTTTTCCGAGGTGGGACCCAAGCGATAGCAACAGTGAAAGGTGATGACTACGTGGCATCACTGCAGGTCTTTGTGTTGAGAACTTTGGAAGCTAGATTTTAAAACCCTGCTAGCCCTACGATCTGCCAGATGATCCCCTTCATCCAACAGCCCACAACAATAATTAAAGTAAGGGTCCTACTTCGAAGCTAAAAACCAAAAGGAGAATTTTCATGGATAAGACAGGTAGCTTAAAGGATAAACCTATCTCTGCTATTGAAGTAATGGCCATTACTCTCTGCGAAGAGGCAACATTCAAAGTGTATTGAATCTTCATAAAATCATATGCACAAGAGAATTAATGAAGACTGAATTTTCCTGAAGATTGTGCGTGCCTCTATTAATTTCCCTTAATTAATGTCAGTTGCTGCCTTAGGGGCGATATTTTTCTCTATTTCTTTCCTATAAAAGAGGATGTTGTCTATATAAAAAAGAGAGAGCTTTTCTGTTTACAACTAAGCCAAACTTTGGCCTGATGTGAAAAAAGAGGTTTTCCCCATTTTTTGTAGTAAGATATAAGCAACCTTTATGACTGTGTCTTTGGATCATGTATTTAATATGTATTTCATTCATAAGTAATATCATAATCTTGGATAATGACGCTGTGATTTTTGTAATTCTGAGTCATTATACCGTGCATGTGTAATATTGCTTGTTATTTGTTAAAGTGTGTTGATCCTTATTGACTACATTATCATGAGTCATTTCATTGCGCTCTAACTGTAGGACATATCCTTTTTGGCTTATGGCCTTTTACTGTTTCAATTACTTAGTTTCCCCCTTTTATTCTCCTCCCTTTTTCTAAGAATTTGTTGTAAGCTCGAAAGATAGGGAACCGACCCTCATCCAGAGATTGAACAACTAGGTTGGTTCTACCAGCCTGGTCTCTTCTTTCCATTGTTCATAGTCCTGAGTAGTGTACATGCGAGGTGCAAGCCCTCAAGCATCAAAAGATCGTCAACATATTTCTTATCTTTGACCTTCTAGTTCATCAGCGTCTGTTGCTTGAGTCATAGTGCCATCAACAATGCCCCCAAAGATCTCTTTCAATCAACAACAACAACTATATTTGAATCTGCCATGTATGGAAGTCATTTCTGTCAAACTTGTTAAAGTAAACTTAATTTCCCCATATTCCTTTTACAAAATTTGATTTAGTGGACTCAGATGCAATGGAAAATGTGTCTTACAACAACACTTTTTATATTTTCAAAGATTTTCAAATCTTTACCTATTTAAAAACTTACTTTATCCCTTACCAAATCTTCACACTTATCCCCTTAGGCATCTATGCACCCTTGTATCATTCAAACCTCACACATTATTTTATCAACACATCAAAGAAAATAAACAATTTTGCATAAATGTTCCTCTCCACTGATGATATTAATTGTATGGCACCTTTATCTAATTGCAATAAAATAAAATAATTTACTTTTATCTTTGTACCACGGTTGGACTGTGGACTACAAACTATCACGCTTCCATCAAAATTCCAACACTCTCTGGAGATAATTCTAGAGTTGTTTAAACATCCCTGCAGCTTTCTCACAGTGACTTGATCTATGCAGGAATTCGTTAGCCACAATTTTGATGCCAAACAATCTTTGTAGGAGAAAATTAATTTACATGTCTATGCCAAACAGTTTTGATGCCAAACAATTTATAAGGATTTTGTTCAATAAATCTGCACTTTACATGTCTACGTAATGTGGAGCATCTTCCTTAACATTCTCCTCCCACATTTTGTTAGTTGAGTTGTTACTGTCATCTTAGGACTTCTGTTTTACTACTAATAGTATACAGTTCGACAATTTTTTTTCTGACTAGTCTTTAAGTAACAACTGTTAGCTGAACTTTCTATATTTGGATTGAAGAATAAAATTAGGAGGAAATAACTATGCTGACAATAGGAGCTGGGACATATAGGTTTTAGAGGAGTTTTAGTTTTGGTAGATTGCAGGTTAGAGTTAATGTTTTAGGGGTGAGAATAGAATTCAGAGGAAACACAGTTCACAGGAGGTTTTGATGAACAAAACTTGAATGGTATGAAGCCAATGTTTTCAGTTTTCCTCCTGCGGTGTCTATTATGATATTTACTAGTTACTGATATAATATAATAAAACTGTTGTGTATTTCACTTGGTTATGAAATGAATGCGTTTGTGCCTTTTTAACTCTCTGCTGCTGAAAATGTTTATATTCATCATTTAAGGCAGAACAAAGTATTTTTTGGAGTTTAATCTGCAGGTTCATAAAAATAGAGCTGCAACATTTTGGTATTAGAGAAAAAATTAAATGGCCCAGAGATGAGCTGATGTGATCTGGGGAAGAAGAGGCCGAAGGAATGCAAGAGGGAGGGGTAATACAATTGATGAAGTACTTAGAAGGTTGTAGGCCCTTGAGGCTAGGTTGCCTTGTGAGGATTCTGAGGAAGAACTAGAAGTTCAAAGGGGTCAAGGAAGAGACATAGATCCCATGGAAAGGATTATTGAAGCTATAAACAGACAGGGAACTAGAGTTAAGGTTAAAGTCCCTAATTTTAAAGGTGAATTAAATCCAAAAGTGTTTTTGGATTGGATTCAGGAGTTAGAAAAATACTATGACCTGGAAGGAATTGAAGAAACAGATCCACAAAAGGTCAAAGTTGTAGCATCTAAAATGAAGTCTCATGCTACTCTATGGTGGGAGAATCTCTAGAATGTTAGGAGAAGTCAAGGGAAAGAGAAAATCAAACTATGGCCAAAGATATTAAAACATTTGAAAGCTAAGTTCATGCCCTCGGATTATCAACCAAAACTTTTTAGAGAATTCCAAAATCTAAAGCAAAAGGAGTTATCCATATCATCCTATACTGAAAATTTTTTGAGGCTGCAAATCAGGACTAATTTGCAAGAAGATGATGAGCATGCAGTAGCTAGATACATTAATGTACTTAGATTTCAACTCCAAGATGAGTTAGCCCTGCTCAAAATGAATACCATGGATGAGGCATATCAATTAGCCTTGGAAGCAGAGGAAAAACTGAATAGGTGGGGCAAAGTGGCAAACAAAAGAGGTGGTAGCAATTCGAGTCGAGGTAGAGGAAGTTCTTCTAAATCAGCCAATGAAGAAGAGCTAGAGGGTAATGTGAAGCAAAACTTCCAAGGGAGGGGTGGATTTAGAGGTATAGGACGAGGACAACAATTTTTTGGAGGTTGGAAACCTTTGAGGTGCTTTATTTGTAGTGAGACCCATAGGGCTATAGACTGCCCTCAAAACCTCAAGTGAGCAATGGTGATCCAAGAAGGAGGAGAAGGAGAACCCTCGATAGAAGAAGTTGAAGTAGAAATAGGTGAGAACTTGATGCTGAATAGAACCTTGATAGTTGGAGACAAAGAAGCCCCTGTAGTTGATTGGAGAAGAAACAACATGTTTCAGACACAATGCAAGTGTAAAGATAAAGTGTGCAAAGTGATTGTGGATGAGGGGTCCACTGATAACTTGCGGGTCCACTGATAACTTGCTAACTACATAAATGGTGCAAAAATTACAACTTGTTTGCATTTTGAAACCGAATCCTTATAAAATTTCGTGGTTAAAAAAGGATCATAGTGTGCTTGTGAATCAATCTTGTCTAGTTAACTTCAAAATTGGTCCTTATGGAGACAAGGTGTTGTGTGATGTAGTGCCAATGGATGCTTGTCACTTGTTACTAGGTAGACCTTGACTATATGACAGAAATGTAATTCACCATGTAGAGAAAATAGCTATGAGATACAACATGAGGGTAAACTCCATATCTTGAAACTTTTTAAAGGAGAAGGAAGAACTGAAATAGTAGCTTTGTCTCTATTTACAATGGGTTGGAAAGAGTTTTCTAGAGAATCTAAGGGAGAGATTTGTTATCTTCTATACCCTCTAGAAAAGGAGAAATCAGATCAGCAAACAATCCCATTGGAGGTGCAAAAATTGTTGCAACAATATTTTGATTTGATACCATCTGACTTACTAGCTGGTTTGCCTCCTTCTAGAGGCATTACTCATCAAATTGATCTAATTCCGGGTGCCAAGCTTTCAAATCAAGCTGCTTATAAGATGACTCCTTTGGAAAATGGGGAAATGAGGAGACAAATTACTGAATTATTGGAAAAGGGGTTTGTAAGAGAAAGCATGAGTCTGTGTGCCACATCCGATCTACTCTCCCGTAAGAAAGGAGGAAAATGGAGATTATGTATGGATTCTAGATCCATTAATAAAATCACTGTGAAGTACTGATATCCGCTACTCAAAATGGATGACTTATTAGATTGCTTGTTAGGTGCCAAGGTCTTCTCCAAGATTGACCTTAGAAGTGGATACCATTAGATTTAGGTTCATGAAGGTGATGAGTGGAAGATTGCCTTCAAAACCAAGGATGGGTTATTTGAGTGGGTGGTGATGCCCTTTGGATTGCCCAATGCTCTGGGGACGGCTACCTTCATGCGAGCAATGAACCGAGTATTTAGATTGTACAATGGAAAATTTATCATAGTCTATTTTGATGATATCTTAATTTTTAGTAGAACTATGGAGGAGCATGTAGAACATTTGAGAGTGGTACTTGACATACTTAGAGTAGAGAGGTTGTTTATCAACCCTGATAAGAGTGAATTTTGCAAAGATAAGTTGGTATTTTTAGGTAGTGTTATTTCAGCAAATGTATTGAGCATGGATCTAGAAAAAGTTAAGGCTATTCTTGAGTGGACTACTCAAACTATTACCGAGGTGAAGAACTTTCATGGATTGGTGAATTTTTATAAGAGATTCATTAGGAATTTCAGTGGCATAAGTGCACCATTGACTGATTGCACAAAAGGGAAAGTTTTTACTTGGACAAAGGCAACTAATGTGAGTTTTGAACAGCTCAAAAGGAAGGTTACTGAAGCACCTATTCTTTCTATACTATACTTTGGGAAACTTTTTATAGTTGAATGTGATGCTTCAAGAGTAGCTATTGGGGGAGTGTTAAGCCAAGAAAGAAAACCTATGGCATTTTTTTAGCAAGAAATTAAATGAAGCTAGAAAAGAAGTATACCATTTATGATAAAGAATTCTATGCTGTGGTGCAAGCATTAAAATATTGGAGGCATTATCTTCTACATAGGGAATTCATTTTGATGACTGATAATCAAGCCTTGAAATACATAAGTTCACAGGGTAAGCTATCTCACAAACATGCCAAATGGGATTCATTCTTGTAGGCTTATATGTTTGTTGTGCAGCATAGCAGTGGCAAAACCAATGTAGTGGCTGATGCCTTAAGTAGAAGGCATCATTTACTGGTTGTAATGAGTCATGGGTTGGTTGGATTTGAAGAAATGAAGGATGAATATGCAAAGATTCATATTTTGGCAGCATTTATGCAATTCTAAGTAGTCAAGACCATACAAGTATGCATCAATTTGAAGACTTCTTATTATTACATGAATTTTTATTTAAGGGGTCTTAGCTTTGCATTTCCCTTGGATCAATTAGAGAAAAGCTTGTCAGAGAGATGCACTCAAGTGGGTTGGGTGGACACTTTGGAAGAGATAAGACTTTTGGATTAGTGAGTGAAATTATTTTGGCCTAATATGAGAAGAGATGTGGACAAGTTTGTTGCTGCTTGCAAGGTGTGCCAAGAAAAAGGAGGACATCAAAATATAGGCCTCTAAATGCTCTTACCTATGCCAAGGGAACTATGGACCGACATTTCAATGGATTTTGTCTTGGGGATGCCACAAACCCAAAGAGGTCATGATTCAGTGTTTGTAGTAGTGGACCGCTTTTCTAAAATGGTCCATTTCATAGCCTGTAAGAAGAGAAATGATGCAAGTCAAGTGGCACATTTGTTCTTTACGGAAGTTATGAGGTTACATGGTATTCCAAAAGCCATAACTAGTGACGGGGACACCAAATTCCTAAGCCACTTTTGGGAGTCTTGTGAAAAAAGTTGAACAATAGGTTGCAATTCAATTCACAATACCACCCCCAAACCGATGGTCAAACCAAGGTGGTGAATAGGAGCGTAGGCAATCTATTGAGGTGTTTAGTTGATGATAGTCCTTGACAATGGGATTTGGTGATACTGCAAGTTGAATTTGCCTATAATTCTAGCATAAATAGGTCTATGAGTAAGTCTGCATTTCAAGTTGTTTATGGTACAAATCCTAACATAATTGTAGACTTAGTTGTCTACTAGTAAACCCACATATCAGCCAAGAAGCTATATAGATTTTGTAGAAAATATTTGAAAGATACATCAACAAGTTAGGCGCAAATTGCAGTCCATGAATGAGCAATATAAGAAGAGTGCTGATTTGCATTGAAGAAGAAAAGTCTTTCAGAAAGGAGAAATGGTCATGGTACATCTGCACAAGGAAAGGTATTCTCAAGGTGTGTATAACAAGTTAAAGCCCAAGAAGATTAGGCCTTGTAAAATTATGTGTAAGATAAATGAGAATGCCTACCGATTTGATTTGCCCGAAGACTTGGACATTGGTCCTATCTTTAATGTTGCTGATCTTTATTCATAGTCAGCTAGGGCAAATGATGATCAAATGGAAGATGAATGCAAAATGAGAAGGAAAACAACAATTGGACCAAACACTTGCCGAAGAAGAAAAGAGAGCAGGTTGAACGAGTGTGATACCAAATTGGTGGCTACACGATCCAAGTTATATAAACTATATTTTGTTAAGTGGGAAGGCCTACCAGATTCTTACAACACTTGGATCTTAGAGGCTGACTTACTTAAGTACAACTGAACAACTTAACCCTATGAACCAAAAGCAGGGGGTTTAGATTTCCTAAGAGAAGAGGAGGAGGATATATAGCATCTTCTTTAACAGTCTTCTCTCATGTTCTGTCAGTTGAGTTGTTGCTCAATCATCTTAGGACTTTTGTTTTACTATCAATAGTATATAGTTCAACAGTTTTGTTTCTGACTAGTCTTTAACTTTTAAGTAATAGCTATCAACTGAACTTTCTATATTTAGATTGAAGAATAAAATTAGGAGGGAATAACTGAGCTGGCAGTAGGAGCTAGGACAGATAGGTTTGAGAGGAGTTTTAGTTTTGGTAGATTGCAGGTTATAGTTAACGTTTTAGGGGTGAGAATAGAATTTAGAGGAAACACAGTTCACAAGAGATTCTAATGAACAGAAATTGAATGGTATGAAGTCAATGTTTTCAGTTTTCTTTCTGCTGTGCCTATTCTAATATTTACCAGTTACTGATATAATATAATAAATATGTTGTGTATTTCTCTTGGTTATGAAATGAATGAGTTTATGCCTTTTTAACTCTCTGCTATTGAAAATGTTTATATTCATGAGTTAAGGCAGAACAGAGTATTTTTCGGAGTTTAATCTATAGGTTCATAGAAACAGAACTGCATCACTACACCTCTATAATTTTAACACCTCTTACTTCTGTAGCACTGGCTAGAAACAAAAATAGCAGCGCCTCTTCTTCCTTTCAGATATTCCAGCACAAAAACAAGAACTTGCAACGCCAAAAATCAATGCTAGACTGCTGACTTGCCTTTCAAAAGAGCATTATTAAAAAAACTGAATTAATTTCACCATAAAATGGCTTCTCACTCCTCCCGTTATGCAAAAAGAATATTCCAACTCTCCAAGCATATATACCAGAAATTTAACACCAAAAAACTATAAACATCACCTGCAGCAATAAAATTTATTCTCTTACAACTAATAGCTGAAATGCTTGTAGTCTGCACTGCTCTTCTGCTATCAGCAAAACCCAATAGCCATCAAATGAAAAGACCTTCGCACGTGGTCTGCACTGCTTGGTCTTACTACGAGCAAGGCGACAAATTACAGAGTGGTTTCACAGAAACCTGCTCTGATACCAAATTGAAAAAATGATCGGGCTCCCTTCCCATACAAAACCACTTACCACAAAATAACTTCCAAAACTAACATCTTATATATTAAATTAACATTAGTTTGTTAATTTATTATTTATTATTTAGTAATTATTATTTATTTATTTATTATGTCATGCACTATTTTCAACAAGGTCTGTACCTATTTATCATTCCACTTTCATAGGGCCACTACATCTTGCTTTCTATCAAATGAAATTAGCTAGCAATGCATGATAGCCAAATATGTACTTCCCCTAGGGGAAATCTAAGAATACCATATATAGAAAACCTAAAGGATTGGATCTCTGCCCTACTAAATGAGAATCTCATTTGCATGGGTATTTCAACATAGTTAAATTAAATGATGAGAAGAGAGGGAAGCAAAAGCTGCAATATAAGAACAACTGAAGCACTAGTGGAGATTCTCACATCAATCACTTTGGTTGGCATAGACTACATAGATGACCTGTACACTTGGACCAACAAAAGAAAATGTAATAGTCATATAGCTGAAAACTTAGACATAATCATTGTCTCTAAGAAATGGATATGCCCATGTGAGAAGTCCAACAAAAATTCCTTGTAGCAACTCTCTCTAATCACTAGCATATACTTCTTTCTATCGGTTCAAACATCAAGTCTTCAAATCAACATTTAGATTTGAAATAACAATCTTGTACATAATGATAGTGTTTAGCACCAAGCATACCTGGTCATAAAATGTATAGGCTTGCCAAAACATTTTAGAAGACGAAATTTGGGAACAATTTTGAATAAACAAAAAAGGCATAGGAGAAAGTAGCTGCACTCCTATAGTAGGTTTTGAGATTAGGTCACAACAAGGCACTAGATAGAGAATAGGAAATTTTTTCAAAATTATCAGTAGCCCAAAAATAGAGAAAGCCATTTTTGGAGGCAGAGAACAAAAGCTCCTCGGGTCCTGAAAGGAGACTCAAATACTGCATTCTTTCACAAAATACTTATGAATAGATGTAATATGCTACCCTGATTTTTTTTTTGAAACACAAGATGACAACATTGAATGTTATGAGCAATGTTCTTCCACACTCTTCTGATCACCCAGATCCCGATGTGGGCAAGGTGAGAGGATATAAGTGCTTTAGAGTTAGCATTCAAAATCATAAACCAACTGAAGTAACAATCTTCCACTTATTCAGTGGGCATCCACTAAATTGTGGGAATAAGCATGAAAGTAAACATCCACTTGTGCAGTGGCAACCACTTATTCAGTGGGAGTACAAGAAATGTCAAAACCAGGTGCATCCACTTATTCAGCCAGAACCTGAGCCATGAAGTACAGGAAATGAAGAGGCACATCCACTTATTTAGTGGGAAGCCATTACAAAGAAAAATAGAGTCTAAAATCACTAGCACATCCACTTATTCAGTGGGAAGCCATTACAAAGTTTGCATCAAATTATTACAATGAAGTTCCTTAACCTGTGACACACAGGATTAGCTCCACAAATCCCACTCACAAATATGATATATTGATAACAATGTTGCACTATGCAATTGCAAATCAAACAAGCATGAAGTAAAGCATTCAAACTGAAATATACCATGTGAACTCCCTGCTATCATGGACTGCACTCAGAAATGGCTTCATTGCTGCTGTATGACCTGCTCATGGAAGACTCAACTCATTGGAAAGTGCAGGTTTGTCATCAAATACTACCTCCAGACTGACCTAACCTTGGTGCTACCTCCATGGCATCCATTTTGAATACATTTTAACCCTCTAAAAGATAGCGATCAACATGAAAACCCCACACGTTTGACCTCAGCTGTACGACCCTACTGAAGTGGTACGACCAGTACAGTTTGCCTCAAAACTGCAAGAAATGATCTAAATCTGCATTCAACTGGTCACCCAAACATGTGTTATGTCTCCATATCACTATCACAACAAAATATATATTAAATCCCTTAGAAAAAGAAGCAATCCAGGTGGTACTACCTAGTAGGTACGACCCAACAAGAGGCTAGCACAAACTCAAACAAAAACCCAAACATCAATCACCATAAATCTTTCAAAACCCCACACAACTGAAAAATAAAATACTATCTGGAGACACCTAAATTTGTCCATGTCTTGACCATTACCTAGTCGACGTATTATTAGAGACATCATATAGCATTTTGTCCTAATCCCTCTCCTAATCCCACTTTCCAATTAATTAAATAAATCCTATTTATTTTATTAATCTCCCTTTCACATGTCCCAAATAATTCAAATAAAATATTTGAATTATTCCCTCACCTCTCACCACATTCCAACACTTGTCCATCTCTTAATTGAGTCATGTGTGGTAGTACAACTTTCATTTAATACACTTCACATGTCCAACTAATAGGTCTCCTTTATTCTCCTTCGCACACTTGTCACATGACTACAACTCCTCATGGAGTGGGAAAACCTAATCGATCCTAGCTGTCCACATCGTTGAAAACAACTTTCAATCACAACCCTTCATTCAAATCAGCCTTTCCTATAAATCAAATCTCTCACAAGCCATTTGCAATGCATTGGTTTTCAAGTATCCTTATGCTATCAAAATGCCATTGGAGCCTCTAATCATTTATCCTAATGCCATTGTTATGTTGCTGAAATAGTGAGAAACCAACATTCCTCCATCAACAACCTTCAAAATCTTGCATTCTCAAGCAAGGTTGAGAAGAGCAACGGAGATAAATCAAGCGTATTACGGAGATCGGTTTGCATTTGCATTGTTATTTTGATTTCTTTGCTATCTTGTGCTCTATTGTACTAGTTAGGGTTTGATTACTTGTTGTTTTAGTTTCAGACCTGATTTTTGCCCTGACGACACTATCAATCAAAACTCCACCAGTAAACATAAAACTCCTTGAAGCTCGATGTGATTCCTGGATGAAATTACCTCAAACCAGCCAGGGTGGATCTTTCACCACCGAAACTGATCTTCTCCAAGAGGGTTTTTGTCCTCAAGAAGGAAAGGAAGAACACGCAGGTTCAATCTAGCAGAGTAACAATACAATTTCCAGCATAAAGAGCAAAATGAGCCCTCAACTCCTTTATATAGGCACTTTTGGAGTTGCATATAAAAAGAATTATTTATTGGAAAAATAAACTTTTCCACTCAAACTCCAATATTTCCCTTTTTCACCAACATAAGCTCTAACTTTTACGTGCCTATCAGAAAGAGTGACTTTTCCGCATTCCAATGAGCTATAACACTTAAGCATTTTCTTAAATATTCCCAACCTTAGGTGACTTAAGTGATTTCATTAATAAAATAGCTCATTTAATCACTAAGTTTGCGGAAAGTCCCAAAACTGAAGCAGAATGCAAATTAAACCATACCTACATACTCCGGAAGGTTTGGGATGAAATGTGATGCCATCGGGGTGACTTACTATAAATAGAAAGCTCCTCCAAGAATCTTGGAGAGCTATCTGTTGATGCTTGTTTTTAGACAAGTCAACAATAGAGTGAAATACTAGAGTATCTGACTCTCTCTTGAGCAAAGCCTCTCGAATGTTGAACGAAGTGATCAAACAAGATGACTCTAAGGTTCCTTTCTTATGATTTTGGAAGAGATAGCTCAGTGACTTAGTATGATTATGCTAGTAAACACAAAGGGACTTACGCAATTGTTCTACAAGTTGTTGATTCAAATGAAAGAGAATGTAAACACTGGAATATCTAAGTACTACAACTTATGACGTATGATATTGCGATGATGTTTTCGATCCTAACTCTAACCAAATGGATAAAAAGAACAAAAGATGAAAGATTTAGAAACACTAATCTAATCCTAGATGCAAGGATAATTATTGCTTAGGTGAAATCAAACCAATCCTTGCTTCGCCAAGACAGACAACTACACAAGATTGATGCAATCTTCTAAGGTTGTACAAGATATTTAAATCACTTATGCTCATGAAAGATTCAACAAACATAGGGATCACATTGAAGTTCAGTTTTGTTTAGACTAACCATACACTGCAATTTGCAAGCCACAAACTACAAATGGTATGAACATAGAGATTTCATGACAAACAATAATAGAGCCTTCCACCAACTAACATAAATTTAAAGGAAACTTAATCTAACTTATTATTCACTTGAAGAAATCTAGACCATGCAACACTTAGAAACCTATATAGAGTCACCAAAACAATGAGTCTTATATTATCTTAGAGGGCTCTTGCAACAATTCTAGAGTCTTCAATCGTACAAATGAGAGCAACAAGAGCCCTTTTATAGACCTCAAAATGAAAGAAGTGTCAAGATCGATCGGCCAAGCCAGCGGACCAGATCATGCCACATTACTAGTTATAACAAACTCGTATTTTATTAAATGAAAGAGGCTATCTTTAGTAAATGAAGGAGGCAATGAAGGCACGCCTTCCCAAGAAGATAAGGATGACACGTCATCAGCCTATGAGGAATCTCCATGTGAATATCCATCACTAGAAGCTTGACATTCAATGAATCTGGACACTATCTGCTTAACATCATCCAAAGGTACACTTGGCGCATTCTGAATGGTTCCTTCAGCTTCAAGTACATCATCTGAATAAAGGCCAAGTGTCTTCTCCCAATCGGTCATCCTTGCTTTGTTGGCGCCAAGGTGGATAGCAAGTGAGAAAATACTATCAAGTTTCTCATCTGACACATCATCTTCTTGGAAATAGAAAGCTTGAAAATGGATTACATATTTTCATTAAAGAAGCATGTACTCCATCTTGAATTCTTTGAAGTACACTTCTTACTCTTGACATATCTGTTTCTATCTTATCCAGCAACTGTCCTTTGATGTGAAAGCCATAATACCAAGAAGAGAAGTCATATGTCTTACTTTCCTCAATCACTTCAGCATGTATTAATTCATCAACTAAAGTCTCCATCAAGCTCTTTAAGTGTGGCATGTATTGTTCCTTGATGTCTTTGAATTCAGCACAAACTGTCATCAATGCAAGTACCCTTTCTTTGAGGTTAGCAATCTTATCACATACTTGCATGATATATTCCAAGTGTTTGTATGTAGCTTCCTTTGATCTTTTCATCCGATCCCTCATTCTGTGAGATGAAGACTTCAACTCCTCTAGGTGTTCAATAGTTTCAGGAGGAAGAAGAGATGGAGGTGTAGAAACCTTGTCCTGTTGACGAATAGGATGAACCAAGTGCTGAATATACTGCTCTAAGGCTTGGCACCTTTGCTCAGCTTTGATTCTACCTTCTGTCTCCTCTCTTATAATAGCTCGAGCATTATCAATTGAATCTTGAAGTTCTTCTTCTACTTGCATTCCAGTCAATGGACCTAAATTGATTGTATTGATGTCATAGTCATCAGATGTTACGTCTTCTATATTCTTCTCAAGCCTTGGAACTGCTACATGAACTTTTCTTATGCCTGTTTCATCTTTAGTGATCTTTGAAAGGATAGTGGCCTTCTTCTTTGGTTTTTCATTAAATATATCTAGTAGTAACTTATCAACTGGAAGAGGAGATTTCTCAACTTCATAATTTTCCTTGATTCTTTCTTGTAGCCACTCTGGCAATGATGAAAGATCTTGTACCTGTTGCAATTGCTTTTCTTGTGCAGGCAATGACTCCTCTTCAGCTTCATCCCTATCCTCGGTGTTCGCTTCATCAATAATCTCAATATCATGCGGACTTGAAGGCACTTCTTCGACTGGAGCTTCTGGAGCTGCATTCTCAACATGTACCACTATGTCTTGATTTAGTGGAGTATCACCTGGCTGTCTAGAAGAAGCAGTCTCAATACTTATCCTTTTCTTCTTCTTACTAGACTCTCCTTGTGTAGATTCAAGCTGTTTTCTTTTCTTTGTTTGACTTGAATCTCTTTCATTATCCTTGCTATGTGAACTTATACCAGGTGCACTATGCTATTCCTGATGATCAACTTCTCCCATTTTAATATAAGTGAGTTTCTTACCCTCATCAAACAAGGCTTGTACTTGTTCATTTATCTGCTCTTCAGTAATAGCAATGATAGGCCTTATCAACCCTTCATCATCAACCCTTTCTCTATCAGCCCAATTGACATCATAAGGCAGGTTCTGGATCTTATTGTATTTGTCACCTAAAAGAGTTTTATCACCATTCAATTGATTAGGAATCCTCAATATCTTAGTATTCCTCACTAAATCCCATTTCAGCCTTGAACACTTTTGCATTCTGACATCATCATCGTCAATAGCATTAGCCCAGTGATCTACCAGCTGCTCAACATGTTTGTAAGAAGAATATGACTGCTTAATGGCTCCATGCGGATCAAGGTTCTCCCTCCTTGAATCATGAGGATGTAGATGATATGCTTGAAGTTCAACTTCTGAATGCTCAGCTGTTTGAAGTGATGGACAGGAGTAAAATCTGCCAAGCTGGAGAGGAAACTGAACTCCGGCTTTCTTTCTTGCCTTCTGCATCTTATGAAACTCTAACAACTGTCTTGAAACCTCTAGCAACACCATCCTGTTGGTAGGATATCTAGGTAATTTGTATGGAAATGATGTAAAACCCTGAATCCTGATATATGTGAACTTGTCATACTGAATGTAGTATCTTCCATACTGCTTGATGAAGTTTCTAGCAGCACCTGTTAATCTTCTGTGTGGTTCACCTCGTAACTTTCTCACTATATGCATGGCAAACACATCATTGAACCTTTTGTAATGATTGATGTTCTTCAAATGAAGCTGAGGATAACACTGATGTACAAGAATATGTCCAGGCTTTGTACCTACTTCTCCTTTAGCTGTTAGTCCCTTATAAATGACATTTCTTGCTAGGATGTGAACAAGATATGAAGTCATGAAGAAGGACTTTGTTTCATCAAACTTCTCAAACTGCTCATCAAGGCAATGGCTTATAAAGCCAGCCCAATCAACCATCTTATTCTTTGTAAACACATGATCAAAATAGGTATACATCCATCCTTCGAAAGTAGATGATTGAGGCCTACCTGTTACTCGATTCAAGAACATGATGAAGTAACTTATCTCTTGTTTGAAGTTTGCCTTATGATACTTGGGATCTTCAGTGTTATATATCTTGATTGATGGATCAGTCATCCACTTCTTTCTCACCTCTTGCATGTAGTGCTTGGAGTTGTCTTCAAAAGTACATTGAGTAGTTGTAGGACAGATAAAGACTCCCCTCCGGCTTGGGATGTTGAAGATCTCTTGGATGGCTTCCCTCTGCAGATAGGCGAGAACAGTCCCATCTTTGGCTATAATCTGTCTCTTCTATTTATCATAATGCTGAACACATTCCAATACTAACTCCGCACTAGGCAAGATAGGTGGGAAGCATGCTGTTTGAATAATCCCGCTCTTTGCAATAGCTTTGATGTCTTCATTCCTTGTGATGGCGAGCAAGAGATCCCTCACCTCCTCAAGGTTGATGTGTCCCATATTGGTGTCTCCCACATTCTTCCAATGAGTTTCAATCTTCGAATCAGGTATGTTGGACTTGGCATCCATCTTGATCATCACTTGTCTTTCTTTTGCTGTCATGCCCATTTACCTACAAGCAAGACTTGAATAAGTGATAATAAACTAGATTTTGCCTTTATAAAACCTGATTTTTTATATAATGAACTCGTAAAATTCTGCAAAATTAATTAGATAAAAGGTAATTTTATAAAGTGAAAATGTGATTTAAAACATACCTTATATCAATTTGATCTAGAAAAAGGCAGATTTCTTGGATTTTAATGAAAATCAGTCAAAATGGCAGAAATTAGAAATAGAATGTCAGATCAGTCCCCAAACTGCAGGTCTGCCCTTAATATCCTCCTCCTTGAAAATTCGCTGCTCCCTTGGAGAATTTGCTGCTCCTTGAATTAGAGTGTGAATGATGGCAAATGATAGGGGAGCGCTCTTCATATATAGGTGAATTTGCCTTCATTAATGCAGGTCGGCCAGCAGTAAATGCATTTATTAAAGTTTCTAAAATTTCAAATTTAAAACAAACCCTCATATAACTAGATAGGCGCTTAAATTGGGGAACGAAGGCATGAATATGCATTGTGTTTCTAGGCCATCTAGGTGCTGAAATCAGATTGTCTTGGTGGCAAAGTGCGCCTAGGTTTGCTTTGGACTGATCCTTGACATTTTTATAGTTATCTCACATCCAACCCCTCAAGAAGTCTCCTTACTTCTATGCATTAACCTTATGATTGTTAGGCGCATAATGATGAAGATTTGAATGTGGATTGGTACCCGAACTTGATGAGGGTCAAATTAATGTGTTAGATTCTCTTTGGAAGTCAAGGTAACTTACCTCCTTCAAGGCGCCAATATAAGTTGGTATGAAGGTGCAAGGGCGCCTTGCCTTTTTGAGTTCTATTCGCCACTTTCAAGGCTTTGAATGATCAAACATGCTTTAAGGTGATCCTTTCTCTCCAGGCACCTATAATGAGGTGGTGTAAGCTAGAAAGTGCACCTAACTCCATCATACTTGTTTCCACACTTCATAACGTTATTCTCCTCCTTCTGGATCTAGGCGCTAATTTGGTGTTTTTTGAATCATTTACCCTCAAGGTACTAAAGTATCATCTCTTCAATCAATCTAGTCTCTAGGCTCCCATGCGTGTTGTTCCAAGTAGGAAATAGCGCCTAGGGTCTTTGGGTGTTTTATATTGTTACTCATATGATCTCTAATCAATTGAACATACCTTGAAGACTCCTATCCTTCAAGTGCCCATTACCAAACGTGAATTGATGCACTTTCCCTTAGGCGCTCAATTTGAGGCTTATAGCTTCAAAAGATCCTATTCTCCCTTAGGCGCTATTTTGAACTTAATTTCAACATCTCCCTACAAGGCACACAAAGTGATCAACTCATCTTCACACTAAGGCGCTAGAGTCACCTCCATTCAACCTTAAAACACTCTTAAGGCGCGATTCACTCCTCTCACAACCATTGACCTCTTTAAGCGCTAAAATAACTTCTTCTAATCCACCATTTCTAGGTGTTCAAAAACTTCTCAAAATCCATATAAGGGCGCCCAAAAGAGATGGTTTAAATAACAAGGAGCGCCTAGACCTCATCTAGAGTTTTAGTGATTTAAATGCCTCTTATCATTAGGCGCTATTCTCTAGGAGTCTTGACTTCATGTTGTATCATAGCATGCATGCATGGATGAAGGTTTTCTAAGGTAGGCGCCCAAAAGAGACAACACAAATGGAATTGGCACCTCACTCTACCTAAGAATTGGATTCTATCAAGGTTCTTAACACTTCCCTACATCCTTGTATGATTAGATCACCCTTAGGCGCTCTCCATAATTGATTTAGACTTAACCTCACATCAAGCTGCCAAAGTGGAGAGGGATAACAGGGAATGGGTGTCTAAGCTTACCCACTTCAATTGAAGGCACAATTTGATGAAGATTTGGACATGGAAAAGGGCGCATAGACTTCTAGACCACTCCTTTGTCGAATTCTTGGATCTTTTAGATCTTTTGTGTCAATTTCAATCAAGTCGCTTATCTAGGAGAGGTTGGAAGTTGATTATCCTCTAGGCGCACATTGAAGTCACAACCTAAGGCGCTCATGTAGATTGGCAGAGGTGGGAAAATGCGCCTAGCTCTTTGGAGTGAATTTGCGCCCAAATTTGAAAGTCCTAGAGCATAAGGTATATTGAAAAATATATTTAAGTATAAGTTATACTTTAAATATTTTTCAATATACCTTTCAGGATGTTTGAGATAGGTCTCAGATCCACTGGATTTAACATGCAGATTATAGAATTTGGAGGATCCACCAGATTTCAGACTTAGCCAAATTTTCAGGATTTCAGTTTATTAGACTTAGTCATTTTCAGGATCTCAAACATACATAAGGATTGATCTCGAGATTCACTATTTGAATAGAATTTAAACAAGACTCTTCATTGTTGCAAATTCATGTTCCAGATGAGACCTCCAATTTTAAAGCAAAACTTCTATGAAAGACTTCTCGTTGGATTGGCAGAAGAAAAGACCCCAGGACATTACTCAGAACTAAATGAAAAAACATCAAAGCTCAAAAAGAGGGGTCCCCATTTTCAATGGGGGCGATGTGTGATTTGGTCACAACACTATCCGGGAAGCCGAACAAACTTCCGAAAGTTGCACTGTCATCCTGAAACATCACTGAGCTCAAATCCAACATTAGTTGCTCAGAAAAATGGATCCACGGCCATTCCATGAACATTGGAGTTCTCTCAACTATGACGAATAGCCTCCGAAGGACTAGGAACAAACATAATGCGCAGAAAAGATCTATGCACCAAAAAGGGAACATTACAGTCCGCCCTCCTCAAAATTGCTTGCCCTCAAGCAATTCGTCAAACACAACCATTAGATCCATCCTGAATAGTACTACTCCAAGATCCCAAATCAATCTAGGAGGTTTGTGAACCCCCAAAAACCATGCGTCATGTTGTGTCATAACAACAATCCTAACCCTTTCCACACTTCTTGCAAAAAGGGAAACAATCCTTTGCAAGAAATCTTCTAGCTCACCCAAATACTGCTTGGAGCCAATATGCCTCCTCTGAACTATTCTGATATGATCCATAGGACTTGTGAAATCCCTCACCATTCCAACTCCAAAGATCTCTGAATAATGAACCAAAGCATGTGGAAGTTTGCTGTCCTGGATCAACACCATGAGTAAACTATCAAAGTTTACCTCACAATCCTTCATAAGATGAACTCTCAGATTTGAGAAGGTCTGAAGTAACACATAATCACTACTGTTCAAAACTGAATCAGCGAAATATAATCAGATTTTAGCATTCTAAATAAGGGATAACAGCAGTACCAATGGAGTTCCCAAGTATAGGCATGTGAAATAAGCATTATTTTGCACAAAAACAACTCGGAATTGGCTGGAAAACACTTCCAAGTAATCTCCAACTGGAACCCTTTACTTCCTTGGCAAGAAATATTGTGCCAATTTTCTTGAATGATAGCAAACCAAGATGTGAGGTGGCTGGCCTGCAACCAAACAGCAAGCTCAAGACTAAAAATCTGACCCATTCCTTGCCATGGAACACTAACAAGAGTAACCATTCTTCCATTCCTCCAATCCTTACTCAAAATCTCTCTCCAATCCATCTATAGATAAATAATAGGAATCACAAAATGGCTAGTAAGGAACAGAACAACACTATAAATTCTGGAATTTCGATCCTTATCCCTCGAAGGATCATTCCTACCATTCCCCATAAACTCCGTCCGCTCTTGTTGAAGATCCCAAATATGAATTCCCAACCTAGAATGATCTCCAACATACTTAGGAAAATACACATCATAACTCCAAGTGACATCCATAGCATCATGCTTATCATGGGAATTGGTGTCTTCTTTAATAATCTCTTGTACCCCATCCATAGAAGCATCAACAACTAAGGGACATGGAGTAACTGATGTCCTCAAACCCAAACCCCAAAAAGGGTTAGTATGAGTTAGAACACCATTCAACCCAAGGGATGGATTGTTAAACAAGTAGATGTCACAATTAGGTCCTTCTGTCAAGGTTTCATAAGGAACAAGCTTGAAACCTCCTCTCTTAGCTGCTGTAATGAAATTTCCATCAACCATAAAACCACACTCTAGCTCAATTTTTGGAACTGCTCCTGGATCCCATATCTTGATGTTATCATCAAATGTATTGCCTCTATCAGGAGTTTCTTCATCATCCAATATGAAAAGAGGATTATCATAAGTTGCTTCTGCATCTAAGACAAAGAGAGGGTTATCATGAATGTGAAAATCATTACCTTCCTCTTGCTCAACCCCAACTAAATCTACCCTTGCAACTTCTAACTCCTTTGGCATGATCTCCAAATCGTACTCCTCTTGAAGAGTATCAATCTCATCAATCACTAACTGGATTTCTTTCGCCATTGCACCTTTCAAGCTTCCACAAGTTTGAAACAGTAGTAAGTTGTTCTTCAACTTCTTGAAGCACCAATTGGGTACCATGCAACTTGTCTTTTGTGGCGTTAAGCTCAAGGATGAGCTCATCCACTTTTCTCTCCTTTTCTCTTGCAATATCAAGGGCATGATCCTGGTCACTAATTGCATGTAAATACTCAGATTTCATGGCCTCCATTGCTTCTTTGATGATCTGCAAATTGGCAAGGGTGATTCCATTCTCAATTCCCTTCTGTCTCTCCTCAATTTGGGCTTTCCCAATAAGGCCTTCAACTAACTCATGTGAGCTGTCCAAACTTACCAAGACATGAATCACCTTCTCATCTGAGACAAAGAGTTGACTCTTCAATTCACACAACCCTCTAGGACTTTGTTCACTCAACTGCCTTGACTCTTCGAGTAACAAAGATTCTGAAATTTTCTCTTTTTCAGGAGCATTAAGTCCCACGAAATCTGTCTCCTCTTCACTGTCACTTTGATCAAAGGTTATGGAAGCACCATACTCAAGTATAGAGTCATCATTAAGGGCTGACTTAAGAATTTTAACAAGCTCCACATCAACATGCTCTCCTACTGAATCTTCAGGGAAGTCAAACTATTGTCTTTCATACATGGAAAATTCCCACTCCACATTTGAATTATCTTAATGGGACTGATGTATATGCACATCACAAGTTGTTGTTCTTGGAATTCCAGCAAGCTCAAACTCTTCGTTGGCAATTGAATATTGTTCAAATAAGTCATTTTGGAGCTCCTCTATGCATGCCTCTTGATTTGAGACATTGTCTTCATCATAAATAGGCTCATCCTTCTTAGTATTAGGCTCAAACCCAGTTATTTCAGCTGTAAGGTTTTCATCTTCTTCCCTTTTTGTTACCATGTAAACTTTCAATTTTTCTTCACATTGGTAAGCGACCATTTCAGCTAGCACATTAGCAGCTTATAGAGAATCTTGATCATCCTTTCTTATGTTGTTCAATAAGACTTCTAAGAGAGGATGTGGAATATCATTTCTCTCATTAACAACCAATGCCATGATATATTGCATTGCTAGCATAATACCCATATTATGATCTTTCCTAATTTCAGCAAGGAAATTGCCAAACATTTAGAGTATTAGGGTTTCACAATCATAGTCTAACACCATCACACAAGCTTGAACCTTGGCAACAGTTTTCAAGATTTTTACCCTCTTAGCAAAAGAGGGGCTTTTGATGTCACCCTGTCATGTCCCGATATTAAGGCATTGTTTAAATTAAAAATTTAGACATCATGATAAAATAATATATCAAAAATTAATATAGATATAATATAAATAATTAAATATTATTATAATGATGATATTTATTATATAATAATATATCTATAAATAATATTATGATTACATTATAATAATCATAATATAATTTAGATATTATAATAATAATATAATATATGATATTATAATATTTAATATATATAATAAGAATCATATTATTATATAATGATATAAATTATAATATAAATTAAAGAATATTATAAATATAATAATACAAACTAATCTATGGCAGCACCTTTATAAAAACTGTGATTCATAGTATTGTGAAAGAAACCCACGAATAAAGAAAAAAGTAGGAAGTCTTATATAAAGACATAAAGACTTGTCTTATTATAAATAAAACAAAATAAGGTCATGCGATCCCTTAAAGCAAATACCAATGCAACCTAAGGAAAGCACACATTTATGGTCCTAAACAAATCTAAATAGGCAGCGATCATACAAAATGCAGCGGTCAACATATCCACCAATTTTATAAGTTCCAAACAAACGATTATTATGAGAAGTGCGATTAGGATATTCTAAGAAGGACGATCACCTAAGGAGTAACGTCTCTTGGAAGGAGATGACCGCTGATAAGACAATGCTCTTTCAAAGATATTAAAGGAGGATCTTTACATCAAACAATGATCATGCATATCAAGCAGGCATTGATCCAAGGAGTAGGAGATCGGGAGAACAGAAACGACTATATCGGCGTATTCCACAAAAACATCATAACAACGAGTAGCAAGATTGATACATAGAATCGAACTAGATACCCATCTCTGCATATTGGACATAAAACCACAGTGAAGGCTAAAAATCCAGCAAACTATATTTCAATGAATCCATAACAGGTATGATATCGTCTCCAATATATAGGATTGTTTAAGTAATGACTAATGGATTGGTTATATCTTAAGATCGATCACCAGAAATAAGTATTGATTATATGAGAATATGAATAGGAGTGTTAATATGAGTCTAACATCAATTTCATGACTTAAATTCGCTGGTTTCAATGTACTCATTTAATAGAGATATTAGTGCATACTAATATGAGTTAAGTACGTAGTGTATTGATATCATAGACTGATTAAGGCATAATAATCGGAATAAAGGGTTTGGACAATACTCAATAAGATAAATAATTATATGTAAGAGAATAGGTAATCCACTATATAACAAACATAAATATATATTAGGTAAACAACAAATAATAAATGATTACATTCTTACATAAGAAGCACGATTAAGTCATATGTGAATACGTACAATCTTAAAGAGAAAAAACATAAACCATCTCATCCTTCCATCTCTTACAACCATACGAGAGGCGGTCTTATCAGGGAAAGGCGGGATAATTCCATCACAATGCATTAGAGAGGGTTTAACGCGCCCTAGACAAAGGGAAAGGCGGAGTAATTCCATTCATGATGCATTGGAGAGGGTTCAACGTGCCCGAGACATGTAATTCCCCATCCATGGTTGGAGAATAGACGGAAGGTGACACGGGAAGATAAACATAGTTGTTGCTTCCCTATATATTTCGCTATTACTTCATTCTTTAAGGAACGTTAGGTATTGTGGGGAGAGGCGGAGTAATTCCATCCGTATCAAGGCCTGTAGGCTGGGACATAGTTTCCCGTAGGCTGGGTCAAGAGATGGTTTCAGCGCGCCCTATACATGTAAAGCCTAGTTCTATGAGGAAGAGTAATAAGGAAAATATGCATGATTGAATTATGGAACGTATTATAGAATAGTTATCAATAGCAAGTAACAATTAGGAAATAAATAATCCTTGGAATGATGTGAATACATTATCATTGATCTTATTTGATCTTATCATCGAAAATTATTAATCTATAATGTTTCTAATGTCTCCTTGAGAATCACTTGAATGCAGATTCATGTTTAAGTGTTTCCACTAGAAAGGGGACATTACACACCCAAACCCTGAAAGCTTTTGAGTAGTTAAGGAAGTGCGAGTGTTATTATTATTATTAAATCTCATAGGGTAGGTGACTCTCAAGTGGATGAAGTATTGCCGGGTGTGCAATGAAGCTCTTGGGCCTATACCTATGGAGATGACTTACACGGTAGGTGACTCTCAAGTGGGTGAAGTATTGCCGGATGTGCAATGAAGTCCCTTGAACCAAGTGGTGAAGTATTGCCGGGTGTGCAATGAAGCCTTTGGGCCTATGACAGTGGAGCATGGTGACCCCTAAGAGGTGAAGTATTCTGGGTGTGCAATGAAACCCTTGGGCATTATTATCCAGCGCCTTAACAAGTATATACCTATCCTCCGCTAGGGCTAGGATAGATTAACAACCGGGCATGCCCAAAGTATATCATGAGGCCTAAATATGGTTAAAGTATAAATAGATTTGGATTTATGTACTTGTTCATTATCATTGATTATGATTATGATGTTGTTAAACCTAATGATTATGAAAGAATATATGTATTTGTATATATTGTTGATGTCTTTGATTGCAGGAATTGAATATATGTACGCATAGGTAACATTACAATTCTTGTTCATTGTTATTGATTATGATTATGATGTATTGATTCATTACTAAATTGATCTTTAATAGTACTAATGTCTCTTTCAAGTAGTTATTCTTGTGAATAGGTTAAGAAATCAAGGATAACCAAAAAGAGGAATTACATTGATATTCTTGTGATTTCACTGATGCATGCTATAACCGCAAGTCTTACATCCTTGTCTGGATGCCTCAACAACTTAGGCTTACCCAACAAAGTCACTGAAGGAATCAAGGCAACCCGCATTACCTCAAAAAGTGATTGAGGAACTTTAGACAAACATTTCTCAACTTCCTCCAAAGTGCTGAGAAGACTATCTTTTGACCATCGCAGAGATTCCAGCGTCATCCCTACTTTGAAAAGCCTTTCACACAAACCATTTTCCTTGAGAGATGCCATGATCTCACATCCTCTGAACAACTTCTTTCAACTGCCGAATCACTGAACACACATGCAAGTGCTGATCACTAACATGTAAGGCTGAAATTATGTTCCTCCATTGAAGATCTGCAAAAGGATAGCCCCCCAAACAGGCTGGCAAGATCACTAACTCTGATACGAATGTAATATGCTACCCTGATTTTTTTTGAAACACAAGATGAAAACATTGAATGTTATGAGCAATGATCTTCCACACTCATCTGATCACCCAGATCCCGATGTGGGCAAGGTGAAAGCATACAAGTGCTTCAGAGTTAGCATTCAAAATCATAAACCAACTGAAGTAACAATCTTCCACTTATTTAGTGGGCATCCACTCAATTGCGGGAATAATCATGAAAGTAAACATCCACTTGTGCAGTGGGCAACAACTTATTTAGTGGGAGTACAAGAAATGTAAAAACCAAGTGCACCAACTTATTCAGCTGGAACCCGAGCCATGAAGTACAGGAAATGAAGAGGCACATCCACTTATTCAGTGGGAAGCCATTACAAAGTTTGCATCAGATTATTACAATGAAGTTCCTTAAGCTGTGACACATAGGATTAGCTCCACAAATCCCACTCACAAATATGATATATTGATAACAATGTTGCACTATGCACTTGCAAATCAAACAAGCATCAAGTAAAGCATTCAAACTGAAATACCATGTGAATTCCCTGCTATCATGGACTGCACTCAGAAATGGCTTCATTGCTGCTGTACGGCCTGCTCATTGAAGACTCAACTCATTGGAAAGTGCAAGTTTGTCATCAAATACTACCTCCAGACTGACCTAACCTTGGTGCTACCTCCATGGCATCCATTTTGAATACCTTTCAACCCTCTAAAAGGCAGCGACCAACATGAAAACCCCACACATTTGACCTCAGCTGTACAACCCTGCTAAAGTGGTACGACCAGTACAGTTTGCCTCAAAACTGCAAGAAAGGATCTAAATCTGCATTCAACTGGGTCGCCTAAACATGTGTTATGTCTCCATATCACTATCACAGCAAAATATATATTAAACCCCTTAGAAAAAGAAGCAATCCAGGTGGTATGGCCTAGTAGGTATGGCCCAACAAGAGGCTAGCACAAACTCAAACAAAAACCCAAACATCAATCACCGAAAATCTTTTAAATCCACACACAACTAAAAAATAAAATACTATCAATCCAAACTCCACCAGTAAACATCAAACTTCATGAAGCTTAGTACGATTCTTGGATGAAATCACCTCAAACTAGCTAGGGTGGATCTTTCACCACTGAAATTGATCTTCTCCAAGAGGGTTTCGTCCTCAAGAAGGAAAGGAAGAATACGTAGGTTCAATCCAGCAGAGTAACAATACAATTTCCAGCATAAAGAGCAAAATGAGTCCTCAACTCCTTTATATAGGCACTTTTGGAGTTGCGCACAAAAAGAATTATTTATTGAAAAAATAAACTTTTCCACTCAAACTCCAATATTTCCCTTTTTCACCAACATAAGCTCTAAATTTTATGTGCCTATCAGAAAGAGTGACTTTTTCCCATTCCAATGAGCTATAACACTTAAGCCTTTTTAAAAATATTCCCAACCTTAGGTGACTTAAGTGATTTCATTAATAAAATAGCTCATTTAATCACTAAATTTGCGGAAAGTCCCAAACTGAACCAGAATGCAAATTAAACCATACCAACATACTTTGGAAGGTTTGGGATGAAATGTGACACCATCAGGTTGACTTACTATAAATAGACAACTTCTCCAAGAATCTTGGAGAGCTATCCGGGAAACCGAACAAACTTCTGAAAGTTGCACTGTCATCCTGAAACATCACTAAGCTCAAATCCAACATCAATTGCTCAAAAAAACTAATCCACGGCCATTCCACGAACATTGGTGTCAACTATGACGAATAAACTTTGAAGGACTAGGAACAAGCATAATGCGCACAAAAGATCTATGCACCAAAAAGGGAACATTACAATAGACAACACATCAATACCTAATGGGAGATAGTGTTGGATGATGGTAGAATAGTCATTGATCTACAAGAAACATCCAAGGACACAAATGCTTTTAGCAGAAGAAGAACTAGATGAGGAAAAGAAGGCTTGTGAAAATTTCCTAAAACTTCCCCATATGATTATAAATCATGAAGAGAATGATCAATTAAGGAAGATATTGAGGCAATCATTTTCTTATTTGACCTAGACAAAGCACTAGGGCCTAATGTTTTCTTGGTTGGTTTATACTGAAGTTTATAGGACCTAATAAAAAATGACATTAGTTAGGTAGTTCAGGAATCATGGAGGAACAAATGGATCTTCACCCAAATTAATGTTGCCACTCTAGTGCTAATCCAAAAAATAGTGAAGGCCTCAAGACTAGAACATTATTTACCAATCACACTTTACTATACAATATACGAAGTCATCTCCAAGCTAATTTCCTCATGGTTGAAGTTACAACTCCATAAAATCATCTTGGAAAGATAGTTAGCCTTTGCTCTAAAAGGAGAAATTCTAGATAATATCATTTCCATTCAAGAGCTAATACAATAGCAAAACATTAAAACTGGATAGAAGTCTTTCGAAAACTGAATATGTCAAATGCCTTCAATAGGTGAAACTAGGCTTTCTCTTTAGAGTTCTAGAGCAATTTGTATTTGCACTACCACATTCTTCATAGCCCTCAACAGGTATAAGGGAACATGGTTTAAGACCTCTAGAGGATGAAGACAAGATGGCCTCTTGAATCCACACCTCTTCATCCTAATGGGTGAGACACTCCTAAGAAATTTGTCTCACTATCGAAAAGAAAACAAAATACATGTGCTACATGCATTAAATGATGGAATCAGATATACAGGTGTCAAAATATCAGTTTTCAAATGGTACTATCCTTTATTCAACAAATAATATGGAAGAAATAGAGAAACTCAAAAGTAATGTTGCATAAATACTAGCAAGTGACATGAAAAAGCATGATTGTGGGCAAGTGATGCAGGAGCAACCGGGTGCATGCGTGATCGACATCAACTAAAAACATTTGTTGGTTTGCTTTTCAGTTTTAGGGTTTGTTATGGTCAATTTTGCATCTCATTACATTAGGGAACTTCAAGTTGGCACAAATTTGTGAAAATGAGAATTTTATGTGATCGTAGTTATTTAGCCCGGTAGATGGTTTTCATGAAAACAATTGTTTTGGGAGATCCATGAGGTTTGGCAAAAAATCCTTACAGGTATATTCTTGGATGCATTTTGCGAAATGTACAAAAGATTTCGTGGTCAAATTCTCAACCATTTGGGAGATTTTAATGCTAGTAGTTTGTGTCGGCGGTTTTACGGAAAGTTTAAAATTTCAAAATTCTTGAAGGCTGGAGAAAAATCCTTCTGCAGAGGACCTAAGGGGGTCATAACACACCTTTGGGAAATTTTTTAGAAAAAATGGAGTACTTTCAAAATTTCACCTTTCTGGCACCCGATTCCCCACTCCAGAGCAGTAACAAGTATAAATCAGTTTGTGTGAACTCCAAAGGTATGGACAAGTAAAGAGAATCTCTATGAGACGTTAAAATGAAGAAAAGGGATTACAACTTTATTTTATGTTTGGAGGTGTTAAAACAGACATGGAAGAGTTTTTATTTAAATAAAGGGGCAAATTATATTGAAGAGGCATTTAAAACCAAAATATTCAGTGCCTAAGTTAGGCACATGAAGCACCCAATATAGCCAAGGAAAGGACGCTTTATAAATTAAATTCTTATTGCAGATTTTAACAGTCAAAAGAGGAATATACAACAGCAAAAGGAAGCACCAATTCTATATTTCAACTCTCATTTCCTTAGAAAAGCCTCCACATGAGAAAAAGAGGATAGGTGACCGCTTGAATGCAAAATTTGAAACGCCTCTTTGAGGCACATTAATATACTTTGAAGTGTAAAGAAGAAGAGAGAGGAGAGGCGCTAGAGGAAGAGCACCAGAGTGGGAAGAAGATTTCAGATTGGAGGAGAGTTTTCTGTGAGAGATCTCAGCCTAGAGAGAGGGCAGATTTGACATGTATATGTGAGAGAGGCCATTGAAGGCCATGAAAATTGATGTAATCTTGCTTGTTGCAGAGTGGAGGAGAGAGTTCTGTGGAAGAACATAGCCCATGTGAGGGGCATGTGAAGGAAAGTTGCTGTGAGAAGCAGAGGAGGGTTTCCTGTAATTTTGAGAAGCCATGAGAGGCCAAATATATGTATATTTTATTGCAGATTTGCATAACTATTGAAAGCATAATGTAATTAGTGGCTGAATTGAATAAATGATAGAAGTTTGCTTGCAATTTTGTGTATTGTGTTGAGTTGAGAGATTGTGGAATTGAGTTGTTTGTAGCAGGAAGGAGTACCTCTTGCTTTAACAAGTCTAGTATAATATTTTTTGTTGTTCCTAGAAGGGAAAAAAACAAATTCTGCCACTTGTAAGAAACAGAGAAGGTACACTTGCAATGACATAACTGGGATTCCTGATACACTAGACAGTAAATGAAGTACTATGGACAGAAATATTCAACAAGTTATGATGTTCTAAAAGCAGGTACAACTCAAATCCTCTTGGATTTAAAGGCCATACACCACCCTCTCAAATCATAGCACCTTTTCCTATTAACATGGGTACCAAAAGAAGGTGATATCAATCCAAGGATGTACAGCCATTTATTTTAGTAGCTCTTTCACACACAGAATATCATCTTCAAGTTTCCTCTCAAAAGATCTGTAAACATCTTCAATTGATCACATTTGCAAATCTTAGCTGAAATGAATTTCTAGGAAAGGATCAACCATCTCTTTAGGAGTAAATGGGAAGCAGTTGGGGGAATGGTATGTGCTGATGTGTTTTTTATGACAGCAACAACATTAGAATAAAATACCGAGTATTCTATTCTCTCTTGAACAAAGTATCTCAAATGCTAAACAATGTGATCAAATGAGATTACTCCAAGGTTCCTTGAATGTCAAGTCTTGACGTGCACATGGATAGACTTAGTGGAATGATGTGATTTTGCTGGTAATCACAAAGGGACTTATGCTAAATTACTCCTTACTTATGGATGAAATCTATTCCTTACTCCTTAGATTTGTGAATGAATGGAACTTTCTTCAAACTATCTAAAAAGAAATGATAAAAGGAAAGGGTTAGGAGAAATTAATCTAAGGACAATGAGATGATAGAAGATGCTTAGATAGAGAAATTCCTTTGAACCAAGTTTCGTTTCGCCATGAGAACAACAACTACACGAAACTAGTGCAATCTTCAAAGGTAATGAAGGATTTTTATATTGTAATGTGCCGTACTTGTTTGTAAATTTTTTAAAGATCTTTTTGTGTTTTATCATATTTTAGTGTGATCTTTCAGACTAGACAGAAGAATGCAGAAGGGGTTTTTAGTTTCCCTGCAGATGTGTTGCTGGAGCATACAAAATAGAGCATATATTGCAAACCCAGAATATATACAATGAATATGAAAAAACTAATAGATACCCAGATAGTAAAAAGGCCAATAAACAATTACTATCACATACCCATGTTGAGATTTGCAACTTCATACAACTGTTGTAGCCAGACCAACAATGGGTATGGCTAGAAATCACTCCAAACTCCAGATATATTGATAGTATTTGATGTGCAAGGGATTACAATGAGCAAAGAGGCCTAGACGCCCAAAATGAGAAGAAATACAGCTGCCCAAAACAAAGAAATGAGTCCTTAAGAAGACCCACGACCCTCCATGTGAAGTTGTACGGCCCAGCCAAGGATGAACAATAGAAATTAGTATCAAAAAGGCCTGCACTCTTTCTTATGTCGCTGCACCTCCAAGATAAACCCTTACGCCAAGTATGGAGCAGAAATAATGAAGTTCCAATGTCAAATTCACCTCCAAAACAAGGTACGGCCTAGCTGGAGTGTACAACCAACAAGGGAGAGTTATAGCAGTCACAAAACACTATCAATCTTGCCTCAAATCTGTCATAACATTCTTGTCTTCAGCTGTCTATCACCAATCTGCGAATGATATAGAAATATAGCTCAGAAATCTCATCTTACAAACTCCATTTCAGCGCATATGTGAATATTAGATGCATCCACCATCAATGGCACCTTTGGGTGGTATTGCACACCTGTAGAATGCCGTCACTTAGGGAGGTTTTCGTCTCCAAGAGCCTAGTTCGAATCCTCAAACCCTCAAAACCCTAGCAGAGCTCACAAAGAGAAAATATCAAACATAGCATAATCGAAATGAGCTTTCATTCCACCTTTTATTCCTCCTCCAAGATGGGCATTGGGTTTTAGGAGGGAACTTTATCATTTTGAAACATATTTTATTCCCCTAGGGATGAGCACCCATGGTCAAGATTTACTTTATGTCTTCATTTATCATAAAGTCACGTTTCCTTTAATATTTATAAAGTCCCAATTAAATATAACATTAATAAACTTCGGACTTTAAAATAAATATGAAGATGATGTCGGATTGCCTTGATCTTTAGCTCGCCGAAAAGGTCTTAACGAGACGCTTCTAACCCCACTCTTAAAATCCCGAACCAACATTGAACCCAAACTTACTAAAAATAGTAACAGCCAAGAGCAAACAGAGCCACTCTGAGGGTGCCAACTGGATCCACTGAACTCAAACCACAACTCCATCACCAACAAACACCACCACTGCCAAACTAACCACAGTTCCCTAACTAAACTGCTAGTCCACGAGAACCTAATGATGGACTAACCAAGTATCAAGAAGGGGACATTACACATATTGCAAATATGCATTCAAATGCCCACAGCTGGCGCAACTTGAACAAATATCCACAATCAAACTATTACAAAATGGGGTTCAGACTAACTTTGCATTGTAGCTTACCATCAACAAACCACAAAAAGTATGAATCAAGGAATTCATCAAATATCTTCACATTAATCCACCATATCAATGAACTTCAACTAAAACTTATCTAATTTGCTTTGAATCATCTTTGAGAAATAGGAAACCATGCTCACATCCCAAAATAACACAATATTCACCAGGCTTCAATGAGTATGTATTGATTTTGGTAGTATCTTTACAACAATTTGCCAAAGTCTCTTCAACTCTTCAAAAGCTTCTACTCTAATGAAGAACTTTCTAATCATCTACTCTACTCTACCAAGAATCCTCTAATCTATGTCCAACCTTTTTTACAAATGAAGAGAATGAGCCTCTTTATATAGAGCTCAAGAATACAACCAAGGGCCCAGATTGATTCTAGAATCAATGGCCAAGATTAAGACAACACAACCCTAATGACTTCGACCAATGAAATATCAACAACATGATCTTCTAGAAGGGCTCCATCCTTATCTCTATCTTGGACGACCAGGTTCAATGCATCTAGACATGTCGATGTGGCATACTTGGATTGGTTGATGATGACTGGATTCCACCTCAGCATGATTATCCCTTGAGTGTTCTTTGAACTTAGAATTTCATCCTTGTGTTGTGTTTCATCTGGACTTCTTGGTATTGGCATGGATTCTGGGTGTAATCCTGAACTTCATGATGTTTAAGCTTGATCCTCTTCTCATCCTTGAATTTCCATGGACTGATCTTTTTTTTTTATGTTGGATTCCTTGACACTGGATTGGAAATGCATCTCCTCCCATGGATGATCTTGATGCTAGCCTTCCTTGTAACATTGAGATGTCTTGAAAAGATGAAGTCCTTCATCTTCCCTTGGTATGCATGTGTAGTCCTCTTGTTATTGGAAGTAGTCTCCTTCTCTAGCATTGGAACTCCTTGATGCTTGAGATAGTCTCCTTGATGCTTCTCAAACGGCTTTCATCATCCTTGAGCATCATTTTCATGGAAGTTATCCTTGTCCTCAATTCTTGCAAAACAAAGAAAACCTCGAGTAGTCATGGCGAATAAAATCCTTCAATGTAATGCAATACTAAGATAAAACATGAACAAACTTGCATGATTGATCAATTTCATTCATTAATTCAAACTGGGCAGACCTAGGCAAGGAATTTCACAATTTTCCATAGATTTTTCATTGAATTTTAGCATTTTTGTGTTCAAGGTCGGCTAGGAAGTCACACATTTTCTTGTGCCATGGATTCTCTCCAAGTCCCAATTTTTTACCATGTTAAGCAATTTCACACCTTTTTCCATATCATGGATTAATTCCATGTCGCAAGTTTCACTAGGAGGTGGATTTTTGCTTGGAGAAAGGGCGCATATTTTATCAAATCGTGGATTATTTCCATGGTCGCACCTTTTGGCATGTATTGGATTGTTGCCCTTGAGCGCATTCTACTAGGTCTTAGATGGTTTCATCCTTGAGCACCATTTTCACTAAGTCATAGAATCCTAGTCGCACTTTTGGGCAAGTCGTGGATAAATTCCTTGTCGCATGTTCCTTGGTGTCTTGGATAATCCTTGTTGCACTTTTCATTATGCTTTGGATTGTTTCCTCCTTGTCGCATATTCTAGTATGTCTTGGATTTTTTCTATCCTTGTCGCACTTTTGGGCAAGTTGTGGATAAATTCCTTGTTGCACTTTCCACTTCATCATGGATTTTCTTGTCTTGGAGCACAAATTCCTTGGAGGCATGGATTTTGCGACTTGGAAGGTCACATTTTCCTTGCACAACCAGATTTTGTGACTTGGAAGGGCGCATTTTCCTTGGACAACCGGATTTCTGCCAGATTTTGAAGGTGAAGGTCCCTGCTTGACAGTATACTTAAAAATATATTTAAGTATTCCTATACTTTAAATATTTGAAATATAATGATAGGATGTTTGAGATAGGTCCGGGATCCATGGGATTTAACATGCAGATTCTAGATTTTTGAAGATCCACCAGATTTCAGACTTAGTCAGTTTTTCAGGGTTTCAAGACATTAGACTTAGCCAATTTCAAGGTTTCAGGGACATGCGTCAGGGTGAAGGCATATGGATCCCTTAGTTAAATATCCATCCCTTAGGCCAATTTTCCACTCCTTAGTCAATTTCTACAATCATCTCATGGACTTTGAGCCGAGAGTTGAGTGGATCAATACTACCAAACCAACAAACTCTAAAACCTAGAAGCAAAAAAAAGGGGGTCCCCATTTGCAATGGAGCGATGTGTGAAAACGTCACAACAGTATGTACTCAAATGTAAGAGGAGTCATGTTCATCTGTTAAAAAAATATTGCAATTTGAATTTGGCCTTGTCAAGCCCACTTGATCTTGTTACCATTCAATGCATCACCACCCATGCCTTTGAGAATGCCATGCTTTAAACCATATCCCTTCTGCCATTCCTATTGCTAGCCCTTCTTGTAGCATCCCTATAATAGAGAAAAACACTAAAGAAACCTCTCCTAACTCCTCCTTAATCACTTTGTCCAATATTAATAAAATTCTCCTTGACTGCTGAAAAATATGGAAGAAAAGGGAGCAGACATAGCCCTCCTCCAGCAACGTGTCTCTCTTCTAATTAAGTCCACACTTTAGTAGAAAGAAAACTAATTTATCTTGTAGTATTGTATAAGGTAGTGGATGGAATACCTCAACATGCTAAGGATCAACTACTGACACTGCCATTTGGGGAAGAGACAACTAATAAAATCCTAATGGAGGAAGAGAATGGAATATGCTTTGTTTAAATATTGCAGCAGAAGGATCAATAAGGAGCCAAAAAAAGACATCAAAATGGCTTATTCCAACCCCTTTGAACATGGGAAGTTGCACTTCCACAGGGATACCATCCCTAAGGCTAAGGGTATTCTAATTTCCAACCCAACTCAATGGAACCAGCTGCCTCAAACTGCCTGGGACAATACATGTTGCTTTGCTTTCTTCCATGGACAAAATCATCAACAGCCATAAAGGGATGGAAAAGAAGCCTGTTTGCAGCCCTCTTATAGAACTCTATGTTACATGTCTATGGATTATAAGTTTAGTTTCCTTTCTTATTGTCTTCTTACAGTTTTTTCTCTATGTTTCCCCTTGTAAATGGCTCTATAATGGCTTTTATAATTTATTGGATGCTCGTATTTATGATCTGCTACTTTATGGAAGCTGTTTTGTAATTATATGCCTTTGTCCCTAGGCCCATTTTTTCTATGAGACAGAAAATATTTATTTTGTAATATTTTTCTATCATTAATATATACATAATCTTTTATTAAAAAAAACATTGGAAGTAAGAAATAAAGAGAACCTATGAGAAAAATTGCCTTGCTAGTTAGAGGGTAGAAATCCAATGCTAAATGCTTCTATCAAGCTATTCAAAATGAGATAACTTTTTAAAAAATATCATGAGGACACTACAATGCAATCAAGGGGCCTTCGTATTTTCCTTATCCTCATCTGAAGGAACTTCCTCAATACTCCTTGACCTCGACAAGCCTAATAAAATAGGGAATAATGACTTTGCTAGATGTCACATAAATCATTATTTAGATGTTTCTTCATAATAATAATCATCTCTTGCATAGATCTCATCTATCCCTTGATCCTTAGCAGCTCATCATTCCATCTATGTGCTTGTCGGAAAGGGAGTAGTACAATATTTTGCTTCTAATGAAGTAGAAAAAGTACTGCCTACATACAATCAAATCCCAATTGATGAATTTGGCTGCTACAGTAAATACATTTCTTATGTCAAATGTCTAGAATCATCTTCTTTACAACATTTTTTATGTTTTGTCCTAACATATCTTCCAAATCCCTTGCACATTTACATGACATATCCACCCAAATATTGTTAGGAATTGTATGCAGAAGATATCAATTAAATGCAAATAAAGATTAAACAGAGGAATGAAAAATACACAGAAATAATAATAGCGAGACAATTTTTTAACGTGGTTCACCCAAACTCGGGCTACATCCACCAATAGAGAGTCCAACATTATTATCCAGCAAATCAAACCGATTACAACTAGCAATCCTTGCAACTCAATACCACTACAAATGTTACAATACAATATCCACGGAAACCCTAACCCTTAGCCGTTTTATCAAGACTTATGTCAGTTACAAAATAGGGTTTTTTATGTCGGCCAATAAAAAAATAACTCCCGACGCCTTTATGCCCCTCAACCCTGCCCCGTATCATGACAGGGAGCGCGCCAGGGGTGCTGCCCCTTGACCCCATCTTGGGGGTGCTGCCCCCAAATCCCCGTTAAATAATTTGGGGGGAAACCGTGCCGATAAAAGTGGGGAAAATTTAATCTCCAAGTCTGATTAGGCTCCATATAACAACAAATATGATGTCTATAATCATGGATGAAATCAGTAATTTGCTTATCCAATAGTAACCCGAATAACCCTCTCTCTTATTACAGACATCATGAGATCTATGAGACATTTTTGGCCGATTCCAAATTCCTCGTGGTCTCTCTAACTTTGTAAAAATTATCGTAAAATTTGAGTAGGATTTCCCTTCCTTGCCAACTATTTACATTTCAAAGCTTGGAGACTTTCAGCAATATACTCATGTTGACAATGGTTTTATGTTATATTATGTTTTGTTTGCTATACTACATTTTGCTAATGATTTTTATCCTCTTCTCACCATGCTAACAGTTTAAAGACATGACTTGACATTCTTGCTTGGTTTTGTGAGCTTCACCAACTTGTGGTGAATCTTAATAAACCTAAAGTTACTGTCTTAAATGCATCCAACGGTGCTCTATGTAGGCATTAATTTTAATACAATGAAAACACTTGAGAAATAAAAAGGGCTTATGCTCATTTTGAAGTCCAATTCATTCAACCACCTTTCAATCTGAGTCTTGTCTCTCAATCATGTTTTCAAGATGGATATGCCCCAATTAAGGTCATTGAACACTAATGTCTGCAAACACATTCCAATTTATCTCTTCAAATATACATATCTTTAATGAAACTATTAAGTCTATAGTTCTTTATCGCTCTAGGGTTTCGGGCCCTAGCTAGTGTTATTCTCACTAGACTCATACACAAAGGGTCTAGAGCCTCATGTTTCATTGTATAATTTGTTGCAAATGGGCAATTCCTTAGTGAATTGTCCAAGTAGATTTTTTCATCCAACCCCTTCACCTTTGGTGTATATTTAAGCTAACTTTCTATATCAATGAACTCAAATCCTTGGGTGATTCAACTTCAAGCCATGAGAAATATCTCTACTAGGCAATTTGTTCTTTTGAGGATTGCCTCTTTGGACCCTATTAGACAACAATGTTGTTGATATTTTGAGACCAATTTGTTTCTCCAATTTATCAATATTTCTATCAATAAACTTCCTCCATTTAGGCATTCCTTAGATGTCCCTGCTCTCTTCTTCCCTCAGAATAGGTCAACAATAGTGTTTCAAAAAAGAAATTTATTGAGAATACATTTCGGTCTCTTGGACTTATCCATAAATGCTCAACTCCAAGTAGCATTTATATGCTTCACAATTTTTAGGGATTTAAATGATTCGTTCCTATAGGAGATCTTGATTAGTAGCGTGACATTCCAATTTGCATATTACCTCTAGAGCCCCTCAATCCCCTCAAGCCTCATTCTAGCTAGAGAGGATCTACTCCGTATCAATGTTAAGGGCCTTCTTATTTGCAAACTAGGTCATAGATACACATTACTATCTTTTTCTCCACTACCAAAGGTCAGGAATCTTGGATCCTAGGAAAGGCTCTAGGGGGAGTATTCAGCTTCCTTGTAATCTAGCCTGTCCATCTCAATCTTGGACATTCCCTTATGAACATTCTCAAACCTTACTTAGGCCCTTTTGCACTAATGGACGACGATGATGTTATCTCTTCTGGTCCAAGCCTTACTACAAACATTTAGTTCATTTTTTCTTTGTATTTAGTTACTTTTCATAACCTAGGGGTCTTCTTACCCTATTAGTTATCTCTTACAACTGTTGTACTTTCTAAGTTGAGCCAATAGCAATTATAGTTGTATAAGGTATAGTGATTCGACTTTAGGAAATTGTATTTAAGAGTTGGGCCAGTAGCAATTACTGATGCTTTTTCTTGGGTGAGTGACTGCAATAGTAATTGAAGTTTAAATCAAGGGTTGTGGGTAACAGTAGATTCTAATGTTGGTTAAAATGAGATAGCAATAGTCTACATTGCTGTTGAATTTTACTCTAGAATGCTATTCGGTTGAACCATAAACCTGCATAACTGTGCTTCAAGGTTTATGTTTATTCTTTAGAGTTCTCACCAGGGGAACTGTCACAGAATCAGATTCTTAACTCCTGTGTGGTAGTATCTAATTTGAAGTGGCAGCCTAGACTGTGAGAGGTTAATTAGTTGGACTTTAATATTTTGAAATGGCATGTGAATGAATGCAGATTGACAAATATTGAAATGAGTGAAATTTGTAGTGGACCAAAGAACTTTTGTTCTTTCTACATCTTGCACCAGCTGAAGTTTATATTAATGAAAAGCATCTGATTTGCTTTAGAACTCCTTCATCTCAAATGTACTTCATCTCTTGATATGTTTATCAGTTTCTTGTGTATTTTGATTGTGCATTATAACATAAAATTTCAAACAAAGGGAAGTGATAAAGGAGCATTTTGTGAATGGGGCAATCAGCATCAACCCCAAAAACAGCCATCACAAAATTTCAAAAGTAGACATTCTGTCAAACACTTGGCTTCCCTATGTCATGGTTTTAGAATTTCAAAAAGGAAGCTGCCACCTCTTAAGACACATGGATGATGGGTTTTCAGTCACTAAACATGAATGTATCCTTGGATTTGAGTAACCAACAATATGTTTGTGTGAATTTGTCCTTGATACATTGCAACAACTCCATGAGCACAGGGTTGTTGGAGAAAGTGGAGGAAAAGACGAAGTCTTTGAAACAAAAAGGAAAAATTATTTTCTGGAATCATGGAAAAATGAGTGCAGGGTCCAAAAGAATTCGTTGCAAAAATCTACTTGTTGAAATATGGGGTGGTTTTACAGAGCAGGGGTGTTTTGGGGGGACGTCTAGTGAAGGGTTGAGCTTGTTGGAGCAATTGGGAATGCCTCTACCCGAACCAAAGATAGAATCTTAATGGGTTTTCCATATAGAACATGAATCCATCAATAGAATTGAGATCCATATCAGATTTGCAGGTTCTCGAAGACATTTTTGACCTCTTTTGGGCGTTTTAGGGCATCACGGGTACTCTCAAACCATTTGGAATTTGGAAAATCAATTGTAAAGTTGAACTGGGTTTTTTTGTTTATAAAGAACCATCTTTCACAGATCTATTACCAATGGTAAATTTCTATGGCTTGTGGCTTTGAAAATTAGACCAAATGTTTGCCAAAATGTCTAGTTATGTAAAAGCTGTGGTTTGCTGATTTTTTTAGATGTTCTAGAGTCGATAAACCAAGTCTTCTAGGGCTTCTACCCTCTCATTCAGATGAAATTTTAGTAGTAATATACCCTATCTCCTTGCTTGATCTAGTTTTGAAGCTAAAGTGTAAGATGTCCATAAAAAATTGTCTTTTAAGAGATGGAAAATGTAATTTTTGTTGGAATTGATCTCTGAAGATTGTCAATGGTTTGATTTGGCTTAGGATCTCAAACAAACCTAAAGGCATGAATTTACTAATGTTTTGGCATGTGTTAATGCCATTGGCTGCAAAGTGAGATAGTGTGATAAAACCCTCTTCTGACTGCATCAGAAAGCGTCTTGTATCCCTTGGTGTAAGTGGGCTAAAAATTCTGAGAAACAGATTGTAGATTGACAAATAATGAGGGGAATGAGAGTGGAGTGAGATTTCTGGAGTCAAGGAATACTATTATTTGTACTCCTTCCACTAGCTGAAGTGCACATTAATGAAAAGCCTTTGATTTGCTCGAGAACTCATTCATCTCGCATGTGCTTCATCTGTTGGAGTGTTAGAAATTTCTTATATGCTTTTATTTTTGTAATATCCCTTTCTGGATATAGCTCTGGAATACTTGTTTTGGTGTTTGTTTGTAGTCTATGTTGTTTGTTATACAAGTGCTATCTCATAACAAATAGACATTTACCACATAATGCATTCGTTAATCTATCAACTTATAGATTTCTCAGATAGATTGATAGATAAGTTCAAATTAAAGATTTGAACTAACTATTGTTTATAGTTTCAGAACAATAGCATGCAATGAACATATTTAGAATGTCAACATACCAATGATATTACATATTATCACTAGTTGAGGCTGCAAATAGATCCCTGTAATCCTACTGTGATCAAATATCTCTGATATGCTTTGAAACTTCAAAGGTGCTGGTCCCTTACTTCAGACTGATCACTGGCTTCTATTTCACCAGCAGACGCCAAGGATATGAGAGCGAACCTTCCCTAGAGTTGATCGACCACAATGATAATGAATAAAGCTCAATTTGATGATACGATCTGTTATGCAATTTACCAATTAGCTGGGCGATTTCCTTGAATGACGATTGAAAGATTTCAATTGAAACACAATGCAATCCAGTTGGAGCGATCCCTGAGCAATGAAGAATGCTCCACAAAGGTGGCGCCTAGGATCTGCAGTAGGCTCGTTTCACTTATCTCTACAACCCGCGCTTCACAATGACGCTGTCTACGAATCTCTTCCAAGCCTCAATCAATACACAAACACCAAATACATAGAATTATTCGTCTTGTATCCTTCTGGGACCCACGATCAAAACTGGAGCTCAAATAATATCTCTGCGATGACAAATACCATACGCTCAGCAATATCTCTATGATGACTCCTTGAAACGGCGCTCGTGGAATTATCTTCAACTAAGCTCAAGTCTTCATGACAGGAGCGGCGGTAGCAACTTCACAATTTCCATTACTTTCAATAGGAAGTAATGATGCCTTCGAAAAGATGGAATTTCAAGAGCCTTAACAAAGCCCAAATGCAATAGCGGCTGACGCTGGAGGATCCCACTCATTTTCCAGCTGGTCGATTCCTTTCATAGACAGTCTTTAAACATATGCATTCATTCTTCCACAAACACGCAATACTAATCCTCAAGTCCTGTGATTTCTTGACTGATGCGATGATTCTTTAAAAACTCGACTGATGCGATGATTCTTTAAAAACTCTTGACTGATGGGAAGACAGAATTTGCATCTTCTGCAGCAAAAAAGTGGTTGAAACTGAATGACATTTCATCTTTGAGTGTGCTGCCTACGAAGACATCAGGAACCAATATGAAAAAAACTTGAAGGTGGGCTGCATTATCGAGATATTTGAGGAGGCTAGGCTGCACATCACAGCCAGGTTCCTGATTAAGATCCACAGTAGGAGAAACGACAGAGAAAAGATCTTAAAGATTTCTTAGGGCTGCAGCTCTTGGTCCCTTAGACTGCTTGGCCTCGTAGACGTCATTAAAAATCATTCATTCACCAAGGGCGATTCATATAATATGAATTTCAAATAACTTCTGGGTCCCACAATTAGTCTTCACTCTCTCAGGGTTTGTCCCCTATGCTGCAACAACAATCTATAACCAAAATCTATTGTGCAACGAACCCACTGTTAATAGACTTTTAAATCTGAAGCAAATACCAGATAACAAGATAACAAGAATATAAATATCGATCATCCTGCAAATTTATATTTATTTATAAATCAATAAATTTGCAAAAACCATCTGCACATAAATATCATCAAATCTGCACAAATTTTATTCTGAAAAACTGCATACAATGAACTTGACAAAATATCGATAAAATGGTCTCCGACCAAATATCGAATTATTCAGCAAAATATCAAACTCAAAACACAATGAAGCTCAACCGTGAAATCTGAAATGATTTCACCTCAACAATTCACCAAGGGGTCATCTCCTCGACTCAGCAAATGCAAGGGGCCATCATCTTGACAACAACTGAATACAACTTGACAAAAGTCATAAACACAAAACCAAAACATATAGACATATTCAACAATGACTCTCAACATCCCTTTTAAACTTTCATCAATTAAGACAGGCCCTAATTTTATTAAATGAAAGTTTTATGTACACAATCACACCTTACAATATTAAATGCTTTTACATGACCCTTTTTAAATGTGTGTGTACAATAATACTTTATTTAATAAAGTATTTTTCAAGTAACTTAATAAAATATTAATTTTATAAAGCAATTAAAATACTTTATAAAATTAATTTACAATTAGACACATTTAAGTTACTTGTAAAAATTGGAAACATTACAATTTTACAATTTAACATAGAATTCTCAACAAAGGAAACCTATTGCAGATCTTGCTATTTATGGTATAAGAGTTGTCAGAACCATATGCAAAAAATCACTGTTTACAAAGCAATTTACGTGGCTTCATTTAAAATTTATGTGTAATGGGAGAATAAAATACACATCCACGCTTCCCAATTTAGCATCTTAACAAAATATTTGTAGACAAGGTCTGACAGTAAATTACTATGTCAGAATGTTTTTTTTTGGAGGAAACAAGGCTGTACATGAAGCCTGGAATATGAACACTGCGAATCGCTTCAAAAAAGAGAAGGATTTGTTGATCCAGCAAATGAAAAACGTGGTTCCCCTCTGCGTAACTGCTTCCAAATGCTGTGTGTGAAATTATGTCTGATGTAAGTATGCAAAACTCTTTAAAAACTTCAATTTCATTGGCACCTGAAGATACCAGTTTGCTCCACTCTCTCGACATGTTGATGCCACTTTCTACAATGGAGGGAATCATACCCTGCAAAGTATTATAGAACTCATACATTTAGTGTGCAACCTTATTACACAGATTGTAGAGAATAAAGGAAAATAAAATTTATGTTGTGATGTGTCAGAAATGTCAATTGGCCTGGAAGAAATAGTCCAACATGCATAGGATTTAAGATAAGTTGGTTTTGAAGGGACCATAAACCCAGGTTGGTTTTAAAAAAGTAAAAACCTTTATCCGGGCTGGTTTTGCAGATCTTTTTTTCTTTATTAATAAGGATGCTAAGCATCATTATATATTATATTAAAATATTAAACGTTTTTACAAAAAGAGGGTCCAAAGACCAGATATTACAAGTAAGATCAGGTCAAAAATGGCTCACAGATATTCAAGAATAGAACCGAGCCAAGAAAAAAGTAAAAAACCAATTTAAACATGATTTAAGGATTCATAACATTAAGGTCAGCCACTTTAAATCCATGAAATCCTACTGGTTCTTCTTCAACAGCATTTAGAGAAGCATCATCAGGAACAAAGGGTGCAGGGGGCTGAAAATGAACCAAAAAGGTCCAAGCATTGTAAGCATCTTTAATTCTTTCCTTTCTACCATTACCAATTTGCTTCTTATGAGCATACAGCGAGCAATCAAGAGTGTCACTATTATTAATTTTGCAGATCTTTTTGTTATAACTAGTTTATTACAATTCCGGGATTTTGCAGATATTTTTGTTATTCATGTTCACAGGATTTACCTTCAAGAGTTCAGTGTTAAAAGCAGGGTTGAGAATCCTTCGATGCTGTGCCCATTTCTCGCCATTTAACCTTCCAAGGCCTGGTTTTCCAAGTTGCTTATTTTGAAGATTGTCACAATATCCAAACTTGTTACACAATATCTTTTTTGCAAGATCAGGTTGACTAACATAAAGCCTGGGTTTAGTCCCAAACCAGTAAACAAAATCCTGACCTACATCACAGACAATAGATAATGAATTGGGTTGTTATAGATCCTTCTCTTCTTATATACTACTGCAAAATCCAGGCTATATGATTTCTTCGCTGGATGGTGCGGAGTGATAAAATACATTCAGATCAACTTCATTGATAAATATGTTGCTTAATCGATAGGGTTTCACATGGATAGGATAGATGTACCATATGTTTCCATCCAATGATGAAAGGCAGGAAGAACTCGAGGAACTATATTGTGTTCTGACAGTGGCAATGGCTTAGAGCTTTCCTTCTTGGCCAATCTAACAATATCAGGAGCATTTCCATAGAATAACATATAAGGAGGACCTTGAATCCCTTGGTTTTCAAAATATTTTTTACTTTGCAGTGGTTTCAACCATATAAGTTTAACAAATTCCATCAGAACTACTGCTAAACCAGCTGAAACCACAGCTGTAATCCAAAAAAAACCATTCCATGTTCATAAGTGATAATTTTCTATGCTGAATCACAACCCTTCACTGAAGTGTTTCTCACTTGAATTCAGTTCTTTCTCAATGGACTTAACATATGCTTTATTTTTCAATTATTGAGAGTCGAGACCTTCCAATGCACGTACATAGTGTAATGGTGAAAATTGCACCGCCATGCCTTTTTCCCTGTGTTTTGGAAGGATTGGTAAGGCAGAGTGGCCAGTAGTCGCCCACCCTAACTTCGCGCACCTCAAGCACATAGCTAGACATATCGAATTTTGACGATTTTTTTTGGGTTTTTTCGTATGCGACCGAAGAGCTTAAAGCTATTCTTTAGGCTTCTGGGCACTTATACATTTCCCTGTAGGATGCGTTATGTGCACATGGATCAAAAAATGGTCATTTCAACATGTCACCCCATACATCCTAACCGCTCGCCATCACATTTGTACACTTGTCTTAATTTCATTGGTTAATTTACAAATGTATTGGTGCATTTGTGTTAATTTATTTGGTTGATATTTTACATGTATTGTTTCTTTTTAAAAATTTAATTGGGGGGTCAAGTGATTAAAAACATAGCATTATTGAGGCGTGGGCGGCAACTGGCCCCTCTCCCTTAGTGATTAATTTCTCTTTATGAAAAATATAGTTGATAATAATGAGATAAAAGATTAGAAGTATTAGATTGTACTACAAATTAATTTTATTATATAATTTATTATTTTAATTAATTAATTTAAATATTCACATTCAATTAACAAAAATATTTAAAACATTTGAATTAATTTAATTATAATAAAAAATATAATAACTATATTGAATTAGCTAATGATAACTAATGCAATTGATAAAAGTCGATAGAATTTAAATTTTTAATTTTTAAAATCAATTCTATGTAACACAATTAATTCAACATATAAAACTATAAATATTAAAATATAAACACATATATAAATAGGTGCCCACAAAGAGCACTATAATTTGTTTATGAGGCTGTTCTTAGTCAATCTTTTAGGAAATCGTGTAACGTATAGCCACAAAGATGTTCAATAAATATCATTGAAATGTCCCTATCAACAAGATGTGCCTTACATAAAATCAGGGGATGTTCTTCATATTTTTACTGCTGCAGTTTCAGATTTTTGTCTGAAATGAAGAGGAAGATTGATGCTGCTGTGAAATCTGGATGCAGTTAACGTACATGAACTGCACTGTATTTAAGGTTATTTTTAAATATAATTCAGTTTAATAGTTTTTAAGGTTATTTTTAAATATAATCTAGTTTAATAGTTAAAGGTTAGTTTTGGTTAATAAAAGTAAGATAAATATTTGCCAATTTTTTAATATAGATGAAGTGTAACTATTTGATTGGATAACATTTATGTAGAGTGCATTTAATTCACCTCCTAATATGATGAATTTGGATTTGGCTGCATTAAATCAAAGAAACAGTGATGAAACAGGTGCTGGAGCTGTTGGAAAAATGAGCCACACCTGAACCATAAATGGACCGTTCACCAAGTATATTGGTAACTCAATAGTATAGCACCCAGCAACAAATGAGTGGTTCTAAGTTCAACTCCTTACTGATGCACGAAAAAGTTTAATAAGAGCAAATAGAGAGGGTGATGTGTAATGCATAGAAGCTTCTTACAACAAAGGATCAGCACTTATAGTTGTCAATAATTAATTATAAGTAACTTTTTGATTTAGGTGAAAGGAGCCATAAGATTTTAAATTTTTTAGTCAATAATATTCAGTATATTAGTTTTATTTAGAATATGAATATCTTTTACAATGGAAATATTATGATGGAGAAATGCATACAAAATAACTTTTTATTAGATAGAAGGTACCATTTAAATAACTAGTGAAGGATAAGAAGAAATATGAATTTATAGTTTTTCTTTAGGCAGAGACTAATAATAAGTGTACAAATGATATATTTTTGTGTGAATTCTACTCATAATATTACCAATCTCAATTTATTATTACTTGTGGATTTGATCTGTAATATACACCCCACTGTATATGTTTTGCACTGACTGATTTTTTTGTGTTTTTGCTGGTTTGCGGTTTAGGGTTTTATTGTATGTTTTTGCATGTAGGGTTTTTTGCAACAATATCATAGAAAATACAACATATAAAGGAAACCCAGAAAAACTAAGATAGATATAAACAAAATAACACCAACCCAGATTGTATTTGACCAAAATACGAATTATGAGTACATACCCATATCATGGTTTATAACTTCGTATGGATGCTGTTGCCGGACCAACAGCATGACACCATAGAATTGCTCACAATACAGGGATATGTATATATTTTGGATTACAAACAGTAGCAGCCACAAATTCCACTCCAAACGCCAAGAATGTGAGAGTCCAACGCTGCAACAACTTTGAAGGATCACCAACTTCGAAACCCATGACCATGGCTAGAAAGTACGGCCTCCATGGTGGCAATAAACAGCAACAAACTCAAACAAATCTCATTCCCTTACTACTGTTTTGGTCTATATATGTCTTCAGCCCCAAATCAACCCCCTTTGGAATGATAGCAGCCACCAAAGATGAAGAAATTGCAACTTCTAAAGAGTACGGCTCAATGCAACAATACGCCCAGTAGCTGGGTGTACGGCCTAAGTTAATGCACCAATAAAAACTCTAAACTCTCCTCCTAAGCATTAAATCTGGTCATTAATAACTCCTCCATCTCTACAGAACCAAACTTTATCAAAACACTTCCATTCTATGCATAAAACTCCTCATAAATGTGTTTCCCGAAAGCACAAATGGAACTCCTGAATGAAGCTCCCAAACCCCTTCCTGATGCACTCTCTCATACACGAGGAAAGGCGAAATGCAAAGGTTTCCGTCTCTGCAAATCGAAGATCAAACCCAAAGAGCTAAGCTCAAAACCCCAATGCTGGAGCAACTCAATATCAGAGCAAAAATCACATAAACAAGCATGACAAATGAAGTCACTTTTGGGTCTTTTATTTGTCTTCCTTCTCCAACGCCCAAGAGAGAATTTTTAATTTATTTTTATTTAAAACATCACCTTGTACCACCATGAGGGCGTCCATCCCTAGGAAGGTCACTTTAAGTCATAACTTAAATAAAGTGACTTTATAACCTTACTTTATATTATGTCGGTCTCAGAAGTAAATACGAATTAAATCTTTAATTTAATTCTTTTCTCACCAACTGGAGTTTCCTAGTGATATCGAGACCCTGAATTTACATGTCCTGTCCAACCATATCTGCCCTACTAAAAATAGCAACCCTGGCTCCCAACTTACTAAAAATAGTAAGTCACTGAGATGACTTCCTATACATATCCACTAGCCTACGGAAGTCAATTATAGGCTAGTCCTGATCCTCTGGAGTGAGCTAAGTGGGGGACATTACAGTCCGCCCTTCCCAAGATTGCTTGTCCTCAAGCAACCTCAACTCTGGATGCTGCAGTATCTGCTCACTCTCCCAGGTGGCATCTTCTACCGACAAATTCTTCCACTTGACCAAGTATTCCCTGATAACCCGTTTTCTCAGGTGCCTCTCCTGAGTATCTATGATAGCCTCTGGTACTAGGATCAATTTACCCTCTTCATCCAAGGGTGGAAGCTTTGCAGAGGGAATTATATTATGGCCAAGAGCCTTCTTAAGCCTAGAAACATGGAACACATTATGCACCCTACTATCTGATGGAAGCTCAGGCTCATAAGCCACCTCACCCACTCGTCTAATAATCCTGAAAGGACCATACAATCTGAGTTTTAACTTCTCTGCTCCACCCTTCTTGAGAGTGGACTACCTATAGGGTTGGAGTCTCAAGTACACCATATCTCCAACCTCAAAACTCCTCTCCACTCGGTGCTGATCAGCATACAACTTCTGGTGATTCTGTGCCTGTTGTATGTTCTCCCTAAGCTCCCTGAGGATATCTTGGCTATCCTGTAGAAGATCCTTAGCCTTAGGCATCCGACTGTCACCAAGCAAGATATCTGTAAAGCAAGGGGCATCATAACCATAGAGTGCCCTGAAAGGAGTCATCTGAATGGACATATGGTGTGTAGTATTGTAACAGTACTCCCCTAGGTGCAACCATCTGATCCAAGCCTTCTGCTGCCCCGAAACATAATTACGTAGGTACCCCTCGATCCATTTATTTACCACCTCTGTTTGTCCATCAGTCTGCAGGTGGTAGCTAGTGCTAGGAGTCAACTCTGTACCACACAACCTGAACAACTCCTGCCAGAAAATGCTCAGGAACCTACTGTCCCTGTCACTGACTATGCTCCTGGGTACCCCGTGTAACCTAAATATCTCCCTGAAAAATAGATCAGCCACTTGAGCAGCTATGTAGGTTGCTGAAATAGCAAAGAAATGTGCAAATTTGGTGAGTCTATCAACCACCACATAGATGCAATCCTTACCCTATATCTTCGGCAACCCTGTAATGAAATCCATGGAGATGCATTCCCATTTCTGATCGGGAATGGGTAATGGCTGTAGTAATCCCGCTGGAAAGGTATGTTCATGCTTATTCTGTTGGCAAATGGGGCACTCACGAACATACTTCTGTACCTTGTCCTTTAATCCTTTCCATGTAAACCTCTCCCGAATCTGTTTGTATGTCTTAAAGAATCCAGGATGGCTAGCCATTGGTGTGTCATGGAAAGTTTTGATAATCTTCTGTTTGAACTATGAATTGGGCACCAAAAATATTCTATCCTTGTACATAATCAAATCACTCACCACAGAATATTTTTCATCTCTGATGGTGCCCTCAACGACTCCCATAGCCCAAGAGTCTTTAACATACTCTACCATGATCTCATCCTTCCAATCAGCAGAGATCTCACCAACCAAACACAAGTGAGGTCGTCTGGACAACGCATCTGCAATTACATTTTTCTTCCCTTTGACATACTCAATGTCAAAGTCATAAGCCTGCAGTCTGCTGACCCACTTTTGTTGTCTGTCATTCAGGTCTTTCTGGTTCATGAAATATTTGATGCTATTATGATCTGTCCTGATTATGAATCTACCCCCAACCAGGTACTGCCTAAATTTGGCCAATGCATGCATAATGGCCAACATCTCTCGGTCATATGCCGAGTAACTCCTCTCCACACCCCAAAGTTTTCTGCTCTCAAAAGCTATCGGGTGCTTCTCCTGCATTAGCACAGCCCCAATCCCCTCTCCAGAGGCATCACACTGTAACTCAAAAGGTTTAGCAAAGTCAGGGATTGCTAAAACCGGGCATGTAGACATCAAGTGTTTGAACTTATCAAAGCACTGCTGGGCTGTGTCACTCCATCCAAAGGCTCCCTTCTTCGTTAGATCAGTCAATGGTGCTACTATCTGGGAGAACCCCTTAACAAATCGTCTGTAAAACCCACAAAGTCCAAAAAACCTCTTAAGCTGTGTGAGGTTTGTGGGTGGAGGCCAATCAATTATTGCCTTTATTTTCTCTGGATCCACTCTGACTCCATCTGCACTGATAATGTGGCCAAGGTAAAGTAATTCTGTCATTCCAAAATCACATTTAGATTCCTTGGCGTAGAGTGAATTACTCTCCAGGATACTCAAAACCTCCTCTAGGTGTTTCAAATGGTCTTCCCAAGTCCTGCTGAATATTAGAATATCATCAAAGAAGATCAAAACAAATTTCCTGAGTTGCTGTCTGAAAATCTGATTCATACAACTTTGAAAGGTCCCAGGTGCGTTAGTCAACCCAAAGGGCATGACTAAAAACTCAAAATGACCATAGTGACATCTGAAAGCAGTCTTCTCAACGTCCTCTACCCTCATCCTGATCTGATGGTATCCAGATCTCAAATCAATCTTAGAAAAATAGCAGGCACCATGTAGCTCGTCTATCAATTCATCTATCCTGGGAATTGGGTACCTGTTTTTTATAGTTTTCTTGTTCAAGGCCCTGTAGTCAATACACATTCTGATTGTCCCATCCTTCTTCTTAACCAATACAATCGTAGAATCAAATGGGCTTTTGCTAGGCCTAATATGTCCCATCTCCAGAAGCTCCTTGATAGTTTTCTCAATCTCATCCTTAAGCCTCTTTGGATGACAGTATGGTGTAATCATGATGGGCTTAGTCCCATCCTCTAGCTCGATGACATGCTCTGTTCCTCTGTCAGGAGGTACTCCAGGTGGTATATCCCCAAACACCTTATTGTGCTTGGTTAACAGCTTCTGAATATCGGGGTGGTAACTGTCCTTCTGTTGTGGTGGAGACTCGGGCATAATAAGACACTCTGCTGCCCACTCAACCTGATCATGTCTCAAGAGTCTCTCCATCCTTCGTAGTGATACAACTCTAGGCCCACCATCTGAAATTCCCCTAAGGCATATTTTCCTCCCATTATATTCAAACCTCATTTCCATTTTCTTGAGATTTATCGTGAACTCCTCCAACTGGTTCATCCAATGCATGCCAAGCACTACATCTGTCTCCCCTATGCCAACCACGTAGAAGTCATCCACTAGCTCATAGTCCCCCATGATGATTTTCAACCCTAAAATCTTCCTGGTACAATGTATTTTGAATCCGTCGGCAACCATCACCTTAAAGCCTTCAAATTCTTCCACTTTTAGTCCTCTGCGAGCAACTAATCCCTCATCAATAAAATTGTGAGTGGCTCCCGTATTAATAAGGGTGATAATACGCTGCCCACCTAGTACACCACGCACCCTAAATGAACCAACCTTCTGGAAACTTGACAGCTGGGCAATACAACCACCACTATCAGCACTATGATGGGAAGCTCTCTCATCCCCACTGTCACAACATTCTGAATGCTGATCTGACTCTGTATCTGATCCCTCTGAATGTGATTCTTCAGCTGAGTAGTACTCAATTAGTTTGGCCTTAGCCTTCTGTGAGCACTTATGCGAAGGGTCCCATGGTTCTTTGCAATGGAAACACAATTTCTTCCTTCGGTACTCATTCAACTGTTCATCTGTCAATCTATTAGATCTATCCCTGTGCTGATCCACATCCTTGTGGAATGGTTTTTTCTCCTTCTCCTTATCCCTCCTATGAAAAGATCCCTTAGACTGAAACTTACTCCTCCACACTGATGATTCCATGTCTTGGGCCTTTTTCATGGCCTCCTGGAGTGTAGCAAGGTCAAATCCCTTAACCCAACCACGGAGTGGGTCTGATAGTCCATCAATGAAGAGAATCACTAATCTACGTTTAGATAAATATGGGACCATGACCGATAGGTCCTGAAACTCAGAAATGTAGGAGTCTAATGATGCAATCTGCCTCAACTGTGCTAACTCCTTAAACTGCAGTTCCAGGTCCTTCTTGTCAAATCTGTCGATCAGACGGGCTGTAAATTCTACATATGAAGTACTCTGATCATGCCCAAGTGTGACCTTCCCGTTACTCCACCACTTGTGTGCTACTCCCTCCAAATGCAATGCAGCATAAGTGATGGCATCCTCCTCCGGCATAGGACTAATCTACAAATAACTTTCTAACTTCTGCACCTAAGCTCTAGTAGTGGTTTTTTATGATCCATCAAAATAGGGAAGTGTCATCTTATTCACTTTCTTCTATAGTTCCTGGTTCTGAGGTCTACCTCCTCTGCGAGGTCTATTGCTTAACCTAATGTCAGAGTATTCTGCAAAAGTCATCTCAGCTCTGAACTCTACACTAGAGGCTCTCCAATCCCTCAGAATCTCATCCTGAAACTCGGCCTATGTGGGATCTTGTTCAGGAACATGGTTCCTGGGAACGAATGTAGGGATGCCAGGTCTGTCTCCTGCTGTAAACTGCAAAGCCCTCCTATGAGTCACTGAGGCCTCATCCTCATCATCTCTGACTCTGTGTCTGTCACCATTGTGATTTCGATCTCCATTATTTCTGTCCCTTAGGATCCTGTCACCATTATGTCTATCACCCACGTTATGCCTGTTCCTGTCTCCATCATTGTTCCTATTCTTGTCACCCTGATTATTTCTCTGTCTATCACCATCATTGTTCCTATTCCCGTCACCATCGTACCTGTTCCTGTCACGGTGATTTTCTCTGTTATTCAACCCATCAAGCAACTGTGCAAGGGAGTGTCTTATCTCAGCCTGTGTCTCCATCATCTCCCATCGAGAATCCCTCAATTCTCTCTCTAATGCCACTGACCTCCTGGTGAGCACATTCAGGATCTCTCGTAAACTAGGCTCCTCAACCTCCCAGTCACCCATTTCTTCTGTGTGTTCTGTATCTGGTGGTAACTCTCCTAAAAATGGGTCTGTGCGCGAAACTAAGGAATCTTCGTCAGTAGCTGCAACCACTATCTCTTCCTCAAATGGATCAACTATAGTTACTAGTCGCTCAGGTTCTACTAACTGTGGTATTTCACCTACCTGAATCCCTTGCCTTGCCCTGGTATTTCTGAAAGGGTATCTGTCCGACGGTCACATGTCTCATTTTTCAACTGCATGTCATATTGTCCCCACAGGATGGCAAGATTTTCTACTCTGATACCACTATAATATACACCCCACTGTATATGTTTTGCACTGACTGATTTTTTTGTGTTTTTGCTGGTTTGCGGTTTAGGGTTTTATTGTATGTTTTTGCATGTAGGGTTTTTTGCAACAATATCATAGAAAATATAACATATAAAGGAAACCCAGAAAAACTAAGATAGATATAAACAAAATAACACCAACCCAGATTGTATTTGACCAAAATATGAATTATGAGTACATACCCATATCATGGTTTACAACTTCGTCTGGATGCTGTCGTCGGACCAACAGCATGATACCATAGAATTGCTCACAATTCAGGGATATGTATATATTTTGGATTACAAACAGTAGCAGCCACAAATTCTACTCCAAACGCTAAGAATGTGAGAGTCCAACGCTGCAACAACTTTGAAGAATCACCAACTTCGAAACCCATGACCATGGCTAGAAAGTACGGCCTCCATGGCAGCAATAAACAACAACAAACTTAAACAAATCTCATTCCCTTACTACTATTTTGGTTTGTATATGTCTTTAGCCCCAAATCGACCCCCTTTAGAATGATAGCAGCCACCAAAGATGAAGAAATTGCAACTTCTAAAGAGTACGGCTCAATGCAACAGTACGGCCAGCAGCTGGGTGTACGGCCTAAGTTAATGCACCAATAAAAACTCTAAACTTTCCTCCAAAGCATTAAATCTGGTCACTAATAACTCCTCCATCTTTGCAGAACCAAACTTTATCAAAACACTTCCATTCTATGCATAAAACTCCTCATAAATGTGTTTCCTGAAAGCACAAATGGAACTCCTGAATGACGCTCCCGAACCCCTTCCTGATGCACTCTCTCATACACGAGGAAAGGCAAAATGCAAAGGTTTCCGTCTCTGCAAATCGAAGATCAAACCCAAAGAGCCAAGCTCAAAACCCCAATGCTGGAGCAACTCAATATCAGAGCAAAAATCACATAAACAAGCATGACAAATGAAGTCACTTTTGGGTCTTTTATTTGTCTTCCTTCTCCAACGCCCAAGAGAGAGAATTTTTAATTTATTTTTATTTAAAACATCACCTTGTACCACCATGAGGGCGTCCATCCCTAGGAAGGTCACTTTAAGTCATAACTTAAATAAAGTGACTTTATAACCTTACTTTATATTATGTCGGTCTCAAAAGTAAATACGAATTAAATCTTTAATTTAATTCTTTTCTCACCAATTGGAGTTTCCTAGTGATATCAAGACCCTGAATTCACATGTCTTGTCCAACCATATCTGCCCTGCTAAAAATAGCAACCCTGGCTCCCAACTTACTAAAAATAGTAAGTCACTGAGATGACTTCCTATACATATCCACTAGCCTACGGAAGTCAATTATAGGCTAGTCCTGATCCTTTGGAGTGAGCTAAGTGGGGGACATTACATGATCCAGGTCATTTTTGCAGTTGTAGATGTGAAGTTTGAACCTTACTTTAAACTTTAAAATTCAAATTCAAAAAAAATCTTGCTAACTCCCTCTTACTGACTATTGTGAGCCAATATCTAAAGACATTTATTCATTTGTGTTAGAAACAATTGCTGATTACAATTTGGAGTAAATTGGAAGTCAATGTGACAAGTACATATAGCCTTGAGTAACCTTCAGTTAATGGGTGTCAATCCCATAACTTAAGGAGATCTCAAGTAGTGTGGCAAGCTAAGTGGAGTAAAAGAGTTTGAAGGACTCTTCATAACTGCCACACACCCAGTTGAGGTGTCTTATGCCATGTGCATAAAATGAGGCTTCCAAATATGACCAAATGAATGCCAAATTAAGCCAAATAAAATGCGTACACTAATAATTTGAAAATCATCTAAAAATTTTCAAAGTAGAAAAAAATTATTGAAAAATATTTATCATAAGAGTATTTATATGAGCATTATAACAACTTAATGAGAACATTATACTAGTATATATCCTTCTAAATATATTATATGTTTATTTGTTGTTTTAAATCTTTAATTCAAAATAATAAAATCAATTGTTAAAGATTTTACTAAAGAAAATATAATCCTCACAATTGAACAAATTCCTTCAAAATATTTAAAAACAGTTCAATCAAATATTAAAGCATCCAACCCAACAAATTTTAACAACCAAAAAAACAAAGAATTTTTTATAAAAATAATTAATTAAATACTCTTAAATTTTAATTAATAATTATGTTTGGTAAAAGTGGACCCAGATCCTCGAAACTATGGAACTAAAATAGCATGGACAGGTAACATGCAATGGAGACACGCAGTTGAAATGTGGACACAGAAAACCAAGGTTTCTACAGTTTTAACTGTAGGAAAATAACAAGTGGAGGCATCACAGGGAACAGACATTGAAATTTCATTCAACACATCTCGTTTGGTTTTTATCTCTGCCTTATGTTTTTTCAAGTGTCAACTAACTACCCACCATTGCACTGCTACATGGTGATTGTCTAGCAACATCACATTGCATATAAATTATACATTGTAATTTTAATGGTTGAATATAAAGACTTGTGAAACAACTACTCAAAAATCCATCAGATAAAATCATACAAAATAAAATCCAGCATCAATTGCAGAAATATCAATATTTATCTTTTAATGGATCCAAAAGTTCCATTGCTGATAAGCCCTTTGATAGTTTATGCACTTGCGATTCAGAGAGTGATGCAATGACCAATTGCTATGACACACTTGACACACTTGATTCAGTCTAGGAAAGAAGCAATTGATAATTTCTTTATTACACTATGCAATTTGTTTGTTGCTTGTTACTATAATATTTGATACAATTGTTTCTTTTAACATTATAATCAATATTTATTGTGATGTTTCAAAGGCTTGGTGCTTTGTGGAAAGTTCACTAACACTTGTAAGTTTTGTTATGATGGCAAACCTACAAATGGTATCAGAGCCTCAACAACAAATCTACAAATGGTATCAGAGCTTCATCCTAGGTTCAATTCCCCCAACTTGTGTCGGAGGGGGGTGTTGGACTAACCGCCACACCTCTGGGAATTGATCTTGTGGACTAACTGCCACTCGGGGTCTAAGTGAAGATGTTAGTTTGGAAAATTCACTAATGCTTGTAAGTTTTGATGTAATGGCAAGCCTACAATTCTTTCTACCAGCTCAAATATAAGAAATGACAGTAAAGATTACATTAAATTCAATATTCAAATGAGGAGAACCGGTTATCACATCAGTATTCCTCCTTTTGACAGATTTGTAAGGTAGCATAACAAAACATAGACAAACATGCTGACATTACTGGTATATTTAGACCAAAAAAATTAAGGAAAAGATGTGCCAACTTTTTGCAAGGATGATGGACTTACGTTGGATAGAGAAAGTTTAGTTTTATGGTTTGCCCAAAGCAAGTATTTTCTTCATATTACTGGCTTATTACTGTATTTCATGTAAATAGCTGGTGCAGATAATTGTCACTAAATCTTACTAAAATAATCTTAGCAAGCCCATATGGCTAGTTGGCATCAGTTTCAACTAAATACGGGCTGATGCTTAACTCTGTCCAGATTGAATTTAACTAATTAATATTAATCATTCTGATAAAAAGTGCATATTAATCATTCTGATAAAAAGTGCATCCACAATGCTGAATAAAATATTAAATGTGTCTTGAACTCTCAACTTTTAAGTCAATGACCTTCCTGTCTCATGTACCAATTCTTTGCATACCAGCATTATATATTCTAATATTCCAATAGATTTCTCTCAGTTGCTTTCTCTTAGAAACAGATTTCTTAAAAATGGAGTTGTCGTTAAAGAACTTGATTCATAAATCGTAGGTGGTCCTTGATAGCAGACCGCATTCCTGGCAGAACTGACAATGAGATTAAAAATTATTGGAACTCTCATTTGAGAAAGAGGTTTAGTGCAACCACAATCCAGCCTGCTCATAAACAACCAAGCTCTTAAGATAAAAATAGTTCCGCACTTTTTCGCATTGAAGAAATAGCCAGCATTATGTTGGGAATAGATGAGGTTTATAATGTTAGTGAACTTTCTTTTCAAACCAGCACCTTCACTAAGATTTAGAGTGGCGGTTAGTCCACTGAGATCAATTTTTAGAGGTGTGGCAGTTAGTCCAACACTCCCTCCGATGCAATTTGGAGAAATTGAACTTGGGTTGAGGCTCTGATACCATTTGTAGGTTTGTTGTTACACCAAAACTTGCAAGTGTTAGTGAATTTTCCAAACTAGCACCTTCACCTAAACCTAGAGTAACCATTAATCTAAAAGATCAATTTCTAAAGGTGTGGCAGTTAATCCAACATGATTCCGATGCTCTGATCACCATTGACGATTTCAACAATGTCCTCAACAATGTGGATACAGTGCCATGGTCTTATTGGGATCACCGGTCTTCTTCAATGGTGATGCCATGTAACTTTCCACCGCCATTCATTTCTACGATGGCCATTGTCTATAAAAACCTATTTAAAATGTATTAAATGTTGGTTTTGACGGCTTCCCCTAGGTGGGGTAAGTTGCAGATTAAACTGTTATCATATCACACATAGGACATTTAAGAAAACAAAGCTAAGATAAAATCTTAATTTATCCAACTTTCCGTGGACCCAACATTTTAACTCCCCAAGGAAAAATAACAGTTAACAATTTTTTTAGAAAACGAGGCTAAAATGATCTGTTGGTTACTGCCTGATGAACTACTGCAAGGACAAAACCGTCCTGCCAACATTTGGCAGGAACTCGGCTGCAAGGCGGCCTTGTTGCATATACATACAAATCAATCCGACAGAAGCTAATGTTATGTTTTGTTTTGTTTTATTTTTAATATTTTTTTCCAGCTCCTGGAATCGTTACGGCCTCCTGCAAACAAATCATTGCGAAGGAAGCTATGTCATGGTAGCATTTTTAAAAATTCTCCAGTGATTATGGCCTCTCATTTCAGTATTCCTTTCATAGCCGCTGTCTTGTGTAATGTAGACTGTTGTATTTGTTTTGAGCTGTTCTTAATCTAATTAAAAAAAAAATTCTACCATGTTAAAAAATATGGATTTTTTTAATTTTTGAAGAGGTTGTGTAAACTATCTAAACAAATAGAGCAGACAAAGGAAAAAGGTTTCTACAGATTTGGAAATTGAATAATCAGACTGTTGTATTTGTTTTGAGCTGCTTTTAAACTTAAAGTTTATTACGGTTTACTCTTACTCTAATTTAAAAAAAACTACAAACTACCATGTTATAAACTATGGATTTTTTTTAATTTTTGAAGAGGTTGTGTAAACTATCTAAACAAATAGAGCAGACAAAGGAAAAAGGTTTCTACAGATTTGGAAATTGACAGATTATTGATTTGTTTGATCTAAAATTATTGGATGTAACTTTTAAAATTAATATTTAGGCATATAGATGAATTATAATTTTGAGTGAAATCTCTAGAAGGCATTGTTGAAGGTGAGGAAGATGACAACGACGATGAAGATGTTGCAGATGATGTATATGGGGAGCTTGAGGATGAATGGTGTGCTTTGTTCAACGAAGAGGAAGAGGAAGAGGAAAAGTCGATAGATTTCTGGCTGGAGGCCCTACAGAGATCTGTTGGTTTTGTGGTGTGACCAAAGGCATTTTTGATTTGCTAGCTCACACTGTAGGGAAGGGTTCCAGTGTTTCGTTGGATTCGAACAATGGAAAGGCTAGGGGAGGCTTTGCTTTGCATCGTGGTTTTTTTTCTCTCTCCTACTACGCCCTTAATCCAATAGTGTGGATAGAGTTACGAGTAGTCATCTTATGGCTACCTTAAGTCTTAATTAAGTTATTAGGTCATCTTAGGTATTATATTTAGTTATCTAAGTCAGTTGGGGTGACATACAAGACATAAGCAAGGTATATGTAAGAGCTAGTGGTTAGTTTACTATCATCATATTCAAAATTGTGTTCTTATTGGAGATATTTGGAGGGTTGCCCCCTCAAAGTGGCTTATTATTCTCAAGCATTATCAAGTATTTGCACAACATTTTTCCTATAATATTCTTCTTTTGTGCAAGTTATTTCATTATAAGTGGTATCAAAGCATGATCTTGCACTTGGAAGGCAAGAATCAAAGTGATATTTTTTAGCTTAGGAGGTCAAATTGTGAAGCCCATATATCTCTCTCAATTTGGAAAATATTTTCAAGATTTTTTGAGGGTTTTTCAAGGACATATTGAAGCTGCTATATTCAAGAGTTTAGGTCATTTGGAGTAGAATTTGACGAGTTGTTGTGAAATTAGGGTTTCCACCTAATTTGCTCCCAAGGCTTCAAATCAAATAATTTTTTTCTGATCTATAGAGGGTTGATCAAGAACATATTGAACCTACTAAAATCTAGATTTAAGGTCATTTGGAGTAGAATTCAAGGAGTTATTATGAAGTTAGGGTTTCCATCATATTTACTCCCAAGGCTGCAAATTAGTGAATTTCTTGGAGTTTTTTTAGAAAGGCGAGATCTAGGCCCAAGTAAGTTATAATAAATTTTTTAAATCAATTGGATTTGTTTTGTGTGAATTATTGTAAAATTATTTTTTCATCATGGCGAGGCCTACCACAAGAGGCAAAAAGAATCCTATCACACTTAGAAAATACTCAGACAAGGATGATATTAAAATTGAGGAGATTGCCCATAATGCCATGAATGATGAAATCACCAAGGTTAAGGAAGATACTTCATCAGTATAAATAGAGATGATAGCATTATCAAGGAAAATGGGTTTCCTTATGAATGGTATGAACCCAACAGAGTAGATTCACATAATAAGAATGGGGAAGAAGATGATGTTGCTAAGGGACATGTTTCTTGTTTGAATTAGATGTCAAAATGAATCAACACCCAAATAATTCTATGGCTAGGAATCCCACACTGAAGATGGATGTGAGAAAGTTTGATGGAAAAAATTCAACCAATTAGCTTTGTCAAATGCAACAATTCTTTGATCTTCATCATGTTCCTTGTCAACAAAAGGTTGCAATGGCACCCTTGTAATTGGATCATGACCAATTCATTTGTATTGTTGGCTATGTGAAGAGTAGAAAAAGAAGGAATGTGTTACATGGTCAATTTTCTAAGAGGAACTCACTACACATTATAGTGACAATCTTATGGATAGCTACTCCATCCAACTTACCAAGTTAAGGAAAACAAGTACTATCAAGGATTATAATCATCAATTCCAAAATTTGTCTTTAAGAGAGGAGAATGTCATAGAGGAAATTTTGAAGGAATTATTCGTAGGGGATTTAAAGAACCACATCAAATATGAGGTACATATGTTCCACCCATATTCTATGTCACAAGATATGATTATGGCAAGACAGGTAAATGAAAATTTTGTGGCCAAAGGCAAGGTTTGGTAAACATAAGACATAAAATCTCTCCTACACAGTCACTTCCTTAGCCTACTAGGCCGACTCCGTAACAAATTGAAGAGAAGAGATCAAAAGGGTTATGCTTTAAGTGTGATAGCAAATATAATTGAACACATAAATGCACTAAATTTTTTTATATATTGAAGGGTCGATTGAAGAAGAAGAGGAGGAACCAATATTAGAGGATGACAATGTGTTAGATGACCTGAATAAGGAGATACTCAACCAACCATTTCTTGTTACACAATTGCTGGAATTAGTGCCCCACAAACTCTCAAGGTGGTGGGTTTCTTGAAGAAAGAGAGAATAACAACATTGATAGATTCAGGAGGCACTCACAACTTCATTAACAAGAAGTTAGCTACTTGTCTAATTTTTTTTTATATTTCCTACTCCAAAATTTAGGTCCAAATTATAAATGAGGGTATTGTTGGTTGTTTGGGAAAATGTCATAGTATTAAATTGACCATGGGAGAGTATCAACTTATTGCCTAATGTTTATTATTCCCATGGGTGTAATAGATATAGCGTTGGAAGTAGAGTGGCTCACTACATTAGAAACAATTTAGATGAACTTCTAGCAGTTATTCATGAGATTTCAATCAAAAAATAGAATAGTCAAACTAAGATGGTTGTGTGCAAATTCCCCACAGATGGTAAGCTCTCATCAAATGTAAAAGATTCTTAAAAAGGGGGCAAATGGATTGTAGCCCAATTATTTTCATTAACCTATCATCTTAATCCTCCTACCCCACTAGATCTACAAGAAATTATAGATAACCACTCAATGGTTTTTGGATATATGCTTAAAGGACTGCCTCCATAAAGGGGTCTCTTTTCATTCAGCTAGTACTAGGGCACCAACCACCCAACATTGGGCTTTATAGGTACCCATATATACAAAAAGGTGAGATTGAGAAGATGGTTCAAGAGATGCTAGAGGTAGTGTTGTCATGTGAAATTGCACCCTGTTTGAAACTGGTTCAAACACTCCAATGACACAATAGGACTGATCTCAAGGTGTGGGACCTTGCAAATGAGATCAAACATCCAAAGAAGGTTGGTTCCTCTTTCTGAGCTTAAGGCTTAGAGAATTGAACTAAATCTAGTGCTAATACTTGCAGGGGAAAAGGGTAAGAAGGATAAATTGAAATTAAAGAAGGTGATGCACCAGATTAAGATGTTTAGTTGCAACTGACTCAACACAGTAATAATCTCAAAATTGAAAAGAACTCACATAGACTAATATTAATTCTAACAGAGGCTAGAATAGAAAATGGAGATATGAAAGGGACCGTTTTGTCCACAATACACATCTCACACTAATCAAAAGGGTAGACACAGTGCAAGAATGATGAGAGAGGTGAAAATATCACTTTATATTGATTATAGAGGCCATATAGCCATTACAAAAGAGAGAATAATGCAGAGAAATTAGACACATAATAGTCAATTACATTCATAGTTGAACTATCAATTGGAGATATGAGAGGCTCAATAGAAGAGCATAGTCTATCATATCCAATTGGTTCGTATAATTGCACTACAGAGGCCTGGTCACAAGAATTCTCTAACTTGCAATAGCCCAGAAGAACAACTAATAGAAATACATTGCATTTTTATGTATATATAACATTTTTAGTCTTTGCAATAGTGGCGCAGGAAATTGGTCAATTGACTCAGGACAAGCCCATGGTTCATTAAATTCTGACCCTAAAGATCTACTAAAAAAACCTATGAATTGGGACAAAGGCCATGCTTTTGATAGGCCTGCAACCTGTAGAAGAAGATTGTCTGCACGCATGGGTGCCAGGCACATTTATGAGGAAGCGCCTGCAAGTCTACTTTGTCCCTGCAAATCCATTTTGTGGCAGCATATGTACAGCAACATTGAAGATTTTCACTGTCCTACCTGCCTGTAACTGACTTTGTCCTATGGAATTGAATGTTGGAGTACCTGTAAGCTTTTACAACACTTCAATTTCTACATTTTCCTCCAAAGAATAGTCCATTTTCTTCATTTTCTTCTTTATTTTACCCATTGGCAAAATCTCTGTTTTCTAAACTTTTCTCTATCTCTTCCCTCAGCATCTATTGCCCTTAGTCGGTAAACTTTCAGGTATGTGCAGGATCATCGTGGGCCAAACAGTGGCAATGGAAAAAAAATTGCGTCTTTACTTAGCCAAATTCGCGAATTGGCTAACTTTGACTTTCATAGGCATGTTAAAAATATCCGTTTTGGCTTGGATACCAAACCAAAATGGATATCTATTTTGTGGTTTAAAAAACCATTTTTATAGTTCTAGGAAATGGATATCCATTTCCAAAATGGATATCTGTTTTGGGAATATTTTAGAAATGGATATCCGTTTTGGGAATATTCCAGAAACGGATATCCATTTCCTGGAACTATAAAAATGCTTTTTTTTAATTCTTTTCATTGGTTTTTTAATTTTTTTCATTCGTGCGTGTCAGGGTATGATGTCTCAAGGAATGGGAAGAAAGGATGGTGATTCATAAGATAATATGAAGAATGATGGTAGAGTGAATTGGCATTGTGGTAACTGTAGCATGTCATGGGGTGAATCATGTGTTAATACAGGTTGTGGAGTGAGAAAGGGGTGGTATGGGTATGGTTGAATGGAGTAATGAGGTGATTTAATTAGTGATGACCTAGGTGAAGTGATGGGTAAGGTGTCTTATGTGGGATTTCTAGAAAGTGTGATTGGTAATGGTGGGGATAGCTAAATGTCATCTTCTAAGGGTTCAAAGGTGAGGAAAGTGTAAGATGGGGATATGGGATAATCCATGGTTTAATGATTATTCAAGGGAGACTCCTTAAAATGATTATCAGTGATGGTGTCAATAGGGGGAATGGAGTCTATGAATGTAGGTGTGGGAGTGTGAGCTATGACATTGGGATTGTATTGGATGAATAATAGAAAGTAGGGGCACTTGTCTAGTGATGGAAGGAGCCACATGATCAAATGATGTTTGGGGAAGGGTTTTTCTTAGAAAAGTAAGGATTTGGGTGAGGGTCTAGGGTTTGGTGGAGAAGAATTTAAGGAAAATTTAGAGGTCATTAAGATTGACATGAATAGAAGAAGTACATGACATGGCTAAGGATAAATGGTAATCTCAAAATAGGATAATTAGGACTATGATGATGAAGATGGAAAGAAAAGTCAACAACAATAGTATGATATAGGGATAGGATTAGAAAAAAAAGAGTACTACAACTAGCAAGAGGAAAGTGAGGACATAATGCAAAGTTAACATGGCATGAACTCTCTTGGAAGGCTAAGCACAGACTATAAGAAGATTGAACTAGTTGGATCTGTTAGGCTCACCAAATGAAAGAACCTTAAAGGTTAACCTTAATTAGGTAAGGTTTTTTTTTAGTGTGGTTGTTTGTGCAACAATTTGTAAATTAATGTTACCTAAGCATAAATCTAACTATACTAACATTTTAATATCCATGAGAGTTAGGACTAACAATTAGACTAAAAACTTGACAAACAATACAACTTGGACACATGTAGGACTTGGAAAATGGAAAAGAATAAGTATTAAATGTGGAAAACAATGAAAAAGTGGTATTAGTTGCACCTATGTAGAGAAGTGGTCTTTATGAAAGATGCTTAGAATTATGCTCTATATCTATTTGTGAAGTTTGGAGGTGATTGGACCTAAAGGATATGACCACCGTATGAAAAATAGCCTACCTAATGGGTGTGTGCTAGGGGAGAGAGAGAGAGAGAGAGAGAGAGAGAGAGAGAGAGAGAGAGAGAGAGAGAGAGTCCTAGTTTTTTTGTTTTCATTTCCTTCATCAATAAGGGAGAGGGAGAGATAGAGGGGAGATATAGAAATGATAGGGGGAGAGAGGCAAGAGAGAGATAGCTAGGTAGAGAGAGATAGAGAGGAGACAAATAGGGAGAGATAGAGGAGACATAGCGGAGAGATAGGGAGATAGAGAGTGAGAGATGTCTAGAGAGAAAGGGAGGTAGAGGAATGATAGGGGAGAGAGAGGAAAGAGATAGGGAGAGATAGATAGGTAGAGAGAGGAGATAGATTGAGAGAGATAGAGGAGACAGAGGGAGAGATAGGGAGATAGAGAGCGAGTGAGATGTTTAGAGAGATAGGGAGAGAGATTGAGAGGTAGAGGGATGATAGAGAGAGGGAGATAAGGGAGAGATACCTGGAGATAGAGGTTTAGGTTTTCTCAGGTTTAGGGTTTAGGGGTTATGGGTTAGGGATTAGGGGAATTATTTAGGGTTGAGGGATTTAGAGAGAGACTTCTTTTGACATGCAATTGTAAACCCTGAATAATGGCCCTAAACCCTAAACCCTAAACCCTAAACCCTAACCCATAAACCATAAACCTTAAATAATGACCCTAAGACCTAAAACCTAAACCCTAACCCCTAACCCTAAACCCTAAACCCTAAATTCCTTACAACACCTTTTCATTTCATGATTGCATTGAAAATTTGATGAAAATTGCATGATTTAGGGTTTTTCACTAGCTTTTCATTGCTTATCTTCACAAGACTACTCTACAAGCATGTTGTAACAGATTTGTGACTTTATCAAACTTATATCAGACCTATTTACTGTTTCACTCAGTCACATCCTTTACAACACCTTTTGTTTGACACTTTTGCATTGAAATTTGATCAAAAATTGCATGTTTTTAGGCTTTTTCACTAGGTTTGACTAGTCTACTCTATAAACACTCTAAAGGTGTGTTGTGTCTATTTTTTCTCACAAGGTGACTTATTACATGGTTATTACCTAATATCCATCATAAAATTTCACACAACACCCTTTCTATTAGTTGTTTGCATGCTTTTATTGTGAAAAAATTGCATATTTTGCTTGATTTTTACTAGGGTTTGACTTGCAAACTTGTTAAACTTGCATGGCATGCGCGTTGTGAAGGATATTATTGATCTAATTGACTAGTATCCCTAACATACTCTTCTGCACATCTTAAATTTCATTACAACACTCTTTATTTGGATATTTACATTGTTTATTTAGGGTTTAGGGTTTATTGTTTATTGTTTAGCGGTTCAGGTTTATTTAGTGTTTAGGGTTTATTGTTTAGGGGTTAGGGGTTTAGGTTTAGAGGTTTAGGGTTTAAGGTTTTTAAATTTTGATATAAAATTCAAAAATTCATCATCAATTACTAATTTGTATTGCATTTTCATTGTCCATTTGGTCAAAATTGCGTGAAATTGTGTGTTTTCATGAGACCTAGTTTGTGCATGAGCTAGGGTTGGTAGCTAAAATTTGGTTTCATATTTTAATACTATCCTTTACACCATTTCAAGTCTAATTTTGACCTGTAGCATTCCATTTCATTGCATAATTTCATTTAGATCTCATACCTAGAGTTTGAAGCTTGCATTTTCACTAGGGTTTGCACTAGATTCCTCTCTAGGGTTGCATTCTAGGGGTATTGTAGTGGATTTTGTGGCCTTAGTGGATTGTTATCTAACATATTCCTTTCTGCCCTTTGATAAATTCCTTACAACACCTTTTCATTTCATGATTGCATTAAAAATTTGATGAAAGTTGCATGATTTAAGGGTGCACTTTTGGCAACTTAATGTTATCTTAAGGTTTAGGGGCATTATTTAGGGTTTAGGGTTTATGGTTTAGGGGTTAAGGTTTAGAGGTTTAGGGTTTAGTGTTTAGAGTGAGAGGACCAATAGGGAGATATAGAGTGAGGGACATGGCCAAAGCATAGGGAGAGAGATTGAGAGGTAGAGGAATGATAGTGATGGGGAGATAGTGAGATAGGGAGATAGAGAGATAGAGGTTTAGGGTTTCTTGGGTTTAGTGTTTAGGATTTAGGGTTTAGGATTTAGGGGTCTATGGTTTCTCATGTTTAGGGTTTAGGGGTTAGGAAATAGGGGTTAGGGGTTAGGGTTTAGGGGTTAGGGGTTTGGTTTAATCATGCATTAATACAGGTTGTGGAGTGAGAAATGGGTGGTATGGGTATGGTTGAATGGAGTAATGAGGTGATTTATTTGGTGATGACCTAGGTGAAGTGATGGGTAAGGTGTCTTATGTGGGATTGCTAGAAAGTGTGATTGGTAATGGTGGGGATAGCTAAATGTCATCTTCTAAGGGTTTAAAGGTGAGGAAAGTGTAAGATGGGGATATGGGATAATCCATGGTTTAATTATTATTCAAAGGAGTCTCCTTATATAATGATTATCAATGATGGTGCCAATAGGGGGAATGGAGTCTATGAATGTAGGTGTGGGAATGTGAGCTATGACATTGTGATTACAGTATTAGATGAATAATGGAAAGTACTTGGATACCTGTCTAGTGATGGAAGGAGTCACATGATCAAATGATGTTTGGGGAAGGGCTTTTATTAGGAAAGTAAGGATTTGAGTGATGGTCTAGGGTTTAGTGGAGAAGAATTTATGGAAAAATTGGAGGTCATTAAAATTAACATCCCTCCACCTCTATCTCCCTATCTCTCCCTTATCTCCCTCTCTCTATCATCCCTCCACCTCTCAATCTCTATCCCTATCTCTCTAGACATCTCACTCACTCTCTATCTCCCTATCTCTCCCTTTGTCTCCTCTATTACTCCCAATCTATCTCCTCTCTCTCTCTCTCTACCTATATCTATCTCTCCCTATCTCTTGCCTCTCTCTCCCCTATCATTCCTCTATCTCCCTGTCTCTCTGGACATCTCTCTAACTCTCAATCTCCCTATCTCTCCCCTTCATCTCCTCTATCTCTTCCTATCTGTCTCCTTTCTATCTCTCTGTACCTAGCCATATCTCCCAATCTCTCTATCTCTTGCCTCTCTCTCCCTATCATTCCTATATATCCTATCTCTCCCCTCTATCTTTCCCTCTCCCTTATCGACGAAGAAAATGGAAACAAGAAAACTAGGACTCCCTTTCTCAGGTTTAGGGTTTAGGGTTGCATGTCAAAAATAGACTCTCTCTCTCTCTCTAAATCCATAAACCCTAAATAATGCCCCTAATCCCTAACCCCTAACCCGTATCTACCTCTCTCCTGTATCTACCTCTCTATAGATATCTCCCTCTCTTTTATCTTGCTCTCTCTATCAACATCAATCCAATGATGTTAAGGATGTGCTGAATTGATTTCCCACCTTTAGAAAATAAATGACATAAATCCAATGATTGTCTTGGAATTTGAATAGGTATTGAAAAATGAGAGGTTAATCCCAAGTGTCACAAGTTTGATCTCAATTGTTGACACAAATATCATCTAATATGTAAGTTACATGAAATGATTTGTTAGAAATTACAACAAAACTACTGGCTTTTACAAATTTTTTATGACAATTATCTATTCAAAAGTGCCTTTTAAATACTATGAGATACCTTAGTATAAGTAAATCATATAAAAATCAAACATATATATCATCATAATCCTATATAAAATTTGATAGTTTGTCTAAAATCTCTCCTTTCATATGATACAATCTTTCTAAAATTTGGATTGTATTTTATAGCTAAAATGCCTAAATACTAAAATGCTAAAATACTAAAATAAAAAACAATGAAAACAATTGGGAAACAGAAAATAGATATCCGTTTTGAAAAACATAAAAAGCTTGAAATTGTGTGTATTTATGAGACCTAGTTTGTGCAAGAGCTAGGGTTGGTAGCTAAAATTTGGTTTCATATTTTACTACTATCCTTTACACTCTTTCAATTCTGATTTTGACCTATAGAATTCCATTTCGTCGCATAATTTCATTTAGATCTCATACCTAGGGTTTGAAACTTGCATTTTCACTAGGGTTGCATTCTAGGGGTGTTGTATTGGATTTTGTGGCCTTAGTGGATTGTTATCAGACATATTCCTTTCTAAACTCTGATAAATCCCTTACAACATCTTTTCATTTCATGATTGCATTGAAAATTTGATGAAAATTGCATGATTTAAGGGTTTTTCACTAGCTTTTCATTGCTTATCTTCACAAGACTACTCTACAAGCATGTTGTACATAATTTGTGACTTTATCAGATTTATATCAGACCTATTTACTGTTAAATTCAGTCACATCCTTTACAAAACCTTTTGTTTGCCACTTTTGCATTGAAATTTGATCAAAAATTGCATGTTTTTAGGCTTTTTCACTAGGTTTGACTAGTCAACTCCCTACAAACACTCTAAAGGAGTGTTGTGTCTGATTTTTTCTCACAAGGTGACTGATTACATGGTTATTATCTAATATACATCATTAAATTTCACACAACACCTTTTCTATCAGTTGTTTGCATGCTTTTATTGTGAAAAAATTACATATTTTGCTTGATTTTTACTAGGGTTTGAATTGCAAACTTATTAAACTTGCATGGCATGTGTGTTGTGAAGGATATTATTGATCTAATTAACTGATATCCCTTACATACTCTACTTCATATATTGAATTACATTACAACACTCTTTATTTCGACATTTACATTTACATTTTGTGAAAAAATTGCATATTTTTGCATAATTTCACTAGTTTTTGGACTTACAATCATTTAGGATTGCATTCAAAAGTGTGTCGTAAACCATATCTCTGATTTAAAGGACTGATATTTCTGTTATTTACTTCTGCACCTCATAAATTTGATCACAACACCTTTGCTTTACATAATTCACATTGAAAAAAGAAGGCATAAAAATCTAGCATCTTTACTTCATTTACATTCATATTTTGAGCATTTGATTGCTTGAATATTTCATGGATTCCTCTTTTTATTAAATGGAAGCTTTAGTTACATACATTAGGGAACCTGAGACCTTTTACAAATTCATCAACATGAATCCTCGGGTCCTGCAACAAATAGGGAGAGATAGGGAGATAGAGAGTGAGCGAGATGTCCAAAGATATAGTTAGATATAGGAATGATAGGGGAGAGAGAGGAAAAAGATAGGGAGAGATAGATAGGTAGAGAGAGAGAGGAGATAGATTGGGAGAGATAGAGGAGACAGAGGGAGAGATAGGGAGATAGAGGTTTAGGGTTGCTTAGGTTTAGAGTTTAGGGATTACAGGTTAGGGGTTATGGATTAGGGGCATTATTTAGGGTTGAGGGATTTAGAGAGAGAGACTTCTTTTTACATGCAACCGTAAACCCTAAATAATGTCCCTAAACCCTAAACTCAAACAACCAGAAACCTTTAAACCTTAAATAATGCCCCTAAACCCTAACCCCTAAGCCCTAAACTCTAAATAATGCCCCTAAGCCCTAACCCCTAAACCCTCAACCTGAGAAACCATAAACCCCTAAATCCTAAACCCCAAACCCCTAAACCCTAAACACTAAACCTAAGCAACCCTAAACCTCTATCTCATTATCTCCCTATCTCTATCATTCCTCTACCTCTCAATCTCTCTCCCTATGTCTCCCGAGTAGCCCTAAACCCCTAAACCCTAAATAATTTCCCTAAACCTCAACCCATAACCCCAAGCAACCCTCTCTCTCTCTCTCTCAAAACCCTAAATAATGCCCCTAACCCCTAAACCCTAAACCTAAGAAACCCTAAACCTCTATCTCCCTATCTCTATCATCCCTCTACCTCCCAATCCTTCTCCCTATCTCTCTGGACATCTCACTCACTCTCTATATCCCTATCTCTCCCCTATATCTCCTCTCTCTCTATCTAGCCATCTCTCTATCTCTTGCCTCTCTCTCCCCTATCATTCCTTTATCTCCCTATCTCTCCCCTCTATCTCTCCCACTCCCTTATTTACAAATGATATGAAAACAAGAAAACTAGGACTCTCTTTCTATCTATCTCTCTCCTAAGCAAATTGGAAAGGAAAAGGAAAACTAGGAATGCTAGGAATAGGATTTAATTAGGAGGTAGATAGGTCAGAGAGAGAGAGAGAGAGAGAGAGAGAGAGAGAGAGAGAGAGAGAGAGAGAGAGAGAGAGATCCGAAAAAGTAGAAGTGTAGAGTCAAGGTGCAATTTTGGCAACTTAATTTTATCTTAACATTCCCAAAGTCTTACATGATTAAAATTAATGTTAATCTATTTGGTGGAAAAGTGGAACCTTTGAAAAGTTGTAGATGGAAAACATGACTCCACTTCCCAAAATCGCGTAATTATATAAATGAAGGTTTTGAAAATAATTATGTATCATTAATGAATAATCCTAATGCACTCATCCACAAACTTGTAAATTGTAGTGAAGTTCAACATCCCCATGCCTCATAAAGTTCTGCAATGTTCATTTACCAAAACGCCAACTATTATGTGTAGACTTTTCTTATGTTTACATACATTTAAAAAAAAACTTACAAAGTGCCAACATTACAATGCATAACATAATGAAATTTGTTGAAAAAGTTAAAAAAATCTTCAAACAAATGTAGTTGACTCATATATAGCCAAACTCCATGATCTTTTCTACTATCTTATTTACTTACACCAATGGAATGGTACATGGACATCCATCAAAAGAATAATGATAGGGGGATTCTTATCAAATATTATATTTGGTAGCTTTCTAGTAAATATTTATAAAAACTATGGAAACATAGACAAGGCATTGCTAACTATTTGATAGAATGCCTCAAAAAAATGTGATTTCATAGATTACCATGATTATAGGAAATGCATAAAATGAATCTAAAAATGGACATTACAATTTTGTTATCAATGCTCTTTACAAAACTTAGAAAATAGACAAGCCTTTTCGATCATAGATGAAATTAGATGCAATGGTCATAAGAATATGGCGGGATATTGATAGACCACCTTTTTAGCATTTTACACAAAGCTAAAGATGAATACTTATGACCATTGCAGGATATCGATAGACCACCTTTAGAGAGAGAGAGAGTAACATATAGGGTAAAGCAAAATGGATATCCGTTGTGAAAATGGATATCCGTTTTGTAAAACATAAAAAAGGAAAAATGATATTTTACCAAAGAAAAATGGATATCCATTTTGCTTCGCTTTTGCGTTGTATATAGGCTTGGGGTTGTCATAGTTGACTTTCCCTCAATTCTAATCTTTTTACAGGTTTCACTCTCTTCTTCGAACTTCACCCTTCGTGCTAATGACTTTTTTTTATGCAAAATTGATAAAATGAAAAGGGTTTATAGAGGAAATTGTTAGCTTTCTAAAAATATAAGATTTTCTTGATTATCATTATGTTAAATAATTATTAATAATTTTCTATATAGTGTGTGTCTGAAATCCTAATGGATACATTGATGGAAAAACATCAATAACTTTCACACCGTTTCACCTTTTTCATATCTGAAAGATGCGTCACACTCTATGCTCCATTGGCTACAAGTTTAAAAAAAAAAATTGAATTCCTATTTTTTTTCATCGAGTTAGGTTGGTTGGAAAATTACTCTTTAGTTTTTTAAAAAAGTCATAGTAAAAAAATCATAATTAATTATTTTATTGGAAAAAAATATGCGTCACATCGAGGCATGAGTCCTCTACTTATTTTGAAAGTTTCAATTTTTTTTTCCTCATAGCTGGGTTGGCTAGACAAACATCCACTTTTTATTTTTTTCTAAAAAATTTAATAGCTGTTCATTGAAATGTTCATTTTTCACTAAGTAAATTTAGTTTAAAAAAAAAAATTAATAGCTCATAAACTAGATTCAATTCTCTACAAATTTTGTTCTTACATCTTTTTCAAATTGTGTAACTAATCCATTCAAATTTTCACATGAACTTGATTAAGTCTGAATTTTTGTATTTTCATTGCCACTTAGAGGTATAGTTTGGCCCATCATGATCCTGCACATACCCTTTCATTTTTCAGAACTTGTTTTTGGCTCTCTTTTGCCTTATCGGCAAAATCCAAATTTTGTGAACTATTTTTACCATCTCTTTGCCTTATCAGAAAAATGTCATTTTTCAGAACTATTTTGGGTTATCTTTTGCCTGTGTCAGCAAAATTATCTTTTTCTAAACCATGGTTGGTCGTCCCCTTCCTTATTGGCAATTTGCCTATTTCTTGAACTATTCTCCTTGGCTGACTTTTCTCTTCACTTTTCTCTTTATCAACAATTTCCCTTTAGTCGAACCATATGTGCCTATTAGCCTTTGTTGTCGGTGATTTGCTCCGTCAGTGAACCAACTAGAATTCAAACTCATGAAGAGTTCACCCCTCTCAAACTTTGTCGACGAAGCCTCTATCTTCTTTATCAAGGAAACACACCTTTCCCGAACCATTTCTACCTTAGCCGATTTCACCTTTCCTTAGTTGGTGAATTTGTCCAACTGTGAACTTGGCCACTTCAATCTTTGCCCTTTGTCAGCAATATGCCTCATTGGTGAACCTATGGATTTTTGAACTCACAAAGAGTTTGAACTTTTTGAACATTGTCGATGAGCCTCTGTCTTCTTTTCCTTTTCCTCTTATCAGAGAATCACCCAATCGGCGAACTAAGGAAAATACTAACTTCTTCTTTGAGTTCGCACTTTTTGCATTTTGCCGATAAAGGCATTCCTTTGCTCCCTATGCCTTGTCGATGAATCATCGAATTGGTGAACTGCTAAAGATTTGAACTTTGGAAAAGTTCATGCATTGTGAAGTTTTCCGATAAAGGAAAAGACTTTCTTTATGCCTTAGTGAAATTTGATCTCAACCTACTCCCCTTGCCTCGTTGGCGAATCACCGAATTAGTGAACCTGCGAACAAACGAACTTTCCACCAAGTTCATGAAAGATAAAAATTTCCAGCCAAAGGGAGAAAACCCTCTCTCATGCCTTAGCCATTTTTTTGGTTTTTTGCAAGTTGAGGAACCTAAACTTTTGCCGATAAAGTCCAAAAGGGTCCCAAAACTCACACGGTTTTTTATTATTTTATAATGCACTGGGAGTTATTTTTTTTATTTTTATTTTTTTAAAGATAATGCGCCTGGTAAACTTTTTAACGTGACCGGCAACGCTGGTGCGACACGCCCTCCGGCTCCACGCGAATGCTTTTGCCCGGAGCAATGAACCGATGAGGCCACAACTGGGGGACCTCATCCCCTAGGAAGAACACTTCAAACCCGCGAGCTCATTGGCCCAGCGAAGGCGTAAAGCCTTGCGAGCTTGTTGGCCCAGCGGGGGTTTGAACTCTGGTGGCCGCCACTACATCCTGAGCGACTTAACCACCGAACCATGCCATCATCGGCTAGAGTTATTTTTTTAATTGACCGACATAAGAAAACCCTATTTTTTGTAACCGACAAAAAGCTTGATAAAAAGCGGCTAAGGGTTAGGGTTTTGGTGTTGTATTGTAGCATTTGCAGTGGTATTGAGTTGCAGGGATAGCTGATTGTAATCGGTTTGATTTTACTGGATAATAATATTGGACTCTCTGTTTGGTGGATGTAGCCCGAGTTTGGGTGAACCACGTTAAAACTTGTCTCTCACTGTTATTATTTCTGTGTATTTCCATTCCTCTGTTTAATCTTTATTTGCATTTAATTGATATCTTCTTCCGGCTAACCTTAACAGTTGCTTGTTTGTTATTGTTTTACTAACTACATGTGCTCTATTCTATGTTGTTGTCCCATGTTGTTGTTTGGGCATCTATAATATATCTTTGTAAAATATGGGGCCTTTTCAAAACCCCTCTTTCTACTTCATAGCTCTGGTTAAAGGCATTTACCTATAATAAAAAATATTTAGGAATATAAAATATTTTTGAGTCATAAAAAATAATAAATTATGTGATGATTTTAAAGAAAATAATACTATTTTATATAAATATTTAGGTTAAATTAATGTAAATGAGTACTAATTGGTATAGATATCTTAATTACATCTAAGTAAAAAATGTTAAGAGATATGAACTATTTTATTTATTTAAGATTTATTTTATTTTATTTACTACATACATATATGGACACATAAATTTTATTTTTTATTTAAGAATTATTATTTTTATCTATATTGTTTACTTTAATTTTGCTTTGGTCATATACTTATTATTATTTTTTTGATAAGTGATGCACTACAGAAGTAACGATCTAATATATTAATATTTTCATAAAATTACATCAGAGTGGGAATGGGAACACAGGAGATCCATACCAAAATTTCCCAAGTTAATGGTCATATACTTATTTTATTTTTGTATCTAAATTTTAATTTTACTTTTAGAGAAGCCACCATTCATTATTTTAGTATTGTTTCGCTTTGTTTTTATTTTGAAAAATGTAGTAATTTTTTTTATGTTTGAGTTAGATTTTAAGGAGCCATATCCCCTAAAAAATTAAAGATAAAAATTGAGACCAGCCACTCACTAAGGAGGGCCATCATAAAAAAAAAATCTTGACTATTAATTACTATTGCCATTATCAACTGGCTACATTACATTTCTTATGCTTATCTTCTCTATAAGAGGAGGATTGTTACCTGAATTCTAACTACATAATACTTTAGACTACATACAGACTATATATCAAAAAACATTGTTGGCAATTCTCAGCCTTACCTGCCAGCTTAATCATCTCCTGACACCTCAGACTCCTCCGATTCTACCTCGTTCACCTAGTTGTGACCTTCTTCAGCGGCTATCCCTTCCAGCATTTTGAGGAAATTGGCTTCCCAACCAGCTTCATTTCTCCTGCTAGCCTCACAAACAGCTACAACTGGGACAACGAACGGGACCCATGGTTTGTTGTATATTGGCAGAATGAATGGCCAATTCCCACCTTTTGACTGTAAACCAATCCCAGGCACAACTGCTTCCAACATCTCCTCCAAACCTTCGCACCAGATAAACTGAATGAGAGCCCTAGCCAATTCCTTTATAGTGTCCTTAGATTCACCCAAGTCTAACAAGAATCCCATGAACATGGTGCCTATGTCTACATTTACCTTGTATTCATGCTTCTGGTTCATAAACATGTCTCCCAATACCATCTCGATGGCAAAGAGGCCAATTTGAGACTACACCTTGAAGACTTTCTTCAACCTCTACCCTGAAATAATGCTTTTGAAAGCCATCTGCCTGTTACACCCGGTGAGGGTGAAGGTGGATCCAACCTGCTAGAATATGCCTTGCAGTTGAAACACTGAGCATTGGAACTGTAAATAGGAAGCCATATGTTCGACTGATCACCTCATCTCCTTCTACCATCTTTAGCCACCTTAATGCATCTTCATCTCTCCTCTATAATTCCCACGCTCAAAGCTCATCCTCCTCAAGGTGAAATGAATGCAACATCACCTTCAACATGCCATCCTTACCAAGAAATGATTAGCTATCGTCATCGTTCCTTACTCCAGTGTCACCCATCTCTTATGCCTGCCACATGGAATCCACTACCACCGTTGTCGATCGTACATACCCTTCCCCTTCTTGTTTTATACGAATTTCAAAATCTAGGATACCCTTGGCCCAATATTCGACCTTATTGCTAATTTTGAGTTCAGGTCTTCAAGGTCAAAAGCAAAATTGGCTAGTCTGTCGGCAATTTTATTACCTTCTCTATAGGTGGCACGACTAATTCTAAAATCCTAGAACTTCTTCAATAACTCCACTGCTCTTGAAAGAATATGGTTGATCTTCTAATTTGGAGTCTCGTTACATTGTAGGGCGTTGATGGTAATCATTGAGTCACCTTCGATATCAATTCTTCTCAGTCCAAGAGACAAACCCAATTGGAGTCCCATTATTAGTGCTTGAAATTTTGCTTTGTTATTAGATTGAATGCCAATTTAGTTTGCACTAGCCCCCAAAATCTTTCCGCCAGCATATCTTATAACACACCCTATACTTGCCTGCCCCGGATTGCCATGTGAAGCCCCATCAAAATTTAACTTTGTCCACCCTACATCTGGTGGAATCCATATTACCAACTTCCTCTCCTTAAGGCTCTGATTAACTTGGCTATCCCCATTAACAAAGTGTAGTAATTATGATATACTTATATGTTACTTTTTAATGGTTTTATATTAATATATATTTTAAAATTTTGATGTGCTTATATTTTAAAAAATTAAGGTCAACTCTAAATAATTTTTCTTTCACTTTTTATTTTAGGGTCACGACATGAGATGCTTTTCCTCTTTGTTTCCATTGTAAGTTGCACCTCTTGGTGTACTAAATATAAATATGTAGATATATGAGTTGAGTAAAACTATTATACAAACATGTTTATAAATAAATGTTAAAATTTACAAAGGGCATTAGGATAGTTAACTCAAGAATTTGACGATAAGTGTTTTGTAATTCATCTACATGTATAGAAATCAGATCTATGTAAGACAACTCCTAGCAAATTATAAAATTTACTATCCTATGCTCTAGGTCAATCTCACAACTATAGATTTGATTCCAACATTTGTGGATTTGAACTTTTTTGCAGATTCTACCTTTTATTGTAAATTTAAACCCATGACATGACTTTTACAAAATTCTATTCACCTTTATTATTTGAACATGATTGTGCCAATAAACACCGATAGAGTTTTTGTGCTAGGTAGAAGAGGTGGTCCTTGTTTCCCTCCTTTTTCCTTAGTCAAACTCTTGGATCAATTCAACATTTTTGATAGTTTGAAGACACTTTAGGTGACCAATGCAAATGTCTTATCTACCTTGATCCATAGAGATGCTAATGCTATGATGTACTATGTGCTTGTGTAGTGATGATATAATGTGATTACTTAATGCTTCTTAGATGAGTTCTAGGTATCTCCAAGATGATTTTAATGAATTTATATTTTCCCCTTTATACAACATGCTAACATGCAAATTCAAATATTTTACATGTAAGTTGGCAAGTAATGGTTAGTTGGAAAGGGGGTATCTTGGGCCTAAAATTAAAATTTGAATTTGAAATTTCAAGGATCAAATTTGTAGTTGTGATTTTGAACCAAGTTTAGATCTGCACTTGTGAGTTTTCTCTAGGAAAAGGAATGGTAAAGCTGAAGATCTAGTCTAGACCCTCGGAATTTGTAGAGTTAAGTTTAGTCAAGGCTCTTTCTAAATACTAACTTTGAGATGAAAATATGTCAATTACACACTAGTCATTGCATATGAGACAATAGTCAAATTAAGTCCAAAATGAAGGCGGAAAGTGTATGGTATGCACTTTCCTCCCTTACATTTTGACCCCACTTAGATTTGCATTTGAACTACTTTGAATTATTCATATAAAAGTAAACAAGTAGTCAATATGAAAGTAAATAAAAAAAATCATTAAAAGGGTATAGAAATAGATGAAGATTTCATTCATGTTCCTTATAGTGGACATTCCATGTTGGTATCTATAAACACAAATTTCCATAAGTAACATCTAACAAAATTTTTAAATAGGCATTAACAATAGTTGCTTGACAATGTCAACAAACAAAAAGTAAGAGTAAAAAGAGAGATATATAGCTACAAAGGAGGCTACAACAAAAAGGTAGTAAGGATGCAAAGGATCATGTAATGAAAATATGACTATGAAGGAGCATGCACACAAAATTGATACATATGGTTGCAAAGGAGCTTGCATAAAAAACTAATAAATCTAATTGCAAAAGAGCTTATACAAGAAATTGATATATGTTTTATGAAGAAGCTTGCATAAGAAATATTAAATATGGCTATGAAGGAGCTTGCAAAGGATATGGCTATGAAGGAACCTATAAAGAATATGGTTTTGAAAGAGACATCATAACCATGAGATAATCATTGTCATCATAATCGTCAAAAACATTAACTTGATATTATATGCTTTCCAATTGGTTGCATATGAATGATGCAAGGAATTGGAAGAGAGGAGAAAAAGTGATATAGAAAATCTATATGATGATATTTCATATAATATTATAGAGTAAATGTGATTCCTAAATTTTACTAAGGACAATATGGGAGAAAACAAGGCTAACAATTTATTCGTGTTAACAATTGCAACACAACTATGAGGCAATGCATCTAGTAGTACACACGTGTTTTCATCACATGACAACACTACACATACCAAAGATATGTGTAAACATGCATTAGTAGAGAGGTATCATCACCTTGATCTATGAACAATGACACACATATTGATGCAAAACATACATAGACACACACAAGTGGAAGATTAACTCTAGTAAGACAAATCAATCACACAAGGTACACATAGGACTAGTGACATACATCAACTAAACCCTATGGTAGCATAATAAAGGAGATAGACTTTCTCTGCAACTAAGTGCATTTGGATGTGAGTAAAACTTTTCTACATGGGGATCTAGAAGAAGAAATCTATAGGTCACAATTAAAAAAAATAGTTCAAGGAAATGAGCACTTGGTTTGTAGGTTGAAGAAGTTATTCTATGGCATATTAATATTAAAAAGTAATTGCCACAAATGTAATATTAGAAATAGATATTTATGTGTTGGGATTGAATTTCTACGAAACAAAACTAATCATTGTGTATAATTCAAATAGGTTGGTGTACATTTTGTTATTATGGTATTATATCTTAATGATATGTTTTTAATTGGAAACAATGAAATGGTCAAGGATATTAGATCTCAATTATCATATTGATGTTTCTATCAAAAATATGCATGGATTAGTGTTAAGCATGAGTGTGAAATATCCTATCATATTGTGAACATTTGAGTTAGTACAATACGTTATTTTTGTTGGGTTTTTTTATGGACAAATATAACTAGATCTATTATCACCTACCTGCATTTATGATGAATAATTAACATTTGGTGATAGACAATATGCATTTTAAAATGAATGGAAGTTCCATACACTATATAGGGAAGAAAACAATTGTATAATTGCTTGTAGTTGTTTTCTTAATAGTTCTTTTCCTTTTGTGGGACTAGCATGAATTGTTTCTATGAATTTCAGTGAAAATCCTAGTTATGGATCATGGAATTTGTTTGGCATTGTTAGTTATAATATTTTCCTTTTAAAAAAAGGTTGCTTTCACTTTCTCTTATATTGACCTTGTCTTTTTAATGTAGTGGGTGCTCTTTTAAGATGTTGATATGGATGGTGTGACTTGGCATTATGCTCAACAAATATGTTGTCACATATAAGAAAAGCTACATGGATATTTAAGATTTAGGAGGCACAAACTCAAATGTTTGATTCCTTTTCTAAATATAAACAATTTATATTTGAGGTCATCAAGGGTATAGGGATAATGATGATTGGTAGTGGGGTTTTTAGAATTGTAGATGCTACTTCATGTTTATTTTGCGAGGAAGCAACATGCAAGGGATCCAAAGTCAGCTATATGAAACTTAGGTAAATAGTTATAGTAACATAAATGCAACAAAATACAATAGTAAGTATAATATGTAAATAAAATCTATGAATTTTGCTATACCCTAATGATGTTGTAATATGAAAAGTGAAGGTAAATGAGTTAAAAATAGTAGTTAAAGGTGACACCTTAATGATACTTTTATGTTGTCAAATTAAATACACTATAATGAAGTCTTAAAACAACTTAACATATTACTTGGTGATAGTACTCTCCCCATTTTTCCACTAAGTTGTATACAACATTCTTATCTATATTAAAGTATTGCTTTTGTACTAACATATCTATTGTCTTAGATAGGTTCTATTTGTATTTGAGATGTGTATAGTAGATTTTTCCTTTTATGTTCTATTACCACTTGGATTTTGTGTATGTTTGCAACAACATTGCAAAAACATTATAAACAAAAGTTGCTTTCCTGATCTGCATGGATCATAAAAGAAAATTTGTAGATATACATGAATAAACATGGACATTCTAAAGAAGTAGACATCTTGATTTGTCTTATATATTTGGTCACTTTCTAAGAGGAGAGGAATGTGGTATTTGTCCTTTCCATCAAGGGGAGAAGAAAAGTCACACAAGGGATGAGAAAGGATGCACTAGATGTCTCTTCCATTTCCAAAAGGGAGATGAAAGGTCACACATGTCTCTTCATTTCCTAAGGGTTTCAAAATCTATATATAGAACATGAGCTTAGATTTAAGCAAGGAAGAAAGGACGAACCCAATCTTGCAGCCAAACAACAATACCCAATGGATGCACAAATAAATGTACACAAACATTCATTGATTTTATTGCTCTTCCCAAGCATCTACAAGCCAAATCATTACAATACCAACTTCACATAACAACACAATTTCATTTAAATTTATTCAAATCTCAAACTATATCTACATCATACATTTGCTGCAGAAAAAATGAAGAATACAATTTTTCTTTACAATATTCAATGTAATGATTATTTTTTTACACAAGCCAACTCTCAAAACCAACGAGAAGAACCCCTCCACAAAATGTAATGATTATTTTTTTACACAAACAGGAGGAAGATGATGAGTTGACAGTTTCCGAGACTGAATAACAGTTGCTATCCACAAAAATGATATAATCCGATCCCTTCATAAGGGCTTCATCAACAATTTTAACCATTCGGAGCCCACTTAAAACTTACATAGTTCATTATATAATGTCTCACTTACATAGTTCATTATATAATGTCTCTCGATATTTTATAACCTTCAAAAGTACTTGTCAGAAGATCGATGCCAAGAAGAATCAAAGAACTCTTTAAAAACTCTCTATCGGTAATTGGATCCCCACGAACCATGGAGTTTTCAGTAATATTCTCTTGTTGGACTTGTAGTTTGGCTATTCAGCATCCACATGAACATTTTAATCCTCCCTCATGAACTTTTGGTGATTTGAATGTCTCTTTGGGAAAGTATCTCCATAGACTTTTGAAAGGATGTTTCGCCAGATGAAAAAATCTTATGAACTTCAAATGTTTACTCCTTCGGCAAATCATTACCTAAATGAACTTTGATAATGTTCATCGGCATATTCATAAGCGCAGGAACTAAGAAGTTGCTGAAATTCATGAAACAAAACCACGACATATATGGTCGATGAACTTAAAGTTCATGACCTTTAATTATCGCTGAATACAAACTCCATTTCGGCAAACAAAAGACGTTTTGAACTTTTAAACTCCCATCAGCAACTCTAAGAAGTTCACCAAAATGTTTCATTTACAATGTATTTCGGCAAAGTAATTCTCCGAGAAACCTTTGGCTTGGCGTCGGCAAATTTCAAGGTTCTTGCACTTCATTCTGCCGAAGACATATAAAGTCTTTGAGGATTTCGAATACTTTTTGGTGAAGACAAAGTTCTCATATATGAAGAATTTCTGACTCAAAAATCAAAGACATTTTCGTCGAAACAAGATCAGACACTTAGGAAATTGCTGTTCAAACAAAACTTTCTAAGTCCTTTGGTAAAGTTCTTAAACTGTAACCTTTTCTGAAATGTTTCAAACGACACCAAATTAACCCAACCTCACCAAATGGAAGCTTAGCCAAGATTGACCTGAACGTAACCAATTTCAACTTTGAAAATTGCTCCCAAAGCAAATGAACGGAAAAGAAGAAACAAGACTGAACAAAACTGGAAGCAAAATCTGAAATTGTTTTTGGTTGATGCGGGATTGCTTGTGCGCTTGGATGATGCATCACAATTGTATGTTGTACCTACTTAGATAGAAGAGTGGGCAACCATGTGTTATACCTTCTCCATTCAACATTAATGGGAGGACAATCATGTTGGGCTTTCCCATCTGAATTTGATGGATAGAAATTATGTGTTGTATCATCCATTTTAAATTAGTAATATACTTAACTAGAAGAGTAGTTACTCTACTAATTGGGTTTTTCACTCCATATTGGAGTTTTTCTAGGTCAAATATTGTGTTATGATATAATGCTTTATTTTATGAGTAGCATAACATAATACTTTATTTATTAATTGTTATGATTTAATTGTTATTAAGTAGAACAATACAAATTCTTAGTTTTGTAATTTCTATAAACATAGGTCATGAGATTTTACAGATCAATTGGTATAAGAGGAGCAAGTTGGTTTGGTCTTGTATAGAATTTTGGTAACACATAGGGTTTGTGTGTATAACCATATTTGTAATTTAATATCAAGGTATGAAGATTGTAAAGAATCAACCATGACTAAATCTATGAAGAAGAAGAAGCTTGAAGATCTCTAAGCAATCCATGAGATTGTCTTGGGAGAAAATTGAGCTCTTTAGGAAGAAATTTTTCATTTGAATGAGAGGCTCAAAGAGTTACAACAAGAGTTGAAAGAGAAGGATGCAGTTCTATAAAATCTTCAAGAAGAGAAAGAGGAATCTGAAAATAAAAGTAGACCAACCCCTTCTTAAGAAGAAGAAGAAACTAAATTGAAAGGTATGCAAGAGCATCAATGAACAACTTTTCTTTGATAGTTTAAAAATTAATAATTCCACTTGTAAGTTTGAAGATCACAATAAATGTATAGGTTCAAGATTTCTTGCAAGGATGGGATATGATGGAAGATAACCTGGTAAAAATCACCAAGGAATACTCTAGCCCATCATAGTAAAGGAAAGACCACTATTTGGGCAACTTGGTTATGCAAGCATGGAAATTAGAGAAAGCTCAAAGGGATCTTCACTATGCATAAACCAAGGACAACTCATGGGAGGTAAAAAATTATCTAATATTATGTTTGTTAATCCTCAAGATGATTGTAGGATGTCTCCAAAGAAAGAGAAATAATATAATGAAGAAGAGGAAAGGAAAAATCCACTTCAAGAGAATAAAGAAGAGAAGAATAAAAAGTGTGGAGATAGCACTCCACCTACTTCACCACTAGCCAAGCCTTAGGAAGTAATTGAGCATGTGGGTAATAATTCCATAATTTGTTCAAATTACAAAAGAAATGAACATGGAGCACAAGATTATAAATTATAAGTTCCATGGATAGTTTGTGGAAGAAATTACCGTTATGGTTTTATTTGAAAAATAAGCACCATCACTAAGGAGCATAAATCTCATGGCATGGATGGAAAAATGAGAAGCCACTCACCTAGGTCAAGGCAAGAGAAGGATAAAGGCACACTCAAGGAAGAAATCTAATTTGAGCCTATGTAAAGCTAAAAAAGTATTGCTCCTGTTGATGTATAAATTTTTAGTCTTAATCCATCACCAACATGGGAAATTTCAAGAATGTGGGATTGATTCTTGAAGTAACCTCTAGATTTTATAGAAGCTGGCTCTTCCTTTTAAATGGGTTTTTGGAAAGGGAAGAAAAAAAAATATTACAGATACAATGTAAATAACTCCTAAGGTGATGCGCTAGATTTATATTCTGATTCTACAATAAGCATAGTGATTAAATCTTTATGATTTCTTCTACGTTAAAGAGTTGTATGCATGATTAATAGAAACAAATTATAAAACAGATTTATATTCAGAGGCTAAACTCAGAGAAATTTTGCAAGAAAGATCCAGAAAACATCACAAATGGCATAGAACAGAAGCTTCTTTCATTAATAGGTTCAACAGAGTACATAAGACACAAAACATGCACAGATCCACAATGCTTTTCTTTCTAAAAAACAACTGTAAAGGTAAATGACACAATTCTAGTCTCACAGCAAAACTCTTATCATATATTACTTTTCTATCTCCGTATATCATTCTTCTAAGTGATTACAAAAACTCCTATTTGTAGCATGAAAACTGGGGCTCAGGACACTGGCGGCCACTGAGATTCTCTAACTGCCTACGTAACTGAATTGGAGTCATTCTGTTGGTGGCCCACGTGTAGGAGATCTTTCTAGATGCTAAACTCTACTTCAACCTTGTTTGTTGCAACGGTCACTATGAGTCTCCGATACTCTGGATTCTCCCGCCTATATATCGCATTCCTATTGGTCGACTGGCGCAACAAATATGATTCAATGACTGCCAGTGCTGTTGGAACAGATGGCATCCTCCGTGGACCTCAAAAAGACTCAAAAATTGATATGTGGCACCTTCACGCTCCTCGGGCTTGGTCTCTACTAAAACCTTCTCCAAATGCGTGTCGTTGCCACACCTGGCACCTTCGGCTTCTCTACAAAAATTGACACGCAACGAGCTCCACTAACTTCAAAATTGGGACACACGACATTACTACACTTCTTTTCAAAGTCTCCTCCATTTGTCCTCTCCAAACACCCGCCACTGCAGCACGTGGCAACATCTGCTTCTCTTTAGAAATAGCCTTTAATACCTTGGGCCCCACCAGGGATTGCTTCAACACTTACAATGAAACACATAAAAGATGTGACACACGGCAGGCTCTGCCTCCTTCTTAAAAGAGACACACGTCGCTCTGGTGCTCATCCTTAAATCTTTTGACAAAATTTTCCTTTGAATTCCCGCCATTGTGACATGTGGTACAATTCGCAATGACTTAGAAACTTTATAAAAATAAGAGAGAAGATATGTGAGCACAAGCACGTGGTTGCCTCCGGAACTCATGAGCACTGCAAATTCAAATAAAGACACTTGGCACTTTTCATGATCACAAGACTCTGCATTTGTTACTTTTCCACAATCTCGCCATGTGGTGCCTCTGCTCGACATATTAGAAACTTTACTCTCTCGCCTCTTCGAAATCCTGCTGTGCTGACACTTGGCACAATCTACGTGGGTTATACTTGCAACATAAAATATATGAACATGCTGATAGTATGTTGATACTTTGCCAAAGAAAATTGACACAACAAAATGTAGAGTTTTATCTCTACAGTTCTTGGCGACTCATTTGGGACTCTGTGCATGCATAGAGAGAACCTAGGAAATACGCAAAAGATACAAAATTTCAAAAATGCACCGCCACAGCTAAGAAAAGATTCATAGTTTCTGCAATGCGGCCTGATACCCAGACCACTCCGAATCTGACAGGCACTTTCTCTTTTGTAGAGCTTGGAATGTGAGATCCAAATTAATGATATCCTTGTGAGAGAAAGACTGAAGGATTTGCACCACTGTGTGTAATTAAAATTCAAGCTGGGCCATGGGAATCAAAATTGATTCAACTTCCCTTACACTTGATGAATCACTTAGACTTTGGAAAATAGTCTAATCATTTTGCTTCAGCAACAATAGGGTCTCGATTTGATCAGTCATTAAGACTGTGCTATTGTTGGGGAAAGGAGATGGAAGCCCCATCTGCACTAGCTTCTCTATTGCTCCTTCATGCCCTTGACACCTTCCTTCAGAATATTTAGAAGGGTCTTGCATCTTGTTGCAACTTCATTGCAGCTCAGGACCTCATTAACCTTTTCTACTGCTGTCATTCTATCACTTACCCCTATTGCTAACAAAACTTCATCTGTAGCATCATAAAATTTCTGCAATAGAAGCTGGGAATCTGAGACTCTTAAAGAAATAATAGACAAGGTAGCCTCAACTGAAGATTCCACCTTTTCACACAACTGTTGAGCTTTTAGAAGGAAATTGAGGGTAGGCTTGAGCTGTGAAACCTCCTTAGGGATTCTCTGCCATGAAGACACATAGAGCTCCTTTACCATCTTGAGCACTCTTGTATTTTGGAGTCTCTGACTCAATTCAATGGTCAACTGCTTGGTCTTCTCTTGCTCAGCCATGAATTGAGCTTGATAGGTACTACTTTGCTTCTGCTCTCCCTGAAGGCTTTGTTGCAGCTGAGATACCTCTTGGATCTTGTCTTGGCACTTTTTCTTTGCAAGGGCCTTTTCTTGCTGCAATGTGGTGGTAATGGCCTTAGCCTGTGTCAGTTTAGCTTGCAAGTCTGTGACTTTGGTCTATGCTGCTAGATATATCTCAAGGGACACAACAGATTGCATATCCTTATTCAAGATGTCAATCTCAATGTCTTTGGCCTTTATCTCAGCATAAAGGTGATCAATTCTGGCCTTGATTTTTGCCAAATCTGCCTCTGCCTTTTGAAACTTTCTTGTTACCTTCAGGTATTCAGTTGTGACAGCTGCAGAAGTCTCATTCATCAACTCAACTTTATCCTAAGGCCTAAAGTGAGTCATGTCCATAGCCACTGCATTCATAGTATATTCCTCAGACCTCATCTGCTCAAGTGGCTTGACTATATTGGGAGTCATGTGAGTGATGGTCAGGGACTGTTGGATGGGATCAAAAAGAAATTTCATATGGGGAGTAGTAGTGCTTTTGCTTTCTTTCATTCTTTTCTTCTCCCTCCTGGCTTCCCTTACTTTTCTAGCAGTGTCTGCCTGAGTTTGAAAAGTAGGTGGGGAGGCAATGAGTTCTCCAGCAAAAGGGTGACCTTGTGGTAGACCATATGGAATGGTTGTAATCTAGGGCATAGCCCTTTTAGGCATAGATGGGGAAAATAAGGGCAATGTAATGGCCTGCGATGGGGTTAAGGATGGTGAACTAGCAATAGGTGCAAAAGACTGTAAAGGCACAACAAAGGTGGCAAGAGGCATGGAAGAGTAGGATAATTAGGTTTCTAGCCCCATTAAAGAAGAAGATGATGAAGAAGGAGAAAAGGGAGGAGGAATACTTACCTGGACTACCACCGTTGTTGTGAGAACTTGTTGTGGGGCCACTAAAACATCCTCCTCAGTTTCCTGATGTAGTACTATCTTGTGCTTCCTCTTCAAGGGCCTTTTTGCTGTGTCTTTAGGGTCTTTTCCCTCCATTGCCTCTTGCATAAACATGAGTGTTTGTTGAGAAATGGCCGCTCCAAGACCCCCAAATGCCGAAGCTATATGGGTCTCATGAGATGGCATTTGTGTAGCCTTCTGCTACTCAATAATACTAAGAGGTTACGGCCAAGGAGCTCTTGGGGCTTGTTCAATTACTTCTTCTATTTCTTTTGTTTCCTCTGTTTCCTTTGAGTAGCCCAAAAGATTGCTTGTGTTTGGGCTTGATACGACAGTCATGTGGTAATCATCCCATGGCCTCTCCCATTCTTCATCAGTTGCCACTTGACCAAAGGTTCTAGTAATCTTTGAAATCTCCTGCCTATATTCCAATAGGCTACTATCTTCTCAATCGACCAATATTTATTCTGCAGAGTTAGCTTCAAACCATGAGTCATAAGCTTCTTGGGATCATATTCCTACTCGACAGTGTAGAAAGTTTTCCATGGCTTGGGACCCTCACTAGGTAAATCTGTGATCTCTACATAGACCTCTGGAGTATCTTGCTTTGGTGACCTTTTTTGCTCCTAGAAAGGCTGACTCTCGTGAATAAAGACTACGGAAACTTTATTATTCACAATCCAGGATGCCAAGAAACTATCCAAATCATAATTCCATTTATCTTAAACCATCACAAAACCATAACTTGCCAACTTTCTCAATAAGAGATATTCGGTCTCCCTCTCTATTGTGATCTTTCTTTTGTCCAAGGGACATCATAAAACTTCTTCTTCTTCTTCTTCTAGTTGCCAAAATTGTTGTCAATAATTGATAATTGGTGACCCACTTCCAAGGCTGTGACTCTAGGAGTTAAAACTTTTGGGAGCAAAACTGGCTCACCAGCAAAACCATGAAGTCTAACGATTGTAAAATGGGCCCCAAAGAAATATTCAGAAGGAATCTTGGAGTTTATTAAGAAGCCCCTCAAACTAACTAAGAAGCCCCTCAAACTATTTGTCATTCTATTCACAATAGCTTTACACTCTAATTGCTCAAAAATAGGAGCCACAAAACACTCAGCAAACTTATAAGGGTCTGAGTTTTCTGAAAGGACATGGGTCCATGCAGACACAGGAATGGTTTTTCTGCTATTTACTTCTAGGTCATACATATCTAAGTGAATATGCTGTTGAAAAAGATAAAAATTTTGATACAAGATTATATGAAAAAGATATGCCGAGTACCTGAAAGTCTGCATATCAGAAAAATTGGACAACTACTTAATAATGGCTTGTGAGATATGCTCCAAGAAGTCAAATTTGTATTTGCTAGCCTTATTTACCATTTTGAGTCTGAAGATGGCTACCAATTGCCAATCATATACATTTGCATCTTCGTCACAACCAAAAATGAAGGCCAGCATAGATAGTGCATCCTGCACATCCGCGGTGAACTATTATCGGGCCGTAGGCAATGTGGGCAATTGAGTGTTGTTATCATCTAGATGTAACTCTGTATTTAGGAACCTAAGCTTCGTGTGGACTCCACTCCATACATTTTGCAACTTGGGTATATTGGCGAAACTAGCACTTTGGTCATGATGTAGACCCAACATGTCTCGAATTGCTTTAGGGCTAATCTGAAGCATGAAATTATTTCTTTGAATTGTTGAGGTCTATGGGTTGAAAAGGCTCACATACAACGCCAATTCTGGATAAGTGTGAACGATAAGGACCATGAATTGATCCAATTGAGAAGTCCAAATCCTCATGCCAAAAGTCTTAGATTTAGCCTTCTTTGCTCACCGGAGACATCTTACATGCACTCCTTCTCTTAGATTCTTTGGATTTTTGGACATTCGAGGGTCAAAGATGCCATCTGCGTAATCTTCTACCTGTGAGGAGTCGGTTGTTTTCCCTTTCTCCAAGGGTTTGGTTCTTGGGTAGCTGACTCTCGGCTGCACCTTTGCAGACGCATAGGGCTTACTATTCTTCCATTTTTCTGGCAAATCAAACAAAACATCCTGTAGCGACCCTTTGGTAGGCTGCTCCTCTTCCATCTCTGTAATTCTGCTTAGTTAACCTATGCACAAGACTTAAGAGGCTCTAGAAACTTGCAACTGGACTCACTGCTATAGCTAGAATTCACAATGAAGGTTGAGACTCGCAACAAAGGTAGAGGGAATTTGAGAGACTTTGAAACAAAGATGTGGCAAATAAAAAATAGAAGGGACACTTAACTCCTTGGCTTGGCAGAGGCATTAATGATATATTAAATGGACTGTCACTTCTAATTAATGACTCTAGAAGATGCGCCAAAGTGACAGTTAGCATATCATCCTAAATCTGCAGAAGATTGTGCGCCGACTTAGCATTAAAGGTAGTGATCTTTTGAAATGATTAGCTATCGCCCTTGAAGTATTGGTACTTTTTAATAGCTCTGAGGGATGTACAACTGCTAAATATATGGGTCAATGTGCTGTGGACACGTCTTCTTGGAACACTTATTCAAGAAAGCAGAAAAACAAATGGGAAAGGAAACAAAACTTAAAGGAAACTAACTATGATACAGGGGAAGAATTTGAAATCATGTGAAGTGTTTCAAAAAGATCCCATTGACAAGAATCTTTTCTGGTTCTCCTTCCATAGTCTCTAGCTCAAATGCATTCTGTTGCTTGCGGGCATGAATCTTAAAAGGTCCAGTCCACAATGAATCGAACTTGTTGTGTCGCCCTGGCTTAGAAGCTCTTTCATCCCATTTCAAAACCAGAGACCTGACCTCAAAGTTTGGTTTGGAAGCCCTTCGATCAAACCAATTCTTTACAGTCTACTAACGGTTCATTAGGGACTCATGCGTCGACTCTCTTTTCTCCTGTACTTCCAGTAGTTCTCCAAGCCTCACATGCATTGGACCATTCTCTTCTATCTCCATTTGTTTAATCAACTATAAAGCAGGAATCTCTATATTTAATGGCATAACTGCACTCTTGCCATAAACCAGTTCATAAGGAGACATCTTAATCACTTGCTTAGGCATGATCCTGTTAGCCCATAGTGCTGAATTGAGATACTTATGCCAATCCTTTTGATGATCAGCTCCCATTCTTTTTATGAGTCTAATTAGATTCTTATTCGTTGACTCTGCCAAACCATTGCCTTGTGGGTAATAATTGGATGAAGTCTTCAAATATATCCCATTTTTCAAAGCAAACTCTGATAGTTTGGTCCCCAAAAATGCCTTAGCATTATCAGATATAATAGTGCAGGGTGGGCCAAAGTGAGTAACTATTCCTTCCAGAAAATCTAGAATCATCTTTTCAGTGGCTTCTCTAAGTGGGACTGCTTTACTCCACCTTGTAAAATAATCAGTTGCAGTAAGGATCCATTTGTATCCCATACTTGAGACTGGATTAATCATTCCTATGAAATCCAAACCCCACTGTGCAAAAGGTTCATCTACCACTATGGGACTCAGAGGCAACGCTACATTTCTTCTCTTCCCAACATAGAATTGGCAAGCTTGACAGTCCTTAACCATTTGATGACAATCTACAAATAATGTAGGCCAATAGTACCCAGCCTGTGTAATCTTGATGGTAGTAGTTTTTGTTGAAAAGTATCCTCCTGAGGCTCCGTGATGTAATTCATGTAGTATCTTTTGAGCTTCATCCTTTTCAACACACCTTAGTAAGATTCTATCAAAATTTCTTTTAAAAAGAATGTGATCAACCAAGATAAAACTAACCCCTTGTTTCCTATAATATCTTCTTTTGTCAAGGGAGAGAATACCAGGGAAAATACCATTTCTCATGAACTATATCCTATCATTAACCCAAGAGTCTTGATCAGGCTCTTGCAGCCTTAATACAGTTTCATCTTTTGTCCCTTTCATTATTGGTGCCTCTGTGTCTTGGACAATATATTGGCAAAGTCCTCTTCCTCTGACCAATTTGGTAGGCCTCACTTCTATATCATACTCAAAAATCTTGGTTATCCAGTTAGCTCTTTTCTCTGTAATCTCACCTTCCATAATGTACTCTCTAACACTTGAATGAGCTACTAATATCAAGATTTTATTCCCTGTTACCAGGTGTCTGAAGTTTTTTAGTCCTTTAACTATTGCATAAGCTTGCTTCTCAACAAAATTGTACCTGTACTCATACTACCTTAATGTCCTGGAGAAGAATGCAATTGGATGTTCTCCCTCTTCTTTGTCATCTTTTTGAGTTAGAATGGCTGCAATGTTGTACTCACCTCCATACACGTACATTATGAATTCTTTGCTAAAATCTAGATTCCACAGTACTGGGGCAGTGGAGATGGCCTTCTTAATTTCTTCGAAAGCATGTCTTCCCTTAGCTATCCATTTAAAGGTTATATCCTTCTTCAACATCAGAATAATAGGCCTGATTAACCCTGCAAAATCAGATATGAATTTGCTGACAAAATTGATTTTTCCCAAAAAAAGACTGTACTGGCTTTTTGTTGACAGGTAAGGATAAGTCCATTATGGCCTTGACTCTCTTCGAGTCAATAGAAATTCCATCCAAGTTTGCAACAATATGTCCTAGAAGTTTCCCTTGAGGTACACCAAAAATGTATTTTTTAGGATTTAAAGAAATCCCAAACTCTTGACACCTCTGAAAGATAGCTTCTAAATGCTCAAAGTGATATTTGGCATTTCTCGTAAATACAGTGAGATCATCTAAATAAATTAGAATGATCTTATTTATGAGCCCCTTAAACACTATATCCATAGCACATTTAAAAGTTGCACCAGCATTTGAGAGACCAAAGGGCATCTTTACGTATGCAAAGGTTCCCCATTTGGTGGCAAACACTGTCTTGTGTTGGTCTTCATCTACCAGCTAGATTTGATTGTATCCAGAAAAACTGTCGAGCAGAGAAAATCTTTCTGAGCCAGCTACTATCTGTAAGATCTGCTCCATGGATGGCAGGGGGTAATGATCCTTTAATGAAGCTTTGTTTAGGTCTCTGAAGTCCACATATAGTCTAATGCCTCCATTTTTCTTTCTCACTAGCACTAGATTAGACACCCAAGTTGAATGCTTGATTCAGAAAATAATCTTAGATTCAAGAAGCTTTTGTAACTTATCCACCATTAAAGGTTTAATTCTAGGATTCACTGGTCTCTGTTTCTGGCGAATAGGCTTTGGTCCTTCAGCAAGCTCTATAGTATGTTGGACAATGTCTCTATTATAACCGTGGAGATCATCATAGGTCCATGCAATCACCCTATCATACTTGTTATATAAGGAAATTAACTTATTTTTTTCCTCCTTAGTAGTGGCATTACCTACTATCATCTTTCTTCCTTCGCTGACCTTAATTTCAGAATAATCTTCTTTGCTTTCCATGAACTTCCTTTTGTCTAGGCTTGTATCATCAGGGTCGAACATGTTTTCTAGAGTTATCAACCCTCTCGGAAGCTTATTGGACTTCAACTGGATGATTTGATCACCATATGCTTCCTCAATCTTAGGCTACAACTAGTCAACAAATTCTCCAAACTGCTGTAAAAACAAAAGGACCTGGAGGTCACTATTGAAGACTTGCCAGTTTTGAACATTGTCGGGGATTGCTGGTTTGATAATAACTTTCACTTCCTCATTATTGATAAGCAGATCACTCGCTGGGTCAAAATGAGAGCCAATTTGTGCCATCCTATCCGCTTCAGCATTTTGATCTCTAGGTACTGTTGTGCCTTGCACACACGCCCCATTTCACCAATGGGGACCCCCTCTTTTGCTTTGGCTTGGAGTCTCAGTCTTTGTTACTTATGATGATGAGAAGGTGAATTTGTGCTTAGAGTGCATGATTTAGTCATTTGAGTATTTCACATGTGTGGAGTCAGTTGATGTCTTTCATGATTGATTTGGAAGTGTCTTGAGTGGTCTTGTGCTTAAAAGATTACCATTTGTTGCCTTTTGCGCTAAAATTGGGTGTTACTACACTTTGCTCAAAAATCCTATGTCATTGGATATTATCCTTGAAATTGCTTCTACAGGATGTTTCATATTGAAATTCCTAGTTTCCAGGTCTTAGAATTGTAAAATCATGCCTAATTACACAAGATTTCACTAAGGGGTTCATATACTTTCATCCTGTCGCATGGTCCTGAAGCCTTGATTTGGCTAAGTCTGAAACCCTGAAAATCTTGAAAAATGGCTAAGTCTAAAATCTGGTGGAATCACAAAAATTTAGAATCTGACTATGAAATCCTATGGATCTGGAACCTATCTCAAACATCATGAAAGTATATTTAAAAATACAATATCTAAACTTATACTTAAATATATTTTTAAATATACTTTCACCCTGGACATTTGCAAATCTGGCGCTAAAAATGCCTCCTAAGACTTTTGCACTAAATAAGCCCCTAACTGACTTCCCTCCAAAGTACCGCTAAGTCGGTCGCATAAAAAATCCCCGCCAGAGGCACTAGTAAAACTTGCGCTAAAATCTTAACCCACCGACTTGCGCTGAAAAGCACCCTCACCGACTTTGGTTAGTGATCTCTCAAATCTGCGTAGGTCTGTGCCCTTCAAAAGTAGTGCTAATACATTCTGCACTGAAAACAAGCCTCTCCAACTTTGCACTAAAATAACCTCCGACTGACTTTTAGTCAGTGACCTCAAAAATCGGCACTTTTAGTCATTGACCCCCCAGAATTAGCGCTTTTTGACATTTTGGCTTAGAAATTAAGTTTTTCAAGGAGCAAATTGGATTTTCTTTATGGTTTTGAATTGCATATCTATTTGTCACATCATGATGAACATTAACCCAAAGTTTGTGTAGATTTTTGGCACGTTTTACGATAATTAATGCTGCTACACATAAAAAGTCCGTGACCCCCAAAAATCCTACTTTTTACAGAAAAGGCTATAAAAAAATGAAATAAAAGTCCCGAAATAGATTCTAATAACCACAAAAATTTCCTAGATCAATATATTGGCCAAATGGGTACTTGAAAATGGTAAAAAAAAAATCATGCAAAAATCACTAGATTTATGAGGTTGTTCATAAGAAGATGACATTGAGTTTGAGCTATCCTAGATAATCCGTGACTGCAAATGGACATATTTTGATTCAAAATGATGGGAAATGATTGTTTATGATGAAATTGATGACTGGCCTTGTGAATTGCAGGTCTTGGAGGACACAGGAGCTTGTTGGAGCCGTCTTGGAAGGATGTACACATAGATATGCAGTGTTGACCCAGAAATGCAGAAACTTCATTTTATCAACCAGATTGCTGCTACACCTGCAAGAGAAAGTCAGTATGATGTCCAAGATGATGGAGGTAGGCCTTAGGAGCTGGAAGACATTGAAGATCATGCTTCTTTCATGGTATTTCCTCCAGATCCAGTCCAATGTCTAAGACATGTTTACACTTGTTCATAGCTATCACAACAGTCCAGTCATGCAATGATGATCCAACAAGCATCCAATTGGATATACCTTCACTAAAAACATGCCACATACTTCTCTTGATCTAGTTATCACTTGGAATCCCGTGAATCCACATCAGCTCATATTTTCAAGTATCATGTGACTTTATTTTGGCTTTACTAGGCCTTGAAAATTGACTTTTCATCATGTACAACCAAATGGGTATCCATTTTGTCCATATTCAATGTATTTGCAAGCTGTATTTTATCTTTTTCCTACAAGACAAAGGCAAATCCGAAAATGTAACAAACTGATATATCTCATTAAATGCCATGTAATCTAGACCGTTGGTGTTGAGTTAATCTCCACCATCCATTGAAAAACTCGGTATGGTGCCTTGTCTATAAAGAGCCATCATTCTCTCATTGTAACAAGTAAGATTTGATAATGAATTGCTGAAACTGCTAAAATACAGTCAATACAAAGCAAGTTTTGTAGGTTGTTGGGAATTTATGTTTATGTGTTGTCTCATTTTGGTTTTCATGGTTCATATCAATCTAAATTTAATTAGTTGTGCTTTTGCAATGATGGGTAAATGTTAAGATATCTGATGAACGCTTTGGTCCATACTATTAGTGCTTACTAATGGTAAGTTGCTATGTATAGTTAGCTTGGGCTTTGTCATTGAATGCAGTTCAGTTGCACTCCACTAGTTAAGCTGCACCATTGTTTGGGTGTTTAATGAGTGAATGCAATTTGAAAACCATAAGGATCCTTAGAAGATTGCATCATTTCTTGCAACATTGTGGGTTTCCTATCCTGGTGAAATAGGGAATGGTTTATTGAAAGTATTTGTTTATCTGCAACATTTTACCTAGTTGTGACTGTCACTTAGGATCTTTTATCCCTTCTCTCTCTTCTTTTCTTTTTGCATTTTCTTTATATCAAATTTGTTAGGTTAGGTTATAAGCAACATCTACATTACAAATCTGCTGAAAGTATCATAGGGTTTCTGCATACATACTACTATCATATTTCGTAAAACCCTGCATTTTATGTAAGACCCCTTTTTGGCACAGTTAGACATACCACTGAGTCATTCCAAGCAAGCTAAGACCTAGCTGTATTATCCTTGGGGCAGTCCTATCTTGGATAGGATACCTTTTTCAAGAGAAGTGTGATACCAACAATCATACCTACGTTGTTGTGTGCTAAAGACACCATCAACAGAATTGGTGCTAGAAGGAGGGTTAAATGAAGATTATGATGCAGGATTTTAGTTTTGTTGGTTCATTGCACATGCTAAAATGAATTGACTGTTCATGGGATTCAATTCCAATGGGTACACATAAGGGTTTCAGCCATGGAATCCCTTCATTCTTCAGAGGACCATCTTAGCAGTCATATCATGAAGAGAACTTCCAAGTGAACATCCCACTTTTTAAAGAAGTGTTAAATAGGCAAATCAGGGTGAAGTATCCTCCATTGGCATTGTTTGATTTTAGTTCACCTCAGGTCTGCATTATACATCCCAGAGAGCTGCATGACAAAATTGATTGTTTGACTTTTCTCCAAAGATTAGATCTACATTTGAAGGGATTGCTTCCTATTTTTGAAGTTTACAAGCCTAAAGCAAGATGTGGGTATGAAAGACATATTTAGAGTAAGACCTCACAAGGAGTTACAAAATAGATGGATGCATATGCATGTGATCATGTCTCAGTTAAGAACACCCAAAGAATTGGTGCTGCAGGACCTATAAATTCATCCATAAATGATCACCGTCGAAAGGATAGGCTGTACATTGGAAAAATTAAAGTTCCTCAAGTTGCTCATCATAAAAATACATGTCCATATAATAAAGGTAGGGAATACATATGATCTACAAATCACCCAACTAATGAATATGAGATTCATGACTAATTGTAATCTCTTTTTCAGTCAGACAAATCAGAAGAATATGCTGTCCCAGATTGGTTAAAACTTAGTTTTTAGTCACAGGACAATGAACAGAACAATAAACAAAGTTATATTTCTGTTACTGAAGATGTGGACAATGTAGATGATAAATCAGAATTGATGAATGATCAAATGGAGGATGTAGATCAGCAATCAAATGTTTCACACACATCAGGTCCTAAGACTGAATTTGTTGCTGCAGAGGTGCAGAATAGCAGTTCATTTCAGTTGGTGAATAATTATGAGTTGGAACAACAGATGGATCAAGTGAAACAGTAGCAAGGGCAATGAGAAATCAGTCCTCCGGATGAAGAACAGTCATGGATAGCAATGCAGAAAATTGTTCCAGTTAACATACTTGAGCCACCATCAGATTGTTTGATGAAAAATGATCAAGCTTCTGAGTATATCAGCATGGTGCACTACAAAGATTAGTCATATCATATCACTGTAGTTACTCCCATGAATTTTTCAACTGAGTCAAATGAAGAAAAATAAGAAAATGCATCACTTCAAGGCAACATTGATATCACGGATCAAATCATGCAAGAGAAAGAGGACCTTGTTGCTACTGCTGAAAATGGATATGTAGTCCAAATAGGGAGGTTGTTGACTGATACAAAGAAAACTTTTTTAGAACATGTGACTGATTATGATGAAGTAGATTCAAGTATATCATGTATTCATCAGGCTGATCCACTTCATACTTGCATGAAAGAAGAGCTCCACATGGTTGATGCTGACCGAGTAATGACAGATGAAAGTAAAAATCTGCAATCCGAGAATAAAAATTAGACAATCATGCAAAGTGATGGCTTGGAAGTATTTTTGTGTTAATCACTTGATCACATCATCGAGTTGGTATCAACAATGAGTAAGGATATGTTACTACATGGAAACTCACCACACATGTTAGACTTTGCTTCGATTGATTCTGTTAGTGTAGGTTTTTATTTCCTAGATGGGTTATTTATTTTTCCTATTTTCCTAGGTTTTTCCTACACTTCTATTAATCTCGCTTAGGTTAATAAAGCATGTCTTATTAGGTGAGTGGTTGCGAGGTGTCACCTTCCTACATGTGAGCATCCATTAGCTATCTTGGAAAGATACTTTTCTATCTTTAGTCTGATAGATGGTTGCTCCTCATTGGTCGGTGTTGCCACCTCCTCTCTCTTCCTAGTCTATATAAGCATGCTACCTGGCTTGTATTTAGATATCTTTTGCTTTTGCATCCTCTTAATGCTATTTTGCTTCTAGCATTTGCATTACTCTCTTGGAGACTAACTTTGTGTTGCTATTTTGATTTCGTATCATTTGCATTCATAGTTTTAATATCTATTCTTTGCACTAGTTTTTTGGGTTATTAATCTTTTCAGATTCTAACATGGTATCAGAGCTATTCTATGTGCAAGAGTAGATTTTAGTTTCCATATTTGAGAGATTCAGGGGGGGCTAATAAATCTTATTGCAGGTTTTCGAAAAACCCAGTATGCTCTTCTCTTGCATCTTCAGATGATCTTGAGAATCAGAAAAGTTTGACGGAAACTTTTTTAATCTCTGGGGTTGCACATGTGTTTTATAAAATCTGGGTGATTGCAGCATTTTTGGTTATACTGGCAGCATTTCTGGCTATTCCAACGCATCCAGGAGGTTTGAGAAAGTCAGATTTGGCTTTCGTTTCACCGAAATCAGAGATCGTCATACACAGTTGCGGAACCGGGGTTTCAAGCTCAAATCTGACAACTAGCTTACATATTTGGTCCTTTGAATCAATATTGCAGGTTCTAGCATCTAATTCAACCTTTGCATGTCATTTTTTGGTTGTTGGGGTTGTTTTTTGTAGCTAAAGGCGTTCCATTTACACTGGAGCAACATCTTCTGTGCATTTGCAAGAAAAATGCCTTCTGGGTTTTGTTCGCAGCACAGAAAAACCATCTGGGTATCTTTCTATTTTTGCATGCAGTCTGTATATTTTGCAAATACATGCTCAAAAAGCTACAGCAGGACCCCTCTCCATTGGCAGCTGCAGTTTTGAAGACAGTTTTCAAATGCTCTGTTCTTGCTTATACGGACTCCTTTTCCCACGAATTTTTTTTTGATTTTGTCTATTTTTTCATGCTCTATGCACTAGTGCAGTTGTTTTTTGATTTTGATGCCAAGATTTTTCAGAAATTACAGATTCTCAGTCATGACATTGCACGGTTCTCATTTTGGGAACTTTGGAGGATCATAACTTTCACATACGACCTCGTATCAAGGCGATTCTTTTTTTGAAAGTGCATGATTTTTTGAGTAGATCGCAGTGGTACTATTTATTTCTCTAGATATTATGCCAAAGTTGTATTTTCAGCATATGCTTTTCATGAGGGTTTTGTAAATGCATTGAAATCAAAACCACTTAGTATTTATTGCTAGTGGTAGTTGTAAACGCACTAATATAAAGTGCCAAATCATATTTTCTTGGGGGGTTTCTTTGATTGAGTGAAAAGGGGGGTTGTCTTGGTTGGGTTCTCTTCTTTTCGACACTTCTTCTCTGCATTTCTTCATCATGGATCAAACAAATCTGCCTATCCTAACTCCATACAATTACTTTGAGTGGAAATCATGCATGACAATTCACTTAAGAAAAGCTGGATTAAATAGGATAACTATGGGACTTGAAACTGAACTTGCTAAAGATGAAGATAAGCCTAAGTGGTTTAACAAATGTGATGAGGCATATGGAACATTGTGTTTGTCTGTTTCTCCTGATTTGCTCTTTCACATTGAGTCTTTGAATACACCAAATGAAATCTGGACAAAGCTAGAAACACTATTTGGCACACAAGATTCAATGAGGGGTCATATGTTGGAAAATGAACTAATTAGTTTAAGTCCAGGCAATTTCAACACAATCCAGGATTTCTTCACCAAATTGAAATCACTAAGGCTGCAGTTAAAACAATGTGGAATTGAAAAGAAAGATGAACAACTGATTCTTAGTATTCTCTCTAAGCTGAGTTCAGAATATTCTGTGTTTGTTTCTACTTTCTATGCTTCTAAGGGTGCACTTGGTACTCAATTCACCATGCCATCTTTAGATAATTTTGCTGTCAATCTCACTCAGAAACAGGACAAGCTAATCCAGATGGGCACTCTTAACTCCTCTAAGTCACATGCCTTGGCTACCAACCAAGGCACAAAAGAACAGAAAGGACAAAGTAGTAACAACAATAGTAAGGATAAGAAACAAAAGAATAGCAAGGAGAGGAAGGATCAGATAATGGTTGCTTCAAAAGCAACTAATGAGACCCAATATTCCAAGGGTGACAAGCCTAAGAAAGAGAGGGTCCAATGTGCCTATTGTAAAAGACCCGGTCATGATGAACATAAATGTCTAAAGAAACAAATTGATCACTTGACACACATTCTTGAGAAGAATAATATTAGTGTTCCTGAGTCTGTCAAACAGAGTTCTAATGAGGGGTCTAATAAGGCAAAAGAAAACAACAAGGGAAAAGGAAAGGGCAAGGCCCTTGTTGCAGTTGCTTCTTCACCATCCACTTGGGTTCTTTATTCAAGTGCTTCGCACCACATGGCTTCATCCAAGGAAGAACTTGCATCCTTGGAGCCGTGTACTATGCCTTCTATTTTGATGGGTGATAACACTCCTGTTGAGGTGTGTGGGAGAGGGTCTGTTGATGTGGGGGATGGCACATTCCATGATGTTCTTTGTGTGCCCTCATTATCAACTAATCTCCTATCAGTATACCAGATCACTCACACAGGTTCAGGCAAGCGGGTTGAGTTCACTCCTGATTCAGTGGAGATTCGTGAGTTGCACAGTGGTTCTACAGTTGCAGTTGGGAGAGCAGATCATCAGTCACGGCTCTATCTATTTTCTCACTTTGTTCTTGATCCTCCTTCGACTGTTTTGCTCACTCATTCTAATGATGTGAGTAGATTATGGCATGAGCGGTTTGGCCATCTTAACTTCTGCTACTTGCAGCAGCTCAACCAGCAGAGCATGGTCACAGGGTTGCCTTCAGTTCAGTTTTCAGGTGGTGTTTGCCAAGGTTACATTCTTGGTAAGCATCCTAAGGAAAAGTTTGACAAAGGTAAGGCATGGAGAGCTTCACAGATACTGGAGTTAGTGCACAGTGATTTGGCTGGTCCATTTCAGCATCCTTCTTTCAGCAGGGCTAGATATGTCCTCACATTCATTGATAATTTTTCTCGAAATACTTGGGTGTACTTTCTCAAACAGAAGTCAGAGGTATTTGATCATTTTCAGGACTTCAAGACTTTTGTAGAGAAGCAATCCAAGAAAGCCATCAAAGTTTTGCGCACTGACAATGGTGGTGAGTATGTCAACCATCATTTTGAGAGGTTTTGCACTTCAGAGGGGATTGATTTGCAGCATTCAGTTCCATACAATCCTTAGTAGAACGGTGTTGTAGAATGAAAGAATAGGTCCTTGAAGGAAATGGCGAACTGCATGATTCACTCCAGATCTCTTGCACCACAGTATTGGGCAGAGGCCATTAACTGTGCTTGTTATATCCAGAACCGTGTTCCTCACCGAGCCTTGAAGGGAGTCACTCCTTTTGAAGCTTGGAGCAGTCGGAAACCATCAATTAAGCACTTTCGAGTTTTTGGTTCTCCTGCATGGGCCCACATTCCTACAGAGAAACGCAAGACCTTGGATCCGCAGAGCAGACCTTGCATATTTGTAGGTTATCCTGATGGTGTGAAGGGTTATTGGTTGCTCCACCCTACTACACATGAGTTGTTCATTGAGAGGAGTGTTCAGTTTGAGGAGGGCTCTTCGAGCTCACTTTCTATCACTTCTCCAACTCCTTCTACTTTGACATTGGAGTCACTTGGGATAAATGACAGATCTTCTGATGAGTCAGATTCACCTGAGCAGTCTTCTACCTCCACTTCTGATGCAGAGAGCGATTCAAAGGACTCACCTCCTTCCTCTCCTAGTCATCATTCAGAGGTTGATGATTCTCCTCCAGATTCTCCATCTTCCGGTCCACTTTGGGTTAGACAGACCTTGCAGTCTGCAGGTGATTGGGTTGGGGATCCATCAGACACCAGGCGAACTCGTTCACAGTTCTAGGATGCTCCACATGTCTTCATTGCTACTGCCTCAGATCCACAATCTTTTCATGAGGCTTCTGGTATTCCTAAGTGGGATACAGCTATGCAGGAGGAGTATAGTTCCTTGATGAGGAAGCACACTTGGGATCTTGTCCCTCTTCCTAAGGGAAGAAAACTTGTCCGATGTAAGTGGATCTATCAGACAAAATTTGCAGCAGATGGGTCGGTTGAAAAGTATAAGGCTCGCTTGGTCATAAAAGGATTCTCCTAGGTTCCTGGGATTGACTACTTTGAGACTTTTGCGCCAGTTGCCCGAATGAATTCCATCCGACTTGTTCTTTCCATTGCTGCAGCTAATCGTTGGGAAGTACACCAGATGGATGTGAAGAGTGCTTTTCTTCATGGTGACCTTCAGGAGGAGATCTACATGGAGCAGCCACAGGGGTTCCTTCAGGATTCTTCACTTGTGTGCCATCTTCGGAAGTCTCTCTATGGCATCAAACAGGCTCCTCAGGCCTGGTATGCCAAGATGGACTCCTTCCTTCTATTAGTTGGGTTCACTCGGTGCCATTCTGATCCTAATGTCTACATTCTACAGCAGGATGATTCACTCCTATTTCTGGTTCTGTATGTTGATGATTTGCTGATCACAGGGAGTTCTTCATCCACCATTGGGGCTGCCAAAACTGCCCTTCATGACAAGTTTTTGATGACTGACTTGGGCTTGTTGCATTACTTTCTCGGGATTGAGATCTACCAGTCTGCTTCTGGGATCACCATCAACTAGTCCTTCATTTGCGAGCTTTGCTAGGGGTGCAGGATGCATCATCTTTTGGGGGGGCTTCTTCCTCTCACTCGGAGTCCTGACTCTCTCTACTTTTGGGGGGGGTCTCTTTTCTCTCTCTTTGGGGGGAATTTTATGTACATGGGTACCTCATCAGGCTTGATTTGCCAGGACCCATTTCTACATCCACCTAAGCTTCGCTTATGGGGGGGTGTTAGTGTAGGTTTTGATTTCCTAGATGGGTTATTTATTTTTCCTATTTTCCTAGGTTTTTCCTACACTTCTATTAATCTCGCTTAGGTTAATAAAGCATGTCTTATTAGGTGAGTGGTTGCGAGGTGTCACCTTCCTACATGTGAGCATCCATTAGCTATCTTGGGAAGATACTTTTCTATCTTTAGTCCGATAGATGGTTGCTCCTCATTGGTCGGTGTTGCCACCTCCTCTCTCTTCCTAGTCTATATAAGCATGCTACCTGGCTTGTATTTGGATATCTTTCGCTTTTACATCCTCTTAATGCTATTTTGCTTCTAGCATTTGCATTACTCTCTTGGAGACTAACTCTGTGTTGCTATTTTGATTTCGTATCATTTGCATTCATAGTTTTAATATCTATTCTTTGCACTAGTTTTCTAGGTTATTAATCTTTTCAGATTCTAATAGATTCATGCAGAATTCATTCAAATGATCCACACTCTGAAGGAAGTTGTCTAGACTTTTTGTTTGCTTGGGAAATGGCTGCAGTATTCAGTGATCTAGAGGTATCTAATGCACATGATACAATCCACCATGAACTGAGACCCCCTAAAGATGAGAAGGTATTTGGTGCAATGCAGCAAGGTGATGAACTTACCTCCAATTGATGGTGCTACATATCAGGTTGTATCTTCCCTCTCTCCACTTAGTTTCAATAGTCTCAGTTATCAATTTGATTATGGTGATTTAGGTAAGACAACTTACATTTGGATTGATCATAGCCCTAATGAATTGCCCCAACTACTAATTCTGCATAACCAGTACCCCGAACATGAACATACTATGCCCTCAACTTACTTTTCAGAGTACAAAGATGAATTCGCCAGACTTACGACATTGACCTGCACCCTATTACTCCTGCATGTCCTGAGAAATAAATCATGGGGAAGTGTAAATACTTGATGCCTAAAGTTTTTGTACATAGTCTTGCTTGTTTCCAGTCAGGTTTGAGTTAGTTTCTTGTTGTTCTAGTTTAATCTCTTCTTTCTATTGTTGCTTTTCCTTAGTTGTTATCTGTTGGTAGTTGTTAGTTGTTGGTTGTTAGTTTGCTTCAGGTTTAGTTTCCTTGCTTTCTGCTTATTTTGCTTTTACCTTCTTTACTTTCTCTTGCCACACTTCCTTTGCTTGGGTTCTCCATTTCTTCAATGTGGTGGCAGTTGTGTAGACCTGCAAGTGGTCCTTTGTTGGATAAGTGATTTGGAATATTTATTTGAGAAGTTGAAGTTTTCTACTTAGGTCTTCCTATGGGTTCCGCTGTTACACCTGGAGGTATGTTGTCTATTCATGGGAAATGAGTCATTAGTTGGTGCACTAGAAGTATTTTCTAGCCATATATCTCTTACATTCTTAAGTAATCCTGAAGTACCTAAGTAAGTCTTGGTGATCTTGCATTAAGTGAAAAATCTAAGGTCCACCTTTGTCGCCATCAGGAGTCCACACCCAGCTAGCTGAGTTATCAACGTAACTAATGCTATCAAAAGCATGTGTTACAAGGGCAGCGGTACTGCATTGTAATCTACCAAGTCTGAGCTCAATGAAATATCAAGAAAGTATGAAAAGAAAAGAAATACAAAGAAAATCACACCCACACACACCATAACTTAGTTAGATGGACAATCATGTAAACTCTACCAAGGCTATGGACGCCTGACTAGTAGTGGGGCTCTGCTTGAGTGGAATTTTGAGACAAACCCACCGGGGCTATAGACGCTTGCTGGTGGCGGGGCAATGTCTAGGTAGTTCATGAGGTGTGTACTAATCATGTACCTTAATGTAAAGGATCTGAGACAAGCTTAGTTGCTTAGGGATGGGAATTAATGCAATTGCACGCACTCAAGTTTTCAAGATATAGATGGTTGGACCTAGTTCTTGAGCTCTGCTTCTTTGATAGGGTATCATGTTTTCTAGTTCAGCATGTGGGAAACACATAGATTATGGGTTTGAAACTAAGGTTTATCTTTGAAATGCTCTGGATCATTTCCCCAGCAGAGTCACCATTTGTTGTGCCTTGCACACATGCCCCATTTCACCAATGGGGACCCCCTCTTTTGCTTTGGCTTGGAGTCTCAGCCTTTGTTACTTATGATGATGAGAAGGTGAATTTGTGCTTAGAGTGGATGATTTAGTCATTTGAGTATTTCACATGTGTGGAGTCAGTTGATGTCTTTCACGATTGATTTGGAAGTGTCTTGAGTGGTCTTGTGCTTAAAAGATTGCCATTTTTTGCCTTTTACGCTAAAATTGGGTGTTACTACACTTTGCTCAAAAATCCTGTCACTGGATATTGTCCTTGAAATTGCTTATGCAGGATGTTTTATGTTAAAATTCCTAGTTTCTAGGTCTCAAAATTGTAAAACCATGCCTAATTCCACAAGATTTCACTAAGGGGTTCATATACTTTCATCCTGTCGCATGGTCCTGAAGCCCTGATTTGGCTAAGTCTGAAACCCTAAAAATCTTGAAAAATGGCTAAGTCTAAAATCTGGTGGAATCACAAAAATCTAGAATTTGCATATGAAATCCTATGGATTTAGAACCTATCTCAAACATCCTGAAAGTATATTTAAAAATATTTAAAGTATAAGAAATTATTTCTTATACTTAAATATATTTTTCAATATACTTTCACCCTAGACATTTCTAAATCTGGCGCTAAAAATGCCTCCTACCAACTTTTGCGCTAAATACGCCCCTGACCGACTTCCCTCCAAACTACCGCTAAGTCAGTTGCATAAAAAATCCCCGCCGGCGGCACTAGCAAAACTTGCGCTAAAATCTTAACCCATCGACTTGCGCTAAAAAACACCCTCACCGACTTTGGTCAGTGATCTCTCAAATTTGCGTAGGTCCATGCCCTTCAAAAGTAGTGCTAATGCATTCTGCACTAAAAACAAGCCTCTCTGACTTTGCACTAAAATGACCTCCGACTAACTTTTAATAAGTGACCTCATAAATCGATGCTTTTAGTCAGAGACCCCCATAATTAGCACTTTTTGACATTTTGCCTTAGAAATTGAGTTTTTCAAGGAACAAATTGGGTTTTCTTGATGGTTTTGAATTGCATATCTATTTGTCACATCATGATGAACATTCTACCACGTTTGTGTGGATTTTTGGCATGTTTTATGACAATTAATGCTACTACACATGAAAAGTTTGTGACCCCCAAAAATCTTGTTTTTTGTAGAAAAGGCTATAAAAACATGAAATAAAAGTCCCCAAATGGATTCTAATGACCACAAAAACTTCTTAAATCAATATACTGGCCAAATGGGTACTTGAAAATGGTTAAAAACTCAAAAAATCATGCAAAAATCACTAGATTTATGAGGTTGTTCATAAGAAGATGACATTGAGTTTGAGCTGTCCTAGACTAATCTGTGACAGCAAATGGACATATTTTGATTCAAAATAATGGGAAATGATTGTTTATGATGAAATTGATGATTGACCTTGTGAATTGTAGGTCTTGGAGGGCACAAGAGCTTGTTGGAGCCATCTTGGAAAGATGTACACACAGATATGCAGTGCTGACCCAGAAATGCAAAAACTTCATTTTATCACCAGATTGTTGTTGCACCCACAAGAGGAAGTCAGTATGATGTCCAAGATGATGGAGGTAGGCCTTAGGAACTAGAAGACATTGAAGATCATGCTTCTTTCATGGTAGTTCCTGCAGATCTAGTCCAATGTCCAAGACATGTTTACACTTGTTCATAGTTGTCCCAGCAGTCCAGTCATGTAATGATGATCCAACAAGCATCCGATTGGATATACCTTCACTAAAAATGTGCCACATACTTCTCTTGATCCAGTCAGTACTTGGAATCCTGTGAATCCACATCAGCTCATATTTTCAAGTATCATGTGACTTTATTTTGGCTTTACTAGGCCTTGAAAATTGACTTTTCATCATGTACAACCAAATGGGTATCTATTTTGTCCAGATTTAATGTATTTGCAAGCTGTATTTTGTCTTTTTCCTACAAGACAAAGGCAAATTTAAAAATATAACAAACTGATATATCTCATTAAATGTCATGTAATCTGGACCATTGGTGTTGAGTTAATCTCCACCATCCATTGAAAAACTTGGTATGGTGCCTTGTCTATAAAAGGGCCATCATTCTGTCATTGTAACAAGTAAGATTTGATAATGAATTGCTAAGACTCTACCAAAATACAGTCAATACAAAACAAGTTTTGCAAGTTGCTGGGAATTTGTGTTTATGTGTTGTCTCATTTTGGTTTTCATGGTTCATATCAATCTGAATTTAATTAGTTGTGATTTTGCAATGATGGGTAAATATTAAGATATCTGATGAATGCTTTGGTCCATACTATTAGTGCTTGCTGATGGTAAGTTGTTGTGTATAGTGAGCTTGGGCTTTGTTATTGAATACAGTTCAGTTTCATTCCACTAGTTAAGCTACGCCATTGTCTGGGTGTTTAATGAGTGAATGCAATTTGAAAATTATAAGGATCCTTAGAAGATTGCATCATATCTTGCAACATTATGGGTTTCCTATCTTGGTGAAACAGGGAATGGTTTATTGAAAGTATTTGTCTATTTGCAACATTTTACCCAGTTGTGTGTCATGTCCCAATTTTTTATTAATTCAATTTCATGGGAAAGATGCTCATTCCAACATTTTATATTATGGGTTGAGGTAGGAGATTGGAAAATAATTTATTTATATTTAATATTTTGGACCAACGATTAATTTATATTTTCAAGCTACTAAATCAGAGCCAATTAAATATTAAGTATTTTATAATTTTAATTTGTGTTACTAATCCAAAGTGGGGTGTAGAGTATCTTGTGGTGCAATTAATAATTTCAAAGATCATGTTGCACCTAATTTTAGAATATCTATGACAGATTTTATGACAACTTGCAAGAGGGAGTTATTGCCTATTTTTAGCCGAAAATCAAGAGGTTATGAAAAATCTTTATGGGACCTATTTTTGAGGGAAATTGATTGGAATGATATTATTTTATTTATTTTTCCAATAATGGGTCATTTGGATTTGTTCCTCTATATATTTGCAAGCAATTTCACATTCTAGGCATCTCATTTTATCATGCAAAAACTCTGCCGAAAATTGTTTAGACATTGGTGTTCAACAAATAATCTTCTGTGGACGAAAACCCATTGGAGATTGGTGACTAGTGGATAGAAAACCATTAGTTGTAGGTATCAAAGGATGAAACCCCTTTGGTACATGAGGGTAATCTCATACAGAGGTTGCATTGGAGCTTCATGCAGTTGCAGGATTTCAAGTTCAGTTTATGTGTTTTGCAGGTTTTGATAGCAGCATTGGGGAGATTATATTTATGATTTGTGTGTGTGTTATGGTTACTGTAGAAGCTATGTTTCAGATGTTATATTATTATTAGATCCTCTTGGTTCAGAGCTTTGTTCAGTGTAGTTTCAGTTGGTGTGTTGTTGCAGTGTTTTGGAGTATGCAGTTTGATGTTCTTGGAGCATTTTGAAGTATTGTAAGTGTTTGCAGGTGTAGAATTCATGGTTTTATATGTGTTTACTATTGATACATAAGTATTGGTGCTTGTGGCCATTTATAGTATCTGGTATTGTCTTTGTGAGTTTGGAGCAGTTTCAGTGTCTACTAGAGCTGGGGTTTTCAGCAGTTTGTAGTTTGGTGTTGTGGGTTTTTCCCAGAAGTCTGCTATAGCATTTATATGTTGTATTAAACTTGTTATTAGGTGTTTATGATAGAAAAAATTAAATAAATTTACTTTTGGAGTTTGTAGTCGTTTTGGGTGTTACTCGATGTTCCTAGTTTTTGTGGGTTTAGCATAAAATTTGCTATATGAACTCATATTATTTGTTGTTGTTGTAATTCAATGTCTTAGACCTAATTACATGTTATTATATCATAAATTCAATGCAAAAGTGTTTTGGAGAAGTTTCATGCTTTGGGTGCGATTTCTGTGTAAGACTAGCTAGCTAGTCTACTCAAATTTGATGCAAATTTCGTGGAGTTGTCCAAATTCATTTTCATATCTAAATTTATTAATTAATTTTCAGTTGGGACATTACAGTGGTATTAGAGAATGATCTTTCCAGCCTGTAGGGTTGTTTGATTCATGCTTCTTTGTGAATGAGACCTCAATGCTTTGAGAAGAGAGCAAAGAAAATTAGCAGTTGACTCTAATTTTGGAGAAGAGCAAATCATGGATGAAGATGTTGAGATATCAAATTGGTTTGAAGAATATTCCAAGCAATCTAAAGCCTACAAATCAGCTATTTTATTTGAAAGACTTCTAGAAATTTTTGGTATCAAGATCAGAAGGTGGAAGAAGTAAAATTGAAATTGTCGTATAAAAATATGTGGATGTTGCAAGAAAGAGTGAACCTCATAAAAGAGGTCAAGAGCATTACCAAATTCAAGGTAATGGAGAGCTAAAGAATAAGTTTAAGGGAGGATTCCAAAAGAAGCTACTAAATAAGACAAGTCCAATTGTTACAAAGAAGAGGGAAGAGGACATCAAAATTGAACTCAGAAGAAAGGGGCCATGTTTTACATGCAAAGAACCTTGGGAGCCAAGTCATAGATGTGGGAGTAATGAAGATATGAATCTAGAAGAAGGATCAAGAGAGTCAGAAAAGAAGATAATGGAACCAGGGTTAATGGTTGATACACCTGAGTCACACCAAGTTATTACAGAACAAATTATCAGACATTAACCACATGAAATTTTCTTGTAGAAGGAAGAAAGAGATGAACTAGAGGCACTTCAAGCCATAGAGGTTGAAGGTAAAAAATCTTTGTTCATTGAAGATGCTTTATTGACTTCTAATGATTGTATATGTCAGGAAAATATCAATGAAGTCAAAGAGAAAGACTCAGAAGTTATAGGAGTAGCGGATGAAAAGAAGGCGGATCAAGAAGATTTTCAGACTATCTTGATAGAAGATTTAGTTGAAAAGCATGTTGAGCATGCTGATGTTGGGAATGAAGCAGGGATTGATGCTCAAAATATCATTACAGGTGGATATACACTTGGGAAGAACATTGTGGTCAGCCCTAACACTAAAAAGTTGAGTCACTTAGATGGAAGTGTAGAGGATATCTCAACCATGTCTCTTTTGACAATGGTGGATGAGGATTTTATTTGCAGCCCAAGGTATGAAAATATTTCAGATTTATTTCCTTCTATGTCACTACAAAATTTTTGTCATCATGAAAAGTATCTAAGGAAAGGCTTAAGGAGGAAGGACACAACTTGTAGCAAAGGGCAAATAGATTATTTTTCTAAAATTCAAAGTTATTTGTACATAAGAATATGGGATCCAGGTAATAAGCTAAGACACATGAAGGCTAAAAATTTTAATGGGCATGATATCGCATGTACAAATAGACACACCACCCCATACAAGAAGATAAGTAGACAACTTATTATATCTATGGGTGAGAATAATGTATACAATGGATTCTATGTTATGAGAACTAACATGGTTATGAATGGAGGATGGATACATTTCATTGGGAAGCTTGTACATGATCATAGAATTAAGGAGCCTAAGTTGACAACTAAAGGAGAGGATGTCATAGCTAAGAGGACTTCTCATAAAGGACAAGTTGTTTGGGCAGCAAGTTTCTTAATGAAGGAGAGCATGCAAATCATTTTGTCTTCTGGTAAGCAACATAGTCTTACTTTTGATATTCAGCTACTTCCTATTCAACATGGAATGGTTTTCAAAAATATGTCTCCAAGATCATTATCATATAGAATATTTCAGTATGCCCTAGAGTTTGATTAGGGTTGTGAGTATGCCATCATCTCACATCAGTTTTCAAAGATTGAGGGGAGAAGTGACTACCATCATATTTATGTTGGTAGGGAACAAATGCACAAGATATTTTTCAGAGGTTGCAGGGGCTGCATTGAGTATTTGTTCTTATCATTTGCTGCACTATGTTTTTATGAGGAGGAGTTTCATGATAATCTTATTGAGAAAAATGCACATGAAAAGGATGCCTTACTAGATATTAATGTTAGTTTCCAGCTTGCAAAAAAAAAATTAGATCAACAACATATGGTAAGCAATTTGATTACCTTCATGATTATAGCTTATGGGATTCTAATGGAGATTTGATGCTTGGTACTTTATCAATGAAATTTTATTTTGGGAACCATCATATGGAGAGTGAAAGAATCCAAAGACGTGTGTACATAAGAGTATGGGAACTAGGTGATATTTCAAGTTACATATAGGTTTGTTACTCTTGGATGTATGGAGAAGAAGTCAGGAAGGATGTGATAGCCTGAGAGATCCTCACTCCTTACATGGCTGCCCATCAAATTCTCATTGATCACATGGAAGAGTGTTTCACAGGTTTGCCATCTTTGCAATTATTACATCATGTGTGTTGTTTGCAGATTTTCAATGAAGTTGTGGGTGTTGTGTATGATGGAGTATGCTTCTGTTGTAGATCAGTTTGATGCTAATGCATACTATTTTATATTGTTATTTTCTCCATTCATATCAGCTTTAGAAGTTGTGGTTTTAGTCTTTCAGCTTGGAGCAGAACAGTGTTGGCAATATTGTCTGAATTGGAGTTTTGGTTCAGTCTTTGGAGAATTATGGAGTATATGGTGCTGTTGTATGATGCTAACTCTTACTTTTATAGATAAGTCCTTGGAGTTGAAGGTATCATCTCTCATGTTGAGGTAAAAATTGGGCGAATTAGAGTGCATTTCAGCCATATTAATTTCATTATTTTGAAGGTAGAAGTAGTTGTTGTTTCCCAAACATGTACTCATTCTTGTAGAGGATAAAATGAATGCTCCAATAGTCCTAATAGAAGAAAAAATCAGAATTGTATCATTGGGAGAAGTTGTAGCATCTCTTTGTTTAACTTGTCTTGTGATAGTACACACACATTTAGGGAGGGACAAGCTAAAAGGAAAAGGTTGTTGAATGGAACAGATACAAGGCATTCTATATGCCCGCAGGTAACATGGGATATTTTGTTGTACATTGAATATTGTTGCAGCAATACCCCACAACAGAAAAAACACAATGTCAATAATCTCAGGTATATTTTTCAAGGGTTTGTTACCAAATCTCTGTGAAAGGATGAAGATCAGTTAGAGTATTGGAAAGAATGCATCCAAGATTTGCATATAATAGATTTCATATTATATGGATATTTTGGTTTGGTACATGGTAGTGAGGAATTTGTTTTTTCAAGTTTGTACAATGTCTTATGGTAGAAATTGCAACATCTCTCAGGTACATGATCAAGGCTTTCTGTGAAGTATAACTTGATTTATTTTGGCATGAAGATTTTGAAGCATCTTGGTTTGCATTGCTTGAGGACAAGCAATCTTGAGGAGGGAGGACTTGTCATGTCCCAATTTTTTATTAATTCAATTTCATGGGAAAGATGCTCATTCCAACATTTTATATTATGGGTTGAGGAAGGAGATTGGAAAATAATTTATTTAATATTTAATATTTTGGATCGACGATTAATTTATATTTTCAAGCTACTCAATCGGGGCCAATTAAATATTAAATATTTTATAATTTTAATTTGTGTTGGTAATACAAAGTGGGGTGTAGAGTATTTTGTGGTGCAAATAATAATTTCAAAGATCATGTTGCACCTAATTTTAGAATATTCTATGACAAATTTTATGACAACTTGCAAGAGGGAGTTATTGCCTATTTTTAGCCGGAAATCAAGTGGAGGTTATGAAAAATCTTCATGGGACCTATTTTTGAGGGAAATTGATTGGAATGATATTATTTTATTTATTTTTCCAATAATGGGTCATTTGGATTTATTCCTCTATATATTTGCAAGCAATTTCACATTCCAGACGTCTCATTTTATCATACAAAAACTCTGTCGAAAATTGTTTGGACAGTGGTGTTCAACAAATAATCTTCTGTGGACGAAAACCCATTGGAGATTGGTGATCAATGGATGGAAACCCATTGGTTGTAGGTATCAGAGGATGAAACTCCTTTGTACATGAGGGTAATATCATACAAAGGTTGCATTGGAGCTTCATGCAGTTGCAGGATTTCAGCTAGTTCAGTTTATGTGTTTTACAGGTTTTGATAGCAGTATTGTAAGTGTTTGTAGGTGTGGAATTCATGGTTTTATATGTGTTTTCTATTGATACATCAATATTGGTGCTTGTGGACATCTATAGTAAGATCTGGTATTGTCTTTGTGAGTTTGGAGCAGTTTTAGTGTATGCTGGAGCTGGGGTTTTGAGCAGTTTGTAGTTTGGTGTTGTGGGTTTTTCCCAAAGTTTGCTATAGCATTTCTATGTTGTATTAAACCTATTATTAGGTGTTTATGATAGAAAAAATAAAATAAATTTACTTTTGGAGTTTGTAGTGATTTTGGGTGTTACTCGGTGTTCCTAGTTTTTGTGGGCTTAGCATAAAATTTGCTATATGAACTCATATTGTTTTCTGTTATTGTAATTCAATGTCTCAGACCTGATTACATGTTATTATATCATAAATTCAATGCAAAAGTGTTTTGGAGAAGTTTCATGCTTCGGGTACGATTTCTATGTAAGACTAGCTAGCTAGTCTACTCAAATTTGATGCAGATTTCATGAAGTTGTCCAAATTCATTTTCATATCTAAATTTATTAATTAATTTTCAGTTGGGACATTACATTATGATTGTCAATTAGGATCTCTTATCCCTTCTCTCTCTCTTTTTCCTTTTGCATTTTCTTTATATCAAATTTGTTAGGTTAGGTTATAAGCAGCATCTACATTACAAATCTGCTGAAAGTATCATAGGGTTTCTGCATACATACTGCTGTCATATTCCGTAAAACCCTGCATTTTATGTAAGACCCCTTGTTGGCACAGCTAGACATACCACTAAGTCATTCCAAGCAAGCTAAGACCTAGCTGTATTATCCTTGGGGCAGTCCTATCTTGGATAGGATACCTTTTTCAAGAGAGGTGTGATACCAGCAATCATACCTGCATTGTTGTGTGCTAAAAACACCATCAATAGGTACAACCTTTATATTGAAGCATCAAAGCCATCAATTAGGTCCCAAATCCTATGGTGATAGGACCTCATTCTTACATTTTTTGCCACAACTTTCTCTCTGATATGTTTTACAAGTAGTTTCGAATCGCCTTTGACTATTAGATTCTTTATTCCTTTCCTTTTAGCTAAATCAGACCATGTACCAAAGATTCATATTCAGTGTCATTGTTTGTACAAGCAAACTGGAAGCATATGGCTCTAAAGATCTTTTCTCCCTTTGGGGAGGTAAGATAGATACCTGCTCCTGCACCATTCTTACTCCTAGCTTCATCAAAGTTTAAGGTCTAGATTTCAGAGTCTTCATCCAAATCTTTCTTCTTAGCTATCTCTTGACCCATTATTATGGGTATCTCTTGATCCTCTTCAAAGATTACATAAGTTCCTAAACTAGTAGAGTCATAGTTTCCATAGGGGTCACTCTGCATCATAGACATCAGCTGATTGTTCTCTTCTTCATTTTGATCATGTTCAGTCCATTCCCCCATATCTTCAATAAAAGATCTATCCTCCCTATTTATCATAGCATGGGATGCTTCAAATCTTGGTGTTGGTTCCTTAGTGATATGTTCTTTAGATATGGGATCAGATAGCACCTTCATCTTTGTTCCATACTAGTTCTTAAGATCAAGTGTGACCAATCTAGTGACATACACCCTCCTATTTTAGCAGTAAAATCTCTAGATAGACATAATCCAAAGACAGCGGGAATGTCAATGATTACTACATCTTGCAAGACAGTTATATTTGGACAAGTATACATCTGTAATGGAAGTTGCTTGATGATTCCTATGGTTTGGACAAACTTCCCATCTAATTGCATAACTCCTTTAGATAGTGGTTCGTACTCTATTTTTAAGGCATCTGCTACTTGTTTGGGCATGACTGTGTTGCAAGTATGAGGCAAACCAGTGTTGTCATTGATGTCAACATACTCATATTGCATTGACAAGATGGATTGGATGAGCAGTGTGCTGAGGATATTGAGAAAATTAGCCTCAGTCAGGAACAGTGAAGAACAGTGATGAGAAGAAGGCAAATGTACTGTATAGGATGAGAACCGGAGGATGCGGATTAAAGGGTCTGTAGATATGAGTCTTGAGATGCTTCAGTTAAGATTTCAGAGGTCCGCATGAAGATCTGAAGGAGTTGTGGCTGTCGGTGTAGAACCGGTTCCGGCAAATGTTCAGAGGTGACAAAGGATCACAGAAAGGTCCGGTGAGGTCCGGAATTGTATTATCCTAATTTGCGGATTTGAAGGAGTGTTTGGGATGTCCTTGTGATGTGTCATCCTGATTTATGTATGATTTGGAGGTCCGAAAGTACCTTTTGCATTATGACAGTGGCGACAGACTGTGTTCTTGAAGTTCCGGATGAGGAAGACAAGAGATTCCAGTAGGTAAAGGAAGTGCGTATGTATCCGGTCATTCAGGCAGGCCTGTGAAGGTTCTTGGATCATGTTAAGGTTATGTTGCTGGTCCGCATTGATAGTAGAGCCCGGAATTGAAGATATTCTTCCGGATGAAGTTCTTGCTCTGTTTAGCCGACCGGATGAGTTGTTCATCCTACGAATGTTCTTGTGGTGGCCGACCGGATGTGTTATTCATCTTGCGGATGTTCTTATGGTTGTTTGCCGACTTAGATGTTTGTTCCTAAGTTGATGTCTTGTATAAATAACGGTTTGTGAGTTCATTTCAAAGCGTGGAATGTGTGGATAAGTGTGGCATAGCGAAGAGAAGTGCGAAAGGCAGAGCAGAGGTTTTTGGGCTTAATTGGAACTGATCCGGACATGGTAGAGATGTCATTCTCCAGTTCAAGACTGTGATTTTTATCACTCTGTAGACAGTGTGTCTCCTTGTAGGCAGTGAGCCTCTTTGTGAGCAGTGTGCTCGGGCAGTGAGCCCTAATTGGCATGTGCCATTCATTCTTCTTTATTCTTCTAACAGAGAATAATTCTTGGGTTAATCACCCCGTGGTTTTTCCCTTAACCGGGTTTTCCACGTCAAAATCTTGGTGTTCAATGTGTTGATGCTTATCTGCTCTTGTGTTTATGTATTATGCTTTCATGGATGATTAATTTATATGCTGCTAACTAATAACAAAGAATCAGGAGTTTGAAAGAACAAGAAGTTTTATACAACTGATTCACCCCCCCCCCCCTCTCAGTTGTATGCCCTAGATCCAACAGACTGTAGTACTAGCTGCTAAGTCTATCATGGAATTACGTAATAGTTTCTTTCACACTATTAGGGTCAAATAAAAGGGGTTTGGCTTAGACTTACTTGCTTCTTCTTTGGTGTTTACCAGAGCGGCTGTCCCCTGAGGTGGAGCATCTTTGTTTTGAGCTTTTCCTTTGTTTGTGCCTCCTTTTGCGTTAACAGCTCTAGGATCTGTTTGGAATTGCAAGGCTTCTTGCAACAGTGGCTTTTGCTTAGGGATACCCAGCATATCCCATATTGATACATTTACAGGGGTTTTCTTTAATTGCTCTACCACATTTATAGGCCCCAATGTTTGTGCCTTAGGATAGTAGGGATATCTTGCCCTTTCCACCACCGGGTTGGAGACTCCTTGATTATGAGCTGCCGTGGATACTTCTTGTCTTGAAGTGGGAGTGTATTGAGGTTGGAATGGAGGACCTCTAGCCACCTCATTGGGGTTAGCTTCAGGTTGTTCAACCATTCTTCTCTTTGACCTAGTGAAGTAATCAAACTATACCAGGGGCTTCTTGGGGGTGGATGCTTCATTAACACACACTGAATCTTCTTCTTCAATCCATGAAAATAGGGCATGCTCTGGGGTAATTTCTCCTTCTTTCTCTATCAACATTCCTTGCATTTGGGCTACCATTACTGCATTCTAAACTCCAGGTGACTGATATGGAAAAGACTCAGAAGACAAAGTAGCTTGACCCTCCATTCTCCTTTGCTCTGCTACCTTCTGCTGTAAGTTGCCTCTAGGGCAATCTCTGGGCATATGTGCATTGTTGCAAGGAAAACAACAAGCATTTGACTCTTCTGCCATATTATTTTGCCCAGGAACCATTTCCCTACCTTGGTTAGCTGGGACAACTTGTAATGGTGTAGGTACTGGAACTAGCTAGTTTGATGCTTGAGGATAGTTTGGTCTTTGTGCCCCATGGTATTGGTTTGGCTGGTATGGAGGTCTATTCCCTTGGAATCCCTAGTAAGGAGGCTTTGGATAAGCAGTCTGTTGTCTCTTAAGGTTAATAATCTCATTTGAAAAGGTTCTAAGAATATTCTTGACATCATCCATTTCTGATGGAGGAGAAGAGGGTATTGATGTAGCAGGTTGTTGAGGCACTGGAAAAGTGTACATAGACAAGGGACTGATGGAGTATTAGGAACTTCTTGTGGTAGAGGGATAGAAATCTCTAGAAACATAGGCATGGGAGGCCTCAGAGGCAATTTCCTAGCATCTATCAGGCTATTCTCAACTCTTACAACCAATTCATATGCTGCATGTAGGGTTTGTCCTCCTAAGGAGTAAATCATGATTGAGATATTAGAATTAAAAGCCTTAAGATAAAATACAATTGCCATACCTACTGATGGCCTAGCTATTGTAGGGATTCTATCCCAAGTTTTCTGAAACCTAGTATTGAAATCTGTTATGGCTTCTTAGGTCACTCTCTTTATGGTGATCGGTTGCTGTAGCAGGGATGATCTGTCACCCTTTTCACTAAATCTTACAAAGAAGGTATTTCCTAGTTGATCCCAAGTCGAGGTGGAATTTGAGACCAGGGACCTGTATCAATCTAGAGCTTTCCCCTTGAAAGAAGCTGCCAATAACCTAATAGCAACATTTTGTTCTGTGATGAAATGCACAACACAAACATCTACCACATCTTGGAGATGCTCTCCTAGAGTCTTGGACTCTTCTCCTGTAAACTTGGGTAATGCTTTCAAAGCATTGGTAGGAATTGGATCCTAGGTATCTGGTGGTGTTGGGAGAACAAGGGGGCTAATGTTGTTCCAATTTGTAAAGTTCCATGGCAGAATAGGAGTAACAGTAGTTGCCATGGCTATTCTTGGTACTCTAGCCAATTGATTTATCCTTCTTCTTGGAGTGGCTGATAAAGGTGGCAACAAGACTCCTGGATTAACAAATGACTAGGCTCTGGTGGTTGTTCCATAGCTATGACTCTTTCCTGACCTCTGGCTCATATGATTCTGATCAAGAAACTAGAAAAGGTCCCACTGGGCATGCCAAAAACTGTTGATGTATAAATTTTCAAGCTTAATCCATCACCAACATGGGAAATTTCAAGAATATGGGATTGATTCTTGAAGTAACCTCCAGATTTTACAGAAGCTGACTCTTCCTTTTAAATGGGTTTTTGGAAAGGGAAGAAAAAACAACATTATAGATACAATATAAATAACTCCTAAGACGATGCACCAGATTTATATTTTGATTCTACAATAAGCACAGTGATTAAATCTTTATAATTTCTGCTACGTTAAAGAGTTGTATGCATGATTAACAGAAACATATTATAAAATAGATTTATATTCAAAGGCTAAACTCAGAGAAATTTTGCAAGAAAGACCCATAAAACATCACAAATGGCATAGAACAGAAGATTCTTTCATTAATAGATTCAACAGAGTACATAAGGCACAAAACATGCACATATCCATAATGCTTTTCTTTCTGAAAAATGACTGCAAAGGTAAATGACACAATTCTGGTCTCACAGCAAAACTCTTAGCATATATTAGTTTTCTATCTCTGTATATCATTCTTCTAAATGATTACAAAAACTCCTATTTGTAGCATGAAAAATGGGGCTCGGGACACTGTGGCCACTGAGATTCTCTAACTGCTTGCGTAACTAAACTAGAGTCATTCTATTGGTGGCCCATGCATAGGAGATCTTTCTGGATGCTAAACTCTGCTTCGACCTTGTTTGTTGCAATGGTCACTATGAGTCTCCAATACTTTGGATTCTCCTACCTATATCTCGTATTCCTATTGGTTGATTGGTGCAGCAAATACGGCTTAATGACTGCTAGTGCTGTTGGGATAGATGGCATCCTCCGTGGACCTCAAAAAGACTAAAAAATTGATACGTGGTGCCTTCACTCTCCTCGAGCTTGGTCTCTACTAAAACCTTCTCCAAATGTGTGTCGTCACGACACCTGGTGCCTTTGGCTTCTCTTATTCCTTGCCAAAAGAGTTAGCCAATACTTAGACATGTGGCAAGCTCCGCCAGCTTCAAAATTGGGACACGCGACATTATTGCGCTTCTTTTCAAAGTCTCCTCCATTTGCCCTCTCCAAATGCCTACCATTGCAGCATGTGGCAATGTCTGCTTCTCTTTAGAAATAGCCTTTAATACCTTGGGCCCCACCAGGGATTGTTTCGACACTTACAATGAAACACATAAAAGATGTGACACGCGGTAGGCTCCGCCTCCTTAAAAGGGACACACGTCACTTTGGCGCTCATCCTTAAAGCTTTTACCAAAAGTTTCCTTTGAATCCCCACCATTGAGACACGTGGTACAATCCGCAATGACTTAGAAACTTTATAAAAAGAAGAGAGAAGATATGTGAGCACATGTATGTGGCTACCTTTGGAACTCATGAGCACTACAGATTCAAATAAAGACACTTGGTGCTTTCTGTGATCACAAGACTCTACACTTGATACTTTTCCACAACCCACCTGTGGTGCCTCTGCGCAACATATTAGAAACTTTACTCTCTTTCCTCTTCAAAACCCCGTCATGCTAGCACTTGGCACAATCCTTGTGGGTTATACTTGCAACATAAAATATATGAACATGCCAATAGTATGCTGATACTTTGCCACAGAAAATTGACACAACAAAATGTAGAGTTTTATCTCTACAGTTCCCATTGCCAAATTAGAGGACATTGGTGATGCAAGAGCATCCCTGAGCATTGCGGCAATCTTGCATCACTTGGAAATAGTGGCTTTTGGATTTATTTTAGTTTGTTTGTTTGTCTATTAGTTTGTGGTTATTAGTCTATGATAGATAAAATTACTACATTTCATCGTAGTTTGAAATTGGCTTCCATAGTTTTGAGAGTAATTTTTCAAGTAAGTAATGAATGTCATATCCACATTTGAGGATAATTAGACGAATGGAAGATAATTTTTTGGTTTGTACTAGGTTGATAAATGTGTAAAGTTGTAACTTTTCTTTCTTGCACTAGGTTATTTGTAGTTGTACAGATTGAGGAGTATTTTAGGAGCCACATGAATTTAGGAGTTTGTTAACACTGGCTAACAACATTTTTCATGAGGTTTTGAACTTTGTGCCACCTTGTAGATGGTATAAGTCATCTTAGAGGTTGGGTAATTATGAAAATACTTGGTTGTGGATTGATTGAGGTCAAGTGAAGAAAATAGAATGAAGTAAGAGAGTAGAGAGTGAGTTTCAATAGTGATGAAAGGAGAGAGTGAGTGAGGTTTGAGAGGAGTGTGATAGTAGGAGTATGATGTGGAGTGAAATCTTGAGGAAGCTCTAGTAACATAGAATATAGATGTGTAGTAGATTTTTTAGAGTGGTTTCATTTTGTGTAATCAAATGACTACGATCTATCATGTAAGAATCCAATTGTAATGACTATCCATTTGTGAATCTTAGCTAGTAATCAAACAACTATGGCCTAACATGTAAGGAGCCCACTATGACAAGTTTGTAATCATGCTAGTCTAAAATAAACAAGGTCGTAGTTGTTGTTCTAGAGAAATTTTCTATTTTTTTGTGTTGTGTTGGGTGCATGGTTAGATAGTCCTTGATTTGACCCTCTAGCTGTGACTACATCAATTGGGATGACAAGTGTTGAACTTCACCCAAAGCATGGAAAAAGCAAGAAATAGAAACCACTTGGGAAAGAGAAGTATAATAAAGCACCAAGTAATAAAAAAGAAGCCTTTTCATGGGGTAAGTGCATGGAAGTGTGGGGCTAAAAGTGGGGTCAAATTTGGCACCTTTTATCCTAAAATCAACAAAAGATGAACTTCAATAAGTAAGTCAACATACCTACACTCAAAATCTCAAGATATGATAAGAACAAGATTAGTAGTACTTAGAATCTAGTTTCCAAACTACTATTTTTTAACAATGGTGGAGATTAAGAAGGTGAAATAAAGGAGCACACAAAGTGGTCCTATTTTTGTCAAATAAATATAACATAGTATTAGAAGTGCTCCCCTTTGTGATATAGGAAAAACTACTCCTCAATTGAATGTATCAATCAAGGGAGATTTCTATTAACATTACATTAGGGTTTTGTTACCTAATGTTTTACACAAAATCTATGTCTACAAAACCACTTTATTTTTTGATAGAAATGAATAACAGTAAATAGAATTTTGAGAAATGAAGTACAAAAAGGAAAAGATAAAATGATAAAGAACCTGTCACTAGGTAGATAGCCTCACTATCTATGACAATGATGCATAGTGTGAATGTTTACATGTCATGTTGTAGTTTGTATGACACTAAAATCCAAAGTTTTGTACTTGTATGGCTTCACATAAGTTTCAATGAGTTCTTGTTGATAGAAGATGCAATAATCAATACACAAAATCCAAAAGATAACAAAAATAGATAGAAATGAAATCAAAATGAGAAAAGTGACAAGAAAGGGAAAATAATGTGCAAACACTTGTGCATTTACAATCTTCTTCGCACAACTTGTAACCTCGTTTTTGATATTTCTACCTCAACGACAGCTAGAGATTGATATGTTTATAAATAGCATGTGATCTTGAATTCTAAGTGCATCTAGAATTATGGTGACAAATGACAAAATGGAATTTGATAAGATAATATAAATTAAATACAATTAATCTATGCAAGCAAGTGACATGCAATGATTAGTCTAAGCATGAGAAAGATAATAGAACAATGGAGACTGTTGATTTTAGTAGAGGTTCTCTATGAGAGAAGCTCAATCCTTTGAATGATAACTCAAGGGGTTTTTACAGAAGAGGAAGGAGATACAAAATCTAGGAAAAGAGTCGTTTGGGTGCGGATAGACATGCAGGAAAGCTCAAAATGTCATTCAAGCAAAACACACCTTCCAAAATGGTTGACAAAATTAAAGACACTATCAGGATGCTAGCACTTCACACAAAAATCCATACCTAGCACTCTTATCCATGAAAATTTAGTTTCTAGAAGGTTCAAATCACTTGGGGCATTGCTAGGGTTAATGCACTTTTACAGTTTTTTTTCTAGGAAAAGCAAAAAGTGGTATGTTGGCAATATATGTTGTCATTGATGTCAACCCAATATGTGTCATCTTAAGAGATGGATAGATCTGATGGACAATGGAATATTTGAGAGAGATGGTTTGACATAATTGGAGAAGTTGATGGACAGTGGAAGATTTGAGAGAGATGTTTTGACATTGTTGAAGACATAGAGTCAACATGCTTAGGGCAAGTCGATATGGAAGACTTAGCATATGGAGAAAAGTTTCCTAAGCATGACGTGGAAGTGAATATACTTGTTCTAACATGTTTCTTGTATCCTTACATTTATATCTTATCAGTTTGGAGTATCGCACTTAGAGATAAGTTACAAAAATCTGACAAAGGCATTCACAGTATATATCCTAAGGAAGAGTCACAGTGTTCTAGTTTGCATTCCTCTGCAAAGAAAGATTTAGTCTTGTGGTTCATAAGATAAGTTGATCTAGATATTAACATTCTATATCCAAGAGATCAAGTCTTTACACCTTCAATAAAGAAAGTTATCAGTGAGAGTTCCAGATGGTGCTCAGACAGAGTAAAGCAATGATGAAGACCTGTAAGAATGCTCTGCATTCCTCCGGAGGTAAATATTTGATCATGTAGATTTGAGAACACTATTAGTGATGGGTCATACATGCTTCGTTACAGTATCAAGTGTCCTTATGGTTCACAAAGTCAGTTTTCAAATGACATAAGTAATACAGTTAGTTTCGGATGTCCAAGTTGCTCACAATGAATATGTTTGAGTACTTGTAGAAGATGGAGAAGGTATAGATCAGCTATATGAGTGTCTGCGGAGATTCTACATGCTTCATGGTATCTTAGGTTTGAACTGCATGCAATTCTCTCTCATTTCTTGTACTGCATAAGGTACTCAAGTCAGTTAGTAAAGAGTTGTATACAACTATCCTCAGGAGTACAACATACCTAAGTTAAGTCTTTAATTTTCTTCAGAAGTGATAGATGAGGTTGTGTGGATCTAGGAATGTGTTCCTAATAGTGCATAAGTTCATTTCTAAGAGTCTCAGACATTTTTGTGTACCACAATGTGAAGTCCTAAGCCTTGGAATATCACAGTCTGTCCGGAATGCTCTGTTTTCATCAGTTCAACATGTTTCCTACTTTGTGGATACATATATTGATTAGATACTTCAAGAGAATGGTGTATGGATAGTGTTGAGAAGATACATAGTTGAAATCTTGGTCTGCATAATGTTTTTGGCTTCTCCCTGGTGATGTGAAGATGAATAGTTAGCAGTATTTGTGTTGTTTAAGCTGACTGTCTGGTTTGCTTCATATGCAGTGGATCCTGATCAGATGTTTTGGTATTGAAGGATGTGTTGTGATAGGTTTTGGGTTCTATTGTGATGTGTGGTTATCCACAACCTATTTTCTCTTCATATTGAAAATGTTTGATGCCAACTATTCAAGTATTATACATTTCATCTAAATGTCTTGTTGGTGCCGACCTAATTAATGTTTTGAGATGTTCTGGAGGATATATAAAAGAACAAAGTCATTTGTGGAATATATATAATAAAAAAGGGTAACAGAGAAGAATGTGAAGTATGAAGTGTGCGAAGTTGGTATGAAGATGTAATTGTGCAGAAAAAAGGACTGCAATATTAGCATATGTCAGATGTTTCTATTACAATAGTTCATATTTACACTGATAAGCATTCCCTATGTGAGCAGCACATGAAGGATTATATAGATGGATGGTTTAGATTAAAAAGACTACCATCAAAAACATCTAGACCATTGATTTTTTTCAACAAAATATAATAAATGATAAAAAAAAGAAGATCCCTTCACCTTTACTCGCCGTCCCTTTTCCACACAGTGGTTGGGATATTTTCCACCATCAATGTTGTCTCATAGTGTAAAAAGACTTTATCTTGAAGCCATCAAAATATCAATAGATATTTGTCTCACCGACTTCAGAGCTACGTGGTAGGTGGACTTTCAAGAAGCAGCATTGAAACAACATCCAACACACCGATCCAACACTATAAATCTCCATTCCCACAACATCCATCTCTATCAAACTCTCTTGCTTGCAAATTTGTGAATCTTTTTCTTGCTTGGTATTCTTGCATTGTTGAGTTTTTTGAAGCTTAAAATTTGTAGTAATGGCGGAATCATTGGATCATGGGCTTATAGGAATGTTTGGGAAGAAGAAAGAGCAGAAGATGCATTACCAGCAGTAGCACACTGTGGTTCAGCACGGGCATGACAATGTTAACACTTCAGCTGGGTCACAGGGCCCTGTCAAGAAAGGATTGATGGAAAAGATTAAAGGAGAAGATTCCTGGCTATCATGCTCAAGGAAGAGGGTATTGACCACCCTTCATAGATGTAGGGTTTTTCTTACTTCTGCATGTATTTTATGTAGGCAAAAAATTAGAGGATGCCAAACACGGGAGCGGGGTCGGTCAATTGGGAGTGGTCCATCGGTGATGAAGTTGCTTCATGAAGTTACTAGGTTGACAAGCATCCCACTAGACATCCCATGGACTTTAAGAGTAGTCATCCTATCCCAACACTAGCATCTTAGCTTTTTAGGAGGCAGGTCATTCATATCTTTGTAGTAGGGTTTATTTCAATCCTCTTCCAACATAAGGCAAACGAAAACATCAAATGCCATCGATCCCAATTTTAGAACAAGGATTTATTAACATAGGATTCAAAAGATTTGAAGATAGAGAGAAAACTCACATATTGCTAAATGAAATCTCTGCCCCTATCTCACTTTCAAGCTCTCTCCACTCTGAATATTTATACCGATCTATGGAGATCTCAGATCTATATGGTAATCTATCAAAAGAAAATTTCACGAATGACATTCTTAGGGCTGTGGCTCTTGGTCTCTTAGACTATTGCTTGATTTGGTGGACGTCTGCTTGATCTAGTGGGCGTCCATTCAATGGCATGGAATGTATCCCTAGACTATGCTTTACAAATGGCCTAGAAAATTGTGTCTAGTGAATGTGATTAAAAAATGGAAAGAATTGGGGAGCCCACAAAATCCCATAGGAATTGAGTTTGCAAAACAAAAGGAAAGAATTTGACCTCAATTATTACCAACACTTCTTTTATCTCCAAAATTCACCATTGTCTACAACTTGTGTAGGAAACTATACTCTAACAATTAATGGGCAAAGCCTGTAGTGCTTGAGCATCTAGCAAGAAAATGGGACCAGACACTCCACACAACTATTGAGATTTACTACCAAATATGCCATTTTTAGAGCATACAGTCCAGAAACATTCAGCCTTATATGGGGTTCAAAAGAGGGATTAGGTGTCCCAAATATTGACTAGAACAAGCATAGATGCAACAACCTTGGTCAGTCAATAAATACCACAATAAATTAGCAAGCATGAGAGATAAATATCTAACAACTTGAGACATCCTCGAAACACTGATCTGAATTGGTTTGAAAGAATTTCTAAAACAAATTTATATGCCACAATTCTATACTAGAGTATTGAGGGAATAACATAATTGTCAAGCTCATTTCTTCCTTGTTTTGATAAACTATTGTAAATTATAAATTGTTATGAATGCATTTATTGCTTTGAGAAGTGAAGATCTAGTGCTGGCATTGTTTCTTGACCAAAATAATGATACCAAAACAGATCAAATCAACATGAAAGAACTGATGCCACCACTTGTTAATTTTTATGAAACCACAATAAGTCGAAACCCATAGTTCTCACACCAACAGTATAAACATAGAAGGCTATAAGCCTTCAAAATGGCATGTAGAAACTACATGGTATTTTTCATATACAATTCAAATAATGATTCATAAAGAGGGTACAATAAGGCATGCGAACCTCAAAGCACATGCAAAAAAACAAAAAGCAATTGAAGGATAAGCCCTGAAAGTAAGACCTTCCAGACAACTCTTGCCCTAACTACTGGTTATTGCTGATCTTCATCCAAAACACTTTCAATGCCTCCAAAGCAATCAAAATTGAAGAGTTGATTAAAAGAGGTCCAATCATCCATGCCATGAGCAGTATGTTACTTTTGTTGCAAATGTGAATAGTTAACTATACAATGCTGCCAAAATGTAGAGGGGCCATTGGGTTGTTCCTGAATCATAGAAATTGGCATTAGCTACTTCATCTCCCTTAAATATGCAAATTTTAAGAAATTGATCTTCTAGATTGCAACATGAAATTGGTCAGTTTTAACTTACACTAATCTCATGTTGCCTAAGAAACTACTAGTCAATCTAAAAAGCAAAATACATGACTTTTCTAGCATACCAGATCAAGGCAAGCATCAAGAATAACAAAACCCTTGAACATAAATAAGCAACCATCTATCTCCACACTGGTTGCTTCATTCCACCTCTGTAGTCCTAGCCTCCTTCAGGCTCCATTCTCTTCAAAGATTCTGCTGCTTCTAGTTGGCGTAAGGCTCTGATTTGCTCATCGAAGTGATTTCCAAAAACAGGCATCTGCCTCAAAGTGACCCTCTCAGCATTTACATCTGTGAGCTCTGAACCTGCTTCAGTTCTGTTATATAACTCCCAATCATCTTTCAAATTACTGGGAAGATATAGCATAAATTTATGTTTCATTATTTAAACAAATTAAAAGGACTACCATGAAATCAATCTTGTCCATTGATATGATTTTTTCTACAAAATGTCATAAATGATAAAAAAACAAAAAAATTCCCTTTACCTCTATAACTTTGACAATTGATAAATTGTTAATTTTTTATTTTATTTTTCTATTCGGTGACTCCATCAAATCTGCAGTCAATTCGAAATAAGTAAATAAAGCACAAGCCTGGTCCAAACATTTAAAAGAACATGTATAAAGCAAATGTTCCCACATGGACAAAGCAAAGGAGGCATGACATTATTAAACAGACTAATATAGTTGTATAGTGGACGGACACACCAAAAGAATAAAACATGCAGTAATGGGAACTAATAGTATTTTAAGTAGAAACCCTATCCATATTTGATAATGCCCACATTAGAAAGAACCTTCATTTATCTCAAAACCATGCATAAAATAAAATATGAGGAGCTTTCTCATGAGCTGAAGAATATAATATATGATACAATAATTATATTATATAATAATATATTAATACTATAATTTATTAAAATATGTTATATTAATATCAATATATTTATAGACAATAAAATAAAAAATATATTTCAATATTTAATATATAATATTAAATATAAATTTATGATTTTAATATTAAATTAGTTTTTAAAAATATATTAAATAATTAACATAATATAAAAAATAGTATACAATAATAAACATTAGATATTATATATGATATATAAAAAAAATAAAAGATTACAAAACCTGCCACACATAAATCTTAATGAGGGAGGTAAATCATATCCAAGACAATTTGGAGAAGATGGCATAATTAAAGAGAATGTTGGGTCAATTTTAAAAGTTAAATTTTGCATAGATATGTATGCCTGTTTAACAAAATGTCTCAACGAATGAATGAATTAGGACTTCATGAAATCTAACTCAAATCCAACTATGTTTGTTCATCTCAATATGTAATGTAAAAGTAAATTTACTAATATAAGTGAAAGAAGACAACCTTTAATGTGATGGAATTTCAATAATCTAATTGATAAAATAATTTAGTGGATTAAATAATTATAAATTATAAATAATAAAAAATATCTAACAAATTCTACAATTTCTTCATAAAATTATCAGCGTGCCCATTGAACCTATAGGTCCAATTGCTAGTTATATTTTCATTGTAATCTTTTGTAGCAGTGAGCTTTCTTCAGGGAATTATTGCTTCCTTGGGTTGTAGCCCTAAAATCAAGTCATCAAGGAGTCATATCTTCCTTGGGTTGTAGCCCTAAAACAATGTTGTAAACTTTTATAAGCAGTGAGCATTATATTGTGAGCTAACACTCACCGTGGTTTTTTCCTTTTTGGTTTTTCCACATAAAAAATCCTGGTGTCATTGTGTTAATTATTGTGTTGCATGCTTTACTTTCTATTCTTCTAAGTAATTGGATATGATCTGCAAATAATGTAGTTAAGTTTTTGTATATGCTGATTCACCCCCCTCTCAGCATCTCTTGTGTGTTCAACAATTGGTATTAGAGTTGAGTACCTTTGAGAAGCCTAACACATTGAAGTAGATCCTGCAGCTAAACACATGGAATCTGAAGCTATGTCTAAAGATATGTTTACTCCAGAAACAGATCTAGAAGTAATGGAACCTTAAGGTTGGGACCTCAATCTTGCTAAGGTTGACCTTGAAGAAGAACTATGGTCAGCACTTAATGATCTGGATGAAGCAAGAGAACTAAATAGGGACTATGAGGAAATGATTGAGAAAGCAAAGAAGATAATTGTAAAGTGGAAGACACAAGATAACGAATCAAAAGTAGAAGTTGGCAGACTAAAAGCTCTAGTGGAAGGAGATAAAGGATGTGACACTAAACTCAGGGAGGCAGAAGATATGATCTCTAGTTTGAAATTCATGGTTGAAGAAGACAAGAAGATAGAAGACTACTTAAATATAAATCTCAATAAGAAAGCAACTGAATGTTCAAAACTTGAGGAAGAAGTTGCCAATCTAAGAAAAGAACTAGAAGAACCAAAAGAGCAGATAGACAAAAGCCTAAAAATCAAAGGTGGCAGTGATCTCCTTAATGAAATTCTCAGTTATCAAAAACCACATAAGAACAAAGGTGGATTTGGTTTTGAAATAGGAGATAGCTCTAAAACAAAACAACCTGAAGATAAAAATGAGAAGGAAAAAGGAAAGTCACATGATGAATCCAGGAAGATAGAAGAAAGAAAGGATAATTTCAAAGAAGGAAAACCTGAAAAGAAGGAGGATAAAGCTTGCACTGAAGATCCTAAGAAGAATGCCTCCAGAGATGAAGAAGATGGATTCATTCTTGTACAAAAACAAAGAAAGATCGATTTCTGGAACAAAAAGAAGAACTTCAGGAAGCCTACACCTAAGCAAACTGCTCCTGCCAGGTACAATCAAGTTTTCAATGGTAACTATTATACTTACAATAAGATTGGACATAAGGATATTGAATGTAGAAGCAAGATGAATTAGAATTCATTTAGGCCTCCAAGGCACAATACTGTAAACTCTTATTCATTCCATGGTCAGGGATATGCTTGGAACAAAATTGGTCACAAGGCTAATGAATGTAGAAGCAAGATGATGAGGAATAATAAGAATTATGCCAAGCTCTTTCATGGTTGCTGCTACACATGCAACAAGTATGGTCATAAGGCTGCTAATTGTAGAGCTAATATGAGAAGAGGTGGTTATGCTCCATAATCCAATACCACCTACTACAATTGCAATAAATCAGGATACACTGCAAGGTTCTATAAGGGAAAGAGTATAAGGTCTTCTGGTCCTCAAAAGAAGATTGATATTGCTCAACAAAAGAAGGAAATGAATAGGACATGGAGGAAGGAGGAAGAAAATGAAGCAAAGGAAGGATCTACACCTCTTCTTGGTGCATATGGATCCTCTAGAAACTAAACTTGGAGGAAGTATTAGTTCAGGGGAGTTGCAATTATAAATCTTTTCAAAACCCCTAAATACATAAGATGTTGAAATCTTCAACATAATGGATAAAAGTGACATGGATATGTTTGGTTAATGATAAGATGATGTTTGATCAAATTTCTAGAGCAAACAGACTCTTTATGGAGGCTTGCTGAGTGATCATGGATCCATGTAATTGTAAAAGTTGATTAGGTTAAGAACAAAGACTGTAATCAATGCAGAGCAGCCAGGGTTGGTGAGAAGCTTATTTAGTCAAATTTTTATCAGAATTGATCTCATTTGAACAAAAGCAAGTGTGTGAAAGAACAAAGGAAAGGAGATTTTCAGCAGAGCTTGTGTGCAAACCCTAATGACAACTTTCCTAGGTATTCTTCATATTTGTTGGTTAAACCCTAGTTTTCTAAAAGAATAATTATGGCAACACCTATTGTGATTGATGTTGTGGAGAAGCCAAGACCTAAATTCAAGAAACATTCATTTAGATCCACTAAGACCGACAAGGATAGAGCATTTTCCCATGTTCGCATCAATGTGCTACACACAGAGGGTGTCTGGATATACATCCATTCACAACTTGATGAGTATGATCACCTAAAATTGGAACAATTCAGAAATGATCATCTGCTAGATGATGATTTTCAATTGAAGCCAGAGTTTGCAAATGTTGTAGTAAAACGACTAGATATTTGGAAGGGTTTCCCTAATTTTTGGTAGGAGGAAGAATGGGTCAAGATTGCCTTAAGTTGGAATCAAGAAGACTTCTTTTGCCTTGATAAACCCCATATGATCACTAAGGAAGCCATCAGGGCTATGATTGGATTATTCTCCTCTGGACCAGTACCGACATTGAAATCTGTGAAGAATGAGGAGGTGATGAGACTTACTGGAACAAAATTTGATAAGAGAACCCTAATTATGAATGACATTGAAGACCTAGGTGTCTAGTATGCCACAATGAGCATAGCATACAAAGTGTATTACACAAACAGAGAGGGGTCTGCTATCGCCACTGCCATTTACACTGCCTATCAAATGGTGAAAGAAGGGAAGGACTATGGCCTCTGTGAGCTATTGCAGCAATAGTTGTTGGACAATTTGAAGAGAATAAAGGAGTTAAGATATAAATTCTAGTATGGTTCCTTAATCATTTATCTTATGTTCTATTTCCTAGGGGAATTGCCTACTATGAAGGGTATGGTTTAGAAAAGTGATACCCTTGTTGCACACCAAATTAAGGACTATATGACTAGATTTCCTGATCATAAACATTGTGACACATTATTTTGGGGATTCTTCAAAACATTTCAAAATGATATGCAAATGAGGGAAAGGATATCAACAAAAGTTAGAAAAATATAAAAATGATATAAAATTCATGGTGGATAAGGATAATTGCTATATGGAGGCAGTAGAACCAAGGACTTTTTTGATAACCCCCTACCCTATGAAGTGTATGAACATGAGTTGATTGGTTATGCTGATATGATTCTCAGCAAGCCTAAGGATCTTGCTGTAAAAAGATTTGGGACTTATGGAGAAATCACCCACAAAATAATTAGGAAGAATGTGGAGGAAAAAATGGAAAAGATGTAGTCTAAACTAGAGGAAATGTTTAACACTCTTAAGGGTTCTACAAGAGAAGCATAGACTACTGCTGCTACATAGCCTCCTAAAAGGAAAAGCATGATTGCCCCTACTGTAGTTACTTCTTCTAGCCCCTCTAAATCAACTCTAACTCCACCTAGAAAGAGAAGAAATTCTACTGAAATTCCAGTACAGACAAAGACTGCAAAGACAAAGAAACATAGACCTAAGGTCTGAGAAAAAATAGGAAAGATCAATCTGGTAAACATAGAAGATGATGAAGAAGAGGAAGAAGAAGAAGCTTGTGTATTAGAGAGGAAAAAGAAAAGAACACGAGAAGAAGAAGAAAAAGAAGAAACTTCAAAAGGAAAGGGAAAAGGAAAATCAAAGAAAACCAAAAGGGCTACTCAAGAAAAATCTGATTATGTGTCCCTACAACTTGAGGCCACTATGAATTCTATTGCACAACATGGTGCTTTGAAGGATGTAGCAGAGCTTTATGATGAGATGCCTGACAATGGCAAAGCCACAATTGAAGAGGCTATAATCAAGTACATGATGGCCTTTAATGTGGCCCTAATTGAGATCTTTGACTAACTTCCTGCAAGTCTTGCAGACTTGTTCACTAACAAGAGAAATGATGCCAAGACAAAAGAGGCAGAAATGAAGAAGCAAGAAATTAAACAGGTGGGTCCATCCATCACAGATGAAGAAAAGATTAGAATGTCTCAAGAACAAGCAAAGGAATTCATAACAAAAAGGAGAATAAATATTCTAATGGGAAGAGACAAGGAAGAAATAGAGAGACTGGAGAAGGAGACATTAGAGAAAACTACTAAAATCCTTGAAGAAATGAAGAATGCTAAGGTGATAGTTGAGGAACAAGTTCCTCTAGATATACCAAATGTACCTCTTCAGGATATAGACCTGTTAGCCTTTGATGACAAAATAGATAGAGAAAACATGACTGAGAAAGATAAGGAGATTGCTCCTCCAGATAATAATGAAGCTCAAAATACATAGGGTGAAGATAAAGTAAGTACACCCCTCCAGAGAACACAAATACTCCTTTGGACAATACATGGAAAGATGAGCAAAGGAAAAAGGATAACCCTGAGAAGAAACAAGAAGAGAAAGAGAAGAGTGAGTAAAAACAAGATGAAAAAGACAAGAGTGAAACAAAGAAGAAGAAAGATGAGAAAGTGGATGATATAGCTTAGAGTTATTTAGAGTCAAACTCATTCAAAGACCTATTAAATTTGTAGATGAAATTTCAACCTATGATCACACCACAACTTCTGCAAATTCCCACTCTTGAAGGGCAAGTTGATTTGACAAACATTTCACCCCTTTACAAACTATAGCTTGGAGACATCCTACATGCTTCTTCAAGAAAGGAGTTTTTGCAAGAAAACTTGAAGAAAACTAGTTTGGTTGAAGATGCAGTGAAGCTGATGCAAGAAGGGTTACCAGAGGTAATCATTGACCCCTCTCTATTCCCGGAGAAAAACTTGAAACTATTAATGGACTCTTTTAGGGATCATTCTTCTCATGTTGAAAATAAAGCAAAACAAGATGCATTAAGAAAGATGAATGATAAAAGGTTGGCTAAGATATCTGATATGTGTGCCAATGCACACAATAAGCTACAAGAAAATTTGAAGATGTTTAAGGAATGCATCGATGTAGCCATTGCTTTATACATGTTCTATTTAAAATTGCCTAATTCCAACAAGAACATCAAAGCTTAGATTGACTCTATTGAGTCACGAATCTCTAAAATGGCCGAAGTATATGACTTGTCAAAAGACAACGATGGATCAACAAGGGCACAAATTGAAAATTTGCATTCACAGATGTCACAACTACAGGACCAGAGAGAACAAATAAAAAAATAATTTGGTCAACTGAGGGAAGTAGTAAATTTGAGACTTGCTTCATTGTGAGGACTGCTACGTGTGGTGGAAAAGACTGAGCAGAAGATGAAGACACCAAGCAACATAGATGAGGCTGAGGACTTATATGTGTAGTTTGAATGCCAAAATCACATCCTTACCTCAGAGAAAGTAGTTTGGGCATATACTCTTACACAACTCAAGGTAGTCTACAAAGCTATTTTGCCTTCTAAATGAGTTTCAAGAGTATTATAGACAAGAAAATTTTGGATGTATATAGACTTGTGGAGGACATTAATGTCATATTGTGTACATAGCATCAATTTTTGAGGTATTTTCATCTCAGGGGAGCACTGTTTGTACAAATTATATAGTAAGGTGGAGTTTTATACATTTTTGAGATGTCATAAGAAGATATCAGACCCTTTCTCCTTGATTTCAAAGGGGGAGAGAGAGAAATATGCATCTAAGGGGGAGTGTTTATACATATTTTATTTTGGTGTTTCCATCAATGACAAAGGAAGAGATTGTTGGCAATATATGTTGTCATTGATGTCAACCTAATATGTATCCTATTAAAAGATGGATAGATCTAATGGATAATGGAAGATTGGAGAGAGATGGTTTGACATAATTGGAGAAGTTGATGTATAGTGGAAGATTTGAGATATATGTTTTGACATTGTTGAAGACATAGGGTTAGCATGCTTAGGGCAAGTTAGTCTGGAAGACTTAGTAGATGGAGAAAATTTGTCTAAGCATGATGCAGAAGTGAATACACTTGTTCTAACATGTCTCCTATATCTTTACATTTATATCTTATCAGTTTGGAGTACTACACTTAGAGATAAGTTGTAGAAATCTAAGGCATTCACAGTATATATCCTAAGAGTCCTAGTGTTCTGGTTTGCATTCCTCTACAAAGTAATATTTAGTCTTACAATTCATAAGATAAGTTGATCTAGATATTAACATTCTATATCCAAGAGATCAAGTCTTTACACCTTTAGCAAAGAAAGTTATCAGTGATAGAGTTCCAAATAGTTCTTAGATAGAGTAAAGCAATGATGGAGACCTGTTGGAATGCTCTACATTCCTCTGGAGGTACATATTTGATCATGTAGTTTTGATAACACTATTAGTGATGGGTAATGCATGCTTCCTTATAGTATTAAGTGTCTTGTTACATCCCTAACCTAGGATTAGCTTAATCTTACTCTTACTTGGTAATCAGGAGGATTAGTTAAGAGTTTGATGATTTGATATTGTGGAAATATCTAATTTGACCTTTGATTATGAGGTTAATGATTGATGTTAATTAGTTTTGAACATTAAATGATTTATATTAAGGGATATGATAATGATGCATTGATCATGGTTTTTTCATCCTGAGTGTGAACAGGAAAATATAACATCCTTCGAAGAAGGAAGGAGAGTATCATCCTAGAGGAAGAGTTAGATATTGGGAAGTGGGGTCAGTAGCCATCTAAGTGTTAGACATTTTGTCTTTTCGATCTGTGTAAGTTGGTGTAAGTTATGCTTCTTCTTGGCCAGTTGATTTTCCTTTTGTGTTGTCTTCTCGATTTAGTCATTTCGACAATGTTGTATTGATTCGACTAACGACATTCTCGAAATGTCAAATCAAGTCAAGAGTTGGTCTTGTTTTGTCAGAGCATAATCTTATCACTCTTAAGATTTTTGATATGGGATTATAAATCCATCATTTGGTCTGTTAAGTTTTGGATCCTTAATGAAGAAGGGAGAGTGGTGCTCGATCTCTAAATCATAATGATATTTTGGTTAAATTAAGTATTCTCTTACATCTAGTTGATGAGTGATATAATATTATAATCTAATTATATAACTTGATATTAAATGTCATGCTATGCTATTATGCTTACTATTTTCAATATAGATGACATAATAACTAGGGGAGCTTCAAGCTCACCATATTTTGGCAAATGTCATGTTTAAGCAAGTCTTGATCATGGTAGTAGGCCGAGTGCGAGAAACCACTCACACCACCTTGGTAGAGGGTGGCAGTTCTGTTGGTCATGATGTTAGTCATTCACAAACATAGAATAAAAGTTACACAACAACCTTTACTCATCTTGAAAGATACGATGAATTCAAAGAATTCATGATCCCAAGTCTCTGTTGATTAGGTCTTAATCTACTGACGTTACTCAGTGGTTGATGTGTGTTGCTGTTTTCCATTTAGGGGCCTTACGTATTTCTGTAAAGTTCATCATTATTTCTCCAAATATCCTGCTCTGTATGTCTGCTCTGCATAAATCTCTGATAATTCTACCTCTGCACTATGAATTTAGTCAAATAATGTGCCTACAGACTGATATTTGCATGATTTCTACCATTATTTGCAATTCTTTGCATGATATTTTCAATACTACATGCATTTAACTTAAATATGCTAATGATTTTCAGTTACCTACGGGATGTCAGTATATTTCTCTGTTCTGCTTGTTATTTATCATGATTTGCAGTTATGGTGATGAATTTATGAAATTAAAAAAAAAGGAAAAGGGTTAAAGAATGAGATTCCCAAAACTACTTGACTGAGATCACTGATCCACATACAAGCTCCCATACATGCAATGAAAAGAAGGAAACTAGAATCATACTTCACCAGGACATTCCACAAATCCGCATGATCTAGTGCAAATCTTCAAAGGACAAGTTGACAACAACATGTAATGAAATGAAAGCGCTTCTAGTTGAACACAGCATTCACCAGTACATATCCAGAAATCAACAGGAAGATTACGTAAAATTTACAATCAGGATGTAATCTGAAACTTCATATCCATTCAGTATGCTCAAGAACAGGTACATTTACAGTGATATGAAGAAAGAACCTTGACATTTCAACAATTCAGTCTTCATTAGTCTCAGTAATCCGATCTCCTAATTGATTCTACAGTAATTGGCCTTACTGCCAGATATTCCAATGTATATCCCTTTTTATTTCTCTATTAGCCTTATTGCCAGATATATCTATCTATCTCTCTATATCTCCTCTCTAATGGCCTTATTGCCAGATGTTCCAATGTCTATCTCTTTTTTTTTCTCTATTAGCCTTATTGCCAGATATATCTATCTATCTCTCTATATCTCCTCTCTAATGGCCTTATTGCCAGATGTTCCAATGTCTATATTTCTTTTGACAAGCTCTGTCTCTTATATAGAGCAAATGCCAGAAAATAGTTACAATGATCCAAGGATCAGGATCCTCTCATAACAATCAACAGTCCAGATGAAAAGCACGTGCTTCGCCAGTTGGCAAATGTACAGCTGGCACAGAATATTCCAGCATCTTTGATTTGATTCGGTCTCCAGCTGGCAAACAACATATTTGACAATATCCTCCTCACTTCTGGTTCATGTTGCCTCCATGTGCAACTTTGTAATTATCAGCTTCAGCTCTAACAGCATCATGACTTCCTGCAAGTAAACAGACAAACATTAAGTTCATCATCATGTGGATAAACAACAGGAATTTAAACGTTTTATTAAACAGGCCTCAAAATGTGCAGCTACAGGCAATCGGGCTTCAAATCAGTGAAAATTATGCACTAAATGCCTAAACAGTGTTAAAAAAACAATCGGGTCAACCATCGTTGACTGGGAAATGCAATCGGGTCTTCAAATTTCCATCGCTCTATTCTCCCGCCCATTTTCTTGTATATCGGGCTCCAAATACGATCATATACATCGCAAAATATACGAGGAATCAATCGCTTTTAACAAATTATTTCAAATCCGGCTTTGCATGCTATCGGCAAAACCACTACTGTCGGGAAGAAAATTCAAAGCACGGCCTATGGTTAAATTATGCCGATGGACTTCATTCATCGGTGAGACAACACCTGTCGGCGAGACAATTCAGGACTCAGCCGATAGCAAAAGTTATATCGATGAGGATTTCTCATCGGGCGGACGATACACGTCGGCGAGAAAAATACAAACTTGGCCGATATCACATGTCAGGCCGATCACCCTTTCGGTGAGAAAATAACTATCAGGGAGAAATTTCAAGACACTCCCGATGGCTACACTTATGCAGATGGACCTCTCCATCGGTGAGACTAACTCGGTTGGTGAGAGAAATATAACACGGCCGATAACACAAGTTAGGCCGATGGGGAAACTTAAAACTTTCGTCTGCATGATATTTTGGAAATATGATGCTCCCCCTTCTCGAATGTCCTGATGACGTCACCGTCATGTTTCACTTCTGTATATTGGGGAAACGAAAGACATCATCATCATCATCATGTCAAAGAAAAATAGGAGGATATGAAATATGATCCTACTGCTGAGAGTAGAATATGATGGTGACGTCATCGCCATATCCGGGCTTCATTAAAATGCAAAGGATGACGTCACCGTCATGCTTAGTTAAGATCAGGGGATAAATGTAATATCGGGTCACCTAAGGAACATGATCAGGTGGTGAATGTAATATGACCCCTTTGCGGCCAAGGTAACCCTCTCGAAAGATCAGGATGATGATGATCATCATCATCATATTCGGGGCTTTTGTTAAACTTAGAACATGACGTCATCATCATATTCGCGAACCGGATCATGTTTTGGAAAATATCCTGCCAAAGGGAAATGTGATGATGATGTCATCCTGATATTTGCTTCTTCGTTTTTCAGATCGAGATGACGTCATCAGGATATTAGCAAAAGGTCATATTTCTCGGTAGGAGGACATTACGAAATATCGGGTAGACAAACAAGATCATGATGATCTTGACAACATGACAGGAATGGAATATCACCCTCCTATAAAAGATAGGGTGATCATCATGATCATGCAAAAGGAGATCAGGAGGATATGATGACGTCATCATCATATTAGCGAATATCAGCAAATATGACCCTCCCTTGAAAGATCAGGATGATGACCCTCCGATAGGATTTTGAAATGCGCATGCAAATATGCAGATGGTGGATTTTCTAAGCAGGGTGATATTATAATATTAGCATGATATTATAATATCATGATGCTCATTGTTATGAAATATCGGGTTACACTCAAAACATGATGCTCACGATGCGCATAAGGTCATTTGACGGGTAAAACACTCTATCACCCAAAATTGACGTCCGGATATTGGGACTGCATGATTTTTATTAGGTGATAAACCAAGATCATGATGACCTTGACAACATGACTGAGGATAAAAATATGATGATCCTCCTACGATTATCAGGTTTGACCAAAACTTTGACTGTGCATAACTCCCTCATATGGACGAATTTTTAGGTGATGTAAAAGACAAACCTGCATGGAATTTCAAGCTCTTTCTAAATATGAGGTCATAGAAACAAAATATGAACTTTGACAAACTGACCTCATGATGATGACCAACCTCATCGAATATCATGATGATGATGCACCTGACTCATTTTTACCAAACCGCCAGAAAGCAGACAACACAAGCCAAGCCAAAAAGTTGGGTCCCTGTTTTGATAATGCAAAATGGGGCGTGTTGTGTAACCACACAACTTGCCACCAAAGAAAACAACAAAATTCAAATAATTCAAAAGGTGAGGATAAATTAAAACATAAATTTCCAACTCCTATTAAGCATGAGCATCCTAATCCTTTCTAACTGGTATCATGTTCATCAATGTAACAATGAATTGATAAGGGATCAATTGTGTGCATGTGATTCATATACTCATCTTGAAAGTGAGTTGAATAAGTCAGTGATTGGTGTTAAGCTACGTAGTTTGGTTCATCCCTCATAGCCAACCGGATAGAGCCTTGCTGCCAGCAGGCGTCCATAGCCCCGGCAAGGTTATCGTTGCAATTCTCCTAAGTAGAGCCCCACTGCCAGCAAGCGTCTATAGCCCCGGTAGAGTTACTTAGATGACTTAATCTGGATTTCAGAAAATCCATTTTATTATTTTATTTATTTTATATTTTGAATTTAATTCTTAAGATATAACAGTTGTAGCCTCATGATACAAGGAATGGTCACTTGTTGAAATTAAGTTGAGAATTGCAATGGTAGCAAGGGCAACCTTTAGATTTTTCACTTAACACCTACACTGATATGTTCAATAAACCCAAGGCTGTTAGGTGTGTCATTGTGAGGATCACCTTGACTCAAGAAAAGTAGTACTGATGAATATGATACCACAGACCTGATCAAGAATACCTACACTGATATGAATTACAACCTATGTAAAAACTTATATTCAACTTTTGAATTCTAACAATTTATGTAGTGTTCTTAAGTAATAAGGTGCACCAGTTTTGCCCAACCAAAACAAAGACTCAACAACGCAAAGCAAAAAGCAACCTGTACAAATAGCTAACCTACGAAAGGAAACAACAGAAAGCAAAACAAGAAAGCAAAACAAGCAAACTGTACAAACAACTAACCTACAAAATTATATACAAACCACTACTAGGCAAACAAAAACCAGCAAACGACCCAAATACACCTGTATTTGCATACTTCTTTTGATTGTGCAGGAGCATTAGGGTATTAGTTATGGTTCTCAACCTAGCAAATTTATCTTTATATTCTGAAAAATATTCTGATATTCTGAATTCATTGTATTCAACAGAATGACTCTTGATGATCAGCAACTGAGGAAGCTCATCATGTTCATGATTAATCCATATGCATGTCTTATCTCCTGAATTTCCATAATCAAAATAGTAATCAACATCATTCACTGTGGAAAGGAGAAATACAACCTGGTGTATTTCTAATTCTGTTGGACATGCTTCTTCATTGGCAATTGGTCCTCCATTTGTCATTATATTTTCACTGCTTGGCTCAATATCTGGTCTCACTTCAAATTGAAGGATGTATGACTCTTGATGTATTAATTCTCCATCTTTATCCAGCCTTATCCCTTCATTCTGGATGTTCAGTTTATCCTCCAGTTCAGGAAACTTCTCAATATTTTCTTCAATTTCCTGCACATCAGCATCTGAATAAGTATCTTTATTATCACAACCTGAAATACAGAAATTTATCATTTCTAAATCACTTGACTGTAAAGGAGAAACAACTTTCACTTGATAAGGACACTCCCCTGTTTCATTTTCAAAATATTTCTGGAGTAACGTCTGATTATGCACAACAACTCCAAAGTCTTCTACATCTTCATCTTTCAGGAATTGTTTATTAAATAATTCACATCTTTTATCTAGTAGAGGATCTGGTTCCATTAACCTGCAACATTCTTGCATTTGATCATTCAATTCAAAGAAGTCAGGTAATAAATCAGCATTTATTTTCTTCTCTATGACTTCCTGAGTTACCACCATAGGAACTTCATCATCAGCAGTGAATTTAAATTGTTCTACTATTTGTTTACACTTCTCTTTACCATAGAATGACTCCAGGAAAGATGTTTCATCTTCTTTATCAAAAGTATTAGGATCAGAATCAAACATATTATCCTGATGAGTGATTTCTTCTCTAAAATTTTCACAAGATTCATACCTGCATACTAACTGATCCTTACTTGTATTAGGAAGTAGAGAACTCCTATCAATCTCACCATAAAATGAATCCAGGAAAGATGTTTCCTCTTCATTACCTTTTGGAACCGACTCAGCTATTGTATTTTCTAGAGTCTTTTTAAACATGGTCAAGCAAGGGTAGCAATCTCTCTCTGAATGCTCTTCATCATGTAATCTGCACCAGCTTTCAATCAAGACATCATCAATGGGTAAACCTAATAATTGACTACACTGTATATTTCTAGACAAGTATAATTCAAAATCTTCAGAACGATCCACTTCAATGTCTGGACAATTAATAACTTTTGGTGCTGCATCTGCTTGTTGCTCCAGAATTTCCTCATTTTCCTGCCAGACTTCTTCATTTTCCTGGCAAATTTCGGCCCTGAACACATCCAGAAAGAATATTAGTCCTTTCAAATATAAATCCAACCTTGTAAGGAAAGTTAAACAATTTATTTCGCTGTGTTCCACAGTCTGGTGTATCCTGTAACAGGTAGATAAACCAAAGTTAGACAAACTGTGAGGGTAAAGCTGTCTATTCAAAGTTTCCTGAAATAAAGGAATGTTAATTTGACAATTGCCTTCATATACATCCATCAAAATGAGACTATATTTTTCAATTTTTTAGGATTTTGAAATTTTAATGAGATCTATCATATCTCAGAATAAAACTTGAAAGTTCAGAAAATCAAACTAATCTTTGATGTTTCGAGCTAGATCTTTGCAAAGGTGCAACCAAAACATCTCAGATAAGAGATATTTGCAGACATTTAACTGAAATGCTGAAATATTTATGCAATATTTGTAGAAATCCAGAAATTCACAGCTCTGGCCCTCCTTCTAGCGCCAATTTATGTTGCGATAGAAGCAAGGGGCCTGCAGATATGTTTGCAAGATTTAAAGCGGGCTGATAAATAGAGGCAGGGGATATCACTTCAACTGAAAATAATTTATTTGCTGAGAAACAGCTCAAACCCTCCTTCTAGCGCCAATTTATGTTGCGTTAGAAGCGAGGGGCCTGCATAAAATGAATGATGACTTAAGCAGTGGCGTCTTTTCCAGTTCAAGCCCTCCTTCTAGTGCCAATTTATGTTGCGTTAGAAGCGACGGGCCTGCAGATTAATTGCAAGATTTAAAGTGGGCTGATAAATAGAGGCAGGGGATATCACTTCAACTGAAAAGAATTTATTTGCTGAGAAACAGCTCAGCTGAAAAGATTTTATTCGCTGAGAAACAGCTCAGCCCTCCTTCTATGTTGAAATCCAGAAATTCTCTGTCCGGCCCTCCTTCTAGCACCAATTTATGTTGGTCATGATGTTAGTCATTCACAAACATAGAATAAAAGTTACACAACAACCTTTACTCATCTTGAAAGATACGATGAATTCAGAGAATTCATGATCCCAAGTCTCCGTTGATTAGGTCTTAATCTACTGACGTTACTCAGTGGTTGATGTGTGTTGCTGTTTTCCATTCAGGGGCCTTACGTATTTCTGCAAAGTTCATCATTATTTCTCCAAATATCCTGCTCTGTATGTCTGCTCTGCATAAATCTCTGATAATTCTACCTCTGCACTGTGAATTTAGTCAAATAATGTGCCTACAGACTGATATTTGCATGATTTCTACCATTATTTGCAATTCTTTGCATGATATTTTCAATACTACATGCATTTAACTTAAATATGCTAATGATTTTCAGTTACCTATGGGATGTCAGCATATTTCTCTGTTCTGCTTGTTATTTATCATGATTTGCAGTTATGGTGATGAATTTATGAAATTAAAAAAAAAGGAAAAGGGTTAAAGAATGAGATTCCCAAAACTACTTGACTGAGATCACTGATCCACATACAAGCTCCCATACATGCAATGAAAAGAAGGAAACTAGAATCATACTTCACCAGGACATTCCACAAATCCGCATGATCCAGTGCAAATCTTCAAAGGAAAAGTTGACAACAACATGTAATGAAATGAAAGCGCTTCTAGTTGAACACAGCATTCACCAGTACATATCCAGAAATCAACAGGAAGATTACGTAAAATTTACAATCAGGATGTAATCTGAAACTTCATATCCATTCAGTATGCTCAAGAACAGGTACATTTACAGTGATCTGAAGAAAGAACCTTGACATTTCAACAATTCAGTCTTCATTAGTCTCAGTAATCCGATCTCCTAATTGATTCTACAGTAATTGGCCTTACTGCCAGATATTCCAATGTATATCCCTTTTTTTTTCTCTATTAGCCTTATTGCCAGCTATATCTATCTATCTCTCTATATCTCCTCTCTAATGGCCTTATTGCCAGATGTTCCAATGTCTATCTCTTTTTTTTTCTCTATTAGCCTTATTGGAAAATATATCTATCTATCTCTCTATATCTCCTCTCTAATGGCCTTATTGCCAGATGTTCCAATGTCTATATTTCTTTTGACAAGCTCTGTCTCTTATATAGAGCAAATGCCAGAAAACAGTTACAATGATCCAAGGATTAGGATCCTCTCATAACAATCAACGGTCTAGATGAAAAGCACGTGCTTCGCCAGTTGGCAAATGTACAGCTAGCACAGAATATTCCAGCATCTTTGATTTGATTCGGTCTCCAGCTGGCAAACAACATATTTGACAATATCCTCCTCACTTCTGGTTCATGTTGCCTCCATGTGCAACTTTGTAATTATCAGCTTCAGCTCTAACAGCATCATGACTTCCTGCAAGTAAACAGACAAACATTAAGTTCATCATCATGTGGATAAACAACAGGAATTTAAATGTTTTATTAAACAGGCCTCAAAATGTGCAGCTACAGGCAATCGGGCTTCAAATCAGTGAAAATTATGCACTAAATGCCTAAACAGTGTTAAAAAAACAATCGGGTCAACCATCGTTGACTGGAAAATGCAATCGGGTCTTCAAATTTCCATCGCTCTATTCTCCCGCCCATTTTCTTGTATATCGGGCTCCAAATATGATCATATACATCGCAAAATATACGAGGAATCAATCGCTTTTAACAAATTATTTCAAATCCGGCTTTGCATGCTATCGGCGAGACCACTACTGTCGGGAAGAAAATTCAAAGCACGGCCGATGGTTAAAATTATGCCGATGGACTTCATTCATCGGTGAGACAACACCTGTCGGCGAGACAATTCAGGACTCAGCCGATAGCAAAAGTTATATCGATGAGGATTTCTCATCGGGCGGACGATACACGTCGGCGAGAAAAATACAAACTTGGCCGATATCACATGTCAGGCCGATCATCTTTTCGGTGAGAAAATAACTATCGGGGAGAAATTTCAAGACACTCCCAATGGCTACACTTATGCAGATGGACCTCTCCATCGGTGAGACTAACTCGGTCGGCGAGAGAAATATAACACGGCCGATAACACAAGTTAGGCCGATGGGGAAACTTAAAACTTTCGTCTGCATGATATTTTGGAAATATGATGCTCCCCCTTCTCGAATGTCCTAATGACGTCACCGTCATGTTTCGCTTCTGTATATTGGGGAAAAGAAAGACATCATCATCATCATCATGTCAAAGAAAAATAGGAGGATATGAAATATGATCCTGCTGCTGAGAGTAGAATATGATGGTGACGTCATCGCCATATCCGGGCTTCATTAAAATGCAAAGGATGACGTCACCGTCATGCTTAGTTAAGATCAGGGGATAAATGTAATATCGGGTCACCTAAGGAACATGATCAGGTGGTGAATGTAATATGACCCCTTTGCGGCCAAGGTAACCCTCTCGAAAGATCAGGATGATGATCATCATCATCATCATATTCGGGGCTTTTGTTAAACTTAGAACATGACGTCATCATCATATTCGCGAACCGGATCATGTTTTGGAAAATATCCTGCCGAAGGGAAATGTGATGATGATGTCATCCTGATATTTGCTTCTTCGTTTTTCAGATCGGGATGACGTCATCAGGATATTAGCAAAAGGTCATATTTCTCGGCAGGAGGACATTACCAAATATCGGGTAGACAAACAAGATCATGATGATCTTGACAACATGACAGGAATGGAATATCACCCTCCTATAAAAGATAGGGTGATCATCATGATCATGCAAAAGGAGATCAGGAGGATATGATGACGTCATCATCATATTAGCGAATATCAGCAAATATGACCCTCCCTTGAAAGATCAGGATGATGACCCTCCAATAGGATTTTGAAATGCGCATGCAAATATGCAGATGGTGGATTTTCTAAGCAGGGTGATATTATAATATCAGCATGATATTATAATATCATGATGCTCGTTGTTATGAAATATCAGGTTACACTCAAAACATGATGCTCACGATGCGCATAAGGTCATTTGACGGGTAAAACACTCTATCACCCAAAATTGACGTCCGGATATTGGGACTGCATGATTTTTATCGGGTGATAAACCAAGATCATGATGACCTTGACAACATGACTGAGGATAAAAATATGATGATCCTCCTGCGATTATCAGGTTTGACCAAAACTTTGACTGTGCATAACTCCCTCATATGGACGAATTTTCAGGTGATGTAAAAGGCAAACCTGCATGGAATTTCAAGCTCTTTCTAAATATGAGGTCATAGAAACAAAATATGAACTTTGACAAACTGACCTCATGATGATGACCAACCTCATCGAATATCATGATGATGATGCACCTGACTCATTTTCACCAAACCGCCAGAAAGCAGACAACACAAGCCAAGCCAAAAAGTTGGGTCCCTGTTTTGATAATGCAAAATGGGGCGTGTTGTGTAACCACACAACATGTTCCCATGATAATAGGCATGCAAATGTTGAGGATCGATTAACCCCTTTAGTCTTCTTGGAGGACGATTATCTGGTGGGGGATTATTGTTGGTTTTGGGGAAAAAGAAAGAGAAGGAGCTCTCACTCTGCACTGGTGAAAGATTGAGAGCAGGCTTATGGTGGCCAAACTAGGAATTACTCTTGCTCTGGAAGGAATTGTGTTCAGGTAGTGTAAAGCATGTTATTCTTGTTACACTATGAGATATGAATTTCTGTATATTGAGCTCTCTTAATATATATATGGAGCCTATATTGTTTAACTAGCTCTTGGGTATCTTTACCTTTGTTATATTCTTTTGGTGATAGCTTGAGGCCAATGGCTGAGCTTGCAAACTTTTAAGACAATTTTCTTTTGTTTTGGAGGCTCAAGGCCTTACGGCTGAGCCGTAATACAATGTATTTTGTTTCCTATGTCTGAGCTCTAGGCCAATGGTCGAGTTGCATGATATTGTATTATTGACTGTGTCTAGCTTGAGGCCAATCGCCAAGCTGCACTGTAATGAAGTCTTGACTGTAACTAAGTTTGTGGCTATGGAGGCTGAGCAACCTTGTATTACATTCTTTATTGTATTATTTCTCAAGACCATGGAGGCCGAGCAAGACTGTATTATATTCTTTACTGTATAATCACTCAAGGCCATGAAGGCCAAGTAGCACTGTCAAACATTCTTAATTGCATTGTCTCTCAAGGCCATGGAGGCCGAGCGACACTGTATTGCATTCTTCTGTGTCTTGCTCGAGGTCATGGAGACCGAGCTTCACCACCTTGTATTCCATACCTGTGCCTAAGCTCATGGCCATGAAGGCTGAACTTGTTACAATGTTTACTAAGCTATTTTCATACCTCAAGGCCATGAAGGCCAAAATTAATACATGGAAATTCATATTGCAACTATGGCTCGAGGCCATCTCAGCTGAGCCCATGTTTAAATTGTAACATACGAACGTCAAGTAATGATGTGATATGGATAAAAACAAGTGTCATGACTCATATATTGAGTCAAGTCTGAGGTGCTCATGGCATAAAGGTGCTGAGCAATGTTGTATAATACTCATTGATGGCTACAACTTGCATAAACATCACACAGCTTCTGTCACTGTGTTGCTGGCTGATACGACCTTAAACAAAACAGTGCTTAAAGCACTCAAGCCAAACGATAACCCAACTTGTATAAAAGTGGAATGTTATATAATAAGGGTATTTAGACTACCCAAGTTTATACTTGTTATCTTTGGATAAGAAGTTGGTAAAGTTATTATAGACTATGGCTATATTAAGTGGCAGCTTGCATGCTAGCCAAGACACTAGAAATGAATTGATCTTTTAATGATAACTACCCTCTATTTATTTAAGTGAGATTAGAGATACTACCTAAGCTCATAAGGGTAATAAGAGTCATCATTCATGATAAAATCACACTAATTAACTAAGGCAAGGAATGCCTAGTATAGTATGAATATGATTCTATCTTATATGATAATTTATTTAGATGTTGTGAACCACGATGGACCTAGAATGGTAAATGTGGTTCGATTGTGTAATAACCTAGAGTGGAAGGAGGTGACAAGGAGTCACAAGTTCCTTGCTACAAAGGTAGCCTAATTGGTCAAAACAAACCCGAGATGGGACTCGAGTGTTAAGGTATGGACAATGAATCAAATAGATCACATGCATACTAGACCTAGAGTGGTGAATATGGTTTAACTTTTGACATGATTAGAAAGTGGAATAAGGTGACGTGGAGTCACAGATTCCCTATAACGGAACTTGACTATTAATGATAGTTTTATGATAACTATGATGCATCTAATGTATTTAAAAGATATGTCACTAGTAGAAATATGGCAAATAAATGACCAGGTGACTAAAACTTTTAGTCACATGACCAAACTTTTAGTCACGTGACTAAAACTTTTTACAACACAACTATAAATGACTAAATAAATGACTAATTTCGTCATCGGGCAAAAAACACAGCTAAATAATTGTACAGACAAATAAAAATGACTAAATAAATGACTATTACTCCTCTATTCTTTTTTCTTTGCAATTTGATCATAATCCATGAATTGAAAGACAATACAAGGCAAAGCAATAAATGTCTGCTTAGACCAAAGGAATAAAGAAAGAGAAAGGATTGAACAAAGGGTTAAGAAGAAAAAAGACAAATCATACAATAGGAAATATACAAAAAAAAAAAAACAAGAAAATAGACAAACTGGATAGATACAAATAAAATAAAGACAAAATTATTAATTATAAAACTTTTAAATATACTATAATATTGATAAATTATTTAATTTTGCAAGTCCAGTATGCACAAGTATAATTTAAGTTAAATTAATTTAAATTATATAATTTAATAACTTAAGTTGTATAATTTATAACTTATATAACAAAGTAATTATGTAATTTAAGTTAAATATTATTTAATAATATTTCATATTATTTAAATATTATAATAATGAATAATTATGTTGTAATATAATTTCATAATTTTATAATTAAAATTATAATATAAGTTTTTGCCTTGTGCTTGAGTTCAGTTCACTTTAGTTCTAGGGTTTAGGGTTTAGGGTTTAGGGTATAGGTGGTTTAGGGTTTAGGGTTTCAAGTTAGGGTTTAGGGTTTCGTGTTTAGGCCGTTTAGGGTTTCAGGTTTAGGGTTTAGGGTTTAGGGTTTAGGGTTTAGGGTTTAGGGTTTTGGGTTTCGGGTTTAGGGTTAAGGGTTTAGGGTTAAGGGTTTAGGGTTTAGGGTTTAGGGTTTAGTGTTTAGGGTTTAGGGTTTAGGGTTTCAGGTTTAGGGTTTAGGGACTGTATTGGCAGGGCGTTGATGTTTGGTCTATTTCCCTGTCTACACTAACAAGTGTGGCATGTATTTTCTTTGTAAGGCATTGAATACCTCTATGGTTCATAATGATCATTGTTCAACAGATTTTTGGAATATGTGGCTCCTGAGACTCTAGAAGAGGGCACCGATTATTGGAATGCCTAGATGAAGAGGAGATTCATGATCTATGTCCATGCAAAGCTTATGATTGGTACATGCATTTTTAACTCAACCAATACTTTCATTTTCTTCATTTATTAGCTTAAGCTTAAAAATGTATGTCGTTTTGTTGTGTGTTTTAGTGGACAACGAATACATAATATTGGGGTCGACCAATCTAAACCAGAGATCTCTGGATGGAGGAAAAGACACAGAGATAGCATAGGGATGTTGATTTTAGTGAACGGTTCTTTAAATGCGAGGGTTTGAGCAGAATTAGCTTCATCACGTCGATCATGGAATCCAGATTTCTCTTGCCTTTTTTTGTTTCTGTTCATTCATTTTTGTTTAAAGTTTTTTTAATCTTTTAGCAATCGAGTTTTATTTTTTAGATAATTTGTTGCCATGTTTGTGTGCAACGGATGATCTACGATGCAGTGATGTTGCAGTGGCCGGTCGACGAGATTTGTGCGCGCCGTTGTTTATCATCATTGAAGGCCTGGCATGTCTCTGAGACGTCCACTCTAGCTTGAAGATTGTGTAACAGAGTAGATATTATAGTAGGCCCGAGATCAGATCTATAGATCCCCTTTTGTAAGGGTTTGTTCAGATTTGGCCTATAAAATAGCAGAGCACATTCTAGGGTTTGTAAAATAGGCGGAGCACATTCTAGGGTTTGTGTGACTGTGTATTATGACCCTACTTTAGTGGGTGTGCTTGCGAGCGGGTCTGGAAACTAAGAATATACTTGACTTTGTGATTAAGAAGTTGTCAAGCCCTAGTTTTGATGATTTTTATGCATGCAAGTGTTCTTTTCTATATATACATCTATCATCATTTATTAGCTTGGAATGTAAATATGATCCACCACTTCTTGTTCTTCACATTAATGTTTTTATCTTTGTTTTATATTTTATTCTTTTATTTTGACTATTAAAGTTGTGTTTAAGTTTATTTTTACAATAAATTAATTTATAATATTGTTATTTTATATATTTTTCACTCAAAATATAACTATTAAAACTATTTAAAGGTGTTATTAAATAGTATATGTATCTATGTGGATAATCATATTTTTTGGTCAAGCATTGTACATTTATATTTTCTTTGTTATTCTATGTTGTTTTGCAGATATAGTTATAAACATTTACAGATATTAACCATTTGATAGCATTTTTAGGTGTTGCTTAGTGTCTTAAGAATGATCATGATAATTTAAGAGATTTTAGATGACTTCAAATTTGAGTCATATATAAAAAAGAAAAAATAGTGACATTTATCATAACTACCATTTCTAATAATATTGGTTCTCATTTTGAATATTGTAAACAATTAATATTGTAATAACATTTCTCCAAATATATTATTTCAACTTTAATTTTGTGATGCAAAGACATCCCTCTGCTATTCACTCAAACACAAAACACAGAGACTAAATTTACAACCATACGAGATTGCAACAAAACAATAATTCACTTTATTATGCCAAATCATTACATCAATTAAACAACATTACAAACATGTGTTTAATGGTTGTTTTCTCTTGTTTGAACCTGCATACATACACAACTCCCATGGCTGTGGAAATTAGTGACTAAATATACTACCAATTGACGACAATTAATGATTACAATGACTAAATATACTACCAAATTGATGATTGAATATACTACCAAATTACCAAATATACTACCAAATTGATGACTAAATATACTGCCAAATTGATGACTACATATACTACCAAATTAATGACTAAATATACTACCAAATTAATGACTAAAATTTGTTTGGTCATAAATTTGGTTGTGAGATAAATGACCGACAATAAACTATCAATGGTCACGTGACCAAACTACTAATCACATGACCAATTTTTGTCAATTTTTTTAGTCATTTATTTCTATTTTTCTACTAGTGAGTTGATTCTTGATTGAAGGAGAAAATGAATTAGAGGTAAAGTTGTATTGCCTTGTAGGAAGCATTAAGTGCCTACCAAGTTTGTTGGAAATGACTAAAATTTGTTTGGTCATAAATTTGGTTGTGAGATAAATGACCAGCAATAAACTGCCAATGGTCACGTGACCAAACTACTGATCACATGACCAATTTTTGTCAGTTTTTTTAGTTATTTATTTCTATTTTCTACTAGTGTGTTGATTCTTGATTGAAGAAGGAGAAAATGAATAAGAGGTAAAGTTGTATTGCCTTGTAGGAAGCATTAAGTGCCTACTGAGTTTGTTGGAGGTACTATTTCTCCTAGGTAATTATATACTTATAAGAATGAATACTAAGATTAGTATGAAACTCTTGTATTTCAATGTAAATGGAAGCCATCTTTTACGAATGGCCATACTTTACAAATGAGATATGAGATATTAAAACCCATGAGGATGCTTGAGATAGAGTCTTTTTAGTAAGACCATCATTTTAGACTATTATGATATAAGTCTCAAATGTCATGATCTTGAATGTAAACCTAGGGATAGGTCAACATGAAACTGCGAACCTAGGAAGGTTAGAAGTTGGAAAACTTGTTTTGACTATTGAGATTTTGGAAAATGGAACCGGGTGATGAGGAGTCATAGGTTCCTTGGTGTGAAATTAACCTATTACATTTGATGAACTCCTATATAGGAGTTGATTGTCCTAGTATAGGACTATGAATTGAACTGAATTCACATTTTACTAGACCCTGAGAGGTCGCATTAAACATAATGTAGGACATGACAACTTCTAAGTCAAGTAAGGGTGGTGGACATACGACTACGTGGCAGCTTGCATGCTAGCCAAGACACTAGAAATGAATTGATCTTTTAATGATAACTACCCTCTATTTATTTAAGTGAGATTAAAGATACTACCTAAGCTCATAAGGGTAATAAGAGTCATCATTCATGGTAAAATCACACTAATTAACTAAGGCATGGAATGCATAGTATAGTATGAATATGATTCTATCTTATATGATAATTTATTTAGATGTTGTGAACCATGATGGACCTAGAATGGTAAATGTGGTTCGATTGTGTAATGACCTAGAGTGGAAGGAGGTGGCGAGGAGTCAAAAGTTCCTCACTACAAAGGTAACCTAATTGGTCAAAACAAACCCAAGATGGGAGTCGAGTGTCAAGGTATGGACAATGAATCGAATTGATCACGTGCATACTAGACCTAGGGTGGTGAATATGGTTTAACTTTTGACATGATTAGAAAGTGGAATAAGGTGATGTGGCATTATAGATTCCCTATAACAGAACTTGACTATTAATGATAGTTTTATGATAACTATGGTGCATCTAATGTATTTAAAAGATATGTTGATTCTTGATTGAAGAAGGAGAAAATGAATAAGAGGTAAAGTTATCTTGCCTTGTAGGAAGCATTAAGTGCCTACCGGGTTTGTTGGAGGTACTATTTCTCCTAGATAATTATATACTTATAAGAATGAATACTAAGATTAGTATGAAACTCTTGTATTTCAACGTAAATGGAAGCCATCTTTTACGAATGGCCATACTTTACAAATGAGGTATAAGATATTAAAACCCATGAGGATGCTTGAGATAAGGTCTTTTTAGTAAGACCATCATTTTAGACTATTATGATATAAGTCTCAAATGTCATGATCTTGAATGTAAACCTTGGGATAGGTCAACATAAAACTATGAACCTAGGAAGGTCACAAGTTGGAAAACTTGTTTTGATTATTGAGATTTTGGAAAATGGAACAGGGTGATGAGGAGTCATAGGTTCCTTGGTGCAAAAGTAACCTATTACATTTGATGAACTCCTAGATAGGAGTCGATTGTCCTAGTATAGGACTATGAATTGAACTGAATTCACATTTTACTAGACCCCGAGAGGTCACATTAAACATACTGTAGGACATGACAACTTCTAAGTCGAGTAAGGGTGGTGGACATACGACTACGTTCATTATGAAATGTATATGTATGTGTTGGTTAACAGATTTGTCACCTAACTCTATATACTCACATCCAGACAAGTGACAAATGTTATCAATAGTTGAGCCTAATATATTGGTGTTTTACACAGGCTCTCTACTTATTTAACAAGGTACAGTTACCTTCGACAGATATTCTGATGAATGAAAAACTCACGATTGCTTTTAACCAGAAATAAAAACAAAGGTAGAGCTTTAACCAGAAAGCAGTAAAGGTAGATTTACAACTAAGAGTTCATAGACTTCCAGCCACATAACATGTATTGACAATATCACACACGTATACATATATTCACCACCTTAAATGATATATCAACAGATAAATTATTCCCAGCAGTGAGCAAGATTTATGAATATCCAACCACCTAGACACATGAATATCATTAACAACAAAAGCAACACATTCAACTAAAGAGGAACATGAATCCAAATAACCATAACACAAAGTTTATGATCATCTGAATCTCTATTGCATTAACTTATATTGCATATATCAAAGTAGCTAAAAATAAAATTAACTATCACCCTTGCAAAACAAAGTTTTTCCAAAGATCCTCAAATTTGACTAGCTATCTAGAATTTATAGATGAGCCAAATCATAATTGTCCTTAAAAAACATAACGGCTTCTTGGAAAAGCCAATTAAAAGATGTTTAAATAATAATTATAATAAAAGGGCCCTCCAGAGACAATAGTTTTAGAGCAAGTATGAAATAACTGAAAGCATGAAATTTAAAATCAAATGAGGATTTGTAAATCCCTGTCGCCGTCATCCACCTCATCCATCTCTTCATCTTCTTTTGACTGCTCACCTTCTCTAGTGACACTTTGTGCTACTTGTAGTACCAGTGCTCACAACCTAGCTTTATACGCTCTATACTTGTTGATAACAAGCGTTAAAGACATGCCTGGTGGAGATCCTGTCATGCTGATGCGACGTTTCTTCTTCATGACTGCCCTGTCAGAGTCTATCACCTTTCGATGCACCTCGTCGATGCCACTTTTGCAATTGTTGATATAGACCGCCAATTTAGAGAGTTTACTCAATGAATCACCCGAGACTTTATCATAATTCACTATTTCCTCTGTTACCCTCCTCTTGAAGTTTTGTTTAATTACTTTGACATCCAAGAGTTTCTCATCATTGGACCAGTTAGCCTCTATCCCCAGAGCAGTGAAATCTCTTTTGATTCTCATCATCTCCTTGTAAAAGATTGCAACTATTTTCCCCATCTCCTCTTCTGTTGCAGTTATGATACAAAGTTTCCACTCTATTTCATCAGCCAACTCAGTTGTATCTAGCTCCCCAGGATTAGCTATAACTTCTTCAGCCATTAAGATACTAGGATCCATATTGACTAACTCTTGTATTTCTTTAGAAGCTATATTCAGACTATGGTGGTCACTTCGGGCTTTCTCAAATTCTACTATCAAAACCTCCCTTTTAGCATGTATGAAATCAAACAACTTCACTGCCTCCTCGATAAAAATGAGACCATAAAAAATAATCTTTTCGACCCATTGATCCATAGCTTTTCTTAGAGACAAAGAGGTTTTGACTTGTTGAAGTAAATTTGGATCAAGGGTGCGGAGGTTGACAGCTGAGGAGTTTTTAGTTGAGGGAGTCATTCCTTCAACAATTGAATTAGCAAAAGAGGACAAGGAACTTACATGTGCCAGCAGTTTCAAATTTTCTCCTTGCAATCTTTTTACCCTTTTAGAGATATTGTCAACTGAATACTAGATATGATATAGATCACCCTTGGTAGTTGCTAGTCCCAGGTCTACTCGACGTACTTTGAAGTCAGCTTCTGTTACCTCATCTTCATTCTTTTATTCCAGTGGATCTGTAATTTCTAGAAACAGGTTTCCCAAGGTGGCATCGGTCACTATTCTCAACATCCTTTTTGCACGCTTGGGTTTTGGAAACATTTGCAACAAACTGGCTATAGTATCGACACTTTCATCAACAGGAAGAGTATATCTCTTCTTCTTTTGAACTACTTTTTTCAACCAGTTTGGGGATGGATCTGACAAATTAGCAGCATTGGAAGTAGCCACTACAAGTACAAGGTGAGAATGTTGCTTTGGCATTTCTTTTTGTTGTGGAAAAATTTGGCGGGCTAAGCAATGAATGCAACAAATTATCCTCTCCAATTTTAGAGAAAATGAAAGAATTAGAATCACTTACATGATGGTTAGGCGAGGGTACATGGTCTGCTTTGGATGACGAAGTAGCCAATCTAGTATTTCTTTTCACTATTTGGGCATCCTGCTCACAAGTGGTCTTCACTCTCCCTATTTCTTTAGGTGGTCTTTCATCATCACCATTTGATTGCGAGCCGACTCTATGGAGAGTCAGGTCCAAAATAGATGATTTTTTGTATGAATGGGTAGTCTGAGATCTGGCCTAATTCTGAGAGGCTAACTCCCTTGGTGTTGTGGAACCAGCACACTCCTTCACTTTTCCTTGTAACCACTTCTCTGTTCTTATCAAAACATGCAAAGAAAGTAACATAATATCAGTGACCTCTTTCTCAGACCATCTTATAGGAGGCATGGGTTCCCTTGACACTGCATCATAACCTTCTCCTAACATGTTTGAAAAATTATTGGTGATCTCAGGAACCTGAATATTCAACTTGAAGGCACAGACCTGGTCTATAGTCAACCTCATCCATTTTCTCCTTTGAAGTTCCCTCTCATCAACACAGTCCTCCCAAAAATCCTCGAGTTGAGGATGATGTGAATAGGAACCACCTCCATGCATATTTTCTTTTATGAAATTCTTACTATCAAAAGATACATGGGGAGACAAACTATGTAGACTGAACTCAGACAACAACTTGTCAACATTTCAAGCACCATCATTACTTTTGTAGGAATAAAAAGATAGAGACACTGGGAAAGAATACCCTTTCTTTTTCATAGCCTGGTACTTAACATTCACCGTTGCCATTTGGCAGCATACCTCCAGCAACACCAAATAATTAGAAGGGTACCAAGGCAATTTTAATGGGGCATTTTCAAAAACCCCGATTCTTAAATAGGAGAAATGATCAAACTGTATATAAAAACTCCCAAACTTCATGACTAATGTAGATGCTTCTATTGAAAACCTTTTCTCCATTGAGCCATTAATTTTCTTAGCTAACATCATAGAAAAAGCATCATTAACACGTCTAAAGTCTTTCATACCTTCATTCTTTTGCAATTGGGGAAAAATCTGATACATAGGCGTACTTGTTGTAGAACTCCCTTGAGTCCTCAAACTAGGCCAAGTAGCCTCTTTGAGCCACTATGTAGACTAGCTGGGAACACATGTGGAAGCTCACCTTTTGCATAAAGTTCATTAGTTGTTCATGTAAACAATCACTAATAATCTTCGGCTAGTCAATACGGTGGTCTCCACAAATCAATAAAATAAACCTGCACATCCAAAATTCAAAAATATTTGACTCAAGCCTCCCAACTACTCTGTTCAATAGGGTTATCATATCTAAAATTTCTTCCTTGAAATGACTCCTCAAATTGAGAGGAACCTCCTGCAACATTATAAAAAAAAATGCACGAAATAACAGAAACACAGAAGGAATTTATTGATCACAGGCCACTTCGAGGGGGCAACCTCCTTTGAGCAAGCTCAATACAATAAATTCATGGATGCCTTCATTGGCCTCAACACGTACTTATATACTAAGTCTAATCTAAACAACTATTACTTCCCATGAATGTGGGATGATACAATATACTCATGGGATGACTTACAAAGCATATGCATCCAACAACAATATACTAACAAAGTAAAGAGAAGGGTTAAACATGAGTTCCTAACATCCCCTCCCTCTTAGAAAAGATTTGTCCTCAAAGCTTAAGATGTGGAAATTGTTTCTGAATCTGAAGGAGTGGTTCCCATGTAGCATCCTCTGGTTGCATTCCGTGCCACTAAATTAATACCTTTGTGATGGTTCAAGAGCGAAGCTGACGAGTGCGCCTGTCAAGGATTGCCTCCAGCTCCAAAATGATGGATCCTTCATTATCTAGTTCTGGTAAAATAATTTGTGCTCTGATGTTGGTGCCAAGAACTTTCTTTAGAAAAGAGACATGAAATACCAGATGAACGTGGGAAGGAGGAAGCTTCAATTTATAAGCAACTAACCCAATCTTCTGAAGAACCTTATATAGCCCATAGAACTTTGGAGCTAGCTTATGATGCCCTTTGAGTTTCAGGGATGATTGCTTGTATGGCTGTAGATGAAGAAAAACCATATCACCTACTTGAAAAGTGCACTCAGAACGGTGCTGATCTTCTTGTTTCATTCAATTTCTTGCCATGTGAAGATTGTCTTGTAAAATATGAAGAATCTAATCTCAGGTTTGGCGAACCGTGTCGACTGCCTGCACTGGTGAACTGCTGGGGGTGTATGGAAGGAGCACTGGCGGTGCTTGACCATAGACTGCTTCATATGGAGTCATTTTAGATGCAGTGTGGTAGAAGGTATTGTACCACCATTCAGCGAGAGGGAGCCACTTTGCCCACTGATGCTATTGTTCTGAGATGAAGGAACGAAGATAAGTTTCCAAACATTTGTTGATAATTTCAGTCTGACCATCTATTTGTGGGTGATACCCTAAACTCATCTTCAATTTGGTGCCAGTGTGTCAAAATAGTTCTATCCAAAAATGACTGGTGAAAGTTGCATCACGATCTGAGACAATGGAAAAAGGGATACCATGAAGACAGAAGATCTAGTCCATGAAAATTTGTGCAACTAAGGAGGCAATATAGGGATGGCTGAGGGCACAAAAATGACTATATTTGGAGAGGTGATCAACCACAACCAAGATCACTGTCTTCCCTCCAGATTTAGGGAGCCCCTCAATAAAATCCATAGAAATATCTGTCCAAATCTGTGTAGGGATGGGCAAGGGTTCAAGCAATCCAAGAAGGAGTGTTGTTTCACCCTTGTTGCATTGGAAGGTATCACATTCAGCCACCATCTGTTGAATTTCCATTTTCATTCCCTTCCAAAAGAAGTTATGCCATGCCCGCTCATAAGTTTTGAGGAACCCAGATTGCCCTGCTGATGGAGAAGCATGGAGTTCATAGAAGACAGCTTGTTGAAGATCTGTGCTCTGGGGAAGCACCAGACGACCCTTGTATCTCAGAGAAGCACCATCCCAAGAGTAATGCGGTACAATAGAAGAGTCATTGGCCAACTGTTGGATGATTTGAGATAATGAAGAGTCATTAACATAGCCCTGCTGGATAGATTCCAACCAATTTGGAACAGGCATAGAAATAGCTGAAAGAGAAGCTTGGTCATCAAATGTGCGAGAAAGAGCATCCACCATAGTATTATCCTTACCCTTCTTGTAAGTGATCTCATAGTCATAACCCATGAGTTTTCTAACCCATTTCTATTGTGCTAGGGAGGAGACCCGTTGTTCTAGGAAATATTTCAGACTCTAGTGATCAGTCTTGATTCAGAAATGATTCCCTAGTAGGTATGGCTTCCACTTCTGTACTACATGCAAAATAACCATCATTTCCTTCTCATATGTAGAGAGTACTAAATGCTTACTAGAAAGGACTTTGCTGGTGAATGCAATGGGATGTTCATCTTGAAGGAGAAGAGCACCAAGTCCATTGCCGCAAGCATCACTCTCAATAGTGAAGGTCTTGGAAAAATTTGGCATAGCTAGAATAGGTGTAGTACACATAGCTTGTTTCAATTTTTCAAATGCACACTTAGCAGCATGTGTCCATGTAAAAGCATCCTTTTTCAACATAGCTATTAATGGAGCTACAATCTTCCCGTAATCCTTGACAAACTTGTGATAGTAGCCAGTCAGTCCCAAAAAACCACAGAGGCTCTTAAGTGTCTGAGGATGCGGCCAATTTTTTATAGCAGCTATTTTGGCAGGATCCACTCGAACCCCTTGGGCTGAAACAATATGCCTGAGATACTCCACTTCCTCCTGTCCAAAGACACATTTAGACTATTTTGCATAGAGATGATGATCAGAGAGAAGTTACAGTACAAGATCCAGATGTTGGAGATGCCAAGCCAATGTTTTACTATAGATGAGGATATCATCAAAGAAGACCAGAATGAATTTCTGCAAGTAGGGCCAGAATATTTTATTCATCAATGCCTAGAATGTGGAAGGAGCATTAGTGAGGCCAAAGGGCAGGACCAAAAACTCATAGTGGCCATCATGTGTGTGGAAAGCTATTTTAGGGATATCATCCTCATGAACCCAAATTTGGTGATACCCAGAACGAAGATCCAACATGGAGAAAAAATGAGCACCATGAAGCTCATCAACAATAGGAATCGGAAACTTATCCTTGATTGTGATGTGATTAAGTGCTCAAAAATCAATGCAGAGGTGCCATGATCCATCTTTTTCTAGACAAGAAGAACTGGTGAAGAAAAGGAACTGGTACTAGGGTGAATAATACATTGCTTTAGTAAGTCCTGAATGAGCATCTCAATCTTTGTCTTTTGGTGAAATGGGTAGTGCTAGGGCCTGATGTTGGGAGGAACCCTTCCAGAAAGGAGATGAATACGATTGTCCTCTAGTCATGAAGGTGGCAATCCCACTGGTTCGGCAAAGACACATGCATATCTATCCAAAATTCATTATAGATCTAAAGGAGTAGTGGAGACTGCTAATGGTTGCATATGAATGGAATGGAGCTAAGTGATGACACCATGTGAATTCTTCTTAAGGAGATTTTCCATGAGATGTGAATTGATGATGCTAAGAGACCCTAGTTGTAAGCCCTTCAATGTGTGTTTTTTCCCATTGTCTGAAAACTACATCCAAAGTTCAGCAAAATCCCATAAGATGGGTCCAAGTGTGCATAACCATTGAGTGCCCAAAACCACATCACATCCGCCTAAGGGCAAGTCAAACATGTCAGAGCATAGGTTATAATCTCCAATAGAGATACACACATTGTGACACTTCCCTTTGCAAGGTAATGTGCCCCCATTGGCAATCATGACTTCAAAGTTGGAGCCAGGATGGACAAAACAATCAGCCTATTTGGTGATCTGAGGGTCAATGAAGTTATGAGTGCTACCAGAATCAATGAGTATTGTAAGAGGGAGCTTCTTGAAGTAACTCTTGACCTGCATGGTTTATGGGGTGGTGACTCCTACTAAAGTATGGAGAGAGATCTCTGGGTGGTCTTTCTGAGAAGTAGGGTCAATAGACCGCTGCTGATTTTTGACTTGATCATCTACTGTATCATGAGCATCTTCATAAACATCAGTTGCAGGCAGAGAATCCACATCCAAGAGATAGAGCTTTTGCTCAACACATCTATGTCCCCTAGTGAATTTCACATCAGAATTATAACAAAGCCCTTTTTCTCTACATGTCCGCATCTCTGCTTCAGACAAATGCTTGATAAGAGTTGTTCTAGGAGCTCGCATTATTAGAGGTCTTTGAGAAACCATATTTCTGAATGGAACAAAAGTGGATTTACAGCGCTGTTGAGCTGTGATCTTGTCCTCTGCCAACTTAGCCAACCCTAGGGCTTCCACCATTGTGCTGGGACGGAACATTTTAACCTCAGATCAGATTGCATTCTTCAAACCACTGACAAAATAACTCCTGAAGAATTCATCAGACAATCCCTCTATGTGATTGGCCAGTTTTTCAAATTCTGTCTAATATTCTCTCACAGTGCCAGTTTGGTGAAGTTTAGTGAGTGCTCCTATGAAGTCATCAAAAGCACTAGGGCTAAATCATTGCAAAATGAGTTTGCAAAAATCTATCCATTTTGGCTCTTCATGAGCCTTGATGTACCAACAGAACCATTGAAGGGCTTCATGTTCCAAATGAAAGGATGCAAGTGGGACTTTGTTGACATCAAAAGTATTATGCAGACTGAAATATTGTTCTGCTCGGTATATCCATCCAGTCAGATCATCACTATTGAAGCAAGGAAAATCAAGCTTCGACCCATAAAAATTGCTGGAAGAAGAGAACCCAGTGTCTGTAGAAGACTTTGGCTGCCATCTATTGTTCATGGCTAAATGCTGAAGATTGAGGTTGAGAACTTTTTCATCAAGATCTTGGAGTTTGATCTTGAGGGAAGCAAGTTTATCCTCCATGTTTTTTGCTCATGTGCGGGTGACAACCATAGCCAGGAGATTTTTTTTTTTGGGGGAAAGGGTAGAAAAACAAAATGGAAACTTTTTTAGTAAAGGAAAATTTGGATTTAGGAAAAACTCTGATGGGTAATTGTGGTTTGACTAGGTTTTGGACACTTTCTAAGGGACAGGGAAGTAGAAAATGGGGATTTCAGAAGCGGGGTGAAAGAATGGGAAAATTTGTCCAAGAGGGACAAAGGAGTAGAAATAGGAAATGAACACTATGGCAAAATTTGAAGGCTATTGGGTGAGAATCGAAGAAGTTATGGCAAACCCTAAAAATAGACAAATGTGGGATTTTTGGCTTCGATAAGTGGAATTTGGGATAGGGTCCTCAAGGAAGGAAATATGTAAAATGAAATTCCAGGGGTTCCAGTGAATTTTGAGAGGAAACGGAGCTAAAGCAAGGAAGATATGGCAAAAAAATAGATTTTTTTAGGAAATGTTCTGCAACAGGATCTACAAATGGTTCTGGACAGATTCAATCTGTGATTTGTCAGCTGGCAATAGATATGGACCCCAAGTATGTTCGATTAAGGTTTAGGGGATTCACTTGGCTACCAATGCTGTCTAACAACTTGCGTATTGGGGCAATACCCCTCACTCCATAGCTCAGGTAAAACTGATAACAACTTTGCCACAAACGACAGCTCTTGGTTTACCTCACAGATGGGAACTAGTCAATCAGGTAGGGGTCGTTGCCCTTTTCGCTGGCAAGTCCTCTCAATGGGCCAACTACTTTGGGGTTCCTGTGGTACTCCTCACAATGAGTTTTAGGGCTATGCCTAGGCACTTCCCACAGTTAAGCAGATAGGGATTATTCCCTAATCTGAACTTGTAATTGAAATGAACAATATAGATGCAAAAAAAGAACTACTGCAATAATCATACTGCCTAGAGGCCACTGCGGAAAAAAAAATTGGTAGAAATTCCACCCAGTGAGCCCAAGAAAGTGCTCTGATACCAGATGAGAGGAACCTCCTGCAACAATATAATGAAAAATGCATGAAATAACAAAAATAGCAAAAACACAGAAGGAATTTATTGATCACAGGCCACTTCGAGGGGGTAGCCTCCTTTGAGCAAGTTCAATACAATAAATTCGTGGATGCCTTCATTAGCCTCAACACGTACTTATATACTAAGTCTAATCTAAACAACTAATACTTCCCATGAATGTGGGATAATATAATATACTCACAGGACAACTTATAAAGCATATGCGTCCAACAACAATATACTAACAAAGTAAAGAGAAGGGTTAAACACAGGTTCCTAACACAAATTAGCGGGTAACCGAGACTTGCCAGTCTTTTCAAATTCTAACCAATGTTTGGCAATGCAGGTGTGACACCAGTCCTTCCTCTCATTATAATAATTCCAAGTTGAGGATATAGAAACATCAGCGTTGTCTTCATATTCCTCCAAATTTAGGGTTGAAGCAACAAACTTAGAGTCAATTCTTGCCACTACGACACCACTGGAGGTCCTTATTTCCTGTGAGTCTGGAAAATAACCATTAGCACATGTAACCATCAATTCCGGACAATGCACAACAAGCAAAAAACCACCAGCCTTATCCAAGCTGTTGCTGATAATTTTCTCCGCCAAGGGAATTCATTTCTCAGACTGCATTCTCCTCCAAAAATTATTTAAATCAACATGGCCTAAATTCATATCTCTCACTTCAGAAAGGCCATTGTCCATGATAGAAACCATAGGGGTTCCTTGGAATTTAAACTTTATCTTTACGTACTCAAGAAACTAGAAAACTAGAGACTCGGAGATATATGCAGAGAGCAGAGGATAAGCCAAGACACCAACAGGAAATTCCTTGCGTAGATACATGGGAATGAAAATCTCTAACCCCTTAAAGAAAATAATGAGCCTTTATAAAGAGAGGGAGCTGCTAGCTGTGCTGACCTATGAAAATGGAATTGTGTTGAAATTTCATACGTAGCAAATTAGTCATTTATCAAAGTCACTTCTCATAAATTTGCTAAGGAAAGCTATTAAATGCTGGCGGTGAATTTATCTTTATAACTCATAAATGCATGCCTTGACTTTCCCTCTGAGAATTGTGCCACTATGTCCTCATGTACTTCAAACTGAATGTAAAGTGACAAGTGTCATTTCTTTGTATTGTGCGCCAACGTAGCAAATGCCACTTGGGAAAGTGTGTTGTTCAAAGTCGGTAAGTCAGGCAAAAGTTGAACATTTGAACTAGGAGTCAGAGATTCAAAACTTCAAAGAATCCTCGACCTCCCAACTACAAAGAAAAGGTTTCAATCATTAAGACACAAGGAAGGACTCAAAGTGTGGGAACCTAAGACAAGTTAGTAAGTCAGGTGGTTCAAGAACTTGTGAACTCGCTGACTTCAGCTCAAAATGACTAAGTAAACTTTGACCCAAGGAAAAACCTAAGGGAAACGACTGACAAAGAATGAAAGGAAAAACAAATAATGGACAAGGATGCCTTTTTGCAAAAAAAGGGGGCAACAACTGGCTCTAACTAGGGACAAGGACTCAGGAGGACATAGAGAACCTAGGCAAACCATGGCAAACAAACATTATTCCAAGGGTGATAGAGTCACACCAAAAATGAAATAACACACAATAACAATAGAAAAATAGGGAAAGAAACTATGGTACAGGGCCAAACTCAAAAACTCTACCAATTGCATAATTTTAGATCTTGCCCATTGTAGGCAAGAGGCAGCAGTGTTCCATTAGGGTAAGCCAATAGAAATTTATTCTCTCCCATAACTTCTCTAATCTTGAAGGGGCCTCTCCACAAAGAATCAAATTTCTTATGTGCACCTTTCGGTTCTCCTCTCCTATCCCATAAAAGCACAGAATCTCCCACAACAAAGTTTTGTTGTTTAGCCCTTTTATCAGAAATCCTTTTGACAGTCTGCTGGTGCTTGGCAATTCTATCTATAGTGAATTCCATCTACTCTTCTAGATGATTTAAGTACAATATCCTCTTCTCTAGTGCTAATTGAAACTGTTCATCTTCAATTGCTTTCTGCAAATTCAATGCAGACAATTCTAGAGGAATAGGAATTGCACTATCAACACCATAAACTAGATGGAAAGGAGACATACCAATTGCCCTTTTATATGTTATCCTATCAGCCCAAAGAGCATCATACAGATTTTTATGCCATCCCCTTTGATTTTCTTGTACCAGCTTTTTGACAATAGAGATGAGATTTTTGTTGCTTGATTATGCCTGTCCATTACCTTGTGGGTAATAATCAGATGAATAAGCAAGGCTAATACCAAAATCATAACAGAAAAGAGTAATTTCTGTAGAAGAAAAACTTGAAGCATTATCAGTCACTAGCTTCTTAGGCACACCAAACTTGACTAAAATGTTCTCCTTAAGAAAGGTACAAACAACTTTAGAAGTGGTAATCTTCACTGGGATAGCTTTTACCTATTTGGTAAAATAATTTGTTGCAGTTAAAATGTGAGTATGTCCAACACTGGAATTAGGATTAATTGGTCCAATAAAGTCTAAACCCCATTGCTGAAATAGTTCATCTGTAACTATTGGTCTCAAAGGTAAGGCAGCTAACTGAGGTCTACCTGCAAATTTTGAACATTTCTCACATTTTGATACCCAATCATAGGCATCCTTGAACATACCAGGCCAATAAAAGCATTGCCTCAATATCTTGAAGGCTATCACTGATGCAGAAAAGTGTCCCCCATAGGCTTCATTATGAAAAGCTTCTAGCAACCTCCTCTGTTGTTCCTTATCTACGCATCTTAGAAATGTACCATCTACTCCTCTTTTATAAAGGTTACCTTCCCAGATAACGTATTTATGTGCTGTAAGCTTCAGGTTTCTCTTTTCCTTGGTAGAGAGGTGGGATGGACAATCACCATAAGTTAAGAAATAAGAAACATTTGAGAACCAATCATCAGTATTACTAGTGAAAAGGACCAAGGGTAATTCCTCTTTTTCTTTGACCTTAGTTTCAACAATCATTTTGCACAATCCTTTATCTCTAACCAGATTAGTGGGCTTGATCTCAATGTCATACTCTTGAACTTTAGCTATCCAAGTTCCCTTATTGTTACATCCAATCTCTTGTTGAGTGAGAATACTCTTTACAGTTGATTCTGGAACATACATAACAGCGTGCGAATGTAAGATGTAAAATCTAAAGCTCTTTAAGGGTTTCACCACTGCATATGCATGTTTCTCCAAAGCAAAGTATTTAATCTCATATTTCTTTAATGGCACGCTCATGAAAGCAATGGGGCTTCAATTCCTTGTTCATTCTTCTGCAACAAGATAGTTGATAAAGTATGTTCAGAGGCATAACAATAGATGATAAAATCTTTTTGAAAATTAGGATGCACAAGTGTGGGTACATTAGCAATGGCTCTTTTTATATCTTCAAATGCTTTCTTCCCTTCAGTACTCCACTTAAAGATAGGATGGTTCTTCATCATTTCTGCAATATGTCTGGTCAGCTCAGCAAAGTCAGGGACAAACCTTCTTAGGAAATTTACCTGACCAAAAAAGGATCTCGTATTATTCTTGGTTGTAGGTAGACTTAGCTGTTGAATCGCCCTGACCCTCTCTAGATCAATTTTTATTCCATCCTTTGAAACAATATGCCCTCACAGTTTTCCTTCAGTGACTACAAAAATTGATTTCTTGGGATTCAAAGAGATGCCATTTTCTCTATAGCGTTGCAGAACTACTTCCAAGTCATGCAAGTGATTCATCCTTTTCTTGGAGAAAACTATTAAGTCATCAAGATAGACTACTATGATTTTGTTCTTCAAGTCACCAAAGGTCAGATCCATTTCCCTTTGAAATGTAGCTCCTGCATTAATCAGACTGAAAGGCATTCTATTATATGCAAAGACACCAATTGGAGTAGTAAAAGCTGTTTTATGCTGGTCTTCCTGAACCACTTCAATCTGATTGTATCCTGAAAATCCATCAAGCATAGACATCATCTCCAAACTAGACATAGTTTATAGAATATGGTCTATCACTAGTGAGGGATAATTGCCTTTCAGAGAGGCTTGATTTAGATTTCTGAAATCAACACAAATCTGAATCTCCCCATTCTTCTTCCTAATAGGTACAATATTTTCCACCCAAGTAGAATGGTGAATAGGGTAAATGATTTTGGCTTTAAACATTTTGTCAATTTCATTTAAGATGGCTTCGGCTATTTTAGGATTATAAGTTCTTGGCTTTTGCCTAAAGGGTATGGTGCGAGGCTTTAGAGGAAAATGATGTTGCATTTCTCCATTCCTGAATTTCTTAAGGTTAGCATAACACCATGCAAAAACATCTTTATATCTAGTAAGAAAATAAATAAAACGTCCCCTTTCTTCTTTAGAATAGTAGCCTTTACCAATACACACAATCTTAGGATCAGCTTTAGTGCCAATATTCACCTTATCATAATCAGCTGAAGTTGTGATGGAAATTTTATTCTTCTTCTTAAGATATTGATCATGTCGATTGATGAGATCTTCAAGAGAGACAAGTCCTTTAGGAATTTTACTCCCTTTCAATTGTACAATTCCTCAACTTGAGAGTTATTAGAGGACTTTATTTCTCCTTCCAAAACATTGTTACTTTCATCACTACTACCCTCAAGAACATACTGGCAAATGATTCAACTTTTTCAAGAAATGAAATAATCTATTCATAAGAATTAAAAACTTTCCAGTTATTAGCATTGTCAGGAATGCTAGGCCTGTATACCACTTTAATCATGTATGATTTATCTTTGAAATATGGATGTGGCAGGAGAAGATATGCTAAAATAGCTAAGGAATTAGCCCTAGAGTTATGTTCTCTAGGTATCGCCTCTATAGAAAAAGCATCAAAATCTTCAATGCAGTCCCATACCCTATTCCGATAATGCCTTAGTCTGCCATTTTTAATTGTGTACAGTTTTCTCACTTGTTTAACAATTAGCTCAGCATCTCCCTTAACTTTCAATTGTTTCACACCTCTTTCTTTGGCAAGCTCCAAACCCAATAACAAGGCCTCATATTCAGCGGTATTATTAGTGTTTTCAAACTCCAATTTAAAAGCAAAAGGAAAGGAGTAACCATCAGGTGAAATTAGAACAACCCCTATCCCAGACCCTATGGTAGAACAACTCCCATCAAATTCTAGAGTCCACAACTCATCAACCAGATCAAGATTGATTAGATTGATATCTTCATTCTCTGTTGATGTGCACATATAAGTAGCCGGTCCAATTTCTACAAACAGAATGTCTACTCTAGGGTCTCCAGATTTAAGCATAGTAAACTTGGCTTTGGGTTCAGGATTAAGGTAGACCTTCTTCCCTTCTATAGGTATCAGGGCATGTGACCAATCCATTTGAATTTCCCCACCTAGGTCTTTACAAAAACTACGAATCAAGAGCATCCCATAACTGGCAGGTATGTCTGCCACAAGAATGGTTAGTTTCAATCTTTTCTTTGGGAAGGCAGCCAAAGCAGTTTGAGCATCTTTAATTTGACCCAAGATAGGTACTAGAGAATTGTCTATTGAGAAGCATTTTCCATGAGAGGGTGTATAGGATAAGCCTAGGGCTTTAGCAACTTGAGTAGGCATAAAATTCTCTAAGCCTCCAGAATCAATAACACAATTACTAAGTTTATAACCAACAATATACAAGGAGACGTAAAAAGGTTCTGGTTTATTAAAAGGATTCTGGGAATTAAGATCTTGAGAATAGGTATTTGAATAGTTTTGACTATTGGCACGCATTGGACATCACTGAACACTTTACAATTTGTAGGAGAGGGTTCCTGTCTGACATATCTGACTAGTCTATCAAGTTTAGATGGATTAAGTCTCAAATAGTCAGCTTGGGAAATCTTAATCTTTGTATATTTACATGATTCTACAATATCAAATGAACTTGAGACAAGATTTTGTGAAGATGAAGTAGATGGTACCTCAGTAGCTACAACTTTGGGTATCATGTCCTCCATTTTCTTAGCATTGTTTTTCTTGGTCAAGATATATTTAGGGGCATAAATGGAATTATTGGACTGACCCTGAGTGTTCTAACCTCTTTGTGCCTGTTGTCCCCTAGTAAACACCACATAGTTGGAGTTGTCAACTTCAGTATATACATCTTCTCCACTCCCTTCATCTGATTCATATTCAAAGAAACTCACGCCAGCATCACCAGGTGTAGGAGGTTCTTCCACCAGAGGCTCCTTAGCATGTTCATTCGTGGAAAGCATTTGCATAAACCTCATCATCTCGGGATAGGACACTCCATCATGATCAGAAGTGAGATAGAAGTTGCAAACCATATGATTATTTTTGCTAGCTGAGGGTCCTTCAATAGCTAACCATTGGGTAGGACTAGGTAATTGCAACATCCTATTATAATCTCCTTGAGGAGATTATTGAGGACCTTTAGGCATCTAATGTTTTAGTGTAATAATATCATTTGGCAACCTCTGAATGATGGGGTCGGTGGAACCTATTATTGAGGGTTTACTAGTTTGTAACTCTCTTTTCCATTTCCCTGCAGTAATCAAATCATCTTCCACAGAGATAGCCAATGATTGGGCATCAGCCAAGTTAGGAACTCCTTGTCTTTTAATAGCATAATTGACATCAGGTGGCAATGAATTGATAAAGAAACACATCATTAATCCATCTCTGGGTCTGACATTTGTAGGAATCCTATTTGCAAGTCTATTGAACTTGGCTACATACTCCCTCATTTGTTCATGAATCTCCTTTTTCATGGAAGAGAGTTGGGCCACTAATGTGTGTTCATTATCAGTAGTTTTGAATCTATCTTCAAATTGTTGTCTCATTGTAGCCCAATCTCTAATAGAGGCATTGGGAAGGTGGTAAAACCATTTAGCAGCTGTGTCAACAAGTGACTCAACAAATAGTCTGACGAACACATCTTCATGTTGAACTCCAAGCATGGAACATGCAACAAAGAAAGCATTAATGTGCTCTTCGGGAGTAACTTTGCCATCACCCCTAAACTTAGGTAGAATTTTACCCTATCCCCTAGGCAGGTCATGCAGGTTAGCACCAAGTCTGAGTGGTCCAATGGTAGCACCCCATGGAATAGGTGGAGGTTGTGGATGAGCCATATTAAAAGGAGGGAAATTTACTTGTAAAGGTAAGACAATACCATGCAGGGTCAAGCTTTGGCAAGATGAACTAGTGGCACTTCTTGTAGGTCGAGGAGAGGATGGTCTACTCAAAGATTTGATTCTTCTTATGGGAGGGAAGGGAGCAAAATTTAAAGATTGAAGTAAATCAAAGTCAATATCAGTTATACCCTTTTTCCTATCCCCTCGTGTATATCTTTTCATAGCCCACTTCTACAGGTATATCAATAAAACAATTAAGTAGAGTCACCAAACCACTTACTGGTTATTACGGGGAAGATCTAGTCTATCAGGATTCTAATCCCCAGGTCTGGCAGCGAGGTTTCTTGGCCTATTATCAGGGACTGCTTAGATTTGCAAAGGCCTTTCTCTCCATGGCATAGGAACAATTCCTTCGATAAAATTATCTCTTGAGCATCAGCAAAATGACGTGCATTTTCTGCTATAATTTCACCAAGCTCTTCTTCCTCTTCTAACACTTCATCAACTTGGTGATACTATTGATTAGTTCTTCTGGTTTGCTAGGTAATGAGTCTAAGACCAGTAATAATGTCTTCTTGATCTCGTACTAGCCAATCAATGTTAGGCTAAAAAACTAGCACACGTCTTCCGCAAAGAATGATAAAGTCCAACCAAGCAATTCATAGAGATATATATAACTTGATACAACAAAGTCCCCAGTAGAGTCATCAAAAATCTTTTGGTTAACAGATTTGTCACCTAACTCTATATACTCACACCCGGACAAGTGACAAACGTTATCAACAGTTGAGCCTAATATATTGGTGTTTTACACAGGCTCTTTGCTTATTTAACAAGGCACAACTACCTTCAACAGATATTCTAATGAATGAAAAACTCACAATTGCTTTTAACCAGAAAGCAAAATAAAGGTAGAGCTTTTAACCAAAAAGTAGTAAAAGTAGATTTACAACTCAAAAACTAGGAGTTCACAGACTTCCAGCCACATAACATGTATTGACAATATCACACACATATATGTATATTCACCACCTTAAATGATATATCAACAGATAAATTATTCCCAGTAGTGAGCAAGATTTATGAATATCCAACCACCTAGACACATGAATATCATTAACAACAACAAAAACACATTTGACTAAAGAGGAACATGAATCCAAATAACCACAACACAAAGTTTATGATCACGTAAATCTCTATTGCATTAACTTATATTGCATATATCAAAGTAGCTGAAAATAGAATTAACTATCACCCTTGCAAAACAAAATTTTTCCAAAGATCCTCAAATTCGACTAGCTATCTAGAATTTATAGCTGAGCCAAATCATAATTCTCTTTAAAAACCATAACGGATTCTTGGAAAAGCTGATTAAAAGATGTTTAAATAATAATTATAATAAAAGGGCCCTCCAGAGCCAATAGTTTTAGAGCAAGTATGAAATAACTGAAAGCATGAAATTTAAAATCAATTGAGGATTTGCAAATCCCCGTCATCGTCATCCACCTCATCCATCTCTTCATCTTCTTTTGACTGCTTGCCTTCTCCAGTGACACTTTGTGTTGCTTGTGGTACCTGTGCTTGCAACTATACACTCTATACTTGTTGATAACTGGCGTTAAAGACATGCCTGGTGGAGATCCTATCATGCTGATGCGACATTTCTTCTTCATGACTGTCCTGTCAGAGTCTGTTACCTTTCGATGCACCTCGTCGATGCCACTTTTGCAATTGTTGATATAGGCTGCCAATTTAGAGAGTTTACTCAACGAATCCCCTGAGACTGTATCATAATTCACTATTTCCTCTGTTACCCTACTCTTGAAGTTTTGTTTAATTACTTTGACATCCAAGAGTTTCTCATCATTGGACTCATTAGCCTCTATCCCCAAAGCAGCAAAATATTTTTGGATTCTCATCATCTCCTTGTAAAGTAACTATTTTCCCCATCTCCTCTTCTGCTGCAGTTATGATACAAAGTTTCCACTCTATTAAATCAACCCACATAGCTATATCTATCTCCCCAGGATTAGCTATAACTTCTTCAACCATCAAGATACTAGGATCCATATTAGCTAACTCTTGTATTTCTTTAGAAGCTATATTCAGACTATGGTGGTCACTTCAGGCTTTCTCAAATTCTACTATCAAAACCTCCTGATGTAGAGTGAAACGAAACGGAGGCTTACTAACAGGAAGGAAGAGCCAAATAAACAAACAGCATGATAAAAGTGTCTATCGGCTCAACATCATCATCATATTTCCTAAAAACAACAACAGCATCATCATATTTCAACAGCATCATCATATTTCGGTCGGGCACAATTATCCTCCTGCCGACTACTGTTCACCTCCTCCGCCTGTCGCCTATCAACATCATCATGATATTCAACGGGCGCAAACATCCTCCGGTTGCACTGTTCATCGGGCGCCAAACACAAGCGGCATCATCATGATATTCGACACCACCTTCGTCAGCAGGATATCCAAATATCCGGTTGCTCCAAATATCCTGATGACGATCCACTTCAACACCTTGCCTTCGATACTCCACTGCCCGACGATACAAGCAACAGCATCATGATCTAACTTATCCGGTTCTTCAAAACCTCCTGATGATGTTAATACAACTTTCTACCTTCGCCGATACCTTACCACTTAGCGACAACAGGATAAACTCGCATAGAGGGATATCTCAATATCCTGATGACGATGACGTCATATCCTGATGACGATGACGTCATATCCTGATGACGATGACGTCACCCAATATCCTGATGAACTCTTCAACACTTAGCCAAAAAAACTAAACTTTCCCACCCGCATCAGCTAGCGATATACGGATGATGAGCTTCCCCCGAGAGATGATCCTGACTGCGATATATACACTGAGTATATATCCAACTCAAAACATCCTGATGCACTTGCAACATGCAAACTTCAACAGCTTCATGACCCGATCCTGATGGCGATGCATTCGCAGATGATGATGCGGCTCGTTCCGACTGGAAACGCACATGCAGACTCCTGTGTATCTGTCCACTGCATGTAAACACTCCAAACCGCTCGATTACACAAAGACAATATGACAACCGGACCGGATCACCTTCAAACCAAAATCTAACAGCTTATCTTTCTATACCTAGCACATGAGGATGCTAGGCTGATTCACAGCATGCTCCTAACTGATCTCCTGAACAATGCAATGCATAAACAGAAAACACAAATGCAACCTAAGCTATGATACAGGACCATTCCACCGATCTGCAGGATCAACCGGTGGAAGGGTTGAAAGTGCCCATTAACTTGCAAACAGAAAGGAAATCAACACAGATACAACTGATACAACCAGATAATGCAAAAAGATGAGATCTTATTCAATTGAAATTCAAATGTCCTGCTTTACAATTCTGCTTCACAATATCTGGACTGATCACCAGTACAGCATACCACTAATACTACTCTCCTGAACATAACATCTATCAACATCAAATGAACTGTGTCTAAACCCTAACAGATCGAAGGTATATATAACAAATCCTTCGAGTACTACCAACTCACTTCCCAGCGGCTGGGAGCTTCCAAGCGGCTAGGAGAGAGGACAGCTCAGATAACCTTATCCCGATCTCTAACTGCCTACACATACTCCTAGGCTAAACTAATACATAGCATCGGTCCAATGGACCTTATTACATGATAAAGTCAAACATATTAAAAATAGACTATCCTGTCATCATGCTGATAATTATCCTATATCCTGATCATGTATGTCATCATGCGGACCTATATCCTGATCATGTACGGGTGCTCCTGCACCATTGCATCTTGTTTCTTGCTTAGCCAAGAAACCAATCTCTTTCCCAAAAAGAATGCTCCACCATTGGTGCTCTTCCGGTCATCCACATCTCCTGCCCAATCTGCATCTGTATATGCATGAAGAGAGAAATCCGGATCTCTAGGATACCATAGACCATACTCAACTGTTCCTTTCAAGTACCTAAATTTTTTTTTGATTGCCATAACATGAGATTCTCTAGGATCAGCTTGAAATCTTGCCACAAGACCAATAGCCTGCATTATATTTGGTCTAGTCTGAGTGAGATACAATAATCCACCAATCATTGATCTATACTTTGTCTGATCTACCTTTGGAGAGTCATCATCTTTGCTCAACTTACATCTGGTTGCCATAGGAGTGTTCATTGGCTTTGAATCTTCCATACCGAATTTCCTCAACAATTCTTTCACATATTTGGTCTGAGAAATGAAGATCCCTTTCTTTGTTTGAGTAATTTGTAGACCCAAGAAGAAATTCATTTCACCAAGCATAGACATTTCAAACTCAATTTTCATCTGATTTGCAAAAGTTTTGCACATACTATCTCTTCCTCCAAAAATGATATCATCCACAAACACTTCAACAATCAAAATGTTTTCATGATCAATTTTGAAATATAAGTTACTGTCAGCAGTACCTTTGCTGAATCCAATCTACACAAGATGCTTATCCAGCCTTTCATACCATGCTCTTGGGGCTTGCTTCAATCCATACAATGCTTTCTTCAACTTGCAGACCATATCATCATTATCAGACAATTGAAATCCATCCGGTTGTTCAATATATACTTCTTATTCCAAATCACCATTTAGGAAGGCAGACTTGACATCCATCTGATATACCTTGAAGTCTTTGAAGGTAGCATATGCAAGAAATAATCTGACTGCTTCAATTCTTGCTACCAGAGCAAAGGTTTCTTCAAAATCAATTCCTTCTATTTGAGAGTAGCCTTTGCAGACCAATCTGGCTTTGTTTCTGATAACTTCACCAACCTCATTTAGTTTGTTTTGGAAGACCCATTTGGTTCTGTTAGTGCCTGAATTGACTGACAATTTTTGAGCAATTTTCATGCAGGCACTTTCCCTAAGAATCCAAAAAATGTTCTAAGTCTTTGGGCTTCCTCAGCATTTTTCAGCTGCATCATCATATTTTCTTCGAAGAGGAGGTCATCATCATCATATTGTGTTCGATGATGGTCAGCATCATCATGTTTTCTGTTGGCTTGTTTCTCATCAGGATCATCATGTTTCAATATCGGGTGATGTTTTGATATCATCCCGATCCTGCTGATGAGCTACAGTGCGCCCTGATTTGCTTGTGGGGGTGATCTTTTCAAGCATCATCATATTCATCTATCGCCCCGATCTTATAGTGGAGCTACAGTGCAACCTGATATTCGTGCATCAGGATGATATTTCCAAATATCCGGTTGTCTTCCGAATATCATCCTGATGTCGATATGATGATGACGTCATCAAGGTCCGGGGGGGTCATACTTCTAACACTGATCATCTTGTGGAGATCTCCCGATATTTGCAAACATGATGATGACGTCATCCGGATATGAGGAGGTGCGCAGTGGGCAGATATGATGATGACGTCAACAGGATATGATGATGACGTCATCAGGATGTTCATCGGCCAGACTTTTGGTATAGTCTCGGCAGGAGGATGTTCCTCCGATGGATCAGGTTGTGCCGATGAAGGCGATTATCATGCAGGCTATACTGCGATATGATGATGACGTTAGGGTGATATTTCAAACAACAGGATATCATGCTGCTGGAGGATGATGATGATGAAGTCTTATACTAGTGTCGTCAGGAGCAAAAGCACCGACATCACATATGCTCATGACCTAGTATATAAAGTGTTAAAGAGGTCGCCGCGGGGTGCATGTGGGATATTGATATCCTGCATATTTGAAATATCATGATGATGAATCTCGGCGGGAAATGGTTGCGATGCAGAATTGATGTTTTTCCCAAGGCCGCGGGTTGGTGCGCCATTAATGGCGAAGGTTGCAGAGGTATGGGCGGATCTGGTACCCGATTGAAGGTGTACATCAGCGGACAGTGGCGCAGGGCTCGAGATATCTTCCTGTCTCCTCCCCTACCTGCTGCATTCAAGTTTGGGCGCCAATCTGGTAATGTTTGAGCGCCAATCTGGTAATGTTTGAGCGCCATCTTTCTGATACTGTGTATCTGGTGGGATTTTTGGTCAACCATGTAATTAATTGCTGAGCACCTACCTGGCTGTTATAAGCAGGTTGTGTTGCTCATTTGTTGGTTGTTGAAAGTTGATGATTTTTGGCTCTGTAATTCAAAACCAGCTGATCTGGTTGCTCTGTACAGCTTAAACTTGTGAGTTTATGTATCTCCTGTTGTACGATTTGGCATGAATCCACTGATTTCATGGTTGATCTTGTATGAGTAATGCTATCTTAGCATGTGTTGTGTTAATTCTGTCTCCAGTATTGCATGTATTCTTCTTCTGGATCTGGATATTTGGGTAATGTTTAGATTCTAGAGCATAGAATTCCTATGTTGAATGTCTGACCTTTTAACTTCTACTCAAGGGGTAGATTAAACTGTTTTTAGGTTGAACATTGGGAAGGGTATACTGCAATAGGGATGCCATAAGTAGAGATAACTCAACACTCTTCATTGGGAGATATCTGTAAGGCAGGTATCACATGTATCCCCCTGAAATCCAGTTTTAGCTATTCATGCTGATCATTCACAGGTGTATGTCTACCGACTCCAAGCCCTGGATAGGCACCAATCATGCTGTGTTCTTGTGTTATACACCATGTCCAGCTTTGCATCCAAACTTCAAACTAAAACATTTCATACTTCCACCTGTTAGTTGTAGGAGTAGGATTAGGAACCCCCTGCATGCTCTCATACCCAACCAGACATCATGTCCAAGAATGTTGCCAGCCTTGTGATCTATCATGCAGATCTTGGTCCATACATGAGAGTATTCTGCCTGTTGTTGTCAAGTTAGATCTTTCTATCTTTGAGCTAGTCAAGGTTACATCTTGAGTTATAGGGATACCCCCCTTGGTGCGGCAGAACCAGAAGTGAAGGGGAGGAGCTCACGCAACCTCCTGTATTCAGTTGGCTGAATCTGCCTGTGCATTAGAAGTGGCAAATCCTAATGCTGATTCAAAGAATGTCAACAGGTTCCAATCACATTCTTGTTTCTAGGTTTGGGAACAAGATCCCAAGTGTGATTTTTCTTAATTTGCATAAACTCTTCTTCCATTGCTTTTGTCCAATTTTCATCATTGCATGCTTCATTTATTGTCTTAGGTTCAATCTTTGAAATCAAACAACATTCATCTGAATTTTGAGCAATTTCCCTCCTTGTTTGTACCCCTTTTCTTTTGTCACCTATGATCTGATTTTCAGAGTGATTTAAAGTTACATACCTTGGAACTTTGGGAGTCTCTTGCACTGCTGTTTCTTGATCAGGTTCAATCAGACAAACCTCTTCTTCCTGATTTACCGAATCAGTCTGAATCTGACTTTCAGGAAGGGATTGAGTTCCTTGAATCAGAGCACCATCCTGATCAACTTCATCATATTCATAAAACCTTGAGGGCTTCTCAATTCCTTCATCAACCTTCACATTTGTACTTTCTATCATCTTTTTTAGTCTCTTATTGTAACACCAGTATGCTTTGCTTTGAGTGGAGTAACCCAAGAAAATTCCTTCATCACTTCTATTAACAAAATTTCCTAAATCTTCATCTCTTTTGATGTAACACTTCTTACCAAATACTCTGAAATATCTCACAGTAGGAGTTATACCAAACCAAAGTTCATAAGGAGTCTTACCGGTATTGTTTCTGATTTGAACTCGGTTAAGAGTGTAGACTGCAGTGCTGACACCTTCTCTCCAAAACATCTGAGGAACATTTGCTTCCATCATCATTGTCCTAGAAGCTTCCTAGATGGTCTGGTTCTTTCTCTCAACTACTCCATTCTGCTGTGGAGTCCTAGGAGCAGACAACTGTCTCTTTATGCCATGCTTCTTACAAAAGTCTATGAATTCACTGGATGTGAATTCACCACCTCTATCAGACCTTAGACACTTTAGTTTCAATCCGGTTTGATTCTCTACCATAGCTATGAAGATTTTGAACTTCTCAAGGGCTTCTGATTTCTCTTTTAGGAAGGTAACCCAAATCATCCGGGAATGGTCATCAATTAGCAACATGAAATATCTATCACCTTGCATACTCTTGATTCTTGTCGGACACAGAGATCAGTATGTACTAATTCCAACAATCTGGTAGTGGACTGATCCTTGCTTTTGAAAGAGACTCTGCTCTGGTTACCTAACTGACATTCTTTGCACAAACTATTTGTAGGTTTCACCAATTTTGGAAGATCTCTTACAGCCTGAATATTGCTTATCTTGATGATGTTATCAAAATTTACATGACACATCCTTCTATGCCATAGCCAACTTTGATCAACTTGAACAAACAAACAACTTTTATTTGAACCAACTAGATGGAAGATATTACCTTTAGTTTGAGTACTGGATGCAATCTCAGTTCCGGAGCTTGTAAAGATTCTGCATCTTCCATTCTTGAACCAGAGATCATAGCCTTTATCCACTAACTGACCAACACTGAGAAGATTGTGCTTCAATCCTTCAACATATGGTACATTACCAGTTTTTCTTTTTCCATCAAAAGAAATAGTTCCCCTACCTCTGATTCTGCCAGCAGAATTATCACCAAACTTTACCATTCCTCCTTCATACTTTTCCAAATCTAAGAACTTGTTCTTGTCACTAGTCATATGGTGAGAGCATCCACTGTCAATAACCCAATCATCCTTTTCTTCAATTTGGGCAGCCAAAGCTCTTTCTACAACCTTATGATTGACAGATTCAGAGGATATTGAATGCTTCTTCCTTGATGGCAATAAACACCCATTCATTTCCAGATTTGCTTCCTATTTCTGATTCATCATCTGTTACTCCTTCATTGTCATCTTCTTCATGAACATAATAGCAGTTCTTTTGAAACCTTTGTTTATTGGTATTAGACCTTACAGATCTTTCCGGACATCTTGAAGCAAAATGACCAATCTTATTGCAGTTGAAGCACTTAAAGGGTAGTTTTCCTTCATACTTACCGGATCCTCTTGGCAGCCTTTTTGCAATGAGGGCTTCAAGTTGAGCTGTTTCTGCTTCTTCCTCTTCCATATCTTTCCTTGCTTGTTCATACCATGATAGTTTCCTTGAAGAGTTCTCTCCTGGATCAAAGCTTTGTTTGCCTTTCACATAGGCACTAGCTTTGAATGTAGATTCAGTCTTGGGGGGATCATCTCCAAACTCAGTCATTTCAAATGCAGCCAGTTTGCCAGCCAGTTGCTCTCTTGTGACATTTGTATGGGCTCTGAATTCATCAATGGCAACAACCTTGATTTTGTAGGCAGCAGGAAGGGATTTGAGAATTTTGCAAACAATTTCATTTTCATCCAGAACTCCACCAGCATTACTAATTCCACACACTAGCTCATTCACTCTTGGCATAAAGGTAGTGATATTTTCATCATCTTTCATCTTCAATCTTTCAAATTTCTCTTTCAGACTTTGCAACCTTGCACTCTTGACAAACTCATCTCCTTCATACAGAAGTTCTAGTTTAGTCCAGATCTCATATGCAGTTGGTAGGTCAATAACATTTGAGAGATCTGAGTCATTCAATGCACTTAGAAGAGCTTCCTTGGTCCACAAATTGTTTTCAGCATCTGTGATTTCATTCAGAGTTGTCGGACCACCCTGTGGAGGTACATATGGTTTTGAGACCATGGCCAAGTATGTTTTTCCCATACACTCCAAGTGACATTTCATATGACCTTTCTAGAGAGTGAAGTTGGTTCCATCGAACTTCAGACTATCCTTCTTGTATGATGACATCCTGGATCTCCTCAAGCGGTTAAGCTCCTTTCAGAGGAACATGGCTCTGATACCAATTTTTAGATCTAGGGCACACAACTGAGAGGGGGGGTGAATCAGTTGTACAAAAACTTGCTTCTACTTCAAACACTTGATTCAATAGCATATCAATTAACCATCCATGAAAGCATAATGCATAAACACAAGAGCAGATAAACATCAACACATTAGACACCAAGATTTTGACGTGGAAAACCCAATTAAGGGAAAAACCACGGGGTGATCAACCCAAGGACTATTCTCTGTTAGAAGAATAAGAAAAATGAATGGCACATGCCAATTATAGCTCACTGCCCAAGCACACTGCTCACAAAGAGGCACACTGCCTACAAGAGACACACTATCTACAAAGTGATAACAATCACAAAATTGAATTGGAGATTGACATCTTTACCATGTTTGGATCAGTTCCATTTAAGCCCGAGATACTTCTACTCTGCCCTTCACTCTTTCACTATACCACTCTCATCCGCTACTCAACACACTTTGAAATGAACTCACAAACCTTTATTTATACAAGACATCAACTTAGGAACAATCATCTAAGTCGGCAATCAACCATAAGGACATCCGCAAGATGATTAATACATCTAGTCAGCCACCACAACAACATTCGCAAGATGAACAACTCATTCGGTCGGCTAGTCTGAGCAAGAACTTCATCTGGAAGAATATCTTCAATTCTGGGCTCTACCACCAATGTGGACCAACAACATAACCTCAACATGATCCAAGAACCTTCACAAGCTTGCCTAATTAACCAGGTACATCCGCACTTCCTCTACTCACTGGAATCTCTTCTCCTCTTCATCTGGAACTTCAAGAACACAGTCTGTCGCCACTATCATACTGAAGAAGGTGCTTTCGGACCTCCAAACTTTGTAAAAACCGAGATGACACATCACAAGGACATCCCAAACACTCCTTCCAATCCACAGAGTCTGACAATGCTCCTCCGGATCTCACCGGACCTTTTTGTAACAATCTGTCACTCTGGAACAGCTCCCGGAACCAGTTCTACTTGATCGATCACAACTTTTTCATATCTTCATGCGGACCTCTAAAATCTTAACTAGATCATCTCAAGACTCATATCTACAAACCCTTTAATCCGTATCCTCTAATTCTCAACCTATTGAGTACATTTGCCTTCTTCTTATCACTGTTCTTCACTGTTCCTGATTGAGACTACTTTTCTTAATATCCTCAACACACAGCTCATCCAAACATTCTTACCAATGCAATATGAGTATGTTGACATCAATGACAACACTGGTTAACCTCATACTTGCAACACACCCTCGGTAGTTGTTGGTCCCAAGTCTACTCAACTTACTCTGAAGTCAACTTCTGTTACCGCATCTTCATTCTTTTCTACCAGTGGATCTGTAATTTCTAGAAACTAGTTTCCTGTGGTGGCATCAATCACTATTCTCGACATCCTTTTTGTGCGCTTGGGTTTTGGAACCATTTGCAACAAACTAGCTACAGTATCGACACCTTCATTAGCAAGAAGAGTATATCTCTTCTTCTTTTGAACTACTTTTTTCAACCAGTTGGGGATGGAGCTGACACATTGGCGGCATTGGAAGTAGCCACTACGGGTACAGGGTGAGAATGTTGCTCTTGCATTTCCTTTTGTTGTGGAGAATTTGGTGGGCTAAGCAATAAATGCAACAAATTATCCTCTCCAATTTGAGAGAAAATGAAAGAATCAGAATCACTTACATGATGGTTAGGCGGGGGCACATGGTTTGCTTTGGATGACGAAGTAGCCAATCTAGTATTTCTTGTCACTATATGGGCATCCTTCTCACAAGTGGTCTTCACTCTCCCAATTTCTTCAGATGGCCTTTCTTCATCACCATTTGATTGCGAGCTGACTCTGTGGAGAGTTGGATCCAAACTAGATGATTTTTTGTATGAATGGCCAGTCTGAGATCTGGCCTGATTCTGAGAGGCTGAGTCCCTTGGTGTTGTGGAACCAGCACACTCCTTCACTTTTCCTTGTAACCACTTCTCTGTTCTTCTCAAAACATGCAAGGAAAGTAACATAATATCAATGATCTCTTTCTTGGACCATCTTACAGGAGGCATGGGTTCCCTTGACACTGCATCATAACCTTCTCCTAACATGTTTGAAAAATCATCAGTGATGTCAGGAACCTAAATATTCAACTTGAAAGCACGGACCTAGTCTATAGTCAACCTCATCCATTTTTTCCTTTAAACTTCCCTCTCATCAACACAGTCCTCCCAAAAATCCTCGAGTTGAGGATGGTGTGAATAGGAACCACCTCCATGCATTTTTTTTATGAAATTCTTACTATCAAAAGATACATGGGGAGACAAACTATGAAGACTAAACTCAGACAACTTATCAACATTTCAAGCACCATCATTACTTTTGCAGGAATCAAAAGACAAAGACATAGGGAAAGAATACCCTTTCTTTTTCATAGCCTGGTACTTAACATTCACCATTGCCATTTGGTGGCATACCTCCAGCAACACCAAATAATCAGAAGGGTACCGAGGCAATTTTAATGGGGCATTTTCAAAACCCCCAATTCTCAAATAGGAGAAACGATCAAACTATATATAAAAACTTCCAAACTTCATGACTAATATAGATGCTTCTATTGAAAACCTTTTCTCCATTGAGCCATCAATTTTCTTAGCTAACATCATAGAAAAAGCATCATTAACACGTCTAAAGTCTTTCATACCTTCATTCTTCTACAATTGGGAAAAAATCTGATACACATGCATACTTGCCATAGAACTCCCTTGAGTCCTCAAACCAAGCCAAGTAGCCTCTCTTCGAGCCAATATGTAGACTAGTTGGGAACACATGTGGAAGCTCACCTTTTACATAAAGTTCATCAGCTATTCATGCAAACAATCACTGATAATCTTCAGCCAGTCAATACGGTGGTCTCCACAAATCAATAAAATAAACCTGCACATCCAAAATTCAAATTCATCTGACTCAGGACTCCCAACTACTCTGTTCATCAGGGTTATCATATCTAAAATTTCCTCCTTGAAATGGCTCCTCCTCAAATTAGCAGGCAGCTAAGACTTGTCGGTCTTTTCAAATTCCAACCAATGTTTGGCAATGCAAGTGCGGCACTATTCCTTCCTCTCATTATAATAATTCCAAGCCAAGGATATAGAAACATTAGCTTTGTCTTCATATTCCTCCAAATTTAGGGCTGAAGCAATAGACTCAAAGTCAATTATTGCCACTACGACGCCACTAGAGGTCCTTATTTCCTAGGAGTCTAGAAAATAACCATTGGCACACGCAACCATCAATTCAGGACAATGCATAGCAAGCAAAAAACCACCAGCCTTATCCAAGCCATGGGAGTTCATTTCTCAGACTGCATTCCCCTCCAAAAATCATTTAAATCAATGTGGCCTAAATTTGTATCTCTCACTTCAGAAATGCCATTGTCCATGATAGAAGCCATAGGGGGTTCATTGGAATTTGAACTTCATCTTTACATACTCAAGAAACTAGAAAACCAGAGACTTGAAGATATATGCAGAGAGCAGAGGATGAGACAAGACACCAACAGGAAATTCCTTGCACAGATACATGGGAATGAAAATCTCTAACCCCTTAAAGAAAATAATGAGCCTTTATTAAGAGAGGGAGCTACTAGCTGTGCTGACCTGTGAAAATGGAACTGTGCTAAAATTTTGCACCTAGCAAATTAGTCGTTTATCCTGTGCAACGCATTCCCTTGTAACGCAATATCACCTTAGGCAAGCTCAAGAATTTATCAAAGTCACTTCTGATAAATTTGCTAAGGAAAGATATTAAATGTTGGCGATGAATTTATCTTTATAACTCCTAAATGCATGCCTCGACTTTCCCTCTGAGACTTGTGCCACTGTGTCCTCATGTACTTCAAATTGAATGCAAAATGATAAGTGTCATTCCTTCGTACTATGCGCCAACGCAGTAAACACCACTTGGGAAAGTGTGTTGTTCAAAGTCAGCAAGTCAGGCAAAAGTTGAACATTTGAACTAGGAGTCAGAGATTTAGAACTTCAAAGAATCCCTGACCTCCTGACTACAAAGAAAAGGATTCAATCATTAAGACACAAGGAAGGACTCGATGTACGGGAACCTAAGACAAGTCGGTAAGTCAGGCGGTTCAAGAACTTGTGAACTCACTGACTTCAGTTCAAAAATGTAAAGGATCACCGACTTACTGAAAATAACTAAGTAAACTTTGGCCCAAGGAAAAAAACTAAGGGAAACGACCAACAAAGAATGAAAGGAAAAACAAACATTGGACAAGGACACCTTTTTGCAAAAAAAAGGGGGCAACAGTATGTAAATCTTTGGCCAAAGTAATGTATCCATCTCTACATACATTGTTGGTCCACAATGCTCCAAATGGCCTAGTGTCTCCAGTAGTGTCATACATAGTTAGAGTGGATCTATAGTTGTGTGAGCGTGAGACATTAGGAAGGACACAACACCAGATACTTAGATGGCTATCCTTATGGTTCCTAATATCTAACCTTTCCGTGAAAGGTAGGGCCACTTCAGTTAGGAAGTTGAGCGGGGGACCGTGGATCCATGGTTGGTGGAAAAGCACCAGGATGATGCTCTCCTTCCCAAGCATGAGACAAGCTGAGGCTTATGGAGACAGATGTCATTAGTTCCAGATACAGTGTTTGCATTTTATGACTAGTTGGTCTATTGTAATGTATAAATTGATTTATGATGCCTTGGGCATAACTTGTACATGAATAGTGATGGTTACTCACTAAAGATATGTAAATGATTATTGCATTTTAAGCTTTGTTATATTCTGTTTAGAATAACATGCTTAATTGATGAAATGATAATGAATCATTATTGTTAAATTTTGATTTACATAATCATATTGTTAACTAATCTCTTGATTAAGATGGATGTTTATGTTAAATCTTGAGCATTAAGGTTAGTGATGTTACATGTCCTGATGGTCTGCAAAGTTAGTTTTCAAATGATAGAAGTAATACAGTTAGTTCCGGATGTCCAAGTTGTTCACAATGCATATGTTTGAGTATTTGTGGAAGATGGAGAAGGTATAGATCAGATATATGAGTGTCCATGGAGATTCCACATGCTTCATGGCATCTCAAGTTTGAACCGCATGCAATTCTATCTTATTTCCTATACTGCATATAAGGTACTCAAGTCAGTTAGCAAAGAGTTGTATACAACTATCCTCTAGAGTACAACATACCTAAGTTAAGTCTCTGATTTTCTTTGGAAGTGATAGATGAGGTTGTGTAGATCTAGGAATATGTTCATAACAGTGTCTAAGTTCATTTCTAAGAGTCTCAAACATTTTTGTGTACCGCAATGCAAAATCCTAAGTCTTGGAATATCACAGTTTGTCTGGAATGATTTGTTTTCATCAGTTCAACATGTTTCCTACTTTGTGGATGCATATATTGATTAGATACTTCAAGAGAATGGTGTATGGATAGTGTTGAGAAGATACATGGTTGAAATCTTGGTCCACATAATGTTTTTGGCTTCTCCCTGGTGATGTGAAGATGGATAGTTAGCAATATTTGTGTTGTTTAAGCTGACCATCTAGTTTGCTTCATATGCGGTGGATCCTGATCAGTTGTTTTGGCATTGAAGGATGTGTTGTGATATGTTTTGGGTCCTACTGTGATGTGTGGTGATCCACAACCTATTTTCTCTTCATATTGAAAATGTTTGATGCTGATCTATACAAGTATTATACGTTTCATCTAAAGGTCTTGTTGGTGTCGACGAAATTAATGTTTTGAGATGTTGCGGAGGATATATATATAGAACAAAGTCATTTATGGAATATATATAATAAAAAAAGGGTAACAGAGTAGAATGTGAAGTATGAAGTGTGCGAAGTCGGTATGCAGATGTAATTATGCAAAAAAGAGGACTACAATATTAGCATACGTCAGATGTTTCTATTACAATAGTTCATATTTATGTTTTCATTGTAATCTTCTTTAGTAGTGAGCTTTCTTCAAGGAGTTGTTGCTTCCTTGGCTTGTATCCCTAAAACCTAGTTAGCAGGGATTCGTAGTTTCCTTGGTTTGTATCCCTAAAACATTGTTGTAAACTTTTGTAAGCAGTGAGCATTATATTGTGAGCTAACACTCACCGTGGTTTTTCCTTTTTGGGGTTTTCCATGTAAAAATCCTAGTTTCATTGTGTTAATTATTGTGTTGTATGATTTACTTTCTATTTTCTAATTAATTAGATTTGATTTGTAAATAATGTAGTTAAGTTTTTGTATATGATGATTCAACCCCCCTCTCAGCATCTCTTGTGTGTTCAACAGGGTCAACATAGAGATTGGGAGGCATCTATGTAGACTGAAGGAAAGGTTAAGTGAGGGGACACTAAATAAAATTCCAAATAGAGCATGAAATTATGGGCAGCCACAAATTTACAACGCTACATTTAGCCCCCACTTTAGCAAGTGTATGACTCTACAAGCATATGCATGCTAAAGTACATGAAAGAAAGTACTGAAAGTAAATAAGCATGAAAAAGGATACCCAAAAGGATACTATAGAGGATGCAGAGCTCTTCAAGTAGAGGAAGAAGCCCCTAGGCTGAGAACTTACAAAACATTTATACATTAGACAACAAAGACCTACAAGATCATAGTGTTAGAGCATAAACCTAAAAACCCACTATGTTAGAACATCACAAGCATATACATATAAACATAAACAACATAACATACATAGAGGAGATAAACACACAGCAAGAAAATAAAAATTTTGAGTTAGCAAAGTGAAGGAGACCTAAATGTAAAATGTTGTCTCAATACCATGTGTCATCCCCAAAATACAACAAAAATAAAGAAAACAACAAATAGAGGAATTCTTAAACATAGATAGAAGAATATCATGAGTCAATTGATTTCTTCAAGGAGAGAAGACATAGATATAGATAGGAAAGCAATCAATATGAGTGTAGAGTACATGACTCTGACACTAGCTTGCTTTGTCACTAGGGGTCATGCAAATAACAATAACGTCATGGATCACTGAATAGCAAGCTGCATTATGCTAGGTGACTATGGGTGTATAAAGGTAGGTCATATGAAGCACACGAACTAGCAAGCTACATTATGCTAGGTGACTCAAAGACTACATAGATTATAAACTAGCAAGCTGCATTATGCTAGGTGATCATAAATTTCTAGCACATCAAGGACCGTATAAAACACCAATGCCTCAGGGAGTGTATCAAAAACCAACACCTCAGGGAGCATATCAAACACCAACACAACGAGGGTGAACACTTTATGATGAAGGGGGGTAAACCACAAAACACACAACAACAAAAATTGCACATAGAAAATAAAACTTTCTTTTTTTGATTTGGACCACTCATTACATTACAGAAGCTCAATTACAATCAGAGAAATCAATCCTCCACAGGTTACAACACACTACAGGTACACATCACCAGGCTCTAGAATCTTCTACCTTTTGTAACCCAAAATCAGCTAGAGTTTCTATTTTCCTACCTATTCTTGACTCTACACTTTCCCCCTTAACTCTACTACTTCCCAGGGTTCCCAAAATAGTCATAAATAGTACTTTTTGGCAGCCTCCAGCTAAATTTCAAAATTTGCATCTCCCTCAAAAGTAGGTCAACTCTGGGAAGCATAACTTTTGATCCGGGTGTCCGCTTGACGAACCATTTTAAGCACCGAAAAGCTCGCGATGTGAACTATCACACTAAAAATTTGTAAATGGATTTCCATAAACTTTTCAAGATGTTATTGGATTTTTTAGTGCCTCATATCTTGTTTTAGAAATTTTCAGGGGCTTTTCAGGAAACAAAAACTTTAATATCTTTCAACTCACAAATGATCTTTGTCTGATTCCTTCACCAAAGGTATTATATTTTTGTTATGAATCTTTCTATAAGTTTTCACTTCAATCCATGCCCAAATGCAAATTTTCCTAAAATGGCAGGTAAACTTTCCAAAATTGGCAGTTTGCTATTTTTAGCAGTTTGAAAAAAATTGAAAGTCCTACATGATTATTCAGGAGATTATGGAACCAGAAACTCTAATTATGGAAAGAAATGAAAATAACTATAATGATTTTGAATCAAATTCTTTTGGCTGATGCAAGATTGCCCTTACACCACTGATGCTCCTGCATCAGACACCCAGGGTAATTTGAGAAGTGACCCTGTAACGTCTCAGGTGTTTGTTTGAGGAAAACCCAAATGGTCAACCTCTGCCTTAGACAACCAAGAAGAATCTTCAACATGCCTTCCTTTCCATTTCACCAAATATTCTTCATATTGCCTATTCTGAGTACTTCTTCCCACATGCCTATCCAAGATCTCTTCTATCTCCTCCGTTGAAGTAGATGCCGGAATACTCCATTGTTCTTCTGTTTGTCCATCCTCTGTGCCACCTTCATGATATTCTATTAAATCAGTAATGTTGAACACAAGGGAAATATTGATCCCACTCGGCAGCTCTACCTCATATGCATTTCCTGAATCATGCTTCTTCAGGATTCTGCACAGTCCAAATTTCTTCATTTTCAACTTATTGTATGTTCCAATTGGGAACCTTTCTTTTCTCAACTGAACCATGACTTCATCTCCTACCTAGAACTCCTTATATCTCCTCTTTTGATCTGCCTTAGCCTTGTACTGAATATTCATCTTATTAATGTGCTTTCTCACTTCTTAATGCAAATTCTTCAGATGTTCTGCAAAGTTTTCGGCTTCGGCACTTGTCTTTTCTCCTTTGTCCAGCTTCCTTAACTTAGAAGCAGTTCTTGGGCTACTTCCATATACAATCTGGAATGGTGACTTACCAGTACTCCTATTGACAGAATTGTTGTAAGAAAATTCTACCTGTGGTAAAATCAAATCCCATCCCTTGGGCTTATCTCCTACTAAGCATCATAGCAGGTTACCCAAACTCTTATTCACCACTTCTGTCTATCCATCAATCTGTGGATGGTGTGCAGAACTAAACTTCAAATATGTCTTCAACTTCTTCCACAATCTCCTCCATAAATAACCAACAAACTTGGTATCTCAATCTGAAACTATGCTCTTTGGTAGACCGTGTAATCTCACCACCTCTCTGAAAAATAATTCAGCAATATGAACATCATTAGTCTTCTTGCAAGGAATGAAATGTGCCATCTTTGAGAATCTGTCCATCACCACAAAAATGAAATCATGCCTTCTCTGTGTCCTTGGTAAACCAAGAACAAAATCCATACTAATATCATCCCATGGCTTCTCTGGTAAGGTAGTGGCTGATATAGACCTGTATTCTAACTTGCTCCTTTCACCATCTGACATACTCTTCAACTCTGCACAAATTTCCTCACATCCTGCTACAATTGTGGCCAATAATAATTTTCACCAACAATAGAAATGGTCTTATCTCGACCAAAGTGTCCAGCCAATCCTCCACTATGCTTCTCCTTAATCAGGTTCTCTCTCATGGACCTCCTCAGAATGCACAATTGGATTCCTTTAAACAACATGCCATCTTGGATTATGAAATCCAACCATTTTGTCCTATCCAAAGTAACAGGTTCCAGACAAGCTTTCCAAGCCTCTACAAAATATGGATCTTCAGGATACAAAATTTTGAGTCATCGAACCCAAGAACCTCTATCTTCATTTCTGTCAACAAATTTTGCTTTCTACTCAAGGCATTTGCAACTCTATTGGACTTCCCACTCCTGTGCTTCAAAACAAAAGTATAACTCTGCAAAAACTCAACCCATTTTCAATCCCTTTGGTTCAACTTTCCTTGACTATTAAGATACTGCAAAGCCTGATGATCAGTATATAAAACAAACTCTTTTGGCAATAGATAATGTCTCCATTTCTTCAAAGCCTAAACTATAGCATAAAATTCCTGATCATAAACATAATACTTTTTCTTGGCATCATTAAGCTTCTCACTAAAATAGGCAATGGGCTTACCTTCTTGACTCAAAATAGCTCCTATAGCACTACCACTAGCATCACAATCTACTTGAAATACCTTATTGAAATCTGGAAGTGCCAAAACAGGTTGCTCTATAATTTTCTGCTTCAAGGTGTCAAAACTTTTGTTTACTCCTTTAGTCCATCTAAACTCTTTTCTATCCCCTCTCATTGTCTCAATCAGGGGTGCACAAATGCTACTGAAATTTCTGATAAACTTTTTGTAAAAACTTGCCAAACCATGAAAAGATCGTACCTCTGTGGCACTCCTTGGTGTAGACCATTCAATGATAGCCCTTACTTTTTTTGGGCCCATCTTAAGACCTTCCTCTGAGACAACAAATACCAGGTATACCAACTCCTTTACAAAACTACATTTCTTCAAATTAATCAACTTCTCCTCCCTTAGCTTCTCTAGAACTCTTCTGATATGCATCAGATGCGCATCCCAAGTCTTACTAAAAATGAAAATATCATCTAAATAAACAATAACAAAACTTCCCAAAAATTCTTTTAGTACCTCGTTCATGAGCCGCATGAATGTGCTTGGTGCATTGGTTAGCCCAAATGGCATGACTAGCCACGCATACAAACCCTCCTTTGTCTTGAAGGCTGTCTTCCATTCATCTCCTTCTCTGATTTAAATCTAGTGATACCCACTCTTCAGATCAATCTTCGTGAAGTACTTGGCTCCACTCAAACAATACATTATGTCATCCATTCTAGGTAATGGAAATCTGTATTTGATCATGATCTTGTTGATGGTTCAAGAATCTGTACACATTCTCCACTCCCCATCTTTCTTCAGTGCTAGTAATATAGGTACCTGTTGATGATGATGTTAGTCACATACAAACATGAAATAAAAGTTACACAACAACCTTTATTTATCTTGAAAGATACGATGAATTCAAAGAATTCATGATCCCAAGTCTCCATTGATTAGTTCATAATCTATTGATGTTACTCAGTGGTTGATGTGTGTTGCTATTTAATCATTCAAGGGCCTTACGTTCTTCAGTAATTTCTGCAAAGTTCATATGTATTCCTCCAAATATCTTGTCCTTTATATCTACTCTACATAGATCTCCAACAATTCTACCTTTGCACTATGAATTCACTCAAATAATGTGCCTATAGGTTGATATTTGCATGATTTCTACCATTATTTGCAAGTCTTTGCATGATATTTTCAACACTACATGCATTTAGCTCAAATATGCTAATGATTTTCAGTTATCTACGAGATATCAGCATATTCCTCTGCTCTGCTTATTATTTATCATTATTTGCAGTTATGGAAGTGACTCAATGAAATTAAAATGAGAAAAAGAGTTTAGAGAATGAGATTCCCAAAATTACTTGACTGAGATCACTGATCCACATACATGTTCCCATATAGCAATAAAAAGAAGAAAACTAGAATCATACTTCACTAGGACATTCCACAAATCCACATGATCTAGTGCAAATCTTCAAAAGAAAAGTTGACAACAACATGCAATAAAATGAAAGCGCTTCTAGTTGAACACAACATTCACCATTACATATCCAGAAATCAACCTGAAGATTACATAAAGTTTACAATCAGGATGTAATATGAAGCTTCATCTCCATTTAGTATGTTTAAGAATAAGTACATTTATAATGATCTGAAGAAAGAACCTTGACATTTCAACAATTCAGTCCTCATTAGTCTTAGTAATCCCATCTCCTATAAAATTACACAGTAATTGGCCTTATTTTTCCAGATCTTCTCTATATGTGTATCTATATCAATTTGGACAAGTTTTGGCCCTTTTATAGAATAGAAGCCAAAAAATAGTTACATTGATCCAAGGATTAGGATCCTCTCATAACATTCAACGGTCTAGATGAACAGCATGTGCCTGCTAGTTGGCACTCACACAGCTGGCATAGAATATTCCAGCATCTTCGACTCAGTCCACCTTCCAGCTGGCAATTAGCACATTTGATGATATCTCCATCGCTCTGGTTCACGTTGCCCCTATGTGCAACTATGCAACTTGTATTCTTTGTAAAATTTTCCATTTCCTCTACAAACTTCACCCTCTAATACGCCATCGCCACTTTGTCATTTTCTAGATATCTGCGCACCTGATAACAGACACAAGAATTAAGCATCATTATCTTTCAACAACTAGCAGGAAAAATAACATTTATTAAATCATGCTCAGAATATGCAAACATGAATATCGGGTTTTGAATCTATGAACAATCGCGTACTAAATGCATATATAATGCTAAAAATAGTTGAGTCAACCATCGTTGACCAAAATCATACTATCGGGTCTTTAAAACAGCTTCAAAATCCTCCCTTTTGCTTTCCCGCCTTTTGCATGCTTAATACCTGTATATCAGGTCGCGTACTATGATCATACAAGTGGCCCGGACATACAAAGAATTTTCCATTTTTAATACCTTTTCGAATCCAGCTTTGTATATCACCGTCACATATCACCCTTGTATATCTGGGTGACCCACCTCATCGGGGCTAACCAAATAACCTATCCGGACATCCTATACCCCCCGGATGCACATACAACGCTTGTTGTATCCTCCTGTCGGACTTCAACTATTTTATAAACCACATCATGTAACATTTTCAACTCCGTGATGCATATGGTGTAATGCATCTCCTAAGATGCTTTAAGTTTGATACATTGTTTATATTATATTTCAAACATCTCTGAATTCCAGGCCATATATCGAAACATGCATTGACTTTTCATTATTTAACAATCCTTTAGGTTCTGATGCTTGTATATACCAAAATGTATGTAACAATACATACACATAATGCAAAACATACAAGGATTTAACCCTGTTTTATAATAATTTGGGTTCCAGCCTTGCATATGTGCAATGCATCCTGCAATGTATGTCCTTAACACATGTATACAAAACACAAATTATACAATGAATTTTCAATATTTAATAAACCTTTCAGTTCCGCAGTATGCATAAAAACTTGTATATCACCTCTGTATGTAAGATACATACATGGATAAGATGCAACCGGCGGACTTATCTTGAACATTTAATATAACTTTGAATCTTGTCGGGTCTGGACATACATATTAATATGAGGCACATTAACTAATATGACCCCCCTCATCGATCAGGATATGATGATGATGCCAACATCATGGACGGGCTTCGCTAAAATGTAAGAGGATGATGTCATGGTCACATCGAAGGAAAATCAGGAGGCTAAGAAATATGACCCCGATATTGATGAATATCACCCTCCGAATAAGATAACGTCATTGTCATGTTATATTCTTTGTAGCATGGGGATAAACTAACGTCAGCGTCATATTAGCGCTAGGGTGATATTCCTCGAAGGGGGTGATCTTATGAAGATTGGCTGATATTTGTAATATCAGGTGATATTTGTAATATCGGGGTGATATTTCACAAGGTGACTGATGTTTGGAATATGACCCCCCCTCTCGAATATCAGGTTTGACCAGATCTTTAACCTACCATAACTTTCTCATTTGGCTGAATTTCAGGGTGATGTAAAAGGCAAACCTGCCTAGAATTTTACGCTCTTTCACATGGCAGGCTTCTTGAGGAAAGATTCAAACTTTGGAATTTGGGTTCAAACTTCAAGATCATAGATACACCTGACACTAGGCATATGCATACTGACTGATGTTGCTTTTACCATTACTGCCCAGAACACAAAAAACAAGGGTACAAGCCAGCAAAGTTGGGTCCTCGTTTTGTCTAGTCAAAATGGGGTATGTTGTGTAACCACACAACAACTTGCCACCAAAGAAAACAACAAAATTCAAATAATTCAAGAGGTGAGGATAAGTTAAAACATGATGTTCCAACTCCTATTAAGCATGAGCATCCTAATCCTTTCTGAATGGTATCATGTTCATCAATATAACAATGAATTGATAAGGGATCAAGTGTATGCACATGATTCATATACTCATCTTGAAAGTAAATTGAATAAACTAGTGACTAGTGTTAAGCTACATAGTTTGGTTCATCCCTCATAGCCAACTTGGATAGAGCCTTGCTGCCAGCAGGCATCTATAGCCCCGGCAAGGTTATCGTTGCAATTCCCCTAAGTAGAGTCCCACTGCCAGTCAGGCGTCTATAGCCCCGGTAGAGTTACTTAGATGGCCTAATTTTCTCTTTAAATATTCAATATATTTCTCTCTTTTTTTTTTGTATTTGCATTTATAAGATATCATCATGTTAGCACATTTTGTAAGGTGCGGTCACTTGCTACTTTAGGTTGGGAATTACAATGGTAGCAAGGGCAACCTTTAGATTTTCACTTAGCACCTACACTGATATGTTTAACAAACCCAAGGCTGTTAGGTGTGTCATTGTGAGGATCTCCTTGACTCAAGAAAAAGTAACACTGATGAATATGATACCATAGACCTGATTAAGAGTACTTATACTACATGAGTTACAACCTATGTAAAAACTTATATCCAACTTTTGAATTCTAACAATTTTTGCAGTGTTCTTAAGTAACAAGATGCACCAGTTTTGCCCAACCAAAACAAAGACTCAACAATGCAAAATAAAAGAAAACACACAAAGCAAACTGTACAAACAATTAACTACCAAATGGAAACAACAAAACACAAAACAAGAAAGCAAAGAAAGTAAACAAAAACAACTACTCTACCAAACTATATACAAACCCTACAAGGCAAATAAAACCCAGGAAAAGACCCAAAGACACCTGTATTTGCATACCTCCTTATATTGTACAGGAGCATTAGGGCACTAGTTATGGTTCTAACCCTAGCAAATTCATCCTTGTATTCTAAAAACTATTCTTGTATTCTAAATTCATTGTGTTTAACAGAATAACCTCTGATTATCAGCAACTGAGGAAGCTCATCATGTTCATGACTAATCCATATGCATGTTTTATCTCTTGAATTTCCATAATCAAAATAATAATCAACATTATTTACTGTGGAAAGAAGAAATACAACCTGATGTGTTTCTGGCTCTGTAGGACATGCTTGTTTATTGACAGCTGGTCCTCCATTTAACTTTGCACTTTCGTTGCTTAACTCAACTTCAAGTCTCACTTCGAATTGAAGGATTGATGACTCTTGATGGATTATTTCTTCATCTTTATCCAACTTTGTTCCTTCATTCTGGATGTTCAGTTTATCCTCAAGTTTAGGAAACGCCCCAATGTTCTCTTCAATTCTCTGCACATCAACATCTAAATGAGTATCTTTATCATCATAACCTGATATACAGAAATTTATCATTTCTAAATCATTTAACTGTAAAGGTGAATTAACATTCAATTGATAGGAATACTCCCCTGTTTCATTTTCAAAATGACATTGGATCGACATCTGATCATGCACAACAACTCCAAAGCTTTTTGCAGATTTAACTTTCATGAATCATTCATCAAATATTTCACATTTCCCATCCAGTATGGCGTCTAGTTCCATTGACCTACAACATTCTTGCATTTGATCATTTAATTTAAAGAAGTTAGGTAGTAAATCAACATTTATTTTCTTTTCTATGATTCCATTAGTTGCTATCATAGGAACTTCTTGAGTAGTAATGCACTTAAATTCTTCCACTTGTTTACATTTCTTTTTACCATATAATGACTCAAGGAAAGATATTTCCTCATCCTTAACAAAAGTATTAGGATCAGAATCAAAGACTCTATCCTTACAAGTGGTTTCTTCTCTACAACTTTCAAAAAATTCATACTTGCACTCTACCTCACCCTTATCATAAAGTAGAGAACTCCCATCAATCTCACCATAAAATGACTCAAGGAAAGATGTTTCCTCCTCTTTACCTCCTAGAACCAACTCGGCTACTGTATTTTCTAAACAACTCATCATGAGGGATGTTGCTTCTCTTTGTTGTTCCAAAATTTGAGTTTTCCCCAACATGACCAAGCAAGCATCACAATTCCTTCCTGAATGCTCTTCATTATGTAATCTACACCAACTTTCAATTAGGACATCATCAATGGATAAACCTAATATTTGACTACACTGTATATTTCTAGACAAATATAATTCAAAATCTTTAGAGCGATCCACTTTAGTGTCTGGACTACTAATAACTTCTGGTGCTGTATCCACTTGTTGCTCCAAAATTTCTTCATTTTCCTGCCAGACTTCAGTTCTAAACACATCTATAAAAAATATTAGTCCTTTCAGATATAAATCCAACCTTGTGAGGAAAGTTAAACAATTAATTTCACTATGCTTCACAGTCTTGTGTATCTTGCAACAACTGGATAAACCAAAGTTAGACAAACTTTGAGGATAAAGCTGTTTATTCAAAGTTTCCTGAAATAAAGGAATGTTAACTTGATAATGTGGATCCATCAAAATGAGACTCTATTTTTAATTGTTTAGGATTTTGAAATTTTAGTGAGATCTATCATATCTCAAAATAAAACTTGAAATCTCAGAGAATGTTACATAAATATTTCATCATTTGAGCTGAATGTCTGCAAATATTCATTCAAATCTTCTTAGACAAGAGATATTTGCGAACATTCAACTTAGATGATGAAATGTTTATACAACATTTGCAGAAATCCATAGATTCTTTGTTCATGCCCTCCTTCTAGCACCCATTTATGTTGATGATGATGTTAGTCACATACAAACATGAAATAAAAGTTACACAACAACCTTTATTTATCTTGAAAGATACGATGAATTCAAAGAATTCATGATCCCAAGTCTCTGTTGATTAGTTCATAATCTACTGACGTTACTCAGTGGTTGATGTGTGTTGCTATTTAATCATTCAGGGGCCTTATGTTCTTCAGTAATTTCTACAAAGTTCATATGTATTCCTCCAAATATCCTATCCTTTATATCTGCTCTACATAGATCTCCAACAATTCTACCTCTGCACTATGAATTCACTCAAATAATGTGCCTACAGGTTGATATTTGCATGATTTCTACCATTATTTGCAAGTCTTTGCATGAAATTTTCAACACTACATGCATTTAGCTCAAATATGCTAATGATTTTTAGTTATCTACGAGATATCAGCATATTCCTCTGTTTTGCTTATTATTTATCATGATTTGCAGTTATGGAAGTGACTCAATGAAATTAAAATGAGAAACAAAGTTTAGAGAATGAGATTCCCAAAATTACTTGACTGAGATCACTGATCCACATACATGTTCCCATACAGCAATGAAGAGAAGAAAACTAGAATCATACTTCACCAGGACATTCCACACATCCGCATGATCCAGTGCAAATCTTCAAAGGAAAAGTTGACAACAACATGCAATAAAATGAAAGTGCTTCTAGTTGAACATAGCATTTACCATTACATATCCAGAAATCAACTTGAAGATTACGTAAAGTTTACAATCAGGATGTAATCTGAAGCTTCATCTCCATTCAGTATGTTTAAGAATAAGTACATTTATAATGATCTGAAGAAAGAACCTTGACATTTCAACAATTTAGTCCTCATTAGTCTCAGTAATCCCATCTCCTATAAAATTGCATAGTAATTGGCCTTATTTTTCCAGATCTTCTCTATATGTGTCTTTATATCAATTTGGACAAGTTCTGGCCCTTTTATAGAACAAAGGCCAGAAAATAGTTACACTGATCCAAGGATCAGGATCCTCTCATAACATTCAATGGTCCATATGAACAGCATGTGTCTGCCAGTTGGCACTCACACATCTGGCATAGAATATTCTAGCATCTTTGACTCAGTCCACCTTCCAGCTGGCAATCAGCACATTTGATGATATCTCCATCGCTCTGGTTCACGATACCCCTGTGTGCAACTCTGCAACTTGTATTCTTTGTAAAATTTTCCATTTCCTGCGCAAACTTCACCCTCTAATACGCCATCGCCACTTTGTCATTTTCTAGATATCTGCGCACTTGATAACAGACACAAGAATTAAGCATCATTATCTTTCAACAACCAACAGGAAAAATAACATTTATTAAATCATGCTCAGAATATGCAAACATGAATATCAGTTTTTGAATCTGTGAACAATCGCATACTGAATGCATATATAATGCTAAAAATAGTCGAGTCAACCATCGTTGACCAAAATCATACTATTGGGTCTTTAAAACAGCTTCAAAATCCTCCTTTTTGCTTTCCCGCCTTTCGCATGCTTAATTCCTGTATATCGGCTCGCGCACTATGATCATACAAGTGGCCCGGACATACAAAGAATTTTTCATTTTTAATACCTTTTTGAATCCATCTTTGTATATCACCATCACATATCACCCTTGTATATTGGGGTGACCCACCTCATCAGAGCTAACCAAATAACCTATCCGGACATCCTATACCCCCCCCGATGCACATACAACACTTGTTGTATCCTCCTGTCAGACTTCAACTGTTTTATAAACCACATCATGTAACATTTTCAACTCTGTGATGCATATGGTGCAATGCATCTCCTAAGATGCTTTAAGTTTGATACATTGTTTATATCGTATTTCAAACATCTATAAATTTTAGGCTGTATATCGAAACATGCATTGACTTTTCGTTATTTAACAATCCTTTAGGTTCCGATGCTTGTATATACTGAAATGTATGTAACGATACATACACATAATGCAAAACATACAAGGATTTAACCCTATTTTATAATAATTTCGGTTCCAACCTTGCATATGTGCAATGCATCCTGCAATGTATGTCCTTAACACATGTATACAAAACACAAATTATACAACGAATTTTCAATATTTAATAAACCTTTTGGTTCCGCAGTATGCATAAAAACTTGTATATCACCTTTGTATGTAAGATACATACATGGATAAGATGCAACCAGCGGACTTATCTTGAACATTTATTATATCTTTGAATCTTGTTGGGTCCAGACATACATATTAATATGAGGCACATTAACTAATATGACCCCCCTCATCGATCAAGATATGATGATGATGCCAACATCATGGATGGGCTTCGCTAAAATGTGAGAGGATGATGTCATGGTCACACCGAAGGAAAATCAGGAGGCTAAGAAATATGACCCCGATATTGATGAATATCACCCTCCGAATAAGATAACGTCATCGTCATGTTATATTCTTTGTAGCATGGGGATAAGCTGACGTCAGCGTCATATTAGCACTGGGGTGATATTCCTCGAAGGGGGTGATCTTATGAAGATCAGGTGATATTTGTAATAGTGGGTGATATTTGTAATATCGGGGTGATATTTCACAAGGTGACTGATGTTTGGAATATGACCCCCCTCTTGAATATCAGGTTTGATCTTTAACCTGCCATAACTTTCTCATTTGGCTGAATTTCAAGGTGATGTAAAAGGCAAACCTGCCTAGAATTTTACGCTCTTTCACATGGCAGGCTTCTTGAGGAAAGATTTAGACTTTGGAATTTGGGTTCAGACTTCAAGATCACAGATACCCCTGACAATAGGCATATGCATACTGACTGATGCTACTTTTACCATTAGCACCCAGAACACAAAAAAATAAGGGCACAAGCCAGCAAAGTTGGGTCCCCATTTTGTCTAGTCAAAATGGGGCATGTTGTGTAACCACACAATAGTACCGCACATGGACTTAGGCTCTCTCTTATCAGCCCCTTCCTTAACAGCTCTTGAACTTGTGTGTTCAGCTCTTCACTCTCTGCAGTGGTCATCCTATGGGCTACCTTATTCAGAAAATAGGCTCCTGGTATCAAATCCATTTGATGACTTATCTTCCTCACCAGTGGTAAACCTTCTGGTACATTATCAAAGAGAATATCCTAAAATTCTTCGAACATATCTAAAACTTCTACTGGTACATCTTCACATTTATCTTGACTAATCTTAGGAATCAATGCAAAGCAATGACTCTCATGCTTCATAACCTCCAAAAATTTCCTACCATCTACCAAGCAAATTCTGGCAGTACTACATACCTTTTCTTCCACCTCCTTCAAGGGATTCAACTTATGACGAACTCCATCCTTTGTTAGGGAATATGTGTTTGCACAGCCATCATGGACAGTGCTCCTATCATATTGCGACAGCCTCCCCAATAGCATATGACATGCATCCATCGGTATGATATCACACAACACCTCATCATGGTAGTCCCCAATCTTGAACTTCACTAAACACTACTCATTGACTAAAGCTCTATGGTCCTTCTGCAACCATGCAATCCGATATGGATGTGAATGCTTTCTTCTTGTCAACTTTGACTTGTCAACCATCTCCTCTGAAACAAGATTGTCAATACTTCCACTATCAATAATAATATCACAACACTTACCTTCACATTTGCACCTTGTGCAGAATAAACTCTTCCTTTGATTGGGTTCTTTTTCCTCATTCAACAAAGTTCTCCTAACAACTAGGGTTTCTCCCCTTTTAGCATCTTTCGAACGCTCAGATTACGCATCTTCATCTACATGTGCAACTCGTGCATTACCTTTAGGTCTTCTATTTGTCCTTCCTTGATGTTACGGACACTCGTATGCTCGATGCCCTTCTTCTCTACATTGGAAACAGGTTCCTCTAAAACCTCCTCTTCTAGGCCCTTGCCTAGGTCGATCTCTTCCTCTTCCTCTTTTCTCACCATTGTTCTGGTCACGAGGGCAGTAGACATTATGTCCTCTTTAATTCTGACTGGTGTTAGCTTCTTCACTTTTATTTTGATCTTTATTACGGCCTCCATAGGGTCTTCCACCAGTCCTTCCGCCTTGACCTCTTCCCCTTTGCTTGTTGTCGAATCTTTTATTCGGCTTCTCTTCCACCTTCAGGGAAAACTGGTATGCATCTTCTATGGTGGTCATTTTGACCAGGCTCAGCTCCTCTTGGATAATTGGCCTCAGCCCATTAATGTAACGGGCTACCTTCTCCTTATTGGCCTCTGCATGGCCTATCCTGATAGTAATCTTATAAAACTCCTCTGTATATTCCTTAACAGACTTGTTACCTTGCTTCAGTCCTTGCACCTTCTTTAGCAACTCCATCTCATAGTCCACAGGGATGAATTGCTTCTTCAATTTCTCCTCCATCTGATCCCATCTGGTAATCTTTCCTTTTCCTCTCATATTCCTCTCTAATTGGACCTCCTTCCACCAAACATTTGCATGGCCCTTCAACCTTGTTTTTGCAAACTTGACCCGATCTGGGTCCTCCATGTCCTCATACTCAAAATACTCCTCCATGTCATTGATCCAATCAATAAGCTGTTCCGGGTTCAAATCTCCAGAATATGTAGAAACTTCGATCCTGGGCCTCTTTCCAATCTTAGAAATGGCCCTCAACAAGCTAACTTCTATAGGATCTCCTGCAGCTTCTTGTTCTTCCTCAGATAGCTCTTCTTCAGCTTCATTCTTGCTTTCTTCTCTTGTTCTTGGCTCAAACCCTCTTCGCAGCTCCTCTTGAAATGCATCAATTTGCTTTTGTAAGGCTCTAAAACCCTCTCTCGTCAGAGCATTCCTCCCAATACAATTTCTTTATGGAGGCATCTTGATCTCTGCAGCAAACCCACAACCTTGGGTCCTAGTGCAAATTGCCTCACGGTTTGCGATCTGTCTACACACTCAGGAACCCTTGCTCTGATACCACTTGATGAAGGGGGTAAATCACAAAACACACAACAACATAAATTACAGATAGAAAATAGAACTTTCTTTTATTGATTTGGACCACTCATTATATTATAGAAGCTCAATTACAATCAGAGGAATCAATCCTCCACAGGCTGCAACAGACTATAGCTACACATCACTAGGCTCTGGAATCTTCTACCTTCTATAACCCAAAATCAGCTAGGGTTTCTATTTTCCCGCCTATTCTTGACTCTACACTTTCCCCCTTAACTCTACTACTGCCCAGGGTTCCCAAAATAGTCATTAATAGTACTTTTTGGCAGCCTCTAGCTAAATTTCAAAATTTACAACTCCCTCCAAAAGTAGGTCAACTTCCGGGAAGCATAACTTTTGATCTGGGTGTCCGATTGACGAACCGTTTTAAGCACCAGAAATACATAAATGGATTTCCATCAACTTTTTGAGACATTATTGGATGTTTTAGTGCCTCATATCTCATTTCAGAAATTTTCAAGGGCTTTTCGGGAAACAAAAACTTTAATATCTTTTAGCTCACAAATGATCTTTGCTTGATTCCTTCACCAAAGGACTTATATTTCTGTTATGAAACTTTCTGTAAGTTTTCACTTCAATCCATACCCAAATGTAAACTTTCCTAAAATGGCAGGTAAACTTTCCAAAACTAACAGTTTGCTATTTTTAGCGGTTTGAAAAAAATTGAAAGTCCTACATCATTATTCAGGAGATTATGGAACTAGAAACTCTAATTATGGAAAGAAATGAAAACAACTACAATGATTTTGAATCAACTTCTTTTGGGTGATGTAAGATTACCCTTACACCACTGGATGCTCCTGCATCACTATAGGGAGCATTAAATTCAACACCTCAGTGCGTGAATTGATAAGTTACACCTCGGGGGGTGTGAATAAACAAGGGTTCATGTATGGATGTACATGTGAGGAGAATATATGCCCCCTTAAAATATTAGCATGTATAATATGCATATATTTTAAGGTTAAAAAAGGGGAAGAAAGTGGAGGGGAGATTCTTATGAAGAATGCACATACATTGGAAAAGGTGTCTCTATCCCCTAGAATACGGGTGAGGACAACCATGAAAAAGAATATTATGTTGTTATTGAAAAATGAAGTATGGTTGCACATGAGATTGTACCACCATGAATGGCAATGAGTAAACAAATAAATCTATAGGTGCCACATAGTGGGACAACATAATAATTTCAAAAAAATAGAGGAAGAACCATGAACTAGATAGAGGTAAACCTCAATATTTCTTGTCATGTAGAAGAGAGACAGGTGCTTCATCAGCTGGAAGAGTGAGAGCACCTGTGTCAAGAAGTTGTTGAATTTTGTTTTGCAAAGTGCCACATTCACTAGTGGAATGGACAAGCACTTGGTGATATGCACAGAAAGGAAGTGTTGATTGAATATGCTTAGTGTTGAATGTGATGCAAGAGCATCCCTGGTTCAAGAGAAATCTTGTGTCAACCAAAAATATTTGCATTTCAGTTTGCTTGCAGTTCAATTTGTTTCTTTTCATTTTCCAATTTAGTTCAGGCAATTTAGTCAGTAGCAGTTTTTGTATTTTGGTCTGCATTCTGCCGCAGTTGCATTTCACATCTTGTGGAGATGGACTTAGCATCTAGACATGCTCATCTACATCATATTCAGAATTTAGAGCATTTGGATCAAGTACTAGAAAGTTATCGCTATAAAAAGATTGATTGTTTTCTCATAACAGAACATCCTGACAATCTCTAATAATGAGCTAAAGGAGAAGACTTGTGGAGCATTCAAAGATCTGTGGTTCATGGCTGACCTTCCCCAAGATCTGCACATCACTCCATTCATTTGCAAAGGTATTCTATGCATTTAGGTCCAACCTATCCATGTACACACGTTACAGCTCTTCATTGGAATTTGTGATCTTCCTTGGCCAACGCAGAGGAATCTTATGATCTGGAGATGATATATATTGATGTAATAGATCCCTAGGAAAGGAGTGATTCACATAGTGATAGTTGCTAGTTTAGATTTTGCATGAAGGAGCTTCAAAGCTATATCTTGTGTATATTCTGATATTCTAAGATCAAGCCTTTGATCCCTAATTGTAAGCCCGCATGTTGCCGACCGATCTATATTTGAATTCTATGATATATTAAATGACTGAATCTGTAATTGTTCTATATCTTTGGGTTGTTTCCATTGTGTTTACTCTAGATGCATGGTCTAGATAGTTCACTCTATGAACCCTCCTACCATGACTACACCAAGTGGTATCAGAGTGAAAGTTTGAATCTTTGGGAGTGAATTAAGCGAAGTTGACGAGGGAATTCTGTAAGATTTTGCTATGGATAGATTGCCGAATTGATGCAAGTTACTTGTGTCACAACCAATCACTGATTGTGAGGTAGTTGTCACCTTGTAGCCTGATCACTGAACTTGAGGTAGTTTGCACTTGATCCCAAGAAGATGCTGCCGAGGAGAGCTGCTGCTATTGGAACAATGGCTGGTAGAATGGATGAGATGATGGAAATGATGAAAATAATGCAAATTTGATTGGATGCTATTGAGGAAGACAGGAGAAGAGGATTGACACCAAGACCTAATGTTGAAAGTGATGATGAAGAAGAATTTCAATCTGTTGAACAAGTTGGCAAAACCCTAGGAGGAGATGAAGAAGAAGAATCAGATCAAGTAAAGATGTTGCGAGCTATTTCAAAGATTGGAAAGAGACCAAGAGTTGATGTGTGGAATTATACTGGTAATTTGAACCCTAAAGAGTTGATTGACTGGATAAATGACATGGAAGAACACTTTGAATATGAAGAAGTTGAAGATCTGGAGAAGGTGAAATTTGCAAAAACAAAGTTGAAAGGACATGCTACTATATGATGGAAAGAAATTTAGTTGGATAGAAATAGAAGAGGAAAAGAGAAGATTACAAAATGGGATAGGATGGTGACAAAATTGAAGAATCAATTCATACCTACTGACTATGAGTTGGAGTTGTTGAAAATATTGCAAAACCTAAGACAAAAGGAGAAAACTGTGAAGGAGTATACTCAAGAATTTCATAAGATGATCATAAGGACATGACATAGTGAAGCAAGCAAAGAGAAAGTGGCTAGATACATCAATGGACTGAGATTGAACATTCAAGTGTTGGGAATTAAGTTGTCTCAACCTTGGTAATTCCTTGCATTATTTATGATTGTATTTATTAATTCATTGCCTATGTTGTAAATTAATTGTAAATTCCATATTGTCATTTTGTGGGATGTGGCACAATGATGTGTCATCGTACATGGAAGATGACAACTTGTAATTTTATCCTCACATGAGGAGATAGGCATCCCACTTTGTGGTAGGAGCATTTTGCCATGTGTTGACATCTTGGATGTTGTGTAAGGGAATGTTTGACTGAAATGGTTATGACAGATTCCTATGATGAAGTTATGACATGTAAGAGTCAAAAATAGAAGCTTGTAAGACAGGTGAAGACATGTGTCATGAAGCATCTTTGAAAAAGGAATATTTGGATGCCCCAAGGTGGACTATGACATGTTGTAAGAGAATATTCTATTTATAGCCTATGTATGACAGATTCTCTGATAGCTATAAGTTGTAACCGCTATGACAGATTCTATGACAGTTGTAAGAGCATCTGTCATAGTCCATTTTGGAAATAGGTGACCTCTTTGGGATGGGATCTATGGACAAGTGTCAAACACATTCTACAATGTAGACCAAGTGTCCTTAGGCATATGTTTTGGGACATGAGGCCAAGTTGGATGCCCATTCCAAGATAGGACCGATATTGCCTTGTATATTCTATATAAACAGGTGCTTGGAGGAGGAGATGTATTACAGGATTGACAGGTACTGTTATGCTGCCAGATTGACTCTAGATACGAGTGTCGAAGACCATTGAAGCTTGCATTGCAAGTGTATTGTAAACAACATTTAATTTTGATAATACATTGCACAGGTTTCTAAGTATGGGGTTTTTCACCCGATAAGGGTTTTCCCCACGTTATATCTTTGTCTCTCTTCTTCTATCTTCTTTCTGGTTCATGTGTATTGCTGTAATATTTCATTTATATGTTTCATGTTGCTGTAGTTGCAAGGATTAAATTGAATTTGCATAGCCCTCTCCTCACTAGATTAGTGTAGGAAGCGATTTCCACACACCTAGCTTCCTTTCAGTTGGTATCAGAGCCTGGACAGTTTTGGTCTTAGTTGTAGGGTAGAGGTTTTTTGAGCTGATCTTAAGTTGAGTGGGAGTCTGTGCAGATTATTCTAAATCTTATTGCAGTAAGGAGATGGCAAGCACATCCAAAAGGATAGAGGTGGAGAAATTCAATGGCACAAATTTTGAGCTATGGAAGCTCAAGATGGAAGACATGCTTGTTGATCAAGACCTCTAGGAAACTATCAGTGGAACTAAACTAGCTATAATGACACAAGCTAATTGGGATCTCAAGGATCAGAAGGCTAAGGGTCTCATAAGACTTAGTCTTGCTGATTCTGTCATATTAAATGTGCATGAGGAGACTACTGCAAACTTGCTTTGGAAGAAGTTGGGAGATGCGTATTAAACCAAATCCCTAGTTAACAAACTTTTTCTGAGAAAGAAGTTGTATTCCCTTTGAATGGAGGATGGAGGATCCGTTGCAGAACATATGAATGCTTTCAACATGCTGGTTGCACAATTAACATCTGTTGGTGTGAAAATGGAGGAGGAGGATCAGTGTATGACCTTGCTTTATTCTTTGCCGAACTTGTGGGATCACCTTGTCATGGCTATTGGAAGCACCACATCCACATTCAAAATGGACAAAGTGGTTTCTTTGCTATTGTCTAAAGAGATGCGGAGAAAGTCTTCTAAGGCAGCCAAAGAGGCTCTTGTAGTTCATGGAAGACCCAAGGAGAAAGGGAAAAAGAAGGACAAGAAAGATGAGAAGGGTAGATCCAAATCCCATGGGAGATCCAAATCTCCTGGAAAGTCCAAGGCTCTCTGTTGGAACTATGGTAAATCTGGGCATTTCTAAAAGGAATGCAAAGAGGAAAAGAAAAAGAAGAAGAAGAACCCAGATTTAGATTCTGACAAGTCACAAGATGATGGTGATGCCTTCATCACAGCCCTAGAAACCCATGCATCTAATGATGTGTGGCTGATTGATTCTAGTGCATCATTTCACATGACCTCGCATCGAGACTAGTTCACTAAGTATGAGGAGTTTGATGGTGGAAAGGTGTACCTGGGTGACGACTCTCATCTGAAGATTGTTGGTAGTGGAAGAGTCTCTATCTGATTCCCTGATAGATGAGTGAAAGGAATCTCTGGGGTTATGCATATCCTAGGCTTTGCACTGAACCTACTTTTTGTAAGTATGTTGAATGATGCAGGTGTGTAGGTTGTCTTTTTTAAAGAAGGATGTAAGATGACTAGAGGAGCTATGGTGCTTGCTAGGGGTACTAGGAGAGGTACTTTGTTTTAGCTGGAGGCATGCATTTCACAATGCAATAGTTCTTCTAACTCAAGGAAGAGGGCAGCAATCACTTCCCACCATCTAAACGAGCAATGAAGAAATTTGTTGTATCTAGTTCTGATGATTGTAATCATGCCTTGGAAGTTAAGCTTCCTACTGAAAAGACAATGTTATGACATAAGAGATTTGGCCATATTGGCGAGAAGGGTCTATGTACCCTAAAAAATAAAAACCTCATTGAGGGGTTAGATGATTGTAATCTTGAGTTCAACTTTTGTGAACATTGCATATATGGGCAACAAAACCGTGTTTAGTTTTATTTGAGTTCTCATAAGTTTTTTGGTGTATTGGACCTTGTTCATTCTGATGTATTTGGTCCTGTTAATGTTCCTTCGTTATCAAAATTTGTATATTTTGTATCTTTCATAGATGACTACAATAGAAGGACATGGATTTATTTTCTCAGAAGCAAATCTGAAGTCTATAGCAAGTTTAAGGAGTTTAAGGCCTTTGCTGAAAATCAGACTCGTAAAAAGATTAAGTGTTTGAGAACTGACAATGATAGTGAGTTCTGTTCTATAGAATTCGATAAATATTGCAAGGAACTTGGGATTGAAAGACATAAGACAACTCCATACACCCCGCAACAAAATGCAGTTGCAGAGAGGATGAACAGGACACTGATGAAGAAGGCTAGGAGTATGCTTAGTGGAGCTGGCCTAGAACAAAAGTTTTGGGCTGAAGCTGTTGCCACTGCTTGCTATCTTGTAAATAGATCTCCTACATCAACTCTTGTTGTAAAGCAACGCATGGAGGTGTGGTCTAGTAGAAAGCCTTCAATAAGGCATCTTCGTGTTTTTGGTTGTGAAGCATATGCACATGTGCCTAGGGAGAAGCTGTCAAAATTGGAGAACAAGGCTGTTAAGTGTATCTTCATTGGCTATGGTGTCGATGTGAAAGGATACAAGCTTTGGGACCCTGTGGCTGAAAAAGTGTTGTATAGAAGAAGTGTCATCTTCAGAGAGCTTACACCTTCTTCCACTGTTTTACAGCCAGAAGAAAAAGAAAAGAAAGAGGATGTTGTTCAGTTTCTTGCTACCCCTGAGAAGGCTGAACAGAAAGACAATGTTGGACTTGATGATGAGGAGAGCTCTTACAGCTCTGAAAGCTCAGATGAAGAAGCTGAACCTCAACCTCAATCCTTGAGGAGGTCCACAGGAATTAGAAAGTAACCTAAGAGGTTTGGTTTTACATTGCTTATGTAACGTTAGAAATTGTCCTCCTATATGGAATGGTACAATTTCCCTCGGTTTAGCTACTCGCTCTTGGTGATCTCTTAACCTTTTCTTTTTCAGCCTTCCTGAAACCCTAATTGACTTAGTCTAGGAGTAGTCTATTCACTTTTTGAGGTAACTGATTGATAAAACTCAGAAAGAGGTTTGAGATTAGGGTCCCTAGGACCCCCAAAAATGTAGATTTGAGTTGAAATTGGGGGCTTGGACTTGGGCGCCCACGCCCTAGTTCTCCCCAGTTTCACGGGATTTTGAATTTTGGTGGGGTGTCGGTTCCTGCCGAGTGCCTCAAGATTCTAGTTTCAAATTCTCAATTTTTGCATGATATCGAGACGTTACTTCAAAATTTGAATTCCCTAAAGCTTGCTATAAAAAGACATTTGCAAATCATTTTAACACACACAATTCTTATGCAAGCTTGATGCCAAAACTCTGCTGCAATTGCCATTGAAGATCAGTGACTTGTTGAAGCTATTCAAAGTATTCTTTATTTGCTATCTTGGAGACAATGGATGAAGGTTAGGAATCAAGATCTTGAGTCTATCTTGCTCTTCCTAGGGTTTGTACACCCTTTGCATGATCGGGAGAAGGGTTGAAGCCTCCAACAACAAGCTTGGAGATCCTCTGTGGACATTACTAATTCACCTTCTTGTTCATGCAAGTCTTCATTTGTTTCATCTCCTTGAAGTGAAGTTGTATGTATTTATTGATGCAAAGCAAGTTGTTGATCTTCCCTTGATTGAGACATCTAGGGTTTGATTTTATGCATACACACATTGTTAGGTTTGCACACACTTTTGCAAATCTTCATCTCTAGCTATTGTTGAGGTAGAAATACCGAAGACGGGGCTTGACTGAGGCAAGCTCCTATATAGCCACAACAATTTCCTTCTTTTGTATATGCAGATCGTGTTTCGTAGGTTCTGATGAAAAGAAGCTATAGGAAGAAGGATATTGCGGATATAGTCGCGATAGACTTTCAAATTTTTAGATTCTGAAACTTACAGGACATTGGGGTGGGCACCCTAGTCTAACCAGGTGTTTTGTCTGGGATCCGGGAGCCTTTTGACAGTCTCAGACACCCTGTGTAGAAGGTTTTCCTATTCGAGAATTTGCAAGACATTGGGGTAGGTGCCCTAGTCCAGGTGGCCCTCAAATTCTGGGTACACTGTCTCTGAAACCCCTCCTCTGCATTTTTGTGATCAGTTTTACTAGATACTTCATCAGTCTCTGTATATTGTTAAATTGAGGCATAATTAGGGTTTTACTTGGTTGAAAGTACAACACTTGGCAAAATCTTGATTAGGGCCTTAGGTTTCATAACCACGCGAGCATAAAAAGGGAGGCAAAGTGATTAAAGCTTGTCTACAAGCTCGATCCTTGTCTCCCCAATGTTTAAAGGTGAAATTTGGAGTATTTGACCTAGAGTAAATAAGCCATCAAATTTTATGCTAAACATTTTGGTGAACACGAGCTTTAAAGAATTTGCATCCTTGTTAAACTTCAGATCTGAAATAATTTGTTGTTCTAAAGTATAATTGGATTGGAAAACCTCTTTAGTGAAATTGCATATGTTAACTTGTGGATTATATTCTTTATCTTTTCACTAAAAGGGTTGGAAATTAGCATTTTATTATTGAAAGTTGTATTTCATTTGCAAAGGCCATCATTGTGCATTTAAATCTTGGTTTAAATAGAGCATGTTAGAATGTCAGATTATTTTTTGCAAGATTTTCATGCTTATGATGAGCCGGTTAGTCGTGATGACTTTGATATGTTAGATGAAGCCCTTGAGGACTTTATCTTGATTGAACATTCTACCACGGCCTCAAAGTCGTCACTATTTCAAAGGTTTGTAAATGCGATTTATGTTCCTAAATGTAAAGAAGAGATTGAAAAACTAAAAATTGTGGTTACTCTATGTGCAAATGTGGTTCAACCATCCTCTCAGCCTATGCTTGTTGTTAAAGGTCTTTCATCTTCTTCCCAATCCCCTGATCACATTTATGATTGTGCAAAATAAATTGTGAAACAAAACTTACAACAAACCAACCATAATGTGGTTTCTCATGCATATAATACTAGGAATAACAAACAAAGCACACAACAAACAAATGTTCTAATATCTTTACCAGCTTCTCAACCTATGCTTTGTCAAGCACCTCATTTAACATACAAAGGTGGTAAAGACTATGATCTTGTAGAGCAGCTTCGTGCTACTCCTGCAAAGATATCTCTTTGGGAACTTATACAAACTTCACCTACTTACCATGGAATGCTACAAGAATCTTTACAAAAGGTGATTGTTCCTCCTGCTGTTAAACCAAATGATGTTGATGCTTTACTAGACTATATGCATGCAACAAAAATAGATATTTTATTTCAACAACATGAGTTACCACCTCTCGAGGTTCAGAAACATTATGATCCTTTGGTTGTCTTTATTACAATCAACAAAACATTGGTTAAGCAAGTTATGATTGATAATGGGCCAGCCCTTAATGTTTGTGGTATTGATCTATTGCATAAGGTTAAAGTTGATATATCTGCTATCAAACTGGAATCATTAAGTATTCATGGATTTGATAATGTTGAACGACAATATGTGGGCACTATAACTTTACCTATACAAGTTGGATCTGTGATGGTGCCTACCTTGATTCATGTAATGCCTTGTTCTCTATCTTACAACATGATTCTGGGTAGACATTGGATACATCCATTAGGAGTAGTTCCTTCTACTTTACACCATTCAATTAAGTTTATCTTTAAAGGAAAATTGCATACTATCCATTCGGATCTTGAACCTAACAATTGTTTGCAAATGGAAGTGCATAGGCATGTTGTTGGTCCTAAGATTTTAAACAATCTGAAAGATGAATTGTCAATTCCCTTGCCTCTAAAAATAGTATGCAAGAGCCCAAGCAATTGAATGCATTTGTTGGTGATGACTGGGGTTTGCTAGACTTTGCATTTTCCTCCATAGGAGAGTATAAACTTAAAAAACCCGTCCCTGAAACATCAAATCTTGCATCGATCACATCACATGCTTCGAATGATAAACACAAGATCTCTTTGTTAACAAATAAGGATAATACTCATAGTTATACTACTGATTATGAGACTTATGAAGCTCCGCCTTCGTTTAAAGAAATGGTCTCTCTCTATAACAAAGGATTCTGAATCCTTTACATAAATTGTGACTATGTAGGTAATGGTTGTGGCATAAATCAACAAGGAAACAAAGTCCCTATAAAATCCACTTTGCAACATTACTCAAGTGGCATTGGATATAATCCTTTCAAGGAATCTAAAGCCCGCAAAAGTCCTACTCTAAATGTAAATACCATATCAACACTTAGTTTGATATACCCTGAGATGATTGACGCCAATTGTCCTCCAGGATCACTTCCATTAGATATGTTTACGGCAGATGAAGCGATAATGGAATTCTTAGGCACTTATGATGGTATTCCTCATTATCACCATAAATGTGGCCTACCTTATTGTTTAAACAACGATGCATATTTTGGAAAGACTACTAGCACAATAACTGCCACAGTAGAGCATAATGAAGAAATTGAAGAACAATTACAATCCTACAATCTCCCTGACCATAGCACTCTTCTTAACAGAAAGACTATTGATGTTGTTGTGGATAAGGATAATCCTAAAAAAGTTATCCCTATTGGTGATTGTTTGGATATGGAAGAAAAATAAGAAATGACTAAATTATTGAGTGAATTCTCAGAATTGTTTGCCTGGAAATATTCAGACATGCTTGGTATAGATCCTCAGATTGTAGAGCATAATATTGTGTTGAAACCGGATGTTAAGCCATTCAAACAAAAGATTCGTAAGATGAATCCTAAGATTGCTTTGCTTGTTAAAACTGAAATAGAAAAACTCTTAGAAGCTATTTTTATTCGACCTATTGATTACTCTCTGTGGATCTCAAATATTGTTTCCGTTGCTAAACCTGATGGTCATATAAGAATGTGCACAGATTTTTGAGATTTAAATTTGGCATCTTTGAAAGACGATTTCCCGCTTCCTACTATCGATATGATTGTCGATTCCATAGTCAGACATGAGTTGCTATCTTTTATGGATGGATTTTTAGGATATAATCAAATCCTTATAAATCCTCTTGATCAATATAAAACAGCCTTTATAACACCTTGGGGTACATTTTGTTGGGTAGTCATGCCGTTTGGACTTAAGAATGCAGGAGCTACTTACCAATGTGCGATGACTCTTATATTTCATGACTACATGCACAATATTTTAAAAGATTATGTTGATGACATCCTAGCAAAGTCTATCCATCGTAAGGATCATGTTACAAATCTTTGACAAATATTTGAGCGCATACGAAAATATAATATGTAATTGAATCCCCGTAAGTGTGTTTTTGGTGTGGATAGTGGAAAGTTACTTGGATTTATCATTTCAAATCGAGGTATAGAAGTTGATACGAAAAAGATAGATGCAATTGTTAATATGCCAATACTAAAGAACATATCTCAACTTTGTAGTTTGCAAGGAAAGATATAGGCCATTCGCCAGTTTGTTTCACAACTCGCGGTTAGGACTCGCCCCTTTACGTAACTACTGAAGAAAGATTCTCATTTCTGATGGAATTATGAATGTCAAAAAGATTTCTATGAATTAAAGGATTACTTAGCTAATCCACCTATTTTACAACCTACTATTTCTGATAAACCATTCTTGTTATACATCTCAGCATCTAAGAATGCCCTAGCAGCTTTGTTAGCACAACATAATGTTGAAGGCAAAGAATGTGTTGTCTACTACATCAGTCGTACTTTGCTTGATTATGAAGTGTGATACACAGTTATAGAGAAGTATTTCCTAGCTTTAGTGTTTGCCCCTCAAAAGCTTAGATATTACCTCTTAAATGCTGAAGTGCATGTAATGGTGAAATTTGACCCTTTGAAACATCTCTTCGCAAGAACATATTTATCGGGTCGTCTTGCTAAATGGGTTATGCTGTTAATAGAATTTGACCTCAAATTTATTTCTCAAAAAGCAATTAAAGGGCAAGTGATAGCTGACAGTTAGCCGAAGCTCCATTGCCCTTTTCTATACAAATGTCAATGTTTTTCCCGATGAACAAATTCTAACAATCTCTACGGAAGAGAAATGGGAGTTATACTTCGATGGATCAAAATGTCGAACTAGCTCCAGAGCTGGTGTTGTATTAATACCTCCTATGGGTAAGTCAATTCCCTTATCTTACCGTTTAGATTTCTTATGCACAAACAACAGAGCTGAATACGAAGCTCTTATAGCTAGATTTTATGCAGCTTTGGCTCTTAGTATCAAGAATATTACAATATACGGAGATTCTCAGTTAATTGTTAAATAGATAACAAGATCATATCAAACTAAGCATGATAAGCTATCTCAGTATCGTGAGTTTGCATTATCTCTCTTAAGATAGTTGGAATCATATACGATTGACACTATTCCTAGGAAAGATAACCAGCATGCTGGTGCAATGGCAAGCACAACTTCCCTTATATCCCCTAATGGTTCTCCCAAGGAATTTACCTTCGTTGTTCATAATCTTAAGACATCGGTAATTGAAAGCCCTATAGTGGTGAATTTAGAACTTTGTGGTAATACATACACTGATGAATGGTTCTCCTATATATTCAACTATTTACGCGATGGAACTATTACCTAAATTTCATTGTGGCTCATTCAGGTAGAGTTTTGATTCGAAACTTATAAGGTACATTTCATCTAGTCCTTCATACATTACATTCAAGTGCATAAATGAAATAATTCAGGAGATTATGTTTATTAGTTTATTTAATTTATCCAAGTGCATGTAACATAAGAAGGGTTTATCCAAAATCTTTTCCAAAAAATAAATAATCTTTATTGAATGTAAAATGTTCATTATCTCACACAAGCTGTGAGGTTAACTATCTTATTCAATGAAATAGAAGAACAATATATACATGAGTAAGTAAATATAAGTAATGTTCATGTAAGGTTAGAGGCTAGTCATTGCCTGAGAATGACTGGTTCTGGTTCTGGTGTGTTGTCCTGTCGCCCCGAGTTGTCTTTGTCCTTCCTAGCTTCATGTTGTCTCTGGTTCTTGCATCTAGCAAAAATACTGGTGTTAGAGCAATGCTCTAAGAAATGAAGGGTCCCAAACCATACATGAACAAGATACCATACAGTATAAACTGATCCTCAATTGCATTAAACAGGAAATGTATACCTTGGATGTCCTAGAGAACAATCAAGTCATCAAACACATCTAAAACATGCATTTATTTTCTAACAAGTTTGCTTCATGTGCAGATATAGATGTAATTATGTTTTTGTTTGATTCATCAAATTACATTAAGAGTGGAGGAAATGTGAGTCCCACAAGGGTGGAGCCTAGCTCATAGTCCTTATAGAACATTTCATATGCAATATACAAATGCAAAAGCACAGCCCAAGGAGCATATTCAAAAAGTAGATCACAGCTGTCAAGAGCAATAACAATCAGTAAGAAGGCAATCACATGCACCGCCATGATAGAGACAATCCTAAAGGAAAAGAGAGAACTTGGACTATGCATAACAACATTGGGACAATAGTCCATCAGTTAGAACAGTGAGTTGCATACCCTAGCCAAAGAGACAATGAGCTTTAGCATCTTTATCATGACTATCAATGGTGCAACGAAAGTAAATGTATTTAACCATCAACGAGAATGTTAAAACTATGAAAATGCTAAGGATGCAACATTGTGAAGGTGCAGCCATGTGACGGAGTTTATTGTTGCTTATGTTTTCATTCCCAAATTGTCACAGCCATTAATAGAGAACATGAATTTCCAAACACATATACAGTCATATGGAACAACAATAAGTGTTTTCATAGCATATAATGGAGCAGAAAATAGAACATCATGTTATAAAAAATAACTGAGGGATGTGAAGATGATAGTCTGGTTGCTGCCATATCTCTTAAATGAACAAGTACAGATAGAGAGAATGGCTATTTCATAAAATGCCATGTGGTACAGCCATAGTGAATCCATTGTATCATCAAAAAGACCATAAGGAAGCAATGCAATATCAACACTATCACATGTCAAGAGGAAGAATTTAGAATGCCATGGCAGGAAGTACCTTGACAGATATACCTTGAAGATAGAGCAACTATATGATGGAGCAGCATAAGAACAGTTTGTCATTGAATATCACATATCATAGTCTTTATTCAAATTCAAGTAAAAAAAAGTAATATATGATACAACCATAGAGGAGTGGCAGCCATGATGAAGTACAGCCCAAACTAAAGAGTAATAGTCTTGGCATATCATACAACCATATTTGTTGGCAACAAACACAACCATAAGCATCTAAACATGAAGACATATGAACATAACCTACAGATACAAGGTATGATCAATGATTTGTTCAACACAATTACATGCTTTGATCATTAATATAGAAAAGTCATAAGGAAATATAGTCCTAACAGTTCACGAAGAGCAGGTCTGAATAGTTAGGCAAAAAGGAACAAGGTTTTGGATTCACAACTATCTCAGTGACATGAGGTCTATATGATGACGCTTTAATGGTATTAAAGTATTCTTACACATTAGATGTTTTGTTAGGGTGTTTAGAGTGATACAAGGCTGTGTGCAGTTTCATGGAGACTTTTGAAGTCTGATGACAAGTTTTGACACCATAAAACATCATAACTACCTCAGAGACCTGTGTGTCAACTCAAGACTTATTATGAACTTTATGTGAACAACAATTTCAAACCTTATGTGAGCCTTTCAAAGAATTCATAGTGACCTCTTTGAAAGCATACAGACAGTGGGTTTTTTTTATCATATGCAGAGTGGGTTTTTCACAGATACAGTGGAAGTGAGGTAGTTAAGTCATGGGTAGAAAGCATGGTAGAATCAGTCTCACATGTCATGAAGAGTCCATTTCCAAAAAAACCTTGTTTAGGCATTAAGACTTATGCAAAAGAACAAGCTACAAGAACCATGTATGAAATGACAAAGTATCCACATCATGCATTGCTGCCACCATGTCATTATGAGCCCTCTTTCAAATGAGAAGAACCAAGAAAGATGCCTCATGAAGATATACAGTCATACAAGAAGTAGGGAACAACAACATACATACGTAAAGTGTAGAGAAAAGTGCAGCAACAGTCATCATAAAAGTGCAGCAGCAAACTGTTATAAAAGAACATCATGAAACAACCATAAAAAGGTAGAAAACAAGGCAGTCAAGAGGTGTTAGGGGGCTAATAGAATTGTTTTTGCAAAGAGACACAAGACTGTTTCAGTCTAGTCCAAACAATGAATAGACCTGCATCATGATCTTATGCTTCACATGACATAGAGACATGAGAAACAATTGTCTGATGGTCCAGTTATGAGCAACTATCTGATAAAAGTCAAAGATTTTAGAGGGATAGTGTATGCAAGCTAGGACTGTTCCACAGACAATACAGTGAATATTCCTTAAACAAACTGTCATGGATTTTTAAGAAAAAGGGCAGTCATTTAAACAGTGATAAATACAGTCAAATAATAGACCACAATAGGTAATACTCATAATAGGTATATGGTAACATTAGAGAAATGAAGACTTTGTTGTTTTTATTAGAGGCATTATTTTGAACATTTTGAGCATTAGCAGAGACTTTGAGAATACTGTTAAGAACTGTTGAAGTGTTGCATGTCAAGTAACCTGTCACATTGCAAGGGATGACTGTAGGCAACATACAAAGGGTCTGTGAGTGCCTTTTATGTGTTTTCTTCCAAAATTACCAAGGACTCTAGGCATTTCATTATCTCAGGGGCTGATGAACATCATACAGAAGTTAGTCAAGCTTGTTTGAGCCTATAAAATAGTCTCTGAGCCTATAGTCAATGATATGAGCATAGAAGTCTTAGAAATAGAAGTAATGTATATCATGTGTCTTAATATAGAAATCTTCCTGATAGTTAAAAAAGATGTTTGAAAAATCCTATTGCATCATATTCGGGTGTGCTTTTATCTTTGAAGGAGTGAGCATCCATGTTGAAATGACTGTGATAGTCATAAACTTTGAGCAAAAGACATAAAGAGTTACAAAACCTTCATTGTGAACGCCTGAGAATAGTTTCAAATATGACTGTAACAAAGATGAAGAACTAAAGCATCAAGTATAGTGATAGAGGCTTACAAAAGCTTACTCCAAGGCAAAGAACATTCAAGGAGATGGTTGCAACAAAACAATCATTAGGGTACTATTATAAAAGCAATTATAGGCAGAAAACCATATAAGAAGGCAGAGATGCAACAATGAAGACATCAAGAGATAGCCAAATGAATACAAGCAATATATAAAAATGGCCCTTGTCAAGCAGCCATTAGGAACGATCCTAGCAGAAGAGTATTCAAGAACCCATAAAAGAAAATGTTTCTTTTTACAAGAGTATGCATTTTCCTTTCATGGGTCAAGGTTTTTTTGTTAATGGAGAGCAATACAAAAGGTATCATGTTTACAGTGGTGTGGCCATGGCCTAAAAATAGTCTTTTTCAAAACAGTATAAACCCATATGTTTTTTTTCTTTGAAACCCTCATCACATATTGAAGAGAATGCAGATACAAAGAAAAATCAAAGGTTTTTGAACTCATACAGACACAGAAATGTAGCTGCAGCCATGGCCTTTAGTGCCGGATCAGGCCTCAACACTCAGGAAATGCGAAAATGGCAAATATAGGAGGAAAATTGAAGCTTTTTCAAACTCATTTCAAACACAAACAATACTCAGAAATACTAGATAAGAGTTTGCGACCTGTAGGGCCAGATTTAACAGCAAAAATGATGCAAATGCCAAGTTTGAGTTTTGTAATGTCTTACCTGTACATTTCTATCAAAATCTTTGAACCTGAATATGCAAGAACAATAGAGAATGGAGTGATTCATGCCCCAATGGTGGCATCAAACACAGTAGAAACAAATGCATATGGTGGTCGGCCAAGAAAACCAGAAAAATGCATCAAAAACTAGTTAAGTTCGCAGCCTTAAAGGCCCAAAATCGGGCCAAAATTGACAAAGAAGGGGTCAAAACCTTAGAGAATACAAAATACCTTGCATCTTGCATAGAAAATCAGCCTGGAAACTCTCAGAATCGACCAGAAACTAAGGAGTTTTGCCCTCCAAACCCTACAGGCGTGGTTGCGCAGTAGTAAGGAGGAGAAGAATGAAATGCAAATGATATCTTTTTTAGGTTTTCCTTCTTTTTCATGATCGACCTATTTTGCATCATGGTGTTTTTTGACTTCTCATTTAAGCAATATCATTGCAATCCTTTGGTGCCCATGGTAAAGACTTGGAAGTCTTTAAAACCTAATGATGATACATCAAAGCGAGGCCTGAGGCATGTTTTTTTGCCTTTATTTATTTTTCAAAGTCAAATAGACATTATAAAAGCATAGGGTCGAGTGCTATCTTGCTAGGCATGTCTCATTTTTAGATGCATATGGAGGGATAAGGTGATGTGTAATATCCCTTGCTATTTCAGACCTTATTTTGCTGATTAGAGGCTCAAGGAATATTGTCAAACACTTCTGATGTAAGCCCAATGCTTGCTGGTCTGTGTTTTCAGTCTGATATTTTTGCTTGATAATGATAGCTGAGTATTCTAAATGCTCATAAATCCAAACTATAATGTCTAAGCATTAATCTAAATACATATATGACTTCTCTTTTGGTATTTTTGATGCATATACATGAAAATTAAACATGAAATGCACACCTACAGCCAATTGACATTTTGTCAAACACTTGGCATGCATACTATTATGCTAATCATGATGGATATTAATATGCACATTACATCAAATAGATGGCCTACAACTTATCACTCCTTTATTGAGATATATTGTCTAATACAATGCTGATATGAATGGCCAAGACTCTTGGCTCTACAATTTTTATGCAACTCCTAAAATGACAACTATGAAACCATGCTAAAGATGCTAACTCATGAAAGAACCTGGAAATGTAAGTTGCTGTGAATCGATGACGAAGATGAAGGAATGGTAGCCTCAAAACAGCTCATAAACATCCCTCTCAAGCCCCAATTGTGCCTCTCAAGTGTAGCACCCAGCCTTCTCATCAACCAAGGAAAGGAGTCCCTTCCAAACCCAAATTGAAACCCTCTCCTAGCTGCCCCGTACTGTAGCGTTACTGTTTACGGTACTGTAGCAACACTGTAGCGTACTGTAGCAAATCACTGTAGCAAAACACTGTAGCGCGCACTGTAGCGTCACTGTAGCGCTACTGTAGCAAAAACACTGTAGCGTACTGTAGCAAAACACTATAGCAAACACTGTAGCAGCCAATAGAAAAACTTCTGATATGCAAATTGATACCTCTAAACCCCTGTTAACACTGCAGATTTAAGCACAAATGAAAGGACTGAAGTATCCCTTCCAATTTGCAACCCTTCGGAGAATATTTCACCACCTCAGTTATGCTAATCTATGGGAGTTTCCGTTCCCAAAGACCAAATATGCAGAAACCCTTGGCTCCACAAAACTCATCAAATGCAAATGTCAATAATCGGATGCCTGGAAGCTTGCCTTGCCCCTTCCTTTATACTTTTTTAATCACACTTTCAAGAGGCTTCTAGAAAAATCTTATTATTTTATTTTAGTGACTTTAATGATCTAATGTGTATTTTAAGTCACTATATTAAATTAATTAAATATAAGGTTACCTTTTGATTTTAAATTAAGTAATAACCTTATAAAATAATTAATTTAATAATATCTCCCTTATTTCGTCAATTAACCTTCGGGAGTTAAAGGCTAAATTACTCATCATGAAAATCACCTAGGAAGGGGACATTACATGATGCCTAAATACATAGTATTGCAATTACATGTGCATGGAAGCTTGTAGGCATTGTATTGTGTAGGGAGGCATAAGGGTCATTTTAAAATGTATTGCAAAAAGACAATATTAGGCATGACAAGATATGTATGCATGTAGGAATGGTTAGAGATTGTAAGGTATTTTGACAAGCTATGAGACACTTTGATATAGACTTGTAACACGTGATACGATGCAAGTATGTGGAGTCGTGTTATTTTTTGCCTAGGAGTTATGAAGCTACTATTTTGTCATTTTTGCATAATCTAGAAATAGATTAAACATTGTAAGTGAACGATAAAGTAATGAATTGCGAATTACTTTATCATTTGTAATAAAAATGCAAAAGGACAATATTAGGCAGATTTATCACACATGACAAAGTAAGTCTCGTCGATTACTTTGTCATTCTTTCACGACATTTAATTTGTCCCCAAACTATGTAAAAATTAGGAAATTAAATGTTGTGTCCTAAATGCCATTATTTTCTGCATAGGTTTGTAATGAATCTGGAATGTAAAACATTAAATAAGTGGTGTAATTATAAACCTCTTGGTCAATGTTAATTAGATACAGATAATAATGTATATTTATGTCATTTATTGTGCAAATATCAGACATTTATGATGCTGCAGGGTGAGTTTGACAAATAGGTTGAAGAGTTATGGAGAGGTTTGACTTGTTTTCAGGGGATTTAAAGGCATTTAAAGACATTTTCTGGAGCTTTTATGGTGGGTGATGACATACCTTGACTATTTCTGCATTGGGAACCCATTTTGGAGGACTTTAGGCAGATATTTTGGGGACATTTATGAGATGCATGAAAATGGAGATTACTCGTGCTTATCTTGTTGCAGCTGCTTAGAGAGTATATAGTCATTCATTTGACTCTTTGTATAGAGTTTTTTTTTTCATGTACATTCTGGAGTTAGTGATTTTTCTGCAATCCTACTCAGTTTGAGCATGTTATTGTAACCCTTTTGGCATATGAAATACAGAGAACACCTTGGATACCATTGATATTTAGATTTTGTTTTCCTATTTTTGTAGTATTGGGTATCATCAAGTGTTTGATCAGGTCATTTGTGAGGTATTTTTGTTTCCTTGTGACTTTGTCTCATGTTTCAATACCTTTTCTACAAAAGGTGTGTTTATGCAGGTTGCAAACTATGTCTTAAAGTGTTATAAGGCTTTCAAATTGTGAAGTTAGCTTCCTTTTAGAGAGTTTAATGCATTTAGGCCTCTTTGTGAATTGTTTTTGCAAACATACAGTGATAGGTTGTGCAGGCTTAGTTTCTGTTGTCTGTGGCCAAGTGTATGCAAGTCTGAGTTTCATTAACCATATCAAGTTCAAGGTGAATCACCCTTATTTTCACATTTTCTAGTTTTAACTTTCATTTTCAAAAGAATTCATTTTCCCTTTTCCTCTGCAAATCCAGTAGATTCTAGGTGATAACCAGCTAGGAAGCTGGCCTTCTCTGGAGGTTCTTTCCATCATAGGTGACCCACAGACCTGGAAAGATCCCATGTTTCTCCAGATTGCCAAATTTTACAACTCAGCAAGGGTGTAAATCTAAGAGACAACAATTTTTGGCATGCTCGGTGGGACTGTGGGAATTAAAACAATTCAAATATTATATTTTATTGCTGATTTTGATGTGCAGCCAGTGATTTTCAGACCTAGAAGAGGTTAAAATCTGCATATCTGGTGACTCTGGGCTTTGGTTTAGCAAAATCAGTGTATTTCTACTTATGAAAAGAATACAAACCAGAAGTAGTTCTTCATCTTTTGAGTATTTACAATTATCCCACCTAGGAGAAAAGGGATAATAGCTGAGAAACCCAAAAACTTATGTCTATTCTAGGAGAGCCAAGTCTACTCCTCCTACTGTTGGAACTCATATTGTCCCAAGAATCCCAGTTACAATGATTCCTGGAGCCAGAAATCAGCCATTTGTTGCATTCAACCAAGGCAGCCCATTGAGTTTAGCTCAGCATGATGACATTCCTGTAGTTGTCTTGAAAAGTTTACCATATTTTAATGGTGAAGATAAGACTACTCTGGCTAAACGCATAAAAGATGTTGTGAACCTATGTACTGTCCATCATGTGACACAAGAGAATGTTGCAATCAGGTTGTTAGTAGCTTCCCTCAAAGGGAAGGCTTTGTAGTGGTTTAGAAGCCCGCCAGTAAACTCCATAGATTCATGGGATCATTTGGGAGAGGAGCTATGTAGCTTCTTTGAAGACAAATTAGATCATTTGTCATTGGTGGAGTAGCTGTCTACGATTAAAAGGGCTCCTCACGAAGTTATGTCAGACTTCAACCACCATTTTCAGAAGACATGGGATAGAATCCCACCAACGATAAGGCCTATTGCTAATCATGCTTTCTTATATTATTTGAGAGCTTTGAACAATGATATTTCTATCATGATTTAATCTATGGGAGGAGATTCCCTACCACAAGCTTATGCTATAGCCATAAGAGCTGAGAACAGCCTCATACAGGCTGGTAAAATTGCCCCTAGACCTCCTTTGCCAATATTCCCTGCTATTCAGCTGCCAATGCCAATGCATGTGCCTCCTATAGCTATTATACCCATTGCACCAGCGTTACCAGCACCTAATACTTAGCCCAATAACCAAGAGAATGTTGTTCAAACTCAATCTTTTGAGTTACAGGAGATCAAAAGACTGTTGCAATCTTTTGGTAATGAGATAGTGAACCTCAAGAGACAGCAAGGTCAAAATTTTAGACCTTATCAGCCCCCATTTCAATCTAATTACCAGCAAAATCAGCCAAATAGGCCATGTTATTAGCCCAATAATCAAGGTCCAAGGCAAGCCTTTAACTCTAGGCCCTATCAGGCATACAATCCAAACTAATTTGTCTCAAGACTATGACTGGTGCTTTCCTTGTAACCAGCCCCATAATCAAAATACCTATGCCAATGGGGTGATTAACCAAGCTCTGATGGTTCAAAACAGTCCAGCAGTGCAGTTTAATGTGCCTGTAGAACCTCCTATTCAGCAGCAAGAAGAATAGGTACATGAGACAACACTCCTAAACTAGCAAGGAGAAGAATTCTGTGGTATGAACCAAGTTGGTTCTTTAATTGCAGACAATACACATAGCAAGAAAAGGGCTATTGATGAAGGGTAGTAATCTGGCAAGGTTCAAACTCATGGGTATCAAGTGCCGAATGTGGGTCAAGGTGTTTCTAACCCATCAAATGCTAAGAAAATTCAAGTTCTATCAAAAGGTCAGCCTTTGATAGGCAAGGAGTAGCTTAATCCACCATTTCAGCCAGCTTGTGCTCAAGGTGATGTGGCTGCCCCCAAAAGCCAAGTTAAATAAGGTACATCTCCTTTCAATATCCTTGAGCATATGAAAAAAATGAATGTATCCATGTCTATGTGGGATTCCCCAAGTATCCCTGGCTAAAAAGACTTGCTTCAATCAGCCTTATCAAATTTAAAACTATCTCAAGAGTCTAATATGGATAAGTCTAAGGTTGTTTTGACAAATAACATTGGAAAAAATGTAGAACAATAAGCTTCAGAGGTCAAACCCCCACCATTTTACGTGTCTTTGATCATATGGGATCATTTAGTCCATAACTACATGATTAACTCAGGTGCTAGTAGTTTCATCATGCCCAAACAGATTGTTGACAAGTTAGGAATTGAATATGAACCATTAGAGAAGGGAGTTGTTCAGCTGGATGGAACTGCTATTAATATAGTGGGTGTCATAAATGGACTGAGTTTAACTCTGCATGCCTATCCAAATTTCTCTATCCCGCAGGACATATATGTCATTGAATTACCTCCTTATTTTGCCATTTGTTTGTCAAGGGATTTTACTGCAAAGATAGGAGGTTACCTATCCTTGGATTGGTCTCATATGTTGTTTAGAATGAGGTATGGCACTAAGGTGACTATCAATTTGGAACCCATCGCCAAAGACCATATTGAGCCTTACACTCCACGTCCCATCAATGCTAACTTGGTTGCAAGTGAACAAGAGGAACAACCCGCTATCCAAGAAGGCAGTACATAGATTGAAGGTCTACTAGAAGTTCTTCTTGATGAATGGGCATATCAAACTCAAGTGGTTGATCCATGTGAACACCTAGAAGAGGCTGGTTTGGGTGTGTATATGATGCACGAGGCTGATTCATTTCTGCCTAACATTGAAAAAAGTGCAGAACAATAGGATGGGTAGTAAGATAATAAGGTTTGGGAGCTATTTTTTGATGGCTCAAGGAGTAAAATGGGTGCCGGTGGTGGATGCATGCTTGTTTCCTCGAATGGTGAGAGGTACTATTTAGCTTTTAAATTTTGTTTCAGCTCACTAACAACGTGGCTGAATACGAAGCTCTTATTCAAGGTTTGGAATGGGCAAGACAAAAAGGTATTGGTTGTCTAAAAGTTTATGGGGACACGAATTGGTTGTAAATTAGGTGAGAAAACTTAATGTTACAAAAAATGATCTACTTAAGTCTTACAAGCATAGAGTATAGGACCTCTTGGAGGGATTTGATGCATTTAATTTGATATCAATACCTAGAAATCAAAATAAACATGCTGATAGGCTGGCTGCTATAGGGGTTGAATATGACATTCCCAAGGAGATTAGTAGTGATAAGACTAATCAGCATATTAAGATTATTGTTAGGCCTATTGTGCCAGATAATAACACACATTGGCAGGTGTTTGATAGTGATCAGCAAATTGTAAACTTCTTGAGAGAGGAAGCTAAATTCTCTCATACCAACCAAGAGAAGCTACATCACCAGTACGGTGACTAGATCATTCAGCTGAAGAATAACAAGATGCCAAAGGGTTTGGTCACCTTAGAGTCCATTTTTAACACTGATGATGAAGCTACAAAACCCAAGTCTAGCCTACAAGTTTAACAAGATTACTATGAAGAATTTGAGATCTTCAAGGGTAAGCTCCTTAAACTGGGCAATGTATGTACATCAAAAGAAAAACATGCATTTATTCAACTTTTTCAAGAATTTAGTGACATTTTTGCATGGGAGTATGGTGATTTAAAAGGATTTGATCCCCAGCTTGCTCAACATACTATTGAGCTGGAACCTGATGCCAAGCCTATTAGGAAGAAACAAAGGCCTTTGAATCCTAAATTAGAGCCTCTCATGAAAAAAGAACTGAACAAGTTGATTGAGAGTAGCATAATATTTCCTATTAAGCACACCTCATGGGTTTCCAACCTTGTGCCGATTAGGAAGAAAAATGGGGAGTTAAGGTTGTGTGTAGACTTTTGTGACTTGAATAGAGCTTCCTTGAAAGACTGTCATCCTTTTCCTTCCATGGAGTAGATACTCCAAGTAGTCTCAGGATCAGAGAGGTTTTCCTTGCTAGACGGTTATTCCGGTTACAATCAGATATTGGTGAAAGAGGAAGACCAGTATAAAACAACCTTCACCACAAAATGGGGGACTATGGCTTACAAGAAGATGCCTTTCAGTTTGTCCAATGTTGGAGCAACCTTTCAAAATGCTATGGATATGGCCTTTCAAGGCCTAATGTACAAAACTGTCCTAGTCTACCTTGACGACATTACTATTTTCTCCAAAGAAGCCAAGGATCATCTAAATCACTTAAGGCAGATTTTTGAGAGATGTAGGGAGTTTGGGATATCACTTAATCCCAAAAAATGTGTGTTTTTTGTCCATGAGGGTAGATTGCTTGGTTACATCGTGTCAAAACAAGGCATCACCATTGACCCTGAAAGAATAAGTGCAATTTTGGCTCTCCCCTTACCAACACACAAGAAAGGCCTGCAGAGTTTCATTGGTAGGATCAACTTCATCAGGAGGTTTATCCCTAATATTGCTGATTTGTTAAATCCACTAACTGCTATGTTGAGAAAAAATGTGTCTTTCATCTAGACTAGAGAAGGAAAATGAAGTTTTGAACTTATTAAAGAGGCATTGGCAGCTGTACCTACACTTCTAAATCCTGATTTTTCTAAAGACTTCACTTTGTATGCTTATGGTAATTTTGATTCTGTTTCTGCTATGTTGGTACAAAAAAATGAGCTAGAAATGGAGCAGCCTTTAGCTTTTTTCAGTCAAGCATTGAAATATTATGAGCTAAGATACACCTTTGTTAAGAAACATGTGCTCGCTATTATAAGGAGTTTGAATAAGTTTAAACACATGTTGTCAAGTAATAAGATTAATCTAATGGTTGCTCATCCGAGCGTGAAGGAATTTCTTCTAAGTAAGGATCTCAGTGATAAGAGAGCTGGTTGGGTGACTAAGGTAATGGAATATGATGTGGACATTAAAGTTACCAAGTTGGTCAAGGGCAAAGGGTTGTGCGAATAGCTTGTTGATGGTGTTATCAGCAAAGAAGAACGTGAACAAGAAGTTGTTCTATCACTGCAAGATCAAGAACAAACAACTGTTTCAGTTCCTGTTGCTGATTGGGTACAAGAAATGGTTCATTTCTTGTAGACTGGTGAGCGTCATCATGGCTTGGATAGAGCCAAACGAAGGTATTTTAGGTTGCAGTCCATACCTTATGTGCTCATTAACGACTTGCTTTTTAGGAAAGATTTCAATGGAGTATTGCTGAGATGTATTGGACCTAACCAAGTTGAAAAAGTGTTGCATGAATTTCATGAGGGATTAGCCGGAGGCCATTTTTCACCTAGAGCAATAGCTCTTAAGGTGATGAAAGGTGGCTATTATTGGCCCAATTTGTTTAAGGATGCACATTGGGTCAGAAAATGCAAGGAATGTGCTCTGTTTGCCGGAAAAGAGAAGTTGGCGGCCTTACCTTTGCAGCCAGTTCAAGTTGAACAACCCTTTATGAGGTGGGGATTAGACTTTATTGGGGTTATAAACCCTTCATTCAATGCTGGCCATAAGTGGGTTTTTACAGCCACTGATTATTTCACTAAGTGGACTAAAGCAGTCGCACTTAAAGAGGCCAATGAGTCTGCTGTACTGAATTTTTATGAAGAGTTGGTTATCAGATTTGGAGTGCCTAAGTCCATTATTTTAGACAATGCCCTTGCCTTTGTTGGTTCCAGAATCTCTAATTGGGCTGTAAGGAATGGCATTTATCTCAATACATCCTCCAATTACTATCCGCAAGGCAATGGCCAAGCGGAATCCAGCAATAAGAACTTGATTAGAATCATCAAGAAGACCATGGAGGGTAACTAGAGAGCCTGGCATACATAGTTAAAGTCAGCATTATGGGCTAACAAAATTACTACAAAATGGTCAATACGGCATTCACCTTTCATGTTGGTGTACGACAAAGAAGCAAGGCTTCCTATCACACTTGAGTTACCAGCACTTGATTTGGTGAATTAGCTGGACATGCTAGAAGAAGGCCCTTTGAAAGTAAGGCTAGCTCAACTAGTTGAGCTTGAAGAAACTAGAAATGATGCCATGAGGAATATAGAACATCATCAAGCTCAAATGAAGAAGTCATTTGACAAGAGAGCATCTCCAAGAACATTCCAGGAGGGTGACATAGTGCTGAAATGGGATATGTTAAAAAGCAAACCTGGAAAGCACTCTAAGTTCGAGGCTTTTTGGAGTGGGCCATATATTGTTTCAGAATGCAAATAGTATAATGCTTTCTAGCTGCCTAGGCTAGATGGTGATATCGAGCCAATCCCAGTCAATGGGATTCAGCTCAAACATTGCTTCTGAGGTAGGATCTTTCATGTTTGTACATATTTAATGAAGTTTATGTTGTTAAATAAGTGCTGCTGCATAGTAGATTAGATGCAAATTTCATTTCCCTAAGTGCGTTTCTACACAGTTGTTAGTTGTTCCTGGGTCTGGTTATGTGTGAGGATGAAACTACTATAATGTACTACAGCTGTATGTATAGACAACCATCATATGAAACAATGAATACATGTATTCACTGTCACACATCATATTTGTCCTCCTCATAGAGTTGTAATAAATCGTAACAGTTTGCTAAGGAGGTATTCTTGTTGATTATCCCCTTCTAACCCATCAAGTAGATGCATATCATTAATGGCGGTGATTTTTGTTGGTTCACTGTCACCAACCACAAATATGCACTTGATGGATTAGAAAAGATTATAGTCTAGAGTGAGTTGCAGCAATGGAAAGAAGTTGTTTTCAATTTTTTGTCAAGTATGAGTGACTCTATGCCCAATGGTTAAGCTTCAGGCAACTGGCTTGATGTTTAGCAGGCAAACATATAGCAGATGTTGCCAAAGATGTTACCTAAATTTCACTGCGGCTCATTCAGGTAGAGTTTTTATTCGAAACTTATAAGGTACATTTCATCTAGTCCTTCATACATTACATTCAAGTGCATGAATGAAATAATTTAGGAGATTATGTTTATTAGTTTATTGCATTTATCCAAGTGCATGTAACTTAAGAAGGGTTTATCCAAAATCTTTTCCAAAAAATAAATAATCTTTATTGAATGTAAAATGTTCATTATCTCACATAAGCCGTGAGGTTAACTGTCTTATTCAATGAAATAGAAGAATAATCTATACATGAATAAGTAAATATAAGTAATGTGCATGTAAGGTTAGAGGCCAGTCATTGCTTGAGAATGACTAGTTCTGGTTCTGGTGTGTTGTCCTGTCGCCACGATTTGTCTTTGTCCTTCCTAGCTTCATGTCATCTCTAGTTCCTGCATCTAGCAAAAACAATGGTGTTAGACCAATGCTCTAAGTAATGAATGGTCCCAAACCATACATGAACAAGATACCATACACGTCTAAACTAATCCTCAATTGCATTAAATAAGAAATGTATACCTTGGATGTCCTAGAGAACAATCATGTCATCAAACACATCCAAAACATGCATTTATTTTCTAACAAGTTTGCTTTGTGTGCAGATACAGATGTAATTATGTTTCTATTTGATTCATCAGATTACATTAAGAGTGGAGGAAATGTGGGTCCCACTAGGGTTGAGCCCAGCTCATAGTCCTTATAGAACATTTCATATGTAATATACAAATGTAAAAGCACAACCCAAGGAGCATATTCAGAAAGTAGATCACAGTTGTCAAGAGCAATAACAGTCAGCAAGAAGGCAATCACATGCACCACCATGATAAAGACAGTCATAAAGGAAAAGAGAGAACTTGGACTATGCATAACAACATTGGGACAACAGTCCATCAGTTAGAACAGTGAGTTGCATACCCTAGCCAAAGAGACAATGAGCTTTAGCATCTTTATCATGACTGTCAATGGTGCAACGAAAGTAAATGTATTTAACCATCAACGAGAATGTTAGAACTATGAAAATGCTAAGGATGTAGCATTGTGAAGGTACAAACATGTGACAGAGTTTATTGTTGCTTATGTTTTCATTCCCAGACTGTCACAGCCATTAATAGAGAACATGAATTTTTAAACACATATACAGTCATATGGAACAACAATAAGTGTTGTCATAGCATATAATGGAGCAGCAAATAGAACATCATGTTATAAAAAACAACTGAGGCTGTGAAGATGACAGTCTAGTTGCTGCCATATCTCTTAAATGAACAAGTATAGATAGAGAGAATGGCTGTTTCATAAAATGCCATGTGGTACAGCCATAGTGAATCCATTGTATCATCAAAAAGACCATAAGGAAGCAATGCAATATCATCACTATCACATGTCAAGAGGAAGAATTCAGAATGCCATGGCAGGAAGTACCTTGAAGATAGAGCAACTATATGATGGAGCAGCATAAGAATAGTTTGTCATTGAATATCACATATCATTGTCTTTATTCAAATTCAAGTAAAAAACAGTCATATATGATATAGCCATAAAGGAGTGGCAGCCATGATGAAGGACAGCCCAAACTAAAGAGTAACAGTCTTGGCATATCATACAGCCATATTTGTTGGCAACAAACACAACCATAAGCATCTAAACATGAAGACATATGAACATAACGTACAGATACAAGGTATGATCAATGATTTGTTCAACACAATTACATGCTTTGATCATTAATATAGAAAAATCATAAGGAAATATAGTCCTAAAAGTTCATGAAGAGCAGGTCTGAATAGTTAGGCAAAAAGGCACAAGGTTTTGGATTCACAACTATCTCAGTGACATGAGGTTTGTATAATGGCGCTTTAATGGTATTAAAGTATTCTTACACATTAGATGTTTTTTTAAGGTGTTTAGAGTGATACAAGGCTATGTGCAATATCATGGAGATTTTTGGAGTCTGATGACAAGTTTTGACACCATAAAACATCATAACTACCTCAAAGACCTGTGTGTCAACTCAAGACTTATTATGAACTTTATGTGACCAATAATTTCAAACCTTATGTGAGCCTTTAAAAGAATTCACAGTGATCTCTTTGAAAGCATACAGACAATGGGTTTCTTTTTATCATATGTAGAGTGGGTTTTTCACAGATACAGTGGAAGTGAGGTAGTTAAGTCATGGGTAGAGACCATGGTAGAATCAGTCTCACATGTCATGAAGAGTCCATTTTCAAAAAAACCTTGTTCAGGCATTAAGACTTATGCAAAAGAACAAGCTACAAGAACCATGTATGAAATGACAAAGTATCCACATCATGCATTGCTGCTACCATGTCATTATGAGCGCTCTTTCAAATGAGAAGAACCAAGAAAGATGCCTCATGAAGATATACAGTCATACAAGAAGTAGTGAACAACAACATACATGTGTAAAGTGTAGAGAAAAGTACAGCAACAGTCATCATAAAAGTGCAGCAGCAAACTGTTATAAAAGAACATCATGAAACAGCCATAAAAAGGTAGAAAACAAGGCAGTCAAGAGGTGTTAGGGGGCTAATATAATTGTTTTTGCAAAGAGACACAAGACTGTTTTTGTCTAGTCCAAACAATGAATAGGCCTGCATCATGATCTTATGCTTCACATGACATAGACACATGAGAAACAATTGTCTGATGGTCCAATCACGAGCAACTATCTGATAAATGTCAAAGGTTTTAGAGGGACAGTGTATGTAGGCTGGGACTATTCCATAGACAATACAGTGAATATTCCTTAAACCAACTATCATGGAGTTTTAAGAAAAAGGTTAGTCATTTATACAATGATAAATATAGTCAAATGACAGTACACAGTAGGTAATACTCATAATAGGTATATGGTAACAGTAAAGAAATGAAGACTTTGTTGTTTTTATTAGAGGCATTATTTTGACCATTTTGAGCATTAGCAGAGACTTTGAGAATACTGTTAAGAACTGTTGAAGTGTTGCATGTCAAGTAACCTGTCACATTGCAAGGGATGACTGTAGGCAACATACAAAGGGTCTGTGAGTGCCTTTTATGTGTTTTCTTCCAAAATTACCAAGGACTCTAGGCATTTCATTATCTCAGGGTATGATGAACATCATACAAAAGTTAGTCAAGTTTGTTTGAGCCTATAAAATAGTCTCTAAGCCTAGAGTCAATGATATGAGCATAGAAGTCTAAGAAAGAGAAGTAATGTATATCATGTATCTTATGATAGAAATCTTCCTGATAGTTAAAAAAGATGTTTGAAAAATCCTATTGCATCATATTCGGGTGTGCTTTTATCTTTGAAGGAGTGAGCAGTCATGTTGAAATGAAGACATCAAGAGACAACCAAATGAATACAAGCAATGTATAAAAATGGCCCTTGTCAAGCAACCATTAGGAATGATCCTGGCAGAAGAGTATTCAAGAACCAATACAAGAAAATGTTTCTTTTTACAAGAGTATGCATTTTCCCTTCGTGGGTCAAGGTTTTTCTGTTAATGGAGAGTAATGCAAAAGGTATCATGTTTACAGTGGTGTGGCCACGACCTGAAAATAGTCTTTTTTAAAATAGTATAAACCCATATGTTTTTTTTTAAACCCTCATCACATATTGAAGAGAATGCAGATACAGAGAAAAATCAAAGGTTTTTAAACTCATACAGACACAGAAATGCAGTTGCATCCATGGCCTTTAGTGTCAGATCGAGACTCAACACTTAGGAAATGCAAAAATGGCGAATATAGGAGGAAAACTGAATCTTTTTCAAACTCATTTCAAACACAAACAATACTTAGAAATACCAAATAAGAGTTCACGGCCTGTAGGGCCAAATTTAATAGCAGAAAATGATACAAATGCCAAGTTTGAGTTTTGTAATGTCTTACTTGTATATTTCTGTCAAAATCTTTAAACCTGAACATGCAAGAACAACAAAGATTAGACAGATTCGTGGCCCAATGGAGGCCTCAAACATAGTAGAAACAAATGCATATGGTGGTTGGCCAAGAAAACTAGAAAAATGCATCAAAAACTAGTCAAGTTTGCGGCCTTAAAGGCTGAAAATCGACAAAGAAGGGGTCAAAACCTCAGAGAATACAAAATACCTTGCATCTTGCATAGAAAATCAGCCTGGAAGCTCTCATAATCGACCATAAACTATGGAGTTTTTCCTTCCAAACCCTACAGGCGTGGTGGCGCAGGAGTAAGGAGGAGAAGAATGAAATGCAAATGATATCTTTTTTAGGTTTTCCTTCTTTTTCATGATTAACCTGTTGGTTTTTTCCCAGACTGGATGCTTATTCCCAGATTTCCCTACAAGGTAGCCATCAGTGATCAATAGGATCTCTGGGCCAGGGGCCAACAGTGTAGGAGATAGACTATATATTTTATCTCCTCTTCTTCTTCAGGCTCTGCAAGACCTAGGGGGTATTCCCTACTCAACATCCATGAGATACGCATACAAGGATTGGGATGCTGTCAGAAAGCAGATAAGTCCTCCTGTAAGTAGACCAAAACTGAAAGATAAGAGCAAAGGGGCTAGCTTTGGGCCTATTTGTAGTTGTAGACAGAGGACTGAGGATCCTAAAACTAATTCTAATGTCCTAATGGTTGTTTTAGAGTTTGATTATGATTTTAAGTTTGGATGCAAAGCTGGACATGGTTGTAACACAAACACAAAGCAAGATTGGTGCCTATCCAGGGCCTGGAGTCAGTAGACATACACCTGTGAATGATCAGCATGAACAGCTAAAACTGGATTTCAGGGGGATATATGTGATACCTGCCTTACAGATATCTCCCAATACAGAGTGTTAAGTTATCTCTACTTATGGCATCCCTACTGCAGTATACCCTTCCCAATGTTCAACCTGAAAATAGTTTAATCTACCCCTTGAGCAGAAGTTAAGAGATCATACATTCAACACAGGAATTCTATGTTCTAGAGTCTCAAATATTACCCAAATATCCAGATTCAGAAGAAGAATACATGCAATACTAGAGACAGAATTAACAAAACACATGCTAAGATAGCATTTCTCATATAAGATTAATCATGAAATCAGTGGGTTCATGCCAAAACATACAACAAGAGATACATAAACTCACAGGTTTAGCTGTACAGATGAACTGTATTGTGTTATAGAGCCAAAATGTTCAACTTTCAACAACCAAAACAATGGTAACACAGTCTGCTTATAACAGCCAGAAAGTGTACCACAACAATTAATTACATGGCTATTACAAAAAATCTGCCAGATACAGTCCTCAGAAGGAATGGCGCTCAGAAAATGTTAATGCAGCAGACAAAGGGGGGCCTCGAGCCACGCGCCACTATCTGGAAGTCTTCATGTCAAAAATCTGGTACCTGACTGTGCAACAACTCGCCCATGCCCCAGCACAGTCGCCATTAAGGGTCTCAACCACCCGTTGTCGCTTAAAAAACCGTCGCTGCATACAAAAAAGATTTCCCGCCAAAACATGCTTCTATCGCAGGTTCAAAATATACAAGGGAATAATCCCACATGCACGGTGAGGAGACTCCTTCAGCACTTTAAAAGCATAACCGCATTCAAACAAAGTGTTGAGCGCTTTTGCCGCGCTCGACACACATGCCTTCGCCCAAAGCCCATCGCCATGACATACACTATCGGCCTACCCCACAGATCTCCTGCCGACCACAGTGGTCTCGCTAATCGCAACATCTCCACAAGTCACCAACATCCCCATCGGCCAGAGGAGAACCATCGGCCAGCTCCACAAAACTTACCCCGACCTCACTAGTTATGCTGACGCCTATTTCACATTCCTTGTCTGTCGGTGAGACCAAAACCATCGGCGAGCAACAAAATACATACGCCGATGTCAAAGGTTACGCTGATGGCCATCCAAAACATTGCCAAGTCGTTCCCTCAGCGAGACATTACCCATCGGAGCAACGAGAAACTCCCTGGCCGACCACATTGCTCACCCCGATACACACATCCTCTGTCGGCGAGACCCTCAACCGTCGGCCAAGCAGAAACATCCTCTGCCAATGATACCATTCACACCGATGGCAGTTCCATCGGCCAAACCAAACACAGAGTCTTCCCGACGCTCACCTCCGCGTCGATCCATCGGCGAGATCAACACCATCGGAGCAACTGAACACTCCTTCGCCGACCTTACCACTCACGCCGATGACATCCATCGGCCAAACATATGCCATCGGCCCAACAGGAAACTCCCTCGCCGATAGCACAAAGTCACGGTGATATACAAAGAACACACCATGCTACTAAAATGATCGCCAAGACACATGCAAACTCATGCCGATAACACTTGAGGTACCCCCATCGGCACGACCAACATTGTCGGCAGAACCACAATATCCGCAGCCGATAGGCAAAAGTCTTGGCGATATACAAAGAACACACCATGCTATTGATACGATCGCCAAGACACATGAAAACTCATGCCGATGGGCAGAACATGATGACCCCTTCCATCAAAAAAGATGATGTGGATGCTACAAAACACTGAAGGGGTGCCAACACTTAAAATTTTTTTGGATTTTAGGGAAGGTGCCTGCATGAAAAATTGCTAAATCAACTGACAGTCAATTCAGGCACCAACACAACCTATTTTGCATCATGGTGTTTTTTGACTTCTCATTTAAACAATATCATTGCAATCCTTTGGTGCCCATGGTAAAGACTTGGAAGTCTTTAAAACCTAATGATGATACATCAAAGGGAGGCGTGAGGCATGTTTTTCTGCCTTTACTTATTTTTCAAAGTCAAATAGATAGTATAAAAGCATAGGGTCGAGTGCTATCTTGCTATGCATGTCTCATTTTTAGATGCATATGGAGGGATAAGGTGATGCCTAAATACATAGTATTGCAATTACATGTGCATGGAAGCTTGTAGGCATTGTAATGTGTAGGGAGGCATAAGGGTCATTTTTAAAATGTATTGCAAAAAGACAATATTAGGCATGACAAGATATGTATGCATGTAGGAATGGTTAGAGATTGTAAGGTATTTTGACAAGCTATGAGACACTTTGATATAGCCTTGTAACACGTGATATGATGCAAGTACGTGGAGTCGTGTTATTTTTTGCCTAAGAGCTATGAAGGTATTGTTTTGTCATTTTTGCATAATCTAGAAATAGATTAAACATTGTAAATGAATGATAAAGTAATGAATTGTGAATTGCTTTATCATTTGTAATAAAAATGCAAAAGGACAATATTAGATAGATTTATCACACATGACAAAGTAAGTCTCATCGATTACTTTGTCATTCTTTCATGACATTTAATTTGTCCCCAAACTATGAAAAAATCAGGAAATTAAATGGTATGTCCTAAATGCCATTATTTTTCTGCATAGGTTTGTAATAAATCTGGAATGTAAAACATTAACTAAGTGGTGTAATTATAAACCTCTTGGTCAATGTTAATTAGATGCAGAAAATAATGTGTATTTATGTCATTTATTGTGCAAATATCAGATATTTATGATGCTGTAGGGTGAGTTTGACAAACAGGTTGAAGAGTTATTGAGAGGTTTGACTTGTTTTCAGTGGCTTTAAAGGCATTTAAAGACATTTTCTGGAGCTTTTATGGTGGGTGGTGACATACCTTGACTATTTTTGCATTGGGAACCCATTTTGGAGGACTTTAGGCAGATATTTTGCGGACATTTATGAGATGCACGAAAATGGAGATTACTCATGCTTATCTTGTTGCAGCTACTTAGAGAGTATATAGTCATTCATTTGACTCTTTGTATAGAGTTTTTTTTTTCATGTACATTCTGGAGTTAGTGATTTTTCTGCAATCCTTCTTAGTTTGAGCATGTTATTGTAACCCTTTTGGCATATGAAATACAGAGAACACCTTGGATACCATTGATATTTAGATTTTGTCTTCCTATTTTTGTAGTATTAGGTATCATCAAGTGTTTGATCAGGTCCTTTGTGAGGTATTTTTGTTTCCTTGTGAATTTGTCTCATGTTTCAATACCTTTTCTGTAAAAGGTGTGTTTATGCAGGTTGCAAACTATGTCCTAAAGTGTTATAAGGCTTTCAAATTGTGAAGTTAGCTTCCTTTTAGAGAGTTTAATGCATTTAGGCCTCTTTGTGAAGTGTTTTTGCAAACATACAGTGATAGGTTGTGCAGGCTTAGTTTCTATTGTTTGTGGCCAAGTGTATGCAAGTCTGAGTTTCATTAACCATATCAAGTTTGGTGAATCATCCTTATTTTCACATTTTCCAGTTTTAACTTTCATTTTCAAAAGCATTCCTTTTCCCTTTTCCTCTGCAAATCTAGTAGATTCTAGGTGATAACCAGCTAGGAAGCCAACCTTCTCCAGAGGTTCTTTCCATCACAGGTGACCCATAGACTTGGAAAGATCCCATGTTTCTCTAGATTGCCAAGTTTTACAACTCAGCAGGGGTGCAAATCTAAGAGATAACAGGAACCATTCCGGACTCGACATCTAAGAATGCCTGACTCTGTTTACGCAAACTAGCAGTATGATACATTATATTATTGAATGTCTTGTATTGACAAAATTATAATGGTGTTTTACTCTGATGTTTAAGTAATGCAGAGATTCTGATAGCTTTAGAAGAAGCTCACTCTAGTGCCTGTGGAGGGCATTTCGGTGGAAAATCATTGGTGCAAAAATTGTTACGTATGGGGTACTATTGGCAGCACATGGAACAAGATTCCTTTGCTTATGTCAAGAGATGCCCACAATGTCAACAACATAAACACCTTATCCATGCTCCTACTCAAGAGCTTCATTCCCAGGTGTCACCATGACCATTTTCTATCTGGGGCTTGGATCTCATAGGTAAAATTTCCCCGCCCTCCTCTCAAGGACATATGTTTATCATTACTGCTACTGATTATTTTACAAAATGGGTTGAAGAGGTCCCTTTGCGATCCACGACCGCTGATGTAATCTGTTGATTCATACAAGATAACATAATTTCTCGATTTGGAATACCTTCCTCCTTAGTGTCAGACAATGGTATGCCATTAAGAACAAGGATGTCAAAAAGTTCCTTGAAAAATATCATATACAACATCGCTTCTTTATGCCTTATTACCCTCAATCAAACGGCCAAGCAGAAGCTTCAAACAAGGTTATTGGATAGATTTTAAGCAAAACTATTAATAAACGGCAAAAAGATTGGCATATGTAATTATCCTATGCACTATGGGCTTACAGAACAAGTATTCGAATAGCTATGGGTAACACACCGTATAATCTTGTCTATGGCACAGACGCAATAATGCCCTCGGAGTTAGAAATTTCTTCTTTACGAATTTCCCTAAGAGACATCATGGATGATGACATAGAATGAGAGAAAAGATTACAGGAACTTGAGATGCTTGATGAAAGACGTGTTAATGCTCTTGAACATCTCAAGGCTTATCAAAAAGGAATACAATGAGCCTATAATGCGTAGGTCATATAACGTTCATTTAATGTTAGAGACTTGGTTCTCTATGAAAATCAACACAATGTAAATGCACCACTTGGTGAAAAAGGTAAGTTTAGCTCTAATTGGCTTGGACCACATATAATCACTGAAACCTTTAGATCCAGAGCGTATAAATTAGCCGATGAACAAGGTACGCCGCTTAAAGAACCTATTAATGCATCGCACCTCAAAAGGTTCTATGCTTAAAAGATCTAATGTTAAATGTTTATAAGCTAACTTATTACATAGATTAGCTTCAATTTCGACAAGATAGTATTGTTTTGTCTTAATTCATTTAGCATTATATCTTTGTTCAGTTGATCATTGTTGTATCATGTTTAAGTAATAATTACTTAGATCACTTTTGTATTAACTGAATGTAGCATGGAAGTTCAAAGTTATGTGTAAAATAATTAATCATTGTGTTTGTTACTACATGTTCTTTTTAAAATTATTAGTATACCACAATAGTAATTAATTATAGCATTTAGACATCATCACTAGTTGCATTTTACAAAAATCACATGTGATAGATCAATAGCCATTACACATAGATCAAAAGAAATAAACATCATATATATATATATCTCAGTTTCAAGTATACATCTGAGTCGACTATCCCTCAAAACAAAATGGGATGTCGTAGTGCCTAAAATCTAGGAATCACATAGCAGAACCTCGATCACTAGTACCCTCAGGCCCTCATGGTGTGCGAGTGATAGAAGCCTGACCATGAGTGGCTACGGACCGTGAATGACTCCTAGAGACACTTCACAATCATAACCCCCTAATCTCACCTCTCATCTCTATCATCCGCTCATGTGCCTCCTGGTACATCCTTTGGTACCGGTCTCTCTCGGCCTGAACCCTGTCTCTGTCAGCTTTTGCTAGCTGGACCTCCTGCAGCAAGAACTCACTGACAGCTGGCTCTCCCTCTGATGTAGGAACCACTACTGTCTGCTCTCACTATACCCTAAGCTTAGCCTCAGTGTACTCTCCTCTCCATCGAAACTCCTCTCTCTCATGCAGACTACTCTAGCATGGCCTCTGTAGCAGTCTTGTATCTGACAACATGCATAAATAACTCAACATGTCACCCAGCAGATGATCATGGTAAATGATCTGCCTGCACCCGCTGCTCTGAGGCATCTGTCGGTAATATGTCTCCTATGACGCAACTCACAAAATCTCGCAATGCATCTGTCCCAACTGCAAAATAGAGAGTGAGATAGATGTTAGACTTCCATATAAAAAATCATAAATAATAAATTATAGCAAAACATAAAATAATAAATCAAACCTTACCCAGATCTCCATCTCGCCAGGATGGATCGTGGATCACTAATGGTGTGATGAGATGTGCTATCTAATCTATAGCTGGGGGCATAGGCCTACTACTCTCCTCTTGCTTTGTCTGACTAGGCCTCACATCGTCTGCAGGAGTAGGACCATGAGCCTTGGACCGTGGCCTCGACTCGGTCTCCTCGTCAGTGTCTGCCTCTTGCTAGCTCTGTCGCAATCTCACTCTGAAGATGTACTGTGATGGGACCTCCTTGGACTCATCCTCATCCTCCTCCATACCCTCCTCAAGATTGTAGTATCTCACAAATTCACTGACATCATCCTCCACTCCTATGTCACTAGCGTGACCAACCCAAGGTCGAGCATCTCCTGTAGGATGCTCGGGTGGAAAGATAGGTGCAGGATGTGCTGTGTGCCACTAGGTCTAATATGCTTGAGTACACTCAACATCATCTATTCCCAATACCATCTCTGCATCCTCAGGACCCTCATCATCACTAAGTGGTACGTCTGCTATAGTCAACCATCAGACAGTATTGACTCTGACTACACTTCGAGCTGCACAGGCGTAGCTTAGACAAACTACAGGAACATCCTGTACCTATCTAAACTATCGTGCCACCCTGTCATAGTAGAACCAAGATACAACATGATTGAGGCGACTGGCCATCAGCCAATCCCTCTGTATCAGAGCTAACTGCCTCTACTCGCCAGGCCATCTGATGAAGCCACAATACGGTCTCTAGATGATGTCACTAGGCTGTAATCTGTCAAATACTACCCTCTAGTTTAATAGATTGTCATGCCTCCAACACCTGACTAATGGGTAGGCATAGACGCGTTGATGGGTGAATGCTACCTCTGTAGGAAAACCCATCGATCGTGTGCACCTGATGTGCTCAAAGGCCCAAACCTGTAACAATGTGCAGACCAGCAGACTCCGCATCTCGTAGTGGACATATCACCCTCAGTCGCGATATAGGTGTGCAAGCATACTGTTCCCCCATGCATAAATAGTCTGATGCATCTCCATCGTTCTGATAGTATAAACGAGACCCCTGTGAAGGTGAGTGCCTCATCCATCTGGTGTGATGGCTAGTGCGACTGTGATAATCATGATCCTCCATAGTAAGGAAATGTCTCTACATCCCTGCTCTAGCAAACAGAGCTGAATGTGTCCTCGCTTTGCCTGTGACATGGTATGACCCAAACAATATAGTTGACTCTTGCGAGTATACTCCTCTGAGCAGTGTCCAACAACCCTCACTATCTCTCCTCAGATTGGCAGTCGAAGGATCCTTAATACATCCTCCAGTGTGAAGGTAATCTCTCCAGTCAGTAAATGGAATGTGGAAGTATCTGCATCCCATCTCTTCATCAATGCCATAAGCATCGCGTAGTGGAATCTAATTGTGGACATCTCAAACACCCACCATAGGCCCACCGTCTGTAAGTGCTCTCTCTTTGCAGCTGTCAAAGCACTAGTGCACTCTCGTAGAAGTGCCATCAGACAACCACCTGTGTGCTCCCGCATCTCAGGGACATCCTGTAGATCAGAAAGAAAACAAGAGTATCAGAATCCCCACTAGAAACCAAAATAATCTATCAAGAACTGAATAAAGTCCCTGTGCCTAGGACTTGTGTCCTTTGTGGACCAGGGTGCCCCAGGAAGACTAGGGCACCCCAGAGGGACACTAGAGCCCCTGTGGGACTAGGGCACCCCAGAGAGACTCTGGCGCCCTAAGTGGACCCAGGCGCCCCTATTTGGGAACCCTGTCCACCTTCCCCTCTTGGCACAAACATCTATAAACATGAAAGAAAAATATGACGAAAGATGACAAAAGGATGGAATCAGGACCCTACCTCGGCCTCGAAGCATCTCTCCACCACTCGGGCTCGGAGCATCTCCAGTCGTGGTGGATGGTATGGATGTCAGCTCGGCATGGTTGCTCTCCTACTCTCCTTCTCTCTCTCTGCAATAACAAGAAACAAGAATGAGTTAAGTGATAAGTGACAACTCCTTTCTACATAACGTAAGTGAGAAATCCTATCCCTAACTAGGTGCAAAAAGTGCGCTCTTTCACTCTAGAGCCCTTTTCTTGAGCTGTTGAACTCCAATTTCAGTGCCATTTGTTGCACTGGAATCTTGGTTCTGCTCTTGTTCTTACCCAATGTGTTGTGTTTGAGCGTTGTTTCTTCAAATAACCCTCACAACACATTTCCCTTGAAATCGACACGTGGGTATCTCCTTATTTCTACTCTCAGACTAAGCAAGCAGAAACAAGGGGGGCATATATCTCCCTCGATTTCCTCCCTCACCATGTTTCATTATTCAACCCCCTTAGCATTTTTGATACTGACTCATTGGTGATGGTCGCAGGTTGATTTGATTTTGATTTTTCTTAACAAGTGTTCCTTTGCAGGATGCGGTTTCTAACTTTGTGGTCTTGCAGGATTGTGGTACTGGGGGCTTCTTCTTGTTCATCGACGATGCTTCGACTTCCTCTATAGTATTCTTTTGGCTATCATTTTCATGATTGATGTATTTACTTTCCTTTAGTTGCATATGTACGTAGTGTCATATGGATACTAAAGTGGGGGCTAAATGTAACGTCAGAAATTATCCTCCTATATGGAATGGTACAATTTCCCTTGATTTAGCTCCTCACTCTTAGTGACCTCTCAACCTTTTCTTTTTTGGCCTTCCCGAAACCCTGATGGACTTAGTCTAGGAGCAATCTATTCACTTTTTGAGGTAACTGATTGATAAAACTCAAAAAGAGGTTTGAGATTAGGGTCCCTAGGACCGACAAAAATGTAGATCTGAGTTGAAATTGGGGGCTTGGACTTGGGCACCTGTGCCCTAGTCCTCCCCGGTTTCATGGGATTTTGAATTTTGGCGGGGTGTCGGTTCCCGCCGAGTGCCTCAGGATTCCATTTTTAAATTCTCAATTTTTGCGCGATATCACGATGTTACTTCAAAATTTGAATTCCCTAAAGCTTGATATAAAAAGACATTTGCAAATCATTTTAACACACACAATTCTTATGCAAGCTTGATGCCAAAACTCTGCTACAATTGCCATTGAAGATTAGTGACTTGTTGAAGCTATTTGAAGTATTCTTTATTTTCTATCTTGGAGACAATGGATGAAGGTTAGGAATTGAGATCTTGAGTCTATCTTGCTCTTCCTAGGGTTTGTACACCCTTTACATGATCGGGAGAAGGGTTGAAGCCTCCAATAGCAAGCTTGGAGATCCTCCGTGGACATTACCGATTTGCCTTCTTGTTCATGCAAGTCTTCATTTGTTTCATCTCCTTGAGGTGAAGTTGTATGTATTTATTAATGCAAAGCAAGTTGTTGATCTTCCCTTGATTGAGACATCTAGGGTTTGATTTTATGCATACACACATTGTTAGGTTTGCACACACTTCTACAAATCTTTATCTCTGGCTATTATTGAGGTAGAAATACCGAAGACTGGGCTTAACTGAGGCAAGCTCCTATATAGCCGTAACAATTTCCTTCTTTTGTATATGCAGATCGTGTTTCGTAGGTTCTAACAAAAAGAAGCTACATGAAGAAGGATATTGCAGATACAGTCATAGCAGACTTTTAGATATTTGGATTCCAAAACTTGCCGGACATTGGGGTGGGCGCCCTAGTCTAACCAAGTGTTTTGTCTGGGATCCGGGAGCCTTTTGACAGTCTCAGACACCCTATGTAGAAGGTTTTCCTATTTGGGAATTTGCAGGACATTAGGGCGAGCGCCCTAGTCCAGGGGGCCCTCATATTTTGGGTACATTGTCTCTGAAACGCCTCTACATTTCTGTGATCAGTTTTACTAGATACTTCATCAGTCTTTGTATATTGTTAAATTGAGGCACTATTAGGGTTTTACTTGTTTAAAGTACAACACTTGGCAAAATCTTGATTAGGGCCTTAGGTTTCATAACCCCGTGAGCATAAAAAGGGAGGCAAAGTGATTAGAAGCTTGTCTACAAGCTTGATCCTTGTCTCCCCAATGTTTAAAGGTGAAATTTGGGGTATTTGATCTAGAGTAAACAAGCCATCAAATTTTACACTAAACAGCTTGATTCTAGTTGTGTTTTTGCTTTGCTTACTAATAGTGATGAACCTAGAACTGTATCAGAGGCTATGGACATGAAAGATGTAGGTTCCTGGAAGGAGGTCATGGAGGATGAAATGGCTTCTTTAGAAAAGAATCAAACTTGGGACTTGGTGCCTTTGCCTCCTGGACGGAAACCCGTTGGATGTAAATGAGTGTTCAAGAAGAAATTTGGTGCAGATGGCAGTGTTGAGAAGTATAAGGCTAAATTGGTTGCGAAGGGGTATTCACAAGTGGATGGTATAGATTATGGTGAGATCTTCTATCCCATTGCAAAGCTGACATCCATTCAATTCCTATTGTCTCTTGTAGCAGCTTATGACTTAGAGGTAGAACAGATGGATGTGAAGATAGCTTTCCTTCATGGTGATTTGGAGGAAGAAATCTACATATCACAGCCAGAGCATTACATGATAAAAGGTAAAGAAAATTTGGTTTGCAAATTAAAGAAGTCTTTGTATGGTTTGAAGCAGTCTCTTAGGAGGTGGTATCTGAAGTTTGATGCCTTTGTTTTGTCAATTAGATTTGTGAGATCGAAATCAGATCACTATGTGTATTATAAGTTTGATGGTGATCGTATTCTCATTGTTGCATTGTATGTTGATGATATGTTGCTCATTGGGAAGGGTAAGAATATGATTTCTGATTTTAAATCTCAGTTGTCAACACAGTTTGAAATGAAAGATTTAGGGGCAGCCAGGTACATTCTAGGAATGGAAATTAGAAGAGATGGAACCAACAAAAAACTTTGGTTAAGCCAGAGTAAGCATGTGAAGACCATGTTGGATAGGTTCAGTATGGCAGATTGTAGACCATTGTGTGTTCCTGTTTCTTTGGGGCAAAGTTGTATGTTGAGGATTGTCCAAAATATCCTAGTGAGGTGGAGGACATGAGAAGAGTACCTTATGCTAGTGTTGTTGGTAGTTTGATGTATGTTATGGTGTGCACAAGACCAGACATTGCCCAAGCAGTGGGAGTTCTTAGTCGATTTATGGCTAATCCTAGACAGATACATTGGGATACAGTTAAGCGAGTGTTCAGATATTTGAGGGGTACTTTTGAGTATTCTATATGATATCATGGTAATGCTATAGGACCTCTGCATTCTATTGATATTCGTGGATTTGTGGATTTAATTAGGCAGGTGACATTGCCAGTAAGAGATCCACCTGTGCTTATGTGTTTACACTGTTTAGTGGTGCTATTAGCTGGATGAGTAAGCGACAATATGTGGTTTCTTTGTCCATGATAGAAGCTGAGTATATGGCAAAAACTCATGCTTGTAAGGAAGCAATTTAGCTTAAGAGATTGTGTTCAGATATTGGTGTTGATGCAGGTCATATTACGATCAGTTGTGACAGTCAAAGTGCGATTTGCCTTGTGAAGAATCCAACTTTCCATGCCAGAACAAAGCATATTGATGTTCAGTTTCACTTCGTGTGAGACATGGTAGAGGATGGGAAGGTAAATTTGGAGAAGGTAAATACTTTGAAGAATGTTACAAATGCATTGACGAAACCAGTTAGCACAGAGAAGTTTAGATGGTGTTTGGAGTCTATGGGCCTCTCGGCCTATAGTAGTTAAATCTTGTTATTCTATTAGCTCTTACAAGGTGTTTGACAAGTGGGAGAATGTTGGGAATTAAGGTGTCTTAACCTTGGTAATTCCTTGCATTATTTATGATTGTATTTATTAATTCATTGCCTATGTTGTAAATTAATTGTAAATTCCATATTGTCATTTTGTGGGATGTGGCACAGTGATGTGTCATCCTACATGGAAGATGACAACTTGTAATTTTGTCCTCACATGAGGAGATAGGCGTCCCACTTTGTGGTAGCAGCATTTTGCCATGTGTCGGCATCTTGGATGTTGTGTAAGGGAATGTTTGACTAAAACGGTTATGACAGATTCTTATGACAAAGTTATGACATGTAAGAATAAGAAATAGAAGCTTGTAAGACATGTGAAGACATGTGTCATGAAGCATCTTTGAAAAAGGCATATTTGGGTGCCCTAAGGTGGACTATGACATGTTTTAAGAGAATATGCTATTTATGGCCTGTGTATGACAGATTCTCTTACAGCTGTAAGTTGTAACCGCTATGACAGATTCTATGATGGTCGTAAGAGTCGTAAGAGCATTTGTCATAGCCCATTTTGGAAATAGGCGACCTCTTTGGGATGGGAGCTATGGAAAAGTATCAGATACATTCTACAATGTTGACCAAGTGTCCTTAGGCATGGGTTTTGGGCCATGAGGCCAAGTTGGATGCCCATTCCAAGATAGGACCAATATTGCCTTGTATATTCTATATAAATAGGTGCTTGGAGGAGGAGATGTATTACAGGATTGACAGGTACTATTATGCTGCTAGATTGACTCTAGATATGAGTGTCGAAGACCATTGAAGTTTGCATTGCAAGTGTATTGTAAACAACATTCAGTTTTGATAATACATTGTGCAGGTTTCTGAGTGTGGGGTTTTTCACCTGATAAGGGTTTTCCCCATGTTATATCTTTGTCTCTCTTCTTCTGTCTTCTTTCTGGTTCATGTGTATTGCTACAATATCTCATTTATATGTTTCATGTTGTTGTAGTTGCAAGGATTAAATTGAATTTGCATAGCCCTTTCATCACTAGATTAGTGTAGGAAGCGATTTCCGCACACCTAGCTTACTTTCATCAAGAAGAACTAATTTTGGTAAGGATGACATCTTTGGAGGAAGCATATCAGTTTGCCCTGGAAGTTGAAGAAAAATTGAATAAGAGACATGATCAGAGACAAAGAGGTAGAGGAGGTAAATTTCAAAAAGGTAGAATATTTTTCGGAAGAGACAGATCAAATGCGGAGCAGAACAAGTTTGACAACACATTCAAGAAGGAAGATAGAGATACTAATGCATACCGGAGCAATGACAAAAAATTTCATCACAGAGGTAATTATAATTCATATCAAAATGAAGAACATAAAAGAGAGGGAAGAGGATTTGATAAGAGGACATTCAGAGGCACTTGTTTCAAGTGTGGAAGTGAAGGACATACAACATTTGAGTGTAGTTAGGGTAGTACAAGCAAGAAGATAGAGAACAGTGAAAGAGTCGCCTATGTTGAAAAAGAACCTATTGGATCACCTAGTTCAGTTGGTAAACCAAAGAAAGGAGAATCATTGGTGATGAGGAGAGCACTATTTCAAGTAGAAACAAATGAGGAACCACTGCAGAGGAAGAGTTTGTTCAGGACAAGATGCAAATCATGAGGTAAATGTTGTAAAGTTGTAATTGATAGTGGTAGTGCAGATAACCTAGTTTCAGATGAGATGGTGACTAAGATGAAGTTGGAAAGATTGAAACACACTAACCCCTATCAAATAGCATGGATTCAAGATGATCATAAGGTACTGATGAGTGAACAATGTTTGGTAAAATTTCCTATTGGATCTTATCAGGATGAAGTCTTGTGTGATATTATGCCTATGGATGTATGTCATATTTTGTTGGGTAGACCTTGGCAGTATGATAGAAAAGCTATACATGATGGGAGAAAGAATAGATACACTATAACATCAAATGGGAGGAGAATTACCTTGATTACTTTAGAGGACGATCCTAAGGGTGAAGTATGTGGGAATGCTAGAATCTGGTTGATAGATGGAAAGAAATTTCTGGATGGTTTGAGACATGAGAATATGTGTTATGCCTTGATTCCTAAGAAGCCTGAAGCATTGAAGAAGGAGACTAAAGAACCACAATAGGAGGAGATAAAAGAGTTGCTAACAGAGTATGAAGACATCATATTAGACAATGTACCTAAAGGATTGCCACTAATCAGGAGTATCAGTCATCACATGGATCTTATATCAGGAGCTAGTTTGCCTAACAAAGTAGCACATAGGATGACACCAATAGAGAATGAATAATTGAATAGATAGATACAAGAATTGTTGAGGAAAGGTTTGATCAGAGAAAGTTTGAGTCCTTGTGCAGTACCTGTAGTGTTAGCACCAAAGAAAGATGGAGAATGGAGAATGTGTACTGACTCTAGAGCAATAAACAAGATCACAATTAAGTATAGGTTCCCTTTACCTAGAACGGATGATATCATGGATTGTTTGAGTGGAGAAATATATTTCATAAAGATAGATTTGAAGAGTGGATACCATTAGATCAGAATCAGAGAAGGAGATGAATGGAAGACTGCTTTTAAGACAAATGAAGGATTGTATGAGTGGTTAGTGATGCCTTTTGGATTGACAAATGCACCAAGTACTTTCATGAGATTGATGAATGAAGTCTTGAAGAAATTCATGGGTAAGTTTGTGATTGTATATTTGGATGACATTCTAATTTTTAGTAAGACAAGAGAACATTTGTGGCATATTAGACAAGTTTTACAAAGGTTGAGAGGAGAAATTGCTGATAAAAATCAAGAAGTGTAGTTTCATGAAAGTGGAATTGGTATATTTGGGATTTGTGATTTCTATGGAAGGATTGAAGATGGACCCTAAGAAGGTAAGAGCAATTGTTGAATGGCCTACACTGGAGAGTGTTGGAGAAGTTAGATCATTTCATGGATTGGCTAGTTTCTACCATAAGTTCATCAGAAATTTTAGTTCAGTTTGTAACCCTATGATAGAGACAATGAGAGGTGAAATAAAAGATTTCAAGTGGACAGCTGGAGCAGATAAAAGTGATAGAGCAACCTATTTTGGCATTACCAGATTTTAATAAGGTATTTCAAGTTGATTGTGATGCTAGTGGGAATGCAATTGGAGCAGTATTAAGTCAAGAAGGTAGACCTGTAGCATATTTTAGTGAGAAGTTGAATGATGCAAGGAGAAGATATTTAGTTTATGATCAAGAGTTCTATGCCATAATTCAAGCCCTGAAGAAGTGGAGACATTACTTGTTGCCTAAGGAGTTTGTGTTGTATACAGATCATCAAGCTTTACAATATTTGAATAGTCAAGGTAAGTTAAATTAGAGACACATGAGATGGGTGCAGTTCATGCAGAGTTACACTTTTGTGTTGAAGCATAGGAGTGGAAAATCAAACAAAGTTACAGATGCATTGAGTAGCAGAAGGAACTTGTTGACAAAAATGAGAGTTGAAGTGTTGGGATTTGATGAATTGAAGAACATGTATGAGGGACACATTGATTTTGTAGAACCCTGGAAAGAATGTAAGGAACCTATTGTGATAGATAGGAGTAAGTGGTTGGACTATTTCATTCAAGAAGATATGGTGTTCAAAGGAAATCAATTATGCATACCTAGAAGTTCAATGAGAGACAATTTGATCAAGGAAAAACATAGTGGAGGATTTGTAGGATATTTTGGCATTGATAAGATAGTGGCTTTGGTAAGTGAAAATTACGTTTGGCCTCAGATACATAAGGATGTTAGGAAATTTGTGTAGAGTTGTAGAGTTTTTCAAGTTGCAAAAGGGAGTAGTCAGAATACTGAACTGTATAAACCTTTGATAGTACTGGAGAGACCTTGGGAAGACATAAGCATGGATTTTGTGATGGGATTGCCTAAGACATAAAGAGGACATGATTCAATATTTGTAGTGGTAGACAAATTTTTAAAGATGACGCATTTCATACCCTGTAAGAAGACAACTGATGTAGTGCATGTAGAAGACCTATTTTTCAAGGAGATTGTGAGATTGCATGATTGACCTAAGAGTATAATTTTAGACAGAGATGCTAGATTTCTTAGATATTTTTGGAAGACACTTTGGAAGAAGATGAAGACAGATTTGAAGTTCAATTCAACATTTCATCCACAAACTGATGGACAGACAGAGGTAGTGAATAGGAGTTTGGGAAACTTGTTGAGATGTTTGTTTGGAGAAAAGACAGGAAGTTGGGACTTGATTCTTTCACAAGAAAAATTTGCATACAATAATTCAGTAAATAGGAGTACCGGAAGAACACTTTTTGAGATTGTTATGGGAGTGAATCCTAGAGGAGTTGTAGAATTGAGAGATACCAATTTGGAAGAAAAGAGAAGTGCAGAGGTAGACAAATTTGCAGAACATATGAAGGCAATGCATGATCAAGTGAAGAAGCATTTGGAGGATATGAACAATAAGTATAAGGAAAAGGCAGATGAGAAGAGAAGACACAAAGAATTTGTAGTAGGAGATGAAGTGATGGTATACTTGAGAAAAGAAAGATTTCCAGTTGGGACATATAACAAGTTGAAGATGAAGAAGTTTGGACCTTGTAGGATACTCAGAAAATTTGATTCAGGAAGTGCATATGAAGTGGAGTTACCGGAGACATTGGACGTATCACCTATTTTCAATATTGCAAACCTTTATTAATATCATGAAGTAGAGTTCAATGATAGCATGGAAGAACAGTTGAAGAAACAGTTACCACAACAACCACCGAAGTAGATTGAAGACATCTTGGATAGCAGAGTTGGATGCAGCACCAGAGGAAGACAATACAAAGAATACCTTGTGAAGTGGAAAGGCAGACCGGAAGAAGATTCATCATGGATTTCCTAGGCTGAGGTGGACCGTCTTGGTTCTCACCTAGCCCCAGCAAAGTGAGGAACTCACTTTTTCAATAACCTCAGATTTATGATGTAGGAGCATCCTTGGTTCAAGAGCAATCTTGCGTCAACCAAAAACATTTGCATTTCAGTTTGTTTCTTTTCATTTTCTAGTTCAATTCAGGTAGTTTAGTCAATAGCAGTTTCTATATTTTAGTTGCATTTCACATCTTGCAGAGTTGGACTTAGCATCTAGACATGTTCATCTACATCATATTCAAAATTCAGAGCTTTTGGATCAAGTACTAGAAAGTTATCACTATTAGAAGATTGACTGTTTTCTCAGAACAAAGCATCCTAACAATCTCTGATAATTAGCTAAAGGAGAAGACTTGCGGAGCATTCCTTGACTTGTGGAGCCTAATGACACATCATTCAAAGATCTATGGTTTGTGGTCGACCTTCGTCGAGATCCGCACATCATTCCATTCATTTGCGAAGGTATTCTATGCATTTAGGCCTGAACTATTTGTGTACACATGTTACAGCTCTTCATTGGAATTTGTGATCTTCCTTGGCCGATGTGGAGGAATCTTATGATCTAGAGATGATATATATTGATGTAATAGATACCTAGGAAAGGAGTGATGCACATAGTGATAGTTGCTAGTTTAGATTTTGCACGAAGGAGCTTCAAATCTATATCTTGTGTAATATTCTGATATTCTGAAATCGAGGCTCTGAGCCCTAATTGTAATCCCACATGTTGCTGGTCGATCTGTATTTGAATTCTATAATATATTAAATGACTGAATCTGCATTTATTCTATATCTTTGGGTTGTTTCCATTGTGTTTACTCTAGCTGCAAGGTCTGGATAGTTCACTCTGTGAACCCTCCTACCGTGACTGCAACAGAATGTAGGAGGAGGAAGATTGATCAAGCATGCTTTGAAAAGCCTCAGCAAAATACACTATTGTTTAGATAGAAGAGATGGAGTAGGAAGAAACCCTTTCTGTTGTGGAGAAAGGTTTGATTTTTGAAAAGAAGAAGCCATAGAGACATCAGACATTGGAGGAGGAGATGTATATAGAGGAGGAGGTTGTAAACCTAAACCCATTGTAGAAGGTAAGTGTGGTGTAGGTTCCACAAGGACCTTAACTCCATATTCCTTGTGCCCTATACCATTTCCATTATATCCATGTTTAGAATGAATTTAGTATCTGAGCCCGTAACATGTCTCCAAATCAGAAAGAGGAGGAGAATTGACATCACTAACCTTGTTGAAATGAGAAGTGTATACACATATTGTATGAGAAGCAACAATAATAGAATTCACCTAAGAAGAAGGATTGATTATAATACCAGAATGCAGATCCTTCCTAAATGTTGGAATGTCAAAGTGAGAAGGATTAACCTTATACTCACATGGCCCATGAGGGGTAAAGTCTAAGGAGCCCCAATCATCACCAAGACATGCATTAGATGAGGAAGGAACATCATCATAAATAGAGGGTGATGATGGTGTTTGAGAATTTGTTGTAGATGGTATTATTGTTTTTTATTGTTAAACTGTAGAGTAGGTAATTATATTGATATTGATTCAAAAATTTCATACAATTGAGAGGGATAGTATAGTCCCTGGCATTTCAATTCTTTTACAAAATTTAACCATCAATATCCATATGCCTCCCAAAAGGGTCACAACCCGACACAAAAACTATTTATAGAAAAATATAGTAAACTAACTAGGGAAAACCATAAAAGTCTCCACTCTCCACCAGCTCTGTAAAGCGCAATATCCATTCCCCATGTGGCTCTAGCTCAAATGCTTAGGAACGCCTTAGGAAGCCCCTCCCAATGGTGGCCCAATAGCGGTGATGACTGAGGACTCTGTCAATCAAGTTGAGAAGAAAATGCTGGCGCGGAACCCCTGCATCCAGGAGGATCAACATCGATAGGTCAGAGGCCCAAGGGATCCCCACTCCCTACTCTACCCCAAAAACAAATTCATAGTCATTTCCCAAGAACTTTGGTTTGAAAACTTCTCGTAGTAGAAGGAGGATATCTTCCTTTGCGCCCCCTAAATCTAGCAACGATGCCAAAAACTAGGATGCAATGTCTGAATTTACCCAATACCAGTTCCTATCTGTCAAGAAGTCGCGCCCTAACACCATTTTCACCACTTCCAGCTCCAAAAAATGTAGAAGGGTAATCATGTGGGGCTTTGTTATCACCTTGAGCATAGAATTAGTTATGAAGCCCAAGAAAGCCATTTGCCTTCGGGTGCTGTGAAGGCATATTGGCATCTCCATCTCTCTGCAAACAAACTTAACTGTTGTGTGGAAACTATGCTTTGAGCCCCATTTAATAGACTGATGGGTTAAAGCACAAAGTTGTGTCACACTTTCAGCCAACTTATCAACACAAGTGAATTTAAGTATTTCTAACTAAAAATCAATTTTGGTCAAACATATGATCTTGTAAGATTCATTTTAGCTAAGTTAGATATGTCCACAACTTTTCCAACTAAAATTGTTGGCTAAATGCATATGTAGCACCACTATGAGACCAATTTACCAAAAAAATAAAATCATTTGAAAAACTTGATATTTCAACAACTTCTACTCGTGTAAATAATATTTTTTTAAAAATATAAAAATACCCTTTTGTAGATCCATAAGTTTAGTTTTCAAATATATATATATATATATAGTTTAGTTATTATTTATATTTTACTTTCTATTTTTACTAAAAGTAGGTTATTAGCACAAAACATTAGGTCAATTACCATGTCAAGGAAAAATAAGAAAACTTATTATAAAAAATTGAAAAAAATATGATGCACTAGATAAAAGAATCTATATCAAGATGGTATATATTTTTTTTCTATTTTAGATAATTAGTTAATATGAAAGTTGACGTCGAATGGAAACAACTACGTTTTAATACACGCACATTTTTTTATTTATTTAAAAATATATATTTATCAAAATTGGAAAAGAATATATCCATGCACTAAATTTTCAAGTTATAAATACACAAAAAATTTGAAGAAAAAAAAATTACTATATAAAGATTGAGGTCTCATGTAACTTCATTTTTCAGCATTTTATCACCAACTAAATTATAGTGTCAATTTATTAAAAACTATATTCAAATAATTTTTTATTTTTTTAAAAAAATACAAACATAATATATACTAAAAAATAAATATTTTATTTTTAAAATTCAAAACATATATGTTTCTTTTTAGTGATTCAAGTTTAAAAGTTGGATCAGCATTGGTCGTTTCCTTTATAAAAGTGTGACACAGCTTTGTGCTTTTACCCTAATCCATCCAAAGCTAACTTGGCTTCATTAATGGTGCATGAAGAAGCTCGACTCCCAAACATTGAGCTTGTTGCCCAAACATACCAAAGGACTCATTCTTCTAATTGCAACCTACCGTATACCTCCATAGGACTATTGCATAACATTATTAATTAATTGGAATTAAAAGACCTTCGTCACCCAAAATAATTGTTTCTTCAATTTCATCGGCCCCTTTGTTGGCTAAAGAATCAGCCTCACCATTTCCTTCTTGGTAGTCATGGTTAATTGTGTGAGCTTCTAGGTCCTCCAACATTCTTTGAGCTTTTTCTAGGAAAGCATTTAACTTCCAATTTGGAGTCTTCCCTGTTCTTAAGGCATTGATGACAATAGCTGAGTCACCTTCAATTTCCACTTTCCTAACTTGGATATTTTTACACAAATGTAGCCCATGTAATAGAGCTTTGAACTCAGCTTCATTGTTAGTACCCTCCAGAAGCAGTTTTGCAGAAGTGACTATAGGTCTTGCTTGTCAATCTTGAATTATACATCCTGCCCTTGAGACACCTAGATTGCCCCTTGTCGAGCCATCAAAATTTAACTTTACCCAGCCCACTTGTGGCACTTTCCACACCATTTGTTGATGCTGCTCATTTCTATTGGATCCCAACAATCCAAACCAAGGGGGAATTCTCAAACCACCCCATTGAAACCTCATGCTTGCATCCCAGTCCAAAAAAAATGCCTCCTTTAGTCTAATGGAATTTAACTTACTATTAACTATTTCTGCAATACTTTCTTAAATCATATTTTGGAGGGATTTGAGGCTCATTTCCTTGTCTTGGAATAGTCTTCTATTTCGTTCCTTCCATAGTTCCCATATTAGAATTGTTGAAATTAAGGAACACTAAGAGAGGGGGTGAATTAGTGTTCTGCAAAACTTAATATTATGTTCCTTTAATAATTTACCACATACATCCAAAAGAAAGAAGTATGAATAGAAACAACAAGATCATAACACATGAAAACTAGGATTTTTACGTGGAAACCTAGTTAAGGGAAAAACCACGGTGGGGGTTAACCCACAAGATTTTATACTCTGTTAAAAGTATTACAAAGTGGGAAGGCACATGCCTTCAGGTGCACTACCCAGAGCTCACTGCTCAAAGGAGGCTCACTGCCTACAAGATCAATTATAAGAGTTCACTGAAATGTTTGAACTAATGAATAGCATCTAACAATGCAATATTACAGTTCCGGTTAGGCTCAATATACTGACTTTACACACTTCATCTCTCACTGCCTTGTTTTACTGTTCTGCTATGATCTAAGGATCAGATCTCTACTTTGCACTTGATACTGCCACCCTTCACACCTCTCACTTCATATTTGCACATCCATTCATCAAAATGCTCACATCCATTGAATATATATATCCGCAACATGAAATTGCATCAACTGCAGTCAGCCTTAAGAAAACTTAGAGACTTTTTCAAGAACACTGATCTGTCGGCTGAATCCATGCACAAATATCAATGCGGACCAAAACCTATGTGTTCAAGTCACCACACATGTTGGCCAATATCATTGGATCTCATAAATTTCTCAACCAACCACTTCTCTTAATCCGCACAAGGATCAAACACCAGGTTGGCTTGTTCTTCACCGAACTGAACTGTCTAACCAAAACCTGATACTCAAATGCTTGTAACTTACAATCCCTTCATAACCAGAGGTAGAAATCTTAGATTTAGGTAGCCCTAACATCCCTTAATATTCCCTCAGATCCATAGCACAATATGATTAACTATGGAGAAATGTGGACTAAGATGTAGAACCCTGTCAAATGCTCTGTTCCTGTCTATCCAGACATAGATAAATCTGCACTCTAACTTTCAGTATGATCAAATGATGTAATGTGGATGTGTAGGATAATTCAGTTGCCATCAATGACAACACCTGACATGCCTAGTAGTGTCTCTTGCCAACAATCTTCCCCTTTGGCATTGATGGTAACACTTAGTGAAAAATGACTAAGTGCTAGAACAACTCCCCTTACTATGTACACTTAATGCTCCCCCTTAGATGAATTCCTCATTTTTCACTACTTTTCCTCTCCCCCTTTGACATCAATGGCAAAGGCTGGGATCCATATATCAAAATTCATGCAAAAATTTTATGTACATGGGTCAAAATTCTAAGTATATACTTTTGCATATGAACACACAGTCCTTAAGCCTTGTTCATCAGCAAAAAGATATCACCAAAAATGTTTTTCAACCATGACAATTCACTATCCCAGTTCTTCTTTATGCTGCCCAAAATAGATATATGCCCACTGAACAAAAATGCATGTGATTCTGCCTTTTGAAGATAAGTAGGATCACTAGTAGTAGCAGCAACTTGGGATTCTGTCAAAAGATCATACATAGTTTCTAACTTGGGGGAAATTAGTCCCCAGAGCTCATCCAATCCGCCCAAAACTTTGACCTTTTCCTTCTCCAAATTACTCAATTCATTTTGTAAACTCACTACTTGACATTCTTAGTGGTTACAGACTTAGTTAAAGGACTATAGGACTAAGAGATGTTAAACAATTTAAGCTCTAAGTCCTTAATCTTCTTCTAGATATCTTCGACAACTTTAGATTGATTTAGGAAAAACTTATAAATCTCTGCACCTTTAGAGAGGGCATTTTGAATAATCTTTACACTAGTGTCAAGTACTAATCTATCATAACTAATTATTTTCCTTATTTCAGCAAATCTCTTCTCATTATATTCATTTTTGACTTTAACTTCTGCTGACTTGTCAAAGGTTTCAAAATGAGTACTTATAGAGCTTATCAGAATCTTTAATTGACCGGAGGGAGATGCTGATGAGTCCTTCTGAAATGTAGGCATGATTTTTTCCAAAATCCCAGATGCAAGACCAAGCAACTCACTATCTTCAATATGGGATTTTAAGATTTCCTCTCTAGCCTTAGCTTGTGCAATAGAAGCCAACATCATCTTCTGTACTGGTGACAAAGTATCAAAACTGATTGGTCCTTGTATTATATCCCGATCTTCTACAACTTGTTTGTCTCTCTCCAAAAAAATTTTCACTGCTTCTGTAGTGTCTCTTGCCCAAAATGATGTTTTAGATTTATGCTCTTCAGGGCCTCCATCTTCTCCCTTTTCAGAGTCAACCACATTGTCTTTCTCAACATTTTTCGTTCTTTTTCTCTGCTTCTGTCTTCTCTGCATCATCATTAGAGACATCCTTGCTTTTATCTATATCAGAAATATTTTTTGCATTCTCTTCCAGAGGATTTTGTGTAGCCTCAGCAGCAACATTATCATCATTTTTACCAAATTCCTCAACATCTGGAATGGAGGAATCAATTTCATCATCAATTTCTTCTTCAACAGTGGGAAGATTATGCCTTTTCAGTGCATTCAGAAGAATCTCCTGAGTATCTTCAACTATCTTATCAATCTCTCCCAGCATGAGCATATTCATTCTAATCTTACTCCTGAAGTCCTCTTTCACTTCTTTGAATATCAGGTTCTTTTGGTCCGAAGTAATTTGAGGACACAATTTTATTAGCACATGCTCCCGGAGCTCAAAGTCTTTATCTTTTGCATTCTCTTTTCTTATTTCTAGAATTTTTACAAGGCTTTCTGGAATTTTAGAAGTCATTTCAAATAAAGTCTTACTATAGATATTCAAGTATTTGATTGTTGCTTCCTCCAAAACTCTCTTGTCAGCATCACTGTAATGATCATAAAATTCAGTCATTATCTTCAAGTTTCCATCTACAGTGATTGATTTAATGATGTCATCCATAGAAAGAGTAGGCTTCTCAACATAAGCCTTTGTCTTATGCCTTTTACTTGACTTTTTGCTTCTGGAGGACTTCTCCTTAGACACTTTAGCAGCTTTGGTGCCTAAGGCCTTCAACTCCTTAACCTCATCATCTAAGTTAGTTTCTTCTTCATCCACTTTCTCCACATTGACATATGTTCTTTTGCCCTTTACCTTTGTCCTTTTTTCTTTCTTACCAGTAGGTTTTTCTTTGGATTTTTTTGCAACAAGAGAAGGTGATGTACCGGAGGTTGAACTAGAACTCCTAGTAGTCCTTGACTTAGAAAGAGATTTTGCCGGAACACTTCCCTATTCCCTATCCTGCTTCTCCTTCTTAGATTTCTCTATCCTTTCCATGAATTGTCTCACAGCTTCTTTGGTAAGGCCTAAATTCTTAGCCAGCTACTCAACTTCTTTCCTCACAGTCCTTTTGATTTTAGGAGCCTTGAATTCAAGATGCAGTTTTAGTGAGATCTCCTCATATGTTCCAAATCTCTCCTCAGTTGGATCCCTAGGTTGACTTAACAAATGTTGTGCATATAGCTCTAATACATGTCCATCCACTTCATACCCCATGGGCATGATCCACACGACTCTAGGTTCCACTGCTTCCATTTTGCACTGATCAATAGTAACCATAAAAAAATGGTGTCCTTGTATTTTTCAACCATAGCCCCAAGTATTCTATCTCTAGCCTACATTATACTTTGGAAGTTTTTGAAGAATCCCCAAAGTGCAGTCTTTTGTGCATCATAACTACCCAGACAACTCAAATGATTCCTAATTTGGACTGCTACCAGTTCGTCATTTGACCAATATATATTCTTATTACCAGGGAGCTCACTCAAGAAATAAAAGAAAAGATATCTAATTAGCGTACCATATTTGAATGAGTACTTCTTGTCTTTCTTTATCTTGCTTAGATTCTCCATAAGTTGGTTCAACAACAGTTCACAGAGATCATAGTCTACATTTTCTTTCACCATCTGATATGCAGTAAAAATGGTTGTTTCAGACACTAAATTTTCTCTACTGGAGAAGAATATTTTGTACCCTATCACCATTGATGTGAATATGACCCCATGATCCTCTATATCATTTATAGTCATGGCTCTCTTGTCAAATTTTGATCTGGTTGCCTTTGTGACTTCCTGATTCTTCACAGCCTTCAACTAAGGCAGAGTATTGGTTGAATTCAATCCTGTAACTGCCCTTATTGCATCTTTTGTGATCTTGAATTGATGATTCAGCCATAAAAATTCATCATGGATACAACTTAAGACATACCGGCCCCATTTGTCCTCTGCAAAACACGGAAACTCAACAAATTGTATGAACTTCTTGTCTTTCAGGACTTTGTATTCTGGTTTGAGCTCAAAATCATCACCTTTTAAGTGATTCATGAATAGATCAGCAAACCTTGAGTCGCCATGCTCCTCTAGAGGCGCGTGAATGTAAGCCCTAATGTCTTCTGTGCGAAGAACTCCATATGGAACCCCAAAAAATGTTCCCATCGGATTGACTTTAGTGGACTTGAAGGGGTGCTTTTTAAACTTTGACCTAGGTCACTTAGTGATGTTCACAACTAGAGGTGTAGCCATTTCAAAAGATTACAAGTTCAAAGATTCATAGAGAAATACCTTTTTCTTCACGGAATTAGGGTTAGCTGTCGAATTCATTCTTCATACTTTAAATCTCTGAAATTTCTCCTCAGGGACTCTTCTCCTTGTTCTCTTTGAATGTAAAGTGATTCAAGTGTTTGAATGAATGACCTTTTATTCTCTAGAAAACCTAATTCTTCATTGTAATAAATGCTCTGCCCTAATACATCCAGTTACACTATTTTTGCATACAGTCAATCTTTAATTGCTCCGCAATCAATCACATTAGCTTCTTTCCTTCCAGAATTTTCTCCAACAGATCTACAATATCCTTTTCTTTCTTCATTCATCATGCCAAATTCAGGCACCCACTTGCTGGCAGGGGGAATTAGATTTTCAATGCAGTTCCCCTGATCTAGAGCTCCTGTTTCAATTCCCAAAGGAATTATCAGCACCAGATTCCAGTGCGGACCCATCACCATCATTCATTTCACCTTTCTTCACCCATGTTTTGTTCATTTCATTCTAGATCTCATTCACATCTACTTTACCCTTGCCTTTATCTTGTTTCTGCATGTTTTGGTTTCTATTCACCAGACCTTTTCTATCATCATTCGTGCTTCTACAGAATCTTGCAATATGACCGGATCTATTGCAATTAAAGCACACAACATTTACTTTCTCATTTTCTTGATTCCTTCTTGATCTACACTGATTAGCCATTTGTCCAAACCTATTGCATGCAAAACAGTTGCCATTGAAAGAATTGACATTTCTTCTGTTGTTAGAGTAGTTCATCATCATACTTCTGAATTCATTGGATCTATGACCATACCTTTTACAATTGAAGCATTGACTGGAGAAAGATGGACCACTTTGATTCATTCTACTTCTACACTAAGTAGCTCTTTGACCAAATTTATTGCAATTGAAACAATTTCCATTGAAAGATGGATATCTTTGAGCATTAGGTTGTCTTACCAGAGGCCTTCTAGGATTCCTTCTTTGTTTTCTTGCTTAAGGATTTCTTTGACTAGATCAAGAGCTTTCACCTTTCTCATATCCCAGACCATGTTTATCATCTGCCCTCTTCTGACTCTTAAGCAGCACCTCAAGTTTGGCTGAGCTTATCTTGAACTTTTCTTTGTACTCATTTGCAGCTTCTAGATCATGTTTGAGAATGACAATTTGTCTTTCAAGTTCTTCCTCATTGTCCTTGGTTTCTTATAGATCAAATTCTAGATGACCAATTATTCTGTCCAATCTACAGCACTCTTCTATTCTTTCTTTCAAAGATTGATTTAGTTTTTCCTCAATCTTCTTCCTTTCCTCAATTTCCTTGGTTAGCCTCATCACTCTAAATTCCATATCATGTTTTAGGACAACAATTTCTTTTGCTAGCTTCTCACATTCCTTTGTTTTCTCCTTCAGGGCCTCATCCATGTTAATGTCTTCATTATGATTTGCTAGCTGATGAAGTAGCTCCTTCCTCTTTCCATTAGATTTGCTCAATTGCTCTTTTAAGGTCTCAATGAAATCTTCAGCATCTTTAAGGTTCTCTTGCAAATCTCTGATTTCTACTCTAGACAGATCAAGGTCTTCTAAGGCTACTTGAAGTTGTTGATTGATACCATCAAAATCCTTGAATGAACCCATTAAAAACACCTTCCCAGATCTTCCTCAAGCTATTAAACTTCTTCTAAGGAACTTGACTCTGATACCAATTGTTGAAATTAAGGAACACTGAGAGGGGGGGTGAATCAGTGTTATGCAAAACTTAATATTATGTTCCTTTAATAATTTACCATATACATACAAAAGAAAGAAGCATGAATAGAAATAACAAGATCATAACACATGAACACCAAGATTTTTATGTGGAAATCCAGTTAAGGGAAAAACCACGGTGGGGGTTAACCCACAAGATTTTATACTTTGTTAAAAGTATTACAAAGTGGGAAGGCACATGCCTTCAGGCACACTTCCTAGAGCTCACTTCTCAAAGGAGGCTCACTACCTACAAGATCAATTACAAGAGTTCACTAAAATGTTTGAACTGATGAATAGCATCTAACAATGCAAGATTATAGTTCTGGTTAGGCTCAATATACTGACTTTACACACTTCATCTCTCACTGCCCTGTTTTACTTTTCTGCTATGATCTGAGGATCAAATCTCTACTTCACACTTGATACTACCACCCTTCACACCTCTCACTTCATATTCACACATCCATTCATCAAAATTCTTGCATCCATCGAATATATATATCCACAACATGAAATTGCATCAACTGCAATCGGCCTTAAGAAAACTTAGACTTTTTCAAGAACATTGTTCTGTCAACTGAATCCATACACAAATATCAATGCGGACCAAAACCTATGTGTTCAAGTCACCACACATGTTGGACAATATCACTAGATCTCATAAATTGCTCAACCAACCACTTCTCTTAATCCGTGCGAGGATCAAACACTAGGTCGGCCTAATCTTCACCGAACTAAACTGTCTAACCAAAACTTGATACTCAGATGCTTGTAACTTAAAATCCCTTCATCACAGGAGGTGGAAATCTTGGATTTAGGTAGCCCTGACATCCCTTAACATTCCTTAAGATCCGTAGCACAATATGATTACCTGTGGAGAAATACGGACTAAGATGCAGAACCCTGTCAAATGCTCTATTCCTGTCTATCTGGACTTAGATAAATCTACACTCTGACTTCCGGTATGATCAAATGATGTAATGTGGATGTGTATGATAGATTCAGTTGCCATCAATGATAACACCTGGCATGCCTAGCAGTGTCTCTTGCCAACAAGAATTGTAGGACATATCACCCATAAACAATGAAAGGTGGAATGTTGTTTGATGTTGGGCTAGTATTGAAATAAAGTCGTTATGTCATTGGGAAGAGCACTTTTCCATCCTAGCTTTGCACATAACCACCTCCAACATTCAAAAGAGAATTGGCAGCCAAGAAGGATGTGATCCATTGTCTCCTCTTGGACTTTACACAGTGGGCAGCAGGAAGGACCAAGGAACCCCATCTTCCTGAATCTCTCAACAGTTAGAATCCTTTTCTTTAAAGCTGCCCAAGTGAATAATTATGCTTTGGGGATTCTAAACTTCATCTAGCAATATTGAAGAGGAACGTTACTCCTGATACCTCCTTGTATCTTAGCTAAATTTGAATAGCCTTCTCTAACTAAATAAATCCGAGACTTTGAACCACACCAAACTATGGAGTACTCTCCTTGTCAAAAAATTAATTTCTTCTTTTTAATTCCTAGTTCAAGCGATCCACCTCCTATGGATTGAAATTGACCATTGAAAAATCCCTCCATTTCAATCCCAAAACTCCATCCACAAAATCTTGGGTTAAGTAATCTTTGACCTTAGTCCCCCAAACCCTAGAAAGGGTCCCCTTTATATGCAGAATGGCTAGAATTTCATCCAACCTCGAATGTCCTAGCCAAGAATCAGACCAAAATTTAGCTTTGTTTCCATCATGAATGTCCCATGATATTAAATCTATGATTACTGGTTTGCATCTAATCATGAAGTTCCAAATCCTAGATCCTTTAGGGGTATTTGTAGCTGATAGAATCCCTTCAGAAGAGACATTACCCAAGTATTTCATGTTCAAAATTTGAGCCCATTAGCCTGTGAAGTTCCCTGTGCATCCTCCAAATTAGTTTTGCCCCCAACACTTTATTTTGAATAGTCTGGTTTCTCAAACTAACACCACCTTCCTTCTTAGATCTGCAAAGCTTATCCCAAGCCACAAGAGCTATCTTGTCCTTTTCCTCTATGCCCTGCCAAAAACAATTTGCATGATTTGATCAAGTTTGTTCTCTACTCCCTTCGGAAGAGCCAAGCATGACATGATATAAATTGGTATTGCCGAACTGACTGCTTTGATCATTGTCAACCTTTTAGCCCATGAAAGCCATTTTCCTTTCCAAGAAACAATTTTGTCCCCCATTTTCTGAGTCAAATTGTCCCAAAAGACTAACAATCTCAAGTTAGGGGTCGGCCTAAATATGTGCATAGAAGATGCCCCTTTTTAAAACCCAAGATCTGCAAAATATATTTTTCCATCTGAAAGTTAGTGTTAAGAAAGAAAATTTGAGATTTTTCTTTACTAACCTCTTAGCATGCCACCAAAGTGTAAAGGTTTAGGAGGTTCTTGAGGCATAAGGCTTCTCTACACTTTGCTGCTCCAAATAGCATCATATCATCAACAAATTACTGATGAGAAACTGACGGTAATGAACTTGTAACTTCCAACCCTTGAAGACTACCAGAGTTGACCTATTTCAAAATTGCTCTTCCCAAAGCCTCTGCCATGATTATAAATAAAAAGGGGGACAATGGTCCCCTTGTCTAATTCCTCTCAAGGATTCAAAGAAGCCCTTAGGAGATCCATTAACTAAGACTAAGAATCTTGGTGTGGAGATGCATTGAAAGACCCAGTTCAACCACCTTTTGTAAAAATCAAAAGCTTCCATTGTCTTAAAAAAAAATCTCCAATCAACTTTGTCATATGCCTTTTAATATCTAATTTGACAATCATCCTTGACTTCTTGGTGGACTGAATAGAATGAATCACTTCTTGGGCAATTATCACTCCATCCAAAATAGATCTACCTGGAACAAAACTAGTTTGTTCTTCTAATATTATGTCTAGCAAGATAGTCTTAAGTCTATTAGCCATTGCCTTAGTCATCACCTTATATATTGTATTGCAAAGGGAGATAGGTCTAAACTCATCTAAATGTGTAGATTCCTATTTCTTTGGCACCAAGGCTATGAAGGTATTATTTAACTCCCTTAGAAGATGACTTGACTTCCATGACGCATTGATGGCCTCTGTCATATCATTTCCAACAATATCCCAACATTTTTGGAAAACTCTTGTTGGCCTCCCATCTGGTCTAGGAGCTTTTTCTGGGTGAAGCTAGAAGAGAGTTCACTTGATTTCTTCCTCCAAGAAATCGTGACTAAGAAATCTATTCTGATCCTCTTTGATTAACATCAGGATATTCTATAGCAGCTCCCTTTGATGATAAAGATGAGACCCTTCTTTCAGCGATAGTAAATTCTTGAAAAAAGTGACTGCCATCCCAACTATACCTGTCGAGGATTCTTCCACTAAACCGTCTTTCCTTTTGAGGGAAGAAATTTGGTTGACTATTCTCCTTTGTTTGGTACTATTATGAAAAAACTTGGTGTTGTTACCTCCTTCCTTTATCCATACCTCTCTTGATTTTTGCCTCCAAAAGATTTCTTCTTTTGTCAAAATATCTTCAAGTGCTGACATAATTTGTTTTTCCTCCTGGAAGCTTGATTGATCCATCCCATCTTTAATGACCCTGTCTTCCAACTCATGTAGCCTCTCCTCAATATCTCTTTTGCTGGCAAAGATATCCTTAAAGTGTTCTTTATTCCATTCTTTTAACTTTTGTTTTAATCTTTTCAACTTTGTAACAAATATGAACATCTTCAAACCTTTAGAGAAGTCCCAATTCCAACATTCTTTAACCAATTCCAAAAAAATTGGCTCCTGCAGCCACATATTTTCAAATTTAAATGGGCTTCGAGATGGCTTCTTTTCACCCAAAACCTCCAATTGAACTGGGGAATGGTCAGAACCTAAACATGGCACAATAGAATTGACTAAGTTGAAGAAAAAGGATGAAAGGTCACCTCCAAAAAAGAATCTATCCAACCTTTTTGCAATATGACTAAAACCCAATCTTCTATTTTTCTAGGTATACTTTCCATTCGAAGGGAGGATCTCCATTAAATTATTCCTACCAACCTAATCAGGAAAGTCTATCCTACCTCTTTTGTCTTATGAACTAAGGATGTCATTGAAATCTCCACCTAATATTATGTGGTGTTCCCGTATTCTAGCCAAAAAGTTGTCTAATTCATGCCAAGTTTCTCTCTATTGTATGCAGCGATTAGGACCATACACATCGACCAACAAAATTTCTAGATTAGAGCTGAAACTCTTAACCTTGCATGCTAACCAATTTTGATTTTCCTCAACTTTAGATATTGATACTAATTTCTCTTCCCAAAAAATCACCAATCCTCTAGAAGCCCCTTGATATTGAGTTGAGATTCCTCACCAATTCTTCAACTTTCTCTTAAAGATGTCAAAATCAGCATTGGTCAGTTTTGTTTCTTGAAGGAGAAAAATTGCTCCTTGGCTTATCTTTATCTTGCATCTAAGTAGCTGCTATTTGTTAGGGGCATTTAAGCCCCTAACATTCCATGTTATGAGCCTCATGGTTGTCAGGGAAGGGGAGTCCCCTTCCCTGATCTCAGCATCCATGAAATCTTAGTCTGTCCTTTTGCCTCTCCATATTTAACTCTCATCTCTTTGGGGGACTTCCTTCTAGGGGTTTTCCTCTGCCCACAATCTAGAGTATGCTACTTGGATGGAGTTGTAGCTATCCCTAACTTCTCTTTTATTTCTAGTTGCCCTTCATCCTCTTTATCTTTAGTTGAACCAAACAAAAGGTCATGTTCATTCTCAATCAAAACCTCCTCATCACCCATCATATTCCAATGATCCAATCCTAATTTCGCATGTTCCTGTTGATGTTCATCCAAGGACTCCAAAACTTCCTTGTTTGAAATTAGGTTATCCATGAGTTCACAAGCTTCTTCCATAACCTACTCCTCCAAAAGAGACACACCTTTTAGGTTCAAATCAAAAGAGGGGGGAGCCTCCCATGTTGTTCGAAGTGTGTTCTCTTCCCTGTGTTATGTAGGAGAAACTGTCACCCTAAAATCCCCATCCTTTGTGTGCTCATTTTATTTAGAGAGGACCTTCTTGCCCCCTTTTGCTGTCTTGTTCTCTTTATTCCTAGGGGGACTAAAAACACCTATAGAGTTCTTACTAACCAGGGATCTTGCCTTGCTCTTCCCTGCTAAGTTATCCTCCAAATCCTGATTGTCCCTATTAACCATTGCTTCTTCCAGGAATGAGACAACCCTATTGTGAATCTCCTCAGCATTTTGAAGATCTTCTTTTAGATCCTTCTCCTTATTTAGCCTCTGTTTATCCATTTTAGGAGTATTCTCCCTGACTTCTTGATCTATTTCTCCTTGTTTTAGGGGAGGTTTATCCATGGCCTAAACCCCAGATGTTCCAGCTTCAAAACTTCTCCTCATTAGACATCTCCCCATATTGCGACCATCCATTCTTACAATTTTTTGAGGCCATTTCCCAAATTTTGTGACAATTTCCAATTCCCTATACAAACCTAGGCTTGTGTTCACTTTGACATATATGTTTATTGTCAATCCAGTTTTTCCATTCAAAAAGTCTTCCTCAATCCCAACAAAACCCCCTAGTTCATCCACAATTTTAGTTAGGGCTTTTATATTCCAAAACTCTGTTGGTAGATCTCGCAGACTTGCCCAAACTAGGGTTTTAGAAAAATTGTGTTTCATGGGATCAAATGCAGGAGACCAGTTTACCTGGTGAAAACTCAAACCATTAAAGAATATTGGATCCCCATGCAAAATGTCCATTTTCAACTCCCTTGTAATGCACTCTATTAGGAAAAAGAAATTAGCTAAGAGGCAGATGTTTATCCTTTTTGCATACGTCTGAAGCCACCACTCCATTATTTATGTATTGGAGCAGCCTTCTCCACACTATTTCACCAGGAGTACCTAATCCTTATAGCGATCTACTGCTTCTGCGATGCAATCCTCTAGTATAGCAAACATTTTGCATCCTGTACTTTTCGTAGGGATCAATTTTATCTCCTTGTGAAAGCCTCCTTTACCGTCATACCTCTAACCCTTATTCTAAAGGCCATCTTGCTAGCCTCTTGCTAGGATCCCATCCCTGCTATAAGGATCTGTTTTATGCTCAGGCCCAACTATTCTATGACTAAGTTCAATCGTGTTCGCTCCCGTTAAGATCTTTTCCATTTGTCTCACTCCACCCTTACCATTCCCTGGATGACCTCCTCCTCCTTGTGAATCCCCTATTCTCAAACCACCATATTCATCTCAAAGAACCCAAAATCTATTTGCATTGCCTCTGCGACTCTATTTGTGACTGTTACCTCGCACCATTGTGAACTACTTCATGTCATAGGCCCAAGATCAATTTTACTAACATTAAAATCACCAATAGAAATGTCTTTCTCCAGACTTGGTAGGATTATTAAGTCACATGTGAGGCAATGATTGATTCATGGTTGGAGATGGGATCATAACCTTGTAGCCCAGTCTCACTTACAATTTATGGATGATACAACGTTGCTTGGGATAGCCAAAATCAGGGAAGTTTATAGATGGTATTGTTAACACTCAGGTATACACCCTGATTAAGATGAAATGACACTCAAATACTTAGTGTAACATGGGAACCTTTTGAGGTTGTTGGTGACCTATGATGGAAAAAGAACCTCCTTAAGTTTCTACCTCTGTGAGGGGGGGCAGACACTAAAGGGGATGGCAAGTGGGAAGGGGGTAGGGTCCGGAAGGACCTTTCAAATGATGTGACTCTTCAATAAATGATTCCATGGGGTATAAGAGGACTAATGGAACACCAAATCCAACAAACCCCTGGCAAAAGGGGAGAAGTGGAGAAAAAGAGAGATTGGTGAAGAAATCAGAACCGGAATGGAGATAAGCGAAGAAGAGAGATTGAGGCAAACTCAGGAAAGACAAGAACATTATCGCAGAAGAATGGAAAGGGCACAAATGATGGAGGAAGAAAGGATGATAGAAGATGTAGAAGAAAAGATGGGAGAATTTGAGGAGCGTGTCACTATGGGTGTTGTCGGAAGGAAGGAAGAGGACAAGAGCATCATGAAGGATATTGGTAAGCGTGCCAGGGTGGGTGCTGTCAGAGAAAGAAGATTGGAAGGTGAAGACATAGAAGGGGTTATGGAGAATGCGAGGGAGCACACCACTGTGGTTGCTACCAGAGAAGAATGCGAAAGGGAAAGAGAAGAAATAGGTGAATTAGGGTGTATGTCACAGAATACCAGAACATATGAGTTAACACCAAATATTTTGAAGATGGATGAGGACTATATATATAGGAGTTCATTTACTAAAGCATAAAGGAGATAAGAGAAGGAGGAGAGAATGCAGTAAATACTGAGAGGAGTTTTGAGGGTTTTGGAAGGCTATTTGAATCATCATTGGATGCCAACATGATGTCATTCACAAATGGAAGAATATCCCCTAATTTGAAGAGGCACTATGAAGAGACACAACCCCTGGACCATGAGCCACCCCGAGTACCATATAATTCAAGAGAAATTTAGTTGAGAAGGAAGATATTCAAACAAACAAAGAAGCAGAGATAATAGCAGAGATCTGGAGCAATTTTGTAGAGGTTTTAGGAGAGTACTTTGAAATCCAATTATAGAGAGACAAGGGAAGAGAAGGAAAGCAAGTTGATATAAGACAATTGAACTAGAGAAGTAGACTAAAGGAAATCTACCATAAAGTACCAAAGAGTGGGAGGAAAGCAATCATGAATACCCCAATTAAGTTATTGATATTTGATAAGGATACTATTGAAGTAGCTGAGCATATTTTTGTCTTGGAGTCTATTTGGAACCAGAAGGGAGAAAAAAGAGATGAAATCAAGTTGTTTGACTTCATAGGCACCTTGAGGAATGAAGCATTGAAGTGGTATAGGAAGACATGTCCAAATAGTGAAAAGGAATGGGATGATATCAAGAAGCTATTCTTGGAGAACTTTGGAGTTCCAAATGTTTCGACAGGAGTAAGTAAGATGAGAGATTTGATACAATTAGAGAAAGAATCAATAAAGGAATTTGATAAGAGATTCAAGGAGACAACTAGGAGATTGGAGGAACCATTGACTGAGAAGCAGAAGATAGAAGGGTTTATTTCTAGAATAAGCCCTGAAATAAGGTCATCCCTAGATGGAAGGATTTTTAAAACATATGTAGAAGAAGTGACCTTGGCCTACCAGATAGAGTCTCAATAGTGGCACAAATAAGATAAGATGAAGGAAAACCTAGAAATAGAGAAGCTAAAGTTGGAATTGGAATAGTTGAAGCTGAGGTAGGAGATATTAACTAAGCAAGAGGGGAATACATAGAAGGAAAGACCTAATATTTGGTGTTCATACTACACAAGAGAAGGCCACTTGAGGAATGAATGCCCTAGGATGAAAGGTGAAAGACAAGCTGCCACAATAAAAGCAGATACCAGAGCAACAGTGAAAAAAGTCAATTCAATATACTGTGGATTATGTGAAGAATGGGATGACCATGAAACACTGAATTGCCCTTCATAGAACTTCTAGTGGAAAAGAGACTTTACTGATGAAGAAGATGAAGCATGGTATGATGGAAACAATACAAAATCTACGAAGAACAGTAATATGACATACACGAAAGAAAGAAATTCATATGATTAGGACTACAAGCAGCACAGCTAGAGAAATAAGAGGAATATTAATGTAATACAAAACTCAAATTCTGGCAGTCCATCATATGGAAATAGCTATAATAATGATGACAAAGACCAGTTTGGAGGCTACATAGGAGGTAGAGGTTGTGGAAGAATCAAAGAAGGAGGGAGGATGCCACATGCTTCAATTGCAATAAGTTAGGACATTTTTCTAGAGAATGTTGGGCTAAAAAGAAGACACAATGTTCATTTTGTAATAGCACATAGCATGACCTATTTTCTTATGAGAGAGCACAACAATACTTCTAAAATGCACAGCCACAGTCTAGGAGTGATGAATTACAAAACATGAACAATAAAAAAGGAGCAAGGATCATAAGAAGAGCACCAAAATATCATGGAACAAGAATCTACCGGAAGAACAACAGAGAGGATATATACATATCTTAAATTGAATCCATAAAAGAAGAAGAGTACTACCAAAGAAGTACACCAAAATATACTGAAAAGGATAGAAGAAAGAGGAAGGAGAAATCTGCGATAGTAACAAGACAAGGAACCAATACCGGAAGGCACTATATCATTGAGACAGAGCAAGAAGACAGTAAGGGGGATGAAGAATTTATTTTGACCAAGAAATAACATGAAGAAGTTGTGAAGGAGGCTAAACAAACAATAAGGAAGGAGCAAGAAAAGAAGAAGCAATACAAGCAATATTTCACCAAAGAAGAAGTGGATGCTCTCAAGCAATTAGCCCAATTGACACAACAACATAGACTAATTAAAAAATTGAAGTAATTCTCTAAGTATTAGAACAAGGAACAAGGTCAGAAATGTCAACTCTAGAGGATGGGAAGTATAGACAGAGAATGGAAGACAAAACCATTGATGGAGGATGTTCACATCAATCACAAAAAGGTCTGGAATGTCATGATAGATTTGGGAGCAGTTAGGAAAACCTAAGTTGTCATAAACCACTTACAACATAATCTTGGTGGATGGATCTAATATGAAAACAATGGGAACATGGAAGCAAGTGGAAGTTAACCTGATGGGGATCAAACATGTCTTAGATTTCATTGTGGTAGCCATGAAGGATCAAGGAGAAGATTTCAAGACACTTTTGGGCTTGAGATGGTTTGTAGATGCAAACAATGTCATAGACTCCCAGAGATAAGAGCTATCACTTTCCAATGAGAACAAATTTGTCAATATCCCCCTAGGTTCACCAATGGAGGAAGCATATATAGAAGAAATCAATCAGGATGAATATAGTGACAAGGATGCAAAGAATCTATATACAATCACAAGGTTAGATGTAGAGGAGACAACAGAAGAGCCTAATTCTAAGGGTGAAGTGGAGATAGAGGATGGTCACTATAGTACAGATAGTGAGGAGGTTTTAAAAGCTTGGATGAGAGAACAACTGGAACTGAAAACAAGGAAAATGCTTGGTTATCTGAGCATATTCATGATTAGGGTGGACGAAGAAGACATACCACAATCCTCTGCACTTCATCAGAACTTGCCAAAGATCACCTGCAGCACATTCAAAGGAGATAAGGAATATATGGAGCAAAGATCCCACTGGGTAAGTCACATTTTGAAAGGAATTTCACACATCAAGTTGCCTAGGTTTTCAGGTGTGTAGGACCTACATAAATACCTAGCAAAAATGGAGACAGTCTTTTCAAAGGAGGAGATAAGATTACAAGCTACACAACACACATCAGTATTCAATACTACAAATTGGTGGAACACACACAAAGACACAACTGACCGGTGGTTAGCACTCAAGATATTCATCAAGACAAGATATTTGCCAAAGGAGAATATAACATAAAATCTAAGCATTCAAGTCAGATCTCCTCACAAGAACATTTATCCATGTGTATAATGGTATGGAAAGGTAGAAACAAATATAATGAGGTATTGTATACCCACTTCTTTTATTGGACACTATCACCAATTGCACCGACACGGTATATTAATCAAGAATGGAGGAAAGAAACCAAATACTGGGAAGAGTTGCAAAAATACTTCATTCATACTTTTTCATTCTTTGATCTAGACAAAAACATACACATAACACTCATCAGAATATGGGAGATCACCTTTCAATGAGATGCGGAAGAAGAGGAAGCCAAACTGGAACAAAGCCCATTACCAAAAAAAATAGAAGGCATTTGGAAGATCATAGAATGGATGAATAAAGAATCATATCCAAAGAAACACAAATGTTACAGAATATCACAACAGGAAGAAGAAGAAGATAAAGAACCTAAAATAAAAGTAGAACAAGGTGAATGAGAGCTGGTGGAATCTAGTGGTGCCTACACTTGGAGTTAAGGTTTCGAGCTAAAAATCCACAGGCCTTTTCTTTTAAACCCAAAAAATTTCTAAGTCCCTCGGCCTTTGCAATCGTATGCATGTATCTTTGTATGTACATGGCCGTTTGTATCTATGTACAAGTGCAGATGTACATTGGCGGACCTGAAAAAGAATTCAATCAGCTTCAGAATGGAGAAAAATGGTTGTATGTATCATTGTATACATATCGGGTTGTATGTACTATTCGGATGCAATTTTAGGCTTGTAAAAGTGGATGTATATCACAGATTCCTGCAATATTATGTGGTTGTATATCACATATTCTAGGTTAGATTTCGTGCTTGTATGTAAAAGTTTGCATGTATATTGTGTTGTATATTCGATATACAATGGGTACATACAAAGCGGAATATACAATCCCAGACTTCAAAGTTTATCAAATCAGGCCTGGTGGGCATGCATACAACGGCAAAGTTGAAAAGTCAAAGGCATTTCCTTGTATGTTGGGTTGTATGTATCTGTGCATGTACAATGGCATATACAATGGAATATACAAGCAAATAGGTGCAAGAGTGGAGGCGGCCAAGGAGTTAACAGTATTTGTGAGATGGGTGATATCCATGGTTGTATATTGGGATTGTATGTTCCCAATATACAATCAAACATGCAACAATATATACAGTGAATTATGCAAAGCGGGTATGGTCAAAGTCAAAATTTCTAGAACCTGGTGGGGCTCGCATAGTTGTATGTTTCATGGGTTGTATGTATGTGCGATATATAATGCAATGTACAAAAGCGCAGATACAACTCAGATGTGAAAAGAGAATGTGTTTTGGCAGATTTCAGTTTGGAGTCCGCAGGTTGTATATTGCATTTGTGTATGCAATATACAAGGAGATATACAAAGAGAATGAAGATACAAAGCCTGGACTCGATTGCTATTTCAATTTGTTTCATGAGGATTTGGGGTCCACGGGTTGTATATTGCACATTGTATGTGCGATATACAATGAAATGTACAAAGGGGGATGTACAAGGCCCGGACCCGATAGCGATTGCAATTTGTTTTATAAAGATTTGGGGTCTGCCCTTGTATGTTGGTGATTGTATGTGCATACAATCTCATATACAACCATAGATGCAAAAGGAGATACAATGGATTGGTGATAAAGTTGCAAATGTACAACAATGGAGATCTAATCAGAGGCTGCCACGTGTCCAAGGGTAGTTATATGTATACATAACTGCATATACAAATATTTGAAGGTGAAAAGGTAGAAATGTTTGTTCATGCTGCAAAAAGTCAAAAAGGAAAAAGCTACCTGCGTGGCACGTTTAAATTGTTTGTGGACTTTTCAGTGCGATTTGAAGCCATAGATCTTGGAGAGGAGGAAAGAAATCGATGGCCTATTTCAAACTTTTAGAAAGCGAAGGATTTCCTGTGTGTCCACAGTTACATTTCAGGCGGGATGAATTGCAAAGAATGCAGCTGTTGTATTTCCAGAAGCTGCAGGTAGGTTGGCCATTAATGGCAAAATTTGCAGAGGCATGGTCTTGATTGACAAGTCAACTACCTGATTAAGGGCAAAAATCTTCAGTCGGTGGCTCACATCCTGAACCCACCTGCCCTTTCCTCTTCTTCTTACGGCTGCATTGAATATTTTTGGTGCCATTCAGATAGTGCATTGTATCTGGCGAAATCTTGAAAAGACCCTGTAATTAATTGTTGAGTACACGTTCTGGGTATAAGAGAATTGTGTCACTTATTTTTCTGGTTGTTGAAGACTTGGGCAATTTTTGGGAGGAATAACAAAAATAGAGCTTTTCTGGGTTGTTCTATCTCATTTTGTGAGTTTATGAGTTGCATTTGAATGCACGTTGCACATATGTTCAGTTTCATGTTATTTTTATATGAAAAATGCTTCATGGCATGTGTTTAGCTGTTTGTCTCCATTTGTTGTATGCATCCCTTCTTTTGAATCTGGTTGCTAAGGGTTACTTAGATTCTAGGATATAGATTTCTATATTGCATGCTTAACACAAGTACTAGAAATTTTGTCTTGAGTATGAGGATTTATTCCCCAGGAAGTTCAAAGAGATGAAGGGAATCAAGAAGGAAGCCGGGATAATGAAAATTCAACTAAAGGAAGACTACAAGCCAATCAAGAAAAGGCCATATTAGATGAATCCAAACATGAAGAGAAAAGTAAAAAAAAGAACTTGACAAGATGCTCAAAGTAGGGATCATAAAGTCAATGGAGGAAATAGAGTGGATCAGTCCAATAGTAGAACATAATAAGAAAATAGGAGAAATCAGGATCTGTGGAGACTACAGAGAATTGAACAAGGCTTGTATTCATGATCCTTTCCCTACACCATTTACAAAGGAAATCTTGGAGTCAGTTGCTAGCAGGGAAATATATTCTTTCACTAATGGGTTCTCCACATATCATTGGGTAAAAATTAGAGAGGAAGATTAACCTAAAACAACATTTGCATCTAAACTAGGATCTTTCATGTATACTGTTATGCCTTTTGGATTAAAAATACACCTGCAGTATTCAGTAGAATCATGGTCAATGCATTCAAGGAGTTTATATATGATTTTATGGAAGTTTATTTGGATGACTGGAGTGTATTTGGACTGTTCATATATCACACACAAGAATTAAGATTGATGTTGAACAAATGTAGGAGTTTGCAAATTTCTCTAAACTTGAAGAAATGCACTTTTGTGGTACCATTTGGAACACTATTAGGTCCTATCATATGTAAAGAAGGGTTGATAGTTGATCCACTAAAAGTTTCCATTATTCAAAATTTGTTGCCATCTAAAACCACATCTGATGTCAAAACATTCTTAGGGTACACTCGTTACCACCAAAAATTTATCAAGGGATATGCAACCATTTCCGCACCTATAGAAGAACTATTCAAGAAAAAATAGGGCAAGAGTATTACCTGGAATAACTTGCATCAAAGGGTATTTGACACTCTGAAGTAGAAGATAGTAGAAGTACCCATACTCATATTTCTAGATTGGAAAAGCATATTCCATGTTCATGTGGATGCATTAGGAATTGCAGTAGGAGTAGTGCTAACCTAGCCAAGAGGTTCTAAGGATCATCCTATAGCATTTGCAAGTAGGAAACTATCAAAAGAAAAGAAGAACTACACCACAACTAAAAGAGAAGCCCTAGCAATGGTATATGCACTATAGAAGTTGAGATATTACCTCTTGTCAACACCTTTTGTATTCTATACTGATCATGAACCTTTGAAATACCTACTCAACAAACTAATCATTCAAGGAAGAATTTGTCAGTGGTTAATTTTTTTCCAAGAGTTTGAATTCTCAATCATGGTGAAACCAAGAAAGCACAATCAAGGACCTAACTATTTATCTAGAATTGAGACAGGAGAAGATCCAGAGGAATAGGAAGAGGAACTACCTAGCGCAAATCTATTCAAACTAACCGTAGTACCAGAAGAATTGGAAGACATAGCATACCTACTGGTTACAAGGGAATTTCCAATAGAAATGCTAGCACAAGAGAAGCAAAACCTAATGTGAAAGTCTTTTCCATACACAATAATTGAAGGAGAGATACACATCTGGGGAAAAGATGACATCATCAGGTGGGTAGTGTATGAACATGAAAGAGAACAATTTCTAAGGGAAGCTCATGAAGGGATAGCTGGAGGACACAATGTTGAAGACATAACAACAAGAAAAATCAAACTAGCTAGATTATGGTGACCTACACTCTTCAAAGATGCAAAGAGATATGTGAAGAATTGTGATGTCTGTTAGAGAATAGGAAGACCTACTGCAAGAGATGAAATTCCACTAAGACCAATTTCAGCATATTAACCTTTTCAAAAATAGGCTATTGACTTTATTGGACCTATAAATCCACTGGCAACATAGTCTAAAGTTAGATTCATCATTACCGAAGTAGAATACTTAACTAAGTGGGCTGAAGCACAACTAACAAGAGACTACACAACAAAAACTAATACCAAATTTATCTATGAAAATATAATTCCTAGATTTGGTTGTCCATTGAGCATAACAAGTGATCAAGGAAAACATAAATTATAAACGAGATGATCTCAGAGCTACTAGGAAATTTCATGATAACACCAATAGGAGTTCCCCATATCATCCACAAGCAAATGAACTAAGTGAAGCCCTAAATAAGATCATTGGAGTAGCATTGACAAAGACGTGCAGTGGGAATAAAATAGATTGGGACCTGAAAATACCTGCGGTACTATGGGCATACATGACAACCTTCAAAAGAACCACTAAGTTCACTCCCTATGAATTGGTATATGGAATAGATGCTACAATACCAGTACACTTCATATTACCAAATTATGGAAAGCAAGGACTCTCAAATTGGGTGAAGAAGAATCTCTCACACACAGGATTAAATAATTGGAAAAACTAGATGAGGACAGATTGATGGCAACATATAATATGAACTTGAAAATAAATATATAGAAGGCCTGGCATGATAGAAACTTAGGTAACAAGACATTCAAGGAAGGTGAATTAGTACTCATGTATGGCAACAAGTTTAAGAAGCAAGGAAAACTGAAGACAAGGTGGCTAGAACCATACTACATTGAAGAGTTTGCAGATTTTGGAGTAATCAAACTAAGGAACATGGAGGGTAAACTATTAGTCGGATATGTCAATGATGCTAGACTTAAGAAATATTATCAGCTGGAGCAAGACATGTATTGAGGACAAGACATAATTTTGTGGGTGGGATGATGTTAGCAGGTTACTTAACAGAGAACATAGCTAATCCAAGGAGATTATACAATATTTGGAGGCCAGAAGCTGATAGAAGACACATCCCTATGTAATAGATATAGTATATATAAATATAGGAGATAGTAGAATGTAATCAAGTAAGCATGATAGGAGAATAGGAGTATATTCTTATGTAAGCCATGACATAGAAGTCATATATGTAACTATGTCAGAGGATGAACAATGGATGTATACATTTGATTGCAATAGTTAATATATATATATATGGAACTCTATTAGTATTGGGTAATTATGTGTGTTATCTTATTGTGATTTATGTGTGATGATATGTTTTGTTAATCTTTATGTTTTTCTATCAATCTCTAGCTACCTGACCATGGTATAAACAGACTACAAAGACTTGTTTGAGGACTGGATCTTCAGACCAGTATCTCCTCTACATTTCTTGCTAACAGGCATCTCCCTGAGCAATTTCCATTGGTCACAAATAGGTTTTACCAAATATAATAAAGTCTTCCCGATTCCAAAAATAAAACAGAACTCTGTCTATATGACAATCTAATTCTATGTCATGGTACACTACTTTTCTTATTTACAAATCAAATTTAAAATGACATAGATTTTCCCATATATAGCTTATTCTAATATATATATAGTCAAAGGGCCCTTCGTCTATTGGTGAAGTTGAAAGGTTCTTAGTGAGCCCAACAGGGATCAAGTCTTACTCAGTGCAAGGCCCCTGACACCATAAGGGATGAGGTCAGAATAATGCTCTAGGTGAATTTGGTAGAATGGATACCTCTCGATCTTGGGATCTCAGTCGAAAAGGTTCAACTTAAGGCTCATACACCTATATTGGGTAGAAAAAATGATCTTGTGGATGATCTCCATCAAAAACATATATACATATACTCAACATGGCCAAAGAATGTGGTAGTTTAACTCTAGCATTCACAAAAGCACCATAGTACTTTCTATTTTAAAGATATTTTGAAATCCTTCAATACTTATAAAACAAAGGAAATACTTTGATAATTTACCAATGGTCAAAGACTAGCTAGTAAACAAAATAATGAAAAGGATTGCCTTTTATGACTATGAACAACCCTTTATCAAATAAAACACAATTCTCATCATGAGTTTAAACTTAGCTATCTAATGTACACACACCTTGAACCCACAATAAACACTTATACATATTTGTTAATATATGTATGTATGTATCTATGTGTGCATAACATGGTAAATGGGTCAAGATAAATTTTTAAATAACAATAGTGTTTACAACAGTCTTGATTTAGCTCATAGAGGTATTAATGATATTGTGTAGAGTCCCCTATTATGTTGGGCTAAGTTTCAAAAATTGATCTAAACAATAAGACAAGAATAATTTAATTATGCTCACCAAATTACAATAAGCGTATACACACAAACATATATATGTATATATGTTCACTTTACTTACTATTGATTTTTTCCAAAACCAGGCCAATATCAGACCCACAAAAATATATCAAGTGTGCACAAGAGGCAGGGATAAACCCATATACCATAGCATATTGCAAGAAATATATATATATATTGTTAAGTGTGAGAACGGTTAATGATGAGACTAGTATGCACACTAGATCAAAACCCTCTTCCACAATAACATTCAAGGACAAAACTGAGCCAAATCACTACCAAATGGAGGTGGACTTAGCTACAGATCTTGTACTTAGGAGTGCTATAGAAAGATCAAATTTAATCAAGTCCTTTTTATCAAAACCTAGGTCAATGAAGCAACAAACCCTAGTTCTATGATGATCAGATTATAATAGAAGATGTACATCAAATCTCTATAAACTAATTGTATAGGGAGGATCAAGAAGATGATAGTACCTATGTCCTAGAAGCAGAGATGTTAGAGGACTATTTTGAGAGTGCCCAAGTCCTGAAAGGTTGAATCTTCAGAAGCTATAAACTAGAGAAATGCTATAGAGGTTTCCCTAATGCCAGATCTGAAGTCTACTGGGGCAGAAAGACTAGGGCGCCAGTGCCCAAATCTTGCACAAAGGAATATTCTTAAACTATTGCTAGATCTTGAAACTCATTCCTTGCTCAGGCTTCTTGTACCTTCCTATTTCCTAGATCTCACACTTGTAACTTGCACACAAGAAGAAGAAAAGGGGTTTGGGGGTTATGGTGTTTAGGGACTTGCCTCAGTTAAATCTTGGGATAACATTCAAGCTTCCCAACACTATTGATAGACAAAGAGAGTGTGCCCTTGCAGGGCAGAGGCTAAACACAAAATTAATATGATGAATCAAATGATGATAAATCACAATGATATCACCTATGTGATGAAACCCTTGGGAGGATGAAGGCTCTTCAACTCATAAGGAGAGATAGATGATAACTTCAAACCTACAACAACACACACAATGATAGCACAAATCCACTCTAGAATCACAATGAATGCTTTGAATGCTCTTTACTCCAATGCTTCAAGTTGGATATCTCTATCTAGGTTTATAATTGTTAGAGTCACACAAGGACTGACAAGAACCAGGATCATCTGCTGGAAAACTTATACAAGAGAGAGCTCCAAGAGGATAATGCACAAGCCAAATGCATTTGAATATGTGCTTCTCATTCACAATATTGGAGTTACATAAACAAGCAACCACTTGCTAAAGTGGGAGAGAGACAAAAATGGAAGATGATGATACATGCCATAAATGTCTCAAGCACTAAAAAGAAATATAACTAACCTTCCTAAAATTTAACCACTTGCCAGATAGGGACAAAGTGGGAAAGGAAAGCTTAGGTCACTCACCATAAATCTCTCTAGTATGAGAAAGGAAACATTATCCTAAAAAGATTCTCCCTAATAAACTTATGATAAGTGTAAATATGATTTTACACCAACACCACCCCATAAGTGCAACTTAGGGAGGTTACACATAAGCTAAAACAAGAGAAGGAAGAAGATGGGTCCCAACAACAAAGGCCTGATCAGGTACCCATGAACAACAAGAATCTCTCATAAGGTGGAGAAACGGAGAAAAACCCAGTGGGAGAAAACTCCTCTCCAAAAGAGAGAAAAACAAAAAAGAAAGTACAAGAACATGTGATGGAAGAAGGACACTAAGAGCCCCATGGAATGAATCCATCACAACAGTACAATCATGAGTGCCCCCCCATAAGAGAGAGCGAATAGAGAATATGAATCCCCTCCAAGAAGAAGCTCCAAAACTAATGAAGAGATCTTGAAGACAGAATCCAATCCACTGCCTGCAAACAACATTTCTCCCTTTCGAAAGAAACAAATCCACTGGTGAATGTAGAATCCATTCCCACATCTTGGATAAATAGGGAATCCATATTTAAATGTGTGCCTCTAAATGCAACTCAAGTGACCTCATATTGGCAAAATATGTCTTCTCCAAAACAGAAATCGAATACCCAATTAGAGAAGAAGAACTAGGAGAGGATATGATATGAACTGCATCTGGAAACACAGAAGATGAATGTGGTGATGCAAAGCCACCTGAGATAGCATCAAACAAGAGAGTTAAACCCTCAAATGTGTCCTCCAAATTAGTAATATGAAACTCCACAAACAGAGTGTTGCAAATATGTGTCTAATCGATGTTGTCATTGATTTCAACATATTCTTGTTGCCATTGGTGTCAACTGTATCCTATTTTGTTGCATGTTTAGAAGAGTGGAATATTGAGAAAATTAATAAGGATCAATGTATGTGGACCATGTGGCCGAGTAGAGGATTGTCTTAAGAAGCTCTAGTTAAGATTTGAAGGGTTCGTATAAAGATTTGAAGAAGCTATGCCCATCTGAGTAGAACCATTTTTATAGTATTTAGAAGAGACATAGTGACAGGAAAGAGGTCCAGATTGTTCTAGAAATGTAAAATGATGATCTACAGATCTAGAGACATGTTTGGAAGGTAAGTGTGTATCATCAACTCAAGTGGTTCATGGTTTGGAGGTCCACAAGTAATCTTTCTAGTGTGACAGTCATGACAGATAGTGTTCTTGAGGTACCAGATGAAGATGCAAGTGATTCTGACAATTTGGAGTAGTGTGGATGTTATTGTTGAATTCAATGTGCGTGTGGAAGTCTCTGGATCGTGTGCCTGTTGTGTTGGAGATCCGCATTGAAGATTGAGCTTGTTGTTGAAGAATTCTTCCTCGATGTTGTTGTTCTTCCCAGTCCTGGCTGATCAGATGATTCAAGCATGTTGCAGATGATCTAAGAACAATTCTATGGAGTGTGCCGTGTTGATCGAGGAAGATTTGAGTCCCAGTCATGTTTGGCTGATAGCTTTGTGATTCGCATTAAGTCAAATGTTTGGAGTGCCGACCTTGATGTTTTCTAAGACTGATGAAGAATATAAAGGAGTGTAGTTGAGTCATGGAAAATCATCCTTGTGCAAAATCATAAAATCCCAAGAAAGGATCAAAGGCAGAGCAAAGAAAAGGAGGAGCAGAGGAGCAAGAACAGTAAAGGATAAAGTGATACTAAAGAAGTATTTAAAAGAAGAGCAAAAGTTTTATGAGCACTTAATGAGATTGAACCAGGCATGAAGTAGATGCTATTTCTCAGTTAATTCCTTTTGTACTAAAAATAAATTATGTAGGTAGTGAGCCTCTCGTTTGAACAGTGAGCTCTGGGAAGTGTACCCAAAGGCATGTGCCTTCTATTTTTCTAAAGTACTTTTAACAATGTACAAATCTTTGTGGGTTAATCCCCACCATGGTTTTTCTCTCAACTAGGTTTCCACATCAAATTCTTGGTATCAATTGTGTCGCTTATGTTTTTGCTCATGTGTTGTTGATCCATGCTTTAATGTTTACATCATTAATCTGATAGTAAGTTAATAAAGAAGGTTAAAAGTAGAAAAATTTTATTTTGTGTGACAACTGATTCACCCCCCCTCTTAGTTGTCCAGTCTAATTCCAACAATTGGAATAAGAGCCAGATCCTCTAAAAGAAGCTTGACCGCTTGAGGAGATCCAGGATGTCGACCTACAAGAAGGATAGTCTGAGATTTGATGGAACAAATTACTTTGTTTGCAAGAGTTGCATGGAGTGCCATTTGCAATGCCTAGGTGATGCTTATTGGGTGATAACCGATGATGAGTATAAACCTCTGGAGAAAGGTCTTTCAACTCTAGATCAACTCAAAGATGCTAAAAATAACCTTCGAGCAAAAGAAGCCTTGTTGATTGCCCTGACTGATTCAGAAATGACAAATGTCTTTGGACTAAAAACTGCTCATGAAATCTAGAAGAAGCTAGAGAATCTATATGAATGTGATGAATATGTCAAATGTGTCAAGCTACAAAGTCTGAGAGGAAAATTTGAAAATCTGAGGATGAGTGAAGATGAAAACATCACAATCTACATGCAAAAGATAAATGAACTTGTGTGTGGTATTAGGTGTGCTGGTGGAACTTTGGAAGAATTAGATATTGTGGCAAAAGTACTGAGATCTTTACCTAATTCATACAAACATAGGGTTGCTGCTATAAAGGAGATCAGGGTTGTCTCAGAAGTTACAAGAGATCAGCTGGTTGGCAAAATTTTAGCTTTTGAATTAAGTGAGTTTGGTGATTCTCTTCCTAAGTCTGAACCTGCATTTAAGGCTAGTGTATATGGAAAACAAAGATATGATCTAGGTGAAAGCTCTTCAGCAAGATCAAACAGATTTGTGAAAGCAAGGAAGGATCTTGAAGATGATGAAATTGAGACTGCAGATCTTGAAGTTCTTATTTCCAAAAGAATGCCAAGAGGATCTGGTAAGTATGAAGGAAATTTGCCACTCAAATGTTTTGCTTGTAATAAGATTGGTCATTTTGCCTCAAGATGTCCAAAGAGGTTTTCAAAACGAAACCCTAACAGATATAAAAGTCAGAAGAAATGCTACTATGTCCAAGAAGCTGGAGAAGGAGTCACAGATGATGAATCTGATCATGGAGGTTCCACTAAAAATGATTGGGTGTTCATTGCTATCAAAGAAGAAGATCCAGTGTCTACTGAATCTGCTAGCTGTGCAAATGTGGAAAGTGCCTTGGCTGCTCAGGTTGTTGAAAAGGATGAATGGGTAATTGATAGTGGATGTTCTCATCATATGACTGGTGATAAAAGTAAGTTTGTAAGCTTTGAAAAATATGAAGGTGGGCTTGTGAAATTTGGAGACAATTCAGCTGGTAGAATCTGTGGTAGAGGATTCATCTCTTTTGATGGTAAGAATAACACCAATGATGGTTTGTATGTGGAAGGACTGAAGCATATTCTTCTTAGTGTTGGACAATTGGTTGACAAGGGTTATGATCTCTGATTCAAGAATAGAAAATATAGAATCTTTGAAAGCTCCAGAACTGAAATTGCATCTGGTACTCAAACTGGAGGTAACATCTTTCATTAAGTAGTTCTGGAAAAAGTTGTCTGATCACTCAGATAGATCAAAGTTGGTTATGGCATAGGAGGATGTGTTATGTGAATTTTGATAACATTGTCAAGATAAGTTCTATTCAAACTATAAGAGATCTGCCAAAACTTGTGAAACCTGATAGCATGTGTAGAGAATGTCAATTGGGTAAACAAAACAAAATTTCATTCAAAAGTAAAGAACAATTTTCAAGTGAATGGTTGGAACTTGTGCATATTGATCTATGTGGTCCTGCTAGAATTAGGAGTATGCAAGGAGACAGATATTTTATGTTGCTAATTGATTATTACTCCTGGATGATGTGGGTAACCTTCTTAAAAGAAAAATCAAAAGCTCTTGACAAATTCAAAATGTTCAAGGTTATGGTGGAGAATGAGATTGATGGAAAGATAAAGTGTCTAAGATCTGACAGAGGTGGAGAATTTACCTCTGGTGAGTTTGATTCATTCTATGAAAAGCATGGAAGAAAAAGATAGTTATCTGCTCCTAGGACTCCACAGCAAAATGTAGTAGTGGAAAGGAAAAACTGGACCATTCAAGAAGCTGCCAAGACCATGATGATGGAAACAAATGTTCCTCAAGTCTATTGGAGAGAAGCTATGAGTATTGTTGTCTACACTCTTAACCGGGTGTAGATCATAGGTAATTCTGGTAAGATTCCTTATGAACTATGGTTTGGTTATCCTCCTACTGTTAGATATTTTAGAGTTTTTGGTAGCAAATGCTATATCAAAAGAGATGAGGATCTAGGCAAGTTTGAAGCAAGAAGTGATGAAGGAATATTTCTGGGTTACTCTACTCAAAGAAAGGCATACCGGTGCTTTAACAAAAGATTGAAAAATATTATCAAAAATGCAAATGTTAGAGTTGATGAAAGCAAAGAAGGTCCTTCCAAGTCTTGTGGATATGATTCAGAAGATCAAGATGAAAGTCAAAATCAAGGAAGGCAAGTTCAGACCCAGATTCAAATCCAGATTGATCCAGAAAATCCAATAACTCAAGAGGATAGTGCAGAAGTTGAGGAACAAGCTCAAGAAACAGAAGTTCAAGCAAATGTCAAAACCCCCAGGTATGTAAGGATGAATCATCCTGAAGATCAAATCATAGGAGATAAAAATAGAGGTGTTTGAACTAGGAGAAGAATTGCTGAAGATCAAGAAGAGATTTATCTGATTTCAATGATTGAACCAAAAATAGTAAGTGAATCCTGCAAAGATGAAAACTGGGTAAAGGCAATGGAAGAAGAATTAATGCAAATTGAAAAGAATCACACTTGGGATCTTGTTTCTAGACCTGAGGACAAAAATGTGATTGGAACTAAATGGGTCTTCCGGAATAAACTAAATGAAGATGGTGAAGTTGTAAGAAATAAAGCAAGGTTGGTATGCAAAGGATATTCTCAAGTGGAAGGAATTGATTTTGAAGAAACTTTTGCTCCGGTGGCAAGAATAGAGGCAGTCAGTTTGTTTCTTGCTTTTGCTGCTTATAAAGATTTTAAAGTCTATCAGATGGATGTTAAGTCAGCATTTCTAAATGGAGAGTTAGAAGAAGAAGTCTACAATAAACAACTGGAAGGATTTCAATTGTCTGATCAGAGAGATATAGTTTACAGGTTAAGGAAAGCATTGTATGGACTCAAACAAGCGCCAAGAGCCTGGTATGCAAGATTAGATAAGTATTTTCTAAAGCTAGGTTATAGCAAAGGCACTGCTAACAGTAATCTTTACTTCAAGATTGATCATGAGAATATTCTGATTGTTGAGGTATTTGTTGATGAAATCATTTTTGGTGGAAATGAGAGTATGTACAAAACATTTGCTAATTAGATGTAAAGTGAATTTGAGATGTCCATGTTCGGTGAGATGAATTTCTTCTTAGGTCTGCAAATCACTCAGTCAGATAAAGGTATCTTCATATCTCAGTCTAAGTATGTGAGAGAACTATTGAAGAAGTTTGGAATGGAAGATTCAAAGCCAGTAGGTACACCTATGGTAACCGGATGCAAGTTAAGTAAAGATGATAATTCACCTAAGGTAGATCAGAAAAGGTATAGATCAATGATTGGAGGAATGCTCTATTTGACTCAGACCAGACCTGATATCATGAATGCAGTTGGACTTGTTGCTAGATTTCAAGCTGATCCTAGAGAATCCCATGTTGTAGTAGTCAAGAGAATTTTTAAATATCTCAAAGGAACAATTGATTATGGATTATGGTATCCAAAGGATAATGACTTCACTCTTCATGCATATACAGATGCTAAGTGGGCAGGAGATGTGGATGATAGGAAAAACACTAGTGGTGGTGCATTCTTCTTGGGAAGTAAATTGGTTTCTTGGCTGAGCAAAAAGGAGGCAATATCCCTATCTATAGTAGAGGCAGAATATATAGCAGCAGCAAACTATTGTACTCAAAATCTGTGGATGAAGCAAATGCTGAAGGACATCAAAATTGTGTTTGAGGAGCCTGTCACAATCTTCTATGATAATTCAAGTGCAATAAGCATCTCAAAGAATCCAGTGTTGCATTCAAATACAAAGAACATATCCATCAAGTTTCATTTCTTGAGAGAGAAGGTAAATGAGAATGAAGTCAAGTTGGAGTTTGTGTCTTCAAAGGATCAGATTGCAGATATTTTCACTAAGCCTCTTCCCAAGGATACTTTTGAGTATCTCATAGAGAAGTTAGGGGTTATTACTCCTCCTGATTAGAATTAAGATGCACTAGAGTGCATCAGTCCGGTGGAATTCATAGTCACATCTTGTGATCTGGATTGATGTTAAGGAGGCACTACTCAGGGCGAGTAGTCTGCATGTAATTTTTGAGTTTGGTCTGAAACAAAAATAAAGAGAAAAGACTACAAATATGTGCCATTTGCCATTGATGTCAAAGGGGGAGAGAAATTATGTGAAAAACTAGTTGCTGATGAAAGGGGGAGTAGTAAAGATAGTGGTTGCAAAAGTGATAAGAGAAAGGGGGAGAATTTCTTGTCTTGATGGTTGAATTATTTTTTCACATCATATGTTGCCATCAATGACAAAGAGGGAGATTGTTGCAAATATGTGCCTAATCGATGTTGTCATTGATGTCAACATATTCTTGTTGACATTGTTGTCAACTGTATCCTATTTTGTTGCCTGTTTAGAAGACTGGAATATTGAGAAAATTAATAAGGATCAATGTATGTGGACCATGTGGTTGAGTAGAGGATTGTCTTAAGAAGCTCCTGTTAAGATTTGAAGGGTTCACATGAAGATTTGAAGAAGTTATGGCCATCTGAGTAGAACCAGTTTTACAATATTCAGAAGAGACAGAGTGACAGGAAAGAGGTCAAGATTGTTTTGGAAATGAAAAATGATGATCTGCAAATCTAGAGGCATGTTTGGGAGGTAAGTGTGTATCATCAACTCAAGTGGTTCGAGGTTTGGAGGTCTGCAAGTAATCTTTCTAGTGTGACAGTCATGACAGACAGTGTTCTTGAGGTACCGGATGAAGATGCAAGTGATTATGACAATTTGGAGTAGTGTGGATGTTACTGTTGAATTCAATGTACTTGTGGAAGTCTCTGGATCATGTGCTTGTTGTATTAGAGATCCGCATTGAAGATTGAGCTCGTTGTTGAAGAATTATTCCTTGATGTTGTTGTACTTCCTAGTCCTAGCCGATCGGATGATTCAAGCATGTTGCGGATGATCTAAGAACAATTCTATGGAGCGTGGCATGTTGATCGAGGAAGATTTGAGTCCCAGTCATGTTTGGCCAACAGCTTTGTGATTCGCATTAAGTCAGATGTTTGGAGTGCTGATCTTGATGTTTATTCCAAGATTGATGAAGCATATAAAGGAGTGTAGTTGAGTCATGGAAAATCATCCTTGTGCGAAATCATAAAATCCCAAGAAAGGATCAAAGGCAGAGTAGAGAAAAGGAGAAGCAGAGGAGCAAGAACAGTAAAGGATAAAGTGATAGTAAAGAAGTATTTGGAAGAAGAGCAGAAGTTTTATGAGCACTCAATGAGACTAAAACCACGCATGAAGTAGATGTTATTTCTTAGTTAATTCCTTTTGTACTAAAAATAAATTTTGTAGGTAGTGAGCCTCTCTTTTAAGCAGTGAGCTCTGGGCAGTGTGCCCGAAGGCATGTGCCTTCTATTTTTCTAAAGTACTTTTAACAGGGTACAAATCTTTGTGGGTTGACCCCCACCATGGTTTTTCCCTTGACCGGGTTTCTACGTCAAATTCTTGGTGTCAAGTGTCTTGCTTATGTTTCTGCTCATGTGTTGTTGATCCATGCTTTAATGTTTACATCATTAATCTAATATTAAGTTAATAAAGAAGGTTAAAAGTAGAAAAAGTTTATTTTGTGCGACAACTGATTCACCCCCCCTCTCAGTTGTTTAGTCTAATTCCAACACAGAGATGATATGTCTACAAGATAGGAATCCTAATAAGGTGGATTTGAAAGACTGATATTGACCTATTGCAGAAAATCATTGGGAGCAATGAAAGAAACAACACTGGACTCTAAAGAAGAAACAGGTGAAGAAGATGTGATCTCAATAGGAGGAGAACAGTGAGCAAGAGAGGTCTCTATCTCTGAACATTCAAGACATGCCATATACTCAAGCTCCTCTAAAGTATCATCATCATAAGGTATATTATTTGTATCATCAATGGGTATGAGGCAATCCATTGTAGGATCATCTAGAAAAGGAGAAATATGTGGGTCTCCAAAGATCTCCCAAATCTTAGTCCAAAGTGTGCATAGACAATCAATGTCCAAAATAGCCCACATAGTGTTAGAATCAACACTAGAACAAATCAATCCTACAATATGATCATTCCTATTTGCCCATGCATTTTTCTTCTGAGGTGAATTTGGTTCAGGTATGAGGCCATAAAGATAAGGCAAAAGATTGAGCCACTTGCAATGTGTGACGATGTCTTTTTGCCAAGACTCATAATTATCCTTGTTTAGATTTATCACAGAAGGATGAATAGAAACCCCATGATACCTCCTCAAAATAGAGATCAAAACATGCAAATAGATTTATGTTGATAATAGAAGCCCATAGAAGCAAACATAACTTCTCTAGAATGCAACATGTCCAGGATATCCAATAGAAGCCATAAAATTGATAAACTAAATAAAAGATACATGGGACTGAATCTGCAAAAGGTATATAGATGGCTTTGTAGAGCTCACTGATACCTTTCCAATGCCTTTTTGTTTTCCAATTTTTGAGTCCATATGCTCAAGTTATGGCCTCTGGAAGAAAACTGCCTTATTAGGCCTGTAGATGAGTGTGGCACAGAAATCGAGGCAAATTTAGAGATTGAGGTGGCATGAAAAATCAAGGTAGATTTTTTTGCACAGAAATTGAGGTAGCCAAAAATCAAAATGGACATTTGAAAATTTTGGCATGGAAATTGATGTAGTTGTATAGAAATTGAGGCACAAAAATTGAGGCAGTTGTATAGAAATTCTGGCACAGAAATTGAGACGACTGTACAGAAATTCTGGTACAAAAATTGAGGCAACCGTACAGATTTTTCCTACACAAAAAACAAACCCCAAAAAATGCCCAAATATTTTCTATCACCAAAATATAGAGTACCTTATATGAAAATAGGGTTTTTTGGGTCTTCTGAGTGCAACTGCGAGGTCTGTTTTGCTCTAGGATGTATGAATTATCTATTCATGGTTGAAACCCTCTCTGATTTGAGAAGAAACTTATAGATCTAGAGCTCTAATACCATGTTAGAGTCACACAAGGACTCACAGGAGCCAGGATCATTTGCAAGAAAACTTCTATAAGAGAGAGCTGCAAGAGGAAAATGCACATGCCAAATGCATTTGAATATGTGCTTCTCATTCACAATACTGGAGTTACATAAAGAAGCAACCACTTGCTAAAGTGGGAGAGAGACAAAAATGGTAGATGATGATATATGCCATAAATGTCTCAAGCACTGAAAAGAAAGATAACTAACCTTCCTAAAAGATAACCACTTGCCAAATAGGGACAAAGTGGGAAAGGAAAGCTTAGGTCACTCATCTTAAACCTCTCCAGTATGAGAAAGGAAACATTATCCTAAAAAGATTCTCCCTAATAAACTTATAATAAGTATAAATATGATTTTACACCAACAATAATGAATTTAAAAACACACATAGATATGCTTTCCCACTAACATTTGCCAAATTAAACCAAAAGAGACAACAAGGAGAAACCTTTTTAAAGGTCCTAAGCTGACATATATTTAAATTTTCCCTGACCAATTAGGGAAGACTTGGGCAGTGGTGCCCAAGTCTTGAAACTCCTTTTTGGTCTGGGGAAAGGCAAAATATGGGCCCCTTATTCTTGTTGGTGCCTACATGAATATTCAGGTTTCAAACATTTAAATCTGCAGGCCCCTTCATATGAAATCCAAAAAATTCTAAGACTTTCGGCCTTTACAGTTGAAAAGTGCAAAAACAATTTTTTGCATGTGCCTTTGTATATACAAGGCATCCTATATATACATGCACGTTCAAATGTACATTCGGGCATACAGGGCAGTTTGTATGTTCAATCAGCCTTTGAAAATGGTGAAAAAATGGTTGTATGCATACCGGGTTTGCATGTACATTGGGGAATCTATTGCAGATTCCCAAAATATTTTGTGCTTGCATATCAAGTTTGGAATAGGTGCATATACATTGAGAAATCTTTCGCAGATTCCTGGAATATTTTGCAATTGTATGTTGAGTTTGCTTGTATATCGGGTTTGTATGTTTAGACATACAACGGCTACATACGATGGAAAAGATGCAAGTGATATACAAAGGGTCAACATGCAAGCGTTGAGATATAAAGGTAAGATACAATTGGTGGGACCTGCTTCATATACAAGTCACTTTGTATATGTGACATGCAATTGCCACATACAAGAGGAAAGATGCAGAGGTGTTTGCATATACAAGGATTGGCATACAAGTGGAATATACAAGGTGGATGCAGCCAAAGAGTTAACAGTATTTGTGAAATATTTTGAAATCCGCCATTGTATGTTTGGGATTGTATATTCCAAATATACAATCGAATGTGCAAGCAAAAGATACAAAGTCAATATGTAAGCAAATTACAGATAAAGTCAAAGTTCCTCAAGCATGGTGGGCCCGCGTGATTGTATATCGCGTTTGTATATGCGGTGTGCATTTCTAATATACATAGCCTGGATCCGAAGAGATAACAGATTCTGGTTGATGCAGCATCGAGTCCGTAGCTTGCATGTATGTGTGCTTGTATATGTGCGATATACAAAGGGTTAATATGCAAAGAAAAGGATACAAGCCGGATTTCAAATGTTTTCAAGTCTGATTGATAAATACAGTGAAATCCGCCTTGTATGTATATTGTGTTTGTATATGCAATATACAAAGTGATTGTACAAGGGGAAGGTACAAGGCCTGGAACCGATAGCAATTTCAATTTGTTCTATGATGTTTTGGGGTCCACCTTGTATGAAGGCCGATTGTATGTACATACAATCCCTCATGCATTTTCAGATGCAAAAGGAAAAAAACACATTGGTTCATTAGCAAGAGATTACACATCGGCAGGTGCTCCTAGGGTTGTTCCGATGGCCGATGGAGATGAAAATACCTAGCGATAGAGAGCCAGTCAGGAGATGACACGTGTCCAGGCACGATTGCATGTATATACAATCTCGTATAAACAAAGATTCGAATATGTTGCGGGTGGTTGAATGTATATGCATTTGCATATATGAAGGGCGCAAAAGTCAGTGATAGGGCAAGTCTGCCTGCGTGGCACGTTTCTACTGGCTAATGGACTTTAGCATATTTCAGGCCACAGATCTCAGCAGGAAGGAAGGAAGATTGACGACTCTATTCAAATGGAGGGTTTTCCATGTATCTACAGCTATTTCCAGGCAGGAAAATTGCAAGGCACGCAGTCTATTGCATTTCCAAGGTTGTGGGTTGGTTGCTATTAATGGTAGATTTGCAGAGCAGTATGGGTCGAGTTGACAGATCAACCACCCAATTTAGGAAGATAATCTTCAGGCGGCGGTGCAGATCTCGAGTCTCACCTGCTCCCTCCCTTCTCTCTGGCTAGAACATTCAATGATTTAGGTGCCATTCTTGGTGCAATGTATTTGGTAGGAATTTTGAAATGCCATGTAATTATTGCTAAGTACACAGTCTTGTTATAAGAAGCAGACTGTGTTACTCATTTGAGGGTTGTTGAAGACTTGGGCATTTTTGGGGGAAAAATAACGAAAGACAGAGCATTTTCTTGGTTGTTTTCTCTCTATTGGAGTTTATGAGTTGCATCTGAATGTACCTTGCACATATGTTCAGTTTCATGTCATGTTTATATGAAAAATTCTTCATTGCATGTGTTTCTCTGTCTATCTCCATTTGTTGTATGCATTTTCTTCTTTTGAATCTAGTTGCTAAGGGTTTCTTAGATTCTAGGGTATAGATTTCTGTATCACATGCCTAATCTTTAACTTCCATTCAAGGAGTGGATTAAATTGTTTTAGGTTGAGTATGGAGAAGATTGTATGTTAGCTGGGATGTATGTAAGTAGAGACAGTTAAATACTTATACTTGGGTGGTGTTTGTAAGGCAAATACCAGTCCTAACCGCTTGAAACTTTAATGCCAGTTGCAAGTCATTCTCTTGTATATGTCTAGTTGACTCCTTGCCCTGAGATAGGCACCAGTCTGCTTCTTGTGTAGTAGTTATGATTCAAAACCCCCTGTCTTGCATCCAAAACATTAATCCAAATCCCTTCATTATTCCAACCTGTTATTTGTAGGAGTAGAAATAGGATCCCTGCATACTCTCATCCTCAACTAGTTAGTGCCAACCTTGAGATTTATCACCCAAATCTTGGTCCTAAAATGAGAGTATTTTGCCTATTGTTGTAAAGCTAAATCTTTCTGTCATTGGGCGAGTCAAGGTTAAACCTTTAGCTATAGGGATACCCCCCTTGGTGTGGCAGAACCAGAAGTGAAGGGGAGGTAGCTCACGCAACCTCCTGTATTAGTTGGCTGAATCTGCCTGTGCATTGGAACTGGCAAACCCTCTGCTGATTCGGAAAGAAAACCAATAGATGGTGACTCCGCTGGGGACAGTCAAGTGATTTGAAGACTGGAAAATCTTGTTTCTAGTGAAGTTGTTGCAACAAGCTCAAAAATGGCCATGTGGTGCTCTACTGGCATGGTGTATCCAGAAAACAAAAGTGCCTTGTTGATATTATGTCCTCTCTGTGAGAGGTGGCGACTCTGTTGATTGAACCTATCAAAGCTACAACATATTTCCAGGTATTCATTTCTTTTGATTCAAAAAATAATGAATCTAGAGCAGCAAACCTGGTTGTGCTCTCAAAGAAGACCATTTTTTATTAAAAGATATAAAGCTCTGAATTTCAAAGGAATATATGGTTACCCAAATGTTATTCCTAATAAGATTAGAAAGTGTTTGCCAAAATATAGTGGATCAAATTCTGAGTCTGCAAACAAACATCTGCACAATTTTTGTAATTTGATAGAGGATTATGAGGTAGAGGTTGAAGATACAGTAATGAAACTTTTTGTTCAGTCATTAGAGGATGATGCTAGGGTCTGGTTTTCAGACCTCCTTGTGTGTTCAGTTTCTTCATGGGTAGATTTAGAAATTGCATTCCTAGAACAGTTTGGTGAAAGATTTGATGTGGCCTCATTGATCATACATTTCATGAATATTCAAAAGGAAGATGACGAACTGGTTCCAGCCTTTAATCTTAGATTTGTTAAGTTGCTCAAGTAGATTCCTGAATATATGAGACCCAATAATGCATTGTGCTTGACAATTTATTTGGCTGCATTCGATAAGAAAATGAGTTATTTATTGAGAGATAAAGAACCAACTACACTTCACCAGGCTTTTAGATTTGCTATGGATATTGAAAATAATCAGAAATATGGAATGCCAGTAGGTTTCATGGCTGCAAATTTTCAAAATAGTTTTCACGGTGAATATGTTTCAGCTCTCCCAATGTGTTCATAAAGAGATGATTTTGTAGAGCGAAATATATTTCAGAATAGTATGTGTAGTCATGATGTGATGCATAAACATGAAGAAAATGTTGTAGAAAATGTGGGCACATCCTATAATGGTGAAGACAAAGATTGTTGTCAGCCTCTAGAAGTAAAACTTGCAGACGCAAAATGCCCTTCAGATGAAACGAAAGACATACATGAAATTGGGTCTTGTAGTGATAGGCATATCCCAAATATTCTTGAATGTTTATATGAAGTGGATATGCAGAGCTTCACTCTGAATACAGAAGATGTTGATTCAAAGGGAGACAGTGAATATGTTGATGACTGTTAGCATTTAGACTCATATGTGAGCCTTTCAGATGATGAAATATATATGGATGTTGAATATGAATGTTTCCTTGAAGATTCTGACTACCTTTACAATGCAGAGGTTGAAAAATTTGCTTTTGATCATCAGTGCATTGGTGAAGAGAAAAAACAAGGTCATTATTCAGATGTGAATAGACAAGTTGCAGATGTGTGCACTCATACAGTTGGGAATATTGTTGGTTGCAGGGGTGACTACAAAGCTTTCAGTGAAGGGTTGCATTATGAGCTATTTTTGCCTTCTTTTGAGACATTCTAGGTGGACATTAATGATAAAATTGTTGAACATGATGAATACCTAAGTGTTTATAAAGACAAATCTGATTATGAGATGTTGCTTGTGCTTGAATATTGCATGTTTGATACAAAGGAGCCCTTATTTTTTGAAGAAGGGAAAATTTTTGATGTGGATTCATTTGTTTCATGTGAGTCTATTATTCTTCCAAGCAGCATTGGTGACTCATATGATGATGACACTCTGCAGCTAATGATAATGTATGCTGATCAAGCTTGTTGTAGATTTGTCGAAGAAAAGAAAATGGGCAATAGTGCAATCAATTGCAACGCTTGGTGCTGCAGATAGCAAAATGTTTTCAGGCTTCATTTGAAGAAATCAAAAGAAAATTGAGTGTTTGACAAAGGAAAATTTTGGTTTTTCCTTTTTGGTGGCCCTGGGCCGCCAAGTAATTTTTAATAAGTATGATTTGTGAATGCAGGTTGGTGCAGCTTTGACTCTATTGCCCAATGGATAAGGGACTGGTCTGCATCCCAAAGATCTATGGTTCTTGCCATGCCTACAAGAGGCATGCATCCCCAGACAGAGCCAGTGTTGGTGCCTGCATGAATTTTCAAGTTTCAAACATTTAAATCTACAAGCCCCTTCATATGAAATCCAAAAAATTCTAAGACTTTAGGCCTTTGCAGTTGAAAAGAGCAAAAAATAGTTTTTTGCATGTGCCTTTGTATATACAAGGCCTCCTGTATATACATGCAAGTTCAAATGTACATTCGGGCATACAGGGCGGTTTGTATGTTCAATCGGCCTTTGAAAATGGTGAAAAAATGGTTGTATGCATACCGGGTTTGCATGTACATTGGGGAATCTATCGCAGATTCCCATAATATTCTATGCTTGCATATTAGGTTTGGAATAGGTGCATATACATTGAGGAATCTTTCACAGATTCCTGGAATATTTTGCAATTGTATGTTGAGTTTGCTTGTATATTAGGTTTGTATGTTTAGACATACAACGGCTACATATGATAGAAAAGATGCAAGCGATATACAAAGGGTCAACATGCAAGCGTCGAGATACAAAGGTAAGATACAATTGGTGGGACCTGCTTCATATACAAGTCACATTATATATGTGACATGCATTCACCACATACAAGCGGAAAGATGCAGAGGTGTTTGCATATACAAGGATTGGCATACAAGTGGAATATACAAGGTGGATGCGGCCAAAGAGTTAATAGTATTTGTGAAATATTTTGAAATCTGCCATTGTATGTTTGGGATTGTATATTCCAAATATACAATCGAATGTGCAAGCAAAAGATACAAAGTCAATATGCAAGCAAATTACAGATAAAGTCAAAGCTCCTCAAGCATGGTGGGCCTGCGTGATTGTATATCACGTTTGTATATGTGATGTGCATTCCTAATATACATAGTCCAGACACGAAGAGATAACAGATTCTAGTTGATGCAGCATCGAGTCCGCGGCTTGCATGTATGTGTGCTTGTATATGTGTGATATACAAAGGGTTAATATGCAAAGAAAAGGATACAAGCTAGATTTCAAAGGTTTTCAAGTCTGATTGATAAATACAGTGAAATCTGCCTTGTATGTATATTGTGTTTGTATATGCAATATACAAAGTGATTATACAAGGGGAAGGTACAAGACCCGGACTTGATAGCAATTTCAATTTGTTCTATGATGTTTTGGGGTCTACCTTGTATGAAGGGCGATTGTATGTACATGCAATCCCACATGCATTTTCAGATGCAAAAGGAAAAAAGCACATTGGTTCATTGGCCAGAGATTACACATCGGCGGGTGCTCCTAGGGTTGTTCCGATGGCCGATGGAGATGAAAATGCCTAGCGATAGAGAGCCAGTTAGGGGATGACATGTGTCCAGGCGCGATTGCATGTATATATAATCTCGTATAAACAAAGATTTGAATATGCTGCGGGTGGTTGAATGTATATGCATTTGCATATATGAAGGGCAGAAAAGTCAGCGATAGGGCAAGGCCACCTGCATCGCATGTTTCTATTGGCCATTGGACTTTAGCATATTTTAGGCCATAGATCTCGACAGGAAGGAAAGAAGATTGATAGCTCTATTCAAATGGAGGCTTTTCCATGTATCTGCAGCTGTTTCCAGGTGGGAAAATTGCAAGGCACGTAGTCTACTACGTTTCCAAGGCTACGGGTTGGTTGCTATTAATGGCAGATTTGTAGAGAAGTATGGGTCGAGTTGACAGGTCAAACACCCGATTTAGGAAGATAATCTTTAGGTGGTGGTGCAGATCCTGAGTCTCACCTGCTCCCTCCCTTCTCTCTGCCTGGAACATTCAATGATTTAGGCGCCATTCTTGGTGCAATGTATTTGGTAGGAATTTTGAAATGCCATGTAATTATTGCTGAGTGCATAGTCTTGTTATAAGAAGCAGACTGTGTTACTCATTTGAGGGTTGTTGAAGACTTGGGCATTTTTGGGGGAAAAATAACGAAAGACAGAGCATTTTCTTGGTTGTTTTATCTATGTTGGAGTTTATGAGTTGCATCTGAATGCACCTTGCACATATGTTCAGTTTCATCTCATGTTTATATGAAAAATGCTTCATTGCATGTGTTTCTCTATCTATCTCCATTTGTTGTATGCATTTTCTTCTTTTGAATCTAGTTGCTAAGGGTTTCTCAAATTCTAGGGTATAGATTTCTATATCACATGCCTAATCTTTAACTTCCATTCAAGGAGTGGATTAAATTATTTTAGGTTGAGTATGGAGAAGATTGTGTGTCAGCTGGGATGTATGTAAGTAGAGACAGTTAAATACTTATCCTTGGGTGGTGTTTGCAAGGCAAATACCAGTCCTAACCCCTTGAAACTTTAATGCCAGTTGCAAGTCATTCTCTTGTATACGTCTAGTTGACTCCTTGCCCTGAGATAGGCACCAGTCTGCTTCTTGTGTACTAGTTATGATCCAAAACCCCCTGTCTTACATCCAAAACATTAATCCAAATCCCTTCATTATTCCAACCTGTTAGTTGTAGGAGTAGAAATAGGATGCCTACATACTCTCATACTCAACCAGTTAGATATGTCCAAGAATACTGCCAACCTTGAGATTTATCACCCAAATCGTGGTCCTAAAATGAGAGTATTCTACCTGTTGTTGTAAAGCTAAATCTTTCTGTCATTGGGTGAGTCAAGGTTAAATCTTTAGCTATAGGGATACCCCCCTTGGTGTGGAGTGAAGGGGAGGCAGCTCACGCAACCTCCTATATTAGTTGGCCGAATCTGCCTGTACATTAGAACTGGCAAACCCTCTGCTGATTTGGAAAGAAAACCAACAGTTCCCAATCTACATTAGTTTAGGGGAATTTTGCATCGGGATGAATAATAAGAATGTATAATGTAATCACAAGGATCTAGGAGCTAAATAAGGAGGTAAAAAGACATGTCCACTTTTTACTCCATAACACTTAGCCCCCACTTTATTGTGTGTATGATCTTACGATCAGTACATGCATTAAAGTATGGTCAAATCACATCAAACACTAGAGAGAAGACACACCCTAAGTTTGAAGAACCATTTCTAGCCCCCAAGCTTAGGAAAACATAAAAGAACACCTAACAGTCACACAAAACACAAAGAATATAGTAAAGAAGCATGTAATACATGGAGAAGACATGAATGCAATCATGCAATACATAAGGCATACATGAAGAGGAGACATGATTAAACAATTATATAACCTTAACTAGGTAATAGGCAGAGCTCATCACTATGTGCCGCCATCAAAAGCACACAAAACACATAGTGTGGGGGGAGCTCATCGCTACATTCTGTCACAAAACATGCAAAACACATGGTGTGGGGGGAGTTCATCACTACACGCTGCCACTAAAACATGCAAGACATGCAAGAAAGATACACAAAAAACACACAGAATACATGAGTGTCGTAGAGTATGTCGTCGACACACTATACGTCTTAAGCACATAAAACATGGGCAATGGGGGGAGCTCATCGCTACGCACTGCCATCTACGACACGCCAAACACACATGAGGGTTAAGCTATGCTACCACAACCACCAAAGACACTCTTAAGATTGAATAACTCAAGATCCAACCCCACCTCTGCAGAGGACTTTGTAAAAGGATGTGCAAGCACTCAAGAGAATACACAATGCCACCTTCCACAGAAGGGTTTTCAAAAACATACAACCCCACTTGTATTACGGAGACACTTTATGGTGAAAAGGAAGCATGTGCACAAAGTATACAATCCCACCTCATCACAGAGATGCCTTACAATGAAAAGGAAGCATACATAACTCACAAAATAAAGTATACAACCCCACTTGCATCACGAAGATGCCTTACAGTGAAAAGGAAGCATACACAAACACACTTTATCACAATGTCTAAGATATCCAAGCATTTACTACAATATATGCCCCCACCTTAAAGTGACTGATCCCGCTTGCCGGTAGTAATCACATTTAAGGTAAGGTTGAAAACACATGAGGGAACAAGAGCTTTCACAAAGCCCATGCCCCAAAGTGAAATGTGCTTACAATCGCCAAATTATTCCCAATAATCACAATAGAAGCACATTAGTACTATATGCTAACAATTAACAAACTTCAGTTAGAAAATCTTAGCTAAGATAACAACCAAATCATCTTATGAATCTAATACAGAAATAAGGCAACATACCACTTAAACAAACCAAGGCTATACTTATGGGTTTAGAACCGAGTATAGCTATGAGGTTATACTTCAGGTATCTCAGAACTGAGTGTAGCTACAAGGTGAGATACAAAAACAATTCAAAGTGTATAGAAGCAGATTTAGAGTATTGCAAAGGCTTGTTACAACAATTTCACAACACGATACATGATTAATTCACAACACAAAGTGATTCTACTAGTCAAGCATTAGTATCAAATTAACCCCATCTTCATAAATGGACTAGGTCCATTTTTGTTTTCTTGTTGTAGGGACACACGGTCCTTATCAATGTTTATTTGTTATCATCATCCATCGACTAGTAGAGCCACCAACATAACGGAAGAATGAAATCACGAAAAATGAGAGAGGAGACAAAAGTGATTTAGGGTCACAACATGGGAAGATGCCCTAAGACAACCTCCACAATGTGATGCCCCCAAGGCACCACACACAACAATTGGAATAAGAGAGGATATAAAAGAATAGAGAAATAAATAGGAGTGTCACAACAGAGATGGTCTCCTTGTATCCTTGACCTTACAAGAGTATCAAGGGTCATCCAAGGAGACCTAAAAAAACATTTAATACTATACGGGGGAACATAAAACAACGCTGTCACCATATATATCTAGGAGTAGGCCACCCTTAAGAGCAACTAGAATAGGTGCTACATCGAGTGTGGCTAAATGAGGGAGAAATACTTACCTGATTCAATGGGATATTTCATGGCAGACAATCCATGTCTATCATTTGAGTATATATGATATTTAGTCTTGGGCTTGTTGATATTGTGTTAACATTAAGAGTAGGATGATGGTAAGCTTTGGTGAGCTTCAAAGGATGGTATCCAATACCAACCGAAGAGATATGTCATAACAACTCCTAAGGGTACTTTGATTCCTTGTTTTATGCCTCAACCATTACCTACATGGTTACAATTTTTGTAAAGGATTTGAAATCCACGACCATAGAGAGACTCCATATTTTTAGAAGAAGGTGGGGCCTCATAAGTCTCATATTTTGTAGAGTAAGTGAAAGTATTGTCTTTGTTTGTTATTAAATAAACTCTAGGTTTCTTAGGTATTTGCAAAGATTGCTTGGATGAGATTGAGGCAACTTTTGATGCTTCAGGATTAGGGTTATTAAGTTTATATTCCCCCATAAAGGAAGGAGTAAAATCTAATGAACCCCAATCGTCACCAAGAAGTTCATTCGATGGTGATTTGGAATCTTGCACAACATTATATACAGCAAGAGGTATTGATGAATCAACTTTTAAGTTATTGAGAAGATTGTGATTGATAACTTGTTTTTCTGCCTCAACTTGTAAACAACTTTCTAGATTTGGGTCAGCGTCAATGGTGTGAAGTTTATTTTCGTAAATAAACTTTACTAATCGATGAAGGGTAGATGGAACAGCCCCTATGGTATGAATCCACAGTCTACTGAGAATCATATAATATGAAAGTGCACCAGACATGACATGGATAAGAGTAGATAATGTCACGAGTCCAACCTTTATGGGTATGGTACCTAGGGATTGTCTACCAATGTTATCAAAGCCACGAATTTGAAGTTTATCTAGTTTGATTAAAGATGTATCAACCTTGATTTTATGTAGTAGATCAATGCTACAAACATTAAGACTCGATCCATTGTCAATCATAACTCACTTTATCAACTTTTTATTTATTATGACAAGGATTACAAGAGGATCATAATGGTTTTGAACTTCAATTGACAGTAATTCATGTTGTTGAAATAGAATATCTATTTTTGTCATGTGCATACAATCTAACAGAGTTGTCACATCATTTGGCTTAACAACAGGTTGTACAATCACCTTTTGTAAAGCTTCTTGTAGCATTCTGTGGTATGTAGGTGATGTTTGTATGAGTTCCCAAAGAGAGATCTTACTAGAAGTAGCATGAAGCTGCTCAACAAGATCATAATCTTGACCAATAATATGAGTAAGATGAGGTGGTTGAGGAAGCATAGGTTGAGAAGTTGGTAAAGTGACCAGAATGTTCAATTGTTGTTTACTTTATTTATTATTTTGTGTATTGTATGTGTGAGAAACCACATTGGGTTGTTGCAATGCATTTTGATAAATTTGATTTCCTTGAATAATTTGTTTTGCAAAATTGAGAATGTAACCCAGGGGTCAAGGTGGTGTTGGATCACCTTGAATCGTAATCACTAATTTGAAGTGAGGAGGCATATTAGATGCCTTATGCACAATGATTTTAGAAACATTAGTACACATATCCACTATCCTCTTAGTAGGTTGAATAAGTCTATTAATGATAATTGAATTAATGTTGTTTTTACTTTGATTAAGCTCAAAATCCATCCCCAAAGGATTTAATGTGAGAGACCCTTCTTCATCCACCAATGCTTCATCTTTTGAAGGAAAATCATTGGAATGAAGGGAGGGTAAAGTGTTGTTAATAAAATTATTGATGATTGTATCCGTAGTGATGTCCAATGGATTTGAACATGCAACCAAAGGAGAACTATTCATAGTTTTCACATCCTTAGTGATGTCCAAAGTACTTGAACATTCCGCCAAAGGAGGAAGATCGGGGATCTTCACTTCCTTAGATCCAAGGTGCTTGAACATTCAACTAAAGGAGGAATATCAATAGGATGACTCATGGAAGAATCATCATCATCATATACTTTAGATAGTAGATCCAAGGTATTATCATGATTTTTAGTAGTAATAGAAGAACTTACACAATCAACTTTCTCATGAGTATTCATGGAGATGAATTTGGTTAAATATTTTAATATCAAAGGATATACATCCATGAGTATTGTGAAGCTATCAAAATCATGTATATAACAAAGTAATTTGAGTTCATATGTGGAACATTTAGAAACATCAATATCTTTTACGAATGCTATGTGTTCTAAAACATGAGGGTTCACATTAGTGAATTTAGAGAAATATTCAAAATCTAGGATATACTCATGCAAAGATTGCAAAGAGGAATAACATGAAGATGCCATCATAAAATGTCTTGGAACATCAATGTACAATCAAATCTAATCATTAATCAAGTGTCACCAAAGTGAGAGACTTTTGTACACCAAGACACTAGTTTGAGGAAACCGGGTTTTTGAAGCTTTTTGCGAAGATTAAAAACACACCAGTGTCACTACAAATGAAGTGATCAAGATGTTAAAGTTGTTGCACAAAAAAGAAATATAAACAACTTTAAGATTTCTTGCAAAAGAATGTGAAAGAGATGCCAAACTTCTTATGTTTAAATACACGATGTGTAATTACAAACATATGAATTATCAAACCAAGTATATGAAATGATGCAAAATTTTCAAATGAACAATGAAAATATGCTATAAATTAATGCAAGATCTGATTTTATTAGTCAGTAAGATACAAATGCTCAAAGATATGGGTTCACCAAAATGTTAAGTGTGAAAAAGGTTAATGATGAGACTACTAGATCAAAACCCTCTTCCACAATAACATTCAAGGACAAGACCAAGCCAATCACTACCAAATGGAGGTGGACTTAGCTATATTAGATCTTGTACCCAGGAGTGCTATAGAAATATTAGATTTAATCAAGTCTTTCTTATCAGACCCTAGGTCAATGAAGCAACAAACCCTATTCCTATTCTGATCAAACTATAACAGAAGATGTACATCAAATCTCTAGAAACCAATTATACAGGGAGGATCAAGAAGATGATAGAACCCGTGTCCCAGAAGTGAAGATGTCAGAGGATTATTTTGAGAGTGCTCAAGTCTTGAAAGGTTGAATCTTCAGAAGCTATAAATTGGAGAAATGTTGTAGAGGCTGCCCTGATGCCATATCTGAAGTCTGCTGAGGCAGAAAGACTAGGGCGTCAGCATGTAAGTTTTACACAGAGGAATATTCCTGAACTACTGTCGGATCCTGAAACCCTATTCCTTGCTCAGTCTTCTTATACCTTCCTATTTCCTAGATCTCGCACTTGTAACCTGCACACAAGAAGAAGAAAAGGGGTTCGGGGGTTATGGTGTTTAGGGACTTGCCTCAGTCAAATCCTAGGATAGTGTTCAAGCTTCCCAACACTGTTGATAGATAAAGAGAGCATTCCCTTGTAGGATAGAGGTTAAACACAAAATCAATATGATGATAAATCACAATGATATAACCTATGTGATGAAACCCTTAGGACGATGAAGGCTCTTCAACTCATAAGGAGAGATGGATGATAACTTCAAACCCGCAACAACACACACAATGATAACACAAATCTTCTCTAGAATCACAATGAATGCTTTGAATTCTCTTTACTCCAATACTTCAAGTTGGCTATCTCTATCTAAGTTCATAATGAATTCAAAAACACACTTATAAATGCTTTCCCACTAACATTCATCAAATTAAACCAAAAGAGCTGACAAGGAGAAACTGTTTTAAAGATCCTAAGCTGACATTGATGAAGGGGAGTAAATCACAAAACACACAAAAAAAAAATTGCACACAGAAAATAGAACTTTCTTTTATTGATTTGGACCACTCATTACATTACAGAAACTCAATTACAATCAGAGGAATCAATCCTCTATAGGCTGCAACACACTACAGCTACACATCACCAGGCTCTGGAATCTTCTGCCTTCTGTAACCCAAAATCAACTAGGGTTTCTGTTTTCCCGCCTATTCTTGACTCTACACTTTCCCCCTTAACTCCTACTGCCTAGGGTTCCCAAAATAGTCATAAATAGTACTTTTTGGCAGCCTCCAGCTAAATTTTAAAATTTGCAGCTCCCTCCAAAAGTAGGTCAACTTCCGGGAAGCATAACTTTTGATTCGGGTGTCCGATTGACGAACTGGTTTAAGCACCGAAAAGATCGTGATGTGAACTATCATGCCAAAAATTTGTAAATGGATTTCCATCAAAATTTTAGGATGTTATTGGATGTTTTAGTGCCTCATATCTCGTTTCAGAAATTTTCAAGAGCTTTTCAGAAAACAAAAACTTTAATATCTTTCATCTCACAAATGATCTTTGCCTGATTCCTTTGCCAAAGGTCTTATATTTCCGTTATGAATCTTTCTATAAGTTTTCACTTCAATCCATGCCCAAATGCAAACTTTCCTAAAATGGCAGGTAAACTTTCCAAAACTGGCAGTTTGCTATTTTTAGCAATTTAAAAAAAACTGAAAGTCCTAAATCATTATTTAGGAGATTATGGAACCAAAAACTCTAATTATGGAAGGAAATGAAAAGAAGTGCAATGATTTTGAATCAACTTCTTTCGGGTGATGCAAGATTGCCCTTACACCACTAGATGCTCCTGCATCAGACATCCAGGGTAATTTGAGAAGTGACCCTGTCACGTCTCAGGGGTTTGTTTGAGGAAAACCCAAATAGTCAACCTCTACCTTAGACAACCAAGAAGAATCTTCAATAGGCCTTCCTTTCCATTTCACCAGATATTCTTCATATTGCCTATTCTGATTACTTCTTCCCACACGGCTATCCAAGATCTCTTCTATCTCCTCCATTGAAGTAGATGCCGAAATACTCCATTGTTCTTCTATTGGTCCCTCCTCTGTGCCACCTTCATGATATTCTGTTAAATCAGTAATGTTGAACACAGGGGAAATATTGATCCCACTCGGTAGCTCTACCTCATATGCATTTCCTAAATCATACTTCTTCAGGATTCTGCATGGTCCAAATTTTTTCATTTTCAACTTATTGTATGATCCAATTGCGAACCTTTCTTTTCTCAAGTGAACTATGACTTCATCTCCTACTTGGAACTCCTTATATCTCCTCTTCTGATCTACCTTAGCCTTGTACTGAATATTCATTTTATTAATGTGCTTTCTCACCTCTTCATGCAAATTCTTTAGATGTTTTGCAAAGTCTTCGGCTTTGGCACTTGTCTTTTCTCCTTTGTCCAGTTTTATTAACTTAGAAGCATTTCTTCAGCTATTGCCATATACTGTCTTTTCTCCTTTGTCTAGTTTCATTAACTCAAAAGCATTTCTTGGGCTATTGCCATATACAACCTGGAATGGTGACTTACCAGTACTCCTATTGACAGAATTGTTGTAAGAAAATTTTGCCTATGGTAAAATCAAATCCCATCCCTTGGGTTTATCTCCTACTAAGCATCATAGTAGGTTACCCAAACTCCTATTCACCACTTCCGTCTGTCCGTCAGTCTGTGGATGGTGTGCAGAATTGAACTTCAAATCTGTCTTCAACTTCTTCCACAATGTCCTCTAGAAATAACGAACAAACTTGGTATCTCGATCTAAAACTATGCTCTTTAGTAGACCGTGTAATCTCACCACCTCTCTAAAAAATAATTCAGCAATATGAACATCATCATTAGTCTTCTTGCAAGGAATGAAATGTGCCATCTTCGAGAATATGTCCACCACCACAAAAATGGAATCATGCCCTCTCTGTGTCCTTGGTAAACCAAGAACAAAATCCATACTAATATCATCCCATGGCTTCTCTGGTATAGGTAGTGGCTGATATAGACCTGTATTCTGACTTGCTCCTTTCACCATCTAACATACTCTGCAACTCTGCACAAATTTCCTCACACCCTGTTGCAACTGTGTCCAATAATAATTTTCACCAACAATAGCAATGGTCTTATCTCGACCAAAGTGTCTGGCCAATCCTCCACTAGGCTTCTCCTTAATCAGGTTCTCTCTCATGGAACTCCTCAAAATGCACAACTGGCTTCCTTTAAACAACATGCCATCTTGGATTATGAAATCCAACCATTTTGTCCTGTCTAAAGTAACAGGTTCCAAACAAGTTTTCCAAGCCTCTGCAAAATCTGGATCTTCAGGATACAAACTTTTGAGCTCATCAAATCCAACAACCTCTATCTTCATTTCTGTTAACAAATTTTGCCTTCTCCTCAAGGCATCTGCAACTCTGTTGGACTTCCCACTCCTGTGCTTCAAAACAAAAGTATAACTCTGCAAAAACTCAACCCATTTTAAATGCCTTTGGTTCAACTTTCCTTGACTATTAAGATACTGTAAAGCCTGATGATCAATATATAAAACAAACTCTTTTGGCAATAGATAATGTCTCCATTTCTTCAAAGCCTGAACTATAGCATAAAATTCTTGATTATAAACAAAATGTTTTTTCTTGGCATCATTAAGCTTCTCACTAAAATAGGCAATGGGCTTACCTTCTTGACTCAAAACAGCTCCTATAGCACTACCACTAGCATCACAATCTACCTAAAATACCTTATTGAAATCTGGAAGTGCCAAAATAGGTTACTCTGTAACTTTCTGCTTCAATGTGTCAAAACTTTTGTCTGCTTCTTTAGTCCATCTAAACTCTTTTCTATCCCCTCTCATTGTCTCAGTCAGGGGTACACAAATGTTACTAAAATTTCTGATAAACTTTCTGTAAAAACTTGCCAAACCATGAAAAGATCGTACCTCTGTGGCACTCCTTGGTGTAGGCCATTCAATGATAGCCCTTACTTTTTTCGAGTCCATCTTAAGACCTTCCTCTGAGACAACAAATCCCAAGTATATCAACTCCTTTGCAAAACTACATTTCTTCAAATTAATCAACAACTTCTCCTCCCTCAGTTTCTCTAGAACTCTTCTGATATGCATCAGATGTTCATCCCAAGTCTTACTGAAAATGAAAATATCATCTAAATAAATAATAACAAAACTTTCCAAAAATTCTTTCAGTACCTCGTTCATGAGACGCATGAATGTGCTCGGTGCATTGGTTAGCCCAAATGGCATGACTAGCCACTCCTACAAACCCTCCTTTGTCTTGAAGGCTCTCTTCCATTCATCTCCTTCTCTGATTCAGATCTAGTGATACCCACTCTTTAGATCAATCTTCGTGAAGTACTTGGCTCCACTCAAACAATCCATTATGTCATCCATTCTGGGTAATGGAAATCTGTATTTGATCGTGATCTTGTTGATGGCTCAAGAATCTGTACACATTCTCCACTCTCCATCTTTGTTTGGTGCTAGAACTACAGGTACCACACATGGACTTAGGCTCTCTCTTATCAGCTCCTTCCTTAACAACTCTTGAACTTGTCTGTTTAGCTCTTCACTCTCTGCAGGGGTCATTCTATGGGCTGCCTTATTCGAAAAACTGGCTCCTGGTATCAAATCCATTTGATGACTTATCTTCCTCACTGGTGGTAAACCTTCTCGTACATTATCAGAGACAACATCTTGAAATTCTTCCAACATATCTGAAACTTCTGCTTCTACTAGTACATCTTCACATTTATCTTGACTAATCTTAGGAATCAATGCAAAGCAATGACGCTCATGCTTCATACCCTCCAAAAATTTCCTACCATCTACCAAGCAAATCCTGGCAGTACTAGATACCTTTTCTTCCACCTACTTCAAGGGCTTCAACTTATGACAAACTCCATCCTTTGTTAGGGAATATGTGTTTGCACGGCCATCATGGACAGCACTCCTATCATACTGCCACGGCCTCCCCAATAGCATATGACATGCATCCATTGGTATGATATCACACAACACCTCATCATGGTAGTCCCCAATCTTGAACTTCACTAAACACTGCTCATTGACCAAAGCTCTGTGGTCCTTCTGCAACCATGCAATCCGATATGAATGTGGATGCTTTCTTCTTGTCAACTTCAACTTGTCAACCATCTCCTCTGAAACAAGATTGTCAGTACTTCCACTGTCAATAATAAATCACAACACTTACCTTCACATTTGCACCTTGTGTGGAATAAACTCTTCCTTTGATTGGGTTCTTTCTCCTCATTCAACAAAGTTCTTCTGACAACTAGGGTTTCTCCCTTTTTAGCATCTTCAGAATGCTCAGATTGCACATCTTCATCTACATGTACAACTCGTGCATTACCTTGAGGTTGCAGACACTCGTATGCTCGATGCTCTTCTTCTCCACATTGGAAACAGGGTCCTCTAAAACCTCCTCTTTTAGGCCCTTGCCTAGGTTAGCCTCTTCCTCTTCCTCTTTACTCACCATTGTTTTGGTCACAAGGGTGGTAGACATTATCTCCTCTTTGATTCCGACTGGTGCCATCTTCTTCACTTTTCTTTTGATCTTCATTATGGCCTCCATAGGGTCTTCCACCAGTCCTTCCACCTTGACCTCTTCCCCTTTGCTTGTTGTCAAATCTTTTATTTAGCTTCTCTTCGACCTTCAGATAAAACTGGTATGCATCTTCTATGGTGGTCATTCTGACTAGGCTCAGCTCCTCTTGGATACTTGGCCTCAACCCATTAATGTAACAGGATACCTTCTCCTTATTGGCCTCTGCATGGCCTGTCCTGATAGTAATCTTATAAAACTCCTTTGTATATTCCTTAACAGACTTGTTACCTTGCTTCAATCCTTGCAACTTCTTTAGCAACTGCATCTCATAGTCCACAGGAATGAACTGTTTCTTCAATTTCTCCACCATCCGATCCCATCTAGTAATCTTTCCTTTTCCTCTCCTATTCCTCTCTAATTGGACCTCCTTCCACCAAATATTTGCATGCCCCTTCAACTTCATTTTTGCAAACTTGATCCGATCTGGGTCCTCCATGTCCTCATACTCGAAATACTCCTCCATGTCATTGATCCAATCAATAAGTTGTTTTGGATTCAAATCTCTAGAATATGTAGAAACTTCGATCCTGGGCCTCTTTCCAATCTTAGAAGTGGCCCTCAACAACCTAATTTCTGTAGGATCTCTTGCAGCTTCTTGTTTTTCCTCAAATAGCTCTTCTTTAGCTTCATCCTCGCTTTCTTCTCTTGTTCTCGGCTCAAACCCTCTTTGTAGCTCCTCTTGCAATGCATTGATTTACCTTTGCAGGGCTCTAAAACCCTCTTCCGTCAAAGCATTCCTCCCAATATGATTTATTTGTGGAGGCATCTTGATCTCTGTAGCAAACCCACAACCTCAGGTCCTGGTGCAAACTACCTCACGGTCAGCAATTTGTCTACACACTCAGGAACCCTTGCTCTGATACCACTTGATGAAGGGGGTAAATCACAAAACACACAACAACATAAATTGCACACAGAAAATAGAACTTTCTTTTATTGATTTGGACCACTCATTACATTACAGAAGCTCAATTACAATCAGAGGAATCAATCCTCCATAGGCTACAACACACTATAGCTACACATCACTAGGCTCTGAAATCTTCTACCTTCTGTAACCCAAAATCAGCTAGGGTTTCTGTTTTCCCGCCTATTCTTGACTCTACACTTTCTCCCTTAACTCTACTACTACCTAGGGTTCCCAAAATAGTCATAAATAGTACTTTTTGGCGGCCTCCAGCTAAATTTTAAAATTTGCAACTCCCTCCAAAAGTAGGTCAACTTCCGGGAAGCATAACTTTTGATCTGGGTATCCGATTGACGAACCGTTTTAAGCGCTGGAAAGCTCGCGATGTGAACTATCACATCCAAGATTTGTAAATGGATTTCCATCAAATTTTTAGGATGTTATTAGATGTTTTAGTGCCTCATATCTCATTTTAGAAATTTTTCAGGGGCTTTTCAGGAAACAAAAGCTTTAATATCTTTCAGCTCACAAATGATCTTTGCCTGATTCCTTCACCAAAGGTCTTATATTTTTGTTATGAATTTTTTTGTAAGTTTTCACTTCAATCCGTGTCCAAATGCAAACTTTCCTAAAATGGCAGGTAAACTTTCCAAAACTGGTAGTTTGCTATTTTTAGCAGTTTGAAAAAATTGAAAGTCCTACATCATTATTCAGGAGATTATGGAACCAGAAACTCTAATTACGAAAAGAAATGAAAAGAACTGCAATGATTTTGAATCAACTTCTTTTGGGTGATGCAAGATTGCCCTTACACCACTAGATGCTCCTGCATCAGACATACATTTAAATTTTCCCTGACCAATTAGGGAAGACTTGGGCGGTGGTGCCCAAGTATTGAGGCTCCTTTTTGGTCCAGGGTAAGGTAAAATATGGGCCCCTTGTTCCCAATCTACATTGGTTTCAGGGAATTTGTATTGAGATGAATAATTAGAATGTATAATGTAACCACATGGACCTAGGAGCTAAACAAGGAAGTAAAAAGACATGTGTCCACTTTTTACTCCATAACACTTACTATTGATTTTTTCCAAAACCAACCCATTTATCAAACCCACAAAAATATATCAAGTGTGCATAAGAGGTAGGGATAAACCCATATACCCTAGCATATTGCAAGAAAAGATAGATTAAAAGCATTTGAGCCAAGACTATCCTACATCTCTTGAAGATAAAAATAGTAGGATATCAATAAAGGCATACCTGAAAGTATTCTCAGTTCTAAGTACTTCTCTCTTTGTTCCTCTTCAATCCTTTGTCTCCCTTTCCTCCATCCTTCTTCTCACGTTTTTCCTTTTTCTCTTTCCACTTTGATACTATATCGAATTCTTCCCCCAATTTTTGGGTGGTCATTCAACCCAAAACTTCCTCCCTTCATGACAACACTCGGGTTGGGTGATTACACTCCCTCCTCCACTCTCCAGTTCGTTGGAGATGAGTAATGATTCTTGAGAGAAAATTGAGCATAAGTGGTGCCCATTATGGCCATCAACTTTAGTTTTTAATTAGCCAGACCTCAATCCTCACTTATGTTTATTCCTCATGTTTCATTAGAAAAAGCAAAAGTGGAATCAAATATAATCAAAACTAAATTTTATCTAGTCTCATAAGAAACATTAGAATTTCCAACACTAGAGCTCTACTGTAATAACCACCCTAGTTTTTTTAACTTGCAACAATAAGTAGATGCAAACACACAATCTCCTTAACACTTTTTGATCACCCAAATCCTAAGATGGGCAAGGTGAAAGCCTACGGTGTGTTGGAATCTACACAACTACCAATGCAGTTGCCAATTCTTACTAAAACCACTAGGCGGCTACGCTATCCACAATCTACTCTTCTTCAATAGAGTGGTTGTTTACATAGTATGATCACACTAGGTGGCAATTCGTCTACAGCTATGCTTATTTAGTATAGTGTGAATGCAATTACATAATGAGTAATGCAAGCCACTAGCAGAATGACTAAATCTTGATCAGACCAAAAAGGTCAATTGCTAGCAAGTTTGTTCATGCCAAATGAACTATATGTGAATGCTATAATGTATTAGCGGTAAATCATCCAATATTACAATGCAAATCATGAATGCAACCAGCGTTACTACCATCCGGAGGTTACAAACATTGAATTATTGCAACTAAGGATTTATTACATACATTAAAGGATGCAATTATTCTCTTCATAAATCAGATTGCAAATAAGTTAACACTATTGTAGCCTATCACAGAAAGATAAAACTGATATATCACTGTTGTAGCATAAACTCAAGATGAAGGAGCATTAGAAATACTCAAACATCACAAGGAATCATACCCATTGTAGCCCTACTAAAGTAGATGGAGATAAAGACCACAAAGCACTGAATCACGATGAAAGGCACTGCCCAGACTAAAATAAATAACTGATATAAATTCTACAACTCTAATAAACTCCAACCCGCACACCAAAAAAAACATCAAAACATACAAGGTTCACCTTCCAACTGATGCAAACAACCCCTACTCCTCAAGGTGCCACCAAACAGCTCACAACACTCATGAATTAGGAGGCATTTTGGTTTCCCTAGCTCACACGCCCTTCCTGGAGATGGTATGACCTGTACTAAATGGTATAGCGTGCTTTAGTCTCCCTTCTTCCTATTAAATATGCTCTTAATCAACATAAAACTGCAATAGAATGCCTTGCGCCTGAGAAAGGATAGGGTTAGATTCATCAAACATGATTTTAGAAATGTTCATCACTAATGTTTTTCAGTGCTTGAACATGGATGCCCATTAGAGGAAAGTAACAAACTTCAAACAAAACATCATACTATGCCAAACCAAGATTGACAATTGCAAATCTTATCACTACCACACACCAAACTTGCATTAAAACTCCAAAATCACCATAAAACATCAAAAGACTCCATTGCAGCACATATGTGATCTCCAAGTGAAATCGTTGCAACCAAATAGGGAGGATCTTTCACCATCAAAACTAATAATCTCAAGAGGGTTTTTGTCCTCAAGGAATTTGAGAACTTGGGTTCTCTCCATAAACAAATTGCAAATTAATATCATGGCTAACCCTCCAAATGAGCTCCAACTCACTTTTTATAACATTATGGAGGGAAATAACCAATTTTAAAATATCTTAATTTTTTTCCCTCACAAAAACTTTTTTGAAAAATAATAATAACTTATCATGTGCAAAGGCCCTTCCCCTAGGTGTCCAAGTCCCTTTTTATAACATTATGTAGGGAAATAACCAATTTTAAAATATCTTAATTTTTTTCCCTCACAAAAACTTTTTTGAAAAATAATATAATAACTTATCATGTGCAAAGGCCCCTTCCCCTGGGTGTCCAACTTGAAACTCATTATTTCAACACCTTTAAAATGAGTTATTGCACTAAGTTGTCTTTTAATATTTTCAACATTAGACAACTTGAGTGAGTAATTACTTCAATAACTTAATAATTTACCCGAGTTACGGAAACCACCAAATTGATATAACTATGCAATTCTGATCATACCAACATAATATTGAAGACTTGGGATGATGATCAAAGGCAACTCAGTGACTTACTAAAAATAACCTACTCCTCCAAGAAGTTTGGAGAGCTCCCAAAAGGTCAGAAATTGATTCTAAAAGCATCAAAAGGCTCCACATAACCAATTGAACTCAATCCCATAAACAACCATTCTGCAAGATTGATTCTATGCTCTACAAGAACTTTGGAGTTCTGCCCTTACCAAAAATCCTTTAGAGACTTGGAAACTAGCTAATTGTTCACAAATCAATTTTGCTTAAAATGGGGACATTACAGTCCTCCCTCCCCAGAATTGCTTGCCCTCAAGCATTTTGCAAGTCTCAACCAACAGTTCAATTTTGAATAATCAATGTGGCTCTAGGATCCCAAATCAATCTAGGAGGTTTGTAAGTCCTCATGTTTGTTCTACTATGCTGCAACATGCCAACAATTAAAACCTCCTTCACTCTTCTTGCTAAAAGGGAAACAATCATTTGCAAGAACTTAACGAACTCTCCAAAAATCTACTTGGTTCTACCATGCTTCCACTTCACCACTCTGATATAAACTGGAAGATCTGTGAGAACACTCACTATTTCCATTCCAAGAGTCATTGAATGAAGGTAAAAAACATACAGAAGTTTGTTGTTCTAAATATCCTCCAAAGACAAATTACTAAATTTCACAACACATACCTTTGCAAAATGATCTTTGTGAATTATTCTTCCCATTAAATGACACAAATCAACTTGTGTGTAGGCTAGAAACAATTTATAAGTCATCTATTTCCTGATTTTCCACCCAAATTAGAATTATGTTGGCTAGAATTTTCATTCTTTTTAGCTGATAATATTTTCCAGCATTCTCTAAAAGTTCCATGACCTCAAAGGAATTAAACTTACTACTGTTCAAGTTTGAATTTATCAACTTAAAATCTGATTTTATCAAGATTAACATCATGAAAATAGGACAGCAGCTGTAATAATGAAATCTCCTAGCAAAAACAAGATATATGAGCATTCCAATGACTGAAAATACTTTTGTTAGAGCTGAAAATGCTTTCCCCAGAGTCATCAACTAAAAGATGATCCACCCTTTAACTGAAATTACTTTCCAATCCTCCTGAATATAAGCAAATGAAATCATGTGATGGCTGATTGGAATGAGGACAACAACATTAAAACTGAATTCTTGTCCCATAATCCTCCATGGAACATGTCTTCCATCATCACTAGTCTTCAACAACCCTTGTTGATGACCTCTTGTATTGAATCTCAACAATGAATTTTCTCCATTATGTTTGTGCTGAGATATTCTGGTATTCATATGTGCTTCATCTAATGATCTTCTCAGGGTGCTTGTGACTTCTTCAGTAAGGAGAAAACTTCCTACACATCCAATCTCTAAATCATGATAGTGTTCATCAGCTTGTGGTGATCTTGCAAAGTCTCTCTTTAGGTAAATATGATCCAAAGTAGAAAACATACCATCATGAGAAGATTCCTCTTCTAGTCCCATGAGTTTACACTCTTGATGTTCCTCCTCATTGCTATCAACAAGCATCACAAAATAAAAATTATCAAAAGATAACTCAACATTCATTTCAAAAAGAGGGCTATCAAATAGCTGAAAATCATTTATGGACCCCTTGCTTGAAATTTATGATCTTCTTGGACAGTTATCTAAATCAAAATCTTCATAAAGTTCATCAAGCTCATCAATAACTTGTTGGATATCATCTGTCCATGCTTCATTTTCTTGCACTGTAATATCTCTTATAGTAGCCTCAAGTTGATCTTCTTCCAATAGTGTCATTTGAGCATTTTCTAAAGTGTTCTTAGTTGATTTAAGCTCAAAGGTGAGCTCATCAACTTATCGCAAACTTGATCTCTTCTGCAAACTTCGTGGCATGATCTCAGTCTTTGATCAAATGCAAGTACTTAGATTGCATCACCTCCAATGAATCTTTAATAGTTTGTAAGTTTGAAGAAGAAACTCTACCCTCAACGTTTTTCAGCATGAGGTCTTCAAGGATCTTGTGTGTGCTGTCCAAACTTACGAGGACTTGAATCTCCTCATTTGTGACCCAGAGTTGATCCTTTGATTCATGCAGCTCTCTAGGTTCTTATTGAGTAAAATGACTTTGGTCTTCATGTAGCAAAGATCCCAAAATATCTTCATGTGCAGAGCAACATGATCTTCAAAATCAACTTTCTTCTTACAAACTCCTTGATCAAAAGTTGTGGCAGCACTATGTTCAAACAAAGAATTTTCAATAGGTGTGGATTTAAAATTTGCAACAATAAGCAGATGCAAACACATAATCTCCTCAACACTTTCTGATCACCCAGATCCCAAGATGGACAAGGTGAGAGCATATGGTGTGTTGGAATCCACACAACTACCAATGCTTACTATAACCACTAGGCAGCCACACCATCCACAATCTATGCTTCTTCAGTACAGTGGTTGTTTACATAGTATGATCGCACTAGGCGGCCACATCGTCCATAGCTACACTAATTTAGTGGAGTGCAAATGCAATTATAGAATGAGTAATGTAAGCCACTGGCAGAATGACTAAAGCTTGATCAAACCAAAATGGTAGATTGCTAGCAAGCTTGTTCATGTCAAACGGACTATACGTGAATGCTATAATGTATTGGCAATAAACCATCCAATATTACAATATGAAATGTAAAGCATGAATGCAACCAACAATATTGCCATTCAGAGTTTACAAACATTGAATTATTGCAACTAAGGATTTATTGCATACATTAAAGGCTGCAATTATTCTCTTCATAAATCTAATTGCAAATAAGTCAACACTATTGTAGCATATCACAAAAAGATAAAACTAATATATCACTATTGTAGCATAAAATCAAGATGAAGAAGCAATAGAAATACTCAAACATCACAAGGACTCATACCCACTGTAGCCTTGTTGAAGTAGAAGGAGATGAAGACCACAAAACACTGAATCACACTAAAAGAAATTGCCCAGATTGAAATAACTAACTGATATAAATTCTGCAACTCTGATAAACTCCAACCAACACACTACAAACACCAAAAAACACCTCAAAACATACAAGGTTCACCTTCCAATTGATGCAAATAGCCCCTACTCAAAGCGCCACCAAACAACTCACAACACATGAATTAGGAGGCATCTTGGTTTCTCTAGCTCACACACCCTTCTTGGAGATGGTATGACTTGTACCAGATGGTATGACTTGTACCAGATGGTATGACCTGCTTTGGTCTCCCTTCTTCCTATTAAATCTGCTTTTAATCAACACAAAACTGCAATACAATTCCTTGCACCTGAGATAGGATAGGGTTAGCAACATCACTAATGCTTTTCAACACCTAAACATGGATGCCCCTTAGAGGAAAGTAACAAACTTCAAACAAAACATTATACTATACCAAACCAAGATCAATTGCAAATCTTATCACTACCACACACCAAACTTGCATTAAAACTCCAAAATCATCAAAAAACATCAAACGACTCCATTGCAACACATGTGATCTCTGAGTGAAATCATCGCGACCAGCTAGGGAGGATCTTTCACCACCGAAACTAGTAATCTCAAGAGGGTTTTCGCCCTCAAGAAATTTAAAAAGAACTCGGGTTCTCTCCATAAACAAAATACAAATTCATATCATGGCTAACCCTCCAAATGAGCTCTAACTCCCTTTTTATAACATTCTGGAGGGAAATGACCAATTTTAAAATATCTTAATTTTTTTCCCCTCACAAAGACCTTTTTGAAAAATAATAATAACTTATCATGTGCAAAGGCCCCTTCCCCTAGGTGTCCAACTTAAAACTCATTATTTCAACACCTTTAAAATGAGCTATTACACTAAGTTGACTTTTAATATTTTCAACATTAGACAACTTGAGTGAATAATTAATTTAATAACTTAATAATTTATCCGAGTTGCGGAAAACACCAAATTGATATAACTATGCAATTTTGATCATACCAACATGATACTAAAGACTTGAGATGATGATTAGAGGCAACTGGGTGACTTACTAAAAATAACCTACTCCTCCAAGATGTTTGGAGAGCTCCCAAAAGGTTGGAAATTGATTCTGAAAGCATCAAAATGCTCCACATAACCAACTAAACTCAATGCCATGAACAACCATTCTGCAGGACTAATTATGTGCTCTTCGAGAACTTTGGAGTTCTCCCCTTACCAAAAATCCTTCAAAGACTTAGAAACTGGCTAATTGTTCACAAATCAATTTTGCTTAAATTGGGGACATTACATCTACACAAAACACATGCAAGATTTACCTAAGACACCGGTATAACTTCTTGACACAAGAGCGGAAAGACAGTTTGGCTAACTAGTTTGACATCAAGGATCACAAAAGGAATGACAAACTATTCTATTTATTTTAACTGCAACCCATGGTGACAATAATGACACAAATAACTATGAGAACGATGTAAACATAAAACTACTGCAATTGAGATACCAACAGAATGCAGATTGACAATGCATGACTAGTGCCATAAGATGTCAAGCAACAACTCAATTGGCAAGTGATATAACTTTACCAATTATTCTAGTACAAAACAGTGATGTGTGTGAAAGTGTTCTCGGGGTCATGGTATAAAATTCCCAGTTCGCCTCGATTTACAATCCTTTCCCTGATGATGCTCCCCCTCCTCAACTGGGAGAGGGATTTACCTGTCCTACATCCACCTCATTTCCATTAACAAAGTAGTTAGTCTGAGAATATATATATATATATATATAATCTTCATATAAAAATTTATAACATTATGAAATGGATTATGGAATCTCAACTAATCAACAAAATCTTATCATCATATAATCTTATCAACACATTATCAATCTAACTATTGTTTCAATAACGCTTCCAGTAAGAGTTAGAATTCACATTTATAATTTTATTCCATCAATTAAAGTAGATACCTGAATTTTTACAACCAAGTGGTTATTTTAAAAATAGTCAAACACATTATCATCAGTTCACATTATTTCCATTCGAAACATAAGAAATTCATGTCATCAATATGCATTACCTATTTACCAATATTCAAGCAAATTAAAATTTGTCCAAATATGTAAATGGTCCAAAAACAGGGTGTAACAGTTTTAGGTGTTTCCCTTTGAACAATTTTTTTGGGTTGAGAACATCAAAATATAAGCTACACAGTATTTTTTTTTTGAAAAAGTTCTATGAAAAGTAATACCTAAAGGCCTAGAAACATGGCTGAATATAGAAAGAAAAACTAGCATTTAATCTTGGGCAGAATTAGTAACCAAATGGCTATAAATGCAAAATCAAGGCTGCTTTTATGGAATAGCCCGGAAATGTGGCATTGTTCTCTCTTCAACCTAAGTAAGTTAGTTATAGGAAATACTCTTTTCAATGGAGTCAAGTGCAGGGTGTGGCAGCCATACATCATAAACTGTCTTTAAACATATTATCTATATTTAATTAGATGCACTCTTCAGATATTATGTGCCCTATTTTTCATCTATGTGAAGGCAACTGCTGTTTTTGGTAATGCAAGTTGAAATTACATCATTAAAAAAAGCAATTAAAACCTTGAGCTCAAGGTGAACTACCAACATTTTGGTTTGACTGTCAATAAATTTCAATGAAGATTGACTTGAAACGAAGTAGTTGAATCAAGTGGAATCATCATATAATTTCAATCCAGATTTGATGATGAAGATGAGCCAAATGTGACAAGGTCAACATAGGCTCTTGGAGGCTGGCAATCATAATCGTATGACTAATATTTTAAAGATATAATCATACAGTATGATTTGATCAAAATCATCACAAAATTACACAGTGCCAAATTTACATTGTAGTAAAATATCAAAGTCATCACACAAAAATATTAAATATTTTACCATGCTTTATGTCAAACAGTTCTCTATATATGCACCACAATAATATACCACATAATTAACTTGTAGCAGTTCAGAATGTCAAATGTTTACTCAGGATTCTTTGTTATTAAATCATGTGGAGGATGACCTGAGCTCCATATTTGGGCTTAAGAGAGAATGAATGAACAGGTGCATGGACGTAATGAGGTGAAATCACAAAGAAAAAACGTTGCAGAATCATGGCCAATACTACTTTGGCCTCTAATAATGCAAAGTTTTGACCAATGCAAACCCTTGGACCTAAAGAAAATGGCATGAATGCCATTGGATGTTTTGCAGCTTTTGAAACTCCCTGGCTGAACCTTTCTGGATTGAACTCATGCACATCATTTCCCCACAACAATGGATCGTGGTGCATTGCAAGGATTGGAATTTGAAGCTGAGTACCTGCAGGAATTGAGATTTTTCCAAGCTTCATTGACTTTAATGGTTGCCGGTTCAATGCCACTATAGGTGGATACAGTCTCAACGATTCATTGAATATCATTCCCATCTGCAATAACAAGGATGCAACATATTTTTATCTACAAACCAAAGTTTTGTATTAAGGTTTCAATGAATAGTTCAATATCTGGAAAAGAACAGACTATTTGCATAACTTCCACTGCTATTTATATCCACATTTCATCTAGTTTTTAACTGAATGTTATGGAAACAAAACGTCTTTTAGACCATCATTGAAAAAAATGAAATCTGGGTAAGGTTAATAGTACGCATTCTTACAATCTTTAGGCCATTTACAGCATCAGCATTCGGAAAATCATTTTTCCCACACACTTCTAACACCTCCCTACGTGCTCGTTCTTGCCAGTCTTGATGCATTCCCAACAACACCATGGTCCATGTCAAGAGAATTGTTGTAGTTTCCTGTCCAGCTAGATAGAATGTTTGGCATTCAGCAATTACTTCATCTATAGTCATGCTCATGTTATTCTGCAGCTTTCCTCCACCCTGCTTCTTGTTGGACTTCATCATTAGTCCAAGTAGATCCGTACCATATTCACTTGAATTTTTAATGCCAGCATTCCTCTCCCTGCCTTCAATCACCTGTCTTACACATCTTTTGATTTCTTTATTTAACCACCATTCAAGCCTATTCTCTTTTGTAGGAAGAAACCTGTTATCAGAAGTTATTCCTAGAATTTATCAGTCTTCACAGCCATTATACAGGACAATCAAAATTAGACAAATAATCTCCTAGAAATACGAGAACAAAATGATTCTATTACAGGACAATCATATTCAAATAACTATAAAATATAGAGACAATATGGCATTATAGAGTTGCATGACTATATAACTGCTCATAGGCAGTCAATCCTTCAAAAGGGACCTTCCTCCTATAGTCAACGTTGTATGATCATGACCATCCCATTCATACAATTAAAGAGGTCTCATGCAACTTCACCCATTCATCACATCATTATAAGCACCAGACATCAGACAATAGTGACTCAGGTGTCTTACCAACAAGAAGCGGGGATTTCAGTGTTCCTAATCCTGAATACATGAGCTGAAACTCCTTCCTTATCCAAACATATGACAAACCAAAGTACGACTCTATCATTTGGACCAGTTTTGACTGCATAAATACTTTCTGGGCCCTTAAGTAACATAGCAAATTAAAGGAATAAGTGATTCATACAGATGTCTACATACTACTTTGACCAGCTAGGTCTCCGACCAAATGGACTCCAACTAGGTGTCCGTGTAATAAGCATAGACTTCCTACAATCCCTTTCATGTCTAGGATGCACTAGAGCCTTTTCGTCGCCTTGAGGTATTTCTCTGTCTGATTATTGCACCGTGCACACATACAATAATTAATAATAAATATTAAGCAAATGTTCCGCAATGAATTTAAAAATATACAGCATGTTTTAGCAATAAAACAAGAACCAGGAAAAAGAAAACAATAATTCTAGTTCTACAAAGTCATTCAAAAAGAATATGGTTCCAAGCCTTTCAATTTGGAAGGAAGAGGGTAGAATGCATTAAGACCTTGATTACAATATTTTTAATCCTGAATCCTGCTACCCTTTGGGTTAAGGTGTGTATTTCAAGCAATGTATGTAGATTTATACAGTCAAATGTTCTTGCATGCAGATTAAAATGGAGAGACATATCACAGACAAACACCATGTGGGCAAATTTTATAGCTAAAGAAAAAGATCAGAAAAAATTAATCATTTCATGCCTCAATCTGGAACAGACAGATTGATCTGTGAATTGTTTGAACCAAAATATGATTAGTTTTAGTGGCGATGGTAAAATAACAATGTTTTGGTGGGACTCTAAAGGAATAGCTATCCTGTTCTATCACCAAATCAGTCATCGTTAAATAATTCAACAAGCTCTGCAGCAGAATGTTTTAATAACAATTACAAATCACATGCACAAACCCTTGAGAAAGATAGATGGAAGATTTGAAGTGACTGACTTTGCAATAAGAATCTTATAAAGCAAATAGCAGAGCCTTTTTTTGGTGGAAAAAGTTCAACTTCTAATGAAGTGGAGAAACATTTATTAGCACCCTAACGTTGTTCTGGATAGGATGCAAGGTTGTTGTTTTTGATGATTAGAACTTACGAATTATTTGATATTCCAGCAAACAACTCAGAAGATGAACAGCAAAGATACAACTCTGGACAAAGGTTAAATATCAATAATGATATTGACTACTGCAATACTTATATTGAAAGGGATCATGATCAGTACTGTTTATTATGATCTAAACCTGTAGACATGATATTTCCACAGTCCATAATGCTGAGTCAAGTGTTTTTGGGAAAAAACTGTGTTTGCTTTTTTGAGACAAAAAAGCAAACACAATTTTTTCCCAAAAACACTTGACTCATGATCTAAACCTTTTAAAAAGTAAGATACTTGGGTTGTGATGTGCAAAATTGTCCAGAGACGAGTATCAAGTAAAGTGTTGGTGTTGGAAATAAGCCACACCCGGACCGACGATGGACTGGTCCAAGAGGGGCCAGTAGCTCAGTGGTAGAGCACTCCAGCAGCGAATGGAAGGTCCTAGATTCGAGTCCTAGCTGGTCCATGTCTCAACATGGTATCAGAGCCAAGTTCGAATTAGTATAATCGGATTTGCAGTAACCAATTATCTACTTCTGCTCTTATCACTTCTTCAAGATGGTTCTCAGTCTCAGGGTGGAAGATAGATTGGATGGGGCTTCCAATTTCACATCATGGAGAGTCCGCATCTTGCTTGTGTTGAATGAAAATGACCTTGCAGACTTTGTGACCAAAGAATCTTCCGAGCCTGAGGAAGAAGGAGAAAAGATCCAATGGAGGAAGCAAGATCTTCAAGCTCAGAAGATCTTAATTGATTCAGTAAAGGACCACATTGTTCTCATCATCTCCAAGCTGAAGACAACAAGCACAATGTTCAGAACCTTGGAGGAGATGTATGAAATCAACAACACTAGTCGTGTTCTAGCTTTGAAGCAGCAGCTTCATCACATCAAGATGGCTAAAGGTGAATCTGTCATGGCTTACTTCATGAGGATTTCTGATTTGAGAGATCAGCTCTCATCTATTGGAAAGATTGTTGATGAAAATGATTTAACTATGCTAGCCCTCAATGGTCTTCTAGCATCTTGGGAATCCTACATTCAAGGAATTAGTGCAAGGGCTGATCTGCCCAAGTTTGACAAATTAAGGGCTGACTGTATTCAAGAAGAGTCTCGACTGGCTGCTAGAGGAGTTATCAAAACCACTCATGAAGACAATCATGTCCTTGCTGCCTAGTCTTTCAAGAAGAAAGGAGGCTATTGGAAGAAGAACAATTTCAAAAGGAATAGAGATCAAAGGTCTAATCCACCTCATGATTCGAAGAAAAAGAAAAAGGACCTGTCTCACATCAAGTGCTTCAGGTGTGACAAATTCGGTCACTATGCAAGGGACTGTTTATCCCAGCCTAAGCAACAAGGAGCAAACTTAAATGAAATCTCAAATCAGTCTAATACTGAAGACTTCCTTTTCATTTCTGCTCTGTCAAGCAATGTACCCTCAAACAGTGATACTTGGCTGATTGATAGTGGTGCATCTAGACACATCACCGGCTATCAAGAGCACCTCTCAGATTTAGTGGAGAAAGAGTCTAATCTTCATGTGGTCATTGGTGATGATGCTCACTATTCTGTGAGAGGTTTTGGTACTACTTCCCTTAATTTAGATTCTGGAATTTCTCTTCACCTCAGTGATATTTTGTTTGTGCCGGGAATCAAAAGAAACCTTATCTCCATATCAGCACTAGAAGATAAAGGTTATCAGATTACATTTCTAAGGGAAGAGTGCTTGCATGGCCTAAGAAGTCCAGCATCAAATCAGCTCGTGTCATTGGGGATAGGTATGAGAGCCTATATAAGCTTTCAGCACGTCCAGTTCAAGCTCTCATTCATGAAGCACCTGAGTCAAGCGAGCTATGGCATAGAAGACTTGGACATCTTCATTTCCGAGCCCTCCCTACACTTGAGAAGATAGTTAAAGGTATGCCTAAACTTAGTCGTATTCATGATGATACATGCAAAGGTTGTGCTATGGGTAAAAACACTAAGAATCCATTTCATCAAAGTGAAAGTAGGTCTAAAGAGAAATTAGCTCTTGTGCATTCTGATTTATGTGGACCTATGTCTGTTGCTTCCCCAAGTCGATTCTTGTATTATGTAATCTTTATAGATGACTACTCTAGGAAAACTTGGATTTACTTTCTCAAATCAAAAGAATCTGATGAAGTTCTAAGTAGATTCAAAGAATTTAAAGCTTTAGCTGAAAATCTATCTAGGAAAAGAATTAAAGTTTTAAAGTCTGACAATGGAGGTGAATACACCTCGGGTAGTTTTCATGATTTTTGTGTTGAGGCAGGGATCAAGAGGGAGTTTTGTGTTCCCTACAACCCTCAGCAAAATGGGGTTGCAGAAAGAAAGAACAGATCCATAGTTGAGGCAGCAAAAGCTATGATTCATGATCAGGATCTGCAGACTTTCCTATAGGCCGAAGCATCTAGGACTGCTGTCTACATTGAGAATAGATGCCCTCACCATGTATTGAAAGATATGACTCCAGAAGAAGCATTTTCAGGGATCAAACCTGATATCAGTCACTTGAGGATCTTCGGGAATCCAGTATATGTCCATGTACCCAAAGAGAAGAGAACCAAGTTGGAACCTTCTGGCAAAAGAGGCATTCTTGTGGGCTACAGTGAAACATCCAAAGCATTCAGAATTTACATTCTAGGTCAAAAGTTTATTGAGGTTAGTAGAGATGTCACTTTTGAAGTAAATATTGCACTCAAAAGATCTAAAGGCTCAAGTATAGAGATTGACAATGAAGTTCATGATAACCCTCAAGACATGGATATTGAGCATGATACTAAGATTTAGAGAGAGTCTACAGAATCTAAAAATCATAATGATTCATGTGAACCTTTAAATCCTATCGATGGGCCTAGGGACATTAGCGTGAGTAAGAAGAGACCTCTCCGGATTCAAGAGGCAGAAAAGTTTGCAGCTCCAAGTGGCACATTCAAAAAAAGGAGGAGACCTCAGAAATTCTCTGACTATGTTACATTGATGTGCGACCTCATTGAGACTGAACCTTCCAGCGTTAAAGAGGCCATGAAACAACAAGCATGGAAGAATGCTATGGATGAAGAATATCAGTCTATCATCAAGAATGATGTTTGGGATATTGTGCCTAGACCCAAAGGTAAGTCTGTTGTATCTTCCAAATGGTTGTTTAAAATTAAACATGCTGCTGATGGAAGTATTGAGAAATACAAAGCTAGATTTGTGGCTCGTGGCTTCTCTCAGAAAGAAGGCATAGATTATGAGGAAACCTTTGCCCCTGTTGCTCGATATACCTCTATCAGGACTATCATTGCTATTGCTGCAGCTAAGGGATGGAAGTTGCATCAGATGGATGTAAAGACAGCCTTCCTCAATGGTGTTATTGAAGAAGAGGTTTAGATTGATCAACCTGAAGGCTTTGTGATCCATAAGAAAGAATCTCATGTATGCAGATTGAAGAAAGCATTATATGGTCTTAAGCAGGCTCCCCGTGCTTGGTATGAAAGAATTGACAAGTACTTGGTAAGCTTAGGTTTCTGTAAGAATGATGCTGATCCTAACCTTTACTTCAAGGTATTCAATGGTGAAATGTTGATTTTGGTTTTATATGTTGACTTATTCCTAACTAGAGAAGATCATCTCATTCTTAGATGTAAGGAAGAATTGACTTCAGAATTTGAAATGAAAGATCTAGGTCTCATGCATTTCTTTCTAGGGTTAGAAGTATGGCAAAGACCCAATGAAATTATTCTAAGTCAAGGAAAATATACCATTGATATTTTGAAGAGATTTGGAATGTTATATTGTAAACCTATGCCTACTCCTATGGAAACTAACTTGAAGAAGTTGAGTGAATCTGCAGCTAGGTCTGATCTTGTGGATCCTACTGAATACAGGCAGCTGATTGGATCCTTGATGTTTCTAGTTAACACTAGACCTGATATTTGCTATGTAGTGAGTGCCCTCAGCCAGTTCATGTGTGAACCAAGGCAGATTCATCTTGTTGCAGCCAAGCATATCTTGAGATATTTGCGTGGCACAGTTGAATATGGATTGAAGTACTCTTCCAATATAGTCATTACCTTGGAAGGCTATTCTAATTCTGATTGGGCAGGAAGTGTCAGTGATAGAAAGAGCACTTCTGGAGTTTGCTTTAGCTTGGGATCCGCCATGATATCCTGGTGCAGTAGGAAACAGTCTTCAGTAGCATTGAGTGCTGCTGAAGCAGAATATATTGCAGCTTGTGTGGCATCTCGAGAAGCAGTGTGGCTTTGAAAACTCCTTGCAGGATTGTTTGGACAACCTTGGGAGCCTACAGTTATTCATAGTGATAACCAAAGTTGTGTGAAGCTCTCTACCAATCCTGTGTTTCATGATAGATCAAAGCATGTGGAAACTCAGTATCACTATATCCGGGATATGGTGCAAAGGAATGCCATTTAGCTGAAGTACATCAGCACTGATGAGCAAACAGCGGATGTTCTCACCAAACCTCTTGCTCGAGTGAAGCTTGCATATTTTCGAGACAAGCTTGAAGTTGTGGAGAATGAAGCCCTAGCTGAGAGGGAGTCTCAGCATCAGTGATACATTATAATGTATTTTCCACCCTCTGTGAGTAGGCATGGTGGATCCACCCTCTGAGAGTAGGCATGGTGGTAATGCACTCTTCTCTGGGAGAAGTTTGAGGTGAAAGCCCTCTTCCACCCTCTGCGAGTAGGCATGGTGGATCCACCCTCTACAAGTAGGTATGGTGGATATCATGGGAGAAATTCCATGATGTGCTTGTTCACCCTCTGGGAGTATCTATGGTAAACGTCATGTGAAGATGACAATAAGCACTTATGGTTTCATCTATGGGAGTAGCCATGGTGGTAGTCACTATGTGACTTGCTCCTTATGAAGGAATCCTCCCTAGCTAAGAGGGAGTGTTGATTTTGGTAGCCAGGTCGGATCCCTCCTAGAGACCGACCTAGTCATAAAATGCTGAATGGCCTATTGGCCTTAGCATTTTGAGAATCTCAGTTGTATTATCCGATTTAAGGCAAGCCCTATTTGGGCGAATTCATTCAATGTATATTGAAATTGCAAATAGGTCTGGACCTATTTCAATGTAATGTATATGTAATTATTTGAATTATTATAACTTGGCGCCAAATTGTATAAGGCCGACCAAGGTTATTGTTTGTGCGATCTCATATAAATGTAAAGTGACTTGTAGTCACAATACACAGCAACACACACCGAATTCTGCTCTGAGAAAACCATCCATCAGCGATCTACTTCAAGTCTAGCAATATTCATCTGCAATTAGCAAGCAGTTCTGCCGATAGTTGAACCATTCGATAGGTTCAACATTTCAATGGGTTCAACGGGCTCCAAAGGTTCAAAGGGTTCGACGACGCAAGGAGTTCTGCTGATAGTTGAACCATTTGATAGGTTCAATGGTTCAACAGGTTCAACGGGCTCCAAAGGTCCAAAGGGTTCGACGGCTCAAGGAGTTCTGCCGATAGTTGAACCGCTCGATAGGTTCAACAGTTCAACGAGTTCAATAGTTCAACGGGTTCGATGGTTCAAGGAGTTCAATGGTTCAAACGAACCTCATTTTGATCATTATAATTAGTTCAGTTCAGAACTAAAGTTCAGTTGTATTCTTGGTGCCTATGATTTTGTGCCCTAGCTGGGCAAAGTTGTAATCTGCCTCTGCCATTAATCTAATCGGATCTGAGATTTTCTTGCTGGGTTTTTCACCTCTAAGAGAGAGGTTTTCCTAGGGTAACTCTGTGTTATGTGTGAAATTATGTTTGTTTGATTCTTACTGCATTCTGATTTTAAATTTAACATGGTATCAGAGCCAGGCCCAGGCTAGGAGCCCCAAGCACACGAGAGGTGTGGCTTAAGGGGGGGTGTTGGTGTTGGAAATAAGCCACACCCGGACCGACGATGGATTGGTCCAAGAGGGGCCAGTAGCTCAATGGTAGAGCACTCCGGCAGCGAATGGAAGGTCCTAGGTTCGAGTCCTAGTTGGTCCATGTCTCAACATTTTTACAAAGCATAAAAAGAAAAAAAGATTTAAAAACCATTATTTTGCCCCCTTCTTGGAGCGATGAAATCCTTTAGCAGCCTGATCTGTTGCTGTCTATGCCACTGCAACCTGGTGAAGGTCTTGGGGTCACCAATTCAGGGTGGGAGGGCGAGCCTGGGCCTGTAAATATGAGAGTCCCATTCAGCCCCTATAACAATTTCTTCTAGAGACCTTTGAGGTTGCATGGTTTGCCTTTTTAGCACAGGCTGCTAATCGCATCACTAGTGAAAGTGTTTTTAAATCCTCCTCTTAGCACTGCATGTGGTAAAGGAATTGTTCTGTAACTTCCACACTTCTTTGGTGGTACTTGAGGTTTTTAATTAGATATAGTAAACACTTTTTCTGTTGCTATTTGAATTCTGGGACTGAAAGCAATTAGCCTTATGGGCAATGCACCGGGAGAGTGATTTGCATCTCCTTATCAAGAAGTTTCTGCAGAAAAAGGTGATACCATCTTCAGTTTTCTTACCCACAAGATTTATTCTATGAATGATTCCTTGCATGGCTCTAACAAGGAATGCGTCTACTTTGGGGCTACCTTCATCTTTCTTAGTATCAACAAAGGCTTCTGACTAGTTTTTACTTGCAATTAAAGACTAAGTTGAAGGTATTTCAACTCTATTGCAATTACTAGGCCAGGAAGAGAGAGAGGAGCCATCTAATGGGGAAGACCACTAAGTGTGGAAGTAGAAACAGTAGATTTATCGAGGCTTGGAAAAAATTGGATGTGACTGTGTCTAATAGATAATATGAATAAAAGAAAAGGAAAAGTTGTGCATGTGGTGAGTATAGGAAAGAGAGTGTGGGATGGATATTGGGTGCCCACTTTCTATTGTTCACTTAGAGAAAACAATGCTCATATATTCCCTTGAAACTTGTGTGTGTATAGTTCTCAGACCCAGATTTCTATTAAAAGGGGCCCAGATTTGCTTGTAAAGCTAGAATGAGTAGTTTGTTCCAATCCTGTGTGCATCAAAGTCTCAGAAATATGTTTTTGGAATTATCTCTTGCTCCCTCTAATCATAATGAACTCAATTGATGGCATCTGGCTTCTCTACAGCCACCATCTGTTGGACTCAGAATGTACTTCGGTCCAACCTCTCTAAACCCGTGGGTCATTAGTCAATCTTTGATCTACAACAATTTTAGCTACAAGACCCACCACAGAGTTTTGCTATCTTTTCTTGTGTTGCACGTGTTCCTCCTTACAGGCTGCTAATGTCTCTACAATCTGATGAACAATATTAGACATTTTCTGAGCAGTCTATGTCAGATGGATACTCCCTTTGCAGGGTACCCAATCCCATCTAGCTCTTACAATGAGAATAAAAATCAGGTTTGAATCCCTTTCAATGTAGAGGTCCATCTATCATTTTCTAGATGGATAGCTTTGTATGTTACTAGAGACTCAGCTAAATTATTCATCTCTATTCCCATTCCTAGAGAAGATCTGAGTCCATCTCCACTACTATCTATAAAGATTTTCCCCTAGTATCTATAAGAATTCACCCAGTAGCTGTTTGTCTTTGATTTTTTCTGTATCTCCCATCAAAATTTAATTTATAGATTTTTTCTGACAATGGGGTTCATATCTTCTTTGCCCAAATTTTGAACCAATTCAATTTATAATGTAATGGAATCATGAGAGATCTAGTAATCAATATGCAAGAATTTTTTTATATATTTGGGATGTCAAAACTGTAGATAAGAGCAGTTATACAAACTTGGGTTTTGATGTGTCATACCAACTAGCTCACATCATATTATGTATCATAAAAAATTCTGGCATTTCTTTCTTTCCATAAGTACTCGATGACAATACCCCAGGTAAACATATGCATGCAATGAAGCGTTTTTATGTCCGTACACATCCTTTGCCACTTAAATAGAATTTTATCTATACAAACTACTCTCAATTGTGGATTGCCAAATTAAAAAGCATTTTACCACCAAATAGCAATGGCCAGTAGACATTGAAGGAATTAGCATTTAACATTTTCTGTATATTGTTTACAGTTTGGGCATCTGATTAGGCCTAACCAACCTCTGTGCTGTAAATTATTATTTGTCAATACTCTGCCATGAAAAGAAAGTGATAGAAAAACTTCAATTTTAGTCCAAATCTGATAGTGTCACACTTTATTCCACTTTCTTTATCAGTTAATACTGGCTCTACCGAAAATAAAATATTAAAAATACATATAATATATTGAGAATACATATATAAATATATCTATAATCAATATAAGTACTACCTATCTATGTGTCTCTCTTTTTAATGCCCATTATGTCTCTCTTTTTAATGCCCATAATAGTATGATATTAATTCTCAATTTTATATTTCATACTATATTTCTGGGCATTAGAAAGAGACACATAGATAGGTAGTACTTCTATTGATTATAGATATATTTATATATGTATTCTAAATATATCATATGTATTTTTATTTCTAAGAGCTAGTATCATCAACTAATCTCCTTTCTATCTATCAAATCACACATAGTGAGACAGGGAAGAGTGTTGAGTTAGCACCAGATTCTATGTTCATTAAGGATTTGTAGAGTAGAGATATTGTTGCAGTTGGAGAGGCAAATGATCGATCTGGATTGTACACCTTCACATTTTGCTCCTGATGTTCCTTTGGCTAATGTTCACACTCAAGCATCTAGTGTGGACACTTATGAGGAGATGCAGTATGGTCATTTGAATCTTGGTGTTCTTTCATCAACTGACGTTCTAGAGACGTGTTGACATCCCATCTCCTCCATCTCCTGCTTCTTCAGAGTTCAATGTTGCTTCAAATGGGGCTTCTAGTGATGACATTTGTCGATATCCCATCTCCTCCATCTCCCGCTTCTTCAGAGTTCAATGTTGCTTCAAATGGGGCTTCTAGTTCAATTCAGTGCAGTAGGTTTATTGTCTTCCAGAGACAAATTCTTGGGATGAGTACTTGAAAAACATTGCAGATTTGTTTTGTGAGTCCCACCTTACAGATTTGGAGGACACTATTGAGGATTCATCTTCATCTTTGGATCTTGTTCTACATTTGCTTCCACAAGGTTTTAGATTGTCACATTCTTCAGTTAGGCCTGAGACTCCTAATTTGATTGTGGCACCTTTTGGCACCAAACGATGCACATAAGCAGCTTCCAAAGAATTCATACATCTTGAGCTTTCTTCCCTCATATTCCTTTTAGGAATGGGAAGACATCCTGCATATAGCTTTGGTCTTGTTTCTTCCCAAGGGGAGGAACATTGTTCAACGATCATGTACCATCTTCTACATCTAGTGTTGAGCATCTACCATTGAAGCTGGAGGCTACTTGAGGGGGCAGGCGAGGAGGTGGTAGGAGGTTGCATGGTCTCTCTTCTTATCTCTATTTTTGGGGGGGAGTTTTGTCCTACGGGTTTTCTACTTCTCATCTTCTGAGAGGCATCATCATTGTACATGGGTACCTGATCAACCTTGTTGTCAGGACCCATTTCATATTTCACATTTCTTCTAAGTTGCACTTAAGGGGGGGTGTTGGTATAATTATTTAATTGCACATTATTAAGTTTACTTAGGTAATTTCTTTTATTACTTAAGTAGGATAGGATAAATGTATACAAGTCATTTCCTTCTTTCTGTTTTTTCTTATCCTCTTGGATTTAGAAACTCAAAGCTTATCCCTTGTTTTTTGATTTTCTACCTTTTCTACATCCTCATTGGATTTGGAAACTATAAGGCTATATATTGTATGGTCCTTTTATTTGAATCAATGAATCATTTAGTTGATCTCTTTTGAATTTTACATCCTTGAACAGAATACTATTATTCATTCAGATTGATCTTCTCTTTCTACTTACTTTTAGCTCTCTTGATTTTGGGTGGCTATTTCCATAGCCAAATCTAACACACTTGCAATAAAAAGTATAACCCTTTGTGATAACCATATGGAAAAAAAAAATCTCTGTTTACACAGCAATTTGTGTAACTTTTCTGAGAAATTAAGTATAATAGAAAAATGTAACGAAAACACCCACAGTTCTAGCATCCTAAGAAAATATTGCTAGCAAATACCTTGCAACAATTACTTTCTAAAACAAAATTTATGGTTAGAATAAGGCTAAAACATGTTACCTGGAACCTGGAATATAAACTCTGCGAATTCTGTCAAACACGAGGATAATTTGTTCGGCCTGTAAACGGAAAATGTGGTTTCCCTCCGCATAACTGCTTCCAAATGCTGTACGTGAAATAATGTCTGATGTGAGAACAGAAAACTCTTTGTGAACGTCAATTTCATTGGCACCTGAAGATACTAAATTTCTCCATTCTCTGCACATATTGGTGCCACACTCTGCAATTGAGGGAATCATACCCTGATAGATGTATCATATAAGTTAAGATGGAATGTAATTTCTTGGCAGAAAAAAATCATGAATACAAAACTACCACATCTCTACAAGAGACAACAAGTATAAAAGTGAAGCACTCAGACCATGAGGAAAAAGGAACCTAAAAGTATGTCAACTGGGTTCGAAAACACTCTACTTAAATATCATCCACTTCAATGGTCAAACAATCAATAGTAATTTTACATCTCATTCACAATAAAAAGTGGTAAATAGTTATCCTATTTTTATTGGTTAAAATTAATCTTTGACTGTTGAAGTGGATGATATTTAAGAATAGCCGTGTGAAAATACCAGATAGTGTGTGAGAAGTAATCGTATTGTGCATAAGATTTATGATTGAGTGCTTTTCAGTTCATGTAGATCTTATCTTTATTCAACTTCTCAGGATTGTGGAATTATAAGTTTACCTTCAAGGCCTCAATGTGAAAAGCGGGGTTAAGGATTCTTCTATGCTGTGCCCATGTCTCCCCTTCTAACCCTGCAAGTCCCTGGGCTCCCGATTGGCCAAATTTAATTTTTTCATAGTGCCCAAACTTGTTGGATAATACCTCCTTCACAAGCTCAGGGTGAGGAAGAAAAAGTCTGGGTTTAGTCCCAAACCAGTAAATATAATCCTGACCTGTATTTCAGATAAATGCATGCTTAATGAATTGGATGATTCAGATCCTCCTCTTCTTATCTTCTACTCCAATGATAGGTTAATTTAAAAAAATGAAATACAAGCCATTCAAAAAAACTAATCGAGACATGTTCAAGCAAAAACATTCCCCAAAACAATGACATATAGAACTTCCTTCAAATATTATTTTAAATTCAGGATCTTTAAGAAAAACGATAACAAAAAAACATACTTTTTTTTTGTGTTTTTTCCCCTTCTACAATGATTTCACCCGGAGACAGTGCCCAGTGATTAAATACATAGACACCAAAATTAATGGGAACCATGAAGCCTGAAAACTCAAAAATTCAAAGTTTTATATCGAGAGAATATATCTACCGTAGGTTTTCCTCCATTGATGAAAGGCAGGAAGAACTCGAGGAGTAATATTGTGTCCTGACAGTGACGGCTTAGAACTCTCCTGTTTAGCCATTTCAACAATATCAGGAGCATTTCCATAGAGTAGCTTATATGGAGGACCTCCAATCCCTTGGGCTTCAAAGTATTTTTTAATTTGCAGAGGCTTCCACCATATATCTCTTACAACTTTTAAGAGAAGTAATCCTAAACCAGCTGAAACTAGAGCTACAACCCAGAAAATCCATTCCATGATCTTAACTAAGAGAAGTTTTTTTTTTTCGAAGCCCAGCACTGAGAGTTCCTTGTTCAGTTGAATTTATTTTTCTAAGCCACAATTCCCAATTCTTAAGAGGTCATTGCGCACTGCATGTACAGAATGAAAAAAATCTGGGGATGGAATAGAAGCCACAAACAAAAGCTTTTGTAATGCTGATATTCTATGATACAGACAAATCAAGTAGAGTTAGCCAGCTACAGACGAAAGCTTTGCTAATGACGATCATATTTAGAGATTGGGCAGAATCTTTTATTGTTTGTGTCCATTTTTCAATAGGTATTATTTGTCTCATGTTTTTTCTATTGTCTGGCAATCACTAGTATTTCTTGACAGTATCAATTCGTTGTGGTCTATAACTCTAACGAGGATGCATGAATATCATGAAATAAATATGTAGAAATTTGGAAGCCTTCGAGTCAATTTTTATCCAACTACTAGTGACATTTTTGTTAACATGCGTAATAGTGATAATTACATCCACTTCAGACTCTCTCCTTTCCTTTTGGACTTGTTTGAATTAGTTTGTCTTGAATGTAATAGTTAGTGTACAAAATCACGTATTCTTGTGTAGAATTTTATTTTAACTTGATTCTATCATTACACATATTTACGAAACAGACTCGATAGTTATTTTATTTGTTTTTGTTTTAAGTCAATTTTATATTTGTAGAATGGACATAAGTCTATTTATATATGCAAAACTAACTCAAGTTAAATTTGTAAGAACCAAACGAACTCAAACTTTTCTTTTTAATTTTAATTTTAAAAATGGGTTCGTATTCTTTCTTTTCAACTAGTTGTCATGAGCCAACTAAAGTGTGAAATATTTCATATTGTACACTAAGAAGTTGTATAAAGGATAAACCCTAATTTATTATGACCATCTAGAATTGAGTATTCAAGAGGAATCATAAAAGTATTATCATGTGACATCAACATTAGGTCACTCCTCTAGACATGTTGCATGATTGCCTATTATCTTTGATCATTGTTTTATATTGTTGACTCAAGTTAAATTTGCAAGAACCAAACGACCTCAAACTTTTCTTTTTAATATATGCAGAACTAACTCAAGTTAAATTTGCAAGAACCAAACAATTTCAAACTTTTCTTTGTAATTTTAATTTTAAAAATGGGTTCGTATTCTTTCTTTTCAACTAGTTGTCATGAGCCAACTAAAGTGTGAAATATTTCATATTGTACACTAATGAGTTGTATAAAGAATAAACCCTAATTTATTATGACCATCTAGAATCGAGTAATCAAGAGGAATCATAAAAGTATTATCATGTGACATCAACATTAGGTCACTACTCTAGGCATATTGCATGATTGCCTATTATCTTTGATCACTGTTTTGTATTGTTGACTCGGTAATAGGGGTTTAACCATTCCTAGTATAGAAGGCTCCTAAATGGTGTCTATCAACACCACTCCTTTCAAACACAGATTGCAAACACTAAGGGAAATAGGGTTCGAACATCGTAATCAAAGAAGTTCAAATCTACATACTAGGTTCAAATCCATGCACTAGGTTTAGATTTGTAGATAGGGAGGTCAATTCCATAGTCATAGAAGTAAATTAGATTAGAAAATAATAAATTTCTTAGTCCTTGGGCTTCCATCCTATAGGTCTTGATTTTTTGGCATAGTATTGATGAATCAATTTTAGCAACACGTCACAATCAAATCTTCAAAGAACTTGAAGCTAAGTACCTTTATTTTATTCTTTTAAATTTTGTGCATTTATTTCAACAACATTATCAATCCTAACTCTTTATCCTAGGTTAGATTGTTATTCATTATGGATTAATTAAAATACCCTAGGATATTTATGTGAGGCATAGTTTATTCCCTTACATAAATTCATGAACTAACTCATTTTGCACCCCCTAGAGCTTGTCCTTAGGTTTATCCTTCCTCGTTAAGGTATTAGATCTAATATTTTTATATACCTTTTGTTTTAGATCTTATTAGTATTTGGATCCACCCTTTATTTGTGCTTCATTGCTATTCTCTTGATTAGGCTTTGGGTTTCAACATTTGATATCTATTTGATTTCTACCCACCCACCATTGTGTGCTCAAGAGTGTTAGACTACCATGGTAGTGTTGTCACATGGATTTGCACCTTGTGTTGAAGGCTTTTAGGGCTCCAACAATCCAGTGAAACATTGAGATGACCTCCAAGTGTGGGACCTTGCAAGGAGGCCAAATCTCCAGAGAGAGGCTGGTTTCTTTGCTGAATGGGAGATTCAGCTATTCTTAAGACTAAACCTAATCTATGCACCGTTGAGGACAAGGGGAAAGAGGATAAATTGAAAGTGGAAAGGGGGTGATAGACTAGGTTTGAATGTTCGGCCCTCAAGTCAACTATGTATGCATAGAATAACAATAAACAACAGACAAGCGTACACAAATCATAAATGAGTTGCAAAGGTAAAAGAAACTAATTGAGATCCAGAAGGAAAGAAAGATTCACAAATGGAAACTCAAACAAAAGATTACACAGAGAAAGTAGAATTCATGAAAAGGTAAAAATCTTATTGCTTATTCTCAAAGAGGCACGGTTACAATTGAAAAGAGATGTGATTTTTTACAATCAATGACCAACTTAAATACATTACACTTCATGCCTTATATAGCATTTACAATGAAGTACCATTACCTACTGCAATGAATGCACACATGGGCCTGTCAGAGATATTTTACAAAAGAATATCAGAAGAAAATCTGATTGTCTTGACATAAATGCAGATAAAATATCTCCAAGAAGTGGTTGAACAAATATCTATGATGGAAAATTGTGCCTTGAACTGCCTCTTGCAACCATAAATGCTCAACTACAATTTTCTAGCTGGAGCTGGATGTTTGACTTTCATCTGGACTAGACCCTGCCTTAGAAGCAAGATTTCATCATGTGTAATCATGGCGGACCCTTGGATTAGCATCTTTTCCTTTGACTCCAAAGATTGCAGAAGTCACGAAAATCGTCAGAGATTGGGCCTCAGGCCAAAGCATTTCGCCTTCCAAGAGGGAAGGAGAAAGGAGAAAAGTCCACTCCCCGAGCTCTGCTTTGTAGAGAAAGTTTACACTATCAGCAGACTTCAAGCCTTGAGCTTTCTGTCTTCTGCCTTCATAGAGAAGGAGGAAGAAAGAAAGTTTGAGCTCCAAGAGTCAAAGACTTAGTCAATCTTTTGAAAGTTTTGGTGGAGTTCAGAGCTCAGGCCTTCCGTCTTTCACCTTTAGAGAGAAGGAGGAAGAAGGATGGTCTGGTCCTCAAAGTTTGAAACACTTAGCTTTATTTTCAAACTTTTTAGTGGAAGTCGGCCTTTGGGCCTTCTGCCTTTCTCTTTCCTTGATGACACCATCGCCACATGTCAACTTTATGTGGTTCTACCAGCCTACCGCAGGCCCACCAAAAGACTGCGTGGAATGAAGGAAAGCCTTAGAAAATTTTACACTTGTCGGGGGTTTGAGTTCAAGCTCTTTGCCTTACACCTTCCAAAAGAGAAGAGGGAAGGGGAAAAGTCTGAGCCCCAAAACACTTAGCTACTTTGCAAAGGGAAAAGGTCAGAGTTTGGCTCTCATCCCTTCCATCCTTCTCCTTCTAAGGAAAAGAAGGAAGAAGAGGGAAGGTCTGAACTCCAACCTCCTAAAAACATTGAATACTTAGAGAAAACTATAAAGGACAAGGCAGAGTTCAAAGACGATGACGATGTAAGGATGAGGGATAGAACTCTAAACTCTGAAACTCTAACTATACTGAAAACACAAGGCAAACTTGGGATTTGGGACTTAGCCAATTTTAGGGTGTTTCCTTGCATCTCCAAAGGGGAAAACACTTAGATATTTTTTGGATTTGGGCTATTTGGTTGGGAGGCAAAATAGGACAACATTTTTGTGACTTCTCAGGGGTGTTTACCTGCTAAACAAAAGGGAACCAGTGGCCTTAAGAATTCATTGCCAGCATAGAGTCTAAAAGGGCTGAAGTAGGTCAAAACAACTGAAACCCTACCTCCAAAACAACACAAAAAGGAACAAGGCCTGCATTCTCCTAATGACAATACAGCATGTGCAAAAGCACTTATTGAAGGGAAAACTAAAACATAAATAAACTGAAACAATATGTACCAAATCTCAGACCAACCTTAATGGTAAGGTTTGAGATGGATCCCACCGACTGAGATCGGTAGAAATTCACCATCCAACCTTGAAAGAATGAAAGCATTGGCTTGCTTGCAGCTGATGATGATATATGGCCCACTCCAAAGCGTGTCAAACTTGGTGTGGCCTCCTGGTTTGGCTCTGTCAGCATCCCATTTCAGAACAAGATCACCCTCTTTGAAGGTCTGAACCTTTGCCATTTTATCAAAATACTTTTTGGTCTACCTTCGATGCTCTTCCAATGTACTCATGGTTGTCTTTGTTCTTCTAGTTTAGTCAATTTAGCCATTCTAACAGACCTAGCATCTTCTCCTTCTAGTTCTAATTGCTAAGCCAATTCTAATGTAGGAAGCTCCAAAGATATAGGCAATCTAGCCTCTCTTCCATACACAAGAACAAAAGGAGAGTTTCCAATGGCTCTTTTGTAGGTGATCCTATCAACCCAAAGAGCTAATTTGATCTTAGTATGTCATTGTCTCTCGTTTGTTTCTATGGTCCTTTTCAGGATCCTAATCAAGTTTTTATTGATAGATCCAGCGAAACCATTACCTTGGGGGTAATAGTTGGATGAAGTCTTTAAGAACACATTGTATTTAAGAGCCCAATCAGCAATTCTAAAACTATTGAAAGCTTTTGCATTATCAGAAATAATGGTATGGAGAACTCCAAACCTTGTCATGATTTCCTCCAAGAAATCCATGATTGCTGATTCAGTGGCTTCTTTCAGTGGGACTACTTCAACCCACCTGGTGAAGTAGTCTGTTGCAGTCAAAACCCACTTGTGACTAGTACTGGAAGTGGGGTTTATCATGCCAATGAAATCTAATCCCCACTATGAGAAGGGTTGATCAGCCTGAATAGGGTGGAGTGGGAGTGCCGCTAATCTTTTCTTTCCTGCAAAGAGAGGACACTCTTTGCACTTTCTTACCCATACATGAGCATCATTGAATAATGTGGACCAAAAGTAACTTGCCCTCATTATTTTCATTGTTGTAGCTCTGACAGAGAAATGGCCACCAGCCAGACCAACATGAAACTCACTAAGAAGCCTATCAATTTGATCTTCTTCTATGCATCTAAGTAAGGCTCCATCCAAATTCCTTTTGAAGAGAACACCATCCACCAAAGCATAAGGGATAGATTGCAGTCTGAAATGTCTTCTTTTGGTTCTATCCAATCCATAGGGATACTCACCAGTGAATAGGAATTTGGCCATATCTACTATCCAAGAACTCACAGCTGAAAACTCAGTTGTAGGTTCTTCCTCATTCAAATGGTAAGATGAACTCACTTCATCTACATAAGTTTGAGCTAGTTGTTCACACAATCCTCTACCTCTAATCCACTTAGTGGCCTTGATGTTCACATCATACTCCAGGATTTTGGTGACCCAACTAGCTCTTTTTTCACTAATCTCAATTCCCATTATATAGTCTCTCACACAGTGATGAGAAACTAAGACTTTAATATGGTTATTTGCTAGCATATATCTAAAAAATTTCAAAGCTCTAACAATGGAAAATACTTGTTTATCCATGGGGTTGTATTTGACCACATAGTCCTTCAAGGTCTGACTGAAGAAGGCCAAGGGTTGCTCCATTCCTTGCTCATTCTGTTGCATCAAAACTACAACAATGTTGTTCTCTCCTCCATGTGCATAAAGGATGAAGTCCTCATAATTTAGGTTCATGAGAGTAGGTTCCTAGGAAATCTCTTCTTTGATCTTCTCAAAACCATCTTTCCCTTCCTTAGTCCATCTAAAGAATGCATCTTTGTTGAGCATAAGGGTTAGAGGCTCACTAAGATGGCACAATTAGGAATGAACTTCCTAACAAAATTGATCTGCCCTAAAAAAGATTGTAAGGCTTTTTTGTGAGCAGGTAGGGGAAGAGAAATCTTTTAAGCTTATGTCCTTTTAGAATCTATGGAGATCAGGTCTTTAGATACTATATGGCCCAATAGTTTACCCTGAGCAACAACAAAAATACATTTTTTAGGGTTCAGAGACACCCCAAACTCTCTACATCTCTGGAAGACTTTCTCCAAATGCTCCATATGATTTTCTCCCTTCTTAGAGAAGACTATAATATCATCCAGATAAATCAAGATGAACTTGTTTATAAAACCTTTAAAGGTAATATCCATTGCCCTCTGAAATGTGGCACCAGCATTAGACAAACCAAATGGCATTTTTGCATATGCCATAATTCCCCATTTGGTTGTGAATATTATTTTTAAATATATCCTCCTCTTTGACAAAGATCTAGTTGTAGACAGAAAAGCCATCCAATAATGAAAACCTCTATGCCCATACAATAGTTTGCAAAATTTAATCCATAGAGAGTAGAGGGTAATGATCCTTCAAAGAAGCTTGATTCAGGTCCCTGAAGTCCATACAGAGCCTAATCTCCCCATTTTTCTTCCTCATAGGCACTAGATTGGCAACCCAAGTAGAATATTTAATGGGGGAAATGATCCTTACTTGTATGAGCTTAGCAAGCTCTTGTCTCATAAGAGGCTCAATTTTTGGGTTTATGGGCTGCTGCTTCTGGCAGACTAGCTTGCAATTTGGATCCAGATCAATAGCATGCTAAGTAATGTCTAGATTGAATCCTTTCAAATCTTCATACATCAGTGCCAAGACATTGTTGTATTTCTAGGCAAGTTGTATGAATTCTTGTTGCTATGTATCATCACAAACCCTACCCAGTAGCAACTCTTTATCTTGGGTGACATCGACCTTCTAGTAGTCTCCCTTTTGGAATGTCATATTCTTTCTTTCGCCACTAAACTCGTCATCATGGCTAAAAATGGCCTCAAGAGTGACTAAACCCTTGGGCAGCTTATTGGTTTTCAATTGAATGATTTGGTCATCATATCCCTCTTGCAACCTAGGTTGCGCCATTGATGAGAACTCAGCTTCATTTTGGATGAAGCTTGCAATCTGTTCATTGCTATCAAATATTTGCCAATGTATATCATTGTTAGGAACATAGGGCCTGACAACTATTTTCGCATGTTGATCAGGGCCTTGAAACAAATCTATAGGTCAAGAAAATTAGGCAATAAGTCAATTGGGCAACAAGCATATTGAATGTATTCAGGTGCTCAATGACAGATCCTCCATCTTCCATCCCCAGAGAATATAATTTCTTTCATAGGAATAACTTGTTCACGGGGATTTAGCCTAATAAACATCTCCAAGCTTCTTCCATAGCTCCTTTGCAGTCTTCTCTTCATTGATATTCAGGAGCACTGAATCAACCAAATAGAGTCTTATCAAACCCTTATCTTTTTGATCTTTGAGACCCCAATCTTCTTGAGGCATTGCCACTAGTTTTGTACTAGATATGGCATCCTATAAATCCTGATCTACAACATGTCCTCCATTTTGAGTTTCCACAACTCAAAATTACTACCATTACACTTCTCTATCTCAAACCTCCCATATGTGCTCACCATCTCTTACCTGTAACAAAGATTTCAAAATCCTCTGCACAAACTCCCACTCAAATGAAGATCGGCTCAAAAAACCCTCTACCCAACAACTAGAACCAAAGGTGATCAGGCTCTGATACCAACTGAAAGGAAGCAAGGTATGCGGAAACACTTCCTACACTGATCTACTGAGGAAAGATTTATTCAAATTTTTACTTTTACAATTACAGATTAAGATGCACATTAATAGAAAGATAATAACAACTTCCAAATGCAAACACAAAACTCACAACACAAGATATACGTGGGGAAAACCCTTTCAGGTAAAAATCCCCACACTCCAAAGCCACCTAATATATTATTCAGGAATCAAGAAGATTACAATATACTTGTAGAGAAAGCTTTTACAAGAGTATATCCAACCAGAGATCCAGGAGGTAACTCGACATCTATAAGATTCTTACACACAACCTCCATCTTCAGCTCTTGATATATAGGAGATACAATACAGTAAACTGTTACCAGTAATTACAAAACCATGAGCTAAAACTGTTGGAATAAGGTGCCGTTAACCTTGTAAATTCCAATATTGTATTTTATTCCATTTATTATCTATTATTTGTAATTATCCATAAGGGAATGAGGTAGTCTCATTGACAATTGTAATTTTGGAGTTACCGACGACAGTTACAGAGTGACTTTCACTATTGGCAAATGTAAAAACTCATGGTAAATGAGAATAGGCATGCTCCCTTGAGGAATATACTATTTTTGGCATGTTTGACAACTGTCATAAAGTTTGGTGAGTGAATCTATGATAGCTGCAAGTTGTCATAAGATTCTGAGATTCTATGACGCATATGACAGATATGTTAGTTGTATATTTGCTATATTTAGCCCAAGCTTCCTATCTTGGAAAGATAATCTTTTGCTGGAATCTATGATGGTTATGACGCATCATAAGATGTTGTAAGAGGCCAAATTTAGTCTTGGGAGCCCAATCTTTGCATGGCTATTTTTGGACAAGTGTAAGATGCTTGTAAGATGGCATTTAATGTTTACAGGTTGGAGAATCTTAGGAGAGAGAAGGTGAATGCCTAAGATGAGTTAGAAAATGTTTCTATAAGTATTTTCCATGTATTAGTTGCTACAATACAGATTTTAGGTACTCAGGTGTTGTCAGATTGAAGACTGGTGGAGAGAGTTGAAGTGTTGTTATATTGTAAATCATTTTCAGATTAATACAAACATTGGGCCTCTTTCCTGTGTGGAGTTTTTTACCCAAAAGGCTTTTCTCCACATTAAACATTGTGTTAAGTGTTCATATTTCTAATTTTGCATCTCTGTGAAGCGTAGTTTTGTTTCTGTGTTACAATCTCCATTAATAACACAAAGTAAAACATTGCAGAAATTTATATTGAATCAGATTTCCATTGAAGTGGTGTTGCTTTCATTTCTAACATTTGGTATTAGAGCCTAGCCAGCTTTGACTCTTGGGTGGTAGTGTGGAAGTTGTAGCTGCAGTGGGAAATTTGGTTGTGTTTGTTTTGCAGATCTTGTGTTGTTATTATGGCTGCATCCACCATTGCATCAACCTCTCGAATGGACATTGAGAAGTTCAACGGAATAGGGTATGAGTTATGGAAGCTGAAAATGGAAGATTTGTTGGAAGAAAGAAACCAATGGTTGGATGTCCAAAAAGAGAAGAAACCTGACGATGTCTCTCAAGATGAGTGGGATAGACTGGATAAGAAGGCATGGGGAACCATCTGATTGTGTCTTTCAGACTCTGTCCTATTGAATGTCGCAAAGGAGGAGACCGCACACAAGTTGTGGAATCGGTTGGGTGAGATCTACCAAGCCAAGAGTATGGTAAATAAACTTTATTTAAAAAGGAAGTTGTTTTCTTTAAAAATGAAAGAGGGTGAGTCAGTTGTAGAGCATTTAAATTCTTTTAATTTGTTGGTGAGTCAGCTTGATTCAATAGATGTTGAAGTTAGTGAGGAAGATAAATGTATCTTACTTCTTTGTTCTTTACCTAAGTCTTGGGAGAATGCTATCCTTGCTATCACTACTAACCTTGCGGATCCAAAGTTGGATGCTCTTGTTTCAGTGCTACTATCACGGGAATTGAGGAAGAAGAGTTCAGATAGTTCATGGGATGCTCTCAGTGTCAGGGGAAGGTCTAAGGAAAGGGGACCTAAAGGAGATCAGAAAGGGGCTAAGGACAAGTCCAAGGGCTAGTCTAAGACTCCTAGTAAAAAGAATAGAGTTAAGTGTTGGAATGCGATAAAAGGGGACATGTGAAGGAGTGCAGAAACCCCAAGAAACAGTGGGAGAGTGCTTCGGATAAGTCCTCCAATGCAAGTGAAGAAGTTTTACTTTCTACATGTAATGTTGTTTCTGATGAAAATTGGTTGGTTGACTCAGGATGCCCATTTCATTGGACCCCACATAAGGAATGGTTCTCCACATATGAAGAATATGATGGAGGTAATGGTGACAACTCTACATATCTGATTGTCGGGAAAGGAAAGGTATTGTTGTGTTTCAGTGATGGGAGGATTAAAACCCTCCCTGGTGTTTTGCATGTTCTTGGATTAGCTAGAAATCTGATTTCAGTTTTAAAGTTGAATGATTTGGGAATGCATGTGACATTTAACAAGCATGGTTGCAGATTAGTGAGAGGGAACTTGGTGGTAGCAAAGGGGAAGAGATTCAGAAGCCTGTTCAAGCTGGAAGCCACTAGAATTTATAATGCTTCCTATGTATCTGAGGTCACTACTGAAAATACACGTATGTTGTGGCACCGTAGATTGGGCCACACAAGTAATAATGTATTAAAAACTATTAAGAATAAAAATTTGTTGGATGGTTTCTCCTATTCTGATGAACACTTTGATTTATGTGAGCATTGTGTGTTTGGTAAACAAAATAGAAAATTATTTCCTTTAGGAAGCAATAGAGCAAAAGAGAAGTTAGAAATTATTCATACAGATGTGTTTGGACTTGTGGATAATGAATCTATCAGAAAATCGCGTTATTTTGTAACCTTCATTGATGATGTATCCAGATTTACATGGATTTATTTTATGAAGTATAAATCTAAAGTTTTCACTAGTTTAAGGAATTCAAAGTCTTAGTAGAGAACCAATCAGGTTTAAAGATAAAAATATTAAGATTTGACAATGGAGGAGAATATTGTTCTAAGGAATTTGATAATTTTTGCAAGCATGTAGGTATAATCAGACAAAAGACAACTCTATATACACCACAAGAGAATGGTGTTGCAGAAAGGATGAACCGAACAATTATGCAAAGGGCCAGAAGTATGCTTAGTGATGCACAGTTGGATAAATGCTTTTGGGCAGAGGCTATGTGAACTGCTTGCTACTTGATAAATAGATCTCCTTGTAAGGCTCTTGATTCGACACCTTATGAAGTGTGGATAGGTAAGAAACCTTTTGTTTCACATTTAAGCATTTTTGGCTATGAGGCTTTTGTTCATGTGCCTAAGGTAAAGCGATCTAAGTTGGATCCAATGGCTAAAAAGTGTACATTCATTGGATATGGTGATAATGTCAAAGGTTATAAGCTTTGGAATCCACTAACCCACAAGATTATCTTTTCCAGAGATGTTATTTTTAGGGAACTTAGAGCTATTTTTGAACCTGAGCAACCAAAAGAAAAAGATGAAAAGGTAAAGAAGGTGCACTTTGATTTAGAGCAGCAAGATGCACCTTAGGAAGAACATAATGATGGATTGGGGGGTGAAGAAGAAGAAGAAGATTCAAGTAGTTTTGATGAAGATGAATATGTTGTTACAGAAGAAGTTGGTGCAGTTGTTCATGTAGAAGAACGCGTAGAGTCTCTTACTCCACCCTTGAGGAGATCCACAAGACAACAGAATCCAATTGACAAGTATAGCCCACCAGATTTCCATTGTGTATATGCTTTATTGAGTACTGTTACCTAAATTTCACTACGGCTCATTCAGTTAGAGTTTTGATTCAAAACTTGTAAGGTACATCTCATCTGGTCCTTCATACATTACATTCAAGTGCATAAATGAAATAATTCAAGAGATTATGCTTATTAGTTTACTGCATTTATCCAAGTGTATGTAACATGGGAAGGGTTTATCCATAACGTTTTCCAAAAAATAAGTAATCTTTATTGAATGTAAAATGTTCATTATCTCACACAAGCCATGAGGTTAACTGTCTTATTCAATGAAATAGAAGAACAATCTATACATGAATAAGTAAAATAAAAGTAATGTGCATTTAAGGTCAGAGGCCAGTCATTGCCTGAGAATGGCTGGTTCTAGTTTTGGCATGTTGTCCTATTGCCCCGAGTCATCTTTGTCCTTCTTAGCTTCATGTTGTCCCTAGTTCCTACATCTGGAAAAAACAATGGTGTTAGAGCAATTCTCTAAGCAATGAATGGTCCCAAACCATACATAAACAAGATACCATACATGTATAAACTATTCCTCAATTGCATTAAACAAGAAATGTATACCTTGGATGTCCTAGAGAACAATCAGTCATCAAACACATCCAAAACATGCATTTATTTTCTAACAAGTTTGCTTCATGTGTAGATATAGGTGTAATTATGTTTCTGTTTGATTCATCAGGTTGCATTATGATTGGAGGAAATGTGGCTTCCACAAGGGTTGAGCCCAGCTCATAGTCCTTACAACAAACATTTCAGATGCAATATACAAATGTAAAAGCACAGTCCAAGGAGCATATTCAAAAGGCAGACCATACCTGTCAAGAGCAATAACAGTCAGCAGGAAGGCAATCACAGGGGCAGCCATTATAAAGATAGCCGTGAAGGAAAAGAGAGATCTTGTGATAGCCTTTCAGATGATGAAATATATCCAATTAAAGATCATTTTGCAAATTCATCAATTGAAAATGTTTATGAGTACATGACATCACCTTTGTACTGGTGAAAAGTGCATTATCCTATGCCAACATGGTAGTTTTGGTCTAGCACATATACAGTCATATAAACAACAATAAGTACTGTTATAGTAGCAATGCAAGGTACAAACTCATATGATACAAAATATACAAGCAATGGAGCAGCAGGCCTATTACTGTGTTGTAGTTTTGGATAAATGTCTTATCCTCTTCCATTTAATTTTAAAAATCTTTTAAAATTATTGGTTCTCAACTACTTAAAATTACTTAAATCTAGATTATAGTTGTGATTTATTGATAGGCATTTAATTAGCCTAGGCTTAAGCAAAAGGGGTTTTATTACCTTACATTTTTGCATGCATATTCTATTTGTTTACATGCATTACTTTCTATGCTTGATTGCATATATTATTGGTTTACATGTAAATTTTGTGCACCTACTACTTAAAGCTGATTCTATCAATTTAAATTAAAAATAAGTTTTTGTACATTATAATTTTCAAAATCCACATAAAACATTAGCTTTTATGACAGCCTTCTTTGTTCCACATGAAAAACGTCATAGCAACTTTCCTTATAAGGTACCATAATGAAGAGGATCTCCTCAAAGATCATTCTAGATGAGTGGGTGTTATTACAATCCATAAAATAAGTGAAATATAAACTTGTAAAATATGAATAATAATTTATAAATGTTGAGTGCCAATATCATTGCAAGAAAAATATGACAAACAATTAAAATTTACACTATAAAGAAAAGTAACAATTTGAAAAGGCACAGTAAAAGAATCACATAACTAAAAATAAATTGCTCAAACTTATATCTTGTTTTCATTTATAATAAATTGTAACTTGATCCAAAATTGATGGAAAAAAAACATTATTATTAATAATAATAAACATAAACAAAACATGTACCTTCATATATATGGAGGCTTTATTCGTTTACCTTCATATATATGAAGAAGGCTTTATTCTGCATGGACTACACATACTGATTTCTATTTTCTGCTTTGCCAAAAATGTGTGGCTACTTACTCATGTTTATCTGGGGCAGCAATTAGGATCAATAGAATAGCCTCGATAGTTGGTAGAATGTTTTAACAAGCCCACAATAGTTGAAGTTGACAAGTTATCACTAAGCTCTCCCAATGATGATTTTTTGCAGCATTTCGGATCTTGAATATGGCCTCTACAATTTCTACAACTTTTGTCAATAGAGTCTCCCACAAGAATGTTATGTCTAGTGTAGACATGAACAATAAATATTGAACTAAGTGAGAGAAGCACTGCTATGTAGTTACAACTTCCCTAGAAGACATGTATGCAAAATGTGGAAGCATAGACAAGACAAGTGAACTATTTGATAGGATACAAGAAGAGTCTAGTACAACAACTATGTATGCAAAATGTGGAAGCATATTGGAATTTCATCAAATATTGTACTTGCATGCAATGATGACTCAAAGAAATGTGGTCTCATGGAACATGTCATTATTGTAGGATATGCACAAAATGGATTTGTTGATATGGCTTTAGAAACTTTCAAGCAAAAGCAATAGGCAGGTGTAAATCCAAATTCCACAAACTTTGACTGCATCCTCTTTGCCTATGCCAAACTGAGATCTTTGGAACATGGTACATGGACATCCATCAAAGAATAAAGGATATGGGAATTTCGATAGATGTTATAGTTGCAACTGCCCTAGAAGATGTATATGTAAAATGTCAAAGCATAGATAAGACAAGTGAATTGTTTGACATGATGCCTCAAATAAATGTGGTCTCATGGAATGCCATGATTGCAAGATATGTATAAAATGGATTTTTTGATAAGGCTTTAGAAACATACAAGAAAAAGCAATTAACAGGTGTAAATGCCCATGGGATCTTTGGAATAGGGTATGGACATCAACCAAAATAGAATGTTTGGAATAGCATATGGACAGCCATCAAAGCATAAAGGATATAGGGAATTTGTCACATGTTATAATTGCAGTTGCCCTTGTAGACATGTATGCAAAGTGTGGAAGCATAGACAAGGCACGTGAACTGTTTGGCATGATGCTCCAGAGAAATGTCACCTCATTGAATGCAATGATTACAAGGTATGAACAAAATGGATTTTTTGATAAGGCATTAGCAACTTTCAAGCAAATGTGATTGGCGGGTGTAAAGCAAAATTCTACAACCTTAGCCAGTATCCTCCTTGCCTATGCCAAAATGGACATCCATCAAAAGGATAAAACATATGGGAATTTTGTTAGATGTTGTAGTTGCATTTGCCCTCAGAGACATGTATGCAAAGTGTAGAAGCATAGACAAGGCACATGAACTGTTTGGCATGATGCCTCAAAGAAATGTCGCCTCATGGAATACAATGATTACAAGATATGAACAAAATGGATTTACTGATAAGCCTTTAGAAAGTTCCAAGAAAATACAATTGGCAAGTGTAAAGCCAAATTCTAAAACCTTAGAAATGGTATGTTTGGAGCACGGTATAGACATCCATCAAAGCATAAAGGATATAGGAATTTTGTCAAATGTCGTAGTTGTAAGTACCCTGCAAGACATGTATGCAACTTGTGTGGAAGCATATATAACAAACATGAACTGTTAGACACGATGCCTCAAAGAAATGTTGTCTCATGGAATGCAATGATTGCAAGATATGCATGAAATGGATTTTTTATAAGGCTTTAAAAACTCTCAAGCAAATGCACAAAAATAAATTTCAACCATTTACACAAATTTTGGCACATGTAAAACCAAATTGCACAACCTTAACCAACTTCCTCCTTGCCTATGCTATAATGGGATCTAGAGAACATGGTGTGGACAACCATCAAAGCATAAATGATATAGGAATTTTCTCACATGTATTGTATTTGTAAAGTTGTCCTTGTAGACATGTATGGAAAGTATGGAAGCATAGACAAGGCACGTGAACTATTTAAAATGATGCCTCAAAGAAATACACAGTCTGACAGAATTCAATGATTGCAAGATATGCACAAAATGGATTATTTGAAAATGATTCATAAACTTTCAAGCAAATTCAATTGGCACTTGTAAAACCAAATTCCTGTAACAATAATTGATTATCATATTAAATATTTAATATAAACTATCATATATACATAATGTCATGAACATAACATCTAGTTTATATAAAAATCCATATAGGCGTGTCCAAACAAAGCCATCTAGGCATACAAAAAAGTTCCCCAAAACTAGTTTCCCATGGATTATTAAGAAATAATCAGCGGTCCTTCTTTGACTGTGAATATGGAGAGCCAGTCAGTGACACATCCTCTCTCTGCCGTCAAGTAGACCTCTTCAAATAAAGTTTATCCAGCTGCACCTTTTAATACAAACAAACAATATGCACATTAATATAAAAAATGTATGAAATACATAACATCACATATGTAATTAATCACTTACCACCAACTGATGATCGCTCTCCATCATCTTGACTCTCTCTTTGTCCATAGTTGGATGGACTGGAGTTGTGACCTCCTGTGAGAAGCATCAAGAAGCAAAATTGACTAAACATAAATATCATTTATGTACATCAAATGACATGAGATAAAAAAAGAAATAAAAAATTATGATATTTTCATGTTATTGGCTCATACCTCAGTCAAAGGATTTGCAGACATCATGGCTGCTTCAATACCTATCTGCGCTGACTCATGAAGATGAGGAGTCTCCACTGTATTCAGCATCTAAAAATCAAGTTCAAGATTATTAAAAATAAATAAATACATAACATTATTTTTAAAATGCATAATGATTAGAAATGGTTAAATTTACCTCAATAAAAGTAGTGGTTTGGAGTCCAGGAGACCAAGGAAACCGTGGAGGTGCTGGTGACTATTTAAATCATCAAATCAAGTCACAAAATAATATTACCATTGACATATCTACAATAATTACGAATATGTGATAAATTACATACCTGCTGACTTGACCTCCGCTCATAAGCCACCAATGGATGGCTAACAGAGTAAGGATGAAGACTGACCCTAGAATTTCATTGCACAAACAATTACATACATTATTTTTGATTTATAATATAGATAATCATATAAAATTAATTACAAATTTCAAATAACAGTATACTTAATCAAGATGAAACTTGTAACAAATTACCTGAGAGTCAATACCAAATGTATGTTGTAATAGATCATCACTAAGAACAAGATCATCCAATATGTCATGCCCTTGTGTCGCAGCATGCTGCCCCTGTCTCGCAGAGTCCTATCATGCCTCTGTGTCCCATAATCACATAGGTTCCCACATGTACTGCACAAATGTGGGGACACATGATGCCTACTACTCTCACCTTCATCGCCCTAGGTAAAATCATCTGCATGCTGTGATAGAGTTTGGGTGAGAGTAGTTAGTGAATGTAAAGTATCCATCTCAACACTCTCCTTCAAAGCCAAAAGGAGAGAACTACATTCTAGCCTCACTCGGGGTATAGGCACATGTTGTTCACCTCGCTGAGCCCTGGGTCTATCTTGGGCAGAGCCACCACCTCTACCCTGGAACTTATGAATGTCAAAATAATTCAAAATCTTTTTGAGGACAAACTCGCAATAGAGTTTCCTCAAAAAATATTGTGGTACCTCATCATTGTTGCATGGCCACTCATCGAAGACCATGTACCATCTATCCCAAAAATTTTGGGATATGTTTTCATTCCTACACCAATGTATAGGAAATCGTTTGCAAGTTTCCTCTAATGTTTGGCCAGTTTTGGGATTAATAAATTGTGCACATAATTGAGATTTTGTAATTTTTTCCTTCTTCACTTATTCATATGACAACTTGTCGGCATAATATTGCCGACTCCTCTCCCTATAGTCTTGGAAATCGATGATTTGTTTCGTCACCAAATCTGTGTGGGAAACAATATCCTTTAGTGATGTTGCAAGTGCCCTCCTATGCTCAGTGGTTCCACTTGGATTGTTTAGGGTTTGAATAATAGTTTCAAGATGTTTCTTGTTTTCTTCTATTATCCTTGAGTAGTGTTCTTGATTGTCCCTTACATGAAAAGGAGGTGAAGGTGGGTTTTGAGGGTTTGGAGGGTTTGGAGGGTTCTGGGGGTTGTTTTCACCCTCCTCAATTGGATTTAGATTTTTTGCTTCTCCAATAACTGTAAATGCAATATAAACATAAATCAAACATTGCAAAACTAAAAAATTGTTCTAAAACTAACAAAATCAGACAAACCCTACCTTCTTCCTATGCTGGAGCCTCCAAATTTGCACGACGATGTCTTTGGGAGTAAGGTGGCATTGTGAATTTCTTGTTTTTTCACGTGCACTTGATTGAATCTCCTTTTTTTCAATGTGATTCGCGTTTTGCTTGGTTTCTTTGCTGTTGTCAAGAGAAATGCTGCGGGTGAATTTGTAGAAAATAGTTTTTTTTTTCTTTTATTAAAAGCAAAACACGAGCGCATTATAACACGCTCACATTTTACTTTAATTTTGGAGATGGTGGCAACTTTTTGGTCCCCCATCTCCTTGCATTTTACCCATAATGTTGGAGAATTGTATGATTCTAAGCTCTTTTTACATAGTATTAATTATGTTTGATAAAATAATTCAATGAATGTTTTATATGTATATAGAGTTGATAAAAGTAAAACAATTAATATAGTAGTTAGAAATTTTATTAAGATCATGCATTTAATATCTTCCAAAGATGGAATTCCCAATGTTACCCTAATTCTAACCCTAAGTATTAATATAGGCTATATATTGCTTTTACTATATACATTGTTTTTTCTTATATTTAGGTTTTTCCAAAAGTGGTTGTAGTAGTTATTATAAAGGCTCATGAATAATGTAATTAATTAGTTTTATATATTTAGTTTTTACTTCATCACCAAAGACTCTAAGATAAAGAATGAATATTATTTTAACTTTTAATATAACACTTAGCAAATTTATGAAATAAAATAAAATACAAATTTTGTGGGGCTTCCATAAAATATTTTTAAAAAGAAAACTAAATTCATATAATCAATGTAATCAATGATTTTAATTTTATCAATAGTTATTTTTTATTTTGGTTTTTTTTATGTTTTTGGTTTTTATTTTGTGCTTCTTTCTTCTTGCATAAAATATTTTAAAAAAGAAAACTAAATTCATATAATGAAGAAAGAGGATTAAAGGAATATTAAAAGTAAATGGGCATTTTAAGGGCATTTAAATGAATTTGAATTTTTTTAATATTCCAACAATATAAAATGATTTATCATACACAATTAACACCATTATTCGAGCAAATCATGAAATTCATACCTGTGATTTTTGTTGATTCTTATATTTTAATTTTTTTGTGATTTTTATTTTGTGCTTCTTCTTTCTGTAATTCATGATTTTATTTTTATCTCACTAAATTTATCTAATTGTTTTAGGTACTTTTAAACATTTATGTTTTATATATGTTTTAATTATTAATTTTAATATGTAGGCTATATTTTTTTTAATGTTTATAATTATTTATTTTAATATGTTAGCTATTTAATTATTTTTTAAATTTATTTTTCTTAACACCCTCACGTCATTCCACCCCATGTTGAGGTTACCTTATTAGCATAATTAATTATATTATTTTATTGATATTTAAAATAAGGATTTTATGGGCAGGGGGCCTGGCTTGATTGGTGAGAGTTTCTTATTGTAGGCACGAGGTCACAAGGTCCAGTTTTTCTGTTGATGGTGCACCATCCGTGACTGGGGTTGCTATTGTTAATTTTATAATTAATATGTACAATGAATAAAAATTAAATATTAATATGAATATTACACAATATAATATATTAATATTTAGATCAATATAAATATAAATACACATTAGGTGGTAAAATGTCTCCTTCTTTGCTATTCATGCTATTGGTGTGTCATCTGCGACAAAGGATTTTTCTGCTACTGGTGTACCATCCACGGCAAAGGATTTTTCTGTTGATGGTGCACCATCCGTGACTAGGGTTGCTATTGTTGGTGTGCCATTCATGACTGGGGCTATTGTTGTTGTTGTGTTGTCCGTGATAGGAGGTTTTTCTGTTGCTGGGTTACTTAGTTCTACTGCTGCTATGGTGCATTCTACTATTTTGGGTTCTACTTCTATAGATCTAAAGATTGGCTCTTTTGCTAATGTTGTTTGTGCTGGAGTCTCTTCTCCTCAGAAGAGGGTTATCCCTACTACTGTTCATGTCGCTCATGTGATTGGGAGTAAGGTGAAACCTTTTGCTCTGCCTCCTCCTATTGTGATTTTAGGGGATGAAGTGTTAAACAATGAGGAGCTTTTTTATTAGAAGGATTTGTTATGTAGATTTGGTAGACTTTGGCCATGGCTCTAGGTTCTAAACATTTGGATTTCTAAGCAGTGGCACCCTCTTACATATGAGAGAATTGATATTTACCCATGTGCTAAAGGATTCTTTGTAGTTGCATTCGATTCAATCTCTGATCGAAATGCTATTTTTGTTGGTCACTCTTGGGTTTTGGGATAGCATGCACCACTATTAAAGCCTTGGGTTTCTACTTTTAACCCTCTTATTGAATCCTTCAATCAGCTACCAGTTTGGATTTGTCTACCAAATTTGCCTCTTCATTTTTGGTGTGAATCTTTCTATAAAGTTATTGGTAACTTGGTGGGTCATGTTATCATGGTGGATCAAGCCACTACTTTATTCTCTCACACCACATATGCTCGTATATTAGTGGAATTGGATTTTTCTATGCCTATCCCGATAGAGATTGTTTTGCAAGTTGTTTATTGCTCTTGGTGTCAACCCTTAGATTATGAAGGTATCACATTCCATTGTTGGCGGTGCTTTGATATGGGTCATTTGGCATTGGAATGCCCCTGCTTTAAGGTCTTGCGTTCTTCATCTTGGTGGAAGAATTCTCTATAGGAACACCTAATGGTGGATGTTGTTAATGCTGATTCTATCTTAGAGACTTCTGAGCCTCCTGCTAATGTTGGGAAGGAGACCCCTCCTCCATTCTTGATGCCTATTGCTACTTTAATTCTTGGTGATGGACATGAGTCATTTGTTTCAAGTTTGCATGGTTTGTTTATTGATGCTATTGCAGGGACCTCCCTTGTTGTTGCTGTTGTTGGTGATCCATCTGTGATTGGGGCTACTTTTGTTGGTGTGGCATCTATGGTTGGGGTTGTTGTTGTTGTGACAACTTCTTCCTCTCCCCAAGCAGTGCCCACTTCTAAGGATTTGGTGAGAGTCCCGCCTCCTACATCTCTTGTTTCTATGGATGGAGATAATGATGTTTTTTGGACTATTGTCCAAAGAAGGAAGAAAGGTCTTCCAAAGCATGTTTCTCAGATCCACACTTGGTCCAAGGGTTTATGACCTACTAGGTTAGTTTATGCTATTGTTTAGTCTTTTCTTGTGTTGTTGTTCCTTGCAACCTTGCTTTAGCTTTGCCTTTTGGACTTTGCTATCTGATTGTTGTTTCTGGTTGTTTTGGGCCTGTCTTGCCTTGCCTTAGGGTAATTGTTGTAAAGGGTCAGGACTCTTGTTTCTTGGTTTTCTTTGCTGACTAGTTTAGGGCCTATTTTGTGTTGCCCTAGGGACTATTTTGTAAAGGGATCAACACCCTTGTTTGCTGCTTATCTTAATAAAAATATAAATATAAATACATTATAATAATAATTCAACTAATTTGTATAATCAATAGTTTAATATACATTCTATTATTAATATATAATTAATTATATTACTTCATTGATATATAAAATATTGAATAAAAATTAAATAATCACATTAATATAAATATTATATTAATATAAATATTACAATTTTTGTTCTAATATTTGCATAGATGTAAAGAAAAAATATTATTAGTTTAACTACAAAAAATATTATTTGTTTAATAATCAAATTTTTGCCAAGAATTTAGCCACCTAGAATTTAATTAAACAAGTTAATTTGTTAGTATTTCCCATCTTCTTGCTTCATTCCATTCCATTCTTCCCTCTCAACCCGAGTTTAGTGTTTTCATTTTACTCAAAATAATATTTCCATAAAATTTGTCCTTAAGAGCATAAATTTTGAGTCAATCACAATACATTCTCATATAGACTTGGGAAAAATTAAAATTTGTTCAACATAAAAAATAATACTATGTTTTGATTGGTTTACTCTAGATAGATACAATAAAATTTATGTGTTTGTGTATATAGTAAATATAATAGTTCTAATGTAAAATAAAATAACTCAAACTAAATGAAATAAATTCAAATTGATATCTCTCGATAAATATCAAACACCTTAAATAACTAAATACATAACCAAACAAACACATAAACTAAATAATGTAGATGTAATAAAATTTGTGTCCATGTAAATAGTAAATAAATAGTTCTAATGTGAAGTAAAATAACTCAAAGTAGGGGAAGACCCTATGGTGAAATGGTGGGGCTTCTTGCCTTTAGTGCCAATAACTTAGGTTCAAACCTTGCAGAGTTGCCCTCTACCGCATCAACAATTGAGGGCCCCCCATGATCTTATATCCTGACTTACCCATGACATGTGGAGTGGGGCATTTGCATGTCGCCTAGGGGTACATCCTTGGTCCTAAATTTTTTCCCAACACTATTTTTTTTTGGTACGGGGAGATCATGAAGCGATGGACCAATCTCAAGATCTCAACTCAAATTTGATCGATGGGTCAATCAGAGATAAATAAACAGAAACAGGGTGTTGTCAAATGGATTGCCCTGCCTTTAGGTAGATTAAAGATGAATTTCAATGGTGCAACCAAGGGCAATCTAGGTGTATCTAGAGTTGGCATTGTCATCTGAAATGATCGATGGGAATTGGTTTGAGCAATCTCCAAAAAAATGCAAGATGGTACCAATAATGATGTGGAATTTGTAGTGCTCAATATATATGTCCCTCATTTGCATCAACACTATCGTAAATAGTCCAATATTGTTAATTGGAGATTAAAGTGCTTAGCGGATGAAATTTGGAACATTACGGATAATATTGGTAATGTTTCTATTTCCCATGTCTACTGCTAAGGGAATAAGGTGGCTGATTTTCTTGCAAATTGTGCATGTGTAGAGGTAGACGACATTGTTGTTTCTAAAACTCAAGAGTCCTAGCCGGAGTTACCATTATGAGATTAATAAAGATGGATTTTGGATTGAGTAGCATCTCTAAGTAGATCCTATGGCATGTCTTAGGGTTTCTTCAAAAGGCACACCATGGCAGGCTCTTCTCTACATTTTTAGTTCTTTGTGTTGGTCCTGGTGCATCATTTCTATCTATGGCGCAAAGAATGGTGGTCAACTGCCTATGCATTTTCTAGCAAGTTGATCCTATGGGGCCCAAGGATTCAAACTACAATTATAGCTCGTAAGATGAACGTGAAGCTGAAGATGAAGGTTCAGAGGAGGAGCAGGAGCAGGATGAGGATGTGGAGTAGGAAGAATCACTTGAGGACCAGATTCAATGACTATTCAAGGCTAATGGTCTGGGGGTGGTGAATGCTATCAAGAAGGTGGTAGGCTCCAACCACTTCATCGATGCCCACCTACACGACAGATTTGTTTATGAAGAGTTCCTGATGAATTATGTATTGATTTTGGACCGAAAATCAAGTGGCAAGATCTTGACAAACGCTTTTGTGAGAGACAACATGGTGCTAGAGGCGTATTTTGTTATCTCTGTCTTTGATAAGAGACCAAAGCATGGATTGATTGGGTTTTTGATGTTGCAGTTGTGAAGAAGAACACAATTTCTGCCCAAGCACCAGTGTTGTTCTGGGAAGGTATTAGGAGTGATAATATGGAGACCTTCTCCTATTTTTTTAGTCAATATGGAGATCTCCTCTCCCTATCACAAGTGGAGAGCGCTGGTGAGTTGGCTGAAGGGCTTAGGGTTCTTTGGCATTCTTGATCTTAGGCCTATCTTATTTAAGGCCTTTTCATGTTGTTTTATGATCCTTTATTTTAATTAAAGGGAGCTACCCCCTCTGGTAGCACTTATCAATAAAAAACTCAAAGTAAATAAAATGACTTCAGAGCATTTTCTAGATAGATTTGCTTAAGATATTTATACTAGTTTTTAAAAATAAGCAAATAATTTTTTTCTTATTGAAAACTATTAAAAATATATCCAAAATAAAGTGATTGAAAAGTTGTGTATTGTAGGAAATAAGAACTATTCATATAATTTATTTTCATAAAATTTTGTCACTATTGATATAGTTATGTATTTAAGATATGGATTAAATAATTTATTAAAATCGTAATAAAAGATATATCTTGAATGAATCTGTCTTAAAAACACAAAACATAGATGTATTTAAGATATCTATGTTAGTGAATATTATGTCTTATCAAAATATAAATCTTATAAATTTATGAGTTTTTTAAAAGAATATTAAATTAAGAAAAATACAACTTTTTTGAATTGTAGAGTCTGATTATTTTCTATTCTATAAAAATAATTGTAAAATATGTTAATTCAATCCACACAATTATTAATGTAACTTTTAAAATTCTCTCTCTTTTTTTAATTCATACTTGCAAGAAGATTAGAATTATGGCTTGTTAAAATTCTAAATTCATAATTCAAAAAGCTTTTTCAAAGAAGGATTGTTAAAAATCTAGATCAATAATTGTGAGTCTATGATTTCTTAACATCTTTCTACATTCAAGACTCCAACTTACAATGACTTGTTATTGTTGTCTCAATTATAACAATATTTCAAAATAAATATAAAAGTAAAATAAGAATTGCCATGAATAGACAAATTTGGCCTTTAAAATATAGAAACCAATATGAAAACAATAAAATATGAAGATCTTATGTACAAGAGTGGCAAAGTTCAAAATCATCAACATTTTTCTTAGTTTGTGTGGCCATCTTCTAGGACAAGCATTTTCCACTTTTAATTTGTGTAATAGTATTCAACTATAAGTAACCTATAATATTTCTAAGTTGCTTAAGCTCACCAAACTAAATGATTGTGAAACCTTTCAAAATATATTATATAAATATCAAATATTTACAATACTTTTCAAAGTAATAATAAAACATAAAAAAAAAATAATGAATAATACTTTTCCTAAAAATAAAATTAAAAATTATATATAAAAATATATTTTCAAGAAAATAGATTTTCAACTAAATAATGAAAATAATTTTAAAATTTAACAATATTTTATTAATATTATAAATTTTAATCTCCTCAAAATTATTCCTCCTGCTAATTATTCACAAAATAAAAACCTAAGAACGAAATAGAGACAAAAATGAAAATAATCCTTTGTAAATTATTGAGAAAATGAGGTAACCTTTCCTCCCATTTTCCACACCCATTTTCCACAACTTTCTTACAATTTTCTCCGGAAGAGGAGAATATCTTTGTCTTTCTCACTTACTCAACACGATTGACCGGCGTAGACTTTGTTATCCAAGTGGCTGACAAAACAAAATAATTTTCACAGATCGTGCATCTATCCTTCCACCACACGCTACTGAAGAAATACTCTTAAGTATTCATGCATCTATTCACTCCAACGGCATTCATTGTACAGCTTAAATATTTATCTAAATTTTCCACTTTCCAAAGACTTCGAAATTCAACAAGACTATTACAATTATTATTTTAGGACTTGTAACCACAACGTCTTCCACACTCTCAAGACTCTGACAATTATTATTTTAACACTTTCATAATATATTCCACAATTATTTATAAGTCAAAATATTAATATTTAATAATAATAAATATAAATATATATATTTTAAGTATAAATGAAATAAAAAATTCATGTCTCTTAAATAAAAAATAAAAAAATTGCTATTACTTACTTATTTACCCTTGTTTATCATGGCTAACAACAATAATAAAAATAATATAGAGCGAGGTTAAAAAAGAAAAAGAAAAATGATTTAGGGTTATCATGAGTAAAATAATAGCATTGTTAAATTAGGTTTTTCTTTGTTGAGTTTATCACAATTACAAGTTAAGGTCAAATTAAAATATTGTATTTTTTTATAATGATTTTATATGTGTATTACAAATTGAGTTTGAAAAAATAACTTGGTTCCAAAGTAAAATAAAATAGAAGAAAATAATTTGTTTTGTTTTCATTTAACTTTTTTCAAATCTAAAAATAAAGTAATTGGAAAGTTGTATATTTTAAGAAATAAAAATTATCATAAATTGACTTTGTACTTAAGATATGGATTAAATAATTTATTAAAAGTGTACATAAAAGATATCTTAAAAACACTAACACCAAGAGATATCAGTTGACATTTTTAGATAGATGCATTTAAGATATCTATGCTAGCCAATATTATATGTCTTTTCAAAATATAAATCTTATAAATTTGTAGGTATTTTTTTTAAAAAAATATTAAATTAAGAAAAATATAACTTTTTTTGAATTATAGTCTCATTATTTTCCATTCTATAAAAACAATTGTAAAATATTTAATATGTAACCATTCAATCTACACAATCATTAATGTAACTTTGAATATTCTCTTTTTGTTTAATTCTTATTTGAAAAAAGACTAGAATTATTAATGTGTCTTTGAAAATTTTAATCTTCCTTAAATTATTTTTCAAAGATTATTTTTCAAAGAAGGGTTGTTAAAAATTTAAATCGATAATTTAAAAAGATTTTTTGAAGAAGGGGTGTTAAAAATCTAAATTTGACTAAAAAGACTGGATTCTTGGTGAATTTGAGCTATGCTAGGATTTTGGTGTTTTCTTGTGCATTGTTCTTTCCATGTCATATCGTGCCTTTGGCATAGGACTTTTAGTCTACTACATTTATTGTGGATTTGTTTAGCTCACCTTTTGTGGCCTCAAACCATCGCAACCTAAAAGTTTCTACTAGTGTTGATCATTTGACATCTACTAGTGATGGCTCCTCTAAACAATCATCCCTAGAAATTTGTTCCAAAGGTGTTCCACAAGGTATGCATTCTGATTCCCCTCCAGATGTGGTTCTTCCCATCTTAGAGTTTAATAATGTCTGATGTTGATGTGTAAAATTGCGCAGGTTCCAACACCAACATGGGAAGTTTCAGGAATGTGGGACTTTGCTACCTGAAACAACCTCTAGATTTTAAAGAAGCTGGCTCTTCTCTATCTTGTATGGGTTTGGGGAAAAGAGTAGGAATTAACAGAATTAAAGATACAATTAAAAGCAAATCTATCTATGGCGATGCGCTTGAATAGTAAGTATCTCTCTCAACTTAAGCACAATGAGGCCATTCTCAAAATTCAGTTACGTTAAAGAGCAAATGTTGCATGATTAACATAAACAGATATAATGAATAAACTTAAAAGACACAAAATAGACAATTTACAATGACACAGAAAATATCAACCAAGGCACAGAACTCTGTCTTTCTCATTAATTTTCCAGCAATATAAGAGGCACAGATATATGCATAGTTACATTCACTTTCTAAATCAAGAATAACAAAAATAAAGGCAAAATGATATTCACTGGTCATAGCAAAAGTCTCAAAACTTCTTGTAAATCTCTGATAGGAATCTCTTTGAAGGAATCTCTCTATCTGAATGTATTACCAATGTTACATATTTATAGCACAGGATCGACTCTAGATTGCCTGCACGATCAAATCCCAACGGCCTAACCGAACTAAAGCTAACTGGAAGTCTCTGACACTTAAGATCTTTAGGATCTACAAATAGTTACAATAACTGCGAGTCCATTGGCTATAGCAAAATGTGTGTGGCACGTCCCCTTCTATAAGGAACAGACGCTTGGCAGCTTCTGCACTCCTTGAAACCTCTAAACTTGTGTTTTTTATATATTCGGGTGGCCCCTGCCTGTGACATCTGTCACAATCCGTGGCTCTAAAACATAAAGACATATTAGAAATGGGACCCATGACTCTCTGCTCACTTTCAAATAGGGATAGGTGACAGCGTCCGTAGCAACAACTATCTGGTACGTGGCAGCTTTCGCAGCCTTCTTGTAGCATTAGAAACCCATTTGAGACTCATGCGGAGGTTGACACATGGCGGGCTTCGCGTCATTTGAGAAACATTTATTGTCGTCAGAGAAAAAGGGGCAACAACTTTTACTTGGGCGCCGCATCCACCACATGGCGTTCTCTGCAATACTAAACTTTTACACTGGGACCCACCCCCATTTATTACTTTTCGTCGAAGGATATAGAAACAGATACGCGGAAGCTGACACTTGGTAAGCTCCGCAACTATCATAAAATACACCTAGCTCCCTCCACAGGCACTATGAAACTTTATAACTGTGTCTCCGCAGGTGACACATGGTGTCTTCCGTAGGGTCTCAATTTAGAATATATTAGAGACATTTACTCCATATGGCACGACTACTTTACTCTGAGACTCTATATTGGGGCCCACCCTTATCCTTCACTTATCATTAAAACATATAAGAACCAACCTGCAGAAGCTGACACTTGGCAAGCTCCGCAGCTACTACAAAAGACACATGGCTTCCTCCGCGCTGACGTTGAAACATTTAGGGAGTGCCTCCATTGATGACACGTGGCGCTGTTCACAGCCAGTAACTTAAAACAAAATAGAAACATCCTTTGCTACATGGCACACTATGCATTAAAGTTACTACTTAGACACAAAAGCGGCTTGAAAATGGGACTTGACACTTGGCGAACTTCGCGGCACTAGCAAAAAGAAAACCTGTAGTAACAGCGAAGTGAAACCCTGGTAAAACCCTCATGGCCATTCTCAGCACATTTTCATACACAAAACTGAAACTCGCGGGCACGCTGCTGAAAACAAAATGTAGAGTTTTATACTCTACAGTTCTTGGCGACCAGAAGGGATTTTGAGCTTGCTCAAAAAGAACCCAAAACTTGGCAAAATATATGTATATAAAATACAAGACAGGGTCATAAATTTTGCAAAGCTGTCTAATAGATGGACCATTTTGAATCAGAAAGTCCCTGCTTGCTCTGTAAATCTTGAAAGGCAAAATCAAGATTTATTATGTCTTTATGGGAGAAACTCTGCAAAATCTGAACCGCGGTCTTCAGTTGAAACTCTAATTGGGCCATCAGTATCAAGACAGCTTCTACCTCCTGTACTGATGAGGAATCACTTAAACCTTGAAAAATAGATTGATCATTTTGCTTTGTCAAAAGCAGGGTCTTGATATCATCTATCATCAGAACAGTGCTATCATCAGGAAAAGGTGAGGGAAGACCCAGCTGCACCAAACCTTCAATGTGTCTCTTCATGTCCTTTACTCCTTTGACAATATCCAGGAGCTCCTTACAGCTTGTAGCAGCTAAATTGCAACTTAAAACTTTATTTACTCTCTTTGCAGCTACCATCCTGTCACTGATCCCTGCTGCTAACAAAGTTTCATATGTTGTGTCATATAGTTTATTCAGCAATAGTTGTGAGTTAGAAACTCTCAAGGAGACAGTAGATAGAGTGGCTTGAACTGAAGTTTCCACCTTCTCGCACAACAGTTGTGCATTTAACAGGAAGGTTAAGGAGGGCTTTAGTTGAACAATCTCATCAGAGATCCTGTTCCACACTAAAACATATAGCTCCTTGACCAGATTCAGAACTCTAGCATTCTGTGGTCTATTAGCTAACTCAAGTGTTAGCTGTTTGTCATTTGTCGCTCAGCTAGGAGTTGTGCCTGTATTGCTGCAGCAACATTTTGTTCACTTAGTAGTTTCTGCTGAAACTGTGTGGCCTGTTGCATCTTTTCTTGATACCTCTTCTCTAAGGTGGCTTTTTCTTGCCTCAAAACATTTATTGCAACTTTTTCTAGAGCAAGCTCTACCTTTAGAGAAGCATTTTGTGCCACTGTCACTTGATGGATTTGACAGGAAATAGTATTTTGCAACTGCTTATGTAGATTCTCTATTTCTTCCTTCTTAGTCTGCAACTCTCTAGCAAGATTGCCACTATTTATCTTCTCTTGAACTAAGTCATTTTCAATTTTCTGCAACTTCCTAGAGATTTTCAAGTAGTCAGTTGTGACAGCAGAAGTGGTTTCATTCAGCAGCTTGACCCTATCTTGTGGTCTAAATAGTGACATATCCATGGCTACTACATTCATGGCAAAGTCCTGAGGCTGCATCTGCTCATTTGGTTTTATCACATTTGGGGACAAATGTGTGACAGTTAGCTGCTGTTGAATAGGGTCAAAGAGAGACCTTATGTGTGGGACAACCAAGCTTTTATTTTCTTTCTTTCTTTTCTTATCCATCCTGGCTTCTCTAGCTTTCTTTGCAGTGTCTGCTTGAGCCTGGAAAGTGGGAGGAGAGGTAATATATCCTCTAGCAAAGCGATGGCCCTGAGGCAAACCATAAGGAATAGCCAAATGTTGGCTAGGGGAAATTTGGGGAGGGACTCTCTTTGGAACAGAGGGGGAAAAGAATGGCAATGAGGGGGCCTGTGAAGACATGGCCTGAGGACTAGCAGGTGGGGCAAATAATGATATAGGCATAGCAGAGGTGGTAGGGGATATTAATGTCTGGCCAATTGGGATTGCCACCCCTAAGGTAGAAGAAAGAGACTGAGAGGAAGAAGGAGAAGAAACACTTACCTGAGGAGCAACATATGTAACTGGTAGTTGCTATTGTAGAGGGTCTGTTTCTTCATCTGACTTTGGTGGCAGGTTCAATTTTCTTTGCTTCCTCAGCCTTTCTCCTGTCTCTTCTTCTGTTGATTCCTTCTCTGCAATATGTACCATTACTGATGGTGGCATAGATACAAAACTGGAAGTTCCAGTAACTGAAACTGATGGAGTCCCTCCAAATGGTGATGACACCGCATTCTTTTGTTTTTCTAAGGTATTGAGAGATTGGGGCCATGGAGATACAGGGACAGCAGAAGAGGCCTGTCCTGTTACTTGCATTGTATGAGTTGACTCAGCATCCTCTTCAGACTCTTCACCCTTCTTGTGGATTTTTCTTGTATTAGGGCTAGAAATTGGAGAGGGATGCCATTCATCCCAGATGGATTCCCATCTCTCATCTGTATCAACTTTCCCAAAAGAGTGTGTCAATTCAAATATCTCCTGCCTATATTTCCAATAGGCTTCTATTTTCTCAGGATTCCAGTCCTAGGCTTGAAGAGCTTTCTTCAAACCAGTGCCCATTCTAATCTTAGGGTCAAAGGCCCTTTCCTTAACATAGAAGGTCTCCCATGGCCTGGGTCCCTCATAAGGCAAATCTGCTAGTTCCACATATAGGTCTGGGGTATCTTCCTTAGGGTTTCTTTGATCCTCCAAAAAGGGACGACCCTCATGTACTATTTTAGCCCCAACCTTGTTGGTTTTAACCCAGGAGGCTATAAAATTGTTTGGGTCATATCTCCACTTATCCTCAATGATTAAGAATCCCAAGACAGATAACTTTCTAAGCAATAGGTGTTCAGCATCCCTTACTTCTAATGCCATGTTCCTTCTAACCCAAGGGATATCATACATTTTCTTTTTCTTCTTCTTGCTGCCATACTCATTGTCAACCACAGACACTTGCCGGGTTACTTCTAAAAACACTAGCCTAGGGGTCAAAACTTTGGGCAGCAGCATGGGTTCATCATTGAAGCCATGGACCCTAATGATAGTATTTCGTGCCCCAAAGTAGTAGTCACATGAGATTGGGCAATTGGTCATGAAGCCCCTTATGCTCTATGTCAATCTGTGTTCTACAGGCTCAGGGCTCAAATGGCAAAAGACAGGAGCGACAAAGAGTTCCCAGAACTCATAAGGGTCTGACACCTCAGATAGCACATGTGTCCATGCAGACACAGGAATAGTTCTACTTTGCCCAAAATTTGGGTCATACATGTTCAATTGCATAGTTTGTCCAAATATGTGGTTCTGATATAACATCAAATGAAATAGGTAAGCAGAATACCTGAATACTCCCATGGCTTTAAAATTGATGAGTTGATCAACCATGGAATAAGCAATTTGTTCTAAAAAATCCAGCCAAAATTCCTGCAACTTATCCACAGTCTTCAACCAGAAGAGGATTGTAATTTGCCAATCATAGACGGTGGTGTCTTCCTTCATCCCAAAAATGAAAGAAATCATGGACAGTGCCTCTTGACTAGCCTGACTAAAATGTGCCCTTCTTGTAGGTAATGTGGGCATCTGGTTATTGTCATCTGCCAGCTGCATTTCTGAGTTAAGAAACCTAATTTGGTTGTTCACATTCGACCATGTCTTTTGCATCTTGGCAATAGTAGGAAAAGTGGCAGTTCGATCATGATACAGGGCCAACATGTCCCTTATAGCCTTAGGTGTAATTTGCACTATAAACTAACCCTATTGAATGGTATTTGAGAGTGCATGGAACAACTCTGTGCATAAATCAATTAGGTCAGGGCAAAGATGCACATTAGGGACCACAAACTGCGCCAATTGTGAGGTCCAAATCCTCATTCCAAAGGTCTGAGACTACCCACTCTTCGCTTTCTGAATGCATCTCTAGTGTGCCCCTTCACAAAGAGCCTTGGTAAAATTTTGAAGGGCTGGGTCGAAGATACCATCTGCGAAATCCTTTACTTTCGCTAGGTCGATGGAGTAACCTACTTCAGGGACTCGCGTTCTAGGGTAGGGTGTCTTAGGTTGCGCAGGAGCCGAGGCGTAAGATTTACTTCTCAAGAGCCTGTCAATTGAATCATATATTCCAAGTCCTTCCTGAGAGGACTGTGCTTCGGCCATGACTGTATTCTGCAAGGAAATGTGAGAAGCTTTGACACAAACAACTGTGAGAGAGAAATGATACTCAGCTATGGCGATCGCTAGGGACTAGAGGCAATAGTGATTCGCAGCAAAGAGGTAGAAACAAATGAAAGCCACAGTTAGGATTTTTGCTAATTTAATGAGGCTTTTAATGACACATTGAGTCTCATAAATGGCATTTACGCCAAGGAAACCGTTAGTGTATCTTTTGAAAACTCCGTGGAAAGGAGTGTCAGAACATTATGAGAGTGGCTGTGAAAGTGTACTTTCCAGAATTTTGGGGACTAGAGACAACCTTAATGAATGCGAGCCTTTCGAAAAGAGATGGGGCTTGTGTTGTTGACACGTGTTCACAAAACACTTATTTAAAAGGAAAGTGGGAAAAGAAAGGGGGAAAATAGGAAAGCTACAAAAAAAAGGAAACTAACTAACTATGGTACATAAGTGCCCCTACTTAGTTAAAATGCTTCAGATAGATCCCATTTACAGGAATCTCTTCAGGTTCACCATCCATGGTCTCGAGCTCAAAAGAATTTTGCTGCTTATAGGAACGAATCTTGTAAGGGCCAATCCACAATGACTCAAACTTGTTGTGTCGGCCTGGCTTGGTAGCTCTTTCATCCCACTTCAAAACCACTGAGCCCACTTCAAAATGTGGGTTTGAAGTTTTCTTGTCAAAATAATCCTTGATAATTTTTTGGTGTCTCATTAGTGACTCATGTGCTTTCTCTCTTTTCTCTTGTACATCCAGTAGTTCTGCAAGTCTAACTTGCATTGGGCCATTTTCTTCAATTTCTATCTGCTTTAATAACTGTAAAGTAGGGATCTCCAGGCTCAGTGGCATTACTATTGATTTGCCATAGACTAATTCATATGGAGACATTTTTGTCACCTGCTTAGGTGTAATTCTATCAGCCCACAATGCAGTATTGAGCAATTTGTGCCACTCTCTTAGATAATTGGTTCTAATCCTCTTAATGAGTCTGATTAGGTTTTTGTTAGTAGACTTTGCCAGACCATTACCCTGAGGGTAATAATTTGAAGAAGTTTTCAAATAAATTCCATACCTTACTGTAAACTCTGATATCTTTGTTCCCAAAAATTCCTTCGCATTATCTAATATGATGGTACGAGGAGGGCCAAAACGAGTAGTAATGCTTTCCAGAAAGTCCAGTATTACCTTTTCTGTTGCTTCCTTGAGTGGTACTGCTTCACTCCATCTGGTAAAGTAATCAGTGGCTATAAGGATCCATTTGTGTCCCATACTTGACACTAGATTTATCATACCAATGAAATCAAGACCCCATTGGGCAAAGGGCTCATCTATAATTATGGGGCTTAGGGGCATTACTGCATTTCTTCTTTTTCCTGTATAAAACTGACAGGCTTGGCACTCTTTGACCAACTGATAATAGTCTGTAAATAAAGTGGGCCAGAAGTATCCTGCTTGAGTTATTTTTATTGTAGTGGTCCTTGCTGAAAAGTGTCCCCCTGAGGCTCCATGATGCAGTTCATGTAATATTGTTTGGGCTTCATCTTTCTCTATGCATCTTAAAAGTATGCCATCAGTATTTCTTCTGAAAAGAACATGGTCAATTAATACAAAGTAGGAACCTCGCTGTCTATAATACCTTCTCTTATCATGGGAGAGCTCATTTGGGAAAATCCCATGTTTCATAAATTGAATCCTATTTGTGACCTAGGAATTTTGATCAATCTCTTGGATTCTCAACACATTCTCACTTTTTGTTTCTTCAGTCACCATTTTCTCCATGTCTTGGGCCATATATTGGCACAATCCTTTGCCTCTGACTAGCTTAGTGGGTCTGACCTCCACATCATATTCGAGGATTTTTGTTATCCAGTTTGCTCTTTTCTCAGTGATCTCACCCTCCATAATGTATTCTCTCACACTAGGGTGAGCCACTAATATCAGAATTTTATTCCCTGTTACCATGTGTCTGAATTTCTTAAGGGCTTTGACCATGGCATATGCCTGTTTCTCCACAAAATTGTATCTGGCCTCATATTCCCTGAGTGTCCTAGAGAAAAAGGCTATTGGGTGCTCTCCTTCTTTCTGTTCATCTTTCTGAGTCAAAATAGCAGCAACACTGAATTCACCTCCATACACATACATTATAAAAGACTTAGAAAAGTCTAGATTTCTAAGTACCGGGGTTGTTGAAATGGCTTTCTTGATTTCTTCAAAAGCCTGTCTCCCTTCTAGAGTCCATTTGAAAACTAGATCCTTCTTTAGCAATAGTGTTATTGGCCTAATCAATCCTGCAAAGTCAGATATGAACCAGCTGACAAAATTGATCTTCCCTAGAAAGGATTAAATAGCCTTTTTATTAACACGCAGAGACAAGTTCATTATGGCAATGACTCTTTCTGGATCAATAGAGACTCCATCCTTTGACACTATATGCCCCAATAGTTTGCCTTGAGGTACTGCAAAGATGCACTTCTTGGGGTTGAGGGATATTCCAAACTCTTGACACTTCTTAAAGACAGCCTCTAAATGATCAAAATGATCAACAACATTTTTAGAGAAAATAGTGAGGTCATCAAGATAAATCGGGATAATTTTTTTTATGAGCTCTCTAAATGCTACATCCATTTCTCTTTGAAAAGTGGCTCCGGCATTTGAATGGCCAAATGGCATCTTAGCATATGCAAATGTTCCCCATTTGGTAGTGAATGCAATCTTATGTTGGTCTTCATCAGCCAACCAAATCTAATTATATCCAGAGAAGCCATCTAGCAAAGAAAATCTCTCTGATCCAGCCACAGTCTGTAAAATTTGTTCCATAGAGGGTAGGGGATAATGGTCTTTCAAGGATGCTCTATTTAGATCCTTAAAATCTACATAGAGTCTTATATCACCATTCTTTTTCCTTACTGGCACTAGGTTTGATACCCAGGTTGAGTGCTTGATTGGAAAAATAATCTTTGATTCTAAGAGCTTCTGCAACTCATCCACCATTAGAGTTTCAATTCTAGGATTCACTGGCCTTTGCTTCTATCTAACTGGATTAGATCCTTTAGTCAGCTCTATGGTGTGCTGAATGATATCTCTGTTATAGCCATGAAGGTCTTCATAGGTCTAGGTGATCACTCTGTCATATCTTTCACACAAGTCAATTAGTCTTTCTTTTTCTTCTAGGGTTGTGGAATTTCCAATTTTCAACTTCCTTCCTTCACTAACTTGGATTTCAGAATAATCTGCTTTATCTTCTTGAAACCTCTTTTTCTCTAGGCTTACATCCTCTGGGTCAAATAAGTTTTCTAAGGTAATCAGTCCTTTAGGGAGCTTATTTGACTTCAATTGAATAATTTGGTCACCATATGCTTCTTCAATCCTAGGGTGTAACTGATCAGCAAATTCTCTTGATTGTTGCAAAAATGAGAGGACTTGGAAATCATTTTCAAAAACTTGCCAATTTTGGTCATTGTCTGGGATAGTTGGCCTCACAATAACTTTCATTGACTCATTATTTACCAGTAAATCAGTTGTTGGGTCAAACTGTGAACCAACCTGTGCCATTCTATCTGCCTCAGAATTTTGGGCTCTAGGAACTACTTCAATATTGAAAGCTTCAAAATCATCTATTAAGTCCCAAATCCTGTGTCTATAGGATCTCATCCTTACATTTTTGGCTACTGCCTTTTCTCTGATTTGTTTCACTACTAGTTTTGAATCTCCTCTTACTATCAGATTCTTTACTCCCTTTTTCTTGGCTAACATGAGTCCATGCACCAAGGATTCATACTCAACATCATTATTGGTACAGGCAAATTGAAAACGGATGGCCCTTAAAATTTTCTCACTATTTGGGGCAGTAAGGCAAATTCCTGCTCCAGCACCATTTTTACTTCTAGCCCCATCAAAATTTAGAGTCCAGATCTCTGAGTCCTTTTCAGATTCTTGAGTCTGTGGTGTTTCTTCCCTTAAGACATTTGGGATTTCATGGTCTTCATCAAATATGACATAAGTGCCTAAACCAGTAGAGTCATAATTTCCACAGGGATCACTTTGCATCATAGTCAATAACTGGTTATTCTCTTCCTCTTGTTGGTCATATTCATTCCAGTCTCCTAACTCTTCAACAAAGATTATCTCTTCTTTATTCAGCATAGCATGGGCTGCCTCTAATTTTGGGGTTAATTCATTTGTGATGTGATCCTTAGATAATGACTCAGATAGTATTTTCATTTTTGTCCCATATTTGGTTCTTAGAATGAGGTGAGACCAATCAAGTGACATATAACCTCCTATCTTGGCTGTAAAATCTCTGGATATACATAGACCAAATGCAGGAGGAATATCTATGACTACTACATCCTGATTCACAATTATATTAGGGCAAGTGTACAATTGCAATGGGAGTTGTTTAATTTTCCCTATTGTTTGCACTGATTTCCCATCCAACTACATAACTCCTCTAGTAAGTGGCTCATACATTATCTTCAAAGCATCTTCTATTTGTTTTGGCATTATTGTAGTACTGGCCCCAGAGTCTATCATTGCATTATGCAATAGTTTCTTTCCAACTATTAAAGTTAAATAAAAGGGCTCTGGTTTGGATTTACCTACATCAGGTGCATTATTCAATAGGGTTGTTGTCTGCAGAGGTACAATATCTTTGACCTGCAACCTTTCTTTATTAGGAGATCCTCCTTTGACATCAGTATGTTTAGGCACTTCTTGGCCTTATAGAGCTTCTTGCAACAGTGTCTTCTACTCAGGAATAGCTAACATGTCCCAGATTGATACATGTGTTGGAGTTCTTTTTAGCTGATCCACCACGTTCACAGGCCCTAATGCTTAGGGCTTGGAGTAATAAGGATACCTTGCTTTTTCTTGAATTTGTCCAGAGGCTACTTGATTCTGCACAGGCTGAGGTATTTCTTGTCTAGGGATTGTATTCTAGTGACTCTGAAATGGAGGAGCTCCCATGATTTCATTATTTGTGACTTCAGGCTGCTCCTTCATTCTCCTCTTGGCTCTGGTATAGTAATCTAATTGTACCAATGGCTTCTTGGAAGTAGATGCTTCATTCAAGAACACTGAATCTTCTTCCTCAATCCATGAAAACAAAGCATGCTCAGGGGCTATTTCCTCTTCCTGCTGTAAAGACATCCCTTGCATCTGAGCCACCAAGACTGCATTTTGTACACCAAGAGACTGATATGGTTGAGTGTTAGTAGTTGTAAATTGTCCTTCTAATCCTCTTTGTTCTAATATCTTCTGCTGTAAATTTCCTCTGGGGCAGTCCCTAGGCATATGGGCATTGTTGCAAGGAAAACACCAAGCATTTGTGCCGTCTACAAAATTATTTTGCCCTGGAACAATCTCCCTATTGGGATTAGGAGGAATAGTCTGTAAAGGTGTAGGGACTATGACTAACTGGTTTGATGGTTGAGGGTTAGCTTGCCTTTGAGGGCCTTGATACTGATTTGGCTGAAAGGGAGGTCTATTTCCTTGGTAACCTTGATATTGGGGTTTTGGATAAGGATTCTGTTGTCTCTTTAGATTAATTATCTCATTTGAAAAAGGTTCTTAAAATATTCTTGACATCATCCATTTTAGATGATTGAATAGGAGCAGCTACTTTAGCAGGTTGCTGGGGAAATGAGTACATAGACACAGGTGGGGTTATAGGGTTAGGGACTTCCTGAGGCAGAGGTAAGGTAATTTCTAGAAACATGGGCATAGGAGGCCTTGGGGGCAACTTTTCAGCATCTATTAAATTATTTTCAGCTTTGACTACAAACTCATAAGCCTCTGGTAGTGTTTGACCTCCAAGAGACTGGATCATCACTGATATATCTGAGTTCAAAGCTTTAAGGTAAAACACAATAGCCATACCTGGTAATGGTCTTGCTGTAGCAGGAATTCTCTCCCAAGTCTTTTGAAATCTTGAGTTGAAGTCAGTCATTGCTTCTTGTGGTGCCCTTTTGATAGTAATCAATTGTTGCAGTAAAGAAAATTTGTCACCCTTTTCTTTAAATCTTGTAAAAAAAGCATCTCCAAGCTAATCCCATGTAGATATTGTGTTTGGGGTCAAAGATCTATACCAATCTAGGGCCTTTCCTTTGAAAGAAGCTGCTAACAACCTTATGGCCACATTCTGTTGAGTGATCATATGTACTACACAGACATCAGACACATCTTGCAGATGCTTTCAAGGTGTCTTGAAATCTTCCCCACTGAACTTAGGTAGAGCCTTTAGAGCATTGGCTGGGATAGGATCCCAAGTGGTTGGTGGTATTGGGAGGACCAAAGGACTGCCAATGTTCCAATTTGCATAATTCCTTGGGGCTACAGGTGCTCCCATATTTTCTCTTAGTGGTGTTGCAAACTGATTGACTCTTCTCCTTGGATTAGCTATCAGTGGTGGCAAAAGAATCCCTAGATTAGCAGCAGATTGAGCTCTTGTTACAAGTCCATAGCTCTGACTTCCTGTGGCTTTCTGGCTCATACAATCTTGATAGAAACTTAGAGAAGTGGTCCCACCAGGCGTGCCAAAAACTGTTGATGTGTAAAATTGCACAGGTTCCAACACCAACATGGGAAGTTTCAGGAATGTGGGACTTTGCTACCTGAAACAACCTCCAGATTTCAAAGAAGCTGGCTCTTCTCTATCTTGTATGGGTTTGGGGAAAAGAGTAGGAATTAACAAAATTAAAGATACAATTAAAAACAAATCTATCTATGGCGATGTGCTTGAATAGTAAGTATCTCTCTCAACGTAAGCACAATGAAGCCATTCTCAAAATTCAGTTACGTTAAAGAGCAAATGTTGCATGATTAACATAAACAGATATAATGAATAAACTTAAAAGGCTCACAAAATAGACAATTTACAATGACACAGAAAATATCAACCAAGGCACAGAACTCTATCTTTCTCATTAATTTTCCAGCAATATAAGAGGCACAGATATATGCACAGTTACATTCAATTTCTGAATCAAGAATAACAAAAATAAAGGCAAAATGATATTCACTAGTCACAGCAAAAGTCTCAAAACTTCTTGTAAATCTCTGATAGGAATCTCTCTAAGGAATCTCTCTATTTGAATGAATATGAATGTATTACCAATGTTACATATTTATAGCATAGGATCGACTCTAGATTGCTTGCACAATCAAATCCCAACGGCCTAACCAAACTGGAGCTAACTGGAAGTCTCTGACACTTAAGATCTTTCAGATCTGCAAATAGTTATAATAACTGCGAGTCCATTGGCTGTGGCAAAATGTGTGTGGCGCGTCCCCTTCTATAAGGAATAGACACTTGGCAGCTTCCGCACTCCTTAAAACTTCTAAACTTGTCTTTTATATATTCGGGTAGCCCCTACCTATGACATCTGTCACAATCCGCGACTCTGAAACTTAAAAACATATTAGAAATGGGACCCATGACTCTCCGCTCACTTTCAAACAAGAACAGGTGGCAGCATCCGCAGCAACAACTATCTGGTACGTGGCGGCTTCTGCAGCCTTCTTGTAACATTAGAAACCCATTTGAGACTCACGCGGAGGTTGACACATGGCGGGCTTCGCGTCATTTGAGAAACATTTATTGTCATAGGAGAAAAAGGGGCAACAGCTTTTACTTGGGCGCCGCATCCACCACATGGCGTTCTCCGCAATACTGAACTTTTACACTAGGACCCACCCCCATTTATTACTTTTCGTCGAAGGATACAGAAACAGATATGCGGAAGCTAACACTTGGTAAGCTTCGCAGCTATCAGAAAATACACCTGGCTCCCTTCACAGGCACTATGAAACTTTATAACTGTGTCTCCGCAGGTGACACGTGGTGTCTTCCGCAGGGTCTCAATTTAGAATATATTAGAGACATTTACTCCATATGGCACGATCTGCTTTACTCTGAGACTCTATACTGGGGCCCACCCTTATCCTTTAATTATCATTAAAACATATAAGAACCAACCTGCGGAAGCTGACACTTGGCAAGCTCCGCAGCTACTACAAAAGACACATGGCTTCCTCCGTGCTGATGTTGAAACATTTAGGGAGTGCCTCCGCTGATGACATGTGGCGCTATTTGTAGCTAGTAACTTAAAACAAAATAGAAACATCCTTTGCATTAAAGTTACTACTTAGACACAAAAGCGGCTTGAAAATGGGACTCGACACTTGGCGAACTCCACGGCACTAGTAAAAAGAAAACCTATAGCAACAGCGAAGTGAAACCCTGGTAAAACCCTCGTGGCCATTCTTAGACAAATTTTCATACACAAAACTGAAAATCGCGGGCACGCTACTGAAAACAAAATGTAGAGTTTTATACTCTACACCTGCAAATGGATAAAGCATTTTACTTTGATAGGTTATTTTGTTGGAAGGGTTCCTCTTGAAAGCATGCTTAAGGACTGGGTCACTAAAGCTTAGGTCCCACATGGGGTCTAGCTAGATTTTGTTCAAAACCTTACCAACCTTACCAAAGGTTTCTTTCTTTTTTGCTTTATAGAAGACAATCATGCGAAGGCCATTCTAAATCATGGCCCTTGGTTTCTTCATGCATCCCCTTTGGTTTTTCAACCTTGGAATCATGACTTTTCAATCTCTAAAGACAGAGGCCTTCGTGTCCTAGTCTAGTTTGAATTCCCTAGGTTATCCTTGCCATGCTGGAATTTGTTGTCCATAATTGTTGGCTCACTTGGAAAATTTGTGTGTTGAGATGGAATGATTTTTCTTGGCTCATCCCCAAAAGTGTATATGTGTTAAGGTTGACCTCACTAAAGACCTAAAAGACATAGTAGACATTCAAATTGGTCAGATGCATCTCACCCAGCATGTCCTCTACCTTAATTTTTCCAACACTTTTTTTAGGAGTCAATCCTTTGACCATGAGATAAAGGATTATCCCTTGGCTTCTTGCAACAAGCCCTCTGAGGCCCCTTCTTCTAAAAATGAGGAAGGGTGGCCTTCAGTAGGTAATTATAAAACTAGTCATCCTGTTAGCAATGGTGGAGCTCAAACCAAGCCCCCAGTTCATATTGTGGCTTCTGATAATCAAACAATAAATTCATTGACCAATAACAACAACCAAGATGTTAAGCAAGGTGCTTCATCAAACCCTCTTACCAAGGGGAAGGAGTTGGTTTCTCCTAGAGGTGAGTTGTCTAGTTGGCCATAATTTTCTAGAATACCTTTATGAGCATTTGTTCTATCTTCATAGCCAGAAGTGACTATTCATTATTCTCAGCCATTGACCTTGAGAAGGTCTCCTAGCCCACCAAGGTGCTTGGAGGAAGGAGAAATGACTTCTAATAAGAGAAGGGTTAGCATTCCCCTTGTTCAATTGGGTTGTTTCTCACAAGATGATTTTTTCCAATTTAATCACTATTCTACTATTGATGAGCCATATAGTGATGATATGCCACTTGATTCACATCAATGAAATTTCTCTCCTAGAATGTTTGAGGTATCATTGATCTCTCTAGGAAGTATATTGTGAGAGATACTCAATATCGATTTTCAGACAGATGTTTTTTATTTAGAAGAAGTTAAAATCATTGGGTTTTTTTCCAGCTGCTTGTCATGTTAGTTGGCTAGCCAACTCTTTTTAGCATAGCAATCATGACATGTGTCATGGAGGTGTTGTCACCTTTCTTTCTCCAAGGTGGCATTTGCATATTCTTGATCATGGATGTGACTCCACCAATTGGGCACTCTAGACCATTCTCAATATTGATAATTATTATTTTGGTATTATTAATGCTTATGCTTCCAATGATACAGTTGAAAGATCTGCCTTATGGTGATGGATCATTGATTAAATGCCTATCGCCACTTGGGTTATGTGCAAGGATTTAATATGGTAGAGATGGCTTATGATAAAGATGATTCTCTTCCTATACATTGGATAGCTGGTGAGAGGGAAGCTTGGTATTACATGTGCAATAAATTAGGCCTTTTTCATCCTAACATTGGCCATCGTCATGATCATCCCCATTGGTTTACGTGGAGTAATTTTTCTTCTAGATCTAACAAAGTTTATAAATGGCTTGATGGTGCTATGATCTCAGCCCAAGCCTTTTTTTCTTTTGCTAGTTGTTTTCCTTCTTCCAATGGTTCCTTTGCTTGATTTCCTTTGTTCTGACCACTCTCCCATCTAGTTTCATATTTATTTGTAGTTTTCTCATCCCAAGAATAATAAGACAAAATTCTTTCTCAATACTTCCTTACTGATTCATCAACCCACATTGTCCCATATTTGTCAGATTTGGACTCTTGAGCCAAGGCCTACTAAGAAGATAGGTTGGATTAACTATTGGAATAGTGACATCAAGTGCATCACTCATTTCCTTCACATGTATGGCCACCAAGTGGTGGCATTTCACCTCCACTCATACAAGGCTACCACCTTAGAGCTCTGCTAAGCCACTGTTGCAGTCAAAGTCAACCCCTTTTCTCCTACTCTCTAATTGTAGGTGGTTGAGCTTCACCATCAAAAATAGATTGCTGATAATCATACTACTAGAGGGGCCTAGATTAAGGATAGATTGCACAGTTGGGTATAGAGCTTCTAAAGAATTACTCCAAGCTCTTCATGCCCACCACACCTCCTAAGACATTAAGTAAATCTGTGATGAGAACCAATTGCTTAAAGAGCTCCTAAATATTCTCCAAGCCTTTGTTCGACAGTGCTAGAGCAAGTTTTCAAAGCTCAAGAGAATTCTCCTTAATGTGATCATGCTCTACAGGAATGTCTTCATGTTGTCCCTTGTGTGGTTTCCTCTTCTCAGTATGTGTATTGTGATCAATTTCTCTTCATTACCAACCTTCATGAAGTTGTCTTCACTATGAACAATGAGAAAGCCCCAGGGTGCGACGGTTTTCCTTTTGAATTTTATAAGACACTCTAGGACACTGTGAGTGAAGATCTTCATAAAACTCACCTTGAATATTTTCACTCTAATTATTTAGGAAAATTTATTAACAAAGGTAGCATTAAGCTCATACCTAAGTCTACAAATCTTGAGGATATTTGTAATTTGTAATCGATCACCTTGCTTAATGTATCTTATAAGATCATCGCTAAAGCACTCACCTTGAAATTGGGACATTTTTACTACAAATCATCCAACTTGAACAAACTAACTTTATCAAATCCATATTTAGTTTGGATATATTTTTTTTGTGTGGGAAAGGGTATGGAATGGGCCCATCGCTCTCAATAAAAACCATTTTTATCAAAATTGATTTTGCTAAAGCCTAGGACCACATCTAGTGGTCCTTCATCATTGTTATGCTTCAAGATTTAGGATTTAGCCCACACTTTGTTCAGTATGTGCACACATTCTTTTTACAAGTGCCTCTGCTTGCATCACTAACAATGGCTACCAATCTTTTTCCTTTGGGTTGTTCAGGTCCATTCCTTAAGGATGTCCTCTGGTGCCAACCCTTTATGTTCTTGTTGCTAAGGCATTTGGTTATCTTTTAGCCCACTTGGTCTCCCAACAACTTATCAAAGGCATCTCTCTTCCCAATTCTATTACTCAACTAGTGAATGAGAATTTTGCTAATGACTATGTTGGTGTCAAGCACCTCCTAGGAGCACAACTTGTAGGATAAACCTTCACAATATGAGAGAAGCAAAGCTATTTCACTAGAATGATGAAAAATATTAATGAGATGCTAAAATATTGTACATTAGCCTTCCTTATAAAGGCAAGGAGAAAGCTGGTAAAAATATAACCGGAAACAATTAATTATTACATGAATGCACCAAAATGCAACTACCAACTAATATCTAATATGCACCTAATAAAGTATAATGATGCCTAAGTAAAACTTAAACAAACATAAATGGTAAAACCCATTTACTCCAACAACCCCCTTAAGTACAACTTAGGGAGTTATTATGCAATACATGAGAAAGATGCAATATGGGTCCCGGCTACACAACCATGTCAGGTACCCATCTACAATGTAAAATGCAATGCAATGCAATCTCTCACAAGTGGAGAAAAGGAGAAAACCCAGTGGGACAAAACTCCTCTCCAAAAGAGAGAAAAGAAAAGAAAATGATGCATGGAGGACTCACTAGTACCCCCCAAGGACTACATACATCATGTATATACAATCAATGATCCCCCCCGTAGGAAGGAACAAGAGAGACATTATATCCCCCCCATAATGAATAAGCTCCAATGCCGATGAAGTATGCTTGGAAACAAACGATGATCCAATGCCTTCAAGAAACACCTCTCCCCTTAGGAAGAAACAAGTCCACTGAATGATGAAGAAACCACTCCATATCCAATTGAAAGGAGGAAGGAAGTCTCCAAATAGAAATATCTAAAAAGTGAGGAGGAGTCTCTAAGCATGAATAATCCACCACATAATCATGATAAAAAACAACCAACAAATGTGACAAATCAAGTGAAGGAGAAAACTTATCAATGCCAATCTCCAAGAAGATATAGATGTAGCAATAGTCGTGCTGAAACTATCATCAAAGAGGAGAGAAATCCCCTCAAATATGTCTCCCAAATCTGCAAGATGAGACTCCACAAACAAGTCTAAAATGCCTGCCAAATACTCATCCAATAAAGCATGATCTAAAAAAATATGAACAACCTGCTCAAGAGTAAGACCCAAATTTGAAGTAGAAGGAGGAGGAGGAAGGTTAACACTAGTCTCTAGAACACCAAGATTCAAATGACCAAAGTTCTCCTCACAAACGTGATTCACCATTGATGGAAGGGTATGAACATTAGCTAAAGGAATATCATCATTGGGAGAAAAATGAGAAAAAGAATACAAGCTAGATACATGATCGACAACCCTAGTAGCAATGATATATCTAGTCTCTATGTACCGAATGTATACATGATCAGGAGTGAACTCAACTGTCTTATCTTGTGCACCATGAGTAATTTGATAAACCAAAAGGAGATTAGTAGTTAAGGAGGGTACACAAAGAACTTCATTAAAGAATCCTTTACCCATATCAATAGGACCTTTCCCACAAACATTCATGTATGTATTGTTACCCATAAAAATATTAGATGAACTACAAGGCTCAAAAGAAGAGAACATATCCATAGAAGATGCCATATGATGAGATGCTCCTGAATCAAGAAGCCATCTCCCTTTTTTAGGAATAGTGGAAGCCAAGAGTGCTTTACCTTTCATCCCATTAGAAAATCCTGCATTCCCTGACTATGTAGATGAAGATGTTGTCGAATGTGATGCGGAAGAAGAAGTAGAGGAGGACTCTGATGAGGGCAGTGGGATGTTGTTCTTGTGAAGAAGGTGAGTAAGCTCATCAATCTTCTTAGTGTAAAACCTATGCTCATCATGTCCATATTTCTTGCAATAAGCATATTTGATCTTCTTCTTTTGTGAGAAGAGGTCTTGGTCTCAGGAGTGGGTTGTGAAGGATGATCCTTAACTTTCTCTTTAGACTTAGAATCCTTATTATGCTTCTTGTCCTTGCCATTTCAAGCCTTAGGATCTTTTGAAAGAAGTGCTTGAGCCTTTGTAAGTGTCAATGTTCCCATTTATGCCAACTTTGCTTGTTCCCTTGTGAGTTGCGCTACAAAACCATCAAGAGAAGGCATTTTATATGCACTACCTAGAGCATCCATGGTAGCATAAAATGCATAAACAAATACAGAATAATTAGGACCTAACTTAGAGAGAGTAGATAGAATCAACTACTCATCATCCTTTTTAACCCCACATTCAGACAACTGCAATATGAGAGAATTAACCTTGGTGAAAAAGTCCTGGATATTGTCAAAATATCTAGGATCTAGATTCATTAGTTCATTCTCCAAATAAAATTTCCTCATCTTATCTGGCTTACCAAAAATATTCTCTAAGGTAGTCCAAATATCATTAGGATGCTTACAAAATAACACATGATATCTCAAATCAGAAGAAATAGACATAATGAGAGTAGCAAGAGCTTCATCTCTTTAATCAAACCATTTCCTCTTTTCTATAGCACTAGTGGGTTCAAGATCTTGGTCAAAAGTAATCCTTTGCAACTTCAACTTTAACAACAAAATCTCCATATCGGATTTCCACTTAAGATAATTTGTTGTAGTTAGAATTTCTACTTTAGGCAAATCCATGATGAAACAAGATAATGCAACAAATATCCCTCACAATGTAAACAATCAACCCCTTTGTTCATAAGAATTGAGCAAAACCAATATCAAAGTTTAAGAGAGTAAAAGCACCATCAAATAATAAAATATGAGAGAAATACCTGAACCACTGCGAAGGTGATGAAAATACCTTTCCATTGATATCTGGATTGAGAAAATTGGCCTCCATTTGCAAAAGTTATGCAAAAATGAAAAAATGGCCTATAAAGTCACTTTCAAGGCATCAACAAACACTTGAGGGATTAATTCTAGCCACTGATGTGACCACGTTCTTGAGTGGAAGCAAAAATTTGGGCCCCTAGGGCTGATTTGAGACAAAATTCATGTGTCACGTATATAGAGTATAAAACTCTACATTTTGTTTTCAGCAGCGTGCCCGCGAGTTTCAGTTTTGTGTATGAAAATGTGTCTGAGAATGGCCGCAAGGGTTTTACCAGGGTTTCACTTCGCTATTGCTACGGGTTTTCTTTTTGCTAGTGCCGCAGAGTTCGCCAAGTGTCGAGTCCCATTTTCAAGCCGCTTTTGTGTCTAAGTAGTAACTTTAATGCGGATTGTGCCATGTAGCAAAGGATGTTTCTATTTTGTTTTAAGTTACTAGCTGCGGATGGCGCCACTTGTCATCAGCGGAGGCACTCCCTAAATGTTTCAACATCAGCGTGGAGGAAGCCATGTGTCTTTTGTCGTAGCTGCAGAGCTTGCCAAGTGTCAGCTTCCGCAGGTTGGTTCTTATATGTTTTAATGATATGTGAAGGATAAGGGTGGGCCCCAGTATAGAGTCTCAGAGTAAAGCAGATCGTGCCATATGGAGTAAATATCTCTAATATATTCTAAATTGAGACCCTGCAGAAGACGCCACGTGTCACCTACAGAGACACAGTAAATGTAAATGGTAAAAGCCCATTTACTCCAATAGACTCTTTCCTCACTCTCACAGAAGAAGAAAGAAATATCAAGAAAGATTTTTGTTGTTTGAATATCTTTTGTAAAGCCTCAGGATCAATCATTTAGTGGTAGAAGACTCAATGTTATTGACAATCATTTCTTCCTAAGCCTCCTTGGATTGACTCTTTTGGGTGGAAGTAGATTGACCATGGAGAAATATTTCAATTTCTGGGCATCCCTTTTGCTTTTCAATCCTTTGTAGCTACTTCCTGGAAAGTGGTTATCTCTAGAATTGAGAAGAAACTAGCCTATTGGATGACTACGCTCTTGTCTCTAGTAGGGAGGCTTCATATTTTTTCTAAAATTCTAACCTCTACCAATGTTTATTATTCCTCCTATTGGGTCCCTTCTAAACCCTCATATCATTATCTTGAAATATTCTTAGGGACTTTCTTTAGGCCTTGTCTAATAATCACATAGGATTTCATAGAGTCTCATGGGAGTATTGTTGCCTCCCACATGTTTTTGGAGGGCTTGGTTTGATTTCTATTTAACAACAAGGTATGGCTCTCTACGCTAAATAGATCATTAGATCCCTTAAAGGTAATGAGGCTTGGAAAATTCATGTGTGTCATTGTATTTTTTCAAGTATTCCTCTTGGGAAGCATGCTTAGAAGAGGATTGATCTCCATCCCCTTCTCATTATGAAAGATCCTGTTCAAATTCAAGGAATGTTTTGTCATCAAAAGTATTTGGAAAGATTGGAAAGCTTTGAAGCCTTGGATTTTTTGAAATGGTACTAGATTTCACAATGGTCTCTCTATTAACCAACGATCCATTTAGTGGTCTCCTATCATTACTTGTTAAGATCATCCTCTTGCTTGAATCCCTTAGGTTCATGCTTTGAGGTTTTTCAAGAAAGGCATCAAGGCCCTTCTATATCTATTTCCCAAAACCACCAAGCATTTCTTATCCTATCTTGAAGCCAAAGCTCAATTTCATTTAACCAATCAAGATCATGAAACTTTTTAGACAATTATGGATGCAGTGCCTCCAAACATTATTCATAAAATTAGGGTCTGGTGTTGTAAACCGCGGTGGAAAGATTTTAATTGGTATCTTGATACTCCAAGTTTCATAGCTATAAACCCTATAAGGGATATTTATTACTTCACCTCACTTACCTATGGTTCCTTAGTTGAACTAATGGTGGCTACTTCAGTTTTTTCTAGCTGTCTGGAAGTGTAGATTCTATACCATTTGGTTAGCCATTCTTGAGCCCAATGTTGCTCATTTTTGCTTGGTGTATCCTTTTTCAAGGTTTACCTATTGGTACTAGGCTAACTCATATTGGTATAAACACCCTAAATTCCCTTTTTATAATCAACAAGAAATGCCTAAGCATCTCTTTTGGTTTTGTCCTAGGGCTTAAGCAGCCTGGACTTGGATCTATGATTTCTTCAAGCCATTTTGGCCTGAAACTTTCTCCTAGCATATAGTGTTATTAGGGGATTGACCTCGAATCCCTTCCAAATTCACTCAAATTTGGCATGCTTTCAGGGTGGAAATTCATTTTAGCATATAGAAGGACAAAAATGTTTCTTTACTTTTGGGATGTACAATTGATTCCACTTTTTCACTTTATACTAAAGTTGTGATTTGTTCCAATGTTCTAATGTAGATTCAGGTGCAAGCTAAGAAAGTTGCACTTGAGGTTACACATTTATAGGTGCTTCTAGACCATTGGGGTAATGCTCCCTATGTAGTTGCTAGAGTCCCTCCTACACCAACCTCTAGTCAAAGTCACTCTTCACCTCAAGGGTGTCGTACAAGACACAATAGCTCTGCTCATAGAGATCGGGATGCTCATTCCCAAGCCTCTTAGCCTCTTGTGCATAGATACCATGCTCAGCAAGGGTGGCCTCATCCTTCTCACCACTAGTCTATTTCTCCCCATGCCCTCAAGTGTGGGTCTATAGGTTAACTGGATTTTAGCAAGTTCCCCCAACTGGCTCTTACCATTTTTCTATCTGTGACAATCAAACTAAAGATGTTAATAAGGATGTAGATGTTAATGAGAATGGTTGGGATCCTCCTATGGACACTTTGGACCCACTGATGTATGGGGAAAGTCAGATCATTGGGACCCTCCTCATTCTAGTGGTGTAGCTATTATTCCACCTACTTTTTTTGTCAATATATGTAATATTATTTTTATATAAATATTATGATATAGACACTTATTCATCAAAAAAAATGTTCGTCATGTAAAAATAAAGTAATTGGAAAGTTGTGTATTTTAAGAAATTAAAAATATTGAAATAATTTGTTTCCATAAAATTTTGGCACTGTTGATATAGTTATGTACTTAAGATATGGATTAAATAATTTATTAAAATTGTAAATAAAAGATATCTTGAAGGACGGCAAAATTGATTACTACTATCATAGTAATTTTACAAAGTGTAGGACGACAGAATTTGATGACTAAAATCGTGGCCATTTTTTCTTAGTTTGTGTGTGCCGTCTTCTAAGATTTCCCATTTGGAAGATTTGTTAGGCAATGACTTGACTTCTAACTTGTTCAATACGTATTACCCCGAAGAAACGCACCAATTTTTTTTTCAACGGAGAGGCATAGAATGTTTATCTTACCCACTATTGACTATACAGCTTAAATGTGAGGAGGCACTTCTATTGATAAAATTAGTGAAAAAAGGATTATGACAGTTACAAATTCCGTGTCCTAAAATTTTGATTTATCTAAAATTATTGAAAAGTTGTGTATTGTAGGAAATAAGAACTATTCATATAATATATTTTCATAAAACTTTGTCACTATTGATATAGTTATGTATTTAAAATATGGATTAAATAATTTATTAAAATTGTAATAAAAGATATATCTTGAATGCATCTATCTTAAAAACACAAAACATAGATGTATTTAAGATATCTATGTTAGTGAATATTATGTCTTTTCAAAATATAAATCTTATAAATTTATGAGTTTTTTAAAAGAATATTAAATTAAGAAAAATACAACTTTTTTGAATTGTAGAGTCTCATTATTTTCTATTCTATAAAAATAATTGTAAAATATGTTAATTCAATCCACATAATTATTAATGTAACTTTTAAAATTCTCTCTCTTTTTTAATTCATACTTGCAAGAAGATTAGAATTATGGCTTGTTAAAATTCTAAATTCATAATTCAAAAAGCTTTTTCAAAGAAGGATTGTTAAAAATCTAGATCAATAATTGTGAGCCTATGATTGCTTAACATCTTTCTACATTCAAGACTTCAACTTACAATGACTTGTTATTGTTGTCTCAATTATAACAATATTTCAAAATAAATACAAAAGTAAAATAAGAATTGCCATGAATAGACAAATTTGGCCTTTAAAATATAGAAACCAATATGAAAACAATAAAATATGAAGATCTTATGTACAAGAGTGGCAAAGTTCAAAATCATCAACATTTTTCTTCGTTTGTGTGGCCATCTTCTAGGACAAGCATTTTCCACGTAATAGTGTTTAACTATAAGTAACCTATAATATTTCTAAGTTGCTTAAGCTCACCAAACTAAATGATTGTGAAACCTTTCAAAATATATTATATAAATATCAAATATTTACAATACTTTTCAAAGTAATAATAAAACATAAAAAAAAATAATGAATAATACGTTTCCCAAAAATAAAATTAAAAATTATATATAAAAATATATTTTCAAGAAAATAGATTTTCAACTAAATAATGAAAATAATTTTAAAATTTAACAATATTTTATTAATATTATAAATTTTAATCTCCTCAAAATTATTCCTCTGCTAATTATTCAGAAAATAAAAACCTAAGAACGAAATAGAGACAAAAATGAAAATAATCCTTTGTAAATTATTGAGAAAATGAGGTAACCTTTCCTCCCATTTTCCACAACTTTCTTCTGTTTCTGTGGGGAATACAATTTTCTCCGGAAGGGGAGATTATCTTTTGTCTTTCTCACTTACTCAACACGATTGACCGGCGTAGACTTTGTTATCCACGTGGCCGACAAAACAAAATAATTTTCACAGATCTATCCTTCCAACACACGCTACTGAAAAAATCCTCTAAGTATTCATGCATCTATCCACTCCAACGGCGTTCATTGTACAGCTTAAATATTTATCTAAATTTTCCACTTTCCAAAGACTTCGAAATTCAACAAGACTATTACAATTATTATTTTAGGACTTGTGACCACAACGTCTTCCACACTCTCAAGACTCTGACAATTATTATTTTAACACTTTCATAATATATTCCACAATTATTTATAAGTCAAAATATTAATATTTAATAATAATAAATATAATGTTTAATAATAAATATAAATATATATATTTTAAGTATAAATGAAATAAAAAATTCATGTCTCTTAAATAAATAAATAAAAATTGCTATTACTTACTTATTTACCTTTGTTTATCATGGCTAACAACAATAATAAAAATAATATAGAGCGAGGTGAAAAAAGAAAAAGAAAAATGATTTAGGGTTATCATGAGTAAAATAATAGCATTGTTAAATTAGGTTTTTCTTTGTTGAGTTTATCACAATTACAAGTTAAGGTCAAATTAAAATATTGTATTTTTTTATAATGATTTTATATGTGTATTACAAATTAAGTCTGAAAAAATAACTTGGTTCCAAAGTAAAATAAAATAGAAGAAAATAATTTGTTTTGTTTTCATTTAACTTTTTTCAAATCTAAAAATAAAGTAATTGGAAAGTTGTATATTTTAAGAAATAAAAATTATCATAAATTGACTTTGTACTTAAGATATGGATTAAATAATTTATTAAAAGTGTACATAAAAGATATCTTAAAAACACTAACACCAAGAGATATCAGTTGACATTTTTAGATAGATGCATTTAAGATATCTATGCTAGCCAATATTATATGTCTTTTCAAAATATAAATCTTATAAATTTCTAGGTTTTTTTTTTTAAAGAATATTAAATTAAGAAAAATATAACTTTTTTTGAATTATAGTCTCATTATTTTCCATTCTATTAAAACAATTGTAAAATATTTAATATGCAACCATTCAATCTACACAATCATTAATGTAACTTTGAATATTCTCTTTTTGTTTAATTCTTATTTGAAAAAAGACTAGAATTATTAATGTGTCTTTGAAAATTTTAATCTTCCTTAAATTATTTTTCAAAGAAGGGTTGTTAAAAATTTAAATCGATAATTTAAAAAGATTTTTTGAAGAAGGGGTGTTAAAAATCTAAATTTGACTAAAAAGACTGGATTCTTGGTGAATTTGAGCTATGCTAGGATTTTGGTGTTTTCTTGTGCATTGTTCTTTCCATGCCATATCGTGCCTTTGGCATAAGACTTTTAGTCTGCTACATTTATTGTGGATTTGTTTAGCTCGCCTTTTGTGGCCTCAAACCATCGCAACCTAAAAGTTTCTACTAGTGTTGATCATTTGACATCGACTAGTGATGGCTCCTCTGAACAATCATCCCTAGAAATTTGTTCCAAAGGTGTTCCACGAGGTATGCATTCTGATTCCCCTCCAGATGTGGTTCTTCCCATCCTAGAGTTTAATAATGTCTGATGTTGATGTGTAAAATTACGCAGGTTCCAACACCAACATGGGAAGTTTCAGGAATGTGGGACTTTGCTACCTGAAACAACCTCCAGATTTTAAAGAAGCTGGCTCTTCTCTATCTTGTATGGGTTTGGGGAAAAGAGTAGGAATTAACAGAATTAAAGATACAATTAAAAGCAAATCTATCTATGGCGATGCGCCTGAATAGTAAGTATCTCTCTCAACTTAAGCACAATGAGGTCATTCTCAAAATTCAGTTACGTTAAAGAGCAAATGTTGCATGATTAACATAAACAGATATAATGAATAAACTTAAAAGACTCACAAAATAGACAATTTACAATGACATAGAAAATATCAACCAAGGCAAAGAACTCTGTCTTTCTCATTAATTTTCCAGCAATATAAGAGGCACAGATATATGCATAGTTACATTCACTTTCTGAATCAAGAATAAAAAAAATAAAGGCAAAATGATATTCACTGGTCATAGCAAAAGTCTCAAAACTTCTTGTAAATCTCTGATAGGAATCTCTCTGAAGGAATCTCTCTATCTGAATGTATTACCAATGTTACATATTTATAGCACAGGATCGACTCTAAATTGCCTGCACGATCAAATCCCAATGGCCTAACCGAACTGGAGCTAATTGGAAGTCTCTGACACTTAAGATCTTTAGGATCTGCAAATAGTTACAATAACTGCAAGTCCATTGGCTGTGGCAAAATGTGTGTGGCACGTCCCCTTCTATAAGGAACAGACACTTGGCAGCTTCTGCACTCCTTGAAACCTCTAAACTTGTGTTTTTTATATATTTGGGTGGCCCCTGCCTGTGACATCTGTCGCAATCTGTGGCTCTAAAACATAAAGACATATTAGAAATGGGACCCATGACTCTCTGCTCACTTTCAAACAGGGACAGGTGGCAGCATCCGTAGCAACAACTATCTGGTACGTGGCAGCTTTCGCAGCCTTCTTGTAACATTAGAAACCCATTTGAGACTCACGCAGAGGTTGACACATGGCGGGCTCCGCATCATTTGAGAAACATTTATTGTCGTCAGAGAAAAAGGGGCAACAGCTTTTACTTGGGCACCGCATCCACCACATGGCGTTCTCTGCAATACTAAACTTTTACACTGGGACCCACCCCCATTTATTACTTTTCGTCGAAGGATACAGAAATAGATACACAGAAGCTGACACTTGGCAAGCTCCGCAACTATCATAAAATACACCTGGCTCCCTCCGCAGGCACTATGAAACTTTATAACTGTGTCTCTGCAGGTGACACATGGTGTCTTCCATAGGGTCTCAATTTAGAATATATTAGAGACATTTACTCCATATGGCACGATCTGTTTTACTTTGAGACTCTATACTGGGGCCCACCCTTATCCTTCACTTATCATTAAAACATATAAGAACCAACCTGCAGAAGCTGACACTTGGCAAGCTCTGCAACTACTACAAAAGACACATGGCTTCCTCCGCGCTGACGTTGAAACATTTAGGGGGTGCCTCCGTTGATGACACGTGGCGCTGTTCGCAGCTAGTAACTTAAAACAAAATAGAAACATCCTTTGCTACATGGCACGCTCCGCATTAAAGTTACTACTTAGACACAAAAGCGGCTTGAAAATGGGACTCGACACTTGGCGAACTTCGCGGCACTAGCAAAAAGAAAACCTGTAGCAACAGCGAAGTGAAACCCTAGTAAAACCCTCACGGCCATTCTCAGACACATTTTCATACACAAAACTGAAACTTGCGGGCACGCTGCTGAAAACAAAATGTAGAGTTTTATACTCTACAGTTCTTGGCGACCAGAAGGGATTTTGAGCTTGCTCAAAAAGAACCCAAAACTTGGCAAAATATATGTATATAAAATACAAGACATGGTCATAAATTCTGTAAAGCTATCTGATAGACCGACCATTCTGAATCAGAAAGTCCCTGCTTGCTCTGTAAATCTTGAAAGGCAAAATCAAGATTTATTATGTCTTTATGGGAGAAACTCTGCAAAATCTGAACCATGGTCTTCAGTTGAAACTCTAATTGGGCCATCAGTATCAAGACAACTTCTACCTCCTGTACTGATGAGGAATCACTTAAACCTTGAAAAATAGATTGATCATTTTGCTTTGTCAAAAGCAGGGTCTTGATATCATCTATCATCAGAACAGTGCTATCATCAAGAAAAGGTGAGGGAAGACCCAGCTGCACCAAACCTTCAATGTGTCTCTTCATGTCCTTTACTCCTTTGACAATATCTAGGAGCTCCTTACAGCTTGTAGCAGCTAAATTGCAACTTAAAACTTCATTTACTCTCTTTGCAGCTACCATCCTGTCACTGATCCCTGCTGCTGACAAAGTTTCATATGTTGTGTCATATAGTTTATTCAGCAATAGTTGAGAGTCAGAAACTCTCAAGGAGACAGTAGACAGAGTGGCTTGAACTGAAGTTTCCACCTTCTCGCACAACAGTTTTGCATTTAACAGGAAGGTTAAGGAGGGCTTTAGTTGAACAATCTCATCAGAGATCCTGTTCCACACTGAAACATATAGCTCCTTGACCAGATTCAAAACTCTAGCATTCTGTGGTCTATTAGCTAACTCAAGTGTTAGCTGTTTGTCATTTGTTGCTCAGCTAGGAGTTGTGCCTGTATTGCTGCAGCAACATTTTGTTCACTCAGTAGTTTCTGCTGAAACTGTGTGGCCTGTTGCATCTTTTCTTGATACCTCTTCTCTAATGTGGGTTTTTCTTGCCTCAAAACATTTATTGCAACTTTTTCTAGAGCAAGCTCTACCTTTAGAGAAGCGTTTTGTGCCACTGTCACTTGATGGATTTGACAGGAAATAGTATTTTGCAACTGCTTATGTAGATTCTCTATTTCTTCCTTCTTAGTCTGCAACTCTCCAGCAAGATTGCCACTATTTATCTTCTCTTGAACTAAGTCATTTTCAATTTTCTGCAACTTCCTAGAGATTTTCAAGTAGTTAGTTGCGACAGCAGAAGTGGTTTCATTCAGCATCTTGACCCTATCTTGTGGTCTGAATAGTGACATATCCATGGCTACTACATTCATGGCAAAGTCCTGAGGCTGCATCTGCTCATTTGGCTTTATCACATTTGGGGACAAATGTGTGACAGTTAGCTGCTGTTGAATAGGGTCAAAGAGAGACCTCATGTGTGGGACAACCAAGCTTTTATTTTCTTTCTTTCTTTTCTTATCCATCCTGGCTTCTCTAGCTTTCTTTGCAGTGTCTGCTTGAGCCTGGAAAGTGGGAGGAGAGGCAATATATCCTCCAGCAAAGGGATGGCCCTGAGGCAAACCATAAGGAATAGCCAAATGTTGGCTAGGGGAAATTTGGGGAGGGACTCTCTTTGGAACAGAGGGGGAAAAGAATGGCAATGAGGGGGCCTGTGAAGACATGGCCTGAGGACTAGCAGGTGGGGCAAATAATGATATAGGCATAGTAGAGGTGGTAGGGGATATTAATGTCTGGCCAGTTGGGATTGCCACCCCTTAGGTAGAAGAAAGAGACGGAGAGGAAGAAGGAGAAGAAACACTTACATGAGGAGCAACATAAGTAACTGGTAGTTGCTGTTGTAGAGGGTCTGTTTCTTCATCTGACTCTGGTGGCAGGTTCAATTTTCTTTGCTTCCTCGGCCTTTCTCCTGTCTCTTCTTCTGTTGATTCCTTCTCTGCAATATGTACCATTACTGATGGTGGCATAGATACAAAACTGGAAGTTCCAGTAACTGAAACTGATGGAATCCCTCCAGATGGTGATGACACCGCATTCTTTTGTTTTTCTAAGGTACTGAGAGATTGGGGCCATGGAGATACAGGGACAACAGAAGAGGCATGTCCTGTTACTTGCATTGTATGAGTTGACTCAGCCTCCTCTTTAGACTCTTCACCCTTCTTGTGGATTTTGCTTGTATCAGGGCTAGAAACTGGAGAGGGATGCCATTCATCCCAGATGGATTCCCATCTCTCATCTGTATCAACTTTCCCAAAAGAGTGTGTCAATTCAAATATCTCCTGCCTATATTTCCAATAGGCTTCTATTTTCTCTGGATTCTAGTCCTGGGCTTGGAGAGATTTCTTCAAACCAGTGCCCATTCTGATCTTAGGGTCAAAGGCCCTTTCCTTAACATAGAAGGTCTCCCATGGCCTGGGTCCCTCATAAGGCAAATCTGCCAGTTCCACATATAGGTCTGGGGTATCTTCCTTAGGGTTTCTTCTATCCTCCCAAAAGGGACGATCCTCATGTACTATTTTAGCCCCAACCTTGTTGGTTTTAACCCAGGAGGCTATAAAACTGTTTGGGTCATATCTCCACTTATCCTCAATGATTAAGAATCCCAAGACAGATAACTTTCTAAGCAATAGGTGTTCAGCATCCCTTACTTCTAAGGCCATGTTCCTTCTAACCCAAGGGATATCATACATTTTCTTTTTCTTCTTCTTGCTGCCATACTCATTGTCAACCACAGACACTTGCCGGGTTACTTCTAAAAACACTAGACTGGGGGTCAAAACTTTGGGCAGCAGCATGGGTTCATCATTGAAGCCATGGACCCTAATGATAGTATTTCGTGCCCAAAGTAGTAGTCACATGAGATTGGGCAATTGGTCATGAAGCCCCTTATGCTCTATGTCAATCTGTGTTCTACAGGCTCAGGGCTCAAATGGCAAAAGGCAGGAGCGACAAAGAGTTCCCAGAACTCATAAGGGTCTGACACGTCAGATAGCACATGTGTCCATGCGGACACAGGAATAGTTCTACTTTGCCCAAAATTTGGGTCATACATGTTCAATTGCATAGTTTGTGCAAATATATTGCGGTTCTGATATAACATCAAATGAAACGGGTAAGCAGAACCTGAATACTCCCGTGGCTTTAAAATTGATGAGTTGATCAACCATGAAATAAGCAATTTGTTCTAAAAAATCTAGCCGAAATTCCTGCAACTTATCCATAGTCTTCAACTTGAAGAGGATTGCAATTTGCCAATCATAGACGGTGGTGTCTTCCTTCATCCCAAAAATGAAAGAAATCATGGACAGTGCCTCTTGACTAGCCTGACTAAAATGTGCCCTTCCTGTAGGTAATGTGGGCATCTGGTTATTGTCATCTGCTAGCTGCATTTCTGAGTTAAGAAACCTAATTTGGTTGTTCACATTCGACCATGTCTTTTGCATCTTGGCAATAGTAGGAAAAGTGGCAGTTCGGTCATGATACAGGGCCAACATGTCCTTTATAGCCTTAGGTGTAATTTGCACTATAAACTGACCTTGTTGAATGGTATTTGAGAGTGCATGGAACAGCTCTGTGCATAAATCAATTAGGTCAGGGCAAAGATGCACATTAGGGACCATGAACTGCGCCAATTGCGAGGTCCAAATCCTCATTCCAAAGGTCTGAGACTACCCACTCTTCGCTTTCTGAATGCATCTCTGGTGTGCCCCTTCACAAAGAGCCTTGGTAAATTTTTGAAGGGCTGGGTCGAAGATACCATCTGCGAAATCCTTTACTTTCGCTGGGTCGACAGAGTAACCTACTTCAGGGACTCGCGTTCTAGGGTAGGGTCTCTTAGGTTGCACAGGAGCCGAGGCGTAAGATTTACTTCTCAAGAGCCTATCAATTGAATCATATATTCCAAGTCCTTCCTAAGAGGACTGTGCTTCGGCCATGACTGTATTCTGCAAGGAAATGTGAGAAGCTTTGACACAAACAACAACTGTGAGAGAGAAATGATACTCAGCTATGGCGATCGCTAGGGACTAGAGGCAATAGTGATTCGCAGCAAAGAGGTAGAAACAAATGAAAGCCACAGTTAGGATTTTTGCTAATTTAATGAGGCTTTTAATGACACATTGAGTCTCATAAATGGCATTTACGCCAAGGAAACCGTTAGTGTATCTTTTGAAAACTCTGTGGAAAGGAGTGTTAGAACATTATGAGAGTGGCTGTGAAAGTGTACTTTCAAGAATTTTGGGGACTAGAGACAACCTTAATGAATGCGAGCCTTTCGAAAAGAGATGGGGCTTGTGTTGTTGACACATGTTCACAGAACACTTATTTAAAAGGAAAGTGGGAAAAGAAAGCGGGAAAATAGGACCCAAATAGATCCCATTTACAGGAATCTATTAAAATGCTTAGTTAAAATGCTTCAGATAGATCCCATTTATAGGAATCTCTTCAAGTTCACCATCCATGGTCTCGAGCTCAAAAGAATTTTGCTGCTTACATGAACGAATCTTGTAAGGGCCAGTCCACAGTGACTCAAACTTGTTGTGTCGGCCTGGCTTGGCAGCTCTTTCATCCCACTTCAAAACCATTGAGCCCACTTCAAAATGTGGATTTGAAGTTTTCTTGTCAAAACAATCCTTGATAATTTTCTGGTGTCTCATTAGTGACTCATGTGCTTTCTCTCTTTTCTCTTGTACCTCCAGCAGTTCTGCAAGTCTAAGTTGCATTGGGCCATTTTCTTCAATCTCTATCTGCTTTAATAACTGTAAAGTAGGGATCTCCAGGCTCAGTGGCATTACTATTGGTTTGCCATAGACTAATTCATATGGAGACATTTTTGTCACCTGCTTAGGTGTAATTCTATCAGCCCACAATGCAATATTGAGCAATTTGTGCCACTCTCTTTGATAATTAGTTCCAATCCTCTTAATGAGTCTGATTAGGTTTTTGTTAGTAGACTCTGCCAGACCATTACCCTGAGGGTAATAATTTGAAGAAGTTTTCAAATAAATTCCATACCTTACTACAAACTCTGATATCTTTGTTCCCAAAAATTCCTTAGCATTATCTAATATGATGGTATGACGAGGGCCAAAATGAGTAGTAATGCTTTCTAGAAAGTCTAGTATTACCTTTTCTGTTGCTTCCTTGAGTGGTACTGCTTCACTCCATCTGGTAAAGTAATCAGTGGCTATAAGGATCCATTTGTGTCCCATACTTGACACTAGATTTATCATACCAATGAAATCAAGACCCCATTGGGCAAAGGGCTCATCTATAATTATGGGGCTTAGGGGCATTGCTGCATTTCTTCTTTTTGCTGTATAAAACTGACAGGCTTGGCACTCTTTGACCAACTGATAATAGTCTGTAAATAAAGTGGGCCAGAAGTATCCTGCTTGAGTTATTTTTATTGCAGTGGTCCTTGCTGAAAAGTGTCCCCCTGAGGCTCCATGATGCAGTTCATGTAATATTGTTTGGGCTTCATCTTTCTCTATGCATCTTAAAAGTATGCCATTAGTATTTCTTCTGAAAAGAACATGGTCAATTAATACAAAGTAGGACCCTTGCTGTCTATAATACCTTCTGTTATCATGGGAGAGCTCATTTGGGAAAATCCCATGTTTCATAAATTAAATCCTATTTGTGACCCAGGAATTCTGATCAATCTCTTGGATTCTCAACACATTCTCACTTTTTGTTTCTTCAGTCACTATTTTCTCCATGTCTTGGGCCATATATTGGCACAATCCTTTGCCTCTGACTAGCTTAGTGGGTCTGACCTCCACATCATATTTGAGGATTTTTGTTATCCAGTTTGCTCTTTTCTCAGTGATCTCACCCTCCATAATGTATTCTCTCACACTAGGGTGAGCCACTAATATCAGAATTTTATTCCCTGTTACCATGTGTCTGAATTTCTTAAGGGCTTTGACCATGGCATATGCCTGTTTCTCCACAAAATTGTATCTGGCCTCATATTCCCTGAGTGTCCTAGAGAAAAAGGCTATTGGGTGCTCTCCTTCTTGCTGTTCATCTTTCTGAGTCAAAATAGCAACAACACTAAATTCACCTCCATACACATACATTATAAAAGACTTAGAAAAGTCTAGATTTCTAAGTACCGAGGTTGTTGAAATGGCTTTCTTGATTTCTTCAAAAGCCTGTCTCCCTTCTAGAGTCCATTTGAAAACTAGATCCTTCTTTTGCAACAGTGTCATTGGTCTAATCAATCCTGCAAAGTCAGATATGAACCAGCTGACAAAATTGATCTTCCCTAGAAAGGATTGAACAACCTTTTTATTAATAGGCAGAGACAAGTTCATTATGGCAATGACTCTTTCTGGATCAATAGAGACTCCATCCTTTGACACTATATGCCCCAATAGTTTGCCCTGAGGTACTGCAAAGATGCACTTCTTGGGGTTGAGGGATATTCCAAACTCTTGACACTTCTTAAAGACAGCCTCTAAATGATCAAAATGATCAACAACATTTTTAGAGAAAATAGTGAGGTCATCAAGATAAATCGGGATAATTTTGTTTATGAGCTCTCTAAATGCTACATCCATTGCTCTTTGAAAAGTGGCTTCGGCATTTGAATGGCCAAATGGCATCTTAGCATATGCAAATGTTCCCCATTTGGTAGTGAATGCAATCTTATGTTGGTCTTCATCAGCCAACCAAATCTAATTATATCCAGAGAAGCCATCTAGCAAAGAAAATCTCTCTGATCCAGCCACAGTCTGTAAAATTTGTTCCATAGAGGGTAGGGGATAATGGTCTTTCAAGGATGCTCTATTTAGATCCCTAAAATCTACACAGAGTCTTATATCACCATTCTTTTTCCTTACTGGCACTAGGTTTAATACCCAGGTTGAGTGCTTGATTGGAAAAATAATCTTTGATTCTAAGAGCTTCTGCAACTCATCCACCATTAGAGGTTCAATTCTAGGATTCACTGGCCTTTGCTTCTGTCTAACTGGTTTAGATCCTTTAGTCAGCTCTATGGTGTGCTGAATGATATCTCTGTTATAGCCATGAAGGTCTTCATAGGTCCAGGCGATCACTCTGTCATATCTTTCACACAAGTCAATTAGTCTTTCTTTTTCTTCTAGGGTTGTGGAATTTCCAATTTTCAACTTCCTTCCTTCACTAACTTGGATTTCAAAATAATCTGCTTTATCTTCTTGAAACCTCTTTTTCTCTAGGCTTACATCCTCTGGGTCAAATAAGTTTTCTAAGGTAATCAGTCCTTTAGGGAGCTTATTGGACTTCAATTGAATAATTTGGTCACCATATGCTTCTTCAATCCTAGGGTGTAACTGATCAGCAAATTCTCTTGATTGTTGCAAAAATGAGAGGACTTGGAAATCATTTTCAAAAACTTGCCAATTTTGGTCATTGTCTGGGATAGTTGGCCTCACAATAACTTTCATTGACTCATTATTTACCAGTAAATCAGTTGTTGGGTTAAACTGTGAACCAACCTGTGCCATTTTATCTGCCTCAAAATTTTGGGCTCCAGGAACTACTTCAATATTGAAAGCTTCAAAATCATCTATTAAGTCCCAAATCCTGTGTCTATAGGATCTCATCCTTACATTTTTGGCTACTGCCTTTTCTCTGATTTGTTTCACTACTAGTTCTGAATCTCCTTTTACTATCAGATTCTTTACTCCCTTTTTCTTGGCTAACATGAGTCCATGCACCAAGGATTCATACTCAACATCATTATTGGTACAGGCAAATTGAAAATGGATGGCCCTTAAAATTTTCTCACTATTTGGGGCAGTAAGGCAAATTCCTGCTCCAGCACCATTTTTACTTCTAGCCCCATCAAAATTTAGAGTCCAGGTTTTTGAGTCCTTTTCAGATTCTTGAGTCTGTGGTGTTTCTTCCCTTAAGACATTTGGGATTTCATGGTCTTCATCAAATATGACATAAGTGCCTAAACCAGTAGAGTCATAATTTCCATAGGGATCACTTTGCATCATAGTCAATAACTGGTTATTCTCTTCCTCTTGTTGGTCATATTCATTCCAGTCTCCTAACTCTTCAACAAAGATTATCTCTTCTTTATTTAGCATAGCATGGGCTGCCTCTAATTTTGGGGTTAATTCATTTGTGATGTGATCCTTAGATAATGACTCAGATAGTATTTTCATTTTTGTCCCATATTTGGTTCTTAGAATGAGGTGAGACCAATCAAGTGACATATAACCTCCTATCTTGGCTGTAAAATCTCTGGATATACATAGACCAAATACAGGAGGAATATCTATGACTACTACATCCTAATTCACAATTATATTAGGGCAAGTGTATAATTGCAATGGGAGTTGTTTAATTTTCTCTATTGTTTGCACTGATTTCCCATCCAACTGCATAACTCCTCTAGTAAGTGGCTCATACTTTATCTTCAAAGCATCTTCTATTTGTTTTAGCATTATTGTAGTACTGGCCCCAGAGTCTATCATTGGATTATGCAATAGTTTCTTTCCAACTATTAAAGTCAAATAAAAGGGCTCTGGTTTGGATTTACCTACCTCAGGTGCATTATTCAATAGGGCTGTTGTCTGCAGAGGTACAATATCTTTGACCTGCAACCTTTCTTTATTAGTAGATCCTCCTTTGACATCAGTATGTTTAGGCACTTCTTAGCCTTGCAGAGCTTCTTGCAACAGTGTCTTCTACTCAGGAATAGCTAACATGTCCCAGATTGATACATGTACTGGAGTTCTTTTTAGCTGATCCACCACGTTCACAGGCCCTAATGCTTGGGGCTTTGAGTAATAAGGATACCTTGCTTTTTCTTGAATTTGTCCAGAGGCTACTTGATTCTGCACAGGCTAAGGTATTTCTTGTCTAGGGATTGTATTCTAGTGACTCTAAAATGGAGGAGCTCCCATGATTTGATTATTTGTGACTTCAGGCTGCTCCATCATTCTCCTCTTGGCTCTAGTATAGTAATCTAATTGTACCAATGGCTTCTTGGAAGTAGATGCTTCATTCAAGAACACTGAATCTTCTTCCTCAATCCATGAAAACAAAGCATGCTCAGGGGCTATTTCATCTTCCTGTTGTAAAGACATCCCTTGCATCTAAGCCACCAAGACTGCATTTTGTACACCAAGAGACTGATATTGTTGAGCGTTAGTAGTTGTAAATTGTCCTTCTAATCCTCTTTGTTCTACTATCTTCTGCTGTAAATTTCCTCTGGGCCAGTCCCTAGGCATATGGGCATTGTTGCAAAGAAAACACCAAGCATTTGTGCCGTCTACAAAATTATTTTGCCCCGGAACAATCTCCCTATTGGGATTAGGAGGAACAGTCTGTAAAGGTGTAGGGACTGTGACTAACTAGTTTGATGGTTGAGGGTTAGCTTGCCTTTGAGGGCCTTGATACTGATTTGGCTAAAAGGGAGGTCTATTTCCTTGGTATGATATTGGGGTTTTGGATAAGGATTCTGTTATCTCTTCAGATTAATTATCTCATTTGAAAAAGGTTCTTAAAATATTCTTGACATCATCCATTTTAGATGATTGAATAGGAGCAGCTACTTTAGCAGGTTGCTTGGGAAATGAGTACATAGACACAGGTGGGGTTATAGGGTTAGGGACTTCTTGAGGTAGAGGTAAGGTAATTTCTAGAAACATGGGCATAGGAGGCCTTGGGGGCAACTTTTCAGCATCTATTAAATTATTTTCAGCTTTGACTACAAACTCATAAGCCTCTGGTAGTGTCTGACCTCCAAGAGACTGGATCATCATTGATATATCTGAGTTCAAAGATTTAAGGTAAAACACAATAGCCATACCTAGTAATGGTCTTGCTGTAGCAGGAATTCTCTCCCAAGTCTTTTGAAATCTTGAGTTGAAGTCAGTCATTGCTTCTTGTGGTGCCCTTTTGATAGTAATCAATTGTTGCAATAAAGAAGATTTGTCACCCTTTTCTTTAAATCTTGCAAAAAAGCATCTCCAAGCTGATCCCATGTAGATATTGTGTTTGGGGTCAAAGATCTATACCAATCTAGGGCCTTTCCTTTGAAAGAAGCTGCTAACAACCTTATGGCCACATTCTGTTGAGTGATCACATGTACTGCACAGACATCAGACACATCTTGCAGATGCTCTTCAGGTGTCTTGAAATCTTCCCCACTGAACTTAGGCAGAGCCTTTAGAGCATTGGCTAGGATAGGATCCCAAGTGATTGGTGGTATTGGGAGGATCAAAGGACTGCCAGTGTTCCAATTTGCATAATTCCTTGGGGCTACAGGTGCTCCCATATTTTCTCTTAGTGCTGTTGCAAACTGATTGACTCTTCTCCTTGGATTAGCTATCAGTGGTGGCAAAAGAATCCCTAGATTAGCAGCAGATTGAGCTCTTATTACAGGTCCATAGCTCTGACTTCCTGTGGCTTTCTGGCTCATACAATCTTGATAGAAACTTAGAGAAGTGGTCCCACCGGGCGTGCCAAAAACTGTTGATGTGTAAAATTGCGCAGGTTCCAACACCAACATGGGAATTTTCAGGAATGTGGGACTTTGCTACCTGAAACAACCTCCAGATTTCAAAGAAGCTGGCTCTTCTCTATCTTGTATGGGTTTGGGGAAAAGAGTAGGAATTAACAGAATTAAAGATACAATTAAAAACAAATCTATCTATGGCGATGTGCCTGAATAGTAATTATCTCTCTCAACTTAAGCACAATGAGGCCATTCTCAAAATTTAGTTACGTTAAAGAGCAAATGTTGCATGATTAACATAAACAGATATAATGAATAAACTTAAAAGGCTCACAAAACAAACAATTTACAATGACACAGAAAATATCAACCAAGGCACAAAACTCTATCTTTCTCATTAATTTTCCAGCAATATAAGAGGCACAGATATATGCACAGTTACATTCAATTTCTGAATCAAGAATAACAAAAATAAAGGCAAAATGATATTCACTGGTCATAGCAAAAGTCTCTTGTAAATCTCTGATAGGAATCTCTCTATTTGAATGAATATGAATGTATTACCAATGTTACATATTTATAGCATAGGATCGACTCTAGATTGCTTGCACGATCAAATCCCAATGGCCTAACCAAACTGGAGCTAACTGGAAGTCTCTGACACTTAAGATCTTTCAGATCTGCAAACAGTTACAATAACTGCGAGTCCATTGGCTGTGGCAAAATGTGTGTGGCGCGTCCCCTTCTATAAGGAACAGACACTCGGCGGTTTCCGCACTCCTTAAAACTTCTAAACTTGTGTTTTTTATATATTCGGGTGGCCCCTACTTGTGACATCTATCACAATCCGCGACTCTGAAACTTAAAAACATATTAGAAATGGGACCCATGACTCTCCGCTCACTTTCAAACAAGGATAGGAGGCATCGTCCGCAACAACAACTATCTGGTACGTGGCGGCTTTTGCAGCCTTCTTGTAACATTAGAAACCCATTTGAGACTCATGTGGAGGTTGACACATGGCAGGCTTCGTGTCATTTGAGAAACATTTACTGTCATCAGAGAAAAAGGGGCAATAGCTTTTACTTGGGTGCCGCATCCACCGCATGGCATTCTCCACAATACTGAACTTTTACACTAGGACCCACCCCCATTTATTACTTTTCGTCGAAGGATACAGAAATAGATATGCGGAAGCTAACACTTGGCAAGCTTCGCAGCTATCAGAAAATACACCTGGCTCCCTCCATAGGCACTATGAAACTTTATAACTGTGTCTTCGCAGGCGACACGTGGTGTCTTCCATAGGGTCTCAATTTAGAATATATTAGAGACATTTACTCCATATGGCACGATCCGCTTTACTCTGAGACTCTATACTGGGGCCCACCCTTATCCTTCACTTATCATTAAAACATATAAGAACCAACCTGCGGAAGCTGACACTTGGCAAGCTCCACAGCTACTACAAAAGACACATGGCTTCCTCTGCGCTGATGTTGAAACATTTAGGGAGTGCCTCCGCTGATGACACGTGGCACTGTCCATAGCAAGTAACTTAAAACAAAATAGAAACATCCTTTGCATTAAAGTTACTACTTAGACACAAAAGCGGCTTGAAAATGGGACTCGACACTTGGCGAACTCCATGGCACTAGTAAAAAGAAAACCTATAGCAACAGCGAAGTGAAACCCTGGTAAAACCCTCGTGGCCATTCTTAGACACATTTTCATACACAAAACTGAAACTTGCAGGCACGCTGCTGAAAACAAAATGTAGAGTTTTATACTCTACACCTGTAAATGGATAAAGCATTTTACTTTGATAGGTTATTTTGTTGGAAGGGTTCCTCTTGAAAGCATGCTTAAGGACTGGGTCACTAAAGCTTAGGTCCCACATGGGGTCTAGCTAGATTTTGTTCAAAACCTTACCAACCTTACCAAAGGTTTCTTTCTTTTCTGCTTTACAGAAGACAATCATGCGAAGGCCATTCTAAATCATGGCCCTTGGTTTCTTCATGCATCCCTTTTGGTTTTTCAACCTTGGACTCATGACTTTTCAATCTCTGAAGACAGAGGCCTTCCTGTCCTAGTCTAGTTTGAATTCCCTAGGTTATCCTTACCATGCTGGAGTTTGTTGTCCATAATTGTTGGCTCACTTGGAAAATTTGTGTGTTGAGATGGAATGATTTTTCTTGGCTCATCCCCAAAAGTGTATATGTGTTAAGGTTGACCTCACTAAAGACCTAAAAGACATAGTAGACATTCAAATTGGTCAGATGCATCTCACCCAGCATGTCCTCTACCTTAATTTTTCCAACACTTTTTTTAGGTGTCAATCCTTTGACCATAAGATAAAGGATTATCCCTTGGCTTCTTGCAACAAGCCCTCTGAGGCCCCTTCTTCTAAGAATGAGGAAGGGTGGCCTTCAGTAGGTAATTATAAAACTAGTCATCCTGTTAGCAATGGCGGAGCTCAAACCAAGCCCCCAGTTCATATTGTGGCTTCTGGTAATCAAACAATAAATTCATCGACCAATAACAACAACCAATATGTTAAGCAAGGTGCTTCATCAAACCCTCTTACCAAGGGGAAGGAGTTGGTTTCTCCTAGAGGTGAGTTGTCTAGTTGGCCATAATTTTCTAGAATACCTTAATGAGCATTTGTTCTATCTTCATAGCCAGAAGTGACTGTTCATTATTCTCAGCCATTGACCTTGAGAAGGTCTCCTAGCCCACCAAGGTGCTTGGAGGAAGGAGAAATGACTTCTAATAAGAGAAGGGTTAGCATTCCCCTTGTTCAATTGGGTTGTTTCTCACAAGATGATTTTTTCCAATTTAATCACTATTCTACTATTGATGAGCCATATAGTGATGATATGCCACTTGATTCACATCAATGAAATTTCTCTCCTAGAATGTTTGAGGTATCATTGATCTCTCTAGGAAGTATATTGTGAGAGATACTCAATATCGATTTTCAGACAGACATTTTTTTATTTATAAGAAGTTAAAATCATTGGGTTTTTTTCCAGCTTCTTGTCATGTTAGTTGGCTAGCCAACTCTTTTTAGCATAGCAATCATGACACGTGTCATGGAGGTGTTGTCACCTTTCTTTCTCCAAGGTGGCATTCGCATATTTTTGATCATGGATGTGACTCCACCAATTGGGCACTCTAGACCCTTCTCAATATTGATAATTATTATTTTGGTATTATTAATGCTTATGCTTCCAATGATACAGTTGAAAGATCTGCCTTATGGTGATGGATCATTGATTAAATGCCTATCGCCACTTGGGTTATGTGCAAGGATTTAATATGGTAGAGATGGCTTATGATAAAGATGATTCTCTTCCTATACATTGGATAGCTGGTGAGAGGGAAGCTTGGTATTACATGTGCAATAAATTAGGCCTTTTTCATCCTAACATTGGCCATCGTCATGATCATCCCCACTGGTTTACGTGGAGTAATTTTTCTTCTAGATGTAACAAAGTTTATAAATGGCTTGATGGTGCTATGATCTTAGCCCAAGCCTTTTTTTCTTTTGCTAGTTGTTTTCCTTCTTCTAGTGGTTCCTTTGCTTGATTTCCTTCGTTCTGACCACTCTCCCATCTAGTTTCATATTTATTGGTAGTTTTCTCATCCCAAGAATAATAAGACAAAATTCTTTCTCAATACTTCCTTACTGATTCATTAACCCACATTGTCCCATATTCATCAGATTTGGACTCTTGAGCCAAGGCCTACTAAGAAGATAGGTTGGATTAACTATTGGAATAGTGACATCAAGTGCATCACTCATTTCCTTCACATGTATGGCCACCAAGTGGTGGCATTTCACCTCCACTCATACGAGGCTACCACCTCAGAGCTCTGCTAAGCCACTGTTGCAGTCAAAGTCAACCCCTTTGCTCCTACTCTCTAATTGTAGGTGGTTGAGCTTCACCATCAAAAATAGATTGCTAATAATCATACTACTAGAGGGGCCTAGATTAAGGATAGATTGCACAGTTGGGTATAGAGCTTCTAAAGAATTACTCCAAGCTCTTCATGCCCACCACACCTCCTAAGACATTAAGTAAATCTGTGATGAGAACCAATTGCTTAAAGAGCTCCTAAATATTCTCTAAGCCTTTGTTCGACAGTGCTAGAGCAAGTTTTCAAAGCTCAAGAGAATTCTCCTTAATGTGATCATGCTCTACAGGAATGTCTTCATGTTGTCCCTTGTGTGGTTTCCTCTTCTCAGTATGTGTATTGTGATCAATTTCTCTTCATTACCAACCTTCATGAAGTTGTCTTCACTATGAACAATGAGAAAGCCCCAGGGTGCAATGGTTTTCCTTGTGAATTTTATAAGACACTCTAGGACACTGTGAGTGAAGATCTTCATAAAGCTCACCTTGAATATTTTCACTCTAATTATTTAGGAAAATTTATTAACAAAGGTAGCATTAAGCTCATACCTAAGTCTACAAATCTTGAGGATATTTGTAATTCGTAATCGATCACCTTGCTTAATGTATCTTATAAGATCATCGCTAAAGCACTCACCTTGAAATTGGGACATCTTTTACTACAAATCATCCAACTTGAACAAACTAACTTTATCAAATACATATTTAGTTTGGATATATTTTTTTTGTGTGGGAAAGGGTATGGAATGGGCCCATCGCTCTCAATAAAAACCATTTTTATCAAAATTGATTTTGCTAAAGCCTAGGACCACATCTAGTGGTCCTTCATCATTGTTATGCTTCAGGATTTAGGATTTAGCCCACACTTTGTTCAGTATGTGCACACATTCTTTTTACAAGTGCCTCTGCTTGCATCACTACCAATGGCTACCAATCTTTTTCCTTTGGGTTGTTCAGGTCCATTCGTTAAGGATGTCCTCTGGTGCCAACCCTTTATGTTCTTGTTGCTAAGGCATTTGGTTATCTTTTAGCCCACTTGGTCTCCCAACAACTTATCAAAGGCATCTCTCTTCCCAATTCTATTACTCAACTAGTGAATGAGAATTTTGCTAATGACTATGTTGGTGTCAAGCACCTCCTAGGAGCACAACTTGTAGGATAAACCTTCACAATATGAGAGAAGCAAAGCTATTTCACTAGAATGATGAAAAATATTAATGAGATGCTAAAATATTGTACATTAGCCTTCCTTATAAAGGCAAGGAGAAAGCTGGTAAAAATATAACCGGAAACAACTAATTATTACATGAATGCACCAAAATGCAACTACCAACTAATATCTAATATGCACCTAATAAAGTATTATGATGCCTAAGTAAAACTTAAACAAACATAAATGGTAAAACCCATTTACTCCAACACCCCCCTTAAGTACAACTTAGGGAGTTATTATGCAATACATGAGAAAGATGCAATATGGGTCCTGGCTACACAACCATGTTAGGTACCCATCTACAATGTAAAATGCAATGCAATGCAATCTCTCACAAGTGGAGAAAAGGAGAAAACCTAGTGGGACAAAACTCCTCTCCAAAAGAGAGAAAAGAAAACAAAATGATGCATGGAGGACTCACTAGTACCCCCCAAGGACTACATACATCATGTATATACAATTAATGATCCCCCCCGTAGGAAGGAACAAGAGAGACATTATATCCCCCCCATAATGAATAAGCTCCAATGCCGATGAAGTATGCCTGGAAACAAACGATGATCCAATGCCTACAAGAAACACCTCTCCCCTTAGGAAGAAACAAGTCCACTGAATGATGAAGAAACCACTCCATATCCAATTGAAAGGAGGAAGGAAGGCTCCAAATAGAAATCTCTAAAGAGTGAGGAGGAGTCTCTAAGCATGAATAATCCACCACATAATCATGATAAAAAACAACCAACAAATGTGACAAATCAAGTGAAGGAAAAAACTTATCAATGTCAATCTCCAAGAAGATATAGATGTAGCAATAGTCGTGCTGAAACTATCATCAAAGAGGAGAGAAATCCCCTCAAATATGTCTCCCAAATCTGCAAGATGAGACTCCACAAACAAGTCTAAAATACCTGCCAAATACTCATCCAATAAAGCATGATCTAAAAAAATATGAACAACCTGCTCAAGAGTAAGACCCAAATTTGAAGTAGAAGAAGGAGGAGGAAGGTCAACACTAGTCTCTAGAACACCAAGATTCAAATGACCAAACTTCTCCTCACAAACGTGATTCACCATTGATGGAAGGGTATGAACATTAGCTAAAGGAATATCATCATTGGGAGAAAAATGAGAAAAAGAATACAAGCTAGATACATGATCGACAACCCTAGTAGCAATGATATATCTAGTCTCTATGTACCGAATGTATACATGATCAGGAGTGAACTCAACTGTCTTATCTTGTGCACCATGAGTAATTTGATAAACCAAAAGGAGATTAGTGGTTAAGGAGGGTACACAAAGAACTTCATTAAAGGATCCTTCACCCATATCAATAGAACCTTTCCCACAAACATTCATGTATGTATTGTTACCCATAAAAATATTAGATGAACTACAAGGCTCAAAAGAAGAGAACATATCTGAAGATGCCATATGATGAGATGCTCCTGAATCAAGAAGCCATCTCCCTTTTTTAGGAATAGTGGAAGCCAAGAGTGCTTTACCTTTCATCCCATTAGAAAATCCTGCATTCCCTGACTATGTAGATGAAGATGTTGTCGAATGTGATGCGGAAGAAGAAGGAGAGGAAGACTCTGATGAGGGCAGTGGGATGTTGTTCTTGTGAAGAAGGTGAGTAAGCTCATCAATCTTCTTAGTGTAAAACCTATGCTCATCATGTCCATATTTCTTGCAATAAGCATATTTGATCTTCTTCTTTTGTGAGAAGAGGTCTTGGTCTCAGGAGTGGGTTGTGAAGGAGGATCCTTAACTTTCTCTTTAGACTTAGAATCCTTATTATGCTTCTTGTCCTTGCCATTTCAAGCCTTAGGATCTTTTGAAATAAGTGCTTGAGCCTTTGTAAGTGTCAATGTTCCCATTTATGCCAACTTTGCTTGATCCCTTGTGAGTTGCACTACAAAACCATCAAGAGAAGGCATTTTGTATGCACTACCTAGAGCATCCATGGTAGCATAAAATGCATAAACAAATACAGAATAATTAGGACCTAACTTAGAGAGAGTAGATAGAATCAACTACTCATCATCCTTTTTAACCCCACATTCAGACAACTGCAATATGAGAGAATTAACCTTGGCGAAAAAGTCCTGGATATTGTCAAAATATCTAGGATCTAGATTCATTAGTTCATTTTCCAAATAAAATTTCCTCATCTTATCTGGCTTACCAAAAAGATTCTCTAAGGTAGTCCAAATATCATTAGGATGCTTACAAAATAACACATGATATCTCAAATCAGAAGAAATAGACATAATGAGAGTAGCAAGAGCTTCATCTCTTTAATCAAACCATTTCCTCTTTTCTATAGCACTAGTGGGTTCAAGATCTTGGTCAAAAGTAATCCTTTGCAACTTCAACTTTAACAACAAAATCTCCATATCGGATTTCCACTTAAGATAATTTGTTGTAGTTAGAATTTCTACTTTAGGCAAATCCATGATGAAACAAGAGAATGCAGCAAATATCCATCACAATGTAAACAATCAACCCCTTTGTTCATAAGAATTGAGCAAAACCAATATCAAAGTTTAAGAGAGTAAAAGCACCATCAAATAATAAAATATGAGAGAAATACCTCAACCACTACGAAGGTGATGAAAATACCTTTCCATTGATATCTGGATTGAGAAAATTGGCCTCCATTTGCAAAAGTTATGCAAAAATGGAAAAATGGCCTATAAAGTCACTTTCAAGGCATCAACAAACACTTGAGGGATTACTTCTAGCCACCCATGTGACCACGTTCTTGAGTGGAAGCAAAAATTTGGGCCCCTAGGGCCAATTTGAGACAAAATTCATGTGTCACATATGTAGAGTATAAAACTCTACATTTTGTTTTCAGCAGCATGCCCATGAGTTTCAGTTTTGTGTATGAAAATGTGTCTGAGAATGGCTGCGAGGGTTTTACCACGGTTTCACTTCGCTGTTGCTATAGGTTTTCTTTTTGCTAGTGCCGCGGAGTTCGCCAAGTGTCGAGTCCCATTTTCAAGCCGATTTTGTGTCTAAGTAGTAACTTTAACGCGGAGCGTGCCATGTAGCAAAGGATGTTTCTATTTTGTTTTAAGTTACTTGCTACGGACAGCGCCACGTGTCATCAGCGGAGGCACTCCCTAAATGTTTCAACATCAGCGCAGAGGAAGCCATGTGTCTTTTGTAGTAGCTGTGGAGCTTGCCAAGTGTCAGCTTCCGCAGGTTGGTTCTTATATGTTTTAATGATAAGTGAAGGATAAAGGTGGGCCCCAGTATAGAGTCTTAGAGTAAAGCAGATCATGCCATATGGAGTAAATGTCTCTAATATATTCTAAATTGAGACACTATGGAAGACGCCACGTGTCACCTATAGAGACACAGTAAATGTAAATGGTAAAAGCCCATTTACTCCAACAGAGTCTTTCCTCACTCTCACGGAAGAAGAAAGAAATATCAAGAAAGATTTTTGTTGTTTGAATATCTTTTGTAAAGCCTCAGGATTAATCATTTAGTGGTAGAAGACTCAATGTTATTGATAATCATGTCTTCCTAAGCCTCCTTGGATTGACTCTTTTGGGTGGAAGTGGATTGACCATAGAGAAATATTTCAATTTCTGGGCATCCCTTTTTCTTTTCAATCCTTTGTAGCTACTTCTTGGAAAGTGGTTATCTCTAGAATTGAGAAGAAACTAGCCTATTGGATGACTAAGCTCTTGTCTCTAGTAGGGAGGCTTCATATTTTTTCTAAAATTCTCACCTCTACCAATGTTTATTATTCCTCCTGTTGGGTCCCTTCTAAACCCTTATATCATTATCTTGAAATATTCTTAGGGACTTTCTTTAGGCCTTGTCTAATAATCACATAGGATTTCATAGAGTCTCATGGGAGTATTGTTGCCTCCCACATGATTTTGGAGGGCTTGGTTTGATTTCTATTGAGCAACAAGGTATGGCTCTCTACGCTAAATAGATCATTAGATCCCTTAAAGGTAATGAGGCTTGGAAAATTCCTATGTGTCATTGTATTTCATCAAGTATTCCTCTTGGGAAGCATGCTTAGAAGAGGATTGATCTCCATCCCCTTCTCATTATGAAAGATCCTATTCAAATTCAAGGAATGTTTTGTCATCAAAAGTATTTGGAAAGATTGGAAAGCTTTGAAGCCTTGGATTTTTTGAAATGGTACTAGATTTCACAATGGTCTCTCTATTAACCAACGATCCATTTAGTGGTCTCCTATCATTACTTGTTAAGATCATCCTCTTGCTTGAATCCCTTAGGTTCATGCTTTGAGGTTTTTCAAGAAAGGCATCAAGGCCCTTCTATATCTATTTCCCAAAACCACCAAGCATTTCTTATCCTATCTTGAAGCCAAAGCTCAATTTCATTTAACCAATCAAGATCATGAAACTTTTTAGACAATTATGGATGCAGTGCCTCCAAACATTATTCATAAAATTAGGGTCTGGTGTTGTAAACCGCGGTGGAAAGATTTTAATTGGTATCTTGATACTCCAAGTTTCATAGCTATAAACCCCATAAGGGATATTTATTACTTCGCCTCACTTACCTATGATTCCTTAGTTGAACTAATGGTGGCTACTTCAGTTTTTTCTAGCTGTCTGGAAGTGTAGATTCTATACCATTTGGTTAGCCATTCTTGAGCCCAATCTTGCTCATTTTTGCTTGGTGTATCCTTTTGGAAGTGTAGAATTGGGTTGGCCACTGTGGATGCTACTAGCATACCTATATTTAAAAATATATATCTAAAGTACACCGAGAGATATCCTTCTCGAGGCGCCTATTTTTTTAATCAATATACTACACATAGGTAGAATCGAGAAGGATATCTCTCGACGTACTTTAGATATATATTTTTAAATATAGGTATGCTAGTTATTTAGCCATTACAAATATATAAAAATCAAGATAAAAATAATAAAATATAAAAATTGTAACTAGTGGCGAAATTCAAATGAAGCCTAATTTATTAAAGCCGAAACTTAGGACGGCAAAATTGATTACTACTATCATGGTAATTTTACTAAGTGTAGGACGACAGAATTTGATGACTAAAATCGTGGCCATTTTTTCTTAGTTTGTGTGTGCCGTCTTCAAAGATTTTCCATTTGGAAGATTTGTTAGGCAATGACTTGACTTCTAACTTGTTCAATACGTATTACCCCGAAGAAACGCACCAATTTTTATTAGTTCCTGCCTTTGGCAGGATTACTAATGCATCCATGTGATGCAATTGATTCAATTCAACTAACCAATGAGCATTAAGTATTAAATTTATTTGACAAATTCTTAAAGTTGAAACTTATTTTTTTTATATAATTATTTAATAAATACAATTTGTCTCTGCTGCTATTGGTCAATTCAGTGAACAGTAGTGATGAAAAATAAATTTTTCTTTTTTTAAATTACATTATTCAATATATATAATATGTGCTTGCAATATTCAATACATATATAATAAATATATAATAAATAAATAAGTACCATGTTGGCACTATTTGTAGTCACCATTAATGGAAACAAGGCTTTCACGATACAGCGAGACTGCAAACCAGCTGGGATCGCCAGTTAGTAGTTGAAACATTAAAGAATTGCGTAAATTGGCTCCCCCTGCGACTGGACGTGGCATCCAATCTGTTTCCTTCAAAGACATTGGTAAGGAGGCCACGATTCAAACACCTAATACGGTGGGCATCAACGCTTCCGCTTCAACTACATCCACAGAGAGGTGGGGCTTTGAGCAAATTGTCTGTGCTACCAGTGTAGAGATGGACTGGACCCTCTTTGATCTCACCACCGGAAAGCCACTATATAACAGTGGGCCTCCAAAAATTTCATTCCGCAGGCACAAAACAATGTCCTTTGATAGGTATGTAAAAAGGCCCAGAACAGGGCAGCAAAGTAGTGGTCTAGTAAATAGCAAAACAGGGCATAAAATCAGAGTAAATAGCTGAAACAAAATTAATATTAATCTAGCTTCTATTACATATGACCAAATGCATTACACTACTATGTTTTGTTCAATATATTTATAGCTTTTAGCTTAGATGATCTCAATCAATCTAGAATCTGAAAACTTTCGATTTTCTGGATAGTTCTATAGAAAATTTTGAACAATCTTTTCGATTTTCTGGATAGTTCTATAGGAAATTTTGAACAATCTTATTTTTCCTGACAAGGTATTCCAAGGCTTGTAGAGCACAATGTTCTATTTTCTAGATAGTTCTACAGGAAATTTTAAACAATCTTATTTTTCCTAACAAGGTATTCCATGGCTTACAGAGCTTTCATTGAGCAAGGAGGCGTATTCTTTGCCAAGGATGATTATGGAAAGCCCATAACATGAAGGCTCGACAGGGATTTGGAAGGACAGATATTGAAATGTATTCTTGGAGCTTCCATCCGGTTAACCTATAAGCGGAATACTCGATACTCAGAGACTCTACGCCATGATTTTCGTCAAGAAGTTTATCTTGAATTGGAGACGACTTCCACACATAATTGAATCTTCAGAGTGGTGGCTAATTTCTAGGTGAGCTTTAAGAAAATTTATCACTCTTCTATGCCTTATTTATACAGTTAATATCTCATTTTGTAAAGAGTTTTAAAAAGAGTAACATGATCATCCAAGTGTTTTTTAGTTGTTGCACAACAAAAATGAAATTTGGTTGTTTAAGGGTTGTGGTCCATTGGTACGTCTGCAGGAGTTTATACTACTGATCGAGGGTAAAATTTTAGGGCCGTATATATGTTGTAACTCCTTAATAACTTAGAAGGTGAGTTGGATATGTAAATACATACACTGCTTCTCTATGTAAGGAGTATAATGTAAGTTACCTGAACCATCATTTGCCCTTAAAGATTTTTTCAGAAAATGAAAGGAAAGGAACAATATACTAATTCTGTCTTTTGTCTGGTTTAGTTTAAACCCCTATATCGTTTAATCAATCTCGCAAGATTCACTAACAATGGTATTCTCTCCATGAGACATAAGATTGGTTAAATGAACGTTATTGTCTTAAATTACACGCCTTGACATTTTTGGAAGTTTAGGCTTCATTGCTTCAACATCATCATGTTGAGCGTTCCAATTGGCAATTTCTCTTATGATCGAGATGAGAAGAAAAAACCTTGGGTCATTTTTCCCATGCCCAAACATCCCATTCCCTTCTGCTGTGGTTGTTGGGATTAAAAACAAGTTATAAGTTTTTTTATTATATCAGATCCACGTATATTATGCCACTGACTTTTTCTCATCACTCTTTCATTACCCTCAACTGCCCATAACATAAAATAATTGTTTTTGAGCTCGCTGGAATCTATTCATGTGGATGATTTCAAGTGACCGATTTTGTTGGACATGATGCGTGACCCAATGATTGTGTGTTGCGTGATTCATTTATGCAAATGGCTTACTATGTGATTTCTCAAAATTCGGGAAATAAAACTTCAGCATTTCTATGACACTGACACTGCTATGCATGTATAGATACAAAAAACACAGTACTACAATGTCATGCAAGACACAACATCATACATTGGTCTATTTGGTCTATTGGGCAAATAGGGGTACAATAGGGCTACCTAGAATTTAGATTCTTTTATTAAGAACAAACATAACTTTGTCTCAAAACAACCATCTTCCTATGAATTGTAAACAAACTCCATAGAACAGAGAACATGGTGATCTAGAGGAATAGAATTTACCTCCTTTGAAATAGCTTTTAGGCATTTTCTATCCATAGGAATTATTGCATTGTCAAACTTTGCTTGACATGTGATTCATTTTAGTTCTTATTTAATGGCCATGAGTACAATTTATGTTTGGCAACTAATCTAGTTCTTAATACATAATGAAATAATCTGTTCAGACTATCTTGTATCCAAGATTCCATTGCACATTTTCCATCTTATCTTTTTTCCTTTGTTCGCAATCTTCTATTTGATGCTTTGCAGACTAAATTAGACATATGAAATCATTACTTACATGACCTGTTCTCATCCCATTGGGTTTTCCTTTTTGACGATATACTACAACAACATTCAACACATAGAGGCAGGAACATGACGCATTGCGTCTCTTGCTTTTTCAACGGAGAGGCATAAAATGTTTATCTTACCCACTATTGACTATACAGCTTAAATGTGAGGAGGCACTTCTATTGATAAAATTAGTGAAAAAAGGATTATGACAGTTACAAATTCCGTGTCCTAAAATTTTGATTTATTAAAATTATTGAAAAGTTGTCATCGTGGAAAGGCTTATACTGCTGCTCTTGGAAGGGAATCACCTGCAACAACCGCACTGGCCATGTGGTTCGTATGGATCTTAACAGCTATTTTTCCTATGCTTTCTCACGGGTAGTAAAGAATTCAAGCAGCCAAATATTCCCTGCTTTGTTCCAACTGCAGCATGTGGAGTACCTCGACCTCAGTTATATTGACTTGTCCCATCTTCCCATCCTTTCACAGCTTCCGAGCCTCACCAGATTGACGCATTTGAGCTTGATACAATGTGGGTTTACCGGCCGAATTCCAAGTGAGCTTGGAAAAATGTCTGGCTTGAAATTTCTAGACATCTCTGAAAATTTTGCTCTTAGTGGCCCAATTCCAAGTGAGATTGGCAACATGTCTAGCTTGAAATTTCTAGACATCTCCTCCAATTGTCATCTGGAGATGAGACAGTCGAGCTCGTGGATACGAAATTTGCGAGGTTTGGAGCACCTTGAACTGACCTGTGTGAATCTGACAAGTGCTGTGGTAGAAGATGTTGCGTCCCTCTCCAATCTTAAGTCACTTCGCATGTCTAAGCTGTCAGGTACCCTTCTCTCTCCTCTTGTAAATCTCACCTCCCTCTCCTATCTTGGCCTTGATGGCAGTTACTTAACTCAGCAGCAGCCATTTCCCATCTGGATTTCAAACCTTACATCTTTGGTTTCCCTCTCACTTGAGACATACCATCTCCATGGTTCCATCCCGTCTACTGTGTTAAGCCTTCCACACTTAAGAGACCTTGACTTGTCCGACAACCCCGATCTCAAAGTCAACCTCTCCTTCATTGCGCAACATGCTTTCCAACTCAGCAGACTTATTCTTCGCGGTTCAAATGTGGGAGGAGTGATTCCAAATTCTATTGGAAATATGTCCTCATTGACTGCCTTATCTCTTTATGGTACCAATATTGAAGACATTTTTCCAAATTTTCTTGGAAATCTTTCAAGACTTGAAGAGTTGGATCTTTCTTGCAACTCATTAAGAGGTAGCATTCCATGGAGCTCTTTAGGTGGACTATCAAAACTTTCATCTCTTTCGCTGGGGTCAAATCAATTAAATGGAAGCTTGCCATCTACTTTTGGTAACCTCTTGTCTTTGGTCTACCTTAATCTCTCAAATAACTCTTTGAGTGGCACATTCTTACTCTCTCAATTAGATAATTTCACACAGATTCGTTTCTTAGACCTTTCTGAAAATTTTTTGAATGTAAAAGTTGAAGGCTCTTGGATTCCCAAATTTCAGCTTCGAATACTATACTTGAGCTCTTGTAATATGGATGGTGATTTCCCAGCTTTCATATCCACTCAATACACCATACAGGAGTTGGACTTGTCCAACAATTCTCTCAGTGGAGATATTCCAGATTGGTTGTGGCACCTTCAACCCTTCTACTTACTCAATCTCTCATGCAACCAATTTGGAGGAAGGCCTTTGACATCTAAGTTCAGTAATTTTAGTGCTCAAAATGTTGACTTACATAGAAATAAGTTACAAGGGAATGTTTTTGTACCTCATCCTAATGTGGAATTCTTGGATATGTCTGAGAATCAATTTGATGGCATCATTCCAACAAACATTAACAAATATGGCCAGAGTCAACTCCATTATTTGTCACTTGCAAATAATAATATTAGTGGTGCCTTTCCACATTCTATTTGTGAAGGGCATAACTTGGAGGTTCTAGATGTGTCAAATAACAAGCTCATGGGTAATATTTTTGAAAGTTTTGGGAATTGCTCATCAAAATTAAAGGTGCTAATCTAGAAAATAATAGTTTGGAAGGTGAGATTAGGAGCATGGTTTGTCTTCAAACACTAAAATTGGGAAGCAACAGACTACAAGGGCCAATTCCATCATCACTTAAAAATTGCACTTCTTTGGAGATTCTAGATTTGGGATATAATAACATGCAAGGAACCATCCCAAATTGGATTGGGAAGTTAATTGGTCTTTGAATTTTGGTATTGAGATCTAATAAATTCATAGGCAAAATACCATTGCAACTAACAAAATTACAAAAGCTTCAAGTCTTGATTTTGTCAAATAACAATTTGTCTGGAGCTATTCCAAGTAGCCTAAGAAATTTGAGAGCAATGGCAAATCAAACACAAAGTCGAGAAGTCCTTCAATACTCAAATTCAAGCTCATCTATGGTGTATTTAGATAAAATAGAAATAAACAACAAAGGACAATTTCTAGAGTATGTGAGATCTTTGGCATTGGTTCGGTGTCTCGATCTCTCAAATAACAACTTCTCAAGTGATATTCCTCAAGACATTGCATTCCTTGTTGGTCTAAGGATTCTCAATTTATCAACAAATCATCTTAGTGGAAAAATTCCCACTTCTTTTGGAAATCTTGTGCAATTGGAGTCACTTGATATTTCAAGGAACAATCTAATTGGAGGTATTCTAGCGGAACTGCAATCTCTCACATTTTTGAGTTACTTGAACATATCTTGTAATAAATTTTCAGGTAGAATACCACAAGGAGGTCTATGGTTAACATTTAATGAAAGATCATTTTCAAACAATGGAGATCTTTGTGGACTTCAAATCAACATAAATTGCTCTTCTTCCCCTTCTTCAAATAATACTTATGATGAAAATCTAAGTGAACAAATGTGGGAGGAAGATGTATGGTGGGAAGTGGGAATTGGATTAAGCATTGGATTTGGGTTTTCAATAGTTATTGGAGTATTATGTTTCAACAAAAATGTAGAACACGATGTTTCAGGGTCATGGATGACATTATTGTCATTCTTGATCAAATTGTTCGAGAAAAGATCTTTTAATAAAGTATTTTTATGCTCCTTCCCCTTCCCCTTCCCTTTTCCCTAAAAGATTCCCTCCAATCCCAATCTCTATGAAGGTTGTGTAATGGATGTATATGTATTTTTGAATTATTTTTATTTTGTTCTTATTCGTAGAAAGCATTAATTTAAATATCATATTATAGTACCTCCATCTATAACATGAAATAAAATAGATATTGAAAACTAAATTCAATTGTCCATTTTGAATTTCTCTCTTGTTTTGCTTCAAATATAGAAGTGAGCATTATTCCACATAAAAATGTGTCAAGTGACCATTTATCTTTTCTAATGATTTTCAGTTATTGTTCACACATGCTTAAATTTTACTAGTTCCAAAGAATAGTTGCATTAAAAACCTTGGTATAAAAGAAACCAAATAAGAAAAAGCTGAATTAAATTTTACCACAATTATTAAATCACCCACTTACTAGTGAAGCCAAATGTAACAAGATACACATAGCAATTAGTTGTTTCCTTGGGTCAAAGTAATTTGTCTTTTTATGTAAATGTGATTGGAATTTGTCAATCTTAAACTTATTTGTTATTTTCTAGCTTGGTGGTTGTATAATGGTTAATTAATAGCACTTTATATAATGATTCTAATAAATAAGACTCAATTTTGACAATGCATAATTTTTGAAATGTTTTAACATAGATCATCATGTGCTAGATGAAAATCAACATCAAGAAATTTGGTGAGAGGGACATATGAGCATATTTATTTTTTAGCATTTGTTTTAGATAAATATGTAAGAGATTATAATTAAGCTTCCACATAACACATACTTTAATATTTGGTGAACTGGATAATTGTATCAATAAATGGAATTGCAACCTTATTAGAACTTATATACATCTAAAGGTCCACTCCAAATGATGTTTCAATCTCATTTGAGATTTGTAGTTTAAACCACGAGTACTGAAGTGTATTCTTGAGGTGAATCCACAATCCTATTTGGCATGTGTCCTCTAGTCAAACATCTACAATGTGGTAAGGAGATATAATGGCCTAATATTTACTTGATTCATATAGAATGATTTTTAAATATTTTATAATCGAATAATATAATGATGCAACTTCATGAGATGGAATCCACTCATGCTCCACTATTATTCTAAGTTTGGAAGACTTTATTTGTGATGTAATAAAATTGAAATAAAGTGTTTAAATTAACACAAAATATGGCTATTTTCACCTTATGCTTGGAAAATATTTCAAGCCCTTGTATTGAAGGTAAATTATAATTCAAGTTGAAAGATATGCAAGCAATTTTTATAATTTAGGAAATGGGAAAATTAATGGAAAACTATAAAATACAAAATTAAGGAACTGAAACAATTCAAAAGGCACTTGAACATATTTACCATTATAAATAAAATGAGAAATTTAAAACAAACATAAAGTGAAGGAATCATGCAGAAAATTGATAAAAAAAAATAAAATGGAATAAAGGTTATAGGTATGCAACAAAGGGTTTCATAGTTTAGGGAAAAAATAAGCCTTTAAACTCAAATAGTTAAGAAAAATGCCAAGGCTTTACTAGATTCCATGTTACCTTAAACGTGATAAAGTTTTTAATATGCCTTGATGAGTTGCAATCAAGTGTAACAATATATAATACATAAAAGGTATATGCATGTTTTTATAAGTTTTAAGATTGTTTGGTAGGTATCCATATGAAAGAATATATGTAAAGACAATCTCAAGAAACATATTTGCATTTAACAAGCATAATATTATTTGCCGAATGTCTTAAAGTTTTAAGAAAAATAAGAAAGACTTGAATGACTATATTAAAAAGTTAACTTGTTTTTTCTATTTTCTAATTTAGCATTTACATTCAATGAATTAGATTCACTTATTCATAGATGATTGGAGCTACATTCATAAAGATCATTTGAATCTTAAATGTATAACACATTTACATAAAAATTTAAGTTTAGAGATTTTATACCCAAACCAGTTTACCTAAATCTTGAGAATGTGATGGCATGGGTCTCTCACATGCTCCAATACCCACATGCAATCAAATAGAGTAACACTCTTTCTGCCTTACTTCCTATTCGACCTCTACAACTTATAGTCCAAACTCAGGACACATAATAACAGTGTCAAGAAATTTCAAGAAATTAACCTCAGATTTATGGAGTGACAGGAATATGCAAATCACATATACTTGTTTACCAGGTGACAAAAACTACCATAATACAATGTATCACAATTCCACATAAATGATAGTGACAGCCAAGATAACGGTAAGCAGCATTTGTATTACACAATCCTATGAGTCGAATCAATGACATGAAACGATTTGATATTAAGAAAATATTAGATTATAAAGATCTTCAATCTCATACATTGCCCTCATGGGATGGACCAACAATGGCTGACCAACCACTCTCTCTACTTAACTCCCGAACTCTTCTACCTAGTCAATCTTCTCTGTCGCGTGCTCTGCTCACTTTATACTCGCTTCTACACTCTTTGTTCACCACATGATATTCCTCATCCACGGCAACTCATCTTTATTTCTTTATAGCCTCTCATCCTCACTCGGCCACTCTATAAATGCCTCAATGTTTCTATGGCTTACGGCCTCCCTTGTTCTTTTTGGCCTTGATGCTCCTTCTAATTCATGGCCTTTCTTGTTCAGCCTCCTCCCAAATAAGACAATTCTCCACTTTGGTCTTCTGCCTGACCGTTTACATACTCACAACCCTTCAACTTCTCCTAACGGCCAAAGTAGCCAACTATCGGTTATGGTCAACTTCTTTACCAAAACTTGGCATATTAACTGGTGACAGGAATCACTTGGCGACAGGAGCTTTGCAAGCTAGACTCAAATTCACACTGGTAAGCTACAGGAACTGCATATGTGACAGGAAGCTAAACCTGCAAACACTCAAACCACCAAAGCACAACTGAAAAACCCAAAATTGAACAAGATTCAAAACCAAAATTAAGATGGAGAGTGATGCCCCTGCATCAGAATGATAGAAATATCTACATTATATGCATATCAGTAAAAATAAATTGCATCTTGCAATGAAATATTACATTGTTTAAAAAAAAATGTTCAATTCTCACTAAAATATACCTTAGAATATAATTACTAGAATAACTAGCATAGTAGGTTCCTCTAACAAACTTGTAATATAATTTTTGCACTCTAGTTAATAGCCTACATAATTTTAGTGTAAAATAAATATATTCTAGTTTATGGTTTACAAGCAATTACTGTTCATAAAAGAACAATTTATCCCCATTTTCTCCATTTATAAGGATTTGAAAATGAAACCTAATGAAAAAATTAATAGAATATTGAAGCAATGTTGGAATGATCACAAATAAATTTGAAACATATAAGCTAATTTAGGAGATTTTGAACTAGAGTGGACAAGGATGCTTCCTTAAAACATAAGAAATAAACTTCTTTATCATCATTATACATATTGGGAGCCACCACCAATTTGTGTTTCTTGTATTTGAGCTAAATCGAGTATAAAAATGTTCATCTAAATCATTTTCGAAAGAAAAGGTCTTCGATCTATTGGAACCTATTTTGAAATGACCTAATTTTTATTTATATGTTGCTTAGGTTCCCTTTGTATTTATAATCAATCTAAGGAATCCTAATAAGGGCTTTATGTTGTGCTTGTAGCCTCATACTCGATGAATTCCACCCTTGAAATCTTGTGCTCTCATATTCTTACTCATTACATATGTGGTATGTTTTCTTCAATATATAGTGTTTCATGGTATAGAGATGTGTTCCTAGCATATGTCTCATACCATTTCAACCTTTTGTAAATAACACATATTTCCTTTTGTTTCTAGATTATCATTCTTTTGGATTTGTAGTATTAGGTTAACATCTCTACTTTCCATTGTCCTCCCTAAGACCTTATTGACATGTGTAGTAAGACACAACTTCCTAAATGTACACTTAACCATCTATGTGGTACCACAATAACCTTTTTGACATATCTGAGGGTTGGACTTTCTTTTAGATATTGTGATTTGGCCTTGTGATTCCTTCTTGACTAGATAGTGTTGAAATTAAGGAACACTGAGAGAGGGGGGGTGAATCAATGTTCTGCAAAACTTATTATTATGTTCCTTTATTAATTTACCATATACATTCAAAAGAAAGAAGCATGAATAGAAACAACAAGATCATAACACATGAACACCAGGATTTTTACGTGGAAACCCGATTAAGGGAAAAACCACGGTGGGGGTTAACCCACAAGAAATTATACTTTGTTAAAAGTATTACAAATGGGAAAGGCACATTCCTTCAGGCACACTACCCAGAGCTCACTGCTCAAGGAGGCTTACTTCCTACAAAATCAATTACAAGAGTTCACTAGAATGTTTGAACTAAGGAATAGCATCTAACAATACAAGATTACAGTTTCAGTTGAGCTTAGTACACTGACTTTACACACTTCATCTCTCTCTGCCTTGCTTCACTATTCTGCCATGATCCAGAGCTTAGATCTCTTTATTTTGCACTTGATTCTGCTATACTTTGCACCTATCCCTTCATATTCACTCATCCACACTATCAAATGCTCAAATCTATTGATCATATATATCTGATACATGAAATTACATCAATTGTAGGGTAAGTGTAAGAAGATGGGGGGCCAAAAAGGGGTCTTAAGTGGCCACTTTTTTTTTTTTTTTTCTGAAATCAGGAAATACTAGCCTTGGATGAGAAATTGAGCATAGTTACACTCAAAATTTGGAGATGCAACCAAAACAATGTTCGTAGTTCTCCGAGTCTACTTTCTAAACTACTATTTTTTTTTTTAAATGACATAGATTAAGGGGTTCAAAAGAGGGAGCCACAGAAATTGGTGTTGTTTCTGTCAAAAAACATAACATAGCATGTTTTGTGGCTCCCTCAAAGGTCAACTTTTTTTTGGTATTTTTAAAATTGCTTTAGTGAGAAATCAGCTAATAGAATGTAGTTTATGCCTGATTTTTCTGATAATTTTTTGATGAATATTTGATTTTTTACTAATTTTCAAAGTGGACACATCCTAAAAAATAGAATTTTGGTAGTGCTACCCCTATAAATTTTGAAAACTAATTGAAAATCATTTTTTTCTTTTTTTAATATTTGTAGAATGGAGTGTAGTTTCTAAATATGTAATTTTTTTGAAATTTCAATGAATAGTTAATTTACAATGAAAAAAAGACCAAACAGTGGTTTTTGCCCAAAAACGGACAAACAAACAAAAGAAATTAAAGATGAAAGGCTTAACATTGTTAAAATGTGAAAAAAATCACATCGTCAAATAGCTAAGAGAAAGCTTAACATTACCCAGGTGTTTGATTTGTTCAACCTTGAAACACATGCAAATCTAAGGGTTAGCATGAATGAAATTATGTGAAATCTTGAAGAATATGAAAAAACACGTCTGTGGATGTTGAAAAGGCACTCCAAGCCTTTGGGTTGGAAATCCAAAGCAAATCCCAAGCCCAAGGCTTGGGATTCCCAAAGCAAAACATAACGCGCTCGCGTTAGTTTTTGCTTTGCATTTTTCCTTTTCCGCAAAAGTTTGTGTTGTTTGTCATGTTTGAAATAACGCGAGCGCGTTATAATGCGCTCGCGTTATGTTGCCCTTAAATTTTTTTATGTTCAAGGCTATTAATCATGTATGTATGTATGTATGTATGTATGTATGCCTATATGTATGTATGTATCTATGTATGCCTATATGTATGTATGTATTTATGTATGCCTATATGTATGTATGTATAGTGTCGAGGGTAGAGGAGGGTAGAGATGGGAGTGAGCTAGATAGGGGAGGAGAGGGGTGGATAAGGATTGAGTGATTAAGGTTTAAGGTTGAGGGTTGAGCGTTTAGGGATAGGATTTATAGTTTAGGGATAAGGGATTAGAGTTTAGGACCTTGAGGGATTAGGGTTTAGGGTTGAGGCTTTAGCGATAGCATTTAGGGTTAAGGGTCGAGGGATTAGGGTTAAGGTAGAGTGTTGAGGGTAGAGGGATTAGGGATAGGGTTTAGGGTTGAGGGATTAGGGTTTAAGGTATACTTTAGTAGTTCTTGTAGATAGAGCCAGTAAACAATGGGAGATTATTTGCCTATTTCATAACAATATACCTCCCCTAAGTGTGGGGTGGACAACAAGAAACATAGATGTATCCCAATGCAAAGCTTTTCTCATAGTGATCATCCTTTCTGATTTCAACTGTTAATTACTCACTGTGGATGTACCATACACAAAGCTTTTCTCATAGTGTGTACACCTATTGGCATAATGAACCCCAGGTGGGCCAGAAAAACATGACATATAACATTACTAACATTAAAAAAGTTCATAGCCATTTTTCTGACATATTCTTGCAAGTCAAATATCTTTAAGAGAAGAGTGTCAAAAATGATGGGTTTAACAACCTAACATAAGGCAAAGTAGTTCTGTTGGGTTTAGGGATAGGGTTTAGGGTTTAGAGTTGAGGGATTAGGGTTTAGGGTTGAGGGATTATGGTTTAAGGTATAGTGTTGAGGGTTGAGGGTTTAGGGATAGGGTTTAGGGTTGAGGGATTAGGGTTTAGGGTTTACGGATTATGGTTTAATGTCAAGAGTTGAGGGCTGAGGGTTGAGGGATAGGGTTGATGGTCAAGGGATTAGGGTTAAAGTAGAGTGTTGAGGGTAGAGGGATTAGGGATAGGGTTTAGGGTTGAAGGTTTGATGATTGAGGGTTGAGGCTTTAGGGCTGAGGGTTAAGGGATTGGGGTTTAAAATATAGTGTTGAGTGTTGAGGGTTTATGGATAGGTTTTAGGGTTTAATTTTTAAGGGTTAAGGGTTGAGGGATAGGGTTTAGGGTTTAGGGATAAAGGATTAGGGTTTAAGGTATAGTGTCGAGGGTTGAGGGTTTAGGAATAGGGATAGAGTTTAGGGTTTAGGGATGAGGGATTAGGGTTGAGGGTTGAGGGATCAGGGTTTAAGGTATAGTGTCGAGGGTTGAGGGTTAATTGATAGTGTTTAGGGTTGAGGGTTGAGGGATTAGGTTTTAGGGTTGATGGATTAGGGTTTAAGGTATAGTGTTGAGGGTTGAGGGTTTAGGGTTGACGGATTAGGGTTTAGGGTTGACGGATTAGTGTTTAATGTCGAGGTTAGGGTTAGAGTGTTGAGGGTAGAGGGATTAGGGATAGGGTATAGGGTTGAAGGTTTAAGGATTGAGGGTTGATGCTTTTGGGATGAGGGTTTAAGGCTTAAGATATAGTGTCAAGTGTTGAGGGTCTAGGGATAGGGTTTAAGTTTTAAGGGTTAAGGGTTGAGGGATAGGGATTAGGGTTTAAGGTATAGTGTTGAGGGTTGATGGTTTAGGGATAGGGTTTAGGTTTGAGGGATTAGGGTTTAGGATTGATGAATTAGGGTTTAATGTTGAGAGTTGAGGGTTGAGGGTTGAGGGTTAATGGTCAAGGGATTAGGGTTAAATAAGAGTGTCGAGGGTAGAGGGATTAGGTATACGGTTTAGGGTTGAAGGTTTAAGAATTTAGGGTTGAGGCTTTAGGGATGAGGGTTAAGGGATTAGGGTTTAAGATATAGTGTCGAGTGTCGAGCGTGTAGGGATAGGTTTTAGGGTTCAAGTTTTAAGGGTTAAGGGTTGATAAATCAGAATTAAGGGTTGAGGGATTAGGGTTTGACATTGAGGGTTGAGTACATTGAGGTTCAAGGGTTAAGGGTTTCGGGATAGGGTTGAGGGTCGAGGGATTTGGGTTAAAGTAGAGTGTCGAGGGTATAAGGATTAGGGATAGGGTTGGAGGGTTTAGGGATAAGGGATTAGGGTTTAAGGTATAGTATCAATCCCGTTGAGGGTCTAGGAATAGGGATAGCATTTAGGGTTTAGGGATGCGGGATTAGAGTTGAGGGATGATGGATTAGGGTTGAGGGTTGAGGGATTAGGGGTTAGGGATAAGGTTTAGGGTTTAAGGTATAGTGTTGAGGGTTTAGGGATAGGGTTTAGGGTTGAGGGATTAGAGTGAAGGGTTGAGGGATTAGGATTTGACATTGAGGGTTGAGGCTTGAGGCTTTAGGGTTTAGGGTTTAGGGATAGGGTTGAGGGTCGAGGGATCAGAGTTAAGGGTTAAGGGATTAGGGTTTGATGTTGAGGGTTGAGTACATTGAAGTTTGAGGGTTAAGGGTTTCGGGATAGGGTTGAGGGTCGAGGGATTAGGGTTAAAGTAGAGTGTCGAGGGTATAAGGATTAGGGATAGGGTTGGAGGGTTTAGGGATAAGGGATTAGGGTTTAAGGTATAGTATCGAGCCCGTTGAGGGTTTAGGAATAGGGATAGCATTTAGGGTTTAGGAATGACAGATTAGAGTTGAGGGATGACGGATTAGGGTTGAGGGTTGAGGGATTAGGGTTTAGGGATAAGGTTTAGGGTTGAGGGTTGAGGGATTAGGGTTTAAGGTATAGTGTTGAGGGTTTAGGGATAGGGTTTCAGGTTGAGGGATTAGAGTGAAGGGTTGAGGGATTAGGATTTGACGTTGAGGGTTGAGGCTTTAGGGTTTAGGGTTTAGGGATAGGGTTGAGGGTCGAGGGATCAGAGTTAAGGGTTGGGGGATTAGGGTTTGAAGTTAAGGGTTGAGTACATTGAAGTTTGAGGGTTAAGGGTTTCGGAATAGGGTTGAGGGTCGAGGGATTAGGGTTAAAGTAGAGTGTGGAGGGTATAAGGATTAGGGATAGGGTTGGAGGGTTTAGGGATAAGGGATTAGGGTTTAAGGTATAGTATCAATCTCGTTGAGGGTTTAGGAATAGGGATAGCATTTAGGGTTTAGGGATGATGGATTAGAGTTGAGGGATGACAAATTAGGGTTGAGGGTTGAGGGATTAGGGTTTAGGGATAAGGTTTAGGGTTGAGGGTTGAGGGATTAGGGTTTAAGTTATAGTGTTGAGGGTTTAGGGATAGGGTTTAGGGTTGAGGGATTAGAGTGAAGGGTTGAGGGATTAGGATTGGACGTTGAGGGTTGAGGCTTTAGGGTTTAGGGTTTAGGGTTGAGGGTTGAGGGATCAGAGTTAAGGGTTGAGGGATTAGGGTTTGACGTTGAGGGTTGAGTACATTGAGGTTCGAGGGTTAAGGGTTGAGGGATAAGGGTTAAAGTAGAGTGTCGAGGGTATAAGGATTAGGGATAGGGTTAGAGGGTTTAGGGATAAGGGATTAGGGTTTAAGGCATAGTATCGAGCCCGTTGAGGGTTTAGGAATAGGGATAGCATTTAGGGTTTAGGGATGAGGGATTAGAGTTGAGGGATGACGGATTAGCATTGAGGGTTGAGGGATTAGGGATTAGGGATAAGGTTTAGGGTTGAGGGTTGAGGGATTAGGGTTTAAGGTATAGTGTTGAGGGTTTAGGGATAGGGTTTGGGGTTGATGGATTAGAGTGAAGGGTCGAGGGATTAGGATTTAATGTTGAGGGTTGAGGGTTGAGGCTTTAGGGTTTAGGGTTTAGGGATAGGGTTGAGGGTCGAGGGATCAGAGTGAAGGGTTGAGGGATTAGGGTTTGATGTTGAGGGTTGAGGGTTGAGGTTCAAGGGTCAAGGGTTTAGGGATAGGGTTGAGGGTGGAGGGATTAGGCTTAAAGTAGAGTGTGGAGGGTATAAGGATTAGGGATAGGGTTGGAGGGTTTAGGGATAAGGGATTAGGGTTTAAGGGATAGTATCGAGCCTGTTGAGGGTTTAGGAATAGGGATATCATTTAGGGTTTAGGGATGAGGGATTAGAGTTGAGGGATGACGGATTAGGGTTGAGGGTTGAGGGATTAGGGTTTAAGGATAAGGTTTAGGGTTTAGGGTTGAGGGATTAGGGTTTAAGGTATAGTGTTGAGGGTTTAGGGATGGGGTTTAGGGTTGATGGATTAGAGTGAAGGGTCGAGGGATTAGGATTTGACATTGAGGGTTAAGGGTTGAGGCTTTAGAGTTTAGGGTTTATGGACAGGGTTGAAGGTCGAGGGATCAAAGTTAAGGGTTGAGGGATTAGGGTTTGACGTTGAGGGTTGAGGCTTGAGGTTCGAGGGTCAAGGGTTTAGGGATAGGGTTGAGGGTCGAGGGATTAGGGTTAAAGTAGAGTGTGGAGGGTATAAGGATTAGGGATAGGGTTGGAGGGTTTAGGGATAAGGGATTAGGGTTTTAGGTATAGTATTGAGCCTGTTGAGTTTAGGAATAGGGATAGCATTTAGGGTTTAGAGATGAGGGATTAGAGTTGAGGGATGACGGATTAGGGTTGAGGATTGAGGGATTAGAGTTTAGGGATAAGGTTTAGGGTTGAGGGTTGAGGAATTAGGGTTTAAGGTATAGTGTTGAGGGTTTAGGGATAGGGTTTAGGGTTGATGGATTAGAGTGAAGAGTAGAGGGATTAGGATTTGACATTGAGGGTTGAGGGTTGAGTCTTTAGGGTTTAGGGATAGGGTTGAGGGTCGAGGGATCAGAGTTAAGGGTTGAGGGATTAGGGTTTGACGTTGAGGGTTGAGTACATTAAAGTTTGAGGGTTAAGGGTTTCAGGATAGGGTTAAGGGTCGAGGGATTAGGGTTAAAGTAGAGTGTCGAGGGTATAAGGATTAGGGATAGGGTTGGAGGGGTTAGGGATAAGAGATTAGGGTTTAAGGTATAGTATAAGATTATTGCTTAACCGGCTTTAAATAACTTCCTTAAGGTCCAAATGATACCAAACTACACACACATTCTTCATTATCGGTGAGACTGAAGACTGTCGGCACATTCAAAAACTCTTCCGCCGATCTCACTTCTCTCACCAATAGCTCAACACTATTCTCCAACCGTCGGTATGACCTTTACCATCAGTGAGCTTGAGAATCGCTCCGTTGATACACACGGATCACTTCGATATACCTTCAAACCATACTTGTCGTCCAGACTCCTTTCATCAGTGAATGCCTACGAACTCAGGCCGATGCACCAATGGACACACTCCAGCGTCAACCTTGATTTTCTCTGTCGGCAACAAAATCACTATTGACCATACTAGCATTAACTTTGCCGGCACACTGATACCAATCACCTTCAGTGAGACTTTTGTCATCGGCAGATGTTTATACGCTTGGACCGATGCACCAATGATCCTTCTCTTCTTCGGTGTGATGAATGCTATCGGTGGGACTCACTTTAGAGTTGCCGATACACCATTTCCTTCTGATGGATCGGTGTAAGATACCCCTTGTCTCTCTGATAACTTCGATCCTTCGGTGAGATCCCCTTTCACTTTTCCCTGATACGCCTCCGATCGGCCTAACACCGTTGATTGGTGTAGGTTTCAAAAGCTCCTTCGAGAGGCTTGTTACACCGATGACACTAGAGGTGAGATATAGAACATGAGCTAATGGAACTATAGAACATGAGCTAATAGAACTAGAGGTGAGATATTGTAAAGGTGCTATCGAAGGTGAGATAGGTAAAATATTTATGGATCAATCTATAGTAGGACAAAACGCGAGCGCGTTATAACGCACTCGCATTTTGTCTTTCTATAGAAATGGTAAAAAAGTGTTGACCCCTATGATCCAGGCCCACATGCTCTGTTTTCATACTGATTTTGCGTGTGCTCTAACAAAAAAGAAGTGCTTTCATGCTGTTGGGAAGTTCACATGCACATTTTACACATTCTACCACCTTTGCATGATCTTTCCACCACCTTTTCTGCTTTGCCAACTTGAGAAGGAGGAAATAACATAGTTTTCACACCAAGTTTGATATATATCTATTCAAGTTTCAATTTTTGTAGTGTTGCAATGTTAATTGTGATTCAATTTTAGGAATTTAACATTATAGATTGGTTAATAGTATTGTTGTTAGTAATTATATTTGAGTGTTATTCAATTTATAATTGAAAAGGAAGCAAGTGGTGAAAAACTCAAATTGTTGAGGAGTTTGATACAAGAAGAAAAAAACACTACATAATTGGGTACTCTCTCCATTCGAATCTTTATTTTTTAGGTATGTCAAGTCTTTACATGCATGGTCTTTACATTTTCCTTAATTCTATTTGAATTACTTTATCATGCTTTATCATACATGTTTAAAATAGACACAATCCCAATCAAGAAAGTAGCCTACAATCTCACATGATGCCATGTATATTTTCTACACTTGGGCTCTTTAATAATTATGTGTAATAAACAGACCTTAACATACCATGATGTCAAACTATACAAGAATAAATCCTTACAACAAATAAAAATATAATCCCACTATTATCTTGTATTCATTTCTTAGGAACTAATATTGGTCTCTTTATCATGCTATAGACAAATTCTCCATCATGCCATGGAAACGATCAAGAATTAAACAGGAAGAGATAGAAGCTAAGAATGCAAAGAAAGCAGTGGCTATGAGGGAACTTCATGAGAAGAGGAAATTAGACACAATAAATGAAGACATGCCAATTGAAGAGGAACCACAACCATCACAAAGAGATATGGTATTGGTGGCACAAAGAGAACGAATGCAAAAACTTCATGCTACGAGAGATTTGAATACCATAGTTGGAGACACGTCCTCTACTGCAAGTCAACATGTAGGGACACCATCTACCACATCTCAAGTTGAGAGTACATCATCACTCACATGTGATGAAGGAGGTATGCCATCATTCCCACCTCAACCTCAAGGTATGTCATCTATTCCATCTTCGATCGAAGGTATGCCATCTAGCCCATCTCATTTAAATATTGATGAAATTCCTAATGTTGAGATGAATTTACCTAACTTAACACCACCTAGAATTTTGCATAGAAAGCTAAAGTATTTGATTGATATTGATGAGAATATTTTGCAGCCAATGGAAGGTAAGATTCCAAAATGAACTTGTAGAAGATATGCTCATAAGATTTGGAGATTATTCTTTGAAAAGTTAAATGAGACTGCAAGATGTCATCTATTCATTGAAATGATGTGAAGTATAAAGTATAGGTCCATCATGAAGATTCTTGGGTTGAGAACATCAGAGGCTTCAAGTGAAAGATTTATTGTCAAGAATCTAATGAGTGCGTATGAGAGTGTGGGTAACACCTCACGCACAAAAGATAGTAATGCAACATGGTGTGTGATTACATCGACTATAGTAAGTAGTCAAATGAGGAAAGCTCGTCTCATTAGAAAGACGAGTCAAGAATTGAGAATTAATAGGAAAACTTTATCAAGAGCCGTTGGAAGACGCCAAAGAATTGAGGACACTAATGCCAATGAATTATGGGCATTCTTGGGGAGACTACCATGAAAAGATAAACCAATTGTTGAAGCATTGAGATCACTAATTGAAGACTTTTGGAAGAATTACACAAGGGTATCTCTGAATCAAAGGGATGTGGTAAGCAGGAGAATTGGTAGTCAGAACCGTGAACCACATCCAAAGCATTTTTTGGATGAGACTCAAACACAGTTTTATGGTAAATTTCTAGAAAAGTATCCTCAAATTAAAATTTGTCAAAGATATTTTGAAATGCTAAAACCTTTCTATGTCAAGATAAATCACATACGCACGCACTACTTGTTGTTGTAGATTACATATTGAATTTTCTAACCATTTTGATGTTTATAGGTCTATATGTTTAGATATGCATACTAACAATGTTTTGCAGGGTTGTGCCATATGTGCCCCACCAACATCTTCAAGAGACTTCATATCAAGAATTTTATATGAAAGAGAGGAAGGTCAAATATTCTATAAGAAATTATGCTTGGATGGCACATGTCATCATTGCGGTGGCTTGCAACATTTGCCAATATGTGAACATATGGAAAGAACACATGCAGTTGGAAATGAAATAGTAGAGTTTGGCAAGTATAAAACAGTGGCATACAATACAAAAGATGGTAAAGAAGCAAAGAGGTGTGAATTGGTTATTGAAAAGATTCCAGTGTATCAGTTTATGCCTATATTTCGTGACATCATAGTGTATGAGTATGCAAGACATGCCCATAGAGCTCGATGGTTGGACTTGCAATTCAAGTTATGCAAGGACACATTTCTAGTTGGTAGCATTATTTTAGTCGTCAACTTTGCAAAGAACTACAGTATACAGCCACAACGTGAGGTGCAATCACAATATTACAACTCCACACAGGTTTCTATATTTGTGCACATCGCGTTCATTCATGCAAATGATAGTACATAGGATGATAGAAAGATCATAAGGGAGTATAATTTCTATATTTGTGATGATCGTACGCATTCTACGGAGTTCATGCAAGGTTGCTTTTAGGTGGTCTACAATGATTTGGCTAGAAGGGGCATATCGTTCAGTCAGCATATCATATGGTCAGATAACTGTGTGTCACAATTCAAAAACTCGTAGAATTTCTATTGGCTGAGTAGGAGGCATAATTTTATAGGTATTCAGCATATGTGGAACTTTTGTGAGGTCAGGCATGGAAAGGGGGAGCATGATGGTGCAGGAGCATGTATCAAAAGAGCCATAGCACGAGAAGAGTTAAAGTATAAAGACAATGCAAAGTTGACAGATGTAAAATTGATTGTCAAGTGGTGTAATGCTTCCATGGGTCTAGGTAATGAAGGTAAGTCTTCAGTTCATAGATTTTTTTGGTTGATAGATGATACTAACATTGCACCATATGAGGACTGTTGTACACTGACAGGATCAAATGAGATGTAATCTTTCAGAAGCTCAATTGCAGGTTCATGGAGTATCCATAGGCGAAAGATGTCATGCTTTTGTTCTTCCTATACAATTCAAGTCTGGGATGAGTGTGAGTCAAAGGAGTGGGTTGAAGAATGGCAGTTAAGTTATCTTAGCCCACTTGACACGTATCGACCCCTGATGGGACTAGAACTAACACAGATGGAATCATCAGTTGACTTTGACCACATATTAGATTTAGTTCAACCAAGTAATATAGGGCACATATATGCATCTAATTTCATCTAGTTCAACCAGGTAATGTCATCTTACTTTGTAGTGTTTTTGTAATGTTGACTAATTTCATCTAATTTGCTACACATATCAATGTAGGGCACATATATGTAGTTATTGCAGATGAAGATAATGAAGAGGGAATATATTATTACTTATGTCATTGTGTTGAGGCCAAAAACAAATTGGAGGCCCCAGTTACAGATGGAGAAAACATCGAATACCCTACAGGCTCAGTGGTTATTACTGGAACATGGCTTAGAAGGTACCCACATAAGAGTGTTAATGTTTGGTTGTTTCAGGACTTTGACACACATTGGAAGATTCTTCATTACTCGAACCTTGTCATGGCATCCAATGTTCATTTGATAAAGTATCGGGGTAGACCTTTGAACAAAATCTTGTGGAAGGTGCGTGAGTCTGACCATGAAGCAATACTTGACACAATAAAGAGTAGAGCAGACCCAGATGGTTCATTGGATTAATTTGTAAGTATTCACATTGATTTTGTAAAGTCATGTTACATTGAGTTGTAAGTATGCACATTAATTTGTAAGGTTTGTCTTTTTTTATTTCCTGCTACATTTTTACACATATACACATTTTTACATCATCATGCTATGCATTTTTGGTGTCTTTCTCCTGATGCGACCAAACTGATAGTTCCAACATGTCTGGATGGGTACGTTTAGGCTAGGCATTGTTCTATTTTTCACCCAAACATGTCGAAACAGTTTGAGCTACATTGTACCGATGATATCCCTGAAGAGTCTAAAGTGAAAAAAGGCAGAAATCTTTGACGAGATGTTACTAAAAAATTGTGTCACTTAGAAATATTCTATCTAAGGTAATAACCTAGAGTGCCTCTACAATAACCTCTCTCAGTTTTTTATATCTCTAAGGCATTTACCCATGGTGAAAGGTTTTCTGCTGCCCCAAAAATCGTCAGAAGGAGGCAGTGTAAAGTTACAAAGGGGTGTAACTTTCGTCCTGCTCCTAATGCGACCAAACTAACTATTCCAACACATCTGGATGGGTACATTTATACTAGGCATGGTCCTTTTTTTCACCCAAACATGTTGAAACAGTCTGAGCTACATTGTACCGATGATATCCCTTAAGAGTCCAAAGTGCAAAAAGGCAGCAATATTTGACGAGATGTTACTCAAAAACTATCACTTAGAAACATTCTGTTTAAGGCAACATGATCACGTAGAGTGCCTCTACAATAACCTCTCTCAGTTTTTTATATCTCTAAGGTGTTTGCCCGTGGTGAAAAGTTTTCTGCTGCCCCAAAAATCGTCAGAAGGAGGTAGTGTAAAGTTGCAAAGCTTTTCTAAGAAATCCTCAATACTCAAACACTCCAATAAACTAAAGCAACTTCTTCTTAGGTGCAAATGTAAGGGTACACAAGGGGAAAATGGCACCTAAATGACTTAGTGCATTTCTATGACTTCATTCACATGTTTAAATGTTTGAGAAACTCTCCTTTACTAAGCACTTATCCTCATGCCAATGTTAAGCTTTATACCTCCTAGGCGCTCAATTAGGTGATGTCATTAGATAAAACTTACCCTTAGGCACCAATGTAGCTTCTTCAATCCATCACACTTCTAGGTGCTCAAATTTGAGGTCTTGGACTTGTATCTTATACCTAGGCACAATTGGATGATCTTCCTAGATCTAGGCGCTCATGATGGTGGGAAATTACATGAAGGGGTGCCTAAGTCCAATTTGACTTTTGTATTTGATATTTTATGACTCCAATTGACTAGGAATGGCTCAATTTCTAAAGTGCTGACTCAATAATGTAAGTTTAAGGTCTTTTCCTTCTAGGTACCAATTAATGAGTTCACTAGATTGAATTTCTCCTTAGGCGTCAAAACTAGATAGTAGAGAAAAGAGGAGGCGCCTAGCATCAATTTAGGCTCTATTCCTTATTTGTAAGACCTTGAATGATTAAACATGCTTGAAGTAAGCCTTTCTCTCTTGGAACTTACTCAATGATATAGATTTGTGATACTTTATCTAAGGTGCCAATCTAGATCTATATGGAGGTGAAAGAGCGCCCAACATCATGAAGCTTTATACTTGGAATTTTTTATGCTTTAAATAATTATGAAGGTCTTAGGATGACTTTTCCCTTCTAGGCACCTACTCTTAGATGTCCTTGGATGCAATTTCAATCTAGGCGCTCATGGAGGTATTGAATGACAAGAAAAGGCGCCTTAGCTTACTTAGCCCATTTCTTTGGATTTTGATGATCTTGACTCTTAAATGCCATCTAGTCTCATACTCTTAAGCTCTCCTCTTACAAGGCACCATATTGAATGGATTTAAACTCTCTTGTTATGCTTAGGCACTAATTCAAGGTCATTCTGAAGGCAAAGAGCACCTAGAATCTATTTGACTTAGCTTTTAACATTTCAACAAGTTTAAGCAATGGGAGAGATCTCATCAAGAAGTCCACTCAAAGGATTGTTTCATGTCAACTCTTCCTAGGCGACAATGTGTGATTAGATGACAAGGAAAGTGCGCCTAAACTCTAAACATTCAATCAATCTTCATATACATACTTCTCTCCTTCAAGGCACTCAAAGTGGTTAACTCATTCTTTAATTCCTTATTCTAGTTGGTTCTAAGACCTTTAGGCGCTATCATTCACCAATTCAAACCTTCAAACACTTTTAAGGATCTCAAAGTGATGTCCATCACCAATCCACTCCTTAGGTGCTCAAATTTGATTATAGAAGCAAGAAATTGTGCCTAAGGTTTATGTTGCTCAAGACCTCCTTTGCAAGGTGCCTTAGATGATGATCAAGGTGTGAAAATGTGCCTTACTTGAATTTGGATTATTCCTTGATATTTTAAGGCTTTTAACACATGTTTGCACCCTTGTATGACTACATCACCCTTAGGTGCTCATTTTGAGGTGTTATTCATCTACTATATTGCCAAGGCGCCAAAATTGGTAATATGAAGCATGAAGGGTGCCTAAACTCATAATGTGTTTTCCTTGTCAAATTTTCAATGCTTAAGGTCATTTATATCAATTCCATTCAAGGTGCCATAACTTGGAATGATCAAAGGTTTGTTTTCTTCTCTAGGCACACTTTGAGGTCTCAATCTTAGGCGCTGATTTGAGTCTGCAGAGGTGGGAAAGTGTGCCTAACTCCCTAGAGCAATTTTGCGCCTAGAAGTGTAAGTCCTAGAGGATAAGGTATATTGAATATACTTTAAATATTTTTCAATATACCTTCTAGGATGTTTGAGATAGGTATCGAATCCACCAGATTTAACATGTAGATTATAGAATTTGGAGGATCCACCAGATTTCAGACTTAGTCATTTTTTAGTGTTTTAGGATATCAGGCTACCAGACTTAGTCATTTTCAAGATCTCAAACATCAGGATCAGGTCATCAGAGGACTATAGGACTCAAACACCACTAACTTCATCATGCAATAAACTAAAGACATCATCAAAACTTCATGCAAAGCACCAGAGCTCAAAAAAAGGGGGTCCCCATTCGCAATGAGGCGATGTGTGATTTGGTCACAACAGTATGACTTATGGAAGCCTATAGCCCTAATGTTATGTTGCATACTAAAATTAGGTAAGACTCAATGTAATCTCATAACCTCACCTTATATGCAAGAGGAATTACATTTAATAACCACAATGGTCATCAGGTGCTCATAAGCATATGATTTTGACTATCTTATTCAAAACAACAAACATACTCTTTGCATCCCAATATGGTATAATAATAAGAAATTAAGAAATATTTTCAATTGACCAACTCATAAAGAATATGGATCAGCATACTCATTTGAATATTTTCAATTGAGCAACTCATAAAGAATATTAATATTTTCTATTCAACATGATGATTCATTTTTTTTAAATACAACTTTTATCTTTTAGTTCCAAAATGAGGTTTAGGTGATACTTGAATAACAATAGCTAGCTTATTAGATCAACAAACATCCTATGTAATACAATTGGACTTTAAATACTTGAAGTAGCCATCTACAAATATCCATTCAAATGTGGATTTATAATGTAAGTATGGACGCCATCAATAAAAAAGATTTGTATTAATCAAATATCCATATAGGCATACATCAATATCTGTCGATATAAGTATAACATATATAAAAAATAGCCATATAGGCTTACAAGAATGCCATATAGGTATACAATATCAACTATATACAATACAAAATATATGTCCACAAATGCCATATAGGCATACAACAAGGAACACAATAAAAAGTCATTCCCCTCTGGCTGGTGAAGAGAATAAATCATGGGCAACCTTTGATCTTCTAGGGGATGGAGACGTGCATGTGGGTGGTCTACTACAAACTCGAGGGCTACTCCTCCTATTTAGTTCTTCCTGCATCTTTAGCTGTTACAATAAAAAGTATAGACATTAATAAATAGAAATTACATGTTATAAAAAATGAAACATTTAACAAAATAATCACTTACCACTACCATATAATCTGTCTCCTCACTTGCCTCAGTAGCAGGAATAGGCCATGGTGATGTCATGTCCTATAGAAACCATCCAGATAGAAATTAAACTTCAAATCAATAATCTTTTAATTTTTCAAAAATAAACAACTATAACAATGAATGTAAATTAAAATTTACTAATCTGCCTCATACCCCTGTCAATGCCATGGAGCTATGAATACAGAGGTCACACCATGCTCCATTGCCCTATGAACATCTGGAGGTGTCTCCGTAGCCTGCATCATCTTGAAATAAAACAACATTATTCAATTACAAAAACTATAATAGTGATGCAAATCATGGCTCCTAACATACACACATGTTCATCTAAACTTGGAAGTACACACAATAAAGCACACAAGTCACATACAAAATTCTAGTAAGTACAATTCATTCATTAAACTATTTATTTTATTACCTCCGTGAAGCTTTGAAGTCCACCACTGCTGGCAGGTGTTGCCATGAAATCTCCAATATTAACCTATTCAACATCCAAAATCAGATATTAGAATACCATTCATATAATGATGCTATTCACATGTAATATTTATAATTGTTTACTAGTTACATACCTCGACAGTAGATGATCTAGTGTAATATGCAAGTGGAGAACCATTGAAAACTACATCAACACTATGACCCTAAAATTTCATTAAAATCATCAAACTAAATTATTTAATCTTGCATTTCAAAAATAAAATTTAATAAATTAAATTCAATAAACTTGCTAATATTTACCTGAGTATCAAGGCCGAAAATCTCACTCAGGAGGGTATCTGTCATCACCATCTACTCAGTTGTAGATGTAGCCTATGCACTTGCGTCCTGACTATCCATGGGGTCATAACCGTAGGCTAACCCGCAAGTCTAACAAGTATGGGGTGGGACCCTACTCCTCATACTATCTCCCAACCCACTATGTACTGCAGGACTGGCATGCTCTATGATGCTCTGGGTCAAGGCACTAATGGACTGAAGTGTATCAACCTCAACACTCTTCTTCACATTGGAAGGGTTAGAAACATGCTCATGGGCTGGTCTGCTGATTATTCATCTCACTGCCCGCTGTGGGTCAACATGTGCCCCTGGTCTATCTTGTGCTGACCCCCCATCTCTACCCTGGAAGTCCCACATATCAAAATAGTTTGGCACTTTATTGAGGACAAACTCGCAATAGAGTTTCCTCAAAAAGTATTGCGGGACCTCATTATTATTGCATGGAGGATGGTCAAAAACCATCCACCACCTCTACCCAAAATTGTCCCTTATCGCTTGGTTATTGCACCAATGGATAGGGAACCTCTTGCATGTAATGGGTGGAGGTTGATTTGTTTGTGGGTTTATGAAAATCAAACACAAGTTTAATTTTGTAATTTGTAATTTTTTCACATCTTGGTATGACAGCTTGTCTACATAATAGTTTCTAAACTCTCTCCTTTTATCCGTCCAACTAGATATTTTCTTGCTAATTGAATTTACATTTGATAACATAGATTCAAGAGTTTCAGCAAGTGTGGACCTATGCAAGGTTGAAGTGGAAGGATCTTTCAACCTTGCGATTATATCTTCAATTTTTTTTTTGTTGTTTTCAATTTGCCCCATTATATTTTCTTGTGTTCCAGGGGCATGTCAAGGAATGGACGAAAGAGGTTGTTGTTCCACAGGTATTTCCTCCTCTAGATTTTGTGGATTTTGAGGAGGAGGAGGTGCATTAACATTTCCTGACAATTAACAAAATATACATCAAAAATCAACTCAAACCTACCTATTTAGAAACAAATTCAAAAAAAAAAAAAAAAACTCACTCCTTTGGCGTGCTCAACATCGCGGCAGCATTTTGGCGATGAATTAGCAAGATTTTAGTGTTGAATTGTCTTTTCCAAAATGCAAGCGCGCTTCCTAGGGTTTGCAAGCTGTGGGGATAGAGGAGAAAAATAGAAATAAAATGAGATGACAAGCTTTTTTTTATTTATAGTAGTTCATAATGTGCTCGCATTATAACGTGAGCGCGTTATGGTTTGGTTTTGACGAGCCTTTGCAAGCCATGGGGATAGAGGAGAAAAACAAAAATAAAATGAGATGACAAGATTTTTTTTTATTTATAGTAGTTCATAATGCGCTCGCATTATAACGCGAGTGCGTTATGGTTTGGTTTTGACGAGCCTTAGGCTCGTCATTACCAAACCATAACGCACTCGCATTATAAGGCTCATCATTACCAAACCATAACGTGCTCGCGTTATGCATTATTTTTTTTTTAAAACCATTTGGCCACTTTTTGGCCCCCCATCTTTTTGCACTTACCCTACAGTCAACCTTAAGAAAAACTTAAAGACTTTTTAAGAACACTATTTTGTTGACTGAATCCATGCACAAACACCAATGCAGACCAAAACTTACATATCCAAGTCACCTTACATGTTGGCCAATACCACTGGATCTCACAAATTACTCAACCAACAACTTTTCCTAATCCACACAAGGATCAAACACAAAGTTAGCTTGTTCTTCATTGGACTGAACTATTTAACCAAGACCCAATACTTAGATTCTTGTAACTTTCAATCCCTTCATCACTGGAGGCTAAAATCTTGGATTTAGGTATCCCTAACATCCCTTAACACTTCCTTAGATCCACAGCACAATATGATTACATGTGGAGAAATGCGGACTAAGATGTTGAACCCTGTCATATGCTTTGTTCCTGTCTATCCAAACTTAGACAAATCTACAATCTGACTTCTTGTATGATCCAGTGATACAATGTGGATTTGTAAGATAGATTTAGTTGTCATCAATGACAACACCTAACATGCCTAGCAATGTCTCTTGCCAACAATCTCCCCCTTTGGCATTGATGACAATACTTAGTGAAAAATGACTAAGTGTTAGAACAACTCCCTCTTACTATGTACACTTGTGATTTCTAATGCTCCCCCTTAGATGAATTCCTCATTTTTCACTACTTATCCTCTCCCCCTTTGACATCAATGGCAAAGGTTGGGATCCGTATATCAAAATTCATGCAAAAATTTTATGTACATGGGTCAAAACTCTAAGTATATACTTCCGCATATGAACATACAGTCCTTACGCCTTGTTTATCAGCAAAAAGATACCCCAAAAAATATTTTTCAACCATGTCAATTCATTGTCCCAATTATTCTTTATGCTGCCCAAAATGGATATATGCCCACTAAACAAAAATGCCTGTGATTCTACCTTTTGAAGAGCAGTAGGATCACTAGTAGCAGTAGTAGCTTGGGATTCTACCAATATATCATACATGGTCTCTAATTTAGGGGAAATCAGTCCCTGGAGCTCATCCAATCGACCCAAAATTTTGGTCTTTTCCTTCTCTACATTACTCAATTCATTCCACAAGCTCACTACTTGGCATTCTTTAGTTATTACAGACTTAGTTAAAGGACTATAGGATTGAGAAATGTTAGACAATTTGAGCTCTAAGTCCTTAATATTCTTCTCAATATCTTCAACAACTTTAGACTGATTTAAGCAAAACTTATAAATCTCTGCACCTTCAGAGAGGGCATTTTGAATACTCTTTACACTAGTATCAAGCCTTGATCTATAATAACTAATTATTTTCTTTATTTCAGCAAACCTCTTCTCATTAAATTCATTTTTTGACTTTAATTTCTGCTGACAAAGGGGGAGATTGTTGTATCTTGTCATTGATGTCAACGTGTTATTTATTGATGATATGAAGTTATGATTATTGCATTGTTGCATATGTTGTCATTTGAGAATGTTATCAAGTTATCAAGAAAGTCAAAGGCATGGGAGATTTTACCGTATTCTACCACAGATAAAGATATGACCTCGTGGTTTGAAGGTTAGCAAGGGATAGCTATGAGGTATGTCTAATCTAAATTTCAGAGCATATGAAGTATCGTAAAGACATCGAAAGTCATCAGAATGAAAACAATGTTGTTGCAGTGTAAGATTATTAGGGATGAAATAGAAAGCTACCACATTCCACCGCATCCACACACATATGCAAAGCAAAGAGGGAAGTATGAAATATTCAAGATTTAGAGGGTATAAATTACTGCAAATTTATTTAATAGTGTTCTGAGTTGAGACTATGCGACTGGCTTGGATACCGATATCAATGTTTGAATGCTTGCACTAGCAAGCAAAAACATGAACCAGTGAGGAGAGTTTATGACAAGGTTTTTCAGGTCACATAGTGTTTATGGTATGAACCACATGATAATATTTCACACCTCTGGCACTGCACAGGGTCTGGAGCTAATGTACAAAAAGCTAAGTGCTTGTAGAGCTAACATGGTGTATTTGAGTGCTTGTGTCATGTGTATGGAAGTGTGTGCTAGCAAGAAAGTTTGGGAGGAAGGAAATGGGGTCCAATAGATCGGTTGGTGTGAACCGTATAATGGGATTTCACTCCTACAATAGCGCAGATGATTTGGGAGCCAACAAGTAAGGCTGATTACATGTTTCATAATACACGTTACCATGAGGTTGACATAGACGATATTTATAAGGCTTGTGGAGGATATATCTATGAAGGATAAAAGATTGTTACAAGTGAATGACATGTGTATGATGAAAAGCGAATGATCTGAAGATAGACTAATAAATTTGTAAGCAATGGTGTATAACTAATAATAGATTTAGTATTGTAGAGGTGTTTGAGCCATTAGAATTAGTTAAATGACTAAGAAGATAGTAGGGATGATAGTGCGAAGGTGTTTAAGTCATCAAAATAAGTCAAGGATGTCAAGGTATTAATAGAGATGATGTTGCATGGAGGTGATTCAGCCATCAGGATCAATCAAAAGTTTCAGAGAAGAGGTTGGTGCCTCATCATGTAAGTGTTGTAGCACTTTAGGGAGTTGGTGCGTCCTTTGGGTTGGTGCCCATAAAACATTGTATCAGGGAGTTGGTGCTTCTTATGGGATTGGTGCCCATAAAACATTGTATTATGGGATTGGTGTTTCCTTTGGGTCGGTGCCCATAAAACTCATTATATACTTTATGTTATTTGTGAGGCTAGATTTGGATAGAAAATCCAAGAAAATAACTCAATGTGGTTTTTCCCATCTTGGGTTTTCACATAAATTTTGTGTTATGTGTGTGTTCTTATGCTTCATATAGTTTAAATGTTTACATTGCATTGGATGCATCTAAAGATGAAATATTTGAATATATATTTATTCACCCTTCCTCCTCTGAATATATATGTGTGTTCAACATATATCCCTATCAATAGGTTTGTATTTGAGGTTAATTAGATAGCTTCATTTTGTGTATGCATGCATTCCCTTAGATCAATCATGAGGTTGCATTAGTTAATGAGTAGGAAAGGTTATTATTGCATTAGTTTGTTATTTATAGCTAATTTTCTATATGTACACATAATCAATGGGCTTTACCTAGGAGAGGATGACACTTGTGATACAATAATGTCCCTAATCTATTATTCAATATTGTATTTCTTATACATCATTAAGCCAAGTCAATCGCATGATTTATACGATACTTCTATACATCAACACTTTTTAGCAAAATGTGATCAAGGGGTTTGACTTAAGAGAACATGATCCTTGTGACTTGGAAAAAATCCCTAATCTATTATTTAATAGCACAAGTCCTTACACATCAGTCAATGACATCAATCCTATAGGTTATAGGATAATTTTATGTATCGGAATATTTTAGCAAAGTATAAGGTCAATATTTAGTAGCTTAGATTTAACCTACAAAGGATACTTCAATGACTATAGTTCCAAGGTAGTAAGGACACCAAGGATGTATTTTTATGTATTGCTATGAAGAGATTCTAAGGAGTATCAATAATAAATTCTTCATCATTATTCCAATGGCTAAATGTCTTATCCTCTTCCATTTAATTTTAAAAATGTTTTAAAATTATTGGTTCTCAACTACTTAAGATTACTTAAATCTAGATTATAGTTGTGATTTATTGATAGGCATTTAATTAGCCTAGGCTTAAGCAAAAGGGGTTTTATTACCTTACATTTTTGCATGCATATTCTATTTGTTTACATGCATTACTTTCTATGCTTAATTGCATATATTATTGGTTTACATGCAAATTTTGTGCACCTATTACTTAAAGCTGATTCTATCAATTTAAATTAAAAATAAGTTTTTGTACATTATAATTTTCAAAATCCACATAAAACATTAGCTTTTATGACAGCCTTCTTTGTTCCACATGAAAAACGTCATAGCAACTTTCCTTATAAGGTACCATAATGAAGAGGATCTCCTCAAAGATCGTTCTAGATGAGTGGGTGTTATTACAATCCATAAAATAAGTGAAATATAAACTTGTAAAATAGGAATAATAATTTATAAATGTTGAGTGCCAATATCATTGAAAGAAAAATATGACAAACAATTAAAATTTACACTATAAAGAAAAGTAACAATTTGAAAAGGCACAGTAAAAGAATCACATAACTAAAAATAAATTGCTCAAACTTATATCTTATTTTCATTTATAATAAATTGTAACTTGATCCAAAATTGATGGAAAAAAAACATTATTATTATTATTATTAAACATAAACAAAACATGTACCTTCATATATATGGAGGCTTTATTCATTTACCTTCATATATATGAAGAAGGCTTTATTCTGCATGGACTACACATACTGATTTCTATTTTCCGCTTTGCCAAAAATGTGTGGCTACTTACTCATGTTTATCTGGGGCATCAATTAGGATCAATAGAATAGCCTCGATAGTTGGTAGAATGTTTTAACAAGCCCACACTAGTTGAAGTTGACTAGTTATCACTAAGCTCTCCCAATGATGATTTTTTGCAGCATTTCGGATCTTGAATATAGCCTCTACAATTTCTACAACTTTTGTCAATAGAGTCTCCCACAAGAATGTTATGTCTAGTGTAGACATGAACAATAAATATTGAACTAAGCAAGAGAAGCACTGATATGTAGTTATAACTTCCCTAGAGACATGTATGCAATATGTGGAAGCATAGACAAGACAAGTGAACTATTTGATAGGATACAAAAAGAGTCTAGTACAACAACTATGTATGCAAAATGTGGAAGCATATTGGAATTTTATCAAATATTGTAATTGCATGCAATGATGACTCAAAGAAATGTGGTCTCATGGAACATGTCATTATTGTAGGATATGCACAAAATGGATTTGTTGATATGGATTTACAAACTTTCAAGCAAAAGCAATAGGCAGGTGTAAATCCAAATTCCACAAACTTTGACTGCATCCTGTTTGCCTATGACAAACTGAGATCTTTGGAACATGGTACATGGACATCCATAAAAAAAAAAAGGATATGGGAATTTTGATAGATGTTATAGTTGCAACTGCCCTAGAAGACGTATATGTAAAATGTCAAAGCATAGATAAGACAAGTGAATTGTTTGACATGATGCCTTAAATAAATGTGGTCTCATGGAATACCATGACTACAAGATATGCATAAAATGGATTTTTTGATAAGGATTTAGAAACATACAAGAAAAAGCAATTAATAGGTGTAAATGCCCATGGGATCTTTGGAATAGGGTATGGAAATCCACCAAAATAGAATGTTTGGAACAGCGTATGGAAAGCCATCAAAGCATAAAGGATATAGGCAATTTGTCACATGTTATAATTGCAGCTGCTCTTGTAGACATGTATGCAAAGTGTGGAAGCATAGACAAGGCACGTGAACTATTTGGCATGATGTCCCAAAGAAATGTCACCTCATTAAATACAATGATTGCAAGATATGAACAAAATGGATTTTTGATAAGGCTTTAGAAACTTTCAAGCTAATGCGATTGGTAGGTGTAAAGCCAAATTCCACAACCTTAGCCAGTATCCTCCTTACCTATGCCAAAATGGACATCCATCAAAGGATAAAACATATGGGAATTTTGTTAGATGTTGTAGTTGTAACTGCCCTCAGAGACATGTATGCAAAGTGTGGAAGCATAGACAAGGCACGTGAACTATTTGGCATGATGCCTCAAAGAAATGTCACCTCATGGAATGCAATGATTGCAAGATATGAACATTTAATGGATTTTTTGATAAGCCTTTAGAAAGTTTCAAGAAAATGCAATTGGCGAGTGTAAATCCAAATTCAAAAAACCTTAGAAGTGGTATCTTTGGAACATGGTATAGACATCCATCAAGGCATAAAGGATATAGGAATTTTGTCAAATGTTGTAGTTGTGAGTATCCTGCAAGACATGTATGCAAAGTGCGGAAGCATATACAACGAACGTGAACTATTTGACATGATGCCTCAAAGAAATGTTGTCTCATGGAATGCAATGATTTCAAGATATGCACGAAATGGATTTTTCATAAGGCTTTAAAAACTCTCTATCAAATGCACAAAAGTAAATTTTAACCAAATGCAAATTTTGGCATGTCTAAAACCAAATTGCACAACCTTATCCAACTTCCTCCTTGCCTATTCCATAATGGGATCTGGGGAACATGGTGTGGACAACCATCAAAGCATAAATGATATAGGAATTTTGTCACATGTATCGTATTTGCAACTGCCCCTGTAGACATGTATGGAAAGTGTGAAAGCATAAAGGCACGTGAACTATTTGAAATGATGCCTCAAAGAAATACGTAGTCCCACAGAATGCAATGATTGCAATATATACACAAAATAGATTATTTGAAAATGATTTATAAACTTTCAAGCAAATGCAATTGGCACGTGTAAAACCAAATTCATGTAACAATAATTGATCATAATATTAAATATTTAATATAATCTGTCATATACATAATATCATGAACATAACATCTAGTTTACATAAAAAGCCATCTAGGCATGTCCAAACAAAGTCATATAGGCATATATACAAAAATATACATCAGTAACATACAAAAGTATGTATACAAAGCCATCTATGCATACAAAAAATATCCCAAAAACTAGTTTCCTATGGACTTTTATGAAATAATCAGTGGCCCTTGCTTGACTGTGAAGATGGAGAGCCAATCTGTGACTCATCCTTTCTCTCCCATTGAGTAGACCTCTTTGACATAAGTTCATCCATATCCACCTATTAATACAATCAAACAATATGCACATTACTATAGAAAATGTAAATGAAATATATAACATCACATATGTAATCAATCACTTACCGCCACCCGATGATCACTCTCCATCATCTTGTCTCTAGCTTCTTTGTCCGTAGTTGGATGGGTTGGAGTTGTGACCTCCTATGAGAAGCATCAAGAAGCAAATTTGACAAAACATAAATATCATTTATGTACATCAAATGACATGAGATAAAATAACAAATACAAAATTATGACATTTTCATATTATTGGCTCATACCTCGGTCAAAGGATTTGAAGACATCATGGCTGCAACAATGCCTATTTGCACTAACTCACAAAGATGAGGAGGAGTCTCCACATTCAGCATCTAAAAGTCAAGTTCAAGATTATTTGACCAAAATAAATACATAACATTATTTTAAAAATGCATAATGATTAGAAATGGTTAAATTTTACCTCCATAAAAATGGTGAATTTGTGTCTAGTGGACCAAGGAAACTGTGGAGGTGTCGGTGACTGTTGAAATCATCAAATTGTCACAAAATAATATTACCATTGACATATCTACAATAATTATGATCATGTGATAAATTAGATACCTTCTGACTTGACCTCCTCTCATAACCCGCCAATGGACACCTAACGGAGGCAGGATGAAGACTCTGACCCTAGAATTTCATTGCGTAGATAATTACATACATTATTTTTGACTTATAATATAGATAGTTATATAAAATTAATTACAAATTTCAAATAAAAAATATTAAATCAAGATGAAACTTGTAAAAAAATACTTGAGAGTCAATACCTAATATAGTCTATAATATATCATCGATGAGAACAATATCATCCAATATGGATGTCTCCATCATTTGATGCTACTCCTATGTCACAACATCTTGCCGGGTCCTACTGAGTCCTGCGTCCCATAATCACACAAGTTCCCACATGAACTACACAAATGTGGGGACAAATGATGCCTACTTCTCTCACTCTCATCAGCCTGGGTAAGATCATCGGCATGCTTTGATAGAGTTTGGGTGAGAGTAGTCAATGAATGTAATGTCTCCACCTCAACACTCTCCTTCAAAGTTGAAGGGAGTGACCTATGTTCTGGCCTCAATAGGGGTATAGGCACATGGTTTTCATCTTGCTGAGCCCCCTCTCTAACTTAGGCAGAGTCACCACCTCTACCCTAGAACTCACGAATGTCAAAATAATTGGGAATCTTCTTGAGGACGAACTCACAATGGAGTTTCCTCAAGAAATATTGTGGCACCTCATCATTGTTGCATGGGTGCTCATCAAACACCATGTACCATCTATCCCAAAAGTTTTGGGATATTTCTTCATTCCTACACCAATGAATAGGAAATTGTTTGCATGTTTCTTCTAATCTTTGGTTAGTTTTGGGATTAATAAAGTGTGCACATAATTGAGATTTTGTAATTTTTCATTCTTCACTTGTTCATATGACAACTTTGAAAGGAAGCAAGGTATGCGGAACACACTTCCTACACCAATCTATTGAGGAAAGTAGTATGAAAATTCATTTAAATCTTTACAGTTGCAGCAATATGAAACATATATCAGAGATATTACAACAACAAACACAAACACAAAAGAGAGTGACACAAGATGTATCGTGGGGAAAACCTTTTCAGGTAAAAAACCCCACACTCTAAAACCTACACAATGTATTATCTGAAACAATAACAGTTTACAATACACTTGCAATGCAAGTTCTTCAAAGAGTCATCAAATGTTGTTTCTGGAGTGATTTTGGCAGCATAATAGTACCTGTATAAACACTATATATCTACAACTCTAAATCCTCACATTTTATAGAGATATAATGCAAATTCTAGAAGCATCTTGGGATAAGCATCCACCTTGGCCACATGGCCATTTTACTGCATCAAAGGATACTTGTCCTTGCTACAATAACACCTCTTACATCTGTCATAACATGGCAGATTTGGATTCCCAAGATAGAGTGCTCCACTACTAAAAATAGATTATGACAGATGCTCTTACGCATCTTACAACTGTAATAAATTTCTGCAACATAAAAATCTTGCATGTTGTAAGAGAATCAGTCAAACACGACTAAAAATACCATATTCTTCTTACAACATGTCATAGCCCAACTTGGGTGCCCAAATATGCTTTTCTCTCATGCAAAGATATGCAACAACACTTGTCACCACTTGTCATAGGAATCTTCAAACTTGGCTCTTACGCATCATAGATTATGTCATATGGAATATTACCTTCCACATACCACAAGATGCTGACACATGGCATATTAGTGCCACCTCAAATGGGATGTCCAAATCCATGTAGGTTTGACTTGACCATCCAAGTCACATTCCAAGTAAGATGACATGTCACCATGCCACCTCAACTAAGTGACCAAACTAAATGTGCAAGTAATTACAACATTAGACAATAAATAAATATAAAAATAAATAAATAATGCTAGAAATATGCAAAGGTTGAGACACCTTAATTCCCAACATTCTCCCACTTGTTGAACACCTTGCAAGAGCCAAAAGAAATGACAAGATTTTAACTGCTAGGGGCCAAGAGGCCCATAGACTCTGAACACCATTTGAACTTCTCTATGCCCACTAGTTTCATCAATGCATCTGCAACATTCTTCAAAGTGTCTACTTTCTCCAATATCACCTTCCCATCCTCTACCATATCTTGAACAAAATGAAACTGAACATCAATATGCTTTGTTCTGGCATGGAAGGTCAGATTCTTTGCTAAGGAGATTTTGGACAATCATTAACAGATAACTTTGTCCCCAATGAAACAGGAACACACAATGGTTTGCAATCTACCATGTTGAATCTATCCAACACGGTCTTCACATACTTACTCTAGCTTAACCAAAGTTTTTTGTTTGCTCTGTCTCTTTTGATCTCCATCCCCAAAATGTACCTGGCTGCTCCTAAGTCTTTCATTTCAAACTGTGTTGACAACTAAGACTTCAAAACTAAAATCATATTCTTACCCTTCCCAATCAGCGACATATCATCAACATACAGTGCAATAATGAGAATACGATCATTGTCAAACTTGTAATACACACAATGATCTGATTTCAATCTTAGAAATCTAATGGACAACACAAAGGCATCAAACTTCAAGTACCACATCCTAGGAGATTGCTTCAAACCATACAAAGACTTCTTTAACTTACAGACTAAATTTTCTTTACCTTTGACCATGTAGTGCTCAGGCTGTGACATATAGATTTCTTCCTCCCAGTCACCATGAAGGAAAGTTGTCTTCACATCCATTTGTTCCACTTCTAAGTCATAAGCTACTGCAAGAGATAACAGGAACCGAATAGATGTCAAATTTGTAACAGGAGAGAAAATTTTAGTATAATCAATTCCCTCCACTTGTGAATACCCCTTCGCAACCAATCTGGCCTTATATTTTTCAACACTGCCATCTGCTCCAAATTTCTTCTTAAACACCTATTTGCATCCAATAGGTTCCTGTCCTTCAGGCAAAGGCACCAAGTCCCAAGTTTTATTCTTTTCCAAAGAAGCCATCTCATCTTCCATGGCCTCCTTCCAGGAACCTACATCTGTGAGCCCTACCTTTTCACTCCCTTATTTTGATCGTTGTGTATTACTGTTGGACACATTTTAGACTTTTAGGGACTGTTGATCCTGACATGCAGATTTACTAGACTATATGCTTTTGTTTTGGTTAGTATTGTTTAGTATGTTGTGATTAGACTAGATCTTGATTTTGATACGCTGATGAGGTTATTGACATGAGATTTGCATTATGATATTATTTGAGATACTAGTTATGTGATTATGTTATGGATTTTATTGTGAGATTTTATCTTGAGATGGATTATAGAAATGCAAAATTATGAATCTAATTATGATGTGACTTTTATGATTGTTTTATATGATTATGTGATTGTGTGAGTGTATGTTTCCCTTGCTTTGGCTATGATATACATGTTAGATTAATCTTTTGTTTAAGTGCGCAGGTGTTCTGACCAAGCCACAGATAGTCAGAGATTATCCCACACATTTTGTGAATTTCCTTGTTAAGCTGATCTAGTTCCAAGAGGAACCAAGATCAACTGTGTTATGCATGATGAAATTTCGTTATGTTTATGTGTAGTGTCATTTGGGATAGGTCTACCCTTTTTCAATTGATTGTATTTTGGTGTTGTAAAGGTGTATGGTTTAATTAATTTTATTTTTGAGTTTTTATTTTGTGACCCCTTTTCATGTGATTTTACTCACCCTATAGTGCTCAAAATGGGTTAAAAGTGACCCTGGGTTGTACCCCTAGGGTCTAGGGACCATTTGAGCTTGTTTAACCTTAGGAAAACTCTCATTTGGTCAGTTAAACTTCACCCTAAAGTAAAGTGACGAAAATGGAAGTTTGGGAAGGAGTGGAAGGTTGGGTCAAACACTCAACCTTACCCACACATCTTTCCAAGGCTTGGGGAGTCTTCAAGACCCCTAAATTGTGGAGGACTCGACTCCAAAGCTCTCTCACATTGGTGAGGGTACCTTGGGGTTTTGTGGGCTTTCATGGGAGGATAGGATTGGGGAACTTGTGTACCCATATCCTTCTTTGGCTCCACCTTTCTCTCCCACATGTGTGAGAGCACAAGTGGAGGAGGCAAGACTTGGTGGAATGGGAGGGTGACATGTGTCACCCCCACATTCCATGAAGCTTGCAAGTGGATGTGAGGAGGAAGGAGAAGGTGACGTGTCACCTTCTCATTCCTCAAGGCTCATGAAGAGAGCCTATTTTAATCCCTCTTGAAGAGAGGGAGAGGGTTGTTGATTTCATTTTTTTTTTCTAATTTTATTTGAATTTGGGGAGAGAGTTAGAGGAATTTTTGGAGGCTCACTTGAAGAAGGACTTGGAGGTGGAGTTGGAAAGGCTCTTTTTCAACTATCTTCCTTGTGGGCTATTTAAGGTAGGATTCAAGGCTTGATGCATTTCCTTATGTATTTTACATTTCTTGTGTGATGGTTTTGTGTGTGTGTATTTTGCATTTTGTTGTTGTGGGGATTTTATGGGTGTGGTAAGAGCCTCTCCACTTGGAGAAAATGCTCAACACGTGTGGGGTGGGGGAGGAGTGAACCTCCTTGAGGTCACCTCCTAGTTTTGGTATTTTGGCCTTGAGGGCAAGTTGTTATTATGACCATTTTTGAATGGCTTGAGAGCCATGGAGAAATATGTGAGTTTTGGTATAAATGTGTTGGCTTGATGACTTGTTAAAGTTGAGTTTTGAGGCACTCTTGAGTTGAGTGATGTCGACTCCCCTAGCCCTCTAAACTCATTTCTATGAGTTTTATTTTTTGTAAGCCATGGGTGTTCTTCACGTTTCTTTGTCTTAGTGTTTTGTTGTGATGTGGAGTGAAGTATTCCTTGTGTGTGGATGACCTCTAAGCTCAGGGGTGACTCATGAGTGAGTCTATGGTAGGGAGGAGAGCGGTATTTCATGGCTTTTTCTTCCTTCCATATTTGTTATTTGCAGGTTACTTGTAGCATTGGAGCTTGGGAGAAAAAGACTATGAATCCTTGAGTTTTTTCATTTTGGTTCTTGAGAGTTATGGCCAAGTTTGGCCTAAGTGTAATATGTTTTCATGTAAAGAGAGAAGTTTTTTCCTCTCTTTCTATGTAAAGTTACATGTTTACTTTTCGTGTTGTACGGATTTTATTTGAAGTTGAATATACATTATAGTGGCTATTTTCTTTTATGGGATTTTCTTGAAATGTTAGCTTGTTGTTTTAATTGGTATTTTGGCTCAATAAAAAAAATGTTAGTTATTTAACTTGTTGTAATATTCTATGAAATGGAAATGAAAGCACATCTAGTTATTTTGTTGAAAATATGACGTATGAGTTATAGTGAATGTTGTAGTTTTTTTTTTTTTTAAAGTAATAGTGTTGTTTATTTGAAAGAAGAAAGAAAAAAAAAATAGATATGTGCTTATATTACTTGTTTTTTAAAAAAATATAGAAGAAATATACATTGTTCATGTTACTTGTTGTTTAAAAAAGAAAAAAAATTTATAGATGCCCTATTTTATTAAGTCTGTCAAAATTAGTTCTCTAATGATTTATTTGACATGTATTTTTGTATCATATATATATATATACACAAATGGGTGTATATATATACATATATCTATATATTTTATGCTAGATGGATTTTGTTTGTTTGTATATATATATATATCAAATAAAATATCATTTAATATAATCGAATATCATCATTGACTATGCGGACCTTAAAAATTTCTCAGAGATTACTGAACTGAAAGTTTTTTTTCTTGGGCAGCTGAAACCTTGCATTGTAGGGTTTTCTTTTAATAAAAAAAAATCTAGAAATTTGGGGCGGTGACGGCCTGAAAGCCGCTGCCCCCAAACTTTTTTTGTTTCTGTGTAAGGTGGTGGGGGGGGGGGCACAGACCCCCACCCCCCTTAAGATCTGTGAAGCTTCAAATGAAAACAAATTTAAACACAGATCCTTATGCCTCCCACAGAGGCACCCCTTTACACAGCCTGCTATCCCTCCATCGGCCATCAGCCATTATCTCACCTGCAACTTATTTTTTTTAATATATATATATATAATGTATATACTAAATGTATATACCTCCATGGTAGAAGCCATGGCTGCCTTCCATTTGACCTGCAACTCAAAGCAAGAGTGAAACAAGAATGAGAAAACAAGATGGAGAAAAGAAAATGATAGAATAGAATGTAGGGTTAGGGTTTTGTAATCCTCCATAAGGAAACTAATTTTAAAATGGAGAGCTTTTAGGGCTTTTATCTTTTTTTGAATTTTATATTTGTTTAACTTGAGAGGGAAATTTATTCCCTTCTCTTTTATTTTGAGTTTTAAAAATTAGTTCTTTTATTGAGTTGGAGTTTGATTTTAATTTAATTTTGAATGGTGTCATGAGGACACTTTAATTTTCTTGGCCCGATAATCCTTTTACCTCATTGAGACTAATTTAATTTAAATTTCTAGTGGGGAGAATTATGACAAATGTTTTGGGAACTCATTATTTCTTAGGCAAGTTATTTTAATATTATTTTTTGGGGTGTTTTAAATTAATGATTTTATTTTATTTGTTTAGGGTTAGGAAATTTAACTCCTGTATTTAATTGTAATAACTCCTTAGAGATTAATATATTGAACTAGAGGAATTTATTGATTTGATTTAATTATTTAGATGTGGGGTTTAACTATTCTTATAATTATCCTTTGATTTAATTATTATAACCTTAATTAATTTTAAATCGATTTATTTTAATTTAATTGTATGTGGGAATTAATCGAAGGATGGTTATTTAATTTATTTAATCTAGTGTGTTTTAATTAATTAAATTTTTTTTTTATTTAATCTATTTCTAGTGAGCTTAGGGAACCCTTGTTTAAATTTTATTATTAGAACGATTCCTATACACGCTCAAGAGGCGTTATGCTGCCGGATTTTTCCAGAAATTAGGGTTATTTTCTTAAACAATTTTAACCATGTGTAGAGTAATGTTTTGATGTTTCTACAAACTTGATTATTGTTAATAAGTGGTGATTTAATTTTGTTATACTATAGAATTAGGTTTTTGGACTTCGACTTGTATCAAAATCCATCACTCACCTAGGACAACTTAGGGTTTTGATCATTCGATTCTAACCCTAATGGAGATGCATCTCACGTCACATTGACCCCCTTAGTCAGCTATCATCACACAGGGGATTGCGCATGTGATCGTATTATCCCAAATTTGATTGACATGTTTATGTCTTATGCGTATTGCCACCGAGCACACTAACGCGTGTAAGGGGGTTTCTAGGGATGCGTGGAATTTTTTTGATATTTCATGTCATGACCACATGACAAATGTGGACATGACACATGTGTTGCAGGTTGTGACCGCATGGGAAATGTGGGCATGACAACATCTTTCATGCCCATAGCCTCTGTCATAGTTCTAGGCTCATCAATGTTAGTAATCAAGGCATAAGCACAACTAGAATCAAGCAATGAATAACCAAACCTATCAGGTTGCTTCCTTGTTCATGTAGACCTCCTCAAAGGCTGAGGTTGAGGTTCTACTTCTTCTGAGCTTTCAGAGTTGCTAGAGCTCTCCTCATCATCATGTCTCACAGGGTTTGTTGGTTCAATCTTCTTAGGGGTAGAAGGAAATTAAACCACATCCTCTTTCTTTTCTTTTTCTTTTGGCTGTAGAACAACAGGAGAAGATGTTAGCTCTCTGAAGATAACACTTCTACTATACAACACTTTTTCATGTTGGGAATTAAGGTGTCTCAACCTTTGCAAATTCCTAATGTTGTATTTATTTATCCCATGTTGAGTTGGCATAGTCGGCACCTTGTGTATATGCAGGAAGATAAATTTTGGTGACTTTGGTAGCCGCAGTTTCCCCCTTGAATAATTAATAGGGGTTTGGGGGTAGCGCCCCCAAGATGGGGTCAAGGGGCATAGCCCCTTGCGGGGTCAAGGGGCGTTGTCCCTTGTGGGGTCCAGGGGCAGCGCCCCTGGCGCGCTCCCTGTCGCGGTACAGGGCGGGGTCGAGGGGCAGCACAAAACTTCAAATGATTTTTAATTAATGACAAGTGTCGATGAGTATCTCTGCATGAGAGAAAGGCATCTTTGGGCGGTCAAGGGAGGTTGTGACATGTAAGAGGAATATGATATTTTTAGTTAGTGTATGACAGATTCTCTGATAGCTGTAAGGTGCGTAAGAGCATCTGTCATAACCTATCTTGGGACTAGGCGCCCACTTTGGGATGGGATGTTGGATAAGTGTCCTTAGGCATGGGTTTTGGGGCATGAGTCCAAGATGGATGCCCATCTCTAGAAGGTTCCATATTTGCCTTGTAAACTCTATATAAATAGGTGCTTGGATGGGAGATAGATAACTTTGGTACAAGTACTGTTATGCTACCGGAATATCTCTAGATTTGACATTTAAAGACTCCTGAAAGAGCATTGGCTCTAAAATTGTATTGTAATCTATTATTGTTTACTGTAATACATTTGAGCTGTGTTTTGGAGTGTGGGGTTTTTCACCCGTAAGGGTTTTCCCCACGTATCTTGTCTCTCTCTCTCTCTCTCTTTGTCTTCTTTTTGGTTCTTGTGTTTTGCTGCAATATCTCATGTTAATGGTTTAACATTGCTGTAATAGTTAGGATAAAGTTGAATTTGCATAGCCCTCTCCTCATTAGATTAGTGTAGGAAGTGTTTTCCACACACCTAGCTTCCTTTCATTTCAGCCATAGGATCCCAAAGCTTGCACCCTTTCACATCGACACCATAGCCAATGAAGGTAGATTTAACTACCTTGTTCTCCAATTTTGTCCTCTTCTCCTTAGGCACATGTGCATATGACTCACAACCAAAAACACAAAGATGTCTCAATGAGGGATTTTTACCAGACCACACCTCCATGGGTGTCTTATCAATGAGCGTTGAGGTATGAGATCTATTAACTAGATAGCAAGCAGTGGCTATAGCTTCAGCCCAAAACTTTTGTTCGAGGCTAGCACCACTAAGCATACTCCTATCCCTCTCCATCAATATTCTATTCATCCTCTCTACAACTCCATTTTGTTGTGGGGTATAAGGAGTTGTATTATGTCTTTCAATCCCATGTTCTTTATAGAACTTGTCAAACTCTGCGGAACAAAACTCACCACCGTTATCAGTTCTCAAACAATTAATCTTTTTACCAGTCTAATTCTCTACAAAAGCTTTAAACTCTTTGAACCGACTAAAGACTTTAGATTTTCTTCTAAGAAAATAAACCCATGTCCTTCTACTATAGTTATTAATGAATCATTCAAAATATACAGATTTAGAGATCGAAGGAACATTTATTGGACCAAACACATCAGAATGAATAAGACTCAAAACACAAAAAGACTTATGAGAACTCAAGTGAAACTGGACATAGTTTTGTTTTCCATATATACAATATTCACAAAAGTCAAACTCAAGATTACAATCATTTAACCCCTCGACGAGGTTTTTATTTTTTAGGGCTCTAAGACCCTTCTCACCAATGTGGCCAAGTCTCTTATGCCATAAAATTGTCTTCTCAGCAGGAAGCTTAACTTCCAAAGCATGAGCACCCTTAGGTACCCAAAATGCACTACCATTAGAATTTGATACAACAGATCTTTTCTTTACGGGTTCTAATGGTGGAGATGAAGTGATTGAAGCTCTTTTCTTTAAAACAGAAGCACTATTGCACTGAGTAGTGCATGCATCCAGCTGAAATAGAGTACCTCTCCGAGTACCCTTTACAAGCACCATAGCACCTCTTGTCATCTTGCACAGGTCTACTTGAGAAGACAACCTGCACACCTACATCATTCAATTTACTTATAGAGAGCAGGTTCTGTGCTAAGGCTAGTATGTACATAACCCCAGAGATCACCTTCACTCATCTATTAGGGAATCAGATTGTGACTCTTCCACGACCAACTATCTTCAAATGAGAATCGTCACCCAGGTACACTCTTCCACCATCAAATTCTTCATACTTTGTAAACTAGTCTCAATGCGAGGTCATGTGGAAAGAAGCACCAAAATTAATCAACCACACATCATTTGATGTATGGGTGGCCAAGGCTGTAATGAAAGCATCACCATCATCTTGTGACTTGTCAGAATCTAAATTTAAGGGATTCTTCTTCTTTTTCTTTTTCTCTTCTTTGCACTCCTTTTGGAAGTGCCCAAATTTGCCATAGTTCCAACAAATAGCCTTAGACATTCTAGAAGATTTGGATCTCCCACAAGATTTGGATCTACCCTTTTCATCTTTCTTGTCCTTCTTTTTCTTCCCTTTCTCCTTGGGTCTTCCACGAATCACAAGAGCTTCCTTGGTTGATTCAGAGGACTTCCTCCGCATCTCTTCAGATAACAGTGAAGACACCACATCATCCATCTTAAAAGTGGATGTCATACTCCCGATGGCCATAACAAGATGATCCCATGAATCTGGCAAAGAACAAAGCAGGGTCATGCAACGATCCTCCTCCTCCATCTTCACACCAACAGATGTCAACTGTGCAACTAGCATGTTAAAAGCATTCAGGTGGTCGGCAACGGATCCTCCATCCTCCATCCTCAGAGAATAAAGATTTTTCCTCAAGAATAACTTGTTCACTAGGGATTTAGCCTGATAAACGTCTCCAAGCTTCTTCCATAGGTCTTTCGCAGTCTTCTCTTCATGGACATTTAGTAAGACAGAGTTAGCCAAACAGAGTCTCACAAGACTCTTAGTCTTTCGATCCTTGAGATCCCAATTTGCTTGAGACATTGCCGCTGGTTTTACACCTGAAATTGCTTCCCATAGGTCTCTATCGACAATTATGTCTTCCATTTTAAGCTTCCATAGCTTGAAATTGATGCCATTAGACTTTTCCACCTCTACTCTTCCAAATGTGCTTGCCATCTCCTTCCTACAACAAGATTATAGAATACTCTGCACAAACTCCCACTTAAACTAAGATCATCTCAAAAAACCCCTACCCAACAACTAGGACCAAAGGTGATCAAGCTTTGATACCAACTGAAAGGAAGCAATGTATGTGGAACACACTTCCTACACCAATCTATTGAGGAAAGTAGTATGAAAATTCATTTAAATCTTTACAGTTGCAGCAATATGAAACATATATCAGAGATATTACAGCAGCAAACATAAACACAAAAGAGAATGACACAAGATGTATCATGGGGAAAACCTTTTCAGGTAAAAAACCCCACACTCTAAAACCTACACAATGTATTATCTGAAACAATAACAATTTACAATACACTTGGAATGCAAGTTCTTCCAAGAGTCTTCAATATCATTTCTAGAGTGATTCTAGCAGCATAACATTACCTGTATAAACACTATATTTCTACAACTCCAAATCCTCACATTTTATAGAAATACAAGGCAAATTCTAGAAGCATCTTGGGATAGGCGTCCACCTTGGCCACATGGCCACTTTACCACATCAAAGGACACTTGTCCTTGCTGCAATAACACCTCTTACATCTATCATAACATGGCAGTTTTGGATTCCCAAGATAGAGCACTCCACTGCTAAAATAGACTATGACAGATGCTCTTACGCATCTTACAACTGTCATAAATTTCTGCAACATGACAATCTTGCATGTTGTAAGAGAATTGGTCAAACATGACTAAAAATATCATATTCCTCTTAGAACATGTCATAGCCCAACTTGGGCACCCAAATATGCCTTTCTCTCATGCAAAGATATGCAACGATACTTGTCACCACTTATCATAGGAATCTTCAAACTTGGCTCTTACGCATCATAGATTCTGTCATATGGAATATTACTGTTTAGGGTAAAATTTGATGGTTTGTATACTCTAGGTTAAGTACCTCAATTTCACCACTAAACATTGGGGAGATAAGGATCAAGCTTGTGGAAAAGCTTCTAATCACTTTGCCTCCCTTGTATGCTCACATGGTTATGGAACTTAAGGCCCTAATCAAGATTTTATCAAGTATTGTACTTTCAACCAAGTAAAACCCTAATTATGCCTCAAATCAACAATATACAGAAACTAATGAAGTATCTGATAAAACTAATCACAGAAGTGCAAAGGAGGGGTCTTAGAGATAGTGTACCTAGAATTTGAGGGCCACCTGGACTAGGGCAACCGCCAAAATGTCTTGCAAGTTCCCGAATAGGAAAACCTTTTGCACAGGGTGTTTGAGATTGCCAAAAGGCTCCCAGATCCCAAATAAAGCACCTGATTGGACTAGGATGCCCACACCAATTTCCCAAAAGTCTCAGAATCTAAAAATCCAAAATTCTGTCGTGACTGTATCCGCAATATCCTTCTTTCTGTAGCTTCTTTTCACTAGAACCTGCGAAACATGATCTGCACATACAAAAGAAGGAAATTATTGCAGCTATATAGGAGCTTGTATTTCTACCTCAACAACAGCCAAAGAAAAAGATTTGTAGAAGTTTTTGTAAAACTAACAATGTGTTATTCATAATCTCAAACCCTAGATGTCTCAATCAAGGGAAGATCAACAACTTGCTTTGCATCAATAAACACATACAACTTCACCTCAAGGAAATGAAACAAATGAAGAATTGCATGAACAAGAAGGCAAATCAACAATGTCTGTGGAGGATCTCCAAGCTTGTTGTTGGACACTTCAACCCTTCTCTCGATCATGCAAAAGGTGTACAAACCCTAGGAAGAGAAAGATAGACTCAAGATCTTGATTCCTAACCTTCATCCATTGTCTCCAAGATAGCAAATAAAGAATACTTCGAATAGCTTCAACAAGTCACTGATCTTCAATAGCAATTGCAATAGAGTTTTAGCATCAAACTTGCATAAGAATTGTGTATCATAAAATGATTTGCAAATGTCTTTTTAGATCAAGCTATAGGGAATTCAAATTTTGAAGTAACATCTCGATATCACGCGAAAACTGAGAATTTGAAAACGGAATCCCGAGGCACTTGACGGGAACTGACACCCCGCCAAAATTCAAAATCCACTGAAATCAGGGAGGACTAAGTCACGAGTGCCCAAGTCCAAGCCCCCAATTTTAGCTCAGATCTACATTCTTGGGGGTCCTAGGGACCCTAATCTTAAATCTCTTTCTGGGTTTTATCAATTAGTTACCTCAAAAAGTGAATAGATTGCTCCTAGACTAAGTCAATCAGGGTTTCGGGAAAGCTGAAAAAGAAAAGGTTGAGAGACCACTAAGAGTTACGAGCTAAACTGAGGGAAATTGTACCATTCCATACAGGAGGACAATTTCTGACGTTACATTTAGCCCCCACTTTAGTGGCCATATGACACTACGTGCATATGCAACTAAAGGAAAGTAAATACATCAATCATGAAAAGGATACTATAGAGGAAGCCAGAGTGTTGTCAATGAATAGGAAGAAGCCCCCAATTATGCAATCTTGCAAGACCACAAAGTTAGGAACCGCATCCTGCAAAGGAACACTTGTTAGAGAATTAAAAATCAAATCAACCTACACCCACCACCAATGAGTCAGTGTCAAAATGCTAAGGGGGTTGAGTGATGGAACATGGTGAGGGAGGAAATCAAGGGAGATATATGCCCCCCCTTGTTTCTGCTTGCTTAGTCCAAGAGTAGAAACAAGTAGATATCCATGCGTCGATTTCAAGGGAAATGTGTTGTGAGGGTTATTTGAAGGAACATCGCTCAACACAACACATTGGGTAAGAAAGAGAGCGGAACCAAGATTCCAATGCAACAAATGACATGGAGATTGGAGTTTGACAGCTCAAGAAAAGGGCTCCAGAGTGAAAGAGCACACTTTTGCACCCAGTTAGGAATAGGATTTCTCACTCACTTACTTTATGTAAAAGGGAGTTGTCACTTATCACTTAACTCATTCTTGTTTCTTGTTATTGTAGAGGGAGAGAGAAGGAGAACAGAAGAGCGACCATGTCGAGTCGACATCCATACCATCCACTGCAACTAGATATGCTTCGAGCCCGAGTGGTGGAGAGACGATTTGAGGCCAAGGTAGGGTCCTAGTTTCGTCCTTCTGTTGTCTTTCATCATTTTTTGTTTTCACGTGTATCAATGTTTGTGCCAAGAGGGGAAGGTGGATAGGATTCCCAGACATGGGCGCTTGGGTCCACCTAGGGCACTAGAGTCTTTTTGGGGCACCCTAGTCCCATCGGGGCACCAGTGTCCCTCTGGGATGCCCTAGTCTTCCTGGGGCACCCTGGTCCTCAGAGGACATAGGCCCTAGGCACAAGCATTCTATTCAGTTGTTGATAGCTTATTTTAGTTTCTAGCAAGCATTCTGATACTCTTGCTTACTTTCCAATCTGCAGGATGTCCCTGCGATACGTGAGCACATAGGCGGTCGTTTAATGACACTTCTACGAGAGCGCACTAGCACTTTGACTGCCACAGAGAGAGAGCACTTACAGACAATGGGCCTATGGTGGGTGTTTGAGATGCCCATAGTCAGATTTCACTGTGCAATGCTTATGGCACTGATGGAGAAATGGGATGCAAATACTTCCACATTCCATTTACCGACTGGTGAGATTACCATCACACTAGAGGATGTATTTAGGATCCTTCGACTTCTGATATGAGGAGAGACAGTGAGGGTTGTTGGACATTGCTCAGAGGAGTATACTCACGAGAGTCAGATGTATTGCTTGGGTTGCATTGTTTCACAGGCAGAGCGAGGACACATTCAGCTCCGCTTGCTAGAGCAGGGATGCAGAGACATTCCCTTACTATGGAGGATCATGATTGTCACGGTTGCACTAGCCATCACACCAGATGGATGAGGCACTCACCTTCACGAGTGTCTCGTTCATACTATCAGAGCGATGGAAATGCATCAGACTGTCTATGCATCGGGGCGCAGTATGCTTGTGCACCTATATCGTGACTTAGGGCGATATGTCCACTACAAGATGTAGAGTCTACTGGTCTGCACATTGTTACAGGTTTGGGCCTTTGAGCACATCAGGTGGACACGATCGATGGGTTTTTTGATAGAGGTGGTGTTCACCCATCCATGCATGTATGCCTACCCACTAGTCAGGTGTTGGAGGCACAACAATCTGTTATACTGGAGAGTGGTATTTGATAGATTGTAGCCTAGTGACATCATCTGGAGACCGTATCGTGGCTTCATCAGATGGCCTGGTGAGCAGAGGCATTTAGCTCGGATGCAGAGGGATCGGTTGATGGCCGGTCGCCTCAATCACACTGTATCTTGGTTCTACTATGATAGGGTGGCATGATAGTTCGGATAGGTATAGGATGTTCCTACAGTTCGTCTGAGCTACGCACGTGTAGCTCGGAGTGTAGTCAAAGTCAATACTATCCAACAACCGACTAAAGCAGACATACCACTTAGCGACGATGAGGGTCCTTAGAATGCAGAGCCAGTATTGAGCGTAGATGATGTCAGGTGTACTCGAGCATATCAGACCTGGTGGCACACAACACAGCCTGCACCTATCTTTCCACTCAGGCACCCTCCAGGAGATGCCCAACCTTGGGCTGGTAGTGACACAGGGGTGGAGGACGACGTCAGTGACTTCGTGGGATACTACGATCTTGAGGAGGGTATGGAGGAGGATGAGGATGAGTCCAAGGAAGTCCCATCATAGTATGTCTTCATAGCGTGATCACGATAGAGCCAGTAGGAGGCAGACACTGATGAGGAGACCAAGTCGAGACTGTCATCCAAGGCTCATGGTCTTATTCCCATAGACTATATGAGGCCTAGTCAGACATAGCAAGGGGAGAGTAGCAGGCCTATGCCCCCAGTTTCAAATCAGACAACATAGCTCATCACACCATCAGTGATCCGCGATCCATCCTGGCGAGATAGAGATCCAAGTAAGGTTTGATTTATTATTTTATGTTTTGGTATAGTTTATTATTTATGGTTTTTATATGGAGTCTAACATCTATCTCATCCTCTATTTTGTAGTTGGGACTGATGCATGGTGAGACTTTGTGAGTCACGTCATAGGAGATATATTACCGACAGATGCCTCAGAGCAGCAGGTGCAGGTAGATCATTTGCCACGGTCCTCCGTTGGGCGGCATGCTGAGTTATTTATGCATGTTGTTAGATACAGGACTGCTATAGAGGCCATGCTAGAGTAGTCTGCATGAGAGAGAGGAATTTTGATAGAGAGCTGAGCGCACCAAGGCTGAGCTCAGGGCACAGTGAGAGCAGACGGTAGTGGTTCCTACATCGAAGGGAGAGCCAACTGTCAGTGAGTTCTTACTGCAGGAGGTCCAGTAGGTAAGAGCTGACAGAGATAGGGTTCTGGCTAAGAGAGACCAGTACCAGAGGATGTAGCAGGAGGCATATGAGCATGTGATAGAGATGAGAGGTGAGATCGGGGGGTTACAATCGTGAAGTGTCTCTAGGAATCATTCACAATTCGTAGCCACACATGGTCAGGCTTCTATCACTCGCACACCACGAGGGCCTAAGGGTGCAGGTGATCGAGGTTCAACTATGTGATTCCTAGACATTAGGCACTACGACATCCCATTTTGTTTTGAGGGATAGTCAACTCGGATGTATACATGAAACTGATATATATATATATCAGTTTATATATATATATATATGATTATTTCTCTTGGTCTATGTGTAATGGCTTTTGATCTATTACATGTGAGTTTTTGTAAAAATACAACTAGTGATGATGTCTAAATGCTATAATTAATGCTATTGTGATATACTAACAATTCTAAAAAGAACATGTAGTAACAGACACAATGATTAATCATTTTACACAACTTTACTTTTCATGCTATCTTCAGTTAATACAAAAGTGATCTAAGCAATTACTACTTAAACACGATACAACAATGATCGACTAAACAAAGATATAATGTAAAATGAATTAAAACAACACAGAAATAGCTTGTCAAAATTGAAGCTAGGTGCTAAATTAGCTTAGGAACATTTAACATTAGATCTTTTAAGCATAAAATCTTTTGAGGTGCACTACATTAATAGGTTCTTTGAGCGGCGTACCTTGTTCATCGGCTAATTTATACACTCTAGATCCAAAGGCTTCAGTGATGATATATGGTCCAAGCTAGTTAGGGCTGAACTTACCCTTTTCACTAGGCGGTGCATTTACGTTGCATTGATTTTCATAAAGAACCAAGCCCCCAACATTAAATGAACGTTGTATGACTTGCACATTATAAGCTTGTTGTATTCCTTTTTGATAAGCTTTGAGATGTTCAAGAGCATTAACACATCTTTCATCAAGCATCTCAAGTTCCTATAATCTTTTCTCTCATTCTATGTCATCATCCATGATGTCTCTTAGGGAAATTTGTAAGGAAGGAATTTCTAACTCCAAGGGCATTATTGTGTCTGCGCCATAGACAAGATTATACAGTGTGTTACCCGTAGCTGTTTGAATACTTGTTCTGTAAGCCCATAGTGCATAGGATAATTGTGTATGCCAATCTTTTTGGTGTTTATTAATAGTTTTCCTTAGAATTTGTCTAATAACTTTGTTTGAAGCTTCTGCTTGGCCATTTGGTTAAGGATAATAAGGCATAGAGAAGCAATGTTGTGTATGATATTCTTGAGGAACTTTTTCACATCCTTATTCTTGAATGGCATACCATTGTCTGACACTAAGGAGGAAGGTATTCCAAATCAAGAAAATATGTTATCTTGTATGAATTGATAGATTACATCAGTGTTCATGGATCACAAAGGGACCTCTTCAACCCATTTTGTAAAATAATCAGTAGCAGTAATGATAAATGTATGTCCTTGAGAGGAGGGTGGGGAAATCTTGCCAATTAGATCCAAACCCCAGATAGAGAATGGCCATGGTGACACCTGGGCACGAAGCTCTTGAGCAGAAGCATGGATGAGGTGTTTATGTTGTTGACATTGTGGGCATCTTTTAATGTAAGCGAAGGAATCTTCTTCCATATGCTACCAATTGAACCCCATACATAACAATTTTTGCACCAATGATTTTCCACCGAAATGCCCTCCACAGGTACCAAAGTGAGCTTCTTTTAAAGCTATCAGAATCTCTGCATTACTTAAACATTAGAGTAAAACACCATTATAACTTCATCGATACAAGACGTTCGATAATATAATGTATCACGTTACTAGTTTGTGTAAACGGATTCAGGCATTCTTAGATGTCGAGTCTGGAATGGTTCCATCGCGTAAATAGTTGAATATATAGGAGAACCATTCATCGGTGTATGTATTACCACATAGTTCTGAATTTGCCACCATATGGCTTTCAATTACTAGTATCTTAAGATTATGAACAATGAAGGTAAATTCCTCAGGAGAACCATCATGGGATATAAGGGAAGTTGCGCTTGCCATTGCGTCTGCGTCCTGGTTATCTTTCCTAGGAATGGTATCGATCGTATATGATTCGAACCATCTTAAGAGTGATAGTTCAAACTCACGATACTGAGATAGCTTATCATGCTTAGTTTGATATGATCCTGTTATCTGTTTAACAATTAACTAAGAATCTCCATATATCGTAATATTCTTGATACTAAGAGCCAAAGCTGCACAAAGTCCAGCTATAAGAGCTTCATATTTAGCTATGTTGTTTGTGCATAAGAAATTTAAATGGTAAGATAAGGGAATCAGCTTACCCACGGGAGGTATTAATATAACACCAGCTTCGGAGCCAGTTCGATATTTTGATCCATCGAAGTATAACTCCCATTTCTCTTTTGTAGAGATTGTTAGAATCTGTTCATCAGGAAAGGCATCGACATTTTGTATAGAAAAGGGCGAGGGAGCTTCAGCTAACTAGTCATCTATCACTTGCCCTTTAATTGCTTTTTGTGAAATAAATTTGAGATCGAATTTTGTTAATAGCATAACCCATTTAGCAAGACGACCTAATAAATCTGTTCTTGCGAAGAGATGTTTTAAAGGGTCAAATTTCACCATTACATGCACTTCAGCATTTAAGAGGTAATGTCTAAGCTTTTGAGTGGTGAACACTAAAGCTAGGCAATGCTTCTCTATGACTGTGTATCACACTTCATAATCGAGCAGAGTACGACTGATGTAGTAGATAGTACATTCTTTGCCTTCAGTATTATGTTGTGCTAACAAAGCTGCTAAGGCATTGTTAGATGCTGAGGTGTATAACAGAAATGGTTTATTAGAAATAGAAGGTTGTAAAATAGGCGGATTAGCTAAGTAATCCTTTAATTCATTGAAAGCTTTTTGACATTCATAATTCCATTGAAAATGAGAATCTTTCTTCAGTAGTTGAGTAAAGGGGCGAGTCCTATCTGCAAGTTGTAAAACAAATTAGTGAATGGCCTGTATCTTTCCCTACAAACTACGAAGTTGAGATATGTTCTTTGGTATTGGCATATTAGCAATCACATCTATCTTTTTTGTATCAACTTCTATACCTCAATTTGAAACAATAAATCCTAGTAACTTTCCACTATCCATGCCAAAAAACACACTTACGGGGATTCAATTACATATTATATTTTCGTATGTGCTCAAATATCTGTCAAAGATTTGTAACATGATCCTTACGATGTATAGACTTCACTAGGATGTCATCAACATAATCTTCTAGAATATTTTGCATGTAGTCATGCAATATAAGAGTCATCACACGTTGGTAAGTAGCTCCTGTATTCTTAAGTCCAAATAACATGACTACGCAACAAAATGTACCCCAAGGTGTTATAAAGGCTGGTATACACTGATCAAGAGGATTTATAAGGATTTGATTATATCCTAAAAATCCATCCATAAAAGATAGCAACTCATGTCCGGCTATGGAATCAATGATCATATTGATATTAGGGAGCGGGAAATCATCTTTCAAATATGCCAAATTTAAATCTCAGAAATCTATGCACATTCTTATACAACCATTCGGTTTAGCAACGGCAACAATATTTGAGATCCACAGAGAGTAATCAATGGGCCAAATAAAACCAGCTTGTAAGAGTTTTTCTATTTTAGTTTTAACAAGAAAAGCAATCTTAGGATTCATCTTACGAATCTTTTGTTTGACAGGCTTAACATCTGGTTTCAACACAATATTATGCATTACAATATGAGGATCTATACCAGGCATGTCTAAATATTTCTAGGCAAACAATTCTGAGAATTAACTCAATAATTTAGTCATTTCTTCTTTTTCTTCCACATCCAAACAATCACCAATAGGGATAACCTTTTCAGGATTATCCTTATCTATAATAACATCAATAGTCTTTCTGTTAAGAAGAGTGCTATGGTCGGGGGGATTGTAGGATTGTAATTGTTCTTCAATTTCTTCATTATGCTCTACTATAGCAGTTATTGTGCTAGTAGTCTTTCCAAAATATGCATCATTGTTTAAACAATAAGGTAGGCCACGTTTGTGGTGATAACAAGGAATACCATCATAAGCACCTAAGAATTCCAGTATCACTTCATCCCCTGTAAACATATCTAAAGGAAGTGATCTTGGAGGATAATTGGTATCAATCATCTCAGGAAATATCAAATTAAGTTTTGATATTGTATTCACATTTAAAGTGGGGCATTTGCAGGATTTGGATTCATTGAAAGGATTATATCCAATGCCACTTGAGTAATTTTGTGAAGCAGATTCTATAGGGACTTTGATTCTTTGTTGATTTATACCACAACCATTACCTACATAGTCACAATTTTTATAAAGGATTCAGAATCCTCTACCATAAAGAGAGAGCATTTCTTTAGATGAAGGCGGAGCTTCATATGTCTCATAATCAATACTATAAATGAGAGTATTATCCTTATTTGTCAACAAAGAGATCTTGTGTTTATCATTTGAAGCATGTGATGTGATCAATGCAATATTCGATGTCTCAGGGACATGGTTTTTATGTTTATGCTCTCCTGTGGAGGAAAATACAAAATCTAGTGAACCCCAGTCATCACCAACAAATGCATTTGATTGCTTGGGCTCTTGCATAACATTTTTAGAGGCAAGAGGAGCTAACAATTCATCTTTTAGATTGTTTAAAATCTTAGGACCAACAACATGTTTATGCACTTCCATTTGCAAACAATTGTCTGGTTCAAGATCTGAATGGATTGTATGCAATTTTCCTTTAAAGATAAACTTAATCGAATGGTGTAAGGTAGAAGGAACTGCTCCTAATGCATGTATCCAAGGTCTATCCAGAATCATGTTGTAAGATAGAGAACAAGGCATTACATGAATCAAGGTAGGCACCATCACAAGTCCAACTTGTATAGGTAAAGTTATAGTGCCCACAGATTTTCATGCAACATTATCAAAGCCATGTATACTTAATGATTATGGTTTTATAACAGATACATCAATTTTAACCTTATGTAATAAATCAATACCACAAACATTAAGGGCTGACCCATTATCAATCATAACTCTCTTAACCAATCTTTTGTTGATTGTAATAAAGATAACCAAAGGATCATACTGCTTCTGAACCTCAAGAGATGGTAACTCATGTTGTTGGAATAAAATGTCTATTTTCATTGCATGCATACAATCTGGTAAAGCAGCAACATCATTTGGTTTAATAGCAAGAGGAACAATCACCTTTTGTAAATCTTCTTGTAGCATTCCATGGTAAGTAGGTGAATTTTGTATAAGTTCCCAAAGAGATATCTTTGTAGGAGTAGCACGAAGATGCTCTACAAGATCATAGTCTTTACCACCTTTATATGTTAAATGAGGTGCTTGAGGAAGCATAGGTTGAGAAGCTCGTAAAGATATCAGAACATTCATCTGTTGTGTACTTTGTTTTTGTTATTTCGAGTATTATATGTATGAGCAACCACATTATGATTGGTTTGTTGTAAGTTGTGTTTCGCAATTTGTTTTGTACAATCATAAATGTGATCAGGAGATTGAGAAGAAGATGAAAGACCTTTAACAACAAGCACAGGCTTAGAGGATGTTGAACCACATTTGCACATAGAGTAACCATTATTTTTGGTTTTTCAATCTCTTCTTTAGATTTAGGAACATAAATCACATTTACAAATCTTTGAAATAGTGACGGCTTAGAGGTCGTAGTGGAATGTTCAATCGAGATAAAGTCCTCAAGGGCTTCATCTAACATATCAAGGTCATCACGACTAAATGGCTCATCATAAGCATGAAAATCTTCCAAAAAATAATCTGACATTCTAACATGCTCTATTTAAACCAAGATTTAAATGCTCAATGATGGCCTTTTCAAATGAAATACAACTTTCAACAATAAATGATAATTTCCAACTCTTTTAATGAAAAGATAAAGAATGTAATCTCAATCTAACGTATGCAAATTTCACTAAAGAGGTTTTCCAATCCAAATATGCTTTAGAAAAGCAAATTATTTCAGATCTGAAGTCTAAGAGGATGCAAATTCTTTAAAGCTTGGGTTCACCAAAATGTTTAGGGTAAAATTTGATGGTTTGTTTACTCTAGGTTAAGTACCTCAATTTCACCGCTAAACATTGGGGAGACAAGAATCGACCTTGTGGAAAAGCTTCTAATCACTTTGCCTCCCTTGTATGTTTGTCTGGTTATGGAACCTAAGGCCCTAATCAGATTTTATCAAGTATTGTACTTTCAACCAAGTAAAACCCTAATTATGCCTCAAATCAACAATATACAGAAACTAATGAAGTATCTGATAAAATTGATCACAAAAGTGCAGAGGAGGGGTCTCAGAGATAGTGTACCCAAATATTGAGGGCCACCTAGACTACGGTGCCAGCCCTGGAATGTCCTACAAGTTCCTGAATAGGAAAACCTTCTGCACAGGGTGTCTAAGACTGCCAAAAGGCTCCTGGATCCCAGATAAAACACCTGGTTCGACTAGGACACCCACACCAATGTCCCACAAGTCTTAGAATCTAAAAATCAAAAAGTCTGTCACAACTGTATCTGTGATATCCTTCTTTTTGTAGCTTCTTTTCATTGGAACCTACGAAACACAATCTGCACATACAAAAGAAGGAAATTGTTGCAGCTATACAAGAGCTTGCCTCAGTCAAGCCCCGTCTTCAGTATTTCTACCTCAATAATAGCCAAAGGAAAAGATTTACAGATGTGTGTGCAAACCTAACAATGTGTTATGCATAAACTCAAACCCTAGATGTCTTAATCAAGGGAAGATCAACAACTTGCTTTGCATCAATAAACACATACAACTTCACCTCAAGGAGATGAAACAAATGAAGACTTGCATGAACAAGAAGGCTAATCAGCAATGTCCGCAGAGGATCTCCAAGCTTGCTGTTGGAGGCTTCAACCCTTCTCCTGATCATACAAAAGGTGTACAAACCCTAGGAAGAGCAATATAGACTCAAGATCTTGATTCCTAACCTTCATCCATTGTCTCCAAGATAGCAAATAAAGAATACTTCGAATAGCTTCAACAAGTCACTGCTCTTCAATGGCAATTGTAGTAGAGTTTTGGGATCAAGCTTGCATATGAATTGTGTGTGATAAAATTATTCACAAATATCTTTTTATATCAAGCTTTAGGGAATTCAAATTTTGAAGTAATGTCTCAATATTGTGTGAAAACTGAGAATTTGAAAATAGAATCCCAAGGCACTCAGCAGGAACCGACACCCTGCCAAAATTCAAAATCCCATGAAACTGAGGAGGACTAGGGCGCGGCTGCCCAAGTCCAAGCCCCCAATTTCAGCTCAGATCTGCATTTTTGGGGGTCCTAGGTACCCTAATATCAAATCTCTTTCTGGGTTTTATCAATCAGTTACCTCAAAAAGTGAATAGATTGCTCCTAGACTAAGTCAATCAGGGTTTCGGGAATGCCAAAAAAGAAAAGGTTGAGAGACCACCAAGAGCGAGGAGCTAAACCAAGGGAAATTGTACCATTCCATACAGGAGGATAATTTTTGACGTTACTGTAGAGTGTCTCTACATTTTGTTTCAGTTTTGGCAGTGTTGCGTTTAAAGTACACTGGCTTAACATTGGCTTAATATTTGTGTCTCTGTATATTTGCATCTCTGTTATGTGCCTCAAATGTTTCTGTGTGTGGGTTGCGCCAAGTGTCAAAGTCACAACAATGAAACAAGCATCCAGTTTTATGCGGAAGGCACCGTGTGTTCTTTTGAGTTTGCTGCAGAGTGCGCCACGTATCAAGTAACATCTTTTGGTTCATTTTGTTTCAAATTTGTGGAAGGTGTCATGTGTCACTTGCGGAAGCAGTCTCAAAAAGTTTCCTTTCTTGCTATAATGTTGTGGAAGGTGCCATGTGTCTTTTTTAGTTTTATGCAGATGATGTTGCGTGTCCCTTTTCAGAATTTATATTGATATCGGCATAGATATGGTTGACCACAATACATTTTGTTTCATGATTGTGGAGGGTACCACATGGTGATAGTAGAGAAAGAGTTACTTTATTCATAATCTCTTATAGCATGAAACATTTTAATTCATAATTGTTGCAGAAAATGCCAAGTGTCAGCTTCTGAGGGACCTTTCAAAAGTTTCATTTGTTTCAACAATGTTGCGGAGGTTGCCGCGTGTTAGCTTGTATGAGCGCGGGTGCCACCATCTGACCCAGTTTTATTCCCTTTGAGGGTAATGAGTTATGAAGGCAGTGGGTCCCATTATTATTGTGTCTCAGTTTCTAAGTGAAGCGGGTTGTGACAGATGTCACAACGAAGGGCACCCGGTATAAAGGTACAGGTTTTTAAAGGCTTTGCAGGGTAGGACATGTATCATTTTTAGAGACTGCGGAGTGCAACAAGTGGCTATTTCCTAAGAATTTCTTTGAAGGCAAAAGAGTTTCTAAGTATATGTGGATGTTGCCACCTGTCATATTTTATTTTCAGCCTTATGCGCGTGGGTGTTGCCATGTGTCTTAGTCTCAATACAGTTAGTGCGCCATAATTTTTCACCTTAGCCAATGAGCGCATAGGAGGGTTGGTCGTAATAGATTCAGAAGATCATAACCGCCATGGACTTCCAGTAATCTTCAGTTCTATTTGGCCATTGATGATTCGGGTGATTGTAAGCGATCTTGTGTTAAATCTATGATTATAAATATGAGAATTTGTAATCGAATAGAGAGGACTTTACTTTGATATAAGTTTTCAATTAGAAATCTAATAGAGGAGTCGGAGACTTTGCTGTGACCAATTTATGTCATTTTGCCTTTATTTTGTTGTTCTTGATAAGAAAGTCAATATATCTATGCATGTTTCTATGCCTTTTGTGTTGCTGGAAGATAAATAAGAACTCTATTCTGTGCCTTAGTTGATATCATATGTGTCTTTGCAAAGTCATCTGATTATAAGCCTTTGATAATATTCATTATATCTGTTTATGTTGATCATGCAGTATCTGCTCTTTAATATAACTGTATCTTGAGAATAGCTTCACCGTGCTTGAATTGAAGGAATACTTTTTACTTAGGCACATCGCCATAAAATTAGATTTGCTTATTGTATATGTAATCCTATTTATTTCTTTCCCTTTGCTCAAAACCCAATTGAAATAGGAAGAGGCAGCTTCTTTAAAATATGGAGGTTGTTTCAAGTAGCAAGTCTCACATTCTTGAAACTTCCCATGTTGGTGTTGGAACCTATGCAATTTTATACATCAACAGTTTTTGGCATGCCCGGTGGGACATTTCTTGAAGTTCCTATCAAGATCGTATGAACCAGAGAGTGACAAGAAGCCAAAGCTGTGGACCTACAACAAGAGGTCAGTCTGTTGATAATCTAGGCATTCTTTTACCACCATTAGTAACTATTCCAAGGAGAAGAGTGAATCAGGTTGCAGTAACACAAGGAACAAATATGGGAGCACCTATACCTCCAAGGAACTATGCAAATTGGAACACCAGCAGTCCTCTCATTCTCCCAATACCACCAGCCACTTGGGATCCTATTCCAGCCAATGCTTTGAAGGCTCTACCTAAGTTTAGTGGAGAAGATCTCAAGACACCTAGGGAACATCTACAAGATGTATCTGATGTGTATGCAGTGCATGTTATTACTGAACAGAATGTGGCAATAAGACTGCTAGCAGCTTCTTTCAAAGGAAAGGCTTTGGACTGGTATAGATCTCTCACTCCAAATACAATATCTACATGGGATTAGCTTGGTGATGCCTTCTTTGCAAGGTTTGAAGAGAAAGGTGATAAATTTTCCCTGCTGCAACAATTAATCACTATCAAAAGGGTACCACAAGAAGCCATGACTGATTTAACTCAAGATTTCAAAAGACCTAGGATAGGATTCCTACTACAGCAAGACCATTATTAGGTATAGCTATTGTGTTCTACCTCAAAGCTTTTAATTCTGATATATCAGTAATGATTCAGTCCCTAGGAGGTCAGACACTGCAAGAAGCATATGAGTTAGCTGTCAAGGCTGAAAATAACTCGATAGATGCTAGAAAATTGCCCCCAAGGCCTCATATGCCCATGTTCCCAGAAATTTCCCTACCTTTTCCACAAGAATCTTCTAATCTTATAGTTCCACCTGTGTCCATGTATTCATTCCCAGTACCTCAACAACCTGCTATGGCAACCACCTCTACTCAACCATCTGAAATGGATGATGTCAAGAATATTCTAAGGACCGTTTCAAATGAGATAATTAACCTAAAGAGACAACAAAATCCCTATTCAAAACCTCGTTATTAAGGTTTCCAAGGAAATAGACCTCCTTTTTAGCCAAATTGATATCAAGGCCCTCAAAGGCAAATAATCCTCAGCCCTCAAACCAGTTGGCTTCAATCCCTACACCTCTACAAATTGTCCCTCATAATCCCAACAGAGAAATAGTTCCAGGGCAAAATAACTTAGCAAATGACACAAATGCCTGGTGCTTTCCCTACAACAATGCCCATATGCCCAGAGAGTGTCTCAGAGGTAATTTGCATCAAAAGATAGCAGAATAGAGAGGGTTAGAAGGACAATTCTCAACACCTAATACTCCACCATATCAGTCCCCTGGTGTCCAGAATGTAGTAATGGTTGCCCAGATGCAAGGGATGTCTATACAACAAGAAGAGGAAATAGTCCCTAAACATGCCTTATTTTCATGGATTGAAGAGGAAGATTCAGTGTTCTTGAATGAGACATCCACTTCAAAGAAACCATTGGTGCAGTCAGACTATTATACCAGATCAAAGAGGAGAATGATGGAGCAGCCTGAACTGACAAATAATGAGATTATTGGAATTCCTCCATTTCAAAATCATCATAATCGAGTCTCTAGGCAAGAAGTGCCCAAGTTAGTGCAGAATCAAGTAGCCTCTAGACAGATGCTAGAAAAGACAAGGTACCCTTATTATTCAAAGACACAAGCATTAGGACCTATGAATGTGGTGGACCAGCTGAAAAGAACTCCAGCACATGTATCAATTTGGGATATGTTGGCTATTCCCGAGCAGAAGACACTATTATAAGAAGCTCTACAAGGTCAAGAGGCCTCTAAATACACTAGTGCTAAAGAAGGAGCTACTGATAAAGGGAAAATCCAACACAAAGATACTGTACCTCTACAAACAACAACTATGTTGAAAAATGCACCTGAGGTAGGTAAATCTAAACCAAATCCTTTTATCTGACTTTAATAGTTGGGAAAAAACTGTTGCACAATGCAATGATAGATTATGGGGCCAGTACTATAGTAATGCGAAAGCAGATAGCAGATGCTTTAAAGATAAAGTATGAGCCACTTACCAGAGGGGTCATGCAGTTGGATGGGAAATCTATTCAAACTATAGGAAAAATCAAACAACTTCCATTACAACTATATACTTGTCCCAATATAATTGTCAATTAGGTTGTGGTAGTCATAGATACTCCCCCTGTATTTGGTTTATGCTTATCCAGAGATTTCATAGCCAAAATAGGAGGTTACATGTCACTAGATTGGTCACACCTAATCCTGAGAACCAAGTATGGCACAAAGATGAAAGTATTGTCTGAGCCATTATCCAAAGACCATATTACAAATGAACCAACTCCAAAAATAGAACCATCCCATACCATTATGAATAAAGAGGAGAGAGTCTTTGTTGAAGAATTAGGTGACTGGACTGAACATGGCCAACAAGAAGAAGAGAACAATCAGCTATTGACCATGATGCAGAGTGATCCTTATGGAAACTATGACTCTACTGGTTTAGGCACTTATGTTATTTTTGAAGAAGACCAAGAAATCCCGAATATTATAAGGAAAGAGGTATCGGAAAGTGGAGAATCTGAAGGAGACTCAAAAATCTGGACCTTAAATTTTGATGGGGCTAGGAGCAAGAATGGTGCTAGCGCAGGTATTTGCCTTACTGTCCCAAATGGTGAGAAAATTCTAAGAGCCATTCGATTTCAGTTCACCTGTACCAATAATGATGCTAAATATGAATCTTTGGTGCATGGACTCATGTTGGCCAAGAAAAAGGAAATTAAGAATCTGATAGTGAGAGGAGACTCAAAACTGGTGGTAAAACAAATCAGAGAGAAAGAAATAGCCAAAAACATAAGAATGAGGTCCTATCGGCACAGGATTTGGGACTTGATAAATAGCTTTGATGCTTTCAATATTGAGGTAGTGCCCAGAGCCCAAAATTTAGAAGCAGATAGAATGGAACAAATTGGTTTACAAATTGACCTGGCAAATGATATGTTAGTTAACAATGAGTTAGTTAAGGTTATAACAAGACCAACAATTCCATACAATGATCAAAATTGGCAAGTTTTTGACAATGACCTTCAAGTACTTTCATTTTTACAACAATCTGGTGAGTTTGTTGATCAGCTACACCCCAAAATTGAGGAAGCATATGGTGATCAAATTATCCATCTAAAATCAAATAAACTCCCTAAAGGACTGATTAATCTAGAAGATTTGTTTGATCCAAAAGATGCAAGCCTAGAGAAGAGGAGGTTTAAGGCAAATAAGAAGGATTACTCTGAAATTCAAGTTAGTGAAGGAAGAAAGTTGAAAATAGGTAATGCTACAACCCAAGAGGAAAAAGAGAAGCTGGTTGCTTTATGTGACAAATATGATAGGGTGATTGCTTGGACCTATGAGGACCTCCATGGCTATAATAGAGATATCATCCAGCACACCATAGAGCTTACTGAAGGATCCAAACTAGTCCGACAGAAGCAAAGGCCAGTGAATCCTAGAATTGAACCCCTAATGGTGGATGAGATGTAAAAGATCCTAGAATCAAAGATTATTTTCCCAATTAAGCATTCAACCTGGGTGTCAAACTTAGTACTTGTAAGAAAGAAGAATGGTGACATAAGGCTCTATGTAGATTTTAGGGATCTGAATAAAGCATCTTTGAAAGATCATTATCCCCTGCCTTCTATGGAATAGATTTTATAGACTGTGGCTGGGTCAGAAAGGTTTTCCTTGCTTGATGGTTTCTCAAGATACAATTAGATTTGGTTAGCAGATGAAGATCAACATAAGACTGCATTCACTACAAAGTGGGGAACATTTGCATATGCTAAGATGCCCTTTGGCCTTTCGAATGTTGGAGCTACTTTTCAGCATTCAATGGATGTAGTATTTGGGGAGCTTATAAATAAGATCATTTTGATCTATCTAGATGACCTGACTATTTTTTCTAAGAATGCCAAAGATCATTTTGACCATTTAGAGGTTGTTTTCAAGAAATATCAAGAGTTCAGGATCTCTCTAAATCCCAAGAAATGTATCTTTGTTGTGCCTTAGGATAAGCTTCTAGGACACATAGTGTCAAAGGAAGGGGTCTCCATTGATCCAGAAAGGGTCACAGCTATAATGAATCTGTCTCTACCAATCAACAAGAAAGCAGTTCAATCATTTTTAGGGAAAATTAACTTTGTCAGCTGATTTATATCTGATTTTGCAGGTCTAATTAGACCAATGACACTGTTGCTTAAAAAAGATCTAGTTTTCAAATGGACTACAGAAGGAAAACAGGCTTTTGAAGAGGTCAAGAGAGCCATTTCAATAGCCCCAGTACTCAGAAACCTGGATTTCTCTAAAACTTTTATAATGTATGTGTATGGGGGAGAATTCAATGTTGCTACTATTCTAACTCAGAAGGATGATCAAGAGGAAGGAGAGCATCCAATAGCTTTCTTCTCTAGGACACTCAGAGCATATGAGTCAAGATATAATTTTGTGGAGAAGCAATCATACCCCGTGGTAAATGTCCTTAAAAAATTTAGACATTTGGTAACAGGAAATAAAATTTTGATATTAGTGGCTCACCCTAGTGTAAGAGAATATATTATGGAGGGTGAGATCATTGAGAAAAGGGCCAATTGGATAACAAAGATTTTAGAATATGATGTAGAAGTAAGACCCACCAAGTTAGTCAGAGCCAAAGGACTGTGCCAATACATGACCCAAGACATAGAAAGATCAGTATCTGAAGAAACAGAAAATGAAAATGTGTTGAAACTCCAAGAGGTTGACTAAGATTCTTGTGTCAGAAATAGGATATAGTTTATGAAGTATGGGGTGTTCCCAAATGAACTCTCCCATTATAAGAAAAGGTACTATAGGCAACAAGGAATCCATTTTGTACTAATTGATCAGATCTTATTTAGAAGGAATACTGATGGTATACTCTTAAGATGTATAGAGTAAGATGAAGCTCAAAGAATATTACATGAATTGCATCATGGAGCCTCAAGTGGACATTTTTAGCAAGGACCACTGCAATCAAAGTGACACAAGCAGGATATTTCTGGCCCACTCTGTTTACAGATTGCCATCAGATGGTTAAGGAATGCCAGGCTTGCTAGTTTTATACTGGCAAAAGGAGAAATGCGGAAATGCCTCTAAGTCCCATAGTTGTGGATGAACCCTTTGCTCAATGGGGTTTGGATTTTATTGGTATGATCAATCCAGTATCAAATATGGCACACAAATGGATTCTCATAGCAACAGATTAGTTTACCAGGTGGAGTGAAGCAGTACCACGTAAAGAGGCAACATAAAAGGTCATACTAGAATTTTTAGAAGGCATAACTTCTCATTTTGGTCCTCCTCGTACCATCATATCAGATAATGCTAAAGCATTTTTGGGAACCAAATTATCTGAGTTTGCTTTAAGAAATGGGATATACTTGAAGACTTCTTCAAATTATTACCCACAAGGTAATGGTCTGGTAGAGTCCACTAACAAGAACCTTATTAGACTCATAAAAAGGATAGGGACTAATTATCAAAGAGAGTGGCATAAGTTACTTAATACAGCACTGTGGGCTGATAGGATCATACCAAAAAAAGTAACTAAAATGTCTCCCTATGAGTTGGTTTATGGTAAACCTGCAGTAATGCCACTAAGTTTAGAGATTCCTGCTTTACAACTGTTAAAACAGATAGAAATTAAGGAAAATAGCCCAATGCAAGTCAGACTTGCTGAGCTATTGGAATTCCAAGAAGAGAGAGAAAAGGCACATGAATTGGTAATGAAACATCAGAAAATGGTTAAGAATTGGTTTGACAAGAAGACTTCTAATCCCATTTTTGAAGTTGGCTCTCTGGTATTGAAATGGGATGAAAGAGTTGCCAAGCCAAGTCGACACAACAAATTTAAATCATTATGTACATGCCTTTATAAGGTTTGTTCTTGCAAGCAACAAAATTCATTTGAGCTGGAAACCATGGATGGAGAACTTGAAGAGATTTTGATAAATGGGATCTTTCTGAAACATTTCACTTAAGAAGGGGCTCATGTATCATAATTAGTTTTTTGTTTCCTTTTCTCGCTTTCTATTTTCCTGCTTTCCCTTTCAAATAAGTGTTTAGTGAACATGTGTCAGCAGCACAAAGCCCCTTCTCTTTTAGCCCTCGCATTTATTAAGGTTGTTCAGAAATCCCCAAAATCTCATAGAAGTACATGCTTTTTTAGAAAGATAGCCACTCTCATAACATATCTAAATTTTTGAGTCGACTAATAAATTGTTGAACAGCAAGTCATATGCTTCAGCACCTGCGCAACCAAGAAAGTCTTATCCAAGAACAAGGGTTCCTAAAGTGGGATTATCTGTTGACCTAGATCAGGTGAAAGATTATGTAGATGACATATATGACACACCTCTTCAAAAGAACACCAAGAATCTCTAAGAGGGGGCACATCAGAGGTGCCTCATCCAAGCGAACAAGGGGTAGTTTGAGACTTTTGGTATGAGAATAGGGACTTCTCAATTGGCACAGTTCCTGGTTCCAAATGTACACCCCTATCCCAAGCTAATTGAATTGTGTGCGGAGCTGTTTCATGCACCATCAAATTCTATCCAATAGGGCCCTTTCATAGTTCATATTACGCCCAAGACCATAAGGGACATGCTGGCCCTGTAGTACGATAGAATGGCCACATTTCCAACTATTGCCAAGATGCAAGGCACATGGGCAAATTTACATAACAAACTAAAATTTCTAAATGCAGGGATGCATCTGGGCGAAGATAATACTTAGATGCCCATACTACCCACTGGTCGTGCACAATTTAATCCTAATGTTCAAGATGCCCTCTCAATGATAGCTTTCATTTTTGGAATGAAGGAGGACAACATAGTGCATGAGTAGCAATTGGCTATCATTTTTAGAATGAAAACTGTGGATAAATCTCAGGAGTACTAGCTAGATTTTTCAGAGCAAATTGTTGCAGCCATGATTGACCAGCTTGCTAATTTCAAAACAAAGCGAGTATTCAAGTATTCCACTTTCCTATTCCATATTATGTTGTACCAAAATTTTAGTCTTTTTATATAGCATATGCCCTTAAATATGTATGACTCATATTCTGGTCATGGTAGAACCATTCCTGTGTCCGCATGGACACATACGTTATCTGAAACCTCTGACCCCTATGAGTTTTGGGAATTTTTTGTCGCCCTCGCTTTTAGCCAGTTAAGCCCTGAGCCTATGGAACATAGGATGATATGGAGTATAAGGGGTTTCATAACCAACTGCCCAATTCCTTGTGACTACTTCTTTGGAGCCCATACTACAATAATCAGAGTCCAAGGTTTCACCAGAGAGCCTATGCTATTGCCTAAAGTATTGACCCCTAGGGTTGTATTCCTAGAGGTTACTTGTCAAGTATCTATTGTAGATAATGATTTCGGCCACAAGTAAAGAAAGAAAAAGATGTATGATGTCCCATGGGCCAGGGGAAACATGACACTTGAAGTTAGAGGTGCAGAGAGCCTCTTGTTAAGGAAATTAGCTGCACTTGGTTTTCTTATCATAGAGGATAAATGGAAATATGACCCAAATAGTTTCCTAGCTTCCTAGATAATAAATAATAAGGTTCGTGCCAAGATGGTACATGAAGGATGCCCATTCTAGGGAGATAGGAGGTCTCTAAAGGAAGATAATCTAGATCTCTATGTGGAATTAACTAATTTGCCCTATGAGGGGCCTAGTCCATGGGAAACCTTCTATGTCAAAGAAAAAGAGTATGACCCTAAGCTGAAGATGACTGCTAGTCTAAGGAAATCATTAAAAGAAAAAGAATGGAGAATAGAAAAGATTGAGGCCTATTAGAAATATAGGCAAGAGACTTCTGAGATTACTCATTCATTTGGGAATGTGGAAAATGATGAGATATGGGAATCAATCTGGGATGAGTGGCATCCATTCCCAGTCTCAAGTCCAGACACAAGAAAAATTCAGAGGTAGGGTGAGGAACCAGAGGAAGAAACAAAGTCAGCCCCAATAATGCAAGAAATAGGACAAGCGTCATCTGTTGATCCTAGATCTTCATGGCCTCAATCCCTTAGCACCTTAGAGAAGCAAAAAGGTGTTGTGTCATCACCAATTCTAGGAACTCGTACAGCTTCGGCATCTGGGGGTTCCAGAATGATCCCTTTGCAACAACCAGTGGTTGTAAATATTGAAAATGAAGAAATAGAGGAAAGAACAGAGAGGCCTTTGAAAGTAAGGAGATTGATCTTACAAGAAGAAGAAGAAGCAGCACCACAACAACAATAAGTGCCAGTTACCTCTTCTGTGACTCAAGTAGGTACTTCTTCTCCCTTCTCTCTTGTATCTCTTTCTTCTCATATAGGAGTGGCAATCCCAAGTATTCAGGCTTCCATGTCCCCTGCCACTTCTATTGTGCTTACACAAACCCCTACCCCAACTACCAGTGCACTGGCCATGTCCTCACAGGCCATTACCTTGCCATTATTTTCTCCATCTGTGCCTAAATGGACCCCTCCCCAAGTATCCCCTAGCCAACAATTATTTGTTATTTCTTATGGCCTGCCTCAAGGTCACCCCTTTGTTGGAGGTTATATTGCATCTCCTCCTACCTTCCAAGCTCAAGCAAACATAGAAAAAAAGGCTAGAGAGGCTAGGATGGAAAAGAAGAGGAAAAAGGAAAACAAAAGCCCTGTTGTGGCTCACATGAGGTCTCTCTATGACCCTATTCAACAATCATTGACAATGACACATTTGTCCCCAAATGTAGTAAAACCTAATGAGAAAATGCAGCCCCAAGATTATGCTATGAATGCTGTGGCCATGGATATGTCTCTCTTCATGCCACAGGACAGGGTTGAGATGCTAAATGAAACAGCAACTACTATGGCTACAAACTATTTGAAAGTGTCTAAGAAGTTGCAAAAGGTAGAGAATGATTTGGCTCAAGAGAAAGTAAATAGCAGTAATCTTGCCTGGGAGATTCAGTCTAAGAAAAGTGAGATTGATAATTTGAATAAACAATTGTAGAATACTATTTCTTTATAGATACATCAGGTTGTACAGGCCTAGATTACTTCTCTTAAGACTAAGCTAGAACAGGAGAAGGCTGCAGTAACTATTTTGAGATAGGAAAAAGCCACTTCAGAGAAGAGGTATCAAGATAAATTGCAAGAGGCCACATAGTTGCAACAAAAATTATTGAATGAGCAAAATGCCAATAGTGCAGCTCAGGCACAACTCATGGTTAAGCAACAAAGAACAAAACAGTTGACAATTGAGTTGGCTAATAGGTCACAGAATGCTGGAGTTCTAAATTTGGTGAAAAAGCTATATGTTTCAGTATGGAAGAGAATCTCTGAGGAGATTATTCAGCTAAAGCCATCTTTGACTTTTCTGTTAAATGGTAAGTAGCTGTGTGAGAAGGTAGAAACTTTTGTACAGGCCACTTTGTCTACTGTTTCATTAAGAGTTTCTAACTCTCAGCTTTTGTTGAAAAAGTTGTATGACATAACAGATGAAACATTATCAGCAACAGGTATCAATGATAGAATGGTTGCTGCTAAGAAGGTCAATGAGGTTTTGAGTTGTAATTCTGCAGCCACAAATTATCAGGAGCTCCTAGATATAGTGAAGGAAGGAGTAAAGAATATGAAGAAACACATAGAAGATTTGGTGCAACTGGGACTTCCTTCACCCTTCCCAAATAGTAACACAGTGTTGATGATAGATGACATCAAGGCTCTTCTTTTGACCAAGAAAAATGATTAGACAATTTTCCAAGGTTTGAGCGATTCATCAATAGTAAAGGAAGTGGAAACTATGTTGATACCTATGGCCCAACTGGAATTTCAATTAAAGGCTGTGGTACAAATTTTGCAAACATTTTCCCATAAAGATATAATTAATCTTGATTTTGCTTTTCAAGATTTGCATAGTAGACAGGGGCTCTCAGATTCAGAATGGTCTATATATTAGACAACATTGCAAAATTTATAATTCAAGTTTTATTTTCAATACAATATCTTTTTGTTAGTTTTTGGTTCTTTCAAAGCAGGATCAAAAGTCCTGATGGTCGTTAAGAATTGTAGAGTGTCTCTACATTTTGTTTTAGTTTCGACAGTGTTGCGTTTAAAGTACAGTGGCTTAATATTTGTGTCTCTGTTCTATGCCTCAAATGTTTCTGTGCGTGGGTCATGCCAAGTGTCAAAGTCACAACAATGAAACAAACACCCAGTTTTATGCGAAAGGTGGTGCAGGGGCACCATAGTAAAATCTACTATGTTGAAATAAGGCCTATTTGGCCATGTCATCTTGTTTATGTTTTGTTTTCTAAAAACCTAGAAGTCTTTGTATTCCATTTGGCAAATAATGGACACATTTTGTATCTAATAGAATTCGAAACGGTCAATAGGAGTCGGTTGGGATTCAGGGCAGTTGGCCTTCCCTAACTGTTGAACAACCATTGATCTTCCAACTCTGGCTTAATAAAAGCACAGAGGAGCAACCGAGAGGGGGGTTCTGTAGATTCGAAGATTGTGATTCAGAAATCAACTGAGCAATAATAACTTCTATCCATCATCTTCTATGTTTGATCTGTGTCATAAATATTTCCTAACTATTCATAATAGCTCTCTATTCTCTGTAATTGAAATAGTTTAGTCTAAAATGTTGAAGATGAGTTGATAACCATTCCACTGGTGGATTTCCAAACAAATCAGTGGAATGGCATCAGTCTGTACATATTTATGTTTTTTTTCCTTTCATTTACCTGTTTGGCAGGGCAGATGTTCCAGATTGAGGAGTGTGCACAGTAGCATGCCCTAGCATCTCTATGTGCTAGGCGTAGAGTGTAGATCAAACTATGTGAGAGTTGACAACCCTATCGGTGTATTACTGTGTCGCAGAGTCGTGGCCAAAGACGGTCACTAACCGCTAGTGGTGTTATTGGATCAGGCCAACGAAGAGACAAGTTTCGATGACCTAAAGGACTCTGGCTGATAGCAAAGAGAGGATGTTATCAGAGTACCAGGTTGATTATTTTTGGCTCCACCGATAGGCGTATGTCTTGCTGAAACCATGATGGAAAATGCTAATTTGTTGTAGTTACATTGGGGTGATAAGGGATAATTGATACCGACGAAGATCCATTGGGAGAAATTGGCTAGTGGCAAGAGATCTTAAGGTTTGGCCGATAGCATTCATCTGGCCAATGAGTGATCGAGGTGACTAATGTATCTGAGACACAAAAAGGAAGTTCATCAAAGGTTGAAGTCATGCCGAAGAGTGGTTGGTCCATCAGTGCATCGGCTTAAGTTGGTAAGTGTTCACCGATGATAAGGGTCACAGCAAAGAGAGAAAGTGATCGTATATCAGAATTAACAAAATGATGGTTGCTGATAGTGTAGAGTCTCACCGAAGACAAAAGTCATCGACATATCAGCGAAGTAGAATCTAAAGTAGTTGATAGCACTTTTCTTGCTGATAGGCTCCTCATCATATTGGTATCAAAGATGTAAAAGGTTCTATTGTTGATCTGGTCTATGTCAACAGAGGAGAGCGAAGGAGAAGCTAGTAATATGCCTCCAAAAGGGATGACCACCGAAGTGGTCAAGAAGTTCACGAAGATGGAAGAGAAGATAAAAAGTGGAGTCAAGGAAGCACTCCAAGAAGAGTTGAAGGCATTGACGATAGGGAAGAGGATAGATGAAGGTTCAAATGAAGAGGAAGAGAAAGAGGAAGAAGAAGAAGAAGAACAAGAAGAGGTAGAGGTACCAGCTAATCAAATGCATTTCCTCGAAGCCATCAAAGTAATTGGCAAAGATTCTTTGGAGGCTTGGATGGAGATCCCCATGTTCAGTGGGAAGATGAATGCTGATGAAGTCATGGAGTGGATTGAGGCTCTAAACAACTATTTTGAGTACAAAGAAGTTCCTAAAAGTAAGAGAGTTAAGTTTGCAAAAACTAAACTCCAAGGTGTTGCCCTTACGTGGTGGAATTACACCCAAGGAGAAAGGGTAAAGAATGGGAAGAGTATGATCCCTTCGTGGAGCAGAATGCTGGAGAAGATCAAGTCCCAGTTCCTTCCATCTGACTACGAGGTGGAGATTTATAGGAAAATGCAGAACCTTAAGCAAAAAGATATGGATGTGGCTACTTACATCGAGGAGTTTCACAAATACACTCTTTGTTGTGGGTACATGGAGGATGAAAAAGCCAAGGTAGCAAGGTATCTAAATGTCTGAGGTTCAATATTCAAGATGAGATAAGTTTATTGACCCCTGAAACTGTGGAAAAATGCTTTCAAGTAGCATTAAGAGCTGAAAAGAAGCTGAAGAGGAAAGGTGAGCAGCAATGTAGAGGAAGAGGTGGCAGAAATTTTAGAGGCAGAGGTAGTTTTGGAGGAAGAAGTCCTAACCAGAGGCCTAATGGTGAGTCTAGCCAAGGAGAGCAAGTTGGGGACTCAAGTAGCAGAGGAGGCTACTGAGGAAGAATGCCTAATGGAAGAGGTGGGACAAATGGATCAGGTAGAGGATCCAAGTTCTCCAATATGAGATGTTATAACTATAATCAGATAGGACACCCAACTTATAAGTGTCCAGAGAAGGCCTCAACTTCTCATGGTAATGAGAGAAGAACCACATTGATTCAAGAGGATGCCGGGAGTGTGACATCTCTTGAAGTGAATTTGACATCAGAGATGGGAGAAAATCTGATGATCAAGAGGACACTACTCAAAGAACCAATGCAGACTGAATCGTCACAAAGAAGAGCTTTGTTTAGAGTCAACTGCAAGATCCAAGGTAAGGTTTGTAAAGTTATCTTTGACTCTAATTCTACTGACAATATTATATCTTTGGAAGCAGTAGATAAATTGAAATTAGAAAAGATACCCCATAGCTATCCATATAGGGTTAGTTGGTTAAACAAGGGATAGCATATAGTCATTAATGAACAAGCATGGGTAGAATTTAGTATTGGGGGGTATAGAGACAAAATTTTGTGTGACATCCTTCCAATGGATGCTTGCCATCTTCTGCTGGGCAGACCATGGCAGTTTGACAGAAAGGTTTATCATGATGGGGAAACGAATGCTTACTCATTCCAAAAGAATGGTGTAACTTATAGGATACAGTCATTAGTAGAAAGGGATCCACAACCTATAGGATCTAGTGTAATGCTGGTAGGAGAAAAGGAATTCCTTGAAACACTAGAAGAATCAAGTGGAGTAGGTTTTGCTCTGGTTGTGAAACCTAAGGAGAAGAAAAGAGAAAATATAAGAGAGATAGGACCTAGGGAGGTCAGACAACTACTTGAGAGTTATAAGGAAGTAATTGTAGTAGATATACCAAACTCACTACCACCTATTAGAGATATCAACCATCAGATTGATCTCATACCGGGAGTTGTACTTCCCAATAAGGCAACCTATAAGATGATCCCTCAGTAGAATGAGGAGATAGCCAGGCAGGTTCAAGAACTTTTAGACAAGGGGTTAATAAGAAAGAGTTTGAGTCCATGTGCAGTCCCCACTGTTTTGGCACCAAAGAAAGATGGGAAATGGAGACTGTGTATTGATTCCAGGGCAATAAATAGGATAACCATCAGATACAGGTTTCCTATTCCTAGAATTGAAGACCTAATGGACTATTTGGGGGGTGCTACCTATTTCTCTAAGATAGACTTGAAGAGTGGGTACCATCAGATAAGGATAAGAGAAGGTGATGAATGGAAAACAACATTCAAAACCAATTAAGGGTTATATGAATGGCTTGTATTGCCTTTTGGTCTGTCTAATGCTCCTAGCACTTTCATGAGGCTAATGAATGAAGTATTACAGGATTTCATGGGTAAGTTTGTGGTAGTATACCTAGATGACATTTTGATATTCAGTAAAAGTAAAGAACATCATTTGAAACATATAGAGATAGTCTTGAAGAGGCTGAAAGACCAGAAGCTGTTGATAAACTTGGACAAATGTGATTTCATGAAACAAGAGTTGATCTACTTGGGTTTTGTGATTTCCAAAGGTGATCTGATGATGGATCCTTCAAAGGTGGAGGCTATTCTGAATTGGCCCACACCTAAGACAACAAGGGAGGTAAGGAGTTTCCATGGTTTGGCCTCATTCTGTAGGAAATTCATTAAGAACTACAGTGACATTTGTGCACCTATGTTGGAAACCATCAAGGGTGGTTGCAAGGTGAAGTTTGTGTGGACGAGAGAAGTAGATAGGAGCTTTGAGAGTCTGAAACAAAAAAGTTGCTAAATTCCTTGTCTAGGTGTTACCGGATTTCAATAAGGTTTTCATAATTGAATGTGATGCAAGTGGGCTGGCCATAGGAGTAGTGTTGAGCCAAGAAGGCAGACCGGTGGCCTTTTTCAGTGAGAAATTGAATGAAGCTAAGAGGAAGTACTCCTCTTATGATTTAGAATTATATGCCTTGGTACAAGCCCAGAAAAAGTGGAGGAATTATTTGCTTCCCAAAGAATTCATTATGTACACTGACAATCATGCTCTTAATTTTTTGAATGGACAGGAAAAGCTCAGCCACAGACACATGAAGTGGGTGGAAAGTCTTCAAGCATACACCTTCACCATCAAGCATAAGAAAGGGATAACCAATAAGGTTGCAGATGCACTCAACAGGAGGGTGTTGACAATCCAAGAAGTGCAGTTGCAAAGCATGGGTGTTGAGTCACTCAAGGAATTGTATGAAGAAGATCAGGAATTTAGAGAAATCTACAAGGTCTGCAATCAATTTGCTAATACTTTTCATAGTGAGTTTTCAGACTTTACATTGCAGAATGGACTATTGTTCAAAGGATGTCAGTTGTGTATCCCTAAATGCTCAATGAGGGATAATATTGTGAAGGAAAAACATAGTGGAGGACTGGGTGGACATTTTGGGTTGAATAAGACTTTAGATTTGGTAAGGAGATTTTATTTCTGGCCAAAAATGCAGTATGACATCAGAAAATTTGTTGAAAGTTGCATAGTATGCCAAAGAGCAAAATGAGTCTCGACCAATGCAGGATTATATCAACCTTTGCCAATACCCAATAGGCCTTGGGAATGTTTGAGTATGGATTTTGTGATGGGGTTACCCAAAACAAGGGCAGGTTGTGATAGTGTGTTTGTAGTGGTAGACTGATTCAGCAAGATGGCTCATTTCATTCCTTGCAGGACCACTAATGATGCTAGCTACATTGTAGGTTTGTTATTTAAAGAAATTGTCAGGATTAATGGGCTACCCTTGAGCATTATGTCTGATAGGGATAGAAAATTTGTAGGACATTTTTGGAAGACTTTGTGGAAAAGATTGGGAACAAATTTGTCTTTCAGTTCAGCCTATCATCCTTAGACTGATGGGAAAACTGAGGTGGTCAATAAATCTTTGGGCAATCTCCTTAGATGCTTAACAAAAGAACATGGCAGCAGTTGGGATGTGATACTCCCACAAGTAGAATATGCTTATAATGACTTGACAAATAGGAGCACAGGTCTGAGTCCCTTTGAAATTGTATATGGCAGTCACCCTAAGGGTATTTTGAATTGAGAGATGTCCAGGGTTTGGACAAAAGGAGTGGTCATGCTGATGCAATTGCAGAAGCCATGAATGAAATACACCAATAGGTCAGAGATACTTTACATCAGAATAGTCAGAAGACAAAGGCTCGAATGGATCAAAGGAGGAGGGATGTGCAGTATCAGGTAGGTGACTTGGTCATGGTTCATCTGAACAAAAATAGGTTGCCAAAAGGAGACCACAACAAACTGATGATGAAGAAGATTGGACTCTGTCAGATTCTAGAGAAGTATGGTCCAAATGCTTACAAGATTGAGCTTCCTGATGATATTGCCCTTTCACCCATATTCAACATTGCTGATTTGACATTGTACAGAAGTCCTAATACAGGGGAGAATGTTGAAGACCCTGTCCAGGAAAATGAAGACCGGCTGAAGTATTTACCTTCTAGAGAGCCACCAAAAATGGAGTACATTTTGGAAAGCAGAGAAGCCAGGAAGACAAGGCACAAAACATACTTTGAACATCTAGTTAAGTGGCAAGGGCTTCCAGATTCAGAAGCTACATGGATGCTGGAGGAAGATATTCTAAAGCAAGGCGGAGATGTACAAGAATTGGTCTCTAAGAGGACTTGAGACATTTTTCTTCTGGGGAGTATGGTGCAGGGGCACCATAGTAAAATCTACTATGTTGAAATAAGGCCTATTTGGCCATGTCATCTTGTTCATGTTTTGTTTTCTAAAAACCTAGAAGTCTTTGTATTCCATTTGGCAAATAATGGACACATTTTGTATCTAATAGAATCCAAAAAGGTCAATAGGAGTCAGTTGGGATGCAGGGCAGTTGGCCTTCCCTAACTATTGAGCAACCATTGATCTTCCAACTCCGGCTTAATAGAAGCACAGAGGAGCAATTGAGATGGGGGTTCTATAGATTCGAAGATTGTGATTCAAAAATCAACTGAGCAATATAAACTTTTGTCCATCATCTTCTGTGTTTGATCTATGTCGTAAATATTTCCTAACTATTCATAATAGCTCTCTGTTCTCTGTAATTGAAATAGTTTAGTCTAAATTGTCGAAGATGAGTCATTAACCATTCCACTGGTGGATTTCCAAAGAAATCAATGAAATGGCATTGATCTACACATATTTCTGTTTGTTTTTCCTTTCATTTACCTATTTAGTGGGGCAGATGTTCCAGATTGAGGAGTGTGCACAGTAGCATGCCCTAGCATCTCTATGTGCTAGGCATAGAGTGTAGATCAAACTATGTGAGAGATGACAACCCTATCGGCGTATGGTTGTGTCGTAGAGTCATGGCCAAAGATGATCACTAACCGCTAGTGGTGTCGTTGGATCGAGCCAACGAAGAGACAAGTTTCGACGACCTAAAGGACTCTGGCCGATAGCAAAGAGAGGATGTTATCAGAGTATCAGGTTGATAATTTTTGGCTCCACCGATAGGCGTATGTCTTGCCGAAACTGTGACGGTAAATGCTAATTTGTCATAGTTACATCGGGGTGATAAGGGATAATTGATACTAACAGAGATCCATCAGGAGAAATCAGCTAGCGGCAAGAGATCTTAAGGTTTGGCCGATAGCATTCGTCTTGCCGATGAGTGATCGGGGTGACCAACGTATCGAAGACACAAAAAGGAAGTTCGCCAAAGGTTGAAGTCACGCCAAAGAGTGGTTGGTCCATCGGTGCATCATCTTAAGTTGGTAAGTGTTCACCGATGATAAGGGTCACGGTGAAAAGAGAAAGTGATCGTGTATCAGAATTAACAAAATGATGGTTGTCGATAGTGTAGAGTCTCACCGAAGACAAAAGTCATCGGCATATTGGTGAAGTAGAATCTAAAGTAGCCGATAGCACTTTTCTTGCCGACAGGCTCCTCATCAGAAGGTGCTGTGTGTCCTTTTGAGTTTGTTGTGGAGTGCGCCACATATAAAGTAACATCTTTTGGTTCATTTTGTTTCAAATTTGCGGAAGGCGCTATGTGTCACTTGCAGAAGCAGTCTCAAAAAGTTTCCTTTCTTGCTATATTATTGCAGAAGGTGTTGTGTTTCCTTTTGAGTTTTATGCGGATGATGCCATGTGTCCCTTTTTAGAATTTATATTGATATTAGCATAGATATAGTGGGCCACAATACATTTTGTTTCATGCTTGCGGAGGGTGACACGTGGCGATAGCAGAGAAAGAGTTACTTTATTCATAATCTCTTATAGCATGAAACATTTTAATTCACAGTTGTTGTGAAATGCGCCAAGTGTCAGCTTCCGAGGCACCTTTCAAAAGTTTCATTTGTTTCAACAATGTTGCTGAGGTTTCCGCGTGTTAGCTTGTATGAGCGTGGGTGCCGCCATCTGTGCTAGTTTTATTCCCTTTGAGGGTAATGAGTTATGAAGGTAGTGGGTCCCATTATTATTGTGTCTTAGTTACTAAGTGAAGCGGGTTACGATAGATGTCACAATGAAGGGCGCCTAGGTATAAAGACACAGGTTTTTAAAGGCTTCGTGGGGTAGGACACGTATCATTTTTAGAGACTACAAAGTGCAACAAGTGGCTATTTCTTGATAATTTCTTTGAAGGAAAAAGAGTTTCTAAGTATATGCGGATGCTACCACCTGTCATATTTTCTTTTCAGCCTGATGCGCACAGGTGTTGCCATGTGTCTTAGTCTCAATATAGTTAGTGCGCCATAATTTTTCACCCCAATGAATGAGTGCGTAGGAGGGATGGCCGTAACAGATTCAAAAGATCATAACCGCCATGGACTTCTAGTAATCTTCAGTTATGTTTGGCCATTGATGATTTGGGTGGTTGTAAGTGATCTTGTGTTAAATCTATGATTATAAATATGAGAATTTGTAATCGAATAGAGAGGACTTTACTTTGATATAAGTTTTCAATTAGAAATCTAATAGAGGAGTCAGAGACTTTGCTATGACCAGTTTGTGTCATTTTGTCTTTATTTTGTTGTTCTTGATAAGAAAGTCAATATATCTGTGCATGTTTTTGTGCCTTTTGTGTTGTTGGAAGATAAATAAGAAGAACTCTGTTCGATGCCTTGGTTGATATCATCTATATCTTTGCAAAGTCATCTAGTTATAAGCCTTTGATAATATTCATTATATCTGTTTATGTTGATCATGCAGTATCTACTCTTTAATATAACTGTATCTTGAGAATAGCTTCACTGTGCTTGAATTGAAGGAATACTTTTTACTTAGGTGCATCACCATAAAATTAGATTTTCTTATTGTATCTATAATCCTGTTTATGTCTTTCCCTTTTCTCAAAAACTAATTGAAATAGGAAGAGTGAGCTTCTTTAAAATCTGAAGGTTGTTTCAAGTAGCAAGTCTCACATTCTTGAAACTTCCCATGTTGGTGTTGGAACCTGTGCAATTTTATACATCAACAGTTACAATTACCTTCCACATACCACAAGATGCTAACACATGGCATATTAGTGCCACCTCAAATGGGATGCCCAAATCCATGTAGGTTTGACTTGACCATCCAAGTCACATTCTAAGTAAGATGACATGTCACCATGCCACCTCAACTAAGTGACCAAACTGAATGTGCAAGTAATTACAACATTAGGCAATAAATAAATATATAAATAAACAAATAATGCTAGGAATTTGCAAATGGTGAGACACCTTAATTCCCAACAAACTTGTCGGCATAGTATTGTTGACACCTCTCGCTATAGTCTTGCAATCAAGACAACCTTCCACACAAAGATGACAAGAGAAGATGCTAAAACAATGGAGCAACTGTATTAGACTGTCATATGCTATATGAAATACAATGAGAGAGCCTTGCTTATAAAGGCAAGGTGAGAGATAGAAGGTGGAGTGAAAGGTGGAGTGGTAAGTGGAGATATTCCTACAACATGTGCCAATTAGAGGATGATAACTAATTGCACATGTGGAGGATAAGACAACTCACTCCAACTATCAACAACTCAACACACAACTAGAAACACCTAGACATCTAGAAGACTCACTAAGTCAACTTAACATGTGCGAATTATATGATCACACCAACACCCCCCCTTAAGTGCAACTTAGGGAGTAGTTGACTAAAACAATGATGGATGATGGGTCCCGGCTACTAGGCCATGTTAGGTACCCATGTACAACAAATCTCAAGTGGAGAAAAGGAGAAAACCACATGGGACAAAACTCCTCTCCAAAAGTGAGAATGCAGAAAACAAATGAAAGATGTGATGGATGGAGGACTAAAGACCCCCCAAGGACTACATCCAACACATATGTACAATCAATTACCCCCCATAGGAGAGCAAGTGTGAGACTATAAGTCCCCCCCACAATGAAGTAGCACCTGCGCCGATGGTGAACGCCCGAAGAAGAATGCTGAAGAGAATCCAAAGCCTGCAAACAACATTCTTCCCCTTAGGAAGAAACAAGTCCAAAGGCTGATGTCAAAGAAACTCCATCTCAAGGTATGAGGGAAAAAGCCTCATGATGTATGATGTCTCTGAAAACTGCTCAAGTGTCCACATGTCACAACCAAAAGATACCACATGATCAGGTGACAATCCAAGACAAGATGAAAACTCAAGATCATCAGGCTCTAAAGACAAAGTATCCTTCGAATGATGCTCAAGACACTCCAACTCAATGCCAAACTATGACAAGTGAAGAGGAGAAGATGATGCCTGCTCATCCGAAGTAGAAGATTCAACTCCGTCAAAGAGGAGATGAATATCATCAATGATGTCCTCCAAGTCATCAAGATAGGACTCACGAAACAAGTTTGCAATACCTGTCAAGTGCTCATCCAAAAAACCTATATCTGGAAGACAACAAATATCCTGCTCAAATGAAGTGGATGAAGATTTGTCAATACCAATCTCTGAAGAAGCAGGAGAAGGAGGAAGCTCAAAACTAGTCTCAAGAACCAAAGTAGATGCAAGAACACCAAGGTTCAAGTGACCAAACTTCTCCTCAGAAATATGATTCACACTTGCTGCATGAGTGTGAATGTCAATCAATGGATCTACATCATCATCAGAAACAAAATGGGAGAAAGTGTACAAGCGAGATGCATGATCAGCCATCCCAACTGGAATGATATCTCTGCTCTCCAAGTCGCGAATGATCACAAAATCAGGAGTGAACTCAATTGTCTTCCCTGCACCAGAATGAGTAATCTGATAGATGGAAAGGAGATTGGTTGTCAATGAAGGTACACACAACACATTGTTGAATGTACATGAGTCACCAACATCAATTGTTCCTTTACCACTTGCATGTATGTATGTGTTGTTACCCATCAAAATAGGTGGCGAAGTACATGACTGAAATGAAGAGAACATCCCCTGTGAAGATGCCATATGATGAGAAGCTCCAGAATCAAGAAGCCATCTCTCTGACTGTAGACTTGTTGATGCAAAGATTGCCTGTCCTTTTCCTTTGTCTGACCAATTAGCAAATCTTGTTGTTCCTATAGATGTAGATGATGATTGTGGCGAAGAAGAAGACTTGGGTAAAACTGTAGTTGATGGAGAATAATCAATGTTATGTTTTTGAAGTTGTGACATCTCTTCAAACTTTTTCTCATAACATTTAGTCTCATCATGACCCAATTTCTTGCAATAAGAACATTGTGGCTTCTTCTTCTTATTGGACTCCTCTTTGGAAGAAGAGTTGGGAGTTTTCTTTGATCCTTTCTCTTGCTCATTAGACTTTGAATCCTTCTGTTTCTTTCCCTTATTATGTGAAGCCTTAGGATCTTTTGTGCTTTGTGTTGCAACTAGAGCCTGTTTTCTAGGTGACTTCAATGTGCCCATGTGTAGTAGCTTAGCTTGTTCTCTTGTGAGTTGTGCAGCAAACTCCTCAAGTGAAGGCATGGTAAACTTAGTACCAAAGGCATCCATTGTAGCATAAAAGGTAGAAACATAAATTGAATATGCAGGACCCAATTTACAAGAATAGATAGAATCAATTGTTCATCTTCTTTCTCAAGACCACTTTGTTTGAGTTGCAACCTGAGAGACTTAAATTTGGTGAAGAAGTCTTCAATTTGATCAAAGTCTTGAGGATTAAGTGCAATTAGCTCATTTTCCAATTTAAACTTTCTTATTTTATCTTCCTTGCCAAATAGATTGTCCAGTGTTGTCCATATCTCATTTGGTGTAGTACAAGACTCAACATGAAATCTCAAATCTGGAGAAATAGAAAGACAAAGTGTGCCAAAAGCCTCATCTCTTCTATCTAACCATTTTCTTCTCTCAATAGCACCTGTGGGTTCAGGATCTGTGCCTAAAGTTATTCTATGTACTTTTTGTTTATACAACACAAACTCCATGTTTTTCTTCCATTCAAGATAATTATATGGAGTTAAGAGTGGAAATTGAGGCACATCCATGATGAAAAAGAAAGACAACAAGACAACAACACCCCTTTACTATGTAAGAGAGCCCCTCCAATTTGTTTGTGGCACTTTATACTTAGTGCGATTTACAATTGTCCTCAAGGGACCAAAATGGGGAAAATAATCAAAATCTCTTAAAAAAGAGATCCAAGTGAGATTAGAATCACTCACAATGTTGTATTACAGCAAACAAATCCTCTTAAAACAAATTTTACCTCGTCAAGTTTCAAAATGCTCAAGTTATCAATCAAATGCCAAAAAATTGACAAATGAAATAGAATACACCTGGAGCAAAATTTGAGAAAAGTGCATGGATGACTGTGTAGAGCTCCTGAATACCTTTCCGATGCCGCTTGAATTGTGAAAAACAGAGATCAAGGTAAAAAGTTATGAGCTCGGGAGCCAAAAAAGAAGATTTGTCTTCAACCTACAATAAATGCTGTCAAATAGCAAAATCAGTGAAAATGACTGATACAACTGTGAAGAGCTCTCTGTCATCTTTCCGTCAATATATAATTTGCCCGATTTCGACACCCTGGGCAAAAGCTGTGCAAAAAGGAAAAAAAGCCCTAATTTAGGGCTTTGAGGGCAAAATAGGCCCTCTGTCGACAGAATATTCTCTCACAGTCGGAATATTACAAAACCATTTGTCTATTAGATAACCGCCTTTCAAAAAAGTCAAAACCACAATCTATTCAAAACAAAGTCTTCTAAAGGCCGAAACCGCTAGTGGAAACCACGGATCTACACCCACACAGATGTATGGCCGCGGGGGCCCAAGCCAAAAGGCTCCCCACTGGCAGTTTGAATGGTTTAAGGCCTGCAGAGTTTGCAAGTAAACCACCAAAGAGACTATGGATTTGAGCAAACTGCAGGTTGAAGATCTTATTGTCACTTCAAATAGCCTCCCGCGGATGTGAAGGACCTCCGAGAAAACACCGATTATGGTCACTAGTGAAAATAAAACTCCCACCGACTGAAAACAATATAATCGTCGCTTGATGTGGATTGAATACCATCAAAGGTGGATCTTAAACCGGTCGAAGTTTATACGCCGACCATTGTATGTGACGATTGATTGCAAAATGATTCCGGAGGGTTTAGATGCTGCTACTCAAAACTGTGACCACCCTGATGATGTCGACTGGGATATGAAAGCCAATGTGAAAATATTTACGCCAAGAGACAATTTCAAGCACTACAATGCTCAGATCCTGACGAATATCCCACTGATTTCCGCCAGCGAGGGTTTTGGTATATCCTTTGTATAGACTGCGGGGCTTTTAGATGTCCGCTGGGATTGCTGGGACTACCAAAACCTGGAGAAAACCGCAAAGAATTCCACGAAGAGATGTTAACAACCGCCTGGGCTAATACCGCAAATCGATGAGTTTAGAACATTTCCCAGCGTGAGCGAATACCGCCAAATGAATGTGCAACTAGAATCTCAAAAATAATTCCCCTGGATGACACCTGCACAAACACAGACTGACGATTATGTGAGATCTATGCTGCCGAGGTTTGCTGTCGATGTGTTATGGCGTCCAAACCACCGTGGAAATGTTCTCCAATGTCCGGATGAAACAAGCCACCAACAACACTGATTTGACTGATCCACAGTGATAAACTTATAAAACCATCAACAAAACTTTAACTGCCAAACCGCCAAGGGCAGATCTAAGATGTCGTTGAATGGGAATTTGAAGGCTGCCAAACTACGCTGAACTAGATATTGACCACCAAAGGTAGATATAGCAAAAGACTATCGCTGAAAATAAGCCAAGATCTCTGCCAACTGATGTGAAGACTTTGTCGGAAATCTTAAACCCCACAGATATCAGAGAGATAATGGAGGTTGCACAGAGATTTGTAAATGCTGTCAACAGTTTTTAAGTATCTGATGGATTAATTGCAAAGATTCTGACGCTGACGCAAAGTACGCAGTTAAAGATACCTGAAGAATATGCCACTGATGCAGACAATATTCTTTGCAGAGATTCCGGACGGCCAAGAAGCAAAAAAAATTTGCCTTTCAGTCCAACTTTGTCCGATTTGGACTGTTTTATAGTTGATCCATATAGATTTGGCTGCTCCGAACGCAATGGCGGTGTCTGATTTGGGCCAAACTGCTTGGAAACTACTGGTACCTCCCGGATCACACCAAAGAGCCCAAATTGAAACCCTCGTCAATTTTGCCTCCGATGTCTGATTTGGACGAAACAAAAGGCAATCTTGACTATTTCGGCTACTCCAAACGCAATGGTGAAGTCTGATTTATAGCAACATGCTCTAAAATGCACCTGCAATACAAGGCCACAAGGAGGAAACCCTCACAAAACTGGTATCTCTATCAAGTTTTTCTGATTCTCCAGGTCATCATTCAATGCAAGAGAAGAGCATAGTCAACTGTCAAGATCCACCATGAATTGCACTCAAGATCTCTCTAATGAGGGAAGGGAATTGTAGATTAGGCTTTGATACCATGTAAGAGTCAATGTGACTCAACAAGCCAGGATCACCTGCAATCAAGACAACCTTCCACACAAAGATGACAAGAGAAGATGCTAAAACAATGGAGCAACTGTATTAGACTGTCATATGCTGTATGAAATACAATGAGAGAGCCTTGCTTATAAAGGCAAGGTGAGAGCTAGAAGGTGGAGTGGTAAGTGGAGATATTCCTACAACATGTGCCAATTAGAGGATGATAACTAATTGCACATGTGGAGGATAAGACAACTCACTCCAACTATCAACAACTCAACACACAACTAGAAACACCTAGACATCTAGAAGACTCACTAAGTCAACTTAACAGGTGTGAATTATATGTTCACACCAATAGTTTTGTCACCGAATCAGTATGGGAAACAATCTCCTCTAGTAACTTCGTAACCACCCTCCTATGATCGGTGCTTGCACTTGGATTGTTTAGCGTTTGAATAAGAGTTTGAAGATGTTTCTTGTTTTCTTCTATTATCCGTAGGTAGTTTTCTTGAGTATCCCTTATATTGTGAGGACGTGAAGGTGGGTTTTGAGGGTTTGGAGGGTTTGGGGGGTTGTTTTCACTGTCATCAACTAGATTTGGGTTTTATCTTGCCTCAATAACTATAAATGCAATATAAAAACCAATCAAACATTACAAAATTCAAAAATTCTTCTCAAACTAACAAAAATTAATCAAACCCTACCTTCTTCATCTGCTAGACCCTCCAAATTTGCTGCACAAGGGTAAGTGCAAGAAGATGGGGGACCAAAAAGTGGCCAAATTAATTTAAAAAAAAATTAAGTCATAACGCAAGTGCATTATAACGCGCTCACGTTATGATTTCATATAAATTAAAAAAAAAGGTTTCCAATTTCATTTCTTTCTATTTTCTCCTCTCTACCTGCGGCTTGCAAACCCTCGAAAGCGCGCTCGTGTTTTGCAAAACACCATTCAACACAAAAAGTTTATCGATTCATCACCAAAATGCCGCCACGTAGTCGAGCACGCCAAAGGGGTGAGTTATATTTATTTTTTTGTTTGAATTTATTTCTAAATAGGTAGGTTTTTGTTGATTTTTTATGTATATTTCGTAATTGTCAGGAAATGTTAATGCACCTCCTCCTCCTCCTCCTCCTCAAAATCCACAAAATTCTGAGGAGGAAATACCTGCAGAATAACAACCTCCTCCATTCAGACCTCGACATGCCCCTGGAACACAAGAAAATATAATGGGGCAAATTGAAAACAACAAAAAAGAAATTGAAGATATAATTGCAAGGTTGAAAGATCCTTCCACTTCAACCTTGCATAGGTCCACGCTTGCCGAATCTCTTGAGTCTATGTTATCAAATGTAGATTCAATTAACAAGCAAATAACTAGTTGGACGGATAAAAAGAGAGAGTTTATAGATTACTATGCAGACAAGTTGTCATACCAAGATGTGAAAAAATTACAAATTACAAAATTAGACTTGTGTTCAATTTTCACAAACCCACAAACAAATCAACCTCCACCCATTACATGCAAGAGGTTCCCTATCCATTGGTGCAACAACCAAGCGATAAGGGACAATTTCGGGTAGAGGTGGTGGATGGTTTTTGACCATCCTCCATGCAATAATAATGAGGTCCCGCAATACTTTTTGAGGAAACTCTACTGCGAGTTTGTCCTCAATAAAGTGCCAAACTATTTTGATATGCGGGACTTCCAGGGTAGAGGTGGGGGGTTAGCACAAGATAGACCAGGGGCACGTCTTGACCCACAGCAGGTAGTGAAATGAGTAATCAATAGACTAGCCCACGAGCATGTTTCTATCCCTTCCATTGTGAAGGAGAGTGTTGAGGTCGATACACTTCAATCGATTAGTGCCTTGACCCAGAGCATCATAGAGCATGCTGGTCCTGCAACACAGAATAGGTTGGGAGATAGTGTGAGGAGTAGGGTCCCACCCCATACTTGCCAGGCTTGCGGGTCAACCTGTGGTTATGACCCCATGGACAGTCAGGACACAGGTGCACAGGCTACATCTGCAGCTGAGCAGATGGTGATGACAGATACCCTCTTGAGTGAGACTTTTGGCCTTGATACTCAGGTAAATATTAGCTAGTTTATTGAATTTAATTTATTAAATTTCATTTTTGAAATACAAGATTAACTAATTTAAATTGATGATTTTAATGAAACTTTAGGGTCATAGCGTCGATGCAATTTTCAACGGTTCTCCACCTATATTTTTTACTAGATCATCTACTCTCGAGGTATGTAACTAGTAAACAATTATAAATATTACATGTGAGTAGCATCGTTATATGAATGGTATTCTAATATCTGATTTTGGATGTTGAATAGGCTAATACTGTAGATTTCACGGCAACACCTGCCAGCGGTGGTGGACTTCAAAGCTTTACGGAGGTAATAAAATAAATAGTTTAATGAATGAATTGTACTTACTAAATTTTTGTATGTGATTTGTGTGCTTTATTGTGTGTACTTCCATGTTTAGATGAACATGTGTGTATGTTAGGAGCCATGATTTGCATCACTATTATAGTTTTCGTAATTGAATAATGTTGTTTTATTTCCAGATGATGCAGGTTGCGGAGACACCTCCCCATGTTCATAGGGAAATGGAGCAGGGTGTGGCCTCTGCGATTCATAGCTCCATGGCATTGACAGGGGTATGAGGCAGATTAGTAAATTTCAATTTACATTCATTGTTATAGTTGTCTATTTTTGAAAAATCAAAAGATTATTGATTTGAAGTTTAATTTCTATCTAGATAGTTTCTATAGGACATGACATCACCAGGGCCTATTCCTGCTACTGAGGCAAGCAAGGAGATAGATTATATGTTAGCGGTAAGTGATTATTTTGTTAAATATTTTATTTTTTATAACATGTAATTTCTATATATTAATGTCTATACTTTTTATTGTAACAGGTAAAGATGCAGGAAGACCTAAATAGGAGTAGCCCTCAGGTTCGTAGTAGACCACCCACATGCACGTCTCCATCCCCTAGAAGATCAAAGGCTGCTCATGATTTATTCTCTTCACCAGCCAGAGGGGAATGACTTTTTATTGTGTTCCTTTGTTGTATGCCTATATGGCATTTGTGGACATATATTTTGTAGTGTACATAGTTGACATTGTATGCCTATATGGCATTCTCGTAAGCCTATATGGCTATTTTGTATATATGTTATACTTATATCGACAAATATTGATGTATACCTATATGGATATTTGGTTAATACAAATCTTTTTTATTGATGGCGTCCATACTTGCATTATAAATCCACATTTGAATGGATATTTGTAGATGGCTACTTCAAATATTTAAAGTCCGATTGTATTACATAGGATGTTTACATTTTCTTTGATAGGCTTGATAGGCCATGGATTACATGATGGTGTTTGATAGAAAAGTATGGTACTAGAAGACTCTAGTTCATTCTTAATAGGCTTGTGATTGATAATATCTTTGCATGATTGCACTTGATCTTAGATCATGGGCATGTTGTTAGGATTTTGATTGCATTGTGGTGTTTGATGGATAGGCATGGTACTATGTGACTTTTGGATAGGTTTGGGAGAGGTACACTAATTTAATTTGTGATTTCTAGTTTGAGATTTTTCCTCCACTAGAAGTCCTTGGAGGAAATCTAAAAAGGATGATTTGGATGTAGTGGGTTTGGATTGATGGGATAAGTTGGAATGTAAGGATTATGAGATGGAGGATTTGAATAGGATACATAGGATAAATAGTTCTCACATGCGGTTGGGATTGGAGATATGAATTGAATATGAGGACCTTGGTCTAAAGTGGTTCTTCCCTTACCAAAGGTACCATAAGGATGACCATTAGATGTGTATTTAGGATTGGCATGATAGCTAGTGCTAGTCATTTCTTGTTTGAAATATTCTTGCATGTTCATGAGTGGGAGATGAAGGTTTATGGAAAGTTTGCATGTAATGATCTCATAGTTAATGCTATTGTCATCTTGATATCATCTTGATCTACAAGACTATCATCATCATCATTGTCAAAGGGATTTTTTGATTGTTTTGGATAAAAGATCTCATTTAAAGGATGCATGTTTTGAGGACCTATTTTGATTGTGATTTTGGGTTTTGCATGAGCCTCGCACAAGGTAATAGGCATAGGGTTTTTATCTTGCATAATGATTTTTTCAAACCAAGGGTCCATGATGGAAATTATTAAGGATGATAGAATGTTTGGATTTGGACTTTGAGATGTTTATGGTTGTAAATGTTTATTGTTTGGACTCAAATTTTGTTAAATGGTTGTTTGAAAGAGGACACATCAAACACAACAATAAGATTGGTTTAAGTATGGATGCAAATGATGTTTACTAGTTTATTAAATGAAGACACATTAGGTACATTAATTGCCTATTCTATTGAAGTGGGTGTATCAATCTCCATGGGCTCAGCAATATTCTAGTTTGAGGACATGGTTGATACATGGTGAGACTAGGAGTCTTGTTTTAGTGGGATTTGAGCATAGGTATAGCAATGATGATAATTATGGTGTCATGGATATGTAGGTACATTTGAGCATTGGTAAGACTTGACCATGTTTGTAGTTGATAGGTATGGGTTATGATGTTTGATTCATGATTACAGTTGGTGTTGTGGTTTACTTTTAGCACATTGTTCTTATCTCTTAGATGCTTGATTAGTTCCTTGACTATGGTTACTCATTTGTAAACTTGTTTGGAAAGTTTAATCTATGATTGATTTGGTGAAGTCTATAAGTTATATTATTTGATATCTCAGTTTGGAAGTTACTAATGTGATGATGATTTTGCATGTTTTCAATGGTTGAGATCTACAAGTTATGCATTTTTTTGGGATGCACACCTCATTGATTGTAGTGGGATGACTTGAATGCATATTGCCTATATCCACAGGATTGATTTAGTGTTGATGTAGACTTTGTTATTTTTCTTTGTCTATGCTCATTTGCGCATTGGTATGTTGCATTGGGATAAGAGGATGGATGATGAGAATGATTGGATAGTTGGTTATTGGGACTTGTAGCATGTTTATCATGATGTCATGGATATCTTAGTTGCATAGTTTAGTGTGAGCTTTTGACAGTAATGATGGTTTATCTTCTTAGATTGGAGATCTTGGTTCTACTTTGGAGTTATTAGTATTATAGTTGAGTGTGTGTGGACCATGGTGATCTTCATTTAGGAGATGGTTATCACAATGCCATGTGTAGTTCATATCATGGTTCAGTGGGAGCTTTGATAGTGATGTGTATTCGTCACCTAGTGATGGATGATCTTATATAGTGGTTGGGTGTAATGGACAAACTCTTGGATTATGATTATTATTTGTAGTGAGAGTGCTTTGACATCTTGGCTACTATTTTTAGGAGATGGTTATCTTCATGTGGTTGTAGATGTTGATCCTTGGTTTAGAGGTGTTTGGTAGTGTGTCTTGGTGGACTCTTGATTCTAGATTAGAGTATTAGCATGATACAAGTTCTCTTGAGACTAGGATGTCTATATTGGTGCATGTGATCTTCTAGGAGGAGATGTTAGATCATGATGTCATGTTTTGATACCTAATTTTGTAGTTGGAGTTTTGACAGTGGTCTTGTTGGTTCTCTTGGTATTGAGTACATTGGCCATGTGCTTGGGAGCTTCATGATAATGTGGTGTTGCATTTGGAGCTTAACATGGATTGATTGGTTGTAGGTTCTCATACATACTTCAAGACTTGGGTGAGGCTAGAGTTCTCTTGGGATTAGAGACACTTGTTGAGATGGTTACCCTTTAGAGGTTTTAGCAGGAAGACTAAGGAGACTTTCACTTGGATATGGCGTGAGTTAATTATGGACCTAGAGAAGATTCTTATTGGAGAGAGTCATTGTGGCTTGGTGTATCTTCGAGGAGCATTCTCATTCCCCACTCTTGGTCTACTCGGAAGACTATCATCTAAGAGGTATTTCCCATCCTTTAGATGAATTTTTTTAATGCTTTATCTTCTCATGGTTATGGATCTTGAGCTATGGTTATTGGTTCTAGAGGGTTCATTCGAGGGGTGTCTCTAAACATGCTTTTTCTCAGGCGCTAAACTGGAGTTGTCTAGATGCACAAGTGTGCCTCCCTCAATGAAGTTCATTTTTTTAACTTAGTTCATCCTAGTGACTCAAGGGGTTGTTATATTCTTTAGACGCAATCTTTCATAGACTAAAACAATCACTCCATGTTAAGGCACTCAAAGGAGGCTCTGGAGATGGAAAATGGCGGCTTAACTCACTTATGTAAATTTTGGACTTTTAGGCAATTGCAAGATGTCTTGGAGGGCTCAATTCTTCAAGGCGCCCATTTTGTTCACCACTTGTTCAAGGCGCATGTTTGGGATTCTCTGATGCAATGTGTGATTTGGTCACAACAGGCACCTAGAGTGAATAGGCTTTCATCCTGATTTAATACACTGCCTCCTTCTGATTTTTTTTGGGGCAGCAGAAAACCTTTCACCACGGGCAAATGTCTCAAAGATATAAAAAACTAAGAGAGGTTATTGTAGAGGCACTCTACGTGATCCCGTTGCCTCAGATAGAATGTTTGTAAGTGACACAGTTTTTGAGTAACATCTCGTCAAAGATTGCTACCTTTTTGCACTTTGGACTCTTCAGGGATATTGTCGGTACAATGTAACTCAGACTGTTTCGACATGTTTGGGTGAAAAATAGGACCATTCCTAGCGTAAATGTACCCATTCAGACGCGTTGAAATAGTCATTTTGGTCACATCAGGAGCAGGACGAAAGTTACACCCCTTTGCAACTTTACACTGCCTCCTTTTGATAATTTTTGGGGCAGCAGAAAACCTTTCACCACGGGCAAATGCCTCAGATATATAAAAAACTGAGAGAGGTTATTGTAGAGGCACTCTATGTGATCGTGTTGCCTCAGACAGAATATTTCTAAGTGATACAATTTTCGAGTAACATCTCATCAAAGATTGCTGCCTTTTTGCACTTTGGACTCTTTACAGATATCGTGGGTACAATGTAGCTCAAACTGTTTTGACATGTTTGGGTGAAAAAAAGGACAATGCCTAGCATAAATGTACCCATCCGGATGCATTGGAACAGTCAATTTGGTTGCATTAGGAGCAGGACAAAAGTTACACCCCTTTGCAACTTTACACTGCCTCCTTCTAACGATTTTTGAGGCAGCAGAAAACCTTTCACCACGGGCAAATGCCTTAGAGATATAAAAAACCGAGAGAGGTTATTGTAGAGGCACTCTACATGATCGTGTTACCTTAGACAAAATGTTTCTAAGTGACATGGTTTTCGAGTAACATCTCGTCAAAGATTGTTGCCTTTTTGCACTTTGGACTCTTTAGGGATATCGTGGGTACAATGTAGCTCGGACTGTTTCGACATGTTTGGGTGAAAAATAGGACCATGCCTAGCATAAATGTACCCATTCGGACGCGTTGGAATAGTCAATTTGGTCACATTAGGAGTAGGACGAAAGTTACACCCCTTTGCAACTTTACACTACCTCCTTGTGATGATTTTTGGGGCAGCAGAAAATCTTTCACCACAGGCAAATGCCTCAGAGATATAAAAAACTGAGAGAGGTTATTGTAGAGGCACTCTACATGATCATGTTGCCTTAGATAGAATATTTCTAAGTGACATGGTTTTTGAGTAACAACTCGTCAAAGATTGCTGCCTTTTTGCAATTTGGACTCTTCAGGGATATCATCGGTACAATGTAGCTCAGACTGTTTCGACATGTTTGGGTGAAAAAAATAACAATGCCTAGCGTAAAGGTACCCATCCAGATGTGTTGGAATAGTCAGTTTGGTCGCATCAGGAGTAGGACAAAAGTTACACCCCTTTGCAACTTTACACTGTCTCCTTCTGATGATTTTTGGGGCAGCAGAAAACCTTTCACCATGGGCAAATGCCTTAGAGATATAAAAAACTGAGAGAGGTTATTGTAGAGGCACTTTACATGATTACGTTGCCTTAGACAGAATGTTTCTAAGTGACACAATTTTTGAGTAACATCTCGTCAAAGATTGCTGCCTTTTTGCACTTTGGACTCTTCAGGGATATTGTCGGTACAATGTAGCTCAGACTGTTTCGACATGTTTGGGTGAAAAATAGGACCATGCCTAGCGTAAATGTACCCATTCGGACACGTTGGAATAGTCAATTTGGTCACATCAAGAGCAGGACGAAAGTTACACCCCTTTGCAACTTTACACTGCCTCCTTCTGATGATTTTTGGGGCAGCAGAAAACCTTTCCCCACGGGCAAATGCCCCAGAGATATAAAAAATTGAGAGAGGTTATTGTAGAGGCACTCTACTTGATTGTGTTGCCTCAAACAGAATGTTTCTAAGTGACATGCTTTTTGAGTAACATCTCGTCAAAGATTGCTGCCTTTTTGCAATTTGGACTCTTCAGGGATATCATCGGTACAATGTAGCTCAGACTGTTTCGACATGTTTGAGTGAAAAAAAGGACCATGCCTAGTGTAAATGTACCCATCCGGATGCGTTGGAATAGTCAGTTTGGTCACATCACGAGTAGGACATCAAAAATGCAAAAGTTACTTTGTGCAACTTGACAACATTAACACTTTTTTGCAACATGACTCAAAGACTCAAACTGACCCCAAATGACTCAAAGTGACTTAAAATCACCTTGATTTTGGTGCCCAATGTACATTATAGAGGTTGAGGTGCTCCTTATCATTCAAACATCTTAGCTGAGCACATAGGAAAGGAAAAAGCTCTAAGTTTCATCATCATGAGCGCCTAATATCAAGAGACTTTAATGGCTCAAACCTTAGCATGGAGTCCTAAGGCACATTTCATGTCTCCTTTCATCCAGTTTGGTGCCCTTATGTAGATTTTTCAACTTGATTTGGTGCCCTGTATGTGAAGGAAGATCTAAAGGCATGAAAGTGGATGTCATATTGCAAGAGTTTGGATCATCAAAATTGAAAGAAATAACTCTATTAAGCTTGGGCGCCCTTAGTCTTCTTTTCATTCATTATGAGCACCTTGGGAGAATGGTATATAGGTCATCATCATGATTGGGTGCCCTGGATCCAGAGTGTTGGAGAGATCATCAAATGGTGTCTAGAGGAAGTAGGGTGAGTTATGAGTTTGGTCGCATTAGGAGCAAGACACCAAAAATGCATAACATGATGATGTAAAAATGTGTACATATGTGTAAAAATGCAGGAGGAAATAAAAAAAAGACAAACCTTACCAATTAATGTGCATACTTACAACTCAATGTAACATAACTTTACAAAATCAATGTGAATACTTACAAATTAATCCAATGAACCATCCGGGTCTGTTCTGCTCTTTATTGTGTCAAGTATTGCTTCATGGTCAGACTCACACACCTTCCACAATATTTTGTTCAAAGGTCTACCCCGATACTTTATCAAATGAACATTGGATGCCACGACAAGGTTCGAGTAATGAAGAATCTTCCGATGCGTGTCAAAGTCCTGAAATAGCCAAATATTAACACTCTTATGTGGGTACCTTCTAAGCCATGTTCCAGTAATAACCACTGAGCCTGTAGGGTATTCGATGTTTTCTCCATCTGTAACAGGGGCCTCCAATTTCTTTTTGGCCTCAACACAACGACATAAGTAATAATCTATTCCCTCTTCATTATCTTCATCTGCAATAACTGCATATACGTGCCCTACATTGATATGTGTAGCAAATTAGATGAAATTAGTCAACATTACAAAAACACTACAAAGTAAGATGACATTACCTGGTTGAACTAGATGAAATTAGATGAATATACGTGCCCTATATTACTTGGTTGAACTAAATCTGATATGTGGTCAAAGTCAACTGACGATTCCATCTATGTTAGTTCCAGTGCCGTCGGGGGTCGATACGTGTCAAGTGGGCTAAGATAACTTAACTGCCATTCGTCAACCCACTCCTTCGACTCACACTCATACCAGACTTGAATTGTACAAGAAGAACAAAAGCATGACATCTTTCATGTATGGATACTCCATGAACCTGCAATTGAGCTTCTGAAAGAGTGCATCTCATTTGATCCTGTCAGTGTACAACAATCCTCATATGGTGCAATGTTAGTATCATCTATCAACCAAAAAAATCTATGAACTAAAGACTTACCTTCATTACCTGGACCCATGGAAGCATTACACCACTCGACAATCGATTTTGCATCTGTCAACTTTGCATTGTCTTTATACTTTAACTCTTCTCGGTGCTATGGCTCTTTTGATACATGCTCCTGCACCATCATAGTCCCCCTTTCCATGCCCGGCCTCACAAAAGTTTCACATATGTTGAATACCTGTCAAATTATGCCTCCTACTCAGCCAATAGAAATTTTGTGAGTTCTTGAATTGTGACGCATAGTTATTCGACCATATGATATGCTGACTGAACGATATGCCCCTTCTAGCCAAATCATTATAGAACACCTGAAAGCAACCTTGTACGAACTCCGTAGAATGCGTGCGATCATCACTAATATAGAAATTATACTCCCTTATGATCTTTCCGTCATCCTCTATACTATCATTCACATGAATGAATGCGATGTACACAAATATAGAAACCTGTGTGGAGTTGTAATATTGTGATTGCACCTCACGCTGTGGCTGTAGACTATAGTTCTCTGCAAAGTCGACGACTAAAATAATGCTACCAACCGGAAATGTGTCCTTGCATAACTTGAATTGCAAGTCCAACCATCGAGCTCTATGGGCATGTCTTGCATACTCATACACTATGCTGTCATGAAATATAGGCATAAACTGATACACTGGAATCTTTTCAATAACTAATTCACACCTCTTTGCTTCTTTACCATCTTTTGTATTGTATGCCACTATTTTATACTTGCTAAACTCTACTAGTTCATTTCCAACCGCATGTGTTATTTCCATATGTTCACATATTGGCAAATGTTGCAAGCCACCGCAACGATGACATGTGCCATCCAAGCATAATTTCTTGTAGAATATTTGACCTTCCTCTCTTTCACATAAATTCTTGATATGAAGTCTCTTGAAGATGTTGGTGGGGCACATATGGCACAACCCTGCAAATCATTGTTAGTATACATATCTAAACATATAGACCTATAAGCATCAAAATGGTTAGAAAATTCAATATGTAATCTACAACAACAAGTAGTGCATGTGTGATTTATCTTAACATAGAAAGGTTTTAGCAATTCAAAATATCTTTGACAAATTTTAATTTGAGGATACTTCTCTAGAAATTTACCATAAAACTGTGTTTGAGTCTCATCCAAAAAATGCTTTGGATGTGGCTCGCAATGCTGACTACCGATTCTCCTTCTTACCACATCCCTTTGATTCGGAGATACCCTTGTGTAATTCTTCCAAAAGTCTTCAATTAGTGATCTCAATGCTTCAACAATTGGTTTATCTTTTCGTGGTAGTCTCCTCGAGAACGCCCATAATTCATTGGCATTAGTGTCCTCAATTCTTTGGCGTCTTCCAACGGCTCTTGATAAAGTTTTCCTATTAATTCTCAATTCTTGACTTGTCTTTCTAATGAGACGAGCTTTCCTTGTTTGACTACTTACTATAGTTGATGTAATCACACGCCGTGTTGCATTACTATCTTTTGTGCGTGAGGTGTTACCCACACTCTCATACGTACTCATTAGATTCTTGACAATAGATTTTTCACTTGAAGCCTCCGATGTTCTCAACCCAAGAATCTTCATGATAGACCTATACTTTATACTTCGCATCATTTCAACGAATAGTTGACATCTTGCAGTCTCATTTAACTTTTCAAAGAACAATCTCCAAATCTTATTAGCATATCTTCTACAAGTGCATTTTGGAATCTTACCTTCCATTGGCTACAAAATATTCTCATCAATATCAATCAAATACTTTGGCTTTCTATGCAAAATTCTAGGTGGTGTCAAGTTAGGTAAATTCATCTCAACATTAGGAATTTCATCAATATTTAAATGAGATGGGTTAGATGGCATACCTTCGATCAAAGATGGAATAGATGACATACCTTGAGGTTGAGGTGGGAACGATGGCATACCTCCTTCATCACATGTGAGTGATGATGTACTCTTAACTTGAGATGTGGTAGATGGTGTCCCTACATGTTGACTTCCGATAGAGGATGTGTCTCCAACTATGGTATTCAAATCTCTCGTACCATGAAGTTTTTGCATTCGTTCTCTTTGTGCCGCCAATACCATATCTCTTTATGATGGTTGTGGTTCCTCTTCAATTGGTATGTCTTCGTTTATCGTGTCCAATTTCCTCTTCTCACGAAGTTCCCTCATAGCCACTGCTTTCTTTGCATTCTTAGCTTCTATCTCTTCCTGTGTTGGTTTAATTCTTGATCATTTCCTCAGCATGATGGAGAATTTGTCTGTAGCATGATAAAGAGACCAATATTAGTTCCTAAGAAATGAATACAAGACAATAGTGGGATTGTATTTTTTTTATGTTGTAATGATTTATTCTTGTATAGTTTGACATCATGGTATGTTAAGGTTTGTTTATTACACATAATTATTAAAGAGCCCAAATGTAGAAAATATACATGGCATCATGTGAGATTGTAGGCTGCTTTCTTGATTAGGAATGTGTCTATTTTAAACATGTATGATAAAGCATGATAAAGTAATTCAATCCGAAATAAGGAAAATGTAAAGAACATGCATGTAAAGACTTGACGTACCTAAAAAACAAAGATTTGAATGGAGAGAGTACCCAATTATGTAGTGTTTTTATCTTCTTGCATCAAACTCCTCAACAATTTGAGTTTTTCACCACTTGCTTCCTTTTCAATGTTAAATTCAATAACACTCAAATATCATTACTAACAACAATACTATTAACCAATCTATAATGTTAAATTCCTAAAATTGAATCACAATTAACATTGCAACACTACAAAAATTGAAATTTGAATAGATAAATATCAAACTTGGTGTGAAAACTATGTTATTTCCTCCTTCTCAAGTTGGCAAAGCAGAAAAGGTGGTGGAAACATCATGCAAAGGTGGTACAATGTGTCAAATGTGCATGTGAACTTCCCAACAACATGAAACCACTTCTTTTTTGTCAGAGCACGCATATAATCAGTAAGAAAATAGAGCATGTGGGCCTGGATCATGGGGGTAACCACTTTTTTACCATTTCAATAGAAAGACAAAACGTGAGTGCGTTATAACGTGCTCGCGCTATAACGTGCTCGCATTTTGTCTTGCTATAGATTCATCACATCCTTTGCATTGATCACATCTCTTTCCTGCAAGAGCTTGCCAGATGCTCTGCCATATGATAGGCATTTAACAATGAAGGGGCAAGCCCTCATAATCAAGTTCTTGATAGAAAATGCCCTCAACCCTCAATGTCAAACCCTAATCCCTCAACCCTTAACTCTGATCCCTTGACCCTCAACCCTCAACATCAAATCCTAATCCCTCAACCCTAAACCCTATCCCTAAACCCTCAACACTATACCTTAAACCCTAATCCCTCAGCCGTCAACCCTAAACCCTAATCCCTCAACCCTCAACCCTAATCCGTCATCCCTCAACTCTAATCCCTCATCCCTAAACCCTAAATGCTATCCCTATTCCTACACCCTCAACAGACTCGATACTATACCTTAAACCCTAATCCCTTATCCCTAAACCCTCCAACCCTATCCCTAATCCTTATACCCTCCACACTCTACTTTAACCCTAATTCCTCGACCCTCAACCCTATCCCTAAACCCTTGACCCTCGAACCTCAACCCTCAACATCAAACCCTAATCCCTCAACCCTTAACTCTGATCCCTCGACCCTCATCCCTATCCCTAAACCCTCAACCCTAAACCCTCAACCCTCAATGTCAAATTCTAATCCCTCAACCCTTCACTCTAATCCCTCAACCCTAAACCCTATCCCTAAACCCTCAACACTATACCTTAAACCCTAATCCCTCAACCCTAACCCTAAACCTTGTCCCTAAACCCTAATCCCTCAACCCTCAACCCTAATCCGTCATCCATCATCCCTCAACTCTAATCCCTCATCCCTAAACCCTAAATGCTATCCCTATTCCTAGACCCTCAATAAGCTCGATACTATACCTTAAACCCTAATCCCTCTACCCTCGACACTCTTATTTAACCCTAATCCCTTGACCATTAACCCTATCCCTCAACCTCAACCCTCAACCCTCAACCCTCAACTCTCAACATTAAACCCTAATTCATCAACCCTAAACCCTAATCCCTCAAACCTAAACCCTATCCCTAAACCATCAACCCTCAACACTATACCTTAAACCCTAATCCCTATCCCTCAACCCTTAACCCTTAAAACTTAAACTCTATCCCTACACCCTCAACACTTGACACTATATCTTAAGCCTTAAACCCTCATCCCTAAAGCCTCAACCCTCAATCCTTAAACCTTCAACCCTAAACTCTATCCCTAATCCCTCTACCCTCGACACTCTAACCCTAACCTCGACATTAAATGCTAATCCGTCAACCCTAAACCCTAATCCTAAACCCTCAACACTATACCTTAAACCCTAATCCCTCAACCCTCAACCCTCAACCTTATCCCTAAACCCTACTCCCTCAACCCTCAACCCTAATCCATCATCCCTCAACTCTAATCCCTCATCCCTAAACCCTAAATGCTATCCCTATTCCTAAACCCTCAACAGACTCGATACTATACCTTAAACCCTAATCCCTTATCCCTAAACCCTCCAACCCTATCCCTAATCCTTACACCCTCCACACTCTACTTTAACCCTAATCCCTCGTCCCTAAACCCTATCCCTAAACCCTTGGCCCTTGAACCTCAACCCTCAACCCTCAATGTCAAACCCTAATCCCTCAACCCTTAACTTTGATCCCTCAACCCTAAACCCTAAACCCTAAACCCTCAACCCTAATCTGTCATCCCTCAACTCTAATCCCTCATCCCTAAACCCTAAACGCTATCCCTATTCCTATACCCTCAATGGGCTCGATACTATACCTTAAACGCTAATCCCTTATCCCTAAACCCTCCAACCCTATCCCTTATCCCTTAACCCTCATGATTAATAGCCTTGAACGTAAAAAAATTTAAGGGGAACATAACACGAGCGCATTATAACGCGCTCGCATTATGTCAAACATGACAAACATCAGACTTGCGGGAAAAGAAAAATGCAAAGCAAAACATAACGCGAGCGTGTTATAATGCGCTCACGTTATGTCTTGCTTTGGGAATCCCAAGCCTTGGGCTTGGGATTTGCTTTGGATTTCCAACCCAAAGACTTGGAGTACCTTATGAACAGTCACAGATGTGTTTTTCTATATTCTTCAAAATTTCACATAATTTCGTTCAGGCTAACCCTCATATTTGCACGTGTTTCAAGGTCAAACAAATCGAACACTTGGGTAATGTTAGGCTTTCTCTTAGCTATTTGATGATGTGATTTTTTTCACATTTTAACAATGTTAAGCCTTTCATCTTTAATTTTTTTTGTTTGTGTGTCCGTTTTTAGGCAAAAACCACTGTTTGGTCTTTTTTTCATTGTAAATTAACTATTCATTCAAATTTTTAAAAAAATTACATATTTAGAAACTAGACTCCATTCTACAAATATTAAAAAAATAAAAAAATGATTTTCAATTAGTTTTCAAAATTTATAGGGGTAGCACGGCCAAAATTCTATTTTTTAGGATGTGTCCACTTTGAAAATTAGTAAAAAATGAAATATTCATCAAAAAATTATCAGAAAAATCAGGTATAAACTACATGCTATTAGCTAATTTCTCACTAAAGAGATTTTAAAAATACCAAAAAAAAGTTGACCTTTTGAGGGAGCCACAAAACATGCTATGTTATGTTTTTTTGACAGAAACAACACCAATTTCTGTGGCTCCCTCTTTTGAACCCCTTAATCTATGCCATTTTCAAAACAAAATAGTAGTTTAGAAAGTAGACTCGGAGCACTACGAACATTGTTTTGGTTGCATCTCCAAATTTTGAGTGTAACTATGCTCAATTTCTCATCCAAGGCCAGTATTTCCTTATTTTATAAAAAAAAGTGGCCACTTAACCCCTTTTTGGCCCCCCATCTTCCTACACTTACCCACAACATCTTTGCTGGTGAGGTGGCATCGTGAAAATGATGTTTTCTCTCGTGCACATGCTTGGAGAGGCTTTCCTTGAACGTGCTCACAATTTCTTCTCATCTTTTTGGCACATAAAATCCTTTGGTCACGGTGAAATGGCATAAATGAGGTTACTTTACACTTTTATGTCAAAGAAAAATATGAGCACGTTATAACGCACTCGTGTTTTTTTCTTATTTTGGACCAAAAAGTCCCATGGTGGTGACTTTTTGGTCCCCCATCTTTGTGCATATGCCCTATTGCAGGAATATTTCCAGATTAATTTGTAGAACACTTGGAGTTTGCATATCATACGGTGAAGATTATCGATGGTACACCAAGCTAGGAGAATTTATCATTTTTGTGTAGCTCTGCATACATATATAGACATGATTTCTCGGAAGATTATTTGTCTCTGCTCCCATCTCCAAACTAAGAGCTATGAATTGAGTCAATGGCATTTGTGGTGGTAAACAGATATGACTTCCCCTGTGACACCAACGACATGCTCACACAACTGTGAAGGGTCGTTTTAGTTCAAGATGATAACATAATGCAGGCCCTGTGCTAGAAGTTATCAACTCGTGTGTGTCGTCTGATGTCCACATTCATGACTAGGTGCTACTCTGTCAATTCCTAGCACAATTTACTTTGGCTCAAGGCCACAAAGGCCTAACCAAGATTGTGGTGAGGAAGTTAGTCACTCCACACCTGAAACAAGTTGTAGTCAAAGAGGTGGGTATGTGCATGGAAATGGGGGACCAAAAGGGAGTCAAAAGTGGCCACTTTTTTTTTGAAATTAGAAAAACCCGATCTTGCATGAGAAATTGAAGATAGCCACGCTCAAAATTAGAAGATGTGATAAGAACAAGTTTTGTAGTGCTTCGAGTCTAGTTTCAAAACTACTATTTTTTGAAGTAGAACAATAGATAAATGTTGTCTTAGGTTATCGCAAGAAGTATGCAGAGGATAGAACTAGGATAAGTAGTGCCATTTTTGTATGAACATGCCACTATATCAAGTTTGGTATGTATATAGTCAATGTATATCGTAAGAAAGATGAAGAATAAAGGTGTTTTTCTATGTGTATATCATCTTTGGATTGATAGAGACTATTGCTTAGGGGGAGCAAGTAGATAAAGCGATAATAAAAGTATTTCAAGGCTAATACAAACAGGGGGAGTTTATATGTTTTGTCGGGACAAAGGAAGATCAGTGGCCCTTTACCCTTGATGTCAAAGGGGGAAAGAATTTGAATATTAGGTTAGTGTTTCCATCAATGACAAAGGGGGAGATTGTTGCATATGTTGTCATTTGAGAATGTTATCAAGTTATCAAGAATGTCAAAGGCACAGGAGATTGTACTGTATTCTACCAAAGATAAATATATGACCTCATGATTTAAAGGTTAGCTAGGGATAGCTATGAGGTATGTGTGATCTAAATTTCAGAGCATATGAACTACCATAAAGACATTCAAAGTCAATAGAATGAAAACAATGTTGTTGTAGTGTAAGGTTATCAAAGATGAAATAGAAAGCTACCACATTCCACTACATCCACACATACAACTTGGCAGTTTGGCGAATATGCAAAGCAAAGAGGGAAGTATGACATATTCAAGTTTTAGCTCGGGTATAAATTACCGCAAATGCATTTAACAATGTTCTGAGTTGAGACTATGCAACTGGCCTACGTAAAGGATACTGGTATCAATGTTTGAATGCTTGCACCAACAAGTAGAAGCACGAACTAGCGAGAGGAGTTTTATGAGAAGGTTTTTTAGGTCACATAGTGTTCATGGTATGAACCGCTTGATAATATTTCACTCCTCTGGTACCGCATAGGGTCTGGAGCTAATGTATGAAAGGCTAAGTGCTTACGGAGCTAACATGGTGTATTTGAGTGCTTGCATCATGTGTATGGAAGTTTGCGCTAGCAAGAAAGTTTGGGAGGAAGGAAATTGGGTCCAGTGGACCAGTTGTTGTGAACTGCATAATGCGATTTCACTCCTACATTACCACAGATGATTTGGGAGCTGACAAGTAAGGTCAATTACATGTTTGATAATACATGTTACCTTGAGGATGACACAGATGATGTATATAAGGCTTGTGGAGGATATATATGAAGGATAAAAGCTTATTAAAAGTGAATGACATGTGTATGACGAAAAGTGAATGATCTAAAGATAGACCAGTAACTCTATAAACAAGGGTGTATAACTCATAACAGATTTAGTATTGCAAAGGTGTCTGAGCCATCAGAATCAATAAAATGACTAAGAAGATTGCAGGGATGATAGTGCGCGGTGTTTAAGTCACCAAAATAAGTCAATGATGTCAAGATGTTAACAAAGATGATGTTGCACAGAGGTGATTCAACCATCAGGATCAATCAAAAGTTTTAGAGCAGAGGTTGGTGCCTCATCTTGTAAGTGTTGTAGCACTTTAGGGAGTTGGTGCTTCCTTTGGGTTGGTGCCCATAAAACATTGTATCAGGGAGTGTTGCTTCTTTCAGGTTGGTGCCCATAAAACATTGTATCAGGGGATTGGTGTCTCCTTTGGGTTAGTGCCCATAAAACTCATTGTATACTTTATGTTATTTGTGAGGCTAGATTTTGATAGTAGATCCAAGCAGCTGACTCAACGTGGTTTTTCCTATCTTGGTTTTTCACATAAATATGGTGTTATGTGTGTGTGTTCTTATGTTTCATATAGTTTAAATGTTTACATTGGATTGGATGCATGTAAAGATAAAACATTTGAATGTATACTGATTCACCCTCCCCCCTCTCAACATATCTGTGTGTTCAACATATATCCCCATCAATAGGTTTGTATTTGAGGTTAATTAGATAGCTTCATTTTGTGTATGCATGCATTCCTTTAGATCAATCATGAGGTTGCATTAGATAATGAGTGGGATAGGTTATTATTGCATTAGTTTGTTATTTATAGCTAATTTTCTATATGTACACATAATCAATAGGGTTTACCTACGAGAGGATGACACGTGTGATACAATAATGTCCCTAATCTATATTCAATATTGTATTTCTTATACATCATTAAGCCAAGTTAATCTCATGTGTTATACGATACTTCTATACATCAACACTTTTTAGCAAAATGTGATCAAGGGGTTTTACTTAAGAGAACATGATCCTTGTGACTTGGAAAAATCCCTAATCTATTATTTCATAGCACAAGTTCTTACACATCAGTCAATGACATCAATCCTATCGGTTATAGGATAATTTTGTGTATCAAAATATTTTAGCAAAGTATAAGGTCAATATTTAGTAGCTTAGATTTGACCTACAAAGGATACTTCAATGACTATAGTTCCAAGGTAGTAAGGACACCAAGGATGTATTTTTATATATTGCTATGAAGAGATTATAAGGAGCATCAATAATAAATTATTCATATTATTCCAATGGCTAATGTCTTATCCTCTTACATTTGATTTTAAAAATCTCTTAAAAATATTGGTTCCCAACTACTTAAGATTACTTAAATCTAGATTATAGTTATGATTTATGGATAGGCATTTTTTAATTAGCCTAGGCTTAAGCAAAAGGGGTTTTATTACCTTGCATTTTTGCATGAATATTCTATTTGTTTGCATGCATTACTTTCTATGCTTGATTGCATATATTATTGGTTTAAATGCAAATTTTGTGCACCTACTACTTAAAGATGATTCTATCAATTTAAAATAAAAATAAGTTTTGGTACATTATAATTTTCAAAATCCACATAAAAACATTAGCTTTTATGATAGCATTCTTTGTTCCACATGAAAAACTTCATGGGACTTTCCTTATAAGATACCATAATGAAGAGGATCTCCTCAAAGACCGTTCTAGATGAGTGGGTGTTATTACAATCCATAAAATAAGTGAAATATAAACTTGTAAAATATGAATAATAATTTATAAATGTTGAGTGCCAATATCATTGAAAGAAAAATATGGCATACAATTAAAATTTGCATTATAAAGAAAAATAACAATTTTAAAAGGGACATTAAAAGAATCACATAAACTGAAAATAAATTGCTCAAACTCATATCTTATTTTCATTTATAACGAATGATATAAATTGTAACTTGATATCTTATTTTCATTTATAATGAATGATATAAGTTGTAACTTGATCCAAAATTGATGGAAAAAAAACATTATTATTAAAAAACATAAACAAAACTTGTACCTTCATAAATATGAAGAAGGCTTTATTCGTTTACCTTCATGGCTTTATTCGTTTACCTTCATATATATGAAGAAAGCTTAATTCTGCATGGACTACACATACTGATTTCTATTTTCCGTTTTGCCAAAAATCTGTGGCTACTTAGTGTTTTGTAGGTGGCCAGCAGCAAGTAGGATCAACAGAATGGCCTCGACAGCCGCTACAACGTTTTAACAATCCCACACCAGTTGAAGTTGAATCACTCTCTGCCAATGATGATTTTTTGCAGCATTTCGGATCTTGAATATGGCCTCTACAATTTCTACAACTTTTGTCAATAGAGTCTCCCACAAGAATTGTATCTCTAGCGTAGACATGAACAATAAATATTGAACTAAGCGAGAGAAGCACTGCTATGAGTTTGATAAGCATTGATTTCCCCATACTTTGATAAGTAAATGGAAAAAGATACAATGCTGCAGATGGAGATGGCAAATAAGAAGATACAGGCCATACTTATAAAAGAGGAAACATTCTGAATACTTCAAATTATAGTTAAACTTTCAGTGAGAGGCGTTCAAACTCATACACCGTGTAAAACAGGCCGTACATGACGTTATTGACTAAGTGAATATACAACTATTCTGTCCTATGAGCTGGCGTTTAGGCATTCACTAAGTCTACAAGAGACATAGTATTGCTTTAGGTTATTGCTTTTGGATTTAGTTGAGATAATTTTGGGTGGAAAGCTAAATTTATTAATGGGTTACGATTTTCAATTAATATATTCCATTGATAGTTAAATTCAGGAATTTTTTTTTTTTTGGGTCAATTTTTTATCCAATATCTTAATTTAATTATATAGACTTAACTATTTTATTTTTTCAAGTTTGTTTTTTTTTTTAAATCTTTCATCAATTGTATTTGTAAATATTTATGCTTTTGAAATTTCAAAATTATTTATGTCTTCACATATTTGTCATTAATTGCACCTATCTTTGCACTTATATTGGTACATTCATTCCTCATTTTGAAATTTGTGCTTGAGAATCCAATCTTGAGGTGCACATTATTGGCATCAAAATTTTAAAAATTCAATTTCAAACATTTTCAGTTCCCATATTTTCACTAGTCATGGAAGCTAACTTGGTACATGTTTTTATGACTTATTACTATGTATTGGTATTTAAAGACATTCACTTCTGCATTTGAACATCATCCAAAAATCCTAAACATGTCATGGAGAAATCAATATAGGAACATTTCAATTTAGAGCACTAAAAGGACATCTACATGTTAGAAAATATTGTCTTTCATATTTGCCTACAAGTATGAAGATGATTTAATCAGGGAGGTTGCATAACATAGACCTTGCAATTCAACAATGATGGGGAGCCTCAGTCGGTAAGACATCCACCGTTAACCACCTTGCGACCTGTCACTCCGATCTCACCACTCTCCCCGATGTGTGACCTACATTTCTTGCTTATTGGCAAGACAATGACTATTGGCTACCCTAGATTCCACTACGCCGATACACTGATGGATCTCCATCGGTAACATTTACCCCTTATCACCCCAATATGCCCTGATCGGTAAGACCAACGACGTCGTCACAATGCCAAATCACCTACCCGATGAACTTTGTCATTCCGATGTGAAACTTAGACCGCGACTTCCTTTCGCTGTCTCAACCTCCCTTCGGCTAGACTATCCTCGTTGCTCTGAGCGAGGAATGCTTTTCTGATGGTCTCTGTCTCACCGATAACAGCTCCAACTCCTCTGATCCAAACCCTGAGATGCTAGGTCAACCTACTGTGCACCTCGCACTGTCTGGATCCTCTACACCGCCAAACAATGAAACAACACAGGAAACAAATGAATATGATACAACGAAGCCATTCCACTGATTTCAACAGCAATCTCACCAGTGGAATGCTTCACATCGACATTTTGCAACAACGGAAGTACAGAAAGGAAAAGAAATCTACAGCTATGCAATTTGTATTTACAGAGAACAGAAAATAGCTTGACGACACAGAATAGTTCAATTTCTCCTTCACAATGCTTGATTACATTTGCACAATTGCATTCAATTACAATATCATATCCCGGGTTGGTTCATTTCCCTGGGTTTATAAGCTTGCCAGAGGAACACCAACCCTATTCCAAGCGGCTGGGAGACCAACCGTCTACAACTTGACAAATGCAACCTAATTACTTGGGACTTACAAACATAGGTTCTAGGTCTTGAAGAACCCAGATACAAATAGAAATGACATGCATTGGTCAAATAGACCTTATTACAACAGAAAACATGATTTAAAACAAAACATGAATTTAAATGTCTCATGGAGGCCACCTTGTGATAGGTGCTCCTGCACCATACACCCCACCTAGAAAAGAACTCATGTCCCATGAGTTGAGTCTGTGTCTTGTACCACCATCATCCTTCGCTGCATCATGCCTTCCCCACGATCTCTGGACTGCAACTTGCTTCCATGGAATCAAAAATTCATGCCTAGCAGTGTAGGCTCTACTCACACCTTGCCATGAGAGAGTGCTTGCAACCAAACCCATACTTTGCTCACCATTCTACCTTACTGTCATCTCTGCCTGAACACCTGCATTCAAAGCCTTGTTTGATGTTGCTTGTACTACTACTATGGTAGAATATGTTTGCCTTTCAACTCTTGTTGGCTCTAGAGGACAAACAATGGTTCCTACTATGATAGCATCCTCTTCTTTCCAATCAACTTGTGGCTGCTTGCAGACCTGCTCTTTGACCTTCTTGTGATCCATCTCAAATGTTACCATCTGATCTCCATCATTCAAAACTGAAATTGCCTTAAAACTGTGATCTTTGGTAACCTCACTCCTTGAGGTATCCTGAACCTTCGTTGTCTCTTCTTCAGGCATCTTCACAAACTCTTTCTTACCCACCAAAATGATCTTGGCTGCCTTCTTTGCTTCAACATCCTCCTGCAATGGTGTCATCACAAAAGTCTTTCCATCTTTCTTGATGGTGTATGTGTTAGCATATCCATCATATAATGCTTGCCTATCAAATTGCCATGGCCTACCTAAAAGTAGGTGACAACACTCCATGGGCAAAATGTCACATAAAATTCTCTCCTTATATTCTCCAATCTGAAAATCAACATATGCTTGTTCATCTACCAAAAGTGATTGGCTATCACTTACCCAAGATGCTCTGTAAGGAGTTTGATGAGGAATTCTTTCTAGGCTCAATTTATCCACCATTTCCTTAGACACCATATTATCTGTTGAACCAGAATCTATGACTACCTTGCATATTTTACCTTTGCTTTTGCAATTGATCCTGAAAAGAGCTCTCCTTTGTGATGGTTTAGTCTGCACTGGTTCTTTGAGCAACGTCCTCTTGATCATCAGATTTTCTCCCACTTCTGATGTCAAATTCACTTCAGGAGATGTTACGCTCCCTGCAGCCTCTTGAGTCAATGTGGTTCTTCTCTCATTACCATGAGAAGTTGAGGCCTTCTCTGGACACTTATAAGCTGGGTGTCCTATCTGATTACAATTATAGCATCTCATGTTGGAGAACTTGTATCCTCTGTCTAATCCATTTGTCCCACCGCTTTCATTTGGCCTTCTTCCTCGGTAGCATCCTCTACTACTTGAGTCCCCAACTTGCTCTTCTTGGCTAGACTCACCCCTAGGCCTCTGGTTAGGACTTCTTCCTCCAAAACTGCCTCTAAAATTTATGTCACCTCTTCCTCTACTCTGCTGCTCACCTTTCCTCTTCAGCTTCTCTTTAGCTCTTAATGCTACTTGAAAGCATTTTTCCACGGTTTCAGGGGTAAACAAACTTATCTCATCTTGAATATTGATCCTTAGACCATTTAAATACCTTGCTACTTTGGCTTTTTCATCCTCCATGTACCCACAATGAAGAGTGTATTTGTGAAACTCCTCGGTGTAAGTAGCCACATCCATATCTTTTTGTTTAAGGTTCTTCATTTTCCTATAAATCTACACCTCGTAGTCAGGTGGAAGGAACTGGGACTTGATCTTCTCCAGCATTCTACTCCATGAAGAGATCATACTTTTCCCATTCTTTACCCTCTCTCCTTGGGTGTAATTCCACCATGTAAGGGCAGCACCTTTGAGTTTAGTTTTTGCAAACTTAACCCTCTTACTTTCAGGAACTTCCTTGTATTCAAAGTAGTTGTTTAGAGCCTCAATCCACTCCATAACTTCATCAGCATTCATCTTTCCACTGAACATGGGGATATCTATCTAAGCCTCTGAAGAGTCCTTGCCAATTGCCCTGATGGCTTCCAGAAATTGCTTTTGTTCAGCTGGTATCTTTGCCTCTTCTTGTTCCTCTGTTTCTTCCTCTTTCTCCTCTTCTTCATCTGAATCTTCCTCTATCCTTTTGCCTATCTTCATTGCCTTCAATTCTGGTTGGAGTGCTTCCCTGACTCTAGTTTTGATCATCTCTTCCATCTCTTGAAATTTCTTGACCACTTCGGTGGTCATCCCCTTTGGAGGCATATTGCTAACCTCTCCTTCGCTCTCTTTGTCTGACATAAACATTCACAGACAGCACCCAAACGCCAATACTCCTACAAATCCTCAATTTGACTACAACATAATGCTCAATCAGATGTCCATCCTACATGCTGCTACAGACCCATTCCTCTCGTCTAATAGTAGATCCTGGAGATGCACTACCACTCTCTCTCATAGTGGCCTCACTCTGCACCCTCTTCCAGCCAAACCTCTATTGGTGAATGGTCTTGACAGTCCTCATCATCGTCTGCCCACACACTACATGAATCCTATTCCTTCTCACAACTAAATGGCATGAGCATTTGCAACAATCTAGCAACTATTGTCAGCCTTCAAAATACCTTCTATGATCACTGCTTTCAAAATGGTCACCGACCAAACATTTTGCTTCAACTCTTCGCCTACCTTCTCAGTGATAGAAATCAAATACACAACACCTCCGCCCAGAGCTTTCACTGGCTCTGATACCAATATGATGGGGAGCCTCAGTCGGTAAGATGTCCACTATCAGCCACCTTGCAACCTGTCACTATGATCTCACCGCTCTCCCCGATGTGTGACCTACGTTTCTTGCGTATCGGCAAGACAATGACTATCGGCTGCCCTAGATTCCACTACACCAATACACTGATGGATCTCTGTCGGTAACATTTACCCCTTATCACCCCGATATGCCTTGATCGGTAAGACCAATGCCATTGGCACAATGCCAAGTCACCTACCCGATGAACTTTGTCATTCCGATGTGAAACTTAGACTGCGACTTCCTTTCGATGGCTCAACCTCCCTTTGGCTAGACTATCCTCGTCTCTCTGAGCGAGGAATGCTTTTTTGATGGCCTATGTCTCACCAATAACAGCTCCAACTCCTCTGATCCAAACCCTAGCACATGGAGATGCTAGGTCAACCTACTGTGCACCTCGCACCGTCTGGATCCTCTGCACCGCCGAACAATGAAACAACACAGGAAACAAATGAATATGATACAACGAAGCCATTCCACTGATTTCGACAGAAATCTCACCAGTGGAATGCTTCACATCGACATTTTTTAACAACGGAAGTATAGAAAGGAAAAGAAATCTATAGCTATGCAAATTGTATTTACAGAGAACGGAAAATAGATTGACGACACAGAATAGTTTGATTTCTCCTTCATAATGCTCGATTACATTCGCACAATTGCATTCAATTACAATATCAGATCTTGAGTTGGTTCATTTCCCTGGGTTTATAAGCTCGCCAGAGGAACACCAACCCTATTCCAAGTGGCTGGGAGACTGATTCTAAGTGGCTGGGAGAAAACTAACCGTCTCCAAGCGACTGGGAGACCAACCGTCTAACAACTTGACAAATGTAACCTAATTACTTGGGACTTACAAACATAGGTTATAGGTCTTGAAGAACCCAGATACAAATAAAAATGACATGCATTGGTCAAATAGACCTTATTACAATAGAAAACATGATTTAAAACAAAACATGAATTTAAATGCCTCATGGAGGCCACCTTGTGATAGGTGCTCCTGCACCAAACAATCTCCTAAAACATTATTTAATATCACAAGTCCTTATCCATCAAATTGCCATATTGCAACTTAGGTTGTCAAACATACTGGAATTTGTAGTAGTTTGGGGCTCGCACATATATTCTCAATGTCCCTGAGTTTTCCAAAGTAAAAGTTTATTTCCTTCTCCAAACAGTCAACTGCAACCTGCAATCTCATGGTTTTTCATGACTTACGATGAAATAGTGATTTTATAGAGGAATAATGGATCTAAACTAGCAATCGCACCTTGGTGTGCAATGGGCACGCTGAAGAGTAGTGGAAGTTTAAATGGCATGTCTTTAAGTGAATGTTGATTGTCTTGTATCAGTATGGCCCATATCATTTTTATGTTTTAAAAAGAGATCAAGGATTTTTTTATTATATATGTGATTATATTTGAATAAAATTCTCTTACAAGATTATTGACATTGCAACAACATTCAGCCAAACATGAAATATAGGCATGATAATGTGCAACTGTTGTGGCTGCTATTGCAGTTGTTATTCATCTTTTACTACTATTATTTGTTATGGTTGTTATTGTAGCTAGTTAATCCAATTAAAAAAATTATTGGCATAGCTTAATGATCTATCTAGAAGCAAGGCTAAAGGGAATCTTTGTGAAATATTGTATGACATCCAATTTATTCAATTGGAGTTGATAACACTTTGAAGGCAAGAACAACAAAAAAATTATCCTTTCTAGGACTACTGATTCTAAAGCTTTCAATCATATCCTTGACTGTGAGGGATTGACATTACCTTCCAAAGTCCAATTAAAGTAGTGCACCAATTGAACCAACACAATCTCAATGTCCCCCATTGCTAGCCCAGCACTGGGCCATCCTCTTCTTCCTTCACCAAAAAGGAAACATCTTGAAGTCTTGGCCTTTGATATCATTACTCTTACCTACAAATCTCCCAGGCTTGAATGCTAAGGGATCTTCCCACACAAAGTCATAATCTTACCTCTTGTCAAACCAATGAATGACTCTAATCTTGTACTAAACAAGACTAAGTACTTTTATTCCTAACATCACACACATGGACATTATAAACTTGGATGCATTGCACTCAAATATAAAGTTCAAGATCTTATAAATAGAGAGAGGATATATTGAGTAGACTGATGAGTCTCCAAACCTCTCGCTTGATGAGGTTAATCAAATGAAAGAAAATGACATGCATCAAGAGATATAGGTTAAGAAAAAACACCAAATAAGCCACCCAATTCTATTGTGTTTGTGAAAAGTATTAAATATTATCAAGAAGAAACACATCATAAAAAAGAAAGTACTAAAGAACAAAATGTAAGACTCAATGAAGAAAAGTATGATGACAAATTTTAGGATGATGATGATCTTTGGAGGACAATGATCCACCTAGATGTTTTCAATGATCCATGAGCATCCATAGACTATATATTTATGTCTCTATTTCTAGTAAATTCACTTTGTTTGTTTCCTTACACTTTGGCCTTTTTTATTATGCTTGGCTTGTTGTGTTTTACATGCTCATTTCACCCTCTATATAAAGTCTCATATTTTCCTTACCCCACTTGGGGAACATATCTTTCTTATATTACTTGATATGTTTTCTCTTATGCTTCTTTTGTATCTTCCTTGCCTATTAATTTTCTCATATTTACCACCTTGGTTGATCACTTCCCTATTGTTATTTACTTTATCTTATGCATGTTTATGTTTTTTCTTTATCATGATATTCATTTGCTTATGCATCTCATGTTTTTATGGCCCACACTTATGATCCTTGCACCATACTTTATTACAATTTTATGTTGCTTATGCTATCTTGATACTTATGAGCCTTATCATGCTATCATCTTATTCCTAGTTTGATATTATGATGGCCTATTCTCATTGTTTATATCTCATAGTGCCTTCTAGCATGCTTTATGTGATTGATAATTTGGAAACTATTGTAAAAACCTAATAAGCTACCACAATACTCTAGATTTCTCCTTCATGTCCCATTGTGACCTATCTTCTCAAGATCTTGATTTTGCTGATTATGATTGTGCTCCCAGAATTGCACTTGTTTGTTCAAGATGACTCTAAGATAAATGGACTTGTGGTGGATTTTATGCAATGTAAATAATCCTATAACGCAAGACTATGATAATGATCTTGATGAAGCTAATGCAATGCTATTGATAATGATGAGATGAAGATAATGACACTATGAAGCTAAATGCCATGAAGCTAAATGGTAATGTAACAATGGAGATTGATTAAGGATAATGATATGCAAATGGGGGCCAAAGGCAAGCTTGGATACTTGATACGATTTTTGTAGCATGGAAGTATGATTGCTCTTGTGATGCAAAAATAAGGGTGAGGAACTTCCTTTTATACGCCAAGGATGACTTAGATCCAAGTGGCAAGAGATCCATGGTTGAGGAATTGGTCTTGTGACATCTAGGGTTAAGATTGAATTGGTTGGATGAGGGGAGATATAGAAGGAGGATGTTCCTACTACGCTGACTAGGTGGAGATATTTGTGGGACAAGGAGCCACATGGCGAGATGCTCACAAAGACCATGAGAGAAAGATGGAAGAACATGAGAGAAATATGTAAGGAGTCTATGTTTGTTGAGATGTTGGAGGGAATATAGGATTCATGAGAGAAGTGTCTCATAGTCAACTTTGACCATGGTGATGTGGAAAAACCAACTTCTACAAAGTAGGGATGGTTGAGAGGAAATAGGGCATGTGTTGAGGATAAATGCTTAATTAAATATTATTAATATATAATTTATGGTGCAACATGGAGGTGAGCTGTGAAATGATGTCTAGGGTGATGTGGATTTTAGGAATAGGACTTTGTCTTAGAAGAATAATTAAATAATTAGGATTATTTAATTAGAGATGACTTTGGAATAATTAATATATTTAATTAAATAAATTAATTGTTGGAAGAATAGGACGAATATGAATCAAATAAATAAATTAATATATTTATTTATTGATAGAGGAATAAGAATAAAATAAATATAAAATATTTATTTAATTTATCTCAAGCCATTTTTAGGTGTATACACTTTCAATGCCTTATCATGCTTTTAGAGCTATCTTAAATCACATTAGGGGAACCATGACCTCCTTATACAACTTCCATCATGCTTCTAGAGCTATCTATTTATATTGGGGGTGCCATGTCTTTCCCCTTACCTTTTTGTGCTCACATGCCTAATCATGGTCCTAGAACTATCTTATCACATTGGGATCATCATGCCTTCCCCATATTATTGTGTACTCATGTGCCTTGTCATGTTCCTAGAGCCACATTAGGGGCACCATGCCTTCCTAATATTACATGTACCTACATTGTGCCTTTATGACCATCTTCACTATATGATTTTCTCATGTACTTGGGGAAACTTTATACCTTGATGACTATCTCTAGTTTATGCGCATAACATGCCCATTATTTGTTATTTTCTTGCTTGTTTGATGCACAATGTTATCTGTGATAGTTATTATGTGAATAAATTTACATGATTTATGTACTTACACATGTTTAACTTATTTCATTGCATTTACTTTTCATGTCTCATTTTCACTCTTCTCCAATTCCTTGCACACTTTATATGCAACCAATTGGAGGGGGAATATACCTTGACTAATGTTCCTACTTTGATATTATAGGTAGTGGATCATACTACATAGAGACTCATTGCCATTCCTAGATGTATCACATTGCATAGTCATGGTCAAAGTGCCATACCACATTATTGCTGCTACACTAGGTAGAGTATCAGCATATCACTTTCCATTATGGGTGTTGTAAGATTCAATAAAAATCCAATCACATGAGCCTACATCTAGGTGGGAGGAGACAAGTTACACAAGCTAGAAGGAAACAAGCAAATAATGTAGGATGCTAATAACACCTATTCTAATACCGAGGATATGAAAAGATGATACAAATGATTGTATACAAATATACAAGCCTTTAGATGCATGAATTAAGGAAATGAGATGTTCAATAGGTCATAAGTTTAACTCATAATCAGTGGATCACTTAACTCAATATGACTAAAACAAAGGGGGCCTTGACTAAACAGAGGTGACACCTAACTATCATCAATCAAGGATCAATAAAGCAATGGTGGCACTTGTGTACCTCAAGTCAAGGTGAACACGTGCCATTATTATCTACTTAGGTGAGAATTTAAATATTTCTAATATCACAAGTAAACTTATTAATAAGGTGCAATATGACACCAACATGCATAATTCCTAACCCTTCTCTCTTTCCTGCTTTTTTAGCTTTCATAAAGAACTAAAGTAAACTTGTTATCTATGCCTATTCCACTTGTGTGATAGAAGCTACTTGTTTCATATTTTTTTTGTAGGTTCCTATGGAATCCTCATGGCAATGAGAAGGAATCAAGATGGGCCCATTGCTTTAAATGGGACCCATATCTTTTTATATATGAAAAGTTATTTTTCATGCATTATTGAGAATGCTCATATTTTGAAATACATACTCATTTTTTAATTCACACACACCTCAAAGTGGGGAAAAAATGTAATTGTGAAATTTGCATGCTTAGGTTAATTCCCATTAGTTTTGGGCCAATTTTGATGGAATGGCTTAATAAAAGTGTCACACTATTGTGCTAAGTTTGGCTCCTTCCTTGATTCTTATCCATCCCCATTTATTCATGCATTTCCATCTACTCAACCTTATCCTCGCTCCATTTACACTTATTTCTACACATCTACCATAGCATCAACTCAAACATCCATGCATCCATCCAAATTCAAATATTTCAAATTTAAATTTCGTTGATGCCCACCTTTTTCACTAGCCATTATGAGTCAACCAATATAATTTTGCACAACTTATTGCTATCGTACAATGTTAGATCTAGAACATAATGCAAGAGACTAAAGTCATATTAAACCTTAATTCTAAATCAAGCAACATACCTTTGGATTAACCACAATGAAGGTCAAATCAAATTCTTATCTTCACTTACTAAGCAAGAGATCTCCTTTGTTTAGTGGATTTTCTCGTAGATACTGATGTAGTTTCTCTTGGACTCTTCAAGATTTGGATAACATGTACTTGTTGAATGATCTTCTTGATGTGGGTGCTTGATGCTTGATATGCTTGATGATCTATGAGATAGTATGATCATGCTATGAATATGAGCCTTCTACATGCATGAGGAGATTCTTGTGGATCTTGCTTATTTGTCTTCTTCTAGATCCCTTGGATGTGCATAATGTATGTTGGATCATGTAAGTATGCATCTTGAGGAGAGATAAATGATCGAGGGTTTGATTTATAGATGATTGCATGAGGATGTGGATGGTGGAGATTTAATGATGAATGAAGGGTGGAGATACACTCAAGGCATTGGATCATGTGTAGGGGGGGCTTTTTTATTTAATGTAATTATTGTGGATGGACGATGTCAACCTATTAATTTAAATTTTGGAGGAATAACTTTATTTAAATTTTATTTTATTAAATTTAAGTGGGTGGTAGTGGATTCAATTTATTTTAATTTAATGAGATGGAAACTAGACTTAATTTATTTAATTAAATAATTAGATGGGAAAGTGGATTTAAATTAATATTTTAGGTAGAAGTAGTATCATTTAGTGAGGTGGATAAATGGATTTATAGATTAAATTAATTAATTATTAAATTTAATTAATATTTTAGATGAGGTGAATTTTAGGTGTCTACATCTGTCTTTTTATTTAAATACATTCAATATGCAATTAATTCATAAGGACAATCAAGAAGAAATTGTTCTAGGTACATTTCAATTTTGGAGCATAAAAAGGGACACATCTACATCAAAATCATAACACCTCTGCATCTAGGACACATGCATGTTTGAGAGTATTGTCTTTGATATTCACCCAAGGCCATAAAGTTAGTTTATCAAGGGGGTTTACTTAGGAGAGCATGACCCTTGTGATCTAACAACTTCCCTAAAGTATTTTTTAATATTTTCAATTGTTACACACCTCCAAATAATATAGATCTTAGCAAAATAGGTGGCAAACCCCTATTGTCTTCTAGATTAGACTCGCATCCTAGAGGATGAATCTACAACACTTAGGATGAACCCACATAGAATTCTTAGTTTGTATAGAGTTTGACATAGTGAGCACAACAATAACATCAATTTTTTATATTGTGATGAATTGATTTTATGCATCAACTGTCATATTCATATTCCATATTCCTTTTATGTTTAATTTTCAAAAATAACATTTCAATTATTAACTCTGTTGAACTTTGATCTATATAAATTAATTGTGCTTTCATTTGTTACATGTATTTAATTAACAAAAATTAATCTATGAAAAGTTGTTTATTCCTTTATAACTTTATCTATAATTATTCGTGATAATTTTTTTTTATTTAATCACAAATAAGGTGATCTAGGGATCGATTCAGATGAGGTTAAATTAAGAAGGTAATTAAATATATTTAAAGAGTTCCCTTCCACCTCGAGGGATCTAACACCCACTTCTTCAGCCATTGAAAGACACCAAAAAGTTGTTGAAGCTTTAACAAAGTGGCTTTTTTTAACACCCATGCTAATGGTGAAGGCACCAAGGATTCTACTCGAACAATCCCTAATAACCTCGCCACCCCATAACCCTGCTACCCCCTATCGGGCTAGGATTGCCCTTGGAAGCACCATCAAAGTTGAGGTTGCCTCTATTGTTTCTTTCAAACCAATGACTCCATAAGACATGGGGAAGGGTTGACAAAAGGGGTTGACCATTGGGCAATAAGATCAGGCAAATAGGAAGGGAGCACCCATGCCAAATTGAAGAGAGAAAGAATACAACCACACATTAACAAAGCGAAAGCAAAAGCAATAAATAAATTCATAACATGTAATGTTTTGGTATCTAAAAACATTTATTTGTGCAATTAATACACATAGAAAGCAAGGACTAAAATGGATAAATTATTAGGGCACACTTCAATTTTGAAGGGACAAGCGACACATTTTCAAATAGGTATAGTGTTGAATGCTTGAAAATATTTCCTTTGAATCTTCAAGTGACAAGTTGTGAAGCCAACTCATCGATTGACCTAGGAGAACTTGACCCTAGTGATTTGACAACTTCCCTGAAGTTATTGGTAAATATCCCCATCCTTATTAACAAACGTTAGAGGTTATAGTGAATAAGGTTACAAAAAATTATTATCTGTCAATTCAGGTCTACACATCAAATGATAGATTTGTGTTGTTCAAGATTAATCAATAAGAAATTCTAAGTCTATTCTAATTTTGAGATAAAGATTGTACTAAAAGCATCATTTTTAGACATTAACAAATTGATTCTTTACATCTTTAATTTATATATTCCAACATCTTATTGAAAGTCGAATGGATGTATTATTCTCATTTAATTTTAAAATATTTATTACAATTATGAAATCCCAACTATTTAAATCTAAATTAATTGTAGATTTTATTCCATATTTCAAAAGAACCAAAAATGTGAAATGAAAAGGAAGTACCTGAGAAATGAGGATTGTTCAGAATTTTAAAAAAATATAAACATCAAGGAGACGCCGAAGAAAGTCTTTATTTAACTTTAAAAGAAACAAAATAAAAGAAACCAAACAAGAGTTGCTCAGGCAAAATTAAATTTTGCGTTGATGTGAGGGGATATTTCGTGTACATTTACCTGCTGTAGAAAACATTGGGAACATAAAGGTTTGCTAATATTCCTGTTAAGACTGTTATCTCTATAAACGATGAAAACATTGCAAGTCATTTATGCTAATGGGTTTATAATATTCCTGTTAAGATTATTGTTATATTTAATTTGTAATTTTCTTATATTTGATAAAAAAACAGTTTTTTAAGTTTTTATTTTTATTTTTAAAGTGTGTATTCTGAAGCTCTATTTAAATATTAAATTGTTTAATTGTTAAATAGGCAATCATGTCTTGACATTTTATTAAGTTATTTAATTGTCAAATAGTTAATGGTAATTTTACATCTTATTGAACTGTTAGACTTTATCAAATTGTTTCACTATCAAATATTTAATGATAGTTTTATACTTTATTAAACTATTCAATTGTCAAATATGTCAAATAATCAAAATAATCAATGATAATTTTTCACCTTATTCACTTTCAAAAATCATAAATAAATAAGATTTTTTAATTATTAAATGCTTATTTAAGAATAACCATATTATTGTATTATTTTAACTTTAAATATTCAAATAAAATAGTTTATATTGATTTATAATTTAAATTATTTCAATTGACATTTATGTAAATGTAATTTAAATTTATTTTTATAGCATGTTTAAGAAGAATTCAATCTTTTGACTAATATTTAGGGCTTTTGAGCAAGGTATGGGTATGCTGATAATAGTTGTAGAAATTGACTTTACTTCTGCCAATTACTTTTCCTTGGAGTTTTCTAAAGCCTTTCCAACAAACCCACTTGGACTTGGTATGTATCCTACAATCAATGCTACACATAAGACCACAACGCTTTTAGACATTTTATGAAAGAGTTCCCCTGCCATATTTAGGCTTGCACATGTTTTATTTGTATTTTTGCATACATGTATATCATGGTGTTGCAAAAGTAATTTGTTTAAGTTCCTTTATTCCATCATGCATATCTTAATGTTACTTTCTTGGTATAAGTTAAAAAAATTAAGGAAAACAAATGAAATTTAGTATGCATATTAATAGAGATGGTTTAATTTTAATTTCATTTTCTAAATTTTTTAGGCAATTAAATTATAATGTTAGTTTTATTATAAAAGTATATCCAAATATTTTTTTAAATTAAAAAATATAAAGATAAACTACACTAAAATTTACTTTTTATTAGTATACATCATTCTAAATTCAGAAAAATATGTGTTGGATTTGCCATTTCCTTTATAAAAGTGTGATGTGCTTCACACTTCAAACATTTTTCATCAACAAACCAAACTTTTATTATATACATTGCATCAATCTATCATCAATAAACCAAAATTTTATTATATACATTGCATCAATCTACACTTAAACATTGTTTCATCAACAAACCAAAATTTTATTATATACATTGCATCAATCTAGGTCAAAGAGAAAAAATGATACTATATTATCCATGAGACTTTTATAGGTCTATATTACTTCAACATGAAAGCCACTTGATCAACCTTATACTAAACTATTTGCTTGCAACACCTACCATTTATCATTCTAGTACTGTCTGGTTATATACTACCTACAAATGATGCTAAAATATCTCTCAAGGGAGTTGAACCTTGATCTCCAACATGTAAACCAAGATGCCTAATCACGTAATCACACTCCATTAACTTACTAATTTCATAGTTAACTATATATAATTATTATTATTTAAATTAGATGTAAATCATAGTTTATCCATTCATATATATTATGACCTACATTAACCATAATATCCATCTTTATGCTAAAAAGATAAAGTGGATTGTGACATCTTCTAGTGATTGATTAATAAAGATTAAAAAAAAGGATGTAAAAAAATTTATGGTCATAAATTTACCTTTCTCAAAATAAAAGTGAAAAAAAATGTTATAAATTAAATTAATATGGTGATTAATGAGAAGAAAAAAACTTTGTCTTTACCTTTCTTTTTATTAATAATTTTATACTCTACAATTTTAAAACTCATAAGTATATTTTTTTCCAATATAAGATGGTTGAGGGAGACATGGAGGTTATGTTGGCTATGAACAGTTATGTTTTGGTTGTTTTTTCCAACTTGGCTGATAGGAATCGAGTTTTTGAGGGAGGACCTTACTTTTATAATCATGTAGGATTGTTTATCAAACCCTGGCATATGGGTTTTAATTCAACTGAAGAATTGCCTTCGAGGGTACTTGTTTGGGTTTGCTTGCCGTGGCTTCCCCTGGAGTTTTGGAGAGAAGATATTTTACAATGGATTGCTACTCTTATTGGAAATCCTGTTGCAGTTGCTCAACAAACCCTGGAAAAAAAGGTTATTTATTTTTCTCGTATTTGTGTGGAGATAGATTTGAGTAATCCTTTGCCAGATTCTCTAGAAATTTCTCTTGGCTCTTTGTCTTGGGTTCAGCAGCTCGATTACGAATCCCTTCCTTTTCATTGTCAGATTTGTCGTGAGTATGGACATTTTCAATGGCAATGTCCTAGGGTAAATAATGCTCCTCATTCTAATAATTCCCCTTCTTATTTGGCATAAAAAGTGGTTAAAGAAGACAAAGGGAAATCTTCCATGATGGATGGTGATTTCGATAAGGAAGGTTTTGTGCCAATTAAGTCTCGTGCTAAGGGATGTGGTCAAAAGAGATCTTTAAAGGATAGGCAGACTGATGAGGTCTTTAATCGGTTTGAGGTGTTGGACAATTTGGCCTTGAAGAAAGGAATTCCAGTGGATGTGACTTCTGGTGCTGTTGCTATGGGTACTGATGTTGTGCAGGAACGGGGACCTGGTCATGATCATCAATTCTTACAGGGCATGCCTGATCATCTGGGGGTCCCCCATGGTCCTATGTAGGATGACGATGATATTGTTTTGGCAGATTTGGCTAAGGAGGGGCTATCTTCTGGCAAGAGAAAGGGGTCTTCTCTAGCCTTGGGGATGCAACAACGCCCCTTTAAGAAGGGTCCGTCTGAGCTCTCTTCTAAATGTGGCTGCAAAAAGGATCTTGAGAAGATTAAACTTACCAGATATTTGTTGGTGGAATCTGGGTCTGTTAAACCCATTGATGTTCACTTTTCCCAATCTCCTCCGTGATTATTCTCTCCTAGAATGTAAGGGGGTTGAATAGCACCTCATGTCAAAAGACTATTCATGATTTGGTTGCAGTTCACTCTTTGGACATCGTTTGTGTTCAGGAGACTAAGCTTTCAGTCGACTTCATGCTTCAGTGTGCTTCTCGTATCTGGTGTTTTGGTCAGTGTCTATGCATTGGTTCTCAGGGATCCTCTAGAGGTTTGTCTCTTTTTTGGGATCCAAGAAAGATTGCTCCACTTTGGTGGATTTCTAGTCATTCTACTATCTCCATGGTTGCCTCCACTTTGGAATCAGGTGAGACTATTTTGGTTACTAATGTTTATGCTCTGACTGATATTCGTGGAAAACTTCAGCTTTGGGCTCATATAAGGTATGTCAAATCATGTGCTCCATATCTTCCTTGGGTCTTAGATGGTGATTTCAATTCCATGTTGAGTTTGGAGGAGAAAAGAGGTGGGTTGCCTAGGCTAGGTCCTACTTTTGATCTTTTTTGGGTGAATGTGGATTCTCTCACTTTAATTGATGTTAAGCCTTCTAATGGAATTTTCACTTGGAATAATAGATGGAGTGGAGAGGAAGTGATTTCTAAACGTGTTGGATAGATTTCTTGTCTCCTATTTTTGGGTGGGGGAAGCTTGGTTACTAGTTCTGAGATTCTTGACTGGAGGGGTTTAGATCATTGGCCAATTAAATTTTTAGTAACTTCTCTCACTGTTCCTAAGAATCCTCCTTTTAAGTTTCAGCTCATGTGGCTTTGGGATTCTCCCCTATATGATCTAATGGCCCAGTGGTGGAAAGATGGAGGCTCTGCTTATGGTACAACTATGTACTCCTTTGTTAAGAAACTTCAACATGTCAAATATCACCTTAAGAGATGGAATAGGTTGTGTTTTGGCAACCTTAAGAAGTGCACCTTGATGAGATTACTTGCCAAATTTGGGATTATGGCTTCTCGGATGCTTTAGGAAGAGCTGAGTCCCAGATTGTGAGAGAAGTGGAGGAGTGGGAGCTCTGAGAGGAGATTTTCTGGAAACAAAAGGCTCATATTGATTGGCTTCAGGAAGGGGACAAGAATACTGCTTTCTTCTATCATTTTGTGCAGGCTTGTTGTAATAGGAGTTATATTTCCTCCCTGGTTAATTTGAAAGGTCTTCACACTTCTTCTCTACAGGCTTTGTCTTGAGAGGCTAGACAATTTTATTCTACGCTTTTTCTGAAGATTCTCCTCCTACGGAAGACAAGGAGAATTTGATCCTTGCTTACATTCCCTCCCTGATCACTAATGAGATGAATGATTTCCTCATTCATCTAATTTCTTTGTTCGAATTGGAAGAGGTTGTTTTTGGGATGAATAGGGGTAAAGCTCCTTGTCCTGATGGATTTCCTATTGAATTTTTTCAGGAATTTTGGGATATTATAAATCTAGATTTATTAGAGGTTGCCCAAGAATCTCTTCACAGTAAATAAATGCTTCAAGCCTTGAATTTTACTTTCCTTGTTCTCATTCCTAAAAAGGAAGGTGCTGACCAGCTTGAATTTTTTAGACCTATTGCTCTTTGTAATGTGGTGTACAAGATTATTACCAAATTGATTGCAGAAAGGCTCAAAGTTTGTCTTCCTTCTAAGATCTCTAAGGAGCAAGGGGGTTTTGTGGTTGGGAGACAAATCTTGGATGGGGCGTGGTGGTTGCCTCTGAAGTCATTCACTCTATGGTGACTTCTAAGGAGAAATCTATGTTCATCAAGTTGGACATGGCCAAAGCTTATGATAAAGTTAAATGGCATTTTTTGTAGAGAATTCTCTTAGGCTTTAGTTTTAGTCTAGAATGGGTCAGTTGGACTATGAGTTGTGTTGCCTCTTCTTCTTTCTCTATTATTATGAATTGGGAACCTTCTGAGCTTTTTGGGACCTCCAGGGGTCTTCACCAAGGGGATCCTCTTTCCCCCTATCTGTTTATTATTATGACTGAGGGTTTGGGCAAATTTCTTAAGTCTCAGGTTTCCCAAGGTATGATTCAAGGTTGGAGTTGGGGCAATGGGTTGCCAAAGCTTTCTCATCTTTAGTTTGTTGATGACACTACTCTTATGGGGATGGCTCATCTTCAAGAAGTTGATTCTTTTAGGCAGGCTTTGGATATCTACCTAGTTGCTTTGGGTCAAAAGTCAATGAGCACAAGTTGTCTATCTTCTTTTTTATACCCCTCAAGCTATTCAATGGCAGATTGCAAATATTTTGAGATTTCAGATTGGGTATCTTCCCTTTGTCTATCTAGGTTTTTCTCTTGTTATTGGTAGGTAACCCAGGTCTTCTTAGCAGAAGTTACTTGATAAATTGAGTAGTAAGGTCGCTCATTGAACTCATCGTTGGTTATCTACTGCTACTCAAGTGACTCTTCTGAAGTCTGTTATCCAGGCTCTTCCTATTTACAGGTGTTTTGTTTAGGCTGCTCCTATGTATTTCCTTAGGGAATTTGATGCCCTCGCACGTCAATTTCTTTGGAGTGGTAACTTGCAGACTACTAAGATGAGTCTTGTTAAGTGGGAAACTATGTGCAGACCAAAGAAAGAGGGGAGCCTTGGTTTACGATCTATTGTTTTGAATGGGCAAGCTCTCACAGCCAAGTTATATTAGCGTTGGTGTACTAGTCAACATCAGCTTTGGGCCCGTATTCTCACCCATAAGTATCTTAAAGATGTTAATCCTTTTGATGTTTCTAACTTCCCATTGGAGGGAAGGGGATCTATGATCTGGCATACTCTGAAAATAGGGGCTTAGTTGGTCAAGAATGGGCTATTTTGAATCTGTCATACGGGTTCGTAAGCTCTTTTTTGGTGGGATTCTTGGGATGGTTATCCTGCTATCCTCTCTGCTTATCCTCACCTCCAGTCCCTTAGTGATCATTTTACCGCTGCGGGTTGGAATATGATTCCGCATTATAAGGTTGCTCATAATTTTGGGCTAGCTGCTAGTTTTAGATGGAAGCTCTCTTCCGAATGGCTACCAGGAGGGTCGGAGGAGGATAGGCAAGAGTTGGCTCAAATCCTTGCCTCTTGTGAATGCAACACCTTGGTGGGGCATGATGTTTTGGCTTGGGGTAGCAGTGATTTATCTGGTAAGTACTCTGTTTCAGCGGGATATGGGGAGCTTGTTAGGCAAATGTTTGGGGACACAGAGGTTCCTTGGTGGAAACAAGTGTGGAACAAATTTTCTTGGCCCAAGTGCAACTTTTTCATCTGGTTGGTGTTTCAAAATCAGTGTCTTACTTGGGATAATTTGTGCAAGCAGGGGCTCTAGGGTCCCTCGATGTGTGTTTTATGTCGTAGTAGTGAGGAGAGTATTTCTCATCTCTTCTTCTAATGTTCCTTCTCTAGGGAGATATGGCACTTATGGTGGGGTGTGTGGAACCAAGCTTGCTAGCATGTCTCCTCTTTGGCAAAGTTTTTTTCTCATTAGGGAAAGGCCCCAGTTAAGACCACTTTTCTTCAAGTTACTTGGGCTCTTGGTCCAACCTTTATTATCTGGAATATTTGGTTGGAGAGGAATCGTAGTATTTTTCAAGATGTAAAGTTGGGTGTCCAACACTTGTGGTGGAAAATTCTTCATTCTTTGGGAGAAACTATTTCGGTAAAGTGTGACTTGGCTGAGGGTGTAGATCTGGGAGATGTCTATTGCAATCATCTCAATCTTCCTCTTCAAAGTGGTGCTTTGAAGGGTATTGGTTAGGTCATGAGAAATAGATGTAGACATCCTCTTCGGAAGATAAATAGGGAGGGGCGTTGGTGTGATCCTCCACAAGGAGTGTTGAAAATCAATATAGATGGTTCTTCTCGGGGAAATCCTAGGCGTGCTAGTATTGGTGGAGTTGGGCGGGATAATTCTAGGATTGTTCAGTTTATCTTTTCTATTTATAAGGGTCTGCATACTAAAAATTTGATGGAGGCTCTTGCCATTTTATATGCAGTGGAGTGTGGTTGCGATCTTGGGTGGCGAAGGATCATTTGTGAATCTAATTCTCAGTGGTGGTGACTTTGTTGAATAGGTAGCAATTAGAAGATGTCAGCTGGCATTTAGCTTTGATTATCAAATAGATTCTTAATTTGTGTGCTTCTTTAGACTTTGTTACTTTCAGTCACATTCCTAGAGAATGGAATGGAGTAGCAAATTGTTTGGCCAAATGGGCCTTGGATCAAATGCAAAATTGGAACATTGTGGATAGGGGTCAATTACCCCTGGATATGTCTCAAAAGTTGGACCACTTAGTGGAGATTGACAAGGTTGTGTAATTCCCTTGCTTTGTACTTCTTTTGTTTTAGTTTGAATAAATTTTTACCCCTCTTTTAGATTAAGAAATTTAGGATTGAAATGGATAATTTAATTAAATAATTAAAATTATTTAATTAAAGTGGGTTAGAAGAATAAAAATGATAAAATGTTAGATTTAATCAAATAATTTTAAAATTATTAATTAATGTTGGAAGGGGAATTAAATTGATGATGTGATGGGTTTAATTAAATAATTAGGAATTATTTAATTAATGTTGAATTAGAAGAATTAAATTGATGGCATGATAAATTTAATTAAATAATTAGGAATTATTTAATTAATGTTGAATTAGAAGAATTGATGAGGAAAATGGTGTGAATATGATGTGGGAATGCGTTAGTCATTTTTAGGTGTCTACATGTTGCCCCTCTTTGAGATGGTGTTGCGAAGTAACAATATTTCAAACAAGTTTAAAACATAGTGTTTGATTTGGTAGAAGATTGATTTAGAAGATCATGGTTGGAAGAAAATGATTGGATTAGAGATGGTGATGCCCTAGTCACTCAAAGCCAGAGTGACAAGGAAAGATAAAGTGTGCTCTCGAAATGAAAGGAGAGAAAATTGTTAGTAGGTAGAGAGATGTAGATGAAGATGAAAAGGTTAGATAAAAGATGGAAGAATGATGGAAAAAGTATAGAAGAATTGATCAAACTGTTAAAGCTATAGATATTTATTAGGATATATGGGTTGATGGATAGAGAGATTTTTCTTTGTTTATGCTTTATAAAATGTAAAGAGCAATCCTTATTTTGATATAGCATATGGATATTATGCACCAGGGTATATAAGACCAAGGTGACAATGTATCCAATGCATAGGACAGACACACAAAAAGAGCAAGGACACAAACAACCCTATACTGAATAGCGCCATGATGTTGAAGACCATGATATCATTGTGGTAGGTAGGTTACAAGGACTGATGAAGATGTAAGACACAAAATGCAAGACAAAAGATGATTCTGATAAAAAGATAATGCTAATAAATGATGACAAGACAAAAGATAACTTTGATAAATGATGATAATACAAATGCAAGATAACACTCACAAACAAGCAAGCAAGCATGCACAAATGATTCAAAAACAAATGAGGTCATTGCCCCTACCAAGATGAAAACCAAGGGTTAGGTGATCAAGGATTGATTGGATTGATTGAGGATAGTGTTGTCATTGTGGGGAATGATATATCCCTAAAAAAACACAAGGATGTGGGAATGATTTATCTCATTGATGATGATTGATGATGTTGATCAATTGATTGGTTTGACAGCAAGGCTAAAACAAAACAAAGTATGTGTTTAGATGATTTGGCTAGATTACTTGACTGGAGTGGTCTGGAGTGTTGGTGTACAGATTTGTCACTTAACTCTATTTTCTCTTGCCCAAACAAATGACAACTGAACCAATAGTTGAGTCAATTGCAATGATATTTTACGACTCTCTTCTTGTTTTACAGGGTGTAGCTAGCTTCAAATGATGTACAAAGAATGAAGACAATATGTGCTTTTTACCAGAAAGTAGAAAAAGGTGGTGCTTTTAACCAGAAAGCATTAAAGGCAATAAATCACTATGTAATTTGAAAACTAAGAAGCACAAAGACTTTGATCGCTACTATCTCATCAACATCATCATAAACTCATATCAATTATCATACAATCATCATTGTAAACCATTCATCAAAAGAAAAACATCCATAGCAATGAGCCAGAATAGAGTTCTCCAATCACTTTAATATAGAACTGAAAGTCAGCAAATCGATAGCATATTCAACATAAGAAGAATGAGTATTCATAAACCATAACATAAAGTTTACAATCTTTGAATTCCACTATACCAACTTCCATTCATATATTTAAAAGCAACTAAAAAGTAACATCACATCAAAATTGACCTTCTACCAAAACAAAGTTTGCCAAAAAAAATTCTATGCATCAACAAGCTTTCAAAATATATAGCCTTGCCAATCATAACTATCTTTAAAATAATAACGGCTTCTTGGGGACAGTTGATTAAAAGATATTTAAATAATTTATTAAACTTAAAAGAGAGCTCTCCAGAGGCAATCATTTTTTTTGCAAGAAACAGAAATAAAGCATATGAAAAGTGATCAATCGACAGTTGTCACATTCTCCTCCTCTTGTGTCGTCTCCTTCTCCTTACTTTGTCCTTCACCTATATTTGAATCTGTCTATGCCACTTGAGCTGCCAATGCTCGTAACTTTGCCTTATATGTCTTGTACTTGGTAATGATTGGAGTTAGCACCTTGCCACTTGGGCTGCTAGTGATATGGGCTCGAAGTTTCTGTTTACTTATCATTCAATCAACATCTATCACCTTTTTATGAGTATCCTCAATCTCATTCTTGAAAGTTTGGAGATATAATGTCATATGTCCAAGTTTTCCTACTAACTATGGAGTCACTGTGTCAGTGCCAATGAGTTGTTCAGTAAGCAATTTCTTGAAACTCTATTTTACATCTTTGGTCTCAAGCAACTTATCTCTGCTTTCATCAAAGGCTTCTATTTTCAAGATTGCAAAATTACTTTTTAGATCTTTCAGATCAGAATGATATTGACCCGGTGTGTTCCTTATTTCATCTTCAACTCCCCCTAGCATAGATATTCTCCATTCAAGTGTGTCTAACTAGGTTATGGACTCATTTTCTTTAGGATCACCCAAAATCTATTTAGCTATGAGGACACTTGTATCATTTTTTGTTATATCTTGTACCTCCTTTAAAACCATTCTATAATTTCGTAGCCAATGTCTTCCTCTTGTTAGAAACCAAGGTCTACAATTTCATAGCTTCCTCAATATATAACATCCCATCAAAAGTAATGTTCTCTACCTGTTGTTCAATAGCTTTACCTATGGCTTGGTATTGCTTAATTTGTGGCAATATATTGAGGTCTAAACCATCCATAGCTATACTCGGTGTCTCATCTAAAGGTTGAGCAGTAATCTTTAAAATAGATTGAATAAATGAGGTTAAAATTCTCACCTGAGCCTATAATTTGGCTTTCTCTCGTTGCTCAATTTTGACCCTTTTTGATAGTGTACTCACAAAATACTTGGCATGGTAAATATCACCTTCAACTGTGGAGGGTCCCATATCAATTCTACTCATGTTAAAATATGCTTCGATAAACTCATCCTCGTTCTTCTCACCAATAGGATCTGCAATTTCCAAAATACGGTGTCCAGTAGAGGGATCTACAACCATTATTAACATCCTCTTAGCCCTCTTAGGCTTAGGTGTATCTTGCAGCAATTTGTCTAGAGTATCTATATTTGTGTCTACCATAGGAACATACCTCTTCTTGGGTGTGTGCAAGAAGTTGAGTCCACTTTTTGGCCAAAAAGTGGAAGTGTTTTCCCTAATTTTTAGAATTTGTCACATTTGACCTAAAAATTTGAAGCACTTAAAGGTTGAATCTAAAAAAAATTAGTAATATGAAATGTAGTACTTGGAGTCTAGTTTTCAAATATGTAATTTATTTTAATACCCAGATGATACAAATTGATTTTCAATAGGCATGTTTAAAAACCATTGTTTAAAAGTCACTTTTTTTTACCATGCCATGCATGTGTACATCAACCATATTTTGATAGGTAAATAATTGTAATTTTCTAAAGCCTTTTGGGAAAAGATCTGTAACACACTGAAGATTGCTCATGATATTTTTGTAATTTTTTTTGAATATTTTTTTATTAATTTTTTATTGGCCCTAATTGTTGTTTTGAAAATCCCTCGTGTACGTCACACATAAGATGACCTAAACTTAATCATTTTTTTATTTTTTTTCAAATTGGAATTGTCTCAAGATTGCTCACTTATAATTTATTTTTCAAAAAATTATTTTAATAAAAAGTTATTAAAATAATAAGAAAACCTGATATTTCAAGTTTATGGATCAGTTTCATCAAATATTATTTGAAAAATAGAAAAAATAATCAAATTGAATATATATATATATATATATATATATATATATATATATATATATATATATATATATATATATATATATATATATATATATATATATATATTTGGAATCTACACAATCTCATCTATAATGGGTTTTAATTTCATCTAAAAATTCTTAAAAAAAAGTCGTTAACCACATTGCCAAAGTCCATTTCTTCAAAAAATTTGAAGCTTTTTGTTTAAGAAATAAATAATAAATACAAAAATATGTTCAACACTAAAAAAATTATATATTTTAAAACTAGACATTGTCATCTGAAATGGGTTTTAATTTCATCCAAAAATTCTAAAAAAAATTTGTCAACCATATTGCCAAAATCCATCTCTTCTAAAAATATTTTTCCCCGAGGCTTCCACTAAAAGTGGACCCAACTTCTTGGACTTACCCTCTTCTTTTCTACTACCTTTTTCAATCATGAGGGGGAGGGAGAAGCAAAAACACTAGCACCAGCATTAGTATTCAAAACAACATTATCTGACTGCATAGGAGGGATATTATGTTTCAGAGGTTCAGTTAACCCTGGATAATTGGGATTACTGAACAAAGAATGGAAAAGACTATCTTCACTGATTTGATTGAAAATAAAAGAATCAATGTCAGGTACCAGAGAGTTGGGAGAAGTCACATGGTCTGCTTGCAATTCTTGCAAAGCATCCAATTTCCTTTCCGTTCATGCTCTTACAGATGCAAGTTGCCCATCCTGTTCACATGTGGTCTTCAGTCTCCTACTATCTCTGGGTTGTTCTCCATCTCCTCCAGATTGTGAGCCAACTCTATGAAGAGTTATATCCATACTAGTTGTAGCTCTTGGAGTATGAGAGACCTGAGATGTGTTTTGTTCCTTTGTGGCAGATCCTTTTTGTACTGAAGAACCAACATGTTCTCTTATTCTTTTCTCAAGCCACTTCTCATTTTTTCTTAGCACAAAAGAAGATCGAGCCATGATATCTATGACTTCTTTATTAGACCAATGTATTTGTGGCAAAGGTTCCAAAGCACTATTTTCATAACCTTCATCTAAAATTTTAGAATTATCATCAATACCCTTTGGGACCTGTACAGACAACTTGAAATCCAAGACTTGGTCTACTGTCAATCTCATCCAATATCTCCTTTGAACTTCCCTTTCATCAGTACAATCTTCCCAATAATCCTCGAGGTGACGCTAATGTTCATACAAGCTGCCTCCATGCAAATTCTTTTTGATAAAATTCTTACTCTCAAATAATGGTCGCATGGGCAAAGGATGGAAATTATCTTCAGCAAAGATTTTATCAATGTTCCTGGCATTATCATTACTCTTGCAAACATAAAAAGATAGAGACATAGGGAATGAATGTCCTTTCTTTTTCATACCATGATATTTGTTATTCACAACCGCCATCTGGTGATAGACTTCCAAAAGGACAAGGTAATCCAAAGAATACCTGGGCAACTTCAATGGAGTACTTTCAAAACCTCTAATTCATAGATATGTAAACCTATCAAACTGAATGTAAAAGCTTCCAAAATTCACAATCAATGTCGCTACTTTAGGATAAATTCTCCTTTCAAGTGAGCCTTCAATCCTTTTGGTAGTCAACATGAGAAAGGCATCATTTACACGACGAAAGTCTTTCATTCCAACTTCTTTTTGCAATTGTAGAAAATAATGATACGCAGGCATGTATCTTCCATGAGAGACCCCTGAGTCCTCAGACCAGGCCAAACAACCTCTTTACTAGATAGTATATAAATAAGAAGAGAGCACATATGGAAAGACACTTTCTGCTGAAATTTTTCTAGTTGTTCATTCATATGTTCTCTTATCAACTTGGACCAATCCACATACTGAGATTCACTGCAAATCACCAGAATAAATTGACACATCCAATTTTCAAAAGAGTCTGATTCGGCACTCCTGACAACACGATGTAATAGGGTAATCATGTGTAAAATTTCTTCCTTGAAATTCCCTCTCTTCAAATTGGCAGGAAGTCAGGATTTGCCTTTCCTTTCAACCTTAAGCTAGCTCTTAGCAATACGATTCTAGCACCAATCCTTTTTATCCCAAAAATATCCCCAACCCATGGTAATAGACATATCAACAAACTCCTCACGGTCTAGAAACCTCCATGCATGTGACACAGCCTCCGAATCAACTCTAGTAATCACGGTGCCGTCGAAATCTCAAATTTATTGTGAATCAGGATGATAATTTCTTGCACAAGAAACAATTAAATCCGGACACGACATGGTGGGTGGAAAACCCCCAGCACGAGCTAACACACTACTTGCAATTCTCTCTGTAATTGGAGATCCATCTTCTTGTCGCATTCTATTCCAAAAATATTCTAGGTCTATGTGTCCAAGATCAGTATCCTTCACTTTGGACAAACCATTTTTAATTACAGAGGCATTTGGGAACCCCTGATACTTGTATTTCCTCTTGATTTGTTTCAAAAACCAGAGAACGAAAGCTTTTGAAACCATTAGGGACACCAGAGAGGCTTGTAAAACATTTAGGGAAAACTGACTACCCAAACTCATGAACGAAAAATTGTTCTTCTTCACCCAAACAAATAAAAGTGCTCAATTTATAGTAGGCAAGAAGAAGCAAGTAGGGGAGCTGATCATCTAACCTGGTTATGAATATCTTAGCAAACCTTTAGCTTCAAACTCCAGAGCTCCTCCAGCATTATCTCATCACAATGTGAAATAAGCCTCTTCGTTGCAAGGTGGTAGCTTTAATAAGACTTCACATCAAATCTCATTAAATCTCATTAAACTTGGTGGCAAAAAGTACTGAGTAATTCATAATGATCCTCTTTAATTTCTGTTCAAAAAATGTGCGAACACTTCCCCCAATACATTCCAAATTTAACATAAACGGACAGGTGTCAACATGTTGTACATGCTAGTTATTGAAAAGACGGTGCTTTGAAAACCAGAATGCACATTCAGTTGGGGCGTCGACAATTTTGAGAAGTAATGAACTGACAAATTTAAGAGTTCAAAAGTTCAAAGAACTTCTGACTCTCTGACTACAAAAGACTCTTCAATGAACCATCACAAGATCGAACAGTAAGGTTAAGACGTTGATTCGAGTGAGGAGTCGAGGAATCAGGTGGTTCTAGAACTCTTAAACTTGTTGACTGGGGTACAAAAAAGCACAAGATCGCCGACTAAGAGTGAAATTGGCTAAGTAAAAGACCGCGACTTAAAAAGAGGGTGAAAAGAATAAAGAATAAGGAGGGGGACTTTGACTTAACATATGAAATGACTAAAAATTTTGATTATAAGGTAACATGGAGTAAGGATGACTTGCATTTGGATTTATTTCTTGGATTTTTGGAATGTTTTGATTTTTTTTTGAGTTTTTGATTTTTTTTTTATTTTTTTGGATTTGTGTAATGTTTTGATTTTTTTGGTTTTTTTGAATTTTTTTTAGATGTTTTAATTTTTTTGGATTTTTTGATTTTGTAGTGCAGTTGGATAGCCTTAGTGCTAGATACCAATAACAAGGGAACATCATGGGTAGGTAGATGGATGGGCAATAGTGGATAATGGAAGGGAGGGAAAAGGGAAGGATGGGTGAATCTAAGAAGTGATCTCCAAGGAGGATGTTGCATAGGAATAACATGTCGTAGTCTAGGTATGAGACTCAATATATGGCATGACAACGCTTGCAATGATAGGATTGATAGGATGTGGTGGGAAGTATTAGATACATCAAGAGGTGTCCAAAGTGTGATTCAACATTTTGCGCCTATCTTTATCAAGATCAACAAGAGGAATGGAGGATGGATTGGATCAAGGGGATAATTATGCATATATAATATTAGATAAGGAAGATATGATAGGAAATAATAGGATGAGATGAGACAACATGCCCCCAAGTGTAAGGTGCATAGACAATTGGTCTACAAATGACCCCTATTTGCCAGGTTTTCATCATGGTACTTATCCAAGGTGCCTGTTTACCAAGTTTTCACCATTGGACAAAGGATTTCTTTTTACTTTTGTTGTTTTTCAATTTTTTTTATTCATTTTTTTACTACTTTTATGGGATGGAGGATGAGGAATCAAGCGTTTGTTTCCAATAGCAAGGTAGCATGTTAGCATTTTAAATTTGTGTTTGAACATGGACTAGAGCATGTAGCATTATGCGCATGGATGTTGGTATATGTGGGAAGATGGAAATGGAATGGATGGTGGATTATGATGTGGGTGATGGATGGAGATGGAGGGATAAATGGGCAGTGGAGAAAAAGCATGGACCATAGAGTAATGATGGGGAAATATGTCAGATAAGGGATATAAGCTTGGGGGATGTAGGTATGTGGAGATGTCATGGAATTATGGGGAGGCAAGACTAACGGTTGCATACATATTAATAGATTTGGAAGCCTTTGACTTTGATGGGGAGTCGGGAGTAATGGGAATCGGGAGAGGGGATTGAGGGATCTTCGGTTTAGGGATTTAGGAACCCAAATCGGCTTAGGATTTGTAGGATTTTTTAATGGGGAGCAAGATTTTTGGAATTTGGGGATGGATTGAGATGTGGATGATTCATTTGAAGTAATTGTTGGTTTCTTGGGGACCCACACCATTTTCATTTTGTCTTTTAGGTGTGTGGTCATATGCAGCTTTTAAGACGGATTTGGCTTTGAATTTGTGTATTGATGCCCTATGGCATGATATTCTTGATGCTCTTGTGGATATTCTGCTATTTGTGTGGGAGCATCCAATTTTTTTTTAATCTCATGGGATTGGAAATAGCTTCATATGGGGTCAATGTGTGCATTCATTGGCCATGATTAGGAATGATAGGGGTATAAGGGAGCGGGATGTGTGGATGGAGGGATGTGTGTACTGTTGGATGAGGGGATTAGGGGATAGAAGAATAGGAATATTAGGAGTTGGAAGGAGTGGAGGAAGAGTGGATGGAGGGAGATGTATGGTCACATGCTTTTGCGAATGGTATGACGATGGAGGAGGGATGGCAACATATGAGTTGGAGGCACGATAAGAAGCACCGGGACATGGAGTGGAAGAAGTAGCTAGAGGAGGCGTGGAGGTGGTACCGACATCTTTGGATTGTGTTGCTTTGGATGTAAAATGAAGGCCATGCACTCATGGATGGATGGTGACATGGATGGGCTCTAAGATGCCTTGTTTATGAAGGCCTAAACATGTCACGTCTCATTTTTATGGACTATATAATTATTCTAGATGAGAGAATATTTACCATGATTGTTTTACGCTGAGTAAGTCCCACGTGTGTAAAGGTAATATCATGATGTATATATTTGTGTAAATTGGAAAGTTGATTTAAATATTAAACAATTATCGATATGATGGTAATGATTTGCTTCCGCTATGTTTTGGGGAACTAACATATTGACGTCGAGTTGAGTGCAAATGAATGCAGGTACTGATCAAAGATGAGAACATGGTTGAGGTGGAGATGTTCTAGCCACTTGGCAAGAACTGTTTGGGATGGTTAACTCTAATGCAATTACACACTCATGTAGTCTCATATTGCATTTTGAATGGTTTATTATGCATTAATTGTGTGGATAATAAATGTGATTAATGTTTAGATGCTTAGAAAATTATTGTGTTTTTAATTGTTAGGAAAATCTTTTTCGAATGCATGATTTGATTATAAAAATTAATGTCTTTTTTAATTATATTATAAATGGTGTATTGTCTTTTTTAAATAGTTAATATATATATATATGGTTGTATTTTATATATTTAAATAATTAATAAATAACGCTTTCTATTTATATGAGTATAGATGTTTGGAAGACAATATGTTAAATTAGATTTAAAACAATTATATTAAATTGTGAATACATATATATAATTTTATTATTCTTGATTGATTAAGAGTGTTTTTGTGTTAATTAAAAACAATAAAGTATATTAATAGTACTATTATATTTAGAAAATGAATAAAAGAATTAAATTTAACCTACTGTTATACATACGACAGTAAGCTAATTAAATAGATGATATTTCAGTGTAAAGAGAAATTTGTGAGATTTTTAAATAGTTGATTCTCATGCAAATCAAAGTTGAACATTAGTTAACTAAAAAGTAAAGGTAAACCAAGAATGGTGAAGGCCAATTTTAGGGAAGATTTAGAATAAAAACAAAGGAGGTTAGAAGAAAACATAATCAGCTACAAGTGACCAATAGCTTTGGTTGAAGAAGCAACAAAAAAGAATGGGAAGGTTGCGATTGGAGGTAGAAGGAGTGAGCGAACAAGGCAGAGTCAACCCCTCTGAGAAAGTGAAATTGACCAGGTATTTTCCTTATTTATGAATGCAATAATTATTGGTTGTTTGTTTTCTCCTTGGCGATTTTGTTTTCCTTATTGTATGTGGAGTAAATCAATCACCCTATCTTTCCTGGCTATTGGAAATCAACCCTCTAAAAATGACTAACCTTAGCTAGTTCCTTATCTCTGTTTTGTTGATTAGATCTCTCTTGTCCCTGGCATTGACCTATTGTTTGGATACGTTAATAGCTTTTTAAAAATCTGAGTGATCGGCCTTCTATTTCTTTTCCTATCGCTGGTCCTTTGTAGCCACGCTGATGATATTGACCAGGCCACCTATTTCTAACTTTCCCTACCATTTCTAAACTTATTATCTAGTCTAATTTAATCCTCTATTTTTATTCTATTTCTCTCTTGGCTACCACCTTAGATAGATCTCTTTCTTTGGCCGCCTAGTTGTTTGGTAAGAACAACTTTCTCTTCAAACTTGAGTTGAATATACCTTGATCTTGTGTTTCTATGTGGATCGACCTAATATGAGTTGGTCACTAGTGTTTTATTTGCTACTTGTGCATGAACTTTTGTTGGTCATTTGCTTTCTTTCTTGCCAGATCGTTGTTTCTTTATTTTTATGATAAGTAAAAATGTCTCCTTGATATTGTTTACTGTTGGAAACATAGCTAAAACCCCAGACACGATTAAAATTATTCTCTATCAAACACTAGTAATACCACTGTAAATATTTCTGCATAATGATAGATTCGGTCTTTATTTATCAACCTCTTCTTAAATATTAAAACAAGGTACAAGTAATATAAACTTAGGTGTTAATAAGAGATTCATGTAGCTAATTGTTCCTTTATGGGTTGTTGTTCAAAACATTATCTAAACATTACCTTGAATGGCAATAAAAAGTTCTAAAACTCTATCCTATATTTTATTTTATTCAGTTATAGTTCCTGTCGCAACTGCGACAGGAAGACTGTTTTCTTGATTCTGGACTTCCTGTCACAGAAATGACAACAAGGTCTAAATTTTATATAAACTTATTTTTATTATATAGATAAATGGACTAAGATAGTTCTTGTCATAGATATGATAGTAGGATTGATTAGTAAAACTTAGAATGACTATTATATGGTGAAATATGACTGAAATATGGATTAGAAATTATATAAATTTGACAAACTTATGGATGCAATTATATGAACAAAAGATGGATTATTGCTTGGAAAGTGTGTTTCCTTGATTAGAGTTTTAGAAAACGGATTTGAAATGATTTATAGGATAACATTGATTTGTTTTATTCTATTTATTGATCTTGAGGAAAGATAGAACTAATATTTTTAAACATAAGTATGCATGAAACCTCATTGTATGAGAGTGAAGTAGTCAAACCTCATCATTTGATTTTATTGCTTGGATTATGAAATAGTATTTGAATATGAAGTAAAATCATTAGTTTCTACAATCTATTTAAACCATGTATTTATACTAATTGAGAATATAATCAGATTACAAAATCTATATTGTTTTTAAAAAGATTTATAATGTTCTTCATTACTATTTGATCGAAAAGTGTGCTTTCTTTATTGATGCATGGGGAAGAGATTTAGAGATGGTCATAGGTGATTTTGGATCTTTATTCATTGATTTTATTTATTTACTTCTTGGGGAAAGAAGGTAGATTTTTATCTAGGAATGTTATTGGGTTACTTTCTGAGCTAGGATGTCGAATGTGGATCTTCAGAGATGGCTTTTCCTCTTTTCAGGAATTGAACCAAGTTACTATTTAAAGGATTAGATCTAATCGAGATGACATTGAAATACATGTTTATTTGTCTAGCAAAACTTATTTATATATATCTCTGCCACATCTTATTGTGAGACAATCTACTTTTCATTATTTAGAAATGCACATTTAGACATCAGGGTTGCATCAGGTGTTCTCTCTTGCCAATTGTTTCTAGGTAGCTAGACATTTCATGCAGGGCTGGATTTCCTTTGTTTCATGAAGGGATCTAGGGAAGTGTAATTGCTTCATGGTTGGGTGGAAAAGCACCTGGGCCATGTTCTCGTCTCTTGGCTCATAGGTGGTGGACCACTTGGTTCGTGCGACTGACGAGCATATTGATTCATTTATTCTTGTTGAACGTGATTATTGGATGTTACGTTATGGTATGATTGTCAAAGGACTTTGTGTATGATTTTATAGTGCTTTTACCTGGAATGAGCATGTGAGTTGTAATATTTAATGACTTATTCGATTTATATTGATGAGATTATCTTTTGCAAGATTTAATGATTCTTATGGATTCTTATTTATGAGGTTTCTCTTTTGAGAAGATTTATTGACTTTATTGAATCTTATTGTCGATATTATCTTTCATTTTGATATTGTAATTAAGCAGATTAATTACGCCCCCTTTTTATCTTTTGGAAGTTCTATTTAACTGGATTATTTACATCTTTTTACTTTTTACAATATGATGTTGTATTTAAGTGGATTATTTACTTCATTTTACTAAATATTTACTTTTGTGATGGTTTGAGGGCTTTTACATTTGGTATCAGAGTGCAGTTCCAGCATTGGGAGCTTTGGGTGTGTGTGTTGCTCAGTTTGATCAAGCATGTGTGGGTCCTTATGTGTTGGCTTGTTGTGGATAGCATGTGCCTTCTTTTCTTTTTACAAGGTTAGATAGACCTTGATGATTGTTCTTGAGTATGAATGACTAGGTTCTTTTCTTCTTTTAGGGTTATGCATTAGTATGTGAAAGAGGATGTCGGATCATATGTTTGACTTATTTTATTTTGTCTTCTGGTGAATGTTGGCTTGAAATGCATGTTGCATTGTTTCATTGAGAGCATGATCATGAATATATGTGTGTGTGTGTGTGTGTGTGTGTGGTTATACGAAAGATAGTATTACATTGCCTCATTGAAGTTTAAGGAAATAAATGATAACTGTTGCTTGTATGAAAGAATGGTGTTGTGAAATCTTGGTTTTTGAACCTGATTTTGCCCTAACTTAAATCTTGGTTGTTGAATGTTTGCAAGTATATGACTGTATGAATGTTTTATTTTGCCACAAATTTGTGTTTGAAAGAAGAATGGCTATTTTGATTTCTATGCTTTTAGAAAGTTGCCTTCCAGGATGGGTATTGAATATGGGGAAAATAGGGAACCTTAGGTTTCCTTTTCAAAACCTACCCACCGTTAATCGGTTTTATGTATTTAATTCCCTACCATATCATGTTAATGAGATGTTGCATTCAAGTTGGGGATGCATGTAAGTTAACAAGGACGCACCAGGTTTGGTCAGGCATTCTTCAGTTTGATTGTGATTTCCTGGATCGGAATGGAATCTTTGTTGCTAGGTATCTTGATTGATGTTGTGTCAAAATGATCTTATGATATAGAAGTGTTTGAAATCTTAGAGGACTAGGTTACTTGTGTGATTGAATGTGTTCTCTTAACTCACCCCAATTTGTATCCAAGCGTAGTGTAGCATCGTACTCCCTCTCTAGTGGCTAGAATTAGTCACATAGTTCATGTAATGTGAAAACTTTTGAATTTTGATATTTATTTATTTGACTTTGATAATTTCTCTAAATGTTGTAAAGACCAGCATTGAAAAATTTTATTCTTATTTATGAAAAAGTATAGCCATCAAAATTTGATATTTACTTCTCTTGCAACTTTGATGGTCATGTTGGTTTTACTGTTGAAATTGCGCGCATTTTTATACCTTATTGTTGGAATTGAAATTTTTTGTTCTTTAGAATTTATTTATTTATTTATTAGTCGTGACTATGCTTGAATATTTTTAAACTATTGGTCATGTATCATGTTATGTTTTCTATCATGTCCATGATGAGCCTCTGATAGGTTGTGTAAGGGAGTAGGATACAGAGAATATACTATCTCATAGCGTGTGTGTTACTAAGAGCTTTGGTAGATTGATTTAACATTGTTGAAGTGTTGAAGAAGTTCTGAATTGGATTTTGGTGTCACTTTGGATCACTCGAAGTAAGTTGAAATTTTGAAGGAAATTTTTGATAGAAGAATTGGAAAAAGTTAATAAAGAATTGATGAATATTAAAAGGAGTAATATAGAATATATGGAAAGAATAAAGGTGTTAGGAAGGGAAAAGTATGAAAAGTTTTGTGAAAATGACCTTTTGAAAAAAGAATTGGTGAAAGAAGAGTTGATGTTGTTTAAGGAATGAATAATTGCAAGGAAAGTTGAAGAAGCTAGAAGAAGGAAATTCAAATAGAAAGATCAAATTGATGAGTTAAAACAATTGTTTGCAGTATGCCAAAAAGAAAAAGAATGTTGGAAATCAAGCCATTAATTTGTGAAGTCTCATGTGATAGATGATTTATGATCTTTTGATCAATCACTTGGTAGTTTGCTGAAGAATGTAAAGGATGAAAATGATGATGAATCTTCTATCATAGCTAGTTGTTTGGATGATAATGTTGGTTTGAAAATATTGAAGAAAATTGAATATATAGGAGAAGGTTTGGGTAAGCATGGGCAAGGAATCAAAGAGCTCATTGAATCAATTGTGGTGACTAAGTATGAAAGTCTCAGGTGTCGAGGTAAAGGAAAAGAAAAGACAAATGTTTTTGCAAATACTAAGAAGTCATTTCAAGAAAAGAAGATTTTACATTGTTCATATTGTGATAGAGAAGGACATAGAAGTGAAAATTGTTGGAATTTACATCGTTGCAAAAATTTGTGGTTTGAAAAGAAATCATAGTGAAAAGACATGTTAGAATATAGAGTTTAAAAAAAAATGAATCTAGGACAAGTTGTTTAAAAATGAGTTGTGATTGGATAAATGATATTTGATTGGCAAAAGAAAAAGGAAAAGAATTGAACAAGTGCATAGAATAGAAAGAAATTGAAGAAATTCAATTGTTTTAGCATTGTGCAAAAGCACGAGAAAGAGAAGAAAGAGTTTTCCAAGAATTTTGAACTGTAGATCATATTGAAGATAAATTTTGGTTACAAGTAATGAAAGAGGAAATGGATTCCATCGGTAGGAATGATATGAGAAGTATAGTTTTAGAGGTGTTGTTTGCACAATCATTGGATATAACCTAGTTGGAGCACCTTTGGAGTTTTGTCTTATTGTTGGAGATCTTGACTAATGTTTGTTTAGAGGACTAATTTTTTATGTTATATTATGTTACCATGCGATTGCATGTGCATTGTGATGATTGATTTGTGTCTATGATGAATTGATTTATGCCTTCTTGGTGTGCATTAAAGATGTTATTGTTACTCTTATGCTAGAATAAATGTAATTGAGTGGTAGTTGTACTATGTGATGGATTAGATATTGAATTGGCAATTGTACCATGTGAATTGATTGATTGATTATACTTGGGTTATTTGATGGACGCAATGTTAAATGTGAAATTGAGGTATTGTTTTGTATAAGGTTGAGTAGGACCTATACTTTCGTGGATGGTGCCACATGGGAGGATGTAAAAGGATATTAATATGTTTTCTTAGAATTAATGATACCTTAATGATACTTTGAGTTATTGTTATTGCTTTAAGATACTTTGATACTTTGTTGATGGTAGATTGATTCATTATTACTTTTGATGTGTAATAAGACATTGGGACGATGTCTCTTCCAAGTAGGGAAGGATGTCATGTCTTGCTTTTTATGGAATATATAATTATTATAGATTAGAGAATATTTGCCATGATTGTTTTATGTTGAGTAAGTCCCACTTGTGTAAAGGTAATATTATGATGTTATATTTGTGTAAATTGGAAAGTTGATTTAAATATTAAAAAATTATCGATATGATGGTAATGATTTGCTTCGGCTATGTTTTGGAGAACTAACCTATTGATGTCTAGTTGAGTGCAAATGAATGTAGGTACTTGTGGAAGACAAGGACATGGTTGAGGTAGAGACGTTCTAGCCACTTGGCAAGAACTATTTGGGATGGTTAACTCCAATGCAATCACACACTCATGTAGTCTCATATTGCATTTTGAATGGTTTATTATGCATTAATTGTGTGAATAATAAATGTGATTGATGTTTAGATGCTTAGAAAATTATTATGTTTTTAATTGTTAGGAAAATCCTTTTTGAATGCATGATTTGATTATAAAAATTAATTTTTTTTAATTATATTTTAAATGGTGTATTGTAATTTTTTAAATAGTGAATATATATATATATGGGGTTGTATTTTATATATTTAAATAAATAATAAATAACACTTTCTATTTATGTGAGTATAGATGTTTGAAAGACAATATGTTAAATTAGTTTTAAAACAATTATATTAAATTGTGAATATATATATAATTTTATTATTCTTGATTGATTAAGAGTGCTTTTGTGTTAATGAAAAATAATAAATTATATTAATAGTACTATTATATGTAGAAAATGAATAAAAGAATTAAATTTAACCTACTGTCATACATGTGACAGTAAGCTAATTAAATAGATGATATTTCAGTGTAAAGAGAAATTTGTGAGCTTTTTAAATAGTCGATTCTGATGCAAATCAAAGGTGAACTTCAGTTAACTAAAAAGGAAAGGTAAACCAAGAATGGTGAATGCCAATTTTAGGGTAGATTTGGAATAAAAACAAAGGAGGTTAGCAAAAAATGGAATCAGCTACAGGCGACCAATAGCTTTGGTTGAAGAAGCAACAGAAAGGAATGGGAAGGTTGCGATTGGAGGTAGGAGTGAGCGAACAAGGCAGCGTTGACCCCTCTAAGAAAGTGAAACTGACTGGGTATTTTCCTTATTGATGAATGCAATAATTATTGGTTGTTTGTTTTCTCCTTGGCAATTTTGCTTTCCTTATTTTATGTAGTGTAAATTAATCGCTATATTTTTCTGGCTGTTGGAAATCAACCCTCTAAAAATGACTAACCTTAGCTAGTTCCTTATCTTTGTTTTGTTGATTAGATCTCTCTCTTGTCCCTAGCGTCGACCTATTGTTTGGATGCATTAATAGCTCCTTAAAAATCTGAGCGATCAGCCTTCTATTTCTTTTCTTGTCGCTGGTCCTTTGTAGCCATGTCAATGATATTGAATAGGCCGTCTATTTCTGACTTTCCCTACTAGTTCTAAACTTATTATCTAGTCTAATTTAATCCTCTATTTTTATTCTATTTCTCTCTTGGATGCCACCTCAGATAGATCTCTTTTATTTGGCCACCTAGTTGTTTGGTAAGAATGGCTTTCTCTTCAAACCTGAGCCGAATATGCCTTGATCTTGTGTTTCTGTGTGGATCAACCTAATATGAGTTGGTCGCCAGTGTTTTATTTGCTACTTGCGCATGACCTTTTGCTTCCTGTTTGCTTTCTTTCCTAGCAGATCATTGTTTCTTTATTTTTATGATAAGTAAAAATGCCTCCTTGATATTGTTTACTGTTGGAAACATAGTTAAAACCCCAAATGTGGTTAAAATTATTCTATGTCAGACACTAGTAATACCGCTGTAACTTTTTTTGCATAATGATAGATTCAGTCTTTATTTATCAACCTCTTCTTAAAGATTAAAACAAGGTACAAGTAATATAAACTTAGGTGTTAATAAGAGATTCCTATAGCTAATTGTTCCTTTATGGGTTGTTCAAAACATTATCTAAATATTATCTTAAATGATAGTAAAAAGTTCTAAAACTTTGTCCTGTATTTTATTTTATTCAGTTACAATTCCTATCGCAACTATGACAGGAAGACTATTTTCTTGATTCTGGACTTCCTGTCACAGAAATGATAGCAAGGTCTAAATGTTATCTAAATTTATTTTCATTATATAGATAAATGGACTAAGATAGTTCCCATCATAGATATGATAGTAGGATTGATTAGTAAAACTTAGAATGACTATTATATGGTGAAATATGACTGAAATATGGATTAGAAATTATATAAATTTGATAAATTTATGGATGCAATTGTATGAACAAAAGATGGATTATTGCTTAGAAAGTGTGTTTCTTTTATTAGAGTTTTAGCAAAGGTATTTGAAATGATTTATAGGAGAACATTGATTTGTTTTATTCTATTTATTGATCTTGAGGAAAGATAGAACTAATATTTAACATAAGTATGCATGAAACCTCATTGTATGAGAGTGGAGTAGTCAAACCTCATCATTTGATTTTATTGCTTGGATTATGAAATAATATTTGGATATGAAGTAAAATCATTAGTTTCTACAATCTATTTAAACCATGTAAATACAAATTGAGAATATAATCAGATTATAAAATCTATATTGCTTTTTAAAAGATTTATGATGTTCTTCATTACTGTTTGATCGAAAAGTGTGTTTTCTTTATTGATGCATGGGGAAGGGATTTAAAGATGGTCATAGGTGATTTTGGATCTTTATTCATTGATTTTATTTATTTACTTGCTTATTTATTTCTTGGAGAAATAAGGTAGATTATTATCTAGTAATGTTATTGGGTTACTTTCTGGGCTAGGATGCCGAATGTGGGTCTTTAGAGATGGCTTTTCCTCTTTTTAGGATTTGAACCAGGTTACTATTTAAAGGATTAGATCTAATAAAGATGACATTGAAATAGATGTTTATTTATCTAGCAAAACTTATTTATATATATCTCTGCCACATCCTGTTGTGGGACAATCTCCTTTTCATTATTTAGAAATGCACATTCAGACATCAGGGTTGCATCGGGCGTTCCCTCCTACCATTTGTTTCCAGATAGCTAGACATTTCGTGCAGGGTTGGGTTTCCTTCATTTCATGAAGGGATCCAGGGAAGTGTAATTGCTTCATGGTTGGATGGAAAAGCACATGGGTCATGTTCTCATCTCTCGGCTCGCAGGTGGTGGACCACTTGGTTTGTGCAACTAATGAGCGTATTGATTCATTTATTGTTGTTGAACATGATTATTGGATGTATTATGGTATGATTGTTAAAGGACTTTGTGTACGATTTTATAGTACTTTTATCTGGAATGAGCACGCTAGTTGTAAGATTTAATGACTTATTTGATTTATATTGATGAGATTATCTTTTGCAAGATTTAATGATTCTTATGGATTCTTATTTATGAGGTTTCTCTTTTGAGAAGATTTATTGACTTTATTGAATCTTATTGTCAAGATTATCTTTTATTTTGATATTGCAATTAAGCAGATTAATTATACCCCCTTTTATCTTTTGGAAGTTGTATTTAAACGGATTATTTACATCTTTTTACTTTTGGCAATGTGATGTTGTATTTAAGTGGATTATTTACTTCATTTTACTTTATTTACTTTTGTGATGGTTTGAGTAATTTTACAAAACCTTTGCCTTGATATTTCATGTTTTGGAACATACGATATGCAATTGGATTTTTGTTGTTTTGGAAACAAGACGCGAGTCCATTTTTAGATGTAGAAGGTGGGGTGGTGGAAGAAATTTGTTTCTCTTTGACAAGAGAACCACCACGGATGAAAGTAGTAGGACAAATTGGATAGAATAATGGATTTGGAATGGGGTCCATAGGAGATGGTGGAGGATCAACATGAGATAATGGAGGATCTACAAGAGACAATGTAGGATCATGCAATGGATGACTTGGGATGCTTGGATCTTGACTAACATTATGCTCAATAGGAGGGGAAGTGATGGGATCCAAGTTACTTGTTTGGTTATCTATGCTTTCTTGGGGATCAAGTGTCTCATTCTGGGAAGAGGGTGTTGTGGAAGGATGGATAGGAGTAATTTGGATATCTTGTTCATGGATGGTTGTGGGATTATGGATGGGTGAAGTGATAATCTCTAGCTCATGCAATTCATGAAGTGGGATAAGAGGATCATCATGGCTCTCGTGATCATAGATAGGGTCTTGATCATAGAGGGGAGCTTGATCATAAATGGGAGCTTGATCATGAATAGGACCTTGATCATGGATAGGAGTTGGAGGAGTTTGAATAGTTTGATCTTGACTTGGTAAGGAGCATGTGGATCATGCTTTGGATTTGACACTTGAAATAGCTCTTGAGTGTGGATAGGGATGAAGGTGGCACGAATGGACATGATAGGCCTTCGATGTTCAACAATATGGCTACATGATGGGTCTTGTTTTGCATTCATGGTAGGTGACTCTTCAAAGGGCTTGATAAGCATAGGAATGGATAATGGTGTTGGGGTGATATACATGCTATGAGGAGGTTCAAGGATAGACATTTGACTGCATGATAGTATTTTATTCCATGATAGGAATCCTTGGGGTACATCCTTCATGAATTCTGGAGTAAGATAAGTATAGGTATATTGGGTCACATCCTTCATGATGGAAGATATTGTGGGCTTCGGATTAGGATCAAGTGGAGGAATAATAGGATTTGATGGTGGATTAGGAGTGGATAGATCACATGGTGGAGGGATAATAGGGGTTAATGGACTAGGTGGTGGATCAGACGGTGGATTGGGTAAAGGAGGATATTGTGGATTGGATGAATGATGATATGGTATATTGGGAAAAGGATTATGATGTGGAAGAATTGCATAGGAAAATGGTTCTTGGGAAATGGATGGAGGTGAATATGTAGATAAAGGATGATATGGATGACCTTGATGTCCCTTGTCATTGGATATACAATTAGGTATAGGGTTGTAACTTGTGCTAGCTAATGTTGGATTGTAAGAAGTTTGTATGTCTAAGTATGGATTCACATGGATTTGATGCTTTGGATTTTGCATGGACATGTAAGATGATGTTGTTGATGTGATACCATTAGGAGGATCTCCAGTGATGAGATATGTGAAAGGCTTATCATGGACGAGATTTCTCAATTTGTCCTTAGAGATAGGGTCCAATGTATCATAGTCATGTTTAAGTTGTTGTATTTGTGCTTCAAGTGGACAAGGAGATGTGTATGATGGAGGTTGGTATGATAGTGACACGTGTTGGATTGAAGATATAGCTTGGGTATGAGATCCATATAGGTGTTTAAGCTCCTATATGTCTGCATCATCTAGGTATAAATAGGATATTGGTTGAATTGAAGATGGAGGGGGATTGAACCAAGGTCTATTGATTATCAAGACCATCTTAATGAGGATTCTTGATTATGTGACCAAAGTTTGACTCATTGAAGCATAGGTTTGATTATGGATGGACTAGTGATGTTTCAAAGGATGATGTATGATTAAGGATAGGGGTTGGATGTTTGATTAAAATAGATAGATAGATAATGGATGATTGATTTTGGGGGTTGAGATAAATGGATTAGATTAGTGGATTAAGGGAGTGGATTATGATATGGATTATAGGTGATAATGGATGAAGAATTATGGACTAAGGATTGGAAATGGATTAGGAGGATAGAATGGATTAGGGTTAGGACCTTGATAGGATTAGGATAACTTGATGAAGATTAGGGTCCTATATGATTGATTTAGACATGGATTAGGGCTAGGTTGGGATGAAATGAATAGGATGATTATGGGTGATTAGGGTGATGTGGATAGGATGATGAGGATAAGTGTGGTAAGGTGATAAGATCATTAGGATGATTAGGATAGGATGAAGTGGATAAGAGGGATGATTAGGATAATGATATGGATGTTGAAGATGATTGGAATAGGATGGATTGGATAGATTAGGATGAAGTGGATAAGGCGAATGATTAGGATATGAGATGGATTAAGATGATTAGGATAAGATATGGATGATTAAAATAATGGATAGGGTATGATTTGATTAAAAATGGATGATTAGGATAGGTGATTAGGATGATTTGGATTGGATTGGATGAAAATGGATGATGTTGTGGATTCATGGTGTTTCGGATCTACATGTTGTAGATTTCTGATATTCTATCATTCAAATTGTGAATCTTGTAGTTGTAGATTGGGTATTTTGGATGTGTCAATGGATTCAGATTTGCATGGTTGGTTTTGCAATTTTTCCATTTAAAATGAATGGCTTTTTACAAATCTACGGAAGATTATTTTCATATCATAATAACCAAGGGTTGTATAGATGGAGACAATATTAGATTTTCATGCACTTCTAACATGGTTGGTTTTGTAGGGTTTTCATTTAAAATTTGTGGTCTTTTGCAAATCTATGGAAGATTGTTTTTGAATCATAATTATTAAGGGTTGTCTGAGTGGAATTTTAAGCATGGTCAAAGGCTTGTTCATTAGTCTTTGGTTCCTAACTTGTGGTTGTCCTAGAGTTGCATATTATGATATTTTAGATCTGATGTTCATGCCATTAGAAGAATGTACATGATGCATTAGTTCTATTGTTGCTAGTGGAGGTTTGAAAGTGCATGAACTTTTTAGTCCATATTTTTGTGGTTCTTGTTGGTTCCCAAAATTACTACAACCCAAAACCCTAAAGCATTACCCAATCACCCAGGCCAAGGGTGTCATCGGAGTGATTGGAAGGTGGTTTACAAATAGGTTTAGGGTGATTTTGGCCAACTTACAGGAGTGGGTAAACTCCTCTACACTTCAACCTTATCTAGGCTTAGGAGGTTAATCCTGAGGTATCCCTTAACAAGGATTAACAACAATAGAAGATGTTTTCTGGGTCATATCATTGCAACAATACCCAAATTATTGTTTTAATCCCTAAATACAATCACTAGATTAAGACAATCTTGTTGCACTAAAACCTCTATATAAGTTAATGAAAAGCACTCTTGCAATAATGGAAGGTGCTAGTATGCATGTTTAGTTTCCTAAAATTGGGACTTTGAAGAATCACTAACAATATTTCCTGGTTACAACACAGAACTACAAGAATGCATACAGTAGTAACTATCTACTTCACACTTTCAGTAAATTTGTTTTAGTTTTTAAAAGAGGTGTGGGTGATCAGACATTTTAGATAAGTGCCTATTAGGACAGGTTACATAGTCCATAGTTTAGTAGAGGATAAGATAATAGAGAAATGGAAACAAGCACTTCTTGGATACCCAGATGCAAAATAATAACCAATGAGGAATATGCTTAGTAATCCTTTATCAAAATGAAATCATTCATGTACAACCATGGAAGAGATAATCACATAGCATGTAATGTTTTAAGAATCTGTCATATTCATCTAATCAATTGTTACAATCATACCACAAAGTGTGGCAAGAGGAAATCCTAGCTGAAACTTAGGATATCCTTGAAAAGTTACATGAGAAAAAGGAGTTCATACATTGATTCTTGAAACCAATTTGAATCTTTTCATAACCTTGTCATCTTCCCTACTAGAGAACTGGAACTTTTGTTCGTTGAAACCCTAGAGAGCTTTGCAAATTTGTTGCCTAAAAAATTGCCAAAATACCAACCTTTGAAAATTTATAGCCTTCACAACTCAAATCAGATGTAAAAATGGGAGGGAAAGCCACACCAACTCCACCTACTACAATAAAAACATCAAATTCAACCACCCACTTTGCGTTAATGGTGATATGGAGAGTTGGTGGCATGTTTTTCCACATTTTTGGGCACTTCTAGGCCTTCGGTGGGTGTCAGGTCCGCGAGAGAACTTGGAACTTTGGGACTTTTGGAAAAAGTCCAAAAGTCTTGGCGGGTCTCGAAATCCCGCTGGAACCAAGAGTGGCAAAATTCAAAATTGAAAGTTTAACCCAAAACTGCACAAAATACTTAGCCCTTTCCTCAAAAAATTATTTGAAAAATTGATTTTGCACCTCCAAATTCGTCTTGAAAAATTAGGGGGTGTAGAAAGATTTTGAACTTTCTAGAGGGTCGTAGGGTCGCGGAGGGATTTTGGAACTTTTGGAAAAGGTCCAAAAGTCCTTGTAGGTCCCAAAGTCCCACAAGAACCTTGTCTAAAATCCCCTGCGGGTCCTAAAATCTCACAAGAACAAAAGGGCCTGTAACAGAAAGAGGTTGAGGAAAGTATATATATAAAATATGAAATATAAGTATAAGTGGCAATACTAGATTTCTTATACTTTATTTATATTTTATGTATATATTGTCAGGATTTTTGAGAGTGGTTTTAGATCCATAGGAGTTAAAATGCAGAATCTAGAATTTGGAGGATCCATCAGATTTCAGACTTGGCCAAATTTTTAGGCTTTTAGGGTTTTAGACTTAGCCAAAATTAGGAGTCCAGCAACATGCATCAAGGTAAAGGCACAGAGACCCCTTAGGAAAATTTTGAGAAATTGGACAAGATGATGCAAATATGAGGCTAAAAACCTAGGTGCCAAAAGTTCCAAGTTGCACTATTTTTTAGATATATGGTTTTTGTTTTGTTGTTTACTTTGGTTTTAGTTTTTGGTCCATGGCTATGCTTCTCTCACCTCTTTTGCAGGATGCATGTGTGCAACATGAGGTTGTAAGTGTAATTTTGATGTACCTACATATTGCATGGAGAACTTGACAATGGATCTACAGAGTTTTAATGGTGTTGTGTGTGTGCAACAGAGAGATCCACCATGATAATGATAATGTTGGTAGTGAGTTGCTGGTCCTTAGATAATTATAATTATTTGTTATAGACTATTTGGATGCCATGGAGTTGTATATTTTGGTTTGTTGCCTTTTGGCCATAATTGAGCATTGGTGTGTTAAATAATAAAGAGGTAGTGTGATTGATGGAGGAGCATCACGGGCAAACAAGCAATCGACATCGCCCAAAAATAATTTCAGTTTGTTTTATTCATTTTTGGTGTGTGTGTGTGGCTTTGTTGGCATCTCTCAGTCTTGCAGTATAGGTGGAATGAGCAAATTTACAATTTTCAGTTTTTTACAATTTTGGGTACTGGGGCATGACCGGTTGACTTCACAGAAACAATTTTTTTGTTAAATTGGTGAAGTTTCATGGTGAATCCTTGCATAGGAAAATTGTTAGAAGCATCCTAGAATTGATGATGAAGATTTCGTGAGCAGAATCCTTCTATTTTCCAAGATGTAATTGATTCATGACTTATGGTGACAATTTGGCGAAGTTTTAAAATTTCAAAATCTGTGAGGTTTAAGGCAAACTGACTTAACAGAAAGCTAGGTAATGTCGATATGCACATCTCTATAAGTTTTCAAAAAATCTGAGCTCTTGGTAAAAAGTTATATCAAAAGTCAGTTTTATGTTCCATGTATTCATTTCATAGGCAACAAAGATGTTATTGTTGGTATATGCTGGCACTGGCAATGTTCTTAAGGTACAGATAATGCATTTTGTGAGTTCTTTGCATATGATTTGACTTCCTCCGAAACGAAGTGAATTTGGGTCCAGTCTGGGAATAATGAAGCTTGGGACAGATTTGGCGTATGTTATTATTTGACAACACTTGGGTTGCACGGCTATTCTATGAGCAATATTAAGTGATTGTCATGTTATGAGATTGTGGGAGTTTGTAGACTCCATCTTGCATTGTTCTGCTTGTTTCATGATCACCGAAAGGTGCCATTGGCATGGCGTGCTATCTCCTAGAAAGTTTTGTATGACATTTTTTTGTCATCGTCATTGGTATGCTACAGGGACTTGCATGGACAGTGTGGAGGTTGAAGTATAAATCCAAATGAAGTGATTGGTGCGTTTGGAATGCCCATGTGGCAGGGTGTGTGTTATTCCATCGTGGGCATAGAACTTATTAAAATATCCAATTCAAACTTTGCAAAAGAGGGCGATGCCTCATATGTAGCAGATATAGAATTTGAAAAGCAATAATTGGCAGATTTCAACGCCAAATTCAAAATACTCTTGGCAGATTTCAAAGATGAAAAGAAACTATAGGGGTGGGAAAAATGCCTAGATGTCCAAAAAGGAAAAAGAGGAAACACTGAAGGTTTTGAGATGCCTCTTGGAGACTTTTATTTGTATTTCATTTACTTCCCTATTTTGGGAGGGTAGAGGGGAGGAGATCCAACGTCTATGCTACCCAGGAAGAAATAAAAATGCAGTGAATAGGAATTGATGGTGGTCGTTGCCACAAGAAAGTTGCACCTAGTGGAAACATACAGAATTAAGTTCACTGTTAAAGAATTAAGATAAGACAAAAACTACAGATGGAGTAGAAGAAGCCTTTTGAAAATAGAGAATAGTTTCTCTACCAGAAGATCAGCGGAAACATATGAATGGAAGAATAAAAGATACAGTGACAGATTGGAGGCAAGGAGCAGAGTGAAGAGGAGTTGTAGAGAGAGGGCAGATTGTCTTGAGAGGCCATAGAAGACCATAGTTGTAAATCATTTTCGGTAGAGTACTGTAGTTAAATTGTTATTGAATTTAAATATCCATAATATAAGTAGTCAATTGTGTTGTAATATGTATTGTGAATGTATTGTGCTAAGAGGAAGAGGTTGAATGTTTTGAGTTTGTGTGAATTTGTGGCAAGAGAGAGTTTCTTCTACACCAATGATGGACTATTTAGAAGGTCTTTTGAAGGCCATGCATGAAGAAGGAAGAGGTGTCGTCAAATTTTTAAGGATGTGAATTGTGTTAACATGAGAGACTTTCCAGATCATGGTTTAGTGGGAGCTTTATGCAAGAACATAGTTGGTTGTGACTAATTATCTTCTAAGTTGAAGATGATGACAATGATGCCATGGAAATCTCTTGTACACAGTTGGAGTTTTGGAATGATATGGTTGTGTTTGTAAATCTTCCACATAGAAGTTTATCACAATGCCATGGGAGGCTCTAGATCACTCTTAGTGAAATTTTTTTGGCAATGATGTGAATCTATCATTTATTGACAGATAGTCTTCTAGTATTGAAGATGTGTATTATTGTGACATGGTAAATCCTGAATCAACTATTAGGTCTTGACAAGATATAGGGTTCTTTTTTAGCAAATCTATTTGTCGAAGATAGATGATCTTTTATTATGAAAAAGTGAATCATGGCACCATAAGGGATTGAACCTTGAGTTTACATTGATCATGTGGTGGGAGCATTAGCTATGATTTGGAGTTAATCTTTTAGTGTTGAGTACAATGATCATTTTTCTTTGGAGAGTGATGCTCATATATATTATGGTGTTATAGTTGGAGTCTAGTTGGTATGAGATGATTAAAGGTGTACCTATTATTGCTAGATAGATTAAGGTGAAGATGGAGATCTTTTGGTTGTTGGAGATAAAATGTTTGAACCAAATGAGTCTCTTAGTAGGTTTCAATAGAAAGATCAAGGAGCCTACACTTAAGGCTAAATGCGAGTTCAACATGGATCTAATGAGAAGATTGTTCAAAGATTGAGTCAAAGTGATTTAGAGCATCAAAAGAAGAATAATCTCATACCCCATTCTCAAGGAGGTCCACTTGATAGAGAATGCAACTTGATAGACATAATTCACTTATTTTTTTAGATGCATGAACTAGTTTTACTTTGTATTTTAATGTATCTGTCTAGGATTGTGTAGAAGCCAATTTTGAGGATGAGTTTGAGAAATCAAGGGCATGACTAGTAGCGAAGGGTTAATTTTATAGATGTGAGAATGGATGTTGTCATATCTTCTCTTCTATTGAGAAGCTTACATCTTTCAAATTCTTTGATATGTTATTGTTGTGTTTGACCTTGGGGTTGAATAATTAGATGTGAAGATAACTTTTCTATATGGGGATATAGAGAAGGATATCTATGCTACATAGTGAGAGTACTTTGTAGTGAAAAGATCATGGTTTGCAAGATCTCTCTATGGATGCATGTTTGTGAACTATTATGTGTTCTCATTTCTATGGGAATGAAGCTTTTAGTTGAACAATGTTCTTTTAAAGTAGATAAGATAAAGGACATGAGTGACATCCTTTATGTGAGTGCAGTCGGTAGTCTACTATAGCTTGTACCAAACAAAACATTGTTGAAGAAGAGTCCTAAGTAGGTATATGTGCCCATTCTAGAGAAGGATTATTGGACTGTGATGAAAACAATCTTCATGCATCTTGAGACACATCTGAGTGTTTGCTTTGCTACCAAGGATGATGAACTTTTGAGCAAGACAATGGACATACAAGGATTTGTGGTTTTTTGGGTAAGAGATGTGGATAACAAAATATCTACAAGTGGATATGGGTTTACCTTGTCTTGTGGTGAGGTTAGTTGGATGAGTGAGAAATGGGCTATGGTTGTTCTTTTGGCTATAGAGGAAAATTATATAACATCTACTTGTGCCTATAAGGAGGAGATTTGGTTTCAGGGAGTACATTCAAATATTAGGTTGAAACAAGATTGAGTATAATAGTCAGAATGTCACCAATGTGGTAGAGAACCCCATTTTTTCAGATGCAGATGAATTACTTTGATATGTAGTTTATAGATGTTGCAATTACTTTGATAAAACCCATGAGCACAAAGGAGTTCAAATGGTGCAAGATGGCTATGTGGATGTTTTATCTTTGTAGTAAGCTTGTTTTTTCAATTTTTGGCCCCTTATGCAATGTATACAACATGTGGAAGAATGTTGGGAAAAGTGTTGTACACACCTTGCATTGAAATATTTGATATTTTGTAAAGTTGTGGTCCATGTTAAAATGGAGTGCCACACTTTGTGGGAGCTCAATATTTTTCTAAGGAGTTGGTGTGTGTAACATTGAAAATACATTTAATATTAATGACACATTGGGGAAAACGCATTTAGTATTTGGTGAGTCATGGTTCTAATAATCACATAGTTTATTGGGCCCATTTGAGGAATACATTTAATATATTGAGGTCATTGTAAAATGCATTCAATATTGTAGAAAATATTTAATACTTGACCCACATGTAGCAAGCCAATCTCAAGTTCTAGGCTTGAAGAGTGCAATTGATGTGCTTAGAGAATATGTTGTCATTTGGTCCTAGTGAAATACTTGGATACCCACCTTGGAGATGCACTTGGGTGCATTGATTATGGGTGCTTGGAGCATTAAATAATGATGACAAGAAAACTTAGTATTCCCTTGCTTGTTGCTCCCTTGCCTATAAATAAAAGTTTTGGGATGGAAGTTAGACACCACTTATATTTGTTCATTGTGAGTGAAGCTAGGTGTAAGCACTTGGAGGCTTGAGTTGCTTATTCAAGAGATCCTAAGAAGCATGAAGGGGGACACGTGGATCTCATTTGTTCTTGGATTGATCTCATTAAGAATGCAACAATGATTGATCACTGTTGTTGAAGAATGCTATATCTTGAATGGTTTCCTCTTTGATTGAGAGTGTTGATCTCCATGTGAAGGTTTGAGCCTAATATTGTATTGTAACTATTTTGTTGTTGAGAATACATTGGTTTTGTGTTTTAGATGCCAAGTTTTTACTAATTTTTTTTCACAATATATCAATATTTTTCTCTTATGTGATTGTTCTGTCTTTTTTTTCATTCTTGTATGTGAAGATGTAGAATTTGTGTAGATCTAATGACTTGTGACATCTTTCCTTGCAAGGTGAAAATTGTTGCATATATTTCCCTTCATTTAATATCATAACTTATTTTTGAGTTTTAATAGTACTAGTGTCAAAGGAATTTCTTTTTAATTGACAGAAACTCAAATGAAGGGATTGCCCTTTTGAAGTTTTCATAACTTTGTATCCTTAGTAGTTCCCTAAGCACCATTCTCCCATTGTTCTTTTTTCATAACTTTGTATCCTTAGTAGTTCCCTAAGCACCATTCTCCCATTATTCTTTTTCTTTTACTACATTAATTGTAAAATGTCATATTACATTATATTCCCAAAAAAAAGTACCCGGGGAAAGGACCCAATAGATAACAATGATTCAATTGTTGCTTTGGTGCCACACAACAACCCCCCCCCCCCCCCCCCCCCCCCCCCCCCCCCTCCCTTTTTTTGATGGAGGGACCTAGCAGGGGCATGAAGCCCGCTAGCACACCTTAGGATTGAGGGGTATCCATTCTGCCAAATTCGCCCGGGGTATGATCTCGGCCTCATCCCTTAAGATGTCGGGGCCTTGCACTCAACAAACTTGATCCCTGGTGGGCTCATTTGGAGCCATTCAACTTCACCAGCAGTACTTGTAAAGTTAAACACTAGTAACCATTATGTTTGTACCTATAAATGGACCAAACATCTCTATTTTTACAAGTCACATTTAAGCAATAACCAATCATATGACGACACATAAAACACTCAATAATACAAGTGTCATGCTCATTTTTCAATCTAGTTTTTCTTTTGTGTGTGTTTTAGGGCAACTTAGCAAAGACATCACTGATGTTGTTACATTGTTGATACTCATAATTCAAAACAATAGCTTTAAGCTCTTAACGGGGTGTACTGAATTTTAGACAACGCGTTTCAAATAATGAAACTTGGTTTAATGACAGTGAAGAGCTCCAGCCAAAACTTCATGGCCTCATAGCTCCAGGCCTTTTTTCAGGCGAAACCATTTTTAAATGCCTCATGTAATAAACGTTGTCCCCTTTGCACCACCACAGAAATGCACATATGACCTCAAATTTGAGGCGCCCGCTTATGTTCTGCACGGGAGGAGAGAGACAATTTAATAGAAGAAGAAAACCCTAACAGGGTTTGCCAAGGAGAAGAGGTGTTCCTCATATTGGGTAAAGGAAATCCACAATGGCTAACAAGCGACGTGTCTGAACTAATGCCACGCAGAATGCGTGGAGAATGCCTCTTGTTAAAATGTGTCTTGCAGTTTCTTTTCCTAAAGACTCTAAAGGTTAGGGAAGGCTAGTATTTTTTATTTCCCTCAATTTTTTTCTACAAGATGGACCCAGGAAACCCAGGAAAATTCTTATACGAACATAAGAGAATTTAAAAACAGTAATTATCTTTCTGGTTTTTGGTTGTGAACGGTTCCCTACGCAAAAAGAAATGACAAACTATGATTACTATAATCTCTTCCGAAGGCAGGGGCTAATAAATGCAACTTCTATTTTTTCTTAGAAGATGACTAGTTGTTACATGTATTGGAGATTGAGTGTCAGAATTTAGTCATCCAAATTTCACCTGCAAGTAATTCATTAGAAAACACACACTACGAAAATCCTTGCTAGTAATAAAGTTTGCAGAAGCACCAACTATAAAGTATCAATAATATAATTATTGTTAGACATCAGTGCCATCTTTGAAAAGTACTTTGTTGGAGTTTGACAAGTGTAGTTTTTGGATTTAACTGTGTAAATTTATTTGCATCAACCTTTTGGATCACATTCAGAGATCTATCATTAAGATGAGGATATAATGATAAGTAGGATAGTCTACTTAGATACTTTAAAAAAAAGAATGGCAGGGATAAAGGGTAAGGGACCAAGTTGGAGAGGAAAGGGACCAAGTTGGAGAGGAAAGGAGTAAAAATGAAATAATTATAGTAATAAAAATTAAAAATTACAAAGTTGTCTATTAAAAATTAGTTTATTTTGCTATATAAAAAGATTCAAGAAGAATAGGGAAGGGAAGAAAACAATGAAATCTTGACTATTAAGGAAGATAACATGTTACATTGTGCTGTTGCTTCCATTCTTTACTAGGAAATGTGGCTGAGCATACAAACTGCTGTGGGCTAATCCCCTGGAACTGTGCGCTTCCATAAGCTCCAAGGTTGAAAGGTATTCCCTTTCAGAAAAACATAATCCCTCTTTGGATTTGCTATCAGCACTGCATATAAGGAAATGTTTCCTGCATTTACAGCTGGTTAGACATCTTCTTTGGCTAGCTATTGTTAACGCTTGAAACTGTTTCCCTTGAAAAGGAACAAATGCATTTGTTGAATTGTGCAACTTGATCTATATAAAAAATTTAGGTCTTAATTCTCCTCCTTAAAGCCATGAAAGGTGAGAGATGTTTAATTGTTGGGAATGGTGAACTGAGGTTTCTTTAATGTTTTGATCAGATACTCTGGTAATACAACCTTTGTTGGATTTGAGATATTCATGCCAATCTTAGGTTTAAGTTCACATTTAATATCGTCATTAGAAGTAGTGGCCTTGACTGGAGGGGAGTTATCAGTTAAGAGAATGCTAGGGAAGAATGGAGAAGACAGGAGTAGCATTGTTCTCTCCTCAACCAAGTTTAGAAGTTCTAAAAAATTAAAAAATTCAATCAAGTACAAGAACTGGCCGCCTTAAATCATAAACCAAAATCCCATCCATTGAAAACTTAAGACAGCTTTAAACTTCAGCATTCTTCATCTGAGTGCAAGAGTCTAAAAAATTTGTTCTCTTTTCAACCAAGTGCAGCCATACATCATAAAGCATTTTTGAACATATGCTTTGCATTTACATGTAACATGCATTCTTCAGTGATTTTGTGGCTTATTTTTCTTCTAAGTGAAGCCATTTGCTTTGCTTCAATTAAATAACAATTTAAAGTTTTAACTTTGATATGAATTGCCAACTCTTTCAAATTGAATATAAAATATTGAAATTGAGATTTTATGGTGAAGATGGCCAAATGTGACAAGGTTGCCAATTGCCTGTGAGTGATGACAAGAATAACCATATGATTAATTTATTCAAATTTAATTATACAACGTTAACATTGCAAGTATTGATTAATATCCTCACAATATTGCATACAGACCCAATTCACATTATAATAACATTAAAATCCTTATGCTAAAATATTAAAAAACTTTACATGCTTCATATCAAACTCATCTGTTTATGTACTACATTTTCATACCACATAATCTAAATTGTAGCAGTTCAAGATCTCAGAATGTCAAATATTTACTCACGATTGTTCACTATTTAATTTAATTCATGTGGAGAATGATCTGAGCTCCATATTGGGGCTTAAGCGAGGCCGAATGTACAGGTGCATGGATGTAATTAGGTGAAATCACAAAGGAAAACCGTTGAAGAATCATGGCCAGTACTACTTTGGCCTCTAATAGTGCAAAGTTTTGACCAATGCAAATCCTTGGGCCTAATGAAAATGGCATGAATGCCATTGGATGCTTGGCAGCCTTTGAAATTCCTTCGCTGAACCGCTCTGGATTGAACTCATACACATCGTCTCCCCACAAAGATGGGTCATGGTGCATTGCAAGGATTGGAATCTGAAGTTGAGTACCTGCAGGAATTGAGAGTCTTCCGAGCTTCATTGGCTTATACGTTTGTCGGTTTATTGCCACTATAGGTGGATAAAGTCTCAAGGATTCATTGAAAATCATCCCCACCTGCAATAGTAAGGATGCTCCATATATTTATCTACTAATCAAAGTTTGTCTTTATAGTTTTGAGGAATAGAACAAATATCTGAGAAACATAGACTATCTACAAATCCTCTGCTATTTTTCTGAGCATTTCAAATAATGTAAATAGAATATTATGGAAACAAAACATGTTATAGACCATCAAGGGAAAAAATGAAATCTGGGTAAGGTTAATGTTATGTATTCTTACAATCTTTAGGCCATTCACAGTGTTTGCATTTGGAAAATCATTTTTCCCACACATTTCTAAGACCTCCTTACGTGCTAGTTCTTGCCAGTCCTGATGCATTCCCAACAAGATCATGGTCCATGTCAAGAGGATTGTTGTAGTTTCCTGTCCAGCTACATAGAAAATTATGCATTCAGAAATTATTTCATCTGTTGTCATGTTCATGCTATTCTGCACTTTTCCTCCTTGTTTCTTGTTGGAACTCATCATTAGTCCAAGTAAATCAGTACCATAGTCCAGTGACTTTTCAATGCCAACAGCCCTCTCCCTGCTTTCAATCACCTGTCTTGCACATGTTCTGATCTCCTTTCCCAAAAACCATAGTTGCAAATTCTTTTTTGTAGGAAGAAATCTGTTATAAAAAGTTATTCCTAGAATATATCAATCCTCAGTGAATTTATATAGGGCAGTAAATTCAAATTTAACATGTTAGGTATATCAGCAGTTATAAAACCTCCTTCTATAATCTAGGAATCTCTTTTCATTGGTTACATCGTTACAGCATTACAAATGGGGATTAGAAAGGAATCAGTAAGCAAACATGGATCAAGTCAAATCATATTGTGCTATGTGACATTCAAAAAGTTCTGAGGTAAACGAGTTGAGCCATTAATGAGAGTTGACAAGAATAGTTTAATTTGCAGTTATAAGTTTGTGTCTAAAGGACGTAAATGTCTCTAATATCCTTGAATTATTATATCAATTTATAGATAATAAAATTGTCAGGAACCAAAACCTTTCATTTGTTTGGATTCAAATCCAAACATGCTCCTCATATAGGATTTCTAGACTCTCGTGTCACTTTGTAATAAACTGAACTTCAACATGCTAAAATTCTATGTCCTGGCACTAGGCTATTGTGGTGTCAACTCTAGTATGCTGAAATTCTCATATTCCAATTTGTCAATATCTCTAGCAGACTAGCAGTAATATATTTTTTGGAAATTAGATGCATTTGTTTTGAGTCAATCTTTTGGTGATTTGCTATTAGTATAACATCCAGCTTTTGCTTAGTGCTTCCTCATGGGAATAGTACAGTTTTCAATGTATCACCTAGTAGGGTCTGAAGAACCAAAGTTATAACTTCTTTTCATCTCACGGTCGTTAATTCATAGCAGGGGACAATTTGTTGCAAATAACTGGGTAATATCAGCTTGTTTATGCCAAAATATAATCATTGAAGTGAGGCAGAAAGGTGGCATTGCATGCGTCAATTCAAGTTACAAAGAACTCTTAATGCTTATCTTGGCAGCATCAGGTCATGTTTTTGGTTAGCATTTTTGTCGTGGGAGATTGATGTTATAATATGGGGATGATTAGGAAGATCATAGACACATTTATTTTTTCCATAGTAAATATAAGGGTATTGTCCACTTATCGTTGTTGTTTCCCATAAATGAGGAAAGCATTGGCTGCTTATGAAAACATGAATCTTTGCATCTGAAATCTTTGAAACGAAGATTCTTACAGCATGTGGGTGGTAACTGTCTTGACTAATATTGACCTCTATGTTATTGATCTGGGGCATAGGGGTAAACCCAGTGGACATCACTCTCAATTGCTGAAACATACATGCGTTATAAGGAAAAACATTTATAACAACAATCAATTGCAAAGTTGTAACTAATTGAACAGTAAATGAATGGAGAAAAGAATATTGGAACAATCTACCCAAGAAAAAAACAGATAAATATGAACATGTAATAGCCATATTTTATAAGCTGTAAATGTAAACTTTGTAAAAAGAGATGACATATAGATTCGGTCTAGATAATGGTGATTGTGTCTTGATGGATCGATTCTGACTTATTTTTAATGTTCTTCTTTTTTGAAACAGTATTTGTGCTAATGTGAACCATAATACAATTATGAATCCCTAGGTTGGTTTTCTCAAAAATGCATCTTGTATGAGAAGCTAGGGTAAGATATGAGGCACATTAAACACTTAAATATATGCGGCATCGCCAATGAACTTCTGGAGGCAATTTGTAGTTCACCATAATAAGTAATGTTTATTAAATTATTAATCTTTGTTTCCTAATAGTAGTTTTACTTTTCATTGTAGAAGAAATTGCACTCATGAAGGCATTCGTGACAGCTGCATTATAGAACATTTCAGTTTTTGAAAACACATTATGATAGTTGAAATATTGGTTTTTATATTTTTATTGGCACAGGAATATTGTTTGGGAATGTGATTCTACTCAAATGTTGATACAACTACTTTGTTTTTAGCAGGTTCTCCATTGCATCGGATGGCTTGAAAACTAGAAGGGTTCTTTTGGTAGCTAGTAAGCCCTACTATGTTTTTATCAGGTCCTCCATTGCATTAGATGGCTGGAAAACTAGAAGGGTTATTTTGGTAGCTACTAGGCCCAGATAGGATGTTAATTCTTTGTAAACCAAGTGTGAGATATCACGTTTCACTATTATTCTAATTGCACTATAATGATTTTCAAGTGTTTAAGTTTGTTCAATTCTAAAGTTAATTACTGTTGCAGAATAGATGTTCTCCCATACAATTGTGGGATGCTTACACTATCACTCTGCTTAGAGATCAAACTGTTTCATTTTTTTAACTGGCAAAATGTTTAGGATTTGAACCCAAGACTTAATGCTTTCAGCAAATGTCATTTCACAGTCCATGTATCTGTTGGAGATGTTGTCATTGATGTCAAAGGTGCATGCACATGTTGTCATTGATGTCAAGAAGGTACTCATTATTGTTATCATTGATGAATAGATGAGAGAATAGGAAATGGTTGTCATTGATGTCAAAGTAGCAATATCATTGTATGCAAGGTGTAAATGTTGTCATTAGAATCGTCATCATCATTTAGTGGCATATCTAAAGGCAAGTTGGATCAGTTTAATAAGATGAGTTGGCTCAGCCGTTGAGCAGAGATAAAGTTTGGGCAGAGATATAAGATTGATACAGAATATTGGTGGATCACGGTAAAGTTTAACTTGAGACGAGTTGATGAGTCGAAGGTTTACAAATGGTTAATGAGAATAAGGCCGACTATGAAAGAGAAACAAAATGATATGAAAAACAGCATCACGATAATGTTTAAATTAAAGATTTAAACATTGGTTTATATAGGCTAGCTGAGCAAGATTGGAAATGCATTTTAAGTTTGATTACAATAGTTCATTGTTGCTAATATTGAGTTTGCAATTTAGGGCACCTTAGAAATTGTAACTTAATACTAGAGAACTTTCACGTGCACATGTCATTCCCTGGGTAATGAACATTTTGAAGTTATATGATGTGCAGGACTGATCACAATACAACATTGCAAATCTAAAGTAATAGTTGTTACTTTTTTTAACCTTGTTAATTCTGATATGAAAATGATCAAATCACATTAATCTAACAGTTAATTACAATATGGAAAGAAGTTAGCTCCCTGTGAATGTTTTTAAAAAATTACTCTTAAACAAGATGCAATGTATAACAGGAAAAACATGTTGGAGGATGTTGCAATTATGTGATTGTAAATTCTCTCATAAATGTCAATGCTTAAATAGATCATATAGTTAAAGTTTTTCTTTTAGTTTCACACCCTGTGAAAAGATGATTCAATGAGATGGAGAATATTTACTTAGCAGGGAACATAGAACCCAAATTGATTTAACTTTAATAATAAGTCAACTTAAAAATGATTATTGGAGGTACAGGTCAAGTTCATTCTACAATAGTTGATTCAGGAGAACTGAGATGCTATATGTCAATTGAATGCAAAGGAGATTACATAGAAGGTCTATTCAATGGGCATTGTTGTACTTGCAGAGCAGTCGAGTCAGCAATTGGATCACAGATTACAGAAATTGTTGTATAGAGGGAATGCTCCAACTTTAGGAAATTGCTTTTAGGCATTAGGCAAGTAGAAATTACTGATGTATTTGTAGGTTGGCTGACTGCAACCAACACTCACAGAAGTCATGGTCAAAAGCCATCTAACACAAGATGTATCCAGTGGTTGCCAAAGAGATAGGCAAGTAAAGATTGCAGTTGAGTTTCATTTAGAATCATCTTAAGGTAGGCCAAAATATCACACGGCATTGTGATTTAAAGGTTCATGTTAGTGGGGAAGTAGAGTTGATGAAGCAAATTATTTATTTGATGTTTATTATTTGAAGCTCTTATCTAAGGGGGATTGTTGTGGAATCAGACTACTGATTCCGATGTCGAAGCCATTTAGTTGAAGTTCCAGCCTAGAGGGGCAAAAGCTAATTGGTTGTGAGAGTATTGTAGCTACTAGACAGCTTGTGAACAGTTTATAAATTGATAAATATTGAAATGAATGGGAATACGAATGACGTTTGTGGAATCCAAGAATACTTTATTCTCCGTATTCCTACTACAAGCTGAAATTTTACATTAATGAGAAGCCTCTGATTTGTTCCAGAAATCTTTCATCTCATATGTGTTTCTTCTGTCCATTTGCTATCAATCTCTTGTGTGCTTTGGTTTTGCAATATGAGAGCGAATTCTTGAAAAGCAGAAACCACTTGAAGTTGAAACCCTTTCTATAATAGTGTAACACTTGTAAGAACCATATCTTTTAGATGGCAGTTTGTGAAACATTTTTGAGAAATTATGTATGATGGAAAAATGCAAAGGAAAATACCCACATGTTCTAGCATCCCAATAAAACATTTCTAGGCAAGTTCTGACAACAAAACACTTTAAAGGTTAAAACTTTTAACCTGGAACCTGGAAGATGAACAGCGCGATTTCTTTCAAATGTGAGCAGGATTAATTGGGACAGTAAATGGAACATGTGTTTTCCCTCTGCATAACTGCTTCCAAATGCTGTGCGTGAAATAACATCTGATGTAAGACGAGAAAACTCTTTCAAAACATTAATTTCATTGGCACCTGAAGATACCAATTTCGTCCATTCTTCAATCATTTTGGCCCCACACTCTGCAATTTCAGGAATCATGCCCTGACATTGAAGATGTATTATAAAAATTAAGGGTTTGATTTCTTAGCGAAAGCAAATCATCAATAAATACAAAACTGCCTCATCTCTATAAGAGTCAACAAGCATAGAAGTGGAATCCTTAGACATTTAGGGGTATAACTGAAAATCTTATTACACAGATTCTTGGGCATAAGAGAAAATAAACCTTACAGCATGTTGTGAAAATACTAAATACCCTGCGAGAAGTAATCCTATTGTTCACAAGATTTACGATGAAATATCTAATCAAATTCTCACAATTGTGGAATTTTAAGATTTTACCTTCAAGGCTTCCATATGAAAAGAAGGATTAATGATTCTTCTATGCTGTGCCCATTTTTCATCCTCTAATGATGCAAGGCCCCGATGTTTCTTTGGGCCCGGATTAACTAGAATTTTTTTGTAGTGCCCAAACTTGTTAGATAATATCTCCTTCACAAGCTCAGGATCAGGAACATAAAGCCTGGGTTTATTTCCAAACCAGTAAACAAACTGCTGACCTGCATCACACATAAATACATACTTCATGAATTGGGTGACATAGATCCTTATCTTCTTACTACTAATCAGGATATTGCAATATCCGTGTTATAGGGTGGCATCCTGTATGGTGACCAGTGACAAAATCCATAGATATAAACTTAATTGAGATATGCTGCTTAACTAATTCTTTTGAACTCGGGTTATTTAAAAGTTTTCAGATGGAGAGAATAAACATGTACCATAGGTTTTCCTCCATTGATGAAAAGCTGGAAGAACTCTAGGAACTATGTTGTGTCCTGACAGTGGCAATGGGTCAGAGCTCTCCTGGCTGGCCATTCTAACAATATCAGGAGCATTCCCATAGATTAACTTATAAGGAGGACCTTGGATCCCTTGAGCTTCAAAGAGCTTTTTGAAATGTAGTGGTTTCCACAATATAATCTTTGTAACTTCCAGCAGAATAATTGTTAAACCAGCTGAAATCACAGCTGCAGCCCAGAAAAACCATGCCATGTTCTAAACCAACAGAAAAATTTCTAGTGCTGATAATACATATAAAAGGAAACCAGAACTGAATTGTTAGCTCACATGTATTTACTTGTGTTTGAGGGCACTCTGAGCTGCCTTGATTCCCGATACTTAAGGGGCCTGTATTAATGTAGAGACGTGTGTGACCATATTCCTATATAAGACATATACGTATTATTATATATACATATGCATAATATGTATATGCCCATCTGTTGACTCTGTGTATCTGCCGTTCTACTCCTGGGGGCGTGTTGACTCTGCTGCTGGGTTTTCGTAGCTACACTTTGGAGGTTTAGCTGTTTGTGTGTCTTTCATGAGTTCTGAATGTTCTTCTTTTGTGGATAATTTGGTGTGTTGGTTAAAGGTCTCTTTGGTCTTCTTGACTCTCCTCTTTTTTTGGGTTTTCTTGTTGTTGTTTCTCCCCTCTTTATTTCTGGGTTTTCGCATGGAAAATACTTTGTTGTTTCTTCCATATGTAATTTCTTTTATCAATTGAAATTATGAGGTTTTTTCCTTGGGAAAAAATATGTGCGTATATACATAAAATACATGTACATCTTGGAGAGGAAAATAAACTTTTCCTAAGTGTAGTCTAGTCTAATTAGTATTAATAAGGGGATTGGTTAGGGAATATGTTCCTTGTACATTTGTTGACCCAGACCATATTAGGGTTGCTCTGCTCATGGATTATTTGTGGCCAAACATGTTATGTCCAAGCCTGGGATCTAAATTTCCATCCGGAAAGGATTTCTAAATCAAAGTACCCTATGTGGGTTGAATTTCCTTTTCTTAACCTAGCCTTCTGCCCATTCCTTCAAGACATTGCCTCTCAATTGGGCAGAGTTCTTTGGTGTTAAACAAAACTCTAATAAATGGGTCAGCTTACATGTCCAACCTAGAGCTTGCATGGAGATGGACTTAACTCAACCCCTTCTTGATAGTGACACTAACAAACTAGTTAGCCCTGGGTTTGAGATCAACCAACGAATCACCTATTTAATAAGCTAAATGTTTGTTTGTATTGTTATAGGGAAGGTCATCTTGTTCGAGGCTGCACAGTCTGCAAACCTTGAACCCACAACAACCATCTCCTAGTAGCTCACATCAGTTAATGAGGTTGTTGTTGAGGTCAACTATAAATCTTCTATTGTTGTTCATTCCACATCCCTAACCTTAACCAACTATCATCCATTTCTAACCCACCATCGCCCCCAACCCCCCCATTCACCTTCCATCCCTTCCTCCTCGTATCATCCTCCCTCTCCCACTAGATCCAAATCCTTCAAAGATGTTGTGATAGAGGTTGGGAACAAGGCCTCTAATAAAAGGAAAGAGGCTCCTATTGAGTCTAAGAGTACTCCCTCTGATGTGGTTTCATTGTCTCAACCAGATAGTCATTTGAGGACGCAATCATGATTCCCCTCTCGAGAATGTTTCTGTGAAGATGGTATTACGAACGAGCAAGCTTACTCTCTAGAGAACCAACTAAATGTTCTTTTGTCGATGAGGAAACTCTTCCCAATTCCTCCCAATGAAGTGCCATGTCCAATCTTGGAACGTTCAGGGTTTGACAATCCTCACCCATAAGTTTCAAGTCAAGCAATCCATTTAGAATAACCATTATGATATTATCATGCTTCAAGAAGTTAAGGTTAGTGTGGTACAATTGGATGCTACTCTCTCATCCATTTGGCAAGAGGTTCTCTTTATCCACACCAACCACTCTAATGGCGGTGGTGGAGTGGGTTTGGGTCTTGCACCTTGGCTTGCCAAATGACTTGTGGCTTCTAAATCTAACCCTAATAATTGTTATGTTTGGGCTACCATTCTCATACAAGACACTATACTTGGGTTTTGCTCTATTTATGCTCTTAACTCCCGTGCTTAGAGAACCAAGCTTTGGAAATGGCTTAGTCTTTGCCTCCCTAATGTTGAGTGGGTCTTGGGAGTGATTTCAACATGGTGGAACACCTAGTTGACCTCAGTTGGAACAACTCCTCCCATTTATCTCATGCGGAATTTGATATGTGGAGATTGGCTCACAACTCTCTAGGTGTTCACGACCCTCTTTTGGGAAAAGTTAACCTTCAAATGTCACATTGGTTTACATGGCACAACTATCGAGAAGGCTTTTTGAGGAAAATGAGCTCCTTGAACTACTTTTATATCTCTCCCAATTGTCATATTCTCCCCTCACCTACTAGCCTTCCTGTCCATCTTGATCTCTCTGCCACACTTTCATATCATCTCCCCATTTTCACCACTCTCCTTCACTGATTCCACCCCCCCTCATGATCTTCCTTTTAAGCTAAATGTTTTCCACTTAAAGCACTAGGACTACAGTGATGGCCTCCTTACTATCTGGAATGTTGAACCTAAACCACAACAGGATATATGGATTAGTTGGTGGGAGAGAACCATTGCCCATTGCACCTTGTTTCTTCATGACTATGGTCGAAGAGTTGTTGCCAAGCAACATAGACTTGAAAAATTCCTTAAAGGATAGCAAGAAGACAACCATTCTATCCTTGCCTCTAATCCCCATAATATCTCAGTCCAATAGCCAGTGGAAAACACTAAGAATCTCCTTCAAAAATTGGCTATTTATAAAGGCAAGGGAGCTCAAGTGCATGCACGTCATCAATGGATAAAAGATGTAGATAGAGGGTCCAAATTTTTCTTCCAATACCTACAACACAAGTATAAAAAAGAGCATATTTCTAGCATAAAATTTGCTAATGGTGTCAAGTGCATACTAGCCTTGCTACTATAATGAAAACTTTTTATGAACATTACAAAAAACTTTTCATTGACAAATCAACTAGAGATCCCCTTCTTCCCATTATTGAAGAAAGTGTGTCATATTGTATCCCTCACAAAATAGACACTAAGTACAATCATTTCCTTGACCACTTTCTTTCCATAGAAGAGATTGATGAAGGTATGTGTTGTTTGGTGTTGGAAAAGAGCCCAACAATAGATGGCCTTCCAGATGAATTCTACAGAGCTCTCTAGCCTCACATACGAGAAGATTTATGTCATGTCTACATAGAAGGCATTGAAACAAATTACTTGGGGACAATCATTAATCAAAGTCTAATCAAACTCCTTCCTAAAGGTAAAGACAAAGATACAGTGAATTGTTGGAGGCCTATTACTCTCCTTAACACATCCTACAAAATCATTGCCAAAGCTCTGGCCCATAGAATAAAATTCATCACATGAGAGATTGTACAACTAGAACAAACTAGATTCTTAGGTGGAAGATTTATTCTAGACAACTTAGTTCTTGCTTGGGAAGCCACAGAATGGGCACAACAAACTATTCAAGATGCTCTTATCATCAAGATTGATTTTGATAAAGCTTACAATCACATTCGTTGCCCCTTTATTCTTAACATGTTAAAATGATTAGGGTTTGGTCCCAAGCTATGTGAACAAATCAGGATGTTGTTCATGGACGTGAATGCTAGAGTTGTTGTTAATGGATCCCTTTCTCCAAGATTCTCCTACAAAAATCCATACGTCAAGGCTTCTCCATTGCTCCTTTTCTCTTAATTTTAATTGTTGATGCTCTTGGTTACTTACTTCAGCATGCGCTTGCCACAAAGCTCATCCATGGTATTTCTCTACTTGGCAATGTCAAAGCTCTAAACTCTAATTTTTTCAATGATAGTATGCCATTCATTCAAAAAATCTCTAATGAAGTGACCCACACGCTGGACATATTGGAACTTTTTTGCACAATGTCAGGTTCTAAATTGGCTATGCATAAAATTGAATTCATTATGATCAACCCCAACCAACATCCCCCTTGGATTCCTAGTGAATGGTGAGAAGTGAAGCATGACACCACTACTAGATACCTTGGTATCCTATTTGGCATTGGAGTGTCCCTCAAAGATATGTGGAGATGATTCATGACCAAAATCAAAAGCAAATTTATGAACTAGACCAATTGTTTCTTATCTATGGTAGGCCACATTTAGGTTGCAAACAAAATCCTGTTATAATCAAGTTCTAACTCAGCTAATAAGGAGCTTTGTTTGGGCTAAATGGGGCAACCAGAAAGGACATGCACCCACATCTTGGTTACACTATATTTAGCCAAAAGATAGAGGGGGGTTGTGAATTATTGACCCTCTCATTTAAGGTATCTACCTTACAACTGTTGATATGCACCCAACAACTGAGAGAGGGGAGGGTGAATCAATTGTCCCAAAAACTTAAACACTTTTTGCAATTAAACATTCATCACTTATCCACAATTATTATGATTTAACAATGAGTGCATGAAATCATAAACTTAACCACAGATACAACATCAAACACAAGAGATACCAAATTTTATGTGGAAAACCCCAAGGTGGGGAAAAACCACAGAGAGGATTAGCTCTCAAATATATATTGCAATCTTTATAAAAATGATGTTTAGGCTTGGTCACTCCACAGGCCTAAACATACTAGCTTATTGCCATGAAGAACAACTAGTATGTTCACTGCCTCAACCCTAAACCTAGCAATATTACAATAAGGGTTGTTAAACCCTACTGGCGGCTCACTGCCAGGCTCTCTGCCTCGATCAACACCTTCTTATGTTTATGACTGAAGTACAATAATTCATCTCCTAATGATGTTTATGACTGACGTACAATAATTCATCTACTATGATTAGGAGACATCCACAAGCACGTTATAATCATCAAGAGCAATCGCACGAACCTTAACCACTTTATCCATAGGAATCTTCTCACCAGAACTCATGAACTTCACTGTCTTCAACTGTCACAAAAGAAAGATAGCTTGTGGACCACCAAACCATGAACCATTGCAATTGAAGGCACTTGTCATCATCCCAGACTTCCTTCTAGAACCGCAGAACAAAATACTTTGTTGCGGAGGAATGTAGAGTAGAATACTTTCTTCCTATCTCAACTAAACTTATAGAAAAAGCAGGTTTCACTCTGGTGAACACAACTCACTCAGATCTTCATGCGGAGGTCTCAAACCCAAAATGTAGCATCCTTAGTCATACCTCTAACTTGCTTCCAATCCACAGACCACGATCTTCAAGCAGAAGTAAATGCGGAGCAGTTTACCGGACTGTTCTTCAGCATACAACTCACTATCTGTACTGCACTTCTCTATAACTCACTTGTTCCTTCTAGAGGCTAATTTTCTCAATATCCTCAACATACAATCCTTCTAAACAAGTAATAGAATAAGATACAGTTGACACCAATGACAACAAGGATATGTTGACATCAATGACAACATGATTAGGCACATACTTGCAACAATCTCCCCCTTTATCATTGATGGCAACATATGATGTGAAAAACTGCAACAACCATCAAAAGAAGATTCTCCCCCTTTCTCTTTACACACCTGCACTCTTTCTTTCTCTAAAATTCCCCCCCTTTCTCTTACACATCTGCACTCTAAGTTTTTCACATGACTTCTCTCCCCCTTTGACATTAATGGCAAAGGGCACATACTTGCACTCATCTACTCTGATACAATCTCTCTTTTGAACTCTCTGACTACTCCCCCTGAGAAGTAGCCCTAAAAAGCATCAATCTTTACCTTTGAGCACCTCCAGACTGATGCACTACTATGCATCTTAGTTTAGAGTAGGAGGGGTGATAAACCCTAACTTTTCTTTGAGATACTCAAAAGTATCCTTAGGCAAAAGCTTGGTAAAAATGTCTACAATCTGATCCTTGGTAGAAGCATACTCCAACTTGACTTCATTCTCTATCAACTTTTCTCTCAGAAAATGATACCTAATGGATATGTGCTTTGTCCTTGAATGCATCACTGGATTCTTTGATATGTTTATGGCACTTGTGTTATCACAAAAAGATTGTAATGGGATCTTCATACACAATTTTGATTTCCTTCAAAGTCTACTTCATCCATAACACTTGAGTGCAACTGCATGCTGCTGCAATGTATTTTGCTTCTGCAGTAGACAGGGATATTGAATCATGTTTCTTGCTCAACCAAGATACTAATCTTTTTCCCAAGAAGAATGCACCTCCACTTGTACTTTTTCTATCATCCACATCTCCGGCCCAATCTGCATTAGTATATGCACTGAGAGTAAAGTCACAGTCCTTAGGGTACCACAAACCATAATCTATTGTACCTTTTAAATATCTTAGAATTCTCTTGACTGCCATCACATGTGATTCCTTGGGTTTTGCCTGAAATCTTGCCACAAGACATACTACATGCATTATGTCAGGTCTGGTATGAGTCAGATAAAGTAATCCTCCAATCATAGATATATACGTTTTCTGCTCTGCCACGAGTGAGTTATCATCTTTACTCAACTTACAACCAGCTATTATAGGTGTGCATACTGGTTTAGAGTCTTCCATCCCAAATTTCTTTAACAACTCTTTCACATACTTAGACTGAGAAATGAAGATACCTTTATCTGATTGACTTATTTGTAGACCTAAAAAGAAGTTCATCTCTCCAAACATAGACATTTCAAATTCACTTTGCATTTCTTTAGCAAAAACTAAGCACATACCTTCATTTCCTCCAAAAATAATATCATCAACAAAAACTGCAACAATTAGGGTTTGTTCATCATTAATCTTGAAGTAGACATTGCTATCTGTAGTACCTTTACTGAACCCTATATGTATCAGGTACCTATCCAACCATGCATACCATGCTCTAGGAGCTTGTTTTAATCCATACAAAGCTTTCTTCAATCTGCATTCTTCCACATTTTGCATAGATGTCTATTAGGGTATTCATGAAAATAACATGAGACTGAAATCCACATCTCACTATCTTTCCATGGATCTATACTTAGAGTTTGTAAAATAATTTATAATGTTCTATCTGAGTACTTCATTTCAACGGTGGTCTTAGAAAGATTACTCTCAATATATCAAGGTTTTGTGGGTGTCTTCAGCTCATTCTACTTAAATATCATCCACTTCCATGGTCAAATACTCAATATCAATTTTACACCTCATTCACAATAAAAGTGGTAAATATTTATCTTATTTTTACTGCCACAATTAACATTTGACTCTCGAAGTGGATGATATTTAAGAATAGCCTCTTCAATTGGCCATATCAATCACAATTTGTATCAGAATTTTGAAGTTGGTTCTCTCAATTAAAACTTGGATATTAGTGCATCCTTGTTCATAGAAGGACAATCTACACTATTTGCAAAATAGGCACTCCCATTGGTACTTGAAAATTGATATCAGTCATTAAGCCCTTTTCATCTAGGCACAATAGGGTTGGATACTTACAATAGCTATGCAAACTTATCTTTCAATGAATTATAATTGTACACTCTTTGAGCCACATTTTATAAAATTACTAATATTTTTTCAAAGACAATTGATTTTGTTAATCAATTGAGCATATCCCTACCAGACTATCAATTGTGTATGTCCCTACCAGTAGAGAAATCGATTAGGAGAGTATGGATAATATTATACTGAATTTCCTTAAGGTAATTGAATTTGAGTTCTTCATTACTCTTTATACCAGATGGTAGTGAATTTATTTATTATTGATAATTCTGTGGCATATATATTTGTTTGTCTAATTTCATGGCATAGGTTAGTTGTAGGAACATTGATTTATTGAGTTTCATAAAAACTAATTATGAAACCAAATTTACTCAATGATTAAGCAATTCGATTGTCACAGATTTGATCATATTGTGTAGGAAAGTCATTACCATTCAAATCTTGTGCATCACACACACACATACACACACATGTGCATGCACATAGAATGAATGCCAAAGTTAACTTTCGAAGCCATGCACACACAATGAAAGTCAAAGTTCATTTAAACATACAAAGTGAACATTCTTGAAGTTTGAAAGTAATTTTATACATATATTCACTCAAAGTGAACATCAAAGTATTTTTATTAGGGTTAAGTTTCAAACACACGCCTACACACCCACTTTAGACAAAGTGAATGCCAAAATTAACTTTTCACACACACACACGAGCATGCACGTAGAGTGAATGTTAATTTTCATTCAAAAATACAGTGAATGTCAAAGTTAACATTCAAAACCATGCCCACACACTAAAAGACAAAGTTCAAACACACAAAGTGAACATCGTTGAAGTTAGAAAGTATTTTTGTACATATACTTCACACAAAGTGAGTATCAAAGTATTTTGTTAGGCTTAGGGTTCAAACACACACACACACAGATGCACTTCAAATAAATTGAATGCTAAAATGTACCTTTCACACACACACACTTCAAACGAAGTGAATGCAAAAATTTACTTTTCACATAGATAGACACATGCACTTCAAACAAAGTGAATGCCAAAATTTACTTTTCACAGACAAACACACATGCACTTCAAACAAAGTGAATGCCAAAATTAACTTTTCACTCACTCACACACACATGCATGCACAGATTGAATGCCAACATTCATTCACACACATATTGAATGCCAAAGTTAACTTTGAAACCACACACACATTTAATGAAAGCCAAAGTTAGTTCAAACACACAAACTCAACATCATTGAAGTTTGATAGTATTTTTATTCATATCCTTCACATAAAGTGAATATCAAAGTATCTTTCTTAGGGTTAAGGTTCAAAAACACACATACACATGCACTTCAAACAAAGTGAATGCGAAAAATAACTTTTCACACACACACATCCACTTTAGACAAAGTGTGTCAAAATTAACTTTTCACACACACACACACACACACACACACACACACACACACACACACACACATGTGCATGCACATAGAGGGAATGCCAACATTCATTCATATACATAGTGGATGCCAAAGTTAACTTTCACAACCACGCACACACAATGGACGTCAAAGTTAGTTCAAACACACACACACACACACAAGCACTTCAAACCAAGTGAATTCCAAAATTAACTTCACACACACACACAAACACATCTATTTAGACAAAGTGTGCCAAAATTAACTTTTCACACACACACACACACATGTCCATGTACATAGAGTGAATGCCGACATTCATTCACACATACATTAAGATTATTGTTAGGGTTAGGATTAGAATCAGGATTAGGGTTAGAAGTAGGGTTAGTTTAGGGTTAAAGTTAAGGTTAGAATTATGGTTAGGGTTAGAATAAGGATATCTCAAATTATGTAGGATGCAAGAATGGTATCATAAATTTACATTATAGAGTTCATGTAAAATAATTTACAACATTCATCAAACACACATGTTTCTAAGGCATACTTCAAAAGGTATTATTTTAATAAGAGAGTTGAATTGCAAGTATTTTCTTCCATCCTTTAAAAATTATTCTTTAGAATTAAAATCATCAACTAATCAAATCATGATGATACATTACAAAGAATAGTTACACTATGCATATCAAAATGGCTAAAACATACAAAGAACAATTAAGTGTGAATATCAAAATTATATAAATATATACTATTTCATGATAGGCCTATAAATATTTGTACCTATCGGCCATTTGATAGCACTTTGGTGCTTTTACTAGTTTGTAATAAAAGTATCGATGATCTCTTTTCTTATGATACAACCTACTTTTTCAAAAGGTCGCGTTCTTCTCATCGTCACTTTTAGTAAAGACAATTAAAAAAAATAGTCACGATAATATATGTGAGGGGCGTGCTTTGCTAGGAAATTGAAATACATGTGAGGTAGATCTTTGGAAGAAATAATTTCCGATGGTAAAGCCGATTTCAACAAATACCATGCCTAGCCATGGGAGAAATATATTCCAAGTGTGAAGTCTTGATTGTGTGTAGAGGAGCGTGCATGTGTAAATACAAAGGGGTTCTCTATGTTGAGAAAATGATTTCAGTATAAAGGGCATGCCTATAGTGAACTTTCATCATAAAATGGAAGTACAAGTAGCAAGTTTTTGAGTTTGAACATCTTCAAAGTACTGTCATCTTTGCTATGTACAATTGGTTTTTTATAGTTCCCTTGTGGAGTGTCACTTTTATTCCTTGTATTATTGTATTTCTTTAAAAAAAACACATTTTTAAAAATATGAAAAAAAAATCAAAGGTGCATGTGTAAGCAAATTGTAGGTCATATTTGAAGTTTTGTTTTGTGTATAATATTTTAATAATTATAGTAGATATCATGTTTTATATTTTGATTGAATTAAAGACATGAGCCTTTCTATAGATGAATGTTTAGGGTACTAATTATTGTGAATGGGATATCACATGTCCTAGAGAAGCTATAATTATTCACTTGCAGACTTGTTAGTGAGACTACACAAAAGATTGTCATTCGAAATAGATGTATTCATAATTCAATTAATGTGGTTCATTTCAATTGAAGAGTTCTATAAATTAGTTTAATTACAAAATATAAGAACTAGTGTTTACTAATCATTCACTCCATGGATTTGTTGATGTTGGCCATATTCACATTTAATAAAAGGATTGCATTGTTACTTTAATGGATAGCATTTTGTGAATTACCTCCACTCATGGTATTGTTTTGGCACTACATGATTGGTTAGTATTAGAGGTCATATTTGTTTCATCTATTACTACTCAAATCATTTAGGGTTCAATAATCTACTTAAAAGTTGATCCCTTGCTAGTATTATGGTTTCTTAGGGGTTGGGCAATGTAGTTGGAATCATGCATGATTTGCACCTATGAAATGTACTCCTTAGGTTACATGGATAATATTCAATATAATGACTCAATAGTTGAAGGATCTCATGAAATATCCTCTTTAGGCATTTATCTCTTATAAGGTTTTCTTATAATTAATGCACCGTCTCATGATTTATATCCTTCATTGTGTTATCTGTAAGCTCACACATCATTATCTTCCTCAAAAAACTTCTATAGGCATTGTGGTCATCACTTTACATTCTTGATTTTATTTCTTAAATCCAATGTTTGATTCTTTCTTGAACTATCTTAGTCTCTCCTTGAATCTTTTATTGAAGATCGTAATAGACTCATGTTTCTTTTGTTGGAAGGTATAATTTTAGTGGTAATCATGTTACAATTATGTTGTCTCTAATCAATTTAATTTATTTCTCAAAATCATTTTGTAGTGTTACACCAATGACTTGACATTCTTCATAAGAATGGTTACTACAACTAATGATATGCATTTGTCTGTCTAATGGATGTCTAATTTGTATGCTCATTTTATAGTGTCTAATAGGTTATTTTGTCTCATCACTAATAAACATGAACAATGTCTACTATTAGAAATGAAGGTGAAAACCACACAATAGAAGTCTAATTTAAACCTTATTAATGTCCTCTAAATAGTTTAGAATCAATGGAGATTGCAACAAAAATAAAACCCACTACACAAAAATAACACGCATTAAGAACTGAACACATAACATTGTATGTAATGTGGAGAAAACCCTTTCGGGTAAAAAACTTCACCAAGAAAAGAGGCTTCAAGTTGTATTATGTTCAAATATGAGATTACAATACATGCACTTCCTCTTCTTCTTCAGTCTTCAATCTAGTGGCGCCTGTTACTCTCAACTCTAATAAAAATGTAGTACAAATATCCTTATAAAAGGGGGTTGTCTTTTAGGGCAAGAAAATTGACATAATATCGACCATTAAATCTGTGACCTAATGATGAATGATCCAGATTCACAATGTAAAATCTGGCTCCAGGGGCACTGCCCTCGAGCCCCCGCCGAGGTGCGCAGCCCTCGAACCCCCCGCCAGGGGAATGATCTCCCTGGACCCCTCACAAAGGGGGACCCTTTGTCACAGATGAATTAGCGTCAGGGTCCGGATATACACATGCTACTGAAACAAGATCGATACCAGTGAAACCTTTCATCCCTTGTGGGTGATTTATAAACAATAATAGGAATAATAAACTACATAGGATTTACAAGGTTGATGGACCCTTAATCCTAACATCTACCTCTTCTAGCTAGAACTTAAAGGATTAGCCATCACTTTTAGATTTTCTTGTTTCTTTGTATGGGTGATTAGACTTTGTTTTTCCTACGTGTGTATCATGAACATTCACATTCTTTCTTAGCACTTTCCAATATGCCTTGACCTTTAAAGTTTCCTTCTATCAAGAAACTCAACCTCTAAATGTTCTCAAACTCCATTTTTATCATTGATTAGTTAGTATGCCTCATGTTATCCATATATGCATTTCTCTTCTTACCCATGATGAAACTATAAAGTTCTATATCAAGATGGGGACTTCCTTTTTATCAAGGAGGGTTATTATTAATCCTTGATTCCTTTGCAAGGTTTTAAATAGTTTGATGAGAAAGGTCTGTATCTTCTTCATCAAGAATGGATAGTTGTATAATAACCTTTGGTCACTTATTTTTTGTGGGTGACAAACTACTTCCAACCTTTAGTGAGCTCTCCAATTCAAGTTTTTAATTTAGGATTGAGGTTGATGTTATGGTGTTAGATTTTTGGTTTCCTTCTGTAGCTTTCATTTTGCTTTCTTTGCTCCATAAATTTTGTTGATTCTTTACTTTAATAATGTCTGCTTTATTGATGTAATTTCATTAACTCCTTTGATGGCACTAGTCATCTAATTAATTGTCTTCTTTCTATGGTGCCTCTTCTTATACATATGAAAATTATTTATCATTCTAATTCTTGATCTCTTCTACCATAAAGATCTTGGATAATGTTAAAATACCATGACAAGTGATTGGGTAGATGAGACTTCAACTAATCAATCTTCAACCAGATGGTCTCTCTAAATAGTTTTTTTTTTCTCACACTCTCGTCTTTTATGCACTCTCATATTGATTATCCCAAAGAAATTTGTAAATTCTTTGGTTAACCTCTCCTATCTTTCTTCATTGTCTTTGATTGGTGCCTTAATTTGTTAGTTCATTATATCTCAATGTATATATCCATTTTAGTGTGTCATTATTAATGTTTTTATCAACAAACTTTATAGTTGAGCTGAACTTATACAAACAATATCATCAACAGTCTTATAAAAATAAAGGATCAAATAATAATAATGAAAGAAAATAGACCAAGTATTTGTTTAACATAAGTTACATTGTGGGCCCATAACCCACAGATTCCAGGATCATTTTCACATCTTCAAATTGACATTGTGCTCAGACCAATTTGGTGAATAACACAATATTTTTAGGATGTGATAAAGGTTCCTTTTGGATTAAACATGGAGACATGTCAAATTTTACATGGGGAGAGACAACCTCAAGAAAAGTCAAAACCATTTTCTAGATTACAAATTTATACTAATTCTTTTCTCTTCCATTGTATGCATAATCTAACAATATCAAATATCAGCCCAAGCATCCTACTTTATGGAATGACTCATAATATTTCCTCTCCTTATGTAGCTCTAGTTATTTCATTTTTATGTCAATGTGAGGGTGGCCTCTTTTTATAGAAAAACATCATCTTAAATTAATTGAACAAAGACTTCATCATTGTATAGTTGCTAGAACAGTTAACATAATATTTTTCTATGGATTGTTTTGTGGGTAGTAATTGTTGGCTATTAAGACGAATTTTAGGCTTTCTTTTGTGCCATCTTTTGTTATATTGTACTTTGTTATTGGAATTGATCAACCCAATAACCTTGTATATGTGTTCTATAAGTATTGTATAAAAGTGATATCATTAGAATGTTATAGATCATTAATTACCTATAAGTCTATGACAAAGAGATATATGTTGAAAGATCATTTGACTAGATTACATTTTAACCTTGTTAGATTCAAAACTTGTCCCAAGACTTTGTTTTCAATGACTATGTGAAATGATATGAACTCTGTTTAAGGGTAGTTGTGTAAGTTTGTTTCCATTCAATTGTATTTGGTATATGGAAAGGGGATATTCATGTAGTCCAGAATGCATGAATATCATCTTGGAATGTATTTTGAGTATATTGTACTTAATGATGAATGTTTACATAGTATGGGATATGCATGTCATTCAATAGGTAAGTACTATATGATTACATGATAATACTTTTGTGTATTAAAGTGATACCTAAAAGATTGACATATTTGTATTAAAGATAAGGTTACACATGAATGACAAAATTTAAATGATTATTTGATAGGAGATTCTGTGTACTCACTTGTATCAACTTCTCAAGTATAAATTCACAATCTCTTTCATGTGAAAATATACTTATAGTTATAATAATGTTATTGGTTAACAAACTATTTCTATGTGATTTAATTATGGTTTCGGTTAAAGTAGAAGAGTTATTAGGAAGATCTAAAACTTGAGAAATATGATTATAAATGAAGTACATTCATTGTGATATCGATAATGTTACTTGACTAATTATTTTTGTTGAAATATGTTGTAGATTCAACTTGAGCTACTAAGGACAACAACTGATTTACAGGGGGAGAAATGTTATTTGACTTTTTACCCAAAATGGAAAAAGAAAAGCTATTTATGAATAACCCTCTAAAGTTATAAGAGGATAAAGTTTATTTACCCTTTATAATTAAAAGGGAGATGGAAAATAAAAGGAAATTATGATCCGTTTGGTTAAAATGGAGATAAATAAAGAATAATTATGAAAACCCCTTTAAAAAGGGGAGAGTTATTATGTTTATTAAACCATTATTAATGACAACCTTTGTGAAAGGGTGTGATGGTTTAGAAGTCACCCCTTAAAAGGTTATATAAAGCATTTGTGTGAGACTTGGAAAGGGCATGGAGAACACTCAAGGAAGATAAGGAAAGAAAGGTAAGAAATCACGAAGGAGAAGGATTATAGATTTGACACGAAGTGAGCATTGGAGAAGGGGCACACAGCGTGTGTCCAACTCAAGGTACAAAGTACACCTGGGATTGTCATGGCCAGGCCTTGTGTGTGCACTTGTGTTGAACATGGATCTAGAGCACTTGTGTGTGTATGCTTTCTGAAAAAGACCAGGATGCTTGGGAAACATGTATGTTTTCTGAAAAAGAGCTAAATTCTAGGAAGCACATGGTTGGTTTTGAATAAGAACTGGATTGCTCCTGGAAATGCTCACTTGCTGAAAGGGGGTTGAATCTGTAATCCATTCTCTGGAATGACATTTAGAAGAACTTCTAGGATCGAAAAGATACGTATTTATTTCTTTCTATGATGGAAATTAATGAAGTACCAAACTTATTGTTAATAAAAGTTATTGATGGGTTTTGATGTTAATATGATTATGTAATTATGTTATCTAATTTGTTAAATGTTAATGATTTACTTAAGAGTTCTTATTAAATTATCACTTGTTGTAATTTACATTTGTTATTACATCTATTTTAACATCATTGAATATATTATTCTATCTCAACTCTAAATATTAACCATAACAGATCCGCTGCAATTAATTAAATACGTAGGGGGAAAAGTAGCATTACACAAACCCTAATCAAGGTCTAGGGCACCCAAGCACCCTAGTCCTTTGGGCCCCCAACTCTGGATCCAAGTTCTATTTTGTCCTCTAATCCTCACTATGGTGTTAGATTTCTGATATATGCTTTTGACAATTCATTATGAGTAAATCTTTGTCAAATAGGGTTTGATATTTTACCCTAGTTTGCTTGGTTATATTTGGTTGACACTCCTCTATACAACAAAGAGAGAAAAACCCTGTAGTTTGGCTTTCCTTCTTGGGTAGAAGCCAAGCTCAGTTTGTGTTCCAATGTTGGTAGAATAGGGTTTGACCTAGTTTAACCTTTTAGGATAGGTCTCTCTTTTCTACTAAAGAATTATGTGCACAAACTACCTAGGTTATTAAAAATAGAGTTTATACTACTTTTAAGGAGCCAAAATTTTGATTACATTTGTACTCAGTTGCTTGAAGGAGCCATATTTGTAAACTTAATATTAAAAAACTAGAATTTTGTTATATTCATTATAGTTGAAAGTTACATAAGTGCATAATATCAACTAGGGTGTTGTTAGTATTTCGGTCTATTACATCGGGGACTATCATTTCAGTCCTCTATGTATCTGCTAATTCCTATAATGTCTTCACTTTTATAGTCTGCTTGATACAAAAAATGATGTTACATCTGTATATATAATACTTTATACAAAAATGGGGGGGGGGGGGTAGAAATGTCCCTCCTTCTAGTCTTCTTTCTCTTTCCTTTTGTTAGCATTTCTTTTGGGATCTTGGGATTTGTTGTTTAGGTATCCACTCTTCTCAGGGTTATGGTTCTCTATGTGGTACAACCACTACTTTGCAAATGCCACTTCCTGTTTATTGATCTCTACCTTGCCTTTCTCCATTAGTTTTTTGAATTTTTCCTTGGACACCTACATAGTGATAGATACCTGCATATAAATAGTGTGAAGTGTGAGTTTTCTCAAAAACTCAGTAAGATCTCTTCTACAACCCTAGTAGATTTCTTTATTTCTTGCTTTCCAGATAAACCATAATATTTTTGTTGATAAGACCAGCCATAATAGATTATAAGTTATATCAAGACCCTACATCTTTCCCATAATAATTTCTAATTTTCTTTCCTCTTTTATTTGCCCATCTTTTAACATATCAATTTTGAAGATATTCAAAATTTCCTTTGCAAAAAATAATAAAAAAATATACATTATGGAATCAGATTTTTTACAGATGTTGCAGATGAGTGGTTTCTTATTGCAGTTCACATTTGGCAGCCTTTGCATTAAAAATAGCCATCTAAATGTTGTTTTTTTGGGTTCCAATGTGTTATTCCAGTTATGACTAAAAATATGGTTCCATTATTTACAACTTAATTTCATCTTCCACTTTTGGTTCAGGTCTTCTACAAGGTTTGAATTGCTATTCAGGAGCCCATATATTTCTTTAGCCTTTATACCTGCAATACTATTATTTTCCATCCATTTACATTCCTGCACCAAATTCTTATCAATCATCATGTTAGCAGTGGGTAATATCAAGTTTTTTTAATAGTTTCAAAAAAAAATTCTGTGTTTGAGGCAATTCAAACTCCTCTTAGAGTTTCCCAACTTTTTAATTTGCCATCTTTCATAATTTGTCCAAAGCTAGACATACCTTTTTGGTTCCAAGCGTTACCAGAACAACCCTGCAATAATGCCAATGGTTTTTTATTGTGGAAGACATTCCACCAAATGGACCTTTCTAAGAATATTTTATTATTATACATGTCAATTTGACACTTCTCAATAATTTTATCTTTGGCAACTTCCCAGGCTTTCCATAAGCTTTTAAATACTTTGGACCCAGCGGGGGCTACTGCAAACTTACCAAAGATTAAGTCACAAAGAGGCATGTGTTTCTAGGTTTTGGCTTTTTTGGAGTAGCATGCTTAATGCTATTTCTGACCAAGAATTTCCAAGGTTCATCACTTGAAAGAACCCTGCATATCCACTTTGCTGCCAGGGCAATGCCTTGCTGCTTTAGATTTTTGAGTCCTAGGTGTTGGCAAGAGACACTGCTATGCATTACAGGTGTTGTCATTAATGGCAACTAAGACCATTCCAATCATCTGCATATTATAATTTGTTCATACTGGAAGTCAGAATGAGAATTTATCTAAGTTCGGGTAGCCAGAAACAGAGTATATGACAGAGTTCAGTGTTTGGGTCTGCAGATCTCTCCAGTTGATCATTGTGTGTTGCGGATCTTAGGGAGTCTAGAGAGAGGTCAGGACAATCTAAATCCAATATTTTAGCCTCTAGTGACAAAGGAATTAAAAGTTATGAGCATCTGAGTACCGGGTCCTAATATGACAGAACAGTTTTGTGAAGAACAAGCCGACTTGTGTTTGATCATTGTGCGGATCTAGTAGAAGTGTTTTGATGGGTTGCGTATGGGATATAATGTTAGTGGCCAACTTGTATGATGACTTGCAAGTGTTATTTTTGGTATGCATCAACAATGGTATATGGATTTAGCCGACAGAGCAAAGTCTTTATTAAAAGTTATAAGTGTTCTTGAAGCTGACTGAAAAGTTATTGAAATTCATGATGTGGATATATATAGCCGATGGATTCGAGTGATTTGGGTGTGTGTGTGTAATGAAATAAGAGAGGTAGTGTGATCAAGATAGAGAAAAGTATGAAGGAGAGCAAATCTAAGGACCGCATAATGGCAGAACAGTAAACAGGGCAGAGTAAGGATGAAGTGTATCAAGTCGGTATTCTGTGCTTAACTAGAACTGAATCTTTACATTGATAGATGCTAATTATCAGTTTAAACACATTGTTATCTTCTTTCTGTAGGCAGTCAGCCTTCTTTTGAGCAGTGAGCTCTGGGCAGTGAGCCCGAATGCATGTGCATTCCCAATTGTAATACTTTTAACAGAGTATAATCCTTGTGGGTTAACCCCCACCATGGTTTTTCCCTTAACTGGGTTTCCATGTTAAAAATCTTGGTGTCATGTGTATTTATTTGTTTCTGCTCATGTGTTGATGATTCATGCTTTAAATGTTTTAATCAGTTTTAAGTGGTATTGTTGCAAGTAATAAAGTTTTGGGACAACTGATTCACCCCCCCTCTCAGTTGTCTGGCCTAATTCCAACAATTGGTATTAGAGCAAGGTTCCTTGGAAGAAGTTTAACAGCTTGAGGGAGATCTGGGAAGGAATGGGCTCACTTAAAGATCAACTTCAATTGGCATTAGAAGATCTTGATCAGTCCAGAGCAGAAATAACTGATCTAAACGAAAACCTAAAAGATGCTGATAATTGCATTAAAATATTAAAAAAAAACTAAAGAAATCCATGGAAAAGAGAAAGGAGCTACTTCAGTAGCTAACTAATTTTACTAAAGAAAATGGCATGAATGAAGCCGTGGAAGAAAATACATAGGAATGCGAGAAGTTGTCAAAAGAACTCTCTCTTCAAAAACTTGAGATGGAATTTGGGGTGATGAGGCTAACCAAAGAAATTGAGCAAAGGAAGAAGACTGAAGAAGAATTGAGTCAAACTCTGAAGGAAAGAACTAAAGAATGTTGTAGAATGGATAGAACAATTGGTCATCTCAAATCTGATTTGCAAGAATGCAGATACAATGAGGAGGAACTTGAAAGGCAAATTGTCATCCTCAGCCATGACCTAGAAGTTGCAAATGAATATAATGAGAAGCTCAAGGTAAGTTCAGCTAAACTTGAAGTGCTACTTGAGAGTCAGAAGAAGGCTGATGATAGGCATGGTCTTGGGTATGAGAAAGGTGAAAGCTCCGGATCTAGACAAAGAAATTCTCAATCAAGAAATGAGAGAAAAAAACCTAGAAGACCTTCAGTAAGACAGCCTAATGCTCAAAGGTATCCATCCTTCAATGGCAATTGCTTCAAATGTAACATATATGGTCATAGAGATAATCAATGCAGAAGTCAAGTGAATCAAAATGCATCATCCTTCTCTGGTCAATGCTTTAATTGCAAGATGATAGCTCATAAGGCTGAAGAATGCAGAAATGGATCAATGAATCCTCCTAAGAATAAGCAAGTGTTCAATGGAAGATGGTTTACATGCAATAAGGTTGGGCATATTGTAATACATTATAGATCTAAACCCACTCCAACTTGTGATGTCAGATAAATAAGGTTATATGCTTTAACTGCAACAAATCTGGTCATATTACAAGATTTTGTAGAAGTAGGAATAATGGAAAGGGAGGTCTGGTAAACAGGAAACTAGATGAGAAGAAACAAGACAAAGGCAAGAGCAAGGTTGATGTAAATGAAATATAGAATGAAATGAACAAGAAATGGGTGAAGAAAGGTGTAATGAACAATGGTGATGGATCCGCACCAAAATCCGGTGCTAGTAATTCTTCTGAGAATTGAATTGAGAGCTCTGGCTCAGGGGGAGCTGCATTGAAAATCAAATTCCCCCAGCTAGTAAGTGAGTGCCTGAATCTAGCACGATGAGTAAAGGTAAAGTGGGCTATTACAGATCTTTTGAAAGGATTTCCAGAAGAAAAGAAGTGAATATGGTGATTTGTGGAGTAATTCATGAGAAACTGCTCAAGAAATAGAGTAACCAGATGTGTTAGGGTAGAGCACTTATTACAAAGACAAATTAGGTTTTGCGGAGCTTAAAAAGGACATTCATTCCTCATTTGAATCACTTTGCATTAGAAGAAAGCAAAAAAAGGAGGTGAACGAGTTCTGAGCTAAGAATTTTCAAGAGTTGAAGCACAAAGAGGATTTCCAAGAAAAACCCTAACTTGTGAAACAAGGTATTTCCATTCTTTGTGAAATCTCTTGAATTTTCAATCTCTACAAATGGCTACACCCCTAGTTGTTGACATAACTGAAAGGCCCCATCTAAAATTTAAGAAGCATCCTCACAAGTCTGTTGAAGTCAAACTATTAGGTGCATTTTCTGGTGTCCCTCATGGAGTATTACATGTTGAAGATATTAGGGCATATATCCATTGCAATGTAGATGAATTTGGAAATTTGAGATTGCTAGAATTGTTTGAGAAACATCTAAAGGATGACAACTTTCAATTAAAACTGGAGTTTGAAACCCTAGAGAGCAAATATTTTCTTCAAGTGATTGAATTTTTGACATTTGATGAAAATGAATGGGTTCAATATGTGTTGAGCCAAATGCATGATGAATTCTTATGGCTATTAAAAACATTCAAGATTACCAAGGATGCCATCAGAATTATGATTGGGTTAAACTCAACTGGTGGATTACCCATGTTAAAGTTTGTGAAAAACCAAAATGTCATTGATGCAACTGGTGCAAAGTTTGACAAGAGAGCAATGACCATTAATGACATCATAGAACTGGATGTTAAGTTTGTTTCCATGGTGATTGGCTACAAGATTTATCACTCCAGCAGGGAGAATTCTATCTCCAGAACCGCTATATATGAAACATGTCAAATGTACAAAACCAACTGATTAAAAATCTAAGAAAAATCAAGAAGGATAAGAAAAACACCTTCAAATATGGTTCCCTAGTTATATATTTGTTCTTCTATTTTATGAATGAAGTGCCTGGAGTACAAGGTGTGCACTGGACAAATGACAAGCCCAGTTACATGGTAAATAAGAGATCATCTACTCAGCCTTTGTAATTTCCAAGCTTAGAAGAAAGCCATTTGGGGCTATTTCAAAACTTTCAGAGTATGATGCATGCAAGGGAGATAATCCCTAAATCAGTTGTGGAGAAGTATCAAGATGATTTTTTTTTATGGTTGACACTGATCAGTGTCTGATGGAGGTTGTGGAACCCAGAACCATGTGGATTATGCCAATGAGCTATGAGGTTGATGAGAAGGTTTTGGACATGTATGCTCAACATCTCCTAAGCAAATCAAAAGACACATATGTTGAAAGATTTGGAACATATAAGGAGCTAAGTCTAAAACTACATGTTGAGCTCAGGCAATCAGAGATGAAGAGAAAAGCTCAGAGGCAAGTTGAACTATATGCTGAAAGCATAGGCATCACAAAAGAAGCTGTAAAAAGGAACAGAGAAAGAATTGAGCAGATGAAGAGGAAAACTGAGCAAGCTTCAAAAGAGAGGACAAAGAGTAAACTAGCAGCTGCTCTAGAAGTCACTCTTGGCTCTTCAAGGAAAACAAGAAGTTCTGCAACTGTTCGTGAGCAATTCAAGCCCACTCCCACTAAGACACCAGAAGCCACACCATCTAGTGAAGGAGGAAAGAGGAAGAAAACTAAGGCCACAAGAACCTACTATTGTCATATTTTGCCTAGCCCCAAAATATTTCTGTCCCCCTCTTTCTATCAAAGAAATCCGATCAGAGAAAGCCTGAATAAAAGGAGAGAAAGCTTAAAGTCTTCAAAAAACCCATGTTGTGCCTTACAAAAATCCCAAAATCTTGCCTGGAGAATCCTTACAGAAAACCCAAAAAAGCCCAGAAATCTTTTGTCCTCAAGTGCCTTCCATTGCAGATATTTCTCAATTTTATACTTAGTCATTTTCATATGCATATACAATTGTATGTATATCTGTTGTATTGCATATACAATCACACATACAATGGTATATGCAAAGGAAGATGCAAAGGTGAATGTACATCGGCAAGATACATAAGGCAATATACAAGGGGCAGACATACAATGGATTTTTGGCGTGACATGCTTATCGGCGGCTCAACTCATAGTCTCTCTGATGACCAATGAAGCATAAAAGGCAAGAAAATATACAAGGGGCAGACATACAAAGGATTTTCGGCATGACATGCTTATTGGCGGCTCAACTCATACTCTCTCCGATGGCTGATGAAGCATACAAGGCAGACATACAATAAAAGATGCAAGGCAACATACAAAGGAAAAGATGCATATGAAAAGATGCAAAGGGATACATACAAGGGTCTTATACATTCGAGTTATGCAAGGGTCAGATGCAATGTTTGTGTGCATAGTTCGATTGTATGTAGTTTTGCTTGTATATTCACATTGTATATGCAATATACAAAGGGAAACATACAATCTAGACGCGACTGGGGAATCAAATGCAGCGGATAATCATTTTGGGGTCTGCAATTGTATATTGCATATACAAGGTCAAATGGTGCATACATACAAGATGGTAACATGCAAAGGGCCAGACCCAATGTTAATTTCATTTTGCTTTATAAAAATTTGGGGTCCGCCTATTGTATGTATATGCGATTGTATCTCATAGACAATCGCATATACAAAGGTCACATACAAAGGTTTTTTGGCGAAATAATGCTTATCGGCGGCTCATGCAAAGGTCTTTCCGATGGCCGATAAGGAGGCAAATGTTCAGCGATGGGTCCCAGTTTCATCTCAGCGACCAATGGAGTGATGACACATGGCAGGGGCATACATGCAAAAGGTGAAACAAAGGTTAAAGCCTGTTTTTGTATGTATATACATTTGCACATACAAAGCATATACAAAAGGCACATGCAGGGGCATCGGCGAGACCATGTTTATTGGCGGCTCAACTCATAGTCTCCCTGACAGCCCGATATATACCATAGTTGTATATGCAGATGCAAAAGTGATACTCAGATGTAAGATGCAGTTGACCATAGCTTTGACCGTGAATATCTTCCGCATTCTGGCAAATTTCAACATGCTTCAAAAGGCAAAAGTGCTTATTTTTGCCTCCTCTTTCATATGGCGGGCTCTTGAGGGGAAATTTCTCACTTTCAAAAATTTGATCTGGTTTGCATGCTCAGCCGACTGACGTTTCAGCGACCATTTTGGCGTATTCAGAAGCTAATATTTTCACAGGTAACTCCGATTGGTGGGCTTTATGGGTGCAGGTTGATGATTCAGCTGCTCACATTGAAGATTCAAAATATCTTCCATCTGCCCCTAGTCCAGATATTTTATGCCATGAATTCTTGCAGGTGGACATCCCTTTAGAGGCAGATATTTTCTGACAAAGCCCATTGGGCGAGTTCATTGTAACCGACTTAGGTCAAATTGCAAAAGGCTATATAGGCATAAACATGAGATGTAACAAAGAGGATGGTTTTATTTTGGGCTATTATGCTGCCATTTTTTCTATAGTCAGACCTCTTCTGCTACTGGATTTTCTGTAATGTAATGGTTTCTGGCCTTCATGATTAATATATGCATGGTTTCTTGCCTCTCTTATGTCCTGATTTTTGTGTTTTACTTGAAATTATAATCTAGTATGTGAGTAAAAATAGCTCCTCTATAGGTTAGATCTTCATATCGAAACCTCAATCAACCCTATAAGTCTGTGTGAACTCCCTTCATGATTGAGATCATTGTTGTGTCTACACCAAGATCACCATCGCTCACTAAATTTGGTGTATCACCCCTTTCATTTGAGTTTCCTTCTAACCCTTTTCCCTTGCAAGTATTAGCACTAGATTTAGTTACATTGCTCTAAGTAATAGGCTTAGAAAGAGGAAGTCGGCCTTCTCCAGAGGTTTGATCTCAGTTCGCAAGGTCCCACACTTCGAGATCATTCCCATGTTTCTCTAGATTGCCGAGTTTTTACGAACTCAACAAGGGTGCAAATCTGGGTGACAACAGTTTCTGGCATGCTCGGTGGGACAAGTTAGATGAACTTCTCATCAAGATACTAAGAGATTTGTTGTTTCTACTAGTATTACTAGCCTTCAGGGTAAGCAATATTTAACACCATGGCGACTCTACTGAACAAATCTACTGGTGAAAGTAGCCCAAGCACCTAAAATTTTATCAAAGATCAGGATTTTGGTGGTTTTCCTGGTCTATTAAGCTTCCAGAAGCATATCAATCACCTGGCGACTCCCTCTCTGGTATGTATCCAGTTTCTCTTTTGTTGCAGACCTATTTCTCTCTAATTCTGACATTTTAATGATTATCCAGCATTTAGATGCTATAAAATATCAAAATTTTATGGGAATCATGGCTATTCCCCAACCCCTAATCTAAATATAGGCTATTGGCCCCCATATCGGCAATACCAGGCCCCAAATGCCTCTAAATTTATGCCATACAGCCCTGCCGCTGCAGAATACCAGCATCCTCATGATGCTTACCTCGCTCCCACCCCTACTCAATCTTCTTGGCAACCTAATAATGCTTATTATCAACCCCAAGAAGAGGTTTTTGATGCCAGACAACATAATTATTCACACAGTCGGCCTCAAAAGCACCCTTACCAGAATGTTTTGGATTTGATCGAAAAGTTTGACTATTTTTTGCAGGATTTAAGCCAAAAGCTTGAACTTATGAAGATCACTGATATTAGTAAGGAGTTCTCACACATGAACTGGATGCTGGTTGAAATTGAGAAGCAAAAGGAGATTACCTGGCAGCAATGAGAGTTGGCTGAGCAATCTGTTATTTATAATCAAGAGAGGGTGACAAAAAGAATACAGTTTGAAAGAAATCTTGAAGGAGCGATAACTGCTAAAAAGGAGCAAATGAAGCTTTTGTCTGCTCAGGTACAAAGTAGTGGAGCTTACACAGATTATCAATGCCAAAAAGGGTGTGAAACCCAAGCAATCCCCTCCATTCCCAGTTTCAAACATCCTCTCCCTTTCACACCTGCTCAACCTGTTGCGGAAGAAGCCCCAAAATTTAAGATTCCAAGCTTTAGGCAAGATAATCCATCTGTGCCTCCAAAACCGTTTCCTAGTTTTAAAATCCCAAGTTTTAGAGGCCCTCAGCTTTCACAGGACCCTATTCCAGCACAAATTCAACCCCCTATCTCCTATTTACAACCCTTCCAAATCCCCTTATCGGATGGACCTAACATGGACAGTTATGATGAAATTGCTAAATTGAAAGAACATGCATTTACAATCCCAAAATTCAAGCAGTCCCTTTCTTCTACACATGTTCGGCCAACAGAAGAGCAACCTAGACTCCACAAGTTTCCAGGCTTCAAAGCCTATATCCCTCTACAAGCTCATGTTCCTATGCAAACTCAAATTATCACTCCCCAGGAACAAATTTGTCCAGAACCCTCTCCCCTCCAAGAAATTCAAGAAGATATTCAGGCCTCTTTCCCTGATGCTATTTCAATCCCAAAAGATAATTGGAAAGATGAGCCAAAAGAGGAGGTGGAAGAAGATAAAACTAATGAGGAGCAGTTTGTTCCTATGCTCACAAATATAGAATTGTTTGAACCTATTGCACCTGTGAGTACTGTTAACCCAAATAAGGGATTGAGTCCTCTAGACTTTAGTTCTTTTGAAGCCTTTTCTCATGCATCCGATCAAGCAAACAATACTCAAATGCAAAAAGTGCATGGGGAAAACCTTCAGCTACAGAGGGAACTTAAACACAATCTAGTGGAGTTGCAGTTAAAGGATGGAGGCATAGGGGAAATAGTTGTTAAGGTCACTTCATAAGTGGATGATGCTCCCATACTTCATGAGCTACCTGATTATGGTCTTGATGAGGAGGAGTCCATTCTCTCAATTCAATATACCTTTCATGAAGCTAATTTGCAAGATCTTAGCTATTTGGAGGAACTTCCTTTCTATTGTACAAAGGAGTTTGAGGCTGATATAACAAATGAAAGTTGGTTGGAAGAGGCTACCTCATTATTTGAACATTTGCCTTCTTTTATTGAAGAAGAAAAACTTGATTTGGAGGGCACTTCTTTGAGTAATAAGGGGAATTTTGAGATTGGGCCAGCTGTTTGTAAAAGTCTTCTAAGGGCTGATAGCTTTGATGAGCTACTGGATGTCCTAGTGAAAGAGGATGGTCCATTGACCATAAAGGAGGAGTCAACATGGCAAACTATCATGCAAGATGAAGGTAATGATGTTATTTCTGAGCTTTCAAATTGTCTTCTCTATTGTCCAACCTTAGCCATGAACCAGGACAGCCATGAACAAAAGGTAGAAAGGTTTGAAGAATGCAGCCATGATGACATTATATTAGCCTTCTTGGGTTCTTTGAAGGAAGAAGGAGAAAATCATGAGGTCCCAAGTCAGCTTTTTCACACACAAGTGCAACATGAGAGTCAAATGGAAGGCACCATCATACCACATGAAGAACAAGAGGCAACCAATCCAAAACCTTCAAGGGGATGCCCAATCAGGTATCTAGCCCAGCTGGAGACACATCAAGAGGAGTCACCACTTGTCATGCTTACCTCTAAGCATGAAGTTGAGCATCAAAATGGATGGGATCAGACCATTTATTCACCACAAGTTAGCAACATCAGCAATTAGTCTAGGTGGATAGGTGAGTTATCCCCATTTTGTGGAGGGTGTTTTTATCAATTTATCATATGCCCATTTCCCCCTCACCTCTTTTTAACTGCCCACATGCATGAGAAACATTGTAAATTGTTAAGGAAGGACAATTACTTTCAAGAACCAGTTAATGGCTTTGTTTAAGGTCACCTCTGACTGGTTAGTTAGGATTAGAGTAGGTTTTATTTTAGTTTTAGGTTTCCTTTCAATAAGTGCCCTTACACTTTGCTGTTTTCTCATTAGGAGATACATGCTTGCTTCTTATTTTTTGTTTTGGCTTGGTAGCTTGCTCAGTATTCTAGCTCCTCTTTTTTGTTGCAGTCTCTTTTGACTCCATGCCAAATGGATGCTTAAGGCCATTGGTCTGATGTTTAGCAGGCAAACATCCTGTAGAGGTCACCAAAGATGTTGTAATATTCTGCCTAGCCCCAAAATATTCATGTCCCCCTCTTTCTATCAAAGAAATCCAATCAGAGAAAGCCTGAATAGAAGGAGAGAAAGCTTAAAGTCCTCAAAAAATCTTAAAGTCTTCAAAAAACCCATGCTATGCCTTACAAAAATCCCAAAATCTTACTTGGAGAATCCTTGCAGAAAACCCAAAAAAACCCAGAAATCTTTTGTCCTCAAGTGCCTTCCATTGTAGATATTTCTCAATTTTATACTTAGTCATTTTCATATGCATATACAATTGTATGTTTCATTGTATGTATATCTGTTGTATTGCATATACAATCGCACATACAATGGTATATGCAAAGGAAGATGCAAAGGTGAATGTACATCGGTAAGATACATAAGGCAATATACAAGGGGCAGATATACAATGGATTTTCGGCGTGACATGCTTATCGGCGGCTCAACTCATAGTCTCTTCGATGGCCGATGAAGCATACAAGGCAAGATACAAAGCGAGCATGTGCAAGGCAAGAAAATATACAAGGGGCAGACATATAAAGGATTTTCGGCATGACATGCTTATCGGTGGCTCAACTCATAGTCTCTCCAATGGCCGATGAAGCATACAAGGCAGACATACAATAAAAGATGCAAGGCAACATACAAAGGAAAAGATGCATATGCAAAGATGCAAAAGGATACATACAAGGGTCTTATGCATTCGCGATATGCAAGGGTTAGATGCAATGTTTGTGTGCATAGTTCGATTGTCTGTAGTTTTGCTTGTATATTCACATTGTATATGAGATATACAAAGGCAATATATAAAGGGAAACATACAATCCGGATGCGACTGGGGAATCAAATGCAGTGGATAATCATTTTGGGGTCCGCAGTTGTATATTGCATATACAAGGTCAAAAGGTGCATACATACAAGATGGTAACATGCAAAGGGCCGGACCCGATGTTAATTTCATTTTGCTTTATAAAAAGTTGGGGTCTGCCTATTGTATGTATATGCGATTGTATCTCATATACAATCGCATATACAAAGGTCACATACAAAGGTTTTTCAGCGAAACAATGCTTATTGGTGACTCATGCAAAGGTCTTTCCGATGGCCGATAAGGAGGCAAATGTTCAGCGATGGGTCCTAGTTTCAGCTCAGCGACCAATGGAGTGATGACACGTGGCAGGGGCATACATGCAAAAGGTGAAACAAAGGTTAAAGCCCATTTTTGTACATATATACATTTGCACATACAAAGCATATACAAAAGGCACATGCAGGGGCATCGGTGAGACCATGTTTATCGGCGGCTCAACTCATAGTCTCCTCGACAGCCCGATATATACCACAGTTGTATATGCAGATGCAAAAGCGATACTGAGATGCAAGATGTAGTTGACCGTAGCTTTGACCATGAATATCTTCAGCATTTTGGTGAATTTCAACATGCTTCAAAAGGCAAAAGTGCTTATTTTTGCCTCCTCTTTCATATGGCAGGGTTTTTAGGGGAAATTTCTCACTTTCAAAAATTTGATCTGGCTTTGCATGCTCAGCCGACTGATGTTTCAGCGACCATTTTGGCATATTCAAAAGCTGATATTTTCACAGGTAACTCCGGTTGGTGGGCTTTATGGGTGCAGGTCGATGATTTAGCTGCTCACATTGAAGATTCAAAATATCTTCCATTTTCCCCTGGTCCAGATATTTTATGCCATGAATTCTTGCAAGTGGACGTCCCTTCAGAGGTAGATATCTTCTGATAGAGCCCATGGGGCGAGTTCATTGTAACCGACTTAGGTCAAATTGTAAAAGGCTATATAGGCATAAACATGAGATGTAACAAAGAGGATGGTTTTATTTTGGGCTATTATGCTGCCATTTTTTTGTGTAGTCAGACCTCTTTTGCTACTGGATTTTTTGTAATGTAATGGTTTTTGGCCTTCATAATTAATATATGCATGGTTTCTTGCCTCTCTTATGTCCCAATTTCTGTGTTTTACTTGAAATTATAATCTATTATGTGAGTAAAAATGGCTCCTCTATAGGTTAGATCTTCATATTGAAACCTCAATCAGCCCTATAAGTCTGTGTGAACTCCCTTCATGATTGAGATCATTGTTGTGTCTACACCAAGATCACCATCGCTCACTAAATCTGGTGTATCACCCCTTTAATTTGAGTTTCCTTCTAACCCTTTTCCCCTGCAAGCATTAGCACTAGATTTAGTTACATTGCTCTAAGTAATAGGCTTAGAAAGAGGAAGTTGACCTTCTCCGGAGGTCTGATCTCAGTTCGCAAGGTCCCACACTTCTAGATCATTCCCATGTTTCTCTAGATTGTCGATTTTTTACGAACTCAGCAAGGGTACAAATCTGGGTGACAACACCTACAAGAGTACAAAAGTTGATGAAGAAGAAACAGATTCAGATGTTGAAGTAAAAGAGTTGAAAGCCACTTAAACAAAAGCTATCAAGGTGACTAAGGAGAAGCCCTCCGGAGGCAAAAGCACAAGCAAAAAGCAGAAGATAGAGACATATGTAGAGAAGCCCACACTTTCTATGGAAGATGTAATAAAATCAGTCACTGTGGATGGAAATTTGAAACCCATGATTGAATTTTATGATGATTACAGTGATACAGATAAGAGGGTGTTAGAGGAAGCAACTGTCAGATATCTTGAAATAATTTCTGAGATCCCTCAAACTCTTGCAGACACTTTGGAGTTGAGGAAAGAAAATGCAAAAAGTAAGGATATAGAACTTAGAGAACATGTATTGATAAAACTATGCCCTCAGATCACTCAAGTTCAAATGAATATGATATTAAAAGAAGTGAAGGATGAATTCAAGAGAAAAACAAGGATGAATAAACTTATGCTTGGAGAAATAGACAAAATAGTTGAAGAAACACAGGAAATTCTTCTAGGGGCATTGAAGAAACACAATTTTCCATTTGTTGAAGAGGACATAGATGATGGGATTGATGCATCAATTCTAGATGTTGAAGAACTTAACATCAATGAGCAACAAACTGAGATTGAAGACTCCTCTATTCTGGAAGAGGAGCAAATGAACAAGGAAGATGCAGAGATGGTGGATAAAACTGATGATACATGAGATACTCTAACTCCTCCTGATCAATCTGGAAAAGAAGATAGTGTTGAGATTAATGCTGCTACACAAAATCCTCCAGAACCAATTGTAGATAGTAAGGACACATGAAAGAATTCCCCTGCGGATGACACAGAGAAAGGTAAAGCAGAGGAAGAGAAAGAAGAAGGTAAGGAAGATAAAGCAGAAGAAGATGGTGCAAATGTTGATGCATCTAAACAAAATAATCCTGATACTAACATTGACAAAACTCAAGGGAAGGAAAGTGGACCAGAAATCATGTCAAGAGACACTACAGAAGCAGTGAAGTACTTTCTAAGTAAAGAAATGCTAGAGATTGATGAAATGGAACTGACTCAAGGACCAATCCACCTAGCAAATCTCTTTCCGGTCCAAATGATGAAGGTAGCATCTTTCATTCAATCCAAGGCTCACTTAGAGGACAATGAGATGTTAAGTCTTGCATCTGGTGTACTGGAGAAGATAATGCCAACCTTCCAAAAGAATCCATCTGATTCCCCCTCTGGAAATTTAAGGAGCCTTGTAAATTATGTAAGTACACATTTTGAAGCCTTTGAGAAGTCTACTAAGATTAAAGTTCAGAATGAATTTTTGGATAAAAGATTTAGTGAACTAAAGGGCCTAATAGGGAATGATAGAAGGATACTTGATATTAGCATAAAAAGTATTCAAAATTCTCTTAAATATGGAGTTGATGTATACAAATTTTGTCTATCTTGGCCCAAAGTTGTTGAGGATATTGAGAAGAAGATAAAGGAATAGGAACAAAAATTGGTGAATCTATCTCAAAATTTTGATCCTCTAATAGTTTCTCCGGTAAGTCAGGAGTGTCAAGCAATTAGCTTGATTGATGAAATAAAAAAACTTGTTAAGGAAAAGAGCAATATTGTGAAGAGAATGTGTGAGCTCCGGAGATTGATTGCCCCTAACTTAGAGAAAATGTTTACTACTTTATCTGAAGCTCAAGTTGTAGCTCAGACAAGTGATCCTTTAGATCTGAAGAAAGCAAAATCATAGGCATTCCTTCTAAGTGAGCACATCTCAATTTTGGATGGCATGAAAAGAAGTTGGGCTTCTAAATTTGACCAGTTGAAAAATAGTTTTGCAGATATTCTCAAGTTTATGTAAATATAACTTAAGGATTGGTTGTACATATGCGGCATTGTATACAAATTTTTTGTAGAATTTTTGTTTGTGGACCCCATCCTTTGCCATTGATGTCAAAGGGAGAGTGAAGAGCAGTGAAAAATGAGGAATCTAGCAAAGGGGGAGCTTTGGAAACAATGAAAAGCACAAGTGTACATAGTAAGGGGGAGTAGCTTCGACACTTAGTCATTTTTCACTAAGTGTTGCCATCAATGCCAAAGGGGGAGATTGTTGGAAAGAGACATTGCTACACAATATAGGTGTTGTCATTGATGGAAACTAAGACTATTCCAATCATCCACATAACATAATTTGTTCATACTAGAAGTTAGAATGAGAATTTAGAGATAAATTCGGGTAGCCAGAAACATAGTGTATGGCAGAGTTCAGTGTTTGGGTTTGCGGATCTCTCCAGTTGATCATTGTGTGTTGCAGATCTTAGGGAGTGTAGAGAGAGGTCAAGAAAATCTAAATCCAAGATTTTAGCCTCTGGTGACAAAGGAATTAAAAGTTATGAGCATATGAGTACCAGGTCCTAATATGACAGAACAGTTTTGTGAAGAATAGGCCGACTTGTGTTGGATCATTGTGCAGATCTAGTAGAAGTGTTTTGATGGGTTGTGTATGGGATATAATGTTAGTAGATGACTTGTATGATGACCTGCAAGTGTTATTTTTGGTACGCATTGGTGCAAGAGCACCTAGAAAATCATGTTTTGTAATAAGGTCTATTTGACCAATGCATTTTCATTTCAGTTTGTCTCTAGGTTCTTCAAGACCTAGAACCCATTTTTGTAAATCCTAAGTAACTTAAAACACACTTTTGTCATATTGTATGCATGTAGTGCCAAAATAGGGTAGTAGGACAGTTTGAGGCAGTTGGATCAGTTGTTCTTCCAACTGTTTGCATCGGTTGGTTTTCCAACTACTGGCAGGTTGAGTTAATAAAAACCAAAGGAGAGAAGAAGAAGGGTGAATGTAATCGTGCATTGTTCTGAGGAGAAATAAAATCGTTCTATTCTGTCAATCTAGTTTCTATTTTTTGTAACTGTAAATTGTGTAACTGTAGATTTATGTTCGAAGTGTAGTTCTTTATGTACGTTCCATTGTTGCAGTATGTCGACGTGAAGCATTCCACTGGTATGATTCCTGTCGAGATCAGTGGAATGACTTCGTTGTACAGTATTTGTTTTTGTTTTCTTGTTTTGTTCTTGTATCCGATGGTGCAGAGGATCCAGATAGAGTGTTTCTGCATAGTAGATTGACCTAGCATCTCCATGTGCTAGGGATTAGTTGAAGAGGGAGAAAGAAAACTGTGCATCGGCGTAAGTTTCATATCATTTCACTGAATGTATATTGCGAATGCATATCGCAAAAGCATGTTGAGAAATCATGTTGAGAATGTATATTGAGAATGTACCTTTTGTTGGATACAAACGGTGACTGGTCGTAACGGTGAATCAGGGTATAGAAACTTTAGTCCACCGGTGATAGCAAGTCAGGCCAAGTATATACTAAGTTGGTGTATCGGTGTATCAGCAATGCAAAGTATAACGTGGCCGATAGTAATTGTCTAGCCGATAGCAAAGAGAAGTTGTCATCGGTGTAATACAGCCCCTCGGGGAAGCTTTTGGAAGTTATACCGATCATCGGTGTCTCACCGATAGGAGGTGCATCAGTGCAGAATAACTTTGGTCACACCAAAGTGTCGGGAGTAGTCAAACGAAGTCAAGTGTATCGGCACGTCAGCCAATGTTCATAAGAGTTCGCTGATGATCTAAATCTTGCTGACGAGTGTTGGTTCAAAGGTTCAATTTTTTTTAATAAAGTGTCTGCTTCCACTATGCACTCCGCATCATGTATAAAAAATGGTATATGGATTTAGCTGACAGAGCAAAGTCTTCATTAAAAGTTCAAAGTGTTCTTGAAGCTGACTGAAAAGTTATTGAAATTCATGATGCGGATATATATAGCTGATGGATTTGAGTGATTTGGGTGTGTGTGTAATGAAATAAGAAAGGTAATGTGATCAAGACAAAGAAAAGTGCTAAGGAGAGCAAATCTAAGGACCGGATAATGGTAGAATAGTAAACAACGCAGAGTAAGGATGAAGTGTATCAAGTCAGTATTCTGTGCTTAACCGTAACTAAATCTTTACATTGATAGATGCTAATTATTAGTTCAAACACATTGTAATCTTCTTTCTGTAGGCAGTGAGCCTTCTTTTGAGCAGTGAGCTCTGGGTAGTGAGCCCGAATGCATGTGCATTCCCAATTGTAATACTTTTAACAGACTATAATCCTTGTGGGTTAACCCCCACCGTGGTTTTTCCCTTAACAGGGTTTCCACGTTAAAAATATTGGTGTCATGTCTGTTTATTTGTTTCTGTTCATGTGTTGATGATTCATGCTTTAAATGTTTTAATCAGTTTTAAGTGGTATTGTTGCAAGTAATAAAGTTTTGGGACAACTGATTCAACCCCCCCTCTTAGTTGTCTAGCCTAATTCCAACACTAGGCCCCCTACCTGCTTTTCCATGCAACATATTTCCCACCTAATTGCATGCATTTTCTTATTGTCTTTACCATCTGACCATAAGAATTGTCTGATCTTTTTTTGTATCACTTCCACTTGATAGCTTTTAAAGAGCCATGCAGAGGAGTAGTATATGTTATAGGAGGCTAAGATTTTTTGACATACTTGAGCCCTCCCTGCTAGTGAGAGGTACCCTCTATTCCAACTGTTTAGTTTTTTTCTCAATTTAACTCTTCACCTGCTCCCACATATCTCTTAGGTTGGGGCTAACTGCAAATGGAATTCCTAAGTACCTTACTATTTTACATGGACCCCCCCATTGCAGGACCAACTTTTTAAACTAGGGAGGTTGTTTCTCATCCCAACTAAGCATGATAGATTTGGCCTTTGAGATCCTTGAACTTGCTGCTTTTTCCAAGAATTCTAATTTAGTCATGAGATGGACCACATTCTCTTCCTCAAGTCTTATGATTAGAGTTGTGTCATCTGCAAACTATAGGTTTATTAATTCCTCCATATTTGGGAGGATTAGACCATTAACTTTGGGGCTTAGGTGATTATCTCTGAGAATATAGTGAAGAGCATCAACAACTATCACAAACAATGAGTGGGCAAGGGGGCAACCCTGGCTTATTGATCTTTACAATTCAAACCCCTCTGTCAAGCCTCCATTTATCTCTATTTGTGCATTTTACATCTTTTATTAGTGTTTCTATCATTCTGCAAAGTCTCTTTGGGAAGCCAAAGGCTTCAAGGACCATCATTATGAATGGCCACTCAATTCTGTCATATGCCTTTTCGACGTCAACCAACAACATTCCCATGTTTTGGCTTGAGGAACTGGCCCACTCCATTGCCTCCCAACTTGTTAGGAGGTTCTCTAGGATGTACCTCCCTTTAATAATCCATGTTTGTGTGTTGTTTATGATCCTCGGTAGTAGTTCTGCCAACCTTAGGGCTATGGATTTAGTAAAGATTTTGTAGGAGGCATTTAATAGGGTTATTGGTCTCTAATTCTTGACAAGTACCTTGTCACCTTCCTTAGGGATTAGTTAATGATACCTTTGTTTATCTTGTTGCCTAGAGAACTAGCATTAGTTGCCTCAGTGTATACATTAAGGAGTTCCTCACTCACCTAGTCAATGTTCCTCTTATAGTATTTAATAGGGATACCATCCACCCCTGGGGACTTGTCGTTGTTCAAGGCCAGGATTACAGCCTTGACCTCCTCTAGGGATAGGTGCTTATTCAGTTTGTTAGCCTCTTGGTTAGAAAATTTCTTTGGAATAAGCTTTTTACCTTCCTCCCTTTCCTTTTGGCTTTGCTCATTATTGCCTTCTAAAGTAAACAACTCCTTATAGAATTGGAGGAAACAATTTTGAGTGTCCTTAGGGTCTTCACTAAGGTTATCATTATGCCATATCACATTTTTTTTTTCTTTTTCTTCTTTACTCTTTAGCTAGTTAAAGAAGAATTTAGATCCCCTATCCCCAAGGGAAGACCAGTTCAATCTTGACCGAACCTTGTAGCCCTAATCCTTCATTAATTGGAGTTTCCTCAGCTCCCCTTTCATAGACACTAATATTTCATTTAGAGATGCATTCTTTGGATCCTCTTGGATGGAAGTTTCAACTTTTAGGAGATTTCCTTGTAGAAGATTCTCTTTTTTTCTTCGGTCTGTTGCCTTTTGTTGCCCAATTGTTTGGAAGATTTTCTTCTAGGCCTCCACATTCATATTCCATCTTTCAATGTAGGAAATCTCCTTGTGAATCCATCTATTGATTTCTTTGACTGTGAAAATGGCATCACAACAATCCTTGTCCTCTAACAACTTAACATTTAGTAGGAACTTTTCCTATGATTTAGCCTTGACAGGATGCACTTTTTTCTAGAATCACTTTGACTAAGACTAGGTGATGTTCTGAGAGAGTCCAAGGGGTCACTGATGTAGAGGCAAATTGGATGGGAGAAGATAGGCAAATAAGACAAGGTTCTCTTACACCTACAAGCCCAAAAATGAAGATCTTTACACAAAAGTGGGAACAACAGTTAAGGTATTTGAATTCTTCATGGAAATGGTGTTTAGACATGTACTGGAACCCATCCCATCCATTGACAAAGGTGGATCAAACTTTGAACTAGTACTTCCTTCACAAACCCCCAAAATGGCTTGTAACCCTTCAAAATGACAACCGTCCTAATAAATTTTTATGCAGACCTTCAGACCTAGATCTTAGACAATCAATAGATACCCATTATGGCCCTCTATCACATATCCCAAACTTGGCATAGGTTGTTTTGGGTGGAATATCTCAACCAATAACCCCTTTCAGTGGCCTAGTGCCTCAATTAGGCCAAATTTACAAAGAGATTACCCTCAAATGCAATCCTAGAACTCAAAAAAGGGTTTGAACACTTATAATGCATACCAAAACAAAGGATTTTGTGGGTTTTAAACTTCTACTCTCTGTTGTTCCAAGAATCACCTCTTAGGTTCCTCCAAATGGCTTAATACATGGTTTTATTAAGCCTTTTCTAACAAATCTTGCACAAACCAATTCTCCCACTCCTGCAATCAATCAAAACACTCAAAATACAAATTAATACATCCATCCCATTAGTCTTATGGCCTTGAAAGATAGTGGGATGGTCAATGCCTCATCGTTGGGAGCAAACCCTTATCTAGGTTTTTATGAGACTATTTTTAAAGAAAACCTTATAATTTTCTACCACAGGAGTCTCAAATCACCAAACTAGATTCAAATGAAATATAACTCCATTCTCTAACTGATCAAACCATGAAAATGTGGAAACAACCTTGTACCTTTGTACAGTACGGACTGTAGCAACAAAAAAAACTCAGAAAATGCAGATTTTCAGAAACTCATTTTTGGGAAAACACTCATAAATTCCTCTAGAAATCATGTGGAGACCTCTAACTAGACTCAAATGAAAGGTAAGACACATGGATTTCTAAAAAGTCCAATCTCACCTTCTAATTCATCCGTATGCAAAAGTTATGGACGTTATAGCAGCAAAAATGTAGAAAATAACAAATAGACAACAGCGAATGGCGTTTTTATTGCTTTCAACTTCTCTTCCCCCTTACATTTTTATTGTTCAAGGTTATATAGAATTTCATATGCCTTGACAACTCCATTGAGGGTAGTTTGGTTGATGGTTGGAGCCATAACCAATTCAAATTCTCTTGGCAGTTTGTGGACAGCAACTACCATGTTTTAGCATTCTAAACTAATTACAATTCTTCACATAGTGGCATTGATGTTTATGAATTTTCACTACTTTGCCAATGTCATTAATTCTTTGGAAAGTTTACCACCTTTTGATGTGTTGGTATCGGGATCGGCAGAGGGTTTGCTAATTCTAATGCACAGGCAGATTCGACCAACAAATACAGGAGGTTGCGTGAGCTGCCTCCCCTTCACTTCTGGTTCTGCCACACCAAGGGGGGGATCCCTATAGCTAAAGATTTAAACTTTGACTCACCCAATGATAGAAAAATTTAGCTTTACAACAACAGGCAGAATACTCTCATGTATGGACCAAGATTTGTATGATAGATCACAAGGTTAGCAACTTTCTTGTACATATCTAACTGGTTGAGGATGAGAGTATGTAGGGATCCTAATCCTACTCCTATAGACTAACGGGTTGGAAATATGGAATGATTGGTATGAATGTTTTGGATGCAAGATAGGGGGTTTTGGAGTCAACTAGACATATACAAGTGAATGGTTTGCACTGACACTCAAGTTTCAAGGGGTTAGGACTAGTATTTGCCTTACAAACACCACCCAAGACTAAGTATTTAGCTGCCTATACTTACAAATATCCTGGCTGACATACATTCTTCTTCCGAGAATCTAGGAAACTCTTAGCAACTAGATTCAAAAGAGGAGATGCATACAGCAAATGGAGACAAACAACTGAACACATGCAATAAAGCATATTTCATATAAAACAACAATGAAACTAAAAAATATGTGCAATGTACACTCAAAATGCAACTCATAAACTCCAACAGAGATAAAACAGCCAAGAAATGCTCTATTTTTTGTTATTTTCTCCCAAAAAATGCCCAAGTCTTCAACAAAACATAAATGATTAACACAGTCTGCACTTTATAGCAAGATTGTGTACTCAGCAATAATTACAAGGCATTTTCAAAATCCTGTCAAATACAATGCACCATCAGAATGGCACCCAAAAATATTGAATGCAGTAGAGAGACAAAAGGAAAGGAGCAGGTAGAGTCGGGGAAAGTGCAGCTGTTCACAGATTTTCCTCATAAATCTGGTAGGTAACTTGTCAATCATCAACCATGCTTCTACAAATGTTTCCATTAATACCAACCTACCCGCGGCCCTTTGGAATGCAGCGGTTACATGCTTTTGAAACTTTTCCTGCTTGAAAAATAGTTGCAGATACAAAGAAATCGTTCGCCTTCTGGAAATTTAAAACCGGCCGTCGATTTCCTCCCCATCGCCAAAATCCACAGCATAAAATTGCTTTGAAAAGTCGTTGACCAATTAAATCATGCCACGTAGGTGTATTTTTGCTATCGCTGACCTTTCCCTTTCTTATTTTGCCTTTTTCGCCTCTTACATGCAATTGTATGTAAGATTGCATATACATACAATTGCAAACATACAAGGCGGACCCCAAACCCTTATAGAACAAATTACAATCATATTCGGGTCTGGCTTGTATCCTCCTTTCTTGTACATTTCCTTGTATATTGCATATACAAATGCAACATACAACCCCCAGACTTCACCACAATTATGAGGCAGATTTGAAATACTTTGAAATTCGGCTTGTATTTATTCCATTGCACTTCTCGTTGTATATCGGCATATACAATGCACAATATACATTCTGCAGACACTAGCCACTGTATCAATCGGATTGGAAGAAACTTGAAATCCGGGCCCTGTATCTTCATTCCCCTATATATCGGCACATACAAGCACCTAACATACAAGCCGCGGACCCCAACTTTAGATTTGCCAAATTTGACTTTTAAATCGGGTCTAGCTTGTATGTCGTAAATGCATATAACCAATGTATATCGCATATACAAATGCAAACATACAAGGAAAACATACATTCACCTTTGACTCCTACTTTTATCAACCAGAATGCATATTCATTTCGGGTCCAGGCCTTGTATATTAGGAATGTATGTCTGATTGCATGTGCAAACATACAATCGCATACATGTGCAATCGGTGGGCCCCACCTTTTGTATCTTACCTTTACTTGCTGCTTGTATGTCGCATATACAATGCGACTTGTATGTGCATCGGTCATTGGGGAGATCCTTAGCTTGGCTACCGATGAGGCCTGTCTGGCTGATGACCCTTTGTACATCTGACTTTGCATATTGACATTGTATCTTCGCGATGTACACTTGCCTTAGTATGTTTCTTCCCTGCACATACGATTTGTATGTTGGAAATACAATCGCCCTTGTATCTTTGCGATGCACATTGTCCCTTGCATATTTCTTCTTGTATGCCGCCAGTGCATCTTTTGCTTGCATGTTTCCATTGTATCTAGTCATTGTATATTGAATATACAACACAAAACATACATGCAACCCAACATACAAGCACAAAATATTCTGAGAATCTGCGACATACAAGCATATTTTCTAAACCCGATATGCATCTAAAAGCCACATACAAGCCTGATATGCATACAACTATTTTTGCATCCTTTGAAGCTGATTGAACATACAAACCATCTTGTATGCCCGAATGTACATTTGAACTTGCATGTACATACAAACGGCCATGCACATACAATTGTTTTTGCATTTTTCAACTGAGAAGGCCGAAAGACTTAGAAATTTTTAAGGGTTTAAATGAAAAGACCAATAGATTTTTCAAGCTCAAAACCCTAACTCCAGGTGCATGCACCAACATGATGCATGCCACAAAGGCTTACAATATGAGAAAATATATGATGTCCCTATGTGTTTATCACTGCCTTTTACATGCCTTAGAAAGGCCTACATACATGACTGCCCCTTAGGACTTACAAGATTGCCTATTACAACATGGCACCGTGGCTCTTATTAGAACACAAGAAATGGTCTTCATGACCTTATTGAAACAAAATATGACATCAAAACAAAACATGAAGCTGAATGCCTCATGGAGGCCACCTTGTGTTAGGTGCTCCTGCACCAGTCACTTTGACCCTAGCATTAGAATAATCAACTTTAGCAAAATGGAAAGAATCAAATTTGCATGAAACCTGTCTAGCCTACAATAAATTCTTTTTTCACCTCTTTGGAAATTGCACCATGTAAACCATATATTTTTCTTCTCTTTCCTTAGCCCTTCAATAGGATCAAAAAGCCGAAGTTTGTTCTTCATTTTATACCAAAAGAACTTCTCATTACCCTTCCAACCCATATCACTCCCTCCAGATTTATCTTCTATGTTTTCTATCATATTGAAGTCCCCACCAATGATCTAGGGGACATCTTGTAGCTCACTTAACTAGTCCCATAGCATATTCCTTTGTCTATAGTCATTAGGGGCATAGATTGAACAAATGCCAAACTTTAAATTATCTTTTTCAATTAAAATCCACACTGCCTTATTGCAGGGTGAGATGCCTTGGTTAACCACCCGTTTGGCCCAATTATTAGCCACTAGAATTACAACACCCCCTTACCCTTTTTCATGTTTTGTAGAAAAGTGGGTGGAATCTTTCTAGATAAACTTTAGGCTAGTTTTTAACTAGAAGTTTACTACTTTGACCTTTTGGAGCATCACAATGTCTTTTTGCTTAGTTTGATTCAGAAATCTCCTTACATTATATTTTCTCTCTGGGGACTCCAGTCCCCTAATGTTCCAAGAAATACAGTTAAGTGTCATCAGATTCCATTATTTGAGGACAATCTTCTGAACTCTTAAAGGAGTCAAAACATTTAGGGAGAGCAGATTTACCCAAATTAATCTTCTGATAAGGGATTGATTCTTCCTTCTGTTTCTTCATTCTTCCCCTCCTTTTTTGTTTAAGCATTTTATTCACTACATTACCTCCTTCTTCATCTTCTTTATCCCCCTCCCCTTGTTTGGGTGTGTCTACACCCTTACCTTGGTTAACATGCCTCTATGTGCCTTCATCTTTGATCGGGATTCGAATCTCCCCGACTAGTTTCAAATTATTTAAATAGTCTTGGAAAAACTAAAGAGTATCCTGGTTTAAAGGTTTAAAATATAAGAGATCTCTTGTCAACTTATTCTTAGAATTTTCATTATTAAACCCACTATTAGCCTGAGAAATCATACTCTCTAGTTCAGGCTTCAGGCATCTAAATTCTCTTTACTGCTACATAGGGTGGAGTCACCCTCCATGTCAATGGCCCCACTAGAGGGTGAAAATCTATCCTCTAGACCAGTCATCGATAGAAGAGGGGCACCTCCACCCACATTAGCAATAAAAGGAGAATCCATAGTTTTTGAGAGTTCAATTTCTTTGCAAGAATCCCCCAAAGAGGGGTCTAGGATCAAAACATTATCAGTTCTGCATCCTGGCACTCTATTGTGCAATCTTTTAAGTTATCTTCATCTAAGGTAAGCTCAGGAACATTAGAATTCTTTGTTAGGTTAAGATCCTTCTTCAAGGACTGATTCAATTTAACATCTTTAGTATTAAAATTATTCTAGCCTGTTCTAAAGTCTCATAATAATTTTATTTCTTTCAATCTGATCTCTCATCTGTTTCTATAATGCCCCGTCATGCAAATACAAAAAGGTGAACTCCAATATAAAACTTATCTACAATTAAGAAGGTATCGAATGAAGACAACACCGGTAAACTAAGATATAATAATTTACATACACTCCTATGACTATGCACATGAAATAACGTGAACATAAGACTTACGCCTTGCAAAACAAAATGTTCTAAATTTTTGATTCACAAGTCTATCTAACAGTGAGTATCAAGACGTCCCTAAAATCTGGTAGCTTTATTACCCATACCTCAGAATTATTCATAACATCATAACTCTTAACCGACATTCCTCAAGGCAAGGTAAATAATAACAGCACTAATTTCTTCATACCAGAAAACAATACACAAATCGTATTTAGTTCAACTAATCATTCTACTCAATTTGAAAAGGAAACTTCCTAGTCTTGGCTTACACATATCTATTTTCTAAAATAATTCCAATTCTAATATGCTTTTGCTAAAAAAAATTGCAAGAGGAATTAGATATAACGAATGCTCACAAGCAGAAAATTTTTTTAGAGGAAATTCAAGGACTAACGAACTACAAAAGAATTTACAGAGAGAGTGTCCAGAAAAGGTGACGAGTTGAGACAGAGGGACGGCCCCAGAATGTCTAGCAGCCAAGGCCAAGGTGAAAGCAATGCACAATCAAATCACCAGACCATGATGTAGGCCTGAGGTACGACTGCGAGTGGGAGGATAGCAAGACAGCATACAGAAAAATTGCTTCAACTAAACCTTCAACCCCTCAGCCTTAAGCGATTTCATTCTGGCAATAACTTCTAGATTTAAGCAGAGGGTGAGATCTGGATGGCGAATGGTGTGGGAGTTGGTCGATGCCATATTAGTGATTTTGTATGCCTAGCTGACCAAAACTGCCTACGCTGGTGCACTAGAAGATGTTTTACGGTTAAGCATCAGAAATGACGATTTTTCTAAGATGGGGCTGTAACAACATAAGGCACATGGGTTATTTTACAAAACGCCTCAAAGGAGAGTGGTTCAAGGCTGTAGTGAGATCATGCCAGCACTTTCAACCTTAGAAGATTTCTGGAATGCGCCGCTAGGGATGACCATAAGGTTAGAAAGCCCCACGGTAAGAAAAAAAAAGGGCAGGAGGCAATTTTTTTTTAACACTATAGTGCCCCCATAAAAGAAAAATCTATCGACTAAAGGAATTAGCATGATAATCTTAAAAAAAACTTTCAAGCAGAAGCAATTAATTATCCTCATGGGAAATTTTCTTATGCAGGAAAATAAAATAAAGTTATCTATCTACTAGAGCGAGATTAGATTTCTTGGCAGGAAAGAAAAGACAACCTTCTACGACATAACAGGTATGGGCAGCTATGACAAAAAGGTATGCATAAAGCACAAGGATGTGCAGCCAAGGTTCGAAAGAAAGCACTAACGTGATTACAGGGAGAGTAGAATAAAAAATAATACAGGGATGCATGGTGCAAGAATTTGAGTAAAGGCCCCTGAAGACAGAAAGGAGATCTCAGACATGCATGAGTAATCTCCTACTAATTTACCACTGAGACAGGAAACCCAGAGAATACAGAGCAATCAAAGACAAGGAAATGCAGAAGTTTACATGACATACCCGTACCAACATGCTCTAGAACTCAATCTTCTCTCAGGAGCTTCTTCCCTTTCTTCGCAAAGAACTCTGTAACCTGACTCCTCTCTCCCTGCGAAAATCCACTTCACCTCCTCCAAAAAAATAAAAATCACAGACATAAAAACCCCCTCCATGCCAAACTTCCCGAGACCAAAAATAGGCAACAACCATTAATTCCCGTAACTCCCAAATAACTGCACAATCCCACTCCATAAGGAAATTTGAAATTTTTCCTAACATAGGGATTCTCAGATCTCCCAAGAATATCTGACAACTCTCAATAATAAATTATGCACCCATAATATATTTTAAAACAACTATACACTAATTACCTTCATAAAAATTTGTAACATTGCAATAACTGATTTTGTCAATAAGGCTTCCCACAAACAATATTCCAATTTTACGACTATACCAATACTGTAAGGTCATAACAAAAATACAAGAAATACATAGACAAGTGTAAACAACTTAACAACACTCCACAACCCGCGATGACCAACAACAAGAACCAAGGGACAGTGTCGCATCACAACACAAGACTATGGCAAGGACACAAGATGACGACAAGGACACAAGACCATGACAAGGACTGAAATTGACCTAACGGTAAAAACCTCATATTATCTCCACCACCTTATCCATGGTGTAGGGCCTGCTCAGACCTACTAACTTAGGTGGAGTCGAGGCCCGGTACCTGCAACCTGCGTGGAAAACCAATGGGTTATATATGATCAACTGTACATATATGTATCACACACACTGAGATAGAGAATCGCGACGTAGTAGGGTGCTTGATCTGAGCAGTACTACACCGTCCCCGCTCCAACACAAGACTATAATCAAAAGCATAAACATGATATTTTCTAACCATCACTAAGCATATCCATCTCCTCATAACTGAAGTAATCATAAAGTCATCAAAAACTCATAACACATGTCTCAATACATCCATCGAACATAGTCCATCAAGGTCAAGGAGAACATAAACCAAACATACTAGTCCAAATGTCTCGAAACTGTAAATATGCAATATGAAAATAACATTTATTACAAGCCAAAAAGCGAGGGGCATTACATCCTCCCCCTCTAGACCTAGGCTTACTCCTGGAAGCCTATAAATAAGTGAGGATATAACTCCCTCATCCTGGTAGCATCCTCCCAAGTAGCAGAGGTCTCGTCATTAGGGTCCCACTGGGCCCTGACCTGCTCCACATCTCTGCCCCTGAGAGCAAGTCTCCTGTACTGAAGAATGCCTACGGGCTCCAAAGCTAGCTGCCCGTCCTCTACCTGTAGAGTAGTCCAATCAAGAACATGAGCAATATTTGGAAAGTAAGGTCTAAGTACTGAAACACGAAACACATCATGGATGTGTGAAAGGCTAGGCGACAAAGCAAGGTGATAAGCAACAGGACCAATCCTCTCCAACACCTCAAAAGGTCCTACAAAGCGTGGTGCTAGCTTAGAGCCCTTTCCATAACGGATTGGACTCTTTCGCGGTCGCACACGCAAGAACACCCGATCCCCAACCGAAAACTGATGATCGATCCTATGAGTATCTGCATACTTTTTCTATCTGTCCTGAGTTGCCACCAAATGCTCTCTAATCCTCTCAACCTGTTGCTCCATATCTCTAAGCATATCAGGAACCAGAAGAACTCTATCCTCCAGATGATCCCAACTCAAAGGGGTCCTACAAGGATTACCATACAAGGCCTGGAATGGAGAAATGCCGATAGAATTGTGATATCCATTATTATAGGCAAACTCCACTAGGTATAGGTAATCCTCCCAATGGCTCTGTCGATCCATCACATACATCCTCAACATATCCTTGAGAACCTGATTAACCCTCTCGGTCTGACCATCAGTCTCAGGGTGATAAGCTGAACTAAAGTTCAGCTGTGTCCCCAAGGCATGCTGCAAGGAAGTCCAAAGGGTGGAAGTGAACACTGGATCCTTGTTGGAGATGATCCTACGAGGAGTCCCATGAAGTCTGACAATGTCCTCCATGAACACTCTAGCCACCGTAGAAGCATTGTATGAAGCATGGATAGGAGAGAAGTGAGCTACCTTCATCAATCTATCCATAGTGACCATAATAGCATCGTGTCGATGAGATGACATCGGAAAACTGACAATGAAGTCTATCAAAATGATATCCCACTTCCACTCTGGAATCGAATGAGGCTACAAAAGACCTGCAGGGTGCTGGTGCTCCGCCTTCACCCTCTGACACTCAAGACATCTACACAAAATCAGTAATATCCCGCTTCATGCCACTCCAAAAGTGCAGCTGACGCATATCTGCATACATCTTCTTGACACCTGGATGAGCAGAGTAGGGTGCCCGATGCACCTCAGACAAAACTAGGGTACGAAGACCCTCAGAACTAGGGACATAGATATGACCCAAATGTCACAAAAGACCATCTGACTCACACAAGTAACTAGAGAATCTACCCTCTACAAGTCTACCAGACTCAATCTCAGATCTCACCTTCTGGCACCAACTGTCGGTAGGAAGTGCTGCGAGAATTTGACCTCTCAAATCAACTGCTAGAGAAACGGCTGAGATCTCATGTCTTCGACGACTAAGAGCATCCGCTACCACATTCTCCTTGCCCTAAATATATCTGACCTCAAAGTCATACTCGCACAGGAACTCCATCCAACACCTCTGTCTCGCATTCAAGTTTGGCTGTGTGAAAATATACTGTAAACTACGATGATCACTATGCAGCTCAAACTGATGCCCTAATAGAAAATGCCTCCATCTCACCAAGGCATGCACAACTGCTGCTAATTCTAGGTCATGAGTGGGATAGTTCAATTTGTGATCCTTGAGTTTGCGAGACTCATAGGCAATCACGCGACCGTCCTGCATCAGAACTGCTCCCAAACCCTCCAAGGAAGCATCGGTACAAACAACAAAATCCCTATCAGGATTAGGAACTGCTAATATCGGTGCACTAGTTAGTTGCTCCTTAAGAGTTTGAAAAGCTGCCTGACACTGCTCTGACCAAACAAACTTCTTCCCTTTCCTCTGAAGAGAAGTAATAGGATGGGCAATCCTCGAAAACCCCATAACAAATCGACGATAGTAGCCTGCCAGTCCCATAAAACTACGGACCTCAGAAACATTAGTGGGTGCAGGCTAGTCCATAATAGCTTGGATCTTCAAAGGGTCGACTGCAATACCCTCTCCAGAGATGACATGACCCAAATACTTAACCTCTAACTGAAAGAACTCACATTTCGATAAATTGGCATAAAGCTGATTTTCTCTCAGACACTGCAATACCTGACGCAAATGCTCCTCATGCTCCTCCATAGTCCTTGAATAAATCAGTATATCATCAAGAAACACAAGTACAAACCGGTCAAGATAAGTACAAAAAACACCATTCATCAAGCTCATGAAAACTGAAGGTGCATTCGTCAACCTAAATGGTACCACGGTGAACTCATAATGTCCATAACGGGTACGAAATGTTGTTTTGTGAATATCTGCTTCAAATATCCACAACTGGTGATATCCTGACTTAAGGTCAATTTTAGAGAATACCTTTGCTCCTTTAATCTGATCAAACAAATCATCAATCCGAGGCAAGGGATACCTATTTCTCACTGTTACCTTATTGAGCTATCGATAATCGATACATAGCCGCAGAGATCCATCCTTCTTTTTGACAAAGATCACAGGTGCTCCCCAAGGAGAAACACTAGGTCTTATGAACCCTTTGGCTAACAACTCCTCCAACTGCAGTCGAAGCTCTTTGAGCTCCTGAGTGGTCATCCTGTATGGGGCTTGTGAGCTAGGTTCTGCACCAGAAATTAGATCAACCCTAAAATCGATGTCATGCTTAGGTGGCATCCCCAGAATATCAGAAGGAAAAACATCCGCAAACTCCCTCAAGAGTGGGTGATCATCAAGAGATGCCTCTCGACTATCTTTCATCTCCAAATCACTCACAGTTACTATAAAAAGCTGACATCCCTGACGCATGCATCTCTTGAGTTGCATAGCAGAGATCATATGTAGGGAAATGGGTCTCTGAACTCCTACCACCTCAACCTCAGCACCAAACTCATCCACACATCTAATAGTCTTATGCCGACAATCTATCACTGCCTGATGGGTCTCCAACCAATCCATCCCCAAAACTATGTCGTATGAACCCAGGGGTAGAATGCGAAGGTCCACAAAAGTAGATAAAGAGCCAATCGACAAATCACACCCAGAAACTAGAGACTCAACTACTATCTTAGCCCTGGAAGCCAACTCAACTTGCCACCTATTGACCTGCTTTGTTGTCACCAAGCCACAATGCTCCACAAGAGAAGGAGATATAAACGAATCAGATGCACCAGAATCAAATAAGACAAAAAAATCAATACCTCGCATGCGACTAGAAGTCTCCACCACGGTGCCCTGATGCTCTGCCTGTCGGTCATCTACTGCTGCAAAGACCCGGTGTGACCTGCCTGTATCACCAACTGTCAGCTCAGATGCCGCCGGTCGGTGTCCAAATCCTGATGCACCCTTCTGCAGGCACTGCCTAGCAATATGGCCCTGCTGGCCACAAGAGAAACACCCGGTGCCTCTACCAAAACCACTATCACCCCAGAAAGCACTAGACTGCTGGAAGCTGCTTCTACTCACTGCGGACTACGTACTCTGCGCTGGCTGATCAAAATGGTTCCGCTTATTGCGTTGCCAAGACTGGTCTTTCATTTTATGAAATCTATTACCTTGCTGATGTTGAGACTCTTCGGCTTAGCCTGCGAAAACTGCTGCCGACCACCCTTTGAGGGTACATGGGAACCTGATGCCTGAGTGTGACCACCTCGAGAACCATATCCTGAAGATGGTGCACTGCCAATGTGCACTCCCGTATGCCCACCAAGTGCCATAGCCAGATTCTCCTCCACTAACTGGGCTTTCTCCACGGCAACCTCCATAGTCTTAGGTTCGAATACACGAACCCCTCCACTAATCCGAGCATTCAAGCCTCTGATAAAATGCTGCACCAACATGGACTCGTCATCCCCAATACCTACATATTGTTTGAGCTCGTAAAATCTGCGCTCATACTGCTCAACTGACATGGCCAACTGCCTTAGCTCATGGAACTCATCTGCTCGACGCTGCCTCCAATGGTCAGAAAGAAAGCGGGCTCTGAATCTGTCTAAGAATAACTCCCAAGACACAGTGCTAATATCCAAATGCAGCTTCTACTCCTCTAGCTGCCACCAGGTCGAAGCGAACCCTCGAAGATGCAGAATAGCACATCTGGCTTTGGTGTTGCTGCCATACAGATGCATGGTGAAACACCTACCTAAGTCCAAAAGCCAAGTCTCTGCCTCAAGTCCACTACCAACTCCATCAAAGATGGGAGGGTGTGCCCTCAACAAATCTCTCATATGGCTGGCTAGTGTGGCCTCTTGCTCAGCTGACAACTCCCTAGGTCTAGGAAACCTCTCTCTCTCTAGGACCCTGCTGGTCTACCTCCTGATCTCCTTGGGTCTGTCTACCCTCCTGTCTAGGGCCTAAACGGGCAAGGGCCTCCTCAAGAATCTGTCTCAACTGGGCTCCATTAGGCTGCCCCTGACCCTCCATGTTCTGACCTTCGCCTTCATGGGCGCTCGAGTGAGGAGAACTGGGAGGAGGTGTGCCGCCACCACCTCTCCCATGACCCCTCCCTTTGCCCTGACCTCGGCCCCTACCTCTAGGCATCTACCTATAGCACCAAAGGCATTTATTACATTAAAAGGATTCACAATAGGGATAAAATTATTCTACAGAGTTCAAGCACAAGGTTACATAGTGGGCTCAAATATAACTAGGGTACCCAGTGTTTTAACCTAGCTCTGATACCAAATGTAATGCCCCGTCATGCAACCCTAGAGTGTTAGTTTAACCAGACCAGAAAACATAACTAATTTTTTTCTTTTTTAAAAGCAATAAAGTACAATAGGAACAAGGATATTACAACATATAAGAAGGAAAGTACACTTCTAACCACTCTAGGGCAACATAACTGCATTAGGAAATAAGTAAAACCATAAGAGTGATAATCATCAATCTGCAAAGATAACTAACTCAATAGCTTTGACAACAACAATATAATTTTGATTACATAGTCTCAATTCCAAATTACATGATTACAAGAATACAAGGTTACCAGAATACAAGATTACAAGATCGATCTCATCGATTTACAAAGAGTACATAAGAAGATAAACAACACTGCTGAAGGATGAAAACCACCTAAAACTAGAACGTCTCCGCATAAGGCTCAAACTGAATCTCCAAGAAAACCAATGGATAGCTCTACCTCCCAACCATGTGGAACCTTGAGGTCCACCTCACCGAGCTAGGAGATAACAACAGGATTACCACTAGGTCAAGGTTGCAGTCAAGAAAGCAACAATCAATCCCAGACTCCATGAAGACAAACATGATGAAAGGACTGCACAGACCCAATAGGACTCAACCAGACAGATCAAAACATCAGACTAGATCAATCATGAAGACAAGACCACACTCCAGAGGTACCAACAAGGATGAAGAGAAAAAAGACAGAACCGCGTAAGGAGAGTGTCATCGCATGGCCCTAGCATGGGTTACCCAGGCTATCTCTCACCAGAAGCCGGCCCCCATCTATGGTTACCCTGGCAGCCTCTCTCTAGGTGCCGGCCCCATAGGGTGACACATGCAGAGTCGACTTGTCCTCTCATGAAGACGAGGAGGTCGGCCTTGCTAACCAGGCCTTCTCATCCCTCCCTTAGTCTATGAAAGCACTCAAGGTGTGGGTGAGGTCATATTAATTATCTTGTTAAGTGTATTACTACCCAACCCTCCTAAGTACATTATTAGGTTTCCACTTGCTTACAACTTCCATGGGGTTACCCAGGCGACCTCTCACTAGGCACCGGCCCCACCATGGAAGCTACTCCCTTAGCGTTCTTTGATCAACCATACCACCCACAACAAATAAGATTAAGGGTTACAAATTGGTTTTGACACAGAACATATTCACCAAGCCACAACAAAATGAGTTCCCATAACTTTTTCAAAAACTTCCGGGAGCAATACCACAAGAATCAATATGGCACCAGTATCAAGAAGGATATCAAACAATCGGCCTCTGGAGTCGGTAACTAAACACATTACCAAAAATAACAATACCTTTCTGATATGGAACTAGGCTCGGATGATCATGACACTGGCAAAAGATCACAAGAAATAAGGAGAACGAAAATATCACAACCCCAATGTATTCATGACACTCTAACACACTGGATTCCAAGGTGACTAGATCCAAGAGTCACACAGATATTGGTACGACTATCAATAATCAACTAGACAAAACATGATGCTTACCAACTTGACCCCCTATGAAACTCACATGTCCACCGTTGTATTAACTAGACAAGGCATGACAACAAGACTCAAAACCAAACGACATGCACTTGCCCACTTGCATTGGTGATACTCATCAGTAACCAACAAAATTTTAGGAAACCATTCAAGGTCTAAGGACACATTACCACACAACAACATTTAACACACTAACATTGATACAGTGCACCTCAATTATGTTCCCCATTGGTATTATGTTGAGTCAAATTATTACCATGGTCTTGTTTGGGAACTTTCTTGTTAGGAGTAATGATGTATGTAGGGTAGACAATTGGGAGTTTAAGTGGTTAGCTTAGATAACTAGTAGGACACGTGTTGATCTAGAACGTTAGCTAAAGTTCTTGTTATTTAAACTTGGTTCCATTTTAAATTCTTGTTTTAAATCAAGCTTTATCGATGTTATTTAATAATCTAGTAATTGGTGAAATATTGACTTCTCTTGGCAATTATAACCTCGTGAATCACAATGCAATTATTACTATACATTTCCTTAATTTGGGAGATTGAGGTGCACTGTATCAATGTTAGTGTGTTAAATGTTGTTGTGTGGTAATGTGTCCTTAGACCTTGAATGGTTTCCTAAAATTTTGTTGGTTACTAATGAGTATCACCGATGCCAGTGGGCAAGTGCATGTCATTTGGTTTTGAGTCTTGTTGTCATGCCTTGTCTAGTTAATACAACGGTGGACATGTGAGTTTCATAGGGGGTCAAGTTGGTAAGCATCATGTTTTGTCTAGTTGATTATTGATAGTCGTACCAATATCTATGTGACTCTTGGATCTAGTCACCTTGGAATCCAGTGTGTTAGAGTGTCATGAATACATTGGGGTTGTGATATTTTCATTCTCCTTATTTCTTGTGATCTTTTTCTAGTGTCATGATCATCCGAGCCTAGTTCCATATCAGAAAGGTATTGTTGTTTTTGGTAATGTGTTTAGTTACTGACTCCAGAGGCTGATTGCTTGATATCCTTCTTGATACTGGTGCCATATTGATTCTTGTGGTATTGCTCCCGGAAGTTTTTGAAAAAGTTATGGGAACTCATTTTGTTGTGGCTTGGTGAATATGTTCTGTGTTAGAACCGATTTGTAACCCTTAATCTTATTTGTTGTGGTTGGTATGGTTGATCAGAGAATGCTAAGGGAGTGGCTTCCATGGTGGGACCGGCGCCTAGTGAGAGGTCGCCTGGGTAACCCCATGGAAGTTGTAAGCAAGTGGAAACCTAATAATGTACTTAGGAGGGTTGGGTAGTAATACACTTAACAAGATAATTAATATGACCTCACCCACACCTTGAGTGCTTTCATAGATGAAGGGAGGGATGAGAAGGCTTGGTTGGTAAGGCCGACCTCCTCGTCTTCATGAGAGGACAGGTCAGCTCCGCATGTGTCACCCTATGGGGCCGGCACCTAGAGAGAGGCTGCCAGGGTAACCATAGATGGGGGCCGGCTTCTGGTGAGAGATAGCCTGGGTAACCCATGCTAGGGCCATGCGATGACACTCTCCTTACGCGGTTCTGCCTTTTTTCTCTTCATCTTTGTTGGTACCTCTGGAGTGTGGTCTTGTCTTCATGATTGATCTAGTCTGATGTTTTGATCTATCTGGTTGAGTCTTGTCGAGTCTGTGCAGTCCTTTCATCATGTTTGTCTTCATGGAGTCTGGGATTGATTGTTGCTTTCTTGACTACAACCTTGACCTAGTGGTAATCCTCTTATTATCTCCTAGCTCGGTGGGGTGGACCTCAGGGTTCCACATGGTTGGGAGGTAGAGCTATCCATTGGTTTTCTTGGAGATTCAGTTTGAGCCTTATGCGGAGACGTTCCAATTTCAGGTGGTTTTCATCCTTCAGCAGTGTTGTTTATCTTCTTATGTACTCTTTGTAAATCGACGAGATCGATCTTGTAATCTTGTATTCTGGTAACCTTGTATTCTTGTAATCATGTAATTTGGAATTGAGACTATGTAATCAAAATTATATTGTTGTTGTCAAAGCTATTGAGTTAGTTATCTCTGCAGATTGATGATTATCACTCTTATGGTTTTACTTATTTCCTAATGCAGTTATGTTGCCCTAGAGTGGTTAGAAGTGTACTTTCCTTCTTATATGTTGTAATATCCTTGTTCCTGTTGTACTTTATTGCTTTTAAAAAAGAAAAAAATTAGTTCTATTTTCCGCTCTGGTTAAACTAACACTCTAGGGTTGCATGATGGGGCATTACAGTTTCATGATCATTTCTTGAGCACTCAACTTCCCCCCGAGGGAGAGATGACCACCCTTCTTTTGGTAGTCCACCTCTACATTAGGTTTATTTGGGGTATTGTTCCCCTTGCCATCTTTAGGATTGGGTTCGAGATCCACTCGAATCCCCTGAATTTTATCTTCAGTCCTTGGGTTGTTCTGAATTAGGGAGTTCCTAGAAATTAACTTTTTTTCTTCTAAGGATAAAACCAAACTAGAAGAATCTTCCACCACTGATCCAGTATTTGGGGCAAGAGTATTACTACCTGGGAATCCCAACAACACTGGAAAAGGGTTCAAAGATTCTTCATCGATTCTAGAATTCTTCCCTCTATCTGCCATATCAGGGTTAGGATGTCTTTTTCCTTTGGCTAGGTTCTTTCACTCTAGGTTTGTTCGCATTATTATTTTTTAGGATTGGGCAGTTTTCCCTTCTATGCACTTCTTTTTTGCAAAGAAAGCATGCGTTGGCACCCCCCAACACATCTATTTTGTAGTTTAAGATTGCATTGTCTGTTTCCAATTCAATTTCATCTAGGATTTCAACCCTTAGGGTTATAGCAAGTAGAATGCGGGCATCCATATGCAACAGGGTTTTTTTTGTTTCTTTAGCCTTAATCACTCTCCCATAATGTGAGAGGAGCCGAGGGAGAACCGCCCATAAAATTGGTGGTACATTTCCAATATTGACCCATCAGGGATACGACAGGACCAATACTTCCTCATTAATAGTATTCGGTGACCAGGGAATAGCCCTAAACATGTCATTGCCAATTGACCAAAATTCTTTGTTGGGGGCCATTCTTTGCATTTCACTATTTTAAAAAAAATCAGGAATAACCCTTTTTGAATTAGCCTACAGAAAGAATGTTGGATCCCTAATTTTCTATTCCACACATTTTGAAGCCAATCATCTAAAAATTTCCGCGAGGGAATCTTATTGCAATATAGTGTAGCAAAGAACACAACCGTATTTTTAAGTCTTCTTTCTTCATTGTCTAGCACCTTCGCCATATCCTCATTTGGGATAAAACAATCTTTCTTGGGGTTCAAGGAAGAGATCTTACCTCCTCCTACGTCTGCATCTTGGTTTTGTTCTACTTTTTCATCTCCGACCACGATGAAGCCCATGATCACCAAGATTTTACTTCTCTTGTTGTCCGCAACAATTCCCTTGAATGACTTAACAACATTGTTATCATTTTTCATAGAACCACTTTTTAAATCACATTGGAAACTGTCTAGGGGTTTGTCGGGAACCAACCCACTCACTTCCATCAATGGTGCTAGATTACTTCACGCCAGAGGAAGCGAGTGAGAGGATTTGCATCATTATTACCCCAACGGTTTGAGGCCAGACTAGGGTTTTACCAATATACTGCAAACACCACTCAATTCAATAATAACTAGAAAGTGCTACACACTCTTGATAATGCAACAAGAAAGTAAATACATTTAAACACAATTCTATCCAAGCTGTAGAACAAATCTTACTATGGGAGAGAGTACTTCCTTGCTTTCTTAAAGCCAAATCGATGACATTCTTCTGTACTCAGAAGCCCTCCTCACACCTCACTTCACCCTCCTCACGACTCGCTCCAATTCTCCCCCCAAAAAAACTACAAATTACAACTAACATTATAATCATCTTGAAACAACTGAGTATGGCTAGAGTAATGTTATGCAAACACATCAATTATAACAAAGCATTTTATTGAATATCAATGAAAGGAATATGATAAACACTATGAAGTTTTCTATGACATTGTTTGTCATATGTGATATTATCTTACATATTCTCTACATTATTTCTGTAGGACTTTGTATTATGACATTGGCTTGTTTATAAGATTTGGTTCACCTTAGTTTTCTATATTATTCTAGGTAGATTTCTTCACTTTATACCAAAACAAGCATAGGAGGAGGATCTCTCACCGTCCATTCAAAAATGCCATTCTTTTGTTCAACACAAGTTCTTCATTTTTGAACGCTCACAATGCTTTACTTTAATAAATCATTTTGTCAATATGTACCTTAAGTTGTGAATTCCCTCATTATATAGCTCTACAATTAGTTAGGAGAAGGGAAACCTCCGTGCTAATAGAGGGGGTACTATGGTCCTGCATGTTGCTCTTAACAAATTTTTCCTAGAAAAAATTTAGGGATAACATGACCTAAAATTTTTGGGTTGGTTTAACTTTTAGTCCCATAAATTTTTCTAACTCAATTTCATGTAGTACAAGTACTTCCTAATCAATAAGGGTTATCATTATCCTTCCTTTGTTCTTATTTTTTACCCTTAATGTGAATGATCTCTCATGTTGTAGCAAGAAAACTCTAGGAACTATTGTCTAAACATGATCTTCAAGGATTGACACTTCATATTTTCCTTCAAAGCTTGATCCTCTTGTGTTCAAATTAACAATAATGAAACCTATGACTCATTCTAGGTTTTTGGAATGTCAAAGTAAAAGAGCTGATTTTCCCCCTCTTTGGGATTTACCCTCAATATGAGAGAACTTCTAGGAGGGTTCCATTGTTGAATGGAAGGTTCAATCAAATTCTAAGTAAGCTTATCCTTGTTGTATGGCCTCCTCAAGCTTTCCATGCCTCAAGGACTTCATATTGACCCTCATATAACCTTTCAAAATTCTCTCAAATAGTAGGTCATCTTCCCTAGATACTTTTTGTTCTTTCATATCACAAAACAATCTTTTTAGTGTGAGATTCATAAGTTTGCAAGAATGTTACTACAAATTGGTCCATGGTGGTGCTTTCTATATGTCACCCTCGTTAGCCTCTTCTTGTTGCATCAACTCATTTACCACTAATCAAATGCAAGAATTTCAATAGTTAAGGATACAAATTGAATCTACTGATAACCTTTGATGGTATTTAGTTGATATAAGAGGGACATGAGTTGTCCAAGTCCTTGGCTTAATATCTCCACTCTCAAATTTTGGAACAATGAATCATTTCCAATAGCCTTTGAATAATATGATTAGCTTATTCTTCTTAAATTTTTATGTCTTCCACAATTTTGTGATTTCAAGGTGATATTCGAAGCTACTTTTCCCTCTATTTTGATTAAGGGCCAACTTGTCCCCCTTCTCATTTTGTCTATCAATTCTGCCTACCCACTGAAGCAACTACCTACGCTCATTCAAATGTACCTTTGCCAATTTATTTGTGAGATATGTTAAGCAAGCTCCATTTATCAATCACCAACTCCGTCCTTATTAATATTTCACATTGCACTATAGAGGATAGGGCATGTGCTAGGGGGTGATATGATGACGAAGCAGATTCGTCTGTGCTAGAATGGGTGAAATAGGAGTCCCCATGCTACTACTATGCTTCCATGTCTTCCTTGCTTGAGTTAGTGAAAGATTTTTACCATTCATTGAATCAAAAGGAAATAAGCATCTATTGACCATGTTTGTGCTATCAGATGCTTAGCATGAGCAGGTTAAGGGTCACTCATTTATTGATCTAGTTCATAAAAGTCTTAATCAGGGGTTGGGATCCCCCTGGGGATAGGTTATCAAAAGGATTCATTTGTGCACTGTTGCCTTGCCCGAGCCCCTATCAATAGTAGTGGCCTAAGGGAAAACATCTCCCTTAACACCGAGCATGTAAGACCCTTATTTTCTACACTACCTCTTGTATTGGTTGGCATGCTCCCCCTTTCTCCTCTCCCCTAAATCTATATTGGCAAGCTCATTATCCTCACAGGGGTCACTCCTAATCATTTTGATTGGGCCAATAAAGGGTGGCTTTTAATTATCCCACCTTCATCAAAGAGATCTTCCTAATCCTTGCCTTGTCTGAAAGAGATTTATTTTTTTATCTACTTGAAGAGATTTATTTTTTTGTCTACTTGGAGGCAGCGGACTCACTCTTAGTGAGAGATGAAAAGTACACTTTATTTGTTTTGAGGATTTGTTCTCCTATCTCATTTGTTACTCCAAGGATGGACCCTTGCTGATTGGTTTTACATCACCCTATAGATTGTAGGGCCAGAAATGCACTATAGTTCTCTAATCCAATTCCTGTAAGAGAGATAATAGAGCCCCCTACCCTATCTATGGGCCCCTATTATAGATAGGGCTTTGATAGGTTAAGTCTCATCGAACATCGAACCTTCTTGTACTACCCTCCAACATTGGCATTTACTTATGGAGCAACAAAAACATTTGCATTGGCATTGACTTGGCATTGAGAGCCCTATTTTCGATGCTGTAACAGTGGATCTTTGACTATTTGTTGAGCCTGGATTTAATTGAATTACTGGAAGTGGAATAATTAATTGTTACTATTTGTGTCCTGTTTTTTCTGCCAGACCTCCACCATCTTCAAATTGCAGCATCTTCTCTTTGCAGAGACATCCACCGCCTACCCCCGTCGCCCTTCTCCGCCCTTTGCATTTTAAGCTCTCATATTTTTATACTTTTGTTCTTAATACTTTTCCTTATTGGAAAATGGCTATTTTAAGACATTATATTAAAGTATGGTTTAATTTTTTTTTCTTATGTGGGGTCGGGGCACTTAATCCTAAAATAAGGAAAGCCTAGTATTATATAGGTTTCTAATGGGTTTAGAAGGTATTTATGTGCAAAGCTTAGGTGAGGATATTGAACTTTTTTTAACCCCAAGTGGCATTTATTTTATAAATGTGAAATGGTTAATATTGGAGTATTGTGTGAGAAATTAACTTTATACCTATGAAGCTAATATTTCCATGGGAATATTATTGTTGTTGTGTTTTTGTGCGGGAAAATTGGATTTTTTTAAAAACCTACATAAGGGATATTGAATTTTTTAAAACTAGAATAAATGTGTGGTCTAGAAGAAATCTTCTTTGTTGATGTATTTTTTATGTCATTGAGTTTCATTTTGGATAAAATCAATGACTATTCATATTAAGTTTTTGTTTTTAATATCGTATGCTTTTTTTTAAAGTTTTTAAATTTTTTTAATGTAATTAGGGATTTTTGTTTTAATTTTGTATTTTTAAAATTTATGTAATTAGGTAATTTTTTAAAATTTTTTTGCCTCTAGTATATGTAATAAGGCATTTTAAAAAATTGCCTTTTATTTATATCATTAGACATTTGTTGTTTCAAAAAAGTATTTTGATTTTTTTTTTCATAATTTGGCATTTTTTTATAAAAAATTGTGACTTATTAATGTGTCTTTATTGTGCTCCTTCAAATTCTAATGTATCTCTAAGCAATTTCGATCTCAGTTTGTGAGGATTTATCATTTTCTCTAGCTAACACATGATTTATCACAAATTTCCATATTATTATAATCTTCAATAATTCTAGAGTTTCCTTCTCGACTACAAATATGTTGTTTTGATAAAGGGAATCAGAAATTTCATTATACTTAAATGACGATTTGTCTTGTATTGTTCCATATTTGTATGCGCAAGATGCAAGTGTAGTAAGATGTATAGGGAGCCCTTTCTATAAGGTTAAACATGGAGGGCACCTCGTAGCTACCTTTTAGGACCCATGGAAAATAATTTCATCCAATAATGTTGGTATGCACTTTTTTATTTATTTCTTGATGATTCAAGATGAGCTTAGATCTGTTTTCTTAAAATAAAGCATCAAGTTCTTGAAGCTTTTATCAAGTTTCATTCTTTTGTTGAAGGCAATCTGGTTTTTCAAAAAAAATCTTAGGACTAATTTGTTATTCTAAGTCCTTTGGAACTAAAGATGATCTAATTTCCCTTTACAATTCAACAAATGATGTAGCAGAAAGGAAACCTAGAACTATTGTCAATATGACTATATGTTTGCCTTATAATTTTCTGTGTTGATGCCATGTTTTGTGTTACCCATCTTTTAATAGCACTCCTTCTCAAGACTTAAAGGATATCTTAACTCCATTGGATCAATCTTATGTTAGCTTAACCAAATATTATTTTCGTGCCTTAATTTGAATTCATTTGATCCATAAAATTCTATTATGCAATATGATTATATCACCTTAATTGCAAATTGTAATTTTTTGGTTATACTAATTCGGATTTAGGAGATGATCCCAATGATGGGAGATCCATTTGTGGTTATTGTTTCTTTGTTGAATCAGGTTCACTATCATGGAATAACAAGAACCATTAATCCACTTCTCTTGGCTCTATAGGATCTCATGTTCAATTGCATCTATATAAGCAATATGGTTAAGAAGATTACTTGAAGACTTGGCTTTGTCTTAAAGGAATCCTAGGCTTCTCTTCAAGCCTCTTTGTCAATATATATGTTCTTCATCATTGTAAAAATCAAGGCTTTAATCACATTGATGTATATGTTGTAATCATCCCATTGATGGATTTGATGTAATCTTCTCCAAGTAAAGCTTAAGAGGGGATGTTAGAATATTAATCTTTACTTGGTAAAGGTAAAGATTATTTATTTATTCCTTCACCATAAATACTTGTATTTATAATACAATGTATTTTTTGTCCTCACATATGATGATGATTCACATACACATTCCTCTGGGAGGAATATTTAGGTGATAATTCATCTTCTTAAGAGGTTGACACTTTGCACACACCAAAGTGATAGATAGCACATGGAGTTGCATGCAACTCCTCTTCTCACCTCTATTTATGAGGTACTTTATCTTTCTTTCTCTCATCTTCATTCTCTCATTCACATGAATAATTCTCTTGTAATTCTTTGAAGGCTTCTTGCCATATTTCATATTCATTGGGGGTTTTCTTTGTTTTCCCCTTACAAATTCTCTTGTCTTCTTGGGATGATGCTTTCTCTGGTTTGATTCATCTTATTGGTAATACTTATCCTTCAAACAGTGCTCTGCAGATTAGTTTTCTTTCTTATATTTATTTATCTATCTATTTATTTAATTTTCCTATCATGCTCTCCCCTCGCACTACATGGTGATCTTGGGGATCAAAAACACCTCTTTATTCACTTTTTTTACAAAAGGTTTGTTAACATGGGTATGCTCTCTCCTTGCACCTAGTGCAATCCTGGAGATCAAAAATATGTAACATCAATCTTTCCCTTTAGAAGGCCTACCTTGGGGACACACTAACCCTAAGGGGTGACCTCAACCACATGTTTTGATGAGGTATATAAGGGGGAGGGAGTGAAAGTTGTACCTCAATCTAGTCATCATCATGTTTGTTGTAGCCTTGGGGCCCCTAGTGATTTAGGACACAAGGTGAAGGGATCATTAGAGCTTATCCTCCAGTCCCATGCTTGTTGATGGACTAGTGTTCATAGATTGTGCCTCACATACCTAGTGTATTTTGAGGACTCCCTTAGAGATCTTGTGCAAGCCTAGTTAAGACCTTTCGACCATTATTCCTTGTGGTGCATCACTGCTTGGGAGAAGTGCTCATATGTACTTCCATGGGTTGAGATAGAGATAACTTTGGTGAAGCCTTTAGCACTCCAAGGTAAGGGATTTCTCATGTATGAGGCTATCCCTAGCTATCCATTACATGGTAAATGGTATTAAGGGACTAATTTCCATTGTGAGTCCATAAGACTTTCAACACACATGCACTTGAATAATGTCATAGCCCCTATTTTCAATAATTTATTTTCAATTTAATATTACAATTTTAATGATTGTTGACCAAACTTTGATTCATGTGCGTAATAGGAATATACTCTCGATAGAGAGAATATCATCGAGGAGGGGGCATCTAGCCGACTGATAGCGACTGTGGTGAAATAAATTTGCACACACGAGCACTTAGATGTCATATAGTTGTATAGTCATTGCATAAATTAATTTTATTGATATATTGTTTTCTTATTTTACTAGAAAAGAAAATCATTTAATATGTTATAGTTGTTATTTAATTAATTGTTAGTTAAAAATGCTCTCGGTGAAATAAAATTAATTTCAATTATATTTATATATATTGATTTTATTTGAAATTGTATGTGAGGGAAAGACTTATATTTTATTAATTATTATTTTTAGAAATAATTGTGTGGCAAATTAATTAATAAAATTATGTTTAATTATTAAATTTATGCCTTTTTCAAAATTAGATTATATGTTTTATTTTATAACAATAGAACTAATTCATAGAAAAAGAAAACAAAACTTAGAAGAGAAAATAAAAGATAGAAACAAAGAAAACTTAAAAAAGAAAAAGAAAACGAAAATAGAAAATCGGAAGCTAAAATCAAGGAAAAAAGCCATGTTAAGAGAAAATGAAAATAAAATAATGAAAACAAAGTAGATAACTGAATTAGAAAGAAATAAATATTAGGAGTATATTTATCTGGTTTATTATTTTAATAGCAAGTTTTCATGAGATAAAAGCAACAAAAAAAAAAGGTGACTATTTTATATTAGAAAATAAGAAAAGTTAATTCTTCATTATTAGATATTTCTAAATTGTGTATGTGAAACTCACATTATTAGTAAGTTTATAATTAGTTCTTGCTATGAAAACTTGACTTTTATTATTATTATTTTTAAATTGTATATTAGTTATTAAATCTTATCCAATTTAATTTAAATTTAGTTTTAGTAAATTTATGTGGTGATTAAGGAACTTGCCTTTTTGTGAGTAAAAAAATATTTATATTTATTTTATTTAAAATAGAATATTATTTAGAATGATAAACTAATTAGGTATTTAGTAATAAATAAATTAATAAGTGCCAATTAAAATTAGTAATAAATGTAGTTCAATTTTTTTAGAATTTAAGAATATCATTTTAGGGAAATGTCTTTTATGAATTGTCATTAATTGAATTTACTATTAGTTTCTAAATTTCCTTTGAGTGTATTTTTTTACTTTTTTAGGAACAATAGTGAATTTAGAAGGAATATTATATATAAATAAATAGAGGAGAAAAAGAAGGGAGTTTTATGCAGAGTTATGCTGTGAGCTTTTCCTCCAAGGGAGCAAGATGTAAATTTCCATGTTAAGGCTTTGAGCCTGCAAGTGTATTGTAACATGTTTGTGGTTGCAGATTAATACATTGGTTTGATGCTTTGGAGGGTGGGGTTTTTTACCCGAAAGGGTTTTCCCCATGTATATTGTTGTTTCTTCTCTTCTGTCTATTTTCTTCTTCTTTCATGTTCTTAAAATGTTAATTTACTTATTGTTATGCTGCTAAAATTTTCTTAGATCTGTAAGCTACATTATCTTTCCTCTAAGGGTTAATGAGATGAGAAATCAACTATGTTTATTTCTTCTTTAAGGGCATAGTAATATGTGCTTGCATCAAGTTATTGAATATTTGTTAAAGTAAAATATAGGATGTTGTAAGGTTTACATGTCAAAAGTTAACCTATGGTTGATATGATATTCTTATATGAGCCTACATGGCTAAATATGGTAAGGCTTAGTCCTCTTATTATAGTTATCTTATTAATAGATGTATTGAATCACATTTGATGATTGTATACAAGTATTATTTGCAAGTTGTGATATTTGTGAGAAGAAGGTTAATTATTTTCCTTTTCACACTATTGTATAAGAGTATAATTGCAGTTAATTAATTATGGATTGAAATTGCTTTTTGTTGGTTTCTTTTAGTAAGTGGTATTTTTTGGACGTTACATTTGGTATCAGAGCACCAGGTTGCAACACTTGGCAACTTTGGGGTAAAAGTACTAGTGTGAAACATGGATGATTTACATTGTAGAAATGATTAAGATGATTTTGATTATAAGATATTTTAAAAGAACTAATGTTTTATTAAGATGTATTGTAGGAAGAGTGGATCAATTATTTGTTTTATGAAAAGAAATGCAAAGAGTTTTAATAAAAAAGGAAAGGTGAGTTATTTTTCGTAAAAGAAAGAATTTTCATTTTCTCTACCTGAAATCTTCTAGAGTTGAGGTTGTTGTGAGTTTACTGGATTATTTGAAGAGTGGAAGGCTAAAAGGTTAATGAGCTGACCAAGCATGAACAATCAAGAAAAAGTTTATGAAAGAAATTGTGTAAGTTGCAAAGATATCAAAAGAGTTATAGGACAGGCTAGACAAACGAGGTAAGAAGTTTGTTGTGTATTTTGTTGTTTTTCTTAGATTAATAATGGAATTCAATGATTTATTATGATACTAAAATTATTTGCTATGTGTGAGCCTTGCTCTGTGTGAGCCATTTATATTGCTCTGTGTGAGCTATTGGGAGATATTGTGCTCTGTGTGAGCTATTGAATGGTGATAAGGGAGCTACAAAAATGATAAGGAAGCTACATTGTGAAAAAAGGGAGTTTTCTAAACTTTGATTACTCATAACTATTGAATGTTATAACTACATAAATTTCATGGTCTATTTCTTTTGTGATACATATTGAAGCTCCATGTGGTTTGAAACCACCACATTCCCCTCCTCCCCAAATAACTCCTCAAGCCTTCAATTTATAGGAGTTAGAATACAATAGTCCCCCTAAAAAGGAAACTCAAAACCATGAGTTATAATGCCTAGTCATGGAGAATCAAATCCACCCTAATATAGAAAGCTACTCATATCATAACTGACTCTCCAAATATGGCACTCCATTTTGGCTCCGAAAATCATGCTTTCATAATCTCTTAAAATCTTGCCTAATTTCTTTCTTTGATGAAGATCTCAAACTTTCAATCCTTTGAAACGAACATTGCCAAAAATTATCACAATTGCTCATCCAAAATCCTCTCCTGGAATGCAATCAATATAATTAAACAAATAATGCCTAATGTAATTTATTTATTTTTGACCCTACCAAAATGTAAACTTACCTCCCTTTTCTCCTCCAAAATCCCTTAGGTGGCTCATTTGAAGTCACGTAGTAATTGAGATATTCAGTTTTGTGAGAAGATTTGAAATTTTTATTTTCTTTTTTGTTTTAGAGAGCCAACAGTTTGAAGATTTGTTAAGATATTTGGTTGTTTATTGTCCTTTTTGCCTCAAGGACTATTCTATTAAGAATTTTGGTTTTGATTTGAACTGTTGCATTTCTGTTAATTAATTTGTTTTTATATGAAGTTTTATTTGTTGATTTTTTATTTTTATTTGAAATCTTTACTCATTGGAACTTCTGTATTTTGAGGCTTTATAGTTGCTATATTTTGAGGCTTTATAGATGCTGGCCTATGTGAAGTAATGTGAATTGTGTAGATTGTCCTGACAGGTTGTATAGGGGAGAGATGCCTTGGGGAATGTATATTGTGAAATTGTGTAAGGTCTAATTTATGGCATTATGGTTATATATGCCACTAATCATTGCAATCTCATTAAAAGTATATATAATGAACGAAACTGATATTTGTGATGTTTTGCAATGAATTTGATTATCAGTAATTTATATTAATGCTTCTATGACAAGTAATGAAGAAATTTTTGTATAAGCATTGTTATGTTGGTTGATTGCTCTGTGTGAGCTATAGTTGCTTTGTGTTAGCTATGATTGCTTAGTGTGAGCTATGGTTGCTCTATGTGAGCTATGATTGTTGCAAGTTGTTGGATCAATAGAGGAAGGTATATGGATAGCCAAGGTAAGAATGATTGATGTGGTGAATCACGTATGCTTGATTGCTATTAGTGAGAGTACTTATACATATGTACTATATGAGAATGATACTTTTCTGGTGCAAGTAACGCACTGTGCAGTAATACACCTATAATGCTTTGTGCAAATGATGCATCTATATGAAATTGTTTCCTTAATGCACTTATCATATTTATTATATTTATACTTGAACGAGAAATGTTCACTATACTTATCCTAATGTGAGTGATGCATATGTCATATTATTGTTGTCCTTGTGTGAGTGAGGCACTAGAATGAGTTATTGATTCCTTTGTGCGGATAAAGCATTTGAGTAATGATTACATTCATAATTTGTGTGTGAGATACACCTTTTATACTCATTTCATTTTGGATCGAGTAATGATCACTATAATTATATTACTGCAATTTATGCATATTTCATATTTTGTGCGAGCAATGTACTTGTATGAGAGATGCACTTGCCATATTTATTGAACAGAAATTTGAGCAAGAAATGTTCATTGTGTGCGATGCATTTACCATATTTTGTGCGAGAGAGGCACCGCAAGTAAATTATGTATTTGTATCCTATGTGAGTTATGTACCAAAGGATTCATGCTTTCTTATTATTCATTTTATGTGCACTAGTGCGAGTTATGCACTATCATATTTATCTGGTATATATTTTATGCAAATTGAAATATAATATTCTTGTTGAATGTATGTGGTAAAGCTTACCTTCCGGGACATGATGCCGAATGTGGGCTCATAGAGACAGTAATTTACTTTTTCTAAATTACCACTTTTTATTTAATGCTTTGGCCAAAGCGAGATGTACCATTGAAATAGATGGGATAAAAAGCCTTGTTTATGTTATATGTCTCTGCCACATCCTGCATGCCAGATATATGTCATTTGAGTTAGGAGTGCATATAGGCATCAGGCATGCATCGAGAGTTTCCCTCCTGCCATTTGTTTTAGGTTTCTAGGCACCTCATGCAGGGCCAAGTATTCTTCGAGTTAGGAAGAATCCCGGGGAAGTGTTATGCTTCATGGTTGGGTGGAAAAATCACCTTAACCATGGTACATTTGAATCTCTTTATGTAATTTGAAAAATGCATTTTATCATATATTGAATCTTTGATGACAAGGTATGTAATTGAACTTCTCTCTATATGAACTAAGGTTTTACTTGAGAAGTTGTAAAGATTATACATTCTGGATATCTTTGTAAATAGAAAGTTTCTCATAGATTGAGATTTACTTTTCATTGCTAAATTTAGTGAATGATTGTATCAGTATTGAAATCATGATGAAATTCTTACCCTTGGTCTTTATAATCATGTAATAGTCTTTTTATATGTTGAAAACTTGTGATCTTAAATCTTTTATAAGACCTTGTAAAATGTGATATTTCTATTGTTGAGACTTTTGATTTGCCAATGATGATAACAAGTAGTATGGGATGCTTGCTTTTCATCATAAAGGCAATTGATCTGATGTCTCATGTGAGTAGGCATGTTGACAAATTGAACATAATTGTCCTCTTTCTAAATGTAAATGTCTGGAAATACGAATAAGATTTTATGAAGGAAATGATTTAGCTTGCATGATTTTATTTGTCTATTTGATGAACAATGACATGCTAATGATGTGTACAAGTGAATGAATGTTAGATAGAGGAATTTTTGCAGTTATGAACAAACACTTGCTTAGAGCAACGTCACATTGTCAGGTAGGTCAATTTTGACTTTGAGGTAAAACAAAATTAAAGAGGTATGAAATTTTATCTTCAGTTAAGTTGATCATCGGGACGATGATTCTTTTAAGGGGGAAGGGATGTCATGGCCCCTATTTTCAATAATTAATTTTCAATTTAGTATTACAATTTTAATGATCGTTGACTAAACTTTGACTCATGTGCGTAACAAGAATATACTCTCGATAGAGAGAATATCATCGAAGAGGGGCATCTAGCCGACTAATAGCAACTGTGGTGAAATAAATTTGCACACATGAGCACTTAGATGTCATATAGTTGTATAGTCATTGCATAAATTAATTTTATTGATATATTATCTTCTTATTTTACTAGAAAGAAAATCATTTAATATGTTATAGTTGTTATTTAATTAATTGTTAGTTAAAAATGCTCTCGGTGAAATAAAAGTAATTCAAATTATATTTATATATATTGATTTTATTTGAAATTGTATGTGAGGGAAAGAATTATATTTTATTAATTATTATTTTTAGAATTAATTGTGTGGCAAATTTATTTCACCACAGTCGCTATCAGTCAGCTAGATGCCCCCTCCTCAATGATATTCTCTCTATCGAGAGTATATTCCTATTACGCACATGAATCAAAGTTTGGTCAACAATCATTAAAATTGTAATATTAAATGGAAAATTAATTATTGAAAATAGGGGCTATGACAAATAATATAGGGTGTTACTACATTTGGTATGTGTGTTTTCATTTGTGAAACTCGTGCACTTCCCTAATCCAAAATCTAAATCCTTTGCAAATTCATGCATGTTGTGTGAAATCTATTGTTTGCAAAGTTGCCCAAGGTCAAGCTTCAAGCAATCACCTTCTAATCATTCATTTTCATCCAAACCCAATCGAATCCACCCCATCCCAATTACTATCCTAATCATCCTAATCACCCTATCCACATAATACCAATATCTTCCCAATCCATGCTTAAGCCATCATCTAGGACTCCAATCCTAGTCAAGTTATCCAACTCCAATCAAGGTCCTAATCCAATCCTAGTCATCTTCCATCCGTTATCATCCATAATCCACATCATAATTCACCATCCTAATCCAATTTCACCCCATCTATTATCATCCTTCATCACACCATATCCCCAACTTACATCAAGTTTATCCATCATCGAAACCCCAATCTCAATCAATCCAGATCCTCATACAAGACATCACCAAATCCTCATCCAAAATCTAACACCTACATACAAACATCACATGAGCTAGTTTGATAAATTCATTATGGAACCTAGAACACCTATGTCCACTCTTTTTTGTGAAGTTCATCCCAAAAATAAAGTCATAATCCAAAGAGCTCCTCAAATTGAAAATCCCAAACCTAAACTCATAATCAAAGAAGTTCCTCAAATTGACAATGCTAAACCTAAAATCACAATCCTAGGAGGTCCTCAATTTGCTACCGATGATGATGAACATCTCGTAGATCATGATGAATATTTTGAACACATCTAATATCAAAATAAAACATTCCTCAACCATCATTATGGTATCTTTGACTAAGGGAACACCATCCTAGTACAAGATATTACAAAACAATGTCTGACCGAACTTGAAATCTTATGTATACAATATTTAGCTAAAAATCCTGCACCATCCCATATGTCATCTCCATCAACCTCATACCAACCTTCATCCAAATCCAACCTATCAATACCTCAAATTTATCCAAACTTCACTTATTCATATAGCTCACCTCAACCCACTACATCTCCATTTATTTTATCAAATACTACTTACCAAGTCAATCCCATGACCTCATACCCATCTACCATATCTTCATCCATGCCACCTCAAACTACATATCAACAAAATATATCCAATTCCAATCCATCAATCCCTTCAATCCCTCCATCACAATATCCTTCTTACCATCCTAATCTTCCAACCATCAGTCCCTTCAATCCATCCATCACAATATCCCTCCAACCCTCCTAATCCTAATCCATTATTCCACATACCTCCAAATCCATCAATCCCTATAGTTCCTCCATCATAATGTCCCTCTAACCCTCCTAATCATAATCCATTAGCCTACATACCTTCCAATCCATCAATCCCTATAGTCCCTCCATCACAATATCCCTCCAACCCTCCTAATCCTAATCCATTGTCCACATACGTACCAGTCCATCAATCCCTGTAGTCCATAATTTATTAGCTCCCCCATCAAACCTTCCAAGTCATAATCCATTAAGCCATTTCATAACCCACCTAAATCCTAAACCATCAAACCATCCATCTAATCCCATGCTTAATCCATCCCCTAAATATGACCCTCAATATTCATCAATAATGCAAAAGTTTACTGAAAATCCCAAAAAAATAGAGTTGATCACTAAAAATCTCAAGAGACAAAACCCTTGAACATCCACCCATGACAACCCATATCCATCTACCCATGAAGCTATGAAAGATGTAACCCAAGGACTATTAGCAAGGAATAAAAAATCATCATGTGATCCAGTGCCTATCCTTGAACCTATCAAAAAGCCTTCAAGAACCATGCCTATTCCTCCAATACCATCATGTAGTCCAATGCCTATCAAGCCTATTGAAGAAACTCTTACCATAAGTGCAAGTCAAGATCCATCATGTAACCATGTTGTTGACCATCTAGAGCCTATCAAGCCTATCCAAGAAACTTCCACTCCTATTCAAACTCAAGAGCTATATCAAGAATAAAATCTAAAGCATGATTAACCTTGCTCCTCACAAAGTCAAGTTCAAACTATCCAAGCTACTCATAAGCATACTATACAAGAAAATCAAGGTCAAACTATCCAAGCTCATCAAGATCACATTAGCTAAGATAACCAAGATCCAACTACTCAAGCCACCACCATCCATGATCATGATATAAATACTCCTCCATCCATCCATCCTAAACTCCTCCATCCATCATAAACTTCCCATCCATCCCATCCCTTATCGCTAATCCTTTAATCCATTATGAACTTTTGCATCCATCCACTACGTATCCCCCATCTATCTCATCCACTAATACCAATCCTTTTATCCATCCATCTAATCCTACCTTCATCCTTGTCCCTAGACTTGGTGTTCCTTTATTATTTTGGTATCCAACAAAAAGGATATCTAAATACAATCCAATGCAACCATCTCATATAAATATCTAAACAATAAATCAAAATGTAAGCCATGCTTAATCCATGCCAATCTTGTTGGAAAAAGGGAGAGAGAACAAGGTAAAGTTGCAGCTATGCAACTTTTAAATGCTTTCAAATCTGAAATAAAAGCATGTGTAAATCTGAAAATTACTTTCAAATTTGATGTAATAGTATTTCTCCAATTTAATCAATGTAGTAGAAGAAGAAAGTATGATAGAAGAAGACACATAATTTACGTGGAGAAACCCTTGTAGGAATAAATTCCACACCCAAAAAGATTTATTCTTGTATTAATTCCTGTAATTGACTTCACAATAATACTGAAATCTTCTTTGAATTCTGATGCACTCCTTTGCTTCTTCAATCTTTAAAACCTATTATACAATTATCTTGTGATGCATTTTTCTACAACCTTAAGGCTTCAATTTATAGAGTTTTAGAACTCTAAAAATACAATAAATTTTATCCAAGAACATGAGTTAAATCCTCATGCAAAAACCAAACACCCATATAGTGAACTTCAAGTTTGCATTCTAGAAAATAACTCTATTAACTACAAGTCTTGATCATGGGTGCCCGTGTTGTCCCATTCAACCTTAGTCAACTAAATTATCATGTAACCATAAAAAAACACAACTGAAAGTCTCAAGATTGGGCGCCCAACTTGTCCCAAACTATTTTAGTTAATTGAAGTGCATCACCACACATCAATCTCATGCAAACAACATGCATAATTGATATCCCAAATATTATTCTATAACAACTTGTTATGTAACATGCAAGAGTCATGTAACGACTTGTAGCACCATGCAAGAGTTATCTAAAACTGATCCTAAGTTAGAGTTTCATGCAAGATACATGCAACACCATATAAATGACATGCAATAATATGCAAGTCCATGTAACTAACATGCAACAACATGCAAGTCCATATAACCGATATGCAACAACACACAAGAACATACACGTGACATGCAACAACATGCAAGTACATGCAAGTGACATGCAACAACATGCAAGTACATGCAAGTGACATACAACAACATGCAAGTACATGCAAGTTCATCTAAGTAAAATACAACAATATGCAAGTTCATATAAGTGACATGCAACAACATGCAAGTCCATGCAAGTAACATGCAACAACATGCAAGCACATGCAAGTTCATATAAGCAACATGCAACAACATGCAAGTCTATATAGGCAACATGCAACAACATGCAAGTCCATGCAAATAACATGCAACACATGCAAGCACATCCAAACTCATACAAGTCCATGCAAATAACATGCAACAACATGCAATTCCATGCAAGCTTTTATGAGTTCATGCAAGCAATATGCAAATATCATGCATCTCTAACTTCACTGTTAACTACCACATCATATTCATGCAAATATCATGCATCTCTAACTCCATTGTTAACTGCCACATCATATTCATATAAATATCATGCATCTCTAACTCCACCGTTAACTTCCACATCATATTAATGCAAATATCATGCATCTCTGAATCCACTGTTAACTGCTATATCATGATCATGCAAATATCATGTATCTCTAACTCTATTGTTAACTGTTACATCATGTTCATGCAAACTGTATCAACAATATCCACTCATGCACACTAAAAAGCAAACTCCCAGTCTAAAAATAATAGACCTCCAAATTGGGCACCCAAGTTAACTCTCATTTCCTAAGAGGTATCAATAAATCAAAATAGACTTCTAGGAGTTGTCAACAAATCTTTATGGACTCCACTCCAAAAGTGGGCGCCCAAGTTTGACATTACATTTTAGGAGTTAATTACATAAGCCAAGCATTATAATTAAATATTAATTTATCTCTCAAGTCCTTATGTGTTGGGGAACACATTCCAAGAACTTTGGAGACACATGAAATTGGTTAGGATTACAAAGTTAATGGCAACTTATCCCAACATTCTCCCACTTGACATTATACATTGCAATTACTCTTTTGAGGTAATCAAATTATTTAATCATAGCGAGAAACATCCCTATCCATCAATGTACCATTGATTCTTCAACATACTTTTGTTCTCCAATACGATACCTGCAAAAGCAACCATGATAACCACCATCTGAAACAGGAACTCCTCATATCATGTCACCCATGATAAACTAAGGAACATGCCAAGGTGAAACATATCAACTATTAGTGAAACCTGCACTAATCTGAACATGAACACAAGCATCAAATCACATGATAACATAAGAATCTGAGTGTTTGCCACACTCACACCAAATGGAAAAAACAACCACAACAAGTTGATAGCTCTTTCAAAATATTCATACCTCAAAAAACTAGGGTAAACAAACCATCATAGGTAGAATTCCATGCCATCAACATACCAACCCAAAACTGCAATCAAGTCCCTATAAAATAATCCTGCTAATCATCCATCCTCCCATCTCAATATAACATACCAATATACAAATGACCAAAGACAAGGCCAACTAACAAAATATGCAATAACACTGAATGGATATGTGGATATTGACAGTCCATATCCAAGTCTTCAATGCAAGCAATGGGTAAAGATAACCCACTAAACTTCACAACTTGTAGATCCCAATAGTAAAACATGCAAAATCATCTTCACACCAATAACCTACAAAATGAGACAACCAAGAAGATATCGTGACAAGAAAGAGCATATATATCCAAGAACTCCCACTGCATGGGTAATGTCAAATCTGAAAAAAGATCAAGGCATTAACAAATCCTCCTATAACACTTCTTTTAGAGGACATGCTAACTCTACCATATAGTGTCAAAACATATAATGATATGCATAAAACATCTCCCATTACCAATCTCTGAATAACTCTCCCAAGTCCTCTAAACCAATGAAGAAAGAGATCAAGAAGATATCAAATTATTGTTAACAAAAATAACACTTGACTCCAATACAAAACCTCAACTCCATAAACATGAGAACCTTTAAGAAGAAGACAATATACCAGGAAAGATAGAACCTGCAAAATCTTACCATGTATTTATACCACACCAACCTATGCCAAAGTGTGTAAAGTAAGATCTCATTCAACACTCCCAAACTGAAAGGCTATCAACATTTAACATTCAAAATTATGATGAAAACATGACAATAATAGATGTTAACCTCTCACTGAAAGTAAATCAAACTAGATAAACATTCCCACAACAAAGGGAATAAGCTAAAAACCACAAACCATTTATGTACCTCTCCAAAGAAAGTCCTCAGAACTAGTTCCATAGATCAAGATCAAATAATAATGAGAACAATTAAAATTCATAAACCTATGCATCTACTTCTGAACAATCCTTTTCAAGGCTGTAAAAAAAGAAGACAAGATACATATAAAGAATGCATCTAATAATCAGGTGGACAACACCTATTAGATCATTCACCCGCTAAGTAGACCAAGAGTGGGATACAAGATTGTCTTTTCCTATAACACCAAGCAATAAAAGTCTTATAATAAAGACAACCTTCTCATAAGGTCTATAAGGACTCACATCTATTTCCAAGTGTAAGCTCCTCGGTCCTTTTGTTTGACATCTCATAATGAGAAATCTTTCAAACACATATCTCTAAGTTCAAGAGATATCCAACCTCACCCAAGTCTCTCTATTATCCATGAGTATTCACCAATCAAACCATGCTAACTTCAAATGCAACCTACAAAATCATGAAGCTCCAAGAAAATGATTAATACTTCAAAACCAAAGAGAACTAACCAAATCATTGTCAAAATTCCAACTCTAGAATAAAGAACATATCATGACATCACGATCTAACATATTAAAAGAAGATCATATGCTTTAATGAACATATCCTACTCCCAAGAGTACCTGTATCATGCCAAAAACTCTAACTCATGATCAAGAGTGCATCATAACATAATACTAGACATCCTCTAAACCAAAGATCATATATCAAAACTAATAAGTTAAAAACTCAATACCTTACCAAAGACTCCAAGAGTCTTCCATGGAAAACAAAGATGCCAACACCTCTTCAAATAATAATGAAGATCTAGCATCCTCTATCAATAGAACCAAAAATGTCAATGAACCTTCACTGCAAACTAAAAGCATAATCCAAGAGCTTCTTATGACACCAACAACCATTGCAAAAGATCATCCATCTTCTAATCAAAGATTATGCATGGCTTGTTGAAAAGAGAAATACAACTAAGGGGGGGTGAATCAGTTGTAGCAAATATTTCAAAACCATTAAAAAATGATTCAATCAACACTGCATTTGTAATTTAATCATGAAAGCATGAAATAGGAACTTAAACATATTTACATATTCAACACAGGAGACACCAGATTTTTACATGGAAAACCCCAGAGGGGAAAAACCATGGTGAGTGTTTAGCTCAAAAAATAAATATGATATAACAATACCAAAAATCAGAGGCTCACTGCCCAAAATGCTCACTGCAAAAGTTAAGGCTCACTACCAAGGGTCTGTGAACTGATTTGATAGTATCTACTCCATGCCTAAGTTCACATCCATTGAAGCGAAATACATTTCCTTTGCTCTACTCTTCCTTTTACTTTTCACTTATCTTCACATTTTTTGCAAGGACCTCTTTTCCATGATTTCATTACAAGTATTTATACAATTCATCAACCTTGGAATGTACATCAAGGTCAACATTACATACATCAACCATTGGAACAATCTCCAAGGTTGACATTACAAACATACATAGAAATAGGTTTGGACCTAAACTAAATTAGTTAAAGAAAAGATACACATGTGGATTACATTATGTCTTAGCTGGGACTCAAATGCAATCTTCCATGCTACAACATGCTTCCACAATCTTCAATGCATCTCTGCAAGTAGGGAAAATAACCAGGTCGACCAAGACTTGGAGTTAACACTGTCTTTTAAGAACAATCTTCATCTATGATCCAAATTACTCATTGTGGACCAATTAGAAGGTACAAGCACATTGTAATCACCAAGAACAAACACACAACCTCTAACCACTCTGTCAAGAAAATTCTTCAAACTGAAGCACTTAAACAACACTATCAGCTACTGTCATAAAGAAAAGATTGCTTGCGGACCACCAAATCATGAACCATTTGAGTTGAAGGTACATAACATCATCCTAGACTTAACTGTAGAACTGCAGATCATAATACTTCAATGCGGAGGAATGTAGAGCAAAATACTTTCTCCCTAACACCACTGAATGCACATAAAAATAGTTCTTACTCTGAAGAACAAAACTCTCTCAAATATTCATATCGGAGGCTCAAATTTGGAATATAGCATATTTAGACAAGCCTCTAAATAACTGCTAATCCGCAGACAAAGATATTCATTCTACAAGAAATGTGCAACAAATTACTAGACTATTTTGCTATAGACAAATATACTCTTCAACATACTATTTCCATTGGGAGAGCAAATTTTCTCAAAAGCACTTGGAAACATAATATCAGGATCACTTACTCATTATCTTCAACACATACATAAGTCAGTACAAAGCAACTAACTTTATACAAGCAAGCTGTTGCAAGTATGTGCCTAATTGGTGTTGTCTTTGATGTCAACATATCTGTGTTGCCATTGGTGTCAACTGTGCCTCTATTTTGTTACTTGCTTGTAGATGTTGAGAATATTGAGAAAATTAGATCATCCAATAAAAATAGTGAATTGTAGTTAAACAGTACAGAAGAACAGTCAAGAAGAATGCTCAACATTTCATGTAGGATGAAGATCTTTGCCTGCAGATTGGAAGTTATTTAGAAGCCTATCTGAAGATGTTATATTCAGAGTTTGAACCTCTAGAATGAAGATTTGAGTGAGTTGTGTTCATCAAAGTAAAACCTTCTTTTTCTATGTATCCAGTTGAGATAGGATGAAAGTATTTTGCTCCGCATTCCTCCGCATTGAAGTATTTTGGTCTGCAGTTTTGGAATCAAGTTTGTGATGATGTCAAGTGCATTTAATTGCAATGGTTTGTGATTTGGTGATCTGCAAGCTATCTTTTGCTTATGATAGTGGCTATTAGTGTTGTTCTTGTGCTCCAGTTTGAAGAATCTTCTTGACAAAGTTGTTAGAGATTGTGCAGTTATTCCTGGAGATTACAATGTGCTTGTGGATGTCTCTTGATCATGTTCCTACATTTGGATTGGTTCACAAAGATAAAATTGGATCATGAATGAAGAATGTTCTTGGCAGACCTAGTGCTCTCATCAGTCTTGGCTGACCTGGTTGAATTCATTATTTGTGGAGAAGCATTGAAGATTGTAGAAGCATGTTGTGGCATGGAGGATTGTGTTTGAGTCCCAGCTAAGGCGTGGTATGATCCGCATACATTCTTAAATCTTTTCCTTAGCTAAATTTGTATTAGGTCTAGACCTATTTTATAAATGTTTGTATTGCCAACCTTGGAGATTGTTCAAATGGTTGGTGAATGTAATGCTGACCTTGATGTAAATTCCAAGGTTAATGAATTGTATAAAAGCATGTAACCAAGTTGCAAAAATATGTATGAGCTGCGAATATGAAGAGATAAGGGTGAAGGTGTGAAGGAGCAGAGCAAAGGAGTTAATTGTGCTTCAATGGAACTGAACTCTGGCATAAATTAGATGCTATTTAATTAGTTCACAATTTTGACAGTGAGCCAATCTTTAGAAGTGAGCCAATCTTCGGTAGTGAGCTAATCTTAGGCAGTGAGCCTTTTTAGCAGTGAGTATTTTGGGAAGTGAGCCTCATTTTTTTTGTATTGTGCTATAACATATATATTTTGTGGGCTAACACCCACTGTGGTTTTTCCCTTTTAAGGTTTTCCATGTAAAATTCTGGTGTCTCCTATGTTGATCATGTCAATGTATTGAGCTTCTCATTTCATGCTTTCATAGTTTTAAGTAATTGATAATTTGATGGTCATAATTGGTTAAATTTTTAGGATAACTAATTCACCCCCCCTCTTACTTGTCCAGTGTAGTTCAACAATTGGTATCAGAGCTGGTTCCTCAAAAGGAAGTCTAACAACTTGAAGAAGATCCAAGATGTCATATAAGAAGGAAGCTCCACATTTTGATGGAACAAATTATGCACTTTGGAAGGTACGTGTTGTGCCTCACACACACGCCCCATTTGTCTAAATGGGGACCCCCTCTTTCAAGCTTTAGTTTAGAGTGTCAGTTTGGTTCCTTGATACCTAAGTGTCAAAAGTGATCAAATTGTATTTTCTTGCCATACCAAAGAGATTGAAAGTCATCAAGTCATCCTATCCACTAAGTCCAAGTATCCATCTTCATTGAAATCAAGTCTGATTGCCTTTTGTGCTAAAAACCCTTCCAACTGCCTTTTGCAATAGATTCACGAACAACTGATTTAGCGTTGTTTTCACCATCCAACGACTTGGCACTAATTCTTCAACTGACCGATCATTTGTACTAAAAACCCTTTCATCTTTTTTGCGCTAAATTTCAAGATATCTGACTTAACACTATTTTCGTGCCCAAATGACCTGTGCACCAAAATCCTATCAAACTGACTAAGCATAGAAATCAAGCTACTCCGACTGAGCGCTAAAACTTAAGTCATCCAATCAAGCACTAGAATCCATTGCAACTGATCTAAGTCAGAGACCTTCAAAACTCTCGCAAGTCCAATGACCCCAAAACCACCGCAAAGCGCTGAAAGTGTTAAGGACTGACCCTATGTTAAATTCTAATGCATCCGACTAAGTCAGTATCCCTCAAAAGTCACGCAAGGTCCATGGTCCCAATTTTTTGCACAAAACCCTAAAACTCTGCCGCACACCCAACTGAAGCACTGTACCCCTGCATTTATGGTGATTGAATAGGGGAAGATAAAAGGGTTTTTCCTCATGTCTCAAGTTCATTCTGCATTTGTAAACAATTGAGGAGCTCCCTGACTGAATGTGAAGATAGTCTATTGCAAAATCACCCACAGATTCAAGTCAGAAGCGTTATCACCTACGCACTTCATCTCACTTCAACTCTGCTAAACCAGGTTAAATGACTGCAAGGGCCCAAGCCATGAGGTACGAATTCAAAGGCATCCCTCTCAAAACCAAGATCACCTCTGGATGGAAGAACATAGGGGACACTTATCTAGGTCACATTGACTTAGACGACTTCAGACTCTGGGTATTTGGACCTAATCCAACCCCAAGGGCCAAGAAAGTGAAAGACAGTGGGATTGCAGAGGCTGCTACTTTCCCTACTTCAGCCCAATGTACAGAGCTAATAGTTGCCTGTGCAGATAGATATGACATCATGACTAGGACAATACAAACTCCCAATAGAGATGTGCTAACATATATAAGTCCACCATCCCTAGCAGAAATGTTTGGTATCCCATGGTACCCAATGATGACTATGCCAGACAAAAAAGGATGTGAGGCCATTGACTTTGCAGCTGAACTCCATAAAAACTTCTGCAAATTACAGGACCATTGGAAAGAATTGTATGAGGAATGTGATCCTTTTGATGAGTCTTATTCTCAGGTGTTCCCTCAGGTGCAAGCAATAAGAGATCTACCTGCTCAAACATTGGTATATGAAAATATCTTAACAGCATATATACTACATAAAGCAGTGAAATGGTACCAATAGATAAAATTAAGGAAAGAAGTTTTTGATAACATCAGGGAAGCTTATAAGGTGGCAGATAATAATATATTATCCTTTATCTATGAGATAAATGACTCCCTGAAGGACTGCCTTGCAATGGGTTGTGATGATTTGGCTCCATACAATGTGCAGGGATGTAAAGATAAGTTGCATAAAATGGTCTTTGAGGAAACTGAATTGGATGTCATGGATAGACTGGATAAAGTCAGTGATCTCCAGACTAACTTTAGTACATTTCAGAAGAGTAGGAGAGAGCTGGAGAAAATATTTATTTAGTACAGTGAAGAGTTGGAGATGTTCAGATACAGAGTGGGTCACATTGAAAATTTGAACCCCGCTGACATCAATCTGCGATTATCAGCATGGGTTGACTACAGCAATAGGAGGGCAAAGGAAGACAAAATAGATTTAGATGAAGAACAATAGTATATTTTTGAATATTTTAAAATGTAATCTCGTCACTCATGTGTATTTCTATATTTGGAAAGTCATGTGATGCTATTTTGTCCTTATTATGCCTTGAAAATTGTCTTTTCACTATATATATTCAAATGGGTAGTCAATTTGTCCAGATTCAATGTATTTGAAAGTCATTTTTCATCCTTTTCCTAAGAGACAAATTGTAATCCTAGAATGCAAAGTGCTATTGTAAATACATCCAATGTTGATAAATCTGGGCCGTCGGTGTTGAGTTAATCTCCACCGTCTATTCAAAAACTTAGTATGGTGCCTCTCCTATTTAAAGGGCTACCATTTCCTTCATTTGTAAGACTCTTGATGCCGAATTGTTGATGTTCTACCATTTGAAGTTAATACAAAGCAAGTTTCTACAATTTTCCTGAGAATTTGTTCATTGTGTTACTTATTTGGTTTCATGGTTCACTTCTTCATCTTCATTAATTAGATTCGTGCTTCTACAATGATTATGATTTGTTAAGGTATTCGATGAATATTCATGTCCATACTATTAGTTTCTTGTTGATTGTGAGTAGTTGTGCATAGTTAGCCTGGACTGTTGAATTGTGCTTAGTTCAATTACATTGTAGAAGTTAAATCACGCCATCATTTGGTATTTGATCTATGTGTGTAATCTAAAAATCTATCGAATCCTTAGAAGATAGCACTATTTTCTGCAATGCCGTGGCAATCTCTATAGCTTGGTAAAGTAGGAAATTGGTTAATTTCTGAATGTTTGTCTACCTAATACAAGTATTTCATTGTGGATGTCACTTAGGATTTCTCTAAAACCCTATCTCCTTTTGTATTTTCTTTCAAAATCCACTGTTAGTCTAAGTTTTTTAGCAACATTTTACATTGCCATATAAGCTGAAAGTCTAAGGGTTTGCATGAATTGCTATCCAAATTGTCCAAATCTGTCAAACTGCATGTAAGACCCCTTGTAGGAACAACTAGTACATTCCAACTGAGAGATTCCAAACATGCTAAGACCTAGCTATATTATCCTTGGAGTAGTCTTACCTAGGGTAGGATACTTTTCAAGAGAGGTGAGATACCTATATTTCACCTATGTTGCTATGTGCTAAAACGACCATCAATAGAATTGGAGCTAGGAGGGCTTGAACCAAGCTAAAGACCCCTCCACAAAATCAGCAAGTCTAGGGACTAGACAGAGACATACCAGGTCCAGCTCAGCTAGAGAGGAGCTGTTGTCCTTGACAGAGTTTAGAAGAACAAGAAGAGATCATGAAATGTCTAGAGCACCTAGAGCTCAACCAGTCCCAAGAAATGTAGCTGCAGTCCCAATTAATCCTCCATTCATGGCTTTCTTCATGGTGAATAACCAGTCCCCATTCTAGTTTAATGCCTATCATGACATGTCAAGAAACCATGAAAAGTTCTGCTCCAAGTTTCAAGTCAATGATCCAGACAGGACTGCAAATGAGCATATCAAAATCTTTGAAAGTAACATGTTTATGCTTTAGGTACAAAATGAAGATGTAGTCTACCGGTTGTTTCCTTACTTTTTACAGGATGAGGCTTACTACTGGTTTTCTAATCTCCCCGCGTCCTCCATACACTCATGGCTAGCCTTGAAGAAAGCATTCCTAGATCGTTTCCAAATGCCAACTACTCCAACAGATCTTTATAGGTCATTCATGGAAATTCGTCGAGGTGAAGGTGAGTTGATAATTTCTTTTAATAATTGGTTCCAGAAAGCTTTTAGTCATTTGCAATATCCTTATGTCATAGGTCAAGTTGCAGCTCTGCCAATCTATTATGCTACCTTGGATAGACTCACCTCCATGTTTGTGAGAAGAGCCAACCCACCCCTAGCTAATCTCGCCCAAGCCTACACCTAATCTATCATTGTAAACACTTAGCTAGGGCAGACAACCATAGGCCCTTTGAATCACATGGGTCCAGTAGTAATGCCCAATTAAATACCCATGATAAACCAACCCTTAGCTAATCATACTCTAGTAATGAACCCAATTCCAACTCCAGCTACAACACAAGCTTTAGTGGTTCATCCAGGAAATCCTGTAGCTAAATTACCCCCAACCCAAATGCAATTTCTTCAATCTGCTGAAATAGCTAAGGCAAGGGATGACATAGATGATATTAGGGAGTTAGCTGAGAAAATGAAAAAGCTCACTGCAAAGGTCACCCATTTGAGAAATCAAAATGCATATCTGCAATAAAGGAATCAAAATTAGAATCAGTACCAAAATCAAAATCAGTATCAAAATTAGAATTTTTAATGATCAAACCAGTCTTGGAAAACTAGGCCCAACAACGAAGGAGTACCATTGCCATTGGAGAATCAGAATAATGATACTCGTCTACCTGGCCACGTGATGTTGGCCAAGGTAGCTCTGTTTACATGGTGCGGATTACATAATACAAATGCTCCTTCTGAGTTAGACTGTCCAGAGTTTCAGATAGCATCCAGTATCTTCCAACTAGAAATCTAGAATGTTGAAGCACGCAAAAATCCACCAATAGGGTATGAGTTAATACCGTCTCAAAGTTATGATACTGCCATGGTACTTGATAGTTACACCTTTCCATTTCAAGATGATAATCAACTTGAGGAAGAAGAGCTATATGAAGTAAATGCTTATCAATAATATAACAAAACTCCATACAACTTGAGAAGTAATAAACCCAAAGGGCCTTTCACCACATCCATTCCTCCGAATAACTATCAGATCCCACCTGATCGAAAAGCCTCCAACAACTTTGAACCTCCAAAGGCCACACCTCAGTTGATGCATCACGGAGCTACTACTGAAAGTTCCCTAAGGTCTGATATAGCAAAGATGGGGTAGTATGTTGTAGATGAGCTCAAGAAAATGAAAGTTAGTTTGTGTGTTTATGAGTTATTAAAAGTACCTGAGGTTAGGACAACCTTCTTTCAAGATATGGGGACAAGTGTTAGAATGGATTCTTCTCAGAAGGAGACTCCCATAAAGGATAACATTGATAAAGGTAAGGAAAGAGTCCATGTGATAGATGCTGAATAGAAGGTCACTTTGTACAAGGATAAGAGAGAAATTCCTCCCTTCCTCTTGACACTTAGAATATTTGGGAAGAATCTTCATAACTATTTGGTAGACTCTGGTGCTTCCACAAATGTGATGCCCTTGTCAATCTGCAAGGCACTAGGTCTCACTCCAACAAAGTCTTCTAGGAAGGTCACGCAGTTGGACAAGACTGAGGTAAATGTAATGGGTGAATTGAACATAATACATATGTAGCTGGCTTCTGATCCTAGGTTACAACAATACATAGACATTCAGGTAGTGGATATTCCAGATCAATATGGCATGCTCTTAAGTTAGGACTGGTTTAGAACTTTGAACATGTACATGGCAATAGACTTCTCCCACATGTGGTTACCATGGAAGGGATTAGCAAATCAGATTCACATTGAGAGGGAGCCAAAGATGAAGCACATGATTAAGGAATATAACCAGACCAATGAAATCCTATTTTCATAAGTTGATTTAGGGGTCTATCTTCCCCATGTTGATCAGGCTGAAGAGATATTTATGCTGAATTACAGAAAACTTTCTGATCAGACACACACAAAATACCAAGAGACTACTAAAGCATGTGTGCATTCAGTACTCAAGTCCTCTTCTGATGATGATGATGAGCCAGGAATATTTGAGGGATTTCAAGACTTTGTAGCTAAATTTATAAGTGATCAAGTAGCTGTGGGAAAGGAAATTCAGATGAAAGAATTATTGCTACCGAACTGGTGTTGTATCCATGATGCATCTCATTCTGAGTTTACATGTTTACTTTGGCAAGAAGCAATAGAGCAAGTGCAAAAACACTTAGAGGTTCCTATAGTTCCAAAGGGAGAACTAATGGTTACAAAGAAGGTAAGTTCTAAACCACCTCTCAAGGAGAAAGGACAAGTAAGGTGGGATGACAACAGTAAGGACTTCTTCCTTTTGACTCTAAGGTTTGATGGATCTAGGTGTAGACAAGGTTCTGGAGCAAGTTTTGAAATAATTAGTCCCACGAGAAGTTCTTACTTGGCATCACATAGGTTGCAGTTCCCTTGCACAAATAACGTCATAGAATATGAAGCTTTAGTGCAAGGGTTGCTGATAGCCCTTCAAAAGAAAGTAGGAGTTATTAAGGTATTTGGTGATTTAGAGTTGGTTGTTAAATAGGTAAGAAAGAAATACTCTTGCAACGACAAGAGGTTGAACAGATACAGAAATCAAGTATGGGATTTAATCGAGTGTTTTGATGGTTTCAATATTCAGCTAATTCCAGAAAGACAAAAACATGTCACTGATGCTTTAGCATAGACTGTAAGCACACTGGAACCAACAGGTATGTTGGGCCTAAAAAGGTTTACTGTCGAGTTTGTTTCCACTCTGTCAGTACTGGATAATGTCACCAATTTTTAGGTTTTCAAGGACGACAAATACATAATTGATTTCCTCACCTCATTAGATGTTTTCATTGCCCAGTTAATAGATGAGGAAGAAGCAAAACTAGCTGAGATGGACTTGGAAGGAGTTCTGAATCTAAAGACAAATACTATTCCTCAAGGAATGGTAGAATTAGAACAATTGTTCGACTCAGACAAGCTTGGAACCCATAGGAAAGAAGGAGAATCTCTTGGTGGACAATGTGATCCTTTCAATTTGGGGATAGTTGAAGAAGTTAAGAATGTTTTTATCGGGAAAGCCAGTATAGAAGAAGAGAAAGTAGGTATTATCCACGCATTAAGAGATTATCATAAATTTATAGCATGGAGTTATGATGACCTCAAGACATACAATACTTCAATCATTACTCACACTATACCGCTCAAACCAGGAGTAAATCTGTTTAGGCAGAGACAACGGTTGGTTAATGCTTTGTTAGAGCCTCTAATTTTCAAAGAAGTGCGGAAATTGTTGTCCGCAAGAATTATATTCTCTGTCAGACATTCAACCTAGGTGGCAAATTTGGTCCCTGTCTATAAGAAAAATGGAGAAAGCAGACTTTGCATTGACTTTCACAATTTGAACCAAGCTTTCAAGAAGGATAACTACCCACTACCATCATTGGATGAAGTGCTACAGATTGTCAATGGCTCTCAGATGATGTCTCTTCTAGATGGATATTCAGGTTACAACCAAGTGATGGTTGATTATGAGGACAGATTAAAGACATCTTTCACATGGCCGGTGCTACATTCCAACATGCAATGGATGTAGCCTTCAAAGGAATAGTTGGAAAGTGCATTATAATTTATATGGATGACCTTACGGTGTTCATGTAGCTAACTTAAGAAAAGTGTTGCAGCGGTGCAAAGACTATGAGATCTAGCTCAATCTAAAAAAGTGCATCTTTGGAGTAACTGAAGGAAAGTTGCTTGGACATGTAATCTTTGAACAAGGCATATCTATTGATCTTGACCGAGTTCAGGCAATCCTCAAGATACTGCCTCCAGCTAGCAAGAAGGAACTCAAGTCATATTTCGGTAAGATTAACTTCATCTTTAAATTTATCACTGGTTTTGCTGAAATTGTCTGACCACTAAATGCCATGTTGAAGAAAGATGCAAAGATAGATTGGACTCTGGAAGCCAAAGCTACATTCACAGAGATCAAACAGGCAATAGCCAATGCCCCTATATTGGTGAGTCTAGATTACACACTGCCATTTTGCATTTATTGTTTTACTTCCGAGCATACTTGCACAAGCATGCTAACATAGAAAAGAGTGGTAGATGATGAAAGACCCATTACTTTTATGAGCACTCCATTAAAGGACATAGAGCTGAGGTATCCAAACGTGGAAAAACAAGCATACACCATGGTTAAGGTAGTTAAGAAATTTCATCATTACATTCTAAGAAGTCAAGTAATCGCCATAGTGCCAGATGCAGTAGTTAAAGCACTGTTGATGCAGAGTGAACTCAGTGAAAGAAGAGGGAAATGGGTTACCATCCTGCAGGAGTTCAACATAGAAATACAACCTATGAAATTGGTGCGAGGATAGGCATTGATGAAAATAATGGTGGAAGTTGGACCGAGATTGGTCTCCCAGCAGTACATGTTAGAAGACATATCTAAAGATGAATGGTATGGAGACATCATGTTTTATCTTCTTAACTAACACTTTTGAATTTAGTTCAGAGAAGAGCACTTAGACTGAAAAGCAACAGCTACATGATAAAGGGATCCATATTATACAAGAAAAATCATGAAGGGATTTATTTAAGGTGCCTAGATAAAACTGAGGTAGAGCAGGTCCTGACAAGTTTTCATGAGAAGTTTGGGACGGGCCATGGATCAGCCCATTCAACTGCTAATCAAATCCTTTGGGAAGGATATTACTAGCCCACTTTGTTCAAAGATGCTTATTCACATGTCAGAACTTGTCACATGTGTCAGACTGCCTCTACAAGAGAACGAAATGCTACTATGCCACTGCAACTAGTCTTGGAGGTACAACCATTTACACAGTGGGGACTCAACTTTATTGGTATGGTCAATCCACCTTCCTCTACATGCCACAGGTATATTTTGACCGCTACTGATTCTTGCACCTGATGGTCTGAAGCTATAGCATGCAAACAATGTACCATAGAGGTAGTCATTGAATTTATTGAGAAACATATCGTTACCAGGTTTGGCTGTCTATTTTCTTTAGTTTGTGATAATGGCCCCACCTTTTGTTCATTGTGTTTCTCTAATTGGGCATTTGATTATGGGATCATTCTTAAATTTTCATCTAATTACTATCCTCAAGGGAATGGGGTAGCTGAGTCCACAAACAAGAACTTACTTGAGGTAATCAAGAAACTATTAGACAAAACCCTAGAGATTGGCATACCCAACTTAGATTTGCTTTATGGGTTGACAAAATTAGACACAAGGCTGCACTGGGAACATCGCCCTATCACTTAGTCTACGGTACCGAGCCTATCTTTCCTATTCATTTGAGAATCCCTATGCTACAATTCATGCAAGATTGTCTTGAGCCAGATGATCAGCTGTCTTCATGACTAGCCCAATTACTGCACCTTGAAGAGAAACGTGAAACTTCCATAGAAAAAATTACTAAACATCAAGGGGTAGTGAAACGATGGTTCGACAAGAGAGCCAAAGTCAAGTGCTTCCGCATTTTTGATTTAGTACTGTATTGGGATAAGGCCCATGAGAAGAAGGGTGACCATGGTAAGTTTGATAAAATTTGGTTAGGTCCATATTAGATTTATGAGATCCTTGGTGACAACACATATCGACTACAGAGCCTCACTATTGCTCAAGTAGCCATCAATGGGTAGTTCCTGAAGCACTACTTTCAGGCTTAGGAGGTAGCCTTGCCCCCTGTTAGTGTATATATCTAGGTTTCTTGTTTGCTTTGGTTAGGTTAGGTTGCTGTTTAGGTTGGTCTTTGCTTTCTTCCTTTGTTTTCTGTAGTTGTTAGGTGTTGTTCTTTCACTTAGTTTAGTTTCCTTTCCTATTTTGCTTTTCCCTACTGTGCTTGCTTTGTTGGAAGTCCTTGTTTCCAAAATGTGGTGGCAGTTATGTAGACCTACAAATGTTTCTTTGTTGGGTAAATAATCTAAAGTTTTTCTTTGAGAAGCCAAAGTTTTTGCTTAAGGCCTTGTTGTGGGTTCCGCTATTATACCAGGGGATATGATGTCTATTCATGGGAAAAGAGTCATTAGTTGGCGCACTTGAAGTATTTTCTAACCATATATCTCTCACACTTTTAAGTAATCCTGATGTAGCTAAGTGAGTCTTGATGATCTTGCATTAATTGAAAAATCTAAGGTCCACCTTTGCTACCATCGAGAGTCCATACCTAGCTAGCTAAGTTATCACAAAGGTAGTAGTATTGCATTGTACTCTGCCAAATTTAAGCTCAATGAAACATTAATCAATCAAAGAAAGAAATTCAAAGAAAATCACACTTACACACACCATAACTCAGTTAGATGGACAATGAAGTAAACTCTACCAGGGCTATGGACGCCTAACTGGAAGTGGGGCTCTACTTGAGTGGAATTTTGAGACAAAATCATCGGGACTATAGGCGCTCACCAGCAGCGGGGCAATGTCCAGGTAGTTCAGAAGGTGTGTACTAATCACGTAGCTTAATGTGAAGGATATAGGATGAACTTAGTCACTAAGGGATTGAAATGAATGCAACTGCACGCAATCAGGTTTTCAGGATATGGATGGTTGCATTGGTTATTGACCTTTTCTTATTTGATAGGATATCATGTGTTCTTGTCTAGCATGTGGGAAACGTAGAAGTTCTGGGTTCAAACTGAAAGTTTATCTTTGAAATGCTCCAGAGCATTTCCCAACAGAGTCGCCATTTATTGTGCCTCGTACACATGCCCCATTTCTATAAATAGGGACCCCCTCTTTCAAGCTTTGGTTTAGAGTGTCAGTTCGGTTCCTTGATTCCTAAGTGTCAAAAGTGATCAAATTGCATTTTCTTACCATACCAAAAAGATTGAAAGTCATTAAGTCATCCTATCCACTAAGTCCAAGTATCCATCTTCATTGAAATCAAGTTTGAATGCCTTTTGTGCTAAAAACCCTTCCAACTGCCTTTTGCGCTAGATTTATGACCAACCGACTTAGCGTTGTTTTTGCCATCCACCGAATTGGTGCTAATTCTTCAACTAATTGATCATTTGCGCTAAAAACCCTTTCATCTAATTTTTGCGATGAATTTCAAGACATCTAACTTAGCACTATTTTTGTGCCCAACTAACCTTTGCAATAAAATCCTATCCAACTGACTAAGCACATAAATCAAGCTGCACCAACTAAGCGCTAAAACCTAAGTCATTTGATCAAGCGCTAGAATCCATCGCAACTGATCTAAGTCAGAGACCTTCAAAAATCCCGCAAGTTCAATGACCCCAAAACCACCACAAAGCACTGAAAGTGTTAAGGACTGACCCTGTACTAAATTCTAATGCATCTGACTAAGTTGGTATCCTTCAAAAGTCACGCAAGGTTTGTGGTCCCAATTTTTTGTGCAAAACCATAAAACTCTACTGCACACCCAACTGAAGCACCGTACCCCTGCATTTATGGTGATCGAATAGGGGAAGATACAAGGGTTTTTCCTCTCATCTCAAGCTTATTCTACATTTGTAAATGATTGAGGAGCTCCCTAATCGAATTTGAAAATGGTTTATTGCAAAATCACCCGTAGATTCAAGCCAAAAGCATTATCACCTATGCACTTCATCTCACTTCAACTCTACTAAACCAGCTTAAATGACTGCAAGGGCCCAAGCTATGAGGTACTAATTCAAAGGCATCCCTCTCAAAACCAAGATCACCTCTGGATGGAAGAACATAGGGGACACTGATCTAGGTCACATTGACTTAGACGACTTTAGACTCGAGGTATTTGGACGTAATCCAACCCCAAGGGCCAAGAAAGTGAAAGATAGTGGGATTGCAGAGGCTACTGCTTTCCCTATTTCAGCCCAATGTACAGAGCTGATAGTTGCCTGTGCAGATAGATATGACATCATGACTAGGACAATACAAACTCCCAATGGAGATGTGCTAACATATCTAAGTCCACCATCCCTAGCATAAATATTTGGCATCCTATGGTACCTGATGATGACTATGCTAGACAAAAAAGGATGTGAGGCCATTGACTTTGTAGCTGAACTCCATAAAAAATTTTGTGAATTACAGGACCATTGGAAAGACATGTATGAGGAATGTGATCCTTTTGATGAGTCTTATTCTCAAGTGTCGGGTGCAAGCAATAAGAGATCTGCCTGCTCAAACGCTGGTATCTAAAAATATCTTGACAACATATATACTACATAAAGCGGTGAAATGGTACCAACAAATAAAATTAAGGAAATAATTTTTTGATAATATCAGGGAAGCTTATAAGGTGGTAGATAATAATATATTATCCTTTATCTATGAGATAAATGACTCCCTGAAGGATTGCCTTGCAATGGGTTGTGATGATTTGGCTCTATATGATGTGCAGGGATGTAAAGATAAGTTGCATAAAATTGTCTTTAAGGAAACTGAATTGGATGTCATGGACAAACTGGATAAAGTCAGTGATCTTTGGACTGACTTCAATACATTTTAGATGAGCAGGAGGGAACTAGAGAAGATGTTTATTCAGTATAGCGAAGAGTTGGAGATGTTCAGATATAGAGTGGGTCACATAAAACATCTGGACCCCGCTGACATCAATCTGACATTATCATCTTGGGTTGACTACAACAACAGGAGGGCAGAGGAAGACAAAATAGATTTAGATGAAGAACAATAGTATATTTTTGAATATTTTGAAATGTAATCCCATCACTCATGTGTATTTCTATATTTGGAAAGTCATGTGATGCTATTTTGTCCTTATTATGCCTTGAAAATTGTCTTTTCACTATATATATTCAAATGGGTAGTCAATTTGTCCAAATTCAATGTATTTGAAGGTCATTTTTCATCCTTTTCCTAAGAGACAAATTGTAATCGGGGAATGCAAAGTGCTATTGTAAATGCATCCAATGTTGATAAATCTAGGCCGTCGGTGTTGAGTTAATCTCCACCATCTATTCAAAAACTTATTATGGCACCTCTCCTATATAAAGGGTTGCCATTTCCTTCATTTGTAAGACACTTGATGCCGAATTGTTGATGCTCTGCCATTTGAAGTTAATACAAAGCAAGTTTCTGTAGTTTTCCTAAGAATTTGTTCATTGTGTTACTTATTTGGTTTCATTGTTTGCTTCTTGATCTCCATTAATTAGACTTGTGCTTCTGCAATGCTTATGATTTATTAAGGTATTCGATGAATACTCATGTCCATACTATTAGTTGCTTGTTGATTGTGAGTAGCTATGCATAGTTAGCCTGGACTATTGAATTGTGCTTAGTTCAATTACATTACAGAAGTTAAATCACACCATCATTTGGGTATCTGATATATGTGTAATTTGAAAATCTATCGAATCCTTAGAAGATAGCACTATTTTCTGCAACACTATAGCAATTTCTGTAGCTTGGTAAAGCAGGAAATTGGTTAATTTCTGAATGTTTGTCTACTTGATACAAGTATTTCATTGTGGATGTCACTTACGATTTCTCTAAAACCCTATCTCCTTTTGTATTTTCTTTCAAAATCCACTGTTAGTCTAGGTTTTTTAGTAGCATTTTACATTGCCATATTAGCTGAAAGTCTAAGGGTTTGCATGAATTGCTGTCCAAACTGTCCAAATCTGTCAAACTGCATGTAAGATCCCTTGTAGGAACAACTAGTACATTTCAACTAAGAGATTCCAAACATGCTAAGAGCTAGTTGTATTATCCTTGGAGTAGTCTTACCTAGGGTAGGATACTTTTCAAGAGAGGTGAGATACCTATATTTCACCTACGTTGCTGTGTGCTAAAAACACCATCAACAGTATGGATGAAAAGCCATCTCCTCTATCTTGGTTATAAAGTATGGCTAGCTACATAGTCACAATTTAAAATGCCTAAGGTGGTTTGGAAACTGAAGATGATATCAAAGAATATGAGTTGGACATCAAAGCAAAGGATGCTCTATTATGTTCCTTAAGTGACTCAGTGTTGACAAAAGTTGTGGACCTTGAATCTACAAATGAGGTATGGGAGAAGCTAAAAAAATTGTATGAAGGAGATGACTCTGTAAGAGAAGTGAAGCTACAGATCTTGAAAGTGAAATATGAGGGTTTGAAGATGAATGAAGATGAGAACATAACAACCTTTATGCAAAGAGTTGATGAACTTGTCACTAGAATAAAAGGTATGAGAGGAACTCTTAGTGATAAGGAAATTGTGATGAAAATTCTCAGATCACTACCAATGTCCTACAGTCACAAGGTAGCTGCTATTGAAGAGTTCATGTCTATGAAAACTATTGACTGAGATCAGCTGCTCAGAAAGCTTACAACCTTTGAGATGAGAGAATTTGGTGATACACTGCAAAAAGTTGAATCAACTTTTAAAGCCAGTACTTCAGAAATGGTTTCCAGATCTAAGAAATACAAGGTGGATGATGATGACTTTGATGAAATTGAAGCTAACTTTGTTGACAGGTTGCAAAGAGGCCTTGGCAAGTTCAAAGATCTTGTGTTTACTAATCCTGCTAGCTGTGTCAAGGAAGAAAAACTGGTGGAAGAAAGTGCTTTGGCTATTCAGGTTGAGATAGATAAAGATGAATTTATTATTGATAGTGGATGCTCACATCACATGACCAGCGACAAAAGTAAGTTTGTAAGTTTAGAAAAATATGGTGGTGTACTAGTTAGGTTTGGAGATAATGTAACCGGTAAGATTTGTGGAAAAGGATCTATTTCATTTGTTGGAAAGCATAATATTGATAATGTCTTATATGTGAATTGTTAGAAGCATAATCTTTTGAGTGTTGGCCAGATGTGTGACAAAGGATATGATCTGAGATTTAAAGATAATGGGTGCAAGATCATGGAGCTCTAGAATTGTGATTTCCACCAATAAGAAGACAAAATTAACATCTATCAGTTAAAAGGAACTAATGATCACTGTTTACTAGCCCAGGCAGATGAAAGTTGGTTGTGGCATAGAAGGATGTGTCATATAAACTTTGATAATTTGGTAAAGATAAGTTCAGGACAGACTTTAAGAGATTTACCAAAGCTTGTGAAACCCTCTAATACAATTTGCAAGGAATGTCAGTTGGGAAAGCAGACAAGGACAAGTTTCAAAAGCAAAGAACAATTTTCTACCAGTTTGCTGGATCTAGTCCATAAAGATCTCTGTGGTCCTACAAGGGTGAGAAGTCTACAAGGAGATAGGTATTTCATGTTTCTTATTGATCATTCTTCTAGAATGACTTGGGTTACTTTTCTAAGTGAAAAATTAGAAGCCCTAGAGAAGTTCAAATCTTTTAAGGCAATGGTTGAGAATGAAATAGAGTTGAATATCAAATGCTTGAGGTCCAATAGAGGAGGTGAGTTCACATCAAATGAGTTTAATATTTTGTATGAAGAGCATGGGACAAAAAGACAACTGTCTACACCTAGGACTCCTCAGCATAGTAGAGTTGTGGAAAGGAAAAATAGAATAGTTCAGGTGGCTGCTAGGACAATGATGAAGGAAGGTGATCTGCCGGATGTCTTTTGGAAAGAAGCTATTCATACTATTGTTTACATCCAAAACTGAGTTCAAGTGAAAGGTAATGGTACTCAAACTCCTTATGAATTGTGCTATGGAAAAGTTCCTACTGTAAATATTTCAAAATCTTTGGAAGATGTTATATCAGAAGAGATGAAGATCTAGGGAAGTTTGATGCAAGGTGTGATGAAGGAATCTTCCTTGGATACTCTACCAAAAGCAAGGCTTACCGATGCTACAACAAAAGGATCAAGAAGATTGTTGAAAGTGCAAAAGTAAAGGTGGATGAAAGCAAGGAAAGAATATAAGACCTGAGTTACTATGAACCAGATGAACCTGTGACTATAGTAAATTAAGAGAAAAATGAGCAAGAAGATAGTAAAGATGAAGAAGAAGATTCGGAAGATGTTGTCAAGATTCCCAGGTATGTAAGGAATAATCAATCTGAAGATCAGATTATAGGTGACAAAAACAAAGGTGTGCTGACAAGAAGAAGAGTTGTAGAAGAACAAGTGAATTACTATTTGCTTTCAAAGGTTGAACCAAAGACTATAAATGAAGCATGCAATGATGAAAGCTAGGTAAAAGCCATGAAGGAAGAGTTAATGCAGATAGAAAATAATGATACTTGGGAATTAGTTCCCAGACCCGCTGACAAAAATGTTATTGGTACCAAATGGTTTTTCAAGAATAAGTTGAATGATAATGGAGAGGTTGTAAGGAATAAGGCAAGGCTTGTGTGCAAGGGATATGCTCGGATTGAAGGAATAGACTTTGAAGAGACCTTTTCTCAAGTGGCTTAGATTGAAGTAATTAGAATATTTCTAGCATTTGCAGCCCACAAAGATTTTAAGGTATAACAGATGGATGTAAAGTCTGCATTTCTGAATGGGGAGTTGGAAGAGGAAGTTTACATTGACCAACCGGAAGGATTTAAGTTGTTAGACCAAGGAGATGTTGTGTGTAGGTTGAAGAAAGCTTTGTATGGACTCAAGCAAGCTCCTAGAGCTTGGTATGTAAGGTTGGATAAGTACCTATTGCAGTTAGGGTTCAACAATGGTACTACTGATAGTAATCTCTACTTTAAAATCAATGGTGATCAAATTTTGATTGTTGAAGTCTTTGTTGATGATATCATCTTTGAAGGCAATGAAGGTATGTGTATAAAATTTTCTGATGAAATGCAAAAAGAGTTTCAGAAGTCCATGTTTGGTGAAATGAATTTCTTCTTAGGTCTGCAAATTAATCAATCAGATAAAGGAATCTTCATATCTTAGTCTAAGTATGTAAAAGAGTTGTTGAAGAAGTTTGGTATGGAAGACTCCAAACCGGTGTGTACTCCAATGGTGATTGGCTATAAGTTAAGAAAATCTGATAAATCACCTAAGGCTGATCAAACAAAATATAGATCCATGATTGGAGGATTGCTTTATCTAACTCAAACTAGACCTAATATTATGCATGTAGTTTGTCTTGTTACAAGGTTTCAAGTTGATCCAAGAGATTCACATGTGATGGCAGTTAAGAGAATCCTAAGGTATTTGAAAGGTACTCTGGATCATGGCTTATGCTATCCAAAGGACAATGACTTCACTCTCAGTGCTTATACAGATGCAGATTGGGCCAGAGATGTTGATGACAGAAAAAGTACAAGTGGAGGTGCTTTCTTCTTGGGTAATAGATTAGTTTCATGGCTGAGAAAGAAATAAGATTTAATCTCTTTTTCAACTATACAAGCAGAGTATATAGCAGCAACATGTTGCACTCAAGTGCTATGGATGAAGCAGACTTTGAAGGATATAAGAGTTGTGTATGAAGATCCTATTGCAATCTTTTGTGACAATACAAGTGCCATAAACATTTCTAAGAATCCAGTGATGCATTCAAGAACCAAGCACATATCAATAAGGTATCAATTTTTGAGAGAGGTGACAGAGAATGAATTAAAATTGAAATATGTGTCCACAAAGGATTAGATTATAGGCATTTTCACCAAGCCTCTACCAAAAGATACCTTTGAGTATCTCAGAGAAAAGTTAGGGGTCGTTATGCCTCCTGCCATGAACTGAGATGCATAGGAATGCATCAATCTAGTAGAGCTCAAAGTGTAATTCTTTAATTTGGATTGATGTTTTGAGGGCTACTTCTCAGGGGGAGTAGCTAGTAATTGATGACATAAAGTTTAGTAGATCAGAGCAATAGCATGCAAGTATGTGCCCTTTTCCTTTGATGTCAAAGGGGGAGAGAAATCATGTGAAAAAATTAGGGGGAGAAGGAATGCAAATGTGTAAAGAGAAAGGGGGAGAATCTTGTCTTGATGGTCTTTTCAGTTTTTCATATCATATGTTGCCATCAATGACAAAGGGGGAGATTGTTGCAAATATGTGCCTAATTGGTGTTGTCATTGATGTCAACATATTTGTGTTTCCATTGGTGTCAACTGTATTTTGTTACTTTCTTGTAGATGTTGAGAATATTGAGAAAATTAGATCATCTAGTAAAAACAGTGAATTGTAGTTAAAATAGTGCAGAAGAACAATCCATAAGAATGCTCCGCATTTCCTATAGGATGAAGATATTTTCCTGTGGATTGGAATTTATTTAGAAGCCTGTCTGAAGATGTCATATTCTAAGTTTGAACCTCCAGAATGAATATTTGAGTGAGTTGTGTTCACCAGAGTAAAACCTGCTTTTTCAGTGTATCCAGTTGAGACAGGGTGAAAGTATTTTGCTTCACATTCCTCCGCATTGAAGTATTTTGGTCTGCAGTTCTAGAATCAAGTTTGTGATGATGTCAAGTGCCTTCAACTACAATGGTTTGCGACTTGGTGGTCAGCAAGCTATCTTTTTCTTATGACTGTGGCTATTAGTGTTGTTCTTGTGCTCTGGTTTGAAGAATCTTCTTGTCAAAGTTGTTAGAGATTGTGCGGTTGTTCCTGGTGATTACAATGTGCTTGTGGATGTCTTCTGATCATGTTCCTACATTTGGATTGGTCTGCAAAGAGAAAATTGGATCGTGAATGAAGAATTTTCTTGGCAGACCCAGAGCTCTCATCAGTCTTAGCCGACCTGGTTGAATTCATTATTTGTGGAGAAGCATTGAAGATTGTAAAATTGTGTTGTGGTGTGGAGGATTGTGTTTGAGTCCCAGCTAAGGCATGGAGTGATCCACATACATTATTACATATTTTCCTTAGCTAAATTTGTATTAGGTCCATACCTATTTTCTAAATGTTTGTATTGCTGACCTTGGAGATTGTTCCAATGGTTGATGAATGTAATGCCAACCTTGATGTACATTCCAAGGTTATTGAATTATATAAAAGCATGTAACCAAGTTGTGAAAATATGTATGACCTACAAATATGAAGAGATAAGGGTGAAGGTGTGAAGGAGCAGAGTAGAGGAGTTAATGGCACTTCAATGGAATTGAACTCTGGCATAAATTAGATGCTATTTAATTAGTTCACAATTTTGGCAGTGAGCCAATCTTTGGAAGTGAGGCAATCTTTGGTGGTGAGCCAATCTTAGGTAGTGAGAATTTTGGGAAGTGAGCCTCAATTTTTTTATATTGTGCTATAACATATATATTTTGTGGGCTAACACCCACCGTGGTTTTTCCCTTTTAGGGTTTTCCACGTAAAAATATGGTGTCTCCTATGTTGATCATGTTAATGTGTTGAGCTTCTCATTTCATGCTTTCATGGTTTTAAGTAATTGATAATTTGATGTTCATAATTAGTTAAAATTTAAGGACAACTTATTCACCCCCCCCTCAGTTGTCCAGTGTAGTTCAACACAAGCATCAAAATAAGAGCATAGTTGTCACTAATGACAACACAAATATGTTGACATCCATGACAACACTGGTTAGGCACATACTTGCAACAATCTCCCCCTTTGTCATTGATGGAAACATATGATGTTAAAAACTATAGACCATCAAGACAAGATTTAGCACTGATTACCTTCTCCCTATTTTCCTTCACATATCTACACTCTTAAGTTTTTCACATGATTTCTCTCCCCCTTTGACATCAATGGAAAAGGGCACATACTTGCACTCTGCTATTTTGATCAAACTAAAATTGCTCTTTCATCAACACTGTAACACTTACTGCTCTTTATTAGGAACACATTTCAGGAATACTTGCTACTCCCCCTAAGAGGTAGCTCTTAAAACATCAATCCAGATCAAAGAATGAGGCTTTCAACACAACTACACTGATGCATTCCTATGCATCTTAGTTCATAGCAGGAGGGCTAATAACCCCTAACTTTTCTCTGAGACACTCAAAAGTATCCTTAGGCATAGGCTTAGTGAATATATCTACAATCTGATCCTTGGTGGACAGATACTCCATCTTTATGTCATTGTTTGTTACCTTCTCTCTCAGAAAGTGATACCTTATGGGTATATGCTTTGTTCTTGAGTGCATTACTGGATTCTTTGAAATGTTTACAACACTTGTGTTTTCACAGAGAATTGAGATTGGTTCTTTATAAATAACTCCTATATCCTTCAATGTTTCCTTCATCCATAACACTTGAGTGCAACAACCTACTGCTGCAATATATTCTGCTTCTACAGTAGACAAAGAGATTGAATATTACATTTTGCTCAACCAAGAAATCAATCTATTGCCCAAGAAGAAAGCACCTCCACTTGTACTTTTCCTATCATCAACATCTCTGAACCAATCTACATCTGTATAAGCATTAAGAGTGAAATCATTATCCTTGGGATACCATAGGCCATGATCTAGTGTACCTTTCAAATATCTCATGATTCTCTTGATTGCCATCACATGTGACTCTCTAGGATCTTCTTGCTATCTTACCACAAGACAAGTTGCATGCATTATGTCTGGTTTGGTATAGGTTAAGTAAAGAAATCCTCCAATCATGGATCTGTACCTTTTCTGATCAGTTTTGGGTGAATCATCAGTCTTGCTTAATTTACATCCAACCACCATGGGAGTACATACTAGTTTAGAGTCCTCCATTGCAAATTTCTTCAACAACTCTCTTGCATAATTGGACTAATAAATGAAGATTCCTTTATCTGATTGAGTAATCTATAGACCTAGAAAGAAATTCATTTCACCAAACATGGACATCTCAAACTTCTTTTGCATTTCCTCTACAAATTTCTTAGACATACCTTCAATGCCTCCAAAGATAATATCATCAACAAAGACTTAAACAATTGGGATTTGATCACTGGTAATTTTCAAATAGAGATTTTTATCAGTAGTATGTTTATTGAACCCTAATTGTAACAAATACTTTTCCAATCTTGCATACCAGGCTCTAGGAGCTTGCTTGAGTCCATACAAATCTTTCTTCAATTTGCACACCATATCACCTTGATTTGATAACTGAAATCCTTCTGATTGTTCAATGTAAACTTCCTCTTTCAACTCACCATTCAAGAATGCAGACTTCACATCCATCTAATACAATTTGAAAACTTTATGTGTTTTAAATGCTAAAAACATTTTGATTGTTTCAATCCTAGCTACTCTGGAGCATAGGTCTCCTCAAAATCTATCCCTTCAACCTAACAATATCCTTTGCATACTAGACTTGCTTTGTTTCTAACTAATTTTCTATTCTCATTCAACTTGTTCCTAAAAACCCATTTAGTTCCAATCACATTCTTATTAGTAGGTCTAGGAACCAATTCCCAAGTTTGATTCTTCTCTATCTACATCAGCTCTTCTTCCATAGCTTTTACCCAATTTTCATCATTGCATGCTTCACTAACATTTTTAGGTTCAATCTTAGAAAGAAAGTAGTAGTTCACCTATTCTTCTGCAGTTCTTTTCCTTGTGTGAGGCCTATATATTTAACTTCCCTATTTTGATCATTTCATATTATAGTTGGAGACATTTTAGACATTTAGAGACTATTGATTTCAAATATGCAGAATTAGACTATATCTCCTTATTTTGGATTATCTTTGATTAGTATGTGGTGATTTGATTATATCCTATTTTGATGCTCTTATGATGTTAGATATGTGAGATACACTTGATGATATTAGTGATGCTGATTATGAGCCCATTTTATGGTTTTGCTATGTGATTTTGATGTTGTGATAGTATGTAGAAAATGCAATCATGAATCCTAATTATGATGTGAGTTGTTTAATGTTTTGTATGAATTATGTGATGACATGAGTGTTACTTTCTGTTGCTTTGGCTATGATATATATACATGTTGGATTGACCATTTGTTAAAGTGTGCAGGTGATTTTCCAGGCCATAGAAAATTGGAGACCGATCTCACACTTATGTGTTTTTCGTGTCAGGCCAATCCATTCCCAAGAGGGATGAGGATCATGTGTGATTGAATGATGTTTTTGTGAATGCTTGTATTTAATTAATTGGCCTAGTTCACCCCTTTTCTTTAATTTAATTGATGTGTTCTAAAACTTGTGTTTTAATTCACACCATTTGGTGTTCTTTTTATTTTTGGGCCATTTAATGTGAATTTATACCTCCTTAAGTGTTTTTTAGGGGTCTAAACTAACCCTAGGTGGTACCCCTAGAGTCTAGGGTTTATTTGTGCTTACTAAACCCTAGGGTTTCTCCCATCTAGTCACCCTAAACTTGGGTTAAGTAAAAGTGGCGAAAATTCAAAATGGCTAAGGATGGGAGATGAGTCATGCCTTGAAAGAAGGCCCATCTCCCTTCCCAAGGCTTGGGATTCCTGCACCTTGAAGACTTGGGGAGTCTTCAAGACCCCCAAGTGTGTGGAACCTTCCTCCAAGACTCTCACACATGTGTGAGAGCATCTTGGAGTGAAGGGGCTCTCTTGGAGGATAAGGTGATGACATGTGTCATCCCTTATCCTCATGGAGCCATGGGGAGAGATGCCACCTCTCCACGTTTGCTCCCACACATGTGTGAGAGCACAAGTGGAGAGGGTGAGGGTTTGAATGGATAGGAGGGTGACACATGTCACCCTCACATTCCTTCTCCCTTACAAGTGGCATAGGATGAGGAAGGAGAAGGTGACATGTGTCACCTTCTCATTCCTTAGGGCCTAGATTGGAGGCCTATTTTAACTCCTCTTGGAGAGGAGTTGGGGGTTCTTGCTTTTTGAAAATTTTCTATCTTTGGAGGGTTTTGGGAAGGAGTTAGAGGATTTTGGAGGATTGGAGGCTTGGAGAAAGCTTGTTGTCTCTTCTTCAACTTGCATCCATTGTTGGGCTCTTAAGGTAAGCCTCATGGCATTTAGCCATTCCTTATGTTTGTTTATTTTTTCTTATGTGCTTGGTTGTGTTTTAAGAATATTTTCTTTTGTGTGGGTTTTGGGTGTGATGGGATGAGACTACCCATTTGGGTGTGTCCTTCCTTGTGTGGGGTGGGGGAGGAGTGAACCTCCTCGAGGTCACCCTCCTGGTGTTGGTGTTCTTATGAGCTTGAGGGCATTATATTGAGTATGGGATTATTTTAGTTGGCATGAGTGCCATGGTGATTTTGTATTTCATGGAGATATCATTTTTTGGTTTGAGGCCTTGTGGTGTTGAGATTATGAGTTTTTGGAGTGACCTCTTGAGTCGAGCGGTCCACTCCCCTACCCCTCCAAACTCATTTCTATGAGTTGTGTTTTCTGTAAAAGCTATGGGTGATTTTATGTTGTTGGCTTTGTATTTTGATTTTGTTGTGGAATGATAGAACTCGTGTGAAGATCGACCTCCTAGCTCGGGGGTGACCCACTAGCGGGTCTATGGTAGGGAGGAGAGCAGTTTTTGTGGCTTGGCTTCCCCCTCTTTGTGTTAAAATCTTGCAGGTCATTTTTGGGGTTCTTGGAGCTTGGAGAACATCTTTCCATATTTTGTGTTGTGCAAATTTGGTTGGCTGTTGAGAGCCTTGTCCATGACCCTATTGTTGTAATTTTAAACATGTATTTGCTATTGTAAATTGTAAACTGGAAAATCATTTTATTATATTATGAAAATGTCATTCCATTGTGTTCTTTAGTTGCTGTAATAAAATTAATTCTATTATGCTCTGTATACGAAATATAAATGTAGAGCTTGGAATGGTTGTATGATGAAAGAAGGATGGTTGGAAAAGTTTAAAGTTAAATCACTATGTTGTTGATCTGTGTTTTTTTTTTCCTTTTTCTGTATTCTTGAGAAAAATGAGTAGGGTGCTGTATTTATTGTTGCACAGAAATAGAAGGATGTTGTTTTTAGTTGTATGATGCTGAAAAGAAAACAAAAATAATTACATAGAACAGTCCTGTATTTTAATGGAAAAATAAATATAATGTTATCAGTTGTATTGCAATGTTTATTTATGGAAGAAATTAAAAGAGAAATAAAATATACTTGATGGCTAAGCTAAGTAATGTTTTTGAAAAAATAAATGTTATGTTGCTGTTCACATAAAACAAAATTTCATTTCCAGGTTGTGTAGAACATAAAAATTCTTATTTACCAGTTGTATGCATGTCTGTATAAAACCTGTGTTTTATATTTTTCCCTACCTCAGTTATTTCAATATGAGTGTATTATCAGAAAATAGATTTGTATGTAGGGGAGAATATACTCATGTATATGCTACATGTATATATACACACATATTATATGTATATATATATGTTGAACAATAAACAAACTGTGTTTTAAAAATTACACATAACATTTTTCGATGTCATGAGAAATATATATCAGAATAGGGTCGATGGGTTGAAAAACCCTTACAAATGTGTTAAGGGCCGAAAGGCCATACAAAGTAAGGTTAGGACGACGACTTGTGGGCCGGCGCCGTTGCTGCTGAAAGTAGGAGATGGGTGGGGGACATACCCCCCAATCACTCCCCACCATTTAGTGGGGAGTCGGTGGGGAGTTTGCCCCCCACCCCCATCACACCTTTCCAAGAAAAAAAAATATCGGTCTTCAAATAAAACTTGCCACCAGACTTCATTCCGCCCTGTGCCACTCGGCTCGATCACTTAGAGTCATACCTGCAATTGATATATTTATATATATTTATTTAAACAAAAAAATAGTATACTTAGATTTGTGGTGGCCATGGCTGCCCTACTCTTCAGCCTGCAACAAAACATTTGGAAAAGAATAGGGTTTTTGGGGAAGCAAGGGAATAAAGAGAGTTGGGGCTTTTTGTGTTAAAGAAACTAATTTTTTAATTGAAAGGGCTTTTAGGGCAATAGGGTACTTAATTTTATTTTTATTTTGAGAAGTGGGAATTCAGTTGAATTTTATATTAGAGGGGAATGGGGGAATGTGACCCCATGCCTCCCCTCTTGTCCTCATATAGAGTTTGAAATTATTTCTTTGGTTAAACTTTTGGGATAGACAATTAGTTGGAGGAAATATATTTTTTATGCTTTACTTTTTTTCTTGTAAACCTTTAGGGAAATTGATTTAACCTCACCTTGGACCACTTATTTTAAACTTGGGGGAATTGACATTAATGTGACATTTGATAGGGGAGACAACTAAATAATTATGGAAATATTATTCATTTTTTAATGCAAGCGTATTTTAATCTTTTTTTATGCTCTAGAATTAGGGTTGGATTTTGAATTCCATCGAAATCATATCACTCACCTAGGAAACTTAGGGTTCAGGTCAAATCGATCCTAACCCTAGTAGCAATGCTCCTCACATCGCATAACCCCCTAGTCAACTTTCATCATGCATGGGATTACGTATTTAAACTTTCTTCCCCAAGTTTTGATTGACATGTTTATGCCTTATGCGTATTGCCACTGAGCACGCGAACACACGCGAGGGGGTTTCTAGGGATATGTGGAAAAGTTTTTGATATTTCGTGTCATGACCACATGACAAATGTTGACATGACATGTGTGTTGCGTGTCATGACCGCATGGGAAATGTGGGCATGACATTTGGTATCAGAGCACAAGTTTAAACACTGGTCTTGTTTGGGCATATTATATATTCCACAATTTTGATTGATTTGTGAATACCTTGTTCTTGTAGGATGCCTCCCCAATGAAAAAGTCAAGCGTGCTCACGCGGCACAGCATCCATAGAGATACGAAATGAGAACGAGTCTTTAGTAGAGGGTTAGGGACCACCAGCTCCACCAGAGCAGTAGGCATTGCAGGCACTATCGGTACCTGATATTGGACCATAGATCTTATAGGCATTACAGGCGGTGTTAGAGAGGTTGCCACTAGTGATAGTAGAGCCATGTGTCAAGCCCCGCGTTGATCCATGAGAGGAGCCACATGAGGAGCCGCATGCAGAGCTGCGTATAGGGCCACATGTCGAGCCCTGCGTCGAGCTGCAAGTGGTGCCACGAGTAGAGCCCTTTGTAGAGATTCCTGACACTACTGTGGAGGAGGTTGGTTCAGCTTATAGAGGTCGTAGCAGGAGCCCTCCACACTAGGCGAGGCGAGAGGAGGCAGTGAGAGTAGAGCAGTTTTATCATGGGCTTTACGATTATGGTATGGATGATCCTATTAGAGGGCATAGAGACCAAGTAGACTCTATCAGAGATTTGCTTAGGCTGAATCCACCTACTTTTATAGGGACCATAGAGGGAGCCGAAGCTGAGGCTTGTCTTATCAGTTTAGATTGGTGCTTTGCGTTGCGTCCTTACGAGGGCAACATGAAGGCATGTGTGGCGGTTCACCTGTTGAGAGACACAATAGTGACTTGGTGGTGTACTGAGGAGTGCAAGCACCGCTTATCTTTGGATACACTTTCATGGGACACATTCATTGAGCACTTTAATAAGCGATATCTCTTAGACCACTACAGGCAGCGTTGTATTGACGAAATCCATCATTTACAGTAGCAAGGGTCTACTGTAGCATAGTATGAGGGCAGGTTCACCGAGCTATCACGTTATGCGGAGTATCTCCATGATGAAAAACTTTTGGTTCACAAGTTTATCAGAGGTTTGAATCAGGGGATATCAGGGCCTGTGCACATGGCAAACCCCTAGACCTTGAGTGAGGCTGTCGAGAAGGCATACATTGTTGAGGAGATACAGGGACGAGGTCAAAGTTCATGCCCTCAATTTCAGGATCATAGCCAGTAGCATCAGAATTACCATAGACCACCACCACCACCTCAGAGAGGAGGGTTTAGATCCAGGCCACAACAGAGGGCACATGGGGTTCATAATCAAGGTTGGTAGAAGCATGGCCTACATAGGGATCAAAGACAACAAGGACCACCTGTAGGACTCGCTAGATCATAGCAATCTTACAGGGGTTCACAGGGGTCCATAGGTCGATCTGGACAACAATAGTCAGGTAGGACACAGTCTGGACAGGTATGGGCTCGGGGCCCATGTTATGTTTGTGGTGGAGCGGGACATCTAGCCAAAGAGTGCCCACAGGGCTTAACGATAGGGGGACAACCTCATGCAAGAGGATCAGAGTAGACGGTTGGAGATGTGGGTAGGTCCCACCGTATGTTTGCAGCGGTTGATAACCGCCAGGCTAATTTTTAGGCATCAATGATCGAGACCGCAAGTATGATTAGGGATGTCCCCATTGCTAGTTTATTTAACTCTGGCGCTACTGATTCATTCATATCTCCATCATTAGTGGAGTGTTGCAGGCTAGTGGCCTCTAGGTAGAGCGATAGGTGGGGAGGTTGAGTTGGCCATAGGGGCCAAGATGACAGTAGATGCCTTAGTTCACGACTGTGAGATATCTTTGGGGGCCTTTACTACATTATGTGACCTTAGGGTTATGCCATTAGGATCTTATGGTGTGGTTTTAGGCATGGATTGGCTTGTGGCTCATAGAGCCAAGCTAGATTGTCACCTAAAGGTGATTAGCTACTTAGACAATCATGGCACGTTAGTTAAGATAGTGGGCATTCAGAAGCCCATGACAGTTTGTATGATATCTGCTTAGCAGCTTAAGTGCTGCATGCAGAAGGGATGCTAGATGTTCACCATCACTGTTATTGACCAATCAGAGGATGAGCTAGAGGCATCATTAGATGACCATCTATTTTGAGAGAGTTTACTGATGTGTTTCCACCAGAGTTACCAGGGATGCCACCCCATCGAGAGGTAGACTTTCATATTGATCTAGTGCTGGGTGCCGAGCCAGTGTCTCGTGCACCCTATAGGATGACCACTCATGAGCTCACAGAGCTCAAGTTGCAATTAAAGGAGTTTCTCGAGAAGGGGCACATCTGACCTAGCATTTCACCTTGGGGCGCACTGGTCATCTTCATGAAGAAGAAGGATAGGTCTCTTCATCCGTGCATGGATTATAGGAAGCTAAATAAGGTGATGGTGAAGAACCATTATCCTCTGCCTAGGATTGATGATCTCTTCAATCAGATGCAGGGAGCCAGGGTGTTCTCTAAGATAGACCTAAAGTCCGGTTATCACTAGTTGCACATCACAGAGGCGAACATCCATAAGACCGCCTTCGAGACTCGTTATGGCCACTATGAGTTCACTGTGGTACCCTTCGGCTTGACGAACACCCCTGCAGTGTTCATGAGCCTCATGAACGGGGTGTTCTGTACCTACTTGGATCAGATCATGATTATTTTTCTTGATGATATATTGATCTATTCACGGACCAAGGAGAAGCATGAGGAGCACCTATGTCAGGTTTTGCAGTGCTTGAGGGAGCATAATCTTTATGGCAACTTGGTGAAGTGTGCATTCTTTAGGACAGAGGTGCAGTACTTGGGGCACATTCTATCTAGCGATGGTATCTCCATAGATCCATCGAAGACCAGGGCTATCAGGGATTGGACAACACCCACCAGTGTGAGAGAGGTTAAGAGTTTCATGGGATTATCTGGTTATTACCGTAGATTTTTGAGGACTTCTCTAGGATAGCGCATCCCGTCACTTCCCTTTAGCGGAAAGGGAAGAGTTTTACTCAGACTGAGCAGTGCGAGAGGGCCTTTGGGGTCCTCAAGGAGTGTCTTACCAGTGCTCCCATCTTAGCGGTTCCTGATCCAACAACAGATTTCATGGTTTGCACTAATGCATCACTTAAGGGTTTGGGAGCCGTACTTATGCAGGGTGGTAGAGTGATCGCATATGAGTCACGAAAGCTCAAGACCCATGAGATGAACTACCCCACTCATGATTTGGAGCTTGCAACAGTGGTTCGTGCTCTAGTTCATTGGAGACATTTCCTATTGGGTCATCGCTTTGAGCTTCATTTAGATCATCACATCTATCAGTACATATTCATGCAGCCAAATCTGAACGCCTGTCAGTGGTGTTGGATCAATTTTCTTTGAGAGTACGACTTTGATGTCCACTACATCAAAGGGAAGGAGAATGTGATTGCTGATGCATTGAGTTAGAGGCGCTAGGAGATCTTGATCTTGACTCTGAGTGTGGATTTGAGGGGATGTATTATCCAGCATATTCTTGAGGATGAGTGGTTTCTTGAGGTGCAACAGGAGATCCAATCATAGAGGACCCTTGTGGGCAAGTTTGTAGGATACTCCCTTGAGGAAAATGGGCTACTTCGACATCAACAACACATCTATGTACCCCGTACAGGTGACCTACGTAAAGTAGTGTTATCAGAGGCTCACAGAGCAACTTATGCAGCGCACCCAGGGGTGAAGAAGATGTATACCGACTTGAGACAGTTGTACCATTGGGCGGGTATGAGACAGGATATTGTAGAGTTTGTTGCTCGATGCCTTGAGTGCTAGAGGATCAAGGCCGAGCATCAGCATCTAGCAGGTCTTTTATACCCTCACAAGATACTAGAGTGGACATGGGACACCATTTCCATGGATTTCATTGTTGGTCTCCTATGTCTTCTCACCGCCATGATGCCATCATGGTGACAGTTGACAAGTTGACCAAGGTGGCACATTTCTCACCTATATGCATGATGTACAATGCACCATCAGTGGCGAGAGTATTCTTGGATGACATTGTGAGATTACATGGGGTACCTCACCACATCATTTCTAATAGGGACTCAGTGTTCACATCAGCGTTTTGGATGGCTTTGTAGTAGGCGTTGGGCACATAGCTCAACTTTAGCTCCGCTTATCACCCCGAGATAGATGGTCAGACGGAGAGGGTGAATTAGGTGTTAGAGGATATGCTCCATATGTATGTTATGGACCACCAGTCTAGATGGGAGAAGTATTGGTATCTGGTTGCGTTCGTCTACAATAATGGGCATCATAGCTCGTTGGGTATGCCTCCTTATCAGGCCTTGTACGACAGACCTTGCAGGACACCATTGAGTTGGGATCGAATAGAGGACAGAGTTTCCATTGGTCCAGAGTTGGTTTGGGATATGAAGCAACAGGTCACACTGATTAGGTAGAGACTTCAAGAGGCATAGGATCGATAGAAGTATACCGATGCTAAGAGACTAGATTAGAGCTTCTCAGTTGGTGACAGAGTATTCTTGAGAGTACTGCCACACAAGAGTCCAATCCATTATGGAAAGGGCTCTAAACTCACACTACGGTTAATAGGGCCTTTTGAGATCTTGGAGCAGATAGGACAAATAGCCTACCATCTAGCCTTGCCACCTAGCCTGTTGCGCATCCATGATGTTTTTCATGTGTCTGTATTAAGGCGATATATATCTGTTTTATCTCATGTATTGGACTGGAGTACTCTACAGGTAGAGGTGGACAGGCAGTTGGCTTTGGAGCCAATTTGTATATTGGCTCGTTGGAGGCTGGGCCTTCGAGGTTGAGAGATGGACAAGGTTAGGGTCCAGTGGGATTGGTATGATGAGGTCACGGTGACTTGGGAGGATGCAACTAGATTGAGGGCACTTTATCCTCACCTCTTTGACGACTTCCAAGAGGAAGTTTAGTCTTAGGGGGGAGGATGTGAGGCCTATATATTTCACTTCCCTATTTTGATCATTTCATATTATAGTTGGAGACATTTTAAGACATTTAGAGACTATTGATTTTAATTCTGTAGAATTAGACTATATCTCCTTATTTTGGATTAGCTTTGATTAGTATGTACTGATTTGATTATATCCTATTTTGATGCTCTTATGATGTTAGAAATGTGAGATACACTTGATGATAGTAGTGATGTTTATTATGAGCCCATTATATGGTTTTGCTATTTGATTTTGATGCTGTGATAGTATGTAGAAAATGCAATCATGAATCCTAATTATGATGTGAGTTGTTTAATGTTTTGTATGAATTATACGATGACATGAGTGTTACTTTCCATTGCTTCAGCTATGATATATATACATGATGGATTGACCGTTTGTTCAAGTGCGCAGGTGATTTTCTAGGCCATAGAAAATTGGAGGCCGATCTCACACTTATGTGTTTTCCTATTAGGCTGATCCATTCCCAAGAGGGATGAGGATCATGTGTGATTGAATGATGTTTTCATGAATACTTGTATTTAATTAATTGGCCTAGTTCACCCCTTTTCTTTAATTTAATTGATGTGTTGTAAAACTTGTGTTTTAATTCACACCATTTGGTGTTCTTTTTATTTTTGGGCCATTTAATGTGAATTTATACCTCCTTAAGTGTTTTTTAGGGGTCTAAACTAATCCTAGATGGTACTCCTAGGGTCTAGGGTTCATTTGAGTTTACTAAACCCTAGGGTTACTCCCATCTAGTCATCGTAAACTTGGGTTAAGTAAAAGTGGCGAAAATTCAAAATGGCTAAGGATGGGAGATGAGTCATACCTTGAAAGAAGGCCCTTCTTCCTTCCCAAGGCTTGGGGATTCCTGCACCTTGAAGACTTGGGGAGTCTTCAAGACCCCCAAGTGTGTGGAACCTTCCTCCAAGACTCTCACACATGTGTGAGAGCATCTTGGAGTGAAGGGGCTCTCTTGGAGGATAAGGTGATGACATGTGTCATCCCTTATCCTCATGGAGCCATGGGGAGAGATGCCACCTCTCCACTTTTGCTCTCAAACATGTGTAAGAGCACAAGTGGAAAGGCTGAGGGTTTGAATGGATAGGAGGGTGACACATGTCACCCTCACATTCCTTCTCCCTTGCAAGTGGCATGGGATGAGGAAGGAGAAGGTGACATGTGTCACCTTCTCATTCTTTAGGGCCTAGGTTGGAGGCCTATTTTAACTCCACTTGGAGAGAAGTTGGGGGTTCTTTCTTTTTAAAAATTTTCTATCTTTGGAGGGTTTTGGGAAGGAGTTAGAGGATTTTGGAGGATTGGAGGCTTGGAGAAAGCTTGTGGGCTCTTCTTCAACTTGCATCCATTATTGGGCTCTTAAGGTAAGCCTCATGGTATTTAGGCATTCCATATGCTTGTTTATTTTTTCTTATGTGCTTGGTTGTATTTTGGGAGTATTTTCTTTTGTGTGGGTTTTGGGCATGATGGGACGAGACTACCCATTTGGGTGTGTCCTTGCTTGTGTGGGGTGGGGGTAGAGTGAACCTCCTCGAGGTCACCCTCCTGGTGTTGGTGTTCTTATGGCCTTGAGGGCATTATATTGAGTATGGGATTATTTTAGTTGGCATGAGTGCCGTGGCGATTTTGTATTTCATGGAGATATCATTTTTTTGCTTGAGGCCTTGTGGTGTTGAGATTATGAGTTTTTGGAGTGATCTCTTGAGTCGAGCGGTCCACTCCCCTACCCCTCCAAACTCGTTTCTATGAGTTTTTTTTGTGTAAAAGCTATGGGTGATTTTGTGTTGTTGGCTTGTATTTTGATTTTGTTGTGGAATGATAGAACCTGTGTGAAGATCAACCTCCCAACTTGGGGGTGACCCACTAGTGGGTCTATGGTAGGGAGGAGAGCGGTTTTTGTGGCTTGGCTTCCCCCTCTTTGTGTTAAAATATTGCAAGTCATTTTTGGGGTTCTTAGAGCTTGGAGAGCATCATGCCATATTTTGTGTTGTGCATATTTTATTGGCTATTGGGAGCCTTGTCCATGACCCTATTGTTGTAATTGTAAAAATGTATTTGTTGTTGTAAATTGTAAACTGGAAAATAATTTTATTGTATTATGAAAATGTCATTCTATTGTGTTCTTTAGTTGTTGTAATAAAATTAATTCTATTATGCTCTATTTACGAAATATAAATGTAGAACTTGGAATGGTTGTATGATGAAAGAAGGATGGTTGGAAAAGTTTAAAGTTAAATCACACTATTGTTGGTCTATGTTTTTTTTTTTCCTTTTTCTGTATTCTTGAGAAAAATGAGTAGGGTGCTGTATTTATTGTTGCACATAAATAGAAGGATGTTGTTTTTAGTTGTATGATGCTGAAAAGAAAACAAAAATAATTACATAGAATAGCCTTGTATTTTAATGGAAAAATAAATATAATGTTATCAGTTGTATTGCATTGTTTATTTATGGAAGAAATTAAAAGAGAAAGAAAACATACTTGATGGCTAAGCTAAGTAATTTTTTTGAGAAAATAAATGTTATTTTGCTGTTCACATAAAAGAAAATTTCATTTCTAGGTCGTGTAGAACATAAAAATTCTTATTTACTAGTTGTATGCATGTCTGTATAACAACCTGTGTTTTATATTTTTCCCTACCTTAGTTATTTCAATATGAGTGTATTATCAAAAAATAGATTTGTATGTAGGGGGGGAATATACTCACGTATATGCTACATGTATACACACACACACACATATATATTGAACAATAAACAAATTGTGTTTTAATAAAAATTACATAGAACATTTTTCGATGTCAAGAGAAATATATATTAGAATGGGGTCGACGGGTTGAAAAACCCTTCCAAATGTGTTAAGGGCCAAAAGGCCATACAAAGTAAGGTTAGGGCGATGACTTGTGGGCTACCGCCGTTGCTGCTAAAAGTAGGAGATGGGTGGGAGACGAACCCCCCACCCACTCCCCACCAACAAAACATTTGGAAAAGAATAGGGTTTTTGGGGAAGCAAGAGAATAAAGAGAGTAGGGCTTTTTGTGTTAAAGAAACTAATTTTTTAATTGAAGGGGCTTTTAGGGCAATAGGGTACTTAATTTTATTAGTATTTTGAGTAGTGGGAATTTAGTTGAATTATATATTAGAGGGGAACGGGGGCACATGACCCCATGCCTCCTGTCTTGTCCTCATATAGAGTTTGAAATTATTTCTTTGGTTAAACTTTTGGGATAGACAATTAGTTGGAGGAAATATATTTTTTATACTTTACTTTTTTTCTTGTAAACCTTTAGGGAAATTAATTTAACCTCACCTTGGACCACTTATTTTAAACTTGGGGGAATTCACATTAATGTGACATTTGATAGGGGAGATAGCTAAATAATTATGAAAATATTATTCTTTTAAATTAATAATTGCAAGGTGATTAATTATTTGACTTTAGATATTTAAATATTTTATTTGTGAACCTAATTGTTAGCGTTAATTAATCTTTTCTTGGTAGGTTTTAATCTATTTAATTTGGAAACCCCCTTTTATTGATTTTTGATTTGTAAGTGATTGGTGAATATCGATTTAATTCTTTTCTTGAGAATTTTACTTTTGACTTTTGGATAATTACAATTGTTGGAAATATATTTATTAGTGGGTCCTTATTATCATTGGGATTAATTATTTAATAGTTTAATTTAATTTAATTTTTGATTATTTGGGTAGGTAATTTTTATAATGTTATTTAGGTAAATTTAATTTAATCCTTTTATCTAAAATTTCTCATAAACGTTTTAGAGCGAGACCTTTTTAAAATAATTATTTCAAATGTTAATAACGCGTTATGTTGCTGAAATTTTCTGAGATTTAGGGCCTTTGTTTAAATGAATTTTCTTGGCATTTAGTTAACATTTGATTTTTGCCTTACGATTATTATTTTAATGCAAGCGTATTTTAATCTATTTTTTTATGCTCTAGAATTAGGGTTGGATTTTGACTTCTGTTGAAATCATATCACTCACCAAGGAAACTTAGGGTTTAGGTCAAATTGATCCTAACCCTAGTAGTGACACTCCTCGTGTCGCATAACCCCTAGTCAACTTTCACCACGTAGGGGATTGCATATGTAAACGCTCTTCCCTGAGTTTCAATTGACATGTTTATGCCTTATGCGTATTGCCACCGAGCATGCAGACACGTGGGAAGGGGTTTCTAGGCACATGTTGAAAAGTTTTTGATATTTCGTGTCATGACCACATGACAAATGTGGACATGACACGTGTGTTATGTGTCGTGATGGCATGGGAAATGTGGGCATGACACCTTGTTAGTACCCCTTTGCTTTTGTCACCTATAATGTGATCTTTAGAATGATTAAACCTTACATACCTGGGAGTTTTAGCAATACTTTCTGGAGCCTTTTCTTCTTCATCTTGACTGTCTTCTTGTTCAACTTTTTCTTCAGTCATTGTAGCCACAGGTTCATCTGATTCATAGCCACTTAGATCTGATATTCTTTCCTTGTCTTCATCTACCTTCACATTAGCACTCTCAACAATATTTTTCAGTCTCTTATTGTAGCATTGGTAGACCTTGCTCTTGGTAGAGTAACGAAGAACAATTCTTTCATCACATCTAGCATCAAACTTGCCTAGATCTTCTTCTCTTCTGATATAGCATTTACTTCCAAAAACCTTAAAATATTTTACTATAGGAACTTTTCCATACCACAATTCATTTAAGGGGTTTTAGTGCCATTACCTTTGACATGAACTCTATTTTGACTGTAGACAGCAATATGTATGGCTTCTCTCCAATACACTTTTGGTAGGTTAGCCTCCTTCATCAAAGTCTTAGCATCTTTTTGAACTGTCCCCTTCTTCCTTTCAACAACTCCATTCTGCTAAGAAGTCTTGGGAGCAGATAACTGTCTTTTTATTCCTTATTCTTCACAGAAAATGTTGAATTCATTTGATGTAAAATCACCTCCTCTGTCAAACCTTAAGCATTTGATCCTCAATTCTAACTCATTCTCAACCATTGCCTTGAAGTACTTGAACTTTTCTAGGGCTTTTGATTTATCTTTTAGAAAAGTGACCCAAGTCATCCTAGAATAATCATCAATAAGCAACATGAAGTACCTATCTCCTTGCAAACTTTTATCCTTATAGGACCACACAAATCTGTATGCACCAGATCTAGCAATCAGATAGAAAACTGTTCTTTGCTCTTGAAACTTGTTCTTTTTTTATTTCCCAACTGACATTCCTTGGAAACATTATTAGCAAGCTTTACAAGATTAGGCAAATCTCTCACAGCCTGTACTAAACTTATCTTCACCAAGTTGTCAAAATAGATATGACACATCCTTCTATGCCACAACCAACTCTCATCTATCTGAGCCAACAAACAGTAAACATTAGTTCCTCTTAATTGATAAATATTACCTCTAGTCTTCTTACCAGTAGCAATTACTATTCCAGAGCTTTCCATGATCTTGCATCCATTATATTTGAATCTCAAATCATAGCCTTTGTCACACATTTGACCAACACTTAAAAGATTATGATTTAAACCCTTCACATAAAGGACATCATCAGTATTATGCTTTCCATCAAAACAAATAGATCCTTTTCCACAAATCTTACCAGCTGCATTATCTCTAAACCTAACCAACCCTCCATCATATTTTTCCAAACTTACAAACTTACTTTTATCACCAGTCATGTGATGTGAGTATCCACTGTCAATAATCCAATCATCCTTATCTTTCTCCACCTGAACAGATCAAGCACTTTCTTCCACTAGTTTTTCTTCCTTCACACAGCTAGCAGGATTAGTAGATACAAGTTCTTCCTCAATAGCAATAAACAAAAATTTATTTGCACTAGTACTAGCATCATTAGACTCATCATTAGTTACACCATCATCATCAAGATCTATAACAATATAACATTTATTTATAACCCTAGGTTTACTTTCAAATTTATTCTTACCTCTTTCAATTCTCTCTAGACATCTGGATGCATAGTGACCAATCTTACCACAAGAAAAGCATTTGAATGGTAATTTGCCTCTATACTTACTAAAACCTTTTGGCATTCTATCTACAAAGTTTTCTTCAACCTCATCTAGGTCATCATTAGATTCCACATCATATTTCTGAGCTCTTTAAGTCTTTTCTAAAGTACTAGCTTTGAAAGCAGTCTCAATCTTTGGCAGAGCATCACCAAATTTTCTCATTTCAAAAGCTGTAAGTTTCTTGAGCAATTGATCCTTTGAAACCTTTGTACACTCATAAGCTCTTCAATTGTTGCCACTTTGTGATTGTAGGATTTAGGCAATGACCTAAGAATCTTCATCACAACCTCTTCCTCTTTAGTGGTACCTCCAAGACCTTTGATTCCATTGACAATTTCATCAATTCTCTGCATGTACATAATTATGTTTTCATCTTCACTCATCTTCAGGGCTTCATACTTTACCTTCAAGTTTTGTAGTTTGACACTTTTTATAGAATCATCTCCTTCATATAAACTTTTTAACTTATCCCAAATCTCATGAGCAGTCTCCAAATCCATAACTTTCACCAACTCATTGTTAGATAAGGCATTTAATAAAGTGTCTCTAGCTTTTCCATTAATTTCATACTGTTTGACTTCATCATCATCTGATGGACCATTTTCAGGGATAGTATACTTTTTATTTGTTATCTTCCAGACATTATAACCAAGAGAGATAAGATAACTTTTCATCTATACCTTCCAAAGGGCATAATTCATTCCGTCGAATTGCGGTGACTCCCTCCTATGTGACATCTCAGATCTACCTCGAGTTGTTAGACTCTTTATTGAGGAACCTCTGCCCTGATACCAATTGTTGAAAAGAACAATACCATTATTTCAAAACCATTAAAACATCAACCAATTAACACTACATTTGTAATTTAATCATGAAAGGATGAAATAGGAACTTAAACATATTTACACATTCAACACAAGAGACACCAGATTTTTACATGGAAAACCCCAGAGGGGAAAAACCATGGTGAGTGTTTATGATGTAGGAGCATCCCTGGTTCAAGATTAATCTTGCATCAACCAAAAACATTTGCATTTTAGTTTGTTTGTTTGTAGTTTAGTTTGTTTCTTTTCATTTTCCAGTTTAGTTCAAGCAGTTTAGTCAGTAGCAGTTTTTGTATTTTGGTCTGTATTCTACCACAGTTGCATTTCAAATCTTATGGAGCTGGAATTAGCATCTAGATTCATTCATCTACATCATACCCAAAATTTAGAGCATTTGGATCAACTACCGGAAAGATATCACTATAAGAAGATTGACTATTTTCTCAGAATAGAGCATCCTGATAGTCTCACACAATCAGCTAAAGGAGAAGACTTGCAGAGCATTTCCTGACTAGTGGAGCCTAATGACACATCATTTAATGATCTTTGGTTCATGGTTGACATTCCTTGAGATCTGCACATCATTTCATTCATTTGCAGAGGAATTCTTCTTGTTTAAGTCCGACCTATCTGTGTACACATGCTACAACTCTTCATTGGAGATTGTGATCTTCCTTGGCTGATGCAGAGGAATATTTTGTAACAGAGATGATATATAAGGATGTATTAGATCCCAAGGAATGAGATAAAAAATAATTAGAAAGTGATTCACATAGAGATAATTGATAGTTTAGATTTGTACGACAAAGATTCAAAGCTATATCTTGTGTATATTCTGTAATCAGGCCTGTGGGCTCTATTGTAAGGCCGCATGTTGCCTGCCGATCTGTATTTGAATTCTTTGATATATTGAATGACTGAATCTACATTTTCTTCATATCTTTGAGTTGTTTTTGTTGTGTTTACTCTTGCTACACAGTTTGGACAGTTCATTCTCTGAACCCTCCTACCATGATTGCACCAAGTGGTATCAGAGCAAAAATTTGAATCTTTGGGAGCGAAGTGAGTGAATTTGGTGAAGGAATTCCATAAGATCTTGTTGTGGATAGATTTCCAAATTGAGGCAGGTTACTTGTGTTGAAACTGATCACTAATTGTGAGGAAGTTGTCATCTTGTAGCCCGATCACCAAACTTGAGGTAGTTTACACTTGATCCTAGGAAGATGTCGCTAAGGAGAGTTGATGTTGTTGGAACAATGGCTAGTAGAATGGATGAGATGATGGAAATGATGAAAAAAATGAGAATTTGATTGGATATTGTTGTTGAAGATAGGCAAAGAGGATTAACACCAAGACCTAATGTTGAAAGTGATGATGAAGAGGAATTTCAATCTGTTGAACAAATTGGTGAAACCCTAGGAGGTGATGAAGAAGAAGAATCAGATCAAGTGAAGATGTTGTGAGCTATTTCAAAGATTAGAAAGAGACCTAGAGTTGATGTACCAAATTACACTGGTAATTTGAACCCTAAAAAGTTGATTGACTCGATAAATGACATGGAATAATACTTGGAATATGAGGAAATTGAAGATCTGAAGAAGGTGAAATTTGCAAAGACAAAGCTGAAAGGACATGCTGCTATGTGGTGGAAAGAAGTTTAGTTGGATAGAAATAGAAGAGGGAAAGAAAAGATTACAAAATGGGATAGGATGGTGACAAAATTGAAAAATTAGTTTATACCTACTGACTATGAGTTGGAACTGTTGAAAAGATTGCAAAACCTGAGACAAAAGGAAAGATCTGTGAAGGAGTATACTGAAGACTTTCATAAGATGATCATAAGGATAGGACATAGTGAAGCAAGCAAGGAGAAAGTGGCTAGATACATCAATGGATTGAGATTGAACATTCAAGAAGAACTAAGATTGGTAAGGATGACTTTTTTGGAGGAAGCATATCAGTTTGCCCTGAAGGTTGAAGAGAAACTAAATAAGAGGCATGATCAGAGATAGAGAGGAAGAGGAGGCAAATTTTAGAGAGGTAGAACATTTTCCAGAGGAGACAGAACACATACGGACCAAAACAACCCTGAAAACCCATTCAAGGAGGACAGAGATGGAAATACCTGCCGAGCAATGATAGAAATTTTCATCACAGAGGCAATTATAATTCATACTAGAATGAAGGATACAAAAGAGAAGGAAGAAGACCTGATAGGAGAACATTCAGAGGAACTTGTTTCAAATGTGGAGGTGGACATAGAGCATTTGAATGTAATCAAGGTAGTACAAGCAAGAAGACAGAGAACAATGGACAAGCAACCTATGTGGAAGAAGAACCTGTTGGATCACCTAGTTTAGTTGGTAAACCTAAGAAAGGAAAATCACTTGTGATGAGGAGAGCACTATTTCAAGCAGAAGAAAATGAGGAACCACTGTAGAGGAAAAGTTTGTTCAAAACCAGATGCAAATCAGGAGGTAAGTGTTGTAAAGCTGTAATTGATAGTGGTAGCTCAGATAATCTAGTTTCAAAGGAGATGGTGACTAAGCTAAAGTTGGAAAGATTGAAACACCCTAAGACCTATCAGATAGCATGGATTCAGGATGATCTTAAAGTACTGGTGAGTGAACAATGTTTGGTGAAATTTCATATTGGATCATATCTTGATGAAGTATTGTGTGATATTATGCCTATGGATGTTTGTCATATCTTGTTGGGTAGACCTTGGCAGTATGATAGAAAAGCTATACATGATGGGAGAAAGAATACATACACTATAACATCAAATGGAAAGAAAATTACTTTTATTCCTTTGGAAGATGATCCTAAGAGTGAAGTGTGTGGGAATGCTAGAATCTATTTGGTAGATGGAAGGAAATTTCTAAATGGTTTGAGACATGAGAATATGTGTTATGCTTTGATCCCTAAGAGGCCCGAAACATTGAAGAAGGAGACTGAAGAATCACAACTAGAGGAAATAAAGGAGTTGCTGACAGAATATGAAGACATCATATCAGACAATGTACCTAAAGGATTACCACCAATTAGAAGTATCAGTCATCACATGGATCTTATACCAGGAGCAAGTTTACCTAACAAAGTAGCACACAGAATGACACCGACAGAGAATGAAGAATTGAATAGGCAAATACAGGAGTTGTTAAGAAAGGGTTTGATCAGAGAAAGTTTGAGTCTTTGTGCAGTACTTGCAGTGTTAGCACCAAAGAAAGATGGAGAGTGGAGAATGTGTACTGACTCTAGAGCAATCAACAAGATCACAGTTAAGTATAGATTTCCTTTACCTAGGATGGATGATATCATGGATTGTATGAGTGGATCAAGATATTTCACAAAGACAGATTTGAAGAGTGGATACCATCAAATTAGAATCAGAGAAGGAGATGAATGGAAAATAACTTTTAAGACAAATGAAGGTGTAGACACCCAAAATTGACCTAATTATCATTAGTATCAAATATTGCATTATCTATCATCTACATCTATCTAACATATTTGAGCAATTTCCTTATTTTCTCTAAATCACCTATTTCTTCTATTAATTAAATAAATTTATATTTATTTAATTAATTCATTATCTATTTTCTTCTATGTTCTCTAATCTATAATTAAATAATCTTTAATTATTTAATTATCTCTATTCTATCTATTTTAATTAAATAAATTTTATTTATTTAATTAATTTCTTTTATCATTTATCTTCATCTTTTATCATAAGCCTACATGTGTGCATCTCTTATTTGAAGCATGTGTGGTACTACAACTTTCATTTAATATCTTTCACATGTAGTACTTTTTATGTACATAATCACACATGAGCCTTATTCTTCCCTCCACTTGTCATCTACACATTCACCTATGATTATCAATTTATCTCAACCGTTCATATAGCCACCAAATCTCTACCATTGATTGATTTTGGCCGAGGTCTATATAAACACCCTCTCATTCAATATTACAACATCTTATCGTATAGTGTCTACATTATCATCCTAAGCATATTGAGCTTTTTAGCATCCATTAAGCATATTATCACTATCATCCATCCATCATGGCATCTTTGATCTTCACAATTGTTCATTGTTGACAAGCAATCCACATCATAAACAAGGAATCATATAATCTAGGTGATCTTGTTCTTGAATTGCATGCTTTTGGTTTCACTTGGACTTGATTCTTTGATGGTGGTGGGATTAAGTTTTTATTTACATGCTTGATCTTATTAACCTGATTTTTACCTATCCACAGAAGGATTGTATGAGTGGTTGGTGATACCTTTTGGATTGACAAATGCACCGAGTACTTTCATGATATTGATGAATGAAGTCTTGAAGAGATTCTTGGGTAAGTTTATTATTGTATATTTGGATGACATTCTAATTTTTAGTAAGACAAAAGAAGAACATTTGTAGCACCTGAGACAAGTTTTGCAGAGACTGGGAGAGGAGAAATTGTTTATAAATATCAAGAAATGTAGTTTCATGAAGGAAGAATTGGTATATTTGGGATTTGTGATTTCTACAGAAGGATTGAAGATGGACCCTGAGAAAGTGAGCAATTGTTGAATGGCCTACACTAGAGAGCATTGGAGAAGTCAGATCATTTCATGGATTGGCTAGTTTCTACCCGAAGTTCATCAGACATTTTAGTTTAGTTTGTAACCCTATGACAGAGATAATGAGAGGTGACATAAAAGATTTCAAGTGGACAGTTGGAGCAGGCAAAAGTTTTGAGTTATTGAAGCAGAAAGTGACAGAGCAACCTATTTTGGCATTACCAAATTTCAATAAGGTATTTCAAGTTGATTGTGATGCAAGTGGAAATGTAATTAGAGTAGTATTAAGTTAAGAAGGTAGACCTGTAACATATTTTAGTGAGAAGTTGAATGATACAAGGAGAAGGTATTCAGATTATGATCAGGAGTTCTATGCCATAATTCAAGCCTTGAAGAAGTGGAGACATTACTTGTTGCCTAAGGAGTTTGTGTTGTATACAGATCATCAAGCTTTGCAATATTTAAATAGTCAAGGTAAGTTGAATCAGAGACATATAAGGTGGGTAGAGTTCATGTAGAGTTATACTTTTGTGTTGAAGCATAGGAGTGGTAAATCAAACAAAGTTGCTGATGCCTTAAGTAGGAGAAGAAACTTGCTGACAGAGATGAGAGTTGAAGTATTGGGATTTGATGAGTTGAAGAATATGTATGAGGGAGACACTGATTTTGTAGAACCTTGGAAAGCATGCAAAGAACCTATTGTGACAGATAGGAGTAAATAGTTGGATTATTTCATTTAGGAAGATATGTTGTTCAGAGGAAATCAGTTATGCATAACTAGAAGCTCAATGAGAGATAATTTGATTAAGGAGAAACACGTTGGTGGATTAGTTGGACATTTTGGCATTGATAAGACAGTGACTTTGGTGAGTGAAAACTACTTTTGGCCTTAGATACATAAGGATGTCAGGAAATTTGTGCAAAGTTGTAGAGTTTGTCAAGTAGCAAAAGGGAATAGTCATAACACTGGAGTATATAAACCTTTGGTAGTACCGGAGAGACCTTGGGTAGACATAAGCATGGATTTTGTAATGGGATTGCCAAAGACATAGAGAGGACATGATTCAATATTTGTAGTGGTGGAAAGATTTTCAAAGATGGCACATTTCATACCTTGTAAGAAGACAACTGATGCAGTGCATGTAGTTGACCTATTTTTCAAAGAGATTGTGAGATTACATGGATTACCTAAGAGCATAATTTTAGATAGGGACACCAGATTTCTTGGATATTTTTGGAAGACACTTTGGAAGAAGATGAAGACAAATTTGAAGTTCAGTTCAACATTTCATCCATAGACTGATGGACAGACAAAGGTAGTGAATAGGATTTTGGGAAACTTGTTGAGATGTTTGGTTGGAGAGAAGGTAGGAAGTTGGGATTTGATTCTTTCACAAGCAGAGTTTGCATACAATAATTTAGTGAATAGGAGTACCAGAAGAACACCTTTTGAGATTGTTACTAGAGTAATCCCTAAGGGAGTTGTAGAATTAAGAGATATTAGTGTAGAAGAAAAGAGAAGTGCAGAAGCTGAAGAGTTTACAGATCACATGAAGGCAGTGCATGATCAGGTTAAGAAGCATTTAGAGGACATGAATAGTAAGTATAAGGAAATGATAGATGAGAAGAGAAGATATACGGAAGTTGTAGTTGGAGTTGAAGTGATGGTATATTTGAGAAAAGAAAGATTTCCAGTTGCAACACATAACAAGTTGAAGATGAAGAAGTTTGGACGTTGTAAGATACTTAGAAAATTTGATTCAAGAAATGCCTATGAAGTGGAATTACTAGAGACATTGGGCATATCACCTATTTTCAACATTGCAGACCTTTATCAGTATCATGAAACAGAGTTGAGTGACAACATTGAAGAAGATCTCAAGAAGCAGTTACCACAACAAGCACCGGAGCAGATCGAAGACATATTGGATAGCAAAGTTGGACACAACACCAAAGGAAGACAATACAAAGAATATCTTGTGAAGTGGACAGGTAGACTGGAAGAAGATTCATCATGGATTTCTCAGGCTAAGGTGGACCGTCTTGGTTCTCCCTTAGCCCCAGCAATGTGAGGGACTCACTTTTTTCAATAACCCCAGATGTCTGATGCAGGAGAATCCCTGGTTAAAGAGCAATCTTGCATCAAACAAAAACATTTGCATTTCAGTTTGCTTGTAGTTTAGTTTGTTTCTTTTCATTTTCTAGTTTAGTTTAGGGAGTTTAGTTAGTAGCAGTTTCTATATTTTGGTCTGCATTCTACTACAATTGCATTTTAGACCTTGCAGAGATGGAATTAGCATCTAGATTCATTCATCTACATCATACCCAAAATTTAGAGCATTTGGATCAACTACCAAAAAGATATCTCTATCAGAAGATTGACTATTTTCTCATAACAAAGCATCCTGACAGTCTCACACAATCACCTAAAGGAGAAGACCTGCAGAGCATTTCCTGATGGAGCCTAATGATATAGCATTCAATGATCTTTGGTTCATGGATGACATTCCTCGAGATCCGTACATCATTTCATTCATTTGTAGAGGAATTCTTCTTGTTTAGGTCTAACCTATCTGTGTACACACACTACGGCTCTTCATTGGAGATTGTGATCTTCCTAATTGGCTGACACAGAGGAATCTTTTGTACCGGAGATGATATATAAGGATGTAATAGATCCATAGGAAAGAGATAAAAAACAATTAGAAAGTGATTCACATAGAGATAACTAATAGTTTAGATTTGTGTGACAGAGCTTCAAAGCTATATCTTATGTATATTATGTAATCAGGCTTGTGAGCCCTATTGTAAGCCAACATGTTGCCGACTGATCTATATTTGAATTCTTTGATATACTGAATGACTGCATCTACATTTGCTTCATATATTTGAGTTGTTTCTTTTGTGTTTACTCTTGCTGCATAGTTTGGATAGTTCATTATGTGAACCCTCCTACCGTGACTACACCAGTTTAGCTCACAAAATAAATATGATATAGTAATACCAAAAATTAGAGGCTCACTACCCAAAATGCTCACTACAAAAGTTAGGGATCACTACCAAGATCAACTCACTGCTAAGGTTTTGTGAACTAATTTGATAGCATCTACTCCATGTCTGAGTTCAATTCCATTGAAGCACAATACATTTCCTCCACAGACAAAGATATTCATTCTATAAGAAATGCGGAGCAAATTACTGGACTGTTCTGTTGTAGACAAAGATACTCTTCAACACACTGTTTCCACTGGGAGAGCAAATTTTCTCAAAAGAACTTGTAAACATAATATCAGGATCACTTACTCATTATCTTCAACACTTACATATGTCAGTACAAAATAACTAACTTGATAAAAGAAAGCATCAAAACAAGAGCTCAGTTGACACTAATGACAACATAGATATGTTGACATCAATGACAACACTAGTTAGGCACATACTTGCAACATGGCTCATAACACTACAAGAACAACAATTTAGAACCAATATCTTGAAACAAAGAAGATAGAACACATTATGTAACTACACAAAACTCCCACTAAAAGTGATACCAATTTATGCATGGTATCATGATCAACATCATTACCAAAACTCTACTGAAAGTGAAAAAAGCTTCTCATGCAACATAACTTTACTGCTATATATTACAATGAACAACTAAATCAGGTACTCCAAACCATCCTTTTGTCTCACTACAAAGAATACCAATGTAATAAAGGTGACCAAGAAGAGGCCTACTAAATAGAATCCACATCAGCTAATTCACAAGATCTGAACACATGCAACATCTCATAGGAAAAAAAACATGATCAGTGCTTCAACCTCTAATAACTAAAAAATAGATTCAACCCCACATCAGTAACATGTAGATTTCCAAAACTCAAACAATAGAATCAAATCTAGATCTGATTTGCAGAACAAATCCACACAGGAATAACCATAGATCATAAGAACCCAACAAGTAGCCTTGCAAATCTGAAATTGTTTCCATCCATAAAGAGTCTGAACACAATTTTTCCATAGATCTACAAACTATAGATTTTGGTTAACATGTAAAACCTACAAAACCATATCTTTGTAAATCTTGAAACTACTTAAACATCCAAACATTCACACCAATGAACACCATCATTTATATGTCAACTGAAAATAATTGCATACCATATATCTACAAACCCACAACCTTTTGAAATAGGAAAACTATGAAAAACTTAAATATTCAAAATAGCATGAATATGAGAAAGAAGTAACTAGGTTCTTCAGAAGTGTCCATATCATAAAAATACTAACTCCACAACCTACATATAACCAGTGATAAATCATCCAATGCTTTCATGTAACCATGGACTGAAACCATGAACCCAACATAAGCACTCCAAACTGTAGTCCAAAAAAGGAGTGTTTTTCCATGTGATCAAGGTAGCACAAACAACCATCCAACATAGACTTTCTTTCACTACACATGACCACAAGGTAAAGGAATATAACCACCAAACAAGAGAATACACACATATTGTCAAAATGGAGCTCCAAATCACCATCACAGGATCAACTCCATAAAGATCCATAACCATGAGCCTCAAGTGCCCAAAAAAAATTCTTTTGACAATATCCATCCGAGAGTTAAATACCATGGCTTCCAAACTCATAGATCTACAAAACAATGTTAACACATAGAACTTCCCCTGCAACCAAAATACCTTCAACACTTAAGAAAAAAACATCCCTCTCTCACTAGAACCATTGGCTTTGATACCACATGTTGGAAAAAGGGAGAGAGAACAAGGTAAAGTTGCAACTATATGTAACTTTTAAATGGTTTCAAATCTGAAAAAGAAACATGTGTAAATTTGAAAATTACTTTCAAATTAAATGTAATAGTATTTCTCCAATTTAATCAATGTAGTAGAAGAAAAAAGCATGATAGAAGAAGACAAAAAAATTACATGGAGAAACCCTTGCAGGAAAAAAAATCCACACCCAAAAAGATTTATTCTTGTATTAATTCTTGTAATTGACTTTACAATAATACTTAAATCTTCTTTGAATTTTGATGCACTCCTTTACTTCTTCAATCTTCAAAACCTATTATACAATTATCATGTGATGCTTTTTTCTACAACCTCAAGGCTTCAATTTATAGAGTTTTGGAACTCTAAAAATACAATAAATTTTATCCAAGAACATGATTTAAATCCTCATGCAAAAACCAAATGCCCATATAGTGAACTTCACGTTTACATTGTAGAAAATAACTCTGTTAACTGCAAGTCTTGATCATAGGCGCCCATGTTGTCCCATTCAACCTTAGTCAACCTTAGTCAACTGAAGTATCATGTAACCATAAAAAAACATAATTGAAAGTCTTAATATTGGACACCCAAGTTGTCCCAATCTATTTCAATTAACTGAAGTGCATCACCACACATCAATCTCATGCAAACAACATGCATAATTGATATCCCCAATATTAATCTCTAACAACTTGTTATGTAACATGCAAGAGTCATGTAATCACTTGTAGTACCATGCAAGAGTTATTCAAAACTGATCCTGAGTTAAAGTGTCATGCAAGATACAAGCAAAACCATAAAAATGACATGCAATAATATGCAAGTCCATATAACTGACATGCAACAACATGCAAGTCCATATAACTAACATGCAACATGCAAGCACATACAGGTGACATGTAACAACATGCAAGTACATTCAAGTGACATGCAACGACATGCAAGTACATTCAAGCGACATGCAACAACATGCAAGTATATGCAAGTTCATATAAGTGACATGCAACAACATGCAAATTCATATAAGTGACATGCAGCAGCATACAAGTCCATGCAAGTAACATGCAAGCACATGCAAATTCATATAAATGACATGCAACAACATGGAAGTCCATTTAAACAACATGCAACAACATGCAAGTCCTTGCAAGTAACATGCAACACATGCAAACTCATACAAGTGACATGCAAGTCCATGCAAGTAACATGCAACAACATGCAAGTCCATGCAAGCTTTTATGAGTTCATACAAGCAATATGCAAATATCATGCATCTCTAACTTCACTGTTAATTGCCATATCATATTCATGCAAATATCATGCATCTCTAACTCCACTGTTAACTACCACATCATATTCATGTGAATATCATGCATCTCTAACTCCACCGTTAACTACCACATCATATTCATGTAAATATCATGCATCTTTGAATCCACTATTAACTGCTATATCATGTTCATGCAAATATCATACATCTCTAACTCCACTGTTAACTTCTACATCATGTTTATGCAAAGTGTATCAACAATATCTACTCATGCACACAAAAAAGCAAACTCCCAGTCTAAAATAAGACACCTCCAAAGTGGGCACCCAAGTTAACTCCCACTTCCTAGGAGGTATGAATAACTCAAAATAGACTTCTAGGAGTTGTCAACAAGTCTTCATGGACCCCACTCCAAAAGTGAGCACCCAAGTTTGACCCTACCTTTTAGGAGTTAATTATAATAAGCCAAGTGTTATAATTAAATATTAATTTATCTCTCAAGTCCTTATGTGTTGGGGAACACATTCCAAGAACTTTGAAGACACATGAAATTGGTTAGGATTGCAAATTTAATGGAAACTTATCCCAACAAAAAGGATATCCAAATGCAATCCAATGCAACCATCTCATTAAAAATCTAAGCAATAAATCCAAATGCAAGCCATGCTTAATCCATGCCAATCTAGCCAAGAAATCTATGTCCAAACCATTCAATTACATCCATGGCCTTATTCTTAGCCTTTATAAAAAATCTATTATAATCCAAAATTTCTTGTGAACTTAGCCTATCTTAAGTATAGTCATCCAATCTATCAATCCAAGTGTTGTTCTATGACCAACAACACTATCCTTATCAATCAATCAATCAATCATAAGTTTTCAGCTTGATAGGGGCAACAACCCTATTTATTTTTGAATCATTTGTGCATGTTTGCTTTCTTTCTTATGTGTGTTATCATTTTACTTGTATTTGTATTAGTCCTTACAACAAACTATCACAATGACATCATGGTATTCCATATCATGGTCCCTAACAACATAAATTTTTTTGTGACCTTTATATTTCTGAGTCAATCCTTTATTCACGAGACACATTGTCACCCTGGTCTTTATACCTTGGTGCATAATGTCTAGTTCTATATCAAACTATATGGTTACTCACCTAATGTAGCATAATGTATTCTTCATCCATTTCATTCCTCCATCTCCTCAACCAATCATTTTCATCCATTTCAAGAACATATAGGTGTGTTCTTCCAACTCACCTATCCTCTTGAGGGCGCATCCCATCCTTACATCATTCCTCTTCATCACTCCTCCAAGTGGTTGGGGCATCCCTTTTCATCCATATCCTATCTTCTTTGAAATGATGTTATTTCTTTTAGTTGCTAGATCATCTCAAAGAGGGGCAAAATGTAGACACCTAAAATTGACCATGTCCTTACAACACTTCTAACATCACCTAGACATCCACCTTGCGACACTTTCATCCTAGGACCCTTCCATATCTCCTTCTATTAGTCAAATTAATTAAATAAATATATTTGTTTAATTAATTTTATCCATTTTTACCCTCTAGCCAAATTATTTAAATAAATTTTATTTATTTAATTAACTTTATTCCTCCCACATCACTCCTATCATATAATTAATTAAATAATTTTACTATTTAATTAATTAATCTCCACTTAACTTGCACAAAAATCTAAAAATAACTAATTATTTCACCTACACCATTCATATTAAATTTCACCTCTTACTCTTAGTCGACCATATGAGGATAGGCCCTATCCTTCCCACATTGTCATCTCATTTAATCTTGTCCATTCATACACCTTTAATCTCAACCATTCATCCTTAATCCGTGTCTTGATCCATGTCTCATCAAATCTTAAGCATCTATCTCTAATCTAATACATAGAATATTTTGATCCTCCTCTTTTAAAATATCTAGAATATCTTAACACTAATACTTCCTCTTCTTTTAAAGTTATTTAGAGAATCAAACATTCAAATCAAACACGCCAAATAAAATTAGTAAGTAGTCAAAACAAAATCAACTCTTGAGGAAGAGAGAGTGGGGCATTGAAAGATCATAACCTCTATATTAAAAAAATTCATTTTTCTCCTATTTTGTCTCCAAAAAATCCTCAACTCAAATGAAACCCCAACATTGAACCCCTTTGAACAAAAATTCCTTAAATCTCATTCAAAGGTGCTAAAATGTTTATACAATAGAAATTAAGATTTTAGTTACTATAATTGTGAATTCAAAATAGAGTAATTAAGGACTCCATCTGATGCAGTCAAGACTAGGGGGTTTTATCAAGCTACCTAGTCATGTAGCCAATACAACGCAATAGAAGCATAAATTCAACACAAATCTGGAACAATTTTATTAACATCAAAAACATCAGCATTTACAAATTTATTAACCTTTCAAAGCTTCAACATTACACTACAATACAATTGACTATGTGCTTACTCACTTTCCAATGGATATAGAGATCACCCCCCAATCTATGATCATTCCACCTTTGTTCTACAAGGAAATTGAACCACTACAATCACCCACAACCAATCACCCACCTGCCTTGAATATCTAATGGTTTCCATTTATATAAGGAACTAAAAAGTTGATGGTTGCATAATAGTCACCAAGTAGTTGAACCATTGCCAAGCAATTGAATCATCGCCAAACAATTGATTAGTTATAGAATGGAATCTCCACAGAACTTGACATGTGTCAAGTCCAGGATAACCCTCCCGGTTATGAAAATAAATTCTCATTTCATTAGAATCCCTGTATCGACAAAAATACTACCCTTGAACTAAGTCAAAATGTCTTCATCGACATTCTTTAGGGTTTGGAAACTCAGACATTCATGACATACCATTAGGAAGACTTATCAACAAATGGAGCTTTCTGTGAACTTCAGAGTTCTTCCCTACATTTCAAGCCATCAACATTCTTTAGGCTTATGTTTGGAAAAAATTGAACTTTGATTTAACTTAAAGGTTTTCCAACTCATGCTATTGGCGAATTATCATGTTTGCAAACCAAAACATTTGCTGATAGATCTTTTATCGATAAATCTCCAACTGCATGAACTTTGTTTAAACCCTTGTCAGTAATCTCCAAAAATCCCAAAGTGATCAAGACTAAACACTTTCCTTCTATTAGTGATTGCTTCTCTCCATGAACTAAGGAAATTTGACTTCACCTTGAAAGCCTTATCAACAAAGTGAGTCATCGGCGAACCTATGGGTTCGCAAATTAATCATTTTGCCGACTAAGTTCACAATCTTGCAACTTCACCGACAATGAAGAAACTTCATTCAAATTCACTAAATTTCCAAAAGGCTAACTAAAGAAGATGAAAAATTTCAAATTTCCCTTGAAGGTTTTGTCGGATAATCACCCATCGGTGAATCAGACTGTCGGCTAACTACAGAATCAACAAACTGAATAGTTTACGAATTGGATAATTTTCTGACTTGTCATAACTTAGTCATTTTTCATTCAAATTTTTCCAAATTAGAACTGGAGATACCCAATTGGCTCTTCTACATGATGATTCTCTTAACTTGGCCAAATAAATCTGAATTTGCTCCAAAAATATTAAACTAGCTCTGCAAAGAAAACATAAACTAGAAACCAACTTAGAAAATAAAATATATTTTTGGTGACACAAGATTGCCAGTGAACCCAAATGCTCATGTATTAGACACACTAGATAAGTGAAATGTTCCATAAGTTGGAAAACTCATGAACATTTGAAAATGCTTGGGATGGTGATCCCATGCTTGTTCTTTATCTAAACCTCCTCTTTGTCTACTTGACCTCTTCACTTCATCACTTGCTGAAATACTCCACTTCCACTTACACCTCCTGGGCTACACCTCTCTTGAGACAATTACATGTGTCAAAAGTGTGATTTGTGTTGTTCCTCTCCAAATTTCCACTCCTTTGTTCAATGCTCACAATCTTCACACTATTTGCCATGGATTTATGCTGCTGTTGCACAAAATCAGCACCACTACCTTTATCTTTTACTACAGTTCCCTTCATGGGACCCTTCATTGAGTTATTCCCAATCTCTCTTGTCACCTTAAGCAATTGTTTGTTAGAATTATAACAAACTATTGAACTACTCTTTTTCACCTATAGTGTCTTCTCTTTTACTGAACTCAAGACATACTTCTCGCCATCTTTCACAATAGTATACAAATTCCTTTTACCATCATAGATTTCTTCCCTATCAAACTACCAAAGTCTACCCAACAACACATGACAGACACTCATTGACATAACATCGCACAAGACTTCATCCTTATATGACCCAATATGAAAAATAACCATGATGGATTGCTCTTTTACTGCTAATTCATGTTCCTTTTGCAACCAGGAAAATTTATAAGGACAAGGATGTTTCATCTTTTTCAAACCTATCTTTTCTACCATTTCCTCTGAAACTAGGTGTAATAGGTTAAAATTTGGATAGGGTTGATAAATGGGTGGTTTGATTTGTGCCTATCCTCCTTTCACCATTACATTCAAGGACCTTGGGTCGAGTGGCAATCCACTATCAGGCCCTTGATCACTGTAGCATGTAGGAAAAATTGGATTTATGTGATTTATTGCTTGATTATGTCTAATTATGCTTAAAACCCTAATTATGCAAATATGAAAGAAATGGACAAATTACTCAAAATGATAATATAGGAAGATGTAAAATGATAGATAAATGTGTATCAGATTTTGAATTTCAGGAAGTAGAATAGTCAGGGACTAATGAGCAAGCTCCCTAGTCCAGTGCCTTGATTTTTGTCGAGATCTGGGAACTTGATCTGCAACCTGTTCCTACTGTCTTAGAGATTTCTTCATTGTGAAATCCAGAGGACTAATGAGTGGGTGCCCGAGTCTAGGGCCCTATTTTCAACTCTGATCTACAATTCTGACACCCTGCAACACTCTCCTGCAACTCCACTTTTTCTGCTTCTTCAACCTGTAACCTACAATCACAAAAAAAATGGGGAGAGGGTTGTGGTGTTTAGAGGCTTGCCTCAATCAAGCCCTGGAGAGACATTTAAGTCTGCTAAACACTATTGTCAGATAGAGAGTGTGTGCCCTTGGGAGGTAGAGGCAAAATCCAAATGATAAATGATCAAAAAAGTACAATTGATATCACCTTGTAGTGAAGGTCTCATGGATGGAAGAAGCTCTTCATGCCATGAGGAGATGGATGCTCAAATCTGCAAACACAAACACATAAAAAACACAAAATCTTTTCTTCCACACAATGAATGCCTTGAATCACTTTCACAAGAATGCATCAAGATCACACTAATCATCTAGTTTCAAATGAATGCCTAAACATGCTTATATATGCAACTACAAACATTCCCGCCAAGAATTTTGTAATTCAAACTTACCATGTCAGCATAGGACCTAAATAACAGTCACAAGTCAACACTTAAAATTTGGGCCTGACCCAAAATAGGGAAGGACTAGGGCACGGGCGCCCAAGTCCTCCCCCCTATTTTGGGTAGGTTCTATTTCAAGGGATCCCCCTAGGTCCCATTTATCATGAAACCCAAGGTTCATTTCATCAGGATGTCAAAATATGATGCAAGATGTCCTAAATGCACACTAAAGACCTGGGAGCTAAACCTTAGGAGGTAAAAGCCCCCAAGGGGACATTTTCTGACATTACATTTATCCCCTACTTTAATGTATGTATAAATGTGAGGCCAATACATGCATTAAAGTATGGTCAATAAACACAACATGCCAAGCATGGAGAAGACACACCAATCATAGAGAAGACAACAACAGGCATGTAAAACACGGAGAACATAGTTACAATTGTGCAAAACATGGAGAAGACAACATTGAAGAAACACAAAACACAGTGAATACAGTGAATGCAAAGAAGATAGAGATGATTTTTTTTCTTTTTCTCATATATATGAAATGTAGATGCAAGTACAGGAAAGTAAACACACCACCCATAATGCAGGAAGCACTCATCGCGCTGGTCTTTAGATTGCATATGGGGCAACACACACGCAAGACATGCAAAACAAAGCAAGCATGCCAAACAACTCCTAAAGCATAGGAGGGACTCATCGCCACTGGTCTTTAAACTATGCTTGGGAACAAACTGTTGATTGTCAAGAACACTGAGAGGGGGGGGGGGTGAATCAGTGTTCTAAAAATATTTTCATGTACTTTAACTTTGAGTTGTTTCCCAAAATTAATTAAACAAAAACACAATATGCATATGAACAACAACCATGAAAACATGACACATGAACACCAAGATTTTTTACGTGGAAAACCCAAGAAGGGAAAAACCATGGAGAGGATTACCTCTCAAATATATATTGCAATATTTACAAAAATAATGTCCAAGCTTAGTCACTTCACAAGCCTAGAACATGTTGGCTCACTGCCATGAAGTACAACTAGATTTAGTAGGCTCACTACCTCAACCCTAAACCTAGCAAGATTACAATAAGGGCTATTAAAACCTATTGAAGGCTCACTATTAGCTCACTACCTTGATGATGAAAGATTGCTTCCAATTAGATTGCACATGAAAACTGAATACTGCTTAAGCATCTGTCACTATGCCAGGGTGAGTCATTTAGTAACTGAATTCTGAATCCCAAGTCTTCATCACTGCTGATCTTCTAACTCTGCTCTGCTATTCACATACTCACATCACACATACACACACCACACACTAACTTAACTAAAATTCATCGCTCTTATATATCCGCATCATGATTTGATCCATAGTTAGGTCGGCATCCAAGAAATAAAATGTGTACATAGAAAGATGTACCTTGTCGGCTCAATCCAATGCACTATGTGTCGCGTGGACCCAAATCTTTGCCCAAGTGTATTCATATAGGTTAGTTCTAATCACTCAATTACTTAAATAGATCTTTCACACACTATCCTTTCTTCGCATCATGATTTATCTCACCAATCGGCTTGTTCCTCAAGAGCATGCTTAACAACTTCATTTGCTGACTTACAACTTTTACTATGGATCTCAAAACACTTCCAAAATCGTATCAAGGACTCTTTACACATTCCCAATCTTATCCTTAGACCACAAGGAATGATATCATCTAGTGGAGAAATGCAGACCATTAGAACTCAGACTCTGTCTCTGTCAAACACTATGCTGATACTTAGCAGCTTGTATCTAACCTTTCGGTGGACTTCAAATCTCCTAACTATGGAATAAGATACTTTATATAAGTGTTTACAACACCTTAAAACTACATAACAAAATACTTATCTACGGAGGAATGAGGACCACTGCACTAGACCCTGTTCACTGTTCTTGCTATACCTTTGCTTAGACAATTCTTCAAGGCGACTTCTGGAGGAGATCAGGACTTAACCTTTGAAGCATAACACTATCAAACAATAACTGACATCATACTTGAACTGCATTACACAATCATCATCTGCGGACACATACTGTCTGACTTACTATCCTCTACTCAGAATACTTTCCATACTTGGCCAATTTTTGTCAACCGGACCTGAAGTCTAATATGCTCTTCCTGAGTTATCTCTTCTAGCCATGGTGATAAGATCTTTGAGCCTTGTTTCCATCAATGAAAACATACAAGTCCATACCGAAGTGGTGTCTCTTGCCAACAATCTCCCCCTTTGGCATTGATGGAAACACTAGTGAAAAATGCTTGACTGCTCCCCCTTACTATATACACTTCATTCCCCTACTCCCCCTAAGATGTTTATCCATTTTTCACTGATCTTCTTCTCCCCCTTTGACAACAATGGAAAAGGGTGTAGTCCAGAATACAAAAAGGATATTTTCAAAAGTTTCAAAATTGTGTATACTTGCCACATATGTACAAATGCAATCTTCATCTGTATGTTACATGTGCTTGAGAACATCATTGAATATGTTTTTAATCAGTGTCCACTTAGTATCCCAACCTTTCTTTACATTTTCCAGAATCTAAATTTGTCCAATGAGAAGAAAAACCAAGGCTTCTACCTTTTTAAGATCAGAGGTTGTGTCTGTTTGGGCAGCTAACTTGGCCTCTACAATAAGATTTGTCATTGAGTCTAACTTTGGATAGACTAGTCTTCTAAGTTGTCCCATTCTTCTTTTTATTTGATATTTCTGATTTATTAAGTCAGTCAGGTCATTGTGAATATTAATGACTTCAATTTCTTTCTTTATGACAAACTCTTCTTTTGGAACAAATTTCTCTAAAAAATCTATCAGTTTTTGTTCCAAATCTTTGATCTTTTCCTCAATCTCTTGAATAGCTTTGGGCCAAGACAAACAAAACTTATACAGATCTCTGATATCTTTCACATCTTTATGAATGTTGGCTATTGAATTATTTAAAGACATTTTATCTTTTGCTACATTATTTTCAAGTGTTCCAATCATTTTTCATCAAATTCTTATCCCACCTTTGTTTCTATAGATTTCTCAAAGGATTCAAACTATTTACTTACGAAACTTATTAACCCTTTTAGATGACTGGCTGAGGTCATGGATGAATCCCTCTTGTAGGTGGGCAGCAGCTTCTCCAAAATCTCTGATGCTTCATCAATTAGTTCACCATCCTCAATATGTGATTTTAATATTTCCTCTTGAGCCTTTGCCTAGACAATTGTAACCAACTTAAACTTTTGTTCCAGTGACATTATGTCCAAGTTTATTGGACCATTTAGAAATTCCAGCTCATCCAAAACTTGTTTTTTTTCTCCAACAATTCTTTTACACTCCATAGTGTTTTTTGTTGTGACAGAGACTTCTTCTTTCTGGCTTTGCTCTGGATAATCTAATTCCATATCCTTATTGGTGTCCTCTTCTTGTTTAGGTGGAGGATTTTCCACTACCAACTCTTCCTTGCCAGTAACATCCTCAGATTGTTGTGCCGGTGAGGGTTTAATTTGAGAATCATCAGTAGGTGCCACTTTCTCCTCAGACGCTTTGCCATTTGTACCTATCTCTTCACCCAAGTTTATTGACACTTGTAGTGGGAAGATTGTGTTGCTTCAGAGCTTTTAAGATAATCTCTTCTATTTCATTCACCACTTTATCAATTTCACCTTTCATTAACAAATTCATCCTTGTTTTAGTTCTAAACTGATCCTTGCTCACCTTGGAGATTAGGTCTTCTTCTTTTGGATTGATTTCAGGAGATAATCTAGTCAACACATGTTTTCTCAGTTCAATATCCTTAGCTCTAGCAATCTCTTTTCTAATGCTTATAATGTTTTCTAGGCTTTTCGAAAGTTTAGAGATGATCTCAATGAGGGCTCTATTGAAAATGTTTAGATAGTTGATAGTTTCTTCTTCCAAACTTCTTTTGTCAACATCACTATATTTATCATAGTACTCAAACATGTGTTTTAAATTCCCATCCATGGTGACAACTTTTATTACATTTGCATGTGGTGGAGGCTTTTCCTATTTCTATCTTTTGCTAGATTTGTCCTTTTCAAAGGACTTTTCTTTACTACTTCTGGAGTCTTTGGTACCCTCAGCTTTCACCTTCTTGACCTATTTGTCTGACTCTATTTCTTCATCATCCCTTTCACTTATACTAACATAGAGTCTTCTTCCCTTCATCTTCTTTCTCTTCATATCTTTGACAGAGAATTCTTTTGATGTTTTCTCCAAGTTTATTGAAGCTATGGCACCAAAGGAGGTCGCAGAGCTTCTGGTAGTCCTCTAAACTTTCTTAGGCTTATCCTTTTTCACTCGTGATTTTTCTGGAACCTGCATCAATTCACTCATTTTCTTTTCTTCTGCTACTTTCTCTACTTTTTCCCTTACTTATTTTAGTTGTTCTTTGGTGATGCCATACCTAGTAGTGACTTCTTCCACCTCTTATCTGAGTTTTCTAGTCGATTCAAGTTTTTTGAATTCAACATGAAGTTTCATGGATAGATCTTCATAAGTTCCAAACCTTTCTTCCCTATTGTCCTTGGGTTTTCTCAACATGTATTGAGCATAGTTCTCTAATATTTGCCCATCTACTTCATACCCCATTGGTATTACCTGTTAGCTATCATTGCACCAAAATGCCTGATACAACCACTTGACTTAACAAGCATGGGAGGCGGTTAAGCCCTTGTTGCAAACCACCGCAGCGCAGCGCTGAACAAGGAGACCAAGGGTCACACCTTGCAACAATCCCCCCTAGTGCAAGTGGGGGGTTTAATCCTGTGACCTTGGCCTTGATACCAATTGTTAGCTGTCGTTGCACCAAAAGATCAACCTATTAATGCCCGATACAACCACTTGACTTAACAAGCACAGGAGGCGGTTAAGCCCTTGTCGCAAACCACCATAACGTAGCGCTGAACAAGGAGACCAAGGGTCACACCTTGCAACATTACCTAGACAGTCCTAGGCTCAACAACTTCCATTAGGCATTGGTCTTTGTAACCATGAAATAGATAGTATCCATATATTTTTCAACAATTTTCCTAGGAATTCTTTCTCTAAGCTTTGAAAATTTTTGAAGTACCCCCATAAGGCTGTGTTTTGCTCACTAACACTTCCAATACTATTTAGATGGTTTCTTATTTGGATAGCTACTGGTTTAGTGCTTAACCAGATCAAATTCTTCATGTTTGGTAGCTCATTCATAAAATAAAAGAATAAGCAGATGACCAATGTACCATATTTGAATGGGTAATTCTTGCTCTCCTTTGTCTTTCATAAATTTTCCATTAATTGATTTCGTAGCAGCTCACATACATCATAATCAACATTCTCTTTATCATCTGATAGGTAGTATAGATTGTTGTCCCTGAAATAGAGTTCTCCTAGTTGGAGAAATAGATTTTGTAGCATTGATAGTTAGTGCCCTCTTGTTGAACTTTGCCCCAGTTGCCTCTATAATGGTTTGATTCTTCACAACTTTCAACAAGGGCACACCTCTGGTGGAACTTAATCCTATCACTGCCCTAATTGCTTCCGTAGTGATTTTGAAGGGCTACCCCAACCACATGAATTTGGATTAGAATGTACCTTACCCATTCATCTTCCGTAAATGTAGGAAAATTGACATATTGAATAAATTTCTTTTCCTCTAGGGATTTGTATTCCTCCTTGAGATCGAACTGGTCATCAGTTAGATGTTTGAGATATAAATCTGACAGACAAATATTGCTATGTTCTTCTAGGGCAACATGAATATATGCCCTAACATCCTCAACATATAGAAATCCATGAGGAATATCTGAAAATGCACCCATCGGATCCACTTCTATTGCTTTGAACAGGTGTTTCTTAAATTTAGGTTGAGGTTATTATGTGATATCAATGACTTGTGGAGTTGCCATTTCAAAAATTCAATAGATTCACAAATGAGGTTTTGATGAAAATACCTTGTTTCGCTGAGTTAGAGTTTCCTTTCTTCAAATGCTTCAAATCTTGGCTGTCGCTACTATTAGGAAAAGTGTCTCAAACTTGCAACCTCAAAAGATTACTATTCTTCCCAGTTTTGGTCTTTTTGAATACCCTTTATCTTAGAAAATGGTTTGGAACCTTCAAAGTTTCTAAAAGTTCCCAAACAAGCTTAAAATAGCGAGACTTACTATTTTAGTAACTTCTTCAATTAACCTTGGGTTGACCTAAAATTTTCCTAGAAGGTGCAGAACAGCTAAGTAAACATCTCAGATGAGTTTTGACTCAAGATCATATCTGGATTGTGAGATATTAAATTTTCTATTTTTGTGAAACTGTCGAAAAAGTTTTGAACTCAATTTTTAGGTATCAAAACTTCTCTAAATGTCCCAAAAATTGTCATAACTGGTGAAGCGAGTTAAAGGGTAATAGAGCACTTCACGAGCTTTCTAACGCATAAAATGGTTCATCAATCAGACACCCGGATCAAAAGTTATGGCCTTCAAAAGTTGGACCTTCAGTTTTGGGAAATGTAAAAACGTGTTGGACACATTAAAGAGCTATAAAGGGGAGAGTTACATGTGTTAGTGTGTGGTTTAACACATCACAAGGCATCTTTGATTGGAGATAATTTGGGCACCACTTTTGGGTGGTTTTAGCTCATGGTTTTGTAATTACGATTGGCGGTGTGCTGTATTGTATCTCCTATATATCAGGAACTTGAGATGGAGGTTGTATGTAAAAATCTTATAGATGTCGAGTTACCTCCTGAATCTTTGGTTGGGTATACTCCTGTAAAAACTTGCTCTACAAGTATATTGTAATCTTTGTGATTCCTGAATAATATATTGGGCAGCTTTAGAGTGTGGGGCTTTTTACCTGAAAGGGTTTTCCCCATGTATATATTGTGTAATGAGTTTTGTGTTTGCATTTGGAAATTGTTATTATTTTATGTTAATGTCCATCTTAATCTATATCTGTGAAAGAAATTTGCATAAATCTCTCCTCATTAGATCAGTGTACGAAGCATTTTCCGCATACCTTGCTTCCTTTCAGTTGGTATCAGAGCCTGATCACCTTTGGTTCTAGTTGTTGGGTAGAGGGCTTTTTGAGCTGATCTTTGTTTGAGTGGGAGCTTGTACAAAGGATTTTAAAATCTTTGTTGTAGCTAAGAGATGGAGAGCACATCTGGGAGGTTTGAGATAGAGAAGTTTAACGACAGTAATTTCAAGTTGTGGAAACTCAAAATGAAGGACATGCTTGTAGATCAGGATTTATGGGAAGCGGTATCTGGTACAAAACCAACGGTAATGTGTCAAGAAGACTGGGATCTCAAAGATCAAAAAGCTAAGGGTTTGATAAGACTCTATTTGACTGATTCAGTGCACTTGAATATCCATGAAGAGAAGACTGCAAAGGATCTTTGGAAGAAGCTTGGAGATGTTTATCAGGCTAAATCCTTGGTGAACAAGTTATCCCTGCAAAAGAAATTGTATTCTCTAAAGTTGGAAGATGGGGGATTTGTTGCTGATCACCTGAATACATTCAATATGCTTGTTGCCCAATTGACTTCTATTGGTGTGAAGATGGAGGAGGAGGATCGATGTATGACATTACTGTGTCCCTTACCAGATTCATGGGACCACCTTGTTATGGCCATTGGGAGTACCACTTCCACCTTCAAGATGGAAGATGTAGTTTCTTTACTATTGTCTGAAGAGATGTGGAGAAAGACTTTCGAATTAGCTAAGGAGGCTCTTGCAATTCATGGTAGATCTAAAGAGAAGGAAAAGAAAAAGGAAAAGAAGAAGGAAGAAAAAGGAAGATCTGAATCCCATGGGAGATCTAAGTCTCCCAGAAAGTCCAAGGCCCTATGTTGGAACTACGAAAAACCTGGTCACTTTCGCAAGGAGTGCAAGGAGGAGAAAAAGAAAAAGAAGAAGAATAATGATTCAGATTCTGACAAGTCCTCTCAGAATGAAGGATAAGCATTTGTCACTACCTTGGTAATGCATGCATATGAGGATGTGTGGCTTATTGACTCTGGTGCATCTTTTCACATGACCTCGCATCGGGGCTGGTTTTCGAAGCATGAAGAATATGATGGTGGAAAGGTGTACTTGGGTGATGATTCTCACCTAGATATTGTTGGCCTTGGAAGAGTCTTGATTTGATTCTCTGATGGACGAGTAAAGGGAATCAATGGTGTTATGCATATCCCTGGTTTGACACAGAACCTTCTTTCTATAAGAAAATTGAATGATGTGGGTGTACAAGTTGTTTTCTTGAATGGAGGATGCAAGATGACTAGAGGATCTATGGTGTTGGCTAAGGGTGTTTGGATTGGCACTCTATTTCATCTTGACGCATACACAGTACAGTGCAATAGTGCCTTTGTTTCAAAGAAGAGAGCTTTAGAGTCTTCATCCTCACCATTGGAACCAACAGTGGAGAAGATTGTTGCATCTACTTCTGATGGTCGTGCTTTCTAGGTACTGTTGTGTGGTTACACAACACGCCCCATTTTGTCTTGGCAAAACAGGGACCCAACTTTTGCTTGGCTTGTTTTTGTGCTTCTTGGCGGTTTTGGTAAAAAGTAAGTCATGCAGATCATCATGCATGGGAGGCTGGGTAAGTCATCATCATGAGGTCAGTTTGTCAAAGTTCATATTTCATTCGAGTAACCTCATATTTAGAAAGAGCATCAAATTTCATGCAGGTTTGCCTTTTGCATCACCCTGGTATTCGCTAGGGTGTGAAAGTTATGAATGGTCAAAGTTTGAGTCAAACCTGATAGTCACAGCAGGAGGATCATATTTCATCATCATCATCATCATATTACAGAGGTCATCCTGATCTAATTTATCACCCAATAAATCATGCGGTCCGAATATCCGAACGTCAATTTTAGGTGATAGTGACCTTTACCCGTCAACAGCCTTATGTATTTCGCGAGGATCATATTTCTCAATGTAACCCAATATTTAAATATCCTCCTGCCGCAAAATATTCCCCTAAGCCAATATCCTAATGATGTCATTCAAGTCTGATAAATGAAGAAATGATATGACGATGACATCATCATCACATTTACCTCTCGGCAGGATATTTCATAAACATGATCCTGTTCGCATAACATGACGATGATGTCATCATACCTCAACGATATAGTGAACGAATAACCGAATGACGTCACCCTGATATCCTTAGAATAAGAAAAGGAATGACTTTGGTCATCATCATCATCTCAACGCGACCTGATATTTTCTAATATCCTCATGACGTATAAAGCACGACTTAAGGGTGCGTTTATCACCCGATATTGTCAGGATGGTTTTTCCGCTCGGAGGCGGATGATCATATTACACCAAGGGGATCATCATATTTGAACATCACCCGATATCCAAATATCACCCTGCCGCAGAATATTACTCCGATCTGCTAACATGACGATGACGTCATAATGACATAGCGATAAATGAGGTCTTTCATCTGCTGACGTCCTCCTGATTTTTTCCAGGGGGGTCATTTTAGTTGTGGGGGTCATATTTCAGATCCTCCTGATTTCTTAGCATGACCATGATGTCAGCCTTTCACATTTTAACGAAGCCCGTCCATGATGATGACATCATCATCATATCCTGATCTATGAAGAGAGTCATATTAGTTAATATCCCTCATATTAGCTAATGTGCATACTTGGACCCTCTTGACCACCTATGGGCATTTAGTAGCTCAAATTTTCTCAGATGCTCAATATTCATAACCCGATATATATAGGTTTGCACATCCATAGCCTAATAAAACGTAAATGTTTATTTTCCTGCTAGTTATTAAATGATGATGCTTAATCTTTGTGTCTGTTATCAGGTGCGCAGATATCTGGAAAACGACAAAGTGGCGAGGGCGTATCAAAAGGTGAAGTTTGCGCGGGAAATGGCAAATTTACAAAGATACAAGTTACAGAGTTGCATACAGAGGTAACATGAACCGGAGCTGAGGAAGATATTGTCAAATATGCTGTCTGCCAGCTGGAGACCGAATCAAATCAAAGATGCTGGAATATTCTGTGCCAGCTGTACATTTGCCAACTGGCAAAGCACGTGCTATTCATCTGGACCATTGATTGTTCTAGGAGGATCCTGATCCTTGGATCATTGTAACTATTTTCTGGCATTTGTTCTATATATGGGCCAGAACTAATCATAAGAGATATATACATTGGAACATCTGGCACAATAAGGCCAATTACTGTAGAATCAAATACGAGGTCGAATTGCTGAGACTAATGAGGATTGAATTGTTGAAATGTCAAGGTTCTTTCTTCAGATCACTGTAAATGTACCTGTTCTTGAGCATACTGAATGGATATGAAGTTTCAGATTACATCTTGATTGTAAATTTTACGTAATCTTCATGTTGATTTCTGGATATGTACTGGTGAATGCTGTGTTCAACTAGAAGCGCTTTCATTTCATTACATGTTGTTGTCAACTTTTCCTTTGAAGATTTGCACTGGATCATGCAGATTTGTGGAATGTCCTGGTGAAGTATGATTCTAGTTTCCTTCTTTTCATTGCATGTATGGGAGCTTGTATGTGGATCAGTGATCTCAGTCAAGTAGTTTTGGGAATCTTATTCTTTAATCCTTTTCTTTTTTTAATTTCATAAATTCATCACCATAACTGCAAGTCATGACAAATAATAAGCAGAAATAGAGAGGTATGCTGACATCCCGTAGGTAACTAAAAATCATTAGCATATTTGAGTTAAATGCATGTAGTGTTGAAAACATCACGCAAAGAATTGCAAATAATGGTAGAAATCATGCAAATATCAACCTGTAAGCACATTATTTGACTAAATTCACAGTGTAGAGGTAGAATTATTGGAGATTTATGTAGAGCAGACATATAGAGCAGGATATTTGGAGAAATAATGATGAACTTTGTAGAAATTACTGAAGAACGTAAGGCCCCTGAATGGAAAACAGCAACACACATCAACCACTGAGTAACGTCAGTAGATTAAGACCTGATCAACGGAGACTTGGGATCATGAACTCTCTAAATTCATCGTATCTTTCAAGATGAGTAAAGGTTGTTGTGCAACTTTTATTCTATGTTTGTATATGAATAACATCATGACCAACATAAATTGGCGCTAGAAGGAGGGCCAAACAGGAAAAGACACCATTTCTTCAGTCATCATTCATTTTATGCAGGCTTCTCGCTCCTAATGCAACATAAATTGGCACTAGAAGGAGGGCCGACAAGGAATTTCTGGATTTCTACAAATATTACATAAATATTTCATTATTTGAGGTTAATGTCTGCAAATATCTCTTACCTGAGGGGTTCTGACTGTATCTTTGCAAAGATCTAGCCCAAAGCCTGAAAGATTTGTTTGATTTTCTGAGATTTCAAGTTTTATTCTGAGATATGATGGATCTCCTTAAAACAAAAAAATCTTAAAGAATTGAAATAGAGTCTCATTTTGATGGATGCATATGAAGGCAATTGTCAAATTAACATTCCTTTATTTCAGGAAACTTTGAATAGGCAGCTTTACCCTCACAGTTTGTCTAACTTTGGTTTATCCACCTGTTGCAGGATACACCAGACTGTGGAACATAGTGAAATAAATTGTTTAACTTTCCTTACAAGGTTGGATTTATATTTGAAAGGACTAATATTCTTCCCAGATGTGTTCAGGGCCGAAGTCTGGCAGGAAAATGAAGAAATTCTGGAGCAACAAGCAGATGTAGCACCAGAAGTTATTAGTAGTTCAGATGCTGAAGTGGACCGCTCTGAAGATTTTGAATTATACTTGTCTAGAAATATACAGTGTAGTCAAATATTAGGTTTATCCACTGACGATGTCCTGATTGAAGGTTGGTGCAGATTACATGACGAAGAGCATTCAGAAAGGGATTGTTACACTTGCTTGGTCATGTTGAAGAAGACTTTAGAAAATACAATAGCTGAATCAGTTCCAGAAGGTAAAAAAGAGGAAACATCTTTCCTGGATTCATTTTATGGTGAGATTGATAGGAGTTCTCTACTTCCTAATACAAATAAGGATCAGTCAGTATGCAGGTATGAATCTTTTGAAAATTTTAGAGAAGAAACCACTCATTAGGATAATATTTTTGATTCTGATCCTAATACTTTTGATAAAGAAGATGAAACATCTTTCCTGGAGTCATTCTATGGTAGAGAGACGTGTAAACAGATAGTAGAACAATTTAAATGCACTGCTAAGGATGAAGTTCCTATGGTGGCAACTCAGGGAGTCATAGAAAAGAAAATAAATGTTGACTTATTACCTGACTTCTTTGAATTGAATGATCAAGTGCAGGAATGTTGCAGGTTAATGAAACCAGGCACTTTACTAGATAGAAGATGTGAATTATTTAATGAACAATTCCTGAAAGATGAAGATGTAGAAGACTTTGGAGTTGTTGTGCATGATCAGACATTACTCCAGAAATATTTTGAGAATGAAACAGGGGAGTGTCCTTATCAAGTGAAAGTTGTTTCTCTTTTACAGTCAAATGATTTAGAAATGATAAATTTTTGTATATCAGGTTATGATCATAAAGATACTCATTTAGATGCTGATGTGTAGGAAATTGAAGAAAATATTGAGAGGTTTCCTGAACTGGAGGATAAACTAAACATCCATAATAAAGGAACAAATATGGATAAAGATGGAGAATTAATACATCAAGAGTCATACATCCTTCAATTTGAAGTGAGACCAGGCATTGGGCTAAGCAATGAAAATATAGAATTAAATGGAGGACCAACTGCCAATGAAGAAGCATGTCCAACAGAATCAGAAATACACCAGGTTGTATTTCTCCTTTCCACAGTAAATGATGTTGATTACTATTTTGATTATGGAAATTTGAGAGATAGGACATGCACATGGATTAATCATGAACATGATGAGCTGCCTCAGTTGCTGATCATCAAGAGTTATTTTGTTGAATACAGTCAATTCAGAATATCAGAATATTTTTTAGAATATAAAGATAAATTCGCTAGGTTGAGAACCATAACTAATACCCTAATGCTCCTGCACAATCAAAAGAAGTATGTAAATACAGGCGTATTTGGGTCGTCTTCTGGTTTTTGTTTGCATAGTAGTGGTTTGTATATAATTTTGTAGGTTAGTTGTTTGTACAGTTTGCTTTGTTTTGCTTTCTGTTGTTTCCTTTTTGTAGGTTATCCATTTGTATAGGTTGCTTTGTGTTTTGCATTGTTGAGTCTTTGTTTTGGTTGGGCAAAGCTGGTGCACCTTGTTACTTAAGAACACTACATAGATTGTTAGAATTCAAAAGTTGGATATAAGTTTTTACATAGGTTGTAACTCATGTCAGTGTAGGTATTCTTGATCAAGTTTGTGGTATCATATTCATCAGTACTACTTTTCTTGAGTCAAGGTGATCCTCACAATGACACACCTAACAGCCTTGGGTTCATTGAACATATCAGTGTAGGTGTTAAGTGAAAATTCTAAAGGTTGCCCTTGCTACCATTGCAATTCTTAGCTTAATTCAGCAAGTGACCACTCCTTGCATCATGAAGCTACAACTGTTATATCTTAAGAAGTTAAATTCAAAATATAAAATAAATAAAATAATAAAATAGATTTACTAAAATCCAGATTAAGTCATCTAAGTAACTCTACCAGAGCTATAGACACTTGCTGGCAGTGGGGCTCTACTTAGGGGAATTGCAACGATAACCTTGCCGGGGCTATGGACGCCTGCTGGTAGCAAGGCTCTATCCGGTTGGCTATGAGGGATGAACCAAACTATGTAGCTTAACACTAGTCACTGATTTATTCAACTCACTTTCAATATGAGTATATGAAGCATATGCACACAATTGATCCCTTATCAATTCATTGTTACATTGATGAACATGATACCAGCTAGAGAAGATTAGGATGCTCATGCTCAATACGAGTTGGAAATCTATGTTTTAACTTATCCTCACCTTTTGGATTATTTAAATTTTGTTGTTTTCTTTGGTGGCAAGTTGTTGTGTGGTTACACAACATGCCCCATTTTGTCTTGGCAAAACAGGGACCCAACTTTTGCTTGGCTTGTTTTTGTGCCTCCTGGCAGTTTTGGTAAAAAGTAAGTCATGCAGATCATCATGCATGGGAGGCTGGGTAAGTCATCATCATGAGGTTAGTTTGTCAAAGTTCATATTTCATTCGAGTAACCTCATATTTAGAAAGAGCATCAAATTTCATGCAGGTTTGCCTTTTGCATCACCCTAGTATTCGCTAGGTTGTGAAAGTTATGAATGGTCAAAGTTTGAGTCAAACCTGATAGTCACAGCAGGAGGATCATATTTCATCATCATCATCATCATATTACAGAGGTCATCCTGATCTAATTTATCACCTGATAAATCATGCGGTCCGAATATCCAGACATCAATTTTAGGTGATAGTGACCTTTACCCATCAACAGCCTTATGTATTTCGCGAGTATCATATTTCTCAATGTAACCTGATATTTAAATATCCTCCTGCCGCGAAATATTTCCCTAAGCCAATATCCTGATGATGTCATTCAAGTCTGATAAACGAAGAAATGATATGACGATGACATCATCATCACATTTACCTCTCGGTAGGATATTTCATAAACATGATCCTGTTCGCATAACATGACGATGATGTCATCATACCTCAATGATATAGTGAGCGAATATCCAGATGACGTCACCCCGATATCCTTAGAATAAGAAAAGGAATGACTTCGGTCATCATCATTATCTCAACGCGACCTGATATTTTCTAATATCCTCCTGACGTATAAAGCACGACTTAAGGGTGCGTTTATCACCCGATATTGTCAGGATGGTTTTTCTGCTCAGAGGCAGATGATCATATTACACCAAGGGGATCATCATATTTGAACATCACCCGATATCCAAATATCACCCTGCCACAGAATATTACTCCAATCTGCTAACATGACGATGACGTCATAATAACATAGCGATAAATGAGGTCTTCCATCTACTGACGTTCTCCTGATTTTTTCCAGGGGGGTCATTTTAGTTGCGAGGGTCATATTTCAGATCCTCCTGATTTCTTAGCATGACCATGACGTCAGCCTTTCACATTTTAACGAAGCCCATCCATGATGATGACATCATCATCATATCCTGATCTATGAAGAGAGTCATATTAGTTAATATCCCTCATATTAGCTAATGTGCATACCCGGACCCTCTTGACCACCTATGGGCATTTAGTAGTGCAAATTTTCTCAGATGCTCAATATTCATAACCTGATATATATAGGTTTGCACGTCCACAGCCTGATAAAACGTAAATGTTTATTTTCCTGCTAGTTATTAAATGATGATGCTTAATCTTTGTGTCTGTTATCAGGTGCGTAGATATCTGGAAAACGACAAAGTGGCGAGGGCGTATCAAAAGGTGAAGTTTGTGCGGGAAATGGCAAATTTACAAAGATACAAGTTACAGAGTTGCATGCAGAGGTAACATGAACCGGAGCTGAGGAAGATATGGTCAAATATGCTGTCTGCCAGCTGGAGACCGAATCAAATCAAAGATGCTGGAATATTCTATGCCAGCTGTACATTTGCCAACTGGCAAAGCACATGCTATTCATCTGGACCATTGATTGTTCTGGGAAGATCCTGATCCTTGGATCATTGTAACTATTTTCTAGCATTTGTTCTATATATGGGCCAGAACTAATCATAAGAGATATATACATTGGAACATCTGGCACAATAAGGCTAATTACTGTAGAATCAAATACGAGGTCAAATTGCTGAGACTAATGAGGATTGAATTGTTGAAATGTCAAGGTTCTTTCTTCAGATCACTGTAAATGTACCTGTTCTTGAGCATACTGAATGGACATGAAGTTTCAGATTACATCCTGATTGTAAATTTTACGTAATCTTCATGTTGATTTCTGGATATGTACTGGTGAATGTTGTGTTCAACTAGAAGCGCTTTCATTTCATTACATGTTGTTGTCAACTTTTCCTTTGAAGATTTGCACTGGATCATGCAGATTTGTGGAATGTCCTGGTGAAGTATGATTCTAGTTTCCTTCTTTTCATTGCATGTATGGGAGCTTGTATGTGGATCAGTGATCTCAGTCAAGTAGTTTTGGGAATCTCATTCTTTAACCCTTTTCTTTTTTTAATTTCATAAATTCATCACCATAACTGCAAGTCATGACAAATAATAAGCAGAAATAGAGAGGTATGCTGACATCCCGTAGGTAACTGAAAATCATTAGCATATTTGAGTTAAATGCATGTAGTGTTGAAAACATCACGCAAAGAATTGCAAATAATGGTAGAAATCATGAAAATATCAACCTGTAAGCACATTATTTGACTAAATTCATAGTGTAGAGGTAGAATTATTGGAGATTTATGCAGAGCAGACATATAGAGCAGGATATTTGGAGAAATAATGATGAACTTTGCAGAAATTACTGAAGAACGTAAGGCCCCTGAATGGAAAACAGCAACACACATCAACCACTGAGTAACATTAGTAGATTAAGACCTAATCAACGGAGACTTGGGATAATGAATTCTCTAAATTCATCATATCTTTCAAGATGAGTAAAGGTTGTTGTGTAACTTTTATTCTATGTTTGTGAATGACTAACATCATGACCAACAGGTACCTAAGGGTGCTCATTCTATGGAGATGAAACTTCTAGTTGAGAAAACAATGTTATGGCACCGAAGGCTTGGTCACATTGGTGAAAAGGGTTTAAGGACCCTGAAGAATAAAAATCTTCATGAGGGTATGAATGATTGTAACCTTGAGTTCAATTTCTGTGAACATTGCATTTATGGAAAACAAAACCGTGTTCAGTTTTATTCCAGTTCTCACAAATCTTTTAAGGTGTTGGACTTCATTCATTTTGATGTGTTTGGTCTTGTTAATGTTCCTTAATTTTCAAAATTTGTTTACTTTGTTTCATTCATTGATGATTACAATAGAAGGACATGGGTGTATTTCCATAGAAGTAAATCTGAAGTCTTTAATAGATTCAAAGAGTTCAAAGCTCTTGTAGAGAATCGAAAGGATAGAAAGATTAAGTTTTTGATGCAGAGCGGACAAGGAAACATATGAAAAAGGGGTACAAATACCCATCAACCCACAATACAATAGAATAATTCTCAAACAACTTAGAAAACCCCTTCATTAGGTCCATACATTATCGAAACATTCATATTCTTTCATATCGCCAAAATAAACAATATCAGCGTCCGTTACAAATTTCTCCCCAATGTGCCGATCGCTTCATTGCTGACTCTTTTGGACCTTCACTGTAACATATAACATCGGCCCAACTTTAAACTAGACTCCCAATCTTACTTCTCATATTGATGGCTTAATACCAAACTTTCACCGTCAGCCAGACTTCAAGCATCGGGTGAACTTTATCCTTCTGTTCCGATATGCCGATAGGTTCAACTTCGCACATACATTGATTAACTTAACCTTCTATCTCCGCTATCCCTTTGTATCTCCTTCCCTTTTGACTAATACAGCCGGTCATTACTTGCACGTACACCAATGCATATTGACAATATAACATACATTTGAGACATACACCCTTCTGATATGCAAATGACGGATACACATAAGCTGTTCCACCATACGACTGATGTATATACATGAAATGTCTTCGACATACAAATGATGGATATACATAAAATGCATGTTCAATGAAATCCACCTGATTCTTAAGCTGATAATGTAACAAACAACCTCGAGATCCCAATGCAGGATACACACAAAATGTCTGTGACATACATTTGCAATATATTCACAGATTGCATATTTGTTGATTTAACACAACACCCATGCTGTTAACTATTTTTGCCACTTGCAACCAAACGAACAACCCACAGAAAACTACAGAATACTAAAGAATAGAAATATAATCTAACTACACGGAGGTCATTCCACTGATTTCAAAGAAATCCACCAGTGGAATGACTCCAATCGATACTCCTGTGATTAGACCAGGACACAAAAACTCTTTATTCTTTCCTCAAAAATTATACATACAAATTGATTCTTTTTCCTCTCTCCTTTGTTCTTCTCACATACAGAATCACTATTTAAAGACTCACATACATCACGTAGGCAGTTACAAGATGGAAGGTGAACCATTACTGCTGAACAGTTACAAATACTTGTTTGGTTACAACTCTTTTCACACAGTTCGGTTAATATTTTCTTGCCACATATAACATTTGGACAAAATAGAAAATGTAAGGGAATCTTTCAGATTCGTTCTGTTTTGAGGTGCTCCTACACCAGTTTTTGAGGACTGACAATGGTGGTGAGTACTGTTCAATATATTTTGATAAGTTCTGTAAAGAACAGGGGATTGGGAGGCACAAGACAACTCCGTATAACCCTCAGGAGAATGGAGTTGCAGAGAGGATGAATAGAATGTTGATGGAGAGGGTAAGGAGTATGCTAAGTGGAGCTAGTCTTGAACAAAAGTTCTGGACTGAAGTTGTTGCTACTGCTTGTTACCTGGTTAACAGGTCTCCTACATCAGTACTCGTTGATAAGACGCCTATGGAGGTATGGTCTGGTAAAAAGCCTTCATTAAGACACATTTGAGTATTTGGTTGTGAGGCATATGCACATGTGCCTAAGGAGAAGAGGTCTAAGTTGGAGAACAAGGCTGTAAAGTGCATCTTCATCAGTTATGGCATCGGTGTGAAAGGGTACAAGCTTTGGGATCTAGTAGCTGAGAGAGTTTTGTATAGTAGAAGTGTGATCTTTAGAGAGCTCAATCCTTCTTCTCTCGTCTTACAACTAGAGAAAGAAGAGAAGAAAGATGATGTGGTTCAGCTTCCTTCCACCCCTGAGAAAGTTGAACCAAAAACATCTATTGGAACTGATAATGAGGAGAGCTCTAGTAGCTCTGAAAGTTTAGAATAAGATGAAGAACCTCAACCTCAACCTTTGAGGAGGTCCACACAGATAAGGCAGTAACCTGATAGGTTTGGTTATTCATTGCATGATTCAAGTTGTATTTTTGCTTTGATTTCTAACACTGATGAGCCTAGAACTATGAAAGAGGATATGGGTATGAAAGATGCAGGTTCCTAGAAGGAGGCCATGGAAGAGGAGATGGCTTCTTTGGAAAAAAATAATAGTTGGGACTTGGTGCCTTTGCCTAAAGGACAAAAACTTGTTGGATGCAAATCGGTGTTCAAAAAGAAATTCGGTGTAGATGGCAGTGATGAGAAATAAAAGGCTAGATTGGTTGCGAAGGGTGTTGGATCTAGGGCATACAACTGAGAGGGGGGGGGGTGAATCAGTTGTATAGAACTTGTTCTCTTTCAAACACTTAATTCTCTGTTGTTAGTTAGCAGCATATCAAATAATCATTCATGGAAGCACAATACATAAACACAAGAGCAGATAAGCATCAACACATTGAACACCAAGATTTTGACGTGGAAAACCCGGTTAAGGGAAAAACCACGGGGTGATTAACCCAAGAATTATTCTCTGTTAGAAGAATAAGGAAAAATGAATGGCACATGCCAATAAGGGCTCACTGCCCGAGCACACTGCTCACAAAGAGGCCCACTGCCTACAAGGAGACACACTGTCTACAGAGTGATAAAAATCACAGTCTTGAACTGGAGAATGACATCTTTACCATGTCCGGATCAGTTCCAATTAAGCCCAACAATCTCTGCTCTGCCTTTCGCACCTTTCTTCGCTACACCATACTCATCCACAAGCCACACTCTGAAATGAATTCACAAATCATTATTTATACAAGACATCGACTTAGGAACAAGCATCTAAGTCGGCAAACAACCATAGGAGTATCCGCAAGATGAATAACACATCCGGTCGGCCATCACAAGAACATTCGCAGGATGAACAACTCATCCGGTCGGCTACACAGAGCAATAACTTCATCCGGAAGAGTAACTTCAATTCCGGGCTCTACCATCAATGCGGACCAACAACACAACCTAAACATGATTCAAGAACCTTCACAAGTCTTTCTGAATGTCCGGATACATCCGCACTTTCTCTGCTTACTGGGATCTCTTGTCTTCCTCATCCGGAACTTCAAGAACACAGTCTGTCGTCACTGTCATAATGCAAGAGGTACTTCCGGACCTCCAAATCATACACAAACCAGGATGACACATCACAAGGACATCCCAAATACTCCGTCCAATCCGCAGATTAGGATGATACAATTCCGGACCTCACCGGACCTTTTTGTGATCCTCTGTCACCTCCGGATACTTGCCGGACCCGGTTCTATACCGGCAGCCATAACTCCTTTAGATCTTCATGCGGACCTCTGAAATCTTAGCTGTAGCATCTCAAGACTCATATCTACTAACCCTTTAATCCGCATCCTCCGGTTCTCATCCTATACAGTATATTTACCTTCTTCTCATCACTGTTCTTCACTGTTCCTGACTGAGGCTAATTTTCTCAATATCCTCAGCACAAAGCTCATCAAATCCTTCTTGTCAATGCAGTATGAGTATGTTGACATCAATGACAACAATGGCTCACCTCATACTTGCAACAATCTCCCCCTTTGTCATTGATGGCAACATATGATGTGAAAAACCATCAAGACAAGAACTTCTCTTTTCTGTCACAGCTCCCCCTATTGACAACAACTCTTCACATGTCTTCCTTTGCTGCTCCTCCTTTGATCATCAACCACTTGTTTTTGTTTTTCACATGTCTTCTCTCCCCCTTTGACATCAATGGCAAAGGGCTCATACTTGCAAATCTCATGCATCAGAATAATACCAGCTGCTCCCCCTTAGTTGCAGCTCCCCATTAGTCCGGATCACAAGATATGACTGTGATTGCCACCGGACTGATGCACATCAGTGCATCTTAGTTCATCACCGGAGGGGCCATGACCCCTAACTTCTCCCGGAGATATTCAAAAGAGTCCTTGGGAAGAGGTTTTGTAAAGATATCTGCAATCTGATCCTTGGAGGGAACATACTCCAATCTGACTTCTTCCTTGTTTACTTGTTCTCTCAAAAAGTGAAATTTGATAGATATGTGCTTAGTCTTAGAATGCAATACCGGATTCTTGGAAATATTAATTGCACTTGAATTATCACAGAAAATTGTGATAGGCTCCTCATATTCAACTTTGATGTCTCTTAGCATCTGCTTCATCCACAGGATTTGAGTGCAACTACCTGCTGCTGCAATGTATTCTGCTTCAGTTGTAGACAGAGATATTGCATCTTGTTTCTTGCTTAGCCAAGAAACCAATCTCTTCCCCAAAAAGAATGCTCCACCACTAGTGCTCTTCCGGTCATCCACATCTCCTGCCCAATCTGCATCTGTGTAAGCATGAAGAGAAAAATCCGGATCTCTAGGATACCATAGACCATACTCAACTGTCCCTTTCAAGTATCTAAAAATTCTTTTGATTGCCATAACATGAGATTCTCTAGGATCAGCCTGGAATCTTGCCACAAGACCAACAGCTTGCATTATATCTGGTCTAGTTTGAGTGAGATACAACAATCCACCAATCATTGATCTATACTTTGTCTGATCTGCCTTTGGAGAATCATCATCTTTGCTTAACTTGCATCCGGTTGCCATAGGAGTGTTCATAGGCTTTGAGTCTTCCATACCAAATTTCTTTAACAATTCTTTCACATATTTGGTCTGAGAAATGAAGATCCCTTCTTTTGTTTGAGTAATTTGCAGACCCAAGAAGAAATTCATTTCACCAAGCATAGACATTTCAAACTCACTTTTCATCTGATTAGCAAAAGTTTTACACATACTATCTCTTCCTCCAAAAATGATATCATCCACAAACACTTCAACAATCAGAATGTTCTCATGATCAATTTTGAAATATAAGTTGCTGTCAGCAGTACCTTTGTTGAATCCAATCTGCACAAGATGCTTATCCAACCTTTCATACCATGCTCTTGGGGCTTGCTTCAATCCATACAAAGCTTTCTTCAACTTGCAGACCATATCATTATTATCAGACAATTGAAATCCATCCGGTTGTTCAATGTAGACTTCTTCTTCCAGATCACCATTTAGGAAGGCAGACTTGACATCCATCTGATATACCTTGAAATCTTTGAAGGCAGCAAATGCAAGAAGTAATCTGACTGCTTCAATTCTTGCTACCGGAGCAAAAGTCTCTTCAAAGTCAATTCCTTCTATTTGAGAGTAGCCTTTGCAGACCAATCTAGCTTTGTTTCTGATTACTTCACCAGCTTCATTTAATTTGTTCCGGAAGACCCACTTGGTTCCAATTACATTCCTGTCTCTAGGTCTGGGAACAAGATCCCAAGTATGATTTTTCTCAATTTGCATCAGTTCATCTTCCATTGCTTTGGTCCAATTTTCATCATTGCAGGCTTCATTTATTGTTTTAGGTTCAATCCTTGAAATCAGACAACATTCATTCTGATCTTGAGCAATATTCCTTCTAGTTTGTACACCTTTGCTTCTGTCACCTATGATCTGATCTTCAGAGTGATTCAATTTTACATACCTTGGAATTTTGGGAGTATCCAGTACTGCTGTTTCTTGATCAGGCTCATTTAAACCTAACTCTTCTTCCTGATTTACCGGATCAGGATGACTCAGTTTCACCGGAGAGGATTGAGTACCTTGAACACTATCTTGGTCATCTTCATCAAACTCATAAAATCTTGAAGGCTTCTCAATTCCTTCATCAACCTTTACATTGGTACTTTCTATCATCTTCCTCAATCTCTTATTGTAACACCGATATGCTTTGCTTTGAGTGGAGTAGCCCAAGAAAATTCCTTCATCGCTTCTAGCATCAAACTTTCCTAGATCTTCATCTCTTTTAATATAACACTTGCTACCAAATACCCTGAAATATTTCACAGTAGGAGTGATGCCAAACCAAAGTTCATAGGGGGTCTTACCGGTGTTGTTTCTGATTTGAACTCGATTGAGAGTGTAGACTGCAGTGCTGATAGCTTCTTTCCAAAACATTTGAGGAACATTTGCTTCCAACATCATTGTCCTAGCAGCTTCCTGGATGGTCCGGTTCTTTCTCTCAACTACTCCATTCTGCTGTGGAGTCCTAGGAGCAGACAACTGTCTCCTTATACCCTGTTTCTCACAAAAGTCAATGATTTCACCAGATGTAAATTCACCACCTCTATCAGACCTTAGACACTTTAGTTTCAATCCGGTTTGATTTTCCACCATAGCTTTGAAGATTTTGAACTTCTCAAAAGCTTCTGATTTTTCTTTCAGAAAGGTAACCCACATCATCCGGGAATGATCATCAATTAACAACATGAAATATCTATCACCTTGCAGACTCTTGATTCTTGTCGGACCACATAGATCAGTATGTACTAATTCCAACAATCCGGTAGAAGACTGATCTTTGCTTTTAAAAGAGACTCTGCTTTGTTTGCCTAACTGACATTCTTTACACACACTGTTTGTAGGTTTTATCAACTTTGGAAGATCTCTCACAGCCTGAGTATTGCTTATTTTGATGATGTTATCAAAATTTACATGACACATTCTTCTATGCCATAACCAACTCTGATCAATTTGAACAAACAAACAACTTTTATTTGAACCAACCAGATGAAAGATGTTACCTCTTGTCTGAGTACCGGATGCAATTTCAGTACCGGAGCTTGTAAAGATTCTGCATTTTCCATTCTTGAACCGGAGATCATAGCCTTTGTCCACTAACTGACCAACACTGAGAAGATTGTGCTTCAATCCTTCAACATATAGTACATTACCTGTTTTGCTCTTACCATCAAAGGAAATAGTTCCCCTACCTCTGATTCTGCCAGCAGAATTGTCACCAAACTTTACCATTCCTCCTTCATATCTTTCCAAGTCTAAGAACTTATTCTTGTCACCAGTCATATGGTGAGAGCATCCGCTGTCAATAACCCAATCATCCTTTTCTTCCACTTGAGCAGCCAAGGCTTTTTCAACAACTTTGTGATTGACAGATTCAGAGAGCAAGGAATCTTCTTCCTTGATGGCTATAAACACCCACTCATTTCCGGATTTGCTTCCTGGATCTGATTCATCATCTGTTACTCCTTCATTGTCATCTTCTTCATGAACATAATAGCAATTCTTTTGAAACCTTTGTCTGTGAGTATTAGATCTTGCAGATCTCTCCGGACATCTTGAGGCAAAATGACCAATCTTATTGCAGTTAAAACATTTAAAGGGTAGTTTTCCTTCATACTTACCGGATCCTCTTGGTAGTCTCTTTGCAATGAGGGCTTCAAGTTGAGCTGTTTCTGCTTCTTCTTCTTCCATGTCTCTTCTTGCTTGATCATACCATGACATTTTCCTTGATGAGTTTTCACCCGGATCAAATCTCTGTTTGCCTTTCACATAGGCACTGGCTTTGAAAGCAGATTCAGTCTTGGGAGGATCATCTCCAAACTCGGTCATTTCAAATGCAGCTAGTTTGCCAGCCAATTGTTCTCTTGTGACAGTTGTGTGGGCTCTGAATTCATCAATGGCAGCAACTTTGATTTTGTAGGCAGCAGGAAGGGATCTTAGGATTTTGCAGACAATCTCATTTTCATCTAGAGTTCCACCAGCATTTCTGATTCCACATACCAGCTCATTTACTCTTGGCATAAAGGTAGTAATGTTTTCATCATCTCTCATTTTCAATCTTTCAAATTTCCCTTTCAGACTTTGCAACCTTGCACTTTTGACAAACTCATCTCCTTCATACAGAAGTTCCAGTTTAGTTAGGATTTCATATGCAGTTGGTAGGTCAATGACATTCGAGAGATCTGAGTCATTCAATGCGCTTAGAAGAGCTTCCTTGGTCCGCAGATTGTTTTCAGCTTCTGTGGTTTCATCAGGAGTTGTCGGACCACCTTGTGGGGGTATATATGGTTTTGAAATCATAGCCAAGTATGCTTTTCCCATACATTCCAAATGACACTTCATGCGACCTTTCCAGAGAGTGAAGTTGGTTCCATCGAACTTCGGACTATCCTTCTTGTATGACGACATCCTGGATCACCTCAAGCGGTTAAGCTCCTATCAGAGGAACTCAGCTCTGATACCAATTGTTGGATCTAGGGCATACAACTGAGAGGGGGGGGGGTGAATCAGTTGTATAGAACTTGTTCTCTTTCAAACACTTAATTCTCTGTTGTTAGTTAGCAGCATATCAAATAATCATTCATGGAAGCACAATACATAAACACAAGAGCAGATAAGCATCAACACATTGAACACCAAGATTTTGACGTGGAAAACCCGGTTAAGGGAAAAACCACGGGGTGATTAACCCAAGAATTATTCTCTGTTAGAAGAATAAGGAAAAATGAATGGCACATGCCAATAAGGGCTCACTGCCCGAGCACACTGCTCACAAAGAGGCCCACTGCCTACAAGGAGACACACTGTCTACAGAGTGATAAAAATCACAGTCTTGAACTGGAGAATGACATCTTTACCATGTCCGGATCAGTTCCAATTAAGCCCAACAATCTCTGCTCTGCCTTTCGCACCTTTCTTCGCTACACCATACTCATCCACAAGCCACACTCTGAAATGAATTCACAAATCATTATTTATACAAGACATCGACTTAGGAACAAGCATCTAAGTCGGCAAACAACCATAGGAGTATCCGCAAGATGAATAACACATCCGGTCGGCCATCACAAGAACATTCGCAGGATGAACAACTCATCCGGTCGGCTACACAGAGCAATAACTTCATCCGGAAGAGTAACTTCAATTCCGGGCTCTACCATCAATGCGGACCAACAACACAACCTAAACATGATTCAAGAACCTTCACAAGTCTTTCTGAATGTCCGGATACATCCGCACTTTCTCTGCTTACTGGGATCTCTTGTCTTCCTCATCCGGAACTTCAAGAACACAGTCTGTCGTCACTGTCATAATGCAAGAGGTACTTCCGGACCTCCAAATCATACACAAACCAGGATGACACATCACAAGGACATCCCAAATACTCCGTCCAATCCGCAGATTAGGATGATACAATTCCGGACCTCACCGGACCTTTTTGTGATCCTCTGTCACCTCCGGATACTTGCCGGACCCGGTTCTATACCGGCAGCCATAACTCCTTTAGATCTTCATGCGGACCTCTGAAATCTTAGCTGTAGCATCTCAAGACTCATATCTACTAACCCTTTAATCCGCATCCTCCGGTTCTCATCCTATACAGTATATTTACCTTCTTCTCATCACTGTTCTTCACTGTTCCTGACTGAGGCTAATTTTCTCAATATCCTCAGCACAAAGCTCATCAAATCCTTCTTGTCAATGCAGTATGAGTATGTTGACATCAATGACAACAATGGCTCACCTCATACTTGCAACAAAGGGGTATTCTCAGGTGGAGGGAATTGACTATGGTGAGATTTTCTCTCTCGTTGCAAAGTTGACATCTATTCATTTCCTATTATCTCTTACAACAACATATGATGCAGAAGTGGATCAGATGGATGTGAAGATAGCATTCCTTCATGGTGACTTGGAGGAGGAAATCTATATGTCATAGCCAGAACACTATGTAGTGAAAGGTAAAGAAAATTTTGTTTGTAAGTTGAAAAAGTCTTTGTATAGTTTGAAATAGTCTCCTAGGATCTGTGGTACCAGAAGTTTGATGCTTTTGTGTTGAGTATTGGATTTCAGAGATCAAAATCAGATCATTGTGTTTACTACAAGGTTGACAATAATCGCATTCTTATTATTGCATTGTATGTTGATGATATGTTACTCATTGGGAATGTCAAAAGTGTGATTTTTGATTTGAAGTCTCAGTTGTCAGCATAGTTTGAGATGAAAAATCTAGGAGCAGCTCGGTAAATTTTGGGAATGGAAATCAGAAGAAAGAGCAAATAGAAAACTTTGATTAGACTAGAGTAAGTATATTAAGATTGTGTTGGAGAGATTCAACATGATGGATTGCAGACCTTTAATTATTTCTGTTACAATGGGGACAAAGTTATCTATTGAAGATTGTCCAAAGTCTCCTTCTGAGACAGAGGATATGAGCAGAGTTCCTTATGCCAATGTGGTTGGTAGTTTGATGGATGGTCTGCACAAGACTAGACATTGCCCAAGCAGTGGGAGTCCTTAGTCGATTTATGGCTAATCTTGGATGGGTACATTGGGATACAGTGAAGAGAGTCTTTAGATATTTGTGGGGTACTTCTGAGTATTCCTTATGTTATAATGGTTATCCTATAGGACCTCGGCATTCACTTTGTATTTGTAGATTTGTGAATTTAGATTGGGCAGGTGACATTGATAGCAGGAGATCCACCAGTGCTTATGTGTTTACTATGTTTGGTGGTGCCATTAGTTGGATGAGTAAGTGGCAAGCTATGGTCGCTTTGTCCACTACTGAAGCTGAGTACATGGCATGAACTCATGCTTATAAAGAAGCCATTTGGCTTAAGAGATTGTGTTCGGATGTTGTGTTTGATGCAGGGAAGATTACTATTTGTTGTGATAGTCAAAGTGTCATATGTTTAGTGAAGAATCCTACTTTCCATGCAATGACTATGCATATTGATGTCCAGTACCATTTTGTTTGTGACATGGTAGATGATGGGAAGGTAAACTTGGAAAAAGTTGAAACTTTGATGAATGTGGCAGATTCCTTGACAACACCTGTGAGCACAGAGAGGTTCATATGGTGTTCAGAGTCTATGGGCCTCATAACCCCTAGCAATTAAATCATGGTCTTAATAGTCCCTTTGCTCTTGCAAAGTGTTCGACAAGTGGGAGAATCTTAGGAAAAGTGTCTCAACCTTGCAACCTCAAAAGATTACTATTCTTCCCAGTTTTGGTCTTTTTGAATGCCCTTTATCTTACAAAATGGTTTGGAACCTTCAAAGTTTCCAAATGTTTCCAAATGAGCTTAAAATAGTGAGACTTACTATTTTTAGTAAGTTCTTCAATTAACCTCAGGTTGACTTGAAATTTTCCCAGAAGGTGTGGAACAGCTAAGTAAACATCTCGGGTGAGTTTCGACTCAAGATCATATCTAGATTGTGAGATATTAAAGTTTCTATTTTTGTGAAACTGCCAAAAAAGTTCTGAACTCAATTTTTGGGTATCAAAACTTCTCTAACCATCCCAAAAATTGTCGTAACTAGTGAAGTGGGTTACAGGGTGATAGTGCAATTCACAAGCTTTTCGACTCATAAAATAGTTTGTCAATTAGACACCCGGATCAAAAATTATGGCCTCCAAAAGTTGGACCTTCGGTTTTGGGAAATGTAAAAATGTGTTGGACACATAAAAGAGCTATAAAGGGGAGAGTTACACGTGTTGGTGTGTGGTTTGACACATCACAAGGAATCTTTGATTGGAGATAATTTGGGTGCCACTTTTGGGTGGTTTTAGCTCATGGTTTTGTAATTACCATTGGCGGTGTTCTGTATTGTATTTCCTATATATCAAGGACTTGAGATGGTTGTACGTAAGAATCTTATAAATGTCGAGTTACCTCCTAGATCTCTGGTTGGGTATACTCCTGTAAAAGCTTTCTGTTGACATTCTTTGAATCAGCATTAGGATTTGCCACTTCTAATGCACAGGCAGATTCAGCCAACTGGATACAGGAGGTTGCGTGAGCTCCTCCCCTTCACTTCTGGTTCTGCCGCACCAAGGGGGGTATCCCTATAACTCAAGATGTAACCTTGACTAGCTCAAAGATAGAAGGATCTAACTTGACAACAACAGGCAGAATACTCTCATGTATGGACCAAGATCTGCATGATAGATCACAAGGCTGGCAACATTCTTGGACATGATGTCTGGTTGGGTATGAGAGCATGCAGGGGGTTCCTAATCCTACTCCTACAACTAACAGGTGGAAGTATGAAATGTTTTAGTTTAAGTTTTGGATGCAAAGCTGGACATGGTGTATAACACAAGAACACAGCATGATTGGTGCCTATCCAGGGCTTGGAGTCGGTAGACATACACCTGTGAATGATCAGCATGAATAACTAAAACTGGATTTCAGGGGGATACACATGATATCTGCCTTACAGATATCTCCCAATGAAGAGTGTTAAGTTATCTCTACTTATGGCATCCCTACTGCAGTATACCCTTCCCAATGTTCAACCTGAAAACAGTTTAATCTGCCCCTTGAGCAGAGGTTAAAAGATCAGACATTCAACATAGGAATTCTATGCTCTAGAATCTAAACATTACGCAAATATCCAGATCCAGAAGAAGAATACATGCAATACTGGAGACAGAATTAACACAACACATGCTAAGATAGCATTACTCATATAAGATCAACCATGAAATCAGTGGATTCATGCCAAGTCGTACAACAAGAGATACATAAACTCACAAGTTTAAACTGTACAGAGCAACCAGATCAGCTGGTTATGCATTACAGAGCCAAAAATCTTCAACTTTCAACAACCTTGAATGAATAACACTGTCTGCATTATATAGCAGGAGGGTGTATTCAGCATTAACTACCAGGTTGACCAAAAATCCCGCCAGATATACAGTATCATAGAAATGGTGCTCAAACTTGAATGTAGCAGGTAGGGGAGGAGACAGGAAGATTTCTCGAGCCCTGCACCACTGATGTACACCTTCAATCGGGTACCAGATCAGCCCACGCCATCGCCTATACCTCTGCAACAATCGCCATCAATGGCACACCAACCCGTGGCCTTGGGAAGAACATCAGACAGTTAATCGCAACCACTTCCCGCCGAGATTCATCATCATGATATTTCGAATATGCAGGATAACATTATCCCACATGCACCCCGCAGCAACCCCCTCAACACTTTATATACTAGGTCATGAGCATATATCATGTCGGCGCTTTTGCTCCTGACGACACTAGTATAAGACTTCATCATCATCATCCTCCAGCAGCATGATATCCTGTTGCTCGAAATATCACCCTAACGTCAGCATCATATTGCAATACAACCGCATGATAATCACCTTCATCGGCACAACCTGATCCATCGGAGAAACATCCTCCTGCTGAGCCTATACCAAAAGTCTGGCCGATGAACATCCTGATGACGTCATCATCATATCATGCTGACATCATCACCATATCTGCCTACTGCGCACCTCCTCATATCCGGATGACGTCATCATCATGTTTGCAAATATCAGGAGATCTCCTCAAGATGATCAGTGTTAGAAATATGACCCCCCCGGGACCTTGATGACGTCATCATCATATTAACATCAGGATGATATTCGGAAGACAACCGGATATTTGGAAATATCATCCTGATGTGCAAATATCAGGTTGCACTATAGCTCCTCTGTAAGATCGGGGCGATTGATGAATATGATGATGCTTGAAAAGATCACCCCCCACTAGATAATGCATGAAGCCGACAGGCGGATATCTCCTTGATATCAGCATCATCATGATGCTGGAACAAACACACTCGAGTGATATGAAAATATCACCCCCTCCTTCGGAAGTATCATGATGCAGATAGGCAGAAAGAAAGATATCACCCTGATATAAGGATGACGTCAGCATCATCAGGATGACAAAACAATCGAACAAGAAGTGATACAACATCATCAGGATGATATTGACTAAGATCATCCTGACGTTCAAAATATGATGACCCCAGTGAATATCGGGTCGCACTTAGAACTCTTCAACAACATCATCAGGATGATCATAACCAAGATCACCCGATGATAAAAATATCACCCCGGCGAGATATCATGATGCAGATAATATGATGACCCCCGCAAGCAACACGGTGATAAAAGGAAATATGATGATGATGACGACGACCCTTAGGAAAAAACAAGTCAGGTCGAACAACTTAGAGAATAACCCCTTCAGAATATCGGGGCAACATCATCATCATGTCTGGGCAAGGTGATAATTGGAAGATCACCGGAGACTTTGAAAAATCACCCTCGCAAGCAGATTAGGGCGCACTGTAGCTCGTCAGCATCATCAGGATAAAAACCAAACATCACCCGATATTTCAATATGATGATGACGATGAGAAACCGGTCGACGGAGAACATGATGATGCTAACCACCACCAAAACAAACATGATGATGATGACCTCCTCCTTAAGAAAATATGATGATGCAGCTGAAAAATGCTGAGGAGGTCCATTACTTAGAGCATTTTTTGGATACTTAGGGAGAGCGCCTGCATGAAAATTGCTCAAAAAACTGCCAGTCAATTCAGGCGCTAACAGTGGCTCTGTCTGGGGACGTGCAGGTGAAAACCTGCAGCGAGAACCCCAGATCTCTGGGATGCAGACTAGTCCCTTATCCGTTGGGCACAGAGTCAAATACTGCACTAACCTGCATCACCCAACACACTTGATGGCCTAAGGCCACCAAGAAAAGAAAAACATGTATCTCCCCTTGTCAAATATCTTGTTTTCATCTGCATGCACTGGGTCAAGCTTGGAGATACTACAAAGAACTACCCACAAACAAATCTTGTCATCTGCATATTCAACTCTTTGATTTGGCTTGTCATTATCACCCTTGTGCAGATAACTTTCAACATCATGTGACATGTGGGTGCAGAATGTATCAGGCAATGCATACTTATATGGCATATAGCACTTATCACCTATATCATCATCATGCATTGCAACATGATCTCCTAGCTGGACTGCAAATAGGAAACACTCGGAGTCCATCACAAAACTAGGAAGATCAAGGCTCATTGTATTATATGCTGGCTCATCAAAAGAAAAGCTTTCAAAATCACAATTGTGTACATCATGTACACAACCATCTGGTACACCAGGCTGGAAAAGATCAGGCTCTGGCATCTCTTTTAAGTCAGGCACATTTTCACAGTCACTTACCTGATGTATGTTGTTTCCTCTTTCATCAGGATGAGAAACAGAATCCAAGCCAAAAATAGTGTCTAGATCCTCACCATACTCAGACAGATCCTCATCACCATATGTGTCATAAATGGGTGACCCAGGTGCATCAGTTTCATCATAGTATGCCATTTGTTCATGGGCAGCAGAGCACACCTCTTCATCACCAATGGATTCAGTCTGTGGAGGAGTATCAGCCTGTGTGTCATAAGCAAAACAGCCATCAAATGAAAAACAATCATGCTCTGAACTAGCACTTATTTCAATTTCTGACTGCTCTTCATGATCTCCATGTGTTTGAAAGGTAGGCAATGGGTCACACATAGGACTGCTTCTCTGTTTGCTTATATCTTCTCTGTCTTGAGTACAATACTCACAATTGTCTCCACAGGTCCATTCTAAAAATTGCTCATTGCTGTCCACAACCTCGTTATTGTTTTCATGGTCAGCTGCCTTATCATTGCAATGGGAATCCTCATTAGTCCTTTCACTGGCATCCTCAACTGGTGAACAATCCAGTTGAGCAGTATTGTTAGCATTATGTTCAAATACAGCAGTCTCAACCTCTATGCTTTTATTTTCATTTTTATCTGCACATGATGCCCTAATCATTTGGTCATTTGCAGCTTCATAACCATTATTCACACCAAGGCCTGGGGACAGGGGTTTCAGCAGGTGCACATTTCTCATTTCTTCTACATTTTCTAAAAATTTGTATGCCATCTGCATACTTGTCACCTTGAAATCCCTCAGTAATGCACTAGAGCCCTCCTCAAAAGCTTCAAAGAATATGCCAACACAGGCTGAAATATCAGGTCTGAAACTTTCAGGGACATGTGAAAGGGCTACTGCAAACCTATGACTGAAATCAACACATGGCTCTTCATCTTGTTTTCTGATTCTCATCAATTCTGCAACAAGATCAGCCGGTTCTTTTGCAAATTCCTCCTTGAAACAGTCAGCAAGCTCATCCCAACAGGCAAAGGATTTCTTTGGAAAGCTCAAATACCAGTCTTTTGCTTTTGCATCAAAGGACCTAACAAGAAACCTCATCCACATATCCTCATCTCTGAATGAATATTTTCCCATAAAACTTTGAAAATTTTGGATATATGCATTCCCATCACATACGTTGTGACCACTAAATCTAGGCATCTGACAGTATATCCTAGCAGGCATAGTTTCTACTTTATAATCCACCCATGACAAATCCAGTTGGTCATACAAAGGATCAAAAGGGCTGACAGGAGGTTTAGCTTTCTGACAGGCAGACACAACAGGGTTACTGCTTTTTAACTGGGCCTGCTTAGCCTCTAAGAATATCAACCTATTTCTTATCTCTTCTATTCCTTTATCCAACATTTTACCACTGAGTGTGGGATAACTCATACTTGGATTCATAAAAATCTTACTCTTAGACATCCTTTGTCTGTCTAAGACCTAAGGCTTCCCCTGGCATCTAACCTATGCAGTAAAACAACAAATAAAGGGGAAGGAACAAGGTACCTTTTCTCATACAGATGCAGAAAAATGAACAACACATTTCTGTCACATCACATACATCCATCTTTCATGTGCATTTGGATCTTTTTTGCAGAGTCGCCACCTCTCCAGAGAGGACAAAATTTACAGCAGCTGAAAGCTACTTTCCCAGGTTCATTCCACCAGCAGAGCAAAACTTCACCAGAGACTACAGGATATCACTTTACATCAACATCCCCAGCGGAGTCGCCATTTTGTTGACATTCTTTGAATCAGCATTAGGATTTGCCACTTCTAATGCACAGGCAGATTCAGCCAACTGAATACAGGAGGTTGCGTGAGCTCCTCCCCTTCACTTCTGGTTCTGCTGCACCAAGGGGGGTATCCCTATAACTCAAGATGTAACCTTGACTAGCTCAAAGATAGAAGGATCTAACTTGACAACAACAGGCAGAATACTCTCATGTATGGACCAAGATCTGCATGATAGATCACAAGGCTGGCAACATTCTTGGACATGATGTCTGGTTGGGTATGAGAGCATGCAGGGGGTTCCTAATCCTACTCCTACAACTAACAGGTGGAAGTATGAAATGTTTTAGTTTAAGTTTTGGATGCAAAGCTGGACATGGTGTATAACACAAGAACACAGCATGATTGGTGCCTATCCAGGGCTTGGAGTCGGTAGACATACACCTGTGAATGATCAGCATGAATAGCTAAAACTGGATTTCAGGGGGATACACATGATATCTGCCTTACAGCTATCTCCCAATGAAGAGTGTTAAGTTATCTCTACTTATGGCATCCCTACTGCAGTATACCCTTCCCAATGTTCAACCTGAAAACAGTTTAATCTGCCCCTTGAGCAGAGGTTAAAAGATCAGACATTCAACATAGGAATTCTATGCTCTAGAATCTAAACATTACGCAAATATCCAGATCCAGAAGAAGAATACATGCAATACTGGAGACAGAATTAACACAACACATGCTAAGATAGCATTACTCATATAAGATCAACCATGAAATCAGTGGATTCATGCCAAGTCGTACAACAGGAGATACATAAACTCACAAGTTTAAACTGTACAGAGCAACCAGATCAGCTGGTTATGCATTACAGAGCCAAAAATCTTCAACTTTCAACAACCTTGAATGAATAACACCGTCTGCATTATATAGCAGGAGGGTGTATTCAGCATTAACTACCAGGTTGACCAAAAATCCCGCCAGATATACAGTATCATAGAAATGGCGCTCAAACTTGAATGTAGCAGGTAGGGGAGGAGACAGGAAGATTTCTCGAGCCCTGCGCCATTGATGTACACCTTCAATCAGGTACCAGATCAGCCCACGCCATCGCCCATACCTCTGCAACAATCGCCATCAATGGCGCACCAACCCGCGACCTTGGGAAGAACATCAGACAGTTAATCACAACCACTTCCCGCCGAGATTCATCATCATGATATTTCGAATATGCAGGATAACATTATCCCACATGCACCCCGCAGCAACCCCCTCAACACTTTATATACTAGGTCATGAGCATATATCATGTCGGCGCTTTTGCTCCTGACGACACTAGTATAAGACTTCATCATCATCATCCTCCAGCAGCATGATATCCTGTTGCTCGAAATATCACCCTGACGTCAGCATCATATTGCAATACAACCGCATGATAATCGCCTTCATCGGCACAACCTGATCCATCGGAGAAACATCCTCCTGCTGAGCCTATACCAAAAGTCTGGCCGATGAACATCCTGATGACGTCATCATCATATCATGCTGACGTCATCACCATATCTGCCTACTACGCACCTCCTCATATCCGGATGACGTCATCATCATGTTTGCAAATATCAGGAGATCTCCTCAAGATGATCAGTGTTAGAAATATGACCCCCCCGGGACCTTGATGACGTCATCATCATATTAACATCAGGATGATATTCGGAAGACAACCGGATATTTGGAAATATCATCCTGATGTGCAAATATCAGGTTGCACTGTAGCTCCTCTGTAAGATCGGGGCGATTGATGAATATGATGATGCTTGAAAAGATCACCCCCCACTAGATAATGCACGAAGCCGACAGGCGGATATCTCCTTGATATCAGCATCATCATGATGCTGGAACAAACACACTCGAGTGATATGAAAATATCACCCCCTCCTTCGGAAGTATCATGATGCAGATAGGCAGAAAGAAAGATATCACCCTGATATAAGGATGACGTCAGCATCATCAGGATGACAAAACAATCGAACAAGAAGTGATACAACATCATCAGGATGATATTGACTAAGATCATCCTGACGTTCAAAATATGATGACCCCAGTGAATATCGGGTCGCACTTAGAACTCTTCAACAACATCATCAGGATGATCATAACCAAGATCACCCGATGATAAAAATATCACCCCGGCGAGATATCATGATGCAGATAATATGATGACCCCCGCAAGCAACACGGTGATAAAAGGAAATATGATGATGATGACGACGACCCTTAGGAAAAAACAAGTCAGGTCGAACAACTTAGAGAATAACCCCTTCAGAATATCGGGGCAACATCATCATCATGTCTGGGCAAGGTGATAATTGGAAGATCACCGGAGACTTTGAAAAATCACCCTCGCAAGCAGATCAGGGCGCACTGTAGCTCGTCAGCATCATCAGGATAAAAACCAAACATCACCCGATATTTCAATATGATGATGACGATGAGAAACCGGTCGACGGAGAACATGATGATGCTGACCACCACCAAAACAAACATGATGATGATGACCTCCTCCTTAAGAAAATATGATGATGCAGCTGAAAAATGCTGAGGAGGTCCATTACTTAGAGCATTTTTTGGATACTTAGGGAGAGCGCCTGCATGAAAATTGCTCAAAAAACTGCCAGTCAATTCAGGCGCTAACACTTTCTCTGTAAGTATATTATAATCTTTGTGATTTCTAAATAATATATTGGGTGGCTTTGGAGTGTGGGGTTTTTTACTTGAAAGGGTTTTCCCCATGTATATCTTGTGTTGTGAGTTTTGTGTTTGCATTTGGAAATTATTATTATTTTCTGTTAATGTGCATCTTAATCTATAACTGTGAAAGAAATTTGCATAAATCTCTCCTCATTAGATCAGTGTAGGAAGCATTTTCTGTATACCTTGCTTCCTTTCAGTTGGTATTAGAGCCTGATCACCTTTGGTTCTAGTTGTTGGATAGAGGGTTTTTTGAGCTGATCTTCGTTTGAGTGGGAGCTTGTGTAAAGGATTTTGAAATCTTTGTTGCAGGTAAGAGATGGCGAGCACATCTGGGAGGTTTGAGATAGAGAAGTTTAACAACAGTAATTTTGAGTTGTGGAAACTCAAAATGGAGGACATGCTTTTAGATTAGGATTTATGGGAAGTCGTATCTAGTACAAAACCAGTGGCAATGTCTCAAGAAGACTAGGATCTCAAAGATAAAAAAGCTAAGGGTTTGATAAGACTCTATTTGGTTGATTAGTGCTCCTGAATATCCATGAAGAGAAGACTGCAAAGGATCTTTGGAAGAAGCTTGGAGATGTTTATCAGGCTAAATCCTTGGTGAACAAGTTATTCTAGTGAAATAAATTGTATTATCTGAAGATGGAAGATGGAGGATCTATTGCTAATCACCTGAATATATTCAATATGCTTGTTGCCCAGTTGACTTCTGTTGGTGTGAAGATAGAGGAGGATTGATGTATGACATTACTGTGTTCCTTACCAGATTTGTGGGACCACCTTGTTATGGCCATTGGGAGTACCACTTCCACCTTCAAGATGGAAGATGTGGTTTCTTTGCTGTTGTCTGAAGAGACGCGGAGAAAGACTTTTGAATCAACTAAGGAGGCTCTTGTGGTTCATGGTAGATCTAATGAGAAGGAAAAGAAAAAAGATAAGAAGAAGGAAGAAAAAGGAAGATCCAAATCCCGTGGGAGATGTAAGTCTCTTGGAAAGTCCAAGGCCATGTGTTGGAACTGCGGCAAACCTGGTCACTTTCGCAAGGAGTACAAAGAGGAGAAAAAGAAAAAGAAGAAGAACAATGATTTGGATTCTAACAAGTCTTCTCAGGATGAAGGAGAAGTGTTTGTCGCTGCCTTGGGCTATGCATGCATCTGAGGATGTGTGGCTTAGTGACTCTGGTGCATCTTTTCACATGACCTTGCATCGGGGGTGGTTTTCAAAATATGAAGAATATGATGGTGGAAAGGTGTACTTGGGTGATGATTCTCACCTAGATATTGTTGGCCATGGAAGAGTCTTGATTCAATTCCCTAATGGATGAGTAAAGTGAATCAATGGTGTTTTGTATATCCTTGGTTTGACATGGAACCTTCTTTCTGTAAGCAAATTGAATGATGTGGGTGTGCATGTTGTTTTCTCGAATGGAGGATGCAAGATGATTAGAGGATCTATGGTGTTGGCTAAGGGTGTTCGGATTGGCACTCTATTTTAGCTTGACGCATGCGCAGTACAGTGCAATAGTGCCTCTGTTTTGAAGAAAAGAGCTTCAGAGTCTTCATCCTGACCATTGGAACCAGCAGTGAAGAAGACTGTTGCATCTACTTTCGATGGTCATGCTTTCTGGGTACCTAAGGGTGCTTATTCTATGGAGATGAAACTTCTAGCTGAGAAAATAATGTTATGGCACCAAAGGCTTGGTCACATTGGTGAATAGGATTTAAGGACCCTGAAGAATAAAAATATTGTTGAGGGTATGAATGAAAAAAGAAAAAAAGAAAAGAAGAAGGAAGAAAAAGGAAGATCCAAATCCCATGGGAGATGTAAGTCTCCTGGAAAGTCCAAGGCCATGTGTTGGAACTATAGAAAACCTGGTCGCTTTCGCAAGGAGTACAAGGAGGAGAAAAAGAAAAAAAAGAAGAATAATGATTTGGATTCTAACAAGTCCTCTCATGATGAAGGAGAAGCGTTTGTCACTGCCTTGGCAACACATGCATCTGAGGATGTGTGGCTTATTGACTCTAGTGCATCTTTTCAAATGACCTCGCATCGGGGCTAGTTTTTGAAGTATGAAGAATATGATGGTGGAAAGGTGTACTTGGGTGATGATTCTCATCTAGATATTGTTGGCCATGGAAGAGTCTTGATTTGATTCCCTAATGGATGAGTAAAGGGAATCAATGGTGTTCTGCATATCCCTAGTTTGACACGGAACCTTCTTTCTGTAAGCAAATTGAATGATGTGGGTGTGCAGGTTGTTTTCTCAAATGGAGGATACAAGATGACTAGAGGATCTATGGTGTTGGCTAAGGGTGTTTGGATTGGCACTCTATTTTAGCTTGACACATGCGTAGTATAGTGCAATAGTGCCTCTGTTTCGAAGAAGAGAGCTTTAGAGTCTTCATCATGACCATTAGAACTGGTAGTGAAGAAGACTGTTGCATCTACTTCCGATGGTCATGCTTTCTGGGTAACTAAGGGTGCTCATTCTATGGAGATGAAACTTCCAGCTGAGAAAACAATGTTATGGCACCAAAGGCTTGGTCACATTGGTGAAAAGGATTTAAGGACCTTGAAGAATAAAAAAATTGTTGAGGGTATGAATGATTGTAACCTTGAGTTTGATTTATGTGAACATTGCATATATGGAAAACAAAATCGTGTTCAGTTTTATTCCAATTCTTACAAATCTTCTAAGGTGTTGGACTTGGACTTGATTCATTCTGATGTGTTTGGTCTTGTTAATGTTCCTTCGATTCCAAAATATGTTTACTTTGTTTCATTTATTGATGATTACAGTAGAAGGACATGGGTGTATTTCCTTAGAAGTAAATATGAAGTCTTTAATAGATTCAAAGAGTTCAAACCTCTTGTAGAGAATTAAAAGGATAGAAAGATTAAGTGTTTGAGGACTGACAATGGTGGTGAGTACTGTTCAACAGATTTCAATAAGTTTTGTAAAGAATAGGGGATTGAGAGGTACACAACAACTCCGTATACCCCTTAGCAGAATGGAGTTGCAGAGAGGATAAATAGAACGTTGATGGAGAGGGCAAGGAGTATGCTAAGTGGAGCTGGTCTTGAACAAAAGTTCTCTACTGAAGTTGTTGCTACTACTTGTTACCTAGTTAACAGGTCTCCTACATCAACGCTCATTGATAAGACACCTATGGAGGTACGGTCTGGTAAAAAGCCTTCATTAAGACAAATTTGAGTATTTGGTTGTGAGCCATATGCACATGTGTCTAAGGAGAAGAGGTCTAAGTTGGAGAACAAGGATGCAAAGTGTATCTTCATCAGTTATGGCATCAGTGTGAAAGGGTACAAGTTTTGGGATCCAGTAGCTGAGAGAGTTCTGTATAGTAGAAGCGTGATCCTTAGAGAGTTCAATCCTTCTTCTGTCATCTTGCACCAGAGAAAGAAGAGAAGAAAGATGATGTGGTTCAGTTTCCTTCCACCCCTGAGAAAGTTGAACCAAAAACATCTATTAGACCTGATAATGAGGAGAGCTCTAGTAGCTTTGAAAGTTTAGAAGAAGATGAACCTCAACCTAAACCTTTGAGGAGGTCCACGTGGATAAGGCAACAACCTGATAGGTTTTGTTATTCATTGCATGATTCCAGTTGTATATTGCTTTGATTTCTACCACTGATGAGCCTAGAACTCTGAAAGAGACTATGGGTATGAAAGATGTAGGTTCCTGGAAGGAGGCCACGGAAGAGGAGATGGCTTCTTTAGAAAAGAATAATACTTGGGACTTGGTGCCTTTGCATGAAGGACAAAAACCTATTGGATGCAAATGGGTGTTCAAAAAGAAATTCGGTGTAGATGGCAGTTTTGAGAAATATAAGGCTAGATTGGTTGCGAAGGGGTATTCTCAGGTGGAGGGAATTGACTATGGTGAGATTTTCTCTCCTGTTGCAAAGATGACATCTATTCATTTCTTGTTATCTCCTGTAGCAGTGTATTATCTAGAAGTGGAACAGATGGATGTGAAGATAGCATTCCTTCATGGTGACTTGGAGGAGAAAATCTATGTCACAACCAGAGCACTATGTGGTGAAAGGTAAAGAAAATATGATTTGCAAGTTGAAAAAGTCTTTGTATGGTTTGAGACAGTCTCCTAGGATGTGGTACTAGAAGTTTGATGCTTTTGTGTTGAGTATTGGATTTTAGAGATCAAAATTAGATCATTGTGTTTACTACAAGGTTGACAATGATCTCATTCTCATTATTGCATTGAATGTTGATGATATGTTACTCATTGGGAATAGAAAAAGTGTGATTTCTGATTTGAAGTCTCAATTGTCAGCATAGTTTGAGATGAAAAATCTACGGGAAGCTCGGTACATTTTGGGAATGGAAATAATTAGAGACAGAGCAAATAGAAAACTTTGGTTAGGCTAGAGTAAGTATATTAAGACTGTGTTGGAGAGATTCAACATGATGGATTGCATACCTTTAACTATTCCTGTTACAATGGGGACAAAGTTATCTATTGAAGATTGTCCAAAGTCTCCTTCTGAGACAGAGGATATGAGCAGAGTTCCTTATGCTATTGTGGTTGGAAGTTTGATGTATGCGATGATCTGCACAAGACCAGACATTGCCCAAGCAGTGGGAGTCCTTAGTCAATTTATGGCTAATCTTGGACTGGTACATTGGGATGTAGTGAAGAGAGTGTTAAGATATTTGTGGGGTACTTCTGAGTATTCATTATGTTATCATGGTTATCCTACAGGACCTCAGCATTCACTTTGTATTTGTGGATTCAGATTGGGTAGGTGACATTGACAGTAGGAGATCCACCAGTGCTTATGTGTTTACTATGTTTGGTGGTGCTATTAGTTGGATGAGTAAGTGGCAACCTGTGGTCGCTTTGTCCACTACTGAAGCTGAGTACATGGTAGCAACTCATGTTTATAAAGAAGCCATTTGTCTTAAGAGATTGTGTTCTGATGTTGAGTTTGATGCAGGGAAGATTACTATTTGTTGTGACAGTCAGAGTGCCATATGTTTAGTAAAGAATCCTACTTTCCATGCAAGGACTAAGCATATTGATGTCTAGTACCATTTTGTTCGTGACATGGTAGAGGATGGGAAGGTAAACTTGGAAAAACTTGAAACTTTGATGAATGTTGCAGATTTCTTGACAAAACCTGTGAGTGCAGAGAAGTTCATATGGTGTTTAGAGTCTATGGGCCTCATGGCCCCTAGCAATTAAATCATGGTGTTAATACTCCCTTTGCTCTTGGAAGGTGTTCGACAAGTGGGAGAATGTTAGGAAAAGTGTATCAACCTTGCAACCTCAAAATATTACTATTCTTCCCAGTTTTGGTCTTTCTGAATACCCTTTATCTTAGAAAATGGTTTGTAACCTTCAAAATTTCCAAAAGTTTCCAAACGAGCTTAAAATAGTGAGACTTACTATTTTTAGTAAGTTCTCCAATTGACCTCGAGTTGACCTAAAATTTTCCCAGAAGGTGCTGAACAACTAAATAAACATCTCGGGTGAGTTTTGACTCAAGATCATATCTGGATTGTGAGATATTAAAGTTTCTATTTTTGTGAAACTGTCGAAAAAGTTTTGAACTTAATTTTCAGGTATCAAAACATCTCGAAACATCCCAAAAAATTTTGTAACCAGTGAAGCGGGTTACAAGGTGATAGAACACTTCACGAGCTTTTAGACACATAAAACGGTTCATCAATCGGACACCCAGATCAAAAGTTATGGCCTCTAAAATTTGGACCTTTAGTTTTGGGAAATGTAAAAACGTGTTGGACACATAAAAGAGCTATAAAGGGGAGAGTTACACATTTTGGTGTGTGGTTTGACATGTCACAAGGCATATTTGATTGGAGATAATTTGGGCACCACTTTTGGGTGGTTTTAGCTCATTGTTTTGTAATTACCATTGGCGGTGTACTATCTTGTATCTCCTATATATCAAGAACTTGAGATGGTTGTATATAAGAATCTTATAGATGTCGAGTTACCTCTTGGATCTCTAGTTGGGTATACTCCTGTAAAAGCTTGCTCTGCAAGTATATTGTAATCTTTGTGATTCCTGCATAATATATTGGGCAGCTTCAGAGTGTGGGATTTTTTACTTGAAAGGATTTTCCCCATGTATATCTTGTGTTGTGAGTTTTTTGTTTGCATTTGGAAATTGTTATAATTTTCTGTTAATGTGCATCTTAATCTGTAACTATGAAAGAAATTTGCATAAATCTCTCCTCATTAGATCAGTGTAGGAAGCGTTTTCTGCATACCTTGCTTCATTTCAGTTGCTTAGGTTTAGCTTTGATCTTTCTGAGTTTCTAATAGCTCTGAGTGCAAAGTGATTTTGAAACCAAAAAAGTTCCTTTTTATCCTTTGCGCGGCTTGACCTAGTTGTCATTAATTGCTTACTCCCAAAAAGCTGTTAATACCCTTCACTGTAGAACATAGTCGATTAAGATTGCTTCGCAATATGCCGCATTGACTCTTTTTCTTCTGGTTCTTCCTTTAAGAGATGTGTCACATTAGATTTCAACATATACCTTTGTGTCAGATTCTGGCATCTAATTTATGGCTGGGGGTTTTAGATTTTCAACACTGTTCCCCCTGTGCTAGAGCTCTTAATTTACTTCCCAAAGGAAGTATCCGCACCAGATATTGGTGTGGATTGATCCCTGACTTCAATTACTTCTTTCTTGATCCATTCCTTGTCCATTTCCTTCTTGGTTTCAACTAGATTAACTTTCTCTTTCCCTTATCATCTCTCTGCTCTGCTTTCCTTTCTTCAGAATAGTGATTTCTCTTCACATTCCTGCTTCTACGAAACCTTGAAATATGTCTAGATTTGTTACAATTGAAACATACCACATTCTTTTGACCTTGATTCCTATTGATTGAATTTGACCTACATTGATTAGCCATATGTCCAAATCTATTGCATGCAAAACACTTTCCATTGAATGATTGACTGTTCCTTTTATTTTGAAAATTAGTTCTTACCAAAATTTTGCATTCATTTGTTCTGTGTCCCATTTGATAGCATGCATTACACCTAATAGAATTCTGACTTACTTTACTTCTACATACAACAACTCTATGACCGGTTCTATTGCAAGTGAAGTATTTGCCTTTGAATGATTGTTCATTCCTCCCATTGTTGAAACTTTTCCTGATCTGATTTCTACATTTATTTGCTCTATGACCAAATTTCTTACAATTGAAATGCTGATGAGAGAATCATGGAATCTTTTGATTTATTCTTCTCCTACACTGAGTAGCCTTATGGCCAAACTTATTGCATGAATTACAATAGCCATTGAAAGATGGGTACCTTTGAGCGTTTGGTTGTCTAATTGGAGGTCTTCTAGGTCTTCTTTTTGTTGCAAGGTGTGGCCCTTGGTCTCCTTGTTCAGTGCTATGCTGCGGTGGTTTGTGACAAGGGCTTAACCACCTCCCATGCTTGTTAAGTCAAGTGGTTGTATCGGGCATTAAAAGGTCGATCTTTCATATAATGGCAACTAACAGTTGGTATCAGAGCTGAGGTCACGGGTTCAAACCCCGCGCTTGCACTAGGGGGGATTGTTGCAAGGTGTGGCTGTTGGTCTCATTGTTCAGCACTACGCTGCGGTGGGTTGTGACAAGGGCTTAACTGCCTCTCGTGCTTTTTAAGTCAAGTGGTTGTATCAGACATTAAAAGGTCAATCTTTTGGTGCAACGACAACTAACACTTTTTTGATTTTTGAACTGGTATCCTTTGTTTTGCCTTGAATTAGTGCTTATTTGACCAGAGTTTGAACTTTCTCCTTTCTTAAATCCCAAACCTTGCTTGTCATGAGTTCTCTTCTGGCTAGTAATCATTTCATCAAGTTTTGCAGTACTTATCTTAAATTTTTCTTCAAAACTGCTGCCCTTTTCCAGATCTATTTTTAAACATGTAATTTCTTTTTCAAGTTCTGCATAATCCTCTGATCTATTTTTCACAATTAGATTCAGATCATCTTCTTCTTTTGTTCTTTCCATAACTTCTTCTTCTAATTCATTCAGGGCTTCATTTGCTGATATCAATTGATCATTAACTTCTTTGTAGTTGTCTTTGAATTTATTGACTTTCTCTTTTAACTTGGATATGCATTCATCATCTTGTTGCAAATTTTCTTTCAGATCCCTAACTTTTGCTTCAAAATTTTCAAGATCCATAAGAGCTACTTCTAGTTGCTTTTTGCCTTCATAATTTCCAAATCTCCTTGTTTCCATGATCACACTATCCCAGATCTTAAGCTGTTAGACTTTTTCCAAGGAACCTTGCTCTGATAGCAATTGTTGATTGTCATGAACATTGAGGAGGGGGGTGGTGAATCAGTGTTCTAAAAATCTTTTCATGCACTTTAACTTTGAGTTGTTTCCCAAAATTAATTAAACAAAAACACAATATGCATATGAACAACAACCATGAAAACATGACACATGAACACCAAGATTTTTTATGTGGAAAACCCAAGAAGGGAAAAACCATGGAGAGGATTAGATCTCAAATATATATTGCAATCTTTACAAGAATAATCAGACTTGGTCACTCCACGGGCCTAGAACATGTTGGCTCATTGCCATGAAGTATAACTAGATTTAGCAGGCTCACTACCTCAACCCTAAACCTAGCAAGATTACAATAAGGGTTGTTAAACCCTATTGAAGGCTCACTGCCTTGATGATGAAATCTTGCTTCCAATCAGATTGCACATGAAAACTCAATATTGCTTAAGCATCTGCCACTATGCCAGGGTGCAGTCATTTAGTAATTGAATTCTGAATCCCAAGTCTTCATCGATGCTGGTCTTCTAACTATGCTCTTCTATTCACATACTCACATCACACACACACACACACACACCGCACACTAACTCAACCAAAATTCATCACTCTTATATATTTGCATCATGATTTGATCCATAGTTAGGTCAGCATCCAAGAAGTAAAACATGTACATAGAAAGATGTACCTTGTCGGCTCAATCCAATGCACTATGTGTCGTGTGGAACCAAATCTTTCCCAAGCATATTCATATAGGTTAGCTCTAATCACTCAATTACTTAAATAGATCTTTCACACACTATCCTTTCTCCACATCATGATTTATCTCACCAGTTGGCCTGTTCCTTAAGAGAATGCTTAACAACTTCATCTGCTAACTTACAACTTTTACTGCAGATCTCAAAACACTTCCAAAATTGTATCAAGGACTCTTTACACATTCACAATCTTACCCTTAGAACTGCAAGGCATGATATCATCTTGCGGAGAAATGTAAACCATCAAAACTCAAACTCTGTCTCTGTCAAACACTATGTCGATACTTAGCATCTTGTAGCAAACCTTCTGGTGGACTTCAGATCTCCTAACTCTGTTATAAGACACTTTATATAAGTGTTTACAACACCTTAAAACTATATAACAAAATACTTATCTACGGAGGAATGCGGACCACTGCACTAGACCCTATTCACTATTCCTGCTATACCTTTGCTTATCCAAACTTAGACAATTCTTCAAGGTGACTTCTGGAGGAGATCAGGACTTAACCTTTGAAGCATAACACTATCAAATAGTAACTGACATCATACCTGAAGTGCATTAAACAATCATCATCTACGGACACATACTGTCTGACTTACTATCCTCTACTTAGAATACTTTCCATACTTGGCCAATTTCTGTCAATCGGACCTGAAGTCTAATATGCTCTTCCAGAGTTATCTCTTCTAGCAATGGTGATAAGATCTCTGAGCCTTGTTTCTATCAATAACAACATACAAGTCCATACTGGAGCAGTGTCTCTTGCCAACACAAACACACAATACACACACACTTTAAAGACATGGAGAAAATATGGCAGACAAGCAATGGAGTGTTCCTATTTCTAGGCTCATCACCATCTTAGGCATATTACAGGCACACACCGATGATTGAGCTTCGCCACAAAAATTACTAAAGACACGCTTAAGGGTTGAGTTAGTCACAGAACCGCTCCCTGCCTCGTGATGAGGACTTTTGAAAATGACAAGATGGGCACTCTCTGCAAGAGATACACCATCCTCGCCTCCATAGAGGGTTTAAGATGATTGATTGATTGATTAATTGATTGATTGATTGATTGCAAACAAACTTAGAGTGTAGGAAGTACTCATCACACTAGTCTTTAAACTGCACCTGAGGACAAGAACATTGCTAACATCTACAACAGACAACTTACCTTATATATACCCCCACCTTAAGGTGGTTGATATTAGGTATCGATATCAAGCACGTTAAGGTAGGAAGAAAACACACAAGGGAACACAGAATTTAGCAAAGCCCATGCCCCCCAAAGGTGACATGTACTTTATGATCGCCAAATGTTCCCACAAACACATCCCTGAAAGAAACATGTTAGTGTCCACATAATCATGATAAATAACAATGCATATGAAATCTGAGGAATGCAAGATTCAAGATAGACAAAGTGTACAAAGTAGCAGTATTGTTAAGGTTTGTAAGTGAGATAGAACACCATCAATATCACTATGTAGAAAGCATGGAGTGCTTCTACTAGCCAAGCATCAGATAATATATTACAACCCCATCGTCATATTAGGAACTAAGTCCAATTTTTTATTTCTCGTGAAAGGGACGCTAGGTCTGCATTAGTATAAATGTCTTTCTTCATCTACCTGCTAGATAGAAACACTAGAGGAAGGGAAACAAAAAATAAGAGAGGAGAAACAAGTGTCTTAGGGATAGTCATGTAGGAGGGTGCCCCCAATTCACCAACCACAATGCTATGTCCGTAAGACACAACACATAATGATGAAATTAGAGAGAGGCAATGTAGAAGAATGATGATACAAATAGAAGGTCACAACAGAGGTGGTCTCCTGGTATCCCGGACCTTACAAGAGAATCAGGGGTCATTCCAAGAGGCCTAAACAACACATAACACATGACAGGGAAAGCACATCAAGATAGATGAAGGGTTATAAATACTTACCTATTTCATCCCTTTGTTAAGAGCATACATTTCTAGGAAGAGGCCACCCTTGAGAGCTACTATAATATTCACTACAACAATTGTGGCTCATTTTCTTTGGATGTCTCATATGTTGATTTGGTCTTGTTGATATTGCATTAACATTAAGTTTAGGATGACAAGAGGCTTTGGTGGGTTTTAAAGAGCGATATCCTATACCGGCCGTGTAGTGAATTCCAGCAACTTGTAAAGGTACTCTGATTCCTTGTTGACTTATACCATAACCATTACCTACATAGTCATTTTGTTTGTACAAAATTTGAAATCCACGACCATATAGAGAGTCCAGTTCCTTAGAAGAAGGTGAAGCCTCATAGGTATCATAATTTGTAGTGTAATTAAGAGTATTATCTTTATTTTCTACCAAGGACACTTTACATTTTTTAGATGCTTCAAAAGATTGCTTAGATGAGATCGATGCTACTTTTGATGTGTCAAGGTTATTAAGTTTATAGTCCCTTACACTATAAGGATTAAAATCTAATGAACCCCAATCATCATCAAAAAGTGCATTCGATGGTTTAGATTCCTTCACAACATCATTCATGGCTAGAGGCATTGTATACACCTAAAAATGACATGACTTGGTCTAAATAAATATTCTTAATATTTATTCCCTTCTAATTCTTCTATCAATAAATAAACAAATTTATTTATTTGATTCATATTCCTCTAAGTTAATTAAATATCAAAATATTTAATTATCTCTTCTAAAGTCAAAATTTAATAAAATCCTTTATTTAATTAAATTCTTCCAAACAATTAAATAATTCTTAATTATTTAATTAAATCAAAATCATTCTTCCAAATTTGAATAAATCAAATCAAATTTATTTAAATTCTCTCAATCTCCAAAAATAAAATGCAATCAAATATTTTATTTATTCTTCAAAATCATGCACAACAATTAAATAAATTTATTTATTTAATTTGCTTTCTTATCTTCTAAATTAAATAATTCCAATTATTTAATTATTTCTTCCAATAATATCTTCTCTAAATATAAATAAATCAAATATTTATTTAAGTTGCCTTTTCTTCTAAATTGAGTTATCTCTAAATATAATTCAATCTTTGTGCACATGCAATTAAATATTCCTAATATTTAATAAAGCAAAATATCTTCTCATTCTCATGCAAATCCCTTCTTCTTGTTTTAAATCACTTAATTGATTATTATATTCTTTTAAATGCTTTAACTCATTCTTCTATTCTTAGCAAATCCTCTCATGCAAAAGAAAGCAAGACACATGTCCTCTTCTTATTCGTTGCACGTTCCTCAACTGTTCTCAACTGTTGATCTTCTTATTCATTTAATACCGTTAATCTTCATTCTCTCAAGTCTATAAATTGAACCCTATTCCTCTATTTCATTCATCTAAGCTTTAAGTATTGTTACTTTGCAGGAATTACAGCGCGCCTTTGGCACCAATTCCTTCATTGCTTGCAATCACATTCGTTACTACACACTATCATCATTGTTGTGAAGCTCATCTTCATGGTGAAACTATCATAGCCATTCCCATTTGAACATCTTGGAATCATAGCAAGGAAGTGCACCTTCTGAGGGCCATATTCATAGACAAGATCATTTGTGATAGGCATTCAATGGAAGCTACGAATTAAGGAGGTTTGCTTTGTTGTTGTTCATTGCTTTTTTTGATTAAATCTTCTTTGTTCACCATTCCATTGAGTTTTGGGTATCTTGATATTTGATATTATTGATTATTCATTGAATCCAATTTTTCCTTAACATTTTTGGTGCCCACTATGGGGCCTAGCCCCAAATTTAACCCAAAAACTAAGTTTTTTGTGTTTTAGAAGCCGTACACAGGAGGGAACAACGCATCTGATATATCTTAACATGCATCTGTTACCTGTCATGATGCATACATTCCCGTAGCGCACACATACTCTGTTACGATGCATCTACCATTTGAGACAGCGCATACATTAGATCAGTGCATTTACACTATTTTCCTGCACTTTTAACCTCTGTTTTAGCGCATATGTACTGCGGCACTTCTGTTCACTGTTTCTGCGCATTTAGTCTCTGAAGTGGTGCATTTGTCTTAGGCAGTGATTTTTAGGGTTTTCTTGAAGTTTTCGCTAATGCTGACGTCTTTGCAGGAGTTCTCTTGATCTATTTTGTAGGCTAGGTACTGGTTTAGATTCATATAGTTGCACTTGTTAGCTCACATTTTGATTTCTAAATGGGAAAGTAAAATGGATGCTCATGCAAATATCACATAGTTTTAACTAGGAAAGCGGTAATTGAATCATTGCTATTGCTATCTTTTCAAAGTTAACAACACATTGCTATCTGGATAAAATTGAACTCATCATTGCTATCTAGGTAAAACTGAACCATTACTATCTCAACCATCACTTCAAAGTTAACAATTCGTGCTACGTGGATAAAATTGAACTCATCATTGCTATCTGGGTAAAACTGAACTATTTCTATCTTGATCTTCACTTCAAAGTTAACAATTCATACTATCTGGGATAAAATTGAACTCATCATTGCTATCTTGGTAAAATTGAACCATTGCTATCTTGTTATCACTTCAAAGCTAACAAAATTCTGTGCTTGCCTAAGTAGATAGCTCATCTAGTTTTTCTCATTTTAACTAGGGGAAAAGAACCACTATATTCTGTGTTTTGGGAATGATACTAGGCCTATGCTCTCCCCTATCTTGGGTGATCAAAATGCCAGACTTATCATTTTCACATGTGTTTTTCCTTTAGAGGGGCCTACTCTTAGATACCATTCATCGAAGTAGGAACGACCCTAAGTGGTAACAGGCTAGACGCCAAGCCCTTCCAAGCCACTATAAATAAATTATGTTTGGAGTGAAAGCTTCAAACAATGAGTGCAGTTGTGTTATACCGATAGCCAACCTCCCCCAAAACCCTCCAAGGCGCAACCCTTGTAGGCTGGGAGACTCTATAACGGAGAGTAGTGCTGCCGCATGTATAACCACTTGAACGGTTGCCTTTATTACTCATCCTTGTTTTAGTAGATCAAAAACCCCTATAATCCGGTGCAGGGAAGGGCGATTATTACCTCCCGAAGATGCCTCACCTAGAAATAGGGAGAATTCAGTTTTATACTATCCTTTGAAACCTAGGGTTGTACTTGCTTTCATTTTAGTCCAAAAAGAGTAAAAAAAATCACAAAAAAATAAAAAACCATAAAAATATTCTTTGTGTTTGCTGTGTCTTCTTGCCATAATTTTAGAAAATCAGATCAAAAAAGACCTTCTTGCAACCAAAGTACCAAAAACATCAGAAAAATTCCAAAAAATTGCAAAAATACTAAGAAAGACAAAGCGGCGCATTCGTCCTCTGTTCTTGCGCATTTGTGCCGACCTGCAACACATTTGTTGTGACTTACAACACTTTTACTTTTTGTTACAATGCATATACTTTTTATCAGTGCAGTGCATATATCCAAACTTGCAGCGCATTTATCAGTTTCTGCAGCGCATCTGTTTCAGCACATGCATGACAGTGAGCACTTGCACAATTTTTGAGAGAAAAGTTTTGCCAGTTCTGGGTACCCATTTTAGTCTAGTTCCAAATTTTGAGATCAGATCCTACCTTGCAGTCAGTTATCTGTCCATTTCATGTCAAAAGTCTCTCTTTTGTTGGTCATCCCACTCACCTTCTATTAGGTCTTCCTAGTCCAAAGTCAAAGTATCCCATATCAGGTCAGCATAGGCCCCTTTTTTGTATCACTTTGGATTCAAGTAACCCTAGTAGGTCATAGGACTTCGCTAGTGGTCTTGGTGCATGACTAGTCCCTACACAGTAAGACAAGTATCGAGTACCCTTACTAGTGGCTACCGTCTTGCATTGGCTGTCTTACTTGGAATCATTGATCGAGAAAGTCCCTTGTCCAAGTCTTGTCGTAAGTATCCTATTCTCAGTAGTCTCCATCGACACCTTGCCAAAATCTCTAGTCCCATTCCACCTCATCCCACATCACCTTGCATGGTTCTTACTAGATCTCAATACAAAAAGCAACTTGAAATGGCCGGATCATCTAACCACATCATCACACCTCATGATAGTGATGAGCAAATCTCTAATGAAGAGTATCAAAGAAGCATCCAAGATCAGAAATTCCAATGCTTGCTAGAGAAAGTGCTCCATGAGGACCCTCACAAGTATTTTTATCATCTTGTAAATCTTGGAATTAAACTCCCCATGGATTTTGATATAAGCACAATTCAAGAAAATGTGGAGAATAATCATGAAGAAGGTGTAGTGCCCCTCACCTTGTCGTCTGTCTGATTGATAGTTGCTTATTAGGATTTGACATTTTGACAGTATCTTAGATCATTTGATGATGGATTCCTTGTTATTTTGTTAGTTGACTATGGAACTAATCGTTATGATAACAGTTGTTGATGTTGGATTCCGTTATTTTATGCTTTACAATTGATAAATAAACTAGATGTTTCAGATGTTTTGATGTTAATTGCTATATTTGATGGTGAGATAATTTATTATTTTAAGTTGTTCATAAGTAACCAGAAATCTTGTTCAATGTAGTGATTTTTTTATACATGAACATGAATGGAACAGTGTTGTATTACTTGCTCTCGAGTACCCCACCCAACTACGATTTCCATTCACTATATGACTGCATGTGGGTATATATCTTGTTATGTTTAACTGTACAGTTGCTGCAAGATGCAGGTACTAGGCACTGACTCCACTTGATTTACTAGGTCTGAGCGTGCCTTCGCCAATGGAATGGTTGTATGGAGTTAACGTGGGGTCCCCTGTCATTGTTGTCTAGTTGTCAGTTTACCTTTGTGGTCATTGTCTATCGCTTGATCATGACTTGCAAGCAGGTAATGTTACACCCTGATGTCTAACTAGGTCAGAAGGTGTTTTTGTGTGTAAGGAAGAATTGTGCATTAATTATTATACGGAAAATATAAGGTTGATAATTAAATATATTGATTAATGTCGATAATTGTTAATGATTGCGGTAAATAAATTATAGGTTACAGGAAGTAAAATTATGGATTAATAGATATAAAAAAACTTTATATTATTGATTATAATATTATTTGCTTGAATATTTAAATAAATAAATGAGTTGTAAATTAAATTGTAAGATTTAATTAATAAAATAAGATTATTTTTGAGTTGTATAGTTGGGTAGTTGCAATGTGTTAATTTAATTAATTAAAAAAAAAAAACCCCTCATTGTGGAATAACGGACTATTAATGGATCTGAGAAGAGGAGGGTTTTAAAAAGGGGGGAAAGAGGGATTGCGGGGAGGGGGGAAGAGAAAACGGGGATGAAGCTTGGATTGCAGCAGTTAAAACAGACTTCTCGATTCAAACGTCGCAACCAGGTTCTTTAGACTGCTTGATTCTTCTTCTGACTCTCTTTCTAAATCTGTACATGTTCATGATGATTGCTTATTTTATTACAAAACGGATTTCTTTTAGTTGAAATGTTTTCTGCTGGATCATGCTGTCACTACTGCAATCATTCCTTTTTAATGGACAGATTTCCTTTTTGTATGTGAATCATAGGATCTGTTATAGAAAGAATGTTATTTACATTTCTTCACCTTCCTCCAAACCCTTAGACTGAGAAGTGTTTTCATTCAAACAAGATCACCACAGATTGCATTATGTCTTCTCCATTTCGTAGATACCATTTCCTGCATATCTCCTTCTCTCTCAGACGTTAAATTTTGGCATCATACAACAGTTTCTTTCCTTTTCTACACTGCAATCTCTTAACAACTTCTGTGTAATTGATTTAATATGGCATAACATTGCCATGATAAGTGGAATGCCTGTGGAGTCTCATCGAACTCTTGTACATGGCATTGATGGAGTATTTCTGCCAAATCGTTGGTATGCAACCTTGGACCAGCATATAGATGGAAGGTCTTGAACATACAGTTTAGACGTCTCCTCAGATCGCCTTGCAAATTCCTTGCACAGACTTAACCACGTATTTTCTTCTGTCAATTTACTTATTTTTCTCTTAGACATTAAACTGTTCGCCAAACATCCATTCGGCACTGCCATTTACCACGATCATCAGTAATTGATTTGGAAATGGTGGAAATCCTTTGAGCGGCATTATGCCATCAATGAACCTTGGATCGGACCTATATGCTAATTCCAGGTTATTCACACTTATGTAGATATCTGTTTATATATGTTCGGCTTAGGTATATGATTTTTCCTCACGTTGGTGTTCGATAATAATTATCATCCTTTGTAATGATCTCCTTAATGCTACTGTTATCCAGTCGCACCTTTCCACACAAGCATTTGACCTATTTATACTACCAATGGTGGCTGACTATATACCAATCTCTCCCTTAGTAATGAGTTTAGGCAATCATTCCAACTTAGAGATTGTTGTGTTCAGCCAGTCGCCCATCTGGTAGGGTTATTCCTATAGATCGTACCTTGTAATACCAGTTTCAATTGCAATGTAGTAAGACAGTCACCATACTAGTATTGAAAATGAGGAAATGAACACTGCTATGGAGGGTTGTCAATATGATGCGTAACACTGCTCTTGCAACAAATCCATTTTGTACATATTCTGCAATCGATCTAACCATACTGATCACTGTTATCAGCTAGTTGCACATTTGGAAAGGTTATTGCATACAGATTGCACCCTCAGTGCAGTCAGCATCCTTTTAATGATTCTCATAACCAATGCATATCATTAGAATCTAGACGCTATCCTGCAATCATTTGCAATCAATGGAACAATATGCTATGTAGATTCCACTCAGGCAGTCCGTGCGCTCTGGTGACGCTTTCATAGAGTGCCCTAATTTATATTGACTTCATGCCTTCGTTCCTATTGCTTAAGTAATGTAACTTCTAATCTAGTATTCACCAAAGGATTAGGGCAGTGAAATTATAAATTAAGGGAGAGCACAATGTTGTTAACTTCGTTTAGCATAATTAATAATGCATTTAATGGTCAAATAGTCAATAGTAATTTTACATCTCATTCTCAACCGACGTAGTAAATAATCTTGGTAAAGAAAATTTCCCTTGTGTTAAAATAGAGTAAATAAGGAAATTATTGGGGTAAGGTAGTTGTTGATGAATTAAATTCTTTTTTTATTGCTGTCACTTGCGGAGGGCTCTCTAGGTAGGTAAATTTTGCATTAGTTTAATTTATTGAACTAAGTAGTTCAAAGGTATTAACCAGTAGATGGCTGTCGTAAAATAAGATAACGTACTTGTTTAGCATAGGATGATAATTAATTGCTATTCTATGGCCTATGGTGAATATTTTTAGTATTAATAACATTATAAAACAAATTTATTTATATGGTTGTTATTCTCTTTTACCATAGGGTCGTGTAGGTAAATCTATAAGTAAATTCAATTTATTAGGGTAGGAGATGTAATATGTGTTGAAAGGATTGAAGTGGTAATTGTTTAGGTTATTTGAAATATTTATTTATTTAGAGGGATCAAGTAAGAAAATTTAGTTGATTCATTACATTGGTTTAATCTGTTTAACATTTAATGATGAGGAGTTTAATGTAAGTAAGTCTATGGACATTGTAATTGGTTTTTGACCTAGACAATGTGAAAGATGAGTGTACTTCCTGTGGATGTAGTGGCGTCTGTTTAGTCGTACTCATCTTGTGTTGAGCCTCGATATGAGTCATGGAATGGAGAGACCTACGAATCCTAAAGGTCCAATAAACATGTGTTGCTTTGGCCAATGATTTAAGAGTTTGCCTTATGATTATGTTTGGTATATAAGTGGGATACCGCCTTGTTATGATCGTATGTATCTGTAGGATGATGTTATCTATCTTATTTGATAGTTAGGGTTTACTAGGTGTTAGCAAGGAGAGTGGCTTTCAATGTGGGGCCAACGCCCGAAGTGGCAGTCAGGATAACCCGTTGAAAGTAGATTAATCAAGTGATAACCTAAAAAGAATTAGGGGTTAAGGGTAGGTTTAACGTTAAACAAGATAAATGGATTTCCTCTCCCAGGCCTGTAGTGCTCGTTTAGACTAAGGATGGGTTGAGAAGGCCTGGTCGGCATTATTGAATTCCTTGTCCTCACGAAAGGAAGGTCGATTCCGCATGTGTCACCCTATGGGGCCGGCACCTAGTGAGAGGCTGTCAGGATAACCCATGCTAGGACCGTGTGATGACACTCTCCCTACTATGACCTAGCATTCCTTGTATGGTCTCTCCTCATATGTTATGCATTGTTTCTGGTAGTGGTGTTGTGTTGGTTATGTCATGGTCGTGTGTGGTATTAGAGTTTGGTTATTCTTTGTCTTTTGTCTACCTGACTGTGGTTGTGTGGGACTTCATGTTAACTCCTAGCTCGGGGGGTGGACCTTAGGGTTCCACATGGTCGGGTGGAAGAGCTTCCTTATCCATTGGTTATTCCTTGTCGAAGTCCATGTGCAGAAAAGATTTATATCAGTTTTCAGACAATTGTTCTTGTACCAGTTGAGGAAGATGTTTATGTATAATCTTGTACGAGACTTGTGTATCAAATCATTCATAATATATGTAATTTTTATGTAGTCAGAAGATGGCATTGTAAATGATGTAATAATGTGCTTATGTGTAAGGAAAACATTACAGTTGTGTATTTGATCGTGTAGGTTATATTATTTGATGACATGCAATGAATATGAAGATGTTATTGTGCATTGAATTTAGATTCAGTTATTGATGTTAGTGGTGTATGTCAAATTATGTTAGTTGATGTGTAAGTAATGCAGCCTTGAATCCTTAGAGAATATGTCGTAAGTTTAATGGTGTAATTGGTTAAGTTAACATTACTTTGTCATCTTATTCATTAAAAAAAAAAAAATCTCCTGTGTCATATAGCATGAATGTGAATTTCTCTAAGATGTTCATGGCGGGGCGTTACATCTGGTATCAAAGCCAAGTTTCTAACACTAGGTACTCTAGGTTATCAAGCTATACTAGTTGCTTAATCTCTGAAAGATATTTTCATTAGTTGTCCTCGCCTGGCAACCTAAAGTTGTTCTTGGGTGTGCAGTCAAGAAGATGCCTAGGGGTCGAGGTCACGGACGTGGGCGAGGTAGGGGACGTGGGAGAGGGGGCGCTAATAGCCCTCCTCCTAGTTCCCCTCATGAAAGTACATAAGAAGGTGGGGGCGAGAATCAAGAGAATCAGGGTCAGTCAGAGGGTGCTCAGCTATGCCAGCTTCTTGAAGAGGTCCTTGCTTGTCTAGGTCCTAGGCAAGAGATGGATCAGTCAAAAGTGAGAGATAGAGAATGATCTCCTAGAAGGAGAGAAACCACAGCTGAACAAGAAGCTATTCTTGCAGGCCATATGCGAGACCTTATGAGAGCTCGCCCTCCTACTTTTGAGGGTTCTGGTAGCAGTATGGAAGCAGAGACATGGCTAATTGATTTGGAGAGGTGTTTTGCTATGCATCCATATGGTAACAACACTAAGGCAAGATGTGCCATCATGCATCTTAGAGGTTTCGCCTCTACATGGTGGCGACTTGAGGAACAAAAGTTGCATCTAGATATCGACACAGTATCTTGGGAACTATTCCTAGAAAGGTTCAGAGCTTGATTTCTATCAGACCACTGGAAGCAAAGGCGAGCTGACGAGTTCCATGGATTGAGACAGATGGCCATGACAGTGGAATAGTACGAGCACAGATTTTATGAACTCAAGCAATATGCAGGCATTGGAAACGATGAGGCCATGTTGGTTCAGCATTTTATTAGAGGTCTGAATGCACACATCAGTGGAGGAGTCTAGGTTTTCGAGCCGAAGACCATGGAGGTGGCAGTTGAGAAGGCTCAACTGGTGGAGGAGAATTTGACCATGGCTTTAGGGGGTCATACAGGTGTGCAGATTGGTAGTGATTCTCGAGCAGGGTCTAGGTTCCGAGGGAGTCAGTCTCAGATAGCAAGTAACTCAAGGAGTCATCATGTACCTTCTAAGAGTGGACAACAACAATAGCAGTATTCCCAGATGAAATCAAGAAACTCTCAATATCAGCAAGGTAGTTGATTTCAGTCCAAAAAAGATCAAAGTTGGCAAAGAATTAGGCGTGATCGTGCTAGTCAGCCAGTGTAGAGCACACAGTCTGTAGCAAGTAGAGGAAGTTTTCAGCAGTTGAGTGCCCCTGTAGGCGGTGGAGGTTTTGGTAGAGGAATAGGATGTTTCTCTTGTGGCCAGCAGGGCCACATTGCTAGATAGTGTCCGCGTAAGAATACTACAGGATTTGGTCAGAGGCCCACAGCTTCAGAGCCAACTGTGGGAGATGCAGGCAGGTCACATAGGGTGTTTGCGGCGGTAGATAATCGCCAAGCAAAGCATCAAGGCACCATTGTGGAGACTATAGGTGTCTTGTGAGGTATTACAATTTCTATTCTTTTCGACTCGGGTGCTTCAGATTCTTTCATTTCCCCTTCTATAGTGGAGCATTGCAAGTTGGTGGCAGCAAAGCAAGATGTTAAGTGGCAGGTGGAATTGGCCTCTGGATCTAGGGTAACAGTAGACTCTCTGGTGTATGGCTGTGAGTTGAGGATAGATCCCTTTCCTACCACGGTGGATCTTCACATTATACCCCTAGGATCCTATGATATAGTGTTGGGTATGGATTGGTTGGATGCTCATTGAGCAGTGATAGATTGTCACCACAAGTTAGTGAGGTAGAAGTGGTTGGTATTCAGAGACCCATCTCTTTGTGTATGATTTCTGCCATGCAGTTGAAGAGATGTGTGCATCGAGGATGCAAGTTGTTTGCCGTGACAGTTAATGACTTAGATTTTGAGGAGAATAGGGGGACATCCCTCGATGATCATCTTATTCTCAAGGAGTATGTAGATGTCTTTCCTAGTGAGATCCCGGGTATGCCACCTAAGCATGATATTGATTTTAAGATAGACATGGTTCCCGGAGCAGAGCCTATTTCTCAAGCTCCTTATTGGATGACTACTCAAGAGCTTAAGGAGCTACGGTTGCAGCTAGAGGAGTTGTTAGCAAAGGGGTTCATTCATCCTAGTGTCTCTCCATGGGGAGCACCAGTTATTTTTGTGAAGAAAAAGGATGGATCTCTTCGGTTGTGCATTGACTATCGACAGCTTAATAAGGTGACTATAACGAACAAATACCCATTGCCATGAATTGATGACCTTTTTGATCAAATCAAGGGGGCTAAGGTATTTTCAAAGATAGACCTAAAGTTAGGATATCATCAGTTGCGCATCTTTGAGGCTGACATCCACAAGACAACATTTCGTACCCATTACGGACATTATGAGTTCACTGTTGTACCTTTTGGGTTGACGAATGCACCATTTGTGTTTATGGGTCTGATGAATGGTGTATTTCGCACCTATCTCGATAAATTTGTTCTTGTATTCTTGGATGATATATTGATCTACTCGAGGTCTATGGAGGAGCATGAAGAGCATTTGCGATAGGTTCTGCAGTGTTTAAGAGAAAATCTATTATATGCAAATCTGGCTAAATGTGATTTCTTTCAAATAGAAGTGAAATATTTGGGACATGTTATTTCTAACAAGGGTATTGCAGTGGATCCTTCAAAGATTCAAGCCATCATGGATTGGCCTACTCCCACCAATGTATCAGAGGTTCATAGCTTCATGGGTTTAGCAGGCTATTATCGACGATTTGTGCAAGGATTTTCAAAGATAGCTCACCCTATAACTTCTCTTCAGAGAAAAGGAAAGAAGTTTATTTGGTTAGAACAGTGTCAAGCAGCCTTTCAGACTCTTAAGGAGCGGTTGACTAGTGCACCCATTCTAGCAGTGCCTGATCCTTCCAGAGATTTTGTGGTATGTACTGATGCATCCTTGGAAGGGTTAGGAGTAGTTTTAATGCAGGAGGGTTGTGTGATAGCCTATGAGTCCTGCAAACTCAAAGATCACGAGTTGAATTATCCTACACATTACCTAGAGTTAGTTGCTGTTGTGCATGCATTAGTGAGATGGAGACACTTTTTATTGGGGCATCAGTTTGAGCTACACAGTGATCACGGAAGTTTACAGTACATTTTTACACAACCAAACTTGAATGTGAGACAGAGGCAGTGGATGGAGTTTCTATGTGAGTACGATTTTGAGGTAAAATATATCCAAGGTAAGGAAAATGTGGTGGCAGATGCTCTTAGTCGGTGAAGACATGAACTTTCATCAATCACTCTTGGAGTGGATTTGAGAGGACAAATTCTTGTAGCACTCCCTACAGATAGATGATATTGGGAAGTGAAAGCAGAAGTTGAGTCTGGTAGAACCTTGGAGGGTAGATATGTCAGATATTCTATCAAGTCAAATGGTCTCTTGCGGCTTTTAGGTCGCATTTATGTTCCTTCTATAGAGGGTCTCCGTACCTTAATCATGACTGAGGCACATCAGGCATCTTATGCTGCTCATCCAGGTGTCAAGAAGATGTATGCAGACCTCCATTAGATATATTTTTGGGCCGGAATGAAGAGGGATATTGTTGATTTTATTTCGAGATGTCTAGAATGTCAGAGGGTTAAGGCGGAACATCAGCATCCCGCAGGTCTTCTCCAGCCACATCTGATTCTGGAATGGAAATGGGACATCATTTCAATAGACTTTATAGTTGGTTTACCCATGACCTCTCGTCGTCATGATGCAATAATGGTCACTGTAGACAGGCTTATGAAAGTAGCACACTTTTCTCCTGTCCGATCTTCATATAATGCTTCATCTGTAGCCAAAATTTTTATGGAGGAAATAGTCTGATTGCATGGGATTCCTTGCAAGATTATCTCTGATCGTGATCCAGTGTTCACTTTATCTCTTTGGACATCCCTTCAGCATGCATTGGGGACTCAGTTAAACTTTAGTTCAGCTTATCATCCAGAGACTGATGGGCAAATTGAGAGGGTCAATCAAGTCCTCAAGGATATGCTCAGAATGTATGTCATGGATCAGCAAAACCATTGGGAAGATTATTTGTATTTGGTGGAATTTGCGTACAATAATGGGTACCATAGTTCGATTGGCATGTCTCCCTTTCAGGCTCTATATGGTCATCCTTGTCATACCCCACTGAGTTGGGATCGTCTTGAGGATAGAGTTCTCCTTGGACCTCAGATGCTCCAAGAGATGGAGCAGTAGGTTGATTGCATTAGAGAGCATCTGGTGGCAACATAGGATAGATAGAAGAAATATACAGATGCTCATAGACTTGATCGTCAATTTTTAGTTGGTGATCGAGTGTTCTTGCGGGTGCATCCGCGAAAGAGTCTGATCTGTTACGGAAAAGGCTCTAAGCTTGCACCACGCTTTGTAGGGCCATTCGAGGTTTTGGAGAGAATTGGTCCTATTGCATACCATCTTGCTTTGCCACCTAGCTTGTCACGCATCCATAATGTATTTCATGTTTCTATTCTTAGACCCTATCATCCAGATATTTCTCATGTCCTTGATTGGAATGCCTTACAAGTAGAGGACGGGCAGCTAGCTTTGGAGCCCATAGGCATTTTGAAGCACAGGAGACTCGCTCTCAGGGGCAGAGTCATAGAGCAGGTAAGGGTCCAGTGGGATCCTTGTGATGAGACTTCAGCTACCTGGGAGGATTCATCCCGAATGCAAGAGTTATACCCATATTTGTTTACAGGCTTCCAGGAGTAAGCCTGATCCTAGGGGAGAGGATGTAGTGCCCCTCACCTTGTCGTCTGTCTAATTGATAGTTGCTTATTAGGATTTGACATTTTGACAGTATCTTAGATCATTTGATGATGGATTCCTTGTTATTTTGTTAGTTGACTATGGAACTAATCGTTATGATAACAGTTGTTGATGTTGGATTCCGTTATCTTATGCTTTACAATTGATAAATAAACTAGATGTTTCAGATGTTTTGATGTTAATTGCTATATTTGATGGTGAGATAATTGATTGTTTTAACTTGTTGATAAGTAACCAGAAATCTTGTTCAATGTAGTGATTTGTTTATACATGAACGTGAATGGAACAATGTCATATTACTCGCTCTCGAGTACCCTACCCCATTGCGATTTCCATTCACTATATGACTGCATGTGGGTATATATCATGTTATGTTTAACCGTGCGGTTGCTGCAGGATGCAGGTACTAGGCACCAACTCCACCTGATTTACCAGGTCTGAGCATGCCTTCGCCAATGGAATGGTTGTATGGAGTTAACGTGGGGTCCCCTGTCATTGTTGTCTAGTTGTCAGTTTACCTTTGTGGTCATTGTCTGTCACTTGATCATGACTTGCAGGCAGGTAATGTTACACCCTAATGTCTAACTAGGTCAAAAGGTGTTTTTGTGTGTAAGGAAGAATTGTGCATTAATTATTATATGAAAAATATAAGGTTGATAATTAAATATATTGATTAATGTTGATAATTGTTAATGATTGCGGTAAATAAATTATAGGTTACGTGAAGTAAAATTATGGATTAATAGATATAAGAAACTTTATATTATTGATTATAATATTATTTGCTTGAATATTTAAATAAATAAATGAGTTGTAAATTAAATTGTAAGATTTAATTAATAAAATAAGATTATTTTTGAGTTGTATAGTTGGGTAGTTGCAATGTGTTAATTTAATTAATTAAAAAAAAACCCTCATTGTGGAATAACGGACTATTAACGGATCTGAGAAGAGGAGGGTTTTAAAAAGGGGGGAAAGAGGGATTGTGGGGAGGGGGGAAGAGAAAATGGGGAGGAAGCTTGGATTGTAGCAGTTCAAACAGACTTCTTGATTCAAATGTCACAACCAGGTTCTTCAGATTGCTTAATTCTTCTTCTGACTCTCTTTCTGAATCTGTACATGTTTGTGATGATTGCTTCTTTTATTACAAAATGGATTTCTTTTAGTTGAAATGTTTTCTACTGGATCATGCTATCACTACTGCAATCAATCCTTCTCAATGGACGGATTTCCTTTTTGTATGTGAATCATAGGATCTGTTATAGAAAGAATGTTATTTACATTTCTTCACCTTCCTCCAAACCCTTAGACTGAGAAGTGTTTTCATTCAAACAAGATCACCACAGATTGCATTTTGTCTTCTCCATTTCATAGATACCATTTCATGCATATCTCCTCTCTCAGACGTTAAATTTCGGCGTCATACAATAGTTTCTTTCCTTTTCTACACTGCAATCTCTTAACAACTTCTGTGTAATTGATTTAATATGCCATAGCATTGTCATGATAAGTGGAATGCCTGTGGAGTCTCATCAAACTCTTGTACATGGCATTAACGGAGTATTTCTGCCAAATCGTTGGTAAGCAACCTTGGACCAGCGTATAGATGGAAGGTCTTGAACATATAGTTTAGACGTCTCCTCATATCGCCCATAGACTTAACCACATATTTTCTTCTGTCAATTTACTTATTTTTCTCTTAGACATTAAAATGTTTGCCGAACATCCATTCGGCACTGCCATTTACCACGATCATCAGTAATTGATTTTGAAATTGCGGCAATCCTTTGAGCGGCGTTATGCCATCAATGAACCTTGGATCGGACCTATATGCTAATTCTAGGTTAGTCACACTTATGTAGATATCTATTTATATATGTTCGGCTTAGGTATATGATTTTTCCTCACGTTGGTGTTTGATAATAATTATCATCCTTTGCAATGATCTCCTTAATGCTACTGTTATCCAATCGCACCTTTCCACACAAACATTTGACCTATTTATACTACCAACGGTGGCTGACTGTATACCAATCTCTCCCTTAGTAATGAGTTTAGGCAATCATTCGAACTTAGAGATCATTGTGTTTAGCCAGTCACCCATATGGTAGTGTTATTCTTGCAGATCGCACCTTGTAATACCAGTTTCAATTGCAATGTAGTAAGACAGTCACCATACTAGTATTGATAATGAGGAAATGAACGCTACTATGGAGGGTTGTCAATATGATGCGTAACACTGCTCTTGCAACAAATCCATTTTGTACATATTCTGCAATCGATCTAACCATACAGATCGCTTTTATCAGCTAGTTGAACGTTTGGAAAGGTTATTGCATACAGATCGCACCCTCAGTGCAGTCAACGTCCTTTTAATGATTCTCATAACCAATGCATATCATTAGAATCCAGATGCTATCCTGCAATCATTTGCAATCAGTGGAACAATATGTTGTGTAGCTTCCACTCAGGTAGTCCGTGCGCTCTGGTGACGCTTTCATAGAGTGCCCTAATTTATATTGACTTCATGCCTTCATTCCTATTGCTTAAGTAATGTAACTTCTACTCTAGTATTCACCAAAGGATTAGGGCAGTGAAATTATAAATTAAGGGAGAGCACAACGTTGTTAACTTCGTTCAGCATAATTAATAATGCGTTTAATGGTCAAATAGTTAATAGTAATTTTACATCTCATTCTCAGCCGACGTAGTAAATAATCATGGTAAAGAAAATTTCCCTTGTGTTAAAATAGAGTAAATAAGGAAATTATTGGGGTAAGGTAGTTGTTGATGAATTAAATTCTTTTTTTTATCGCTTTCACTTGTGGAGGGCTCTCTAGGTAGGTAAATTTTGCATTAGTTTAATTTATTGAACTAAGTAGTTCAAAGGCATTAACGAGTAGATGGCTGTCGTAAAATAAGATAACGTACTTGTTTAGCATAGGATGATAATTAATTGCTATTCTATGGCCTATGGTGAATATTTTTAGTATTAATAACATTATAAAACAAATTTATTTATATGGTTGTTATTCTCTTTTAGCATAGGGTCGTGTAGGTAAATCTATAAGTAAATTCAATTTATTAGGGTAAGAGATGTAATATGTGTTGAAAGGATTGAAGTGGTAATTGTTGAGGTTATTTGAAATATTTATTTATTTAGAGGGATCAAGTAAGAAAATTTAGTTGATTCATTACATTGGTTTAATGTGTTTAACATTTAATGATGAGGAGTTTAATGTAAGTAAGTCTATGGACATTGTAATTGGTTTTTGACCTAGACAATGTGAAAGATGAGTGTACTTCCTGTGGATGTAGTGGCATCTGTTTAGTCGTACTCGTCTTGTGTTGAACCTCGATATGAGTCATGGAATGGAGAGACCTGTGAATCCTAAAGGTCCAATAAACATGCGTTGCTTTGGACAACGATTTAAGAGTTTGCCTTATGATTATGTTTGGTATATAAGTGGGATACCGCCTTGTTATGATCGTATGTATCTGTAGGATGATGTTATCTATCTTAATTGATAGTTAGGGTTTACTAGGTGTTAGCAAGGAGAGTGGCTTTCAATGTGGGGCCAGTGCCCGAAGTGGTAGTCAGGATAACCTGTTGAAAGTAGATTAATCAAGTGATAACCTAAAAAGAATTAGGGGGTTAAGGGTAGGTTTAACATTAAACAAGATAAATGGATTTCCTCTCCCAGGCCTGTAGTGCTCTTTTAGACTAAGGATGGGTTGAGAAGGCCTGGTCGGCATGATTGAATTCCTTGTCCTCACAAAAGGAAGGTCGATTCCGCATGTGTCACCCTATGGGGCCGGTGCCTAGTAAGAGGCTGTCAGGATAACCCATGCTAGGACCTTGCGATGACACTCTCCCTACTACGACCTAGCATTCCTTGTATGGTCTCTCCTCATATGTTCTGCATTGTTTCTGGTAGTGGTGTTGTGTTGGTTATGTCATGGTCGTGTGTGGTATTAGAGTTTGGTTATTCTTTGTCTTTTGTCTACCTGACTGTGGTTGTGTGGGACTTCATGTTAACTCCTAGCTCGGGGGGTGGACCTTAGGGTTCCACATGGTCAGGTGGAAGAGCATCCTTATCCATTGGTTATTCCTTGTCGAAGTTCATGTGCAGAAAAGATTTATATCAGTTTTCAGACAATTGTTCTTGTACCAGTTGAGGAAGATGTTTATGTATAATCTTGTACGAGACTTGTGTATCAAATCATTCATAATATATGTAATTTTGATTTAGTCAGAAGATGGCATTGTAAATGATGTAATAATGTGCTTATGTGTAAGGAAAACATTACAGTTGTGTATTTGATCGTGTAGGTTATATTATTTGATGACATGCAATGAATATGAAGATGTTATTGTGCATTGAATTTAGATTCAGTTATTGATGTTAGTGGTGTATGTCAAATTATGTTAGTTGATGTGTAAGTAATGCAGCCTTGAATCCTTAGAGAATGTGTCGTAAGTTTAATGGTGTAATTGGTTAAGTTAACATTACTTTGTCATCTTATTCATTAAAATATATATATATATATATCCTGTGTCATATAGCATGAATGTGAATTTCTCTAAGATGTTCATGGCGGGGCGTTACATCTGGTATCAAAGCCAAGTTTCTAACACTGGGTACTCTAGGTTTATATGAGCCCATCAAGTTATACTAGTTGCTTAATCTCTGAAAGATATTTTCATTAGTTGTCCTCGCCTGGCAACCTGAAGTTGTTCTTGGGTGTGCAGTCAGGAAGATGCCTAGGGGTCGAGGTCCCAGACGTTGGCGAGGTAGGGAATGTGGGAGAGGGGGTGCGAATAGCCCTCCTCCTAGTTCCCCTCATGAAAGTACATAAGAAGGTGGGGGCGAGAATCAAGAGAATCAGGGTCAGTCAGAGGGTGCTCAACTATGCCAGCTTCTTGAAGAGGTCCTTGCTTGTCTAGGTCCTAGGCAAGAGATGGATCAGTCAAAAGTGAGAGATAGAGAACGATCTCCTAGAAGGAGAGAAACCACAGCTGAACAAGAAGCTATTCTTGCAGGCCATATGCGAGACCTTATGAGAGCTCGCCCTCCTACTTTTGAGGGTTCTGGTAGCGGTATGGAAGCAGAGACATGGCTAATTGATTTGGAGAGGTGTTTTGCTATGCATCCATATGGTAACAACACTAAGGCAAGATGTGCCATCATGCATCTTAGAGGTTTCACCTGTACATGGTGGCGACTTGAGGAACAGAAGTTGCATCTAGATATCGACACAGTATCTTGGGAACTATTCCTAGAAAGGTTCAGAGCTTGATTTCTGTCAGACCATTGGAAGCAAAGGCGAGCTGACGAGTTCCATGGATTGAGACAGATGGCCATGACAGTGGAACAGTACGAGCACAGATTTTATGAACTCAAGCAGTATGCAGGCATTGGAAATGATGAGGCCATGTTGGTTCAGCATTTTATTAGAGGTCTGAATGCACGCATCAGTGGAGGAGTCTGGGTTTTCGAGCCGAAGACCATGGAGGTGGCAGTTGAGAAGGCTCAACTGGTGGAGGAGAATTTGACCATGGCTTTAGGGGGTCATACAGGTGTGCAGATTGGTAGTGATTCTCGAGCAGGGTCTGGGTTCCGAGGGAGTCAGTCTCAGATAGCAGGTAACTCAAGGAGTCATCATGTACCTTCTAAGAGTGGACAACAACAATAGCAGTATTCCCAGACGAAATCAAGAAACTCTCAATATCAGCAAGGTAGTAGATTTCAGTCCAGAAAAGATCAAAGTTGGCAAAGAATTAGGCGTGATCGTGCTAGTCAGCCAGTGTAGAGCACACAGTTTGCAGCAAGTAGAGGAAGTTTTCAGCAGTCAAGTGCCCCTGTAGGCGGTGGAGGTTTTGGTAGAGGAACAGGATGTTTCTCTTGCAGCCAGTAGGGCCACATTGCTAGATAGTGTCCGTGTAAGAATACTACAGGATTTGGTCAGAGGCCCACAGCTTCAAAGCCAACTGTGGGAGATGCAGGCAGGTCACATAGGGTGTTTGCGGCGGTAGATAATCACCAAGAAGAGCATCAAGGCACCATTGTGGAGACTACAAGTGTCTTGCGAGGTATTACAGTTTCTATTCTTTTCAACTCGGGTGCTTCAGATTCTTTCATTTCCCCTTCTATAGTGGAGCGTTGCAAGTTGGTGGTAGCAAAGCAAGATGTTAAGTGGCAGGTGGAATTGGCTTCTGGATCTAGGGTAACAGTAGACTCTCTGGTGTATGGCTGTGAGTTGAGGATAGATCCCTTTCTTACCACGGTGGATCTTCACATTATACCCCTAGGATCCTATGATATAGTTTTGGGTATGTATTGGTTGGATGCTCATCGAGCAGTCATAGATTGTCACCACAAGTTAGTGAGGTGTGTTGATAATTTAGGCAGTGAGGTAGAAGTGGTTGGTATTCAGAGACCCATCTCTTTGCGTATGATTTCTGCCATGCAGTTGAAGAGATGTATGCATCGAGGATGCAAGTTGTTTGCCGTGACAGTTAATGACTTAGATTTTGAGGAGAATAGGGGGACATCCCTCGATGATCATCCTATTCTCAAGGAGTATGCAGATGTCTTTCCTAGTGAGATCCTGGGTATGCCACCTAAGCATGATATTGATTTTAAGATAGACATGGTTCCCGGAGCAGAGCCTATTTCTCAAGCTCCTTATCGGATGATACTCAAGAGCTTAAGGAGCTACGGTTGCAGCTAGAGGAGTTGTTAGCAAAGGGGTTCATTCGTCCTAGTGTCTCTCCATGGGGAGCACCAGTTATTTTTTTGAAGAAAAAGGATGGATCTCTTCAGTTGTGCATTGACTATCAACAGCTTAATAAGGTGACTATAAAGAACAGATACCCATTGCCATGACTTGATGACCTTTTTGATCAAATCAAGGGGGCTAAGGTGTTTTCAAAGATAGACCTAAAGTTAGGATATCATCAGTTGCGCATCTTTGAGGCTGACATCCACAAGACAGCATTTTGTACCCGTTACGGACATTATGAGTTCACTGTTGTACCTTTTGGGTTGACGAATGCACCATTTGTGTTTATGAGTCTGATGAATGGTGTATTTCACACCTATCTCGATAAATTTATTCTTGTATTCTTGGATGATATATTGATCTACTCGAGGTCTATAGAGGAGCATGAAGAGCATTTGCGACAGGTTCTGCAGTGTTTAAGAGAAAATCAGTTATATGCAAATCTGGCTAAATGTGATTTCTTTCAAATAGAAGTGAAATATTTGGGACATGTTATTTCTAAGAAGGGTATTGCAGTGGATCCTTCAAAGATTCAAGCCATCATGGATTGGCCTACTCCCACCAATGTATCAGAGGTTCATAGCTTCATGGGTTTAGCAGGCTATTATCGACGATTTGTGCAAGGATTTTCAAAGATAGCTCACCCTATAACTTCTCTTCAGAGAAAAGGAAAGAAGTTCATTTGGTTAGAACAATGTCAAGTAGCCTTTCAAACTCTTAAGGAGCGGTTGACTAGTGCACCCATTCTAGTAGTGCCTGATCCTTCCAGAGATTTTGTGGTATGTACTGATGCATCCTTGGAAGGGTTAGGAGCAGTTTTAATGCAGGAGGGTTGTGTGATAGCCTATGAGTCCCGCAAACTCAAAGATCATGAGTTGAATTATCCTACACATGACCTAGAGTTAGCTGCTGTTGTGCATGCATTAGTGAGATGGAGACACTTTTTATTGGGGCATCAGTTTGAGCTACACAGTGATCACCGAAGTTTACAGTACATTTTTACACAACCAAACCTGAATGCAGGACAGAGGCGGTGGATGGAGTTTCTATGTGAGTACGATTTTGAGGTAAAATACATCCAAGGTAAGGAAAATGTGGTGGTAGATGCTCTTAGTCGGCGAAGACATGAACTTTCATCAATCTCTCTTGGAGTGGATTTGAGAGGACAAATTCTTGCAGCACTCCCTACAGATAGATGGTATTGGGAAGTGAAAGCAGAAGTTGAGTCTGGTAGAACCTTGGAGGGCAGATATGTTAGATATTCTATTGAGTCAAATGGTCTCTTGCGGCATTTAGGTCGCATTTATGTTCCTTCTACAGAGGGTCTCCGTACCTTAGACATGACTGAGGCACATCAGGCACCTTATGCTGCTCATCCAGGTGTCAAGAAGATGTATGCAGACCTCCGTTAGATATATTTTTGGGCTGGAATGAAGAGGGATATTGCTGATTTTGTTCCGAGATGTCTAGAATGTCAGAGGGTTAAGGTGGAACATCAGCATCCCGCAGGTCTTCTCCAGCCACATCTAATTCCAGAATGGAAATGGGACATCATTTCAATAGACTTTATAGTTGGTTTACCCATGACCTCTTGTTGTCATGATGCAATAATGGTCACTGTAGACAGGCTTATGAAAGTAGCACACTTTTCTCCTGTCTGATCTTCATATAATGCTTCATCTGTAGCCAAAATTTTTATGGAGGAAATAGTCTGATTGCATGGGATTCCTCGCAAGATTATCTCTGATCGTGATCCAGTGTTCACTTTAGCTCTTTGGACATCCCTTCAGCATGCATTGGGGACTCAGTTAAACTTTAGTTCAGCTTATCATCCGGAGACTGATGGGCAAATTGAGAGGGTCAATCAAGTCCTCAAGGATATGCTCAGAATGTATGTCATGGATCAGCAAAACCATTGGGAAGATTATTTGTATTTGGTGGAATTTGCGTACAATAATGGGTACCACAGTTCGATTGGCATGTCTCCCTTTCAGGCTGTATATGGTCATCCTTGTCATACCCCACTGAGTTGGGATCGTCTTGAGGATAGAGTTCTCCTTGGACCTCAGATGCTCCAAGAGATGGAGCAGCAGGTTGATCGCATTAGAGAGCATCTGGTGGCAACACAGGATAGATAGAAGAAATATGCAGATGCTCATAGACTTGATCGTCAATTTTTAGTTGGTGATCCGGTGTTCTTGCGGGTGCATCCGCGAAAGAGTCTGATCTGTTACGAAAAAGGCTCTAAGCTTGCACCGTGCTTTGTAGGGCCATTCAAGGTTTTGGAGAGAATTGGTCCTATTGCATACCATCTTGCTTTGCCACCTAGCTTGTCATGCATCCATAATGTATTTCATGTTTCTATTCTTAGACCCTATCATCCAGATATTTCTCATGTCCTTGATTGGAATGCCTTACAGGTAGAGGACGGGCAGCTAGCTTTGGAGCCCATAGGCATTTTGGAGCACAAGAGACTCGCTCTCAGGGGCAGAGTCATAGAGCAGGTAAGGGTCCAGTGGGATCCTTGTGATGAGACTTCAGCTACCTGGGAAGATTCATTCCGAATGCGAGAGTTATACCCATATTTGTTTGCAGGCTTCCAGGAGTAAGCCTGATCCTAGGGGGGAGGATGTAGTGCCCCTCACCTTGTCGTCTGTCTGATTGATAGTTGCTTATTAGGATTTGACATTTTGACAGTATCTTAGATCATTTGATGATGGATTCCTTGTTATTTTGTTAGTTGACTATGGAACTAATCATTATGATAATAGTTGTTGATGTTGGATTCTGTTATTTTATGCTTTACAATTGATAAATAAACTAGATGTTTCAGATGTTTTGATGTTAATTGCTATATTTGATGGTGAGATAATTGATTGTTTTAACTTGTTGATAAGTAACCAGAAATCTTGTTCAATGTAGTGATTTATTTATACATGAACGTGAATGGAACAGTGTCATATTACTCGCTCTCGAGTACCCTACCCCATTGCGATTTCCATTCACTATATGACTGCATGTGGGTATATATCATGTTATGTTTAACCGTGCGGTTACTGTAGGATGCAGGTACTAGGCACCAACTCCACCTGATTTACCAGGTCTGAGCGTGCCTTCGCTAATGGAATGGTTGTATGGAGTTAACATGGGGTCCCCTGTCATTGTTGTCTAGTTGTCAGTTTACCTTTGTGGTCATTGTTTGTCACTTGATCATGACTTGCAAGCAACTAATGTTACAGCCTGATGTCTAACTAGGTGAAAAGGTGTTTTTGTGTGTAAGGAAGAATTGTGCATTAATTATTATACGAAAAATATAAGGTTGATAATTAAATATATTGATTAATGTTGATAATTGTTAATGATTGCGGTAAATAAATTATAGGTTATGGGAAGTAAAATTATGGATTAATAGATATAAGAAACTTTATATTATTAATTATAATATTATTTGCTTGAATATTTAAATAAATAAATGAGTTGTAAATTAAATTGTAAGATTTAATTAATAAAATAAGATTATTTTTGAGTTGTATAGTTGGGTAGTTGCAATGTGTTAATTTAATTAATTAAAAAAAAAAAACCCTCATTGTGGAATAACAGACTATTAACGGATCTGAGAAGAGGAGGGTTTTAAAAAGGGGGGAAAGAGGGATTGCGGGGAGGGGGGAAGAGAAAACGGGGAGGAAGCTTGGATTGTAGCAGTTCAAACAGACTTCTCGATTCAAATGTCACAACCAGGTTCTTTAGATTGATTGATTCTTCTTCTGACTCTCTTTCTGAATCTATACATGTTCGTGATGATTGCTTCTTTTATTACAAAACAGATTTCTTTTAGTTGAAATGTTTTCTGCTGGATCATGCTGTCACTACTGCAATCAATCCTTCTCAATGGACGGATTTCCTTTTTGTATGTGAATCATAGGATCTATTATAGAAAGAATGTTATTTACATTTCTTCACCTTCCTCCAAACCCTTAGACTGAGAAGTGTTTTCATTCAAACAAGATCACCACAGATTGCATTTTGTTTTCTCCATTTCATAGATACCATTTCCTGCATATCTCCTTCTCTCTACGACGTTAAATTTCAGCGTCATACAATAGTTTCTTTCCTTTTCTACATTGCAATCTCTTAACAACTTCTGTGTAATTGATTTAATATGCCATAACATTGTCATGATAAGTGGAATGCCTGTGGAGTCTCATCGAACTCTTGTACATGGCATTGACGGAGTATTTCTGCCAAATCGTTGGTATGTAACCTTGGACCAGCGTATAGATGGAAGGTCTTGAACATACAGTTTAGACGTTTCCTCAGATCGCCTTGCAAATTCCTTGCATAGACTTAACCACGTATTTTCTTCTATCAATTTACTTCTTTTTCTCTTAGACATTAAACTGTTTGCCAAACATCCATTCGGCACTGCCATTTACCACGATCATTAGTAATTGATTTTGAAATTGCGGCAATCCTTTGAGCGGCGTTATGCCATCAATGAACCTTGGATCGGACCTATATGCTAATTCTAGGTTAGTCACACTTATGTAGATATCTGTTTATATATGTTCGGCTTAGGTATATGATTTTTCCTCATGTTGGTGTTTGATAATAATTATCATCCTTTGCAATGATCTCCTTAATGCTACTGTTATCCAATCGCACCTTTCCACAAACATTTGACCTATTTATACTACCAACGGTGGTTGACTGTATACCAATCTCTCCCTTAGTAATGAGTTTAGGCAATCATTCGAAATTAGAGATCGTTGTGTTTAGCCAGTCGCCCATCTGGTAGGGTTATTCTTGCAGATCGCACCTTGTAATACCAGTTTCAATTGCAATGTAGTAAGACAGTCACCATACTAGTATTGATAATGAGGAAATGAACACTGCTATGGAGGGTTGTCAATATGATGCGTAACACTGCTCTTGCAACAAATCCATTTTGTACATATTCTGCAATCGATCTAACCATACAGATCGCTTTTATCAGCTAGTTGCACGTTTGGAAAGGTTATTGCATACAGATCGCACCCTCAGTGCAGTCAGCATCCTTTTAATGATCTCATAACCAATGCATATCATTAGAATCCAGACGCTATCCTGCAATCATTTGCAATCAGTGGAACAATATGCTGTGTAGCTTCCACTCAGGCAGTCCGTGCGCTCTGGTGACGCTTTCATAGAGTGCCCTAATTTATATTGACTTCATGCCTTCGTTCCTATTGCTTAAGTAATGTAACTTCTACTCTAGTATTCACCAAAGGATTAGGGCAGTGAAATTATAAATTAAGGGAGAGCACAACGTTGTTAACTTCATTCAGCATAATTAATAATGCGTCTAATGGTCAAATAGTCAATAGTAATTTTACATCTCATTCTCAGCTGACGTAGTAAATAATCATGGTAAAGAAAATTTCCCTTGTGTTAAAATAGAGTAAATAAGGAAATTATTGGGGTAAGGTAGTTGTTGATGAATTAAATTCTTTTTTTTATCGCATTCACTTGCGGAGGGCTCTCTAGGTAGGTAAATTTTGCATTAGTTTAATTTATTGAACTAAGTAGTTCAAAGGCATTAACGAGTAGATGGTTGTCGTAAAATAAGATAACGTACTTGTTTAGCATAGGATGATAATTAATTGCTATTCTATGGCCTATGGTGAATATTTTTAGTATTAATAACATTACAAAACAAATTTATTTATATGGTTGTTATTCTCTTTTACCATAGGGTCGTGTAGGTAAATCTATAACTAAATTCAATTTATTAGGGTAAGAGATGTAATATGTGTTGAAAGGATTGAAGTGGTAATTGTTTAGGTTATTTGAAATATTTATTTATTTAGAGGGATCAAGTAAGAAAATTTAGTTGATTCATTACATTGGTTTAATGTGTTTAACATTTAATGATGAGGAGTTTAATGTAAGTAAGTCTATGGACATTGTAATTGTTTTTTGACCTAGACAATGTGAAAGATGAGTGTACATCCTGTGGATGTAGTGGCGTCTGTTTAGTCGTACTCGTCTTGTGTTGAACCTCGATATGAGTCGTGGAATGGAGAGACCTGTGAATCCTAAAGGTCCAATAAACATGTGTTGCTTTGGGCAACGATTTAAGAGTTTGCCTTATGATTATGTTTGGTATATAAGTGGGATACCACCTTGTTATGATTGTATGTATCTGTAGGATGATGTTATCTATCTTATTTGATAGTTAGGGTTTACTAGGTGTTAGCAAGGAGAGTGGCTTTCAATGTGGGGCCGGTGCCCGAAGTGGTAGTCAGGGTAACCTGTTGAAAGTAGATTAATCAAGTGACAACCTAAAAAGAATTAGGGGGTTAAGGGTAGGTTTAACGTTAAACAAGATAAATGGATTTCCTATCCCAGGCCTGTAGTGCTCTTTTAGACTAAGGATGGGTTGAGAAGGCCTGGTGGGCATAATTGACTTCCTTGTCCTCACGAAAGGAAGGTCGATTCCGCATGTGTCACCCTATGGGGCCGGCGCCTAGTGAGAGGCTGTCAGGATAACCCATGCTAGAACAGTGCGATGACACTCTCCCTACTACGACCTAGCATTCCTTGTATGGTCTCTCCTCATATGTTATGCATTGTTTCTGGTAGTGGTGTTGTGTTGGTTATGTCATGGTCATGTGTGGTATTAGAGTTTGGTTATTCTTTGTCTTTTGTCTACCTGACTATGGTTGTGTGGGACTTCATGTTAACTCCTACCTCGAGGGGTGGACCTTAGGGTTCCACATGGTTGGGTGGAAGAGCTTCCTTATCCATTAGTTATTCCTTGTCGAAGTTCGTGTGCAGAAAAGATTTATATCAGTTTTCAGACAATTGTTCTTGTACCAGTTAAGGAAGATGTTTATGTATAATCTTGTACTAGACTTGTGTATCAGATCATTCATAATATATGTAATTTTGATGTAGTCAGAAGATGGCATTGTAAATGATGTAATAATGTGCTTATGTGTAAGGAAAACATTACAGTTGTGTATTTGATCGTGTAGGTTATATTATTTGATGACATGCAATGAATATGAAGATGTTATTGTGCATTAAATTTAGATTCAGTTACTGATGTTAGTAGTGTATGTCAAGTTATGTTAGTTGATGTGTAAGTAATGCAACCTTGAATCCTTAGAGAATATGTCGTAAGTTTAATGGTGTAATTGGTTAAGTTAACATTACTTTGTCATCTTATTCATTAAAATATATATATATATATCCTGTGTCATATAGCATGAATGTGAATTTCTCTAAGATGTTCATGGCGGGGTGTTACAGAAGGAAAGAAAACCATAGACCCAAACACAGAGGATAAGGGAAAGAAAGCCATAGACCCAAGAGCTCTTATGGAAGAAATAAGGAAACAACTCGAGGGTCTAAAGCAGCAAATGTCAGATCTCAAGATGGGTACAAACACTAAAACCTACTCCTTGGAAGATATTGCACCGTACCCATTTGATAAAAGCTTGAACATGACACCATTTCCCTTTCGATTTGAAGTTCCTAAGTTTGACAAATACAAAGGGAAAGGGGACCCTAGAGATCACATTAGGAATTCAACATAGCATGCATGGAAGTAGCTCACAATGAGACCTACTTAATGAGACTATTCCCTAGATCTTTAGGTAGTCAAGCTATGGAGTGGTTCTCACGGCTCCCACCGGGCATCAAATCTTTTGATGAGTTAGTCAACAAATTTATCACGCACTTCTCGTACAATATTGAACACGAAGTCTCTATGCTTGATTTATGCAATACCAAGCAAAAGAGTGGCAAATCATTTGCCACCTTTTTACAAAGATGGAGACAACTAGCAAGCAAGTGCTCATATGATGTACCAAAAAAGTAGTTAATGGAGATGTTTGTCTATAACCTCAACTCAAATCTTAGCTATCAAATACAAATCCAATGCCCTACTTCATTTTCAAAAGTCATTGAAATGGGATTGTTTATCGAAAAAGCTATGATCGCCAAGGGGCAAATCAAGTTATACAAGGACACACCTACCTCCAACTACACGACTGACAAATCAAAGTTTTGGACTAAAAACAAAAATGTCATCCATGATGGAGTAGTTGATGCCAAGGTGGCGGCTCCCAAGAAACAACCCATACTCACTCTCAAAGGAGAGGCAAGCAATGTTACACCCAACAAAACATTCTCTTGGGAGCCATGACCATGGTTCAACACGAATCCAAGGCGAAAGTTCACACAGCTAGGTGAGTCCCAAGAATCCGCATTAAGGAAGCTATTGGCCAACAATGAAATCTCTCTACTACCAACAAGTGATTACGAACCTCAAATTAAACCTCACTATTGGAAAGACACCGACTATTATGAGTATCATAGAGGAAGGCGACATACAACCAACAATTGTATCCGTCTCAAACATGTTATTCAAGATGTACTTAATTAAAATCAAGGAGGAACCCAACAACATACCTCCAATGAGACACATGTGGCTTACAGGGATCCACTTCTCAATCATGACAGGTCGTACAACAACAATAACAACAACGGTAATAACAACAATAGTAACAACAACAACGGCAACAACAACAACAATCGCAATAGGCAAAATCATAATAGTGGGAATAGTAATGCCAACTACACAAGTGTGCCATTCGACTATACCATTAATTGCATATCGGAGCATGTCCCACAAATCAATGTGGTCACGCCCAACCAACAATCAGAACCCAACAGAACTGGTTGTAGTATCATTACCCGCATCAGAAAAGTCACGTTGAATATCCTCCCTCTAAGGTCGTCACCTTCTTAGTCCAACTTCTATTAGTATAATGTCATAGACCAACTACAGAAGACTCTGGTCCACATTTCTATCTTGGAGTTGTTGCGTCTATCTCCTTCCCATAAGGAGATTCTCAATAAAGCCTTAGTGGAAACCACTGTCCCCACTAACTTGGCCCAAGAGAAGTTTTAGGCCATGGTAGGTAATCTGACCTCCTCAAGTACCATATCATTTACCGAGAAAGATGACCTCTCAATGTCTCAACCTCATAACACCCCTCTACATATTGTCACCTTCATCCACAAGAACCGCATCAAGACGGTTCTCATTGATGGGGGAACCGGTTTAAATATTTGCATGTTGAAGCTAGTCCTTACATTGGGGTTCTCCAAAAATGCAGTTGATCCAAGAAAGAAGATAACTATCAAAGCCTATGATGAAGAGGAGAGAACTACCAAGGGAACATTAGTATTGTTGGAAACAAGGTGGATAACTGAGAGGGGGGGTGAATTAGTTATCTTAAATAATTTAACTTTTTGTTCTTCTTTAACAATTAGTGCAGTATCAAAACATATAAGCATGCATAACCATGAAAGCAGAAATAAGATCAATACACATAACACAATGATTTTGACATGGAAAACCCTGTTAAGGGAAAAACCACGGGGTGACTAACCCAAGATTGTATTCTCTATTAAAAGAATAAGAAGTACAAAATGTCACTTACCAATTAGGGCTCATTGCTCGAGCACACTGCTCACAAGAGGCTCACTACCTACAAGAGATTCATTGTCTACAAGGTCTATAGAAAGTAACCAGGTGTTTGAACTGATCAGAGACATCCACATATGCTGAGGTTCAGTTCCGATTAGGCTCAATATACTGATCTATTGCACTTCATTTTTCCTCTGCTTGGTGCTGCTGTTCTGTCACATACTATACATGTATAGCTGCTTCCACACTACTCTCTACCTTTTCTCGCACTCCCTATTATCATACACACACCTTCATGTCGAAATCCATCTGGTATATATATCTGCACCAAGGATTTCAACATCTTTCTAGTCGGCATCCAGAATAAAGATTTTCCCAAACTCTGGTCTGTCGGCTGAATCCATGCTTACTAAGTGATGCGTATCAAAGAGATAGTTATATAAGTCATCAATCATGTCGGCCAACTATGAATGATCGCTCAAGAAGATTTATCACCATCAATTTCTCATCCAGATTTAGGTCTGATGCTATGTCGGTTAGTTCTTGCTCAGTTTGCTCTGCCTATCAGGAACCCAACACTTAGGCGCTCATATATTTTCACTTTTTCATCACCAGAGGCTCAATCTCTGGAATGTGGTAGTCATGGTACTCCTCTTGATTTCCCCAAGTCTGCACTTTGCTTGGATACATCCTCTGAGAGATCTGGACCTAACTGTCAGACCTTCCTGCATGCTCTGTTCTTGCTCACCGGTCCAAAATACTCTTCAATCTGACTTTCGGTATAGACATAGCATGTGCTGTGGATGAGTGGGATGGACTTTGTTGCCATCAATGACAACACTCATGAAGCCACACAGTATCTCTTGCCAACAATCTCCGCCTTTGGCATTGATGGCAACACTTAGTGAAAAATGACTGTCATAGCACACTCCCCCTTGGATGATGCTCTGTCTTATGTACACTTTTACCGGAGCTCCCCCTTAGCTAGATTCCACATTTTTCACTGCTTCTCACTCCCCCTTTGACATCAATGGCAAAGAGTGAAATCCGCACACCAAAATTTGTAAAGAAAAATAACCTATATATTGTCAGATAAGTATATATACATGTTGTACTTACATATACTTAAGGATATCCGCAAAGGTATTCTTCAACTGTACAACTTCTGTTGCCCAACTATGCTTCATCCTATCCAAAATTGATATGTGGCCACTTAACAAAAATATAGAAGCTTCTACCCTCTTTAAGTTTGCTGGATCACTGGTCCGGGCTATGGTCTAGGCATCAGTTAGGGCCTTATGCATTGCTTCTAACTTAGGGATAATTATCCCTCTTAATTCACTTAGCCTGCTTATTCTATTCTTCTTCTCCTTTTCAAGCCTCTTTATTTCATTAATAGTGGCAATAGTTTGACACTCTTGATTTATTATGGAAGAGGTGAGAGGATCAAAAATTTGAGATAAACTTGACAGTTTACTCTCTTGTTCTTCCACCTTCTTGGCAATGTTTGTTGTCACTATGGACCAGGATAGACAAAATTTGTATAAATCTCCACCATCTTTAAGAGCATTTTCTAGGCTCTTTATCCCACTATCCAGATTTCTCCTATCATTTGCTATAAGTCCCTGTACTTCAGAGAATCTCTTTCCCAAAAACTCTTTCCGGACTTTCTCTTCTGCTGACTTCTCCAAAGAATCAAAATGTGTGCTAATAGAATTAACAAGAGATTTCAAGTTACCAGATGAAGAGGCCGAAAGATCCTTCTAGAAGGATGGCATGATCTTCTCCAACACATCAGATGCAATCTCTATCAGCTCATAGTCTTCCATGTGAGACTTCAGAAGGTTTTCTTTTGCTTTGGCTTGAGCAAAAGATGCTACCTTCATTGTCTGGACTGGAGAGAGAGAGTCAAAATTGAGTGGTCCTTGAAATAGCTCCAGTTCATCTAATTCCATTATTTCCTTGGTCAGGAAGTCTTTAACTGCTTCTGCAGTGTCTCTTGCCAGAGACAGAGTCTTCTTTTCTTTTCCCACCTCAGAACTGTCATCCGGGATCTTATCTGTTTGATCTTCTTCTCTTCCCTTTTTCTCCTCTTCTTGACTTGCTTTCTCCTCTTTTCTTGCTTCTCCTTTAGTTTCGAAGTCTGCTAGGGGATCCGGAAGAGAGATGTTTACTTCTTCATGGACTTCCTCTTCCGGAATAGAGGAATCCAAGTCCTTGGTCTTCTCCTCACCTATCTCCTTTGACTCTTCTGCAATTTTCTCAGTAGAATCTTCCTTTGAAGCACTTGATCCTTCAACATCCATGGCAAAAGGTTCATCACTTATGTCCTCTATAATAGGAAGATTAAATCTTTTATATGCATTCCGAAGGATGTCTTCAGTCTCTTTTGCCACCTGATCAGTCTCTTCAAGCATAAGCTTGTTCTTTCTGGCTTTGCTCCGAAACTCATCCTTGCAATCCTTGAAGATCATCTTCATTTGTTTTGGAGTGATGGAAGGATAGAGCTAAATAGCTATATGTTCCCAGATCTCTAGGTCCTTTGCCTTAGCATTGTTCTTTCTCATTTCAAGTTCCTTCTATAGGCTTTTGGGAATAAGAGATATGATTTCAATGAATGCTTTATTATAGATGTGTAGATACCTGACTGTAGCATCTTGCAAGATCTTCTGGTCAGCTTCAATAAATTCATCATAGAATTTTATCATTGGTTGCAGATTTCCATCCACAGTGACTACCTTGATGACATTAGCAATGGAGAGAGTAGGCCTTTCAACAACATCTTTTGCCTTTTCTTCTGTATGTTTACCAGCAGAGGATTCCTCGTATGTTTTCTTCTTCTTCCTCATTTTCTTAACTTCTTCATCAGATTCTATTTCTTCATCATCCTTTTGGCTTATGTATGACCTTGTGGCCTTTGTCTTTGTTCTCTTTTCTCCTTTTCTGAATGTCTTTGTTCTGGTTTTGAGGCTTTTGGGCTCTTAGTAGTGGCAAGTGCAGAGCTCTTTGAGGATCTAGTCCGAGAGGGGGCTTCCATCGAAGTACTTTCTTTTTCTGCTTCTTGCCTTTCTTTCTCTGCCCTTTCTACCTTCTCTCTGTTGGAATCAATTGCCTCCTTTGATATCCCATATCTCTTGGCAACTTCTTCTACTTCCCTTCTCACTTTTCTCTTGATCTCAGGCTGTCTCAGTTCAACATGAATTTTTACACTCAACTCTTGGAAGGTTCCAAACCTTTTTGCCTCAGGGTCCTTTGGTTGACTTAGCAGGTGTTGAACATGTAGCTCTAGAATTTTCTCATCTACTTCATAGCCCATTAGCATAATCCAGAATGTTCTCAGTTCCACTGCCTCCATTAGGCATTGATCAGTGTCTACCATGAAGGACACTGTATCCTTGTATTTTTCAACTAGAGATTGGGGGATTCTCTCTCTGGCCTACATCATGCCTTGGAAGTTTTTGAAGTAACCCCAGAGTGCTGTACTTTGTGCCTTGGCATCACCAAGCCCATACATATAATCTCTAATTTGTATGGCAACTGGTTTGTCATTTTGCCATACCCAACCACTGGATCTAGGTAGCTCATTCATATAGTAAAAGAATAGACATAGTATCAAGCCACCATACTTAAATGAATTCTTCTTATCCTTCTTTATTTTCTGCAAATTCTCTAACAATTGGTTCAGGAGAAGCTCACAAAGATCATAGTCAGCATTTTTCCTTAGCATTTCATATGTAGTATATATAGCAGTTCTGGATACTGAATTCTCCCTGCAGGAGTGATAGATTTTGTAACCAATTATCATAGAGGCAAATTTGATATCCGGATCTATGATGTATTCTATTGTCATTGCTCTCTTGTCAAATTTTGATCCGGTAGCCTCACTTACAATTTGGTTTTTGACTAATTTGAGAGCAGGCAACCCACCGGATTAGTGCAATCCAGTTACCGCCCTAATGGCATCTTTTGTGATCTTAAATGGCCTCATCAACCACATAAAGTTGTCATGCATTCTGCTCAGAACATACCGGACCCATTCATCTTTTGCAAAATAGGGGAAATGGATGCAATGTCCAAAATGTTTATCCCAGATGGCCTTATATTGGGGTTTAATTTCAAATGTTTCATCTATTAATTCCTTGTGATAGATATCCATCAGCTTGGATTCCCCAAATTCCTCAATGTTGGCATGAATGTATACCCTAACATCTTCTACATGCATAAACCCCATGCGGAATGCTAGAGAATGCGCCTAAGGGATCAACTTCTAGGGATTTGTAAGGATGTTTCTTCAACTTAGGGCACGGCCTATCAGTGATCTTAACCACATTTGGAGTAGCCATCATTCAAAAGATTCAGAGAGAGATATTCAAGAGCGGAAATACCTTTTTACGCTTCTAGGGTTCATAATAAGAGCTAAAACAATCACTGGTTGAATCAAATTCTACGGTTGATCCTTGAGAGGGTTGAAGCAATCTTGTTGCAAAGCTCTTTCTTTCTTCTTCTCAAATGCAAATGTGCAAATGATGAACAAAAGAACCCTTTTATTTCTGCACAAACCCTAATTCCATATTGCAATAAATGCACAACTTAAGTCATTCTGGTTGCCTTGTTCTCCTTGTTCTGAGAGAGATCCTTCCGGATCACTGAGATGCACTTAGAATGATAAATTACAATGTATCTCCCTTCCTTGAATCATCCTATTTATCCGCAAATCAAGGTATTCCAATTTTGAATCATACCGGATCTAACTGTGAGAATATTACTTTTACCAGATGACTGTCAAACCGGATCAATTTTGAATGATTAGCTTCTTCAACCTTCTTGTGGATCTTTTATATTTTTACCAAGGGTTATTTAGATATCTCTTTGAGAACTCTTCAATCCGTTACACTCCATGTGCCAATTTAGGCACCAATTGACTGGCTGGGGGAAATTGTTTTCTCTTGTGACTCACCCTGAGCCAGAGCTCATCTATTTAGTTTCTGGAAGGAATATCAGCACCAGATTCTGGGGCGGATCCATCCCCAACATTTTTTGAACTTCTCTTCACCCAAATCTTGTTCATCTCCCTTTGAACTTCATCCGCATTCACTTTTTCTTTTCCTTTGTCTTGATTTTGATTATGATGCACCGGACCCCTTTTATCCTAATTCTTACTTCTACAAAATTTGGTAATATGACCGGATCTATTACAATTGTAGCAAGCTATATTTATTTGCATATTTGACTGATATCTTCTTGATCTGCATTGATTAGCCATATGTCCCATTCTATTGCATGCAAAACATCTACCATTGAATGAATTGTTTATTTGCATATTTCTACATTCATGAGATTTGTGACCATACCTTTTGTAGTTAAAACACTGTCTGGAGAAGGATGAATTAGTCTGATTCATTCTTCTTCTGCACTGATTTGCTTTATGACCAAAGTTATTGCAATTGTAGCAGTATCTATTGAAGGATGGATATCTTTGAGCATTTGGTTGTCTTACCAGAGCTCTTCTAGGCCTGTACCTTGGATTTCCTGATCCAGAGTTCTTCTGACCGGATTCAAAGCTTTCACCTTTCTCATACCCTAAGCCTTGCTTGTCATCTACCCTCTTTTGGCTTTCAAGAAGAACTTCAAGTTGAGCAGAGCTTATCTTGAATTTCTCTCTGTATTCATTTGCTATTTGAAGATCCCTTTTAACAGTGTCTATCTGATTCTCAATTTGTTCTTCATTAGCTCTAGCTTCTTCAAGATCAGATTCCAGATGCCTGATTATTCTATCCATTTTGTGGTAGTCTTCTAATTTCTCTTTGAGAGATTGTTTTAGATTATCTTCAATTTTTCTCTTCTCTTCTATTTCTTGGGTGAATTTCTTAACCTCTGATTCCATTTCATGTCTTACCATGATGACCTCTTTTGATAGCTTCTCACATAACTTGTTCTTGTCATTCAGATCTTCATTAGTATAATTGGCTTCACTTTGACTTGCTAATTATTGAAGTAGTTCCTTTCTCTTTTAGTTCATTTATGAAATCATCAGCTTGTTTGAGTCTTTCCCTCAAGATATTGACTTCAAAGTGAGATTGCTCAAGATCATTTAGGGCAGACTGAAGTTGTTCCCTCATACCATACATATCCATTGAGATTCCTAGATCTTCCTCATGCTGTTAGGCTCTATTAGGAGGCACTTAGCTCTGATACCAATTGTTGGAAACAAGGTGGATAACTGAGAGGGGGGGTGAATCAGTTATCTTAAATAATTTAAATTTCTATTCTTCTTTAATAATTAGTGCAGTATCAAAACATATAAGCATGCATAACCATGAAAGAAAAAATAAGATCAATACACATAACACAATGATTTTGACGTGGGAAACCCTGTTAAGGGAAAAACCATGGGGTGACTAACCCAAGATTGTATTCTCTGTTAAAAGAATAAGAAGTACAAAATGGCACTTGCCAATTAGGGCTCACTGCCCGAGCACACTGCTCACAAGAGGCTCATTGCCTACAAGAGACTCACTGTCTACAAGGTATATAGAAAGTAACCAGGTGTTTGAACTGATCAGAGGCATCCACATATGTTGAGGTTCAATTCTGGTTAGGCTCAATATACTGATCTATTGCACTTCATTCTTCCTCTGCTTAGTGCTGCTATTTTGTCACATACTATACATGTATAGCTGCTTCCACACTACTCTCTGCCTTTTCTCACACTCCCTATTATCATACACACCCCTTCACATTGAAATCCATCTAGTATATGTATCTGCACCAAGGATTTCAACATCTTTCTAGTCGGCATCTGGAATACTCAAGATTTTCCCAAACTCTAGTTTGTCGGCTGAATCCATGCTTACTAAGTGATGCGTATCAAAGAGATAGTTATAGAAGTCATCAATCATGTCAGCCAACCATGAATGATCCCTCAAGAATCTTTATCACCATCAATTTCTCATCCAAATTGAGGTCTAATGCTCTGTCGGTTAGTTCTTGCTCAGTCTTCTCTGCCTGTCAGGAATCCAACACTTAGGTGCTCATATCTTTTCACTTTTTCATCACCGGAGGCTCAATTTTGGAATGTGGCGGGCATGGTACTCCTCTTGATTTCCCCAAGTCTGTAGTTTGCTGAGATACATCTTCTGAGAGATCCAGACCTAACTGTCGGACCTTGCTCCATGCTCTGTTCTTGCTCACCGAACCAAAATACTCTTCAATCTGACTTCCGGTATAGACATAGCATGTGTTGCGGATGAGTGGGATGGACTTTGTTGCCATCAATGACAACACTCATGAAGCCACACAGTGTCTCTTGCCAACAAGTATTACCCATACAAGTGGGACCAATAATAAAAGATGTTGTGTGCCAAGTCCTAGATAGGGAGCTCACCTATAATATTCTCCTAGGTAGACCATAGATTCATGCCATGAAAGCTATACCCTCTACCTATCACCAATGCATAAAATTCCCTCACAATGGCAAGAGAGTCACCATCCAAGGCGACCCTGACCCCTTTCAGCATTGTAACTCTGTCCTTTCAAAACCTGATTGCATCATACCAAATAATAGAGCATCTACATCCCCTACCCCACAACATGATTCTACCTCTAATGCTTTCTCATCAAAGCCCAAAGATAGAAAATTACCATCAAAGATAAAGGAGTTGGGGAATATTCCATAGAGCATAGCCTCAATCTGGCCAAGATGCCTTTATCTACTAGATCCTTTGGTCATCTGCTCCTCCTATACCTCCCACAGCTCCCTTTGTAAAATGGGGGACCTTATCAGATGAGATAGAGGAAAGAGATATCCTACAATGGCTTTATACCGAAGAAGAGAACATACAACAAGAACCACCTAGGCTCCCAACAGAAATCTATGGGCGAGGTGATTCTATCCTACATAGAATGGGTTACGAAGGACAAGGCCCCATCAGCCTAAGAAAAGAAGGAATCATAGAACCCATTCAACCTTCTTCCTCCCCATTGGCTAGAAAAACAAAAGGCCTAGGATATAAGGATAAGGGAAAAGATAAAGAAAATGCTTGTCTAGTGGAGATGATCCATACACTTCAAGTGGACAGTGACACAGATTCTAATGAATATGAGTGGGATGAGCTGACAGAGCATTCCTATGATGATAAAGAGGTTGATACCATTCAAACTTATAGCCCCTATCGTGAGGGACAAACGCTACCAAATAGACCATTAGAGTGTGATTTGCCTATCTCTGAGAATACGCCTTTCGAGGAAGGTTCAAGTTCTATCACAATAAACAACTTGGAGGAAAGTACCATCTCGAACACTCCCCCTACCAATACTCCTAGTATATCTATTCAAACTATCAACGAATCAGATCTATCCTCTGACTCCCTCCCCCTTGTGCATCCTAAGCTTATTGACTGGGATCTACGAGGAACCCTGCAACTAGATATGTTCCAAAACGACAATGCCTATATTGACTATATGGAACTTAGGGACCACCTACCAAAGGGGATCATAAATCTGGTTTCTCTATTGAACTTAATATCGTGGATTATTTCGGAGAGGGTGCCAAGCCTTCCAGTCGCAAAAATATCAAAATAAAAACTAGATCTAACGGTGAAAACCATTTTGCAGCACTGTTAGATCCCAAAATAGTAAAAAGAAAGGATGCATCCGAAGGTGAAAACCCAACTGTGGCACTTGATGATGGAAGGCTTGACACTCTCCCTGATGACATGCACCAGGAGAAGTCTCAGATTGTTGTGGAACCCACAGAGCCGGTTAACATTGGAACAAAGGAACAACCTAAGATCATTCACTTTGCTAAGTCTTTAACCCCACCAGAGAAGACTAAGTTTGTACCATTCTTCAAGAGAAAGAAAGTCAATTTACCAGTGAAACAAAATCTTAGAAAGATGCATCCACACATAGCACTTCTTGTCAAAGAAGAACTCAAGAAATTACTGGATGTAGGATTTATCAGAGCTATAGACTATCCGGAGTGGGTCTCCAACATAGTACCAGTGTCCAAACCTAATGGCCGAGTCAAACTATCCAATGAATTTAGAGATCTAAACAAAGCTTGCTGCAAGGATGATTTTCTATTGCCAAATATAGATATGATAGTTGACTTAACATCAGGGCATACCATGTTATCTCTCATGGATGGCTTCTCATGATATAATCAGATCAGGATAGCACTGGAAGACCAGCATAAGATAGCTTTTACTAGTCCATGGGGCACTTTATGCTGGAATTTCATGCCATTTGGGCTAAAGAATGTAGGAGCCACATATCAACATGCTATGACCACCATATTTCATGATATGATGCACGTAACAATGGAAGATTATGTAGATGATATCCTTGTAAAGTCACTCATAAGAGAATCACACCTGGATGTGTTAGAGAAAGTCTTTCAGAGATTAGAGCAATTCAAAGTCAGGTTGAACCCAAAGAAATGTGTGTTTGGAGTCACCTCAGGCAAGCTCCTAGGCTTTATTGTATCATCGAATGGAATAGAGGTGGACCTCGCCAAAGTCAAGGCTATTATGGACATGCCACCACCCAAGACTCTTAACTAAGATCTCTATAGGGCAAGCTACAAGCAATCCGTAGATTCATATCAGTCATCTCCTGCACAAGAACATTCCATTCAGATGGGATGAGAAATGCGAAGAGGCATTCAAAAAACTGAAAGTATCTCATGAATCCACCTATTCTCATGCCTCCTATCCAAGGAAAACCATTGATACTTTACATATCTGCTACACCTACAGCGCTTGGGGCTCTTCTAGCACAACAAGATTATGAAAATAAAGAAAGAGCTGTCTACTACATCAGTCGAACATTAGTGGGCTATGAGTTGCAATACTCTCAGATAGAAAGATCATGTCTTGCGGTAGTTTTTTCTTCCCAAAAACTCTGACATTATATGCTTGCACATCCAGTCAAACTTGTAAAAATAGATCCACTGAAGTACCTACTAAGAAAAGCAGCTCTTACAGGTCGCCTAGCCAAATGGGTAATGCTCCTAAGTGAATATGACATTGAGTATGTAGACAGAAAGGCTATCAAAGGGAAAGTCATTGCTGATCAGTTAGCAGATGCACCACTACATGACACCACACCAATGCAATTCGAGTTTCCAAATGAATCCCTATTCAACATATCAACACATTCCTGGAAGCTCTACTTTGATGGGTCCTACACAAACCATGGATCGGGGGCATGAATCTTGTTTGTAACTCCTCATGGCGACACCATACCGAAGTCTTACCATTTGTTATTCCCATGCACCAACAACATAGCAGAATATGAAGCCCTAGTCATTGGTCTTAAGATGGCAACAGAGTGGAAAATCAAAGAGCTACATGTCTATGGTGATTCCCAACTAGTGATAAATCAGGTCAATGATGATTACCAAACCAAGGATGAAAATCTTGTCCCATACAAGCGGATGGTCGACGACTTTAAGGAATACTTTGTGATCATCTCTTTTGAGTAGATACCTTGCATTGAGAACAAAGCAGTAGATGCCATGGCAACCATTGCCTCTCTCCTTGAAATACTAGAGAATGAGTCACGATATGAGTTCTTAGTGGAAACAATTCAGCAACCAGCTTATGATCTTCTAGAGACCTATTCCATATGCCTTTTAGTTGGATCTAATTCACCTTGGTATGGTAAGATTTAAACTTACCTCAAGGAAAACACCCTCCCACTTGACTTATCTTCAAACCAATGATGAACCTTTATACACCAAACCTCTCGCTATACCATTTTTTTTACACCCTATACCGACGTGGTCTAGATGGTACTTTACTTTGTTGTTTAGAACGAGAAGAATCCCAAAATTCCTTACAAGACGTACATGAAGGGATTTGTGGAACACACTCTAGTAGTCCTTCCTTAGCTAAGAAACTCATGCGTTTGGGTTATTACTAGACGAGCATGGAAACAAATTCATATCAGTTTGTGAAGAAGTACAAACAGTACCAAATACATGGGAACCTGATACATGCACCAGCTCAAGAGTTGAGACCTTTAATGACACCTTGGCCCTTTTTCCAATGGGGACTCTACCTTGTGGGAAAGATCCATCCACCCTCATCCAACGGACATAAATTCATCATGACTGCCACTGAGTACTTTACCAAGTGGATTGAAGTAATTCCCCTCACCACCGTCACAGGTAAACAAATCTCCTCATTCATCCTAAATTACCTCATCTGCAGATATGAAATTCCCTCACCCATTATCATGGATAACGAAAGACCCTTCAAAAACTAGGATGTCCAAGAACTCTGTGACCAATTCAAAATCCAACACCATTTCTCCACATCCTATTATCCCCAAGGCAACGGTCAAGCTAAAGCATCCAACAAGACAATCTTGAAAATCCTCAAGAAGATAGTCAATGATGTTGGTCGTGATTGGCACATCCAACTCAATCCTGCTCTGTGGGCCTACAGAACTAGTATACGCACTCCCACAGGTGCTACACCTTATGCCATGTCTATGGCTCAGAAGCTATCCTCCCCATAGAGGTTGAATTACCATCTCTCAGGGTGTCGTTAAAAGGTCTCATATCAGATGAAGAATACAGAGTTTCCAGATTACAAGAACTAGAGTTGCTAGAGGAAAGGAGACAAAAAACCTTTGACCATCTCAAAGCATATCAACAAATGATGTCACGAAGCTATAACCATAGAGTTCGTCCAAGAGTCTTTAAAGTTGGAGATCTAGTCCTTAAGGAGAATCCCCGCAATCAACAAGATCGGGAAAAGAAAGGCAAGTTCGAACCCAACTGGCTTGGGCCTTATGTAATCGTAGCTGCTTATGGATTGGGGGCATATCAGTTAGCAACATCAGAGGGTGAGCTATTAGATGAGCCAATCAATAGCATGCATCTTTGCTGGTTCTATACCTAGGAGAACCCCAATGTAAGGGGGCATAAAAATACAAAAAAAATAAAAAAATCAGAAAAATACAAAAAAATTAAAAAATTGGAAAAATACAAAAAAATCATCCTTTGGTGAAAACCTGGAAAACAGGCACCTTGGATAGGTATCATGATGAAAACCTGGCGAATAGGTGTCATGTTTACTTTCTAGCTTTCGTGCAAATAAAGCAAAGTGGTGAAAACCTGGTAAACAGGCATTACTTGTGATGAACCGCTTCCTCCATCTTTGGGAAACGAATCACCTTGTGTCCATTCTTCCTTCACTCGTGTCTCATTCGATCCATATCTGTTCCATAATAAAATCCTGACAGTAACCTATCATGGCTTGATACTCTATCTCTTTGTTGCCTTGTCAACCAAGGTTTTATCCCATATCCTATCCACAGTGTAAGACTAGCATAGTGTCTCTTGTCAGTATCCATGGTCCAAGTCCATGAACTACGTCACCTCTACATCATCACGTAGGCAAGGCCATTATTCTAATGCACCCCCGAGGCTCCCACTTGTCCCTGTTGCAAGTATGAGGTGAACCAGTGTTATCATTGATGTCAACATACTCATATTGCATTGACAAGAAGGATTGGATGAGCTGTGTGCTGAGGATATTGAGAAAATTAGCCTCGTCAGGAACAGTGAAGAACAGTGATGAGAAGAAGGCAAATGTATTGTATAGGTTGAGAACCGGAGGATGCGGATTAAAGGGTTTGTAGATATGAGTCTTGAGATGCTTCAGTTAAGATTTCAGAGGTCTGCATAAAGATCTGAAGAAGTTGTGGCTGTCTGTGTGGAACCAGTTCCGGCAAGTGTTTAGAGGTGATAGAGGATCACAGAAAGGTCCGGTGAGGTCCAGAATTGTATAATCCTAATTTGCGGATTGGAAGGAGTGTTTGGGTTGTCCTTGTGATATGTCATCTCAAGTTGTGTATGATTTTGAGGTCTGAAGAACCTTTTGTATCGTAACAGTGGCAACAAACTGTGTTCTTGTAGTACCGGATGATGAAGAGAAGGATTCCAGTAAGTAGAGGAAGTGCGGATGTACCTGGTCATTCAGGCAGGCTTGTGAAGGTTCTTGGATCGTGTTGAGGTTGTGTTGTTGATCCGCATTGGTGGTAGAGCCCAGAATTGAAGATATTCTTCCGGATGAAGTTCTTGTTCAGATTAGCTGACCGGATGAGTTGTTCATCTTGTGGATATTCTTGATGACTCAAGGAAGGTTATGATGATCATTGGATCGTATCCAGTTTGTGTTGGCGGTCCGCATTAAAGTTAGAGTTGGATTTGATGTTATGACTATCAGTTGTTGATGTTCTTCCTATAACAGGCCGACCAGATGTTCTACACGCCTTGCGAATGTTATTGTGATGTTTGCCGACTTAGATGATTGTTCCTAAGTCGATGTCTTGTATAAATAAGTGTTTGTGAATTCATTGTGGTGTGGATTGTGTGGATGAGTGTGGCATAGCGAAGAGAAGTGCGAAAGGTAGAGCAGGGGTTTTTGGGCTTAAATGGAACTGATCCGGACATGGTAGAGATGTCATTCACCAGTACAAGATTGTGATTATTATCACTTTGTAGACAGTGTGTCTCCTTGTAGGCAGTGGGCCTCTTTGTGAGCAGTGTGCTCGGGTAGTGAGCCCTAATTGGCAAGTGCCATTCTTTTTCTTATTCTTCTAACATAGAATAATCCTTGGGTTAATCACCCCATGGTTTTTCCCTTAACCGGGTTTTCCATGTCAAAATCTTGGTGTTTAATGTGTTGATGTTTATCTGCTCTTGTGTTTATGCATTATGCTTTCATGGATGATTAATTGATATGCTATTAACTAACAAAGAAGAATCAAGTGTTTGAAGTAAAAGAAAGCTTTTATACAACTGATTCACCCCCCCTCTCAGTTGTATGCCCTAGATCCAATAGTTGGTATCAGAGCCAAGTTCCTCTGAAAGGAGCTTAACCGCTTGAGGAGATCCAAGATGTCGTCATACAAGAAGGATAGTCCGAAGTTCGATGGAGCCAACTTCACTCTCTGGAACGTTTGCATGAAATGTCACTTGGAATGTATGGGAAAAGCATACTTGGCCATGGTCTCAAAACCATATGTACCTCCACAAGGTGGTCCGACAACTCTGAATGAAATCATAGATGCTGAAAATAATTTGAGGACCAAGGAAGCTCTTCTAAGCGCATTGAATGACTCAGATCTCTCAAATGTTATTGACCTACCAACTGCATATGAGATCTTAACTAAACTGGAACTTCTGTATGAAGGAGATGGGTTTGTCAAAAGTGCAAGGTTGCAAAGTCTGAAAGGGAAATTTGAAAGATTGAAGATAAGAGATGATAAAAACATCACTATCTTTATGCCAAGAGTGAATGAACTGGTATGTGGAATTAGAAATGCTGGTGGAACTCTGGATGAAAATGAGATTGTTTGCAAAATCCTCAGATCCCTTCCTACTGCCTACAAAATCAAGGTTGCTGCCATTGATGAATTCAGAGCCCACACAACTGTCACAAGAGAATAATTGGCTGCAAACTAGCTGCATTTGAAATGACCAAGTTTGGAGATGATCCTCCCAAGACTGAATCTACTTTCAAAGCCAGTGCCTATGTGAAAGGCAAATAGAGATTTGATCTAGGAGAAAACTCTTCAAGGAAGATGTCATGGTATGATCAAGCAAGAAGAGACATGGAAGAAGAAGAAGCAGAAACAGCTCAACTTGAAGCCCTCATTGCAAAGAGATTGCTAAGAGGATTCGGTAAGTATGAAGGAAAACTACCCTTTAAGTGTTTCAACTGCAATAAGATTGGTCATTTTGCTTCAAGATGTCCGGAAAGATCTGCAAGGTCTAATACTAACAGACAAAGGTTTCAAAAGAACTGCTATTATGTTCATGAAGAAGATGACAATGAAGGAGTAACAGATGATGAATCAGAACTGGGAAGCAAATCCGGAAATGAATGGGTGTTTATTGCCATCAAGGAAGAAGATTTAATATCCTCTGAATCTGTCAATCACAAGGTTGTGGAAAGAGCTTTGGCTGCTCAAGTGGAAGAAAAGGATGATTGGGTTATTGACAGTGGATGTTCTCACCATATGACTGGTGACAAGAATAAGTTCTTAGATTTGGAAAGGTATGAAGGAGGAATGGTAAAGTTTGGTGACAATTCTGCTGGCAGAATCATAGGTAGGGGAACTATTTCCTTTGATGGAAAGAGCAAAACAGGTAATGTACTATATGTTGAAGGATTGAAGCACAATCTTCTCAGTGTTGGTCAGTTAGTGGACAAAGGCTATGATCTCTGGTTCAAGAATGGAAAATGCAGAATCTTTACAAGCTCCGGAACTGAAATTGCATCCGGTGCTCAAATAAAAGGTAATATCTTTCATCTGGTTGGTTCAAATAAAAGTTGTTTGTTTGTTCAAGTTGATCAGAGTTGGTTATGGCATAGAGGAATGTGTCATGTAAATTTTGATAACATCATCAAGATAAGCAATATTCAGGCTATAAGAGATCTTCCAAAATTGATGAAACCTACAAATAGTTTGTGCAAAGAATGTCAGCTAGGTAAACAGAGCAGAGTCTCTTTCAAAAACAAAGATCAGTCCTCTACCAGATTGTTGGAATTAGTACATACTGATCTCTGTGGTCCGACAAGAATCAAGAGTCTGCAAGGTGATAGATATTTCATGTTGCTAATTGATGACCATTCCCGGATGATGTGGGTTACCTTCCTAAAAGAGAAATCAGAAGCCCTTGAGAAGTTCAAAATCTTCAAAGCTATGGTAGAAAATCAAACCGGATTGAAACTGAAGTGTCTAAGGTCTGATAGAGGTGGTGAATTTACATCTGATGAGTTCATTGACTTTTGTGAGAAGCAGAGTATAAGGAGACAGTTGTCTGCTCCTAGGACTCCACAGCAGAATGGAGTAGTTGAGAGAAAGAACCGGACCATCCAGGAAGCTGCCAGGACAATGATGTTGGAAGCAAATGTTCCTTAAATGTTTTGGAAAGAAGCTATCAGCACTGCAGTCTACACTCTCAATCAAGTTCAAATCAGAAACAATACCGGTAAGACCCCCTATGAACTCTGGTTTGGCATCACTCCTACTGTGAAATATTTCAGAGTATTTGGTAGCAAGTGTTATATTAAAAGAGATGAAGATCTAGGAAAGTTTGATGCTAGAAGTGATGAAGGAATTTTCTTGGGTTACTCCACTCAAAGCAAAGCATACTGGTGTTACAATAAGAGACTGAGGAAGATGATAGAAAGCACTAATGTGAAAGTTGATGAAGGAATTGAGAAGCCCTCAAGATTTTCTGAGTTTGATGAAGATGACCAAGATGATGTTCAGGTTCAAGGAACTCAATCCTCTCCGGTAAGTCAGAATCAGCCTGATCCGGTAAATCAGGAAGAAGAGATAGGTTTGAATGAGCCTGATCAAGAAGCAACAGTGCAGGATACTCCCAAAATTCCAAGGTATGTAAGACTGAACCACTCTGAAGATCAAATCATAGGTGACAGAAGCAAAGGTGTGCAAACTAGAAGGAATGTTGCTCAAAATTAGGATGAATGTTGTCTGATTTCAAAGATTGAACTTAAAACAATAAATGAAGCCTGCAATGATGAAAACTGGACCAAAGCAATGGAAGATGAATTGATGCAAATTGAGAAAAATCATACTTGGGATCTTGTTCCCAGACCTAGAGACAGGAATGTGATTGGAACCAAATGGGTCTTCCGGAACAAACTGAATGAAGCTGGTGAAGTAATCAAAAACAAAGCTAGATTGGTCTGCAAAGGCTACTCTCAAATAGAAGGAATTGATTTTGAAGAGACCTTTGCTCCGGTGGTAAGAATTGAAGCAGTCAGATTATTTCTTGCGTTTACTACCTTCAAAGATTTCAAGGTATATCAGATGGATGTCAAGTCTGCCTTCCTAAATGGTGATCTGGAAGAAGAAGTTTACATTGAACAACCGGATAGATTTCAATTGTCTGATAATCATGATATGGTCTGCAAGTTGAAGAAAGCATTGTATGGACTAAAGCAAGCCCCAAGAGCATGGTATGAAAGGTTGGATAAGCATCTTGTGCAGATTGGATTCAACAAAGGTACTGCTGACAGTAACTTATATTTCAAAATTGATCATGAAAATATTTTGATTGTTGAAGTGTTTGTGGATGATATCATTTTTGGAGGAAGAGATAGTATGTGCAAAACTTTTGCAAATCAGATGAAAAGTGAGTTTGAAATGTCTATGCTTGGTGAAATGAATTTCTTCTTGGGTCTACAAATTACTCAAACAAAGAAAGGGATCTTCATTTCTCAGTCCAAATATGTGAAAGAATTGTTGAGGAAATTTGGTATGGAAGATTCAAAGCCAATGAACACTCCCATGGCAACCGGATGTAAGTTGAGCAAAAATGATGACTCTCCAAAGGCAGATCAGACAAAGTATAGATCAATGATTGGTGGACTATTGTATCTCACTCAGACTAGACTAGATATAATGCAGGCTATTGGTCTTGTGGCAAGTCCTAGAGAATCTCATGTTATGGCAATCAAAAGAATTTTTAGGTACTTGAAAGGAACAGTTGAGTATGGTCTATGGTACCCTAGAGATCTGGATTTCTCTCTTCATGCTTACACAGATGCAGATTGGGCAGGAGATGTGGATGACCAGAAGAGCACCAGTGGTGGAGCATTCTTTTTGGGGAAGAGATTGGTTTCTTGGCTAAGCAAGAAACAAGATGCAATATCTCTGTCTACAACTGAAGCAGAATACATTGCAGTAGCAGGTAGTTGCACTCAAATCTTATGGATGAAGCAGATGCTAAGAGACATTAAAGTTGAATATGAGGAGCCTCTCACAATTTTCTGTGATAATACAAGTGCAATTAATATTTCTAAGAATCCGGTATTGCATTCTAAGACTAAGCACATATCTATCAAATTTCACTTTTTGAGAGAACAAGTGAACAAGGAAGAAGTCAGATTGGAGCATGTTCCCTCCAAGGATCAGATTGCAGATATCTTTACTAAACCTCTTCCCAAGGACTCTTTTGAATATCTCCGGGAGAAGTTAGGGGTCATGGCCCCTCCGGTGATGAACCAAGATGCACTGATGTGCATCAGTCTGGTGGATATCACAGTCATATCTTGTGATCCGGATTGATGATGGGGAGCTGCTACTAAGGGGGAACAGTTGGTATGATTCTGATGTGTTGGAATTGCAAGTATGAGCCCTTTGCCATTGATGTCAAAGGGCGAGAGAAGACATGTGAAAAACAAGTGGTTGATGATCAAAGGGGGAGCAGTAAATGAGGAGAAGACATGTTGCTGATAGGGGGAGCTGTGACAGAAAGGAGAAGTTCTTGTCTTGATGGTTTTTCACATCATATGTTGCCATCAATGACAAAGGGGGAGATTGTTGCAAGTATGAGGTGAACCAGTGTTTTCATTGATGTCAACATACTCATATTGCATTGACAAGAAGGATTGGATGAGCTGTGTGCTGAGGATATTGAGAAAATTAGCCTCAGTCAGGAACAGTGAAGAACAGTGATGAGAAGAAGACAAATGTATTGTATAGGTTGAGAACTAGAGGATGCAGATTAAAGGGTTTGTAGATATGAGTCTTGAGATGCTTCAGTTAAGATTTCAGAGGTCTGCATGAAGATCTGAAGAAGTTGTGGCTGTTTGTGTGGAACCGGTTCCGGCAAGTGTTCAGAGGTGACAGAGGATCACAGAAAGGTCCGGTGAGGTCCAGAATTGTATAATCCTAATCTGTGGATTGGAAGGAGTGTTTGGGTCATCCTTGTGATATGTCATCTCAAGTTGTGTATGATTTTGAGGTCCAGAAGTACCTTTTGTATCGTAACAGTGGCGACAAACTGTGTTCTTGTAGTACCGGATGAAGAGAAGGATTCCAGTAAGTAGAGGAAGTGCGGATGTACCTGGTCATTCAGGAAGGCTTGTGAAGGTTCTTGGATCGTGTTGAGGTTATGTTGTTGATCTGCATTGGTGGTAGAGCCTGAAATTGAAGATATTCTTCCAGATGAAGTTCTTGTTCAGATTAGCTGACCGGATGAGTTGTTCATCTTGCGGATGTTCTTGATGACTCAGGGAAGGTTATGATGATCATTGGATCATATCCAGTTTGTGTTGGCGGTCCGCATTAAAGTTAGAGTTGGATTTGATGTTATGACTATCAGTTGTTGGTGTTCTTCCTGTAACAGGCCGACTGGATTTTCTACACGCCTTGCGAATGTTATTGTGATGTTTGCCAACTTAGATGATTGTTCCTAAGTCGATGTCTTGTATAAATAAGTGTTTGTGAATTCATTTTGTGGTGTGGATTGTGTGGATGAGTGTGGCATAGTGAAGAGAAGTGTGAAAGGCAGAGCAGGGGTTTTTGGGCTTAAATGGAACTGATCCAGACATGGTAGAGATGTCATTCACCAGTTCAAGATTGTGATTATTATCACTTTGTAGATAGTGTGTCTCCTTGTAGGTAGTGGGCCTCTTTGTGAGTAGTGTTCTCGGGCAGTGAGCCCTAATTGGCAAGTGCCATTCTTTTTCTTATTCTTCTAACAGAGAATAACCCTTGGGTTAATCACCTCGTGGTTTTTCCCTTAACCGGGTTTTCCACATCAAAATCTTGGTGTTCAATGTGTTGATATTTATCTGCTCTTGTGTTTATGCATTATGCTTTCATGGATGATTAATTGATATGCAGTTAACTAACAAATAAGAATCAAGTGTTTGAAGTAAAAGAAAGTTTTTATACAACTGATTCACCCCCCCCTCTCAGTTGTATGCCCTAGATCCAACAATCCCATCCATCCCGTGTCTAGTCCTTCTATCTATCTGAGTCTACACCACTTTCTACCACCTAGGTCTTAGGTCTGTTAGGGTTTACCCTGAACTACGTTGCCTCTGCATCATCATGTAGGCAAGGCCATTTAACAATGAGCCATCGAGGCACTAGGTCAGTCCCCTAGGGTCCGTCTCACCAATAAAGATTGTAGAATCTTCTCACCAGGCAAGCAAGCACAAGCAAAACCCGCTCTTTTCAAGTGAATATCCTGACGCAGGACATTAACCTATCCAAAACAAAGAAAACAAACTCCTAAAGGCCTTCTAAATGATTTTACCCAAATTATGGCAAGAAACAAACACATCTAAATGCAAAAATGTTTTGTGGATTGGAAACATGGTTAAAATATAGAGTCTTGATTTTTTTTTGCTATCATGCCTTTCTATGCTACTCGAGGATGCCAAAAGCTAGAGATGCTATGATGAGGGCATGATTATTTTCTTTGTTTGTTGTTTGTGGATTAAACTTTAGTAATGTAATGCCTTGTCTAAAGACATGATCGGTAAAAGATCATCGAGGACATTAAAGGTCTAACATGAACAGGGGCAATCCTTGTTTGTTGATATGCAAGAAATACTCAGGTCATCTCAGTTCAATTATACCTAGATGCTTGTATTAACTTGTTAAATCAAAATCCATGTAAGCAATGCTCAGGTCATCTCGGTTCAATTATACCTAGATGCTTGCATTAACTTACAACATTTCGAAAAAGTACCAAAAAAAATCCCCCAATTATGAAGTAAGTGCTTCAAAATACTTGCACCATCAAGATGTCAAAAGCAAAGCATCCATTATACATCCATACATCCATATCCCGTGCAATAAAAAGATCCAAACAATGTAGAGTAACATTGCAAATTGAAGCTTGTGAATCTTTCTTTCAATCAATCTTCTATCTACCATTCTATCATTTATGTGTCAATAGAGTACATTTGGACATCACAAAAACATAGCATATAGATGCATATCATATCATGTGAGATAGTCATTTACATGATTAAATCAGTTGCATACATAGTAGGTGCATCAGGTCATCCATATAGAATCATCATATAGTGTCAACAGAAAAAAATCAAAAACATAGATAAGTGCATCACATAAATTGCATAATCATATAGATACCATTTGCATTCACACACATTTGAGGCATATCAAGTAAAACATCTAAGTCTGCATTAGGTCATATAGCATCACATCGCATCATATGAAAATCTGCATTAGATAACATCACATAGCATCAAGTAAACACCTAAGCCTGCATCAGATAAACACATGCATCACATCATACAATAGAAATGCATTATAAACCCATACATATAGAGAAACAAATAGCTGCATCATCATATAAATATCATAAAAACGTGTCCAAATGTACAAAATCAAGTGGTCCATCTCTGAATCAGTGTCATATACAAAAAAATACATCCCAAGGACAGTGATACATGTCTCAAGATACAAAAATGGTACATAAGTATATCTGGCTAACTGAGCCATCAAAAAGGTACATAGGATCCAAAATCTACAAGTCTCTGCTACCCCTATTGTTGTGGACCACTGCTCCCAGCAGTGTCTCCTCCTCCTCCGTTGGCCCCAGACTGCTGGGGGCCCATCATAGAGGCTCTTGACCTCAAACCACCTGCTCTCTATGAGGCCATGGACTGGCTCTTGTAGCTCGGAGCCCTCTAACTAGCCAGCACAGCACCATGGTATAATCTGCGGTAGTACTGTGTCTAAGCCTGTGCTCTAGTAAGCTCACCCTGCACCTGCGCTAGCTGCCCCCACACCTGCGCCAACTCTGCATATGCCTGCGCTAGCTATGCCTGTGCTTGGTGCACCTACTCAACAAAGAAATTGCTCGTCGTGTCTGTCCCCAGGGCTCCATTGTGGTATCCCGCTCTACTTGGATAACTCGTATCCACGCATCTGCCATATCTCTCTCTTTGGTGAGCCCCTCAATAAACTCTGCATCTATCTCTCGTCAGGGCTCAGCCCTCCTGAGCTATGTCTGCAGCTGCCCAACCTATCCTCTCAAAGTAGCTATAGCCCTCTCCTGGACATCTAACTATGCTGGACCCTAGGTTGCCTGTACCTATCCCTACCCTTGTGGCTGGGGCCCTTGCTGCTATGCCACCTGCTGAGGTGGTGACATCTGTACCTATAGTGCTTGCTATGGTACCTACTATGTGGCCTATGACTGCACTCCCTACAGAGCATGGGATGGTCCCTCCCCAACTCTCCTCCTCTGTCTCAGTCTAGCTCCATCCCCACCACCCCCATGACCTCCTCCATCTCTTCGTCCTCCTCTCCCCCTCCCCCTCCTCCTCCTCTGGCCAACCAGGCCCTCATCATCTAAATCTGCCTCATCTATGCGAGGCACCAGTACCCCAGACCCTGAGTATCTCAGAAATGGGTGGGCAATGAACCAATCCTCGTAATCGTGGGTCATCCTAGCATCTGCTATCTCCCTCCTCATATCCCAGGTGACGTAAGGCGTCTGCCAAAACTCTACTAGTGCCTCCTCGTAAGATGCCATCGGTCCCCATCTAAGCCTCTCAGCATGAGTTCTCGCAAATTGGGCCTACCCCTGTGGCATGCCCTACCTCCTCCCAAACTGTCTCTGTACTTGGCCAATAATCTGTCTCTCTAGTATGAACTGTGTCCACCCTATCAACATCGCGTTTGATAGCAGTAGAGCAGCTCATCTGCCTCATCCTCCCATGGCTCACAGTCTAGATATGGCTGCCAGATGACCACATCTACTCCATCCAAAGCATGCCGCCAGTACTCGATCTTCCCCAGCCTGTGCTAGGAAATCACTCCTGCATAGCCATAGCTATATGGCTCTCCTCTCTGCCTGTCAAACACACAAATCAGTCTCGTGATCTCTATGTGCTCCCATAGCCAAAACTGTAGTAGCGACACGCCTGCAGATAGGCTCGTACCCCTGTGATATACCACCTGGTGCATGTCATGGTATAGGTGTGCAAGAACACAGACACCCCAATCATACCAGGTGCCCTCTGTAATCATATTCTCCATGATCTGACCCCATCTAATGGGGAACTCGTGCAATCTCCTGTTGGGGCATACAACGCCTTCGATCAGTCCTGCTACAATACCTGGGAAGTAGTCATAATAGTCATAAATATCCTGCCAAGAGATGACCTGCCTAACCAGATCAGGGTCATCGAATACTTGCCTACACTCGACAAGTCCTGCGTCTCTCTGTGGATCATACTCCACTAGCTCACCTTGAATAGGCAAATGAAGAATCCTGTACACGTCCTCCAATGTCACAGTCATCTCACCAGTAGGAAAGTGGAAAGTCCCGTCCTCACTATGGAACCTCTCCACTGTAGCAGTCAGCAATCCGCGGTTCACCCGAACCTCAGGCATGAAGAAAACATAATCAAGTCCCATCGCGCCAAGTGCCTCCTTGTCCATCTCAATCAACATGTATCTCTACAAAAAAGGCATAGGGAACTACTCCCTCGATTGAAGCGTCTCTCTTATATCCTCCTACAAGCACGCAAGCAAGGCGTCAACCTAAAGCTGCAAGTACCATACTCAACATATCTATAGAACAATATCAACTAACTTAGCATTTCAAATTGATACAAACATCACACTACATCTCTTGACTAGATTCCTGCAATCTCAGAGATAGCTTATCGATTGACGTGCCAAACAGGGTGCCAATCGAATCAATTTTACTAAGTAATCTTCTTATCTATATCATATGTGCCATAAAAGGTGGTAAGTGCACTATTTCTTAATAGATGCGCCATTTCTTGACACATACGCCGCTTCTGGCAAAAGCGCCGCAAGAATCCATGCATGCGTTGTTCTATGCTATAAATGCGCTGCCCCATCGTATGCACCGCTACATACCATAAATACGCTACATAAATATGCATGCGCCGACTAAACCTATACATGTGCACCTTTCACATATGTGTCGCTTTATATCATGCATGCGCTGCAGAGCTATGTATGCGCAGTTTCGCATGGCATATGTGCCACACTGCGTTTCAGCGCATTTATCTATCCTAGTTTTCTCCTAGCATTTATGACTATCAAACTCGACCCTAGGGAAATTTTTTTGAGATACATACCAGGGGTCTTGCCTCTGCTGTCCGGTTGAATCGACGGACATGCTTGAATCGATGCTCCTCACGTGGAATGTCCATCCTCATGCTGATTGCTCTATGCTCTATGCTCCTCTAAGCTCTCCAATGAAAATCCAACTAAGACAAGTGTGCAAATGAATTCTCTTGTGGACCCATCTCCTATATATAGCATGAAAACCCTAATCTGGCTAGGTGGTGACTACGACTACTTCCCGCACCTGTTTCTTCTAGTTTTCTTCCCGTTTCTTTGAAACGCGTCCTGTTTTCTTCAAATCTAACCTAGTTTTCCCTTCGTCTTCGTGAGATTGTCCGTCTCTCGTCCTTCTACCTTCTTCTTGTCCAATCTCCTGAGGGGGCATCCTATCATCATAACCTGTACCAGGGTCAAACTGGGGCATGTATCATTATCAGACAATCAATTTCTTTAAAACAACGCCGTAAACTGCATTGCATCAAAGAGGGGCAAAATGTATACGCCTAAAAATGACACGACTTGGTCTAAATAAATATTCTTTTAAATATTTATTCCCTTCTAATTCTTCTATCAATAAATAAATAAACAAATTTATTTATTTGATTCATATTCCTCTAAGTTAATTAAATATCAAAATATTTTATTATCTCTTCTAAAGTCAAAATTAAATAAAATCCTTTATTTAATTAAATTCTTCCAAATAATTAAATAATTCTTAATTATTTAATTAAATCAGAATCATTCTTCCGAATTTGAATAAATCAAATCAAATTTATTTAAATTCTCTCAATCTCCAAAAATAAAATACAATCAAATATTTTATTTATTCTTCAAAAATCACGGACAACAATTAAATAAATTTATTTATTTAATTTGCTTTCTTATCTTCTAACTTAAATAATTCCAATTATTTAATTATTTCTTCCAATAATATCTGAACTCTAAATTTAAATAAATCAAATATTTATTTGAGTTTCCTTTTCTTCTGAATTGAGTTATCTCTAAATATAATTCAATCGTTGTGCACATGCAATTAAATATTCCTAATATTTAATAAAGCAAAATATCTTCTCATTCTCATGCAAATCCCTTCTTCTTGTTTTAAATCACTTAACTGATTATTATATTCTTTTAAATGCTTTAACTCATTCTTCTATTCTTAGCAAATCCTCTCATACAAAAGAAAGAAAGACATATGTCCTCTTCTTATTCGTTGCACGTTCCTCAACTGTTCTCAACCGTTGATCTTCTTATTCATTCTATATCGTTGATCTTCATTCTCTCAAGTCTATAAATTGAACCCTATTTCTCCATTTAATTCATCCAAGCTTTAAGTATTGTTACTCTGCAGGAATTACAGTGCGCCTTTGGCACCAATTCCTTCATTGCTTGAGATCACACTCGTTACTACACACTATCATCATTGTTGTGAAGCTCATCTTCATGGCAAAACTATCATAGCCATTGCCATTTGAACATCTTGGAATCATAGCAAGGAAGTGCACCTTCTGAGGGCCATATTCATAGACAAGATCATTTGTGATAGGCAATCAATGGAAGCTACGAATTAAGGAGGTTTGCTTTGTTGTTGTTCATTGCTTTATTTGATTAAATCTTCTTTGTTCATGATTCCATTGAGTTTTGGGTATCTTGATATTTGATATTATTGATTATTCATTGAATCCAATTTTCCCTTAACAGGGATTGATGAATCAACTTGTAAATTGTTTAAGCTCATACGATTGTAAACTGGTTTTTGCATTTCAATATGTAAACAGTTATCTAGTTCAAGATCAGCATGAATAGTATGAAGTTTACCTTTGAATATAAATTTGATTGAACGATGCAAGGTGGAAAGGACTGCCCCCAATGCATGAATCCAAGGTCTACCAAGAATCATGTTGTAAGATAGAGAACGAGGCATGACATGAATCAGGGTAGGTACAATCACATATCCTACTTGTATAGGTAGAGTTATAGTACCTAATTATTGACTATGATGATTTTTAAAGCCACGAATGTTAAGTTTATCCAACTTGATTTGTGATATGTTAGCCTTGATGTTGTGTAGTAGGTCAATACTACAAACATCAAGAGCTGATCCATTGTCAATCATAACTCATTTTACCAATGTTTTATTTATTGTGACAAAGATTATAAGAGGATCATATTGGTTTTGAACTTCAATTGACGGTAATTCATGTGGTTGAAAGAGAATATCCATTTTTGTTGCATGCATACAATCTAACAGAGTTGCTACATCATTTGAATTAATAGCAGGTGGCACAATCACCTTTTGTAAAGCTTCTTGGAGCATTCCATGATATGTAGGTGATGTTTGTATTAAATCCCAAAGAGAGATCTTAGTCAAAGTAGCACGAAGATGTTCAACAAGATCATACTCTTGACCACTTTTATGAGTAAGATGAGGTGGTGGAGGGAGCATAGGTTGAGAACATGGAAGAGAGACAGGCACATGCAGTGCTTGCTTACTTTGCTTGTTATTATGGGTGTTATATGTATGAGCAGTCGCATTGTGGTGTGGTTGTTGTAACACATTTTGAACACCTTGACTCGGTTGAGCAATTCATTGTGCGTATTTGTAGATGTGATTTGGGGGTCAACCTTGAACAGTAATCACCGGTTTTAAGCAAGAGGGTGTACTAGGTGCCCCTTGGACAATCATCTTAGGAATATTACTACAAAGTCTATTAATGAATATTGAATTAACATTGTTTCCCTCTTGATTGTACCCAACATCCATCCCTAAAGGATTTAATGTGAGAGAAATTTTCTCATCCACTAATACTACATCTTGGCTAGGGAGAGCATTGGGATGAGAGGAAGGTACATCATCATCATCATACTCTATAGCAGAAAAAGGATTTTCACTCTCATCTTTCTCATGAGTATTCCTAGAGATGAATTTAGTTAAATCTTCTAATATCAAAGGATATACTCCTATGAGTAAAGTGAAGCTACTAAAATCATGTGTATAACAAAGTAATTGTAACTCATATGTAGAACATATAGAAGCATCAATACCACTTACATAAGCTATGTGTTCTAGAACATGAGGGTTCTCATTGGTGAAATTAGAGAAATTTTCAAAGTCTAGGATATACTCATGAAAAGATTTGAAAGAAGAATAATATGAAGATTCCATTGCATTGTTTTTAATGTAAAATTATATTTTAAAAGCTTTCCAAATTTGATGCAAAAGACAAGTGCAAAACTATATGCAAAAATGACCTAAAATGCTTGATTTTTTGTACTTTTTAAATGCAAATATATGAAAGAAAAGGTGTTGTGAAGAATTTGATCAGAGGAAGCAAGTAATATGTCTCTTTTTAGGCCAATACAGCAATAAAATAATTCATAACACTCTTTTGATGCGAAACTAGGATGATGACTAGTCAAAACCGAGTGAAAATGCCCTAAAATATGCAAATTTTTACAGTTTTTCAATCCCAAGACCTAATGAAAGAGGTGTTGTAAGAAATTTTAGGAGGTGCAGAAAATAATATAAATGATATCAGTCCCCTCAAACCATAAAACTCATCACAACACGCTTGGGGTGCAAATCTAGGCCAAACCCTAGGGCAAATATAGCAAAAATGTGCAATTTTTCACCAGATTTTCAATACAAGAGCCTGATAAAAAGGTGTTGTGAATATTTTTAGGAGGGATAGTAGATAAAAACCTTGATAATAGAAAATTAGTGCAAAAATATTTTTCACAACATGCTTATGGTGCAAATCTAGGGAGTCAATAAGGCCAAATCTAGTGAAAATTAGGGTTTTTCAAGCCCGAGGTATGAGATCTTAATGCAAAATGTTGTATGAATGTCTTGAAATATGATTTATGATGAAAATTAATTCCACTCAGATCTGAAAATGATTTCCAAGTCCTAAGATGCAAAATGCAAGTGTGCAAATCTAATGAAAAATTAATGAAAAATGCTAGTTTTTGTTGAAATTTTCTATATGTAAAAATGTAAATCTTTGAGATCTAAATACAAATTTACACTAAAATGAAACACTAAATCCAAATGAAAAGTTGAATGAGTGCCTAAGATGAATAGAAAAATCTGAAACAAGATTTTGCCTACAAACCCTAGTTTTTGGAATTACTAGGTTATATGAAAAATTCAAAATTTCTAACAAAACCCTAGCAATTTTATGATGAAGATGCAATGCAAGCTATTGAATTTTTGTTATTTTATACAATTTAGCTTAGATCTAATGCAAAAATCAGAAATTTGATGAAACTAAAATTAATTAATGCAACATGCAAACCCTAGAATGTAATTTTTCAAAATTTTCAATTTTTTGTAATTTTTCCATTGCAATAAGATGAATGATGAAATGAATGAATGAAATCAATGTAAATTTGAAGAAAAACACTCAGAAAGGTGCAAACAAGTCCAACAACATGGGTTCACCAAAATGTAATGGGTTAAAATTTGGAAAGGGTTGATAAATGGGTGGTTTGGTTTGTGCCTATCCTCCTTTCACCATTACATTCAAGGACCTTGGGTCAAGTGGCAATCTACTATCAGGCCCTTGATCACTGTAGAATGTAGGGAAAATTGGATTTATTTGATTTGATTGCTTCATTGTGTCCAATTATGCTTAAAACCTTAATTATGCAAATATGAAAGCAAACAGACAAATTACTCAAAATGTTGCTATATGAAGATGTAAAATGACAGATAAATGTGTACTAGATTTTGAAGTTTGGGAAGCAGAACAATCAGGGACTAATGAGTTGGTGCCCTAGTGTAGTGCCCTAATTTTTGTTGGGATCTGGAAACTTGATCTGCAACATGTTCCTACTATCTCAGAGATTTCTCCATTGCGGAATCTGGAGGACTAATGAGTGGGTGCCTGAGTCCAGGGCCCTATTTTCAAATTTGATATGTGATTCTGACACCCTAAAACACTCTCCTGAACTCCACTTTTCTTGCTTCTTCAACCTGTAACCTGCAATCATAGAAAAATGGAGAGGGGGTTGTGGTGTTTAGAGGCTTGCCTCAATCAAGCCCCAGAGAGACATTTAAGTCTTCCAAACACTATTGTCAGATAGAGAGTTCATGCCCTTGGGAGGTAGAGGCAAAATCCAAATGATAAATGATCAAAAGCACAATTAATATCACCTTGTAGTGAAGATCTCATGGAGGGAAGAAGCTCTTCATGCCATGAGGAGATGGATGCTCAAATCTGCAAACACAAACACATAAACAACACAAAATCTTCTCTTCCACACAATGAATGCCTTGAATCACTTTCACAAGAATGCATCAAGATCACAATAATCATCTAGTTTCAAATAAATTCTTAAACATGCTTATATATGCAACTACAAACATTCCCTCCAAGAATTTCGTAATTCAAACTTACCGTGTCAGCATAGGACCTAAATAACAGTCACAAGCTGACACTTAAAATTTGGGCCTGACCCAAAATAGGGGAGGACTAGGGCATGGACGCCCAAGTCCTCCCCCCTATTTTAGGTAGGATCTCTTTCAAGGGATCCCCCTAGGTCCCATTTATCATGAAACCCATGGTTCATTTCATCAGGATGTCAAAATATGATGCAAGATGTCCTAGATGCACACTAAAGACCTGGGAGCTAAACCTTGGGAGGGAAAAGCCCCAAGTGGACATTTTCTGACGTTACACTAGGTTCTCAATACTACCACTATCTACAATTACTTTGCAACACTTACCTCCAGACTTGCATATAGTTCTGAAAAGACTTCTCCCTTGAGATGCTTCATCCTTCTCATTTCTAGTGTTATCAACACTCTTTTGAACATAAGAGACTCTCCTTCTTCAGGCTCTTCTAGTTTTGGTGATTCCACACTCTCTTCATCTTCTTATACCATATTATTTCTACCCATACTTTTCTTATTCTTCTCCTGATGTAATTGTGGACATTCATAAAATCTATGTCCTGCCTCACCACATTGAAAACATTTCCCATGGAACCCCTTGCTGCTGCTATCACGTCCTTCTATAGAGTATTCTCTTCCTCTCACTCCTTGACTTGACTCCTTATTCCATTTTGAATTTATTTCTTCTTCCTAAACTTGTTTGTCTTTTCCACTGCTTCCTTGTCCTCTCCCGATTGAGAATTTCCCTCTTCCTCTTACATTACTCTGTTGTCTTCTTTCTATCTTTTCCTCTACTTTAAAAGTATTATGATATGCCTCCTCTAGTGTAGAAATATTCAACATACTCATCTCATCTTATATATTAAACCTCAACCCATTGATATATCTAGCTACTTTCTCTTTATCCATTTGATGATGTCCAGATCTAATTGCCATTTTATAAAACTCTTCAGTATAGTCCTTTATGCTCATATCTTTATGCTTCAAATTCTAAATTTTTTTTAACATCTCCAACTCATAATCTCCAGGAATAAATTTGGCTTTCAATCGAGTAACCATCCGATTCCACTAGGTTATTCTCGCATCTCCATTAGCTACTTTCTCTCTTTGCAAATCCCTCCACCATAAAGCAACATGTCCTTTGAGTTTTGTTTGTGCCAATCTCACTCTCTAAGGGTCACGAATATTTTCATATTCAAGATATTCTTCTAATTCTCCTATCCAATCTATTTATTCATTGGGATTCAATGTTCTAGAAAAATTAGAAGTTTCTATTTTGTTACCTCCACCAACTCTGGCAAGCGCTCTTAGGAACTGTTCTTCTCTAGCATCTACTAGCTGTTCATTTTCTCTTTCTTGTTCATCCTCCACAATTTTTTCCTCATCATTAGAATGATCTTCCACACAATCTGGGTTTCTTCTAATCCAACAACTAAATTTCTCAACTTGTTCCTTATTTCAACATGAAATTGTTCTAACATTTCCTCCATTTTGGGAACTCTTCTTCTTGGGGACATCTTCTCAAATATACAACCGCTATTGCTTTCTCTCCACACACACTATGGAAACAAAATCCTCTTTTGCTCACAACTCCAATGTCTTCTTCAACCCTTAGTAATTACGAGACTCCTCTTCACACCCATAAATACCCTCTTGAGCCCTCTGAGACAATACTTTAGATTCTTTGCAACATATCTCCTCCCAACAAGAAAGCCTTGCTTTGATACCACTTGATGCAGTCAAGACAAGGGCTTTTTTGATCAAACTACCTAGTCATGAAGCCAATACAACACAATAAAAGCATAAATTCAACACAAATTTGGAACTATTTTATTAACATAAAAAACATCAACATTTACAAATTTATTGACCTTTCGCTTTAACATTACACTGCAATACAATCGACTATGTACTTACAACACCAAATCACTTTCCAATGGATATAGAGATTACCCCCCCCCCCCCCCAATCTATGATCATTCCACCTCTGTTATGCGAGGAAACCAAACTAATACAATCACCCACAACCAATTAGCCACCACCCTTGAATATGCAATGGTTTCCATTTATGCAAGGAACTAAAAAGTTGATAGTTGCATAACAGTCATCAAGTAGTTGAACTATTGCCAAGCAGTTGAATAGTCACCAAACAGTTGATCAGTTATAGAGTGGAATTGCCATAGAACTTGACATGTGTTGGGTCCAAGGTAACCCTCCCAGTTATGAAAATAAATTCTTATTTCATTGGAATCCCTTTATCGGAAAAACATATTGCTCTTGAACTAAGTCAAAATGTCTTCATTGACATTCTTTAAGGTTTGAAAACTTAGATGTTCATGACATACCATTAGGAAGACTTATCAACAAATGAAGCTTTTCACAAACTTTAGAGTCCTTCCCCACATTTCAAGCCATCAACATCCTTTAGGCTCGTGGTCGGCAAAAATTAAACTTTGAAAACTTGAAGGTTCTCCGACTCACGCTATCGGTGAATGATCGTGTTTGCAAACCAAAAGGTTTGCCAATAGCTCTTTTATCGGCAAATCTCCAACTATATGAACTTTTTTTAAACCCTTGTTGGAAATCTCCGAAAATCCCAAACTGACTGAGACTAAACACTTTCTTTCTATTTACGATTACTTCTCTCCATGAACTAAGAAAATTTGACTTCACCTTGAAAGACTTATCAGTGGAGTGAGTCGTCGGCGAACCTATGGGTTCACAAAATAGTCATTTTGGTGACTAAGTTCACAATCTTGTAACTTTACAGACAACGAAGAAACTTCATTCAAATTCACTAAAGTTCCAAACAGATAATTGAAGAAGACTTAGAAAAATTTCAAACTTCCCTTGAAGGATTTGTTAGAGAAATTGCCCATCGGCGAACCAAGCTATCAAATAACTACAGAATCGGTGAACTGAACAGTTCGTGAACTCGATAATTTTTTGACTTGTCATAACTTAGTCATTTTTCATTCAAATTTTCCCAAATTGGAACTGGAGATACCCAATTGGCTCTTCTACATGAGGATGCTCTTAACTTGGCCAAATAAATTTAAATTTTTTCTAGAAACACAAAACCAACTCTGCAAAGAAAACATAAACCAAACACCAACTTAGGAAATAAAATATATTTTTGGTGACACAGGATCACTAGTGAACCTGGATACTCCTCCATCACCATCACATAAGAAACATCTTAAGTCCCTAGGTCCTCTTTCCTAATAGGAAGATCTATTGGTGAAATTAAGAGATCTCTCTAGTAGATAGCTCCTCTTCATGGTGATTTGTGTGTCTCTAACCACTTATGATGTAGGAGCACCCTGGCACATGCGCGATTAGCATAACACAAAAACATTTTTATCTTTGTTTAGTTTCCTTTGATTTAGTTTTGGTTAACATTCTCTGCAAGGTAAGCAAACAGTAAAAAGTAGTCAGATGGAGCCAGCACTTCTTAGAAGTTTGCAACTGATACTTTGGAAACTCTAAGTAATGAAGTTAGTGTTTCCAATATATGTGAAGGAGGTTCATTGAAAGAGAACACTTTGTTTGACACTTCCATACTGTTAGCTTCAGGAACAACACAATTGGCTGAAGGTGCTTCTCAGCTTCCACAATACAGTTTGTCAAGCTCATTAGAAGATGCACATAGGCAATATAACAAATTGAAATGCGAAATGGATAATGAATGCATATTGTTGGGATAAGTTGCCATTAACTTATAATCCTAACCAATTTCATGTGTTTCCAAAGTTATTAGAATGTGTTCCCCAATACATAAGGACTTTGAGAGATAAATTAATATTTAATTCTAACACTTGGCTTATTGTAATTAACTCCTAAATGGTAGGGTCAAACTTGGGCGTCCACTTTTGGAGTAGGGTCCATGAAGACTTGTTGACAACTCCTTGAAGTCTATTTTGGGTTTTTGACAATTCCTAGTAAGTGGGAGTTAACTTGGGTGCCCACTTTGTAGGTGACTTATATTTAGACTAAGAGTTTTCTTTTTTATGTACATGACTGGATATTGTTGATACACTTTGCATGGCTATGATGTGGGAGTTATAAAAAGTGTTAGAGATGCATGATATTGGAATATTGCTTGCATGAGTTCATAAAAATTTGCATGGACTTGCATGTTTTTGCATGTGGTTGCATGAGATCATAAAAGTTTGCATGTGCTTACATGTTGTTGCATGTTACTTGCATATGCTTGCATGTTGTTGCATGTTTTTTCTATGAACTTGCATGTGCTTGCATGTTCTTGCATGTCTGTTATATTGACTTGCATGTTGTTTCATGTCAGTTATATGGACTTGCATGTTGTTGCATGTCAGTTATATGGACTTGCATGTTGTTCCATGTTATTTATATGGAGTTACATGTTGTTGCATGTCATTTTTATGAGGTTTCTTACAGAACACTCCAACTCAGAAAACTTGCAAAACAATCTATCTACCAGATTTAGTTAATGGGCATCTCTTACATTGTGCTATAGGTGTTTGCATGTCACTTGCATGTATAAAACACGTTAATTTAAAATAATATTGGGGACATCAATCATGCAAGTTGTTTGCATGAGATTGATATGTGGTGATGCACTTCAGTTGACTGACAACTTGGGAATCCAATTTAGAGACTTTTAGTTGTTTCTTTTATTTGGAAATGTTATTTCTGTTGACTAAGTTTAAGTGGGACAACTTAGGTGCCCATAATTAGGATTGGCAGTTAACAGGGTGCTTTGTATAGATTGACTTTAGTCTTCTCTATTTGGAGTGCTTGGGTTTTGCATGAGGACTTATCTTACGTTATCAATTATAATTTATTGTAATTTGAGTTTCAAGATTTTGAATTAAGAAGCTTTGAAGTTGTAATTAAAAAAGCAAAATGTATTTTCCAGATAGAAAGTTTTGAAGTGTACGATTATAGGAATTTTAGCATAACAAGTTTTATAGGTTTTAGAAGATTGAAGAAGCTTGATATGTGCATCAGAACTCAGAGAAGTTTCAGTATTGAATGTAATCTTTCTTGAAGATATTTAATACAAGTATAAACATATTTGGGTATGGAGTTTTTTCCCATAAGGGTTTCTCCACATAAATATCATGTCTTCTTCTATCATGCTTTCTTCTTGTACTACACTATTTAAATTGGAGAAATACTATAACATCTAATTGAAAGTAATTTTTAGATTTACACACTATTAATTTAAGATTTGAAAACATTTTAAAGCCACATAGCTACAAATTTACCTTGTTCTCTCTCCCTTTTCTCCAACATGTGGTATCAGAGCCAATGGTTGTAGTGAGAGAGGGATGCTTTTTTCTTAAGTGTTGAAGGTATTTTGGTTGCAGGGGAAGTTTTGTGTTAACATTGTTGTGTAGATCTGTGAGTTTGGAAGCCATGATATTTATCTTCAGATGGATATTGTCAAAAGAATCTTTGTTGGGCACTTGAGGCTCAAGATTATGGATCTTTATGGAGTTGATCATGTGATAGTGATTTGGAGCTCAATTTTGACAATATGTGTGTATTAGATCTTGTTTGGTGGTTATATTGTTTTACCTTGTGGTCATGTACAGTGAAAGGGTGTTTATGTTGGATGGTTGCTTGTGTTACCTTGATCACATGGAAAAATGCTCACTTTTTGGACTACGGTTTGGAGTGCTTATGTTGGGTTCATGGTTTCAGTCCATGGTTACAAGCAAGCATTGGATGATTTATGACTGGTTGTATGTAGGTTGTGTAGTTGGTGTTTCTATGATATTGACATTCCTGAACAACCTAGTTTCTCCTTTCTCATATTCATGTTATTTTGAATATGTGGGTTTTTCACAGTTTTCTTGTTTTAAAAGATTGTGGGTTTGTAGATCTGTGGTATTCCATTATTTTCAAATGACATATTTGATGGTGTTCATTGGAGTGAATGTTTAGATGTTTAAGTGGTTTCAAGATTTACAGAGATATGGTTTTGTAGGTTTTACATGTTAACCAAAATCTACAGTTTGTAGATCTATAGAAAATTGTGTTCAAACACTTTCTGGATGGAAATAATTTCATATTTGCAAGGCTGCTTGTTATGATCTATGGTTACTCTTATGTGAATTTGTTCCACAAATCAGATCTAGAGTTGATTCTAGTGCTTGTGTCTTGGAAATCTACATGTTATACCTGGTTGCATTTGTTCTATAGGTTACTGATGTGGGGTTGAATCTATTTTTCTTGTTATTAGAGGTTGAGGCATTGATCATGTTTTTTCTCCTATGAGATGTTGCATGTGTGCTGATCTTGTGAATTAGTTGATGTGGATTCTATTTGGTAGGCCTCTTCTTGGTCACCTTGATTACATTGGTATTTTTTGTAGTGAGACAAAAGGGTAGTATGGAGTACCTGATTTAGTTATTCATTGGAATCTATAACAATAAAGTTATGTTGCATGAGATGCTTTTTTCACTTTCAATGGAGTTTTGGTAATGATGTTGATCATGATACCATGCATAACTTGGTATCACTTTTAGTGGGAGTTTTTTGTAGTTTCATAATGTATCATATCTTCTTTGTTTCAAGATATTGATTCTAAATTATTATTGTTGCCATGCATAATATTTTGATTAGAAGATGGATGATCTTTTGTAATGGTTGTTAGTGTCATAGGAAGCTCTTGGATTATGCCTTTAGTTTGTAGTAAGGGTTCATTAACACTTTTGGTTCTATTGATAGAGGATGCTATATCTTCATGTTATTTGAAGAGGTGTTGACATCTTATCTTTCCATGGAGGACTCTTGGAGTTTTTTGGTGAGGTGTTGAGTTTATAACTTATCAGTTTTTGATATATGATCCTTGGTTTAGAGGATGTATAGTATTATGTCATGATGTAGTCTTGATCATGAGTTAGAGTTTTTTGACATGATACAGGTGCTCTTGGAGTAGGATATGCTCATTAGAGCTTATGATCTTTTAAGAAGATGTTAGATCATGATGTCATGATATGTTCCTGATTCTAGAGTTAGAATTTTGACAATGGTTTGGCTAGTTCTCTTTGGTTTTGAAGTATTAATCATTTGCTTGGAGCTTCATGATTTTGCATGTTGCATTTGAAGTTAGCATGGTTTGATTGGTGAATAATCATGGATACTAGAGAGACTTGAGTGAGGCTTGATATCTCTTGAACTTAGAGATATGTGTTGGAAAGATTTCTCATTATGAGATGTCAAAAAAAGGACTGAGAAGCATACACTTGGAAATGGATGTGAGTCCATTATAAACCTAATGAGAAATTTGTCTTTATTATAAACTTTTATTTCTTGGTGTTATATGCAAAGACAATCGTGTATCCCACTCTTGGTCTAGTCGACTGGTAAATGATCTAATAGGTGTTGCCCACCTGATTATTAGATGTAATCTTTATATGTATCTTGTCTTCTCTTTTGCACTAGTCTTGAAAAGGATTGTTGAGAAGTAGATACATGGGTTTATGGATTTATGTTGTTCTCATTATTATTTTTTCTCAAGAGCTATGGAACTAGTTATGATGATTTATTTTGGAGAGGTACAAAAATGGTATGTGGTTTTTTCAGCTTATTCCCTTTGTTGTGGAAATGTTTGGCTAGTTTGATCTACTTTCAGAGAGAGGTTAACATCTATTGCTACCATGTTTTTCATCATAATTTGGATGTTAGATGTTGATACCCTTTCAGTTTGGGAGTGTTGAAAGAGATCTTACTTTACATAGTTTGGAACATGTTAGTGTGGTATAAAGACATGGTATGATTTTGTAGTTTCTCTCTTTCCTGGTATATTGTCAAGTCTTCTTAAAAGTTCTCATTTTTATGGAGTTGAGGTTTGTATTGGAGTAGCTCCTTGATCTCTTCTTCATTGGTTACAAGGACTTGGGAGAGCTATATAGAGATTGGTAATGAGAGATGTTTTATTCATGTCATTTTATGTTCTTGACACTATATGGTAGAGGAGTTAGCCATGTACTCTAAGAGAAGTGCTATAGAAGGATTTGTTAACGCCTTGATCTTATTTTTAGATTTGACATTACCCATGTAGTGGGAGTTCTTAGATATATATGCTCTTTATTGTCACGATATCTTCTTAGTTGTCTCAGTTTGTAGGTTATTGATGTGAAGATGATTTTGCATGTTTTACTATTGGGATCTATGAGTTGTGTAGTTTAGTGGGCTCTCTTTACCCATTGGTTGCATTGAAGACTTGTATTTGGACTATCAATATCCACATGTCCATTCAGTATTATTGCAGATTTTGTTTGTTGGTCGTGTCTTTAGTCATTTGTACATTGGTATGTTGCATTGAGATGGGAGGATGGATGATTAGCAGGATTGGTTTATAGGGACTTGATTGTAGTTTTGGGTTGGTATGTTAATGGCATGGAGTTCTATCTATGATGGTTTATTTATCCTCATTTTGAGGCATGGATATTTTTGGATGAGCTAGTAACTTGATGTGGTTGCTTTTGTATTTGGTATGAGTGTGGCAGACACTCAGAGTCTTATGTTGTCATGTAATTTGATGCTTGTGTTCATGTTGAGATTGGTGCATGATTCAGTGATAGTTGATATGTTTCACTTTGGCATGTTCCTTAGCTTATCATAGTTATGATGTGACGTGTTCTTGTTTTAGATGATAGTTATCATGGTTACTTTTGCAGGTATCTTGTTGGAGCACAAAAGCATGTTGAAGAAACAATGGTACATTGATGGCTAGGGATGTTTTCCCATGTGATTAAATAATTTGATTATCTTATAAGAGTAATTGCAATGCATAATATCAAGTGGGAGAATGTTGGGATACATTGCCATTAACTTGCAATCATAACCAATTTCATGTGTCTCCAAAGTTCTTGGAATGTGTTCCCCAACAACTTTGAGAGATAAATTAATATTTAATTATAACACTTGGTTTATTGTAATTAACTCCTAAATGGTAGAGTCAAACTTGGGCATCCACTTTTGGAGTGGGGTCCATGAAGACTTGTTGACAACTCATTGAAGTCTATTTTGGGTTTTGTACAACTCATAGTAAGTGGGAGTTAAATTGGGTGCCCACTTTGGAGGTGTCTTATATTTAGACTGGGAGTTTGCTTTTTTTATGTACATGAGTGGATATTGTTGATACACTTTGTATGGATATGATGTGGGATTTATCAAAAGTGTTAGAGATGCATGATATTGGAATATTGCTTGCATGAGTTCATAAAAACTTGCATGGACTTGCATGTTTTTGCATGTGGTTGCATGAGCTCATAAAAACTTGCATGTGCTTACATGTTGTTGCATGTCACTTGCATGTGCTTGCATGTTGTTGCATATCACTTGCATATGCTTGCATTTTGTTGCATGTTGCTTCTATGAACTTGCATGTGTTTACATGTTCTTGCATGTCAGTTATTTTGAATTGCATGTTGTTGCATGTCAGTTATATGGACTTCCATGTTGTTGCATATCATTTTTATGAGGTTGCTTGCAGAACACTCCATCTACTAGATTCAGTTAATGGGTATCTCTTGCATTGTGCTACAAGTGTTTGCATGTCACTTGCATGTACATAACATGTTAATTTAGAATAATATTGGGGACATCAATCATGCAGGTTGTTTGCATGAGATTGATGTGTAGTGATGCACTTCAGTTGACTGAAATAGATTAAAACTTGGGCGTCAAATCTAGAGACTTTCAGTTGTTTCTTTTATTTTGAAATTTTATTTCCATTGACTAAGTTTAAGTGGGACAACTTGGGCACCCATAATCAGGACTGGTAGTTAATAGGGTGCTTGGTACATTTTGACTTTAGTTTTCTCTATTTGGAGCACTTGGGTTTTGCATGAGCACTTGTCTTATGTTATCAATTACAATTTATTGTAATTTGAGTTTCAAGCTTTTGAATTAAGAAGCTTTGAAGTTGTAATTAAAAAAGTACAATGTATTTTCCAGTGAGCAAGTTTTGAAGCTTTCTATAAAGAAGCTTTGAAGTTGTAGGAAAAAGTATGATTACAAGAATTATAACATAACAGGTTTTACAGGTTTTAGAAGATTGAAGAATCTTGAGGTGTGCATTAGGATTCAAAGAAGTTTTAGTATTGAATGTAATGTGTCTTGAAGATATTTAATACAAGCATAAACATATTTGGGTGTGGAGTTTTTTCCTGCAAGGGTTTCTCCATGTAAATACCATGTCTTCTTCTATCATACTTTCTTCTTCTACTACACTGTTAAAAGTGGAGAAATATTATAACATCTAATTGAAAGTAATTTTCATATCTACACATGCTATTAATTTTAGATTTGAAAATATTTTACAGCCACATAGCTGCAACTTTACCTTGTTCTCTCTCCCTTTTTCCCAACACATATGGGATTCTTCTTTACCTCCAAGTGGAAGCCTTAGTCCTCAAAGTAGTATCAATGGTAGTGGGATTGTTACAAGGGAAAATAGTGTTAAAAATAGTTTTGGTGCAAACATAAGTGAAGCAATTATTAGCGATGAGAAATGTTGTGCATCAAAGAATAGTGAAAGTACTAAGCCTAGTGGAATATAAGACTCTGTTGAAAGTGCCAAGAGTAGTGTAAGAAGAGGTAGTAATAGCAGTGGACTCAGTGATGATAACACTTGGAATAACTTAACTGATAATGTCAACAAGCCTCACAAAGCAAATGATCCAAGATAGGAAGCCATCCTAGTTGTTAGGAAGTGAGATGGAATTTTCGATCTGAGCTATTTCAGATTGTTATAAAGTCTGCCAACTCTCCACATATAATTTATCCTGTCTACATGCTTGCACGGAGGACGTGGTCTACGGATATCTACTTTGATTTCATGTTTTTTTCATTTTCTATGAACTTTGTTATTGCACCATGAATCATATGTCAAGCATAAATCCACTATTTAGGCTTTGACTTAAGGCAAGTAAAGGTAGATTGTATTCCTCCATACACCACTTGGCATTCCTACTTCATGATCCTTCATTTGCAGATAGTCCATAATATAGGAAGGGGCACACTTGACATATAGAGGAAGAGTCGATGTGGGGACAACATCAAAGAATTAAACTTTGTATCTTCCATGCATGGGTTTGTTGGCCATGGAAAGGGTTGGAAGATGCATTGAAAATCAAAATCCAATGCATATTTTATTCTTTCTTTCTGCCTAGGTGTGGACCATATAGATTAGAATTTAGTTTTTAAGTTTTAAAAACCAATTAAATTTCACCCATACTTTATGCACTGGGTTATGGAAAGGTTGATGTGAGGAAATTCATTTAAAATAAAAATAAAACAAATCAAATATTATGATTATTTCCTGTGGGACTAATTAATCTTCCATGGTAAAACAAACTAATAAAAAGGGAAATGAAGAGTTTGTTGGAAGAGAAGAAGACAGATAGTGGAAGAGCGGCCATAGGGGAAGATTTTGTTCACTGTTGATATAGGATACGCTGTCCAGAATTGGGAGGAGGGATCGACCATAGAGGGCTTAGGGCACGGTGGTGCAAGGAAGGCCTTTCTGTGGCTCTAGAGAGGAGTGATCAAGAAAGTAAGGAGCAAAGAAGACAACTAGTAATCTGTAGGACACTCCTTGGATGGCTTGGAGTTGAGATAGGGATGCAAATTTGAGAAGGAAAAACAGAAACAAGAATTAGAGGAAGGTAGACTTGATAGTTTGAGCGTAAAACAAAACCAATAAGGACCATTGTATTTGTGATCTTGTCATTTCAATGTATTAGCTATATGATGTAATTGTGAGTTGAATATCAATAAATTTGTAAGTCTTAAGTGTTGCAATCTTATTACAATTTAAGTTTCAGATTGTTGGTAGAGAGTATCTAAATGTATGTGAGTTTTGTGTTGTTATAGTAAGAGGGAGATTTTTGTTTGCATCATATGGTATTAGAGTTGGTAATCCTGAGTGTGGAGAGGATCCACTAGGACTTGCGGGAGAGTGAGGTGGTAGAGAAGAAGTTTATGTGAGGGTTGTTGTAGGTAGGAGGAGTCTTGAGCAGTGAGAGAGCTTGAAGCCACAAAAGAATTTGTTTTGCAGATTGAGATGAGATTGTAGTAGTGAGTGAGATGGGGGTATTAATGAGGAAGAAGCTTGTCCTATGGGATGGATGGAGGTAGTATGAAGACAGAAATATTTTGGCAATGGTGGCAGATATACATGTGAGGATAGATCGAATAGAGGCTATGCAGCGTACGAGTAATGAGATAGTCGAGAAGGAGAAGAAATATGAAATAGAGGATATACATGCAATAGTGGGGGCTGAAGATGATGAAGAGGATATGATCGTAGCAGTGAATATGAAGAGTTTGTAGTAGATCACAAAGATAATAAAGATGAGGGTGATTTAGCGAAGAGGTTGTTGGCAATTGAAGAAGAATGGAATGTGAAGTTCACTGTTGTAGCGAAGGATGCAGAACAAAAATTTGCAGCTGATGAGGATGTGAGAGATATCACAACAAAAATCAATGTTGCAACCATGAAGGAGGATAAGGTAAATTTGTTTGATGATGATATTGAGTTGTTTTCAAATATAATGATAGAAGAGGAAAAATATGCAAAAAAAATAGAGATTGTTGTAGAGAAAGATTCGTGTTTAGATGTTGTGAGATTGTGCATAGAGCTTGTTAAAGATGCTGCAAGGTTTTGGTGGAGGTGTTCAGTATGCAGTGGATACAGTCCCACAAAGGCAAAGGAGGAGAAGAGAGGAGTAAAGATTTAGAGGAGAAGGAGAGTGTACCTTTGGTAGAAGAGCACAGATGATGGTGGGAAAATGAAGCCGATATATAATGGGTGGAGAATGATGGTACTTTTTCTAGTCAAGTGATGGAAAAGGCGGAATAAGTTTTCTACTCATAACTCAGCGATGGAGTTCGTTGCAGGTTGTTTACAACCTGAAAGGGTGATTCTATCACTCCACTCCGCTTTGTGAGCCCATGATCACAAACTTTCTACCCAGTGTGTTTGATGCAGGAGCACCAGGGCGCACGCACGATAAACATCAAACAAAAATATTTTCAGCTTTGTTTAGTTTCCGTTGATTCATTTTTGGTTAATATTCTCTACAAGGTAGGCAAATAGTAAAGAGCAGTTAGATGGAGCCAGCACTTCTCAGAAGTTTGCAGCTGATACTTTGGAAACTCTAAGTCATGAAGTTAGTGGTTCCCATATGTTTGAAGGAGGTTCATTGAAAGAGAGCACTTTGTTTGGCACTTCCATACCGTCAGCTTTAGGAACAACACAATTGGCTGAAGGTGCTTCTCAGCTTCCATAATACAGTTTGTCAAGCTCATTAGAAGCTGCACATAGGCAATATAACAAATTGAAATATGAAACGGATAATGAATGCATATGGGATTCTTCTTTAACTCCAAGTGGAAGCCTTAGTCCTCAAAGCAGTATCAATGGCAGCGGGATTGGTATTGGGGCAAATAGTGTTAAAAATTTAGTTCTAGTGCAAACATAAGTGAAGCAATTATTAACGATGAGAAATGTAGCGCATCAAAGAATAGTGAAAGTACTAAGCCCAGTGGAATAGGAGAGACTGTTGAAAGTGCCAAGAGTGGTGTAAGTAGAGGTAGTAATAGTAGTGGACTCGGTGATGATAACACTTGGAGTTTAACTTAACTACTAGCGTCAACAAGCCTCACAAAGCAAATGATCCAAGATACGAAGCCATCCTAGTTGTGAGGAAGCGAGATGGAATTTTTGGTCTAAGCCATCTCAAATTATTATAAAGTCTGCCAACTCTTCACATATAAGTTATCCTGTCTACATGCTTGCATGGAGGACATGGTCTATGGATATCTACTTTGATTTCATGTTTTCCGTTTGCTATTAACTTTGTTACTGTGCCATGAATCATATGTCAAGAAGAAATCTACCATTTAGGCTTTGAATTGAGTCAGATAAAGGTAGATTGTACTCCTCCATACACCGCTTGACGTTCCTACTTCATGATCCTTCATTTACAGATAGTCCATAATATAGGAAGGGGCGTGGCCTGACATAGATGAAGAGTCGATGTGGGGACAACATCACAGAATTAAACTTTGTATCTTCCATGCATGGGATTGTCAGTCGCGGCAAGGGTTGGGAGATGCATTGATAATCAAAATCCAACGCATATTTTATTTTTCTTTCTTCCTAGGCATGGACCATATAGATCATAATTTAGTTTTAAGTTTTAAAAACCAATTAAATTCCACCCATACTTTATGCACTAGGTTATGGCAAGGTCGATGTGAGGAAATTCATTAAAAAAAACAAAACAAAACAAATATTATGATTCTTTCATGTGGGACCGATTAATCTTCCATGGAAAAACAAACAAACAAAAAGGGAAATGAAGAGTTCGTTGGAAGAGAAGAAGACAAATAGTGGAAGGGCGGCCATAGGGAAAGATTTTGTTTGCTGCTGATACAGGATACGTTGTCCAAAATTGGGAGGAGGGATCGATCATAGAGGAGTGAGGGCACAGTGGTGTAGGATAGGCCTTTCTGAGGCTCTAGAGAGGAGTGATCAAGAAAGTAGGGTGCAGAGAAGGCAACTAGTAAGGTGTAGGACGGTCCTTGGATGGCTTGGAGTTGAGATAGGGGTGCAGATTTGAGAAGGAAAAATAAAAACAAGAATTGGAAGAAGTTAGACTTGATAGTTTGAGCGCAAAACGAAACCAATAATGATCTTGTCATTGCAATGTATTAGAGCTATATGATGTAACTGTGAGTTGAATATCAATAAATTTGTAAGTCTTAAGTGTTGCAATCTTATTTGAATTTAAGTTTCAGATTGTTGGTAGAGAGTATCTACCTGTATGCAGTGAGTTTTGTGTTGTTGTAGCGAGAGGGAGATTTCTGTTTGCATCAACTTAACTAACATGGATCCCTAGGTAATGGTAAAACAATTATTAAGTCAATTTAGACACCCCAACCTCAGTCAACAATGCATGGAAAATAAAATACCATAACATGTGATTAATGCGAAACACAATATGAAGAATGAGTAGTAGAACTTTGAATCAAAATGGTACTCCTTGCAATATTAAGATCTAGTTAGTAGCACATTCATTTGAGGCCTTGTACACCTAGATAGCTAATCGCTTTTGAGTGAGTGCATAACCAATGATTATCCCCAAGTGGTATTCTTCACCCTAAAACTCATTAGATTAGACTTCATCCTAACAACTATATGGTTTGCTGAATTACTCTCCTTTATCAAGTAAATGCTTTCCTAATTAAATGAAAGGTTTTTCATTCCATGCATCTAATCATGTTTTACTTTAACACCAAAAATATTTTCTTTTTCTCAAGAACTTAGCGAATAAGGATGGATATTAATTTATTAGGCTATATATTTATGTATCCCCTAACTTTCCTTCACCATCCAATTTGAACCCAATACAAAAATATTACTTTATTACAAAAATCTCCTCATCCTCTTTACTAAAAGGTACATCGCTTTCATTTTCTATTATTTTTTAAACCCCATTATGAATGCATGTGATAAGGTGTTTTCCTATTGGGCTCCTGACCTCTCAAACGTGTGTCATCCTTGACTCATGCATCCAAGAGGCTTATATTTTTGTACTTTACTATTTGTAATTTGCTTCATCATAATAAAATCGAACATCTTTATTCTCCAATCTAGATTTGTGATTAGTTCATAAACATTAGGTCCTAGGTAGATTTGTTGGTCATAGAAAACTCTAACACTCATAAGCCCCTCTCACCAAAGGTCTTGGAGCTAATTTTTTTGTAACACATGATGATTCATATTAAAGAACATTTTTAAAAAATAAGCATTAACAATAATGCATCTCATGTATTGAAGTTTTTATATGAAGCACTATATTTCAACTATTATATAACTACTAACTAATAGAATAAGAAGAGTTTGAACTAACAAATTCTGTTCATATCTACATAAAAAGAAAAATTACTTCTTGTGTAGTAAGCAATTGAATGTTATGCATATCTTGTTTCATTTGGCTTCATTGGTAAGTAGGCAATTTAATCTTTAAATTTACTTGAATGTTTTCATTTTTTATTTCTTTGCATTGTATATCAAGCTTTTTTGCATTTTTCGTTAAACATCTAAGTTTATGTGAACAATAATGTTATTTTCAACAAATGATCACAATAGATTTTTATGCAGAATAATGTTCACTACTAAGCTTTATCAATAGAAGAGAAATTGAAAATAGATAATTGAATTACTTTTGAACATCTATTTTATTTGATGTTATACATGGAGGTACTATAGAATATGATATTTAGAATAATGCTTTGTAACAATAAGAAAAAAATAAAAATAATAAGAAAATCCAAATGCATCCGTGCACTTAGAGAAGGGAAGAGGAGGGAATCATTTAGGGGAAGGGGAAGGGAAAGAAACCAACTTTATTAAAATATTTTTTCTCGAACATTTTGATCAAGAATTACAATAATTTCATCCATGATCTTGAATCATTTAAAACGACATTTTTTGTTGAAACATAATACTCCAATAACAATTGAAAACTCAAATCCAATGCTCAATGCAATTCTCACTTCCCACCACACATGTTCCTCCCACTCTTCTTCACTTGCATCTTCATCATGAGTGGTCTTTGGAGAAAGAGAAGACGAACAATTTGTGTTGATTTGGAGTCCACAAAGATATGCATTGTTTGACAATGAACCACCATTGAATGTTAAGAATTGACCCCCTTGTGGTATTCTGCCAGAAAAATTATTGCACGATATGTTGAAGACACTAAAAAATGTGAGAAGTTGTAGTTCTATGGGAATATCTCCAATAAGGTTGTTCCTTGAAAGATCAAGTGACTCCAATTTCATAAGCTTTCCAAAAGAAGTAGGAATTTTGCCACTGAGATGATTGCCTGACAAATTGAGAAATTTTAGACCAATAAGGAATCCAATGCCTTGAGGAATATCACCTAAGAAGTTGTTATCAGAGAGATCAAGACATCGAACCATCGCCAAAGATCTCACATACTCTAGAACTTGGTCTTTACTGACTATTCCATTTTATCTACATAAGATATTGAGATGGAATTTGAATATTGAAGGATGTCTGAACTTTCTATTTGATTTGTCATTGCTTTCAAGTTTCTTAAGCTACTTGGAATAACTCTAGATAAATTGTTATTTGACAAAATCAAGACTTGAAGATGTTGTACCTTTGCCAACTGTAATGGTATTTCACCTTTGAATTTATTAGATCTCAATACTAAAATCTAGAGATGAATCAACTTCCCTATCCAATTTGGGATGTTTCCTTGCATGCTATTATATCCCAAATCTAGGATCTCCAAAGCGGTACAATTTTGAAGTGCTAATGGAATTGGCCCTTGTAGTCTATTACCTCCTACCTTTAGTGTTTGAAGACACACCATACTCCTAATCTCACCTTCCAAATGATTATTTTCTAGATTCAACACCTTTAATGTTGATGAGCAATTACCAAAACTTGCAAAAATATTGCCTGTAAGCTTGTTATTTGACATGTCTAGAACCTCCAATTTAGGCCCTTCACAAATAGAATGTGGAAAGACACCACCAATAATATTATTTGTAAGTGACAAATAAATGAGTTGACTAGGGCCATATTTGTCGATGTTTTCTAGAATGATGCCATCAAATTGATTCTCTGACATGTCAAGGAACTGCAAATTAGGATGAGGCACAAAAGCATTCCCTTGTAACTTATTTCTATGTAAGTCCACATATTGAGCATCAAAAGCACTGAACTTAGACGACTTATTCCTCTATCGCTGTCTCCGGCACCATCTCTGGCGCTAACTCTGATGCTATCTCTGGCACAGTTTCCAGCACTATCTCTGGCACTCGTAACAGTGGGACAACAAATAGCCTTTAAGATAGTCATCAAAGACCCATCCAAATTGTGCCATTTGAGGTATGGGCACTTAAGATTTTTTGGTTTGAGTTTATTGTCTAAGAAAGGCATGGTTAGAGGGCTACCAAACATTGTAGAGCCCGATGGAAAATGTGAAGCCTGCATTTTAGGAAAGCAGCATAGACAACCCTTTCAATCAGGGTATTCTAGAATGGCAAGAGCACCATTGGAGTTGGTGCATTCAGATTTATGTGGCCCTATGAAGACCCCCACATTAGGTGGGAATGTATATTTCATGACCTTCATTGATGATTATAGCAGAAAAATCTAGATTTATTTTTTGAAAAATAAATCAGAAGCTTTTGAGAAATTCAAGGAGTTTAAGGCATTGGCTGAAAAGCAAAGAGACTGCTATATCAAGGCCCTAAGAATAGATAGAGGGGGAGATTATATCTCCAAACAATTTTTGAATTTCTGCAAGTATGAAGGCATTCATAAACAGTTCACAATAAGGTATACTCCACAACAAAATGGAGTTGCTGAAAGGAAAAATAGAACCATCACAGAGATGGAAGCAAGTATGCTGAAGGCAAAGGGACTGTCAAATGATTATTGGGGTGAGGCTATAGCAACATCGATTTACCTATTGAATAGGTCTCCTACAAAGGCCATTCGTGATAGGATTCCACAAGAGGCATGGACAAACAATAAATGGAGTGTTGAGCACCTAAGAATCTTTGGGTGTGTGGCATATGCATTCATGCCTAAAGAGAAGAGGCAGAAATTTGATGATAAAGGTGAGAAATGTGTTGGCAAGAGACACTATGGATTCATGAATGTTGGCATTGATGGCAACAAAGTTCATCCCACACATCTGCAGGACATGGTGTGTCTCTACGGAAGTCAGATTGAAGAATGTTGTGGTCCGGTAAGCAAGAACAGAGTATGTGGAAAGGTTCGACAGTCAGGTCCAGATCTCTCAGAGGAAGTATCTTGGTGAAGTACGGATTTGAGAAAGTCAAGAGGACTACCTTGACTAATAGATTCCAAGGATTTAGCCTCTGGTGATAGATGAAGAAAAAGATATGAATACTTGAGTATCGGGTTCCTGATTGGCAGTGTGGACAGAGGAAAGACTAACTGGCAGAACATCAGACATTATTCTGGATGCATTACTGATGATGGTAAAGATTCTTAAGGCATAAGTTATGATTGGCCGACATGATTGATGACTTCTACAAGTATATCCTTGATCTGCTTCACTTGGAAGCAAGGATTTAGCTGACAGACTAAAGTTTGAGATAATATTGACTATTTCAGATGCTAACTAGAAAAGTGTTGAAATCACCTGTGCGGATATATATACAAGATAGATTTAGATGTGAGTGTGTGTGTTGTGTATGAATGGAAGTGCAAATAAAAGTAGAATAGAACAAAAGGCAGAAAAGTAGATTCAGAATGTAAAAGGACAGCAACACTTAAGGAGAGTAAGAATGAAGTACAACAGATCAGTCTATTGAGCTTAACCGGAACTAAACTTTAGCATGTGTGGATGCTTCCCATCAGTTCAAGTTTTCTTCATGTATATAGTAAGTCTTTTTGTAGGCAGTGAGCCTCTTGTGAGCAGTGTGCTCGGGCAGTGAGCCCTAATTGGCAAGTGCCATTTTGTAATTCTATTCTTCTAACAGAGAATACAATCTTGGGTTAATCACCTCGTGGTTTTCTCCCTTAACAGGGTTTCCACGTCAAAATATTGTGTCATGTGTATTTCCATTTCATGGTTATGTTTGCTTGTTTAAATTGATGCTGCACTAATTATTAAGAAAGTTCAGAAAGCTGAAATAATTAAGATAACTGATTCACCCCCCTCTCAGTTATCAACAATTGGTATCAGAGCCAAGTTCCTCCTAACAGAGTCTAACAACTTGAGGAAGATCTGGGAATTCAAATGGATGTCTATGGTATGAGGGAGCAACTCAAGATTGCCCTTGATGATCTTGAGCAATCAAACTCTAAAGTCAATGAATTAAAGGAAAGACTCAAACAGGCTGATGATTTCATGATAGAACTAAAAGACAAATTAAGTCTCTCTATGAAAAAGAGAAAGGAGCTACTTCAGCAATTGACAAGTCAAGGTGAAGCCAATGATACAAATGAAGATCTGAAGGAGAAAACCAAGCTATGTGAAAAGTTATCAAAAGAAATCATTATGGTAAGACATGAAATGGAATCAGGAGTTATGAAGTTTACCCAAGAGATTGAAGAGAAAAGAAAAACTAAAGATGATCTAAGACAATCTCTCAAGGAGAAATCAGAAGATTGCCACAAGATGGATAGAATTATCAGACATCTTGAATCTGATCTTGAAGATGCTAAAGATAATGAAAAAAAACTTGAGGATCAAATTGTCTCTCTTAAAAGGGATCTTCAAACAACAAATGAATATAACAAAAAATTCAAGATAAGCTCTGCTCAACTTGAAGTTCTTCTTGAAAGCCAAAAGAGAGTAGATGACAAGTGTGGCCTGGGGTATGAAAAAGGTGAAAGCTCTGGATCTGGTCAGAAGAATTTTGGATCAGAAAATCCAAGGAACAGGCCTAGAAGACCTCCGGTAAGGCAGCCTAATGCTCAAAGATATCCATCCTTCAATGGATACTGCCACAACTGCAATAACTTTGGTCATAAAGCTAATCAGTGCAAAAAGAGAATGAATCAAACTAATACATTCTTCTCCGGACAGTGTTTCAACTGCAAAAGGTATGGTCACAAATCTCATGAATGCAGAAATATGCAAATAAATAATTCATTCAATGGTAGATGCTTTGTATGCAATAGAATGGGTCATATGGCTAATCAATGTAGATCAAGAGGATATCAATAAAATATGCAAAGAAATGTTGTTTGCCAAATTTGCAATAGATCCAGTCATATTGCAAAATTTTGTAGAAGCAAGAATTAGGACAAAAGAGGTCCAGTATATCATAATCAGAATCAAGATAAGGGAAAACAAAAAGTGAATGCGGATAAAGTTCAAAATGAGATGAACAAGATTTGGGTGAAGAAAAGTACAGAGAATATAGGGGATGGATCCGCACCAGACTCTGGTGCTGATATTCCTTCTAGAAATTAAAAAGTGAGCTCTAGCTCAGGGGGAGACACAAAGAAAACCTTGTTCCCCCAGCCAGTCAATTGGTGCCAGAACTGGCACAAGAATAGTTGCGGATAAAAGGGCTCATAAGCAAAACATCTAAATAAACTATGGTTAAGATTTGGAAGATCCGCAAGATGTTTAAGATCAAGATTGATCCGGTTCTTCAAGTCATCCGAATAAGGCAAACCAGAATGACTTAGGTCGAGCATTTATTGCAACTTGACATTAGGGTTTGCAGAGCAATATAAGGGTTTTCTCATTAAGCATTTGTTCATTCTGCATTCAAGAAGAAACAAAAAGAGAAGCTCTGTAGCAAAATTCCTCAAGCTCATCAAAGATCATTTATAGAAGTCAATTCATCTAGAAATCAATCCGGCTAACTCCGTGAAACTGAAAGGTGCAAAAGGTATTCTCTGTTATCAAATATCTCTCTGTAAATCTTTGAAAGATGACTACTCCAAATATAGTGAAGATTTCTGATAGGCCACGACCTAAATTTAAGAAGCATCCATATAAATCCCTAGAAGTTGATCCCCTCGGTGCTTTTTCAAGCATTCCGCATGGGGTTCTGCATGTAGAAGATGTTAGGGCATATATTCATGCGAATATTGAAGAATTTGGGGAATCTAAGCTGGCTGATATCTATCACCATCAATTAATAGATGATTCTTTTGAGCTCAAACCTCAGTTCAAGGCCATCCGGGATAAGCATTTTGCACAGTGCATTCATTTCCCCTATTTTGAAGAAGATGAATGGGTTCAATATGTGTTGAGCAGAGTACATGATAACTTCCTATGGTTGAATAGACCATTTAAGATCACCAAAGATGCAATTAGGGAAGCAACTGGTCTGCACTCATCCGGTGGGATACCTGTTCTCAAATCTATCAAAAATCAGACAGTGAGTGATGCAACTGGATCAAAATTTGACAAGAGAGCTATGACAATTGAAGATATCACTGATCCAGATATCAAATTTGCATCCATGATAATTGGTTACAAAATTTACCACTCCAGTAGGGAAAATTCAGTACCGGGAACTGCAGTTTATACAGCTTACCAGATGCTAAAATAAAATGCTGACTATGATCTATGTGAACTTCTTCTAAACCAACTATTAGAGAATCTACAGAAGATCAAGAAGGATAAGAAAAATTCCTTCAAGTATGGTGGGCTGATATTGTGTCTATTTTTCTACTTCATGAGTGAGCTGCCCGAATCAAGTGGTTGGGTTTGGCAGAATGACAGACCTGTTGCAATCCAAATTAGAGACTATTTGCATGTGCTTGGAGATGCCAAGACAAGACATACAGCTCTGTGGGGTTATTTCAAGAACTTCCAAAATTCGATGCAAGCAAGAGAGAGAATTCCCAAATCTCTAGTTGAAAAATATAAGGATACAGTTTGTTTTATGGTTGAAACTGATTAGTGCCAAATGGAAGCTGTGGAACCAAGAACAGTCTGGATCATGCCGATGGGGTATGAGGTGGATGAGAAACTTATGGAGCTGCATGTCCAACACATGCTTAGTCAACCCAAGAATCCCAAAATAGAAAGGTTTGGAACCTTTGAAAAATTGAGTATAAAAATTCATGTGGAACTTAGACAACTGGAGGTAAAGAGAAAAGTGAGAAAAGAAGTAGAAAATATTCCCAAAAGATACAGCATATCAAAAGAAGCTCTTGATGCCAACAGAGAAAAGGTGAAAAAGGTAGAGAAGGAGAAGGAAAAAGCAGAAAAGGAAAGTGATCCGATAGAAGCCCCCTCTCGGACCAGATCCTCTAAAAGGGCTGCACCTATCTCTAATAAAAGCTCAAAGACATCAAAATCGGAAGTCCAGACATTCAGAAAAGGAGAGAAGAGAACAAAGAAAAAGGCAACAAGATCCTATGTTAGCCTGAAGGATGATGGAGGAATTGAATCAGACGAGGAGGTGAAGAAAATGAGGAAAAAGAAGAAGATATCTAGTGAAACCAAGGAGGCAGAAGCAGAAGAGTTTGTTGAAAGAGCCACCCTGTCCTTAGATGATATAGTTAAGGCAATCACTGTGGATGGAAATCTGAAGCCATTAATAGAATTTTATGATAAATACAGTGAAGCTGATAAGAAGAGTCTGCAGGATGCCACAGTTAAGTATCTGAACATTTACAACAAGGCTTTCATTGAGATTGTATCTTTAATTCCTAAAAGCCTTGAGAAGGAACTTGAATTGAGGAAGAATAATGCCAAAGAAAAGGATATGGAGATCCAAGAGCAGATAGCTATTGAGCTATATCCTTCAATCACCCCAAAGCAGATTAGTATGATCTTCAAAGATTGTAAGGATGAATTCTGGAGCAAAGCCAAAATGAATCAGCTCATGCTTGGTGAGACTAACAAGGTAGCTAAGGAAATAGAAGAAATCCTCTGGAATGTCTTTAAAAGATTCAATCTTCCTATCATAGAGGACTTGGGTGCTGATCCCTCAAGTGTTAGAGTGGAATCCCCTGAGGTAATGACAGAAGAAGTAATGGACTCTGGTGAAGGTAAAGACAAGGGCTTAGAATCCTCTACTTCGGAAGAGGTGACTCATGAACAAACAAATATCTCTCCTTTGGTTTCCCCTACAATCTCTGGATCTAAAGGAGAAGAAAGAATAGAGGAGAAAGGAGAACAAGCGAAAGGAAGAGAAGAAAGTCAAGTTGAGAAGAACATAAGTGACAGTACGGAAGAGAAGAAATCTCTGTCTCTGGCAAGAGACACTGCAGAAACTGTCAAGAACTTCTTGACAAAAGAAATGTTGGAGATTGATGAACCGGAGTTACTTCAAGGTCCATTTAACTTTGACTCTCTCTCCCCGGTTCAAACAATGAAGATAGCTTCATTTGCCAATGCAAAGGCAAAAGAAAAACTCTTGAAGTCTCACATGGAAGACTATGAGCTAATAGAAGCTACATCTGGCATTTTAGAAAAGATCATGCCATCCTTTCAAAAGGATCCCTCAGCCTCCTCATCCGGTAATCTCAAATCTCTAGTCAATAGTGTTAGCACACATTTTGATTCCCTAGAGAAGTCAGCAGAAGATAAGGTCTGGAAGGAATTCTTGGCAAAAAGATTATCAGAGGTACAAGAGTTGATAGCTAATGATAGGAGAAATATGAATATTGGGATAAAAAGCTTGGAAAATGCTCTTAAGGATGGAGGAGATATATATAAATTCTGTATATCCTGGACCACAATAACAATGGATATTGAGAAAAAAGTAAAAGAACAAGAGGACAAACTAACAAATCTATCAAAGAATTTTGATCCTCTCTCATCCTCCATAATAAATCAAGAATGTTAGACTATTGCAGTCTTGAATGAAATGAAGAAGCTCAAGAAGGAAAAGAAAAATAGAATAAGTAGGTTAGGTGCACTCAGAGGGATAATTATCCCTAAGCTAGAGGCCATGCATGAGGCCATAAAAGAAGCCTAGATCACAGCCCGGACCAGTGATCCGACTGATCTAAAAAGGGCAGATGTGTTAGCATTCCTGTTAAGCGGTCATACATCAATTTTGGATAGAATGAAGCAAAGTTGGGCAATAGAATTTGTCCAATTGAAGACAACTTTTGTAGACATTCTTCAGTATATGTAAGTATGCCATATGTATATACTTATGTGGCCAAGTATAGTTGAAATTTTGAAAATTTTGGTTTGCGGATCCTACCCTTTGCCATTGATGTCAAAGGGGGAGTGAAGAATAGTGAAAAATGAGGAATTCAGCTAAGGGGGAGCTCCAAAAATTGTATATAAAAATAGAGCATCAACCAAGGGGGAGTATAGTGTGACATTTTTCACTTAGTGTTGCCATCAATGCCAAAGGGGGAGATTGTTGGCAAGAGACACTATGGATTCATGAATGTTGTCATTGATGGCAACAAAGTTCATCCCATACATCTGTAGGACATGGTGTGTCTCTACCGGAAGTCAGATTGAAGAATGTTGTGGTCTGGTAAGCAAGAATAGAGTATGTGGAAAGGTTCGACAGTCAGGTCTGGATCTCTCAGAGGAAGTATCTTGGTGAAGTGCTGATTTGAGGAAGTCAAGAGGACTACCTTGACTAATAGATTCCAAGGATTTAGCCTCTGGTGATAGATGAAGAAAAAGATATGAATACTTGAGTATCGGGTTCCTGATTCGTAGTGTGGACAGAGGAAGGACTAACTGGCAGAACATCAGACATTATTTCGGATGCATTACTGATGATGGTAAAGATTCTTAAGGCATAAGTTATGATTGGCCGACATGATTGATGACTTCTACAAGTATATCCTTGATCCGCTTCACTTGGAAGCAAGGATTCAGCTGACAGACTAAAGTTTGAGATAATATTGACTATTCCGGATGCCGACTAGAAAAGTGTTGAAATCACTTGTGTGGATATATATACAAGACATATTTAGATGTGAGTGTGTGTGTTGTGTATGAATGGAAGTGCGAATAAAAGCAGAATAGAACAAAAGGCAGAAAAGCAGATTCAGAATGTAAAAGGACAGCAGCACTTAAGGAGAGTAAGAATGAAGTGCAACAGATCAGTCTATTGAGCTTAACTGGAACCGAACTTCAGCATGTGTGGATGCTTCCCATCAATTTAAGTTTTCTTCATGTATACAGTAAGTCTTTTTGTAGGCAGTGAGCCTCTTGTGAGTAGTGCGCTCAGGCAGTGAGCCCTAATTAGCAAGTGTCATTTTGTAATTCTATTCTTCTAACAAAGAATACAATCTTGGGTTAATCACCCCATAGTTTTCTCCCTTAACAGGGTTTCCACATCAAAATATTGTGTCATGTGTATTTCCATTTCATGGTTATGTTTGCTTGTTTAAATTGATGCTGCATTAATTATTAAGAAAGTTCAGAAAGCTGAAATAATTAAGATAACTAATTTACCCCCCCTCTCAGTTATCAACAAAATGTATCTTCACGGGCTATAGTGAAGAATCACAATCCTATAGACTATATAATCCCATCACCAAAAAGGTTGTGATCAACAGGGATGTTGAGTTCGTTGAGAATGAAGCATGGGATGGAACGGTGGATAGCACCACGGGTATTTCAATTACAATACCCCTTAAAGATGAAGAAGCTCTAGAGGATAGCAACTCCGGAGGAACTACGGAGAGCAGCAGATTAGGGAGAAACTACCGTAGAGCATTGGAAAATAGTAGCTTTGGAGGTGTTCAAGAAAGTAGCTCCGAAGGTCGACAGCAGCACAACAGCTCCGAAGCTCAGCAGCTCCGGAGGTCTGCAACTCTAGAGATCTACAGCTCTGGAGGTCGACAAAACAGCAGCTCTGGAGATCAACACAGTAGCTTCAGAGGTCAGATCAGCAGCTCCAAAGGTCTGAACAACAACAACTCTGGAGGTAATTCAGACCCCACACTCAGATCATTGATGCCATGGAGGACAAAGAGTGTGAAGGAGATTTATGACAGCACAAGGTATGTTGATGATGATGATGAGAATTTAGATTTTGCATTATTTTCTTGTAGTGATCCAATCTACTTTGAAGAAGCTATGAAAGAAGAGAAATGGTGTAAAGCCATGGATGAAGAATTAGATGCCATAGAGAGGAATGACACATGGCAGCTAACTGATTTACCCAAGGGTAAACAAGTGATTGGAGTTAAGTGGGTCTATAAGACCAAGTCTACTGCTGAAGGAAAGATTGAAAGACATAAGGCAAGGCTAGTTGTAAAAGGGTACAAACAACAGCCTGGAAGAGATAATGATGAGACATATGCACCATTTGTAAGGTTGGAAACAGTTCGGGCAGTCATAGCAATAGTAGCCCAACACAAGTGGAAGTTGTTTCAGATGGATGTAAAGTCAACCTTCTTAAATGGAGTGCTGAAAGAGGAAGTGTATGTGGAGTAGCCACCTGGCTATGAAGTCCCAGGGGAAGACGACAAAGTATATAGGCTTCGGAAAGCCCTCTATGGGCTGAAACAAGCTCCTAGGGCATGGTACAACAGATTTGACTCATATTTTTTGAGCAATGGCTTTAGCAAAAGTAGTAGTGAGCCCACTCTCTACATCAAAGTAGCTGAAAGTAAAATTTTGATTGTTGTTTTGTATGTAGATGATCTAATTTTTACTAGCGATAGTGATCTTTTCATTACTGATTTCAAAGAGGCAATGAAGAATGAGTTTGAGATGACAGACTTAGGTTTGCTGAAGTATTTTCTTGGCATTGAGGTCAAACAAACAAAGCATGGCATATTTATTTTGCAAACTAACTATGCCAAACAGATTGTGAAGAGATTTAAAATGGAGAATAGTAAACCTGCCCCTACACCAATAGCAACAGGTCTAAAATTGAGTAAAGAGGACAGCAGCAAGGAAGTAAACCCAACCCTCTATAAGAGCATGGTTGGAAGCCTCATGTACTTGACAGCTACTAGGCCTAATTTGATGTATGTTGTAAGCCTGATTTCTAACTTCATGGAGAAGCCTAAAGACACACATTGGCAAGCAGGAAAGAGGATCCTGAGGTATGTGAATGGTACAACAGATTATGGCATTTTGTATGATATTTCTAATGAGTTTAAGTTGGCTAGTTTCACGAATAGTGATTGGGCAGGAAATATAGATGACCGGAAGAACACATCCGGCTATGTGTTTCACATGGGTTCAGGCATGATATCATGGGCTTCCAAGAAGTAGCCCATTGTCTCTCTCTCTCTCTCTCTATAGCAGAAGCTGAGTATATTGTAGCAAATGCAGCAACTTGTCAGGCTATTTGGTTGAAAAGGGTCCTTGCAGACTTGAATGAGCAGCAAGAAGATGGTACAACCATTCATTGTGACAATGTTTCTTCAATAGCCCTGACAAAGAATCCAATCTTCCATGGATGAAGCAAGCACATTGAGATCCGTTATCACTTCATAAGGGAGTTGGTAGAATGAGGAGAGATTGAGTTACAGTATTGCAGATCCGAGTAGCAGCTCGCTGGTATTTTCACAAAGGCATTGCCAAAAGACTCTTTTAAATGCCTAAGAGATAGGCTAGGCATTATTGACAGCTTCGGAGGTGTGCAACCCAGGAAAGAGGATAGCTCCGGAGGTGTACAGCCCTAGAAAGAGGATAGCTACGAAGGTGTGCAGTCCTACAAAGAAGACAGCTTCGGAGGCTCAGTTCCAAAAAGACAGCAGGAGAGCTCCAGAGATCCAACTCTGGAATGTATGTGCACCTCCGAAGGTGCTCCAGAGATGCAGAGACAGAACTCTGGAGATGCTGGACGTCAACTCCAGAGATGCTGAAATAGGAAGTCAGCTTTGAAGATGCAGACAGGGTGCTCCGAAGACGCAGAGGACAGCTCTAGAGATGATGCAAAGTGGAAGAAACAGCTCCAGAGATCTGCTCCGGAAAGGCAAATGGATAGGTACAACTCCAGAGATTAGTTCCAGAAAGAAAATTGTTGCATGACATTTGACTTCAGATTAAGGGGGAGTGTTGGAAGAATTAATCTTTCATCAGACTATTTATTGCTCCCTACCCCCGTGTCAGAACCTGGGGATCTCCAAAATCTGCACCCCAGCTCCATTGGCTTGCTCACATTCAATCCGATAGGTAAGTTTGAATTTGAAGTTAGTTTGAGCGCCAATTTTCTAGCAAGGAAGAGACAAAAGAGAGGGAAAGTCTGTTGACCGTAGATAGAGAATGAATGTAAGAGTTGAACCTGCAGTAGCAAGGAATGTGAAGAGGGAATGTTTGTGGAGAACAACCGAGGATAAAAGGTTCTATGTGTAGCAGCATACTTTATGCACAGGCAGCTATGGAGTCCATACAGGCAGCTCCAGAGAAATAGTTTACAGCTCCAGTGATTAGGGCAGAACAGGAAAACAGAGCAGCAACTCTGCATTGTAATGAATATGAAGTTTTGTATGTAATGTGTGAAGAGGAAAACATAAATATATATTTGCTGTCCATGTGCCTTATCTCTATCTATTTTTCTATGTATGCATTTTGTTCTTCTGTCCATACATGTAGTATTGGTTTTGTATTCTTGGTGGTTAGCTTTTTGCCTCCCTTGCTCTCCCTTGTTTGCCAACACAAACATGTTAAGATCCATATGAACCACATGGCTAGTATGCCTATCGCAGGTGATTCCCATCCAAGAGGAGCAACAATATAAGCCTTTCCACGATGCCAACTAGTCATGTGGATCGTGCAGCTCTTGTTTGAAGTGGATGAGGGCACTTCTTTCATGAGGAGGGCACCCCCAGGAGCAATAGCAGGTGCCCACTATGGTCAGCAACACTACCACCCAAAACATCCCTTTGCCCATCTTCAGACCCTCTCAATATCGATAATATTAATATTGACTACACCCACACTACAATTGAAGTTCCCAAATGAGGCTTCCTCTGTATCGAATTGGTTGTAAACTCATGAGTGTTTATAACACCCACAGACCCTCTCGATTACATTCCTAAAATTTTTAGCTGCCACCAGAGTCTTCAGAGTGTAGAAAATATAAAGAAACTGTGAAAAGAATGGTAATTTCCAAAGTCTTTGTCAGTATAGGGAAATTGTGAAAAGGTTGTGGAGTAATAATGTTCAAAGTCTATTGATGTGTGGAAAATTCGTAGAATGATTGAATGATAATATTGGGACATGTAAGGGTGTTGTATACGCCTCTGTATTAATCAATTTGAAAGGAATTGGACAGTGTGTCTAATGAAGTACGGTATAAGATTTTAGTTTCTACTTTGTTATCTGGAAATAAATTAGTGGCAGAAAATATCAATGACATTGATTTAGATTCAAAATCATTTGAAAATTCCTAGTCAGTAAGTACTTATCTTTATATCATGATTATTGAGTGATAATTTGAGGGGCCCAGCCATAATCTTGTTTGGACAGGATGTGAACATAAGAAATCTGACAGCTGTTTACTTTGAGTGGTAAAGGCGGCCACTTCAATATAGCTGGAAAATGAAATAGAAGAGTTTGAGAGAACATGTTTATAAAGTTGGTGATACAGTAGTATTTTCTACATAAGAAATCTGACAGCTATTGAATAATAAGAAAATTGATATAGTTGGTCAAATACGCTTCTCTTTTTATATAAGAAATTTGGCATCTGGAGAAGGGGAGGAAAGTGATTTCAAAATATTTCTTTTCACATGAAAATTTCTTTTCAGCCTCCCAAGTTGTGGAAAATTGGAGGAAAGTTAGCATTGACTGTCTTTTCAGTTTCATTGTTATGTCCTGAATAGTTAACATTGACTAGTCTTTTCCAAACAAAAAATGGGAGGAAAAAGTGACTAGTCTATTTCATTTATTGTTTACTTTACTTTATAGATGTATTCACATTTCTTAGATAAAAATCTTGAAGTTGAGTCCCCCACCCGATCGAAAGTGCCCATTCAAGATGTGGTCCGCTGGTTATCCAATCGTTTCAGTATCTGATTCCTTGTTGAATGTAAGAAGATTTTTTTTCCTGATGGTTTTTTAACTTGTTTAATTTTTCAAAAAATATACAAAGCTAAACAATTTTTTAAAAGATTTTTTTTTTTTTGGTGTTTAAAATATTTATGTGCTACTAGTTATTTTATTTACTTAATTAACTATTTTATTTTATAAGAACTATTTTTTTTTTAAATGTACCTGGTAAACTTTTTAACGTGACCAGTGACGCTGGTGCGACACACCCTCCGGCTCCACACAATGCTTTTGCCCGGAGCTATGAACCGGTGAGGCCACAACACGGGGGACCTCATCCCCAAGAAAGAACATTTCAAACCCGCGAGCTTGTTGGCCTAGCGAAGGCATAACGCCTTGCGAGCTCGTTGGCCCAGCGAGGGTTTGAACTCTGGTGGCCGCCACTACAACCAAGCAACTTAACCACCGAACCACGCCCTTATCGGCATTTTATAAGAACTATTTTATTATTAATTATTTTTTTATATATATTGATATATAAATTTAAATTTTTAGTTCATAATTATTTTATTTTATTTTTATTTGAAGAGCTATTTTATTTTTGTATGTAACTTTTAATTTTAGTTTTGAAAAATCACCATTCATTATTTTTGTTTTATTATTACTTTGAAAAGTGTAGTAAATATTATGTACTTTTTTTAATCGATACAAATCAACTAAGGGGCTGCACCCACATAATAAATATCAAATATGAACATTACATTGAAGCAGGAGATCATCAATAAGTCACCCTGATCTTAATCAGCCCTACTCAAAATTCTACCTAACAACCAGGCTCAAATTGGTGCCATGCAAACTAGTCTCCAATGGAGCCATAGCCTCAAGATCCACAAAGAACCTAACTCAACACTAGTCTCATTAATTTCTCAATTTTCACGTTTTGACACTCTTATTTTGATCACTCATTTTTTTTATTCCCTCGTATCTTAGATTGCTTCCTTTAGAGTTTTGATCTTCCTGACGTTTTTGGCCAAGAAAGATAAGGGGCTGAGCACCACCTAAAGTTGTCGTAATCCGGTCAGACTTCTCTACTACTAGGGAAGAAATGGGGAGGTCTACTTGCAAGCTTCCTTTGAACACTGTAGGTTTGAGTACTGACTTTTCTTAGACCTAACATCTTAACTCATTAAGACTGGGATCGGTGTAAAGCTAAGAGCTAGGCTTTGATTAAAATCATTGGGAATGAAGGGGGATAATGGTAATTGTGAAAAATGATGAATCTCTAGGTCCTGAAAGGATAACGCATATCTAGGCACCACTAGACTTCTTACTAAAGGGAAAATAGTACAAGAGCAAGTCACAAACAGTAATGCAAGATGAACAGAATGATGCAGAAATGCAAGAAACAAATTATTTTTAACATTTTTGATGGTTTTACAATTTTTTTTTTGTTTTTTTTTATGTTTTTACGATTTTTTTTGTTCTTTATGTTTTTACAATTTTTTTTTATTCTTAGACATAATACTTCATGAGGTGAAAGGCATTGACTACTTCGCCAAATTCTTCTCCCTCCATTGTGTACAAGAGATAAGCATCGTTTCTGATACCTTCTTTAACCATGTAGGGGCCTTTCCAGTCTTCTGAAAAGACTCTTTTTCATCTCTTTTTCTTGTTTTCTGTGCTACCTCTTCGCAAGACCAATTCTCTGATTCTATAGGGTTCATCACTTGAATCCATCGGTGCCAACTCAGTGGTTTCCTTTGGTATTGTGAGATGCAGTAAATCCTAAAAGGTGTGTTGATGGGAGGGGGTCCAATATAGGACTTCTTCGCATTTGAGTAATTCTGTCAACAGGTTCAATTGTTCTTGCATGTAGATTTTTATTTCAGGTCTCTCCTAGATTCTTTGTAAGAAATGGAATAGTTCAAGAGGAGTTTGTGGCTCCCTTTGTTTGTTAGGAGGGAGAAATTTTATACTCGTCCTCCCATTGGGCTCTGGTCTTAAGTCAATGGCATATCCTATGTAACTATGTGGGAGCTCAAAGATGACAGGGTTGTCAACACTAACTGTCACTCACATCTTCCATTCTGTGTGAAAGAGGCCTATGCTTTCTTCGTCCTTGTCGAGAATTTTTTTGACCATTTCAATTTGCACCTGAGGTGCTTCCCATTCACCGAGTTTATTCGATTAAACTGAGGTAGAGGTGGTTGTTTCATCTCGTGGTTTGAATACCATGAACATCCTTGGTAGCATTCCAATGACATTGGTTGATTCATTATCAATAGAATGCGCCTCTTCCATGGGCATTACTGGTTCAGACGATCCTATTTCTGTTGGTGTATTGGGGATGCATGATTCATTTAATGGTGACAATGGTGTGTAACCTTCTGATAGGTTCTCCTTAGCTTCTGAGAAAGCGTGTGGGTCTGCATTTCTCAGATCTAACGTGGTGGTTTCAAACATTGGGCCTTCAGTTCTGTGCGGTTCCTCTCCTATACAAGGGAAGAGTTTGGAAGTCTCTTGGAAGTCGATCATGAGTACCTCTAAGGGTGATTAGGGTGGTTCATCTTGCTCAATCAATTCCATGATCTTGATAGTCTTATCCTTGGGAACCATTTCCCTCTGTTTTGGTAATGGCTTGTCTTCGAGAGTTTTGATTTCTGTAGCATTTGTGGTCTTTATTATACTGAAAGGTTCTAGATCCCCCTTGGTGACATATATTTTCCCTAAATGCAGGAATCAAGCTTCTTGAAATAATGTGGAGGGTACGGCTCTCATCCTATGTATCTGTTGTGATGTTCACAACACGCCCCATTTTACTCCTTAGCAAAATGAGGACCCCTGATGTGGCTTTGTTTTTTTCCTTTGTGTGTGGGTCTACTTGGTGGTAAAAGGAAAAAAGAGAGTGAAAGTTACAAACCTTGTTGAAAATAAAGCAAAAATTGCAATAAGTACTAGAGCTAAATATGGGTGAATTCCTTGTCAAAAATGAGTGAGGGTTGCTTTTTAAACCATGTTAAAATTCACAATATTTTGCAAGTTATGAGTATTTTGGTAAAATGTACAATGGGAGGTTTTATATGCTGCATATACAAAGTTGTTTGTATATCAGGTCATTGTACCTTGCATATGCAAGCTCCTTTGTATATTGGGTTGCATATACAAGGTCCTTTGTATACAAGGTCGCTTGCATACAAAGTTGTTTGTATATTTTTATTACTTGTATGCATTTCACTTACACTTTATTTTTATATGCATGCCACGGACCCGACATAGTTCAAAAATAGAATGCATATTCCAGTGAGTCCGTCGGGTGCATTTTATGTTTTTATGTTAGGCGCCCAAAAACATACAAGCGAAATATACAAGGCACTTTGTACATGTCACAGAACTGAAAGGTTTATTAAGGTTGTTTTTATCATTGTATGATTTATGTTTTGTATGTATCTTACATACAAAGCTGATATACATTACACTTTATCCAATCTACGGACCTGAAAAGTTATGAAATGAGATGTAATTGTTGTATGTTTCGTGCCTTGTATGTATATGCTTTCAGTTGTATACATTTTGATATACATGCAAGCCGGAACTAAGGAAATATTAAAATTCGGTTAATGCAATGTATCATAACTCAATGCATATCGGAAGATACATTGCACTATATGTAGGTTGCGGAATTGAAAAGAAAGTAAACTATGGTCTATAAAAGGTTGAAGTCCAAAGTGAACATACAAAGGAGTTTGTATGTATTCATGCTTGTATGTAAGGGATTGATACAAGCGCTTTATGCATTGTGGAGATACAAAAGAGGAAGGTGAGGTGGACCCCACCATTTGTATATCGGGTTGTATGAATTACAATGTATGTTTAAGAGATACAAGCCGATAACAACCGTAAGGTGCAAACCGATATACAAGCTAGATGTGAAGAAGGAATTAAATACAAGAAACTCTTTGTATATTTGAGGGTTTGTATATGCGATATACAATACGATACATACAACGCAATAGATACAAAGCACCGGATGTCAAAAGAGAGTTAAAAATAGAATATTCTTTATATGTTAAGGGGGCACTTGTATGTTTACGATGTATATATCTAGATACAAACGAAATAAAGACATTAGCCAGAATAGTGAGATCAGCAGGAAATTTTTGGACCCACTCGACTTAGGGGGTTATGCCGATAAGGAGTATACAGAATGCAATGACAAAACAGAGCGCAATACAAACAAGGGGGTATATGTAGAATTGGACCGATTGTAAAAGGGAAGTTTAAAGGCGCCAGAATTGCTGCAACTAGTACCCATCTAACATTCTGACTAGGTAATAAATTGACGAAGCAACTTGATGTATTTTTAATCTATTTTGTTGTGTGTATTGGCAGGGTTGTAGATGTATAGGAGGTGAAACTTAATGATGATGACATCATGGAGGGTGGATCAGATCACAAAGAGACGAGAGAAGTCAAGGCCTTCAATGAGAAGACAAAATGTTGGTGGGGAAACATTATTAAAAAGAAGAATAGAAGATATTTTGAGCTGTTAGGGTTTCCAAAGGGGCATCTTACGCTTAGGATGAGTATGCTGCTTGGAGATATTTTGGATAAGACTTGTTTTCCACCGTTGATGCTGTAGTTGGAGGTGTGAACCATTGATTAACTAGGGTTTTGGAGCTGTATTGGGGATAGTCAGAGCTATATATTGAACCCCATTACATTGTAATAGGTTACACAGGGATTTTTTGGACAGAGGAATTTATAGAACAGAACTAAAAGTTGTTATTTAGCTTAGCATTTAGAAGTAGAGGGAGGTCGCCTGTGTCTACAATAAGGAACGTGTGGAACATCCTGCTTCCTTACTATATCTGTAAAGCTTTGTAAGTTTTCTGTAATTTGATTAATGAAGCTAAGAGTCATTCATACATTGTAAATCATATATGACTGTGTGTTTTGAATAGAAATGAATCTAGAATTCTGCATCTATATTCTGAGTGTCTTCTGGCTCTTCTTTGCATTCAAAATAATATCTCTTAAAGCTTGCAATCTTAGATGTATGTTCGTGAAAATACTTAGGGCTTACATTTAAAGCTTTAGTATGTGGATTTAATCAAATTTGTTGTATTTCTTACAATGTGCATAACAGAGCATTTAGATCCTGTAGTAGAATGAAGTTTAGTTTAGATTTCTCTAACTTTTCCCAAACCATTTGAAATACTTAGCTTAAACGCAGAAATTTAAAGGAGATTATCTAATATTTGAAGGAAACATAAACAATTGAGTTGATATTGGACAGTTTTCATAATATTTGAAAAAGAAAGCTTGTGTTAATCTGAATCATATAAAGCTTTCTGATATAGTAACAGATTTTATTGAAAAGAATGAAGAACATGTTGATATTTGTGATAGTTTGCATAATTAGAGTCTAGTAAATCATAAAACACCTTAAATCAAGTATGGCCCCTTGCATATTACAATTTCACATTGACCTACTAAATTATCCACAAGGTCAAGACCTGACCATACAGAAACTTGGGATTAAGCAATCTTAATTGATTTCTTCATATCTTTCAAGATAGTTAGGTTCATTTTGTGAATTTTAACTATTGTTATGAATGTGTAAAAATAATCATCAATAGTATCCACAGCCTTCCAAGGATCAAATTATATCTTGTGTCTTTGTCGATGACGTAGAATGTGGTAGGAATGGTCTTAGGTCCCAAGGTGACTGGGAGGGTAATCTTATTGATGGTGGTGGTTTGCAGATTATCATACCGGAGTAGAGTATCTCGTGAAGCGGTGATATGAGTGTGCCCATAGCCCATCCTCTCGAATAGGGAGAAAGGAACTATGTTATCTGTTGCTCCATCATCGATTAAGGTCTATTTGATACATGTGTCGTAGATCCACACTTGGAGGTATAATGTAGGGTTTCGTTATTTTGTTAATTCTACCTCAGAAGGCATCTGTCGTAAGTCAAAAAAGAACCCTGGATCTTTGAGTTCTGAGTTTGGTGGGTTGATGGCATAGTCTGCATGCTTTAGATTGTACTCTTGAGAAAGATCTTGATTGCCTTGGATGGAAGTGGAAGTGGGAGACTCTTGGATAAGTTCTATAGCGTCTAGGTGGTAGAAAACATGAGGGTAGAGTGGAATGTGGCTCAGACTCATGGTAGAAGATTCTTTGACAAGTTTGATTGGTAATGGATTACATGATGGGGTTGGGGCAATGGACATGTTTGGAGGTTCTGTGATAGGATCTTGATGTATATGCTCTTTAATAGGTTCTCTGATAGGTTCTTCGATAGGTGTTTTATGATACAGGCATGGTTGATTCCTTGCTAACAGCCATTGGATCACATCCTTCATGAGTGTATGAGTAGATAGACAATACAACAGATGGAGGATAATGGTAGATGGTGAGGGTGATGGTCTTGGAGGGACTATGTGCGAGGTGATTTTTTCACTATGAGTGGTGATGTTGCAATCAAAGTTAGTGTTGGAATCTTCTTGTGTGTTAGATGTGGGCACATTGATTTGTGGGATATGCTCTTATATGTGATTTACGGTGTACTCGAATGGCATGCTCGTGTAGTTAGCATCATTGTTCCTGTTATTGTGATTTTGTTGGGTGTTGTTGATGTTGTTGTTGTTGCTGTTGGTGTGATTGTTTTTCCTGTCATGGTTAAGGAGTGGATCCTTGTACACCACATGTGATTCGTTAGATGGGTGGTCTTTTGTGCCGTCACAATTTTGGTCTAACAAGTCTTGAATGGTGTGTTTGAGTACAATACAGTCATTGGTTTTGCATCCCTCGTTTTGGTGATATTCATAGAAGTCACTATCATTCCACCAAGGAGGTTTGACTTGAGGTTCATAGTTGCTTGTGGCGGGGAGGGTGATCTCATTGTTTGCCAACAACTTTCTCAAGGCAGACTCATATGACTCTCCCAGTGGTGTAAATTTTTATCTAGGAGGATAGTTGTACTATTGTCTCAATTCGTTTGATGAAGGTTTGCTTGGTGTTGCATTGTTTAAGGCTCATGAGAGATTGAAAATTAGTTGTTTAGGAGCTGCTACTTTAGCATCAACCACTCCATCATTGATGATGTTCTTGTTCTTGGTCCAGAATTTAGACTTATCCATGGTATAGTTTGAGTTAGGAGTGTCTTTGAACAATTTTATTTGTCCTTTTGCAATCATATCTTTTTTGATGAATAACCCCATCTCAATTACTTTTGTAAATGAGGTAGGGCATTGAATTTGATTTTGATAGCTTAGATCAGGATTGAGGTTATGGACAAACATTTATGTCATTTGTTTCTCAGGGACATGATATGAGCACTTGCTCGCAAGTTGCCTCCACCTTTGTAAGAAAGTGGCAAAGATTCACCACTCTTTTGTTTTGAGTTGCAAAGGTCTAGCATGGATACCTCATGTTCGATGTTGTATGAGAAATGTGTGACAAATTTGTTTACTAACTCGTCAAAGGTACGGATACCCGAGGGTAGTCGAGAGAACCATTCCATGGCTTGTCCTCCTAGTGATCTAGGGAAGAGTCGCATAAGGAAGGTTTCATTATGGGCCACCTCTAGACATGTGGCACTAAATTCTCGAATGTGGTCTCTAGGATCACCCTTTCCTCTATACTTTGTCAAATTTCAGCACTTCAAATCTAAGGGGAAAGGGGATCATTTCCAAGCTCTTGTCAAAGGGATATGGTGAGATATCCTCCAAAAAATAGTGTTTAGTGGATATCCCTGTTTGGAAGTCCACTAATTGTTGTTGTAAGGTTTGAACTTGTTTGGTTAATGTGTCTAGAGGCGTGTTTGAGTCTATGATCTTCTTGCCCTTGTCTTTTTCTATATCTAGGGTTCTGTCCTCATGTGTGATGTGTTCATGGATTCTTTGTTCCTCAGTTTCCTATAGAGCTATGACATCAAAGTCTTTGGGGAGCTTAACTCCTTGGTTTGCTAGGTGGAGGAAGAATTTTTTAGGGTTTTGGCTAAGCACTTTATCCATCATGGGTTGGAATTTTTAGTCTTGGAGGGCTTCTTGTAAGTCTTTATGAGAGATCTCCTCATCAAGTTGTCGTGAGGGGAGGGGGCTATCTTGTCAGACGTTTCAGCCATTTCAAGTTGTTTTTGTTTCTGTGATCTAGTTAGTACCATGCAAAGGGATTTGGAATGGGTTGGGGTGAATGTGGATGCTTTGTTGAGATGTGTGTGTAGGTTGTAGTGAAGGGGATACTTGTGGTGAAGAGGTTCGGACAAGGGTTTTCCTAGACCAATGGTGGTAAACAAGTTGGTTGATACAAAATAGTAGCCAAAAATAAGGATCATTGGAATCTGATTACTTGAGATAGATTAGTTTTACACAAGCCACTAGAGAAGTTTCGAGAGAGAAGGATGATAGATCCTTGATATTGGAGACTTACTAGGGTTTCTTGAGATTGATATGATCTAGAATTACTTTGCACTAACCTGGTTTTGATACTTGGTTTGATTTTGGGAAGATTGATGAAGTGTTTTGGCGAGATGTCCAACAGAAAAGAGGGTATGACGTGAAAAATGGACGGGAGAAGTGACTGCATGGTAAATCCAATTTTAGAAACTAAAACAAAGCCAAAATGGGTACCCAGAAAGGTTGATATTTTTCTCACAAAAGATATGGAAGTGCTCACTATGATGGATGCACAAGAACAGAAGCGCAGTAACAAAAGACAAATGCGTAGCAATAGATAAAAATAATGCAAGACTGATGCAAAATATATGTGCAGGAACATATAATAGATGTGCAGTTCTGGCAAAATATGTGTGTTACAGAACTAAATGGATGCGTAGCAGAACTAAATGGATGCACAACAAAGGACAGATGTGCAGCAGGTTTGAAAAAATGTGCCGCAGGAATGGATATATGCACAGCTCTGTGTTTTTTTTGCTAGTTTGACTGATTTTGGCACATTTTTTGATGTTTTTGGTTTTCTTTGGCTAAAAGTTGGTCTTTTTGGTTTGATTTTTCAACTATGGCAAGAAAGACACATCAAACTCAAAGAATACTTTCATGGTTTTTGATTTTTTTGTTTTAAGATTTTTTTGACTTTTTTGACTAAAAACAAGTACAAATCCTAGGATGGTAGGGGCAATATAAACCAAATTCTCACTTGGTTTTTACACTAGCTATGCTATTCAAAGTGGATAACTTAGGAACTTGGGACACGGGCTCCTCCTTAGAAGTGCACAAACTTCTCTGGTACACCAAGTTCTGGGTTCCTAAGGCTCGCAAACCTTAAAATTTCCCTATTATCTCTACTATTGAATCATAAGAATGTGTCATCTTAGGAAGATGATAATTTCTCTTTCTGGCACCGGTTTATAGGGGATTTTGGCTTCTAAAACAATGGATAAGTAGTAAGGGCAACCGTTCAAGTGGTTATAAATGCGGCAACACTACTCTCCATTATGGAGTCTCCCAGCCTTCAAGGGTTGCACCTTGGAGGGTTTTGGGGGAGGTTGGCTATTGGTATAACTAATCAACACTTGTTACATTAAGCTTTCACCTCAAGCACAATTTATTTATAGTGGCTAGGTAGAGCTTGGCTTTAGCTTGTTAACAATTAAGTTCGTTCCCACTTGGACGAAAGGATATCCAAGGGCAGGCCTCTCTAAAGGTTAAACATGCAAAATGATAGGTTTGGTATTCTGGTCACCCAAGAAAGGGGAGAGCATAGGCCTACTATCATTTTGAAAACATGGAGAACAATGGTTCTTTCCCCCTATTTAAAAGAAAAAAAAAACTAAATAAGTTATGCTATTTGGGCACACACAAGATTTTTGTTAACTTTGAAAAAAGAAAATAGAAAGCAATGGTTCAATTTTAGATCTTCCTAGTTGGGACTATGTTTGAGTTGTTGATGCAACAAGTTTAAATTATAGCCTTCCTATTTAGATCTAGATAAGATTTGCATGAACAATCCAATTGCTTTCCTTGCTAATTAGATCTATGGTGTGAGTTAACAATGCAACTATATATCTAACCAACCCCTAACCTACAAATCAGATCTAAGAATATTCCTGTCAGAGATGTTAGCATTAGCAAAAAATCACAAGAAATAACCCAAGGACCCTGTCAGAACAAATGCACAATTATAGAGAATATATGCGCAATAATAGAGTACATATGCACAGGATTACAAATGCGTAGTTACAGAGAATATACGCGCAGAGACAGAGAATAGATGTACAGTTTGGATAGATGCATTGATTCAGAGGACAGATGAGTTGATTTAGTTAGTAAATGCGCTGATTGAACAGATGCGTTGATTCAGAGGACATATGCATGTTACTAGTAAACAGATGTGCAGAATCTCCCTGTGTACGGAACCTAACTAATAAAAACAAAGTTTTGAGGTTAAATTGGGGCAAGGCCCCATGGTGGGCGCCAAAAATGTTACGGGAAAATGTGGATATAATATCAATGATTAATAATAACCCAATAAATTAATAGAAATTGCAATAATCAAGATTCAACACAAAGAAAGATACCTTGCAAACCTTATTTCTTCGCGGTTTCCATTGGTCGCCTAATCTCAAATTGATCTTTCATGTGAATGAAGCCCTCAGAAAGTGCACTTCCTTTCTTTTTTCTTCAAGATGACAATAGAGAACGACTATGATAGTTCTTGTAATGAAGAGGATCTTCAATACAATAAAAATGGTGATCGCAAGCTATGGATATGATTTTGGGTGCCAAAGGCACGCTGTGATTCCTGCAGAGTAAGTTTATAAAAGCTTGGATGATTGAAATGGAAGAAAAGGGGTTGTACTTATAGGCTTGTGAGAAAGAAGATCAATAGTGTAGAATGAATAAGAAGATCAACGGTTGAGAAAATTTGAGAGGATGTGCGTGAATAGGAAGAGGACAAGTGTCCTTCTCCTTCATGCAACAAGGGAGTTAACAAAAATAGAATGAAGAGTTAACTAATTTGATTGTCTAGTTAATAGAAAAGACTAACTAGTTAACTAATTTGATTTATGAGTTAACTAATTGGAACTAGAGGATAAAAAGGACATGTGGGTGAGAGAACAACTAATTAAATATTAAAATATTTAATTAAGTGTGCACATGGATTTGCATGGATTAATTTTGGTGTTAATCCATTTTTAAGAGGAAATAGATAATCTAAATAAATGTTTTGATTTATTTAAATATAGAGGATGTTAAGTTTAGAAGAACTAATTAAATAATTGGACATTATTTAATTTAAAATGACTTTAGAATTTAAAAGAGGTAATTAAATAATTTGGTATTATTTAATTTAGAAGAACTTGGAGGATTTTAATTAAATAAATGATTTTATTTAATTTTGTGGAGGAATGTGAATTAGATAAATAAATTTATTTATATATTTATTGATAGAGGAATTAAACTGAAATATATTAAGAATATTTATTTGGATAGAGTTATGTCATTTTTAGGTGTATATAATATCAATTTTAATTTCAATTTTTAGAGGGAACGAGATTTGATAAAGACTAAAATTCCTTGGCTCAAATAACTAGTGTATCTAATGGTGTATATGCACTCTAACTATATCTAAACATCAAACTCAATAATTAAAGGTAATTTTTTGTTAATAAAAATATGACAATTGAATTTACCATTTTTGTGTGTAGATGAGTTTTAAATTTATCATTGACTGTTTGACCATGTTGAACCATTTGATTTTTAAGTAGAGTGACACACTCCAAGTGAGAACTAGAATGAATCTACACTTTATAATGCCCTGTCAAATAATCTTATTAAATGTATTATTTTCTTGTATTATCATTAGATTTAGATTTTCCTCACCATGTGAAATTAATAAAGAAACTCTAGCTATTTGGACAAGGTTAATGGTTTTCCATTCATTTGTTATGGATGATTTTTCTAAAATACTTGTATTTCTTAACATAATACAAATCAGTTGTCATTTACAAAAGCACTTATAATATATTTTTGATTTATTTTATTATATTAGCAATAAATCTTCACCATTCAAACAACCATTTAAAAATGACCACAATGAGAAGCAAACTAATTTTGTAATTACATTTTAAATAGAACTTTTCTGCCAACTAATCAACTGCTATAATCCAGGTATTTAGGAAACTTGTAGCACTTAGATATTTTAAATATTAAACAAATATGTGTGTGTGCACGCCGCTTAAGCTTTTTGTATTTCTAGATACAAAGCATATATATATTTGGACAATTAAAACATGATTACTGAGTGATCTTGAGGGTGCATCCATTGAACAAGTTCATGTAGTTGGTCAAATTGAAATATACCTGTCTTCTAGATAAAAATTTTGATAACTGTTGAATATAAGAAATTTGACCTCTCTTTATTTTGAATGAAAAAGAAGCCCACTTTCTCTAAAATACAAAATAGATGGGCCCATGGATTTTATATTTTAGAGAATTGTATTTTAGAAAAAATGGACTTTTTTAATTTTATTTTAGAATAAGTGGACTTCTTTTTCATTCAAAATAAAGAGATGTGAAATTCCTTATATTCAACAGCTTCTAGAAGACAGGCTTATTTCAATTTAACCAACTACATGAACTTGTTCAATGGATGCGCCTTCAAAATTCTCTCTCAATAATAATTCTTTAATTGTCCATTAGAAAGATAAACAGCCAGTGCGATTTAAAATATGAATCAGTCACTAATTTCTTTCCAAATAACAAACGAGAAAACAAAATCTTTCGCAGTGTCCATAACAAACAGTGCTCAATTCCATTCAAATTGATTAATACAGTTGCGTATACAACACTCTTCCATGTCGTATCATTCAATTAATTCTGCAAATTTTCCACACGTCAAAAGACTTTGGACGTAATTACTCCACAACTTTTTCATATTTTCTGGACATTGACAAAGACTGAACATTATCATTGTTTTAACGGTTCCTTTATATTTTCTACACTGAAGACTTTTTTAGTGTAGCTGAAAATTCGAGGAACGCAACTCACAGGGTTTGTGGGTGTTATTTAGACTAGTCAATTTACAACCAATTCAATACAGAATCATTTTAGAAAACAAATATGGTCATAGTCAACATATTTATTTGTCGCTTGTAAATAATAATATTGGTCGCGTATTACCACATTCTGTCTGTGGTTGATGAATGCATCATATAATTTTTTAACTACAGTGGACGTTTCACTTTCAAATTGACTGAAAGAACGTTTGTAAGATGAGGAGGAAAATGCCATGAACTAATTGCATTTAAATGATCATTTTAGAAAACACTGACAAATATGGTCTTAGTCAAGATATTTATTTGTCGCTTGTAAATAATAATAATATTGGTGTCTTTCCACATTCTAGGTTGATGAATGCGTCATAATTTTTTAGATACGATAGACGTTTCCCTTTCAAACCGGCTGAAAGAACGTTTGTAAGATGAGGAAAATGCCATGAACTAATTGCCGAAGAGGGATGGAAAATATAACTGAGTGGATTGGATTAATTATTTCAATGATCGTATCCTTCAAGCTCAGAGTAGAGCGCACTGCACGAAAACGGAATCATTAAAATAATTGTTTAAAGTTCCTGTCAAGCATATTGTACATTGACTCTAAGCTCTATGGAATCAATCTGCACCTTACACGTTTAGAACCTTGAATGTAACGTGTTCAGACTTAAGACCTGTAAAAATCATCGGACTGAGAGTAACGACCAAATCTCTGAAGGTAAGAAGACTGGATGGGAAATGAATACGATATTTGTCTTGAGTGATGGGACAAAATAATTGTTTAAAGTTCCTGTCGATCATATTGTACATTGACTCTAAGCTCTATGGAATCAATCTGCACCTTACACGTCTTAGCGTGCTCTTCTCCATTTGGGCCCGCTACTATTGAAACTAAAGAACCTCTACTAAATTCCGGATGATGATAAAGATCAAAGAGACACAAATCTACATGAGTGACCCCAACAATACTACTCAAACGATGCATAGATGGAAAACAAGGCAACAATCTGATAATAAAAAATATAGATGGTACATTGAAAGGTATCAATAGTCTCAAGAATGTTGATCAATTAGATAAGAGAGAAGGTCACATCCATATATAGGGATGTAAGATTGTCTATATTGTAACAAGATTTGAACCTAGGACCTCCCATTTGTTGTTGGGGTACTCTATCACGAAGCTAGTAGCACATTTGGTGGTCAATCCATCTTTATAGTTTATCTTGTTCATTTTCCAACATGTAAGAGTTTTTATAAGGTATTGCTTTCATCTCACTGAAATTCATGTGTAACCATCTATTGTGTCCATTTAGTATTACAAACAAAAACTATATACATATCTCACTCTAAAAAAAAACCAAGGAAGCATTAATATAAATAATATGATACCCCCATAATGCTAACAAGGGAGAGGTATGGTAGCTCTACTAAAATTATGTGGCACAATGTAGTGCATCAAGGTGAAGAAACAACATTAGTAGATGCACAAAGAAGTACTTGCAACTAGAGTAGAATGTGCACGAATAAGATACACTCACACAAAGGTAGATGAGGTTGTTAATGCAAGAACAAGGCATACACAACAAATCCCTCATGGCACTATTAAAAAGGGTGGGCAAAAATAAAGCACACATGCATGAAGTTAGATGAGATTGTGATTGCAAATATAAAGAACACAAACCAAACCCCCCATGTCACTTTATAAATAGTGCAAGTACAACAATGGAATAATATGATATGCAAGATCCCAAAAATAGAAACTTATAATGTGTGGCACTTTATTTCAATGCATTTACAAATCTAAAAGTACATACAATGGATTGTTACAATGTCCAAAAAATCACCAAAAGCTAAAACTATATTTTTGCTACAATGTTAGAAGAAATAAAAGGAACTACTACAAATTACATGGAAAAAAATGTTCAAAAAGATTGGAGAAGGAATCCATACGTGCAAAATATGGTCCTTCAAAGTTCCCAAAATGAAAACTACTCAACAAAGTAACTGAGAACACTAAAATTATGCAAAGACTAAACATCTAATCTAAAACCACCTACACCATCATGAATTATACCAAATTCTTTCCCAACTAAAAAAATTATTGGAAGAAGACCTTCATTTGAGCAAATTAGAGGCCTCCAAACTTGTCCTCCTAAAATGAAAAAGTAAATGGAGAGGGGTCTATGCACCTAGTGGTAGCCTGGTGGATAGTGGGTGGAGAATCAGTGGTGTTGTAAATGGAAGTAGCAGCTAGATAGAGTTGACTAACAAAGGGAGCAATAGTGAAAACCTACAATTTTTTTGTTGTTTTTTGTTTTAAAAAATTAATTCTTTTTTTTTTTTAAATGGGTGGGGCCCAAGGCACCTACCACCCCCATGTAAGGGGGACAAGAGTCCTCAGTTCTTTCCACCCATTTTAAAAAGGGGTAGGGGTTGGGTGGCCCCCTTTTATACCCTAGCATTACAAGGTACAAGGGGTACACCCCTTATACAAAAAAAAGTTTAAAATTTACTTTGACAAATGCACCCTATGATTATTTTTTTATTTTTAACTTTTTTTTTATAAATAAAAAAAATTAAGTATTTTTTTTACATAGTACAACACTACATAGAAAAGTCATATAACATCCCTATTCTACAAAAATTGCCTTTGCTACACCTACATTAATTTCAATAATTTGATAGTCAGTTTAGAGGTATTTGGCCACTCTAGATATAATGAAACTATCCATTTTAGACCAAGAATCTCTACAACTATCCTTTTCACCATGAGCTCTCCTAAGATCCTTGAATGAACTTTTAAGAATAAATGCAAACGAAAAATAAAAAATTGACAAAATAAAATTTCTCCTTTAAGTTTTTAGACACTACAAATATAATTGAAGCATTGAAATCATGCCATGATGTCCCAAAGATTCCATTTTTCAACATGAGTCTCTTGAAACATTTCTTCTTTAGAGACAAACAAGCTCCTTCTCACCCTATGGCTCTGATACCATGTAATATTCATCTATTATGGAGATGAGATTGCAGAAGACATGATATATATATGAGAAAGCATGCTACAACAGTAGATGCACTTCTAATAAATGAAAGAATATAAACACAAACATGTAAAATAAGAAATATTATATTCCATAAATGAAAGGTTAAAATAATATAGGCTCATTACTCAAATGTGAGCAAGAGAGGAGTATTTATGAGAAATACTCAAGAAAAGTCTTATCATATGATAACTAGGTGAAACATTACTTTCTAAATATAGAAGATGCTTCCTATGAATGTGACAAATGTGGGTGAGAGAATATTATCCTCACAATGTGACATGTGTACAATTCAACACCTAAGCAAGCTTATCCTATGCACAATAAACCTAAGATAATTAAATAAATATCCAAAAGTATTTACACTCTAACAAAATTAAGGATCTTAATATTGAGGTTAGGAGATTTTCTTCTCTTCCAAACATCTCACATGTCTTTTTAAATCATTTTAAGCCAATGTTTCAAGCTCAAAATGATTTGTAGGAAATATGTTGTGAACTTTAGCAATGCCAAGATGTGGTTCACAGTCAACTTAGCCATTCAACTAGCATGGACTGTGATACTCAACTCAATCATTCAACTAGCATGGCCTATGTACTCAACTCAACCATTCAACTAGCATGGCCTATGATACTAAACTCACTTTAGAGGAGTTTCATTATGCACTGATGAACATGACTAATGATAAAATTCCTAGCATGGATGGCTTTCCCTATAATTATTAGAAAGTTACTTTGCATTTCATGTGACTAGACCTACTCCACATTTATTAAAAAATAATCTATCAATAATGGTTCCCTAGGGTCCTTGGTCAACCATGGTATTATCAAGTTCATTCCCAAAACTAGCGACCTAGAGCTCATGTCTAATTGGAGGCTTATTATTTTGTTAAATATTTCTTACAATATTTTTCTAAGGTCTTTGCTCTTTGTATTCACCACCCATTACCTACCATTATTCGGTTAGATAAGATAGCTTCATCTAAATCCCTTACACCTTTAAAATGTCAATTTTGTTTAGATAGGTATGGAATGGTCTAGGGTTTCTAGAAAATAAATTATTTTTCTGAAGTTATATTTTGAGAAGGCTTATGACCATACTAAGTGGTATTTCCTCTTACTATGCTCAAATCTCATGGGTTTAGAGGATTTTTATCTAGTCCATTCAAACATTATTTTTGGATGCTTCTATTTTTTTATTTGTTAATGGTAGAGTCTCCAAGATCTTTGGCCTTTTCTATTCCATTAGATAGGGTTATTTATTGGCTTCATATATGTGTTAGAGGTTGAAGCTTTTAGATACCTACTTGTGCATAAAGCTTTACTTTTTTTGGTCGAGGCAATTTACATCCCTTCCTCTACATAATAGATTATTAGTGTTTAATTTGTAGACAACTCCTTTGTCACACTAGTTGAGCAACATTATTCTTTCCTTGACAACGTGGTTTGTCTCACTCCTTTTTGGCTTCCAACTACAACCCAGAGTGCCATAAGTGTAATTATATATGAACTTATTCTTATACCTCCTTGTTTGTTATATTTTCAATGGAATTGGATTGAAAAGAGAAGATGTTTAAGTTTATTAGCATTTCCTTTACATTTGAAACCTCTCCTATCATGCACTAGTAGAATTTTGTTGATAGGGTGGAGAAAAAGATCCAACTTTCTAGATATCTAAGACTCTTTATTTGGAAGGGAAACTCCAAATCTATACCAATGTGTTAGTTGTAACTTATGTTGTAATAAAAAAAAATTATGCCTATATTTCTTTTATCATATTTTGCACTTTTTTAGGTGTTCCTACTTGTATGTGTTTTTACCCTTTCTCACACTTTGTCTAATCATGACCATCGGTGTTTATCTCTTATTCACACTTATCCCTATCTTATTAATTTTTTTATCCCTATATGCTTATGTGTGTCCCTTTCCATGTGTTTTTACCCTTGTGCTTGAAATGATGCTAATTAATTTCTACAATTAATCTAAGAGAGAAGAAATGTGGTAAAGAAAGATTACACAATTTTAAACCAAAAAGAATAACACACAACCATAACACAATGATGTACTCTAGGAAAACCCTTTTAATAAAACACCAAGCTTCAAAACTCAAACCAATTGTATTTCCAAAAACACCAATAAGGTTACAAATTACAATAGAAAGTCAAGCCCAAGCCTTCGTAGGAGGTCACACCAAAATATAGATCTACAGATATTTTGATAGCATAATGATACCTTCAAAATTAACTATCGAACCTCCATCTCAAGATCTAAATAAATAGAGAAGACATGAGGGGGAAACCATAAGTGGTTTCTTAAACCATGAGCTATCACATGAGAGTTACATGATTCCCAAACCCTCATGCCTCAAATCCTAATGCTTGTTCCAAAAGAGGGTCACATGCTATTTTTAGTATGTTCTCTTGCATCTATCATAACCCATCACCATGTCATAGAGACCTCTTCAAGTTAGGTTCTCCACTTTGGACCCATTATCTCCATTGAAGATGTTCTTTGATACATCATAGAATGTGTCATAAGTTGGTTGGCAAGTCAAGTCAACAATGTCACTCCCATTTTCCATATCTTGATGACATAAGATGCTCTTGTTGTAATGAATGCTTGTTCGTTCCTTAAAAACATACTAAATTTTTTTACCAAGAAAACAATATATATATTTTTTAAATATAAATGCAAACACATAAATGCATTTAAGAGATTCATAAAGAATAATTTCATTTTACAAGTCAATTGATAAATGAATATACTGTTGATAACTGAAAGGGGGGGTGAATCAGTTATCTTAATTAACTTAACTTTCTATTCTTCTTTAATAACTAGTGCAACATCAAAACAAGTAAGCATCCATAACCATGAAAGTAGAAACATAATCAATACACATAACACAAGGATTTTGACGTGGAAAACCCTATTAAGGGAAAAACCATGGGGTGACTAACCCAAGATTGTATTCTCTGTTAAAAGAATAGAAGTACAAAATGGCACTTGCCAATTAGGGCTCACTGCCCGAGCACACTGCTTGCAAGAGGCTCACTGCCTACAAGAGACCCACTGTCTACAAGGTATAAGGAAAGTAACAAGATAATTGAAATGATGAGAAGCATCCACACATGCTAAGGTTCATTTTCAGTTAGGCTTAATACACTGATCTACTGCACTCCATTCTCCCTCTTCTTTGGTGCTATTGTCCTGTCACATATCAAACCTGTATTACTGCCTTCACACTACTATCTTCATTTCTTCAAACTTCATAATACACCACACACACCTTCATACCAAAATCAATCTGGTATATATATCCGCATCAATGATTTCAATCATCTTTCTGTTGGCATCCGAAAAACTCAAGATATTTCCAAACTCTGGTCTGTCGGCTGAATCCATGCTTGCTAAGTGATGCGTATCAAAAAGATAGTTATAGAAGTCATCAATCATGTCGGCCAATCATGAATGATACCTTAAGAACCTTTATCACCATCAATATCTCATCCAGATTAAGGTCTGATGCTCTGTTGGTCAGTTCTTCCTTTGTCTACTCTGCCAAATAGGAACCTAATAGTTAGGTGCTCATATCTCTTCACTCTTTCATCACCGGAGGCTCAATCCTTGGAATATATTAGTTAAGGTATTCCTCTTGACTTCCCTAAGTCTGTACTTTACTAAGATACTTCCTCTGAGAGATCTGGACCTGATTGTCAGACCTTGCTGCATGCTCTGTTCTTGCTCACCAGACCAAGATACTCTTCAATCTGACTTTTGGTATAGACATACCATGTCCTGCGGATGTGTGGAATGGACTTTGTTGCCATCAATGACAACACTCATGAAGCCACACAGTGTCTCTTGCCAACAATCTCCCCCTTTGGCATTGATGGCAACACTTAGTTGAAAAATGACTAAGTGTCACACTACACTCCCCCTTGGCTGATGCTCTGTTCTAATGTACACTTTTTCGGAGCTCCCCCTTAGCTAGATTCCATATTTTTCACTGCTACTCACTCCCCCTTTGACATCAATGGCAAAGGGTAGATTCCACACATCAAAAATCCCCAAAAATCCAACTATACTTAGCTGCATAAGTATATATACATGTTATACTTACATATATTGAAGTATATCTGCAAAAGTTGTCTTTAATTGGACAAATTCTATTGCCCAACTCTGCTTCATCCTGTCCAAAATTGAGATGTGACCATTCAATAGGAATGCAAAATCTTCTGCCCTCTTTAGATTTGTCAGATCATTAGTCCGGGCTGTGGTCTGAGCATCAATTAGGGCCTCATGCATGGCCTCTAATTTAGGGATAATCATCCCTCTAAGTTCACCCATCCTACTTATTATGTTCTTCCTCTCCTTCTCAAGTTTCTTTATCTCATTTATGACTGCAATAGTCTGACATTCTTGGTTTATTATGGATGTGGTGAGAGGATCAAAATTCTGAGAGAAGCTTGACAGTTTATCCTCTTGTTCTTTCACTTTCTTCTCAATATCCTTTGTCACTTTAGACCAGGATAAACTAAATTTATATACTTCTCTGCCATCTTTAAGAGCATTTTCTAAGCTCTTTATCCCAATATTCATATTTCTCCTATCATTGGTTATAAATCCTTGTATCTCAGAGAATCTTTTTCCCAAAAACTCCTTCCAGACCTTTTCTTCAGCTGACTTCTCTAAGGAATCAAAATGTGTATTAGCAAAATTTATAAGAGATTTTAGATTACCGGATGAGGATGCCGAGCGATCCTTCTGGAAGGATGGCATGATCTTCTCCAACACACCGGATGCAACCTCTATCAGCTCACAGTCTTCCATGTGAGATTTTAGAAGTTTTTCTTTCGCTTTTGCTTGGGCAAAGGAAGCTATCTTCATTATTTGAACCAGGGAGAGGGAGTCAAAATTGAATGGTCCTTGAAACAGTTTCGGTTCATCAATCTCCATCATTTCTTTGTTCAAGAAATCTTTAATAGTTTCTACAGTGTCTCTTGTCAAAGATAGAGTCTTCTTTCCTTTTGCAGTCTCAGAACTGTCTCCTGGGGTTTTCTCTGTTTGATCTTCTTCTCTTTCCTTCATCTCTTTTTCTTGACTGATTTTCTCCTCTATTCTTTCTTCTCCTTTAGATCCAGAGTCTGCTGGGGAATCCGGATGAGAGATATTAACTTCTTCATGGACTTCCTCTTCTGGAATAGAGGAATCTAGGTCCTTGGTCTTGTCCTCACTTATCTCCTTTGATTCTTCAGCACTTTCCTTTGTAGGATCTTCCTTTGATATGCTTAGTCCTTTGACATCAGAAGGTTCATCACTTATGTCCTCTATAATAGGAATATTGAATCTTTTGTATGCATTCTGGAGGATGTCTTCTATTTCTTTTACTACTTTGTCAGTCTCTCCAAGCATAAGCTGATTCATTCTAGCTTTTCTCCGAAACTCATCCTTACAATCTTTGAAGATCATATTCATTTGTTTCTGAGTGATTGAAGGATAGAGCTGAATAGCTATCTGTTCCCAGATCTCAAGGTCCTTTGCCCTGGCATTATTCTTCCTTATTTCTAGTTCCTTCTCTAGGCTTTTGGGAATCAAAGATATGATTTCAATAAATGCCTTATTATAGATATTCAGATACCTGACTATAGCTTCTTGCAATATCTTCTAGTCAGCTTCATTATATTCATCATAGAACTTAGTCATTGGCTTCAGGTTCCCATCCACAGTGATTGATTTGATGATATCATCAATGCAGAGAGTAGGCCTTTCAATGAATTCTTCTGCCTCTTCTTCCTTGTTATGACCAGTAGAGGGTTCACCAGATGTTTTCTTCTTCTTCTTCATTTTCTTGATCTCCTCATCAGATTCTGTCTCTTCATCATCCTTCTAACTGATGTAAGACCTTGTGGCCTTTGTCTTAGTTCTCTTCTCTCCCTTTCCGAATGTCCTGACTTCTGATTTTGATGCCTTTTGGCTCTTAGAGGTGGCAGGTGCAAAGCTCTTGGAGGATCTTGTATGGGAGGGGGCTTGCACCAGAGCATTTTCTTTTTCAGTTTCTTTCCTTTCTTTCTCTAGCCTTTCCATCTTCTCTTTGTTTGCATCAAGTGCCTCCTTGGAAATTCCATGCCTCTTGGCAAATTCTTCTACTTCCCTCCTCACTTTTCTCTTGATCTCAGGCTGTCTTAGTTCAACATGAACTTTTAAACTCAGCTCTTGGTAGGTTCCAAACCTTTCTACCTTAGGGTCCTTGGGCTGACTCAACAGATGTTGGATATGTAGTTCTAGGATTTTCTCATCAACCTCATACCCCATTGGCATGATCCATACAATTCCTGGTTCTACTGCTTCCATTAGACATTGGTCAGTGTCTACCATAAAGTATATTGTATCCTTATACTTTTCAACTAGAGATTGGGGGATTCTCTCTAGCTTGCATCATACTCTGAAAGTTCTTGAAGTAGCCCCAGAGTGCTATATTCTATGCCTTGGCATCACTAATTCCATGCAAATAATCTCTGATTTGTATGGCTACCGGTCTGTCATTTTGCCATATCCAACCACTGGATCTGGGAAGCTCATTCATAAAGTAAAAGAACAAGCATAGTATTAGCCCACCATACTTGAATGAGTTCTTCTTGTCCTTCTTGATCTTTTATAAGTTTTTCAACAGTTGGCTCAGAAGAAGCTCGCAAAGATCATAGTCCACATTTCTCCTTAGCATTTCATATGTAGTATATACAACAGTTCTGGACACAGAATTCTCCTTGCTGGAGTGATATCTTATAGCCAATATCATAGATGCAAATTTGAAATCCGGATTAGTGATATCTTCTATTGTCATTGCCCTCTTGTCAAATTTTGATCTGGTAGCCTCACTGACAATTTGATTTTTGACTGATTTGAGAGTAGGCAACCCACCGGATGAGTGTAATCTGGTTACCACACTAATGGCATCTTTTGTGATCTTAAATGGTCTATTCAACACATGAATTTGTCATGCACTCTGCTCAAAACATACTGGACCCACTCATCTTCTACAAAATAGGGGAAATGGATGCACTGTCCAAAATGTTTATCCTGGATGGCCTTGTATTGAGGTTTAAGTTCAAGTGACTCATCTATCAGTTCCTTGTGATAGATGTCCATCATCTTGGATTCACCAAATTCTTCATGTTTGCGTGTATGTAAACCCTAATATCCTCTACATGCAGAACTCCATGCAGAATGCTAGAAAATGCGCCTAGGGGATCAACTTCTAGAGATTTGTAGGGATGTTTCTTGAATTTAGGGCAGGGCCTATCAGTGATCTTCACAACATTCAAAGTAGCCATCTTACAAAGATTTAGAGAGAGATTTCAAGAGCGGAAAATACCTCTTACACTTCTAGGGCTCACAACATGAGCCAAATCGAGTTGCTTGGATGAATCAACTTCTGTGGTTGATCTTTAAGATAACTTGTTGCAGAGCTCCTTCTCTCTTCTTTTCGAATGCAAATGTGCAAATGATGAACCAAAGAACCCTTTTATTTTTGCGCAAACCCTAATTCTATTTTGCAATAAATGCACAACCTAAGTTATTCTGGTTGCCTTGTTTTCCTTGTTCTGAGAGAGATCTTTTTGGATCACTGGTATGCACTATTAGCTATCTATCTACCTTTCCCCAATCATTCCACTTATCCACAGATCAAGATACCTCAAATTTGAATCATACCGGATCTAACTGTGAGAATCCTGTTCTTATCGGATGACTATTAAACTGGATCAATCAAGGAAGATTAACCTCTTCTAAACTTCTTGCGGATCTTCCATATCTTTACCAAGGCTTATTTAGATGTTTCTCTGAGAACCCTTTAATCCACAACTTTCGATGTGCCAATTTCAGGCACTAATTGACTGGCTGGGGGAACTTGTTTTCTTTTGTGACTCCCCCTAAGCCAAAGCTCGTCTATTTAGTTTTCGAAAGGAATATCAGCACCAGATTTTGGTGCGGATCCATCCTCAACTTTTTCTGTACTCCTCTTCACCCAAATCTTGTTCATCTCCCTTTGAATTTCATTCGCATTCACTTTTCCCTTTCCTTTGTCTTGGTTTTGACTATGATGCACCGGACCCTTTTTGTCATGATTCTTGCTTCTGCAGAATTTGGTAATATGACCGGATCTATTGCAATTGTGGCAAACAACATTTCTTTGCATATTTGAATGATATCCTCTTGATCTGCACTAATTAGCCATATGTCCCATTCTATTGCATGCGAAGCATCTACCATTGAATGAATTGTTCAGTTGCATATTTCTACACTCATGAGATTTGTGACCATACCTTTTGCAATTAAAATACTGTCCAGAGAAGGATGAATTAGTTTGATTCATTCTTCTTCTGCACTAATTTGCTTTATGACCAAAGTTATTGCAATTGTGGCAGTATCCATTGAAGGATGGATATCTTTAAGCATTTGGTTGCCTTACCAGAGGTTTTCTAGGCCTGTTCCTTGGATTTCCTGATCCAAAGTTCTTCTGTCCAAATTCAGAGCTTTCACCTTTCTCATACCCCAAGCCTTGCTTGTCATCTACCCTCTTTTGGCTTTCAAGAAGAACTTCAAGCTGAGTAGAGCTTATCTTGAATTTCTCTTTGTATTCATTTGCTATTTGAAGATCCCTTTTTAGAGTGACAATCTGATTCTCAAGTTGTTCTTCATTATCTCTAGCTTCTTCAAGATCAGATTCCAAATGCCTAATTATTCTATCCATTTTGTGGCAGTCTTCTGACTTCTCCTTGAGAGATTGTTTTAGATTATCTTCAGTCTTTCTTTTCTCTTCAATCTCTTGGGTGAATTTCATAACCTCTGATTCCATTTCATGTCTTACCATAATGACCTCTTTTGATCGCTTCTCACATAATTTGTTCTTCTCATTCAAATCTTCATTAGTATCATTGGCTTCACTTTGACTTGCTAATTGTTGAAGAAGTTCCTTTCTCTTTTTTATAGAGATACTCAATTTCTCCTTTAGTTCATTTATGAAATCATTAGCTTGTTTGAGTCTTTTCCTCAAGTTATTGACTTCAGAGTGAGAATGCTCAAGATCATCAATGGCAAACTGAAGTTGTTCCCTCATACCATACATATCCATTATGATTCCCAGATCTTCCTCAAGCTGTTAGGCTCTGTTTGGAGGAACTTGGCTCTGATACCAATTGTTGATAACTGAGAGGGGGGGTTGAATTAGTTAACTTAATTAACTTAACTTTCTGTTCTTCTTTAATAACTAGTGCAACATCAAAACAAGTAAGCATCCATAACCATGAAAGCAGAAATAGAATCAATACACATAACACAATGATTTTGACGTGGAAAACCCTGTTAAGGGAAAAACCACGGGGTGACTAACCCAAGATTGTATTCTCTATTAAAAGAATAGAAGTACAAAATGGCACTTGCCAATTAGGGCTCACTGCCTGAGCACACTGCTCACAAGAGGCTCACTGCCTACAAGAGACTCGCTGTCTACAAGGTATAAGGAAAGTAACAAGATACTTGAACTGATGAGAAACATCCACACATGCTAAGGTTCAGTTCTGGTTAGGCTCAATACACTAATCTACTGCACTTCATTCTTCCTCTTCTTTGGTGCTGCTGTCCTGTCACATATCAGACCTATATTACTTCCTTCACACTACTATCTACTTTTCTTCACACTTCACAATACACCACACACACCTTCATACCGAAATCAATCTGGTATATATATCTGCATCGATGATTTCAATCATCTTTCTAGTCAGCATCCAGAAAACTCAAGATATTTCCAAACTCTAGTCTGTCAGTTGAATCCATGCTTACTAAGTGATGCGTATCAAAAAGATAGTTATAGAAGTCATCAATCATGTTGGCCAATCATGAATGATACCTTAAGAACCTTTATCACCATCAATATCTCATCCGGATTAAGGTCTGATGCTCTGTCAGTCAATTCTTCGTCTGTCTACTCTGCCAAATAGGAACCTAATACTTAGGTGCTCATATCTCTTCACTCTTTCATCACCAGAGGCTCAATCATTGGAATCTATCAGTCAAGGTACTCCTCTTGACTTCCCTAAGTCCGCACTTTACTGAGATACTTCCTCTGAGAGATCTGGACCTAATTGTCAGACCTTGTTGCATGCTCTATTCTTGCTCACCGAACTAAGATACTCTTCAATCTGACTTTCGGTATAGACATACCATGTCCTGCGGATGTGTGGGATGGACTTTGTTGCCATCAATGACAACACTCATGAAGCCACATAGTGTCTCTTGCCAACATATACAATTATCCAAACATTTATTATTGTTAAGTATGAAAAAGGAGAATGATAACAACTAGCATGCACACTAGATCAAACCCTCTTCCAAAATAACATTCAAGGACAAGATTGAGCCAAATCACTACCAAATGAAGGTTGACTCAGCTAAAGACCTTTTTCTCTTGTTTGTTATAGAAGGATTAGATTTAATCAACTCTATTTATCAAACCCTATGTCAATAATGCACTAAACCCTAGTTCTATGATGATCTGATTATAACATAAGATGCATAACAAATCTCCATAAACCAATTGCACAGGGAAGATTATGAAGATGATAGAACCTATGTCCTAGAAGAAGAGGTGTCGGAGGACTGTTTTGGGATCGCCCAAGTCCTGAATGGTTGAATCTGCAGGAACTATAAACTAGATAAATGTTGCAGAGGCTGCTCTAAAGCTAGATCTTGAATTAGCTAAGGCAGAAAGACTAGGGTGCCACCACCCAAGTCTTGCATAGAGCAATATTCTTGAATTGTTGTTGGATCTCGAAACCCTGATCCTTACTCACTCTTCTTGTGTCTTCATATTTCTTGGATCTCACTCCTGTAATTTGCACACAAGAAGAAGAGAAGGGGTTTGGGGGTTATGGTGTTTAGGAACTTACCTCAGTCAAATCTCAGGATAGCATTCAAGCTTCCCAACACCATTGATAGATGAAGAGAGTGTGCCCTTGTAGGGCAGAGGCTAAACACAATAATAATATGATGAATCAAATGATGATAAATAAAAATGATATCACCTGTGTGATGAAACCCTTAGGAGGATGAAGGATCTTCAACTCATAAGGAGAGATAGATGATAACTTCAAACCTGCAACAACACACATAATGACAATACAAATCTGCTCTAGAATCACAATGAATACTTTGAATGCTCTTTACTTCAATGCTTCAAGTTGGTTATCTCTATCTAGGTTCATAATGAATTCAAAAACACACTTATATATGCTTTCCCAATAACATTTGTGAAATTGAATCAAAAGAGTTGACAAGGAGAAACCTTGTCAAAGGTCCCAGGCTGACATAACTTTAAATTAGCCCCAACCAATTAGGGAAGACTTGGACAGTGGTGCCCAAGTATTTGAGCCTCTTTTAGGTCTGGGATAAGGTAAAAAATGGGCCCCTTGTTCCTAATTTACATTGGTGTCGGGCAATTTTTCATCGAGATGAACATTTAGAATGTATAATGTAATCACGGGGACCTAGGAGCTAAACTAGGAGGTAAAAAGACATGTGGCTACTTTTTACTCCATAACATTTAGCCCCCAATTTAATGTGCGTGTATGATCTTATGATCAGTACATGCATTAAAGTATAGTCAAAGCACATCAAACATATCAGACACTAGAGCGAAGACACATCTTATGTTTGGAGAACCATTTCTAGCTCCTAAGCTTAGGCAAACACAAGAAGACATATGACAGTCACACAAAACACTGAGAAGATAGTAAAGAAGCATGCAATACATGAAGAAGGCATGAGAGCAAACACACAGTACACAAGGCATGCACAAAGAGCAGACATGATTAAACAATTATATAACCCTAACTAGGTGATGGGGGGATCTTATTGCTATGTATCACCATCAAAAGCACACAAAACACACAACGTGGGGGGAGCTCATCACTATGCGCTACCATAAAACATGTAAAACACATAGCGTGGTGGGAGCTTATCACTACGCACTACCACAAAACATGGAAAACACACAACATGGGGGGAGCTCATAGCTATGTGCCATCACTAAAGCACGTAAGACATGCAAGGAAGACACATAAAACACATGTCCAGTACACAAGCATCGTAGAGTATGTCGTCAACACATTATATGTCTTAAACACATAAAACATGGGTGATCGGAGGAGCTCATCGCTACGTGCCACCATCTAAGACATGACAAACACACCTAAAAATTGAGATATGCTACCACAAGCACCAAAGACATGCTTAAGGGTGAATAACTCAATATCCAACCCCACTTCCGTAGAGGACTTTTTAAAAGGATGTGCAACCACTTAAGGGAATACACAAGATCCTGCCTTTTGCAGAAGGGCTTTCAAAAAAATAACCCCACCTGCATCACAGAGACACCTTAAGGTGAAAAGGAAGCATTTACACAAAGTATACAACCCCACATGCATCGCGAAGAAACCTTACAGTGAAATCAAAGCATACCCAACGCACAAACATAAAGTACACAACCCCACCTCCATCATGAAGACGCCTTATGGTGAAAAGGAAGCATACACAACACACAAACATAAAGTACACAACCACACCTACATTGCTGAGATGCCTTACGGTGAAAAGGAAGCATACACCACATATTTTATCACAATGTCTAAGATATCCAAGCATTTACCATATATGTCCCCACCTTAAAATGGTTGATCCTACTTGCCGATAGCAATCACGTTTAAGGTAAGGTTGAAAACACGTGAGGGAACAAGAGCTTTTACAAAGCCCATGCCCCAAAGTGACATGTGCTTACGATCACCAATTGTTCTAAAAAATCACAAAGAAACACATTCTAGTATTATATGCTAACAATTAACAAACTTCGGTTAGAAAATCTTAGCTAAGATAACAACCAAATCACCTTGTGAACAATCAATATAGAAATAAGACAGCATGCTACATAAACAAACCAAGGCTATACTTACGGGTTTGGAACTGAGTATAGCCATGAGTTTATACTTTAGGTATCTCAAAACTGGGTGTAGCTACAAGGTGTGATACAAAAACATTCCAAAGTGCCTAGAAGAAGATTTAGAGTGTTGTAAAGGTTTATTACAAGAATGATACATGATCACATCACAACACAAATTTATTCTACTAGTGAAGCATCGGTAACATATTAACCCATCTTCATCTATGGACTAGGTCCATTTTTGTTTTCTTGTTTAGGGATGCACGGTCCTTATTAGTAGATTTGTTGTCGTCATCTACCGACTAGTAGAGCCACAAGCATGACTGAAGAATGAAATTATGAAAAATGATAGAGGAGACAAAAGTGACTTAGGGTCACAACATGGGAAGATGCCCCCAAGACATCCTCCACAATGTTATGCCCCCAAGGCACCACATAACAATTGCAACAAGTGGAGATATAGAAGAATGGAAAAAAAAAAGGTCACAATGGAGGTGGTCTCCTTGTATCCTCCACTTGGAGACTGATCATAACACCACTAACCCTGTAGTTCCCACTAGAAATAAGCACCCTAGACCCTGCTGTTCTAATTTTTTGTTTTTAGTTTTGAAGACCAACTGAAGCTGAAGAGGAGCTCAGCTTCTCCCTTGTCACTACCTTCGTAAACATATCCACTGGATTTTCATCTGTATGTATCTTTTCCATCTATAACTGTCCATCATCCAACACTGATCGAATGAAGTGATACCTCAACTGTATGTGTTTGGTATTTGAATGCAAGGAAAAATTCTTTGCAATATGTATGGCACTCTAGTTGTCCGTAAAAAAATAATTGTTAGCTTGTTATTTGCCTAATTCTTCCATGAAAGATTGCAGCCTTATCATCTCCTTGCTTACCTCTGTTGTAGCTACATACTCTACCTCCATGGTGGATAAAAACCACCTTTTGCAACCTGGAGATCCAACTCACTGTAGTCCCACCTATAGTAAAGACATAACCTATAGTACTCTACCTAGTATCAATATCCCCTGCCAAATCTGAGTCTACATAGCCTACTAAATTAGTAGTAGAGCCCCCAAAACATAAGTGTCTAGTGGATGTACCTCTCAAATATCTAAGAATCCATTCTACCGCATTCCAATGCTCCAATCCGGGATGATTCATATACCTTCTTACGACTCCTACAACATGTGCAATATCTAGTCTCGTGCATACCATGGCATACATTAAACTTCCTACAGCTAAAGCATATGGTACCTTGGACATTTTATCTTCCTAGACTCTTGTGTCTTAGGACACATATCCTTAGTCAATTTCAAATGACTAGGCAAAGGTGTGCTGACAACTTTTGCATTCTCCATATGCAATCTCTGCAACACCTTTTCAACATAATCAACCTGAGATAGAGTCAATTTTCTGTTCTTCCTATTTTTGCAAATTTTCATACTAAGGATTTGTTTTGCTGCCCCCAAATCCTTCATAGAAAATGATTGTGCTAGCTGCTATTTTAACTCTCTTATGTGATCCATGTTAGACCCTGCTATAAACATGTCATCAACATATAAACATAAAATAATGTAGTTGTCATTATCCAACCTCTCAAAATAAACACAATGGTTAGAATTACACCAGTTGTAGCCTTACTCAGCCATAAAATTATCAAATTTTAAATACCATTGTCGAGGTGCTTGTTTCAAGCCATATAAACTCTTCTGCACACTAATTTCTCCTTACCTTTGACCTCAAATCCCTGTGGTTGTTCCATAGATATCTCCTCCTCCAAATCACCATGGAGGAAGACAGTTTTCACATCTAGCTGCTCCAAATGCAAATCTTTAGCAACCACAATACTTAAAACAGTACGAATAGAAGTCATCTTAATAGCCAGAGAAAAAATCTCATCAAAATCAATACCTTTTTTCTATGCAAATCCTTTTACAACTAACCTAACTTTAAATATTTTCTTGCCTCCATCTTCCTCCTTCAACCTATAAACCCATTTGTTTGATAAAGCGTTTGACCTGCAGGTAACTTACAGAATTGCCAAGTCTAATTTTTTAGCAAGGAGTCCATTTCTTCTTTCATTACAAGTTCCCACTAAACCTTTGTATCCACCTGCATAGCTTCATCATACCCTTCTATTTCACCAGCATCTATTAACAAAATAGAATACAAAGAGGGAGAAAACCTTTTAGGAGGTCTACTTAGCCTTGTTGTCCGTCTAACATTCACTGGAGTTTGTGCTATTTCTTGTTGTTGTTGTGGAGCATGAGCAACCACTGGAACATCATTATCTAGAGTATCATCTAGCACCACATAATCCTTTTCTTTCTTCTCATGCTGTTGCAACTAATCTTTGTACAACACCTTCTCATTGAATACAACATCCCTGCTTTTCACGATTTTTAGATTTTCAACATCCCAAAGCCTATAACCAAATTCATCAATGCCATATCCAATGAAGATACACTTTTTTTATTTTGCATCCATCTTGGTTCTATTTTTAAAATCTACATGTGCAAATGCTTTGTTGGAAACAAGGCAAATAACTGAGAGGGGGGGTGAATCATTTATCTTAAATATCTTAACTTTCTTTTCTTCTTCAATATTAGTGCAGCATCAAAACATAAGAGCATACATAATCATGAGAGCAGAAATAAAATCAACACACATAACACAAGGATTTTTATGTGGAAAACCCTGTTAAGGGAAAAACCACGGGGTGACTAACCCAAGATAGTATTCTCTATTAAAAGAATAAGAAGTACAAAATGGCACTTGCCAATTAGGGCTCACTGCCTGAGCACACTGCTCACAAGAGGCACACTACCTACAAGAGACTCACTATCTACAATGTTTATAGAAGGTAACCAAGTGTTTGAACTGATGAGAGGCATCCACATATGCTGAGGATCAGTTCCGGTTAGGCTCAATACACTAATCTACTGCACTTCATTCTTCCTCTACTTTAGTGTTGATGTTCTGTCACATACCGGACTTGTATTGCTGCATCCACACTTATCTCTACCTTTTCTCACACACTATACATTTCCACACACTCCTTCATACCGAAATCCATCTAGTATAGATATCCGCATCAAGGATTTCAACATCTTTCTAGTCGGCAACTGGAAAACAAGATATTTTTTAAACACTAATCTGTTGGCTGAATCCATGCTTAATATGCAATGCGTATCAAAAACATAGGCATAGAAGTCATCAATCATGTTGGCCAACCATGTATGATCCCTCAAATAGCTTGATCATCATCAACTTCTCATCTGGATTGAAGTCTGATGCTCTGTCGGTCAGTTCTTCCTCAGTCTACTCTGCCTGTCAGGAACCCAACACTTAGATGCTCATATCTTTTCACTCTTTCATCACCAGAGGCTCAATCTCTAGAATGTAGCAGTCATGGTACTCCTCTTGACTTCCCAAAGTCTACACTTTTCTGAGATACATCCTTTGAGAGATCCAGACATAATTGTCAGACCTTGCTGCATGCTCTATTCTTATTCACTGGACCAAAACACTCTTCAATCTGACTTCCGGTATAGACATACTATGTGTTGTGGATGTGTGGAATAAACTTTGTTGCCATCAATGACAACACTCATGAAGCCACACAGTGTCTTTTGCCAACAATCTCCCCCTTTGGCATTGATGGCAACACCTAGTGAAAAATGACTGAGTGTTGTAGAAAACTCCCCCTTGGTTGATGCTCTATCTTATGTACACTTTTACCGGAGCTCCCCCTTAGCTGGATTCCACATTTTTCACTTCTCACTCCCTCTTTGACATCAATGGAAAAGGTGGGAATCCACACACCAAAATTTGCAAAAATCAACCTATATATAGGCGCATAAGTATATATCCATGTTATATTTACATATACTTAAGTATATCCGCAAAAGTGGTCTTCAACTGGACAAACTTTGTTACCCAACTCTATTTCATCTTATCCAAAATTGAGATGTGACCACTCAACAAAAATGCAAAAGCTTCTGCCCTTCTCAAGTTTGCCGGATCACTGGTCCGGGCTGTGGTCTAAGCATCAGTTAAGGCCTCATACATGGCCTCTAACTTGGGGATAATTATCCCTCTTAGTTCACTCATCCTACTTATTATATTCTTCCTCTCTTTTTCAAGCCTCTTTATTTCATTTATAATGGCGATGGCCTAGTACTCTTGATTCATTATAGATGTGGTGAGGGATCAAAGTTCTGAGATAAACTTGACAGTTTATCTTCTTGTTCTTTTACCTTCTTTTCAATATCCTTTGTCACTTTAGACCAGGATAGACAAAATTTATATATTTCTCCACCATCTTTAAGAGCATTTTCTAGGCTCTTTATGCCAATATCCAGGGTCCTCCTGTCATTAGTTATGAGTCCCTGCAATTTAGTGAATATCTTTCCCAAAAATTCTTTCCAGACTTTCTCTTCTGCCGATTTCTCCAAAGAATCAAAATGGGTGCTAACAAAATTAACAAGAGATTTCAAATTACAGGATGAAGAGGCTGAAAGATCCTTTTGGAAGGATGGCATGATCTTCTCTAGCACACCGGATGCAATCTCTATCAACTCACAGTCTTCCATGTGAGACTTCAGCAGCTTTTCTTTTTCTTTAGCTTGAGCAAAAGATGCTACCTTCATTGTCTGGACCGGAGAGAGGGAGTCAAAATTGAGTGGTCCTTGAAATAGTTCCGGTTCATCTATTTCCATCATCTCTTTGGTCAAGAATTTTTTCACTACTTCTGCAATGTCTCTTGCTGGAGACAGAGTCTTCTTTCCTTTTGCATCCTTAGAACTATCATCAGAGATCTTCTCTGTGTGTTCTTCTTCTCTTCCCTTTTCCTCCTCTACTTAACTCAATTTCTCCTCTTTTCTTCCTTCTTCTTCAGTTCCGGAGTCTGCAGGGGGATCCGGAAGAGATATGTTTACTTCTTCATAGACTTCCTCTTCTGAAATAGAGGAATCCAAGTCCTTAGTCTTTTCCTCACCTATCTCCTTTAACTCTTCTGCATTTTTCTCAGTAGATTCTTATTTTGATGTACTTAATCCTTTGACATCCATGACAAAAGATTCTTCATCTAATTCCTCTATGATAGGAAGGTTGAATCTTTTGAAGGCATTCCGGAGGATGTCTTCTATTTCTTTTTCCACCTGATTAGTGTCTCCAAGCATAAGTTTGTTCATTCTGGCTTTGCTCCGGAACTCATCCTTGCAGTCCTTAAAGATCATGGTCATTTGTTTTGGAGTAATGGAAGGATAGAGCTGAATTGCAATCTGTTCCTGGATCTCTAAATCCTTTTCCTTGGCATTGTCCTTTCTTAGTTTAAGTACCTTCTCTAGACTTTTGGGAATTAGAGAGACGATTTCAATGAATGCTTTATTATAAATGTTCAGGTACTTAAGTATAGCTTCTTCCAAGATCCTTTTGTCTGTGTCACTATATTCATCATAAAATTCTGTCATTGGTTGCAGATTCCCATCTATAGTGACTGCCTTGATGACATTATTAATAGAGAGAGTAGGCCTTTCAACAAATTCTTCTACCTCTTCTTCTTTGCTTTTACCGGCAGAGGATTCCCCAGACATTTTCTTCTTCTTCTTCTTCATTTTCTTTATTTCCTCATCCAACTCTATTTCTTCATCATCCTTTTGGCTTATGTATGACCTTGTGGCCTTTGTTTTTGTTATCTTCTCTCCCTTTCCAGATGTCTTGGCTTCCGGTTTTGAGGCTTTTGGGCTCTTAGAGGTGGCAGGTATAGAGCTTTTGGAGGATCTAGTCCGGGAGGAGGCTTGTACCGGAACACTTTCCTTTTCTGCTTCTTGTTTCTCTTTCTCAACTCTTTCTATTTTTTCTCTATTTGCATCAACTGCCTCTTTTGAAATGCCATATCTTTTGGGAACTTCCTCTACTTCCCTTCTCACTTTTCTTTTCATCTCTGGTTGTCTCAGTACAACATGTATTTTTATACTCAATTCTTGAAAGGTTCCAAACCTTTCTGCCTCATGGTGCTTAGGCTGACTAAGCAAGTGTTGGACATGCAGCTTTAGGATTTTCTCATCTACCTCATAGCCCATTGGCATAATCCAGACTATTCTGGGCTCAACTACCTCCATTAGGCATTGATCAATGTCTACCATGAAACATACTGTATCTTTGTATTTTTCAACTATTATTTGTGGAATTCTTTCTCTGGCCTGCATCAAACTTTGGAAGTTTTTGAAGTATCCCCAGAGTACTGTACTTTGAGCCTTGGCATCACCAATCCCATACATATAATCTCTGATTTGTATGGCAACCGGTCTGTCATTTTGCCATACCCAACTACTTGATCTGGGTAGCTCATTCATATAGTAAAAGAATAAACACATTATTAAACCACCATACTTGAATGAGTTATTCTTGTCCTTCTTGATCTTTTGCAAGTTTTCTAACAGTTGGCTCAAAAGAAGCTTGCATAGATCATAGTCTACATTTTCCCTTTGCATCTGATATGCAGTATAAATTGCAGTTCCGAACACAGAGTTCTCCCTGCTGGAATGATATATTTTATAGCCAATTATCATAGAGGTAAATTTGATATCCGGATCTATGATATCTTCTATTGTCATTACTCTTTTGTCAAACTTTGATCCAGTAGCCTCACTTAATTTTTGATTCTTGACCAATTTGAGAGCAGGCAACCCACCGAATGAGTGCAAACTAGTTACTGCCCTAATTGTATCTTTTTTTATCTTGAAGGGCTTCAACAACCACATGAAGTTGTCATGTATTCTGCTAAGAACATACCGGACCCATTCATCTTCTACAAAACAGGGAAAGTGGATGCAATGTCCAAAATGCTTATCTCGGATGGCCTTGTATTAAGGTTTGAGTTCAAAGGTTTCATCTATTAGTTGTTTATGGTAGATATCCATTAGCTTTGATTCTCTGAATTCCTCAATATTCGCATGGATGTATACCCTAACATCTTCTATGTGCAGAACCCCATGCGGAATGCTAGAAAAGGTGCCTAAGGGATCAACTTCTAGAGATTTGTAGGGGTGTTTCTTGAACTTTGGGCGCAGCCTATTAGTGATCTTAACAACCATAGGAGTAGCCATCTTTGCAAAAGATTTAAAGAGAGATATTTAGAAATTGAAATACCTTTTCACGCTTCTAGGGTTCACAATATGCGCCAGAGAAGATTGTTGGTTGAATCGGATTCTATAGTTGATCTTTGAGAGGGTTGAAACAATCTTACTGCAAAGCTCTTCCTTTCTTCTTTTCAAATGCAAATGTGCAAGTGATGAATAAAAGAACCCTTTTATTTCTATGCAAACCCTAAATTCCTATTGCAATAAATGCACGACTTAAGTCATCCGGTTACCTTGTTCTGAGAGAGATCTTTCCGAACCACTAAGATGCACTTAGAATCATTTTCAATGATAATTGACAATGTATCTCCTCTCCTCCAATCAAGCCATTTATCTACAGATCAAGATATTTCAATTTTGAATCATACCGGATCTAACTGTGAGAATCCTGCTTTTACCGGATGGTTGTCAAATCAGATCAACCTTGGATGATTAAACTCTTCAAAACTCCTTGCGGATCTTTCATATTTTTACCAAGGGTTATTTAGATATTTCTTTGAGAACCCTTTAATCCACAAGATTCCATGTGCCAAATTTAGGCACCAATTGACTGGTTGGGGGAATTTACTTTCCTTTGTGACTCCCCCTGAGCCAGAGCTCATCTGTTTTAATTTCTAGAAGAATTATCAGCACTAGATTCTGGTGTGGATCCATCCCCAACATTTTATGTATTCCACTTCACCAAATCTTGTTCATCTCCCTTTGAACTTCATCCACATTCACTTTGCCTTTTCCTTTATCTTGATTTTGATTATGATGCACCGGACCCTTTTTATCCTGATTCTTACTTCTACAAAATTTGGCAATATGACCGGATCTATTGTAATTGTAGCAAACAACATTTCTTTGCATATTTGTCTGATATCCTCTTGATCTACATTGATTAGCCATATGTCCCATTCTATTGTATGCAAAGCATCTACCATTGAATGAATTGTTTATTTGCATATTTCTGCATACATGAGATTTGTGACCATACCTTTTGCAGTTGAAACACTATCCAGAGAATGATGAATTAGTTTGATTCATTCTTCTTCTGCACTGAGTTGCTTTATGACCAAAGTTGTTGCAATTGTAGCAGTATCCATTGAAGGATGGATATCTTTGAGCATTTGGTTGCCTTACTGGAGGTCTTCTAGGCCTGTTTCTTTGATTTCCTGATCTTGAGTTCTTCTAACCGGATCCGGAGATTTCACCTTTCTCATAACCCAAACCATGCTTGTCATCTACCTCCTTTTGGCTTTCAAGAAGAACTTCAAGTTGAGCTGAACTTATTTTGAATTTTTCTTTGTATTCATTTGCTGTTTGAAGATCTTCTTTAAGAGTGTCTATCTGATTCTCAAGTTATTCTTCATTATCTCTAGCTTCTTCAAGATCAGAATCCAGATGCCTGATTATTCTATCCATTTTGTGGCAGTCCTTTGACTTCTCCTTGAGAGATTGTTTTAGATTATCTTCAATTTTTCTTTTCTCTTCAATTTCTTGAGTGAATCTCATAACCCCTGATTCCATTTCATGCCTTACCATAATGACCTCTTTTGATAGCTTCTCACATAGCTTGTTTTTCTCATTCAGATCTTCATTAGTAATATTGGCTTCACTTTGACTTTCTGATTGTTGAAGTAGTTCCTTTCTCTTTTTCACAGAGAAACTCAGTTTTTCTTTTAGCTCATTTATGAAATCATCAGCTTGTTTGAGTCTTTCTCTCAAGTTGTTGACTTCAAAGTGAGATTGCTCAAGATCATCTAGGGTAGACTGAAGTTTTTCCTTCATACCATACATATCCATTGAGATTCCCAGATCTTCCTCAAGCTGTTAGGCTCTATTTAGATGAACTTAGCTCTGATACCAATTGTTGGAAACAAGGCAAATAATGAGAGGGGGGGTGAATCAGTTATCTTAAATATCTTAACTTTCTTTTCTTCTTCAATATTAGTGAAGCATCAAAACATAAGAGCATACATAATCATGAGAGCAGAAATAAAATCAACACACATAACACAAGGATTTTTACATGGAAAACCTTGTTAAGGGAAAAACCACGGGGTGACTAACCCAAGATAGTATTTTCTGTTAAAAGAGTAAGAAGTACAAAATGGCACTTGCAATTAGGGCTCACTGCCCGAGCACACTGCTCATAAGAGGCACACTGCCTACAAGAGACTCACTATCTACAATATTTATAGAAGGTAACCAAGTGTTTGAACTAATGAGAGGCATCCACATATGCTAAGGATCAGTTTTGGTTAGGCTCAATACACTGATCTACTGCACTTCATTCTTCCTCTGCTTTAGTGTTGCTATTCTGTCACATACCAGACTTGTATTGCTGCATCCACACTTATCTCTGCCTTTTCTCGCACACTATACATTTCCACACACTCCATACCAAAATCCATCTGGTATATATCCTCATCAAGGATTTAAACATCTTTCTAGTCAGCAACTGGAAAACTCAAGATATTTTCTAAACACTAATCTGTCGGCTGAATCCATGCTTAATATGCAATGTGTATCAAAAACACAGGCATAGTAGTCATCAATCATGTTGTCCAACCATGTATGATCCCTCAAATAGCTTGATCACCATCAACTTCTCATTCGGATTGAAGTTTGATGCTCTGCCAGTCAGTTCTTCCTCAGTCTACTGTACCTATCAGGAACCCAACACTTAGATGCTCATATCTTTTCACTCTTTCATCACCGGAGGCTCAATCTCTGGAATGTAGCAGTCATGGTACTCCTCTTGACTTCCCAAAGTTTGCACTTTTTTGAGATACATCCTCTAAGAGATCCGGACATGATTGTCGGACCTTGTTGTATGCTCTATTCTTATTCACCGGACCAAAACACTCTTCAATATGACTTCTGGTATAGACATACTATGTGCTACGGATGTGTGGGATAAACTTTGTTGCCATCAATGACAACACTCATGAAGCCACACAATGTCTCTTACCAACATGCTTCACATCTGAAGGTTTTGAGAAAAGAATAACTCACCTTCTTACCTGTCCATGCTTCTTTTGGAATACCACAGCCCAAAGGAACTAAAGGGCCTCTATTGATTAAATATACAGCAATATTGACAGCCTCTGCCCACATGTTTAAAGGCAGCCCAACATGCAATCGCATGCTCTTTTCACGCTCCATTATTGTCCTATTCATGCACTCAACCACTCCATTCTCCTGTGGAGTCCCTGGAATCATTTTCTGCCTATGAATTCCATTAAAGGAACAATAATCCTCAAATTCTTTGTTGCAATACTCACCACCATTATCAGATCTAAGACATTTTAATCTTTTACCCATCTCATTCTCAACCAAGCTTCTCTATTTCTTAAATGTTTCAAATATATCAGATTTCTACCTAAGGAAATAAATCTAAAGCTTCCCAGTTGCATCATCTATGAATGTAACAAAATACCAAGAGCCACCGAGAGAAGATACTTGAGCTGGTCCCCATACATCTGTATGCACAAGCTCCAACCTTTCATCTTTATTTTGCTTCCCATCCTTGAGAAAACTAACTGTCTTTTGTTTTCCATACACACAACTTTCACAGAAATCTATATTAATACATTTCAGACCTGATAAAACTTTCTTAGAATAAAGTACCTTCATACCTTTTTCACTCATATGCCTAAGTCTATTATGCCATAGTGTTGTCTTAGAACCTGCATCAACTATTTCAGTCTCTTTCTGCGAACCCGCAACAACTATTCCTGAACCTGTTTGTTTTTCTCTGCAACAACTAAAGTAGAAGGAATAGTATGACATGCACAAAGATATAAGGTGCCTAATTTCACACCTTTTTCTACTATTAAGGCACCTCTTGAAACCTTCAATTTTTTATCACTGAAAGTAACTATACAACCTTCATCAACTAGCTGCCCTGTTGAAATTAAATTCCTACTTAGCCTTGGATTGTTCCTTACCTCTTGTAGTAGCCAATTATTCCCATTCTGCAACTTAATCTTGATTCTTTCCTTTCCAACAATCTGACAAGGTTTGTTATCTCCCAAATAAACCAAGCCAAAATCCCCTTGGACATAATCAAGAAAATAACTTCTATGGGGTGTAGCATGAAATGAGGCCCCTGAATCTAAAACCCATGAATTATCAACATTATCTAGGGAAAGAATCAAAGCATCATCTTTAGATTTATTACTTACCACATTTGCCTCCTTATTGCCTTCTTGTTTGTCTCCTTCTTTATTCTTCTGAGACCAGAAATCTTTCTTTAGATGACCTGGTTTCCCACAGTACCAACAATCCTTATATCCTCTGGATTGGGACCTCTTGTCCTTTAATTTTCCTCGTGACTTCCCATGACCTCTAGAACCTTTTCCACTCTCCTATGATCTGCACCTGCTTTCTACATTCAAAACACTACTTGATGTGGACCCTCCTGAGATTTTCTGTTGCATTTCCTCACTAAGGATAACACCAACAACATCATCAAATTTCAAAGTATTTGAACCAGAGATAGAGTTACTTACAGCCATTACCGAGCTATTCCAGCTTTTTGGCAAAGAACATAAAACCAAGAAGCCCTCACCTCTTCATCAAATTTCACTTTTATAGATGTTAACTAACTAGTAATTGTATTAAACTCATTTAAATGATCTATCACAAATCCACCTTCAATCATTTTCAGATTAAACAAATGCTTCATGAGAAATACCTTATTTAAGGCTGAGGGTTTTTCATACAATTTAGGCAAAGCTTTCATCAGTTCATCTGTTCTCTTCACTTCTATTATATTGAACACCACAGATGGTGCCAGGCACAACCGAATGGTTCCTAGTGCCTTTCTATCTAGAAGATTCTAATCCTCATCAGTCATTGTTGCTGATTTCTTGTCTATTCCTTCCAACGGCCTCCATAAATCCTTCTAATAGAGATAATCCTCCATTTGCATCTTCCATAACTGATAGTTTTACCCATTGAATTTATCTACCTTCAATTTACCCTCATCTGCCATTGCTCCCACTCAATCATGAGACTCCCACTCAACCGTGAGACCTCCCTACAGATGATAATCGAACACAACTTGGAACTGATACCACTTGTTAGGAATTGCATGCAGAAGATATCAATTAAATGCAAATAAAGATTAAACAGAGGAATGAAAATACACAAAAAATAATAACAGCGAGAGACAAGATTTAACGTGGTTCACCCAAACTCAGGCTACATCCACCAACAGAGAGTCTAATATTATTATCCAATAAATCAAACTAATTACAACTAGCAATGCCTGCAACTCAATACCACTACAAATGCTACAATACAATATCAATAGAAAACCCTAACCCTTAGCTACTTTTATCAAGCCTTATGTCGGTTACAAAAAATAGGGTTTTTTATGTCGACCAATAGAAAAATAACGCCCGACACCTTTATAAAATAATAAAAAATCGTTTGAGGTTTTGGGGGCACTGCCCCTTGACTCCATCTTGGGGACACTGCCCCCAAACCCCCATTAAATAATTTGGGGGGAAATCGTGCCCATAAAAGTGGGGAAAATTTAACCTCTGAGTCTGATTAGGCTACATATAACAACATAAGTCTATTAATGATGATTGAATTAACATTGTTTTTACTTTGATTAAGCTCAACATCCATCCCAAAAGGATTTAAATTGAGAGACCTTTCTTCATCCCTCAATGCTTCATCTTTTGGAGGGAGAGCATTGGAACGAAGGGAAGGTAAAGCGTCGTTAAGAGAATTGTTGATGATTGTATCTTTAGTGATGTCCAAGGGGTTTGAACATGCAACCAAAGGAGAGTTATCCATGGTATTCACATCCTTAGAGATATCAAAGGTACTTGAACATTCAACCAACAGAGGAAGATCAAGGGGCTTCACTTCCTTATGATGTCCAATGTACCTGAACATTCAATCAAAGGCAAGAGATCCATAGGATGAGCCATAGAAGCCTCATGTAGTATGTTATTGATAGAAGATTTTAGTTTATTATATGAATGTCCATTATCTACCCATGGAGGATCCTTTTTGGGAGGAGTTTCTTCATCCACTAATGCTTCATCTTTTAAAGGGAGAACATTGAAATGAAGAGAGGGTAGGGTGATGCTAAGGAATGTATCAATAATTTCATCCTCTTGTGCCAAAATATCCTCACAAGTGGGGACTATTTTGGGAGAGGGATCCAAAGCATGGGATGAGGTAGATACAACTATGTCACCCTCATATGTCCTAGAGATGATGTCCATGATATCATCATGAAATGTAGTAGAAGTAAAAGAAGAATCATCACCATCACCTTTCTCATGATAATTCATGGAGATGAATTGGGTTAGATCTAATTTATTGAAGGGTTTTCACCCATGAGAGTTATGAAGTTATCAAAATCAGATATGCAACCCAAGATTTCATATAAAGAGCCTTTAAAGATATTAATATCTAAAACATAAGGATGCATATTAATGAATTTGTAAAAATGTTCAAGATCTTTGATATATGCATGCAAAGATACCAAAGAGAAATGACATGAATATGCCATAATGAAATGTCTTGTAACAATAGTGTACAATTGGATCTACTCATTTATCAAGTATTACCAATATAAAAATAAAATTGCAATCAAAGGCCTACAAGTGCAAGAGAAGTGGGGCTTCCAAAAATTGTGATATTCTTGGTAACCACAACTTAGTCTTGTAAATGTAGGATGTGAAATATGTACAAAATAAGTGTCTAAATAATGTATCCACTTGAATGCCACAATGATTTACAACACTTTTCTTTTATAAAGGATGCACTAAAATGCAAGACTAGCTAGGGCCTTACCATCAAACCCTAGATCTTGAATGCACACTTCTAGACCAAAATTTTTTTATGCAAGCCTTATTATTTTTTTAATTTAAATGAAATTTATGAAATTATATAGCAATACAAGAGTAGATTTGAAATGTTTATGACAGAAGCAAAATTTGAAACAATATTTTGACTAGAAACCCTAGATTTTGAATTTGTCTAGGTTTTCAAAAATGCAACTTTTCCAACAAAACCCTAGCAAATGAGAGCTTCAAATGCGAGATGCAACACCATGAAATGATTATATGCTGTAATATGAGTCATTTATGATGCAAAACTCATAGATTTAAATCTTTCTATAATGATCTATAACATATGCAATGAAACAATGCAAAACTATGCCTTTTTGCAAGCCTAAAGTGTTTGATTTTTTTCACTTTTTTCAATGTAAATATGAAAAGAATGTCTTAAAAAAGAAAGGATGAGAAGGTATAGTAGCCTAAAACCATTTAATCAATCCAATAATGCAATAATATTTACCACAAAATGCCAATATTGAAACCCTAGGTTGAAGATTAGCTAGATTTCCTAGAAATGCAAGGATTTTTGAAACCCTAACAATGAAATTAAGCTATGTAACTATGCAAAATGATGAATGAATGTAATCTAATCAGATCTAGGGTGGAAAATAGATCAGATCTGATGCAAGAAGAATGTTAAAGTGTAAGATACTACGGGCTCACCAAAATGTTAAGTATGAAAAAGGAGAATGATAACAACTAGCATGCACACTAGATCAAACCCTCTTCCACAATAAAAGTCAAGGAAAATGCTGAGTCAAATCACTACCAAATGAAGGTGAACTCAGCTACAAGCCTTGTTCTCTTGTTTTTTATAGAAAGATCATATTTAATCAAGTCTATTTATCAAACCCTTGGTCAATAATGCATTAAACCCTACTTCTAAGATGATCTAATTATAACAGAAGATGTAAAACAAATATCTAGAAACCAATTGCATAGGGAGGATTAGGAAGATGATAGAACCTATGTCTTAGAAGCAAAGGTTTCAGAGGACTATTTTAAGACCATCCAAGTCCTCAATGGTTGAATCTACAGGAACTGTAAACTGGATAAATGTTGCAGAGGTTACTTTGAAGCTAGATCTGGAATCAACTGAGGCAAAAAGACTAGGGTGCCATCGTCCAAGTCTTGCATAGAGGAATATTCCTAAACTGTGTTGGATCCTGAAACCCTGATCCTTGCTCAATCTTCATGTATCTTCATATTTCCTAGATATCACTTCTGTAATCTAAACACAAGAAGAAGAGAAGGGGTTTGGGGGTTATGGTGTTTAGGGACTTGCCTCAATCAAATCTCGGGATAACATTCAAGCTTCCCAACACCATTGATAGATGAAGGGAGTGTGTCCTTGCAGGGAAGAGGCTAAAAATAATAATAATATGATGAACCAAATGATGATAAACAACAATGATATCACCTATGTGATGAAACCCTTTAGAGGATGAAGGATCTTCAACTCATAAGGAGAGATATATAATAACTGCAAACCTGCAACAACACACACAATGACAACACAAATATGCTCTAGAATCACAATGAATGCTTTGAATGCTCTTTACTTCAATGCTTCAAGTTGGCTATATCTATCTAGGTTCATAATGAATTCAAAAACACACTTATATATGCTTTCCCACTAACATTCGTGAAATTGAATCAAAAGAGCTGACAAGGAGAAACCTTTTTAAAGGTCCCAGACCGACATAGCTTTAAATTAGCCTCAACCAATTAGGGAAGACTTGGGTGGTGGCACCCAAGTTTTTGAGCCCCTTTTAGGTCTGGGATAAGGTAAAACATGGGCCCATTGTTCCCAATTTACATTGGTGTCAGACAATTTTGCATCGGGATGAACATTTATAATGTATAATGTAATCACGAGTACTTAGGAGCTAAACCAAGAGGTAAAAAGACATGTGGCTATTTTTTACTCCATAACAATTACATAGTATCATTACATCTAAATGCTAGATTTTACAAGTTTAAAAAGTTTTAATAATACATTTAACATGTGGAATACAAATAATATCTCTTTATTATTTAAAAATATATTATTATCTATTATTTAAATTGACATAAATATTTTTGAATAAGAATCATGATTCTTAAAAATGCCTAAATGCTAACAATGTCTCATGCTCTCCACATTTTATTGCATTACATTAATTTTCCCTTTTGTTTTTTTATTAAAAACCTTTACTAAATGATATTTTTCAAAAAAATCATATAATCCAACAAATGATAGTGTACATGCTCTATAGAAATAATCCATGGCTCTTGTTATTGTGTTTAAACATAAATCCCTAAACTGATTCAAATGATTTCTACACCAGATGGTGCATAATTGCTCTAGGCCTCTTTAGACAACATTCAAAACTCTAAAAAATTAATTTGCATCTTAAATTGTTTGGAAACTCAAGATACTTTAGCAAATACATTTTTTGTGAAAATATATAGTCATGCAACACTAAAGACCATGAAGTGGCCCAATGCATCTAGTTGCTTCCCTTCAAACAACTTAAACAACACAATAATTAAATATGTTCTTTGAATATTTCTATAGATGGTAACCTTGCAAAGAGCACAAATATATCTTCAAAAATACATAAACTATTCCTGAAGTCTACAACAAAGAAATGCCATCTAATGCCTTGATATTTTTGTGAATTACTTTTACAACTAAATAAAGCAATTTCTTCAAATATTTTTATGGTAATGTTGCTTTACTCGCTAATGTGTCCAAAAGCATAAATCCGCAAACCTTTATTGTAGAGATGTGAATCAATGACTTAACATTGATGGCAAAGGTTATTTTGAACAATTTAGGGCCAACAATAGCATATTATATAACAAGCAAATGGTGGATCTCATGATTCTTGAGTTTCTTTTTTGTTTTGTTCAAAATTTGAAGTGAGTAATTTGTGTGAATGCCTAATGTAATTTTATAAATTGGGATTCAAAAATTGTCTTGGATAATTGGGGTAGGAAAGTAGAATTTTAGTTAGAGTTTGTAGTTGGTTAGAGGAAAATCTTCAAACTAAATGTTGATGGTATTAGATTTTGATAATATTGTAGATTTTGGTGGACTCTAATTCGAATCATCTAGTTATTAAATATAAATTAAATATTAAAAAATATATATGCCTACAAGAGTCTCTTTAAAATGATTGAGATTTGAGTTATATCACAACTAGAAGCTACCATCTATCTTTATTGTTGGAGTAGGTGTGTTGTACACCTTGCATAACATTGGTATTATTTTATTAAGTAAAATAAATATTTAATTGTGGTGCATCATGTGATGTGTTTAGCCACATTGGATATTTATTTGGACGCCACTTGTAATCATTGTATGTAACATTAGGTTAATTACTTTATTTGTAATTATTTGATTGATTGGGAAAGCATAGTACCAATAATCAAATGTGGGGTCAACATTTTTGTAGACACATAGTTTTGGGGAAAATGGTATTACAATACCACATGTTGTATTTGTGTGAGCGTATGTCTATAAAAGCAAACACATGGGTAGTTGTAGAGATGGATTGAGTGAAAGCTTATTGTCTTTGGCCGGGTTTGTAGCTTCTCTTGCAGGTTGGTTGTGTGAGGGTTTGGAGCATGGCATGGGATGTATGGTTACATGCTTGTTCACATGGATTGTAGGTAGAGAGAGAGCTTGATGTTTTAGAGGTGATCTTTGCATATGTATTTGTTGTTTATTGTTGAATAATACATGAGAGATGCATGCTTTTGGAGGCTTGGTTTTATCCTCTACGAGGGTTTTCCCAGGGTATATCTTGTGTCACCATTGATGGTATGATTGTCTATTTATTTTGCATGTGGATTTCTGGTTTATTGCATATTAAATCTCTTATTGGGTTATGAGGAATCAATCTATATGGCTGCATATTTCCAACAGTTGGTATCAGAGCTTGGTTACCATGATTTGGGAGGAAATCCCTATTTGATAACCCTAGCTATGAGTGGATTTTTTGTGTATAGTGGAATCTATGGCTTTATAGGAAGGAATGAAGGTGTTTTTAGCGTTAAAGGTTGTTTGTAAACTTGGGTTGTTGCAAATCTAGGGTTTCATGGACATTTGGCAAATGGGTTTTCAATTTGTGATGTTTGTATGAGGGTTTCAAGGAGTGAGATTTTACTGGAGGCCTCTTGAGAAAAAATAGACTTCACAATTGAGTCCAAAAGGTATAAAAACCTATATTTTCATATAAAATTTGACTATATTTAGTGATACGAAAAATTTTTCCATTTTTGTGCCCTAGGAGGAATCTACAAGGAATCTTGGCAGGATTCGGCCGAGCAGTCCTAGCCAGCAGGTCAGTAGGTTTAAATCTTGGTCCAGCCATCGGTCCAGGGAACCCAACGGGTTTGGCAGGTAGAGGTTGCTAGAGGTCAGGGGTGGGGCCCATAGCCACCCCCCTCTGGTTTTCAAAAATTAAAAATTATTTCAAAAAATTCAAACTTTGAAATTTAAACCTATTTACAATCCACCACCAACGCTCTACCTTGGTGCCACCACTGCCAGTGTGTCGCTACCTGGCCACCCAGTAGCCACCGAAGAGCCATCAGGGCTTGACCTATAATCATGTTGTCCACAATTTTGAACCTCAAAAATTTTAAACTTTCCTTGTCCTCTTTGAGCTATCTCATATTATTGAATCCAAATCCACAGTGCATTATTTGTTTTCTTGATCCACATGTAAAGTCATACTAGCATATGAAGTTGGGTTGTCATCTTAGTTTGCATGGGACTAGTAGCATAAACTAATCATCAACAAATTCTGAGTGAATTATTTTGGTAAAATCATAATAGTGGTAATACTCAGCCATCCAGTGATATATACAATAGATGAACAATCTGTGTTTTTCTTGAGTGGAAACATGATGAGGCACATAGAATGATTGCAAAAGTAATGCCACTTAAATTCCTTCATTGGGACCAGATCGAAATCAAAGCAGTCAACACTGTGGACATTGGCAGACTATGCTATGGTTTTTTTTCCATGTGATCTATTGATGAAGTAACTAAGTGTTTCAAATGTTCATGAACTTGAAGGATTTCTTATCAATGAGTGAATCTGGCCCTGTTGATTCATTATATATTGATCCTCTCCTCATCACATGAACAGATTATCATCTGTCATCATACACAACCACATGAAGGCCTCAGTGGAATAGACTAAAAATTTGGTAGACCGGTCTGAGCCTAGAGTCTTTGATGTTTATATGTATATTAAAACATTTGATTTAGGATTTGCTTGATCTGCCATCCATGTTGTCTTATGTGTCATCCATCATTGCAAGATTAGCCATTACTTGGTTACCTGGAGATGAAATACAAGGGGAAGATGTGGACATATTATACATGAAACCTAAGGATCTGTGCCAACATATACAAATTGTGTTGAATGCTTAATACTTGAGCAAGCAAGGAATTCTGATTAAAGAAGCATGACACTGGGCAGTGATGGTTGTCTGAAGGAAGAAATGTAGGAGCAGCCAAGGCCGCAGATCATCCAAAATAGGCAAAGCAATCTAAAAGAAAAAAATTAGAGCATCAGCCTACACATGATGGAGTTATCGAATATGGTTTTAAGAAATATTCAAGCATATGCAATTTGCAGTTTGCCATTTGTAATGCCATTTTCCACATCCTTCACCAGTAATGTTTTAGTCTCTGCCAAATTGAATAGAATTTAAGCATGACAATGTCTAAAGGCAAGATTTTTTTTATCAGGTTTTATATTTGGAAATGCTCTAGTGAGACATGTATGTGAAATATAAAAGTATGGATATGAGGGCAGTCTACAAAGAAGTGATATTTTGAAGTATGAGGCCATGCGCTGGAGTTAACAGGGCATGGAGTTTGCTCAAAACAGAACTATTGAAAAAACTTTAAAAGCTTCCAAGTAAATGCAATGCGCCACTGCTAGTAATGTGAGAATAAGACAAGAATGTGAGCATTGGTTGAAGCATTACCTGCAAATAAGTCAATTTGGGCTATACATATGAAGCCTTGTAGCCTTTATCGATTTGCCTATTAAATTCAGTGGCAACTATGGTGGTCCTCTGGGAGCAGCTGCATATGGCAAAAGGTTTTTGGACCAGTCTTTATTTACCTTAATAATGCATCAAGAGGGACTCGTCTCTTTTCTATGTGGAAAGATGTAAAGGCACGGATGATAAAAGAGGTGCAAGTTGGCCCTCTGAGTGGCCCAAATTTTCCTTATTTCACAAGTGATTTGAATGAGGACAACCTTTAGTATAATTGTGGGAATGTCAAATGTTCTCCTTCTCCTTCATGAAGGCTCTCTATGTATCCTCCTATTATCCATAGGGAAGTATACAAATGTGGAAGTATGACCAACACCGCAGCCTGGCATATACAGGCCAAGCATTATCATATCAAAGCTTGCAAGTTACATCCAAAATAGATTTGTTGAAAAAGATTTAGAGACTTTAATCTATGCAATCAATGGGTGTAAATCCAGCTCGAGCCAAAAATAGAAAATGCAGATTTTGTCCAATATTATAGCTAGAGATGCTGGTAGATTTGCATGCGAGATGTAACATAGGCTAGACATTTTAAAAGAAATGTTTTCTCTTTGACTGCAAGGTCGTAAGATATGCACAAAATGGATTTGTTGAAAAAGTTTTAGAAACTTTCAAGCAAATGCAGTTCGCAGTTGTAACACTCTCGCCAGTGCAGCAAAGGTGCACCAAACTAGAAGCTTTGTTAGAGTTTATAGTTGGAAGCAATTTGATAAACATGTATGCAAGATGTAAAAGTGCTAAAAAGGCCATGACCTTCTTAAAATAGAGAAAGAAACCCAATAAAAGTTGCACTGTTATACAGATAGCATAGAGCTGGTGAAAATCAAACATATTATTGAACATGGATTTGGGAGCAAGGAATTTTTGAAAGGTTTAGGATAGAGTAGTGCAATTTGTTAACATGAAACAATATACTCCACAGGATAGTTTTCCTTAAAACACAAAGCCAAGAAATTCACAAGGAAATGCAAGTTCATAGTTGGTGCGGACAGTTGCCTACCAACTCGCCATTATGTGCGGTTTTAATGGAGGACTCAAAAACACAGTCCGTGGTTTATGAATTTGAAGGAGCTTTTCTTTACTATTTAAATACATTCTCTTACTTCATGCTTGTGGCCTTTGAGGCTTTTGGATTACTAAATTCCATGTTCCTTTTTCTCCACTGGCTAGTGTATCTAGTGTTGTATTATTTTATCTCTAAGACTGTGGTGTTGAAGCTTTTGATTTTTGTAGCATTGGCTAGACTGAGTGTCTTTGAGATTGAATCCATGGGACAACATTACAAAGATGGATCCAATAAAATGATACTTTTGAATATAATGGGTTTCCATGACTTTCTATTGGGAGGCTTGCCAATGCTACACAAGACATCTGAGAATGGTTTGTTTCACTTTCCATTGAAGGAGGTATTCATGACTTTATAGATAGAGATAGACAGTATTAATCAAGTCTTGATGTTACATCCCAGTATTTCAAATTAGGAGTTGATAAGATGCCTTTTGGAGGTGATGCAATCATGTTGTTAAGACGCAAGGCAGAGAGTGATGCAATGGATCCTCTCATGAATTCTTATGTTGAACAAATGCATACTACAATGTAGATATGGTACACAAACATCTTGGAAGTTGATAAGGTCATTATAAAGAAATGGAGGGGCAAAGACTTGAGGTGCCAATTGCAGAAATTGGGTTGGATTCGACGTAGACAAAGAGGCAGTTTAAAAAACAAAAAGAATGCAAGACATGCGGAAATAAAGAGAATTGGTTGGAGTAGAATGTGAGGAGTTATCCATGACTCTTTGTTTTCTCTTATTTTGTAATTTCTTTTCAAGAAGCTGATAATTTTGGTTTCCCATTCAAGGCAGGTCTAAAAAACTCATCGGTGGATCATTATAATGGATCTTTTTTTGCTATTCAACCGAGAGCTCCTATGAGAGCTATGGAGGGTAGTGACAAGATGTATGTTCTGATCTTTTTCTGCCCTGTGTAATGGAGAAGATTTGTAGAAGGGGTTACTAGAGACTTTGAACTCTGGTTTTGATTTTCACATTAACAAAGAATTGTGTTCTTATGTCCATAGTTTCTTCATAGAGGCTAATTGTTCTTACGTCCATTCAACCTCTTTATCTATTGCAATTCCTTCTACATGCTCTTGATTTGCAGCTGTTGTTGGAGGACTTTGTACCTCTATTATTAGTGTTTTCCCTTTTTCATTATGGGAATTTGTGTTGTGTGCCTATGCTCACAGGCAGATTTCTTCCCTTTTTCTTTTCATTTTTCTTTCTCTTTTTGCTACCTTTTTGTACCTTCTGGTTAAAGGTACTCAAAAATCCAAAAACCCCCATCATATGAGGGAGCTTCCCCTCTCAAACATAGAGGAGAATTGTTGCAATCACAACAATTTCTCCATCTATTAGCATCTTTTGTTGCTGCCTTGTTGGGCGAATCATGGTGTTTTTACAGTGACAAAATTGTATGCTAACAATTTTTGGTGACTCTATTGGGGAAGAATTGAAGTGCCATTGTCTTCTTTCCTTAGAAATTTAATAGTACCTCCACTGGAAAAGAGGTTGGTGACTCTATTTTATTTGAAGAGCCCAGAAAATGGTTCAATGCAAGGTAGATCAAAGAAATTAGCTCAATGCCAGAAGATGACCTATGTCATCAATTGAAGAGATATTGGCTGAAGATGCTAAAATACTTCATTTATTGTAGAACAGTCTCAAATCAAGTGTCTCTAAAGAGGAAAAGGAAGGGTTGCATTCATCCATAGACTACAAATCCACATCACTACTCATAAGTTTACATCATAGGTTTTATCTTCTCAAAGACCTTGAACAAAAGATTCATCAATTACAAGCAGCTCTCAAAGAAGAATTGGAGAATGAAGATCAAGTTTCTTATAACTCTTCTATTCTTGGTGAATGAGATTCTGTGGAAACATTGGTTGAGCCTAGAGATTTGTTAGTGCCATGGAACCACAATCAGCAACAAAAAGGAATTTTGAACCAGGCTGAAGATAAAGAATCACAATCTTTCTCAACATGCATACAAAGGAATGAGATTGAACAATTATCTACTTTTGTTGAAAAGAATAATGAAAAGGTACTATCAGAAGAACCTAATGTCATTCTCATTCCAAACTAGTGCCTGGAGAAATCCAATGATGACTTTTTATGTGGAGTCCTGGACAAAGATGGTCACATTATTAAAATTGAAATGGATGTAGCCACTTGTGTCTCCAATGATATGAAACAAAGTATGAATGGTACCATATCTATTCCTTCTGTTATCAGAAAATTAGAATGACCAATCAATAACATCAAATAATCCAAATAACTCAATGAAATAATGAACAAAAGAAGGTTTAATCAAACAATGGAACAATACAAAGCAAACCTCTTTAATTATCAACTTCCATTGGTCACCTATCACAATCAATCTTGCATGTATGAAATAGGGCCCTCAGAAAGTGCACTTCTTTGCTTTCTTTCAAGATTGTCAACTGGGAACGGCTATGATAGTTTCACCATGAAGATGAGCTTCACAACAAAGATAATAGTATGGTAATGGGTTGATCGCAAGCAATGAAGGAATTGGTACCAAAGGTGCGTTGTGATTCCTACAGAGTAAGTTTACTAAAAGCTTGGATTGATGAAATGGAGGAATAGGGTTCAAGTTATAGACTTGGGAGAGAGAAGATCAATAGTATAGGAAGAATGAGAAGATCAACGATTAAGAACGGTTGAGGGAACGTGCACAAATAGAAAGAAGACATGTGTCTTTCTCTAGTTTGCATGAGAGGAATTAATAAAATAGAAGAATGAGTTAACTGAAGAGATTAATCAATTAAAAGAATAGATTAATCAGTTAAGAGAATAGAACTAGAGGATGGAAATTGCATGAGCATGAGAAGATATTTTGCTCAATTAAATATTTAGAATATTCAATTACATGTGCACAAGGATTGAATTATATTTAGAGATAACTCAATTTAGAAGAAATGAACAACTTAAATAAATATTTGATTTATTTAAATTTAGAGAAGATATTATTGGAAGAAACAATTAAATAATTGGTATTATTTAATTTAGAATGATTTTGGAAGAACTGATTAAATAATTTAGATTATTTAATTTGTTGGAGGATTTGGAGAATTTAGGAATTTAATTAAATAAATTGATTTTATTTAATTGTTGGAAGAATATGAATCAAATAAATAAATTTGTTTGTTTATTTATTGATAGATGAATTAGACTTAAATAATTATTAAGAATATTTATTTGGACATAGTCATGTCATTTTTAGGTGTATACATTTTGCCCCTCTTTGATGCAATGTGTTTTATCACATTGTTTCAAAGAATAGAGTTCTGATAATGATACATGCCCCAGTTTGCCCCTGGTACAGGTTTAATGACAGTAGGATGCCCCCTCAGGAGATTAGATGGGAAGAAGGTAGAAGGCTGTGAGACGGACAATCTCAAAAAGAAGAAGGTGAAAAAAGAGCTGAATGGTACGCTAAGTAAGATAGAATCATAACACACACAAACAAGTAAGAAAGTATGCACAAATGATACAAGAACAAACAAGGTATTTGCCCTTGTCAAGCGGTAAACCAATGATATACTGATAATGATATACGATAGTGTTGTCATGGCGGGGAATGATAGATCCCTAGACCAACACGATAGGCATGTTGTCATAGCAGGGAATGATAGATCCCTAGAGAAACACGAAGGACAGTGTCTGGTTTCAGGAGATGAAACATGTGGTGTAAGACGCATGTATTGGTCTAATTTTGACAATGTTACATCCTGTATAAGACAAATGTTTGGTTATAATTGATTGAGTTAGTTTACGACCAAACAAGGATCAAGACCACTGATTGTGATTGGATCACTTGACAAGATTGACTTGACTTGATTGATATGGATTAAGGACGGACTTGCATTTGGACCATTGTTCAGATTGACAACTAGAACTATTGATGAGAGATACAATGATAGACAAAAAGTTGATTTGACAGAAGAATGATTTGACAAAAGGAATCACAAGCTTCATTTGTAAACATTGATACTCTACATAGAAGTTTTATTGCATGGGACATGGTATGGATTCTTTATGGATGTGAATGGATGTGAATGGTTTTACCATCTTGATAGTGCAAGTATTTTAAAGTGCTTATTTCATCATTGGGCTTTTTATTTTTTTGTGTTTTTTGAATGTTGTAAGAAAATACAAGCATCGATGTATAATTAAACTGAGATGACCTGAGCATCACTTACATGGATTTTGATTTAGCAAGTTAATACAAGCATCTAGGTATAATTGAACCGAGATGACCTGAGTATTCATTGCGTATCAATAGACAAGGGTTTCCCCCGTTCATGTTAGACCTTTGATGTTCTCGATGATAATTGAGTTGATCATGTCCTGAGACAAGGCTTCACATTACTAAAGATAAACCCACAAGCAGCAAACAAAGAAAAGAATCACGTCCCCATCATAGCATCTCTAGCTTTTGGCATCCTTGAGTAGCATAGGAAACATGATAACAAAAAGTGAAGATTTTTAAGACACACCCTTTGATTTAAACAAACACTCTTGTATTTAGATGTATCTTTCTTGCCATAAGTTGATAGAATCACTTGGATCAGTTTGTTCTTGCTTTGTGCTTTGCTTTGGATTGGTGGATGTCTTGCGTCAAAACTTTTTGCTTGGAAACCAGCTTTGCTTGTGCGCGCTTGCGTCTGGTGAAAGGTACCACAATCCTTATTGGGGAAATAGACCCTAAGGGACTGACCTAGTGCCTTGGGGGCGCATTGATTATGACCTTCCTACGTGATGACGTAGAGGCAATGTAGTTTGGGACTTTGGACCATGGATGGACTAGAGGATAGACAACAAGATATGGGATGGACGGGGAAGCGGAGCCTCAAAGGCGCATTGATTAATGGCCTTGCCTACGTGATGAGGCAGAGGCAACGTAGTTTCGGGGAGACCCTATGATACTGATGATAGACGTTATGCTAGGTTGACACTGAGGATAGGATATGGGAAAAGACCTTGGTTGACAAGGTGACAAAAGAGATAGAGTATCAAGCCATGATAGGTTATTGCTAGGTTTTTATTATGAAACAGATATGGATTGAATGAGATACGATGGTAAGAGGAAGGACACAAAGTGATTGGTTTCCCAAAGATGGAGGAAGCGGTTTATCACAAGTAGCGCCTATTTACCAGGTTTTCACTACTTGCTTTTATTTGCACGGAAGCTAGAAAGTACGCATGACACCTGATTGCCAGGTTTTCATCTTGGTACCTATCCAAGGCACCTATTTTCCAGGTTTTCACCAAAGGACGATTTTCTTTTTGTTTTTTTTCTATTTTTCTATTTTCTTTGCTTTTTTTTTATTTTTTTATTTTTTTGCTTTTTTGATATATTACCCCCCTTACATTGGGGTTCTCTTAGGTATATTATTGGCAAAGATGCATAATGTTGATTGGATCATCAAATAACTCACCCTTGGATGTTGCTAATTGATATGCTCCTGACCCATAGGCTGCAATGATAACATAAGGACCAAGCCAATTGGGCTCGAACTTGCCTTTCTTTTCCTGATCTTGTTGATTGCAGGGATTTTCCTTGAGAACTAGATCACCAACATTGAATATCCTTGGACGGACCCTATGATTGTAGGTTCATGACATTCTCTGTTGATATGCTTTGAGATGGTTGAATGCATTCTGTCTCTTCTCTTCTAACAGCTCTAGTTCTTGAAGTCTAGAAACTCTGTAGTCTTCATCTGTGATAAGACCTTTTAACGACACCCTTAGGGATGGTAACTTGACCTCGATGGGTAAAATAGCTTATGATCCATAGACAAGGGCGTAAGGGGTAGAACCTATGGGAGTGCGTATACTGGTTCGATAGGCCCACAGAGCGGGATTCAGCTGAATCTACCAATCACGGCTAGCATCATTGACTATTTTCTTGAGGATCTTCAGAATAGTTTTGTTGTATGCTTCCGCTTGGCCATTGCCTTATGGATAGTAGGGAGTAGAAAAATGGTGTTGGATTTGGAATTTATCACAAAGTTCTTGTACATCCTAGTTTTTGAAAGGTCTTCCGTTATCCATGACAATGGATGAGGGAATTCTGTATCTGTACATGAGGTAATTAAGGATGAATACCTGTGACGGTGGTGAGGGGAATAGCTTCAATCCACTTGGTAAAGTACTCTGTGGCAGTTATTATGAATTTGTGGCCGTTGGATGAAGGTGGGTGAATTTTGCCCACAAGGTCGAGTCCCCATTGACAAAAGGGCCAAGGTGTTGTTAGCAGTCATAGCTCTTGAGCTGGTGCATGTATTAGGTTCCCATGTATTTGACACTACTTGCACTTCTTCACGAACTGATATGAATTGGTTTCCATGTTGGGCCAATAGTATCCCAAACGCATGAGTTTCTTAGCTAAAGAAGGGCTGCTAGAGTGTGTTCCGCAAATCCCTTCGTGTACGTCTCGCAAGGCAGTTTGAGATTCTTCTCATTCTAAACAATGGAGTAAAGTACCATCTAGGCCTTGGGGGTATAAGGTATCGGCAATAATGGTATATTGAGAGGTTTGGCAAATGAAGGTTCGATGTTGGTTTGAAGATAAGTCAGATGGGAGGGTGTTATCCTTGAGGTAAGTGTAAATCTTACCGTACCAAGGTGAATCAGATCCGACTAGTAGGCATATGGAATGGGTTTTAGGAAGATCATAAGCTAGCTGTCGAATTGACTCCACCAAGAACTCATATCGTCACTCATTCTCTGGGATCTTGAGGAGCGAGGTGATGGTCGCCATGGCATCTGCTGCTTTGTTCTCAATGTGAGGTATCTGCTCAAAGGATATGATCACAAAGTATTCTTTAAAGTCATCAACCATCTGCTTATATGGGATAAGATTCTCATCTTTGGTTTGATAATCGTCGTTGACTTGATTGATCACAAGTTGGGAATCACCATAGACATGTAGCTCTTTTATTTTCCATTTTGCTGCCAGTTTCAGGCCAGTGACCAAGGCTTCATATTCTGCTATATTATTTGTGTATGGGAATAGCAGACGATAAGACTTTGGTATGATGTCGCCATGAGGAGTGACCAACAAGATTCTTGCCCCCGATATATGGTTTGTGTAGGAGCCATCGAAATAGAGTTTCCATGAGTGTGATGCGATGCTGAAGATGGATTCATCTGGGAACTCAAATGTCATTGGTTTGTTATCCTGCAATCGTGTCTCTACTAATTGATTTGTAATTATTTGACCTTTGATAGCTTTTCTTTCTACATACTCAATGTCATACTCACTTAATAGCATTACCCACTTGGCTAGGCGACCTGTAAGGGCTACTTTGCTTAATAGGTACTTGAGTGGATCTATCTTTGCTATAAGATTAACTAAATGTGCCAGCATGTAATGTCGTAGTTTTTGGGAAGCAAAAACCATAGCAAGACATGATCTTTCTATCTGGGAGTATTGTAGTTCATAGCTGACCAATGTGCGACTGATGTAGTATATGGTCATTTCCTTGCCTTCATAATCATGTTGTGCTAGTAAGGCTCTAAGAGCTGTTGGCATAGCAGATATGTAGAGTAATAGAGGCTTACCTTGGATAGGTAGCATGAGAATAGGTGGATTCATAAGGTACTCCTTCAGTTTGCCAAATGCTTCTTTGCACTTCTCATCCCATCGAAATGGAATATTCTTATGTTAGAGATGGCTGAAAGGTTGGCACTTGTCTGCTAGTTGTGATATGAACTACCTGATAGACTGTAGCTTGCCTTGTAGGGATCTTAATTGAGTGATATTCTTAGGTGGCAACATTTTCATAATAGCCTTGACCTTGGCAAGGTCTACCTCTATTCCATTAGCTGAGACGATGAAGCCTAGGAGTTTGCTTGAGGTGACTCCAAACACATACTTCTTTGGGTTCAATCTGACTTTGAATTGCTCTAGTCTCTAAAAGACCTTCTCTAGTACATCCAGGTGGGATTCTCTTGTGAGTGATTTTGCAAGGATATCATCTACATAGTCCTCCATTGTGACATGCATCATATCATGAAAGATACATGTCATGGCTTATTGATATGTTGCCCCAGCATTCTTTAGCCCAAATGGCATGACATTCTAGCAGAAAGTGCCCCATGGGCAAGTGAAAGATGTCTTGTGTTGGTCTTCTAGTGCTATCTTGATCTGATTGTATCCGAAGAAGCCATCCATGAGAGACAACATGGTATGCCCTGTTGTTAAGTCAACAATGATATCTATGTTGGGCAATGGAAAGTCATCCTTGCGGTAAGCTTTGTTTAGATCTCTAAAATCATTGTATAATTGGACTCCGCCATCAAGTTTGGATACTAGTACGATGTTGGATATCCACTCTAGATAATCTATTACTCTGATAAACCCCACATCCAACAGTTTCTTGAGTTCTTCCTTCACTAGTAATGCTATGTGCAGATGCATCTTTCTAAGCTTTTGTTTGACAGGTTTCACTCCCGGATCTAGTGGAAGATGATGCAGGATCAAATTTGGATCTAAACTGGGCATATCTACATATGACCAAGCAAAGTTGTCTCTCTTTTTCTTGAAGAATGGTACAAACTTGGTCTTTTCTGGTGGAGTTAGAGACTTTAAGTGAATAATCTTAGGTTGTTCCTCTGTTCCAATGTTGACCGGCTCTATAGGTTCCACGACAATCTGAGACTTCTCTTGGTGCATGTCATTGGGGAGAGTGTCAATCCTTCCATCATCAAGTGCCATAGTTGGGTTTTTACCATCGGATGCATCCTTTCTTTTTACTGTTTTAGGATCTGATACTGCCGCAAAGTAGTTTTCACCATCAAATCCAATTTTTATTTTGATATTTTTGTAATTGGAAGGCTTGGCACCCTCTCTGAAATAAGCCATGGTATTTAGTTCAATGGTGAAGCCAGCTTTATGATCTCCTTGGGGTAGGTGGTCCCTAAGTTCCATGTAGTCAATATAGGCATCATCATTTTTGGAACATATCTAATTACGGGGTGCCTTGTAGATCCCAGTCGATAAGTTCAGGATGCACAAGGGGGAGGGAGTCGGAGGATAGATCTGATTCGTTGATATGTTGAATGGATATGTGAGGAGTATTGGTAGGGATAGAATCTGGGATGGTACTTTCCTCCAAATTGTTTATCGTGATAGAACTCAAACCTTCCTCGAAGGTCGTACTCTCAGGAATTGGCAGATCACACTCTAATGGTCTTTGCATCAGTGTTTGTCCCTCACGATAGGGGCTATAAGTTTGAATGGTATCAACTCCCTTGTCCTCATAGGAGTGCTCTGTGAGTTCCTCCCACTCATATTTGTTGGAATCTATATCACTGTCATCTTGGAGTGCATGAGTCTATTCTACAAAATAAGCATTTGTCTTAGCCTTGCCTTTGTCTTGGAAGCCTAGTCCTCTTGTATTTCTTGTTAATGAGGATGAAGGGGGTTGGATGGGTTCCACTATGCCTTCTTTTCTTAGACCGATAGGGCCTTGTCCTTCATAACCCATTCTATGCAAGATAGACTCACCACGCCCATAGAGTTCAGTTGGGAGCCTAGGTGGTTCCTGCGGTGTGTCCATTTCTTCTGTGTAGAGCCAGGATCAGACATCTCTCTCCTCGGTTCATCGGATAAGGTCCCCCATTTTACAAAGGGAGCTATGGGAGGTACAGGAGGAGTAGATGGCTTTGGAAAATGCTTAGGTCAGCCAAAGGATCTTAGGGATAAAGGCATTTTGGCTAGATTGAGGTTGTGCTCGATAGAGTATTCCCCTACCTGGATTTTTTGATAATGATCTTCTACTCTTTGGGCTTGGATGAGGAAGCTTTAGAGGTATAGTCATGCTGCGGGATAGGGGATGTATAGGCTCTATTGTTAGGAATGATACAATCGGGCTTTGAGTGGATGGTATTGCAATGTTGGAAAGGATCAGGGTCACCTTGGATGGTGATCTATTTGTCGTTATGGGGAAACTTTATGCATTAGTGATAAGTAGAGGGAACAGCTTTCATGGCATGAATCCATGGTCTACCTAGAAGGATGTTGTAGGCTAGCTCCTTGTCAAGGACTTGGTAAACAACATCCTTAATAACCGGTCCAATTTGTATGGGTAAAACCACTGCTCCCTTTGTAGTCCTTTCTTTCTCAGCATAGGCCTTGATGGTGATTTTTTTCCTAGGATCCACTACTGATTCCAAGAACCCCAATGTAAGGACTAACTTCAGCGTGCAAATATTTAAACTAGCTCCCCATCAATGAGAACCCTCTTGATGTGGTGTTTATGGATGAAGGCAACGATATGCAGAGGTGTGTTATGAGGTTGGGATATAGATACGTCATCTTGGTTGGTAAACGACAAGGTGCTTGAGGAGGTTAGATTTCCTACCATGGCTTGAAACTTGTCTTGGGCTAGGTTCGTCGGTATAGTTGTTTCCACTAAGGCTTTGTCGAGAATTTCCTTGTGTGAAGGAGACAGACACAATAACTCGAGGATAGATATGTGGGCAAGAGTCTTTTGGAGTTGGTCTATGACACTATATGTGTGGGGGTTAGATGGAGAATGCGACAACCTTGGAGGTAGAGTGTTTAAGTTGACCTTACCACTGTGGGTGATGATGCTGCAATCATTCTTGTTAGGTCCCGATTGATGGTTGGAAGTGATCACGTTGACTTGGGATGTGCCCTCTGTTATACAGTTGACCATATAGTCGAATGGTATGTTGGCATACTTGGCATTGTGTTGACCATTGTTCTGATTTTGCCTACTACGGTTGTTATTACCGTTGTTGTTGTTATTGTTATATGGCCTATCATGGTTTAGGAGCGGATCCTTGTATGCTAGGTGTGTCTCGTTCAAGGTATGTTGTTGAGTATCCACTTGATTTTGATCAAGTATGTCTTGGATGACATACTTGAGATGGATACATTTGTTGGTTGTATGACCTCTTCCTCTATGATACTCACAAAAATCTGTCTTTCTAATAGTGAAGTTTTACTTGCGGTTCATAATCACTAGTGGGAGGAAGGGTGATCTCATTGTTAGCCAACAACTCCTTAGCACATATTCTTGAGACTCTCCTAGGGGTGTAAACTTCCATCTAGGATTTGACGTGAACCATTGTTGGGGTTTGCAAGAGAATGGTTTGTTGGATGGAGCATTACTTGCCTCTCCTTTGAGAGTGAAGATAGGTTGTTGTTGCTTGGCAGCTATCTTGGAATCCACCACTCCATCATTGACTACATTCGTATTCTTCATCCAAAACTTTGATTTTTCCATTGTGTAGCTTGAATTAGGTATGTCTTTATATATCTTGATTTGCCCCTTGGCGATCATATCTTTTTCGATAAACAATCCCATTTTAATGACTTTCATAAATGAGTTAGGGCATTGAATTTGTATTTGGTAGCTAAGATTAGGGTTGAGATTGTGGACAAAAATTTCTGTCAATTGTTTCTCTGGCACGTGATATGAGCACTTGCTCGTGAGTTGTCTCCACCTTTGTAGGAAGGCGGCGAAGGATTCGCTACCTTTTTACTTTGTGTTGCAAAAGTCTAGCATGGAGACTTCATGCTCTATGTTGTAAGAGAAGTGTGTGACAAAAAGGTTTAATAACTCATTGAAAGTTTTAATGCCTGGAGGAAGTCTTGAGAACCATTCCATTGTTTGACCACCTAGGGATCTAGGAAAAAGTCTCACGAGGTAAGTGTCATTATGAGCCACTTCTAAGAATGCTACGCTAAACTCCCTAATGTGATCTCTAGGGTCCCCTTTCCCTTTGTACTTGTCAAACTTGGGGACTTTGAATTGAAAGGGGAAGGGTACCATTTTCAAACTTTTATCAAATGGGTATGGTGAGATATCCTCCAATGAATAAGTTTTTGTTGTTGTCCCCATTTTGAATTCTGCTTTCTGCTGTTGTAGGGCTTGAATCTGTTTCATTATCATGTCCATAGGCATGTTTTGGTCCGTTGTTTGTTTGCTTTTACCTTCTAGGGGGGTTTCCTCATTTGTGCTCTTTTTGAGGATTCTCTCCTCTCCTTGGTCTTTTAATGCATCGATGTCAAAGTTAGAGGGGAGTTTAAGTCCTAGGCTTGCAAGATGCAGAAAGTACTTTTGAGGGTCCCCATGGAGGATTTTGTCCATCATGCACCGAAACTTCTTACTTTGGATGGCCTCTTGGTACTCCTCTAGGGTGATTTCATGCTCATTGTCATGAGAAGACCCAATGTGTTCAAGTATTTTGGCCATTTCAGTTTGCTTTTGGTATTGGGATCTAGTTAGAACCATGCAAGGTGACACGGGATGAAGTGGGATGGGACTAGAGATTTGGGAAAAGTTCCTACGGAGACTGGTGAGAAGAGGATATTTGCCTTGATGAGATTTGAACAAAGGACTCTTTGATTAAATGATTCCAAGTAAGATGATCAACATAAGACGGTAGCCACTAGTAAGGGTACTCGATACCCATTTACTATGTAGGGACTAGTCATGCACCAAGACCACTAGCGAAGTTCTGCGACTTACTAGGGTTACTTTGTGCTAACCCGATATGGGATAATTTCACTTTGGTTAGGAAGACCTAGTAGAAGGTGGATGAGATGACCGATGAAAGAGAGGGTACGCTATGGAATGGATGGAAATGTGACTGCAAGGTAAGATCTGATCTCAGAATTGGGAACAAGGCTGAAATGGGTACCCAGAAATGCCAAAAAGATTCTCTCAAGATAAGTGGAAGTACTCACTATTATGCATGCACAGAAATAGATGCACAGCAGAAGGGATCAAATGCGCAAGAAATCAGTGTAAATGCACAGGTCTGGTAAAAATCAAATGCATAGTAACAGAGGTTAAAAGCGCAGCAAGTCAGTGTATACGTGCAAAAAGTCACTGTAAATGCACAGTTTTAGATAGCAGCTGCGCAGCTCTAGTTTTTTCAGTATTTTTGCACAGTTTGACACATTTTTCAGAGTTTTTTGGTTTCTTGTTTTGCAAAAAGGGTCTATTTGATCTGATTTAATCAATTACGGCAAGAAGACACAACAAACACAAAGAATGATTTCATGGTTTTTTATTTTTTTGTATATTTTTCTAACTTTTTTTGACACAAAAATAAGTACAATCCTAGGCTTCAAAGGACAATATAAATTGAATTCTCCCTATTTCTAGTTGAGGCATCTTCAGGAGGTGATCATCACCCTTCCCTGAACTGGCTTATAGGGGTTTTTGGCTACTAATAACAAGGTGTTTAATAAGTGCAATCGTTCGAGTGGTTATACATGCGGCAACACTACTCTCCATTATGGAGTCTCCCAACCTGCAAGGGTTGCGCCTTGGAGGGTTTTGGGGGAGGTTGGTTGTCGGTATAACACAACTTCACTCGTTGTTTGAAGCTTTTTCTCTAAACACAATTTATTTGTAGTGGCTTGGTAGAGGTTGGCTTTAGCTTGTTATCACTTAAGGTCATTCCCCAAGGATGGACGGGTATCTAAGGGCAGGCCTCTCTAAAGGAAAAACACATGCAAAAATGATGTCTGGCATTTTGGTCACCCAAGATAGGGGAGAGCATAGGCCTAGTATCATTCCCAAAAAAATGAAATATAGTGGTTCTTTCCCCTTAGTTTAAAAATGAGAAAAACTAGATGAGCTATCTACTTGGGCAAGCACTGAAAGTTGTTAACTTTGAAGTGATAACAAGATAGCAATGGTCTAGTTTTACCCAGATAGCAATGATGTGTTCAATTTTACCCAGATAGCAGTGATTTGTTAACTTTGAAGTGATAACAAGATAGCAATGGTCCATTTTTACCAAGAGAACAATGAGTTTGTGAACTTTGAAGGATAGCAATATAGCAATGATTCAATGATATTCAAGATAAAAATGATTCAATTACCGCCTTCCTAGTTAAGACTATGTGAGATTTGCATGAGCATCCATTTACTTTCCCGTTTAGAAATCGAAGTGTGAGTTAACAAGTGCAACTATATGATTCTAAACCAGTACCTAGCCTACAAACAGATCAAGAGTGTTCCTGTAAAAAGATGTTAGTGTTAGCAAAAACTTCAAGGAAACCCTAAAAATCACTGCCTAGATCATATGCGCAGCTTCAAGGCTTGAATGAACATAAACAGAGATCAGAAGCGTCGCAGTACATATGTGCTAAGACAGAGGTCAAAAGCGTAGGAAAATAGTATATATGCGTCAGACTGATAGATGCGCCGTATCAGAGGGTATATGTGCCAGAACAGAGTCTGTATGTGCTGAAAGAATGAATGTGCCAGAACATACAGTAAGTGCATGTTAGGATGTGTCAGATGCATGGTTTCCTCCTGTGTAAGACTTTCTAAAACATAAAAGCTCAGTTTTTGAGTTAAATTGGGGCTAGGCCCCATGGTGGGCACCAAAAATGTTATCATAAAATCAGAATGATCAATCAATAATATCAAATAATCCAAATAACTCAATGAAATAATGAACAAAAGAAGGTTTAATCAAACAATGAAATAACACAAAGAAAACCTCTTTAATTCCCAACTTCCATTGGTCACCTATCACAATCGATCTTGCATGTATGAAATAGGGCCCTCAGAGAGTGCACTTCTTTGCTTTCTTTCAAGATTGTCAATTGGGAACGGCTATGATAGTTTCACCATGAAGATAAGCTTCACAACAAAGATAATAGTATGGTAATGGGTTGATCGCAAGCAATGAAGGAATTGGTGCCAAAGGCGCGTTGTGATTCTTGCAGAGTAAGTTTACTAAAAGCTTGGATTGATGAAATGGAAGAATAGGGTTCAATTTATAGACTTGGGAGAGAGAAGATCAATGGTATAGGAAGAATGAGAAGATCAATAGTTAAGAACGATTGAGGGAACGTGCACAAATAGAAAGAAGACATGTGTCTTTCTCTATTTTGCATGAGAGGAATTAATAAATTAGAAGAATGAGTTAACTGAAGAGATTAATCAATTAAAAGAACAGATTAGTTACTTAAGAGAATAGAACTAGAGGATGGAAATTGCATGAGGATGAGAAGGAATTTTGCTCAATTAAATATTTGGAATATTCAATTGCATGTATACAAGGATTGAATTATATTTAGAGATAACTCAATTTATAAGAAATGGACAACTTAAATAAATATTTGATTTATTTAAATTTAGAGAAGATATTATTGGAAGAAACAATTAAATAATTGGTATTATTTAATTTAGAATGATTTTGGAAGAACTAATTAAATAATTTAGATTATTTAATTTGTTGGAGGATTTGGAGAATTTAGGAATTTAATTAAATAAATTGATTTTATTTAATTGTTGGAAGAATATGAATCAAATAAAAAAAATTGTTTGTTTATTTATTGATAGATGAATTAGACTTAAATAAATATTAAGAATATTCATTTGGACATAGTTGTGTCATTTTTAGGTGTATACACCTTCAACTTCTCCTGAATTAGAAATCTTTAATTTTAACATTGATGAAAAAGACCAAATGATAGAAATTTTTTCTTATGAGGTTGAAAAAGGGTTTTTAAATCATAGTTCAGACATGGAAGTTTTTATCTTTGATCATTTTGATTTAGCATTTGATAAAGTAGATGAAGAAGAGCCTGATGAGAGAATGGATAAATTGCATTCCCAATCTGCTTATCCTCTCAGTGATGATTTCCCTTGTGCAAGAGGAGAAGAAGTTCTTTCTGTCAAACTTGATCCCATGCTTGTAGAATGTGATATTCAAAAATCACAATCAACAACCACATTTCTAGAGATTGATTCATCATGCAATTTGTAGAAAGAGTGTTTTATTCCTAATGTTTTCTCTCCATGTCCTAATGTTGATGATGAGGTTTAATTGATACACGGCCAGAGTATACAGTTTTCGAGTTTCATGAAGAAAATGATAAAAGAGAAAAATTGCAGCCAAAGGTGAGTGGAGAAGTCATCTTTGAGTTATTTTGCTTTGAAGATGAAATAATGTCTTTTGAGAATGATTCATCAAATGAAGCTTGTGTTAAAGGTGAAATAAATATATGCAATGTTGATGATTTGTCAAAATCTAAAATTATGAAAGAAGAAGAAATTGTTGAGGTTAATGAAGAGAAAAAGAATAGTCAAGTTGATGAAGGATTACAGCCTCAAAAAATTTTAGAATCTTTAGATGATGACCCTCTTTGTGAAGAAAATGTTGTGCTCTCTCTTGTACCATGTGTTGAAGAAGGATACTTTGTTGCTAAATATCCAAATACGGGTGGTCTAACAACTCCTATTGCAGCTTGTGAACAAATTTTTAATGATAAAAATAGCTGGAATGATACATCAGATACATTTTTTAATCATCTGTAGTTGGAGTGCGAGGTTGCTAAAGTTTCCACATCGAATCAGGAAGAGGCAAAACTGCAAGCAAAGGTTAGCAATGATTTCACTATTGAATCACCTCATTTTGAATTTAATTTTGAAGTTGTGAAACATGGGATAGAGAATGATTATGGAGAAAGTAATGCTGATTTAGTAAATAAGAATGTTCAGCCCCATGTTGCTCACATTCCAAAATGGTGCTTAGAAACACCAGAAGATTTTTTCCTATGTGGAGAAGAGGTGTTTATGTCTTCTTTGTAGGTTTTGGAGAGAGATGGTTTGGGGGATGAATCTAGAAATATAGAGCTTCCCATAGAGAAGGATGAATCAAACAGTGAAGATAAAAGTGAGATCATTTTATTTGAGAATGTTTCCAAATTTTATAAGGTTGTTGTCCATGATGTGATTCTTTTAGCTATTTCAAAAGGGGTTGATATTGAAAATAGTTCACAAGAAACTTTAGAGTTATATGATGAAGAATGGCTCTTTGGTACATCTTTCAAGAATCTCTTTTACTCCATAAGCTTCATGTTTATGTTCATGATCAAAAAGCTAATTCTAAGCTTGCAGGTGCCTCACAAGTGCACATCTTTGTTTCACACTGACATATATTTCTCCCAACCAGTTAATGGATTTACATAATTTCTTGAGAGGTTGGGGTGTGCGGTACCCAGTTTGGGTACATAGGTGTTTTAGGTGGTTTCCTTTTCCTATTGAATGTTGGTTTTTGTATCTTTTTAGTTTTGGCTTTGTTCAAAGTCTCCTGTTGTTTCCCTCTCATGTTTTGTTGAAAAGTGACTCTATTGCCCAATGGATTAGCACTGATCTTTGCCTGAGATTCTGGAGTTCTCTACTTCCCTTGTCGAAAAGTAGTCCCCAATTAGAGCCTGTTGTTGTCCACAATTTTGAACCTCAAAAATTTTGAACTGTCCTTGTCCTCTTTGAGTTATCTCATATTATTGAATCCAAATCCACAGTGCATTATTTGTTTTCTTGATCCACATGTAAATTCATACTAGCATCTGAATTTGGTTTGTCACCTCCATTTGCATGGGACTAGTAGCATAAACTAATCATCAACAAATTCTGAGGGAATTGTTTTGGTAAAATCACAATAGTGGTAATACTCATCCATCCAGTGATATATACAGTAGATGAACAATCCGTGTTTTTCTTGAGTGGAAACTTGATGAGGTGCATAGAATGATTGCAAAAGTAATGCCACTTAAATTCCTTCATTGGGACCGGATCAGAATTGAAGCAATCGACACTATGGACATTGGCAGACTATGCTATGGTTTTTTTCGTGTAATCTCTTGATGAAGTAGCTAAGTGTTTCAAATGTTCATGAACTTGAAGGCTTTCTTCTCAATGAGTGAATTTGGCCCTGTTGATTCATTATATATTGATTCTATCCTCATCACATGAATAGATTATCATCTGTCATCATACATGACCACATGAAGGCCTCAGTGGAATAGACTAAAAATTTGGTAGACCGGTCTAAGCATGGAGTCTTTGATGTTTATATGTATATTAAAACATTTGATTCAGGATTTGCTCAATCTGCCATCCATGCTTGCTTATGTGCCATCCATCATTGCAAGATTAGCCATTACTTGGTTACCTGGAGATGAAATACAAGGGGAAAATGTGGACATATTATACACGAAACCTAAGGATCTATGCCAACATATACAAATTGTGTTGAATGTTTAATACTTGGGCAAGCAAAGAATTCTAATTAAAGAAGCATGACACTGGGCAGTGATGGTTGTCTAAAGGAAGAAATGTAGGAGCAACCAAGGCCATAAATCATCCAAAATAGGCAAAGCAATCTAAAAGCAAAAAATCAGAGCATCAGCCTGCACATGATGTAGTTATTGAATGTGGTTTTAAGAAACATTCAAGCATATGCATTTTGCAATTTGCCAGTCATAACGCCATTTTCCACATCCTTGGCCAGTACTATTTTAGCCTATGCCAGATCGAATATAATTTAAGCAAGACAACGTCTAAAGGCAAGATGTTTTTTTGTTAGGTATTATATTTGGAAATGCTCCGATGAGACGTGTATGTGAAATTTAAAAGTATGGATATGAGGGCAATCTATAAAGAAGTAATATTTTGAAGTATGAGGCCACGCGCTGGAGTTGACAGGGCATGGACTTTGCTTAGAAAAGAACTGTTGAAAAAGCTTTAAAAGCTTCCAAGTAAATGCAATGCGCCACAACTGGGAATGTGAGAAGGGTAAAAGCACAAAGCTGTGTCACACTTTTATAAAGGAAATGGCCAATGCTGATCCAACTTTTAAACTTGAATCACTAAAAAGTGACATATGTTTTGAATTTTGAAATGATGTAAACTAATAAAATATTTATTTTTTAGTATATTTTATGTTTGTATTTTTTTAAAAAATTTAAAAAATAATTTGAATATAGTTTTTAATAAATTGTCACTATAATATAGTTGGTGATAAAATGCTGAAAAATGAAGTTACATGAGACATCAATCTTTATATAGTAAATTTTTTTTTTCTTCAATTTTTTTGTGTGTATTTATAACTTGAAACTTTAGTGCATGGATATATTTTTTTCCAATTTTGATAAATATATATTTTTAAATAAATAATAAAATGTGCGTGTATTAAAATGTAGTTGTTTCTATTCGACGTCAACTTTCATATTAACTATTTGTCTAAAATAGAAAAAAATTATACCATCTTGATATAAATTCTTTTATCTAGTGCATCATATTTTTTTCAATTTTTTAAAATAAGTTTTACTATTTTTCCTTGACATGGTAATCAACCTAATGTTTTGTGCTGATAACCTACTTTTAGTAAAAATAGAAAGGAAAATATAAATAATAATTAAACTATTAAAATATATATATTTTTGAAAACTAAACTTATAGATCTACAAAAGGGTATTTTTATATTTTTTAAAAATATTATTTACACGACTAGAAGTTGTTGAAATATCAAGTTTTTCAAATAATTTTATTTTTTTGGTAAATTGGCCTCATATTGGTGCTACATATGCATTTAGCCAACAATTTTAGTTGGAAAAGTTGTGGACATATCTAACTTAGCTAGAATGAATCTTACAAGATCATATGTTTGACCAAAATTGATTTTTAGTTAGAAATACTTAAATTCACTTATGCTGATAAGTCAGATGAAAGTGTGACATAGCTTTGTACTTTTACCTAGAAGAAGACAAGAATGTGAGCGCTAGCTGAAGCATTACCTGCAAATAAGTCAATTCGGGATATACATATGAAGCCTTGTAGCCTTTATCGATTTTCCTATTAAATCCAGTGGCAACTATGGTGGTCCTCTGGGAGCAACTACATATGGAAAAAAGGTTTTTGGACATGTCTTTATTTACCATAATAATGCATCAAGAGAGACTCGTCTCTTTTCTATGTGGCAAGATGTAAAGGCACAGATAATAAAAGAGGTGCAAGTTGGCCCTCTAAGTGGCCCAAATTTTCCTTATCTCACAAGTGATTTGAACGAGGACAACCTTTAGTATAATTGTGGGAATGTCAAATGTTCTCCTGTTCTTGCATGAAGGCTCTCTATGCATCATCCTATTATCCATTGTTTAAAGATCCAGCCAGGAAAATCAAATATTGTTATTGGCTCTTGTGAAAAAACTGTGAAAAATTTCATCGAAGGGACCAGGAATTGTGAAGTGAAATCCATTACACCATATGGAGTTTTTGTTGAAATAGTACTAGGGCATAAGGAACTCTTGCATTATAGTGAACTGAGCACAATCAAAATTTGTGGCTAGTAGCAAGTATGCAAATGTGGAAGTATGACCAATGCCACAGCCTGGCATATACAGCCCAACCATTATCATATCAAAGCTTGTAGGTTACATCCAAAATAAATTTGTTGAAAAATATTTAGACTTTAAGCTATGCAATCGATGGGTGTAAATACAACTCGAGCCAAAAATAGAAAATGCAGATTTTTTTCCAATATTATAGCTGGATATGCTGGTAGATTTGCATGCCAGCTGTGGAAGCAGATAAAGCCACGACCTTTCCAAACATAGGCCAGACATTTTAAAAGAAACATTTTCTCTTTGATTGCAAGTTCGCAAGATATGTACAAAATAGATTTGTTGAAAAATCTTTAGAAACTTTCAAGCAAATACAGTCTGCAGTTGTAATGCTCTTGCCAGTGTAGCAAAGGTGCACCAAAATAGAAGCTTTGTCAGAGTTTATAGTTGGAAGCAATTTGATAAACATGTATACAAGTTGTAAAATCACTGAAAAGGTCATGACCTTCTTAAAATAGAGAAAGCAACCCAATAAAAGGTGAACTATTATGCAGATAGCATAGAGCTGGTGAAAAATCAAACAGATTATTGAACATGGATTTGGGAGTAGGGAATTTGTGAAAGGTTTAGGATAGAGTCGTGCAGTTTGTTCACATGAAACAATATACTCCATAGGGCATTTTTCCTTAAAACACAAAGCCAAGCAATTCACAAGGAAATGCAAGTTCATAGTTGGTGCGGACAGTTGCCTACCAGCTTGCCATTATGTGAGGTTTTAATGGAGGACTCAAAAACACAATCCATGGTTTCTAAATTCAAAGGAGCTTTGCTTTACTATTTAAATGCATTCTCTTACTTCATGCTTGTGGCCTTTGAGGCTTCTGGATTACTACATTCCATGTTGCTTTTGCTCCACTGGCTAGTGTATCTAGTGTTATATTATTTTATCTCTAAGACTGTGGCATTGAAGGTTTTGATTTTTGTAGCATTGGCTAGACTAAGAGTCTTTGAGATTGAATCCACGGGACAACATTACAAAGATGGAGCCAATAAAATGATACTTTTGAATATAATGGGTTTCCATGACATTCTTTTGGGAGGCTTGTCGATGCTACACAAGACATCTAAAAATGGTTTTTTTCACTTGCCATTGAAGGAGGTGTTCATGACTTTACAGATAGAGATGGACAGTATTAATCAAGTATTGATGTTACATCTGATTATTTCAAATCAGGAGTTGATAAGATGTCTTTTGGAGGTGATGCAGTCATGTTGTTAAGATTCAAGGTAGAGAGTGATGCAATGGATCCTCTCATGAATTCGTATGTTGAACAAATGCAGACTATAATGCAGATATGGTACACAAACATCTTGGAGGTTAATAAGGTCATTATAAAGAAACGGAGGGGCAAAGACTTGAGGTGCGAGTTGCATAAATTAGCTTAGATTCCATGTAGACAAAGAGGTAATTTGAAAAACAAAAAGAATGCAAGACACGCTGAAATAAAGAGAACTGGTTGGAGTAGAATGTGAGGAATTATCCATGACTCTTTGTTTTCCCTTATTTTGTAATTTCTTTTCAAGAAGCTGATGACTTTTGGTTTCCCATTCATGGCGGGTCTATAAAACTCATTGGTGGATCATTGTAATGGATCTTTTTTTTCTATTCAGCCAAGAGCTCCTGTGAGAGATGTGGGGGGTAGTGATTAGATGTATGTTCTAATATTTTTCTGCCCTGTGTAGTGGAGAAGCTTTGTATAAGGGGTTACTAGAGACTTTGAACTCTGGATTTTATTTTCACATTAATGAAGAATTGTGTTCTTATGTCCATAGTTTCTTCATAGAGGCTAATTATTCTTACGTCCATTCAACCTCTTTATCTATTGTAATTCCTTCTACATGCTCTTGATTTGCAAGTCTTGTTGGAGGACTTTGTACCTCTGTTATTAGTGTTTTCCCTTTTTCATTACGGGAATTTGTGTTGTGTGCCTATGCTCATAGGCAGATTTCTTCCCTTTTTCTTTTCATTTTTCCCTCTCTTTTTGCTACCTTTTTGTACCTTCTGGTTAAAGGTACTCAAAATCCAAAAACCCCCATCATACAAGGGAGTTGCCCCTCTCAAATGTAGAGGAGAATTGCTGCAATCACAACAATTTATCCATTTGTTAGCATCTTTTGTTGCTACCTTGTTGGGCAAATCAGGGTGTTTTTGCAGTGACAACTGTTGGCAAGAGACACTGCTTAGAGTTGATAGGTGTTGTCATTGATGGCAACTAACATCATTCCAAACATCTGCATAACACAAGTTGTACATACCGGAAGTTAGAATCACAATTTGTCTAAGTCTGAGCAGTTAAGAATAGAGCAGTAACAAGGTCCAGTATTTTGGTCCGGATCTCTCCGGTGAAAAGGCATGGTTTGTTGAAGATCTAAGGAAGTTGATAGCATTGCAAAGACACTCTAAATCCATAATTTTGTCCTCCAGTGATGAAGGATTCAAAAGATGTTAGCATCTAAGTACCGAGTTCTAGTTTGTCAGAACAAACAGACCTTGCAGAAGATCTTGATTCTGGATGTATGAAATTTGCTTGATGGACAAATGGTGGTGATCAGTGATTGTGGCCAACATGAGTAATGATTTCCAAGAGCAAGTTTTGGTATGCACTTCAATTTATGCATAAATCAAGCTGACAGAGCAAAGCATTCATAAAGGTTCTAAGTGTTGAAGCTAACTGATAGAATGATTGTAGATCATGTTGCAGATATATATAGGTGATGTAATTTGATGATTAAGTGTGTGTGGTGTGTGCGAATAAGGTGTCTGTGCAAAAGGAGTAGAAATCCAAAGTGTGAATGAAGGCAGATTAGTAAGAAGAGTAGAGTAAAGATGAAATGTGTTAAATCAATTTATGTACTTAACTGGAACTAAAATCCATGCATAGGTAGATGCCACTAATCAGTTCAAATCTCTATTGTTCTCTTATAATATTTTCCATAGGTAGTGAGCCTTCTTTTGAGTAGTGAGCTCTGGGTAGTGAGCCCAAATGCATGTGCATTCCCATTTGTAAAATACTTTTAACAGGGTATTAATTTTTCAGGGTATTAATTTTTCTGGGTTAACCCCCACTGTGTTTTTTCCCTTAACTAGGTTTCCACGTCAAAATCTTGGTTTCAAGTGTGTTATTCTTATTTTTTTCTTATGTGATGCTTAAGTATTTATTTCATTAAGTTGATTATAAGTTGTGAAGGAAGATTCAAGTTAGAAAAAGTTCAGAATGGTTGACAACTGATTCACTTCCCCCTCTCAGTTGTCTGCACCTAATCTAACAGTTGGTATCAGAGCAAAGCTCCTTTGAAAAAGCCTAATAGCTTGAGGAAAAGATCTTGGAAGAAGTTTCAAATGGGTTCATTCAAAGATCAACTTCAGGCAGCCCTGGAAGAGCTTGTTTAGTCCAAAGAAGAAATTAGTAATCTAAAAGTTGAACTTGAAGATGCAGATGACACCATTGAAATGCTAAAAGATAAATTAAAGAAATCTCTACAAAGGAAAAAGGAGCTACTTCTGCAGCTATCCAGTTTACCTGAAGAAAATGGCATGAATGAAGCTTTGGAAGAAAAAACAAAGGAATGTGAGAAGCTATCAAAAGAAGTTGTTCTAAAAATTGAAATGGAAACTGGGGTAATGAGGCAAACCAAAGAAAGTGAAGACATGAAGAAAATTGAAGAAGAGCTAAATCAAAAACTAAAAGAAAGAACTGAAAAATATTGCAAATTGGATAAAATAGCTGGACATCTAGAATCTGATCTGCAAGAAAGTAAAGACAATGAGAGAGAACTTGAAAGGTAAATTGTCAATCTGAGACATGACCTACAAGTTGCAAATGAATATAAGGAGAAGTTCAAGATAAGCTTAGCAAAACTTGAAGCACTGCTTGAAGGACAAAAAAAGGTTGATGACAAGCATGGTCTTGGATATGAGGAAGGTGAAAGCTTCGGATCTAGATAGAAAAATTTTCAACCAAGGAATAGAAGAAACAGGATTAGAAAACCTCTGGTAAGACAGCCTAATGTCCAAAGATATCCATCATTTAATGGAAATTGTTTCAATTGTAACAAATTTGGTCATAAAGCTACTCAGTGCAGAAGAGGAGCAAATCAAAATGGTCCATCCTTCTCCGGTCAATGCTTCAAATGCAAAAGGTATGGTCATAAGTTTAATGAATGTAGAAGTATGATAATGAATAACTCAAGTGGCAATTCTTTCAATGGCTACTGATTTGTTTACAGTGGATTTGGACACATGGCTAATCAGTGTAGATCAAGAGGAAATCAAGGTTATAAGAAAGAAAATGTTGTGTGCTTCAATTGCAACAAATCTGGTCATATTGCAAGATTCTGTAGAAATAAGAATAATGAAAGAAGAGGTCCAGTAAACAAAAAACCAAATGAGTAGAAACAATACAAAGGCAAAGAAAAAATTAATGCAAATGAGACTTAGAATGGAACAAACAAGATATGGGTCAAGAAAAGAATTATGAATGATAGTAACGGATCTGCACCAGAATCTGGTGCTGAAAATTCATTTGGGAATTGATTTGAGAGCCATGGCTCAGGGGGAGCAGCATTGCAAATTAAATTCCCCCAGCCAGTAAGTGAGTGCCTGGATATGGTACAATAAGAAAAGGTACCTTGAATTGAATCAGAATACTTGGAAGGATTTTCGGTAGAAAAAGGTGGAGATGGCAAATTGCGAAGTAATTCATATTAAACTATACAACAAATAGAGTAACTGGATGTATTAGGGCAACAGATTTATTACAACAGTAAATTAGGTTTTGCGAAAACATAAAAAGGCTTCTCATTCATCATTTTAAACACCTTGCATTCTAGGACAAAGAAGAAGAGCGAACTAAGAGAAAGAATTTGCAGAAGACCAAAAGGTAAAGATCAAATTCAAAGAATCCCATCTGACTACTCAAAGTGAAGCCCTGAACTGAAAAAGAGGTATTTTTCGCAAAGCTTTCCGAATTCTATTATTGAAGATGGCTACTCCACTGGTTGTGATTATTACTGAGAGGCCACTCCCAAAATTCAAGAAACATCCATACAAATATGTAGAAGTTGATCAGCTAGGAGCCTTTTCTGATGTTCCGTATGGAGTTCTACATGTGGAAGACATTAGGGTTTACATACATGCAAACATTGAGGAATTCAGGAACTCAAAACTGTTGGACATTTTTGATAACCATCTAAGGGATGAGAATTATGATATCAAACATGAGTTCAAATCACTGGAAAATAAACATCTTGCACACATTATCCATTTTCCCACATTTGAAGAGGATGAATGGGTCTGGTATGTACTAAGCAGAATACATGATAACTTTATATGGCTAATGAAACCCTTCAAGATCACCAAGGATGCCATTAGGACTGTGACTAGATTGCACTCAATGGGTGGACTACCTCTATTAAAAGTAGTGAAGAATCAAACTATGTATGAAGTCACCGGATCAAAGTTTGACAAGAGACCTATGACTATCAATGACATCACTCATTCGGATGTCAAGTTTGCCTCAATGGTAATCGCTTACAAAATCTACCACTCTAGCAGGGAGAATTCAGTCTCTGGAACAACCATTTATGCTACATATCATATGGTAAAGGAAAATATGGATTATGATTTATGTGAGCTATTGTTGAACCAATTGATGGAGAATCTGCAAAAGATTAAGAAAGATAAGAATAACTCCTTCAAATATGGTACGTTGGTCCTATGCTTATTCTTCTATTTTATGAATGAATTACCAGATTCAAGAGTCTTAGTCTGGACAAATGATAAACCTATAGAAATACAAATCAGAGATTATTTGTATAACCTTTGTGATGAAAAAGCCCAAAGAACTTCCCTCTGGGGATATTTTAAGAACTTTCAGAACATGATGCACTCTAGGGAACGGATCCCTAAAACAATAGTTGAAAAATATAAGGATATAATATGTTTCATGGTAGACATAGATCAGTGTTTGATGGAGGCAGTGGAACCAAGGATTCTGTGGGTCATGCCCATGGGATATGAGGTTGAGGAAGATGCATTGGAGATTTATGCTTGAAATTTTCTGAAACAACCTAAGGATACTAAGGTAGAAAGGTTTGGCACTTTTGAAGAACTGAATATTAAGATCCATATTGAACTCAGAGAACTAGAAATAAAAAGAAAAATAAATAAGCAAGTTGAAGCATATGCAGAAAGCATAGGTATAACCAAAGAAGCAGTAAAGGCAAACAGGGAAAGGTTAGAGAAAATTGAGAAAGAAAAGCATGAGAAGAATCAAGGAGGTGCTCTGATAGAGACCTCTACCAAAACAAGAACAACTAGGAGATCTGCTGCAACCCCTGTTCATCCTAAGACTAAAGTAGAATCATCCGGTGAAGGAGGAAAAGAAAAGAAGACCAAAGCTACACAGACTTACACAAGCACAAAAGATTATGAAGAGACATAAACTGATGAAGAAGTAAAGGAAATGAGGTCAAAGAAAGCAAAGTCCTCGAAGGCACCTGAAGACCAACCTTCTGAAAGCAGAAGGGAAAGCAAGAAGTAATAAACTGGTAAAGTTAGCATGACAATAGATCAAATTGTTGAAACCATTACTGCTCATGGAAATATGAGGCCTGTTAAAAAATATTATGACAATCTTGATGAAGTAAATAAGAAAATTTTGGAGGATGCAATCATTGTATATCTAAATAAATTCAATAGAGTACTACTAGAAATTTTGGATGAACTTCCTACAAGTCTAAGAAAGATTCTGGAATTGAGAAAGGAAGCAGCCAAGACCAAAGACATTGAAATCAGAGAATATATTCTTTCCAATCTGTGTCCCGTAATGTCTAAAAAGAAGATAGATAGAATCTTGAATGAAGTAAAAAATGATTTCAGGAGAAAGAAAAGAGTAACAAGCTAATGCTTGGGGAAACAGAGGAAATTGGAAAGGAGTTAGAGGTAATTTTGAGAAAAGCTTTAGATAAAAACAAATATTATGTTAATTCTGAGGAACAAACTGAGGAAGCCAATCTCACAGCTCTGGAGCCAAAGCAAGAAGGAAGAGAGAATGAGAAAGGAAATACTGACCAATATGATACGCTAGAGGAGTCTAATGTTGAACTTGACTCATCAAATATGAATGTTGAAAATGTTCTGGAAGAGAACTTACTTGAGCAACAATCTGAGCTTGAAGCCTCTGTTCCGGAAGTGGAGCTAGTCAATCAGGAGGATACAAAAATGGCAGATAAAATAGAAAAAGGAAAGAAAGATAAAACTGAAGAAGATGGTGTGAATGTTGAAGCACCTAAAGAAAATATTAAGAAATCAGATGAACAAAAGGATGGTTCTGATATGGCTGCAAGAGACACTATAGATGCAGTAAAAGGTTCTCTTGATAGAGAAAGGATTGACTGAGCTACTCCAAGGTCTAGCCAATCTAGATGCTCTCTCTCCAATTCAATTAATGAAAATAGCATCTTTTACCCAAGTAAAGGGTAGAGAAAAGATGTTAAAGTCCCACATGGAGGACAATGAGCTACTTGGGCTTGCAACTAGAATTCTGGAGAAAGTAATGCCAACCTATCAAAGGAATCAAAATTATTCCCCCTCTGGCCATCTAAAAAATCTTGTAAGTTCAGTAAACTCACATTTTGAGTCTTTTGAAAAGACTGTGGAGGCAAAAGTTCAGAAATAGTTTTTGAATAAGAAATCCAGTCAAGTTGAGAACTTGATAAGGAGTGATAAGGTGATACTAGGCATTAGCATAAATAGCATTCAGAATGCTCTAAGTGATGGAGGAGATATATATAAGTTTTTTCTATCATGGACTAAAGTGAATGAGGATATTGAGAAGAAGATAAAGGAACAAGAACATAAAATATCAGTTCTATCTCAAAATTTTGATCCTCAAATTGCCTCTCCTATAAGCTAGGAATGTCAAGTCATTAGCTTGACAGATGAAATAAAGAGACTTGAAAAAAGAAAAAAATCAATACTATGAAGAGAATGTGTCAACTCCAGGGATTAATTGCCCCCAAGTTAGAATCCATGCATAATGCCTTATCCGAAGCCCAGAATGCACTTCAGACAAGTGATCCTCTAGATCTAGCAAAGGCAGAAGTATATGCATTTTTGCTGAGTGGGTACATCTCACTTTTGGATGGAATTAAGAGTACTTGGGCATCTGAACTCGTACAATTAAAAACCAGTTTGCAAACATTCTCAAGTTCATGTAAATAGGATTTGATGATTTGTTGTACATATGCGACAGTATAGACAAAATTTTTGAAGGATTTTGGCTTGCGGATCCCACCCTTTGCCATTGATGTCAAAGGGGGAGTGAAGGACAGTGAAAATTGAGGTATTCAGCATAGGGGGAGCACCAGATTAAGTGAAGGGCATGAGTATACAGACAAAGGGGGAGCTACATCAAGTCACTTAGTCATTTTTCACTAAGTGTTGCCATCAATGCCAAAGGGGGAGATTGTTAGCAAGTGACACTACTTAGAGTTGATAGGTGTTATCATTGATGGCAACTAGCATCATTCCAAACATCTGCATAACACAAGTTGTACATATCAGAAGTCAGAATCACAATTTGTCTAAGTCCAGGTAGTTAGGAATAGAGCAGTAATAGGGTCCGGTATTTTGGTCTGGATCTCTCTGGTGAAAAGGTATGGTTTGCTGCAGATCTAAGGAAGTTAACAGCATTGCAAAGACACTTTAAATCCATAATTTTTTCCTCTGGTGATGAAGGATTCAAAAGATATTAGCATCTGAGTACCGGGTTCCAGTTTGTCAGAACAGACAGAAGCATAATAGACAAACCTTGCAGAAGATGTTGATTCCAAATGTATGGAAGTTACTTGATGGACAAATGGTGGTGATTAGTGATTGTGGCCGACATGAGTAATGATTTCCAAGAGCAAGTTTTGGTCCGCACATCAAGTTATGCATAAATCCAGCCAACAGATCAGAGCATTCATAAAGGTTCTAAGTGTTGTTGAAGTTGACTGACAGAATGATTGTAGATCATGTTGCGGATATATATAGGTGATGTAATTGGATGATTAATTGTGTGTGGTGTGTGCGAATAAGGTGTATGTGCAAAAGGAGTAGAAATCCAAAGTATGAATGAAGGCAGATCAGTAAGAAGAGCAGAGTAAAGATGAAATGTGTTAAATCAGTTTATGTACTTAACTAGAACTGAAATCCATGCATAGGTAGATGCAACTAATCAGTTCAAATCTTTGTTGTTCTCTTATAATATTTTCCATATGCAATGAGCCTTCTTTTGAGTAGTGAGCTCTGGGCAGTGAGCCTGAATGCATGTGCATTCCCATTTGTAAAATACTTTTAATAGGGTATTATTTTTTGTGGGTTAACCCCCACCGTGGTTTTTCCCTTAACCATGTTTCCACATCAAAATCTTGGTGTCAAGTGTGTTATTCTTATTTTTGCTTATGTGATGCTTAACTATTTATTTTATTAAGTTGATTATAAGTTGTGAAGGAAGATTCAAGTTAGAAAAAGTTCAGAATGTTTGACAACTAATTTACCCCCTCCTCTCAGTCATCCGGACCTAATCTAACAACAACTGTATGCTAACAAAGCATAATTGGGTAAATTATTTTCTAGGGGGCATAACTTTCGTCCAACATGTCAGATTTTTGACTTCTTATAGTCAACAGAAAGGTATTTATGCATACTACATAGTGGTGACAAAAATATTTCTAGATTTTTCCATTTTGACTAGTTTTAGCTATTTGGAAGCTAAACATTTATTTTGAGCTTTGACCAGGCATAACAGGTGCGTACAAAGTCAAATTTTGGACTTCTTAGAGTCGTTGGAAAGGTATTTCTGAGCACTATGTAGTGGAGTAGGTTTGGAGATGATATTCTAAGGTTTGTTTGGTTTGTATCAGTTTGATCTCATTTTGCTTCCTTTGACTTTTGGTGATTTTATGAGTTGAGGACAAATCAAATTAGAGATGATTTGGTGTTTGAGTCATTGCAGACTTACATGTTTACCTCTGATTATCCTTTGTTGACAGTATTATACATGTATTGTTGAGTTTGCATGTTGCATTGTGAGATCTACAAGTTGTGCAGTATTGTAGGTTGTCTATGCTTACATATTATTTTTATGACTTGGATGTGGGTTGTCTATGCCCATAGATGTTTTAGTATTGATGTAAATTCTAATTTGTGGCTTGGATTTAGTCACATGTTGCATTAGTTTGCTTGTCATTATGAGATATAAAGAGAGATGGTATTACCTGATACAGTCATGATATGGGACCTATGTTTGTTGACTATATGGTACAATTATGTGAGAATTGATGGGAGTTTGGTGCAAGTACATTAAGTGGTGATCATGGTGTCATGGATGTTCCATGTTTGGTTGGGACTTTTACATGACATGATTTTTTTATAGGTGTAGTTTTGGTGGTGTTGGATTGATGTTTGGTTTACAGGTTTTGTTCATATTCTTGGTTTGGAGATTATGGTTTGCTTAACCTTTTGCGAGCTGTGTCATTACAATGGGATTCCTTGATTGTGTTGGGGCCATGGATGATCTTCATGTAGGATATGGTTACCATGATGTCATGGATAGCTTGATTACATGTTCCACTAGGAACTTTTGACAGTGATGGGTTTGATGTTTATGATGTTGCCATGTATAGCTCAGTATCGTGGTTCAGTGGGAGCTTTGGTAGGATATGGTTATCTTCATGTGATTTGGAGATGTTGACGTCTTGGTACCATGGAGGACTCTTGGAGTCTTTTGTTGAGGTGTTGGTTATGGTTTGTTAGTATTTAACAGGTGATCCTTGCTTACAGGATGGTTGGTATTGTGTCTGGATTTACTCTTGATTCTAGATTAGAGTGTTGGCATGATAAAGGTTCTCTTGAGATAGGATGTGTACATTAGTGCATGTGATCTTCCTTTGAGGAGATGATTAGATCATGATGTCATGATATGTTCCTAGGTTATGCAGACGTGCAGTGGGAGCTTTGACTATGATATTGATAGTTCTCTTGGCATTGGGTACATTGATCATGTGCTTGGGAGCTTCATGATGGTGTGGTTTTGCATTTGGAGTTTAGAATGGATTGATCATGGAGGTACTCATGGATACTTGGAGACTTAGGTGAGGCTTGAGTTCTCTTCAATTAGAGACATGTGTTGATATCGTTACTTTTTTATGAGGATTTCAGTAGAAAGATCAAGGAGCCTACACCTTGGTTGGACATGAGTCCAACATGGTCATGTTGAGGAGATTTTTCTTGGAGAGAGCCTTCGAGGCTTGGTGCATCCTGGAGGAGAAATCTCATTCCCACTCTTCATCCACTTAGCGGTGAATGATTTAATAGGTGTGCCCACCTGATTTTCAAATGCATTCTTCATTTGTGTCTTATCTTCTCATGCTTGAGTCTTGAGCTATGGATTATGGTTGTGGGGACTTATTTGAGGAGTAGATGCATGGATATGATTGGTTATCTCATTATGTTTGATCCCGAGTAATGAGATTATTGTATGTAATGGAGATGGTTAGTGTCTTTGGGCTTATTCCTATTATTTGGGATGGTTATGAGTTTAATCTACCTTTGGTTTGAGAGGCTTGCATCTTGTTATTGGATTTTGTGGAGGCTTCTTGTTTTTTGGTTGTAAAGGAGATCATACTTTTCACAGTTATACCACATTAGTGTGGATAGAAGGACATGGTTATGATTTGCAGGTTCTCTCTTGATTGGTCTTATTCTTCTTCCTGGATATTTGTGTTCACATGACATTGGAGTTGAGATGTGAATGGAGATTTTGAGTCTCTTTGATTTCTTTCTCTTATGATGTGGAGGATTTCAAAGAGATATGGACTTGAGGGGAGAGTTATGTTGTAGCTATTTAGTTTGCATATTTTGCATATCTATGTGTATGTTCTTTAACACTATGTGATAGAGGATTTAGCCACATCTTCTATGTGAGTGCTATTAGTGGATCTTTGGATGTCATGATCTATTTTCAGATTTGACATTTACTCATGCAGTGGGAGTTCTAGGATGTATATGATTCCTTTGTTGGATGTTCTCATTATGTTGTGGTATGGAGGATCTTGAGGTTTGTTATCACATGCTTTGTGTTGTTACCTTGGAGGACTTCTTTATGCAGGATTGAGTATATATAACGACTTGTTATCATTTTGATTTGAGTTGGATATATTGTTGGCATAAGGTCAACTTATTATCATTTGTCTACCTTGGTTTGGAGGTGTGGTTAGTTGATGCAATAGCAACTAGTTGTGGTTGCTATTGCAGCTATGGTGATTAATTCTTGTCAGCTACTCATGCCTATTTGTTACCATTGGATTTGGTGCTTGTGTTTGGATATCAGTTGATGCAGGTTTCTTTCTTCTGTGTGATAGTTTAGTGTGGCATCTCTTTGGAGGACCTAATTCTTCATGGATTGGCTAGATGGAGGATGAGGGGATTCTTGTTTGAGATGGTAGACACCTTGATTATTATTGTAAGTATCTTGGAGAACATGGAGCACACGGATGGTTATATGGTACATGTTGGGCACATGGATGGTTTCCCTTGATGTTTTGAGTTTACATGTTGATCCCTTATGCAATGTATACAACAAGTGGGAGAATGTTGGAGTAGGTGTGTTGTACATCTTGCATAACATTGGTATTATTTTATTATGTAAAATAAATATTTAATTATGGTGCATCATGTAATGTGTTTAGAAAAATTGAATATTTATTTGGATGCCACTTGTAATCATTGTATGTAACATTGGGTTGATTACTGTATTTGTAATTATTTGATTAATTGAGAAAACTTAATACCAATAATCAAATGTGGGGTTGATGGTTTTGTAAACACATGGTTTTGGGCAAAATGATATTACAATACCACATGTTGTATTTGTGTGAGCTTATGTCTATAAAAGCAAACAAACGGGTAATTGTAGAGGTGGATTTAGTGAAGGCTTATTGCCTTTGGCTAGGTTTGTAGCTTCTCTTGCAGGTTAGTTGTGTGAGGGTTTGAAGCATGGCATGGATGTATGGTTATGTGTTGTTGGGAATTAAGGTGTCTCAACCTTGGTAATTCCTTGTATTATTTCATTGTATTTATTTATTTATTGCCTATTGTGTAATTATGATGCAAATCCTATGTTGGCATCTTGTGGGAGTTGGCACGGTGATGTGTCATCCTACATGGAAGATGACCACATGTAAATTTGTCCTCACACAAGGAGATAGGCATCCCATTTAGTGGTAGGAATATTTTTGCATGTGTCAGCATCTTGGATAGTGTGTAATGGAATATTGACCGAAATGGTCATGACAGATTCCTATCATAGTTTTATGACATGTAGGAGTCATAAATGGAAGATTCTATGATAGGTGAAGACATGTGTCAAGAAGCATCTTGGAAGAAGGCATCTTTGGGCACCCCAAGGAGGGTTATGACATGTTGTAAGAGAATATACTATTTTTAGCATGTGTATGATAGATTCTCTTACAGTTGTAAGATATGACAGTTATGACAGATTCTATGATAGTCCTAAGAGTCGTAAGAGTATCTATCATTACCCAAATTGGGAATAAGCGACCTCTTTGGGAAATGGTGACTTGAAAAGTGTCATGAACATCCTACAGTGTTGGACAAGTGTCCATAGGTGTGGGTTTTGGGCCATGAGGCCATGTTGGATGCCCATCCCAAGATAGAGCCATTTTTCCTTGTATTTGCTTTATAAACAAGTGCTTTGGAGAGGAGATGTATTATGTGATTGACAGGTATTGTTAAGCTGCCAGATTGTCTCTAGATATGAGTGTCGAAGACTCCTACAAGAGCATTGGCTTTGTAACTGTATTGTAACCTTCATTGTTTAGAAAATATATTTGAGCTGTGTTTTGGAGTATGGGGTTTTTCACCCGTAAGGGTTTTCCTGACATATATCTTGTCTCTCTCTCTTTTGTCTACTTTCTAAGTGTATGTGTATTAATGCAATATCTCTGTTGTTGGGTTAATAACATTGCAATTGTAATGATTAAAAAGAATTTGCACTCTTCTCTCCTCTTTAGATTAGTGTAGGAAGCGATTTCTGAACACCTAGCTTCCTTTCAGTTGGTATCAAAGCCTGGCTAGTTTTGGTTCTAGCTGCTGGGTAGGAGTTTTTTGAGCTAATATTAGGTTGAGTGGGAGTTTGTGCAGAGTATTCTGTATCTTGTTATAGGAAGGAGATGGAAACCACATATTGAAGAGTAGAAGTGGATAAATTCAATGGCACAAATTTTGAGTTGTGGAAACTCAAGATGGAAGACCTACTTGTTGATCGTGACCTATGGGAAACCACTGATGGAACAAAACCTACAACAATGTCACAAGATGATTGGAACCTCAAAGATCAAAAGGCTAAGGGTCTCATAAGACTGTGTCTAGCTGACTCTATCCTACTGAATGTCGATGAGGAGAAGACCCCGAAAGATCTTTGGAAGAAGTTGGGATCTATTTATCAGGCCAAGTCCCTGGTGAACAAGCTCTTTCTGAAAAATTTGTTTTCTCTAAAGATGGAATACAAAGGATCAGTTGCAAACCATATGAATTCTTTGAACATGCTTGTTTCACAGTTGACATCCGTGGGTGTGAAAATGGAGGAGGAGGATCGATGTATGACCCTACTTTATTCTTTTCCAGATTCATGGGATCATCTTGTCATGGCTATTAGAATCACTACAACCACCTTCAAGATGGATGATGTATATTCATTGTTATCTGAAGAAGTGTGGAGAAAGACAACCGATTCGGCCAAAGATGCTCTTGCAGTTCGTGGAAGACCCAAAGAGAAATGAAACAAGAAGGACAAGAAAGGTGAAAAGAGCAGATCCAAATCCTGTGGGAGATCCAAATCTCTTGGAAAGTCCAAGGCTCTCTATTGGAACTGTGGTAAAGTAGGGAATTTCTAAAAGGAATGCAAAGATGAAAAGAAAAAGAAGAAGAAGAATGCCCCTAATTTAGATTCTGACAAGTCACAAGATGATGGTGATGCCTTCATCATAGCCCTGGCCACCCATGCATTTGATGATGTGTGGTTGATTGATTCTAGTGCATCATTCCACATGACCTTGCATCAAAGTTGGTTCATGAAGTATGAAGAGTTTGATGGTGGAAGAGTGTACCTAGGTGACGATTCTCATCTGAAGATTGTTGGTCATGGAAGAGTCTCAATCTGATTCCCTAATGGATGAGTGAAGGGCGTCTATGGGGTTATGCACATCCTAGGCTTGGCATGAAACCTGTTGTCTATAAGTATGCTAAATGATGTAGGTGTACAAGTTGTCTTTTCGAAGGATGGATGCAAGATGACTAGAGGATCTATTGTGCTTGCGAAGGGTACTCAAAGAGGTACTCTATTTCAGTTGGAGGCATGCACTACACAGTGCAATAGTTCTTCTGACTCGAAGAAAAGAGCTACAGTCACTTCATCCCCACCATCTGAACCAATAGTGAAGAAATTTGTTGTAACAAATCCTGATGGTAGTGCACATGCTTTGGAAGTTAAACTTCCTATCAAAAAGACAATGTTATGGCATGAGAGATTTGGCCACATTGGTGAGAAGGGTCTTAGAACCCTGAAAAATAAAAACCTCGTTGAGGGGTTAAATGATTGTAATCTCGAGTTTGACTTTTGCGAACATTGCATATATGGAAAGCAAAACCATTTTTAGTTTTACTCTAGTTCTCACAAGTCTTCTGGTGTTTTGGATCTTATTCATTCTGATGTGTTTGGTCCTATTAGTGTTCCTTCGATTTCCAAATCTGTATATTTTGTATCTTTTATAGATGATTATAGTAGAAGGACATGGATTTATTTTCTCAGAAGCAAGTCTAAAGTCTTTAGTCGGTTCAAAGAGTAAAGCTTTTGTTGAGAATTAGACTAGTAAAAAGATTAAGTGTTTGAGGACTGATAACGGTGGTGAGTTTTGTTTGACAAAGTTCGATAAGTTCTGTAAAGAGCAAGGGATTGAAAGACATAAGACAACTCCTTACACCCCACAACAAAATGGAGTTGCAGAGAGGATGAACAAGACACTGATGGAAAAGGCTAGGAGTATGCTTAGTGGAGCAAGCCTCAAACAAAAGTTTTGGTTGAAGGTATAGCCACTGCTTGCTACTTGGTAAATAGATCTTGTACATCATCCCTTATTGGTAAGACACCTATGGAGGTGTGGTTTGGTAAGAAGCCTTCAATTAGACATCTTTGTGTTTTTGGTTGTGAGGCATATGCACATGTGCCTAGGGAAAAATGGTCTAAATTGGAGAACAAGGTTGTTAAGTGTATCCTAATTGTCTATGGTGTCAGTGTGAAAGGATACAAGCTTTGGGATCCCGTGGCTAAAAAAGTGTTGTATAGAAGAAGTGTTATCTTCATAGAGCCAACACCTTCTTCCATTGTTTTACAGCCAGAATAGATAGAAAAGAAAGAAGATATGGTTTAATTTCCTTCTACCAGGCTGAGAAGACTAAACCGACAGACCCTATGAGACCTGATGATGAGGAGAGCTCTAGCAGCTCTGAAAGCTCAGAAGAAGAAGCAGGACGTCAACCTCAGCCATTGAGGAGGTCTACACGAATAAGGAAGCAACCTGATAGGTTTGGTTATTCATTGTTTGATTCTAGTTGTGCTTTTTCTTTACTTGCTAACACTAATGAGCCTAAAACTATGAAAGAGGCTATGGGCTTGAAAGATACAAGTTCCTGGAAGGAGGCCATGGAATATGAGATGGCTTCTTTGGAGAAGAATAAAACATGGGACTTGGTGCCTTTGCCTGAAGGACAGAAACCTGTTGGATGCAAATGGGTGTTCAAGAAGAAATTCGGTGCAGATGGTAGTGTTGAAAAGTACAAATCTAAACTAGTTGTGAAGGGGTATTCACAAGTGGAGGGAATTGATTATGGTGAAATTTTCTCTCCCGTTACAAAGATGACATCTATTCGGTTCTTGTTATCTCTTGTAGAAGCTTATGACTTAGAGGTGGAGCAGATGGATGTGAAAACAACATTCCTTCATGGTGATTTGGAGGAAGAGATTTACATGTCACAGCTAGAGAATTACATAGAGAAAGGTAAATAAAATTTGGTTTGCAAGTTGAAAAAGTCTGTATAGTTTAAAGAAGTCTCCTAGGATGTGGTACTTGAAGTTTGATGTCTTTGTGTTGTCGGTTGGATTTTTGAGATCGAAATTAGATCATTGTGTGTATTACAAATTTGACAATGATCGCATTCTCATTATTGCATTGTATGTTGACGATATGTTGTTGATTGGGAATGGTAAGAATATGGTTTATGATATGAAGTCTCAGTTGTCAGCACAGTTTGAGATGAAAAATCTAGGGGCAACGAGGTACATTATGGGAATGGAAATCAGAAGAGATAGAGCTAACATAAAACTTTGGTTAAGCTAGAGTAAGTATGTGAAGACCATGTTGGATAGGTTCAGCATGGTAGATTTTAGACCATTGTGTGTTCTTGTTTCTTTGGGGACAAAGTTGTTTATTAATGATTGTCCAAAATCTCCTAGTGAGGTGGAGGGCATGAATAGAGTACCTTATACTAGTGATGTTGGCAATTTGATGTATGATATGGTTTGTACAAGACCAGACATTGCCCAAGCAGTGGGAGTCCTTAGTCAATTTATGGCTAATCCTAGATGGGTACATTGGGATGCAGTTAAGAGAGTGTTCAGATATTTGAGGGGTACTTTTGAGTATTCCATATGCTATCATGGTAATCCTATAGGACCTCCACATTCAGTTTGTATTCGTGGATTCTGATTGGGCAGGTGACATTGATAGCAGGAGATCCACCAATACTTACGTGTTTACTATGTTTGGTGGTGTTATTAGTTGGATGAGTAAGCGGAAACCTATGGTCACTTTGTCCATGAAAGAAGTTGAGTATATGGCAGTAAATCATGCTTGCAAGGAAGCCATTTGGCTTAAGAGATTGTGTTCGGATATTGGTGTTGATGCAGGACATATTACAATTTATTGTGACAGTCAGAGTAAGATTTGCCTAGCAAAGAATACAACTTTCCATGCCAGAACAAAGCATATTGATGTACAGTTTCACTTTGTGCGAGACATGGTAGAGGATGGGAAGGTGAATTTAGAGAAGGTAGATACTTTGAAGAATGTTGCGGATGCATTGATGAAACTAGTGGGCACAGAGAAGTTTAGATGGTGTTTAGAGTCTATCGGCCTCTCGGCCTATAGCAATTAAATCCTATTAATTCTATTAGCTTTTACAAGGTGTTCGACAAGTGGGAGAATGTTGGGAATTAAGGTGTCTCAACCTTGGTAATTCCTTGTATTATTTCATTGTATTTATTTATTTATTGCCTATTATGTAATTAGGATGCAAATCCTATGTTGGCATCTTGTGGGAGTTGGAACGGTGATGTGTCATCCTACATGGAAGATGACCACATATAAATTTGTCCTCACATGAGGAGATAGGCGTTCCACTTAGTGGTAGGAATATTTTGCCATGTGTTGGCATCTTGGATAGTGTGTAAGGGAATATTGATCGAAACGGTCATGACAGATTCCTATGACAGTTTTATGATGTGTAAGAGTCGTAAATGGAAGATTCTATGACAGGTAAAGACATGTGTCGAGAAGCATCTTGGAAGAAGGCATATTTGGGTGCCCCAAGGAGGGTTATGACATGTAAGAGAATATACTATTTTTAACCTGTGTATGATAGATTCTCTTACAGCTGTAAGATATGACAGTTATGATAGATTCTATGACAGTCGTAAGAGTATCTGTCATTACCCAAATTGGGAATAGGCGACCTCTTTGGGATGGGGTGACTTGACAAGTGTCATGAACATCCTACAATGTTTGACAAGTGTCCATAGGCATGGGTTTTGGGCCATGAGGCCATGTTCGACGCCCATCCCAAGATAGAGCCATTTTTGCCTTGTATTTTCTTTATAAACAGGTGCTTTGGAGAGGAGATGTATTATGTGATTGACAGGTATTGTTATGCTATCGGATTGTCTCTAGATATGAGTGTCGAAGACTCCTACAAGAGCATTGGCTTTGTAACTATATTGTAACCTTCATTGTTTACGGAATACATTTGAGTTGTGTTTTGGAGTGTGGGGTTTTTCACTCATAAGGGTTTTCCCCACGTATATCTTTTCTCTCTCTCTTTTGTCTACTTTCTGTGTGTATGTGTATTGCTGCAATATCTCTGTTGTTGGGTTAATAACATTGCAATTGTAAGGATTAAAAATAATTTGCACTCTTCTCTCCTCTTTAGATTAGTGTAGGAAGTGATTTCTGCACACCTAGCTTCCTTTCACATGCTTGTTCACATGGATTGCAACTAGAGAGAGAGAGAGATTGATGTTTCAAAGGTGATCTCTGCATATGTATTTGTTGTTTATTGCTGAATAATACATGGGAGATGCATGCTTTTGGAGGTTGGGTTTTTCCCTCTATGAGGGTTTTCCCTGTGTATATCTTGTATCACCATTGATGGTATGATTATCTATTTATTTTGCAAGTGGATTTCTAGTTTATTGTATATTAAATCTCTTATTGGGTTATGAGGAATTAGTCTATATGGCTGCATATTTTCAACATCTTTCATAAACAATGTGAGGATTTGTTTGGATAGCTAAAGCTATCTAAAGTCATATTTCCCACTCTACAACTTCCCACTCAAACTAGTTTTTAACATGCTTCCATCATGGTTGTCATCATCCTAGGTGGGGTCCTGTCCCCCTGTCAAGCCCTTTGGTGGAACCTTCTGCTCCCTATACTACATCAGGTAGTACTACAGAGCAGGATTCCCTAGCTATGGGACTGAATCCCAAGGCTTGGAAAAATGCCCTTCTAGGGGAAGATCTTGTCAAGGAAAACCAGGCTAAACCTGTGTTGTCAGAGTCAAAGAATGGAACTAACCTCCAAATCCTGGACTGTTTGATGTAAAAAATAGATTGAATCATGGAACTCTCACTGGGGGGTAAGTTCCATGCCTTAAGACCTAACATCGACATGGTGAGGAGATGGATTGCCTCAAGGTGGAAGCTAAAAGGAAGTGTCTCAACCAACACTATGGCTGGAGGCCTTTTTCTTTTTAAATTCACTACCAAAGAGGACCTATTAGCCATCCTAGTAGGATGTTCCTAGATATATGGGAAGCATAACCTATGCCTAGGATGCTGGAAACCTAGGTTTGACACGACTTTGGAGATAAATAGGTCAGCCCCGGTTTGGGTCAGGATACCCATCCTACCCTTGGAATATTGGGATGAGGAGATACTCACATGGATTGTGAACTCATTTGGGAAGTTCATCGCACTGGATGGAACACCAAACACAAAACAAAGTTAGTATTTGCTCGAATCTGTGTTAGTGTAGACATAAACAAAACTCTTCCTAACTCTATTAACCTAAAGTCCAAATATGGGAGTTGGGAACAACCCTTAGTGTATGAGAATGCTACCACGTTCTATTAGAACTACTCCAAGAAAGGCCATCTGATAAACGAGTACAAATTTCAAAGGGATAAGAAATCTAAAGAAGCAAGTGATGAGGAGGTGAATATTGAGGACTACCCATTTAAGGAGGACTTGCTCAACATTATCAAGTCCCCAAAAAACTCTAAACATCTTGTTGGACCCCAGGAGAAGGGTTCTCCAATAGTTGAGCAGCCACTTCCGAACCACGGCCAATTTGAAAACATAGATTCTGTTATCAAAAAATTGGAATGATTATCAATAATATCAAAGTAATCCAATAAATGCAATGAAAAATGAAATAACAAGATCAAATAAACAAAGACAAAGAAACTTTGCAAACCTTGTTACCTCACGGCTTCCATTATTCACCTAATATCAATCGATCTTTGTATGGATTATTCGCCTAACTTCCTTGCTTTGTTCTTCAAGGTGACGATGGAGAGATGGCTATGATACTTCTTGTAATGAAGATGAACTTCAAATGCAATAAGAGGGTGATCACAAGCAATGGATGGATTTGGGTGCCAAAGGCACGCTATTAATTCTACAGAGTAATTTTACTAAAAACTTGGATGATAGAAATGGAAGAATAGGGTTGTATTTATAGAGTTGTGAGAGAGAAAATCAACAGTGTAGAAAGAATAAGAAGATCAACGGTATAGAAGACTTGAGAGAATGTGCATGAATAGAAAGAATACAAGTGTCACACAAAAAGTTGTTTTGTTTGAGTTAACTACTTTCATGACATATAAGATTTGCTTTCTTAAATTAGAATGATTTATTCTAATTTAAGAGTTGTTGATAAAAGCAAGATTGTTTTAAATCAATTAACTCAACAAGTTGTGATTTGCTTTTGCATGATTTGAGAGAAATTAAATAATAAATTATTTAATTTTGTGTACATGAAGAGCAAGATTTATTTTTAGAAGATTTAGAAGATTTTTGAAGAATTTAGAAGATAAGAAAGCAAATTAAATAAATAAAATTTATTTAATTGTTTGTGCAAGATAGAAGAATAAAGAAAATATTTTATTATATTTTATTTTTAGAGATTGAGAGGATTTAAATAAATTTGCATGATTTATTTAAATTTGAGGAACAATTTTGACTTAATTAAATAATAAAAATTATTTAATTGTTTGGAAGAATAAAGTTGATTTCGATGAAATTAATTAATTAAAGGTAATTTATTCAATTAATGGTAGGAATATGAATAAAATAAATCAATTGATTTATTTATTTATTGATAGAGGAATTAAATGGAATAAATATTAAGAATATTTATTTAAGTAGAGTCGTATCATTTTTAGGTGTATACATTTTACCCCTCTTTGATGCAATGTGTTTTTTCACGTTGTTTCAAACAATAGATTTTCTAAAAATGATACATGCCCCAGTTTGCCCCTAGTACAAGTTTAACGACAGGATGCCCCCTCGAGAGATTGGATGGTAAGAAAAGGTCGAGGGCATGAGACGGACAATCTTAGGATGAGAAAAGGTGAAAAATAGTTTAGGTTAGGGTGAAGAAAATTGGTTGACGCGGAAGAAAAATAGGATGAAGAAAGAAAGAAAGAAAAGCCAAATGATATGTGTTGCAAGATAAAAGGATATCTCACACAAGCAAGCAAGCAAGTATGCACAAACAATACAATAACAAACACGGTATTGCCCTTGTCAAGCGGTAAACCAATGATTAATCGATATTGATAGATAATAGTGTTGTCATGGCGGGGAACGAGAGATCCCTAGAGCGACACAAAGGATAGTGTTGTCATGGAGGGGAATGATATATCCCTAGAGCAACATGATAGGCATGGGAAACATACATCCCACTGATAACTATGACTGATTTAGTTGGTTTACAACCAGACAAGGATCAAGACCACTAATTGTGATTGGATAATTTGACAAGATTGACTTGACTTGATTGGTATGAATTAAAGATGGACTTGCATTTGGATCATTGCTTGGATTGACTGGATTGGGATGAGAGATACGATGAAAGATAAAAATTTGATTGATAGAAGAAATGTGAATGAAAGGAATCACAAGCTTTTACTCTACAGACATTGACACTTTTGAAAAAAGTCTTGATTATGGATGGTATATGGAATGTAAATGGATGTATTTATGGATGTATTATGGATATGGATATATGTCATCTTGATATTGTAAGTATTTTGAAGTGCTTATTTCATCATCAGACAATTTTTGGTATTTTTGTGTTTTTGAAATGTTGTAAGAAAATACAAGCATCTAGGTATAATTAAATCATGATGACCTGAGCATCGCTTACATGGATTTTGATTTAGCAAGTTAATACAAGCATCGAGGTATAATTGAACCGAGATGACCTGAGTATTTCTTGCATATCAATAGACAAGGATTGTTCCCTTTTCATGTTTAGATCTCTGAAGTCCTCAATGATCTTTTGCTAATCATGTCATTAGACAAAAGTCGTCACATTACTAAAGACTGATCCACAAACAACAAACAAAGAAAATGATTATGCCCCCATCATAGCATCTCTAGTTTCTGACATCCTCGAGTAGCATAGAAAGACATAACAACAAAAATCAAGACTCTGTAACTTAACCTGTTCACAAAACATTCTTGTATTAGATGTGCTTTCTTACCATATTATAGATAAAATTATTTTGAGTGTTTTGGTCCTTGTTTGTTTTGCTTGGGATAGGTCGATGTTTTTGTGTCAAGATTTTTGTTTGGAAGTGTGTTTTGTTATGCGTTCTTGTGTCTAGTGAAAGATACCACAATCATTATTAGTTAAACGGACCCTAAGGGACTGACCTAGTGCCTTAGAGGTGCATTGACAATGGCCTTGCCTACGTGACGATGTAGAAGCAACATAGTTCAAGACTTGGACCATGGGTGTGGATGGACTAGAGGATAGACGACAAGATATGGGATGGATGGGAAGCCTTAGGGGTGCATTGATAATGGCCTTGCCTACATGATGACATAGAGGCAACGTAGTTCAGGGTTGACCCTATGATACCGAGGACAGACACTATGCCAGGCTGACACTGTGGATAGGATACTGGATAAGATCTTAGTTGATATGGCAACAAAAGAGATAGAGTATCAAGCCATGATAGGTTATTGCTAGGTGGTTCTAACATCATTGGGATGATCTTGGATAACAAATTTGGATAGCCTTAATGGTAGATACTGATGACAAGGAAACACCATGAATAGGCAGATGGATGGGTGATAGTGGACGGAGGAAAATGCACATGGAAGAGGGCAACGATGTGATCACCAAGGACTAAGTTGTATAGGAATAACATGCTCCATTGTAGGTAGAATACTTAGGATTTTTCATGGCAATGCTTATGACGAAGGAGGATGAGAGGATAATGAAGGATTGGTGTGGCTTAGAGGGATAAGGTATGTCAAGAGACATTTAAAACATTTGTCAACATTGTGCCCCCAATCTTTATCAAGATCAAAAAAATTAGAGGAATGGAAGATTACGATGGATGGATTCAACAGTACAAGTATGTAATGGATAGAAGGATAGGATAGGAAATGGTACAGAAGGAAACTGATAGGAGAAGAGTGATATGCCAATGAGACAAGGTGCCCCCAAGTGCAGGTGATATAGAAGATCAACTTACACATGACGCCTGTATATGAGGTGTTCATCATGGTACTTATCCAAGATGTCTGTTTGCCAAATTTTCACCGTTGGACGAAGGGATTTCTCTTGATTTTTTTTTTGAAACATTCAGATGGGAGAAGGTGGGTATGGATAAGAAGGACTCAAGCATCTAGCTCCATGAAAGTGATATTGTCCTCCTAGAAATGCATGTCACCGTATGGACTATGTTAAATGCCACTATACTCATAGATGTTGGTAAGGATCGCATGAAAGGAAGACGGAGTAGGTAGATAGTGGACTTATGAAAGGTGCGATAGTGGATGATGATGTAGATGATGTATGACTTATGCAAGGGTGGAGGGAAGGTTTATGAAAAAGCATGGACCATAGGAATAGGATGAGGAAGATATGTAGGATAATAGTGGAAGGAAGGGGAGATGGAGGTATGTGGAAATGTTGTGGGATGGAAGGGAATCATGACCAATGGTTGAACATACCATGATAAACATTCAAGCATATGATGGGAAAGTGGTGTAGGAAGCAATGGAGGAGATTGTGTAGCAGATGAATTATTTAGGAATTTAGGGACCCACATAGATTGAGTATTTTCTTGATTTTTGCTTGTCATGTGGGATGGAAGGATTTGAGACTTTTGGATGGAATGGGAGAAAGTGGATGGTTGGGATGCTTTAGAGGTGGATGTTGCATTTGACTTGAGGGATTTTTTCTTAAGTACCCAAACCATTTTGCTTGTAGATGTTACCTGTGAAGGTATGGGTTTGGGTATATGCATCTTTTGTGTAGCTTCCGAGGTAATTATTTGTTGCTTGGGGACCCACACCTTTTTCATTTTGACATTGAGGTGTCTAGGTGTATGCAGCTTTTGAGATGGATTTTTCTTCAATTCTTGCCTTTTTTATCCTAGTTCATGAGGACTTAGGATTTTTGACTTTATAGGTAGAGGCATCTAGATTTTTGTTGTTGAATCCCCTGGGTATGGTGGAAGTGAGGTTGGTGGAAGCTCTTTGTTTAGACAACATGTGCATTTGTTGGCTATGATTGGGATTTTTAGAGGATTTATAGATGGATGGATAAGGTGTTGGAAGAAGCGGTGGTAAAATGCATGGAGGGATGTTAGGAGTTGGAAGTAGTAGAGGTAGGTTGGATGGTGTAAGGTGTATGGTCACATGCTTTTGGGATGTATATGATAAAGGAGGTGGAATGGCAACATATGTTTTGGGGATATGATAGGGTTTGCAATGGAAAGTGGTGGATTTAGGAGGCATGGATGAAGTACCAACATCTTGAGATTGTTCACCTTGGGGTGTGTATCCAAGGCCATATGAGAATAGAGGAACATTGACATGGACAGGCCCCCAAATAGCTTGTTCATGAAGGCCTAAGCCTTTACCTTGATAGTTCATATTTTGGAATATGCAGCAAACAATGGCATTATGTGTGCTTGGGACACTAGCAGTGATCTCCTTATTTGATGTGGAAGGTGAAACAGTAGATAAGGGCTGCTGTTCTCTTAAGGAAGAACATTCATGGATGAAGGTGGTGAGACCAAGAAGATAGGATAACGGGTTTGTAACTTGGTCAATAACGGATGGTGGGGGATCATTAGGATCTTGATTATCATTATGCTCAGTAGGATCCAAGTTATTGGTTTGATCATCTAGGTGCACTTGGGAGGCAAGTGTCTCATCAAGGGAAGTGGGAGTTTTTGGATCATGGATAGGACTAGGTGGAGGATGGATAGGTGAGGCAATAAGTTAATGACCATGGAATGCATAAAGTTGTCTAAGAGGATCATCATGGCTCACTTGATCATAGATAGGCTCTTGATCGTAGATGGGATCCTGATCATAGATAGGGTTAAGAGTGATGGGATCAATGTGCTCATGTATAGGTTCTTCATCAATGATAATATCTTGATCATAGAAAAGATATAGGTTATGGAGAGGTTGGATTTGGATTTCTCTCTCATGTATGGGATCAAGTTGCTCATGGATAGCTTCTTCATATGTAATATCTTGATCATGGAAAAGATAAAGGTTATGGATGGATTGGAATTGGATCTCTTGCTCATGTATAGGATCAAGTTGCTCATGGATAGCTTCTTCATATGTAATATCTTGATCATGGAAAAGATAAGTGTTATGGATGGATTGGATGGGGGTGTTTTGATCTTGAATTAGATAAAGGGTTGATGTTTCCACATCCTCTAAGGTGTGCTCTTGACATAACTCTTGATTTTCATGGATTGAAATGTAGGTAGAAGACTCTTGGATAGGCTCTTGGTCTACAACATGAAGGTATGGTGGACCTTGACTTTGGTTCATGATAGGATGTTCTTCAATAAACTCAAGGGGTAGTGGATTACATGACAAGGTTGTAGGATTTGACATGGCATTGGAAGAATCCTTTGTAAGTTCAAGGGTAGGAATTTGGGAACATGGTTGACTCCCTACTAATAGCCCTTGGATCACATCATTCGTAGTTGTATGGGTAGATGAATGAGGTAATGGATGGGTGGTTTTGGCATTTTCCATATCTTTTCTTTCACTATTAGGTTTGTAGAATAGTCTTTGGAGCCAATCATCAATGGATTCTTTGGGCAGTTTTGAGCTTGGGAAACTTGATATCGGTGTTGGTGTAGGACTGGTATACTTTGGGATATGTGTTCTAGAAGATGGTGAAGGAGGACTAGTAGATGGATTGGTACATGATTTCCAACTTGAGGTGGTGCTTAACTTGTCAAGAGTATCATTAAGACAGGAAAAGAACATACGATCTTGGTGCGTGGTGTAGCTAGTACTAGCATGCTCATGTTGGGAGGGATAATCAAATGGATAAGGAGATTTGCCCTATGGCGAATACTACTTTTTGGAAGATTCACTTTCTAATATTGCTATTTGTTGTTGTATGGCTTGGAGTTCTTGAGCGATTGCTTCTAATTGGTTTGTCATCTCCACACAAATTGACATAAGACTGAAATGGGTACCTAGAAATGCTAAAAATTTTCTCTCAAAAGATGTGGAAAAGCTCACTGTCTTGGATGCGTAGCTACAGATGCGCTGAAACAGAAGGTATATGCATAGTAGGTCGGTGCAAATGTACAGCTCTGGTGAATGTTAAAAGTACAGTAATAGATCACAAATGTGCAGGAAGTCGTTATAAATAAACAATAGGTCGACACAATGGCTTTGTAGGATAAATGCGTAGCTCTGGCTTCTTGACTATTTTTGCAATTTTCTTGGCACATTTTTTAGTGTTTTTGGTTTCTTGGCTGCAAGTTGGTCTTTTTGATCTGATTTCTCAATTATGGCAAGAAGACACAGCAAACACAAAGAATGATTTCATGGTTTTTGATCTCTTTTTTTTGTAATTTTGGGACTCTTTTCGACTAAAAAGAAACTACAAATCCTAGGCTGGCTAGGACAATATAAACCGAATTCTCACTATTTCTAGTTGAGGCATCTTCGAGATGTGATAATCGCCCTTCCCTGCACCGAATTATAGGGGTTTTTGGCTTCTAAAGCAAGGATGATTAGTAAGTGCAACCGTTCAAGTGGTTATACATGCGGCAATGCTACTCTCCATTATAGAGTCTCCCAGCCTTCAAGGGTTATGCCTTGGAGGGTTTTGGTTGGTGTTTTTGGTTTCTTGGCTGCAAGTTGGTCTTTTTGATCTGATTTCTCAATTATGGCAAGAAGACACAGCAAGCACAAAGAATGATTTCATGGTTTTTGATCTCTTTTTTTTGTAATTTTGGGACTCTTTTCGACTAAAAAGAAACTACAAATCCTAGGCTGGCTGGGACAATATAAACTGAATTCTCACTATTTCTAGTTGAGGCATCTTCGGGATGTGATAATCGCCCTTCCCTGCACCGAATTATAGGGGTTTTTGGCTTCTAAAAGCAAGGATGATTAGTAAGTGCAACCGTTCAAGTGGTTATACATGCGGCAACGCTACTCTCCATTATAGAGTCTCCCAACCTTCAAGGGTTACGCCTTGGAGGGTTTTGGGGGAGGTTGGTTGTCAGTATAACTTAACAACACTCGTTGTTTGAAGCTTTCACTCCAAACATAATTTATTTATAGTGGCTTGGCAAATCTTGGCTTTAGCTTGTTACCACTTAAGGTCGTTCCCACCTGGACGGAAGGATATCCAAGGGCAGGCCTCTCTAAAGGTTTAACACATGCGAAATGATATGTCTGGCATTTTGGTCACCCAAGATAGGGGAGAGCATAGGCCTAGTATCATTCCAAAAACATGAAAGACAGTGGTTCTTTTTCCCCTAATTAAAATGAAAAAAACTAAGTGAGTTAAGCTATTTGGGCACACATGCGATTTGTTAACTTTGAAAAGCAAGATAGAAATGGTTCAATTTTATCCTCCTAGCATTGGGACTATATTCAATTTGTTGATACAATAAGATCCAATTACAATCCCCCTAGTTAGAGTTAAATGAGATTTGTATGAACATCCATTTACTTTCCTTTAAGATCAACCAATGAGTTAACAAATGTAGCTATATGGTGAAACCAACAGCGCCTAACCTACAAGTAGATCAGAGAATATTCCTATGAGACAAGTGCTAACATTAGCAAAATCACAAGAAAACTCAAAGAGTTACTATCATAATCAGATGTGCAAGTGTAGAGATCATATGCGCAGAAACAAACAACAAATGCGCAGGATTACAAAAGCGCTAAGACAAAGGTCAAAAGCGTGGAAATAGAGAGTATATGCATAGAATCAGTAAAAGTGCCGTAATACAGGTTAAATGTGCTGAAATAGAGTATGGATGTGCCGATCTGTCAAATGCATGGAAAAAGTGATCAGATGCATGTTAGAATTGATTAGATGCACAAAATCCTCCTATGTACAGAATCTAAGCACAAAAAACTCAGTTTTGGGGTTAAATCGGGGCAAGGCCCCATGGTGGCTGCCAAAAATGTTATCAGAAAATTGGAATGATTATCAATAATGTCAAAGTAATCCAATAAACTCAATGAAAAAGGAAATAACAAGGTTGAACAAACAAAGACAAATAAGCTTTGCAAACCTTGTTACCTCGTGGCTTCCATTGTTTGCCTAATCTCAATCGATCTTTGTATGATGAATGGAGCCCTCAGGAAGCACACTTCCTTTCTTTGTTCTTCAAGATGATGATGGAGAGATGGCTATGATACTTCTTGTAATGAAAATGAACTTCAAATACAATAAGAGGGTGATCATAAGCAATGGATGTATTTGGGTGCCAAAGGCGCGCTATTAATTATGCAGAGTAATTTTACTAAAAGCTTGGATGATAGAAATAGAGGAATAGGGCTGTATTTATAGAGTTGTAAGAGAGAAAATCAACGGTGTAGAACAAATAAGAAGATCAATGGTATAGAAAACTTGAGAGAATGTGCGCGAATAGAAAGAAGACAAGTGTCACACAAAAAGTTATTTTGTTTGAGTTAACTACTTTAATGACAAAGATAAGATTTGCTTTCATAAATTAGAATGATTTATTCTAATTTAAAAGTTGTTGATAAAAACAAGATTGTTTTAAATCAATTAACTCAACTTCTGATTTGCTTTTGCATGATTTGAGAGAAATTAAATAATAAATTATTTAATTTTGTGTGTATGAAGAGGAAGATTTATTTTTAGAAGATTTAGAAGATTTTTGAGGAATTTCGAAGATAAGAAAGAAAATTAAATAAATAAAATTTATTTAATTGTTTGTGCAAGATAGAAGAATAAATAAAGTATTTGATTATATTTTATTTTTAGAGATTGAGAGGATTTAAATAAATTTGCATGATTTATTTAAATTTGGAGGAACAATTTTGACTTAATTAAATAATAAAAAGTATTTAATTGTTTGGAAGAATAAAGTTGATTTTGATGAAATTAATTAAATAAAGGTAATTTATTCAATTAATGGTAGGAATATCAATCAAATAAATAAATTGATTTATTTATTTATTGATAGAGGAATTAAATAGAATAAATATTAAGAATATTTATTTAAGCAGAGTCGTGTCATTTTTAGGTGCATACATTTTGCCCCTCTTTGATGCAATGTGTTTTTTCACGTTGTTTCAAAGAATAGATTTTCTAAAAATGATACATACCCTAGTTTACCCCTAGTAAAAGTTTAACGACAGGATGCCCCCTCGAGAGATTGGATGGTAAGAAAAGGTCAAGGGTGTGAGACGGACAATCTCACGATGAGAAAAGGTGAAAAACAGGTTAGGTTAGCGTGAAGAAAATTGGTTGACGTGGAAGAAAAATGGGATGAAGAAAGAAAGAAACAAAAAGCTGAATGATACGTGATGCAAGATAAAAGGATAACACACAAAAGCAAGAAAGCAAGTATGCACAAACAATACAAGAACAAACAATGTATTGCCCTTGTCAAGCGGTAAACTAATGATTAATCAATATTGATAGATAATAGTGTTGTCATGGTGGGGAATGAGAGATCCCTAGAGCAACACAAAGGATAGTGTTGTTATAGCGGGGAATGATATATCCCTAAAGCAACACGATAGGCATGGGAAAGATACATCCCACTAATAACTATGATTGATTTAGTTGGTTTACAACCGGACAAGGATCAAGACCACTGATTGTGATTGGATAATTTGACAAGATTGACTTGACTTGATTGGTATGAATTAGGGATGGACTTGCATTTGGATCATTGCTTGGATTAACTGGATTGGGATGAGAGATATGATGAAAGATAAAAAATTTATTGATAGAAGAAATGTGAATGAAAGGAATCACAAGCTTTTACTCTGTAGACATTGGCACTTTTGAACAAAATCTTTATTATGGACAGTATATGGAATGTAAATGGATGTTTTTATGGACGTATTATGGATGCGGATATATGTCATCTTGATATTGCAAGTATTTTGAAGTGCTTATTTCATCATCGGGTGATTTTTGGTATATTTGTGTTTTTGAAATGTTGTAAGAAAATACAAGCATCTAGGTATAATTAAACCATGATGACCTGAGCATCGCTTACATGGATTTTGATTTAGCAAGTTAATACAAGCATTGAGGTATAATTGAACCGAGATGACTTGAGTATTTCTTGCGTATCAACAGACAAGGATTGCCCCCTTTTCATGTTTAGACCTCTGAAGTCCTCAATGATCTTTACTGATCATGTCGTTAGACAAAAGTCGCCACATTACTAAAGATTGATCCACAAACAATAGACAAAGAAAATGATTATGCCCCCATCATAGAATCTATAGTTTTTGACATCCTTGAGTAGTATAGAAAGACATAATAACAAAAATCAAGACTCTGTAACTTAACCTGTTCACAAAACATTCTTGTATTAGATGTGCTTTCTTGCCATATTATAGATAAAATTATTTTGAGTGTTTTGGTCCTTGTTTGTTTTACTTGGGATAGGTTGATGTTTTTGCATCAAGATTTTTGTTTGGCAGCATGTTTTGTTGTGTGTGCGTGTGTCTGGTGAAACATACCAAAATAATTATTGATGAAACAGATCGTAAGGGACTGACCTAGTGCCTCGGGGGCGCATTGACAATGGCCTTGCCTACGTGATGACGCAGAGGCAATGTAGTTCGGGACTTGGACCATGGATGTGGATGGAATAGAGGATAGATGACAAGATATGGGATGGATGGGAAGCCTCAGGGGCACATTGATAATGGTCTTGCCTACGTGACGATGTAGAGGCAACGTAGTTCGGGGTTGACCCTATGATACCGACGACAGATGCTATGCTAGGCTGACATTGTGGACAGGATACTGGATAAGACCTTAGTTGATAAGGCGACAAAAGAGATAGAGTATCAGGCCATGATAGGTTATTGATACGTGGTTCTGACATTGTTGGGATGATTTTGGATAACAAATTTGGATAGCCTTAATGCTAGATACTGATGAAAAGGAAACACCATGGATAGGTAGATGGATGGGTGATAGTGGAAGAAGGAAAATGCATGCAGAAGAGGGCAAGGATGTGATCACCAAGGACTAAGTTGCATAGGAATAACATGCCCCATTGTAGGTAGAATACTTAGGATTTTTCATGGGAATGCTTATGACGAAGGAGAATGAGAGGATAATGAAGGATTGGCATGGCTTGGAGGGATAAGGTATGTCAAGAGACATTTAAAACATTTGTCAATAGTGTGCCCCCAATCTTTATCATGATCAAAAAAATTAGAGGAATGGAAGATTAGTATGGATGGATTCGACAGTATAGGTATGTAATGGATATAAGGATAAGATAAGAAATGGTACAAAAGGAAACTGATGGGAGAAGAGTGATATGCCAATGAGACAAGGTGCCCTCAAGTGTAGGTGACATTGAAGATCAACTTACACACGACACCTGTTTGCCAGGTTTTAATCATGGTACTTATCCAAGGTGCCTGTCTGCCAGATTTTCACCATTGGACGAAGGGATTTCTCTTGATTTTTTTTATTTTTTTATTTTTTGAAACATTTGGATGGGAGAAGGTGGGTATGGATAAGGACTTGAGCATCTCACTCCATGAAAGTGATAGTGTCCTGCTATAAATGCATGTCACCGTATGGACTATGTTAAATGTCGCTATACTCATAGATATTGGTAAGGATCACATGAAAGGAAGATGGAGTAGGTAGATAGAGGATTTATGAAAGGTACGATAGTGGATGATGATGCAGATGATGTATGACTTACGCAAGGGTGGAGGGAAGGTTTATGCAAAAGCATGGACCATAGGAATAGGATGAGGAAGATATGTAGGATAATAGTGGAAGGGGAGATGGATGTATGTGGAAATGTTGTGGGATGGAAGGGAATCATGACCAACAGTTGCACATACCGTGATAAACATTCAAGCATATGATGGGAAAGTGGTGTAGGAAGCAATGGAGGAGATTGCGTAGTAGACGAATGATTTAGGAATTTAGGGACCCACATAGTTTTAGTATTTTCCTAATTTTTACTTGTCATGTGGGATGGAAGGATTTGAGACTTTTGGATGGAATGGGAGAAAGTGGATGGTTGGGATGCTTTAGAGGTGGATGCTGCATTTGACTTGAGGGCTTGTTTCTTAGGTACCCAAACCATTTTTCTTGTAGACGTTACCTATGAAGGTATGGGTTTGGGTATATGCATCTTTTGTGTAGCTTTTGAGGTAATTATTTGTTACTTGGGGATGCACACCTTTTTCATTTTGACATTGAGGTGTGTGGGTGTATGCAGCTTTCGAGATGGGGTTTTTCTTTAATTTTTGCCTTTTGTATCCTAGGTCATAAGGACTTAGGATTTTTGACTTTATAGGTAGAGGCATATAGATTTTTGTTGTTGAATCCCCTGGGTATGGTGGAAGTGAGATTGGTGGAAGCTCTTTGTTTAGACAACATGTGCATTTGTTGGCCATGATTGGGACTTTTAGAGGATTTATAGATGGATGGATAAGGTGTTGGAAGAAGCAGTGGTAAAATGCATGGAGGGATGTTAGGAGTTGAAAGTAGCATAGGTAGATTGGATGGTGGAAGGTGTATGGTCACATGCTTTTGGGATGTATATGATAAAGGAGGTGGAATGGTGACATATGTTTTGGGGATATGATAGGGTTTGTGATGGAAAGTGGTGGATTTAGGTGGCATGGAGGAAGTACCAACATCTTGAGATTGTTCACTTTCGGGTGTGTATCCAAGGCCATATGAGCACAAAGGAACATTGACATGGACGGGCTCCAAAATACCGTGTTCATGAAGGCCTAAGCCTTTACCTTGATAGCTCATATTTTGGAATATGCGGTGAACAATGGCATTATGTGTGCTTTGGGCACTAGCAGTGATCTCCTTATTTGATGAGGAAGGTGAAATGGTGGATAAGGGTTGTTGTTCTCTTAAGGAAGAAACTTCATGGATGAAGGTGGTGAGACCAAGAAGATAGGATACTAGATTGTAACTTGGTCGATAACGGATGGTGGGGGATCATTAGGATCTTGATTATCATTATGCTCAGTAGGATATGTTGGTAAGAGACACTGTGTAGCTTCACTGGTGTTGTCATTGATGGAAACAAAGACCATCCCACACATTCGCAGGACATGCTATGTCTATACCGGAAGTCAGATTGAAGAGTATTTTGGTCCGATGACCAAGAACAGAGCATGCAGCAAGGTTTGACATTCAGGTCTGGATCTCTTAGAGGAAGTATCTTTATAAAGTGTGGACTTAGGGAAGTCAAGAGGAGTACCTTGACTGATAGATTCCAGAGATTGAGCCTCCGGTGATGAAAGAATGAAGAGATATGAGCACCTAAGTATTGGGGTCCTGTTTGACAGAGTAGACAGAGGAAGAACTGACCGACAGAGCATCAGACCTTATTCTGGATAAGATATTGATAGTGATAAAGGTTCTTAAGGTATCATTCATGATTGGCTGACATGATTGATGACTTATATAACTATCTCCTTGATACGCATCACTTGGTAAGCAAGGATTCAACCGACAGACTAGAGTATGGGAAAATATTGACTATTCCAGATGCTGACTAGAAAGATGATGAAATCCTTTGTCCGGATATATATACTAGATGGATTTCAATGAGGAGGTGTGTGTTGTGTGGTGTGTTGTGTGAAGAATAGCAGAGAGTAGTGTAGTAGCAGAAGGAAAGGTCCGGTATGTGACAGAACAACAGTCTAAGACAGAGGAAGAATGAACTGCAACAGATCAGTATATTGAGCTTAACCAGAACTGAACCTAAGCACATGTGGATGCTTCTCATCAGTTCAAGTATCTAGTTTTCTTCTATAAACTATTGTAGGCAGTGAGCCTCTTGTGAGCAGTGTGCTTGGGCAGTAAGCCCTAATTGGCAAGTGCCATTTGTACTCCTTATTCTTTTAACAGAGAATACAATCTTGGGTTAATCACCCCCTGGTTTTTTCCCTTAACACGGTTTTCCATGTCAAAAATATTGTGTCATGTGTATTGAGGTTATTTCTACTTTCAAGTTTATTCATGCTTAAGTTTTGATATTGTACAAATTGATTAAAAAGAAAAGAAAGTTGAATAATTAAGATCACTGATTCACCCCCCCTCTCAGTTATCAACAATTGGTATCAGAGCTAAGTTCCTCCAAACATAGCCTAACATCTTAAGGAAGATCTGGGAATCTCAATGGATATGTATAGTATGAGGGAGCAACTTCAGTCTGCCCTAGATGATCTTGAGCAATCTCATTCTGAAGTTAATACCCTAAAGGAAAGAGTCAAATAAGCTGATGACTTCATATATGAACTTAGAGAAAAATTGAGTATCTCTATGAAAAAGAGAAAGGAACTACTTCAACAATTAGAAAATCAAAGTGAAGCCAATGATAATAATGAAGAATTGAATGTGAAGAACAAGTTATGTGAGAAACTATCAAAATAAGTCATTATGGTGAGACACGAAATGGAATCAGGGGTTATGAAATTTACCCAAGAAATTGAAGAGAAAAGAAAAATTGAAGATAGTCCAAATCAATCTCTCAAGGAGAAGTTAGAAGAATGCCACAAAATGGACAGAATAATCAGGCATCTAGAATCTGATCTTGAAGATGCTAGAGATAATGAAGAAAAAATTGAGGATCAAATAGACACTCTTAAAAAGGATCTTCAAATAGCAAATGAATACAAAGAAAAATTCAAGATAAGCTTTGTTCAACTTGAAGTTCTTCTTGAAAGTCAAAAGAGGGTAGATGACAAGCATGGCTTGGGATATGAGAAAGGTGAAAGTTCTGGATCTGGTCAGAAGAGTTTTGGATTAGGAAATCAAAGGAACATGTCTAGAAGACCTCCGGTAAGGCAACCTAATGCTCAAAGATATTCATCCTTCAATGGATACTGCCACAACTGCAATAACTTCAGTCATAAAGCAAATCAGTGCAGAAAGAGAATGAATCAGACTAATTCATCCTTCTCCGGACAGTGTTTCAACTGCAAAAGGTATGGTCACAAATCTCATGAATGTAGAAATATGCAAATGAGCAATTCATTCAATGGTAGATGCTTTGCATGCAATAGAATGGGACATATGGCTAATCAATGTAGATCAAGAGGATATTAGTCAAAAATGCAAAGAAATGTTGTTTACCACAATTGCAATAGATCTGGTCATACTACCAAATTCTGTAGAAGCAAGAATCAGGATAAAAGGGGTCCGGTGCATCATAATTAGAATCAAGACAAAGGAAAAGGAAAAGTGAATGCGGATGAAGTTCAAAGGGAGATGAACAAGATTTGGGTGAAGAGGAGTATAGAAAATGTTGGGGATGGATCCGCACTAGAATCTAGTGCTGATATTCCTTCTGGAAATTAAAAGGTGAGCTCTGGCTCAGGGGGAGACACAAGGAAAAACATTTTCCCCCCAACCAGTTAATTGGTGCCTGAAATTGGTACAAGGAATGTTGCAGATTAAATGGTTCACAGAGGAACATCTAAATGAGCTTTGGTAAAGAGATGGAAGATCCGCAAGAAGTTTTGAACAGGTTAATCTTCCAAGACTAATCCGGTTCAATAGTCATCCAATAAGAAGTAGGTTTTTCACAGTTAGATCTGATATGATTCAAACTAAGGAATCTTGATCTGTGGATAGATGAAATGTTTGGGGAAAGGAAGATAGATTGTCAATCATCACCAAGAACAACTCTAAATGCTTCTTAGTGATCCGAAAAAGATTTTTCTCAGAACAAGGCAAACTGAAATGACTTAAGTTACGCATTTATTACAATATGGAATTAGGGTTTGCAGAGAAATATAAGGGTTCTATTATTGAACATTTGCTCATTTTACATTTGAGAAGAAGAGAAAAGGAGCTCTGCAACAAATTGCCTCAAGCCCATCAAAGATCAACTGCAAAAGTCAATTCATCCAACAATCTGATCCGGTTCACATTATGAACCCTAAAAGCATAAACGGAATTTTCCGCTCTTGAAAATATCTTTGTGAATCTTTGAAAGATGGCTACTCTGAATGTGGTGAAAATCACTGACAGGTCACGCCCTAAATTCAGAAAACATCCCTATAAATCCCTAGAAGTTGATCCCCTAGGCGCATTTTCTAGCATTCCACATGGAATTCTGCATGTAGAAGACATTAGGGTTTACATTCACGCAAACATTGAAGAATTTGGTGAATCCAAGCTGATGGATATCTACCACAAGGAACTGATAGATGAATCATTTGAACTAAAACCTCAGTATAAGGCCATCTGGGATAAACATTTTGGATAGTGCATTCATTTCCCCTATTTTGCTGAAGATGATTGGGTCCAGTATGTCTTGAGCAGAATGCATGACAACTTTATGTGGTTGATGAGGCCATTCAAGATAACCAAGGAAGAAATTAGGGTAGTAACTGGATTGCACTCATCCGGTGGGATACCTACTCTAAAATTAGTCAAAAACCAAACTGTGAGTGAGGCTACCAGATCTAAATTTGATAAAAGGGCAATGACAGTTCAGGATATCATAGATCTGGACATTAAGTTTGCCTCCATGATTATTGGCTACAAGACATATCACTCTAGTAGAGAAAATTCTATATCTAGAACAGCAATCTACACTGCTTATGAAATGTTCAGAAAGAATGCAAATTATGACCTTTGTGAACTCCTTCTGAGCCAACTGATGGAAAACATACAAAAGATCAAGAAGGACAAGAAGAACTCCTTCAAGTATGGTGGGCTGATACTATGTTTGTTCTTCTACTTTATGAATGAGTTGCCTGGATCTAGTGGTTGGGTATGGTAGAATGACAGACCTATTGCAATTCAAATCAGAGATTACTTGCATGGGCTTGGTGATGCCAAGGCACAAAACACAACACTGTGGGGTTACTTCAAAAACTTCCAAAGCATGATGCAAGCTAGAGAAAGACTTCCCCAATCCCTAGTTGAAAAATACAAGGATACAGTGTGCTTTATGGTAGACACTGATCAATGCCTAATGGAGGCAGCGGAGCCAAGGACAGTCTGGATCATGCCAATGGGGTATGAAGCAGATGAGAAAATTGTAGAGCTACATGTTCAACACATGCTGAGTCAACCCAAGGATCCCAAGGTAGAAAGATTTGGAACTTACCAAGAGCTGAGTGTAAAAGTTCATGTTGAACTTAGACAGCCAGAGATCAAGAGAAAAGTAAGAAGGGAAGTAGAAGATCTTGCCACGAGGCATGGAATCTCAAAGGAGGCACTTGATGCCCATAGAGAAAAGATGGAAAGAGCAGAAAAAGAAAAGGAAGAAGTAGAAAAAGAAAGTGCTCCAGTAGAAGCCCCCTCTTAGACTAGATCCTCTAAGAGCTCTGCACCTACAACTGCTAAAAGCTTAAAGGCATCAAAACCAGAAGCAAAATCACCCAGTAAAGCAGAGAAGAGAACTAAGACAAAGGCAACAAGATCCTATGCAAGCCACAAGGATGATGAAGAGACAAAATCTGATGAAGAAATCAAGAAAATGAAGAAGAAGAAGAAAACATCTGGTGAACCCTCTACCCGTGAAGGCAAAGAAGAAAAGGCAGAAGAATTCATTGAAAGGCCTACTCTTCGCATTGATGATATCATCAAATCAGTTACTGTAGATGGGAACCTAAAACCAATGACTGAGTTCTATGATGAGTATAATGAAGTTGACCAGAAGATCTTGCAAGAAGCTACAGTCAGGTATCTGAATATCTATAATAAGGCTTTTATTGAAATCATATCTCTCATTCCCAAAAGCCTAGAGAAGGAATTAGAAATAAGAAAGAATAATGCTAAGGCAAAGGATCTTGAGATCTGGGAACAGATAGCTATTAAGCTCTTTCCTTCAATCACTCCGAAGCAAATGAATATGACCTTCAAAGATTGCAAGGATGAGTTCCGAAGCAAAGCTAGAATGAATCAGCTTATGCTTGGAGAAACTAACAAAGTAGCAAAAGAGACAGAAGAGATCCTCCGAAATGCATACAAAAGATTCAACATTCCCATTGTAGAGGACATGAGTGATAAACCTTCTGATGTTGAAGGACAAAGTGCATCAAAGGAAGATCCTGCAGAAAAGATTGTAGAAGATACAAATGAGATAGGTGAGGAGAAGTCCAAGGACTAGGATTCCTCTATTCTGAAAGAGGAAGTCCATGAAGAAGCACACATCTCTCCTCTGGTTTCCCTAGCAGACTCCAGATCTAGAGGAGAAGAAAGAACAGAAGAGAAAATCAGTCAAGAAAAAGAGGTGAAGGAAAGAAAAGAAGGTCAAACAGAGAAGACCACAAGTGACAGTGCTAAAGCTACTAAAGGAAAGAAGACTCTGTCTCTGGCAAGAGACACTATAGAAACTGTCAAAGATTTCTTGACTAAAGAAATGATGGAGATTGATGAACCAGAGCTACTTCAAGGACCATTCAACTTTGATTCTCTCTCCCTAGTTCAAACAATGAAGATAGCATCCTTTGCCCAAGCAAAGGCAAAAGAGAAACTTCTAAAGTCTCACATGGAAGACTGTGAGCTGCTAGAGATAGCATCCAGTGTGTTGGAAAAGATCATGCCATCCCTTCAAAAGGATTCCTCAGCCTCTTCATCCGGTAATCTCAAGTCTCTTCTTAGTTCTGTCAACACTCATTTTGAGTCTTTGGAGAAATCAGTTGAGGAGAAGGTCCAGAAAGAGTTTTTGGATAAGAGATTCTCTGAAGTATAGGGTTTAATATCAAATGATAGGAGAGTTATGGATATTGGGATAAAGAGCTTAGAAAATTCTCTCAAAGATGGCGGAGATATATATAAATTTTGTTTATCCTGGCCTAAAGAAACCAAGGATATTGAGAAGAAAGCAAAAGAGCAAGAGGATAAACTATTAAGTTTATCCCAAAGTTTTGATCCTCTCTCCTCTTCCATAATGAATCAAGAGTGCCAGACACTTGTAGGTATAAATGAAATAAAGAATCTTAAGAAGGAGAAGAAGAATAGGATAAGTAGACTAAGTGAACTAAGAGGGATGCCAATGATGGCATGGTTCGGTGGTTAAGTCACTCAGGATGTAGTGGCAGCCACCAAAGTTCAAACCCCTGCTGGGCCAATGAGCTCGCAAGGCTTTACACCTTCGCTGGGCCAATAAGCTCACGGGTTTGAAGTGTTCTTCCTAGGGGATGAGGTCCCCCAGTTGTGGCCTCATCGGTTCATTGCTCTGGGCAAAAGCATTCGCGTGGAGCCAGAGGGCGTGTCGCACCAGGGTCGCCAGTCATGTTAAAAAGTTTACCAGGCACATTATCTTTAAAAAAAAAAAAAACTAAGAGGGATTATTATCCCTAAGTTAGAGGCCATGCACGAGGCCCTAACTAATGCTCAAACCATAGCCCAGACCAGTGATCTGACAGATCTAAACAGGGTAGAATCTTTTGCATTCCTGTTGAGTGGTCACATCTCAATTTTGGATAGGATGAAGCAGAGTTGGGCAATAGAACTTGTCTAGTTAAAGACAACTTTTGCAGATATACTACAGTATATGTAAGTATAACATGTATATATACTTATACGGCTAAGTATAGTTCAATTTTTGGAAGTTTTGGTGTGCGGACCCTACGCTTTGCCATTGATTTCAAAGGGGGAGTGAGTAGCAGTGAAAAATGTGGAATCTAGTTAACAGGGAGCTCCAAAAAAGTGTACATTAGAATAGAGCATTAGCCAAGGGGGAGTGTAGTGTGACACTTAGTCATTTTTCACTAAGTGTTGCCATCAATGCCAAAGGGGGAGATTGTTGGCAAGAGACACTATGTAGCTTCACTGGTGTTGTCATTGATGGCAACAAAGACCATCCCACACATCCACAGGACATGGTGTGTCTATACCGGAAGTCAGATTGAAGAGTATTTTGGTTCGGTGACCAAGAACAGAGCATGCAGCAAGGTCTGACATTCAGGTCTGGATCTCTTAAATAAGTATCTTTGTAAAGTGCAGACTTAGGGAAGTCAAGAGGAGTACCTTGATTCATAGATTCCAGAGATTGAGCCTCCAGTGATGAAAGAATGATGAGATATGAGTACCTAAGTATTGGGGTCCTGTTTGACAGAGTAGACAGAGGAAGAACTGACCGACAGAGCATCAAACCTTATTATGGATAAGATATTGATGGTGATCAAGGTTCTTAAGGTATCATTCATGATTGGACGACATGATTGATGACTTCTATAACTGTCTCCTTGATACGCATCACTTGGTAAGCAAGGATTCAGCCGACAAACTAGAGTTTGGGAAAATATTGACTATTCCGGATGCCGACTAGAAAGATGATGAAATCCTTGGTGCGGATATATATACCAGATGGATTTCGATGAGGAGGTGTGTGTTGTGTGGTGTGTTGTACGAAGAATAGCAGAGAGCAGTGTAGAAGCAGAAGGAAAGGTCTGGTATGTGATAGAACAACAGTCTAAGACAGAGGAAGAATGAAGTACAGTAGATCAGTATATTGAGCTTAACCGGAACTAAACCTAAGCACATGTGGATGCTTCTCATCAGTTCAAGTATCTAGTTTTCTTCTATAAACTATTGTAGGCAGTGAGCCTCTTGTGAGCAGTGTGCTCGGGTAGTGAGCCCTAATTGGCAAGTGTCATTTTGTACTCCTTATTCTTTTAACAGAGAATACAATCTTGGGTTAATAACCCCTTGGTTTTTTTCCCTTAACAGGGTTTTCCACGTCAAAAATATTGTGTCATGTGTATTGAGTTTATTTTTACTTTCAATTTTATTCATGCTTAAGTTTTGATACTATACAAATTGATTAAAAAGAAAAGAAAGTTGAATAATTAAGATAGCCAATTCACCCCCCCTCTCAGTTATCAATAGGATCCAAGTTATTGGTTTGATCATCTATGTGCACTTGGGAGGCAAGTGTCTCATCAAGGGAAGTGGGAGTTGTTGGATCATGGATAGGACTAGGTGGAGGATGGATAGGTGAGGCAATAAGCTCATGACCATGGAATGCATAAAGTTGGCTAAGAGGATCATCATGGCTCACTTGATCATAGATAGGCTCTTGATCGTAGATGGGATCCTGATCATAGATAGGGTTAAGAGTGATGGGATCAATGTGCTCATGTATAGGTTCTTCATCAACGATAATATCTTGATCATAGAAAAGATATAGGTTATGGAGAGGTTGGATTTGGATTTGTGTCTCATATATGGGATCAAGTTGCTCATGGATAGCTTCTTCATATGTAATATCTTGATCATGGAAAAGATAAAGGTTATGGATGGATTAGAATTGGATCTCTTGCTCATGTATAGGATCAAGTTGCTCATGGATAGATTCTTCATATGTAATATCTTGATCATGGAAAAGATAAGTGTTATGGACGGATTGGATGGGGGTGTTTTATCTTGAATTAGATAAAGGGTTGATGTTTCCACATGCTCTAAGGTGTGCTCTTGACATAACTCTTGATTTTCTTGGATTGAAGCATAGGTAGAAGACTCTTGGATAGGCTCTTGGTTTACAACATGAAGGTACAATGGACCTTGACTTTGGTTCATGATAGGAGGTTCTTCAATAAACTCAAGGGGTAGTGGATTACACGATGACATTGCAAGATTTGACATGGCATTGGAAGAATCCTTTGTAAGTTCAAGGGTAGGAATTTGGGGACACGGTTGACTCCCTACTAATAGCCCTTGGATCACATCCTTCGTAGGTGTATGGGTAGATGAATGAGGTAATGGATGGGTGGTTTTGGCTTTTTCCATATCAACAATGGATTCTTTCACTCTTAGGTTTGTAGAATAGTCTTTGGAGCCAATCATCAATGGATTCTTTGGTCTATTTTGAGCTTGGGGAACTTGATGTCGGTGTTGGTGTAGGACTGGTACATGATTTCCAACTTGAGGTGTTGCTTGCCTTGTCAAGAGTATCATTAAGATGGGAAAAGAATGTACGATCTTGGTGCGTGGCATAGCTAGTACTGGCATGCTCATGTTGTGAGGGATAATCAGATGGATAAGGAGATTTTCCCTGTGGCAAGTACTACTTTTTGGAAGATTCACTTTCTAAGATTCCTATTTGTTGTTGTATGGCTTGGAGTTCTTGAGCGATTACTTCTAATTGGTTTGTCATCTCCATAGAAATTGACATAAGACTGAAATGGGTACCCATAAATGCTGAAAATTTTCTCTCAAAAGATGTGGAAAAGCTCACTGTCTTGGATGCACAGCTACAGATGTGCTGAAACAGAAGGTATATGCATAGTAGGTTGGTGCAAATGTGCAGCTTTGGTGAATGTTAAAAGTGCAGTAATAGATCACAAATGCACAGGAAGTCATTATAAATGCATAGCAGGTTGACACATATTTGCAGCTCTGCAAGATAAATTTGCATCTCTGGCTTCTTGACTATTTTTGCAATTTTCTTGGCACATTTTTCAGTGTTTTTGGTTTCTTGGCTGCAAGTTTGTCTTTTTGATCTAATTTCTCAATTATGGCAAGAAGACACAGCAAACACAAAGATCCAATTACAATCCCCCTAGTTAGACCTAAATGAGATTTGTATGAACATTCATTTACTTTCCTTTAAGATCAAGAGATGAGTTAACAAATGTAGCTATATGACTAAACCAATGCCTAACCTGCAAGTAGATCAGAGAATATTCCTGCGAGACAAGTGTTAAGGTTAGTAAAATCAGAAGAAAACTCAAAGAGTCACTGTCAGAATCAAATGCGTAGGTGCAGAGATCATATGCCAAAGAATAGACAACAAATGCGCAGGATTACAAAAGCGCTGAGAAAGAGGTCAAAAGTGCGGAAATAGAGAGTATATGCATAGAATTAGCAAAAGCACCATAACAAAGGTTAAATGCGCTGAAATAGAGTATGGATGCACCGATCTATCAAATGCATGGAAACAGAGATCAGATGCATGTTAGAATTAATCAGATGCGCAGAATCCTCCTATGTACGCAATCTAAGCACAAAAAACTTTGTTTTTGGGTTAAATCAGGGCAAGGCCCCACAGTGGGCGCCAAAAATGTTATCAGAAAATTGGAATCATTATCAATAATATCAAAGTAATCCAATAAACTCAATAAAAAAGGAAATAACAAGATCAAACAAACAAAGACAAAGAAACTTTGCAAACCTTGTTACTTCGTGGCTTCCATTGTTCGCCTAATCTCAATCAATCTTTGTATGATGAATAGAGCCCTCAGGAAGCACACTTCCTTGCTTTGTTCTTCAAGTGACGATGGAGAGATGGCTATGATACTTCTTGTAATGAAGATGAACTTCAAATACAATAAGTGAGTGATCGCAAGCAATGGATGGATTTGGGTGCCAAAGGCGTGCTATTAATTTTGCAGAGTAATTTTACTAAAAGCTTGGATGATAGAAATGGAGGAATAGGGATGTATTTATAGAGTTGTGAGAGAGAAAATCAATGATGTAGAAAGAATAAGAAGATCAATCATATAGAAGACTTGAGAGAATGTGCGCGAATAGAAAGAAGACAAGTGTCACACAAAAAGTTGTTTTGTTTGAGCTAACTGCTTTCATGACAAAGATAAGATTTGCTTTCATAAATTAGAATGATTTATTCCAATTTAAGAGTTGTTGATAAAAATAAGATTGTTTTAAATCAATTAAGTCAACTTGTGATTTTCTTTTGCATGATTTGAGAGAAATTAAACAATAAATTATTTAATTTTGTGTGCATGAAGAGCAAGATTTATTTTTAGAAGATTTAGAAGATTTTTGAGGAATTTAGAAGATAAGAAAGCAAATTAAATAAATAAAATTTATTTAATTGTTTGTGCAAGATAGAAGAATAAATAAAATATTTGATTATATTTTATTTTTAGACATTGAGAGGATTTAAATAAATTTGCATGATTTACTTAAATTTGGAGGAACAATTTTGACTTAATTAAATAATAAGAATTATTTAATTGTTTGGAAGAATAAAGTTGATTTCAATGAAATTAATTAAATAAAGGTAATTTATTCAATTAATAGTAGGAATATGAATAAAATAAATAAATTGATTTATTTATTTATTGATAGAGGAATTAAATGGAATAAATATTAAGAATATTTATTTAAGCAGATTCGTGTCATTTTTAGGTGTATACATTTTGCCCCTCTTTGATGCAATGTGTTTTATCACGTTGTGTCAAAGAATAGATTTTCTAAAAATGATACATGCCCCAATTTACCCCTGGTACAAGTTTAACGACAGGATGCCCCCTCAGGAGATTGGACAGTAAGAAAAGGTCGAGGGCGTGAGATGGACAATCTCACAATGAGAAAAGGTGAAAACAAGTTAGGTTAGGGTGAAGAAAATTGGTTGACACGGAAGAAAAATGAAATGAAGAAAGAAAGAAAAAAAAAGCTAAATGATATGTGATGCAAGATAAAAGGATAATGCACACAAGCAAGCAAGCAAGTCTGCACAAACGATACAAGAATAAACAAGGTATTGCCCTTGTCAAGCGGTAAACCAATGATTAATCAATATTGATAGATAATAGTGTTGTCATGGTGGGGAATGATAGATCCCTAGAGCAATACAAAGGATAGTGTTGTCATGGCAGGGAACGATATATCCCTAGAGCAACATGATAGGCATGGGAAAGATATATCCCACTAATAACTATGACTAATTTAGTTGGTTTACAACCAGAGAAGGATCAAGACCACTAATTGTGATTAGATAATTTGACAAGATTGACTTGAGTTGATTGGTATGAGTTAAGGATGGACTTGTATTTGGATCATTGCTTGGATTGACTGGATTGGGATGAGAGATACGATGAAAGATAAAAAATTGATTGATAGAAGAAATGTGAATGAAAGGAATCACAAGCTTTTACTCTGTAGACATTGGCACTTTTGAACAAAATCTTTATTATGGACGGTATATGGAATGTAAATGGATGTATTTATGGATGTATTATCGATGCAGATATATGTCATCTTGATATTGCAAGTATTTTGAAGTGCTTATTTCATCATCAGGCAATTTTTGGTGTTTTTGTGTTTTTGAAATGTTGTAAGAAAATACAAGCATTTAGGCCATGCTGACCTAAGCATCTCTTACATGGATTTTTATTTAGCAAGTTAATACAAGAATTGAGGTATAATTGAACCGAGATGGCCTAAGTATTTCTTGCGTATCAATAGACAAGGATTGTCCCCATTTCATGTTTAGACCTTTGAAGTCCTCAATGATCTTTTGCTGATCATGTCATTAGACAAAAGTCGTCACATTACTAAAGATTGATCCATAAACAACAGACAAAGAAAATGATTATGCCCCTATGATAGAATCTCTAGTTTTTGACATCCTCGAGTAGCATAGAAAGACATAATAACAAAAATCAAGACTCTGTAACTTAACCTATTCACAAAACATTCTTGTATTAGATGTGCTTTCTTGCCATAGTATAGATAAAATTATTTTAAGTGTTTTGGTCCTTGTTTGTTTTGCTTGGGATAGGTCGATGTTTTTGCATCAAGATTTTGTTTGGAAGCGTGTTTTGTTGTACGTGCTTGTGTCTGGTGAAAGATACCACAATCATTATTGGTGAAACAGACCCTAAGGCACTGACCTAGAGCCTCAGGGGTGCATTGCCAATGGCCTTGCCTACGTGATGACATAGAGGCAATGTAGTTCAGGACTTGGACCATGGGTGTGGATGGACTAGAGGATAGATGACAAGATATGGGATGGACGAGAAGCCTCAAGGGCACATTGATAATGGCCTTGCCTACGAGACAACGCAGAGACAACATAGTTCATGGTTGACCCTATGATACCAATGATAGACACTATGCTAGGTTGACACTATGGATAGGATATTGGATAATACCTTAGTTGATAAGGCAACAAAAGAGATAGGGTATCAAGCCATGATAGGTTATTGCTAGGTGGTTGTGAGATCATTGGGATGATTTTGGATAACAAATTTGGATAGCCTTAATGCTAGATATTGATGACAAGGAAACACCATGAATAGGCAGATGGATGGGTGATAGTGTTGCAAGTATGGGCCTAACCGATGTTGTCATTGATGTCAACATAATCATGCTACATTAATGAGAAGGATTGGATGAGCAGAGAGAAGCAATGGAGACAGTGAAGTGGAGATCCCAGCTAAAATGCAGACCAGAGGTTACAGTTCAAAGGGTTTGTAGATATGAGTCTTGAGATGATCTAGTCAAGTTTTCAGAGGTCCGCATGAAGATCTGAAGAAGTTATGGCCGCTCAAGTAGAACCGGCTCTGACAGGTGTTCAGAGGTGACAGAGTGACACAGATAGGTCCGGTGAGATCTGATAATGCACTATCCCATTCTGTGGATTTGAGGAAGTGTTGAGGACATCCTTGTGAAGTGTCAAGTAGATTGGTTCATGGTTTGAAGGTCCGAAAGAACCTATTCCTTTGTGACAGTGATGACAGACTGTGTTCTTGAGGTTCTAGATGGAGGTGAGAAGAATTCCAGTAAGCAGATGAAGTGCAGATGTTCTTGGTGATTCAGAAGAGCTTGTGGTGGTCTTTGGATCGTGTCCAGTTCGTGTTGGTGGTCCACATTGAAGTTAAATCTTGCATTTGAAGAATAACCATGGGATGTTGGTGTTCTTCCTGAGACTGGCCGACTGGATGTATTACACGTCTTGCGGATGTTCTTGTAGGTATTTGCCGACTTAGATGATTGTTCCTAAGTTGATGCCTTGTATAAGTAAGGGATTGTGAAGTCATTTCACAGTGTGTCTTGTGGTGATGAGTGTGTGGTAGCAAGGAGGAGTACGAAAGGTAGAGCAGAAGTATTGGGCTTAAATGGAACTGATTCAAGCATGGTGAAGATGCTACTCTCCAGTTCATGAAGGTGATACTTATTTCTTTGTAGACAGTGTGTCTCTTGTAAGCAGTGAGCCTCTTGTGAGCAGTGTGCTTGGGCAGTGAGCCCTAATTGGCATGTGCCATTTTGTTCTTTCTATTCTTCTAATAGAGAATACATTCTTGGGTTAAGCACCTTGTGGTTTTTCCTTTAACCGGGTTTTCCACGTCAAAATCTTGGTGTCTTATGTGTTGATGAGTTTCTGCTTTTGATTTGAATGCATTATGTTTCATGTTTAATATACTACTAATCACCAAGAAGATTTAATTGTGTAAATTGGAGAAAGTTTTGTATAATTGATTCACCCCCCCTCAGTTGTGTGCCCTAAGTCTAACAATTGGTATCAGAACCAAGTTCCTCTAAAAGGAGCTTAACCGCTTGAGGAGATCCAGGATGTCGTCTTACAAGAAGGACAATCTGAAGTTTGATGGAACCAACTTTGCTCTTTGGAAAGGTTGCATGAAATGTCACTTGCAGTGTATGGGAATGGCATACTGGGCCATGGTTACAAAAGCGTATGTACCTCCACAGGGTGGTCTGACAACCCTAAATGAAATCACAGATGCTGAAAATAATCTGCGGACCAAAGAGGCTCTTCTAAGCGCATTATCTAACTCAGAGCTCTCAAATGTTATTGACCTACCAACTTCTTTTGAGATTTGGAATAAATTAGAACTTTTACATGAAGGAGACCAGTATGTTAAATGTGCAAGGTTATAGAGTCTAAAAGGGAAATTTGAAAAATTGAAGATGAGAGATGATGAAAATATTACCACTTTTATGCCAAGAGTGAATGAGCTGGTTTGTGGAATTAGAAATGCTGGTGGAGTCTTGGATGAAAATGAGATTGTTGGTAAAATTCTCAGATCCCTTCCTGCTTCTTACAAAATCAAGGCTGTTGCCATTGAAGAATTCAAAGCCCATACAACTGTCACAAGAGATCAATTGACTGTGAAATTGGCTGCATTTGAAATGACAGAGTTTGGAGACGACCCCCCAAGACTGAATCTGCATTCAAAGCTAGTGCCTCTATTAAAGTTAAACAAAGGTTTGATCTAGGAGAGAATTCTTCAAGGAAATTGTCATGGTATGAAAAAGCAAGAAAAGATCTGGAAGAAGAAGAAGTAGAAACTACTCAACTTGAAGCCCTTATTGCAAAGAGGCTGCCAAGAGGATCCAGTAAGTATGAAGGAAAATTACCTTTTAATTGTTTTAACTACAATAAGATTGGTCATTTTGCCTCAAGGTGTCTGGAAAGATTTTCAAGGCAAAATCCTACCAAGCCAAGGTTCCAAAAGAACTGTTACTATGTACATGAAGATGATGATAATGAAGGAGTAACAGATGATGAATCAAAGATAGGAAACAAATCCAGAAATGAATGGGTGTTCATTGCCATCAAGGAAGAAGATCCAATGTCCTCTATATCTGTCAATCTTAAGACTGTGGAAAGAGCTCTGGTTGCCCAAATTGAAGAGAAGGATGATTGGGTCATTGACAGTGGATGCTCTCACCATATGACAGGTGACAAAAATAAGTTTGTAGATTTGGAAAGGTATGAAGGAGGAGTGGTAAATTTTGGTGACAATTCTACTGGTCGAATCAGAGGAAGAGGAACTATTTCTTTTGATGGAAGAAACAAAACTGGTAATGTACTGTATGTTGAAGGTTTGAAGCACAATCTTCTAGTGTTGGACAGTTGGTGGACAAAGGCTATGATCTCCGATTAAAGGATGGAAAATGCAAAATCTTTAAAAGTTTCGGTACAGAAATTGCATCCGGTACTCAAACTAAAGGTAATATCTTTCATTTGGTTGGTACTGGTAAAAGCTGCTTATTTGTTCAAGTTGATCAGAGTTGGTTATGGCATAGAAGGATGTGTCATGTGAATTTTGATAATATCATCAAGATAAGCAATACTCAGGCTGTAAGAGATCTTCCAAAATTGGTGAAACCTACTAACAGCTTGTGCAAGGAATGTCAGTTGGGTAAGCTGAGCAGAGTCACATTCAAAAGCAAGGAACTGTCTTCTACTGGATTATTGGACTTAGTTCACACTGATCTTTGTGGTTCAGCAAGAACCAGGAGTATTCAAGGTGATATATACTTCATGCTACTAATTGATGACTATTCCCGGATGGTGTGGGTAACCTTTCTAAAGGAGAAATCGGAAGCTCTTGAGAAATTAAAAATATTCAAGGCTATGGTAGAGAATGAAACATGATTAAAGTTAAAATGTCTGAGGTCTGATAGAGGTGGAGAATTCACATCCAGTGAGTTCATAGAGTTCTATGAGAAACATGGAATTAAGAGATAGTTGTCTGCTCCTAGGACTCCACAGCAGAATGGAGTAGTGGAGAGAAAGAACCGGACCATCCAGGAAGTATCTAGGACCATGATGATGGAAGCAAATGTTCCTCAGATCTATTGGAGAGAAGCTGTCAGCACTGCATTCTATACTCTCAATCGAGTTCAAATTAGAAGCAATACCGGTAAGACCCCTTATAAACTCTGGTTTGGCATTACTCCTATTGTAAGATATTTTAGAGTCTTTGGTAGCAAATGTTACGTTAAAAGAGATGAAGATCTAGGCAAGTTTGATGCTAGAAGTGATGAAGGAATATTCTTGGGTTACTCTACTCAAAGCAAAGCATACTGGTGTTATAACAAGAGACTAAGAAAGATGATAGAAAGTACAAATGTGAAGGTTGATGAGGGAATAGAGAAACCCTCAAGGTTTTAGGAATATGATGAAGATGATCAGAATGGTGTTCTGGTTCAAAGAGTTCAATCCTCTTCTGAAAGTTAGATTCAAACTGATCTGGTAAATCAGGAAGAAGAGATAGGTCTAAATGAGCCTGATTAAGAAGCATAAGTGCAAGAAATTCCCAAAGTTCCAAGGTATGTAAGATTGAACCACTCTAAAGATCAGAGATCGTAGGTGACAAAAGCAAATGTGTGCAAACTAGAAGGAAAATTGCTCAAAATTTAGATGAATATTGTCTGATTTCAAAGATTGAACCTAAGACAATAAATGAAGCCTGCAATGATGAAAACTGGACCAAAGCAATGGAGGAAGAGTTGATGCAAATTGAGAAAAATCACACTTGGGATCTTGTTCCCAGACCTAGAAATAAGAATGTGATTGGAACTAAATGGGTCTTCTGGAACAAACTAAATGAAGTTGGTGAAGTAATCAAAAATAAAGCCAGATTGGTCTGCAAGGGCTACTCACAAATAGAAGGAATTGATTTTGAAGAAACTTTTGCTCCAGTGGCAAGAATTGAAGCAGACAGATTATTTCTTGCATTTGCTGCCTTCAAGGATTTCAAGGTGTATCAGATGGATGTCAAGTCTGCTTTCTTGAATGGTGACTTAGAAGAAGAAGTCTACATTGAACAACCGGATGGATTTCAATTATCTGAGCATGGTGATATGGTCTGCAAGTTGAAGAAGGCATTGTATGGACTAAAGCAAGCTCCAAGAGCCTGGTATGAAAGATTGGACAAACATCTTTTGAAGATTGGTTTCAACAAAGGTACTGCTGATAGTAACTTATATTTCAAAATTGATTATGAAAACATCTTGATTGTTGAAGTATTTGTTGATGATATCATCTTTGGAGGAAGAGACAATATGTGTAAAACTTTTGCAAATCAAATGAAAAGTGAGTTTGAGATGTCAATTCTTGGTGAAATGAATTTCTTCTTGGGTCTGCAAATTACTCAAACAAAGAAAGGAATCTTTATTTCTCAGACCAAATATGTGAAAGAATTGTTGAGGAAATTTGGAATGGAAGATTCAAAGCCAATGAATGCTCCCATGGCAACCAGATGTAAGTTGAGCAAAGATGATGACTCTCCTAAGGCAGACCAGACAAAGTACAGATCAATGATTGGAGGATTGTTGTATCTCACTCAAACTAGACCAAATATAATGCAGGTTGTTGGTCCTGTTGTGAGATTCCAGGCTGATCCCAGAGAATCTCATGTCATGGCAATCAAAAGTATTTTTAGGTATCTAAAAGGAATAGTTGAGTATGGTTTGTGGTATCCTAGAGATCATGATTTCTCTCTTCATGCATATACAGATGCAGATTGGGCAGGAGATGTGGACGACTGGAAGAGTACCAGTGGTGGACCATTCTTTTTGGGAAAGAGATTGGGTTCTTGGCTAAGCAAGAAATAAGAGGCAATATCCCTGTCTACAACTGAAGCAGAATACATTGCAGCAGCAGGTAGTTGCACTCAAGTTTTATGGATGAAACAGATGCTAAGAGATATTAAAGTAGAGTATGAGGAGCCTATCACAATCTTCTGTGATAATTCAAGTGCTATAAATATATCTAAGAATCCGGTGCTGCATTCTAAGACTAAGCATATATCTGTCAAGTTTCACTTTTTGAGAGAGCAAGTGAACAAGAATGAAGTCAGACTGGAGTTTGTGCCCTCCAAGGATCAGATTGCAAATATCTTTACTAAACCTCTTCCCAAGGACTCTTTTGAGTATCTCAAGGAGAAGTTAGGGGTTATTACCCCTCTGGTGATGAACTAGGATGCACTGATGTGCATCAGTCCAGTGGATATCACAGTCATATCTTGTGATCCGGATTGATGATGGGGAGCAGCAAGTGTGATTCTGAAGTATTGGAGTTGCAAGTATGAGCCCTTTGCCATTGATGTCAAAGGGGGAGAGAAGACATGTGAAAAACAAGTGGTTGATGATCAAAGGGGGAGTAGTAAAGGAAAAGAAGACATGTGAATGGTTGTTGTTGATAGGGGGAGTAGTGACAGTAAGGAGAAGTTCTTGTCTTGATGGTTTTTCACATCATATGTTGCCATCAATGACAAAGGGGGAGATTGTTGCAAGTATGGGCCTAACCAGTGTTGTCATTGATGTCAACATACTCATGCTGCATTAATGAGAAGGATTGGATGAGCAGAGAGAAGTAATGGAGACAGTGAAGTGGAGATCCCAGCTAAGATGCAGACTAGAGGTTGTGATTCAAAGGGTTTGTAGATATGAGTCTTGAGATGATCCAGTCAAGTTTTCAGAGGTCCGCATGAAGATCTGAAGAAGTTATGGCCGCTCAAGTAGAACCGGCTCCAGCAGGTGTTCAGAGGTGACACAGTGACACAGATAGGTCCGGTGAGATCCGGTAATGCACTATCCCATTCTACGGATTTGAGGAAGTGTTAAGGACGTCCTTGTGAAGTGTGAAGTAGATTGGTTCGTGGTTTGAAGGTCCGGAAGAACCTATTCCTTTGTGACAATGATGACAGACTGTGTTCTTGAGGTTCTAGATGGAGGTGAGAAGAATTCCAGTAAGCAGATGAAGTGTGGATGTTCTTGGTGATTCAGAAGAGCTTGTGGTGGTCTTTGGATCCTGTCCAGTTCATGTTGGTGGTCCGCATTGAAGTTAAAGCTCACATTTGAAGAATAACCATGGGATGTTGGTGTTCTTCCTGAGACTAGCCGACTGGATGTATTACACGTCTTGCGAATGTTCTTATAGGTATTTGCCGACTTCAATGATTGTTCCTAAGTCGATGCCTTGTATAAGTAAGGGATTGTGAAGTCATTTCAAAGTGTGTCTTGCGGTCATGAGTGTGTGGTAGCGAGGAGGAGTGCGAAAGGTAGAGCAGAAGTATTGGGCTTAAATGGAACTGATTCAAGCATGGTGAAGATGGTACTCTCCAGTTCATGAAGGTGATACTTATTTCTTTGTAGACAATGTGTCTCTTGTAGGCAGTGAGCCTCTTGTGAGCAGTGTGCTTGGGAGGTGAGCCCTAATTGGCATGTGCCATTTTTTTCTTTCTATTCTTCTAACAGAGAATACATTCTTGGGTTAATCATCCCGTGGTTTTTCCCTTAACCAGGTTTTCCACATCAAAATCTTGGTGTCTTATGTGTTGAGTTTCTGCTTTTGATTTGAATGCATTATGTTTCATGTTTAATATACTGCTAATCACCAAGAAGATTTAAGTGTGTAAATTGGAGAAAGTTTTGCACAACTGATTCACCCCCCCTCTCAGTTGTGTGCCCTAAGTCTAACAGATAGTGGGTGGAGGAAAATGCACGTGGAAGAGGGCAAGGATGTGATCGCCAAGGACTAAGTTGCATAGGAATAATGTGCCCCATTATAGGTAGAAAACTTAGGATTTTTCATGGCAATGCTTATGACAAAGGAAGATAAGAGGATAATGAAGGATTGGTGTGGCTTGGAGGGATAAGGTATGTCAAGAGACATTTAAAACATTTGCCAATATTGTGCCCCCAATCTTTATCAATATGGTGGATTTAGCTGACTTCCTCAGCCAGATAGGGTTGATCGATATTGAGGTCAACAACCAACTCTTCTCTTGGACCAATAGAAGAAGGGGAGAATAGTTGATTCAGGTTAAACTGGATAGGTTCTTGGTTTCATCTAATTGGGACATAGTGCAACATGCTACTCTGATAGCCCTACCCCGCACCATCTCAGACCACAATGCTCTCCTATTTTCCCGGAGAGGAGTCCCTAAAGGACCTTTTCCATTTAGATATGAAATCATGTGGGCCTCCCACCCTAATTTTAGAGATTACATTTCTAACTGGTGTAGCATCCTAGTTCAAGGATCCTTGATGTTTAGACTCACCCAAAAAACTCATCCATGTCAAATAGAGAGTCAAAGGATGGAACAAGTTCTGTTTGTGTAACATCATGCACCAAAAGAAGAACATCTTGAATAGTCTCTCAAAATTCTAGGGAAATATGGCCAAGGGAGACAAAAGGGAGGAAATTTTCAATAGGGAAGAGGCCCTCCTAAAGGATCTAAGGGAAATAATGAAGAAGGAAGAGATCTTCTGGAAATAAAAGTCTAGAGTTCAATGGATGATTGAAGGAGATAGAAACACTACTTTCTTCCACCAGTCAGCTATGAAACACAAAAAATGGAACAAAATCTCTAAACTTCTTGATGATAATGATAGGGAAGGTAGCTCTGAGGCTGAATTAGGGTTGCTGGCCTCCAATTACTTTAAGAACTTCCTAGTTGAACAAAGGTCCACTACTGACCCGGTTGTTGTGGATGATCTTTTGGATGGCATCCCCTCCATCCTCTCGATGGAAGACAACTGTAGATTGTTAAAGCCCATTACCACAGAGGAGGTTAGGGAGGTTGTGTTCTCTATGGGGACTTTCAAAGCCTCGGGCCCAGATGGATTCCCTCCAGCTTTTTTCTAGCACTTCTAGGACATTGTTGGTTTTGATGTCACTACTTCTATCAGAGACTTCTTTAGGATAGCCAAGATCCTCAAGAAAATTAACTCTACCTTCATAGATCTCATTCCCAAGAAGAACACCCTAGTAAAAATGGTTGATTTCCATCCTATTAGTCTCTACAACACTATATATAAGATTTTCACTTACACTGGTCCTCAGGCTCCAACCCTTACTGGATAGCATCATTTGAGACTATCAGAAAGGCTTTGTTCCTAGAAGATAGATAGTTGACGCAGCCATCTCCATGCATGAGATTATTCATTTGATGGACAAAAGCAATACCCTCAGTATGGCTCTTAAGATGGATATTTCTAAGGCTTACGATAGAATCTCTTGGGACTTTCTCTTTATGGTTCTTAGGAAATTTGGATTCTAGAATAAATTGATAGCTTTGATCCAGGAATGTGCCACTACTATTAAGTACTTGGTTCTGGTCAACAGTTCTCCTTGGGGATTCTTTAATGCGGGTAGAGATATTAGACAGGGGGATCCCCTTTCACCCTACTTGTTCATCATCATGGCTAAGGTCCTGAGCAGAAACATTCTATCCTAGCTGGATAGAGAGGACCTAAGGGGGGTCAGAGCCACGTCTACGGTGAAGCCATCGGTTGTCCAACAGTTCATTGATGACACTATGTTGTTTGGGGTGGCCACGGTTGTTGAAGATAGAAGATGGAAAGACCTACTGATCTCTTATGTTGATGCCTTGGGCTAGTCTATAAATTATGAAAAGAGTAATGTGTTCTTCTTTAATGTTGATCTGGATCTTCAAGAGAAGATTAAAAAGATTTTGAGCTGTAATAAGGCCAACTTCCCAGCTACTTACCTTGGTCTCCCCCTTACTATCAAGGAACTGACCCCTACTTTTTGGAACTTTGTCCTCAAGAAAATTCAAAAAAGATGGAAGGTTGGAAAGGTAAACTCTTGAGCCAAGCCAGTAAGCATCAACTCCTAAAGGCTTTCGTACAAGGCATCCCCACCTACTTTCTCACTCTCTTCAAAATGCCTAGGTACATTGCTAATAAGTTTGAAAAGATTTAGATTACCTTTCTCTGGATGGGGGTGGAGGAAAAGAAGAGAATATCTCTCATTAGTTGGGATAAGATTTGTCCTCCTAATTTCCAAGGTGGATTGGGAATCAGAAAGACTCAAATGATGAACAAAGTTTTATTGGCTAAGGTTGGATGGAAATTCCTTGAGTATAAGGATTAGGTGTAGATAATGAAAGCCAAGTACATACACAATGGAGAAAAGATTGGGATAATTGAGAGAGAGAGCCTTCCTAAAGGCTCTATGATATGGAACAAAATGATCAAAACTAGAAGAACATTGACTCAAGGTATCAAGTGGAAACTGGGAAAAGGGGACAAAATCAGGTTCTGGGAAGACAACTGGCTGCATGGGGTCCCTCTATCCAATTAGAATAATGCCATCACTAAAGCTAGAGTTGTCACTCATTTTGGGAGGTTTTTCAGTAATTACATCTTAGTTCAAACTCAGGGCCAAAGAAAATGGAAGAACATAATAGACTGTTGGAAGGATAGCCAGATGGGAGATCAGGGGTGCTTGCTTCTGCAATCAAAATTGAGCAATTACAGAATTCCTTTATTCTCTAGGGAGGATGAAATGTTGTAGGCTCGGGATAAGAAGGGGTCCTTCTCTATTAAATCGGATTACAATACGCTGACCAACAATGATCAAGATAGTAGTTTATGGAAAAAAGTCTGGAACAATAACCCGACTCCTAAGTCAACTTCTTCTGGTGGTTGGCCACCCACCAAAAAATCCTTACCACTGATAACCTCAATAAGAGAGGTTTCCAACTGGTAAACAGATGTATTCTTTGTTAGAAAGAGGAAGAGTCTATACAGCACATTCTTTTCCATTGTGACTTTACCAAGGAGGTTTGGGGTAGAACCTTGGATAAACTCAGCATTGTCTGGGTTCACAATGATTTCATACATGATTGGCTTTCTCCCTTTACTCACCTAAGAATCAGAGAGCTATGGAGGAAAATTCCACCACATCTAGGGTGGAGTATTTGGAAAGAAAGGAATAAAAGTATCTTCAGAGAAATGACTAAGGATGCCAAGGATGTCTTCTTCTCCTTTTGTAGAATGGTTTTAGAAAACATGTCCATCAACACTTTGAAAGCTGCTAAGGATACCCCCACCTAGATGGAAATCCAGATTGCTAAGAACTAGGGTCTGATACCTGATATGACCACCTTTGACAACTCTAAGCAACTAGACAAGAAAAACACCATTTGGAGACCTACCCCCAAGAACTGGGTCAAACTCATTGTTGACGATGCAGAGAAAAAGACCACAGGGCTGGCCAGTGGTGGTGGAGTCATCAGAAGTGATCAAGGGAAACTTATTGTTGCGTATCCTGGGGGCAAAGGAATCTAGTCCAACAATGTTACTAAGGGACTAGCCCTATTATGGGGGCTTAAACTGGCCCTCTCACTGGGAGTGGACAAACTACAAATAGAAGGAGACTCAAAAATAATTGTTGATGCTGCTCTTGGTAGGACTGACAGCGGTTGGAAACTTAAGGATATCACTGAGGATATTATGAGCTTACTGACTGAGTTCACTCAAAAGGAAATTGAACACACCTATAGGGAAGGTTATAAGGTGGCTGATGGTATGGCCAACCTAAGCCAAAACTTGAGTAATTGGAGATGTTGGAAAAAGTCAAAGAATCTCCCTACTCAGATCCAAAACCTCCTATGTAAGGAGCAAGATTCTATGCCTAACCACCATGAGTTTAAATCAGACCAGTTTGGATACCTAGTATAAGGCTTGCCTTAGGAATTGTAAAAGGAGAGACTTTAATGATATTGATTGTAATATTATTAAAAAAGATTTTAAAAGATGTTGTGGTGGGATGGATTATAGCTAGTTCATCTTAAGGAGTACTAACACTCACTTAAGTATGATGTGTAAACATAAAATCATGAAGACTTGGATGCTTTCAAGGGTTAATCACATGGCCACTCCCAATACCTTTAATGGGATTAACACTTCTAATTTCCGTAGAACTCAATTTCATGATTTTCTCAAGGGTTGTTATCATAAACTGCATTGGCATATTAATTCACATGAGGTGAATGTATGGAATTATATCTTTTCAAATGGGCATGGTGATAGGTTGATCATTAATCTTCGTGCCTTATGCTTCTCTCATTTTCATATCTATAGTGGTAAATATTTTTGGCTACAAAGAGTTTTCATTCAGTCTAAAATTTCTGCTAAGTGTTGGTGATTGCTTCAAATGGGGGGGATAGAACTCGTACTAAACTAGAGTCATGCGAGGAATTCGAAAGGAATGAGACCCTTTGGCATATCTGCCAAGAGGGTGGGGTGGCGTCATTCTTGGAATGTCTACAAGGACACAACGAGAAAATTTCGATGCAATTTGTACAGTCTTGGATGGATAGACATGTCTGTGTTGGAGGTGTGGGGTTTGAGGTTTCTGAAGAGGTCATTGGTATGGCCATGGGTATGCCGACAGATGGTGTGAAACATAAGAAGACCAGTAAAGTCTCAGACCTAGAGGGAATGACTATGTTTTTGAAGAAAGGTGAAGTGTTGCATGGAAAGAGCAACTCCCCAAACACTAGGATGACGTCTGCCACATGATCTTCAAATATTTCACACTTGAAGGTAAATGTCAACAATTCTTCCATTACCACTTTGTTTTGTTGAATCACTTTAGGCATAGCAAATTCATAAGCTTTTTGTTTTACCTTTTGTCTTCCATTGAAGTCTCTATTGAGGTGGCCATGGAGTAGCACAAGCTTGACCCTGAGAAACCCCCCATTCCACTCCACGAGGGGCTTATTTATAGGTTGTACAAGTTCCATTTAGCCCTCTATCCCCCCAAGACCATCACGGCTACCCACGTTGACAGCTCCTCTACAACACCTAAACCTAAAATGAAACCTACCCATAGCAACCCGGTGATAGTCACTAAAATCACCCCTAAGAATTACACCCAATCCCATAAGTCTGCCAAAGCCTCTTCTACCAAGAAGAAACCCATTGTGTTGAATAGCCCTGAGATTCAAAATGTGGACCAGTTTAATCTTAAGGCAGCCAGTCCTAAACCCATTAAAATGAAACCGTCGGTGAAGCTAAGGGTGACACCCCCAATAAGAAAGTTAAGAAGGGGAAGGATGGAGGTAGCCTCTCTGTGAATTCTGAGGATAATCCCAAATTGGAGGTGTACAACTTGGTGACTAAGGTAGAGGAGTCCTAGTGGATGGTGGGGATGGTAGCGAAGATAAAAAAATATGAGGAGTATGTTTTACCTTAGAGTAAGGTTAGGGCTCCGTCGACCAAAAGATCGACCAGATTGGCTGTAAAACCTACCCCTATGCACAAGGAACAAGTGCATTCTGCTGAGTCAGAAGGTTGTGAAGAGGACCTAGATGGTGAGGTAAAGACCAAGAATCAAGAGGATATTTTGGTCCTGGAGACTGTGGACGAAGACCCTTGGAGCAATTTCCCTAAATGTAACGCTCAAGGGTCAGAGACGGATATCTCTGAGAAAACTAAACAGGATACTGGCAAAAGTAAAAAGGGAAAGAAAAGTTCCATCAAAGGCAATGTGACCGAGGACATAAAAAATAGAATGACGAAGCTAGAGAACAAGTTCATAGCACTAGCTAGGTTCACGTCTAAATTAATGCATAGGTCTGCGACTTCTCTGGCAGTGCTGCAAAATATCGAGCTTACCAAGCAGGGCATGAAGGACAAAGAGATGAAGGAGTACGAAGCTATGTACCAATTCCTGTCTAAGGATTGGGATCAACTCTTTAATTAGCCTTGGGGGCTTTTCTTTATTTTTATGTTTATGTTTGATGTATATCTGTTGTTAAACTATTGTATCTGCATTTTTTGTTGGTGAAATTCTTTTTCTTGGGTTGGTCTCTTTTTGCTGACTCTCAGGCGTGCCCTTGGGGCTATTTTGTAATGGGCTCGACACCCTAGTTTATGTCGCTTACCTTATCAAAAACATAAAAAATTATCATAATTTGTTTGTGCTTTTATTTTAACATTATAGACCTAGACATAAACATAGGATTCATTACCACATATATATTAATTATAACAACTAAATCAAAACATTAAAAATATTAAAATATGATTATGTTACTTACAAGTTACATAACACTGCCTCTTCTTGAACTTGCTATAATTATGCCGAGAGGCATTCTACAATGATAGTTGGGTGGAGATGAGAGCACTCATTTTTTCTGTGTAAATATATAGCCAAAAAATAAAAAACCAAAAAAATAAAAAACCAAAAAAATAAATTAGAAAAAATAAAAAATAAAAGCCAAAAAAGAAATTGGAAATGTTGAAGGAAAAAAAGGTGGAGAAAATCGTGATTGTAGAATGCCTCTCGGCAAAATCAAAACACAATGAACATATATTTAAAAAATCTAAAACTAAAAAATAATCAATGATGGCTTTTCCAAAAGTCAAATTAAAAGTTATATAACTCTTAAAAATAAAACGAGTGCAAAAAAAAATATAACTCTTTAAGGTAAAATAAAATAACTCTTAACTAAATAAAATGGCTCCTTGACATTTTTTAGATAAATAGATTTAAGTAGAATTTTATACTTTACTAATAAACCATTTACACATATACTTTAATTACTTCACCTTATTAATTAAAATATCTATAAAATATTATTAGGATGATTTAATTATGTTGAGAGGCATTCTATAGTCAAAGCGGGGTGGAGATGAGAGCACTCATTTTCTGTGTAAATATATTAAAAATAAATAAAAAATAAAAACCAAAAAAAAATGGAACTCTTGAAGGAAAAAAATGTGGAGAAAATTTAAAAACTATGGAAACAAAAAAAGAAATTGAAAAAAAAAGGTTGAAGAATAAAAAGGTGGAAAAATCATAAGAACCGTGAAAACACAAAAAATATGGAAAATAAAAATAAAAATCAAAAAAGAAATTGGAAATGGTTGAAGGAAAAAAGATGGAGAAAATCACAAAAGCTATGGAAAACCTCGAGAATATATCTCTCCATACACTATCTAGATATATATTTTTAAATATAAATATACTAGTTATGTCGAGAGGCATTCTAGGGGTGGAGATGAGAGCACTCATTTCTGTGTAAATATATAGCAAATAAAAATAAAAATAAAAACCTAAAAAGAAATTGATTAAAAACCAAAAAAGAAATTTGAATGGTTGAAGGAAAAAAAGTGGAGAAAATAAAAAAACTATGGAACCAAAAAATAAATTGCAAAAAATAAAAAAGGTTGAAGGAAAAAAAGATGGAAAAAATCACAAAAAGCATAACAAAAAATCACAGAGAATAAAAATAAAAACAAGAAAAGAAATTGGAAATGGTTGAAGGAAAAAAGGTGGAGGAAACCACAAAAGCTATGGAAAGAGACAAAACACAAAAAACAGTCTCAAACCTTGAGAAGATATCTCTCGGCATACTATCGATATATATTTTTAAATATAATTATACTAGTTATGTCGAGAGGCATTATACAATCACAACAAGGTGGAGATGAGAGCACTCATTTTCCGTGTAAATATATACCCAAAAAAAATGGAAAAAAAAAAACCAAAAAAGAAATTGGAAATAGAAAAAATCACAAAAACTATGGAATGAAAAAAGAAATTGGAAAAAATAAAAAATAAAAACAAAAAAATTGCAAACGGTTGAAGGAAAAAATGGAAAAAATAAAATCCATGGAAAATGCCAAATACACGAACAAAACCTTGAGAAGATATCTCTCAGCATATTGTAGATATATTTTTTTTAAATATAAATATACTAGTTATAAAGCAACTCTTTTGATCTCTATGTAATTGTAATTTGTTATGCCGAGAGGCATTCTATAGTCACAACTGGGTGGAGATGGGAGCATTCATTTTGCATGTAAATATATAAGAAAAAAATAAAAAATAAAAACCAAAAAAAAAATTAGAAATGTTGAAGGAGAAAACGTGGAGAAAATCAAAAGAACTATGGAATCAAAAAGGAAATTGGAAAAAATAGTTCTTCCACTTTTTGGGTTTGTTATAGTTATCGAATGATGTCACTGTCAAAAGTGTTTGGGTCTGCAAAGCTACTGAATGCTAGGGCTTTGGTTGCAGGTGAGGCTAGGGTTTCTGGCATCGATGGTGGTACTCAGGGTGTTGGAGATATATTTTCTCCAGTTTCCTTGGTTGATGGATGCAATGAGGGAGCTTCTCTGTATGATATTGATGATCAGGGTTCAATCCTTGTTGCGCCCTCCTCCGTCAACTTTAGCGCACGGGCTAGGTATGGGAATGGCCCTCGCACGACCGACTTTTCTCCACAATCTTCCAAGTCTTTTCTCTCGGGAGACAGATCCACAATTGTGCCCACCTTTGTAAAGATAATTAAATGTGGGCAGAGCAATGATGTGCGACCTGCAAATACCTTTGTGGTGGGCACTCCATTGGAAAATCCCAAATCCAGGTCTGGTTCACCTGGGGTCTCTTTAAAGCCACGAAACTCAGGTATAACCATTAGGAGGTCGGTTCAATGCTCAGACAAACCTTTGGAAGTGAATTTTAGCACCATTTTATTAAAGGAAATGTGTGAAAATGAAGAATTTTTTTCTAAGAATGCGCTGATTGGTAGGTTTAGTCAATTTTGGCCTAGCCTCCGTATATTACATGAATAGATTTCAAAATCATGGGGTCCCCTAATGGAAAAAAAACTTGGAAATTTATCGCAATGCAAAAGGTTTTTCACAGTGGTTTTTGACAACAAGCAAGACAAAAATGCCATTCTCAATCACACATGGTTGTGGGGTGAAAGCACACTGCTTCTAAAATCATGGCATCCAAACTTTGATCCAACCACCGAATCATTTGCTCTTATGCTGATCTGGGTTTGCCTCCCAAATCTTCCCCTGCACGATTGGTTTGAGTCATGCATTGCAGCGATTGGTAATTCTCTTGGTAATTTCATAAGTACAGACATAAATTCAAAAAAATTCATTCACACAACCTTTGCGAGGATTCTGGTTGAGATGGATACCTCCAAAGCCCTCTCAGCAAAAATCATCTTGAATGCAAATGGTAACAGCTGGTTGTAAACTTTGGACTATGAAGGTTTAATATTCAGATGTAGAAGATGTTACAAAATTGGTCACATTGTAACAGAATGCCTGAAGGTGAAAACTCAAGCAAAATGGGAGGCATCCTAGTGGAAAGATGCCTCCCCCAAGCATTATTCCATCTCGAACTCACCCAAAAGTTGTGGCTTATCAAAAAATGATATCAGCACAACGAATGAGGAGGAGTTTCGTGAGCCTTCTCTAACTTCTAAATTAGATCCAAAATTTCTGCACTATGATCGAATCTTGTGACCTTGATTGTGATGTGGGTAGTATTGCTACTCCATTAGTCAAACAACGCACAAAATCTATTGTTGCAATTGAGGATGCACAGACCATAGTGGCTGAAAATTCCCTCTCTCAGACACCTTCACATGCACTGAAAGATCATATTGATGGGGATGGGGAAGATAATTGGCAAACAATAAGGAAAAAGAAGCGGATCAACAGTCAAAGAAAGGTTGGTTGCAACAAATCACAGCTTCCATCTTCCACCATTTTAGCCCTAGAGAAACAAATATTTGGGGGGGATGATGAATGGATCAAAGCACAAAAAAAAGGAGAATACTATCTTGAAGCTAATGGAGTGCAAAAATAAATTGCTCTCTCAAGGTAATTCTGGTGTCAATACTCAGTAAGCAACTACTGTCATTTGTGTAGTTTGTTTTATGGTAGTTTGTTATTTGTAGCCTTTTACCTTAGGGAGTTCTGGTTTCTAATTGTAGTGACAGAACCAAGTAGGTAGAAAATATGCATGGGTATGTATGTCAATGGATGATTTAATCAGATGTAACTTTGAATCCATGGGGATGAGATCCATCTTTTGTGGTCTCACCTGGTGCGGGCCAGGCTAAATTTTGACATCAATACAAAACTCACCTCTTACAAATAAAAAAAATAAGGAAATTGGAAAAAATAAAAAATGTTGAAGGAAAAAAGGTCAAGAAATTTTTTTAAAAACCATGAAAAATGCAAAAAACATGGAAAATAAAAATAAAAACCAAAAAAAATGGAAATGGTTGAAGGAAAAGAAGGTAGAGAAAATCACAAAAGCTATGGAAAACTCAAAAGATATCTCTCAGCATGTTATAGATATATTTTTCTAAATATATTTAATATACTAGTAAATTTGTATTCATATTCAATATATATAAAAAATAATGAATAACAACTAACAAGAATTATTTTTACACAAAAATATTGAACTTATCATTACAATTAAAAGTAAGTTTCTAAATTGAATTAAAATTAATATTCAAGATAAACATTCTAAAAACAAAAAGTCATTTCTAGTTGTCTTTAAAAATGATTCTAAATTAATATATATTTCCAAATTAGTATAAAATGATATATATTATAAATGAGAATATTATATTATATTTTCCTATAATAATTTTTTATAGTTTATAAATAATTCATATCATCATGTAAAAACATAACAAATCAAATTATACGATCTAATAAATTTTAAAATTGTAAAATACAATCTAAAATTAAAATAGTTCACAAACTATTAAGTTAGTCAATCGACGAGTTACATAATTGCCTAAATTGACAACATTTTTTTTAAAAGAGGTTACATATTGGCAGATCTGGCAGTTTTAAGAATATCCAAATGCCTAACGGTGGCTCTAAAATGAGAATGAACATCCATCAAAATATGAATGATTAAAGAACTATTCAGATATTACAATAGTAACTGCCATGGCAGAATGCATGAAAAGGGTGGAAGCATAGAATGGTTTGGTAGAATGTATCAAAGAAGTTTTATTTTAATGTTGTAGTATTGAAAAGCTTAATAAATTTTAAGAAGTGTCGACAGTTCAATAAATATAAAAAACTCTGAAACTTTGACACACGTGTACAAATAGAACCCCAGATCATAGTGTTTACACCCCATAATCTATCGCTCCTAAACTTTATGAAAAGGAATACAATGACCTAGTTGACATCTATAGTTTTAGGATGTGCTTGTTGAAAATGGTGACCTTTGAGCATCCTTACAGTGAATGCACTAATCCTCCTCTAATTTCCAAAAAAGTAACATCTGGGAGAAAATAGAAAGCCCTGTACATAATTGGGGACCCTGAAGTGAGATAGTTTATGGAGAAGTGCTAAAAAACCACTTCTAGAAATTTTCCTGCAAGAGATCTCTTAAATGACCCTTTCTTACAACTCGATAATCATGATTCATAACATGCACTGCTAAGAACATGCATCCTTGATGAAAATGACACCAAAGAGACCAAGAAAGGAGTAATAATGGATCATATGGAGCATAGAAACGTGTAGGTGTTACATCCTTCCTGTAGGGATATAATTTTAAATGAGAATGAAGAAGATGCTTGGAGCACCACAAGACTGCACATTTTCCCAATTTCCTAGAAAATAATTCTAAGAATAAGAACTTTACCAAAGGGGCAAGAGGAGGGAGGATGACACAATCTCTTTAAGAGTGAAAATTGTAGACAGAGAAGGTCGTGTTCACAACATCTATTTTCCTTTTGATGTTGAATTGTTGAGTTGCTACTAATATGGACCAGCTAGGACTCAACCTAGGACCTTCCATTTGTTGTTGGAGTGTTCTACCGACTGAGCTACTGGCCCCTTGTGGTCAGCCTATCATTGGTCCAGGTGTGGCTTACCTCCAACACCCCCCTTAAGCCACACTACAGGTGCTTGGGGCTCCTAGCCTAGATTTGATACCAATTGTTGGTGGTGCAAATATGCACCAGCTAGGACTCAAACCTAGGACCTTCCATTTGTTGCTGGAGTGCTCTACCAACTGAACTACTAGCCCCTTGTGGCCAACCCATCGTCAGTCTAGGTGTGGCTTACTTCCAACATGAAAGTGATACATCCATGAGTGTTGCAAGTGAAATGGTAGCAGAGCTTGATATCACTAATCAAGATGTGGTGGAAATTGTTGATACAATCGATGAAGGAGTTTCATCTTTAGTTCTTGATTGAAAGGGTATAACACTAGAAGACAATGATGATGGAAATGAGGATTCTTCTAGTGACCATTTCACCTCCAAATCAACGGGAAATGGTTTTCACTCGTCAATTGTAGCTCTTCTGAAACTTTTCTATTCAACTATCTTACATCTCACAATTTAGTGGGTATGCAATCAAGATCTACACATGCCTTCCACCAAAGTAGCAGATGTTGTACATGGACACTTTGAAGAAGTTACATATCAGGTAAGTGGGTCAGATATATCCTTCTATGTAGCAAAGGAGAGACACACATTTTCCACTAAATCATCTATTAAAGAGGATCGCTCATCACCTAACTCTCCACTCTCAAATAGATCAAAAGATAGAAAGTTTTTTAGCATACTTCTAGATTCAGCAAATCTACAAAACTAACAATGCATGCAAGACTATTAGATCACTCATGTGGAAGTTTGGAACAGATGCATCTTAGTCATTCTTCCTCTAAATATCATGGATTTCAAAGCAATGGTTTTTTGAAGGATTTGATATCACTCCTCATCATGAACAAGACTGTTTTAGACCAACCAAAATGTAGATGAATCGTTCAACATAATGCAGTGACAACCATATGCCTGTCAATTTTCAATGAGGACGAGTAATCTTCTATTATAAATTCATTTACTAATTGTTTGAAACATTGTTATTTTAATGAGTTGAATATGTATGTTTATTAAAAGACTTTATAATATCATTTTAAATGTTTTATAAAGTCTAAAAAGCAAGTTAGTTACTAGTTAGTTACCAAGGAAGGAGGTCTATAAATGCAATCATTTTCAATGTAAAGGGATTATTTTTCCACAAACATTTTGATTCTTACACATTGTAGAGAAGAGAAAGAGTCTTTGAACTCTCATTTTGGAATAAAATAAAAGGACATTGTTGGTTTATGAGTCAATTTGTTACATTTGTGTTGTAGATTTTCTCTTATGTCAAATTTGCAGCTTTTTATAGGAGATTCTCTCTTTGTGTGGTGAATGAAATCAGTTTTATTTTCTTCTCAATGCAACATTGAATATAATATCGGATGATTTTCTAATCTGTGTCTAAAAACTTTAAGTGAATGTCAAGTTTCTTATGTCAAGAAGCATTTCATTATTCAAACCCTAGTTGTGGCCTTTTCTTTAAAATAATTTATTCAGGGGAGTAAATCTCTGTGTTTACCTCTCTTTGTTAAAAATTATTTATTATTTTTTTTGATAAAAATTAAGTTATCGACTCCATGTTAGCCTTATCTAAGGTTTTCTCCTTTTTTTTAGTTTTGATTTATTTTCCTTTCCTAATTTTTGATTAAAAACATACCCTTGAAAAATGCAGAAAAAAATTGCTAACCCAATTGCAATTTTTCCAACTGTTGTAAACTTTATTGATGCCCATTGGATGAGTCAAGAAGTTTTCAACAAAATATCACAGTGACAAGTCTGTTTACTAACATGACCAAAAAATAATTGGTCATTTTTTGTCCCCCAATTTGGTGCACTCACCCTGAGAGGATGTTTTTGTTAGAGAAGTCATGGGTAAGTGCATGGAAATGGAGGACAAAAAAAGTCAAAAGTGACTTTTTTTTAAATTAGCTAAAGATTTGGATGAGTAATTCAAGATGTGTGCACTCAAATTTTGAAGATATGGTTTAAAAACAATAGTTGTAGTACTCTAAATCTAATTTCTAAACTACTAAAGATTTTAAAAAATAGTTAAGATTAAAGTGGTGAAATGTTGAACACACACAAAAATGTTTTTATTTTTATCACTAAAATATAACATAGTGTTTAGTGTGTGTCCCCCTATGTTAAATGTTATAGTGTCTAGTGTGAGTACAATTCCCTTCTTCAATTAGCTTCTTGCTTAGAGATTTGACATATTTCTTAAGAGGTAATTTTGGTAGGAGTAATTGCATTTCCTTTTAGTTTAATAGTTCAATTTGTTCAATTTTGGTTTTTCCTTTTTTGAACTTTAACGAACAAATAAAGTTGTTAGATTTGCTTTTCACTACAAAGACTTTTCACCTCACCTAATGGCAAGGAAAAAAATCTATTTACCTTTGATCAAATTGTGAATGATTGTACAAATCGACAAAGGTTGCTAGCACCAATAGTGTTGAGGAAAGTGAGATCAATGTTATCAAATATTAGGATAGATGTGTCATACACAATAATAAATAGTCAATGGCAAGTTGCTATGTGGAGCTTAATCAATTCATGTAATTGAACAAACCATGATTGTGCTTATACTACAATACAAATTAAAAACGGTCAAAGGAGATGGACAAGACAACAAGATATTCATCATTCATGTCGCAACTCGTGAGATAACGGACTTTTACATGAATCAACATCGATTAATCAATACCAAGATGTACAATGAACCTTGCAAATGCAACAAAGACTATTAGATGACTTCACAATCATATGCTCCAAGTCATCTTCTAGATCCCTTTAGATCAAGGGGAGGTTTATTAAATTTGTGATTCAAAAAATAATACTTTAGTAAATTATTTTTAATAAACGTATTGTTAGACACACCATTTAGAGTTAATAATTTTATTAATATTTTATTAATATGTTAGTAAGTTAATATGTTAGTCATGAAAGAGTTGTTCCCAAGGAGAAATTAAAATCATATCTTTTGCTAATGTAATTTTTCTATCCAATTTAATTCTAATTTAAAAATGATTTTATAAATCCTACAATATGATAAACATGTTAATAAATAATTAATGTCTAACCACATTCAGTTAACAATGTTTAATAATCACTTTTAACATATTGTATAATATATATATATATATATATATATATATATATATATATATATATTTAACTAGCATATCTATATTTAAAAAATATATCTAAAATACGCCGAGAGATATCCTTCTCTAGAGGTGCCTATTCCACATATGTGTGGTAAATTGATTAAAAATAGGTGCCTCGAGAACGATATCTCTCGGTGTATTTTAGATATATTTTTTAAATATAGATATGCTAGTAGTTATATTTTCATGTTGAAACGATTTGGTATGTAGCTTGTTAAACACTTTTTAATGGTGTTTATTCTTCATACTTGTTCACCTCCATAACCTTTCATGCAACCATGGGAGATAAAATGCCAACAATGACATAAAATAATATTGGTGAATTGTATGATTCTAAGCTCTTTTTACGTAGTATTAATTATGTTTGATAAAATAATCTAACTGAATGTTTTATATGTATATAGAGTTGATAGAAGTAAAACAATTAATATAGTAGTTAGAAAATTTTACTTTTTATAAGATCATGCATTTAATATCTTCCAGAGATGGAATTCCCAATCTTACCCTAATTCTAACCGTAATTACTAATATAGGCTATATGTTTTTGATAAAGTAAGCTACAAAAAAGGGTGCCAATCCCATGATACAATAGCCACAGAGGCACAAAATAGAGCAAACAAGGGAAGAACCCTTAACAAAACAAGAGCCCCCAGGGCTCGGCAGAACAGGCCTAAATAGGCCACACCCAAAACAAAAATAGGACAAGAATAGCTGACAAATAGCTATTGAACAACAGGCAAGGACTAGACAACCCCAGAATCTAAGGGGACAAATCTTACTCCCTTAACCCTAGGCCACGAAGTAGCGACAAATTTTGGGAGTCCCTTTTTCTTTCTCAATCGAAGTCCACCAAGCGAGGTGAGAGGAGTGGATCCTCAACAACCACCATGGGCAAAGAGCCACCACGTAGTGAGGGAGCCAGCAGCATAGAAGAGGGGTCAGGAGCAAATGTATGACCACCAGAGGTGATGGACGAGGGTCGGGCAGGCTCTGCCTGAACAGCGATAGTAGTTCGAGGCAACAATGGTTCTGCTGAAGGGTTAACCAAAAGAGAATCCTTGGGAGACTCCGTCTCCTGGGATGATTCAGCCGAGGAAGGAACAACCTCCTTAGAGGAATCATTAGAAGAGGGAGTGCCCACCATGAGATGTTCAGTGAGAGAGTCCTTCCACTAGGTTGGCACTCCCTTGCGACGAGCAAGAGGGCACCCAGAGGCCATATGACCAACGGAGAAACATCTCTTGCAACAAAAATGGAGGCCCTCATAGTCTAGGAGTTGCATCCAAGGTTTGTCCTCCACCATCAAGACCACATCTCCATGGAGAGGTTTGGAGATGTCCAAATCAACTAAAATGCGAGCCACCGTGGTATGCCCAAGATTTTGAGTCATAGATTCCACCTTCAAAAAGCTCCCAATGGTGTTACCAATAGCTTCATAACATGATTCCTCCCAAAACTGTAGAGGGAGATTCGACAGTCAGACCCAAATTGGTCTGGTATTCAGCAGCTCCATAAGAGGATTGAAAGAGTGAACCCAAGGCCTGATGGATAGCAAATGATCACCCCACAACCACCTCCTATCCAGCACACAGTCTTGCTCCTTGGAGGAAGCGAAGGTTGCGATGAAGAAACCCCTTGCATAAGGGAAGAGTTCAATCTGCCCAGAGACAAGAGGCTTCCAGGAGACTAAAACCCAACCATGGAGATCGGGGAGGGAGGGCCACAAGCCATTGAACCTGTAGACCACACCATGACGCAAATAGAAACTCACATTTTTTGCAATCTCATGTCCACAGACCACAACAGGGGAAGCACGAGCACAGGGCAAAGGCCTAACCTTAGCCTGAGCAGGAAGAGACTAAGCACGAGCTACATCAGAGAAAGACTTCTTATGGCAGCCTAAGGTGGCCCTTGAGCCAGTGGCAGGGACGCCACCAGAACTTGGAGCAGAAGATGACTTCACAACACTAGAAGCATCCTGGACAGGAGCACTAATGAACTCGTGTCCCTGCCCACCCCTAATAGGTACAGCAATGCCCATAGGCACATCTGAGGTGACCTCACCCAACACAGAGTTGACGTTCGCAGTCATTGAGGGCACCAACAATGACCCTCGTCCAACACAGTTTAAATATGTTGTTTCCCACTCAGCGATGTTTGAGGTTTCCATCATTGTTGATGTGAAATGAGTTAATATAGGCTATATGTTGCTTTTACTATATACATTGCTTATATTGATTTTTTTTTTAACTTTTAACATAACATTTAGCAAATTTATGAAATAAAATAAAATAGACATTTTGTGGGCTTACATAAAATATTTTTAAAAAGAAAATTAAATTCATATTATGAAGGATTTTAAGAGTGTTCAAATGACCCCATGTCATGTGTCATGTCTTTTGGGAATATATATTATGATGTTTGTAAATTGTAATTTGTGAAAATATTATGAAAAAATATTTAATTTAATTTTTTAATATTCCAGCAATATGAAATAATTTATGCATACACCATAAACATGCTAAAGCATACAAATTAACAGCAAGCCAAAATAATTTTGAGAGATTATTTAAATCTTTATCAATAGTTATTTTGATTTTTTTTTATGCTTCTTGGTTTTTATTTTATGTTTCTTCCTTCTTGCATAAAATATTTTTTAAAAGGAAACTAAATTCATATAATCAAGAAAGGGGATTAAAAGGATATTAAAAGTAAATGGGGATTTAAAAGAATTTGAATTTTTTAATATTCCAACAATATGAAATGATTTATGCATACATTATTCATACCTATTTTGGTTGATTCTTAAATTTTGATTTTTTTGTTGCTTCTTGATTTTCATTTTGTCTTTTTTCGGCTCACTAAATTTATCTAATTGTTTTCATAAATTTATCTAATTGTTTTTATAAATTTATCTAATTGTTTTCAGTATTGGAGACTTTCAAACATTTATTTTTATATATGTTTTAATTACTAAGTTGAATATGTCTCCTATATTTTTTTATGTTTACAATTATTTATTTTACTATGTCAACTATTTAATTATTTTTTAAATTTGTTTTTCTTAACACACACATGCCATTTAACCCTGTGTTGCCCTTGTAGGTTATGTCTCTCGACATAATTATGATGTTTGTAAATTGTAATTTGTAAAAATAATATGAAAAAATAATTTAATTTTTTTAATATTCCAACAATATGAATTAAGTTATGCATACACATTAACACCATGCTAAAGCATACAAATTAACAGCAAGCCAAAATAATTTTGAGAGATTATTTAGATTTTTATCAATAATTATTTTGATTTTTTTTATGCTTCTTGGTTTTTATTTTGTATTTCTTCCTTCTTGCATAAAATATTTTTAAAAATAAAAATAAATTTATATAATCAAGAAAGGGAATTAAAAAGATATTAAAAGTAAATGTGGATTTAAAGGAATTTGAATTTTTTAATATTCCAGCAATATGAAATGATTTATGCATAGCAAATCATGAAATTCATAACTGTGATTTCCGTTGATTCTTAGATTTTTGTTGCTTCTTGATTTTCATTTTGTGCTTCTTCCTCCTTGTAATTCAAAAATTTGGCTCACTAAATTTATCTAATTGTTTTCAATATTGGAGACTTTCAAACATTTATTTTTATATATGTTTTAATTACTAATTTTAATATGTCGGCTATATTTTTTTATGTTTATAATTATTTATTTTAATATGTCGACTATTTAATTATTTTTTAAATTTGTTTTTCTTAACAAGCACACGCCATTTCACCTCGTGCTTCCATTGTAGGTTACAATCCTTGTTCTATCACAACAAATAATTTTTGAATTGGACATCCATATTTAAAATAATCTTGCTTGATATAGCTTTGTTGTTCTGAAATAAATAATTTACAAGAAGCTCATAAAATGAGACAAAATAAATTTTTTTTCTATATTAACAAATACTATCATATCATACACAAGTCAAAATAAAACAAAATACACAAATGGATCGTGGGATTATAAATAAATTAGTTTTTATTGATAAGAATCAACAATAACAATATTGTTTGCAACAGATATAATAATCTAAAATTAAATCAAAATTATGTACTGGAAAAACTAATTGTCATGCAGAATAGTGCATGAAGCATTCATCTAGAGAAAATGGCAATTAAATTTGCCATAAATATGCAAGATAAGGCCTACAGTTCACAGTTAATTAGACCTACAAAAATTCAAAGACAATTAGAAAAGTCTAAATAAAAGATAGATATACCTTTGTGTTACCAAATTCATGCACTAATAAAATGTTGGAAACTCTTTACAATCAAACATTCAAATCAGAAATCTATAAATAAGATATGGCAATATGGTTTTATAATTTGTATGATTCCTGATATTCCTGTCCTTTGAAAGAAGTCGATCAATTTTTAAATCTTTATAAGAATTATTTAAATGTTTAAGATTTCAAGATAGTTCACTTTTAAAAGGACAAATAGCATTCGAGTTATAAGAATAAAGTATTTAATATTTTGTAACTTTGGTAATTACAGATCATAATATGATTTATCGACCTCTTTTATAAGTCATAATAAATTATAATAACAAAATAAATAATCCTGAACATGTACTTAGACGAGGGCCCATATTCAGTCTACGTTTTGTGCCAAGTCTAAAGTGGGCACTATATGCCAAGTACCATGAATGATTCTATTTCTGCTAATAATCAATCACCAAAACAGATGCCATGTATCTTATCCCCAACCATCATTTACCAAAACAGGAAACAAGCATCGCATTTATATGCTTCTGTCATATTATCATGCATATGATAATATCATGAAAATCAGTCTTCAAGGCTGCCTTCTACTTCTTCTGGTTTAATTTTGACAAGTTTCCTCACTTAGAATTGATCATTTCTTTAGTTTGTGTTCAGCGACTCTCATATGATATTCTTAAAGAGGAGAGAGCTCTTACTTGTTGGGAGCCAATTGATGATTTTGTCCCTGTGATGTATGAGGCAAGCCTGATGATAAAAATCCTCCTTTTATTGGTGTTGTTGTTGTTAGTTTTAGGATCAGAAATGAAATAAGCAGAAATACAACAACACAGAGCAATGAACACAGCAGGTACCCTGGGAAAACCCTCCAACTCGAGGGAGAAAAACCCAGCAAATATATCTCTTATATATTGAAGGAATAAGAGCAGAAATCTGCTTACAACTCAGGCCCAACAGAAGGGCAAATTTGATACAATGAATAATAGCACCTCTCCTAAATACAAAGATACAAATGAATATGTTTCTCCTTGAAATCTGCTCTGCTGCTAAAGAATGACCGAACTTCTGCTAGAGGTATTAATGAACTGATTGAATCGATGTATATATACAAATCAAGGTGACTCTTCATATGCATTGGCGACTCTTCATATGCGTCGACGACTCTTCATATGCTTAGGTGTCTTTTCATATATTTTGATGTCTCTTCATATATGACTTTTCATTGAGTTGATCTGAGTAAATCTCCTGACGCTATAATAACATCAACACTCCCTCTTAGCTAGGGAGATATCTTTCCAGATATGTCATGGAGTCTCTCAACATGACACCCACAATGGCTACACCCATTAGTGAGAAGAATTTATCACGAAGTCTCTCAATGTGATATCATCATGGAGTCACTCAACATGACGTCCACCATGGCTACTCCCAGAGGGTGGAAAGAAACATGTGTACAAATGCCCATCACAGAGTCACTCAACGTGATGTCGTCATGGAGTCTCTCAACATGACGTCCACCATGGCTACTCCCAGAGGGTGGAAGGAAACATGTGTACAAATGCCTATCACGGAGTCACTCAACGTGATGTCGTCATGGAGTCTCTCAACATGACGTCCACCATGGCTACTCCCAGAGGGTGGAAAGAAACATGTGTACAAATGCCCATCATGGAGTCACTCAACGTGATGTCGTCATGGAGTCTCTCAACATGACGTCCACCATGGCTACTCCCAGAGGGTGGATAAACACAAGTACAAGAGAATCATCAAGGAGTCTCTCAACGTGATGTCCATAATGGCTACTCCCATTAGTGGAAAAATACATCATCATGGAGTCACTCAACATGACGTCCACCATGGCTATTCCCAGAGGGTGGAAAGAATCACATCTCCATCTCAGAGATGGATAAGGGCTCGCATCTCATATTTCTCCATCACAGAGAAATATACACTACAAGGGCTTTCACCTCATACTTCTCTGTCACAGAGAAATATACATTACAACAGATCTTCATGATGATGTGACTCCCTCTGAAGCTCCAAGTACTTGCATCAACCTTCTGACCTTCTCGTCCAAGATTGCCTGCAATGCTTGCCTTAGAGAAACGGTTTTCAACGCATGCCTCTGGCACTACTGACTTGCGAGAGTTCAGGACTATCCTCCTTGATCTCATCCCAGATCACTTTGTTTTGAATAGGTTTGCGAAGCTACCAAAATCAAATTCAGATTGACAGTCTTGTTCAATTCTGTTCTTAACAGCTGAAAAGGTCTTCCAAGTACTGCAACCCACTTAGCTGACACCTTCACTTCTTCTTAGTGAGTCACAGAACTCCCTCTTGATCCCTACCTCAGAGATTGCAAGGAAGTGAACTCCCCTCCATTGATTTATCTCAGAACCATAGTCCTTTTCCCGGACATGCTCTCAACTCGTGCCTTGAATTCTCAGAATTTAACTCCCTCTGAATGTCATTTCCTCCTCTTCGAAGTGGCTGATCACAATGACAATCTGTAAGGGTTCTCCGTTGTTTAGTGTTTTCATCTTTCTCAATCTTCTTTACTGAAGCAAATTCCTCATCCAAGGCTGACCCAACCTTGTGTCCTCGAGAGATATCTCCAGTGAAGTTATGTGCCACCAACTCAGTCCCATGGCTGCAAGCTATGACTCCATGATTGTTCATTTCTCCAGCAGGCATGCCTTCCTCACAGGATGTCTCAAGCTCTTCCTCCCTTTGAATTACTTATGCAGTCTCTCATCATCCCTTTGCTCCTCGATCCGTCCTGGAAGCATTTTAGAGAGATTACTAATAGTTCATAGAATCAAATTACCCCAAAAAGAAATATTCAAACCAATGCTAGAAGCATACATGATTTACTATTCCCAATGTTAGTGTATGAATTAGCTACATCATTATTCAAAGGCACACACATAAAATACTTATCTCTTTATTTTGATGCTCTTTTCACTTCATCTTCATCCGCTGTAGAAACAAAACTCAATAGCCTAGGCCTCCATTTGCCCCTTTATGCATCCCGTGAGTTCCCGTATCAACCGCGCAGCCCGCTACGTGTTCATTATCAGCCACTAGATCAAACACTTCGCCCATCTGCTCATGGAAGTGGTGCAGACGCAACCCGCTATGGGCATCCCACGCATGCACCATGCCATCAATAAACAGAAATGCTTGCCACGTGTTCAAGGTCCCGAGAACTTTTCTGATATGATTATTATAATTACTATTGCTGCTGCCGGTGCTCATCGAGTTACTATCTGCCACTTCGTCAAAGGAGAAGCCGCAAACATCTTCGAAGTCTATAATTCGACATATTCTAGCAGCGCCATTATCTGACGCCGTCAAGAATCGGTCTTTGTTTATTTCCACACTTTCTACTATAAGATCTTGTTCATCTAGAGCAATTTCCTTTCTGTTGAAAGGCAACCCGTAGTTTTCGAGTTTGAATGCCACAAGCTTCGATCGTCTCGCTGTTAGAAGAATCCCATCACTATTCACCCTCACACAACCAATGTGCTCTATCTACTTCGTCAACAAACGCCATCCTCTGGAGTCAACAACCATTTCCACACTTTGCCATCATCAGAAACAGAGATAAAAGCTGTCTCCAGGACAAGAGTAGAATGCCCCAATAACATGGAAGAAGTGGCTTGTTCTGCATAAGCAGGCAGCTCAAAGGGCTTGAAACTAGATACTTCTTCTAAATTTATTCTGTGAGCTTTCTCTATCTCAAGTTCTGAAGAGCAATAAGAAACAACAAGTATTGTTGGCAATGGCACTGATGTACCCATCAAGGGCATTAATGTTTCTAGCATACATAATATATAAGTTTGCTTCCCTTCCTTTCTCTTCCACTCCATAGTCGCCTCGCAGTTTGGGATCGGTGGCATCCACCAGGCTCTCTCTGGTATACAATTCCCACACCCCTTCCAAAGGATACACCACTTTGCTTACCTGTATCAGACCTGGTACCTCGTCGGCCATATGAAATGAGCACTAACATTCTTAATAATCTTGACACATACACATGCTGCCATGAAGACGATCGGTCTCGTGGAGTGCGCTCAAAACAAAATGAATACTCCCAATGAAATATGAAGCATTGCACCATATAAACATTGGACATTACAACAGTACCTTTGAACATATGCAAAGAGTACAAAACACATATAAAACTCGCACCATGTGCACAGGATACCATTGAAGGCATCGGGCCTTGGAGATACTTGGGCCATCAAAGGATGCCCAACCGTCACGCTGCACCCCGACAGGAATACCATTTTGTCAGGCCCGGATGAATCGATCCTCCACCTGATCACCATCCTATTAGCAGGGAAAGAGAAACCCCGAAAACACCACACAAATAAACACTTAGGCACCGTCGACACATCCTTAGTGCATCAGATTCGGCAACTCCCTAATGACTTAGAAGACAATAACGCACAACACTAACATGCCGACACACCAAGATTCAATTGAATAAAACAAGGACAAAGGCTGAATCTTGGGGCCATTACAAATGGATATACAGGTATCGGTGACCCCCAGCACATGAGTTGTCTGCGGGGGTTCTCGCTGTGGTCGTACAATCTTGCCGACCTAAAATCCCCAAATCTTCCATTGAGCTCCGAGTTCAACAACACATTGCTCGATTTAATGTCTCTGTGGACAATCCTCTTCTCCCACTGCTCATGCAGATACAACAACCCCGCAGCGACTCCATTGAGAATATTATATTTCTCAGACTACCATAGCACCGCTGTGGGTCATCCAAAGATCAATTTATCGAGGCTAACATTGGGCATATAGTCGTAGACAATAAAGAGTTACTTATGTCACCTGCACCAGCCCCACAGCTTGTGATCTTGCTTAAACAAATCTGATCAGATCTTTTCTTAAGCGTGGCTCTGATACCATGTTAGTTTTAGGATCAGAAATGAAATAAGCAGAAATACAACAACACATAGAGCAATGAACACAGTAGGTACCCTGGGAAAACCCTCCAACTCGAGGGAGAAAAACCTAGCAAATATATCTCTTATATATTGAAGGAATAAGAGAAGAAATCTGCTTACAACGCAGGCCCAACACAAGGGCAAATTTGATACAATGAATAATAGCACCTCTCCTAAATACAAAGATACAAATGAATATGTTTCTCCTTGAAATCTGCTCTGCTGCTAAAGAATGACCGAACTTCTGCTAGAGGTATTAATGAAGTGATTGAATCGATGTATATATATACAAATCAAGGTGACTCTTCATATGCGTTGGTGACTCTTCATATGCGTCGACGACTCTTCATATGCTTAGGTGTCTCTTCATATATTTTGATGTCTCTTCATATATGACTTTTCATTGAGTTGATCTGAGTAAATCTCCTGACGCTACAATAACATCAACAGTTGTTATGTCATAAAATGTGTACACTAGCATTTTACACATAGTTTAGCACCCAGGTGGACCTAAAATGTTTACAATTGTTAATTAAGACCTATTATAACACCTTTTTGAGCATTAAGCATGTAATTCTTGATCCTGATGCCCAAAACTTAGAAAAGTAATTATAAGTCAGGGCTAAGAACACTTTAAGTGCCTTATCCTAGGAGTTTCGAGCTAAAGGACCAGGGCGCCTAAGCACCCTTGTCCCCTTTTTAGCCCTGGCCTAATTAATGGCTTGTCGGCTTGGGACATCTTAAATGGTTACCAATGTCGACCTCATGTGGTTTAATTCTCTAAAAATCAATGGTAATGTATATAAAAGTAAATTAGTTTATTCATTTGAACATTTCTAAGCAATCTCTAACTTCTCGAAGGACTCTTCTTCTCTCTCATGCTCTCTACTCTTCTCAAAAGCTCTCTATTGTGGATTATTGTTGCAGCACAAACATATTGCAGGTCTTGTGAAAATCCTTCTACTTCATTGGGTTACATTAACTTCTTGAGTTAAGTTGTGATGCTGCATCAAGCATGCTAAGGTTTCCATGCTCATGGTGGCTTTTTTCCTTCATGCTTGGTTCTAAAATTCCATTATACTTCAAATTTGTCTCTGCCCTCCTAGGGCATGCACTCTTTATCTATCATCTTTGCTATTCTGGAGGTGGAAACGGAGCTTGACTGAGGCAAGCTCCTAAATAGCATCCAACCATCTACCTTCTTGTGTGTGTGCAGGTCAGAAGAACAGGTTTTTGAAGGTGGCTTCAAGGAATAAGACAGAGGCTACAGGTACAGACCTGACAAAGACATCAGTTTCTACTAACCCTAATCAGGGTCTAGGATGCCCAAGCACCCTTGTCTTCGGTATTTTGGCCCCCAGATCCAAGTTTTCCTCTAATCCCTAGCCTCTGTGGTGCTTTCAGATTGTCCGTATCTATTTCCAATTTTCTGTTATGCTCCGATATTTGTCAACTAGGGTTTCATGTCTTTGCTCTAACTTGATTGATTGGATTTGGTTAATTTCTTCTCTATACAACAAAAGAACAAAACTCATGTATTTTGGTTCTCCTCCTTGGACAGAAGCTAAGCTCAGCTTGTGTCTCAATGTTTTGTAGATGAGGGTTTGACTTAGTTTGATCTATTGAGCTAGTCTCTCTTTTCTACATAATAGATGCAATAACTACTTAGTTGATATGTTCAGACTTGACCCTTTGTTATTTCATCTTTGTTTTGGACTTGGTCCCACTTAGATTTTGTGGTTGTGCCTCTCTATGACCTGTCTTTTCTTTGGAATATTGTACTATTACTTTTCTTTAATATAAAATTTAATAGGAAGTATTAATTAAAAAAAAAAAATCCATGTTCACTGTAGTGGAAACATTGATAAATTCTGAAATAAACCAAATATAAAGTCTAAATATGCCTAGGACGACATTAAATAGCTAGCATCAAATGTCTGGATTAAACCAAACTCAGGTTATCAGCAATTTCCTTCCTTTTTCAGTTTGATCATCCTGCACCATAGACAAATCTATTAGGGAAACGTCTAGATTAGTTTGGCATTATGCAAATTCATATGGCTCCCTTTCAAATTTTGAGAAGGTTGGTCGTCCTCCGACATCAGTTTCCACCTTAATGTTCTTCTGCATTCCAACAATGATAGGAGGGATAGATGAGGGCCAAGTTCGTTCAGATGAGGATGGAGTTGCAGGAAGTGTGGGGTAACGTTCAACAAGGGTGACCACTTTATTAAAAGAAAACAATAAATCATCTCAAGTTTTGCCAGCATCTTGAACAACTAAAATATCTCACTGTAGCGGTTGGAAAGGTAATCTAATAGCAAAAGTTTTACTTTGTGTACAAGCAGAATGCCGGGCAGCAGGAACTATTGGGTCACTTTGCATAGGCCTTGGATTGTCCAAGGTATTCAAGCCACCTCGAGAGGCCAAATTAATTATGTTCCAATTTGAGGCTCCCTAGAATCAAAGTGAAGTGAAACTCATGCACCCTTACCTAAGCCAAGCATTGCATTAGGGTTAAGTGGGAAAGCAGGGGATGTCACCTCCTCTTAACCAGCAGGGTTCCAATCTCCTTCGACCTTGAAAGGGTTTTTAATTAGAGCCTTTTGAATATCCAAAATTTTGGGATCCTTGACCCTTGCTTCGTCAGTGTACTTAAATATCATCCATTTTCATGGTCAAATAGTCAACAGTAAATTTACACCTTATTCACAACAAAAAGTGACAAATATTTGTCCTATTTTTATTGGTCAAAAGTGACCTTTAACTGTTGAAGTGGATGATATTTAAGAATAACCCTGCCCCATAGGTTCCCGTCCTACTGAAAAATAATTCCTTCCAGTTCCACTCCAAGGAGACATTCTCAAAACTGCACAAGGTCATCCAACAAATTCATTCCAACATTGCTAAAATAGTTTGTAGAAGTTGAAATCCAAAACATAAACAAACACTCCATGACAAGTCAAGCAAAGAATATGCACTTCTGTCACAAAGTATACCATAAAATTTGAAAGCATAAAAACTAAAAATTTTAGGATTCAGCAAAGCTCAACAAATATATCTCGAAAACACAAAGCCTACACCGTAACAGGGTTTCCCCTTAATCAAATGATTTGCAAGGCACCAATAATGAAAACCCCCTTCAGAAAGACATGAGATAGACCCAAAACAAGGTAGCTCCCACACCCTGAAGACTTCTTAAGAGCAGAACTGAGGAGTGAAAACTTGACAAAGAAAAGGTATGCAAACTTGACTTGATTTTAGTGGCTCAACAGAGATCCAAGATAACGAATGACTTTCATCTTACCTGCATATTAGGACATGAAACTAATCATAATTTTGAATACCAAGAACAATGTAACCATAGAGATCAAACATATACCTGTAGACTTCAACACAAGCCTTAAGAGTACAAAAACGCAAAATAAAACCTCACTGCCTCTCTACATCACAATGTTCAAGCACGAACTTCTTTCAAACAAAATCTTGAAAACCCAAAATCTGCATGAACATATATCATTCAAACCCTTTCAAATATCCTCAAGATAGCTCATACAAACCTGGAAGTTGATTTTACTTCTAGAATAACGTTCAATCGCCAAAATAACAGTGAACGAAACTATCAAAATGTCTACACTTACTCTATTTATTTGTCTTATGAACTAAAATTAAATAAAAACCTTAGACACCAGAAGAGATTCACTTAAACTTCAAGAAATCTTGTTCAAGCTTCAATATGCCTTCTAGTTAGAATCAACTAACCTTTTAAAGCCACACATTACCTGTTGTTCACCAAAAATAGTTGTCCCCACGAAAATCGAGAAGGGCTTCGCCATAAAGACTCAAAACTGAACATGCAAAATGATAAGGCTACGGCAAGAGAACCCATTTCCATCCCTAAAAGCCAAGAAACCTTATAAGGAATGCGAATAGAATACTGCATTTACTCCACAGTCCACTACTTACTCAACTCCAATTTCCCTCCAGAATTTCCAGGTGAGCTGGCTGCCAGATAAGCTTTTAACCTTTTTAACTTTCCTTTTTTTCTTTCTATTCGAATGCCACATCATCACAAACCACCAAAAACACTATATGTCATGCCAAATCATTAAAACCCGACCATTTGAGAGTAAAACAATAGCACATATACTCCAAGTCTCCAACCTTATAGTTATTCCATGGCATGTCATTTGAGATTTAAGACCTTAGGAATGTTAGGACTTAATCAAGTTAGGTCTAGGCATCACCTTCACTCTTCCACAACAATGTATCTTCTTATTTTCGAACTTGAAATTTATCCATCCCACCATACACAATGTTTCCAAAGATCTATTAAAAAAAATACAAGGTGGCAAGGACCTATCCTTTTGGCGGGGGGGTGGGGGTGAAATAGGTATCTATATTAACTATAAAAGTTTTTTGAAATATACTATAACACACAAAAAAAGGGTGGGTGAAGATAGTCATACCCTAAACTCTAAGCAAGGCGAAGCCTAATACATCACATTAAAGAGAAATAAAGGTGCTAAGCAACAATAGGTAAAACATCAACAACAAGAGGTCACACTCATCTAGTTTCCATACGTCCTAATTATCTTGCTCATTAGGAATGGGATCATAGCCAGTAAGAGAACCATTAGGATCACCTCATTAGCCTACACTTCCTCAAGGGGTTGACTAGCGGCCTTGGTAGGAGAGATAACCAGAGCAATCCAAAGTAATTTGTCACTGTATAGCCAACCAAGGGCTCCTCTAGAGTGATGTGGAGGAGAGTCAAAACATTGGCGGGAGGACTAAGACCAAAATCTTTGTTTTGGGAAGCACGAGAAGCATCATGCCCACAAGATTGCTAACTATGAACACTTTGACATCCTCGCAAAGGGGGACCCCTGTTAGAGGGGAGGGGGGATCGATGGCATTCTAGTGATCATACAAGGAGCATTGTCCCAATGATCAAGAAGAACCTATAGGTGAGCCACTTTAAGTTCAACTTCATTAGCTTACACTTATATATGCATCAACAAATTAGAACATATCATAGATTTAGAATATAGAGAGAAATTTCTGTCAAGAGTACATCCAAAAAAATGTGTAGAATTCTTATCTTTCCAAATGCTAAATAGGTCTTCACTCTAAAAGCATGCCATATTTCTACAAATTTTGTAGGGGTTCTAGGCCAATCTCCTAGGAGGAATCATCTTCCAAGAAATAGGCTTAGGCCTAGAAGGCTTGAAAAAATCAATAGTGCAATGCTAGGCTACTTGAGCTCTAGGATAGAACCAAAAGAGATGGTTGAGAGTTTCTTGATGCCCACAGAATGGGCAATAGGGATTAGAAACTCCCAAATAAAGCACTCTAGAGTTGATAGCAAGGTCCTAGTAAAGAATGCACAAATGAAAAGAACAAGCTTTGGCTCAATAATAGCCTACCAAATGTTTTGAAAACTATGCCATCATGTTCCTATTGAGGATTGAAGAACCCATCTGTCATTAAGCTTGTGGGCCATACGCAAATGTGGTGAAAGCAAAGCATAACCTCTATGAGGTGTATAGTTATGAAATGGTGTCTTAGGATACCATTTCCAATCTTTCCACTGAGGTTTAAAACTTCTGGCCCTAATTTTGTATAACATGTCTATAGGAATAAAAGAAACAACAGTTTGAAAGAACTCATGATTCTGTTTAGTGAGTCTATACTTCAGTTTGGCTTTGGGCCAAGACAAAAGATTTGTAGTTGTTCTAGGAGAGTCTTAATACCTCTATTATAAAATTTTAAAGTATGAACCCAAGGAACTTTAGCTAGACATTTATCCTAATAAATGATCATAGGAGACCACCAAAGAGACTATTAATTTATAGACAAACCAGTCTTGAATCCAATGTCATTCCATAAGAGTCGTGGCTCAATGGTCTCCTAGGCTTTCCAAATACTCTTCACCACAAAGGTCCCCTAGATTTGGACCAACTCCTACATAATGAGAATAGAATGGAAGCCAAGATCCCTCTAGGCCTTGCATCCAATTGGCACACCACAAGAAATAAAATGAGGAAGCATTATTTCCCAAGCTTCATTTCCATCAAGAGCTCAGGCAATCCATTTAGCACATAAGGTCATGCTTTGAAACTGAATAGATCAATAAGACCTAGGCCTCCAATGCCATGAGGGAGGCAACAAAATTCCCAAGCTACTCGATGGAAGCCTTTACCTTAATTAGATGAAGCCTATAGGAAACCCCACAAGAGCTTTTCTACCTTTTGATAGGAAGCTTTAGAAGGCACCCAACATGAGGAATAGTACAAATGGGTAGCCACTAAAACTTTAGAACAAACATAAAATTTCCCTTTCTGTCTTTCTTTCTAGCCTTTTAGCAGTTTTTTGAGATGAACTAGCCATGCTGACTATACTAGGGCTTTATGGTTTTAGGGTTTGTGATACTTAGGCTTAGAGACTTCCTCAAAGTATATCTACAATTACATTTTCAATTGGATTTTCTAATATCAATTTCTGGACCAATTAGAGAATTGCAATTAGCAGTTATCACACGGATACCTTAAGTTTCATGGAAATAACCCTAACACAGAGGAATAAGTGATGAGTACTTACTGTTTTTAATGGAAAAATTTAGCTTATTGTTGACGGCATAGTACCTCGATGAATATAGGAATATGAAGATTTCTTAGCCTGGGAGCAACTATAGAGCTTGGAAATTAAATTTGTACCCTCAATTATGCAAAATAATCTGGAGAAGATGGCTCATAGCTAGCTAGGGCACCATTAATACCGAATGCACGAGGGTGGGTAGTCATTTCTAAACTTTAAATCTCTACCATAGATTGATTTAGATCAACCACTACCACTGAGGTTTGAATTTACCCTAGCGGAAACAGATGTTACTTTATGAATTAGAGCCTTCATGCCACGATGGTGCCTTCGCCATCTCGCGGTGAATAATTTGAGGCCACAGGGAAGTCTTTGGTCTCGGTGAAATACTTTGCTTTGTTGACACTATGGAGAGCGTGGATACCATAGACGTTGCAATCCACATCATCTCCCTCACAATCTTGTGGGAGATTATAGTTGATCTCAGAAAATGAACAAACTTCTGTGAAACATTGTTGAAGCACAAGATATGCCACAGTGGCTTCCCTGGTTCACACAACATGTATAGACACTCCAGCGAAGGGTTAAGTATGTGTGAAATGCTTGTTGTAATGAGTAGACATGGCATGTCAGCTAATGAGGATGATTTGCGGTCTCGCGGAGACACGAAATTAGACTCAACAAAGGAGGAAACTCCAATGGAAATGAATAATAGCTGATATTGGATGCTGACAACGCATAACTTAAAAGTCACTTATAGCATGTGCAATAAAGTTGTTCTAAAATGGGGCCCCGGTATCAATGACCTAGCAGAGGGGGTCGGTAACTTGAATGACTTAAAATGCGTGAGTTACAACTTAAGCTACCAAGAATGGCCGATAGGCAGTCAATAGAAGATTATAACGTGGGATGTATAAAGACCATTATAGCAAGATTTTAAGGACATTGAGGGTTTTACAAGGGTATATCAAGCCTAAACAAATGAGACCAGGGGCAGGGAGAGCATGGTCCAAACAGTGGCTCTAGGTGGGGATAGTTGAATGTAAGGTCAGCATGAGGATCCAAATCTCTGAGGAAAGTAGACCAAACAAGACACACAGAAAGAGGAAATAGGGAAGCAAAACAAGGACACAACATAATACACAACATACAAATGTGTATGGATATGATTTTTTAATGTAAAATATTGCTTCAAGAACTGTCCATCCACTGGCAGCTCTTGGATTTCACCATTCATGCTCTATAGAAAATATGAATCTTGCTCATGTAACTCAGTAATGGCATATGGGCCTAACCAGAGAGCATCAAATTTTCCATGCTTACATTTATCCTGATATCTAGCATTCCAAAGTAAAATGAAGTCATCAACCTTGAACTTCCTTTTAGTAGTTCTCTTATCAAACAAACATTTGATATGTTGTTGTCTTCTTAAGTTTATCTTTTGTGCTGATCTTCTGGCCTCATCCAACTCTGTTAGCTCATTTATCCTATTTTCCATAGGTTTTTCTATTTCATCATCACGTTCTCGGATAAAATTGTGTATTGGCAGTAGGTTGTTCATTGGAAGTCTTGCATCAGATCCATAAACTAACTCAAATGGATACTTACCAGTGGCCTTTTTTATTGTGACTCTATCTACCAACAATGTTAGCCTAGGATTTGAATCCCAGGCCTTCTAATTCTTTTCTAGCATCCTTTTAATAATCTTTAAAAAAAAATATTGCTAGATGTTATGTAGGAAAAATGGGGAAAATTAATACAATGGTTAAATCCTCCTTTCACTACAAACATTCAAGGACATATCAACTGAGTTGAATCACACTTTTGCAAGAGGATTCACCTACAGGCTAGGCTATCACTTGGAATGATGTGAAAATTTAGATTTTGTCAATTAATGTATCAATTTAATGCTCAAATACCCTTAAAACCCTAATTATGCAAAATGGTAAGTAAAATGATGAATTACGCCAAATGCTTGGAGACTAAGGTAGTAGGCAGAGATTAATAACTAGTCATTTTTTAAAGTTTGGGATGTGGAATGCTCAGGGACACTGGCATTAGCACCCCTGTCCAAGGTGGTGTTTTCTTTATGAAATCCTGATCTCCTTCCGACACTGATGTTTACTGTATTTTTTGTTTCTGTCTCGGGAGACGCAGAGGACACTGGCACTTGAGCCTGAGTCCAAGGTAGGGTGATTTTTAAGATGTCAGAACCTCTTCAGATGCTAATTGCTACTATCTGAATGATTTCTATGTTTTCAACCTTGGAGGACACTGGCATTAGCGCCCAAGTCCAAGCAGTCCTTTTCTTCAGAGATTTGGAATCTGCACACTGTGTCACTGTTCCCTACAACTCCACTCCATCAAGATGCAAAACCTGTAACCTACAATCACAAGGAGAGTGGTTGGGGTTGTGGTGTTTAGAGGCTTGCCTCAGTAGAGACATTCAAATCTTTCGAACACTGTTGCCAGATACAGAGTGTGTATCCCTGTGGGATAGAGGCAAAAAAAATTGATAAATGATTAAAAAACAAATAGATATCACCTCAGAGGTGTAGGTCTCACATAGATGAAGACTCTTCAACACATGAGAAGATGAAGCCAAATCTGCAATAACAAACACAATAACAATGCTCTGCTCTACAACAATGAATATCTTGAATGCTCTAAAATCATAAGTTTGTCAAAAGTTTATAATCATCTTCTAGTTAGATTCTAGTTTGCAAATGAAACTCTAAACATGCTTATATGTGCAACTAAACACATTCCTGCTAAGAATTTTGTAATTCAAACTTAAGATGTCAGCATGGGACCTAATTAACGGTCACAAATCTGACATTCAAATTTGGGACATGTCTGAAATAGGGTAGGACAAGGGTGCTAGCGCCCATGTCCACTGGTCCTTTTTCAAGGCAAGATCATATGCCACAATGTCTTTCATGCCCCATGTGTCATGGGTTTCAAACCATTTTCTTTCGATAGTCAAAATTAACATGTATGATGCAAAACAAGGGACCCGAGAGCTAAACCTAGGAGGGAAAAAGTCTAGGGAGACATTTTCTGACATAACATTTAGCCCCCACTTTAATGTATGTATAAACGCAAGGCCCATACATGCATTAAAGTATGGTCAAAGCACAACAAACACGCCAAGCACTTGAAGCTAATGCATACACAAAGATTGAGGAACCATTTATATCCCCCAGTCTCAAGTAGACATTAGAGAAAACACACTGCAAACACGCCAAACATAGTGAAGATAGTAACATGAACACAAAACATGAAGAAGACAATTATAGTCACGCAAAATTTACGAAGAAGACAGTATTGAAGACACACAAAACATAATGAATACAGTGAATGCAGTGATTATTTCTTTTTCTTTTTCATTTTCATATATATGAATGCAAATGCAAGTACATGGAAAGTAAACATACCACCCAAAATGCAGGAGGGACTCATCACCACACGTCTTTAGACTGCATATGGCGCAACAGACACGCAATACAAATCTCAAAGTGTAGGAGGGACTCATCGCCACACATCTTTAGACTACACTTGAGAACAAACACGCCATACAAATCCCAAAGAATAGGAAGGACTCATCACCACATGTCTTTAGACTATGCTTGGGAACAAACATGCCATACAAGAGAGAAAACACACATGGAAGACATAGAGAAAACATGACAAACAAGCGATGGAAGGAGCCTATTGCTAGGTTCAACACCATCTCAGGCACATTACAGGTACACCTGACAGTTGGGCTTATGCCACAACAACTGCCAAAGACACACTTAAGGGAGGATAGTCTCAAATCCAACCCTGCCTACCCGGAGGACTTTTAGAAATGACAGGATGTGCACTAGCTCAAGAGATACACCATCCCCGCCTTCGTAGAGGGATTTCAAAATTCAACCCCACCCTTGTCACAAAGATGCCTTATAGTGAAAAGGAAGCATGTGCTCAAAAGTATACAACCCCACCTGCGTCACAAAGATGCCTTACAATGCAAAGGAGGTATACGCAATAGATCAATGTATGCAAACACACTTTTAAAATCATCAGACAACTTACCTTATATATGCACCCACCTTAAGGTGGTTGATATCATTTACCAATATCAAGTGTGTTAAGGAAGAGAGAAAACACACAAGGGAACAAGAGCTTTCACAAAGCCCATGCCCCTAGAAGTGACATGCACTTTACGATCGCCAAATGTTCCCACAAACACAATATCCTGCAAGAAAAGAGGTTAGAAATCTTTCCATAAGATAATAACCACATCACATGATCAAAGCAATGCATAAACATAATCACATCAAAATCCAAGATTATACTACGAAATTCAGAACCCAAGTATAACCGTGGGGCTAATCGCAGAGATCTTAGAACCGAGTATAAGCAAGGCGAGACCCAAGATAAACAAAGTGTATGGAGCAACAATATTGTTATGGTTTGTTAGTGTGATAAGACATCATCAAAATATCACACAGAGTGATTCTACTAGCCAAGCGTCAGATAATATATATCAACCCCATCATCATGTATGGACTAGGTCTATTTTTGCTTACTCACTAAAAGGACATGTGGTCCATATTAGTCTTTTTTTTTTTCATCCGCTAGCTAGATAGAACCACTAAAGGAAGGTAAACAATAAACCAAGAGAGGAGAAACAAGTGCCTTAGGGTCATCACATATGAAGGTGCCCCCAGGTTACCAATTGCAATGCTATGCCCCTAGGACACAACACACAATGTAATGAAAATAGAGGAGAGGCAATAAAGAAGAATGATGATACAAATAGAAGAAGGGTCACAACAGAGGTGGTCTCCCAGTATCCTTGACCTTACAAGAGTATCAAGGATCATCCAAGGAGGCCTAAACAACACAACACATCATGGGGGGAACACAATACAAGAGGTAAAGGGTTAGAAATACTTACTTTATACAAACCAATGCTAAGAACATACATATCTAGGAAGAGGCCACCCTTGAGAGCAACTATAATATTTGCTACAATGAATGTAGCTTAAAGAGAGAGAAATACTAACCTGTTTCAATGGGATATTTCCTAGTGGACAATTATTGTCTATTAGCCCAGGATATCTCTCATGTCATTTTGGTCTTGTTGATATTATGTTAACATTGAGTTTAGGACGATGAGAGGCTTTGGTGGGTTTTAAAGAACAATATCCAATACCAAATATGTAGTTAATTCTAGCAACTTGTAAAGGTACTTTTATTCCTTGTTGATTTACACCACATCCATTACCTACATAGTCGTAGTTGTTCCAATACCAAATATGATGTCATTTCCTTAGAAGTGAGTGAAGCCTCATAAGTCTCATAATCTATAGTATAAGTAAGGGTATTGTCTTTGTTTTCTATCAATGGGATTTTTCCTGGTGGACAATTATTGTCTATTAGCCCAGGATATCTCTCATGTCATTTTGGTCTTGTTGATATTATGTTAACATTGAGTTTAGGACGATGAGAGGCTTTGGTGGGTTTTAAAGAACAGTATCCAATACCAAATATGTAGTTAATTCTAGCAACTTGTAAAGGTACTTTGATTCCTTGTTGATTTACACCACATCCATTACCTACATAGTTGTAGTTGTTATAAAGGATTTTAAATCCTCAACCATAGAGGGATGTCATTTCCTTAGAAGTTAGTGAAGCCTCATAAGTCTCATAATCTGTAGTATAAGTAAGGGTATTGTCTTTGTTTTCTATCAAGGAGATTTTGGTTTTCTTGGGTGTTTCAAAAGATTGTTTGGATGAGATCAATGCGACTTTTGATATGTCAGGGTTATTAAATTTATATTCCCCTACACTTCAAGGATTAAAATCTAATGAACCCCAATCATCACCAAGAAGTGCATTCGATGTTTTAGAGTCTTGCACAACATTATCCGTGGCAAGAGGAATTGATGAATCAACTTGTAAGTTGTTTAAACTCGAATGATTGTTAACTTGTTTTTGCATTTCAATATGTAAATAGTTATCTGGTTCAAGATCGGCTTTGACAGTGTGGAGCTTGTTTTGATAAATAAACTTTATTGATCTATGAAGGGTAGATCTAACTACCCCCATGGCATGGATCCACGGTCTACCAAGAATCATATTATATGAAAGCGAACCAGGAATGACATGAAAAAGACTAGATAATGTCATGGGTCCAACCTTTATAGGTAAAGTTATAGTACCCACTAATGTTCTACCAACATTATCAAAGCCACGAATGCTAATAATATCTGGTTTGATTAAAGATGTGTCAATCTTGATTATGTGTAGTAAGTCAATTCCACAAATGTTAAGAGTCGATCCATTGTCAATCATAACTCGCTTTACCAACTTTGTATTTATCAATGCAAATATTATAAGTGGATCATATTGGTTTTGAACTTCAGTTGACGGTAATTCAATGTAAATATTAGAAGTGGATCATATTATAAGTGGATCATATATGTTTTTGTCGCATGCATACAATCTAAGAGAGTTGCTACATCATTTAGCCTAACAGTAGGTGGAACAATCACCTTTTGTAAAGCTTCTTGGAGCATTCCATGGTATGTAGGTGATGTTTGTATTAAATCCCAAAGAGAGATCTTAGCTGGAGTAGCACGAAGCTACTCGACAAGATCATATTCTTGAGCACTTTTAGGAGTAAGATGATGTGGTGGAGGGAGCATAGGTTGAGAAGCTGGGAGGGAAACAAGCACATGTGGTGCTTTCTTACTTTGCTTGTTATTATGGGTGTTGTATGTGTGAGCAATCACATTGTGATGTGGTTGTTGTGACACATTTTGAACACCTTGATTTCTTTGAGTGATTTTTCTTGCATAGTTTATAATGTAATCCGAGGGTTGAGATAGTTTTTGATCACCTTGAACCATAATCACCAGTTTTAAGCAATAAGGTACACTAGGTGCCCCCCTCACACAATCATCTTAGGAACATTGCTACAAAATCTATTAGTGAATATTGAATTAACATTCTTTCCCTCTCTATTATACCCAACATCTATCCCTAAAGGATTTAATGTGAGAGAACTTTTCTCATCCACTAATGCTTCATCTTGGCCAAGGAGAGCATTGGAATGAAAGGAAGGTACGGTGTCGTTAGGAAGGTTAGGTGTTGTATCATTAATGGAGCTATCCATAGTCTTCTCATCTAAGGTTCTTGGGCATTCAAGTATAGGAGAAGTAGGATAACTTATAGAATCATCATCATCATCATCATCATATGTTTTAGCTATTAATTCCAAAGCATTAAGAGAAATTTCACACTCATCATGCTCAATGTGTTTTGTTAAATCTTCTACTACCAAAGGGTATGTATTCATGAGAGATGTGAAGTTGTCAAAATCAGATACATAGTCAAGGATTTCAAATGAAAAGCATTTAAATATATCCTTATGATACATGTAGCTTGTATATAAGTGAGAACATGAGCATTCATATTAATAAATTTGTAGAAATTCTCAAAGTTTTTGATAAATGCATGTAAATATACCAAAGAACGATGAGATGAAGATGCCATAATGAAATGTCTTGTAACATCAATGCCCAATATGATCTAGTAATACAAGACATGCAAAGTTTTATGTTACTTGATACGATTGCAAGTATGTGCCTAATCGATGTTGTCATTGATGTCGACATATCTATGTTGTCGTTGGTGTCAACCGTGCTCTTACTTTGTTGAGGATATTGAGAAAATTAGCCCCTCTGGTGATAACAATGTGTTGTAGTAGAAACAATGCATTACATGCAGAAGAATAGTCTAGAAGAATGCTCTGCATTTCTTGTTGAATGAATATCTTTATCTATGATTTGGAAGTTATTTTAGAAACATGTCTGAAGATGTCATAATCTGAGTTTGAGTCTTTAGTATGAAGAATTGAGTGAGATATGTTCACCAGAGTGAAAATAAATTTTTATGTGTGTTTGGTGGTGACAGGCAGAAAGTGTTTTGCTCCGCATTCCTTCGCATTGAAGAATTTTGATCTGTGGTTCTAGAGTGATGTTTGGGATGATGATATGTACCTTCAACTCCAATGGTTCATGATTTGGTGGTCCGCAAGCTATCTTTTATTTGTGACAGTGGCTGACAGTGTTGTTCTTGTGTTCTAGTTTGAAGAATCTGATGAATAAAGTGTTTGGGTATTGTGTGTGTTGGTGCCTGAATTGACTGTCAGTTTTCGAGCAATTTTTCATGCAGGCACCTTCCCAAAAGATCCAAAAAAGTTTAAGTTTTGGGACCCCTCAGTGTTTTTCAGCATCTGCATCTTAGTTCTTGAGGAGGTGGTCTTCATGTTTTCTCCATCGGCATGAGTTTGTATTTGTCTTGGCGATCATGATGGTAGCAGTCATATCTTTTTCCATCGCCAAGACTTTGTGTTATCGGTGAAGGAAATTTTTGTTCTACCGAAGGAGTTGGTCAGGCCGATCAAGATTTGGAGCGGTCATCGACGAGAGTAGTATTGTCGGCCGAGGGGTTTTTTGTGGTGCCGATAGACAAGAGTCAACCCGATGGAGTATTGTTTTTGAGGTTTGAACCTTGCTGGCGAACCTCAGTGTGGAACCTTGCTATTGAACCATCGGGTTGAACCGGTTCAATGGTTCGTGGTTCAATGGTTCAGAGTTTTGTGATTTTGGTCTCGGTCGAGGTTTTTGGAGTTGTGCCGACGCGTTTTGATCTGGCCGATGGGATGCCATCGGAGAGACTTGTATGATCGGATGGACTGTGGAGTGCTTGGCCAATGATGATTTTCTCGCCGATCAAAGGACATCGTTGTAACATGGTCTTTCTCTAGCTGATGATGGAATTGATGGTAGGCGTCGGCGTGACTGAAGGCATCGGTGAGGGAGATTTGTGCTTGGCCGATGATTCTTCTCTAGCTGATGGGGGTGCATGTGATGTAGCGGTCGGTAGGAGGTTTTTGGGGTGAGCCGATGGTAGAAGTTTGGCCGATGGGCTTTTGGCGAAGGGTCGTGTGTCAAGCGTAGCAAAACGCTCGACACTTGATATGCATGCAGCCTCGTTTATAAACTGCTGAAGGAGTCTCTGTGGCATGCATGTGGGATTAATCTCCCTATATTATTTTGAACCTGCGATAAAACGCATTTTGGCGGGAAGCTCCATTTTGAATGCTGCGATGGTTCCCAAGTGAAACGCGGGTGGTTGAGCCATCAATGGCGATAGTGCAGAGGTATGGGCAATGGTACAAATAATCAAACTGCCCGATTATGAATGAAGACTCCCAGATGGCGGCGCAAGGCTCGAGGCCTCCCTTGTCTGCTGCATTGATGACTTCTGAGCGCCATTCTTTCTGATGGATGTATCTGGCAGATTTTTGACTTCTGGCTATGTAATTAATGCTGAGTACGCTTCCCTCTGGCTATTTTTAAGTAGGAAGTGTTACTCATTTTGGAGGTTGGATGTTTTTTGGGCTTTTTGCTCTGACTCTGAACATAAGGTGTTCACATTTTGAAAGGTATTTTTTGCTACAGACTCGGTCCTTAGTCTGGTGTACCAGTCTATCTTGTCTTGTAAATGATAATTTTCTCTATGATGACTTTCTATGCAGATTGATTTTAAATGAAAAACACCTGTGTGTATTGTTTCTGATTGTCTCCTGTATGTCATTTGTTTTCCTTTCAAACAAGGTTGTCAAGGGCTTCCAAGTTTTTCAGTATATGCATACTGTGTGTCTGATTTATTGCATCTACTCAAGGAGTGGTTAAATAGGCTTTTGATCAGATACAAAGGAAAATAGATTGCATCATAGGATCTATTAAGTATGATCATAAGTAATACTCTTTCTTGGACATGTTGCTGTTAGGCAGTAGCATTCTTCTCAGGTCCTCTAGATATGAATTAGTGTTGTCATGGGGAGACATTTACATTCTTAGATATGACTCTGCTGCCCAGATAAGGCACTGGTTTGGGAATCTGTCTGTTCAATGGGTCTAGGAAAGTCCCATAACTCCAAACACCAATTCAAACCATTTCATCCTTCCACCTGTTAGTTGTAGGATTAGGAGTAGGAAACCCCTGCATGCTCTCATCCCTAACCAGACACATATGTCCAAGAATGTTGCCAATCTTGTGATTTGTTATACAAATCTTGGTCCTTACATGAGAGTATTCTGCATGTTGCTGTCAAGTTATATCCTTTTGTCATTGAGCTAGTCAAGGTCATACTTTTATCAAATAGGGACCCCCCCCTTGGTACGACAGAACCAGAAGTGAAGGGGAGGAGCTCATGCAACCTCCTGTATTCAGTTGGCTGAATCTGCTTGTGCATTAGAACTGGCAAACCCTAATGCTGATTCAAAAGAAAAACCAACAGTGTGGATGTTCCTGATGATTATAATGTGCTTGTGGATACCTCCTGATCGTGTTCCTACTTTTTCATAGGTCCACGGAGAGAAATGAGGATCATGATTGAAGTTGTTCCTTGATAACGAAGCATATAACCAGTCTTAGCCGACTTGGTTAATTTCATTGATTGTGGAGATTCCTTGAAGATTGTGGAAGTGTTTCGTGGCATGTAAGATTGCATGTGAGTCCCAAATAAGGCATGGCATGATTTGCATACATCTTTACATCTTTTCCTTAGCATTCTTTTGTATTAGGTCTAGACCTATTTTATGTATGTTTGTAATGCTGACCTTGGAGATTGTTCCAATAGTTGATGATTGTAATGCCGACCTTGATGATCATTCCAAAGTTGATGTAGTGTATAAATACTTGTAATTGAATAGTGAAAAAGTATCCAAGTGTGAATATGTGAAGATAAAAGTGAAGTAAGGTAACAAAGCAGAGCAGAGGTGTTTGCGCTTCAATGGAACTGAACCTTGGCATGAAGTAGATGTTGTTATCTCAGTTCAACCCTTTGGTAGTGAGCCACCCATAGGTAGTGAACCATTCTTTGCAGTGAGCATTATAGGGCAGTGAGCCTCTATTTTTTAGTATTGATATAACATATATATTTTTGTGGGCTAACACCCACCATGGTTTTTCCCTTTCAGGGTTTTCCACATAAAAATCTAGTGTCTCCTGTGTTGTTTATGCTTTTGTGTTGAGCTTCTCATTTAATGCTTTCATGGTTACATCTGAATATAAGTAATTGATAAGTTGATGATCATATTTGGTTAAAAGTTGTAGGACAACTAATTCACCCCCCTCTTAGTTGTCCAGTGTAGTTCAACAATTTGTATTAGAGCCTAGTTCCTTTGAAGAAAGCCTAATAGCTTGAGGAAGATCCAGGATGTCTTATAGGAAGGAAGATCCACATTTTGATGGGACAAATTATGCTCTTTGGAAGGTACAAATTAAAAGCCATCTTCTTTGTCTTGGTTATAAAGTATGGAAGTCTACATAAACAAAATATACCATGCCTCAAAATGGTTTGACAACTAAAGATGAAATCAAAGAATATGAGCTCAATGTCAAAGCAAAGGATGCTCTGCTAAGTTCCTTAAGTGATTTAGTGTTGACAAAAGTTGTGGATCTTGAAACTGCAAATGAAGTATGGGTAAAGCTGAAAAATATGTATGAAGGAGATGAGTCTATGAAAGAAGCCAAGCTACAAATCCTGAAAGTGAAATATGAGGGTTTGAAGATGAATGAAGATGAAAACATAACAGCCTTTATGCAAAGAGTTGATGAACTTGTCACTGGAAGTAAGGGTATGGGAGGAACTCTCGGTGATAAGGAAGTTGTGATGAAAATTCTTAGATCACTACCAAAGTTATATGCTCACAAGGTAGCTACTATTGAAGAATTCATGACTGTAAAAACTATAGACAGAGATTAGTTGCTTGAGAAGCTTACATCTTTTGAAATGAGAGAATTCGGTGATGCCCTCCTTAAAGTTGAATAAGATTTTAAAGCCAGTACTTCAACAAAGATCTCCAAAGCTGAGAAATACAAGGTGGATGATGACTTTGATGAAATTGAAGCTAACTTTGTTGATAAGCTACAAAGAGGTTCCAGTAAATTCAAAGGCAAATTACCTTTCAAATGTTTCTCTTGTGGTAAAGTAGGTCATTATGCTTCCAAATGTCCTGAAAGAATTGAAAGAAATAAGAAAAGATATGAAAGCAGGTCTAGAGTTCCAAAGAAATGTTACTATGTTAGAGATTTGATGATGGAGTGATTGATAATGAATCTAAGGAAGCTAATGCTAGTGCAAATGAATGCCTATTTATGGCTATTAAAGAAGATCCTATGTCTACTAATTCTACTAGCTATGTGAAGGATGAAAAATTAGTAGAAGAAAGTGCTTTGGCTGTTCAGGTTGAGAAAGATAAGGATGAATGGATTATTGATAGTCGATGCTCACATCACATGACCGGTGATAAAAGTAAGTTTGTAAGTTTAGAAAAGTATGATGGAGGACTGGTTAGGTTTGGAGATAATGCAGTTGGTAAGATTTGTGGAAAAGGATCTATTTCATTTGATGGAAAGCATAATACTGACAATGTTCTATATGTGAAGGGTTTGAAGCATAATCTTTTGAGTGTTGGTCAGATGTGTGACAAAGGATATGATCTGAGATTCAAAGATAATGGGTGCAAGATAATGGAAAGTTCCAGAACTATGATTGCTACCGATAAGAAGACAAAAGGTAACATCTATCAATTGAGAGGAACTAATGAGTATTGTCTATTGGCTCAAGAAGATGAAAGTTGGATGTGGCATAGAAGGATGTGTCATATAAACTTTGACAGTTTGGTAAAGATAAGCTCGAGTCAGGCTGTGAGAGATTTACCAATACTTGTGAAACCCTCCAACTCAATTTGTAAGGAATGTTAGTTGGGAAAGAAGATAAGGACAAGTTTCAAGGGCAAAGAACAATTTTCTACCGGATTGCTGGATCTAGTGCATACAGATCTCTGTGAGCCTACACGGGTGAGAAGTCTACAAGGTGACAGGTACTTCATGTTGCTTATTGATGATTATTCTAGAATGACTTGGGTTACTTTTCTAAGAGATAAATCAAAAGCCCTAGAGAAGTTCAAATCTTTCAAGGCAATGGTTGAAAATGAAATAGATTTTAAGATCAAATGTTTGAGATCTGATAGAGGAGGTGAGATCACATCAAATGAATTCAACATTTTATGTGAAGAGCATGGGATAAAGAGACGGTTGTCTGCACCTAGGACTCCTCGGCACAATGGAGTTGTGGAAAGGAAGAACATGATAGTTCAGGAAGCTATTAGGACAATGATAAAGGAAGAAGATCTACTGGAAGTCTTTTGGAAAGAAGCTATTCCCACTGCTATCTACATTCAAAATAGAGTTCAGGTGAAAGGTAATGGTACTAAAACTCCCTATGAATTATGGTATGGAAGAATTCCCACAGTAAAATATTTTAAAGTCTTTGGAAGCAAACGTTATATCAGGAGAGATGAAGATCTAGGAAAGTTTGATCCAAGATGTGATGAAGGAATCTTTCTTGGATACTCTACCAAGAGTAAGGCTTACCAGTGCTACAACAAAAGGCTAAAAAATATTGTTGAGAGTGCAAATGTGAAGGTAGATGAAAGCAAAGAAAGAATATCAGACCTGATTTGTTATGAACCAGATGAACCTACAGTAATTGAAGAGGAAGATAAGCAAGTAGACAATCAGGATGAAGAAGAGGCCCCAAAAAGTGTTGTCAAGACTCCCAGGTATGTAAGGATCAATCATTCTGAAGAATAGATTATAGGTGATAAGAGCAAAGGCATGCTAACAAGAAAAAGAGCTGTAGAGGAACAAGTCAATTACTATTTGCTTTCGAAGATTGAACCAAAAATTGTGAATGAAGCATGCAATGATGAAAATTAGGTAAAGGCAATGGAGGAAGAAATATTGTAGATAGAGAAGAATGAAACTTGGGAATTAGTTCCTAGACCTGTAGACAAAAATGTTATTGGAACTAAATGGGTCTTCAGGAACAAGCTGAATGAAAATGGAGAAGTTGTAAGAATAAAGCAAGACTTGTATGTAAGGGATATTCTCAAATTGAAGGGATAGACTTTGAAGAAACCTTTGCCCCAGTAGCTCGGATTGAAGCAATTAGAATGTTTATGGTGTTTGCAGCTCATAAAGATTTTAAGGTATATCAGATGGATGTGAAATCTACCTTCTTGAATGGTAAATTAGAAGAGGAAGTATACATTGAGCAACCAGAGGGATTTCAATTGTCAAATCAAGGTGATATGGTATGTAGGTTGAAGAAAGCATTGTATGGACTCAAAGAAGCTCCTAGAGCCTGGTATGCAAGGTTAGATAGGTATTTATTGCAATTGGGATTTAGTAAAGGTACTGCAGATAGCAATCTGTACTTCAAAATAAATGATGATCAGATCTTGATTGTTGAGGTCTTTGTTGATGACATTATCTTTGGAGGAAATGAAGGTATATGCATAAGGTTTGCCAGTGAGATGAAAGGTGAATTTGAAATGTCCATGTTTGGTGAAATGAATTTCTTCTTGGGTCTGCAAATAAATCAATCAGATAAAGGAATGTTCATATATCAATCTAAGTATGTGAAAGAACTATTGAAGAAGTTTGGGATGAAAGACTCTAAACTAGTATGTACTCCCATGGTGACTGGTTACAAGTTGAGCAAAGTTGATGAGTCACCTGAGGCTGATAAAAAAAATACAGATCCATGATTGGAGGATTGCTTTATCTAACTCAAACCAGACTTGATATTATGCATGTAGTATGTCTTGTTGTAAGGTTTCAAGATGATCCAGGAGAATCACACATGATGGCAGTTAAGAGAATCTGGAGGTATTTGAAAGGTACTCCAGATTTTGGCTTATGGTATCCAAAGGACAATGATTTCACTCTCAGTGCTTATACAAATGTAGATTGGGCCAGAGATGTTGATGACATAAACAGTACAAGTGGAGGTGCATTCTTCTTGGGAAGTAGGTTGGTTTCATGGCTGAGCAAGAAGCAAGACTCAATCTCTTTGTCAACTGCAGAAGCAGAGTATACTACAGCAGCATTTTGTTGCACACAAGTATTATGGATGAAGCAAACCTTGAAGGATATAAGAGTTGTGTATGAAGATCCAATTGGAATCCTCTGTGACAATACAAGTGCCATAAACATTTCAAAGAATCCAGTGATGCTCTCAAGAACAAAACACATATCAATAAGGTATCACTTTTTGAGAGGGAAGGTGATAGAAAATGAAGTACAGTTGGAGTATGTGTCCACAAAGGATCAAATTGCAAACATTTTCACTAAGCCTCTGCCTAAAGATAACTTTGAGTATCTTAGAGAAAAGTTAGGGGTCATTACCCCTTCTGCCCTGAACTCAGATGCATAAGAATGCATCAATCCAGTGGAGCTCAAAGTGTCACTCTTTGATCTGGATTGATGTTTTGAGGGCTACTTTTCAGGGGGAGTAGCTAGATGTTATCGGTATGAGTGTCTGACAAGATAAATTCAGAGCAGCAGCAGGCAAGTATGTGCCCTTTTCCATTGATATCAAAGGGGGAGATAAATCATGTGAAAAACTCAGGGGAGAAAGAATGCAGATGTGTAAAGAGAAAGGGGGAGAATCTTGTCTTGATGATCTTTTTAATTTTTCACATCATATGTTGCCATCAATGACAAAGGGGGAGATTGTTGCAAGTATGTGCCTAATCGGTGTTGTCACTTATGTCAACATATCTGTGTTGTCATTGGTGTCAACTATGCTCTTACTTTGTTGAGGATATTGATAAAATTAGCCCCTCCGGTGATAACAATGTCTTGTATAGAAACAGTACATTACATGCAGAAGAACAGTCCAGAAGAATGTTCCACATTTCTTGTAGACTGGATATCTTTATCTGTGGATTGGAAGTTATTTAGAAACCTGTCTGAAGATGTCATAATCCAAGTTTGAGTCTCTGGTATGAAGAATTGAGATATGTTCACCAGAGTGAAAACAACTTTTTCGGTGTGTTTGGTGGTGACAGGGAGAAAGTGTTTTGCTCTGCATTCCTTCACATTGAAGAATTTTGATCTGCAGTTCTAGAGTGATGTTTGGGATAATATGTACCTTCAACTCCAATGGTTCATGATTTGGTGGTCCACAAGATATCTTTTATTTGTGACAGTGGTTGACAATGTTGTTCTTGTGTTTTGGTTTGAAGAATCTGATGAATAAAGTGTTTGGGTATTGTACGGATGTTACTGCTGATTATAATGTGCTTGTGGATACCTCTCGATCATGTTCCTACTTTTGCATAGGTCCGCGGAGAGAAATGAGGATCATGATTGAAGTTGTTCCTAGATAACGAAGTGTATAACCAATCTTAGCAACTTGGTTAATTTCATTGATTGCAGAGATTCCTTGAAGATTGTGGAAGTGTGTCATGGCTTGTAAGATTGCATTTGAGTCCTAGCTAAGGTGTGGCATGATCTGCATAAATCTTTACATCTTTTCCTTAGCATTATTTTGTATTAGGTCTAGACCTATTTTATGTATGTTTGTAATGCCGATCTTGGAGATCGTTCCAATGGTTGATGATTGTAATGCCGACCTTGATGATTATTCCAAGGTTGATGTAGTGTATAAATACTTGTAATTGAATCGTGAAAAAGTATCCAAGTGTGACGATGTGAAGATAAAAGTGAAGTAAGGTAGCAAAGTAGAGCATAGGTGTTTGTGCTTCAATGGAACTGAACCTTGGCATGAAGTAGATGTTGTTATCTTAGTTCAACCCTTTGGCAGTGAGCCTTCTTCTGGTAGTGAGCCACCCATAGGCAGTGAGCCATTCTTTGTAGTGAGCATTATAGGGTAGTGAGCCTATGTTTTTTGGTATTTATATAACATATATATTTCTATGGGCTAACACCACCGTGGTTTTTCCCTTTTAGGGTTTTCCACATAAAAATCTGGTGTCTCCTATGTTGTTTATGATTTTGTGTTGAGCTTCTCATTTAATTATTTCATGGTTACATCTGAATATAATCAATTGATAAGTTGATGATCATATTTGGTTAAAATTTTTAGGACAACTGATTCACCCCCCCTCTCAGTTGTCTAGTGTAGTTCAACAGATACACCCTAGGTGTTTGACTATTTCACTCCTAAGTACTTGTTTGAAGGAAAGGGCTAAAGGACACACCAAGTTCACAAAAAACACAAAGGATAGGAGGAATAGAGTACAACACAGCAAGCTCCAATTGATGATTAAATGTATTTAGATTGAATGCAATGAAACGACACAAAATATGTTTGTTTATGCACCTAAAATGTTCACTTTTTTCACCTTATTTCAATGTAAATGTATAAAAGAAGAGGTGTTGTAAGTAAATTGATTAGGGGAAGTGAATAATATCCCTGATATTATCCAATAATACAACAATATCCTTCACAACATGCCTATAGTGCAGATCTAGAGAGATGACAAGTCAAAATCTAGTGAAAAATGCAAGTTTTTCAAACCCTAATTGTGAAATTAAGGCATGAATATGTGAAAAATGATATGTAAATGAATTATAATCAGATTTATGATGCATAATAACTCAGCTCAGATCTTAAAATGATTTTAAAACCCTACAATGCTAAATGCAAGTGCAATTTTTATGAAAAATCCATGAAAATGCTAGTTTTGTTGAAATTGAGTATGTGCAAATGCAAATTTTTGAGATATAAATGCAAAAACACAGTAAAATCCAACACTACATACAAAATCAGATTTGAATGAGTGCCTAAGATGAGTAATAAAATTTGAAACAAGATTTTAACTACAAACCCTAGCTAATGCAAAACTAGGCTTTTATGAAAAATGCACAATTTTGAGCAATTTCTAATAATTTAAGCATGAAAATGCAATACAAATGATTAATTAATGATGAATTTCTGCAATTTAAATTATATATAATGAAAATAGTATAAACTAAATGGAAGTAAATTAAATTAATGCAAATTATGCCAGAATGTAAGCCTACGATGCCAATTTTTTCAAAATTTTCATTTTTTTTGTAAATTTTCAAATGGAATAAGATGAATGAATGCAAATCTAGAGTACAACACTCAGCAAGGTACAAAATTCAAATAAACATAGGTTCACCAAAATGTTATGTAGGAAAAAGGGGGAAATTGAATACAAGGATTAAATCCTCCTTTCACTACAACATTCAAGGACATATCAACTGAGTTGAATCACACTTTTGCAAGAGGATTCACCTACAAGTTAGGCTGTCACTTGGAAAGATGTGGAAATTCATATTTTGTCAATTAATGTATCAATTTAATGCCCAAATACCCTCAAAACCCAAATTATGCAAAACAATAAGTAAAATGATGAATTACGACAAATGCTTGTAGACTAAGGTAGTAGGCAGAGATTAATAACTGATCATTTTTTGAAGTTCAGGATATCGAATACTCAGGGACACTAGAATTAGCACCCCTGTCTAAGGAGGTGTTTTCTTTGTGGAATCCTAATCTCCTTCCGACACCGATGTTCATTGTATTTTTTGTTTCCATCCTGGGAGATGCGGAGGACACTAGCACTCGAGCCCGAGTCCAAGGCAGGGTGATTTTTAGGATGTTAGAACTTGATCTGTAGTTCAATTCATTTCATTCTCTTTCTCATCCTGATGATGGATCATGGAGTATGATCCGAAACGTCGATGTTAAAAAAAGCTACACAGTTTAAACCAGAAGCTTTACAATCATATCATGGACTGTGGAAATATCATGTCTTCTATGTCGGAACCTCTTCAGATGTTGATTGTTACTGTCCCAATGATTTTTATGTTTTCAACCTCAGAGGACACTGGAATTAGCGCCCAAGTCCAAACAATTCTTTTCTTTAAAGAACCAGAATCTACACATTGTGTCACTATTCCCTACAACTCCACTCTGTCAAGATACGACACCTATAACCTGCAATCACAAGGAGAGTGGTTGGGGATTTTGGTGTTTAGAGGCTTGCCTCAGTCAATCCCCAGAGAGATATTCAATTCTTTCGAAGACCATTACCAGATAAAGAGTGTGTATTCCTGTGGGATAGAGGCAAAACAAATTGATAAACGATTCAAACACAAATAGATATCAGCTCAGAGGTGTAGATCTCACATAGATGAAGACTCTTCAAACATGAGAAGATGAAGCCAAATCTGCAATCACAAACACAATAACAATGCTCTGCTCTACAACAATGAATATCTTGAATGCTCTAAAATTATATGTTTTTCAAAAGTTCATAATCATATTCTAGTTAGCTTCTAGTTTGCAAATGAAACCCTAAACACGCTTATATATGCAACTAAATACATTCTCGCTAAGAATTTCATAATTCAAACTTAAGATGTCGTCATGGGACCTAATTAACGGTCACAAAATTGACAGTCAAATTTGGGACGTGTCTGAAATAAGGTAGGACAAGGGCGCTAGCGCCCATGTCCACAGGTCCTTTTTCAAGGGAGGATCAAATGCCATAATGTCCTTCATGCCCCATGTGTCATGGGTTTTAGACCATTTTCTTCTGGGAGTCAAAGTTAACATGTATGATGCAAAACAAGGGACTCAGGAGCTAAACCTAGGAGGGAAAAAGTCTAGGGAGACATTTTCTGACATAACACTAGATTCTCCTGACCATTCCCTTATGGATGGTAGGGTGATGAATATGACACATTAATGCCATATGTATTACAAAAGTCCTCAAATTCTTCATATCTAAAGCACATTGCATTATCCACAATCACCCTAAATGGCACTTCAAATCTGGTGACAATATTAGTTAGCATATTAAAATCTATGACCACTTTACTTGTTTCTTTCCTTGTAGGGATAGCTTCAATCCATTTGGTAAAGTAATAAATAGCCACCAAGATCCATTTGTACCCCCACTAGATTTTTATGTAATTTCACCAATAAAGTCAATACCCCACTGTTGAAAAGGAGCTTTAGTTTGCATGGGTTTAAGAGGCAATGCTCCCGAGTACTTGAGTTTTCCTAAAAACTTTTGACATGCCTCACACTTCCTTACCATTTTTTGTGTATCAACAAACAAAGGGCCAATAATAGCCTGCTCTGAGGATCTTGTAAGCAGTGGTCTTTGCAGTGAAATGTCCACCACATACTCCACCATGTAGTTCATTTAGGACACTGTGTGCTTGATTTTCATCCAAACACAATAGAAGGACCCCATCTCTATTTCTCCAATACAAATCCCCTTGCATGAATACATACCTAATTGCCTACAACTTCAAAGTCCTCTTCTAATTTTTAGTCATCTTTGCAGGACAATTCATGGATTTTAGATAGTGTATGATGTGGGTATACCGCGAGGTCATTTCGAAGTTGTGCTTCATGTCTTCCTCCTCATGGATAAAATTTACTTGAGAGGCCTCAAGATTTGTTTCAGCCATCAATTTGGTGAGACCTTGTCCTCTGACCAATTTGATGATTTGGATATCAATATTGAATTCATGAACCTTATTTATCCACCTACACCTTCTACCAGTGACCTCTTATTGTACAAAGATATCTTTAACTGCTGCATGGGGCACGTACGTTACTATATTGGCCCCTACCAAATAGGGTCTAAAATTTTTCACAGCTTGTACTAAGGCATAATCTTGCTTTTCCATGATATCATACTCCAGTTTGGTAGCTTTCAAGGATTTGCTAAAAAAGGCTATTGGTTGCTCATACCCCTCACTATTCTCTTGTAACAGGACTATAGCTATAGTATGGAAAGATGCAAATGAAAAAAAACTGAAAAGGATAAGAGAAGTCAGGTGATTTCAACATAGGGGCTTCCTTTATAGCCTCTTTGATGCTCTTAAAATCTTTGACTGGCTCTTCATCCCATGTGATAATTCCTCCTTTCTTCAGCATCCTAGAGATTGGTCTGGTGGTTTCTACAAAATTTGTAACAAATCTCCTCAGAAAGTTTATTTGTCCAAAGAATGAATGAATCCCTATGACATTCTTGGGTATTGGGATTTTATCAACAGCGGCAACCCTTTCAAGGTCAATCTTGATCCCTTCATTAGACACAATATGGCCTAGTAGTTTGCCTTATATTACCCCAAATACACATTTCTTGGGATTTAAAGATATGCGAAATTCCATGCTTCTCTCAAAAATCTTTTCTAAATGGGAATAGTGGTCCTGTTCATTCTTAGAATAGGCAATTAAATCATCCTAATAAACTACCATTATAACATTGATGAGATCATAGAAGGCTACATCCAAAACCCTTTGGAATGTGGCTCCTACATTTGTTAACCCAAAAGGCATTCTGACATATACATAGGTGCCCCATGGAGTAATAAATGTAGTTTTATACTCTTTAGACTCCTTGACCATTACCAGGTTATATCCAGAAAAACCATCCATCATTGATAAGAGTTCACAACCAATTACCCTATGTAACATGGCCTCCATATTTGGCAAAGGATAGTTATCCTTTAGTGATGCCATATTTAGGGTTTTGAAGTCAACACAAAGTCTGATATCTCTGTTCTTTTTCCTAACATGGACCAAGTTAGACACCCAGGTTGAATGCCTAATGGGCTTGATTATTCCACCTTCACTTAACTTGGCCAACTCTTGCTGCATTTTTGGTCTTAGGGTGGGATTTATGAGTCTCTACTTCTGCCTAAAAGGTTTTGCATCTGGCCTTAATGGGATTTCATGTTGGAATAAGTTTTCCCTATATGCTTTAAGGTCATCATAAGACCATGCAAAAAACCCTTTTATGTTTTCTAAGAAAAGCAATCAGCATTGTCTTGATCTTAGGGTTTAGGGACTTACCTATGTAGACAAGTTTTGGTTGAGCTTTTGTCCCAAGTTTCACCTCCTCGAGATAATTTTGATGCACTGGTGCTGATTTGGCAGTTTGTCTATCATTGCCATCAAATACTCTTTCCAAGGCAACCAACCCTATTGGAATCTTGTTAGTTTTCAATTGGATGATTTCATTCCCAAACATAGTCTCCTTACCATCAACTACTTCTACAAACTCTTGGAAGTCAATTTCCTGTGCATGGTACTCATCAACACAGTTCATGAATTTGTACAGGTCTTAATCATCCTTAAAAAACTGCCAATGACAGATGTTATCTGGGATAGAAAGCTTTGTCAATATCTCAACTTTTGAGATTCCTGCCAGGGTTAGATCCTCTAATCTGACTGCAATGTTGGCTAGAAAATCAGCCATTACATTTTTATTCCTTTCTACCCAATCAATAGAGAAACCCTCAAACTCCTCTATTGTGTCCCAAACAACATTCCTGTACTGCTTGAGCCTTTTGTTTTTGGAGGCATACTTAGATTTGATATGTGAGACTACTAACTCGTAATCTCCTAAAACATTGAGCTTCTTGACTCCATGTTTAAGAGCCATTTTCAATCCCAAAAGCAAAGCTATATATTTAGCAACATTGTTTAATGTACATTCAAGACCTAATTTAAAGGATGATTTGAATCTCTTTTTAGAAGGAGAAATAAGTACCACTCCTGCTCCAGAACCTTCTCTAGAGCAAGCTCCATCAAATTGCATAAACCACAAGCCATCATCATCTGGGGATGATTTAGGACTGTGATTTGAATGCTCATCCTAATCATTCTCAATTGCTTCAATCCTGAAGTTATCCATGACAACATCTAAAAAGCATATCTGATCATCATCTTCATTAATGCCATCTATTATCTAGGGAGACTTCTTCTCCCTATCAAGTCTCACTTCTTTTCCATCCATGGGAATCATGGCATAAGATGAATCTATTTGGTTGTTGCCTCCTATAGTGGAGGCCCATTTTCTAGATAATAGCATTCCATACAAGGGTGGGATGTCTACTACTATGATATTCATCTTGTACTCTTTATTTAAATAAGATACAAGCCTAAAGCTTATGTCTTTGATGACTCTGATAATAGGGACTTCCTTGGAATCCATAGCAAAGCAATTTCCATAGGCCTTAGTGACTTGAAAGCCCAATGTCTCCATGACTCCAAGCGGCATTATATTAGCAGAGGCTCCTTGAAAGGAAGCTAGGTGTGCGGAAATCACTTCCTACACTAATCTAATGAGGGGAGAGCTATGTAAATTCAAATTAATCCTAACTATTACAGCAATGTTAAACCATTAACATGATATATTGCAACAATACACATAGAACCAAAAGAAAACAGAAGAAGAGAGACAAGATATATGGTGGGGAAAACCCTTATTGGGTGAAAAACCCCACACTTAGAAACCTGCACAATGTATTATCAAAACTATATAATTTTTACAATACAATTGCAATGCAAACTTCAATGGTCCTTGACACTCGTGTCTAGAGTCAATCTGGTAGCATAATAGTACCTATAAAACCTATAATACAACTCCTCCTCCAAGCACCTATTTATATAGAATATACAAGGCAAAATTGGCTCTATCTTGGAATGGGCGTCCAACTTGGCCTCATGGCCCAAAACCCACACCTAGGGACACTTGGTCAACATTGTAGAATGTTCATGACACTTTTCCACAACTCCCATCCCAAAGAGGTCACCTATTTCCAAAATGGGCTATGACAGATGCTCTTATGACTCTTACGACTGTCATAGAATCTATCATAGTATTTACAACTTATAGCTGTAAGAGAATATGTCATACACAGGCTATAAATAGCATATTCTCTTACAAGATGTCATTGTCCACCTTGGGGAGCCCAAAGATGCCTTTTTCAAAGATGCTTCATGACACATGTCTTCACCTATCTTACAAGCCTCTATTTCTGACTCTTACATGTCATAACTTTGTCAAAGGAATCTGTCATAACCATTTTGGTCAATATTCCCTTACACAACATCCAAGATGCCGACACATGGAAAAATATTCCTACCACTAAGTGGGATGCCTATCTCCTCATGTGAGGATAAAATTACATGTGGTCATATGCCATGTAGGATGATACATCACCGTGCCAACTCCCACAATATGACAACATAAGATTTGCATCCTTATTTTACAATAGGCAAATAATAAATAAATACAATTTAAAAAAACAAGGAATTACCAAGGTTGAGACACCTTAATTCCCAACATCTCCCACTTGTTGAACACCTTGTAAGAGCCAATAGAAAAATAGGATTTAACTGTTGTAGGCCGAGAGGCCCATAGACTCTGAACACCATCTGAACTTCTCTATGCTCACTGGCTTCGTCAATGCATCTGTAACATTCTTCAATGTATCTACCTTCTCCAAATTTACCTTACCATCATCTACCATGTCTCGCATGAAGTGAAACTGAACATAAATATGCTCTATTCTGGCATGGAAAGTTGGATTCTTTGCAAGGCAAATTGCACTCTAACTGTCACAACTGATTGTAATTTGACCTGCATCAACACCAATATTTGAACACAATCTCTTAAGCCAAATGGCTTCCTTACAAGCATGAGTTTCTGCCATATACTCAGCTTCTGTCGTGGACAAAGAAACCATAGGTTGTCGCTTACTCATCCAACTAATAGCACCACCAAATAGTGTAAACACATAAGCATTGGTGGATCTCCTACTGTCAATGTCACCTGCCCAATCTAAATCCATAAATCCATGAATATCAATAGAATATGGAGGTCCTGTAACATTACCATGATAGCATATGGAATACTCAGAAGTACCCCTCAAATATCTAAACACTCACTTAACTGTATCCCAATGTACCCATCCAGGATTAGCCATAAATCGACTAAGGACTCCCACTGCTTGGGCAATGTCTGGTCTTGTGCAGACCATAACATACATCAAACTGCCAACATCACTAGCATAAGGTACTCTGCTCATGTCCTCCACCTCACTAGGAGATTTTGGACAATCCTCAATAGACAACTTTGTTCCCAAAGAAACTGGAACACACAACAATCTACAATTTGCCATGCTGAACCTGTCCAACACGATCTTCACATACTTACTCTTGTTTAACCAAAGTTTTCTATTAGCTCTGTCTCTTCTGATTTCCATTCCTAGAATTACCTGGCTGCCCCTAAATCTTTCATTTCAAACTATGCTGACAACTGAGATTTAAAATCAGAAATCATATTCTTACCCTTCTCAATGAGCAACATATCATAAACATACAATGCAACAATGAGAATATGATCACCATCAAACTTATAATACACACAGTGATCTGATTTCGATCTCACCAATCCAATTGACAACACAAAGCCATCAAACTTCAAGTAACACCTCATAGGAGACTGCTTCAAACCATACAAAGACTTCTTTAACTTGCAAACCAAATTTTCTTTGCCTTTCACCATGTAATGCTCTGGCTGTGACATGTAGATTTCTCCCTCCAAGTCACCATGAAGGAAAGTTGTCTTCACATTCATCTGTTCTACCTCTAAGTCATAAACTGCTGCAAGAGACAATAGGAATCGAATGGATGTCAGATTTGCAATGGGAGAGAAGATATCACCATAATCTATACCCTCCACTTGTGAATACCCCTTTGCAACCAATATGGCCTTATACTTCTCAACATTGCCATCTGCACCAAACTTCTTCTTGAACATCCATTTGCATCCAACGGGTTTCCGTCCAACAGGCAAAGGCACCAAGTCCCAAGTTTGATTCTTTTCCAAAGAAGCCATTTCATCCTCCATGGCCTCCTTCCAGGAACCTACATCTTTCATGTCCATAGCCTCTGATACAGTTCTAGGTTCATCACTATTAGGAAGCAAAGCAAAAGAGCAACTAGAATCAAGCAATGTAAAACCAAACCTCTCAGGTTGCTCTCTTATCCATGTAAACCTCCTCAAGAGCTGAGGTTGAGGTTCAACTTCTTCATCTGAGCTTTCAGAGCTGCTAGAGCTCTCCTCATCATTAGGTCCAACATTGTATTTTTGTTCAGTCTTCTCAGGGGTAGTAGGAAATTGAACAACATCCTCTTTCTTTTCTTTTTCTTCTAGTTGTAAAACAGTGGAAGAAGGTGTAAGCTCTCTAAAGATGACACTTCTGCGATACAACACTTTTTCAGCCACAGGGTCCCAAATCTTGCATCCTTTCACACTAACACCATAGCCAATGAAGATACACTTAACAGCCTTGTTCTCTAATTTTGACCACTTCTCCCTAGGCACATGTGCATATGCCTCACAACCAAAAATGCAAAGATTCTTATTGAAGGCTTTCTACCAGACCACACCTCCATGGGTGTCTTTCCAACAAGAGATGATGTAGGAGATCTATTTACTAGATAGCAAGCATTGGCAACAACTTCAGCCCAAAACTTTTGTTCTAGGCTAGCTCCACTAAGCATACTCCTAGCCTTCTCCATCAGTGTCTTGTTCATCCTATCTGCAACTCCATTTTGCTATGGGGTGTATGGAGTTGTCTTATGTCTTTCAATCCCAAGTTCCTTGCAATATTTATTGAATTCTGTAGCACAGAACTCACCACCGTTGTCAGTTCACAAACATTTAATCTTTTTACTAGTCTGATTTTCAGTAAAGGATTTAAACTCCTTAAACTTACTATAGACTTTAGATTTTCTTCTGAGAAAATAAATCCATGTCCTTCTACTAAAGTCATCTATAAAAGATACAAAGTATACAGATTTTGATAATGAAGGAACATTAACAGGACCAAATACATCAAAACGAACAAGGTCCAACACACCAGAAGACTTATGAGAACTCAAGAAAAATTGAACATGGTTTTGTTTTCCATATATGTAATGATCGCAAAAGTCAAACTCAAGATTACAATCAGCTAACTTTTAGGGTACGCAGACCCTTCTCAGCAATGTGGCCAAATCTTTTATGCCATAACATTGTCTTTTCAGCAGGAAGCTTAACTTCCAAGGCATGATTACAACCATTAGGACTAGATACAACAGATTTCTTCACTGCTCATTTAGATGGTGGGCATGAAGTGATTGCTGCCCCCTTCTTTGAGTTAGAAGAACTATTACATTGTGAAATGCATGCCTCCAGCTGAAACAGAGTACCTCTCCTAGTACCCTTAGCAAGCACCATAGCTCCTTTAGTCATCTTGCATCCTTCTTTTGAAAAGACAACCTGCACACCTGCATCATTCAACATACTTACAGAAAGCAGGTTTTGTGCTAAGCCTGGGATGTGTATAACCCTAGAGATCCCCTTCACTCATCCATCAGGGAATCGGATAGAGACTCTTTCACGACCAACAATCTTTAGATGAGAGTCATCACCCAGGTACACCTTTCCACCATCAAACTCCTCATACTTTGTGAACTAGTCTCAATGTGAGGTCATGTGGAATGATGCACCAAAATCAATTAGCCACACATCATTAGATGCATGGGTTGCTAGGGCTGCGATGAAGGCATCGCCATCATCTTGTGACTTGTCAGAATCCAAATCAGGAGCTTTCTTCTTCTTTTTCTTCTCCTCTCTGTATTCCTTTCAGAAATACCTAGTTTTGCCACAATTCCAATAGAGAGCCTTGGACTTTCTAGGAGATTTAGATCTTCCACAGGATTTGGACCTACCCTTCTCATCTTTCTTATCCTTCTTTTTCCCTTTCTCCTTAGGTCTTCCACGAACCGCAAGAGCCTCTTTGGCTTACTCAGAAGACTTTCTCTGCATCTCTTCAGATAACAGCGAAGAAACCACTTCATCCATTTTGAATGTGGATGTGGTGCTTCCAATAGCCATGACAAGATGATCCCATGAATCTAGTAGAGAACAAAGTAAGGTCATACATTGAACCTCCTCCTCCATCTTCACACCAACGGATGTTAATTGTGCAACCAACATCTTAAAAGCATTCATATGTTCTGCAATAGATCCTTCATCCTCCATTCGAAGAGAATACAACTTCTTTCTCAGGAAAAGTTTATTAACTAGGGATTTGGCTTGATACACATCTCCCAACTTCTTCCAAAGTAAATTTGTAGTAGCCTCGTCATGGACATTTAACAAAACAAAATTAGCAAGACTAAGTCTTATGAGACCCTAAGCCTTCTGATCCTTTAGGTCCCAGTCAGCTTGTGACATTGTAGCTAGTTTAGTTCCACTGATAGTTTCCCAGAGGTCTCAGTCTATAAGCATGTCTTCCATCTTGAGCTTCCAAAGCTCAAAATTACTGCCATTAAATTTCTCTACCTCTATCCTCCCGGATGTGCTTGCCATCTCCTTGCTTTAATAAGATTTAGAATACTCTACATAGACTCCCACTCAACTTAAGATCAGCTCAAAAAACCCCTACACAACAACTAGGACCAAAGGTGATCAAGCTCTGATAGCAATTGAAAGGAAGCTAGGTGTGCGAAAATTGCTTCCTACACTAATCTAATGAGGGGAGAGCTATGTAAATTCAAATTAATCCTAACTATTAGAGAAATGTTAAACCATTAAGATGATATATTACTGCAATGCACATAGAACCAAAAAGAAAACAAAAGAAGAGAGACAAGATATATAGTGGGGAAAACCCTTATCAAGTGAAAAACCCCACACTTAGAAACCTGCACAATGTATTATCAAAATTGTATAATGTTTACAATACACTTGCAATGCAAGCTTTAATGGTCTTTGAAACTTGTGTCTGGAGTCAATCCGACAGCATAATAGCACCAGTAAAACCTATAATACAACTCCTCCTCCAAGCACCTGTTTATATAGAATATACAAGGCAAAATTGGCTTTATCTTGGAATGGGTGTCCAACTTGGCCTCATGGCCCAAAACCCATGCCTAAGGACACTTGGTCAACATTGTAGAATGTTCCTGACACTTGTCCATAGCTCCCATCCCAAAGAGGTCACCTATTTCTGAAATGGGCTATGGCAGATGCTCTTATGACTCTTACGACCATCATAGAATCTGTCATAGCAGTTACAACTTACAACTGTAAGAGAATCTGTGATACACAGGCTATAAATAGCATATTCTCTTACATGTCATAGTCCACCTTGGGGTGCCCAAAGATGCCTTTTTCAAAGATGCTTCATGACACATGTCTTCACCTGTATTACAATCTTCTATTTCTGACTCTTACATGTCATAACTTCATCATAGGAATTTGTCACAACTATTTTGGTCAATATTATTGTTATCACTAAAAATTGCACCCGTATGCAAGGCTGGTAAAGCTCTGCAATTTCATGTAACATGGGACTAATTTCAGGTTGTGGGTGCCCTATAATGAAATTAGACCTCTAGATTGTGGGCTGGTTCCCTTCAAATGTTCTATTGGGATGTATATTTTTTCTATTTTGGAAAAGGGAAGAAAGAAACTATGGTATGCAAAAAATATAAAATTTGGTGATGCACCTGATTTGAAAAAAATATGCAATCTGATCCACAATATTTCTTAGAAATCTTACTTTCACATAGTCCAAACTTGGCATAAATATCACAAAAGTGATTCTAAGGAAGGCTTGAAAATAGGGTTTCTATGAAGGAAATGTTTTTCACAACACAAAAAGACTATTTCCAGTTAACACAACCTAAGATCTGTGATGATTATATGCTTAATGCTGCAAACAAGAAAGTGAGACAATAATTTTAAAGGTTTAATGTTTAAACATAGCAAAATTTCATCAAATCACTTCAAATAATTAGCATTAAATGGATAGGTAATTAATTGACCTCAAAGAAATAAGGGAAATACTACACATAAGACAAAAAAGAACCTGTAACCTGCCAATCTCTCAATAAAATTGTAAAAATGAGCTACAAGAATTCTCCAATCTATCTAAATCAGAATGAGAATCAAGAACTAACTTCATAATGAATGAAGTTTTTACAATATATAGAAAAGATAGGTCAAAAAATGACCTATAGACAACTGGAATTTGAACCTCAGTTATCTCAAAATAGCACATGCAAAAACTAATAACTAATTCCCGTGCAAGCCCTAAAATCCAGCAAAAACACCTCCAAACTGATGGAAAATAGATATAATATGTCAAAACTAGTGTTGGTCCATGCACCAATGAAATGGAGTACCTAACTCAAGGTGAACTGCTCATATAACTCCTTAATCTGCTCCTCCAAATGCCTCTAACTAAAAGCTCAAACTAATGACTTAATTCCTCTTATCACTCCATGCACAAGTCAAAAAATAACTTATATCTTCACCAATCCATGCAATGTAATGACAAATAAATAATATTCAATAAATGAATATTCTATCCAAGTCCTCTTGTGTGCTATATATGACTTATATTCTAAAATAATTTATTTAAGGTATTATTAGAACTATTGGTGTAATTGTCCTAATAATATCTTTATTAAATTATAATATATATGCTATTTAAATCATAAGTCAAAAACCTTATATCTCCCTTTGACTATACATTCTTACCATGCAATAAGTCAAAAATATCCTTATTACTCTATGCACAATGTCAAAAGTATTACAAACACTTAGGTATAAAAATACCCCTTATCACTCCAATTACATTGTCAAAAAGGAATGGCCTCACTGCCATGTGACCTCCATCATGCAAAATAAATCAAAACCCTAATAAAACCTCTTCCACCTAGCCATACTTGTCCATCCTGCATCTTCATGCAAATATATCTTCTTCCTTTCCACTATCTCCCTCATGCAAAAAACAATGATAGTCTTGCCACCTTGCAATCTCATTTTGCCTTCATACATCTTTTACCTTTGACTTCTTTTGATGATTCCTTCCAAAAGCATAAGGAATATTCCACTTTGACCATGCAAACCCTCATGTCGACCTTAAGGTAATGAGCATCATTTTTGAGTAAAATAGTTGAAATTTAGAAGGAAAGAGGTTTGCATTATTAAAAATCATAAGGCACTAAGGCCTAAGTCTTACCCTTATTTCTACCGACCACCTTTGTCATCTCTTACACCCCTCCTATAGGCCACTCCATGCAATAATCACTAGGCAATACATCATTGGAAGTTTTGACCACAATCGACAAAAGATAGTAATGATATTGGCATTTTATGGGTCAAAAAAGAATGATGAAAAAGAAGGTTAGAATAAAATAGTGAATCGCCCTACACTTTGTCATTCATTTTTACTCTTTTATTCTTCTGGTTGCCGCTCTACAACTCCTTTGCACTCTAGGGTTTGATCATTCTCTATGGTTTCTCCTTGCAACTTCATGACCTCTTTGCACTTCTTTGAGTGAGAAGATAAGGTGGCGACTGGTGAGTGATGTATCATTGGTTGTATGCTGTCATTTCTTTACCTTTTCTGTAGTTTCTTGACCCTATGGTCGTGGCCATGCACTTACTACTCTCTGCTAGTTCTTTAACACATGCTTTGTTTCTTGTTCTGTGTTTATCTTGAAACTCTTGCAAAATGTGAGAAAAGATAAGAAAAACCTCAAAAAGGAGGCTGCGGCTATGCCATCCTTCTTCTTCAACAAACTTGAGGTAAACTGCTAGCTCTTTTTTACTTTCTCAAGCTCTCTTATCACTACATCTTGAAAAAGAGATAAGGGTTTTGTGATTTTGTGCATCTTGAACCTTCTTGGCTATGGCCATGTATTTACTTTGCTTCCTGTAGTGCTCATTTCACTAATAGCCAAAAATGAAAATAAGGGTTTCAAGGTTTCTAAGATGGGTATTTCATATTTATCATATAGTAACTCTTCTAGTCAAGGCCATGGAAGTAGATGTATCCTTGTAACCTTCATTTTGTTGTATGAAATAAAATGAGATAAGGATTTCAAATTTTTTTACAAGGGTTTCATTCTTTTCTCTAGAAAGGATAGCTTTGGTTTGTTATTTCTGACAAACCCTAATAGGGTTGTATGCTTTTGTACCTCCTTTTTCCTATGTGTAACAAGACCCCCCTATAGCAGTACGAAATTGAGCTTATATCTTGAAGTTCTTTGTTTTTCTTGCAAGAAAAGGGCAAAAGAAATACAATGTTTGTTGTCTCTGATAGTGAATTGTGAGGCATTGTCTCTTTTCATGTATTTGTATGCACTAAAAATTGACGAAGGGTCTGTAGCTCTCTGTAGCTTTGTTTCTTCTTTGACAAATTTCTTGAATATGGACAAAAACCCTGGCTTATGAAGCAGAGAAGATGCATTTTTGTCCTTTCCAGGCATGGTGTAGACTAGCTTTGTCCCTTGGACTGGACTGCATGAGTTTCTCTCAAAGGCTATTGCTGCCCTCTTCTTCTCATTTATGTTCACTCTTGGCTCATTTTTCTCCTGACATTTTATGACTGTATCTTCCACTGGTTGATCATTTAATAGCAATTTTACACCTCATTTGCAACAAAAAGTGGTAAATATCTGTCCTATTGCCTGTTTCTTAGACTGAGCTTCCTGATTGCTGGAGTGAATGGGCTTTAGAGTTGAATGATTGTCGCCTCATTTGTGACTTGTGGGATCACTATTGTCTCCATTTACATCTTGTTGTGGCACTCTGTAGATAATCTTTCTAACTGCCTTTATGCATGCTCACCTGCTTATCTTTTGATGCATCTGGATCTTATCGTAGCATACAGTATCATGTCTTTGATCTCCTCCTTCAATTCTTTATCATGGAAAATGTTTATTATAATTGTGTCATTCAGAAACAATGGCATATGAAAAAAAGACTACTTATCTTGTGCCTCTCTCAATCATCATTACTGAAGCATTTGGCATATCATGTGCCTTCTACTATTTCTCCTCCATCATTAATGTGGTATTCACTTTCAAGATTGTTCTACTCCTATTGATGGGCATGGAAGTTGGAATTTATTTCTGACTATAATATCTTCCACAGTTCACTTCATGATTACTGTCATAACTATTCATAGTAAATGTGACTGCACTTGTTTAATTCTGGCAAGGTATCTCTCCTTCTGGCATTTGCTGACTGTAGCATGATGTCTTTTCACTATTCCAAGGCATATGAGATAATGATTGTTTCTCCAATATAGTGATGAGATTGGGATCATGCTATGATTTCCATGTGTCACTTGAATGTTTGAATGTTGAACATTTGATTACATTGGGATTGTGGCAGCTACCTGGGAATATAGGCTCTCTATTGATGACTTAATCCTATGGAATTTTGACTTGGTTGTTTCATCTTGAAAGCTATGACATAGCTATTCCACATATACTGCTTCATTTTCTTTATCATCTTGTTCCTTCATTATGGCATATGTCTGTCAGAGTTATTGATGCCTTGCTATTTTGATTTTGTCTTTTTAAAGGCATAACCTGTATCATTTATCTCAGTTGGCTGATCACTTTGAGTACCTGTAACATGTCATTTTACTTCTTGCTCTTTTATTATAATTAGATGATACTTTTACATGATCTATCTTGTAACTTGTTCAAATGATACACAAGCTCTGTGTCTTGGAAGATTTATTTTGCTTTTTTTATCTTCATCAGGCACAGTAATCTGAACACTCATAGCATGTCCTTGTACTATGAATGCACTTTGTCAGTTGTTCTTGTCACTTGTGATAAAATAAATACATGCATTCAAAATGATTCTATACCTCAGATGGCTCCTATACCCTGTATATGTTGTTTGATATGTACACGAGACTTGATTGGCATATGAAAAAAAGACTACTTATCTTGTCAAAACTGTAACATGATATTTATTTGTTGTTCTTATACACATGATTAGATAAGCTTCTTAGTGTATACTGTAACTCATGTGCATAAGTATGTTTTCTAAAAGAAATGATTGCACTTATCTCTATTCACTCTTCTGTCATTTCTTAAGTCTGATTTTTCAAATGTGACATAAATCATGATAGAAAACATGGTATTCTGATAATGATATGAAAAAGATAAAATACCTTTTGTGACTGTAATCTAATTTTTGCACTTTGTCAACTTGACTCAGTCATGTTAATTTTATTTATCTAATCAACTATAATAATGTCATGATGACATAACTTTTCTACAAGTTGATTAGATGATGCATGATGTAGCTTGGAATGATGCATCCTGCCTTTTCTGATACTCTTTTCAAATGAAAAGAAACATGTTGGGCTCAAACCCTTGTGGGAGCCACATTTAATCCACATGTTTATTTGTCTTCAAATTGGAAACAATACTTGTCCTATACCTGCACAATGAACAAACAAGTTAGCATAAAAATATACCTGATAGTATTGATTTATCCTCTTCATGGTTTCTTCTTGATCTGTGTCACTTATCTGATCTGATCTCTCATATGAATGCATGATGTGATAAGTAGATGTTTCTATTTGATAAAATCATGTGATAACTTTAAACATCCGGAGCACTAACAGGGTTGTCCCCAAAATTTTATAGGTTCAACTGATGATGGAGCTAAAGTAAAGACTGAAGACTAAAGACTTGAAGACCGGCATCAACAAACAACCTTCTTGCTCAGGCAATGATGGATGTTTCATTTTATCATGTGTTCATTTCTTTTCCTTTTATCAAATAGATGCATAGCTTGCATGTCTGCAATTGCTCAGTCTAGTTACTCACATGACTTGTGTGGGACACATTTGAACACTTCTTTTAAACATGATCAGTTAATTTCTCTTATGCATATGATATATATGTATTTCCTTTTCAATCAATGCATGAGATAAAGTAATAGATACTTCAATGGATGTTCAAAACATGACATGAAATAACAGTTCAATACAAATATCTTTCTTTCTTTTATTCAAAATTGATTAACTAAATAATCAATCTAACTTATAACTCTTGAAAGATAACATGATGCAAAAACAACTATATTTCCTGAATGACTAGTACCTTGACAATCCTATTCTCTTGTCATGATAACTCATCAGTCTTGATTAGACTGATGGGTTATCCTGTCAAATGAATCTCTTTCTCTACTCTTGTCAAGATATCAACCTATTCAATAAATGCATAACCTTAAAATTTTCTTTTATTCCTTCTGAACAATTACATTTAGGTCCAAATAATTTTAAGTGTGAACAAAAAATTATTAACATTTCTGACAACCTCTCTGGGGTGTTTGCTTGCTAAACAGCTTGGAACCTGTAGCCTTTGCAACTCCATTGGGCATAGAGTCTTTTCTACCCTGAACTTAGAGAATTTCTGCAACTCATACTAATTGAACATAACAGCAGCAACAAATTGAAAAACTGAAACTAAACTAACTTGCTTAAAACAAAATCAGCAACATGTGCAAAAGCACTTCTTGAAAACAAAACAAGAATAACTAAAACTAAATGTGCAAATGCACTTATTTGTAGCATAAGGATGCCTTACTAGTAGCATAACTTGAGATGAATCCCATTAACTGGGATTGGCAACACCTCACCATCTAACTTAGCAAGCTGGAATACATTGTGTTGCTTGCATTCTGTTATTATATATGGTCCATCATGTAGGCAAGAGACATTGTGTGGCTTCTTGTTTATTGTCATTGATGGCAACAAATTCCATCCCACACATCCGCAGCACATGGTATGTCTATACCGGAAGTCAGATTGAAGAGTATTTTGGTCCGGTGAGCAAGAACAGAGCATGCAACAAGGTCTGACAATCAGGTCCAAATCTCTCAGAGAATGTATCTCAGCAAAGTTTATACTTGGGGAAGTCAAGAGGAGTACCATGACTACTACATTCTAGAGATTGAGCCTCCGGTGATGAAAGAGTGAAAAGAGATGAGCATCTAAGTGTTGAGTTCTTGACAGGCAAAGTTAACTGAGGAAGAACTGACCGACAAAACATCAGACCTTAATCCGGATGAGAAATTGATGATGGTCAAGCTATTTGAGGAATCATACATGGTTGGCTGACATAATTGATGACTTATATATCTATGTTTTTCATACGCATCACTTAGTAAGCATGGATTCAGCCGACATACCAGAGTTTGGGAAAATATTGAGTATTCTGGATGTCGACTAGATTGATGTTGAAATCCTTAGTGCAGATATATATACCAGATGGATTTCGATGTGAATTAATGTGGATTGAGACATAATGTGTGATAAAAGGCAAAGATAAGTGTGGAAGAGGCAATACAAGTCCGGTATGTGACATAACAGCAGCACCAAAACAGAGGAAGAATGAAGTGTAGTAGATTAGTATATTGAGCCTAACTGGAACTGAACCTCAACATATGTGGATGCTTCTCATCAGATCAAATACATAGTTACTTTCTATAAACTATTGTAGGCAGTGAGCCTCTTGTGACCAGTGTACTCGGGCAGTGAGCCCTAATTGGCAAGTGCCATTTTGTACTTCTTATTATTTTAACAGAGAATACAATCTTGGGTTAGTCACCCCATGGTTTTTCCCTTAACAGGGTTTTCCATCTAAAAATCTTTGTGTTATTTGTGTTGATTTCATTTCTACTCTCATGTTCATTTATGCTTATATGTTTTGATATTGTACTATTGCTAAAGAAGAAAAGAAAGTTAAGAAATTTAAGATAACTGATTCACCCCCCCTCTTAGTTATCTGCCTTGTTTCCAACAATTGGTATCAAAGCTAAGTTCCTCCAAACAGAGCCTAACAACTTGAGGAAGATCTAGGAATCTCAATGGATATGTATGGTATGAGGGAATAACTTCAGTCTACCCTAGATGATCTTGAGCAATCTCACTCTGAAGTCAATAACCTGAGGGAAAGACTCAAACAAGCTGATGACTTCATAAATGAACTAAAAGAAAAACTAAGTATCTCTATGAAAAAGAGAAAGGAACTTCTTCCACAATTAGCAAGTCAAAGTGAAGCCAATGATACTAATGAAGATTTGAATGAGAAAAACAAGTTATGTGAGAAGCTATCAAAAGAGGTCATTATGGTAAGACATGAAATGGAATCAGAGGTTATGAAATTCACCCAAGAAATTGAAGAGAAACGTAAAATGGAAGATAATCTAAAACAATCTCTCAAGGAGAAGTCAGAAGATTGCCACAAAATGGATAGAATAATTAGGTATCTAGAATCTGATCTTGAAGAAGCTAGAGATAATGAAGAACAACTTGAAAGTCAGATAAACACTCTTAAAAGGGATCTTCAAACAGCAAATGAATACAAAAAAAAATTCAAGATAAGCTCTGCTCAACTTGAAGTTCTTCTTGAAAGCCAAAAGAGGGTAGATGACAAGCATGGCTTGGGATATGAGAAAGGTGAAAGCTCTGGATCCGGTCAGAACAACTCTGGATCAGGAAATCCAAGATACAGGCCTAGAAGACCTCCGATAAGACAACCAAATGCTCAAAGATATCCATCCTTCAATGGATACTGCTACAATTGCAATAACTTTGGTCATAAAGCAAATCAGTGTAGAAGAAGAATGAATCAGACTAATTCATCCTTCTCCAGATAGTGTTTTAACTGCAAAAGGTATGGTCACAAATCTCATGAATGTAGAAATATGCAAATAAACAATTCATTCAATGGTAGATGCTTTGCATGCAATAGAATGGGAGATATGGCTAATCAATGCAGATCAAGAGGATATCAGTCAAATATGCAAAGAAATATAGCTTTCTACAATTGCAATAGATTTGGTCATGTTGCCAAATTCTGCAGAAGTAAGAATCAGGATAAAAGGGGTCTGGTGCATCATAATCAAAATCAAGACAAAGGAAAAGGAAAAGTGAATGCGGATGAAGTTCAAAGGGAGATGAACAAGATTTGGGTGAAGAGAAGTACAAAAAATGTTGGGGATGGATCCGCACCAGAATTTGGTGTTGATATTCCTTCCAAAAACTAAATAGATGAGCTCTGGCTCAGGGGGAGTCACAAAGGAAAACAATTTCCCCCAGCCAGTCAATTGGTGCCTAAAATTGGCACATGGAGTATTGCAGATTGAAGAGTTCTCAAAGAGATATGTAAATAATCCTTGGTAAAAATATAAAAGATCCACAAGGATTTTTGAAGAGGTCAATCATCCAAGATTGATCCGATTTAACAGTCATCCGGTAAAAGCAGGATTTTCACAGTTAGATCTGGTATGATTCAAAATTGAAATATCTTGATCTGTGGATAAATGGAATGATTGGAGAAAGGGAGATAGATTGTCAATTATCACCAAGAATAATTCTAAGTGCATCTCAGTGATTCGGAAGGATCTCTCTCAGAACAAGGTCAGAACAAGGGAATCAGAACGACTTAAAGTGTGCATTTATTGCAATATGAATTTAGGGTTTACGTAAAAATATAAGAGTTATTTTTGTTCATCATTTGCACATTTACACTCGAGAAGAAGAAAGAAAGAGCTCTGCAACAAGATTGCTTCAACCCTATCAAAGATCAACCACAGAATTTGATTCAACCGGTGATCTTTTTAGCTCATATTGTGAATCCTACAAGCGTAAAAAGGTATTTCCACTCTTGAACATCTCTCTCTGAATCTTTTGGATGATGGCTACTCCAAATGTTGTTAAGATCACTGATAGGCCGTGCCCTAAGTTTAAAACATCCTTACAAATCCCTAGAAGTCGATCCTTTAGGCGCATTCTCAAGCATTCCACATGGAGTTCTACACGTAGAAGATGTTAGGGTATACATTCACGCCAACATTGAGGAATTTGGGGAATCCAAGCTAATGGATATCTATCACAAGCAATTAATAGATGAAACATTTGAACTTAAACCTTAATACAAGGCCATCTGGGATAAGCATTTTGGGCATTGCATCCACTTCCCCTATTTTGCAGAAGATGAATGGGTCCAGTATGTTCTTAGTAGAATACATGATAACTTCATGTGGTTGTTGAAGCCCATCAAAATAACAAAGGATGCAATTAGTGCAGTAACTAGCTTGCACTCATCCGGTGGGTTGCCTGCTCTCAAATCAGTCAAGAACCAAAAGGTAAGTGAGGCTACTGGATCAAAATTTGACAAGAGAGAAATGACAATAGAAGACATCATAGATCCAGATATCAAATTTGCCTCTATGATAATTGGTTACAAAATCTATCACTCCAGCAAGGAGAATTCAGTATCTAGAACTACTATATATACTGCATATGAAATGCTAAGGAAAAATGCTGACTATGATCTATGCGAGCTTCTTCTGAGCCAATTGTTAGAAAATTTGCAGAAAATAAAGAAGGATAAGAACTCATTCAAGTATGGTGGCCTAATACTATGTCTCTTCTTTTACTATATGAATGAGCTACCTAGAACAATTGGCTAGATATGGCAAAATGACAGACTAGTTGCCATACAAATCAGAGATTATATGTATGGGCTTGGTGATGCCAAGGCACAAAGTACAACACTCTAGAGATACTTAAAAAACTTTCAAGGCATGATGCAGGCTATAGAGAAAATTCCCCAATCTCTAGTTGAGAAATATAAGCATATAGTGTGCTTCATGGTAGACACTGATCAATGCCTTATGGAGGCAGTGGAACCCAGAACAGTCTAGATTATGCCAATGGGCTATGAGGCAGATGACAAAATTCTGGAGCTACATGTCTAACACCTACTGAGTCAACCTAAGGACCCTGAGGCAGAAAGGTTTGGAACCTTTCAAGAATTGAGTGTGAAAATCCATGTTGAACTAAGGCAACCTGAAATAAAGAGAAAAGTTATGAAGGAAGTAGAAGAAATTGCCAAGAAATATGGCATATCAAAAGAGGCAGTTGATGCCAACAGAGAGAAGGTAGAAAGAGCAGAGAAAGAAAGACAAGAAGCGGAAAAAGAAAGTGTTCCAGTGCAAGTCCCCTCCAGGACTAGATCCTTAAGGAGCTCTGCACCTGCCACTTCTAAGAGCCCAAAAGCCTCAAAACTAGAAGCAAAGACATCTAGAAAAGGAGAGAAGAGAACAAAGACAAAGGCCACAAGGTCATACACAAGCCAAAAGGATGATGAAGAGATAGAGACTGATGAGGAGATTAAGAAAATGAGGAAGAAAAGGAAAAATTCTGGGAAATCCTCTACTGTTGAAAACAAGGAAGAAGAAGCAGAAGAATTTGTTGAAAGGCCTACTCTTTATGTTGATGATGTCATCAAGGCAGTCACTATAGATGGGAATCTGTAGCCCATAATAGAATTTTATGATGAGTATAATGACACTGACAAATGAATTTTGGAGGAATCCACAGTTAAGTATTTGAATATCTACAATAAAGCATTCATTGAGATCATATCACTAATTCCCAAAAGCCTACAACAAGTACTTGAAATGAGAAAAGAAAATGCTAAGGCAAAGGACCTTGAGATCGAGGAACAAATTGCAATCCAACTCTATCCTTCCATTACTCCAAAACAAATGAACATGATCTTTAAGGACTACAAGGATGAGTTCTGGAGCAAAGCAAGAATAAACAAACTTATGCTTGGAGAGACAGATCAAGTTGTCAAAGAAATAGAGGACATCATAATGTATTTAAAAGATTCAATCTTCCTATTATAGAGGACATAGATGATGAACCTACTGAGAAAAATATAGAAGAGCCAAAGGAGATAGGTGAGGAGAGGACTAAGGACTTGGATTCCTCTATTCTGAAAGAGGAAGTCCATGAAGAAGTAAACATCTCTCTTCCAGATCCCCCAGCAGACTCTGGAACTGAAGGAGAAGAAAGAAAAGAAGAGAAAATCAGTCAAGAAGAAGAGGTAAAGGGAAGAGAAGAAGATCAAACAGAGAAGACCCCAGGTGACAGTTCTGAGGCTGCAGAAGGAAAGAAGACTCTGTCTCTGGCAAGAGACACTATAGAAGCAGTTAAAGACTTCCTAACCAAAGAAATGATGGAATTAGATGAACCGGAGCTATTTCAAGGACCACTCAATTTTAACTCTCTCTCTCCAGTCCAGACAATGAAGGTAGCATCTTTTGCTCAAGCCAAAGCAAAAGAAAATCTTCTGAAGTCTCACATGGAAGACTGTGAGCTGATAGAGATTGCATCTGGTGTGTTGGAGAAGATCATGCTATCCTTCCAGAAGGATCCTTCGGCCTCTTCATCCGATAACTTGAAATCTCTTGTTAATTCTATTAGCACACATTTTGATTCTTTGGTGAAATCAACAGAACAGAAAGTCCGGAAAGAGTTTTTGGGAAAGAGATTCTCCAAAGTATAGGGACTTATAGAAAATGATAGGAGAAATATGGATATTGGGATAAAGAGCCTAGAAAATGCTCTTAAAGATGGTGGAGATTTATACAAATTTTGTCTATCTTGGTCCACAGTGACAGCAGACATTGCCAAAAAGGTGGAAGAACAAGAGAGTAAACTGTCAAGTTTATCTCAAAATTTTGATCCTCTCACCTCATCCATAATAAATCAAGAGTGTCAGACTATTGCCACTATTAATGAAATAAAGAGGCTTGAAAAGGAGAAGAAGAATAGAATAAGCAGGCTAAGTGAACTAAGAGGGATAATTATCCCTAAGTTAGAGGTGATGCATGAGGCCCTAACTAATACTCAGACCACAGCCCGGACCAGTGATCCGGCAGACTTAAAAAGGCCAGAATCTTTTGCATTTTTGATAAGTGTGTTGGTTTTTCTTCTGAATTAGCATTAGGGTTTGCCAGTTCTAATGCACAGGTAGATTTAGCCAACTGAATACAGGAGGTTGCGTGAGCTTCTCCCCTTCACTTTTGGTTCTGCCGCACCAAGGGGGGTGTCCCTATTTGATAAAAGTATGACCTTGACTAGCTCAATGACAGAAGGATATAACTTGACAGCAATAGGTAGAATACTCTCATGTAAGGACCAAGATTTGTGTAACAAATCACAAGGTTGGCAACATTCTTGGACATAATGTCTGGTTAGGGATGAGAGCATGCAAGGGTTTCCTACTCCTAATCCTACAACTAACAGGTGGAAGGATGAAATGGTTTGAAATGGTGTTTGGAGTTATGGGACTTTCCTAGACCCATTGAACAGACAGATTCCCAAACCAGTGCCTTATCTAGGTAGCAGAGTCATATCTAAGAATGTAAATGTCTCCCCATGACAACACTAATTCATATCCAGAAGACCTGAGAAGAATGCTATTGCCTAATAGCAACATGTCCAAGAAAGAGTATTACTAATGATCATACTTGACAGATCCTATGATGCAATCTATTTTCCTTTGTATCTAATCAAAAGCCTATTTAACCACTCCTTGAGTAGATGTAATAAATCAAACACACAGTATGCATATACTAAAAAACTTGGAAGCCCTTGACAACCTTATTTGAAAGGAAAACAAATGACATACAGGAGACAATCAGAAACAATACACACATAGGTGTTTTTCATTTAAAATCAATCTGCATAGAAAGTCATCATAGAGAAAATTATCATTTACAAGCCACGATAGATTAGTACACCAGACTAAGGACCGAGTCTGTAGCAAAAAATGCCTTTCAAAATGTGAACACCTTATGTTCAGAGTCAGAGCAGAAAGCCCAAAAAACATCCAACCCCTAAAAAGTAACACAGCCAGACCATTATATACAGAACCGTGTACATTCTGTAATTAATTACATGGCTAGAAGTCAAAAATCTGCCAGATACATCCATCAAAAAAAATGGTGCTCAGAAGTCATCAATGCAGCAGACAAGGGAGGCCTCGAGCCTTGCGCCGCCATCTGGAAGTCTTCATTCTCAATCGGGTAGTTTGATCATTTGTACAATCGCCCATACCTCTACATTATCGCCATTGATGGCCCAACAACCTGCAACCACTGAGAAAACTGTCACTGCGTCTAAAATGGAGCTTCCCGCCAAAAGACATTTCCTGAAGCAATTCTGGCACCAACAAAGTGGTCACATCTTAATTTTGGACAGGATGAAGCAAAGTTGGGCAACATAATTTGTCCAGTTGAAAACCACTTTTACCGATATCCTTAAGTATATGTAAGTACAACATGTATATATACTTATCCGACAATGTATAGGTTATTTTTCTTTGCAAATTTTGGTGTGCGGGTTTCACCCTTTGCCATTGATGTCAAAGGGGGAGTGAGGAGTAGTGAAAAATGTGGAATCCAGCTAAGGGGGAGCTCTGGTAAAAGTGTACATAAGACAGAGCATAAGCCAAGGGGGAGTGTACTATGACACTTAGTCATTTTTCACTAAGTGTTGCCATCAATGCCAAAGGGGGAGATTGTTGGCAAGAGACACTGTGTGGCTTCTTGTTTGTTGTCATTGATGGAAACAAAGTCCATCCCACACATCCACAACATATGGTATGTCTATACCGGAAGTCAAATTGAAGAGTATTTTGGTCCGGTGAGCAAGAACAAAGCATGCAGCAAGGTCTGACAATCAGGTATGGATCTCTCAGAGGATGTATCTCAGCAAAGTACAAACTTGGGGAAGTCAAGAGGAGTACCATGACTACTACATTCTAGAGATTGAGCCTCTGGTGATAAAAGAGTGAAAAGAGATGAGCATCTAAGCGTTGAGTTCTTGATAGGCAGAGTTAACTGAGGAAGAACTGACCGGTAGAACATCAAACCTTAATCCGGATGAGAAATTGATGATGGTCAACCTATTTGAGGAATCATACATGGTTGGCTGAAATAATTGATGACTTCTATATCTATGTTTTTGATACGCATCACTTAGTAAGCATGGATTCAGCTGACAGACTAGAGTTTGGGAAAATCTTGAGTATTCCGGATGCCAACTAGAATGATGTTGAAATCCTTGGTGCGGATATATATACCAGATGGATTTAAATGTGAAGTAATGTGGATTGAGACATAATGTGTGAGAAAAGGTAGAGATAAGTGTGGAAGCAACAATACAGGTCCGGTATGTGACAGAACAACAACACCAAAACAGAGGAAGAATGAAGTGCAGTAGATCAGTATATTGAGCCTAACCGAAACTAAACCTCAGCATATGTGGATGCTTCTCATCAGTTCAAATACCTGGTTACTTTCTGTAAACTATTCTAAGTAGTGAGCCTCTTGCGAGCAGTGTGCTCGGGCAGTGAGCCCTAATTGGCAAATGTTATTTTGTACTTCTTGTTGGTTTTTCTTCTAAATCAGCATTAGGCTTTGCCAGTTCTAATGCATAGGCAGATTCAACCAACTAATACAGGAGGTTGTGTGAGCTCCTCCCCTTCACTTCTAGTTTTGCCACACCAAGGGGGGTGTCCCTGTAACTAAAGATGTGACATTGACTTGCTCAATGACTGATAGATTTAATTTGACAACAACAGGCAGAATACTCTCATGTATGGACTAAGATCTGCATGATAGATCACAAGGTGGGCAACATTCTTGGACATATGTGTCTGGTTGGGTATGAGAGCATGTAGGGGGTTCCTAATCCTACTCCTACAACTAACAGGTTGAAGTGATGAAATGGGTGGACATAATGTCTTGGATGCAAGACAAGGGGTTTTGGCTCATAAGTACTGACCCAGGAGCAGACTGGTGCCTATCCATTGGGCAAGGAGTCAACTAGACGTATACAACAGATGGTTTGCAACTTTCACTCAAGTTTCAGGGGGTTGGACTTGATGCTTGCCTTACAAACATCACCCAAGGATGGGTATCTAACTGCCTCTACTTACATATATCCCTACAGACATACAACCTTCTCCATGCTCAACCTAAAATAGTTTAATCCACTCGTTGAATGGAAGTTAGAGATCAGGCATGTAGTACAGAACCCTGTATCCTAGAATCTATGAAACCCTTAGCAACCAGATTCAAAAAAAGGATGACATGCAGCAAATGGAGATAAGCAGATAGACACATGCAATAAGCATTTTTCATATAACATTAACACTGAAACTAAAAATATGTGCAAAATACACTCATGCTGCAACTCATAAACTCCAAAATGAGATAGAACAACCAAGATCATGCCCTGTTCTTTGTTATTTACACAAAAAATGCCTCAGGCCTTCAACAAGCTTGAATGAATAACACAGTCTGCATTATATAGCAGGAAGGTGTACCCATCATTTAGTACAATGGCACCTCAAAATATCTGCCAGATACAATGCGTCATGAGAAATTGGCACTCAAATATTTAATGCAGCAGGTGGAGGAGGGGACAGAAAGAGATCTTGAGCCCTGCACTGCCACCCAGGGATTCACATCTTCAGTCAGGTAGTTTGACCAATCACGCCATCGCCCATACCTCTGCAACAACCGCCATTAATGGTGTACCAACTTGCGGCCTTGGGAAATGCAAAATACTGTGCATCGCAACTGTTTCCCACCAAGATTTATCATCCTGATATTTCAAATCATGCAGGATCTAAATATCCCACATGCACCCTGCGGCAACCTCCTCATCACCTTATATACTAGGTCGCGAGCATATATGATGTCGGTGCTTTTGCTCCCGACGACACTAGTATAAGACCTTCATCATCATCATCCTCTAGCATGATATCCGGCTGCTCGAAATATCACCCTGACATCAGCATCATCATCTACATGAGAAAAATCATCCTAATATTCAACTTCATCGGCACAACCTGATGCATTGGGGGAAGATCCTCCTACTTAGCCAATACCAAATGTCTGGCCGATGAACATCCTGATGACATCACCGTCATATCCTACTGACGTCATCAGCATATTTGCCTATCGCGCACCTCCTCATATCTGGATGACGTCATTGTCATATTTGCAAATATCAGGGGATCTCCATAAAATGACTAATGTTAGAAATATGACCCTCGGAGCTTGATGACGTCAACATCATGTTGGCATCAGGATAATATTCAGAAGATAACCAGATATTTGAAATATCACCCTCATGCACAAAAATCATGCTGCACTGTAGCTCCACTATAAGATCAGGGTGATATATGACCATGATGGATATTTGAAATGATCACCCCCCATTAGATAATGCATGAAGCCGACAGGCAGATATCTCCCTTCAGAAATATCATGTTGCAGACAGGCAGAAAAGTGGATATCACCTTGACATAAGAATGACGTCAGCATCATCAAGGTGATAAAATAATGAACATGAAGTGATAAAACAACATCAGGGTGATCTTAACAAAGATCACCCGATGTTCAAATATGATGACCCCGATGAATATCGGGTCATACTTAGAACCTTGCAGCAACATCATCAGGATGATCTTAACCAAGATCACCTGACGTTAAGATATCACCCTGGAGCGAAAGATCAGGCTGACAGAAAATATGATGATGACCCCCACGAGAAACAATAGGGTGGTGACTGGAAACATGATGATGATGACCTCCTCCAAAGAAAATATGATGCTGCAGTTGAAAAATGCTGAGGAGGCCCAGAGACTTAGAATATTTTTGGACTTTTAGGGAAGGTGCCTACATGTTTATATGCTTGAAAACTGACTGCTCATGCAGGCACCAATAGTGGCTCTGTCTGGGGATGCATGCCTCTTGCAGGCATGGCAAGAACCTCAGAACTCTGGGATGCAGACCAGTCCTTATCCATTGGGCATAGAGTCATGAAGCTATACCAATCTGCATCACCAAACACATTATTTTAAAAATAAACATGGTGGCCCAGGGCCACTAAAAAGGAAAAACCAAAATTTTCCTTTGTCAAACACCTGATTTTCTTTTGATTTCTTCAAATGAAGCCTAAAAGATTTTAACTGTCTGCAGCAAGCCCCTTGGCAATTATTTGTGCTGCTGCTCATTTCTTTTTCTTCAACAAATCTACAACTAGCTTCATCAGCATACATTATTATCAGTTGTAGAATGTCATCATCATATGAGTCACTGATGTTGCTTGAAAAAATAACAAACTCACATGAAACAAATGAATCCACATTAGAATTTTGCCCTTCCTCAAAAAATAAGAGCTCCTCTGTATCAAACATGCAATATTCAGGCACAAGCAACATCTCATAATCAAATTTATCTTGATGAACATACATATATCCATCATCATCATGCTCAGCAGTTTTGTCACTAAGGTCCACCTGAAATGTCTCAAGAGAAGGCATAAAAAGCTCAGAGTGTAGCCCTTCATCAAAGGCTTTGTAGTTACCCATGCAATCACATTACCCCCAACTGTATGAGCACACACATCTGCAACATGTATGTCCCCCTTTGAATAGTGACCCTGTCTTTCCTCTTCACTAATGCACTGATAATCAAAAACAAAATTTTCAACTTCTGCACTGTGAAGGTGGTCAGAATCTTCAAGGAAACATTCATATTCAGCATCCAAATATATTTCATCATCTGAAAGGCTCACACATGCATCTGAATGCTGACAATCACTAGCATATTCACTGCCATCCCTTAAATCAATGTTTTCTATATTTAGAGTGAAGCTCTGCATATCCACCTCATATAAATAATCAGGAATAACTGGGACATGCCTATCACTACAGGATGCAACTTCATGTATATCTTTCATTTCATCATTTGAAGAGCATTTTGCATCTACAGGCTTTTCTTCTAGAGGCAGACAACAATCTTTGTCCACATCATTATAGGATGTGCCTACATTTTCTACAACATTTTCTTCATGTATCACATCATGGCTGCACACATTATTCTGAAATATATTTCCCTCTACACAATCATCTTTCAATGCACATACCGGGAGAGCTAAAATATATTCACTTTGATAACTACTTTGACAACTTGCAGCCATGAAACCTACTGGCATTCCATATTTCTCATTGTTTTCTATGTCCATAGCAAATTAGAAAGCCTGGTGAAGTGTGATTGGTTCTTTATCTCTCAATAGATAACTCATTTTTTCATCAAATGCAGCCAAATAAATTGTCAAGCATAATGCATTATTGGGTCTCATATATTCAGAAATTTGCCTAAGCAACTTAATAAACCTAAGATTAGAGGCTGGAACCAGCTCCTCATCTTCCCTTTGGATATTCATAAATGTATGATCAATGAGGCCACATCAAACCTTTCACCAAACTGCCCTAGGAATGCAACTTCTAAATCTATCCGTGAAGAAACTGAACAAACAGGCAGGTCTGAAAACCATATCCTAGCATCATCTTCTAATGACTAAACAAAGAGTCTCATTACTACATCTTCATCCTCTACCTCATAATCTTCTATTAAATTACAAAACTTTTGTAGATGTTTGTTTGCCGATTCAGAATCTGATCCACTATATTTTGGCAAACATTTTCTAATTTTATTGGGAATAATATTTGGGTAGCCATATATCCCTGTGAAATCTAGGGCTTTATATCTTTCAATAAAAATGGTCTTCTCTGAGAGCACAACTAGGTTTGCTGTTCTAAACTCATCATTTTTTGAAAAGATGGAATACCTGGAAATATGTTGCAGCACTGATAGGTTCAATCAACAGAGTCGCCACCTCTCACAGAGAGGACAGAATATCAACAAGGCACATGCATTTTCTGGATTCACCACGCCAGCAAAGCAAGGCAAACTTCACCAGAGATTGCAAGATAACAAGTTCAAATCATTCCCTAGTAGAGTCGACATTTTGTTGCGACTCAGATGGGCCACAAATATATCACCAGAGATGATTAGATAGTACTTTTACTTCACATCCCTAGCAGAGTCACCATTTTGTTAGTTTTTCTTCTGAATCAGCATTAGGGTTTGCCAGTTCTAATGCATAGGTAGATTTAGTCAAATAATACAGGAGGTTGTGTGAGCTCCTCCCCTTCACCTTTGGTTTTGCCGCACCAAGGGGGGTGTCCCTGTAACTAAAGATGTGACATTGACTTGCTCAATGACTGATAGATTTAACTTGACAACAACATGCAGAATACTCTCATGTATGGACCAAGATCTACATGATAGATCACAAGGTGGGCAACATTCTTGGACATATGTGTCTGGTTGGGTATGAGAGCATGCAGGAGGTTCCTAATCCTACTCCTACAACTAACAGGTTGAAGTGATGAAATGGGTGGACATAATGTCCTGGATGCAAGACAAGGGGTTTTGACTCATAACTACTGACCCAGGAGCAGACTGGTGCCTATCCATTAGGCAAGGAGTCAACTAGACGTATACAACAGATGGTTTGCAACTTTCACTCAAGTTTCAGGGGGTTGGACTTGATGCTTGCCTTACAAACATCACCCAAGGATGGGTATCTAACTGCCTCTACTTACATATATCCCTGCAGACATACAACCTTCTCCATGCTCAACCTAAAATAGTTTAATCCACTCATTGAATGGAAGTTAGAGATCAGGCATATGGTACAGAACCCTGTATCCTAGAATCTATGAAACCCTTAGCAACCAGATTCAAAAGAAGGATGACATGCAGGAAATGGAGACAAGCAGATAGACACATGTAATAAGTATTTTTCATATAACATTAACACTGAAACTGAAAATATGTGCAAAATACACTCATGCTACAACTCATAAACTCCAAAATGGGATAGAACAACCAAGATCATGCCCTATTCTTTGTTATTTACACAAAAAAATGCCTCAGGCCTTCAACAAGCTTGAATGAATAACACAGTCTGCATTATATAGCAGGAAGGTGTACCCATCATTCAGTACAATGGCGCCTCAAAATATCTGCCAGATACAACACGTCATGAGAAATTGGCACTCAAATATTCAATGCAGTAGGTGGAGGAGGGGACAGAAAGAGATCTCGAGCCTTGTGCTGCCACCCGGAGATTCACATCTTCAGTCAGGTAGTTTGACCATTCACGCCATCGCCCATACCTCTGCAACAACCGCCATTAATGGCGTACCAACTCGCGGCCTTGGGAAATACAGAATAATATGCATCGCAACCATTTCCCACCAAGATTTATCATCCTGATATTTCAAATCATGCAGGATCTAAATATCCCACATGCACCCCGTGGCAACCTCCTCATCACCTTATATACTAGGTCGCGAGCATATATGATGTCGGTGCTTTTGCTCCCGATGACACTAGTATAAGACCTTCATCATCATCATCCTCTAGCATGATATCTAGCTACTCGAAATATCACCCTGATGTCAGCATCATCATCTGCATGAGAAAAATCATCCTGATATTCACCTTCATTGGCACAACCTGATGCATCGAGGGAAGATCCTCCTGCTTAGCCAATACCAAATGTCTAGCTGATGAACATCCTGATGATGTCACCGTCATATCCTACTGATGTCATCAGCATATCTGCCTATCGCACACCTCCTCATATCTAGATGACGTCATCATCATATTTGCAAATATTAGGGGATCTCCATAAAATGACTAATGTTAGAAATATGACCCCCAGACCTTGATGACATCACCATCATGTCAGCATCAGGATGATATTCGGAAGATAACCAGATATTTGAAATATCACCTTCATGCACAAAAATCATGCTGCACTGTAGCTCCACTATAAGATCAGGGTGATATATGAATATGACAGATATTTGAAATGATCACCCCCCACTAGACAATGCATGAAGCAGACAAGCGGATATCTCCCTTCGGAAATATCATGCTGTAGACAGGCAGAAAAGTGGATATCACCCTGACATAAGAATGACGTCAGCATCATCAGGGTGATAAAACAATGAACATGAAGTGATAAAACAACATCAAGGTGATCTTAACAAAGATCACCCGATGTTCAAATATGATGACCCCGATGAATATTGGGTCATACTTAGAACCTTGCAGCAACATCATCAGGATGATCTTAACCAAGATCACCCGATGTTAAGATCTCACCCCAGAACAAAAGATCAAGCTGACAGAAAATATGATGATGACCCCCGCGAGAAACAATAGGGTGGTGACCAGAAACATGATGATGATGACCTCCTCCAAAGAAAATATGATGCTGCAGTTGAAAAATGCTGAGGAGGCCCAGAGACTTAGATTATTTTTGGACTTTTAGGGAAGGTGCCTGCATGTTTATATGCTTGAAAACTGACTACTCATGCAGGCACCAACACTTCTTATTCTTTTAATAGAGAATACAATCTTGGGTTAGTCACCCCGTGGTTTTTCCCTTAACAGGGTTTTCCACATAAAAATCCTTGTGTTATGTGTGTTGATTTCATTTCTACTCTCATGTTCATTTATGCTTATTTGTTTTGATACTGCACTATTGCTAAAGAAGAAAAGAAAGTTAAGAAATTTAAGATAACTGATTCACCCCCGCTCTTAGTTATCTGCCTTGTTTCCAACACATCACACATTGCATCAAACTTTGTATGTTGTCCTTGTCTGCTCTTCAACTCATTCCATTTGAAAACTAGATCTCCTTCTTTATAAACTCTTGGTACTGCCCTTTTATCAAAATTCCTTTTCATTTGGGCCTAGTGTACTTCCAATGTTTTCAAGGCCTCTTTCCTAATTTCTTCAAGTTTAATCAGCTGTGCAAGCCTGATTTCCATTGTTTGTTCTTCAAGTAACTCTAGTTCTTTTATGTAGCTAAGTGTTGGCAACTCCACTGTTATTGGTAACTTTTCTTCCTTTCCATATGTAAGCACATAGGGTGAATTACATGTTGATCTTTTAGGTCTAATCCTATTAGCCCATAATGCTAACTTTACCTTATCATGCCAAGACCTCTGATTTTCATCAACTATTTTCTTTATGATTTTAATCAAATTTTTGTTAGTTGATTCAGCCTGTCCATTACCTTGAGGCTAATAATTTGATGAAGTATTTAGAAATATGTTGTTTTTGATAGACCAATCAGATATTCTTAACCCAATAAATCTTAAAGCATTATCTAAAATAATTGAGTCAGGAGTTCCAAACCTAGACACTAGATCTTGATAAAAATTCAGGACTGATGTTTTGTTAGCATTTTTCAAAGCAACTGCTTCAGTCCATTTAGTGAAATAATCAGTAGCAGTCAAAATCCACTTGTGTCCTTGGCTTGAAGGTGGATTAATAGGACCAATGAAGTCCAATCCCCACTTGCCAAATGACTATTCCACTTGAATTGGACACAAGGGCCTTGCTGCCAGTCTTTGTTTACCTACAAAAACTGAACACTTTAGACATTTCTTTACCCATTCATGAGCACCCTTGAACATGTTAGGCCAATAGTAACCAGTTCTCATAATTTTCAAAGTTTTTCTAGCTGTAAGATGAACTCCAGTAGGTCCATCATGAAATTCTTCTAGAATCCTTTGAGTTTGATCTAGCTGTACACATCTCAGTAAAACATTGTTAAAGTCTCTTTTGTACAGAATCCCATCAATTACAACATAAGGAATTACCTGTAATATGTAATATCTTCTTTTAGATCTATCCAAGCCCCATGGACAATCACCAGTGTGCAGATAATGGATCATATCATGCACCCAACTTGGGACAACAACTGTTTCATTGTTTTGAAGCACTGTCTCAGCCTCTCCTTCAAGTTCTTTGTTGTATTTGTCATTTTCTGCAAGGTGTTCACACAGTCCTTTGCCTCGGACCAGCTTGGTGACCTTAATTTATATGTCATATTCCATGACCTTGGTTATCCACCCTGCTCTCTTATCATTTAAATCCTTACTGAGCAAAAATCCTTTCACTGTGGGGTGAGCAACCATTAACTGAATTCTATTATTTGAAAGCATATGTTTGAATTTCTTTAGACTCCTGATAACAGCTAATACATGCTTTTCAACAAAAGAATATCTTACCTCATAGTCATGCAGAACTTGGCTGAAAAATGCCACAGGCTGCTCCATTCCTTCATTGTTCTGTTGACAAAGGATAGCTGATATAGTATCCACACTGCCAAATGCATATAAAATGAAGTGTTTATCAAAGTTTAGATTTATCAAAGTGGGAGTAGTAGCAAGTCCCTCCTTTATTTCTTCAAAGCTTTGCTTTCTTTCTTTGGTCCAACTGAAAGGAATATTCTTCTTCAGCATTGTTGTAAGAGGTTGTAAAAGTACTGCTATGTTAGGAATAAATCTTCTTACAAAGTTAATTCTTCCCTGAAAGCTCTGTAAGCCATTCTTATGTGTAGGAAGAGCCAATGCCAATATTGCAATGATTCTTTCAAGATCAATTGATATTTCATCTTTAGACACTATGTGTCCCAATAGTTTGCCTTCATGAATAGAGAAAATACTCTTCTTTGGGTTCAGTGATACCCCAAATTCTCTACATCTTTCAAAGATTAGTCTTAAATGATGAAAATGATCCTGAGCTTTTTTAGAAAAAACAGTCACATCATCTAAGTATACAAGCACAATTTTATTAATCAGACCTTGAAAAGCCATGTCCATTGCTCTCTAAAATGTTGCACCTACATTTGATAAGCCAAATGGAATCTTTTTGTATGCTAGTGTGCCCCATTTTATAGTAAAAGTTGTCTTGTACTAATCTTCTTCTTTTACAAGAATTTGGTTATAACCTGAATAACCATCCAACAAAGAAAACCTTTTTGATCTAGAAACAACCTACAATATCTACTCCATAGATGGTAAAGGATAATGCTCCTTTAAAGATGCTATGTTTAAATCACAGAAATCAACACATAATTTGATTTCTCCGTTCTTTTTTCTGACACGAACCAAGTTAGAAACCCATGAAGTATGTTTGATAGGAAAATGATATTACCTTCAATAAGTTTATTAAGTTCTGTCTTCATAAGCACTTCCAGCTTAGGATTTAGTGGCCTTTGCTTATGTCTGATAGGTTTAGCTTTGGGTTCTAGTTCTATTGTGTGTTGATCTAACTCAGAGTTGAAACCTTTTAGATCTCCATATTCCCATGCAAAAATGTCACTAAACTCTTGACAAAGCTGGATGAATGCTTGTTGTTCTTCTTTTGTACATATCTTTCCCAGCTTGAGTAACTTTCCTTTAAAGATCTCAATGGGTTCATAATGCTCTTGCTTTACTGACAAGCTGGCCTTGTCTTTTCTTACTTGATCATCAGTATTAAAGATAGATTCCAAGGTCACTAAGCCCTTAGGTAGCTTGTTTGATCTTAACTAGAGTATTTGATCATCATATTGCTATACAAATTTTTGCTGATTACCTGCAGAAAATTTAGCCTCTTCCATTAAGAAATTTACAATCTGTTCATCACTGTCAAACACTTGCCAACTGACATTATTATCTAGGATTGATGGTCTAACATCAACTTTGACATACAAAGGAGAGTGAATATTCTTCATTTCAGTAGGAATATCATATTCAGCTCCTATGGCAACTAATTTGTCAGCTTGCTTGTTATCAGTTCTAGGTACAGATATCAGATTAAATGCATCAAATTCTTCCATCATGTCCCAAACTCTATGCTTATATAATTTCAGCAAGTCATTTTTTGTAGCAGCAAGGTTTCTAACTTGTTTAACCACAAATTCACTGTCTCCAAAAACTTTTAAACACTTAATTTTTCTTTTTCTTACCCATTCAAGTCCATGAACTAAAGCCTCATATTTAGCTGAGTTGTTAGAACAACTGAAAGCAAATCTGAAAGATTTATAATATTTCTTACTTGTGGGAAAAACTAAAACAACCTCTCCTCCAGCTCCTACCTTGCTTCTAGAACCATCAAAATAAAGTTTCCAAACATCATTTTATGTTTCAATAGTCTATTGTTTTTCTTCTTTAATTAGATTTGGAATAACTGTATTATTCTCTTGAATCATATACACACCAAGGCCTATCTAATCCATTTGCTCAAATGGATTTGTTTCATGATTCTTTGTTGCCCATTGATCTAAAACCTTATCTAGAATTCCTTCTAAAGGTGTATTTGGGTCTTGGACAGGAATCAAATCCTCTTGATCAAAAATGGAAAGATTGGCATTTATGGAATTGGGTGTGTAAGGTTCTAGGTGATCTTTGGCTAATGGTTTAGATTTGATTGTAACCTTGGTTCCATATCTAGTTCTGAAGAATAAATGTGTCCAATCAGATGATAAATACCCCCCTAACCTTGCTGTAAAATCTCTAGATAAGCAAATAGCAAAGGTAGGTGGTAGATCAATGACATAAATGTCCTGATATATAACAAAGTTTGAACAGGCATGCAAAGTAAGGCCTAAATTTTTGAACATTCCAACTGTACTCACTTCAGTTCCATCCATTTGTACAACACCTCTAACAATAGATTCATATTTTAGACCTAACTTATCAACTAGCTGTTTTGGCATAACTAAGCTGTTGGCTCCTAAATCTATCATGCAATTATGTACTAAATAGTCACCTACAATCAAAGTGACATAAAATGGTGGAGGTTTGCCTACTGGTTTAGGCTGTTCTATTCTTTTTTCTGCCTCATTTGCAATCATAATCTGAGGTTGATGTAATTTTTGTACTTCATTTGACAAAGGCAACTGAGATAATGCATTTTGTAACAAATCCTTTTGTCCTAGAATGTGTAAAACATCTAAAATAGACATGCTTACTATTGTCTTTTTCATATGATCCAAAATATTAAATACAGGTCCACTAACCTTTTGTTGTACTTTTGGGATAGCAACCTCTGGTTGGTCTTTAGCTGGCTGTTTATTTTTTGCAGTTGGCTGCCTTGACAAAATATGCAAATATTTTGATGTAGAAGCTTGATTATGTTCATTTTGAGTTGTAGAAACTGTATTTTTACCTTTATCAACTTGCTGTGGTACATTTCCAACTTGCTGATTTGCAGTTCCAGCCTATTGTTGTAAGTCAACATCTCTCTTTTTTGATCTTGTCTTTGCTGCAATATTAGTAAAAGATTGCTTTTGACCTAGGAACTGATTTACACCACAAAATTTATTAGCCTGCCAATTCATTAAAGCCACATTAGGATTAACATACTAAGTCTGAATATCTAGCTAGTTGTTTACATCACTTGCTGAATTTTCAGCAGCAGCATAGTTATTTTGTACCATCAAAGCTTGATTTACTATCCCATTTGGACAAGTGGCCTGATTATAAGGCTGATTACAGGGGTAACACCATGCATAATCCTGAACCATGTTGTTCTATATATGCACTATTTCTTTTGATGTACTAACAACATTTGGATTATATTATTGATTTGGCTTATTGTTGTAATTTCTCCTTTGACCCTGATAATCTACCTGATAACAGGACCAATAAGGTAGCAAAAATTCCAACACTCCATTTAGCCTAATTTGAGATGTGATAAAGTTGTTGCTTGCACATCTCAACCACCTGCTAGAAAATAAGAGATTTTCTCTATCTACATCTCAACCAACTACCCAATATGAGTGGGATGACCAAACTCATCTTTAGCCAATTTAACCACCCTATTTTCACTCCACACAACATGCCTAGTATCCCAAGATTACACTTATCCTTGCGAGACATCCAAATCCACATGAAAGTTTACTTTTACATATTGCCTAGGTAACCCATTAGAATAAAATACATTATTTATGCAAGGTGTAAAAGACCTTCGGGCACCAATTTCTCACTTATTGTATACATTGCATAAGGAGTTCAAATCAATGTAGTTAGAAGCTTGGGGCTGATCCCCATAACCAACTAACAACATTTGAACTTCTGTGTGCTCATGGAACTTCATGAACACATCAAAAACATTCACAAAAGTTTCCATGTTCTCAACCACAACCCTCTTGTCCTCCATGAACAAAGTGATACTACACAATATAGAAACAAGATATAGCAATGGGTGTTGGCTCGACTAAGAAATGAAATAAAAAATTGTTAAGCTTGACTCCAAACTAATAGATGAAGGCTATCGGAGAACTATATAGGGGCGGGCGAGGCCTTATCTCCCTATCTATTTATGGGCCACATTATATTCTTGTTCAAACCAAACGTTCCTCCCACTCAAACGAAACCAGACGCTTACAAAAAAATATTTTATATAATATAAATATATGGGCCACATTATATTATTGTACAAATCAAGCACTCCTCCCGCTCAGACAAAACCAGGCGGTCACAAACACAAGCGCTTGTCTACATAATCGAGGCTACAAACCTTTGAATTGAACATTGCAGATGTTAGTAAATCAAGGACTTCCAATCACAGACGTCGCAGATTTCAATGGATACAGGTTGTAGGAAAAATGCAAGTCATGCAATAGTCGTGGCCAAAACTTGAAAATCATAGAGGGAGTCCAAACACAAAATTGCAAGGCGAACCCCAAGCCATCCTAGACCCAAACCCGTGTTGGATCTAGGCCATACAACTGAGAGGGGGGGCTGAATCAGTTGTATAAAACTTGCTCTTATTTTAAACACTTGATTCTTCTTTGTTAGTTAACGGCATATCAATTAACCATCTATGAAAGCATAATGCATAAACACAAGGGCAGACAAACATCAACACATTAAACACCAAGATTTTGACATGGAAAACCCGGTTAAGGGAAAAACCACGGGGTGATTAACCCAAGAATTATTCTCTATTAGAAGAATAAAGAAAAATGAATGGCACATGCCAATTAGGGCTCACTGCCCGAGCACACTGCTCACAAAGAGGCCCACTGCCTACAAGGAGACACACTGTCTACAAAGTGATAAGAATCACAATCTTGAACTGGAGAATGACATCTCTACCATGTCTGGATCAGTTCCATTTAAGCCCAAAAACCTCTGTTCTGCCTTTTGCACTTCTCTCCGCTATGCCACACTCCTCCACACAATGCACACCTTGAAATGAACTCACAAACACTTATTTATACAAGACATCGGCTTAGGAACATTCATCTAAGTCGGCAAACATCACAATAGCATTTGCAAGGCGTGTAGAACATCCAGTCGGCCTGTTACAGGAAGAACACCAACAACTGGTAGTCATAACATCAAATCTAATTCTAACTTCAATGCAGACTGCCAACACGAACTAGACATGATCCAATGATCATCATAACCTTCCCTGAATCATCAAGAACATCCGCACTTCATCAGCTTACCAGAATTCTTTTCTTCATCATTCAGAACTTCAAGAACACAGTCTGTCGCCACTGTCACAATGCAAAAGGTACTTCCAGACCTCCAAATCATACATAAATCGGGATGACACATCACAAGGACATCCCAAACACTCCTTCCAATCCGCAGATTAAGATAATACAATTCTGGACCTCACCGGACCTTTCTGTGATCCTCTGTCACCTCTGAACACTTGCCTGAACCGGTTCCACACAGACAGCCACAACTTCTTCAGATCTTCATGCGGACCTCTGAAATCTTAACTGAAGCATCTCAAGACTCATATCTACAAACCCTTTAATCCGCATCCTCTGGTTCTCATCCTATACAGTACATTTGCCTTTTTCTCATCATTGTTCTTCACTGTTCCTGACTGAGGCTAATTTTCTCAATATCCTCAGCACACTGCTCATCCAATCTGTCTTGTCAATGCAATATGAGTATGTTGACATCAATGACAACACTGGTTCACCTCATACTTGCAACAATCTCCCCCTTTGTCATTGATGGCAACATATGATGTGAAAAACCATCAAGACAAGAACTTCTCCTTTCTGTCACAGCTCCCCCTTTCAGCAACATGTCTTCTCCTCATTTACTGCTCCCCCTTTGATCATCAGCTACTTGTTTTTCACATGTCTTCTCTCCCCCTTTGACATCAATGGCAAAGGGCTCATACTTGCAATTCTAACACATCAGAATCATACCAGCTGCTCCCCCTTAGTAGCAGCTCCCCATCATCAATTCAGATCACAAGATATGACTGTGATATCCACCGGACTGATGCACATCAGTGCATCCTAGTTCATCACCGGAGGGGCCATGACCCCTAACTTCTCCCAGAGATATTCAAAAGAGTCCTTGGGAAGAGGTTTAGTAAAGATATCTGCAATCTGATCCTTGGAAGGAACATACTCCAATCTGACTTCTTCCTTGTTCACTTGTTCTCTAAAAAAGTGAAACTTGATAGATATGTGCTTAGTCTTAGAATGCAATACCGGATTCTTAGAAATATTAATTGCACTTGAATTATCACAGAAAATTATGATAGGCTCCTCATATTCAACTTTAATGTCTCTTAGCATCTGCTTCATCCATAAGATTTGAGTGCAACTACCTGCTGCTGCAATGTATTCTGCTTCAGTTGTAGACAGAGATATTGCATCTTGTTTCTTGCTTAGCCAAGAAACCAATCTTTTCCCCAAAAAGAATGCTCCACCACTGGTGCTCTTTCGGTCATCCACATCTCCTGCCCAATCTGCATCTATGTAAGCATGAAGAGAGAAATCTGGATCTCTAGGGTACCATAGACAATACTCAGCTGTTCCTTTCAAGTACCTAAAAATTCTTTTGATTGCCATAACATGAGATTCTTTAGGATCAGCCTGGAATCTTGCTACAAGACCAACAACCTGCATTATATCTGGTCTAGTCTGAGTGAGATACAACAATCCACCAATCATTGATCTATACTTTGTCTGATCTGCCTTTGGAGAATCATCATCTTTGCTCAACTTACATTCGATTGCCATAGGAGTGTTCATTAGCTTTGAGTCTTCCATACCAAATTTCCTTAACAATTCTTTCACATATTTGGTCTGAGAAATGAAGATCCCTTCTTTTGTTTGAGTAATTTGCAGACCCAAGAAGAAATTCATTTCACCAAGCATAGACATTTCAAACTCATTTTTCATCTGATTTGTAAAAGTTTTGCACATACTATCTCTTCCTCCAAAAATGATATCATCCACAAACACTTCAACAATCAAAATGTTTTCATGATCAATTTTGAAATATAAGTTGCTATCAGCAGTACCTTTGTTGAATCCAATATGCACAAGATGCTTATCCAACCTTTCATACCATGCTCTTGGGGCTTGCTTTAATCCATACAATGCTTTCTTCAACTTGCAGACCATATCATCATTATCAGACAATTGGAATCCATCCGGTTGTTCAATGTAAACTTCTTCTTCCAGATCACCATATAGGAAAGCAGACTTGACATCCATCTGATATACCTTGAAGTCTTTGAAGGCAGCAAATGCAAGAAATAATCTAACTGCTTCAATTCTTGCCACCGGAGCAAAGGTCTCTTCAAAATCAATTCCTTCTATTTGAGAGTAGCCTTTGCAGACCAATCTAGCTTTGTTTCTGATTACTTCACCAGCTTCATTCAGTTTGTTCCGAAAGACTCATTTGGTTCCAATCACATTCCTATCTCTAGGTCTGGGAACAAGATCCCAAGTATGATTTTTCTCAATTTGCATCAATTCATCTTCCATTGATTTGGTCTAGTTTTCATCATTGTGAGCCTCATTTATTGTTTTAGGTTCAATCTTTGAAATCAGACAACATTCATCCTGATTTTGAGCAACATTCCTTCTAGTTTGCACACCTTTGTTTCTGTCACCTATGATCTGATCTTCAGAGTGGTTTTGTCTTACATACCTTGGAATTTTGGGAGTATCCTGCACTGCTGCTTCTTGATCAGGTTCATTCTGACCTATTTCTTCTTCCTGATTTACTGGATCAGGTTGATTCTGACTTACCGGAGGGGATTGAGTCTCTTGAACCTGAACACCATCTTGATGATCTTCATCAAACTCATAAAATCTTGAAGGCTTCTCAATTCCTTCATCAACTTTCACATTGGTGCTTTCTATCATCTTCCTCAATCTCTTATTGTAACACCGGTATGCTTTGCTTTGTGTGGAGTAACCCAAGAAAATTCCTTCATCACTTCTAGCATCAAACTTTCCTAGATCTTCATCTCTTTTAATATAACACTTGCTACCAAATACTGTGAAATATTTCACAGTAGGAGTGATGCCAAACTAGAGTTCATAGGGGGTCTTACCGGTGTTGTTTCTGATTTGAACTCGATTGAGAGTGTAGACTGCAGTGCTGATAGCTTCTTTCCAAAACATTTGAGGAACATTTGCTTCCAACATCATTGTTCTGGCAGCTTCTTGGATGGTCCAGTTCTTTCTCTCAACTACTCCATTCTGCTGTGGAGTCCTAGGAGCAGACAACTGTCTTCTTATACCTTGCTTCTCACAGAAGTCAATGAACTCACCAGATGTAAATTCACCACCTCTATTAGACCTTAGACATTTCAGTTTCAATCCGGTTTGATTCTCTACCATAGCTTTGAAGATTTTGAACTTTTCAAGGGCTTCTGATTTCTCTTTTAGGAAGGTGACCCACATCATCTGGGAATGGTCATCAATTAGCAACATGAAATATCTATCACCTTGCAGACTCTTGATTCTTGTCAGACCACAGAGATCAGTATGTACTAATTCCAACAATCTGGTAGAGGACTAATCTTTTCTTTTGAAAGAGACTCTACTCTGTTTACCTAGCTGACATTCTTTGCACAAACTATTTGTAGGTTTCACCAATTTTGGAAGATCTCTTACAGCCTGAATATTGCTTATCTTGATGATGTTATCAAAATTCACATGACACATTCTTCTATGCCATAACCAACTCTGATCAACTTGAACAAACAGACAACTTTTATTTGAACCAACTAGATGAAAGATATTACCTTTTGTTTGAGTACCGAATGCAATTTCAGTTCCGGAGCTTGTAAAGATTCTGCATTTTCGATTCTTGAACTGGAGATCATAGCCTTTGTCCACTAACTGACCAACACTCAGAAGATTGTGCTTCAATCCTTCAACATATAGTACATTACCTGTTTTGCTCTTTCCATCAAAGGAAATAGTTCCCCTACCTCTGATTCTGCCAGCAGAATTGTCACCAAACTTTACTATTCCTCCTTCATACCTTTCCAAATCCAAGAACTTATTCTTGTCACCAGTCATATGGTGAGAACATCTGCTGTCAATAACCCAATCATCCTTTTCTTCCACTTGAGCAGCCAAAGCTCTTTCCACAACTTTGATAGATTCAGAGGACATTGAATCTTCTTCCTTGATGGCAATAAATACCCATTCATTTCCGGCTTTGCTTCCTGATTCTGATTCATCATCAGTTACTCCTTCATTGTCATCTTCTTCATGAACATAATAGTAATTCTTTTGAAATCTTTGTCTGTTAGTATTAGACCTTGCAGATCTTTCCAGACATCTTGAAGCAAAATGACCAATCTTATTGCAGTTGAAGCACTTAAAGGGTAGTTTTCCTTCATACTTACCGGATCCTCTTGGCAGTCTCTTTGCAATGAGGGCTTCAAGTTGAGCTGTTTCTACTTCTTCTTCTTCCATGTCTCTTCTTGCTTGATCATACCATGACATCTTCCTTGATGAGTTTTCTCTCGGATCAAATCTCTGTTTGCCTTTCACATAGGCACTGGCTTTGAAAGCAGATTCAGTCTTGGGAGGATCATCTCCAAACTTGGTCATTTCAAATGCAGCTAGTTTGCCAGCCAGTTGTTCTCTTGTGACAGTTGTGTGGGCTCTGAATTCATCAATGGCAGCAACCTTGATTTTGTAGGCAGCAGGAAGGGATCTTAGGATTTTGCAGACAATCTCATTTTCATCTAGAGTTCCACCAGCATTTCTAATTCCACATACCAGCTCATTCACTCTTGGCATAAAGGTAGTGATGTTTTCATCATCTCTCATCTTCAATCTTTCAAATTTCCCTTCCAGACTTTGCAACCTTGCACTTTTGACAAACTCATCTCCTTCATACAGAAGTTCCAGTTTAGTCAGGATCTCATATGCAGTTGGTAGGTCAATAACATTTGAGAGATCTGAATCATTCAATGTGCTTACTAGGGCTTCCTTGGTCCGCAGATTATTTTTAGCATCTGTGATTTCATTCAGAGTTGTCGGACCACCTTGTGGAGGTACATATGGTTTTGAGACCATAGCCAAGTATGCTTTTCCCATACATTCCAAGTGACACTTCATGCGACCTTTCCAGAGAGTGAAGTTGGTTCCATCAAACTTCAGACTATCCTTCTTGTATGATGACATCCTGGATCTCCTCAAGTGGTTAAGCTCCTTTCAGAGGAACGTGGCTCTGATACCAATTGTTGGATCTAGGGCATACAACTGAGAGGGGGGGTGAATCAGTTGTATAAAACTATCTCTTATTTTAAACACTTGATTCTTCTTTGTTAGTTAACGGCATATCAATTAACCATCTATGAAAGTATAATGCATAAACACAAGGGCAGACAAACATCAACACATTGAACACCAAGATTTTGACGTGGAAAACCTGGTTAAGGGAAAAACCACGGGGTGATTAACCCAAGAATTATTCTCTGTTAGAAGAATAAAGAAAAATGAATGGCACATGCCAATTAGGGCTCACTACCTGAGCACACTGCTCACAAAGAGGCCCATTGCCTACAAGGAGACACACTATCTACAAAGTGATAAGAATCACAATCTTGAACTGGAGAATGACATCTCTACCATGTCTGGATCAGTTCCATTTAAGCCCAAAAACCTTTGTTCTGCCTTTTGCACTTCTCTCCGCTATGCCACACTCCTCCACACAATGCACACCTTGAAATGAACTCACAAACACTTATTTATACAAGACATCGACTTAGGAACAATCATCTAAGTCGGCAAACATCACAATAGCATTCGCAAGGCGTGTAGAACATTCAGTCGGCCTGTTACAGGAAGAACACCAACAACTGGTAGTCATAACATCAAATCCAATTCTAACTTCAATGCGGACCGCCAACACAAACTGGACATGATCCAATGATCATCATAACCTTCCCTGAATCATCAAGAACATCCTCACTTCATCAGCTTACCGGAATTCTTTTCTTCATCATCCGGAACTTCAAGAACACAGTCTGTCGCCACTGTCACAATGCAAAAGGTACTTCCGGACCTCCAAATCATACATAAATTAGGATGACACATCACAAGGACATCCCAAACACTCCTTCCAATCCGCAGATTAAGATAATACAATTCCAGACCTCACCGGACCTTTCTGTGATCCTCTGTCACCTCTGAACACTTGCCTGAACCGGTTCCACACAGACAGCCACAACTTCTTCAGATCTTCATGCGGACCTCTGAAATCTTAACTAAAGCATCTCAAGACTCATATCTACAAACCCTTTAATCCGCATCCTCCGGTTCTCATCCTATACAGTACATTTTCCTTCTTCTCATCACTGTTCTTCACTGTTCTTGACTGAGGCTAATTTTCTCAATATCCTCAGCACACTGCTCATCCAATCCGTCTTGTCAATGCAATATGAGTATGTTGACATCAATGACAACACTGGTTCACCTCATACTTGCAACAGCCTGAACCAGGATCCTATTTTTGCAATACAGGGGGCCAAAATCAAAGAACCCAATAACTTGGGTTTTTAGTTGGATATATAAACATGATCTATTTCCCCAATTGTGAGAATTTGTGATCTAAAAAACCATAGCTAATTTCTTGAAGAGAAGGATATATAACTAACTACTCTCCTATTTATGGACATGGCTAATTGCGGACTGACTGAGTTGTTATTTAGTGTCGTGCCTGATAATATTTAAGTTAGATAACTTGTAAAATAACAAAAATACAACAATGCAATTTAGAATAATGTGAGGTACTTGAGACAAAAGGCACAGTTGAATTGTTCACAAAGCGAAGATTTTAGAAGCAACCTATTCTACCAAATAATATTATAATTAACATGAGAGACCATGCATAGTTGTTGAATTGCTGAATTGTTCACAAAGCCAAGACTTCACAAGAAACCTATTCTACCAAATAATATTATAATAACATGAGAGACTATGTATCATGCCTAAAATAGCATTGGTATGATGGAAGAATATCATAGTGGTTGAGCAATCATCACCCAAAAAAATTGCCTTCATTTTGTTCTATTTCAATTGTCTACATAGTGAATCAGTTCTTGTGCCTATGTTTAAGTGTGTGTTGATCGATTAGGCTTGCGGTTTTCTATGTGTGTGTGTTTGTGTTTTGGATCCTACAGAATCTACTATGGTAACACAAAGACTAGTACTGGAGGTAATGGTATTGCATGGGTGCACAACTTGAAGTAGAGTCTTGCCTTTGAAATTAGAGTACGAACCCCATGGAACCACAAAAGTAGAAGCATACTATTTGGATGTCACATGTTGTCGTGAAAGGTTAGTGATGCCATGTAGGATCCAATCCATGCCTTCAATAATGACTATGCAAAGAAGATGTTTGATTCAAGTGATGGGATCACATTCATCCATAGTGTTCTAATTCTTCCCGAGCATAAGCATCATGATCTTCTGAATGACAAAATTTCCTCATGATGACAATGCTAACAAAGGATCAGGTGTGTGCAAATGATTAATTATCCTAATCTTGCAAGCAAGTTGAAAACATAAGTAACTGGTGTTAAACTACATAGTTGGAGATCATCCCTCATAGCCAACCTGGATAGAGCCTTGCTGCCAGCAGGCGTCTATAGCCTCGGCAAGGTTATCTATACAATCTCCCTAAGTAGAGCCCCACTGCCAGTAGGCATCTATAGCCCCAGTAGAGTTACTTAGATGGCCTAATTTTATTTCTTTTCTACTTTTTTAAAAAAAATTTGTATCTGATATCATCATGTTAGCTCATTTGTACAAGGTATAGTTACTTGCAGCTTTAGGTTGGAGATTGTATTGGTAGCAAGGGAGTCCCTTTAGATTCTCCACTTAACACCTATACTTGTGTGTTCAACAAACCCAAGGCTGTTAGGTGTTTCATTGTGATTGATTCACTTTGATCAAGAAAAGGCACCCTGATGAAAAGCTATCATAGACCTGATCATGAATACTTCTCAAGCTGAATTACAACCTATGTCTAAATCTGATCTCATCACTTGAATCCTAACAATTTAGTTATTTTTTGTGGTAATGAGGTGCATCATCTTGACTAACCAAAACAAGGTCTCAACAAACAAAATAGAACAAACAAAAACAAAACAAACTGTACAGACAACTATACAAATGTACAATATGATACACATGACTATCATGAAGTCACTTAGGCTTGGAAATAATGTTTGAGGAATTGTCCATTGACTAGCAATGGGATATCCTCACTTGTCAGGTTCTTAAGCCTATAAGTGCTGTCTCCTAGTATCTCAGAAATTTAAAAGGGACCTATCCATAATCTGTCAAACTTACCATGGTCTCCTTTCTTCTCATGGGCTTTATCTCACATCAGGACTAAATCAGATATCCTGAAGGCTTTAAATTTGGCTCTCTTGTCAAACTAGTGTTTGACAATAGCCTGATGTTTTGCAAATTGGTCAATTGCTTGACTTCTTTTCTCTTCCAGGTGCATCAGCTGAAGCAACCTGACTTCTTGTCTATTATCAATGCCTAGGTATTCTTGGGCAAACTACAGAGTAGGAATTTTCAAGTTTACAGGAAGGATAGCATCCACCCGATATACCAATTCGAAAGGTGAGTTTCCTAATGCAGTTTTCATTCTAGTTCTGTCTACCCATAAGGCATATTTCATAAATGAGTTCCATTCCCTAGGGTTCTTCTCTATTAGTTTTCTTATGATATTCAGTAAATTCTTGTTGGTGGATTCTGCTAATCCATTCCCTTAGGGATAGTAGTTGGATGAAAACTTAAGTATGATCCCATGATCAAAAGCCCAACTTGACAATTTAGTTGAAGTGAAGGCAGAACCATTATCACTTACCAAAGCATAAGGAGTTCCATACCTGGTAACAATATTGCTCTCCAGAAATTTAATGACATCATCTGCAGTACAAGTCTTGCTGCTGACAGCCTCAGTCCATCTAGTACAATAGTTAGTAATTGTTAAGACATACCTATGGCTTGAGGAGGATGGAGGATTGATTGGTCCTATGAAGTCCCTGCCCCATTGTGCAAATGGGCGCTCTTCCATCACTGGCTGCAAGGGTTGTGCAGCGTATTTCTCTCTATTTACAGCAACTTGACATACATGACAACATTTAACATGATCAGCTGTATCTTTAAAAACTGTGGGCCAATAATATCCTGCTCTGAGGATCGCAAGTGTCGTGGCCAAGGCTGATCTATGTGCTATTCCAAACTTGTCATGCAACTCTGACAGGACCTTATTTGCTTCTGGCTTTTCTAAGCATCTCAGGTATATTCCTTCATAATTCTTCTTGAATAGGGTTCCTCCCTTCATCATATACTTTTGTGACCTTATCTTCAAGGCTCTTCTCTGTGAAGTTTGCAATCTCGGAGGACATCTTCCAGTAATCAAGATGTGCTTGATATCTGAATACCATTCCTTATTGTCTTTGTCATTGATAACATACTGCTAACTTGTGATGTTTGGGTCAATTTTAGATATCATTTGGCTCAAATCCTGTCCTCTTACCAGCTTCATTGGTGTAATTTCCATGTGATACTCTTGTAATACAGTAATCCACTTGGCTCTTTTCTCACCAGGCTCACTCTGCATGAGCAGCATCTTCACTGCTGCATTAGGCACTACTACAATCACCTTGCTTCTCAGTATATAATGCCTGAATTTCTTTACTGCCCTGACTAATGCAAGTGCTTGTCTTTCAACATCCACATATCTTAGTTCAGCATCCTTGAAAGGACAAGTCATGAAGGCTATTGGTTTCTCTTCTTTTTCTTCATTCCTTTGAGTTAACACTGCTGCAGAGGTATGTTCTGAAGCAAATGAATAGATGTAGAAATCCTTTGTGTAATCTGGACTGATGAGGATAGGAGCATCTGATATGGCTTTCTTTATGTCCTCAAAAGTAGCTTTAGCTTCTGCTGTCCATTCAATCTTGGCATCTTATTTTAGCATAGCATTTAGTGGTCTGACTATTTCTGCAAAACCAGTGATGAATTTTCTTACAAAGTTAATCTTACCAAAGTAAGACTTAAGTTCTTTCTTGCTTCCAGGAAGTTGTATTTTCATGATAGACTCCACCCTGTCAGGATCAATGATAATTCCATCTTCTGTGATCAGGTGGCCTAGTAACTTTCCTGTTGTCACCCCAAATATGCATTTCTTGGGGTTCAGTGATATTCCGTACTCTTCACATTTCTTTAGCACATTTCTGAGATCTGCTACATGGTTTCCCCATTCTTTGGAGAATACTGTCAAGTCATCCATGTAGATGACTATACACTTTCCTATTAAGCCTCTGAAGGCTATGTCCATTGCTCGCTCGAATGTTGCTCCAGCATTTATAAGTCCGAATGGCATACGTCTATATGCAATTATCCCCCACTTGGTGGTGAAGGCAGTCTTTAGCCTATCAATCTTATCAACAATCACTTCGTTGTATCCTGAAAAGCCATCCAGGAAGGACATCATTTTAGCTCCATTTACAATCTGCAGAACTTCATCTAATGAGGGTAAAGGATAATTATCCTTTTCTGATGCTTTGTTCAGATTCTTGAAATCTACACATAACCTGATGTCTCCATTCTTCTTCCTAACTGGCACTAGATTTGCCACCCAAGTGGAGTGCGTCACAGGAAAGATTATCCTGGCATTTAACAATTTCTTGACTTCTTCAAATATTATTGGTTCAAGCAAAGCATTGACTGGCATTTGCTTCTGTCTGAAAGGTTTAGCATCTGGCTTGAGAGGTATAGTATGAGTTATGAAAGATGTGTCATATGTCTTCAGCTCATCATAAGTCCATGCAATTACATGGATTTAATCCTTAAGGGCCTGAGTTATTCCTTCTAACTCTTATGGTGTGCAAACCTTTCCTATCAAGACATTTTTCTTGTCATCATCCTGTCCAATATTCACTTGTTAATACTAACCTCCATCAGGTTTGGGAAGATCCTTTTGCTTCAGCATATTATCCAAATCAAAGGCTCTTTCTAATTCAATCATGCCTTTGGGAATTTTGTTGCTAGGTAACTCTAATATTTCATCTTCTTCCCAGACATGATCTTCCATACTATTCTCATCTATGATCTGAGCATCAAATATATCTCTATTGGAGATGAAATCAAAATGTGCTGGTCATCATCAAAGACCTGAAGATTGGTAACATTATCGAGTACTGATGGTACAGATACCAGTTCTACTTAAAATCTCTTCAGACCTGACATAGATAGTAGCTCCAATGTACTGGCAGCCTGGGCAAGTGCATCTGCCCTGTGGTTCTGTTCTCTAGGAACATGGGTGATGTTAAATGCATTAAAGTCTTCAATCAAATCCCACACTCTGTGTCTATAATTTGACAGTCTTTTATAATTGCAAGAGTAGATTCCTCTTACTTGTTTGACAACTAATTCTGAGTCTCCAAAGACATGCAGAATTTTTACTTACTTTTTGAGAGCAAACAGTATCCCATGAATCAGAGCTTCATACTCTGTCACATTATTAGTACAGGGGAACTGTAATCTGTATGTAGCTAAGTAGGATTTTCCTGATGGATCAATGAGATCAATCCCTACTCCAGTTCCTTGCTTGGATTTGGATCCATCAAATCTAAGGATCCAAGACTTATCTTCAGCATGAGGTTTAGTTGAACCTTTATTTTTCTTTGCAGCTCTGGCAGCTGCTCCTCCTGATATCCATTTTAACTTAGGAATGTCAGCCTTCTCAGACTTCATCTTTTCTTCCTTCTGAGAAGCTGATTTTTCTTCTTGTTTTCCATCATCAGGAGGATGATCTTTTAGATCAGGCTCTGTATGTTTCATCAAAATGTGCAGACATAGTGAATAGGTGGTCTCTGAATGAGGTGTCTCATGCAGCCTACACCAACCTTCAGTTAGTGCATCTTGTGGATGTTTCTTTTGTCTTATCATTTTCTTAATTTCTCCAGACAAGAACTCTTCAAATCTGGTCAGGTTACTGCCTTTGTCTTCATCAGACAATTCATAGTCTGACTCCATCAGACAATCACTCCCTGGGCTGATCTTTTCTTTTTTGCTAACATTTATCTGACTGTACATCAGAATTTCTTCTATTCTCTATACATGATCTTCATTATGATCTATCACTTTTTCTGTGGTTCCTGTAGAAGACACAAAAGAATCAGTATCATCATCATCACTAGATGTAGAACTTACCTCAGAATATGATGATGATGCCTCACTGCATGTCTGCTCCAGCATCATCATGTCTAAGCATGTTTCACAAGTCTTTTTTGAATGCGCTTTATTGTGTAATCTGCACCATCCATCAATCAAAATATCATTAGCAGATATATTTAACAATTGACAATGCTTTACCTGCTTGGACAGATGTATCTCAAAGTCTCTAAAGCGATCTATTTCATTTTCGTTCTCAAATTAGTATCGAGTTCTAAAACTGGCACACCCTCCTGATGATCATCATCATGGTGATGATGAAAGTCAAGCATGAGGATCTATTCTATCCTGATAGTCTGTTGTCTAATGGCATAAACTCCAAGCTCAATGTCAACATACATGATCTCATTCATTTTATTATACTCGGTTATCATGTGCTTCATTCTGGGTTCAACATCTATTGTTATCTGGTTTGGTAAACCCTTCCAAGGTAACCACATGTGACTGAAGTCAGTGGACATATATCCATTCAAAGTTTTTGACCATTATCTACTAAGTAGCATCCCATATGTATCAGGTATATCAAATACTTGAATATCAATGTAATATTGGATCCTGGGATCAGATGCTAGCTGCATGTGTATATGAGTCAGTTCTCCTACTACACTCACTTCTATTTTATTTAGCTGTGTCACCTTTTTTAGGGATTTAGCAGGATGTAGTCCTAAGGCATTGCATATGGACAAGGGCATCACATTTGTAGATGCACCTGAATCTACCAGACAGTTGTGTAAATTCTTTCCAAACATCCTTATGGTAAGGAGGAAAGGTGGTGACTCACTCTTATCTCTGTACAATGTCATATGTGATGTTTCTGCAGCTTGGACAGTAGCTAGCACCTTAGGCTTGATATTATTATCTCTAGTAGCATTATCTTTATTGCTAAGATGACTTGGAGAAGGAATGTCCTCTTTACGAGCAAGATCATCTAGTGACTTCATGAATGCTTTTTTGATTGCAGGAGTTTTTAACAATTCTGACAAAGACAGGCTGATCTTTATCTTTTTCATTTCATCAGCCAAGTATGTGACAAGTTTATCAGACTCCTGAGGTAAGGCAACAGCCTTTGATGTTGTATTTTGTGGTGACAGATATTGGGCATTTACCTTGGGGAATCCTAAATTATTGCTAGCTTTGGGGTCCGGAGGTGTGTTGAAATTGTTTGGAGGTAGAGATGACGTCAGTGGACCAGTAGGTCTGTTGGAGCTACTTCTTAAGTTATAGTTATGCTTGCTAGGATATTGGTGTTGGTATGCATGCACCTCCTCATGTTTAGTGGATGGTTCATTCTCATCTTCAAAGGGGAAGACATAGTTTGATTCAAAGGCTAAAGCAGATTCTTCATATGCATGAGAATAATTTTGATGATTAGTATAGCTTTCTAGTACTAGGTCTGAATCATATCCACAAGGAACTATTTCATTACATTCTACCTGAGGTGGATGTCCTGTAGTATTAGACACTTCTATTTGAAAAACGCTAGCAGCAATTTGAAATTGAGGACAGTCTAACTCTGCATGAGCATTTGTGTTGTGGATCCTACACCAGTTGGTGAGGGCTGCCTCAACAAGATTGACTCTAGTAGTCTTTTTAGCTTCACCAGATGGCTGATTATCTAAAGGTGATGGTAATGAACCATTATTTGGCCTGGAGTTCCATACTCTAGGCTGTCTTTGAGGATTATTGTCATTTCCACCACTATTATTGAAATTATTATTGTTATTGTATCCTCTGTCTGGATAATTTGGTCTATCATTGGAGTAATTTCTATTCTAATTTGACTGGGAATAGAAACTTTGATTTCTCAAATGTGTCACCTCTGTAGTGAGTTTTCTCAGCTGAGCAGAAATTTCTTTAATTTCCTCCTTCTCTTCTTGAGCTTTGGCTACTACATTCTCAGTTTGAGGCTTGAAGAAAGAGGATCCATGGTTATTGTTAGATAGATCAACACCCTGAGGTGTTTGAGTTTGTGCAAGATATTGGGGAGTTTGGCCATTCCCATTAGGAGGTGGCATGATACTTAATGGAGGCACTTGCAAAGGTGCAGGCATGACTGGTGGAGGTATCATAGCTCCATTAGGATATTGTGCAGGATATGATGCAGAATATGATGCAGGATATTGTGGATACATGCCAGGCAGTGTAGGGAATGCAATATTTGGAGTAGGAGCTGGGACTAGATGCTGATTTACCTTGATAGCTTCTTGAAAGGCTCATGTCAAGGTAGTGATCTCAGGATGTGTTCTCCTGATGAACATGGAATTCAATGGATCCAGGGCTGAATAATAGATACTCCTAGCAGAAGCATCTGCCACTACATAAAGAGAAACTAGCTTGGATAGCATTTTCTTGAACCTAGCACTAAAATTGGCAATAGGTTCATTCTCGAATCTTTTGATTGTAGCAAACATGTGGTAATTCATAGATGGATCAATAGGGACCTTGAACCTATCAAGAAAGGCTTTCTCTAGGACAACCCATGAACCAACAGAAGCTTGACCAAGACTAATAAACCATCTATAAGCCTCTTCCCCTAAGGAAAAAGGAAATAATTTGCATACAACATCTTGATGTTCTATTCTGGCTCTATAGCAAGCTTCCTTAAATGTCCTGATATGATCATCAACATCCTGATAAGGATGATATTTTGGACAAAGTTTGTCTAGATTCTTTGGCAACTCATGATATGCATTGAAGGTTAAAGGTGATTCTGCTCCAAAGAAAGACATTGTGACCGAAGGAGGTTGAGCCGGTGGTACAGCTGGCTGAGGTTGGACCTGGGGTTGAGGTTGAACAGGAGGTGTCACAGATATCCCAGAAGGTACTTGCAAACCAACAGGAGTTACAGGATGAGGTTCTAGTGAAGCTCCTGATGCACTAGACCTGGGAGTATGATGGATGTCTACAGTTCTAGGTCTGAAACCTCTAACAGGCAATTCTTCAAAGATTCCACTAGATCTAGACCTGGTATTTATCCTGTGAGCCAGGATTTCTCAATTTTGAGGCAAATTGGCTAAAACTAACCAGATGATCGTAAATATTTAATGAATTTCACCGGTTGAGACAATATTTGCGGTCGGATGGCTGATCGGATTGGATATTTACGAAATATTTGCAAAGATAGTGCAAATACAAAAGGATATTTGAGGTATAATGACTCTTACCATAGGATATCAAGTCTCTAAAGCCAAAATTCTTCAAAGCTTGAGCAGATTTACTTAACGTTGGCTGATATTTGTGAATTCATGATGATCTACTGTAAAGCTTGCAATATTTATGACTAATTTCAGGAACTTTACATAGAATGAACATTTACAAGCATGTTACAGTAAATATTTGAGCAATATTTGAAATTCACGAATGCACTGGGGTTACCTTACTCTCTGCATCATCAAACCTAAAAATAATGATGATGAGCGTCCACTTTCAGATAAAGGCCCTCCTTCTAGCGCCAACTTATGTTGCGTTAGGAGCGAGGAGCTTGCATAAAACGTATGATGACTGAAGCAATGGTGTCTTTTCCAGTTCACCCTCCTTCTAGCGCCAATTTATGTTGGTCATGATGTTAGTCATAAACAAGCATAGAATAAAAGTACACATTAACCTTTATTCATCTTGAAAGATACGATGAATTCAGAGAATTCATGATCCCAAGTCTCTGGTGATTAGGTCTTAATCTTCTGACGTTACTCAGAGGTTGATGTGTGTTGCTATTTCCATTTTGGGGCCTTACGTAAAGTTCATCATCATAACACTGTTTTTGCAAAGATTCTTCACAAAGAGGTCATTTTATATAGTTACTTGATCAAATGATGCAGGGATATTCAAATCTTTGCATGATATTTACCAATTATACATGCTTTAGCTTCAAATATGCTAAATATTTGCAATTATCTACGAGATTTCTGTATATTTTGTGTTATTTACTTAATATTATCAGTTATTTGCAATTGTGATAGTGAAATGTTCTAAAATTGAAAAGAAATTGAAAGAAATATTTCAAATTAAAGTTGAACCTTTAGCTTTTGAACCACATGCACATCAGATACAGTCATGAAGAGAAGAAAACCAAACCATATGTTCACCAGGACATTGCACAACTAGATACAGTTGATGCTAACTTCAAAGAAATTTTTATGAAAGCAACATATGCAAGTAGACCTGCACTCCAAGGGATGTAGCAAATCACAGCATATATCCAGAATTCACACACTAATTACTCAAGATTTACTATGAATTGTAATCAAACAAGTCTTCTCATTCATTAAGTATGCAAAAATATAGATGTATACAAAAAGCTTTGAAATAAGCCCTGAATACTTCAGCAGACAGATTTCAATTAAGTTTCGAATATTAGAAAAGAGGCATTCCAGCACCTTTTATAGAATAAGGTGAGGAATCTGTTACAAAAGATCAACAATCTTGATTTGTCTATGAATATCTACAATCAAGATTTCTCTTTGGCTATGTCAACCTTACAAAATGGCACAAGTTGCCAGCTGGCAACTATCTAAAAAACTTATTTCCACTAAGTATCCAATGCTGATATTTACTTTATGCTGCATCATCATCTACCTTATCTGATTCATGTGCATCATCCTCATGTGCATCACTTCCCAAACTTTCATCATCCTGATGATGATGACTTCGCATATAAGGTTGCATGCTGCTCCGGATCTATTCATATAACTGCACATTTTTATTTATTTCTCTGCCATCCTGAGTCTTTGCTTTGATGAAGGCGTGCTTGTGTGCCTCATATTTGTGTCTATTGCTATCCAGTTTGGCTTTCCTGTCTTGCAGCGTCTCATTGTAATTTTCCATCTTGACTTTGATTCTCATTATTTTGTCTATGACTTCTTCTGTCAAGTGGACAAGTGGATCATCAGCTACTGATTGGAAGTTGTCGTGTAAAGATTTGATGGCAAACTCTTCATCTTGATTTTCTATTTTCCCTTCCACTTTTCCTTCCAGTGTTTCCAATATTTCTGCCTCAACAGACATTAAATCATGCAACTTCATGCTGATATCTCTCAGTTTATTATTGCATCTTCTAAGTACTCCACATTCAAATTGAATGTCCTTATATCATATATCAACCAACAAGGCAGTATTACTGTTCAATACCTGCTTGTTGATAAGCAACTGAGGATTTATCCTCCTTATTTCTCCTAGGATGTCTAATATCTTTTCCAATCTGTAAGACCTTTTGCCTGTCTGCGTTTGCAATTTATCTACCTTTGACCTGGAGTCACTGAGAGTATTCCACCTCTTTAGAGAGGCCTTTACCACTTCCTTTGCATCACCCAATGTGGATGACATCCATCTCCTTAGTACAGATGCCTCATGTTTCATGAGGTCTAATTTATTCACCTCCTCTTGAGAAATAGCAGTCAATGGGACTACATGTTCAGTTGAAGTATCTTCAGTATTGGTCAGCCTTCCTGTGTAGGCATGCAACTGAGCAATGTGCTCTTTGTGTTGCTTATTTTTCTCCTTCTCTCTTTTCACCTTCTGAATTAAAGAATCAATAATATCTTTGCCCTCTTGACCCTCTTGGTCTTCATTGGCAAATCCTAGGTCCACTGTGCTGATCTGAAATTCATCTAAGGTAATTTTACCTTTTTCTCTTTCTACAGTAGGTACTGCAATCTGTGCAGTCCTTCTCCTAGTTGTTGGATCTCTTTTGATGGCCGAAGTCATTCTGGCCTTCCTCTTAGGTTTTATTATATTCTAAGTAAATAAGGTAGATACATCAAATTCTTGAATTTCAAATTCTACCTCTGCATTTACCTCTTTCTCCAACCACGGAGGTACCTGATCATGTTTCTCTGCATCATCATAATGTTCACATGTATCTCCTGTTTCTGTTAGCAGATGTGATGGAGAAGGTGATTTTCTTAATTCTTCTTCATGATGCTCGCTTTGACATTGATCCTGTGGCACATCTTCCTATAGAGGAACTTCTTTCTCTAGAGGAGCATCTTCCTGAGGTGGAGGATCCTGTGATGTATCTATATGCTGATCATGATGATCATGATCCTTTTCTGTCATTACCTCATCCTCCTTTGGCTTTTCCTCCTGCTCAGGAACATTCTCAGTTGTGGATAATTGGGAAGTCTCCTTAAGTGCTGGTGCTGGTTTTGTAATCACAATTTGTTTTGCACCTGTGCTACTTATTTCTTGAACCTTGGCAGCAGGATCTTCTACCACATCTTTCTCATCAGCTTTCCTTTCCTGAACCTCTACTACAGCAAGTTCCACTGATGCATCTTGTGCGCTTGGTTGGCTCAGTTCTGAAGTATGGCACTCTGGTTCTGCCATCTTTACTTCTTTTGCAAGTTGCCCTTTATCAGGTGATCCTGTTGGATGTTCAGGATTTACATCCGGTTTCTCTATTATGTCTATCACCGCAGGATTTGTAACCTCTGCAATCAGTGTATCTAGCCCCATTTCTTGGGCTATCTACTCTGGGCTCTTTTCTTTCTCAGTTTCCACTTGCTTCATGTCCTTTAGTATAGTTTAAACTGGTGGAGTCTTGTGAGGGGTCATGTGCGTACCTGCAGCAAGGGTTTCCATCTTCTGTGAATCCACTTCCTGCACAACTTCATCATCAGACAAATTTATTGTCTCATCTAGCAAGATGTGACCTTCTACATGTGTCTGGGAGGTTTCTTTCATCTGCTCTTTTGCGAGCTCGGTCTTAAACTTGACTATGGTAGGAAGTGGAACATTATGTTGAAGTTCCTTATGTACTTCACTACTTGCCCCTTGTAACAATGTATGGGGTTGCCTTATTTCACCTCTCATGGAGGTTCTTTGTTTCTTAGGTGGGGTAGACACCACCACCTGTGGAGACCTCTTCTTCCTTTTGAATAATAAAGGAGCCTCTTCTTCTTTAGGCTCTTCCTCCATGAGGATACCCTCTTCATCTAGTTTTCTTGAGGATTGACCCTCTTCATGGGTCTCAGTAGTTCCAGCCTCTGCTGTCTTTCCTTTCTTGGACTTTTGTTTTCTTGTCCGTGGAGGTGATGCAGATCCTAATCCTGATCCTGATCCTGATGCTGCTGCCTCCTCAGCAATGAACACTGCTCGTTCAATGATAACCCCTTTGGGTTCATTATCTATTTTCTTGCCCCTTGGGGGTCTTTTGCTCTATTGTTGTTCTGAAGGGAGCCTATCTCCCTTAGACTTTCTTTTCTCGTTTATGAAATCATCATACTCCCCATCAGGAATATCTTGCCCCTTCTTTTTGTTGTCCACAGTGATGGCAACACCTTTCTTCTTCAAAGCCTTTATCTGTTCATCAACCCAGGCTTGGGTTAGCTGTATGGTCTTGGCAATGAAGGGGTCCAAGGATATGTCCTCTTGTATGGTGAGGTCAGGTGTAGAGATGGTATCATTATATATTTTCTTCTGCTCATACTCATCTGCAATTATCCTGCCATCATCTTTCTTCAATTGTTGAGGGATGGGGACGCAATCAAAAGTTCTGATTTGATTCAATGTTAGCCTTTGATATCTTCTTCTTCTTGCTTCAACTTCATCTTCAATGTCAGCCTAGAAGTCTTCTAGGTGCCTCTGATGAATAGGCTTTCCTATTATTTTTTGCATCCTGCTATAAGGATCATATAGTCTTATCAGTGGAGAAGGCTGTAACTTCATTTTATTCAGGGTGACCATCACCTTCTTTATGTTCTTTGAATCAAGACACATGTACCAGCCAATGGTGACTGGAAACAAAATTGGTGGCAACTTCCTTGCATCCTTGTATGTTTTTATCATTGCGGAGCTTTGCCTTATGAACTCCATCAGTATCACTGCATCAGTGGGATACCTTGGCAGCATGAGGGGAGGTCCTTCAAAACCCTCAATCCTCATGTAGGAAAATGTGGCAAACTATATATACCAGGCTCCATGCCTGTAGATTATCTCCTGAGCTTCCATGCTCAATCTCTTTGTTCTATCCTCCTCCATGGTTCTGACCAGATGCATAGAAAATGCATCATTTACCAGTTTGTAATCTTGGAGGTAATTGGCTCTTTGCAGCTGGGCATGATGATCCCAAATGTGCACAGCATTAATTGTGCCTGTAAGCTTTCCATATGTAACTAGTGCATCAAATGTGCCTTTATAAGCACATGAGTAAACAATGTATGATGTCATATAGAAAACACAATTTGAACCTCCTAGGTTCATTAGCTGCTCATGCAGAGCATCACTTATTAGCTAGCCCCACAATGGCTTGATATCTGAATATATACACATCATGATCACACCATACATGCAATCCTTAAAACTACCAGCATCAGGCTGGCCTGTGACTCTACTCAGTAGTGCAATCATGTACTGGTACTTTTCACCAAAATCATATTTGAATAAGTGCATAGGAAGTTTGGCGGCTGCAAGATATGTGTTGTTCTCAGCCCTCCATTGGTACATATTCTTCCTGGCTTGTTTCTTGTTATTCTCATATTCTCTCTCTAATTTATTTAGGTCCACACTGTTGACCTTCTTGCCCAATGGCAGTCCAAATGTCCTGGAAAGACCTTTGATGGATAGGTCTGCATATATCCTCCCATGCTTCATCACCTGCCTGGTCTCTAGATTGTAGTTCCTGGCACACTCGATAACCAGCTCCGGGGACTCCATAGAGTATGGGAAACTGGCGGCATTCCACATTCCCGACATGAATACGGCATCCAGCACAGGACTTCTGTTCTTCTCATCATTTAGCTGAGCTGACCAGGCTTCCAAATTAGTACTCCCCTGATGGGTATCTTTAATTGTGCCATATTTGAACAGGATGCCCCTCTGGGATGAAAACATAGGCTTACTGAATTCAGCCTCACACTTAGCCAACCTCTTGTCAGCCATGGATGCCTGCAATTAACAAATCTTATCTTACAATAGGTTCTCACATGCATGCATATAGCAATTAACTCTACTAATCATCATGTCTACTGTATCCATTCAACATTAACTAATCATGTGGATGCATAAACTAGAACTTCAGATGGATATTTGAAAATATTGGGTGATGTTTAGATAATGAGTGATGTTTGCGCCATTAGGTCGTGCTTTAAACGTCAAGAGGATATTAGAAAATATCGGGTGATGTTTAGATAATGATGACCGAAGTCATCCTTACTTCCTCTCAAGATATAGGGATGATGTCATCCTGATATTCGCTCAGTGTATTGGCAAGGCACCATGACGTCATCGTCATGTTATGGGAACAGGATCATGTTTATGAAATATCCTGCCGAGAGGTAAATGTGATGATGATGTCATCATCATATCTCTTCTTCGTTTATCAGACTTGAATAACATCACCAGGATATTGGCTTAGGGGATATTTTGCGGCAGGAGGATATTAGAAAATATCGGGTTACATCAAAAAATATGATCCTCGCGAAATGTATAAGGCTATTGATGGGTAAATCAGGGTGATCTTTTGAAATATGACTGATGTTACGAAATATGATCCTCCCCTTGGAAATATCAGGTTTGACTCAAACTTTGACCATTCATAACTTTCACATCCTGATGAATATCAGGGTGGTGAAAAAGGCAAACCTGCATGGAATTTGATGCTCTTTCTAAATATGAGGTTATTGGAATGAAATACAAACTTTGACAAACTGACCTCATGATGATGCCATACTCAGCCTTTCTTGCATGATGATTTACATGACTTACTTTTACCAAACCGCCAGAAAGCACATAACAAGCCAAACAAAAGTTGGGTCCCTATTTTGCCAGGTCAAAATGGGGCGTGTTGTGTATCCACACAACAGTCACCCAGAAATGTTTCATGATGCAAATGGGAAAACCCTAGTCAATTCCACAGGGGTTTCGGGTCCTACCCGATTCTGGTATGTACCCGTACTCAGAATCGCCAAGGCATATAACTGATTTGGCTACTTAGAGTGGAATAGTTCAATAGAAAAATAATTCCCATTTCTAATGATTGCTAGAAGAAATTGCTAAGTTGATATCCAAATAAGCAGATCTTGTCAATTACATTGATCAAATATGTGCTTTGCAAGCCCCCATTTTTCATTGAGATGCCTCCATCCTCCAAAGAACAACAAAATTAGCTTTTTCAAGTTATTGAGTAGACCACTTATGAGGCACTCTTTAAAAGTTTCACCACATATTGTTTCAAAGACTTAGTGGAAGTGTTTAATCCCATTTCAATGGACACAATATATGAAAGGAATTAATGCATCAAAATGTAATAAGTTCCTACTTTGTCCAATCAAGAATGTTATTCTAGGTAACTAGATCTAAATTATTTCGGCAGAGTATTAGCACTTATAATTTCAAAATATAAAGAAAGAGAAGAACATAAAATATACCCTGGGAAAAGCAAAGGAAGGGAAAGACCCAACAAAAAGAGGAGCCTCACATTATTATTAGCAACATAATAGTTAAAATTTACACTTAAGAGATTCACTACTTTTAGGAGATCTTCAGGCTTCAACTTTCAAAAGAAAAACTAACATAATAACTCTACAAAATAAATCTTCTAACGCTTGAAGAATCTAACACTTGTTTCCAACCTTCAACCTGCAATGCTCCAAAATCAAGATGACCAAGAATGCCCAAAGCACTCATCCAAGGCTTGTTTATGTTTATATAAGCAAGAGGCTCACCTAGAAACCACTAGTGTTTTCCAAAACCATGTGCTAACAACCCAATAAGGTAGCAAAAATTCCAACACTCCATTTAGCCTAATTTGAGATGTGATAAAGTTGTTGCTTGCACATCTCAACCACCTGCTAGAAAATAAGAGATTTTCTCTATCTACATCTCAACCAACTACCCAATATGAGTGGGATGACCAAACTCATCTTTAGCCAATTTAACCACCCTATTTTCACTCCACACAACATGCCTAGTATCCCAAGATTGCACTTATCCTTGCGAGACATCCAAATCCACATCAGAGTTTAATTCTACATATTGCCTAGGTAACCCATTAGAATAAAATACATTGTTTATGCAAGGTGTAAAAGACCTTCGGGCAACAATTTCTCACTTATTGTATACATTACATAAGGAGTTCAAATCAATGTAGTTAGAAGCCTAGGGCTGATCCCCATAACCAACTAACAACATTTGAACTTCTATGTGCTCATGGAACCTTATGAGCACATCAAAAACATTCACAAAAGTTTCTACGTTCTCAACCACAACCCTCTTGTCCTCCATGAACAAAGTGATACTACACAATATAGAAACAAGATATAGCAATGGGTGTTGGCTCGACTAAGAAATGAAATAAAAAATTGTTAAGCTTGACTCCAAACTAATAAATGAAGGCTATCGGAGAACTATATAGGGCGGGCGAGGCCTTATCTCCCTATCTATTTATGGGCCACATTATATTCTTGTTCAAACCAAACATTCCTCCCATTTAGACGAAACTAGACGCTTACAAAAAAATATTTTATATAATATAAATATATGGGCCACATTATATTATTGTTCAAATCAAGCACTCCTCCCGCTTAGACAAAACTAGGCGGTCACAAACACAAGCGCATGTCTACATAATCGAGGCTACAAACCTTTGAATTGAATGTTGCAGATGTTAGTAAATCAAGGACTTCCAATCACAGACATCACATATTTCAATGGACACAGGTTGTAGGAAAAATGTAAGTTGTGCAATACTCGTGGCCAAAACTTGAAAATCATAGAGGGAGTCCAAACACACAATTGCAAGGCGAACCCCAGGCCATCCTAGACCCAAACCCGAACCAAGATCCTATTTTTGCAATACAGGGGGCCAAAATCAAAGAACCCAATAACTTGGGATTTTAGTTGGATATATAAACATGATCTATTTCCCCAATTGTGGGAATTTGTGATCTAAAAAACCATAGCTAATTTCTTGAAGAGAAGGATATATAACTAACTACTCTCCTATTTATGGACATGGCTAATTGTGGACTGACTAAGTTGTTATTTAGTGTCGTGCCTGATAATATTTAAGTTAGATAACTTGTAAAATAACAAAAATACAACAATGCAATTTAGAATAATGTGAGGTACTTGAGACAAAAGGTACAATTGTTGAATTGTTCACAAAGCAAAGATTTTAGAAGCAACCTATTCTACCAAATAATATTATAATTAACATGAGAGACCATGCATAGTTGTTGAATTGTTCACAAAGCCAAGACTTCACAGGAAATCTATTCTACCAAATAATATTATAATAACATGAGAGACTATGTATCATGCCTAAAATAGCATTGGTATGATGGAAGAGTATCATAGTGGTTGAACAATCATCACCCAAAAAAATTGCCTTCATTTTGTTCTATTTCAATTGTCTACATAGTGAATTAGTTGTTGTGCCTATGTTTAAGTGTGTGTTGATCGATTAGGCTTGCAGTTTTCTATGTGTGTGTGTTTGTGTTTTGGATCCTACAGAATCTACTATGGTAACACAAAGACTAGTACTGGAGGCAATGGTATTGCATGGGTGCACAACTTGAAGTAGAGTCTGTTGGTTTTTCTTCTGAATCAGCATTAGGGTTTGCCAGTTCTAATGCACAGGCAGATTCAGCCAACTAAATACAGGAGGTTGCGTGAGCTCCTCCCCTTCACTTATGGATCTGCCGCACTAAGGGGGGTGTCCCTATTTAATAAAAATATGACCTTGACTAGCTCAATGACAGAGAGATATAACTTGACAGCAACAGGCAGAATACTCTCATGTAAGGACCAAGATTTGTATAACAAATCACAAGATTCTCAACATTCTTGGACATATGTCTGGTTAGGGATGAGAGCATGCAGGGGCTTCCTACTCCTAATCCTACAACTAACAGGTGGAAGGATGAAATGGTTTGAATTGGTGTTTGGAGTTATGGGACTTTCCTAGACCCATTGAACAGACAGATTCCCAAACCAGTGCCTTATCTGGGCAGCAGAGTCATATCTAAGAATGTAAATGTCTCCCTGTGACAACACTAATTCATATCTAGAGGACCTAAGAATAATGTTACTGCCTAACAACAACATGTCCAAGAAAGAGTATTACTAATGATCATACTTAACAGATCCTATGATGCAATCTATTTTCCTTTGTATCTGATCAAAAGCCTATTTAACCACTCCTTGAGCAGACACAATAAATCAGACACACAGTATGCATATACTGAAAAACTTAGAAGCCCTTGACAACCTTGTTTGAAAGGAAAACAAATGACATACATGAGACAATCAGAAACAATACACACACAGGTGTTTTTCATTTAAAATCAATCTGCATAGAAAGTCATCATAGAGAAAATTATCATTTACAAGACAAGATAGACTAGTACACCAGACCAAGGACCGAATCTGTAGCAAAAAATGCCTTTCAAAATGTGAACACCTTATGTTCAGAGTCAGAGCAGAAAGCCCAAAAAACATCCAACTTCTAAAATGAGTAACACTTCCTACTTAAAAACAGCCAGAGGGAAGCGTACTCAGCATTAATTACATGGCCCCAATTCAAAAATCCACCAAATACATCCATCAGAAAGAATGGCGCTCAGAAGTCATCAATGCAGCAGACAAGGGAGGCCTCGAGCCTTGCGCCGCCATCTGGGAGTCTTCATTCATAATCGGGCAGTTTGATTATTTGTACCATTGCCCATACCTCTGCACTGTCGCCATTGATGGCTCAACCACCCGTGGCCACCGAGAAAACAGTCGCAGCAATCAAAAAGGAACTTCCCACCAAAATGCATTTTACTGAAGGTTCAAATTATGCAGGAAAAATAATCCCACATGCACAGTGCGGAGACCCCTTCAGCAGTTTAAAAGGATGGCCACATGCATATCAAGTGTCGAGCGCTTTTGCCATGCTCAACACACGCTCCCTCTCCAAAAACCCATCAGCCAAACCTCAAACCATCGGCACACCTACTAATTCTCTGGCTGACCTCAATAGTCTCACCGATCGAACACTACACTCCCCTTCATTGGCCAGAGATGAACCATCGGGCCAGCTCTCCAGACCTTCGCCGATCTACCAAGTCTCTCTGATGGCCAAGCAAAATACACCCTCTTCGGCAAGACGACTACCATCGGACCAACTGAAAATCCTCCTGCCAACACACATTGTCATACCGATTACCACCTCTGTCAGTGTGACTTACACCGTCGGAGCAACCAAAATCTCCCTAGCTGATAGACCAACTCTCACTGATGGCCTTGCTGTCGCCAAGACAATCTTCCCCATCACCCCGATACCAGCTCCACACCCCTTGTCGTCGAGACAAAGACCATCAAAGTAACAAAAAGCTCTTCTGCCGATCACAATAGTCTCGCCGATGGCATCTCATCGGCCAAACATCCACTGTCGGCCTAACTCAGAAATCCTTCGCTGATGATGCCGATCACTCCAATAAGACCAAAATCATAAAGCTTTGAACCATTGAACCTTGAACCGTTGAACGTTGAAGAAAAGGGTTCAAGCGGGTGGATCAATGTGGTGGTTGAACCATACCGATTGGATCACATGGATGAGCAAAGGATTCACTTACGGAAAATATGGAACCAAAGCCCCTGAACCGTTCATCCACGAACCATTAAACCATTGAACCTTGAAGAAAAGGGTTCAAGTTCAAACCGAAAGTTCAAAGACACAACCAGAGCACTTCAAACAAAAACTTTTGCTGATGGAGAAAACATGAAGACCACCTCCTCAAGAACTATGATGCAGATGCTGAAAAACACTGAGGGGGTGCCAAAACTTAGAATTTTTTGGATTTTTTGGGAAGGTGCCTGCATGAAAATTGCTCAGAAATTGACAGTCAATTCAGGCACCAACAGTGGCTCTGTTTGAGGATGCATGCCTCTTGCAGGCATGGCAAGAACCACAGAACTCTGGGATGCAGACCAGTCCCCATCCATTGGGCATAGAGTCATGAAGTTACCATGATCTGCATCACCACTCAAACTTGATGGCCTAAGGCCACCAAGAAAAGAAAAACCAATATTTCCCCTTATCAAACACCTTGTTCTCATCTGCATACACTAGGTCAAGCCTGGGAATGATGCCATGATCTAACCATAAGAAACCTTGGTCACTTGCATATTCAACCTTCTGACTCAATTTGTCACTGTCAACCTTATGCAAACAACCCTTAGCATCAGGCAACAAATGGATGTAGAATGTATCAGGCAATGCATACTCACATGGTATAGAACACAGGTCATCATCACTATGCATTACAAAATGATTTCCTAGCTGGACTGAAAATTGAAAGTACTCAAAGTCCACCATGCAACTAGGAAAAATAGGACTCTCTTGACCAGCTGGCATATTAAAGGAAAAGCTTTCAAATTCATAATTGTGCACATCATGTACACAACCAATAGCAACACCAAACTGGAAAAGATCAAGCTCTGGCATCTCTTTCAAATTAGGCACATTTTCATAGTCACTTACCTGATGTATGTTGTTTCCTCTTTCATCAGGATGAGAAATAGAATCCAAGTCAAAAACAGTGTCTAAATCTTCACCATACTCAGATAGATCCTCATCACCACATGTGTCATAAATGGGTGACCTAGGTGCATCAGTTTCATCATAGTATGCCATTTGTTCATGGGCAACAGAACATGCATCTTCATCACCAATGGATTCCCTTTGTGGAGGAGTATCAGCCTGTGTGTCATAAGCAAAATAGCCACCAAATAAAAAACAACCATGCTCTGCACTAGCACTTGTTTCAATCCCTGACTGCTCTTCATGATCTCCATGTGTTTGAAAAGAAGGCAATGGGTCACACATGGGACTATTCCTCTGTTTGTTTATATCTTCTCTGTCTTGAGTACAATACTCACAATTGTCTCCACAGGTCCATTCCAAAAGTTGCTCATTACTGTCCACAACCTCATTGTTGTTTTCATGGCCAGCTGCCTCATCATTGCAATGGGAGTCTTCATTAGTTCCTTCACTAGCACCTTCAGTATTCATCTTTTCATCTTCACATGATGCCTTAATCATTTGGTCATTTGCAGCTTCACAACCAATATTCACACCAAAGCCTGGGGACAGGGATTTCAGCAGGTGCTCATTTCTGATTTTTTCTATATTTTCTACGAACTTGTATGCCATCTGCATATTTGTCACCTTGAAATCCCTCAGTAATTCACTAGAGCCCTCCTCAAAAGCCTCAAATAATATGCCAACACAAGCTGAAGTGTCAAGTCTGAAGACTTCTGGGATCTGTGAAAGGGCTACTGCAAACCTATGACTGAAATCAATACATAGCTCTTTATCTTGTTTTCTGATTTTCATCAATTCTGCACCAAGATCAGCAGGTTCTTTTGCAAATTCCTTTTTGAAACAGTCAGTAAGCTCATCCCAACAGGCAAAGAATCTCTTTGGAAATCTCAAATACCAATCTTTTGCTTTTGCATCAAGGGACCTAACAAAAAACCTCATCCACACATCCTCATCTCTAAATGAATGTTTTCCCATGAAACTGTGAAAATTTTGGATATGTGCATTCCCATCACATACATTGTGACCACTAAATCTAGGCATCTGACAGTATATGCTAGCAGGCATACTTTCTACTTTATAATCAACCCATGACAAATCCAGTTGGTCATACAAAGGATCAAAAGGGCTGACAGGAGGTTTAGCTTTCTGACTGGCAGACACAACAGGGTTATCACTATTCAACTGGGCCTGCCTAGCCTCTAAGAGTTTCAACCTATTTTTCATCTCTTCTATTCTTTTATCCAACAAATTATCCCCCTTTTGATTGAGCATGGGTGTATACATATTTGGATTCATGAAATTTCTATTTTCAGACATCCTTAATATTCCTAAGACCTGTAACCTCCCCTGGCATCTAACCTATGCAGCAAAATAGCAAATATAAAGGGGAAGGAACAAGGTACCTTTTCTCATACAGATGCTGAAGTCTGAGAATCACATTTTTTGTCACAACACACACATCAACTTTTCATGTGCACTTGAATCTTTTGCAGAGTCGCCACCTCTCCAGAGAGGACAAAATTTTCAACAGCTGAAAGCTATTTTTCCAAGTTCATTCCACCAGCAGAGCAAAACTTCACCAGAGACTGCAGGATATCACTTTACATCACGGTCCCCAGTAGAGTCACCAATTTTGTTGGTGACTTGGATGGGCCACAAATTTATTCATTTTTATCAATCCATCCCCAGTAGAGTCGCCATTTTTGTTGGTTTTTCTTCTGAATCAGCATTAGGGTTTGCCAGTTCTAATGCACAGGCAGATTCAGCCAACTGAATATAGGAGGTTGCGTGAGCTCCTCCCCTTCACTTCTGGTTCTGCCGCACTAAGGGGGGTGTCCCTATTTAATAAAAATATGACCTTGACTAGCTCAATGACAGAAAGCTATAACTTGATAGCAACAGGCAGAATACTCTCATGTAAGGACCAAGATTTGTATAACAAAGCACAAGATTGGCAACATTCTTGGACATATGTCTGGTTAGGGATGAGAGCATGCAGGGGCTTCCTACTCCTAATCCTACAACTAACAGGTGGAAGGATGAAATGGTTTGAATTGGTGTTTGGAGTTATGGGACTTTCCTAGACCCATTGAATAGACAGATTCCCAAACCAGTGCCTTATTTGGGCAGCAGAGTCATATCTAAGAATGTAAATGTCTCCCCATGACAACACTAATTCATATCTAGAGGACCTGAGAATAATGCTACTGCCTAACAGCAACATGTCCAAGAAAGAGTATTACTAATGATCATACTTAACAGATCCTATGATGCAATCTATTTTCCTTTGTATCTGATCAAAATCCTATTTAACCACTCCTTGAGCAAACGCAATAAATCAGACACAGTATGCATATACTGAAAAACTTAGAAGCCCTTGACAACCTTGTTTGAAAGGAAAACAAATGACATACAGGAGACAATCAGAAACAATACACACACAGGTGTTTTTCATTTAAAATCAATCTGCATAGAAAGTCATCATAGAGAAAATTATCATTTACAAGACAAGATAGACTAGTACACTAGACCAAGGACCGAATCTGTTGCAAAAAATGCCTTTCAAAATGTGAACACCTTATGTTCAGAATCAGAGCAGAAAGCCAAAAAAACATCCAACTTCTAAAATGAGTAACACTTCCTGCTTAAAAACCGCTAGAGGGAAGCGTACTCAGCATTAATTACATGGCCCCAATTCAAAAATCTGCCAGATACATCCATCAGAAAGAATGGCGCTCAGAAGTCATCAATGCAATAGACAAGGGAGGCCTCAAGCCTTGCGCTGCCATTTGGGAATCTTCATTCATAATCGGGCAGTTTGATTATTTGTACCATTGCCCATACCTCTGCACTATCGCCATTGATGGCTCAACCACCCGTGGCCACCGAGAAAATAGTCGTAGCAATCAAAAAGGAACTTCCAGCCAAAATGTGTTTTACTGAAGGTTCAAATTATGCAGGAAAAATAATCCCACATGCACAATGCGGAGACCCCTTCAGCAGTTTAAAAGCATGGCCACATGCATATCAAGTGTCGAGCGCTTTTGCCATGCTCGACACACGCTCCCTCTCCAAAAACCCATCGGCCAAACCTCAAACCATCGGCACACCTACTAATTCTCTAGCCAACCTCAATAGTCTCGCCGATCGAACACTACACTCCCCTTCATCGGCCAGAGATGAACCATCAGGCCAGCTCTCCAGACCTTCGCCGATCTACCAAGTCTCTCCAATGGCCAAGCAAAATACACCCTCTTCGGCAAGACGACTACCATCAGCCTAGCCGAGAATCCTCCTGCCAACACACATTGTCATACCGATTACCACCTCCATCGGTGTGACTTACACTATTGGAGAAACCAAAATCTCCCCAGCCGATAGACCAACTCTCACCGATGGCCTTGCTATTGCCAAGACAATCTTCCCCGTCACCCCGATACCAGCTCCACACCCCTTGTCGTTGAGACAAAGACCATCAGAGTAACAAAAAGCTCTTCTACCGATCACAATAGTCTTGCCGATGGCATCTCATCGGCCAAACATCCACTGTCGGCCTAACTCAGAAATCCTTCGCCGATGATGTCGATCACTCCAATAAGACCAAAATCATAAAGCTTTGAACCATTGAACCTTGAAGAAAAGGGTTCAAGTGGGTGGTTCAATGCGGTGGTTCAACCATACTGATTGGATCACATGCATGAGCAAAGGATTCACTTACTAAAAATATGGAACCAAAGCCCTTGAACCGTTGAACCACGAACCATTGAACCGTTGAACCTTGAAGAAAAGGGTTCAAGTTCAAACTGAAAATTCAAAGACACAACTAGAGCAGTTCAAACAAAAACTTTCGCCGATGGAGAAAACATGAAGACCACCTCCTCAAGAACTATGATGCAGATGCTGAAAAACACTGAGGGGGTGCCAAAACTTAGAATTTTTTGCATTTTTTGGGAAGGTGCCTGCATGAAAATTGCTCAGAAACTGACAGTCAATTCAGGCACCAGCAGAGTCTTGCCTTTGAAATTAGAGTATGAACCCCATGGAACCACACAAGTAGAAGCATACTATTTTGATGTCACATGTTGTCGTGAAAGGTTAGTGATGCCATGTAGGATCCAATCCATGCCTACAATAATGACTATGCAAAGAAGATGTTTGATTCAAGTGATGGGATCACATTCATCCATAGTATTCTAATTCTTCCCGAGCATAAGCATCTTGATCTTCTGAATGACAAAATTTCCTCATGATGACAATGCTAACAAAGGATCAGGTTGTGTGCAAATGATTAATTATCCTCATCTTGCAAGCAAGTTGAAAACATAAGTAACTGGTGTTGAACTACATAGTTGGAGATCATCCCTCATAGCCAACCTGGATAGAGCCTTGCTACTAGTAGGCGTCTATAGCCTTGGCAAGGTTATCTATACAATCTCCCTAAGTAGAGCCCCACTGCCAGCAGGCGTCTATAGCCCTGGTAGAGTTACTTAGATGGTCTAATTTTATTTCTTTTCTAAATTTTTTTTAAAAATTTGTATCTGATATCATCATGTCAGCTCATTTGTACAAGGTATAGTTACTTGCAGCTTTAGGTTGGAGATTGTATTGGTAGCAAGGGAGTCCCTTTAGATTTTTCACTTAACACCTATACTTGTGTGTTTAACAAACCCAAGGCTCTTAGGTGTTTCATTGTGATTGATTCACTTTGATCAAGAAAAGGCACCCTGATGAAAAGCTATCATAGACTTGATCATGAATACTTCTCAGGCTGAATTACAACCTATGTCTAAATCTGATCTCATCACTTGAATCCTAACAATTTAGTTATTTTTTGTGGTAATGAGGTGCATCATCTTGACTAACCAAAACAAGGTCTCAACAAACAAAACAAACTGTACAGACAACTATACAAATGTACAATATGATACACATGACTGTCATGAAGTCACTCAAGCCTGGAAATAATGTTTGGGGAATTGTCCATTGACTGGCAATGGGACATCCTCACCTATCAGGTTCTTAAGCCTATAAGTGTTGTCTCCTAGTATCTTAGAAATTTGAAAGGGACCTATCCATAATCTGTCAAATTTGCCATGGTCACCTTTCCTCTCATGGGCTTTATCCCACATCAGGACTAAATCAGAAATCCTGAAGGCTTTAACTCTGGCTCTCTTGTCAAACCAACGTTTGACAACAACCTGATGTTTGCAAACTGGTCAATTGCTTGACTCCTTTTCTCTTCTAGGTGCATCAACTGAACCAACCTGACTTCTTGTCTATTATCAATGCCTAGGTATTCTTGGGCAAACTGCAAAGTAGGAATTTTCAAGTTTACAGGAAGGATAGGATCCACCCCATATACCAATTCGAAAGGTGAGTTTCCTAATGCAGTTTTCATTCTAGTTCTGTCTACCCATAAGGCATATTTCAGAAATGAGTTCCATTCCCTAGGGTTCTTCTCTATTAGTTTTCTTATGATATTCAGTAAACTCTTGTTGGTAGATTCTGCTAATCCATTCCCTTGGGGATAGTAGTTGGATGAAAACTTAAGTATGATCCCATGATCAAAAGCCCAACTTGACAATTTAGTTGAAGTGAAGGCAGAACCATTATCACTTACCAAAGCATAAGGAGTTCCATACTTGGTAACAATGTTGCTCTCCAGAAATTTAATGACATCATCTGCAGTACAAGTCTTGCTGTTGATAGCCTCAGTCCATCTGGTACAATAGTCAGTAATTGTTAAGACATACCTATGGCCTGAAGAGGATGGATAATTGATTGGTCCTATGAAGTCCATGCCTCATTGTGCAAATGGGCGCTCTTCCATCACTGGCTGCAAGGGTTGTGCAGCATATTTCTCTCTATTGGCAGCAACCTGACATACATGACAACATTTAACATGATCGGCTATATCTTTAAAAACTATGGGCCAATAACATCCTGCTCTAAGGATTGCATGTGTCATGGCCAAGGCTGATCCATGTGCTGTTCCGAACTTGTCATGTAACTCTGACAGGACCTTATTTGCTTCTGGCTTTTCTAAGCATCTCAGGTATATTCCTTCATAATTCTTCTTGAATAGGGTTCCTCCATTCATCATATACTTTTGTGACCTTATCTTCAAGGCTCTTCTCTGTGAAGCTTGCGATCTCGGAGGACATCTTCTAGTAATCAGGATGTGCCTGATATCTGAATACCATTCTTTATTGTCTTTGTCATTGATAACAAACTGCTGACTTGTGATGTTTGGGTCAATTTTAGATATCATTTGGTTCAAAGCATATCCTCTTACCAGCTTCATTGGTGTAATTTCCAAGTCATACTCTTGTAATACAGTAATCCACTTGGCTCTTTTCTCACCAGGCTCACTCTGCATGATCAACATCTTCACTGTTGCATCAGGCACTACTGCAATCACCTTGCTTCTTAGTATATAATGCCTGAATTTCTTTACTGCCCTGACTAATGCAAGTGCTTGTCTTTCAACATCCACATATCTTAGTTCAGTATCCTTGAAAGGACAAGTCATGAAGGCTATTGGTTTCTCTTCTTTTTCTTCATTCCTTTGAGTTAACACTGCTGCAGAGGTATGTTCTGAAGCAAATGAATAGATGTAGAAATCCTTTGTGTAATCTGGACTGATAAGGATAGGAGCATCTGATATGGCTTTCTTTATGTCCTCAAAAGCAGCTTTAGCTTCTGCTGTCCACTTAATCTTGGCATCTTTTTTCAGCATAGCATTTAGTGGTTTGACTATTTCTACAAAACCAGTGATGAATTTTCATACAAAGTTAATCTTACCAAAGTAAGACTTAAGTTCTTTCTTGCTTCCAGGAAGTTGTATTTTCATGATAGACTCCACCCTGTCAGGATCAATGATAATTCCATCTTCTGTGATCAGGTGGCCTAGTAACTTTCCTATTGTAACCCCAAATATGCATTTCTTGGGGTTCAGTTATATTCCGTACTCTTCACATTTGTTCATCACATTTCTGAGATCTGCTACATGGTTTCTCTTTTCTTTGGAGAATACTATCAAGTCATCCATGTAGATGACTATACACTTTCCTATTAAGCCTCTGAAGGCTATGTCCATTGCTTGCTCGAATGTTGCTCCAGCATTTATAAGTCCAAATGGCATACGTCTATATGCAAATATCCCCCACTTGGTGGTGAAGGCAGTCTTTAGCCTATCAATCTTATCAACCATCACTTGGTTGTATCCTGAAAAGCCATCCAGGAAGGACATCATTTTGGCTCCATTTACAATCTGTAGAACTTCATCTAATGAGGGTAAAGGATAATTATCCTTTTCTGATGCTCTGTTCAGATTCCTGAAATCTACACATAACCTGATGTCTCCATTCTTCTTCCTAACAGGCACTAGATTTGCCACCCAAGTGGAGTGCCTCACAGGAAAGATTATCCTGGCATTTAACAATTTCTTGACTTCTTCAAATATTATTGGTTCAAGCGAAGCATTGACTGGCCTTTGTTTCTGTCTGAAAGGTTTAGCATCTGGCTTAAGAGGTATAGTATGAGTTATGATAGATGTGTCATATGTCTTCAGCTCATCATAAGTCCATGCAATTACATGGATGTAATCCTTAAGGGCCTGAGTTATTCCTTCTAACTCTTCTGGTGTGCAAACTTTACCTATCAAGACATTTTTCTTGTCATCATCTTGTCCAATATTCACTTGTGAATACTGACCTCCATCAGCTTTGGGAAGATCCTTCTACTTCAGCATATTATCCAAATCAAAGGCTCTTTCTAATTCAATCATGCCTTTAGGAATTCTGTTGCTAGGCAACTCTAATATTTCATCTTCTTCCCAGACATGATCTTCCATACTATTCTCATCTATGATCTGAGGATCAAATATATCCCTGTTGGATATGAAATCAAGAATGTGCTAGTCATCATCAAAGACTTGAAGATTGGTAACATTATCAAGTACTGATGGTACATATACCAGTTCTACTGAAAATCTCTTCAGACCTGATATAGATAGTGGCTCCAATGTACTGGCAGCCTGGGCAAGTGCATCTGCCCTGTGGTTTTGTTCTCTAGGAACATGGGTGATGTTAAATGCATCAAAGTCTTCAATCAAATCCCACACTCTGTGTCTATAATTTGACAATCTTTTATAATTGCAAGAGTAGATTCCTCTTACTTGTCTGACAACTAATTCTGAGTCTCCAAAGACATGCAGAATTTTCACTTTCTTTTTGAGAGCAAACAATATCCCATGAATCAGAGCTTCATACTCTGTCACATTATTAGTATAGGGGAACTATAATCTGTATGCATCTAAGTAGGATTTTCCTGATGGATCAATGAGATCAATCCCTACTCTAGCTCCTTGCTTGGATTTGGATCCATCAAATCTAAGGATCCAAGACTTATCTTCAGCTTGAGGTTTAGCTAAACCTTTATTTTTCTTTGCAGCTCTGGTAGCTGCTCCTCCTGATATCCATTTTAACTTAGGAATGTCAGCCTTCTCAGACTTCATCTTTTCTTCCTTCTGAGAAGCTGATTTTTCTTCTTATTTTCCATCATCAGGAGGATGATCTTTTAGATTAGGCTCTGTATGTTTCTTCAAAATGTGTAGACACAACGAACAGGCGGTCTCTGAATGAGGTGTCTCATGTAGCCTACACCAACCTTTAGTTAGTGCATCTTGTGGATGTTTCTTTTGTCTTATCATTTTCTTAATTTCTCCAGACAAGAACTCTTCAAATCTGGTCAAGTTACTGCCTTTGTCTTCATCAGACAATTCATAGTCTGACTCCATCAGACAATCACTCCTTGGGGTGATCTTTTCTTTTTTGCTAACATTTATCTGATTGTACACCAGAATTTCTTCTATTCTCTGTACGTGATCTTCATTATGATCTATCACTTTTTCTGTGGTTCCTGCAGAAGACAAAAAAGAATCAGTATCATCATCATCACTAGATGTAGAACTTACCTCAGAATATGATGATGATGCCTCATTGCATGTCTGCTCCAACATCATCATGTCTAAGCATGTTTCACAAGTCTTTTTTGAATGCGCTTCGTTGTGTAATCTGCACCATCCATCAATCAAAATATCATTAGCAGGTATATTTAACAATTGACAATGCTTTACCTACTTGGATAGATGTATCTCAAAGTCTCTGAAGTGATCTATTTCAGTTTCGTTCTCAAAATCAGTATCAGGTTCTACAACTAGCACACCCTCCTGATGATCATCATCATGATGATGATGAAAGTCAAGCATCAGGATCTCTTCTATCCTGATAGTCTGTGGTCTAATGGCATAAACTCTAGGCTCAATGTCAACATACATTATCTCATTCATTTTATTATACTCGGTTATCATGTGCTTCATTCTGGGTTCAGCATCTATTCTTATCTGGTTAGGTATACCCTTCCAAGGTAACCACATGTGACTGAAGTCAGTGGACATATATCCATTCAAAGTTTTTGACCAGTCTTTACTAAGTAGCATCCCATATGTATCAGGTATATCAACTACTTGAATATCAATGTAATATTGGATCCTGGGATCAGATGTTGCATGTGTATATGAGTCAGTTCTCCTACTACACTCACTTCTGTTTTATCTAGCTGTGTCACCTTTTTTAGGGATTTAGCAGGATGCAGTCCTAAGGCATTGCATATGGACAAGGGCATCACATTTGTAGATGCACCTGAATCTACCAGACAGTTGTGTAAATTCTTTCCAAACATCCTTATGGTAAGGAGGAAAGGTGGTGACTCACTCTTATCTCTGTACAATGTCATATGTGATGTTTCTGCAACTTGGACAGTAGCTGGCACCTTAGGCTTGATATTATTACCTCTAGTAGCATTATCTTTATTGCCAAGATGACTTGGAGAAGGAATGTCCTCTTGAGGAGTAGGATCATCTAGTGACTTCATGAATGCTTTTTTGATTGCAGGAGTTTTTAACAATTCTGACAAAGAAAGGCTAATCTTTATCTTTTTCATTTCATCAGCCAAGTATGTGACAAGTTTATCAGACTCCTGAGGTAAGGCAACAGCCTTTGATGCTGTATTTTGTGGTGACAGATATTGGGCATTTACCTTGGGGAATCCTGAATTATTGCTAGCTTTGGGGTCTGGAGGTGTGTTGAAATTGTTTGGAGGTAGAGATGATGTCAGTGGACCAGTAGGTCTTTTGGAGCTACTTCTCAAGTTATAGTTATGCTTGCTAGGATATTGCTGTTGGTATGCATGCACCTCCTCATGTTCAGTGGATGGTTCATTCTCATCTTCAAAGGGGAAGACATAGTTTGATTCAAAGGCTAAAGCAGATTCTTCATATGCATGAGAATAATTTTGATGATCAGTATAGCTTTCTAGCAATAGGGCTGAATCATAGCCACAAGGAACTATTTCATTACCTTCTACCTAAGGTGGATGTCCTGCAGTATTAGACACTTCTGTTTGAAAAATGCTGGTAGCAATTTGAAATTGTGGACAGTCTAACTCTGCATGAGCATTTGTGTTGTGGATCATACACTAGTTGGTGAGGGCTACCTCAGCAAGATTGACTCTAGTAGTCTGTTTAGCTTCACCAGATGGATGATTATCTAAAGGTGATGGTAATGAACCATTATTTGGCCTGGAGTTCCATACTCTAGGCTGTCTTTGAGGATTATTGTTATTTCCACCACTATTATTGAAATTATTGTTGGTATTGTATCCTCTGTCTAGATAATTTGGTCTATCATTGGAGTAATTTCTATTCTGATTTGACTGGGAATAGAAACTTTGATTTCTCAAATGTGTCACCTCTGTAGTGAGTTTTCTCAGCTAAGCAGAAATTTCTTTAATTTCCTCCTCTTCTTGAGCTTTGGCTACTACATTCTCAGTTTGAGGCTTGAAGAAAGAGGATCCATGGTTATTGTTAGACAGATCAGCACCCTGAGGTGTCTGAGTTTGTGCAAGATATTGGGGAGTTTGGCCATTCCAATTAGGAGGTGGCATGATACTTAATGGAGGCACTTGCAAAGGTGCAGGCATGATTGGTGGAGGTATCATAGCTCCATTAGGATATTGTGCAGGATATGATGCAGAATATGATGTAGGATATTGTGGATACATGCCAGGCAGTGTAGGGAATGCAATATTTGGAGTAGGAGCTGGGACTTGTTGCTGATTTACTTTGATAGCTTCTTGAAAGGCTCCTGTTAAGGTAGTGATCTCAGGATGTGTTCTCCTGATGAACATGGAAGTCAATGGATCCAGGGCTGAATAATAGATACTCCTAGCAGAAGGATCTGCCACTACATAAAGAGCAACTAACTTGGATAGCATTTTCTGGAATCTAGCATTAAAATTGGCAATAGGTTCATTCTTGAATCTTTTGGTTGTAGCAAACATGTGGTAATTCATAGATGGATCAATAGGGACCTTGAACCTATCAAGAAAGGCTTTCTCTAGGACAGCCCATGAACCAACAGAAGCTTGACCAAGACTAAGAAACCATCTATAAGCCTCTTCCCCTAAGGAAAAAGGAAATAATCTGCATACAACATCTTGATGTTCTATTTTGGCTCTACAGCAAGCTTCCTTAAATGTCCTGATATGATCATCAGCATCCTGATAAGGATGACATTTTGGACGAAGTTTGTCTGGATTCTTTGGCAACTCATGATATGCATTGAAGGTTAAAGGTGATTCTACTGCAAAGAAAGACATTGTGACTGGAGGAGGTTGAGTCGGTGGTAGAGCTAGCTGAGGTTGGACCTGGGGTTGAGGTTGAATAGGAGGTATCACAGATATCCCAGAAGGTACTTGCAAACCAACAGGAGTTACAGGATGAGGTTCTGGTGAAGCTCCTGATGCACTAGACCCAGGAGTATGATGGATGTCTATAGTTCGAGGTCTGAAACCTCTAACAGGTAATTCTTCAAAGATTCCACTAGATCTAGACCTAGTATTTATCCTGTGAGCCAGGATTTCTCAATTTTGAGGCAAATTGGCTGAAACTAACCGGATGATCATAAATATTGAATGAATTTCACCGGTTGAGACAATATTTGTGGTCGGATGGCTAATCAAACTGGATATTTACGAAATATTTGCAAAGATAGTGCAAATACAAAAGGATATTTGAGGTATAATGACTCTTACCACAGGATATCAAGTCTCTAAAGCCAAAATTCTTCAAAGCTTGAATAGATTTACTTAACATTGGCTGATATTTGTGAATTCATGATGATCTACTGCAAAGCTTGCAATATTTATGACTAATTTCAGGAACTTTACACAGAATGAACATTTACAAGCCTGTTACAGTAAATATTTGAGCAATATTTGAAACTCACGAATGCACTGGGGTTACCTTACTCTTTGCATCATCAAACCTGAAAATAATGATGATGAGCATCCACTTTCAGATAAAGGCCCTCCTTCTAGCACCAATTTATGTTGCATTACGAGTGAGGAGCCTGCATAAAATGTATGATGACTGAAGCAATGGCGTCTTTTCCAGTTCGCCCTCCTTCTAGCGCTAATTTATGTTCATCATCATAACACTGTTTCTGCAAAGATTCTTCATAGAGAGGTCATTTTATACAGTTACTTGATCAAATGATGCAGGGATATTCAAATCTTTGCATGATATTTACCAATTATACATGCTTTAGCTTCAACTATGCTAAATATTTGCAATTATCTACAAGATGTCTGCATATTTTGTGTTATTTGGTTAAGATTATCAGTTATTTGCAATTGTGATAGTGAAATGTTCTAAAATTTAAAAGAAATTGAAAGACATACTTCAAATTAAAGTTGAACCTTTAGCTTTTGAACCACATGCACATCAGATACAGTCATGAAGAGAAGAAAACCAAACCATATGTTCACCAGGACATTCCACAGCTAGATACAGTTGATGCTAACTTCAAAGGAATTTGTATGAAAGCAACATATGCAAGTAGACATGCACTCCAAGGGATGCAGCAAATCGCAGCATATATCCAGAATTCACACACTGATTACTCAAGATTTACTATGAATTGTAATCAAACAAGTCTTCTAATTCATTAAGTATGTAAAAATATAGATGTATACAAAAAGCTTTGAAATAAGCCCTGAATACTTCAGCAGATAGATTTCAATTAAGTTTTGAATATTAGAAAAGAGGCATTCCAGCACCTTTTATAGAACAAGGTGAGGAATCCGTTACAAAAGATCAACAATCTTGATTTGTCTATGAATATCTACGGTCAAGATTTCTCTTTGACTATGTCAACCTTACAAAATGGCACAAGTTACCAGCTGGCAACTATCTAAAAAACTTATTTCCACTAAGTATCTGATGCTGATATTTACTTTATGCTGTATCATCATCTACCTTATCTGATTCATGTGCATCGCTTCCCAAACTTTCATCATCCTGATGATGATGACTTCGCATATAAGGCTACATGCTGCTTCGGATCTGTTCATATAACTACACAATTTTATTTATTTCTCTGCCATCCTTAGTCTTTGCTTTGATGAAGGCATGCTTGTGTGCCTCATATTTATGTCTACTGCTATCCAGTTTGTCTTTCCTGTCTTGCAGCATCTCATTGTAATTTCCCATCTTGACTTTGATTCTCATTATTTTGTCTATGACTTCTTCTGTCAAGTGGACAAGTTGATCATCAGCTACTGATTGGAAGTTGCCATGTAAATCTTTGATGGAATACTCTTCATCTTGATTTTCTATTTTCCCTTCCACTTTTCCTTCCAGTGTTTCCAATATTTCTGCCTCAACAGACATTAAATCATGCAACTTCATGCTGATATCTCTCAGTTTATTATTGCATCTTCTGAGTACTCCACATTCAAATTGAATGTCCTTATACCATATATCAACCAAAAAGGCAGTATTACTGTTCAATACCTACTTGTTGATAAGCAACTGAGGATTCACCCTCCTTATTTCTCCCAGGATGTCTAATATCTTTTCCAATCTGTAAGACCTTTTGCCTATCTACATCTGCAATTTATCTACCTTTGACCTGGAGTCACTGAGAGTATTCCACCTCTTCAAAGAGGCCTTTACCACTTCCTCTGCATCACCCAATGTGGATGACATCCATCTCCTTAGTACAGATGCCTCATGTTTCATGAGGTCTAATTTATTCACCTCCTCTTGAGAAATAGCAGTCAATGGGACTGCATGTTCAGTTGAAGTATCTTCAGTATTGGTCAGCCTTCCTATGTAGGCATGCAACTGAGCAATGTGCTCTTTGTGTTGCTTATTTTTCTCCTTCTCTATTTTTATCTTCTGAATTAAAGAATCAATAATATCTTTGCCCTCTTGACCCTCTTGGTCTTCATTGGCAAATCCTAGGTCCACTGTGCTGATCTGAAATTCATCTAAGGTAATTTTACCTTTTTCTCTTTCTATAGTAGGTACTGCAATCTGTGCAGTCCTTCTCCCAGTTGTTGGATCTCTTTTGATGGCTGATGTCATTCTGGCCTTCCTCTTAGGTTTTATTATATCCAGTAAATAAGGTAGATACATCAAATTCTTGAATTTCAAATTCTACCTCTGCATTTACCTCTTTCTCCAACCACGGAGGTACCTGATCATGTTTCTCTGCATCATCATGATGTTTACTTGTATCTCCTGTTTCTGTCAGCAGATGTGATGAAGAAGGTGATTTCCTTAATTCTTCTTCATGATGCTCGCTTTGATGTTGATCCTGTGGCACATCTTCCTATAGAGGAACTTCTTTCTCCGGAGGAGCATCTTCCTGAGGTGGAGGATCCTATGATGTATCTATATGCTGATCATGATGATCATGATCCTTTTCTGTCATTACCTCATCCTCCTTTGGCTTTTCCTCGTGCTGAGGAACATTCTCAGTTGTGGATAATTGGGAAGTCACCTTAAGTGCTGGTGCTAGTTCTGTAATCACAATTTGTTCTGCACCTGTGCTACTTATTTCTTGAACCTTGGCAGCAGGATCTTCTACCACATCTTTCTCATCAGCTTTCCTTTCCTGAACCTCTACCACAGCAGGTTCTGCTGATGCATCTTGTGTGCTTGGTTGGCTCAGTTCTGAAGTATGGCCCTCTGGTTCTGCCATCTTTACTTCTTCTGCAGGTTGCCCTTTATCAGGTGATCCTGTTGGATGTTCAGGATTTACATCCTGTTTCTCTATTATGTCTATCACCGCAGGATTTGTAGCCTCTACAATCAGTGTATCTAGCCCCATTTCTTGGGCTATTTGCTCTGGGCTCTTTTCTTTCTCAGTTTCCACTTGCTTCATCTCCTTTAGTATAGTTTGAACTGGTGGAGTCTTGTGAGGGGTCATGTGCATACCTGCAGCAAGGGTTTCCATCTTCTATGAAGCCACTTCCTACACAACTTCATCATTAGACAAATTTATTGTCTCGTCTAGCGAGATGTGACCTTCTGCATGTGTCTGGGAGGTTTCTTTCATCTGCTCGTCTGCAAGCTCGATCTTAAACTTGACTATGGTAGGAAGTGGAACATTATGCTGAAGTTCCTTATGTACTTCACTACCTGCCCCTTGTAACAATGTATGGGGTTGCCTTATTTCACCTCTAATGGAGGTTCTTTGTTTCTTAGGTGCGGTAGACACCACCACCTATGGAGACCTCTTCTTCCTTTTGAATAATAAAGGAGCCTCTTCTTCTTCAAGCTCTTCCTCCATGAGGATATCCTCTTCATCTAGTTTTCTTGAGGATTGACCCTCTTCATGGGTCTCAGTAGTTCTAGCCTCTGTTGTCTTTCCTTTCTTGGACTTTTATTTTCTTGTCCGTAGAGGTGATGTGGATCCTGATCCTGATCCTAATCTTGATGCTGCTGCCTCCTCAGCTATGAACACTGCTCGTTTAATGATAACCCCTTTGGGTTCATTGTCTATTTTCTTTCCCCTTGGGGGTCTTTTGCTCTGTTGTTGTTGTGAAGGGAGCCTATCTCCCTTAGATTTTCTTTTCTCATTTATGAAATCATCATACTCCCCATCAGGAATCTCCTGCCCCTTCTTTTTGTTGTCCACAGTGATGGCAACACCTTTTTTCTTCAAAGCCTCTATCTGTTCATCAACCCAAGCTTGGGTTAGCTGTATGGTCCTGGCAATGAAGGGGTCCAAGGATATGTCCTCTTGTATGGTGAGGTCAGGTGCAGAGATGGTATCATTATATATTTTCTTCTGCTCATACTCATCTGCAATTATCCTGCCATCGTCTTTCTTCAATTGTTGAGGGATGGGGATGCAATCAAAGGTTCTGATTTGATTCAATGTTAGCCTTTGATATCTTCTTCTTCTTGCTTCTGCTTCATCTTCAATGTCAGCCCAGAAGTCTTCTAGGTGCCTCTGATGAATAGGCTTTCCTATTATTTTCTGCATCCTGCTATAAGGATCATATGGTCTTATCAGTGGAAAAGGCTATAACTTCATTTTATTCAGGGTGACCATCACCTTCTTTATGTTCTCTGAATCAGGACACATGTACCAGCCAATGGTGACTGGAAACAAAATTGGTGGCAACTTCCTTGCATCCTTGTATGTTTTTATCATTGCAGAGCTCTGCCTTATGAACTCCATCAGTATCACTGCATTAGTGGGATACCTTGGCAGCATGAGGGAAGGTCCTTCAAAACCCTCAATCCTCATGTAGGAAAATGTGGCAAATTGTATATACCAGGCTCCATGCCTGTAGATTATCTCTTGAGCTTCCATGCTCAATCTCTTTGTTCTATCCTCCTCCATGGTTCTGACCAGATGCATAGAAAATGAATCATTTAAGAGTTTGTAATCTTGGAGGTAATTGGCTCTTTGCAGCTGGGGATGATGATCCCAAATGTGCACAGCATTAACTGTGCCTGTAAGCTTTCCATCTGTAACTAGTACATCAAATGTGCCTTTATAAGCACAGGAGTAAACAATGTATGATGTCATATAGAAAGCACAATTTGAACCTCCTAGGTTCATCAGCTGCTCATGCAGAGCATCACTTATTAGCTGGCCCCACAATGGCTTGATATCTAAATATATACACATCATGATCACACCATACATCCAATCCTTAAAACTACCAGTATCAGGCTGGCCTGTGACTCTACTCAGTAGTACAATCATGTACTGGTACTATTCATTAAAATCATATTTGAATAAGTGCACAGGAAGTTTGGCGGCTGCAGGATATGTGCTGTTCTCAGCCCTCCATTGGTACATATTCTTCCTGGCTTGTTTCTTGTTATTCTCATATTCTCTCTTTGATTTCTTCAGGTCCACACTGTTGACCTTCTTGCCCAATGGCAGTCCAAATGTCCTGGAAAGACCTTTGATGGATAGGACTGCATATATCCTCCCATGCTTCATCACCTGCCTGGTCTCTGGATTGTAGTTCCTGGCACACTCGATAACTAGCTCCGGGGACTCCATAGAGTACAGGAAACTGGTGGCATTCCACATTCCCGACACGAATACGGTATCCAGTACAGGACTTCTGTTCTTCTCATCATTTAGCTGAGCTGACCAGGCTTCCAAATTAGTACTCCCCTGATGGGTATCTGTAATTGTGCCATATTTGAACAGGACGCCCCTCTGGGATGAAAACATAGGCTTACTGAATTCAGCCTCACACTTAGCCAACCTCTTGTCAGCCATGGATGCCTGCAATTAACAAATCTTGTCTTACAATGGGTTCTCACATGCATGCATATAGCAATTAACTCTACTAATCATCATGTCTACTGTATCCATTCAACATTAACTAATCATGTGGATGCATAAACTAGAACTTCAGATTAACAACCCATACCTGATTATCACAGAAACAACATGATGATGGTTTCATTTACTTACCTGGATATGTAAATCTCCTTTTATACCAGTGGACTTCTGAAAAATGTTCTTAATTCTGCTGATGATCACGCACTTCCTCCTGTCTGTGAGCTCGATTTGTACAACTATCGCCTGTATGAAGATATGGAAGCTGGTGCTCTGTAAAAATAATTTCTTCGCAAGGTAAATGTAAAAATGACGTTAGATTTACCTTTCAACCTTGCAATTAGGGTAAAATTAGGGCAAACCCCTTACAGATTGGATCTTATTTGTTAATTTTTTGCACAGAAAGTCAGGATCTCGCCAGGTGTTTCATCGGGTTTAATGATCGGTGGAAAATACCTACCACCTCAGCATGCATTTAATGTTAATGGCAGCAATGGGAGCAGGGTGATATCTAAATGGTAGGATGATATTTGAAAATATCGGGTGATGTTTAGATAATGAGTGATGTTCGCGCCATTAGGTCGTGCTTTAAATGTCAGGAGCATATTAGAAAATATCGGGTGATGTTTAGATAATGATGACCGAAGTCATCCTTACTTCCTCTCGAGATATAGGGATGACGTCATCCTGATATTTGCTCAGTGTATCGGCAAGACACCATGACATCATCGTCATGTTATGGGAACAGGATCATGTTTATGAAATATCCTGTCGAGAGGTAAATGTGATGATGATGTCATCGTCATATCTCTTCTTTGTTTATCGGACTTGAATGACATCACCAGGATATTGGCTTAGGGGATATTTCGCGGCAGGAGGATATTAGAAAATATCGGGTTACATTGAAAAATATGATCCTCGCGAAATGCATAAGGCTATTGACGGGTAACGGCCACTGTCACCTAAAATTGATGTCTGGATATTCAGACCGCATGATTTATCAGGTGATAAAGTAGATCGGGGTGATCTTTTGAAATATGACTGATGTTACGAAATATGATCCTCCCCTTGGAAATATCAGGTTTGACTCAAACTTTGACCATTCATAACTTTCACATCCTGATGAATATCAGGGTGATGTAAAAGGCAAACCTGCATGGAATTTGATGCTCTTTCTAAATATGAGGTTATTGGAATGAAAGATGAAATTTGACAAACTGACCTCATGATGATGCCCTACTCAGCCTTTCTTGCATGATGATCTGCATGACTTACTTTTACCAAACCGCCAGAAAGCATAGAACAAGCCAAACAAAAGTTGGGTCCCTGTTTTGCCAAGTCAAAATGGGGCGTGTTGTGTAAGCACACAACAGTCACCTAAAAATGTTTCATGATGCAAATAGGAAAACCCTGGTCAATTCCACATGGATTTCAGGTCCTACCCCATTCTGGTATGTACCCGTACTCATAATCGCCAAGGCATATAACTGATTTGGCTACTTAGAGTGGAATAGTTCAATAGAAAAATAATTCCCATTTCTAATGATTGCTAGAAGAAATTGCTAAGTTGATATCCAAATAAGCGGATCTTGTCAATTACATTGATCAAATATGTGCTTTGCAAGCTCCCATTTTTATTGAGATGCCTCCATCCTCCAAAGAACAACAAAATTAGCTTTTTCAAGTTAGTGAGTAGACCACTTATGAGGCACTCTTTAAAAGTTTCACCACATATTGTTTCAAAGACTTAGTGGAAGTGTTTTAATCCCATTTCAATGGACACAATATATGAAAGGATTTAATGCATCAAAATGTAATAATTTCCTACTTAGTCCAATCAAGAATGTTATTCTAGGTAACCAGATCTAAATTATTTCGGCAGAGTATTAGCACTTATAATTTCAAAATATAAAGAAAGAGAAGAACATAAAATATACCCTGGGAAAACCAAAGGAAGGGAAAGACCCAACAAAAAGAGGAGTCTCACATTATTATTAGCAACATAATAGTTACAATTTACACTTAAGAGATTCACTACTTTTAGGAGATCTTCAGGCTTCAACTTTCAAAAGAAAAACCAACGTAATAACTCTACAAAATAAATCTTCTAACACTTGAAGAATCTAACACTTGTTTCCAACCTTCAACCTGCAATGCTCCAAAATCAAGATGACCAAGAATGCCCAAAGCACTCATCCAAGGCTTGTTTATGTTTATATAAGCAAGAGGCTCACCTAGAAACCACTAGTGGTTTCCAAAACCATGTGCTAACAACCCAATAAGGTAGCAAAAATTCCAACACTCCATTTAGCCTAATTTGAGATGTGATAAAGTTGTTGCTTGCACATCTCAACGACCTGCTAGAAAATAAGAGATTTTCTCTATCTACATCTCAACCAACTACCCAATATGAGTGGGATGACCAAACTTATCTTTAGCCAATTTAACCACCCTATTTTCACTCCACAAACATGCCTAGTATCCCAAGATTGCACTTATCCTTGCGAGACATCCAAATCCACATCAGAGTTTAATTCTACATATTGCCTAGGTAACCCATTAGAATAAAATACATTGTTTATGCAAGGTGTAAAAGACCTTCGGGCAACAATTTCTCACTTATTGTATATATTACATAAGGAGTTCAAATCAATGTAGTTATAAGCCTGGGGCTGATCCCCATAACCAACTAACAACATTTGAACTTATGTGTGCTCATGGAACTTCATGAGCACATCAATAATATTCACAAAAGTTTCCATGTTCTCAACCACAACCCTCTTGTCCTCCATGAACAAAGTGATACTACACAATATAGAAACAAGATATAGCAATGGGTGTTGGCTCAACTAAGAAATGAAATAAAAAATTGTTAAGCTTGACTCTAAACTAATAGATGAAGGCTATCGGAGAGCTATATAGGGGCAAGCGAGGCCTTATCTCCCTATCTATTTATGGGCCACATTATATTCTTGTTCAAACCAAACGTTCCTCCCACTCAGACGAAACTAGATGCTTACAAAAAAATATTTTATATAATATAAATATATGGGCCACATTATATTATTGTTCAAATCAAGCACTCCTCCTGCTCAGACAAAACCACGCGGTCACAAACACAAGCACATGTCTACATAATCGAGGCTACAAACCTTTGAATTGAAGGTTGCAGATGTTAGTAAATCAAGGACTTCCAATCACAGACATCGCAAATTTCAATGGACACAGGTTGTAGGAAAAATGCAAGTCGTGCAATAGTCATGGCCAAAACTTGAAAATCATAGAGGGAGTCCAAACACACAATTGCAAGGTGAACCCCAGGCCATCCTAGACCCAAACCCGAACCAGGATCCTATTTTTGCAATACAGGGGGCCAAAATCAAAGAACCCAATAACTTGGGTTTTTAGTTGGATATATAAACATGATCTATTTGCCCAATTGTGAGAATTTGTGATCTAAAAAACCATAGCTAATTTCTTGAAGAGAAGGATATATAACTAACTACTCTCCTATTTATGGAGATGGCTAATTGTGGACTGACTGAGTTGTTATTTAGTGTCGTGCTTGATAATATTTAAGTTAGATAACTTGTAAAATAACAAAAATACAACAATGCAATTTAGAATAATGTGAGGTACTTGAGACAAAAGGCACAGTTGTTGAATTGTTCACAAAGCGAAGATTTTAGAAGCAACCTATTCTACCAAATAATATTATAATTAACATGAGAGACCATGCATAGTTGTTGAATTGTTCACAAAGCCAAGACTTCACAGGAAACCTATTCTACCAAATAATATTATAATAACATGAGAGACTATGTATCATGCCTAAAATAACATTGGTATGAGGGAAGAGTATCATAGTGGTTGAGCAATCATCACCCAAAAAAATTGTCTTCATTTTGTTCTATTTCAATTGTCTACATAGTGAATCAGTTGTTGTGCCTATGTTTAAGTGTGTGTTGATCGATTAGGCTTGCGGTTTTCTATGTGTGTGTGTTTGTGTTTTGGATCCTACAGAATCTACTATGGTAACACAAAGACTAGTACTGGAGGCAATGGTATTGCATGGGTGCACAACTTGAAGTAGAGTCTTGCTTTTGAAATTAGAGTATGAACCCCATGGAACCACACAAGTAGAAGCATACTATTTGGATGTCACATGTTGTCATGAGAGGTTAGTGATGCCATGTAGGATCCAATCCATGCCTTCAATAATGACTATGCAAAGAAGATGTTTGAAGGCTAACAAATGGAAAAATGGCAAACACCTTCTTTCCAATTATGCCAAGTTGTGCAGTGTGTTAGTTATGCACAAATGGCAAACAAAGGTGCTTCAATAATGGCTAGGGAATCAAAAGACATGTAGATGGAAGCTGAAGCATCATGAGATCTAGGAGCCTCAGTTATAGACAAATGGCATGCAAAGGGTTTTCAATTCCCATACCTTTGGGAAGATCAAACAACACTACATCAACATTAATATGGACCTCTTCCTTATGTAGAGGTTGTGGAAATCATGGTCGAAGTATGAGCATAAGTCTAGTTTTAAGTTGTGCTAAGGTGGAAGTGGGTAGTCATAGCCATAGTTGGACTTAACACAAAGGGGATAGATTATAATGCAAAGTCTCTATGAATAGATTAAACATTTATTGGTTGGATTCCATACATTTTGGAGTATCCTGTAGAGTATAAATTCTTCTACATATGAATAAAGACTATGTTTTATGAACTTTCATTATTCTTCCTTATTTTTGTGCTTTCATTGTGCAACTCTAGGAAACCATGTCATTTGTTCATTTGACTTGTTTACTATTTGCATCATTTGGTATTAGAGAAGAGGATAATTCATGTGAGTGTGTTGTGTGAGCTCCATAATGAATTGCATTTTGTGTGAGTGTTGCATTCCAAGTGGACTAAAGGAGCTATGAACCAGGAGGAAGATGAGGAGTATGAATAACCAAGTAGGCAAGAGGACCATGCTTGATAGACTTTGTAGACCTTGCAATATGATGAGAGCCCTTTAGGTGAATCTTGATGTTGTGAAGACCACACAAAATAGAGGAGTAATCATGACTAAGGATGTCAATGAGGATGAGAGGGAAGATGTTGCCACACAGGAAGTGATAGATATTGACTTTGAAGAGGAAGTCCTTACAAAAGATAGGTTCACCAAATCCATAATGAGAACAAAAAACAAATTGAGGTTTGCTCTACCAACCTACTTAAAAATCATGAATCTAGAAGATTTCATAAATTGGATAACAAAGTTGGAGACATATTTTGAGTTAGAAGAAATCCAAGACCCCTAAATAGTAAAGTATGCAAGCAAAAAGTTGAAGGGCCATGTTGCCTTGTGGTGGAGTTTTATGCAAAGAGACCACATCAAAAGGGGCAAGGAGAAGATATCAAATTTGGATTGAATGGTCATTAAGCTAAAAGGAAAGATTATGCCATCAAACTACACCCTTGACTTGTTCAAGGGACTTCAAAATTTGTGCAAAAATGAGACATCCATAAAGGAGTAAATAAAATAATTCTTTTGACTTGGTATTCAAGTGGATCATATGGAAGATAATGCTAAGAAGGTCTCTAGGTATGTCAATAGGTTAAATTTCTCAATTAAAGATGAGACATGTTTGTTGCAAATGAATTCCATCGAGGAATCTTATCAACTCACTCTAAAAAAAAGAGAAGTTGTCTCATAGACAACAAAGCACAAGAGGTAAGGGTAGGGGTAGGAAGACCAAACAAGGTGCAAACAGACAAACATACATGCAAAAGGAGAAGGAGAAAATGGTAACAAGTTCTGTGCAAAGCTCAAGGGTTGAGCAAATTTTGAGGATCGAAGGAAGAAGAGATTGCAAAGGAAATGGCTTCAGAGGAACTTGCTTCAAATGTGCTCAAGCAAGTCATTGAGCATTCAGGTCTTTTGAAGTTGAGTGAGAGAAAGATCATTTGAAGAAGTGAGTTCATGTTGCACTAAATAAAAATGAAAAGAGTGAAGTAGAAAGCACAACTCTAGAGGTTGGAAAAAAATTGATGATGCATAAAGTGTTGCTCAAGCCAACCAAAGAAGAAAAAGAACCAGAATTAAGGAATAGTATCTTCCACATTGTGTAAATTGAGTAGTAAGTGTTATGAATTGATAATTGATGGAGGTAGAACTAACAACTTAGTGTCCAATGAGATGGTTTAGAAGTTGGGGTCAAAATTTGTCACACACCCCACACCATAAAAGGTCTCTTGGTGTAGAAGGGGCAACAACTCACTGTGATAGAACAATGAAGAGTTGCACTCTGCATTAGAGGATATGTGGATGAAATATGGTACAATGTAATCTGGACCATGGATATGTGTTATGCATTGTTGAGAAAACCTTAACAACATGACAAAAACCCAATTCATTACAAAATAAAGAACAACTTCATCATCATGAAGGATAGGAAGAAGCTTGAATTGATACCCATGAAGGAGGAAGATGGTAAAAGGGAAAGGTGATGTTGAACAAAAAAAAATCAAGGAGATGAGAGACACATGAGTTCTTTGCAATGGTACCTGGTGCAATCACGGTTAGGAGGGTCCACAAAGTGAACAGTCCACATCATGCAACAAGAGTAAACACAACAGAAACAACTCAAAGATAGAATGCAAATGTAGATTCAATCATTCAATATATCATTGATTCAAAATACAAACTGGCTGGCATCATGTGGGATTACAATTAGGGCTCACAGGCCTGATTTCTCAATTATAGAATATGCACAAGATATAGCTTTGAAGCGCCTTCGCAAAGAATTCAAACTATCAAACTATCTCTATGTGATTCACTACTTTCCTAGGCATCTATTACATGATTAGATGTCATCTCTGGAACATAAGATTCCTCTATGTCGGCCAAGGATGATTACAAACTCGAATGAAAGAGATGTAATGTGTGTACATGGATAGGTTGGATCAAATCATGGAGAGGTTGGACCATATATAGAGTTTGAGCACAAGTAAGTTAGATCAATAGTATTTATTTTTGGTACACAGTATTGCTGTGTGAGAAGAATTGATATTAGAGTTTGTTTGAGGATGTACACAATATTGCTGTGTGAGAAGAACTGATTGAGCCTTTGTGACTATCCTCAACACTATCTTCTTTAGGATGAAACTGCCATCTCAATCAATAATGAAACTATATGTTTTGAAGAAAATTTTCACCTTCCAGTGTGGCTTTCTTATCATTGTGATCTCTCCTTTGGTGCTACTGTCGCTTGAAGATTACTATCATCTATATCATGAAACTTCTAATAGTGCATTATCATTATGGTTCAGTCATGCATTATACTCTTTAAAAGTTCCCTATTATCATAAATTATTCTTACCCTAGGTCATAAGCACTTCCATCAACATTGTTCTTCATGAAGACTCTAACAATGCCTTGGAACTATTATCTATTGAGTTTTGAATTTATTCTTTTATGACTATCTTGTAGACTGTGATTAAACCCGTTGTCATTGTCATATGAATGGCTACTATCACTTGTGATTATCATAGTTCATCTTATTTAACTCTATCCTTGTTGATCATGAAATGTCTACTAACAACTCACTATCTTGTGTGTCTTTAAAGTCATTCACACTTAGCTCATAGTGAGGTATTTTGTTTAGTGCTCATTTTCATATCCTAATGGAGTCATGATCTTTGATAAGACCTATAGGTGTGATTATATAAATGCACCATAAGGAATTTCCTCCAGGTCCATACTGTGTATTTGGTTGAATATTATCTTATGGACTATCCTCTTTACCATCTAACTGTATTCTTAAGGACTGTCCCACTTCATGTAAACCTCTCTTTCCCATGATCAACACCTTGAAATTGACTGTGGTAGCTCCTTGAGATATTGTCCATGCACACCTTAATACACTTGTAGGTTGTCCTCTTTTGAAACTTTGTGGGATGGAAATATCTATTAGTTTACCATACTACTTTGATGACAATGAACCCTTGACAAGATTTATGATGTTTTAAAAGCCCTCTTGACTGCTCAGTTACTTGTCTTTATGTATCTTTTAAAGTTTGTCATACTACCCTATCACTATTACTATTAATTTCAATGTCCCCTTCATGGTTATACTGTGGACTATCATTATTTATTTGAATAGTCATGACTGTGATCTCCTTTCGGGAATCTATAGGAAAGTGGCATGCCTTACTTTGAAGTCCATTTCCTTAAATCTTTGCTCTCTGCTCGTTGCTCCTATCCTAGGTCATGGGGACTCCTTTTTCTCTTTTCCCACTACATAGATTGAAGTCTTGTATGTTGATGTGCCATAAACTCCTTCCAATTTGGGCAGTAGACTCCATTTTGTGAGAATGAGTGGTCAATAAAGAGTCAAAGTTTGATACTACTCCCATTGACCCCAAAAATAGTTCATGTGCCTTGTCCATGGTTCCACATTTTGTATACATGTCTACTAGGGCAGTTGCAACTACAACAAATGACAAAATTCATCTATCCTTCATGCTTTGATGGATGTCCATACCCCATTCCAAAGCTCCCATTTTGGCACAGGCAGGGAGTATGCTGGCAAAGGTTGTCCAATTTGGCTTTACACCTGCTAATTCTATTTGCTTGTAAGTTTCTAAAGCCTTTTCAACAAATCCATTTTTGTGCATATCCATCAACCATTGCATTCCATGAGATGACATCTCTTGGAGGCATTCTACCAAACAGTTCACATGCTTTGTCAATGCTTCCACATTTTGCATACATGTCTACCAGGGCAGTTGTGTAACTACAACAAATGACAAAATTCCTCTATCCTTCATGCTTTGATGGATGTCCATACCCTATTCCAAATCTCCCATTTTGACACAGGCAGGGAGGATGTTGGCAAAGGTTGTGGAATTTGGATTTACACCAGCCAATTGCATTTGCTTTAAAATTTCTAAAGCCTTTTCAACAAATCCATTTTGTGCATATCCTGCAATCATTGCAGTCCATGAGACCACATTTCTTTGAGGCATTTTGTCAAACAATTCACATGCCTTGTCTATGCTTCCACATTTTGCATACATGTCTAACAAGGCAGTTGCAACTACAACATCTAACAAAATTCCTCTATCTTTTATGTTTTGATGGATGTCCATACCCTATTCCAAAGGTCCCATTTTGACATAGGTAGGGAGGATGCTGGCAAAGGTTGTGGAATTTGGATTTACACCAGCCAATTGCTTTTGCTTTAAAATTTCTAAAGCCTTTTCAACAAATCCATTTTGTGCATGTCCTACAATCATTACAGTCCATGAGACCACATTTCTTTGAGGCATTCTGTCAAACAGTTCACGTACCTTGTCTATGCTTCCACATTTTGCATACATGTCTAACAGGGTAGTTGCAATTACAACATCTGACAAAATTCCTCTATCCTTTATGTTTTGATGGATGTCCATACCCTATTCCAAAGCTCCCATTTTGACACAGGTAGGGAGTAGGCTAGCAAGGGTTGTGGAATTTGGCTTTACACCAGCCAATTGCATTTGCTTTAAAATTTCTAAAGCCTTTCCAACAAATCCATTTTGTGCATATCCTGCAATCATTGCATTCCAAGAGATGACATCTCTTTGAGCGATTCCATCAAACAGTTCACATGCCTTATCTATACTTCCACATTTTGCATACATGTCTACCAGAGCATATCCAACTATAATATCTAACAAAAATCCCCCTTCCATTATGTTATGATGGATGTCCATACCCTGTTCCAAAGCTCCCATTTTGGCACAAGCAGGGAGGATGCCAGCAAAGGTTCTCAAATTTGGATTTACACCTGCTAATTGCATTTTCTTGAAAATTTCTAAAGCCTTTTCAAAAAATCCATTTTGTGCATATCCTGTAATCATTGCATTCCATGAGATGATATCTCTTTGAGGCATTTTGCCAAACAATTCACATGCCTTGTCAATGCTTCCACATTTTGCATCACCCGCTCTCCCGCAGGAACTTCAAGTCATGCCTGTAGTGATGCGTGGCTTTCCCCGCATCACCATTGGCATGACTTGAAGTGCCTGTGGGAGAGAGAGTGATGTAAAATGTGGAAGCATTGATATTCCAAAGCTCCCATTTTGACACAGGCGGGGAGGATACTGGCAAAGGTTGTATAATTTGGCTTTACACCAGCCAATTGCATTTGCTCTAAAATTTCTAAAGCCCTCAAATCCATTTTGTACATATCCCGCAATCATTACATTTTAAGAGATGACATCTCTTTGATCCATTCCATCAAAAAGTTCACGTACCTTATCTATGCTTCCACATTTTGCATACATGTCTACCTGAGCATTTCCAACTATAATATCTGACAAAAATCCCCCTTCCATTATGTTATGATCAATGTCCATACCCTGTTCCAAAGCTCCCATTTTGGCATAGGCAATGAGGATGCTGTCAAAGGTTGTCAAATTTGGATTTACACTTGCTAATTGCATTGGCTTGAAAGTTTCTAAAGCCTTTTCAAAAAATCCATTTTGTGCATATCCCACAATAATTGCATTCCATGAGATGACATCTCTTTGAGGCATTCTACCAAACAGTTCACATGCCTTGTCAATGCTTCCACATTTTGCATCACCCGCTCTCCCGTAGGCACTTCAAGTCATGCCTACGATGATGCAGGAAAGCCCCGCATCACCGCAAGCATGACTTGAAGTGCCTGCGGGAGAGCAGGTGATGCAAAATGTGGAAACATTGACATTCCAAAGCTCCCATTTTGACATAGGCAGGGACGATGTTGGAAAAGGTTGTGGAATTTGGCTTTACACCAGCCAATTGCATTTTCTTTAAAATTTCTAAAGCCTTATCAACAAATCCATTTTGTGCATATCTCACAATCATTGCAGTCCATGAGACCACATTTCTTTGAGGCATTCTGTCAAACAATTCATATGCCTTGTCTATGCTTCCACAATTTGCATACATGTCGAACAGGGCAGTTGCAACTACAACATCTGACAAAATTCCTCTATCCTTTATGTTTTGATGGATGTCCATACCCTATTACAAAGCTCCCATTTTGACACAGGCAGGGAGGATGCTGGCAAAGGTTGTGGAATTTGGATTTACACTAGCTAATTGCATTTGCTTTAAAATTTCTAAAGCCTTTTCAACAAATCCATTTTGTGCATATCTTGCAATTATTGCATTCCAAGAGATGACATCTCTTTGAGCCATTCCATCAAATAGTTCACGTGCCTTATCTATACTTCCACATTTTACATACATGTCTACCAGAGCATTTCCAATGATAATATCTGACAAAATCCCCCTTCCATTATGTTATGATGGATGTCCATACCTTGTTCCAAAGCTACCATTTTGGCATAGGTAGGGAGGATGCTGGCAAAGGTTGTCGAATTTGGATTTAGACCAATCAATAGCTAAAACATTTTCACCAAATATAGAACTAGGGACATTTTTGGCCCACTGCGACATGTTTTTTGTGGGTAATAGATTGTACTGAACTTATATTTGTGATTGAATCTTAAGTCTAACCATATGGTACATTTTGTTTTTGAAAGGTGGTAGGTAAATCCTGTTTAGCCCCTAAGCTTGCTATTGCAAGACTAGATACTGTTCAAAATTTAGACTAGTTTTTATTGAAGAGGAGACAACTGGAAAATGATAGCCTAAATAGATTTGATAAGAGTATCGAATTAGTGAAAGGTTTAACTTTTGGCCAAAGGAAGGGATTTATTCAAATTAAATTTTTAAACTTCTATATTTCCTCAAGTAGATACATTCTATGGTAAACCAACCCAGCTTTGCATATTGCACATTCTACCTGTTTAGCTGCATGGGTCTTCAAAGATTTAAAATTCTTAGCTATAGTGATTAGAATTAATTTGAGTTATGGAAAGAGATAGGGCCATACATCTGAGCAACTAGACTGTCTCAAAGCATTATCTATTCAACTGGTTGGCATATTAGATCAAAAAGGCCATAGAAGGATGAGGAAATTCTAAAATATTACCAAGATGGCAAAGGTTGTGGAATGTCCATGGGATGACATCTCTTTGAGGCATTGTGTCAAACAATTCCTGTGCCTTGACTATTATTCCAAATTTTGCATACATTTCTACCAGAGCATTTCCAACTATAATATCTTTCAAACATCCCCCTTCCATTATGCTTTGATTTGTTGATAAAGTATGCTTTAGATTTGAATTTTCTCTTCAAGTTTCATCTTAATTTTCACATGTTTGGAGCTGGGATTGTGAAATTATTGTGAAATCGTATCTGCTAGCTTCGTAAACCTATAATCAATGAAAATTCATAGTTCATAAATTGATTACTAGGAATGGGGGTTGCAGGAATGTTTGTCTAAACCTGCCTATTTATGAATTTGACTTACTCTGTCTAAACAGATCTAAGAAGATCCATGGAGTCAAGAAGGTAAATATTCTTTCAAAGAACATGTTAAAGTAAGTTACTTATTTGCTTTCTATTACAAAGGGGCAATTTACTTATTGCATTGCTGGGTTCTATTTGTGCATACGAAGGTAGGAGATGCAACAAAGAAGAAGTAATGCAACAATTAGCAATATTAAGTGAGTTTTGATACATTTATTCAGATTTTGAGATGTAAAAGCCCATGATGAAATATTTAGGCTTCATTTTTTAAGTAGTTCTTTCATGTTTTAGAGTTGTATAAGAAAAAAATAGAGCATTGTAACTCAGTTTTCTCAGTCATGGCACTAAGAAATACACTTTGTAACACATTTTTCAAATCAAAGACATACTTAAGTATTGTATCTACTGTAAGAACACCTTTTCTCAAAAAAATTTTAGTATTTTGCCTTCTTAATAGTTGTTTCATTATGTGCAAATGAATGATTGATTATGTTTTTTTGTGTTTTATGTTTAAACCTCAAAAACAATTAAATAAATTACCAATTGACTAAATATACTACCAACTAACAGAAATCAGTGAATAAATATGACTAAATATACTACTAAATAAGTGAATGGGGTTGTGCTTAAATGGAAAAGGCCGTATGGTTCTCACGATGGAGATCCAAGTTTAAATCCCCCAAGTAACATGTGGTTTCTATGTGGCTTCTAAGTTGATTAAGTTGGTTAAGTGGATATGTTGATGGTGAGGAGGTCCCCCTTGTGACCTCCAACACATAGGAACAAAAAAAAATACTACTGAATAAATATACTACCAATTGATAGAAATCAGTGAATAAATATGACTAAAAATATACTACCAAATTGATCAATCAAAACAACCAAATAAATGACTGGCAATAAACTACTAATGGTCACGTGACCAAGCTCAGCGAATAATATGACTAAATATAGTATCAAATCGATTAACCAAAATGACCAAATAAATGACTAAAATTGGTTTAGTCATAAATTTGGTCGCATTATAAATGACTGGCAATAAACTACTAATGGTCACGTGACCAAGTTTAGTAATTTAAAAGCAGTTTTTAGTAGTTTTTTTAATCACATATTGTTGTTTTTGTACTAGTGATTATCTGATATGATGTCTTCATACTTTGTCAGCAACTCATTTATCTCCTCTGGTTGTGATTCTTTAGTCTCTGTCTTCAGGTTTTATGCTTCTTAGGAATCAAAGCATAATACATATTCTCATGTCTCAAACCATCCAGAAATTTCCTTCCATCTACCAAACAGATTCTAGAATTCCCGCATACTTAACTCTTAGGATCATCTTCCAAAGGGATCAAAATAATTCTATTACCATTTGATGTTATAGTTTATGTATTCTTTCTTCCATCATGTATATCTTTTCTATCATACTACCATGGTCTACCCAACAATATATGACATACATCCATAGGCATAATATCACACAATACTTCATCATGATAAGATCCAATATAAAATTTTACCAAACATTGTTCACTCACCAGTACCTTATGATCATCCCGAATCCATGCTACCTGATATGGCTTAGGGTGTCTCAATCTTTCCAACTTCAGCTTAGTAACCATCTCCTCTAAAACTAAATTATCTAAACTATCACTATCAATGATAACTTTACAACATTTACCCCCTGATTCACATCTGGTTCTGAACAAACTCCTCCTTTGCAGTGGTTCGTCATTTTTCTTTTCTTGAAATAGTGCTCTCTTCATGACAAGTGATTCTCCTTTCTTAGGTTTACCAACTGAACTTGGTGATCCAACAGGTTCTTCTTCTACATAGGCTACTCTTCTACTGTTGTCTATCCTCTTGCTCGTACTCCCTTGATTACATTCAAATGCTCTATGTCCTGCACCTCCACATTTAAAATAGGTTCCTCTGAATGTTCTCCTATCAAGTCCTCTTCCTTCTTTTATGTATCCTTCACTCTGGTATGAATTACGGTTTCCTTTGCAGTAGAAAGTTATGTCATCTCTCCAATATGCATTGTTATCTCTATCCTCCTTCTTGAATGTGTTCTCTTATCTGTTCTTCTCCGCATATGATCTCTCTCCTTTGAAAAATGTTCTACTTATTTGAAATTTACCTCCTCTACCTCTCTGTCTCTGACCATGCCTCTTGTTCAACTTTTCTTCAACTTTTAGGGCAAACTGATATGCTTCTTTCAATGTTGTTATCCTCACCAAACTCAATTCTTCTTGAATGTTCAATCTCAGTCCATTGATGTATCTAGCTATTTTCTCCTTTCTTGCTTCACTATGTCCTGTCCTTATGACCATCTTATGAAATTCTTCAGTGTACTCCTTCACATATTTCTCCTTTTGTCTTAGGTTCTGCAATCTCTTCAATAGTTCCAATTCATAGTCAGTAGGTATAAATTGATTCTTCAATTTTGTCACCATTCTATCCCACTTTGTGATCTTCTCTTTTCCTCTTCTATTTCTAACCAACTGAACTTCTTTCCACCATATAGCAGCATGTCCTTTCAACTTTATCCTTGCAAATTTCACCTTCTCCGGATCTTCAATTTCTTCATACTCAAAGTATTCTTCTAGGTCATTTATCCAATCAATCAGTTCTTCATGATTCAAATTGCTAGTATAGTTTGATACATCAACTCTAGGTCTTTTCCCAATCTTTGAAATAGCTTGCAACATCTTGACTTGATCTGATTCTTCTTCTTCTTCTCCTAGGGTTACTTCATTTTGATTAGCGGATTGAAATTCTTCATCATCATCACTTTCAACATTAGGTTGAGGTGTCAATCCTCTTCTTCAATCTTCTTCAACAACATGCAAGCAAACTTATATTATTTTCATCATCTTCGTCATCTCATCCATTCTTCCAGCCATAGTACCAACATCAGGTATTCTCCTCGGTGGCATCTCTTCCTCAGATCAAGTGTAACTGCCTCAAATTTAGCAATCAGGCTACAAGGTGACAACTTCCTCACAATCGGTGATCGGTTGACAACACAAGTAGTCTGCCTTGGATTCGGTGATCTATTTGTAGCAAGATCTTATAGAATTCCTTCACCAATTTCACTCACTTCGCTCCCAAAAGATTCAAACTTCACTCTGATACCACTTGGTGCAGTCACGATTAGGAGGGTCCACAAAGTGAACAGTCCAGACCGCGTAGTAAGAGTAAACAAAATGGAAACAACTCAAAGATAGAATGTAAATGTAGATTCAATCATTTAGTATATCATTGATTCAAAATACAAATTGGCTGGCATCATGCGAGCTTACAATTAGGCTCACAGGCCTGATTCCTCAATTACAAAATATGCACAAGAAATAGCTTTGAAGCACCTTCGCAAAGAATTCAAACTATCAAACTATCTCTATGTGATTCACTACTTTCTTAGGCATCTATTACATGATTATATATCATCTTCATAACATAATATTTCTCTGCGTCGTCCAAGGATGATTACAAACTCTGATGAAAGAGATGTAATGTGTCTACATGGATAGGTAGGACCTAATCATATAGAACTCCTTCGCAAATGAATGGAATAGTGTGCAGTTCTTAGGGAAGGTTGGCCACAATCCAACAACATTGAATGATGTGTCATTTAGCTCTGCAATTCATGAAGATGTTCTACAGGTCTTCTCCTTTAGCTGATTATCTGAGACTGTCAGGATGCTTTGTTATGAGAAAATAGTTGATCTTCTGATAGTGATATCTTTCCGGTACCTGATTCAAATGATCTGAAATTTGGATATGATGTGCATGAATGTGTTTAGATGCTAAGTCCAATTTTGCAAGGTCTAAAATGAAACTGCAGTAGAATGCAGACCAAAATATAGAAACGGGTACTGACTAAACTGAACTAGAAAATGAAGAGAAAAGAAACTGAAATGCAAATGTTTTTGGTTGATGCAAGATTGATCTTGAACTAGGGATGCTCTTGCATCAGTACCCAAGCCTATGCCACAAGAGGATAAGTCACATAACACAAAATAGATAGAAATTGAAGAACTACTCCAATAGTTTTTAATGTCATATACAATGGGATGCTTGAGGGATTGTTGCCAATGTAGAGCATCTCACATTGTATAGATTGTTTTCCTAGTTCCATTTTACCAAAGAAGGAACTGTTAAAAACAAGGCAGATAACTGAGAGGGGGGGATGAATCAGTTATCTCAAAATTTTCTTATTTTGTTATCTTAATATTTAGTGATATATCAGAACATGAAAGAATATGCAACCATAAGAACAAAAATACAATTAACACACATAACACAAGGATTTTTATGTGGAAACCCTATTAAGGGAAAAACCACAGGGTGACTAACCCAAGATTGTATTCTCTGTTAAAAGAATAAAGGATTACAAATGGCACTTGCCAATTAGGGCTCACTGCCTGAGCACACTGCTCACAAGAGGCATACTTCCTACAAGAGACTCACTGTCTACAGAACTTACAAAAGATAATCAAGTGATTGAACTGATGAGAAGCATCTACAAATGTAAGAGTTTAGTTTCAGTTAGGCACAATACACTGATCTGATGCACTTCATTATTCCGCTTCTCAATGTGGTTGTTCAGTCACATACCAAACTTGAATTGTTGTTCTCACACTTATCCCTACTTTTCTTCGCACCTTATTACCTTTTTCTTCACCCTCACTACACACACTTACATCTAGTATATATATATGCATCAAGGATTTCATCAACTTTCCAGTCGGCAACAAGAACACTCAAGATATTTGCAAGTTATTGATTTGTCAGCTGAATCCATGCTTGATTTGTGATGTACATCAAAAGATTAAGCATAGAAGTCATTAATCATGTTGGCCAACAGTGTATAATCCCACAAATTGCTTGATCAAGACCTTTTACACATCCGTATTGAAGTCTGATACTCTGTCAGTCTATTCTTCCTCTATCTGCTCTGCCTGATTGGAACCCAAAACTTAGATGCTCATAGCTTTATCACCAGAGGCTAGATCTTCAGAATATAGTAGTCATGATACCCCTTGTGACTTGTCCAAGTCCGCAACTTACTGAGTTACACCATCTGAGAGATCTAGACCTGATTGTCAGACCTTGTTACATACTCTGTTCTTATTCACCAGACCAAAACAATCTTCAATTTGACTTCTAGTATAGGCATACTATTTACTGTGGATGTGTGTGATAGACTTTGTTGCCATCAATGACAACACTATGAAGCCACACAGTATCTCTTGCCAACAATCTCCCCCTTTGGCATTGATGGCAACACTTAGTGAAAAATGGCTAAGTGTCACAGTAACTCCCCCTTGGCCGATGCTCTATCTTTTATACTGTTATACCAGAAATCCCCCTTAGCTGGATTCCACATTTTTCACTACTTTTCACTCCCCCTTTGACATAAATGGCAAAGGACAGAATCTCCATACCAAAATTTTGCAAAAATTATTCTATACATTGCTACATAAGTATATATAAATCATATGTTATACTTACATATACTTAAGTATATCCGTAAAAGTAGTCTGCAGCTGTATAAACTCTGTGGCCCAGCTCCTCTTCATCCTATCTAAAATGGAGATGTGACCACTCAACAAAAATGCATGTCTCTGCCCTTCTTAAATTTGCTGGATCACTGGTCCGGGCTGTGGTCTAGGCATCTGTCAATGCCTCATGCATTGCCTCTAGATTAGGGATAATTATCCCTCTGAGTTCACCCATTCTATTCATTATGTTCTTTTCTTTGCCCAGTCTCTTTATTTCATTTATTATAACAATAGCTTGGCATTCTTGATTCATTAAAGAGGAGGAAAGAGGGTCAAAATTCTGAACTAGGCTTGACAGTTTTTCTTCTTGTTCTTTTACTTTCTCCTCAATGTCTTTTGTCACTTTAGGCCAAGTCAAACAAAATTTGAATAGGTCCCCACCATCTTTAAGAGAATTTTAGAGGCTCTTTATTCCAATATCTAGAGTCCTATCATTTGCAATAAGTCCTTGCACCTCAGTGAATCTTTTTCCCAAAAACTCCTTCCAGACCTTTGCTTCTGCTGATTTCTCTAGAGATTCAAAATGAGTGTTAACATAATTTACTAAGTTTTTCAAGTTACCAGATGGTGAGGCTGAAGGATCCTTTTGATAGGATGGCATGATCTTCTCCAGCACCCCGGATGCAATCTCCAATAGTTCACAATCCTCCATGTGAGATTTCAAGAGTTTTTCTTTTGCTTTGGCTTGAGCAAAAGATGCTATTTTCATTGTCTAAACCGGGGAGAGAGAATCAAAATTTAGTGGTCCTTGAAATAGGTCAGGTTCATCTAGCTCCATCATTTCTCTGTCTAAGAAGTTCTTCACTGTCTCTACAGAGTCTCTTGCTGGAGATTGAGACTTCTTTGAAATATCAGAAAAGTCATCATTAGTCTTTTATGCTTGTTCTTCTTCTTTTCCCTTAACCTCTTCTTCTTAAATCTTCTTCTCCTCTCTTCTAGCTTCTCCTTTAGCTTCAGAGTCTATATTGTTTGTCATAGCTGCAATGGCATTCGAAGGAGAGATGTCACCTATGTTTACTACTTCATGAACTTCCTCTTCTGGAATAGAGGAATCCAAGTCCTCAGACTTTTCTTCATCTATTTTCTCTAATCCTTCTATATCCTTGTCAGAATATTCTTTATTTAATCCTTCGACAGCCATGGTAGAAGGTTCTTCATCTATTTCCTCTACAATAGGAAGATTGAATCTCTTCAAAGCATTCTGGAGGATATCTTTTATTTCACTTGCTACTTGGTCAGTTTCTCCAAGCATAAATTTATTCATTCTCACCTTACTCTGGAACTCATCCTTACAATCCTTGAAGATCATGTCCATTTGTTTTGGAGTGATGGACGGCTAAAGATGTATCATTATTTGTTTCTATATTTCTATGTCTTTATCTTTTGCATTCACCTTTCTTTGTTCCAATACTTCTTCTAGGCTTTTTGGAATTAATGAAATTATTTCAATGAATGCTTTGTTATAGATATTCAAATACCTTACAATAGCTTCCTCCAGAATTCTCTTGTCAGCATCATTATATTCATTATAGAGCTCTGTCATTGGCTTCAAGTTCCCATCCATAGTGACTGCCTTGATGACATCGTCAATGGAAAGAGTGGGCTTTTCAACAAATTCCTCTGCCTTCTCTTCCTCATCTCTGCTAGCAGAGAACTTTCCGGATGTTCTCTTCATCTGATTCTATTTCTTCATCATCCTTATGGCTTGTATATGTTCTTGAGGCCTTGGTCTTCATTCTCTTTTCACCTTTGTCAGATGGCTTGACTTCCGGTTTAGTACCCTTTGAGCTTTTAGGAGTGACAGGTGCAGAGCTCTTAGAAGATCTAGTCCGGGAGGAGGCTTGCACCAGAACATTTCCTTTCTTTGCTTCTTGTCTCTCTTTCTCTTCCTTCTCCACTTTCTCTCTATTTGCATCTACTACCTCTTTTGACAGGCCAAATCTTTTGGCAACTTCTTCAACTTCCTTTCTTACTTTTTTCTTCATCTCAAGCTACCTTAACTCAACATGTATTTTTATGCTTAGCTCTTCAAAGGTGCCAAACCTTTTTGCTTTAGTATCTTTAGGTTGGCTCAGCAAGTGTTGGACATGTAACTCCAAAATGGTTTCATCGACCTCACATCCCATGGGCATTATCCACACAGTCCTTGGCTCAACTGCGTCCATTAGACATTGATCAGTGTCCACCATAAAGCAAACTATGTCCTTGTATTTCTCAGCTATGGACTGTGGTATTCTCTCTCTAGCTTGCATCATGCTTTAGAAGTTCTTAAAGTACCCCCAGAGGGCTATGTTTTGGGCTTGAGCATCACCAAGTCCATAAATGTAATCTCTGATCTAAATTGCAACCGGTTTATCATTTTGCCAGACCCAACCAATTGATCCAGGTAGTTCATTCATATAATAGAAGAATAGGCATAATATTTGACTACCATATTTAAAGGAATTTTTCTTATCCTTTTTGATCTTCTGCAAGTTCTCCAATAGCTGATTTAGAAGAAGCTCACATAGATCATAATCTGCATCTTCCCTCAACATTTGATATGCTATATAGATTGTTGTGCCAGACATAGAATTATCCTTGCTCGAATGATAGATTTTGTAGCCGATTATTATTAAGGCAAACTTGACATCTGGATCTGTGATGTCATTTATGGTCATTGCTCTTTTGTCAAATTTAGATTTGGTGGCTTCAGTTATTGTTTGGTTCTTCACAGATTTAAGTGCAGGCAACCCTCTAGATGAATGCAGTTTGGTCATAGCCTTGATGGCATCTTTGGTTATCTTGAATGGCCTCATCAGCCACATGAAATTGTCATGCATCCTACTTAGAACATACCGGACCCATTCATCCTCTGCAAAAGATGGAAAATGTATGCAATGTTTGAAGTGTTTGTCTCTTAGGGTCTTGAATTCAGGTCTGAGTTCAAAATTTTTATCCATTAACTAATTTTGATAGATGTCAATCAATTTCAAGTCTCCAAAATCTTTGATGTTTGCATGGATATAAACCCTAACATCTTCTACATGCAGGACACCATGAGGAATGCTAGAGAATGCACCTAAAGGATCAACTTCTAGTGACTTGTAAGGATGTTTCTTGAATTTTGGTCTCGATCTTTCAAAGATTATAACAACCATTGCAGTAGCCATTTTGTAAGAGATTTGGAGAGAGATTTTCAAAATGAAAGTACCTTTTCACGCTTTAGGGTTTGAAGCAGAAGCCGAAATGAATCACTGGTTGAATTTGATTTTTAGTTGATCTTGAGTGAATTATAGAATTTTCTTTGCAGAGCTCTTCTTTTCTTCTTCATGAGTGCAAGTGTGTAAATAATGAGTGAAAGAACCCTTTTATCCTTGTGCAAACCCTAATTTCCTTTTGTAATAAATGCACAACTTAAGTTATCCGGTTGCCCTGTTTTGAGAGAGATCTTCTTGAATCACTGCGCTGAACTTAGAATCATTGTCATTGAGGATTGACAACATATCTTATTTTCTTCAATCATGCCATGGGTCTGTAGATCAAAGCATTTCGATTCTGAATCATACTGGATCTGTCTGTGAAATTCTACTTTACCAGATAGTTGTCGAAACTAGATTAATTTGAGCGGTTATAAATCTTGCAGAACTCCATGCAGATCTTTCACATTTTGTCTAAAGGTTATTTGGAGGTTTTCCTAAGAACCCTTTAATCTGTAGCGTCAGATGTTTATTGAATGTGCCGAATTTAGGCACAAGTTGACTGGCTGGGGGAAAATGTTTTTCTCTGTGACTCCCCCTGAGCTAGAGCTCATCTTTTTAGTTTCCAAAAGGAATATCAACACCAGATTCTGGTGCAGATCCATCCCTAATACTTTCTGTACTCTTCTTTACCCAAATCTTGCTCATCTCCTTTTGAACTTCATCTGCATTCACTTTACTTTTTCCCTTATCTTGTTTTTGATCATGTTCCACTAGACCTTTTCTATCCTGATTTCTTCTTTTACAGAATTTGACAATATGACTGGATCTATTGCAATTGTAACATATAACATTTCTTTGCTTATTTGATTGATAACCTCTTGATCTGCATTGATTAGCCATATGTCCCATTCTATTGCATGCAAAGCATCTACCATTGAACGAATTGTTTATTTGCATATTTCTGCATTCAAGAGATTTGTGACCATACCTTTTGCAATTAAAACATTGTCTGGAGAAGGATGGATTATTCTAATTCATTCTCTTCCTGCACTGAGTTGCTTTATGAACGAAATTGTTGCAATTGAAGCAATATCCATTGAAAGATGGATATCTTTGGGCATTTAGTTGCCTTACCAAAGGTCTTCTAGGCTTGTTTCTTTGATTTCCTAATTCAGAGTTCTTCTGATTGGATCCAGAGCTTTCACCTTTCTCATACCCTAAGCCATGCTTATCATCTACCCTCTTTTGGCTTTCAAGAAGAACTTCAAGTTGGGTTGAGCTTATCTTGAATTTTTATTTGTATTCATTTGCAGATTGAAGATCTTGTTTGAGAGAATGAATCTGGTTCTCAAGTTGTTCTTCATTGAATCTAGCTTCCTCAAGATTAGATTCAAGATGTCTGATTAATCTGTCCATTTTGTGGCAGTCCTCTATTTTCTCCTTGAGAGATTGTTTCAGGTTATCTTCAATCTTTCTTTTCTCTTCAATCTCTTGGGTGAATTTCATAACTCCTGATTCCATTTCATGTCTCATCATAATGACTTCTTTTGAAATTTTTTCACATAGTTTTCTTTTTTCATTCAGATCCTCATCAGTATTATTGGCTTCATTCTAATTTTCTAGTTTTTGAAGTAATTCCTTTCTCTTTTCCACTAAAATACTGAGTTTTTCTTTTAGCTCATTGATGAACTCATTAGCTTCCTTGAGTTGCTCTCTCAAATTATTGACCTCAGAGTGAGATTGCTCAAGATCATCTAGGGTAGACTGTAGTTGTTCTCTCATACCATATTCATCCATTAAGATTCCTGGATCTTCCTCAAGCTGTTAGACTTTTTAGAGGAACTTAGCTCTGATACTAATTGTTGAAAATAAGGTAGATAACTGAGAGGGGGGGTGAATCAGTTATCTCAAAATTTCCTTATTTTGTTATCTTAATATTTAGTGATATATTAGAACATGAAAGCATATGCAACCATAAGAACAAAAATACAATTAACACACATAACACAAGGATTTTTACGTGGAAAGCCTATTAAGGGAAAAACCACGGGGTGACTAACCCAAGATTGTATTCTCTGTTAAAAGAATAAAGGAGTACAAATGGCACTTGCCAATTAGGGCTCACTGCCCGAGCACACTGCTCACAAGAGGCACACTGCCTACAAGAGACTCACTATCTATAGAACTTACAAAATATAATCAAGTGTTTGAACTGCTGAGAAGCATCTACAAATGCAAGAGTTCAGTTCTGGTTAGGCAAAATACACTGATTTGATGCACTTCATTCTTCCTCTGCTCAATGTGGTTGTTTAATCACATACCAGACTTGAATTGATGTTCTCACACTTATCCCTACTTTTCTTCACACCTTATTACCTTTTTTTTCACCCTCATCACACATACTTACATCTGGTATATATATCCACATCAAGGATTTCATCAACTTTCAAGTCAACAATAAGAACACTCAAGATATTTACAAGTTATTGATCTATCAGCTGAATCCATTCTTGATTTGTGATATGCATCAAAAGATTAAGAATAGAAGTCATTAATCATGTCGACCAACAATGTATAATCCCACAAATTGCTTGATCAAGACCTTTTACACATCCAGATTGAAGTTTGATACTCTGTCGGTCTGTTCTTCCTCTGTCTGCTCTACCTAATTGGAACCCAACACTCAAATGCTCAAATCTTTATCACCGAAGGCTAGATCTTTGGAATATAGTAGTCATGATACCCTTCGTGACTTTTCCAAGTCCACAACTTACTAAGTTACACCATCTGAGAGATCCTGACCTGATTGTCAGACCTTGTTACATACTTTGTTCTTGTTCACAAGACCAAAACAATCTTTAATCTGACTTCTGGTATAGGCATACTATGTACTGTGGATGTGTGTGATAGACTTTGTTGCCATCAATGATAATACTATGAATCCACACAGTATCTCTTGCCAACAGGAACCACACTAGATGAACCTAGATATGTGTGTAGAACTCAAACAAATAGGTTGAGGAAATTCATGCTAATTAACTAAATAGATATTATTTCAATAGAGTATTAGCTCTTATAAATAAATTCACAATATAAAAGAGAACACAAGATATGCCATGGGAAATCTGGGGCAAGGGAACCTAGCAAGAAAATAGTCTCAATGTATCATCAACAACTAAATAGTTACAATATACTTTAGAAATTCACTCCTCTTAGGAAATCTTCAAGCTTTAAATTTCAAGAGGCAAATGAGTTGCATAACTCTACAAAAGAAATCTTCTAACACTTGTCATGTAGAAGCATCCAACTTACAAGCAATCTTGCATCACCCTAAAATAAAATAAAGGTTTGCTAGGGAGATTTTGGTTGTGTGCAGGTTTTTGACGAAATCTAGTTTTCTATGCAACAACTAATAGTTGATGTGCAAGAGTTCTTAGTTTCTACATAAGGTTTCCAATGGTTACACAATATTTCTTGGTGTTGTACAATAACTAAGGCAACAAACTTGAGTTTTTGAATAACAGTTCCAAGATGATGTGCAAGATCTTTGATTGTTGGTTAGAGAGCTTATTGTTGTACAACTTCTTTTGGTTAATGTACAACCATTCTTAGTTGTTGAGCAATTGTTCTTGGTTGTTGAGAAATTGTTCTTGGTTGTTACACAACTATTCTTGATCACATTTATTCATTCAACTTTCCATAAAACACTTAGCATGCATAAAGCATGGAATTTAGGGTAGATAAGTGTGATATTAGCAATTTTATTTCTTTTTGCAATCATTTATCTTTATTTTGGTGCCACACATTTTGTTTCCTATTTTGGGTACTTCTTGGACTTTGGCCCATTATCTGTTGGCAATTATTCTTCTTTTTTTATCATGACTGCTTACTTTATTTTGATTGGTGGCTATTCAAATTCATGTCGATAGGTGTTTCACAAGGGTTGTTGTCTCCTAGTAGTCATTAGATTTTCTAGATGATTGTAGTCTATAACAACAATTGATCCATTATCTAGGGCAAGACAAAAGTATAATCAATCAACAAAAGAGAAACGATTGGGCAAATATAGTGGGATTCAAAAGGAAAAATCAACCCATTGATTTTTACTATAGAGAGTAGTGAACGAGAGAGAGAACAATGAGAGAGGGGCAAAGATAGTAGGCTTCACAAGAGACCCTAAGAACTTTCACTCAAGAACAAAGAGACTGGGTAATTAGGGGAAGACTTAGATTGGGGAGGATTTTTGTTCATTTTGGGCATTGAGTAGCCTATTTGCTTATTTCTATAATGTAATAGTTTAGGCTCTTTTCAAACTATTTATATACTTTGAAGGTAGATTTTCAATAATTTAATAAATGGAACATTGTTGTGCTTTCGTATGATATAAGAAATTGTTGGTGAGTCTATAGGTTTCTAGGTTTAGGTGGTTGTTCAATTGACACCCCTATCTAGACTACACCAACTTGTCTCCAACCTTCAACCTACAATGCACCAAAATTAGAATGACCAAGAATGCCCAGACCACTCACCCATGAATTGTTTACATATGCAAAGGATCACTTAAAAATCATTAGTGATTTCTAACACCATGTGCTAAAAACTCAATGAGGTGGCACAATTCTAACGCTCCATTTAGCCTATTTTGAGATGTGATAAGATTTTGCTTGCACATCCCAACCACCTGCTAGAAAATAGGAGATTTTTTCTATCTACATCTCAACCAACTTGTCCACTATGAGTGGGGCACCCAAACTCATATTTATCCAATTTAACTACTCTATTAAATCACTCCACACAACATGCCTAGTATCATGGGATTGCAATTATCAAAGTGGAGCATCCAAGTCCACATAAGGGGTTAAGTTTTCATAATAATAAGTTACCAATTAACTAATATGTTTCCCCATGTATAAGTAACCCACAAGAATAAAATGCATTGTTTATGCAAGGTGTAAAATGCCTTCCCAACAATCTCTAAAGGAAAACATTAATAAGATGATGTTGTTGTGAGATGAGAATTGTATAATGCTTGGGTTTTGGTGTATGATTTTAGATATGATCAAGGTGAAAGTGGACTCACCCATGGGTCATCCCACAATAATGGGTTATACGTTTTGGCCAAACTTGACATTGAAATCAACATTTTGAACTAAATCTTCACTTTCTGACACCTATAGCCACTAAACCGTTAGGAATTTGAAGATGATACGAACTAGTGATTTGTGAGATTTTGTTTGTAGATTCTAAATATATTTTTTAAAAAATGGAGTTAAATTGTAAAAAAAAATTGTCTCCTTCGATAACTAGTTTTTAATAGTAAACAACATTTTTTTAAAGTGATGTGTATTCTGTAGCACATAACTTCTTTTCTACAAAGGATAAAATTTTGATTCTTTTGAGTTTAGATTGGTAACACCAATATACAGGGCATGCATTTGGTTTCATAATGTTTTGTTGAATATTTTTTTTAATTAATTTTTGAAGTCAAACCAATTATAATTTAGACATAGGCATATTCCGTAAAACATAACTTTTTCTTTATGTATCGAAATTCAATCATTATATTTTCTAAAAATTTGTGATTTTAGCAAAAATTAGGATGTCCTAGAAAGTGTAACCCATTGATTTTTACTATAGAGAGTAGTGAATGAGAGAGAGAACAATGAGAGAGGGGCAAAGAGAGTAGGCTTCCCAAGAGACCCTGATAACCTTCACTCAAGAATGAAGAGACTGGGTAATTAGGGGAAGACTTAGATTGGGGAGGACTTTTGTTCATTCTGGGCATTGAGTAGCCTATTTGCTTATTTCTATAGTGTAATAGTTTAGGCTCTTTTCAAACTATTTATATATTTTTTCAAACTATCCAAGGTGTAAAATTCCTTCCCAACAATCTCTAAAGGAAAACATTAATAGGGCAATACTATTGTGAGATTAGAATTTTATAATGCTTGGGTTGTGGTGTATGATTTGAGATATGATCAAGGTGAAAGTGGATTCACCCATGCAAATTATTGATGAAGTTCAAGTGGGAGTTGAATATCACATCATGTTGGAATTGTTCTACATTTTAGAACACAAACGCGAGATCCTTGATGGATCCAACAAAATCCTTTTCCTTTCTTTAGAGGAGAATTGTTACCATCTTAAGGATGTTTTGTCAGTTTTCTAATCTCGTGGAGAGACTTCATTTGAAAATGAAGCATGCAAGATGATCTCATGCCCAATTCTCAAAAAGAATTTTTTTCTTACTAAGTGGAAAATAACATCAAAAAGTTTGTGGCTCCTTCATTGGATACAACCATCAACATATTGTTCATTAAAAAAGCCCACAACATTTCTTTTGATATGGATGGCTTGCAATTATGTGTCAAGGACCTCAAGACCAATAATTTCCAATCAAATCAACACATCATTTAACAAAGTGTCAATGCCAAAGAATTCAATACTACTAAACTAACACCTATGAAATAGTTCCTCAACAAATGGAGTAACTTCTAATCAAGGCAATGCTCATTGACAAGATTGCAAGGTCATTGTCAAATTACATGAAAGAAATTTTACTCTTATGACTTCAAAGATTGTTCTAGACTTTAAGTGATCTAATTTTGTGTTAAATTCAGGTAGGCCTTGTCTCAACTTGAGCTCAGAATGTAAATAATTAAGAGCCAATTTTTTATTTAATAAGTGTGTTATGGTTTTATTAGTCATTAGTTAATGAATAAAAAGATAAAAATTTATTAGTTAGAATTTAGTTGTAAAATGTAGTTATTGTTATGGAGTAAAAAGTGTACACTAGCATTTTACACCTAGTTTAGCACCTGGGTGGACCTAAAATGTTTACACTTGTTAATTAGGACCTATTTTAAAACCTTTTTGAACATTAAACGATTAATTCTCAATCCCGATGATAAACCCCAACAAAATAACAATGAGGCCGACCAAAGGACTGATGTCAAAGTTTTGGGGGCTAAAGGACAAGGGCGCCCAAGCGCCCTAGTCCCTCATTTAGCCCATACCTAATTTAAAGGTTTTCTAGCTTAAGACATCTTAAGTGGTTCCTCATGTCAGCCTCATTTGGTTTTATTCATCATTTGTGAGAGAGAATGCATATAAAAGTAAGTTAGTTTATTCATTTGAACATCTCTAAGTTCTCTAAGCAATCTAGGCACTCTTGCACTCTTTCTTCTTCTCTCTCATGCTCTATATTCCTCTCTAAAGCTCTTTATGGTGGATTATTGTTGTGGCATTAACTTATTACAGGTCTTGTGAAGATCTTTCTACTTCTTTGGTCTACACCAAATTCTTGATTCAAGTTGTGACACCACATCAAGCATGCTAGGGTTTCCATGCTCATGGTGACTCCTCTCCTTTATGCTTTCTTACAACATTCCATTCTACTTCAGATTTACCTCTACCCTCCTAGGGCACACACTCTTTGAGATCTCATCATTGTTGTTGTGGAGGTGGAAACACCATTCATGGAGCTTGACTTAGGAAAGCTCCTAAATAACAACCAACCATTTTCCTTCTTGTGTGTGTAGGTAGCATCTGAAATAATCTGTAGAAAATAAGCTACAGGAGACAAGAACACAAAAGAGCAAAGCCACAATAAACATTACATTTTGCCAAAACCTAATCAGGGTCTAGGGCACCCAAGCACTCTGGTCCTTTGGGCCCCCAAATCTAGATCTAGGTTCTATTCCGTCCTCTGATCCTTGTTGTGGTGTTAAATTTTTGATATATGCTTCTGACAGTTCGTTATGAGTAAATCTTTGTCAACTAGGGTTTGATATTTTTCCCTAGTTTGCTCGATTAGATTTAGTTGACACTCCTCTATACAACAAAGCGAGAAATCCCATGTAGTTTCACTCTCCTTCCTGGGTAGAAGTCAAGCTTAGTTTGTGTTCCAATGTTGGTAGAAGAGGGTTTGGCCTAGTTTAACCTTTTCGGATAGGTCTCTCTTTTCTACTAAATATTTTGGTGAACCCGTCATTTCTTGCACTTTGCCATACTTCTGGCTTCAGATCTGAGTTATTTTCTTTCCTATATCTGATTAGGTTACATTCATCATCATTTGACATACTTTCCTAGCTTAATTTTACATTGTTTCATTGTTAGGGTTTGGAAGAACCTTGCATTTTTAGAAAATCTAGCTAGTCTTGAAACTAGAGTTTGGAGATTAGTGAGTTGTTTAGATCTTTGTGGGATGATTAAATTGATTTAATTTTCTATAGCATATCATATTTGTGTTTAAGAAAATACATTCTTGCATATTTGCATTGAAAAGTGAAAAATCAAGCATTTTAGGCTTAGAAAAAGCATATTTATTGCATTGTTTTCATTGCATAGGTTTTAAATCATCATAAAAATATTTAAATTTCTGATTTTTGCATCAGATATGATTGTTATTGCAGCAATTAATCATTTCATAGTGCTATATCTTGCATTTGAACCTCTTCATTGGTAGGGATTTTTAAAAAGTTGTTGCAAAACCTAGTCAATTTTGAAACCTAGGGTTTGTAATTTGATATCTTGTTTTAGATTTTGCTGATGACATTTGTATTTCAAATCTGATTTTATTTTAATCTAATACATCATTTAATCATTTTCCTAGTGATATATTTGGTATTTTCACTTATTCATTGTTAGGATTTTCAAAATTTTACATTTTTGGAAAAACTAGCTAGTCTTGCACCTAGGGTGTGTTGATTAAAACTCTTGTTCCATATTTTTCTGATGATAATTAGTGTTCAAATTATAATTTTACATTTCTATATAATTTCATAAATATCATTGGTGTTCAAATTGCATTCTTGCATCAAACAATTTTGGTTTAGGGAATAAGCATTTAAGATCTAGGGTTTGATGATAAACCCTAGCTAGCCTTGCATTTACTTGTTGTTTTTGAAATCTTATTTTCAGATCTTTTTCATGATGAAGGATTGTTAAATCTGATTTTAATTTTCTTTAACTCATCATATGTGTCATATTTTTTTAAATTATAAATCAAGAGCACTCATGCATTCATCTTCTCTTTAAAATTGTAAAGTAATAGCATAAACAAAACTATCTAGCTTCATTTGACACTTATGCATTTCATTTAAAGAAAAAATTTCTAAATCCCTCTTGTGTTTACTTAGGAAAATCATTTGCACATACTACACATATTAGATTTACAAGACTTAGTTGTTGTGGTTACCAAAAACACCACATTTTTTGAAAGCCCCGCTTATCTTGCACTTGTAGATCATTGCTTGCAATCTTGATTTAGATACTCAAATCATGTCTAAATTCATTTCTACATTATTGTTCCATATTACACTTACTTGTATTATTGGCTTATTTGTATTACTTCTATTGATATTAGAAGACTTTACTAAATTCATCTCCATGAATAGTCATGAGAAAGATGATGGCAGTAGTTCTTCTTCTACTACAATTCATGATAATATCATCACCTTTGAGGCATATGATGGTGACCTAACTTTGCCTACATCACCCTATGCTTTGGATCCCTCTCCCAAAAGTGAGAACTGTTGAAATGCACAGGACAACTGAGAGGGCGGGGGGGTGAATCAGTTGTCACAAAACTTTAACCACTTATCTTTACTTTAAATTTTGAATCATTGTTATTATGATTTAACCATGAAAGCACAAAATATTAAGCTCAACACAATAACATATTCAATACATGAGACACTAGATTTTTATGTGGAAAACCCTATAAGGGAAAAACCATGGTGGGTGTTAGCCCATAGAAATATATATGTTATAACAATACCAAAAAATAGAGGCTCACTACCTACGGGCTCACTGCCCAAAAACGCTCACTGCAAAGATCAGCTCACTGCCAAGGGGTGGCTCACTGCCAAAGATTTGTGAACTGATTTGATAGAATCTACTCCATGCTTGAGTTCAATTCCATTGAAGCACAATACTTTTCCTTTGCTCTACTCTTCTTACACTTCTCACTTATCTTCGCATTTTGGCACACCTATCACTTTTTTGCAACTACATTACATGTTTTTATACAAGTCATCAACCTTGGAATGAACATCAAGGTTGACATTACATTCATCAACCATTGGAATAATCTCCAAGGTTGGCATTACAAACATACATAGAAATAGGTCTGGACCTAATACAAAATTAGCTAAGGGAAAGATGTATGTGGATCACGCTATGCCTTAGCTAGGACTCAAACACAATCTTCCATGCCACAATACGTTACTACAATCTTCAATGCATCTCTGCAATTACTGAAAACAACCAAGTCGGCCAAGACTAGTGTTCACATTAAGACTTCCAAGAATAGTCTTCATCCATGATCCAAATTTCTCTTCGCAGACCAATCCAAAGGTAGGAACACGATCAGGAGACATCCAAAAGCACATTGTAATTATCAAGAACATCTGCACAATCTTTAACCACTATGTCAAGAAGATTCTTCAAATCAGAGCACATAAACAACACTACCTGCTATTGTCATAAAGAAAAGATCGCTTGCGGACCACCAAATCATGAACCATTGGAGTTGAAGGCACATAACATCATCTTAGACTTAACTTTGGAACCATAGATCAAAATACTTCAATGTGGAGGAATGCAAAGCATAATACATTCTCTCTGTCACCACCAAACATATAGAAAAACTAGGTTTCACTCTGGTGAATATAACTCACTCAAATCTTCATACTAGAGGCTCAAACTTGGAACATAACATCTTCAAATATGCATCCAAATAACTTCCAATCTGTAGACAAGGATATTCATTCTATAGGAAATGTGGAGCAATCTAATAGACTATTATGTTGTATCAGGGATACTTCAACACTTAACTCATTACAAGAAAGCATCAAAACAAGAGCATAGTTGACACCAATGACACCATAGATATGTTGACATCAATGACAACACTGGTTAGGCACATACTTGAAACAAGAACATTTTGGTGCAAGAGGATGAAATCCTTGACACATTCCTTAAGATTACTTTACCTTCTCTTCATTTGAATGATCTGTCTTCTAGAGATGTGGCATTAGAGGATGTTGAGCATACTATTTATACTTCTACCATAGCACATGATGATTCCATGAATCATCCTATTAATCATCCTCCTTTGGTTGAATGTTCAAGTACCTTGGATATCACCAAGGATGTGAAGACCCTTGATCTTCCTCCTTTGGTTAATATTCAAGTACCTTGGATATCGCTAAGGATTTGAAGACCCTTGGTATTCCTCCTTTGGTTGCATGTTCAAGCCCTTTGGACATCACTAACTTAGATACAATCATCAACAATTTTCTTAATATCACTATTGACATTTTTTCACCTAGTCAAGCTCAAATCGTCATAAGAGTTCATTAGGAGTGTTTTTTTTTTATGTTGAATGGTTTAGGAGGTTTTAGAAAAAACCTTTTAGAGCCATGGGCTGTAATATTGTTTTAGCTTTGTGTAAAAGGTATTTTAAAAGAGTTTGAAATGATTTATCCACTTTTAAACCTACCAAAAATCAAATATCCTCATAAAAATGGAGACTCTCCATGTTGTATAGAGGTTTTATGAGTCAAAAAGGTCAAAATCTTCTTTTTCCCACATCCAAGAGGGAAGCTCTCACATTGCATGCAATTATTTACATTAAAACCTCCAAAGAACCATGCATTTCCATAATGGACGGAAGATTTTTGAAGTGTTGATCGTGGTTGAGTGTTTACCTTGAAGTTTTCAATGGTTAGGTTGATCTCGAGTCTAGTTAGGTTGTCTCTTAGGGTTTTGGTCTTGTGTTTCTCTGAAGTTTACCATGGAGGTAGCATTCTCATCAAACCATGGAGGCAACATTCTCATCTTGAGATTTCAAAGAGAAACATCAAGTTTTTGAGAAATAATGAAAGAGGATCCTGCAGAGGATAGTGAAATAAAGCTCAAAGGGTCTATGCATGCATCTATAACATGTGGATTTATGAAAGCAAATGCATAGTGATGACAGTAAGGAGATGTGACGGTGTAAGGAAAGTAGATTTGGTATCAAAAGGATGTCAAGATAGTATATGGAGATATCAATATACTATGAGTTCTACACAGAGATTGAGAGTTTAGTGTTACCTATTTTTATTTTTCAGCTCAATCAACTGGGCCTGGTTAAGTTTTCTAGTTTTTGAGGGGTGCATGTCTATTATTAGTAAGTGTTTTCCAAGAGAAAAGTTCCATAAAAGAAATTCAATTAAATGCAATTGTTTACAATCAAGAAGAAACATACAACATTGTAGATTTTGAAAGGGCTTTTTCATTATTCATAAATGTCAAATGAAATGCTCCTACACAAGCCGCAGGAGTAACTGAAATAGGCTACATAACAATAAATTTTACTTTTGAAAAGAAACATATTGCATAGGAAAAGAAAGGGGACCCCTCATTGCCTGCAAATGACGAATCCCGTGGTTGAGCCAGCTGTTGTCTTCCTCCATCCGTTTGAGCTCTAGCGTACCTAGAAAATAGTTTTTGTTAATGCTTAGGGTCTCAAATCTTTTCATACACAATCAGAACTTCAAAAGTACTATCTACTTTTATGTAGTAGCAACATCAGTCATTGGATATCAATATAAGAGAACTCAGAATGAGCAAACATAAGTGCCACATCAGAAAAAGATAGATGCATACAAGTAACACCACATCATGAATCAAAGGTATGTTTTATATGCTAACATGTTTGCTTCCTGTGTAGATGTATGAGAAATTAGTTTACTGATTCATCTTTTATGAAATGGCATGTGGAGAAAATGGGTTCTCATAAGGGTTGAGCCTAGAATGCACAAAGAATAGTTGTTAATACTGAAGTATCCTAGTTGTAACCATGCATTTTCAGCCATATTGAATGATCAATCACATTGGAACAATAGATAGAATAGGTGTTTTGTTACCTTTTTGTCATGGATATGATTTAGAATTGCAGAGAATCCCTTATGCCATCAAGAGAGCCACAAAGTATAGTCAAGGCGGAATCGACAAATCAGATGAGCAAGCACTATCAACTTGATAATTCAAAGTCACTAATATAGAACAGCTATAAAACTTTCAGTTGGTTGTTACAATCATATGAGATGCAAATGTGTAGCTTGAACAGCATGTATAGCCATCAAATGGATGGTCAAGTATCAAGTACATGGAAGGGCTATTTGTATGGTTTTGTCATACATAGAAAAGAACAAGAATGAAGTGCAGCCATAAAAGGTATTTTTCTATCTATTTGATGTGTTTGAAGTGTGATTTTTGTTGTCTAGATGTACTTTGTGGATAAACCAACCATAATAGAGCAGCATAAGGAACAATTTATCATTGAATATCATATGATACAGTCTTTATTCAAAGTTAAGTCAAGGACATTCCTCATAAGGGAGTAATGCATCTTTGAATTAAGAAGAGTGCTATCAAAATACCAAGCATAAATGAGAGAAGGTGGAATGACAGTCATCATAATAGGTTAACATCATGTTAGACCAACCTTAGGTATCATAAGAAATGCATCAGATGCATTAGGAGCAGCCTTTTAACAAATATAGAATTATATGTGAGAAAGGATTGTAGCAAGACTATTGTGAAGAAGCCAACTGTATGAAGCAATCATATCAAGTGCACATGAATATACAAGCTACAGGAGCCATATCAACATCATGCTGAAAGGAAGCTAGGTGTGTGGAAAACGCTTCCTACACTAATCTAATGAGGAGAGAGCTATACAAATTCAAATTATTCCTTACAACTACAGCAACATAGAACATCTAAACGAGATATTGAAGCAACACACATGAACCAAAAAGAAGACAGAAAAAGAGAGACAAAGATATACAGTGGGGAAAACCCTTATCAGCTAAAAAACCCCACACTCAGAAACCTGCATAATGTATTAACAAATCTAAAAGTTGTTTACAATACACTTGCAATGAAAGCTTCAATGGTCTTCGACACTCATGTCTAGAGTCAATCTGATAGCATAACAGTACATGTAAACCTGTAATACAAACTCCATCTCCAAGCACCTGTTTATATAGAAAATACAAGGAAAAATAGGTCCTATCTTGGGATGGGCGTCCAACTTGGCCTCATGGCCCAAAACCCATGCCTAGGGACACTTGGTCAACATTGTAGAATGTGTCTAACATTTGTCCACATCTTTGATCCCAAAGAGGTCGCCTATTTCCAAAGTGGGCTATGACAGATGCTCTTACAACACTTACGACCGTCATAGAATTTGTCATAGCAGTTACAACATACAGTTGTAAGAGAATCTATCATACACAAGATATAAATAGCATATTCTCTTAAAACATGTCATAGTCCACCTTGGGGCACCCAAATATGCCTTATTCAAAGATGCTTCATGACACATGTCCTCACCTATCTTACAAACTTCTATTTCTGACTCTTACATGTCATAGATTCTGTCATAGGAATCCGTCATAACTGTTTTGGTCAATATTCCTTTACACAACATGGAAGATGCCGACACATGGAAAAAATGCTCCTACCACAAAGTGGGACACCTATCTCCTCATGTGAGGACAAAATTACAAGTTGTCATATTCTATGTAGGATTGACACATCATCATGCCACATCCCACAATATGACAATATGGAATTTACAAATATTTACAACATAGGCAATTAAATAATAAATACAAACATTAATAATGTAAGGAATTACCAAGGTTGAGACACCTTAATTCCCAACATTCTCCCACTTGTCGAACACCTTGTAAGAGCCAATAGAAAAATAGGATTTAACTGCTATAGGCTGAGAGGCCCATAGACTCTGAACACCATCTGAACTTCTATGTGCCCACTGGCTTCGTCAATGCATCTGCAACATTCTTAGAAGTATCTACCTTCTCCAAATTTACCTTTCCATCCTCAACCATGTCTCGCATGAAGTGAAACTAAACATCAATGTGCTTTGTTCTAGCATGGAAAGTTAGATTCTTCGCAAGGCAAATTGCACTCTAACTGTCATAATTGATCATGATCTGACCTGCATCAACACCAATATTAGAACATAATCTCTTAAGCCAAATGGCTTCCTTACAAGAATTAGTTGCTACCATATATTCAGCTTCTGTCATGCACAAAGCAACAATAGGTTGTCAGTTACTCATCCAACTAATAGCACCACCGAACAGTGTAAACACATAAGAACTGGTGGATCTCCTGTTGTCAATGTCACCTGCCGAATCTAAATCCACAAATCCATGAATATCAACAAAATGTGGAGGTCTAGAAACATTACCATGATAGCAAATGGAATACTCGAAAGTACTCCTCAAATGTCTGAACACTCGCTTAACTGCATCCCAATGAACTCGTCCAGGATTAGCCATAAATTGACTAAGGACTCCCACTGCTTGGGCAATGTCTGGTCTTGTGCAGACCATAGCATACATTAGACTGCCAACAACACTAGCATAAGGTACTCTACTCATGTCCTCCACCTCACTAGGAGATTTTGGACAATCCTCAATAGACAACTTTGTCCCCAAAGAAATGGGAACACACAACGGTCTACAATCTACCATGCTGAACCTGTCCAACATAGTCTTCACATACTTACTCTAGCTTAACCAAAGTTTTATGTTGGTTCTGTCTCTTCTAATTTCCATTCCTAGAATGTACCTGGCTGCCCCTAAATCTTTCATTTCAAACTGTGCTGACAACTAAGATTTAAAATTAGAAATCATATTCTTACCCTTCCCAATGAGCAACATATCATCAACATACAATGCAACAATGAGAATACGATCACCATCTAACTTATAATACACATAGTGATCTGATTTCGATCTCACAAATCTAATTGACAACACAAAGGCATCAAACTTCAAGTACCATCTCCTAGGGGATTGCTTCAAACCATACAAGGACTTCTTACGTTTGTAAACCAAATTTTCTTTACCTTTCACCATGTAATGCTCTGGCTATGACATGTAGATTTCTTCCTCCAAATCACCATGAAGGAAAGTTGTTTTCACATCCATCTATTCTACCTCCAGGTCATAAGCTGTTGCGAGAGACAACAAGAATCAAATGGATGTTAGCTTTGCAATGAGAGAGAAGATCTCATCATAATCTATACCCTCCACTTGTGAATACCCCTTCGCAATCAATCTAGCCTTATACTTCTCAACACTTCCATCTGCACCAAATTTCTTCTTGAACACCCATTTGTATCCAACAGGTTTCCATCCAAGAGGCAAAGGCACCAAGTCCCAAGTTTGATTCTTTTCCAAAGAAGCCATTTCATCTTCCATGGCCTCCTTCCAGGAACCTGCATCTTTCGTGTCCATAGCTTCTGATATAGTTCTATGTTCATCATTGTTAGTAAGCAAAGCAAAAGCACAACTAGAATCAAGCAATGTAAAACCAAACCTTTCAGGTTGCTTTCTTATCCATGTGGACCTCCTCAAGAGTTGAGGTTGAGGTTCAGCTTCTTCATCTGAGCTTTCAAAGCTGCTAGAGCTCTCCTCATCATCAAGTCCAACATTGTCTTTCTGTTCAGTCTTCTCAGGGGTGAGAGGAAACTAAACAACATCCTCTTTGTTTTCTTTTTCTTCTGGCTATAAAACAATGGAAGAAGGTGTAAGCTCTCTAAAGATGACACTTCTGTTATACAACAATTTTTCAGCCACAGGATCCCAAAGCTTGTATCCTTTCACACCGACACCATAGCCAATGAAGATACACTTAACAGCCTTGTTCTCCAATTTTGATTGCTTCTCCCTAGGCACATGTGCATATGTCTCACAACCAAAAATATGAAGATGGCTTATTGAATGCTTTCTACTAGACCACATCTCCATGGGTGTCTTTCCAACAAGATCTGATGTAGGAGATCTATTAACAAGATAGCAAGCAATGGCAATAGCTTCAGCCCAAAACTTTTGTTCTAGGCCAGCTCCACTAAGCATACTCCTAGCCTTCTCCATTAGTATCCTATTCATCCTTTCTGCAACTCCATTTTGCTGCGGAGTGTATGGATTTGTCTTATGTCTTTCAATCCCAAGTTCCTTGCAATATTTATCAATTTTTTTAGAACAGAACTCACCACCATTGTCAGTTCTCAAACACTTAATCTTCATACCAGTCTAATTTTCAACAAAGGCCTTAAACTCCTTAAACTTACTATAGACTTTAGATTTTCTTCTGAGAAAATAAATCCATGTCCTTCTACTGTAGTCATCTATAAAAGATACAAAATATATAGATTTTGATAACAAAGGAACATTAACAGGACAAAATACATCAGAATGAACAAGGTCCAACACACCAGAAGACTTGTGAGAACTTGAATAAAACTGAACACAGTTTTGTTTCCCATAAATGCAATGTTCACAAAAGTCAAACTCAAGATTACAATCATCTAACCCCTCAACGAGGTTTTTATTTTTTAGGGTACACAGACCCTTCTCACCAATGTGGCCAAATCGCTTATGCCATAACATTGTCTTTTTAACAGGAAGTTTAACTTCCAAGGCATGATTACAAACATCTGAACTAGAAACAAAAAAATCTCTTAACTGTGCGTTCAGATGGTGGGGATGAAGTGACTACTGCCCTCTTCTTTGAAACAAAAGAACTATTGCATTGTGAAATGCATGCTTCCAGCTGAAATAGAGTACCTCTCCTAGTACCCTTAGCAAGCATCATAGCTCCTCCAGTCATCTTGCATTCTTCTTTCGAAAAGACAACCTACACACCTACATCATTCAGACTACTTAAAAAAAGCAAGTTCCGTGCTAAGCCTGGGATATGCATAACCCTAGAGATCCCCTTCACTCGACCATCAGAGAATCAGATAGAGACTTTTTCATGACCAACAATCTTTGGATGAGAGTCATCACCCAAGTACACCTTTCCACCATTGAACTCCTCATACTTAGTGAACCAATCTCAATGTGAGGTCATGTGGAATGATGCACCAGAGTCAATCAGCTACACATCATTAGATGCATGGCTTGCCAGAGCTGCGATGAAAGCATCACTATCATCTTGTGATTTGTCAGAATCTGAATCAGGAGCTTTCTTCTTCTTCTTCTTCTCCTCTTTGCATTCCTTTCAGAAATGCCCAGATTTACCATAGTTCCAATAGATAGCCTTGGACTTTCCAAGAGATTTGGATCTCCCATGAGATTTGGATCTACCATTCTCAGCTTTCTTGTCCTTCTTTTTCCGTTTCTCCTTGGGTCTTCCATGAACTGCAAGAGCCTCTTTGGCTACATCAAAAGACTTCCTTCACATCTCTTCAGATAACAATGTAGATACCACATCTTCCATCTTGAATGTGGATGTGGTGCTTCCAATAGCCATGACAAGGTGATCCTATGAGTCCAGCAAAGAACAAAGCAGGGTCATACACCGATCCTCCTCCTCCATCTTTACACCAATAGATGTCAATTGTGCAACCAGCATGTTAAAAGCATTCATATGTTCAGCAATAGATCCTCTGTCCTCCATTCGAAGAGAGTACAGCTTCTTTTTCAGAAAAAGTTTATTAACCAAGGATTTGGCTTGATACACATCTCCCGACTTCTTCCAAAGCAAGGTTGCAGTCTTCTCCTCATGGACATTTAACAACATAGAATCAACAAGACTAAGTCTTATGAGACCCTTAGCCTTCCAATCCTTGAGATCCCAATCATCTTGTTGTAGTGTAGTTGGTTTAGTTCTAGTAACGATTTCCCAAAGGTCTCGGTCAACAAGCATTCTTCCATCTTAAGCTTCCATAGCTCAAAATTAGTGCCATTGAACTTCTCCACTTCCATTCTTTTGGATGTGCTTGCCATCTCCTCGCTATAATAGAAATTAGAATACTCTACACAAACTTTGACTCAACTTAAGATTAGCTAAAAAAACCCCTACCCAACAACTAGGACCAAAGGTGAACAAGCTCTGATACCAACTGAAAGGAAGCTAGGTGTGCGGAAAATGCTTCCTACACTAATCTAATGAGGAGAGACCTATGCAAATTCAAATTATTCCTTACAACTACAGCAACATAGAACATCTAAACGAGATATTGCAGCAACACACATGAACCAGAAAGAAGACAGAAGAAGAGATACAAAGATATAATGTGGGGAAAACCCTTATCAGCTGAAAAACCCCACACTCAGAAACCTACACAATGTATTAACAAATTTGAAAGTTGTTTACAATACACTTGCAATGCAAGCTTCAATGGTCTTCAAAACACTCATGTCTGGAGTCAATCCGATAACATAACAGTACCTGTAAACCTGTAATACAAACTCCATCTCCAAGCACCTGTTTATATAGAAAATACAAGGCAAAATAGGTCCTATATTGGGATGGGCGTCCAACTTGGCCTCATGGCCCAAAACCCATGCCTAGGGACACTTGGTCAACATTGTAGAATGTGCCTAACACTTGTCCATAGCTCCCATCCCAAAGAGGTCGCCTATTTCCAAAATGGGCTATGACAAATGCTCTTATGACACTTACGACTGTCATAGAATCTGTCATAGCAGTTACAACTTACAGTTGTAAGAGAATCTGCCATACACTAGCTATAAATAGCATATTATCTTACAACATGTCATAGTCCATCTTGGGGCACCCAAATATCCCTTATTCAAAGATGCTTCATGACGTATGTCCTCACCTATCTTACAAACTTCTATTTCTGACTCTTACATATCATAGATTCGGTCATAGGAATCTGTCATAACTGTTTCAGTCAATATTCCTTTACACAACATGGAAGATGGCGACACATGGCAAAATGCTCCTACCACAAAGTGGGATGCCTATCTCCTCATGTGAGGACAAAATTACAAGTTGTCATATTCCATGTAGGATTGACACATCACCGTGCCACATCCCACAATATGACAATATGGAATTTACAAATATTTACAACATAGGCAATTAAATAATAAATACAAACATTAATAATGTAAGGAATTACCAAGTTTGACACACCTTAATTCCCAACACATGCAATGCCATTATACTGTCATAGTTTCCCTTTCAAAGCATAAAAGATTGCACAAATTATCAAATGCCATGAAGGATGACAACACAAGTGCCATAACAACAATACATTAAAAGAGACAGTTATAACAGCAATGCATGAAGTGACAGTCTTCTGTTTGATATGCAAAAGATATAGGTTGATTGCTACAAGACTACATGAATGTTGAAAAAGTTATGCTAAAGCCATATGCATCCTTAAAGAATGACTAAATAACACAAAGCAATAGGACAAGTACTTATCATTTTTGTTGTGAATGAAGAACATATTTATGATACAGTCATGTAAGAGTGACAACCATGATAATGGATAGTCCAAACTCAAAGAGTAACAGCCATAGCATACAAACACAAGAGACAAGAAAGAAAGGTGATCAAGAAGCACAGTGCAGTGACAATCATGTCACAAATGTATATTAGCAACAAAAACCATCAAGGCAATTTGATAAGCCACCATGAAAGAAACAACCCTATACCAGATGTCATGCCATTATCAACTGACTTGTATGTAATAGAAACCAGAAATAGAATGAGGTGCAGTCCTGATGGAATGATGAGCAACCATAATGACAGTGAGTAAGAAAGAATTTCAATGCTTGGCATCCATTATTGACAGCAAGGTATGAGCATTAGATGTTGTGTTAGGTGACATTATTTGTGTATGAATCAATGTTCATCTCTAGTACTCATGGTTAAATGGCAAAACATCTATCATATAAGCTGCCAATATCTACAGTGATATATGAGATAACACAGAAGTCTGTCAGGCTAATAGAATTCCTTTTGAACTATGAATGGAGTCAAAGTCCTCAAATGTATCAGAGATGAGAAATCTAAAAACAATTGTTGTAACATCATGTATGGCTTAAAGAGCCTAAATGAAATGTCATTACCAAATCATATGGGTAATGAGACTATTGTCTTAAAACTGAGGTCTCAGGGGTCCTATTCATCTCACTTTGAACAGGAAGCATGCATATGAACATCTTTAAAGGATGAAGGATTTCAGTTAACATTTGTTAAATGGCCCACAGAGCAATCAAATGGCAAAGAATGTTTAAACTATCATGAAGAAATATCATATCAAACACACCGTGGAGACAATCAAAGTGAGTGGATACATAAATGAACTAGGATGCAGAAAGCCAGAAGTATATTCACCATGCATAGAAAGAGCACTTATAGGAGGCAGCCAACAACAAGAGTGCTAACTGTGTTAGTGAGGAGCTACAGCATATACATGTGAAAATGCAGAGGAGCAAAATAAAGTGTATCTCCATTTCTGAGTAGCAGAGATAAGTGAAGAATGTAAAGATGACAATCTTCATTACAAAGGAGAGGAAGCCTCATATAGAAAAATGAAACCCATATCATTTTATGGAAGCTACAATAAGATATGTCTTTTTTTGCATACCCAAATGGCATTTTGAAGAGCCTCTTAGTTATATATAGTGAAGGTTTTTTTTTTGTAAACCCTTATGAGATAAAAGAAAGATAGTAGTGTGTTTTCATTATCACTGACAAAATGTGTTAAACTTTATAGAGATCTGGTGTATTCAATATTTCATGATATATGCAGGGTATGCTAAATGAAAAGTAGATCCACAGTTTTGAAAGCTACAGGATATGCTCAAACTTTGCAAGGAAGGGTCTTTTTTGCATTCAAAATACATACAGAGCAACCTAAGTCTCTAAGTCTTTACTCCCTTTATCAGAAATAGAACAAGTAAAGAATAAGAGAGGAACACATTTTCCATTCTTCATGAGCCATAACGAGAAAGCATGCACAACAAAACAACTTTTCACTATTTTCTTTCTGCAACAGAGACTAAAGAAGCTTGTGTGCTTGTATTTTTATGGGAGACAATGCTATAGGGGCAGTGTATGGTTAAGGCATGGACTGTCTGTAAGAAGCAACATTGGTAATTTGTACAACTATAGTTTCTCTATTAGAAGAGAAGGTTTTTGCCAAACTGTATGGTCGAATACCAAAGAAAATAATTCCTTTTTATATAGTGTCTTCATCTTTGCAGATAAAAGAGGAAAGTCAAGTATTAAATCAACCAAGCAATTTAGTGCAGTACTAAATGAACTTTTCAGTAAGTTATTCTCAAAAGATATAAAGAAGCAACAACAGATGTTAAAGGAAAATAAAACACATTTCTAGCTCATTTCAAACAGGGGTACTCAAAATACCCTTGAATCATGCCTCTGCCAGAGTCTAATGCAAGGTAAAAAATTAGAAAAGTGAAGAGATATCTACAGTAGAATGAATTACCTCTTTTTCTCTGCCATTTTTTTGTCAAATCACAGTTTTTCCCTCAAAACGACCTTCATATCGGCCTCAACACAGTGAAAAAGCAATGTATGGGTGGTCGGCCATGAAAAAGCCAGAAGATGCATAAAAAGAGTCAAATCACCCCAAAATCGACAAGCAACAGGTCAAAATCTCAGTGGATACAATTTACCTTGCAAAATCATGAGAATCTATGCATCAAATCCCTCATAAAACACCTCAAAAATCATGGAGATTGCCCACAAACCCTACAGTCATGGTGGCGCGACAGCGAGAGGAAGAAAGATGAAATGCATAATGAAAAGTTTTAGGTTTTTTTTCTTCCTTTTCATTGATCAACCCATTTGCATTGATAGTGTTTTTTGAATTTTGTTTTAAAACAAAATCATTGCAATCTATTCATGCCATGGTGAAGACTCTTGTCTTTTCAAAACCTAGTGGTAATACATCAAGGGGGCCGTGAGGTATGATTTCTGCTTTTGTTATTTTTTCAAAGTTAAGAGAAACATTATAATACTTGAGGAGGTCGAGTACATTATATCTTGCTAGGTATGAATTGTTTATGAGATCATATGGTGAGTATGATGGTATAAGACATTGTAATATTGCATATGAAGTCATAAGGATGCAATGTGATATATGACTAATGTAATACGGCATGATGTTTGTATCAAGACAATGGAGAGGACCCATATGTAATGCATGTGTGAATGGCTAGGGGTTATAAGGTGCTTTGATGTAGCCATGATATGTGAGTGATGATGCAAAGTATATGGGTAATGATGCAAGTGTATGGAGGTCATGTTTTGCCTAGGAATTACAAGGGGTTTTATATTGATTTTGCATAATCTAGAGATAGATTAAATATTGTAAACGAACAATAAAGTAATGAATTATGAATTACTTTATCATTTGTACTAAAAATACAAAAGGCAATAATAGGCAAATTTATCACACATGGCAAGGTAAGTCTCGTTGATTACTTTGTCATTCTTTCACAGCATTTAATTTGTCTCCAAACTATGCAAAATAAAGGGATTAAATGTTATGTCCTATTTGCCATTATTTTCTACATGGAATTGTAATAAATTTGGAATCTAAAAACATTTGACTAAGTGGTGTGGTTATAAACCACTTAGTTAATGTTGATTAAATGCATAAATAATTTTGTTTATGACATTTATTATGCAAGGGGCAAGTTGAGGATGCTTGTAGATGTGGTCAAAGAGATGTGGTTGAACATTTATGTGCAAATATCAGACATTTATGATGCTACAGGTTGAGGTTGACAAACAGGTTGAGGAGTTATTAAGATATTTGACTTGATTTTTATGGCCTTAAAGAGCATTTAAGGGCATTTTCTGGAGCTTTTATGGTGGGTGATGACATGCCTTGACCATTTCTTCATTAGGAACTCATTTTGGAGGACTTTATATAGATATTTTGAGGGCTTTTATGAGATGCACGTCCATGGAGGTTTCTCATCCTTATCTTGTTGCAGATGCTTGGAGGGTATATAGTCATTCATTTGACTCTTTGTAAGGGAGTTCTTTTAATGTAAATTCTAGAGCTTGTGATTTTTCTGCAATCCTTACTTAGTTTGAGCATGTTTTTGTAACCCCTTTGAGATATGAAATACATAACAGACCTTGGATACCATTGATAGTCAGGTTTTGCCTTCTTATTTATGTAGTACTGTGTATTACCAACTATTTGATTATGTTAGTTGTGAGGTTAGTTTTATCTCCTTGTGATTTTGTCTCATGTTTCAAATACCTTTCTGCAAAAAGTGTGTTTATGTAGGTTGCAAACTGTGTCTTAAAACTGTATATGCTTTGTAACTGTGAAGTTAGCTTCCTTTTAAAAGGTTAATGCATTTAGGCCTCTTTGTGAAGTGTTTTTGCAAAGTATACAGTAACAGGTTGTGCAGGTTTAGTTTCTGATGTCTATGGCCAAGTGTATGCAAATCTGGGTTCCATAAATCATATCATGTTTGGTGTATCACCCTTGTTCTTATTTTACAGTTTTACTTTTCATTTTTAAAGCATTCCTTTTCCCTTTTTCTCTACAATTCCAGTAGTTTCTAGGTGATAACCAGCTAGGAAGCTGGCCTTCTCTAGAGGATCTTTCCATCATAGGTGACCCACAAGCCTGGAAAGATCCTATGTTTCTCCAAATTGCCAAGTTCTGCAACTTAGCAAGGGTGCAAATCTGAGAGACAAAAATGTTTGGCACGCCTGGTGGGACTGTGAAACAGATTCTTAGTCTAGTTTATACTTTTTTTTACTGCTATTTGGTGTGTACAGTAGTAGTTTCATCCTTTTGGAGGCATTTTCTTTACACACTTGGCGACTTTGGAAAGAAATAACCACTGGTTTCAAGAAGACAAGCGCCAGTATGTACTTATTTTACTAAAAAATTAGACCCAATTTTTATCTTTGTGAACATTTCATGAATTTTCATCTGATTTGATACTATATAATGTTTTCTTTTATTGAAGATAGGTTTTATAACCCTCCATTCCATGAAAATCCTATTTATGCCACTTCTTACCAGCCATACCAAGCAGAATATGCTGCCAGTTTTGTCCCAAATAACCCACCAACAGTAAATTATTAGCATAATCATCATGCTTACCACCCTCCCACCCCTGTTCAACTTTCCTAGCAACCTATCCATGCCTATAATCATTTGCAAGAAGATCATTTTTCTCATGACTAGCATAACTACCCTCTGAATCAGCCTCAAAATGTTAACGGCATGAGTATCAAGGAGGTAGCATTAGACTTGCAAAGGAAATTTGAGGCTATCACAAAGGAGTAGGAGTATAATATGCAACAAGAGGAGAAATCCTACCAAGCTTTTTGTCATCAGCAGGAGGTGGAAAGGGAAAGAATGTGTAAAGAGGAATTCTTGAGTAGGCAGATTGCTACCAAGGAAGAGTAAATAAGGCAATTAATAGCTCAGGTTCAAGAGCCTAAGGTCCAAAACCCTTTTCCTCTTCCTAATCTCATGCAAATCCACACTATAAGTCAAGCTAAGCCTAGCAGTGAGCCTTCTCCAATGTTTGAAATTCCAAGTTTCAGGAAGCCTTCTACCTTTAAGGTTCCAAGTTGGAAAGGGCCATCTTTTTCACCCTGTGAAGTCCCTCCACCAAACATACAAATGGAACCATGCTCTAGCATCCAGCAAGCAGAACAAGAGGAGATAAAACAACCTATACCATCTTGTCCAGATACTATTTGTCTCTTCAAAGGAGGGCCTGTTGTGTGGTCTTCTTCATGGGAAGTTAGAAAGCAAAAGGAAGAGGAAAGTGTCTGTGTTATGCCATAGAAAAAATTAGTACTTGAAAGTGATGAAGGGGAGTCAAATAGGTTGTTTGAGCAGCTGCCATGTTTTCTTGACCTAGAAGAGGAACAAGCTGATGTCTCAATTCATCCTTGTGAAGAGGAGCTTCATCAAGATAGTAGAGATACTTCATTGAATCAGAAGAAGACAACACTTTGGAGAAGTACTTTGAAAAGGATGACCTTGTTATTGAGGTTAAAGAAGGTGCCCCAACCAAAAAGCTTTTAGACCTTGAAGGGAAGACCAAAGATATCAATCATATTCAAGAGGCCAACATTCCTCAAGAGGATCATGATGAAGTTTGTTTTTGGAATGATCCGAAGGAGTTTTGTGCTAACCTTGATGTCAAGCCAGCTTTGAAAAATAAAGAATACCACGAACATGAGGAACACATTCATGTTTTGTTTCCTCAAGAGGGTTGTTACAAAGAGGACCAATTTGAGTATAGAATTGAGTTATCTTTTTCATGATCAGAAGGTGAAACAACACCTTTGGAGGAGGAAAATGCTGGACATTTGAAACAACAAGCTTTCAAACAAATTGGTGATGGGACTGAAAAGGAAGGGTTGTTTGCCTTTTTGGATCAGCCTTTGTCTCCTTTTGACAAAGATGGATCCTCTTTTAATTGTTCTAAGGATGAAGGTGGCATCCTTCATTCAAGAAAAGTTATAGAAGAAAATGCCTTACAGCCTATAGAAGAGGACAACATGAACTATTTTGAAGAATTCCCACAATTTGTTGATGAAGAGTTGCATTCTAGAATGGAGGAGAAACCAAATGAGCAGATTGAGGACCTTTTCTCAGTTATCCAGCAGGGGTATGAGCTTCTTGATCAAGAGGTTGAACATCTTGATGGTTCATTTTTAAGAGCAATTATAGATACATAAACAAGACATTCCAATCAGCAAGATGAGCAATCAGTAATATATGAGCAAGAAGCCAACAAAGAGAGATTAAGGTTCATCAGTTCAAATAGATATCCTATCAGACATCTTGCTCAAATCAATCCTAACAAGGTGTTACCAGTCATGCTTACACCTGAGGAGAAGATTGAAACTGAGTAGCATGTCCAATCTACCTATATGCCTTAGAACAATAGCAAGTTGAGGTAGGTGGAATTGTTTTCTTTCTCCAAATCTCATTCCAGCAGTTGGTTATACTTTTGTCAATTGTCCACCTCCTTGAGGCTGCTCATGAGCATGTGATATATTGTAAATTGTTGAGGATGGGAAGCTATTTCAAAGAACCAGTAAATGGTCATGTTTGAGCACCACCTCTACTGGTTAGATGTAGGGTAGGTTCAATTTTATTTCCTGTAAGTGCTTCTACACAATAGATTAGATGCAGTTTTCATTTCCCTAAGTGCGGTTGTGCACATATTAGTTAGTTGTTCCTAGGTTTGGTTTTACTTAAGGAATGAAACTGTTGTAATGTACTACAGTTGTATGTATAGACAACCATCATATGAAACAGTGAATACATCTATTCGTTGTCACACATCATACCTATCTCCCTCATAGAACTGTAATAAATTGCAATAGTTTGCTAAGGAGGTGTTCTGGTTGATTATCCCCTTCTAGCCCATCAAGTAGATGCATATCATTAATGACAATAATTTTTGTTGGTTCACTGTCACCAACCATACACATGCACTTGATGGATTAGAAGATATTGTAGTTTGAAGTAAGTTGCAGCAATGGAAAGAAATGTTTTTCAAGTTTTTGTCAAGTATGAGTGACTCTATACCCAACAGATAGTTTTAGGCAGCTGGTCTAGGTACTTAGCAGGCAAGCACCATGCAGATGTCACCAGAAATGTTACCCATTTTTATTTTTCAGCTCAATCAAGTGGAGCTAGTTAAGTTTTCTAGTTTTTGAAGGGTGCATGTTTGTTATTAGTAAGTGTTTGCCAAGAGAAAAGTGCCATAAAAGAACTTCAATTAAATGCAATTGTTTACAATCAAGAAGCAACATACAACATTGCAGATTTTGAAAGGGATTTTTCATTATTCATAAATGTCAAATGAAATGCTCCCACACAAGACATAGGAGTAAATGAAATAGGCTACATAACAGTAAATTTTACTTTTGAAACGAAACAAATTGCCTAGGAAAAGAGAGGGGACCCGTCATGGCTACAAATGATGAATCCCATGGTTGAGCCGACTGTTGTCTTCCTCCATCCGTTTGAGCTCCAGCGTACCTGCAAAATACTTTTTGTTAATGCTCAGGGTCTCAAATCTTTTCATACATAATCAAAACTTCAAAAGTACTATCTACTTTTATGTAATAGCAACATCAGTCATTAGATATCAGCATAAGAGAACTCAGAACGAGCAGACATAAGTGCCACATCAGAAAGAGATAGATCCATTAAAGTAACCCCACATCATGAATCAAAGGTATGTTCTATATGCTAACATGTTTGCTTCCTATGCAGATGTATGAGAAATCATTTTACTAATTCATCTTTTATGAAATGGCATGTGGAGAAAATGGGCTCCCATAAGGGTTGAGCCCAGCATGCACAAAGAATAGTTGTTAATGCTAAAGTATCCTAGTTGTAACCATGCATTTTCAGCCATATTGAATGATCAATCACATTGGAACAACATATAAAACAAGTGTTTTGTTACCTTTTTTTCATGGATATGATTTAGAATTACACAGAATCCCTTATGCCATCAAGAGAGCCACAAAGTATAGTCAAGGCGAAATTGACAAATTAGATGAGCAAGCACTGCCAACTTGATAATGCAAAGTCACTAATATAGAATAGCTATAAAACTTTCAGTTGCTTGTTACAGTCATATGAGATGTAAATGTGTAGCTTGAACAACATGTATAGCCATCAAATGGACAGTCAAGTATCAAGTACATGGAAGGGCTATTTGTATGGTTTTGTCATACACAGAAAAGCACAAGAATGAAGTGTAGCCATAAAAGGTATTTTTTTGTCTATTTGTTTTGTTTGAAGTGTGATTTTTGTTGTCTAGATGTACTTTGTGGATAAACCAACCATAATAGAGGAGCATAAGGAACAGTTTATCATTGAATATCATATGATATAGTCTTTATTCAAAGTTAAGTCAAGGAGAGTCCTCATAAGGGAGTAATGCGTCTCTGAATTAAGAAGAGTGCTATCTAAATACCAAGCATAAATGAGAGAAGGTGGAATGACAATCATCATAATAGGTTAACATCATGTTAGACCAACCTTAGGTATCATAAGAAATGCATCAGATGCATTAGGAGCAGCCTTGTAACAAATATAGAATTATATGTGAGAAAGGACTGTAGCAAGACTGTTGTTAAGAAGCCAACTGTATGAAGCAATCATATCAAGTGCACATGAATATACAAGCTATAGGAGCCATATCAACATGATGCAATGCCATTATACTGTCATAGTTTCCCTTTCAAAGCATAAAAGAGTGCACAAATTATCAAATGCCATGAAGGATGACAACACAAGTGCCATAACAACAATACATTAAAAGAGACAGTTATAACAACAATGCATGAAGTGACAGTCTTCTGTTTGATATGCAAAAGATATAGGTTGATTGCTACAAGACTACATGAATGTTGAAAAGGTTATGCTATAGCCATATGCATCCTTAAAGAATGATTGGATACCACAAAGCAATAGGACAGGTACTTATCATTTTTGTTGTGAATGAAGAACATATATATGATACGGTCATGTAAGAGTGACAGCCATAATAATGGACAATCCAAACTCAAAGAGTAATAGTCATAGCATACAGACACAAAAGACAAGAAAGAAAGGTGATCAAGAAGTACAGTGCAGTGACAATTATGTCACAAATGTATATTGGCAACATAAACTATCAAGGGAATTTGATAAGCCACCATGAAAGAAACAACCCTGTACCAGATGTCATGCCATTATCAATTGACTTGTATGTAATATAAACCAGAAAGAGAGTGAGGTGTAGTCCTGATGGAATGAAGAGAAGCCATGATGATAGTGACTAAGAAAGAATTTCAATGCTTGACATCCATTATTGACAGCAAGGTATGAGCATTAGATGTTGTGTTAGGTGAAATTATTTGTGTATGAATCAATGTTCATCTTTAGTACCCATGGTTAAATGGGAAAACATCTATCATATAAGCTACCACTATCTACAGAGATATATAAGTTAACACAGAAGTCTGTCAAGCTAATAGAGTTCCTTTTGAACTATGAATGGAGTCAAAGTCCTCAAATGTATCAGTGATGAGAAATTTAAAAAAAACTCTTGTAACATCATGTATGGCTTAAAGAGCCTAAATGAAATGTCATTACCAAATCATATGGGTAATGAGACTACTATCTCAAAACTGAGGTCTCAAGGGTCCTATTCATTGCACAATGAAACATGTCACCATCTCACTTTGAACAGGAAGCATGCATATGAACATCTTTAAAGGATGAAGGATTTCAGTTCACATTTATTAAATGGCCCACAGAGCAATCAAATGGCAAAGAACGTTTAAACTAGAATGAAGAAATATCGTATCAAACACACCGTGGAGATACTCAAAGTGAGTGGATACAGAAATGAACTAGGATGTGGAAAGCCAGAAGTATATTCACCATGCATTGAAAGAGCACTTATAGGAGGCAACCAACAACAAGAGTGCTCACTGTTTTAGTGAGGAGCTACAGCATATACATGTGAAAATGTAGAGGAGCAAAATAAAGTGTATCTCCATTTCTGAGTTGTAGAGATAAGTGAAGAATGCAAAGATGACAATCTTCATTACAAAGGAGAGTAAGCCTCATACAGAAAAATGAAACCCATATCATTTTATGGAAGCTACAATAAGATATGTCTTTTCTTACATAACCAAATGGCATTTTTTAAGAGCCTCTTTGTTATATACAATGAAGGGTTTTGTTTTGTAAACCCTTATGAGATAAAATAAAGATAGCAGTGTGTTTTCATTATCAGTGACAAAATGTGTTCAAACTTTATAGAGATCTGGTGTATTCAATATTTCATGATATATGTAGGATATGCTAAATGAAAAGTAGATCCACAGTTTTGAAAGCTACATGATATGCTCAAACTTTGCAAGGAAGGGTCTTTTTTGCATTCAAAATACATACAAAGCAAGCTAAGTCTCTAAGTCTTTACTCCATTTATTAGAAATAGAACAAGTAAAGAATAAGAGAGGAACAAATTTTCCATTCTTGATGAGCCATAGTGAGAAAGCATACACGACAAAATAACTTTTCACTATTTTCTTTCTGCAGCAAAGACTAAAGAAGCTTGTACGCCTGTATTTTTATGGGAGACAATGCTACAGGGGCAGTGTATGGTTAAGACATGGACTATCTGTAAGAAGTAACATTGGTAATTTTTACAATTGTAGTTTCTCTATTAGAAGAGAAGGTTTTAGCCAACCTGTATGGTCAAATACCAAAGAAAATAATTCCTTTTTATACAGTGTCTTCATCTTTGCAGATAAAAAGAGGAAAGTCAAGTATTAAATCAACCAAGCGATTTAGTGTAGCACTAAATGAATTTTCAGTATGTTATTCTCAAAAGATATAAAGAAGCAACAACAGATGTTAAAGGAAAATAAAACCCATTTCTAACTCATTTCAAACATGGGTACTCAGAATACCCTTGAATCGTGCCTCTGCCAGAGTCCAATGCAAGGTAAAAATTTAGAAAAGTGAAGAGATATCTATAGTAGAATGAATTACCTCTTTTTCTCTGCTGTTTGTTTTGTCAAATCACAGTTTTTCCCTCAAAACGACCTTCATATTGGCCTCAACACAGTGAAAAAGCAATGCAGGGGTGGTCAACCATGAAAAAGCCAGAAGATACATCAAAAAAACAATCAAATCGGCCCAAAATCGACAAGCAAGAGGTTGAAATCTCAGTGGATACAACTTAGCTTGCAAAATCCCTAGAATCTATTTATCAAATCCCTCATAAAAAGCCTCAAAAATCATGGAGATTGCCCACAAACCCTATAGTCATGGTGGCGCGGCAGTGAGAGGAAAAAACATGAAATGTATAATGAAAAGTTTTAGATTTTTTTTCCTTCCTTTTTATTGATGGACCCGTTTGCATTGATAGTGTTTTTGACTTTTGTTTTAAAACAAAATCATTGCAATCTATTCGTGCCATGGTGAAGACTCTTGTCTTTTCAAAACCTAGTGATAATACATCAAGGGGGCCATGAGGTATGATTTCTACTTTTGTTATTTTTTTCAAAGTCAAGAGAAACATTATAATACTTGAGGAGGTCGAGTACATTATATCTTGCTAGGTATGAATTGTTTATGAGATCATATGGTGAGTATGATGGTATAAGACATTGTAATATTGCATATGGAGTCATAAGGATGCAATGTGATATATGACTAATGTAATACGGCATGATGTTTGTATCAAGACCATGGAGAGGACCCATATGTAATGCATGTGTGAATGGCTAGGGGTTATAAGGTGCTTTGATGTAGCCATGAGATGCGAGTGATGATGCAAAGTATATGGGCAATGATGCAAGTGTATGGAGGTCGTGTTTTGCCTAAGAATTAGAAGGTGTTTTATGTTGATTTTGCATAATCTAGAGATAGATTAAATATTGTAAATGAACAATAAAGTAATGAATTATGAATTACTTTATCATTTGTACTGAAAATGCAAAAGACAATAATAAGCAAATTTATCACACATGGCAAGGTAAGTCTCATTGATTACTTTGTCATTCTTTCATAGCATTTAATTTGTCTCCAAACTATGCAAAATAAGGGGATTAAATGTTATGTCCTAAGTGCCTTTATTTTCTACATGAAATTGTAATAAATTTGGAATGTAAAAACATTTGACTAAGTGGTGTGCTTATAAACCATTTAGTTAATGTTGATTAAATACATAAATAATTATGTTGATGACATTTATTATGTAAGAGGCAAGTTGAGGATGCTTGTAGATGTGGTCAAAGAGATGTGGCTAAACATTTATGTGCAAATATTAGACATTTATGATGCTGCAGGTTGAGGTTGACAAACAAGTTAAGGAGTTATTGAGATATTTGGCTTGATTTTTATGGCCTTAAAGAGCATTTAAGGGCATTTTCTGGAGCTTTTATGGTGGGTGATGACATGCCTTGACTATTTATTCATTAGGAACTCATTTTGGATGACTTTAGACAGATATTTTGAGGGCTTTTATGAGATGCACGACCATGGAGGTTTCTCATCCTTATCTTGTTGCAGCTTCTTGGAGGGTATATAGTAATTCATTTGACTCTTTGTAAGGGAGTTATTTTCATGTAAATTCTAGAGTTAGTGATTTTTCTGCAATCCTTACTCAGTTTGAGCATGTTTTTGTAACCCCTTTGAGATATGAAATACATAACATACCTTGGATACCATTGATAGTCAGGTTTTGCCTTCTTATTTATGCAGTACTGTTTATTACCAAATATTTGATTAAGTCATTTGTGAGGTTAGTTTTATCTCCTTGTGATTTTGTCTCATGTTTCAAATACCTTTCTGTGAAAAGTGTGTTTATGCAGTTTGCAAACCTTGTCTTAAAACTGTATATGCTTTTTAACTATGAAGTTAGCTTCCTTTTAAAAGGTTAATGCATTTAGGCCTCTTTGTGAAGTGTTTTTGCAAAGCATACAATAATAGGTTGTGTAGGTTTAGTTTCTGATGTCTATGGCCAAGTGTATGCAAATTTGAGTTCCATAAATCATATCAAGTTTGGTGTATCACCCTTGTTCTTATTTTATAGTTTTATTTTTCATTTTTAAAGCATTCCTTTTCCCTTTTTCTCTACAAATCCAGTAGTTTGTAGGTGATAACCAGCTAGGGCACCGGCCTTCTCCGGAGGTTCTTTCCATTATAGGTGACTCATAGGCCTGGAAAGATCCCATGTTTCTCCAGATTGCCATGTTCTGCAACTTAACAAGGGTACAAATCTAAGAGACAACATTTAGATCCTGTTTAGTGTGAAAAATGATAATTTGATTAAGCTAGGTTAAATACTACTATTTCTCACGGCTAAGCATTGGGGAGACAAGGATCGAGCTTTGAACAAGCTTCTAATCACTTTGCCTCCCTTTTTGTGCTCGCGTGGTTATAGAACCTAAGGCCCTAATCAAGATTTTATCAAGTGTTGTACTTCCAACCAAGTAAAACTCTAATTATGCCTCAAATCAACAATATACAGAAACTGATGAAATATCTAGAAAAACTAATCACAGAAGTACAGAGGAGGGGTTCCAAAGATAGTGTACCTAGAATCTGAGGGCTGCATAGACTAGGGCATCTGTTCCAGTGTCTTGAAAGTTCCCGAACAGGGAAATCTTCTACACAGAGTGTTTGAGGCTGCCAAAAGGCTTTCGGATCCCAAAAATATGACCTGGTTGGAGTACGGCGCCCGCTCTAATGTCTCGCAAGTCTCAGAATCCAAAAATCCAAAAGTCTGTTGTGACTGTACCCACAATATCCTTCTTCCTGTAGCTTCTTTTCACCCGAACCTATGAAACATGATCTATACATACAAAAGAAGGAAATTGTTGTGGCTATATAGGAGCTTGCCTTAGTCAAGCCACGTCTTCGGTATTCCTACCCCAACAATAGCCAAAGGAAAAGATTTGTAGAAGTGTGTGTAAACCTAATAATGTGTGTATGTAGAATAATCAAACCCTAGATGTCTCAATCAAGGGAAGATCAACAATTTGCTTTGCATCAATAAACACATACAACTTCACCTCAAGGAGAGGAAATAAATGAAGACTTGCATGAACAAGAAGGTGAATCAACAATGTCCATGGAGGATCTCCAAGCTTGTTGTTGGAGGCTTCAACCCTTCTCCTAATCATGTAAAGGGTGTACAAACCCTAGGAAGAACAAGATAGACTCAAGATCTTGATTCCTAATCTTCATCCATGATCTCCAAGATAGAAAATAAAGAATACTTCGAATAGCTTCAACAAGTCACTGGTCTTCAATGGCAATTACAGCAGAGTTTTGGCATCAAGATTGCATAAGAATTGTGTGTGATAAAATGATTTGCAAATGTCTTTTTATATCTAGCTTTAGGGAATTCAAATTTCTAAATAACGTCTCGATATCGCATGAAAACTGAGAATCTAAAAATAGAATCTCGAGGCACTTGGCGGGAACTGGCACCCTGCCAAAATTCAAAATCCTATGAAATGAGGGAGGACTAGGGTGCGGGCGCCCAAGTCCTAGCCCCCAATTTCAACTCAGATCTACATTTTTGGGGGTCCAAGGGACCCTAATCTCAAATCTCTATCTGGGTTCTATTAGTTAGTTACCTCAAAAAGTGAATAGACTACTCCTAGAATAAGTCATTTAGGGTTTTAGGAAGGTCAAAAAAGAAAAGGTTGAGAGGTCACCAAGAGTGAGGAGCTAAACTGAGGGAAATTGTACCATTCCATACAGGAGGACGATATTTGACGTTACATTTAGCCCCCACTTTAGTGACCATATGATACTACGTGCATATTCAACTAAAGGAAAGTAAATACATCAATCATGACAAGGATACCCAAAAGGATACTGTAGAGGAAGCTGAATCATTATCACTGAGGAGGTAGGAGCCCCCAAGTATGTAATCCTGCAAGACCACAAAGTTAGGAACCGCATCTTACAAAGGAACACCTCTCAGAAAATTTAAAATAAAATCAACCTACAACCACCACCAATGAATCAGTACAAAAATGCTAAGGGGGTTGAGTGATGGCGAGGGAGGAAATCAAGGGAGATATATGCCCCCTTATTTCTGCTTGCTTAGTCTGAGAGTAGAAACAAGGAGATATCCATGCATTTCGATTTCTAGGGAGATGTGTTATGAGGGTCATTTGACGCTCGACCATAACACATTAGGTAAGAACGAGAGCGAAACCAAGATTCCAAAACGGCACTAAAATTAGAGTTCGACAACTCAACAAAAGGGCTCTGGAGTGAAAGAGCACACTTTTGCACCTAGTTAGAGATAGGATTCTCACTCACTTACTTTATGTAAAAGGGAGTTCTCACCTATCACTTAACTGATTCTTGTTTCTTATCATTGTAGAGAGAGAGAGAGAAGGAGAATAGGAGAGAAACCATGCCTAGCCGATGTCCATACCATCCACCACGACTGGAGATGCTCCGAGCCTGAGTGGTGGAGAGATGCTTTGAGGCCGAGGTAGGGTCCTGATTCCATCCTTATGTCATCTTTCGTTGTTTGTTTTGCTTTCATATTTATCAATGTCTATGCCAAGGGGGGAAAGTGGACAGGGTTCCTAGACAGGGCGCCTGGGTCCACCTAGGGCGCTAGAGTCTCTCTGGGGCATCCTAGTCCCACAGGGGTACCAGTGTCCATCTGGGGCACCCTAGTCTTCTTGGGGTACCCTAGTCCTCAGAGGACATAGGCCCTAGGCATAGGTACTCTATTCAGTTTTTGATAGCTTATTTTGGTTTCCAGAGGGGATTCTGATACTCTTGCTTTCTTTCTGATCTACAGGATGTCCCTGAGATGCGTGAGCACAAAGGTGGTCATCTGATGGCACTTCTACAAGAGTGTGCTAGTGTTTTGACTGTCACAGAGAGAGAGCACTTATAGACGGTTGGCCTATGGTGGGTGTTTGAGATGCCCACTATCAGATTCCATTGTGCGATGCTTATGGCACTGATGGAGAGATGGGATGTAGATATTTCCACATTCCATTTACCAACTGGAGAGATTACCATCACACTGGAGGATGTATTCAGGATCCTTCAACTGTCGATCTGAGGAGAGACAATGAGGGTTGTTGGACATTGCCTAGAGGAGTATACTTGAGATAGTTAGTTATACTATTTGGGTCACACTATATCTCATGTAGAGCAAGGACATATTCATCTCCATTTACTAGAGCAAGGATGTAGAGACATTCCCTTACTATGAAGGATCATGATTTTCACAGTCACACTAGCCATCACACCAGATGGATGAGGCACTCACCTTGACGGGGGTCTCATTCATACTATCAAAGCAATGGAGGAGCATTAGATTGTCTACTCATGGGGGCCTAGTATGCTTGCACACCTATATCGTGACTTAGGGTGATATGTCCACTACGAGATGCAAAGTCTAAAGGTTTGCACATTATTACAGGTTTGGGCCTTTGAGCACATCAAGTGCACATGGCCGGTGGTTTATCTCATAGAGGCAGCGTTCACCCATCCACATGTCTACGCCTACCCACTAGTCAAGTGTTGGAGGCATGACAATCTTCTATACTGGAGAGTAGTATTTGACAGATTACAGTTTGGTGACATCATCTAGAGACCGTATTGTGGCTACATCAGATGGCCTGGTGAGCAGAGGTAGTTGGCTCATATACAAAGGGATCAGATGATGGTCAGTCGCCTTGATCATGTTGTTTCTTGGTTCTACTTTAACAGGGTGGCACGACAGTTTGGTTAGGTACAGGATGTGCCTATAGATCGTCTAAGCTATGCACGTGTAGCTTGGAGTGTAGTCAGAGCCAATACTGTCTGACAACTGACTAAAGTAGACATACCACTTAGAGATGATGAGGGTCCTGAGGATGCAGAGCCAATATCAGGCATAGATGATGTTAGGTGTACCTGAGCATATTAGACCTGGTGGCACAAAGCACGACATGCACCTATCTTTCCACCTGGGCACCCTACAGGAGATGCCTGACCTTGGCTAGGTCACGTGAGTGACACAGAGGTGGAATACGATGTCAGTGACTTCGTGAGGTACTATGATCTCAAGGAGGGTATGGAGGAGGACGAGGGTGAGTTTGAGGAGGTCCCATGATAGTACGTCCTCAAAGTGAGATCGCGACAGAGTCAGCAGGAGATAAATAGTGACAAGGAGACTAGGTCTAGACCGTGGCCTAGGGCTCGTGGTCCTACTCCTGTAGATGATGCGAGGCCCAGTTAGACAGAGCGAGGGGAGGGTAGTAGGTTTATACCCCTAGCTACAGATCAAACAGCAAAGCTTGTCACACCGTCGGTGATCTAAGATCCATCCTGGTGAGATGGAGATCCAGGTTAGGTTATGTGTATTAGTTTATGTTTCAAATAGTTTATTATTTGTGATTTTTATATTGGAGTCTAACATCTATCTCATCCTCTATCTTGGAGTTGGGACAGATGCATGGCGAGACTTTGTGAGTCGTGTCATCGGAGACATAGTACCGACAGATGCCTTAGAGTAGTAGGTGTGAGTGATTTATTCACCACCATCATCTATTGGGCAGCATGCTAAGTTATTTATGCCTGTCGTCAGATACAGGACTGCTACAAAGCCATGCTAGAGTAGTCTGTATGAGAGAGAGAGAGGAGTTTTGAAAGAGAGCTGAGCATGTCAAAGCTGAGCTTAGGGTGAGAGAAAATGGTAGCGGTTCCTACATCGGGGGAGAGCTAACTTTCAGTGAGTTCTTTCCACGAGAGGTCTAGCAGGCAAGAGCTGATAGAGACAGTGCTTGGGCTGAGAGAGACTGGTACCAGAGGATGTACCAAGAGGCACATGAGTAGATGATAGCTCGATGAGAGGTGAGATCATGGGGTTACGATCGTGAAGTGTCTCTAGAAGTCATTCGCGATTTGTAGCCACACATGGTCAGGCCTCTGTCACTTGCATACCACAAGGGCTTGAGGGTATGGGTGATCGAGGATCAACTATGTGATTCATAGACTTTAGGCACTACGACATCCTATTTTTTTGTGAGGGATAGTTGACTTGAATGTATACTTGAAGTGGAGATATATATAGTGTTTATTTCTTTGTATCTACGTGTAATAGATTTTGATCTATCACATGTGATTTTTGTTAAAAATGCAACTAGCGATGATGTCTAAATACTATAATTAATGCTATTGTGGTATACTGACATTTCTAAAAAAAGAACATGAAGTAACAAACACAATGATTAATTATCTTACACATAACTTTAATATCCATGCTATATTCAGTTAATACAAAAGTGATCCAAGCAATTAATACTTAAACATGATGCAACAATGATTAACTGAACAAAGATATAACGCAAAATGAATTAAGACAAAACAATAATAACTTGTCAAAATTGAAGCTAATTTATGTGCTAAATTAGCTTAGGAACATTTAACATTAGATCTTAAGCATAAAATCTTTTGAGGTGCACTGCATTTATAGGTTCTTTAAGCAACAAACCTTGCTCATCGGATAATTTATACGCTCCGGATCTAAAGGCCTCAGTAATTATATACGGTCCAAGCCAATTAGGGCTGAACTTACCTTTTTCACTAGGCGGTGCATTTATGTTGTGTTGATTTTCATAAAGAACCAAGTCCCCAACATTAAATGAACGTTGTATGACTTGTGCATTGTAGGCTCGTTGCACACCTTTTTGATAAGCCTTGAGATGTTCAAGAGCGTTAATACATCTTTCATCAAGCATCTCAAGTTCCTGTAATCTTTTCTCTCATTCTATGTCATCATCCATGATATCTCTTAGGGAGATTCGCAAAGAAGGAATTTCTAACTCCAAGGGCATTATCGCGTCATAAATGAGGTTATACGATGTATTACTCGTAGTTGTTTGAATACTTGTTCTATAAGCCCATAAGGCATAGGATAACTGTGTATGCCAATCTTTTTGATGTTTATTAACAGTTTTCCTTAGAATCTATCCAATAACCTTGTTTGAAGTTTCTACTTGACCATTGGATTGAGGGTAATAAGGCGTAGAGAAGTGATGTTGTATATGATATTTTCGAGGAACTTTTTCACATCCTTGTTCTTAAATGGTATACCATTGTCTGAAACCAAGGAGGAAGGTATTCCAAATTGAGAAATTATGTTATCTTGTATGAATCGATAGATTACATCGACAGTCGTGGATCGCAAAGGGACCGCTTTGACCCATTTTGTAAAATAATCAATAGCTATAATTATAAACCTATGTTCATGAGAGGAGAGCGGGGAAATCTTGCCAACAAGATCTAAGCCCCAGATAGAAAATGGCCAAGGTGACACCTGGTCACGAAGCTCTTGAGCATGAGCGTGGATGAGGTGTTTATGTTGTTGACATTGCGGGCATCTCTTGACATAAGCAAAGGAATCTTGTTCCATATGCTGCCAATATTACCCCATACGTAACAGTTTTTGCACCAACAATTTTCCACCGAAATGCCCTCCACAGGCACTAGAGTGAGCTTCTTCTAAAGCTATCAGAATCTTTGTGTTACTTAAACATCGGAGTAAAACACCATTATAACTTTGTCGATACAAGACATTTGATAATATAATGTATTGTGTTGCTAGTTTGCATAAACAAAGTCTGGCATTCTTAGATGTCAAGTCCGGAATGGTTCCATCACGTAGATAGTTGAATATGTAGGAGAACCATTCATCAGTGTATGTATTTCCACAGAGTTCTGAATTCACCACTATAGGACTTTCAATAATCAGAATCTTTAGATTATGAACAACAAAAGTAAATTTCTCAGGAGAACCATCAGGGGATATAAGGGAAGTTGCGCTTGCCATTTCATCCACATGTTGATTATCTTTCCTAGGAATAGTGTTAATTGTATACGATGTGAATTTTTTAAAGAGAGATAATGCAAACTCTTGATACTGAGAAATCTTATCATGCTTAGTTTGATATGATCCTGTGATTTGTTTAACAATCAACTGAGAATCACCGTATATTATAATATTCTTGATATTTAGAGCCAAGGCCACACGAATTCCAGCAATAAGAGCTTCATATTCGGCTATATTGTTTGTGCATAAGAAATCTAAGAGGTAAGATAAGGGAATCGGCTTACCAATGAGAGGTATTCATATAACACTAGCCCCAGAGCCAGTTCAACATTTTGATCCGTCAAAGTATAACTCCCATTTTTCATCCACAGAGATTGTCAGAATCTATTCATCAAGAAAAGCATCGACATTTTGTATAGAAAAGGGTGAGAGAGCTTCAGCTAACTGGTCAGCTATCACTTGCCCTTTGATTTCTTTTTGTGACATAAACTTAAGATCAAATTCTGTTAACAACATAACCCATTTAGCAAGGTGACTTGATAAATCTGTTCTTGCAAAGAGATGTTTCAAAGGGTCAAATTTTACCATTACATGCACTTCAACATTTAAGAGGTAATGTCTAAGCTTTTGAGTGGCAAACACTAAAGCCAGGCAATGCTTCTCTATGACTGTGTATCGTACTTCATAATCGAGCAGAGTACGACTGATGTAATAGACAACACATTCTTTGACTTCAGTATTATGTTGCGCTAACAAAGCTGCTAGGGCATTGTTAGTTTTTGAAATGTATAACAAGAATGGTTTATCCAAAACAACAACTTGTAAAACAGGCGGATTAGCTAAGTAATCCTTTAAATCATTGAAAGTTTCTTGACATTCAAAATTCCATTGGAAGAGAGAATCTTTCTTCATTAGTTGCATAAAGGGGTGAGTCCTATCCGCGAGTTGTGAGACAAATCAGCGAATGGCCTGTATCTTTCCCTACAAACTACAAAGTTGAGATATGTTCTTAGGTATTAGCATATTAACAATCGCATCTATCTTTTTTGTGTTAACTTCTATACCTCGATTTGAAACAATAAATCCAAGTAACTTTCCACTATCCACACCAAAAACACACTTTCAGGAATTCAATCGCATATTATATTTTTGTATACACTCAAATATTTGTTGAAGATTTGTAACATGATCCTTATGATGGATAGACTTCACTAGGATATTATCAACATAATCTTCTAAAATATTGTGCATATAGTCATGAAATATAAGAGTCATCGCATGTTGGTAAGTAGCTCCTGCATTCTTAAGTCCAAATGGCATGACTACCCAACAAAATGTACCCCAAGGTGTTATAAAGGTTGTTTTATACTGATCAAGAGGATTTATAAGGATTTGATTATATCCTAAAAATCCATCCCTGAAAGATAACAACTCATGTCCGGCTATGGAGTCAACAATCATATCGTATTAGGAAGAGGAAAACCATCTTATACGACCATTCTTATACGACCATCGGGTTTAGCGATGGCAACAATATTCAAGATCCATGGAGAGTAATCGATAGGTTGAATGAAACCAGCTTGTAAAAGTTTTTTTATTTCATCTTTAACAAGCAAAGCAATCGTAGGGTTCATCTTGCGAATCTTTTTTTTGAAAGGTTTAACATCTAGCTTCCACACTATATTATGTGTTACAATTTGAGGATATATACCAGGCATGTTTGAATAATTCCAAGCGAACAATTCTAAGAATTCACTCAATAATTTTGTCATTTCTTCTTTTTCTTCTGCATCTAAACAATCACCAATAGGGATAACTTTTTCAAGATTATCTGTATCCATAACGACATCGATAGTGTTTCCGTTAAGGAGAGTACTATGGTCAGGGGGATTGTAGGATTGTAACTATTCTTCAAGTTCTTCATTATGTTCTACTATAACAGTTATTGTGCTAGTAGTCTTTCCAAAATATGCATCATTGTTTAAACAATAAGGTAGGCCACGTTTGTGGTGATAATGAGGAATACCATCATAAGCACCTAAGAAATCCATTATTGCTTCATCTGCCATAAACATATCTAATGGAAGTGACCCTAGAGGACAATTGGTGTCAATCATCTCAGGGAATATCAAACTAAGTGTTGATATTGTATTCACATTTAGAGTAGGGCGTTTGTGGGCTTTAGATTCCTTAAAAGGATTATATCCAACGCCACTTGAGTAATGTTGCGAAGTGGATTCTATAGGGACTTTGATTCCTTGTTAATTTATACCACAACCATTACCTACATAGTCACAATTTTTGTAAAGGATTCGAAATCCTCTGCCATAGAGAGACCATTTCTTTAGATGAAGGCGGAGCTTCATAAGTCTCATAATTAGTAGTGTAACTCAGAGTATTGTCTTTATTTTTCAACAAAGAAGTCTTATGTTTATCATTAGAAGCATGTGAGGTGATCGATGCAATATTTGATGTTTTAGGGATGACATTTTTAAGTTTATACTCTCCTGTGGAGGAGGATGCAAAGTCTAATGAACCCCAGTCATCACCAACAAATGCATTCGATTGCTTGGGCTCTTGCATAACATTTTTAGAAGCAAGAGCAGCTGGTAATTCAGCTTTTAGGTTGTTTAGAAGCTTAGGACCAACAACATGTTTATGCACTTCCATTTGCAAACAATTTTTAGGTTCAAGATCCGAATGGATAATATGCAATTTACCTTTAAATATAAACTTTATTGAATGGTGTAAAGTAGAAGGAACTGCTCCTAATGCATGTATCCAAGGTCTACCTAAAATCATGTTATAAGATAGAGAACAAGGCATTACATGAATCAAGGTAGGCACCATCACAGGTCCAACTTGTATGGGTAAAGTCATAGTGCCCACAGATTGTCGTCTAACATTATCAAAGCCATGGATACTTAATGATTCTGATTTGATAGAAGATATATCAACTTTAACCTTGTGTGATAAATCAATACCACAAACATTAAGGGTTGGCCCATTATCAATCATAACTCTCTTAACCAAGGTTTTGTTGATTGTAATAAAGATAACCAAAGGATCATATTGCTTTTGAACCTTGAGAGATGGTAACTCATGTTGCTGGAATAAAATGTTTATTTTCATTACATGCATACAATCTAGTAAAGCGGCAACATCATTTGGTTTAACAGCAGGAGGAACAATCACCTTTTGTAAAGCTTCTTGTAGCATTCCATGGTAAGTAGCTGAAGTTTGTATAAGTTCCCAAAGAGATATCTTCGCAGGAGTAGCACAAAGCTGCTCTACAAGATCATAGTCTTTACCACCTTTATATGTTAAACAAGGTGCTTGAGGAAGCATAGGTTGAGAAGCTGGTAAAGATATCAGAACATTCATTTGTTGTGTACTTTGTTTGTTATTCTGAGTGTTATATGCATGAGCAACCACATTATGATTGGTTTTTTTTTTTTTTGCTATTTGTTTTACACAATCATAAATGTGATCAGGAGAATGCGAAGGAGATGAAAGACCTTTAACAACAAGCACAGGTTTAGAGGGTGGTTGAACCACATTTGCACATAGAGTAACCACAATATTCAATTTTTCAATCTCTTCTTTATGTTTAGGAACATAAATCGCATTTACAAATCTTTGGAATAGTGACAACTTAGAGGTCATAGTGGAATGTTCAATCGAGATGAAATCCTCAAGTGCTTCATCTAACATATCGAAGTCATCACGACTAAACGGCTCATCATACACATGAAAATCTTGTAAAAAATAATTCGACATTCAAACATGCTCTAATTAAACCAAGATTTAAATGCACAATGATGGCCTTTGTAAATGAAATACAATTTCCAAATAAATTATAATTTCCAACTCTTCTAATGAAAAGATAAAGAATGTAATTCACAAATTAACATATGCAATTTCACTAAAGAGGTTTTTCAATCCAAATATGCTCTAAAACAACAAATTGTATCAAATCTAAAGTTTAAAAGGATGCAAATTCTTTAAAGCTTGGGTTCACCAAAATGTTTAGTGTGAAAAATGATAATTTGATTAAGCTAGGTTAAATACTACCATTTCTCACAACTAAGGATTGGGGAGACAAGGATCGAGATTTGAACAAGCTTCTAATCACTTTGCCTCCCTTTTGTGCTCATGTGGCTATAGAACCTAAGGCCCTAATCAAGATTTTATCAAGTGTTGTACTTCCAACCAAGTAAAACCCTAATTATGCCTCAAATCAATAATATACAGAAACTAATGAAATATCTAGTAAAACTTATCATAGAAGTGCTGAGGAGGGGTTCTAGAGATAGTGTACCCAGAATCTGAGGGCTGCATAGACTAGGGCGCCCACTCTAGTGTCCTGAAAGTTCCTGAATAGGGAACTCTTCTACACAGAGTGTTTGAGGCTGCCAGAAGGCTTCTGGATCCCAAAAATATCACCTGGTTGGACTAGGGCACCCACTCCAATGTCCCGCAATTCTTAGAATCCAAAAATCCAAAAGTTTGTTGCAATTGTTCTCACAATATCCTTCTTCCTATAGCTTCTTTTCACTGGAACTTGTGAAACATGATCTATACATACAAAAGAAGGAAATTGTTGTGGCTATATAGGAGCTTACCTTAGTCAAGCCCCATATTTGGTATTCCTACCTCAACAATAGCCAAAGGAAAAGATTTGCAAAAGTGTGTGCAAACCTAATAATGTGTGTATGCAAAATAATCAAACCCTAGATGTCTCAATCAAGGGAAGATCAACAACTTGCTTTGCATCAATAAACACATACAACTTCACCTCAAGGAGAGGAAATAAATGAAGACTTGCATGAACAAGAAGGCGAATCAGCAATGTCCGCAAAGGATCTCCAAGCTTGCTATTGGAGGCTTTAACCCTTCTCCTGATCAAGCAAAGGGTGTACAAACCCTAGGAAGAGCAAGATAGACTCAAGATCTTGATTCCTAATCTTCATCCATGATCTCCAAGATAGCAAATAAAGAACACTTCAAATAGCTTCAACAAGTCGCTAGTCTTCAATAGAAATTGCAACAGAGTTTTAGCATCAAGCTTGCATAAGAATTGTGTGTGATAAAATTATTTACAAATGTCTTTTTATATCTAGCTTTAGGGAATTCAAATTTTGACATAACGTCTAAATATCGTGCAAAAACCAAGAATTTGAAAACAGAATCCTAAGGCACTTAGCGAGAACCGACACCCCACCAAAATTCAAAATCCCGTGAAATGGGGGAGGACTAGAGCATGGGCACCCAAGTCCTAGCCCCCAATTTCAACTTAGATCTGCATTTTTGGGTGTCCAAGGGACCCTAATCTCAAATCTCTTTCTGGGTTCTATTAGTCATTTACCTCAAAAAGTGAATAGACTGCTCCTAGACTAAGTCACTCAGGGTTTCAGGAAGGTCAAAAAAGAAAAGGTTGAGAGGTCACCAAGAGTGAGGAGCTAAACCTAGGGAAATTGTACCATTCCATACAGCAGGACAATTTCTGATGTTACAGATCCATGCAAAGATATTAAGGAGCCCGTCAAGTAAGTTTTCAGGTATGAACAATACTGTGTTTTTGTGTGTTCTCTATTCCAGATCCAGAGAAAGGTCTTAGAAACTATGACTTTGAGATTTATATGGTTTCATTCTAATTTTCATAAACCTTGAATATTCTCTTATAACTATTTGACATTTACATGGGTTGAGAAGGGATTCATGATATGAAAAGGGTGTAGAGTTTCTATCCTAAAAATTGTAGAAACAACGCACATGTACAAGCGAGGTATGAAGAGTGTCTAAACAGAGAAGATCCCTTCATGAACATGAGGTTTCAAAGGATGAATGTGACAAGACCAAGAGGCAGTCAACACAAATTATGGAGGATTAAGGTTCAACATGTAAAAGTCAGTCACAATCATCTGTGGAGAAGGAAAACAAAGGAAAAATAGGTCTAAAGTAGTAATGACTGTCATATAGGAGAAGGAATAGTCAAATGTCTTGGTTTGACAGTCATCAACCAAGTAGCAATGGGATGACTGTCAAAAGCAGTCAAAAGGCCACAATCATAACATTTGGAACAGTCATATGAATATATAGAGGGAACCCTAGCTAAGGGTATGAGACAATTACCCTAAAGGATCCTAAAAGGGCCAAAATAAAAGAGGACATAAACAAAGGAACAATAGACTATTATAGAAGAAGCCCTTTAAATCTATGAGTATCGCAGGACAACAAGAATAGAGCATGATAGAAATAGTCTACAATTTCAAAGGGCAGTCTTTTTGTCAGGAGGAGTAGTCATAAGAAATGAATGTCATACCAAATAGGGGACAATTAACAAAAATTAGTTACAACATCATGTCAAGGACCACTTATTGATTATATGAATATTGTCAAGAATCTAATGAAGTAGTTTTAAGTTTGTCAAGGTTTTTGTCTTCGTCATGTAGGTTTTGTCAAGTTGGAGGTCTGCTATAATGATGTAAACCTGTGAGGCCTCATATAGCCTTTAAGGTCTCTTTGGGAGTTTTGAATCCTCCATGAAAGCTTTAGACATGTAATTTTGATAATGCCCTGTGGGAAACAAATACAAAGCATATGAAGACTTGAAACCCTACTAAGGATACTTGTAAGTGAATAGACAAAACATGGTGATGTAGTCCTATGTGAATTAAAGAATCTACACAATCATGAGACTGCCATTACCTCAAAATGCAAAGACTCCTAAGGATGGATAGTCTACAGTGGCAAATAAAATGCAAGGAAGACAGCAAAAGGTCGTCATGAGAAGAAAACAACAAAATGACTATCAAAAAAGGTAGTCTAAATGGCATAAAGCAGTCACAGCTATGAACAGCAGTCATATCCTGCACAAAGAGAAAGAAAATAGTCATGGAATGAATGCAGCAGTGCAGTCTTCGTAGCTTTGAGGTTGTAAGGAGATGAGGTAGTCAGCATGGTCCTTGAAATATTGGGATGACTATCATAATTGTGAAATAACAGTCCCAGTGCAATAAGCCAAGGACAGTGGCATGAAGACCCAAGGAGATAACCTATATCACTGCCTAGCAGAGATAGTTGACAGCTAATAGATGATTATGCACAGTAAAAGATTAAATATTACTAATGCTAAATATGCATACCTAAATAGTCAGTAGATGAAATCAAAGACGTTGACAAGTTAATAAAGTGTAGAGAGGTGCAGTCATAGGAAAAGGAGCATCTAACAGTCACTAGCCTACAGGACAGTGTTGATAAAGGGTTTGTTGAAAACTCAAGGGTCCCTTAGTGAATACAGTGCAGGGAGTAATCAGCAAGCTCATAAGGTGGACTATCATCATGATTAGTTTTGGTCTTAGGGCTGTAAACAATCATATACAAAAAGTTAGAGACACAAAGTTATGAACGACAAAGACTAAGATTGGGATAAGACCATCACAGTATTAGGAAAAGTCAGTTAAAACTTTCAATCATATAGGTGACTGACAGAGACCTTGGAGGAAACCTTGGCATATCATAACAGTGAGGAACTTGACCAAAATCATGAATCAAGGAACTTACTCAATGAATAGACCTTGAAACACTGTCACAAATCTTGGCAAGGTTTTAGTGAAATTAAGATATAGTGATTATGATACAAGGGCTGTGAATGGACTCAATGAATTTTGGAGGATCTTTTACAAGTTTTTGCAAAAGGTGTGGAGGCCTAGCCACCCAAGTTTGTTGAATATGGTAGTAGTGACAGTCATGAAAGAGATTGACACTCAAAGGATAGTAAACAGTCTTACAGTGGGCAGGGATAAAGTTCTAGATAGTTAAGCACAAAATCTCAAGAAACGTGTCTTTTCATGGATACAATGAAGTGATAAGAGACAAGATCAGAGGTAATGTTAGAAGTAGTCCTAGAAAAGGTGAAAGAGGTCATTAGCATGAAGACAAAGATCCTAAACAAGGAAGATAAAAGACCACTGAATGCCTTGACAGTTATATTGACTGTTACTATAGAAAGAGAAGTCACAAGGATTGTTTTGACAAGCTAAGCTCATGGATTGTGAAGGAGCAGTTAAGTAGAGTTCACAGGAACAATCCTTAGGAGATACAAATAAGGTTGTCATGCAAATGAAAAGGGTATACATATACAGGTATAGTTTAATGAGTTGCAGACCTGAACAAACCTTGCCAAATGTGGAGAGGTTGAAATACATATTATGTATTTCAACCAAAGACAACAGTGTAAGTTGATGGATTTCCATCATTTTCAGAGGTTATAAAACTCAGAGTAAGGGCACTACAAGGCAATTTTAACCCTCAAAAAGACCCAACAGGGGTAATAGATTGAATGATAGGTGTTTTGAAGCAATAAAGAGGTAGTTTGAGGTCTCCAAAAATGCCATGATTTTTTCCATACACCCAAAAGGTGCTAGTGGAGCTTTCAAACAGCATAAACACATACCTATCATCATGCAAGGTGGGTTTGGGGGCTGTAATGGCCAGTGTGGGCAGTTTTGACCATATTGCAAGCATCTAGGAGAGGTTGGAGTGATTTGTGGGTAGTTTGAGAGTATCTAGGAGTAGTTTTGACCACCTTCCAAGGACAATAGGAGTTCTGCGACAGCTGGGGCACATTTCTAGGAGCTTGTTGAAGATCAAATCAGATTTTGAAGACCAAGTCAAATGAGGACTCTTCTTGGGCGTCCAAAGTAGGTTTACCATTTTTTGAGCATTCAAACTAAGTCAACAACACATGTCCTATATTCTCTCCAATGTTTGTGATGAGATATAGGACCCTTAGACTTAGTTTTTTCTCAGTTCTCTCTTATTTTTGCCTTAGAACAATAAGAAAGGCATGATAACTTAGAAAAACCAGAACTTTGTAATTAGTTTTAGCTACATGGTAGTATGTTGTAACACTTTTTCAAAGCAATACAAGATAGTTTTAGACTTGTTATCGATATAAGCATGCCTATTTTTCAATAAAATGATAAAATTTGCCTTCATTATGTGTTGTTCTCTTGTGTGTTGAGCAAATGATGTATGTATTTTTTGTGTTTTTAGTCAAAAAACCTCAAAATATGTCTCACATTAAACACCTATAGACAGAAAACTATCTTCATATGCAGGTTGTAAGTTGAGATAGGTATATGTGTAGCTGTTAGTTTGTGAAAATATCTTTTTCCTTCAAAACAATGAAGTATAGATGTGCTTGCAAAATACTTATGCATAGGATATAAAACTCAGAATTTGTGTGAAAATCATTCATTTTCTTGAAAGATTGTGTGTCAAAACAGCAGTATAGGGTCTACAACAAACATATTTTGGTGCATCACATTAGGAGTAGATTCATTTCAAGCAACTCTTTCTACCTTTTTCATCAAGTGAAGTAGTAAATAGTAGAATAGGTGATATAATTAGGAGAACCAGCTCATTCTGGAGGTTCATTCCAAGTTTTAGGTAACCCATAGGCCTAGGAGTGTTCCCATGTGTCAATAGGTAGCTAAGTTGATAGTCTATTATTTCTGATAATGCCTTAGCTTTTGTTGCAATCAGGTTAAGTGACTGGGCTGTCAGAAATGGTATCCATTTGAATACTTCATCAAACTATTACCCTCAAGGTAATGGTTTGGCAGAGTCAACAAATAAGAATTTAATAAAGATCATTAAAAGGACCATTGAAGATAACCAAAGAACTTGGCATGCCAAGTTAAAATCTGCATTATGGGCAGATAGAATAACACCAAAGAGGTCCATTGGAAACTCCCCTTATATGCTGGTATATGGAAAGAAAGCAAGGCTACCCTTATCTATTGAGCTTCTAGCACTTGACATTGTGAACCAACTTGAAATGTTTGAAGAAGAGGATCTAATGGTAGTTAGATATGCATAGCTCATGGAACTTGAAGAAACAAGAGACAAAGCTATGAAAACCATGGAGTTTCACCAACTCCAAGTGAAGAGAGTTTTTCACAAAAGAGCAACACCAAGGGTGTTTAAGGAAGGAGATGTAGTTCTTAAATGGGATGAGCTAAAGACCAGGCCTGGAAAACATACTAAGTTTGACATCATGTGGATTGGCCCATTCATTATTGTACAGTGCAAACAACACAATGCTTTCCAACTATCAAAAATGGATGGTGAGTTACTGCCTATCCCAGTCAATGGGATATACCTCAAACTTTGTTTTGAGGTATGATTATTCTGTGTACATATTAGTTTAGGAGTTCTGGTTCAATAAGTGCTACTGCACATAGTTTAGATGCAGTTTCCTTTCCTCTAAGTGTAGTTTTGCACAGTTAGTTTGCTTTGAGTTTTGGTAGATGGAATACGATTTGAAGGTGTTATACACTATTTTGATGAGTTACAACAGTTTGCAAGACAGTTTCTCAAAGTCTTGTCAATTTCCTATTTGACTCTGTGCCCAATGGATAAGTTCAGGCAACTGGTTAAGATGTTTAGTAGACAAACATATAGCAGATGTGACCAAAAATGTTACCTAATTTAGCTTTTAGCTCAATCAGGTAGAGTTGAGATAGTTTTTGCAAAATAAAGATAAAAGGTACACATTCAATTAGAACTGCTAAGTTTTATTCATATGCATAGAAGTATTATCAGTTAAATTGCAGTTTATTATGCAAATATATACAAGAGAAAGATTACACAAATGTTGTCTTTTATTGATAATCATAAATGTATGGTGTCCCACACAAGCTGTGGGAATAACTATTTCAATACAATATAAGAATAAACTATACAATTGAAGGAAACAGAAAAGAAAAAGCATATGGAGAGAGTAGGGATCTGTCATTACCTGAATGAGGAACCCCAAGTTGAACTGATGCATCCTCGCTTTAGTCCCTCTCACTTGGTTGCTTCAGAAGTTGACCTGCTACTGCTTGAAATGCCTGCAAGGGATGAGAAAAGTTGTGTTAGAGCTCGGGACCAATATTCTCTACATATACTATATCAACAAATATATAGTTTATTCTCCTAAGGCATTGAAATAGTTTTACAACATCTCAGATATCAGGAAAAGCAGATGAGTATCATCAATCATCATGAGGCATCATTGGAAGTTTTTGAGCTTCATTGTTTTATCTAACATGTTCATTCACTGTGCAGGTATAGGTGAAATTTTCATTGTTGGATTATTTCATTTTGACATCATAGCATGTGGAGTAAAATGGGTTCCCACAAGGGTTGAGCCTAGCATGCTGCCCTCTTGTGTTTTAAGAGGGATAAGAGTGTAAATCACTATACTTGTCATCAATTGTGCAATTATTCATCACTCATGAGAGTGATTTGGTAGATCATTGTCCTGAATGACAAATATCTACTCAATGGAACTACGGTGAGTAAAGAGCAATGGAAACAATCACCTATCGAAGGAGAATGCATAAGGTTGTAAGCAAGTTTTTCCATTCACTAGAAACAATGTAATTCCTTTGACAAAATCCCTTATGGATGAAGCTTATTCAAGGAAAGAATATTGAGTTGCAATCATGACTAGTGAAAGAGAAACAATCAACATGAGTTCATACTAATATTCCTAACAAGAGTCAAGATACAATGGATGCATCATAGAGCCAGGCTGCTATCCTAAGCCCTTTTATTACCAAACTCTTGTTGTGAATGCTGAGGGTGAATGTTTCAGTTTGTAGCTATAATGTCCAAAATGAATGTTTTTGGGTTGCTACAACAGAGTGCATAGATGTATAGTCAAATGTTTTCATTTTCCTTCATGTTTTATGGGGAAACCAAGTATGTATTCTAGTTCATCTCAGTAAGGATGGGTAGAGGGTTTCCATAAAACCCTAGTCGTGACTGATAAACACAATATAGAGCAAATGAACCAGAAGCCAATGTATAAATAATGCTCAGAATGCAACAATACATTTCCTTTCATGCCAAGTCAATGACTACAGAGAGAGGTATACATCATGCTAAGAGAAGCCATTCAAAAATCATGAAGGAAACTAAGATTTGGACTGCATTTGCTCTGTAAAACATACAGAAAGACAAAGTAAGTGCTTTTACCTGCTACTACCCAAGTGTTGGCATGTGATGAGATGTAGATTTATGTGAGGAGCCCAGTCCAGAGGCTGAGTATACATAGAGAACCAATCTAACAAACCCTTGCATGGCGGCCTACGAGGTTTCCAGAATGCAAAAAGTGAAAAATGAAATGTGAAATGAGAGTTTGGCCAAGCTTTTTGTTTAGGGTTTCAACCCTAAGTGGCCGATAAACTAAAGGCATTTTTGCCTTTGTTTTAAATTTTCTTCTTCATAAAATAATGCCCCATATTATGTATTAGTATGCCTTAGTCTCCTTTCGCATATTTTGCAAAGTCTAAACCAAGTGTCCCTTTTGCATATGTTTTCAAACATGGTTGAGCCAAGTACCTTTATTTATACATAAGTTGAAACAAAATTTAAAATGTAAAACATTATTGAAGTGGTGAATTATAAATCACTTCATTAATGTTATGTAAATGCCAAATGGATAAGCACATGTGCTTTCTAGATACGGTCAAAGGAGATAGTTGAGCCAAGCATACAGGGAAAGTTAGAGGAAGTTGACAAACAAGTGGAGAGAATGTAGGGAGTGGTTTTGACTTGTTTTTGGAGGGAAATGAGAGCATCTAGGGGTAGTTTTTGATGTCTTTATGATAGCTGAGGTCAAGCCTTGACTTTTTATTCATCTTTGAGCCTTTTGGAGTGGGTTTAAGGGCTAGAATTTAGGCTTTTTGGTTAAGCATGACCAAGGGAATTTGTAGTCCCTATCTTTGTGCAACCATTTGGAAAAGCATATAGAAACTTTAAAATTCATTTTTGAAGTGAGTTATTTTCTTTCTCATGTTTCATTGTAACTCATTTTTGGAGCTCTTTCAACAGGAGATAGTATTTGTAACTCACTTTTACAGATTTGTATAGCAGTTTACACCTTGGAGATCAATGAAGATAAGCAATTTTGCCTTCTTATTTTTCTATTCTATTGTGTACATTTGAATGATTGATGTAATTAGTTGTGAAGTTATCTCATTCCTTGTCTTTGTGTCTCATTAGTAGCACCTTTGTGCAGAAAGTATATGTATTTTTGCAGGTTGTGAGTTGTGTTGGAATGCAAATAATTCAAGTTGTGAAAAGTATTTTTGTTCTAGGATTGTGTGCATTGTATCCTTGTTATGAAATATTGATGCAAAAAGCATATGAGTATTGAGTTCTACAAGTCAAGTTTTGTTGTTGATTGAAACTGTGTGTGCAAAGCAGTTATGCAAGTTTTAGATATCAAATCTGGTGCGTCACAATTAGTCATAGGTTTTATTTTATGCAGTCTTTCTTACCCTTTTCCCAACAAGAAATAGTTTTAGATGAGTACCATAAGAGCCAGCTTACTCTAGAGGTTCTTTTCTGCTTTAGGTAACCCACAACCTACAAAAGTTCCAATGTTTCACCAATACGCTAAGTTCTACAACGTAGCAGGGGTGCAATATTGAGTGATAACAATCACTCTACCCTCTCTTCATTCCAATGCTCTCTTCGAAAGAGGAAGCATTAGTGGATGAAGAGATTTCTCTCATAGTGAATCCCTTAGGGATGGATGTTGAAAATAATCAAGAAGATAACAATGTAAATTCAATCATCATTAATAGACTTATTCCGTCCACTAAGAAGATAGTGCATAAGTGCATTAATGTTCAAAATATTCCTAAAATCATGGTACATGAGGCACCTCATTCACCTCTTTTCTCTAAACTGGTGATTATGATTCAAGGTGATCCAACACCACCTTGACCTCCGAGTTACATTCTCAATTCTGCAAAACAAATTACTCAAAGAAATCAAGGTGTTTAAAATACGTTGCAACAATCTCATAATAATGTGGTTTCTCACACATACAACACCCGCAATAACAAGCAAAGTAAGCAAGCACTGAGTGTGCCCATTTCTCTTCCACCTTCTCAACCTATCCTTCCTTAAGCACCTTGTCTTCTTCCACATATTGGTAAAGAATACGATCTTGTTGAGTACCTTTGTGCTACTCTGGTTAAGATCTCTCTATGGGATTTAATACAAACATCACCTACATACCATAGAATGCTTCAAGAGGCTCTACAAAAGGTAGTTATTCCATCTTCTATTAGACTGAATGATGTAGCATCTCTATTTAGTTGTATGCATGCGACAACATAAAATATTTTATTTCAAAAACATGAATTACCTCCCATAGAAGTGCAAAACCAATACGAGCCTCTTATGATATCTATCATTATTAATAAAATGAAAGTTAGACGTACCATTACTGATGGTGGATCAGGTCTTAATGTTTGTGGCATAGACTTGTTACATAAAATCAATGTTGATACCTCTCTCATTAAACCAAATAAACTCATCATCCGTGGCTTCGATAATGTTGGTAAGAAATTAGTAGGTACAATCACCTTAAATGTTAAGGTTGGACCTATGACATTGCCTACCCTTATCCATGTCATGCCTAATTCTCTTTCATATAAACTTCTTCTTGGTAGACTATGGATTCATGCCATGAGGACAGTCCCGTCTACCCTTATCATTCAATAAAGTGCATTTTTGAAAACAAGATCCATACAATTCAAGATGATTCAGTTATGCAAAGTTGCTTACAAATGGAAGTGAGATATCAAATTTATTTTAAAAATTTGATCCCTTCTTTAACATTACCTCCACTACTAACAACAGTATTGGTTAGGATAATGTCGATCCTTCAAATACATTTTTTTGTGATGATTGCGGTTCGTCAGATTTCACACCCTCATTTGTGGGTGAATATAAAGTCTCACCCTAACATCCAAAAATCTTGAAACTAAATAAAATTTATTCAACACAATTTTCTATTCCTATAAATCTTAAACTCAAGATTAATGATGATGGAACCTTTAAAATTGATTAAGATCCACCTTCTTCTATAGAAATGGTGGCCATTTGTAATAAAGTATCATCTAATTCTAATACATGTCTTGGTAATGATGAGGTCCCTTTAGTTTTCATCCCCCATGGACTTATTGAAACAAAGGTTGACCCTCCTCACCATGATGAAAAGAATGATCCTTCTTCTTTAACATATGATGGAAAGTCTCATTTCAACAAAGATAGTCATATGACCTCTCCTCTTCCTTCGGACTTGGAGAAGCATTATGAGCATGGATTCAAAATTCTTTTAAAACAAGGACACAATGGAAATGGGTTAGGATGCAAAGAACAAGGAATTAAGGAATCTATGGAACCAACAGCGCATTTACATATAAAGTAGGTTTAGGTTTCTGGCCTTCTATTACGTTCTCTCCACCATGTTCAAAAAAAGGATTGCTTCCTACTCCACCTATATCTTCTCTTCAATCTCAACAAAAGTGTATGTTGTCAAGTCTACTCAAAGACTACTTAATCACTCTTCCTCCTCCAACACACAAAAGATTCAACATAATTAAACACCTCATTATTGTGCATATCATCGAGTGCTTGGTCATTCCACTAAGGAATGTCGAGTCTTGGGTGACAAAATTCAACAACTTCAAAAAAGGTTTGGCTCTAACACTTCTCACCATGCTTGATGTAGTCCTTGGAGCAGCTTGTCCTCCATCCGTTTTATAATAATCAAGTAGGGAGAGGATAATTTGTTATAGGCTGACTTGTAAGAGTGGTCTCGCCCTCTCATTTTTGTTATTCTTGTATGTATTGTTATCCCCGTATTGTGATGTTTTGTTGATTGTTAGTTCTCCCTTGACACCTCTATTAGCACAAAGGTACAAGGAGTAAGAACGTGTTGCAACATTCCTCTATATGTATCATCATTATTCTATATGTCGTGATATACAATTGTGTTATTTTTCTTGGATGATCTAGCATCCTTTCATGATTCAATTTATGTCTACACTACTTTCATGTAATCTTTCCTCCATCATCTTCGTAAGTTATGATGTTTTATGTCTATGGCACCTTGTTGCCATTCTTGGTGTCATACCATGACTACACAATCCGTTGTGTATCATGCATGTAAGCATTGCCTTGGTTTTCTCATCCTAGGGGAAACCCCTTTTTGCGATGTAGCTTTTCAAAACACATATCATTTGGGAATGTGCTTTTAGAAAGCTCTCATGCATGTTTTATATTTCTTCCTCACTCTACATTAAAGGCAATTACTCCCTGATGGAGTTAACAATCACTTTAAGGTGGTGGCATATATCGTTCTATGAGCCTTACTCTCATCTTTCTATCAAAAAACTTGTTGATTACCTTTTCGAAAGGATTGTGTATTCTCTTGAGTGGAAACACTTCTCCTTAGATAGATTATGTGTATGAGGTGTTTCTATTCTCTTGTGCTTCTTGTTTCTAACTAACCCCTTAGCATTCTTCTTATTGCATCTTGGGGAATGATGGATGGTGGTTGAGACAACCTTTTAGATTGAGGTCTCTTTTGTCATGTTGACTCGAGGTCTTCCTCATATATTCTTATTCTCTATATGTTATTCATGCTTTGCATGTATTCTCTATGTGTGTTCCTTATGTAGGTCTCTTGAGTGCTTTGCATGTGTTCCATGTGTTGGGAATTAAGGTGTCTCAACCTTTGCAATTTCCTAGCATTAGTAATTTATTTGTATAATTAATTATTGCTTAATATTGTATTTACTTGCACATTCAATTTGGTCACATAGTTGAGGTGGCATGGTGAGATGTCAGCTTACTTGGAATGTGACATGGATGGTTAAGTCAACACTACATGGATTTGGGCATCCCATATTGAGGTGCATTAATTTTCCATGTGTCGGCATCTTTGGTATGTGGAAGGCAATATTCCATATGACAGAATCTATGATGCTTAAGGGCCAAGTTTGGAGATTCCTATGATAAGTGGTGACAAGTGTCGGTTGGCATCTTTACATGAGGGAAAGGCATCTTTGGGTGCCCAAGTTGGGCTATGACATGTTGTAAGTAGAATATTCTATATTTAGCATTGTATGATGGATTCTCTTACAACTTTCAAGATTGCTATTGTGGGCAGATTTTATGACAGTTGTAAGTTGTGTAAGAGAATCTGTCATAGTCTATTTTTAGCTTGGAGCACTCTACATTGGGAAAGTCAAATCTGCCATGTATGATAGATGTAAGGGATGTAAAGAAATCAAGGGCAAGTGTCCTTTGATGTTTAAAATGGGCATGAGGCCAAGGTGGACGCCTATCCCAAGATGCTCTCAAGATATGCCTTGTAATCTCTATAAAATGCATAGTTTGGAGTTGTAGTTGGATAGTGTTTTTACAGGTATTGTTATGCTACTGGATTAACTCCAGAATTGACATTCATGAACTCTTGGAAGACTTGCATTGCAAGTGTATTGTAAACTATTTTTGTTTTGATAATACATTGTGCAGGTTTTAGAGTGGGGTTTTTTACTTGGAAAAGTTTTCCCCACGGTATATCTTGTGTCACCTTCTTTTTGTGTTGTGTTGCTGCTGTAATCTTTATGTTATTAGTTTAATGTTGTTGCAATTGTAAGGATTAAAACAAATTTTCACTCCATTCCCCTTATTAGATTGGTGTAGGAAGTGTGTTTCGTGTACCTTGCTTCCTTTCACCATGTGTATTCTATGTATACTTTATGCCTTATGTGTATGCTTTGTGTCAAGCATGTATACTTTGTGTATTGCATGTATACATTGTGATTTCTCAAGTGTATACTTTGTGTATGTCTTGTCTTGTCTTGTGTTCTCTAAGTGCTTCATGTATGAGTGAATTATGTCATGTGTCTTATGTGTATGCAATTCATCATAGACTCCTAGAATCCTAAACTTGGGGGCTTAATCACCCCTCAAATTTGAGTGACATTTTATGGTTTCTATGTTCGTTGTGATTGAAATATGTCTTCTCCTTCCTTTAGTGTGAGTTTTAATGTAAGTTCATACCCACACTAAAGTGGGGGCTAAATGTTATGGAGTAAAAAGTGTACACTAGCATTTTACACCTAGTTTAGCACCTGGGTAGGCCTAAAATGTTTACACTTGTTAATCATGACCTATTTTAATACCTTTTTTAACATTAAATGATTAATTCTCGATCCTGATGATAAAACCCAACAAAATAACAATAAGGTCGACCTAAACATACTTAAAGGGACTTATGCCTGAGTTTTTGGGGCTAAAGGAAAAGGGCACCCAAGAAACCTAGTCCCTCATTTAGCCCAAACCTAATTTAAAGGTTTGTCAGCTTAAGACATCTTAATTGGTTCCTCATGTCAGCCCCATTTGGTTTTATTCATCATTTGTGAGAGGGAATGCATATAAAAGAAAGTTAGTTTATTCATTTGAACATCTCTAAGTTCTCTAAGCAATCTAGGCACTCTTGCCCTCTTTCTTCTTCTCTCTCATGCTCTTTATTCTTCTCTAAAGCTCTTTATGGTGGATTATTGTTGTAACACTAACTTATTGTTGCAAGAGCATCTCAGGTTGAAAGGCAATCTTGCATCAACCAAAATTATTTTGATTTCTTTCATTTTCTTCATTTAAGTCAATACAATCTCAATAGATTGCATCGCATAGTACCGCATCATCATTTCATAGTTCACGAAGCAAGATGAAGACTAAGCACTATGTCATCTACATCATATCCAAATTTCATGAGGTTTGCAATTGTCTGCAAAAAGTTATCGCTATTAGAATACTGGAAGAAATCACATAATAGAACATTCAACATTCAGTATGAGCCTATAGAGTTTGTGACACCTTCCCATGACTTACAGAGCCAAATGGAACATCTCACAAGGCAATTTGAGACCAAAGACATCTTCATTCAGAATGGCAACATGTTCCTTCAAAACGTGGATCATTACCACATGATTAAGGCTGACCTACATGTTTCATCAAGCATCGGGTTTTGGAACCTCTTAAGGCCGACATAGGGCATTCCTTGAGCTAAGAGATGATATATAAGCATTCATTAGATGCATTAGGATAGTAGTGAATATGTTAGAAAGTTTTAAGTCCTTAGTAGTGGATTTGCAGAAGGCACTTCATAGCTATATCTTTCTGTAATTCTACCGGAGGACAGGTCTATGATCCCATAATAGTCTGCATGTTGTCAGCATATGAAGATTGTACTTGTTCATGATATTGAATCAATATATATTCATTTGTTGCTACATTCTTTGTGTTTTCCATTGTGTTTAATCTAAGGTTGTACAGTATGACAGTCCTATTTCTAGACCCTCCATTTGTGACTGCACCACTTATTACAGGTCTTGTGAAGGTCTTTCTACTTCTTTGGGCTACACCAACTTCTTGAGTCAAGTTGTGATATTGCATCAAGAATGCTAGGGTTTCCATTCTCATGGTGACTCCTCTCCTTTATGCTTTCTTACATCATTCCATTCTACTTCAAATTTTCTTCTGCCCTCCTAGGGCACACACTCTTTGAGATCTCATCATGTTGTTATTATGGAGGTGGAAACACCACTCACAGAGCTTGACTTAGGCAAGCTCCTAAATAGCACCCAACCATTTTCCTTCTTGTGTGTGTACAGGTAGCATCCGAAAGAATTTGCAGAAAACAAGCTACAAGAGACAGGGACACAGAAGGGCAAAGCCACAACAAACATCACATTCTGCCAAATTGTTATGTGACTTTGTACCTAAAATGGAAAAAGAAAAGTTATTTATGAATAACCCTATAAAGGTATAAGAGGATAAAGTTTATTTACCCTTTATAATTAAAAGAGAGATGGAAAATAAAGGATATTATGATTACTGAACTATATTATTCAACCTAATATTAATGAAAATTAAAATTGTCACTATTACTTAATAATAACATTAATTGTAATTAATATAATATATTCAATAATTTTATGAAGGAATTATAGTAATAAATATTTTTAAAGGAACTATTAATATTTTTTAATCAGTCAATATTTTAAAGGAACTATTATTATAATTAATAATGATTAATATTAATAATATTATTAAAATGTAAGTTAATAATTATGCGATATCACTTCAAGGTGGACTAATATCGCAAGCTCGTGGACCCTTATCTTCATTTAGCTTTTACCCTTGTGCGCTGGCGCATCATTGCCACGTAAATTATTTAACCTAAATTCCATGGAACATCGATCCCATTCTAGAAACATTCATTGTCGTTGTGGGATTCAATAGGGTTGCCACTTTGTCAGGGCAATGAATGAATAATCTCACCATTATTCTATAACCATGAAAAAACCTGCAGTTGCTTCTCATTGTTTGCAGTAACCCTGAGACTGGCTAAATTTCTTCTAATACAAATGCACATTGAATTTTCTGCACAAGGTGAAACTAGGGTTCTCTAAAGAAAAGCATAACCTTAAAATTAAGCTTCATTTCTTATGCAACTGCAAAGGCAACTGGGAATAAGCACATTCAGACCGTCATTGTTTAAATCAGAAATTTTTAACTAGATTATTTTCTCTCTAAACATTATCTCAAACTTTTATTTGGTTATAAACTCCATATTATTAAAAAGAATAATTTCATATTATACACTTTTTAGTTTTGATTTTGTGAACAACTATGTTCTATCCTTTTATTTCCTTTTGGATCTATCTTCTAAATCTGCCTTCAAGGTTTAGGATTAATAGAACTTTCCAACGATACACTTCTTCCATATATTGCCTTAGAATCCAGGACTTACAGTCACAATGGCATAAAACAATCCAGGAATGACAATCACGACTCACAATCATGCAAAAACAAGGGGATTACACGATTATAATCCTGATAAAATAAAAAAGATCGATGCACATGTGCAATTAGTTTCATTCTAAATAAATATGTCAATATTTCATTTCACCCCATATTATGGATTTTCACGTATTTAGTTGTTCTGCCAAGAAGCTTAAGGTGACAACGCATTAATTTAATAGATCAAATTAGGCTTGTTTCATTACATTGTAGAATACAAAAAAATGTTGACCATAATGGCAGCCACAAGGTAAACTGAAGCTATTAAATCCACCTTTATGGAATTTGCCAAAAGATGCAGAGTTTCATACTACTTGTCTAAAGAGACAAATTTCAGTCACAAAAATGAAGCTTCTACAAAACAAAATTCCAAATGCAATAGTCTCTCCATACGTTGCAGACTCACTGCAATTTTTTTCTAGTGCACAACTGGCACTTCACCATGCTGAATGATGAAAAATCTCCCCAAAAGATAACACATAGACAAAGAAGACATCAAAATTCAAACTAGATCCTTACAAAGTAAGTGCCTCTGGGTGTTCAACAACTTTTGCAAATGTTTGCAAGAAAGCTGCCAAATCAGCACCATGTATTATTTTGTGGTCCGCAGTTACATTCACCTGCAATCATAGCATTCACTCACTACAATCAATTAAACTAATCTCTACCTGATGAAACTCCATTTTTGTTTTGCTTTTAATGAATGTCCATACCCTAATTCAAAGTTCCCATATTGGTGCGGGTTGGGAGGTGAGTTCGCTGGTAGAAGTTGTGGAATTTTGCCAAATGAATTTAATACTCAATTGTCATGGGTCAACTGAATTGAATTAATGGAATCATATGATTGTATTAGTATTCCTGCTGAAGGCATGAACTAACAAATACCATGCCTAGCTATGGAAGAAATATATTTCAAGTGTCAACTCTTCATTGTGTGTAGAGGAGCGTGCATGTGTAAATACAAAGGGGTTCTCTATGTTGAGAAAATGATTTCAGTATAAAGGGCATGCCTAAAAGAACAAAAAGATTTATTTTTAAAAATATGGAAAAAAAGCATGTCTAAGCAGATTGTAGGTCATATTTGAAGTTTTGTTTTGTGCATAATATTTTAATAATTATAGTAGATATCATCTCTTATATTTTGATTGAATTAAAGATGTGAGCCTTTCTATAGATGAATATTTAGGTTACTAATTATTGTGAATGGGATATCACATGTCCTAGAGAAGCTATAATTATTCACTTGCAAACTTGTTAAAAGGACTACACAAAAGATTGCCATTTGAAATAGATGTATTCATAATTCAATCAATGTGGTTCATTTCGATTGAAGAGTTCTATAAATTAGTTAAGTTACAAATAATAAGCTAGTGTTTACTAATCATTCACTCCATGGATTTGTTGATGTTGGCCATATTCACATTTAATAAAAGGATTGCATTGTTACTTTACTAGATAGCATTTTGTGAATTACCTCCACTCATGGTATTTTTTTGGCACTACATGATTGCTCAGTATTAGAGGTCATATTTGTTTCTTCTATTACTACTCAAATCATTTAGGGTTCAATAATCTACTTAAAAGTTGATCCCTTACTAGTATTATGGTTGTTTAGGGGTTGGGCAATGTAGTTGGAATCATGCATGATTTGCACCTATGAAATGTACTCCTTAGGTTACATGGATAATATTCAATATAATAACTCAATAGTTGAAGGATCTCATGAAATATCCTCTTTAGGCATTTATCTCTTATAAGGTTTTCTGATAATTAATGCACCATCTCATGATTTATATCCTTCATTGTGTTATCTTAAGCTCACACATCATTATCTTCCTCAAAAAGATTCTATAGGCATTGTGGTCATCACTTTACATTCTTGATTTTATTTCTTAAATCCAATGTTTTATTCTTTCTTGAACTATCTTAGTGACTCCTTGAATCTTTTATTGAAGATCGTAATAGACTCATGTTTCTTTTGTTGGAAGGTATAATTTTAGTGGTAATCATGTTACAATCATGTTATCTCTAATCAATTTAATTTATTTTTCAAAATTATTTTGTAGTGTTACACTAATGACTTGACATTCTTCATAAGAATAGTTACTATGACTAATGATATGCATTTCTTTGTCGTCTAATTTGTATGCACATTGTATAGTGTCTAATAAGTTATTTTGTCTCATCACTAATAAAAATGAACAATGTCTATTGTTAGAAATGAAGGTGCAAACCACACAATGGAAATCTGATTCAAACCTTATTAATGTCCTCTAAATAATGTAGAATCAATGGATATTGCAACATAAATAAAACTTACTACACAAAAATAGCATGCATTAAGAACTTGACACATAACACAATATGTAACATGGAGAAAACCCTTTCGGGTAAAAAAATTCACCAAGAAAAGAGGCTCCTATTGCAAATATGTGCCTATGATGTGTTGTCATTGATGTCAACATATCCTTTGTTAGAGATAGTGAAGGCAGTACAGAAGATTGATCAGCATTCCCAGTAAGATGAAGATCAGAGTATGCAGATTAAAGGGTTTGTAGAGGATTGTCTATAGTTTCTCTAGTCAAGATTTGAGAGGTCCGCATGACAAATTGGGGAAGTTATGGCCATCTGAGTAGAACAAGGTTTTGCAGTTGTTTAGAGGTGACAGAGTGACATGAAGTAGGTTGGGATTGCTCTAGCATGAGCATATTATGATCTACGGATCTAGAGGCATGTCTGGGATGTTAGTGTGTTTTCTCAACTCAAGTGGTTCATGGTTTGGAGGTACGCAAGAAATCTTTCTAGTGTGATAGTCATGGAAGTTAGTGTTCTTGAATTTCAGTATGAAGATGCAAGTGATTTTGGTGATGTGAAGTGGTGTGGTTGTTCCTGTTGATTTCATTGTGCTTGTGGTGGTCTCTAAATCTTGTGCCTATTATGTTGGTGGTTTGTATTGAGAAGTAAGCTCGTGGGTGAAGATTTCTCCTTGGATATTGTTGTTCTTTCTAGTCTTGGCCGACCGAATGCTTGATGCATGTTGTGGATGATCTAAGCGACGTCTATGGAACGTGGCATGTTGTTTGAGGAAGACTTGAGTCCCAACTATGTTTGACTGACAGAGGAGTGATTCGCATATAGTATATTGTGTTGAATCAAGTCTTGTAATTGTAATTGTTTGTAATGTTTGTAAGGCTGACTTTGATGTTCATTCCAAAGTCGATGTCATGTATAAATGTTTGTAGTTGAGTCATGGAATTGTGTACTTGTGCAAAAATGGTAAATTCTAAGAAGGGGAGCAAAGCAGAGGAAGAAGAAGAGCAGAGAAGATGTGAAAGTAGTGAAGAAATGTTTGGGGGCAGAGAAGAAGTGTTTGAGCTTAATTAGAACTAATCCTTGGCATGGCAAAGATGTTGTTTCTTAGTTCATTCTTTATGTATTAAACATAAATCTTGTAGGCAGTGAGCCTCCTGTAGGTAGGGAGCCTCCTTGAGCAGTGAGCTCTAGGCAGTGCACCTGAAGGCAAGTTCCTTCCCATTTTTCAAGTACTTTTAACAGGGTACAAACCTTGTGGGTTAACCCCAACATGGTTTTCCCTTAATCAGGTTTCCGCATAAAAATTCTGGTGTTATGTGTGTTCATTTTGTTTTTGCTCATGTGTTATTGATTCATGCTTTAATGTTTACATCATTAACCTATTTATAAGTTGAGAAGAAGATTAAAAGTAGAAAAGGATAAAAGTTTTGTGATAACTGATTCACCTCCCCTCTCAGTTGCCCAACCTAATTCCAACAATTGGTATCAGAGCTAGTTCCTCTTAAAGAAGCTTGACCACTTGAGGAGATCAAGGATGTCGACATACAAGAAGGACAGTCTGAGATTTGATGGAACAAATTACTCACTTTGGAAGAATCGCATGGAGCGTCATTTGTAATATATGGGTGATCCTTATTGGCTGATATCTAAGGATGAGTATAAACCTCCATAAAAAGGTCCTTCAACTCTAGATGAAATCAAAGATGTTGAAAATAACATTAGGGCTAAAGAAGCATTGTTGAGTGCCCTGATTGATACAGAAATGACAAATGTCTTAGAATTGAAAAGTACTCATGAAATCTGGAAGAAGTTGGAGAGTCTGTATGAAGGTGATAAATATGTCAAATGTGCTAAGTTGCAGAGCTTGAAGGGTAGATATGAATGTCTAAGGATGAACAAAGATGAAAACATCACTTTCTACATGTTGAAGGTAAATGAACTTGTGAGCAGTATCAGATGTGCTAGTGGAAAACTGGAAGAATCAGAGATTGTTGCCAAAGTACTCAGATCCTTACTTGGTGCATACAAGCATAAAGTTGCTGCAATTGAGGAGATCAGGACTGTAACAGATGTTACAAGGGATCAGCTAGTTGGCAAGCTTTCAGCATTTGAAATGAGTGAGTTTGGTGATTCTCTTCCTAAATCAGAATCTGCATTTAAGGCCAGTGTTTTTGGAAAACAAAGATATGATCCAGGTGAAATCTCTTCAAGAAGACTAACCAAATATGAGAAGGCAAGGAAGGATCTTGATGATGACAAATTTGAGCTTAAAGAACTTGAATCTATTTTTGCCAAAAGATTACCAAGAGGATTTGATAAGTATGAAGGAAAGTTGCCTTTCAAATGTTTTGCTTGCAATAAGATTGTTTATTTTGCCTCAAGATGTCTGAAGAGGGTTTCAAGGCCAAATCCTAATAGACCTAGGTTTGAGAAGAAATGCTACTATGTCCAAGAAGCTACTGAAGAAGGAGTCACAGATGATGAATCTGATAAGGGAAGTACTTCTGGAAATGATTGGGTGTTCATAGCTATCAAAGAAGAAGATCTGGTGCCTACTAAATCTGCTAGCTGTGTGAATGTGGAAAGTGCCTTGGTTGTTCAAGTTGAAGAAAAGGATGAATGGGTGATTGACAGTGGATGTTCTCACCATATGACTGGTGATAAAAGTAAGTTTCTAAGTTTGGAAAGGTATAAAGGTGGAATTATGAAGTTTGGAGACAATTCAACTGGTAGAATCTGTGGCAGAAGATCCATCTCTTTTGATGGTAAGAATAACATAAATGATGTTCTGTATGTAGAAGGGTTGAAGCATAATCTTCTCAGTGTTGTCTGGTTGGTTAGCAAAGGATATGATCTCCGATTCAAGGATGGAAAATACAAAATTTTGGAAAGCTCCGGAACTGAGATTGCATCTGGTACACAGACTAGAGGTAATATCTTTCATTTAAGTGGTACTGGTAAAGGTTGTTTGATTGCTTAGATTGATCAGAGTTCGTTATGGTATAAGAGAATGTGTCATGTAAATTTTGATAACATTGTCAAGATAAGTACCACTCAGGCTGTTAGAGATCTTCCAAAACTTGTGAAACCTGTTAACAACATGTGTAAGGAATGTCAGTTGGGCAAACAGTACAGATCCACATTCAAAAGTAAAGAACAATTTTCTAGTGGATTGTTAGAACTTGTGCACACTGATTTGTGTGGTCCTACCAGAGTTAGGAGTTTGCAAGGAGACATATATTTTATGTTGCTGATTGATGACTACTCTCAGATGATGTGGGTCACTTTCTTGAGAGAGAAATCAGAGGCTCTTGACAAATTCAAGGTGTTCAAGGCTAGGATGGAGAATGAGACTGGTGTGAACATAAAGTGTCTAAGATTTGATAGAGGTGGAGAGTTTACCTCTGATGAGTTTAATGCATTTTGTGAAAAGCATGGAATAAGAAGACAGTTATCTTCTCCTAGGACTCCTCAGTAGAATGGAGTTGTGGAAAGAAAGAACTGGACTATTCAAGAGGTTGCTAGAATCATGATGATGGAGGCAAAAGTTCCATATACCTATTGGAGAGAGGCTGTGAGTACTGCTATCTACACTCTTAACCAGGTGCAGATCAAAAGTAACACTGGTAAGACACCTTATGAACTATGGTTTGGTAATGCTCCTACTATGAAATACTTCAAAGTTTTTGGTAGTAAATGCTATATCAAGAGAGATGATGATCTAGGCAAGTTTGATGCAAGATGTGATGAAGGAATATTTTTGGGTTATTCTAATCAAAGCAAGGCATACCGGTGCTATATCAAGAGATTGAAAAATATTGTTGAAAGTGCTAATGTCAAGGTTGATGAAAGCAAGGAGGGACCTTCCAGGTCTTGTGGATATGAATTAGATGATCAAAATCAAAGTCCAAGTAAAGGAAAGCAAGTTTAGACTTAGACTGCTTAGGAGAATCCAATGACTCAAGAAGCTAGTGCAGATGTTGAAGAACAAGTTCAAGAATCAGAGGTTCAAAAAAATTCCAAAACTCCCAGGTATGTAAGATTGAATCCTTCTGAGGATCACATTGTGGATATCTTCACTAAGCCTCTACCTAAGGATACTTTTGAGTATCTCAAAGGGAAGCTAGGGGTTATTACCCCTCCCATTCAGAACTAAGGTGCATCATTCCGGTGGAACTCATAGTCATATCTTGTGTTCCGGATTGATGTTAAGGGAATGCTACTCAAGGGGAGTAATTAGTATGTGAATTTTAGAGTTCAGTTTGAGAAGAGGGAGAGATGATTGCAAATATGTGCACCTTTGCCATTGATGTCAAAGGGGGAGAGAAGTCATGTGAAAAACTCAAAAGTAAGTAGTTGCTGGTGAAAGGTGGAGTAGTGAAGAAAGTGGTTGCAGGTATGATAGGAGAAACAGGGAGAAGTTCTTGTCTTGATGGGAAAATTAGTTTTTCACATCATATGTTGCCATCAATGACAAAGGGGGAGATCATTGCAAATATGTGCCTATGATGTGTTGTCATTGATGTCAACATATCCTTTGTTAGAGACAATGAAGGCAGTACAGAAGATTGATCAGCATTCCCAGTAAGATGAAGATTAGAGTATGCGGATTAAAGGGTTTGTAGAGGATTGTCTATAGTTGCTCTAGTCAATATTTGAGAGGTCCACATGACAAATTGGGGAAGTTATGACCATCTGAGTAGAACCAGGTTTTACAGTTGTTTAGAGGTGATAGAGTGATAGGAAGTAGGTCCGGATTGCTCCAGCATGAGTATATTATGATCTGTGGATCTAGAAGCATGTCTGGGATGTTAGTGTGTTTCCTCAACTTGAGTGGTTCATGGTTTGGAGGTCTGCAAGCAATCTTTCTAGTGTGACAGTCATGAAAATCAGTGTTCTTGAGTTTCAGTATGAAGATGCAAGTGATTCTGGTGATGTGAAGTGGTGCAGTTGTTCCTATTGATTTCATTGTGCTTGTGGTGGTCTCTAGATCATGTTCCTATTGTGTTGGTTGTCCGCATTGAGAATTAAGCTCATGGGTGAAGATTTCTCCTTAGATGTTGCTATTCTTTCTAGTCTTAGCCGACCGAATGCTTGATGCGTGTTGTGGATGATCTAAGCTAAGTTCTATGGAGCGTGGCGTGTTGTTCGAGGAAGACTTGAGTCCCAGCTATGTTTGGCCAACAGAGGAGTGATTTGCATATAGTATATTGTGTTGAATCAAGTCTTGTAATTATAATTGTTTGTAATGTTTGTAAGGCTGACTTTGATGTTTAATCCAAAGTCAATGTCATGTATAAATATTTGTAGTTGAGTCATGGAATTGTGTACTTGTGCGAAAATGATAAATCCTAAGAAGGGGAATAGAGTAGAGGAAGAAGAAGAGCAGAGCAAATGTGAAAGTAGTGAAGAAATGTTTGGGGGTAGAGCAGAAGTGTTTGAGCTTAATTGGAACTGATCCTTGGCATGGCATGGCAAAGATGTTGTTTCTCAGTTCATTCTTTCTGTATTAAACATAAATCTTGTAGGCAGTGAGCATCCTTGAGCAGAGAGCTCTGGGCAGTGCGCCTGAAGGCAAGTGCCTTCCCATTTTTCAAGTACTTTTAACAGAGTACAAATCTTGTGGGTTAACCCTCACCGTGGTTTTCCCTTAATAGGGTTTCCACGTAAAAATTCTGGTGTTATGTGTTCATTTTATTTCTACTCATGTGTTATTGATTCATGCTTTAATGTTTACATCATTAATCTATTTATAAGTTGAGAAGAAGATTAAAAGTAGAAAAGGATAAAAGTTTTGCGACAACTGATTCACCCCCCTCTTAGTTGTCTGACCTAATTCCAACAGCTCCAAGTTGTATTATCTTCAAATATGAGATTACAATACATGCACTTCCTCTTCTTCTTCAGTCTTCAATCCAATAGTGTCTGTTACTCTCAACTCTAATAAAAATGTAGTACAAATATCCTTATAAAAGGGGGTTTCCTTCTAAGGCAAGAAAAACAACGTAATATCGATCATCAGATCTGTGACCTAATGACGAATGGTCTAGATTTACAATGTAAAATTTGGCTTTGGGGGCGTTGCTCCTACTGAGGCATGTGGCCCCTAGACCCCCTATCAGGGGATGGTCCCTAGGACCCTTCGCAGGGGGAAACCCCCATGCGACCCCCCATCACAAATGAATTAGCGTCGGGGACCGGATATACACATGTGGTTGAAACAAGATCGTTGTCAATAAAAACTTTCATCCGTTGTGGGTGATTTACAAACAATAATAGGAATAACAAATTACATAGGATTTAAAAGGTTGATGGCACCTTAATCCTAATATCTACCTCTTCTAGCTAGGACTTAAAGGATTAGCCATCACTTTTAGACTTTCTTGTTTCTTTGTATGGGTGATTAGACTTTGTTTTTCCTACGTGTGTGTCATGAACATTCCCATTCTTTCTTAGCACTTTCCAATATGCCTTGACCTTTAAAGTTTCCTTCTATCAAGAACTCAACCTCTAAATGTTATCAAACTCTATTTTTATCATTGATTAGTTGATGTAGGAGCATCCAGAGGTGTAAGAGCAATCTTGCATCACCCAAAAAAAGATGTTGATTCAAAAATGTTGATGTTGTTTTAATTTCATTTCAAAATTAGTATTTCTAGTTCCATAATCACTTGAATAATGATGTAGAACTTTTAGTTTTTCTAAACTACTAAAAATAGCAAATTGCTATTTTTGAAAAGTTTGCATTTGGATACATATGGAAGCAAAAATTTATAGGAAGCTTCGTAAATGAAAAATAAGACCTTTGGTGAAGGAATCAAGAAAAGATCATTTATGGGTTGAAAGATATTAAAGTTTTGTTTCTCAAAAAACCCCTGAAAAATTATTCAAATTCAAGTTTGAGGCACTAAATGGCCTCGTACGGCCCCAAAAATGGGAAGAATTGAGAAAGCCCATTCTTAGCAGGTAGAGCACTCTGGGAGATTTTTAACGCTTCAAATAGTTCGTCAATCGAACACCCGAATCAAAAGTTATGGTTCCCAGAAGTTGACATATTTTTGGAGGGAGATGCAAAATTCAAAATTTGGTTGGAAGCCGCCAAAAAGGGCTATTTATAACCATTTTTGGGAACCCTTAGTGGTAGTAGAGATAAGGGGGAAAGTGTAGAGTTAAGAAAAGGCAGGAAAATAGAAACCCTAGTAGATTTGGGGCTACAGAAGGTAGACGGTTCTAGAGTCTAGAGATAGGAAGTTGTAATGTGTTACAACATGTGGAGGATTCATCCTCTAATTGTATTTGAGCTTCTGTAATGTAATGTGTTGTCTAAATAAATAAAAGAATATTCCTATTTTCTGTGTGCAATTTCTATTGTTGTGTTTTATGATTTACCCCTTAATCAAGTGGTGTCAGAGCAAGGGTTCTTGAGTGTGTAGACAGATCATCGACCGTGAGGTAGTTTGCACCAAGACCTGAGGTTGTGGGTTTGCTGCAGAGATCAAAATGCATCCATGAAGAAATCATGGTGGGAGAAATATTTTGATGGAAGAGAGTTTTAGAGCCTTGCAAAGGCAAATAGATGCATTACAAGAGGAGTTACAAAGAGGGTTTGAGCTGAGAACAAGATAAGAAAGCGAAGATGAAGCTGAAGAAGAGCTATCTGAGGATGAACAAAAAGCTGCAAGAGATCCTGCAGAAGTTAGGTTGTTGAGGGCCATTTTGAAGATCTGAAAGAGGCCCAAGATCGAAGTTTCTACCTATTCTAGAGATTTGGATCTAGAACAACTTATTGATTGGATCAATGACATGGAGGAATATTTCAAGTATGAAGATGTTGAGGATCCAGATAGGGTCAAGTTTGAAAAAACAAAGTTGAAGGGTCATGCTAGTATTTGGTGGAAGGAGGTCCAGTTGGAGAGAAATAGAAGATGAAATGGAAATATTACCAGATGGGATCGGATAGTGGACAAGCTGGAGAAGTAGTTCATTTTTGTGGACTATGAGCTGGAGTTGTTGAAGAAGCTACAAGGATTGAAGCAAGGTAACAAGTCTGTCAAGGAGTATACAAAAAAGTTTTATAATATTACTATTAGGACAGGCCATGCAGAGGCCAACAAGGAGAAGGTAGCCTGTTACATTAATGGGTTGAGGCTAAGTATTCAAGAGGAGCTGAGCCTGGTCAGAATGACCATCATAGAAGATGCGTACCAATTTTTCCTGAAGGTAGAAGAGAAGCTGAATAAAAGATTCGAAAGCAAGCAAAGGGGAAGAGGTCGAGGTGGAAGGACTGGTGGAAGGTCCTTTGGAAGCCATAATGAAGATCAAAAGAAAAGTGAAGAAGCTAGCACCAGTCAAAATCAAAGAGGAGATAATGCCTACCGCCCTCGTGACCAAAACAATGGTGAGCAAAGAGGAAGAGGAAGAGGAAGAGGCTAACTTGGCAAGGACCTAGAAGAGGAGGTTTTAGAGGAACCTGTTTCTAATGGGTAGAAGAAGGACATTGAGCATACGAGTGTCCACAACATCGAGGAGGCTAAACAGAAGACTTGAAGGTAATGCATGAGTTGCACATGTAGATGAAGATGCGCAGTCTGAGCATTCTGAAGATGCTGAAAGGGGAGAAACCCTAGTTGTTAGAAGAACCTTGTTGAATGAGGAGAAAGAATCATATCAGAGGAAGAGTCTATTCCACACAAGGTGCAAATGTGAAGGTAAGTGTTGTGATATTATTATCGATAGTGGAAGCACTGACAATCTTGTTTCAGAGGAGATGGTTAACAAGTTGAAGTTGACAAGAAGAAAGCATCCACATTCATATTGAATTGCATGGTTGCAGAAGGACCATAGAGCTTTGTTCAATGAGCAGTGTTTGGTCAAGTTCAAGATTGGAGACTACCATGATGAGGTGTTGTGTGACATCATACTGATGGATGCATGTCATATGCTATTGAGAAGGTTGTGGCAATATGATAGGTGCGTTGTCCATGATGGCCATGCAAACACATATTCCCTAACAAAAGATGGAGTTCATCATAAGTTGAGGCCCTTGAAGGAGGTAGATCAAAAGGTATGTACAGTACTACCAGAATTTGCTTGGTAGATGGTAGGAAATTTTTGGAGGGTATGAAGCATGACTGTCATTGCTTTGTATTGATTCCTAAGATCAGTCAAGAGAAATATAAAGATGTACCAGCAAAATTCTAGATCTATTGGAAGACTTTTAGGATATTGTCTTTGATCATGTACCAGAAGGTTTACCACTGGTAAGGAAGACAAGTCACCAAATGGATTTGATACTAGGAGCCAGTTTGTCGAATAAGGCAACCCATAGAATGACTCCTACAGAGAATGAAGAGCTAAACATGCAAGTTCACAAGCTATTAAGGAAGGGACTGATAAGGGAGAGCCTAAGTCCATGTGCAGTACCTATAGTACTAGCATTGAAGAAAGATGGAGAGTGGATAATGTGTATAGATTCCTAAGCCATCAATAAGATCACGATCAAGTATAGATTTTCATTGCCTAGAATGGATGACATCATGGATTGTTTGAGTGGAACCAAGTACTTCACGAAGATTGACCTAAATAGTGAGTATCACCAGATCCAAATTAGAGAAGGAGATGAATGGAAGATAGCCTTTAAAACAAAGGAAGGTTTGTATGAGTGGTTAGTCATGCCATTTGGGCTAACCAATGCACCAAGCACATTCATGCGGCTCATGAATGAGGTATTGAAAGAGTTTTTGGGAAATTTTGTTATTGTTTATTAAGATGACATTTTGATTTTCAGTAAGACATGGGATGAGCATTTGATGCATATCAAAAGAGTTTTAGAGAAGCTGAGGGAAGAGAAGTTGTTGATTAATCTAAAGAAATGTAGTTTTGCAAAGGAGTTGGTATAACTGGGATTAGTTATCTTAGAGGAAGGTCTTAAGATGGACCCAGAAAAAGTAAGGGCTATCATCAAATGGCCCACACCAAGGAGTGCTACAGAGGTAAGATCTTTTCATGGTTTGGCAAGTTTTTACAGAAAATTTATCAAGAATTTTAGTAGCATTTGTGCACCCCTAACTGAGACAATGAGAGGGGATAGAAAAGAGTTTAAATGGACTACAAGAGTAGCCAAGAGCTTTGATACATTGAAGCAAAAAGTTACAGAGTAATCTATTTTGGCACTTCTAGATTTCAATAAGGTATTTTAGGTAGATTGTGACGCTAGTGGTACTGCTATAGGAGTTGTTTTGAGTCAAGAAGATAAGCCCATTGCCTATTTCACCGAGAAACTTAATGATGCCAAGAAAAATTATTATGTTTATGATCAGGAGTTTTATGCAATAGTTCAGGTTTTGAAGAAATGGAGACATTATTTGTTGCCAAAAGAGTTTGTTTTATATACTAATCATCAGGCTTTGTAATATCTTAATAGTCAAGTGAAGTTAAACTAGAGGCACTTGAAATGGGTTGAGTTTTTGTAGAGTTATACTCTTGTTTTGAAGCACAAGAGTGGGAAGTCCAACAGAGTTGTAGAAGCCTTAAGTAGAAGGCAAAATTTGTTGATAGAAATGAAGATAGAGGTTGTTGGGTTTGATATGCTCAAAAGTTTGTAGCCTGAAGATCCAGACTTTGTAGAGGCTTGGAAAGCTTGTCTGGAACCTGTTACTTTGGACAGGATAAAATGGTTGGATTTCATAATCCAAGATGGCATGTTGTTTAAGGGAAGCCAGTTGTGCATTCTGAGGAGTTCCCTAAGAGAGAACTTGATTAAGGAGAACCATAGTGGGGGATTAGCTGGACACTTTGGTCGAGATAAGACCATTGCTATTGTTGGTGAGAATTATTATTGGCCACAATTGCAGCAAGATGTGAGGAAGTTTGTGCAGAGTTGTAGAGTGTGTTAGATGGCAAAAGGAGCAAATCAGAATACATGGCTATATCAACCACTACCTGTACCAGAGAAGCCGTGCGACGATATTGGTATGGATTTTGTTCTTGGTATACAAAGGACATAGAGAGGACATAATTCCATTTTTGTGGTGGTGGTGGATAGATTCTTGAAGATGGCACATTTTATTCCTTGTAAGAAGACTAATGATGTTGTTCATATTGCAAAGTTATTTTTCAAGGAGGTGGTGAGATTACATGGTCTACCTAAGAGCATAGTTCTAGATCAAGATGCCAAGTTTGTTGGTTATTTCTGGAGGACATTGTGGAAGAAGTTGAAGACAAATTTAAAGTTTAGTTCTGCACACCATCCATAGACTGATGGACAAACAGAAGTGGTGAATAGGAGTTTGGGTAACCTACTACGATGCTTAGTAGGAGATAAGCCCAGGGGATGGTATTTGATTTTACCACAGGAAGAATTTGCTTACAACAATTCTGTCAATAGGAGTACAGGTAAATCACCATTCCAGATTATGTATGGGAGTAGTCTAAGAAATGGTTCAGAGTTAAGGAATATGGACAAGGGAGAAATGATAAGTGTTGAGGCCGAAGACTTTGTAGAACACCTGAAGAATTTGCATGAAGAGGTGAGAAAGCACATTAATAAGATGAATATTTAGTACAAGGATAAGGCATATCAAAAGAGGAGATATAAGGAATTCTAGGTAGGAGATGAAGTCATGGTTCATTTGAGAAAAGAAAGGTTTTCAGTTGGAACATATAATAAGTTGAAAATGAAGAAATTTGGACCATGTAGGATTCTGAAGAAGCATGATTCAGGAAATGCATATGAGGTAGAGCTACCGAATGGGATCAACATTTCCCCTATGTTCAACATTGCTGATTTAATAGAATATCATGAAGGTGGAATAGAGGATGGATGAACAGGAGGACAGTGGAGCATTCCGGCATCTACTTCAACAAAGAAGATAGAAGAGACCTTGGATAGCCATGTGGGAAGAAATACTCGGAATAAGCAATATGAAGAATATCTGGTGAAGTGGAAAGAAAGGCCTATTGAAGATTCTTCTTGGTTATCTATGGCAGATGTTGACTATTTGGGGTTTTCCTCAAACACATGAGATGTGGCAAGGTCACTTCTCAAAATTACCCTGTGTCTGATGTAGGAGCATCCAGAGGTGTAAGAACAATCTTGCATCACCCAAAAAAAGTTGTTGATTCAAAATTGTTGATGTTGTTTTCATTTCATTTCAAAATTAGTATTTCTGGTTCCATAATCACTTGAATAATGATGTAGAACTTCGAGTTTTTCTAAACTGCTAAAAATAACAAACTGCTATTTTTGGAAAGTTTACATTTGGACATGTATGGAAGCAAACATTTATAGGAAGCTTCGTAAATGAAAAATAATACCTCTGGTGAAGGAATTAGGTAAAGATCATTTGTGGGTTGAAAGCTATTAAAGTTTCTATTTCTTGAAAAACCCCTGAAAATTATTCAAATTTAGTTTTGAGGCACTAAATAGCCTCGTATAGCCTTAAAAATAGAAAAATTTGATTCTTAGCGCGTATAACACTCCATGAGATTTTTGGCACTTCAAACGGATCATCAATCAGACACCCAAATCAAAAGTTATGGCTCCTGGAAGTTGACCTATTTTTGGAGGGAGATGCAAAATTGAAATTTGGCTGGAGGCCACCAAAAAGGGCTATTTATAACCATTTTTGGGAACCCTTAGTGGTAGTAGAGATAAGGGGGAAAGTGTAGAGTCAAGAAAAGGTGGGAAAACAAAAACCCTAACAGAATTGGGGCTATAGAAGGCAGAAGTTTCCACAGTCTGGAGATAGGAAGTTGTAATGTGTTGCAGCATGTGGAGGATTCATCCTCTGATTGTATTAGAGCTTCTGTAATGTAATGTGTTGTCCAAATAAATAAAAGAACATTCCTATTTTCTATGTACAATTTCTATTGTGTGTTTTATGATTTACCCCCTTAATCATTAGTTAGTATGCCTCATGTTATCCATATATGCATTTCTCTTCTTACCCATGATGAAACTATAAAGTTCTATATCAAGATGGGGACTTCCTTTTTGTCAAGGGGGGTTATTATTAATCCTTGATTCCTTTTCAAGGTTTTAAATAGTTGGATGAGAAAGGCCTAGATCTTCTTCATCAAGAATGGATAGTTGTATAATAACCTTTGGTCACTTGTTTTTTGTGGGTGACAAACTACTTCCAACCTTTAGCGAGCTCTCTAATTCAAGTTTTCAATTTAGGATTAGGGTTGATGTTATGGTGTTATATTTTTGGTTTCCTTCCATAGCTTTCATTTTTCTTTCTTTGCTCCACCTATTTTGTTGATTCTTTACTTTAATAATGTCTACTTTATTGATGTAATTTCATTAACTCCTTTGATGGCATTAGTCATCTAATTAATTGTCTTCTTTCTATGGTGCCTCTCGTTATACATATGAAAATTATTTATCATTCTAATTCTTGATCTCTTCTACCATAAAGATCTTGAATAAAGTTAAAATACCTTGACAAGTGATTGGGTAGATGACACTTCAAATAATCAATCTTCAACCAGATGGTCTCTCTAAACAATTATTTTTTCTCAGACTCTTGTCTTTTATGCACTCTCATATTGATATATCCCAAAGAAATTTGTAAATTCTTTGGTTAACCTCTCCTATCTTTCTTCATTGTCTTTGATTGGCTCCTTAATTTATTAGTTCATTATATCTCAATGTATTTATCCATTTTATTGTGTCATTATTGATGTTTTTATCAACAAACTTTATAGTTGACCTAACCTTATACAAACAATATCATCAAAAGTTATAACAATAAAGGATCCAAGAATAATCATGAAATAAATAATAGACCAAGTATTTGTTTAACATAAGTTACATTGTGGGCCCATAACCCATAGGTTCCAGGATCATTTTCACATCTTCAAATTGACATTATGCTCAGACCAATTTGGTGAATAACACAATATTTTTAGGATGTGATAAAGGTTCCTTTCAGATTAAACATGGAGACATGTCAAATTTTACAGGGGGAGAAACAACCTCAAGAAAAGTCAAAACCATTTTCTAGATTACAAATTTGTACTAATTCTTTTCTCTTCCATTGCGTGCACAATCTAACAATATCAAATATCAATAGATGTCCAAGCATCCTACTTTAGGAAATGACTCATAATATTTCCTCTCCTTATGTACCTCTAGTTATTTCATTTTTATGTTAATGTGAGGGCAACCTATTTTAATAGAAAAATCATCATCTTAAATTAATTGAACAAAAAACTTCATCACTGTATAGTTGCTAGAACATTTAACCTAGAGTTAATATTTTTCTATGGAGTGTTTTGTGGGTAGTAATTGTTTTCTACTATTCTTTTGTTTGTTAAGATGAATTGTAGGTTTTCTTTTGTGCCATCTTTTGTTATATTGTACTTTGTTATTAGACTTGATCAACCCAATAACCTTGTATATGTGTTCTATAAGTATTGTATAGAAGTGATATCCTTAGAATGCTATAGATCATTAATTACCTATAAGTCTATGACAAAGAGATATATGCTGAAAGATGATTTAACTAGATTACATTGCAACCTTGTTGGATACAAATCTTGTCCCAAGACTTTGTTTTTAGTGACTATGTGAAATTATATGAACTCTGTTTAAGGGTAGTTGTGTACTTGTTTCCATTCAATTGTATTTGGTATATGAAAAGGGGATATTCATGTAGTCTGAAATGCATGAATATCATCTTGGAATGTATTTTGAGTATATTACATACTTAATGATGAATGACTACATAGTATGGGATATGCATGTCATTCAATAGGTATGTACTATATGATTACATGATAATACTTTTGTGTATTAAAGTGATTCCTAAAATATTGACATATTTGTATTGAAGATAAGGTTACACATGAATGACAAAATTTAAAGGATTATTTGATAGGAGATTCTGTGTACTCACTTATATCAACTTCTCAAGTATAAATTCGTGATCTCTTTCATGTGAAAATATATTTATAGTTCTAATCATGTTATTGATTAACAAACTGTTTCTATGTGATTTAATTGTGGTTTCGGTTAAAGTAAAAGAGTTATTAGGAAGATCTAAAAATTGAGAAATATGATTATAAATAATGTACATTCATTGTGATATCGATAATGTTACTTGACTAATTATTTTTGTTGAAATATGTTGTCGATTCAACTTGAGCTACTGAAGACAACAACTGATTTACAGGGGGAGAAATGTTATCTGACTTTTTACCCAAAATGGAAAACGAAAAGCTATTTATGAATAACCCTCTAAAGTTACAAGAAGATAAAGTTTATTTACCCTTTATAATTAAAAGGGAGATGGAAAATAAAAGGATATTATGATCCTTTTGGTTAAAATGAAGATAAATAAAGAATAATTATGAAAACCCCTTTAAAAAGGGAAGAGTTATTATGTTTATTAAACCATTATTAATGACAACCTTTGTGAAAGGGTGTGATGGTTTAGAAATCACCCCTTAAAAGGTTATATAAATAATTTGTGTGAGACTTGGAAAGGGCATGGAGAACACTCAAGGAAGATAAGGAAAGAAAGGCAAAAAACCACGAAGGAGAAGGATTATTGATTTGATAGGAAGTGAGCATTGGAGAAGGAGCACACAATGTGTGTCCAACTCAGGGTACAAAGTACACCTAGGATTGTCCTAGCCAGGGCTTGTGTGTGCACTTGTGTTGAGCATATTTTGTTGAACATGGCTCTAGAGCACTTGTGTGTGTGTGTGTGCTTTCTGAAAAGGAGCAGGATGCTTGGGAAACATGTATGTTTTTTGAAAAAGAGTTGAATGCTAGGAAGCACATGGTTGGTTCTGAATAAGAACTGGATTCCTCTTGGAAGTGCTCACTTGCTGAAAGGGGGTTGAATTTGTAATCCATTCTCCAGAATGACATTTAGAAGAACTTCCAGGATCCAAAAGATACGTATTTATTCCCTTTCTATGATGGAAATTAATGAAGTATTGAACTTATTGTTAATAAAAGATATTGATGGGTTATGATGTTAATATGATTATGCAATTATGTTATTTAATTTGTTAAATTTTAATGATTTACTTAAGAGTTCTTATTAAATTATCACCTGTTGTAATTTAGATTTGTTATTAGATCTATTTTAATTGTTGGATCTAGGGCATACAACTGAGAGGGGGGGGGGGGGTGAATCAGTTGTATGAAACTTTTTCTTTCAATTAATCATCCATGAAAGCATAATACATAAACACAAGAGCAGATAAACATCAACACATTGAACACCAAGATTTTGACGTGGAAAACCCGGTTAAGGGAAAAACCACAGGGTGATTAGCCCAAGAATTATTCTCTGTTAGAAGAATAAAGAAGAATGAATGGCACATGCCAATTAGGGCTCACTGCCCGAGCACACTGCTCACAAAGAGGCCCACTGCCTACAAGGAGACACACTGTCTACAAAGTGATAAAAATCACAGTCTTGAACTGGAGAATGACATCTCTACCATGTCCGAATCAGTTCCATTTAAGCCCAAAAACCTCTGCTCTGCCTTTCGCACTTCTCTTCGCTATGCCACACTTATCCACACAATCCACACTCTGAAATGAACTCACAAACCGTTATTTATACAAGACATCGACTTAGGAACAAACATCTAAGTCAGCAAACAACCATAAGAGTATCTGCAAGATGAATAACACATCCGGTCGCCACCACAAGAACATTCGCAGGATGAACAACTCATCTGATCGGCTAAACAGAGCAAGAACTTCATCCGGAAGAATAACTTCAATTCCGGGCTCTACTATCAATGCGGATCAACAACACAACCTCAACACGATCCAGAAAGCTTCACAAGCCTGCCTGAATGACCAGGTACGTCCGCATTTCCTTTACTTATTGAAATCTCTTATCCTTCTTATCTGGAACTTCAAGAACACAGTCTGTCGCCACTGTCATAATGCAAGAGGTACTTCCGGACCTCCAAATCATACACAACTCGAGATGGCACATCACAAGGACATCCCAAACACTCTTTCCAATCCGCAGATTAGGATTGTACAATTCCGGACCTCACCGGACCTTTCTGTGATCCTCTGTCACCTCTAAGGACTTGCCGGAACCGGTTCCACACAGACAGCCATAACTTCTTCAGGTCTTCATGCGAACCTCTGAAAACTTGATTGAAGCATCTCAAGACTCATATCTGCAAACCCTTTAATCCGCATCCTCCGGTCCTCAACCTATCCAATATATTTGCCTTCTTCTCATCACTGTTCTTCACTGTTCCTGACTGAGGCTAATTTTCTCAATATCCTCAACACACAGCTCATCCAATCCTTCTTGTCAATGTAATATGAGTATGTTGACATCAATGACAACACTAGTTCACCTCATACTTGCAACAATCTCCCCCTTTGTCATTGATGGCAACATATGATGTGAAAAACCATCAAGACAAGAACTTCTCCTTTCTGTCACAGCTCCCCCTATCAACAACAACTTTTCACATGTCTTCTCTTCCTTTACTGCTCCCCCTTTGATCATTAACCACTTGTTTTTCACATGTCTTCTCTCCCCCTTTGACATCAATGGCAAAGGGCTCATACTTGTAATTCTAATACATCAGAATCATACCAGCTGCTCCCCCTTAGTAGCAGCTCCCCATCATCAATCCGGATCACAAGATATGACTGTGATATCCACCGGACTGATGCACATCAGTGCATCCTAGTTCATCACCGGAGGGGCCATGACCCCTAACTTCTCCCGGAGATATTCAAAAGAGTCCTTGGGAAGAGGTTTAGTAAAGATATCTGCAATCTGATCCTTGGAGGGAACATACTCCAATCTGACTTCTTCCTTGTTTACTTGTTCTCTCAAAAAGTGAAGCTTGATAGATATGTGCTTAGTCTTAGAATGCAATACCGGATTCTTAGAGATATTAATTGCACTTGAATTATCACAGAAAATTGTGATAGGCTCCTCATATTCAACTTTAATGTCTCTTAGCATCTGCTTCATCCATAAGATTTGAGTGCAACTACCTGCTACTGCAATGTATTCTGCTTCAGTTGTAGACAGAGATATTGCATCTTGTTTCTTGCTTAACCAAGAAACCAATCTCTTCCCCAAAAAGAATGCTCCACCACTAGTGCTCTTCCGGTCATCCACATCTCCTGCCCAATCTGCATCTGTCTAAGCATGAAGAGAGAAATCCGGATCTCTAGGGTACCATAGACCATACTCAACTGTTCCTTTCAAGTACCTAAAAATTCTTTTAATTGCCATAACATGAGATTTTCTAGGATCAGCCTGGAATCTTGCCACAAGACCAACAGCCTGCATTATATCTGGTCTAGTTTGAGTGAGATACAACAATCCACCAATCATTGATCTATACTTTGTCTGATCTGCCTTTGGAGAATCATCATCTTTGCATAACTTACATCCGGTTGCCATAGGAGTGTTCATTGGCTTTGAGTCTTCCATACCAAATTTCCTTAACAATTCTTTCACATATTTGGTCTGAGAAATGAAGATCCCTTCTTTTGTTTGAGTAATTTGCAGACCCAAGAAGAAATTCATTTCACCAATCATAGACATTTCAAACTCACTTTTCATCTGATTTGCAAAAGTTTTGCACATACTATCTCTTCCTCCAAAAATGATATCATCCACAAACACTTCAACAATCAAAATGTTTTCATGATCAATTTTGAAATATAAGTTACTGTCAGCAGTACCTTTGTTGAATCCAATCTGCACAAGATGCTTATCCAACCTTTCATACCATGCTCTTGGGGCTTGCTTCAATCCATACAAAGCTTTCTTCAACTTGCAGACCATATCATCATTATCAGACAATTGAAATCCATCCGGTTGTTCAATGTAGACTTCTTCTTCCAGATCACCATTTAGGAAGGCAGACTTGACATCCATCTGATATACCTTGAAGTCTTTGAAGGCAGCATATGCAAGAAGTAATCTGACTGCTTCAATTCTTGCCACCGGAGCAAAAGTTTCTTCAAAGTCAATTCCTTCTATTTGAGAGTACCCTTTGCAGACCAATCTAGCTTTGTTTCTGATTACTTCACCAGCTTCATTTAGTTTGTTCCGGAAGACCCACTTGGTTCCAATTACATTCCTGTCTCTAGGTCTGGGAACAAGATCCCAAGTATGATTTTTCTCAATTTGCATCAATTCATCTTCCATTGCTTTGGTCCAGTTTTCATCATTGCAGGCTTCATTTATTGTTTTAGGTTCAATCTTTGAAATCAGACAACATTCATCCTGATTTTGAGCAACATTCCTTCTAGTTTGTACACCTTTGCTTCTGTCATATGATCTGATCTTCAGAGTGGTTCAGTCTTACATACCTTGGAATTTTGGGAGTATCCTGCACTACTGCTTCTTGATCAGGCTCATTCAAACCTATCTCTTCTTCCTGATTTACCGGATCAGGCTGACTCTGTCTCACCGGAGAGGATTGAGGTCCTTGAACACTGTCTTGGTCATCTTCATCAAACTCATAAAATCTTGAAGGCTTCTCAATTCCTTCATCAACTTTCACATTGGTGCTTTCTATCATCTTCCTCAATCTCTTATTGTAACACCGGTATGCTTTGCTTTGAGTGGAGTAACCCAAGAAAATTCCTTCATCACTTCTAGCATCAAACTTTCCTAGATCTTCATCTCTTTTAATATAACACTTGCTACCAAATACTCTGAAATATTTCACAGTAGGAGTGATGCCAAACCAGAGTTCATAGGGGGTCTTACCGGTGTTGTTTCTGATTTGAACTCGATTGAGAGTGTAGACTGCAGTGCTGATAGCTTCCTTCCAGAACATTTGAGGAACATTTGCTTCCAACATCATTGTCCTGGCAGCTTCCTGGATGGTCCGGTTCTTTCTCTCAACTACTCCATTCTGCTGTGGAGTCCTAGGAGCAGACAACTGTCTCCTTCTACCCTGCTTCTCACAAAAGTCAATGAACTCACCAGATGTAAATTCACCACCTCTATCAGACCTTAGACACTTTAGTTTCAATCCGGTTTGATTCTCTACCATAGCTTTGAAGATTTTGAACTTCTCAAATGCTTCTGATTTTTCTTTTAGAAAGGTAACCCACATCATCCGGGAATGATCATCAATTAACAACATGAAATATCTATCACCTTGCAGACTCTTGATTCTTGTCGGACCACAGAGATCAGTATGTACTAATTCCAACAATCCGGTAGAGGACTGATCTTGGCTTTTGAAAGAGACTCTGCTTTGTTTACCTAGCTGACATTCTTTGCACAAACTATTTGTAGGTTTCATCAATTTTGGAAGATCTCTTACAGCCTGAGTATTGCTTATCTTGATGATGTTATCAAAATTTACATGACACATTCTTCTATGCCATAACCAACTCTGATCAATTTGAACAAACAAACAACTTTTATTTGAACCAACCAGATGAAAGATATTGCCTTTTCTCTGAGTACCGGATGCAATTTCAGTTCCGGAGCTTGTAAAGATTCTGCATTTTCCATTCTTGAATCGGAGATCATAGCCTTTGTCCACTAACTGACCAACACTGAGAAGATTGTGCTTCGATCCTTCAACATATAGTACGTTACCTGTTTTGCTCTTTCCATCAAAGGAAATAGTTCCCCTGCCTCTGATTCTGCCAGCAGAATTGTCACCAAACTTTACCATTCCTCCTTCATACCTTTCCAAATTCAAGAACTTATTCTTGTCACCAGTCATATGGTGAGAACATCCACTGTCAATAACCCAATCATCCTTTTCTTCCACTTGAGCAGCCAAAGCTTTTTCAACAACTTTGTGATTGACAGATTCAGAGAGTATTGAATCTTCTTCCTTGATGGCAATAAACACCCACTCATTTCTGGATTTGCTTCCTAGTTCTGATTCATCATCTGTTACTCCTTCATTGTCATCTTCTTCATGAACATAATAGCAATTCTTTTGAAACCTTTGTCTGTTAGTATTAGACCTTGCAGATCTTTCCGGACATCTTGAAGCAAAATGACCAATCTTATTGCAGTTGAAACACTTAAAGGGTAGTTTTCCTTCATACTTACTGGATCCTCTTGGCAGTCTCTTTGCAATGAGGGCTTCAAGTTGAGCTGTTTCTGCTTCTTCTTCTTCCATGTCTCTTCTTGCTTGATCATACCATGACATTTTCCTTGATGAGTTTTCTCCCGGATCAAATCTCTGTTTGCCTTTCACATAGGCACTGGCTTTGAAAGCAGATTCAGTCTTGGGAGGATCATCTCCAAACTCGGTCATTTCAAATGCAGCTATTTTGCTAGCCAGTTGTTCTCTTGTGACAGTTGTGTGGGCTCTGAATTCATCAATGGCAGCAACCTTGATTTTGTAGGCAGCAGGAAGGGATCTTAGGATTTTGCAAACAATCTCATTTTCATCTAGAGTTCCACCAGCATTTCTAATTCCACATACCAGCTCATTCACTCTTGGCATAAAGGTAGTGATGTTTTCATCATCTCTCATCTTCAATCTTTCAAATTTCCCTTTTAGGCTTTGCAACCTTGCACTTTTGACAAACTCATCTCCTTCATACAGAAGTTCCAGTTTAGTCAGGATCTCATATGCAGTTGGTAGGTCAATAACATTTGAGAGATCTGAGTCATTCAATGCGCTTAGAAGAGCTTCCTTGGTCCGCAGATTGTTTTCAGCTTCTGTGATTTCATTCAAAGTTGTCGGACCACCTTGTGGAGGTACATATGGTTTTGAAACCATAGCCAAGTATGCTTTTCCCATACATTCCAAGTGACACTTCATGCGACCTTTCCAGAGAGTGAAGTTGGTTCCATCGAACTTCGGACTATCCTTCTTGTATGACGACATCCTGGATCTCCTCAAGCGGTTAAGCTCCTTTCAGAGGAACTTGGCTCTGATACCAATTGTTGGATCTAGGGCATACAACTGAGAGGGGGGGGTGAATCAGTTGTATGAAACTTTTTCTTTCAAACACTTGATTCTTCGTTGTTAGTTAGCAGCATATCAATTAATCATCCATGAAAGCATAATACATAAACACAAGAGCAGATAAACATCAACACATTGAACACCAAGATTTTGACGTGGAAAACCCGGTTAAGGGAAAAACCACGGGGTGATTAACCCAAGAATTATTCTCTGTTAGAAGAATAAAGAAGAATGAATGGCACATGCCAATTAGGGCTCACTGCCCGAGCACACTGCTCACAAAGAGGCCCACTGCCTACAAGGAGACACACTGTCTACAAAGTGATAAAAATCACAGTCTTGAACTAGAGAATGACATCTCTACCATGTCCGGATCAGTTCCATTTAAGCCCAAAAACCTCTGCTCTGCCTTTCGCACTTCTCTTCTCTATGCCACACTTATCCACACAATCCACACTCTAAAATGAACTCACAAACCATTATTTATACAAGACATCGACTTAGGAACAAACATCTAAGTCGGCAAACAACCATAAGAGTATCCGCAAGATGAATAACACATCCGGTCGCCACCACAAGAACATTCGCAGGATGAACAACTCATCCGGTCGGCTAAACAGAGCAAGAACTTCATCCGGAAGAATAACTTCAATTCTGAGCTCTACTATCAATGCGGATCAACAACACAACCTCAACACGATCCAGAAAGCTTCACAAGCCTGCCTGAATGACCAGGTACGTCCGCATTTCCTTTACTTACTGAAATCTCTTATCCTCCTTATCCGGAACTTCAAGAACACAGTCTGTCGCCACTGTCATAATGCAAGAGGTACTTCCGGACCTCCAAATCATACACAACTTGAGATGGCACATCACAAGGACATCCCAAACACTCTTTCCAATCCGCAGATTAGGATTGTACAATTCCGGACCTCACCGGACCTTTCTGTGATCCTCTGTCACCTCTAAGCACTTGTCGGAACCGGTTCCACACAGACAGCCATAACTTCTTCAGGTCTTCATGCGGACCTCTGAAAACTTGACTGAAGCATCTCAAGACTCATATCTGCAAACCCTTTAATCCGCATCCTCCGGTCCTCAACCTATCCAATATATTTGCCTTCTTCTCATCACTGTTCTTCACTGTTCCTGACTGAGGCTAATTTTCTCAATATCCTCAACACACAGCTCATCCAATCCTTCTTGTCAATGTAATATGAGTATGTTGACATCAATGACAACACTGGTTCACCTCATACTTGCAACATTAACATCATTGAATATATTATTTTATCTTAACTCTAAATATTAACCATAACAAATCTGTTGCAATTAATTAAATACGTAGGGGGAAAAGTAGCGTTACACAAACCCTAATCAAGGTTTAGGGCGCCCAAGCACCTTGATCCTTTAGGCACCCAAATCGGGATCTAGGTTCTATTCCGTCCTCTAATCCTCACTATGGTGTTAGATTTCTTATATATGTTTCTAACAATTCATTATGAGTAAATCTTTGTCAACTAGGGTTTGATATTTTACCCTAGTTTGCTTGGTTGTATTTGGTTGGATTTGGTTGACACTCCTCTATACAACAAAGGGAGAAAACCTCTGTAGTTGGCTCTCCTTCTTGGGTAGAAGCCAAGCTCAATTTGTGTTCCAATGTTGGTAGAAGAGGGTTTGACCTAGTTTAACCTTTTAAGATAGGTCTCTCTTTTCTACTAAACAATTATGTGCACAAACTACCTAGGTTGTTAAAAATAGAGTTTATACTACTTTTAAGGAGTCAAAATTTTGATTGCATTTGTACTCAGCTGCTTGAAGAAGCCATATTTGTAAACTTAATATTAAAAAACTAGAAATTACAACTCACATTCTAATCATCTTGAAACAATTGAGTATGGCTAGAGTAATGTTATCCAGATACATCATTTATAACAAAGAATTTTATTGAATATCAATGAAAGGAATATGATAAACACTATGAAGGTTTCTATGACATTGTTTGTCATATGTGATGTCTTACATATTCTCTACATTATTTTTGTAGGACTTTGTATTACGACATTAGCTTGTTTATAAGATTTGGTTCACCTCAGTTTTCTATGTTATTCTAGGTAGATTTCTTCACCTTATACTAAAACAAGCATATGAGGAGAATCTCTATCTATCCGTTCAAAGATGCCATTCTTTTGTTCTGCACAAGTTTTTCATTTTTGAATGCTCACAATGCTTTACTTTAATAAATCATTTTGTCAATATGTACATATTTAAGTTGTGAATTCCCTCATTATATATCTCTACAATTAGTTAGGAGAAGGGAAACCTCCGTGCTAATAGAGGGGGGACTATGGTCGTGCATGTTGCTCCTAACAAATTTTTCCTTGAAAACTTTTAGGGATAACATGACCTAAAAATTGTGGGTTGGTTTAACTTTTAGTCCCATAAATTTTTCTAACTCGATTTGATGTACTACAAGTATTGCCTAATCAATAAGGGTTATCATTATCCTTCCTTTGTTCTTATTTTTTACACTTAATGTGAATGATCTCTCATGTGGATCATCCCACAATAATGGGTTACACTTTTTGGCCAAACTTGACATTGAAATCAACATTTTGAACTAAATCTTCACTTTCTAACACCTATAGCTGCTAAACCGTTAGGAATTTGAAGATGATGTGAACTAGTGATTTGTGAGATTTTGTTTGCAGATTCTAAATATATATTTTTAAAAAAAATTAGAGTTAAATTGTAATTTTTTTTCCATCTCCTTTGATAACTAGTTTTTAATAGTAAACAACATTTTTTTAAAGTGATGTGTATTCTGTAGCATATAACTTTTTTTCTACAAAGGATAAAATTTTGATTCTTTTGAATTTAGATTGTTAACACTGATATATAGGGCATGCATTTGGTTTCATAATGTTTTGTTGAATTTTTTTTTAATTAAGTTTTGAATTCAAACCAATTATAATTTAGACATAGGCATATTCCATAAAACATAACTTTTTTGTATGTATCGAAATTCAATTTTTATTTTTTTGTTGAAACAAGGAGATCAATACCTAGGGCAAAGATATTTTTCAGATTTTTTTTTAACTAATTTACTAATTTTCCATGTGTGTAGAATAGAGAACTTGATGTTCGGTGAAAAACCTACATTCACAAGAAATAAAAAATAAATATAATAATCAAATTAAATATATTTAAAATTATACTTTTTGGGAAGCTTAGAATAAGGACTACATTCTTACAAAACATAAATTTAAAATGAATTCATTTGATCCCCCAAAAGGTAAATCAAAAGTGGTTTTTTATCAGCATTTTGATAGGTGTAGAAGAGATTCCATTATAGGTATGGTTTAAAACTAGCGGGGTTCTATCCAAGGGGGTTTGACTCTAAGGGGGTTTGATCAAACCCTCTTCAATTAAAATCCTTTAAATGGAACCTTTCAAGGCTTAAATCATTATATTTTTAAAAAAATATGTGATTTCAGCAAAAATCAGGATGTCCCAAAAAGTGTAACCCATTATTGTGGCAGCACCCATGTTGTAGCAAGGAAAACTCTAGGAACTATTATCTAAACATGATCTTCAAGGATCGGCACTTCATATTTTCCTTCAAAGACTAATCCTCTTATGTTCAAATTAACAACAATCAAACCTATGACTCATTCTAGGTTTTTGGAATGTCAAAGTAAGAGAGTTGATTTTCCCCCTCTTTGGAATTTACCCTTAATATCATAGAACTTCTAGGAGGGTTAAATTGTTGAATGGAAGGTTCAATTAAATTCTAAGTAAGCTTTTCCTTGTTGTATGGCCTCCTCAAGCCATCCATGCCTCAAGGACTTCACATAGACCCTCATATAACCTTTTGAAATTCTCTAAAATAGTAGGTCATCATCCCTAGATACTTTTTTTCTTTAATATCACAAAATAATCCTTTTAGTGTGAGATTCATAAGTTTGGAAGAATGTTGCTACAAATTGGTCCATGGTGGTGCTTTCTATATGTCACCCTCGTTAGCCTCTTCTTGTTGCGTCAACTCATTTACCACTAATAAAATGCAAGAATTTCAATAGTCAAGGATACAAATTGAATCTACTAATAAACTTTGATGGTATTTAGTTGATATAAAAGGGACACTAGTTGTCTAAGTCCTTGGCTTAATATCTCCACTCTCAAATTTTAGAACAATGAATCGTTTCCAATAGCCTTTGAATAATATGATTAGCTTATTCTTCTTAATTTTTTATGTCTTCCACAATTTTGCAATTTCAAGGTGATATTCAAAGCTACTTTTCCCTCTATACTGATTAAGGGCCGACTTGTCCCCCCTTCTCATTTTGCCTATCAATTCTGCCTACCCACCAAAGTAATTGCCTATGCTCATTCAAATGTACCTTTGCCAATTTATTTGTGAGATATGTTAAGCAAGCTCAATTTATCGATCACCAACTCCATCCTTCTTAATATTTCACATTGCACTATAGAGGATAGGGCATGTGCTAGGGGGTGATCTGATGACAGAGCAGATTCGTCCATGCTAGAATGGGTGAAATAGGAGTCCCCATGCTACTACTATGTTTCCATGTCTTCCTCGCTTGAGTTAGTGAAAGACTTTTCCCATTCATTAAATCAAAAGGAAATAAGCATCTATTGACCATCTTTGTGCTATCAGATGCTTAGAATGTGTAGGTTAAGGGTCACTCATTTATTGATCTAGTTCATAAAAGTCTTAATCAGGTGTTGGGATCCCCCTAGGGATAGGTTATCAAAAGGATTCATTTGTGCATTGGTGCCTTACTCGAGCCCCTATCAATAGTAGTGGCCTCAATAAAAACATCTGGACCTTAACACCGAGCATGTAAGACCCTTATTTTCTACACTACCTCTTGTATTGGTTGGCATGCTCCCCCTTTCCCCTCTCCCCTAAATCTATATTGGCAAGCTCATTATCCTCGTAGCTATCACTCCTATTCATTCTGATTGGACCAATAAAGGGTGGCTTTTAATTACCCACCTTCATCAAAGAGATCTTCCTAATCCTTGCCTTGTATGAAGAGATTTATTTTTTGTCTACTTGGAGGCAACAGAATCACTCTTAGTGAGAGATGAAAAGTACACTTTATTTGTTTTGAGGATTTGTTCTCCTATCTCATTTGTTACTCCAAGGTTGGACCCTTGCTGCTTGTTTTTACATCACCCTATAAAATTTAGGGCCGAAGATGCACTATAGCTCTCTAATACAATCCCTGTAAGAGAGATAATAGAGCCCCCTACCCTATCTAAGGGCCCCCATTATGTATAGGGCTTTGATAGGTTAATTCTTGATGAACATTGAACCTTCTTGTACCACCCTCCAATATTGGCATTTACTTATGGAGCAACAAGAAAATAAAAGATTGATTATTAGGGTAGCCTAGGTAGGAGAAAGACTACCCCCTATGCCAACTATTCCAAGAGAACAAATAAGTTTATTCCCTAACAGTCCTACCAATGCTTGCATTCCAACCTCTTTGATCTAACCATGCCACTTATTCACTATATACTTTGACACATCATTTTCTGAGATAAGACAACTATCTCTCCCTAGGTGATAGCCAAACCAAACTATCAAAAGCTAGATTCCTAATTGAATAGAGGCCCAGATGCCCATGCCAAATTTGTCAATCCTCTATTTTTAATGAAAATCCTCTATTTTTTTTTTTTTAAATCAATGTTTTATTGTTATAGATCTAGCAAAAAATTAAATCTAATTAAAAGTTTTTTTTGGAGCTCTTCATGCATACAGATTAATTTTAATTTACATATCTAAATTTTTTATAAATAATTATAACCTAAGTTTTTTTATTATCAAAGCTATTTTTTTTTAAGATTCAAAATTTAATAATATATAACAAAAAAATTTAAATTTTTTTAGGGCTTTACGCCCTCGGCCCTTTAGACCCTAGGGTATCCACGAGGAGCCAAAGACCCCCACGTTCCCTTTGGTGCCCGGCCTTGCTAGCGGCACCCGCACCTGCTGGGCCCTTCGCATGTATCGCTCCCCCAAACCCTACATTTTAAACTCTTATATTGTTATACCTTTGTTCTTAATGCTTTCCCTTATTGGAAAATGGCTATTATGGCTATTTTAAGACATTATATTAAAGTATGGTCTAATTTTTCGTTTTCTTATGTGGGGTCGGGGCACTTAATCCTAAAATAAGGAAAGCCTAGTATTATATAGGTTTCTAATGGGTTTAGTAGGTATTTATGTGCAAAGATTAGGCGAGGATATTAAACTTTTTTTTTTACCCCAAGTGGGATGTATTTTATAAATGTCAAATGGTTAATATTGGAGCATTGTGTGAGAAAGTAACTTTATACCTATGAAGCCAATATTTTTATGGGAATATTGCTTATGCATGGGTTCGATGCAATTATTTCAACCTATTCAGCCAATTGCCATGTAGAATTAAAAATATGAGCAAAAATACTATAGTTTTTAATTTATTTTTTCTAGAAAAATGTGAAAAATATAATTTATTTTTTTTTCCTATTAGGTGATACTTCAAACAGTTAATGCAAAAAAACATATTTTTGTATTTTCAAATAAATGAAAATAAATGAATTAATTGAATTCAAGTTGAGGACAATTATTTTCGTTAAGTGAACGAAGTGACATTTGTTGTTGCAAGGACCATATATGTCTTGTCTATATTTATAGACAATAAATTTTGATTCATGCCTCCTCACTCAATTGTAAACTCCGTGGAACAAGGTCAGATTTTCTTACTTATTGCAAATCAATGCCTTTGGCCTATGAGGGAAGTTGGGATGGGAAGCGTCCTCATTTCAATGGTCACTGGTTAGTCAACTTTTGGGGGAGTTTTTTGTGTTTGGAATTATTTTGTAACCTTGTAATAGAATTCCTCCTGTATTTAGAAGGCTTTGCTCTGTTTTTGGCAAGATTAACACACCTATTCCATCTGCTTCAAAAAAAGGTATAAAAATTAACATCTTCTTTCAAACCTTTTTTTTCCTTTAGAAAATTAGCTTTTGTTGCAGACAATGTTGTGGACAATATAAAATGCTTTGAACATTCTAGAAAATCTAGGAACCTTTGGAAATGAATTAGTGTAGGTAAGTCTACCCAAATAATATGAATGTTCATAGAATTCCTACACTCTCTAGAAACATCCTTTCTGTTTCCATGACGCTTCGGAGTATGCCCTTGTGATTCTAGTTATTTCCATAAAGTTGAATTTTGTTTACTTTTCTTTGTTTGACATGGTTAGTCAGTACTGCATTGCTTCTAAACATGTAGTACCTTTAAGGCCTTAAGTGAAGGACACTAATTTTAAAAAGTATATAGCATTATTCAGGATTAGATATCATGAAGAACCCTTCAGAGGAAAGGTGATCAAATTCAGACTATATTAATAGCCTGGCTACGAAAAGAAGAGGCAGAGAGATCAGGATTCCCAGATTGGACCCTCCTAGCCACCCTGGGCTTCTTTTGACCTCCTCTACCACTACTTCTCCCTGGGATTCAGGTCTTCAAGATTGAAGCAGTTAAATAATACATCCAATACACACATTGTAGCACAATGTCCATTTGACAAGCTGTTACCTTGAAGGTTCAGTATCTACAGAGCAGTTAGCATCCAGGAAGTGCCTGCCCCCAAGGAAGAACTCACGAGCTCACCCACCAAGGGACAAGGGCAGCCACTTCCACCTCCAACCCACACCCCCCCCCAATCCAACCCCTATTATAGAGTAGACATCGAAGGCCCAACCCCAGAGAGAGAGGAACAACTCACCTCTCACCCACCCATGGATACAGAAAGAGAACTCCCAGAGGAACCACTCCAACAAAGCGCAACTAGAGGAGTCCGAGGAGAGCAACCCCACTTACCCTTTACAACTCATGCCTAACCCCAACACCTTGCTCTACACAACACCACCCACTACACTGTTTAGCGCATTGTGATTTCCAAAAGGGACTTTGGCGATATCATGAAGAACAAGGGTAGTATTTTCATGTGGAGGATTTTACTAGATCTTTCAGCTAAAGACACATTTCTTCCTTCATCATATCTATAAAAATAAAAAGTTTTTAATATGTTAGTTTGTTCTCTAATTCAAGAAAACAGATGAAAGAGAAAAACCATGAAATCAAGTGCACATCACCTTTGTGCTGGACTCATCATTGACTCCCTCTCTTCCCTTGCCAAAACCATGGCATTGGAGGACTCTCTTTTGAAATTAGCAAACCTTTGAAACATCTTCAGTCTATGGCACAGTGGCACATCAAAGTAGATAGAAATTAATCTTACTAACTTAGATATATAAGTTGGAGAATTCATCTGATAAAGAAAAAAAACTACTCACTATCCTCTGCTAGAGTCTTTTCTAAATCCTTTTGAATTGTATATGAGTGAAGATAGGATAGACAAACTAAGATCGTATAGGGGAAAAAGGAAAATGGAAAAGCACTAAGAGGACGCGTAGTGCCCACAAACGCACAATTACTCACACGTTATAGATGCATCTATGGCGTGTCTACAAATGCAGATCACTTTGAGAAGATAGTTGTCAACCATATAGGTTTCTCTATTTTAAATTTGCATATATTAAATATTAAAGCATATATTAAATATTAAATAAATTTAAAAACTAATTTAATCTTAATGGTCGACATAAATGTTTATTTCAATTGGTTTATAGCAGCATTTATCTAGTAAATTTTCATTGTTTTTAATTTTATTAAATATAAATAAAAGTTATTTTAATAGTTAAATATAATTCTAAATTTTTAATTTTAAAATAATTAAGTAGGTATAAATATTATTTTGGTTTGACAAAATAATAATTAAAATTAAAATTATTATGGTCATTGTATTGAATATAATGATTAATCATCAAACCAAATGGTTTTAAATATAAATTAAAATGATAAAGTTATTATTATATAAGTTGTAAATTTTTAATTCCTTGTGTTGTGGTTCATGATTAGCTGAAAACAAATTCACCACATTTGAATCTAGTCAGTTGTTTGGATGTCAAGTGCATATACAAATAACAAAAAAATATATTGGCTATAAGTCATCATAATAGTTCAATGAATTGTAGTAGTATAAGTAACTAAGAATAACATAAAGAAGCAAGTATTGAACACCTTCTCCAAAAATATAACATAAAATTTAGAAATCTATTGATCCAAGATTAAAAAAAATGTGTTGAAATTGATAGATAAAAGAATACAGTCCATAATTGATTATTTAACAAATAGGAAAGATGAGGCTAAATGGCATTTATAAGCTCTACATTCATATGTTCGCTGTGGTCCATTGTGAGTTATATATTTTCTTTATCCCAACGTGCTGCCTGTTTATATATACAATTCCTGTGTTGCCCACAACTATCAATTTTAAAAGCTTTTCTATTTAAATGCACGTCTCAATACAGCATCTAAGCAGCTGTCCCAATACTTTTCTATTTCAATTTGGAGACCTTTCGAATAGAGTTTGTTATTATAAAATAACATGCAACTTTCATGGACAAATCTGCACAAGAAACCAATCAAATCTGCACAAGAAACCAATCAAGTCTGCTCATGGTTTTTGTTTTTAGTCGGAGGAAAAAACAGCAGATAACGGCGGTCTTTTCCCGCAAAAGCAGCCAGGTAGGATGACACATTTCCGGGAGCAAAAGCTCCCATTAATAAGTCTATGGGCTAAAAATAGATATAGAGATGTGCAATGGTCAAATTTGTATATTTATGTTATTTTAAATTTAATTTGATGTTTATTTCAAGGATATGTATAAATATATTGATAAATAGTGTAGACTTATGTGAAGTAAATTATTTCTCTAGAATTTTATCTATCTATATACATATTTCCATGCACTTAGCTTCTATCTTATCTTTACACATGCATATCTTTTATATATTTGCCTTATCCACACATTTATTACATGTATTTGTATAGTTATCTTCATATACTTTGAATTTGACCGTTTCATTATCCAAGGTCATTTATGTGGTTGCAAGGTCAACCTTGTGGTTACAAATTTGACCTAATCATTTCTAAAATTCAAAATTCATAATTGGTTGATTGGCCTCCTTTATTTTCTTGCCTTAAATTGACTAAATACATGTTTTGAGAAATTTGATGCTATGTATTAATATTTGAAGGCATTCAATGTATTCATCTTTCATCTCTTAAGATTCCTCTCTCATCCTAGAACATTAAAGGAGTAATCAATAACGAAACATTTGGGTTTCGTGCACTAAAAGGACTAACAAATCTACATACGTCATTCTAGGGCCCATGTGTGTTGTCTTCAATCTTTTAGACATATTTTTGGGGGTGGACCTATGAAAACATGTCTCTTTGAGACACAATGGCAAACCTTACAAGGTATTTCTAAATATTCCAGGCATCAAACATCAAAAAAGAGTAGAGGAGACAAACATTAACTAGGGGAGTGACAAAACAAAAGTGTACATGGAACAAGGTCAGCTCTGAATGTAGAGAATGAATTTGCAACCACTGACTTGACCCAGACTGATAGAATCTACCCCAAACAGAGCACAAATTTAGCGTAGGATGTGAAGCACTTCACTGATAGAGAGATAAAACCTTTCAAGACAAAAAAAACACTCAAATTCTAGAAATCTTCACCAACAATATACATTCTTTAGTTAACAAATTAAATATCTCTATCCCCTATATTTATTTTTCCTAAAATAAGTTATACCTGTTAAAATTCATCTAATTATCAATCCCAACTATCATCATTAATACTAATTTTTTTATTGGATTAAGCAAAAAGATTATAGAAATAGCCGAAGGAAATACCTACAAGAATAAGCAAGAAAAGAAAGCTAGAAGGCTACCATGAAAACTCAACAACTCTACACAACCACCCATAAAATAGAAAAAATTAACATAGCAAGGGTAGCAATAATAAACTACTAGCACATGACTACCATACAAAAATCCAATCAACCATACAAAGAAGCATTTCATCAAATTATCTAATTAGTAGCAGCCCATACTCCTTTGACTTCCTCACTATCTTTAGCAAAAGAATAAAAAAATCTAGATCCTATTCCCAATACAAATCAATTGTCTGCATTAATGATCTTGAAAGGCATCATGGATTGCAGATGTATCCTATTAGCCTAACTGAAGCTTCATGATCGAATTCTGACCTTCAACAGTTTGAAGTTGAGCTTTAAGAGACTGAATAGTTCTTTCCATGTCAATGTTGGTCTTCGGGTAGTCATGGAGGATGGTAGTTAGATTAGTGATTTGAAGAGACAATCTCAAGCAAATCATTTGGATCTCAAGTTGCAAGGGCATGAAAGTATTGGAGAACACAACCAAGCAACAAGCTTTTCAAAGGAAGTTGAGGAGAACCTGCCTGCAAGTCTGGGTGAAAACATTATGGAGGGGGGAAGCACCAAGAAGTGCACATTTCCAAGACCAGGCTTGAGGGAAGATAGTAGGAAGCATTGAGAAGAGCTTAAGCCACAAGTTACGATCATGGGAACAAAACCAGAAAGCATGTTTAATAGACTCATTTTGGCACAAAATGAACAAGAAGGGGAAGGAGATAGGAATTTAAGACTATCACCAAAGGGCAATTTGATGCACAGAACCTTCCATGTTGTCAATTGAGATTGAGCATTAGCTTTGGACTTCCATATTTGTAAACTTAGTTTATTCAACTTTGGGCGATTAAATCTACATTTGCATTTGACATTGAGGCACGGTGAAAGGGAGATTGGAGGGAGGAGTTGTTTATAAATAGTTTTTAGGGGAAAGAAACAAATGTTGCACTTATTAGGCCACCTCCAATCTTTTAGAAAATTAGCATGCCAATGTGAAGATAGAAGACCAATGAGTTCAGAAGGAACAAGCAGTTGGATATTAAAAATACACTATTTGGTGGAGGGAGATAGATTGAACTACAACTTGAGCTATTGTCAGGACTTCTAATTGGAGGAGGTTGAGTCCTAATGTTCTTGAAAAACCTGGATTCCTTTTTTACATAGACCTACTTGCATTTGAATTCCTCAATGATCCCTAAGGGATTGCTCTCTTGCCGAGTTAGGCGGTTCCACTAAATGGAGGAGGTGGAAAAGCTTAAACTATGGCTAAGGGATTGGTCATGCCATGTCAACTTCATTGAGGCTGCTTACCAAGCCTTCCAAATGGAGTTGAATGGAGCAGACCCATGTGTTTTGAAGAAATGAGCAAGAAGGAGCTTGTCTTTCCATTTAACTTGAACTAATGAGTTACTTGTAGAAGGACATCAGATACGAAATCAAACTAGATGCTTCTAAGGAGCCTCCCCTTCCAATGCCTACACTATCCTTTTGGTTGTAAAGCAAATACCATGAATGAGAGGGTCAATAATTCCTAATCCCCCTTTGTCTTTTAGTTGAATATAGTGTAACCAAGATGTGGGTGGGTGTCCTTTATGGTTGCCCCATTTAGCCCAAACAAAGTTCCTTATTTTCTGAGTTAGTTGATTATAATAAGATTTTGAAGGTAACTAGCATGAGGAGATATAAACATGGCTCACCAATAGGATTTTGTTTGCAACCTAAATGTGGCCCACCATAGATAAGAAATAGTTGGTCCAGTTCATAAATTTTCTTTTGATTTTGGTCATGAACCATTTCCACATATCTTTGAGGGACACTCCAATGCCAAATAGGATACCAAGGTACCTAGTAATGGTGTCATGCTTCACTTCTCGCCATTCACTAGGAATCCAAGGGGGATGTTAGTTGGGGCTAGTCCTAATGAATTCAATTTTATGCATAACCAATTTAGAACCAGAGATTGTGCAAAAAAGTTCCAATATGTCCAACGTGTGGGTCACTTCATTGGCAAAATTTTGAATGAATAACATACTATCATTGAAAAAATGAGAGTTGAGAGCTTTGGCATTGCCAAGTAGGGAAATACCATGGATGAGCTTTGTGGCAAGCGCATGCTGAAATAATTAACCAAGAGCATCAACAACTAAAATTAAGAGAAAAGGAGCAAGAGAGAAGCCTTGACATGGATTTTAGTAAGGAGAATCTTGGAGAAAGGGATCCATTAGCAACAACTCTAGCATTCACGTCCATGAACAACATCTTGTTTTGTTCACATAGCTTGGGACCAAAACCTAACCATTTTAACATGTTAAGAATAAACGGCCAGCTAATGTGATCATAAGCTTTATCAAAATCAAGCTTGACAATTAGATCATCTTGAATAGTTTGTTGTGCCCATTCCATGGCTTCCCAAGCAAGAACTAAGTTGTCTAGAATAAATCTTCCACCTAAGAATCTAGTTTGTTCTGGCCATACAATCTCTTATGTGATGAATTTTATTCTATAGGCTAGAGCTTTGGCAATGATTTTGTAGGATATGTTAAGGAGAGTAATAGGCCTCCAACAATTCATGATATCTTCATCTTTGCCTTTAGGAAGGAGTTTGATTAGACCTTGATTAATGATTGCCCCCAAGTAATTTATTTCAATGCCTTCTAGGTAGACATGATAGAAGTCTTCTCGTATGTGAGGCTAGAGAGCTCTGTAGAATTCAACTGGAAGGCCATCTATTGTTGGGCTCTTTTCCAATGCCAAACAACACAGAGCTTCATCTAGCTCTTCTATGGAAATAAAGTGGTTAAGGAAATGATTGTACTCAGTGTCTATTTTGCGAGGGATGCAATAGGACACACTTTCTTCAATAATGGGAAGAAGGGGATCTCTAGTTGATTCGTCAATGAAAAGTTTTTTGTAATGTTCATAAATTTTTTTCATTATAGTAGGAAGGCTAGTCTGTAAGACACCATTAGCAGATTTTATGCTAGAAATATGCTCTTTTTTATACTTGTGTTGTAGGTATTGGAAGAAAAATTTAGGCCCTCTATCTCCATCCTTTATCCATTGATGACATGCATGCACTTAAGATCCTTTGCCTTTATAAATAGCCAATTTTTTAAGGAGATTCTTAATGTTTTCCACCAACTATTGAACTGAGATATTATGGGGGTTAGAGGCAAGAATAGAATGGTTGTGTTCTAGCTATCCTTTAAGAAAATTTTCAAGTCTATGTTGCTTGGCAACAACTCTTTGACCATAGTCACGAAGAAACAAAGTGCAATGGACAATGGTTCTTTCCCACCAACTAATCCATCTATCTTGTTGTGGTTTAGGTTCAACATTCTAGATAGCAAGGAGGCCATCACTGTAGTCCTAGTGCTTTAAGTGGGAAACATTTAGCTTAAAAGAAAGATCATTAGGGAGGGGGGTGGAATTGGTGAAGGAGAGTGTGGTGAAAATGGGGAGATGATATGAAAATGTGGTAGAGAGATTAAGATGGACAATAAGGCCAATAGGTGAGAGAAGAATATGACAATTGGGAGAGATACAATTTAGGTCAACTAGGTGTTCCACCATGTTGAAATCACTCCCAAGACCCACTTAGCATTGGGGAGGCAAAGGCGAAGCTAATTCCAAAGCTTGGTTCTCTCAACACGGGAGTTAGGAGCATAGATAGAGCAAAACCCAAGTATAGTGTCTTGTATGAGAATGGTAGCCCAAACACAACAATTATTAGGGTTAGACCTAGAAGCCACAAGTCGTCTGGCAAGCCAAGGTACAAGACCCAAAACCGCTCCACCACCACCATTACAGTGTTTGGTGTGGATAAAGAGAACCTCTTGCCAAATGGATGAGAGAGTAGCATCCAATTGGATCGCACTAACCTTAACTTCTTAAAGCATGATAATATCATAATGGTTATTCTAAATGGATTGCTTGACTTGAAACTTACAGGCGAGGATTGTCAAACCCTGAACATTCCAAGATTGGACATGACACTTCATTGGGAGGAATTGGGAAGAGTTTCCTCATCCACAAAAGAACATTTAGTTGGTTCTCTAGAGAGTAAGCTTGCTCATCTATAATACCATCTTGTAGAAACATTCCCAAGAGGGGGATCAGGATCGTGTCCTCAAATGGCTATCTGGTTGAGACAATGGAACCACATCAGATAGAGTACTCTTAGACTCAAGAGGAGCCTCTTTCCTTTGATTAGAGGCCTTGTTCCCAACCTCTATCACAACATCTTTGAAGGATATGGACCCAATGGGAGAGGGAGGATGATAGGAGGAGGATGGGATGGAAGGCAAATGGGGGGGTTGGGGCCGATAGCGGGTTAGAAATGGATGATAGTTGATTAAAGTTAGGGGGGTGGAATGAACAATAATAGAAGACTTCTAGTTGACCTCAACAACAACCTCATTAACTGATGTGAGCTACTAGGAGATGGTTGTTGTGGGTGAGGTTTGCAGACTGCGCAACCTCGAATGAGATGACCTTCCCTATGGCAATACAAACTGGCATTTGGCTTATTTAAATAGGTGATTCGTTGGTCGATTTCAAACCCAGGGCCAACTAGTTTGTTAGTGTCACTATCAAGAAGGGGTTGAGTTAAGTCCATCTCAACGCAAGCTCTAGGTTGGACATGCAAGCTGACCCATTTATTAGAGTGTTGTTTACACCAAAGAATTCTGCCCAATTGAGAGGCAATGTCTTAAAGGAATGGATAGAAGGCTAGGTTAAGAAAAGGAAATTCAACCCACATAGGGTACTTTGATTTAGAAATCCTTTCTAGATGGAAATTTAGATTCCAGGCTTGGACATAACATGTTTGGCCACAAATAATCCATGAGCAGAGCAGCCCTAGCATGGTCTGGGTCGACAAATGTACAAGGAACATATCACCTACCCAATCCCCTAATTAATACTAATTAGCCTAGACTACAGTTAGGAAAAGTTTATTTTCCTCTCCAAGATGTACATGTATTTTATGTATATACGCACATATTTTTTCCCAAGGAAAAAACCTCATAATTTCAATCGATAAAAGAAATTACATATGGAAGAAACAACAAAATATTTTGGAGGAAAAAAAATAGAAATAAAGAGGGGAGAAACAACAACGAAGAAAACCCCCCCAAAAAAGGGGAAAGTCAGAGAAGACCAAAGAGACCTTTAGCCAGCACACCAAATTATCCACAAAAGAGGAGGATTCAAAGCCCACCAAAGACACAAATAGCTTGCCTAAAAAATGGAACCTCCAAGTGTAGCTACTGCATATATGTTGCAGCAAAAAAAACCTCAAGGAGTAGAACAGTAGATACACAGAGTCAATAGATGTGCATATACATATTATGCATATGTATATATAACAAGAGACGCATTGCGTCAAGTTCCTGCCGATGTTGTGTTGAGTGTAATGAGTGTTGTTATAGTTAATTAATGTAAAAGTTACATTTAATTTGTTGTATATTTTAATCAAAGAACAATTCATATGATTGATGCATAGATATACAATTATGAATCGATCACGTCTTTTAAAATATTAATTAACTAACATTTTTTAGGTGGTTTGAGATTGTTTGTTTGTACATGTCAAAAGAAATTTCAGGTCAACTTACTCATCATGAACCAAAAACATAAGTTAGAAATGCATGGGTATGTGGATTTTACCATTACATTGTTCCATCACTTTGAATTGCATGTGAACTACCATAAGCATGCATATCAAAATAAAATCAAACATCCAAAATGGAAATTAAATATTTTTTTAGATAGTCAAAAGCTAAGCTATATGTGGGAAGTATCAAAATTTGTGATAAGTAAGGACGACCACAAAATTTACTACTGATTTAAGTAATGCAACAGACTAGCTTGACTTTGCTCCATTGCATCAAACGCATTATGCTTTCTGTAGTCCTAAGTGATCTTTGTTAGCTTAGGTGCTTTTGATATCTCTCAGCGGAATGAGTTCACTTCAAGCTGAGATTTACTTGTTAATGAAACATCTTCTACCTTTGCTTCTCTCATGGTAAACCTGGAGGCTGCAATTATTTTCTTCATGGCATGGGCTTTAGGGTTAGTATTGTGCCATATTTGGTTACTGTTAATTCTATTTTGTAAATTATGATCTCTGTATTAACAAGAAGAGAACGAAGAATAAATTATAGAAAGAGAAATTTACTCTAAAGATACACAGATAATTGTCTTATGAAACAAGCAGCATTAAATTTAGAATTACGTTGTTTCCTTGTTCTTGCTGGAATATGAAATTTTCTTAAAAGCTAACTTTGTAGATGATATGTTAGTATGAACCACATATTTTGGCTTATAAAGTTTAAAACTGTATGTTTGAGGGATCGAAATCTGATCAAATACCCTTAATATGTCTGAAAGACTGTAGGATTTCAATATTGTGCACTCTTTAACAGCTATAAAAATAGAGAGAAATATATGTAGATGTAGGAAACAAAGGGGAAAGATTACCAGAAAATAGATTTTGCTGTAAACTGTATGGGTTGGTTCTGACATAGAACAGTTCACAGTTTCACCAGCTCAGTAAGTTCTGCCGACAGTTGAACCGGTTCATTAGTTGAATCGGTTCAAGAGTTCACAGTTTCGGTGGCTCAGTAAGTTCTGCCGATAGTTGAACCGGTTCATTGGTTCAATCAGTTCAAGAGTTCACAGTTTCGCCAGCTCCGTAAGTTCTGCCTACAGTTGAACCAGTTCATTGAACCGGTTCATTGGTTCAATCGGTTCAATAGTTCACAGTTTCGCCGGCTCAGTAAGTTCTACCAACAGTTGAACTGGTTCATTGGTTCAATCGGTTCAATAGTTTAGAGTTTCACCGGCTCAGTAAGTTCTGCCGACAGTTGAACCAGTTCATTGAACCGGTTCATTGGTTCAATCAATTCAAGAGTTCATAGTTTCACCGGCTCAGTAAGTTCTGCCGACAGTTGAACCGGTTCATTGGTTCAATCGGTTCAAGAGTTCACAGTTTCGCGGGCTGCGTAAGTTCTTCCTACAATTGAACCGGTTCATTGGTTCCATCGGTTCAACAGTTCACAGTTTCACCGGCTCAGTAAGTTCTGCTGACAATTGAACCGGTTCATTGAACCAATTCATTGGTTCAGTTGGTTCAACAGTTCAGAGTTTCGACAGCTCAGTAAGTTTTGCCAACAGTTGAACCAGTTCATTGAACAGGTTCATTGGTTTAATCGGTTCAAGAGTTCACAGTTTCGCCAGCTCAGTAAGTTCTGTCGACAGTTGAACCGGTTCATTGGTTCAATCGGTTCAACAGTTGCATTGGAACGGTTTAATGTTGGAGATGACTGTCCAATTTTTAATGGGTTGTGTCAATACTACCAAAGATATGCTGGCGGCTGTATTGGTTGTGCTGTCAAACTTAAATCACAAACAATGTGACATTGCAATTAATTGGGCTGGAGGTGTTCATCATGCAAAAAAGTGTGAGGCGTCTCGATTTTGCAATGTAAATGACATTGTTCTATCCATTCGAGAGCTACTGAAATATCACAAGGTGTGTTTCCAAATGTTTCAATATCTGCATTATTTTCTTTTTCTTTATATAATCAAACTTGTTGAAATTTTCTTTTTTTGTTTTGTGAAGATAAATGCTCACGTGAAAAATTTCGTGAATGTCTTATTAGTTATTTAGAGGACTTCTTTTTCTTTGCAAATATGATTACGTCTATTGACCCTAAGTAGTCTTTTGTAATTTTATATTCTTGTCTCCCTAGTTTTGCGTTAAATTTATACTTATGCGAGTGTTGCAGACTTTGGATAAACTAATTTCAAAATTAGAATTCATAAAAGGAATGCATGTTGCAAATTACTTGTGAGGAATCTGTTAGGTCTCAAAAATGCAAGTTGCTAATCCTAAGAGGATGCCAGGCTCTATGTTTGGATTTGCAACGTTTTTGAACTAACTTGACGAAATCAACCTTCAAGGTTTGATGATTTCCTACACTTTAGGTCCTGCTACGCCTAGGTGGGTGAACCTTGAAATATTAAAGCAGTCTGAGTGTGGATGAATGGACTAACTAGGTCTATCTACAATGGCATAGGATGTAGGATAGATGACAAAGCTGACTAATTAATTCTATGTATAATGTTTAATTGAGTGATTGGCAGAAATTGTATAAGCAATATCAAGGTAAAAGGTTTTAAATAATGAGTTTAATGAGACTAGTGCCTTATTGGGTAACAGAGTCAATTTGAAGGACCTAGACCAGTAGTTTCTTAATGGTAATAATTCTAGATATTTGGCACAGTTCTGGTTTATAGCTTGTATAAACGTGCAAGTAAATGACTGACAGACTCTTCTTGATAATCCAATCAAATAAAATCAGATATCTTATAATTCACCAGAAGGTATTTTAATCCTTACTTGAAGGAACCAAATGAAATGAATGGACAAGATTAACAGATATTATTTTACTGGAGACAGTATGTCAATCCTAATTATATGGCTCTACTTAGTAATCCCAACTTACTACTTCCAGGCTACTGTGAATAAATTAGAAGGGTTTAATTCCTTAGATGGACACCAACCAAATTAATCACATAAATACAGCAAATGTGTATTGACAGATTAAATATATACTTGATATCTTAATCTGAATAACAGGGAAATGCAGAAATGGAGACAGCCACACAATTGAATAATTTCAACAAATAACTGATACCAAAGTAGAAATACTGAATCAGAGAACTTCAAACTTCTTCTTCAAATAAAATATGCAACATAGTCATTTTGGAATATTGTATATTATGTATATATGAATATCTTCTACTGCTGATGATTTTTCAGCATCGATTGTTTAAACTTATATAGATATTTTCATGAAGAGATACAACTCTTCAATAAGTCTCTTGGGAATTTAACCAACATAAACAATAATTACATAAGCTTAATTAGGCTCTATTTAGCCATAAATAGACTTTTGCCAGATGATCTAAATACTCTTGCTCATGGTGAGAATCAGTAAGATCAACTGCGCTCCTGGTGATTATATCAAGGGTGACCATTTCCTCCAATTGTTTGCACACTTCTTTAGACGCAGAGGCTTTATCTTTCAGAGCTCCTGTGGCTTTGTGCAATATAACTTGACAATCAACAGTCCACTCTTCTTTGCTCTTTACCTCTCCATTATCTTTAAATATCCTGGGCACTCCTGCGTCTGAGGCATCAGTCCCTTCCTTAGCATCAGCTTTGAGTTTATCATAATAATTCTGGTGCTGTTTGAGCAATGCTCTTGCATCAGAGATATCTGTACCATCAGTGGCACTTTTGTTTTGTAACTTAATCACCTTTTCTTGTATCCTCTTATCAAGCCTTTCATGTTCTTTGACTGCTTTATGATTTTCTGAGTAGTTATCCCAAAACTGGTTTAACCACCGTACCATGTTTGCATACCTGCTCTGCAGTATTCTAACAAATGCATCTATTTGAATTTGTTTGGCCTGATCAGGGGATATTACTTGACTACCTTGTGAGCTCTCACCTTGAGTTATTCTTTTTGTAGATTGGCCAAAGGTGCTCTTAACAGCGTCCATCAAGTAGTCATTCTCTTTTGTTAATCTCTCACAATTCAGTTTATAAGCATCTCTTTCCTTGATTAACATCTGAGCTTGTGCTTTATTTAACTTTGCAACATTGATACCAATGTCTGCAGTAATTATAGGGTCAGTTTCACCTACTCTGAAAGTCATAACATGGCCAAAAGTTTTTTCAGTGTCTATGATGGCCGTCTTCTTATGGGGAGGATACAATGCCCATATCATCAAAGAATTTTCATCATTATTGTATCTAGTCCCCATATATACTTCATTAACTCCTTCTGGAGTAAGCTTATACTTGTCATTAGCATTATTCAAAAAGCTATCAAAAACCAAGGCAGAATTCAAATCCAAACCAGGAAAAATCATAACCCCTGCATCTTTGAGCAGCTGTCTGCCTTTGCTTGGTGTCATGTCCTGCATTTCCTTATCCACTGTTTCCTTCAACATATCTAATAACTGTTTTTCATTGTCAGCAGAAATATCATCTACTGACTCTCTAATTTATTTTCCTTTGTATTTATACAGGAATGACTTAAATTCCTTTGACTGAATGAATGTATCATCTGAAATGAAAGAATCATAAGCCTTTTGCCGTGGATCTTCATCAGCAGACCCCTCCTCATCATGTAGCACAACTGGAGGCTGATATTGTTGCATCTTCCTTTTGGACATTTCTATTGTTTTTTCTTGTGGCTGCTCCTGTTCTGCCAGTTCTTCATCTTCAGAGGATACCACTTCAACCTCTGCTAGCAGCTTTTTCTTTTCATTTAACTCCCTATTATATTTCTCTACCACCAATTCGACTTCAGCTTCTTCCAAATTTCTAATAACATCATCATGTGGATAATGGATGTGCATGTACCCACTGAGATTTTGTTTTCTTCTTGCAGAATCAATAAAACCTTCAGGGTCGAACCCTTTCCTTACTTCAGCAGTCATCATATTATAATGCATTAATTTGTCCAAAATGAGATTGTATCCTTCTTTCGAAACCACAGTAAAATCTCCAAAACACAAAGTACTGGCCATGAATGATTGTTTATCATGCGAACTTAGATGCATGACATTTGAACAATGCATCTGCCTAATTATTTCCAAATATGCAATTCTGTCAGGGACAGTTTTAGGCAATATAAATGGGGCACCCTCAAAACCATAAACTCTGATCATAGTAGCATCCTCAAAACAATACCAATCTCCCCAATTATGAGTGACAGTAGGGGGGCCACCAAAATCTTTTGGTCTGAGGAATCTTTTTATTTCATTTGAAATTGAGTATTCACAAGGGTGATTGAAATACCTATACAGTACTTTTACACAATGCTCTTCAAATTGAGCATAGCTAGAGTTGGCATACCTGCTATCCCAGATTCTGGTCCACAGTTGTACAGGTATCTTTTCCCCTTTCTTATCTGCAGCAACAACTCGAAACTCACTTGGCCACAACCCTACCTCCTGGCCATAGTATAACACCATATGCATAAGTATTGAGTAATGCTCAAAAGAGCATGCTGGAGCATTGTTCTTTATTGCAGATAGACCAGAATCTATTCTATTAGCAATGTAAGAAGCATAATCAAATTGTCTAGCATTATGACACTGGATATCAGAGGCTATGACCATCAGAGGAATAGTCATGAATTCAGGGACCTCTGAGCCAAGGACTTGACCTACAGAAAAATAAGTATGCTGTATATATGGCTCAAATATAGCAATATGAAAAGGAGGGCCATCATTTTCAGTTAAAGGCATCACTTCTCCTTCAACCCTGGGCCTATGAATGGGCAACCTCCATCCATTGTAAGTTGTGTCCATTCTCCAATATTCTTTATCCAGGTCTTCATAAATGATAGGGACAGTGCATAAATCATCCAAATCAAAAACCTCACAAATAGCATTTTTTGATAAATGTACAATTGGTTCTCCCTGTGGGTTGCAGATGGCTTTCAGGTTTGTATTATAATATCTGGCAAGCAGTTGGAGGAGTTCCACATTCAGGAATACATTGGGCACAACCAGTTTTCCCAGATTCAAGTGCCATGGGTTTGACACAGGGGCATTTCTAAACCTTCTGTTGTAGTGGAATCTAAAGAGCTCATACCCCCTAATTGGGGTCCAGATATCTCCCAGGCGTTTATGTTTATCTTCTAATTTTTCTACTTCTGCCCTGAGTTGGGCAGACCTCCTGGCCTTGGGAGTTGACTCAGGCAACTGATCAATCAGGTCCTGATTTAGTTTTCTATCCTTCACTTTCTCTTCAGGGGTTTGATCAGTTTTTTGCTTTTTTGGCTTACTGGTTTCCCCTTGTGACTTTCTTCCTTTTCCTTTTCCCGGAGTTTCCATTTTTAAAAAATTTGGCAGGAAATTCAAATACAGGCAATATAGTGGTTTGTGTATGTGTACCTGTCGTTCGATGGCTGGAATTGGAAGCCTTTGCTTTTGCCCTGAGAATTCCTCTGTATTCTGCTCTCGGACGGTTTTTTGCAATTATAATGATCGTATGAACTTCGTAGCCGTTTGTATTAATCATCTGATCAATTCAATGTTCATCGCTGTGAAGTGTCACATCGCCATAACTCTTCTTATCGGCTTGATTTTTGAAATGTCTGGGCGACCTCAACATATTTTATGGCGCGAATAGTCAATCGGCGTGACCCCTCAATTGTTTTCCCGATGCTATGTAATGTCATATTTTAAGTGGGCAAGACCATCGGCATGACTTCCTTCATCGCCAAGGTTTTTAGATCTCTCTGCGATATAGCGAGTCCCACCGATATGATTTGCTTATCGGGAAGATAGAGACTATCGGGATAATAAAATATTGTTCTCCCGATCTTTATTGTCTTGCCGATAGTCATCTTCATGTATGAACTTTTATCTTTGTCGGAATGACATTCACTATCGGGATAGCTTTCTCAAGATATCCCGATCCAAATCATCTCCCCGATGACCCTTTTCATATCCTTCATCGGGCAAAGTTTAGTAAAGTGTCACCAACACCTTTTGATCGCCGTGACTTGTGAATCGGCAAGACCTGGTTCTTTTGTTCCGATATGTCAAGTTATCCCGATAGAGGTGTATCGCTGTGAGTCTCGCCGATGGCTTTCTTATCGCCAAGACTCTTAATCATCGGAGGCTTACTTGTTTTCTATCCCGATAGCTTACCTCTCGCCGATGGCTATTTGTTTCGTTACCCCCGCATGCTGTTCGGTGAAACTCTTGCCGAAATGCTTTATCGGTATGATATATACCATCAGGGCATCTTTTAAAAAATCATCCGATAGATATTTGTCATACCGATCGGTATGACCCCTTACCTTTCTTGCTGATGTAAAGTCATCGGTATTACTTACTCCATCGGTGACTTCCACAATTCTTCTTCCGATCTCTATTTTCATGCCGATGGTTGTTTTCAAACGATTCCTTGTGTATCGGTGTAAGCAACACAACCTCTTGCCGATGGATTGATTTTGATGAAATTTGGCACTGCTCATCCATAGACATCTCGTGAGATACAAATTTTTTTTATTATGGTCTTTTTGGGATATTCTTCAGGATTTATTCAAATATGATGGAGTAAGGAGATAGTAAAAATTTCAAATTTATACTGTGCTAACAGAATCTACTGGGTGTTCATTCTCAATATTGAGTAAGAGACTCTAATGCTGGGATACAGATATGTACTGGGATTGATCAAGAGAGGATAATTATAACTGAAATTCTCCATAAAGTATAGATTTCATTTAGTTAGTATATTCCAGTTTTGTGCAGCTTGGAATTTGAACACAGCATCTTACATATAAAAGCTATATACCATACAGTAGAAAAGCATTTCTGGAATTAGTATATTTATGTTTCCTAGCAAATAATACTTTTTTGCAACTAGGACTTGTTTTACCCCTTTATAAGTAGTTGGATTAAAATCTTTCTAGTACTCAAGAAAGCACTTGCACCTGATCAAATGATTTGATATGGGCTGCATAAAATGTCCACATATATTTTATGAGGCTTTGAGAGTCTTTGTTTTTACTTTTGGGAGCTATATTGAGCATAAAAAGAGTCCGTTGTATCTGGAAGCTATATTAGGGTGATTTCTAAATTTATCTCCTTTCATGTTTAAGCTCATATTTCCCAAGATGTAAAATGGTTTCCAACTTTGTAACTCTAAAATGCCCTTTTTGTTTTTATATGATTTTCTTTGTGATGATTATTTTGATGCTTGCATAAAAAATTATTGTTTTGAAATTTGAATAACATAATAAACAGAAATAAATGGGATGTTTGCAAGAGAAAATTTAAAATTTATTACGGCATTGATTTCAAATATTATAGGGAGTTCCCAGAAAATAGGACTGGATTGCTAGAATGTCTGGAAACTTTGAGGGAGCTCTAGGGGGATGATGGTATGAAAAAAGTAGAAGATTTTTATTTACTTTGATGACTATAGATTGAATTTTACTTCTTACTTAGTAATTGGTAGATGGAACACGAATTAAAATACAATGAATCACATCATCACATATGAACATTGATACTTATGAGACTGAGTTGAATCAATAAATTGAGGTGACGAGTTTTAAGACTAATAGCATATATGTCTGGTAAATGTAGAACTATGCTATAAGTATAGACTAAGTAGTAAATAACAAAAAAAAGTAAGAGTCTTATAAATATCCAAAATAGGACGGAGCATACCTGTCTAATGGATGGAGCATACCTAGTAATGGGACAATTAGTTTCCATAAAGTGGTTACAGAAGACACTTTAAAACATCTAGAAACAGTCCTTGGGTGTTCCAGTGTTCTTTAGATCATGAACCACATGGGCAAATATCATTTACACTGTGGCAAGAAACACTATTTATCTCAAAACAATTTTAGATTTAAAACATTATGTTGTATGAACAGTCCAATATGGATTATGGAAATCTCATCAAGCCCCATAATTAAATCCAAGGAAACATTTGTTACAAAGAGGTCCAAGGGCAACAAGTACAATTAGTTTTGGTGGTTTACTTTTAGAGCCTTAGATGTAAGACGCAGGTTCAAATCTACCAAGGAACAAACTCAGTTTGTCTTCTCTAATTTCAGAAAGCCAGAAAACCCAAAAAGACACAATAAACTGGAGAAGCCGGAAAACCTGCTAAAACTCTCTTATCTAAAAAAGTAGAAAACAAAGAGTAAAGGTGTATAATCAACCAAAGGAAATAATTCCACCATGCAAGGCATACATTGTGCCTTAATTTTTAAGGGTAGATTTAATAGCAAATAAAAAAAGAATAGATTTAATCTACAGTTCCAGAAAACAACACAAGAAATTGTCTATAGAGCATGAAGAATGTAACAGAGCATTGAAAAAAATGTTGGAAAGACCAAACACAGATGGGTCAGATTTGATGCCTGCGAAACAAAGTCAAAGCATGCTGATGGAATGCCTCTGCAAGATTACACCTCAAGCATGGGAGACCATTTAAGCTAATTAAAGTCTAGATTGTACTAAATTTACACGTAATTCTTAAAAATACTAAAATAAAATTAACCATGTATGCCAAAAATTAATAGGTAGTGATTACTCAAGCTAATTTCTAATTTAGCAGACAAGCCTCTCAATCCAGAACACGGCGAAAAAATTGCAACTTTTACTCAAATCATAGCATCACTAGTAGGAAGCCATGGAAAATAAAAAAATAGGCCATGATAAGCATAGAGCTAAAATTTACACTCTTTTTTGGAAAATTCCAGTTGATCAGAACCAAACATCAGCAGAATGCTATCAAAGCGAGGAGAAACAAGATAGAAAAGCCGAGAGATGGTTCACCTTTTTCAAAATTTGCAGACACCTGAAACCCAGAATCTCTTTATATTCCCAGAAGTGCAAAAGATGCATACCAAACCAAAAAAAACCAAAAAATTGAACTCCCTAGTAAAATCTTTACAAGCCACTGCTAGACCAATTCTTAACTCAACTACACGGCTTAAAAAGCCAGTAACCCATAAATAAATTTTGGAAATGGACAAAATAGGGGAAAAAGCCAAAAATTTAAAAAAGACAAAGCCTAAATCTACTAGAACTTAACTTCAATTAAATCCAGCTAAAAAGCTCCAAAAACACTAAATTTATCACATATGCCTACTTTAACAACCAAGGCAGCTCAGCTTGCATGGCCATACATTTCACAGCACCAAAGAATCATTACCAAACAAAATCCTGTAAACCTGTAGTTTTTTCTAATTTTTTTATAGTAAACAAATTACTAGAAACAAAATCTCTTAAAAGCTTAACAAAAACATCTGATAAATGAATGCCTTCTGTTTGCGAAAATAGGCTAGTAAATTACAGAAAGTGATCGGTGTCTTCTGCAAATCATAGGTAAAGAGGTGTGAATTTGTAAGAGTAGCACATGGAGCTATCTAAGCTACAGAGAAATATTTAATAAGAGTGTAAGCTACAGATAAATATTTAATAAGATTGTAATTGACAGAGCATCATTAATTAATACCCACTACTCCAATTAATACCCCGCCGTCAGCATTTAACACATTGAATATCAATCAATTCATTTATTTGAAAATAAAAAAATCAAAAATTGATTTTTTGTATTGACTGTTTGAAGTATCACCGAATAGAAAAAAAGATAAATTACATTTTTCTAATTATTAAATAGAAAAAATGAGTTATAGACTATAGTATTTTGCTCATATTTTTAATTCTGCATCACTATTGGCTCAATAAGTTGAACTAATTGCATCTAACCGATGCATAAGTAATCTTGCCAGCGGCAGGAACTAATAAGATTATGATAAGTGTTGTTTATTCGCCAAATTTCTAGAGGTTTGAACATACCATGCATGCAATCCAAGGGGCTTTGATCTCAGTATCAAGTTTGCAAATTATCCTTGGTTAGGGCCAACTTTGGGGCATTTGCTCAAGGTTTGTGGTTTTATTCTATTTATTTATTTTTTTGAATTTTATAGTTTTTATTTACAGAATTTTGCTTATTGAAAATGTAACAACCATCAGAATTAAAAATAGCTCAGGACCATATTAAATTGCACACACTGCAGACTCATTACAAGCACAAGATGATAAAGGCAGGCAGCAAGGCGTATATTAATTAAAGAATAAGGGAAAACCAGAGCTGGTGTAATAAACTTGCATTACTAGTTGAAAGTTGCAACATGAACATATGAATATTAAACAGTTTGTAATCCACAGAGGTTTAGTCCAGATCTGCTGATACAATAGCTACGAGGGCTATAAAATAGAAAACATAACGTAGTCTATTTTTTGCAAAGGACAGGAAACATAAACATATATTGCATGACAATGCAACAGCAAAAATCAAAACATGGTGTGCAATTTAAATAGTATGGAGAGTATGGAGGAGTTTGTTGTGTATAAGATATATGTAGTAAAAATGCGAGTTGTTATGCTTTAGCAAATGATTGATGACAGCCATGTAATCCAGATTTGTTATGATGATGCACTGTATTTGTTTCCTGCAAGATGAGTATGAAGAAGAATGTGAGCATAGTTTATTGTATCAAACTAGCTATAGTGAGGTAATACTACAGTATTGGTGCACAAATTAAATTTGAATGTTATAATTTTCATTTATAACGAAGATATTGCAAGAAAAACTATGGATGTACCTTAGTATATTGGCATCATGTTGTTATTCATGAGGATAGGATGCATTAGTAATGACATTACTCTTATTCAACGTGAAGCTTCCTTTCTTTGAGAAGTCTCGCAACATGAAGATAATTGCTGACTTATCTTCGAGGTACTCCTGATAGGTTATCTTTTGGAGCTCTGGTAGCAATCTTTGAATGATATTGCTAGGGCAGGAACAATGTATGGTTTGATTGTTCTCAGAGATTAGAATGGTTTTGAGATAATGAGAGAAGATGTAAGGGACGTCTTCATTGCATGTATCACATGTGGCAGTTTCATTATTAAGTGCTCCATAGGTATCAAATTTATAGTTGCATTTCGAGTAGAATGCATTGAAAGGGCTGACAAATACATTGGCTATTTTCAATGTTCCTTGTACCGGCAATACAGTTTGAAGTATTATTTTATTTGCACTAGGATTTTTTTGTTAATATTATTTTAAATGTGCAGAGATAAAAATTGGAGATTTGAAGAGTAGTTACTTCAAACGTTGAGTGCATCAAATTGTTTAGGCGATCCAATGTTCTTTTGTCATTCAATGCATCGATGTATGTCGACTGGCTTGTCTGGAGCATGTTGTCTTTGGAACCCATCCGTTTAACAATATTTTTGAAAAGTATTGTTGGAAATTGATTCCTTTTTACTTGTTGTTCTATTGTTAAGAAATGGTGCTGTAAACTCTGGTGAATTTGCACCTGCAAGTGTAAAAGCGGGAAGTTAGGAACGAAAGTGTATATAAAACACACAATTAGGAACCACTGGTGAATGTTTTATTATTAAGGGTTCTAAGCAAGTTCAATGAGGCATTGATGGGCAAAAAAATAAATTGTAAACAAGGAAAAGACACATGGGAAAAAATTGAAGCAGGGAAAAAGAGAACACAGGGTATGCATGATGTATTTTGTGACAGAGGAAGAAATTGCGGAATGTTTAGAATAATACATAGAAAACTATCAGGCATTGAATATTGAACTATTTAGGATTGGACAGATTTCACCTTGCCTTAGAGGTGGTTGATAACAGAGTATAGTAACTTAAATGCATCTTAAATTTGAAATTTGCATAGGAAAACTGACATAATAGCTTCAAAAGCGAAAAATAATTGATCATATTGTCTTCTTCTTGAAGTAACATGCAGGGAAAAATAAATATAGAATTTCTAAATTCTACAGCCACTAAACGACTTTGAAATGGTAAGAGGGTTTGTGAGGAAAGCAAATCTGTGGTACAAAGTTTTTTCCACAAATTGCTAGATTATAATTAACAATAAAAATAGCTCTTGATTTTAAAAATTTACTGTGCATTTTGAATATATGGACAGAAAAGTGCTGCAGTACAAATTAGGTAATAGAACAGGTTTAAGAAATTACTCTAAATTTAGAAAATAAGTTGACGGAATGTCTCTATTACATATTATCAAATAAAAGAGCTCTAAATTTCAAGAAATCACCAAAAAAAAATTGAATATAATGTAAGACAATTGCTGTGAATTTGCAAAAAAACATACAAACAAGAATGCTTTTTGATTTAGACTTGAAAATTGTTCTAGATTTTCAAAATAAACAAACAGAATGATTCTAAATTATGAAACAATGTGCAAACGAAGTCGCTCTAAACTATGAAAAAAAAAGACAAATATCTAATACAAAATAGTAAACAAAAATTGCTCTACTTATTCAATGCAAATGTACAGTAGCACAGTAGCTGAAGCATCTACAAATACAAAGCTTTTGTTGGTGTGGAACATAGAGGGCTGATTTATGTTAAGGGTACAAATTTGGGCATAGGGAGTCCAATTGATGGGGAACTATATGATTGTTTAAAAGGCTTATGTATTGAAATGAATTCTTGTTTCGATCGAGGGCTTGTCCGAATTCTTATGTTTTGAAGGGTTCAGGTTGCTTCTAGTTACTTCTGTATTGTTGTATGGATTAGGTTCTACTGGACATATTTCAGATTACAAGCTTTGAAGCATTAGAAATGATACTTGGTATAACTATAAAGAGAACATAAAATGGACTGGAAACAAATATTAAGATGCAAATTGAGGCATAGATTTGTAAGCACATAAAATACAGCACAATCAACTATCAAGGAAACAGTCTCGATTTGCAAGTACATAAAATAGAGTATGATCAACTATAAAGGAAACATTTGAAGGGCTTTGTGAAGTTGCTTGTGTTTTTTGCATACCTGTGCTTTGTCAAATTCAGAATCTCCATCTTGTACATCTACAATGTATTGTAAAACCTATGTTTTGACTCTTGTAACCAATACACCAATAGTTCTTGTAGCATATGGTGCTGTAGTTGCCATCAATTGTTTTATGGTTGTGCTTGGTATGAATTTATAGCTTAGACAAAGTCGCGGAGTGATTTCGACTGTTGATGACTTGGTTAAAATCAATATGCAGTCACAGTCGCCAGTCATAATCTGTTTTAGGCACAATTTGGAAATTGCATATGCATAGTCCTAAACCTGGGACTATTTTGTCTTCATGAATAGGAACAAGATCAGTAGTTATGTTTAGTGTAATTGTCATTTCACCTTTTGCATCTGTCAGGTCTGCACGAAGCACATCACATGTCTTATTTGTTTTATCCAAAAATGCTTTGTACTTGACAATTACATCACCTTCAAAAACATTGCCTGCTTTATGGGCATTCAAGTCTTCAATTGACACTGACTTCAAAGTCTTTACTTTTGATCTGCAAGTAGTAAAACAAAACTAGTTTAAGCATAGAGTTTTGATAAGGTATAATGCAAATGCAAATGATGAATATTGTTTACCTTTTCAATACTTGTTTGTTGCTAGTTGCCATATGTTCTTCTGGTCTTTTGCCACTGTCCATTGTAAGTTGTATTTTTTTTATCCATTTGTCATTTGCACAGATTGTGTAAGTACAATTACAATATGCTAATGATCTAATGTTATAGTAGAATATGGATGATTGGTGTTATGCAATAAAAGGATAAGACAAATTTGCAAGCAACATATAAAATCAAATTGTATTGAGATGACGAAGCTACACAAACTCCATGTTTGTTGATTTAGACGTTTTCAAAGAAGAAATAGTTGACATATTTAAGAATATTCAGTATTTTGAAAGGGCTGAAACTTTAAAAAAGTAGCTAGATGGTCAGTCCAGTATGCTTCTGATTTGCAAACGACAAAATTTTGTGGTGGTGCATTTGACCATAGATGATCGATCAATGGTCTAGACAGAGCATGAGATTCGTTCATCAGAAATTGCATATTGTGATTTTGCATATGATTTATGAGTAGACTTTTTTTGTAGTTTTCTGTACACATGTCAATGTTGAAATCTCCGACAAGGTACAAGGTTTTGTTTTCATCAAGACATGAAAGTACTTGGTTAGTGATTGTTATGATTTCTGTAAATGGAGCATTTGGTTTGGCATAGAAGTTACATATGTTAATTTCATTGTTCATGCTGATTATTGTTAATGTTATTGCTTTTGTATTTGACGTTGAATGTTGTGTTGTTTTAGAGACTGATATGTTTTTGTTAGTTAAAGACATTAGTCCATGTATATGATATGATGAGTAACAATTGAAACCTTTGAAAGCATTATTGGTATCAGGGACTTGCATATGTGTTTCTTGAAGGCACAAGATATCAGATGCCATTATATCAGTGTCATTGATGATGTATTCTATATGTAGATGTAGATTGCGAGTATTCAATGTACACAATAGTATCTTTGAACTAGTCTTTTGTTGGATATGCTCATTTTCAAATTGCCAACGTGCTGCTGATTCCAGACGAGACATTTCAAGTACTATTTTTTTTTTAATTTTAAAATTTTGTTTGATAAGAGGGTTTAACAAGAATAATGTGTGGATTGTTTTTGTTCGTGAAAGTGCTGTGTATGTTAATCCATGTTGGCTTATGCCCGTAGGATCGAATGCCAATCCTTGCATTGTCAGCCCTTGAGATCTATGTATGGTTCTAGCACAAGCTAGCTGAATTGGAAATTGTTTTCTAATAGTTCTTTTTTTGTTGTTCAATATTTTTTGTATAGGCCTAGCAATGCGAAGTATAGGTGTCCATTCTTTATCAATACTATTGGTATAGCATTGTGCCAATTTTGCACTTTGACGGTGGCCAATGTCTAGGTCATTAAATTTGATCCAAACAATGTCAAAGCCATTGGATATGGTATGTGCTTTAAATGTTCCATCTGATACATTGACTAGACCATCTTGTGTATCATAATTGCCTGCATATATTTCTACGAGCATATTTGGTTTCAAAAGTATTTGGGATGGTAAAGAAGTTGTATGATTATATAGACGTAGTTGATTACAATTTTCATTATGTTCATCAATTGCATTCAATATAGTTAGCTCTCCAGCGACCATTGATAACATTCTTTGATTATGTGCATCAACATCTTTCCTTCTATAAAACAGAAAAGGGAATGTTGGATCCATGGGTGGTGAGCGCAAGCAAGTCTTATTTAAGTATTCTATATCATTGTTTGTCTGTGAACCTACATGTATTCTATTGAGTATTGCAATAAAGTTATCTTTTTGTCGCATAGTTGATTGTAGTTCGTAATATTTTATGTTGTCTTTCCAAAAGTTGTATGGCATTAATTCAGTTGGGGTTGCTTTATTTTCGAAGATAACTGAATCAAGGACAGGCTGTGGGGTGTGTGCAAGAAGTTGTGTCCACTTTTTGGCCAAAAAGTGGAAGTGTTTTTCCTGATTTTCAGAATTTGTCACATTTGACCTAAAAATTTGAAGCACTTAAATGTGGAATCTTGGAAAAAGTCACTAATTATGAATTGTAGTACTCGGAGTCTAGTTTCCAAATATGTAATTTTTTTCAATACCCAGATGATAGAAATTAATTTTGAATAGGCGTTTCTAAAAACCACTGTTTAAAAGTCACTTTTTTTTTACTATACCATGTACGTGTACGTCATCCATATTTTGACCTAAATAATCATATTTTTCAAAATCCTTTTGGGAAAAGCTTTGTAACTCACTGAAGCACGTTTTCCATATTTATTTGTAATTTTTTATTGAATAATTTTTTTTTTATTAATTTTTTATTGGTCATTTTTTGTCTTTTAAAAAATCATCGTGTACGTCACGCATAAGATGACCTAAACTTAACATTTTTTGAAATTTTTTTTTAAAAAATTGAAAAGAATTATCTAAAGTACGTTTTCATACAATTTTTTTTACAAAAAAATATTTTAATAAAAAGTTATTAAAATATTAAAAAACCCTGATAATTCAAGGTTATGAACCTATTTCATCAGAAATTGATTAAAAAATAGAAAAATTAATTTAATTGTAAAAAAAATTACATATTTAGAATCTACATTGTCTCCTCTATAATGGGTTTTAATTTTGTCAAAATATTCTGTAAAATAGACCTTTAAATATATGCCCAAAGTCACTATTTTGTTGTGACATTGACAGGGCCTTCAAGGTGCAGGTCAAACTAGGTCCAGAGGTCAGGGTCGGGTCCCCAAAGCATTTTCTGAAGCGGGTTACAAAGCAAAACCCGAGCCTAAAATTCAAAATTTGAATAACGGGATCCCGTTTATAGAACACGATCCCGTTTATAAAACAGGACCCCGTTTCCTTCTCCATCGGTCGTAAATAAAATGGGATCCCGTTTAATAAACGGGATCGCGTAGTAAATGGGATCCCGTTTTATATAACAGGATCCCGTTTCTTATTTGCCTATTTTTTTAATAAGACTGTTCTATGACTGTCATTTCTGCAACTTGCCCTACAGTACGGCTGACAGCGACTCTTGCAGCATTCTTTGGCATATTTCTTTCCTTTGCAGGTCCATCAACTTGAAGTATTGTTGGTATTTTGATAGAAGCCATCATGGAGACGTTATTTGAGTGGAATTTTGTTGAATTGGTACTTGTTTGAAGGATTTGAAACACATTCAAGTTTTTGACATTACATGCTTTATAAATTTTTTAATCATGGGATCACAAAGTCGTAATAAGAGGAAAGATAGGAAGCTATTAACCCCTGAAGAAATTGAAGCAAAGAGAGTGAAGGAGGCAAAAAGACAAAGAGATAGAAGAGTAAAGATTCAATCAATGAACAATGCTGAAGCATCCAATTCCACAACTATTGAAGATAAAAACATTGAGGAGACCATGGATATAGATGATGCAAGTTTGCAAGAGGTGAATGTGGAAACTAATACGATTATGCAAACTACTCCTGGTATGTCTTCAAATTCCTCTATTAATGCTATGGAGAATGTTTCAATGGGCACAAATCCAGGTACTTCTTCAAATCCACTTTTGAATGAAATGGAAATAGTGTTGATAGGAGATTTAAAACAAGCTGGATATAACAATGTTGAGATTGATAATATTCGTAGAGATCAAAATTTGAAACAAATTGTAGTTGAAAATGAAAATGAAAATCCTTTTGTTGAAAATGAAAATGAAAATCCTTTTGTTGTTGAAAATGAAAATGAAAACCGTTTTGTTGTTGAAAATGAAAATGAAAACCGTTTTGTTGTTGAAAATGAAAACGAAAATCCTTTTGTTGAAAATGAAAATAAAAACCGTTTTGTTGTTGAAAATGAAAACAAAAATCCTTTTGTTGAAAATGAAAATGAAAACCGTTTTGTTGTTGAAAATGAAAATCATTTTGAAGTTGAAAATGAAAATAAAAATCTAGGAAGTGATGTTGAAAATGAGAAATATTTTTTCAAAATTGAAAGAGATGTTTTGGATAATCTTCCTGATAAAATTTCTTGGAGACAAATAAGAACACATGCCAATAGATTATACAAAGAATTTTTTATCGTAAAAAACTATCATTTCAATGTCAACTAATGATGCAATTAATGAGAATGTGGAAAATGAGAAAAGTAATGAAAATGTTAGGCATTTTTGTTAAACCAAGAAGAAAAGATCAATCACTAAAACATGCTATGTCTACTGTTGCTAGTGCCATTGAGTCTATTGGAAGTAATAGTCGATCCAAAGATAAAAATGCAGCAAGACGAGCTATAACAACTGCTATAGTGAATAAAACAACTTTGAATAGAAGAATGGTAAGCAATATTAGTGGAATTCTAAAAATACATCCTAAAACATTGGTAAGAGTGGCAAAAAGAAGAGAAAGTATAGAAAATGATCCAATTAACCAATGTTGGAGTTTTAGTGGTCGACTCCCGAGATCTGACATGAAACTAAATGTTGAAATCAGATCTTTGATCGAAAAATATTGGCATGATAATACTAGGGTATCGTCTAATGGTAGAGATGTTTTAAAATTAAGAGTGGGGTCTAAAGTTCGCGATCCTCATCCAAAACACCTATTAGATACAATGCAAACTGAATTTTATAGAAAATTTTGTGATGAATTAGTGTTACCTGGTAATATTAAAATAAGTCAAAGATCTTTTGAAAAATGCAAACCATGGTATGTAAAGATTAATAAGGAACGAATATCTTGTTGTTGTAAAACGCATGTTCAATTTCGTTATTATTATGATGTGTTTCAATATATACGTTGTACTTTACATCGTAACATGATTATACAGGAATGTGATATTAATATGCCAACTGAAGCAATAAAAGAGTTTATATCAAGTTTGTTCTGTGAAAGATCTAATGAAAAAGGTTTTTATTTAAGTTCATGTATTTCTGGACAATGCACTAGTTGTGGCAATCTTTCTTTGTTAAGAGTTTGTATGCATGAAAGTGTTGAAAATAATTTTGGACAACAATTAGTGGATGTTAAAAGATTTAAGAATGTTGAATATTCTTTAAAAGATGGAAAATTTAGAAAGTGTTGTGATTTAATTACAGAAAAGGTTAGTGTGCATGCATTCATAGCAGAATTTAAAAGTAAAATTGTACCCAAATATGTCAAGCACTCTCAACAAGCTTGATGGCTTGATGGACAATTTCGTGAATGTAGAAACACATTTCCAGTTGGTACTATCCTATCAGTGGTTGATTTTGCAGAAAACTATACTTTAGCTCCACAAGAGGAAATTCAATCACAATATTACAATTCAGTGCAGGTTGCTATGTTTGTTCATATTGTTTATAGACATGCAGATGATAGCACAGAGAATGATAGAAAAGTTTTGAGGGAGTATCATTTCTATTTGAGTGACAACCGGTTACACTCGTCAGAGTTTGTTCAATATTGTTTCAATATATTTTATACAAATTTAAGAGAAAGAGGAATCCAGATGACTGAACATCTTATATGGTCAGATAATTGTACGGGGCAGTTCAAGAATGCTCGAATGTTCTATTGGTTATGTAGGGTTCACAAGGAGAATAATGTCCAACATATGTGGAATTTTTTTGAAGCTGGACATGGTAAAGGAGAACATGATGGAGCTGGTGCATGTGTTAAAAGAATTCTTGCTAGACAACAATTAAAATTTGAGGATGCAGTAAAATTTAAAGATGCACGTGGGATTGTAGATTGGTGCAATACAAGATTATGTACACCTGGATCAAGCGAGTACTCTACAGTTCGTCGATTCTTTTGGTTGGTTGAAGAAGAAAATATTCTACCTAGACTTGATTGCCAAACAATCAGTGGATCTACTAAATGGCATTCATTTAGGAGTTCGAATGCAAGTACATGGACTATCTGGACAAGGGAGCTTGCATGTTTTTGTCAGTTTTGTATTTTAGGAGATTGGGAAGCATGTGAGAATACAGAATGGGTTGAAGAGTGGAAACAAAGACCATTGACACTTGCACAAGCACATAATCAAAGTGAAACAACAATTGAAGACAATGATCAACTGTTTGTATCAGACGATTATGACTGTGTTTCAGACCTTGTACAAGAAGGTAATTTAATTCAAATCATTTCATTTTATTTCACTTTGATTACTAATTTGTAGTGCTCTTATTTATTTATGTGTACATATGAATGCATGTATGTTGATTGGTCAAATTTTATGGACATGTGCAAGTTATTGAATCAAAATTTGTTTTGCAGGACATGTGTATGCTGTTGTTGCACCAAAGAATAATGAAGAGGAAACTGAATATTGGTTGGCTCGTTGTGTGGAGACTAAACATAAGTTAACAGCACCTCGAGAAGATGATGATGGCTTTCCTTATCCAACAGGTTTGATGATCCCCTTAAGACATCCCCTTAAGCAAATTTTGATAACAAGTCTTTGATCCCCTTAAGCATATTGTAAGAACTTCTTTGATCCCCTTAAGCAAATTTTAAGTATTTCTTTGATGATGCCTATCATTATCCAATAGGTTCGGTGGTGGTTGTTGGCACTTGGCTACGGAAATACCTAATAAGGAAGAATGGTTTGCCTGCATTCGAAGATTATGAAACACATAAGAAGATTATACACTACTCACATTTGGTGTTGGCAACAAATATAAAACTAGAGAGGTATCGCGGAAAACCTACAAATAAAGAGTTATGGAACATTTCTATGGAAGACCATGAGACAATCATCGATGCGTTGGAAAAAAGAGAGGATGGAGTGGTACAATGGAATAAGTAAATACAGGTAAATATAGTTAAATAGATTTATATTGTTGTTTTAAATATGTATTAAATACATGTTTTGATATTTCTTGTGCGTTATTAGTTGAAATTGATTTAATTTATCCTTTTATATCCTCAAACCATCATCACAAATTCATCAAATACTTTGAAACAAAAACTTGAGAGGCACTTGTAAATACAGGTACAAATTGTGTATATCTAGATAGTTTTATATAAATTAAAATACATGTTTTGATTCAGATATATTGATAAATTGCTTGTATTATTTTTATATCAGGTGGCATGAAGACCTGCTACATTCTCCTCAAGTTTTGGATTTTCTTGAGATGGCATATAACGACATTTTGTATTTACATTATTTTGAGTTGGCATATATGTACATACACAATTACATTATTACACATTTTGTTCAGAAATTTGTATACATGTGTATGTACACAATTTTATACTCTACAATATTAAATTTATCAAAATTATTATTTTATGTATTTTATTTGTTAAATGTCCATGTTTTTCTATTTAGAATTTACTTTAAATTTGATTTATTATATTGTTCAATTTGGTTGCCTTGGGCAACTTCACCAAATTTTGAGAACTTAAGACGTCCCCTTAAGACATCATAAATTAGGACCCCTTAAGACATTCAAAAAGTTAGCATCTTGTGTTATCTTGTAATTATGCTTTATTCTTCTTTTGTATTATAGATTCTGCATACTATTTAGCATACTTTCTCTCATTAAGGTTATGTGGAATTAGTATTTGTGGCTTGAAACTCCTAACATTTGGTATCTATAAGTACCAAAATCACATCAAGCCTACATGACAATTTGATGATGATAAATAAGTCCTAATCATAGTCATGTAGGTGTGAATTACACTCCTACCAGTAGTTTCACTCTTGGTGGCATGTCCTGTGTGTTCTTCCCCCTCTTGACCATCTTTTTCAACCCCCAAATTGACCTTCCCTACCTCACATTTTTACCTAGTGCCCCCTTCATTTTTCCTACTTAGGGTCACCTCTTTGTGTCTTAGGGTTGCCCCTAGTGTCTCTAGGTTACTTGAGTGACCTTAATTAGTAAAAGTGGTGACCTTATTCCTAAAATGGGTGACCTTGTGGTTTTTAATGCATGAAATAACTCATATTTTTATCTTTTCTTCTTGATTTTTAACCCATTTTAACTCCCATTTTTTGTGCTAACTTGTGCTTTTCCTCACTTTATTTCTATTTTGAACTCATCATATTTTTGAGGGGTCCACCGATGTTAAGAGGAATTTGGAGGAAATATTACATCATATCATGTCCATTGAAAGTCATTAATGGTGGTCCTAAGTCATGCAGGGGAGTACTTGGGGTGGGTGGAATCTTTTGAAGAAGTTGTAAAAATTTGACTTGGGACAGGGTATATGAACTTGGCAAACTTTTGCAAAAAATGTTACAAAACTTCAAGTGGGAATTGGATGAAATGAATTGAAGAAAGGAATGATTTCTTCAAGGCAGTTAGGCTTCTACAATTAGGAAGAAATGAGTGTTTTGATGTTATGGGGAAATGATGTAAAACTAGACAATAGGATAGGAAGTGGGATGGGATAAATCATATCCTAAAGTTAATCTAGCTTTCACAAAGTGGAGGGAAGGGAAGATACAAAGGAATATAAATTGTGGAAGAACCATATGGGACCATAGCTAGGAAGTGGAGGGGAGAAATAGATGAGATCCAGGGCCTTTTGTCTAAAAATGTAAAGTATTAAGATCTTATAAGTTCCTGCAGACCTAAACTTATTTTAAAATTTGATTCACATCCTGAGTTTGTGTTCATAGGATGAAACATGTCAAGCACAAGATTTCCTTGAGTCCTAATGGACACTAAAGATCGTATTAAAAGGACTAAGGGAAGTTCTCATTTTAGTAGTTACACTAAGATTTGAAATTAAAGTTGACAAATCCTAATGAGCTTGGGCAAGCTTAGGGGAAGGTATAGATTTATATTATTATTATTTTTTATTTTGACAAGTTAAGCTTAGTCCAATTAGATAATGACACCTAGAGTATGATATAGTAAGAACACTTTAGCTTAGTCCAATTAGAGAATGACACCTTGAGTATGATATAGTAAGTATATTTCAATGATTTGACAGGATAATTAAGTAATAAATGGTTTCATTTTGTAAAATATTGGAATATCCCATCAATTTTCTTTGCATTAATGAAGTAAATCTATGATTAAATCTTTTGTCTTGTAAATTAAGTTGTTTATTAATCAACTTATCAAATCAAGTGATTTCTCATGATTATTTCTCAAATACATGTATATGAATCTTATTGTGGAGAAGACTGTGAAACAAAATAAGAAGTCAACTAGAACCAAAGTGATGAGAGTTTATTCAACTATAAATAGTTTGTGTAGAAGCATAAATGGAATCTAAGTTACTAGATTGCAAGGACACTCCATGATACCCACATAAGGCCTTGGGATTTAATTTAATATAATATTTCTTCATAGATTAGCTAGAGGACAAAGGAGATGTAGTCACAAATGTTGGTAGGTTAGAGCATCCTACTTACATAGGTTGGATAGAAAATTTGATGTGTTTAACTTTTTAGATATCTTGCTAGATACTTTTAGGCATTGTACCATAAATGTAGACTATATCAATAATGTAGAAAATTAGACTATAATAATGGTGAGAGAAGTAGTTTTCAAATAAATGTTGAATTCACTTGAACCCACTTTGAGGTACAATGTTATAGTTGCAAGGTAATGGTCTCAAGAGTATAATGTAATTGAAGTGTTAAAAGATTGGGCTAGTCCTAATGTGGATTTAAAAAGTTAAGGAATGTGGAGGATTACACAATTGTAAGTTTTCCTAGTGAAATGAAAGAGGCCATGATTATGATGTGCAAACTATTTGGGAACAAAGACTCAATACATTTAAATGCTAGATGGGTGTCATTATTAGACATGTGATTTTGGAAAGGCTAATGATTCATAACTATGGGGAGTTGAGATCATTGTAGATCTCTAAATAGGTAATTTTTTGTAGGCTACCAAAGGGGAAGATTTCTACTAACTTCATTCCTAATTTGTGTCATTTATGCTACAATGAAATTCCCACCTCCACTAATAAATTGTAGGCCTAGTTCCAAAGTTATAGTTCACATGTTTTTTTAGCAACAATTATCCTTGTAGGCACTCCTCCACCCATTTGGTGAAGAAGTTGTGTCCACTTAAGACATCGTAAATTAGGACCCCTTAAGACATCTTAAATTACATGATCAACACAAGATGTTCAAGCACCAAGGCACTTGGATAAATATAACTATAACCATGCTAGGATCATTTAATATAACTTAGTTGATCTCTAGATGAGAAGATGTGAGAGATTGATCCCTCCTAGTAGGCAAGAGATCCTCATGAACTTATTGTAGGAGTCAAGGACAACACTGAGAGGGGGGGGTGAATCAGTGTTGTGTGAATTATCTTTTTCAATATTTAACTTGCAGAGCACAAAGAGGAGAAAGTTATCATTGAATTGTCAAACACATATGCACATAACTTTGTCAAACACATAAACAAAACTCATGAGTAAAACATACAATCATAGAGAGATGATTAAGACACAAGAATTGCACGAGTGGAAAACCCTCCAGGGGTAGAAAAACCACTCCAGAATTGCCTCACTGGCTTAACTGAAAAACATGCCTCACTGGCAATACAAATTGTATCTAGGAGCACCAACTCCTTATGGAGCACCAACTCCAATCACAAACAGAAGCACCTACTTCCAACACTGATATACCTCACTGGTAAACAAATAGGTCTCACTAACCTACAAGCCTCACTGGCAAATTGAATTACCAACAAATGTAATAAGCAAATCAGAGGGATACTCTGTTTCATTCAATACAAATATATGTCTGTCAAATACCCATTCTATTCAATCTGACATCCGGATACACTCAACAATCCTTTATTCTGATCCAATCAACACTGCATTCTAATCCATTCAACAACACTGCATATCAAATCTGTATTCTAATCCAACACTTCACAACACTATATGTTTCATCTCTATCCTTCTTAAATCATTCAATCAATGCACCTGATTATCATTGCAATTGCATATTATCTTTCTGATCACCTTGTCAATCTTTGTTTCTGTATTTAATCCCTGTCAGTTCATCATTGATCTATACAACTCCTACTCATCAATTGCAAAGCCATTATATACAAGATAATCATTTACATCCTCTCTGCAAACAAAATCATTTCACCTTCTCTCTGTAAATCAAAAACCCTTTCATTTTCAATAATAAAAACATCAAGAAATCCAAATGCCAATCCATAAGTAAGAAGAAAATCTTATTCATAAAATAAATGATCAACTTTAATATTCTTCTGTGTGCAATTTTATCTTCAAAAGACCTTTCAAATTCCATCATTCTCCTGCAAATAAACTCTTCAAATTTGATTCATATTCCTGCAAAACAAACAATCTCTGATTGCAAACAAAATAATAAATAAATCTTCAATCTCTGATCCATATTTTCTCATAAGACAAATCTTTAATAAAATCAATCAGAGCTCTATAAGAAAATATCATCTTTTCAAAAACTCTTGAACTTCTCTGCAAGTAATATCTTCAGATCCTCTTCAAAAAAATTCTCTGCATAAAAGAACTTTTCAACTTCTATGAAATCTTAATCTGCTTCAAAAAAAATAGGAAACTCTCTCATTAAAAATCATCTTCAATAAAGCCTATTCTTTCTGCAAAGAATTTCTTCAAATCTTCTTCAAACTTTACCCATCTCTCTAAAAAAATAAAGGCACTAAAAAGCCTATCTTTATAAAAGCATCTTTCTTTTGTTTCATATTCTTTCTAAAAACTCTGCATATTTTATAAAAATATCTTTTCTTTTTATCTCTATTTCAACGACTGCTTGAACTGTCCCATTTGCCCTTTTAAAAATAGAAAGAAAATCTCTTAACAAGATCTGCTTTTTCAATGACTGTTTGAACTGTCACAAAACTGTGACACTTTAATGCACGTCAATCATAACCTAGGGGGTCGGAGTTAATTTAAATGATCACCATTGATCATATTTTTCGCGCCCGATGAACTTTGAATCATTGCCTTTGATTCATTTTTGCCGCTTAAAACTTTATGAAGGAAACCTTTGCTAGCGGTGGCTAGGAAAGAGGGCCGGTTGCCCATGTTGCTCGACCCATCCTTTTTGCCACTTAAGTGGCAATTACCTTCTCAGCCGGTCAACAACATATTATAACACAAAGCAAATGACAGTTTAGTATGAGTTTAGACCGAATGACATAGGTATAGTTTTAGGCTTAGCATGTGACAAAGATTGATAGGATATTATTTAACAATAGTCATATGTATTAGAAACCCTTAGACAATAATACATTTTATGACTTCAATTACAACCTGATTAAATACAGACATCAGAAACCAATAAGACATAGTGACATTTAAGGTTTTAAGACTTTGAACAACTTTAAGCCACCATGAATGCAATACCATGTGAAGAGGACTAGTATACCATTAAAGACTATCCCACTGTGTTTCACTGACCAAACACCTGCCATTGCATATCATGTCAGACCATGACCAAACCACTGCATATCATGTCAGACCATAATTAGCATTCTACCACTGACATAGAACTAGTATGATTATGAAGAGATTAAAGTGGTCTGACTCTAGACAAACAAGAAGTCCTGAAGACACTGAAGTATAAAGCATTACTTTCCTTAACATAAGGTTCTCCAATGAAATCTTTCACTGATATCAAACAATTCCTGATTTCAACAAAATGATGATGACCTTTTCTCACAAGCATTATCAACATGCAATGTCATAAACAAATACATTATGTTTTGACCCTTGGTGAAGCATGAACGCACCTATGAAGCATCAACCTCTTGCACTTACCTCTTGCAAGACCTTTTTGACATCAATGACAATCTGACACCATCAATCTCCCCCTTTGTCATTGATGGCAAAACTTCATGAAGCAATTTATCTTTCTCCCCCTTTTTGACATCCGATGACAAAGACTATTATCTCCCCCAAAATCTTTGAAGCCATTTGTCTTTCATGAAACTTAAATCTGATGATAATAACACTGTGAAAATGAAGACTGACACACTCCTTCCTGATAACATCACAAAATTTCAAAACAAACAGTTCTTCTTCAATCAACAACCTTTTTGACCTGAAATAACAAATCTCCAAGATCTTTCATGTATTAAAGATCACAAACAAATTACTACTCAAAAATATCATTGATAAACACTGACAAGACTAACCAACATAACTCAACTCAACTCAACACTTATCCACTTCCTGAATTAGTCCTGAAACAACATATCAACCTGAAGTATACCAACCATTTACTGACAGTCAACCTTCTGAACACTTTTGCAAAGAAAATCATAAACATACCAATACTCGTTGATGAACAATTTTGCAGGCACAAAACATGTAGACCCCTCATCACACAATTTGAACAAACCTTTCTGAAAGCTCCAAGATACATGTCATAAACATAACTCAACAAAGCAATAGATATAATCATCAAACTAATTTCCTGATATGAACTATCATCCTGCATATTCTGACACCTTTTCTTGATAGACCATCTTGCTGTTCCTGCACATATTATACTGTCAAATCTGATATACAACACTCTGGCAAAAACTGATATATACATAATCATATCTGAAACATACTGAAATCAACAAAAACTCTTGCCTCTTGACTTCATCATTCAAAACAAGATATTATTGCAACAACACTTTCCAAAACACTTTGGATTGCAATACCATGATAATTCAACCTGAACAATTTGTGCATTTTGAACTCCTGAAACATTTTTCAATACCTTGAAATCATAATAAGCCAATGAACACCTGTATCACTGTCATACTCCATCAATTTTATAAGCAACTCTAGATGTCATGGCTTGACATACATACCTTACCACTTCAAAACAAGAGGCACACAATTTTCTCATACCTTTCTGAATCATTTTAATGAGGAAGAACATGTCAAATTATTATCCCAATGATCACTTCTAAATGAACATTCATTCTGTAACAAAGAGTGAGGATCATCCTCCTGCACAAGATACCTTTTGCAATCACAATGTCAAACCTGGTATAACCACATTGCAAAATCAAATGCAGGTGAGAGTTCCTTGATGACAACTCAACCATTAATACACAAAATAGGATCAAGTCACAACATCACCAAACTCTTTGAGCATTAAATCCTTTAACAACTTATCAACACCTTGCATTCACTGAACATGTCATTGATCATGGACACCTGATACCACTTGAATCATACAATTTGTACATACTACCCTGAAACATATTACTGATAAAAAAATATCAAAGAACCATGTGAGATTATTACATCAAGAGCACTTCCATATGAGCATCCAGTCCATCAATTTTGCATACCAACTGCATTAATAAGCTCTTCCTGCATCACTGATATACACTAAAAATCAACTTAGTTAACATCATCTTCAACAACTATCTCACAAGATTGGAAAATATGATAAACAAGACAAGATCACCATTCAAATGATCTCCTTCCTGAAACTTCTTGGGATCAAATGATAGCACATGAACAACTCCCCCTCACTTCATGTTATCTGTTATGCAACAAATGAAATGACTTGTGCAAGATGCACAAGCTTAGATTCTGACTTCTCTTTACCTTCTTTCTGCTTCCAAATTTTCACAGGTGCTTTCTTCCTCCAAACCTTTTCTGCCTCTTTGCATTTCCAACCTATCAAATCAGGTGATACTTTTCTGCAACTAAATGCTTCGTGACCAGGAGAATTGCAATTATAACAAATTATTCTGTAATCATAATCAAATGATTGAGTATTTATATTATGCTTCCAAGCAGTATCATACCTTCTATTCATTTTGCAGTTTCTTTGAATGTGACCAGCATTATTGCACTTGAAACATACAATATTAGTATTCCTTCTGCAATTAACTGATTTGTGTCCAAATTGATTACAAGTATAACAATAACCATTAAATGAATAGTTATACCTGTACATGTATGCTTGTCTAACAGGAGCACTTTTTCTAAAATTTCTTCTTTGATTGTGCACAAATTCATCTCTAGTTTTCTGTTCTGTTTCATTCTTCCTTTTACTTTCTCTGGTAACAACATGATGACTTGAATCAATTTTCCTTCTAGGAGTCTCTCTTGCTTTTGAACATTCTCCTTCTTCAAAACCAAGTCCAGTAGTGTCTCCATATAGTTTTTGTAGCTTGCTTGTGCTTTCTTCAAATTCCTTATACTTCTTAAGACCATCATACTCTTTTCTCAGATTGATAATTTCACCTTCCAGTTTTAGATTCTCAATCCTTGAAACTTCAAGGTTAGAAATTGAGACATCAGCTATCCTCTTAGCTTCTTCAATTTCTATCTTTAATCTAGCAACTAGTTTATCTGAGTCATCAATGTATGTTTTTAAACTTATAATTTGACATCTGGCCTCTTCAAGATCTGTAGATACAATTTCAAGTTCTGAATGTACATTATCTTTAGATTCTCTTTCTTGTTGCAGCAACAAATTTAGTTTCTGATTCTCTCTCTTATACTTCTTGAGCTCACTCAGGGCATATATAAGCTCTCCTTCCATATCAATCTCACAATCTTCTTCATCATCATCACTTGTGATGCTGGCCTCTTCTAAATCAAATTGGGATTGAACATCAACTCCTTCATTTGAAAGTTTCCTTTCATGGTCACTCTTCTCAGATAATAAGTTGTTTTCTTCTTCAGGTGCACTACCTTGATAAATTTTTATCAACTTTTTCCAGACATCCTGAGCTGTTTCACACTGCACCACTTTACAAGAAATATCATTAGATAAACCAGATAAAATAACCTTCTTGGCTATATGATTGCAATTAATAGCCTTTTTGTTATTTGTAGAGTTAGAATATCCATTCTCAACAGACATCCATATATCATATCCTAAAGAGGATAAATAGGCTTGCATTCTCATACACCAAACTGAAAAATCTGAACCATTAAACAAAGGAGCATCTGAAATCTTTTCTTCTAATACAATACCAGACTTAACATGGAGAACATCTTTATCAACTGAATTTATATCAACATCTGAATTTGATATGGATAATGTCTTTTGTGTCTTCTGACCAGAATAATGCTTAAGATTTCTCATGTTCTTATTTCTCCTGCACTTACCCATTGAACTCCACACACAAGACCTACCCAAGCTGATTAAGCTGTAGAAGGGAAACTGGCTCTGATACCAATTGTAGGAGTCAAGGACAACACTGAGAGGGGGGGGGTGAATCAGTGTTGTGTGAATTTTTAAATCTTTTTCAATATTTAACTTGCAGAGCACAAAGAGGAGAAAGTTATCATTGAATTATCAAACACATATGCACATAACTTTGTCAAACACATAAACAAAACTCATGAGTAAAACATACAATCATAGAGAGATGATTAAGACACAAGAATTGCATGAGTGGAAAACCCTCCAGGGGTAGAAAAACCACTCCAGAATTGCCTCACTGGCTTAACTGAAAAACATGCCTCACTGGCAATACAAATTGTATCTAGGAGCACCAACTCCTTATGGAGCACCAACTCCAATCACAAACAGAAGCACCTACTTCCAACACTGATATACCTCACTGGTAAACAAATAGGTCTCACTGACCTACAAGCCTCACTGGCAAACTGAATTACCAACAAATGTAATAAGCAAATCAGAGGGATACTCTGTTTCATTCAATACAAATATATGTCTGTCAAATACCCATTCTATTCAATCTGACATCCGGATACACTCAACAATCCTTTATTCTGATCCAATCAACACTGCATTCTAATCCATTCAACAACACTGCATATCAAATCTGTATTCTAATCCAACACTTCACAACACTATATGTTTCATCTCTATCCTTCTTAAATCATTCAATCAATGCACCTGATTATCATTGCAATTGCATATTATCTTTCTGATCACCTTGTCAATCTTTGTTTCTGTATTTAATCCCTGTCAGTTCATCATTGATCTGTACAACTCCTACTCATCAATTGCAAAGCCATTATATACAAGATAATCATTTACATCCTCTCTGCAAACAAAATCATTTCACCTTCTCTCTGTAAATCAAAAACCCTTTCATTTTCAATAATAAAAACATCAAGAAATCCAAATGCCAATCCATAAGTAAGAAGAAAATCTTATTCATAAAATAAATGATCAACTTTGATATTCTTCTGTGTGCAATTTTATCTTCAAAAGACCTTTCAAATTCCATCATTCTCCTGCAAATAAACTCTTCAAATTTGATTCATATTCCTGCAAAACAAACAATCTCTGATTGCAAACAAAATAATAAATAAATCTTCAATCTCTGATCCATATTTTCTCATAAGACAAATCTTTAATAAAATCAATCAGAGCTCTATAAGAAAATATCATCTTTTCAAAAACTCTTGAACTTCTCTGCAAGTAATATCTTCAGATCCTCTTCAAAAAAATTCTCTGCATAAAAGAACTTTTCAACTTCTATGAAATCTTAATCTGCTTCAAAAAAAATAGGAAACTCTCTCATTAAAAATCATCTTCAATAAAGCCTATTCTTTCTGCAAAGAATTTCTTCAAATCTTCTTCAAACTTTACCCATCTCTCTAAAAAAAATAAAGGCACTAAAAAGCCTATCTTTATAAAAGCATCTTTCTTTTGTTTCATATTCTTTCTAAAAACTCTGCATATTTTATAAAAATATCTTTTCTTTTTATCTCTATTTCAACGACTGCTTGAACTGTCCCATTTGCCCTTTTAAAAATAGAAAGAAAATCTCTTAACAAGATCTGCTTTTTCAATGACTGTTTGAACTGTCACAAAACTGTGACACTTTAATGCACGTCAATCATAACCTAGGGGGTCGGAGTTAATTTAAATGATCACCATTGATCATATTTTTCGCGCCCGATGAACTTTGAATCATTGCCTTTGATTCATTTTTGCCGCTTAAAACTTTATGAAGGAAACCTTTGCTAGCGGTGGCTAGGAAAGAGGGCCGGTTGCCCATGTTGCTCGACCCATCCTTTTTGCCACTTAAGTGGCAATTACCTTCTCAGCCGGTCAACAACATATTATAACACAAAGCAAATGACAGTTTAGTATGAGTTTAGACCGAATGACATAGGTTTAGTTTTAGGCTTAGCATGTGACAAAGATTGATAGGATATTATTTAACAATAGTCATATGTATTAGAAACCCTTAGACAATAATACATTTTATGACTTCAATTACAACCTGATTAAATACAGACATCAGAAACCAATAAGACATAGTGACATTTAAGGTTTTAAGACTTTGAACAACTTTAAGCCACCATGAATGCAATACCATGTGAAGAGGACTAGTATACCATTAAAGACTATCCCACTGTGTTTCACTGACCAAACACCTGCCATTGCATATCATGTCAGACCATGACCAAACCACTGCATATCATGTCAGACCATAATTAGCATTCTGCCACTGACATAGAACTAGTATGATTATGAAGAGATTAAAGTGGTCTGACTCTAGACAAACAAGAAGTCCTGAAGACACTGAAGTATAAAGCATTACTTTCCTTAACATAAGGTTCTCCAATGAAATCTTTCACTGATATCAAACAATTCCTGATTTCAACAAAATGATGATGACCTTTTCTCACAAGCATTATCAACATGCAATGTCATAAACAAATACATTATGTTTTGACCCTTGGTGAAGCATGAACACACCTATGAAGCATCAACCTCTTGCACTTACCTCTTGCAAGACCTTTTTGACATCAATGACAATCTGACACCATCACTTATCTCACTTTTTAATGCTTTGTTTTGATTTGCTTACCATTTTATTGCTTAAAATTTGACCAAGACCTAAATATGCATACCGTGAATGAATGGAGGAACTTTATTAGGACCTCATCACTACATAAATTCTTTCAATGCAATTTCTTCATTAAGCGCAAATCTAGATCAACACTCTGACACTTGTAGATTTATATATGACAATTGATTATTTCTATTGATGTCAATCTATATATCTTATTATGGTTGATCTCAAATGTTTACATTTCTTTTCCTTCATGCACATGGTTCTAGATTAGTGTTTGATTTATGATTAAATTTAGGGATGCTTGTATATACATATGTATGTGATGTTATGCTTTTATAGTTTATGATGTATATGCAATGTATGTATGCATGGATAACATATATATAAATATGGATGCACCTAAACTAACATGATGGTTTTACATGATTATTACTTTGACATGTGTATGATTTTGAACTACGACAAGATTGCATTTATTGTGTGACATGTAAAAATATATAGTCCAGGTTCAACAATATATATATAAAGTCCAGGTCCATGTTCAAAAAATATATAAAGTCCACATGTTCAACAATATATATATAAAGTCCATGACAAACAGTATATAACAAATAGTCCATGAAATAGTCAAATATATAAAGTCCAGGTCCATGTTCAAAAAAATATATAAAGTCCATGTGTTCAACAATATATATATATATATATAAAGTCCATGACAAATAGTATATAACAAATAGTCCATGAAATAGTCAAATTATACATCTAGCCCATGTTTGAAATAACCTATCACATACTATCTCTATCATCAAGAGTCCTCTTCACACCATGCGAACTACTCAGATGACCTGAATCACTCTGCAAAAGAGAAAGATTTATATGAAATTAGATGTAAGATGATAAGGAAATCTAATTTAATGACAATTTTTTAATTTATTATTTATATCATAAAATTAAATTACCGTGTGAGGCTGAGAGGCATGCTCTGGTGCACCTGGACCTATGTCTCCATGATCTGAATCAATCTATTTAATACAAGAGAAAGTTCAAGTTGAAATTAGATATACTTGACGATTTTAAAAATAATTTAATTGAATTTAATTTATAAGAACTATCATATTTAAAAATTATTATACCGTAAGAGGAACTTGTTGTGAATCCTCTATTCCAGGACCTGTCTCTATAGGCTTAGCTCCATGACATGTATCGAGCTATAATTTAAGAAAAAAGAATTTTGAATGTACATGTCAACATATATATATATATATATATATATATATATATATATATATATATATATATATATATATATATATATATATATATATATATATATATATAAAGAAATTTACTTTAAGTTCACAACGTATATTTTAATTGTTCAATTTAAATATAATCTAAATTTTAAATTATACCGTATCAGGTTGCCCATCTCCTCTGTCCTCCTGCTCTGCATGTGCTGTGTGTTGCTCATGAAACGTGTCACTAACAAGCTCCTACAATGTCATTTATATTTAAGTTAGCACATGTGTGTACAAATTAGGTTTTAAAACATATATATAATTGACTTACAGTGTACATGTTATTAAATACGTTTTTCAACAACCTGAAATGCAGTCGACTCCTGATATAAACTTGGATTATCCAAGTGTGCTACAATGCCCATCCTCATAGTTGTGTCAACCTGCATAGACATATTTATAAAATATTAAATAGTACATGTGCACGTTTTTAGATACACTGATATCAAAATAGAAAAATTTAAGTATATATACAGTTTTTTAAAACAATATGTACATACTGTAAGAGTGTCATGTGAGATGCCCAATGATGGAGGAGCGCTCGAGACACCCTGAGATGGAGGATTCAATGTGGAAGAACCCTGAACCAGTTCATAAATAAGTTCACAAATATTTAATTGTACACACATTCAAGACTGAATTTTACAAAATTACAAATCATTGAAAATGTACCCCAAATGGGTGCCCGAGATGAATAGGTGTCGATGAAAAATTAATTCGATCAATTGTGACCCTTGTTGCCATCATCTACACCAAACAAACCAAACAATTCAATTGTTAAAATATTACAATTTAATTGATCATCTATATGTTGATTAAAAACACGTGGTTAAAAAATTGTTTTAAATTCAACATGTGTACATAACCTATATATACATGTGTCGAATGATCAGTGGGATGATCCTCAGCAAATAGATAATCAACAAATGATTCAGTGCCCACATTATCAGATGATGCATGTGTAGCTGAAGTGGGTGCAACTACTTGATCAGGTCCATAACACAACTGATTGCAACTCGTACATGTATGAGGCATCGACACATGTGGAGTGGCACTAGGACCACTTCCATCATCAACTCCTCCATGCTCTCTAACTTGAGCTACCATCATAGAAGTCTGCTCATGTAGGCTACCTGAGAGTGCACTCAATGTGCCTAGTGTGGATACCACTACACGATGCTCGAAGGGCGAAGCAATGGTAGCAACAGGAGGGTCAATAAGAGGTTGAACAGGCACCAGTCATTGGGGATCAACCTGTGCCCCCAACCTCTGTTGTGGCATGCCACCACCAACACCCTGGAATGATCTAAAATCAAAGTAGTTGGGTTTTTTATTCATAACAAACTCTACATATAATTTTCTCAAAAAATATAAAGGAACCTCACAATTAGCATGAGGTGGATAATCAAACACCATCCACCATCTATCCCAAAAATTGGCAGACATTCCTTCATGCCTACACCACCTGATTGATATTCTTTTCTTATTTGCAGGAATAGGTTCATTTGTAATGGGATGTCTAAAATATTGTGCTAAATGAGCTTTTTTGATTTTAAGATCCAAAATAGTCTTATAGGAGAGGCCATCAGCATAAAATTAGCGCCTCTCCTCTCTCCATTTCCGGAATCCATCAAAATCTGAGTCAATAGACCTCACAGAATCTACAATGTTTTGCATCAAAGATGCAAAACGTACTACGTGAGGTGGCATGAATTGTTCACTGCGAATGGAATTCAGTTTTTCTTGTATCGAATCCACATTTTCATTTATTATGGCTCACAAGCGAGCCTGGTCAGTTCCAGGTGGGGGTGGAGGTGGAGGTGGAGGCAAGTCATCTGCAGGTGGGGCATCTAGAGGTGGGGCATTTGGCTCTGGGGGTGGGGGTGGGGGTGCGGCCGGATCATCTTGTGCATTAAGAAAGTCCTCAACATCAAAGTGAATATCATCTAGATTCATGATGTATATATAAAAATCTAGATATGAACCTGCATATATATACATATAAACATACAAACTTCAGTACAAATTTAAAATTAAATCAAGAATATATATATATATATATGTTTCAAGAAATTACACTTGAAATAAATTTAAATTAAAAGCATACAAATAATGTATACATGCATGTACAAATTTCAAAATGTAAGAGAGCTATTAGGACTACCATAATGATTGATACAATGGGCAATATATATTTCAAAATTTCAATGTGCATTTAAGTAAGGAAACTTCTCTGGACAATCATCATGTAATTCTTAAATGTGAATATGCATCCCAAATTTTGGACTATTTTAAAGAAATATGGTGCATTTAGGAACTTGGTGATTGTTGGGGTAAAGAGGAATATATGATCATGCTAGAAGAGGCACTGATTAGGCTCATAATTGGCCAAGGTTGCTTTGAATAAGGTTAAAACAAGGAGATACCCATGTTGATATTCACACCCTTTGGTCCACACCTACATTGGGATGGATTAAGCTTGAAATTTTGATGGGTAGCCAAGGGTAATCCTAGTGAAGTAGGAGGAGTATGTTTATTAAGAGATGATAAGGGAAAACCTCTACCTATCTTAAAGCTTATGATTTTGGTGTCAAGAACAATAATATGGTAGATTCTAGGGCCATGATATCCAGGGCCTCAAGATGACTTGGAAACTAAACAAGATATCCCTTAGTGTGGAAGGAGATTCCAAGATCAACATTGATCATATGAAAAAGCATAGATGAAGCTTGTGGTTATTGGAAACTATTATATATTGGAAGCTAGAAACTTGGTGAATACTTGTTTAAATCTATCTCCTTCAAACATATCAAAAGAAAAGGTAATTATATTCTAGACTAGGCAGATAATGGAAGAAATCATTAAATTGCTCCTAGACATCTAGCATTTGTTGGGAAGAATATTTTTTTTACATTCAACTTGAAATCCCTAAGTTGTGCCTCCATGCTATCAAATGTTACTTGTATCTACCTTCTATACAATGATATTGAAGGGGTAGAAGGTTAGGCTAAGGATTTCTATATTGCTACTTAGATAAATTCCACATCTTCAATGTGTGGCATGAACATATGCACAAAGCCTTGGACGATATTTCTAAGATAATGAAGATAAACCTTCATGTATTGATGCTAAATTGGATGATTCTATCCACTATGAGAATTAAGATGAGGAGGAGGTGACATAAATCCCTCCTATCAAATTCGAACAATGTTAAAAATGTCAAGGAAGTGGTAGAGGCTTTGTAAGGCTTGTGTAATTTGTCCCACCACCCTAGGATAAAGTTATTTAGTTTATTAGTAATTCTAACACTACTTCAACTTATTACTCTAGGGTTAGGGCCACTATAATTTTCCCTACCACTAATATATCTTAAGACACCTATTGGTTTATGTTTGATGTCATTGTAGTATATTAATTTTCCCTACCACTATTGATTGAACAAAACTATACCATATATATTAAGTACTCTAGCTCAATGATCTTAAGATTAATGAAATCAAGACTAACTATATCATCATTATGCTTAGATACACCCAACATGCTAATCAAGAACTTAATTACCTTCACAACCCTATTAGCATTGTATCACTCCTATTAGGGAGTGGACTTGAATGGGGCCAAAAGATTCTTTACCTCTTACGATTGTGACTTTGGGTTTGGCATGGTCAACTTGGAGAGGTTGTGTGGCATATCCCTATAAGAGGATGAAGGGTGATAGGAGGTTGTAGGATGGCTAAAAGCATTCACATGACGATAATGTTCAAGTTTAAATTTCAAGATATGCATCATGGTCTATAAGGTTCTCTTGTTCAAAAGGTTCATCATATTCTAGACAAGGAACTCACAATCATTGGTACCAAATTCAAGACCTCCTATTACAAGTCTCCATATAGCTTTAAACATAACACCTATAAACACAAAATTTATAGGGCTTGAATACAAGCCTGCCTCCCAGTTAGGAGATTTCCAAATAATTGGTGAACTCACATGCAATAAGGGAATAACACATGCATACAAAATATGTAGAAGAAATCCCTGTAGCATGACTCGTGATTAATTAAAGTTAGGGTTAGGGTTTCAATTAGGATTAGGCTTAGGGTTAGAATTGAGGTTAGGGTTAGAATTAGAATTCAAGGGTTGCTAAATTAGGGTAAGTATTAGAGCTACAATTATGGTTTGGGTTACGGCTAGAGTTAGGGTTACAATTACAATTACAAGTAGCTCGTTAGGGTTAGGGTTAGGGCTAGAGTTAGAGTTACAATTACAATTACAAGTAGAGTTAGGGTTAGGGTTATGATTAGGGTTATAATAAGGGTTAGGGTTTGAATTGCATATAGAATTAGGGTTAGGGTTGGAATTGCATATAGAATTAGGGTTAGGATTAGGGTTAGAATTAGTGTTAGGGTTAGGGTTGGAATTGCATATAGAATTAGGGTTCAATCTAGCTAGAAATAGATAAATTAGTCAAGATGGTTCTAGCTCAATTTTGTTTCCTATTTCCTAGAAAATGCAAAACTAGTTATTGTTTTCTATTTAGTTGTTAGTCCCAACTCTTTCCTTTTAAGAAGTATATCAAATCTAATGTAGTAGTAGATACTTCTACATATACAAGTTTCTGTTAGGAGAAAATATATTTTGCCAAATTTGTATAGAGTTGTCTATAGTGTGTTCCAAGGTAATCAAATGATGTAAGTCACAATTTAGAGGGTTGAGGGATAAGTTTGTGTTGAGTCTATAAGAGGTGTTTTCTTACATAGACCGAGCTCCATAATCTAGGTGTCTCCATGTCTAACTCAAATGTTTCAACTTGGTCCATATTATATCCAGATTAATGATAAAATTTTATATATATGGCTATGCACAAGATCCACAACCATATCAATGTTTGGTAGAGAAAAGTTATCTAAGTTGGGGTAGATCCTTTTTTTATGTCTCAAAAGTTAGTGCAAACATGAATTCCCTTAGTTTTCTTGTTAACTAAGACCACATTAGATCTACCCATTTAGGATAAGTAATAGTCTGAATGAACCCTGGACATCCAAGAGTTTATACAATTCTTCTATGACCACGAGGGCTACTTGGGGGTGCATTTTGCATAGCTTTTATTGAATAGGTTTGGCATTGAGGTGAACCACAAGATGATGCATGACTTTAAAGATGGAGTCTCAAGGCATATCACCATAAGACCACATGAAGAAATCAACGTAATATTTAGTTCATGGTGACATGGTTATATATGCCTTCTTTGATGTCAAGGTCCAGTGGAGCTACTATCTTAGAGAGTTTAGGGTCCAAGCTTCTATTCACAGGTTGATGTTTATAGCATGTCCTCAACAAGGAGAGGGGAGTCATGTCTTGTATCTAAGTGGTATCTAATGGAAGGTGAAGTTTGTCAAATTGAGGAGCTCTTGGGAAGTGTCCATTTTTATTGTATCATTTTAATCGATCACAAGTTTCTTCTTATATAGATTGTTGCTATTCTGCCTAGACTAGGGTGCCTCAGGACTAAAGGGTTCTTTCTTTCTCTCCAAAATAAGCATATATGTAGGTGTTAAGTATGGTGGAAAAGTCTTTCTTATGATTACAATGGGGATGTGGTCTTGACACTTCATAAGTTTCATGATGGCTTCATCATTTTGGAAAACATCAAATCATAAAGGGTCGTGTTGGTCCCAATCGATAAGCTCAAGGTATTCTAGGTCTAAGGAGATGGTGAGGATAGTGACCTATCATGAAAGAGGTTAGTGGTGGAAAGATCTTCATAAGGATCATGAGTGGAGCCTACATCAATGTCATTAAGATTAGGGAAAGCATTACCAATGAGGTTGAGCTCGTATCACAATTAACATCATGATGTTCATTCCAGGGGCATAACCTAGCTAGTGAGGACAGCTACTTGAGTATATCAAAAGTTACATAAATGTTGGCTTCATTTCATTCTTGATTAGTTGGCTATCACAAAAACTGTAAAATTTTCTCAATTCTTGATTAGTTGGTTGTCTCTAAATGTTTGATTATGAAGGATGTGATAACTTGGTTTTATTATGGTTTGTTGTAATTTTTTTACATGATAGTTAGCTATTCAATAATGCCTTTAAAATACAATGACATACATTGTTATAAGTAAATTTTATAAAAACCAAATATACATATCATCCCAATGCTATATAATTTTTGACAGTTTGTTCAAAATCTCTCCTTTCATATGATACAATCGTTTCAAAATTTCAATTGCATTTTCCAACTAAAATGTTTAAATATAGCTATTCAACACTCAAATTGAACTCAAATTTTGACAGTTTGTTCAAAATCTCTCCTTTCATATGATACAGTATTTTCAAATTTTCAATTGTATTTTACAGCTAAAATGTTTAAATACAGCTATTCAACACTCAAATTGAACTCAAATTTTGATAGTTTGTTCAAAATCTCTCCTTTCATATGATACAGTATTTTCAAAATTTCAATTGTATTTTACAGCTAAAATGCCTAAATTTATCTATTCAATTCTCAATTTTAAACATAATTTTGACAGTTTGTTCAAATTCTAACCTTTTATATGATATAGTCTTTCAAAATTTCAATTGTATTTTACATCTAAACTGTCAAAAATCAACTACTGATTTCATAAACCCTAAACCCTAAATAACAATTCAAAATTTAAATTTTGATTGTATTTTACATCAAAACAAACAAGGGAAGCTTTAAACAATTGATGGGTAATTTGTAGAAGTGGAAAAATCCACTTACCTGGCTGGATGCTCTGAGAACTCGGGATCCCATTTTCGTCTGTCGCCTGTCGCTATTGAAAATGGGGTCTCTGCTGTTTTTTAAAAAATTTAATACTTTTCAAAAACGGGATCCCATTTTATATAACGGGATCGCGTTTATGGCCTCTAGGTTCGGGATCCCGGGAAAAAATAGGATCGCGTTTTTGGTTCTAGGCTCGGGATCCCGAGGCAAAATAGGATTGCGTTTTATATAAATGGGATCCCGTTTTTGGTTCTCCGATTTCGGATTTTTTTCTAACTCTGAAACTTCCACCTTAAGTGGACACAACTTCTTGCATTTACCCTCTGCTTGATACAAATCACCACAAAAAATTGTATCAAGATTACCAAAGTGTGTAGTAGGCATTTGCATTATATCTCTTAGTCGTCTATCAATGCAATGCAAAAAAGTTGCACCAACCAATGAAATTTCATCTATTAAGAGTACACGCAATTGTTAGTAGTGCTTTGACATTGCATCTAATGTTTCACTGTTTAATGGAACAAATTCTGATTTGTTGAAAGGTATGTGGAATGCCGAGTGTAATGTTACTCCACCTATGTTGTATGATGCTTTTCCTGTATAAGCAACTATTAGACCTTTTGGCTTGTCTGGATCACTATCAATGGACTTATTATATATGCGAAGAAGGGATTGATATATTACTTTTGCAGTAAATATTTTTCCAGTGCCTGCTCCACCTGTTAGGAACAGGTGTAGTGGAGTTTTGTCATTTTTTAATTTCTTCAACACTATGTCTTTTACAATCACTTGTTGTTCATTATTTAACATGCATCTCAATTTGTAGTATTTGATATTGTCCATGATATGTGGAAGTTTTCCAATTTCAAAGGCATTAGAGAAATGACTTTTTGATTTGTTATGCTTTAGTGTTTCAAAATCTTGTTCTATGTTGTATGAATCTTTGTATGGATTTTGATTTAAAATGATTGACTGGTTGGGATTGTAATCATTTTGAGAATCAATCTTATCAATAGCTTTATCAATATCACCCCATTCAGAGTTTATGCTGTAATTGTATTTGATGCAGTTAGCATTAATTGTGTTTTTATGATGTGAATAAGCATTATGCCATGAATCAAAATCATGTTTCAATGTTTTTTCATTTATTGTAAAGGGTACGTAAAGTAGCAGTTGTTCTCTACAATAATTTTCCAAGTCACCGTGTTTGTTGAAATTCATAAAACGTATAATATTTGGTTTAGCTTTTCAATGCATTGGGTTGCCATCTTTTCTATATTCGGATACAAATTGTGCAAGGCAAATATGCATAATTGTTTTAGGTCGTGCCAAGTAGTAATCTATTAGAGACTTGCAAACTATGTTTTCTGATTCATCTGGTTCATTGTTTAATTGTTTTACAGACTTTAGAACAAAAGTTCGGTCGCCATCAGCTCTTGTATCAATGAATATGCATTTTCTTAAGCTGTAGTTTAGTGGAAGCGATAGGACAATGTGGGCAGCTTGCTGTGAAGACATTTGTTGGAGGTTGAGTAATGCATTTCCAAGTTGAGTTATCATTTTGATAGCATCAATATTGTTTTGTTGATGGTCCTTGCGAATTCTTTTAAATGCATTTGTCATTGTTTTATCAACTTTTGTCATATAAGAGCTACAATACATTGCTGCAGCATATGCATTAAGCACAAATTGTGCATCTGTATTTGCTTTCCATATCTCAGGTATTTTTTTTGAAAAACTATTGTTCCATATTTGTGAAGGGTTTTGTTTTAAGAAAATTGCAGGTCTACGTATTGTTGATTTAATAGTTGTGATGTAATCATCTTCATTCAAATTGATGTCTTCTAAAAACATTTGAAAGGAGTATGATTGTTCATTATTAGACTGTTCTAACATCGAGAAGATTTTTTTTGCCATTGAAATTATGACTTCATTACTCTCCTTCAAGGGTTCAAGAACCATAGTTTTTTTCATTGGTGGAAATGGAAAATTGTATTTACAATAATGCCGTTTTGATTTTTGACATTGTTTTGTATGGTGGTGCTTGTGTAGAATAGCTATCTCAGGAGGCAGATTATCAGTGTTACAAGTGATGTATTTGTCAACAAATTGTTCAATATTAGCAATACTATCTTCTCCGTATACTGGAGCATTTCTAATCCATAGAAGAAAGTGGTCATGTTCATTGCCACGATTTTGGAATTCAGTTACAGAAAAATAATCCAAGACTTCTCTGAAGAAAGAGCTATCTGTGAATATCAATTGTTTCAGTGCATTAATTCTGTGTCTGTAATAGCGTACACATGTGATAGGATCTTTCTTGATGTGATAGAAAATAATATTTTCTTGTTTTTTGTCATATTCTTGTTCTAAAGATGCATGAAATGTATTATGCAACTCTTCAAGTGTTTTTGAAAGGTGTTCCCAATATTGCTCAGCACTGGTAAATGTAAGGAAAAATGTAGGTGGTCCAAGTTGTCGGATCATTGCAAAGACATTTTTTTTCAATTGATGTAAATAATCTGGAGATATTCTTATTCTTTTGAAATCAACATATCCAATGTCTGATTTGATTATTTTCTCTAGGTTGGGTTTGCATTTGACATCTTTTGCTATTAACTTTCTACCTTTTAACTGCCCTTTACGGATTCTTATCCACATTGTAGATAGAACTTGATGTATCATCTTGATAGTTTTAAAGAATAGGTTTGTTGTATGATATGCAAATTGTCTATTTGAATGGAGTAGCTCCCATCGTGCAATTTTTTGATATGAGAAATTCTTGACAATGTCGTCATAACGAGGGTTTCCAAAGAAAAGCGTAGGGAAATTCATTTCTTCAGCATATTTGTCTTTAAATATTCCAATAGGATAATGATTTTCTGCTGGTGCAAGTTATATAATTTTGTCTTGCATTTCATGGATACATTTAGATTCTGTGAATCCATGTACTAAGGTCTCACAAGGATTTTGGTCATCTGTATCAGACTCTGAGTCAGTTTCACTTGTACAAAGTTGATTTTCTATGTCACTTCCATCATTGATTTCAAGAAATTCTTTCCACTTGTTATTAAGATGAACATTTTCCATTCTGTACAATGTTGTCTTGCTTAATTGGGTCAAAGCTTTGATTATAATAGTTGGTCGTACCATTCCCTTTTAATATGCATTTTTATATTGTAGTCGTCTTTTAAGTGCAACTGCTATTGTTAATGTTTCATTGGTAGATCGTGGTAATGCATTTTGTATAATGTTCATGTTGACTGGAACATTGATAATGGATCCAGTCAACCCTATTTGGGGTCTTTTGTATCCTAATTCCCAAATCTGTGCAAGTGCAATTCTTAGTGAAACAAGGCGTTCTTCCAATTGTGAAAGCATTTTGACATATTGTAAAGGTTTATTCATTCGAATATGTTGTGGTGTTGCATACTTAGGAAGCTTCAATTGCTTCAATGTTTTATGACATATGTGACAAATAGAGTTTGTCAATACATTGTGATTTTGATTTGTTAGTTTATAATATGTTTGCTTTTCTTTGTCTTTGAAAGCCATAATGTCTTATCTAAAATGCAAAGTTTGACAAATTGTACAAACATGCTTTGGTGTGTCTTGAATTTTCTTGTGGAATAATTCTATTGGTGATGGTGAGCATTTGCTTTTGTTGCTTGCATTTTCTATATTTTGATTAGCGCGTATTTTTTGTTTGATTTTGTGAAGCAAGCTGGTGTTGCCATTTGTTATCTTTTGTTTTTTTTTAGAAATACCAAGATGATGTTGTTGATTAGTCCTTAGAAATTGCTTTAATTTCCTAAATGTGATATTTGATTCGGTATTGATTGTTTGTGCTTGACAGGGTATAAGTGGTTCAAAATGTCCATGAAGGGGATTTGCATCATGAAATAAGAGAGAGTATGATTGTCGATGAGATGATTGATTGAAATGCAGGTATTTTTTACCTGATGTCATTGACCAAACACATATTTGTATGTCTAGCCATTTGGATAGCCAACGAATGCAAAATATGTCCCCCCATAGTCCAACTTCATTGTTATTTGTAGTTGGCACTGCAGAAACACGCATTCTATGCAAGTATTCTTCGACACTTTGTATATTATGCAATTCATGTAATGTTTGACTATCCAATTCATAATTATATGAGGCTATTGCTTCTGCATGACCTTGTGCGAGGCAATCCAAGAAATAGTCAATAGTCCCATTGCGTAATTGAATCGATGTGTATTGATAATGAAGCAAAAGTTCTAGTGAGTCAAATAAGCAATCCCCTACATTGTATTTAAATGTGTTTGTTCTATGCAATCCCTCATTTCTCAATGCATAATCGATATTTGAAATTTGAGTTTGTAATGTTAATTTGTAATTTTCTACATCTATGATCTGTTTTTGTTTTTCATCTATTGATACTCTTGCTCTTTTCATTTTTTTTAAATAAGGGTGAGGTTGTTGATACTCAAAACACCGAAAAAATGGTGGACCTGTAAGATGGGCATTATCATTTGTTAGTCAGCTTTAATTATTCATAACAACAAAAGGCATTTTAGAAATTGAAATAAGAAGTAAATGTGTTGTAAAAGCAATGTTGACCTAGAACTTTGAAATCTACTTTGTTTATGTTTTTGCTTATTTCAAATTGCAAACAAACATTTAAAAATTAAATGAACCTAATTGTTTTTCCAGAAATGCTGACACAAAAATGCAAAACTGTAACAAGAACTTTTCGCAACTTACTATTGTTCTATCAATTTGCACCTATATTCAAGAATAGTTAACCAGCACCAAAGAAATACAAAAAGAACAATAGATAACATATAAACAATATGCAAAAGTGTACAATGTTGTTGACAAATATGAACAAGAAGGATAACATCACCAATTAAATGAATAGAATCATGAATCACTCTAACAGGAAATCATCATTAACAGATGCAACGATCTCTTTGGTCTTCTAGACAATTATATAAATTGCAATAACAACAATGTTGACAACTATTCTGAACTTTCTACAATTGCATCCGCCCGATTTGTATAAGGCACCAATCACTTGTTACAATGTGCCTTGAAATTTTTGCTACATGCAAATGCACAATTTTAGCTCTTGCTCTAAAAAATTAGAGGATCATAAAAGAACAGATCTAAAACACTATAGTGTGCAATGGCTCATTGTATTGGTGCAGCTACAAAGAGTCACCAATGTTTTGAGATAAACCTTATATTTGAAGGAAAGGACGACATGCTCATAAGAATCTATGACAAATCATTGAAAGTACTTAAATGTAAGAATGCTTCTGACAAGGTACAAGATCGTTGGTGATGCTGTACATGCACACTATCTTAGTTCTTACCAAGAAATATAGGCATCATTCTGATATCCAAATCCTCTTGAATTAGTCAAGTGTGGAATTCAAAAGCATTTTTCCAGGGTTAGAACTGCATGGAATCTTTTGAGACTATTAATCAAATCGAGGCCTAGGCCATTGTTGTGGCTCGAAAGAAACCTTGTGAGCTAGATTGGAGGAAGATAATGTCACATGGATTCCATGATATTGGTGTCTCTTGTAAATGATGGCAAGTTGCATGAGTCTTCTTGAGGTTGGCTACACTTTTGTACTAGACTCTTCATGGTTCTTGAAACTTTGAGCCATGTCTTCTCTTCATATTGCTATAGAATGGAATGTTGTAGATTATTTGGTGGATTGTTTCTATAGTTTCTTTTGGTTCTTGGAATACAGGATCATTGTTAAACCTCTGTTGCATTTTATTCTTTGGACTTTTTTGATAATCATTGCTATTTGGAAATCTTTTTATAATGTTTTATAGATTCCTATTTAATATGTTTATCCTTTGTCCTAAGATTTAAATATGAATTAATTGTAAAATTATTATTAAGATTTATTTGACTAACTTTAAATTTAATAATCTAGTTGACCAATGTGAATAGAGTATTAAATTCATTTGGTAAAATCCCAAAGCTGAATTTTTTTTTTAATGATTTAATAAATCCAAGCATATACTAATTAGGATTATATACACAATTATAATATATTATTATATTTTGTAACAATAATATATTATAAATTATGACTAATATATTTATATTAATCAATTTATGACTTATAATTGTGCATTACATGAATAGCAATGGGTATATACAGTTACTGTAATTAAGAGGTATACTTATCTTTTGAAATTTAAGTTGTAATTTAAAAAAATAAATCAGTATATGAGAATTTACTTGCACAGTGAGTTGCGTTTGGGATTTGAGGGTTATTTTTGTGCTAGTAAATACTTCAATACATGTGTTTTGCTCCATAACAATGATGTTAAGAAACATCTACATGTAACTAGCCTTAAAATCATGCCTGGGATTATTAAAATATTGGCTAAAGTTGAGCAAGTATTGGAACATTTTACAAAAATAGGTAATAAAAAAATCTGTTGAACAAAAATCTGAAGCCCACACGTATGTCTATTCAACGCCACTTGTCTATCACATGTCTCAAACAGTGTCTATTCAACTCCAGTTGTCTATCCTACTTTCCACTCGTCTCTAGCTATGTCTGCATGTTTACATAATGCATTCTCAATTAGCGTCCCTACCCTCTTTGAACTACATTTTCACATTCTTTGGTGTTTAGATGAGAGGGTATGGGTGGATTTCTATACTAATCTATGTGCAAAGCAATCTCAACATTGTGTTGGCTCAGATTTCGTGAAGGAACAACAGTATAAGATTACAGTATTTGCCCTCAGAAGCTTCTGGTTAGAAGAGGCTGCGTTTGAATGCATGCTTGGTGTGGTTTGAACGACGGCTGGTTACAGTGGAGGAACTAAACTTAATCCTGAGTACAGGCTTTTAGGAGACCATGCTGAAGCTATCCAGGTCAATGATGCAAGATGACGGTAAAAAAAATTGAAAACGGAAAATTTTTAGTGCCTAATTTTGTCTAGTCGATCAATTCGATGAATTTTTAGTGCCTAATGTGAAAGAGGTAAAAAAATTAGGCCTAGATACTATAGGGCTTATAGAATACAGGCAAGACTAGGACAGGTTAACTGTTACATAGACACGGCCTTTTTAACATGCATAATCATGTCATTACTGTATTGCTTGTTTTTACTTTTCTAGGTTGAAGTTTAGGGCAAGAAACAAAACTCATGAACTCAAATTGCAAATTTGATAAATAACATAACGAAAAATGTATAAAAATGGCCTTTTTAAAAATAGTTACAGCTTTTATAGATGCAACAATGTAATATTCTCAAAGAATCAGCTTCTGCCAGTAGTTCCTAGTCACCACAGAAAATGATGGTCATACTAGTAAGCACCTGCAAACCTTTTACTGTATAAAGAAATTAATAACAAATACCACAAACCAAAGAAAGAATCAGTAGTCAGGGCTGTTTGCATACTTAGCCTAAGAAAAAAACGTAGAATAAATATACGCTGCGTAAAAAAATCTCTGCAGAACCAGTCAATTACCCGTACACAAAAAAAAATAACACAAAAATAAAGCCGTGCTCGTTAGCTTCAATGAGGTATACTGCTCTACAGAGCGATTAAAGAGTGCCGAGAATTATTTTCTCTTTCTTTTCTGTGTTTGTTCGGTTTTGGTTTTTTCTGAAGCAATCGGATTCGAAACATGAAATTGATCATGTTGTCAAATTCTATATGACATTTGTCATTCATCTTGAAGACAAATTGTGACCCAAAATGTTCCTCTAGACAAAATCATGTCATGCAATTTTCAGAATTTATTTTGTGTTTAACACAGAAGTCGTTGGATTTGAGGCAACAAATGGAAAGTACATGGCTTTTTTGAGGTTTTTAAGTGCGTGCACATTCTTTGCAGAGTCTCTGTTCGCTCATTTGTTTGAAGATTAAGATGGTCCTCGAAAGCTCTCTAAAAATTTCTAGAAATAAGATAGGAATAATGATATGTAGGAAGTTAGGGTGAGGACAACTCATTAAGCTATTTCAAAGAAAATAGAATTAGGACAATATAAGTCTATTTTAGGAAAATATAATAAAGCAAACAAAGCCATGAAAGGCACCTGGGTAACTTAAAAAACCAGAAAATCCCTGTGGGTAATGAGTCAGTGACAGTTTGACTGAGTATCCATTAACAGTTTTCAATATGACCTGAAAATCACGAATGACATGTGGGTATAGAGAATCCTGCCTGGAAATTATATGGGTCAGTAAAATATCTGAACAGTAATATAGAGTGTAAGGGAAAGTATTCCTATCTTACCATAGAACGATAGACAATCTTTTCGTAACATGTTTGAAGAAGAGCTTTATACTTGAAACTTCCAGTTTCAGCATGTAATTGTTCACAAGTTGTAAAAGTTTTATATAGCCAAGTGGTATAATAATCTCTAGAAACACATTGTTCAAACTAAACCCAAATTGGTTTCTGTTGGAAATGTGAGACCCGCTTGCCAGTCACCCATTGGTCTGAAACTGTATCCATAAACAAAAAGGATATATTTGTATGTGTCATACAGGATGTAATCAGTGAAACACAGATAGCTGGACACCAAGTAAAGCACACCCATGACCCAAACGAATATATTTGTATCTGTGTCATAGAGGATATAGTCAGTGAAATAGAGATACCTCATACGATTCAGGTCACAGAAACTCACAGAAACTCATGAACTCAGATTGCAAATTTGATAAATAACATAAACCAAAAATTACAAAAAAGGCTTTTTAAAATCAGTAACTTACAAGTTTTATAGTTACAACAATGCAATATTCTCAAACAGTCAGCTTCTGCCAGCAGTTCCTAGTCACCACAGAAAATGATGGTGATAGTGGTGAGCACCTACCTTTAACTGCATAAAGAAATTAAAAACAAATAAATTTTTTTAAAAAAATTGTATATAAAACGTACTGACTTCCATACCTCTTCTTCCTGCAGGGTCTTGCAAGGTCTTCAAAGTATTACATGAAGATTTTCCACAGCCAGACTTGTGGATTATGCAACCCTCTGAAGATTTACTATGTATCACCAAGAGCTATTAATTGACAGAAAAGATTTTTTTTACAAAACAAAAGGCTGGCTACGGAACATTCAATGCATACATGAATGTACATTGAATAATTTAATGTTTTCCCAAATTTCAATACCCGCAAAAATCTTTTCCAAATCCTCCAAATCTGAATAAACATGATTTAAGAAATATGTTTTAAAAACAGACAAGACATCTTTATCAAAAAAAATCATTATTTTAATAGATAAGACATCTCGCAGTACTTAGTTTTAAATGCATTCAATAATGTTAAATTTTTTTCAAAATACATTCAAGTGCATTTCATTATTATTTTTATTATTTAAAAAAAAACAAAATTTATTTTCTACACTGACTGTTTAGAATCTCATCCAATAGGAAAAGCAATAAATAGTATTTTTAAATTACTGAAAAATAAAATAAATTCTAAAACTTTCACAATATGCATCAATGTTTTTTAATTCTGCATTTTGATTGGTTAAATAGGGAAAAAAAATGCATCCAGCCGATGCATTAGTATACCTGCAGGCGGCAGGAACTAATAATATATACATATAAAAGGATCCATATATAATACTACGTATATATGTTATATATGAATATAGGCACACACGTCTCTACAATAAGACAGACCCCTTAATATATATGAATATAGGCAGCTCAGAGCGCCCTCAAACACAAGTAAATACATGTGAGCTAACAATTCAGTTCTGGTTTCCTTTTATATGTATTATCAGCACTAGAAATTTTTCTGTTGGTTTAGAACATGGCATGGTTTTTCTGGGCTGCAGCTGTGATTTCAGCTGGTTTAACAATTATTCTGCTGGAAGTTACAAAGATTATATTGTGGAAACCACTACATTTCAAAAAGCTCTTTGAAGCTCAAGGGATCCAAGGTTCTCCTTATAAGTTAATCTATGGGAATGCTCCTGATATTGTTAGAATGGCCAGCCAGGAGAGCTCTGACCCATTGCCACTGTCAGGACACAACATAGTTCCTAGAGTTCTTCCAGCTTTTCATCAATGGAGGAAAACCTTTGGTACATGTTTATTCTCTGCATCTGAAAACTTTTAGATAACCCGAGTTCAAAAGAATTAGTTAAGCAGCATTTCTCAATGAAGTTTATATCTATGGATTTTGTCACTGGTCACCATACAGGATGCCACCCTATAACACGGATATTGCAATATCTTGATTAGTAGTAAGAAGATGAGGATCTATGTCACCCAATTCATGAAGTATGTATTTATGTGTGATGCAGGTCAGGAGTATGTTTACTGGTTCGGAAATAAACCCAGGCTTTATGTTCCTGATCCTGAGCTTGTGAAGGAGATATTATCTAACAAGTTTGGGCACTACAAAAAAATTCTAATGAATCCTGGCCCAAAGAAGCATCGGGGCCTTGTAGTATTAGAGGGTGAAAAATGGCCACAGCATAGAAGAATCATTAATCCTTCTTTTCATATGGAAGTCTTGAAGGTAAAATCTTAAAATTCCACAATTGTAAGATTTTGAATAGATATTTGATCGTAAATCTTGTGCACAATAGGATTACTTCTCGCAGGGTATTTAGTATTTTCATACAACATGCTGTAAGGTTTATTTTCTCTTATGCCCAAGAATCTGTGTAATAAGATTTTCAAGTATACCCCTAAATGTCTAAGTGTTCCGCTTCTGTGCTTGTTGACTCTTACAGAGATGAGGCAGTTTTGTATTTATTGATGATTTGCTTTCGCTAAGAAATCAAACCCTTAATTTTTCTAATATATCTTCAATGTCAGGGCATGATTCCTGAAATTGCAGAGTGTGGGACCAATATGATTGAAGAATGGACGAAATTGGTTACTTCAGGTACCAATGAAATTAATGTTTTGAAAGAGTTTTCTCGTCTTACATCAGATGTTATTTCACGCACAGCATTTGGAAGCAGTTATGCAGAGGGAAAACACATGTTCCATTTACTGTCCCAAATAATCCTGCTCACATTTGAAAGAAATCGCACTGTTCATCTTCCAGGTTCCAGGTTAAAAGTTTTAACCTTAAAAGTCCTTTGTTGTCAGAACTTGCCTAGAAATGTTTTATTGGGATGCTAGGACATGTGGGTACTTTCCTCTGCATTTTTCCATCATACGTAATTTCTCAAAAATGCTTCACAAACTGCCATCTAAAAGGTATGGTTCTTAGAAGTGTTACACTGTTATAGAAAGGGTTCAACTTCAAGTGGTTTCTGCTTTTCAAGAATTCGCTCTCATGTTGCAAAACCTATGCACACGAGATTGATAGCAAATGTACAGAAGAAACGCATATGAGATGAAAGATTTCTGGAACAAATCAGAGGCTTCTCATTAATGTAAAATTTCAGTTTGTAGTAGGAATACAGAGAATAAAGTATTCTTGGATTCCACAAACGTCATTCGTATTCCCATTCATTTCAATATTTATCAATTTATGAACTGTTCACAAGCTGTCTAGTAGCTACAATACTCTTACAACCAATTAGCTTTTGCCCCACTAGGCTGGAACTTCAACTAAATGGCTTCAACATCGGAATCAGTAGTCTGATTCCACAACAATCCCCCTTAGATAAGAGCTTCAAATAATAAACATCCAATAAATAATTTGCTTCATCAACTCTACTCCCCCACTAACATGAACCTTTAAATCACAATGGGCCGTGTGATATTTTGGCCTACCTTAAGACGATTCTAATTTCTAAATGAAACTCAACTGCAATCTTTACTTGCCTATCTCTTTGGCAACCCCTGGATACATCTTGTTTTAGATGGCTTTTGACCATGACTTCTGTGAGCGTTGGTTGCAGTCAGCCAACCTACAAAGACATCAGTAATTTCTACTTACCCAATGCCTAAAAGCAATTTCCTAAAGTTGGAGCATTCCCTCTATACAACGATTTCTGTAATCTGTGATCCAATTGCTGACTCGACTGCTCTGCAAGTACAGCAATGCCCATTGAATAGGCCTTCTATGTAATCTCCTTCGCATTCAATTGACATATAGCATCTCAGTTCTCCTGAATCAACTATTGTAGGATGAACTTGACCTGTACCTCCAATAACCATTTTTAAGTTGACTTATTATTAAAGTTAAATCAATTTGGGTTCTATGTTCCCTGCTAAGTATATATTCTCCATCTCATTGAATCATCTTTTCACAGGGTGTGAAACTAAAAAAAACTTCAAATATATGATCTATTTAAGCATTGACATTTATGAGAGAATTTACAATCACATAATTGCAACATCCTCCAACATGTTTTTCCTGTTATACATTGCATCTTGTTTAAGAGTAATTTTTTAAAATCATTCACAAGGATCTAACTTCTTTCTATATTGTAATTAACTGTTAGATTAATCATTAATGTGATTTTATCATTTTCATATCAGAATTAACAAGGTTCAAAAAAGTCACAACTATTACTTTAGATTTGCAATGTTGTATTGTGATCAGTCCTGCACATCAAATAACTTCAAAATGTTCATTACCCAGGGAATGACATATGCACGTGAAAGTTCTCTAGTATTAAGTTACAATGTCTAAGGTGCCCTAAATTGTAAACTCAATATTAGCAACAATGAACTATCTTAATCAAACTTAAAATGCATTTCCAATCTTGCTCAGCTAGCCAATGTGAATCTCTACTTGTAATCAGAACAATTCAGATTTTACAGACAGTTCAGTTTAATAATTAATTTGCTAGTTCATAATCATATATAACAACTCCTGTTCTCATAGATCAGTTTGCACTGAAGTGCTTATGCAGAAATTGTTATACAAACTTGCTGTTTCCTAAGCGATTTGAGATAAACACTATTTTTCTAGACCTCTGTTATTGCTTTTCATTTTCCTAGACCATTGTTATCATCATTAAAACAAAATACTGCCAACCTCAGGTGACAAATAGTACTAACAATCGCGACACAGAATCTGAATCTCCATAGAAGTGCATGCTAAACCACAGAGAGAAGCCGATTTGTGTACTTACAAATAGAATTAAAAATTCACAAATTCAATAATGTGGTTGTATCCACATAGGGGAGAGGACCCAGTAGTGGTGCACCCTAACTTCACACCTCTCAAAATCAAACGTGGCAATTTCGAATCACTCAAAATTTTTACAGTAGTTTATTTGGCAACGCCCCTGCTTATAATTAAGTTTGAGGGCCACATCATCAAATATGATGCCATATCAGCATGCTTTTTGTTAAGGTGTCAAATAGTTCCCCCAAAAAATGGTGGACCAATATGTGTGCATTAAGTCATGTTTTGTTGGTGGGCTGATGTGGCATCACAGGATTGGTTGCTTTTTAAATCTAGAGGGCACATTTCATTCAATTATTAGTACTTATACTAACCTTAAAGTCACAACTACTAGTACTAAACTTCAAAAAATATTGGGCCTTAAATACACATATACTATCTCAACCATTGGAACTATCTCACCTATTGGGTCTTTTCCCCTAACAAACCTACAAACAACTTATACTGTCCATTGTAAGTCTCGAGAGTAATTTGTGAAACACATGCATGTGGGCCCTGTTTCCTCAGCTTCCTTTGATAAGGAAGCAAATACAAAGCATCTCCCATAAGGGTATGTTTGGTTTGTGGTGCTCTTCACGCAAGATTGCAATCAATTCAAGTCACACAAGGGGTCTTCAATGTAAATTTTCAATCCCCAAAAAGATTCATCATCTTCAAATTCTTATTATCTCACTTCTTCCTGAAATTTTGAAACTCTAAATTCATCATCTTTATTGATCATAAAGAAACTCTAAACAAGACATAACCCTCTACTTCACTGAACACTCACAACAAATGACAAATGTTCGCACCATGCACAGCCTTCACATTAACCAGTACTCCATTGAAGAAGAAAAAATCATCAGAAAGAACAAACCTTCTCAAAACCCATCAATTATCAAACTTCAATTCTGAAAATCCTATATCCAACAAAGGCAACTTGAAGTGCACATTGACAACATCCACATTACTTGGTCAGCAAATATAAAATACTCTGTCAGACATCTTCTAAGCTGATAAACAATATCAACCTTTCACCATATTGTAAGGCCTTCTTATGATCAGATGGTTCAATGACCAAAGATAATTTTTTTCCACTCTAAAATAAGGTGACTATTTACCACTTTTGCACATGAATGAGGAGATACATGGACTGTGAAGTGACATTTGCTGAAAGCAGCAAGTCTTGGGTTCAAATCCTAAACATTTTTCCAGTTAAAAAAATTAAACAGTTTGATCTCTAAGCAGAGTAATAGTGTAAGCATCCCACAATTGTATGGGAGAACATCTATTCTGCAACAGTAATTAACTTTAGAATTGAACAAACTTAAACACTTGAAAATCATTATAGTGCAATTAGAATAATAGTGAAACGTGATATCTCACACTTGGTTTACAAAGAATTAACATCCTATCCGGGCCTAGTAGCTACCAAAAGAACCCTTCTAGTTTTCCATCGATCCAATGCAATGAAGGACCTGATAAAAACATAGTAGGGCCTAAGTTAGCTACCAAAAGAACCCTTCTAGTTTTCTAGACATCCGATGCAATGGAGAACCTGATAAAAACAAAGTAGTTGTACAACATTTGAATAGAATCACATTCCCAAACAATATTCCTGTGCCAATAAAAATATAAAAACCAATATTTCAACTATCATAATGTGTTTTCAAAAACTGAAATGTTCTATAATGCAGCTGTCACGAATGCCTTCATGCGTGCAATTTCCTCTACAATCAAAAGTAAAACTACCATTAGGAGACAGAGATTAATAAACATTACTTATTATGGTGAACTACGAATTGCCTCCAGAAGTTCATTGGCGATGCCGCATATATTTAAGTGTTTAATGTGCCTCATATCTTACCCTAGCTTCTCATACAAGATGCATTTTTGAGAAAACCAACCTAGGGATTCATAATTGTATTATGGTTCACATTAGCACAAATACTGTTTCAAAAAAGAAAAAACGTTAAAAATAAGTCAGAATGGATCCATCAAGACACAATCACCATTATCTAGACTGAATCTACATGTCATCTCTTTTTACAAAGTTTACATTTACAGCTTATAAAATATAGCTATTACATGTTCATATTTATCTGTTTTTTCTTGGGTAGATTGTTTCAATATTCTTTTCTCCATTCATTTACTGCTCAATTAGTTACAATTTTGCAATTAATTGTTGTTATAAATGCTTTTTCCTATAACACATGTATGTTTCAGCAATTATGAGTGATGTCCACTGGGTTTACCCCTATGCCCCAGATCAATAACATAGAGGTCAATATTAGTAAAGACAGTTACCACCCACATGGTGTAAGAATCTTTGTTTCAAAGATTTCAGATGCAAAGATTCATGTTTTCATAAACAGCCAATGCTTTCCTCATTTATGGGAAACAACAACGATAAGTGGACAATAACCTTATATTTACTATGGAAAAAATAAATGTGTCTATGATCTTCTTAATCATCCCCATATTATAACATCAATCTCCCACGACAAAAATTCTAACCAAAAACATGACCTGATGCTGCCAAGATAAGCATTAAGAGTTCTTTGTAACTTGAATTGACGCATGCAATGCCACTTTCTACCTCACTTGAATGATTATATTTTGGCATAAACAAGCCGATATTACCCAGTTATTTGCAACAAATTGTCCCCTGCTATGAATTAACCATCGTGAGATGAAAAGAAGCTATAACTTTGGTTCTTCAGACCCTACTATTTATATTATGGTGAATAGGTGATACATTGAAAACTGTACTATTCCCATGAGGAAGCACTAAGCAAAAGCTGAATGCTATACTAATAGCAAATCACCAAAAGATTGACTCAAAACAAATGCAGCTAATTTCCAATATATATATTACTGCTGGTCTGCTAGAGATATTGACAAATTGGAATATGAGAATTTCAGCATACTAGAGTTAACACCACAATAGCCTAGTGCCAGGACATGGAATTTTAGCATGTTGAAGTTCAGTTTATTACAAAGTGACATGAGAGTCTAGAAATCCTATATGAGGAGCATGTTTGGGAATGAATCCAAACAAATGAAGGGTTTTGGTTCCTGACAATTTTATTATCTATAAAGGAAATTGATATAATAATTCAAGGATATTAGAGACATTTACGACATTTAGATACAAACTTACAACTGCAAATTAAACTATTCTTGTCAACTCTCATTAATGGCTCAACTCGTTTGCCTTAGAACTTTTTGAATGTCATATAGCACAATATGATTTGACTTAATCCATGTTTGCTTACTGATTCCCTTCTAATCCCCATTTGTAATGCTGTAAAGATGTAACCAATGAAAAGAGATTCCTAGATTATAGAAGGAGTTTTATAACTGTTGATATCCCTAACTTGTTAAATTTGAGTTTACTGTCCTATATAAATTCACTGAGGATTGATATATTCTAGGAATAACTTTTTATAACAGATTTCTTCCTACAAAAAAGAATATGCAACTATGGTTTATGAGAAAGGAGATCAGAACATGTGCAAGACAGGTGATTGAAAGCATTGAGAGGACTGTTGGCATTGAAAAGTCACTGGACTATGGTACTGATTTACTTGGACTAATGATGAGTTCCAACAAGAAACAAGGAGGAAAAGTGCAGAATAGCATGAACATGACAACAGATGAAATAATTTCTGAATGCATAACTTTCTATATAGCTGGACAGGAAACTACAACAATCCTCTTGACATGGACCATGATCTTGCTGGGAATGCATCAGGACTGGCAAGAACTAGCACGTAAGGAGGTCTTAGAAATGTGTGGGAAAAATGATTTTCCAAATGCAAACACTGTGAATGGCCTAAAGATTGTAAGAATACATAGCATTAACCTTAACCAGATTTCATTTTTTTCCCTTGATGGTCTGTAACATGTTTTGTTTCCATAATATTCTATTTAAATTATTTGAAATGCTGGGAAAAATAGCAGAGGATTTGCAGGTAGTCTATGTTTCTCAGATATTTGTTCTATTCCTCAAAACTATAAAGACAAACTTTGATTAGTAGATAAATATATGGGGCATCCTTACTATTGCAGGTGGGGATGATTTTCAATGAATCCTTGAGACTTTATCCACCTATAGTGGCAATAAACCGACAAACGTATAAGCCAATGAAGCTCGGAAGACTCTCAATTCCTGCAGGTACTCAGCTTCAGATTCCAATCCTTGAAATGCACCATGACCCATCTTTGTGGGGAGACGACGTGTATGAGTTCAATCCAGGTCGGTTCAGCGAAGGAATTTCAAAGGCTGCCAAGCATCCAATGGCATTCATGCCATTTTCATTAGGCCCAAGGATTTGCATTGGTCAAAACTTTGCACTATTAGAGGCCAAAGTAGTACTGGCCATGATTCTTCAACGGTTTTCCTTTGTGATTTCACCTAATTACATCCATGCACCTGTACATTCGTTCTCGCTTAAGCCCCAATATGGAGCTCAGGTCATTCTCCGCATGAATTAAATTAAATACTGAACAATCGTGAGTAAACATTTGACATTCTGAGATCTTGAACTGCTACCATTTAGATTATGTGGTATGAAAATGTAGTACATAAACAGATGAGTTTGATATGAAGCATGTAAAGTTTTTTAATATTTTAGAATAAGGATTTTTATGTTATTATAATGTGAATTGGATCTGTATGCAATATTGTGAGGATATTAATCAATACTTGCAATGTTAACGGTGTATAATTAGGTTTCAATAAATTAATCATATGGTTATTCTTGTCATCACTCACAGGCCAATGGCAACCTTGTTACATTTGGCCATCTTCACCATAAAATCTTAATTTCAATATTTTATATTCAATTTGAAAGAGTTGGGAATTCATATCAAAGTTCAAACTTTAAATTGTTATTTAATTGAAGCAAAGCAATTGGCTTTACTTAGAAGAAAAATAAGCCACAAAATCTTTGAAGAATGCATGTTACATGTAAATTCAAAGCATATATTCAAAAATGGTTTATGATGTATGGCTGCCCATTCTTGCAATTGGTTGAAAAGAGAACAATTTTTTTAAACTCTTGCACTCAGATGAAGAGTGATCGAGTTTAAAGCTGTCTTAAGTTTTCAATGGATGGGATTTTGGTTTATGATTTAAGGAAGCCAATTCTTGTACTTGATTGAATTTTTTTTATTAAAAACTTCTGCACTTGGTTGAAGAGAGAACAATGCTACTCTTGTCTTCTCCATTCCTCCCCTAGCATTCTCTTAACTGATAACTCCCCTCCAGTCAAGGCCTCTGCTGCTAATGATGATGATATTAAATGTGAATTTAGGCCTAAGATTGGCACGAATATCTCAAATACAACAAAGGTTGTATTACCAAAGTTTCTGATCAAAACATTAAAGAAACCTCAGTACACCATTCCCAAGAATTATAGATTTCTCTCTCCCTTCATGGCTTTAAGGAGGAGAATTAAGACATAATTTTTTTTATATAGGTCAAGTTGCACAATTCAACAAATGCATTTGTTCCTTTTCAAGGGAAACAGTTTCAAGCGTTAACAATAGCTAGCCAAAGAAGATGTCTAATGAGCTGTAAATGCAGGAAACATTTCCTTATGTGCAGTGCTGATAGCAAATCCAAAGAGGGGTTATGTTTTTCTGAAAGGGAATACCTTTCAACCTTGGAGCTTATGGAAGCGCACAGTTCCGGGAGCCTACAGCAGTCTGTATGCCCAGCCACATTTCTTAGTAAAGAATGGAAGCAACAGCACAAGATAACATGTTATCTTCCTTAAGTAAAAAATGATTTTTTTCTTCCCTTCTCTATTGTCCTTTTTATATAGCAAAATATGAACTAATTTTTAATAGCCAACTTTGTAATTTTTAATTTCTATTAGTATAATTATTCTTTTTTACTCATTATTTAGTAGGTGAGTATTTTTTTTTCTCCCTTTGTTTCTTTCTTTCCTCTCCAACGGTCCCTTACTCTTTATTCCTGCCTTTCTTTCTTTTTGAAGTATCTAAGTCTGCAATCCTACTTGTATCTAAGTCTACAATCCTGCTTATCATTATATCCTGGTCTTATCCTAGTCTTGATGATAAATTTTTGAATGTAATCCAAAAAGTTGATACAAATAAATTTACACTGTTAAATCTAAAAGCTAAAAATAATAATCAACATTTGTCAAACTCCAACAGTAACTTCTCAAAGATGGCATTGATGTCTATCAATAATTGATACTTTATAGTTGGTGCTCTGCAAACTTTATTACTAGCAAGGATTTTCGAAGTGCGTGTTTTTTTAAGAATTACTTGCAGGTGAAATTTGGATGACTAAATTCTGACATTCAATCTCCAATACATGTAACCACTAGTCATCTTCTAAGAAAAATTAGAAGTTGCATTTATTAGCCCCTGCCTTCGGAAGAGATTATAGCAATCATAGTTTGTCTTGCATAGGGAACCGTTCACAACGAAAAACCTATGACATTTGCTAAAATTTGTGCTTTTGCAGGAAGATAATTACTGTTTTTAAATTTGCTTATGTTTGTATACGAGTTTTCCTGGGTTTCCCAGGTCCATCTTGTAGGAAAAATTGAAGGAATTAAAAAATGGTAGCCTTCCCTAACCTTTAGAGTCTTTAGGAGAAGAAACTGCAAGACACGTTTTAACAAGAGGCATTCTCCACGCATACTGCGTGGCATTAGTTCAGACACGTCGCTTGTTAGCCATTGTGGATTTCCTTTACCCAATATGAGGAACACCTCTTCTCCTTGGCAAACCCTGTTAGGGTTTTCTTCTTCTATTAAATTGTCTCTCTCCTCTCGTGCAGAACATAAGCGGGCGCCTCAAATTTTAGGTCATATGTGCATTTCTGTGGTGGTGCAAAGGAGGACAACTTTTATTACATGAGGCGTTTAAAAATGGTTTCGCCCCACCGCCCGCCCCTGAAAAAAGGCCAGGGGCTACGAGGCCATGAAGTTTTTGGCTGCAGCTCTTCACTGTCATTAAACCAAGTTTCATTATTTGAAACGTGTTGTCTAAAATTAGGGGAGGGGATTCAATAGCTACATATGAGAATTTGGCATCTTTCAAGCTTTTAAATGGTATGGGCAAATTATTATGAGTATCAACAATGTAACCACATCAGTCACGTTTTTGCTGAGTTGTCCTGAAACACACACACAAAAAAAATAAATTAGATCGATCCATTTATGTGTTGCTATATGATTGGTTATTTCTTTGATGTGACTTGTAAAAATAGAGATGTTTTGTCCATTTATAGGTACAAACATAATGGCTACTAGTGCTTAACTTTACAATGAATGAATGAATGAATGCTTTTAATAACGTCCACGAGGCCACACAGCCTGTGGGACCACCAGAAATCAAAACCCATTGTAAAGAAGACCATAACACATAGGAAAATTGAGAGCCACACAACGCAGACCACCCACATGGCGCCTAATTGAATTCCCTTTCTTTTTGGATCCTAGACCTTCTACTATGAATCTTGATCAAATAGACAGCAAGTATAGTTAACCTCTCTTCTTCAAACAAGTTGGTCAAGGAGTCCACATTCAAGGTATCAGTGTAATTGGCCCGAATATCGTTGTAAGTTGGGCACTCCATAATGAAGTGACATTCTATCTCCACTAACCCCAAAGTGCAGAAACAACATATTCTCTCTGCCCATTCTTTTTTAGGCCTTGTCCACCTTATGGTTTCACACCTAAGTTGGTGCGAACTAGTCCTTAGCTGGGCCATTAACATTTTTGCTTTCCATTTTATGTATGCTCCTATATAGCTTTTTTGTGTGTGGACATAAAAATGATTGAAATGTTTCATGTATTATTCTCTTTTCCTTCCCAATTGTCTTGTCCATATATTTACTTTGACTTTTTCTTGCATGCATTTTTTAATATCCTTTTTAGTATTTGGGCACTCGTTTATACTAATACCCCATTTATTCATCCACCTGTCATTATGTTTCATCCATGTACTCTTCCTTCTCTCTAACTTTTCCTCTGTGGCCATGCTAGCCATCGGGACAGCTCCATGTTCTCAAGCCTCTTCAAGCAGCATAACATCCGGGTTAGCGATGATGCCTCCACAGGAAAGGCCCCGACCTCAGCTAGCATAATCTCATAAGGGACCGATGTTTTTGTTCTAAAACTACTTGTTATGAGATGCTTTTGCAACCTCTCTATTTGTCTCCACTTCATCTCTAATGTGTTACCACCCCAAACCTCGCACCCATAGAGAACCATCAGCACCACTAGCAGCCCAAAAAGAGTTTTTTTAGTTTTCCAGTCCCACAATTCAGCCCCTCTACATCGATTTTGCAATGCGTATAGAGCTTTCCAGCCTTCTTGTATCCTTTTAGCTCTACATGTCTCCGAGTTGAGTTTATTGTGGAAATCAAGACCAAGATACTTGTATTCATTGACCACTTGCAGGGGGCTGCCTTCAAAGATGAATTCCAACAAAGCCTTCTTTCTTTTCAAGGTGAAGATCATGATCTTGCTTTTGCTTGTGTTTACTTGCATCCCAACCTCTTGACAAAATAATTCTAGAGCTTTCAAGTGTTCCTTCAAGTCGTGTGTTGTTTTTGCCATTAGAACAAGATCATCCACATATAAGAGTAGCTTTATCACATAATTGGTCAAGTGAACACCCCCTCCACCAAACTTGTCTATCCACTCCTCTAATTTGTCAATGTACAGACCAAACGGAGTAGGAGATAACGGACAACCCTGCTTAACCCCAATGTCACTCCTGAAACACTCTGATAAACCTTGCTTGGTTCTAATTTTGGCCTGAACTTGATCATACAACCTATGGACAGTAGCCCTATACTTTTCTAGAATTCCCAGCTCTTCCATTCTACTCCATAATTTGCTTCTAGGAACAGTGTCAAACACCTTCTTGAAGTCGACAAAACAACAAAAGACCTCTTCTCCTTGTTTATCCTAGACCTTCTCAATTAAGTGTCTAAGGGTAATGTGGTGACCAATTGTAGAATGCTTTGGTCTAAAACCTGCTTGTCGTTTCGCCCTCTTTCCTTTCTTTTCTGCCCACATACTGATTCGGTGCTCAACCATACTCCCAAAGAGTTTGCCAAAAAGAGGATTGATCATTATAGTGCGGTAGTTAGAAGGGTTATTGACATCTCCACTTTTAAGCAAAGGGATGATGACACTTGTAGTTCAATTTGCTGGAAAACCATTCCGAATCACCCCATTAAATATTCTTTTGATGTATGGTGTGAGGGCTTCCATGCCCCATTTTATGCACTCTGCTTGCAAACCAACTATTTCCCGCGCTTTACCCACCACTAACTTTTTAATTCCTTCTTTAATGTCTTTTGTAGAAAAGAGTTTTGCTATTGAATTGGATAGCCGACAGTGTAGTAGTGCACATGAAGCTTTTGTAATAAGTCAAGTTGTATTTTTGTAATTGCTCCATAATAAAATAAAGTGTGTGTTGTGCTGACTTTGATGATCATTCCAAAGTCGATGTCATGTATACATAAGATTTGTGAAGTCATTTATTGTGATGAGAAAGTGGTAGAGAAGAGGAGCAAGAAGTAGAGCATAGGTGTTGAGCTTAAATGGAACTGTCTCAAGCATAGTGAAGATGCTAATCTCTAGTTCAAGTATGTAATATTTATATTCTTCTATAGATAGTGTGTCTCCTGTAGGCAGTGGGCCTCTTGCGAGCAGTGTGCTCAGGTAGTGAGCCCTAATTGGCAAGTGCCATTTTATTCTTCTTATTCTTTTAACAGAGAATACAATCTTGGGTTAGTCACCCCATGGTTTTTCCCTTAATCAGGTTTTCCATGTTAAAAATCTTGGTGTTATATGTGTTGAATGTGTTTCTAGTCTTGAGTTATTGCATTATGCTTCCATGATTGAATCTTTGTTATGCTGCTAAAATATAAGAAGATTTTAAGTGGTTAAAGAATAGAAGTTTGGTGACAACTGATTCACCCCCCTCTCAGTTGTCTGTCCTAAATCCAACAATTGGTATCAGAGCCAAGTTCCTCTAGAAGAAGCTTGACCGCTTGAGGAGATCTAGGATGTAAACCTACAAGGACAGTCCAAGGTTTGATGGAACAAACTTCACTGCCTAGAAGAACCACATGGAATGTCACAATGCATGGGATATCAGTATTGGAATATAACCTCAACTAAATATGTTCCTCCAAGGAATAGGCCAACAACTATAGATGAAGTCAGAGATGTAGAAAATAATCTTCGAGCTAAAGAAGCCCTACTGAGTGCCTTGTCTGATGTAGAGCTGACAAATGTTATGGGATTAAAGACTGCTTATAAAATTTGGGCAAAGCTTGAAAATCTATATGAAGGAGACAAGTATGTTAAGTGTGCCAAGCTGTAAAGTTTGAAAGGAAAGTTTGAAAACCTAAGGATGAGTGAAGATGAGAACATCACTTTATATATGGCAAAAGTAAATGAGCTTGTATGTGGCATCAGATGTGCTGGTGGAGTTCTGGATGAAGATGAAATTGTTGCTAAAGTTCTCAGATCTTTACCTCCTGTGTATAAACACAAGGTCGCTGCTATTGAGGAAATCAGATCTTTAACAATCACAAGGGATCAATTGGTTGGTAAGATATCTACATTTGAGTTGGTTGAGTTTGGTGATGCACTTCCCAAGACTGAATCTGCTTTCAAATCTAGTGCCTCTGCTAAAGGCAAACAAAGATATGATCCAGGGGAAAGCTCCTCAAGAAAATCATCTTGGTATGAGAAAGCAAGAAAAGATCTGGAAGAGGATGAATTAGAAGCTGAACAACTTGAAGATCTCATTGCAAAAAGACTGCCAAGAGGATCCGATAAGTATGAAGGAAAATTACCTTTTAAATGATTTGCCTACAATAAGATTGGTCATTTTGCCTCAAGATGTCTGGAAAGGTTTTCAAGGCCAAACCCTAATAGATCAAGATTTCAGAAAAAGTGTTACTATGTTCAAGAAGATGATGATGAAGGAGTAACAGATGATGAATCCGAGATAGGAAACAAATCTGGAAGTGACTGGGTATTTATTGCCATCAAAGAAGAAGATCCAATGCCTATTGAATCTGCCAATCATAAGATGATAGAAAGTGCTCTAGCTGCTCAGGTTGAAGAAAAGGATGAATGGGTTATTGATAGTGGTTGCTCTCACCATATGACTGGTGACAAGAGTAAGTTCTTAAGCTTGGAAAGATATGAAGGTGGAGTTGTAAAGTTTGGAGATAATTTTGCTGGCAAAATTAGAGGCAAAGGAACCATTTCCTTTGATGGAAAGAACAAAACCAGTGATGTTCTGTATGTTGAAGGTCTGAAGCATAATCTTCTCAGTGTTGGACAGTTAGTGGACAAAGGCTATGATCTCTGATTCAAAAATGGAAAATGCAAGATCTTTGAAAGCTCTGGAACTGACATTGCATCCGGTACATAGACAAAAGGTAACATCTTCCACTTGGTTGGTACTAGCAAAAGTTGTTTATTTGTTCAAATTGATCAGAGTTGGTTGTGGCACAGAAGAATGTGTCATGTAAATTTTGATAATATCATCAAGATAAGCAACACTTAGGTTGTAAGAGATCTTCCAAGACTGGTGAAACCTACTAACAATTTGTGCAAAAAATGTGAGTTGGGTAAGCAGAACAGAGTCACATTCAAAAGTAAGGAACAATCTTCAACTGGATTGTTAGACTTAGTAGACACTAATCTCTATGGTCCAGCCAAAATCAGGAGTCTACAAGGAGATAGGTATTTCATGTTGTTTATTGATGACCACTCTTGGATGATGTGGATAACTTTCTTGAAAGAGAAATTTGAAGCACTTGAGAAATTTAAAATATTCAAGGCTATGGTAGAAAATGAAACTGACATAAACATAAAATGCCTCAGGTCTAATAGAGGTGGAGAATTCACATCTTGTGAGTTCATATCATTCTATGAGGAACATGGGATAAAGAGATAGTTATATGCTCCAAGGACTCCACAGTAGAATGGAGTAGTGGAAAGAAAGAACCGGACCATCCAGGAAGCATCTAGAACCATGATGATGGAAGCAAATGTCCCTCAGATCTACTGGAGAGAAGCTGTAAGCACTGCTATCTATATTTTTAATCGAGTACAAATTAGAGGCAATACTGGTAAGACTCCTTATGAAATTTGGTTTGGCATCACTCCTACTATGAAATGTTTCAGAGTCCTTGGTAGTAAATGCTATATTAAAAGAGATGAAGACCTTGGCAAGTTTGATACTAGAAGTGATGAAGGAATATTCTTGGGATATTCTACCCAAAGCAAAGCATACCGGTGTTATAACAAGAGATTGAGAAAGATTGTAGAAAGTACAAATGTGAAGGTTGATGAAGGCATGGAAAATCTCTCAAGGTATTATGAAGCAAATGATCAAAATGATATCTCAGATCAAGGAGAACAAGTCCCAACTCCAGTTCAGATTCAGATTGATCTGGAGAATCCTGAAATACAAGAAGAAGAGACAAGTTTGCATGAACCTGTTCAAGATTTAGAAGTGCAAGAGCCTTCTGAATCATTCTAAAGACTAGATCATAGGAGATAAAAGCAAAGGTGTTCAAACAAGAAGAAAAATTGCTCAAGATTCAGTGAAGTATTGTCCGATTTCAAAGATTGAACCAAAAACAGTAAGTGAAGCATGCAATGATGAAAGTTGGGTTAATGCAATGAAGGGGGAATTAATGCAGATTGAAAAGAATCACACTTGAGATCTTGTTCCCAGACCTAAGGACAAAAATGTGATTGAGACTAAATGGGTCTTCCAGAATAAAGTAAATGAAGACGACGAAGTAATAAGAAACAAAGTTAGATTGGTCTGTAAGGGTTATTCTCAAGTAGAAGGAGTTGAGTTTGAAGAAACTTTTGCTTCGGTGGTAAGAATTGAAGCAGTCAGATTATTTCTTGCTTTTTCTGCCTTCAGAGATTTCAAGGTGTATCAGATAGATGTCAAGTCTGCTTTCCTAAACGGTGATTTGGAAGAAGAGGTATATATTGAGCAACCAGATGGATTTCAATTGTTTGATCATGGAGTTATGGTCTGCAAATTGAAGAAGGCATTGTATGGACTCAAACAAGCCCCAAGAGCCTGGTATGAAAGATTGGACAAACATCTTTTGAAGATTGGCCTCAACAAAGGTACTGCTGATAGTAATCTGTACTCCAAGATTGATCAAGAAAATATCTTGATTGTTGAAGTATTTGTTGATGATATCATTTTTGGAGGAAAAGATAGTATGTGCAAGACCTTTGCAAATCAAATGAAAAGTGAATTTGAGTTGTGTATGTTTGGGGAAATGAATTTCTTCTTGGGTCTACAAATCACTCAAACAAAGAAAGGAATCTTCATATCTCAGACCAAATATGTGAAAGAATTGTTGAAGAATTTTGGGATAGAAGATTCAAAGCTAATGAATACTCCCATGGCAACCGGATGTAAGTTGAGTAAAGATGTTGAATCTCCTAAGACTGATTAGAAAAAGTATAGGTCGATGATTGGAGGACTGCTCTACCTCATTCAAACCAGACCTGATATTATGAATGTTGTTGGTCTTGTTGCCAGATTCCAAGCTGATCATAGAGAGTCTCATGTCATGGCAATCAAGAGAATTCTCAGATATCTGAAGGGAACAGTTGAGTATGGATTATGGTATCCTAAGGATCATGATTTCTCTCTTCATGCTTATACTGATGCTGATTGGGTAGGTGATGTGGATGACCAGAAGAGTACCAGTGGTGGTGCATTCTTTTTGGGGAAAAGATTTGTTTCTTGGCTAAGCAAGAAACAAGAGGCAATATCTTTGTTCATTGCAGAAGCATAGTATATTACAATAGCAGGCAGTTGCACTCAAGTATTATGGATGAAGCAAATGCTAAGAGACATCAAAGTAGAGTATGAAGAACCTATCACAATCTTCTGTGATAATTCAAGTGCAATAAACATATCAAAAAATCTGGTGTTGCATTCAAAGACAAAACATATATCCATCAAGTTTCACTTTTTGAGAGAACAAGAATGAAGTCATACTAGAGTTTGTGCCCTCAAAGGATCAGATTGTAGGTATTTTTACTAAACCTCTACCTAAGGACTCTTTTGAGTATCTCAGGGAGAAGTTAGGGGTTATTACCCCTCCGGTTCTAAATTAAGGTGCACTGATGTGCATTAGTCCGGTGGATCTCAAAGTCACATCTTATGATCTGGATTGGTGTTAGGTAGCTGCTACTCAGGGGGAGTAGTCAACATGATTCTGAAGTATGAGAAGTGGTTGCAAGTATGTGCCCTTTGCCATTGATGTCAAAGGGGGAGAGAAGACATGTGAAAAATAAAAAGTGGTTGCTGATCAAAGGGGGAGCAGTAAAGGAAGATAAAACATATGAATGATTTCTATTAATAGGGGGAGCTATGTCAGTCAGTGAGGAGAAGTTCTTGTCTTGATGGTTAAAACAATTTTTCACATCATATGTTGCCATCAATGACAAAGGGGGAGATGTTGCAAGTATGGGCCTAACCAGTGTTGTCATTGATGTCAACATACTCCTGTTACATTGATGTCAAGGATTGGATGAGCTGTGTGCTGAGGATATGGAGAAAATTAGCCCTATCAGAAATAGAGAAGGACAGTGAAGAGAGTGAAGTTCTATGAAGAAAAAATCCCAGTCAGTTGAAAATTAGAGTATGCGCATCAAAGGGTTTGTAGATATGTGTCTGAAGGTGCTCCAGCCTAGATTTCAGAGATCCACATGAAGATTTGGAGAAGTTATGGCCATATGAATAAAATAGGTTCTGGCAGCTGTTCAGAGGTGACAGAGTAGCACAAATAGGTCCGGTGAGATCCAGAAGTGCAATATCTTGTTCTACAGATCTGGTGGCATGTTTGGGAAGCTAATGTGAATTGACAACGTAATTGGTTCATGGTTTGGAGGTCCACAAGCAATTCTTCTAATGTGACAGTGATGACCAACTGTGTTCTTGAGGTTCCGGATGAAGATGCAAATGATTACAGTAAGCAGAAGTGGTATGGATGTTCTTGGTGATTCAAGCAAGCTTGTGGGGGTCTCTAGATTGTGTCCAGTTTGTGTTGGCGGTCCGCATTGAAAATTGAGCTCGTAATTGAAGATTTACCTTCAGGTGATGGTGTTCTTCCTAATCTTGGCCGACTGAATAATTTACGCATGTTACGGATTATCTTGAAGATGTTTTGCGAAGCCTGGCATGTTCCCCATAGAAGATTGAAGTCCCAGCTATGGATAGCCGACAGTGTAGTAGTACGCATGAAGCTTTTGTAATAAGTCAAGTTGTATTTTTGTAATTGCTCCATAATAAAATAAAGTGTGTGTTGTGCCAACTTTGATGATCATTCCAAAGTCAATGTCATGTATAAATAAGATTTGTGAAGTCATTTAAAAGTATCTGTTATTGTGATGAGAAAGTGGTAGAGAAGAGGAACGAGAAGCAAAGCAGAGGTGTTGAACTTAAATGGAACTGTCTCAAGCATAGTGAAGATGCTAATCTCCAGTTCAAGTATGTAATATTTATATTCTTCTGTAGATAGTGTGTCTCCTATAGGCAGTGGGCCTCTTGTGAGCAGTGTGCTCGGGCAGTGAGCCCTAATTGGCAAGTGCCATTTTATTCTTCTTATTCTTTTAACAGAGAATACAATCTTGAGTTAGTCACCCCGTGGTTTTTCCCTCAACTAGGTTTTCCACGTTAAAAATCTTGGTGTTATATGTGTTGAATGTGTTTCTAGTCTTGAGTTATTGCTTTATGCTTCCATGATTGAATATTTGTTATGCTGCTGAAATATAAGAAGGTTTTAAGTGGTTAAAGAATAGAAGTTTGGTGACAACTGATTCACCCCCCTCTCAATTGTCTGTCCTAAATCCAACAGTTACGACTAATTATAGAACACTATCCTATCATGGCATAATTCTCTGTTGTTATCAACTTTCGTGAAGTTGCATGCACAATGCAGGAAATTTGAAGAGAATAGATGGGGATATTGTAAGTTGATGCACCTTAAGAAAATTAGTAGAGTAGGAGAGAAGGCATAGATGATAGTAGAAGCCGAAGTGGAAGTTGTAGCCCTTGGAGGTCTATGATGATATTTACACAGAGCAACTAATCTCAATGATGGTGGGCATTGGAGGTTCATAATAAAAATAAGTTGGGCATGCACAAAATTATTGTGCAGAAAGATTGGGTATATAGGCAGGAAAGCATCACTTGTCTTATTTGTGAAGGCTAAGCTCCATATGTACTTATGGTTCTACTTGTTTATCTTGTTATTTAGAGTTAGAATATTTTTGAAGTGTGTTGAGTTTGTTGAAAATATGTTGTGATATGAACTTGTTGAAAATGTAAATAAGCCATGATCCAAACTCGTGACTTACATTTTATTAGCGCAGGCATCAACCAACTATGTCTTTTAATTGTAGTGACTCACATTTATTTGAAAGTAAACGTGACTTTTTTAACCAATCATGCATAGTATGGGCGCATGCATCATTACCATATATATATTTGATGGGCATAGATACATTTTGTATGGAGCTTAGCTTTTGCCCTCTACCCCTTGAGTATAGTCATTTGAGACAAATGCACTTATTACTAAAATAATTATTAATATGTTAAATGAACAATGATTTTAGATTCTAATTCATAGTTACTTTCTTACTTTCCTTGGTCATGTTGAGGGCAATTAAGTCAATTTTTTGATGCAAAAGTAAAGCAGTTTAAAGAATGAATGTGGGATTTATTTGCCCCTCTAATTTTGTAGGGCATTCCTTATTTCTCTACATGGTTTCCTATGGGTTATATTTTGTGGTGACGAATTACTTTGCATTTGGAGCATTGGCCAGAGACATTATATAAATGGGGAAGGCAATTGCTACTGTTATGAAGGGTTATATCAAGAAAAACTCTTTTTTATATGAAAGGTACGTGCTTTTTTATGACACATATTAAAATTATTGATTTTAAGATAGATTAATAGGTTGTTTTAGAGATTTAAAATTTCCATTAAATTATTTTTAAATTATTTCCTAATGAATTAGATTTAAGATAAGGTTTGATTTAAAAAGAATTTAATTAATAATGAGTTTATAGGAGAAATTGAGGTGCAATATATAGATAGAAGTTACATGGATTCAAATAATTAGAGGACTTCTCACTTATTTTGAAAAAAGGCATCTTCAACAAGTTTGACTATGATTAAATGTGTCTTTTTTTTATATGACAAAATTCTATTAAAACTAATCAGAAATGATTTACTACAATTAAAGAAAACAAAAAACTAGAAGAACCAGTTCACAAAAAGTTTGCATTTGGGGCATTCCCCATAGACACTATAAAAATGGGGAAGATAATTGCTACTGTTATGAATCGTTATATCAAGAAAAACTCTTTTTTATATGAAAGGTAAGTGTTTTTTATGACATATATTAAGATTATTGATTTTAAGATAGATTAATAGGTTGTTTTAGAGATTTAAAATTTCTATTAAATTATTTTTTAATTATTTCCTAATGAATTAGATTTAAGATAAGGTTTTCTTTAAAAATAATTTAATTAATAATGAGTTTATATGAGAAATTGACGTGCAATATATAGATAGAAGTTACAGAGATTCAAATAATTAGGAGACTTCTCACTTATTTTAAAAAAAGCATCTTCAACAAGTTTGACTATGATTAAATGTGTTTTATTTTTATATGACAAAAAATTCTATTAAAACTAATCAGAAATGCTTTACTACAACTAAAGAAAACAAAGAATTGGAAAACCAGTTCACAAAAAGTTGCAGATTGAAGGGTATCAAAGTCAAACATGTATATAGAAATACAATATAACTAAAGGAAACACCAGACAAACTGAATAGCAATGAATTAACTGGCATCATCTTGAATCAAGTCTAGCAATCTACTAAACTTGGCTCATTTATTGATTTTGTCTCCATGAAAAATTTTCTCTTATTGAAATCTATTGTCAAGGGCCCATTTAACCAACCAATCTGTCAACTTATTAGCTGAGTGCAGAACATGATGGAAGGTAACAAACAGAATCTTTCCAAGGACCCCACACACTTCCTCTATCTTGATAATCAATACACAATCTTTAATATTTTTTTTCTTCAAAGCACTAATAATAAGCCATAGGCCTCCTTCCCCTTTTTGTCCCTTTTGTGCCAAAAATGAGTCTATTAAACATGCTTTCCAGTTAGGCAATTCTTAAATATCATCTACTTCAACAGTCAAAGGTCGATTTCGACCAATAAAAATAGGACAAATATTTACCGCTTTTTGTGAATGAGGTGTAAAATTACTATTGACTATTTAACCATTAAAGTGGATGATATTATGCTTGTAACTTGTAGCTCAAGCTCTTCTCTCAGCCCTGGTCTTGGAAACGTGAGATTCTTGGTGCCTCCCCTCCATAATGTTCTCACCCAGACTTGCAGGCAAGTTATCCTCAATTTCCTTTGGAAAGATCATTGCCTGGCTGTGTTCTTCAATATTTCATGCCCTTGGAACTTGAGATCCAGATGATTTGCTTGAGACTGTCTCTTCCAATCACTAATCTGACTGTCATCCTTTGTGGCTACCTAAAGACCAACATTGACATGGAAAGAACTATTTAGTCTCTTCAAGCTCAACTTCAAACCGTCCGTGGTCAGAATTCGATCACGAAGCTTCAGTCAACTCGATAGGATCCATCTGCAATCCATGATGCCTTTCAAGATCATTAATGTAGACAATTGATTTGGGTTGGGAACAAGATCCAAATTTTTTTGTTCTTTTACTGAAGACAGTAAGGAAATTGAAGTAGTATGGATTGCTGCTAATCGGATCATTTGATGAGATGCTTCTTTGTATGGTTGATTGGACTTTTGTATGGCAGTCATGTGCTGGCAGTTTGCTGTTGCTGCCCTTGCTGTGTTATTTTTTTCTATTTTATGGGCAGTTGTGTGGAGCTACTGAGTTTTCACGGCAGCTTTCTGGCTTTCCTTTCTTGCTTGTTCCTGTAGCTATTTTCTTCAGTTTAGGTTATCTTTTTGCTTAATGCAATAAAAAAATAGTATTAGTGATGACAGTTGGGCTTGATAATTGAATGAATTTTAACAATTATAACTTATTTAAGAAAAATAAATATAGAGGATAGAGATATTTAATTTGTTGACTAAAGAATATATATTGTTGGTGAAGATTTATAGAATTTGACTGTTTTTTTGTCTTGAAAGGTTTTATCTCTCTATCAGTGAAGTGCCTCACATCCTATGTTGTATTTGTGCTCTGTTTGGTGTCGAGTCTGTCAGTCTGGGTCACGTCTATGGTTGCAGATTCATTCTCTGCATTCAAATCTGATTTCATGCCATGTACATTTTTATTTTGTGGCTCCCCTAGTTAACATTTGTCTCCTCTGCTCTTCTTTGATCTTTAATGACTAGAATATTTAGATACTTTGTAAGGTTTGCCATTGTGTCTCAAAGCTATGTGTTTTCCTAGGTCCACCCCCAAAAATATGTGTAAAAGATTGAAGACAACACCCAAAGGCCCTCGAATGATGTATGTAGATTTGTTAGTCCTTTAATGCACCAAATCCAAATGTTTCATTACTGATTACTCCTTCATGTTCTAGGATGAGAGAGGATTCTTAAGAGATGAGAGATGAATACATTGAATGCCTTTAAATATTAATACATAGCATCAAATTTCACAAAACATGTATTTAGTCAGTTTAAGGCAAGAAAATAAAGGAGGTCAATCAGCCATTTATGAATTATGAATTATGGAAATAATCAGGTCAAGTCTGTAACCACAAGGTTGACCTTGCAACTGCATAAATGACCTTGGATAATGAAACGATCAAATTCAGGAGGCTAATGAGTATATCAAGATAGCTATACCAATACATATAATAAATGTGTGCATAAGACAAATGTATAAAGGATATGCATGTTTAAAGATAAAACAAAGGCTAAATACATGGAATTGTGTATATAAATAGATAAAAGGCTAAAAAAACTAACCTACCACACATAAATTAAATTTAAAATAACATACATATACAATTTGACCATTGCACATCTATATGTCTATTTTATAGACAGTGTCATTTGCCATAAAAATGTGGAGACCCATTTGACAAGTAATTGTAATTCTTTATTTTCCATTTGTATGTAAGTCAACGTAGCTTCTAAAAAAAATTAAAAATAAAAAAATGGCTAAACCTGAAAAAGAGTTTTAGAAGAATAGACAAAATGTATATATCATGTTGATATTACAGGCCTTGGAATTGATATGTATGACTAGATTGTCCACCAAATATATTCTTTTATTTATGTCTATTTTGAAATAGTTTCTTGACAATATTTAAAAATGTAATTTATGACATGAAACCCACAGCTTTGAATCACCATCAAATGGATCAGAAAATAGTTATCACTAGAGGAAATTGTTGTTATATTTTATGCATATATTTGCTAATAAGTTGGTGATATGATTGGTAAGTTTGTACCATATCCTTCCAGATTTGGACCTGAGAAGTTATGAGTAGGGGAAAAGACCCAATAGGTGAGATAGTTCCAATGGCTCAGACAGTATATGTGCATTTAAGGCCTAATATTTTTTAAGTTTAGTACTAGTACATGCGCATTTAAGGTCCAATTTTTTTTAAGTTTAGTACCAGTAGTTGTGATTTTATAGTTGTTAGTGTTACTATAAGTACTCATAATTGAATGAAATGTGCCCTTTAAATTTAAAAAGCAACCAATCATGTGATGCCACATCAGCCCACCAACAAAACATGACTTAATGCACACCTATTGGTCCAACCTTTTTTTTGGGGAACTATTTGACACCTCAACAAAAAGCATGCTGATGTGGCATCATATTTGATGATGTGGCCCTGAAACCTTAGTTATACGCAGGGGTGTTGCCAAGTAAGCTACTGTAAAATTTTTGGAGTAATTCGAAATTGCCACATATGATTTTGAGAGGCGTGAAGTTAGGGTGCACCACTACTGGGTCCTCTCCCCTAATTAAAGTATTCTATCTTATCATGGTGTAATTCTCTACTGCTATCAACTTTCAGGAAGCTACATGCGCAGTGCACAAAATATGAAGAGAATTAGCAGAGAGTTCGGGAAAAGGTATAGATGATAGTAGAAGTTGAAGTGGAAGTTGTAGCCCTTCAAGTTCTGTGATGATATTTACACAAATCAGCTGATCTCAATGATGGTCTTAATGATGGTGGGCATTGGGGATTTATTATAAAAATAAGTTAGCAAACACATTAGAAATCATCTATAGAAGATCAAGAGTCACTACTTAGAAATCCATTATATTTAAAAACCACATCCACATTAGAAGCGAACTATGGAAGACCAAGATTCACAACTTAGAGTTCCGCATTAGATGTCCCAATGGGAATTTGAAGTTGGGTCTCCACAAAGAGAACCCAATGTTTTAACCAATTAAGCTCAACCCCTTGGACTCGTGCATGAAATTATTGCCCAGGAAGATTAGATATATAGGCAGTAAAGTAGCACTTGTGTCATTTCTAAGGTGTTCTATTGGCAAAGGCTAATCTCTCATGCATCAACCAATTGTGTTGCATGAGCGACAATGCTTCTAATTGTAGTGACTCACATTTATTTGAAAGTAAATGATATTTGACTTCCCTCACCAATCATGCTTGGGTATGGATGCATGCATCATGAACATGCATATATATATTTGATAGGCATAAATATGTTTTGTACATGGAGCTTAGCTTTTGCCCTCCACCCCTTGAGTATAGTCGTTTGAGACAAATACACTCTTTACTAAAATAATTATTAATATGTTAAATTCAATGATTTTAGATTATACTTCATTATTACTTTCTCACCTTCCTACCCATGCTGATGGATTAAGTCAATTTTTTGATGCAAAGGTAAAGCAATTTAAATAATAAATGTGGGATTTATTTGCCCCTATGATTTTGTAGGGCTTTCCTTATTTCTCTACATAGTTTCCTATGGGTTATACTTTCTAGTGATGAGTTAATTTTCATTTGGGGAGGAAGGTAATTGCTATTGTTATGAAGGGTTATATTAAGAAAAACTCTTTTTATATGAAAAGTAAGTGTTTTTATAACACATATTAAGATTATTGATTTTAAGATAGATTAATAGGTTGTTTTAGATATTTAAAATTTCTATTAAATTATTTTTTGATTATTTCCTAATGAACTAGATTTAAGATAAGGTTTGCTTTAAAAAGAATTTAATTAATGATGAGTTTATAGGAGAATTTGAGGTGCAATAAATAGATCGAAGTTATAGGTATTCAAATAATTAGGGGAGTTCTCACTTGTTTTAAAAAAAGTCATCTTCAACAAGTTTAATTATGATTAAATGTGTCTTTTTATATTACAAAAAAATGTATTCAAACTAATTAGAAATGCTCTACTACAACTAGAGAGAACAAAGAGTTAGAAAAACCAATTCACAAAAAGTTGCAGATTGAAGGGCATCAAAGTCAAACATGTATATAGGAATACAATAAAACTAAAGGAAACCTAGACAAATTGAATAACAATGAATTAACTTGCATTATCTTGAATCAAGTCTAGCAATCTACTAAACTCCGCTGGTTTATTGATTAAATGTCTCCAAGGAAAATTTTCTCCTCTTGAAATCTACTGTCAAGGGCCCATTTGGCCAACCAGTCTATCAAATTATTGGCTGAGTGTAGAACATGATGGAAGGCAACCAAAAAAATCTTTCCAAGGACCTTGTGATGCAGAGTGGCACAAGGGAAGCAACACACAAGAGTTTCCTCTACTGTCCTTTGCCCACTCACCCACTTCAAACAGGCTTCAACCAAGCAACCAAAGGCACATTCAAGGGTGTATGAAGGATTTGGTATCCTAGTGATGGCTCCACCTTCTAGGCTTCTCCAACACCTTAGGACAGATCAACAAAAACCTTCTATGCAGTTGGTTTGATCTCCAACTTCCCAAAACTCTTCAACCTATACCTTGACTAGTAAGGCTACTAGCCCTCTAAACTAGGTTTTCTCAACAAACCTTGACAAAATCCCATATGACCAGGCAAGAAAATGATGGTTTTAGATACACTCTATGAAACCCTATCAAACTCCCAAGTCTCCTATTCCAACTCTACTCCAGCAATCCAGAACACTAATTTGGTCTTCTAGGCCTAATTGATCAATTTAGGCTAGGTTACAAAGCAAGTGCTCAAAATTGGGTGCATAGGTTAGGGGTAGGAATTTGGAATACTTCTACCATGTCCCTACAACACAAATCCATCATTTATTTGTTCACCCTAACATGATTCTATCATCTACAACCTCAAATAGCATGAAATTGGCCAAATACAATGAAATACTTAACCTAGGGCATCACCTTAAAAATAAAAGACTGCATTTCCTGAAAAAAGTCTTTTGGAATCTTATAGTACATATCCCTAGCCTACATTTCACCAGTTTTTCATGAATTTTCAGTAGTGGGAATGCATTCTAGGTCCGGATTTCTATGGCTGCCCTAGAAAACAGGGTTTCTAGACCTGTTTTGAAAGAAAATCAATAACTTTTGATCCCGACCACTTCAGGACCTCAAACTAGTTGCATTAGAACCCTGACTCCAAGAGATTTCAGTAAAAGTACATTTACACCCTAGAAAATCTGTACAGTCCGTACAGAAACACGTTTTCTTCAGAAAAACAGTCAAATTCTTGATTTTTGTGCCCAAAATTGCATACAAAATCTCTTCTCCCGTACTGGAGTGAGAGGACAGCAATATGACTCGACCTAAGTTGGTTTTCAACTGTCCAAATAGATTCAACTTCCAAAAATGGGTTGCAACTGACCAAATGTGTCATTTGACAACATTGACAACATTGGTCACTATGACATTTTGCAATAACACAAAGAGGTCGATTGGTTCAACTTGTCCAATGGAACCTAACCAACCACCATTCCCTCTAAAACATGCCAAAACACAAAAATTTCCAATTAGACTCAAAAACAAACAAAAAACCAACATTAGACCTACTAGGCCTAAGTGGCATAACTAGGGTCCAAATGGACTAAGAAGGATTTGAGGTTTATAGGGTCACCTCAATCATCTTGACCACACAAAAAGGACCATATGAACATGGCTAAAGCCTTATTACAACACATACAGTCAAAACAAAACATAGCTTATCAAAATGCATTAAAAATGCTTGAGGTGTCAGACTGCTCCTAGGTGCCCTGCACCATACACCCACTGTCAAAGAGAACTCAAGTCTCTTGAGTTGGAATGCTATCAAATGTGAAACCTGCCTTCTCAATGTCTGCCTTACTCATCCAAGTGGCATCCTCCTAAGGTTTGTTTAGCCACTTCACCAAATAGTCATGATAGGTGTGCCTTCTAGTTTGTTTTGCAATCCTCTTGTCCAAAATATACTCAATCTGATTCAGAGAGGAAGGAATGAGTTCCTGGAGTGTCTGATCAGTTTGATCTTCTTCAACAGCAGTCTAAGGATCAGATCCTTTATAGGGATAAAGGTCTGAAACATTAAAAATTGGAGACAAAGCAATGCCATCTGGAAGTCTGATTTTATATGCATTTTCTCCACATTTCTTGAGCACTTCACAAGGCCCAATCTTCTTCATGAGTAGCTTGGTATGTTTACCTACAGGGAGCCTCTCCTTCTTCAGATGGACCATTACCAAATCCCCTTCTTTGAACTGCAAATCTCTTCTTTTCCTATCAGCAAACTGTTTGTACTTCTGAGAAGTGGACAACAATTTCTATTGTACTTGTTCATGGACATCTTTCATGACTTGAATGAAGTCTTCAGCCAAGGCACTGCTATTTTCCAGTCCTTTAACCTCCCTTAGTTCCAAAATACCCCTTGGGTGAGTGCCATAAACAATTTGGAAAGGAGACAGGCTGGTGCTTCTATTGTCAGTGTCATTGTATGGGAACTCTGCCTGAGCCAAAATTGAATCCCAACTAGCACTCTGCTCCTTGGTTAGGCATCTTAGGAGGTTGCCAAGTGACCTATTAATCACCTCTATTTGTCCATCAGACTGAGGGTGCTAGGCAGATGATAATGACAAGTTTGTACCTAGTCTCTTCCACAGTGTCCTCCAGAAGTGTCCTATGAACTTGGGGTCTCTATCTGAGATTATGGACAAAGGTAAACCATGTAACCTGACTATTTCTTTGAAGAAAAGACTTGCTATGTGTGAGGCATCATGTGTGGTTTTACATGGGATGAAGTGAGCCATTTTTGAGAACCTATCTACAACCACAATAATGCTGTCATGTCCATTCTTTGTCCTAGGCAAACCAAGTACAAAGTCCATGCTTATGGAATCCCAAGGCTTCAAAGGAATAGGTAGAGGAGTGTATAAACCTGCATTTGATATATGCCCCTTTGCTCTTTGGCAAATTTGACAAGTTTCAACAAACTTCCTTACATCGGTTGGCAATTTTGGCCAAAAATAGTACCTCCTAACCAATTCTAGGGTCTTGTCAATACCAAAGTGACCTGACATGCTGCCACAGTGCTTTTCCTTGATTATATTCTCTCTAACAGACCCTCTTGGGATACACAACATGCTACCCTTGAAAAGATATCCATCTTGCAACAAAAAATTAGAAAAATTAGTATTATACCTTCCTGTCATGGCCTTGCAAGATAGGTATGGCTCTTTGAAGTCTTCATCTACTGCATACTGATCTTTGATGGCATGAATACCTGTACTTTCCAACTGTATGGTCTGCACAACAAGATTCCTCCTACTTAAGGCATCGGCTACCTTATTGGCCACTCCTTTCTTGTGTTTTATGGAGAAGGTGTATGCTTGGATGTACTCCATCCACTTGACATGTCTGTGATTCAACTTTTGCTGCCTGTTCAAGAAGCTTAATGCATGGTTGTCAGTAAAAACTATAAATTTCTTTGGCAATAAGTAGTGTCTCCATTTCCTCAATGACTGAACCATGGCATATAACTCTAGATCATAGGTGGAGTAGTTTTGTTTTGCCTCATTTAACTTCTCACTAAAGAATGCTATAGGCCTCCCATCTTGACTTAGGACTCCCCCAACAGCCCTCGTACTTGCATCACACTCTACCACAAAGACCTTGTCAAAATTAGATAGCACTACGACTGGTTTTTCTGAAATTTTTTTCTTTAACAGTTCAAAGGCTTTAGTGGCCTCATTTGTCCATACAAACATACATTTCTTGCCCCCTTTTATGGTGTCAACAAGTGGAGCACAAATGCCACTAAACCCTCTAATGAACTTTCTATAAAAGTTGCATAAACCATGGAAACTCCTTACCTCCGAGGCTGTTGTAGGTATTGGCCAATTAAGAATGGCTACAACCTTACTTGGATCCATTTTTAGGCTGCCCTTGGAGATGACAAACCCCAAGAATATCAACTCCTCTTGTAGGAAGACACATTTGTCAAGATTGATTCTCAACTTCTCCTCTTGAAGCCTCCTGAGCACTTGATGGATATGCCTTATGTGGTCTTCCTTGCTGTCACTAAAAATTAGTATATCATCCAAATATACAACAATAAACTTGTTAAGGAAAGGTTTTAGCACTTCATTCATCAATCTCATGAAGGTGCTTGGTGCATTTGACAAGCCAAAAGGCATGACAACCCATTCAAATAGTCCTTCATTGGTTTTGAAGGCGGTTTTCCACTCATCCCCCTCCCTTATCTTGATTTGGTGATAACCACTTTTTAGATCTATCTTGGTAAAATACTTAGCCCTCCCAAGCAATCCATTAAATCTTCTATTCTAGGCATTGGAAATCTATAACTGATAGTAATCTTGTTGATGGCCCTGGAATCAGTGCATAGTCTCCATGTTCCTTCCTTCTTGGGTGCAAGTACTACAGGTACTGCACATGGACTAATACTCCTGCTGATAAGTCCTCTATCCAACAAGTCTTGGATTTGTCTTGCCACTTTAGCATTTTGCTCTGGGGTCAACTTGTAGGCTACTTGGTTTGGTAGGGTGGATCCAGGGATGAGATCAATGCAATGACTAATCTCCCTCTTTGGTGGAAGGGCACCCTTACTCTCATCGGCTATCACATCATGGAACCTTTCCAATAGTTCTTCCACTTCCTTTGGTCCAATCCTCCTAAGAGGTTGCTACACTTTGACCTTCTTGGGATTCACATCCTTGGGCTTGATGACTACTGTAAAACATGGCACTTTCTCTTCCTTGAGGTTAGCCAAAAACTCTTTTTCACCTACCAACATAACTGAACTAGGAATGACTTTCTCTTTGCAATCATCAATCAAAGGAGTCATTGTAAACTTTTCACCATTCTTGGACAAATGAATCACATTGTTCTTACCATCATGTTGGGCACTTGTGTCATGTTGCCAAGGCCTTCCAAGAAGAAGGTGGCATGCATCCATATCCACTATCTCACAAAGAACCTTATCATGATATTCACCTATCTTGAATTCAACCCAACATTGCTCTTTCACCACAATTTGTTGTTCCTTGGTTAGCCAAAAGACTCTATAGGGGTTAGGATGAGGCATTCTTTCCAATCCTAACTTAGTCACCATTTCATTAGAAGCCAAATTTTTAGAAGAACCTAAAGCTACTATTACCTTGCAAACTTTTCCTTTCACCTTGCAAGTGGTTCTGAACAAGTTGTTTCTTTGGGGCTCCTCCTTGGTGGCTGGCATGATGAGTGACCTGTTAAACATGATGCACTCTCCACTCTCAGGTGCTGTAGACTTGGAACAGGCTGTTTGGTAACTTATGGTGCTTTGACAGTCCTCTTCTTGAAGGAGTTGTACTCTTCTTTCTTTCTGATTTGCAGTAGTGTTTCCCATTTTCTCCAGGCACCTAAAGGACTAATGTCCAATCTGATTGCAAGAGAAACACCTTCCAGTAAACACATTGGAACCTCTACCCCCACTTATACCTCTGCCATTTCCTCTCCCTCTAAACTGACCCTTATCAGCACTATTTTTATCAGCCTGCCCTTGGCTGCCTTCTTGGGATCTGCCACCTTGGAGTCTAGAGAAATTATCTCTATTTTGAAATTTGCCCCTGCCCCTAAAGTTCTAATTTCCTCTGCCTCTACTACTGCTACCAAAATCCCCTTTTCTTCTCTACTTATCCTCAATCCTTAATGCCATTTGAAAGCACTTATGGACTGTCTCCGGGTTAAAGAGAGTTAATTCATCTTGAATGGAGAACTTGAGGCCATTAAGATACCTTGCAAGCTTCTGTTTTTCATTCTCAGGCATCTTGGCTTTCAATGTCATCTTGTGAAACTCCTCTGTGTAGGTGCTCACGTCCATGTCCTTCTGTCTCAAGTTTTGCAACTTCTTGTTCAAGTTGACCTCATAATCCTCAAGGACAAATTGCTTCTTGATTTCAAGTACCATCTTCCTCCATGTAGAGATAGGATTCCTATCATCTTCTATCCTCTCATTTTGAATAAAATTCCACCAACTCAAGGCTGGCCCTTTCATTCTTGATTTGGCAATCTTCACTTTCTGATTTTCTACCACTTCTTCACATTCAAAATAGTTCTCCATTGCCTCAATCCAATCAAGGCACTCCTCTGGATTCATCTTACCAGGAAACATAGGTAAGTCTGCCTTAGTGTCCTTCCTACTCAACTTTCCAAGTGCATCTACGAATTGTCTCTCTGACATGCCTCCTTGTGGCTCTTTCATTGGCACTTCTTCTTCCTCATCTTGATCCTCTTGATTTGAATCCAAGATGACCTCTGGCTTCTTCTTCTTGTCTTTGTCTTTATCCGTCTTCAACTTTTCTATCTCAGCCTCCATCCTTTTGTTCTTGGCTGCTTGCTCTCTCACTATCTTTGCCAACTCGGCATTTGTCACCTTTGAAGGAATTTCCTCCTCTTCTTCTCTATCTCCCATCTCTTTGATGGCTCTGATACCACCTGATGCAGAGTGGCACAAGGGAAGCATTACACAAGAGTTTCCTCTACTGTCCTTTGCCCACTCACCCACTTCAAACAGGCTTCAACCAAGCAACCAAAGGCACATTCAAGGGTGTATGAAGGATTTGGTATCCTAGTGATGGCTCCACCTTCTAGGCTTCTCCAACACCTTAGGATAGATCAACAAACACCTTTTATGCAGTTGGTTTGATCTCCAACTTCCCAAAACTCTTCAACCTATACCTTGACTAGTAAGGCTACTAGCCCTCCAAACTAGGTTTTCTCAACAAAACTTGACAAAATCCCATATGACCAGGCAAGAAAATGATGGTTTTAGATACACTCTATGGAACCCTATCAAACTCCCAAGTCTCCTGTTCCAACTCTACTCCAGCAATCCAGAACACTAATTTGGTCTTCTAGGCCTAATTGATCAATTTAGGCTAGGTTACAAAGCAAGTGCTCAAAATTGGGTGCATAGGTCAGGGGTAGGAATTTGGAATGCTTATACCATGTCCCTACAACACAAATCCATCATTTATTTGCTCACTCTAACAGGATTCTATCATCTACAACCTCAAATAGCATGAAATTGGCCAAATACAATGAAATACTTGACCTAGGGTATCACCTTAAAAATAGAAGACTGCATTTCCCAAAAAAAATCTTTTGGAATCTTATAGTACATATCCTTAGCCTGCATTTCACCAGTTTTTGTGAATTTTCATTAGTGGGAATGCATTCTAGGGCCGGATTCCTATGGCTGCCCTAGAAAATAGGGTTTCTAGACCTGTTTTGAAAGAAAATCAATAACTTTTGATCCCGACCACTTCAGGACCTCAAACTAGTTGCATTAGAACCCTGACTCCAAGAGATTTCAGGAAAAGTATATTTGCACCCTGGAAAATCCGTACAGCCTGTACAGAAACACATTTTCTTCAGAAAAATAGTCAAATTCTTGATTTTTGTGCCCAAAATTGCATACAAAATCTCTTCTCCCGTACTGGGGTGAGAGGACAGTAGTATGACTTGACCTAAGTTGGTTTTCAATTGTCCAAACAGATGCAACTTCCAAAAATGGGTTGCAACCGACCAAATGTGTCATTTGACAACATTGACAACATTGGTCACTATGACATTTTGCAATAACACAAAGAGGTCGATTGGTTCAACTTGTCCAATGGAACCTAACCAACCACCATTCCTTCTAAAACATGCCAAAACACAGAAATTTCTGATTAGACTCAAGAACAAACAAAAAACCAACATTAGACCTACTAGGCCTAAGTGGCATCACTAGGGTCCAAATGGACTAAGAAGGATTTGAGGTTTATAGGGTCACCTCAATCATCTTGACCACAGAAAAAGGACCATACAAACATGGCTAAAGCCTTATTACAACACATACAATCAAAACAAAACATAGCTTATCAAAATGCATTAAAAATGCTTGAGGTGTCAGACTGCTCCTAGGTGCCTTGCACCACCTTGCATGTGCTTCCTCTATCTTGATAGTCAATACACAATCTTTAATAGTTTTTTCTTCAAAGCACTAATAATTAGACATGAGCCTCCTTCCACACAAACAATAGAGGGGGATAGCCAAGCGGATCCTAAATTCCCCTCACAATAGCTTCAACTTCAAAAATATTATTAGTATTTTGGCCAATGTAGCTAGCTCTGAGGGCAATGTGAGAACTGGGATTATTTTGCAAGATCCAATCAAAAGCAATTGCACCAGGATTACCCCTATTGGCTCCATCAAAGTTGAGTTTCCAAAATGCATGGTTAAGCTTGTCCTAAGAGAGATCTTTAGTATTCTCACAATTGGCTTTGCTTCTTTTGGGGCTAAATTATTTTTTGTCCACAATAGATCTTATAGCCTCCAAAGAGTTTAAAATTTCCATTTCTTGTGTTGAGGGTTGAATATGGGGAAAGCGCACAAGTTTCACAGAGTTTTTCTATGTGAATTTCAAACCCTTTCCAAACTTGTTCTTCATTGGAAATGAGATTCATAAAGATCCTTGTGTTCCTTTCAAGGCATATGCTCCAGACAAACATGGATGGGATCAAATTCCATAAGAAAGGAAGAGCCTTTCTTTTGAAGGGTGTTTTCAACTCAACCAATAGTGATTCAATAGATAGAGGCATGGCCTAAGAGATGTTAAATTTGTCCATTAACTTTCCACAGAACTTGAATGCAAATGGGTGGTAAAGGAGAAGGTGAGGGCTAGTTTCATTTGTATTACCACATATAAAACATTTGATGGTTTTAGGCCAACACCCTATCTTTTAATTGTTCCCCTAAATAAATTGTAGACACCTAAATCTGACCATGTCCTACCATCACTTTGTAGAAAGAAAAAAAACATAGGAAGATTTGGGGAAAATTCTACAGAAGGCTCCAGTTGGAAATTGAGAGAGAAGAAAAGAGGGAACTTGAAGTGAAGATTCGGGTATGTCATTTGATTTTTGTAGGAGAGTTTTAAAATATTGATATAATTATAATTGTTTAAATAATTTCTATGGAGAGATAGATTGGATCTCTGTGAATAATTTCTTTGTGGCTCTTTCCCTCTTTAATCTCTCTTTCCCTGTAGACCTCTTCCCCTGTAGATAATGATGGAAGAGAAATAATTGTTCTTATAGTTCCTCAGCTTTAAGTAAATGTCTTGAACCTGGAAATTACTTTGCTACCTTCATCTTTCAAGCCAATTCTCCAACGTTGCATAGATCTCCTTTGTCCATAGATGTGATTCGTCTCCTGTGTTTGTATTATCCATGAGGGTTCATATTTAAAAGAATGTTTTTTTTATTGAGTCACTGTATTTCAAAACACTCCTCTTTGAGCTATTAGGAAATATGTAAGCATTAACAGTGCCTTTTCATTTGAAATTGTTAAATAATTTCATACCCTTTCATCAAATCCTCCATATATTCTAAAAGCCTTCGCAATCAATCTTGTCATGTCACCAAATTGCTTTTTTTTTCTTTCTTGTCGTTCTGGATTATTTGGAAATGCATTGAATCCATGTTATATATAAAAAAAATCAGCAATTAGAAAGGGACGACTCACCCTTCAGAAAATCATTTGGAGTTAATTTGAAGGCATTTTGACAGATAAAACAATGAATTTAATGCAAATACAATTGATTTTATTGTTACCTGGCATATGATTGTACTCCCTAGGCGTGGAACCTGCAAATCCATCTATAAATCTCATGTAATCATTTCTTTTCATTAAAAAATGTCTCTCTATAAATCCATCTATAAATCTCTTGTAATCATTTCTTTTCATTCTTGAAATGTCTCTCTGTAAATCCATCTATAAATTTCTTATAGTCATTTTCTATTACAAAATGCAAGTTTCTAATTTCATTTGAGAGTGGTTCCATTAGTAAGCTTTTGTTTTTGTGAAGTGGTTGCTTTATTACAATATTAGTAACAAAATCTTTGTTATATAAACTTCTCTATAGGAATAATAAATGGTTATAGGAATATTTAAAAGCTTGAATATAATCATTATGATAATTCTATACTAAGTTGAATTCCCATCTAGAATGAAAATTACATTTATCATTTATTTTATGTTTTCTGTGTATCAATCTGTTTATCTTGGAAAATGTATTATTTTGAAGTGGTAGTTAGATAAGAATGTTATAACTTATTTTAAGTTTAGTTAGTTAATAGATTTATTAAGTAGTAACTAAATATTGATTAAATCTTATTAGCTAAATATTAAGTATTATTGCATAATGTTAATTATAAAGTCTAATTATCTTTAAATTTGTCCTTTAATAAATTAGCGTTTTAATTTGAGTTTTATTTATTATTTTGAAGGTGTGATGTCAACTCCCTATTTAATAGGGAAGAATAATTTTATGGATGTGTTTTGTTTTTAAGTATTTCATTTAAGAGAAATAAAATCCCTATTATTTAGGGATGTGTTATATTTAAGTATTATTTTATTTCATTTAAGAGAAATCAAATCCCTCTTATTTAAGGATGTGTTATATTTAAGTATTATTTTATTTCATTTATGAGAAATCAAATCCCTATTATTTAGGGATGTGTTATATTTATGTATTATTTTATTTCATTTATGAGAAATCAAATCCCTATTATTGAGGGATGTGTTATATTTAAGTATTATTTTATTTTATCCCTGTTATTTAGAGATATGTTATATTTAAGCATTACTTTATAAATAAAAAGTCAAATCCTTGTAAAATAATTTATTGATTTATTATTTTATCTTGTATATTTAAGAATATTAGTAGTTTTATCTATTGTAAGAGAGTATGATATGGATAATAAATAAAGCTTCTTAATATATAATTGTCTTAGTTAAATTGATGTAAATTATCATATTATAAATATTGAATTGTTATTTTAGATCTAGTTATAGGGTGTGTATGATGACCTTAGTTAAGTCTTTAATTTTAGTATGAATTAGGATATTTTAAGTAGTGTGCATAGAGTTAGTCTATGAATTTAATTTATGTTTGTTATATGTCTAGATATCTTTGATATATTTTGGTGGAAGATAACATTTAGTTTAGATTTAGTAAGACTTGTCAAGTATATATATATATATATATATATATATATATATATATATATATATATATATATATATATATATATATATATATATATATATATATATATATATATCTTGCTTTCTCTTCACCTTAAGGAACTTTGTAGTCATATAATGGAGTCTAATCTTATTTATGACTTATATTAAAGATTGTGCTTAGTTATGAAATTGGGTAAGTGGAGGTTAGGTTTGATATGAAGCATTTAACATTTAACTCATATACTTTCTAAAGATTTAAAAGGGATGATCAGTTTTAATCTACTTTATGATCCTTTATGTTTTGCTTATACAATTATTTTGAATAGAAATCACAAAGTTGTCAAGAATTTTAATAAGATTCACATTAGTGTAGAAAGAGGTTTAGTCTAATAATGGGTAGTATCTTGTTTGACTGAATTTTCTGTTATAGAATAATTGGTAAAAGGATTTAGAAATTTTAAAGAAAATGCAATTAGCTGGTGTAAAGATAAATTACACAACATTTGCCAGCATCCTCCCTACCTGTGTCAAAATGGGAGCTTTGGAATAGGGCATGGACATCCATCAAGACATAGAGGATAGAAGAATTTTGTCAGATGTTGTAGTTGCAACTGCCCTGTTAGACATGTATGCAAAATGTGGAAGCATAGAGAAGGCATGTGAACTATTTGATAGAATGCCTCAAAGAAATGTGGTCTCATGGACTGCAATGATTATAGGATATGCATAAAATGGATTTGTTGAAAAGGCTTTAGAAATTTTAAAGCAAATGCAATTAGCTGGTGTAAAGCCAAATTCCACAACCTTTGCTAGCATCCTCCCTACCTATGTCAAAATGGGAGCACTGGAATAGGGTATGGACATCCATCAAGACATAAAGGATAGAGGAATTTTGTCAGATATTGTAGTTGCAACTATCCTGTTAGACATGTATGCAAAATGTGGAAGCATAGAAAAGGCATGTGAACTATTTGACAGAATGCCTCAAAGAAATGTGGTCTCATGGACTACAATGATTGCAGGATATGCACAAAATGGATTTGTTGAAAAGGCTCTAGAAATTTTAAAGCAAAATCAATTAGCTGGTGTAAAGCCAAATTCCACAACCTTTGACAGCAACCTCCCTTCTTGTATCAAAATGGGAGCTTTGGAATAGGGTATGGACATCCATCAAAACATAAAGGATAGAGGAATTTTGTTAGATGTTGTAGTTGCAACTGCCCTGTTAGACAGATTGTAGAATGCAACAGTTTGTTTGACTTAGGTGTATTGATGAAGGGTACACAAATTGGTACATTTGAGTTTCAAGTGCTTCACCAAAATGTAGTTCCACTACCTGAAATCTTTGCCTAATTGGCACAAATTTGGCTTACTGATAATGCCATTAATGTTTTAAGTTAATGCAATTGGTAGGTGTTGTGCCAATTTTGACCATGAACTTAGGTCTCCATCCTTCATTGATGAGCCCTGTCATTTAAAAATAAAGAGCATCACTACCGTAGAGTTGTCAAGATGAAACATGTTCCCCTTGAAAAAGAGAATCGTGACCACACCAACACTATGATTTTTCACACTTTACAAATAGAAAATAGCACATCCGGATGAATTTTGGTCCACCACAAAACAAAATGACCAAATGAACCCTTTATGCTTATGTATCAATTTGAAATGAAAGATTGGACACCATGATGAGTTTGAGATCATAAAATGTTGCAGATTTTGATACACTAATGTTTACCGTTAGCATTGAACTGCTATCAAATATAAGCAATTTTGCATCAAAATGATTTGCCAATGCCTTCACCAACATTTCTTGATATATCTCATACCCTATAGAAATGATAAAACATAGATTGAATCAGATTGAAAACATTGTTAATCACATTCATATACCATGTAACCATTCAGGCTTGTACAGAAGAATGGATAACAGAACTTGAGGACCGACATCAATATTCTGGGGCTCACGCTAGGCAACTCCTTTGTAAATTTTGTAAATTTGTTCTGTTTCAAATGTATGAACGTTGATAATCAGAAGACTTTTTGTCTTCTTATGGTAGACAAAAGATGAAACTTTAATCAATCTTCCAATGAAACTAGCAAAGAAAGACTGAAATGACAAAGAATTAGTCTCAAACCACATGTACGATTTAAATTTATATGAATAAGATGACAAAGAATTGGTATCCTAAGCTCTAATAGATCAAAACTCAATGCAAAATATTCTATTGCATGTTGTTGTATTTCTAAATCAATAAAGCTTACCTACACCCTTGTTTATGTCAGCACTATCTTAATTAACTCTTACAACACTGACAAATTGCTTTAAATAGAGAAGAGTTTCTAGTTGTATTCCTAGCAAAAAGATGAGATTATTATAACTTAATAAAAATTAAAAACAAAATTGAGCTGAAAATTGTTTGAAAATAAAGTTTTATTTCCTTGCTAAAAATTGCCCAAATATGTCCTTGTAATTCTTGATCTGATCTGGAGGTTGAGTGTGCATCAATATCTTTGCATAGGTGTTCAAAAGAAAAGCAAAAGTCATGATTTTGTAGCCACCATTCTAAATGTTAGAAGCCCAAGATCAATAGATGTTTTTGGTGCTTAAAAACAAATTTAAATAATTACGTAAATATGCTCAGAATATCTTACGACATAGTAGGGAGTTTGTCATGAATGACAACAAATATTTCCTTTGGGCTACAACTAGGCCTTCTAGCCAAAAGATGACTGTACTCTCCAAGTAGATAGGCACTGACCTGTAAGCACACATGATATTTTGGTTAATGGTACTAGAATAGCTCTTGAAAGTAGATTTCATAGGCAAGATTTTAAATACTCCTTTTTTTCCATAACAATCATTAGCAATTTAGCACCTTCAATCAAGCTATGGAACCAAAAGGTATAAAATAATATTTCTTAACTGCATTTTCATAAAGCACTATCCCAATAACACAAAGGCATCAAAACTAAGTCTAGAATCACATTTTGTTTTGCTAAATGATGCATTTATCATTTGTTTCCATTCAACCTTGAAGCTTATAAATTGAAAGTGCTTATTCAAATAATAGAGATCTTTTCATTACAAAATATATCTCTACCTATACTTTCAAAGCATATGGATTTACACTCATTGCATGGATGCACTCAATCTATGGGGACTGCTATGTAAAATAGACTGCCATTCAATAGTTTTACTAGAATCACCATGAATTCTTAAACTAGGTATCATCAAAACCATTAGAATCAATTTACTTAAACTCCCAGTTCAAAATCCATACCTTTGCCCCGAAACTGGGTATCTGCCATGCATGCAGTGCCAAGAGGAAAAGAGTGGAAGTTTCTGCTCAGTATCAAAAATTAGGTTGTTTAAGATTCAGAAGCATGCGTAGTCATATACCAATTAACTTGCCAAACATACATTTTTATAGGTATACCAATCCTTGGTTTATATATCCTAACTATGTTAGGTTCACATGACAACTGATTTGCAAATACCATTTATGCACCATTACATGATGAATAGCCACAAAACAAGCAACGTTTATATATGCACTCATTTTCCTCACTAAATAAGCAAGTGCTATACATATCATACTACTTTCATGACTGAAAATCCACACGAATGAATTGCCAAGATAGACCTTGTAGGAAAGTATTATAAGGTTTAGAAATCATAAGCTTTTGGTGACAATAGGCTACCTGAAAAATAGTGTAGTAAGTTGGATTCTGTGGGTACTTAAGAAAAGAAGAAAGAAATCATCATGGATAGAGTTCAAGCAAATGTTATTGAAGAAATTTGATAAGGAAGAGTTTGCATGTTATCTCTTCCAACTCATGGATATTAGGCAACAATACAAAAATTCAGTATCCTAGATTTTGTTGGTAATGTGGAACCATCAATTGCTCTAACAACATGTAAGAGTGGATTGAAAGATGCAATGCAGGCCAAATTGGAGGTGCATGACCCACAACCTAGATATGTAGTGGGTTATGAGTGGAGAAAAATTTCTACAAATGGTCTAGAACATCATTATGAGATTTGCAAAGACAAATAACCATTTCATTGCTTGTTGTAGGCTAGTTCTAGTGTTGATGACATGTTGAAGGTCACTTTAGGGTAATGGAGTGAGATGAGGGTAATTTTGACCCTTTTTGCAATTATTTGACTTTGTAAAGGGTCACATGTTTATTTCTTTTTCTGCATTGGGTGGTGTCAAACATCTTGTGGTAGGCAATTTTCCTTAAAAACCACACATGTTCACTTCACCATGGAGACATCATGGCTTCTATCTATCTAGGAGCATCAATCATAGTTTTCTTTGTTAGTAGTCATTAAGGATGGAATGCAAATCATTTGGCTTTCCTATGAGGATGTTTGGATGGTTTGATGGTTATGCAAGACTAACCATTGCCATTCTAGGGAAACCGATCCATCTCCCATCGCTGCTAGGCCAAAGACAAATAAAGGGTAGTTAATGGCTCAGATTGTAGGTTCAGTTGGTAGAGTAATCACTCTCATTGTTGTGTGAAGGAGAAAGATAGTGTTGCTTGGTTCTTGTGGAGTGCAAGAGTACATTGAAGATAAGGGAGTTGTATTGAGACTCAAATACTATTTTGATGGCAGATTTCCCTATTTAAATACATTGAATTGTGAGTGGGATGCCAAAAACATACCCTTCTTAGAGCTTTTCTACCTTCAAGTGAGCAAGATTAGGGTGTTCTTACTACAAGAAGATGAATCTGGCTATGGGTGGAAGCCCCCAAATTTGGAAATAATAAGAAGATTGATTTCACATCTGGTTCTACTTAATCTTGTATCGTTCCAGTCACTTTCACCTATGGAGCATTTCTTTCACTAAAAACCTCAAAGATTGCTGTGGATTTTATGAGTAAATCTGAGTAAGATAACTAACAATGGCAGTAGTGGTCCAAAATGGTTGTTTTCTCTATATCCCCCTTGTGGTTCATTCTGTTGAAGAGATGGTGTCTCAAATGCAGCTGACGCATATTCAAGGTGCAACTTTAGTAGAGCTTCGTATTGATCATCTAAAGATTTTTAATCTTGAAGTGGATTTACAAACACTTATAAAATCTAGAACTTTGCTTGTTCTTGTTACTTACAGGCCAAAATGGGAAGGTGGAGCATATGAAGGCAATGAAGAGCATCACCTTAATACACTTTGTTTAGCTCTAGAATGCAAAATGGATATGTTGAAAAGGCTTTAAAAACTTTCAAGAAAATGTAATTGGCAGATGTAAAGCCAAATTTCATAGCCTTTGCTAGCATCCTCCCTGCTTGTGCCAAAATGGGAGCTTTGGAACAGGGTATGGAGATGCATCAAAGCATAACAGAAGGGGAATTTTTATCAGATGTAATTTCAAGTGCCTTGGTAGAAATGCATGAAAAATGTGGAACCATACACAAGGCACGTGAATTATTCCACAAAATGCCTCCAAGAAATGTGGTCTCATTGAATGCCATGATTGCAGGATATGTTTGATATGGGTTTGTTGAAAAGTCCTGTAATAACATGACTGGAAGTAATATGTTATAGTTACTCTAAAGTTTTAATAAGAGTTTTTATTGTTGTCTCCATTAAAAGATGGGTTATAGATTCAAAATTTGGTGACCTACACTTTGCATGACAAAAGATTGTATACTGCTATTTTTTTGTAGTAGGGATTTACATTTTATTTATGTAATTGGTATTCACCAATCATTAAAATAGCCCAAACAATCCATAAGCAAATTGAAAGCTAGAGAATCAAATGGATGATGTAATAGCCCAAACAATCCACAAACAAATGGAAAGCAAGGAGTCAAGAGCTTCCATTTTGAAACCAGGTCTTTTCCTGGAGAAAAGAAAAGAAATAAAAGAAAATATTTTTATAAAAAAATGTGAAGGGAGAAACTCACAATAGCAGAGGCCTTCACCATGGTGTCCTTACCCTATGAGAGACTTTCATGCTTGTCTATTGTAGAAATGAGCACATCAATAAAGTCATCATGAGCCCTCTGCGTCTGACAATGATCATCCACCAACTTCTGAATAAAATTATTTCTTTTCTTCTACAGATTGATCATAGTCTTTGTGAGGCCTTGCAAATCAAACCACTGGAGAAATGATAGATAATCTCCCATAACCCTAAACCTCCTTAGTACGCAGGTGTAATGAAAGACAAAACTGAAACTCACTTTGGCGCCTAATCTTTTTCTGTTTTCCTTTTGATTTTCCCTTTAAAAAAATGTGCTTGCTTTTAGCGCCTAAAATTTTAAGCAATATTCTTTTTTTACCTGATGACAAATTAGTCATATGAATAGAAAGGGTGAGCACATAAACTAGTTTTCCTTTGACTATTTAGATAACTATCCCTTTTTAGTGTGAAGAGATGAACGAATATATATGCTATGTACATTATGCTTACAAAACAAGAGAAGAATATGTAACAGTTTATGTCCTAAATTTTTAAACTTCCATGTTTGAGATTATTGATTGTTGACATTATGTTCCCATGGCTAGAAAAGACTGTTGAAGGTGCCACATGTAACAAATTAGTTAATAATGTTAGGTGGCATGCAAGACTATGTAGATTCATGCACGATAGTATGTGATAAAGTAATGATTTCCATGGGGTCATGTGTAGTGACAAATGATGACACCATGCATTATGTGCAGGGCACACATGCTATAAAGGATAATGTAGAAGTTATAGAGAATATCAAGTCATGCATGTTGTTCCTATAGAATTGTGTGTCTTCGCTATGATCACTTGCCCTTTCTTTATAATCAATGGCCACAATGTGCCTTCAATGAGACATAGAAATTAAACATGGAGCTTCTAAAGATTGTACCACTTTTCTTGATATTCATATTATCTTGTCTTAGACACTTTGAATAAGTGATGTGAAACATGGTGAATGCACATTGTGGAAGTAAAAATGCTCTCATCTTGCATAAATTTGTGCAAGTGCTCACATCCACTTGTTTGAAGGATGTTGAATTTATGGCTTCTCAAGGAAAAGAGGAAAATATGGTTTGAGGAGTTCCACATTGAATATTAGGTGCCATCCTAGGTATTATGTGAGATTGAGAAAAAAATGTATTATCACAAAAAATGGTCTATGAACCATATCATAGAGGCGTAATCTTCCTATTTGGAACTTTGAAATGTTTCTTTTAAATATGTAACTAAAGTTTGTCATCAACATTGAAAAAGTGAGGTGTGTGATGTGTGTCATGGTACTCTTTGTAATTCTATTTCTAGTTTGATAGAATCTTCTAAATCTATTGATGAACTCTGTGAATGTGTTACAAAAATTTATATGCTCTATCTATATCTCATTCTCATGTGTGTGAATCCAAATATGGTGTTATGCATTGGGATATTGTCAAGGGATTGTTGCAAACTAAATCCAAGGACATGTCTAAAAAGGACTATACTTGTAGAACTATGTAAAGCTCTATTCTAGGCATGCTAGATGTATAGTAGGTTGTCATCCAAAGTACACATATGTGTATATCTGAAGGTGCGCAATAAGTGCAGAAGTGTGCAATTAACCACCTCTATTTGACTATCTATTTAGAAATGAAATATTGTGGACCAATTCAATTATGTATCCAATCTCTCCCACAAAGATTTAAAATGTGCTAACAAATATTGGGTTGTAATCAATCACAATAGATGTGGGTAGCCAAAATTGTACCCAAACACAATTGAAGAAAAGGTGCATTGTCTCTTGCATTGTGATACTTTTCTTACAAGAAATTATGACGACCATTTTTGAAAATATGTCCAATACAACAAAATATTGAATTATTATGATGCTTTTTCATAATGAATCCACTAATTATATTCATGCTAATAGATTCCTAAGGTCTTTATAAAACTCTAAGAGGTATAAACCCCAACCTTCATGTTCATGGGCTTGGCAATGCAATAAGGAATGCAAGACTTGATATAGTGCTTGATGTCTAAACACATGTGAGGCCAATAGAAATTTTGTAGCATTGCCAAGGTCTTTGTAATGATAAAGTGTCCAATATCTTGATGTAGTGCACCCCCTAGATGAGTCATAAAAGAGAAGCTAGGATTGATAAGAGTAAGAAAATAGAAAGGAGATGAAACAAAATAGGTTAGGCTTTTGAGCCTTTCTGAGTTAGGGTGAAAATTAAATTTGGCACCCATTTAATTAAATATATTATAATATTATATTATTATATAATATTAAATATATTATAATATAATATTATATAATAATATAATATAAATATAATATTATATAATAATATAATATAAATATTATAATATAATATTTTATAATATTATAAATGTTATATAATATTATATTATATATTATATAACATTATATTATAATATTATAGAATATTATATTATAATATTTATATTATATAATATTATATTTATATTATATTATATATTATATTATATTATATTATAATATAAATATTATATTATACTATATTATATTATATTATATTATATATATATATATATTAGATTATATAATATCATATTATAATATATTAAATTATATTGTATTGTAATATAATATATTATTATTATATTATATTATACTACAACCCACTCCCTCAATTTGAAATATTTTTTTAAATTATCCACTTTAATATCATATTGTCCAATTTTTATTTGTGTGACTAATTATTTAGTTGTGTTTTTTGCCTGATGACTAAATTAGTCATTTATTTAGTCATTTATAGTTGTGTTGCAAAAAATTTTAGTCACGTGACTAAAAGTTTGGTCACGTGACTAAAAGTTTGGTCATGTGACTAAAAGTTTTAGTCACCTGGTCATTTATTTGCTATATTTCTACTAGTGGGTGACAAGTGACTTAAGTCACAACTTATGTGTGTTGTGGTCATGGGGAGACTGCCCCCCAGACCTAGTGCAACTGGCCCACCAGGTAACATGAGCACCAAAAGGATAATTGAGGGCTTTGATTAAAACTCAGAAAGGCACAAAAAAGAAGATAGAATTAAAACTACTTTTTGAATGCTAACGGTCACTACTCCATGGTAAATATTGATGGGTAGTTGTTTATTTATAGCCCTAAAAACTATTTTTTTCAGTCTTCCTTTTCAATGGTAGATGGCCAGGAAAATTTAGTTAGAGAATTGTGAGAGGTTTTTGATTAATCTGATCCATGATATGAGTTAAAGAGAGATAGAGCTTCATATGGATATGCAGCGATAAATCTTTATGCGAATATGCAGAGTATTTGAATAGCTTAAGGATTGATGTTCATTTTTATGGTATACAGAGGTTCATGTTCAAAACTTGCAGTTTATAAAGGATTGTTTATTAGTTATGGTCTGCATTGATACTAACATTATGTTTGAGTGATTTGTGTTTGAAGAAGATTGTGCTAATTGAAAACAAGAGGAGACATAAGGTTTTTTGGTGTAGAGAATCAGGGTGACCCCCTGAATTATTTTCTTGTATTCAAGGTGATTGTTTTTGCCAGTGAGGCATATCTGTATCAGTGAGATACCTATTGTACCTAGTGAAGGTGATTATTTTTTGTTAGTGAAGCACAATAAAGTGAAGGAAATTAAGAGTGGTTTTTTTATCCCTTTTAAGGGTTTTTCCACTCATCAAAATTTGTGTCACGGTTCATGATTGTGTCTATCTATATGCCCTAATGTTTTATGGTTGTTTAAGGTTTTGTTTATTCTTCTCATCATTATTCTTGTGTATATGTGTTTAATTAAACCTTGAGGTCTCTTGTATTTTTCTTTTTAGTGAATTAAAAGGTGCTAGAAGTTTTTACGGTTTATAGACCACTGATTCAGACCCCCTCTCTCTCTCTCCTAGTTAAATCCTTTTCCTACCGTTCCCAATTTTCCTTTCCCTTTGCAATTTCCCTTTAGATCCCACCAAATTTTCCCTATTTTACTATTTCCCACCTCTCCTCATCATTCTTCCCATCCAATGAACTTTAGTTTTATCTTGTTTCCATTTCATCCCTATTTGCATGTCCTAGTTTTCTTTTTTCAATTTTCTTTGTCAATAAGGGAGAGAGAGAGAGAGAGAGAGAGAGATGTTAACCATGTAACAATAGAAATTTTCAAATTGAATTGTAAGTTCTAAGCATAAACCAATGAAAAAAATAACAAAAAATACCATTTGTATAGTTCCAGAAACAGATATCCATTTCTGGAAAATGGATATCTATTTTGGGACCCTCAAAATGGATATCTATTTTGGAACAAATATCTGTTTTGGGACCCACAAAATGGATATTCTTTACATGCCTAAGAAAGTCAAACTTCCCCAATTCACAATTTTGGCTAAGTGAAGACGTGATTTTTTTTCCTATTGCCACTGTTTAGCCTGCAATGATCTTGCATTCACCTATTTATAAACATGTTTGTATAGTGTGACACAACTCATATATGCTCATTTGCATTTACTTAACTTGGTATTTATGTAATGTGGTTTTATTTCTTTACAATTATCAATAAGAGTTTGACTAAATTGGTGTTTATGTTTAATGGGTTCCAACCAAGTTTATACATATTTTCTAGAGTTGCTCAATGCTAATCTACTTCAGGTGGTAAAACAATTCTAGCACATTTAGGGCATATTTTATTACTTTTAACACTAGTAAGAAGGTTCTTATTCCTAAAGCTTCTTCTTGTACACATTCAAATAACATTCCTATGGTGAGTTATGAAAGCTACCTTCATTAGTATCACAAGAAGTTATTACCAGATCAAAAAACCAAAGTTTGCTAAACATTAAGAACATGAACATGAAAATTAGCCTAGAACTTATGTCTTGCACTACAGATCATTAAGAAATAAATTTCTAAAACTATTAGCCTTTACAAAACTAACTAGGATAACAAAGGTTCATGGAGACATCTCAATAATGGAATCCTTCTAATAGGATGGATTTCCATCTTTGACCTCCTTTCTTATTCTGAATCTCAGGACAATCATCAAGTCAATAGAAACAATGCTCTCCCAATGCCAATGTGGGCTAAAAATCAAGAGCATGAAAAAGAAAATTAGCCTTGAACTTATGTCTTGCCCAACTTCTTGGGGGGGAATAATTAAGAAATAAATTTCTTACTAACTTTGAGACTATTTATCTATGCCAAACAAACTAGGATAATGAAGGTTCATGGAGACATCTCACTAATGGAATCCTTCTAATGGAATGGATATATGTCTTTGAGCTCCATTCTTGTTCTTGAATCTCTTGAATAAAAACCATCAAGTCTCATGAAAACTACTTATCTTATACTTTGTAATTTTATTAACATTTAGTTTTTTTCAAGATAGTTGCATCTATTGAGACACATTTATCTTTTATTAATAGATCTGTGTATCTCTTTATTTATAAAAAGACAACATGGCTCCATTTTATCTTTCTTATGTAGATTGGTTATTTATTTCATCAGTTTGGCCATTATCTATGTGAAGTTATTCCCCTACCAAATATTTCTCAATCATGTAATAAACACATCAATCACACAATTTTTTTTTAAAGATTTGTTATTCAACCAATATATAAAAATACAAAACAAATACAGCCATCGCCATATCAAAGTTTGACAAGGTGCTCCATTGCAATAAGACAATGATCCTTAATTAATTATTTATTAGGCAGTTCATAATAATGTATAACATACAACTAGCATAAACAATTGATTCCTACCGCACTTCTATTTGGGATGATCCCTTATACCTTTCCAAAGGAGTGAGCTAACTCAATGGTTTTACTCTTCCAATTACGTTTCTCATTAATTAAGAGAACGATACTCATGCATTTAACATATCTCAGCCTACTTCTAGGTTTTAAGTGACTTACTCATTCTTAATTACCTCCCTATGGGGTAAGAATTTCCATTAACTAGGATGGGTAGCTAGCATCCCATAATACTGGCCACCATCACTAGCTGGTTTTGAGAGCATTCAAGATCCTTCGGTGGAGAATAAGAAGTTCACAGTTCCCTAAACCTTTTTGAGTCATTAGATGCAGACACCTATCGCCTTCATGCTACTAGTGAACGTCTGACATCCCAGTAGGGATTAGCACATCACCTGCATGGTAATCGTGAATGTCAGCTATACCTACGATATCAAGGGTAGCTCTAGCTCCTCTCACCTCTATACTACTGGTGATGGCCAACTACTCCTGAATATACTGTCATTAGATCTTGGCATCTGTCGCCTACACGGTATTGGTAACAACTGGCTAACATTGCTATTGTATCATAATGTGGATTGCTTTGGCCTTCTTTACCTCTGTGATACTAGTGATGGCCAGTTAATCCTTACTATATGGCAGTTAGCACCTAGCATCCATCACCTACATGGTACTGGTGACAGTCGGCTAACAACTCTTGTACAAGGCTCAGCTTAATTTATGTGGTCTTACAACTGCTCATTATGTATAAGAGACCATAAGATATTATTTCCACTAGTACTATTAGACATTTTCACACACATAAGCATTCATTTAATTCAAGAGTTAGGCACTCTTCGGTGGTATGATCCATTTTTGAAACATGGTAGCCTATTTAGTTGTAAGGTTGGACCACATCCAAGTATGGGTTTCTATCCTTGCCAAAGAAACATAGGCCTATTCATGGCATACTAGAATAGTGGAAATTTCTAAGAGAGAATTTACGTAAGATAGGGAATCAATCCCCAAGTGCAACTTAATAATTGGATGCCCTCTGAACCCTATAGGCCAAACCTTTACTGTTTAAAACAAAAGGGTTTTGGTTCTTGCTAGGCCCATCCCTTGGGCTTAACACACACTCATAGGTGGTCAAAAGTGTCATTCAGTAAGATATAGTGATTAGCATATATAAAGGAAAACTTATGAGGGAGGGCCTTCATTTCATACCCCACTTTGATCATTTATAGCTACTGTTTCAAAGAATAAAGTTGGGGACTGAATAAAGTAACTCACTAGTAACCACCTTTCAAGGCTCAAACATGAGCCATTTATTTGTTAGATGTCCATATAATTGTAAACTGGTTCACCTAAACTCTAAATATCACAATCTAGTTCTAGTGAACCAGTGCATTGATTTGTTAAATTCATTGAGATTAACAACTATATTTAATGAGAAACAATTTTGAATTTTATTTCCTATCACTAAAATTCTATCCTACATATCCAGATCTTCCTAGAGTCTAACTAGGGAATTTAAATATCTCCTTACCTCATTAACTGAAAACCTTCAGCTAGCAAGTTGTTAAACATCTAATCATTACTAAAGGGTAAAACAGAGGTAGATTGATTAGCTCATATCAAGATAGAAGGGTTAAACCAGCTAGGAAGGAGACTCTTTATTAAGTTCCTAATAACAAAATAGCAGAAGGAAGGGGACATAACATAATTAATCTTGTAGACTTGAAGGCTATCCTCTTTTGGCAAAATTACACATTTAATAGATTTCTTCCAATAACAGTGGAACCCTTGTACAAAAAGTTAATGGGTATGTAACCCATCGATAGGGAGACTCGGTGCTAATCCTTTAGACTAATATAACTTAGAGATACCCCATGTATATTACCAAGGATGGAGTGGAACCATCCTATAAGGTAATATGGAATTCTTGCCTTACATAAATGTAGGAGTTACAGTCTAATCTACACAATACAGTTTATGCTAGTATCTCGAATAGAAAATTAAGTGCAAGAAAGTAAGAGCTTTAGGAGTAATAAAGATAACACTGTATGTGAGTTAACACACATGACTTAGTACAAGATTAAGAAGGATAAAGACAAAGTACATGAGAGTTAACTTGGTTTTCTACATAATAGTAGGACTTGTTAAAAAAAAATCCCTAAAGGATTCTCTACCTTATTCACATGGTTTGTGTGCAGGTCTGATTGCATGGCAATTGCTGATGTCTACTCAAAATTTTTAGATATTTGGTCCAACAAGCCCATACTTCATACCCTTGGCTCTTATGCCATCTTTTCATTTTCATGAGTTACAATAATAGAATAAATGAGTAAACCCCCTTTTTTTTATAAAAAGTTCTAAATTATAATTATCATCTATTATTCTAGATGCATACAAAATAGGAGGGATTTTAAACATGGATGTGTTGCAAGTATGTGCCTAACCGATGTTGTCATTGATGTCAACATATTAGTGTTGTCACTGATGTAAAATGTTCTTTTGATTTTGATGCTTGCTTGTTTTCCTATGTAAGTGTTGGAGATAATGAATAAGTGATCCTAATATTGAGTTTCCAAGTGCTTTTGTGAAAATTTGCTCCTCCAGTGGAAACAATGTATAGAAGAGTATCTTTGTTTACAAAAAAATAGTCCAATAGTTTGCTCCACATTTCTTGTAGAATGAATGTCTTCATCTGCGGATTCGAAGTTAGTTAGAGACATGTCTGAAGATGCTATGTTCCAAGTTTGAGCCTCTGGTATGAAGATCTGAGTGAGTTATGTTCACCAGAGTGAAAACTACTTTTTCTATATATTTGGTGGTGACGGGGAGAATGTATTATGCTTTGCATTCCTCCGCATTTAAGTATTTCAGTATGTAGTTCTAGAATCTAGTTTGTAATGATGATAAGCACCTTCAACTCCAATGGCTCATGATTTTGTGGTCCACAAGCTATTCTTTCTATATGACAGTGGATAATAGTTATGTTCAAGTGTTCCTGACTTAAGAATCTTATGGATAAAGTGTTTAGAGATTGTGCAAATGTTCTTGGTGATTACAATGTGCATATGGATGTCTCCTGATCATGTTCCAACCTTTGGGATTGGTCCACAAAGAGAAATTTGGGTCGTGGATGAAGAATGTTCCTAGAAGACTTAGTGTTAACACCAGTCTTGGCTGACTTGTTCGTTTTCACTACTAGCAAAGATACATCAAAGATTGTGGAAGTGTGTTGTGACATGGAAGATTGCATTTGAGTCCTAGCTAAGGCATAACATGATCCACATACATCTTTACCTTAGAAATTTTAGTTTAGGTCTAGACCTATTTCTATGTATGTTTTTAGTGCTGACCTTGGAGATTGTTCCAATGGTTGATGAATGTAATGCCGACCTTGATGTACATTCCAAAGTTAGACCTATTTCTATGTATGTTTTTAGTGCTGACCTTGGAGATTGTTCCAATGGTTGATGAATGTAATGCCGACCTTGATGTACATTCCAAGGTTGATGAATTGTATAAAAACATGTAATGTAGTTACGAAAAAGATGTCCTTGTGCAAAAATGTGAAGATAAGAGAAAAGGTGTAAGAAGAGCAGAGCAGAGGAGTTATATTGTGCTTCAATGGAACTAAACCCAGGCATGGAGTAGATGTTATCAAATCAATTCACCAATCCTTGGCAGTGAGCCACCCCTTGGAAGTGAGCCTCAATATTTACAGTGAGCATTTTGGGCAATGAGCCTCTATTTTTTAGTACTGATATAACATATTTATTTTTGTGGGCTAACACCCACTGTGGTTTTTCCCTTATAGGGTTTTCCACATAAAAATCTGGTCTCATATGTCTCATGTGTTATTGTGTTGAGCTTCTTGTTTCACACTTTCATGGTTAAATCTTAATAATAGTGATTGAACATTTGGTGTGTTGATAAGTGGTTAAAGTTTTGAGATAACTGATTCACCCCCCCTCTTAGTTATCTACCTTGTTTCCAACTAAGAGGGGGGCTGAATCAGTTATCTCTAATAACTTTGCTTTATTTTTCCTTTTATAATTTGAGTAGCATCAAAACACATAAGCATATATAATCATGAGAGTAGAAAAAAAATCAACACACATAACACAAGGATTTTAACGTGGAAAACCCTATTAAGAGAAAAACCACGGGGTGACTAACCCAAGATTGTATTCTTTGTTAAAATAATAAGAAGTACAAAAATGACACTTGCCAATTAGGGCTCACTGCCCGACCACACTGCTCACAAGAGGCACACTGCCTACAAGAGACTCACTATCTACAAAGTTTATAGAAGGTAACTAGGTGTTTGAACTGATGAGAGGCATCCATATATGCTGAGGTTCAGTTCCGGTTAGGCTCAATAAACTGATCTAATGCACTTCATTCTTCCTCTACTTTTAGTGTTGCTGTTCTGTCACATACCGGACTTGTGCTGCTGCTTCCACACTTATCCCTGCCTTTCCTCGCACACTTTATCTACACACACTTCATACCAAAATCCATTTGGTATATATATCTACACCAAGGATTTCAACATCTTTCTAGTCAGCAACCAGAATAATCAACATATTTATAAAACACTGATCTGTCGGCTGATTCCATGCTTAATATGTGATGCATATCAAAAAAATAGACATAGAAGTCATCAATCATGTTGGCCAACCATGTATGATCCCTCAAATAACTTGATCAACATCAGTTACTCATCTAGATTGAAGTCTGATACTCTGCCGGACAGTTCTTCCTCAGTCTGCTCTGCCTATCTGGAACCCAACACTCAGATGCTCATATCTTTTCCATGATTCATCACTAGAGGCTCAATCTCTAAAATATAGTAGTCATGATACTCCTCTTGACTTGTCCAAATTTGCAACTTGCTAAGTTACACCCTCTGAGAGATCCGGACTTGATTGTCAGACCTTGTTGCATGCTCTATTCTTGTTCACCGGACCAGAACACTCTTCAATCTGACTTCCGATCATCAATGACAATAATCATGAATCCACACAGTGTCTCTTGCCAACAATCTCCCCCTTTGGCATTGATGGCAAGACTTAGTGAAAAATGACTAAGTGTTGTAGCAAACTCCCCCTTGGCTGATGCTCTATCTTATGTACTCTTTTACCAGAGCTCCCCCTTAGTTGGATTCCACATTTTTCACTACTCCTCACTCCCCCTTTGACAACAATGGACAAGGGTGGAATTCACACACCAAAATTTGCAAAAATCAACCTATACATAGTCGCATGAGTATATATACATGTTATACTTACATATACTTAAGTATATCTGCAAAAGTGGTCTTCAACTATACAAATTTTTTTCCCCAACTTTGCTTCATCCTGTCCAAAATTGAGATGTGACCACTCAACAAAAATACATAAGCTTATGCCCTTCTTAAGTCTGCCGGATCACTAGTCCAGGCTATGGTTTGAGCATCAGTTAAGGCCTCATGCATTGCCTCTAACTCAGGGATAATTATGCCTCTAAGTTCACTCATCCTGCTTATTATATTCTTCTTCTCCTTTTCAAGCCTCTTTATTTCATTTATAATGGCAATAGCCTGGCACTCTTGATTCATTATGGATGTGGTGAGGGGATCAAAATTCTAAGATAAACTTGATAGTTTACCCTCTTGTTCTTCTACCTTCTTTTCAATGTCTTCTGTCACTGTGGACCAAGATAGACAAAATTTCTACATTTCTCCACCATCTTTAAGAGCATTTTCTTGGCTCTTTATCCCAATATCTAGGGTTCTCCTATCATTAGCTATGAGTCCCTGTACTTCAGAGAATCTCTTTCCAAAAATTATTTCCAGACCTTTTCTTCTGCTGATTTCTCTAAGGAATCAAAATGAGCATTGACAAAGTTTATCAGGGATTTAAGGTTACCGGATGGAGAGGCTAAAGTATCCTTTTGGAAGGATGGCATGATCTTCTCCAGCATTCCGGATGCAATCTCTATCAACTCACAATCTTCCATGTGAGATTTCAAAAGCTTTTCTTTTGCTTTAGCTTGGGCAAAGGATGCTATCTTCATTGTTTGGACTAGAGAGAGGGAATCAAAATTGAGTGGTCCTTAAAAGAGTTTTGGTTCATCTATCTCCATCATCTCTTTGTTCATAAATTTTTTCACTACCTCTACAGTGTCTCTTGCTGGAGATTGAGTCTTCTTTCCTTTTGCAACCTCATAACTATCATCAGAGATCTTCTCTGTTTGTTCTTCTTCTCTTCCCTTTTCCTCCTCTTCTTGACTCAATTTCTCCTCTTTTCTTCCTTCTCCTTTAGTTCTGGAGTCTGTAGGGGGATTTAGAAGAGAGATGTTAACTTCTTCATGGACTTCCTCTTCTGGAACAGAGGAATCCAGGTCCTTAGTCTTCTCCTCATCCATCTCTTTTGACCCTTCTATAATTTTCTCAGTAGATGCAATTAATCCTTCGACATCCATGGTGGAAGGTTCTTCATCTATTTCCTCTATGATAGGAAGGTTGAATCTTTTAAAGGCATTCCAGAGGATGTCTTCTATTTCTTTTGCTACCTGATCAGTCTCTCCAAGTATTAGTTTGTTCATTCTTGCTTTGCTCTGGAATTCATCTTTGCAGTCCTTAAAGATCATGTTCATTTGCTTTGGAGTAATGGAAGGATAGAGCTAAATAGCAATCTATTCTCGGATCTCTAAGTCCTTTTCCTTAGCATTCTCCTTTCTTAGTTCAAGTACCTTCTCTAAAATTTTGGGAATTAGAGAGATGATTTCAATGAATGCTTTATTATAAATGTTTAAGTACTTAACTCTAGCTTCTTCCAAGATCCTTTTGTCTGTGTCACTATACTCATCATAAAATTCTGTCATTGGTTGTAGATTCCCATCCACAGTGACTGCCTTGATGACATCATCAATAGAGAGAGTAGGCCTTTCAACAAATTCTTCTGCCTCTTTTTCTTTGTTTTTATTAGTAGAGGATTCCCCAGATGTTTTCTTCTTCTTCTTCATTTTCTTTACTTCCTCATCAGACTCTGTTTCTTCATCATCCTTTTGGCTTATGTATGACCTTGTGTCCTTTGTTTTTGTTCTCTTTTCTCCCTTTCCAGATGTCTTGGCTTCCGGTTTTGAGGCTCTTGAGCTTTTAGAGGTGGCATGTGTAGAGCTCTTGGAGGATCTAGTCTGGGAGGAGGCTTGTATCGGAACACTTTTTTTTTTGCTTCTTGTTTCTCTTTCTCAGCTCTTTCTATTTTTTCTTTGTTTGCATCGACTACCTCCTTTGATATGCCATATCTTTTGGCAATTCCCTCTACTTCCCTTCTCACTTTTCTTTTCATCTCTGGTTGTCTCAGTTCAACATGTATCTTTACACTTAATTCTTGAAAGGTTCCAAACCTTTCTGCCTCAAGGTCCTTAGGCTGACTCAACAAGTGTTGGACATGTAGCTCCATGATTTTCTCATCAACCTCATATCCCATTGGCATAATCCAAACTATTCTGGGCTCAACTACCTCCATTAGGCATTGATCAGTGTCTACCATGAAGCATATTGTATCCTTATATTTTTCAACTATTGTTTGAGGAGTTCTTTCTCTGGCCTGCATCAAACTTTGGAAGTTTTTAAAGTATCCCCAGAGTGTTGTACTTTGAGCTTTGTCATCACTAATCCCATACATATAGTCTCTAATTTGTATGGCAACCGGTCTGTCATTTTGCCATACCCAACCACTTGATCCGGGTAGCTCATTCATATAGTAAAAGAACATACATAGTATTAAGCCACTATACTTGAATGAGTTCTTCTTATCCTTCTTGATCTTCTGCAAGTTTTCTAATAGTTAGTTCAAAAGATCGTATAGATCATAATCAACATTTTCCCTTAGCATCTAATATGCCGTATAAATTACAGTTTCGGACATAGAATTCTCCCTGCTAGAATGATAGATTTTATAACCAATTATCATAGAGGCAAATTTGATATCCGGATCTATGATATCTTCTATTGTCATGGCTCTTTTGTCAAACTTAGATCTAGTAGCCTCACTTACTATCTGGTTCTTGACAGATTTGAGTGCTGGCAACCCACCGAATGAGTGCTGGCAACCCACCAGATGTGAGTGCAATCTAGTTACTTCCCTAATTACATCTTTTGTTATCTTGAAAGGCTTCATCAACCATATGAAATTATCATGTATTCTGCTAAGAACATACCGGACCCATTCATCTTCTACAAAATAGGGAAAGTGGATGCAATGTCCAAAATGCTTATCTTGGATGGCCTTGTATTGAGGTTTGAGTTCAAAAGTTTCATCTATTAATTGTTTATGGTAGATATTCATCAGCTTAGATTCTCCAAATTCCTCAATATTGGCATGGATGTACACCCTAACATCTTCTACATGCAGAACCCCATGCAGAATGCTAGAAAAAGTGCCTAAGGGATCAACTTCTAGGGACTTGTAGGGGTGTTTCTTCAATTTTGGGCACAGACTATCAGTGATCTTAACAAACATTGGAGTAGCCATCTTTGCAAAAGATTCTGAGAGAGATATTCAGAAATGGAAATACCTTTTTACGCTTTTAGAGTTCACAATAAGAGCTAGAACAAGTCGCTGGTTGAATCAAATTCTGTGATTGATCTTTGACAAAGTTGTAAAAACTTGATGCAAAGCTCTTCCTTTCTTCTTCTCAATGTAAATGTGTAAATGATGAGTGAAAGAACCCTTTTATCTCTGCGCAAACCCTAATTTCCTTTTTTAATAAATGCATAAATTAAGTCATCCAGTTGCCTTGTTCTGAGAGAGATCTTTCCAAATCATTGAGATGCACTTAGAATCATTTTTAATGATAATTGACAATGTATCTTCTTTCCTCCAATCATGCCATGAGTCCGCAGATCAATTTTGAATCATACCAGATTTGTCTATGAAGATCCTGCTTTACCAGATGGCTGTCAAACTGGATCAATCTTGACTAATTAAACTCTTCAAAACTCCTTGTGGATCTTTCATATTTTTACTGAGGGTTATTTGGATATTTCTCTAAGAACCCTTTAATCCGCAACATTCCATGTGCCAAATTTAGGCACCAATTGACTAGCTAGGGGAATTTATTTTCCTTTGTGACTCCCCCTGAGCCAGAGCTCATTTGTTTAGTTTCTGTAAGGAATATCAGCACCAGATTCTGGTGCAGATCCATCCCCAACATTTTCTATACTCTTCTTCACCCAAATCTTGTTCATCTCCCTTTGAACTTCATCCGCATTCACTTTGCCTTTTCCTTTATCTTGATTTTGATTATGATGCACCAAACCCTTTTTATCCCGATTCTTACTTCTGCAGAATTTGGCAATATGACCGAATCTATTTGTAGAAAATAACATTTCTTTGCATATTTGACTAATATCCTCTTGATCTACATTGATTAGCCATATGTCCCATTCTATTGCATGCAAAGCATCTACCATTGAATGAATTATTTATTTGCATATTTCTGCATTCATGAGATTTGTGACCATACCTTTTGCAGTTGAAACACTGTCCGGAGAAGGATGAATTAGTTTGATTCATTCTTCTTCTACATCGAGTTGATTTATGACCGAAGTTCTTGCAACTGTAGCAATGTCCATTGAAGGATGGATATCTTTGGGCATTTAGTTTCCTTACCAGAGCTCTTCTAGGCCCGTTCCTTGGATTTCCTGATCCAGAATTCTTCTGACAGGATCTGGAGCTTTCAGCCTTCTCATATCCCAAGCCACGCTTGTCATCTACCCTCTTTTGGCTTTCAAGAAGAACTTCAAGTTGAGCAGAGCTTATCTTGAATTTCTCTTTGTATTCATTTGCTATTTGAAGATCTTGTTTGAGAGTGTCTATCTGATTCTCAAGTTGTTCTTCATTATCTCTAGCTTCTTTAAGATTAGATTCCAGATGCCTGATTATTCTATCCATTTTGTGGCAATCCTATGACTTCTCCTTGAGAGATTGTTTTAGATTATCTTCATTTTTTCTTTTCTCTTCAATTTCTTGGGTGAATCTCATAACCCTTGATTCCATTTCATGTATTATCATAATGACCTCTTTTGATAGCTTCTCACATAGCTTGTTTTTCTCATTCAAATCTTTATTAGTATCATTGGCTTCACTTTTACTTGTTAATTGTTGAAGTAGTTCCTTTCTCTTTTTCACAAAGATACTCAATTTTTCTTTTAGCTCATTTTCAAAATCATTAGTTTGTTTGAGTCTTTCTCTCAAGTTATTGACTTCAGAGTGAGATTGCTCAAGATCATCTAGGGAAGACTGTAGTTGTTTCTTCATACCATACATATCCATTGAGATTCCTAGATCTTCCTCAAGTTGTTAGGCTCTATTTAGAGGAACTTAGCTCTGATACCATTTGTTGGAAACAAGGTAGATAACTGAGGGGGGTGAATCAATTATCTCTAATAACTTTACTTTATTTTTCCTTTTATAATTTGAGTAGCATCAAAACACATAAGCATATATAATCATGAGAGCAGAAAAGAAATCAACACACATAACACAAAGATTTTAACGTGGAAAACCCTATTAAGGGAAAAACCATGGGGTGACTAACCCAAGATTCTATTCTCTGTTAAAAGAATAAGAAGTACAAAAATGGCACTTGCCAATTAGGGCTCACTACCCAAGCACACTGCTCACAAGAGGCACACTGCCTACAAGAGACTCACTATCTACAAATTTTATAGAAGGTAACCAGGTGTTTGAACTGATGAGAGGCATCCATATATGATGAGGTTCAATTTCAGTTAGACTTAATATACTTATCTAATGCACTTCATTCTTCCTCTACTCTTAGTGCTGCTGTTCTATCACATACCAGACTTGTGATGTTGCTTCCACACTTATCTCTGCCTTTCCTCGCACACTTTATCTACACACACACCTTCATACCGAAATCCATCTGGTATATATATCCGCACCAAGGATTTCAACATCTTTCTAGTCAGCAATCAGAATAATCAACATATTTACAAAACTCTGATATGTCGGTTGATTCCATGCTTAATATGTGATGCGTATCGAAAACATAGACATAGAAGTCATCAATCATGTTGGCTAACCATGTATGATCCCTCAAATATCTTGATCAACATTAGTTACTCATCCAGATTGAAGTCTGATACTTTACCGGACAGTTCTTCCTTAGTCTGCTTTACCTATCTAGAACCCAACACTTAGATGCTCATATATTTTCCATGATTCATCACCAGAGGCTCAATCTTTGGAATATAGTAGTCATGATACTCGTCTTAATTTGCCCAAGTTCACAACTTGTTGAGTTACACCATCTAAGAGATCTGGACCTGATTGTCAGACCTTGCTGCATGCTCTATTCTTGTTCACTGGACCAGAACACTCTTCAATCTAACTTCTGGTATAGGCATACTATGCTCTGTAGATGTGTGGGATAGACTTTGTTGACATCAATGACAATAATCATGAAGCCACACAATGTCTCTTGCCAACACCTACAAGGGTGAGAAGTCTACAATGAGACAAGTACTTCATGTTGCTTATTGATGATTATTCTAGAATGACTTGGGTCACTTTTCTAAGAGACAAATCAGAAGCCCTAGAAAAGTTCAAATCCTTCAAGGCAATGGTTGAGAATGAGATAGACCTAAAAATTAAATGCTTGAGGTCTGATAGAGGAGGTGAGTTCACATCAAATGAATTCAACATTTTTTGTGAAGAGCAAGGGATAAAGAGATAGTTGTCTGCACCTAGGACTCCTTATTCAAATGGAGTTGTTGAAAGAAAGAACAAGACAGTTCAAGAGGCTGTTAGGACCATGATGAAGGAAGATGATCTATCAAAAGTTTACTAGAAAGACGCTATACATACTGTTGTCTACATTCAAAACAAAGTTCAACTCAAAGGTAATGGTACTAAAACTCCTTATGAGTTGTGGTATTGAAGAATTCCTATAGTGAAATAATTTGAAGTTTTTGAAAGCAAATGCTATATTAGAAGGGAAAAAGATCTAGGCAAGTTTGATGCTAAGTGTGATGAAGAAATCTTCCTTGGATACTCTACCAATAATAAGGCCTATCGGTGCTACAACAAAAGGCTGAAAAAGATTGTTGAGAGTGCTAATGTGAAGGTGGATGAAGACAAGGAAAGAACATCATATCTAATTGGCTATGAATCAGATGAACCTGTTGTCATAGTAAATGAGAAGAAAGATGAACAAGAAGATAGTCAAGATGAAGAAGAAAAGGCTCTAGAAAATGTAGTTAAGACTCCCAGGTATGTAAGGATCAATCATTTTGAAGATCAAATTATTAGAGACAAAAGAAAAGGGGTATTAACAAGGAAAAGAACTACAGAAGAACAAGTGAATTACTTTTTTCTTTCAAAAGTTGAACCAAAATTTGTGAATGAAGATTGCAATGATGAAAATTGGGTAAAGGCCATGGAAGAAGAGCTGATGCAGATAGAGAAGAATCAAACTTGGGAATTGGTTCCTAGACCTGTTGACAAGAATGTCATTGGAACTAAATGGGTTTTCAGGAACAAGCTGAATGAAAATGGAGAAGTTGTAAGAAACAAAGAAAGGCTTGTGTGCAAAAGATATTCTCAAATTGAAGAAATAGATTTTGAAGAGACTTTTGCTGCAGATGCTAGGATTGAAGCAAGCATAATATTTCAAGCATTTGTAGCTCAAAAAGATTTCAAAGTGTATCAGATGGATGTGAAGTCTTCATTCTTGAATGGTGAGTTGGAAGAGGAGGTTTACATTGAGCAACTAGAAGGATTTTAGTTATCAGACCAAGGTGATATGGTGTGCAGATTGAAGAAAGCTTTGTATGGACTCAAGCAAGCTCCTAGAGCCTGGTATGTAAGATTGGACAAATACTTATTGCAATTAGATTTCAATAAAGATATTGTTGATAGTATTCTCTATTTCAAGATTAATAGTGATCAAATTTTGGTTGTTGAATTTTTTTTTGATGACATTATCTTTGGAGGCAATGAAGGTATGTGTATGAAATTCGCTGGGGAAATGCAAAAAGTGTTTGAGATGTCTATGTTTGGTGAAATGAATTTCTTTTTAGGTCTACAAATTACTCAATCAAATAAAGGAATCTTCATTTCTCAATCTAAGTGTTTGAAAGAGTTGTTGGAGAAGTTTGGAATGGAGGACTCTAAACTAGTATGTACTCCCATGGTGACTGGCTGCAAGTTGAGCAAAACTGATGAATCACCTAACACTGATTAGAAAAGGTACATATCTATGATTGGAGGATTACTTTATCTAACTCAAACCAGACCTAATATAATGCATGTAGTATGTCTTGTGGCAAGATTTCAAGAAGATCCTAGAGAGTCACATGTGATGGCAACCAATAGAATCTTGAGGTATTTGAAAGGCACATCAGATCATGGCTTATGGTATCCAAAGGATAATGATTTCGCTCTCAGTGCTTATATAGATGCAGATTGGGCTGGAGATGTTGATGACAGAAAAAGTACAAGTGGAGGTGCTTTCTTCTTGGGTAATAGATTGGTTTCATGGATAAGAAAGAAGCAAGATTCAATCTCGTTGTCTATTACAGAAGTAGAGTATATTACAGCAGCATGTTGTTGCACTCAAGTGTTATGGATGAAGTAGACTTCGAAGGACATGAGAGTTGTGTATGAAGATCCAATTGCAATATTTTGTGACAATACAAGTGCTATAAACATTTTAAAGAATCTAGTGATGCACTCAAGAACAAAGCATATATCAATAAGATATCACTTTTTGAGAGAAAAGGTGATAGAGAATGAATTAAAGATGGAATATGTGTCCACAAAGGATCAAATTGCATACATTTTTACCAAGTCTCTGTCTAAAGATACTTTTGAGTATCTCAGAGAAAAGCTCAGGGTCATTACCCCTCCTACTCTATACTAAGATGTATAGGAATGCATAAGTCCAGTGGTGCCCAAAGTCTTATTTTTTGATCTGGATTGATGTTGTGAAGGCTACCTCTCAGGGAAAGTAGGTAGAAGTTGCTGATATAAGTTCCTGATAAAGACAAGTATTGCAGAGTTGATGACAAAAGAAATTCTAGGTTGATTAGAGCAATTGTTTGCAAGTATGTGCAGAGAAAGGAAAACTAATGCCCTTTGCCATTTATGTCAAAGGGTGAGACAAATCATGTGAAAAACTCAAGGGGAGAAAGAGTGCAGATATGGAAAAAGAAAGGGGGAGTATCATGTCTTGATGGTCTTTACAAATTTTCACATCATATGTTGCCATCAATGATAAAGGGGGATATTGTTGCAGGTATGTGCCTAACCAGTGTTGTTATTGATGTCAACATATCAATGTTGTCATTGATGTCAACTGTGCTTTTAATTTTGATGCTTGCTTGTTTGCCTATGTAAGTATTGGAGATAATGAGTAAGTGATCCTGATATTGAGTTTCCAAGTGCTTTTGAGAAAATTTGGTCCTCTGGTGGAAACAATGTATAAAAGATTATCTTTGTTTACATCAGAACAGTCCAGTAGTTTTCTCTACATTTTTTGTAGAATGAATATCTTCATCTATGGATTGTAAATTAGTTAGAGACATGTCTGAAGATTCTATGTTCCAAGTTTGAGCCTTTGGTATGAAGATTTGAGTGAGGTATGTTCACCAAAGTGAAAATTGTTTTTTCTATATATTTGGTGGTGACAGGGAGAATGTATTATGCTCTGCATTCCTCTGCATTTAAGTATTTCAGTCTATGGTTCTAGAATCTAGTTTGTAATGATGATAAGTACCTTCAACTCCAATGGCTCATGATTTGGTGATCCACAAGTGATCCTTTCTATATGACAGTGGATAACAGTTATGTTTAAGTGTTCCTGACTAAAGAATCTTATGGATAAAGTGTTTAGAGATTGTGTAGATGTTCTTGGTGATTACAATGTGCTTGTGGATGTCTCCTGATCATGTTCCAACCTTTAGATTGGTCTACAAAGAGAAATTTGGATTGTTGATGAATATTGTTCCTAGAAGACTTAGTGTTAACACCAATCTTGGTCAAATTGGTCATTTTCACTACTAGCTGAGATACATCAAAGATTGTAGAAGTGTGTTGTGATGTGGAAGATTACATTTGAGTCCCAGTTAAGGCATAACATGATCCACATACATCTTTATCTTAGCAAATTATTTTTAGGTCCAGACCTATTTTTGTATATGTTTGTAGTGCTAACCTTGGAGATTGTTCCAATGGTTGATAAATGTAATGCCGACGTTGATGTACATTCCAAGGTTGATGAATTGTATAAAAACATGTAATGTAGTTGCGAAAAAGATGTCTTTGTGCAAAAATGTGAAGATAAGAGAAAAGGTGTAAGAAGAGCAGAGCAAAGGAGTTATATTGTGCTTCAATGGAACTAAACCCAGGCATGGAGTAGATGCTATCAAATCAGTTCACCAATCCTTGGCAGTGAACCACCCCATGGCAGTGAGCCTCAATATTTGCAGTGAGCATTTTGGGCAGTGAGCCTCTATTTTTTGGTACTGATATAACATATTTATTTATATGGGATAACACCCACCATGGTTTTTCCCTTATAGGGTTTTCCATGTAAAAATCTAGTGTCTCATGTGTCTCATGTGTTATTGTGTTGAGCTTCTTGTTTCATGGTTAAATCTTAATAGCAGTGATTGAACATTTGGTGTGTTGATAAGTGGTTAAATTTTTGAGGCAAGTGATTCACTCCCCCCCTCTCAGTTGTCTTGTGCATTTTAACAGAATGCCTACAGGTAAAGGAGACTGTAATAGGAAGGGTTTAGAGCAGAACACAAAAATATTATTCCATTATAAAATGTATATGTCACGTTTATAAACAAACAATGATAGATTTACTTGCAAATGTATCCTAAAGATGATTGATCTCCTTCCTTCCCAATCTACTCTACTAGTCCATTTTTTCTTCCTCTCCAGGCTTGTAATTCTTCATGCCTCCAAAACTGGTTGCCTCCTCCTTTTAGAGTCAATCCCTCTCTTTTCCCAACATGCCCCTATCCTTCTGTCCATAGAATTCTTCAAGGATGGAAGAGGAACACCATGCCTCAGTAATGGTGCAGCCCTTTCGTGCCCCTCTCATAAATTCATTTGGTCGCCATTATTTTTTTGCTCCCCTCTGCATATGCCCTCCTTCATTCTCCTCTTTATACCTCAAAAATAAAAAAATATTTTATTTGATGAATGGCATTTTATTTAGGTTCGCCCTTCACCATAAAAGTATAAATGTTTTCAATAATAACCCACCTTTTTTTATACGGCTAAATAAAACATTTGTTCATTAGTAGTGTATTATTCTAGGGATGACATTTTTAATATTATCATCATCATATTATTATTATTATTATTATCATCTAATTAGGGGTTCTCCTTAACATGAAGATCAAGTAATTGGGTGAAGGTAATCGATACCCAAATGGTAGAAAAGCATGGTCAAACAAAATTCATCCCTTGAAACATTAGTTGCACCTACGTCTAACATTAATTAAGTCCCTACCACCATGATAAACTCACTACTTGTAGTATTTATAGTCAAATACCAACTAAACTCACTTGGTATACAAAGTTATGAGAGCAGGGTTGGGTTGGCCTCGGAATACACTTCTGGCAGAACCACTGAACCCACTTTGTTTTGCACCTAAGAACCTGAAAAACCAATCAAGTTCCTCACATACAATTCAACACACACATGTCAATATCCAATTAGTATCAAGTTTAATCATTGATTCCACTATGTCATACTAACATCACAAAAGTAAAGATATTTAACCCATGATATTCCTAATTAATCAACAAAATAACAAGTTATAAAGATATCATCAATTAACAAGACCATTAAAACTTTAATGTTTATATTTTTAACCATCATCACATTCACATAAACATATTACGTTAGGAGGTCAAAATATAAAGGTTTTCGCCTAGGTCCAAATTACATCGGGACCTCAGGCATTATAACAAAACATGTGTTTGTAGGGATGTGACATCCTTCCCCCTTAGGACTAAGACGACATGGCTTAAGCAAATAAGTGGGGGTATTCTTTCTTAATTACATGTTCCTCTTCCCAAGTGGCTCCTTGATCACCGTATTGGTCCCAAAGGACCCTAACCTTTTATATAGCTCTATTGCGCAATTGTATACTACATCTATCTATAATTGTGAGTGGACTTAGGCTAATTTCTCTAGCCTTTTCTACCTACAGGGCCTGCCAATTAATCACATGAGTGGGATCAGATATATATTTCTTAAGCAAAGACACATGAAATACATTGTACATGCGAGAAAGAGATGGTGGAAGAGCAAGTCGATAAGCCACATGACTGATCTTCTCTATAATATCAAATGGACTAATATATTGAAGAGACAACTTGGCATCCTTGCCAAATTTTATGGAACTCTTCTATGGTTTGACACGAAGAAACACCTTATCCCTAATTGCAAATTCTCTTGGGGTTCTCTTTGCATCTACATAACTCTTCTGGTGGTCTACCGATTCCTTCAGCCTTTCTCTAATAATTCTTATTTCTTGATCATACTCATGAACAATCTCAGGTCCAATATTGACTTGATTATCTAACCCATCCTAACCAATCAGTGTTCGACATTTTCTACTGTATAGTGCTTCGAAGGGTGCCATCTGAATGGAGGATTGGTAGGAGTTGTTGTAGGCAAACTCTACTAATGGCAAGTAGTCTTCCCACTTGGTTGGTTGGTCTATCACATACATTCAAAGCATATCCTCCATGATTTGGTTAACCCTTTTTGTTTGGCCATCAGTTTCTGGATGATATGTCGTGCTAAAATTGAGTTTAGTACCTAGAGTTGTGATCAGCGTGGTCCAAAACTGAGAGGTAAATAGTTTATCTCTATCATATATAATTACATCTAGGACCCTATGCAACCTAATTACCTCCTTGATAATTTTTCTTGCTATAGCCTGAGCATCATCCTTAACTTTACCAAGTATAAAGTGAGCTACCTTAGTTAACTTGTCCACTACCACCAAGATGTTGTCATGATTAAGGCAGGTTTTAGGCAATTCCACTATAAAATCCATTGAGACCACTAACCATTTGTATCTAGGTATATCATGTGGATACAATGCTCCTAATGGATGACAGTGTTCTGCCTTGACTCATAAGCACTTTGCTACAAAATTAGTCACTTCCTTCTGAAAGGAAGCTAGGTGTGTGAAAATTGCTTCCTACACTAATCTAATGAGGGGAGGAGACTACAAATTCAATTTTATCTTTACAATTATAGATTATGTTAACCCACTAACAAAGCTATTGCAGCAAACACATACACAAGAACGTAAGATAGAAGAAAAGAGACACAAGATATACATGGGGAAAACCCTTACGGGTGAAAAACCCCACACTCCAAAACACAACTCAAATGTATTTCGTAAACAATGAAGGTTACAATAAAGTCATAGAACTAATGCTCTTGTAGGAGTCTTCAACACTCGTATCTAGAGATGATTCGGTAGCATAATAGTACCTATCAATCACATAATGCATCACCTCTCCAAAGCACCTGTTTATAAAGAAAATACAAGGCAAAAATGTCTCCACATTGAGATGGGCATCCAACATGGCCTCATGGCCCAAAACCCATGCCTATGGACACTTGTCCAACACTGTAGGATGTTCCTAACACTTGTCAAGTCACCCCATCCCAAGGAGGTCACCTATTTCCAAAATGGGTTATGACAGATGCTCTTACGACTCTTACAACCGTCATAGAATATGTCATAGTTGTCATAACTTACAATTGTAAGAGAATCATCATACACATGCTATAAATAGCATATTCTCTTACAACATGTCATATTCCACCTTGGGGCACCCAAAGATGCCTTCCTCAAAGATGCTTCTCGACACGTCCTTACCTGTCATAGGATCTTCTATTTCTGACTCTTACAGGTCATAACTTTGTCATAGAAATTTGTCATGACTATTTTGGTCAAAATTCCCTTACACACATTCCAAGATGCCAACACATGGAAAAATATTCCTACCACTAAGTGGGATGCCTATTTCCTCATGTGAGGACAAATTTACATGTGGTCATATGCCATGTAGGATGACACATCACTATGCCAAATCCCTCAAGATGACAACATAGGATTTGCATCCTAATTATACAATAGGCAATAAATAAATAAATACAATGAAATAATACAAGGAATTACCAAGGTTGAGACACCTTAATTCTCAACATTCTCCCACTTATCGAACACCTCTTAAGAGTGAATAGAAATAACAAGATTTAACTGCTATAGGCCGAGAGGCCGATAGACTCTGAACACCATCTGAACTTCTCTGTGCCCACTAGCTTCGTCAATGCATCTGCAACATTCTTCAAAGTATCTACCTTCTCCAAATTTACCTTCCCATCCTCTACCATGTCTCGTACGAAGTGAAACTGTACATCAATATGCTTTGTTCCGGCATGGAAAGTTGGATTCTTCACAAGGCAAATCGCACTCTGACTGTTACAACAAATCGTAATCTATCCTGCATCAACACCAATATCTGAACACAATCTCTTAAGCCAAATGGCTTCCTTGCAAGCATGAGTTGCTGCCATGTACTCAGCTTCTGTCATGGACAAAGCAACCACAAGTTGTTGCTTACTCATCCAACTAATTGCACCACCAAACATAGTGAAAACATAGGCACTAGTGGATCTCTTGCTGTCAATGTCACCTGCCCAATCAGAATCCACAAATCCACAAATACAAACTGAATGTGGAGGTTTTGTAACATTACCATGATAGCATATGGAATACTCAGAAGTGCCCCTCAAATATCTGAACACTCACTTAACTACATCCCAATGTACCCGTCCAAGATTAGTCATAAATCGACTAAGGACTCCCACTGCTTGGGCAATGTTTGGTCTTGTACAGACCATAGCATACATCACACTGCCAACATCACTAGCATAAGGTACTTTGCTCATGTCCTCCACCTCACTAGGAGATTTTGGACAATCATTAACAAACAACTTTGTCCCCAAAGAAACAAGAACACACAATGGTCTATAATCTGCCATGCTGAACCTGTTTAACACGGTCTTCATCTACTTACTCTGGCTTAACCAAAGTTTCTATTAGCTCTATCTCTTCTTATTTCCTTTCCCATAATGTACTTGGCTGCCCCAATATTTTTCATCTCAAACTGTGCTGACAACTGAAACTTCAAACAGAAATCATATTCTTACCATTCCCAATAAACAACATATCATCAACATATAATGCAATAATGAGAATGTGATCATTGTCAAATTTTTAATATACACAATGATCTAATTTTGATCTCAGATATCCAATTGACAACACAAAGGCATCAAAATTCAAGTACCACATCCTAGGAGACTGCTTCAAACCATACAAAGACTTCTTTAACTTGCAAACCAAATTTTCTTTACCTTTCTCTATGTAATGCTCTGGCTGTGACATGTAAATCTCTTCCTCTAAATTACCACGAAGGAAAGTTGTCTTCACATCCATTTGTTCTACCTCTAAGTCATAAGTAGCTACAAGAGATAACAAAAATTGAATGGATGTCAGCTTTGTAAAGGGAGAGAAAATTTCACCATAATCAATTCCCTCCACTTGTGAATATCCCTTCACAACCAATCTAGCCTTGTACTTTTCAACACTGCCATTTGTGCCAAATTTCTTCTTGAACACCCATTTGCATCCAACAGGTTTTCATCCCTCAGGCAAAGGCACCAAGTCCCATGTTTATTCTTCTCCAAAGAAGCCATCTCATCTTCCATGGCCTCCTTCCAGGAACGTGCATCTTTCATGCCCATAGCCTCTTTCATAGTTCTAGGCTCATTAGTGTTCGTAAGTAAAGAAAAAGCACAACTAGAATCAAGTAATGAATAACCAAACCTATCAAGTCGCTTTCTCATTCGTGTAGACCTCCTCAATGGCTAAGGTCGAGGTTATGCTTCTTATTCTAAGATTTTAGAGCTGCTAGAGCTCTCCTCATCATCAGGTCTCATAGGGTCTGTCTGTCCAGTCTTCTCACGAGTAGAAGGAAACTGAACCACATCCTCTTTCATTTCTATCTATTCTGGTTGTAGAACAATGGAAGAAGGTGTTAGCTCTCTGAAGATAACACTTCTACTATACAACACTTTTTCAGCCATAGGATCCCAAAGCTTGTATTCTTTCACACCGACACCATAGCCAATGAAAATACACTTAACAGCCTTGTTCTCCAATTTAGACAATTTCTCCCTAGGCACATGTACATATGCCTCACAACCAAAAACATGAAGATGTCTAACTAAAGGCTTCTTACTAGACCACACCTCCATGGGTGTCTTACCAACAAGAGCTGATGTAGGAGATCTATTTACCAGATAGCAAGTAGTGGCTATAGCTTTAGCCCAAAACTTTTGTTCGAGGCTTGCTCCACTAAGCATACTCCTAGCCTTCTCCATCAGTGTCTTGTTCATCCTCTCTGCAACTCCATTTTGCTGCGTGGTGTATGGAGTTGTCTTATATCTTTCAATCTCTTGCTCTTTACAGAACTTATCAAGCTCTACCGAACAAAACTCACCACCATTGTTAGTTCTCAAACACTTAATCTTTTCACTAGTCTGATTTTCAGCAAAGGCTTTAAACTCTTTAAACTGACTAAAGACTTTAGTCTTGCTTCTGATAAAATAAACCCATGTCCTTCTACTATAATCATCTATGAAAGATACAAAATATACAGATTTGGAAATCGAAAGAACATTAACAAGAGAAAACACATCAGAATGAATAAGATCCAATACACCAGAAGACTTGTGAGAACTAGAGTAAAATTGAACATGGTTTTGCTTTCCATATACACAATGTTCGCAAAAGTCAAAATTGAGATTACAATCATGTAACCCCTCAACAATGTTTTTATTTTTTAGGGTTCTAAGACCCTTTTCACCAATGTGGCCATATCTCAAATGCCATAACATAGTCTTTTCAATAGGAAGCTTAACTTCCAAACCATGTGCACTACCATTAGAATGTGTTACAACAGATTTCTTCACTGCTCGTTCAGATGGTGGGGATGAAGTGACTACAGCTCTTTTCTTCAAGTTAGAAGAACTATTGCACTGTGAATTGCATGCCTCCAGCTAAAACATAGTACCCCTTTAAGTACCCTTCACAAGCACCATAGATCCTCTAGTCATCTTGCACCCATCCTTCAAAAAGACAACCTGCACACCTACATCAGTAATTTTTTTAGTGGCTAATATTCGCCAATTGGCTAATAGTTGAAATTGGAGATTCAAAATTTGGCTAATAGTACAAGCTATAAGGTGACTTGAATTGCCACATTTTTACAAAATTTTATTTTAGTCCTAGTTAAATCGTTAGAATATTTATTTTATTAAAATTTTAAACTCAAAAATTTGCCACAATATTCAATACCTTATTAGATCAGATTTGCCTAAATTTTATAAGTTTTAGTAGAAGATGAAAGTAATTCACCAATAATATTATATAATTATTTGTTACTTTAGGGCCATAGCACCAATTTTTAATCACCATCATTGATTTTATTTATAATCTAACAACTACAGTTGTATTCTATGGGTTAAAATGTACCCATGGAGCTCCAATGTCCATCGAGCCTGAAATTGTATTTGGGTCGTTAATCTCAATTTATAATCTAATGGCTAGGGTTAAATTCCATGGCCCAAAAAGTACCCACAGAACTCCAATTCCCATGGGGCCCAAAATTGTATTTGGGTTGTTGATCTCCATTAAGATCAACATCTCAAATTCGGGCCCCATGGGCATTGGAGCTCCATAGGTACATTTTGGTCCACATAAGAGAACCCAAATTAGATTATAAATAAAATCAATGGTGGTGAAAAATAATTTAGGGCCAATTTAAAATATTCAATGTTTGATTTAAAATATTAAGGAATTAAGGAATTATAGACATGAGCACTATACCTTAAACTAGTCAATCACTGCCACCTTTAGGCCTTTACTTTTCCATAGGAATTTAATTTATTTTTTAGGATGGATTCGCCATGGTAATTAATGCATTTTCCTATTTTTTGTCAAGATTCACCAGGATTTTCTACAAATTTCTAGTGATTTAAAAAAATTACCAATAAAATTAAATATTTTTTCCAAAAAAAGGAAACATTCGCTAATAGAAATTAATATTTTTTTCTAAAAACATGGAAGATTCACCAGGATTTTATATCTTTTTTCAGGAGGGGTTTCTTAAAGTTATCACTAACCTGCATCATTCAACATACTTATAGAAAGTAGGTTCCATGCTAGGCCTGGGATGTGCATAACCCCAGTGATCCCCTTCACTCGTCCATTAGGGAATCAGATTGAGACTCTTCCATGACCAACAATCTTTAGATGAGAATCATCACCTAGGTACACTCTTCCACCATTGAATTCTTCATACTTTGTAAACTAGCTTCGATGTGAGGTCATGTGGAATGATGCACCAGAATCAATCAACCACACATCATCAGATGCATGGGTGGCCAGGGCTACGATGAAAGCATCACCATCATCTTATGACTTGTCAGAATTTGAATCAAGGGCGGTCTTCTTTTTCTTTTGTTTTTTTTCCTCTTTGCATTCCTTTCAGAAATGCTCCATTTTCCCACAGTTCCAATAGAGAGCCTTGGACTTTTTAGGATATTTGGATCTCCCATGGGATTTGGATTTGCCCTTTTCACCTTTCTTTTCCTTCTTCTTCCCTTTCTCTTTGGGTCTTCCACAAACTGCAAGAGCCTCTTTGGTTGCCTTAGAAGACTTTCTTCGTATCTCTTCAGATAACAGTAAAGACACCACATCTTCCATCTTGAAGGTGGTAGTGGTGCTTCTGATAGCCATGACAAGATGATCCAACAAATTTTGCAAAGAACAAAGCAAGGTCATACACCGATCCTCCTCCATTTTGAAACCCATAGATGTCAACTATGCAATGATCATGGTGAAAGCATTCATATGGTCTACAACAGATCCTCTGTCTTCCATCTTCAGAGCAAACAACTTCTTTTTCAGAAAAAAGCTTGTTCACCAAGGACTTGTGCTGATAAACATCACCCAGCTTCTTCCAAAGGTCTTTCGTGCTCTTCTCTTCATGGACATTCAACAAGAGAGAGTCAGCTAGACAGAGTCTTATGAGACCCTTAGCCTTCTAATCTTTGAGGTCCTAATTAGCTTGTGACATTGCTGTAGGTTTTACACTAGATACAGTTTCCCATAGGTCATGATCAACAAGTAGGTCTTCCATCTTGAGTTTCCACAACTCAAAATTAGTGCCATTAAATTTCTCCACCTCTAATCTTCTAGATGTGGTTGCCATCTCCTTCCTACAACAAGACACAAAATACTCTGCACAAACTCCCACTCAACCTAAGATTAGCTCAAAAAACCCCTACCCAGCAGCTAGAACCAAAACTGGCCAGGCTCTGATACCAATTGAAAGGAAGCTAGGTGTGCAAAAATCACTTCCTACACTAATCTAATGAGGGGAGGAGAGTGCAAATTTAATTTTATCTTTACAATTACAGATTATGTTAACCCATTAATAGAGATATTGTAATAAACAAATACACAAGAATGAAATATAAAAGAAGAGAGACACACGATATACGTGGGGAAAACCCTTACGGGTGAAAAACCCCACACTCCAAAACATAGCTCAAATGTATTCCATAAACAATGAAGATTACAATGCAGTCACAGAGCCAATGCTCTTGTAAGAGTCTTCGACACTCGTATTTAGAGATGATTCGGCAGCATAATAGTACCTGTCAATCACATAATGCATCACCTCTCCAAAGCACTTGTTTATAAAGAAAATACAAGACAAAAATGGCTCCACATTGAGATGGGCATCCAACATGGCCTCATGGCCCAAAACCCACACCTATGGACACTTGTCTAACATTGTAGGATGTTCCTGACACTTGTCAAGTCACCCCATCCCAAGGAGGTCACCCATTTCCAAAATGGGTTATGACAGATGCTCTTATGACTCCTACAACCATCATATAATCTGTCATAGCTGTCATAACTTATAGATGTAAGAGAATCTATCATACATAGGATATAAATAACATATTCTCTTACAACATGTCATATTCCACCTTGGGGCACCCAAAGATGCCTTCCTCAAAGATGCTTCTCAACACATGTCCTTACCTGTCATAGGATCTTCTATTTCTGACTCTTACATGTCATAACTTTGTCATAGGAATCTCTCATGACCATTTCGGTCAATATTCCCTTACACACATTCCAAGATGCCGACACATGGAAAAATATTCATACCACTAAGTGGGATGCCTATCTCCTCATGTGAGGACAAATTTACATGTGGTCATATGCCATGTAGGATGACACATCACCGTGCCAAATCCCACAAGATGACAACATAAGATTTGCATCCTAATTATACAATAGGCAATAAATAAATAAATAAATACAATGAAATAATACAAGGAATTACCAAGGTTGAGACACCTTAATTCCCAACACCTTCTTCATTCCTGGCCAAAAATACAAGGATCTTAGGTATGACCACATCTTGATTACTCTAGGATGTGCTTGATAGGGTACATTATGGCTCTCATTTAGGATCCTTGCCCTTAACTCACCCTCATTAGGAACATAAATTTGTCCTTGAAATCGAAGGATTCCATCATTTCCTAGTTGGTATTTTGATTTTATCATCCCTTGTCTCAAATCTAACTTCTTTTGTAGATAAAAGGGGTCCACTTCCTACATTTATTTGATGGTTTCATGCAAATTAAACCTCACTCGGGTGACTACTGCCAAGCTAGCTCTGTAGCTTAGGGCATCAATGACTCAATTTTCCTTCCCTTTTACATAAAAAATATCAAATTCGTAGCTTCTGAAAAACTCTAACCATCTTCTTTACAGAGCATTTAGATCAGGTTGAGTGAATAGATACTGGAGTCCCTTGTGATTGGTGAACAATTTGAATGGTCTTCCCACAAGATAGTGTCTCCAAATTTTTAATGCATCGATAGTTACTGCAAGTTCTAAATCATGGGTTGGATAATTGAGTTCATGGTTCTTAAGCTTACGAGGCTCAAAGGCAATTATGTGCCCTTCTTACATTAATATTCCTCCCAAACCTTCCAAGGAGGCATCGGTCCAAACTACAAAGTATTTCTTAGGTTCAGGTACCTGCAAAATAGGAGTCATAGTGAGAGCCTCCTTCAATTGTTGAAAGGCCATTACACATTTTTCTGTCCAGTCAAACCTTTTTCCTTTTCGCTGAAGAGAGTTTATGGGGTTAGCAACTTTGGAAAACTTCTTCACAAATCTTTGATAATATCCAACTAGTCCCATGAAACTTCTTACTTCTGATACATTTTTAAGGGTAGGCCACTCCATAATGGCTCATATTTTTTATGGGTCCACTAAAATTCTATTTGCTGATAGAATGTTCCCCAAATTATGTATCTTGGGTTGAAAGAAAGAGCACTTAGTCAATTTCCCGTAGAGTTAATTTTCCTTAGTATTTCCATCGGCAAGGCATTGGCTATACTTAGCCACTATCAAGATAGCTTATGACTATTCTTAATCATAGCTTACTATAGACTGAAGTAACATTGGTTTCAGACAAAATATCTTCTCATTTCTACTACACATATCTAGTGTATATTATTTGGTCTCATGGCCATATAAAATTGGTTGCTAAGTCAATATCTCTTAATCGATCAAAGTTACACTAATACTAGGCTCTCAGCCTCTTATAGTTATTAGTTATCTCCAAGACATTATATATACACAGTGGAAATCAAAAGACATGGAACTATTAATCTTTAACCAAGGATTCAATAGCATTAGGCTATTAGCCTTAGTTTAGCAAAGATACATTTATCTCAGACAACCATTCCATGGTCAGTCTCACGCAAAATGTTTTAACAGTTAACCTTTATAGGTTTAAGAAGAAAAAGTGTCATTCACCCTATATTTACTAGAGATATATTTATCTCAATTGACCAGTACATGGTCGGTCTCACTCAAAATGTTTAATAATTAGCCTTTATAGGTTTAATAAAAAGAATGGCCTTTCGGCCTTTATTAAACACAGAAGTATTTACATATCCTTCAGTCTTATACAAAAATAACAATGATCATGTATCTCATCTCAATACAAGATGTTGACAAAGAGAATTTTGACCATTTCTCAATGGTCTCTATGGCTCAAGAAAAGGATTCTTTGACACCGAAATGAACATATGTAGATCGCTGCTACAAACATCTCATGTTCACTTTCTACAGTGCATGGTCACTTAGGGATGTTTTTAATTTTTAATACATATTTAGTCATTGAAATAAATGTTTAGTCTAGTTCTAATAAGAACAAGTTTGAGAGAAAGGCTCTCGACTTGATATATGGCTCAAGAAAAGGATTTTTTAACACTGAAAAGAACATATGTAGTTCACTGCTATAAACATCTCTTGTTCACTTTCTATAGTGCATGGCCACTTAGGGATGTTTTAAATGTTTAATACATATCTAGTCATTGAAATAAAAGTTCAACCTAGTTCTAATAAGAACAAGTTTGAGAGCAAGGCTCTCAGCTTGAGATAATAGCTAGCCTAGATGGCCTTGAATAATATTATTAAGTTTACAAAAGCTTTTAGCCATTTACTTAGGTGCGAGGACATGCAACCAAGTATCAACATTGTATAGTCTAACTATAAAAATTCCTACTTATACATTAACTATCCATTGTTGAATCCTTCGAGAGCAATAAAGATACATTATAATAATTGGAATTCAATAAAGAACCCATGAATGCAAATGCAGTGGTTCAAAATTTAAACTCTGCTCCTACAACATTACTCCATGTGATATGAGAGCTTAACAATGCCTCTAACCTATTGTTATTGACTCCTTAAAATGACTAGCTAAAGCGTAAAAAACTCCTATACATTCACACTCGTCGATGCTTATCAATCAAGACTTAGTTTGAAGAACTAAAAACTGAATGCTCTTCCCACATTGTGCCCATGCCTATATGCTAGGATTGAGGGAGTGATTGTTCCCTCCTATTCCTCTAGGAATATAGGAGGTGTTGGGCAATGGGGGAAGGTTCTATTCCCTCCACTTAGAAATTTGGGTGAGAAATAAATATATAAGAAACAATAATTTTTTTGTCCTATGGTTGGGAGTAAAAATAATATTATAAATAGTCATCGTATTAATAATGACATTAATATCAACTAATAAAGTAATAAATTTAAATAGATAAATATTAAGTCCAAGGATCTCCTAATCAAGAGGCAAAAACATAAAAATGAGGCTCAAAAGATGAATACCAAATGATGAGATAATAGTATTGATGTATAACTCCATAATTCTCACAAAACATATGTGGTGAGAAATAGTTGTCAAGCTAAGTTCACAACTTAGACGAAGTTGATCATGAATCCAATTGACATCAAATCGCTGAAAGAGGAGAATAGGAAAAATCAAAGGCATACCAATGCAATATGACTATTAAGTGCGTGTGGTTCTTAGATGGCATAGTGATCATTGAATTCACGTGATCTATCACCCTCTCCCTAGTGATGCTCTCCCTCCTATTCCAAGAGGGGAAAAACATTGTTCCAGCATCCACCTAATTGTACAATGGTAGTTAGTCCATTACATCATTTAACCATGCTTATATTAATATAATCACATACAATATTCATTGCATATAAAATAATATAATTCACATGCATTTTTCTATCTAGCAAAATATTATTTTAATCGTAATAATTTTACCATCTACTTGATGTCTATATGAAATAAAATGTTAAATATGTTTGCTTTTTAGAATGGAGTGTGACATATCTACCCCCTTATAAATCACCATTCTTGATGATTATGTCCATATCAAAATAAAATTCAAACAAATAAGTTCTTTTACATCATGTTTTCTTAAAAAGAAGTGGTAATTTTTGGTAAAATTCCTTGTAATGCTCCCAAGTAGCATTGTCCTCTGTGTATTGGTCCCACTGGACCTTGTACTGAGTAACACTTCTATTATGCATGTAGAGCTTGTGAACTTCGAGCACTTTGATAGGCTCGATCATAACCACTCTGAGATCTTGTACCTAAAGAGTGGTCCAATCAAGTATATGATTAAAACCAGATACAAATTTCTTCAAATAAGATACATGAAATACATCATGCATACAAGCAAGAGTAGGAGGTATAACTATTCTGTAAGCCACTAGATTGATCACTTCTAGTACTTTAAAGGGTCCCACATATCTAGGGGTTAGTTTGGAAGACTTTCCAAACTTAATAGGACTCTTATGTAGTTTGACTCACAAGAGAACTTTATCTCCTACTAAAAATACTCGTGGGGTACACATGGTATCAGCATAACTTTTCTATCTATCATTCGCCTCTGCTAATCTTTGCCTAATTAGCTTAACTTTCTCTTCCATTTTAGTTAGCAATTCTAGTCCAAGGCGGATCCTATCTTCTAGCTTATCCTAGCTTATAGGAATTTGATACTTTCTACCATACAATGCCTCAAAAGGAGCCATTTTTATTGTTGAATGATATGAATTATTATAGGCAAATTCAACCAGTGGAAGATACTCTTCCCATTTATATTGCTGATCCATTCAGTACATCCTCAACAAGTCTTCCAGTACTTGATTAACTCTCTCTATCTAGCCATTTGTCTCCGGATGATAAGCTAAGCTTATGTTTAATTGTATCCCAAGTGCAGAAAACAAGGTTTTCCAGAACCTTGATGTCATCCATGTATCTCTATAAAAAATAATCTTTTCCAGAACTCCATGCAATCTGAAGACCTATTGAATGAATTTCCTAGCAATTACATGTGCCCCATTAGTAAGATTTCTAGTAATAAAATGTGCCACTTTAGTTAATTTATCTACCATAACTCAGATTGCATCATGTCTACATTTTGTCATGGGCAATCCTTGGATAAAATCCATACTAATCATCTACCATTTCCATTCAAGAATGTCGTGAGGATACAAGAGCCCTGGCAGATGTTGATGTTCATCCTTGACTCGCTAACATTCTAGACATCCTTCCATGAATCTCGCAGCATCATTTTTCATTCCCTTCCAAAAAAATAGTGGCTTCACATTTACCAAGAGTTTCATCACTCTTGGGTGACCAGAGTAAGGGGCAGAATGCACTTCTTTCCACACTATGTTTCTCAAATCTTGTTGATTCGAAACATACATCCTATTCTTATACCTCATAAGTCCATCAGACTCAAAGAAAAATCCTTTGTATATTGTGACTTGAGGATTTTTAGAGAGGACTTTTAGGACTTTCTCATAATACTCATCTCTTGCTAAGTTTTTCAACACTTGATCTCTAAAATTGGTTTGTACAATTATCAAAGCCACAAAATTTCTTCTAAGTCTGAGGGCATCCACAACTTGATTTTCCTTGCCCTTAATATAGCTAATTTTGAAATCATAATCAGATATAAGCTCCAACCACCTTCTCTAGTGAGAATTAAGGTTTGGTTGGGTGAAGATATACTTCAAACCCTGATTATAATATTTGAGCTCAAATTGCTTATCTAGTAAATAATGCCTCCATACTTGGAGAGCATGTACAATTGATGCTAACTCCAAATCATGTGTGGCATAATTCTTCTCATACGGTCTCAATTTCCTAGACTCATAGGCCACTACTTGGACCTTCTTGCATTAATACTCCTCCTAATGCTTATCTGGAGGCATCAATTACAACTACACAGAGATCTGGTTCTAGAACTTGAAGGATTGGTGTTGAAGTTAACTTCCTCTTAAGGATATTAAAGGCCTCTTCACACTTTTTTGACCATTCAATATGTTTACCCTTTCTCTACAGAGAAGTAATAGGGTGAGAAATCCTTGAGAAGTTCAAAACAAACTTTCTATAATATCTATCCAAGCCCATAAAAATATGAACTTCATGCACATTTCTTGGTGTAGGCCATTCTAGGATAGCCTTTGTCTTAGAAGGATCTACTGCATTTCCATCTGTAGAAATTATATGGCCCAGATATTGAACTTCCTTATGAAACAAGGTACATTTGGATAACTACCATACAACTTATGCTCTCTAAAGCATTGTAAGACTATTTGCAAATGTTGGAAATGATCTTCCTCATTGCGGGAGTAAATCAGGATATCATCAAGAAAGATTAACACAAACTTATCCAAACAATCTTAGAAGACATTGTTCATTAAATTCATATAGGCTATTGGGGCATTGGTCAAATCAAAAGGTAAAACCATGAATTCATAATGCCCATACCTTATTCTAAAGGTTGTTTTATGGATATCTTCATCCTTTAGCCTTAATTGATGGTAGCTCGATCTCAAATCAATCTTTGAAAATATAGCTTCTCCTCACATTTGATCAAAAAGATCATCTATGCATGGCAAAGGATATTTGTTCTTTATTGCTTCCTTATTAAACATACAATAATCAATACACAACCATAGGGTACTGTCCTTTTTGACAAAGATAATCAGTGCTCCCTACACTGATACACTGGGTCAAATCAAATCCTTTGACAAAAATTCATGAAGTTGGGCTTTCAGCTCCATTAACTCAATTGTGATAATTCAGTATGTGCCTTCGACATAGGTTTGGAACTGTTACCAGAAATATTGTCAAAGTATTAAACTCAATCAATAAACCAATAATCTCAATAGAAATTGCAAATAACAAAGAACAAACCATTCAAACCTTGTTACTTTGCTACTTCCATTGTTCACCTAGTCTCAATCGATCTTTGTATGTGAATTGAAGCCCTCAGAAAGTGTACTTCCTTGCTTTGTTTTTCAAGATGATGATGGAGAGATGGCTATGATACTTCTTGTAATGAAGATGAGCTTCAATACAATAAAAGGGTGATAGCAAGCTATGGATGGATTTGGGTGCCAAAGGTGCGCTGTTAATTCTGCAAAGTAAGGTTACTAAAAGCTTGGATGAATGAAATGGAAGAATAGGGTTCAATTTATAGACTTGGGAGAGAGCAGATCAATAGTATAGAAGACTTGAGAGAATGTGCATGAATAGAAAGAAGACAAGTGTTACACAAAAGTTGTTTTATTTGAGTTAACTGCTTTCTTTTATAAAGATAAGATTTGTTTTTCATAAATTAGAATGTTTTTTTCTAATTTAAGAGTTGTTGATAAAAACAAGGTTGATTGAGTCAGTTAACTCAACTTGTGATTTGCTTTTGCATGATTTGAGAGAAATTAAATAATAAATTATTTAATTTTGTGTGCACGAAGAAGAAGACTTATTTTTAGAAGATTTGGAAGATATTTGAGGAATTAGAAGATAAGAAAGCAAATTAAATAAATAAATTTATTTAATTGTTGTGCATGCTTTGGAAGAATAAATAAAATATTTGATTATATTTTATTCTTAGAGATTGAGAGAATTTAAATAAATTTGATTTATTTATTTAAATTTGAAGGAAGAATTGACTTAATTAAATAATTAAGAATTATTTAATTGTTTAGAAGAATTTAATTAAATAAAGGATTTATTTAATTTTGAATTTAGAAGAGGTAATTAAATATTTTGATATTTAATTAATTTAGAGGAATATGAATCGAATAAATAATTTTTTTGATTTATTTATTGATAGAGGAATTAGAATGGAATAAATATTAAGAATATTTACTTAGATAAAGGAACTAGGAATGATGTCAATCAAAAAATCAAATGCCCTTTTAGAGGGAAATCCTAGGTCTTCAAGAAAAATGTACTGAAACTCTCAAAGAAAAGGATAATTGTAGCATCCTTACTATGTCTAGTAAACTTGGTGACAATCACACAATTTAGAGGAAAAACATGACTGAATAGTCCACTTGGACCTTTGGAAAGACCTTCATTGAATTACCGACCAGGGCTATAAATCAGGATATCATCAAGAAAGACTAACACAAACTTATCCAAACAATCTCAGAAGACATTGTTCATTAGATTCATATAGGCTACTGGGGCATTGGTCAACCCAAAAGGTAAAACCATGAATTCATAATGCCCATACCTTGTTCTAAAGGTTATTTTATGGATATCTTCATCCTTTAGCCTTAATTGATGGTAGCTCGATCTCAAATCAATCTTTGAAAATATAGTTGCTCCTCGCATTTGATCAAAAAGATCATCTATGCACGAAAAAGTATATTTGTTCTTTATTGCTTCCTTATTAAGCATACGATAATCAATACACAACCATAGGGTACTATCCTTCTTTTTGACAAAGATAAGCAGTGCTCCCTACACTGATACATTGGATTAGATCAAATCCTTTGGAAAAAATTCATGAAGTTGGGCTTTCAGCTCCATTAACTCAATTGTGATCATTCAGTATGTGCCTTGGACATAGGTTTGGAACTAGGAATGATGTCAATCAAAAAATCAAATGCCCTTTTAGGGGGAAATCCTAGGTCTTCAAGAAAAACATACTGAAACTCTCGAAGAAAAGGATAATTGTAGCATCCTTACTATGTCTAGTAAACTTGGTGACAATCACACAATTTAGAGGAAAAACCTGATTGAATAGTCCACTTGGACCTTTGGAAAGGCCTTTCATTGAATTATCAACCAGGGCTAGTTAGTTTGTGATGGTACTGGCATTGTATGTGCTTTCAAAGATTTAAGACTACCTAACTCATTCTATTACAGTGTTACACTTTGCTAAGAAATCTCAAAACTGCATAACAAGAAGGAAAATAATGCTAGTACTATTGCTATGGGTACATACAAAAAAATATTGTAACTAATTTATGTCAAGGAATGAATGCTTAAATATTAACTTAATAGTGATAATCTAAACATACACCCTACACTCAGGAGTACAACAAGTTGAAGCAAACTAGAATAACTCAAGAATCTAATTAATCATGCACTTATGAAGTAACTGCTACAACAATGATAACATGTAGAAAATGAAGTGACAAACAATTACCTTGAGTGGACCTTGCTCAAGTGACTATCTCCACTGATCTAACTCAAATCTAGTTTCATAGATTAACACAATCATACTAATCCCAAATCATTTATTCATTGAAATTAAGGAAAACTGAGAGGGGGGGTGAATCAGTGTTCTGCAAAACTTATTATCATGTTCCTTTATTAATTTACCACATACATTCAAAAGAAAGAAGCATGAACTCAAGAATAGAAACAACAAGATCATCACACATGAACACTAGGATTTTTACATGGAAACCCGGTTAAGGGAAAAACCACGGTGGGGGTTAACCCACAAGATTTTATACTCTGTTAAAAGTATTACAAATGGGAAGGCACATGCCTTCAGGCGCACTACCCAAAGTTCACTATTCAAAGGAGGCTCACTGCCTACAAGATCAATTACAAGAGTTCACTGAAATATTTGAACTAAAGAATAGCATCTAACAATGCAAGATTATAGTTCAGGTTAAGCTCAATATAATGACTTCACACACTTCATCTCTCACTACTCCGTTTCACTGTTCTACCATGATCTGGAGCTCAGATCTCCTTGCTTCGCACTTGATATTACCACTCTTCACACCTATCACATCATATTTGCACCTCCATTTCACAAAATGCTTGAACCCGTTGATCATATATATCCATAACATGAAATTTCATCAACTGCAGTCGGCCTCAAGAAAACTTAGAACCTTTTTCAAGATTACTGTTTTGTCAGCTGAATCCATGCACAAACATCAATGCAGACCAAAACCTATGTATTCAAGTCACCGCACATGTCAGCCAATACCATTGGATCTCATAAATTACTCAACCAATCACTTCTCTTAATCTACACAAGGATCAAACACCAAGTCGACCTATTCTTCACCAGACTGAACTGTCTAACCAAAACCCAATACTCAGAAAGTTGTAACTTTCAATCCCTTCATCACCGAGGCTAAAACTTTGGATTTAGGTATCCCTAACATCCCTTAACATTCCCTTAGATCCGCAACACAATATGATTACCTATGGAGAAATACAGACCAAAATGTTGAACCCTGTCATATACTCTATTCCTGTCTATCTGGACTTAGACAAATCTGCAATGTGACTTCCAGTATGATCAAATGATACAATGCAGATGTGTAAGATAGATTCAGTTGCCATCAATGACAACACCTGACATGCCTAGCAGTGTCTCTTACCAACAATTTCCCCCTTTGGCATTGATGGCAACACTTAATGAAAAATGACTAAGTGTTAGAACAGCTCCCCCTTACTATGTACACTTGTGATTTCCATTGATCCCCCTTAGATGAATTCCTCATTTTTCACTGCTTTCCACTCCTCCTTTGACATCAATGGCAAAGGTTGAGATCAGCATACCAAAATTCACGCAAAAACTCTATGTACATGGGCACATACATACAATTAATCCTTATGTCTTGTCTACATGAACTTAAACACATCACCAAAAATGTTTTTTGTCAGTGCCAATTCACTATCCCATCTTTTCTTCATGCTATCTAAAACTGAAATATGACCACTGCATAAAAGTCCCTACAACTCTACCTTCTGTAGATTAGTGGGATCACTTGTTAGAGCAGCAACTTGAGCTTCTGTCAATGCATTGAACATTGTTTCTTAGGGAAAATCAGTCCCTGGAGTTCACACATCCTTGCCACAATGTTTTCCTTTTCTTTCACCAATTTTTTTATTTCATCAATCAAGCTAATTACTTGACATTCTTGACTCTCTACAGATATTGTCAAAGGATCAAAGGATTGAGATACATTTGACAATTTTTGCTCAGACTCCTTTATTTTCTTCTCAATATCCGCTACAACTTTTGGCCAAGATAAACAAAATTTGTACACATACCCTCCTTCAGTTAGGGTATTTTGAATACTCTTTACACTAGTATCCAACTTAATTCTATCATTGTGAATAATTCTTTTCAGTTTACTAAATCTTTTATCATTAAATTCATTTTGGACTTTGACTTCTGCTGACTTTTCAAAAGACTCAAAGTGAGTACTTACAGAGTTTATCAGACTCTTCAACTGACCGGAGGGGGATGCTGATGAATCCTTCTGAAATGTAGGCATGATTTTCTCCACAATGCTGGATGCAAGACCAAGCAACTCACTGTCCTATATATGGAACTTCAAGATTTCCTCTCTGGCCTTAGCTTGTGCAAAAGAGGCCAACTTCATCTTCTATACTAGTGATAGAGTATCAAAATTGATTGGACCTTGTATTATATCCAGATCTTTGGCAACGTGTTTATCTTTCTCCAAAATTTCTTTCACTGCTTCTGCAGTGTCTCTTGCCCAATATGATGTTTCTATTTTATGCTCTTTAGGGCATGCATCTTCTCCCTTTCTAGTGTCAACTACATTGTCTTGCTTATCATTTTCATTCTTTTTCTCTACATTCAGCTCTTTATTCTTCTCAAAATCACCTTCAGTAGGAGCGTTATTTCCATATTCATCTCTTCATTTTCTTCACTAGATTGGTCCAGAGGAATTTGAGTATCCCTGTACCATCAACATTATCTTCCTTCACCATCTCTTCATCTCCTTTATTTAATATTTCCTCTTTCGGAATAGAGAAATCATCTACCTCAGCTTGTTGCTCATTTTTCTTCAACTCTTCATCATTTAGAATGGATGTATCATCAGCATCAACAGGTTCTTCAGTGACCACATAAAACTTCGTCTTGTCTAGGGCTTTCTTTAGAATTTGTTCTGTTTCTTTGACCACTTCATCAATGTCTCCAAGCATTAGCTTATTCATCCTAATTTTGCTTCTAAATTCATCTTTAACTTCTTTGAAAATTTTATTTGCTTCCTTCCTAGAGATTACCGGACACAGACTAGACAACACATGTTCTCTTAGCTCCAAATTCTTTGATTTAGCAATTTCTTTTCTCATCTCCAAAATGTCTCTTAGATTCTTAGGGATTTCTGACAAAATTTTCACAAGTGCTCTGTTGAATGTATTCAAGTACTTAACAGTAGCATCCTCCAAAATTTTCTTGTTGGCATCATCAAGGTTGTCATAATATTCTATTATGGGCTTCAAATTCTCATGAACAGTTATTGCATTCACAATATCTTCAATTGACAAGGTGGATTTTTCAATATGACTCTCAATTTTTTGTCTTTTTCTCACCTTTACACTTCCAAAGGGCTTGTCTTTGGCAACCCTTGATGCTTCTACTTTCTTTGACTTTATTTCTTTCACTGCTTCATCTGATTTTGTCTCCTCATCATCTTTTAGGCTCACATACATTCTGGAGGATTTTGTCTTCTTTCTCTTTCCTTCTTTACCAGATGGTTTATCTTCCAGTTTCTTTGTACTAGTAGACTTTGAGTGACTAGAGGTAGCAATAGAACTTCTTGTTCTTCTTTGTTGGCTAGGGGGGGCTTTCGGAGCACAGGGTTGTTCCGTGTCTGGATTTTCTTTTTGAACTTGCTCGGCTCTCTTCCTGACTTAACTCAAAGCTTCTTTGGTTATTCCAATACTTTCTACATACATTTCAACTTGCCTTTGGACCTTTCTCTTAATTTTAGGTTTCTAGAGCTCAACATGTAGTTTTAAACTAAGCTCACCATATGTATTGAATCTCTCAACTGAGGTATCTTTTGGTTTGCTTAAAAGGTTTTGAGCATACATTTCCAATATTTGTTCATCAACTTCATACCCCATGGGAATGATCCATATAGTCCTTGGTTCAACTGCTTCTATCAAGCATTGATCTGTTTCCACCATGAAACAAATTGTATCCTTATACTTTTCCACCACAGACTTAGGGATTCTTTCCCTTGATTGCATCATATTCTAGAAATTCTTGAAATATCCCTAGAGAGCAGTCCTTTGGGAATTGGAGTCACCAATATTGTGCAACTGCTCTCTTATTTGTATGGCAACAGGCTTATCACTAGTCCAATACAGGCTTTTCATCTTGGGCAACTCATTAATGAAATAAAAGAACAAGCACAAGACCAATGTACCATACTTGAATGTATTCTTCTTATCCTTCTTGACCTTGTTCAGATTCTCCATTAGCTAGTTTTACAGCAGCTCACACAAATTAGAGTTAGCATTTTCTTTTAACATCTAATAAGTAGCATAAATGGCTGTACCGGACACTGAGTTTTCCCTGTTGGAGTGGTATATCTTATACCCAATCACCATAGATGCAAAATTGACATCTAGATCAGTTATATCATTTATTGTCATTGCCCTCTTATCAAACTTTGAGCCTGTAGCATCAGTTATAGTTTGATTCTTCACTAACTTTAACATCGACAGTCCACCAGATGAGTTCAATCTTGTTACGGCCTTGATGGCATCCTTAGTGATCTTAAAGGGTTTGATCAACCACATAAATTCAACATGCATCTAACTCAGTATATATTGGACCCACTCGTCCTCATCGAAGGACAGGAACCCAATAACCTGAATGAAATGTTTGTCTTGCAGTACCTTATATTTAGGTTTAAGACCATAAATCTCACCCCTCAGGTGATTCTTAAACACATCCAATAACTTTGAATCCCCAAACTCATCTATGCTAGCATGAATATAAGCCCTAATATCTTCTACGTGCAACACTCCATGCGGAACATTAGAAAGAGCATCTAACGGATCAACCTCTATAGATTTGTGTGTATGCTTTTTGAATTTAGGTCTGGGCCTTTCAGTGATGTAAACAACTAATGGAGTAGCCATTTCAAAAAGATCACAAGTTTAAATCTTCATAGAAAAATACCTTTTCCTGCATGGGATTAGGGTTAGCTGTTGAATTCACTTTTTGCACTCCAAATCTTTAAAAACTCAGCTTAGGCACTCTTCTCCTTGTTCTCTTTGAATACAAAGTGATTCAAATGTTGAGTGGATGACCTTTTATGCTCTATAAAACCTAATTCACCATTGTAATAAATGCTTTTCCCTAATTCATCCAGTTGCACTATTTTTTAATACAATCAATCTTCAATTACTCCGCAATCAATTGCATTGGCTTCTTTTCTTCTAGAATTTGTTTCAATAGATCTGAAATAGACTTATTTATGTTCATTCATCGTGCCAGATTCAGGCACCCACTTACTAATAGGGGGAATTAGATTTTTAATGCATCTCCCCCTGAGCCAGAGCTCCTATTTCAATTCTCAGTGGAATTATCAGGACTGGATTCTGGTGCAAACCCATCACCATCATTCATTACACTTTTCTTCACCCATGTTTTGTTCATTTCATTCTAGATCTCATTCACATCTACATTGTCCTTGCCTTTATCTTGTCTCTGCATATTCTAGTTTCTGTTGACTGGACCTTTTCCATCATCATTCCTGCTTCTACAAAATCTTCCAATATGACTGGATCTGTTGCAATTAAAGCATACAACATTTATTTTCTCATTTACTTGATTTCCTCTTAATCTACACTAATTAGCCATGTGTCCAAATCTATTGCATGCAAAACATTTGCCATTGAAAGAATTGACATGTCCTTTGTTGTTAGAGTTATTCATCATCATACTTATGTATTCATTGGATCTATGACCATACCTTTTACAATTGAAGCATTGACTAGAGAAGGATGGACCACTTTGATTCACTCTACTTCTGCACTGAGTAGCTCTATGACCAAATTTATTGCAATTGAAATAATTTCCATTGAAAGATGGATACCTTTGAGCATTAGGTTGTCTGACTGAAGGTCTTCTAGGTTTGTTTCTCTAATTCCTTGATTCAGAATTTCTTTTACTGGATCCAGAGCTTTCACCTTTCTCATATCCCAGACCATGCTTATCATCTACCTTAATTTGACTATCAAGCAGCACCTCAAGTTTAGCTGAGCTTATTTTGAACTTTTCTTTGTATTCATTTGTAGCTTCTATGTCATGTTTGAGAATGACAATTTGCCTTTCAAGTTGTTCCTCATTATACCTAGTTTCTTGTAGATTAGACTCTAGATCACCAATTATTCTATCCAATTTGCAGCATTCTTCTGTTCTTTCTTTCAAAGACTGATTCAAGTTTTCTTTAGTCTTCTTCCTTTCCTCGATTTCCTTGGTTAGCCTCATCAACCTGAATTTAATCTCATGTTTTAGGACAACAAATTCTTTTCACGGCTTCTCACATTCCTTTGTCTTCTCCTTCAGAGCCTTATCCATGCCATTGTCTTCCTTCTGATTTGCTAACTATTGAAGTAGCTCCCTCCTCTTTTCCATAGATTTGCTCAGTTGCCCTTTTCAATTCTGAATGAAATCCTCAGTATCTTTAAGGTTCTCTTGCAGTTCTTTGACTTCTGATCTGGATTAATCAAGATCTTCTAAAGTAACTTGAAGTTGTTCATTGATTCCATCAGAATACCTAAGTGAACCCATTGAAACACCTTCCTAGATCTTCCTCAAGTTGTTAAACTTCTGCAAGGAACCTTGCTCTGATACCAATTGTTGAAATTAAGGAACACTGAGAGGGGGGGTGAATCAGTGTTCTACAAAACTTATTATTATGTTCCTTTATTAATTTACCACATGCATTCAAAATAAAGAAGTAAGAACTCAAGAACAGCAACAATAAGATCATCACACATGAACACCATGATTTTTACGTGGAAACCTGGTTAAGGGAAAAACCACGATGGGGGTTAACCCACAAGATTTTATACTCTGTTAAAAGTATTACAAATGGGAAGGCACATGCCTTCAGGCACACTACCCAGAGCTCACTGCTCAAAGGAGGCTCACTACCTACAAGATCAATTACAAGAGTTCATTGAAATATTTGAACTAAAGAATAGCATTTAACAATGCAAGATTACAGTTTCAGTTAAGCTCAATATACTAACTTCACACACTTCATCTCTCACTGCCCTATTTCACTAGTCTTCAATGATCTGGAGCTCAGATCTCCTTGCTTCACACTTGATACTACCACTCTTCACACCTATCACATCATATTCACACCTCCATTTCACAAAATGCTTGAACCCATAGATCATATATATCCATAACATGAAATTTCATCAACTGCAGTTGGCCTCAAGAAAACTTAGAATGTTTTTCAAGATTACTATTATGTTACCTAAATCCATGCACAAACATCAATGTAGACCAAAACCTATGTATTCAAGTCACCACACATGTCAACCAATACCATTGGATCTCATAAATTACTCAACCAATCACTTCTCTTAATCTGCACAAGGATCAAACACCAAGTTGGCCTATTCTTCACCAGACTGAACTGTCTAACCAAAACCCAATACTCAGATGCTTGTAACTTTCAATCCCTTCATCACCAAAGGCTAAAACTTTGGATTTAGGTAGCCCTGACATCCCTTAACATTCCCTCAGATCCGTAGCACAATATGATTAACTATGGCGAAATGCGGACCAAAATCCTGAATCCTATCGTATGCTCTATTCTTGTCTATCTGGACTTAGACAAATCTACAATCTGACTTCTGGTATGATCAAATGATACAATATAGATGTGTAATATAGATTCAGTTGCCATCAATGACAACACTTGACATGCCTAGCAGTATCTCTTGCCAACATTATTGCACAATCTTTACAATATCAGATGAGATACTACTGGAAGATTTTATTCATGAATTCATCATCAAATAAACATTGCCTATGTAACTAACTAGAAAAATATTTGGTAACTATAACTGCAAATTGAACAAAACTAGCTTCAAAACTTTAACCACCTCAAACACCGATCTGTACATATAGGCACAGGGTAGTTTATTAAAATAGGGTGTCTTAACTAAAATCATGAATCACTACTCCCTACATATGAGAGTGTGATAAATTCCAAGTAACTAATAACTAAAAAAGAAAGAAAGAAGAGTCAAATAAAATTGAGACTCTTGTTGTAATAGAACTGGAACGTGAACTAGTTGAATCAATCACATTAGACTCCTGCTACAACAAAATTATTTCCCTTCAATCATATTTATTAATTGTCATCACGATGCGTAATCATCTTCATCAAGTGCCTCCATGTTGTAGTTGCTACACTTAGTTTATTTCAAAACCTCCCCTGCTCTTCTGTCTAGGAACTCTTTGGCTGTGGGTTGCACCTGACAATTGTTGCGGGCTATAGTCCATCTCCTCTAGCTGTAAGAGTTAGTTCACAAAACATGCACACAATACTAACAACCATAATCAGTCACAAATATCCTTTACAATCCATACATTCCCACACATATTCATGCAATATTCATCATATTATAACCATATTTCCATATACTTAATAATCAGGTTCAGGTTTGCATAATGATCATAAGAGATAGCATAATATAGAAACATGTGTAAGATAATGTCTGAGAATGTCTATGAACTCGCATAAAACCATAAGAAAACTAGCTGATAACTAGAATCATCATTTCCCCCCAACTACCCATTTGCTTGTCCTCAAGCAAATTAACTAGGGCTGGAGGTTGTAGTGCAGAGTGATTTCCCTGAAGTCTGTAATAGCATCCACTCCTTCAACCTGTTCCACATAAAATCCATTATGATATGTCAGACTGTTCATTTTGGTAACCTTTGCCTTCTCCCACTCCACAATCTTCTTCCCTATCCAATGAGGTACTAGGTACAAAAGCATTGGTGGCTAGAAGGTAAGTGGTACTCATTCAAGTCCATGTCCTCTAGCAATATCCATATATTTTCATACTCTTTCAAACATGGCCATAAAATTATGAATAGAGTGGGGTTCTTTTTTCTACAACTCAGCGGTTAAACTATTCCATCTCTCTTGCACAAACTAATAACAATGGTGCATAAGTCCAACAGTTAAATGATGCATTCTTTCATAATCCTATAGTCTTAAGCTCATGATTTACTTGTCTACACCTTTATGATCTAAAAGTTGTTTCCATTCTTCAATGATTAAGTCAGGAGTTTTAGATTCTCTCCTTATTGGAAGAGTGATTGACTTCTCTCTCTCCATATATGCTTGCATAATTTCACCCCTCAACTTCTCATTTTTAAAATAGGATGCAAGTGCCTTTAATTGTAAATCCCCCACAAAACATAATGGGTTCCATTTTGCATCTTCAAGCACAACATATTTATGCAGGTAGTACTCACATAACTGATCCTATTCTTCTGGTGTGGCATCAACAAAAACTTTTAAAAAAGTCATTTTTCCACTCATAGCAACTGGTTTGTTTTTGATAAGACAAGCAGCAAAAAAGGGTGTCGATCACATTACATATCAGCCAAAAAGGCATACCAAAGTTCCACTAGGAACTGAAAAGTAGAAACCAGACTAACTAATAGAAACAACCAAAAAGAAACCTATAACAGAGACACAGCGGACTGACAGTAGATCAACAGTAGAAAAAAACCATAGGTGACGACCGAAGCCCCAATGGCTAATTAAACATCTGGTCCCAATCCTCAGCCACAAATTGGTAGAGGTCACAATACTCCTTGAGTTCTTTATCCTTCAATCCCTAGGTGGTAAGCTTGACATCTTGGAGGACAGTAAGGGTCATGGCAGATTTGTGCATCACTTTCCTTGAGAACTTTGCCAGAGTTTTGAATTTCCTCTCCAGCACAGTGATCCTCGTGGAAAGAATATCAATCTCCTTATCTTTAGTAGCCATCTTTCCCTTTCTCTTCATCTTTCCTAACTCCTTCATCATGTTCTCCAAACTCATAGACTGAGAACCCTTAGCAAGCTCAGCATTGAGCTCAGGGAAGTTACTGGGCCCTTGCTCTGCTTCTATCTCCACATTGTCATTGTTGGTCTCCTTATTGACAAAAAATTCCCCACCCATCTGTTCAATCTCTGGCACAACAGTATCCACTTTGATGTTTTTTTTATAAAAAATATCCTCCCCCTTAAGGTCCACAGTATCTTCCTCCACCTCAGAGACCTCCTTCTTAGCTACAAGCCTCGTCGACCTCCTAGTCGACAACACCTGGGGTTTGCTTCTCATCAAGGTATAATCCTCATCAGCAGTGTTGTCGCCACCACCAATACCTTCCTTAGAGCTAACCTTTTTTACCACCAGAAAGATATTCTTTTCCTTATTCTCAATGTCCATGTACCACTTCCTTCTTCCAACCTACCCCTTTTCTTTTTCTGTGGGGTCACCTGTGCAAACTCATCGGGTAAAAACTTTCTTTTGACAGGGGTCTTCGTAGAGGTCAAGGGAGTTAAGTCCCTGGCTTTTGGCTCTTGGCTTATACCGATGGTAGTCTTTTTCTTACCAGACTTTATGGATTTAGCATACTTTTCTAGAGTGACCTCCGTTATAATCATAGGGCTAGACACCCCAGGATTGGAGTAGGGTGGCAGAGGAGGTTCAACCTTGGTATTCATAAGGGCTTTAGGGGGCAAAGAGAAAAATGGAATTTATACAGTTTGAGGATACACCACTAGTGGGGTGGGATGAGGGGTTTGTTGGGGTCAACAACATGTTGTTCAATAGCTGAAGAAATAGAAGTTTCCAGAGACAAAAGTAGATAAAAAGGAAAACTTATCACTTTGCTATGACAGAAATGATTGAGAAGAGCAAAATGATAATGGAAGAAGCATTTGAATCTACCTTCCAATGTGAAGTACTTTATGAGCATGTAACACACCTCGTCCCATAGCTTTGGTAGCATTTCACGATCAAAACCCCCTACAGACTGTGAAGAACCTCCCCTTTCTTCAGAAAATACAACATTCCCTCAGGGTCAAAAACTTTGCTCTTTCTGGGGTGTTTGGTGCCCTCCATTGGCATCCCCATTGTCAAACCAATCACTTCTTCAGAAACTTCAAAACTAACACCGCCCACCTTGACCTTTATGTCCTCCCAAGAATGCAGGAATTGCATCGAGAGGCTTTCATCATGACCCTATAAACATTCAAGGTAGGAGGCCACCCCGCCGTCCTAAAAAATGTGCTAGATGGTCTTATTATGTCTAATCTCTTCATAGGATTCAAGCCTAGTGCGAGACCTGTCACCCCCCATGGATAAATTACCCTAATTTCTCTTAGGCAAGCTAACAATGCAGGAAGCAGTACATGACTTAGAAACTTTCAAACTGCAAAAATCTCCTAGTCCCCAATATTCATACTCCAAATAATGAGTATATTGTCTTTTTGGCTGTCGGGGGTGGCGTACTTACTTAAATTCACAGTATGCAAACTATCACTCCTATTCCTACCATGATATCCATTCATTAATTGATCATAATTATAGCTTATGCATAGGGACATCGAGTTGGTCATGTTCGCAATCATGAGAAGTCTCTCCTTAGGCATCCACGTCTGACTAGGAAACAAGCAATCTTTCATACCATGGCAGGTTTGGCAAGCTACCGTCACCCCCTTCTCAACAGAAGACCTCAAAACTAAATGGCTATCAAGACTCGATCCCAGATGGCCCCCAAAGTACTCCCTTGGAATTAATTCAATCATGAGAAGTCAAGAGCGGGGCTTAGCTCCTTTTCAAGAAGGTTTTGAATCTGGATAGGTAAATTATTCTTACTTTTCTAACATCTCCACATGTCCAATCTTTGACCCAAGTTAGCCAATCCATCTGCCACTTTGTTACCTTCATGGTAAACATGCCCAATTTCAATCTGTCTAAACCCAGATAGTAAGTAGACAATGTCATCTGTAATATCCTTCAGCTTTCAACAGCTATTTGACCTACCGAGAGCTGCCTCAATGATGAGTTTAGAATATCCTTCCACTTGTAATTTGTCCATTCCCATAGAGAGCAATTTTGAGACCCCACACTAGGGCCAATCCCTCTGCAACATTATTGGACTGGATGCATATGGACCCAACATAAGTAGCAATGAAGACACCCTGGCTATCTCTGAATATACCGCCCCCACTGGCTAGCCCGGTATTCTTTTTTTTAGCTCTATCAAAGTTGAGTTTAGTCCAATCTCTGGGAGGGGGTCTCCAAAGGGTGTTTTGTCTGGTGAGCTTTTTGGAATTGTCAATCTTGGTTATGTCCTCTGTCAGAACCCAATTTAGGGTTGTCTGCACTTCCACCATAGTAGGGGGTTTTTTAGCCATATGTAGAGTGTTGTTTGATGTGTTCTCAAAGACCATTCTACTGAAGGAGCAACTAGCTTGTTATTAATCAACTTACTAAATTGAAAACTTAAAAAAATTTCCTATAAAAATAAAGCATATGTTCTGGTTGGAGGTCTGTATTTAACAATTTGGGCAGTTTTATCTGCTACCTCTTCCATCTTGACTACTAATCTTCTCAATTCAATATCTTTTCTCTTCAATGCCTGAGTATGCTCTACAATCATTACTTATTTTTCATTCTTCCACTCCTCTTCTCATTTAGAAAAGTTTTCAGTAACTTTCCATAGTTGGTACCCTAGGGACATGATTGTATGACAAGTTGGGGTTTTTGTGGCATGGGGTCTCTTTTTCTTAGCTACCAATTCCTTATTTCCTTCTACAACTATTGTTAGTTCTGCAAGTATATCTAATTTTGACCCCTGCCCATGAGTATTGACTTTTTCCTCCAACTCCTAAATTTTTGCCTCTCTTTCCTTGTCCCTTTTCTCATATGTTTTGGCTAGTTCCTCCAGCTTCTTGATCCTTTCAAAAGCTTCCTACAATTCTTTTTTGACATTTCTTTCTTCTAACAATAATTCTTCATCTCTTAAAAATTGTTCATCACCACCCCCTATGGATTCATAACCCTCACTGTCAGGGTTAATCAGGGTTTTCTTCCTAGTTTTCTTGGCAACAAAAATATCCTCTGATTCTGATTAAGAGGTGGTGGATATATACCATTTCCTTTTTATGGTAACTTGCACATTTTCAGTCACATTGGCCTCTTGTTCGGGGTCAGTTTCCACTATCACAACATCTTCTTTTTCTTCTCCTTATTTCTCCATACTACCCCATAACACCTTTCCTTTTTAGGCAGTGTGAATGCTTTAATTGTGTGGGTTTCTTCTTCGGCCTTTTTGAAGGCACAGAAAAAGAACCACCTTTCTTCTTTCTAGTTTTTGGTGTTCTGGTGTTGGGTGTTTTACTAGAAGATGGGGTTTGATGTACCTCTTCTACTATAGGTTGATCAAATGCTACATGTGGTGAACTTGGCACATCTTACTCCCCTATTTCTTCCTTACTGCGGGTGGGTGAAGCAGTAGGTGGAACGGGAGGAGTTTCTATTAAAGATGCAACAGGTGATTCTATATTCCCTGGTACTACTGGCTCTTGAAGAATATCATTAATGTTTCTACAATTCAAAAATCTTTCCCAAGGCCTTTGTTGCTACTAAACCCTAAGGCTCCTTTTCACTAACAAGGTAATCAAACAATCATATAGAGCTGAATTATTTGACTTCAGTTGGTATTCATATCCCATTCTTTTTAAGAAATTATACAAAAAATTGGGTACATTAACTAGTCTGTTATGGTGAAGGTGACTCAATAACTTAAGATGCATAGTATATAGAAGGGACTGTCTACCATCAAAAGTAATGTGCTTAATAATATGAATAGCACAAGAAGCCCATACTTGTGGAAGTGATAATCTCTTAGTACCTTGTGACGTTGAGTCCAGGTGCTCCCCTGCCTCATTGAACTAATCCTTGGTAGCTACTGCATTTGCCTTGACAGGGAATTCTTCTCAATTCCTAGGTAGACTAGACACTTCTGCAATTGCAGCCTCTGAAGCATCCACTTTCAAAGCCTTGATAGTGGCTTCATCATGGTGTAATGTGGCTACAAATTGCCTTGTCATGCCTGCATTATATTCCATAAGCTTCAGAAAATAATCGAGCCATCTTAATCTTGTAAAAATTGGCAAGGATAACTAGTCTTCCAATATTGGTTGATGTACTGTTGGTTCATTCTAATAAGATATCCTCCCATGCTGCCAATGTAACTCAACATTAAAAATTTTAACTTGCTTAACCTCCTGTTATATTTATGTGCACTTCAAATTTAACAACCCTTTTCTCGACCTCCTATTATACTTGCATGATAGCAACAGCTCCTACACAATGTTAGTAAAATGTTCTGGTATTGGAGGGATGAAATCTAAGTATCCTATTTTCTAAAAGCAAAATGTTTAAACTAGGAAAGTTTGTAAATAATAGGAACTAGTCTTTGAAAGTAACACCATCCTTGGAAATGATGCCAAAAATGTAGTGTCCTTACTATGTCTAGTAAACTTGGGTACAATCACACAATTCAGAGGAAAAACCTGACTGAACAGTCCACTTAGACCTTTGGAAAGACCTTCATTGAATTATCGACCAGGGCTAGTATGCTTGTGATGGCACTGGCACTGTATGTGCTTTGAAATATTTAAGACTACCTAACTCATCCTAATTTAGTGTTACACTTTGCTATGAAATCTTAAAAATGCATAACAAGAAGGAAAATAATGTCGGTACTATTGCTACATGGGTACATACAATAAAAGACTATAACTAATTTATGTCAAGGAATGAATTCTTAAATGTTAACTTAATACTGATAATATAAACATACACCCTACACTCCGGACTACAACAAGTTGAAGCAAACTAGATTAACTCATGAATCTAATTGATCATGCATTTATGAAATAACTGCTACAATAATGATAACATACAGAAAATGAACTGAGGGATAGTTACCTTGAGTGGCCCTTGCTCAAGGGACTGTCTCCACTAATCTAACTCAAATCTAGTTTCTTAGATTGACACAATCATATTAATCCCAAATCATTTATTGCACAATCTTTACAATATCATATGAGATTCTATTGGAATATTTTATTCATGAATTCATCATCAAATAAACATTGGCTGTGTAACTAATTGGAAAAAGATTTGGTAACTATATTTGCAAATTAAACAAAACTAACTTCAAAACTTTAATTACCTCAGCCGTTGAACCATAAATATGGGCATGGGGGAGTTTATTAAAATAGGGTCTCTTAACTGAAATCATAAATCACCACTCCCTACATACCAGAGTGTGATAAATGACAAGTAACTAATAACTAAAAAAGAAAGAAAGAAGAGTCAAATGAAATTGAGACTCTTACTGTAACAGAACTATAACATGGACTGGTTGAATCAGTCATGTTAGAATCCTAATTACAACATGATTCTTTCCCTTCAATCATCTTTATTAATTCTCTTCACAATGCATAATCATCTTCATCAAGTGACTCCATGTTATAGTTGCTACACTCAGTTTATTTCAGAACCTCCCTTGCTCTGCTGTCTAGGAACTCTTTGGCTGCGGGCTACACCTTATAGCTACTACGAGCTACAGTCCATCTCCTCTAGCTACAAGAGTTTGTTCACAAAACATGCAAAAAGTACTAACAACCATAATCAAGCACAAATATTCTTTACAATCCATGTATTCCCACACATAATCATGCAATATTCATCATATTATAACCATATTTCCATATACTTAATAATCAGGTTCAGGTTTGCATAATGAGCATAAGAGAGCATAATGTAGAAATATGTGTAAGATAATGTCTAAGAATGTCTATGAACTTGCATAAAACCATAAGAAAACTAGATAATAACTAGACTCATCATTTCCCCCCAACTACCCATTTGCTTGTCCTCAAGAAAATTAACTATGGTTGGAGGTTATAGTGCAAAGTGATTTCCCTGAAGTCTATAAAAACATTAACTCCTACAACCTATTCCAAATAAAAGCCATTATGATATGCCAGTTTGTCCATTCTGGTAACCTCTGCCTTCTCACACTCCACATTCTTCTTCCCTATCCAATGAGGTACTAGGTACCGAAGCATTGGTGGCTGGAAGGTAAGTGTTACCCATTGAAGTCCCTATCCTTTGGCAATATCCATATATTTCTGTACTCTTTCAAACATGACCATAAAATTATGAACAAAGTGGGGTTCTTTTTTCTACAACTTAGGGGTCGAACTATTCCATCTTTCTTACACAAACTGATAACAATGGTGGATGAGTCCAATAGTTAAATGTTACATTCTTTCATAATCCTACAGTCTCAATCTCATGATTTTTCTACCTACACCTTTATGATCCAAAATTTGTTTCCATTCTTTAATCATTAACTCAGGGGTTTTAGATTCTCTCCTTATTGGAAGAACAATTGACTTCTGTCTCTCTCTCTCCATATATGCTTGCATAATTTCACCCCTCAACTTCTCATTTCTAAAATAGGATGCAAGTGCCCTTAATTGTAAATCCCCCACAAAACATAATGGGTTCCATTCTGCATCTTCAGGCACAACATAGTTATGCAAGTAGTACTCACATAACATATCATTTTCTTTTGGTGTGGCATCAGAAAAAACTTTTAGAAAAGACATTTTTCCACTCATAGCAATTGGCTTGTTACTAATCAACTTACTGAATTGAAAACTTAAAAACTTTTCTTGTAAAAACAAAGCATATGTTCTGGCTAGAGGTCTGCATTTAACAATTTGGAGAGCTTTATCTACTACCTCTTCCATCCTGACTGCTAATCTTCTCAATTCAATATCTTTTGTCTCCAATGCCTGAGTATGCTAGGCAATCATTACTTCTTTTTCTTTCTTCCACTCCTCTTCTCGTTTAGAAAAGTTTTTCAGTAACGTTCCACAGTTGGTACCCTATGAACATGATTGTACGATAAGTTAGAGTTTTTATGATAGAGAGTCTCTTTTCCTTAGCTACCAGTTCGTTATTTCCTACTACAACTATTGCTAGTTCTACAAATATATCTAATTTTAACCCCTACCCATGAGGATTGACTTTTTCCTCCAACTCCTAATTTTTTTCCTTTCTTTCCTTGTCCCTTTTCTCATATGTTTTGACTAGTTCCTCCAGCTGCTTGATCCTTTCAAAATCTTCTTGTAATTGTTTTTCGACATTTATTTCTTCTAACAATAATTCTTCATCTCTGAAAGACTGTTGATCACCACCCTCTGTGGATTCATAACCCTCACTGTCAGGGTTAACTAGGGTTTTCTTCCTAGTTTTCTTGGCAACAAAAATATCCTCTAATTCTGATTCATAGGTGGTGGATGTATACGATTTCCTTTTTATGGGAACTTGCACATTTTTAGTCACATTGGCCTCTTGTTTGGGGTTAGTTTCCACTGTCACAACATCTTTTTCTTCTCCTTGTTTTTCCATACTACCCCCATAACACCTTTCCTTTTTAGGTGGTCTGAATACCTTAATTGTGTGGGTTTCTTCTTCGGCCTTTTTGAAGGCATAGAAGAAGAACCACCTTTCTTCTTTCTAGTTTTTGGTGTTCTGGTGTTGGGTGTTTTACTAGAAGATGGGGTTTGATGTACCTCTTCTGCTATAGGTTGATCAAATGTTGCATGTGGTGAACTTGGCACATATTTCTCCCTTGTTTCTCCCTTACTACGGGTGGGTGAAGCTATAGGTGGAACAGGAGGAGTTTCCATTAAAGATGCAATAGGTGATTCTATATTCCCTGGTACTGCTGGCTCTACAAGAATATCATTAACATTTCTACAATTCAAAAATCTTTCCCAAGGCACCTGTGGGTACTGAACTCTGAGGCTCCTTTTCACTAACAAGGTAATCAAAAAATCATGTGACAGAGCTGAATTATTTGACTTCCGTTGGTATTCATATCTCATTCTTTTTAACAAATTATACAGAAAATTGGGTACATTCACTATTATGTTATGGCAAAAGGTGACTCAATAGCTTAAGATGCACAATATATAGTGTAATGTCAGAAAATGTCCCCTTGGGGGCTTTTCCCTCATAAGGTTTAGCTCCCGGGTCTTTAGCATGCATTTAGGACATTTTAGTTCATATTTTAACACCTTGATGGAATGAGACCTAAGTTCCCTTGCAAATAAGACCTAGGTGGACCCCTTGAACTGTACCCTGCCTAAAATAGGGGGAGGACTTGGGCACCTACGCGTTGTTATATGGAGCCTAATTAGACTCGGAGGTTATATTTACCCCACTTTTATCGGCGCGGTTTCCCCCCTAAATTCCTACGGTTTTTTATTATTTCATAATGCACCGGGAGTTAATTTTTTCATTGACCGATGTAAGAAAACCCTATTTTGTAACCGACAAAAAGCTTGATAAAAAGCAGCTAAGGGTTGGGGTTTTGATATTGTATTGTAGCATTTTGCAGCGGTATTGAGTTGCAGGGATTGCTGATTGTAATCAGTTTGATTTACTGGATAATAATATTGGACTCTCTGTTTGGTGGATGTAGCCCGAGTTTGGGTGAACCACGTTAAAACTTGTCTCTCGTTGTTATTATTTCTGTGTATTTCTATTTCTCTATTTAATCTTTATTTGCATTTAATTGATATCTTCTGCCGGCTAACCCTAACAAGTGGTATCAGAGCGGGTTGTGTTCGATTATCGTCTATAGGAAAGTCTCACGGTTGAGTAGGAGCAATGGCGGATGAGGGTAAAATGAAGGTTGATAAATTTAATGAGCAGAACTATCAGTTATGGAAGATGCAGATGGAGGATTACCTCTATCAAAAAGATTTATGGAGGCCATTGGAAGGAGTAGCCAAGAAACCGGCAACAATGTCTGATGAGGATTGGAATCTTCTTGACAAAAAGGCACTGGGAACCATTCAGTTGTGCCTGGCACCGTCGATGGCATTCAATATAATGGAAGCGAAGACAACAAATGGTCTGATGAAAGCTTTGGCTAAATTATATGAAAAACCCTCAGCCTCAAATAGGGTATTTCTCATGAAGCAGTTGTTTAATTTGAAAATGGTTGAAGGTGGATCTGTGACAGGTCATTTAAATAAATTTAATATGATTGTCAGTCAATTGTCTTCTGTAAATGTAAAATTTGATGAAGAAGTTAGAGCTCTCTTGATATTATGTTCATTGCCTGAAAGCTGGGATAGTTTGGTAATGGCGGTTAGTAACTCTGTTTCTGGTTCAAATACCCTAAAATTTGATGATGTTGTTGGTGTTATTCTGAGTGAGGAAATTCATAATAAAAGCTCAGGTGGATCCAAATCAGGCAGTGTTTTGAATGCAGAAAGCAGGGGCAGATCAAAGGAGAGAGGAAAAGGTTATAGAGGTCATGGGAAGTCACGAGGAAAATCAAAGGACAAAAGATCCCAAACCAGAGGACAGAAGAATTGCTGGTACTGTAGAAAACCAGGTCATCTGAAGAAAGATTGCTGGTCTCGGAAGAACAAAGAAGGAGACAAACAAGAAGGTAATAAGGAAGCAAATGTGGTAAGTAATAAATTTGAAGATGACGCTTTGATTCTTTCCCTAGATAATGCTGATGATTCATGGGTTTTAGATTCAGGGGCCTCATTTCATGCTATGCCCCATAGAAATTATTTTCTTGATTATGTCCAAGGGGATTTTGGGCTGGTTTATTTGGGAGATAACGAACCCTGTCAAATTGTTGGAAAGCGAAGAATCAAGATTAAGTTGCAGAATGGGAATCATTGGCTACTACAAGAGGTAAGGCATGTTCCAAGGCTTAGTAGGAATTTAATTTTAGTAGGGTAGCTAACTGAACAAGGTTGCACTGTTACATTTACTGATAAAAATTGGAAGGTTTCAAAAGGTGCCTTAGTAGTAGCAAAAGGTGTGAAAGTAGGCACCTTATATCTTTGTATAGGTCATACTGTTCCTTCTACTTTAGCTGTTACAAAGAAAAAACAAACAGGTTCAGGAACAGTTGCTACAGGTTTGCAGGAAGAGACTGGAAAAGTTGCTGCAGGTTCTGAGACAACACTGTGGCATAACAGACTTGGGCATATGAGTGAAAAAGGTATGAAGGTACTTCATTCTAAGAAATTTTTACCAGGTCTGAAATGTATTAATATGGATTTCTGTGAAAGTTGTGTGTATGGAAAATAAAAGAGAGTCAATTTTCTTAAGGATGGGAAGCAAAAGAAAAATGAAAAATTGGAGCTTGTGCATACAGATGTATGGGGACCAGCTCAGGTATCTTCTCTCGGTGGCTCTCGGTATTATGTTACATTCATAGATGATGCAACTAGGAAGGTCTGGATTTATTTCCTTAGACAGAAATCTGATGTATTTGAAACATTTAAGAAATAGAGAAGCTTGTTTGAGAATGAGACGGGTAAAAGATTAAAATGTCTCAGATCTGATAATGGTGGTGAGTATTGCAACAAAGAATTTGAAGATTATTGTTCCTTTAATGGAATCCGTAGGCAGAAAATGGTTCCAGGGACTCCACAGGAAAATGGAGTGGCTGAACACATGAATAGAACAATAATGGAGCATGCAAGGACCATGAGATTACATGTTGGGCTGCCTTTAAACATGTGGGCAGAGGCTATCAACACTGCTGTATATTTAATTAACAGAGGTCCTTCAGTTCCTTTGGGCTATGGTATTCCAGAGGAAGCATGGATAGGTAAGAAGGTGAGTTATTCTTTTCTGAAAACCTTCAGCTGTGAAGCATTTGCACATATAGATTCTAAAAATAGAACCAAGCTGGATGCAAAATCCAAAAGGTGTACCTTTGTTGGATATGGCATTGATGAATTTGGTTATAGGCTTTGGGATTTTGAAAATCAGAAAATTGTGAGAAGCAGGGATGTTATATTCAATGAGAAGGTGTTGTACAAAGATCAGTTGTAGCAGCATGAGAAGAAAGAAAAGGATTATGTGGTGCTGGATGATACTCCAAATAGTGATGTTCCAGTGGTTCCTCATGCTCTGCAACAGCAACCAGAAATACCACAAACTCTAGTGAATGTTAGATGGTCAACAAGGATAAGTAGACCTCTTGAAAGGTTTTCTCCCTCTTTGTATTCTATTTTGTTAAGAGATGCTGGTGAACCAGAAGGGTATGATGAAGCTATGTAGGTGGATACACAGGTTCAGTGGGAGCTTGCAATGAAAGAAGAAATGGACTCCTTGCTGAAAAATTAGACTTGGGAATTATGTAAGTTACCTGCATGTAAAAAGGCTTTACCAAATAAATGGGTTTACCGGCTGAAAGAGGAAGATGGAGGTAAGAAAAGATTTAAGGCCAGGTTAGTTGTAAAAAGGATTTGCACAGAAAAAAGGCATTGATTTTGATGAGATATTTTCTCCGGTTGTCAAGATGACTTCTATTCGTACTGTTTTAAGTATTGCGGCTGCTGAAGATTTACATTTGGAACAGCTAGATGTTAAAATTGCCTTTCTCCATGGTGATTTGGAGGAGGAGATATATATGGAACAGCCCCAAGGATTTGAGGTCAAAGGTAAGGCGAAACTTGTGTGCAGATTGAAGAAGAGTTTGTATGGCCTGAAACAAGCACCTCAGCAATGGTATTTGAAATTTGACAGTTTTATGGCTGAGCAAGGCTATAGCAGGTGTACTTCTGACCATTGTGTTTATTTTAAGAGGTTGGATAATGACAGCTACATTATTTTATGTTTATATGTTGATAACATGCTTGTAGTTGGGTCTAACATGGATCACATAAGAGAGTTAAAACAACAGTTAGCACAATCATTTGCTATGAAAGATTTGGGGGCAGCAAAACAAATCCTTGGTATGAAAATTTGTCGAGATAGGAAGAACAAAAAATTGACTCTATCTCAGGCTGCTTATGTTGAAAACGTGTTGCAGAGATTCCACATGGAGAATGCCAAAGCTGTCAGCACACCTTTGCCTAGTCATTTGAAATTGACCAAGGAGATGTGTCCTAAGACACAAGAGGAGGAAGAGAAAATGTCCAAGGTACCCTATGCTTCACCTGTAGGAAGTTTAATGTATGCCATGGTATGCACGAGACCGGATATTGCACATGCTGTAGGAGTCATTAGCAGGTGTATGAGTCATCCCAGATTAGAGCATTGGAATGCGGTAAAATGGATTCTTAGATATTTGAGAGGTACATCTCATAAACACTTATGTTTTGGGGCCTCTAATACTGATTTAGCAGGTTATGTAGACTTAGATTTGGCAGGGGATATTGATACCAGGCGGAGTACTACAGGTTATGTCTTTACTGTAGGTGGAACAGCGGTGAGTTAGATTTCCAAGTTACAAAAGGTGGTTGCTTTATCCACCACAGAGGCAGAATATGTAGCTGCAACAGAGGCAAGCAAGGAGATGATATGGCTGCAATCTTTCATGAATGAATTAGGCACACAACAGGTTAACAGTTATTTGTTTATGGACAGCCAGAGTGCGATACATCTTGCAAAGAATTCTACCTTGCATTCAAAGACCAAACACATACAATTGAGGTATCACTTCATTCGGTCGATGTTGGATGATGGATAGTTACAGCTGGCAAAGATACATACAGATGACAATCTAGCAGATATGTTTACAAAGGCAGTAACAAGGGAGAAGCTGAGCTCCTCTTCAGCTTCGGTTGGTCTTCTAGACTGAAAATAACCAAAAATAGAACAGCAGAGTCCAGGGTGCTTATTTCCAGTGGGAGCTACAGGGTCAGTGGTGTTATGATCAGTCTCCAAGTGGGAGATGATATGGTGTGGAGTTTGATCAGTCTCCAAGTGGGAGATTGTTGTTATATGGAGCCTAATCAGACTCAGAGGTTATATTTACCCCACTTTTATCGGCGCAATTTCCCCCCCTAAATTCTTACGGTTTTTTATTATTTCATAATGCACCGGGAGTTAATTTTTTCATTGACCAACATAAGAAAACCCTATTTTGTAACCGACAAAAAGCTTGATAAAAAGTGGCTAAGGGTTGGGGTTTTGATATTGTATTGTAGCATTTTGCAGCGGTATTGAGTTGCAGGGATTGCTGATTGTAATCGGTTTGATTTACTGGATAATAATATTGGACTCTCTATTTGGTGGATGTAGCCCGAGTTTGGGTGAACCACGTTAAAACTTGTTTCTCGTTGTTATTATTTCTGTGTATTTCCATTTCTCTGTTTAATCTTTATTTGCATTTAATTGATATCTTCTACCGGCTAACCCTAACACTACGCCCTAGTCCTGCCCTATTTTAAGGCAGCCTCAATTTCTGGGCGTCGGTTAGTGACCATTATTAGGTCCCTTTGTCGACACGGTAAGTTTGAATTTCAAATATCTTGGTGGGAGTGCTTGTAGATGCATATATAAACATATGTAGGCATTCATTTGTAAACTAGATTTCAATTAGATGATTACTAGCAAGCTATTGTGTTCTCAAGGTGATTCAATGCTTTCTATTGTGTTACAAGAGCAGACTTGTGTGTTTCATTTGTTGATAGTTGCAGATTTGAGCATCAATCTCCTCATGGCATGAAGAGCATCTTCCTCCATGAGAGCTTCACTACAAGGTGACTTATCATTGTGTTTCTATCATTGATTTCTTTGGTTTTTGGCCTCTGCCTCATAAGGGCACTCCCTCTTTATCTGACAATGGTGTTTAAAGACTTAAGTGTCCTCTGGGGCTTGACTGAGGCAAACCTCTAAACACCACAACCCCTAAACCAAGTCTTGTGATTGTAGGTTATAGGTGTCGCATCCAGGAAAAATGGAGTTGCAAGAAGGCTGGGAAGACATCAAGGATTCATGATCTAAAGAAAATTCAGACAAAGGAGCACTTCTAGGACTAAGGCACTTTCTCTAGTGTCCTCCGTAGATAGATTCTAGAAAATAGAAGTTATAGGGCTGATCAGTGTCCAAAGGAGGTTGAGATTTCTCAAAAAAATAGGTACCTTCGACTTGGGTGCTCACTCCAGTGTCCCTGACTGTTCTGCTTCAGAACCCCAAAAACAAGTATTTTGTAATTTGGTATTTTACTCCTGTCTGCAAGAGATTTTTTCGTAATTCTTTAATTTGTTGTCGTATTTACATAATTAGGGTTTTAATGGTCAATTGAGCATAGGAGAAGGAAAAATCGATAATTAATTCCCTAATCTAAGTTTCCCTACATCTGAAAGTGACTCTAGGGTATGATAGTGCTTGCCATTCGACCCTAGATCCTTCAATGTTAGGGTAAAAGGAGGATTTTAACATCTAAACAACAAAAGATTAACAAAATCCAATTTTACCCTAAACATATAGAAGGGACTGTCTACCATCACAAGTAATGTACTTAATAATATGAAGAGAACAAGAAGCCCATACCCGTGGAAGTGATAATCTCTTAGTACCTTGTGACGTTGAGTCGAGGTGCTCCCCTGCCTCGCTGAACTCATCCCTGGTAGCTACTGCATTTGCCTTGATAGGGAATTCTTCTCCATTCCTAGGTAGACCAGACACTTCTGTAATTGCAGCCTCTAAAGCATCCTCTTTCAAACCCTTGATGGTGGCTTCATTGTGGTGTAATGTGGTTGCAAATTGCCTTGTCATGCCTTCATTATATTCTGTGAGCTTCAAAAAATAATCAAGCCATCCCGCCCTTGTAAAAATTGGCATGGCTAACTGGTCTTCCAATATTAGATGATGTACTATTGGTTCCCTTCTAAAAAGATCTCCTCCCATGCTACCAATGTAACTCAAGGTTCAAATTTTTAACAACCTGCTTAACCTTTTGTTATACTTACATGTACTTCAAATTCAACAACCTTCTGCTCAACCTTCTGTTATACTTACATTCAATAAACTTGAACCAGCCTAATTTGACTCACGAATTAGGAAGTCGACAAGACAAAAGGTTATAGATGCAGGAAGGCCAAAGGAAAAAGGTCATATCTATTTGCATTTTGTTGGCTTTTAGTGGTGAACAATATTTTTGTTTGAAACATATACTATCTCCCCCCCAACTAAAATCCGGAAGTGACCTCACTTCACGCATTGTATAGAATGAAGGGGATATTTATAGAATATGGAAATAAGATTAATAATGAGAATTATGCCAAATTAAATGTGAGCACATATAGAATGTATTGAAAGTCTATGTTAATTATGGAAGGTTAGTATGCATACCTATTGAGGTGAAGTGAACAGAACTTTGCACGAGTGTAGCTTTGCTAAATATGTCCGCAACATGAATTTGATTGGACATCAAATCATTATTATGGGTGACAGAGTGAATGACATTTTGGCACCTATGAACAAGTTGAGGAAGCTTGCATACAATGATAGGACAGATGGTAGTTGCATGCACTCAAAAAGTGGAGTAAATGATGAGGGAGTGTAATTAACTTGACGTGAAATTTGAATCTTCTGACAAATAGCTGTTGCATGTACCTTCATCAACAGGTCTCAAAGTGAACTATGGTAGCTTTTATTTTGCTTGCTACAGGTTCCTACAACATAGTGAAGCAATCTCCATGAAGATTGTGGCACCAGTGTTGTGTGTGCATGGGAAGAAGGTTAAGGAATTATACTTGAGTGACATCTAGAGGTGAGTTATGTAGCTCATCTGCTGAGTCACTGTGAGAACTGATAGTGTCTGCTACTGAGTTTATAGTGGAATCAGAATTAGGGCTTGGACCATAGCAATGCATTAGAGAAAGAAGAAAAGCATCTTGTTTTGTTGGCTTTGTGTATAGCTTCAATATGTGACCATTAACTAGAAATAAGAATTTGACTGCATCTATGGTCTACAATTTAACTGCTCCATTGGGGAATACCTATTGTATCTCATAGGGGCCTAACCATCTAGACTGTAGCTTGCCCTTATAATCTTTGTATTTAGAATCATACAATAAATCCTAGTCACACACATGGAATTATTTAGTCTTGATAAACTGATCATGCCATTTAGTCTTTTGTTTTTGAATTATCTATGTGTGATGGATAGCCTCCATTCTAATTTCATCTAGTCCATTTAGAATATGTAGCCTCTCTTTTTGTGCTGCTATCAAGTCCATGTCAAGTTCTACTGCTATCCTCAGTGTCTTATATTCAAATTCAATTGGAAGAACTGTTGTTTTTCCATACACTAATTCATAAGGTGTAAAAACTGTAGTTGTTTTCCATGTTGTCATGTATGCCCACACTGCTTCTAGTAGTCTTGTTGCCCAATCTTTTCTATGAATTTACATTGTTTTGGTTAGAATGTTTTCAATCTCTCTATTTGTAACCTCCACCTACCCATTGGCTTGGGGGTGATAAGGTGTTGACTTTTTATGTCTAATTTGGTACTCTTTAACCAATGTAGAAATGAGTTCAAAAGTGAAACGGGGACCTTGATCAATTACAATTTTCTGGGTACTCCATATCTAGTAAAGATGTCTTCATACAAGAACTTGGCTACATTTCCATCTCTTGCAAACTATAATGCTTTGACTTTAAACTACTTTGTTAGATAATCTGTGCAAACTAAAATATATTCTTTGTTATTGGATGCTGGTGAAATTGGCTCAATGAAGTATAGCCCCCATTTGTCAAATGGTGCTAGTGCCATCTGTGGCTGCAAAGGCATCTCATCTATCCTTGTTGGTCTACCTATTCTCTGACATCTGTCATAGCTCCTTGTATACTTTATTGAATCCTTATGGAGAGTTGGCCAATAGTAACCTATTGTTAAGACCTTAAATATTGTCATTTTGGCTGCAGAGTGACCCCCATAAGACTCATCATGGCAAGCTTTTAGGATGTCAAAGACCTCATCTTCTCTTATACATCTCCTCATAATATGATCTAGATTGGTGTAGAATAGATAACCAGCAACCCAAGAGTATGGAAAGATTTTATGCACTAGTTGTCTCTTTTCTCTAGGAGAGAAATGTGATGGTATCTATCTTGCCACTAAGTAATTTGCAATGTCAGCAAACCATGGTGTGTGTATATTGAGAGCAAACAAATGCTCATCTAGAAAAGAGTCATCTACAACACCTTCTTCTAATTGTGTAGGCAATCTAGAAAAGAGTCATATACAACACATTCTTCTAATTGTGTAGGCAATCTAGATAGAAAATCTACCACCACATTAGCTTTCCTAGGCTTATCCACTATTGTTATATCAAACTCCTATAGTAAGAGCAATCATCTGACTAGTCTACCTCCAACCACAGGTTTTTTCACTAAGTACCTAATTGCAGTATGATCTGTGTGGACAAAGACTGGATAACTAGTGATGTAATGCCTAAACTTGTTAATGGCATAGACAACTGCTAACATCTCTTTCTCTGTGACAGTGTAGTTAAGTTCTTCTCCTTGTAAGTTCTTGTTGATATAATAGATAGAATACTCCTTATTACCTTCCTTTTGTCCCAATACAACTCCTATAACAAAATCAAAAGCATCAGTGTGTATGTGGAAAGGTACTATCCAATTTGGTCCTCTCAAGACAGGTTCTTGAGTCAAATCTACCTTAAGTGTCTCAAAAGAGTGTTGACATTCTGTGGTCCAGTCAAATTCTATGTCTTTTGTGAGCAGAGTAAACAAAGGTGCTGTAATTTTTCTAAAATCCTGAATGAATCTCCTATAATAGCCTGCATGGCCTAGAAAGCTCATGACATCCTTTTGTTTCTATGGCATAGGAAGTGTAGAAATGATCTCAATTTTATGGGGATCCACTTGAATTCCTTCACTTGATATAAAATTTCCTAGAACAATCCCTTGAGTAATCATCATAAAACATTTCTCATTACTCAATGATAGATTGTGTTCTTGACATCTTTTTAGAACCTTCTCTAGATTGTTGAGTGTTGTTTCATATGTTTCTCAATAGGTGGTGAAGTCATCCATATAGATTTTCATGGAATCATGAGCATAATCTGAGAAGTTACTTAGCACTGCCCTCTGGAAAGTGGTTGGGGAATTACATAATCCAAAGGGAAGAATAGAATAAGCATAAGTACCCCAAGTGCATGTAAATATAGTCTTATCCTAGTCCTCTAGGGCTATCTTATCTTGTTATAGCCACTAAATCCATCTAAGAAGGAGAAGTACTTTTTACCTGTTAGGGAATCAAGTACTTGGTCAATGAAAGGCAATGGAAAGTGATCCTTTCTAGTGGCTATGTTTAGCTCCCTATAGTCCACACATACCCTCCATTTGACTCCTTTCTTAGGGATAATGACTAAAGGTGACACTCATTGGCTGTCAGAAATAGGGTAAATGAAGCCTGCATCAAGTACGTTTTGTAGCTCAATTTTAACTATTTCTCATGAGGCAGGGTTCATTCTCCTTTGAGGCTGTCTAATTGGCTTGAAACCATCATTTATGTAGATCCTATGCATGCATAGGTTTGGATCAATTCCCTTCATGTCATTATAGTCCCATGCAAAGGTTGATGTGTGTGCTTGCAGCATAGTGTTTAGGGAATTCTATTGTTCTTCAATTAGGGCATTGTTAACATTCAACATTTTACCTAGCATGATTTCCAATGTTTTGGAAGCTGATTGCACAGATGAAAGGTCATATCCACTAATGATGGGGACACATTCTTTTGGCAGTAAAGAGTGGAAAAGTTGGGATATTTCTTCTGAGGAATTTGTAGGTATGATGTTATGTAGTGGGTCTTGCAAACATGACATACAGTCTTGTTGTTGTGGGTCCTTACCATAGTTATTATGTATGATGTGTTCAATTAAGTCATCCTCATCTTGGTTTTCCTACAGGGGACTGCATTCAATGGTCATGAGGTTTTGCAGGGAATAGTGGTCTTCTTCTTCCAAGGTAGGCCATATGACTTGCTCTAGATTTTCATGAGGTTGGGTTGATGGATAGAGGAGCAATTTCTTAGTTATAGTTCCATTTGAGATTATCATGTTCCTAGACCTACAACCTATGAATGCATCAGTTGTTGCTAACCATGGTCTACCTAAGATAAGTGGATATCCTGTAAGGTTGACCTTTGGCTGTAAGACTATGAAATCTATAGGATAATCCCAGGAATCTAATGCTATGACTATGTCCTCAATGATCCCTTCAGATTTTACTATTGACCTATCTGCCAATTGTAAAATAATTGGTGTAGGCCTAAGGTTAGGTAGTTGAAGTAATTGCATTGTTTCCTTAGTCATGACATTAATGGCTAGCCTTAACTCAATCAAGGTATTTTTTATAAGGGTCCCATTTATCTTAACATCCACTACTAGATTGTTAGGTTATGTGTATTTAGGGACATATATATTCCTTTGTATATGCCTTAAAATCACACGACTCAGTCTAAATAAATATTCTTAATATTTATTCCATTCTAATTTCTCTATCAATAAATAAATAAACAAATTTATTTATTTGATTCATATTCCTCTAAATTAATTAAATATAAAAATATTTAATTACCTCTTCTAAAGTCAAAGTTAAATAAAATCCTTTATTTAATTAAATTATTCCAAACAATTAAATATTTCTTAATTATTTAATTAAGTCATATTCTTCATCCAAATTCAAATAAATCAATCAAATTTATTTAAATTCTCTCAATCTCTAAAAATAAAATACAATCAAATATTTTATTTATTCTTCCAAATCATGCACAAACAGTTAAATAAATTTATTTATTTAATTTACTTTCTTATCTTCAAATTCCTCAAAAATCTTCCAAATCTTCTAAAAATAAGTCTTCTTCATGCACACAAAATTAAATAATTTATTATTTAATTTCTCTCAAATCATGCAAAAAGCAAATCACAAGTTGAGTTAACTGATTTAATCAATCTTGTTTTTATCAATATCTCTTAAATTAGAAAAAAGCATTCTAATTTATGAAAGCATATCTTCTCTTTATAAAAGAAAGCAGTTAACTCAAACAAAACAGCTTTTGTGTGACACTTGTCTTCTTTCTATTCGTGCACATCCTCTCAAGGTTTTTATACCGTTGATCGTCTCATTCTTTCTATACAATTGATCTTATCTCCCGTGAGTCTATAAATTGAACCCAGTTACTCCATTTCAATCATTCAAGCTTTTAGTAACGTTACTCTACAGGAATTATAGCGTGCCTTTGACACCAATTCCTCCATTGCTTGCGATCAACTTGTTACCATACCATTACCATTGTTGTGAAGCTCATCTTCATTGCAATAAAGTATCATAGCCATTCCCACTTGACATCTTGGAATAGCAAGGAATGCACCTTCTGAGGGTTATATTCATACACAAGATTATTTAAGATAGGCAATCAATGGAAGCCATGAAGTGAAGAGGTTTGCAAAGGTTTGAAGTTCTTTGTTTGATTGATTTATTTGTTTCTTATTTCATTGAGTTATTGGTATTGTTGATATATACATTGATTATTCATTTACACCAATTTTCCCATAACATTTTTGGTGCCCACCATGGGGCGTTGCCTTGATTTAATCCAAAAACTGAGTTTTTTGTGCAAGGCTTCGTACATAGGAGGATTCGATGCATCTAATCAATTCTAACATGCATCTGATCTCTGTTCTGGCGCATCTGATCTTTTGGCGCATTTACCTCCTGAAACTGCGCATTGTGTTATGTTATGGCGCATTTACTAAAACTACGCATATGCTCTCTATTTCTGCGCTTTTGACCTCTGTCTCAGCGCTTTTGTAATAGCTGTGCATATGATCTCTGTCTTTGTGCATCTAATCTCTGTACCTGCGCATCTGATTCTAACAATGACTTTTTAGGTTTTCTTGTGATTTTGCTAATGTTGACACTTCTCACAGGAATTTTCTCTAATCTACTTGCAGTTTAGGGGCTAGTTTAGACATTCTAGTTGCATTGTTAACAAACATCATATTTTTAAAGGATAGTAATTGAATGTTCATGCAAAATCACATCTAGATCTAACTAGGGAGTAACTTAATCTTGTTGCATCAACAATTTGAATCTAGTCCCAATGCTAGGTGGATAAAATTGAACTATGGCTATCTTGCTTTTCAAAGTTAACAACTCGCATGTGTGCCCAAGTAGCTTAACACATTTAGTCTTTTTTCATTTTAATTAAGGGAAAATAACCACTGTCTTTTGTGTTTTTGGAATGATACTAGCCCTATGCTTTCCCCTATCTTGGGTGACCAAAACGCCAGACATATCATTTCACATGTGTTAAACCCTTAGAGAGGCCTGCTCTTGGATATCCTTCCATCCAAGTGGGAACAACCTTAAGTGGTAATAAGCTAAACCCAAGCTCTACCAAGCCAATATAAATAAATTGTGTTTGGAGTGAAAGCTTCAAACAATGAGTGAACTTGTGTTATACCGACAGCCAACCTCCCCTAAAACCCTCCAAGGTGCAAACCTTGAAGGCTGGGAGACTCCATAACAAAGAGTAGCCTTGCCGCATGTGTAACCACTCGAACAGTTGCACTTACTAATCATCCTTTGTTTTTAGTAGCCAAAAAGCCCTATAAGTTAGTGCAGGGAAGGGCGATTATCACCTCCCGAAGATGCCTCACTTAAAAATAGTGAGAATTCAGTTTATATTGTCCCAACCATCCTAGGATTTGTACTTGCTTTTGAGTCAAAAAGAGTCCAAAAAATTACAAAAAAATAAAAACCATGAAATCATTCTTTGTGTTTGTTGTGTCTTCTTTCCATAATTAAGAGAATCAGATAAAAAAGACCATATTGCAACCAAGAAACCAAAAACATTGAAAAACGTGTCAAAAAGAATTTGCAAAAAAAATAGTCAAAAAACCAGAGCTACACATATACCCTCTAAAGCTGCGCATTTGTGTCGACCTGTAGTGCATTTGCATCAACTTCCTACACATTTGTTGTCTATTACTGTGCTTTTATCCTTCACCAGAGCTACGCATTTATCTCGACTTACTGCGCATATACCTTCTATTTCAATGCTTTTGTAGCTATGCATCCATGATAGTGAGCATTTCCATATCTTTTGAGAGAACATTTTCAACATTTCTGGATACCCATTTCAGCCTTGTTCTAGTTTTTGAGATCAGATTTACCATGTAGTCACCTTTTCCATCCATTTCCATAGCATACCCTCTCTTTCGTCGGTCATCTCGTCCACCTTCTACCAGGTCTTCCCATAAACAAGACAAAGTACCTATATCAGATTAGTACAAGACCATTTTTAGATCATTTTAGATTCAAGTGAACCTAGTAAGTCTCCACTATCAAGGATCAGACATCCTTTTCTCTCAGAACTTCACTAGTGGTCTTGGTGCAAGACTAGTCTCTACATAGTAAACGGGTACTGGCTATCCTTACTTGTGGCTATCATCTTGTGTCATCCAACTTACTTGGAATCATTGATCAAAAGAGTCCCTTGTTTGAATCTCATCACAAGTATCCTCTTCTCAACAATCTACACCAGCACCTTACCAAAATCTCTAGTTTCACCCCACTTCTTCCCACGTCGCCTTGCATGGTCTTAACTAGATCCCAACACCAAAAATAACTTGAAATGGCTGGAACATTAGATAGGATTGTGTCCCCTCATGATAGTGATGAGGAAATCTCTCGTGAGGAGTACCAAGGAGCCCTCCAAGATCAAAAATTCCAATGCATGATGGACAAAATACTCAACGAAGACCCTCAAAAGTACTTCCTTCATCTTGCAAACCAAAGACTTAGACTCCCCTCAGACTTCAATCTCAACAAATTAAGAGAAACTGTAGTGGAAGAAACTCATGAGGACTGCACAAGTGAAGATAAAACCATTGACCTAGACAAAGGAAAGAAAGTCACAGACCCAAACATACCTATGGAAACATTGCAGAAACAAGTTGAAGGCCTAACACAACAATTAGTGGAACTCAAAATAGGGACGCCCGCTAAACAATATTCCTTGGAAGACATCACACCGTATCCCTTTGACAAAAGCTTGAACATGGTACCCTTCCCCTTTCAATTCGAAGTTCCTAAGTTTGACAAATACAAAGGGAAAGGAGACCCAAGTGATCAAATTAGGGAATTTAGCGCCGCATGCCTAGAAGTAGCTCACAACAAAACCTTCCTAATGAGACTATTCCCTAGATCTCTAGGTGGACAAGCCATGGAATGGTTCTCACGACTTCCCCTGGGTATCGAAACTTTTGATGAGTTGGTAAACAAGTTCGTCACACACTTCTCATATAACATTGAACACGAAGTCCCCATGCTTGACCTATGCAATACAAAGCAAAAGGGTGGTGAATCCTTCACCACTTTCTTACAAAGGTGGAGACAACTCGCGAGCAAATGCTCATATGACGTGCCTAAGAAGCAAATGACAGAGGTGTTTGTCCACAAGCTTAACCCTGATCTAAGTTACCAAATCCAAATTCAATGCCCTACCTCATTTATGAAAGTCATTGAGATGGGATTATTTATCGAGAAAGCTATGATCGCCAAGGGGCAAATAAAGTTGTACAAGGACACCCCTAACTCTAACTACACCACAGACAAGTCAAAGTTTTGGACAAAGAAAAAAAATGTCATCAATAATGGAGTAGTTGATGCCAAAGTAGTAGCTCCCAAACAACAACCAATCTTCACTCTCAAAGGAGAAGCAATCAATGCTACACCAAACAAAACATTCTCTCATGAGCCAAAGCCATGGTTCACCTCCAATCCTTGACAAAAATTCACACCATTAGGGGAGTCCCAGGAGTCTGCGTTAAGAAAGCTATTAGCCAACAATGAGATCACTGTTCCCCCCACTAGTGACTATGAACCTCAAGTGAAACCTCATTATTGGAAAGATACTGATTTCTGCAAATATCAAAGAAGAAGAGGCCATAAGACCAACGACTATATCCATCTCAAACACGTCATTCAAGACATACTTGACCAAAATTAGGTAGGCACTAATGAACATACCTCTAACGAGATGCATGTGGCATACAAGGATCCACTCCTCAACCATGATAGACCATACAACAACAACAACAATAACAACCACAATAGGTAGAATCAAAACAACAATGCTAACTATGCGAGTGTGCCGTTTGATTATACCGTCAACTGCATATCGAAGCACATCCCACAAGTCAATGTGGTCACATTCAATCAATAATCAGGACCCAACAAAACTGATTGTAGCATCATCACCCGTAGTGGTAAGGTCATGTTAAACATGCTTCCTCCAAGGTCATCACCTTTTCAGCACTGCAACTTTGTCCGCTCAAATCTTGATTGCATCATTCCCAACAATAGAGCTTCCACATATCCCATCTCATAGCATGATTCTACCTCTAAAGCTTCCTCATCCAAGCCCAAAGAGTAGAAAATCACAATCAAAGAAACAAGGGTAGGGGAATACTCCATCAAGCATAGGCTCAACTTAGCCAAAATGCCTCTATCTCCAAGATCCTTTAGGTGACCTACACCTAAGTACATTCCAAAACCTTCTGCTTCTCCCAAACCTCCCACCACTCCCTTTGTAAAATGGGGGACCTTATCAGATGAGAGTGAGGAAAGAGATGTCTTGCAATGGCTCTACATAGAGGAAGATAACACACAGCAAGAACCACCTAAGCTCCCAACAGAAATCTATGGGCATGATGAGTCTATCCTACACAGAATGGGTTATGAAGGACAAGGTCCCATTAGCCTAAGAAAAGAAGGAATAATAGAACCCATCCAACCCTCTTCATCCTCATTGGCAAGAAATACAAAAGGGTTAGGATACAAGGATAAAGGCAAAGCTAAGGCCAATGCTTGTTTTGTGGAACAGATCCATGCCCTACAAGAGGATAGTGACACAGATTCTAAGGAGTATGAGTGGGATGAACTCACAGAGCAATCCTATGAAGACAAAGGAATTGACACCATTCAAACCTATAGCCCCTACCATGAGGGATAAATGCTAACGCATAGACCATTAGAATGTGATTCGCCAACTCCCGAGAGTATGACTTTCAAGGAAGGTCAGAGTTCCTCACAATAAACAATTTGGAGGAAAGTACCATCCTAGATCCTATCCCTACCAATCCGAATGCTGACCATATATCCATTCAAACTATCACACCCAATGAATTAGATCTATCATCCTACTCCCTTCCCCTTGTGCATCCTGAACTTATCGATTGGGATTTACAAGGAACCCTACAACTAGACATGTTCCAAAATGATGATGCCTATATTGACATGGAACTTAGGGACCACCTACCAACAGGAGATCATAAAGATGGATTTGCCATTGAACTCAACACTATGGCTTATTTTGGAGAGGGTGCTAAGCCTTCCAGTCACAAAAACATAAAAATAAAAAATGGATCTGATGGTGAAAACCGCTCTGCGGCAGTGTCAGATCCTAAAATAGTAAAAAGAAAGGACACATCGAATGGTGAAAACCTCTCCAAGGTGCTAGATGATGGAAGGCTTGACACTGTCCCCACAGACATGTCTTAGGAGAAGTCTCAGATTGTTGTGGAACCCACAAAACCTATCAACATTGAAACATAGGATAATCCTAAGATCATTCACTTTGCAAAGTCTCTATCTCTACCAAAAAAGACCAAATTTGTACCATTCTTCAAGAAGAAGCAAGTCAACTTTGCTTGGTCATATGTAGATATGCCTAGTTTAGATCCAGATTTGATCCTACATCATCTCCCACTAGATCTAGGAGTCAAACCAGTCAAGCAGAGGCTTAGGAAGATGCATCCACACATTGCATTACTAGTAAAAGAGGAACTCAAGAAATTGTTGGATGTAGGGTTCATCATGGCAATAGACTATCCAGAGTGGGTATCCAACATAATACCAGTATTAAAACCTGATGGTAGAGTCAGATTGTGCAATTATTTCTGAGATCTAAATAAGGCTTTCTGCAAGGATGATTTTTCGTTACCTAACATTGACATCATAGTCGACTTGATAGTAGGACACACCATGCTTTCTCTTATGGATGGCTTCTTAGGATATAATCAAATTAGGATAGCACTAGAAGACCAACATAAAATAGCTTTCACTTTTCCATGGGACACCTTCTACTGGAATGTCATACCATTTGGGTTAAAGAACGCAGGGGCAACATATCAACATTTTATGACCACTATCTTCCATGATATGATGCATGTCACGATGGAGGACTATGTAGATGATATCCTTGCAAAGTCACTAATAAGAGAATCATACCTGGATGTACTAGAGAAGGTCTTTTAGAGACTAGAACAGTTCAAAGTCAGGTTGAACTCAAAGAAATGTGTGCTTGGAGTCACCTCCGAAAAACTCTTAGGCTTCATTGTATCAACAAATGGGATCGGAGTGGATCCTGCCAAAGTCAAAGCTATCATGGAAATGCCACCGCCAAAGAACATCACTCAACTATGGTCTCTACAAGGCAAGTTACAGGCAATTCGTAGGTTCATCTCACAACTGGCAGACAAGTGCCAAACTTTCAGTCATCTCTTACATAAAAACATTCCATTTAGATGGGATGAGAAGTACAAAGAAGCATTTGGCAAACTGAAGGAATATCTTATGAATCCACCTATCTTGATGCATCCTATACAAGGAAAGCCGCTATTACTTTACATACCTGCTACACAAACAGCTCTCGGAGCATTCCTAGCACAATAGGATTATGAAGGCAAAGAAAGGGCTATCTACTACATCAGTCACACATTGGTACGCTACAAACTGCAATATTCCCAAATAGAAAGATCGTATCTTGTGGTTTTTGCTTCCCAAAAACTACGACATTACATGCTAACACATCTAGTCAAGCTTATTGCAAAGATAGATCCACTCAAATACCTATTAAGCAAAGTAGCTCTAACAGGCTGCCCAGCCAAGTGGGTGATGTTGTTAAGTGAATATGACATCGAGTATGTAGAAAGAAAGGCTATCAAAGGTCAAATCATTGCTGATTAGTTAGCAAAAGCACCATTGCAGGATACCACACCAATGACATTCAAGTTTCTAGATGAATCCATATTCAGTATCACAACACACTCATGGAAACTCTACATTGATGGATCCTATACAAACCATGGATAAGGGGCAGGAATCCTATTGGTCACTCCTCACAATGACACCATACCTAAGTCTTACCGTCTGCTATTCCCATGCACAAATAATATAGCAGAGTATGAGGCCTTGGTCATTGGTCTCAAAATGGTAGCAGAATGGAAAATAAAGGACCTACATGTCTATGGTGACTCCCAACTGGTAATCAATCAAGTCAATGATGACTATCAGACCAAAGATGACAAGTTAATCCTATACAAGCATATAGTTGATGACTTTAAGGAGTACTTTGTGATCATCTCCTTTGAGCAGATACCTCACATTGAAAACAAAGTAGCAGATGCCATGGCAACCATTACCTCACTCCTCAAGATCCCAGAGAATGAGTCACTGTATGAGTTTTTGGTTGAGTTAGTTATGCAACCAGCTTATGATCTTCCTAAAACACACTCCATATGCCTATTAGTCAGATCTTATTCACCTTGGTATGGTAAGATTTACACTTACCTCAAGGATAACACCCTACCACTTGACTTGTCTTCTAACCAATGTCAAACCTGTTGATAACTGAGAGGGGGGGGGTGAATCAGTTATCCCAATTATTTCTCTATCTGAACTTTCTTATTAACTAATGCAGCATTAAATCAAACACAGAAAACATTACCATGAAATAAGAAACACATGACACAGTATTTTTGACGTGGAAACTCTGTTAAGGGAGAAAACCACGAGGTGATTAACCCAAAATTATTCTCTGTTAGAAAAATAGGAAATTACAAAATGGCACTTGCCAATTAGGGCTCACTGCCCGAGCACACTGCTCACAAGAGGCTCACTGCCTACAAGAAGACACACTGTCTACAAAGTGATAAGAATCACAGTCTTGAACTGATTGAAAGCATCTACATATGCTGGAGTTCAGTTCCGGTTAGGCTCAGTACACTGATCTGCTGCACTTCATCTTTCCTCTGTTCTTTATTCTGCTATCCTTTCACATACCGGATCTTTCTTGCTACTTCTGCTATGTTCTGGACTTGTTCGCATATATCTTTGCACATACTCTCCTTTCACAACTAAATCCATCCTTTATATATATCCGCACAAGTAATTTCATCACCTTTCTAGTCGGCATCCGGAACAGTTTAGTTTCTTACAAACTTTGTTCTGTCGGCTGAATCCTTGCTCACCAAGTAATGCGGATCAAGCATATACTTGTAGATATCATCAATCATGTCGGCCAAACATGATTCATGCCTTCACAACCTTTATCATCATCAGTAACACATCCGGAAAGTAGTCTGATACTCTGTCAGTCAGTTCTTCCTCTGTTTTCACTGTCTCTCAGGAATCCGGTACTCAACTATTCATATCTTTTTCCTTGTCCATCATCGGAGGCTAAATCCTTGGAATATACCACTCAAGGTAGTCCTCTTGACTTCCCCAAATCCGCACTGCACCAAGACACTTCCTCTGAGAGATCCGGACCAATCTGTCAGACCTTGCCACATGCTCTGTTCTTGTTCACCGGACCACAACAATCTTTATTCTGACTTCCGGTAGAGACATATCATGACTTGCGGATATGTGGGATGACCTTTGTTGCCATCAATGACAACAACCATGAATCCTTATAGTGTCTCTTGCCAACAATCTCCCCCTTTGGCATTGATGGCAACACTTAGTGAAAAATGACTAAGTGTTTACACTATGCTCCCCCTTTGCTGATGCTCTGTCTTTATATACAATTTCCAGAACTCCCCCTTAGTTGGATTCCTCATTTTTCACTGCTCCTCACTCCCCCTTTGACATCAATGGCAAAGGGTAGGGTCCGCACACCAAAATTTTCAAAAATTTTCTATATATAGCCGCATATTTACATACTCACATATACTGAAGAATGTCTGCAAAGGATGTCTGCAATTGAATCATTTCAGTAGCCCAACTTAGCTTCATTCTGTCCAAAATTGAAATGTGACCACTCAACAAAAATGCAAAAGCTTCTGCCCGCTTGAGATCTGTCGGATCATTTGTTTGGGCGGTGGTCTGGGCATCACTGATGGCCTCATGCATAGTTTCCAAATTAGGGATTATAATCCTTCTAAGTTCTCCCATCCGGTTGGTGATATTCTTCCTTTCCTTCTCAAGATTCTTTATTTCATTCAAGACTGCAATAGTCTGACATTCTTGATTTATTATAGAGGAAGAGAGAGGATCAAAACTTTGAGATAAGCTTTGAAGCTTGTCCTGTTCCTCTTTTATTTTCTTGTCAATTGCTGCTGTTGCCTTTGACCAGGATATACAAAATTTGTAGATGTCACCGCCATCCTTAAGAGCATTCTCTAAGCTCTTTATTCCAATGCTCACAATCTTCCTATCTTTAGAGATTAATTCTAATATTTCTGAAAATCTCTTATCCAAAAATTCCTTCCGGACCTTTTCTTTAGCTGATTTTTCTAGAGAATCAAAATGTGTATCAACACTGCTGACTAAGGTTTTTAGATTACCGGAAGAGGAGGCTGTCGGATCTATCTGGATTGATGGCATAATCTTTACAAGTACTCCGGAAGCAGCCTCTATCAACTCACAGTCTTCCATATGAGACTTCAGGAGTTTTTCATTTGCCTTGGCATTTGCAAATGAAGCTATCTTCATTGTTTGTACCGGAGAGAGAGAGTCAAAGTCGAATGGGCCTTTTAGAAGCTCCGGTTCATCAATCTCTAAAGTTTCTTTGCTCAAAAATTGTTGAACAGTTTGTGCAGTGTCTCTTGCCGGAGACATATGTTTCTTTTCTTCTGCAGTCTTGGAACTGTCAACCTCTTTGTCTTTCACCCCTGCTTCCTTCTCCTGTAATTCCTCTTCTTCTTTGGATCCGGAGACTGTAGGGGAAACCGGAGGAGAGATGTTTGTCTGTTCGGGCCCCACTTCTTCCGGAACAGATGATTCCGGATCTGCAGCTGTTTCTGTACCTAAGTCCTCTACAACAGGAAGATTGAACCTTTTGAAGGCCTTTCAGAGGATCTCTTCTGTCTCTTGTGCCACTTTGTCAGTCTCACCAAGCATGAGTTGATTCATACTGGCTTTACTTCTGAACTCATCTTTGCAGTCCTTGAAGATCATGTTCATTGTCTTGGGATCAATTTGAGGATATAGCTGAATAGCTATCTGCTCCCGGATCTCAAGATCTTTTGCATGAGCATTGTTCTTTCTTACTTCCAATTCCTTTTCTAGGCTTTTAGGAATAAGAGATATGATCTCAATGAAAGCCTTATTATATATGTTCAAATATTTGATGGTGGCTTCCTGCAGAGTCTTTTGGTCAGCCTCACTGAAGTCATCATAAGATTCAGTCATTGGTTGAAGGTTTCCATCCACCGTGACCGACTTGATTACATTCTCTAGAGACAGAGTGGGCTTTTCAACAGATACCTCTGCCATTTCATCCTTGTCTTGGCCTGTGGGGGGTTTACCGGATCCTTTCTTCTTCTGCTTCTTTATTTCTTTTACACCCTCATCTGACTCTGTTTCCTCTTCATCCTTTTGGCTTTCATAAGCCCTTGTGGCTTTTGTCTTGGATCTTTTACCGGATGCCTGGACTTCCGGTTTTGAGCTTTTGGTTGTGGGAGGTGCAGATCTCTTTGATGATCTGGTCCGGGTGGGAGTTTCAACCGGAGCACTTTCTTTGCTTTTCTCTTCTTCCTCAGCCTTCCTCCTCTTTTCCCGGCTGGCATCAAGTGCCTCTTTTGAGATGCCTAGGCCTTGAGCAATGTGCTCTACTTCTTTTCTCACTTTTCTCTTAATCTCAGGTTCCCTGAGTTCTACATGTATTTTTACACTCAGCTCCTCAAAGGTTCCAAACCTTTCTGCCTTAGGATCTTTGGGCTGACTTAGCATGTGTTGAACATGCAGCTCCACTATATGTTCATCCACTTCATACCCCATGGGCATGATCCAGACAGTCCTTGGCTCCACTGCCTCCATTAGGCACTGATCAGTGTCAACCATAAAACACACTGAGTCTTTGTATTTTTCAACAAGAGACTGGGGAATTCTTTCTCTTGCTTGCATCATGCTCTGAAAGTTTTTGAAGTATCCCCATAGAGCTGTGTTTCTTGCTTTTGCATCCCCAAGTCCATGCAAATAGTCTCTTATCTGGACTGCAACAGGTTTGTCACTCTGCCATACCCATCCACTTGATCCGGGTAGCTCATTCATGAAGTAGAAGAATAGACATACAATAAGAGTACCATACTTAAAGGAATTCTTCTTGTCCTTCTTTATTTTCTGTATATTTTCCATTAATTGGCTTAGCAGTAGTTCGCAGAGATCATATTCTGCATTCTTTCTTAGCATTTCATAGGCTGTGTATACTGCAGTTCCGGATACAGAATTCTCCCTGCTGGAGTGATAGATCTTGTATCCTATTATCATGGATGCATACTTGATATCCGGATCCGAAATATCTTCAATGGTCATTGCCCTCTTATCAAACTTTGATCCGGTGGCCTCAGTTACAATGTTGTTCTTGACAGATTTGAGGATAGGTATCCCTCCGGAAGAGTATAGACCAGTTACTGCCCTAATTGCCTCTTTTGTGATTTTGCAGGGTCTATCTAGCCATAGAAAGTTGTCATGCATCCTGCTCAGTACATACCGGACCCATTCATCTTCTTCAAAGCTAGGGAAATGAATAAATTGCTCAAATTGTTTCTTCTGGATACCCTTATACTCTGGTTTAAGCTCAAAAGCATTGTCTATCAGTTGCTTGTGATAAAGGTCTCTTAATTTGAATTCCCCAAATTCCTCAATGCTTGCATGTATGTAAACCCTAATGTCTTCAGTATGTAAAACTCCGTGAGGAACACTAGAGAAGGCTCCTAGTGGATCTACCTCCAATGATTTGTAAGGATGTTTCTTGAATGTGGGGCGAGCTCTATCAGAGATCTTAACTATATTTGGAGTAGCCATTCTTCAAGGATTTACAGTGAGATAATGAAAAACGGAGAATACCTTATGCGTCTTCGGTTGGCACGGAGTGGTTGGATTGATTTCTTTATGCAATGACTTCGGCAGGAGATCCTTGGTGTGCTTGATGAATTTTGTTGCAGAGCTCCACTTTTCGCTTCTTCTTGAGTGCAGAATGAGCAAATGACTTTTGAGAAATCCCTTATATTGCTCCGCAAACCCTAATATCTGTCTGCAATAAATGCTTCACCTGCATTATTCCGGTTTGCCCTGTCTGGACAGCTTGGAGTATCCCGGATTAGTCCTGATCAGTGAATATCATCCGGATCTTTAAATCATGAATAAATCGAGGTAACATATTACAAGAACATCCCAAACACTCTGTCCAATCCGCAGAACAAGATAGTGCACTTCCGGATCTCTCCGGACCTTTTTGTAATCCTTTGTCCTACCGGAGCGTCTCCCTGAACAGGTCTTACTTGATCAATCACAGCTTCTTCATAACTCCATGCGGACCTCTGAAAACTTGACTGAAGCATCTCAAGACTCATATCTACAAACCCTTTAATCCGCATCTTGTGCCACATCCGGCACCACTTGTTTGGCTGGGGGAAAGGGATTTTCTTTGAGTCTCCCCCTGAGCCTGAGCTCACTTTTTAATTTCTGGAAGAAATATCAGCACCAGAGTCTGGTGCGGATCCAACCTCTACATTCTCTAAACTTTTCTTCACCCAAATCTTGCTCATCTGATTCCTAACTTCATCCGCATTCATCTTTTGTTTACCCTTGTCTTGATTCTGATTATACACCGGACCTCTTTTGTCCTGATTCTTGTTTCTGCAGACTTTAGCATTATGACCGGACCTATTGCAGATTTGGCAAATGACATTTCTTTGCATATTTGACTGATATCCCCTTGATCTGCATTGATTAGCCATATGACCTACTCTATTGCATGTAAAGCATCTACCTTTGAATGATTTGTTTACTTGCATAATTCTGCATTCATGGGATTTGTGTCCATACCTTTTGCAGTTGAAGCACTGTCCGGAGAAGGATGAATTAATCTGATTCATTCTCATTCTGCACTGATTAGCTTTGTGACCAAAGTGGTTGCAGTTGTGGCAGTATCCATTGAAGGATGGATATCTTTGAGCATTTGGCTGTCTTACCGGAGGTCTTCTAGGCCTGCTCCTTGGATTTTCTGATCCAAGATTCTTTTGACCGGATCCGGAGCTTTCTCCTTTCTCATATCCCAAACCATACTTGTCATCTGTCCTCTTTTGACTTCCAAGAAGAACTTCAAGTTGAGCAGAACTTATCTTGAATTTCTCTTTATATTCATTTGCTGTTTGAAGGTCTCTTTTGAGAGAGGTAATTTGATCCTCAAGTTTTTCTTCATTATCTTTGGCATCTTCAAGATCAGATTCAAGATGTCTGATAATCCTGTCCATCTGGTGGCATTCTTCTGATTTTTCCTTAAGAGATTGTCTTAGATTGTCTTCAGCCTTTCTTTTTTCTTCAATCTCTTGAGTAAACTTTATAGTTCCTGATTCCATTTCATGTCTTAACATAATGACTTCTTTTGATAACTTTTCACATAACTTGGTTTGCTCAGTCAATTCTTCATTTGTATTGCTTTCTTCACTTTGTCTTGCCAACTGTTGGAGCAGCTCTTTTCTCTTTTTCATAGAGAGACTTAATTTGTCTTTTAATTCCCTCATGAATTCATCAGCCTGTTTGAGTCTTTCTTTTAATTCACTGACTTCAGAATTTGACTGTTCAAGATCCTCAAGGGCAGTCTTGAGTTGCTCCCTTAAACCATATGCATCCATTTGAATTTCCAGATCTTCCTCAAGCTGTTAAGCTCTATTAGGAGGAACCTTGCTCTGATACCAATTGTTGATAACTGAGAGGGGGGGGGTGAATCAGTTATCCCAATTATTTCTCTATCTGAACTTTCTTATTAACTAATGCAGCATTAAATCAAACACAGAAAACATTACCATGAAATAAGAAACACATGACACAGTATTTTTGACGTGGAAACCCTGTTAAGGGAGAAAACCACGGGGTGATTAACCCAAAATTATTCTCTGTTAGAAAAATAGGAAATTACAAAATGGCACTTGCCAATTAGGGCTCACTGCCCGAGCACACTGCTCACAAGAGGCTCACTGCCTACAAGAAGACACACTATCTACAAAGTGATAAGAATCACAGTCTTGAACTGATTGAAAGCATCTACATATGCTGGAGTTCAGTTCCGGTTAGGCTCAGTACACTGATCTGCTGCACTTCATCTTTCCTCTGTTCTTTATTCTGCTATCCTTTCACATACCGGATCTTTCTTGCTACTTCTGCTCTGTTCTGGACTTGTTCGCATATATCTTTGCACATACTCTCCTTTCACAACTAAATCCATCCTTTATATATATCCGCACAAGTAATTTCATCACCTTTCTAGTCGGCATCCGGAACAGTTTAGTTTCTTACAAACTTTGTTCTGTCGGCTGAATCCTTGCTCACCAAGTAATGCGGATCAAGCATATACTTGTAGATATCATCAATCATGTCGGCCAAACATGATTCATGCCTTCACAACCTTTATCATCATCAGTAACACATCCGGAAAGTAGTCTGATACTCTGTCATTCAGTTCTTCCTCTATTTTCACTGTCTCTCAGGAATCTGGTACTCAACTATTCATATCTTTTTCCTTGTCCATCACCGGAGGCTAAATCCTTGGAATATACCACTCAAGGTAGTCCTCTTGACTTCCCCAAATCCGCACTGCACCAAGACACTTCCTCTGAGAGATCCGGACCAATCTGTCGGACCTTGCCACATGCTCTGTTCTTGTTCACCGGACCACAACAATCTTTATTCTGACTTCCGGTAGAGACATATCATGACTTGCGGATATGTGGGATGACCTTTGTTGCCATCAATGACAACAACCATGAATCCTTATAGTGTCTCTTGCCAACAAAACCTTCATTCGCCAAAGCTCCCGTTATACCATTATCACTGACATCCTATACCGACGAGGTCTAGATGGTACTTTACTCTGATGTTTATAATGTGAAGAGTCTCAAACCACCTTATGAGACATGCACGAAGGAATTTGCAAAACACACTCTAGCGGTCCTTCTTTAGCTAAGAAACTCATACGTTTGGGATACTATTGGCTAAACATGGAAACTGATTCATATCAATTTATGAAGAAATGCAAGCAGTGCCAGATACATGGAAACTTGATAGATGCACCAGCTCAAGAGCTCTGACCTTTAAGGACACCTTGGCCCTTTTGTCAATGGGGACTCAACCTTGTGGGCAAAATTCACCCTCTATCATCCAACGGCCACAAGTTCATAATAACCACCACTGAATATTTTACCAAGTGGATTAAAGTTGTTCCACTCACAAATGTCACAGGTAAACAGATTGCCTCCTTCATCCTCAATTATCTCATTTGCAGATACAGAATTCCCTCATCCATAGTCACGGATAATGGAAGACCTTTTAAGAACCAGGATGTCCAAGAGCTTTGTGACAAATTCAAAATCCAACACCGCTTCTCCACCCCCTTTATCCAGAAGGCAACGCCCAAGCAGAGGCATCCAACAAAACAATCTTGAAAATCCTTAAGAAGACAATCAACAATGTTGTGCGTGATTGGCACATACAACTGAATCCCACTCCATGGGCCTATCGAACCAGTATACGCACTCCCACAGGTGCTACCCCTTATGCCCTTGTCTATGGATCAAAAGCCATTTTGCCCATCGAGGTTGAGTTACCATCCTTAAGGGTGTCGTTAAAAGGTCTTATCACTGATGAAGACTACAGAGTTTCTAGATTACAAGAGTTAGAGCTGTTAGAAGAGAGAAGGCAACAGGCCTTTAACCATCTCAAGGCATATCAACAGAGAATGTCACAAAGCTACAATAATAGAGTCCATCCAAGGATATTCAACGTTGGTGATCTACTACTTAAGGAAAATCCCCGCAATCAACAAGATCAGGAAAAGAAAGGTAAGTTTGAACCCAACTGGCTTGGTCCTTATGTCATCATTGCTGCCTACGGACTGAGGGCATATTAGTTAGCAACATTAGAGGGTGAGTTGTTCAATGACCCAATCAATAGTATGCATCTTCGCCAATTCTATACCTAAGAGAACCCCAATGTAAGGGGGGCAAAAACTCAAAAAAGAAAAAATATCAAAAAATCAAAACAATATAAAAAAAAATGAAAAAATGGAAAATAACAAAAAAATCATCCTTTGGTGAAAACCTGGCAAACAAGCACCTTGGATAGGTACCATGACAAAAACCTGGAAAATAGGTGTCATGTGTACTTTTAGCTTTTGTGCAAATAAAAACAAGTGGTGAAAACCTGGTAAACGAGTGCTACTTGTGATAAACTGCTTCCTCCATCTTTGGGAAACCAATCACCTTGTGTCCATTCATCCTTCCATTATTTCTCATCTGATCCATATCTATCTCATAATAAAAACCTAGCGATAACCTATCATGGTTTGATACTCTATCTCTTTTATTGCCTTATCAACTAAGGTCTTATCTAGTATCCTATCCACAGTGTTAGCCTAGCATAACATCTGTTGTCAGTATCATAGGGTCCACTCCTGAACTACATTGCCTCTACGGCGTCATGTAGGCAAGGCCATTATTAATGCACCCCCAAGGCTTTCCTGTCCATCCCATACCTTGTCATCTATCTTCTAGTCCATCTGCATGGTCCAAGTCCCTGAACTACGTTGCATCTGCGTCGTCACGTAGGCAAGGACATTATCAATGTGCCCCCAAGGCCTTCCTGTCCATCCCATACCTTGTCGTCTATCTTCTAGTTCATCTGCATGGTCCAAGTCCCTGAACTATGTTGCCTTTGCATCGTCACATAGGCAAGGCCATTTAGTAATGCACCCCCGAGGCACTAGGTCAATCCCTTAGGGTCCATTTTACTTGGCATGCATGCAAGCACAAGCAAAACCCGCTTTCAAACAAAAGTTTGGACACAAAACATCAACCTATCCAAAGCAAAGAAAACAAATACCTAAAGCACTCTAAATGATCCTATCTAAATTATGGCAAGAAAACACATCTAATGCAAGAATGTTTTGTGTTTATGGTAAGGTTAAGTTACAGCATCTTAATTTTTGTTATCATGTCTTTCTACGCTATTCAAGGATGCCAAAAGCTAGAGATGCTATGATGGGGGCATGATTATTTTTCTTTGTTTGTTGTTTGTGGATCAATCTTTAGTAATGTGAAGCCTTGTCTAAAGACATGATCAAGAAAAGATCATTGAGGACATCAAAGGTCTAACATAAAAGGGTGCAATCCTTATCTGTTGATATGCAAGAAATACTCAGGTCATCTCAGTTCAATTATACATCGATGCTTGTATTAACTTGCTAAATCAAAATCCATGTAAGCAATACTCAGGTCATCTTGGTTCAATTATACCTAGATGCTTGTATTAACTTACAACATTTTGGAAAAAATACTAAAAAAAATCACCCAATGATGAAATAAGCACTTCAAAATACTTGTAGCATCAAGATAGCAAAACCATTCACATCCATATTGTATCCATTCACATCCATTTACATCCATATCCCATGCAATAAAGATCCAAAATGTAGAGTATCAATGTTTATAAAAGCTTGTGAGTCCTTCTACCAAGTTAGTCTTCAGTCAGTCTTCTATCTATCATTCTGTCATTTATGTGTCGATTGAGTACATTTGGGCATAATAAAAACAAAGCATAGTTTGCATATCATATCACATGAGATAGTCATTAACATGATTAAATCATTTGCATACATAATAGGTGCATTAGATCATCCATATCCATTTGCATTAGCAAAACATAATGTAAAACCAAAAAAATCAAAAACATAGACAAGTACATGTAGATCATCGCATAAACTACATACTCACATAAAGGACATTTGCATTTCAGATCATCAAAAATCATCTAAGTCTGCATTAGATCATATCAACAATAGCAGTAATGTGCATCCAATAGAAACATCACATAGCATCATATAGATAAATTAAACATGTGCATCATATATAGACATCGAAAGTAAATGCATCCATGACATATGGTATAAACAACTACATGTAGATCATATAGCTGCATCATCATATAAATATAACACAAAACATGTCCAAATGTACAATATATCAAAGTCCATCTCTGAGTTAAGGTCACAAATGTATACATCACAAGGATAATGATACATGTCTCGGTGCAAAATGATACAAATATATACATATCGGGCTATTTATGCGCCATCAAAAATGTGTGTACATAAGCCAAAAATTTGTACAAGTGTAACGACTAGACCTATTGCTGTGGGACACTGCTCCTAGCACTGCCCTCTCCACCTCCTCCTCTACCAGCCCCCAACTACTATGGGCCCATAGCAGAAGCTGCTGATCGTGAACCCCCTGCCCTCTGGGATGTGCTTGCCATAGAATGACTCCTATAGCTGGGTGCATGCTGGTCTGCTGGCACCACCCTGTGGTACAATCCTATGTAATATGTGTCTGAGCCTACGCTCTAGCAAGCTCACCCTATATCTGTGCAATCTATGTCTACATCTAATGTACCTGGGCCTATCCTTGCTATACCTATGTAACCAAAAATGCAGTAGCCCCATCCATACCCAAGAATGCTATGGCTGAGTCTCTCTCTAATCTAAGGGCCCGCACCCTCGCCAATACTATATCTCACTCTGTAGTGATCCCTGATATGATCGTTGCATTTGCCTCTCTCCAAGACTCTGCCATCCTGAGTTGTCCCCTAAGTTGTTTGACCTAGCCCTATAACATGGTAATGACCTGCTTCTATAAATCAGGTTGAGGAACTTGAACCTGTGGTTGCACTACCTACTACTAAGCTACCTACTAGGGCACTTTCTGTGGTGCCGACATCTGTATCTACTGTCCCACCTATGGTGCAATCTATGGCTACACTACCTACTGCTACTGGGAGGATCCCTCTCCCACTCTCCTCCTTTGTCTCTGCCTCCCTCTACCTCCATCTCCTTCTCCTCCTCCTCCGTCACCTCCATCTCCCCCTGCTCCTCCTTTGTCACCTCCATCATCTCCATCTCCCCATCCTCCTCTCCCCCTCCTCCATCTCTCCCTCCTCCTCTTGCCTGCACCATCCTCATCATCTAAATTCTCCACATCAAGGCGAGGAACCAACTCTCCAGGTCCTCAATATCTCAGGAACAGATGAGCAAAAAACCACTCCTCATAATCAAGAGTCATCCCTATGTCTATCACCTCCCTCCTCATCAACCAGGCCACGTAGGGAGTTTGTTGAAACTCTTCTAGTGCCTCCTCATAAGAAGCAACTAGGCCTCATCTAAACCACTCTGCATGTGTCCTCGCAAACCAGGCTTGCCCCTATGGCATACCCTGTACCCTGCCAAACTATTGCCAAACCTAGCTAACAATCTGCCTCTCCAGTATAAACCATGTCCTCCCAATGAGCCACTGAGTCTGAAAGTAGTAAGGTAGCTCACCATCCTCGTCGTCCCATGGCTCAAACTCCAGATATGGGTGCTAGATAACTCTATCCACATTATCCAGCGCATGCCTCCAATACTCAAGCTTTCCTAGCTTGTGCTGGGAAATAACACCTATGTATCCATAACTGTACAGCTCACCCCTCTACCTAGAAAAGATGCATATTAGCTGAGTAATAGCAATATACTCCCATAGCCAAAACTATAATAGTGAGACACCTGCAGACAAACTAGCATCCCTATGGTATACCACCTGATGCATGTCATGGTACAAGTGAGCCAAGATGCAAACACCCCATGCAAAATAGGTACCCTCTGTGACCATCCGCTCCATAGTCCTACCCCCACCTATGGGGAACCCATGTGACCTCCTATTGGGGCAGACAACACCCCTGATCAACCCTGCCACTATCCCTGGGAAGTAGTCATAGTAGTCATGAATATCCTGCCAAGATATCACCTGACCCTCGAGCTCAACATCATCAAAAACTCGCCTGCACTCTGCCAGTCCTGCATCGCGCTGTGGATCATACTCCACAAGCTCACCCTATATCGGCAAGTGTATAATCCTATAGACCTCCTCTAGGGTAATCGCCATCTCACCAGTAGGCAAGTGAAAAGTCTCGTCCTCGCTGTGGAATCGCTCCACTGCTGCAGTCAACAAGCTAAGGTTTGCACGAACCTCAGGCATGAAGCACACATAGTCTAGACCTATAGCACCGAGAGCCTCATGATCTATCTCTCTAAGAATGTACCACTGCAACGACGGCAAGGAAAATTGCTCCCACAACATAAGTACATCCTGGATGTCCTCCTGCAACCAAGCAAGGCAATGCATCAACCAAAACTGCATAACTACTCAAACTATCAAAAGCATCATATCACTTACTTAACATATCAAATTGATCAAAACAACATAAACAACTCTTGACTAGATTCCTACAATCTCAGAGATAGCCCATCGATTGACACATCAAGCAAGATGCCAATCGAGTCAATTTCGTTAAGTAAACTGACTATCTAAAACACATGCGCCAAACCAAAAGGTACATGCACCATTTCATAGTAAATGCACCACTTCTATCAAATGCACCACCAAATTGAGTAAATGCACAATTCCATGTCATAAGCGTAACTTCAACATGAATGTGCCGAAACATGTCACACATGTGCATCTTCTGCGTATGCGCAACTTCGCATATCAAATGTGCAAGTTCTTAACAGGTGTGATGACCCATAACGTATATGTGCAAGACTCATACATGCGTTGATTCATATCTCATATGTATCAAATCTTTACATATGTACTATTTCGAAGCATATATGCATCGAAACGTGAATCAACGCATCTATCCTAGCAATTTTCCCTAGCATTTATTGCACTAATAAATGACCCTAGGTGAGTTTTTTTGAACTACATACCGGTGATCCTGTGTTAACTCGCCGATCGAACCGTCGAACACGCTCAAAGTGATGTTCCTTGCATGGAATATCCATCTCTATACCGACTGCTCTATGCTCCTCTGCTCTCTTAAGCTCTGAGTGACCTATCAACAAAAGCCAAGTGTGCAAATGACTAGGATTGTGGACCCAGCTCTTGTATATAGCAAGTGAACCCTAACTCGCTGTGTGGCAACCATGACTACTTCCCAAGTCCATTTTCTCCCATTTCTTCGAACCATGACCCATTTTTCTTCAAACCTAAACTTTTTTTAACCCTCTTCATCATGAGATTGTTCATCTCATGTCCCTTCTGCCTTCTTCCCATCCAATCTCCTGAGGGGGCATCCTGTCATTGTAACTTGTACTAGGGGCAAACTGGGGCATGTATCATTATCAAAGATTCCTATTCTTTGAAGCAATGTGATAAAACATATTGCATCAAAGAGGGGAAAAATGTATACACCTAAAAATGACATGACTCGGTCTAAATAAATATTCTTAATATTTATTCCATTCCAATTCCTCTATCAATAAATAAATAAACAAATTTATTTATTCGATTCATATTCCTCTAAATTAATTAAATATAAAAATATTTAATTACCTCTTCTAAAGTCAAAATTAAATAAATTTCTTTATTTAATTAAATTCTTCCAAACAATTAAATAATTCTTGATTATTTAATTCAGTCAAATTCTTCCTCCAAATTTAAATAAATAAATCAAATTTATTTAAATTCTCTCAATCTCTAAAAATAAAATACAATCAAATATTTTATTTATTCTTCCAAATCATGCACAAACAATTAAATAAATATATTTATTTAATTTACTTTCTTATCTTCAAATTCCTCAAAAATCTTCCAAATCTTCTAAAAATAAGTCTTCTTCTTCATGCACACAAAATTAAATAATTTATTATTTAATTTCTCTCAAATCATGCAAAAAGAAAATCACAAGTTGAGTTAACTAATTTAATCAATCTTGTTTTTATCAATATCTCTTAAATTAGAAAAAAATTCTAATTTATGAAAGCATATCTTATCTTTATAAAAAAAAGTAGTTAACTCAAACAAAACAACTTTTGTGTGACACTTGTTTTCTTTCTATTCGTGCACATCCTCTCAAGGTTTTTATACCGTTGATCTTCTCGTTCTTTCTATACTATTGATCTTCTCTCTTGAGAGTCTATAAATTGAACTCAATTCCTCTATTCCAATCATCCAAGCTTTTAGTAATGTTACTCTATAGGAATTACAGCGTGCCTTTGGCACCAATTCCTCCATTGCTTGCGATCAACTTGTTACCATACCATTACCATTGTTGTGAAGCTCATCTTCATTGCAATAAACTATCACAGCCATTCCCACTTGACATCTTGGAATAGCAAGGAAGTGTACCTTCTGAGGGCCATATTCATACACAAGATCATTTGAGATAGGCAATCAATGGAAGCCATGAAGTGAAGAGGTTTGCAAAGGTTTGAAGTTCTTTGTTTGATTGATTTCTTTGTTTCTTATTTCATTGAGTTAGTGGGTATTGTTTATATATACATTGATTATTCATTTACACCAATTTTCCCATAACATCCCTAACATAATATCACCAAGGTTCCCCAAGACATGTACTATCTCAGGATCCTTCCTTTTTCTCCCTGGGTTTTTAAGACAAAGGTCTCTTACTGTCTTTGTATAAATTGGGATATCCTTGATAGCTTGAATGAGGGGGATTTTGATACTGACATTTTTAAGTTGACCCAATAGATATGTCTTAGCTTGGGTATGATTTCTTACAATGGCTAAACACTTAGGGAAAGGAGGCTTTGGACTTGAGATAATTTGATTTACCTAATTTGACTTAGGCTCCAGAGGTGGTGCAGTCACGGTTAGGAGGGTCCACAAAGTGAACTGTCCAAGCCGTGCAGCTAGAGTAAACACAATGGAAATAACCCAAAAATATAAAGAAAATGTAGATTTAGTCATTCAGTATATCATAGAATTCAAATACAAATTGGCTGGCAACATGCGGGCATACAATTAGGGCTCATAGACCTAATTACAAAATTGTAGAATATGCACAAGATTTAGCTTTGATGTTCCTTCGCAATGAATTCAAACTATCCAACTATGAATTAATGATCAACTACTTTCCTAGGCATCTATTACATGAATATATATCATCTTTGGAACATAAGATTCCTCCACGTCGGTCAAAGTAGATCATAAACTCTAATGAAGAGCTGTAGTGTGTGTACATGGATAGGTTAGACCTAATCATTTAGAACTCCTCCGCAAATGAATGGAATGGTGTGTGGATCTTAGGGAAGGTTGACCATGATCCAAACAACATTGAATGATGTGTTGTTTAGCTCTGCAAGTCATGAAATGCTCTGCAAGTCTTCTCCTTTAGCTGATTGTCTGAGACTGTCAGGATGCTCTATTCTGAGAAAATAGTTGATCTTATAGTGATAACTTTCTAGTTGTTTACGGGAAAATTGGATTTGTTAATGTTTTAGTGTTTTGATGTTTGAATCCTCATCTCCACTATACATTCAAGGATCTAGGGTTGAGTGGCAAGCACTGTCATACCCTAGGTCAATTGTGAGATGTAGAGAAACTCGGATTAGGGAATTTAATTATCAATTTTCCTTCTCCTATGCTCAATTGACCATTAAAACCCTAATTATGCAAATACAACAACAAATTGATGAAAAACAAAAAAAACTCTTGCAAACAGGATTAAAATACCAAATCACAGAGTACCTATTTTCAGGGTTTCGATGAGGAATAGTCAGGGACACTGGAGTGGGTGCCCTAGTCCAAGGTATGAGTTTCTTCACGGGATCTAGATCTCCTTCCGACACTGATCAACCCTATAACTTCTATTTCTAAAAATTTATCTGCAGAGGACACTAGAGTGAGCGCCCAAGTCTTGGAAATGCTCTAGTGTCCTGCTTCTCTTCAGATCCTGAATCCTTGATGCTTGCCAATCCTTCCTGCAACTTCACTTTTCCCAAATGCGACACCTATAACCTGCAATCACAAGAGTTAGTTTGGGGGTTGTGGTGTTTAGAGGCTTGACTCAGTCAAGCCTCGGAGGACACTTAAGTCTCCAAACACCGTTGTCAGATAGAGAGTGCATGCCCTTGTGAGGCAGAGGCAAAAACCAAAGGAATCAATGATGAAAACATAATATAATGTGACCTTGTAGTGAAGCTCTCATGGGAGGAAGATGCTTTTCATTCCATGAGGAAATTAATGCTCAAATCTATAAATACAAACACACAAACCACACAAGTCTACTCTTGTAACACAATGAAAGCCTTGAATCACCTTGAGAACACAATAGCTTACTAGTAATCATCTAGTTGAAATCTAGTTTACAAATGAATGCCTAAACATGCTTTTATATGTAACTACAAGCACTCCCACCAAGATTTCAAAAATCAAAACTTACCGTGTCGGTAAAAGGACCAAATAATAGTCATAAACTGACACCTAGAAATTAGGGCTGCCCCAAAATAGGGCAAGACTAGGGTGCAGGCGCCCAAGTCCTCCCCCCTATTTTGGGCAGGGTACAGCTCAAGGGGTCCTCCTAGGTCCACTTTGCCATGAAACCTAGGCCTCATTCCATCGGGATGCCAAAATATGAACTAAGATATCTAAATACATGCAAAAGACCCGGGAGCTAAACCTTATGAGGGAAAAGCCCCCAAGGGGACATTTTCTAACGTTACACTGGTATCTAATCCAAATGATCTGAGATCTAGATATGATGTGCATGAAGGTGTCTAGATGCTAAGTTCAGCTCCATAAGGTCTGAAATGAAATTGTGGCAGAATGCAGACCAAAATACAAAAACTGCTACTAATTGAACTGACTAAACTGTACTGGAAAATGAAAAGAACCAAACTAAAATATAAATATTTTTGGTTGATGCAAGATTGCTCTTGAACCAGGGATGCTCTTGCATTAGGCAACTGAAGTTATTGAAAAAGTGAGTCCCTCACTTTGCTGGATTTAGAGGGAAACCAAGACGGTCCACCTCAGCCTAAGAAATCCAAGATGCATCTTCTTCTGGTTTGCCTTTCCACTTCACAAGATATTCTTTGTACTATCTTCCTCTGGTGCTACGTCTAATTTTGCTATCCAAGATGTCCTCAATCTGTTCTGGTGTTTGTTGTAGTAATTTCTTCTTCAAGTCTGCTTCAAGGCTGTCACTGAACTAGAGTTCATGATATTGATATAGGTCTAAAATGTTGAAAATAGGTGATATACCCAATGTCTCCCATAGATCCACTTCATATGCATTTCCTGAATCAAATTTCCTGAGTATCCTACATGGTCCAAACTTCTTCATCTTCAACTTGTTATATGTCCCAACTGGAAATCTCTCTTTTCTCAAGTAAACCATCACTTCATCTCCAACTGTAAATTCTTTATGTCTATTCTTCTCATCTGCTTGCTCCTTATACTTATTGTTCATCTCCTCCAAATGCTTCTTAACCTGATTATACACTGTCTCCATGTGTCTTGCAAATTCTTCTACTTCTACACTCCTCTTCTCTTGAATACTGATATCTCTCAACTCTCCTACTCCTCTAGGGTTAGTTCCTGTCACTACCTCAAATGGTGTTCTTCCAGTACTCTTATTCACTGAATTATTGTATGCAAACTCTTCTTGTGATAGAATCAAATCCCAATTTCCTGTCTTCTCTCCAACCAAACATCTCAATAGGTTTTCCAAACTCTTATTCACTACCTCTATCTATTGATCAGTCTGTGGGTGAAATGTTGAACTAAACTTAAAATTTGTCTTCATCTTCTTCCAAAGTGTCTTCCAAAAGTATCCAAGAAATCTTGTGTCTCTATCTAAAATTATGCTCTTAAGTAATCCATGCAATCTCACAATCTCCTTGAAAAATAGGTCAGCTACATGCACTGCATCAGCTGTCTTCTTACAAGGTATGAAATATGTCATCTTTGAAAATCTGTCCACTACTACAAATATCGAATCATGTCCTCTCTATGTCTTCAGCAATCCCATTATGAAATCCATCCTTATATCTTCCCAAGGTCTCTCTGGTACTGTCAAAGGTTTATACAACCCAATATTCTGACTACTCCCTTTTGCAGCTTGACAAACTCAACAACTCTACACAAATTTCCTAACATCCTTATATATCAGAGGCCAAAAGTAATTTTTACTCACCAAAGCCACTGTCTTGTCAATGCCAAAATGTCCTACCAATCCACCATTGTGCTTCTCCTTGATCAAATTGTCTCTCATTGAAATCCTAGGTATACACAACTAGTTTCCTTTGAACAACATATCTTCCTAAATGAAATAGTCCAACGACTTACTCCTATCTATCACAACAAGTTCCTTACATGCTTTCCAAGGTTCTACAAAATCAAGATCTTCCTCATACATGTTCTTCAAATCATAACACTTCAACTCTCATCTCTGTCAGCAAGTTCCTTCTCCTACTCAATGCATATGCAACTTTATTTTATTTGCCACTCCTATGCTTCAACACAAAAATATAACTCTGCATGAACTCTACCCATCTCATGTCTCTGACTCAACTTTCCTTGACTATTCAAATATTACAAAGCTTGATGATCTGTATACAACACAAACTCCTTAGGCAACAATTAATGTCTCCACTTCTTCAAGGCTTGAATTATGGCACAGAACTCCTAATTATAAATTGAATATCTTCTCCTTGCATCATTCAACCTCTCAATGAAATATGCTATAGGTCTACCTTCTTGACTTAACACCGCTCCTATTGCATTTCCACTTGCATCACAGTCTACTTGAAAAAACTTATTCAAATCTAGTAATGCTAACACAGGTTGCTTTGTTACTTTCTGCTTCAACAACTCAAAACTTTTATCTTCTCCTAATGTCCACTTAAAGTCCTTTCTATTGCATCTCATTGTCTTTGTCATAGGGTTACATACTAAACTAAAATTTCTGATGAACTTTTGGTAGAAACTAGCTAATCCATGAAATGATCTAACTTGCCCAATGCTCTCCAGTGTAGGCCATTCAACAATTTCTCTTACTTTCTCAAGATCCATCTTCAATCCTTCTGTAGAAATCACAAATCCCAAATATACCAATTCTTTCTTCATGAAACTACACTTCTTGATGTTTATCAGCAATTTCTCTTCTCTCAGTCTCTGCAATACTTGTCTCAAGTGCCACAAATGTTCTTCTTTTGTCTTATTGAAAATTACAATGTCATCCAAATATACAATAACAAAATTACCCAAGAATTTCTGTTGGTAGGTGGCAACTGATCAGGAAAGTACTGTACACTAGCCACGTATCCTTGTCGAGGTTCGGGGACGACCCGGGCCCCGAGCGGGGGTTCAGGGGCATAGCCCCCGAAATTTTTTTTGGACCGACATAAAAAAACCTATTTTCTAACCGACATAAGGCTTGATAAAAGTGACTAAGGGTTAGGGTTTTTTGATATATATTGTATTGTAGCATTTGCAACAGTATTAAGTTGTAGGCATTGCTGGTTGTAATCGGTTTGATTTACTAGATAATAATATTGGACTCTCTGTTGGTGGATGTAGTTTGAGTTTGGGTGAACCACATTAAAACTTGTCTCTCACTGGTATTATTTCTGTGTATTTTTCATTCCTCTATTTAATCTTTATTTGTATTTAATTGATATCTTCTGCCGGTTAACCCTAACAAGTGGTATCAGAGTGGGTTGTGTTCAATTATCGTTTGTAGGAAGGTCTCACGATTGAATGGGAGTCTCATGGTTGAGTGGGAGAAATGGCGGACGAGGGTAAATTGAAGGTTGATAAATTCAATGGGCAGAACTATCAGTTATGAAAGATGCAGATGGAGGATTACCTCTATCAAAAGGATTTATGGATGTCATTGGAAGGAGTAGCCAAGAAATAGGCAACAATGAGTGATGAGGATTGGAATCTTCTTGACAGAAAGGCACTGGGAACCATTCGGTTGTGCCTGGGACCATCGGTGGCATTCAATATAACAGAAGTGAAGACAACAGATGGTCTAATAAAAGCTTTGGCTAAATTGTATGAAAAACCCTCAGCCTCAAACAAGGTATTTCTCATGAAGCGTTTGTTTAATCTGAAAATGGTTGAAGGTGGATCTATGATAGATCATTTAAATAAATTTAATATGATTGTCAGTCAATTGACTTCTGTAAATGTAAAATTTGATGAAGAAGTCAGAGCTCTCTTGATATTATGTTCATTGCCTGAAAGTTGGAATAGTTTGGTAATGGCAGTTAGTAACTTTGTTTCTAGCTCAAATACCTTGAAATTTGATGATGTTGTTGGTGTTATTCTGAGTGAGGAAATACATAGGAAAAGCTCAGGTGGATCCACATCAAGCAGTGTTTTGAATGCAGAAAGTAGGGGCAGATCAAAGGAGAGAGGAAAAGGTTTTGGAGGTCATGGGAAGTCATGAGGAAAATCAAAGGATAAGAGATCCCAAACCAGAGGATAGAAGGATTGTTGGTAATGTGGGAAACTAGGTCATTTGAAGAAAGATTGCTGGTCTCAGAAAAATAAAGGAGACAAACATGAAGTCAATAAGGAGGCAAATGTGGTAAGTAATAAGTCCAAAGATGATGATTTGACTCTTTCCCTAGATAATGCTGATGATTCATAGGTTTTAGATTCAGGGGCCTCATTTCATGCTACGCCCCATAGAAGTTATTTTCTTGATTATGTCTAGGGGATTTTGGGATGGTTTATTTGGGAGATAATGAACCCTATCAGATTGTTGGAAAGAGAAGAATCAAGATTAAGTTGTAGAATGGGAATCATTGGCTACTACAAGATGTAAGGCACGTTCCAAGGCTCAGTAGGAATTTAATTTCAGTAGGGCAGCTAGTTGAAGAAGGTTACATTGTTACATTTACTAATAAAAATTGGAAGGTTTCAAAAGGTGCCTTAATAGTAGCAAAAGGTGTGAAAGTAGGAACCTTATATCTTTGTACAGGTCATACTATTCCTTCTACTTTAGCTATTGCAGAGAAAAAACAAACAGGTTTAGGAACAATTGTTGCAGGTTCACAAGAAGAGACTGAAATAGTTGTTGTAGGTTCTGAGACAACACTGTGGCATAATAGACTTGGGCATATGAGTGAAAAAGGTATGAAGGTACTTCATTCTAAGAAAGTTTTACTAGGTCTGAAATGTATTAATATGGATTTCTATGAAAGTTGTGTGTATGGCAAACAAAAGAGAGTCAATTTTCTCAAGGATGGGAAGCAAAAGAAAGATGAAAAGTTGGAGCTTGTGCATACAGATATATGGGGACCAGCTCAGGTATCTTCTCTTGGTGGCTCTTGGTATTATGTTACATTCATAGATGATGCAACTAGGAAGGCTTGGATTTATTTCCTAAGGCAAAAATCTGATATATTTGAAACATTTAAGAAATGGAGAAGCTTGGTTGAGAATGAGATAGGTAAAAGATTAAAATGTCTCAGAGCTGATAATGGTGGTGAGTATTGCAGCAAAGAATTTGAGGATTATTGCTCCTTTAATAGAATCAGTAGGCAAAAAATGGTTCCAGGGACTCCACAAGAGAATGGAGTGGCTGAACGCATGAATAGGACAATAATGGAGCATGCAAGGACCATGAGATTGCATGCTAGGCTACCTTTAAACATGTGAGTAGAGGCTGTCAACACTGCTATATATTTAATTAATAAAGGTCCTTCAATTCCTTTGGGCTGTGGTATTCCAGAGGAAGCATGGACAGGTAAGCAGGTGAGTTATTCTTTTCTCAAAACCTTCAGATGTGAAGCATTTGCACATGTAGATTCTGAAAATAGAACCAAGCTGGATGCAAAATCAAAAAAGTGTACCTTCATTAGATATGGCATTGATGAATTTGGTTATAGGCTTTGGGATTTTAAAAATTAGAAAATTGTGAGAAGTAAGGATGTTGTATTCAATGAGAAGGTGTTGTACAAAGATCAGTTACAGCATCATGAGAAGAAAGAAAAGGATTATGTGGTGCTGGATGATACTCCAAATAGCAATGTTCTAGTGGTTCCTCATGCTCCACAACAACAACCAAAAATACCACAAACTCCAGTGAATGTTAGACAATCAACAAGGATAAGTAGATCTCTTGAAAGGTTTTCTCCCTCTTTGTATTCTATTTTGTTAACAGATGCTGGTGAACCAGAAGGGTATGATGAAGCTATGCAGGTGGATACACATGTTCAGTGGGAGCTTGCAATGAAAGAAGAAATGGACTCCTTTTTGAAAAATTAGACTTGGGAATTATGTAAGTTACCTACAGGTAAAAAGGCTTTACCAAATAAATGGGTTTACAGGCTGAAAGAGGAAGATGGAGGTAAGAAAAGATTTAAAGCCAGGTTAGTTGTAAAAGGATTTGCACAGAAAAAGGGCATTGATTTTGATGAGATATTTTCTCTGGTTGTCAAGATGACTTCTATTCGTACTATTTTAAGTATTGTGGCTGCTAAAGATTTGCATTTGGAACAACTAGATGTGAAAACTGCTTTTCTCCATGGTGATTTGGAGGAGATATACATGGAACAACCCCAAGGATTTGAGGTCAAAAGTAAGGAGAAACTAGTGTGCAGATTGAAGAAGAGTTTGTATAACCTGAAACAAGCACCTCGGCAATGGTATCTAAAATTTGATAGTTTTATCACTGAGCAAGGCTACAATCGGTGTAATTTTGACCATTGTGTTTATTTTAAGAGGTTAGATAATGATAGCTACATTATTTTATGTTTATATGTTGATGGCATGCTTGTAGCTGGGTCTAACATGGATCACATAAGAGAGTTAAAACAACAGTTAGCACAGTCATTTGATATGAAGGATTTGGGGGCAGCAAAACAAATCCTTGGTATGAAAATTTGCAGAGATAGGAAGAACAAAAAATTGACTCTATCTCAGGTTGCTTATGTTGAAAAGGTGTTGTAGAGATTCCATATGGAGAATGCAAAAGCTGTCAACACACCTTTGCCTAGTCATTTGAAATTGACTAAGGAGATGTGTCCACAAACACAAGAGGAGTAAGGAAAAATGTCCAAGGTACCATATACTTCTATTATGTCCACATTTACCTCTTGATTTACATATGGTTTTGAACAAACTTCTCCTCTATGATGGTTCCTCATTTGTCTCTACTTGAAATAATGCTCTCCTCATGACAAGTGATTCTCCTTTCTTAGGTTTACTCAATAGGCTGCTCTTCCACTATTCTCTATTCTCTTGCTTGTACTCCCTTTATTACATTCAAATGCTTTATGTTGTTCACCTCCACATTTAAAATGAGTTCTTCTAAATGTTCTCCTATTAGGTCCTCTTCCTTCTCTTCTATATCCTTCACTCTGGTATGGGCTAGGGTTTCCTCTGTGGTAGAAAGTTTTGTCATCTCTCCAGTGTGTATTGTTATCTCTATCCTCCTTCTTGAATCTATTTTCTTGTCTGTTCTGGTCATATGCATATGATCTTTCTCCTGTGGAAAATGTTTTACCTCTCTGAAATTTACCTCCTCTACCTCTCTATCTTTGATCATGCCTCTTGCTCAACTTTTCTTCAACCTTCAGGCCAAATGATATCCTTCTTTCAATGTTGTCATATTCACCAAACTCATTTCTTCTTAAATGTTCAATCTCAGTCCATTGATGTATCTAGCCACTTTCTCCTTCCTTGATTCATTATGTCCTATCGTTATGATCATCTTATGAAATTCTTCAATGTACTCCTTCACAGATTTCTCCTTTTGTCTCAAGTTTTGCAATCTCGTCAATAGTTCCAACTCATAGTCAGCAGGTATAAACTGATTCTTCAAGTTTATCACCATTCTATCCCACTTTGTAATCTTCTCTTTTCCTCTTCTATTTCTATCCAATTGAACTTGTTTCCACCATATAGTAGCATGTCCTTTCAACTTTGTATTTGGAAATTTCACCTTCTTCGGATCTTCAATTTCTTCATACTCAAAATATTCTTCTAGGTCATTTATCCAGTCAATCAACTCCTCAAGGTTCAAATTGCTAGTATAGTTTGGTATGTCAACTCTAGGTCTTTTCCCAATCTTTGAAATAGCTCACAACATCTTGACTTGATATGATTCTTCTTCTTCATCATCTCCTAGGGTTTCGCCATGTTGATTAGCGGATTGAAATTCTTCATCATCATCACTTTCAACATTAGGTCAAGGTGTCAATCGTCTTTACCTGTCTTCTTCAACAGCATCCAAGTGAACTCACATTATTTTCAAGGTAGTTTAAGTTTTGAAGTTAGTTTTGTTCAATTTGCAATTATAGTTACCAGATCTTTTTCCAATTAGTTACATAGATAATGTTTCTTTGATGATGAATTCATGAATAAAATCTTTCAATAGAATCTCATGTGATATTGTAAAGATTATGCAATAAATGATTTGGGATTAGTATGTGTCAATCTAAGAAATTATATTTGAGTCAGATCAGTGGAAATAGTCACTTGAGCAAGGGCGACTCAAGGTAACTATCCCTCACTTCATTTTATGCATGTTATCATTGTTGTAGCAGTTATTTTATAAATGCATGATCAATTAGATTCTTGAGTTATTCTAGTTTGCTTCAACTTATTGTACTCCAGAGTGTAGGATGTATGTTCAGATTATCACTATTAAGTTAACCTTTGAGCATTTATTCCTTAATAGAAATCAATTATAGTCTTTTATTGTATGTACCCATAGCAATAGTACTAGCATTATTTTCCTTCCTATTATGCAGTTTTGAGATTTATTAGAAAAGTGTAACACTGTATTAGAATGAGTTAGGTAGTCTTAAATCTTTGAAAGCACATATAGTGCCACTACCATCACAAGCTTACTAGCCCTGGTTGATAATTCAATGAAGGTCTTTCCAAAGGTCCAAGTGGACTATTCAGTCAAGTTTTTCCTCTGAATTGTGTGATTGTCACCAAGTTTACTAGACATAGTAAGGACACTACATTTTTGGCACCGTTGCTAGGGATGGTGCTACTTTCAGAGATCAGTTCTTGTTATTTTGAAGCTTTCCTAATTTAAACATTTTTCTTTTAGAAAATAGGATACTTAGGTGTCATCCCTCCAATACCAGAACATTTTACTAACATTGTGCAAGAGCCATTGCTATACAAAGTCATACCTATTGTATGCATAGGTAGAGAAACACTTTGGGAAGGTTTCTCCCTTCAACCCAACAAGCTAGAGTAGATATTGGTGACCATACTGATTAGAGCGAGGCTATTACTGAAGAATAATTTTCCCTCTCATCAACATCTATTGATAATACAGAGAGAACCTTCCAAAGAATGGTTGATGCAGTGGATGATCCACCAGAACATTTGACTTTTGAATTTCTAATTACCAACCAAGAGAGGGTTGCTGCTCTGAAGAATATACCTCCTTCAACATTGCCATTCTTCTATGGTTTGGTGACTGAGGATCCATTTATACATTCTTGTTTGAGTTTGATGTCCTATGTAGGAGATATGACCACACAATTGATTCTCATAGGCTCAAGCTATTTCTTGCTACTTTGAAGGATTCTACTCTGAGATGGTTTATGGCACTGGGAAAAGATGCTATTCCAAATTGGGACACAATGAAAACAAAATTCTTGGAGAAGTACGAAGATTATTGTAGAGGAATTGATAGAAGAGATGACATTTTCAAGATGACTCAAAAAGAGGATGAACCATTGGAAGATTATGTAGAAAGGTTCCAATTTTGCCTAAAGAAAAACCCACAGAATCGACTCTCAAATAAATCCCTAAAGCTTGTATTTTTAAGAGGAGTCAATGATGATTGCATGGATGCCCTTAACCTTATTGTGGCAAGAGATGTGTCTCAATTACCTTTTGATGATATCTACAAAGTTTGTAGGAACTACTCAAGGTCCTTTACCAAGAAGATAAGGGGGAAAGAACATATACCATTGGCAAGGCATCTAATTCAGTTTCAAGGGTAGAGTTGAGCAACCTGCTGACCAACATGAAAGAAGATATTATAAGTCACCTAGCTACTCAGTTGGATGCTCTACATTTGAAGAAGAAGCAGGAGGAGGCTAAAGCAATACTTATTGAATAATGCCCCAACTGCAAACATAGGAAAGCCAATTGCAAGTGTAAAAGGGTGGCTACTATTATAGAAAACAAATCAGAGAAACCACATTTTCAACCATTTGAAAGTGAAGATGGGTAGATGTTCTATGTTACACAAAGAAAGCCATGACAACTAAGACAAGGTATGCCACAAGACCTTCTAAGTTTCAATGCATCATTTCCAATTGGTAATCATAGTTTCTCTGGTTGGAAACCCCAGCCTTGGCCAAATACCCAAAGCCAATGGAAAAACCCTCAATAATGGAAAAACCCTTAGAAAAACTAGAACTAGCAACAAACAAGTGTATGGCCACAGTAAAATTCCTAAGGTTCCAATTATAATCCTCAATGACCAGTACAACAAAGTCAATGACAACCACAATGGCAAAAGGGACAGCAGTGGCAAAACTAAAATATGAATTACCCACAACAATAGGCTATTATGCCCAATCCATCAGACCCAACATCTCAGCTACTAAGAGCACCACAACTACCTACCCAACTTGCACCTAACCCCAATAATAAGCCTGTCCAATAGGCATACACTACCCCACTTATGGGGTAGAGGTGAGTGATGTCCACCTCAGGTTAGGGAAAACATTAGCTAGGCCTTCATCCCCTCAAATCACTGAGATTGTAGATGAGGAACCCACAGATGAAGCTCTAGACAATTCACCTCTTGATGTAGGAGCATCCCTAGTTCAAGAGCAATCTTGCATCAACAAAAAATATTTACATTTCAGTTTGGTTCTTTTCATTTTTCAGTACAGTTCAGTCAGTCTAGTCAGTAGCAATTTTTGTATTTTAGTCCACATTCTATCACAGTTTCATTTTAGACCTTGTGGAGTTGGACTTAGCATCTAGACACCTTCATGCACATCATATCCAGATCTTAGATCATTTGGATCAGATACCGGAAAGTTATCTCTATCAAAAGATTGACTATTTTCTTAGAATAGAGCATCCTAACAGTCTCAGACAATCAACTAAAGGAGAAGACTTGAGGAGCATTTCACAACTTGTGGGGCTAAATAACACATCATTCAATGTTGTTTGGATCATTTGTGGAGGAGTTCTAAACATTTAGGTCTAACCTATCCATGTACACACGTTACAGCTCTTCATTGGAGTTTGTGATCTTCTTTGGCCGACATGGAGGAATCTTATGTTTTGAAGATGATATATATTCATGTAATAGATGCCTAGGAAAGTAATTGATCATTAGTTCATAGTTGGATAGTTTGAATTCATTGCAAAGGAACTTCAAAGCTAAATCTTGTACATATTCTGCAATTTTGTAATCAGGCTTGTGAGCCCTAATTGTAAGCCCACATGTTGTCGAACAATTTGTATTTGAATTCTATGATATACTAAATGACTAAATCTTCATTTGCTTTATATCTTTGGGTTGTTTCTGTTGTGTTTACTCTAGTTGCATGGCCTAGATAGTTCACTTTGTTGACCCTCCTAACCATGACTGCACCAAGTGGTATAAAAGTGAAAGTTTGAATCTTTGGGAGAGAATTGAGCGAAGTTGGAGAAGGAATTCTATAAGATCTTGCTATGAATAGATTGCCAAGTCTAAGGCAGGTTACTTGTGTTGCAACCAATCACCGATTGTGAGGCAGTTGTCACCTTGTAGTCTGATCGCTAAATTTGAGGTAGTTACACTTGATCCAAGGAAGAGATGATGCTAAGGAGAATCCTTGTTGTTGGAACAATGGCTAGAAGAATGGGTGACATGATGGAAATATGTGATGTATTTTGGCCTATGTGATCTATTATCAAAGTGATAACATTCATAATTTTTTATAAAATTGTGCATGTATGCTCTTTTGAAAGCTATGATTCATTTTTTATTATTAGTAAATGGATGCATTGTGCCTCTTTTGTTTCCAAAATTTGAGATCATTTTTCGGTGCATCACCATAGATTATATTCTATATGTAATTATTTATTATTTAGTATCTCTCTCTCTTTCCTATATATCAAGGATTTAAGGAAGAGCCGACTTCTATAAAATCCAAAGGTTGTCTCATGAATCAAGTCCCACATTTTTGAGATTTCCTATCGTTGTTGGTTATATGAAAATTTAATCATTAGCATTTTTTAGCACCCTGGTCAGACCAAATTTTAGTTGCCTGATTAAGGGTCAGATCACATGAGTCAAGGACCTACTACGAGAACTTGTTTAGCCAAGGCCATACCATCAGGGGGTTTCAATTCAGGTGAAATTTTGTGGTATATTTTTTAGAACGTCTGGTTGAAATCCACCACTGATTCATTATGGTACTTTTGTATGCCTTTCAGTTCATGCACTGCAAAATTTGGATCACAATGATTTCCATATTGTTCTTTAAACTAATCCTTAAAGTCTTTGATATAATTGATTGAAGCATCAGGCAAATTCTTATACCAATCTCTAGCATCTTCAATCAAGGATAACATAAATAACTTCATGAGGACATCTTCATACTACACACCATAGCTATCCATAACTATCTCAAAAAAAAATTATATGTTCTTCTGCTGAAATAGAATTATTCCTAGAAAATTTTGGGAGTGCATTTCTCAAATCATTGTCAATTGGATCCGGATAGATCTGATATCTAGATAAATCTAGTTACCTGTATCTATTTATATTCAAGGGTCCCTGTAGATTTTGATATGGTTGGTATTGTTGATGCTAGTGGTGAGGTACATGTTGTACATTATGGTGTGGGTTTACATTACCATGCACATTTTGCTAGCAAGGTGAGGCATATTGCTGATGAGGAGGTGGATAGGTGTTAGCCATAGGTTGGGAAGTTGCATTATGTCATCTTGGGTTTGGTGGTGGAATATTTTGTTGTACATAATTTGTGTTACTTGGATTATGTAGTGCCTTTGAAATTTTTTGACCACTTACATTTTGGTGTGACGCCTGTTGATTACCTGTATGAGCAGGCCTGCATTGTTTGTGGAGTGATATATATTTTGAGTTACTTGTTGTACATTTAGATTTTATCCGTTGTAACTCTTGTCTATTAAAATAGGGTCTCTTATCTGAAATCATAAATCACCACTCCCTACATACTAGAGTGTGATAAATTCCAAGTAACTAATAACTGTAAAAGAAAGAAAGAAGAGTCAAATGAAATTGAGACTCTTGCTGTAATAGAACTAGAATGTGGACTGGTTGAATCAGTCACGTTGGACTCCTGACTACAACATAATTCTTTCCCTTCAATCATCTATATTAATTGTCATCACGATGCATAATCATCTTCATCAAGTGCCTCCATGCTGTAGTTGTTGCAATCAATTTATTTCAGAACCTCCCGTACTCTACTATCTAGGAACTCTTTAGTTGCGGGTTGCACCTTACAATTTCTTTGGCCCTAAGAGAATTCATTTCGTCTTGAAGCTCTTTTGGTACCCCGAAAGGTAGGGGAGTTATATTTTTTCTTGCATGAAGGATCTCTGCCAAACTTGGACTTGTTTCTCTTTGATTGGTTCTCCTCATGATTCCCACAACAACTAACTTTGCGAATGCAAGAATTTCACAATTAGTTATCTATGGTACACTAAGGTATTTTAGTGTTGATATTGCCTAAATTAATTACATTGTAATTGTAATAAAAGTTTCATGATGTCAGTAAAATTGAATCATCATAAAGAGTTCAGATTTCAACCCAATAAATAAAAACACAAGTATGGCCAATAAGAGATTTAATACCGCATTAATAAGCATCTATTCATATATATATATATATATTATGGGTAAGTGCAAGAAGATAGGGGGCCAAAAAGGGGTCTTAAGTGGCCACTTTTTTTTTCTGAAATCAGGAAATACTGGCCTTGGATGAGAAATTGAGCATAGTTACACTTAAAATTTGGAGATGCAACCAAAACAATGTTCATAGTGCTTCGAGTCTACTTTCTAAACTACTATTTTGTTTTGAAAATGGCATAGATTAAGGGGTTCAAAAGAGGGAGCCACAGAAATTGGTGTTGTTTCTGTCAAAAAAACATAACATAGCATGTTTTGTGGCTCCCTCAAAAGGTCAACTTTTTTTTGGTATTTTTAAAATCGCTTTAGTGAGAAATTAGCTAATAGCATGTAGTTTATGCCCAATTTTTCTGATAATTTTTTCATGAATATTTGATTTTTTACTAATTTTTAAAGTGGACACATCCTAAAAAATAGAATTTTGGCCGTGCTACCCCTATAAATTTTGAAAACTAATTGAAAATCATTTTTTTATTTTTTTAATATTTGTAGAATGGAGTCTAGTTTCTAAATATGTAATTTTTTTGAAATTTGAATGAATAGTTATTTTACAATGAAAAAAAGACCAAACAGTGGTTTTTGCCTAAAAACGGACACACAAACAAAAGAAATTAAAGATGAAAGGCTTAACATTGTTAAAATGTGAAAAAAATCACATCGTCAAATAGCTAAGAGAAAGCCTAACATTACCCATGTGTTCGATTTGTTCAACCTTGAAACACATGCAAATCTGAGGGTTAGCACGAACGAAATTATGTGAAATTTTGAAGAATATAGAAAAACACGTCTGTGACTGTTCATAAGGCACTCCAAGCCTTTGGGTTGGAAATCCAAAGCAAATCCCAAGCCCAAGGCTTGGGATTCCCAAAGCAAGAAATAACATGAGCACGTTATAACGCACTCGCGTTATGTTTTGCCTTGCATTTTTCTTTCCCGCAAGTCTGTCTTTTGTCATGTTTGACATAACGCGAGCGGGTTATAACGCGCTCGCGTTATGTCCCACTCAAATTTTTTTACGTTCAAGGCTATTAATCATGAGGGTTAAGGCATAAGGGATAGAGTTGGAGGGTTTACGGATAAGGGATTAGCGTTTAAGGTATAGTATCGAGCCTGTTGAGGGTCTAGGAATAGGGATAGCGTTTAAGGTTTAGGGATGAGGGATGACAGATTACGGTTGAGGGTCGAGGGATCAAAGTTAAGGGTTGAGGGATTAGGGTTTGACATTGAGGGTTGAGGGTTGAGGTTCAAGGGTCAAGGGTTTAGGGATAGGGTTTAGGTTCGAGGGATTAGGGTTAAAGTAGAGTGTGGAGGGTGTAAGGATTAGGGATAGGGTTGGAGGGTTTAGCGATAAGGGATTAGGGTTTAAGGTATAGTATCGAGTCTGTTGAGAGTTTAGGAATAGGGATAGCATTTAGGGATTAGGGATGAGGGATTATAGTTGAGGGATGATGGATTAGGGTTGAGGGTTGAGGGATTAGGGTTTAGGGATAAGGTTTAGGGTTGAGGGTTGAGGGATTAGGGTTTAAGGTATAGTGTTGAGGGTTGAGGGTTGAGGGTTTAGGATTAGGGTTTAGGGTTGACGGATTAGCATTTAATGTCGAGGTTAGGGTTAGAGTGTCGAGGGTAGAGGGATTAGGGATAGGGTTTAGGGTTGAAGGTTTAAGGATTGAGGGTTGAGGCTTTAGGGATGAGGGTTTAAGGCTTAAGATATAGTGTCAAGTGTTAAGGGTGTAGGGATAGGGTTTAAGTTTTAAGGGTTAAGGGTTGAGGGATATGGATTAGGATTTAAGGTATAGTGTTGAGGGTCGAGGGATCAGAGTTAAGGGTTGAGGGATTAGGGTTTGACGTTGAGGTTTGAGGGTTGAGGTTCGAGGGTCAAGGGTTTAGGGATAGGGTTGAGGGTCGAGGAATTAGGGTTAAAGTAGAGTGTGGAGGGTATAAGGATTAGGGATAGGGTTGGAGGGTTTAGGGATAAGGGATTAGGGTTTAAGGTATAGTATCGATTCTGTTGAGGGTGTAGGAATAGGGATAGCATTTAGGGTTTAGGGATGAAGGATTAGAGTTGAGGGATGACAGATTAGGGTTGAGGGTTGAGGGATTAGGGTTTAGGGATAAGGTTTAGGGTTGAGGGCTGAGGGATTAGGGTTTAAGGTATAGTGTTGAGGGTTTAGGGATAGGGTTTAGGGTTGAGGGATTAGGATTTGACGTTGAGGGTTGAGGGTTTAGGGTTTAGGGTTAGGGTTGAGAGATGAGGGATCAGAGTTAAGGGTTGAGGGAATAGGGTTTGACGTCGAGGGTTGAGGGTTGAGGTTCGAGGGTCAAGGGTTTAGGGATAGGGTTGAGGTTGAAGGGATTAGGGTTAAAGTAGAGTGTGGAGGGTGTAAGGATTAGGGATAGGGTTGGAGGGTTTAGGGATAAGGGATTAGAGTTTAAGGTATAGTATCGAGTTTGTTGAGGGTTTAGGAATAGGGATAGCATTTAGGGTTTAGGGATGAGGGATTAGAGTTGAGGGATGAGGGATTAGGGTTGAGGGTTGAGGGATTAGGGTTTAGGGATAAGGTTTAGGGTTGAGGGTTGAGGGATTAGGGTTTAAGGTATAGTGTTGAGGGTTGATGGTTTAGGGATAGGGTTTAGGTTTGAGGGATTAGGGTTTAGGGTTGATGAATTAGGGTTTAATGTTGAGAGTTGATGGTTGAGGGTTGAGGGTTGAGGTTGAGGGATAGGGTTAATGGTCAAGGGATTAGGGTTAAATAAGAGTGTCGATGGTAGAGGGATTAGGGTTTAAGGTATAGTATTGAGCCTATTGAGGGTCTAGGAATAGGGATAGCGTTTAGGGTTTAGGAATGAGGGATTAGAGTTGAGGGATGACGGATGACAGATTAGGGTTGAGGGTTGAGGGATTAGGGTTTAGGGACAAGGTTTAGGATTAGGGTTGAGGGATTAGGGTTTAAGGTATAGTGTTGAGGGTTTAGGGATAGGGTTTAGGGTTGAGGGATTAGAGTGAAGGGTTGAGGGATTAGAATTTGGCGTTGAGGGTTTAGGGTTTAGGATCAGGGTTGAAGGTCGAGGGATCAAAGCTAAGGGTTGAGGGATTAGGGTTTGATGTTGAGGGTTGAGGGTTAAGGTTCGAGGGTCAAGGGTTTAGGGATAGGGTTGAGGGTCAAGGAATTAGGGTTAAAGTAGAGTGTGGAGGGTATAAGGATTAGGGATAGGGTTGGAGAGTTTAGGGATAAGGGATTAGAGTTTAAGGTATAGTATCAAGTCTATTGAGGGTTTAGGAATAGGGATAGCATTTAGGGTTTAGGGATGAGGGATTAGAGTTGAGGGATGAGGGATTAGGGTTAAGGGTTGAGGGATTAGGGTTTAGGGATAAGGTTTAGGGTTGAGGGTTGAGGGATTAGGGTTTAAGGTATAGTGTTGAGGGTTGATGGTTTAGGGATAGGGTTTAGGTTTGAGGGATTAGGGTTTAGGGTTGATGAATTAGGGTTTAATGTTGAGAGTTGAGGGTTGAGGGTTGAGGGTTGAGGGTTGAGGGTTGAGGTTGAGGGATAGGGTTAATGGTCTAGGGATTAGGGTTAAATAAGAGTGTCGATGGTAGAGGGATTAGGGTTTAAGGTATAGTATCGAGCCTGTTGAGGGTCTAGGAATAGGGATAGCATTTAGAGTTTAGGAATGAGGGATTAGAGTTGAGGGATGACGGATGACAGATTAGGGTTGAGGGTTGAGGGATTAGGGTTTAGGGACAAGGTTTAGGGTTAGAGTTGAGGGATTAGGGTTTAAGGTATAGTGTTGAGGGTTTAGGGATAGGGTTTAGGGTTAAGGGATTAGGATTTGACGTTGAGGGTTGAGGGTTTAGGGTTAGGGTTAGGGTTAAGAGATGAGGGATCAGAGTTAAGGGTTGAGGGAATAGGGTTTGACGTCGAGGGTTGAGGGTTGAGGTTCGAGGGTCAAGGGTTTAGGGATAGGGCTGAGGTTGAAGGGATTAGGGTTAAAGTAGAGTGTGGAGGGTATAAGGATTAGGGATAGGGTTGGAGGGTTTAGGGATAAGGGATTAGAGTTTAAGGTATAGTATCAAGTCTGTTGAGGGTTTAGGAATAGGGATAGCATTTAGGGTTTAGGGATGAGAGATTAGAGTTGAGGGATGAGGGATTAGGGTTGAGGGTTGAGGGATTAGGGTTTAGGGATAAGGTTTAGGGTTGAGGATTGAGGGATTAAGGTTTAAGGTATAGTGTTGAGGGTTGATGGTTTAGGGATAGGGTTTAGGTTTGAGGGATTAGGGTTTAGGGTTGATGAATTAGGGTTTAATGTTGAGAGTTGAGAGTTGAGGGTTGAGGGATAGGGTTAATGGTCAAGGGATTAGGGTTAAATAAGAGTGTCGATGGTAGAGGAATTAGGGTTTAAGTTATAGTATCGAGCCTGTTGAGGGTCTAGGAATAGGGATAGCGTTTAGGGTTTAGGAATGAGGGATTAGAGTTGAGGGATGACGGATGACAGATTAGGGTTGAGGGTTGAGGGATTAGGGTTTAGGGACAAGGTTTAGGGTTAGGGTTGAGGGATTAGGGTTTAAGGTATAGTGTTGAGGGTTTAGGGATAGGGTTTAGGGTTGAGGGATTAGAGTGAAGGGTTGAGGGATTAGAATTTGGCGTTGAGGGTTTAGGGTTTAGGATCAGGGTTGAAGGTCGAGGGATCAGAGTTAAGGGTTGAGGGATTAGGGTTTGATGTTGACGGTTGAGGGTTTAGGTTCGAGGGTCAAGGGTTTAGGGATAGGGTTGAGGGTCGAGGAATTAGGGTTAAAGTAGAGTGTGGAGGGTATAAGGATTAGGGATAGGGTTGGAGGGTTTAGGGATAAGGGATTAGAGTTTAAGGTATAGTATCGAGTCTGTTGAGGGTTTAGGAATAGGGATAGCATTTAGGGTTTAGGGATGAGGGATTAGAGTTGAGGGATGAGGGATTAGGGTTGAGGGTTGAGGGATTAGGGTTTAAGGATAAGGTTTAGGGTTGAGGGTTGAGGGATTAGGGTTTAAGGTATAGTGTTGAGGGTTGATGGTTTAGGGATAGGGTTTAGGTTTGAGGGATTAGGGTTTAGGGTTGATGAATTAGGGTTTAATGTTGAGAGTTGAGGGTTGAGGGTTGAGGGTTGAGGTTGAGGGATAGGGTTAATGGTCAAGGGATTAGGGTTAAATAAGAGTGTCGATGGTAGAGGGATTAGGGTTTAAGGTATAGTATCGAGCCTATTGAGGGTCTAGGAATAGGGATAGCATTTAGGGTTTAGGAATGAGGGATTAGAATTAAGGGATGACGGATGACAGATTAGGGTTGAGGGTTGAGGGATTAGGGTTTGATGTTGAGGGTTGAGGGTTTAGGGTTAGGTTTGAGAGATGAGGGATCAGAGTTAAGGGTTGAGGGATTAGGGTTAGACGTCGAGGGCTGAGGTTCGAGGGTCAAGGGTTTAGGGATAGGGTTGAGGTTGAAGGGATTAGGATTTAAGGTATAGTGTTGAGGGTTGATGGATCAGAGTTAAGGGTTGAGGGATTAGGGTTGAGGGTTGTAAGGATTAGGGATAGGGTTGGAGGGTTGACGGATTAGGGTTGAGGGATTAGGATTTGACGTTGAGGGTTGAGGGTTTAGGGATAGGGTTGAGGGATTAGGATTTGACGTTGAGGGTTGAGGGTTTAGGGATAGGGTTGAGGGATTAGGATTTGACGTTGAGGGTTGAGGGTTTAGGGATAGGGCTGAGGGTTGAGGGATTAGGATTTGACATTGAGGGTTGAGGGTTGAGGGATCAGAGTTGAGGGTTTAGGGATTAGGGATCTATAGTAGGACAAAATGCGAGTGTGTTATAGCGCGAGCGCATTATAACGCGCTCGCATTTTGTATTTCTTTTGAAACGGTAAAAAAGTGGTTACCCCCATGATCCAGGCCCACATGCTCTATTTTCTTACTGATTCTGCACGTGCTCCGACAAAAAAGAAGTGCTTTCATGCTATTAAGAAGTTCACATGCACATTTGACACATTGTACCACCTTTGCATGATCTTTCCACCACCTTTTCTGCTTTGCCAACTTGAGAAGGTGGAAATAACATAGTTTTCAAACCAAGTTTGATATATATCTATTCAAGTTTCAATTTTTTTAGTATTGCAATGTTAATTGTGATTCAATTTTAAGAATTTAACATTGAAAAGGAAGCAAGTGGTGAAAAACTCAAATTATTGAGGAGTTTGATGCAAGAAGATAAAAACACTACATAATTGGGTACTCTCTCCATTCAAATCTTCATTTTTTAGGTATGTCAAGTCTTTACATGCATGTTCTTTACATTTTCCTTATTTCGGATTGAATTACTTTATCATGCTTTATCATACATGTTTAAAATAGACACATTCCCAATCAAGAAAGCAACCTACAATCTCACATGATGCCATGTATATTTTCTACACTTGGGCTCTTTAATAATTATGTGTAATAAACAAACCTTAGTTCATACCATGATGTCAAACTATACAAGAATAAATCCTTACAACATAAAAAAAATACAATCCCACTATTATCATGTATTCATTTCTTAGGAACTAATATTGGTCTCTTTATCATGCTACAGACAAATTCTCCGTCATGCCGAGGAAACGATCAAGAATTAAACCAACACAGGAAGAGATAGAAGCTAAGAATGCAAAGAAAGCAATGGCTATGAGGGAACTTCGTGAGAAGAGGAAATTGGACACGATAAATGAAGACATACCAATTGAAGAGGAACCACAACCATCACAAAGAGATATGGTATTGGTGGCACAAAGAGAACGAATGCAAAAACTTCGTGGTACGAGAGATTTGAATACCATAGTTGGAGACACATCCTTTACCGCAAGTCAACATGTAGGGACACCATCTACCACATCTCAAGTTGAGAGTACATCATCACTCACATGTGATGAAAGAGGTACGCCATCGTTCCCACCTCAACCTCAAGGTATGTCATCTATTCCATCTTCGATCGAAGGTATGCCATCTAACCCATCTCATTTAAATATTGATGAAATTCCTAATGTTGAGATGAATTTACCTAACTTGACACCACCTAGAATTTTGCATAGAAAGCCAAAGTATTTGATTGATATTGATGAGAATATTTTGCAGCCAATGGAAGGTAAGATTCCAAAACGCACTTGTAGAAGATATGCTAATAAGATTTGGAGATTGTTCTTTGAAAAGTTAAATGAGACTACAAGATGTCAACTATTCGTTGAAATGATGCGAAGTATAAAGTATAGGTCTATCATGAAGATTCTTGGGTTGAGAACATCAGAGGCTTCAAGTGAAAAATCTATTGTCAAGAATCTAATGAGTGCGTATGAGAGTGTGGGTAACACCTCACGCACAAAAGATAGTAATGCAACACGGCGTGTGATTACATCGACTATAGTAAGTAGTCAAACGAGGAAAGCTCATCTCATTAGAAAGACAAGTCAAGAATTGAGAATTAATAGGAAAACTTTATCAAGAGCCGTTGGAAGACGCCAAAGAATTGAGGACACTAATGCCAATGAATTATGGGCGTTCTCGGGGAGACTACCACGAAAAGATAAACCAATTGTTGAAGCATTGAGATCACTAATTGAAGACTTTTGGAAGAATTACACAAGGGTATCTCCCAATCAAAGGGATGTGTTAAGAAGGAGAATTGGTAGTCAGAACCGCGAGCCACATCCAAAGCATTTTTTGGATGAGACTCAAACACAATTTTATGGTAAATTTCTAGAGAAGTATCCTCAAATTAAAATTTGTCAAAGATATTTTGAAATGCTAAAACCTTTCTATGTTAAGATAAATCACACACGCACTACTTGTTGTTGTAGATTACATATTGAATTTTCTAACCATTTTGATGCTTATAGGTCTATATGTTTAGATATGCATACTAACAATGATTTGCAGGGTTGTGCCATATGTGCCCCACCAACATCTTCAAGAGACTTCATATCAAGAATTTTATGTGAAAGAGAGGAAGGTTAAATATTCTACAAGAAATTATGCTTGGATGGCACATGTCATCATTGCGGTGGCTTGCAACATTTGCCAATATGTGAACATATGGAAATAACACATGTGGTTGGAAATGAACTAGTAGAGTTTGGCAAGTATAAAATAGTGGCATACAATACAAAAGATGGTAAAGAAGCAAAGAGGTGTGAATTAGTTATTGAAAAGATTCCAGTGTATCAGTTTATGCCTATATTTCGTGACAGCATAGTGTATGAGTATGCAAGACATGCCCATAGAGCTCGATGGTTGGACTTGCAATTCAAGTTATGCAAGGACACATTTTCGGTTGGTAGCATTGTTTCAGTCATCGACTTTGCAGAGAACTACAGTTTATAGCCACAACGTGAGATGCAATCACAATATTACAACTCCACACAGGTTTCTATATTTGTGCACATCACATTCATTCATGCGATTGATAGTACAGAGGATGATAGAAAGATCATAAGGGAGTATAATTTCTATATTAGTGATGATCGTACGCATTCTACGGAGTTCGTGCAAGGTTGCTTTTAGGTGTTCTACAATGATTTGGCTAGAAGGGGCATATCGTTCAGTCAGCATATCATATGGTTGGATAATTGTGCATCACAATTCAAGAACTCGTAGAATTTCTATTGGCTGAGTAGGAGGCATAATTTTACAAGTATTCAACATATGTGGAACTTTTGTGAGGCCGGGCATGGAAAGGGGGAGCATGATGGTGCAGGAGCATGTATCAAAAGAGCCATAGCATGAGAAGAGTTAAAGTATAAAGACAATGCAAAGTTGACAGATGCAAAATTGATTGTCGAGTGGTGTAATGCTTCCATGGGTCCAGGTAATGAAGGTAAGTCTTTAGTTCGTAGATTTTTTTGGTTGATAGATGATACTAACATTGCACCATATGACGATTGTTGTACACTGATAGGATCAAATGAGATGCACTCTTTCAGAAGCTCAATTGCAGGTTCATGGAGTATCCATACACGAAAGATGTCATGCTTTTGTTCTTCCTGTACAATTCAAGTCTGGGATGAGTGCGAGTCAAAGGAGTAGGTTGACGAATGGCAGTTAAGTTATCTTAGCCCACTTGACACGTATCGACCCCCGATGGCACTGGAACTAACACAGATGGAATCGTCAGTTGACTTTGACCCCATATCAGATTTAGTTCAACCAGGTAATATAGGGCACGTATATGCATCTAATTTCATCTAGTTCAACCAGGTAATGTCATCTTACTTTGTAGTGTTTTTGTAATGTTGACTAATTTAATCTAATTTGCTACACATATCAATGTAGGGCACGTATATGCAGTTATTGCAGATGAAGATAATGAAGAGGGAATAGATTATTACTTATGTCATTGTGTTGAGGCCAACAAGAAATTGGAGGCCCCTATTACAGATGGAGAAAACATCGAATACCCTATAGGATCAGTGGTTATTACTGGAACATGGATTAGAAGGTACCCACATAAGAGTGTTAATATTTGGCTATTTCAGGACTTTGACATGCATCGGAAGATTCTTCATTACTCGAACCTTGTCATGGCATCCAATGTTCATTTGATAAAGTATCGGGGTAGACCTTTGAACAAAATATTGTGGAAGGTGCGTGAGTCTGACCATGAAGCAATACTTGACACAATAAAGAGTAGAGCAAATCCAGATGGTTCATTGGATTAATTTGTAAGTATTCACATTGATTTTGTAAAGTTATGTTACATTGAGTTGTAAGTATGCACATTAATTTGTAAGGTTTGTCTTTTTTTATTTCCTCCTGCATTTTTACACATATGTACACATTTTTACATCATTATGTTATGCATTTTTGGTGTCCTACTCCTGATGCGACCAAACTCATAACTCACCCTACTAGACACCATTTGATGATCTCTCCAACACTCTGGATCCAGGGCGCCCAATCATGATGATGACCTATATACCATTCTCCCAAGGCGCTCATAATGAATGAAAAGAAGACCAAGGGCGCCCAAGCTTAATAGACTTATTTCTTTCAATTTTGATCATCCAAACTCTTGCAATATGACATCCACTTTCATCCCTTTAGATCTTCCTTCACATATAGGGTGCCAAATCAATGCATTAAAGTCTCTTGATATTAGGCGCTCATGATGATGAAACTTAGAGCTTTTTCCTTTCCTATGCACTCATCTAAGATGTTTGAATGATAAGGAGCGCCTCAACCTCTATAATGGACATTGGGCACCAAATCAAGGTGATTTTAAGTCACTTTGAGTCATTTGGGGTCAGTTTGAGTCTTTGAGTCATGTTGCAAAAAAGTGTCAATGTTGTCAAGTTGCACAAAGCAACTTTTGCATTTTTGGTGTCCTGCTCGTGATGTGACCAAACTGACTGTTCCAACGCATCTGGATAGGTACATTTATGCTAGGCATGGTCCTGTTTTTCACCCAAACATGTCGAAACAGTCTGAGCTACATTGTACCAACGATATCCCTGAAGAGTCCAAAGTGCAAAAAGGCTGCAATCTTTGATAAGATGTTACTTGAAAATCGTGTCACTTAGAAACATTCTGTCTGAGGCAACGATATCATGTAGAGTGCCTCTACAATAACCTCTCTCAATTTTTTATAGCTCTGAGGCATTTACCCGTGGTGAAAGGTTTTTTGCTGCCCCAAAAATTGTCAGAAGGAGGCAGTGTAAAGTTGCAAAGGGGTGTAACTTTTGTCCTGCTCCTAATGTGACCAAACTAACTGTTCCAACACATCCGAATGGGTACATTTATGCTAGGCATGGTCTTATTTTTCACCCAAACATGTCGAAACAGTCGGAGCTACATTGTACCGACGATATCCCTGAAGAGTCCAAAGTGCAAAAAGGTAGCAATCTTTGACAAGATGTTACTCAAAAACTGTGTCACTTAGAAACATTCTGTCTAAGGCAATGGGATCGCGTAGAGTGCCTCTACAATAACCTCTCTCAGTTTTTTATAGCTCTGAGGCATTTGCCCGTGGTGAAAGGTTTTCTACTGCCCCAAAAATTGTCAGAAGGAGGCACTGTAAAGTTGCAAAGGGGTGTAACTTTCATCCTGCTCCTGATGCGACCAAACTGACTATTCCAACGCGTCCGAATGGGTACATTTTATGCTAGGAATGGTCCTATTTTTCACCCAAACATGTCAAAACAGTCGGAGCTACATTGTACTGACGATATCCCTGAAGAGTCCAAAGTGCAAAAAGGCAACAATCTTTGACGAGATGTTACTCAAAAACTGTGTCACTTAGAAACATTTCATTTGAGGAAATGGGATCACGTAGAGTGCCTCTACAATAACCTCTCTCATTTTTTTATAGCTCTGAGGCATTTGCCCGTGGTGAAAAGTTTTCTGCTGCCCCAAAAATCGTCAGAAGGAGGCAGTGTAAAGTTGCAAAGGGGTGTAACTTTTGTCTTGCTCCTGATGTGACCAAACTGACTATTCCAACGCATCCGAATGGGTACATTTATGCTAGGCATGGTCCTATTTTTCACCCAAACATGTCGAAACAGTCGGAGCTACATTGTACCGACGATATCCCTGAAGAGTCCAAAGTGCAAAAAGGCAGCAATCTTTGATGAGATGTTACTCAAAAATTGTGTCACTTAGAAACATTCCGTCTGAGGCAACGCAATCATGTAGAGTGCTTCTACAATAACCTCTCTCAATTTTTTATAGCTTTGAGGCATTTGCCTGTGGTGAAAGGTTTTCTACTGCCCCAAAAATCGTCAGAAGGAGGCAGTGTAAAGTTGCAAAGGGGTGTAACTTTCGTCCTGCTCCTGATGCGACCAAACTGACTGTTCCAACACGTCTGAATGGGTACATTTACGCTAGGCATGGTCCTATTTTTCACCCAAATGTGTCAAAATAGTCAGAGCTACATTGTACCAACGATATCCCTAAAGAGTCCAAAGTGCAAAAAGGCAGCAATCTTTGACGAGATGTTACTCAAAAATTGTGTCACTTAGAAACATTCCTTCTAAGGCAACGCGATCACATAGAGTGCCTCTACAATAACCTCTCTCAATTTTTTATAGCTCTGAGGCATTTGCCCGTGATGAAAGGTTTTCTGCTGCCCCAAAAATCGTCAGAAGGAGGCAATGTATTAAGTCAGGATGAAAGCCTATTCACTCTAGGCGCCTGCTTTTGACCAAATCACACATGCGCCTTGAACAACTCTGTCTTCAAGGTGCTTTTCTCTAATCTCTGTAACTCTCCAAATCCACTAAGGCGCAAATTTTACCTCTTGGGCTCAAGATATAGGTTCTTCATCCAAGGCGCCAGAATGGTCCAAAGGCGCATTTCACCTCTAACCTCACCTCTGACCTTACTTTGAGGCGCTAAACCTTTTGACATTTCAAGTAACTTCAAGAGAACTATTTTTCCTTAAGGTGGTTCACTCCTTGCAATTGGATGTATGGTACTTGTAACTCATTTGATTGACTTTGTAATGTTTCTTCTTCTCACAGAGTAGATAAGGATGATATGAGCTTACTTCATGAATCGGAGTAGAAATCTCTCTTGGACTTGCTAGGTGAAAGGACTTGAACTTGAAGGACTTGAAGTTGATGAAGTGATCCTTCATGATGGCCTTTGACATTACCTTCTCGGAGTGTAGATGATAACACCTTCCTTGGATAAAGTGGATAACCTCTGACCTAAACTTTGAAGCTTGATGAATCTTGAAGATTGGGTTTCCTCCTACTCCCCTTCTGGGCTCCACTCTATCAAAGGCGTATTTAGTTGTCCAAGGCGCCAACATTCACTCAGGGGCGCCCAAAGAGAAAGTTTACAACTCTAAGGCGCTAAACTCTTATGCAAAAATGGTCATCATCAAAGGCGCAAAAATGGGTCTCTGGGCACCAATCTCTACAAGACATTCCATCTCATTGCTCTCCTCCATTACAAGAGCTCACTTACCTCAATCTTGGGCGCATACCAACATCCCAACATCCAAATCACCTAGGCGCTCAAAACCTTCAAGACTCAAGGTGCATTTTATGATCAAACAAGGTATCTCCTGAACAAGGCACTCATAGTCTCATCAGGGCGTTAATCATCATCATGAGCACTCATATTATTCTAGGCGCATAGTTATCTCTGGAATGCTCAAGGTGCTCAAGGTGCACATACCCTTCTCTAGGCTAGTTTACACTTATTCAAGGCACTCATTCCAAACTTACATGAACTCCTCATTACAAGATGCACAAACTAGATGATCCTAGGGCATAAGGGTGCTCAAACTAGATCTTTGCAAAAACTCCCCAAGCATTCAAACTTTTAAGGCGCCAAAAGTGGTCTTTTCTACAACTTCTCTAGCCATATGCCTTGGGTGCTCAAACCTTCCTTGAACTCCAATTATTCAATTCAGGGCGCTCAACTACCTCCTCAAGGTGCTCTATCTCAAGTATCATTACTCTTCTTAAAGACCTAGGCGCACATTGTGGGGTATTCTACTCAACAAGACCTAGGCGCTCATTATGAAGACTCCAATTATCAAGGTTCACTTCAACTTTCAAAAGCGCATTTTGGACTCCAAAGGCGTTAGGTTAAAGCCACTAGGGTGCTAGATACCAAAGGGGGCAAGGTGTTAGAACCTCCTTTAAGATGTAAGAAAATCTCCTCAAGGCACAGCTAAAGGCGCTCCAAACCATACCAAGGCGCTAATATCCTCATCCAAGGTGCTAAAACACTTAATGCAAGTTCTTCAAGTTCTTCAAGTACTTATCCAACTTGATTCCTCCAACACAGGGCGCATATCTTTCTTCATGTCTTCTCTGGGCGCATTTCAAGGTTTGATCTAGATGGTGCAATGTCTACTTAAGTTGGCCCCAGGGCACTAAGTGAGTACTCTGAGCAAATCTTCTCCGGATGCCCAATCTTGTCCAAGGCGCCAAAACAATACCTCCCACTATAGGCGCTAAATGACTTATCCAATTCCTTGAAAACATTTGAAGTGTTTTACCTTCCAAGGTGATTAATTTCTATCATCTGTGGCGCATATTACCCTTAGATATTCAACGTTACTCTCTTCATCAAGACCTCTCCCCATCAAGGCGCCCAAGTCACTTCAACATGCCAAGAATACTCCTTAAATGCCATCCTCTTGAAGGCGCTAGATTGGTTAAGGCATTCATCTCTGGAGACTTTAATCATCAGGGCACTCTCATTCCATTAGTAAGGCGCTTCTACTCTTAGGCACAAATTCAACTCAACCAAACCTTTCCTGATGATGGCCTATGCTTCTAGGCGCTCATTTACTCTGAAATGGACCAACCTCAACTCCAAGGCGCATTTCCACTTGATCTTCATCCTGGCACTAGATGGAAGTTTGAAGTTTGATTTTGATTGACACAAGGCATTCAAGGGGCATGAGTCACTTACCTTTGCTTAGGCGCTACTTCATGCTCTCTGCCACTTCAAAGAGCCCTTTTATCATCCTTCAAGGTGCCAATTCCTCCTAAGGCGCATCATCTTTCTTTATCAACCCATCTAAGGTGCTTTGTCTAGACTCATTACCTTCCTTAGGCGCCAACACCAACTTCAAGGCAACTAAAGGTGCTCAAGTCACTTCAAGGCACCAACTCATGGACAATCTAATCCTCCGCATCATTAATATTCAAGACCCTGACAACTTGGAAATGAGATCGCATAAATCAATGCAAAGCATCTGAGCTCAAAAAAGAGGGGGTCCCCAGTCTGATGGGGTGATGTGTGATTTGGTCATAACAGGAAGTACCTTGACGACTTAGATTAAGATGGAATTCACCTCCAGAATGTTAGGCGCTTGATAGAAGATAAAGGTGCTAGGGTAAAAGAGCTTCAAAAGTTTGATGTCAAGTGTGAATTGAGATAATAGGTGCTGAAACCAGTTGACATTACTCCAAACATGCGCCTAAGAGAGATGCAAGTCCCCAAGACCAATTTTGGAACAAGACACTCCATCAGAGGGTAAGATGATAATCCTTGGAAGTCAAGTGTTTCAAAGATTCTTTGAGAAATTGACAAATTGTAACCTAGGCGCCAAAACCCCTGAGAATCCTCCTATCTGGCGCCTAGAACTAGAATGGGTGCCTAGAACTAGAAGGCGCCAATGCATGAGTTCAAGGATCCTCCATTGGAGCACCTAGCCCAGATGGCTATAGATTGAAAGTTTTAAAGCTAAGTGATGTCTCTTACGTGAATTCCTAGCCCAGGTGCATGTGTTGGGAAAAACTCTTTGGCTCTGGGGCCTAGAATTGGGAGCTTTGTAAGATGCACCAATTGATGAAACATTTCCATTTTGCACCTAGAATAGAACTCTCTCACATAGTTGAAATTGACTTGATAGAAGGATATAAGTCTTAAGGACTAGTTTGGCGCCTCACTTGCCTATCTCACCTTTGAAAGGCGCTTTGGTTGATGATCATCATTGATGGTGCCTAGTGAAATGAAAAGCTATTTGCATCTCCAAAGGATCAAAATTGGATTAGGAGATCATCCTTGCAGTTGAGATTGACAGAGAAGTGTTAAAGGAATCACTTCAAATGGGCGCCTAAGCTAGTTGAGGTGCATATCAATTCCACTGTAACTCCAGACTGACGCTTAGGATCCAGTCATCTCCTAAGGCACAGTTCCATTCACCCATGACCTCGCTTGGCGTCTAAAACTTGGAAACTCCTTTGGAAAGCTCCTGTTGCGCCTAGAAGCATGAGTTTGGGATATCAACTTGCAAAAGGCTTAGAAACTCTTCAAAGATGTTAGGCACAATCCCATGGCACTGGAGCTCAGTTTTGGCACCTTCAAGGAATAGCACATGAAGGAACTTGGGAGGTCAGGTGCTTGTAAAAGGGAACACCTTGGAACATCTTCCAGGGGTTGAAGTAGTAAGAAAACATCAAGTGAGTCTAGGTGCACTCCCTTGTGTGAACAGTTTAGCTCTGGCGCCTAGCCACAGAGTGAGCCAGAAGAAGTAGTTTGGACATTAGAAGATAGGCGCTCATTCTACAATGAAGCATTCCACCTTCCTAATCAACAAAGACTTGAAAGAATTGACAAAGGAAGCCAAGGCGCACCTTCTACTTGTTTCCACCTCCAGAATGCGCCTAACCTTGAAAGGGGGTTCAAAGATGTTTGTTAGACCTTTTCACTCAAGGCGCTCACCTTAGGCGCACTTTCTAAGTCCTTGTCACCTCAAGGAAACACCTAGTTTGGAAGGCGCTTGCCCTATTCTCCACTCCTTTCAATTGGTGCCTAGAACACAGAATGCATGAAAGGAGCGCCTAGACTCCAGAGGGCTCATTTGGGCACCTAGCATTTAAAACACTTTTTTAATGATGATGTTTTGGCGCCTACTCTTGGAAACAATCCAGAGCATCCATAAACTCTAATTGGCGCCTAATGTTGACAAGGCGCAACTTCAGGAGGAGGTCACCTCAACTTGGCACCCAAGTCAAAAAAACCTGTAAATCCTTCATTTGGTATCTGTTTATTTGACAAAATTCTCTCTGCAAAGCTATTGAGCTTGTAATCTTGAGGCTTGCGAGTTTCAAGTGTTGGGGTGATGCTCTCTCAACAAGCAAGGTGATGCTCCCTTGTGATACTGTGAGGTGTTGACATTCAGTTGACATCATTGAGTTCAATTGAGTTGCTCAGGTAAGGAAGACATTGTAACATCAAGGCTTCAAGGCCTGTCCTTGTATTTCCATTGAATGAGTTGTACTTCATGCTATTGAAAGCATTTTCCATGTAATAAGACATTGCAAGTCGATTGAATCAAGTAACAAGACAAGTACCCAACTCTAATGTTGTTTCATTCAAATAGTTATCTTGATGTATATCTTTATGTTATTGAAGTAGTTGATGAATTGTTAGCAAGTAAAAGTGTTTAAGTAAGGAAAATTTTTTGTAGAACTAGTTGGGTATCTTACACTTACACCATGCCTATCCATCAAACATCACAATGCAATCAAAATCCTAACAACATGCCCATGATCCAAGATCAAGTGCAATCATGCAAAGATATTATCAATCACAAGCCTATTAAGAATGAACTAGAGTCTTCTAGTACCATACTTTTCCATCAAACACCATCATGTAATCCATGGCCTATCAAGCCTATCAAAGAAAATGCAAACATCCTATGTAATACAATCGGACTTTAAATATTTGAAGTAGCCATCTACAAATATCCATTCAAAATTGGATTTATAATGCAAGTATGGATACCATCAATAAAAAAGATTTGTATTAACCAAATATCCATATAGGCATACATCAATATCTGTCGATATAAGTATAACATATATACAAAATAGCCATATAGGCTTACAAGAATGCCATATAGGCATACAATGTCAACTATGTACAATACAAAATATATGTCCACAAATGCCATATAGGCATACAACAGAGGAACACAATAAAAAGTCATTCCCCTCTGGCTGGTGAAGAGAATAAATCATGAGCAGCCTTTGATCTTCTAGGGGATGGAGACATGCATGTGGGTGGTCTACTATGAACCCGAGGGCTACTCCTCCTATTTAGTTCTTCCTGCACCTTTACCTGTTACAAAAAAAAAGTATAGACATTAATATATAGAAATTACATGTTATAAAAAAATGAAACATTTAACAAAATAATCACTTACCGCTAACATATAATCTGTCTCCCCGCTTGCCTCAGTAGCAGGTATAGGCCCTGGTGATGTCATGTCCTATAGAAACCATCCAGATAGAAATTAAACTTCAAATCAATAATCTTTTAATTTTTCAAAAATAGACAACTATAACAATGAATGTAAATTGAAATTTACTAATTTGCCTCATACCCCTGTCAATGCCATAGAGCTATGAATCGCAGAGGCCACACCCTGCTCCATTGCCCTATGAACATGGGGAGGTGTATCCGCAGCTTACATCATCTGGAAATAAAACAACATTATTCAATTACGAAAACTATAATAGTGATGCAAATCATGGCTCCTAACATACACACACGTTCATCTAAACATGGAAGTACACACAATAAAACACACAAATCACATACAAAAATTTAGTAAGTACAATTCATTCATTAAACTATTTATTTTATTACCTCCGTAAAGCTTTGAAGTCCACCACTGCTAGCAGGTATTGCCATGAAATCTATAGTGTTAACCTATTCAACATCCAAAATCAGAAATTAGAATACCATTCATATAACGATGCTATTCACATGTAATATTTATAATTGTTTACTAGTTACATACCTCGACAGTAGATGATCTAGTGAAAAATGTAGGTGGAGAACCACTAAAAACTGCATCGATGCTATGACCCTAAAATTTCATTAAAATCATCAATTTAAATTAGTTAATCTTGTATTTCATAAATGAAATTTAATAAATTAAATTCAATAAACTTGCTAATATTTACCTGAGTATCAAGGCTAAAAGTCTCACTCAGGAGGGTATCTGTCATCACCATCTGCTCAGCTGCAAATGTAGCCTGTGCACCTGCGTCCTGACTGTCCATGGGGTCATAACCACAGGCTGACCCGCAAGCCTGGCAAGTATGCGGTGGGACCCTACTCCTTGCACTATCTCCCAACCCACTCTGTGTTGCAAGATTGGCATGCTTTATGATGCTCTGGGTCAAGGCACTAATCAACCTCAGTGTATCGACCTCAACACTCTCCTTCACAATGGAAGGGATAGAAACATGCTCGTGGGCTGGTCTGCTGATTACTCGTCTCACTACCCGCTGTGGGTCAAGACGTGCCCTTGGTCTATCCTGTGCTGAGCCCCCACCTCTACCCTGGAAGTCCCGCATATCAAAATAGTTTGGCACTTTATTGAGGACAAACTCGCAGTAGAGTTTCCTCAAAAAGTAGTGTGGGACCTCATTATTATTGCATGGAGGATGGTCAAAAACCATCCACCACCTCTGCCCCAAATTGTCCCTTATCATTTGGTTGTTGCACCAATGGATAGGGAACCTCTTGCATGTAATGGGTGGAGGTTGATTTGTTTGTGGATTTGTGAAAATTGAACACAAGTCTAATTTTGTAATTTGTAATTTTTTAACATCTTGGTATGACAATTTATCTGCATAGTAATCTCTAAACTCTCTCTTTTTATCGGTCCAACTAGTTATTTGCTTGCTAATTGAATTTACATTTGATAACATAGACTCAAGAGATTCGGCAAGCGTGGACCTATGCAAGGTTGAAGTGGAAGGATCTTTCAACCTTGCAATTATATCTTCAATTTATTTTTTGTTGTTTTCAATTTCCCCCATTATATTATCTTGTGTTCCAGGGGCATGTCGAGGAATGAATGGAGGAGGTTGTTGTTCTGCAGGTATTTCCTCCTCAGGATTTTGTGGATTTTGAGGAGGAGGAGGAGGAGGTGCATTAACATTTCCTACAATTAACAAAATATACATCAAAAATCAACAAAAACCTACCTATTTAGGAAGAAATTCAAACAAAAAAACAAAGATAACTCACCCCTTTGGCGTGCTCGACATCGCGGCGGCATTTTGGCGATGAATCGACAAGCTTTTTGTGTTGATTGGCGTTTTGTAGAACGCAAGCGCGTTTTTGAGGGTTTTGAAGCCACGGGCAGAGGAGAAAATCAGAATAAAATGAAATGGCATTGCTTTTTTTTTATTTATAATAAGTTATAATGCGAGCGCGTTATAACGCGCTCGCGTTATGGCTTGGTAATGACGAACCTGAGGATTGTCATTACCAAGCCATAACGCGCTCGCGACTTAAATTTTTTTGAAAATTTTTTGGCCACTTTTTGGCCCCCCATCTTCTTGCACTTACCCTTATATTACATGGCCATGCCTCATTCTTTTTCTTCTTTGGGGTCTTCTTGCCCACACCCAAAAGGAAAATCTCGAACTGCTGATGGTTTTTTCTTACTCATCATTGGAGGGTCCTTTTTCACTAGCCTACGATTAGCAGAGGTACTGCCAATATCCTTTCCACATTCTAACTTTAGTTGTTTAAGAGTCACAACCAAGGGCTCTGAGTCAGATATGGTTTTAATTTCCTCCAAGTTGAGGGGGTTCTTTCCAGATTCCTTAGAGTTGTCGAGGACCTCGGGGGTGGCAAGAGATTTTTTTAAAGACATTCTTTTTTCTTTCCTTCCACAGCCCATGGCTGCAAAAAAAGAGAAGGAATTTTTTTAGTACATACAAAAGTTGGTAGCACTTTGGTCTAGAGTTGGAACCTGGTGCTCTAATACCCTTTGTAATAAACACGCCAATCACACAATTTTTTTTAAGATCTATTACTCAACCAATATACAGAAATACAAAACAAATACACATGATTGAGTTAGCCACTGCCATATCAAAGTTTGATTGGGTGCTCCATTGCAATAAGACAATGATCCTTAATTAATTAAATTAGGCAATTCATAATAATGTATAACATATAGCTAGGATAAACATTTAGGACAACATTTGTTCTAATTTAAGTCATTCATAATATACAACCAGGATAAACATTTAGGATGGCAATTATTCTAATTTAAGTCTTCATACAGAACCCTTGTTTATGACTTTATAAGTTCTAGAAATTGTTGTCCCAACTAAGCATGACAATAAGGAACTTCAGCTTAGAATTTAGAAGTCTTTTACCTCTATAGAACATTCTATGTCATATTGTTGTCCAGGCCAGGTTATAACATCACCTTGGTAGCAGTAGTCCTCCCAAAATGACTATTGTTAAAACAAACTAAGAATAATAATACCAGACTTAAAATCATAAATTATAATTTTATTTACAAATTAGCATTCATAGCTGGTGGCTAACTTTGGCCATAGTTTTAAAGTTTAGCTTTTGTAAATACCGAGTAAGTATCATAGACTCATTCATAACCAAATGAAATATAATAAATAAACAAGGAGATACCTAGTCATAGGTGTGAAGTAGAGGATACTAGCCATCCATCATGGTGTTGATTGAGTTCCAAAATCCATCAGTTCTCAAGGTAGAGGTGCAAAACATCCCAACCATGTGGATAAGGTCCCTATCCACCCCAACCAAGGGTTAATAGATTTCCTCCACAAGAGTATTCCAAAGGCAAGGTCCATGGTAACTAGTTACCTTGAGCTAGAGTGGTCCCCAAACTCTCCCTTTAAGGTCTTCCCACTAGGATTGATTCCTACCGCACTTCTATTTGGGATGATCCCTTTTACCTTTCCAAAGGAGTGACCTAACTCAATTGTTTTACTCTTCCAATTATATTTCTCATTAATTAAGAGAATGATACTCATGCATTTAACATATCTCAGCCTACTTCTGGGTTTTAAGTGACTTACTCATTCTTAATTACCTCCCTATGGGGTAAGAATTGCCATTAACTAGGATGGGTAGCAAGCATCCCATAATACTATCCACCATCACTAGCTAGGTCTGAGAATAATCAACATCCTTTGGTGGAGAATAAGAAGTCCACAGTTCCTTGAACCTTTTTGAGTCATTAGATGCAGACACCTATCACCTCCATGCTACTAGCGAACGTCTGACATCCCAGTAGAGGTTAGCACTTGGCCAATCACCTGCATGGTAATGGTGAATGCCAACTATACCTACCATACCAAGGGTAGCTCTAGCTCTTGTCACATCCGTGCTACTGGTGACTAACAACTACTCCTAAAGATATTGTGATTAGCTCCTAGCATCTATCACCTACACAGTACTGTGACAACCAGCTAACATCGCTACTGTATCATAATGTGGATTGCTCTAGCCTTCTTTACCTTCATGCTACTAGTGATGGCCAACTAATCCTTACTATATGGTAGTTAGCTCCTGGCATCCATCACCTTCACGGTACTGGTGACAACCGGTTAACTACTCCTATAAAAGGCTAATCTCATTCATGTGGTCTTACAACTACTCATTGTGTATAAGAGACCATAAGATATTATTTTCATTGGTACTATTGGAAATTTTCACACTCATAGGCATTCATTTAATTCAAGAGTTAGGCACTCTTTGGTGGTATGATCCATTTTTGAAACATGGCAGCCTATTTAGTTGTACGGTTGGACCATGTCCATGTATGGGTTTCTATCCTTGCTAAAGAAACATAGGCCTATTCGTTGCATACTGGAATAGTAAAAATTTCCAAGGGAAAATTTATGTAATTTAGGGAATCAATCCCCAAGTGCAATTTAATAACTGGATGCCCTCTGAACCCTATAGGCCAAACTTTTACTATTTAAAACAAAGGGGTTTTGGTTCTTGCTAGCCCCATCCCTTGGGCTTAACTCCCACTCATAGGTGGTCAAAAGTGTCATTCGGGAAGATATAGTGATTAGAATATAAAGGAAAACTTATGAGGGAGGGGCATCATTTCATACCCCACATAGATCATTTATAGCTATTGTTTCAAAGAATGAAGTTGGGGACTGAATAAAGTAACTTACTAGTATCCACCTTTCAAGGCTCAAACATGAGCCAATTATTTTGTTAGATGTCGATATAATTGTAAATCAGTTCACCTGAACTCTAAATATCACAATCTAGTTCTAGTGAACTAGCATGTTGAATTACTAAATTCATTGAAATTAACTACTATATTTAATGAAAAATAGTTTTGAATTTTATTTCTTATCACCTAAATTATATCCTACATATCTAGATCTTCCTAGAGTCTAACTAGGGAATTTAAACATCTCCTTACCTCATTAACTAAAAACCTTGACAGCCAGCAAGTTGTTATACAACTAATCATTCTTGAAGGGTAAAACAGAGGTAGACTGATTAACTCATATCAAGATAGAAGGGTTAAGCCAACTATGAAGGAGACTCTCTATTAAGTTCCTGATAACAAAACAATAGAAGGAAGGGAACAATAACATAATTAATCTTGTAGACTTGAAGGCTATCTTATTTGGGCAAAATTACACATTTAATAGATTTCTTCCAATAAGAGTGGAACCCTTGTACAAAAATTTAATGGGTATGTAACCCATTGATAGGGAGACTCGATGTTGATCTTTTAGACTAATATGACTCAGAGATACCCCAGCTACATTACCAAGGATGGAGTGGAACCATCCTATAAGGGAATATGGGATTCTTGCCTTATGTAAATGCAGGAGTTACAGTCTAATCTGCACAATATAGTTTATGCCAATACCTTGAATAGAAAATAGAGTGCAAGAAAGTAAGAGCTTTAGGAGTAATAAAGAAAAAACCATATATGAGTTAACACACATGACTTAGCACAAGGTTAAGAAGGATAAAGACAGAGTGCATGAGAGTTAACTTGGTTTTCTACACAACAGTTGGATTGGTTAAAAAATTTCCCTAAATGATTCTCTACCTTATTCACATGGTTTGTGTACAGGTCTGATTGCATGGCAATTGTTGATGTCTGCTTAGAATTTCTAGGTATTTGGTTCAGCAAGCTCATACTTCATTTACCCTTGTCTATTATGCCATCTTTTCATTTTCACGAGTTGTAATAATAGAAGAAATGAGTAAACACCTTTTTTTATAAAAAGTTCTAACTTATACTTATCATCTATTATTCTGGCTACATACAAAATAGGAGGGATTTTAAGCATCGATGCCTACAGGTAAAGGAAACGGCAGCAGGAAGGGTTTAGAGCAGAACACAAAAATATTCTTCCATTATAAAACCTATCTGTCATGTTTAAAAACAAACAAGGGCAGATCTACCTACAAATGCCTCCTTCTGAAGATGATTGCTCTCCTTCCTTCCCAATCTACTCTACCAGTCCATTGTTTTCCTCTCCAAGCCTATAAATCTTCATGCCTCCAAAATTGGTCACCTCCTCCTTTTAGAGTCAATCCCTCTCTTTTCCCGACATGCCCCAATCCTTCTGTCCATATAATTCTTCAAGGATGGAAGAGGAATGCCATGCCTTAGTGATGGCATGGCCCTTCCATGCCCCTTTCCGCATAAATTCATTTGGTCACCATTAATTTTTTTGCTCCCCTCTGCATATGCCCTCCTTCATTCTCCTCTTTCTACCTCAAAAATAAAAATGTCTTTTATTCGATGAATGGCATTTTATTCAGGTTCACCCTTCACCATAAAACTATAAATGTTTTCAATAATAACCCCCCTTTGTTTATACGGCTAAATAAAATAACTATTCATTGGTAGTGTATTATTCTAGGGATGACATTTTTAATATTATTATCATCATCATCATATTATTATTATTATCATCTAATCAGGGGCTCTATTTAACACGAAGATCAAGTAACTAGGTTAAGGTAATCGATACCCAAATGGTATACAAGCATGGTCAAACAAAATTGATCCCTCAAAACATTAGCTAAACCTACATATAACATTAATTAAGTCCCTACCACCATGATAAACTCGGTACTTGTAGTATTTACAGTTGAATACCAACTGAACTCACTTGGTATTCAAGGTTACAGGAGTAGGTTGGGTTGGCCTCGGAATACACTTCTGATGGAACCAATGAACCCACTTTGTTTTGCACCCCAGAACTTGCAAAACCAATCAAGTTCCTCACATCCAATTCAACACACACATGTCAGTATCTGGTTAGTATTAAATTTAATCATTGATTCAACTATGCCATACTAACATCACAAGAGTAAAGATATTTAACCCATGATTTTCCTAATTAATAAACAAAATAACAAGTTATAAAGATATCATTAATTAACAAGACCATTAAAACTTTAATGTTCATATTTTTAACCATCATCACATTCACATAAACATATTACGTTTGGAGATCAAAACATAAAGGTTTTCGCCTAGGTCCAAATTACATCAGGACCTCACGCATTATAGAAAAACATGGGTTTGTAGGGATGTGACAAATCATCATAGATGGATGTCCTAAAATAGTTAATAAGGTTTTTTCTCTCAAGGATCAATGACTAATTCAAAGTTTCCTCAAGAGATTATCATGCTTATCTTACAATTATATTTATATCATTAAAACATTGTAAATGTGAGTTGTAGTTTCCATTAGAAAACATTACATTGTGACATATTTGAGATCAGAAACAACAATAAATGGACTTACATATAAGAGAAATAACATCCATACAAAGATTGGAGAAAACAATAAGAATTAAGTGTTGTGCTTCTTTCAACCAACAGTAACCCCATGTCCCCATTCGGCTGCATAAATAGGTTTTCTGCTTAAACTTGAGCAGCCTCATGTAAATTTTAAATTATGCATAAAGGATAATTTGGAATCTTTCTCTATTGTAGTGAAACAACTACATTTTAGGGATTGAAAATAAGTTGTGAAAAAAAGGAGGGGGCTGATGTTATGCAGCGACTGCATAATGAAAAATATACCATATATTTTCTTCCCTCTTTTTTTATTTTCTTTTAAATCTTATTCCCTAAATTATCCTCTTTTAGCTATTTTTACTTGGTCAAACACATTTTTTTTCCTTAATATAGTAAGGTTATTTACCACTTTTAGGTGTGAAAGAAATAATAGGAGAATTGATAAAACTGTTCTTATAAACAAAAATACATTACAAAATAGTGGTCATCTTTTGAGTCAATATTGGACCTTTTATAAACATATTTTACTTTAGTTATTTTTACTTTAGCTATTTTTGCTTTAGTTTAATGGTCAAACACATTTTTTTCTGTAATATAGTAAGGTTATTTACCACTTTTAAGTGTGAATGAGATAATATGATAATTGATAAAATTGTTCTTATAAACAAAGATACATTACAAAATAGTGGTCATCTTTGAGTCAATATTGAACCTTTTAATGGTCTAAAAAATGAATGTGAGAGTGATGGTCATGACATACATCATGTCTACTATGAGGGGTAGAAATTAAAAAGGGAATATAAAAATGTCTTCCAACTTGTGCAAAACCAATAAATTGACCAAGAGTTTGATTAAGGTAAAAGAAAAGGAGCGAGTCGCCTCCCATGCCTAGCACAATAAGCTCTAATGGTGCTTATTATAACAATGTTCATATATTCTATATGAGCATATTTATGAGGCTATTATACAACAAGTTCAAAGCCACACGAAAAGGTTGAATCCACATGAAAATTTTAAAACTGTAGGTGTGGGGATCATATCTACAACTGCAATATTGATCTCTAGAGAAAAGAACAATGAATCTTGCAATCTATCAAAACTTGCCTAATGCAAAATTTAGTGTTAATTACTAAGATGAATCACCGTTACTAAGTATCCTAATCCTCTTTGTCAATTTCAATACTTATTTATAAACATGTTTATGTAGTGTAACTCAACTCATATATTCTCATTTACATTTACTTAACTCAATATTTATGTAATGTGGTTTTATTTCTTTACAATTATCAACAAGAGTTTGCTTCAATTGGTGTTTATGTTTAATGGGTTCCAACCAAGTTTATACATATTTTTTAGAGTTCTCAAAGCTAGTCTACTTGAGGTGGTAGAACAATTCTAGCACATTTAGAGCATATTTTATTACTTTTAACACTAGTAAGAAGGTTATTATTCCTAAAGCTTCTTCTTGTACACATTCAAATAACATTCCTATGGTGAGTTATGAAATCTACCTTCATTAGTATCACAACAAGTTATTACAAGACCAAAAAGCCAAAGTCTGCTAAACACTAAGAACATGAACATGAAAATTAGCCTAGAACTTATGTCTTGCACTGAAGATCATTAAGAAATAAATTTCTTAAAAATTTTGATACTATTGACCTTTGCAAAACTAACTAGGATAACAAAGGTTCATGGAGATATCTCAATAATGGAATCCTTCTAATGGAATGGATTTCCATATTTGAGCTCCATTCTTATTCTGAATCTCTCAGGGCAATCATCAAATCAATAGAAACAATGCTCTCCGAATGCCAATGTGGGCTAAATATCAAGAACATGAAAATGAAAATTAGCCTAGAACTTATGTCTTGCCCATCTTCTTGGGGGGGAATCATTAAGAAGTAAATTTCTTACAAACTTTGAGACTACTTATCTATGCCAAACAAACTATAATAATGAAGGATCATGGAGACATCTCACTAATGGAATGGATATCTATCTTTGAGCTCCATTCTTGTTCTTGAATCTCTCATGACAACCATAAGTCTCATGAAAACTACTTATCTTATACTTTGTAATTTTAGTAACATTTAGTTTTTTTTAATAGTTAAATCTATTGAGACACATTTATCTTTTATTAATACATGTGTGTATCTCTTTATTTATAAAAAGACAACATGGTTCCATTTTATCTTTCTTATGTAGATCAGTTATTTATTTCACCAATTTGGCCATTATCTATGTGAAGTTATTCCCCTACCAAATATTTCTCAATCATCATAGATGATGTCCTAAAATAGTTAATAAGGTTTTTGCTCTCAAGGATCAATGCTTGATTCAAAGTTTCCTCAAGAGCTTATCATGCTTATCTTACAATTATATTTATTGCCTAATTTAGGTAAAATGCTTTTAATTATATTTAATATCATTAAAACATTGTAAATGTGAGTTATAGTTTCCCTTAGAAAATATTACATTGTGACATATTTGAGATCAAAAACAAAAAATCAATGAACTTACATATAAGAGAAATAGCATTCATACAAAGATTAGAGAAAACAACAAGAATTAAGCTTTGTGCTCCTTTCAACTAAGAGTAACCCCATTTCCCCATACAGCTGCATAAATACATTTTCTGCTTAAACTTGAGCAACACAGGTAGCCCTATGCAAATTTTAAATTATGCATAAAGGATAATTTGGAATCTTTCCCTATTATAGTGAAAAATTATGCATAAAGGATAATTTGGAACCTTTCCCTATTATAGTGAAGCAGCTACACTTTAGGGATTGAAAATAAGCTGTAAAAAAAAGGGGGGCTAAAGTTATGCAGCATAATGAAAATATGCCATGTGGCTGCATATATTTTCTTCCCTCCTTTTTTTTAATTTTCTTCTAAATCTTATCTCCTAAATTATTCTCTTTTAACTATTTTTACTTTAATTTAATGGTCAAATACTTTTTTTTCCCTTAATATAGTAAGGTTATTTACCACTTTTAAGTGTCAATGAGATAACAAGAGAATTGATAAAACTGTTCTTATAAACAAAGATACATTACAAAATATCTTTGAACGTATTCTCTATTTAGATACAAAGGAATGTATTCTCTAACTTTTTTTTTTTAATACATGAAGCTAATTACCCTTTTGTTGCCATAAAAGTTAATATTACATAAATTAAACAACAATTTAAAAAAAAAAAAAAACAACTTCCATATACATTCCCAAACTCTTTCTATTCGATTATAAAATAAGTTGAAATCTAAATTTGATGGTGAAGATGAGCCAAACGTCACAGTAGGCCCTTGGGTGATGTCAATCATATAACCGTATACTTAGTTCTTTCAATCTAACTATATGACATTAGTCTTCCATGCTTTGATTAATATCGTTGTAAAGTTGCATACAAACCCAATTTACATTGCTTTAACATATCAAAATCCTCACAGTATAAAAATATTTTTTTTTACCATGCTTTATGTCAAACACCATCATCTATGTACCACAATCACATGAAACACAACTTAAAGTATTGCAGTTCGTGATCTCAGATCATCCATTATTTGCTTCAAGATCTTTCGTTGTTAAATTTAATTCATGTGGAGGATGACCTTAACTCCATGTCGGGGATTAAGTATTAGTTCTTGCACAGGAGCATGGATGTAATCAGGTGAAATCACCTAAGAAAACCTTTGCAGAATCATGGACAATACTACTTTGACCTCTAGCAGTGTAAAGTTTTGACCAATGCAGATCCTTGGGCCCAATCCAAATGTCATGAATGCCATTGGATGCTTGGCAGAATTTGAAATTCCTTGGCTGAATCGCTCTGGATTGAACTCATGCACATCATGCCTCCACAAATTTGGGTCATGGTGCATTGCAAGGATTGGAATTTGAAATTGAGTGCCTGCAGGAAGTGAGAGTCTTCCAAGCTTCATTTGCTTACTTGCTTGTCTGCTTAATGTTACTACTGGTGGATACAGTCTCAAGGATTCATTTAAAATCATTCCCACCTGCAATAACATGAATAAAATGTATTTATGTACTAACCAAAGTTTCAGTATTATAATTTTGAAAAAAACAAGAACATCTGAGAAAGATGGTCTATTTACATAGCTTCCTCTGCTATTTATCCCAGCCTTTCAAATAGTTTTACTGAAATGTTTTGGAAATGCAATGAACATAATTGTAAAAAATAAACTCAAGTTAAGGTTTCTGGTATTTATGCTTACAATCTTTAGGCCATTCACAGTGTCTGCATTTGGAAGATCATTTTTCCCACATACTGTTAAGGAAAGTAAGATTGTCTAGGAAATAGCAAGTTTTGTCTAGAGTTTTCCACAATAGAAAGCTAGGATTTATCTAGAGTTTTCCATAAAACTAATAGAACATTCTAGCTTGTCTAGAATTAAAATATAGAATAATCTAGAAAGATGGAAGCTTCCAGGCTTCAAGTTTTTTGTAATTATATATGATTGAACAAAGCTATTGTACACGACATGTTGGATGAAATATAATTCAAGTTAGATAAATGTTTTTCTGAGTTTATTAACTCTGTTTTGCCCTATTTTCATTTGCTGTTATGTTTTGTTGTTTATTGGGCCTGTTCTTTCATGGTATCAGAGCCAAGTTCAGTTAGATTTTTTTTTCCAAATTCAGCTACAGGGCATATAGATTGTTGGAAGTGATATTTTGCAAGGCTGCATTATTGCTGGAGTGATATTTGTTTGAAGATTGATTTTGTTTTGGCTAACATGGGCTCAACAAATGAAGTGTTGTCAATATTTGATGGAAGTGGTTTTGCAGATTGGAAGATTGCAGTCAAGAATGCTCTAAGAGAAAAGGCTCTATGGAGGATAGTGAACAAAGAAATTGGAGAACCGCAAAGTGAAAAAGAAAAGGAGCTATGGAAATGCAAGTTGGAACAAGCTAGAGGTATTATTGATAAAGCTTTAAGCCCCAATCTCAATAGAAGATTTGTTGATATTGATAATCCAATAGAGTTGTGGGAGAGTTTGGAAAAAGATTATAAAGATACAGATATTGCTAGCATGTTTAGTATAGAAGAAAAATTGGTGAATTTAGCTCCTTCTGATTTTGAAAAAATGACTAATTATTTCAATGAAGTTACTTTTTTAAATGCCCAGCTGAAGAAAATAGGTGCTGAATATGCAAAAAAAGATTTTCAATTGATTGCAATGGTTGAAAGTAAGCTTCCCCAGCCATACAAGGTATTTAAGGAATCAAGGAAAAGGGTTCTTCAACTAAATCCCAATACCCCCCAGCAAACTTTTGATCAATTTTGTAAGTATGTTTTAGATGAAGAGGTTCAGCTTATCAAAGAAGGACATATTAAGAAGAATCATGCATATGCAGCCAAGAGTAAATTTTCTCGATATGATGGAAAGAAGAATTGGAAAGGAAATTATAAATTTCAAAATAATGATGGTTCTAACCATTTTTCTAGAAATGATGGTACAGAAAAACAAGTTGCAAAAAAATTGATTATTTGCAGGTATTGTGGAGGTGAAAATCATATGGAAATTTGTTTGAAGAAGAGGGACAATGAAAGGCAGCAATACAAGCCCAAGCAAGAAAGGTTCAAGGATGGCAAGAAGGATAGGCATAGCTTCGTAGTCATCTCTCTAAAAAGGCAAGAGAAATCAAATAAGGAGGTAATTGCTAGACCTGAAAGTAGTGTTAAAGGGGGATACTTTGCTTCAGATTCTAATAAAAAATGGATTTTAGATTCAGGGGCATCCTATCACATGACTGGGAATAGATCTTTGTTTATTGATTTTAATGAAGGGAAGAATTCAGATCAAGAAATTACCATTGGCAATAAAATGAGACTTCCAATTTTAGGAACAGGGACTGTTAATGTAACAAATGGATCTTTGAAAAATGTTTTGCTGGTTGAAGGATTAGGGGTGAATCTTATTTCAGTATATAAAATTGCCCAAGCTGGATATAAGTTTGTTGTCACTGCTGATCAAGTTATTGTTAGAGATAGAAAAGACACAAGCAATATAATTGCTATTGGCAGAGTTGATCATAAAGAGAGTCTATTTAAATTTGTGGGGTTTGTTGATAATGAATACACACACTCTCATGCTTTTATTGCTCAGACTGATGATATGTCAAAACTTTGGCATGCTAGACTTGGACATATAAATTATAGAAAATTACAAGACATGGTTAGAATGGATATGGTTAGAGGATTAACAAAAATTCCAGCTTCTGAAGGTGTGTGTGAAGGATGTGTGTTAGGCAAACATCATCGAGATCCTTTTGATTCAGGGAAAGCATGGAGAGCTAATTATCCGTTGCAGTTCATTCATAGTGATCTATGTGAACCAGAGTATCCTTCACTTTCAGGTGCCAGGTATCTTCTCACTTTTATTGATGATTACAGCAGGAGAGTGTGGGTTTATTTTTTGGAAAGGAAAAATGAAGTATTTGAAGTCTTTCAAAAGTTTAAGGCATTAGTTGAAAATCAAAATGGAAAAAGAATTAAGTGTTTAAGGACAGATAATGGGGGTGAATATTGCAATTATGCATTTGAGTCATTTTGTGAAAATTGTGGTATTAAGGTGCAAAGAATAGTTCCTTATACTCCTCAACAAAATGGGGTGGCTAAACGAATGAATAGAACTCTTTTAGAAATGGCTCGTTGTATGTTGCATTTTAAAAGTTTGCATAACAAATTTTGGGTTTTGGCTATTTCTTGTGCTGCATATATTGTGAATAGAATTCCCACTAAAGCTCTCACAAATATCACCCCTGAAGAAGCATGGAGTGGTAGAAAGCCTCACATTGGGTATTTTAAAGTATTTGGGTGTACTGCTTGGGCACACATTCCTGGTGAAAAGAGGGAAAAGTTAGAACCAAAGAGTCATAAGTGTTTGTTTGTGGGTTATAGTGAAGAATCAAAGGCTTACAGGTTATATGATTTGACAACAAAAAAGGTCTTTTTTAGTAGAGATGTAAAGTTTGATGAGTATTCACAACTTACAGCCACTTCCTCTCACTCTACAACAAAAAATGTTTCTGATTTTTTAGATATTTTAGAAAGAAATGAAGCCAATATTGATGAGGATAGCACTACTGATGATGATAATACTATTGAAAATGAAACTACTAATGCTTGTACTTAGCCATTTTCTGCAAGCAGTGATGATGAAGAAGGTGACATTTCAGCTAGACACAAGACAAGGAGTGTTGAAGAAATATATAGACAAGGCTCAAAGATCCAAGGAAGGAATGGTAGTGCTCTCATGGCCAAAGTCTTACAAGTAAATGACCCAATCTCATATGAGCAAGCTAGAGGAAAGAAAGAGTGGGAGAAAGACATGAAAGAGGAATATGATGCATTGATAGCGAATAACACTTGGGAACTTGTACCCCGCCCCCAAGGTAAGAATGTTATTGGTTGCAAATGAGTTTATAAAATAAAATTTAAATCAGATGGTGCTATAGAAAAATTCAAGGCTAGATTGGTTGCTAAGGGGTTCAATCAAAAGGAGGGTATTGATTATGAAGAAACATTTGCTCTTGTCATTAAGATGAATACAGTTAGAATTATTCTTTCTTTGCCTGCAAGTCTTGGGTGCTATATTTATCAAATGGATGTCAAAAATGCTTTCTTAAATGGAGATTTATATGAAAAAATATATCTGTATCAACCACCAGGTTTTATAGATCAGCAACATCCTAATCTTGTTTGCAGATTAAAGAAGTCACTTTATGGTCTTAAACAAGTGCCACGAGCATGGAATGAGAAGATTGATAGGTATTTTCAGCTTCATGGATTTAAGAGATGTAAGTCAGATCCAAATCTTTATGTGAAGAAAGTTCAAGATGAGATTCTTCTTGTTGCACTTTATGTAGATGATTTACTCATTGCTGGACCAAATATTGGGCTCATCGATGATTTAAAATCAGATCTTAAGAGGACATTTCATATGAATGATTTGGGTGAACTAAACTATTTTCTTGGATTACAAGTTTGTAGATTACATGATGGATTGTTCATCTCACAATCAAAATATGCTTTGGACCTTTTAGAAAAGTTTAACATGCTTGAATGCAAGCTAGCATCTACTCCATTTCAATCTGGAGTCAAGCTTACTAAAGAATGTACTTCTAAGAGTGTAGATGCCACTTTATATAGACAACTTATTGGTAGCTTGGTTTATCTAACTCATACTCGACCAGATATTTGTTTTGCAGTCAATCTTATATCCAGATTTATGCAGGCACCTAAAGAAAGTCATTGGTTCGCTGCTAAGAAAATTTTACGATTATCTGTGGAACCATACACTTTGGCATCTTCTATGACTATAAATCTTTAATTTCTTTGGTTGGATTTACTGATTCAGATTGGGGTGGTGATATAGATGATAGGAAATCTACTGGTGGTTATGTTTTTAATCTTGGATCAGGACCTATTACATGGAGCAGCAAGAAACAAACAACTACATCATTATCTTCATGTGAAGCAGAATATAGAGCAGCAAAAGAAGGAGGTAAGGAAGCAGTTTGGATTTGAAATCTTCTATTTGTGCTTGGTTTTCTACAAAGTTCAGCCAGCACTATGTATTGTGACAATCAAAGTACCATACAGGTTGCCAATAATCTAGTTTTTCATGCTAAAACAAAGCATATTGAAATTGATGTTCACGACATTCGGGATCTCGTTCAAGCATCTATTGTCAATCTTCAATTTTGTCCAAGTGAAGAACAAGTAGCTGATATCTTCACTAAGAGTATGACTAAAGCCAAATTCTTAAAATTACGAGGAATGCTTGGTCTATTAGAGGTGAACATTAAGGGGGGATAGTAATATAATATTCCCCTCTCTTTGTATTTCCCCTCTCTTTTGTATTTTCTTTGTATTATTCTAGCCAATCTTAAGGGGGGATGTTAAGGAAAGTAAGATCGTCTAGGAAATAGCAAGTTTTGTCTAGAGTTTTCCACAATAGAAAGTTAGGATTTATCTAGAGTTTTCCATAAAACTAATAGAACATTCCAGCTTTTCTAGAATTAAAATATAGAATAATCTAGAAAGATGGAAGCTTCCAGGCTTCAAGTTTTTTGTAATTATATATGATTGAACAAAGCTATTGTACACGACATGTTGGATGAAATATAATTCAAGTTAGATAAATATTTTTCTGAGTTTATTAACTCTGTTTTGCCCTATTTTCATTTGTTGTTATGTTTTGTTGTTTATTGGGCTTGTTCTTTCACATACTTCTAAGACCTCTCTCCGTGCTCGTTCTTGCCAGTCCTGATGCATTCCTAGCAAAACCATGGTCCATGTCAAGAGAATTGCTGAAGTTTCCTGACCAGCTATATAGAAAGTCAGGCATTCTAAAATTATTTCATCTATAGTCATGCACATTTTACTTCCTCCGTCCTGTTTCTTGTTGGAAGTCATCATTAGTCCAAGTAGATCACTACCATAGTCCTCTGAGTTTTCAATGCCAGCAGTCTTTTCCCTGTGTTCAATCACCTGTCTCACACATCTACTGATTTCTGTTTCCAACCGCCATCGTTTCCAATTCTTTCTTGTAGGAAGAAATCTATGAAAAGAAATTATTCCTACAAGTTATCAAAACTCAGAGTCATGATGATTTTTGAAGGACATATAATAACTTCAGACAAACTATTCGAGTCATTAGAGAAGTAAGAATTTATGAAGCCAAGGGTGTAAACAGCTGTAGAACTTGCTTCTATGCTTCATCTACAAATATTCCTAGATTTCTTACATTTTCACAAAAATTACAAATAACAGTAGAATAGAGCTGGTAGGCAAATATGGATGAAATCAAATCATTATGTGATTAATTAAAAAATAATTGAAGGCAAAGGAGTTGAGCCATTTTTAATATTTGAGAGTCAAATAAAAGCTAAGAACCATCAACAAGGGCAATAATACTGACACAACCATCTTCTTAGTGAATATGTAAATAACATTGTCTAAGTTCATTTTTTTTTAAAATGAGGAGCATGGGTGGAAATAGAGAGGAACTCTAACTAGGGTGAGAGTGGACGAGGATCAAACCAGGGCGGGAGCAACATAGAAGGAGCCAACGGAGAGGATGAAGAGGATGAAGGAGCAGGAAGCGATGAGGAAGATGGAGATGGAGACACTGTTTGGGACCTCCCATCTGAGGAGAATGATGACATTCTCTTATTGGAGCTTTGGTTGGATGCCCAGAGCTCTGTAGCTCATGCTCGGTCGAAGTCCTTTGGCCAGAATGCTTCTGGGGAGGTCTATCTTAGCAAGGTGCTAAGTAGAGGCTTTCTCTCCTCCTCTCATGGATCTAACATCAACAGAAAGTCTTCCCCTATTGCTGGTCTTGCCCCTTTTGTTTCAGGGGAGTCTGAAAATGGGGTTTTGGGCTAGAAAGCCCCTGAACAAAGGTGCTCGAGGATACCTTATCTTGCCCAAGTGGTTGATATTTTTGATCCAACATTGGAGTCTCAAGTCGATGACTATTTAGGAGGCCATTCATCTGCAGGTTCTTTAGAAGTAACTGTGGGGCTAGAGCTATCGCTAACCCAAGAAGTTGGGTTCCATGTCCTATCTAAGACAGGGGACATTAGCACACATCCCCTAAACCCTTCTTTGCCTAAAAACTCTGGTATTCGGGGTCAAGGTTGGAAGATCTTTATCCTTGATTCAGTGATGGATAGATCCTACTCTTTATGGAAATAATGCCCCAGTGGGGAAAATTATGGGAAATAAACCCAATGTTGACAACATCAGAAACTGGGTTAAAAGGAAATGGAGATTGAAAGGCTCTGTGGAGATTATGGTGATGAGGAAAGGCTTCTTCCTCTTTTCTTTCTCACTTCTGGAAGATAGTTTGCAGATCCTTCAGGGGGTCCCTGGTTCTTTGGCAGTTCCTTTCTTTTCCTCATGAATTGGGAGACTGGCTTGGACCTCAAGAAAGATCACATTGATAGTGTTCCAATTTGGGTCATACCCCCCTGTTTACCTTTAGAGTATTGGGATGAGGATGTTTGGACTACTATTGCTAGTTCCTTGGGTAACTTCATTGTTGTGAATGAGGTGACTAAATCTAGGAAACAATTTTATTTTGCTAGATTTTGTGTTAATGTTGTTGTTGACAAAGCTCTCCCTTCTTCTGTTACTCTTTCTTCAAAGCTTGGTTTTTGGAAGACAAATCTATTATGAGGAATCTCAAGGGATGTGCCTTAACTGCTACAGAATGGGTCATGCTTCGGCTGTTTGTAGATTTGGTAAAGGATGGAAGTCCAAGAATAATATTCAGCAGGAACCTCCCCCTCTGATTGAGGAGGCTACCAATTATTCAAAAATGCATGAGAGGCATGATAGCCCTCTCTTAAAAAAGACCTCAAAGGTCGATAAGAGTTGTAAGATGACTATGGCTCTTTACAGCTCATTTGTAAACAAGAAAAATATCATAGAAACACCTTCATGTTGTACTCCTAACAGGGTTCCTAGTGTTCAAGAGATTGGAAAAGAGAAGATGATGGACATTGAGGCCTCTCCTAAAAGACAATGAACAATTCCTGAGGACAAGGTTGTTGTAGAGAACTCCTTAATGAAGTTTGGCTTTAAGCCACCCTGAGTGGAGTGATTTTCTTTATTCCTAGGCTCTGTCCTGGTCAGGTTCTTCTCACCCTGTTGTTCGGGGGTATTGTTGGTTAGTTGTTGGTCATTATTTTTTTGTGTTTGTTTTGCTATTCCTTGTGGCATAGGGTCTGCTTCTTTGTTTGTGTTGTTTTTTGGCCTATCTGGCTGGCTATTCAAGGGTTTAGGACCTTTCAAAAACCCATCGGTTCAAAGCTCTGATTAAAAGCCATTACCTTAATCAAAACCTTGTCTAAGTTTAACATTTGCAGTGAATTTTTTGTGTATAAAGGACTCAACAACCTCTTCTGAAGATATTTTTTTCTATTTCAATATTAAGGCTCTAATAGCCTTGGATTATTATATCAAATATCTTTTTAGCTTATAGAATTATTAGTAACCTAAACCATCCATTTGGGTTGGTTAAAATCCAAACATGCACCTCATATGGGATTGCTAGCATCTAATGCAAATTTATGACGAATGGAAATTGCAAAAACTATATGCTTTGACACAATGCTAGAGTGGTGTCACTTCTGCCACATCAATACCATAGGGGTACCCACTTCCACTATAGGTTGCCACGTGGCCACCCATGCCCTTCTAACCCCCTATTGGTGGCAACAACACCCACTAGTAGACTATAGAAATACTAGCCATAAAATCTAAAACTAGTAGCTCCTCAAACCACCAGCAAAAAAATCCAAGGAATATTCCCCCATCCACTATGTAACAACTCTTGTAACCATCAAAACCACTGACGATAGTTTTGGTATTTAACAGTGGTTTCAAAATTAAAAGGTAGTTTAGCTCCCTCATACAATGGTTTTAGATAATTACATAGGTAGTTTGTTGATTATCGAGTGGTTTTACAAAACTAGACGATGGTTTTATGATCTATAGAATATATTGGTCATTAGATTATATTCTATCATCAATCTCTGCTAACATCGTCATGATGTTAGCATGACATCATCAACCCTTGAACCCCATCCAGCCCTCTACTCCATTTCTATTTTGGTTTTGACATTTGAACTTCAGAGACCTTGTTCTTAGTTATATGGGTTCTTTTTTCCAAGCAATTTTTTTTATTTAGGGTAGAATTTCATAGGCTTCATAGTGGTGCAATCAATATCTAATTTTAGTGTCTAGTTTTTTATAAATTATAGATTCTCACAACTATTACTAAGTATTTTTTGTTTTGGGAATTTCCAGGGCTCCGTTTAGGCTCATATGGTAACATTTTTTGGTGCAATTTTTTTATGGTGCATAATTTTGTGTACTTCTCAATGATGTAATAAGATTGATCTCATTCTACAACAAAATTGTATTGTCAATTTGTGATGAAGGGGGTAAATCATAAAACACACAACAACAGAAATTACACACAAAAAATAAAACTTTCTTTATTGATTTGGACAACTTATTACATTACAGAAGCTCAAATACAATAAGAGGAATCAACCCTCCACAGGCTGCAACACATTACAGCTTCCCCTCACAAGACTCTGGAATCATCTGCCATCTGTAACCCTAAATCTGCTAGGGTTTCTATTTTCTCACTTATTCTTGACTCTACACTTTCCCCCTTAACTCTTCTACTACCCAGGGTTCTAAAAATAGTCATAAATAGCACTTTTTGGCGGCCTCTAGCTAAATTTCAAAATTTGTAACTCCCTCCAAAAGTAGGTCAACTTCCGGGAAGCATAACTTTTGATCCGGGTGTTCGATTGACAAACCATTTTAAACCCCAGAAAACTTGCGATGTGAAATATCACACCGAAAATATGTAAATGGATATCCATCAACTTTTTGTGACGTTATGGGAGGTTTTAGTGCCTCATATCTCATTTTAAAAAATTTCAGGGGCTTTTCAGAAAACAAAAACTTTAATATCTTTCAGCTCACAAATGATATTTACCTAATTCCTTCATCAAAGGTCTTATATTTCCATTATGAAGCTTTCTATAAGTTTTCGCTTCAATCTGTACCTAAATACAAACTTTCCTAAAATAGTAGGTAAACTTTCCAAAACTGGCAGTTTGCTATTTTTAGCAGTTTTAGAAAAACTGAAAGTCCTACATCATTATTCAAGAGATTATGGAACCAGAAATACTAATTATGGAAAGAAATGAAAACAACTGTAATAATTTTGAAGCAACATCTTTTTGGGTAATGCAAGATTGCCCTTACACCACTGGATGCTCCTGCATCAATTTGTGGCCTAATTTGGCATCTACATGTACTAAGATCAAGACCAATTTACTATTTTGGCTAGTTGCAATTGTAATCACACTAAGTAGAAAGTTCTAAGATCATATATTGTTGGGGGGTCTTATGCCTGAGTGAAACTAGGGGGTAATCTTATGCTTTTGTTGGATGCTTTTATCTCTATCATTTGAGGAGGTATCATGGGTTTTTCTATTCATCCTTCTATGGTAACCTTGAATAACAATAATTATTCATGAGTCTTGGAAAAATGCATCCTAACACATTGCAAGGGGCTTAATCTTTTTCTTTATCGATTCATACCTGAACTAAATACGCCTTGGAGGAAATCTACATGTGAAAATAATATTGATCATATCGTAGGATTAATTTGTTCCAGTGTTGGTTTTGACACTATGTGTTCCATCTCACATATTGATTGCCCACACACTATTTGGACCAAGATTTAGGAGATCTATGGAGACCCACATCTCTCTCCATTTCCATATGATCTTTCTATGGAATGCCTCATACCCCTTGATGATTCAGATAATATACCCTTTGATGATAATATAGAAGAGGAGCTTGAATATCTAGCAAGTCTTGATCATAGTAATGATATAAAGGCTTATCTTGCTTCTCCTTCTCCTCTTATTGAGATCATATCTCCATCACCTATTGCTTTAGTTGATTCTTCGCAGTAGGCTCATTTTAGTCTTCCAGATCCACCTCATTGGGATTCTTATTTATTAGACATTGCATCTTTGTTTGTGGGATCTCACATTTCATATTTGGAGGAGACATTTGAGGGTTTATCTCTTCTCTTTGATGGTAGTGATGTCATCACATCTTCATTTTTTTAGATGTAGTGATAGCCAACTATTTGCACCTATATCAATCTTGATTCTAACATGTGAGGTCATCTTATAGCTAGGTACACATAATCAAAATATCACAAGGATTCCCAAATACTCAGTAGGTTAACCTAGTTACATGTCACATAAAGTGATCCATAACCTATACGCATGGTCTTATAGGTCCTAAGGTCTAAATTATTGGTCAACATTCATTGTATCTTAGGATTAGCCAACTTTCACCAATAGCATGGAGGTGAAGGATGTTAGGAGCTATCCATGATATGATAGAGGAGTGGTTTAGTTAGCTGTCACTAGTACTATGTTGGTGATGAATACCAAGAACTAACTATCATATCTTAAAGTTTAGCCAGTTGTCATCAATAGCATGGAGGTAATAGATGCTAGGAGCTACCCATGGTATGATAGGGCTTAGCCAACTTTCACCATTACCATGTGAATGATAGATCTCAGGGGCTACCCATACTAGGTTGGATCAACTTTCACCAGTGGCATGGAGGCGATATATGTCTAGATCCATCAATTTGAAAGGTTCACTAGGTTGTGGAAATCTTATTAATGGACTCATGTGTTGTATGTTGTTGCACTTACACCAAGTAGCTAGTGATGAACACAATTAGTTTGGGATGCTTTCTTGTCATCACAATTGGTAGTGAACTAGGAAAAATGATGGGACCCACAATGTAGTATGGGATGCACCAACATTCCTTTTTTTGGTTAGGATGTACTTAAAGGGTAAGTGTTAGTGAACTAGGTAATGGGGATATGCATGTAATAGGTTACATCCACTTCCTCTTACTAGTTGGTCACCATGTATATGTGAGGCAGTCACTGTGCACATGTGTATTAATTACCTCATGTGTTGTGTGTTGTTACACTTGTGCCCTTTCCAGTGATGAAAAGTAGTATGGGATGCTTGTCTCATCATCACAAATGGTAGTGATCCAAGGAAAAGGATGGGACCCATGGTGTTGTATGTGATGCACCAACATTCCTTTTTATGGATGGGATGTACTTAAGGCCTTATGTGCTAGTGGACCAAGTAAAGGGGAAGATACTTGCAGTAAGGTTGTAACCATTCCTTTTTGCTAGTTGGTGACTATGTGTACTTTAATGTACATATGAGCCAATCACATTATGTATATGTTACGCCTGCACAAGCTATTCACATTGTGTATATGTGATGTATGCATGAAAGTCACATTGTGTATATGTGATGCTAGCACGAGCTATTCGCAATGTGTATATGTGATGAATGGATGAATTAGTCACATTGTGTATATGTGTGTATGCATGAGCTAGTCACACTATGTATTTGTGAAACATGCATGAGTTATTCACATTGTTTATATGTGTTGTATGTATTAGCTAATCACACAATGTATATGTGATACATGCATGAGTTATATTCATATTGTGTATATGTGTTGTACACATTATCTAGTCACACTATGTATATGTCACACATGCATGAGTTATTCACTTTGTGTGTATGTGTTGTACACATGAGTTAAACATGTGTGAGTTATTCGCATTGTATATGTGATGTATGCTTGAGCCAATGGCTATGTGTGAACAAGTGATGTTTATATGAGCTAGTCACTATGTGGTTTTGTGTGTGCTCTTACACTAATGTTGGCATTAACCTAACACTTGATTGGAATGTGTTTACTATCATACTATTACATATGGATTGAATTGAAATAATAAGATCAACTAATGGCTATGATTTAAAAGTGATTTAAAAATTTAAAAAAAACTTGCAAATTTAGAACCATTGGAAGAATAATGTAAAATTAGTACCAAAATATTCACATTGTGAAAACCATATGTTATTTACCAACTTAGAAGATGATATGATGTACTCCAAAGACTCACTTTTGTAAGGAAAATATGTGAAATAGAGTTGAAAGACAAATTATGAAGTAGAATACAGATGGAAATCATCTAAATGATCCAAACATGTAGGAGGCTGATATAATTATGAAAAACATGCAATAGTGATAGATTTGTACCCATATGAAAAAGTCAAACTAGTTTAACTTAGGCCAAAACTGTCACGTTATAGATGGGGTATTCAGGAGGTTTGTAACTAAAACCATCCCACATAAGACAAAATGGTAGAGTCCACAACATTTTGAATTTATGTGTTCCAAATTTTGGAGACTCTTGGGCCTCTCTAAAAGTGTTCTTATAACTCTTGTTGTCTAATACCCAAAGGCACCACTATAAGGTGGTTGCATTCAGTTGAAATGTACTTGTGTTTCTTTATCCTAGGAGTCCTAGAGGAGTTGAAGTGTAACTAAGAAATAGTGTGATCATTATTAGAGCTTGTATAGGTGTTTGGACATGTTTATGTAAAACATATCTATGAAAGCCTCAAGAAGTTAGTAAACCTTTGTAATAGTTAAAGGACATAGTGATATGAAGAGGAGATCCCTAACTCTTATGGAGTTCTCTCCCTATTTGGGTTTCTCCAATTTGAGGGCTTTGTGAAAGTTCTATTTTATTTGTGATCTTACTTTCATTTTACTGATATGTTCTTTGTTTATGTTTAAGTGCACTTAAAAATATGTTACATCCCCAAACTCTGACTATATTTTACTTTAAGTTTTATGTAGTTAAGTGGATAATTAATCATAGATTAATGATTTGACATTTAGCAAAAATGTCAAAATAAATCATTGATTTTATGAATTATGATTAATGCATAGAATTTGATATGAGATCAAAAGATAATGAGATTATTTAATCATGATGTATAAATATTTATTGATGATATGCTAATCATAGTTTGTATGAATGTGAGTGAAACAGGAAATAAATTTCTTCCTCCCAGAAAGGAAAGAGAGCATCATCAGAGAGAAAGGAATAGATGTTTTGGAAAAGTCAGGTTTGTCATTTGAGTTCTAAGTTGTATATTTCGTGAACCTTCATGAGACGGAGTATGTATTAGTTAACTCTTCTTGTTTAGTTGATCTCAATTCGACCATTGTCAATTTGTCATTAAGGGTTTCCCGACATCATCTACATTTGATTTGGTTGAGAAAAGATCAAAGAACCTTATTGGTGTTTTGAGTTTAATCCTTTTCTTTTGGTCAGAAATCTCTGATATATATATATGATTTTTCAAGAGTATCAATTTAACTATTTGTTTGTCTATGCATAGGCACAAAGGGGAGTAAATCTCAACCCTATATTCATATTTAGTCACACAATTATTTTTTCCCCACATCCAAACTTATGGTATTACTACCATCATGTTGTTGTGTTACATTTATTTAATAAGTACAACACTATTTTGTTAAGAAGATATGTTTAGTAAGGCATAAACATTGGTCTTTTGTGATAAGTCTTCTTGGTATGTAAACCTCAATACTCATGTAGTAGTGCATGTGCTATATCCAAGTTATTGTGGAGTAAGTGGAGATTAAAACCACTATCGATTTGGAGATATTCCTTCTTATGGGAAACACCTATAGCGTTGCATGCTACAAGGTGGAGAAATTTTAAAAGAGTTTTGTTATCCCGTGGGTAAGGGGGGAGCCTCAGGATAGTTGGAGAAAGGAGTCCTTGTAACCGATGTTGACTTGGTGGGAGAAGAATACAACATTTTCTGGGCAAGGAATGCATTAAGTAGTGGACAAAATTCAAGGGAAACAAGGAAGGAGCATTGTGAAGGAGTGCAGTCCAAAGGGATAGCTTGTGTCTTAATATCATATAGGTAACCTTTGTTACAGTTAAGACTTTGTGTAATAGCAACCAACTTACCTCACTGTTGTTGAATAACTTTCTCTTCTCAGAATGTTATCATACGGCTTCAGTAGGCCGAAAATATGATTATACATATATGCTTACTATGCAAAGATGGTTGCATAGATACATTAGGCTAATACTATTATAAACTATGCATTATGTGTTGAGTTGATATGAGGCCACAACGGGCCGATATCATTGTACATCATGCACTCTTATTAATAAGGCCTTGTGGCTATAGCATGTCAATATCATTGCATTACATGCATTCTTATTAAGATGGTCATGTGGCTATAGCAGACTAATATCATTGCATTACATACATTCTTGTTAAGAAACCTTGTGGCCATAGTAGGCTAATAGATGAGGCTAAATAATTATAGTTTGCTATCATTTGAACGATGGCAATGAAAATATATCAGTGATTCTTTATCTATTTCAAACAAGATAATATCTTTAATAAGTGTTCTTGATGATACTACGAGAACTTTAACTTTTTTTGAGAGACCTTGGTCAACTCCCATTGGCTGTATGGGTTATTTTCTCTAAGTCGACACTTTCTATGTATATGTATGGAAAAGTTTTGAATAGTCAGGTCATATGTCAGTGACAATGAATAACAGAGCCCAGTTTTGAAATGACATGCTAATTTTTATGAAGGAAATCCACTTGTAGAAGTGAACAAGACTGTTCTTGAACAAGATGGACTTTCAAATCCCATAACCATAGTATGTTATTATTAATTCAAGAAATGAATAGTATCTTTTATATACAAATATATATTATTGAAATTATAATAATCTTTTGTGCCCCAATGCGGTACAAGTTGACCAACATTATGACAGTCTAGAAGAGAATTGTGGTCGATTAATAATAGACAATCTTTTGTCAAAATGGATTAGATGTAAATCCTTAAACCAAGTGAAGTGCCTCAGACAGACTCACAAAGTTATAAACAAAACCATTCTTTATGGCAAGATTAAGACATCAAAACCAAGAATATATGAACTTTTGGAACAAGGAATAGAGTGACAGGGAGTCACAGATTCCATGTTACAGTTGCAACAAGAAGCTCCTTCAAGGATCAGGACCTCAATCTAAACCATTTTGGTATTGTACTCTAGAGATCAGAGTTAGTAATCTGAGTCACAAATACTATGGGTGAGATCTATTTAAGACACCCTGTGACTAGAATTGGTCAAATTAATTTCACTATAGGATGAGATAGCTTCTAAGTCGAGTTAGAGGTGTGTGATCAATCGAATACGTTCATTGTGAAACATCTATGTATATTAAATCTTTGGCCAAAGTAATGCATCCATCTCTACATGCATTAGTCGGTTCACTATATTCAAAATGGCATAACCATCCAGTAGTGTCATACATAGTTAGAGGGGATTTATAGTTGTATGACAGTGATGGGTGATGAAGGACACAACACTATATACTCAGATGGAAAACCTATTGGTTATTTATATCTATTCCCTTCGTGAAGTGTAGGGCCACTTCCAGGAAGGAAGGTGTGTGGGGGACCACTGATTTGTGGTTGGAGGGTAAGCACTTAGATGATGCTCTCCTTCCCAAGTAGATGACAAGCCAAGACTTATGAAGACAAATATCAAAACTCCAGATACAATATACTCTATTTATATGACTTGACAGTCAATTTTTATGTAAATCTATCTTTATTGCCATGATCAAGAGATTGTGATTGTAAAGTGAAGGATTTCACTAACATGTTATCTTGAGATATGTTATAAATTTTCAAGTTGAAATTACTGAAAAAGATATGCTTTTTATGAAATGATTATTGTTTATTAAAATAGATGTTTATGATGATCATGATTATTTACTTGATAGTAAATTGGGAATGTAATTCTAGGCAATATGAGATGACATGTTACATATGGTAACTACATTAGAGCCACCAGGTTCAATACATGGACCTATGCGCTCACTGCATGAAATCTTCCTCAGACATTAACAGCTTCTAATGTTTGGATTTAGTTTTGACAGAATGGTAAGAACAAGAATGACACCAAGGAAGAAGGCAATGGGAAATGGACGTTACCTAAAGGCTATGAGGGAGTGAGCCTAAAGAATGAAACGCCTAGGCTAAACTGGTTACCTAGAAGGCGCATGGTTATTTGATACTAAAACCTTCACTGATGATATTAAATGCATCAAGTAGGAGAAGGAAAAGCAAAAAGCAATTAAGGCTATTGTTCCTATCTTTGAGAATGAATCAGTTGAACCCTCTGTGCCTAAGGACTTACCATTTGTGTGTGGCCCTAATGCTCCTATTATCAATAGGGAAGTCATGGATGAGTACCTGCGAGTACATCCACCTCCCAAGTTTTATTTGATAAACCTCAAGGATGAGGATGAATGTGGGAAGATCTCCCTTTCTAAAAGTGACCTGCAATTACAAGATGTGAAAATTTATAATAAATGATGTGATCCATGGAAACTATAATGCAATTTTGAAATTTTGGCAAAGCTTTCCTTTCTTGTTTAAGATTGAATAAATGAGAATGGATTTATGTTATGAATGGATTCAATAGTATGATAAACTAATTGAATGCTTAACCTGTAAACTTTAGGAGAAGTAGATTGTAGCATGGTTTGAATAGAAACCAACCCTAGGGGTAGCCAAGAGGAAAGGCAACCTTCTAGCCACTCCAATTCAAAACTTGACCAAATCCTTGCTATGCTCCATGAAACAAGGGCAAGAATTGGAAATTTAGAGCAGGAGGTCAGGGTCAGGATGGACTCAGGTAGGAAGCCTTCTACAAGGGTGAAGATGAGGAATGTCATGAAAACACCACTTAAAGTGGACATGGAGAGAATAAATCCAAAATGAGACAAGATGAGGATAAAAGGAGCTACTTGGTTCTAGAGTTATCCAGAGATATGAAAATGATTACACCTCTCAAATTTGATGGGACTGTAAGCGGAGATGCCACAAAGGAATGGCTTACAGAAATGGAGAAATACTTTGAAATAAAAACTATTCTATAATAAGCAAAGTGGTATGGGGAGCATACCAATTGGTAGGTGAAGCATCCACCTGGTGGATGAACAAGAAGATGGAGCTAAGACTAAACTCCTTGAGTCTAACCTGGAAAAGGTTTGTGAAACTCTTCAAGCAAAGATGGTTGTCGCAGTTATATTTTGATCAAAAGATTATAGATTTTCAAAATTTGAGACAGGTTGACTCATCTATGAATGAGTACTGGGAGAAATTCACTTGTCTCCTTAAATGTGTTCCCCAATCTCAATAGGATGAGAGATTTCACATCTGAAAGTTCATCATGGGTTTGAATGCCTAAATTGGAGGTGAAGTTGATGTGCATGATCCCACTACAATGGACCAATTTTATGAGAAAGCTATCAAATAGGAACAAAAGTTGAAATCCATATCTACATACCAGGATAAGAACCGTAAAAAGTTAAGTTGGTCACAATCCTCCTAGTCATTTAAGAAAAAGGGCAATAAACATAATTTTAAAAGGAAAGGTGATGAAGGATTCAAGGATAATTAGAATGAATCCAAGGGTGAAAAGAAAACAATAATAACTCCAAGAAAAATGGAGATGATTCATAAAAGCCTTGTGAAAGGCTCGAACCCATGGGAGGGTGTTATTCATGTGGCAGTGACAATTATGCCAATCAATGTCCCAATAAGACACAAGGGACTTAGCTGTGAGGAAACCCTTTACCCTCGCAACATGCAGCTTTCCAAGAATGGATACATGTAGCCTTAGATAACCAGCAAGTGGAGTATCAAATTGCTCCAATTGAAGCCATGGGTACATTATATGGTATTCCAATTTATGTTTTGATAGATACTGGTGCTACAGAATGTTTTATTTCTCCAAAAAATTTAAATAAGATTTCTAGAAAAGTTGGTTACATGGAAAATACATGGTCAATTGAATATGCTGACTAGACTAGGGCTCAGGTAGAGCAACGTTTGTTTGAGGCTAAGGTTGAACTCCCAAGTTTTTCCATTGAAATGAACCTTTATGTAGCCCCATTAGGCTCATATGATGTCATCCTTGGAATAAATTGGTTATGGAGGCATAGGGCTAAGATGGATTGTTTTACTAAAGTAATAGAATGCCTAGATGACCTTGGGAATAAAGTTTTTCTACAAGGAGTTTTTCTACAAGGCACTACTAGAGAGGTCAAACTAGGGCAAATATTTGCCCTACAGATGAAGAGAGCCCATAGAAAAGGGTGTCAACTCTTTGCTATTAAAATGGAGAAAATAAATAATCACAAAGAATCTATTTTCCAAGATGATTTGATGTATTATGAATCTTAGAAACTCCAAGGAGTTAAATAAAGAGAATCCATAGATCAAGAGAGATCAGATATGGATAGGTATCCCTTTATTCAAGATTTTGAGGATGTATTTCTAGATGAATTGTCTAGATTACCTCCTAAGAGAGATTTTCATTTTTCAATAGATATATTTCTAGGATCGGAACCTATATCTAAAGATCCTTATAGAATGACCACAACAGAGTAAATGGAGCTAAAGGCTCAGTTGCAAGATTTTCTAGAAAAGGGATTAATAAGACCAAGTGTTTCACCCTGGGGAGCACCAGTAATTTTGTTAAAAAGAAAGATGGCACATTGCATCTATGCATAGATTATCATATGCTAAACAAGGCAATGATAAATAATAAGTATCAATTGCCCCATATTGATGATCTCTTCAATCAAATGTGAGGGGCAACTGTGTTTTCAAAGATTGATCTTCAATCATGATACCATCAATTGAGGCTAAAAGATGAAGATATTCATAAGATAGCCTTTAGAACGAGGTATGGGCACTATCATTTCATTGTCCTACCCTTTGAATTAACAAATGCACTTGCAACATTCATGAACTTAATGAATGGTGTGTTCAAAGATTATTTGGACAAGTTTGTCCTTGTTTTTCTTGATGATATTTTGATTTACTCTAAAAATGAGGAGGAACACCTTCAGCATCTAAAGATTATTCTCCAAAGATTTAGAGAGAATAAACTATATGGAAAGCTCTTAAAGTGTACTTTCTTTCAAAAGGAATTACAATATCTGGGTCATATAATTTCAGCTAAGGGAATTGTTGTGGACCCAGCAAAGATTAGAGCCATTTTGGAATGGCCAACATTGAAAAATGTGCATGAAGTCCATAGTTTAATGGGCCTAATAGGATACTATAGAAAATTTGTGGCTAATTTCTCAAAAATTGCCTATCCTATTACTTCCCTACAAAGGAAAGCCAAAAGATTTGATTGGTCAGAGAAATTCCTGGAGGCATTCGACCAACTAAAAGAAAAGTTGACTACGACACCTATTTTAAAGGTACCTAACTCGGAACGTCATTTTGTAGTCGTCATCGATGCCTCGGGAGAAGGATTAGGTGGTGTACTTGTCCAGGACTGGCAAGTTATTGTTTATGAGTCCAGAAAGTTAAAAACATATGAGTAGAATCATGCTCCTCATGATCTTCAGTTGGCAGCATTAGTTCATGCACTACAAATGTGGAGACATTATTTACTTGGGAAACCTTTTGAATTAAAAACAGACCATCAAGGGCTCAAATATTTGTTTACTCAACCACATCTTAATGCTCACCAGAGAAGGTGGTTAGAGTTAATATCAGATTATGATTTTGAGATTAAATACATTCAAGGCAAAGAAAATAGAGTGGATGATGCCCTAAGTAGGGGAAGACATATCTCCTCGATGATCTCCATACATTCTAATTTTAGGAATCAGGTGTTACAAGAGTCCAAGGGAGATGAATATTATGAGAATGTTAAACAAGCACTTATGGACAACCCTCATGATTCTAGGTATGATGGATTCCACTTTGAACCAGATGGACTATTAAGGTTTAAAGGAAGAATGTACGTTCCAAACTCTAAGGAGTTAAGGAATATCATGTGGAAGGAAGTTCATTCTGCACCCTATTCAGGACATCCTGGAGTGATGAAATTGTTAGCTAATGTAAACCCATTATATTTCTAGAAAGAAATGAAGAGGGATGCTACAAGGTTTGTAGATGGATGTCTAGAATGCCAGAGGATGAAGGCAAAACACCATCACCCGGCTAGACTTCTATACCCTCATGAGATTCTAGAATGAAAATGACATATCATTAGCATGGATTTTGTACAAGAACTTCCTATGCCTAGAAATAAAAAACAATGATATTCTGGTAGTGGTGGATAGACTCACCAAGGTAGCATATTTCATACCTAAGAATTTGACAGATGGAGAACTAGTCAGCCCACAAATTTGTGCAAGAAGTATTCAGATTGCACGATATTCCTAAGAAGATTATCTCAAATAGGAATGCCTGTATGACATCAAGGTTTTTGCAAACCTTATTTTCCTCACTTGGAACTCAATTAAACATAATCTTAGCTTATCATCCATAAATGGATGGCCAAATGGAAAGAGTGAACCAAGTGTTGGAAGATTTATTGAGAATGTATTGCATGGACCAACAATACAAGTGGGAAGATTATCTTCCTCCTGTGGAATTTGCTTATAATAATTCCTATCATTCCACTATTAAGATGGCTATGTTTGAAGCATTATATGGAAGTGTCAAACTCCTATAAGTTGGGATAAGCTAGAAGATAGGATTAGCCTTGGTCCAGAAATGCTATCAGAAATGGAAGAACAAGTCTATCTGATTAAGAAAAGGCTAGCAGAAGCAAATGATAGGCAAAAAAGCTATGTGGATGCTAAGCACATTGCAAGACATTTCTCAGTAGGAGAGAAAGTCCTCTTATGACCACAAAAGATTTCGATTAAGTTTGGAAAGACATCCAAACTAGCTCCTAGGTATGTGGGTCCCTTCAAAGTTCTCTAAGAGGTCAACCCAATTGCATGCAGGATTGCTCTAGCGCCAGCTCTTGCCATGATGCATAAGTTTTTCCATGTTTCTTATTTGAAAAAGTATATTGCAGGAGATAATCATGTTCCCATTCTTGATTGGAATGCCATACAGGTGAAGGACCCAAGGGTGGTAATGATCGAGCCCATCAAGGTGCTTGAAATACATAAGCTACGCTTGTGTAATAAGGAAATTACTCAATGCAAGTTCCAGTGGGACTAGTATGCAAAAGAGAATACCACCTAGGAGAATTATGATGATATTTATCAAAGATTTCCTCATCTATTTTGAGCTTTTTACTATGATGAACAAAAATCTTATTATGTTATAAACTTTGGATACATAAAATCATCAGGGACAATGATTCTTATCGGGGGAGATATGTTACATCCCCAAAACTCTGACTATGTTCTACTTTAACTTTTATGTGTTTAAGTGGATAATTAATCATAGATTAATGATTTGACATTTAGGGAAAATGTCAGAATAAACATTGATTTTATGAATTATAATTAATGCATAAAATTGATATGAGATCAAAAGATAATGAGATCATTTAATCATGATGTATAAATATTTGTCGATGATACGCTAATCATAATTTGTATGACTATGAGAGAAATAGGAAATAAATTTCTACCTCCAAGAAACGAAGGAGAGCATCATCAGAGAGAAAGGAATAGATATTTTGGAAAAGTTAGGTTTTCCAATTGAGTTCTAAGTTTTACATTTCATGAACCTTCACGAGATGGAGTATGTATTAATTAACTCTTCTTGTTTAGTCGATCTCAATTCAACCATTGTTGATTTTTTGTTAAGGGTTTTCTGACATCATCTACGTTCGATTTGGTTGAGAAAGGTTCAGAGAACCTTATTGGTGTTTTGAGTTTAATCCTTTCTTTTGGTAAAAAATCTTAGATATATATTTATATATATGATTTTTTTAGAGTATCAATTTATCTATTTGTTTGTATGTGCATAGGCACAAAGGGGAGTAAATATCAACCCTATATTCATATTTAGTCACACAATTATTTTTTCCCCACATCCGACGTTGTGGTATTACTACCATCATGTTGTTGTGTTACATTTATTTAATAAGTGCAACACTATTTTGTTAAGAAGATATGTTTAGTAAGGCATACACATTGGACTTTTGTGATAAGTCTTCTTGGTATGCAAACTACAATACTCACGTAATAGTGCATGTACTATATCCAAGTTATTGTGGAGTAAGCGGAGATTAAAACCACTATCGATTTGGAGATATTCCTACTTATGGGCAACACCTATAGCGTTGCATGCTACGAGGTGGAGAACTTTTAGAAGAGTTTTGTTATCTTGCGGGTAAGGGGGAGCCTTAGGATAGTTGGAGAAAGGAGTCATTGTAACCGATGTTGGCTTGGTGGGAGAAGAACACATTTTCTATGTAGGTAATGCATTAAGTTAAGCAAACATAATTTGAGGGAAATGAGGAAGAAGCACCATGAAGGAGTGCAGTCCAAAGGGATAGCATGTGTCTTAACATCATATAGGTAACATTTGTTACAGTTAAGACTTTGTGTAATATCAAGCAACTTACCTCACTGTTGTTGAATAATTTTCTCTTCTCAGAAATGTTATCATATGGCTTGAGTAGGCCAAAAATATGATTATAGATATATGCTTACTATGCAAAGATGGTTGCACGACTACAGTAGGCTAATAATATTATAAACTATGTATTCAATGTTGAGTTGATATGAGGCTACAACAAGTCGATATCATTGTATTTCATGTACTCTTATTAATAAGCCCTTGCAGAGCTATAGCTAGTCAATATCATTGCATTACATGCATTCTTGTTAAGATGGACATGCGGCTATAACAGACCAATATCGTTGCATTACATACATTCTTGTTAAGAAGCCTCGTGGCCATAGCAGGCTAATAGATAAGGCTAAATCATTATAGTCTGCTATCATTTGAACGATAGCCATAAAAATATATCAGTGATTGTCTATCTGTTTCAAACAAGATAATATCTTTAATAAGTGTTCATGATGATACTATGAGAACTTTATCTTTTGTTGAGAAACCTTGGTCAACTCCTATTGGTTGTATGGGTTATTTTCTCTAAGTCAACACTTTCTATTTATATGTATGGCAAAATTTTGAATAGTCAGGTCATATGTCAGTGACAATGAATAACAGAGCCCAGTTTTGAAACTGCATGTTAATCTTTATGAAGGAAATCCACTTGTAGAAGTGAACAAGACTGTTCTTGAACAAGATGGACTTCTGAATCCAATAACCATAGTATGTTATTATTAATTCAAGAAATGAATAGTATCTTTTATATACAAATATATATTATTTAAATTATAAGAATCTTTTGTGCCCCAATGCGGTACAAGACTACCAACTTTATGATAGTCTAGAAGAGACTTGTGGTCGATTAATAATAGACAATCTTTTATCGAAATGGATTAGATGTAAATCCTTAAACGAAGTGAAGTACCTCAGATGGACTCACAAAGTTATAAACAAAACCATTCTTTATGTCAATATTAAGACATCAAAACCAAGAATATATGAACTTTTGGAACAAGGAATAAAGTGACAAGGAGTCATAGATTCCATGTTGCAGTTGCAAAAGGAAGCTCCTTCAAGGATCAAGACCTCAATCTAAACCATTTTGGTATTGTACCCCACATATCAGAGATAGTAATCTGAGTCAGGAAGACTATGGATGAGATCTATTTAAGACACCCTGTGACTAGAATTGGTCAAATTAATTTCACTATAGGATGAGATAGATTCTAAGTTGAGTTAGAGGTGTGTGAACAATCTACTACATTCATTGCAAAACATCTATGTATATTAAATCTTTGGACAAAGTAATGCATCTATCTCTACATGCATTAGTTGGTTCAATGTGTTCTAGATGGCATAACCATCTAGTAGTGTCATACATAGTTAGAGGGGATCTATAGTTGTATGACCGTGATGGGTTATGAAGGACACACCACTAGATACTCAGATGGAAAACCTATTGGTTCTTTATATATATTCCATTCATGAAGGGTAGGGCCACTTCTAGGAAGGAAGGTGTGCGGGGGACTGTTGGTATGTGGTTGGAGGAAAAACACTCGGATAATGCTTTCCTTCCCAAGCAGATGACAAGCCAAGACTTATGAAGATAGATATCAAAACTCCAGATGTAGTATATTCTATTTATATGACTTGACAATCAAATTTTATGTAAATCTATCTTTATTTCCATGAGCAAGACATTGTGATTGTAAAGTGAGGGATTTCACTAACATGTTATCTTGGGATATGTTATAAATTTTCAAGTTGAAAATATTGAAAAAGATATGCTTTTTATGAAATGATTGTGCAAATGATTATTGTTTATTAAAACACATGTTTATGATGATCATGATTATTTACTTGATAGTAAATTGGGAATGTAATTCCAGGTAATATGAGATGACATGTTACAAAATATAATTCTAAAGACATACAGACTATTTTTCTATCATTTGCATAAGAAACCAAAAAATATTTCAATCAAATCATATAGTACAAATATGTAAGTTTTGTGTTGGTGAATTACGTACTACAATATCCATACTAATTATGGATCAAATGAGGCTAGGTGGAAGTCTTAGGTGAATTTGATGAAAGAGAAACTCTTTGGTCATGGCATCTAATTTTAAGGATACCCCACAAGGAGATATTAAAACCAATCAAAAAAATTAATTCCTCATAGTTTCCATAGTTTAAATGTACCATGTCTTATGGAGTTTTTGTTTTGTTGAATATGTTGGTAACTGAGAGGGGGGGTGAATCAGTTATCCTAATAATCTTAACTTTCTATGCTTTCTTAATAGTTAATGTAACATCAGATCAAATAAGCAAGCATAATCATGAAATGGAAATAACACCAATACACATGACACAATGATTTTGACGTGGAAACCCTGTTAAGGGAAAAAACTACAGGGTGATTAACCCAAGATATTATTCTCTGTTAGAAGAATAAAAGATAAAAAATGGCACTTACCAATTAGGGCTCACTGCCCGAGCACACTGCTCACAAGAGGCTCACTGCCTACAAAAGACTTACTGTATACATGAAGAAAACTTGAACTGATGAGAAGCATCCACACATGCTGAAGTTCAGTTCCGGTTAAGCTCAATAGACTGATCTGCTGCACTTCATTCTTGCTCTCCTTAAGTGCTGTTGTCCTCTTACATTCTGAACCTGTTTTTCTGCCTTTTATACTATTCTACTTTTATTCGCACTTCAACTTCTTACACGACACACACCTTCACATCTAAATCCATCTTGTATATATATCCACACAAGTGATTTCAACACTTTTCTAGTCGGCATCCGAAATAGTCAATATTATCTTAAACTTTAGTCTGTCTACTGAATCCTTGCTTCCAAGTGAAGCGGATCAAAAAGAAACTTATAGAAGTCATCTAATAAGTCGGCCAATCATGAAAGATACCTTAGGAATCTTTATCACCATCAACATCTCATCCAGAATAACTTCTGATGCTCTGCCTATTAGTTCTTCCTCTGTCTGTTCTATCAAACTGGACCCTAATACTTGAATGCTTATATCTCTTTACTCTTTCATAACCGGAGGCTCAATTCCTGGAATCTATTAGTCAAGGTACTCCTCTTGACTTCCCCAAGTCCGTACTTTCCAAAGATACTTCCTCTAAGAGATCCAGTCCTGACTGTCGAACCTTTCCACATACTCTGTTCTTGCTTACCGGACCACAACATTCTTCAATCTGACTTCTGGTATAGACACACCATGTCCTGAAGATGTGTGGGATGAACTTTGTTGCCATCAATGACAATATTCATGAATCCATATAGTGTCTCTTGCCAACAATCTCCCCTTTTGGCATTGATGGCAACACTTAGTGAAAAATGACTAAGTGTCACACTATACTCCCCCTTGGTTGATGTTCAGTCTCTATGTATATTTTCTGGAGCTCCCCCTTAGCTGGATTCAACATTTTTCACTGCTCATCACTCCCCCTTTGACATCAATGGCAAAGGGTGGGGTCCGCACACCAAAATTTTCAAAATTTCAACTATACTTGGCCACATAAATATATACATATGGCATACTTACATATACTGAAGAATGTCTGCAAAAGTTGTCTTCAATTGAACAAATTCTGTTGCCCAACTTTGCTTCATTCTATCCAAAATTGATATATGACCGCTTAATAGGAATGCAAACGCATCTGCCCTTTTTAGATCTGTCGGATCACTAGTCCAGGCTGTGATCTGTGCTTCTTTTATGGCTTCATGCATGGCCTCTAACTTAGGGATAATTATCCCTCTGAGTGCACCCAACCTGCTTATTCTATTTTTCTTTTCCTTCTCCAGCTTCTTGATTTCATTCAAGACTGCAATAGTCTGACATTCTTGATTTATTATGGAAGATGAGAGAGGATCAAAATTCTTTGATAGATTTGTCAGTTTGTCCTCCTGTTCTTTTACTTTCTTCTCAATATCCGTTGGTACTGTGATCCAGGATATACAAAATTTGTATACATCTCCTCCATCCTTAAGAGCATTTTCCAAGCTCTTTATCCCAATATTCATATTTCTCCTATCATTAGCTATTAACCCCTGTACCTCTGATAATCTTTTTGCCAAGAATTCCTTCCAGACCTTATCTTCTACTGACTTCTTTAGGGAATCAAAATGTGTGCTAACACTATTGACTAGAGATTTGAGATTACCAGATGAGGAGGCTGAGGAATCCTTCTGAAAAGATGGCATGATCTTTTCTAAAATGCCAGATGCAGCTTCTATTAGCTCACAGTCTTCCATGTGAGACTTCAAGAGTTTTTCTTTTGCCTTTGCATTGGCAAATGAAGCTATCTTCATTGTTTGAACTGGAGAGAGAGAGTCAAAGTTAAATGGACCTTGAAGTAACTCCAGTTCATCAATCTCCAACATTTCTTTTGTCAAGAAGTCCTTGACAGTTTCTGCAGTGTCTCTTGCCGGAGACAAAGATTTCTTCTCTTCTGCACTGTCACTTATGTTCTTCTCAACTTGACTTTCTTCTCTTCCTTTCACTTCTTCTTCTTTCTCCTCTATTCTTTCTTCTCCTTTAGATCCGGAGACTGTAGGGGAAACCGGAGGAGAGATATTTGTTTGTTCATGGGCCACCTCTTCCAGAGCAGAGGATTCCAAGTCCTTACCTTTATCTTCCCTTGTCTCCTTAACCTCTTCTGCTACTGTATCAGTAGCTTCTTCTTCAATATCTGTAGCCAAGAAATCATCACCTAAGTCTTCTATAATAGGAATGTTGAATCTTTTGTATGCATTCCGGAGGATCTCTTCTGTCTCTTTTGCTACTTCGTCAATTTTTCCGAGCATAAGCTGATCCATTCTAGCTTTGCTTTGGAATTCATCCTTACAATCTTTGAAGATCATACTCTTCTGCTTAGGAGTGATGGAGGGATAAAGTTGAATAGCTAACTGTTCTTGGATCTCCATATCCTTCTCTTTGGCATTATTCTTCCTCAATTCAAGTTCCTTCTCAAGGCTTTTAGGAATTAAAGATACAATCTCAATGAAAGCCTTGTTGTAAATGTTCAGATACTTAACTATGGCATCCTGCAGAATCTTTTGATCAGCTTCACTATATTCATCATAAAATTCTGTTAATGGCTTCAGATTTCCATCCACAGTGATTGCCTTAACTATATCATCTAAGGACAGGGTGGTCCTTTCAACAAACTCTTCTGCTTCTGCCTCCTTGGTTTCACTAGATATCTTCTTCTTTTTCCTCATTTTCTTCACCTCCTCATCTGATTCAGTTTCTTCATCATCCTTCAGGCTAACATAGGATCTTGTTGCCTTTTTCTTTGTTCTCTTTTCTCCTTTTCCGAATGTCTGGACTTCCAGTTTTGATGTCTTTGAGCTTTTATTAGAGATATGTGCATCCCTTTTAGAGGTCTGGTCTGGGAGGGGGCTTCTACCGGATCACTTTCTTTTTTTGCTTCTTCCTTTTCTTTCTCTGCCCTTTCCACCTTTTCTCTGTTGGCATCAAGAGCTTCTTTTGATATGCCATATCTTTTGGCAATATTCTCTACTTCTTTTCTCACTTTTCTCTTTACCTCCGGTTGTCTAAGTTCCACATGGATTTTTATACTCAATTCTTCAAAGGTTCCAAACCTTTCTTCTTTGGGATCCTTGGGTTGACTAAGCATGTGTTGGACATGCAACTCCACAAGTTTCTCATCCACCTCATACCCCATCGGCATGATCCAGACTATCCTTGGTTCCACAGCTTCCATTTGGCACTGATCAGTTTCAACCATAAAACAAACTATATCCTTATACTTTTCAACTAGAGATTTGGGAATTCTCTCTCTTGCTTGCATCGAATTTTGGAAGTTCTTGAAATAACCCCACAGAGTTGTATTTCTTGTCTTGGCATCTCCAAGCCCATACAAATAGTCTTTGATTTGGATTACAACAGGTTTGTCATTCTGCCAAACCCAACCACTTGATCCAGGTAGCTCGCTCATGAAGTAGAAAAATAGACACAATATCAGCCCACCATACTTGAAGGAATTTTTCTTATCCTTCTTGATCTTCTGTAGATTCTCCAATAGTTGGTTTAGAAGAAGTTCACATAGATCATAGTCAGTATTTTCTTTTAGCATTTGATAAGCTATATAAACTGCAGTTCCCGGTACTGAATTTTCCCTATTAGAGTGATAAATTTTGTAACCAATTATCATGGATGCAAATTTGATATCTGGATCAATGATATCTTCAATTGTCATAGCTCTCTTGTCAAATTTTGATCCGGTTGCATCACTCACTATCTGATTCTTGACAGATTTGAGAACAGGTATCCCACCGAATGAATGCAGACCGCTTACTGCCCTAATTGCATCTTTGGTGATCTTAAATGGTCTATTCAACCATAGGAAGTTATCATGTACTCTGCTCAACACATACCAGACCCATTCATCTTCTTCAAAACAAGGGAAATGAATGCACTGTGCAAAATGCTTATCCCGGATGGCCTTGAACTAAGGTTTGAGCTCAAAAGAATCATCTATTAAGTATTGTGATAGATATCAGCCAGCTTAGATTCCCCAAATTCTTTAATATTCGCATGAATATATGCCCTAACATCTTCTACATGCAGAACCCCATGCGGAATGCTTGAAAAAGCACCGAGGGGATCAACTTCTAGGGATTTATATGGATGCTTCTTAAATTTAGGTCGTGGCCTATTAGAAATCTTCACTATATTTGGAGTAGTCATCTTTCAAAGATTTGCAGAGAGATATTGAGAACGGAAAATACCTTTTGCACTTCTAGGTTACACGAAGTGAGCTAGATCAATTGCTGGATGAATCAGATTCTGCAGATGATCTTTGATGGGCTTGAGGAATTTCTATTGCAGAGCTTCTTTTCATTTCTTCTTGAATGCAGAATGAACAAATGCTTAATGAGAAAACCCTTATATTTCTCTGCAAACCCTAATATCAAGTTGCAATAAATGCTCGACCTAAGTCATTCCAGTTTGCCTTATTCAGATGACTTGAAGAACCAGATCAATTTTGATCTCAAACATCTTGTGGATCTTCCAAATCTTAACCATAGTTTATTTAGATGTTTCTCTTATGAACCCTTTAATTCGCAACACTCCTTGTGCCAGTTCCGGCACCAATTGACTGGCTGGGGGAACAAGGTTTTCTTTGTGTCTCCCCCTGAGCCAGAGCTCACTTTTTAATTTCCAGAAGCAATATCAGCACCAGAGTCTGGTGCGGATCCATCCCCTACATTCTCTGTACTTTTCTTCACCCAAATCTTGTTCATCTCACTTTGAACTTCATCTGCATTCACTTTTTGTTTTCCCTTATCTTGATTCTGATTATGATATACCGGACCTCTTTTGTCCTGATTCTTGCTTCTACAAAATTTTGCAATATGACCGGATCTATTGCAAATTTGGCAAACAACATTTCTTTGCATATTTGATTGATATCCTCTTGATCTACATTGATTAGCTATATGACCCATTCTATTGCATGCAAAGCATCTACCATTGAATGAATTGTTCATTTGCATATTTCTGCATTCGTGAGATTTGTGACCATACCTTTTGCAGTTGAAACACTGTCCGGAGAAGGATGTATTAGTCTGATTCATTCTCTTTCTGCACTGATTAGCTTTATGACCAAAGTTATTGCAGTTGTGGCAGTATCCATTGAAGGATGGATATCTTTGAGCATTAGGTTGCCTTACCGGAGGTCTTCTAGGCCTGTTCCTTAGATTTTCTAATCCAAAATTCTTCTGACCGGATCCAGAGCTTTCACCTTTTTCATACCCCAGGCCACACTTGTCATCTACCCTCTTTTGGCTTTCAAGAAGAACTTCAAGTTGAGCAGAGCTTATCTTGAATTTCTCTTTGTATTCATTTGTTGTTTGAAGATTCCTTTTAAGAGACAATTTGATCCTCAAGTTTTTCTTCAATATCTTTAGCATCTTCAAGATGTCTGATTATTCTATCCATCTTGTGGTAGTCTTCTGATTTTTCCTTGAGAGATTGTCTTAGATCATCTTCAGATTTTCTTCTTTCTTCAATTTCTTGGGTGAACTTCATAACTCCTGATTCCATTTCATGTCTTACCATGATGATTTCTTTTGATAACTTTTCACATAACTTGGTTTTCTCTTTTAGATCTCCATTTGTATCATTGGCTTCACCTTGACTTGCCAATTGCTGAAGTAGCTCCTTTCTCTTTTTCATAGAGAGACTCAATTTGTCTTTTAGTTCTTTTATGAAATCATCAGCCTGTTTGAGTCTTTCCTTTAATTCATTGACTTCAGAGTTTGACTGCTCAAGATCATCAAGGGTCGTCTTGAGTTGCTCCCTTATACCATATACATCCATTTGAATTCCCAGATCTTCCTCAAGCTGTTAGGCTTTGTTAGGAGGAACTTGGCTCTGATACCAATTGCTAGTAACTGAGAGGGGGGTGAATCAGTTATCCTAATAATCTTAACTTTCTATGCTTTCTTAACAGTTAATGTAACATCAGATCAAATAAGCAAACATAATCATGAAATGGAAATAACACCAATACACATGACACAATGATTTTGACGTGGAAACCATGTTAAGGGAAAAAAACCACGGGGTGATTAACCCAAGATATTATTCTCTGTTAGAAGAATAGAAGATAAAAAATGGCACTTGCCAATTAGGGCTCACTGCCCGAGCACACTGCTCACAAGAGGCTCACTGCCTACAAAAGACTTACTATATACACGAAGAAAACTTGAACTGATGAGAAGCATCCACACATGTTAAAGTTCAGTTCCGGCTAAGCTCAATAGACCGATCTACTACACTTCATTCTTGCTCTCCTTAAGTGCTACTATCCTCTTACATTTTGAACCTATTTTTCTGCCTTTTATACTATTCTACTTTTATTCGCACTTCAACTTCTTACACGACACACACCTTCACATCTAAATCTATCTTGTATATATATCCACACAAGTGATTTCAACACTTTTCTAGTCAGCATCCGGAATAGTCAATATTATCTCAAACTTTAGTCTGTCAGCTGAATCCTTGCTTCCAAGTGAAGTGGATCAACAAGAAACTTATAGAAGTCATCTAATAAGTCAGCCAATCATGAAAGATACCTTAGGAATCTTTATCACCATCAACATCTCATCCGGAATAACTTCTGATGCTCTGCCTATCAGTTCTTCCTCTGTTTGTTCTATCAAACCGAACCCTAATACTTGAATGCTTATATCTCTTTACTCTCTCTTTCGTAACCGAAGGCTCAATTCCTGGAATCTATCAGTCAAGGTACTCCTCTTGATTTCCCCAAGTCCGCACTTTCCAAAGATACTTCCTCTGAGAGATCCGGTCCTGACTATTGAATCTTTCCACATACTCTGTTCTTGCCTACCGAACCACAACATTCTTCAATCTGACTTCCGGTATAGACACACCATGTCCTATGGATGTGTGGGATGAACTTTGTTGCCATCAATGACAACATTCATGAATCCATATAGTGTCTCTTGCCAACAGAATATAATGTGAAAAGATGATTTGATAAGTTGAAGGATATCTCCTTAGTGGTTTCCACATAACGCATATTGGTATTGGCTTCTATAGACCTAAAATCATCTCATCACTATTCTAGCCATAATCAAGATGTCACTTGATCATTTCCTCTATAATTAATTGAATAAATTCCTACTTATTTGATTAATTATCCAATTTTCACCGCAATATTAATTAAATAATATTTTATTATTTAATTAATAAAATCACTATTCATGCACTATTCATCTGACCCTCATCCTACCATTAATTAAATAAATTTAATCATTTATTTAATTAATTAATCATTTATTTAATTAATTAATCATTTATTTAATTAATTAATCATTTATCATCCCTTTTCCATAGTCCAGCCTTAGATAAATAAATCCAAATATTTATTATCTAAGTCCCTCATTCTTGTCCTAAAAATTAAATAAATATTCATATTTATTTAATTCCCTATTTTGTCCACTTTTCATTAAGTTGGCTAAAACCAATTAGCCAACTAATCACCCACTTACACATTCCTAAACCATAATAAACTTATTCAAACCTTGCACATCCTCAAAAAGTGTACATAAGTCATTTTAGACATGAGCCTTTTTACATGAGGTATGGGCAAGTCCTTTGCACATCTCTCCAAAATGTACCCTCAGTACCCTTTTGATCCTCACCATCCACTTCTTCCAAGGAGATCCTCCACCATTTATCTCCCTTGAATCTTGAACCCCTCCTTGTGCACCAATCATATCATGCCACTTGCAGGCTCCTCATCAACCCAATCCTTTCAACCAATCTCAACCATTGATCCTTTGAATTAATCTCAACCCTCCATCAACCCATCAAAAAAACTATAAATTGAACCTCTTGCAAGCCACTTTTAAGTCTCCATGGAATGTAAAGTCATGCTATAAGTTTGAGGAGCAATCACATATCAAATATCAAGGAGCACATCCAAATTAACATAGGTTTGTATTTTGGGATTGTGTTTAAGTTTTATTTTGTATATGCATTCCTATTTGTTCTAATTGGCAGTTGCATTTAATTTTGAATGGGATAGGGTAGCATAGTTTAACATGTTCTTTGATGTTCACTTTATATGTACACATTCTTGTCAAAAAATTAAAAAGGTCTAAAAAGAAAAAAAGTAAAGAGAAAAAATTGTCCAACGGTGAAAACCATTCTCATGGCACCTTGGACAAGTACCATGATAAAAACCTATTCATGGGTATCATGCATAATCTTCTACCTAAGAGCACCCTACACTTGGGGGAAAGCCTCACCTATCCATTATCACTACCATCCTACCTATCCATTGTATCCATATCTACCCCATTGTATCAACTTCCTTCAACTATGCTTAAGGAATTAAAATCCTTATCCCAATCAATCAATTAATCCAAGGTCTTGTGCCTAGTCCTTAAGCTAGTCCCCCAATCCAAATCCATCCATCAAGGACCTTAATTGAAATAAAGTTATCAAACCCAATTGAAGGTCCTTGACCCATTCCACTTAATCATCTCCCTAATCACATCATAATCCCTAATTGATCTCATCATTGAGCTTTATCATCATCCTAATCAAATTCTATCTACCACTTAATCTATCATCCATTATCCACCCTAATCCAATAATCCCTAATCAATCCCATCATTGAGCTTCATCATCATCATAATCAAATTATATCTATCACATAATCTATCATCCATTATCCATCCTAATCTAATTTAAACCCTTAATCAACCCACCCTCCTTAATCCAATTTCATTCCCATCTTAATCAAATCCACCATCCCTAATCAACCCCATCTCTAATCCAAATCCAATTCAATCCCTAATCTCATCATCATCCATAATCAAGTTCTCTCCTTTACCATCTAATCATCTCATCCCTTATCCATCACATCCAATCAACCTTACCTCCAAAATCAATTATCCATTATTCATCTATCTAAAAAAAAATCAATCCCCAATCCTTAATCCAAAAATTATCCGTTGTAATACTAAACTTAGTTAAGGACTTAACCCCTTTCAACCTCATCCAACATCAAAACAAAGTAAGGTCCCTTGGCCTAATCCCTTCAAACCCTACTCAACCCATCTACCCATTCTCCAAATGCAAAGCATCATCAAAATCATCATCTCAAGGTCCTAAAACTAATTATTCATCATCCAAATCAAATCCCCATCCAATCCACCACCAAACAACACACTTAGGCACCTCTTTTCATAGATCAACACCATGGTAACGTATATGAGTGCCTACAATGTGCATAAATAGGTGTCTCTATGCTTGGGCACCTATATAATATTTGGGTGCATGTGTGGCATAAACAGATGCCTCTGTCATTGAGTGCCCCTATAATTCTTGAGCCTCTGTAGACATATTTGGGCATTTCTATCATATCAAATCCATCCACCTCCATCCAACCAATCAAATATTAAAGGTTCCTTGGCCTAATAAAACTCTAATAAATCCAATATCAAGTGTCATGCATCCTCAACCTTGATTAATCAAAATCAATGAAAATTCAATCAGTCCATCCGAGTATCAAGCATCATGCATCCTTGACCTTGATCAATCCAAAATCAAAAAATCAATCACCAAGATACCTTACCCCTCAAATCCAAATCTTAATCACTTTGATATCAAATCAAAATTTAAGCTTCAAGCCTTAGAAATCATCAAATCATCAAGTCATCCAAAATCACATCATCCAAACTCATTAAGAATTTAAATCAAACATCATGAATCCATTTTGTTTTGATGAGTCCCCTTGTCACAACCAATCTAAAAATCCCTTTGAATCTGATGATGATGATGATGATGATGATGATGATGATGATGATGATGATAGTCATGTTGATCAAGATGAGTATGAAATTGACCCCCTTGATGATATTATCACAAGTAAGCTTTCCATAAGCTTCCCTTGCCCATATATGCATAATCAAATTCCTTTTGCCCAAGAATTGGCTAGCACAAGCTATCCCGCTAATACTAATTGCATATCTATTGGTCATTCTTATAGCACCCTTGATAAGGGAAATCCATTTTATCCCCCATCCATACCCCAACATCCATCCTTGTGTGAGGTTCCTATCACCTCTACCTCATATCCAAAGTCTTCATCCTATTATCAACCAATCCATGAATTTGATCACCAATCCAATCCCCCTAAATCCAAATCATCCTTTTCAGATTTCCTCCAAGCACTCCTAGAAAAGGACCACAACCAAAATTAAAAAATTGAAGTCATGAAGTCACCCCACCATATTAATCCAATACCATTGACATGTGTTTCTAGCAATGTCATCACCCACCTAACACCTATCCATAATCCTAACGCCATAAAATCCCAAATCCATGAGCATCAAATATCCCCACTCACCCATGTGCACAATCTAAGGAGTCTATCCAAACAACAAGCAAAGCTAAACACTCCACCACATCACCCAAGAAAAATTGGCTATGTCAAGAGCTTGTTCCAAAGCATGCTGAAACATCTCCCCATCCAACTCAAGATCCAAGCATCCCATCTAATCCCTTTCACAATCCCCTACCATCCCTTATCGACCCCATCCCAAAACCATCACCCTATCACCTTGCTTTCATTACCTTTACATGTGGTGGTCCTCTCGTAATAGAAGAACAACTTATATCCACCACCAATCCCTCCCCATCTAAAACTGGATTCACATTTTTTTCTAAAACAATAAACATCCCATTGCCAATCACATGCTCCAAAACATGAATTATCAAGGAAAAGGCTTAGGCCTTCATGAACAAGGAATAGTAGATCCCATACATGTTAAAACCCACTAATGATCATAAGGCCTTGGTTACATATCTCAAGGCAAATAATCCAAACATATTGGTACCACATTTGTGCCTTCTCAAAGAGCTTCTTCCAATTCAAAAATAGGTGTTTCTTATCACTCTTCTAAAATATTCATTTCCATTCCCCTTCCTCCATTATATCAATCAAAAGCGTTCACCTATCCTAATCCATCTCGTTACAGTCCTAAGTCCATTTGAGTCCCTAAATCCCCAAAATCTCCCATCCCAACCCAAAATTAAAAATCAAGCATATTTATGCATCCCAAATCCCACATCAAAATCCCAAGATTTCACATCCATCATGGTGTGTGCAACTATTAGTCTTGGTTCCCCTTAACCCCACAACATTCTTTCATGCCTCCATCACCCCATCCTATTACACCCAAGTCCCCTATCCAACATATCTCCCCCATCACATCCCCTTAATCCATGTTTTTTGCATAATCTGTTAAAATCTGTAAAAGAGATTATAACCCAGAATCAATTGAAAGAGTTAGAAACATAAATTGTAAATGCAAAACAAAGATACCATAAGATTGATGTGAAATGCTCGAATGGCAAAATAGCATCAAATAACTATCTCCAAATATGAATGAAAATACAAGTTAGGTAGCATGCTTATATAGATCAGAGAGAGGGAGGAGGTGGCAACACCAACCAATGAGGAGCAACCATCTATCGGACTAAAGATAGCAAAGTATCTTCCCAAGATAGCTAATGGATGCTCACATGTAGGAAGGTGACACCTCGCAACCACTCACATAATAAGACATGCTTTATTAACCTAAGCAAGCTTAAATAAATGTGTAGGAAAAACCTTATAATAAGGAATAAAAAACCTACACTAACACCCCCCCTTAAGCATAGCTTAGGTGGGTAAAGAGATGGGTCCCGACAAATCAAGCCTAATAAGGTACCCATGTACAATGAATTCCCCCCCAAAAGAGAAGTAGCCCCCCCACCACAAAAGAGAGTACACCCCCTGAATAGAGAGAGAAAGAAGGAGCTAAGAAGCCCCCTAAAAGGAGGACACCTGCCACACCCCAAGAAAAGCTCGCAAATGAATGAACTTGCTCTCGGTGAAGGGTTTGGTGAAGATGTCAGTTGTCTGATTTGATGTTGAATAATACTGAAGATCAAGAACCTGCTCATGAATCAGCTCCCGAATATGGTGCATGTGAATCTCAATGTGTTTGGTCCGCTGATGATGAACCGGATTGCAAGAGATCTGAATAGCACTTTGGTTGTCACAAAAGATGACCATAGGCTTCCTGAAGGAAATACCAAACTCAGTGAGAATGTGTTGAAGCCAAATGGCTTCAGTAGCAGCATTAACTGCTCCTTGATACTCAGCCTCTGTAGATGAAAGAGCAATAGCAGACTGCTTTTTGTTCGACCAAGAAATCAGACCAGAACCAAGAGAGAAGCAATACCCTGAAGTAGACTTACGATCCTGAGAATCATCTGCCCAATTTGAATCTGTGTATCCCACCAAGTCAATATCCATGCTTGCTGCATAATGAATCCCATAACTGTGAGTGCCCTGTACATAGTGAAGAATCCGCTTAGCTGCTTTCCAATGCAGCTCATGTGGCTCCTGCATGAACCTAGAGACCAGGCCCACGACATATGAAATATCAGGCCTCGTGTGAGTCAAGTATATGAGACTCCCAACCAATTGGCGATACAAGGTAGCATCTACCAAAGGTGAAGAACAAGAAGCCTCAAGTTTGACTCCTAACAGAAAGGGAGTCGGTGCAAGCTTATAGTCATCCATGTGAAATCTGGAGAGCATATCAAGAGCATACTTGGGCTGAGAAAGAAAGATACTAGCCGAAGACTGTGTAATCTCAATGCCCAAGAAATAGTGAAGAAGACCCAAGTCAGACATCAGAAAATGATCATGAAGGGCAGTTTTCACTGCCTTGATAGTGGATGAGGAACTCCCTGTAATCAACAAGTCATCAACATAGAGAACAAGGAAAGTGAGAGTATCATCTTGCTGCAAAATGTAGATGTTCGGATCAAAATGTCACCGAGTGAACCCAACTGATAGAAGAAAGGAGTCCATCTTGGCATACCAAGCTCGAGGGGCCTGTTTAAGACCATAGAGAGACTTCCGAAGTCGGCAGACAACTGAAGGATCCTGGACAAACTCCTGTGGTTGCTCCATATATATCTCCTCCTAAAGGTCACCGTGAAGAAAAGCACTCTTCACATCCATCTGATGAACTTCCCAGTAATGGGCTGCAGCAATGGCAAGGCCAAGTCAGATTGAATTCATCTTGGCAACCGGTACAAAAGTCTCAGAGCAGTCAATCCCAGGAACTTGGAAGAATCCTTTTGCGACCAAGCGAGCCTTATGTTTATCGACCGACCCATCTGTAGCAAGTTTTGTTCGATAGACCCACTTGTATCGAACAAGTTTTCTTCCCTTAGGAAGTGGGACTAAATCCCATGTATGGTTCCTTTCCAAGGAACTGAACTCTTCCTGCATAGCAGCATCCCACTCGGGGACAACAGAAGCTTCCCTGAAGGACTGTGGATCAAAAGCGGAAGCAAAGAAGAGATGAGGAGCCTGCTCGAACTGTGACCTTGTTCTTCTCGCATCTGAAGGATCACCAACCCAATCACCTACTGACTCCAAAGTCTGACGAGCCCAAAGAGGCCCAGTGGTAGGAGAATCTGGAGGAGAATCAACATCCTCTAAATGATGACTAAGAGAGGAGGAAGATGAACCCTCATCATCGCCATTTGAAGTGGAGGAAGAAGACTCCTCAAGAGGATTAAGGTCCTCAGAAGAACTATCATCATGAAGTCGCAGTGTCTCCATGGGAATGAAAGATGGAGAAGTGGTAGAAGAAGCATCCTCCTCAAACCGAACAATCCTCTCAATAAAGAGCTCATGTGTGGTAGGGTGGAGTAGCCTATAGCCTTTGACATCATCTGAATAGCCAACAAATATGCAAGGCCTACTCTGCGCATCCATAGCCTTGCATTTCTTTGTTGGAATGTGGGCCCATGCAGGGGACCCAAATACTCAGAAGTGCTTGACTGTGGGTTTCCGACCGGTCCAAGATTGAAAAGGAGTTACCCCCTTCACAGTTCGGTGAGGATTCCAGTTCTGGATATAACACGCACAATTGATGGCCTCTGCCCAATACTGAGGTGCCAATGATTTGGAGTGAATCATGCAATTGGCCATTTGCTTCAATGACCGATTCTTTCGTTCTGCAACTCCATTTTGTTGTGGACTATAGGGAACTGTGTGCTGAAGATCAATGCCCTCTGGGGCACAAAACTACTCAAACCTTTGGTTGACATATTCCCTACCATTATCGGTGCGCAGAATCTTGACAACCTTCCCAGATTGTTTCTCTACAAAAGCTTTAAAGTCCTAAAAAGACTCAAAGACTTCAGACTTTTGTTTGAGAAAGTATACAAAGGTGTATCAGGAAAGATCATTAATGAAGGTCAATACATATCTAACTCTGTTGAATGAAGGATGTTGAAATGGACCAGCCAAATCACTGTGTACTAACTCCAAGAGCTGTGTGGCTCTCCGTGCTTTGCCTTTGTCAAATTTTTCTTCAGGATGCTTGCCAAGAATGCAAACTTAACAAACTCCATCAGAGAATCAAATAGAAGGCAATCCTGTAACCATGTCATGCTGACTGAGCTGCTGCAAGTAGCGATAGTTCAAGTGGCCAAACCGCTGATGCCACAAATGGCTCACCTCATCTGAGTGAGTGAGCAATGCAAGTGAAGGAGAATTGGGAAAAAAATGAGAAAAGTGATAGAGCTAAGAATGGTTATCAACTTTTCCTACAGCAACTATAGACCCACTGTGCAGATCACTGATAACCACTGAGTCAGGTGTAAATTCAACTCTCTTGCCGAAACCTGTATGGGTGATCTGGTAGACAGATAGGAGATTAGTTGACACAGAAGGCACACAAAGAACATCATGGAATGTCCCATCACCAATGTCAACAGACCCTCTCCCAAGAACATGCGTTATAAGGAAAAGCATTTATAACAACAATCAATTGCAAAGCTGTAACTAATTGAACAGTAAATGAATGGAGAAAAGAATATTGGAACAATCTACCCAAGAAAAAAACAGATAAATATGAACATGTAATAGCTATATTTTATATGAACATGTAATAGCTATATTTTATAAACTGTAAATGTAAACTTTGTAAAAAGAGATGACATGTAGATTTAGATTCAGTCTAGATAATGGTGATTGTGTCTTGATGGATCCATTCTGACTTATTTTTAATGTTTTTTCTTTTTTGAAACAGTATTTGTGCTAATGTGAACCGTAATACAATTATGAATCCCTAGGTTGATTTTCTCAAAAATGCATCTTGTAGGAGAAGCTAGGGTAAGATATAAGGCACATTAAACACTCAAATATATGCGGCATCGCCAATGAACTTCTGGAGGCAATTCGTAGTTCACCATAATAAGTAATGTTTATTAATCTCTGTCTCCTAATAGTAGTTTTACTTTTGATTGTAGAGGAAATTGCACTCATGAAGGCATTCGTGACAGCTGCATTATAGAACATTTCAGTTTTTGAAATCACATTATGATAGTTGAAATATTGGTTTTTATATTTTTATTGGCACAGGAATATTGTTTGGGAATGTGATTCTCAAATGTTGATACATCTACTTTGTTTTTATCAGGTTTTCCATTGTATCGGATGGCTTGAAAACTAGAAGGGTTCTTTTGATAGCTAGTAGGCCCTACACTATGGTTTTATCAGGTCCTCCATTGCATTGGATGGATGGAAAACTAGAAGGGTTCTTTTGGTAGCTACTAGGCCCAGATAGGATGTTAATTCTTTGTAAACCAAGTGTGAGATATCACGTTTCACTATTATTCTAATTGCACTAAAATGATTTTCAAGTGTAAGTTTGTTCAATTCTAAAGTTAATTACTGTTGCAGAATAGATGTTCTCCCATACAATTGTGGGATGTTTACACTATCACTCTGCTTAGAGATCAAACTGTTTCATTTTTTTAACTGGAAAAATGTTTAGGATTTGAACCCAAGACTTGCTGCTTTCAGCAAATGTCACTTCACAGTCCATGTATCTCCTCATTCATGTGCAAAAGTGGTAAATAGTCACCTTATTTTAGAGTGGAAAAAAATCATCTTTGGTTATTGAACCATCTGATCATAAGAAAGGCATTACAATATGGTGAAAGGTTGAGATTGTTTATCAGCTTAGAAGATGTCTGACAGAGTAGTTTATATTTGCTGACCAAGTAATGTGGATGTTGTCAATGTGCACGTCAAGTTGCCTTTGTTGGATATAGGATTTTTAGAATTGAAGATTGATAATTGATGGGTTTCCAGAAGGTTTGTTCTTTCTGATGATATTTTCTTCTTCAATGGAGTACTGGTTAATGTGAAGGTTGTGCATGAGGCAAACGTTTGTCATTTGTTGTGAGTCAATTGAATGTTTCTGGTTTAAACTGTGTTGCCTTTTTTTGCATCGACGTTTCGGATCACACTCCGTGATCCATCATCAGGAAAAAAATGAGAATGAGATGAAGTCGAAGGTTATGTCTTGTTTAGAGTTTCTTTATCATCAATAAAGATGATGAATTTAGAGTTTCAAAATTTCAGGAAGAAGTGAGATAATAAGAATTTGAAGAAGATGAATCTTTTTGGGGATTGAAAATTTACATTGAAGACCCCTTGTGTGACTTGAATTGATTGCAATCTTGCGTGAAGAGCACCACAAACCAAACATGCCCTTATGGGAGATGCTTTGTATTTGCTTCCTTATCAAAGGAAGCTGAGGAAACAGGGCCCACATGCATGTGTTTCACGAATTACTCTCAAGACTTACAATGGACAGTATAAGTTGTTTGTAGGTTTGTTATGTGGATACAACCACATTATTGAATTTGTGAATTTTTAATTCTATTTGTAAGTACACAAATCGGCTTCTCTGTGGTGCATGCACTTCTATGAAGATTCAGATTCTGTGTCCCGATTGTTAGTGCTATTTGTCACCTGAGGTTGGCAGTATTTTGTTTTAATGATGATGACAATGGTCTAGGAAAATGAAAAGCAATAACAGAGGTTTAGAAAAATAGTGTTTATCTCAAATCGCTTAGGAAAAAGCAAGTTTGTATAACAATTTCTGCATAAGCACTTCAGTGCAAACTGATCTATGTCAACAGGAGTTGTTATATATGATTATGAACCAGCAAATTAATTATTAAACTGAACTGTCTGTAAAATCTGAATTGTTCTGATTACAAGTAGAGATTCACATTGGCTAGCTGTGAAAGATTGGAAATGCATTTTAAGTTTGATTAAGATAGTTCATTGTTGCTAATATTGAGTGTGCAATTTAGGGCACTTTAGAAATTGTAACTTAATACTAGAGAACTTTCACATGCATATGTCATTCCCTGGGTAATGAACATTTTGAAGTTATTTGATGTGCAGGACTGATCACAATACAACATTGCAAATCTAACGTAATAGTTGTGACTTTTTTGAACCTTGTTAATTCTGATATGAAAATGATCAAATCACATTAATCTAACAGTTAATTACATATGTGGAATAGGCAGTGTTTTGGTAGTGTCCAGGCTAATAAGTGGAAAGCTCAAGCTTGTTTGGATGATATTACTCGCCACATTAGGGATAGTGGTTTAACTGAGGACTTACGTAGAATGGAGTCTCAGGCTGTGAAAGTTCTAGAGGAATGGGACCTTCGGGAAGAAATCTTTTGGAAACAAAGGGCTCGAATAGATTGGCTTCAAGAGGGGGATAGGAATACAGCTTTCTTTCATAACTCTGTCAGAGCACGAAGGCAAGGGTGTTATATTACTTCTTTGGTTAACTCGGCTGGTATTCAGCTCACTTCTCACAGGGAGATATCTTGTGAGGCTACTCAATTTTATTCAGCTTTGTTTTCTGAAGATACAGGTTATATGGGTAATGAAGAAAATCTGATTTTGGATTGTATTCCCTCCTTAGCCACTCATGCAATGAATGAGGCCCTTATTCGGCCTATCTCTTTGTCTAAATAAGAGGAAGTGGTTTTTGGGTTACACAAAGGGAAAGCCCCTGGTCTTGATGGGTTCCCAGCAGAATTCTTCCAGGAATTTTGGGAGATTGTTAAATCTGATCTTTTGGAAGTAGTGTGGGAGTCTCAACTTAATAAGCAGATGTTGCGGGCCTTGAACACTACTTTTCTGGCCCTTATTCCGAAAAAAGAAGGAGCTGATCGGTTGGACCTTTCTAGGCCCATTGCTCTATGCAATGTGGTTTATAAAATTATTACTAAATTGATTGCTGAGAGGCTTAAGTCTTGGCTTCCTTTGTTGATTTCAGAAGAACAAGGTGGCTTTGTTGCTAGTAGACAAATTCTAGATGGCGTAGTGATTGCTTCTAAAGTTATTCATTCTATGGCTAAGTCTAAGGAAAAAGCTATGTTCATTAAATTGGATATGGCTAAGGCATATGACAAGGTTAGATGGCAAATTTTGCGTAAGGTTCTCAATGCTTTTGGCTTCAGCAGTGAGTGGGTTAGTTGGGTGATGAGTTGTGTTACTTCTTCCTCATTTTCTGTCATCATCAATGGGGAGTCTTCTAATTTATTTGGGGCTTCCAGGGGTCTTAGGCAGGGGGATCCTTTATCTCCCTATTTGTTTATTATTATGGCTGAAGGCCTGGGAAGATTCATTAAGTCTCGGGTGTCCCAAAGTTTGATTCAAGGTTGGAGTTGGGGTAACGGCTTGCCTACTCAATCCTACTTGCAGTTTGTGGATGATACAGCTTCAATGGGGGCTGCTCGAATCCAGGAGGCTGAAAATTTCAGACAGATTTTGGATATTTACTTAGCCACTTCGGGACAGAAAGTCAATGAGCACAAGTCTTCTATCTATTTCTTTAATACCCCTGAGCCTATTCAGAGACGGATTGCGAATATTTTGAGATTCTAAATTGGATCTCTTCCTTTGGTTTATCTTGGAATTCCTTTGACTATTGGTAGGCAACCTAGGGGATACTGGCAGGAGCTGTTGGATAAGTTGTGAAGGAGGATTAATCATTGGACTCATCGGTGGCTTTCCACTGCATGTAGGGTTACTCTTCTCCAGTCTGTGATCCAGGCCCTTCCTATTTACAAGAATTTTGTTCAGGTGGCTCCTTCATACTTCATTAAGGCATTTGATGCTCCTTCGTACTGCGTGTAGGGTCACGACAATTCCTTTGGAGTGGTAATTTGTTGGCCTCTAAGTGGATTTTAGTTAAGAAAGAATCTATTTGTCGGCCAAAGAAAGAAGGGGGGCTTGGTCTTAGGTCAGCAACTATGAATGGCCAAGTGTTGGCTGCTAAATTATATTGGTGATGGTGTATCTATCAAGATCAACTTTGGGCTAGAATTCTCACAAATAAGTATCTTGGAGAAGTGGATAGTAGGGATATCCCTCGGTACTCTCTTGAGGGGAAAGGATCCTTTATTTGGCACACTTTGAAGACTGGGGCTAAGCTTATTAAGTAGGGGCTTTTTTGGATTTGTAATAAAGGCTCGGAAGCCTTGTTTTGGTTGGATGCTTGGGATGGTCACCCTCCTATCCTTTCAAGCTATCCGCATCTCCAACCCCTCAATGACTGTTTTACTGCTACTGGCTGGAGCAAAGTGGCTGATTTTAATACTGTTATGCATTTAGGGGACGCTGATGTTTTGAGATGGAAAGAGCCCCAGGATTGGCCACTTGGAGGGTTAGAAGGAGCTAGACAACAGTTGGCTCAGATTCTTTCCATTAGAGAATGCAATTCTCTTGATGAGCATGATACTTTGGCTTGGGGCTGGGATTCTACTGGTAGGTATTCTGTAGCAAGGGGTTATTTGGAGCTGGACAGGCAAATCTTCGGCAGTGATGCTGTTCCATGATGGAAGCAAGTGTGGAATAAATTTTCTTGGCCAAAATGTAATTTTTTTCTTGTGGTTGTTGGTGCAAAATAAGTGCCTTACTTGGGACAATCTTTGTAAGCGGGGTTTCCAAGGCCCTTCTATTTGCATGTTGTGCTACAATAGTGGGGAGTGTGTCTCTCATCTTTTCTTTCAATGTCCCTTTTCAAAGGAGATTTGGCATCTCTGGTGGGGTCTTTGGAATCAAGCGTGTGGGCATGTTACTTCGTTGGTGGAGTTCTGGGTTCGGTTGGGTAAGCTGCCTGTTAATACTCCTTTTCTTCAGGTGGCTTGGGCTATTGGGCCTTCTTTCATTTTATAGAATATTTGGTTGGAGAGGAATCGTCAGATTTTTCAGGATGCAAAGTTGACTATCCAACATTTGTGGAGGAAAATTATGAGTACCATCTAGGAGACAGTTTTAGCAAAGTGTGACCTTTCAGTTGCTGTGGACCCTTCAGATGCGTCTGTTTACAGCCGGTTCGATTTTCAGGGTCAGGGAGATACCTCATTGTTAGCCAGAAGAAGCAGAGGTAAATAGTTTGGTAGGAAGATTAATAGGGTGGGGCGGTGGCTTCCTCCACCTCAAGGGGTTTTGAAGATCAATACTGATGGTTCCTCTAGAGGGAATCCTGGTCATGCTGGTGTGGGGGGTATTGGTTGAGATAGTTCAAGTAATGTGCAGTTTCTTTTTTCCATTTATAAAGGATGGCATACAAATAAGTACATGGAAGCTCTTGCCATCTTGCACGCTATGGAGAGAGGGTGTGCTTTGGGGTGGAGGAGAACTATTTGTGAAACTGATTCTCAAGTGGTGGTTAATCTGTTGAATATGCAACGGATGGATGATGTCAACTGGCATCTTGCTTTGGTTATTAGACAGATTCTTAGGTTGGGTAGGTCTTTTGATTTTGTGGTCTGCTCTCATATTCCTAGAGAGTGGAATGGAGTGGCAGATTGTTTGGCCAAATGGGCTTTTGATCAGGGGCAAGATTGGAATATTTGGAATAAGGATCAGTTACCTACGAATTACTCTCAATTGCTGGATCAGTTGTTGTTGGCTGATAGGATTATGTGACTCTTGGTTTTGTCCGTGGGCGGTTGGCCCCTTCTTGTATTGTGTTCTTCTGATTGATAATAAATTTTTACCCCTTTTTATTTAAAAAAAACAGTTAATTACATATGGAAAGAAGTTAGCTCCCTGTGAATGTTTTTAAAAAATTACTTCTTAAACAAGATGCAACGTATAACAGGGAAAACATGTTGGAGGATGTTGCAATTATGTGATTGTAAATTCTCTCATAAATGTCAATGCTTAAATAGATCATATATTTGAAGTTTTTTTTTTTAGTTTCACACCCTGTGAAAAGATGATTCAATGAGATGGGAATATATACTTAGCAGGGATTCACAAAGTTGGAAAACTCGGACTCGGCAAAAAAAAAACGTAGTTTTTAAAAAGAAAAAGAAATTAATGCATTTAGAGAACATAAGAGCCTAATTTGATTATCAATTTGTCATAATTCAAAGATTACACGTCATATGATCATCAAACACTCAATAATTGAAATTTCATCATTCATACTCATAGTTTCGAACCTGTTTTTTGCAAACTAGAGTCTGAAATAAGCCAAAAAAACAAAAAAACAGAGTTTTATCTTTATTTCTGTCGTCCCAGTCATTGGTGGGAGTCCCTGCACATGACTCGCGAGTCCGTGCCGAGTCGACTCGGCCAGCCCAGGGACTTGCGAGTCCTAGAGAGTCTGCAGTGAGTCCAAAGAGTCTTCCAACTATGGCAGGGAACATAGAACCCAAATTGATTTAACTTTAATAATAAGTCAACTTATTGGAGGTACAGGTCAAGTTCATCCTAGAATAGTTGATTCAGAGGAACTAAGATGCTATATGTCAATTGAATGCAAAGGAAATTACATAGCAGGTCTATTCAATGGGCATTGCAGTACTTGCAGAGCAGTCGAGTCAGCAATTGGATCACCGATTACAGAAATTGTTGTATAGAGGGAATGCTCCAACTTTAGGAAATTGCTTTTAGGCATTGAGTAAGTAGAAATTACTGATGTCTTTGTAGGTTGGCTGACTGCAACCAACACTCACAGAAGTCATGGTCAAAAGCCATCTAAGACAAGATGTATCCAGTGGTTGCCAAAGTGATAGGCAAGTAAAGATTGCAGTTGAGTTTCATTTAGAATCATCTTAAGGTAGGCCAAAATATCACACGGCATTGTGATTTAAAGGTTCATGTTAGTGGGGCAGTAGAGTTGATGAAGCAAATTATTTATTGGATGTTTATTATTTGAAGCTCTTATCTAAGGGGGATTGTTGTGGAATCAGACTACTGATTCCGATGTTGAAGCCATTTAGTTGAAGTTCCAGCCTAGAGGGGCAAAAGCTAATTGGTTGTAAGAGTATTGTAGCTACTAGACAGCTTGTGAACAGTTTATAAACTGATAAATATTGAAATGAATGGGAATACGAATGACGTTTGTGGAATCCAAGAATACTTTATTCTCTGTATTCCTACTACAAGCTGAAATTTTACATTAATGAGAAGCCTCTGATTTGTTCCAGAAATCTTTCATCTCATATGTGTTTCTTCTGTCCATTTGCTATCAATCTCTTGTGTGCTTTGGTTTTGCAATATGAGAGCGAATCCTTGAAAAGCAGAAACCACTTGAAGTTGAAACCCTTTCTATAACAGTATAACACCTCTAAGAACCATACCTTTTAGATGGCAGTTTGTGAAACATTTTTGAGAAATTACGTATGATGGAAAAATGCAAAGGAAAATACCCACATGTTCTAGCATCCCAATAAAACATTTCTAGGCAAGTTCTGACAACAAAGTACTTTTAAGGTTAAAACTTTTAACCTGGAACTTGGAAGATGAACAGTGCGATTTCTTTCAAATGTGAGGAGGAGTATCTGAGACAGTAAATGGAACATGTGTTTTCCCTCTGCATAACTGCTTCCAAATGCTGTGCGTGAAATAACATCTGATGTAAGACGAGAAAACTCTTTCAAAACATTAATTTCATTGGCACCCGAAGATACCAATTTCGTCCATTCTTCAATCATATTGCTGCCACACTCTGCAATTTCAGGAATCATGCCCTGACATTGAAGATATATTATAAAAATTAAGGTTTTGATTTCTTAGCGAAAGCAAAACATCAATAAATACAAAACTGCCTCATCTCTGTAAGAGTCAACAAGCATAGAAGCGGCACAGTTAGACATTTAGGGGTATAATTGAAAATCTTATTACACAGATTCTTGGGCATAAGAGAAAATAAACCTTACAGTAGTGTGAAAATTGTTGGAAATGAAGCCCAACCGTCACTGCCTTTTCGTCTTCCTCTTCCCATGTCTCTTCAATTCCCTGAAGAGTCTATATATTTTCTTTCTCGTTCTCTTTTTGGTAGAGATGAAGACTGTTGTAATTGAGTTTATTAATGGAATAGAGTGTCCTGCTTTCCTTGGTGGATGTAGCCATCTTAATGGTGAACCACGTTAAATTCATGTCTCTGATTTTATCTCTGTGTGTTTGATTATTTATCTGTTTCAGTTTTTAGTTTAGCTGCAATTTATCTTCAACAATTGGTATCAGAGCCAATAGTGGAAAAGCTGTTTTGGAAATCGTGAAGAATTTCCAGGAAAATGGATGTAGCAGCTTTGGATGATTGGGCTTTGGATGATTGGCCTTTAACTCTCATGTCTTTGTCGTGTGGCTCTGGAGTGAGTTTTGATGAAGTGGGACCTGCGGACAGTGATTTGGAGCTAGATGAAATTGTGCCTATGGAAGTAGATGAATCTCCTCTCTATTTGGCTGCTGATCTTGCCACTGATGTTATTATGGATGATGTTGATCCTGATTCCCCGAGCACTGCCCAGGTGAGGTATGTGTGGGAAAGGCCTCCGCAGGATTTAGGAGGCGAGGATTTTGACATGCTAGAAGAATTAGAGAGCCTACAAAGGCTGAACAAAATAGAGGATTCAACAGCAATGGATATTGCTAAAACAAAACATCGTGTACATTGGTGGGATGGTTTGAAAAATAAGCAGGATTCGGCTGAAGAGGAGGATGCTGGATTTGGAATTGAATCTGCACCACAAGAATTTTTAGAAGATCTCAAAATTGAGCTTAGAGCACTTCTCAAATGCACGGGTGATGAACAACACAGGAAAGCCATCATGGAGGAGTTGCGGAAGAGGGCAGAGGCAGATGAGAGTGGTAAGTCTGTAAAGGACCTGGTATTGCTCATCTATGAAATGGTTTCTCTCACTTCTGCCTTCCACCTCGATGATCCAAATACTTTTGCTTCCAACATTCATAAGATGTTGAAGCTAGGTCTCAACATTTATGAAGATTTGGAAGCTGAAAAGCCTCAAGGTTGGTTGGATGATGAGCCTGAAGAAATTGATGATCCTGAATCTACAAAGCCAGATGATTGGGATGATGACAAAGATGGACAGTTGAAAGCACCAAAGATTTCCAACCCCAAGTGTGAAGAGAAGTGCCTTACTGAGCTGAAGCTTTCAAGCAGATTTCCTCCTCGTTCTTATAAAATATTATAATAATTCTTTCAATTTTTTTTTGTCTTTTGTCATTTACTAGTTTTTTCAAATGAATGGTTGAGATGTATTCTATAGTAGTTCTTTTAATTTGGACCATTTGTTTATGTATTTGAGGTAGTACTGCTCACTAAGGGAAGGCTTTCAGCTTAATTATATATACTATGCATAATATGTATATGTGCATCTGTTGACTTTGTGTATCTGCTATTCTACTCCTCGGGGCATGTTGACTCTGCTGAAGGGTTTTTTCGTTGCAACATATGCAGTAGCTACACTTGGAGGTTTCGTTTTTCAATCAGGCTATTTGTGTGTCTTTAGCGGGCTCTGAATGTTCCTCTTTTGTGGATAATTTGGTGAGCTGGCTAAAGGTCTCTTTGGTCTTCTCTGACTCTCTTTTTTGGGGGTTTTCTTGTTGCTGTTTCTCCCCTCTTTATTTCTATTTTTTTTTCCTTGAAAACATTTTGTTGTTTCTTCCATATGTAATTTCTTTTATCAATTGAAATTATGAGGTTTTTTCCTTGGGAAAAAATATGCCCATATGTACATAAAATACATGTACATCTTGGAGAGGAAAATAAACTTTTCCTAAGTGTAGTATAGGTTAATTAGTATTAATTAGGGGACTGGGTAGGGGATACGTTACTTATACATTTGTTGACCCAGACCATGCTAGGGCTGCTCTGCTCATGGATTATTTGTGGCCAAACATGTTATGTCCAAGCCTGGGATCTAAATTTCCATCTAGAAAGGATTTCTAAATCAAAGTACCCTATGTGGGTTGAATTTCCTTTTCTTAACCTAGCCTTCTGCCCATTCCTTCAAGACATTGCCTCTCAATTAGGCAGAATTCTTTGGTGTAAACAAGACTCTAATAAATGGGTCAACTTGCATGTCCAGCCTAGAGCTTGCGTGGAGATGGACTTAACTCAACTCCTTCCTGATAGTGACACTAACAAACTAGTTGGCCCTAGGTTTGAGATCGACCAATGAATCACCTATTTAAATATGCGAAATGACTATTTGTATTGCCATAGGGAAGGTCATCTCATTCGAGGTTGCGTAGTCCGCAAATCTCACCCACAACCATCTCTTAGTAGCTCACATCAGTTAATGAGGCTGTTGTTGAGGTCAACTAGAAATCTTCTATTGTTGTTCATTCCACTCCCCTAACCTTAATCAACTATCATCCATTTCTGACCCGTCATCGCCCCCAACCCCCCCATTTGCCTTCCATGTCTTTCCTTTGAGTCTAAGAGTACTCCATCTGATGTGGTTCCATTGTCTCAACCAGATAGCCATTTGAGAACGCAATCCTAATCCCCCTCTCGGGAATGTTTCTGCCAAGATGGTATTATGGACGAGCAAGCTTACTTTCTAGAGAACCAACTAAATGTTCTTTTGTGGATGAGGAAACTCTTCCTAATTCCTCCCAATGAAGTGTCATGTCCAATCTTGGAATGTTCAGGGTTTGACAATCCTTGCCTATAAGTTTCAACTCAAGCAATCCATTTAGAATAACCATTCTAATATTATCATGCTTCAAGAAGTTAAGGTTAGTGTGGTCCAATTGGATGCTACTCTCTCATCCATTTGGCAAGAGCTTCTCTTTATCCACATCAACCACTCTAATGGTGGTGGTGGAGCGGTTTTGGGTCTTGCACCTTGGATTGCCAAGTGACTTATGGCTTCTAGGTCTGACCCTAATAATTGTTGTGTTTGGGCTACCATTCTCATACAAGACATTATACTTGGGTTTTTCTCTATCTATGCTCCTAACTCTCGTGTTGAGAGAACCAAGCTTTGGAATTGGCTTCGTCTTTGCCTCCCTAATGCTAAGTGGGTCTTGGGAGTGATTTCAACATGGTGGACCACCTAGTTGACCTAAATTGGGACAACTCCCATTTATCTCATGTTGAATTTGATGCGTGGACATTGGCTTGCAACTCTTTGGGGGTTGATGACCCTTTTTTGGGCAAAGTTAACCTTCAAATGTTGCATTGGTTTACATGGCACAACTATCAAGAAGACTTTTTGAGAAAAATGAGTTGGCCAAACTACTTTGGTATCTCTCCCAATTGTCATATTCTCCCCTCACCTACTGGCCTTACTATCCATCTCAATCTCTCTACCACATTTTCGTATCATCTCTCCATTTTCACCACACTCTCCTTCACCAATTCCATCCCCCTCCCTAATGATCTTCCTTTTAAGCTAAATGTTTCCCACTTAAAGCACTAGGACTACAGTGATGGCCTCCTTGCTATCTAGAATGTTGAACCTAAACCACAACATGATAGATGGATTAGTTGGTGGGAGAGAACCATTGCATGTTGCACCTTGTTTCTTCATGACTATGGTCGAAGAGTTGCTGCCAAGCAACGTAGACTTGAAAATTTCTTTAAAGGATAGCTAGAACACAACCATTCTATCCTTGCGTCTAACCCCCATAATATCTCAGTCCAACAGTTGGTGGAAAACACTAAGAATCTCCTTCAAAAATTGGCTATTTATGAAGGCAAAGGATCTCAAGTGCATGCACATCATCAATGGATAAAAGATGGAGATAGAGGGCCCAAATTTTTCTTCCAATACCTATAACACTGTTAGTTGCTGTTGCACCAAAAGATCGACCTATTAATGCCTGATACAACCACTTGACTTAACAAGCACAGGAGGTAGTTAAGCCCTTGTCTCAAACCACCGCAGCGCAGCGCTGAACAAGGAGACCAAGGGTCACACCTTGCAACAATCCCCCCCTCAGTGCAAGCGCGGGGTTTGAACCCGTGACCTCGGCTCTAATACCAATTGTTGGATTCAGGACAAACAACTGAGATGGGGGGGTGAATCAGTTGTCCAAAACTTGCTTCTAATTCAAACACTTAAATCCTCTTTGTTATTTAATAGCATATCAATTAATCACTCATGAAAACATAAAGCATAAACACCAGAGCAGATACACATCAACACATGAGACACCAAGATTTTGACGTGGAAAACCCGGTCAAAGGAAAAACCACAGGGTGATTAACCCAAGGATTATTCTTTGTTAGAAGAATAAGAAAAATAGATGGCACATGCCAATTAGGGCTCACTGCCCGAGCACACTACTCACAAGAGGCACACTACCTACAAGAGACACATTGTCTACAAAGTAACAAGTATCACAAACTTGAACTGGAGATTGACATCTTTACCATGCCTGGATCAGTTCCATTTAAGCCCAAAAACTCCTGCTCTGCTTTTCACTTTTTTTCTTCGCTATGCCACACTCATCACTGCAAGACACTTTACAAAATAAATTCACAATCCCTTATTTATACAAGGCATCGACTTAGGAACAATCATCTAAGTTGGCAAACACCTACAAGATCATTCGCAAGATGTGTAATACATCCGGTCGGCCAATCTCAAGAAGAACACCAATATCCATGGTTATTCTTCAAATGCAAACTCTAACTTCAATGTGGATCACCATCATTAACTGGACATGATCCAATGATCATCATAACCTTCCCTGAATCACCAAACACATCCGCACTTCATCATCCTACTAGAATTCTTCTCTCCTTCATCCGGAGCTATAAGAACACAGTCTGTCATCACTGTCATAAATGAATAGGCACTTCTGGACCTTCAACCCACGAACTAATCTAGTTGATACTTCACAAGGACGTCCTCAACACTTCCTCATATCCGCAGAATGGGATAATGAAATATCGGATCTCACCGGACCTTTCTGTGGCCCTCTGTCACCTCTGAACACCTGCCGGAACCAGTTCTACTTGAGCGACCATAACTTCTTCAGATCTTCATGCGGACCTCTAAAATCTTGACTGGAGCATCTCAAGACTTATATCTACAAACCCTTTAAACCACATCCTCTGATCCTCAATCTATTGAGGACTTTTACCTTCTTGTCATCACTGTTCTTAACTGTTCCTGATTGAGACTTATTTTCTCAAAATCTTCAGCACACAGCTCATCTAATCCTTCTCATTAATGCAACATGAGTATGTTGACATCAATGACAACACCAGTTATCCTCATACTTGCAACAATCTCCCCCTTTGTCATTGATGGCAACATATGATGTGAAAAACCATCAAGACAAGAACTTCTCCTTTCTGTCACAGCTCCCCCTATCAGCAACAACCCTTCACATGTCTTCTCTTCCTTTACTGCTCCCCCTTTGATCATCAACCACTTGTTTTTCACATGTCATCTCTCCCCCTTTGATATCAATGGCAAAGGACTCATACTTGCAATTCTAACACATCAGAATCATACCAGCTACTCCCCCTGAGTAGCATCTCCCCATCATCAATCCGAATCACAAGATATGACTGTGATATCCACCGGACTGATGCACATCAGTGCATCCTAGTTCATCACCGGAAGAAGTTTAGTAAAAATATCTGTAAGCTGATCCTTAGAGGGCACATACTCCAATCTAACTTCACCCTTGTTCACTTGCTCTCTCAGAAAGTGAAACTTGATAGATATATGCTTACTCTTAGAATGCAACACCGGATTCTTAGAAATATTTATTGCACTTGAATTATCACAGAAAATTGTGATAGGCTCCTCATATTCTACTTGAATATCTCTTAGCATCTGCTTCATCCACAAAAGTTGAGTGCAACTTCCTGCTGCTACAATGTATTCTGCTTCAGTTGTAGATAGGGATATTGCCTCTTGTTTCTTGCTTAGCCAAGAAACCAACCTTTTTCCCAAAAAAAATGCTCCTCCACTTGTACTCTTCCTATCATCCACATCTCCTGCCCAATGTGCATCTGTATATGCATGAAGAGAAAAATTATGATCTCTAGGATACCATAGACCATACTCAACTGTTCCTTTTAAGTACCTAAATTTTTTTTTGATTGCCATGACATGAGATTCTCTAGGATCAGCTTGGAATCTCGCCACAAGACCAACAACCTGCATTATATCTGGTCTAGTTTGAGTGAGATACAATAATCCTCCAATCATTGATCTGTACTTTGTCCGATCTGTCTTAGGAGAGTCATCATCTTTGCTCAACTTACATCCGATTGCCATGGGAGTGTTCATTGGCTTTGAATCTTCCATTCCAATTTCCTCAATAATTCTTTCACATATTTGGTCTGAGAGATAAAGATTCCTTTATTTGTCTGAGTAATTTGCAGACCCAAGAAGAAATTTATTTCACCAAGCATTGACATTTCAAACTCACTTTTCATTTGATTTGCAAAGGTTTTACACATACTGTCTCTTCCTCCAAAGATGATATCATCAACAAATACTTCAACAATCAAGATGTTTTCATGATCAATTTTGAAATATAGGTTACTATCAGCAGTACCTTTGTTGAAACCAATCTTCAAAAGATGTTTGTCCAGCCTTTCATACCATGCTCTTAGAGCTTGCTTTAGACCATACAGTGCCTTTTTTAATTTGCAGACCATATCACCATGCTCAGATAACTGAAATCCGTCCGGTTGTTCAATGTACACTTCTTCTTCTAAGTCACCATTCAAGAAAGCAGATTTGACATCCATCTGATACACTTTGAAATATTTGAAGGCAGCAAATGCAAGAAATAGTCTGACTGCTTCAATTCTTGCCACCGGAGCAAAGGTTTCCTCAAAATCAATCCCTTCTATTTGAGAGTAGCCTTTGCAGACTAATCTGGGTTTATTTCTAATTACTTCACCAACTTTATTTAGTTTGTTCCGGAAGACCCATTTGGTTCCAATTACATTCTTGTTTCTAGGTTTAAAAACAAGATCCCAAGTGTGATTTTTCTCAATTTGCATCAATTCTTCCTCCATTGCTTTGGTCTAATTTTCATCATTGCAAGCTTCATTTATTGTCTTAGGTTCAATCTTTGCAATCAGACAACATTCATCTGAATTTTGAGCAATTTTCCTTCTAGTTTGCACACATTTGCTTTTGTCACCTATGATCTGATCTTCAGAGTGGTTCAGTCTTACATACCTTGGAACTTTGAGAGTTTCTTGCACTTCTGTTTCTTGATCAGGCTCTTTCAGACCTATCTCTTCTTCCTGATTTACCGGATTAGTCTGAATCTGACTTTCAGGAGAGGATTGAGCTCCTTGAACTAGAACACCATTCTGATCATCTTCATCATACTCATAAAACCTTGAGGGTTTCTCTATTCCCTCATTAACCTTCACATTTGTACTTTCTATCATCTTTCTTAGTCTCTTGTTATAACACTGGTATGCTTTTCTTTAAGTAGAGTAACCCAAGAATATTCCTTCATCACTTCTAGCATCAAATTTGCCTAAATCTTCATCTCTTTTGATGTAACATTTGCTACCAAAAACTCTGAAATATCTTATAGTAGGAGTAATGCCAAACCATAGTTCATAAGGGGTCTTACCAGTATTGCTTCTGATTTGAACTCGATTAAGAGTATAGACTGCAGTGCTGACAACTTCTCTCCAATAGATCTAAGGAACATTAGCTTCCATCATCATAGTCCTAGATGCTTCCTAGATGGTCCAGTTTTTTCTCTCCACTACTCCATTTTGCTGTGGAGTCCTAGGAGCAGACAACTGTCTCTTGATTCCATGTTTTTCACAGAACTCTATGAACTCACCGGATGTGAATTCTCCACCTCTATCAGACCTTAGACACTTCAACTTTAATCCTATTTCATTCTCTACCATAGCCTTTAATATTTTGAATTTCTCAAGAGCTTCTGATTTCTCCTTTAGAAAGGTTACCCACATCATCCGGGAATAGTCATCAATTAACAGCATGAAGTATCTATCACCTTGAATACTCCTAGTTCTTGCCGGACCACAAAGATCAGTGTGAACTAAGTCCAATAATTCGGTAGAAGACAGTTCCTCGCTTTTGAATGTGACTCTGCTCATCTTACCCAACTGACATTCCTTGCACAAGCTGTTAGTAGGTTTCACTAATTTTGGAAGATCTCTTACAGCCTGAGTATTGCTTATTTTGATGATATTATCAAAATTCACATGACACATCTTTCTATGTCATAACCAACTCTGATCAACTTGAACAAATAAGCAGCTTTTACCAACACCAACCAAGTGGAAAATATTACCTTTAGTTTGAGTACCGGATGCAATCTCTGTTCTGGATCTTTCAAAGATTTTGCATTTTCCATCCTTGAATCAGAGATCATAGCCTTTGTCCACCAACTGTCCAACACTAAGAAGATTGTGCTTCAAACCTTCAACATACAGCACATTACCAATTTTGTTTCTTCCATTAAAAGAAATAGTTCCTCTTCCTCTGATTCTACCAGTAGAATTATCACCAAACTTCACCACTCCTCCTTCATACCTTTCCAAATCTATGAACTTATTCTTGTCACCTGTCATGTGGTGAGAGCAACCACTGCCAATGACCCAATCATTCTTTTCTTCAACTTGGGCAGCCAAAGCTCTTTCTACAACTTTTTGATTGATAGATACAGAGGATATTGGTTCTTCTTCCTTGATGGCAATAAACACCCATTCACTTTTGGATTTGTTTCATGTCTCTGATTCATCATCTGTTACTCCTTCATTATCATCTTCTTCATGAACATAGTAACAATTCTTTTGGAACCTTGATCTGTTAGGATTTGGCTTTGAAAATCTTTCCGGACATTTTGAGGCAAAATGACCAATCTTATTGCAGTTAAAACACTTAAAAGGCAATTTTCCTTCATACTTACCGGATCCTCTTGGTAGTCTCTTTGCAATGAGGGCTTCAAGTTGAGCAGTTGCTACTTCTTCTTCTTCCAGGTCTTTTCTTGCTTTTCCATACCATGACAAGTTCCTTGATGACTTCTCTCCCGGATCAAATCCTTGTTTACCTTTCACAGAGGCACTGGCTTTGAATGCAGATTTGGTTTTGGGGGGATCATCTCCAAATTCGGTCATTTCAAAAGTAGCCAGTTTGCCAGCCAATTGGTCTCTTGTGACAGTTTATGGGCTCTGAATTCATCAATGGCAGCAACCTTGATTTTGTAAGAGGCAAGAAGGGATCTGAGAATCTTACCAACAATCTCATTTTCATCCAGGGCTCCACCAGAATTTTTAATTCCACAAACCAGCTCATTCACCCCTGGCATAAAAGTGGTAATATTTTCATCATCTCTCATCTTCAGTCTTTCAAATTTCCCTTTTAGACTCTGCAACCTTGCACACTTAACATACTCATCTCCTTCATGCAGAAGTTCTAGTTTAATCCAGATCTCATAGGCAGTTGGTAGGTCAATAACATTTGAGAGCTCTGAGTCAGTTAATGCGCTTAGAAGAGCCTCTTTGGTCCGCAGATTGTTTTCAGCATCTGTGATTTCATTTAGAGTTGTCAGACCACCCTGTGGAGGTGCATACGCTTTTGTGACAATTGACCAGTACACCTTTCCCATACACTGCAAGTGACATTTCATGCGACCTTTCCAAAGAGAGAAGTTGGTTCCATCAAACTTCGGACTATCCTTCTTGTATGACGACATCCTGGATCTCCTCAAGCGGTTAAGCTCCTTTTAGAGGAACCTGGCTCTGATACCAACTTTTAGTTGCCGTTGCACCAAAAGATCGACCTATTAATGCCCGATACAACCACTTGCCTTAACAAACACGGGAGGCGGTTAAGCCCTTGTCGCAAACCACCGCAGCGCAGCGCTGAACAAGGAGACCAAGGGTCACACCTTGCAACAATTCCATCCCCCTCCCTAATGATCTTCCTTTTAAGCTAAATGTTTCCCACTTAAAGCACTAGGACTACAGTGATGGCCTCCTTGCTATGTAGAATGTTGAACCTAAACCACAACATGATAGATGGATTAGTTGGTGGGAGAGAACCATTGCATGTTGCACCTTGTTTCTTCATGACTATGGTCGAAGAGTTGCTGCCAAGCAACGTAGACTTGAAAATTTCTTTAAAGGATAGCTAGAACACAACCATTCTGTCCTTGCATCTAACCCCCATAATATCTTAGTCCAACAATCAGTGGAAAACACTAAGAATCTCCTTAAAAATTGGCTATTTATGAAGGCAAAGGATCTCAAGTGCATGCACATCATCAGTGGATAAAAGATGGAGATAGAGGGCCCAAATTTTTCTTCCAAGACCTACAACACAAGTATAAAAAAGAGCATATTTCTAGCATATAATCTGCTAATGGTGTCTTGCAGACTAGCCTTGCTACTATAATGAAAACTTTTTATGAACATTGCAAAAAACTTTTCATTGATGAATCAACTAGAGATCCCCTTCTTCCCATTATTGAAGATAGTGTGTCCTATTGCATCCCTTGCAAAATAGACATTGAGTACAGTCATTTCCTTGACCACTTTCTTTCCATAGAAGAACTAGATGAAGCTCCGTGTTGTTTGGCGTTGGAAAAGAGCCCAACAATAGATGGCCTTCCAGTTGAATTCTATAGAGCTCTCTAGCCTCGCATACGAGAAGACTTCTAGATCATGTCTACCTAGAAGGCATTGAAACAAATTACTTGGAGGCAGTCATTAATCAAGGTCTAATCAAACTCCTTCTTGAAGGCAAAGACGAAGATACCGTAAATTGTTTGAGGCCTATTACTCTCCTTAACACATCCTACAAAATCATTGCCAAATCTCTAGCCTATAGAATAAAATTCATCACATAAGAGATTGTACGGCCTGAACAAACCAGATTCTTAGGTGGAAGATTTATTCTAGACAACTTAGTTCTTGCTTGGGAAGCCACATAATGGGCACTACAAACTATTCAAGATGCTTTTATCCTCAAGTTTGATTTTGATAAAGCTTACAGTCACATTAGCTAGCCCTTTATTTCTAACATGTTAAAATGGTTAGGTTTTGGTCCCAAACTATGTGAACAAAACAAGATGTTGTTCATGGATGTGAATGCTAGAGTAGTTGTTAATGGATCCCTTTCTCCAAGATTCTCCTTACTAAAATCCATCTGTCAAGGCTTCTCTCTTGCTCCCTTTCTCTTAATTTTAGTTGTTGATGCTCTTGGTTAATTATTTTAGCATGCGCTTGCCACAAAGCTCTATTAGGGTTAGCTAGCAGAAGATATCAATTACATGCAAAATAAAGATTAAACAGAGGAATGAAAATACACAGAAATAATTACAACGAGAGACAAGTTTTAACGTGGTTCACCCAAACTCGGGCTACATCCACCAACAAAAAGTCTAATATTATTATCCAGTAAATCAAAACCGATTACAACCAGCAATCCTTGTAATTCAATACCACTACAAAATGCTACAATACATCAACAAAAACCCTAACCCTTAGCCGCTTTTATCAAGCCTTATGTCGGTTACAAAAATAGGGTTTTTTTATGTCGGTCAATAGAAAAATAACTCCTGACACTTTAATAAAATAATAAAAAATCGTTGGAGGTTTCGGAGGCGCTGCCCCTCAACCCCGCCCTGGATCGCGATAGGGAGCGCGCTAGGGGCACTAACCATGGACCCTGTAAGGGGCGCTGCCCCTTGATCGCGTTAAATAATTTGAAGGGAAACCACGTCAATAAAAGTGGGGTAAATTTAACCTCCGACTCTGATTAGGCTCCATATAACAAGCTGATCCATGGTATTTCCCTACTTGGCGATGCCAAAGCTCTCAACTCTCATTTTTTCAATGATAGTATGTTATTTATTCAAAATTTTACCGATGAAGTGACCCACACGCTAGACATATTGGAACTTTTTTGCATAATCTCTAATTCTAAATTGGCTATGCATAAAACTGGATTCATTATGACCAGCCCCAACCAACATCCCCCTTGGATTTCTAGTGAATGGCTAGAAGTGAAGCATGACACCATTACTAGGTACCTTGGTATCCTATTCGGCATTGGAGTGTCCCTCTTGAAGATATGTGGAAATGATTCATTGACCAAAATCAAAAGAAAATTTATGAACTAGACCAACTATTTCTTATCTATGGTGGGTCACATTTAGGTTGCAAACAAAATCTTGTTGGTGAGCCATGTTTATATCTCCTCATGCTAGCTACCTTCAAAATCTTATTATAATCAACTGACTCAGCTAATAAGGAGCTTTGTTTGGGCTAAATGGGGCAACCAGAAAGGACACCCAACCACATCTTGGTTACACTATATTCAGCCAAAAGACAAAGGGGGATTGGGAATTATTGACCCTCTCATTCAGGGTATCTACCTTACAACCAAATGGATAGTGTAGGCATTGGAAGGGGAGTCTCCTTAGAAGCATCTAGTTTGATTTTGTATTTGATCTACTTCTACTAGTAACTCATTGGTTCAAGTTAATTGGAAAGACAAGCTCCTTCTTGCTCATTTCTTTAAAACACATGGGTCTGCTCCGTTCAACTCCATTTGGAAGGCTTGGTACGCAACCTCAATGAAGTTGACATGGCACGACCAATCCCTTAGCCATAGTTTAAGCTTTTCCACCTCCTCCATTTAGTGGAACCGCCTAATTCAGCAAGAGAGCAATCCCTTAGGGATCATTTAGGAATTCAAAGGCAAGCACCTATGTAAAAAAGGAATCCAGGTTTTTCAAGAACATTGGGACTCAACCTCCTCCAATTAGAAGTCCTAACAGCAAATCAAGTTGTAGTTCAATCTATCTCCCTCCACCAAATAGTGTATTTTTAATATCCAACTTCTTGTTCCTTCTGAACTCATTGGTCTTCTATCTTCACATTGCCATGCTAATTTTCTAAAAGATTGGAGGTGGCCTAATAAGTGCAACATTTGTTTCTTTCCCCTAAAAACTATTTATAAACAACTCCTCCCTCCAATCTCCCTTTCACCGTGCCTCAATGTCAAATGCAAATGTAGATTTAATTGCCCAAAGTTGAATAAACTCTGTTTACAAATATGGAAGTCCAAAGCTAATGCTCAATCTCAATTGACAACATGGAAGGTTTTGCACATCAAATTGCCCATTGTGACAGCCTTAAATTCCTCTCCCCTTCCTCTTCTTGTCTGTTTTGTGCCAAAAACGAGTCTATTAAACGTGCTTTCTGGTTTTGTTTCCATGCTCGTAACTTGTGGCTTAAGCTCTTCTCAATGCTTCCTACTATCTTCCCTGAAGCCTGGTCTTGGAAATGTGCACTTCTTGGTGCTTCCTCCCTCCACAATGTTCTCACCTAGACTTGCAGGCAAGTTATCCTCAACTTCCTTTGAAAAGCCTATTGCTTGGTTGTGTTCTCCAATACTTTCATGCCCTTGCAACTTGAGATCCAAAAGATTTGCTTGAGATTGTCTCTTCAAATCACTAATCTAACTACCATCCTCCATGACTACCTGAAGACCAACATTGACATGGAAAGAACTATTCAGTCTCTTCAAGCTCAACTTCAAACCGTTGAAGGTCAGAATCCGATCATGAATCTTTAGTTAGGCCGATAGGATACATCTACAATCCATGATGCCTTTCAAGATCATTAATGCAGGCAATTGATTTGTATTGGGAATAGGATCTAGATTTTTTTATTATTTTGCTAAAGACAGTGAGGAAGTCAAAGGAGTATGGACTACTACTAATTAGATAATTTGATGAAATGCTTCTTTGTATGGTTGATTGGATTTTTGCATGGTAGTACTAGTCATGTGCTAGTAGTTTACTATTGCTACCCTTGCTATGTTAATCTTTTCTATTTTATGGACGGTTGTGTAGAGTTGCTGAGTTTTCATGGTAGCCTTCTAGCTTTCCTTTCTTGCTTATTCTTGTAGCTATTTTCTTCGGCTATTTCTGTAATCTTTTTGCTTAATCAATAAAAAAATTAGTATTAATGATGGCAGTTGGGATTGATAATTAGATGAATTTAACAAGTATACCTTATTTTAAGAAAAATAAATATAGGGGATAGAGATATTTAATTTGTTAACTAAAGAATGTATATTATTGGTGAAGATTTTTAGAATGTGAGTGTTTTTTGTCTTGAAAGGTTTTATCTCTCTATTAGTGGAGTGTTTCACATCCTACACTAAATTTGTGCTCTGTTTGGGGTCGATTCTATGAGTCTGGATCAAGTCAGTGGTTGCAAATTCATTCTTTACATTCATATCTGACCTTGTTCCATGTACACTTTTGTTTTGTCGCTCCCCTAGTTAATGTTTGTCTCCTCTACTCTTTTTTTATGTTTGATGACTGGAATATTTAGAAATACCTTGTAAGGTTTGCCATTGTGTCTCAAAGAGACATGTTTTCATAGGTCCACCCCCAAAAATATGTCTAAAAGATTGAAGACAATACGCAAGGGCCTTAGAATGATGTATGTAGATTTGTTAGTCCTTTTAGTGCACAAAACCCAAGTGTTTCGTTATTGATTACTCCTTTAATGTTCTAGGATGAAAGAGGATTCTTAAGAGATGAGAGATGAATACATTGAATGCCTTCAAATATTAATACATAGCATCAAATTTCACAAAACATGTATTTAGTCAGTTTAAGGTAAGAAAATAAAGGAGGCCAATCAACCAATTATGAATTTTGAATTTTGGAAGTGATTAGGTCAAGTCTGTAACCACAAGGTTGACCTTGCAACCACATAAATGACCCTGAATAATGAAACAATCAAATTTAGGTGGCTATTGAGTATATGAAGATACCTCTACAAATATATGTAATAAATGTGTGGATAAGGCAAATGTATAAAAGATATGCATGTATAAAAATAAGATGGAGGCTAAGTGCATGGAAATATGTATATAGATAGATAAAAGACTAGAGAAATAGTTTACTTCATATAAGTCTACACTATTTATCAATATATTTATACACATCCTTAAAATAAACATCAAATTAAATTTAAAACAACATAAATATACAAATTTGACCATTGCACATCTCTATATCTATTTTAAATAGACATGTCCATTAGAATGTGGAGACCGATTTGACAAGTAATTCTAATTCTTTATTTTCCATTAGTATGTAAGTCAATGTTGCTTTTAAAAAACATAAAAAATAAAACAAAATGACTAAACCTGAAAAAGAGTTTGAGAAGAATAGACAAAATGTATATATCATGTTGATATTACAGACCTTGGATGATTCGTATGACTAGATTGTCCACCAAATATATTCATTTATTATGTCTATTTTGAAATAGTTTCTTGACAATATTTAAATATGTAATCTATGACACGAAACCCACAGCTCTGAATCACCATCAAATGGATCAGAAAATAGTTATCCCTAGAGAAAACTGTTGTTATATTTTATGCATATATTTGCTGATAAGTCTTAGGTGATATGATTGGTGAGTTTGAACCATATCCTTCCAGATTTGGAACTATGGATCACATGGAGTATAATAATCTTACAATTGTTTAAGAGTTGGAGAAGTTACGACGAATTATAGAACACTGTCCTATCATGGCGTAATTCTCTGCTGCTATCTACTTTCGTGAAACTGCATGCACAATGCAGGAAATACGAAGAGAATAGATGGGGATATTGCAAGTTGATGCACCTTAAGAAAATTAGCAGAGAGCTGGGGAGAAGGTATAGACGATAGTAGAAGCCGAAGTTGAAGTTGTAGCCCTTGGAGGTCTGTGATGATATTTACACAGAGCAGCTGATTTCAATGATGGTGGGCATAAGTTGGGCATGCACAAAATTATTTTGCAGAAAGATTGGATATATAGGCAGTAAAGTAGTACTTGTACCATTTTTGAGGTGTCCTATTTGCGAAGGCTAAGCTCCATATGTATTTATGGTTCTACTTGTTTATCATTACGAATTTGTTGAAAATGTAAATAAGCCATGATCCAAATCATGCATGGTATGGATGCATGCATCATAACCATACATATATATTTGATACGTTTTGTATGGAGCTTAGTTTTTTCCCTCCACCTCTTGAGTATAGCCATTTGAAACAAATGCACTTTTTACTAAAAGAATGATTAATATGTTCAATGAACAATGATTTTAGATTCTAATTCATAACTACTTTCTTACTTTCCTAGTCATGTTGAGGGCCATTAAGCCATTTTTTTATGCAAAGGTAAAGCAGTTTAAAGAATGAATGTGGGATTTATTTGCCCCTCTAATTTTGTAGGGCTTTCCTTATTTCTCTACATAGTTTCCTATGGGTTATATTTTGTGGTGATCAGTTACTTTGCATTTGGGACATTTGAGAGAGACAATAGAAATGGGGAAGGTAATTGCTATTGTTATGGAGGGTTATATCAAGGAAAAAAATATATATGAAAGGTAAGTGTTTTTTATGACACATATTAAGATTATTGATTTTAAGATAGATTAATAGGTTGTTTTAGAGATTTAAAATTTCTATTAAATTATTTCCTAATGAATTAGATTTAAGATAAGGTTTTCTTTAAAAAGAATATGAATTAGATTTAAGATAAGGTTTTCTTTTAAAAGAATATGAATTAGATTTAAGATAAGGTTTTCTTTAAAAAGAATTTAATTAATAACGAGTTTATAGGAGAAATTGAGGTGCAATATATAGATAGAAGTTACAGGGATTCAAATAAGGTGACTTCTCACTTATTTTAGAAAAAGGCATCTTTAACAAGTTTGACTATGATTAAATGTGTCTTTTTTTTATATGACAAATTTTTTTATTAAAACTAATTAGAAATGCTTTAGTACAACTACATAAAACAAAGAACTAGAAGAACCAGTTCACAAAAAGACCGATTGAAGGGCATCAAAGTCAAACATGTATATAGGAATACAATATAACTAAAGGAAGCACAAGACAAACTAAATAAAATGAATTAACTAGCATCATCTTGAATCAAGTCTAGCTATCTACTAACCTCCGCTCATTTATTGATTTTGTCTCCACTAAAAAATCTCTTCTTAAAATCTATTGTCAAGGGCCCATTTGGCTAACCAATTTGTCAACTTATTGACTGAGTGCAGAACATGATGGAAGGTAACCAACAGAATCTTTCCAAGGACCCCACACATTTCCCCTATCTTGATAATCAATATACAATCTTTAATAGTTTTTTTCTTCAAAGCACTAATAATAAGGCATGAACCTTCTTCCCCTTCTTGTCCCTTTTGAGCCAAAAATGAGTCTATTAAACATGTTTTTCAGTTGGGCAATTCTTAAATATCATCCACTTCAACAGTCAAAGGCCAATTTTGACCAATAAAAATAGGACAAATATTTACCACTTTTTGTTTTGAATGAGGTGTAAAATTACTATTGACTATTTGACCATTGAATTCCAATTCTATCCCCACACTCCTAACTTGTGGCTCAAGCTCTTCTCAGTACTTCCCTCACTCTTCCCTCAGGCTTGGTCTTGGAAATGTGTAATTCTTGGTGCCTTCCCCCTCCATAATGTTCTCACCCAGACTTGCAGGCAAGTTATCCTCAACTTCCTTTGGAAAGCTCATTGCTTGGTTGTGTTCTCCAATACTTTTATGCCCTTGCAACTTGAGATCCAGATGATTTTCTTGAGACTGTCTCTGCAAATCACTAATCTGATTGTCATCCTTTTATGACTTCCTAAAGACCAACATTGACATGGAAAGTGTTGGTGTAACGGTTACATTGATTGCATCCCAATCCTCACGTGGTGTAGCGGTTCTGATAGCCCCTCTACTCCACCTTATTGCAATGACCTCTACATGCTTTTCACTCCTACGATGAGGATATTAATAGTGTCCTTCAGAGGTTATTGATGTTGGCTGTTGTTAGTCATTGAGAGAGTGGAATTTATATTGGTTGTAGGTTGAATATATAGATGATATGCTGTAACAGAGATTGTTGATTCTGGATTTTAATACAAAGAGCTATCCCCTGTTCAAAGTGGATGTAGCCATTTGGTGAACCACGTTAAAAAACTTTGTTGTTCTCTTTTGCATCGATTATGTGTTTAGTTTATGTATTTGATTTAATCGTTTATTTTGTCTGTATTATTTTTCTTCACTCAACAATTGGTATCAGATCTTTGGTGAAGAAGTTTGAAGCGAAGAAGCTCAGAGGTGAAGCTGGTTGGAAATCGGTGAAGAATTTCCAGAAGAATGGATGAAGCAAACAAATGGAAAATCAAAAAGTTTTCGGGACAGAACTTTAGCTTGTGGAAGCTTCAGATTCACGCTTTGCTGATTCAGAAGGATCTTGCTATTGCGCTGCAAGGGAAGTCTAAGAAGCTGGAGAAGATGTCGGATGAAGACTGGGATGTCTTAGACCAAAAGCAGTTGCAACCATCATTCTATCACTGTCCATCAATGTCCTCTTCAATGTTGCCACGGAGACAACAACTAAACAGATTCGGGACAAGTTGTGTGATATGTACAAAAGGGCTTTAGCAACGAATCGAGTTTTCTTGTTGAAGAAACTAGTAAACCTCAAGATTAAAGAAGGTAACAACATATCAAACCATTTAAATAAATTTAATGTTGTTATCAGTCAATTGCATTCTGTCAATGTCAACTTTGAAGAAGAAATGAGAACCATGTTGCTTCTGTGCTCTCTTCTTGATAGCTGGGACAGTGTGATAATGACCATAAGTAATTCGGTATCTAGTAAAAGTAGATCTGAAGAAGGGGAGGATAAGAAATAAGAAACAATTCTGAGGTATGATGATGTAGCAGCCACACTTCTCAATGAAGATATGATAAGAGGGCAAACAAAACAAATGGTGATGCCTTGACTGCTGTAAGTATTGACAATAGAGGAAGGGGTCAAGATAGAGGTAGCAATAATAACCGAAGAAGATCAAAATCTGCCAAAAGATCATAGTCCAGGGGCATAAATGGAGAATGTTGGTTTTGTGGCAAAGCGGGTCACACAAAAAAGAATTGTTAGAACTACAAAAAAGCACAAGAAAAGGTGAGCAATAACGAAGCAAACACTGCAGATGGTGGTGTTTTGGTTTTATCAGTGAGTGACACTACTGCAGACTTGTGGGTGCTTGATTCTGATGCCTCTTTCCATGCTACTCCATGTTGGGGTGCTTTCACAAATTATCAAGAAGGTATGTTTGGAAAAAAATTTCTTGGTGATAATAAAGAATGTGAAATAGTAGGAAAAGGTGATGTAACATTGTCTTTGAAAAATGGAAATAAATGGATCTTGAAAGATGTGAGACGTGTTCCCACACTGAAATGGAATCTCATATCTGTAAGTCAGTTTTATGCTCAAGGGTGTGATGTTAAATTTTCTTTAGATACTTGGAAAGTAACCAAGGGTGTATTGGTGCTTGCAAAAGGCTGCAAAATGGGTAATCTTTATGTGTTGGAATGTCATGGTGAAGCGGGAGCTGCAATGGCAGTTGTGGACAGTGGTTCAGATATTTGGCATAAGAGGCTCGAACATATGAGCCAAAAGGGACTTGAAGTCATGCTTCAAAGGGATCAACTACTAGGACTAAAATCTGTTGATTTGGAGTTTTGTGAGCATTGTCTCCACGAAAAACAAAGGCGAATTAGCGTCTTGACGACTGGTCATGACATGCGGACAACACCTTTAGAGCTCATCCATTCTGATGTGTTCGGACCTACGGAGGTAACATCTTTTGGAGGTGTAAATTATTTTCTCTTTTATTGATGATTGCACTCGTAAAATGTGGGTATACATGATGAATAGGAAATCAGAAGTTTTTTCAAAATTCAAAATTTTCAAAGCATTGGTTGAGAATCAAAATGGGCATAAAATTAGATGTTTGCAAACAGATAATGGGGGAGAGTATTGTTCTTTGGAGTTTGATGGTTTTTGTGCAGATAATGGCATTAGATAGATTAAAGTAGTCCCATTCACTCCTCAAGAAAACGGTACAGCCAAGAGAAGGAATAGAACCATTCTTGAGAGGGCTCGATGCATGTTGTCCAATGCGGGCCTAAGCAAGGAGTTTTGGGCAGAGGTGGTTAACACAGTCGCCTATCTAATCAACAGAAGCCCCTCATCCAGATTGGATTTTGATATCCTCGAAGAAGTTTGGTTGGGCAAACGGATTTCATATTCTCATCTTCGAGTTTTCGGTTGTGAAGCTTTCGCTCAACAAACGAAATTGGATTCTAAGCCACAACGCTGCATATTTGTTGGCTATGGTAAAGAGCAATATGGTTTTCGTCTTTGGGATCCTGTTACCAAGCGGCTTATTCGCAATCGGGTTGTTGTCTTTAATGAAAAAATCTTCCCTAGTTTGCAAGCACAAAGGAAACCAGAAAAGAATATACCCAGATTGATGATTTGGGAAATTCATCCAGTCTAGGATCTAATATTTATATGTCGTCCCCTCTTTCAACACTACCTACACATGTCATGGGGGGGGGCCTAGATGTCCTGCAGACGCCTCACATAGATCAAATTTCTACTCCCGAGGCCTCCATGTCAGTCAGCAGGAGAGCACAAAGTTCACAGCTATCTTTAAAAGACTCATCAATTCCAACGCAATCTGTTGGTGGTCAATCACAGCCTTTAATTGGTGATACACTACCAGATGAGGTATGTCATACGCAACTAGATGCAAGTCATCCGCAGGTCATTCACACTTCTACGCTGCCTTTACAAACTTATATGCAGTCTTTAGAAGCTCCCTCGCTGCCAGGCTTTGAAAAGTCTACACAGGTTTCAAATGTTTATTCTCAGCCTCTCACAAATCTTGAACAATGTTTTGAACAACCAACGTAGCACTTTAACATCTCTACCTGTTGAGAATATTTCAACGCTGCCAGAGGAGAATGTCACACAACATATGAATTTTAAATCGCAACCATCTTATATGCAAACGCTGCCAGTTGCAACTCCTTTACAGATTTTAAATTCTCCAATGTTGCAAGATTCGATGCCTGTGGAGTGTTCTACACAGCTATCAAGCATTACTGAACAGTCTCATACTGAACCAGAGACAAGTTATGGTGTTGCTTTAGGGTTATCAGGTGGCAATGAGATTTTGGAGTCCCAAGGTAGGGACAGAGGAGAAGTTGTGATGGAGCCTCCACCATCTGACGATGTTGAAACTCAGAATTTTGTAGTGGATGGTTTTTCCAAGGATGTAGAAGCATCCCATAGGTGTGATGAATCTGTTCATCCTGCCTCCGATGAAGAGCTGGGTTATAAGGATTGTCCGGTTGCTGAGAAGAATATTTTGCTTTTTGAGTCCTTGTTCCAGGATTTCTTCAATGGTAAGGAGCTCTGCAAGAGTATAAATCCTGATGCGGTTGTTGCCTATGAAGCTGCGGTCCAGACTACTATTTTAAGTGGAGAAGGCAATGAGAAGGTACAAGATCTCTTGCTTCTTGATTATACTCCTCTGTCCCTTGGTCTTGAAACGGATGGTGGTGTTATGACAGTTTTGATTCCTAGAAATACTACCATCCAAACAAAGAAAGAACAGGTGTTTTCTACCTATTTAGACAACCAGCCTAGTGTATTCATTCAAGTGTATGAGGGTGAGAGAACAAGAAGGCAAATTTGACCTCTGGCATCCCCCCTACTCCCAGAGGGGTTCCTCAGATCATTGTTTGTTATGATATTGGTGCCAATGGTATCCATAATGTATCTGAAGACAAGACTACCGGTCAAAAGAATAAAATCACAATCACCAATGACGGGAAGATTGAGCAAGGATGAAATAGAAAAAATGGTACAGGAACCAGAGAAATACAAGGCTGAGGATGAAGAATTGAAAACAAAAGTGGAGGCCAAAAACTCACTTGAAAATTATGCATACAACATGAGGAACACAATCAGAGATAATAAGATTGCAAGAAAATTGGATCCAGTTAATGTGTTGACGAAGATTGTACCAAGGGAGAAGTTCGAGTTCTGTCGGACTTCTCTCGGCATTGTCAAGCTCTGACAATAAGTTTGGAGTGGGGGATATCTCTGCGTAGCTCTCTTGCAGCTCGGATTGGACTTCAGGTGGGAGATTGTTGGTGTAACGGTTACATTGACTGCAGCCCAATCCTCACATGGTGTAACGGTTCTGACAGCCCCACTACTCCACCTTATTGCAATGACCTCTGCATGCTTCACTTCCACGATGAGGATATTAATAGTGTCCTTCAGAGGTTATTGATGTTCGCTATTGTTAGTCATTGAGAGAGTGGAATTTATATTGGTTGTAGGTTGAATATAAAGGTGATATGCTGTAACAGAGATTGTTGATTCTGGATTTTAATACAAAGAGTTATCCCCTGTTCAAAGTGGATGTAGCCATTTGTTGAACCACGTTAAAAAACTTTGTTGTTCTCTTTTGCATCGATTCTGTGTTTAGTTTATGTATTTGATTTAATCGTTTATTTTGTCTGTATTGTTTTTCTTCACTCAACAGAAAGGAACTATTTAGTCTCTTCAAGCTCAACTTCAAACCGTTGAAGGTCAAAATTCGATGACGAAGCTTCAGTCAACTCGATAGGATACATCTGCAATCCATGATGCCTTTCAAGATCATTAATGTAGACAATTGATTTGTGTTGGGAACAAGATCCGGATTCTTTTGTTCTTTTACTGAAGACTGTGAGGAAATTGAAAGAGTATGGATTGCTGCTAATCGGATCATTTGATGAGATGCTTCTTTGTGTGGTTGATTGGATTTTTGTATGGCAGTCATGTGCGGGCAGTTTATTGTTGCTGCACTTGCTGTGTTAATTTTTTCTATTTTATGGGTAGTTGTGTGGAGCTACTGAGTTTTCATGACAGCTTTCTGGCTTTCTTTTCTTGCTTGTTCATGTAGCTATTTTCTTCAGTTTAGGTTATATTTTTGCTTAATCCAATAAAAAAAATTATTACTAATGACAGTTGGGATTGATAATTGGATGAGTTTTAACAATTATAACTTATTTTAAGAAAAATAAATATAGACAGGTATATTTAATTTGTTGACTAAAGAATATATATTGTTGGTGAAGATTTCTAGAATTTGACTGTTCTTTTGTCTTGAAAGGTTTTCTCTCTCTATCAGTGAAGTGCCTCATCCTATGTTGTATTTGTGCTCTGTTTGGTGTCAAGTCTGTCACTTTGGGTCACGTTCATGGTTGCAGATTCATTCTCTGCATTTGAATCTGATCTTGTACCATGTACATTTTTACTTCAATGTTGCTTCCCTAGTTAACATTTGTCTCCTCTGCTCTTCTTTGATCTTTGATGACTGGAATATTTAGAAATACCTTGTAAGGTTTGACTTTGCCATTGGGTCCCAAAGATATGTGTTTTCCTAGGTCCACCTCTAAAAATACGTGTAAAAGATTGAAGACAACATGCAAGGGCCCTGGAATGCTGTATGTAGATTTGTTAGTCTTTTTAGTGCATCAAATCCAAATGTTTCATTATTGATTACTCCTTTAATGTTCTCGGATGAGAGAGGATTGTTAAGAGATGAGAGATGAATACATTGAATGCCTTTAAATGTTAATACATATCATCAAATTTCACAAAACATGTATTTAGTCAGTTTAAGGCAAGAAAATAAAGGAGGTCAATCAGCCAATTATGTATGAATTTTGAATTTTGGAAATAATCAAATCAAGTCTATAACCACAAGGTTGACCTTGCAACTGCATAAATGACCTTGGATAATGAAACGATCAAATTTAGGAGGCTAATGAGTATATCAAGATAGCTATACAAATACATGTAATAAATGTGTGCATAAGACAAATGTATAAAGGATATGCATGTTTAAAGATAAGATAGAGGCTAAGTACATGGAAATGTGTGTATAGATAGATAGACGGTTAGAAAAAAAACCTACCTCATATAAGTTAAATTTAAAATAACATAAATATACAAATTTGACCATTGCACATTTATGTCTATTTTCTATATGTCTATTTTATATAGACAGTGTGTCATTTGCCATAAGAATGTGGAGACCCATATGATAAGTGATTGTAATTCTTTATTTTCCATTTGTATGTAAGTCAATATGACTTTTTAAAAAAAATGGCTAAACCTGAAAAAGAGTTTGAGAAGAATAGACAAAATGTATATATCATATTGATATTACAAACCTTGGAATTGATATGTATGACTAGATTGTCCACCAAATATATTCTTCTATTTATGTCTATTTTGAAATAGTTTGTTGACAATATTTAAATATGTAATCTATGACACAAAACCCACAGCTCCGAATCACCATCAAATGGATCAAAAAATAGTTATCACAAGAGGAAATTGTTGTTATATTTTATGCCTATATATTTGTTGTTAGGTCTTAGGTGATATGATTGGTGAATCTGAACCCTATCTTGCGAGATCTAAAATTATGGATCCCATGGAGTATAATTTAAGAGTTGGAGAAGTTATGACTAATTAAAGTATACTATCCTATCATGGCGTAATTCTCTACTGCTATCAACTTTCAGGGAGCTGCATGCGCAGTGCACGAAATACGAAGAGAATTAGCAGAGAGTTGGGGAGAAGGTATAGATGATAGTAGAAGCCGAAGTGGAAGTTGTAGCCCTTCGAGGTCTGTGATGATATTTACACAGATCTCACTGATGGTGAGCATTGGGGATTTATGATAAAACTAAGTTAGTAAATACATTAGAAATCATTTATAGAAGTCTAAGAGTCACTACTTAGAAATCCATTTTATTTAGAAACCACATCCACATTAGAAGCTAACAATGGAAGACCAAGAGTCACAACTTAGAATTCCACATTAGATGTCCCTATGGGAATTTGAACTTGGGTCTCCACAATGAGAACCCAATATTTTAACCAATTAAGCTCAACCGCTTGGACTCGTGCATGAAATTATTGCCCAGGAAGATTGGATATATAGGCACTAAAGTAGTACTAGTACTTGTACTATTTCTGAAGTGTTCTATTGGCAAAGACTAATCTCTCACCCATCAACCAATTATGTTGCATGAGCCACCATGCTTCTAATTGTAGTGACTCACATTTATTTGAAAGTAAATGATATTTTGACTTTTTTTACCAATCATGCATGGTATGAATGCATGCATCATGACCATGCATATTCCACCCCTTGAGTATAGTCATTTGAGACAAATACACTTTTTCCTAAAATAATTATTAATATGTTAAATTCAATAATTTTAGATTCTAATTCATAATTACTTTCTCACCTTCCTAGTCATGTTGAGGGCCACTAAGTCAATTTTTTTATGCAAAGGTAAAACAATTTAAATAATAAATGTGGGATTTATTTGCCCCTCTGATTTTGTAGGGCTTTCCTTATTTCTCTGCATGGTTTCCTATGGGTTATACTTTTTGGTGATGAGTTAATTTTCATTTGGGCATTGGTGAGGGACATTGGAAAAATTGGGAAGGTAGGGTAATTGCTATTGTTATGAAGGGTTATATTAAGAAAAACTTTTTTTATATGACAAGTAAGTATTTTTATAACACATATTAAGATTATTGATTTTAAGATAGATTAATAGGTTGTTTTAGATATTTAAAATTTCTATTAGATTATTTTTAATTATTTCCTAATGAATTAGATTTAAGATAAGGTTTGCTTTAAAAAGAATTTAATTAATAATGATTTTATAGGAGAAATTGAGGTGCAATATATAGGTAGAAGTTATAGGTATTCAAATAATTAGGGGACTTCTCACTTGTTTTAAAAAAAAAACATCTTCAACAAGTTTAATTATGATTAAATATGTCTTTTTATATGACAAAAAATTCTATTAAAACTAATAAAAAATGCTCCACTGCAACTAGAGAGAACAAAGAGTTAGAAGAACCAATTCACAAAAAGTTGTAGATTGAAGGGCATCAAAGTCAAACATGTATATAGGAATACAATAAAACTAAAGGAAACCCAGACAAATTGAATAACAATGAATTAACTCACATCATCTTGAATCATGTCTAGCAATCTACTAAACTCTGCTTGTTTATTGATTTTGTCTCCAAGGAAAATTTTCTCCTCTTGAAATCTATTGTCAAGGGCCCATTTGGCCAACCAGTCTATCAAATTATTGGCTAAGTGTAGAACATGATGGAAGGCAACCAACAAAATCTTTCCAAGGACCCCGCATGTGCTTCCCTTGACAGTCAATACACAATCTTTAATAGTTTTTTTCTTCAAAGCTCTAATAATTAGACATGAGCCTCCTTCCAAACCAACAAAAGAGGGGGGTAGCCGAGCAAAGCCTACATTCCCCTCACGATAGCTTCAACTTCAGCAATATTATTAGTATTTTAGCCAATGTAGCGAGCTCTGAGGGAAATGTGAGAGCTGGGATTATTTTGCAAGATCCAGCCAAAAGCAATTGGACCAAGATTACCCCTAGTGGCTCCATCAAAGTTGAGTTTCCAAAATGCATGGTTAAGCTTGGTCTAAGAGAGGTCTTTAGTGTTCTTACAATTGGATTTGCTTCTTTTGGGGCTAAATTATATTTTTGTTTACAATAGATCTTATAGCCTCCCAAGAGTTTAAAATTTCCATTTCTTGCATTGAGGGTTGAATGTGGGGAAAGTGCACAAGTTTCACAAAGTTTTACTATGTGAACTTCAAACCCTCTCCAAACTTGTTCTTCATTGGAAATGAGCTTCCTAAAGATCCTTGTGTTCCTTTCAAGCCATATGCTTCGGACAAACATGGATGGGATCAAATTCCATAAGGAAGAGCCTTTCCTTTGAAGGGTTGTTTCAATTCAACCAATAGTGATTCAATAGAGAGAAGCATGACCTAGGATATGTTAAATTTGTCCATTAACTTGCCACATAACTTGAATGCAAAGGGGTGGTGAAGGAGAAGGTGCTTGGGCTAGCTTCATTTGCATTACCACATATAATACATTTGATGATTTTAGGCCAACACCCTATTTTTTAATTGTTCCCTTAAAAGAAATTGTAGACACCTAAGTCTGACCATGTCCTACCATCACCTAATTCATCTCGCATCCCCCTTCCAATCACCAATTCAATCATTCTTCTAATATTAATTAAATAATCTTAGTTGTTTAATTATCAAATCCAATCATCTTCCTAGCATTCATTAAATAAATCTTGACTATTCATTTAATTAATTAATCATTTCATCACTTCTTCTAATGTTCCATCCTTTAATTAAATAAATCAGCATTTACTTAAATAAATCAATCATCCTATGTCCATCCTACCAAAAATTAAATAGATAGGCAATATTTATTTAATTCATATATTTTCCCCCTTGTCATTAATTGAATGAACAAATCATGTTTATTTAACTAATTAATTACTTGCATAACTCTAAGCATCATGAGCCAAGTCAACCTTACACATGGTTCAATGCATGCACAAGTCTCCATAGAATCCTCTCATCAAATCTTGTCCATCCATTCAATCTAAAAAATCCTATCCATCCAAATCCTTTGAATTATGGACCTTCTCATGTGCACCAATCACAAGGTGACACTTGGAGGCTTCCCATGCATCTTTGCCTCTCAACCAATCTCATCCAAAATCTATAAATGGACCCTTCCATAAGCTATTTTCAATCAATCACATGAATGCATGGTCATGTTTCCTAGTTTAAGAAACCACATTCTTCCTCATCAACACTACAACTCTTTGAGCACAACCATCATTGGTGCAACAAGGGTTAGTGTTACTGATACTTTCTTGTTCTCATCAACTTCACATTCCGTTAGCTTAATCATGAGGTTATCCTTAGATGAAAATTAAATAGATTGTTGCTTGCATGCTTTCTATTTGTTTATGGTTTACATTTCACCATATACAGAAATTTATCATGAATAGTGAGCCAAAGGAAAAAGGAAGGTTTTGGCTAGGTATACATGAGTTCAACACCCTTTGCAACACAATTGGAGGAGTTCAGGGACTAGCTTTATCCATGAAAGAAAATTAGGTTGATTTGACAATATACTCCCCAGAACAAGAAAGACACCATCTTAGTTTGTGCTTGCCTTTGGAAGCCATTAATCTAAAATTTATTAGGACGGAGCTAAGGATAGCTCACACTTAGCAATACTTGGGTGGACTATATTGGGACCCAATCTAAAAAAATTTGCCTAAGTTTTGCCTTTGTCTTTCCCTCATCATCCTATAAATGTGTTGAGAATTGAAAAATCCAATTTTATTCAAGTTTGGGGTGGCTTCCTTGTCATTTTATGGACTTTGTGGGTTTTCAAGTTTTCGGGGGTTTTTGGAAACTTTTCACCTTGTCCCTATGTCCTCAAGTTCCCCGGTTCCTTAAAACCCTGAAAGTTTGGAACCCCTAAAGTGTTCTTTTCTCGCATCCCCTTCTCCCTCTAACCCATGCCCCCATTTCCTTGACTTTTCTTCTCTCATTTCTACCTTTTTTAGGTTTTCAGGGATTTTTAGAACCTTTTCACTGAATTCCTAAGTCCTTGTGTTCCCCGGTTCCCCAAAATTTTGAAACCTTGCATCCCCACCCTTTGCATTTGGTTCCTATGGTCCCTTGTTCCTCCTAGACCTTAGATCTCAATCTTCCTCATTTCCCTATTCCTCAGTCCTAAAATCCTCCCAAACCCTAAACCCCGCTACCCCATTCCAATGTCCTAAAATCCTCTTAGACTCCATACCCCGCTATCCCGTTCCAAAATTCCAAATTCCCCTAGAACCCTGGATCTCGCCCCCTCTATTAGCTAGTCCTTAGTCCCTCTCAGATCTTGAACCCAAACCCTCATGTCCCCCCAATCCCTATATTCATTAGAACCCCACATTCCTTGTTTTTGTGTCCCCGGTTCTTCCTGATTCTTGGTTCTCGCACCTTTGAAAATTTTCATTCCTCCATGTGGGCTTCTAGACATTTTTGGAACCTTTTCACCTAGTTCCAAGGTTCCTCGGACCCTCAAAACCCCACAAAAGCTCAAAAATATTCTGAAACATGACAGGACATGCCAACAACTTCATGGATCGCCCAGTTAATTATTGAAATGACCTTACAACTACCCATTTTGAGTGGTAATATCATTTTTACTTCTTCCAATTCATTTGCACGTGACTCAAGGTAGATCTAATGGGATTTTTCTCTATCTACATTCACTATGATAATTGATTTTGAACCTCCTGATACATGTTGGATTCCCGCATGTGGATTAGGGCATGAATGTGAAAGCTATAAATACAAGTTCATCTCTCATTCAAATGGTTAGTTGTTGAGCTAATTGTTTGGTCTGAAGTGCCTTGAGCTAGTTCTAGGGCCTCAAACAAAGCTTGTCTGGTCTATAAGGGGATGGAACCCGTCTTGTAACTCATAGGAAAGATCTTCAATGCACATCTTTATGCAATGGTATCTCTCCATGGTTGTTTGTAATGATTCAAAGGAATGTATAGTCACAACTATGTATTTTCTCTCACCACATTCATTGGTGTGATTATAACTAAGGTTATATGTATGTGTGAAAACATCTAATGCAATACAAAGCCTTTGTATTGGTCTTTCCTTTGTTGCATATGGGTTCTTCTAGTTCTATTCAGGATTATTAAGTATGTATGTGGCATGAAATATATTCTAGATTTGTATGTGAGTGCATTTCTAGTTCTGTTGATGTTTTGTAAATGTATATCCTTCCTCCCTACATTCTATAACTTTGTTTTCCAATGGAGTAGGCACTGGTCCATATTGGTGAAGGATCAAACACATTTCATTTTAGCAATCCTTTGTTCCTATTAGTTGTAGGAGTAGATTAGGGTTTCACATGCATTTCATGATTCAGTATTAAAAACTAGGGAATAATCCTGAGTGACCTTCAAAATTTGTTTAAATCATTTGTGAATTGAATGTCATGTATGCTTACACCTTGTAAATTGTGTATGTGAATTTAAGTGGATTCATCTTGTGCGATATAATGTTGTTATCATTTGTGGGTGCATCTGCAAGGTGTAGTAATAGCACAATTAGACGCTTCATGTGCAGTAGGTTAGTTTGTGACTTAGTGAAAACTTTTGGGGTCCAACATACATTGGATAGTACTGCAATGCTTCATCTTGTTCACATTTCATGTGATCAAATCTTGTTAAGGATTACCTCTAGGAAGACCCTACCAAGCTTAGTTGAGCTCAAAGTGTAGAAGAGATTATCCACTCTTGTCAATTGGCCTCTAACCATCCTTAGTTTGTTGATGAGCTCCTGTTTTACCTTCTTGATGACACCCCCTAGCCTGAAAGGTGAGAATATACTCTAGGATTGTGGACCTATGGTTTCAGAAGCCAACATAATGGCACTGTTGCTAGGGAAAACTCTTGTTGGTGTAAGTTGGTAGAATTCCAACTCAAAAGATATTAGTGTGTTTAAATTGAATTGAAGACTCTATTGGTGAACACAACCTAGAAATAATTTGTTTCCTTGGAAATCAGATGTGCTTCAAAGTATTTCTCATTGAAAGAGGCTGTAAATCTACTATCAAGAAAGAATTTTGTTGTTGTTAGTGCTTTAAGTTCACATTTCAAGTACACATCAGTTGGTAATAAAGATACACATGGTTTTTCTTTCTACCTTTGAGATATAGTTTCTTTCATGGTAAAGAAACACATAATTGGTAATACCTCATTTTGCTACCTTGAATGGTAGAATTTTCTAGTCATGGATTCTAGGTATGGATATGATTACTCTAGGGATCCTCCTTCATATGCATCTTCTTATGTTTCAAACCCTAGAAATTATATTGGAATTGATGCCTATTACTATTCTAGTGATGCTTACTCTTTCTATTCTAGTAGCCCTACATCCTATGTGAACCCATGCATTAACGTGTATAGGCATCCATATAAAAGAAAAATGAACTTGTTAGGTAGGAGAAGGAAATAAAAAACTGAATTAAGTTGCTTGAGTCTAGGTTGTAGTTCCATGCTCATCCTATTGCTATAAAAAGCCAAGTTTGTCGGTCACCTATCATTCCCCTAGACACCACTTATAAACAAAGACCTTTCTTGGGTTGATGATAAAATTTAAACCATAATAGCCAAGGTCTTAAACTAGATGCCTATATTTGATGGGTATGATATGCATGAAGGGGACACACATGTTGATGAGTTTTCAAAATTTATGGAAAAGTATTAGTTTGAATATGAATACATGTGGATGAGATTTTTTATTAGGTCTTTATGTGGAAAGGCATGGAGATGGATTGATACTTTTCCATAACATTCCTTTGTTTCTTGGAAGGACCTTGTGGTTGCATTTGATGAAGAATTTGTAAGAAATGTAGACCCTATTACACTTGTCTAGGAATTAGCAAATATCAAAAGGTAAGAGGGAGATTCTAGTATGGACTTTAGTCATAGATCTATTGTTTCCTTTTGTAGAATCTCATGTATTTCTAGACCTAACACACCTACCTACATTGATATGTTCTTTCAAGCCTATGAGGCTAGTTTGCGTTTAATGTAAAAGCATTTGAAATTAATAACTATGCAGCAGGCCTATTTATTCTTAGACTATGTTGAAAGAATGAGGAATCAACACATTGCAAAATTGTTGTCCTCAAATTCAAGATCTTTCAATAATCAACAAGGTGCTATGAGTAGCAACCAAGTAGATGCAGTATCTCAGGTGACTACAACAATGGATGAATATGATTGTGTAGTCAAAGGGCTAGAAGTTGGTGATGGTGCATCATATGAAAACAATGTAGATGATGAAGACAATATATGCACCTACCTTTAATTGGATAGGTCATAAGTTTGAGATGAAAATGATGACATGCATGATGACCTTCAGTTTGAAGTTGAGGTATGTGGCTGAGTGGACAATAAGGAAAGTGTGTGCACAATTGAGGAGTCAAATGGATCAATTGATGAAATTGATTATGAGGAGTGTGCACATGCATGTGATACAAAAGGTGAGCAAACAACTAGTTTATTATTTGATGTATTACCCACTTTTGTTTATGTTGAAGATGATGAAACCGCTAATCTTTATTTGCATAAGGATGACATAGATGTGCTTGTACTCAGTGATAAATGATCCAAGACAAATGCTAGTGCAAACATGGATTTTCAATTTGAAGAGTTTGCCCTTGATTATTGTGAAGGTGGTGATTGATGGGTTCAAATATTGGCTTCTTTTATGTTATTTTTATATGCTTTCAGACTTTATGCCTATGATATTCTAGATACTTTTCCAATACATTACCATCATAATATGTTGTTTTTATATATTCTATAAACCTTGAGCCTATTTTGTCAAATATGAAACATGGTGATAATATTTGTCAATTGAATGAGTTAGACATGAGTATGTATGCATAAAGATAAGATTTTATAGTTTAATTATTAAGGTTATTTGCATGCATATGTTCTATGGATTAACCCCTGTGCAGTAGCGAGTATGCGGCATCAAGGAGAGGAGAATTCAAAGCACATTACAAAATAGGGCATTAAAGAAAGTCACAGTCAAGCGCCAACTAAAGCTGAACCTAATCATTATGGAAGAATAAATACAGAAGAAGACTTGTTCTAGGATTCTAATCGCAGCTCGTGTGTTTCATTTATGAGTCATAGTATATAGGAATTTATGTTTGAATAGGACTCTACTTCCTCTGTTTAGTTAGATTAATAAATTGATCTCAAACCTGTACCCTGATATATAGGGATGTATTGATGATCAAACTTAGTTGGTAGTTACATAACACTCTCTCGTTTTTGTATAAGTAAGGAGGGATGAGTTTGATGTCAAGTTAGTTCTTTCTAAGTTACTTCATTTTATATTTGCCCAGTTGTTACTTTGTTTTTCTATGTTTGAAGATCCAGACATGTTTTATTTAATACAATTTGAGAAGATCTTGTTTATGATATGAATTGAATACAACTGTGTTATAAAAATGCATGAGAGTCTTAAGTAGATTTGATTCCCCGTTAAGTGAGATAGTCCCCTGAGCTGGCCACTCAAGGTACTGGTCTTCACTTCATCTATTTCCTTATTTATTTATGCATTTCTAGTTAAAGTTGTTTCTTTGATATTTCATAAATTGTATTGTGAGTTCAATAAGATATTTTGATTACTATTTCCAATAGTTGTGATTCATGAATGAGTGCATGCCTTGTTACTATAAGTCCTCCGGAGGTTAGTGTTAAGTGTTGCAAGTATGAGGTGAGCCAGTGTTGTCATTGATGTCAACATACTCATATTGCATTGACAAGAAGGATTTGATGAGCTGTGTGCTGAGGATATTGAGAAAATTAGACTCAGTCAGGAACAGTGAAGAACAGTGATGAGAAGAAGGTAAATGTACTGTATAGGTTGAGAACCGGAGGATGCGGATTAAAGGGTTAGTAGATATGAGTCTTGAGATGCTACAGTTAAGATTTCAGAGGTCCGCATGAAGATCTGAAGGCGTTGTGGCTGCCGGTATAGAACCGGGTCCGGCAAGTATCCGGAGGTGACAGAGGATCACAAAAAGGTCCGGTGAGGTCCGGAATTGTATTATCATAATCTGCGGATTGGAAGGAGTGTTTGAGATGTCCTTGTGATGTGTCATCCTGATTTGTGTGTGATTTGGAGGTCCGGAAGTACCTCTTGCATTATGACAGTGGCGACAGACTGTGTTCTTGAAGTTCCGGATGAGGAAGACAAGAGATCCCAGTAAGCAGAGGAAGTGCGGATGTATCCGGACATTCAGACAGGCTTGTGAAGGTTCCTGGATCATGTTTAGGTTGTGTTGTTGGTCCGCATTGATGGTAGAGCCCGGAATTGAAGTTATTCTTCCGGATAAAGTTATTTCTCTGTTTAGCCGACCGGATGAGTTGTTCATCCTGCGAATGTTCTTGTGATGGCCGACTGGATGTGTTATTCATCTTGCGGATACTCCTATGGTTGTTTGCCGACTTAGATGTTTGTTCCTAAGTTGATGTCTTGTATAAATAACGGTTTGTGAGTTCATTTCAAGGTGGTATGTGGATGAGTATGATATAGTGAAGAAAGGTGCGAAAGGCAGAGCAGAGATTGTTGGGCTTAATTGGAACTGATCCGGACATGGTAGAGATGTCATTCTCCAGTTCAAGACTGTGATTTTTATCACTTTGTAGACAGTGTGTCTCCTTGTAGGCAGTGGGCCTCTTTGTGAGCAGTGTGCTCGGGCAGTGAGCCCTTATTGGCATGTGCCATTCATTTTTCTTTATTCTTCTAACAGAGAATAATTCTTGGGTTAATCACCCCGTGGTTTTTCCCTTAACCGGGTTTTCCACGTCAAAATCTTGGTGTTCAATGTGTTGATGCTTATCTGCTCTTATGTTTATGTATTATGCTTCCATGAATGATTATTTGATATGCTGCTAACTAACAACAGAGAATTAAGTGTTTGAAATAGAAGAAGTTCTATACAACTGATTCACCCGCCCCCCTCTCAGTTGTATGCCCTAGATCCAACAATTGGTATCAGAGCTAAGTTCCTCTGATAGGAGCTTAACCGCTTGAGGTGATCCAGGATGTCGTCATACAAGAAGGATAGTCCGAAGTTCGATGGAACCAACTTCACTCTCTGGAAAGGTCGCATGAAGTGTCATTTGGAATGTATGGGAAAAGCATACTTGGCTATGATTTCAAAACCATATATACCCCCACAAGGTGGTCCGACAACTCCAGATGAAACCACAGAAGCTGAAAACAATCTGCGGACCAAGGAAGCTCTTCTAAGCGCATTGAATGACTCAGATCTCTCGAATGTCATTGACCTACCAACTGCATATGAGATCCTAACTAAACTGGAACTTCTGTATGAAGGAGATGAGTTTGTCAAAAGTGCAAGGTTGCAAAGTCTGAAAGGGAAATTTGAAAGATTGAAAATGAGAGATGATGAAAACATTACTACCTTTATGCCAAGAGTAAATGAGCTGGTATGTGGAATCAGAAATGCTGGTGGAACTCTAGATGAAAATGAGATTGTCTGCAAAATCCTAAGATCCCTTCCTGCTGCCTACAAAATCAAAGTTGCTGCCATTGATGAATTCAGAGCCCACACAACTGTCACAAGAGAACAACTGGCTGGCAAACTAGCTGCATTTGAAATGACCGAGTTTGGAGATGATCCACCCAAGACTGAGTCTGCTTTTAAAGCCAGTGCCTATGTGAAAGGCAAACAGAGATTTGATCCGGGTGAAAACTCATCAAGGAAAATGTCATGGTATGATCAAGCAAGAAGAGACATGGAAGAAGAAGAAGCAGAAACAGCTCAACTTGAAGCCCTCATTGCAAAAAGACTGCCAAGAGGATCCGGTAAGTATGAAGGAAAACTACCCTTTAAGTGTTTCAACTGCAACAAGATTGGTCATTTTGCCTCAAGATGTCTGGAGAGATCTGCAAGATCTAATACTCACAGACAAAGGTTTCAAAAGAATTGCTATTATGTTCATGAAGAAGATGACAATGAAGGAGTAACAGATGATGAATCAGATCCAGGAAGCAAATCCGGAAATGAGTGGGTGTTTATAGCCATCAAGGAAGAAGATTCCTTGCTCTCTGAATCTGTCAATCACAAAGTTGTTGAAAAAGCCTTAGCTGCTCAAGTGGAAGAAAAGGATGATTGGGTTATTGACAGTGGATGTTCTCACCATATGACTGGTGACAAGAATAAGTTCTTAGACTTGGAAAGATATGAAGGAGGAATGGTAAAGTTTGGTGACAATTCTGCTGGCAGAATCAGAGGTAGGGGAACTATTTCCTTTGATGGTAAGAGCAAAACAGGAAATGTACTGTATGTTGAAGGATTGAAGCACAATCTTCTCAGTGTTGGTCAGTTAGTGGACAAAGGCTATGATCTCCGGTTCAAGAATGGAAAATGCAGAATCTTTACAAGCTCCGGAACTGAAATTGCATCCGGTACTCAGACAAGAGGTAACATCTTTCATCTGGTTGGTTCAAATAAAAGTTGTTTGTTTGTTCAAATTGATCAGAGTTGGTTATGGCATAGAAGAATGTGTCATGTAAATTTTGATAACATCATCAAAATAAGCAATACTCAGGCTGTGAGAGATCTTCCAAAGTTGATAAAACCTACAAACAGTGTGTGTAAAGAATGTCAGTTAGGCAAACAAAGCAGAGTCTCTTTTAAAAGCAAAGATCAGTCTTCTACCGGATTGTTGGAATTAGTACATACTGATCTATGTGGTCCGACAAGAATCAAGAGTCCGCAAGGTGATAGATATTTCATGTTGTTAATTGATGATCATTCCCGGATGATGTGGGTTACCTTTCTAAAAGAAAAATCAGGAGCTTTTGAGAAGTTCAAAATCTTCAAAGCTATGGTGGAGAATCAAACCGGATTGAAACTAAAGTGTCTAAGGTCTGATAGAGGTGGTGAATTTACATCTGGTGAATTCATTGACTTTTGTGAGAAACAGGGTATAAGGAGACAGTTGTCTGCTCCTAAGACTCCACAGCAGAATGGAGTAGTTGAGAGAAAGAACCGGACCATCCAGGAAGCTGCTAGGACAATGATGTTGGAAGCAAATGTTCCTCAAATGTTTTGGAAAGAAGCTATCAGCACTGCAGTCTACACTCTCAATCGAGTTCAAATCAGAAACAACACCGGTAAGACCCCCTATGAACTTTGGTTTGGCATCACTCCTACTGTGAAATATTTCAGAGTATTTGGTAGCAAGTGTTATATTAAAAGAGATGAAGATCTAGGAAAGTTTGATGCTAGAAGTGATGAAGGAATTTTCTTGGGCTACTCCACTCAAAGAAAAGCATACCGGTGTTACAATAAGAGATTGAGGAAGATGATAGAAAGCACCAATGTAAAGGTTGATGAAGGAATTGAGAAGCCTTCAAGATTTTATGAGTTTGATGAAGATGACCAAGATAGTGTTCAAGGACCTCAATCCTCTCCGGTGAAACAGAATCAGCCTGATCCGGTAAATCAGGAAGAAGAGTTAGGTTTGAATGAGCCTGATCAAGAAACAGCAGTACTGGATACTCCCAAAATTCCAAGGTATGTAAGACTGAATCACTCTGAAGATCAGATCATAGGTGACAGAAGCAAAGGTGTACAAACTAGAAGGAATATTGCTCAAGATCAGAATGAATGTTGTCTGATTTCAAGGATTGAACCTAAAACAATAAATGAAGCCTGCAATGATGAAAACTGGACCAAAGCAATGGAAGATGAACTGATGCAAATTGAGAAAAATCATACTTGGGATCTTGTTCCCAGACCTAGAGACAGAAATGTAATTGGAACCAAGTGGGTCTTCCGGAACAAACTAAATGAAGCTGGTGAAGTTATCAGAAACAAAGCTAGATTGGTCTGCAAAGGCTACTCTCAAATAGAAGGAATTGACTTTGAAGAGACTTTTGCTCCGGTAGCAAGAATTGAAGCAGTCAGATTACTTCTTGCATTTGCTGCCTTCAAAGATTTCAAGGTATATCAGATGGATGTCAAGTCTGCCTTCCTAAATGGTGATCTGGAAGAAGAAGTCTACATTGAACAACCGGATGGATTTCAATTGTCTGATAATAATGATATGGTCTGCAAGTTGAAGAAAGCTTTGTATGGATTGAAGCAAGCCCCAAGAGCATGGTATGAAAGGTTGGATAAGCATCTTGTGCAGATTGGATTCAACAAAGGTACTGCTGACAGCAACTTATATTTCAAAATTGATCATGAAAACATTCTGATTGTTGAAGTGTTTGTGGATGATATCATTTTTGGAGGAAGAGATAGTATGTGTAAAACTTTTGCAAATCAGATGAAAAGTGAGTTTGAAATGTCTATGCTTGGTGAAATGAATTTCTTCTTGGGTCTGCAAATTACTCAAACAAAAGAAGGGATCTTCATCTCTCAGACCAAATATGTGAAAGAATTGTTAAAAAAATTTGGTATGGAAGACTCAAAGCCTATGAACACTCCTATGGCAACCGGATGTAAGTTAAGCAAAGATGATGATTCTCCAAAGGCAGATCAGACAAAGTATAGATCAATGATTGGTGGATTGTTGTATCTCACTCAAACTAGACCAGATATAATGCAAGCTGTTGGTCTTGTGGCAAGATTCCAGGCTGATCCTAGAGAATCTCATGTTATGGCAATCAAAAGAATTTTTAGATACTTGAAAGGGACAGTTGAGTATGGTCTATGGTATCCTAGAGATCCGGATTTCTCTCTTCATGCTTACACAGATGCAGATTGGGCAGGAGATGTGGATGACCGGAAGAGCACTAGTGGTGGAGCATTCTTTTTGGGGAAGAGATTGGTTTCTTGGCTAAGCAAGAAACAAGATGCAATATCTCTGTCTACAACTGAAGCAGAATACATTGCAGCAGCAGGTAGTTGCACTCAAATCTTGTGGATGAAGCAGATGCTAAGAGACATCAAAGTTGAATATGAGGAGCCTATTACAATTTTCTGTGATAATTCAAGTGCAATTAATATTTCCAAGAATCCGGTATTGCATTCTAAGACTAAGCACATATCTATCAAATTTCACTTTTTGAGAGAACAAGTAAACAAGGAAGAAGTCAGATTGGAGTATGTTCCCTCCAAGGATCAGATTGCAGATATCTTTACAAAACCTCTTCCCAAGGACTCTTTTGAATATCTCCGGGAGAAGTTAGGGGTCATGGCCCCTCCGGTGATGAACTAAGATGCACTGATGTGCATCAGTCCGGTGGCTATCACAGTCATATCTTGTGATCCGGACTAATGGGGAGCTGCAACTAAGGGGGAGCAGCTGGTATTATTCTGATGCATGAGAGTTGCAAGTATGAGCCCTTTGCCATTGATGTCAAAGGGGGAGAGAAGACATGTGAAAAACAAGTGGTTGATGATCAAAGGGGGAGCAGCAAAGGAAGACATGTGAAGAGTTGTTGTTGATAGGGGGAGCTGTGACAGAAAAGAGAAGTTCTTGTCTTGATGGTTTTTCACATCATATGTTGCCATCAATGACAAAGGGGGAGATTGTTGCAAGTATGAGGTGAGCCAGTGTTGTCATTGATGTCAACATACTCATATTGCATTGACAAGAAGGATTTGATGAGCTGTGTGCTGAGGATATTGAGAAAATTAGACTCAGTCAGGAACAGTGAAGAACAGTGATGAGAAGAAGGTAAATGTACTGTATAGGTTGAGAACCGGAGGATGCGGATTAAAGGGTTAGTAGATATGAGTCTTGAGATGCTACAGTTAAGATTTCAGAGGTCCGCATGAAGATCTGAAGGCGTTGTGGCTGCCGGTATAGAACCGGGTCCGGCAAGTATCCGGAGGTGACAGAGGATCACAAAAAGGTCCGGTGAGGTCCGGAATTGTATTATCATAATCTGCGGATTGGAAGGAGTGTTTGAGATGTCCTTGTGATGTGTCATCCTGATTTGTGTGTGATTTGGAGGTCCGGAAGTACCTCTTGCATTATGACAGTGGCGACAGACTGTGTTCTTGAAGTTCCGGATGAGGAAGACAAGAGATCCCAGTAAGCAGAGGAAGTGCGGATGTATCCGGACATTCAGACAGGCTTGTGAAGGTTCCTGGATCATGTTTAGGTTGTGTTGTTGGTCCGCATTGATGGTAGAGCCCGGAATTGAAGTTATTCTTCCGGATAAAGTTATTTCTCTGTTTAGCCGACCGGATGAGTTGTTCATCCTGCGAATGTTCTTGTGATGGCCGACCGGATGTGTTATTCATCTTGCGGATACTCCTATGGTTGTTTGCCGACTTAGATGTTTGTTCCTAAGTTGATGTCTTGTATAAATAACGGTTTGTGAGTTCATTTCAAGGTGGTATGTGGATGAGTATGATATAGTGAAGAAAGGTGCGAAAGGCAGAGCAGAGATTGTTGGGCTTAATTGGAACTGATCCGGACATGGTAGAGATGTCATTCTCCAGTTCAAGACTGTGATTTTTATCACTTTGTAGACAGTGTGTCTCCTTGTAGGCAGTGGGCCTCTTTGTGAGCAGTGTGCTCGGGCAGTGAGCCCTTATTGGCATGTGCCATTCATTTTTCTTTATTCTTCTAACAGAGAATAATTCTTGGGTTAATCACCCCGTGGTTTTTCCCTTAACCGGGTTTTCCACGTCAAAATCTTGGTGTTCAATGTGTTGATGCTTATCTGCTCTTATGTTTATGTATTATGCTTCCATGAATGATTATTTGATATGCTGCTAACTAACAACAGAGAATTAAGTGTTTGAAATAGAAGAAGTTCTATACAACTGATTCACCCCCCCCCTCTCAGTTGTATGCCCTAGATCCAACATTAAGTTCTTTTATCATTCTGGATATTTTGAGTTAATTTTGTAATTACCTATTGAATACAGTTATCTACAGCTTATGCTGCAGGTACCTATAGCCACTAGGTTCTGTAGTTGTTTTTACTGTTTTTGTATTTCTAAAAATTCCAGCCAAATAGAATACTCTAGGTAGGTTTGGATAAGATAGTTTAGGATAGATATGAGTCTTGGAGGCACATACAGTGCAAGTGCCATCATAAGCTCACACTCCTTGGTTGATAATTTAATGTAGGAATGCAATGATAGAGTGGACTGTTCAGATAGGTTTACCCTTGAATTATGCTAAGTCTACAACGCATTAGTTTTCCTGTACATTTTTGGTGCCATTGCTGGGGATGGTGCTACCTTCATAGGCTCATTTGTCTCTATATTCTTTATAGTTTAAATTTTGATTCCAGCATTAGGATTAATAAATTCATTTTCTATGAAACACCAGAAAATATACTAACATTATGCAAGACCACTGGAATATAAAGCCAAATTCACTGTATGTAGAGGCAGAGTGATAACTGAGGCAGATTCCTCCCTTCAAATTTTTAGGATAGTGAAGAAACAACTAACTTTATCAATTATACAGTAGAAAGTTCTGAAGAAGAATTTCCTCTTACATCTTCATCAACACCTTCTACATCTTCATCAACTTCTTCCACCACTACAGAAGGGACCTTTAGAACCATGGTAGATGCTGTAGTGGAGGATCCTCCAGGACAAGCAACGTTCGAATTCCCTATCCCAGACCAAGAATGGGTTGCTACTCTGAAAAATATACCACCTTCAAAACTACCTATTTTCTACGGCTTGGTGACTGAAGATCCTAACACTTTCCTATTCTAGTTTGATGTCTTGTGTAGGAGTTATGACTACACCATTGATCCTTACAGGCTCAAGCTATTCCCTACCACATTAAAAGATGCTACTTTAAGATGGTTTATGGGGTTGGGGAAAGATGTCATTCCAGACTGGGATACCATGAAGACAAAGTTCTTGGAAAAATATAGACTACTACAGAGGACATGATAGGAGGAGAGACATCTTCAGGATGTCACAGAAAGAGGATGAGCTGCTAGTATGTTGAAAGATTCTAGTTCACCTTGAAGAAAAACCCTCAAAATAGATTGTCTAAAGAATCACGAAAGCTAGTCTTTTTGAGGGGGGCTAGTGATGACGCATGGATGTTCTCAATCTCATTGGAACAAGGGATATATCTCAACTTCCCTTTGAGGATGTCTGCAGAGCTTGTAGAAATTATTCTAGAATTGTTACTAGAAGACCAAGGGGAGAAAGAGTAGCCATCATAGGCAAGGCAACCAATGGGGTTTCAAGAATGGAGATTAGTAACTTGCTAACCAACATGAAAAAAGATATCATTAGCCATATGGCTACACAGTTGGACACTCTTCACATCAAGAAGAAATAGGAAGAGGCAGATGCAATGCTTACTTAATACTGCCCCAGTAGTAGGCAAAGAAAGGCCAATTGTAAATGCAAGAGGGTGGCCAGTATCCAGCAAGAGAAGATTGAAAGGCTAGAATTACAACCATTTGAAGGGGAGGATGGGCAACTGTTCTTCATAGCTTAGAGGAGACCTTGGTAGCAAAGATAAGTTATGCCCTCTAATCCACTTAATTTTAGTTAACCCTTCCCTGCAGCAAACCAGAATTTCTTTGCTTGGAATACTCAACAGTGGCCTGGCAATCCAAATGCATGGCAAAACCCATAATGGCCTACTCCACAAACTGGTTGGAACCAACAATAGCCAAACCCATGGCCTCAAAAAAATTTCTAAGGCCCCAACTATAACCCCCAGTGGCCTACTCAGCAACAACAATGGCAGCCTCAATGGAACAAGGGCCAACAATGGCAGCAAAATGCATATTTTCAGCAACCTATGATTCCATCTCAACCACAATAGCTAGCCATAATGCCACCATCAACACCTCAAAATTCAGCTCCTAGACCTACCAAAATCCCTGCCCAACCTACACCTAACCCTAACAACAAGCCTGTTCAGTAGGCTTATACTAACGAGGTGATGCAATATCCCACCTATGGGGTGGAAGTGAGTAATGTTCATCTCAGATTAGGGATGCAACTTGCAGGTCCTCCATCTCCCTAAATTACAGAACTTGAAGATAAAGAACCCACAAAAGAGGCCTTAGATAAACCACCTTTGGAACCTGAATCAACTCAAGAACCTCATACCATTTCACATCCTAAGCCTCCTTTCCCTGAACGCTTGGCTATCCAAAAACAACTAACACAGTCTGCAAATGACCTCATAGGCCAGTTGCAAGACATAAGCATAACTATCCCCTTAATCCAAGCCATCAAAGATATTCCCATCTACACTAAGACTGTCCATGATCTCTGCATCAAGAAACCAGGAAGAAAGAGAATAGACCCAAAGACAATTCAAGTTCTGGGCAACCTAGCTGACATAATGTTGGGGAACATAATTGTTCCCAAATACATAGATCTAGATAGTCTAGTGGTGGATGTCAAAATCAATGGGACTCTGATTAAGAATACTCTAATAGATTTAGGTGTTGCAATCAATGTAATGACCAAGGAGACAATGCAGACACTCCAATTGAACAATCTTAGGCCTACTCAGACAGTCTTGCAATTGGTTGATAGGTCTAAAGTCAAACCTGAAGGAGTCATAGAGGATTTGGTCATTGCATTAAACTCTTGGGAACACCCTGCTGATTTTATAGTCCTGCAGCTAAAGGTTAATCTTGCTGGTTATTCTCTTATACTAGGCAGACCATGGCTTGCCACTGCTGATGCATTTATAGGTTGTAAGTCTGGTAACATGATCATATCCAATGGGACTGTGACCAAGAAATTGGTTTTATATCTGCCAGCCCAACCATACCATGAGCTTGAGCAGACCATTTGGCCTACCCTAGAGGATGAGGACAACTATTCCCTGCAAACCTTGATGACTACTGAATGCATCTCCTTATTAGATATCCCAGATGAAGATGAATTAATTGCTCACATTATACAAAATGACTATGGGAGGCACCCGTAGCAGTAGGACTATCTATCATGTTTACAAGACCCTTTGAGTAGCATAATACCCAGCAGTTCCTCAGAGGAAGTATCCCAAATATTTCATGCTCTATTACCCCAGCAATGCTTACTAGTACTACCTAGCCTTGATTTGTCTTATGTACAAGAACTGTCCAAACAATTAGAAATCAAGCTAGGAAAGATGTTGACTATTAACAATGCATTGACTGATGAACAACAACAATCCCTGCATGAAGTATTGCAGACACACTCAACAGCATTCACCTGGGATTACAATGACATGAAAGGCATTGATCTTGTCTTACATGCACAAAATATACATTGATGATGGCTATAGACCTATCAAGCAGCAGCAGAGACGCATGAACCCTACCCTCAGAGAGATTATGAAAACTGACCTTCAAAAGCTTTTGGATGCAGGCTTTATATACCCCATTTTAGACAGTGAATGGGTGCCACCATTGGTCATAGTGCCTAAGAAAGGTGGCATATGGAGGGTTTGTGTGGATTACATAGAACTAAATACTGCTACCAAAAAAGATCACTTTCCATTGCCATTTATTGACCAAGTTCTTGACTCTTTGGCAGGCAAGAAATATTTTCCCTTTCTTGATGGTTTTAATGGCTATAACCAAATCAAGTTTGCACCAGAGGATCAAGATAAGACAACGTTTACTTGCCCTTGGGGGACCTATACATATTATGTCTTACCCTTTGGTTTGTGTAACACTCCAGCCACATTTCAAAGAGCAGTCCTCAGTATTTTCTCTGATTTTACCCATGACAGCATGGAGATTTATATGGATGACTTCACCACATATGGTGAAACATATGATGAATCTTTATACAACTTGGAGAAAGTTTTGAAGAGATGTACAGAGAACAACCTATCTCTCAATAATGAAAAGTGTTTTCTGATGATGACACAAGGAATACTTTTGGGACATTTTATCCAAGTGCAGGCATACAAGTTGACCCAAAGAAGATTGAAATTATCTCTACCCTACCTATTCCATAGAAACATAAGGATGTAAGGAGCTTCCTAGGACATGCAGGTTATTATAGGAGGTTCATTCAAGATTTTAGAAAAAATGTTGCACCTCTATTTACCCTATTGACAAAGGACAGTGAATTTGAATGGACACCAGATTGTCATACCTCCTTTGAAAATCTAAAAGTATCCTTGACACAGGTTCTAGTTCTCAGAGGTCCAAATTGGACACTAGCTTTTCACATCCACACAGATGCATCAGACTTTGCCATTGGAGCAGTTCTAGGCCAACAAGAAGGCACTAAGGAGTATGCAATATATTATGTAAGTAAAAATCTGCAGGGAGCTGAGTTAAATTACACTGTGATAGAAAAAGAGATGTTGGTAGTTGTTTATGCCATAAACAAATTCAGACACTACATTACTGGTTATGAAGTGTTCATACACACAGAACATGCAACAATTAGATATTTGATGAATAAGCCAATAGTGGGTGGTAGGCTTGTCAAATGGTTGTTGTTACTACAAGAATTTGACATAACAATTATTGAGAAGCCAGGTAAGGCTAATGTAGTTGCTGATTTTCTGTCCAAACTGCCTACATAATCAACAGAAGGAGTGGTTGATGACTCTTTTCCTGATGAGCATCTCTTTTCTCTCAACATACACACTCCCTAGTATGCAGATATAGCTAATTATTTAGTTTCAGGATAGATTCCAGGTTACTTTTCTCTAAGGGACAAAAGGCAGCTAGTTCACAAATGTTTTCCTTATTCTTGGATTTTTGGATTCCTCTTTTATATTGGCCCAGTAATATTATGAGAAGATCTATCAGAGAGGACGAGGTGTTTGATATATTGAAGGTCTGCCATGATGAACCTTGTGGGGGCCATTTTGTAGCCAAGAGGACAGCCTTCAAAATATTGACAACAGGATATTATTGGCCCACACTTCATAAAGATGTTGTCAAGTATACTAGAAGTTGTGATAGATGTCAGAGAATGGGAAGACCTACAAGAAGTGATGAGATTAAACAAGTCTTTCCTAATGGTGCAGTCCAATTACAGACCATTGATGAGGTTTGGTTTTCATTGCTAGTAAATGGACACAGGCTAAACTTGTATAAGAAGCCACTTTAGAAGGATGACTTTCTTTTTTCTCTAGCTACTCAGTATGGTACTCTTGGCACTCCTGATGAAGGTTCTGTAACACCAACTGATACATCGTTAGATGATGATCCACCAATCCTGTCTAGTGATGTACAGGTTGAGTTGCAATACTCAACCCCTATCGCTGAGACCTAATTTTTCATGCTTTATACATCACATGTACACACAACACATTATCCACGATGACCATAGTCAACTTCAAAGGGACCTATTTTTCACTCTCAGAGGAACCTATTTTTAACATACAGTAGGGACCTATTGCAGTTGGGACCTAGTATAATGTTTCTATACACATTCAATCCAGACCTGTATTGTGGGTGCCCATAGCAACAAGTGTCTGTGGCAATTTTCAACACTTTGGCAACATTCCATTCTTCTTCCCGCACATTTCATTCTTTCTACACATGCTCCATCCTTTTTCAATAATCCAACAATTACGACGTGCTTGTTCAAATCACATTCCCAAGCTGTTACATCAATTGTTGCGATTTGTCACATCGCATCAATTCTGACGTACCCGCCACCCTCCCATCTACTCTAAGCATATCACTATGCTTGTGCCTAATAAATACCAAGTACATGATCTCCAGTTCCAAGGCTCACCATTTGATGCATGCACATAAGGTAACCTTTAATGATTAACTTAAAATTTCTATTTATATTCATTATTACTTGTGTTTATTTCATGCATGCGGCAATATATCACCCTTTCCATGTAATCATTACTCTTTCATCCCTGCAAATTCATTCATGAAGTGTGGTCACCTCAACTTTCAGTTGGGGGAGGGGTATATGGTTAGTCATTTTTTATTTTTACCACCAAGTTTTTTTAAGTTGTCAAGGTTTTCATGTGTCATTTTCCATGATAGTCAACTTACCCTAAAATTTTGAGCTTGTAGTTTCCCTGTGAGTGAGCTAAAATTTCAAAATTTTCAATTTCAAAATTTTTAATATCTAAAATCTCTAAAAGCTACAGTTGGGGGGAGAATTGAAAGGCAGTCTTCTGAAGATGGTAAAATTGAAATTAGGTAGAATTAAGAATTGATAAGAGTGCAGAATACAAGTACAATGGGGGGTGATGTCATCAGAAGAGAGCCATCGGTGCATAAGGAGAGATTAGAGGATGTATTGGTTCTACCACTCTTTACCAGAGTGGGGTGGTTAGATTATTTTCTAAAATTAACTGAGTATGATAATAAAATTAAAAGGGATTTTGTAGCAATGTTGTAGTATGACAAAGCCACAGTTAGGGGATTGGTCGTGGATGCCTCTAAAACAACCATTTCCCAAGTCATTGGCTTACCACGTACAGGGTCTGAGTATCCAGCTCGTGCTGATGCAGCTACCATGAGGGAAGAATTTTGTGAGCGTGGTGAGAACTTGGACTCGACCACACAAGGTACAAAGAGATTATCCCTTCCATTCTTTTGGAGGAAGTGTGCTTCATATATTATCAAATATATTATATGTGATGTTTGACATAATTTGTTGTAGACTACACACTTTAAGTTGTTGAATCGCCTACATCATGACAAACTGGTTAATGTTCCCAATTATCTTTATAATATGTTGAAAAGAATTGCATTTGAGTATCAAAAAAGGCAAATAGAGACTACATTGTCTCATCATTATTTGATAGCTCTATTGGTTAAAAGGAGTTTGAGAATTTAGCACCCACAAGTTAATTGGGATGACTTTAAACAATGCAAGGATATTTCAGAATTATTGGAAGTAGATGAACCCCAACAAGAATATGATGTTGAACCAAATGTTGAACCTGAAGCTAAACTAGATGTTGAACTTGAAGTTGAACTTCAACAAGAAGAGCCATAGGAGAAAATTCCTCCATAAACTAGGCCAGTGATAGTAGAAGAACCCTCGCCTCCTAACCCTAAACCTATGAGAGGAGCTATGAGAAGTGATGCTTCTACTTCTTCTAAGAAGAAGAGTAAGAAGAATGTGAAGAAGCATAAAGGTGTTGAGAAAGTGAAGGGTGCAGGGGAGAGAAAGGAGAGGAAGAAGAGGAAAAAGAGAAAAAGTGAAGAGAAACCAGAAATTGTCACACCTAGGCATTCAAGAATGAGCAACTTAGAGGAGAACTGATGGATAGGTATGAGGAGCAAGAAAAGAAAGTGCCACTACAGATTAGGAAAGAATCCTTAAATCCCAATGTGATCCTAACCCAATGGTTAACACTCCTCTCTCATAAGGGTCCAGGTAAAGTAATTATGGATTTGAAACTCAAGGATTATAGAAGGATACAATGGGTAGCAATGTCTATTATTCAGAACTACTAGAGGCATGTGCAGAGCAGATGGGATAGTCCGACGCCAGAATTGCAGAAGAAAGAGCCTCACTCTTTCCACAATTTCATGAATATGTTTGAGAGATTTCACAAGTACATCCAGATCTTGGAGCAAAGAGGAGTGGCATGGCTACCCCTTACTTATCACCCTCCTATTCTCCTTTATCCAGTTCCATACTAGGTAGGAGGAAGAAGTGATGAGTGTAGGATTGCAGAGTCAATCAGGATGGATAGACTTGCATGCTATAATGTTTTTTATCTCAACCAGGAACAAGGTGTCAAAGAATATGTTGACCTTAGGAAAATTACTTTGCATTATAATCTTTTCCCCTAGGTGTTTACTTGAGTGTTTTTTCTTGAGGTCAAGAAAAAGTCTAGTTGGGGGGAATGATGGGTTCAAATATTGGCTTCTTTTATGTTATTTTTATATGCTTTCAGACTTTATGCCTATGATATTCCAGATACTTTTCCAAGACATTACCATCATAATATGTTGTTTTATATATTCTGCAAACCTTGAACCTATTATGTCAAATATGAAACATGGTGATAATATTTTTCAATTGAATGAGTTAGACATGAGTATGTATGCATATAGATGAGATTTTATAGTTTAATTATTAAGGTTATTTGCATGCATATGTTCTATGGATTAACCCCTGTGCAGCAGCAAGTATGCGGCATCAAGGAGAGGAGAATTCATAGCACATTGTAAAACAGGGCATTAAAGGAAGTCACAGTCAAGCGCCAATTGAAGCTAAACGTGATCATTATGGAATAATAAATACAAAAGAAGAAGACTTGTTCTAGGATTCTAATCACAGCTCATGTGTTTCATATATGAGTCGTTGTAAAGGAATTTCTATTTGAACAGGACTCTACTTTGTCTATTTAGTTAGATTAATAAATTGATCTCAAACCTGTACCCTGATATCTAGGGATGGATTGATGATCAAAGTTAGTTGGTAATTACATAACACTCTCTCATTTTTGTATAAGGAGGGATGAGTTCGATGTCAAGTTAGTTCTTTCTAAGTTACTTCATTTTATATTTGCCCAGATGTTACTTTATTTTTCTATGTTTGAAGATCCGGACATGTTTTATTGAATATAATTTGAGAAAATCTTGTTTATGTTATGAATTGAATACAACTATGTGTTATAAGAATGCGTGAGAATCTGAAGTAGATTTGATTCCCAGTTAAGTGAGATAGTCCCCTGAGCTGGCCACTCAAGGTACTAGTCTTCACTTCATCTATTTCCTTATTTATTTATGCATTTCTAGTTAAAGTTGTTTCTTTGATATTTCATAAATTGTATTGTGAGTTCAGTAAAATATTCTAATTACTATTTCCAATAGTTGTGATTCATGAATGAGTGCATGTCTTGTTACTGTAAGTCCTCCAGAGGTTAGTGTTAAGTTCTTTTATCATTCTAGATATTTTGAGTTAATTCTGTAATTACCTGTTGAATACAGTTATCTACAGCTTATGCTGCAGGTACCTGTAGCCACTAGGTTATGTAGTTGTTTTTACTATTTTTTTATTTCTAAAAATTCCAGCCAAGTAGAATACTCTAGGTAGGTTTGGGTAAGATAGTTTAGGATAGATATGAGTCTTGGAGGCATATACAGTGCAAGTTCCATCATAATCTTACGCTCCTTGGTTGATAATCTAATGTAGGAATGCAATGATAGAGTGGACTATTCAGATAGTTTTACCCCTAAATTATGCTAAGTCTATAATGTGTTAGTTTTCCTCTACAATGATCATGTGGATGCCTATGCGAACCTATTTCTTTGGTGCAAAGTTTTTTATCTTCCTCATGTTGAGTATGTTGCAAGTATGGGCCTAACCGGTATTGTCATTGATGTCAACATACTCCTGTTGCATTGATGTCAAGGATTGGATGAGCTGTGTGCTGAGGATATTGAGAAAATTAGTCCTATCAGAAGCAAAGAAGAACAATGAAGACAGTGAAGTTTTATGTAGTGAAGATCCCATATAAGATGAAGATCAAAGAATGTACATCAAAGGGCTTGTAGATATATGTCTAAAGATGATCCAATCATGATTTGAGAGGTCCGCATGAAGATTTGGAGAAGTTATGGCCATATGAGTAAAACTGGTTTTGGCAGATGTTCAGAGGTGACAAAGTGACACTAATAGGTCTGGTGAGATCTACAAATACAATATCTTGTTCTGCGGATTTGGTGGAGTGTTTAGGAAGCCAATGTGAATTGACAACTCAATTGGTTTGTGGTCTGGAGGTCCACAAGCATCTATTCTACTATGACAATGATGACAGACTGTGTTCTTGAGGTTTTAGATGAAGATGTGAATGATTTCAGTAAGAAAAAGTAGTGTGGATGTTCTTTGTGATTCAAGAAATCTTGTGGAGGTCTCTAGATTGTATCCAGTTCATGTTGGCAGTCCGCATTGAAGTTTGAGCTCATACTTGAAGATTTACTTCTGGGAAATGATGTTCTTCCTAATCATGGCCGATCGAATGCTCTGTTCATCTTGCCGATGATCTTGGAGATGTTCTGCGAAGTATGGCCTGTTACTCAAAGAAGGTTGAAGTCCTAGATATGTGTGGCCGACAGTGGGGTGATTCACATGAAGTATTTTGTAATAAGTCAAGTTGTATTTGTGTATTTGCTCTGTAATAAAATAAAGTATGTATTATGCCGACTTTGATGATTATCCCAAAGTCGATGTCTTGTATAAATAAGAAGTTGTAAAGTCATTTCAAAGTGTGGTCATGGAAATGAGGAAGTGGTAGAGAGGAGAAGAGCAAAAAGCAAAGCAGAAGTATTGAGCTTAAATGGAACTGACTCAAGCATGGTGAAGATGCTAATCTTCAGTTCAAGTATGTAATATCTATTATTCTGTAGACAGTCTGTCTCCTATAGGCAGTGGGCCTCTTGTGAGCACTGTGCTCAGGCAGTGAGCCCTAATTGGCATGTGCCATTTCATTCTTCTTATTCTTTTAATAGAGAATACAATCCTGGGTTAGTCACCCTGTGGTTTTTCCCTTAACCGGGTTTTCCACGGTAAAATATCAGTGTCTTATGTGTTAATGTGTTTCTACTCTTGAATTATTGCATTGTGCTATCATGATTGATTTATTATTATGCTGTTGAATTACAAGAAGGAATTAAGTGTTTAAAGAAAAGAAAGTTTTGTGACAACTGATTCACCCCCCTCTTAGTTGTCTATCTTAAATCAACAATTGGTATCGGAGCTAAGTTCCTCTAAAAGAGGTTAACTGCTCGAGGAGATCCAGGATGTCTTCCTACAAGAAGGACAGTCCAAGGTTTGATGGAACTAATCACACTCTTTGGAAAAGCCACATGGAATGTTACTTGCAATGTATGGGAATGCAATATTGGACCATAACTTCAAAGAAGTATGTTCCTCCAAAGAATGGTTCGACAACTGTAGATGAAATCAAAGATGCTGAAGACAATCTTCAGGCTAAAGAAGCTTTACTAAGTGCCTTATCTAATTTAGAGCTGACAAATGTTATAGATTTAAAAACTGCATATGAGATTTGGGAAAAACTGGAACTTCTGCATGAAGGAGACAGATATGTCAAGTGTGCCAAGCTACAAAGTTTGAAAGGAAAATTTAAAAACTTGAAGATGAGAATATCACTACATTTATGCCAAAAGTTAATGAGCTTGTTTGTGGCATTAGGTGTGCTGGAGGAACCTTGGATGAAGATGAGATTGTTGCCAAAGTTCTCAGATCCTTACCTCCTGCTTACAAACACAAGGTCGTTGCTATTGAAGAGTTCAGATCTTTATCAAATATTACAAGAGATGAATTGGTTGGAAAATTACCTGCATTTGAATTGGCTAAGTTTGGAGATGCCCCTCCCAAGACTGAATTTGCATTCAAGGCTAGTGCCTCTACAAAGGGCAAACAAAGGTATGATCCAGGAGAGAACTCCTCAAAGAAACTATCATGGTATGAAAAAGCAAGAAAAGATCTGGAAGAAGATGAAGCAAAAGCTGCTCAACTTGAAGCCCTTATTGCAAAAAGACTGCCAAGAGGATCCGATAAGTATGAAGGAAAATTGCCCTTCAAATGTTTCAACTGCAACAAGATTGGTCATTTTGCTTCAAGGTGTTTGGAAAGATTTTTAAGACCTAATCCTAATAAATCAAGATTTCAAAAGAAATGTTACTATGTTCATGAAGATGATGATGATGGAGTAATAGATGATGAATCAGAGACAGGAAACAAATCTAGAAGTGACTGGGTGTTCATTGCCATCAAGGAAGAAGATCCAATGCCCATTGAATGTGTCAATCATAAACAGGTAGAAAGAGCTCTGGCTACTCAAGTTGATGAAAAGGATGAATGGGTCATTGACAGTGGATGCTCCCATCATATGGCTGGTGACAAAAACAAGTTCATAGATATGGAAAGATATGAAAGAGGAGTTGTAAAATTTGGTGATAACTCTACTGGTAGAATCAGAGGCAGAGGGACTATTTCTTTTGATGGAAAGAACAAAACCAGTGATGTACTGTATGTTGAAGGTCTGAAACACAATCTTCTCAATGTTGGACAGTTTGTGGACAAAGGCTATGATCTCTGATTCAAAAATGGAAAATGCAAGATCTTTGAAAATTCTGGAACAAAGGTTGCATCCGGTACTCAAACAAAAGGTAACATCTTTCACTTGGTTGGTACTAGCAAAAGTTGTTTATTTGTTCAAATTGATCAGAGTTGGTTGTGGTATAGGAGAATGTGTCATGTAAATTTTGATAATATCATCAAGATAAGCAACACTCAGGTTGTAAGAGATCTTCCAAGACTGGTGAAACCTACTAATAGTTTGTGCAAAGAATGTCAGTTGGGTAAGCAGAGCAGAGTCACATTCAAAAGCAAGGAACAATCTTCTACCGGATTGTTGGACTTAGTGCATACTAATCTATGTGGACCGATAAGAATCAAGAGTTTGCAAGGTGATAGATATTTCATGTTACTAATTGATGATCATTCCCGAATGATGTGGGTGACTTTCTTGAAAGAGAAATATGAGGCTCTTGATAAATTCAAAATATTCAAGGCAATGGTAGAGAATGAAATTGGGTTAACTATAAAATGTCGTAGGTTTGACAAAGGTGGAGAATTCACATCTGGAGAGTTCATAGAATTTTGTGAGAAACATGGGATAAAAAGATAGTTATCTGCTCCAAGGACTCCACAATATAATGGAGTAGTGGACAGAAAGAACCATGATGATGGAAGCAAATGTTCCTCAAATCTACTGGAGAGAAGCTGTAAGCACTGCTATCTATACTCTTAATCTGGTACAAATCAGAAGCAATACTAGTAAGACCCCTTATGAACTCTAGGTTGGCATCACTCATACTGTGAAGTATTTCAGAGTCTTTGGTAGCAAATGTTACATTAAAAGAGATGAAGACCTTGACAAATTTGATGCTAGAAGTGATGAAGGAATATTCTTGGGTTATTCTACTCAAAGCAAAGCATATCGGTGTTATAACAAGAGATTGAGGAAGATTATAGAAAGTACAAATGTGAAGGTTGGTGAAGGCATTGAAAAACTCTCAAAGTTTTATGAATATGCAGAAGATGATCAGAATGATGTTTTGGTTCAAGAAGATCAAGCCCCTTCTGAAATTTAGATCCATACTGATCTAGAGAATACAGAAATGCAGGAAGAAGAGATAAGTTTGAATGAACCTGTCTAAGAAATAGAAGTGCAAAAATTTCTAAAACTGAATCATTCTGAAGACCAGATCATAGGTGATAAAAGAAAAAGTGTTCAAACCAGAAGAAAGATTGCTCAAGACTTAGAAAAGTATTGTTTGATTTCAAAGATTGAACCAAAAATAGTAAATGAAGCATGCAATGATGAAAGTTGGACTAAAGCAATGAAGGAAGAGTTTGTTGGTGCCTGAATTGACTGTCAGTTTTCGAGCAATTTTTCATGCAGGCACCTTCCCAAAAAATCCAAAAAATTTCTATGGCCATCGGTGTGAGTTCACTTTTACCTTGGCGACTGCGTTCTTCACTTGATATATTTGTACCATCGCCATGACTTTGTCCATCGGCAGTAGTGTTTTGTGTCTCATCGATGATGATGGTCAGGCCGATGAGGGTCGTTCAGAGTGGTCATCGGTGGGAGTATTGCTATCATGAAGGATTTTTGAGATCTACCGATGTGTTTGGGCTATGCCGATGGATGTGCATTGGAGTGACATTAGTTATCAGGCTGAGGAAATTGCATTGGACCGACGGTGTAAGGTTTCCCCGATCGGGGTGACTATTGTAAAGTATCACAGATGAAGTGTTATCGGTGTAGTGTTGGCTGTCGGCGAAGGAATTTTGAGTTGGGCTGACAATGGGAGGTTTGGCCGATGGTGCTATATCAGCATAACATGGTGTGGTTGGCGGGGAAGCTTTTTGTTGGGCCGATGGTTTTGGTCACGCTGACCAAGGTGTCCATCGGTGTGATGTGTGGCATCAGAGTGTAGTATGGAGGTCATTCTGATCGGGTTTGTCTGGCCGACGATGGATTGTGGTTTGAAAGCACCCTTCGGCGAGACAGTGCGTATCGGGAAAGCTAGCAGGGAGTGTGCCGATGTAGCCAGTCTGACTGACGGGGTGTGTTTTATTGACGATTGGGGTGACATTGCTGGTCGGCAGGAGGGTTTTCTTTTGTTTCGATGGTGTATGTTACACTGATATCGGCGGGAGTCAGGACGATAGGCTATTGGCAGATGGTTCATGGGTCGAGCAGGGCAAAAGGCTCGACACTTAATGTGCTCGCGACCGTGTTTATAAAGTGTTAGGGAGGTCTCCACGGGGTGCATGTGGGATAAATGTTTCCTGCGTTTTTGAATTATCAGAGCGATTGTGTTTTGGCGGGAAGGTTTCGGGGGAACGCGAGCCATTCCCAAGGCAGGTTGGTGAAAATTAATGGTAGATTTTGTAGCAGTTGGGTCGATGATTGATAGGCCACCCACTATATTTCATGAGAAATCTTCGAGTGGCAGCACATTTTCCAATCCCACCTACTTTTCCCCTTCTTTCTGCCTAGAGCTTTTAATGTCTGGGCGAAATTTTCTGTGGTGCGTTGTATTTGGCATATTTTTGAAATTTTGAGAAGACCTTGTAATTAATTACTGAGTGTACACACTTGTGCTAGAAGAGACAAGTTGTGTCACTCATTTCTGTTGTTGAAAAACTAGACATATCTGGCTCTGTAATGAGATACAACTGGTTCTGGTTTCTCTGTGCAGGTGATTTTGTGAGTTTATGTATCTCTTGTTGTATGTCTCATGCATGAATCTACTGATTTCATGATTGATTTTATATGAGTAATGCTGTATTTGCATGTGTTTTGTTATTCTATCTCTAGTATTGCATGTGTTTTGTTATTCTGTCTCTAGTATTGCATGTGTCCTTCTTCTAAATCTAGATATCTAAGGGGTGTCTGGTATTCTAGAATATAGAATTGCTGTATTGAATGCTTGATCTTTCAACTTCTGCTCAAAGGGTAGATTAAAGTATTTTCAGATTAAGTGTTGGGAAACATATACTGCGATAGGGATACCATAAGTAGAGATAACTTAACACTCTATTTTGGGAGGTGTCTGTAAGGCAGATACCATAACATCCCCTTGAATTCTTATTTCAGTGTGTTCATGCTGATCATTCATAGGTGTATGTCTACTGACTCCAAGCCCCGGATAGGCACCAGTCTAGCTCTGTGTTGAGGTTATACACCAGGTCCAGGTTTGCATCCAAACATAAATCAAATTCAAACTTCCAAAATAACCATTAGGACTGTAGAAGTAGTTTTAGGACCCAAATCCTCTGTCTACAACTGAACATAAGCCCAAAGCTAGCCCCTTTGCACTTATCCCACAGTTTTGGTCTTCATATAAGAGGATTTATCTACTTTGTGTCAACATCCCAGTCAGTTCATAGTCATATTTCATGGATGTTGAATAGGGAATACCCCCCTAGGTTTTGCAGAGCCTGAAGAAGAAGAGGAGATAAAAATAGAGTCTATCTCCCATACTGTTGGCCCCTGGCCTAGAGATCCTGTTGATCACTGATGGCTACTTTGTAGGGAAATCTAGGAATGAACATCCAGTTAGGGAAAAAACCAACAGAAATTGGTGACTCTACTGGGGAAGAGTTGATGAAAACAGAATGTATTTGTGGCCTATCTGAGTCACCAACACAAATGGCAACTCTGCTGGGGAGTGAACAGAAAAAGTGATATCTTACAGCCTCTGGTGAAGTTTTGTCTGGCTCTGCTGGTGGAATGAACCTGGAAAAATAGCTTTCAGCTATTGAAATTTTTATCCTCTCTGGAGAGGTGGCGACTCTGCAAAAAGATTCAAGTGCACATGAAAGATAGATGTGTGTTACGTGACAAAAGATGTTCATATTTCTGTATCTGGATGAGAAAAGGTACCTAGCTTCTTCCCCTTATATTTGTTGTTTTATTGCATGAGTTAGATGCCAGGGGAAGTTATAGGTTTTAGGCAAACAAAGGATGTCTAAGATGGAAAATTTAATGAATCCAAATATGTATACACCCGCGCTCAACCAAGAGGGAGATGCAATGTTATGTGACAGAATAGAAGAGATAAGAAATAGGTTGATACTCTTAGAGGCTAGGCAGGCTCAGTTGAATAGTGATAACCCTGTTGTGTCTGCCAGTCAGAAAGCTAAACCTCTTGTCAGCCCTTTTGATCCTTTGTAGGACCAACTGGATTTGTCATGGGTTGATTATAAAGTTGAAAGTATGCCTACTAGGATATACTGTTAGATGCCTAGATTTAGTGGTCACAGTGTATGTGATGGGGGTGCACATATCCAAAAATTTTGCGATTTTATGGAAAAGCATTCATTTAGAGATGAGGATATGTGGATGAGGTTTTTTGTTAGATCCTTTGATGCAAAAGCAAAAGATTGGTATTTGATCTTTCCAAAGAGATCCTTTGCCTGTTGGGATGAGCTTGCTAACTGTTTCAAAAAAGAATTTGCAAAAGAACTAGCTGATCTTGTTGCAGAATTGATGAAAATCATAAAACAAGATGAGGAGCCATGTATTGATTTCAGTCATAGATTTACAGTAGCCCTTTCACAGATCCCTGAAAACTTTAGACCTAATATTTCAGCCTGTGTTGGCATATATTTTGAAGCTTTTGAGGAGGGCTCTAGTGCATTGTTGAGGGAATTCAAAGTGACAAGCATGCAAATGGCATACATTTTTTTAGAAAATGTAGAAGAAATGAGAAATGAGCACCTGCAGAAATCCCTATCTCCAGGCCTTGGTGTGAGAAATGATTGTGAAGCTGCAAATGACCAAGAGATTAAGGCATCATGTGAGAATGCCAAGGAAGGGACTAATGAGGGCTCCCATTGCAATGTTGAGGCATCTGGCCGTGAAAGTGATAATGAGGTTGTGGACAGCAATGAGCAACTTTTTGAATAGATTTGTGGAGATAATTGTGAGTATTGTATTCATGACAGAGAAGATATAAGCAAACAGAGAAACAGTTCCATGTGTGAACCATTGCCTTCTTTTCAAACACATGGAGATCATGAAGAGCAGTCAGAGATTGAAACAAGTGCTAGTGTAGAGCATGATTGTTTTGTATTTGGTGATTGTTTTGCTTATGACACACAAGCTAATTTTCTTCCACAAAATGACCCCATTGGTGATGAAGATGCATGCTCTGCTGCCCATGAACAAATGGCATATTATGATCAAGCTGATGTACCTGGATCACCCATTTTTGACACATATGGTGATGAGGATCTATTTGAGTATGGTGAAGGTTTGAGCATTGTTTTTGCCTTGGATTTTGTTTCTCATACTGATGAAAGAGGAACCAACATACATCAGGTAAGTGACTATAAAAATGTGCCTGATTTGAAAGAGGTGCCAGAGCCTGATCTTTTCCGGTTTAGTGCTGCTGTTGGTTGTGTACGTGATGTGCACAATTATGAATTTGAAAGCTTTTTCTTTGATATACCAGCTTGTGATAAGATGAGCCCTGATTTTCCTAGCTACGTGGTGGACTTTGAGTATTTTCAGTTCTTAGTCCAGCTAGGAGATCATTCTGCAATGCATATTGCTGATGTAGATGATAAGTGCTATATGCCATATGAATATGCATTGCTTGATAAATACTGCATCCACTTGTTGCCTAATGCTGAAGGTTGCTTGCATAGGGTTGACAGTGACAAGCCAAATCAAAGGGTTGAATATGCAAGTGATAAGGTTTGTTTGTGGGCAAATCATGGCAGCATTCTCAAGCTTGACCTAGTGTATGCAGATGAAAACAAGGCATTTGACAAGGGGAAATATAGGTTTTCCTTTTCTTGATGGCCTTAGGCCATCAAGTGTGTTCGGTGATGTAGATTTGTAGTTTTATGACTCTGTACCCAATGGACAGGGGACTGGTCTGCATCCCAGAGATTTGAGGTTCTTACCATGCCTGCAAGAGGCATGCATCCCCAGACAGAGCCACTGTTGGTGCCTGAATTGACTGTCAGTTTTTGAGCAATTTTTCATGCAGGCACCTTCCCAAAAAATCCAAAAAATTTCTATGGCCATCGGTGTGAGTTCACTTTTGCCTTGGCGACCGCGTTCTTCGCTTGATATATTTGTACCATTGCCATGACTTTGTCCATCAGCAGCAGTGTTTCTTGTCTCATTGATGATGATGGTCAGGCCAATGAGGGTCGTTCAGAGTGGTCATCGGTGGGAGTATTGCTATTGGTGAAGGATTTTTGAGATCTACTGATGTGTTTGGGCTATGCCGATGGAGTGTGCATTGGAGTGACATTAGTTATCGAGCTGAGGAAATTGCATTGGGCTGACGGTGTAAGGTTTCCCCGATCGGGGTGACTATTGTAAAGTATCACTGATGAAGTGTTATCGGTGTAGTGTTGGTTGTCGGCGAGGGAATTTTGAGTTGGGCTGACAGTGGGAGGTTTGGCCGATGGTGCTGTATCGGCGTAACGTGGTGTGGTCGGCGGGGAAGCTTTTTGTTGGGCCGATGGTTTTGGTCACGCCAACCAAGGTGTCCATCGGTGTGATGTGTGGCATCAGAGTGTAGTATGGAGGTCGTTCTGATGGGGTTTGTCTAGCTAACGATGGATTGTGGTTTGAAAGCACCCTTCGGCGAGACAGTGCGTATTGGGAAAGCTAGCAGGGAGTGTGCCGATGTAGCCAGTCTGACCGACGGGGTGTGTTTTATTGACGATCGGGGTGACATTGCTGGTCGGCAGGAGGGTTTTCTTTTGTTCCGATGGTGTATGTTACACCGATATCAGCGGGTGTCAGGACGATAGGCTATTGGTGGATGGTTCATGGGTCGAGCGGGGCAAAAGGCTTGACACTTAATGTGCTCGCGACCATGTTTATAAAGTGTTAGGGAGGTCTCCGCGGGGTGCATGTGGGATAAATGTTTCCTGCGTTTTTGAATTATCAGAGCGATTGTGTTTTGGTGGGAAAGTTTCGGGGGCACGCGAGCCATTCCCAAGGCAGGTTGGTAAAAATTAATGGCAGATTTTGCAGCAGTTGGGTCGACGATTGATAGGCCACCCACTATATTTCATGAGAAATCTTCGAGTGGTAGCACATTTTCCAATCCCACCTACTTTTGCCCTTCTTTCTGCCTAGAGCTTTTAATGTCTGGGCAAAATTTTCTATGGTGCGCTGTATTTGGCATATTTTTGAAATTTCGAGAAGACCTTGTAATTAATTGCTGAGTGTACACACTTGTGCTAGAAGAGACAAGCTGTGTCACTCATTTCTGTTGTTGAAAAACTAGACATATCTAGCTCTGTAATGAGATACAACTGGTTCTAGTTGCTCTGTGTAGGTGATTTTGTGAGTATATGTATCTCTTGTTGTATGTCTCATGCATGAATCTACTGATTTCATGATTGATTTTATATGAGTAATGTTGTATTTGCATGTGTTTTGTTATTTTGTCTCCAGTATTGCATGTGTCCTTCTTCTGAATCTAGATATCTAAGGGGTGTCTGGTATTCTAGAATATAGAATTCCTGTATTGAATGCTTGATCTTTCAACTTCTGCTCAAAGGGTAGATTAAAGTGTTTTTAGATTAAGTGTTGGGAAAGATATACTACGATAGGGATGCCATAAGTAGAGATAACTTAACACTCTGTTTTGGGAGGTGTCTGTAAGGCAGATACCATAACATCCCCTTGAATTCCTGTTTTAGTGTGTTCATGCTGATCATTCACAGGTGTATGTCTACTGACTCCAAACCCTGGATAGGCACCAGTCTAGCTTTGTGTTGAGCTTATACACTAGGTCCAGGTTTGTATCCAAACATAAATCAAATTCAAACTTCTAAAATAACCATTAGGACTGTAGAAGTAGTTTTAGGACCCAAATCCTCTGTCTACAACTGAACATAAGCCCAAAACTAGCCCCTTTGCACTTATCCCATAGTTTTGGTCTTTATATAGGAGGATTTATATGCTTTGTGTCAACATCCTAGTCAGGTCATAGTCATATTTCATGGATGTTGAATAGGGAATACCCCCTAGGTTTTGCAGAGCCTGAAGAAGAAGAGGAGATAAAAATAGAGTCTATCTCCTATACTGTTGGCCCCTTGCCCAGAGATCCTAATGATCATTGATGGTTACTTTGTAGGGAAATCTGGGAATGAACATCTAGTCAGGGAAAAAACCAACAGAGTTGATGCAGATTAAGAAAATCACACTTGGGATCTTGTTCCCATACCTAAAAAAAATGTGATTGGGACCAAATGGGTCTTCCGGAATAAATTGAATGAAGATGGTGAAGTAGTCAGAAACAAAGCCAGATTGGTCTGCAAGGGTTATTCTCAAGTAGAAGGAGTTGATTTTGAACAAACTTTTGCTTTGGTGGCAAGAATAGATGTAGTTAGATTATTTCTTGCTTTTGCTACCTTCAAGGACTTCAAAGTATATCAGATGGATGTCAAGTTTGCCTTCCTGAATGGTGACTTGGAAGAAGAAGTATACATTGAGCAACTGGATGGATTTCAATTATCTGATCATGGTGATATGGTCTGCAAGTTGAAGAAAGCACTGTATGGACTCAAACAAGCCCCAAGAGCCTGGTATGAAAGACTGGATAAGCATCTTTTGAAGATTGGTTTCAACAAAGGTACTCTTGACAGTAACTTGTACTTCAAGATTGATCACTAAAATATCTTGATTGTTGAAGTATTTGTTGATGATATTATTTTTGGAGGAAGAGATAGTATGTGCAAGACTTTTGCAAATCAAATTAAAAGTGAATTCGAGATGTCTATGTTTGGAAAAATAAATTTCTTCTTGGGTCTACAAATCACTCAAACAAAGAAGGGAATCTTCATATCTCAAACCAAATATGTGAAAAAATTGTTGAAAAAATTTGGAATGGAAGATTCAAAACCAATTAATACTCCCATGGCAACCGGATGTAAACTAAGTAAAGATGTTGAATCTCCCAAGGTTGATCAGAAAAAATACAGGTCAATGATTGGAGGACTACTGTATCTTACTCAAACTAGACCTGACATTATAAATGTCGTTGGTCTTGTTGCAAGATTTCAAGCTGATCCTAGAGAATCTCATGTCATGGCAATCAAGAGAATTCTCAGATATCTAAAGGGAATAATTGAGTATGGTTTATGGTATCCTAGGGATCATGATTTCTCTCTTCATGCATATACAGATGCGGATTGGGCAGGAGATGTGGATGACCGGAAGAGTACTAGTGGTAGTTCATTCTTCTTGGGGAAGAAATAGGTTTCTTGGCTGAGCAAGAAACAAGGGGCAATATCTCTATCCACTGCAGAAGCAGAATATATTGCAGCAGTAGGTAGTTGCAGGGTAAGTGCAAGAAGTTGGGTCCACTTTTTGGCCAAAAAGTGGAAGTGTTTTCCCTTATTTTTAGAATTTGTCACATTTGACCTTAAAATTTGAAGCACTTAGAGATGGAATATTTAAAAAAGTCACTAAATATAAAATGTAGTACTCGGAGTCTAGTTTCCAAATATGTAATTTTTTTCAATACTCAGATGATACAAATTGATTTTCAATAGGCATTTCTAAAAACCACTATTTAAAAGACTTTTTTTAACCATACCATGCACGTGTACGACCAACATAATTTGACCTAAATAAAATTATTTTTCAAAATCCTTTTGGGAAAAGAGGTGTAGTACAGTGAAGTTTGATGAGGATATTTTTTTATAATTTTTTTCTAAATAATTTTTTTTTATTAATTTTTTATTAGGCCTAATTGATACTTTTGAAAACCCCTCGTGTACGACCAACATAATTTGAGCAAAAAAAATCATAAAATTAAAAAAAAAAATTTCATTGTGTAAAGAATGATGTGTAGATTGACGACATATAATTTTTAAAAAAAAATTAAAAATTAAAAGTTATTAAAAAATACAAACACCTGTCATTTCAAGTTTTTGGACCAGTTTGCTCATAAATTAAATAATAAATAGAAAAACAAGTCCAATCCAAAAAAAAATTACATATTTGAAAACTAGACACTATGATCTGTAATGGGTTTTAATTTCGTAAAAAAATTCAGAAAAAAATGTCATCAGCCATATAGGTGAAGTCAGTCTTTCCTCTGGTTCTGTACTTAGAGAAATACTTGCAGGTCCAAGGCTCAAGGTCAGCTACCCATGCCTTTCCCGAGCCTAAAACGAAACCAAAAGCGTGGGTATGAAATTCAAAATTTTAGAAACGGGTACCCATTTTAAAACGGGTACCCGTTCTAGAAAACAATAGAAAACAAAACGGGTACCCATTTTAAAATGGGTACTCGTTTCTAAAATAGTAAAAAAAAGGGTACCTATTTCTAAAAATAGTAAAAAATAAAAAAGGGTACCCATTTTTTTTTTTTACTATTTTTAGAAAGTTTCAAAAAAATAGTAAAAAAAAATGGGTACTTGTTTTTATTTTTTACTATTTTTAGAAACGGGTACCCGTTTCTATCGGGATTTTTTTTTTGCACGACACTTCCCCTATATGTGGACACAACTTCTTGCTTTTACCCTGCACTCAAGTATTGTGGATGAAGCAAATGCTAAGAGACATCAGAATGGAGTATGAGGAACCTATCACAATCTTCTGTGATAACTCAAGTGCAATAAATATATCAAAAAATCTGGTGTTGCATTCAAAGACAAAACATATATCCATCAAGTTTCACTTTTTGAGAGAGCATGTGAACAAGAATGAAGTTAGATTGGAGTTTGTGCCCTCTAAGGATCAGATTGTAGACATCTTTACTAAACCTCTACCTAAGGAATCTTTTGAGTATCTCAGGGAAAAGTTAGGGGTTATTACCCCTCCGGTTTTGAACTAAGGTGCACTGATGTGCATCAGTCCAGTGGATCTCACAATCATATCTTGTGATCCAGATTGATGATAGGAAGCTGTTACTCAGGGGGAGCAGTCTATATATGATTCTAATTGATGCAAGTATGTGCCCTTTGCCATTGATGTCAAAGGGGGAGAGAAGACATGTGAAAAATAAAAGTGGTTGCTGATCAAAGGGGGAGTAGTAAAGAAAGAAAAGACATATGAATGATTGATGTTGATAGGGGGAGCTATATCAGTTAGTAAGAAGAAGTTCTTGTCTTGGTGGTTAAAATAATTTTTCACATCATATGTTGCCATCAATGACAAAGGGGGAGATTGTTGCAAGTATGGGCCTAACTGGTATTGTCATTGATGTCAACATACTCCTGTTGCATTGATGTCAAGGATTGGATGAGCTGTGTGTTGAAGATATTGAGAAAATTAGTCCTATCAGAAGCAGAGAAGAACAGTGAAGACAATGAAGCTTTATGTAGTGAAAATCCCAGATAAGATGAAGATCAGAGAATGCGCATCAAAGGGCTTGTAGATATATGTCTAAAGATTATCTAGTTAAGATTTGAGAGGTCCGCATGAAGATTTGGAGAAGTTATGGCCATATGAGTAAAACCGGTTCTTGCAGATGTTTAGAGGTGACAGAGTGACACTAATAGGTCCAGTGAGATCCAGAAATGCAATATCTTGTTCTGTAGATTTGGTGGAGTGTTTAGGAAGCCAATGTGAATTGACAACTCAATTGGTTTGTGGTCTAGAGGTCTGCAAGCATCTATTCTAATGTGACAGTGATGACAGACTGTGTTCTTGAGGTTCTGGATGAAGATGTGAATGATTTCAATAAGAAGTAGTGTGGATGTTCTTTGTGATTCAGGAAAGCTTGTGGAGGTCTCTAGATTGTATCCAGTTCATGTTGGTAGTCTGCATTGAAGTTTGAGCTCGTACTTGAAGATTTACTTTCGAGAAATGATGTTCTTCCTAATCATGGCCTACCGGATGCTCTGTTCATCTTGCAGATGATCTTGGAGATGTTCTGTGAAGTATTATGTGTTACTCAAAGAAGGTTGAAGTCCCAGATATGTGTGGCCGACAGTGTGGTGATTCGCATGAAGTCTTTTGTAATAAGTCAAGTTGTATTTATGTATTTGCTCTGTAATAAAATAAAGTATGTATTGTGCTGACTTTGATGATTATCCCAAAGTCGATGTCTTGTATAAATAAGAAGTTGTAAAGTCATTTCAAAGTGTGGTCATGGAAATGAGGAAGTGGTAGAGAGGAGAAGAGTGAAAAGCAGAGAAGAAGTATTGAGCTTAAATGGAACTGACTCAAGCATGGTGAAGATGCTAATCTTCAGTTCAAGTATGTAATATCTATTATTCTGTAGACAGTGTGTTTCCTGTAGGCAGTGGGCCTCTTGTGAGCAATGTGCTCAGGTAGTGAGCCCTAATTGGCATGTGACATTTCATTCTTCTTATTCTTTTAACAGAGAATACAATCTTGGGTTAGTCACCCCGTGGTTTTTCCCTTAACTGGGTTTTCCACATTAAAATCTTGGTGTCTTATGTGTTAATGTGTTTCTGCTCTTGAATTATTGCACTATGCTATCATGATTGATTTATTATGTTGTTGAATTACAAGAAGGAATTAAGTGTTTAAAGAAAAGAAAGTTTTGTGACAACTGATTCACCCCCCCTCTCATTTGTCTATCTTAAATCAACAGAGTGTACTTCAAGTGTGTCACAAATAATTATTGTTACAATTAATGAGGAAAATAAATGTGTTATCAATTTGATTGCACTAGTAGACATGACACAACAAGTTGCAAGTATTAGCTTGAAACAGAGAGACAATTTGAAGAACTTGGTTATTCACTTGAAGTGTCTCACTTGATGTTAATAATTGTGTTGATAGTTTAAATTTCCATTTGGACCATGCCTATGGTTAAAATATTGAATATATCAGCACTTGTGAAAGTGATGTGTGTTGGCCATCTATCATTTAAGAGTTTGTTGAGAACACCATGGACTATGAAGCTTTCCTTTTTGAAGGTCATGTTTCTGATGTTGTGGATGATAGTGATGTGCCTAAATATGAGTCATTCAAGTGGGTTCATCATACAAATTAAAGTGGTGTTGAGTTGCAATACTCTAGTCAGCATGAAGATCGGCATGTTACAACTCACCTTGAAGGTATGCCAAATCTTGAAAATTTTTAATTTGACTTGCATGAGGAAGCACTTATTTTTGCAAATCAACAATACGGCCAAACATACTTCTCTTTTCCATGTGAATTAGAGGCATTTTATTTTTCCCTTGATTCACATAGGGAGGTTAGCAAGTATGACAATATTGGATCCTTGGATGATGGGAGTTTATTGTCTTCCATGTGTTTCGACTCTTTTGATGATGACCTAAGTTCTAGTTTTCCACCCCCTACTACTATGAACGTGCATGATATGGTATGGAATAGGTCATGCACCTAATATTTATGGTTTCCCTGCGGTAGTAATGTTGGTGGTAGAGTTAATCTTCACTTCATGGGCATTGTTCATAGATTGATGTATGTAGGTAAAAGATATCATTTGTTACAGCTGGGTGGTGATTGTGGTGTTGGTTTGAGAGACATTAGCTCCTTCATTCATATTGTCTTTAACAAAGGCAAGTGGTGTGCACTAGTTTGTCTGTGGACTTGGGCCATGGGTTTCATTTGCAAGGTTGACCTACAAGTGTGCTAAAATTTTGTTTGCAACCATACCTCTCAATGTCTTTGTGCCTTCATGCCATTGGCTGTAAGTGTTTTGTCTTATGTACATATATCCTTTGTGTTAGTTTTCCCCTTGTTTCTCCCTTTTGGTCTACTCCAGAAGAATTCTTCTAGATTCTTGTTGTGCTAGCAAATGACACACATCCTCAACAAGAGCCACTATTGGGACCCAATCTAAAAATTTCTAAATCCACCTAAATTCTTTCTTATTCAATGAATTTTGCCTAAGTTTTTCCTTTGTGTTTCCCTCATGATCCTATAAATGTGCATAGAATTGAAAAATCCAATTTTATCCCAAGTCTGGGGGGCTTCTTTGTCATTTTCTGGCCTTTGCAGGTTTTCTAAATTTTTAGGATTTTTGGAACCTTTGCACCTTGTCCCTACATCCTCAAGTTCCCTAGTTCCTCAAAACCCTTAAAATGAGGAACCCTTGTGATGTTCTTTTCTCACATCCCCTTGTCCCTCCAAACCTAGTGCCCCCTTTGCCTTGACTTTTATTCTCTCATTTCTTCCTTTTTCAAGTTTTTGGGTTTTCGAGGATTTTTGGATCCTTTGAACCCAGTTCCTAAGTCTCTGTGTTCCCCAGTTCTTCAAAACCCTGTATCACTACCCTTTGCATTTGGTTCCTATGGTACCTCATTCCTCCCAAACCTTGGATCCCAATCTTCCTTGTGTCCCTATACTTCAGTCCTAAAGTTCTTCTGAACCTCACTACCTGATTCCAATGTCCTAAAATCCTCTAAGACCTTAGACCTCACTATCCTACTCCAAAGTTCCAAATTCCCTTGGAACCCCAGATCTCACTACAGTCCTCATATCTCGAACCCTGACTCCCATGTCTTGCAATCCCTATATTCCTTTGAATGCCATGTTCTTTGTCCTTGTGTCCCTAGTTCCTCTTGATTATTAGCTCCCACACCTCTAAAATTTGTCATTCCTCCATGTGAGCTTCTAGACCTTTTTGGAGCTATTTCACCTAGTTCCAAGGTTCCCCAGACCCCTGAAACCCTGCAAAAGCTTGAAAATGTATTAGAATGTGATGGGATGTGCCAACAACTTCATTGATTGCCATTAATGGTTGATTTGACCTTTGCATCAACCCATTTTGAGCAAGAATCTCATTTTTGCTTCTTCCAATTCATTTGCATGTGACTCAAGGTAAATCTCACAAGATTTCTCTCTATCTACATTCATTGTGGTGGTTGAGTTTCAACCTTCTGATGCGTGTCAGATTCCCATGTGTGGATTAGGGTATGAATGTGAAGGCTATAAATACAAGTCCATCTCTCATTGAAATGGTTAGTCATTGAGCCAATTGTCTAGTCTAAAGTGCCTCGAGATAGCTCAAGGGAATCAAACAAAGCTCATCTGGTCTATAAGAGGATGGAATTCATCTTGTAACTCGTATGAAGGATTTTTGATGCACATTTTTATGCAATGGTATGTCTCCATGGTTGTTTGTAATGATTCAAGTTAATATATAATCGCAACTATGTATTTTCTCTCACCACATTTGTTGGTGTGATTGTAAAGGAGGTCAAATGTATGCGTGACAACATCTAATGCAATGCAAATCTTTTGTATTGGTCTTTCCTTTGTTGCATATGGGTTATTGTAGTTCTGTTCAGATCATTAAGTATGTTTGTTGCATGAAATGCATTTTGTTATTGTATGTGAGTGCATTTATAGTTCTGTTGATGTTTTGCAAATGTATCTTCTTCCTCCTTGCATTTTATGACTCTATTGCCCAATGGAGTAGGCATTGGTCCATGTTGGTGAAGGATCAAACACCTTTAATTTTATCAATCCTCTATTCTTGTTAGTTGTAGGAGTAGATTAGGGCTTCACATGCATTTCATGATTCAATATTACAAACTAGGGAATAATCCTAAGTGACCTTCAAGTGTTTAAATTGTTTCTAAATCATGTCGTGTATGCCTGCACCTTGTAAATTGTGTATGTGAAGTTAAGTGGATTCATCTTATGGGATATCATGTTGTTATCATTTGTGGGTGCATCTACAAGGTGTAGTAATCAATTTCATTAGAGGTTTTGTGTAGTAGGTTGGTTTGTACCTAGTGACAACTTTTGGGGTCCAACATACATTGGATACTACTGCAATGTTTCATCTTGTTCACATTTCATTGTGACCAAATCTTGTTAAGAATTACCTCTAGGAACCCTCTCAAGCCTAGTTGAGCTCAAATTGTAGGAGAGATTATCCACTCTCGTCAATTGGCCTCTAACCATTCTCAATATATTGATGAGCCCCTATTTTACCTTCTTGATGACACCCCTTGATCTTGAAGGTGACAATATACTCTAGGATTGTGGACTTGTGCATGACCCAATAGACTATAGCAAGACTTTTCCACCTTTTAATAGTTCTACCATTTTCTTCATCCCAAATCTAGTAGTTCTCTATAGTACCACCCTAAATCCTGCAAAGAAAAAGCTAAAGATCTTTTAGGTCATTGTCAAAATTAAATGTGTCAATATCAAAAGAACACGCATGGTATATCTTTGACTACAATAAAATATGCCATGCACATTTAACATAACAAAAATGAATGCATAGACAAGAAGAGGAATTGGCATTTTCTAGTTCCTTTATTGAGCTCTTAGAGCATTTACACTTCTTTTGGAAAACACTCTTGTAACTAAAACATCTATACTATCATTTTGAACAAGTGTAGAAAGTTTTCCTTTCAATTGTATTAATTGATCTTTTTATACTTTGCAATAGCCTTATATTCTTATAGTGTGGACATCAAATTCATCTTTTAAAGTGTCCATGAAAGCCTCGGAAAGAGATTTGGTGGAAAACCTTGTAACTAGCAAAAAGAGTTTTGTATAACCCACATGGATTCTTTAAGTGGGCAATATTACATATGTGTGTGTGCACGTGTTCATGCATATGTGAAGGTTTATACCAAATTTTGTATAGAATCAAATATGATTTTCATAATAGAGTATTAGTTGCATAGCATGATGCCTTTTTACCCTTGTGTTTGAAGTGTTTTTTAACAAAATAATTGTTAAAAGTTAGATAATTAGATAAGTTTATAACATTTTGAAAATCAAGCTAACATGACAAATAATTCACTAGACGTGTTCACACACATCCAACATATAAAATTATTTGAGCATATTTCAAAATTTAGCATAGTCGTAGGTTTTAATTCTAATATTAATATCAATTGATAATATACTTCAATATAATATTGTTCCATTCATGTTGTTACAACTAATAAATATCCATTAAGCACATTATGCACACACACATTTGACATGATATAAACATTTCTTAAAATATTTATGGTCAATTTTAATAAAATTCTCCTCAAACATTTTTTTCTCCCCATGGTCCTAGATCAAAATTTTGCAATAGTGGTAATCTCTTGAGTCAATATTGAACCTTTTAATGGTCATGACACACATCATGTCTACTATGAGGGGTAGAAATTAAAATGGGAATATAAAAATACCTTCCAACTTGTGCAAAATCATTAAATTGACCAAGGGTTTGATTAAAGCAAAAGAAAAGGAGCAAGTCACCTCCCATGCCTAGCACAATAAGATCCAATGGTGCTTATTGGAACAATGTTCATATATTCTAGATGAGCACATATATGAGGCTATTATACAATAGGTTCAGAACCACATGAAAAGTTGAAAACTATAGGTGTAGGGATCATATGTGCAACTGCAATATTGATCTTTAGAGAAAATAATAATGACTATTGCAATCTATAAAAACTTGCCTAATGCAAATTTTAGTGTTAATTACGAAGATGAATCACCCTTGCTAAGTACTATAAACATGTTTGTCAATTTCAATATGTATTTATAAACATGTTCCTATAGTGTGACTCAACTCATATATGCTCATTTACATTTATTTCACTTAATATTTATGTATTATGGTTTTATTTCCTTACAATTATCAATAAGAGTCTTCTTGAATTGGTGTTTATGTTTAATGGGTTCCAACCGACTTTATACATATTTTTCAGAGTTTCTCAAAACTTGTCTACTTGAGGTGGTAGAACAATTCTAGCACAATTAGAGCACATTTTATTACTTTTAACATTAGCAAGAAGATTCTTATTCCTTAAGCTTCTTCTTGTCCAAATTCAAATAACATTCCTATGGTTAGTTATGATAGCTACCTTCATTAGTATCAAAACAAGTTATTACCAGATCAAAAAAACAAAGTGGGTTAAACACTAAGAATATGAACATGAAAATTAGCCTAGAACTTATGTCTTGTACAAACTTCCTGGGGCAGATCATTAAGAGATAAACTTCTTAAAATTTTTGAGACTATTGACCTTTTCAAAACTAACTAGGATAACAAAGGTTCATGGAGACATCTCAAGAATGGAATCCTTCTAATAGAATGGATTTCCATCTTTGAGCTCCATTCTTATTCTTGAATCTCTTAGGACAACCATAAAGTTAATAGAAACAATGCTTTCCCAATACCAATGTGGGCTAAACATTAAGAACATAAAAATAAAAATTAGCCTAGAACTTATGTCTTGCCCTAGCTTCTTGGGGGAAAATAATTAAGAAATATTTTTCTTAAATACTTCGAGACTATTGATCTATGCCAAACAAACCAAGATAACAAAGGTTCATGGAGACATCTCAATAATGGAATCCTTCTATGTAATATCCCACTCCCTTATAGTTTTATGTGGTTTAGTTGAATCTGGTGCATTTTGGTGTTTTTTGCATTTGACATAAAAACTTGCATGCATATATTTTTTATAATATAACATGAAATAGCAATGCCCATGCAAAGATATGCAAAGAAGATCAAACAATGGACATTACCCATTTGTTGTCATGGAAATATCAGTTTGAAAATGGACTATTATAGCAGCTTGACATGTACAAATTCCCTCCAAACCTTGCAAACTTAGACTATTAAAATCTAACAACATTACACAACAAGTATGTAGTTTTTGAAGCTTCCAAAGTTAGCTAGAATAATCTCAAGACCAGTTGATGATCTTCCCAAACTAACCCATGTTTCCCATTGGCACTGGTATGGCCTATGATAAAGGAACAACAACAAATATAACTTTTTTTTCTCAAAAAACCCTCCAAAAATATAGTCCTAACTCCCTTTAGTTGGTGCACCTAGGATGAGGAAGTTCATTCAACTCAAACAACACATGAAGACCTCCTTTAATGTAGTACAACCTCCTAGAATGGTACGGCCTGTAGCTGAGGGTGTACGACCTGCCTAGGAGGATAAATCCACCACAAAACACCTCCACAATCCAATCTATGATCTGCAATATGTTCTTCACTATTATCCAACAATTATCATGCTAAAAACTTTGAGATATGTCAATGAAAATCACTTCATGACAAGTCTGTAATCCGCCATTGAAGCATAATTGTAACCTCTAAAATGAGATCACCTCCAACACCCTAGAGATGTCTTTCAACCCCGCAGGTGCTCAAACCAATGAAGGATTTTGTCTCCACAGATTGCTGGTTCAAACCCTAGCATAGCCAAAGAACAAAGCTCATTTGATGAAAATATGCAATTGTGAATGAAGAATGACTTCACTTTTTCCTCTTATTTCCCCTTTTCCTCCAAACACCACTTTTTTTGGTTTTTTTAATATTTTAATGTTACTTTTCCCAAGCCTTGGGCACCCACACATAAAACATGACTTTATTCATTCTAATATTCATTAACTCTTCAAATAATAATAAAGTCACTTTATTAAAAGATATACTAAGTTATATATTTAATTTAACTTAGAAATATCGATTAATAAATAATAATTCAAACGATCTCTTTAGACGAGTTTCGTAGTACCGCTGAGCTGGCCAATAGAACAAAGATTAATTTCAAGATCGTTGCACCAAGTCCCGTGAGCCTCCTGCTAAAAAAAGTAAGTTTGGCCAAATGGCCCAAACTCACTCCAAAAAGTGCCATATAATACATCCCGCCAAAAGAAGTCCAATTCACCCCTTCATGAAAGCTGACCGAGCCTCAATGAACCAAAAGTCTGTGGGTCCCCTAACCACCCCTTGTTAGCCTACAGGAACTCGTGTAGTAGACTAACTTGATATGTTGTGCTAGCCTAGGAAGGGGACATTACATTCTAATGGAATGAATATATATCTTTGAACTCGATTCATGTTCTTGAATCTCTCATGATCTAGAAACAATGCTCTTCCAATGCCAACATGGGTTAAACATTAAGAACATGAACATGAAAATAGGCCTAGAACTTATGTCTTGCTCTAGCTTCTTGGGGGTAGATCATTAAGAAATAAATTTCTTAAAATTTTTGAGACTATTAATCTATGCCAAACTAACTAGGATAAGAAAGGTTCATGAAGACATCTCAATTATGGATTCCTTCTAATGGAATGGATTTACATCTTTGAGCTCCATTTATGTTCTTGAGTCTCTCATGACAACCAAGTCTATAGAAACAATACTCTTGCACAACTCCCTTACAGAGTGACTATGCCCTCAGACAAAGGTCATCATATTTATATGCAAGAAACCTTTCACTACACATCCTTTCCTATAAAGTATAACACTATTATGTTGCTAGAATACTACTTATCTTATACATTGTAAGTTTAGTAACGTTCAATTTTTTCCAAGATAGTCGTATCTATTGAGATGTGTTCATCTCTATTTATAAAAAGACAACATGGTTCCATTTTATCTTTCTTTTGTCTTGGTTGTTTATTTCATCAGTTCGACCATTATCTCTGTGAAGTTCTTCCCCTACCAAATATTTCTCAATTATCATCATAGATGGATGTCCTAGAATAGTTAATAAGTTTTTTGTTCTGAAGGATCAATGCTTGACTCAAAGTTTTCTCCAAAGCTTATCATGCTTAAGTAACGAGCTCACTGAAACATTGATCTTGTAATTATATTTATTGCCTACTTTAGGTAAATTGCTTCTAATTATATAATATCATTAAAACATTGTAAATATGAGTTGTAGTTTCCCTTAGAAAATATTACATTGTGACATATTTGAGATAAAAAAATAACAATAAACTTACACATAAGAGAATTACCATCTATACAAAGATTGGAGAGAACAATAAGAATTAAGCTTTGTGGTCCTTTCAACCAAGAGTAAATGTAAAAAAAGTTGTTCTCTTTTAGCTATTTTTAACATACATTTAGTTTTGTGATCAAACACATTGTTTCTCTTTAATATAGTAAAGTTATTTACCCCTTTTAGATGTGGATGAGATAATAGGAGAATTGATAAAACTATGCTCTTATAAACAAACATACATTACAACACATCTTTAAATGTGTTCCCTATTTAAATACAAAGTAATGCATTCTCTAACTTTTTTCCCTTTTAATATATAAAGCTATTTGCCCCTATTTGCCCTTTTTGTTATGATAAAAGTTAGTATTACATAAATTAAACAACAATTTATTTTATAAACTTCCGTATAAATTCCCAAACTCTTTCAATTTGATTATATAAATACCCAAACTCTTTCAAGTTGATTATAAAATAAGTTAAAATCTAAATCAAATTTGATGGTGAAGATGAGCCAAATGAGACAAGGTCACCGTAGGCACTTGAGTGATAGACCAATCATAACCATATAGCTAATTCTTTCAATCTAACCATTCAACGTTAGTCTTGCATGCTTTGATTAATATCGTTGTAAAGCTGCATACAAACCCGATATCAAAATCCTCACACTAAAATATAATTCTTTTACCATGCTTTACGTCAAACACCATTATCTATGTAACACAATCACATGAAATATAACTTGAAGTATTGCAGTTCGTGATCTCAGATCATCCATTATTTGCTTCAAGATCCTTCGTTGTTGAATTTAATTCATGCGGAGGATGACCTTAACTCCATGTCGGGGATTAAGTGTGAACTCTTGCACAGGAGCATGGATGTAATCAGGTGAAATCACATAAGAAAACCTTTGCAGAATCATGGACAATACTACTTTGACCTCTAGCAGCGCAAAGTTTTGACCAATGCAGATCCTTGGGCCTGATCCAAATGGGATGAATGCCATTGGATGCTTGGCAGAATTTGAAATTCCTTGGCTGAACCGCTCTGGATTGAACTCATGCACATCATGCCCCCACAAAGTTGGGTCATGGTGCATTGCAAGGATTGGAATTTGAAATTGAGTGCCTGCAGGAAGTGAGAGCCTTCCAAGCTTCATTTGCTTACTTGCTTGTCTGCTTAATGTCGATATTGGTGGATAAAGTCTCAAGGATTCATTTAAAATCATTCCCACCTGCAATAACATGAATAAAAGGTATTTATGTACTGACCAAAGTTTCAATTTTAGAATTTTGATAGAAACAAGAACATTTGAGAAACATGGTCTTTTTGCATAACTTCCTCTGCTATTTATCCCAATATTTCAAATGGTTTACTGGAATGTTTTGAAAATGCAATGACCATAATTGTAAAAAATAAACTCAAGTTGAGGTTTCTAGTATTTATGCTTACAATCTTTAGGCCATTCACAGTTTCTGCATTTGGAAGATCATTTTTCCCACATACTTCTAAGACCTCTCTCCGTGCTCGTTCTTGCCAATCCTGATGCATTCCCAGCAAGACCATGGTCCATGTCAAGAGAACTGCTGAAGTTTCCTGACCAGCTATATAGAAAGTCAGGCATTCTGAAATTATTTCATCCATAGTCATCATTTTACTTCCAACGCCCTGTTTCTTGTTGGAAGTCATCATTAGTCCAAGTAGATCACTACCATAGTCCTCTGAGTTTTCAATGCCAGCAGTCCTCTCTCTGCGTTCAATCACCTGTCTCACACATCTATTGATTTCTTTTTCCAACCGCCATCGTTGCCAATTCTTTCTTGTAGGAAGAAATCTGTGAGAAGAAATTAGTCCTACAATTTATCAAAACTCAGAGTCATGATGATTTTAAAAGGACATTTAATAAATTTAGACAACTATTCAAGTCATAGGAGAAGTAAACATTTATGAAGCCAAGGGTGTAAACAGCTGTAGAATTTGCTTCTATGCTTCATCTACAAATATCCCTAGATTTCTTACATTTCACAAAAAATACAAATGACAGAGTACAATAGAATTAAGCAAATATGGATGAAATCAAATCATTTTGTGCTTAATTAAAAAATAATTGAAGGCAAAGGATTCAAGCAATTTTTAATATTTGACAGTCAAAATAAAAGCTAAGAACCATCAACAAGGGCAATAATACTGACACGACCATCTCCTTAGTGATGATGCAAATAACCTTGTCGAAGTTTAACATTTGCAATGCAATTTTTGTGTGTAAATGACCAAACAACCCCTTCTTAAGTTTTTTTTTTGCTATTTCAAGATTTATGGTTGTAATAACCTTGGATTATTATATCAAAGGTCTTGTAGATTATAGAATTGTTAGGAACCTAAACCATTCATTTGGGTTGGTTAAAGTCCAAACATGCACCTCATATGGGATTGCTAGCATCTGATGCAAAATTTGTGACGAATGGAAATCGCAAAAACTATATGCTTTGGCATAGTGCTAGAGTGGTGTCACTTCTGCTAATGTGGAAATATTCAAGTTACCAATGCCTCCACTCAAGTAAGGACTATATCCATGGCCAATATTCATCATGACTTTATCCAATCAATTTGAATCAGAATGGTTCTCAAGTATAATGGCTGTGGAGGCTAAGTTTTTAAAGCTAAAAATTGCATACCTTGCAATCAATGCATTATGTTTTGTACTCAGTTTAGAACTCATCCCCTTAGCATGTTTTAGGACACATTGAACCTATGGCTTTTAACCTTTCTCCACCAATTTGCCAAAATTTTATGCTGATTTGATGTTCTTTGGCTGTCTCTAATTTTCTGACACTTTCCTTGGCTTTTTCTTTTATACACTAGTGCAATTGCTCTGACGTCTGCACAATTGTGCTGTCTTCTTGCAAATTGAAATTTTAAAATGTTTGTTTGCCTACCTTTTTGACTGTTGGTGTTAATCGTAATGTCTCTTCTGCCATGTTATGCCTTTGTACTCGCAAATCTCAACATCCCTATCCTTCCCCAACCTCTTGGAAAATTGATTATGGGCAAAATAAAAAGACATGAAAGAAAAAGATCAATCTCTCCCACGTGGTAAGCAGATCTAACTACATAACAACATCATGAAACTTATTACCTTAATTTGGATATTCAGTTTCTAACCACCCCTTAATATTCAAATTGTGAATGTTGTTCACTAAATTTAGCCCTTCTCTAAATTTTTCAAATTTAGAAAGAAATAAGGCCTTTGTAAATTCATTGGCAAGTTGATATTAACTAGAATAATATTTAAGTTATATAGTTTCATTTTGAATATTTTCTTTGATGAAGTGGCAACAGACTTCTACATGTTTTAATCATTCAAAACTAAATTCTTTATCATCTTCAAAACACTCTAATTATCACAAAATGACTCCCCTTGTTAATTCAATGGAATGTTCCATATCATTAAGATTTTATGAAGCCATATTGCTTCACATATAGCTCCTTGTGCTGTTATCACCTATAAAGGATGTCATCAGGTATGTCTAATCCCAAAGAGGCAATCAAAAGGAAAGATAAAGCACTTATTCAGTTCTTTGATAAAGTGCTCACAGATAGGCTTAGCTGATCAAAACATCTAAGCTTGAATGCCCAGCTTGGTTAGGAATGATCGGGTGACCGAGCGATCAGATGTTCACCTTACTGAAATAGCTGGTAGTTTCGCTAAATCTAAACCAAATGAAGGATAAAACAACAAAGACGTGCTGCCCCCAGAGCCTTGTGAGGGGCACTACGCCCCTAGATCCCCCCGTCATTGTTCCCATGTTGTCCCCAAATCCAAGCCCCTCTGTGGAACTGTCATTTATTGATTTGAGGGTCATATGACATATGTAATATTTGAATTATGACAAATTGATGATCAAAAATAGAATAAATTTATGTGTTCTCTAAATGCATTAGTTTCTATTTTTTTGTGTAATTATGTTTTTTTTTTAAGCTGAGTTTTGCTGAGTCCTAAATTTGAGTCAAAATTTTGGGTCGCCGAGTCCGAGTTTTCCAAAAAAAAAATTCACATATGATTTTGGTGCACGTGTCCTCACAGACGGATAAGGAGCTTACACAATATAAAACTGCAAGTGCTTCTAAATACTTCAGGCATTACTCAATACACTGTTTATAGGAGAAGCAAGGTTTACCTTCTATTGTAATTGCATTGTCATGATTTTCTAGTGGTTAAATAATCCACTCAACACGTATGAAAGCCAAATTGTATTTGACTCAAAATCACAGAAAACTGATACATTAATGTTATGTAGCAGGTTTATTGGAATTACCAACACTACTCTACAGGAAGCCCCATTTTGCATTCCAAATACCCTTTGTTGATTAGGAGACAGAAAATGCAACGATGACTGGAAAATTTGAGGTATAGATTTGTATGGATATATTTTTTTTATAGCTGATGTTAAATGTGCAGGTGAGTTGACATCAGTATGGGTTCAGTTGATGTCAGTAGGGTGAAAATTGGAAAAAACACAATTGATGGTGCTTTTTCCAGATGAGTTACATATATCATGGGTAAGCTTTTCGTAAACACTTTCACATAGAATAGCTGTCATGAGGTTAAGGGTTTAGAACTGGAACTAAAAGCGGAACAACTAAAGGTAGATGAATCATGAAAGTATGCTGGGCAACGCTGTAGCAAATGGTCTCCAATAACGCATAGTAAAATTAAAGTTCAAGAGTAGCAATTTCTTTTTCACTTTAATAGCACAAAACCACAAAAAAGTATGAGCAGAAAAGTTCTATCCCATTTTCACCTGAAGGTAGTTATACTACAGCACAAACAAAGGTCTAAATAGATTGTGGAAACCAGTAATGCTTTTCCCAAATTTGATAATTTGAGCTCAAAAGAAAGGTGAATGCCTACGTGAATTCAACTCTGCTCCCCCAAGTTTCGGGGACGGGGACGGAGGGAGGAACGAGTTTCAGGGACGACATTTTTTTTTGGCCATTTTTTAGGGGACGGCCGGGGACGGCTACTAAAAAATACTTTTTTTAAAAATTTAGGGAAATTTCAAATATTTATATGATAACAATGATAAGGCATTCATTATAGACATTATAGAATCTTTAAAAATGAATACATAACAATAACATTACACTTGAACTTAGTTTTCAACTTGTCACATGAGAATTGACAAACAAATAAACAAAATTGAATTGTTTTCAATGACAATCTGCATTTATATTATATCACAATTATATCAAAATGCCCAAAGGCTGCAAGTTTCAACAACAAAATGACAAAAACATAGAGAATATATGGCTGTCCCCAATCAGCCTTTCCTAAAACTGTTGTTAACCTCTTCAAACTGCTGTTGCTCCTCTTTCTCCTTTCAAACTATTGTTCACCAATGTAAAATGTGAAAATGAGTTATGTTTTTTTTTTCTTTTTGGTTGATATGATCTCTATTTTAGGTTTAGGGTATGTTTCAAGGGATGTGGGGGTCCTTGTGGGTCCCCCCATCCCTTTTTTTATTTAAATTTTTTTTTTTAAAAAAAATCTGTTGCAGAAGTATTCGGGGACGCAGGGGACGGCTAGCTGTCCCCGGGACGGTCAGGGGACGTCCCGTCCGTCCTGGAGATGACTAGCCGTCCCCTGCATCCCCAAATTTTTAGGGGACGTCCTCGGGGAAGGCAAGACGGGTAGGGGATGTTTCCTACCCGTCCCCGCGTCCCCAAAACGTCTCTGGTACGGGGACGGGGGTTCTAGGGCAGGGGACGCGTCCCCGTGGAGCATAGGAATTCAAGGATGGACAACTATTAGCCAACTCTTGGGAGACTCAATCATACTTTAGGTTAGGCTATCTTTCTCTTCCACTTTGCTTCCCTCATTCAAGTAATTTATTTTTGCCCATAGTCATATTCCAAAATCCAATAACTTCTAAAGTAGTTTTGGCCAGTTATAATATTTTTGAACATTTATGTCAACTTGCAGATTTGGAAAGGGTTAAGTGGAAACCATTTAGGGGGCAGTCAAAAGGCTTTAGAGATAGAAGCTCCCCAAAAGTTTTATGGTCCCCCCCCCCCCCCCAAGAGGATTTCTCCAAATAAAACTTCAATGGGGCAGCTAAGGGCAACCCTGGACTGGCTGGAGGGGGTTTCAAGGACTCTTTAGGTCTTTTCAAATATGGAGGCTTGCTATTCTTAGGGATACAAACTAATAATTAGGCAGAATGGGAAGCTTTGATTATAGGGGTAGGAGTGGCAGTCTCGCAAAACTATTCTAAACTGATAGTTGAAGGTAACTATAACCTTCTACACAAGAGAGACAAGCAAAAAGAATGCTATATTGCCATGATATAACAATACTGGATCAAATCTTCAAAACCAAATAACCTGGATCAAATCTGCAAAACCAAATAACCTTCTACATAAGAGAGACAAGCAAAAAGAATGCTATATTGCCATGATACAACAATACTGGATACAATAGTGTACAAGGAGGCCTTGGTTATAAAGACCAAGGTGAGACACAAAACAACATAGGATTAGGACAAGTGTCATAATCCTATGACATGTGACAACTAGAGACATCTAGAAACAACTAGAATGCTTCCTAAGTCAACTTAACATGTGAACATGTGTGAATAGCACTAACTAAAGAGTAGTTAGATAATGTGCCTAGTTCACACTACAAGGGTAAACTGGATAGGTAATAACCCTGTTCACACCAACACCCCCCTTTAAGTGCAACTTAGGGAGGAACAAACAAATGCAAACATGCAAAGATGGGTCCCGACAACAAGGCCATGTTAGGTACCTATGTACAAACAATCTCTCATAAGAGGAGAAAAGGAGAAAACCTCATGGGAAAAAACTCCTCTCCAAAAGAGAGAAAAACATGCAAAGAAAAAAAGCATGAAAAAGTGAAGGAAGGACTCAAGAAGATCCCTTGAGGACAACCTCCTTCGCCCCAAGCACCAATCGCAAATGAAGATAACGAGGCAATGCCAAAGGTTTAGTGAAGATGTCTGCAACCTGCTCCTCAATAGGCAAATACTCCAAGCTGAGAACACCATCCTAGATGAGCTGCCTGATGAAGTGCATGTGGATCTCGATGTGCTGAGTACGTTGATGCTCCATGGGGTTGCAAGAAATGTGAATGGCACTCTAATTATCACACCAAAGAGTAGTGGGATGATCAGGAGGAAATCCAAACTCAGTCATCAACTGTCGAAGCCAAAGAACCTCCTGGCTAGCTAAGACTGCACCTCGATACCCAGCCTCTGTCAATGATAATGCAATAGCTGTCTACTTCTTGCAAGACCATGCAATCGGGCCAGAACCAAGGCAGACCAAGGTAGAAAACAAAGCCAGAAGTGGAGTTTCGATCATGAACATCACCAGCCCAATCTGAGTCAGTGAAGCCCACAATCGAAGAAGCTCCTGATGTGTAATGAATGCCAAAGTGTAATGTGCCCTGAATATACCTCAAGATACGTTTGGCTGCCTTCCAATGACTCATGTGACTCATGAGAGAAACGGGAGACAAGTCCAACCGCAAAGGAAATATCAGGACGACTGTGTGTCAAGTACAAAAGATTGCCAACCAACTGCCGATACAATGTAGCATCAATTGTGGGAGTAGTGCAACTGGTAGACAGTACAACACCTGACTAAAAAGGAGTAGGGGTAGGCTTGCAATCAGCCATGCCAAATCTCTGAAGCAAATCAAGGGCATACTTCTGCTGAAAAATGAAAATCCTCTCGAAAGTCTGGCGAACCTAAAGACCAAGGAAGTAGTGCAAAAGACCAAGATCTATCATATCAAAGCGCTCCATCAATGCTTGCTAAATACTCTGGATCATGGTGGTAGAACTACCTGTGAGAATCAAATCATCCACATAAAGCACAAGGATCAAAAGATCATCTCCACATCTCTAAGTATAAACTATAGGATCGGAATGGCAACGTGAGAAGCCGGAAGTAAGCACCAAACTATCCATCTTCTCATACCAAGCCCTAGGGGCTTGTTTGAGACCATATAATGAACAACGAAGCCTGCAAACAAGTGAAGAGTCCTACACAAAACCTGGAGGTTGCTCCATGTAGATCTCCTCATGAAAATCACCATGCAAGAAGGCACTCTTCACATCCATCTGATACACTGACCATCCCTGAGATGCAGCAAGAGAAAGTACAAGATGAATGGAATCCATCTTGGCAACAGGAGCAAAGGTCTTGAAGTAGTCAATACCCTCAACCTGAGAAAACCCCTTAGCAACAAGACGAAACTTGTACTTGTCTATAGAACCATCAGTTGCATATTTGGTGCGGTACACCCACTTGCACCGAACCAATTTTCTTCCCTTAGGAAGAGGAACGAGATCCCAAGTATGATTCTTCATCAAAGAAGAATACTCCTCAACCATTGCACTGTCCCACTCTAGAATACCTGCAGCATCTGAAAACTTCTGAGGATCTGCTGAAATGGCATGACTCAAAAGACTAACACCTGTTGTCTATGAACGAGTGCGGCAAGTACCTGTGGGATCACCAACAAGAGAACCAGCCTCCTCAAGAGTAGTGCGGGCCCATCGGGGCAAAAGTGGTGCACGAGGAGGTGGTTGTGCATGACCATCTATATAATCCTGAAGAAGCAAAATATCCTCAAGTGACGATGAAGAAGGTGGAGTATGTAGTGAGGAAGAAGTGAAGGAGGAATCCGCCTGTGTGAAGGACTCATCAAAATGGGCATCTCTATGAAAGTAGACATCCTGAGTGACAGGATCAAACAGCCTATAAGCCTTCACATCCTCACAATAGCCAACAAAAATCAATGGTTGACTCTTCTTCTCCATTGCCTTATGCCGACCATTCGGAATGAATGCCCAAGCCTCACTACCAAATACTCTGAAGAAGGATATATCAGGCTTGACATGGGACCAAGCCTCCTAGGGAGTCATATCCTACATTGCCTTGTGAGGCATACGATTCTGAATATAGTTGGCACAATTGACTGCTTCAGCCCAAAAAGTAGGAGCCATAGACCAAGACTGAATCATACAATTTGCCATCTCCCGTAAAGTCCTGTTCTTTCTCTCGGCCACACCATTCTGCTGAGGAGTGTAATGAACCGAAAACTGATGTAGAATTCCATGCTCACTGCAGAAATCCAGAAAAGCTTGATTCACATATTCCCCCCCATTAGCTATGTGTATCCGTCGAAGAGAAAGACCTGACTGCTTCTCCACAAATGCATTGTAAGTCCTGAATGTGTCAAAAACATCACTCTTGTACTTAAGAAAGTACACCCATGTGCATTGTGAGAAATCATCAATGAAAGTGAGCACATACTTGGCCCCTAAAAATGAAGGAGTTGGAAAGGACATGAGATCACTATGAACCAACTCCAAGGGAGCCGAAGCTTGAGTAGCCTTACCCTTAGGAAAGGGATCCTAATGATGCTTGCCAAGTACACAACTTGGACAAACTCCCTCTCTACAAGAAATCTTAGGTAGACCAACAACCAACCTCTTTGGGCTCAACTGCTGAAGATAGCTGTAATTCTGACATGTGCCGAACTAGGGTTTGAACAATAATTTCTGAATTTGCCAATTTCCAAATATAACCCTAGGACTGTTTATTGATTTTTATTTCTGCACCTTCAATAATATCTCCTTCAAGCATGAAACAATGAACTAACATAGGCAAATTTGATGATAGACAAATAGATATTGGCAGCCTTATCAATGTCAATTACAATATGAAATGCTTGTTACAATGACGTCAAAACGGGATCAGACCTGACTGATAGGAATTTCAGAATTGTCTATCATTCCAAATACAACAATGCAAAGCTCTAGGGCAGCCAAAACACAGTGTGGACTGCTGCTACAAATCAGAGATAAATAATGAAATATAACATACCATTTTATGCTGTCAAATTACAATGTAAAGGGGCTGAACCTCACTTTCAGATCTGATATGAAAGTGTCTCCAAACAATGTGGAAACTGATTATGATATCTTGCAATGCTGAGCACTTCTATTCTGACTGTCGCTGTGACCTTTCTGCTGACCGCCACCTCTAGGCAAGGTGAATGTGAAGTCTTCAATGATTGTTATGGGGTGACCAAATGGTTGGCACAGATCTGCTGTTCGACGAACCTCCACGGATGTTGTAAATGATATCAGGGCTCAATATGTATCCACAATCAAGGCCGATCTGCCTAACACTCCCAATGCACCCTAGAAGCTGATGAATGATACTCCAAAGAAGGCGCCAAGGATGATAAGGAGCTGACTGGGGCTGCGAATGGATCTGATATGAAATCGCTGCCTCACAAGAATGTCAAGTCTTCAATGAACAGTGAACTAGCATGCAATAATAACCCCTTAAATTCGGCGCTCAAGTCCTTAATGCCAATGAACTACAGCTCAAAATGCAATGATCTTCAAGGATCTTCAACGAACTTTTCAACAAACTTCAGATCTGCAATGCTTTCACAGTTTTCAAACAATGCAAAGAAACTTCAAGCAAAGTCTTCAATAAATATTCGACAATGGTCTCCGACCCAAACTCGAATGATTAGTCGATGAAGCTCAAGCAAATCTCCAATGAAGTGCAAATGTGAACTCCGTATGAATCCGCCTCCAAGATGTAATTGGATTTTCGTCCAATACACCTTCAATTCACAAGGGTTTTCGTCCTTGGAATGAGTTGCAATAAAATTGCAAACAAAATGTAAAGTTGACATACATAAAAGATATCCTCAAAATGCCCAATGATCTTATATTTATACTTCACTTTCATATTTTCCTCTTGCTGGCCGACATCCTACTTTTCTTGCATTGGAAATCAAAACATAGCCGACCTTCTCTTGAGTTTGGTGCTCAAACAAATTTAAATTCCTTTATCTTAGCATTAGGGCTGACCTATATTTGAATCTTTTCATTTTGGCACTCAAAATAATTTTAAATTTGCTTGTTTCTTCAAAGAGGGCTGACCTTCTTAGGTGTTGGCGCCAAAATCCAATTTGAATTATTTTGTCTCTGCCTAGGCCAATCTAATACATTGGCGCTCAATTTCAAATGAGCCGACTTAACATTGAGTGTTATCTTGGCCGACTTGGCCGACTTGAAATTGTTTTATTGCTTGTTTTTTCCCAAGGTTGACTTCATAGTGTCCTGGCTGACTTAGACAATCTTTGGGCTGACTTAACAGTACAAAGAGGGCTGACCTATCCTTAGGCCAAATTGATATTTTCAAATTCAAATTAAATATTTGAATTAAAATCTTTTTATCCTCTCTATGAACCTTCTGACAGAAAAGGGACATGTCAAATTCAGCTGCCCAAATCTCTCATGCCAAAGCTTGCTCAAGGCATCGACATGTGCTATAAGAGATGATCCTGATGAAGACTCAAATCCATCAAATCTGTATGGTCAAGATGCAGGATCCACTCTCCCTGTAGCAACAACAGTCTCAAGATCCTGTAGCTGTCTAATAACCACATTGTGAGGAGAAAACTCAATTATCTTCCCATCCCCGTAATGACAAATCTGATATATGGAGAGAAGGTTTGCAGAAATCTTAGGAACAAAAAGAACATCCTCAATGCAACCATCTTGCAACTGAACAGTGCCTGTCCCCATGACTGAAATCTGCGAAGAGTTCCCTACTGCAATCTGAGAAGTGCTGTATCCGAAAGAGTCTCAAGTAGATCAAGTGAATTGGTCATATGATATGAAGCACCTGAATCAAGTATCCAGCTATCTGAAGATGCAAGCAAGCCATGTGTTGAAAGAGCATGTCCTTTGCCTGTAGAGGATAGCTTGGGTATAGAAATTTTGTGCTTCTTCATAGCTTCCTCCAAAGCCTCTAACCTCTTAAAGCAATGAGACTCATCATGACCTGTTATGCCACAAAAAGAACAAGTGCCACCTTTCTTCTTCTTTGTCTTGAAGGAAGACTCACCAGATTTGGAAGGATTAGGTGGAGTGGGCTTGTGATCATTCTTCGGCTTTAGTTTGAAGGGAGACTCACTACTTGAAGGAGATTCTGTCTTGGGTTTTGTTGATGAGGTTTTTGTGACTGCAACAACATTAGAATAAAACACAAAGTATCCTATCCTCTCTTGAATAAAGCTTCTCAGACGCTGAACTTCGTGATCGAATGAGACTGCTCCAAGGTTCCTTTTGTGTCAGGTCTTGACTGGTGTGGGATAGACTCAGTGGAATGATGTGATTTGCTGATAATCACGAGGGGGACTTACGTGGGATTACTCCTTCATGGACATGGAATTCACTCCTGGGACTCGGATTGGTGAGTGAATGAAACTCCTTCGCAAATGGACAACCTGGAACCTACTGCTTCCTCCAACAGAGAGATTGGGATTTCACCGTTTCTTCCACAGAAAGGCCTAGATTTCACTATCTCTTCCAAGGAAAACAAGGCGTAGGCTCTTAGTTCCACTTCTGGATAGGGAATGATTTCTCAGTGAGGTTCCTTACGGACTATTCCTAACGAAGATCTAATGGAAAATGCAAAAGATGAGGTAAGGGTTCAGGAATCTAATCAATGGAAATGACCGCTGTTGAAGATGGAAACTGGAACCAGTCCTCTGCTTCGTCATGAGACAACAGCTAGGCAGGGATGGTGCAATCTTTTGGGGTAGAGGCAGAGATTTTCACACTGTCCTGTCATGGAACATGGAACTGATCATACAGAAACAGTCGAAGTTAAGCATGGATTACGTTCAGACTAACCATACAAAGTGATTTGCAAGCCACAGATCACAAATGGTATGAACAAATCAACTTCAATCATTCAACAAGAACATTTCCATCACATCTATCTAATGAAAGCATGAAAATACAAGAAAGAACTTCAATATCTTTCAGATTTGCTCCAAGAAATCAATAAGACCATGCCAAAAATCCAAAGAAATATATGAACACCATTCTTCAATGCATATATTATTGCTTCAGAAGTCTGTATTACAACAATCCAACTGATCCTTGGAGTTTCAGCTCAGAAATACAATGCAAAAATGAAAGCTAATTACTAGGGTGCTCTAGGAGCATCACACTGATGGAAAAGAGAGAGAGGGAGATATATAATGAGGCATCCTCAGCCTATTTATAGGCTAGCTAGCAAACAAGGAGGTGAAAAAAGATTAGATTTCCTCGAAATCTGTACAAACCCTAAAGAGATAGGGATGAATATGTCATAGGCTCCATGGGATGCTACCACCTGTCCTGGACGCCAAACTGACTAAGCTGCTTGGTTGGTAGGTGAGACCAGTCAACTGTCTGTTTGTCCTGCTCCTTGGTCGCAAATTCCATGGTGTCCTAGAATCCACTTGTCCTGGTCGCAAATTCCACTTGGAACAGGATTTTGTGACTAGGAATGATTTTCTTCCTGGGCACAGATTCCAGGGTGAACAGGAATTTCATGTGGAGATATCCTTCCTAGAGCAAGGGTACATTTTCCTTAGGGTCCTGGAATGGAATTCCTTCCTGAGTTGGAATTCCCTGTCGTGGAATAGAATTCCCTGTCCTGGATTCTTGGGTTGGAATTCCTCATCCTTGGCGTGGATTCCCGTTCTTCCTGATGGATGGTGAACTGTACTTTTGTTCTTGGCTCTCCAAGCATTGATCCTCTTGTCCGGAACTGAAGTCCTTGATGTGGAACTTGAAGTGTTGAAAGGAGTTCCGGTCTTTTATGTGAAGTCTCCCTGTTGCTGAACTGGAATCTTTGATGTTGCCTTCCTTGTATCATTGAGATGTCTGAATCTTTCTTTTCTTCTCATGGAATTCACATGTAGTCTCCTCGTCTGGTGTTGGAAGTAGTCCTCCTCTCCGGTATTGGAAATCCATGATGCTTGAGATAGTACTTGATCATCCTTGAGCTCCGCCTTCATGGAAGCTCATCCTCATCCTGGATTCCTGTGAAACAAGGGAAACCTCGGGTAGTCATGATGAACAAGGTCCTTAAATGCAATGCAATCAAAAGATAAAACAGGAACTAAACTTGCATAATTGATCAAATTAGCTTATGAATTCCTGAATAAACAATGGATTTTCTTCACTTTCTGGTATCCTTCACATTTTTCCTTCATTCCAGGGTCACTAGGCAAGGATAGGATGAAATTCCATGTCGGGGATTTTCCAATGTCGGGGATGTTGGATCTAGGGCATACAACTAAGAGGGGGGGGTGAATCAGTTGTATAAAACTTGCTTTTACTTCAAACACTTGATTCTTCTTTGTTAGTTAACAGCATGTCAATTAACCATCCATGAAAGCATAATGCATAAACACAAGAGCAGATAAACATCAACACATTGAACACCAAGATTTTGACGTGGAAAACCCGGTTAAGGGAAAAACCACGGGGTGATTAACCCAAGGATTATTCTCTGTTAGAAGAATAAGAAAAAAATGAATGGCACATGCCAATTAGGGCTCACTGCCCGAGCACACTGCTCACAAAGAGGCACACTGCCTACAAGGAGACACACTGTCTACAAAGTGATAAGAATCACAATCTTGAACTGGAGAATGACATCTCTATCATGTCCGAATCAGTTCCATTTAAGCCCAAAAACCCTTGCTCTGCCTTTCGCACTTCTCTTTGCTATGTCACACTCATCCACACAATCCACACCTCAAAATGAATTCTCAAACACTTATTTATACAAGACATCGACTTAGGAACAGTCATCTAAGTCGGCAAACATCACAATAACATTCACAAGGCATGTAGAACATCCGGTCGGCCTGTTACAGGAAGAACACCAACAACTGGTAGCCATAACATCAAATCCAACTCTAACTTCAATGCGGACCGCCAACACGAACTAGATATGATCCAATGATCATCATAACCTTCCTTGAATCATCAAAAACATCCGCACTTCATCAGCTTACCAGAATTCTTCTCTTCATCATCCGGTACTTCAAGAACACAGTCTATCGCCACTGTCACAATGCAAAAGGTACTTCCTGACCTCAAAATCATACACAACTCGAGATGACACATCACAAGGACATCCCAAACACTCCTTCCAATCCGCGGATTAAGATAATACAATTCCGGACCTCACCGGACCTTTCTGTGATCCTCTTTCACCTCTGAACACTTGCCGGAACCGGTTCCACACAGACAGCCACAACTTCTTCAGATCTTCATGCAGACCTTTGAAATCTTAACTGAAGCATCTCAAGACTCATATCTACAAACCCTTTAATCCGCATCCTCTGGTTCTTAGCCTATACAGTACATTTACCTTCTTCTCATCACTGTTCTTCACTGTTCCTGACTGAGGCTAATTTTCTCAATATCCTCAGCACACAGCTCATCCAATCCTTCTTGTCAATGCAATATGAGTATGTTGACATCAATGACAACACTGGTTCACCTCATACTTGCAACAATCTCCCCCTTTGTCATTGATGGCAACATATGATGTGAAAAACCATCAAGACAAGAACTTCTCCTTTTTGTCACAGCTCCCCCTATCAGCAACATGTCTTCTCCTCCTTTACTGCTCCCCCTTTGATCATCAGCTACTTGTTTTTCACATGTCTTCTCTCCCCCTTTGACATCAATGGCAAAGGGCTCATACTTGCAATTCTAACACATCAGAATCATACTAGCTGCTCCCCCTTAGAAGCAGCTCGACTACATCAATCTGGATCACAAGATATGTCTGTGATATCCACCGGACTGATGCACAACAGTGCATCCTAGTTCATCACCGGAGGGGCCATGACCCCTAACTTCTCCCGGAGATATTCGAAAGAGTCCTTGGGAAGAGGTTTAGTAAAGATATCTGCAATCTGATCCTTGGAGGGAACATACTCTAATCTGACTTCTTCCTTGTTCACTTGTTCTCTCAAAAAGTGAAACTTGATAGATATGTGCTTAGTCTTAGAATGCAATACCAGATTCTTAGAAATATTAATTGCACTTGAATTATCACAGAAAATTGTGATAGGCTCCTCATATTCAACTTTAATGTCTCTTAGCATCTGCTTCATCCATAAGATTTGAGTGCAACTACCTGCTGCTGCAATGTATTCTGCTTTAGTTGTAGACAGAGATATTGCATCTTGTTTCTTGCTTAGCCAAGAAACCAATCTCTTCCCCAAAAAGAATGCTCCACCACTGGTGCTCTTCCGATCATCCACATCTCCTGCCCAATCTGCATCTGTGTAAGCATGAAGAGAGAAATCCCGATCTCTAGGGTACCATAGACCATACTCAATTGTTCCTTTCAAGTACCTAAAAATTCTTTTGATTGCCATAACAAGAGATTCTCTAGGATCAGCCTGGAATCTTGCCACAAGACCAACAACCTGCATTATATCTAGTCTAGTCTGAGTGAGATACAACAATCCACCAATCATTGATCTATACTTTGTCTGATCTGCCTTTGGAAAGTCATCATCTTTGCTCAACTTACATCCGGTTGCCATAGGAGTGTTCATTGGCTTTGAATCTTCCATACCGAATTTCCTCAACAATTCTTTCACATATTTGGTCTAAGAAATGAAGATCCCTTTCTCTGTTTGAGTAATTTGCAGACCTAAGAAGAAATTTATTTCACCAAGCATAGACATTTCAAGCTCACTTTTTATCTAATTTGCAAAAGTTTTGCACATACTATCTCATCCTCCAAAAATGATATCATCCACAAACACTTCAACAATCAAAATATTTTTATGATCAATTTTGAAATATAAGTTACTGTCAGCAGTACCTTTGTTGAATCCAATCTACACAAGATGCTTATCCAACCTTTCATACCATGCTCTTGGGGCTTGCTTCAATCCATACAATGCTTTCTTCAACTTGCAGACCATATCATCATCATCAAACAATTGAAATCCATCCGGTTGTTCAATGTAAACTTCTTCTTCCAGATCACCATTTAGGAAGGCAGACTTGACATCCATCTGATATACCTTGAAGTCTTTGAAGGCAGCAAATGCAAGAAATAATCTGACTGCTTCAATTCTTGCCACAGGAGCAAAGGTCTCTTCAAAATCAATTCCTTCTATTTGAGAGTAGCCTTTGTAGACCAATCTAGCTTTGTTTCTGATTATTTCACCAGCTTCATTTAGTTTGTTCCGGAAGACCCATTTGGTTCCAATCACATTCCTGTCTCTAGGTCTGGGAACAAGATCCCAAGTACGATTTTTCTCAATTTGCATCAATTCTTCCTCCATTGCTTTGGTCCAATTTTCATCATTGCAAGCTTCATTTACTGTCTTAGGTTCAATCTTTGAAATCAGACAGTATTCATTTGAATCTTGAGCAATTCTTCTTCTTGTTTGTACCCCTTTACTTTTGTCACCTATGATCTGATCTTCAGAGTGATTTAGAGTTACATACCTTGGAACTTTGGGAGTTTCTTGCACTACTAATTCTTGATCAGGCTCATTCAGACAAACTTCTTCTTCCTGATTTACCGGATTAGTCTGGATCTGAATTTCAGAGGAGGAAGGAGCTCCTTGCACCAGAGGATCATTCTGATCATCTTCATCACATTCATAGAACCTTGAGGGCTTCTCAATTCCTTCATCAACTTTCACATTAGTACTTTTTATCATCTTCCTTAGTCTCTTATTGTAACACCAGTATGCTTTGCTTTGAGTGGAGTAACCCAAGAAAATTCCTTCATCACTTCTAGCATCAAACTTTCCTAGATCTTCATCTCTTTTAATATAAAGTTGCTACCAAATACTCTGAAATATCTCACAGTAGGAGTGATGCCAAACCAAAGTTTATAGGGGGTCTTACCAGTATTGTTTCTGATTTGAACTCGATTGAGAGTGTAGACTGCAGTGCTGATAGCTTCTTTCCAAAACATCTGAGGAACATTTGCTTCCAACATCATTGTCTTGGCAGCTTCCTGGATGGTCCGGTTCTTTCTCTCAACTACTCCATTCTGTTGTGGAGTCCTAGGAGCAGACAACTGTCTCTTTATACCCTGCTTCTCACAAAAGTCAATGAACTCACCAGATGTAAATTCACCACCTCTATCAGACCTTAGACACTTCAGTTTCAATCCGGTTTGATTCTCTACCATAGCTTTGAAGATTTTGAACTTCTCAAGGGCTTCTAATTTCTCTTTTAGGAAGGTAACCCATATCATCTGGGAATGGTCATCAATTAGCAACATGAAATATCTATCACTTTGCAGACTCTTGATTCTTGTCGGACCACAGAGATCAGTATGTACTAATTCTAACAATCCGGTAGAGGACTGATCTTTGCTTTTGAAAGAGACTCTGCTCTGTTTACCTAGTTGACATTCTTTGCACAAGCTATTTGTAGGTTTTACCAATTTTGGAAGATCTCTTACAGCCTGAATATTGCTTATCTTGATGATGTTATCAAAATTTACATGACACATTCTTCTATGCCATAACCAACTCTGATCAATTTGAACAAACAGACAACTTTTATTTGAACCAACCAGATGAAAGATATTACCTTTTGTTTGAGCACCGGATGCAATTTCAGTTCCGGAGCTTGTAAAGATTCTGCATTTTCCATTCTTGAACCGGAGATCATAGCCTTTGTCCACTAACTGACCAACACTGAGAAGATTGTGCTTCAATCCTTCAACATATAGTACATTACCTGTTTTGCTCTTTCCATCAAAGGAAATAGTTCCCCTACCTCTGATTCTGCCAGCAGAATTGTCACCAAACTTTACCATTCCTCCTTCATACCTTTCCAAATCTAAGAACTTATTTTTGTCACCAGTCATATGGTGAGAGCATCCACTATCAATAACCCAATCATCCTTTTCTTCCACTTGAGCAGCCAAAGCTCTTTCCACAACCTTGTGATTGATAGATTCAGAGGATATTGAATCTTCTTCCTTGATGGCAATGAACACACATTTATTTCTGGATTTGCTTCCTAGTTCTGATTCATCATCTGTTACTCCTTCATTATCATCTTCTTCATGAACATAATAGCAGTTCTTTTGAAACCTTTGTCTGTTAGTATTAGACCTTGCAGATCTTTACGGACATCTTGAAGCAAAATGACCAATCTTATTGCAGTTGAAACACTTAAAGGGTAGTTTTCCTTCATACTTACCAGATCCTCTTGGCAGTCTCTTTGCAATGAGGGCTTCAAGTTGAGTTGTTTCTGCTTCTTCTTCTTCCATGTCTCTTCTTGCTTGATCATACCATGACATCTTCCTTGAAGAGTTTTCTCCCAGATCAAATCTCTGTTTGCCTTTCACATAGGCATTGGCTTTGAAAGCAGATTCAGTCTTGGGAGGATCATCTCCAAACTCGGTCATTTCAAATGTAGCTAGTTTGCCAGCCAATTGTTCTCTTGTGACTGTTGTGTGGGCTCTGAATTCATCAATGGCAGCAACCTTGATTTTGTAGGCAGCAGGAAGGGATCTGAGAATTTTGCAAACAATCTCATTTTCATCCAGAGTTCCACCAGCATTTCTAATTCCACATACCAGCTCATTCACTCTTGGCATAAAGGTAGTGATGTTTTCATCTTCTCTCATCTTCAATCTTTCAAATTTCCCTTTCAGACTTTGCAACCTTGCACCTTTGACAAACTCATCTCCTTCATACAGAAGTTCCAGTTTAGTCAAGATCTCATATGCAGTTGGTAGGTTGATAATATTTGAGAGATCTGAGTCATTCAATGTGCTTAGAAGAGCTTCCTTGGTCCGCAGATTGTTTTCAGCATCTGTGATTTCATTCAGAGTTGTCGGACCACCCTGTGGAGGTACATATGGTTTTGAGACCATGGCCAATTATGCTTTTCCCATACACTCCAAGTGACATTTCATGCGACCTTTCTAGAGAGTGAAGTTGGTTCCATCGAACTTCGGACTATCCTTCTTGTATGACGACATCCTGGATCTCCTCAAGCGGTTAAGCTCCTTTCAGAGGAACTTGGCTCTAATACCAATTGTTGGATCTAGGGCATACAACTGAGAGGGGGGGGTGAATCAGTTGTATAAAACTTGCTTTTACTTCAAACACTTGATTCTTCTTTGTTAGTTAACAGCATGTCAATTAACCATCCATGGAAGCATAATGCATAAACACAAGAGCAGATAAACATCAACACATTGAACACCAAGATTTTGACGTGGAAAACCCGGTTAAGGGAAAAACCACGGGGTGATTAACCCAAGGATTATTCTCTGTTAGAAGAATAAGAAAAAAATGAATGGCACATGCCAATTAGGGCTCACTGCCCGAGCACACTGCTCACAAAGAGGCACACTGCCTACAAGGAGACACACTGTCTACAAAGTGATAAGAATCACAATCTTGAACTGGAGAATGACATCTCTATCATGTTCGGATCAGTTTCATTTAAGCCCAAAAACCCTTGCTCTGCCTTTCACACTTCTCTTTGCTATGTCACACTCATCCACACAATCCACACCTCAAAATGAATTCTCAAACACTTATTTATACAAGACATCGACTTAGGAACAATCATCTAAGTCGGCAAACATCACAATAACATTCGCAAGGCGTGTAGAACATCCGGTCGGCCTGTTACAGGAAGAACACCAACAACTGGTAGCCATAACATCAAATCCAACTCTAACTTCAATGCGGACCACCAACACGAACTAGATATGATCCAATGATCATTATAACCTTCCTTGAATCATCAAAAACATCCGCACTTCATCAGCTTACCGGAATTCTTCTCTTCATCATCCGGTACTTCAAGAACACAGTCTGTCGCCACTGTCACAATGCAAAAGGTACTTCCGGACCTCAAAATCATACACAACTTGAGATGACACATCACAAGGACATCCCAAACACTCCTTCCAATCTGCAGATTAAGATAATACAATTCCAGACCTCACCGGGCCTTTCTGTGATCCTCTGTCACCTCTGAACACTTGCCGGAACCGGTTCCACACAGACAGCCACAACTTCTTCAGATCTTCATGTGGACCTCTGAAATCTTAACTGAAGCATCTCAAGACTCATATCTACAAACCCTTTAATCTGCATCCTCTGGTTCTCAACCTATACAGTACATTTGCCTTCTTCTCATCACTGTTCTTCACTGTTCCTGACTGAGGCTAATTTTCTCAATATCCTCAGCACACAGCTCATCCAATCCTTCTTGTCAATGCAATATGAGTATGTTGACATCAATGACAACACTGGTTCACCTCATACTTGCAACAGGGGATTTTCTAATGTCGGGGATTTTCCAATGTCGGGGATTTTCTGATGTCCTGGATTTTCTCCCTTGGAGTGATTCTAGAACTTTTTGTTGGAATTTGGCTAAGTCTTGGAATGTTGCCTCCTTGAAACCTCATTCAAATGGAAGTGTTGCAATTTTGCATTTTGTGAATAGGAATCCACTCAAATTGAATCTTCCGGAAGGAATTGGAATCTATCTAGCATGCCTTCCTACAGGTCTTGGAGTCTGGTTATATCTTCAGGCTAGGTCAGGAGGGTCACTCGGCAGGATTTCATGAAGGTTAACATTCCATTTTGGACAGGAGCTATCTGTGGAGGAACTGGAAGAAACTGTCCAAGAGCGCAAAATTCCATAGGTGCAGGATTTTGGGCCCAAGGACAAAAACTGTCTTGGAGTGCACATTTCAAGCAGTCAGGGATTTTGCGCCCAAGGACAAAAATTGTCCTGGTGCGCACATTTCAAGCAGTCAGGGATTTTGCGCCCAAGGACAAAAATTGTCCTGGAGCGCACATTTCAACCGGTCAGGGATTTTGTGCCTTTGACCCTGCCTGTCTAGTTTCCAGGATTTTAGGCTAAGGACTTATCTTTTCTTCAGTTTTGCAGCAGGTACACTTTTAGCTGATTAGTTATCGACATGGGATCCGAAACACGGGGCTTTCATTTCTTCCATCTTTCGTTCCTTCCATCCCCTCAAAGAATCTCTCATTTCCCTGGTGCAAGACAGAGCTCATTTCTTCCATCCCCTCGAGGAATCTCTCATTTCCTATGGCGAGATACGGAGTTCGTTTCTTCCATCCCCTCGAGGAATCTCTCATTTCCATGGCGAGATACGGAGTTTGTTTCTTCCATCTTTTGCTTCTTCCAGCCCCTCGAGGAATCTCTCATTTCCTATGCGAGATACAGAGTTTTCGTTTCTTCCATCCCTCTCAAGGAATCTCCCATTTTCATGGCGAAATACGGAGTTTTCGTTTCTTCCATCCCCTCAAGGAATCTCTCATTTTCATGGTGAATTTATCAGATAGTCAGGGAGGAATTTCCTAGGTCACACATTTCAGTACCAACAGGATTCCCTCTGTCCAGGTCGCACTTTCCAGGCTGAACTGGATTCCTGACCAGGAGCACAAAGTCCACTTGGTCAGGGAAGAATTTTCCAGGTCGCAAAATCCAGACAGTCAAGGAGGAATTTTCCAGGTCGCAAATTCCTGATAGTCAAGGAGGAATTTTCTAGGTCGCAAATTCCTAACAGTCAAGGAGGAATTTTCTAGGTCACAAATTCCTGACAGTCAAGGAGGAATTTTCCAGGTCGCAAATTCCTGTAGGAACAGGATTTTCCACTTGTCAGGAATTCCTCCAAGGCAAAAAGTCGTAGCTTCAGGGTGGGTCTTCGAATGGAATGATCCTTGAATTCCTTGTTTTGCAAATTTCACTAAGTGAAGGAATTTTCCTGTCCGGTACTCTTGCAAGGTAGAAGGTCGCCCTTTTGGAGTGGGTCAAGGAATATCCAGTTCAGGAATTCCTTCCTGTCAAGGAATATCCAGTTCAGGAATTCCTTCCTGAGGATCTTGGGTTTTCCTGCTTTGAACTGTGGAATTTCTATTCACTCTGGATGAAGTTTCTTGACATTTGAATGAGGATTTATACCTTGGAACGAGGAACTGCCTCTTTTATCATGGAAGCCCTGTAGTCATCTTTGGAATTTTCCATTACTTCAAGTCAGGGATTGATGAGTTTCGGCAAGGAATGACAAGCCCTCGGTGCACTCTGGACTCTGGATTAAGAGCTCTGGAACAAAAATCATGGTGGGTTTTTGAGTAGGACCCTAGACAAGAACTTATGACAAATACCACCGGAATGGAATTGCGAACAAGGACCTCCAGATTCTGAAGTTTGAAACATGGATTGGAACTGTGGAACAAGAATTCGGATAGACCTTGGAGCGGGATTCTAGATAGGAACTTTGGAATAGGATTCCTGTTCATCAAGGAGTTTTATGCTGAGGGCGAATGATTTGGACCCTTTTCCATGGAATGATGGACTCCTTCCATGGACTGGCCAGATTTAATCAAGGAATGACAGGTAGGGCATTAGTCATCCTCAGGAGAGTCGCCCTTCTCTTCACTACTTCAAGCACTCCTAATGTTCCCTATGAGCTAACTACTTGGACATTCTTTCCTAGCTTCATGGATTCGGGAAAGAAACTGGAAGATCAAAGCAAAAACGATGGCGAAAGTGAGCAAAAGAGGGGGTCCCCATTTGCAATGGGGTGATTTGTGAAAACGTCACAACAGGTTTCTTCTTATTCTTCCCTTTACCCTTGGAGGATGAGGCCATCAAGGCTTGACTCTTAGAACTAGGAAGTGCATCCATTTGAAGCAACTTCGCTTGCTCCAGGTAGTAAGATGCTCACAAAACAACTCAAAGCTAGGCATCTTAAAGTCTTTCCCCAAGGCATCCATAGTAGAATAGAAGGCAGATGAAAACACCTGAAATGGACCCTTCAACTTCTACAGAATCAAGAAGATACATTCTTTATCAGTTTTATCATGCCCACATCCTTTCAATTATGACAAGAGCATCTTGAATTTTGCTAGAAAATCCTAAATAGTAGGAAAACCATCTGGAGAGAGTGATGTCAATTATGCTTCTAGTTGCAAGATTCAGAATTCATTGATGGTACCATACAATTCTACAAGTTTATCCCAAACTTACTTAGGTGTTTTACACTCCGCAATATGAAACAAGTTGTATGATACATGCAATAATATGATTCCCATAGCTTCATCTAATTTGTTCTTATAAGCAAATCTTTCAAACTCCTTAGTGAAACCAGGTGGATTATCTTCTAGCATTTGCCAAAGTCCCTTAGATTGCAGTAGTTGTTTCATTTTTAACTTCCATGCGTGATAATTATGTGGAGTGAGTGGTTGGATAGACACACTTTCCACCATGTGTAGCAGAAAAAACATCAAGAAGAAAAGACACAAGGGCACTTAAATCGTGCCTTTCACGCCCCCAAAATGTATTAACAATGTAATTGTAACCCCCCCAACAAAGTACAATGAAGAAAAAATGAATTTTGTACAATCGACAAGCTTAAATCAACCGTTTATAACTCACGGTGATTTTTACAATTTTGAGAAAAAAATGCTTGTCAAGGGAAAAATCAGAGGTTACAATCAGATTCCTTGCGATTTTCTGAGCAATTTAAAAAAAAAATTTCACCAGATTTCGACATTGTTTGCAAAAGTTACGTCAGTTGCAAGAAATATGCGAACCATACCTTAACCTGAAAAAATTGGCAAAAAATGATAAAATCTGAAAAAATCACCTACACCACGACGAAGGTCACTGAACCACCTTTTCGATGACTATAAGAATGCAAAAATCCGCCTCCTGGTTTGCAAGATATGATGAAAAGAAAAAATCCCCCTCTTTTGGCACTTTGCAAAATAATGATCGACCTCGACTTGCATGCGACAACATCAACAACGTATTGTGTGACTAGTCGATGGAATTAGCAAGAAAGAAGGAGAAATATTAGTTTGCTTGTGAGGGGGTATTGGCCTCCTGCCAAACCAGGCCTCACTCACCGTCTTTGACAAACGAATATAAAACAAACAAAGAATAGTCCCCTTTTAAAAAACTGCCATGAAGATAAAAAATGACCTCACCCGATGTTATTGAAGCGGCTTGACCAGGACTAGAGATCTACTCTAGGTCTTGGTATTTGCTGCTGGAATAGAGAGGCCGAACTGAGGGTTAATTCAATGAGCATCAAGGTGCCTGCAAAGATCCTGTGGCCTCAATCAAGAGTCCAAACCAAGTCGAAAGCTGACTGAACTGATGCACAGTGATCAAAAACAACAAAGGGCCGAATCACCATAAATGAGCCCAACCTCTAGGAAATGAAACCAAAGCCAAAACTAGTCGAAGAAGAGTCTAAAAATGGAGCCTTGGGTAAAAGGTGATCGTGGTGTCCAAAATTGATGGTGGCTAGAATAAAGAGGTGGTTATGACCAGAAAAGAGATATAGCCTGAGCGCCGAAACTAGATCAGAGGAGCAGAAGATAAAATCGAAACAGAAGATCTTCAAGTTGATCCACGCAATCAATGGCCTATGAGGCCAATCTGGATGCGTGAGGGGCCGAATCGATCCCTATGACAACATCTCCGTTGATCCCTAGACTTCTTCTCCTATTGTGAACAAGAAGCAAATGGTGAATGATGTGCATAAGGTGTTGTACGCCTCCAAGATTTGTGGTTACTTCCGCCTAGGGGTTTGAGGAAGCCAAATCTTCGAAGAGGGCCAGATGGAAGCCAGGATCGACCAAGTGCAAGTGATAGATCAGATCTGTTGGAGAATAACGATTGCCATAAATCTTTATCAGGTGGATTAGCGATGCACCAAACCCGAATCACAGTCCCCATTCCAAAAAACAAACGTTAAGGCCACAGTTCAAGGTCAGATCTAGAATCACAGATCTATACTGTTTATGTGGAGAAACCGGAAATGAGCCCACTTGGCGTTGAAAATGGAAGATATTCACCGATTCTGCCCAAAGCAACAACATCATATGCAGAAGGAGGAAATAGTATACAGAAGGGATAGATCAACCTTGCTAAGACAAACTTTACTAGCTAGGGGCTTGAATGCCCAGATCTTCACATTGATTGGCAGATATAGTCTATGCCAACGTGGGTGACTATCGCCTCAAAGAGAGAAGTCGAAGCAGTCCATAGAAAAGTCGAAGAAGAACAAATGCCAAAAAAAGGCCAATGAATTGGGTCAGACTGGAGATCGGGATCCGCAAATCGAGCAAGATGTCTCACAGTCCAAAAATGTCCCAGACCAAAGGCCGAATAGGCCAAAAATAACCTAAAACACCACAAAAATTGACCCAAGAACGAAAAATATCAAATTTGTAGAGACCAGATCTGGACCAAATCTTACCCAAACAATAAAAAAACCAATTGAATCTAACCTGTTAATCTGCAGAGATGACGCAAAAAATGCAAGGGGCAGAATAGACCTCTGCTAAATTTTTTTTGCCTTTTCGACAAAAAAATTTCACAAAAATGCATATAAAAGCCCCAAAAAAATCAAAAAATTACCTATGTCCAAAATCAAGTTTTGGACAGTCGAACTTTTTAGATTTGGGCGTTTTGGCCTCAACGGTGAGCTCCATTTTGAGCCATGATGCACCAGAAGAAAGTTAACGGCAAGATCTCTCAAAAAAAATGAGAAGAGGCTTGCAGGATCAAAGCTCTGATACAATGTTGGAGCAATCAACCACCAGAATCAAATCTGCAAAACCAAATAACCTTCTATACAAGAGAGACAAGCAAAAAGAATGCTATATTGCCATGATACAACAATACTAGATACAATAGTGTACAAGGAGGCCTTGGTTATAAAGACCAAGGTGAGACACAAAACAACATAGGATTAGGACAAGTGTCATAATCCTATGACATGTGACAACTAGAGACATCTATAAACAACTAGAATGCTTCCTAAGTCAACTTAACATGTGAACATGTGTGAATAACACTAACTAAAGACTAGTTAGATAATGTGCCTAGTTCACACTACAAGAGTAAACAGGATAGGTAATAACCTTGTTCACACCAACAACTCAGTGGTTGTGATAAACTCTATCAATAAGGGCAAGAGCCCAAGCTAGAAATTCAATAGATACGTTGAAGAAGTTCTCAACTTAAAATAAAAGTTTGTAGATATTTCCTTTAAACATTGCAAAAGGAGTATGAACAATGTAGCAGATTGCTTAGCCAATGAAGGAATAAAGCATGAGCTAGTTACGGCTAGTTACAATGAACATGTAGAAACATGGAATGATTTAGTCTTTATGCTTTCCTTCAAGACACCTTGAGATGCAGCTGTATTTCTTAGGCATTGTTAGTCTGGTTTTTAAGGTGAAGAGGGCCTTTATTAGTAAAGTTGTATGTTAATAGCAGCATTTATTAAGTGACTGTTATGGATGGGTTGTCTTGGGTTGGTAATTGGCTTAAGAAAAATTTGGCAGCAATGAGGTAGTTATCAACAAACTCATTTGTTTGGTAGGAATACAGCACTGGCTGATCATTTATGGCATATGCGGTGTGATGATGAGCCATGGCTTTATTATCTGTGTTGGAGTTTTATTTTGTATCTCCATGGTTAGAAGGTGGTGGCCTATGGCCATTGTGCTATTGCTGACTTCCTATCTTAGCAAGAAGGTTGTTCATCTGTTGGTGAGGAATGGCAGAAAAGATGTTAGAAGAACGAGACGATGTGCAATTAGCTCTTGGGAGTTTCGCAGATAGGCATCTCTAATGTATATTTGCTTATAATGATCCTATAGCTTTAGGGTTTTTTAAGAGAATTTTAGGCAAACCAGTTCTTGTGGCAAGGAAGAATTTTGAGGTAGTGATTAGAGGTGATTTTATAACAAATTTTTCATTTTTCATTTTTCATTCCAAATGCTTCTGTGAGGTTATGGCTATTGTAGTTATTTCTTCTTGACCAGTTTTTTGGCACAACTCTAGCTAATGTAGAGGTTGCATTTGAGCCTGAGAAGAAGTCTTTAGTGGCTGGGATTGAGGGAGAAGGCTCTGCCTCAACTCCAACAATGGGCAGCGGTAAAGAAGTTAAACTTGCAGAGCCATGACATGAAGTGGGTATCCTTAGGGCATTCTATAATGATGTAGGGAAAGTACTTGCAGGTCCACATGTTCATCATCATGGTCACCTCAAGGTTGGTAGTGATTTCACCATTCTTGTTTTCTATGGCACATTTACTCATATATCTCACTGTCATAGAGAAGTCTGTTATGGTGTGCATTTCCCGGCCCTAGTAGGCTACAGTAGAGGAAGACCGGGGCAAGTGGATAATCAATGGGTGGAAGAGGTTGCCAATACTTTCCTATGTGTCTTTGGTATCTAGGGAATGATGGGGTGTTGTATGAGCTGGTCTGGGTAATGGCTCTTGTTAGTTTCTGTTATGGTGTATTTGGTTTAACATGTCTTGTACTTTCTGTTTAGTTCGTTCTGTTGCTGGTCTTGTAAGGGTTCTAGTTATGTAGGGTTTTGGGGTAGTCTTTTGGTTGTAGCTGCTAGTCATGCAGTTTTTTGGAAGCTTCTTATTCGATGTCTGTCTGTAACTCATTTTATAATGCTATAATCAAGGGCAAGGGGGCCTATAGATCCCTCACTACTATATCTAAAAAAAAAAAAAAACTTGCAGATTTGGAACCATTGGCAGAGTACCAAAATATTCACATAGTGAAGACTATATGTTTTTGATTAAAGGGTAAAACAGGTTTTCAAAGGACCTGGAACCTTGTTTACAAACAAAAGGGCATCAGCTAAGCAACAACCAAACAACAGCAAAACTGTAGCCAAGCTGCCAAGAACACCAAAGACCGCAACCTACATACACAAGATCAAAAAAAAAAAAAAGCACAACAGGAAAGACCGCCTTAGAAGATGATATGACACACTCCTAAGACTCACTTTTGTAAGGAAAATATCTAAAATAGAGTTGAAAGGAAAATTATGGAGCAGAATAGAGATGGAAACCATCTGAATGATCCAAACATGCAGGAGGTTAATATCATTATGAAAAACACACAATAGTGATATAACACATACCAGGTTAGAAGATGATATGATACACTCCTAAGACTCACTTTTGTAAGGAAAATATCTAAAACAGAGTTGAAAGGCAAATTATGGAGTAGAGCAGAGATGGAAATCATCCGAATGATCCAAACACACAGGAGGCTGATATCATTGTGAAAAGCATGCAATAGTGATAGATTTGTACCCATATGAAAATGTCAAACTAGTTCAACTCAGGCCAAAACTATCACTGTACAAATGGGGTATTCAGGAGGTCTGTAGCTGAAACCATCCCACTTGAGACAAGCTAGTAGAGTCCACAACATTTGGAATTCAGGTGTTTCAGATTTTGAAGACTCCTGGGCTTCTCTTCAAGTGTTCTTACAACTCTTGTTGTATAATACCCCAAGGCGCCACTGTAAGGGAGCTGCATTTGGCTGAATTCTACTTGCATTGCTTCAGCCTAGGAGTCTCAGGGGAGTTGAAATGTAACTAAGAAATGTTGTGGGCATTAATTAGAGCTTGTATAGGTGTTTGGACATGTTGTGTATGTAAAAGATATCCATGAAAGCCTCAAGAAGTCAGTAAACCTTTGTAATAGTTAAATGAGATAGTGATATGAAGAGGAGATCCCTATCTCTTATGTAGTTTTCCCCCTATTTGTGTTTCTCCGAGTTGAGGGCTCTGTGCACTATATTTTATGTGTGTTCTTGCTTTCATTTTACTGATATGTTCTTCCTTTATGTTTAAGTGCACTTCAAAATATAATTCTAAAGACATATGGACAGCTTTTCCGTCATTTGCATAAGAAACAAACACTATTTCAATCAAATCATACTGTAAATAAGTAAGTCTCATGTTGGCAAATTACGTATTGCAATATCCACACTTATTATGGATGAGACGAGGCTAAGTGCAAGTCCTAGGTGATTTTGATGAAAGAGAAACTCTTTGGTCATAGCATCTAAGCCGAAGGACACCCCACAAGGGGATATTAACCAATCAAAAAAGTTAATTCCTCATAATTCTCATAGTTGAAATGTACCATGTCTCTATGGAGTTTTTGTTTTGTTGAAAACAATGTGAAAAGATGATTTGATGAATTGAAGGATATCTCCCTGGTGGTTTCCATAGAACCTATATTGGCATTGGCTTCAACTTCAACCCATTTTAGAGAAAAAAGATTTATGATCTAGCTTTTAAAATTAAGTTTAACCACTTACTAATAACCTCAACAATAGTTGGAGGCACAAGTCAAGTTCAGCTTATGATAGTTAATTTGTAGTACACATAGAGTTTGTGGAAGTCAATTAAATACCAAGGAGATGTGATAGAAAGTCTATTATGTGGGTGGCCCTGCAATCACCAGAAATCATGTCACTAGTTGGGTCACGAAGGTTACACCTATAACAATAGTATTATGGGGTCTAAGAATCCAGCTTTAAGAAATTGCATTTATGAATTGGGCCAATATAGAAAATTAGGTCATTCTCAAGGGTAAGTATTTGCAATGCCCGCTAATGTCTTCATCAAAGGCTGTCTAATAGAAGATGATATTTTTGGTTTCCAAACAGATGGCCATAGACAAGATTGCAGTTGAGTTTTGTGTTCAGGCAAGCCAAAAAATCCCATGGCATTTTGATTGAAAGGTTTATGTTTGGTGGGATTGGTGTTGAGGAAAACACCATGTTTATTGGAATTTACAATTTGGAGCTCTTGCCTAAGGGGGAGTGTTGCGGAACCGGGATCCTAACTCCAAAGCAACAGCAACTAAGTTGAAGTGGCAACCTAGAGGGGCAAATGCTAATCAGTTGTAACTTGTGAACAGATTCTACATTAATAAAAAATGAAAAGATAAGGAGAGTGTGAGGATTATGGGGTCAAATAATACTTATACTGTATATAAGATGGAAATGTGCATTAATGGAAAGCCTTTGATTTTCTCCAGATCTCTTTCATCTCATATGTGTTTCATTCATTGATTTTGTATCAATTTCGTGTGTTTTGCTTGTGCGATATAAGAGTAAATTACTAAATTCTTTACAAAGGGAAAATTTGTGAGGCCTTTGCTATAAACAGTATAAACCTTTGAGATCCATATGGATATCACCATATACATGGCAATCTGTGTGAATTTTCTGAGAAATAACGTATGATGGAGTAATGCAATGAAAGTGCCCGCATGTTATGGCATGCAAAGAAAAGATAATTAAACAATGTCCAACAACAAATTAATTGCCAGGAAGAAAGTTATGGTCTAACTATGGCTAAAACTTGTTACCTTGAACCTGGAAAATAAACACCGTGAAGTGCTTCAATCAAGATAAGAATTCGTTGTTTCAGTAAATGGAAAATGTGATTTCCCTCTGCATAACTGCTTCCAAATGCTGTTCGTGAAATAATGTCTGATGTAAGAACAGAAAATTCACTTACAACATCAATTTCATTGGCACCTGAAGATACCAATTTACTCCACTCTCCCACCATATTAGTGGTACTTTCTACAAATGATGGAATCATGCCCTGCAATAGCAGATATATTATAAAAGTTAACACAGTGCGATTTCATTGTGTACACAAAGCATAAAGAATAGCAGAACCACCTATCTTTGTAAGAGTCAACAAGTATAAAATGAAAAGCAACTTTTAAGACATTTACTGTTACAACTGAAAAGATAAATAGACAAATTCTTGGAGCATAAGGGAAAAGCAACTTTTAGGTGTGTTGTACTGGGTGTGAAAGTACCAGTTAGCCTGTGTGAAGAAATTCATTTTTTGCATTAAGTAATCATGAAATATCTTTTTGTTTTATTTAGATCTTATAGGATCATGGAAATTTATGACTTCACCTTCAAGAGTTCGACGTGGAAGGCAGGATTAAGGATTCTTCTATGTTGTGCCCATTTCTCGCCCTCTAACCTCACAAGGCCTATGTATCCCAGGTGCTTAAGTGCAATTTTTCCATAGTGCCCAACCTTGTTAATTAATATCTCTTTCACAAGCTCAGGATCAGGAACATAGAGCCTGGGTTTAGTCCCAAAACAGTAAACAAAATCCTGTCCTGCAGCACATATAAATTAATATTTCATTAATTGAGTGGTCCAAATCATCCCCTTCTTATCTACTACCCATAAGGTAGGTCAGTACCCAACTAAAATGATTACAGTTGTAGTGGTCATAAAACTGAAATTCAAACTATTCAAAAAATAGTTAAAGACAATCAAGCATAAGGATTAGGGGCAAAAGGGAGTAGAACGTTTAAGGTTTCTTTGCAAGTAAATTTCCCAAACTATATACAACTGCCTTCATATAATTTTTTGATTTAAGGTTAACTAATGTGAGAGAAAATAGGTCAACTAAGGTTTTAAGTGGGCCTGAAAAAATTTAAAAAAATCGGTTGTTTATGGTTCAGTTTGGAGGTCTTTTCCTACCATGATTGCACCGATGGATGGTGTTCAGTGATAAGATACAGGGATATAAACTTCATCGAGAATTATGATGTTTAATTAATGCAGTTTCAACTATATTTTTAGAAACGTTTCAGACGGAGTGAATAAATGTACCATAGGTTTTCCCCCATTGGTGAAAAGCAGGAAGAACTTGAGGAAATATGTTGTGTTCTGAAAGGGGCAGTGGCTTGGAGCTCTTCTCGCTGGCCATTCTAAGCATATCAGGAGCGTTTCCATAGGCTAACTTATAAGGAGGACCTTGAATCCCTTGGGCTTCAAAGTGCTTTTTGATTTGTAGCGGTTTCCACCATATAGCTTTTGCAACTTCCAACAGAAGTATTCCTAAACCAGCTGCAACTGTAATTATGACCAAGAAAAGCCATTCCATGTTTTTGACAGATAATTTTCTAGTGTTGAATCACATAATCAGATTACAGCCCAGCACTGAATTGTTGGTGTTTACTCTCTGATATCTTTACCGAATCCTACTTTTTATGTGTACAAATCAATTTGGCACAATGTCCAGAGTTGGAGCCAAAAGTAACAGACAAAAGCTATTCAATCATACTGAATATTATATCACTCACGTTCATTTTAACACAGTTTTGCTTGCATTAAGATAAAATTATAACTATAAAGCCATACCTGTGAATTAGGGTTAGGTTTCTTGGAAAATGTTGTCATGCTGAATATTGTATTATTTATGTCCATTTACAGCTGCTGAAATCTGTGGATTAGTTATATAAAATTATTAACACCTTGACAATGCCTGCTTGAAAGACTGTAGGTTGCTTTCAAAAAGTTGAAAATTTATCTCTTAAATTAAATAAAAATTACAAGTTCGGGTGGACACTAAATTATCAGATGAATTTTTTTGAGCAAGAATGCTCAGAATCACTGTGACAACCACTAAAATTGATTAGGATTTTAAGGTCACATGTACTAAATACTCATTTAACATGATAGGAATATATTTAATAAAAAAACTGCAACAAAGATAAGGGAAACGACGAGGCTTCTTTTTGGGGAGGAACCAGATTCTCTTCCACTGGAGCGTGCATTCCTACAGTCGAGGTAGAACATTCCAGAGGTTAAGATTAGTAACAGCAATTAAAAGTTATTAAGCTCACATAGTGTTTTTTTTTTTCTCATTCTGTTTTTGGGATCCAAAATGTTATTTTGAAGATTTGAACCTTGACCTCTAGACTGAGAATCAAGCCAGCCAACCATTTGAGCACACCCCTGTGAAAAATGTAAACTATATTTAATCATTCACCCCAACACATTTCTCATATAGAGTCACATCTCATGTAAGAGATATGTGTCTTAGGTAAGAGACACGTGTGTCCACGTATGTCATCTATTTAAAGATATTTGGATCCATAAATTTTGTAAAGCAAATCTATTTTTTTAACTAAAAGAGGGGTAAAAATTTATTCAAACAAGAAAGAGTACAAAGCAAGGGCATTACTCAGCCCTGTCAAGCTCCACTAAATTATCCAACTTTTGAGATAGCTCCAGGGGTAAATAACCCCAATCCACAATGTTCCAGTGTTGCATGTGATCAAAAGCCCATTTGGCCAAACAATCCGCTACTCCGTTCCATTCTCTAGGAATATGAATGAAAGAAACTGAATCCAGAGAATCACACAGATTGAGAATTTGTTTAACAACCAAAGCTAAGTGCCAATTAACATCAGCTAAATGTTGTCTATTCAACAAATTTACCACCACCTAGGAATCAGACTCACAAATGATCCTTCTCCATCCAAGATGACAGCCACGCTCCACCCCATATAAAATGGCAAGAGCCTCCATCAGATTGTTAGAATGAAGACCCTTATAAACATAAAAGATAAACTGCACAGACGCAGAATTATCCCGACCAACTCCACCAATACCAGCATGATCAAGGTTTCCTCAAGAAGAACCATCCGTGTTCAGTTTCAAAACTCCCCAAGGAGGAGTCCAATGCCCCTCCCTATTTTGCTTCCGAAGAGGGTGTCGACATTTATTTCTCATGAGGCAACCTTGTTGAGGAGGAAGATGAAGACACTTGCAGCAACCAACATCTTGAGGATCTACTGCTTCCGCCAAATCACAATTTGCCAAAACAGTTTCACCCAAAGAATGAAGAATTTTCCACCACAAGTGATGGGCTCCCAACATCACATCTTGAAAGATCCTACGATTCCTCTCCAACCAGATATTCCAAATTATAAAGGAAGGTCCAAGAGCCCAAGTAACTTGAAGAAAAGAGGTTTTAATAGGGGCTGTGCCCCAATGATCAAAAAACTCAGCCAAAGAGGAGACATGCCAACAAGCCTGGTCCCACACACTCCACCAAAAATGCCAAATCTCCCTAGAAAAAGAACATTGGAAGAAGAGATGAGAAACACTTTCCTCACTATTACAGCACAGGACACACATGGAGGGACCCTGGAACCCTTGCTTACTCAGATTATCCCAAGTAAGACAACGATTTTGAACCACCAACCACAAGAAGAAATTGCACTTGGGCCAAGAAAACTTATGCCAAACTTGCTTTCACCAAGGAACCTCAGTGTCTCCAAACATTTGCCTTACAAGTTGCACATAACCTACAGAAACAGAGTACTTCCTAGACAAATCTATTGAAGCTCTCCAATTTCAACAATTAGTAAGCATTGATTGCAAGATCATTGTTGAATCTTAAAGGAAAAATTGCAACATTGATTGCAAAGATCATTACAAAATTTAAAAAGTTATTTTGATCATAGAGAATATTGCAAATGGCAAATAATTTATTGAGTGTTATCTCTATAAAATTGAGTGGTGTTGACAACTATGGAGAATGGCATCATCAAATGAAAAGTACTTTTCTTTTGTGAGACCTCGCCTCTATTGTCAATGGAACTACAAAAAGACATTCCATAGATACTCATCTACAAGAAGAATTTGACAAGAAATCACGCCAAGCTCTAGCTTTGATAAACTTGTCTATTACGGGTACATTGATATCTAAAATGTTCGGAATGCAACCACAACAAAAGAAGCTTGAGATGCAATCACTACAATCTTTGAGCATAAGAATGATGTGAGAGCATACATGCTCTAAACTCAGTTATATAATCTAAGAATGGACATATTTGTAACTAAGCATCTATCAAAGGTCAAGGGTATCTCAAATTGGCTCATTAATGCAGTTGAGACTATAACTAATAAAGATCTCATCTCCATTACTCTTAATAGTCTACCAAAATCATTTGATAATTTCAAGACTACACTCACATTGAGTGGAAAATTGGCAACCCTGAAATTCAATGATCTAGAGGGTCTACTATTGCAACATGGGGAAATGTTTAATATAGATAATGAAGTTGAATAGGCAAATGCTTTTGCCTCTAAGTTCAAGGTCAATAAGCCTCAATGGCAAAGACATCCTATTATGAATAATGATGAACAAAGGAAAGGAAGGGTTTGTTATTATTGCAATCGCCCCAGTCATTTTGAAGAGAAATGCTTTAAAAAGAAGAAAGACATGAATAAAAGCAAACAAGGAGGAATGATGGTTGATTCAAATATTGACGATGATGAAAGTCATAGACTATTTTCAATAGATGCCTCTAAATATACTTGAAACGATGATGTTTGGATTATCGATTCAGGTGCGACTCGCTACATGATTGGTAATGTTGACAAGTTGAGAAATGTAGCAAAGCAATCAAGAGACACTGTTACATTAGGAGATGATCTTCACAATTACATGTTGAAGGAGTTGGCAAAGCTCATCTACATGTTCCAACCCAAGGTGAAACAAGTATTGATAATGTTTTATTTGTTCCAGGATTAAATAAAATCTTATCTCAATTAGTCAAATCATTGTCAAAAACATGAAAGTTATTTTTGAAAAAGGAATTTGTTAGGTGTTCAATAGTGAGGGAAAATTAGTATGTGATGGATATGAAAGGAGGCCTATTTTATTTAAGGACAAGTTCCTCTAAAGTGTTAGTTTCAAGTGTTGCTTCAAGAAATCAGTTATGGCATAAAAGGTTTGACCATATTAACCTTGAATACTGAAGGAAATGTCCAATCAAAATATAGTATGTGGTCTTCCACCCATCACTACAAAGAAGTGTTTCTGTGAAGCCTATGTTATGGGGAAACAACATATAAAGAAAAGTTTGATTCTAGAAAACCCTAGAAGACCTCCAAGAAGTTGGATTTAGTTCATTCTGATCTTTGTGGACCTATGAAGATAATTTCCGTAGGGAAATCTTGACATTTCATGAAATTCATCAATGACTTCACATGAAAGGCATGGGTCTATTTTTTTAAGAACAAGTTTGAAGCATTTGGTGTTTCCAAAGAGTTTGTACATGAAGTTGAGAATGAAAGTGATAAAAAAAATTAAAATGCTAAGATCAAATAATGGGGAGGAGTATACCTCAGATGAATTTGTCAATTTTTGCAAACAAAAAGAATTAAGAGGCAATTCTCAACTCCATATACTCCACAACAAAATGAAGTAGCTGAAAGAATATATAGGACACTTCAAGAAAAAGCTAAATCCATGCTCAAGGCTTGTAATCTTGAAGATAAATTATGGGGAGAAGCAGTCCATACAACAACTTATTTGATCAATCAAAGTTTGACTGATGGCCTAGAATGCATCTCTCCAGAAGAAGCAAACAAATAGCTATACATTTGAGAAGTTTTGGGAGCATTGCATATAGACATATGGGTAAGTACACAAAGATGAGGGACCAAAATGGGGTCTTAAGTTGCCACTTTTTTTTTCTGAAATTAGGAAACATTGATGTTGGATGAGAAATTGAAGATAGCTACACTCAAAATTTGAATATAGAATGAAAACAAGAGTTGTGGTGCTCCGAATCTAGTTTCTAAACTACTTTTTTTTTTAAAAATGGTTGAGATTAAGGGGTTAAAAAAGGAGCACACAAATTGGTCCTATTTTTCTCAAAAAAACATAACATAGTGTCTGGTGTGCTCCCCCTAAAATGTTAATTTTTTTTTAGTATTTCAATAATCGCTCCAGTGAGAAATTAGGTAACACCATATAGTTTATCCTTGATTTTTTTGATAAATTTTTAATGAATAATTAATTTTTTTAGTAATTTTTAAAGTGGACACATCCTAAAAAACAGAAATTTGAGCGTGCTCCCACCTAAAATGTTTGAAAACTAATCAAAAATCATTTATTTTTTTGAATTCGTGTAGAATGGAGTCTAGTTTCTAAAAATATAACTTATTTCAATTTTTGATGAACGGTTAAAAAAAAAAGGTCAAAAATACTAGACACTAGTTTTTGACAAAAACTGGACACACTAACAAAAGAAATTCAAGATGAAACACTAAACATACTCAAAATGTGAAAAAAATTATATGGTTAGCTAGCTAACAAAGAGCTTAAGATTATGGTGGTATTTTTTTTGAGTTTTCATTGAAAAAAGTGCCATCCTGATGGGGAGCACACTCCAGATTATCTCTAGGTTTTGCTAAAAACTGATAAAAACAAAGCTGAGTATAATGTGAGCATGTTATAACGCATTTGCATTATGTGAAATCAATAACGCGATCACGTTATGATGAGCATAACTGGAAATACACATGCCAATTGCATTTGCTTGAAAGTTTCTAAAGCCTTTTCAACAAATCTATTTTTTGCATATCTTGCAATCACTGTATTCCATTATAGAACAACTCTTTGAGGTGTTATGTCATACAATTGACATGCCTTGTCTATGTTTCCACACTTTACATACATGTCTACAAGGGTAGCTGCACTTCCTATCGTCTCTCTCACTCTCTATTTCTCTCCCCTCTCTACGTCCTACCCTTTCTCTGAGTCTCTGCTTCCCTCCCCTCTCTACCTCCTACCTTCTCTCTCACTCTCTTCTTCCCTCCCCTATTTACCTTCTACCCTCTCTCTCACTCTCTACTTCCCTCCCCTATCTACCTCCTACCCTCTTTTTGAGTCTTTGCTTCCTTTGCCTCTCTACCTCCTACCTTCTCTCTTACTCTCTTCTCCCCCTTCCCTCTCTACCTCTTACCCTCTCTCACTTTCTACTTCCCTCCCTTGTCTACCTCCTACCCTCTCTCTCAGTCTCTGCTTCCCTCCCCTGTCTACCTCATATCCTCTCTCTCTTCTTCCTTCCCCTGTCTACCTCCTACGGTCCTCTCCCATCCTCTACTTCCCTCCTGTCTCTACCTCCTATCCTCTCTCTTTCTCTCACACTCTACTTCCCTCCCCTCTCTATCTCTCCTCGTCATTCTTCCCATTCAATGAAATTTCATAAATTATCTTGTTTCCATTTCATCATCCCAATTTATATCCTCGTCCCTCTTTGCATGTCCTAGTTTTCTTGTTTCCATATTCTTTGTTGAAATGTGAGAGGAGAGGGAGGAAGAGGGAGAGAGGATGGAGATGGATGGGAGAGAGAGGGGAGAGATAGGGTGATAAGGGGAGAGAGAGAGAGAGGGTTGGTCGGGTTTATGAGTTTAGGGTTGCTTAAGTTTAGGGTTTAGTGGAATTATTTATGGTTTAGGGGTTTAGGGTTGCTTGGGTTTATGGCTTAGGGATTAGATTTTAGGGGTATTATTTAGGGTTTAGGGGTTTTGGGAGAGAGAGAGAGGTTTAGGGTTGCTCAAGTTTAGGGGCATATTTAGGGTTTATGAGTTTAGGGTTGCTCAGACCTTTAGGGGTAAATTATTTAGGGTTTATGAGTTTATAGGGTTGCTCAAGTTTAGGGTTTAGGGGTTAGTGTTAAAGGGGAATTATTTTATAATTTCCCTCCAATCCTCATAATACTAATGCATTAGTCCACCCATCTCCTAAACCATCAATCCCTATCATCCACCCACCATATAACTCACTATCTAATCCACCATCAAACAATCTAAGCTCTAATCCATCAACCCATGAATGCTTGAAAAATTTTCTCCTTAAAGAGTCTTTTACAAAATCCAAAAATAAAAGCAAAGATATGGAGCCATCTAAATCCACTGATCCAATTTCATCCCCCTCTAACACTCCCAATCCTAATCCATCTGGGCCTCCTATATCCATTCACTCGATCCTAATCGTAACCCCACAACATCTTCCATCATTATCCATCAACTATATGCATATCCTAGTCCATCAACCCATGAAGCCATGAGGGATGTGACCCAAGGGCTATTAGCAAGGATTCTAAGAACATCATGTACTCAAATTCCTATCCTTGAGCCCAACAAAGAACCTCCTAATAACATGTAAACCACTCCAACACCATCATCCACTCCTATGTCTATCCATTTCATTGAAGAGTCTCCTACCATAAGTCCAAGTCAAACCCCATCATGTAGCCATGTTGTAAAACATCCAAAGATTATTGATCTTGGATCCAAGAATCCATCACATCCATCTAAGAAACCCAATAGCTATACTTTAATCTAGCCTAGTCCAAAGAATGTGGAAACACCAACCACCCATCCTAATCTAAATCCAAACATCCCATCTAATCCCATATCGGTTCCCTTACCATCTCATGGTCAACCCCTCTGTACATTGATCATTAATCCTCCAACATCTCCTAGTGAACCCCCATCACCACTTCTTACTCAATCCAATGAATATCAATGCATCCCCACTTATCCTATCCATATCTAATATCATGCTATCCATGCTTATCCTCCTTGTGATCAAGATATTATCTATGATCTTGAGATCTTATCCATGAGCAAGTAAGTTCCCACATCATTCATATCCATCATACTATTAGGCCTATCCATCATCTCGTGCTAGTCCTATTCATTATCCATCAATATCCCATGATGAGACACTTGGTCCCCAAGAAAACATAGATAATCAAACAAATATCTTCTAGGTTTAGGGTTGCTTCCAGGTTTTATGGTTTAGGGGTTAGGGGTTAAGGTTTAGAGGTTTAGGTTTATGGTTTAGGTAGAGAGGTGAATAAGGAGATATAGAGGAGACCGAGCCTGGGAGATCTCTCTCTCTATTGCTAGATCTCTTTCGATCCCCTCTCTCTAACTCTACCTTTCTATCTCTCCCTCCCTCACTATTTGAGGTTTACATGAGTTTAGGGTTGCTCAAGTAAATAGGGTTTAGGGTTTAGGGGAATTATTTAGGCTTTAGGGGTTTAGGGTTTAGGGTTGCTTGAGTTTAGGAGTTAGGGTTTAGGGTTTAGAGAGAGAGAGAGCGAGGGGACCAATAGAGATTGGGAGAGATAAGGAGATAGAGGTTTAGGGTTGCTTCTAGGTTTTATGGTTTAGGGGGTTAGGGTTGCTCATTTTTAGGGTTTAGGGGCATTATTTATGGTTTAGGGTTTATGGTTTATGCATTAGGGGTTAAGATTTAGAGGTTTAGGTTTATGGTTTAGGTAGAGAGGCGAATAGGGAGATATAGAGGAGATCGAGCCTGGGAGAGATATCTCTGTCTCCTTTATCCCTCTCTCTAACTATACCTACCTCTCTATCTCTCTCTCCCTGTCTCTTTATCTTTCTAGATCTCTTTCGATCCCCTCTCTAACTCTACCTTTCTATCTCTCCCTCCCTCACTATTTGAGGTTTACATGAGTTTAGGGTTGCTCAAGTAAATAGGGTTTAGGGTTTAGGGGAATTATTTAGGCTTTAGGGGTTTAGGGATGCTTGAGTTTAGGGTTTAGGGTTTAGGGGTTTAGGGTTGCTTGAGTTTAGGGGTTAGGGTTTAGGGTTTAGAGAGATATAGAGTGAGCGGACCAATAGAGATTGGGAGAGATAGGGAGATAGAGGTTTAGGGTTGCTTCTAGGTTTTATGGTTTAGGGGTTAGGGGTTTAGGGGTTTAGGGTTGCTCGATTTGAGGGTTTAGGGGTTAGGGGTTAGGGTTTAGGGGCATTATTTAGGGTTTAGGGTTTAGGGTTTAGAGGTTTAGGTTTATGGTTTAGGTAGAGGGGAGAATAGGGATCCCTATCTCTATCTCTCTAGACATATGGATCCCTATCTCTTAATCTATCCCTCGTTACCTCTCTCTCCTCCTCTCTATCTCTCTCCCCATCCCTCTACCTCTTGAAATCTCTCTCCCTATGTCTCTAGACATCTCTTGATCTCTTTCCCTATCAAGCTATCTATCCTTATAACCCCATCTCTTAATATACCCCTCTCTACCTCTCTCTTTGTATTTCCCTATCTATCTCTCCCTTGCTAGATCTATCTCCCTATATCTCCCAGGTCTCTATATATATGTATATCTATCTTTCTCCCTCTATAGACCACTTTCTCTATCTCAATCCCCATCTCTCCTCCCCGTCTCTATCTCCACCTATCCTCTCTATCTCCATGTCCATCTCTATCTCTCCATGTCTCCCGATCCCTCTCTATATATAGGATAGAGAAATGAAGAGAGAGAGAGAGACTCTCCCATGTAGATACAAGGTTACATTTGTCCCTCCTTGTTTTAAAAAGTTCTATTTCATGAACCACATGGATATTTGAGTCTAGGGATACTCTTGGACCGTCACTTGATTACCTATTTGATGCACTACATGCATAGTTACAATATATTTTATGTGAGAGCATGACATCCTAGACCATGATTTTGGCACCAACATTTAGAAGGCTATGATTTTTGCATGCATGAACTTTTATGTTTTCATGCTTCCCAAAATGCGCTCATGTTATAACATAAGCATGTTTTGGGAAGCATGGAAAATGGTAAAAAAGCATGTGGGATCTGTGTTTCAGACCCCACATGACTGTTATTCCTGCTTTTCACGAGTATATCGGATAAGAAAACGCTTTTCATGTTGTTTGACTAATTGAGAATCATTTTTATATCAATCCACCACCTTTTTTGTTTTTTCAACGTAGAAGAACTGATTTTGCATGTTTTTGGAGAAAATTTGATTATTTAAACTAAAAGTTTCATGTTTCATGTGTGATATTGTTTCAAATCTAATTACCATTGATATATAGATTGAATTTGATGATATATGTTTGTTTTTTCCATAAATTTCACTAATCCTATTCTATAATTATATAGAATTCATAATCAAACTAGCGAAAAAGAAGAATTTGAGGATTTGAAGCCATCTTTTGGAGAATTGGTCAACTACAATATCGAATTCTAAGGTATGTTCAACTTATGTCCATTTTAATTGACATATATATGTTCATATGTTCTTTATGTCTTTAAATGTCTTTATGTTTTTTATGTTCTTTATGTTCTAAGATATATATGTGTCTAGGTATATCAGTTAGTTCAGTCAAAGAGACTCCAAATTCCTCATGTTTCCACCTTGTTTCGGCCCTTCATGCCTTCATTTCACCTATTTTTAGCTATACAAGAGAAAAACATTATCAAATACTTCATAAAATAATTTTAGTGAACAATTGTTTGTCATACTCATATTCATGATCAATGGAGCCAAAATTGATTTTGGAAGACTCTTAATTTTTTCCCTAGGATGATATAGAAGGATTTATTGCTTAATACATGCATAATTCAATTCATTTAATAGAACCATGCAATGGATTGAATCTTAGACTATCCTATGCCACTTGTCTCTATTGATCATTTAGACATAATTGTTAGGTGTCATTTTGATAACTTCTCCATGCATGTTTCATAGTATGAATTCTCTTGGAGAAGGTTGGAGGATGTGGAGACCTCTTTAGTGTCTTGGGCTAGGACATTCCTTATGCACCAATTCATAAATAAGTTGAACTTTTAGTCAATAGAAGCCAAAATATATCCATTTTCAATCATGGATTAGTTAAGGACGGGTAGGTGGTAAATTTGTTGCCATTGGCAACTTCACAAATACCCTATATGCAGCCCTCCCCTGTACTGAAAACAACACTTTGCACTAGGCTTAACATCTCACCAAAGCATGAAATGATAGTTTTCTTACAAAAATGGAGGAAATGAGCACCACAACCTATTTGACAAATTGTTACAACTCACTTTGATACCACTCAATCCATAAAAAAATACGATGGAGATTATGTATTACGCTTCATCAACATAACAAAGTTTTAGAGAAGAGAGTTATCTACAAATATATGGACATACAAGCATCATGACACAAAATGAAACAAAGGGAGTTATAAGGAGATAAAACACTAAAAAGGAGGTTTTCATGAGTGTAGGACAGTCACAAGTCTATATAACAGTCCACTGTCATAGTCATGACCATAATGAAGTTGTTTTTAATTTATGCATTACTTAAGATGCCTTTGATCTTTTATCACGAGTATCCAAAAGGTTATCTTCAAGGGTTAATGTTATTTTGACTATCACAAAGTTTTTGGACTAGTTTAAGACTATTAGGACAGTCAATTTATGTTGATTAACAGTCCCCTTCGATGGCATTCATTTTGTCATCCTTCAAAATCATCTCCATACAACTCATATATGTAAAAAATTAACCATACAATTCATGTTTTCCAAACCTAAAATAATGATTTAATACTCATATAAGAGTCCAAACAATGGCCTTCAAGGGGAAAGACAGTCAAGAGCAGTCAAGGTGATGTTCTTAAGAGTTGTTAGGGTCAAAGGGAGGCTTAGTATTAGAGATATACATTTAAATAGTGATCTCTCAACACCTTATGGTTTCAAATAGGTTTGAAGTCTCTTGGCAGCCCTATTTTCCTTTATGGAAATACTCATGATAGTGTTGAAAGAACAAAATTATTTATGTACATCAGTCCACTATGACTATCATAGTATTAGGGTCTTTTGGAAACCTTCCCAACTTTCTCCTTCATAAGATTCATAGTCCATAATGGTACAGGGGCACCAAGTTTATCTTGTGCAAAGTTTGTAAATAAGGTCTTAATGTTGGTCAAGTGTTAGGTTCTAGGAGAGTTTGAGTCTTTTGTCATTGAATAAGGTCATAATAGACCACTTCAAATGCAATTTGAGTCATGGGGTTTTATTATTACAAAGAAAGTGTCATATTTGTAATGTTGTCAAAAATGCTATGTAAGAAGTGCAAATACATACTATGGAATACCAAGGGTCAATTAGTCTGAAAAGGTTGTTTGGTCTTAGATGTAGTATTGGGTTTTAGGAGCAGAGAAGGTGATTTGGTGGGGTTTTGGAGGCTGCCCCAAGGGTTTTGTGTGAAATTTGGCTTGAGAATGGTGGTTTTGAGTGAGAGTTTAATGAAACAGTGTTGACAAGGGATAAAGGAGAGTTTGGGAAGCATGTGCAGGTCTAACCTAAGGTGTTTGAACCATTGGTAAGGTGTGGCAAGGTGTAGAAGATATATTTTTAATAAACCCTCATGGAAACTAGCCTAAAACAGGCCTAGAGTAAGGGTATGGTGGTTAGGTGATGTAGAAGTCCTATCTTTGACTAAAAAATGTTGATTTTGTCTATTGGAAACCTGACAAGGGTGATAGAGTAGGTGTGGGAAGTTTGGGTGAAGGATTTTGAGTACTTTCTTTGGAAAATAGGGCTAATTGCCCCTTTGTAATAGCAAGAACAATCAATTTTGGGACATGAAGTTCTGAAACAACCCTATGTGGAAGTGAGATATGTTAAATAACTCCTTAATGGGTATTCAAAATGGTGAATAAGTTATGGGTTTGAGTCCTTGTTTGAAAGTTGTGTTCAAAAGACCCCTTTTGGAGGGCTAGTAGGCATAAAGGAGTTGTTGAAGGACATCAATGATCATAGAGTTCTTAGGACTTGCAAGTTGATTTGTTTGGAAGTTGGTGATCAGTATACCTTGTTTGACATCACATAATTCAAGTGCATTAAATTTCTGCCCTAAATGTCCTCTTTCCATTCAGGTGTATACTTCATGATTAGGTATTCAAGTGTATACTCTATGACTTTGTATTTGTATTCGAGTGTATACTCTATGACCTGTATTTAAGTGTATATCACGACTTTCAGACCTACTCAAGGAGTTTTGAAGCTTTCTTGGGCATTATTTGACAAAGTGTGATGACTGTCCTAAATGATTGTGCATGACAGTGTTGGGGCAGCAATTGGAAGTTCATCAAATCTAAGTCTAAAAGTGTTGTTTGTGCATCATTTATGACTTCATGTATTTGAGTGTATACTCCATGACTTTGTATGTTCAAGTGTATACTACATGAATTATATGTGTGTTCAAATGCATATTCCATGACTTATGTATGTTTAAGTTATCTTGATATGAGGTGTCTTATTCAGAAGTTTGTAGAACCTTGTTATTCATTCTGACTGTGTTATTCATTGTCATTATAAAATTTATAATTATCATTGTCTTATTCATCATGCTTGTAGAAATCATCATCATGCTGAGGAAACGAGCAAAGACTCTAACACCAGAAGAGCGTGAAGCTAAGAATGAGAGGAAAAGAGAAAGAATGAGGCAAATTCAGGAAAGTAGGAAATTTTCAACCATACAAGGAGACATTCCACCATTGCCAATTGAAGAGGAACATGACACGTCTAATGAAGCTAAGAGAGAGATGGAATTGGCACAAAGGGAATGAATGCAAAACCTCCGTGCAATGAGGAAAGTGAATCTCCAAGTTAGAGGCACTCCATTGTCCACAGGTCAAGTTGAAGGAACGCTAGCAATATCTTCTCGAATTGGAGACACTCCATCTTTCATAGGTGAAGTAGAAGGAACATCTGCATTTTCTTCTCAAGTTGGTGGCACACCATCATTCACACCTCAAGTTGAAGGTATGTCATTTTCATCATTATCACCTCCAATCAAAGGTACGTCATCTATCCCATCTCAAGTAAATATTGAAGAAATTCCTAGTGTTGAGTCTACTTTACCAATTAAAACGCCTCCTAGAATTTTGCATAGGAAGCCTAAGTTTCTAATTGATATTGATGAGAATGTATTGGAGCCCATGCAGGATATGATTCCCATGTGCACTTGCCAAAGATATGCGAATAAGATATGGAAATTATTCTTTGAGAATTTAAATGAAACTGGAAGATGTCAACTCTTTGTTGAAATGATGAGAAATCTGAAATTTAGGCCCACTATGAAGATTCTTGGCCTAAGAACATCGAATGCTTCAAGTGAAAAATCAATTGTCAAGAATCTAATGAGTGCATATGAGAATGTGGGTTCCACCTCACGCACCAAGGATAGTAATGTCACACGACGTGTCATTACATTGACAATTGTAAGCCAACAAACAAAAAAAGCTTGCCTCATTAGAAAAACAAGTCAAGCATTGAAAATAAATAGAAAAACTTTAATGAGAGCTGTTGGAAGACATCAAAGAGTTGAGAATCCAAACACTAATGAATTGTGGGCATTCTTTGGGAGACTCCCACGGAAAGACAAAGTTGTTGTCAAAGCTTTGAGATCACTAATTAAAGACTTTTGGAAGAATTACACAAGGGTATCTCCTCTTTAGTGTCTTGGGCTAGGACATTCCTTATGCACCTATTCATGATGATTGTATGCATGACACAACAATATTTCAAAATTTCCTAATTGTCCTTTGTTACTACATGATGGTGGTTACCTTGATCGACTATATGGGGGATTGTCATCATGGGGGTTTGAAGCTTAAAAATAGTCATCACAACATCTACCATGGTCCAAGAAGGTAAACTCCATGCCTAATTTGAAACTACTCACAAAGGGCTTCATTCAAGTCATGATTGTTGTCTTCACATGTCTTCCTCTAGACTTTGGGACAGCGGTTATAACTTTTTCCATGGGTCAAGAAAATGAACTACAGATTGATTTTTCAGAAGTTATGAACCTTATGCATGTCTAGTCTTTCACCACAAGGGGAGGTGCATGATATTTGTGCATTTGGATATGAAGCAATAGAATAACCATGATGAGGCTTATCATCATCATTTATAAGGAATTTTGTAATTGCAACTGCCCTTGTAGACATGTATGCAAAGTGTGGAAGCATAGACAAGGCACGTGAACTGTTTGGCATGATGCCCCAAAGAAATGTTGCCTCATTGAGTGCAATGATTACAAGATATGAACAAAATGGATTTTTTGGTAAGGCTTTGGAAACTTTCAAGAAAATGAAATTGGCAGGTGTAAAGCCAAATTCTAAAACGTTCGAAATGGTATCTTTGGAACACGGTATAGACATCCATCAAAGCATAAAGCATATAGGAATTTTGTTAAATGTTGTAGTTGTAAGTACCCTGCAAGACATGTATGCAAAGTGTGGAAGCATATACTTGACGAACATGAACTGTTTGACATGATGCCTCAAAGAAATGTTGTCTCATGGAATGCAATGATTACAAGATATGCACGAAATGGATTTGTTGAAAAGACTTTAGAACTTTCAAGTAAATGCAGTTGGCACATGTAAAGCCAAATTCCACAACCTTTGCCAACATCCTCCCTATCTGTACACCAATATAGAATGTTTGGAATGACTTATCAACATCCATCAAAGCATAAAGGATATAGGAAATTTGTCGCATGCTGTAATTGCAGCTACCCTTGTAGACATGTATGCAAAGTGTGGAAGAATAGACAAGGCACGTGAACTGTTTGGCATGATGCCCCAAAGAAATGCCACCTCATTGAATGCAATGATTGCAAGATATGAACAAAATGGATTTTTTGATAAGGCTTAAGAAACACTCAATCAAATGCGATTGGCGGGTGTAAAGCGAAATTCCACAACCTTAGCTAGTATCCTCCTTGCCTATGCCAAAATGGACATCCATCAAAAGGATAAAACATATGGGAATTTTTTTAGATGTTGTAGTTGCAACATGTATACAAAGTGTGGAAGCATAGACAAGGCACGTGAACTGTTTGGCATGATGCCCCAAAGAAATGTCACCTCATTGAATGCAATGATTGTAAGATATGAACAAAATGGATTTTTTGATAAGACATTAGAAAATTTCAAGAAAATGTAATTGGCGGGTGTAAAGCAAAATTCCAAACCTTAGCCAGTATCCTCCTTGCCTATGCCAAAATGGACATCCATCAAAAGGATAAAACATATGGGAATTTTGTTAGATGTTGTAGTTGCAACTACCCTCAGAGACATGTATGCAAAGTGTGGAAGCATAGACAAGGCACGTGAACTGTTTGGCAGGATGCCTCAAAGAAATGTCGCCTCATGGAATACAATGATTATAAGATATGAACAAAATGGATTTTCTGATAAGCCCTTAGAAAGTTCCAAGAAAATGCAATTGGCAAGTGTAAAGCCAAATTCCAAAACCTTAGAAATGGTATGTTTGGAGCACGATATAGACATCCATCAAAGCATAAAGGATATAGGAATTTTGTCAAATCTCGTAGTTGTAAATACCCTGCAAGACATGTATGCAACTTGTGTGGAAGCATATACAATGAACATGAACTGTTTGACATGATCCCTCAAAGAAATGTTGTCTCATGGAATGCAATGATTGCAAGATATGCATGAAATGGATTTTTCATAAGGATTTAAAAAACTCTCAAGCAAATGTACAAAAATAAATTTCAACCATTTACGCAAATTTTGGCACATCTAAAACCAAATTGCACAACCTTAACCAACTTCCTCCTTGCCTATGCTATAATGGGATCTAGAGAACATGGTGTGGACAACCATCAAAGCATAAATGATATAGGAATTTTGTCACATGTATTGTATTTGCAAAGTTGCCCTTGTAGACATGTATGGAAAGTATGGAAGCATAGACAAGGCACGTGAACTATTTGAAATGATGCCTCAAAGAAATGCACAGTCCCACATAATTCAATGATTGCAAGATATGAACAAAATGGAGTATTTGAAAACGGTTTATAAACTTTCAAGAAAATGCAATTGGCACTTGTAAAACCAAATTCCTATAACAATAATTGATTATCATATTAAATATTTAATGTAAACTGTCATATACATAATGTCATGAACATACCATCTAGTTTATATAAAAAGCATATAGGCATGTCCAAACAAAGCCATACAGGCAAATATACAAAAATATACATCGGATTAACATACAAAAGTATGTATACAAAGCCATCTAAGCATACAAAAAATGTCCCTAAAACTATTTTCCTATGGACTTTTAGGAAATAATTGGTGGCCCTTCTTTGATTGTGAAGATAAAGAGCCAGTCAGTGACACATCCTCTCTCTGCCATCGAGTAGACCTCTTCGAATAAAGTTCATCCAGCTGCACCTATTAATACAAACAAACAATATGCACATTAGTATAGAAAATGTATGAAATTTATAACATCACATATGTAATTGATCACTTACTGCCAACTGATGATCACTCTCCATCATCTTGTCTCTCTCTTCACGGACTGGAGTTGTGACCTCCTATGAGAAGCATCAAGAAGCAAAATTGACTAAACATAAATATCATTTATGTACATCAAATGACATGAGATAAAACAAGAAATACAAAATTATGATATTTTTATGTTATTGGCTCATACCTTCGTCAAAGGATTTGCAGACATCATGGCTGCAGCAATGCCTATCTGCGCTGACTCACGAAGATCAGGAGGAGTCTCCACTATATTCAACATTTGAAAATCAAGTTCAAGATTATTCAAACAAAATAAATACATAACATTATTTTAAAAATGCATAATGATTAGAAATGGTTAAATTTACCTCCATAAAAATGGTGGTTTGGCGTCTAGGGGACCAAGGAAACCGTGGAGGTGCCAGTGACTGTTGAAATCATCAAATTATCACAAAATAATATTACCATTGACATATCTACAATAATTATGATTATGTGATAAATTACATACCTGCTGACTTGACCTCCTCTCATAACCCGCCAATGGACGGCTAATGGAGGCAGGATGAAGACTTTGACCCTAGAATTTCATTGCGCAAACAATTACATACATTATTTTTGACTTATAATATAGATAATCATATAAAATTAATTACAAATTTCAAATAACAATATACTAAATCAAGATGAAACTTGTAACAAATTACCTGAGAGTTAATACCAAATGTATGTTGTAAGAGATCATCACTGAGAACAAGATCATCCAATATGTCCTGCCCCTGTGTCGCATCATGCTGCCCCTATGTCATAGCATGCTACCTCTGTGTCGTAGAGTCCTATCATGCCTCCTGCGTCCCATAATCACATAGGTTCCCACATGTATTGCACAAATGTGGGGACAAATGATGCCTACTACTCTCACGCTCATCGGCCTGGGTAAAATCATTGGCATGTTGTGATAGAGTTTGGGTGAGAGTAGTCAATGAATGTAAAGTCTCCATCTCAACACTCTCCTTCAAAGCCAAAGGGAGTGACCTACATTCTGGCCTTGCTCGGGGTATAGGCACATGGTCTTCATCTCGCTAAGCCCCAGGTCTATATTGGGTAGAGCCACCACCTCTACCCTGGAACTCACGAATGTCAAAATAATTCAGAATCTTGTTGAGGACAAACTCGCAATAGAGTTTCCTCAAGAAATATTGTGGTACCTCAACATTGTTGCATGGGCGCTCATCGAAGACCATGTACCATCTATCCCAAAAGTTTTGAGATATTTCTTCATTCCTACACCAATGTATAGGAAACCATTTGCAACTTTCTTCTAATCTTTGGCTGGTTTTGGGATTAATAAAGTGTGCACATAATTAAGATTTTATAATTTTTTCATTCTTTACTTGTTCATATGACAACTTGTCGGCATAATATTACCGACTCCTAGATCCCTATAGTCTTGGAATTTGGTGATTTATTTTGTCACCAAATCTGTGTGGGAAACAATCTCCTATAGTGATTTTGCAAGTGCCCTCCTACAATCAATGGTTCCACTTGGATTATTTAGGGTTTGAATAATAGTTTCAAGATGTTTCTTGTTTTCTTCTATTATCCCTAGGTAGTGTTCTTGATTATCCCTTACATGAAAAGGAGGTGAAGGTGGGTTTTGAGGGTTTGGAGGGTTTTGGGGGTTGTTTTCACCCTCCTCAGTTGGATTTAGGTTTTCTCCTTCTCCAATAACTGTAAATGCAATATAAAAACAAATCAAACATTGCAAAGCTAAAAAATTATTTTTAAACTAACAAAATCAGTCAAACCCTACCTTCTTCCTGTGCTGGAGCCTCCAAATGTGCGCGACGATGTCTTTGGTGGAGAGGTGGCATTGTGAATTTCTTGTTTTCTCTATTATACTTGATTCAATGGCCTCTTCTTCAATGCGATCGTGTTTTTTCTTGTTTTCTTTGCTGCTGTGAGGAGAATAGTCGCGGCGTGAATGAGCAGAAAATATATTTTTTTGCTTTTATACAAAGCAAAACGCGAGCGCATTATAACGCGCTTGCATTTTTCTTTAATTTTGGAAATGGTGGCAACGTTTTGGTCCCCCATCTCCTTGCATTTACCCATATTCCAAAAGAGAAGAGAAAAAAATTTGATGATAAGAGTAAAAAATGCATCCTTGTTGGATATGATGATTCTAGTAAAGCCTATCAATTGTATATCCTAAGGAAAACAAACTTCACATCTCTAGAGATTTCAAGTTTGAAGAAGAGTGTCACCTTCAAGTATCCACCATGTTGATTTGATAGAAGATGATAGTGTCATATCATCATCCTCACCCAAAAATGTTGAGTCAGAATTGGAAAAGTCCTGTTGAATCTATAGAAGAAAAAGAAGAAATTGATGAGCCAAATTCAAGCTCATTGTCCACTCCACAATCTAATGTCCCTCCAAGGAGATCATAATTAGTGGGGAGAACACCAATCAAATTGCAAGGCTATGAGGTCAATTGTGGATTAATGGCAACTATTATAAGTGCTCATGAACAAGCACTTTTGATGAAGCAATAAAAGGAATAAAATGGCAAAGTGCTATGAATCAAGAGATGGATTCAATTCATTAGAACCAAACATGGGAGTTGGTTACTTTACTAAATGGAAAGAAAGTCATTGATTGTAGATGGGTTTTAAATCTAATTGTTCAATTGACAAGCACAAAGCAAGACTGGTAGCTAAAGACTATAACCAAATTGAAGGTGTTGATCATGAGGAAACCTTAGCTCTAGTTGCAAAGATGATCATTGTTAGAATGTTGATAGCACTTTCTTCACATCATAGTTAGGAAATCCACCAAATGGATGTCAAAAGTGCATTCCTCAATGGAGATTTGAGAGAGGAGGTATATGTCACACAATCTCTTGATTTTGTTGAAAAAGGAAAGGAGCACATGGTATGTTTCTTAAAGAAGGCATTATATGGATTGAAATGTAAGCTCCATGAGCTTGGTAAAAAAAATGTGATAAGTACTTTCTTGAAAGGGGATTTCAAAAATTTGATGCTGATCCAAATTTATACATTAAGAATTTTGATCACAAGCTACTATTCATTATGTTGTATGTTGATGGTTTGCTCATTACTGAGAATAATCAATCATTTATATATGATGTGAAAGAAGATATGAAGATCAATTTTGAGATGTTTGATCTTGGATTACTTCATGACTTTCTTGGAATTGAAGTGTGGCAAACACTTAGAATCTCTCAAATGAAGTACAATGGAAAGAAATTCTCACATGGTTCAAAATACAAGACTATAAAGCTTCATCAACACCAATGGAGACAGTAACTGAGTTGACTGAAGACCCAAATGGTAAATCAATTAATGAAACATTATATAGGATTTTAATAGGAAATTTGATTTACTTGACTACTACTCATCCAGACATCAATGACAACACTTATGAAGCCACACAGTGTCTCTTGCCAACACTCCCAAGCTCCTTGGGAATAGTCACATAAGATAGGTGTCATTGTGCTCAACTTCGAGACATGCTGCACTAAATTCTCTGATGTGGTCTCTTAGATCACCCTTTCCTTGATGTTTGTCAAATTTTGGTACCTCAAATTTTGAGGGGAAACGTATCATGATCAAGCCATTGTCAAAAGGATATGGTGAAATATCCTCTAGAGACTAGTGCTTTGAGGATGCTCCGGTTTGAATGTCTGAGAGCTGTTGCTACAAGACTTGGATTTGTTGAGTCAATAAGTCTAGAGGGTTTGTGGTATCCCTAGTCTCGTCTGTTTTGGGAACCTCTTGTGTGATCTTGGGAGTTTCCATGTCATTTGTAGAGCTAGTTTCTTTTAAGGTGGAGGTGTCAAAATCTGATGGAAGTTTGGCCCCTTGTTGTGCTAGCATAAGGAAATACTTTTGAAGGTCCATGTTTAGGGCCTTGTCCGTCATCTTTTGAAATTTTGAGTCTTGTGAAGCACCTATTACTTCCCCATATATGATTTCTTCCTCTCCATCATTGTGAGATGGAGATGGTATGTCTGTGTTCAAAGGATCCTTATCTTGCTTTTCTTTGGATTTTGATCTAGTTGCAACCATAAAAACCATTTGATGGGGGTGAAAGTTGGATGAAAATGATTGTGAATGGACGTTTTTGGTGTGGTTGAGATGACAAGATTTTTCCTAAGGTTTGAAGTTTGATCTACTGTTTGCTCAAACAAATGTACTCTTGAGGTAAAAGATAGTCAAAGTAGGGAGAGTTGATCACCACTACTGATATAGACTACTTTTATCAAGATGGCACTAGTGTAGTTCCGAGATGAAGGATGATATATCCTATTATGAAACTAACTAGATTTTTGTTTTGAGTTTTTTTTGGAAGATTTTAATGACACCCTAGTAGGGAACTTGGTTTCTTTTGTTTGATGTTTTTGCTTTGGATGATATGGCAAATGGAATGATTTGGAAAATGGATGTGACACTAATTTGTATGGTTTTTCTAAGATCACAAACGAGGTATATGCAATAATGGGTATCCAAAACTGGTTCAAAATTTTCTCTAAAGTGTACGGAATATCTCTCTATTTTGCATGCACAGCTTTAGATGCACAAGAGAACTGGTCAAATGCGCAGGTCTAGTTGAAATGCTCTAATTTTTTAATGTGCAGTACTGTGGTTCATATGCGCCTCACTGTGTGTCAAATGCGCAAAAGTATTGTATGCACATCAAAATGTCTCAAATGCGCAGCAAAATGGGTCAATTGTGCAACAGGATTAAATGCGTAGCAGAATGGTTTAAATGCGCAGTAGGATCAAATTCACAGCAAAACTTGTCATATGCGCAACATAATGGTTTATACACGTAGAACTGTGGATAGTGTTGTCCTTTTGTTAAGGTTTGTAAATGAGATAAAAACATTATCATAATCACTACGTGGAAAGCACGAGTGCTTCCACTAGCCAAACATCAGATAAGATATACAACCCCATCGTCATATTAGGAACTAAGTCCATTTGTTGATTGCTCTCGAAAGGGACACTAGGTCCGCATCAGTATAAATGTTTGTCGTCATCCTTTTGCTAGGTGGAAACACTAGAGGAAGGGAAACAATAAATAGAGAGAAGAAACAAGTGTCTTAGGGATAGTCACATAGGAGGGTGCTCCTTGAAAGGAAGCTAGGTGTGCGGAAATCACTTCCTACACTAATCTAATGAGGAAAGATGTATGCAAATTCAATTTAATTCTTACAACTACAGCAACATAGAACATCTAACAGAGATATTGCAGCAATACACATACACACAGAAAGTAGACAGAAGAGAGAGATAAGATATACGTGGGGAAAACCCTTGCGGGTAAAAAACCCCACACTCCAAAACATAGCTCAAATGTATTACAGTAAACAATAACAGATTACAATATAGTTTCAGAGCCAATGCTCTTTCAGGAGTCTTCGAATGTCAAATCTAGAGATATTCTGGCAGCATAACAGTACTTGTACTAAAGTTATCTATCTCCCATCCAAGCACCTGTTTATATAGAGTTTACAAGGCAAGTATGGAACCTTCTAGAGATGGGCGTCCATCTTGGACTCATGCCCCAAAACTCATGCCTAAGGACACTTGTCCAACATGCCATCCCGAAGTGGGCGCCTGGTCCCAAGATAGGTTACGGCAGATGCTCTTACGCACCTTACAGCTGTCATAGAATCTGTCATATACTGACTAAAAATATCATATTCCTCTTACATGTAATAACCTCCCTTGACTGCCCAAAGATGCCTTTCTCTCGTGCAAAGATACTCACCGACACTTGTCATTAATTAAAAATCGTTTGAGGTTTCAGGGGGCTGCCCCTAGACCCCGTAAGGGGCTACGCCCCTTGACCCTGTCTTGGGGGCACTGCCCCCAAACCCCCGTTAATTATTCAAGGGGGAAACTGCGGCTGCCAAAGTCACCAAAATTTACCCTGCTACATATACATAAGGTGCTGACTATGCCAACTCAACATGGGATAAATAAATACAACATTAGGAATTTGCAAAGGTTGAGATACCTTAATTCCCAACACTCCCAAGTCACCAACCATGACACTATGTTCGTCAGACACAACACGCAATAATGAAATCAGAGAGAGAGGCAATATAGAAGAATAATGATACAAATAGAAGAAGGTCACAACAGAGGCGGTCACCTGGTATCCCGAACCTTACAGGAGAATCCAAGGTCATCCCAGGAGGCCTAAACAACACATAACACATCACGGGGGAAGCACATCATGAGAGAGATAAAGGGTTAGAGATACTTACCTGTAAGGCCCCTGTCGGGCTAGAAATTGTCTATAAGTAAATCATCGTCGTCATCGTCCCATTCCCTAATGATGGAGGATAGTGGGACATTTGGTACCATAGCCAAATTCATATCTTGTTCATCATGTTGTTCATTGAGGGGATCATTATTGTTTTGTTGAATATTGGGATCAATGTTCTCTTGTTGAGAGGCAAGGTTTATAGCATATTCTTGTCTTCTTTTTATTCTTTCTCTTGCTTTTCTATTTCTCTTTGTTCGACCACTTATCTTTTGTAAGACAGGGCCTTTCTCTTTCATAGGTTGTTGCAAATTAGAAGATGAAGCACCGAGATCAAACCTCACTTGTCGCGATGGAAGATTTTGTTGTTGACATTGATCTCCTGATTCTTGTAAGGATTTCGGGGGAGGGACCTCAGCATAGGGACCTTGTCCTTTCAGTCTAAAGTGCTCTTCACATGCGGGTTGTTTCTCTTTTGTCATTTTTTGTGTAGGAGGATTAGGTGTTTCAGTTTTATCCCAAAAGTAACTCAACTTGTAATGTGTTTTATGACCCAAAGGTCTATACTTGTTGCGAGGGACAGTGATTATACAACCATCCAGAGGGAATTTTAGATAATGGTGTGTTGTTGAAGGGATAGATTTCATTTCTTTTAGCCAAGGGTGTCCCAATTTTATGCGAAAATGGTTAGAAATAGGGACAACATCAAACCATTGTTCAACATGTTTTCCAGAAAGCGTTACTAACAATAATATCTTTCCCAAAGGCTTGATAAAGGTTCCCGTATGTGTCTTAATCATCATGCTCGAGAGGTCATAAGAACCTTGCATTAGTTGATGTTAAAAGAGGAACTCCTTAGTGGAAACATTAGTCATGCAATTAGGATCGATAAGAGTTTCGTCCATAGGATTTCCCATTATTTTCACAGTGATGTAAAGAGGTCCTTCTTTGTCTCCAGTTGTTCTATCATGAGGTGTAAAGACAATTTCAGGTTCGGGTGCTTTTCTTTTCATGTAAGGTCTAGGAGGGAATCTATTGTTGTTATTATGATTAAAGGCCATGTTTATATTCTCAACTCAATGCCAAATCAGATTTTGAAAGCTTGTTCAAAATTGGTGCAAAAGACAAGAGCAAAAATAGCCTAAAATCCTTGATTTTTTGTACTTTTTCAAATGTAAATGAATGACCCAAAGGGTGTTATGAGGATTTAAGTCAAGGGAAGAAAGTTATATGTCTTATATTAGTCCAAAACAGAAATAAATCCACTCTCAACACAATCTTGATGCAAATTTACAATAATTCCAAGTCGATTATAGCGAAAATATGTCAAAATAGGCAGTTTTTTCACCAAAATTCAATGCAAGAGAGCATGACAAAGGGTGTTGTGAGGAAAGTGATGATGGAAAGCAAGTAATAGTAAAAATAACAGCCTCTTGGTGATAAAATATCCAACACAACATGCTTTTAGTGCCACTTAAGGTCAAACCCTAGTGAAAATATAGCAAAAATAGGTTATTTTTCATGGTTTTTCAACTCCAAGACCTAGCAAAAGAGGTGTTGTAAGAAATTTTAGGAGGGATAGTGAATGATATCAATAATATCAGTCACCTCAATCCATAAACCTGATCACAACACACTTGGAGTGCAAACTAGGTCAAACTCTAGGGCAAAAATTGTCAAAATGTGTAGTTTTTTGCCAATTTTTCACTACAAGAGCCCGTTAAAAAGGTGTTGTGAAACTTTTTATGAGGGAAAGAAAATTATTATCCTGATAATAGAAAATTAATGCAAGAATACCTTTCACAACACACCTATGGTGCAAGTTTATGAAGTCGATAAGGCCAAAATTAGTGAAAATTGTCATTTTTGAAACCCTAGGTTTTAGATTTTGAGACAAAATGCTCTGCGAATGGTTTGAAGTCTAATTTTTGTTGGAAATTACATACTCTCAGATCTGAAAATTATTTTCAAGCTCAAACGTGCAAAATGCTCGTACAAATTTAATGAAAATGCACCAAAATTGCTAGTTTTTGTTGAAATTTTCAATGCAAAAATGCAAATAATTTAAATTTAAATGCAAATTCACACTAAAATGCAAGACTGCAGCCAAATGAAAATTTGAATGAGCCTCTAAATTAGTAGAAAAATCTGATAAAATATTTTTCCTACAACCCTAGATTTTGGAATTACTAGGTTATCTAAAAATTGTCAAAATTCCACAAAACCCTAGCAATTAAATGATGAAAGTGCAAAGTAAGTTTTTGAATTTTTGTATTTTACTGTAATTTGTATCAGATATGATGTAAAAATTGTGAATTAGGAAAATTTAGGAACAACTGACACAATTTAGTAAGCCCAACAATGCAATTTTTTTGTATTTTTCCAATTTTTTCAATTTTTTTTGAAATTTTCTCATTGCAATGAAATAAATGACTATATGAATGAATGAAATCACACCAAATCTGTAGACAAACCCTCAACAAGTTGCAATTTAAGTCCAATAACATGGGTTCACCAAAATGTTTAGGGTAAAATTGGATTTGTTAATCTTTTGTTGTTTAGCTGTTAAAATCTGCCTCTCCACTAAACATTGAAGGATCTAGGGTCGAGTGGCGAGCACTATCATAATCTAGAGTCACTTTCAGATGTAGGGAAACTTGGATTAGGGAATTAATTATCAATTTTTCATTCTCCTATGCTCAATTGACTATTAAAACCCTAATTATGCAAATACGACAACAAATTAATGAATTACGGAAAATCCTCTTGCAAACGGGAGTAAAATACAAAATTATAGAGTACCTATTTTTGGGGTTCTAAAGTGGAATAGTCAGGGACATTGGAGCGGGTGCCCAAGTCTAAGACCCTATTTTCTATCCGGATCCGACAACAAGATCTGCAACCTGAATCTTCTGTATCAGAGATTTTCCTGACATGGGACTTCAGGGACTAGGGAGCAGGCGCCCTAGTTCAGGGGGTAGTTTTTCTTCTTTTTCTGCACTTCAGATACTCCAATATACTCCTCTACAACTTTACTCAGTCTAGCTCCTCAACCTGTAACCTGCAATCATGAAGACTTGGTTTGGGGGTTGCGGTGTTTAGGAGCTTGCCTCAGGCAAGCCTCGAAAGGACACTTAAGTCTTCCAAACACCTTTGTTAAATAGAGAGAGCATGCCCTTGTGAGGCAGAGGCCAAATCCAAATGAAATAATGATAGAAAACACAATGATATTTCACCTTGTAGTGAGGCTTTCATGGAGGAAGATGCTCTTCATGCCATGAAGGAATTGATGCTCAAATCTGCAAATATCAACACACAAACCACACAAGTCTGCTCTTGCAACACAATAGAAAGACTTGAATCACCTTAGGAGTGCATGAACATCACAATTGACATCTAGTAATCATCTAGTTTACAAATGAATGCCTACACATGCTTATATATGCATCTACAAGCACTCCTGCCAAGAAATTAAAATTCAAACTTTACCGTGTCGGTAAAATAACCAAATAATGGTCATAAACCAACACCCAGAAATTGGGGTTGCCCCAAAATAGGGCAGGACTAGGGCGCCGGCACCCAAGTCCTCCCCCCTATTTTGGCCAGGGTACAGCTCAAGGGGTCCTCGTAGGTCCGATTTGCCATGAAACCCAGGGCTCATTCCATTAAGATGCCAAAATATGAACTAAACCCTAAATGCACTTAAATGACCCAGGAGATAAACCTTACGAGGGAAAAGCCCCCAAGGGGACATTTTCCAATGTTACAGTTAGTAACTTGGTAGCACTGACTCCCCTCCATGGCACTCACTTCTCACACATACCAAGTTACAGTTCCTCCAAAGAGTTGAACTTTTCTGTCTCCACACTAAATGAGTGTATGATGTTGGACAACTCTAGAGGTTCCTCATGTGTCACCAAATAGGGGATTTTGGCTTACTACAACAAAAAGATTTTAGTCAAGGCATCTGTTCGGGTGGTTACACGTGCGGCAATTCACTTTGATAAGGAGGCTTCCTGGCCTGCAGAGGTTACACTCCACAGGGTTTTGGGGCAAACATTGGTCGGTGTAACACAACAGCACCCATTGCTTGCAACTTTTGTCACAAACATCATTTATTTATAGTGACTTGGAGGTGGCTTGGCTTTAGCCTGTTATCACTTAAGGTCATCCCACTTGGAAGGAAGGAATTCCAAGGGCACGCCTCTCTAAAGGTTACACATGTAAAATGATAAGTTTGGCATTCTGATCACCCAAGAAAGGGGAGAGCATATGGCTATTATCATTTCCAAGCATGGATAACAGTGGTTCTTTATCTTCCTAGTTAAAAGAAAAATAACTAAATGTGTTAACTCTACCAAGCACAAAAATTTGTAACAAGATAGCAATAACTTGGAAAAGATTGTTTATTTTAACCTTCTAAAAAATCTAGGTGTAGATTGTTGCTTGATAAATTAAACAAGTGTTATTTTCCCCTATTAAGCTATGTGATGGATTATAGTGCAACATAGTAAAAACATAAAGAAATTGTTCAGTTTTAACTCCTAGGTTGGGACTAGATGCAAGTTGTGATGCAACAAAATGATTTACTTTCCTCCTAGTTATGTCTATGTGATGATTTGCGTGAACATATTAAGTTACTCTCTCCTAATTAGTTTTAAGTGGCTTAATAATGCAGCTAAAATGACTAAGTCCAGCTCCTAACACCTATAAATGAGAGTTAGTATGAAAGATCAGATAAACACATTACAACTTTCTCTGACAAATTATATGCATAGATCTGCAGGTCATATGCGCAATATTACGATTCATATGTGCAGATTTACAAAAGCGCATCAATAATGATTAAATGCATAGGACTGTGCTTTGTATGCGCAAAAAGATCAGAAGTGCGGCAAAATGTGTTAGATGCGCAACAAAACAAGTCAAATGTGCAAAAATATTGAATGCCATGCAGAATGTATCAGATGCACAACAAAACAAGTGGGATGCACAGAAAGATTGAATGCAGTGCAGGAAAGATTGAATGCGTAGAACTGGAAGTTGTATGCACAAGAACGACCTGTCGTGACAGAACCTTCACAAAACACTCAAATTGAAGTTAAAAATGGGGCAAGGCCCCACGGTGGGTGTCAGAAATGTTAGTGGAAAATGTGAACAATAGTGTTAAACAACTAATCATCCAATAACTTAATGGAAATTGATGTAAACACAAGTAAACCAAGAATATACCTTCAAAGACTGTTTTACCTCTATGCTTCCATTGTTTGCCTATCTTTTCTTGATCTTGATGGTAATGGAGCTCTCAGAAGTGTGCACTTCCTTGCTGTTGAAGATGACAAGAGTAGAACGACTATAGGTGGTTTATGCAATGGAGATGACACTAAAAATGCAATACTAATGGATATGGATTCATGGAGACATGATTGGATGAGGATTGTGATAACGCAGTTGTGTGAATGCAAATGGAGATAACTTTGCCAAAGGCACGCTGTAATGATTCCTATAGAGTAATATTGCTTAAGCTTAGATGGATCCAAATGGGTGTGAAGACCTTGCTTATATAGGTTGAGGGAAGACCAAATCCAAGTGTCAATAGATCCATGACTGGAAGAATTACATGTGAGGTGTACGGTTGAGAAAGATTGAGAGAATGTGCGTGAATTAGGAGAGGACAAGTGTCCAAGCCTTCTTCATGAGTTATGGGAGTTAACAGAATAGATTGAGGAGTTACCTGAGATGATTGATCAGTTAATTGGGTTGATTAGGGAGTCAACATAATAGATTGACCAATGAACTCAATTGACTAATTAGTTAACTGTTTGGATTGATGAGTTAACTAATATGACTAGAGGATAAATAGGACATGTGGGTGAGGGAATATTAGCTAATTAAATATTAAAATATTTAATTTTGTGTACAACAAGGTGAGGTGGATTTATGGAATCTGGACTTAGGATAGAGGAAATTAGGACTAATTAAATAATTTAGAATTATTTAATTATGTGAGACATTAGAAGAATTAGGGGATTTAATTAATTAAAATGATTTTTATTTAAGTATTGGGATAGTGAATCAATCAAATAAATTAGAATATTTATTTAATTGATAGAAGAATAAGAATTTAAAATAAATATTAAAATATTTATCTAGTTCGACATGAGCCAATTTTAGGTGTATATAGTCTGAATTAATACCCTTGTTCTGCTCCACATAAGGTCTTTTCTCTCTGCATCTTGATCCATATCCTCTTTTCTCTCCAACACATGAATACTTCCATCTATACAACCTTCTAAACATACAAGTAACATGTTTCCATTTTTCTCCATCAATCCATCCATAATCCACTTGTATACAATCTATCATAGGATTTCTCCTCCTCATTTTATTCCAACACATCTTTTCAACATGATTCCTCAATCCACAAAACTTACAAGGGTATAAATCCCAACACAATTCTTCTTCATGTCCATATCTATTACAATGAGAACAATACATACCCCTTCTTCCTTGAGTTGATCTATTTGAACTTGTAACAATATCCTTGCCTCTGTCATATCCAAGTCCTTCACTTCTTGATCTTATTATTGTTTCAATAGGTTATGTAATTCCTTGTTGACTCTTTCCCAATCCTTTTCCTTCATATCCCATTCTTTGCATGATTTTGAAACCAATACTATCACCAACAACTGCAGGTTCAGTTGCACTGTCATCTTCAACTTCATTTTCTAAAGAAGCTTTTGCAGTATCACATAAATCATTAGTATCACAAGAAACATCACAATGTTCAAGCTTAGAGTTCAGACTTCCATTCTCTTCCCTGCATAATACAAGTGACTACTCCAACTAATTAACACATTCCTTCAATCCAGATATTTCACTCTTTTGTAGATTGTTCTTCTTTCTTAATTCTTCCAAAATTTCTTCTAGATCTTTGTTCCTCTCTTCCACCTTTCCAAACAACTTGAATCCTTTTTCCAATTCTTCAAATCTCTTTTCAAAATACTCAAACAACTTCAACTCTTCTTCTAATTCTTCATTCCTCCTTTTTACATTTTCCAATTCTTCTTCAAGAGCATCATATCTATCTTCTCCTAGTTCTTTTATCCTTTCCATCAATTCTGAATTACACCTCTTGATTTCACACAATTCTTCTTCTAGAATATCCTTTTCGCATATTATGTTTTCATTTTCTTTCTTTATCATTTTTCCAATCTTCCCCTTTAAAAAAAATTGGATAAAGAACTTACTTTTCAAAGCTTACCTGAATCTTTCTTGCCTTGATCTTCTTCAGCGGTGACACTTATTACTTCTAGGGTTTCACATTTCTTTCAACATTGTCTTCCTTCCCAGTAGATTTGCAACCATCTCTGATACCACTTGATGCAGTCAAGGTAGGAGGGTCCGATGAGGGACTATCCAACCTTGCAGCCTTAAACTACTAATAGCATGATCAATTAGAGTTGCAATGGAAGTATATAGCTAACAACAGAAAGAAAGAGACATTCATAAGCACATGACACAAGATATATCCTAGGAAAACTTTAAAAGGGAAAAACCTAGCCTTTAAAACTCATTCCTCTTTATATTATGATCACAAAAACATATTACATATGCCTCTAGGGATTTACAAATGTTAGGCCACAACCCATGGTTACAACAGATTCATATAATAACACTCTTCCATGATTTACTTCTCAATTGTCTGTTCTGCAACTCCTTCTGCTCTTTGTTATGCTCTCTTCTCTGTTCTACTACTTCTTTGGATCAAAACACTTATCACCTTGCTTCATAACTTCATATACTTTTTCATTCTTCATTCTGTACCTTGAAACAATCATTTATCCTTCATTTATATCCTCTACAAGCCTTCATAACTTAATTAAGTCGGTCTAATTGCAACAGCTAGTATGAAATGTGTAGACACGGATAGGTCGGGCCTAAACATAAGGTATTTCTCTACTAGTGCATAGAACTTCATGCGGATTTCCATGAAGCTCATCTAGGTCCTCAACTTCCTTGAATGATGTTCCTTTTAGCTCCATAAGTCATGGAATTGCTCTGCAAGCCAATTAGACTCCACTGAACACAGTCATCTCTGCTATGTGAAAACAGGTAATCTTCTGATAGCGATATCTTTCCAAAAACTAACCCAAATGATCTAGATTTTGGATATGATGTAGAAGACAATGTCTAGGTGCTAAGTCCAACTCTACAACCTCTGCTATGTAAATGCAGTAAAATGCGGTAATCTCCAAGGTCACTCTCCCCAACACTCTACAACTCAGTGTTAACTATCCCAATTGATTTGAATGCTTTCGGATGCTCCTGCATCACTATCCCACCAGGATGCTTGGAGGAAGGAGAAATCACTTCTAATAAGAGAAGGGAACTAGCATTCCCCTTATTCAATTAGGCAGTTTCTCACAAGATGAGTTTTGGCAATTTAATCACTATTCTACTCTTGAGGAGCCAGATAGTGATGACATGCCGCTTGATTCACATCAATGAAATTTCTCTCCTAGAATGTTTGAGGTATCATTGATCTCCCTAGGAAGTTTATTGTGAGAGATACTCGACATCAATTTTTAGACTTAGATGTTTTTATTTGTAAGTTAAAATCATTGGGTTTTTTCAACTACTTGTCATGTTAGTTGGCTAGCCAACTCTTTTTAGCATAGCAATCATGACACATGTCATGGAGGTGTTGTCACCTTTCTTTCTCCATGCTGACATTCACATATTGTTGATCATGGATGTCACCCCACCAATTGGGCTATCTAGACCCTTCTCAATATCAATAATCATTATTTTTGTATTATTAATGTTTATGCTTCCAATGATATGGTTGAAAGATTTGGCTTATGGTGATGGATCATTGATTAAATATCTACCGCCACTTGGGTTATGTGCGAGGATTTAAGATGGTAGAGATGGCTTATGATAAAGATGATTATCTTCCTATGCATTGGATAGCTCGTGAGAGGGAGGCTTGGTATTACATATGCAATAAATTAGGCCTTTTTGATCCTAACATTAGCCATCGTCATGATCATCCCCTCTAGTTTATGCGGAGTAATTTATGTTCTAGATCTAACAAAGTTTATAAATGGCTTGATGGTGCTATGATCTCAGCCCAAGCCTTTTTTTCTATTTTGCCAGTTGTTTTCCTTCTTCCAATGGTTCCTTTTCCAGATTTCCTTCATTCTGATCACTCTCCCATCTAGTTTCATATTTATTGGTAGTTTTCTCATCCAAATAATAATAAGACACAATTATTTATCAATACTTCCTTGCTAACTCATCAACCCACATTGACCCATATTTGTCAGATTTGGAATCTTTAGTCAAGGCCTCTTAAGAAGACAAGTTGGATTGACTAGTGGAATAATAACAAGTGCATCACTCATTTCCTTCACATGTATGGCCACTAGATGGTGACGTTTCACCTCCACTCATATGAGGCTACCACCTCAGAGCTCTGCTAAGCCACTGTTGCACTCAAAGTCAATCCATTTGCTCCTACTCTCTAATTGTAGGTGGTTGAGCTTTGCCATCAAAAGTAGATTGTTGATAATCATACTACTAGAGGGGCCCAAATTAAGGCTAGATTGCATAGTTGGGGATAGAGCTTCTAAATAATTATTCCAAGCTCTTCATGCCCACCACACCTCCCAAGACATTAAGTAAATCTGTGATGATAACCAATTGCTCAAAGAGATCCTAAATATTATGTAGGCCTTTGTTCAGTAGTGCTAGAGAAAGTTTTCAAAGATCAAAAGAATTCTCCTTAATGTGATCATGCTCTACAAGAATGTCTTCATGTTGTCCCTTGTATGATTTCCTCTTCTCACTGTGTATTGTGATAATTGCTCTCCATTGCCAACCTTCGTGAAGCTATCTTCACTATGGACAATGAGAAAGCCCTAGGGTGCGATGGTTTTCCTTGTGAATTTTATAAGACACTCTAGGACATTGTGAGTGAAGATCTTCATAAAGTTCACCTTGAATATTTTCACTCTAATTATTTAGGAAAATTTATTAACAAAGGCAACATTAAGTTCATACCTAAGTCTATAGATCTTGAGTCATATTTGTAATTGGCAATCGATCACCTTGCTTAATGTATCTTATAGGATAATTGCTAAAGCACTCACCTTGAAATTGGGACATCTTTTACTACAAATCATCCAACTTGAGAAAACTAGCTTTATCAAATCCATATTTATTTTGGATAATATTATTTTTGTGTGGGAAGGTATGGAATGGGCCCATCGCTCTCAATAAAAACCATTTTTATCAAAATTGATTTTGCTAAAGCCTAGGACCACATCTAGTGGTCCTTCATCGTTGCTATGCTTCAGGCTTTAGGATTTGGCCCACACTTTGTTTAATATGTGCACACATTCTTTTTGCAAATGCCTCTTCTTGCATCACTATCAATGGCTACCAATCGTTTTCGTTTGGGTTGTTTAGGTCCATTCGTTAAGGATGTCCTTTGGTGCCAACCCTTTATGTTCTTGTTGCTAAGGGCTTTGGTTATCTTTTAGTCCACTTGGTCTCCCAACAACTTGTCAAAGGCATCTCTCTTCCCAATTCTACTACTCAACTAGTGAATGGGAATTTTGATAATGACTCTATTGGTGTCAAGCACCTCCCAGGAGCACAACCTATAGGATAAACCTTCACAATATGAGAGAAGAAAAGATATTTCACCAGAATGATGAAAAATATTAATGAGATGCTAAAATATTGTACATTAGCCTTGCTTATAAAAGCAAGGAGAAAGCCAGTAAAAATATAACTGGCAACAACTAATTGTTAAATGAATGCACCAAAATGCAACTACCAACTAATATCTAATAGGCACCTAATAATGCAAATTATGATGCCTAAGTAAAACTTAAGCAAACGTAAATGGTAAAAACCCATTTACTCCAACACCCCCCCTTAAGTACAACTTAGGGAGTTATTATGCAATATGAGCAAGATGCAATATGGGTCCTGGATACACAACCATGTTAGGTGCCCATTTACAATGCAAAATGCAATGCAATGCAATCTCTCACAAGCGGAGAAAAGGAGAAAACCTAGTGGGACAAAACTCCTCTCCAAAAGAGAGAAAAGAAAACAAAATGATGCATGGAGGACTCATTAGTTCCCCCCAAGGACTACATACATCATGTATATACAATCAATGATCCTCCCATAGGAAGGGAAAAGAGAGACACTATATCCCCCAATAATGAAGAAGCTCCAATACCGATGAAGTATGCCTGGAAACAAAAGATGATCCAATGCCTACAAGCAACACCTCTCCCCTTAGGAAGAAATAAATCCACCAAATGATGAATAAGCCACTCCATATCCAATTAAAAGAAGGAGGAAGGAAGTTTCCAAATAGAAATCTCTGAAGAGTGAGGAGGAGACTCTAAGCATGAATAATCCACCACATAATCATGATAAAAAAACAACCAAGAAATGTGACAAATCAAGTGAAGGAGAAACTCATCAATGTCAATCTCCAAAGAAGATATAGATGTATCAATAGTCATGTTGAAACTGTCATCAAAGATGAGAGAAATCCCCTCAAATATGTCTCCCAAATCTACAATATGAGACTTCACAAACAAGTCTAAAATACATGCCAAATACTCATCCAATAAAGCAAGATCTGAAACACTATGATCAACCTGCTCAAGAGTAAGACCCAAATCTAAAGAAGCGAGAGGAGAAGGAGGAGGAAGTTCAACACTAATCTCTAGAACACCAAGATTTAAATGACCAACCTTCACCTCACAAACATGTTCACCCTTGATGGAAGGGTATGAACATCAGCCAAAGGAATATCATCATCGAGAGCAAAATGAGAAAAAGAATACAAGTGAGATGCATGATCCACAACCCCAGTAGCAATGATATCTCTAGTCTCTATGTCCTGAATCTATACATAATCAGGAGTGAAATCAACTGTATTACCTTGTGCACCATGAGTAATTTGATAAACTGAAAGGAGATTAGTGGTTAAGGAGGGTACACAAAGAACAACATTAAAGGATCCTTCACCCATATCAATAAAACCTTTCCCACAAACCTTCATGTATGTATTATTACCCATCAAAATATTAGATGAACTACAAGGCTCAAAAGAAGAGAACATATCCATAGAAGATGCCATATGATGAGATGCTCCTAAATCAAGAAGCCATATCCCATTTTTTAGGAATAGTGGAAGCCAAGAGTGCCTTACCTTTCATCCCATTAGAAAATCTTGAATTCCCTCACTGTGTAGATGAAGATGCTGCCAAATGTGATGCGGAAGAAGAAGGAGAGGAAGACTCTAATGAGGACAGCGGGACATGTTGTTCTTTTGAAGAAGGTGAGTAAGCTCATCAATCTTCTTAGTATAACACATGTGCTCATCATGTCCATATTTCTTGCAATAAGCACATTTGCTCTTCTTCCTTTGTGATGGTTTCTCTTTAGAAGAGGTCTTGGTCTCAAGAGTGGGCTATGAAGGAGGATCCTTAACTTTCTCTTTAGACTTAGAATCCTTATTCTGCTTCTTGTCCTTGCCACTTGAAGCCTTAGGATCTTTTGCAAGAAGTTCTTGAGCCTTTATAAGTGTCAATGTGCCCGTTTGTGCCAACTTTTCTTGTTCCCTTGTGAGTTGCGCTGCAAAACCATCAAGAAAAGGCATTTTGTGTGCACTACCTAGAGCATCCATTGTAGCATAAAATGCAAAAACAAATACAAAATAATCAGGACCTAACTTAGAGAGAGTAGATAGAATCAACTACTCATCATCCTTTTTAACCCCACATTCAGACAACTCCAATTTGAGAGAATTAAGCTTGGCGAAAAAGACTTGGATATTATCAAAATGTCCAGGATCTAGATTCATTAGTTCATTCTCCAAATGAAATTTCCTCATATTATCTAGCTTACCTAAAGGATTCTCTGAGGTAGTCCAAATATCATTAGGATGCTTACAAGATAACACATGATATCTCAAATTAGGAGAAATGGACATAATGAGAGTACCAAGAGCTTCATCTCTTCGATCAAACTATTTCCTCTTTTCTATAGCACTAGTGGGTTTAGGATCTTGGTCAAAATTAGTCCTTTGCAACTTCAACTTTAACAAAAAACCTCCACATTGGATTTCCACTTAAGATAATTTGTTGTAGTTGGAAGTTATACTTTAGGCAAATCCATGATGAAATAAGAGAATGCAACAAATATCCCTCACAATGTAAACAATCAACCCCTTTGATCACAAGAATTGAGCAAAACCAATATCAAACTTTAATGGAGAAAAATCACCATCAAACAACAAAATATGAGAGAAATACCTCAACCACTGCGAAGGTGATGAAAATACCTTTTCATCAATATCTGGATTGCGAAAATCGGCCTCCATTTGCAAAAGTTATGCAAAAATGAAAAAAAGGCCTATAAAGGCAATTACAAGGCATCAACAACCACCTGAGGGCTTAATTATGGCTACCCATGTGACCACGTTCTTGAGTGGAGGCAAAAATTTGGGCCCCTAGGGCTAATTTGAGACAAATTTTTCATGCCATGTAATCTCCAAGTCACCAAGTCTGAGTCACATACCAAGTCAGCGAGCACATTCATTAAACACCATGTGCAAGAGAGACAAAACAGACCCTCGTGAGCCTTACTTGTGGTAGTATAAGAGAGTGAAAGGCTATTTTAATAGCCAAAAATAGTGTTCTGCTAGCAATGTGGGACTACAGTCCCTTTACCACTTCAAAACTACACCCAAACAAGGCACATTCAGTGGGCCCACTCACTCCTCTATGCTGCAGATTTGAAACCCTAAATAATATTTGTTGCAAATTTTATAATGCATAAAGTCTGATCAATAGAATCAGCTAATCAGTGGCCTATTTCTGCGAATGGAGTAGTAATAGGGTTGCAAAATGGTGTCCTGGCTAGTGGAGTGGCCATCAAAGCAAGTGTTCCCATAGTCTTCAATATATGCAAATTGAATCAGCTAATTGTTGGAGTCTTCAACATATGAAAATTTAATCTTCAATAACGAGATACGCAAATTGTATATATCAGCCAAAAAACTACCAATCGATCCTCAAAAGAGAAAGAGTTGGATGTCCCATATGCAGTCTCATAGCCTAGACAACAAAATTGGGATGCCTGTCTGTGGTTTATTTACAACATTCAATGCCCAACAATGAATCAGCATGCCTCTGATAGGGGTTTCCAAATGCTAAAAGGGGAAAATGGTGTCTTCATAGAGACAAAATACATAGATTTGAAAATGTTGCTCCAATAGCAAAAAATAAGAGCACAAATCTAAAAACTCTAGGAGACCAGTGTGTTGCAAATTTTAGCAAATAATAGGTGAAATAGAAATTAAAAAAAAAATCAAATGCCAAAAATCCCAATCCACCCATAAAAGGCAGGATATAAAATCTCGATCTCACCTATTCACTGATGAAAACTCTCCAAACGGAAGGAAACGTAGATAGTTGGCTCTGATACCATGTTGGTGTCAAGCACCTCCTAGGAGCACAACCTGTAGGATAAACCTTCACAATACAAGAGAAGCAAGGCTATTTCACCATAATGATGAAAAATATTAATGAGATGCAAATACTGTACATTAGCTTTGCTTATAAAGGCAAGGAGAAAATTGGTAAAAATATAACCGGCAACAACTATTTGTTAAATGAATGCACCGAAATGTAACTACCAACTAATATCTAATATGCAACTAATAATGTATTATGATGCCTAAGTAAAACTTAAGAAAACGAAAATGGTAAAAACCCATTTACTCCAATAGACTCTTTCCTTGCTCTCACAGAGGAAGAAAGAAATATCAAGAAAGATTTTTGTTGTTTGGATATCTTTTGTAACACCTCAGGATCAAGCATTCAATAGTAGAAGACTCAATGTTATTGACAATCATTTCTTCCTAAGCCTCCTTGGCTTGACTCTTTTGGGTGGAAGTGGATTGAGCATGGAGAAATATTTCAATTTTTGGGCATCCCTTTTTCTTTTCAATCCTTTCCAGCTACTTCCTGGAAGGTGGTTATCTCTAGAATTAAGAAGAAACTAACATATTGGGTCACTAAGTCCTTGTCTCTAGTAGGGAAGCTTCATATTTGTTCTAAAATTCTCACCTCTTCCAATGTTTATTATTCCTCTTGTTGGGTCCCTTCTAAAGCCTCATATCATAATCTTGAAATATTCTTAGGGACTTTCTTTAGGCCTTGTTTAATAATCACATAGGATTTCATAGAGTCTCATGGGAGTATTGTTGCCTCCCACATGATTTTGGAGGGCTTGGTTTGATTTCTATTTAGCACCAATGTATGGCTCTCTATGCTAAATAGATCATTAGATCCCTTGAAGATGATGAAGCTTGGAAAATTCTTGTGTGTCATTGTATTTCTTTAGGTGTTCCTCTTGGGAAGCATGCTTAGAAGAGGATTGATCTCCATACCCTTCTCATTATGAAAGATCCTATTCAAAGTTAAGGAATATTTTGTCATCAAAACTATTTGGAAAAATTGGGAAGCTTTGAAGCCTTGGATTTTTTGGAATGCTACTAGATTTCACAATGGTCTCTCTATTAACCAAGAATCCATTCGGTTGTCTCCTATCATTACTTGTCAAGGTCATCCTCTTGCTTGGATCCCTTAGATTCATGCTTTGAGGTTTTTCAAGAAAGGTATCAAGGTATCAAGACCCTTATATATCTATTTTCCAAAACCACTAGACATTTCTTATCCTAGCTTGAAGCCAAAGCTCATTTTCATGTAAACAATCAAGATCATGAAACTTTTTAGACAATTATTGATGCAGTGCCTCCAAACACTATTCATAAAATTAGGGTTTGGTGTTGTAAACCATGGTGGAAAGATTGTAAGGGGTATCATGATACTCCACTTCATAGTTATAAACCCCATAAGGGATATTTATTACTTTCACCTCACTTACATATGGTTCCTTAGTTGAACCAATGGTGGCTACTTTAGTTTCCTCTAGCTGTCTAGTAGTGCAGATTCTATACCATTTGGTTAGCCATTCTTGAGCCCAAGTTTGCTCATTTTTCTTCGTACATATCCTTTTTCAAGTTCTACCTATTGGTACCAGGCTAACTCATATTGGTATAAGCACCCTAAATTCCCTTTTTGTAATCAACAAGAAATCCCTAAGCATCTCTTTTGGTTTTGTCCTAGGGCTTAAGCAGCTCGGACTTGGATCCATGATTTCTTCAGTCTATTTTGGCCTGAAACTTTCTCCTGGCATATGGTGTTATTAGGGGATTGGCCTCAAATCCCTTCCAAATTCACTCAAATTTGGTATGTTTTCAAGGTGGAAATTCTTTTTAGCATATGGAAGGACAAAAATGTTGCTTTACTTTTGGGATGTACATTTGATTCCACTTTTTCACTTTATACTAAAGTTGTGATTTGTTCCAATGTTCTAATGTAGACTCAGGTGCAAGATAACAAAGTTGCACTTGAGGTTGCACATTTATAGGTGCTTCTAGACCATTGGGGTAATTCTCCCTATGTAGTTTCTAGAGTCCCTCCTACACCAACCTCTAGTCAAGGTCACTCTTCACCTCATGGGCGCCATAGGGGACACAATAGCTTTGCTCATAGAGATCAGGATGCTCATTCCCAAGCCTCTTAGCCTCATGTGCATAGATACCATGCTGATGCAGAGCGCACAGAGGAAGCGAACAACTTGTCACAAACTGTATCAGTGTGAGACTGTGTTACGTCTCAGCGATCAACTCTTGTCGGCTAAATAGACCCCATCGGCCACCTTGCTATTTCTCTGACTGATCTCTCAGCTCTCCCTGACAGTCAACTCCACTTTGTCTTCGAAGAGACTTCCCCTATCAGCGACGTCTTCAAACCTCCTGCCGATACCCCGATGGCGGTTACGTCCCCACTTACCTTAACCATGGCAGTTGGTCGTGACCTTGTTGGTAAGACTTCGATCATCGGCGACCACTTAGGAACATTTGCCGATATGCCGATGTAGTTGACTTCGCTTGACTACACTCGACTCATCGGTGAGACTTCTGTCGTTGGCTGACTTCTCGTTTGTTCTCCCGATACGCCGATGTATGTTTCTTCGGTGAGACTCCCTTCGCTCTTCACCGATACACCTCCTATCAGTCTAACTCTGTTAATCGGTGTAACATCCAAAAGCTTCCCCGAGGGCCATGTTATGCCGATGGCAACTTTAGTTACTCTGTAACTTGCGTAGACACCAAACCAGTATACAAAAACAAATTCAACATAACGGAAGGAGTCTAAAATTCTCTGCAAACACTTGATCACCATCAATTTGGCCACTCCATTGACATCACTTTTCCTATCGTTTCAAAGACTAGTCACATCGAGATGCCTAGTCAACTCATGCCCAAATTCCTTGGATCCTTGGGAGTTTGACCAAGACCATAGAAAACACAAAATTTACACTGTATTCCTCCATCACACTAAAAATGAGAATCTTTCTTTCAATGGACAGAGGAAATACAGTCCATTTATTCACCAAACCCTAGTTTTTAGGTTTTTCAGACCAGTCTCTGCAAAAAGAACAATTTCTCACTGACTATTACACTTCAAGACACCAAACCACTTCCAAATGAAAGCTACTTCAATACATGAACACTTCCAATCGGTTTCAGACAATCAACTATCCGTACAGGTCGTACAGAATGATTGTTACAGAGAAATACTCAGAAAGAACAATGTTTCAACACACCCAAAAATCTAGATCTTCATTCATTCACTCCTTTTCTCTGCCATTACATCCAACTCCTTGCCTATAAAAGGCTTGAGAGATCAATTAACATTCCTCCCAACCGTACAAACTGATTTTGAAAGTTAGTTAGCCGTTGGTTTTTCTCCTCTCACAAGAAAACTACATGTTTTCATTGTGTGATTACATCAAACTTTGACCAAACATGGTCTACATAGGTCTAGTGACCAAATTGACAAAAAAATCCTTATTACAAACATGATGTGGCTTAAAAAGCCTTATTGAAAACATAAACAAAACATGACACCTGCACCATAGAGAAGGTGCTCCTGCACCACATGCTCAACAAGGGTGGCCTCGTCCTTCTCACCACTAGTCTGTTTCTCCCCATGCCCTCAGGTGTGGGTCTACAGGTTGACTGGATTTTAGCAAGTTCCACCAACTGGCTCTTACCATTTTTCTATCCGTGACAATCAAACTAAAGATGTTAATAAGAATGAAGATGTTAATGAGAATGGTTGGGATCCTCCTATGGACACTTTGGACCCACTGATGTATGGGGAAAGTCAGATCATTGGGACCTTCCTCATTCTAGTGGTGTAGCTTTTATTCTACCTACTTTTTTTTTTGTGAATATATGTAATATTATTTTTATATAAATATTATAATACAAACACTTATTCATCAAAAAAATGTTCGTCATGTAAAAATAAAGTAATTGGAAAGTTGTGTATTTTAAGAAATTAAAAATATTGAAATAATTTGTTTCCATAAAATTTTGGCACTGTTGATATAGTTATGTACTTAAGATATGGATTAAATAATTTATTAAAATTGTAAATAAAAGATATCTTGAATACATCTATCTTAAACCACCAAACAATAAGAGATATTTTTACACATATTTTACATAGATGTATTTAAGATAAAAGATGTATTGAAGATATCTACACTACTGAATATTATATTTCTTTCAAAATATAAATCTAAATCAATAATTCAAAAGGATTTTTGAAAGAAGGGTTGTAAAAAATCTAAATTATAGTTAGAAAAGATTTTTCAAAGAAAGGTTGTTAAAAATCTAAATCAATAATTGTCATGTCAATCTTTCTGGTTTCTTAAAATCTTTCCACATTCACGACTATAACTTACAAAGACGTGTTATTTTGTCTCAATTTATAATTATATCATAACATTCTTTCAAAATATATACAATACTAAATAAGAATTACAGTAAATATATTTATTTAGCCATTACAAATATATAAAAATCAAGATAAAAATAATAAAATATAAAAATTGTAACTAGTGGCGAAATTCAAACGAAGCCTAATTTATTAAAGCCGAAACTTAGGACGGCAAAATTGATTACTACTATCATGGTAATTTTACTAAGTGTAGGACGGCAGAATTTGATGACTAAAATCGTGGCCATTTTTTCTTAGTTTGTGTGGGCCGTCTTCAAAGATTTTCCATTTGGAAGATTTGTTAGGCAATGACTTGACTTCTAACTTGTTCAATACGTATTACGGAGAGGCATAAAATGTTTATCTTACCCACTAGGCACTTGATTGACTATACAGCTTAAATGTGAGGAGGCACTTCTATAGATAAAATTAGTTAAAAAAGGATTATGACAGTTACAAATTACGTGTCCTAAAATTTTGATTTATCTAAAATTTCCACACTTTGGAAAGACTTTGAAAATGAAAACTGCACATGAAAAGACTTTGACGATCACCATTTTAACTCTTTCACTGCATCTTCCACACTTTGAAGACTGAAATTTGTACGAATGCAACTTACAAGGTTTGTAGCTCTTATAAATACTCTTCGTTTTTCACCCAATTTCATGCAAACTTGAATTGTAGAGTGGGCGTGTAGGAAGCATTAATATTATCCGTATTGAGAGGGTCGGTCTGAAAATCATCTGGAGATTATTACACTTCTCTCTCCTGTTGTAAACCTCACCTCCCTCTCCTATCTCGACCTTACTGGTCGTTACTTAACTCAGCAGCAGCCATTTCCCATCTGGATTTCAAACCTTACATCTTTGGTTTCCCTCTCACTTTGGGAATACCATCTCCATGGTTCCATCCCGTCTACTGTGTTAAGCCTTCCACACTTGAGAGACCTTCGCTTGTACTACAACCCCGATCTCAAAGTCAACCTCTCCTTCATTGCGCAACATGCTTTCCAACTCAGCAGACTTTTTCTTGACGGTTCAAATGTGGGGGGAGTGATTCCAAATTCTATTGGAAATATGTCCTCATTGACTGCCTTATCTCTTTATGGTACCAATATTGAAGACATTTTTCCAAATTTTCTTGGAAATCTTTCAAGACTTGAAGAGTTGGATCTTTCTTGCAACTCATTAAGAGGTAGCATTCCATGGAGCTTTTTAGGTGGACTATCAAAGCTTTCATCTCTTTCACTGGGGTCAAATCAATTAAATGGAAGCTTGCCATCTACTTTTGGTAACCTCTTGTCTTTGGTCTACCTTAATCTCTCAAATAACTCTTTGAGTGGCACATTCTTACTCTCTCAATTAGATAATTTCACACAGATTCGTTTCTTAGACCTTTCTGAAAATTTTTTGAATGTAAAAGTTGAAGGCTCTTGGATTCCCAAATTTCAGCTTCGAATACTATCCCTGAGCTCTTGTAATATGGATGGTGATTTCCCAGCTTTCATATCCACTCAATACACCATACAGGAACAATTCTCTCAGTGGAGATATTTCAGATTGGTTGTGGGACCTTCAACCCTTCTACTTACTTAATCTCTCATGCAACCAATTTGGAGGAAGGCCTTTGACATCTAATCAGTAATTTTAGTGCTCAAAATGTTGACTTACATAGAAATAAGTTACAAGGGAATGTTTTTGTACCTCATCCTAATGTGGAATTCTTGGATATGTCTGAGAATCAATTTGATGGCATCATTCCAACAAACATTAACAAATATGGCCAGGGTCAACTCCATTATTTGTCACTTGCAAATAATAATATTAGTGGTGCCTTTCCACATTCTATTTGTGAAGGGCATAACTTGGAGGTTCTAGATGTGTCAAATAACAAGCTCATGGGTAATATTTTTGAAAGTTTTGGGAATTGCTAATCAAAATTAAAGGTGCTAAATCTAGAAAATAATAGTTTGGAAGGTGAGATTAGGAGCATGGTTTGTCTTCAAACACTGAAATTGGGAAGTAACAGACTACAAGGGCCAATTCCATCATCACTTAAAAATTGTACTTCTTTGGAGATTCTAGATTTGGGATATAATAACATGCAAGGAACCATCCCAAATTGGATAGGGAAGTTAATTGGTCTTCGAATTTTGGTATTGAGATCTAATAAATTCAAAGGCAAAATACCATTGCAACTAACAAAATTACAAAAGCTTCAAGTCTTGATTTTGTCAAATAACAATTTGTCTGGAGCTATTCCAAGTAGCCTAAGAAATTTGAGAGCTATGGCAAATCAAACACAAAGTCGAGAAGTCCTTCAATACTCAAATTCAAGCTCATCTATGGTGTATTTAGATAAAATGGAAATAAACAACAAAGGACAATTTCTAGAGTATGTGAGATCTTTGGCATTGGTTCGGTGTCTCGATCTCTCAAATAACAACTTCTCAGGTGATATTCTTCAAGACATTGCATTCCTTGTTGGTCTAAGGATTCTCAATTTATCAACAAATCATCTTAGTGGAAAAATTCCCACTTCTTTTGGAAATCTTGTGCAATTGGAGTCACTTGATATTTCAAGGAACAATCTGATTGGAGGTATTCCAGCGGAACTGCAATCTCTCACATTTTTGAGTTACTTGAACATATCTTGTAATAAATTTTCAGGTAGAATACCACAAGGAGGTCAGTGGTTAACATTTAATGAAAGATCATTTTCAAACAATGGAGATCTTTGTGGACTTCAAATCAACATAAATTGTTCTTCTTCCCCTTCTTCAAACAATACTTATGATGAAAATCTAAGTGAACAAATGTGGGAGGAAGATGTATGGTGGGAAGTGGGAATTGGATTAAGCATTGGATTTGGGTTTTCAATAGTTATTGGAGTATTATGTTTCAACAAAAAATGTAGAACACGATGTTTCAGGGTCATGGATGACATTATTGTCATTCTTGATCAAATTGTTCGAGAAAAGATCTTTTAATAAAGTATTTTTATGCTCCTTCCCCTTCCCCTTCCCCTTCCCTTTCCCCTAAAAGATTCCCTCCAATCCCAATCTCTATGAAGGTTGTGTAATGGATGTATATGTATTTTTGAATTATTTTTATTTTGTTCTTATTCGTAGAAAGCATTAATTTAAATATCATATTATAGTACCTCCATCTATAACATGAAATAAAATAGATATTGAAAACTAAATTCAATTGTCCATTTTGAATTTCTCTCTTGTTTTGCTTCAAATATAGAAGTGAGCATTATTCCACATAAAAATGTGTCAAGTGACCATTTATCTTTTCTAATGATTTTCAGTTATTGTTCACACATGCTTAAATTTTACTAGTTCCAAAGAATAGTTGCATTAAAAACCTTGGTATAAAAGAAACCAAATAAGAAAAAGTTGAATTAAATTTTACCACAATTATTAAATCACCCACTTACTAGTGAAGCCAAATGTAACAAGATACACATAACAATTAGTTGTTTCCTTGGGTCAAAGTAATTTGTCTTTTTATGTAAATGTCATTGGAATTTGTCAATCTTAAACTTATTTGTTATTTTCTAGCTTGGTGGTTGTATAATGGTTAATTAATAGCACTTTATATAATGATTCTAATAAATAAGACTCAATTTTGACAATGCATAATTTTTGAAATGTTTTAACATAGATCATCATGTGCTAGATGAAAATCAACATCAAGAAATTTGGTGAGAGGGACATATGAGCATATTTATTTTTTAGCATTTGTTTTAGATAAATATGTAAGAGATTATAATTAAGCTTCCACATAACACATACTTTAATATTTGGTGAACTAGATAATTGTATCAATAAATGGAATTGCAACCTTATTAGAACTTATATACATCTAAAGGTCCACTCCAAATGATGTTTCAATCTCATTTGAGATTTGTAGTTTAAACCATGAGTACTGAAGTGTATTCTTGAGGTGAATCCACAATCCTATTTGGCATGTGTCCTCTAGTCAAACATCTACGATGTGGTAAGGAGATATAATGGCCTAATATTTACTTGATTCATATAGAATGATTTTTAAATATTTTATAATCGAATAATACAATGATGCAACTTCACGAGATGGAATCCACTCATGCTCCACTATTATTCTAAGTTTGGAAGACTTTATTTGTGATGTAATAAAATTGAAATAAAATGTTTAAATTAACACAAAATATGGCTATTTTCACCTTACGCTTGGAAAATATTTCAAGCCCTTGTATTGAAGGTCAATTATAATTCAAGTTGAAAGATATGCAAGCAATTTTTATAATTTAGGAAATGGGAAAATTAATGGAAAACTATAAAATACAAAATTAAGGAACTGAAACAATTCAAAAGGCACTTGAACATATTTACCATTATAAATAAAATGAGAAATTTAAAACAAACATAAAGTGAAGGAATCATGCAGAAAATTGATAAAAAAAAAAATGGAATAAAGGTTATAGGTATGCAACAAAGGGTTTCATAGTTTAGGGAAAAAATAAGCCTTTAAACTCAAATAGTTAAGAAAAATGCCAAGGCTTTACTAGATTCCATGTTACCTTAAAGGTGATAAAGTTTTTAATATGCCTTGATGAGTTGCAATCAAGTGTAACAATATATAATACATAAAAGGTATATGCATGTTTTTATAAGTTTTAAGATTGTTTGGTAGGTATCCATATGAAAGAATAGATTTAAAGACAATCTCAAGAAACATATTTGCATTTAACAAGCATAATATTATTTGCCGAATGTCTTAAAGTTTTAAGAAAAATAAGAAAGACTTGAATGACTATATTAAAAAGTTAACTTGTTTTTTCTATTTTCTAATTTAGCATTTACATTCAATGAATTAGATTCACTTATTCATAGATGATTGGAGCTACATTCATAAAGATCATTTGAATCTTAAATGTATAACACATTTACATAAAAATTTAAGTTTAGAGATTTTATACCCAAACCAGTTTACCTAAATCTTGAGAATGTGATGGCATGGGTCTCCCACATGCTCCAATACCCACATGCAATCAAATAGAGTAAAACTCTTTCTGCCTTACTTCCTATTCGACCTCTACAACTTACAGTCCAAACTCAGGACACATAATAACAGTGTCAAGAAATTTCAAGAAATTAACCTCAGATTTATGGAGTGACAAGAATATGCGAATCACATATACTTGTTTACCAGATGACAAAAACTACCATAATACAATGTATCACAATTCCACATAAATGATAGTGATAGCCAAGATAACGGTAAGCAGCATTTGTATTACACAACCCTATGAGTCCAATCAATGACATGAAACAATTTGATATTAAGAAAATATTAGATTATAAAGATCTTCAATCTCATACATTGCCCTCATGGGATGGACCAACAACGGCTGACCAGCCACTCTCTCTACTTAACTCCCGAACTCTTCTACCTAGTCATTCTTCTCTATCGCGTGCTCTGCTCACTTTATACTCGCTTCTACACTCTTTGTTCACCACATGATATTCCTCATCCACGGCAACTCATCTTTATTTCTTTACAACCTCTCATCCTCACTCGGCCACTCTGTAAATGCCTCAATGTTTCTATGGCTTGCGGCCTCCCTTGTTCTTTTCAGCCTTGATGCTCCTTCTAATTCATGGCCTTTCTTGTTCAGCCTCCTCCCAAACAAGACAATTCTCCACTTTGGTCTTCTGCCTGACCGTTTACATACTCACGACCCTTCAACTTCTCCTAATGGCCAAAGCAGCCAACTATCGGTTATGGTCAACTTCTTTACCAAAACTTGGCATATTAACTGGTGACAGGAATCACTTGGCGACAGGAGCTTTGCAAGCTAGACTCAAATTCACACTGGTAAGCTATAGGAACTGCATATGTGATAGGAAGCTAAACCTGCAAACACTCAAACCACCAAAGCACAACTGAAAAACCCAAAATTGAACAAGATTCAAAACCAAAATTAAGATGGAGAGCAGTGCCCCTGCATCAGAATGGTAGAAATATCTACATTATATGCATATCAGTAAAAATAAATTGCATCTTGCAATGAAATATTACATTGTTTAAAAAAATGTTCAATTCTCACTAAAATATACCTTAGAATATAATTACTAGAATAACTAGCATAGTAGGTTCTTCTAACAAACTTGTAATATAATTTTTGCACTCTAGTTAATAGCCTACATAATTTTAGTGTAAAATAAATATATTCTAGTTTATGGTTTACAAGCAATTACTGTTCATAAAAGAACAATTTATCCCCATTTTCTCCATCTATAAGGATTTGAAAATGAAACCTAATGAAAAAATTAATAGAAAAGCAATGTTGAAATGATCACAAATAAATTTGAAACATATAAGCTAATTTAGGAGATTTTGAACTAGAGTGGACAAGGATGCTTCCTTAAAACATAAGAAATAAACTTCTTTATCATCATTATACATATTGGGAGCCACCACCAATTTGTGTTTCTTGTATTTGAGCTAAATCGAGTATAAAAATATTCATCTAAATCATTTTTGAAAGCAAAGGTCTTCGATCTATTGGAACCTATTTTGAAATGACCTAATTTTTATTTATATGTTGCTTAGGTTCCGTTTGTATTTATAATCAATCTAAGGAATCCTAATAAGGGCTTTATGTTGTGCTTGTAGCCTCATACTCTATGAATTCCACCCTTGAAATCTTGTGCTCTCATATTCTTACTCTTTACATATGTGGTATGTTTTCTTCAATATATAGTGTTTTATGGTATAGAGATGTGTTCCTAGCATATGTCTCATACCATTTCAACCTTTTGTAAATAACACATATTTCCTTTTGTTTCTAGATTATCATTCTTTTGGATTTGTAGTATTAGGTTAACATCTCTACTTTCCATTGTCCTCCCTAAGACCTTATTGACATGTGTAGTAAGACACAACTTCCTATATGCACACTTAACCATCTATGTGGTACCACAATAACCTTTTTGACATATCTGAGGGTTGGACTTTCTTTTAGATATTGTGATTTGGCCTTGTGATTCCTTCTTGACTAGATAGTGTTGAAATTAAGGAACACTGAGAGAGGGGGGGTGAATCAATGTTCTGCAAAACTTATTGTTATGTTCCTTTATTAATTTACCACATACATTCAAAAGAAAGAAGCATGAATAGAAACAACAAGATCATAACACATGAACACCAGGATTTTTACGTGGAAACCCGGTTAAGGGAAAAACCACGGTGGGGGTTAACCCACAAGAAATTATACTCTGTTAAAAGTATTACAAATGGGAAAGGCACATTCCTTCAGGCACACTGCCCAGAGCTCACTGCTCAAGGAGGCTTACTGCCTACAAAATCAATTACAAGAGTTCACTGGAATGTTTGAACTAAGGAATAGCATCTAACAATACAAGATTACAGTTTCAGTTGAGCTTAGTACACTGACTTTACACACTTCATCTCTCTCTGCCTTGCTTCACTATTCTGCCATGATCCGGAGCTTAGATCTCTTTACTTTGCACTTGATTCTGCTATACTTTGCACCTATCCCTTCATATTCACTCATCCACACTATCAAATGCTCAAATCTATCGATCATATATATCTGATACATGAAATTACATCAATTGCAGGGTAAGTGCAAGAAGATGGGGGGCCAAAAAGGGGTCTTAAGTGGCCACTTTTTTTTTTCTTTTCTGAAATCATGAAATACTAGCCTTGGATGAGAAATTGAGCATAGTTACACTCAAAATTTAGAGATGCAACCAAAACAATGTTCGTAGTTCTCCGAGTCTACTTTCTAAACTACTATTTTTTTTTGAAAATGACATAGATTAAGGGGTTCAAAAGAGGAAGCCACAGAAATTGGTGTTGTTTTTGTCAAAAAAACATAACATAGCATGTTTTGTGGCTCCCTCAAAGGTCAACTTTTTTTTGGTATTTTTAAAATCGCTTTAGTGAGAAATTAGCTAATAGAATGTAGTTTATGCCTGATTTGTCTAATAATTTTTTGATGAATATTTGATTTTTTACTAATTTTCAAAGTGGACACATCCTAAAAAATAGAATTTTGGCAGTGCTACCCCTATAAATTTTGAAAACTAATTGAAAATCATTTTTTTCTTTTTTTAATATTTGTAGAATGGAGTGTAGTTTCTAAATATGTAATTTTTTTGAAATTTCAATGAATAGTTAATTTACAATGAAAAAAAGACCAAACAGTGGTTTTTGCCCAAACATGGACAAACAAACAAAAGAAATTAAAGATGAAAGGCTTAACATTGTTAAAATGTGAAAAAAATCACATCATCAAATAGCTAAGAGAAAGCCTAACATTACCCAGGTGTTCGATTTGTTCAACCTTGAAACACGTGCAAATCTGAGGGTTAGCACGAACGAAATTATGTGAAATCTTGAAGAATATGAAAAGACACGTCTGTGGATGTTGAAAAGGCACTCCAAGCCTTTGGGTTGGAAATCCAAAGCAAATCCCAAGCCCAAGGCTTGGGATTCCCAAAGCAAAACATAATGCGCTCACGTTAGTTTTTGCTTTGCATTTTTCCTTTTCCGCAAAAGTTTGTGTTGTTTGTCATGTTTGAAATAATGCGAGCGCGTTATAACGCGCTCATGTTATGTTGCCCTTAAATTTTTTTATGCTCAAGGCTATTAATCATGTATGTATGTATGTATGCCTATATGTATGTATGTATCTATGTATGCCTATATGTATGTATGTATAGTGTCGAGGGTAGAGGAGGATAGAGATGGGAGTGAGCTAGATAGGGGAGGAGATGGGTGGATAAGGATTAAGTGATTAAGGTTTAAGGTTGAGGGTTGAGCGTTTAGGGATAGGATTTATAGTTTAGGGATAAGGGATTAGAGTTTAGGACCTTGAGGGATTAGGGTTTAGGGTTGAGACTTTAGGGATAGCATTTAGGGTTAAGGGTCGAGAGATTAGGGTTAAGGTAGAATGTTGAGGGTAGAGGGATTAGGGATAGGGTTTAGGGTTGAAAGTTTAGGGTTGAGGGATTAGGGTTTAAGGTATACTTTAGTAGTTCTTGTAGATAGAGCCAGTAAACAATGGGAGATTATTTGCCTATTTCATAACAATATACCTCCCCTAAGTGTGGGGTGGACAACAAGAAACATAGCTGTATCCCAATGCAAAGCTTTTCTCATAGTGATCATCCTTTCTGATTTTAATTGTTAATTACTCACTGTGGATGTACCATACACAAAGCTTTTCTCATAGTGTGTACACCTATTGGCATAATGAACCCCAGATGGGCCAGAAAAATATGACATATAACATTACTAACATTAACAAAGTTCATAGCCATTTTTCTGACATATTCTTGCAAGTTAAATATCTTTAAGAGAAGAGTGTCAAAAATGATGGGTTTAACAACCTAACATAAGGCAAAGTAGTTCTGTTGGGTTTAGGGATAGGGTTTAGGGCTTAGAGTTGAGGGATTAGGGTTTAGGGTTGAGGGATTATGGTTTAAGGTATAGTGTTGAGGGTTGAGGGTTTAGGGATAGGGTTTAGGGTTGAGGGATTAGGGTTTAAGGTTTACGGATTAGGGTTTAATGTCGAGAGTTGAGGGTTGAGGGTTAAGGGTTTAGGGATAGGGTTGATGGTCAAGGGATTAGGGTTAAAGTAGAGTGTTGAGGGTAGAGGGATTAGGGGTAGGGTTTAGGGTTGAAGGTTTAATGATTGAGGGTTGAGGCTTTAGGGCTGAGGGTTAAGGGATTGGGGTTTAAAATATAGTGTTGAGTGTTGAGGGTTTATGGATAGGTTTTAGGGTTTAATTTTTAAGGGTTAAGGGTTGAGGGATAGGGTTTAGGGTTTAGGGATAAGGGATTAGGGTTTAAGGTATAGTGTCGAGGGTTGAGGGTTTAGGAATAGGGATAGTGTTTAGGGTTTAGGGATGAGGGATTAGGGTTGAGGGATTAGGGTTTAAGGTATAGTGTCAAGGGTTAAGGGTTAATTGATAGTGTTTAGGGTTGAGGGTTGAGGGATTAGGTTTTAGGGTTGATGGATTAGGGTTTAAGGTATAGTGTTGAGGGTTGAGGGTTTAGGGATAGGGTTTAGGGTTGATGGATTAGGGTTTAGGGTTGACGGATTAGTGTTTAATGTCGAGGTTAGGGTTAGAGTGTTGAGGGTAGAGGGATTAGGGATAGGGTATAGGGTTGAAGGTTTAAGGATTGAGGGTTGAGGCTTTTGGGGTGAGGGTTTAAGGCTTAAGATATAGTGTCAAGTGTTGAGGGTGTAGGGATAGGTTTTAAGTTTTAAGGGTTAAGGGTTGAGGGATAGGGATTAGGGTTTAAGGTATAGTGTTGAGAGTTGATGGTTTAGGGATAGGGTTTAGGTTTGAGGGATTAGCGTTTAGGGTTGATGAATTAGGGTTTAATGTTGAGAGTTGAGGGTTGAGGGTTGAGGGTTGAGGGTTGAGGGATAGGGTTAATGGTCAAGGGATTAGGGTTAAATAAGAGTGTCAAGGGTAGAGGGATTAGGTATAGGGTTTAGGGTTGAAGGTTTAAGGATTTAGGGTTGAGGCTTTAGAGATGAGGGTTAAGAGATTAGGGTTTAAGATATAGTGTCGAGTGTTGAGCGTGTAGGGATAGGTTTTAGGGTTCAAGTTGTAAGGGTTGACGGTCGATAGATCAGAGTTAAGGGTTGAGGGATTAGGGTTTGACATTAAGGGTTGAGTACATTGAGGTTCAAGGGTTACGAGTTTCGGGATAGGGTTGAGGGTCGAGGGATTAGGGTTAAAGTAGAGTGTTGAGGGTATAAGGATTAGGGATAGGGTTGGAGGGTTTAGGGATAAGGGATTAGGGTTTAAGGTATAGTATCGATCCCGTTGAGGGTCTAGGAATAGGGATAGCGTTTAGGGTTTAGGGATGCGGGATTAGAGTTGAGGGATGACGGATTAGGGTTGAGGGTTGAGGGATTAGGGGTTAGGGATAAGGTTTAGGGTTTAAGGTATAGTGTTGAGGGTTTAGGGATAGGGTTTAGGGTTGAGGGATTAGAGTGAAGGGTTGAGGGATTAGAGTGAAGGGTTGAGGGATTAGGATTTGATGTTGAGGGTTGAGGGTTGAGGCTTTAGGGTTTAGGGTTTAGGGATAGGGTTGAGGGTCGAGGGATCAAAGCTAAGGGTTAAGGGATTAGGGTTTGATGTTGAGGGTTTAGTACATTGAAGTTCAAGGGTTAAGGGTTTCAGGATAGGGTTGAGGGTCGAGGGATTAGGGTTAAAGTAGAGTGTCGAGGGTATAAGGATTAGGGATAGGGTTGGAGGGTTTAGGGATAAGGGATTAGGGTTTAAGGTATAGTATCGAGCCCGTTGAGGGTTTAGGAATAGGGATAGCATTTAGGGTTTAGGGATGACGGATTAGAGTTGAGGGATGATGGATTAGGGTTGAGGGTTGAGGGATTAGGGTTTAGGGATAAGGTTTAGGGTTGAGGGTTGAGGGATTAGGGTTTAAGGTATAGTGTTGAGGGTTTAGGGATAGGGTTTAGGGTTGAGGGATTAGAGTGAAGGGTTGAGGGATTAGGATTTGACATTGAGGGTTGATGCTTTAGGGTTTAGGGTTTAGGGATAGGGTTGAGGGTCGAGGGATCAGAGTTAAGGGTTGGGGGATTAGGGTTTGACGTTGAGGGTTGAGTACATTGAAGTTTGAGGGTTAAGGGTTTCAGGACAGGGTTGAGGGTCGAGGGATTAGGGTTAAAGTAGAGTGTCGAGGGTATAAGGATTAGGGATAGGGTTGGAGGGTTTAGGGATAAGGGATTAGAATTTAAGGTATAGTATCGAGCCCGTTGAGGGTTTAGGAATAGGGATAGCATTCAGGGTTTGGGGATGATGGATTAGAGTTGAGGGATGATAGATTAGGGTTGAGGGTTGAGGGATTAGGGTTTAGGGATAAGGTTTAGGGTTGGGGGTTGAGGGATTAGGGTTTAAGTTATAGTGTCGAGGGTTTAGGGATAGGGTTTAGGGTTGAGGGATTAGAGTGAAGGGTTGAGGGATTAGGATTTGACGTTGAGGGTTGAGGCTTTAGGGTTTAGGGTTTAGGGATAGGGTTGATGGTTGAGGGATCAGAGTTAAGGGTTGAGGGATTAGGGTTTGACATTGAGGGTTGAGTACATTGAGGTTCGAGGGTTAAGGGTTTCGGGATAGGGTTGAGGGTCGAGGGATAAGGGTTAAAGTAGAGTGTCGAGGGTATAAGGATTAGGGATAGGGTTGGAGGGTTTAGGGATAAGGGATTAGGGTTTAAGGTATAATATCGAGCCCGTTGAGGGTTTAGGAATAGGGATAGCATTTAGGGTTTAGGGATGAGGGATTAGAGTTGAGGGATGACAGATTAGGGTTGAGGGTTGAGGGATTAGGGTTTAGGGATAAGGTTTAGGGTTGAGGGTTGAGGGATTAGGGTTTAAGGTATAGTGTTGAGGGTTTAGGGATAGGGTTTAGGGTTGATGGATTAGAGTGAAGGGTCGAGGGATTAGGATTTAATGTTGAGGGTTGAGGATTGAGGCTTTAGGGTTTAGGGTTTAGGGATAGGGTTGAGGGTCGAGGGATCAGAGTTAAGGGTTGAGGGATTAGGGTTTGATGTTGAGGGTTGAGGGTTGAGGTTCAAGGGTCAAGGGTTTAGGGATAGGGTTGAGGGTGGAGGGATTAGGGTTAAAGTAGAGTGTGGAGGGTATAAAGATTAGGGATAGGGTTGGAGGGTTTAGGGATAAGGGATTAGGGTTTAAGGGATAGTATCGAGCTTGTTGAGGGTTTAGGAATAGGGATATCATTTTGGGTTTAGGGATGAGGGATTAGAGTTGAGGGATGACAGATTAGGGTTGAGGGTTGAGGGATTAGGGTTTAGGGATAAGGTTTAGGGTTGAGGGTTGAGGGATTAGGGTTTAAGGTATAGTGTTGAGGGTTTAGGGATGGGGTTTAGGGTTGATGGATTAGAGTGAGGGTCGAGGGATTAGGATTTGACGTTGAGGGTTGAGGGTTGAGGCTTTAGGGTTTAGGGTTTAGGGATAGGGTTGAAGGTCGAGGGATCAGAGTTAAGGGTTGAGGGATTAGGGTTTGATGTTGAGGGTTGAGGTTCGAGGGTCAAGGGTTTAGGGATAGGGTTGAGGGTCGAGGGATTAGGGTTAAAGTAGAGTGTGGAGGGTATAAGGATTAGGGATAGGGTTGGAGGGTTTAGGGATAAGGGATTAGGGTTTTAGGTATAGTATTGAGCCTATTGAGTTTAGGAATAGGGATAGCATTTAGGGTTTAGAGATGAGGGATTAGAGTTGAGGGATGACGGATTAGGGTTGAGGATTGAGGGATTAGAGTTTAGGGATAAGGTTTAGGGTTGAGGGTTGAGGAATTAGGGTTTAAGGTATAGTGTTGAGGGTTTAGGGATAGGGTTTAGGGTTGATGGATTAGAGTGAAGAGTAGAGGGATTAGGATTTGACATTGAGGGTTGAGGGTTGAGGCTTTAGGGTTTAGGGATAGGGTTGAGGGTCGAGGGATCAGAGTTAAGGGTTGAGGGATTAGGGTTTGACATTGAGGGTTGAGTACATTGAAGTTTGAGGGTTAAGAGTTTCAGGATAGGGTTAAGGGTCGAGGGATTAGGGTTAAAGTAGAGTGTCGAGGGTATAAGGATTAGGGATAGGGTTGGAGGGTTTAGGGATAAGAGATTAGGGTTTAAGGTATAGTATAAGATTATTGCTTAACCGGATTTAAATAACTTCCTCAAGGTCCAAATGATACCAAACTACACACATTCTTCATTATTGGTGAGACTGAACACTGTCGGCACATTCAAAAACTCTTCCGCCGATCTCACTTCTCTCACCAATAGCTCAATACTATGCTCCAACCGTTGGTATGACCTTTACCATCAGTGAGCTTGAGAACCGCTCTGTTGATACACAATGATCACTTCGATATACCTTCGAACCATACTTGTCATCCAGACTCCTTTCATCGGTGAATGCCTACGAACTCAGGCCGATGCACCGATGGACACACTCCAGCGTCAACCTTGATTTTCTCTGTCGGCAACAAAATCACTATTGACCATACTAGCATTAACTTTACTGACACATCGATACCAATCACCTTCGGTGAGACTTTTGTCATCGGCGGACGTTTATACGCTTAGACCGATGCGCCAATGATCCTTCTCTTATTCGATGTGACGAATGCTATCGGTGGGATTCACTTTAGAGTTGCCGATACACCATTTCCTTCTGATTGATCGGTGTAAGATACCCCTTGTCTCTCTAATACCTTCGATCCTTCGGTGAGATCCCCTTTCACTTTTCCCCGATATGCCTCTGATCAGCCTAACACCGTTGATTGGTGTAGGTTTCAAAAGCTCCTTCGAGAGGCTTGTTACACCGATGACACTAGAGGTGAGATATAGAACATGAGCTAATGGAACTATAGAACATGAGCTAATGGAACTAGAGGTGAGATATTGTAAAGGTGCTATCGAAGGTGAGATAGGTAAAATATTTATGGATCAATCTATAGCAGGACAAAATGCGAGCGCGTTATAACACGCTCACATTTTGTCTTGCTATAGAAATGGTAAAAAAGTGTTGACCCCTGTGATCCAGGCCCACATGCTCTGTTTTCATACTGATTTTGCACGTGCTCTGACAAAAAAGAAGTGCTTTCATGCTATTGGGAAGTTCACATGCACATTTTACACATTCTACCACCTTTGCATGATCTTTCCACCACCTTTTCTGCTTTTCCAACTTGAGAAGGAGGAAATAACATAGTTTTCACACCAAGTTGTATATATATCTATTCAAGTTTCAATTTTTGTAGTGTTGCAATGTTAATTGTGATTCAATTTTAGGAATTTAACATTATAGATTGGTTAATAGTATTGTTGTTAGTAATTATATTTGAGTGTTATTCAATTTAACATTGAAAAGGAAGCAAGTGGTGAAAAACTCAAATTGTTGAGGAGTTTGATACAAGAAGAAAAAAACACTACATAATTGGGTACTCTCTCCATTCGAATCTTCATTTTTTAGGTATGTCAAGTCTTTACATGCATGGTCTTTACATTTTCCTTAATTCTATTTGAATTACTTTATCATGCTTTATCATACATGTTTAAAATAGACACAATCCCAATCAAGAAAGCAGCCTACAATCTCACATGATGCCATGTATATTTTCTACACTTGGGCTCTTTAATAATTATGTGTAATAAACAGACCTTAACATACCATGATGTCAAACTATACAAGAATAAATCCTTACAACAAATAAAAATACAATCCCACTATTATCTTGTATTCATTTCTTAGGAACTAATATTGGTCTCTTTATCATGCTACAGACAAATTCTCTGTCATGCCGAGGAAACGATCAAGAATTAAACAGGAAGAGATAGAAGCTGAGAATGCAAAGAAAGCAGTGGCTATGAGGGAACTTCATGAGAAGAGGAAATTGGACACAATAAATGAAGACATGCCAATTGAAGAGGAACCACAACCATCACAAAGAGATATGGTATTGGTGGCACAAAGAGAATGAATACAAAAATTTTGTGCTACGAGAGATTTGAATACCATAGTTGGAGACACATCCTCTACTACAAGTCAACATGTAGGGACACCATCTTCCACATCTCAAGTTGAGAGTACATCATCACTCACATGTGATGAAGGAGGTACGCCATCATTCCCACCTCAACCTCAAGGTATGTCATCTATTCCATCTTCGATCAAAGGTATGCCATCTAGCCCATCTCATTTAAATATTGATGAAATTCCTAATGTTGAGATGAATTTACCTAACTTAACACCACCTAGAATTTTGCATAGAAAGCTAAAGTATTTGATTGATATTGATGAGAATATTTTGCAGCCAATGGAAGGTAAGATTCCAAAATGCACTTGTAGAAAATATGCTCATAAGATTTGGAGATTATTCTTTGAAAAGTTAAATGAGACTGCAAGATGTCAACTATTCATTGAAATGACGTGAAGTATAAATTATAGGTCCATCATGAAGATTCTTGGGTTGAGAACATCAGAGGTTTCAAGTGAAAAATCTATTGTCAAGAATCTAATGAGTGTGTATGAGAGTGTGGGTAACACCTCATGCATAAAGATAGTAATGCAACATGGCGTGTGATTACATTGACTATAGTAAGTAGTCAAATGAGGAAAGCTTGTCTCATTAGAAAGACAAGTCAAGAATTGAGAATTAATAGGAAAACTTTATCAAGAGCCGTTGGAAGATGCCAAAGAATTAAGGACACTAATGCCAATGAATTATGTGCATTCTCGGGAGACTACCATGAAAAGATAAACCAATTGTTGAAGCATTGAGATCACTAATTGAAGAATTTTGGAAGAATTACACAAGGGTATCTCCGAATCAAAGGGATGTGGTAAGAAGGAGAATTGGTAGTCAGAACCGTGAGCCACATCCAAAGCATTTTTTGGATGAGACTCAAACATAGTTTTATGGTAAATTTCTAGAGAAGTATCCTCAAATTAAAATTTGTCAAAGATATTTTGAAATGCTAAACCTTTCTATGTCAAGATAAATCACACACGCATTACTTGTTGTTGTAGATTACATATTAAATTTTCTAACCATTTTGATGTTTATAGGTCTATATGTTTAGATATGCATACTAACAATGTTTTGCAGGGTTGTGCCATATGTGCCCCACCAACATCTTCAAGAGACCTCATATCAAGAATTTTATGTGAAAGAGAGGAAGGTCAAATATTCTACAAGAAATTATGCTTGGATGGCACATGTCATCGTTGCGGTGGCTTGCAACATTTGCCAATATGTGAACATATGGAAAGAACACATGCAGTTGGAAATGAAATAGTAGAGTTTGGCAAGTATAAAATAGTGGCATACAATACAAAAGATGGTAAAGAAGCAAAGAGGTGTGAATTGGTTATTGAAAAGATTCCAGTGTATCAGTTTATGCCTATATTTCGTGACATCATAGTGTATGAGTATGCAAGACATGCCCATAGAGCTCGATGGTTGGACTTGCAATTCAAGTTATGCAAGGACACATTTCCAGTTGGTAGCATTATTTCAGTTGTCAACTTTGCAGAGAACTACAGTCTACAGCCACAACGTGAGGTGCAATCACAATATTACAACTCCACACAGGTTTCTATATTTGTGCACATCGCATTCATTCATGTAAATGATAGTACATAGGATGACAGAAAGATCATAAGGGGGTATAATTTCTATATTTGTGATGATCGTACGCATTTTACAGAGTTCGTGCAAGGTTGCTTTCAGGTGGTCTACAATGATTTGGCTAGAAGGGGCATATCATTCAGTCAGCATATCATATGGTCGGATAACTGTGCGTCACAATTCAAGAACTCGCAGAATTTCTATTAGCTGAGTAGGAGGCATAATTTTACAGGTATTCAGCATATGTGGAACTTTTGTGAGGTTAGGCATGGAAAGGGGGAGCATGATGGTACAGGAGCATGTATCAAAAGAGCCATAGCATGAGAAGAGTTAAAGTATAAAGACAATGCAAAGTTGACAGATGCAAAATTGATTGTCAAGTGGTGTAATGCTTCCATGGGTCCAGATAATGAAGGTAAGTCTTCAGTTCATAGATTTTTTTGGTTGATAGATGATACTAACATTGCACCATATGAGGACTGTTGTACATTGACAAGATCAAATGAGATGTAATCCTTCAGAAGCTCAATTGCAGGTTCATGGAGTATCCATACACGAAAGATGTCATGGTTTTATTCTTCCTGTACAATTCAAGTTTGGGATGAGTGTGAGTCAAAGGAGTGGGTTGAAGAATGGCAGTTAAGTTATCTTAGCCCACTTGACACGTATCGACCCCCGATGGCACTAGAACTAACACAGATGGAATCATCAGTTGACTTTGACCACATATCAGATTTAGTTCAACCAAGTAATATAGGGCATGTATATGCATCTAATTTCATCTAGTTCAACCAGGTAATGTCATCTTACTTTGTAGTGTTTTTGTAATGTTGACTAATTTCATCTAATTTGCTACACATATCAATGTAGGGCACGTATATGTAGTTATTGCAGATGAAGATAATGAAGAGGGAATAGATTATTACTTATGTCATTGTGTTGAGGCCAAAAACAAATTGGAGGCCCTAGTTACAGATGGAGAAAATATCGAATACCCTACAGGCTTAGTGGTTATTACTGGAACATGGCTTAGAGGGTACCCACATAAGAGTGTTAATGTTTGGTTGTTTCAGGACTTTGACACACATCGAAAGATTCTTCATTACTCGAACCTTGTCGTGGCATCCAATGTTCATTTGATAAAGTATCGGGGTAGACCTTTGAACAAAATCTTGTGGAAGGTGCGTGAATCTGACCATGAAGCAATACTTGACACAATAAAGAGTAGAGCAGACCCAGATGGTTCATTGGATTAATTTGTAAGTATTCACATTGATTTTGTAAAGTCATGTTACATTGAGTTGTAAGTATGCACATTAATTTGTAAGGTTTATCTTTTTTTATTTCCTGCTACATTTTTACACATATACACATTTTTACATCATCATGCTATGCATTTTTGGTGTCTTGCTCCTGATGCGACCAAACTGATAGTTCCAACGTGTCTGGATGGGTACGTTTAGGCTAGGCATTGTTCTATTTTTCACCCAAACATGTCGAAACAGTCTGAGCTACATTGTACCGATGATATCCCTGAAGAGTCCAAAGTGCAAAAAGGCAGAAATCTTTGACGAGATGTTACTAAAAAAATGTGTCAATTAGAAACATTCCATCTGAGGCAATGCAATCATGTAGAGTGCCTCTACAATAACCTCTCTCAGTTTTTTATATCTCTAAGGCATTTACCTGTGGTGAAAGGTTTTCTGTTGCCCCAAAAATCGTCAGAAGGAGGCAGTGTAAAGTTACAAAGGGGTGTAACTTTTGTCTTGCTCCTGATGCGACCAAACTGACTGTTCCAACACATCTAGATGGGTACATTTACGCTAGGCATGGTCCTATTTTTCACCCAAACATGTTGAAACAGTCCGAGCTACATTGTACCAACGATATCCCTTAAGAGTCCAAAGTGCAAAAAGGCAGCAATATTTGACGAGATGTTACTCAAAAACTATCACTTAGAAACATTTTGTCTAAGGCAACATGATCACGTAGAGTGCCTCTACACTAATCTTTCTCAGTTTTTTATATCTCTGAGGTGTTTGCCTATGGTGAAAGGTTTTCTACTGCCCCAAAAATTGTTAGAAGGAGGTAGTGTAAAGTTGCAAAGCTTTTCTAAGAAATCCTCAATACTCAGACACTCCAATGAATTGAAGCAACTTCTTCTTAGGTGCAAATGTAAGGGTACACAAGGGGAAAATGGCACCTAGATGACTTAGTGCATTTCTATGACTTCATTCACATGTTTAAATGTTTGAGAAACTCTCCTTTACTAAGCGCTTGTCCTCATGTCAATGTTAAGCTTTATACCTCCTAGGTGCTCAATTAGGTGATGTCATTAGATAAAACTTACCCTTAGGCACCAATGTAGCTTCTTCAATCGATCACACTTCTAGGCGCTCAAATTTGAGGTCTTGGACTTGTATCTTATACCTAGGTGCAATTGGATGATCTTCCTAGATCTAGGCACTCATGATGGTGGGAAATTACATGAAGGGGTGCCTAAGTCTAATTTGACTTTTGTATTTGATATTTTATGACTCCAATTGACTAGGAATGGCTCAATTTCTAAAGTGCTGACTCAATAATGTAAGTTTAAGGTCTTTTCCTCCTAGGTACCAATTAATGAGTTCACTAGATGCAATTTCTCTTTAGGCATCAAAACTAGATAGTAGAGACAAGAGGAGGCGCCTAGCATCAATTTAGGCTCTATTCGTTATTTGTAAGACCTTGAATGATTAAACATGCTTGAAGTAAGCCTTTCTCTCTTGGAACTTACTCAATGATATAGATTTGTGATACTTTATCTAAGGTGCCAATCTAGATCTATATGGAGGTGAAAGAGCACCCAACATCATGAAGCTTTATACTTGGCATTTTTTATGCTTTAAATAATTATGAAGGTCTTAGGATGACTTTTCCCTTCTAGGCACCTACTCTTAGATGTCCTTGGATGCAATTTCAATCTAGGCGCTCATGGAGGTATTGAATGACAAGAAAAGGTGCCTTAGCTTACTTAGCCCATTTCTTTGGATTTTGATGATCTTGACTCTTAAATGCCATCTAGTCTCATACTCTTAAGATCTCCTCTTACAAGGTGCCATATTGAATGGATTTAAACTCTCTTGTTATGCTTAGGCACTAATTCAAGGTCATTCTGAAGGCAAAGAGCACCTAGAATCTATTTGACTTAGCTTTTAACATTTCAACAAGTTTAAGCAATGGGAGAGATCTCATCAAGGAGTCCACTCAAAGGATTGTTTCATGTCAACTCTTCCTAGGCGCCAATGTGTGATTAGATGACAAGGAAAGTGCGCCTAAACTCTAAACATTCAATCAATCTTCATATACATACTTCTCTCCTTCAAGGCACTCAAAGTGGTTAACTCATTCTTCAATTCCTTATTCTAGTTGGTTCTAAGACCTTTAGGCGCTATCATTCACCAATTCAAACCTTCAAACACTTTTAAGGTGCTCAAAGTGATGTCCATCACCAATCCACTCCTTAGGCGCTCAAATTTGATTATAGAAGCAAGAAATTGTGCCTAAGGTTTATGTTGCTCAAGACCTCCTTTGCAAGGTGCCTTAGATGATGATCAAGGTGTGAAAATGCGCCTTACTTGAATTTGGATTATTCCTTGATATTTTAAGGCTTTTAACACTTATTTGCACCCTTGTATGACTACATCACCCTTAGGTGCTCATTTTGAGGTGTTATTCATCTACTATGTTGCTAAGGCACCAAAATTGGTGATATGAAGCATGAAGGGCACCTAAACTCATAATGTGTTTTCCTTGTCAAATTTTCAATGCTTAAGGTCATTTGTATCAATTCCATTCAAGGCGCCATAACTTGGGATGATCAAAGGTTTGTTTTCTTCTCTAGGCGTACTTTGAGGTCTCAATCTTAGGCGCTGATTTGAGTCTGCAGAGGTGGGAAAGTGTGCCTAACTCCCTAGAGCAATTTTGCGCCTAGAAGTGTAAGTCTCAGAGAATAAGGTATATTGAATATACTTTAAATATTTTTCAATATACCTTCTAGGATGTTTGAGATAGGTATCGAATCCACCAGATTTAACATGTAGATTATAGAATTTGGAGGATCCCCCAGATTTTAGACTTAGTCATTTTTTAGTGTTTTAGGATATCAGGCTACCAGACTTAGTCATTTTCAGGATCTCAAACATCAGGATCAGGTCATCAGAGGACTATAGGACTCAAACACCACTAACTTCATCATGCAATAAACTAAAGACATCATCAAAACTTCATGCAAAGCACCAAAGCTCAAAAAAAGGGGGTCCCCATTCGCAATGGGGCGATGTGTGATTTGGTCACAACAGTATGACTTATGGAAGCCTATAGCCCCAATGTTATGTTGCATACTAAAATTAGGTAAGACTCAATGTAATCTCATAACCTCACCTTATATGCAAGAGGAATTACATTTAATAACCACAATGGTCATCAGGTGCTCATAAGCATATGATTTTGACTATCTTATTCAAAATAACAAACATACTCTTTGCATCCCAATATGGTATAATAATAAGAAATTAAGAAATATTTTCAATTGACCAACTCATAAAGAATATGGATCAGCATACTCATTTGAATATTTTCAATTGAGAAACTCATAAAGAATATTAATATTTTCTATTCAACATGATGATTCATTTTTTTTTTAAATACAACTTTTATCTTTTAGTTCCAAAATGAGGTTTAGGTGATACTTGAATAACAATAGCTAGCTTATTGGATCAACAAACATCCTATGTAATACAATTGGACTTTAAATACTTGAAGTAACCATCTACAAATATCCATTCAAACGTGGATTTATAATGTAAGTATGGATGCCATCAATAAAAAAGATTTGTATTAATCAAATATCCATATAGGCATACATCAATATCTGTCGATATAAGTATAACATATATAAAAAATAGCCATATAGGCTTACAAGAATGCCATATAGGCATACAATGTCAACTATATACAATACAAAATATATGTCCACAAATGCCATATAGGCATACAACAAAGGAACACAATAAAAAGTTATTCCCCTCTAGCTGGTTAAGAGAATAAATCATGGGCAACCTTTGATCTTCTAGGGGATGGAGACGCGCATGTGGGTGGTCTACTACAAACCCGAGGGCTGCTCCTCCTATTTAGTTCTTCCTGCATCTTTAGTTGTTACAATAAAAAGTATAGACATTAATAAATAGAAATTACATGTTATCAAAAATGAAACATTGAACAAAATAATCACTTACCACTACCATATAATCTGTCTCCTCACTTGCCTCAGTAGCAGGAATAGGCCGTGTTGATGTCATGTCCTATAGAAACCATCCAGATAGAAATTAAACTTTAAATCAATAATCTTTTGATTTTTCAAAAATAAACAACTATAACAATGAATGTAAATTAAAATTTACTAATCTACCTCATACCCCTATCAATGCCATGGAGCTATGAATCACAGAGGTCACACCATGCTCCATTGCCCTATGAACATCTGGAGGTGTCTCCGCAGCCTGCATCATCTTAAAATAAAACAACATTATTCAATTACGAAAACTATAATAGTGATGCAAATCATGGCTCCTAACATACACACACGTTCATCTAAACTTGGAAGTACACACAATAAAGCACACAAGTCACATACAAAAATCTAGTAAGTACAATTCATTCATTAAACTATTTATTTTATTACCTCCGTGAAGCTTTGAAGTCCACCACTGCTGGCAGGTGTTGCCGTGAAATCTCCAATATTAACCTATTCAACATCCAAAATCAGATATTAGAATACCATTCATATAATGATGCTATTCACATGTAATATTTATAATTGTTTACTAGTTACATACCTCGACAGTAGATGATCTAGTGTAATATGCAGGTGGAGAACCACTGAAAACTACATCAACACTATGACCCTGAAATTTCATTAAAATCATCAAACTAAATTAGTTAATCTTGCATTTCAAAAATAAAATTTAATAAATTAAATTCAATAAACTTGCTAATATTTACCTAAGTATCAAGGCCGAAAGTCTCACTCAGGAGGGTATCTGTCATCACCATCTACTCAGCTGTAGATGTAGCATGTGCACTTGCGTCCTGACTATCCATGGGGTCATAACCGTAGGCTAACCCGCAAGTCTGACAAGTATGGGGTGGGACCCTACTCCTCGTACTATCTCCCAACCCACTATGTACTATAGGACTGGCATGCTCTATGATGCTCTAGGTCAAGGCACTAATGGACTGAAGTGTATCAACCTCAACACTCTCCTTCACAATGGAAGGGTTAGAAACATGCTCATGGGCTGGTCTGCTGATTACTCATCTCACTGCCCGCTGTGGGTCAAACGTGCCCCTGGTCTATCTTGTGCTGACCCCCCACCTCTACCCTGGAAGTCCCACATATTAAAATAGTTTGGCCATTTATTGAGGACAAACTCACAATAGAGTTTCCTCAAAAAATATTGCGGGACCTCATTATTATTGCATGGAGGATGGTCAAAAACCATCCACCACCTCTACCCAAAATTGTCCCTTATCGCTTGGTTGTTGCACCAATGGATAGGGAACCTCTTGCATGTAATGGGTGGAGGTTGATTTGTTTGTGGGTTTATGAAAATCGAACACAAGTTTAATTTTGTAATTTGTAATTTTTTCACATCTTGGTATGATAGCTTGTCTACATAATAGTTTCTAAACTCTCTCCTTTTATCTGTCCAACTAGATATTTTCTTGCTAATTGAATCTACATTTGATAACATAGATTCAAGAGTTTCAGCAAGCGTGGACCTATGCAAGGTTGAAGTGGAAGGATCTTTCAACCTTGCGATTATATCTTCAATTTCTTTTTTGTTGTTTTCAATTTGCCCCATTATATTTTCTTGTGTTCCAGGGGCATGTCGAGGAATGGACGAAGGAGGTTGTTGTTCCGCAGGTATTTCCTCCTCTAGATTTTGTGGATTTTGAGGAGGAGGAGGTGCATTAACATTTCCTGACAATTAACAAAATATACATCAAAAATCAACTCAAACCTACCTATTTAGAAACAAATTCAAAAAAAAAAAAACTCACTCCTTTGGCGTGCTCAACATCGTGGCAGCATTTTGGCGATGAATTAGCAAGATTTTGGTGTTGAATTATCTTTTCCAAAATGCAAGCGCGCTTCCAAGGGTTTACAAGCCATGGGGATAGAGGAGAAAAATAGAAATAAAATGAGATGACAAGCTTTTTTTTATTTATAGTAGTTCATAATGCGCTTGCATTGTAACGCGAGCGCTTTATGGTTTGGTTTTGACGAGCCTTTGCAAGCCGTGGGGATAGAGGAGAAAAATAAAAATAAAATGATATGACAAGCTTTTTTTTAATTTATAGTAGTTCATAATGCGCTCGCATTGTAACGCGAGTGCGTTATGGTTTGGTTTTGACGAGCCTTAGGCTCGTCATTACCAAACCATAACGCGCTCGCATTATAAGGCTCGTCATTACCAAACCATAACGCACTCGCGTTATGCATTATTTTTTTTTTTTATAACCATTTGGCCACTTTTTGGCCCCCCATCTTTTAGCACTTACCCTGTAGTCAACCTTAAGAAAAACTTAAAGACTTTTTAAGAACACTATTTTGTCGACTGAATCCATACACAAACACCAATGCAGACCAAAACTTACATATCCAAGTCACCTTACATGTTGGCCAATACCACTGGATCTCACAAATTACTCAACCAACAACTTTTCCTAATCCACACAAGGATCAAACACAAAGTCAGCTTGTTCTTCATTGGACTGAACTGTTTAACCAGGACCCAATACTTAGATTCTTGTAACTTTCAATCCCTTCATCACTGGAGGGTAAAATCTTGGATTTAGGTATCCCTAACATCCCTTAACACTTCCTTAGATCCATAGCACAATATGATTACATGTGGAGAAATGCGGACTAAGATGCTGAACCCTATCATATGCTTTGTTCCTGTCTATCCAAACTTAGACAAATCTACAATCTGACTTCCTGTATGATCCAGTGATACAATGTGGATTTGTAAGATAGATTTAGTTGTCATCAATGACAACACCTAACATGCCTAGCAATGTCTCTTGCCAACAATCTCCCCCTTTGGCATTGATGACAATACTTAGTGAAAAATGACTACGTGTTAGAACAACTCCCTCTTACTATGTACACTTGTGATTTCTAATGCTCCCCCTTAGATGAATTCCTCATTTTTCACTACTTATCCTCTCCCCCTTTGACATCAATGGCAAAGGTCGGGATCCGTATATCAAAATTCATGCAAAAATTTTATGTACATGGGTCAAAACTCTAAGTATATACTTCCGCATATGAACATACAGTCCTTAAGCCTTGTTTATCAGCAAAAAGACATCCCAAAAAATGTTTTTCAACCGTGTCAATTCATTGTCCCAATTATTCTTTATGCTGCCCAAAATGGATATATGCCCACTAAACAAAAATGCCTGTGATTCTACCTTTTGAAGATCAGTAGGATCACTAGTAGCAGTAGTAGCTTGGGATTCTACCAATATATCATACATGGTCTCTAATTTAGGGGAAATCAGTCCCTGGAGCTCATCCAATCTGCCCAAAATTTTGGTCTTTTCCTTCTCTACATTACTCAATTCATTCCACAAGCTCACTACTTGGCATTCTTTAGTTATTACAGACTCAGTTAAAGGACTATAGATTGAGAAATGTTAGACAATTTGAGCTCTAAGTCCTTAATATTCTTCTCAATATCTTCAACAACTTTAGACTGATTTAAGCAAAACTTATAAATCTCTGCACCTTCAGAGAGGGCATTTTGAATACTCTTTACACTAGTATCAAGCCTTGATCTATAATAACTAATTATTTTCTTTATTTCAGCAAACCTCTTCTCATTAAATTCATTTTGACTTTAATTTCTGCTGACAAAGGGGAGATTGTTGTATCTTGTCATTGATGTCAACGAGTTATTTATTGATGATATGAAGTTATGATTATTGCATTGTTGCATATGTTGTCATTTGACAATGTTATCAAGTTATCAAGAAAGTCAAAGGCACGGGAGATTTTACCGCATTCTACCATAGATAAAGATATGACCTCATGGTTTGAAGGTTAGCGAGGGATAGCTATGAGGTATGTCTAATCTAAATTTCAGAGCATATGAAGTATCGTAAAGACATCGAAAGTCATCAGAATGAAAACAATGTTGTTGCAGTGTAAGATTATTAGGGATGAAACAGAAAGCTACCACATTCCACCACATCCACACATATATGAAAAGCAAAGAGGGAAGTCTGAAATATTCAAGATTTAGAGGGTATAAATTACCATAAATGTATTTAATAGTGTTCTGAGTTGAGACTATGTGACTGGCTTGGATACCGATATCAATGTTTGAATGCTTGCACTAGCAAGCAAAAGCACGAACCAGTGAGGAGAGTTTATGACAAGGTTTTTCAGGTCACATAGTGTTTATGGTATGAACCACATGATAATATTTCACACCTCTGGCACTACATAGGGTCTGGAGCTAATGTACAAAAAGCTAAGTGCTTGCAGAGCTAACATGGTGTATTTGAGTGCTTGTGTCATGTGTATGGAAGTGTGTGCCAGTAAGAAAGTTTGGGAGGAAGGAAATGGGGTCCAATAGATTGGTTGGTGTGAACCATATAATGGGATTTCACTCCTACAATAGCGCAGATGATTTGGGAGCTGACAAGTAAGGCTGATTACATGTTTCATAATACACGTTACCATGAGGCTGACATAGACAATATTTATAAGGCTTGTGGAGGATATATCTATGAAGGATAAAAGATTGTTACAAGTGAATGACATGTGTATGATGAAAAGTGAATGATCCGAAGATAGACTAATAAATTTGTAAGCAATGGTGTATAACTCATAATAGATTTAGTATTGTAGAGGTGTTTGAGCCATTAGAATTAGTTAAATGACTAAGAAGATAGTAGGGATGACAGTGCGAAGGTGTTTAAGTCATCAAAATAAGTCAAGGATGTCAAGGTATTAATAGAGATGATGTTGCATGGAGGTGATTCAGCCATCAGGATCAATCAAAAGTTTCAGAGAAGAGGTTGGTGCCTCATCATGTAAGTGTTGTAGCACTTTAGGGAGTTGGTGTGTCCTTTGGGTTGGTGCCCATAAAACATTGTATTAGGGAGTTGGTGCTTCTTATGGGTTGGTGCCCATAAAACATTGTATTATGGGATTGGTGTTTCCTTTGGGTCGGTGCCCATAAAACTCATTGTATACTTTATGTTATTTGTGAGGCTAGATTTGGATAGAAGATTCAAGAAAATAACTCAATGTGGTTTTTCCCATCTTGGGTTTTCACATAAATTTTGTGTTATGTGTGTGTTCTTATGCTTCATATAGTTTAAATGTTTACATTGCATTGGATGCATCTAAAGATGAAATATTTGAATATATATTTATTCACCCTTCCTCCTCTGAATATATATGTGTGTTCAACATATATCCCTATCAATAGGTTTGTATTTGAGGTTAATTAGATAGCTTCATTTTGTGTATGCATGCATTCCCTTAGATCAATCATGAGGTTGCATTAGTTAATGAATAGGAAAGGTTATTATTGCATTAGTTTGTTATTTATAGCTAATTTTCTATATGTACACATAATCAATGGGCTTTACCTAGGAGAGGATGACACTTGTGATACAATAATGTCCCTAATCTATTATTCAATATTGTATTTCTTATACATCATTAAGCCAAGTCAATCGCATGATTTATACGATACTTCTATACATCAACACTTTTTAGCAAAATGTGATCAAGGGGTTTTACTTAAGAGAACATGATCCTTGTGACTTGGAAAAAATCCCTAATCTATTATTTAATAGCACAAGTCCTTACACATCAGTCAATGACATCAATCCTATAGGTTATAGGATAATTTTATGTATCGGAATATTTTAGCAAAGTATAAGGTCAATATTTAGTAGCTTAGATTTAACCTACAAAGGATACTTCAATGACTATAGTTCCAAGGTAGTAAGGACACCAAGGATGTATTTTTATGTATTGCTATGAAGAGATTCTAAGGAGTATCAATAATAAATTCTTCATCATTATTCCAATGGCTAAATGTCTTATCCTCTTCCATTTAATTTTAAAAATCTTTTAAAATTATTGGTTCTCAACTACTTAAGATTACTTAAATCTAGATTATAGTTGTGATTTATTGATAGGCATTTAATTAGCCTAGGCTTAAGCAAAAGGGGTTTTATTACCTTACATTTTTGCATGCATATTCTATTTGTTTACATGCATTACTTTCTATGCTCGATTGCATATATTATTGGTTTACATGCAAATTTTGTGCACCTACTACTTAAAGCTGATTCTATCAATTTAAATTAAAAATAAGTTTTTGTACATTATAATTTTCAAAATCCACATAAAACATTAGCTTTTATGACAGCCTTCTTTGTTCCACAAGAAAAACGTCATAGCAACTTTCCTTATAAGGTACCATAATGAAGAGGATCTCCTCAAAGATCGTTCTAGATGAGTGGGTGTTATTACAATCCATAAAATAAGTGAAATATAAACTTGTAAAATAGGAATAATATTTATAAATGTTGAGTGCCAATATCATTGAAAGAAAAATATGACAAACAATTAAAATTTACACTATAAAGAAAAGTAACAATTTGAAAAGGCACAGTAAAAGAATCACATAACTAAAAATAAATTGCTCAAACTTATATCTTATTTTCATTTATAATAAATTGTAACTTGATCCAAAATTGATGGAAAAAAAACATTATTATTATTATTAATAAACATAAACAAAACATGTACCTTCATATATATGGAGGCTTTATTCGTTTACCTTCATATATATGAAGAAGGCTTTATTCTGCATGGACTACACATACTGATTTCTATTTTCCGCTTTGCCAAAAATGTGTGGCTACTTACTCATGTTTATCTGGGGCATCAATTAGGATCAATAGAATAGCCTCGATAGTTGGTAGAATGTTTTAACAAGCCCACACTAGTTGAAGTTGACTAGTTATCACTAAGCTCTCCCAATGATGATTTTTTGCAGCATTTCAGATCTTGAATATGGCCTCTACAATTTCTACAACTTTTGTCAATAGAGTCTCCCACAAGAATGTTATGTCTAGCGTAGACATGAACAATAAATATTGAACTAAGCGAGAGAAGCACTGATATGTAGTTACAACTGCCCTAGAAGACATGTATGCAAAATGTGGAAGCATAGACAAGACAAGTGAACTATTTGATAGGATACAAAAAGAGTCTAGTACAACAACTATGTATGCAAAATGTGGAAGCGTATTGGAATTTTATCAAATATTGTAATTGCATGCAATGATGACTCAAAGAAATGTGGTCTCATGGAACATGTCATTATTGTAGGATATGCACAAATTAGATTTGTTGATATGGATTTAGAAACTTTCAAGCAAAAGCAATAGGTAGGTGTAAATCCAAATTCCACAAACTTTGACTGCATCCTGTTTGCCTATGCCAAACTGAGATCTTTGGAACATGGTACATGGACATCCATAAAAAAATAAAGGATATGGGAATTTTGATAGATGTTATAGTTGCAACTGCCCTAAAAGACGTATATGTAAAATGTCAAAGCATAGATAAGACAAGTGAATTGTTTGACATGATGCCTTAAATAATTGTGGTCTCATGGAATACCATGACTACAAGATATGCATAAAATGGATTTTTTGATAAGTATTTAGAAACATACAAGAAAAAGCAATTAACAGGTGTAAATGCCCATGGGATCTTTGGAAGGGTATGGACATCCACCAAAATAGAATGTTTGGAACAGCGTATGGACAGCCATCAAAGCATAAAGGATATAGGAAATTTGTCACATGTTATAATTGCAGTTGCTCTTGTAGACATGTATGAAAAGTGTGGAAGCATAGACAAGGCACGTGAACTATTTGGCATGATGTCCCAAAGAAATGTCACCTCATTGAATGCAATGATTGCAAGATATGAACAAAATGGATTTTTGATAAGGCTTTAGAAACTTTCAAGCAAATGCGATTGGCGGGTGTAAAGCCAAATTCCACAACCTTAGCCAGTATCCTCCTTACCTATGCCAAAATGGACATCCATCAAAGGATAAAACATATGGGAATTTTGTTAGATGTTGTAGTTGTAACTGCCCTCAGAGACATGTATGCAAAGTGTGGAAGCATAGACAAGGCACATGAACTGTTTGGCATGATGCCTCAAAGAAATGTCACCTCATGGAATGCAATGATTGCAAGATATGAACATTTAATGGATTTTTTGATAAGCCTTTAGAAAGTTTCAAGAAAATGCAATTGGCGAGTGTAAATCCAAATTCAAAAAACCTTAGAAGTGGTATCTTTGGAACATGGTATAGACATCCATCAAAGCATAAAGGATATAGGAATTTTGTCAAATGTTGTAGTTGTGAGTACCCTGCAAGACATGTATGCAAAGTGCGGAAGCATATACAACGAACGTGAACTATTTGACATGATGCCTCAAAGAAATTTTGTCTCATGGAATGCAATGATTTCAAGATATGCAGGAAATGGATTTTTCATAAGGCTTTAAAAACTCTCTATCAAATGCACAAAAGTAAATTTCAACCAAATGCAAATTTTGGCATGTCTAAAACCAAATTGCACAACCTTATCCAACTTCCTCCTTGCCTATTCCAGAATGGGATCTGGGGAACATGGTGTGGACAACCATCAAAGCATAAATGATATAAGAATTTTGTCACATGTATCGTATTTGCAACTGCCCCTGTAGATATGTATGGAAAGTGTGGAAGCATAAAGGCGCGTGAACTATTTGAAATGATGCCTCAAAGAAATACGCAGTCCCACAGAATGCAATGATTGCAATATATGCACAAAATGGATTATTTGAAAATGATTTATAAACTTTCAACCAAATGCAATTGGCACGTGTAAAACCAAATTCATGTAACAATAATTGATCATAATATTAAATATTTAATATAAACTGTCATATACATAATATCATGAACATAACATCTAGTTTACATAAAAAGCCATATAGGCATGTCCAAACAAAGTCATATAGGCATATATACAAAAATATACATCAGTAACATACAAAAGTATGTATACAAAGCCTTCTATGCATACAAAAAATGTCCCAAAAACTAGTTTCCTATGGACTTTTATGAAATAATCAGTGGCCCTTGCTTGACCGTGAAGATGGAGAGCCAATCTGTGACTCATCCTTTCTCTCCCATTGAGTAGACCTCTTCAACATAAGTTCATCCAGATCCACCTATTAATACAATCAAACAATATGCACATTACTATAGAAAATGTACATGAAATATATAACATCACATATGTAATCAATCACTTACCGCCACCCGATGATCACTCTCCATCATCTTGTCTCTAGCTTCGTTGTCCGTAGTTGGATGGGTTGGAGTTGTGACCTCCAGTGAGAAGCATCAAGAAGCAAATTTGACAAAACATAAATATCATTTATGTACATCAAATGACATGAGATAAAATAACAAATACAAAATTATGACATTTTCATGTTATTGGCTCATACCTCGGTCAAAGGATTTGAAGACATCATGGCTACAACAATGCCTATTTGCACTAACTCACAAAGATGAGGAGGAGTCTCCACATTCAACATCTAAAAATCAAGTTCAAGATTATTTGACCAAAATAAATACATAGCATTATTTTAAAAATGCATAATGATTAGAAATGGTTAAATTTCACCTCCATAAAAGTGGTGAATTTGTGTCCAGTGGACCAAGGAAACTGTGGAGGTGTTGGTGACTGTTGAAATCATCAAATTGTCACAAAATAATACTACCATTGACATATCTACAATAATTATGATCATGTGATAAATTACATACCTTCTGACTTGACCTCCTCTCATAACCCACCAATGGATGCCTAACGGAGGCAGGATGAAGACTTTGACCCTAGAATTTCATTGCGTAGATAATTACATACATTATTTTTGACTTATAATATAGATAGGTATATAAAATTAATTACAAATTTCAAATAAAAAATATTAAATCAAGATGAAACTTGTAAAAAAATACTTGAGAGTCAATACCTAATGCAGTCTATAATATATCATGGATGAGAACAATATCATCCAATATGGATGTCTCCATCATTTGATGCTACTCCTATGTCACAACATCTTGCCGGGTCCTACCGAGTCCTGCGTCCCATAATCACACAAGTTCCCACATGAACTGCACAAATGTGGGGACAAATGACGCCTACTTCTCTCACCCTCATCAGCCTGGGTAAGATCATCAGCATGCTTTGATAGAGTTTGGGTGAGAGTAGTCAATGAATGTAATGTCTCCACCTCAACACTCTCCTTCAAAGTTGAAGGGAGTGACCTATGTTCTGGCCTCAATAGGGGTACAGGCACATGGTTTTCATCTTGCTGAGCCCCCTCTCTAACTTAGGCAGAGTCGCCACCTCTACCCTAGAACTCACAAATGTCAAAATAATTGGGAATCTTCTTGAGGACGAACTCACAATGGAGTTTCCTCAAGAAATATTGTGGCACCTCATCATTGTTGCATGGGTGCTCATCAAACACCATGTACCATCTATCCCAAAAGTTTTGGGATATTTCTTCATTCCTACACCAATGAATAGGAAATTGTTTGCATGTTTCTTCTAATCTTTGGTCAGTTTTGGGATTAATAAAGTGTGCACATAATTGAGATTTTGTAATTTTTCATTCTTCACTTGTTCATATGACAACTTTGAAAGGAAGCAAGGTATGCGGAACACACTTCCTACACCGATATATTGAGGAAAGTAGTATGAAAATTCATTTAAATCTTTACAGTTGTAGCAATATGAAACATATATCAGAGATATTACAACAACAAACACAAACACAAAAGAGAGTGACACAAGATGTATTGTGGGGAAAACCTTTTCAGGTAAAAAACCCCACACTCTAAAACCCGCACAATGTATTATCTGAAACAATAACAGTTTACAATACACTTGCAATGCAAGTTCTTCAAAGAGTCATCAAATGTCGTTTCTGGAGTGATTCTGGTAGCATAATAGTACCTGTATAAACACTATATATCTACAACTCTAAATCCTCACATTTTATAGAGATACAAGGCAAATTCTAGAAGCATCTTGGGATAAGCATCCACCTTGGCCACATGGCCATTTTACTGCATCAAAGGATACTTGTCCTTGCTACAATAACACCTCTTACATCTGTCATAACATGGTAGATTTAGATTCCCAAGATAGAGTGCTCCACTACTAAAAATAGATTATGACAAATGCTCTTACGCATCTTACAACTGTAATAAATTTCAGCAACATGAAAATCTTGCATGTTGTAAGAGAATCAGTCAAACACGACTAAAAATACCATATTCTTCTTACAACATGTCATAGCCCAACTTGGGTGCCCAAATATGCCTTTCTCTCATGCAAAGATATGCAACAACACTTGTCACCACTTGTCATAGGAATCTTCAAACTTGGCTCTTACGCATCATAGATTATGTCATATGAAATATTACCTTCCACATACCACAAGATGCCGACACATGGAATATTAGTGCCACCTCAAATGGGATGTCCAAATCCATGTAGGTTTGACTTGACCATCCAAGTCACATTCCAAGTAAGATGACATGTCACTGTGCCACCTCAACTAAGTGACCAAACTGAATGTGCAAGTAATTACAACATTAGACAATAAATAAATATAAAAATAAATAAATAATGCTAGGAATATGCAAAGGTTGAGACACCTTAATTCCCAACATTCTCCCACTTGTTGAACACCTTGTAAGAGCCAAAAGAAATGACAAGATTTTAACTGCTAGGGGCCAAGAGGCCCATAGACTCTGAACACCATCTGAACTTCTCTATGCCCACTAGTTTCGTCAATGCATCTGCAACATTCTTCAAAGTGTCTACTTTCTCCAATATCACCTTCCCATCCTCTACCAAATCTTGAACAAAATGAAACTGAACATCAATATGCTTTGTTCTAGCATGGAAGGTCAGATTCTTTGCTAAGGAGATTTTGGACAATCATTAACAGATAACTTTGTCCCCAATGAAACAAGAACACACAACGGTTTGCAATCTACCATGTTGAATCTATCCAACACGGTCTTCAAATACTTACTCTGGCTTAACCAAAGTTTTTTGTTTGCTCTGTCTCTTTTGATCTCCATCCCCAAAATGTACCTGGCTGCTCCTAAGTCTTTCATTTCAAACTGCGTTGACAACTAAGACTTCAAAACTAAAATCATATTCTTACCCTTCCCAATCAGTGACATATCATCAACATACAGTGCAATAATGAGAATACAATCATTGTCAAACTTGTAATACACACAATGATCCAATTTCAATCTTAGAAATCCAATGGACAACACAAAGGCATCAAACTTCAAGTACCACATCCTAGGAGATTGCCTCAAACCATACAAAGACTTCTTTAACTTACAGACTAAATTTTCTTTACCTTTGACCACGTAGTGCTCAGGCTGTGACATATAGATTTCTTCCTCCAAGTCACCATGAAGGAAAGTTGTCTTCACATCCATTTGTTCCACTTCTAAGTCATAAGCTACTGCAAGAGATAACAGGAACCGAATAGATGTCAAATTTGTAACAGGAGAGAAAATTTCAGCATAATCAATTCCCTCCACTTGTGAATACCCCTTCGCAACCAATCTGGCCTTATATTTTTCAACACTGCCATCTGCTCCAAATTTCTTCTTAAACACCTATTTGTATCCAATAGGTTTCCATCCTTCAGGCAAAGGCACCAAGTCCCAAGTTTTATTCTTTTCCAAAGAAGCCATCTCATCTTCCATGGCCTCCTTCCAGGAACCTACATCTGTGAGGCCTACCTTTTCACTCCCTTATTTTGATCGTTGTGTATTACTGTTGGACACATTTTAGACTTTTGGGGACTGTTGATCCCGACATTCAGATTTACTAGACTATATGCTTTTGTTTTAGTTAGTATTGTTTAGTATGTTGTGATTAGACTAGATCTTGATTTCGATACGCTGATGAGGATATTGACATGAGATTTGCATTATGATATTATTTGAAATACTAGTTATGTGATTATGTTATGGATTTTATTGTGAGATTTTATCTTGAGATGGATTATAGAAATGCAAAATTATGAATCTAATTATGATGTGACTTTTATGATTGTTTTATATGATTATGTGATTGTGTGAGTGTATGTTTCCCTTGCTTTGGCTATGATATACATGTTAGATTAATCTTTTGTTTAAGTGCGCAGGTGTTCTGACCAAGCCACAGATAGTTAGAGATTATCCCACACATTTTGTGAATTTCCTTGTTAAGCCGATCTAGTTCCAAGAGGAACCAAGATCAACTGTGTTATGCATGATGAAATTTTATTATGTTTATGTGTAGTGTCGTTTGGGATAGGTCTACCCTTTTTCAATTGATTGTGTTTTGGTGTTGTAAAGGTGTATGGTTTAATTAATTTTATTTTTGAGTTTTTATTTTGTGACCCCTTTTCATGTGATTTTACTCACCCTATAGTGCTCAGAATGGGTTAAAAGTGACCCTGGGTTGTACCCCTAGGGTGTAGGGACCATTTGAGCTTGTTTAACCTTAGGAAAACTCTCATTTGGTCAGTTAAACTTCACCCTGAAGTAAAGTGACGAAAATGGAAGTTTGGGAAGGAGTGGAAGGTTGGGTCAAACACTCAACCTACCCACACATCTTTCCAAGGCTTGGGGAGTCTTCAAGACCCCTAAATTGTGGAGGACTCAACTCCAAGGCTCTCTCACATTGGTGAGGGTACCTTGGGGTTTTGTGGGCTTTCATGGGAGGATAGGATTGGGTAACTTGTGTACCCATATCCTTCTTTGGCTCCACCTTTCTCTCCCACATGTGTGAGAGCACAAGTGGAGGAGGCAAGACTTGGTGGAATGGGAGGGTGACATGTGTCACCCCCACATTCTATGAAGCTTGCAAGTGGATGTGAGGAGGAAGGAGAAGGTGACGTGTCACCTTCTCATTCCTCAAGGCTCATGAAGAGAGCCTATTTTAATCCCTCTTGAAGAGAGGGAGAGGGTTGTTGATTTCATTTTTTTTTTCTAATTTTATTTGAATTTGGGGAGAGAGTTAGAGGAATTTTTGGAGGCTCACTTGAAGAAGGACTTGGAGGTGGAGTTGGAAAGGCTCTTTTTCAACTATCTTCCTTGTGGGCTATTTAAGGTAGGATTCAAGGCTTAATGCATTTCCTTATGTATTTTACATTTCTTGTGTGATGGTTTTGTGTGTGTGCATTTTGCATTTTGTTGTTGTGGGGATTTTATGGGTGTGGTAAGAGCCTCTCCACTTGGAGAAAATGCTCAACACGTGTGGGGTGGGCGAGGAGTGAACCTCCTCGAGGTCACCTCCTAGTTTTGGTATTTTGGCCTTGAGGGCAAGTTGTTATTATGACCATTTTTGAATGGCTTGAGAGCCATGGAGAAATATGTGAGTTTTGGTATAAATGTGTTGGCTTGATGACTTGTTAAAGTTGAGTTTTGAGGCACTCTTGAGTTGAGTGATGTCCACTCCCCTAGCCCTCTAAACTCATTTCTATGAGTTTTATTTTGTGTAAGCCATGGGTGTTCTTCACGTTTCTTTGTCTTAGTGTTTTGTTGTGATGTGGAGTGAAGTATTCCTTGTGTGTGGATGACCTCTAAGCTCAGGGGTGACTCATGAGTGAGTCTATGGTAGGGAGGAGAGCGGTATTTCATGGCTTTTTCTCCCTTCCCATATTTGTTATTTGCAGGTTACTTGTAGCATTGGAGCTTGGGAGAAAAAGACTATGAATCCTTGAGTTTTTTCATTTTGGTTCTCGAGAGTTATGGCCAAGTTTGGCCTAAGTGTAATATGTTTTCATGTAAAGAGAGAAGTTTTTTCCTCTCTTGCTATGTAAAGTTACATGTTTACTTTTCGTGTTGTATGGGTTTTATTTGAAGTTGAATATACATTATAGTGGCTATTTTCTTTTATGGGATTTTCTTGAAATGTTAGCTTGTTGTTTTAATTGGTATTTTGGCTCAATAAAAAAAATGTTAGTTATTTAACTTGTTGTAATATTCTATGAAATGGAAATGAAAGCACATCTAGTTATTTTGTTGAAAATATGACGTATGAGTTATAGTGAATGTTGTAGTTTTTTTTTTTTTTTAAAGTAATAGTGTTGTTTATTTGAAAGAAGAAAGAAAAAAAAAATAGATATGTGCTTATATTACTTGTTTTTTAAAAAAATATAGAAGAAATATACATTGTTCATGTTACTTGTTGTTTAAAAAAGAAAAAAAAATTATAGATGCCCTATTTTATTAAGTCTGTCAAAATTAGTTCTCTAATGATTTATTTGACATGTATTTTTGTATCAAATATATATATATATATATATATATATATATATATATATATATATACACACACAAATGGGTGTATATATATATATACATATATCTATATATTTTTTGCTAGATGGATTTTGTTTGTTTGTATATATATATATATATATATATATATATATATATATATATATATATATATATCAAATAAAATATCATTTAATATAATCGAATATCATCATTGACTATGCGGACCTTAAAAATTTCTCAGAGATTACTGAACTGAAAGTTTTTTTGCTTGGGCAGCTGAAACCTTGCATTGTAGGGTTTTCTTTTAATAAAAAAAAATTAGAAATTTGGGGCGGTGGGGGGGCGGGCACGGACCCCCACCCCCCTTAAGATCTGTGAAGCTTCAAATGAAAACAAATTTAAACACCGATCCTTATGCCTCCCACAGAGGCACCCCCTTACACAGCCTGCTATCCCTCCATCGGCCGTCGGCCATTATCTCACCTGCAACTTATTTTTTTTAATATATATATACAACAAATATCCATTCAACTTGTAGCAAAAAAAGAGATATCTCTGGTTTGAACCCAGAATATATATATATATATATATACTAAATGTATATACCTCCATGGTAGAAGCCATGGTTGCCTTCCATTTGACCTGCAACTCAAAGCAAGAGTGAAACAAGAATGAGAAAACAAGATGGAGAAAAGAAAATGATAGAATAGAATGTAGGGTTAGGGTTTTGTAATCCTCCATAAGGAAACTAATTTTAAAATGGAGAGCTTTTAGGGCTTTTATCTTTTTTGAATTTTATATTTGTTTAACTTGAGAGGGAAATTTATTCCCTTCTCTTTTATTTTGAGTTTTAAAAATTAGTTCTTTTATTGAGTTGGAGTTTGATTTTAATTTAATTTTGAATGGTGTCATGAGGACACTTTAATTTTCTTGGCCTGATAATCCTTTTACCTCATTGAGACTAATTTAATTTAAATTTCTAGTGGGGAGAATTATGACAAATGTTTTGGGAACTCATTATTTCTTAGGCAAGTTATTTTAATATTATTTTTTGGGGTGTTTTAAATTAATGATTTTATTTTATTTGTTTAGGGTTAGGAAATTTAACTCCTGTATTTAATTGTAATAATTCCTTAGAGATTAATATATTGAACTAGAGGAATTTATTGATTTGATTTAATTATTTAGATGTGGGGTTTAACTATTCTTATAATTATCCTTTGATTTAATTATTGTAACCTTAATTAATTTTAAATCGATTTATTTTAATTTAATTGTATGTGGGAATTAATCAAAGGATGGTTATTTAATTTATTTAATCTAGTGTGTTTTAATTAATTAATTTTTTTTTTCATTTAATCTATTTCTAGTGAGCTTAGGGAACCCTTGTTTAAATTTTATTATTAGAACGATTCCTATACACGCTCAAGAGGCGTTATGCTGCTGAATTTTTCCAGAAATTAGGGTTATTTTCTTAAACAATTTTAACCATGTGTAGAGTAATGTTTTGATGTTTCTACAAACTTGATTATTGTTAATAAGTGGTGATTTAATTCTGTTATACCATAGAATTAGGTTTTTAGACTTCAACTCATATCAAAATCCATCACTCACCTAGGACAACTTAGGGTTTTGATCATTCGATTCTAACCCTAATGGAGATGCATCTCACATCACATTGACCCCCTTAGTCGGCTATCATCACACAGGGGATTGCGCATGTGATCACATTACCCCAAATTTGATTGACATGTTTACGTCTTATGCGTATTGCCACTGAGCACACTAACGTGTGCAAGGGGGTTTCTAGGGATGCGTGGAAATTTTTTGATATTTCATGTCATGACCACATGACAAATGTGGACATGACACATGTGTTGTAGGTCATGATCGCATGGGAAATGTGGGCATGACAACATCTTTCATGCCCATAGCCTCTGTCATAGTTCTAGGCTCATCAGTGTTAGTAATCAAGGCATAAGCACAACTAGAATCAAGCAATGAATAACCAAACCTATCAGGTTGCTTCCTTGTTCATGTAGACCTCAAAGGCTGAGGTTGAGGTTCTACTTCTTCTTCTGAGCTTTCAGAGTTACTAGAGCTCTCCTCATCATCATGTCTCACAAGGTTTCTTGGTTCAATCTTCTTAGGGGTAGAAGGAAATTAAACCACATCCTCTTTCTTTTCTTTTTCTTTTGGCTGTAGAACAATAGGAGAAGATGTTAGCTCTCTGAAGATAACACTTCTACTATACAACACTTTTTCATGTTGGGAATTAAAGTGTCTCAACCTTTGCAAATTCCTAATGTTGTATTTATTTATCCCATGTTGAGTTGGCATAGTCGGCACCTTGTGTATATGCAGGAGGATAAATTTTGGTGACTTTGGCAGCCGCAGTTTCCCCCTTGAATAATTAACGAGGGTTTGGGGGCAGCGCCCCCAAGATGGGGTCAAGGGGCGTAGCCCCTTGCGAGGTCAAGGGGTGTTGCCCCTTGCGGGGTCCAGGGGCAGCGCCCCTGGCACGCTCCCTGTCGTGGTATAGGGCGGGGTCGAGGGGCAGCACAAAACCTCAAATGATTTTTAATTAATGACAAGTGTCGATGAGTATCTCTGCACGAGAGAAAGGCATCTTTGGGCGGTCAAGGGAGGTTGTGACATGTAAGAGGAATATGATATTTTTAGTCAATGTATGACGGATTCTCTGACAGCTGTAAGGTGCGTAAGAGCATCTATCGTAACCTATCTTGGGACCAGACGCCCACTTTGGGATGGGATGTTGGATAAGTGTCCTTAGGCGTGGGTTTTGGGGCATGAGTCCAAGATGGATGCCCATCTCTAGAAGGTTCCATATTTGCCTTGTAAACTCTATATAAACAGGTGCTTGGATGGGAGATAGATAACTTTGGTACAAGTACTGTTATGCTACCAGAATATCTCCAGATTTGACATTTAAAGACTCCTGAAAGAGCATTGGCTCTAAAACTATATTGTAATCTATTATTGTTTACTGTAATACATTTGAGCTGTGTTTTGGAGTGTGGGGTTTTTCACCCATAAGGGTTTTCCCCACGTATATCTTGTCTCTCTCTCTCTTTGTCTTCTTTCTGGTTCTTGTGTTTTGCTGCAATATCTCATGTTAATGGTTTAACATTGCTGTAATAGTTAGGATAAAGTTGAATTTGCATAGCCCTCTCCTCATTAGATTAGTGTAGGAAGTGTTTTCCGCATACCTAGCTTCCTTTCATTTCAGCCATAGGATCCCAAAGCTTGCACCCTTTCACATCGACACCATAGCCAATGAAGATAGATTTAACTACCTTGTTCTCCAATTTTGACCTCTTCTCCTTAGGCACATGTGCATATGACTCACAACCAAAAACATAAAGATGTCTCAATGAGGGATTTTTACCAGACCACACCTCCATGGGTGTCTTATCAATGAGCGTTGAGGTAGGAGATCTATTAACTAGATAGCAAGCAGTGGCTATAGCTTCAGCCCAAAACTTTTGTTTGAGGCTAGCACCACTAAGCATACTCCTATCCCTCTCCATCAATATTCTATTCATCCTCTCTACAACTCCATTTTGTTGTGGGGTTAAGGAGTTGTATTATGTCTTTCAATCCCATGTTCTTTATAGAACTTATCGAACTCTGTGGAACAAAACTCACCACAGTTATCAGTTCTCAAACAATTAATCTTTTTACCAATCTGATTCTCTACAAAAGCTTTAAACTCTTTGAATCGACTAAAGACTTCAGATTTTCTTCTAAGAAAATAAACCCATGTCCTTCTACTATAGTTATCAATGAATCATTCGAAATATACAGATTTAGAGATTGAAGGTACATTTATTGGACCAAACACATCAGAATGAATAAGACTCAAAACACCAGAAGACTTATGAGAACTCAAGTGAAACTGGACATAGTTTTATTTTCCATATATACAATATTCACAAAAGTCAAACTCAAGATTACAATCATTTAACCCCTCGACGATGTTTTTATTTTTTAGGGCTCTAAGACCCTTCTCACCAATGTGGCCAAGTCTCTTATGCCATAACATTGTCTTCTCAGCAGGAAGCTTAACTTCCAAAGCATGAGCACCCTTAGGTACCCAAAATGCACTACCATTAGAATTTGATACAACAGATCTTTTCTTTGCGGGTTCTAATGGTGGAGATGAAGTGATTGAAGCTCTTTTCTTCAAAACAGAAGCACTATTGCACTGAGTAGTGCATGCATCTAGCTGAAATAGAGTACCTTTCTGAGTACCCTTTGCAAGCACCATAGCACCTCTTGTCATCTTGCATTAGGTCTACTTGAGAAGACAACCTGCACACCTACATCATTCAATTTACTTACAGAGAGCAGGTTCTGTGCTAATCCTAGTATGTACATAACCCCAGAGATCACCTTCACTCATCCATTAGGGAATCAGATTGTGACTCTTCCATGGCCAACTATCTTCAAATAAGAATCGTCACCCAAGTACACTCTTCCACCATCAAATTCTTCATACTTTGTAAACTAGTCTCAATGCGAGGTCATGTGGAAAGAAGCACCAGAATTAATCAACCACACATCATTTGATGTATGGGTGGCCAAGGCTGCAATAAAAGCATCACCATCATCTTGTGACTTGTCAGAATCTAAATTTAAGGGATTCTTCTTCTTTTTCTTTTTCTCTTCTTTGCACTCCTTTTGGAAGTGCCCAAATTTTCCATAGTTCCAACAAATAGCCTTAGACATTCTAGAAGATTTGGATCTCCCACAAGATTTGAATCTACCCTTTTCATCTTTCTTGTCCTTCTTTTTCTTCCCTTTCTCCTTGGGTCTTCCACGAATCACAAGAGCTTCCTTGGTTGATTCAGAGGACTTCCTCTGCATCTCTTCAGATAACAGTGAAGACACCACATCATCCATCTTGAAAGTGGATGTCATACTCCCGATGGCCATAACAAGATGATCCCATGAATCTGGCAAAGAACAAAGCAAGGTCATGCAACGATCCTCCTCCTCCATCTTCACACCAACAGATGTCAACTGTGCAACTAGCATGTTAAAAACATTCAGGTGGTCGGCAACGGATCCTCCATCCTCCATCCTCAGAGAATAAAGATTTTTCCTCAAGAATAAACTTGTTCACTAGGGATTTAGCCTGATAAACATCTCCAAGCTTCTTCCATAGGTCTTTCGCGGTCTTCTCTTCATGGACATTTAGCAAGACAGAGTTAGCCAAACAGAGTCTCACAAGACTCTTAGCCTTTCGATCCTTGAGATCCCAATTCACTTAAGACATTGCTGCTGGTTTTCCACCAGAAATTGCTTCCCATAGGTCTTTATCGACAATTATGTCTTCCATTTTAAGCTTCCATAGCTTGAAATTGATGCCATTAGACTTTTCCACCTCTACTCTTCCAAATGTGCTTGCCATCTCCTTCCTACAACAAGATTATAGAATACTCTGCACAAACTCCCACTTAAACTAAGATCATCTCAAAAAACCCCTACCCAACAACTAGGACCAAAGGTGATCAAGCTTTGATACCAACTGAAAGGAAGCAATGTATGTGGAACACACTTCCTACACCGATCTATTGAGGAAAGTAGTATGAAAATTCATTTAAATCTTTACAGTTGCAGCAATATGAAACATATATCAGAGATATTACAGCAGCAAACATAAACACAAAAGAGAATGACACAAGATGTATCATGGGGAAAACCTTTTCAGGTAAAAAACCCCACACTCTAAAACCTGCACAATGTATTATCTGAAACAATAACAATTTACAATACACTTGGAATACAAGTTCTTCCAAGAGTCTTCAATGTCATTTCTAGAGTGATTCTAGTAGCATAACATTACCTGTATAAACACTATATTTCTACAACTCCAAATCCTCACATTTTATAGAAATACAAGGCAAATTCTAGAAGCATCTTGGGATAGGCGTCCACCTTGGCCACATGGCCACTTTACCACATCAAAGGACACTTGTCCTTGCTGTAATAACACCTCTTACATCTATCATAACATGGCAGTTTTGGATTCCCAAGATAGAGCACTCCACTGCTAAAATAGACTATGACAGATGCTCTTACGCATCTTACAACTGTCATAAATTTCTGCAACATGACAATCTTGCATGTTGTAAGAGAATCGGTCAAACATGACTAAAAATATCATATTCCTCTTAGAACATGTCATAGCCCAACTTGGGCACCCAAATATGCCTTTCTCTCATGCAAAGATATGCAGCGATACTTGTCACCACTTATCATAGGAATCTTCAAACTTGGCTCTTATGCATCATAGATTCTGTCATATGGAATATTACTGTTTAGGGTAAAATTTGATCATTTGTATACTCTAGGTTAAGTACCTCAATTTCACCACTAAACATTGGGGAGATAAGGATCGAGCTTGTGGAAAAGCTTCTAATCACTTTGCCTCCCTTGTATGCTCACATGGTTATGGAACTTAAGGCCCTAATCAAGATTTTATCAAGTATTGTACTTTCAACCAAGTAAAACCCTAATTATGCCTCAAATCAACAATATACAGAAACTAATGAAGTATCTGATAAAACTGATCACAATGATTTGCAAATGATTTGCAAATGATAAGAATTGTGTATGATAAAATGATTTGCAAATGTCTTTTTATATCAAGCTTTAGGGAATTCAAATTTTGAAGTAACATCTTGATATCACGCGAAAACTAAGAATTTGAAAATGGAATTTCGAGGCACTCGACGGGAACCGACACCCCACCAAAATTTAAAATCCCCTGAAATCAGGGAGGACTAGGTCATGAGTGCCCAAGTCCAAGCCCCCAATTTAAGCTCAAATCTACATTCTTGGGGGTCCTAGGGACCCTAATCTCAAATCTCTTTCTGGGTTTTATCAATTAGTTACCTCAAAAAGTGAATAGATTGCTCCTAGACTAAGTCAATCAGGGTTTCGGGAAAGCTAAAAAAGAAAAGGTTGAGAGACCACTAAGAGTTACGAGCTAAACCGAGTGAAATTGTGCCATTCCATATAGGAGGACAATTTCTGACGTTACATTTAGCCCCCACTTTAGTGGCCATATGACACTACGTGCATATGCAACTAAAGGAAAGTAAATACATTAATCATGAAAAGGATACCCAAAAGGATACTATAGAGGAAGCCAGAGTGTTGTCGATGAATAGGAAGAAGCCCCAATTATGCAATCTTGCAAGACCACAAAGTTAGGAACCGCATCCTGCAAAGGAACACTTGTTAGAGAATTCAAAATCAAATCAACCTACACCCACCACCAATGAGTCAGTGTCAAAACGCTAAGGGGGTTGAGTGATGGAACATGGTGAGGGAGGAAATCAAGGGAGATATATGCCCCCCCTTGTTTCTACTTGCTTAGTCCAAGAGTAGAAACAAGTAGATATCCATGCGTCGATTTCAAGGGAAATGTGTTGTGAGAGTTATTTGAAGGAACATCGCTCAACACAACACATTGGGTAAGAAAGAGAGTGGAACCAAGATTTCAATGCAACAAACAACATGGAGATTGGAGTTTGACAGCTCAAGAAAAGGGCTCCAGAGTGAAAGAGCACGCTTTTGCACCCAGTTAGGAATAGGATTTCTCACTCACTTACTTTATGTAAAAGGGAGTTGTCACTTATCACTTAACTCATTCTTGTTTCTTGTTATTGCAGAGGGAGAGAGAAGGTAAACAGAAGAGCGACCATGTCAAGTCGACGTCCATACCATCCACTGCAACTGGATATGCTTTGAGCCTGAGTGGTGGAGAGACGATTTGAGGCCAAGGTAGGGTCCTGATTTCATCCTTTTGTTGTCTTTCGTCATTTTTTGTTTTCACATGTATTGATGTTTGTGCCAAGAGGGGAAGGTGGACAGGATTCCCAGACATGGGCACTTGGGTCCACCTAGGGCACCAGAGTCTCTTTGGGGCACCCTAGTCCCACCGGGACACCAGTGTCCCTCTGGGACGCCCTAGTCTTCCTGGGGCACCCTGGTCCTCAGAGGACACAGGCCCTAGGCATAGGCATTCTATTCAGTTGTTGATAGCTTATTTTAGTTTCTAGCAGGCATTCTGATACTCTTGCTTGCTTTCCAATCTGCAGGATGTCCCTACGATGCGTGAGCACACAGGCGGTCATTTAATGACACTTCTACGAGAGCGCACTAGCACTTTGACTGCCGCGGAGAGAGAGCACTTACAGACAATGGGCCTATGGTGGGTGTTTGAGATGCCCACAGTCAGATTTCATTGTGCGATGCTTATGGCACTGATGGAGAGATGGGATGCAAATACTTCCACATTCCATTTACCGACTGGTGAGATTACCATCACACTAGAGGATGTATTTAGGATCCTTCGACTGCCGATATGAGGAGAGACAGTGAGGGTTGTTGGACATTGCTCAGAGGAGTATACTCGTGAGAGTCAGATGTATTGCTTGGGTTGCATTGTTTCACAGGCAGAGCGAGGACACATTCAGCTCTGCTTGCTAGAGTAGGGATGCAGAGACATTCCCTTACTATGGAGGATCATGATTGTCAAGGTTGCACTAGCCATCACACCAGATGGATGAGGCACTCACCTTCATGAGTGTCTCGTTCATACTATTAGAGCGATGGAAACGCATCAGACTGTCTATGCATCAGGGCGCAGTATGCTTGTGCACCTATATCGTGACTTAGGGCGATATGTCCACTACAAGATGCAGAGTCTGCTGGTCTACACATTGTTACAGGTTTGGGCCTTTGAGCACATCAAGTGGACACGATCGATGGGTTTTTCGACAGAGGTGGTGTTCACCCATCCACGCATGTATGCCTATCCACTAGTCAGGTGTTGGAGGCACAACAATCTGTTATACTGGAGAGTGGTATTTGATAGATTGTAGCCTAGTGACATCATCTAGAGACCATATCATGGCTTCATCAGATGGCTTGGTGAGCAGAGGCATTTAACTTGGATGCAGAGGGATCGGCTGATGGCCGGTCACCTCAATCACACTGTATCTTGGTTCTACTATGATAGGGTGGCATGATAGTTCAGATAGGTATAGGATGTTCCTACAGTTCATCTGAGCTACGCACGTGTAGCTCAGAGTGTAGTCAAAGTCAATACTGTCCAACGACTGACTATAGCAGACATACCACTTAGCGACGATGAGGGTCCTGAGGATGCAGAGCCAGTATCGAGCGTAGATGATGTCAGGTGTACCCAAGCATATCAGACCTGGTGGCACACAACACGGCCTGCACCTATCTTTCCACTCAGGCACCCTACAGGAGATGCCCAACCTTGGGCTGGTAGTGACACAGGGATGGAGGACGACGTCAGTGACTTTGTGGGATACTACGATCTTGAGGAGGGTATGGAGGAGGATGAGGATGAGTCCAAGGAGGTCCCATCACAGTACGTCTTTAGAGTGTGATTGTGACAGAGCGAGTAGGAGGCAGACACTGATGAGGAGACCAAGTCGAGACTGTCGTCCAAGGCTCGTGGTCCTATTCCCATAGACTATATGAGGCCTAGTCAGATAGAGCAAGGGGAGAGTAGCAGGCCTATACCCCCAGCTGTAAATCAGACAACATAGCTCATCATATCATCAGTGATTCGTGATCCATCCTGGCGAGATGGAGATCCAAGTAAGGTTTGATTTATTATTTTATGTTTTCGTATAGTTTATTATTTATGGTTTTTATATGGAGTCTAACATCTATCTCATCCTCTATTTTGTAGTTGGGACTGATGCATGGTGAGACTTTGTGAGTCATGTCATAGGAGATATATTATCGACAGATGCCTCAGAGCAGCAGGTGCAAGTAGATCATTTGCCACGGTCCTCCGTTGGGCAGCATGCTGATTTATTTATGCATGTTGTTAGATACATGACTGCTATAGAGGCCATGCTAGAGTAGTCTGCATGAGAGAGAGGAATTTTGATAGAGAGCTGAGCGCACCAAGGCTGAGCTCAGGGCACAGTGATAGTAGACGGTAGCGGTTCCTACATCGAAGGGAGAGCCAACTGTCAGTGAGTTCTTACTGCAGGAGGTCCAGAAGGTAAGAGCTGACAGAGATAGGGTTCTAGCTAAGAGAGACCAGTACCAGAGGATGTAGCAGGAGGCACATGAGCATGTGATAGAGATGAGAGGCGAGATCGGGGGGTTACAATTGTGAAGTGTCTCTAGGAATCATTCACGATTCGTAGCCACACATGGTCAGGCTTCTGTCACTCGCACACCACGAGGGCTTAAGGATGCAGGTGATCGAGGTTCAACTATGTGATTCCTAGACATTAGGCACTACGACATCCCATTTTGTTTTGAGGGATAGTCAACTCGGATGTATACATGAAACTAATATATATATATATGTGTGTGTGTGTGTGTGTGTGTGTGTGTGTGTGTGTGTGTGATTATTTCTCTTGGTCTATGTGTAATGGCTTTTGATCTATCACATGTGAGTTTTTGTAAAAATACAACTAGTGATGATGTCTAAATGCTATAATTAATGCTATTGTGATATACTAACAATTCTAAAAAGAACATGTAGTAACAGACACAATGATTAATCATTTTACACATAACTTTACTTTTCATGCTATCTTCAGTTAATACAAAAGTGATCTAAGGAATTACTACTTAAACACGATACAACAATGATCGACTGAACAAAGATATAATGTAAAATGAATTAAAACAACACAGAAATAGCTTGTCAAAATTGAAGCTAGGTGCTAAATTAGCTTAGGAACATTTAACATTAGATCTTTTAAGCATAAAATCTTTTGAGGTGCACTACATTAATAGGTTCTTTGAGCGGCGTACCTTGTTCATCAGCTAATTTATACACTCCAGATCCAAAGGCTTCAGTGATGATATATGGTCCAAGCCAGTTAGGGCTGAACTTACCCTTTTCACTAGGTGGTGCATTTACGTTGCATTGATTTTCATAAAGAACCAAGTCCCCAACATTAAATGAACATTGTATGACTTGCACATTATAAGCTCATTGTATTCCTTTTTGATAAGCTTTGAGATGTTCAAGAGCATTAACACATCTTTCATCAAGCATCTCAAGTTCCTATAATCTTTTCTCTCATTCTATATCATCATCCATGATGTCTCTTAGGGAAATTCGTAAGGAAGGAATTTCTAACTCCAAGGGCATTATTGTGTCTGCGCCATAGACAAGATTATACAGTGTGTTACCCATAGCTATTTGAATACTTGTTCTGTAAGCCCGTAGTGCATAGGATAATTGTGTATGCCAATCTTTTTGGTGTTTATTAATAGTTTTCCTTAGAATTTGTCTAATAACTTTGTTTGAAGCTTCTGCTTGGCCGTTTGGTTAAGGATAATAAGGCATAGAGAAGCGATGTTGTGTATGATATTTTCGAGGAACTTTTTCACATCCTTATTCTTGAATGGCATACCATTGTCTGACACTAAGGAGGAAGGTATTCCAAATCAAGAAAATATGTTATCTTGTATGAATTGATAGATTACATCAGTGTTCATGGATCGCAAAGGGACCTCTTCAACCCATTTTGTAAAATAATCAGTAGCAGTAATGATAAATGTATGTCCTTGAGAGGAGGGTGGGGAAATCTTGCCAATTAGATCCAAACCCCAGATAGAGAATGGCCATGGTGACACCTGGGCACGAAGCTCTTGAGCAGAAGCATGAATGAGGTGTTTATGTTGTTGACATTGTGGGCATCTTTTAACGTAAGTGAAGGAATCTTCTTCCATATGCTGCCAATAGAACCCCATACATAACAATTTTTGCACCAACGATTTTCCACCGAAATGCCCTCCATAGGTACCAGAGTGAGCTTCTTTTAAAGCTATCAGAATCTCTGCATTACTTAAACATTAGAGTAAAACACCATTATAACTTCATCGATACAAGACGTTTGATAATATAATGTATCGCGTTACTAGTTTGTGTAAACAGATTCAGGCATTCTTAGATGTCGAGTTCGGAATGGTTCCATCGCGTAAATAGTTGAATATATAGGAGAACCATTCATCGGTGTATGTATTACCACAGAGTTCTGAATTTGCCACCATATGGCTTTCAATTACTAGTATCTTAAGATTATGAACAACGAAGGTAAAATCCTCAGGAGAATCATCATGGGATATAAGGGAAGCTACGCTTGCCATTGTATCCGCGTGCCGGTTATCTTTCCTAGGAATGGTATTGACCATATATGATTGGAACCATCTTAAGAGTGATAGTTCAAACTCACGATACTGAGATAGCTTATCATGCTTAGTTTGATATGATCCTGTTATCTGTTTAACAATTAACTAAGAATCTCCATATATCGTAATATTCTTGATACTAAGAGCCAAAGCTGCACGAAGTCCAGCTATAAGAGCTTCATATTCAGCTATTTTGTTTGTGCATAAGAAATTTAAATGGTAAGATAAGGGAATTGGCTTACCCACAGGAGGTATTAATATAACACCAACTTCGGAGCCAGTTAGATATTTTGATCCATCGAAGTATAACTCCCATTTCTCTTTTGTAGAGATTGTTAGAATCTGTTCATCAGGAAAGGCATCGACATTTTGTATAGAAAAGGGCGAGGGAGCTTCAGCTAACTAGTCATCTATCACTTGCCCTTTAATTGCTTTTTGTGAAATAAATTTGAGATCAAATTCTGTTAACAGCATAACCCATTTAGCAAGATGACCTGATAAATCTGTTCTTGCGAAGAGATGTTTTAAAGGGTCAAATTTCACCATTACATGCACTTCAGCATTTAAAAGGTAATGTCTAAGCTTTTGAGTGGTGAACACTAAAGCTAGGCAATGCTTCTCTATGACTGTGTATAGCACTTCATAATTGAGCAGAGTACGACTGATGTAGTAGATAGTACATTCTTTGCCTTCAGTATTATGTTGTGCTAACAAAGCTGCTAAGGCATTGTTAGATGCTGAGATGTATAACAGAAATGGTTTATTAGAAATAGAAGGTTGTAAAATAGGCGGATTAGCTAAGTAATCCTTTAATTCATTGAAAGCTTTTTGACATTCATAATTCCATTGAAAATGAGAATCTTTCTTCAGTAGTTGAGTAAAGGGGCAAGTCCTATCTGCAAGTTCTAAAACAAATCAGTGAATGGCCTGTATCTTTCCCTACAAACTGTGAAGTTGAGATATGTTCTTTGGTATTGGCATATTAACAATCGCATCTATCTTTTTTATATCAACTTCTATACCTCGATTTCAAACAATAAATCCTAGTAACTTTCCACTATCCATGCCAAAAAACACACTTACGAGGATTCAATTACATATTATATTTTCGTATGTGCTCAAATATCTGTCAAAGATTTGTAACATGATCCTTACGATGTATAGACTTCACTAGGATGTCATCAACATAATCTTCTAGAATATTGTGCATGTAGTCATGAAATATAAGAGTCATCACACGTTGGTAAGTAGCTCCTGCATTCTTAAGTCCAAATAACATGACTATGCAACAAAATGTACCCCAAGGTGTTATAAAGGCTGGTATACACTAATCAAGAGGATTTATAAGGATTTGATTATATCCTAAAAATCCATCCATAAAAGATAGCAACTCATGTCTGGCTATGGAATCAATGATCATATTGATATTAGGGAGCAGGAAATCATCTTTCAAAGATGCCAAATTTAAATCTCAGAAATCTATGCACATTCTTATACAACCATTCGGTTTAGCAATGGCAACAATATTTGAGATCCACAGAGAGTAATCAATGGGCCAAATAAAACCAGCTTGTAAGAGTTTTCCTATTTCAGTTTTAACAAGAAAAGCAATCTTAGGATTCATCTTACAAATCTTTTGTTTGACAGGCTTAACATCTGGTTTCAACACAATATTATGCATTGCAATATGAGGATCTATACCAGGCATGTCTAAATATTTCTAGGCAAACAATTCTGAGAATTAACTCAATAATTTAGTCATTTCTCTTTTTTCTTCCACATCCAAACAATCACCAATAGGGATAACCTTTTTAGGATTATCCTTATCTATAATAACATCAATAGTCTTTCTGTTAAGAAGAGTGCTATGGTCGGGGGGATTGTAGGATTGTAATTATTCTTCAATTTCTTCATTATGCTCTACTATAGCAGTTATTGTGCTAGTAGTCTTTCCAAAATATGCATCATTGTTTAAACAATAAGGTAGGCCACGTTTGTGGTGATAACAAGGAATACCATCGTAAGCACCTAAGAATTCCAGTATCACTTCATCCCCTGTAAACATATCTAAAGGAAGTGATCTTGGAGGATAATTGGTATCAATCATCTTAGGAAATATCAAATTAAGTTTTGATATTGTATTCACATTTAAAGTGGGGCATTTGCAGGCTTTGGATTCCTTGAAAGGATTATATCCAATGCCACTTGAGTAATTTTGTGAAGTAGATTCTAAAGGGACTTTGATTCTTTGTTGATTTATACCACAACCATTACCTACATAGTCACAATTTTTATAAAGGATTCAAAATCCTCTACCATAAAAAGAGAGCATTTCTTTAGATGAAGGCGGAGCTTCATATGTCTCATAATCAGTACTATAAATGAGATTATTATCCTTATTTGTCAACAAAGAGATCTTGTGTTTATCATTTGAAGCATGTGATGTGATCAATGCAATATTCGATGTCTCAGGGACAGGGTTTTTAAGTTTATGCTCTCATGTGGAGGAAAATACAAAATCTAGTGAACCCCAGTCATCACCAACAAATGCATTTGATTGCTTGGGCTCTTGCATAACATTTTTAGAGGCAAGAGGAGCTAACAATTCATCTTTTAGATTGTTTAAAATCTTAGGACCAACAACATGTTTATGCACTTCCATTTGCAAACAATTGTCTGGTTCAGGATCCGAAATGATAGTATGCAATTTTCCTTTAAAGATAAACTTAATCGAATGGTGTAAGGTAGAAGGAACCACTCCTAATGCATGTATCCAAGGTCTACCCAGAATCATGTTGTAAGATAGAGAACAAGGCATTACATGAATCAAGGTAGGCACCATCACAGGTCCAACTTGTATAGGTAAAGTTATAGTGCCCATAGATTTTCATGCAACATTATCAAAGCCATGTATACTTAATGATTATGGTTTTATAGCAGATACATCAATTTTAACCTTATGTAATAAATCAATACCACAAACATTAAGGGCTGACCCATTATCAATCATAACTCTCTTAACCAATGTTTTGTTGATTGTAATAAAGATAACCAAAGGATCATACTGCTTCTAAACCTCAAGAGATGGTAACTCATGTTGTTGGAATAAAATGTCTATTTTCGTTGCATGCATACAATCTGGTAAAGCAGCAACATCATTTGGTTTAACAGCAAGAGGAACAATCACCTTTTGTAAATCTTCTTGTAGCATTCCATAGTAAGTAGGTGAATTTTGTATAAGTTCCCAAAGAGATATCTTTGTAGGAGTAGCGCGAAGCTGCTCTACAAGATCATAGTCTTTACCACCTTTATATGTTAAATGAGGTGCTTGAGGAAGCATAGGTTGAGAAGCTCGTAAAGATATCAGAACATTCATCTGTTGTGTACTTTGTTTTTGTTATTTCAAGTATTATATGTATGAGCAACCACATTATGATTGGTTTATTGTAAGTTGTGTTTCGCAATTTGTTTTACACAATCATAAATGTGATCAGGAGATTGAGAAGAAGATGAAAGACCTTTAACAACAAGCATAGGCTTAGATGATGTTGAACCACATTTGCACATAGAGTAACCATTATTTTTGGTTTTTTAATCTCTTCTTTAGATTTAGGAACATAAATCGCATTTACAAATCTTTGAAATAGTGACGGCTTAGAGGTCGTAGTGGAATGTTCAATTGAGATAAAGTCCTCAAGGGCTTCATCTAACATATCAAGGTCATCACGACTAAATGGCTCATCATAAGCATGAAAATCTTCCAAAAAATAATCTGACATTCTAACATGCTCTAGTTAAACCAAGATTTAAATGTTCAATGATGGCTTTTTCAAATGAAATACAACTTTCAACAATAAATGATAATTTCCAACTATTTTAATGAAAAGATAAAGAATGTAATCTCAATCTAACGTATGCAAATTTTACTAAAGAGGTTTTCCAATCCAAATATGCTTTAGAAAAGCAAATTATTTCAGATCTGAAGTCTAAGAGGATGCAAATTCTTTAAAGCTTGGGTTCACCAAAATGTTTAGGGTAAAATTTGATGGTTTGTTTACTCTAGGTTAAGTACCTCAATTTCACCGCTAAACATTGGGGAGACAAGGATCGACCTTGTGGAAAAGCTTCTAATCACTTTGCCTCCCTTGTATGTTCGTGTGGTTATGGAACCTAAGGCCCTAATAAGATTTTATCAAGTATTGTACTTTCAACCAAGTAAAACCCTAATTATGCCTCAAATCAACAATATACAGAAACTAATGAAGTATCTGATAAAATTGATCACAAAAGTGTAGAGGAGGGGTCTCAGAGATAGTGTACCCAAAATTTGAGGGCCACCTGGACTACGGTGCCAACCCTGGAATGTCCTACAAGTTCCTGAATAGGAAAACCTTCTGCATAGGGTGTCTAAGACTGCCAAAAGGCTCCTGGATCCCAGATAAAACACCTGGTTGGACTAGGACACCCGCACCAATGTTCCACAAGTCTCAGAATCTAAAAATCAAAAAGTCTGTCACAACTGTATCTGTGATATCCTTCTTTTTGTAGCTTCTTTTCGCTAGAAGCTACGAAACACAATCTACACATACAAAAGAAGGAAATTGTTGCGGCTATACAAGAGCTTGCCTCAGTCAAGCCCCATCTTCAGTATTTCTACCTCAACAATAGCCAAAGGAAAAGATTTACAGACGTGTGTGCAAACCTAACAATGTGGTATGCATAAACTCAAACCCTAGATGTCTTAATCAAGGGAAGATCAACAACTTGCTTTGCATCAATAAACACATACAACTTCATGTCAAGGAGATGAAACAAATGAAGACTTGCATGAACAAGAAGGCTAATCAGCAATGTCCGCAGAGGATCTCCAAGCTTGCTGTTGGAGGCTTCAACCCTTCTCCCGATCATACAAAAGGTGTACAAACCCTAGGAAGAGCAATATAGACTCAAGAGCTTGATTCCTAACCTTCATCCATTGTCTCCAAGATAGCAAATAAAGAATACTTCGAATAGCTTCAACAAGTCACTAATCTTCAATGGCAATTGGAGTAGAGTTTTGGGATCAAGCTTGCATAAGAATTGTGTGTGATAAAATTATTCGCAAATATCTTTTTATATCAAGCTTTAGGGAATTCAAATTTTGAAGTAATGTCTCAATATCGTGCGAAAACTGAGAATTTGAAAATAGAATCCCAATGCACTCGGCAGGAACCGACACCCTACCAAAATTCAAAATCCCATGAAACTGAGGAGGATTAGAGCACGGCTGCCCAAGTCCAAGCCCCCAATTTCAGCTCAGATCTGCATTTTTTGGGGTCCTAGGGACCCTAATCTCAAATCTCTTTCTGGGTTTTATCAATCAGTGACCTCAAAAAGTGAATAGATTGCTCCTAGACTAAGTCAATCAGGGTTTCGGGAAGGCCAAAAAAGAAAAGGTTGAGAGACCACCAAGAGTGAGGAGCTAAACTGAGGGAAATTGTACCATTCCATACAAGAAGACAATTTCTAACGTTACTGTAGAGTGTCTCTACATTTTGTTTCAGTTTTGGCAGTGTTGCGTTTAAAGTACAGTGGCTTAACATTGGCTTAATATTTGTGTCTCTGTATATTTGCATCTCTGCTATGTGCCTCAAATGTTTCTGTGTGTGGGTTGTGCCAAGTGTCAAAGTCACAACAATGAAACAAGCATCCAGTTTTATGCGGAAGGTGCCGTGTGTTCTTTTGAGTTTGCTGCGGAGTGCGCCACGTATCAAGTAACATCTTTTGGTTCATTTTGTTTCAAATTTGTGGAAGGTGTCATGTGTCACTTGCGGAAGTAGTCTCAAAAAGTTTCCTTTCTTGATATAATGTTGTGGAAGGTGCCATGTGTCTTTTTGAGTTTTATGCGGATGATGCCACATGTCCCTTTTCAGAATTTATATTGATATCGGCATAGATATGGTGGACCACAATACATTTTGTTTCATGATTGCGGAGGCTGCCACGTGGTGATAGTAGAGAAAGAGTTACTTTATTCATAATCTCTTATAGCATGAAACATTTTAATTCACAATTGTTGCAAAAAATGCCAAGTGTCGGCTTCTGAGGGACCTTTCAAAAGTTTCATTTGTTTCAACAATGTTACAGAGGTTGCCGCGTGTTAGCTTGTATGAACGTGGGTGCCACCATCTGACCCAGTTTTATTCCCTTTGAGGGTAATGAGTTATGAAGGCAGTGGGTCCCATTATTATTGTGTCTCAGTTTCTAAGTGAAGCAGGTTGTGACAAACGTCACAACGAAGGGCACCGGGTATAAAGGCACAGGTTTTTAAAGGCTTTACAGGGCAGGACACGTATCATTTTTAGAGACTGCGGAGTGCAACAAGTGGCTATTTCCTAAGAATTTCTTTGAAGGCAAAAGAGTTTCTAAGTATATGCGGATGTTGCCACCTGTCATATTTTATTTTCAGCCTTATGCGCGTGGGTGTTGCCATGTGTCTTAGTCTCAATACAGTTAGTGCGCCATAATTTTTCACCCTAGCCAATGAGCACATAGGAGGGTTGGTCGTAATAGATTTAGAAGATCATAACCGCCATGGACTTCTAGTAATCTTCAGTTCTATTTGGCCATTGATGATTCAGGTGATTGTAAGCAATCTTGTGTTAAATCTATGATTATAAATATGAGAATTTGTAATCGAATAGAGAGGACTTTACTTTGATATAAGTTTTCAATTAGAAATCTAATAGAGGAGTCGGAGACTTTGCTATGACCAGTTTATGTCATTTTGCCTTTATTTTGTTGTGCTTGATAAGAAAGTCAATATATCTATGCATGTTTCTGTGCCTTTTGTGTTGCTGGAAGATAAATAAGAACTCTATTCTGTGCCTCAGTTGATATCATCTGTGTCATTGCAAAGTCATCTAGTTATAAGCCTTTGATAATATTCATTATATCTATTTATGTTGATCATGCAGTATCTGCTCTTTAATATAACTGTATCTTGAGAATAGCTTCACCGTGCTTGAATTGAAGGAATACTTTTTACTTAGGCACATCGCCATAAAATTAGATTTGCTTATTGTATATGTAATCCTATTTATTTCTTTCCCTTTGCTCAAAACCCAATTGAAATAGGAAGAGCCAGCTTCTTTAAAATCTGGAGGTTGTTTCAAGTAGCAAGTCTCACATTCTTGAAACTTCCCATGTTGGTGTTGGAACCTACGCAATTTTATACATCAACAGTTTTTGGCATGCCCGGTGGGACATTTCTTGAAGTTCCTATCAAGATCATATGAACCAGAGAGTGACAAGAAGCTAGAGCTATGGACCTACAACAAGAGCTCGGTCTGTTAATAATCTAGGCATTCTTTTACCACCATTAGTAACTATTCCAAGGAGAAGAGTGAATCAGGTTGCAGTAACACAAGGAACAAATAGCACCTATACCTCCAAGGAACTATGCAAATTGGAACACCAGCAGTCCTCTCATTCTCCCAGTACCACCAGCCACTTGGGATCCTATTCCAGCCAATGCTTTGAAGGCTCTACCTAAGTTCAGTGGAGAAGATCTCAAGACAACTAGGGAACATCTACAAGATGTATCTGATGTGTATGCAGTGCATGTTATTACTAAATAGAATGTGGCAATAAGACTGCTAGCAGCGTCTTTCAAGGGAAAGGCTTTGGACTGGTATAGATCTCTCACTTCAAATACAATATCTACATGGGATCAACTTGGTGATGCCTTCTTTGCAAGATTTGAAGAGAAAGGTGATAAATTTTCCCTGCTGCAACAATTAATCACTATCAAAAGGGCACCACAAGAAGCCATGACTGATTTTAACTCAAGATTTCAAAAGACCTAGGATAGGATTCCTACTACAGCAAGACCATTATTAGGTATAGCTATTGTGTTCTACCTCAAAGCTTTTAATTCTGATATATCAGTAATGATTCAGTCCCTAGGAGGTCAGACACTGCCAGAAGCATATGAGTTAGCTATCAAGGCTGAAAATAACTTGATAGATGCTGGAAAATTGCCCCCAAGGCCTCATATGCACATGTTCCCAGAAATTTCCCTACCTTTTCCACAAGAATCTTCTAATCTTATAGTTCCACCTATGTCCATGTATTCATTCTCAGTACCTCAACAACCTGCTATGGCAACCACCTCTGCTCAACCATTTGAAATGGATGATGTCAAGAATATTCTAAGGACCTTTTCAAATGAGATAATTAACCTAAAGAGACAACAAAATCCCTATTCAAAACCTCGTTATCAAGGTTTCCAAGGAAATAGACCCCCTTTTTAGCCAAATTGATATCAAGGCCCTCAAAGGCAAATAATCCTCAGCCCTCAAACCAGTTGGCTTCAGTCCCTACACCTCTACAAACTGTCCCTCATAATCCCAACAGAGAAATAGTTCCAAGGCAAAATAACTTAGCAAATGACACAAATGCCTGGTGCTTTCCCTACAACAATGCCCATATGCCCAGAGAGTGTCTCAGAGGTAATTTGCAGCAAAAGATAGCAGAATAGAGAGGGTTAGAAGAACAATTCTCAACACCTAATACTCCACCATATCAATCCCCTGGTGTCCAGAATGTAGTAATGGTTGCCCAAATGCAAGGGATGTCTATACAACAAGAAGAGGAAATAGTCCCTAAACATGCCTTATTTTCATGGATTGAAGAGGAAGATTCAGTGTTCTTGAATGAGACATCCACTTCAAAGAAACCATTCGTACAGTCAGACTATTATACTAGATCAAAGAGGAGAATGATGGAGTAGCCTGAACTGACAAATAATGAGATTATTGGAACTCCTCCATTTCAAAATCATCATAATCCAGTCTCTAGGCAAGAAGTGCCCCAGTCAGTCTAGAATCAAGTAGCCTCGGGACAGATGCTAGAAAAGACAAGGTACCCTTATTATTCAAAGACACAAGCATTAGGACCTATGAATGTGGTGGACCAGCTGAAAAGAACTCCAGCACATGTATCAATTTGGGATATGTTGGCTATTCCCGAGCAGAAGACACTGTTATAAGAAGCTCTACAAGGTCAAGAGGCCTCTAAATACACTAGTGCTAAAGAAAGAGCTACTAATAAAGGGAAAGTCCAACACAAAGATACTGTACCTCTACAAACAACAGCTATGTTGAAAAATGCACCTGAGGTAGGTAAATCTAAACCAGATCCTTTTTATCTGACTTTAATAGTTGGGAAAAAATTGTTGCACAATGCAATGATAGATTATGGGGCCAGTACTACAGTAATGCCAAAGCAAATAGCAGATGCTTTAAAGATAAAGTATGAGCCACTTACCAGAGGGGTCATGCAGTTGGATGGGAAATCTATTCAAACTATAGGAAAAATCAAACAACTTCCATTACAACTATATACTTGTCCCAATATAATTGTCAATCAGGTTGTGGTAGTCATAGATATTCCCCCTGTATTTGGTTTATGCTTATCCAGAGATTTCACAGCCAAAATAGGAGGTTACATGTCACTAGATTGGTCACACCTAATCCTGAGAACCAAGTATGGGACAAAGATGAAAGTATTGTCTGAGCCATTATCCAAAGACCATATTACAAATGAAACAACTCCAAAAATAGAAGCATCCCATGCCATTATGAATAAAGAGGAGAGAGTCTTTGTTGAAGAATTAGGTGACTGGACTGAACATGGCCAACAAGAAGAAGAGAACAATCAGCTGTTGACCATGATGCAGAGTGATCCTTATGGAAACTATGACTCTACTGGTCTAGGCACTTATGTTATTTTTGAAGAAGACCAAGAAATCCTGAATATTATAAGGAAAGAGGTATCAGAAAGTGGAGAATCTAAAGGAGACTCAGAAATCTGGACCTTAAATTTTGATGGGGCTAGGAGCAAGAATGGTGCTAGCGCAGGTATTTGCCTTACTGCCCCAAATGGTGAGAAAATTCTAAGAGCCATTCGCTTTCAGTTCACCTGTACCAATAATGATGCTGAATATGAATCTTTGGTGCATGGACTCATGTTGGCCAAGAAAAAGGAAATTAAGAATCTGATAGTGAGAGGAGACTCAAAACTGGTGGTAAAACAAATCAGAGAGAAAGAAATAGCCAAAAACATAAGAATGAGGTCCTATCGGCACATGATTTGGGACTTGATAAATAGCTTTGATGCTTTCAATATTGAGGTAGTGCCCAGAGCCCAAAATTTAGAAGCAGATAGAATGGCACAAATTGGTTTACAAATTGACCTGGCAAATGATCTGTTAGTTAACAATGAGTTAGTTAAGGTTATAACAAGACCAGCAATTCCATACAATGATCAAAATTGGCAAGTTTTTGACAATGACCTTCAAGTACTTTCATTTTTACAACAATCTGGTGAGTTTGTTGATCAGCTACACCCCAAAATTGAGGAAGCATATGGTGATCAAATTATCCATCTAAAATCAAATAAACTCCCTAAAGGACTGATTAATCTAGAAATTTTTTTTGATCCAAAAGATGTAAGCCTAGAGAAGAGGAGGTTTAAGGCAAATAAGATGGATTACTCTGAAATTCAAGTTAGTGAAGGAAGAAAGTTGAAAATAGGTAATGCTACAACCCAAGAGGAAAAAGAGAAGCTGGTTGCTTTATGTGACAAATATGATAGGGTGATTGCTTGGACCTATGAGGACCTCCATGGCTATAATAGAGATATCATCCAGCACACCATAGAGCTTACTGAAGGATCCAAACCAGTCTGACAGAAACAAAGGCCAGTGAATCCTAGAATTGAACCCCTAATACTGGATGAGCTATAAAAGATCCTAGAATCAAAGATTATTTTCCCAATTAACCATTCAACTTGGGTGTCAAACTTAGTACCTGTAAGAAAGAAGAATGGTGACATAAGGCTCTATGTAGATTTTAGGGATCTGAATAAAGTATCTTTGAAAGATCATTATCCCCTGCCTTCTATGGAATAGATTTTATAGACTGTGGCTGGGTCAGAAAGGTTTTCCTTGCTTGATGGTTTCTCAAGATACAATCAGATTTGGTTAGCAGATGAAGATCAACATAAGACTGCGTTCACTACAAAGTGGGGAACATTTGCATATGCTAAGATGCCCTTTGGCCTTTCGAATGTTGGAGCTACTTTTTAGTGTTCAATGGATGTAGCATTTGGGGAGCTTATAAATAAGATCATTCTGATCTATCTAGATGACCTGACTATTTTTTTTAAGAATGCCAAAGATCATTTTGACCATTTAGAGGTTGTTTTCAAGAAATGTCAAGAGTTTAGGATCTCTCTAAATCCCAAGAAATGTATCTTTGTTGTGCCTTAGGATAAGCTTCTAGGACACATAGTGTCAAAGGAAGGGGTCTCCATTGATCCAGAAAGGGTCACAGCTATAATGAATCTGTCTCTACCAATCAACAAGAAAGCAGTTCAATCCTTTTTAGGGAAAATTAACTTCGTCAGCTGATTTATATCTGATTTTGCAGGTCTAATTAGACCAATGACACTGTTGCTTAAAAAAGATCTGGTTTTCAAATGGACTATAGAAGGAAGACATGCTTTTGAAGAGGTCAAGAGAGCCATTTCAACAGCCCCAGTACTCAGAAACCTGGATTTCTCTAAAACTTTTATAATGTATGTGTATGGGGGAGAATTCAGTGTTGCTACTATTCTAACTCAGAAGGATGATCAAGAGGAAGGAGAGCATCCAATAGCTTTCTTCTCTAGGATGCTCAGAGCATAATTGTCAAGATATAATTTTGTGGAGAAGCAAGCATACGCCGTGGTAAAAGTCCTTAAAAAATTTAGACATTTGGTAACAGGAAATAAAATTTTGATATTAGTGGCTCACCCCAGTGTAAGAGAATATATTATGGAGGGTGAGATCATTGAGAAAAGGGCCAATTGGATAACAAAGATTTTAGAATATGATGTAGAAGTAAGACCCACCAAGTTAGTCAGAGCCAAAGGACTATGCCAATACATGACCCAAGACATAAACAGATCAGTATTTGAAGAAACAGAAAATGAAAATGTGTTGAAACTCCAAGAGGTTGACTAAGATTCTTGTGTCAGAAATAGGATATAGTTTATGAAGTATGGGGTGTTCCCAAATGAACTCTCCCATTATAAGAAAAGGTACTATAGGCAACAAGGAATCCATTTTGTACTAATTGATCAAATCTTATTTAGAAGGAATACTGATGGTATACCCTTAAGATGTATAGAGTAAGATGAAGCTCAAAGAATATTACATGAATTGCATCATGGAGCCTCAAGTGGACATTTTTAGCAAGGACCACTGCAATCAAAGTGACACAAGCAGGATATTTCTGGCCCATTCTATTTACAGATTGCCATCAGATGGTTAAGGAATGCCAGGCTTGCTAGTTTTATACTGGCAAAAGGAGAAATGCAGAAATGCCTCTAAGTCCCATAGTTGTGGATGAACCCTTTGCTCAATGGGGTTTGGATTTTATTGGTATGATCAATCCAGTATCAAATATGGGACACAAATGGATTCTCATAGCAACAGACTAGTTTACTAGGTGGAGTGAAGCAGTACCACTTAAAGAGGCAACATAAAAGGTCATACTAGAATTTTTAGAAGGCATAACTTCTCATTTTGGTCCTCCTCATACCATCATATCAGATAATGCTAAAGCATTTTTTGGAACCAAATTATCTGAGTTTGCTTTAAGAAATGGGATATACTTGAAGACTTCTTCAAATTATTACCCACAAGGTAATGGTCTGGTAGAGTCCACTAACAAGAACCTTATTAGACTCATAAAAAGGATAGGGACTAATTATCAAAGAGAGTGGCATAAGTTACTTAATACAGCACTGTGGGCTGATAGGATCACACCAAAAAAAGTAACTAAAATGTCTCCCTATGAGTTGGTTTATGGTAAACTTGCAGTAATGCCACTAAGTTTAGAGATTCCTGCTTTACAACTGTTAAAACAGATAGAAATTAAGGAAAATAGCCCAATGCAAGTCAGACTTGCTGAGCTATTGGAATTCCAAGAAAAGAGAGAAAAGGCACATGAATTGGTAATGAAACATCAGAAAATAGTTAAGAATTGGTTGGACAAGAAGACTTCTAATCCCATTTTTGAAGTTGGCTCTCTGGTATTGAAATGGGATGAAAGAGTTGCCAAGCCAGGTCGATACAACAAATTCAAATCATTATGGACAGGCCCTTATAAGGTTCGTTCTTGCAAGCAACAAAATTCATTTGAGCTGGAAACCATGGATGGAGAACCTGAAGAGATTCTGATAAATGGGATCTTTCTGAAACATTTCACTTAAGAAGGGGCTCATGTATCATAGTTAGTTTTTTGTTTCCTTTTCTCACTTTCTATTTTCCTGCTTTCCCTTTCAAATAAGTGTTTAGTGAACATGTGTCAGTAGTGCAAAGCCCCTTCTCTTTTAGCCCTCGCATTTATTAAGGTTGTTCAGAAATCCCCAAAATCTCACAGAAGTACATGCTTTTTCAGAAAGATAGCTACTCTCATAACATATCTGACACTCCATCCAACATGGATTTCAAAAAGATACACTAACTGTTTCTTGGCATTAATGCCATTAATAAGATGGGATGTGTCATTTATTATTTCCATAAGGCCCAATAAGCTAGGTTTTAAGTCCTTGTTAGCATCATTTGCTTCTATCTTTCTGCTCTAAATCACCATTGCGTCTGAGCTCTGTTCCTCACAAGTGCCTTTCAGCTAAGTATCGCTCTGCTAAAATAGTTTTTTTTTTTTCTGTGTCAAAGCTTCCTTAAATCTTCTCACAAAGATATAGATATGTCTGAGACATAGTCACCACAGGAGGGACTCATAATTTTTGAGTCGACTAATAAATTGTTGAATAGCAAGTCATATGCTTCAACACCTGCGCAACCAAGAAAGTCCTATCCAAGAACAAGGGTTCCTGAAGTGGGATTATCTGTTGACCTAGATCAGGTGAAAGATTATGCAGATGACATATATGACACACCTCTTCAAAAGAACGCCAAGAATCTCTAAGAGGGGGCACATCAGAGGTGCCTCATCCAAGCGAACAAGGGGTAGTTTGAGACTTTTGGTATGAGAATAGGGACTTCTCAATTGGCACAGTTCCTGGTTCCAAATGTACACCCCTATCCCGAGCTAATTGAATTGTGTGCGGAGTTGTTTCATGCACCATCAAATTCTATCCAACAGGGCCCTTTCATAGTTCATATTACGCCTAAGACCATAAGGGACATGCTGGCCCTACAGTATGATAGAATGGCCACATTTCCAACTATTGCCAAGATGCAAGGCACATGGGCAAATTTACATAACAAACTAAAATTTCTGAATGCAGAGATGCATCTGGGCGAAGATAATACCTAGATGCCCATACTACCCACTGGTCGTGCACAATTTAACCCTGATGTTCAAGATGCCCTCTCAATGATAGCTTTCATTTTTGGAATGAAAGAGGACAACATAGTGCATGACTAGGAATTGGCTATCATTTTTAGAATGAAAATTGTGGATAAATCTCAAGAGTACTGGCTGGATTTTTCGGAGCAAATTGTTGCAACCATGATTGACCAGCTTGCCAATTTCAAAACAAAGCGAGTATTCAAGTATTCCACTTTCCTATTCCATCTTATGTTGTACCAAAATTTTGGTCTTTTTATATAGCATATGTCCTTAAATATGTATGACTCAGATTCTAGTCATGGTAGAACCATTTCTGTGTCTGCATGGACACATATGTTATCTGAAACCTCTGACCCCTATGAGTTTTGGGAATTTTTTGTCGCCCCCGCTTTTAGCCAGTTAAGCCATGAACCTATGGAACATAGGATGACATGGAGTATAAGGGGTTTCATAACCAACTGCCTAATTCCTTGTGACTACTTCTTTGGAGCCCATACTACAATAATCAGAGTTCAAGGTTTCACCGGAGAGCCTATGCTATTGCCTAAAGTATTGACCCCTAGGGTTGTATTCCTAGAGGTTACTTATCAAGTATCTGTTGTAGATAATGATTTCAGCCACAAGAAAAGAAAGAAAAAGATGTATGATGTGCCATGGGCCAGGGGAAGCATGACACTTGAAGTTAGAGGTGCAGAGAGCCTCTTGTTAAGGAAATTAGCTGCACTTGGTTTTCTTATCATAGAGGATAAATGGAAATATGACCCAGATAGTTTCCTAGCTTCCTAGATAATAAATAATAAGGTTCGTGCCAAGATGGTACATGAAGGATGCCCATTCTAGGAAGATAGGAGGTCTCCAAAGGAAGATAACCCAGATCTCTATGTGGAATTAACTAATTTGCTGCCCTATGAGGGGCCTAGTCCATGGGAAACCTTCTATGTCAAAGAAAAAGAGTATGACCCTAAGCTGAAGATGACTATTGCTCTAAGGAAATCATTAAAAAAAAAAGAATGGAGAATAGAAAAGATTGAGGCCTATTGGAAATATAGGCAAGAGACTTCTGAGATTACTCATTCATTTGGGAATGTGGAAAATGATGAGATATGGGAATCAATCTAGGATGAGTGGCATCCATCCCCAGTCTCAAGTCCAGACACAAGAAAAATTTAGAGGCAGGGTGAGGAACCAGAGGAAGAAACAAAGTCAGCCCCAATAATGCAAGAAATAGGACAAGCGTCATCTGTTGATCCTAGATCTTCATGGCCTCAATCCCTTAGCACCTTAGAGAAGCAAAAAGGTGTTGTGTCATCACCAATTCTAGGAACTCATACAGCTTCGGCATCTGGGGGTTCCAGAATGATCCCTTTGCAACAACCAGTGGTTGTAAATATTGAAAATGAAGAAATAGAGGAAAGAACAGAGAGGCCTTGGAAAGTAAGGAGATTGATCTTACAAGAAGAAGAAGAAGAAGCAGCACCACAACAACAATAAGTGCCAGTTACCTATTCTGTGACTCAAGTAGGTACTTCTTCTCCCTTCTCTCTTGTATCTCTTTCTTCGCATATAGGAGTGGCAATCCCAAGTATTCAGGCTTCCATGTCCCCTGCCACTTCTGTTGTGCTTACACAAACCCCTACCCCAACTGCCAGTGCATCGGCCATGTCCTCACAGGCCATTACCTTGCCATTATTTTCTCCATCTGTGCCTAAATGGACCCCTCCGCAAGTATCCCCTAGCCAACAATTATCTATTATTTCTTATGGCCTGCCTCAAGGTCACCCCTTTGTTGGAGGTTATATTGCATCTCCTCCTACCTTCCAAGCTCAAGAAAACATAGAAAAAAAGGCTAGAGAGGCTAGGATGGAAAAGAAGAGGAAAAAGGAAAACAAAAGCCCTGTTGTGGCTCACATGAGATCTCTCTATGACCCTATTCAACAATCATTGACAGTGACACATTTGTCCCCAAATGTAGTAAAACCTAATGAGCAAATGTAGCCCCAAGATTATACTATGAATGTTGTGGCCATGGATATGTCTCTCTTGATGCCACAGGACAGGGTTGAGTTGCTAAATGAAACTGTAACTACTATGGCTACAGACTATTTGAAAGTGTCTAAGAAGTTGCAAAAGGCAGAGAATGATTTGGCTCAAGAGAAAGTAAATAGCAGTAATCTTGCCTGGGAGATTCAGTCTAAGAAAAGTGAGATTGATAATTTGAATAAACAATTGCAGAATACTATTTCTTTATAGATACATCAGGTTGTACAAGCCTAGATTACTTCTCTTAAGACTGAGCTGGCACAGGAGAAGGCTGCAGTAACTGTTTTGAGATAGGAAAAAGCCACTTCAGAGAAGAGGTATCAGGATAAATTGCAAGAGGCCACATAGTTGCAACAAAAATTATTGAATGAGCAAAATGCCAATAGTGCAGCTCAGGCACAACTCATGGCTGAGCAACAAAGAACAAAATAGTTGACAATTGAGTTGGCTAATAGGTCACAGAATGCTGGAGTTCTAAATTTGGTGAAAGAGCTATATGTTTCAGTATGGAAGAGAATCTCTGAGGAGATTATTCAGCTAAAGCCATCTTTGACTTTTCTGTTAAATGGTAAGTAGCTGTGTGAAGGTAGAAACTTCTGTACAGGCTACTTTGTCTACTGTTTCATTAAGAGTTTCTAACTCTCAGCTTTTGTTGAAAAAGTTGTATGACATAACAGATGAAACATTATCAGCAATAGGTATCAATGATAGAATGGTTGCTGCTAAGAAGGTCAATGAGGTTTTGAGTTGTAATTCTGCAGCCACAAATTGTCAGGAGCTCCTAGATATAGTGAAGGAAGGAGTAAAGAATATGAAGAAACACATAGAAGATTTGGTGCAACTGGGACTTCCTTCACCCTTCCCAAATAGTAACACAGTGTTGATGATAGATGACATCAAGGCTCTTCTTTTAACCAAGAAAAATGATTAGACAATTTTCCAAGGTTTGAGCGATTCATCAATAGTAAAGGAAGTGGAAACTATGTTGATACCTATGGCCCAGCTAGAATTTCAATTAAAGGCTGTGGTACAAATTTTGCAAACATTTTCCCATAAAGATATAATTAATCTTGATTTTGCTTTTCAAGATTTGCATAGTAGACAAGGGCTCTCAGATTCAGAATGGTCTGTATATCAGACAACATTGCAAAATTTATAATTCAAGTTTTATTTTCAATACAATATCTTTTTGTCAATTTTGGGTTCTTTCAAAGTAGAATCAAAAGTCCTGATGGTCGTCAAGAATTGTAGAGTGTCTCTACATTTTGTTTCAGTTTCGATAGTGTTGCGTTTAAAGTATAGTGGCTTAATAGTGGCTTAATATTTGTGTCTCTGTATATTTGTGTCTTTGTTCTGTGCCTCAAATGTTTCTATGTGTGGGTCACGCCAAGTGTCGAAGTCACAACAATGAAACAAACACCCAATTTTATGCGAAAGGTGGTGCAGGGGCACCATAGTAAAATCTACTATGTTGAAATAAGGCCTATTTGGCCATGTCATCTTGTTTATGTTTTGTTTTCTAAAAACCTAGAAGTTTGTGTATTCCATTTGGCAAATAATGGACACATTTTGTATCTAATAGAATTTGAAAAGGTCAATAGGAGTCAGTTGGGATTCAAGGCAGTTGGCCTTCCCTAACTGTTGAACAATCATTGATCTTCCAACTCTGGCTTAATAAAAGTACAGAGGAGCAACCGAGAGGGGGGTTCTATAGATTCAAAGATTGTGATTTAGAAATCAACTAAGCAATAATAACTTATGTCCATCATCTTCTGTGTTTGATCTTTGTCGTAAATATTTCCTAACTGTTCATAATAGCTCTCTATTCTCTGTAATTGAAATAGTTTAGTCTAAATTGTTGAAGATGAGTCAATAACCATTCCATTGGTGGATTTCCAAACAAATAAGTGGAATGGCATTAGTCTGTACATATTTATGTTTGTTTTTCCTTTCATTTACTTGTTTGGCAGGGTAGATGTTCCAGATTGAGGAGTGTGCACAGTAGCATGCCCTAGCATCTCTATGTGCTAGGCGTAGAGTGTAGATCAAACTATGTGAGAGTTGACAACCCTATCGATGTATTACTGTGTCGCAGAGTCATGGCCAAAGACGGTCACTAACCGCTAGTGGTGTCATTGGATCAAGCCAACGAAGAGACAAGTTTCGGTGACCTAAAGGACTCTGGCCGATAGCAAAGAGAGGATGTTATCGGAGTATCAGGTTGATTATTTTTGGCTCCACCGATAGGCATATGTCTTGTCGAAACCGTGACAGAAAATACTAATTTGTTGTAGTTACATTGGGGTGATAAGGGATAATTGATACCGATGAAGATCCATCCAGAGAAATCGGCTAGCGGCAAGAGATCTTAAGGTTTGGCCAATAGCATTCATCTGGCCAATGAGTGATCGAGGTGACTAATGTATCAGAGACACAAAAAGGAAGTTCGTCGAAGGTTGAAGTCACACCGAAGAGTGGTTGGTCCATCGGTGCATCAGCTTAAGTTGGTAAGTGTTCACCGATGATAAGGGTCACAGCGAAGAGAGAAAGTGATTGTATATCAGAATTAACAAAATGATGGTTGCCGGTAGTGTAGAGTCTCACCAAAGACAAAAGTCATCAACATATCCGCGAAGTAGAATCTAAAGTAGCTGATAGCACTTTTCTTGCCGATAGGCTCCTCATCATATTGGTATCAAAGATGTAAAAGGTTCTATTGTTGATCTGGTATATGTCAGCAAAGGAGAGCGAAGGAGAAGCTAGTAATATGCCTCCAAAAGGGATGACCACTGAAGTGGTCAAGAAGTTCACAAAGATGGAATAGAAGATAAAAAGTGGAGTTAAGGAAGCACTCCAAGAAGAGTTGAAGGCATTGAGGATAGGGAAGAGGATAGGTGAAGGTTCAGATGAAGAGGAAGAGAAAGAGGAAGAAGAAGAAGAAGAACAAGAAGAGGTAGAGGTACCGACTGATTAAAGGCATTTCCTTGAAGCGATCAAGGTAATTGGCAAAGATTCTTTGGAGGCTTGGATGGAGATCCCCATGTTCAGTGGGAAGATGAATGCTGATGAAGTCATGGAGTGGATTGAGGCTCTAAACAACTATTTTGAGTACAAAGAAGTTCCTAAAAGTAAGAGAGTTAAGTTTACAAAAACTAAACTCAAAGGTGTTGCCCTTACGTGGTGGAATTACACCCAAGGAGAAAGGGTAAAGAATGGGAAGAGTATGATCCCTTCATGGAGCAGAATGCTGGAGAAGATCAAGTCCCAGTTCCTTCCATCTGACTACAAGGTGGAGATTTACAGGAAAATGCAGAACCTTAAGCAAAAAGATATGGATGTGGCTACTTACACCGAGGAGTTTCACAAATACACTCTTCGTTGTGGGTACATGGAGGATGAAAAAGCCAAGGTAGCAAGGTATCTAAATGGTTGGAGGTTCAATATTCAAGATGAGATAAGTTTATTGACCCCTGAAACTGTGGAAAAATGCTTTCAAGTAGCATTAAGAGCTGAAAAGAAGCTGAAGAGGAAAGGTGAGCAACAAGGTAGAGGAAGAGGTGGCAGAAATTTTAGAGGCAGAGGCAGTTTTGGAGGAAGAAGTCCTAACCAGAGGCCTAATGGTGAGTCTAGCCAAGGAGAGCAAGTTGGGGACTCAAGTAGCAGAGGAGGCTACCGAGGAAGAATGCCTAATGGAAGAGGTGGGACAAATGGATCAGGTAGAGGATCCAAGTTCTCCAATATGAGATGCTATAACTATAATCAGATAGGACACCCAACTTATAAGTGTCCAGAGAAGGCCTCAACTTCTCATGGTAATGAGAGAAGAACCACATTGACTCAAGAGGATGCAGGGAGTGTGACATCTCTTGAAGTGAATTTGACATCAGAGATGGGAGAAAATCTGATGATCTAGAGGACACTACTCAAAGAACCAATGCAGACTGAATCATCACAAAGAAGAGCTTTGTTTAGAGTCAACTGCAAGATCCAAGGTAAGGTTTGTAAAGTTATCTTTGACTCTGGTTCTACTGACAATATTATATCTTTGGAAGCAGTAGATAAATTGAAATTAGAAAAGATACCCCATAGCTATCCATATAGGGTTAGTTGGTTAAACAAGGGACAGCATATAGTCATCAATGAACAAGCATGGGTAGAATTCAGTATTGGGGGGTATATAGACAAAATTTTGTGTGACATCCTTCCAATGGATGCTTGCCATCTTCTGCTGGGCAGACCATGGTAGTTTGATAGAAAGGTTTATCATGATGGGGAAACGAATGCTTACTCATTCCAAAAGAATGGTGTAACTTATAGGATACAGTCATTAGTAGAAAGGGATCCACAACCTGTAGGATCTAGTGTAATGTTGGTAGGAGAAAAGGAATTCCTTGAAACACTAGAAGAATCAAGTGGAGTAGGTTTTGCTCTGGTTGTGAAACCTAAGGAGAAGAAAAGAGAAAATATAAGAGAGATAGGACCTAGGGAGGTTAGACAACTACTTGAGAGTTATAAGGAAGTAATTGTAGTAGATATACCAAACTCACTACCACCTATTAGAGATATCAGCCATCAGATTGATCTCATACCGGGAGCTATACTTCCTAATAAGGCAACCTATAAGATGACCCCTCAGTAGAATGGGGAGATAGCCAGGTAGGTTCAAGAACTTTTAGACAAGGGGTTAATAAGAAAGAGTTTGAGTCCATGTGCAGTCCCCACTATTTTGGCACCAAAGAAAGATGGGAAATGGAGACTGTGTACTGATTCCAGGGCAATAAATAGGATAACCATCAGATACAGGTTTCCTATTCCTAGAATTGAAGACCTAATGGACTATTTGGGGGGTGCTACCTATTTCTCTAAGATAGACTTGAAGAGTGGGTACCATCAGATAAGGATAAGAGAAGGTGATGAATGGAAAACAACATTCAAAACCAATTAAGGGTTATATGAATGGCTTGTATTGCCTTTTGGTCTGTCTAATGCTCCTAGCACTTTCATGAGGCGAATGAATGAAGTATTACAAGATTTCATGGGTAAGTTTGTGGTAGTATACCTAGATGACATTTTGATATTCAGTAAAAGTAAAGAACAACATTTGAAACATATAGATATAGTCTTGAAGAGGCTGAAAGACCAGAAGCTGTTGATAAACTTGGACAAATGTGATTTCATGAAACAAGAGTTGATCTACTTGGGTTTTGTCATTTCCAAAGGTGATCTGAAGATGGATCCTTCAAATGTGGAGGCTATTCTGAATTGGCCCACACCTAAGACAGCAGGGGAGGTAAGGAGTTTCCATGGTTTGGCCTCATTCTATAGGAAATTCATTAAGAACTACAGTGACATTTGTGCACCTATGTTGGAAACCATCAAGGGTGGTTGCAAGGTGAAGTTTGTGTGGACAAGAGAAGCAGATAGGAGCTTTGAGAGTCTGAAACAAAAAAGTTGCTAAATTCCTTGTCTAGGTGTTAGCGGATTTCAATAAGGTTTTCACAATTGAATGTGATGCAAGTGGGCTGGCCATAGGAGCAGTGTTGAGCCAAGAAGGCAGACCGGTGGCCTTTTTCATTGAGAGATTGAATGAAGCTAAGAGGAAGTACTCCTCTTATGATTTAGAATTATATGCCTTGGTACAAGCCCTGAAAAAGTGGAGGCATTATTTGCTTCCCAAAGAATTCATTGTGTACACTGACAATCATGCTCTCAATTTTTTGAATGGACAGGAAAAGCTCAGCCATAGACACATGAAGTGGGTGGAAAGTCTTCAAGCATACACCTTCACCATCAAGCATAAGAAAGGGATAACCAATAAGGTTGCAGATGCTCTCAGCAGGAGAGTGTTGACAATCCAAGAAGTGCAGTTGCAAAGCATGGGTGTTGAGTCACTCAAGGAATTGTATGAAGAAGATCAGGAATTCAGAGAAATCTACAAGGTCTGCAATCAATTTGCTAATACTTTTCATAGTGAGTTTTTAGACTTTACATTGCAGAATGGACTATTGTTTAAAGGATGTCAGTTGTGTATCCCTAAATGCTCAATGAGGGATAATATTGTGAAGGAAAAACATAGTGGAGGACTGGGTGGACATTTTGGGTTGAATAAGACTTTAGATTTGGTAAGGAGATTTTATTTCTGGCCAAGAATGCAGTCTAACATCAGAAAATTTGTTGAAAGTTGCATAGTATGCCAAAGAGCAAAAGGAGTCTCGACTAATGCAGGATTGCATCAACCTTTACCAATACCCAACAGGCCTTGGGAATGTTTAAGTATGGATTTTGTGATGGGGTTACCCAAAACAAGGGCAGGTTGTGACAGTGTGTTTGTAGTGGTAGACCGATTCAGCAAGATGGCTCATTTCATTCCTTGCAAGACCACTAATGATGCTAGCTACATTGTAGGTTTGTTCTTTAAAGAAATTGTCAGGATTCATGGGCTACCCTTGAGCATTATGTCTGATAGGGATATAAAATTTGTAGGACATTTTTGGAAGACTTTGTGGAAAAGATTGGGAAGAAAATTTGTCTTTCAGTTCAGCCTATCATCCTTAGACTGATGGGCAAACCGAGGTGGTCAATAAATCTTTGGGCAATCTCCTTAGATGCTTAACAAAAGAACATGGCAGCAGTTGGGATGTGATACTCCCACAAGTAGAATATCATTATAATGACTTGACAAACAGGAGCACAGGTCTGAGTCTCTTTGAAATTATATATGGTAGTCACCCCAGGGGTATTTTGAATTGAGAGATGTCCAGGGTTTGGACAAAAGGAGTGGTCATGCTGATGCAATTGCAGAAGCCATGAATGAAATACACCAATAGGTCAGAGATACTTTACACCAGAATAGTCAGAAGACAAAGGCTCAAATGGATCAAAGGAGGAGGGATGTGCAGTATCAGGTAGGCGACTTGGTCATGGTTCATCTGAACAAAAACAGGTTGCCAAAAGGAGACCACAACAAATTGATGATGAGGAAGATTAGACCCTGTCAGATTTTGGAGAAGTACGGTACAAATGCTTACAAGATTGAGCTTCCTGATGATATTGCCCTTTCACCCATATTCAACATTGTTGATTTGACATTGTACAGAAGTCCTAATATAGGGGAAAATGTTGAAGACCCTGTCCAGGAAAATGAAGACTGGCTGAAGCACTTAGCTTCTAGGGAGCCGCCAAAAATGGAGTACATTTTGGAAAGCAGAGAAGCCAGGAAGACAAGGCACAAAACATACTTTGAACATCTGGTTAAGTGGCAAGGGCTTCTAGATTCAGAAGCTACATGGATGCTGGAGGAAGACATTCTAAAGCAAGGCGGAGATGTACAAGAATTGGTCTCTAAGAGGACTTGAGACATTTTTCTTCTGGGGAGTATGGTGCAGGGGCACCATAGTAAAATCTACTATGTTGAAATAAGGCCTATTCGGCCATGTCATCTTGTTCATGTTTTGTTTTCTAAAAACCTAGAAGTCTTTGTATTCCATTTGGAAAATAATGGACACATTTTGTATCTAATAGAATCCAAAAAGGTCAACAGGAGTTGGTTGGGATGTAGGGCAGTTGGCCTTCCCTAACTATTGAGCAACCATTGATCTTCCAACTCCGGCTTAATAGAAGCATAGAGGAGCAATTGAGAGGGGGGTTCTATAGATTCGAAGATTGTGATTCAAAAATCAACTGAGCAATAATAACTTTTGTCCATCGTCTTCTGTGTTTGATCTATATCGTAAATATTTCCTAACTATTCATAATAGCTCTCTGTTCTCTGCAATTGAAATAGTTTAGTCTAAATTGTCAAAGATGAGTCAATAACCATTCCACTGGTGGATTTCCAAAGAAATTAGTGAAATGGCATCAGTCTACACATATTTTTGTTTGTTTTTCCTTTCATTTACCTGTTTAGCGGGGCAGATGTTCCAGATTGAGGAGTGTGCACAGTAGCATGCCCTAGCATCTCTATGTGCTAGGTGTAGAGTGTAGATCAAACTATGTGAGAGCTGACAACCCTATCGGCATATGGTTGTGTCGCAGAGTCATGGCCAAAGATGATCACTAACTGCTAGTGGTGTTGTTGGATCGAGCCAACGAAGAGACAAGTTTCGACGACCTAAAGGACTCTGGCCGATAGCAAAGAGAGGATGTTATCAGAGTATCAGGTTGATAATTTTTGGCTCCACCGATAGGCATATGTCTTGCCGAAACTGTGACGGTAAATGCTAATTTGTCATAGTTACATTGAGGTGATAAGGGATAATTGATACTGACAGAGATCCATCAGGAGAAATCGGCTAGCGGCAAGAGATCTTAAGGTTTGGCTGATAGCATTCGTCTTGCTGATGAGTGATCGGGGTGACCAACGTATCGAAGACACAAAAAGGAAGTTCACCAAAGGTTGAAGTCATGCCAAAGAGTGGTTGGTCCATCGGTGCATCAGCTTAAGTTGGTAAGTGTTCGTCGATGATAAGGGTCACAGTGAAAAGAGAAAGTGATCGTGTATCAGAATTAACAAAATGATGGTTGTCGATAGTGTAGAGTCTCACCGAAGAATAAATTCATCGGCGTATTGGCGAAGTAGAATCTAAAGTAGCCGATAGCACTTTTCTTGTCGATAGGCTCCTCATCAGAAGGTGCTGTGTGTCCTTTTGAGTTTGTTGTGGAGTGCGCCACGTATAAAGTAACATCTTTTGGTTCATTTTGTTTCAAATTTGTGAAAGGCGCTATGTGTCACTTGAAGAAGCAGTCTCAAAAAGTTTCCTTTCTTGCTATATTGTTGCAGAAGGTGTTGTGTGTCTTTTTGAGTTTTATGCGGATGATGCCATGTGTCCCTTTTCAGAATTTATATTGATATTAGCATATATATAGTGGGCCACAATACATTTTGTTTCATGCTTGCGGAGGGTGCCACGTGGCGATAGCAGAGAAAGAGTTACTTTATTCATAATCTCTTATAGCATGAAACATTTTAATTCACAGTTGTTGCGAAATGCGCCAAGTGTCAGCTTCCGAGGGACCTTTCAAAAGTTTCATTTGTTTCAACAATGTTGATGAGATTGCTATGTGTTAGCTTGTATGAGCGCAGGTGCCGCCATCTGTGCCATTTTTACTCCCTTTGAGGGTAATGAGTTATGAAGGTAGTGGGTCCCATTATTATTGTGTCTTAGTTACTAAGTGAAGCGGGTTGTGACAGATGTCACAATGAAGGGCACCTGGGTATAAAGACACAGGTTTTTAAAGGCTTCGTGGGGTAGGAGACTACGGAGTGCAACAAGTGGCTATTTCCTGATAATTTCTTTGAAGGAAAAAGAGTTTCTAAGTATATGCGGATGCTGCCACCTGTCATATTTTCTTTTCAGCCTGATGCGCATAGGTGTTGCCATGTGTCTTAGTCTCAATACAGTTAGTGCGCCATAATTTTTCACCCCAGTGAATGAGTGCGTAGGAGGGATGGCCGTAACAGATTCAAAAGATCGTAACCACCATGGACTTCTAGTAATCTTCAGTTTTGTTTGGCCATTGATGATTCGGGTGGTTGTAAGCGATCTTGTGTTAAATCTATGATTATAAATATGAGAATTTGTAATCGAATAGAGAGGACTTTACTTTGATATAAGTTTTCAATTAGAAATCTAATAGAGGAGTCAGAGACTTTGCTATACCAGTTTGTGTCATTTTGTCTTTATTTTGTTGTTCTTGATAAGAAAGTCAATATATCTGTGCATGTTTTTGTGCCTTTTGTGTTGCTGGAAGATAAATAAGAAGAACTCTATTCGATGCCTTGGTTGATATCATCTGTATCTTTGCAAATTCGTCTAGTTATAAGCCTTTGATAATATTCATTATATCTGTTTATGTTGATCATGCAGTATCTACTCTTTAATATAACTGTATCTTGAGAATAGCTTCACTATGCCTGAATTGAAGGAATACTTTTTACTTAGGCGCATCACCATAAAATTAAATTTTCTTATTGTATCTGTAATCCTGTTTATGTCTTTCCCTTTTCTCAAAAACTAATTGAAATAGGAAGAGCCAGCTTCTTTAAAATCTGAAGGTTGTTTCAAGTAGCAAATCTCACATTCTTGAAACTTCCCATGTTGGTGTTGGAACCTGCGCAAATTTATACAACAACAGTTACAATTACCTTCCACATGCCACAAGATGCTAACACATGGCATATTAGTGCCACCTCAAATGAGATGCCCAAATCCATGTAGGTTTGACTTGACCATCCAAGTCACATTCCAAGTAAGATGACATGTCACCATGCCACCTCAACTAAGTGACCAAACTGAATGTGCAAGTAATTACAACATTAGGCAATAAATAAATATATAAATAAACAAATAATGCTAGGAATTTGCAAAGGTTGAGACACCTTAATTCCCAACAAACTTGTCGGCATAGTATTGTTGACACCTCTCGCTATAGTCTTGGAATTTGGTGTTTTGTTTTGTCACCGAATTAGTGTGGGAAACAATCTCCTCTAGTAACTTCATAACCACCCTCTTATGATCGGTGCTTGCACTTGGATTGTTTAGCATTTGAATAAGAGTTTGAAGATGTTTCTTGTTTTCTTCTATTATCCGTAGGTAGTTTTCTTGAGTATCCCTTATATTGTGAGGACATGAAGGTGGGTTTTGAGGGTTTGGAGGGTTTGGGGGGTTGTTTTCACTGTCATCAACTAGATTTGGGTTTTCTCTTACCTCAATAACTATAAATGCAATATAAAAACCAATCAAACATTACAAAAATTCAAAAATTCTTCTCAAACTAACAAAAATTAATCAAACCCTACCTTCTTCATCTGCTAGACCCTCCAAATTTGCTGCACGAGGGTAAGTGCAAGAAGATGGGGGGCCAAAAAGTGGCCAAATTAATTTCAAAAAAAATTAAGTCATAACGCGAGCGCGTTATAACGCGCTCGCATTACGATTTCATATAAATAAAAAAAAGGTTTCCAATTTCATTTCTTTCTGTTTTCTCCTCTCTACCTGCAGCTTGCAAACCCTCGAAAGCGCGCTCGCATTTTGCAAAACACCATTCAACAAAAAAAGTTTATCGATTCATCACCAAAATGTCGCCACGTAGTCGAGCACGCCAAAGGGGTGAGTTATATTTGTTTTTTTGTTTGAATTTGTTTCTAAATAGGTAGGTTTTTGTTGATTTTTGATGTATATTTCGTTAATTGTCAGGAAATGTTAATGCACCTCCTCCTCCTCCTCCTCCTCAAAATCCACAAAATCCTGAGGAGGAAATACCTACAGAACAACAACCTCCTCCATTCATTCCTCGACATGCCCCTGGAACACAAGAAAATATAATGGGGCAAATTGAAAACAACAAAAAGGAAATTGAAGATATAATTGCAAGGTTGAAAGATCCTTCCACTTCAACCTTGCATAGGTCCACGCTTGCCAAATCTCTTGAGTCTATGTTATCAAATGTAGATTCAATTAGCAAGCAAATAACTAGTTGGACGGATCAAAAGAGAGAGTTTAGAGATTACTATGCAGACAAGTTGTTATACCAAGATGTGAAAAAATTACAAATTACAAAATTAGACTTGTGTTCAATTTTCACAAACCCACAAACAAATCAACCTCCACCCATTACATGCAAGAGATTCCCTATCCATTGGTGCAACAACCTAGTGATAAGGGACAATTTCGGGTAGAGGTGGTGGATGGTTTTTGACCATCCTCCATGCAATAATAATGAGGCCCCGCAATACTTTTTGAGGAAACTCTACTGCGAGTTTGTCCTCAATAAAGTGCCAAACTATTTTGATATGCGGGACTTCCAGGGTAGAGGTGGGGGCTCAGCACAAGATAGACCAGGGGCACGTCTTAACCCATAGTGGGTAGTGAGACGAGTAATCAACAGACAAGCCCACGAGCATGTTTCTATCCCTTCCATTGTGAAGGAGAGTGTTGAGGTCGATACACTTCAGTCGATTAGTGCCTTGACCCAGAGCATCATAGAGCATGTCGGTCCTGCAACACAGAGTGGGTTGGGAGATAGTGTGAGGAGTAGGGTCCCACCCCATACTTGCCAGGCTTGCGGGTCAGCTTGTGGTTATGACCCCATGGACAGTCAGGACGCAGGTGTACAGGCTACATCTGCAGCTGAGCAGATGGTGTTGACAGATATCCTCTTGAGTGAGACTTTCGGCCTAGATACTCAGGTAAATATTAGCAAGTTTATTGAATTTAATTTATTAAATTTTATTTTTGAAATACAAGATTAACTAATTTAAATTGATGATTTTAATGAAATTTTAGGGTCATAGCGTCGATGCAATTTTTAGTGGTTCTCCACCTGCATTTTTCACTAGATCATCTACTGTCGAGGTATGTAACTAGTAAACAATTATAAATATTACATGTGAATAGCATCATTATATGAATGGTATTCTAATATCTGATTTTGGATGTTGAATAGGCTAATACTGTAGATTTCACGGCAACACCTGCCAGCGGTGGTGGACTTCAAAGCTTTACGGAGGTAATAAAATAAATAGTTTAATGAATGAATTGTACTTACTAAATTTTTGTATGTGATTTGTGTGCTTTATTATGTGTACTTCCATGTTTAGATGAACATGTGTGTATGTTAGGAGCCATGATTTGCATCACTATTATAGTTTTCGTAATTGAATAATATTTTTTTATTTCCAGATGATGCAGGTTGCGGAGACACCTCCCCATGTTCATAGGGCAATGGAGCAGGGTGTGGCCTCTACGATTCATAGCTCCATGGCATTGACAGGGGTATGAGGCAGATTAGTAAATTTCAATTTACATTCATTGTTATAGTTGTCTATTTTTGAAAAATCAAAAGATTATTGATTTGAAGTTTAATTTCTATCTGGATGGTTTCTATAGGAGATGACATCACCAAGGCCTATTCCTGCTACTGAGGCAAGTGAGGAGACAGATTATATGTTAGTGGTAAGCGATTATTTTGTTAAATGTTTTATTTTTTATAACATGTAATTTCTAAATATTAATGTCTATACTTTTTATTGTAACAGGTAAAGATGCAGGAAGACCTAAATAGGAGTAGCCCTCGGGTTCGTAGTAGACCACCCACATGCACGTCTCCATCCCCTAGAAGATCAAAGGCTGCTCATGATTTATTCTCTTCACCAGCTAGAGGGGAATGACTTTTTATTGTGTTCCTTTGTTGTATGCCTATATGGCGTTTGTGGACATATATTTTGTAGTGTACATAGTTGACGTTGTATGCCTATATGGCATTCTTGTAAGCCTATATGGCTATTTTGTATATATGTTATACTTATATCGACAGATATTTATGTATACCTATATGGATATTTGGTTAATACAAATCTTTTTTATTGATGGCATCCATACTTGCATTATAAATCCAATTTTGAATGGATATTTGTAGATGGCTACTTCAAATATTTAAAGTCCGATTGTATTACATAGGATGTTTGCATTTTCTTTGATAGGCTTGATAGGCCATGGATTACATGATGGTGTTTGATGGAAAAGTATGGTACTAGAAGACTCTAGTTCATTCTTAATAGGCTTGTGATTGATAATATATTTGCATGATTGCACTTGATCTTGGATCATGGGCATGTTGTTAGGATTTTGATTGCATTGTGGTGTTTGATGGATAGGCATGGTACTATGTGACTTTTGGATAGGCTTGGGAGAGGTACACTAATTGAATTTGTGATTTCTAGTTTAAGATTTTTCCTCCACTAGAAGTCCTTGGAGGAAATCTACAAAGGATGATTTGGATGTAGTGGGTTTGGATTGATGGGATAAGTTGGAATGTAAGGATTATGAGATGGAGGATTTGAATAGGATACATAGGATAAGCAGTTCTCACATGCGGTTGGGATTAGAGATATGAATTGAATATGAGGACCTTGGTCTAAAGTGGTTCTTCCCTTACCAAAGGTACCATAAGGATGACCATTAGATGTGTATTTAGGATTGGCATGATAGCCAGTGCTAGTCATTTCTTGTTTGAAATATTCTTGCATGTTCATGAGTGGGAGATGAAGGTTTATGGAAAGTTTGCATGTAATGATCTCATAGTTAATGCTATTGTCATCTTGATATCATCTTGATCTACAAGAATATCATCATCATCATTATCAAAGGGATTTTTTGATTGATTTGGATAAAAGATCTCATTTAAAGGATGCATGGTTTGAGGACCTATTTTGATTGTGATTTTGGGTTTTGCATGAGCCTCGCACAAGGTAATAGGCATAGGGTTTTTATCTTGTATAATGATTTTTTCAAACCAAGGGTCCATGATGGAAATGATTAAGGATGATAGAATGTTTGGATTTTGGACTTTGAGATGTTTATGGTTGTAAATGTTTATTGTTTGGACTCAAATTTTGTTAAATGGTTGTTTGAAAGAGGACACATCAAATACAACAATAAGATTGGTTTAAGTATGGATGCAAATGATGTTTACTAGTTTATTAAATGAAGACACATCAGGTACATTAATTGCCTATTCTATTGAAGTGGGTGTATCAATCTCCATGGGCTCAGCAATATTCTGGTTTGAGGACATGGTTGATACATGGTGAGACTAGGAGTCTTGTTTTAGTGGGATTTGAGCATAGGTATAGCAATGATGATAATTATGGTGTCATGGATATGTAGGTACATTTGAGCATTGGCAATACTTGACCATGTTTGTAGTTGATAGGTATGGGTTATGATGTTTGATTCATGATTACAGGTGGTGTTGTGGTTTACTTTTAGCACATTGTTCTTATCTCTTAGATGCTTGATTAGTTCCTTGACTATGGTTACTCATTTGTAAACTTGTTTGGAAAGTTGAATCTATGATTGATTTGGTGAAGTCTATAAGTTATATTATTTGATATCTCAGTTTGGAAGTTACTAATGTGATGATGATTTTGCATGTTTTCAATGGTTGAGATCTACAAGTTATGCATTTTTTTGGGATGCACACCTCATTGATTGTAGTGGGATGACTTAAATGCATATTGCCTATATCCACGGGATTGATTCAGTGTTGATGTAGACTTTGTTATTTTTCCTTGTCTATGCTCATTTGCGCATTGGTATGTTACATTGGGATGAGAGGATGGATGATGAGAATGATTGGATAGTTGGTTATTGGGACTTGTAGCATGTTTATCATGATGTCATGGATATCTTAGTTGCATAGTTTAGTGTGAGCTTTTGACAGTAATGATGGTTTATCTTCTTAGATTGGAGATCTTGGTTCTACTTTGGAGTTATTAGTATTATAGTTGAGTGTGTGTGGACCATGGTGATCTTCATTTAGGAGATGGTTATCACAATGCCATGTGTAGTTCATATCATGGTTTAGTGGGAGCTTTGATAGTGATGTGTATTCGTCACCTAGTGATGGATGATCTTATATAGTGGTTGGGTGTAATGGACAAACTCTTGGATTATGATTATTATTTGTAGTGAGAGTGCTTTGACATCTTGGCTACTATTTTTAGGAGATGGTTATCTTCATGTGGTTGTAGATGTTGATCCTTGGTTTAGAGGTGTTTGGTAGTGTGTCTTGGTGGACTCTTGATTCTAGATTAGAGTATTAGCATGATACAAGTTCTCTTGAGACTAGGTTGTCTGTATTGGTGCATGTGATCTTCTAGGAGGAGATGTTAGATCATGATGTCATGTTTGGATACCTAATTTTGTAGTTGGAGTTTTGACAGTGGTCTTGTTGGTTCTCTTGGTATTGAGTACATTGGTCATGTGCTTGGGAGCTTCATGATAATGTGGTGTTGCATTTGGAGCTTAACATGGATTGATTGGTTGTAGGTTCTCATACATACTTTGAGACTTGGGTGAGGCTAGAGTTCTCTTGGGATTAGAGACACTTGTTGAGATGGTTACCCTTTAGAGGTTTTAGCAGGAAGACCAAGGAGACTTTCACTTGGATATGGGCGTGAGTTAATTATGGACCTAGAGAAGATTTTTATTGGAGAGAGTCATTGTGGCTTGGTGTATCTTCGAGGAGCATTCTCATTCCCCACTCTTGGTCTACTCGGCAGACTATCATCTAAGAGGTATTTCCCATCCTTTAGATGAATTTTTTTAATGCTTTATCTTCTCATGGTTATGGATCTTGAGCTATGGTTATTGGTTCTAGAGGGTTCATTCGAGGGGTGTCTCTAAACATGCTTTTTCTCAGGCGCTAAACTGGAGTTGTCTAGATGCACAAGTGCGCCTCCCTCAATGAAGTTCATTTTGTTAACTTAGTTCATCCTAGTGACTCAAGGGGTTGTTATATTCTTTAGGCGCAATCATTCATAGACTAAAACAATCACTCCATGTTAAGGCACTCAAAGGAGGCTCTGGAGATGGAAAATGGCACCTTAACTCACTTATGTAAATTTTGGACTTTTAGGCAATTGCAAGATGTCTTGGAGGGCTCAATTCTTCAAGGCACCCATTTTGTTCACCACTTGTAGCATCACATGTTCAAGGCGCATATTTGGGATTCTCCGATGCGATGTGTGATTTGGTCACAACAGGCGCCTAGAGTGAATAGGCTTTCATCCTGATTTAATACACTACCTCCTTCTGACGATTTTTGAGGCAGCAAAAAACCTTTCACCACAGGCAAATGTCTCAGAGATATAAAAAACTGAGAGAGGTTATTGTAGAGGCACTCTACGTGATCACGTTGCCTTAGACGGAATGTTTGTAAGTGATACGGTTTTCGAGTAACATCTCGTCAAAGATTGCTACCTTTTTGCACTTTGGACTCTTCAGGGATATCGTCGGTACAATGTAGCTCAGACTGTTTCGACATGTTTGGGTGAAAAATAGGACCATGCCTAGCGTAAATGTACCCATTCAAACGCGTTGGAATAGTCAGTTTGGTCACATCAGGAGCAAGACGAAAGTTACACCCCTTTGCAACTTTACACTGCCTCCTTTTGACGATTTTTAGGGCAGCAAAAAACCTTTCACCACGGGCAAATGCCTCAGAGATATAAAAAACTAAGAGAGGTTATTGTAGAGGCACTCTACATGATCATGTTACCTTAGACAGAATGTTTCTAAGTGACACAATTTTTGAGTAAGATCTCATCAAAGATTGCTGCCTTTTTGCACTTTGGACTCTGTAGGGATATCGTGGGTACAATGTAGCTCGGACTATTTCGACATGTTTGGGTGAAAAAAAGGACAATGCCTAGTGTAAATGTACCCATCCGGATGCGTTGGAATAGTTAGTTTGGTTGCATCAGGAGCAGGACAAAAGTTACACCCCTTTGCAACTTTACACTGCCTCCTTCTGACGATTTTTGGGGCAGCAGAAAACCTTTCACCACGGGCAAATGCCTCAGAGATATAAAAAACTGAGAGAGGTTATTGTAGAGGCACTCTACATGATCGTGTTGCCTCAGACAGAATGTTTCTAAGTGACACAGTTTTCGAGTAACATCTCGTCAAAAGATTGCTGCCTTTTTGCACTTTGGACTCTTTAGGGATATCGTGGGTACAATGTAGCTCGAACTGTTTCGACATGTTTGGGTGAAAAATAGGACCATGCCTAGCGTAAATGTACCCATTCAGACGCATTGGAATAGTCAATTTGGTCACATCAGGAGCAGGACGAAAGTTACACCCCTTTGCAACTTTACACTGCCTCCTTCTGACGATTTTTGGGGCAACAGAAAATCTTTCACCACGGGCAAATGCCTCAGAGATATAAAAAACTGAGAGAGGTTATTGTAGAGGCACTCTACATGATCGTTTTTCCTCAGACAGAATATTTCTAAGTGACACAGTTTTCGAGTAACATCTTGTCAAAGATTGCTGCCTTTTTGCACTTTGGACTCTTTAGGGATATTGTGGGTACAATGTAGCTCGGACTGTTTCAACATGTTTGGGTGAAAAAAATGATAATGCCTAGTGTAAACGTACCCATCTGGACGTGTTGGAATAGTCAGTTTGGTTGCATCAGGAGCAGGACAAAAGTTACACCCCTTTGCAGCTTTACACTGCCTCCTTCTGATGATTTTGGGGCAACAAAAAACCTTTCACCATGGGAAAATGCCTCAGAGATATAAAAACTAAGAGAGGTTATTGTAGAGGCACTTTACGTGATCACGTTGCCTCAGACAGAATGTTTCTAAGTGACGGTTTTCGAGTAACATCTCGTCAAAGATTGCTGCCTTTTTACACTTTGGACTCTTCAGGGATATCATCGGTACAATGTAGCTCAGACTATTTCGACATGTTTGGGTGAAAAATAGGACCATGTCTAGCATAAATGTACCCATTTAGACGCGTTGGAATAGTTAGTTTGGTCACATCAGGAACAGGATGAAAGTTACACCCCTTTGCAACTTTACACTGCCTCCTTCTGACAATTTTTGGGGCAGCAAAAAACCTTTCCCCACGGGCAAATGCCCCAGAGATATAAGAAACTGAGAGAGGTTATTATAGAGGCACTCTACCTGATCATGTTGCCTCAAACAGAATGTTTGTAAGTGACACAATTTTCAAGTAACATCTCGTCAAAGATTGCTGCCTTTTTACAATTTGGACTCTTTAGGGATATCGTCGGTACAATGTAGTTCAGACTGTTTCGACATGTTTGGGTGAAAAACAGGACCATGCCTAGCGTAAATGTACCCATCCGGATGCGTTAGAATAGTCAGTTTGGTCACATCACGAGCAGGACACCAAAAATGCAAAAGTTGCTTTATGCAACTTGACAACATTGACACTTTTTTGCAACATGACTCAAAGACTCAAACTGACCCCAAATGACTCAAAGTGACTTAAAATCACCTTGATTTTGGTGCCCAATATACATTATAGAGGTTGAGGCGCTCCTTATCATTCAAACATCTTAGATGAGCGCATAGGAAAGGAAAAAGCTTTAAGTTTCATCATCATGAGCGCCTAATATCAAGAGACTTTAATGGCTCAAACCTTAGCATGGAGTCCTAAGGTGCATTTCATGTCTCCTTTCATCCAGTTTGGTGCCCTTATGTAGATTTTTCAACTTGATTTGGCGCCCTGTATGTGAAGGAAGATCTAAAGGCATGAAAGTGGATGTCATATTGCAAGAGTTTGGATCATCAAAATTGAAAGAAATAAATCTATTAAGCTTGGGCGCCCTTGGTCTTCTTTTCATTCATTATGAGCGCCTTGGGAGAATGGTATATAGGTCATCATCATGATTGGGTGCCCTGGATCCAGAGTGTTGGAGAGATCATCAAATGGTGTCTAGAGGAAGTAGGGTGAGTTATGAGTTTGGTCGCATCAGGAGAAGGACACCAAAAATGCATAACATGATGATGTAAAAATGTGTACATATGTGTAAAAATGTAGGAGGAAATAAAAAAAAGACAAACCTTACAAATTAATGTGCATACTTACAACTCAATGTAACATAACTTTACAAAATCAATGTGAATACTTACAAATTAATCCAATGAACCATCTGGGTTTGCTCTACTCTTTATTGTGTCAAGTATTGCTTCATGGTCAGACTCACGCACCTTCCACAATATTTTGTTCAAAGGTCTACCTCGATACTTTATCAAATGAACATTGGATGCCACGACAAGGTTTGAGTAATGAAGAATCTTTCAATGTGTGTCAAAGTCCTGAAATAGCCAAATATTAACATTCTTATGTGGGTACCTTCTAAGCCATGTTCCAGTAATAACCATTGAGCCTGTAGGGTATTCGATGTTTTCTCCATCTGTAACAGGGGCCTCCAATTTCTTTTTGGCCTCAACACAATGACATAAGTAATAATTTGTTCCCTCTTCATTATCTTCATCTGCAATAACTGCATATACGTGCCCTACATTGATATGTGTAGCAAACTAGATGAAATTAGTCAACATTACAAAAACACTACAAAGTAAGATGACATTACCTGGTTGAACTAGATGAAATTAGATGCATATACGTGCCCTATATTACCTGGTTGAACTAAATCTGATATGTGGTCAAAGTCAACTGACGATTCCATCTATGTTAGTTCCAGTGCCGTCGGGGGTCGATACGTGTCAAGTGGGCTAAGATAACTTAACTGTCCTTCGTTAACCCACTCCTTTGACTTGCACTCATCCCAGACTTGAATTGTACAGGAAGAACAAAAGCATGACATCTTTCGTGTATGGATACTCCATGAACCTGCAATTGAGCTTCTGAAAGAGTGCATCTCATTTGATCCTGTCAGTGTACAGCAATCCTCATATGGTGCAATGTTAGTATCATCTATCAACCAAAAAAATCTATGAACTAAAGACTTACCTTCATTACCTGGACCCATGGAAGCATTACACCACTCGACAATCGATTTTGCATCTGTCAACTTTGCATTGTCTTTATACTTTAACTCTTCTCATGCTATGGCTCTTTTGATACATGCTCCTGCACCATCATGCTCCTCCTTTCCATGCCCAACCTCACAAAAGTTCCACATATGTTGAATACCTATAAAATTATGCCTCCAACTCAGCCAATAGAAATTTTGCAAGTTCTTGAATTGTGATGCACAGTTATTCGACCATATGATATGTTGACTGAACGATATGCCCCTTCTAGCCAAATCATTGTAGAACACCTGAAAGCAACCTTGCACGAACTCCGTAGAATGCATGCGATCATCACTAATATAGAAATTATACTCCCTTATGATCTTTCTGTCATCCTCTATACTATCATTCGCATGAATGAATGCGATGTGCACAAATATAGAAACCTGTGTGGAGTTCTAATATTGTGATTGCACCTCACGCTGTGGCTGTAGACTATAGTTCTCTACAAAGTTGACAACTGAAACAATGCTACCAACCGGAAATGTGTCCTTGCATAACTTGAATTGTAAGTCCAACCATCGAGCTCTATGGGCATGTCTTGCATACTCATACACTATGCTATCATGAAATATAGGCATAAACTGATACACTAGAATCTTTTCAATAACTAATTCACACCTCTTTGCTTCTTTACCATCTTTTTTATTGTATGCCACTATTTTATACTTGCCAAACTCTACTAGTTCGTTTCCAACTGCATGTGTTATTTCCATATGTTCACATATTGGCAAATGTTGCAAGCCACCGCAACGATGACATATGCCATCCAAGCATAATTTCTTGTAGAATATTTGACCTTCCTCTCTTTCACATAAAATTCTTGATATGAAGTCTCTTGAAGATGTTGGTGGGGCACATATGGCACAACCCTACAAATCATTGTTAGTATGCATATCTAAACATATAGACCTATAAGCATCAAAATGGTTAGAAAATTCAATATGTAATCTACAACAACAAGTAGTGCGTGTGTGATTTATCTTAACATAGAAAGGTTTTAGCAATTCAAGATATCTTTGACAAATTTTAATTTGAGGATACTTCTCTAGAAATTTACCATAAAACTGTGTTTGAGTCTCATCCAAAAAATGCTTTGGATGTGGCTCGCAGTTCTGACTATTGATTCTCCTTCTTACCACATCCCTTTGATTCGGAGATACCCTTGTGTAATTCTTCCAAAAGTCTTCAATTAGTGATCTCAATGCTTCAACAATTGGTTTATCTTTCCGTGGTAGTCTCCCCGAGAATGCCCATAATTCATTGGCATTAGTGTCCTCAATTCTTTGGCATCTTCCAACGGCTCTTGATAAAGTTTTCCTATTAATTCTCAATTCTTGACTTGTCTTTCTAATGAGACGAGCTTTCCTTGTTTGACTACTTACTATAGTCAATGTAATCACACATTGTGTTGCATTACTATCTTTTGTGCGTGAGGTGTTATCCACACTCTCATACACACTCATTAGATTCTTGACAATAGATTTTTCACTTGAAGCCTCTGATGTTCTCAACCTAAGAATCTTCATGATAGACCCATACTTTATACTTCGCATCATTTCAATGAATAGTTGACATCTTGCAGTCTCATTTAACTTTTCAAAGAACAATCTCCAAATCTTATTAGCATATCTTCTACAAGTGCGTTTTGGAATCTTACCTTCCATTGGCTGCAAAATATTCTCATCAATATCAATCAAATACTTTGGCTTTCTATGCAAAATTCTAGGTGGTGTCAAGTTAGGTAAATTCATCTCAACATTAGGAATTTCATCAATATTTAAATGAGATGGGTTAGATGGCATACCTTCGATCGAAGATGGAATAGATGGCATACCTTGAGGTTGAGGTGGGAACGATGGCGTACCTCCTTCATCACATGTGAGTGATGATGTACTCTCAACTTGAGATGTGGTAGATGGTGTCCCTACATGTTGACTTGTGGTAGAGGATGTGTCTCCAACTATGGTATTCAAATCTCTCGTACCACGAAGTTTTTGCATTCATTCTCTTTGTGCCGCCAATACCATATTTCTTTGTGATGGTTGTGGTTCCTCTTCAATTGGTATGTCTTCCTTTATCGTGTCCAATTTCCTCTTCTCAAGAAGTTCCCTCATAGCCACTGCTTTCTTTGCATTCTTAGCTTCTATCTCTTCCTGTGTTGGTTTAATTCTTGATCGTTTCCTCGGCATGACGGAGAATTTGTCTGTAGCATGATAAAGACACCAATATTAGTTCCTAAGAAATGAATACAAGACAATAGTGGGATTGTATTTGTTTTATTTTGTAAGGATTTATTCTTGTATAGTTTGACATCATGGTATGTTAAGGTTTGTTTATTACACATAATTATTAAAGAGCCCAAGTGTAGAAACTATGCATGGCATCATGTGAGATTGTAGGCTGCTTTCTTGATTGGGAATGTGTCTATTTTAAACATGTATGATAAAGCATGATAAAGTAATTCAATCTGAAATAAGGAAAATGTAAAGAACATGCATGTAAAGACTTGACATACCTAAAAAATGAAGATTTGAATGGAGAGAGTACCCAATTATGTAGTGTTTTTATCTTCTTGCATCAAACTCCTCAACAATTTGAGTTTTTCACCACTTGATTCCTTTTCAATATTAAATTCAATAACACTCAAATATCATTACTAACAGCAATACTATTAACCAATCTATAATGTTAAATTCCTAAAATTGAATCACAATTAACATTGCAACACTACAAAAATTGAAACTTGAATAGATAAATATCAAACTTGGTGTGAAAACTATGTTATTTCCTCCTTCTCAAGTTGGTAAAGCAGAAAAGGTGGTGGAAAGATCATGCAAAGGTGGTACAATGTGTCAAATGTGCATGTGAACTTCCCAACAGCATGAAAGCACTTCTTTTTTGTCAGAGCACGCACAGAATCAGTAAGAAAATAGAGCATGTGGGCCTGGATCATGGGGGTAACCACTTTTTTACCATTTCAATAGAAAGACAAAACGCGAGCATGTTATAACGCACTCGCACTATAACGTGCTCGCGTTTTGTCCTACTATAGATTCATCACATCCTTTGCATTGATCACATCTCTTTCCTGCAAGAGCTTACCAAATGCTCCGCCATATGATAGGCATTTAACAATGAAGGGGCAAGCCCTCATAATCAAGTTCTTGATAGAAAATGCCCTCAACCCTCAACGTCAAACCCTAATCCCTCAACCCTTAACTCTGATCCCTCAACCCTCAACCCTCAATGTCAAATCCTAATCCCTCAACCCTTCACTCTAATCCCTCAACCCTAAACCCTATCCCTAAACCCTCAACACTATACCTTAAACCCTAATCCCTCAGCCCTCAACCCTAAACCCTAATCCCTCAACCCTCAACCCTAATTCGTCATCCCTCAACTCTATTCTGTCATCCCTAAACCCTAAATGCTATCCCTATTCCTACACCCTCTATAGACTCGATACTATACCTTAAACCCTAATCCCTTATCCCTAAACCCTCCAACCCTATCCCTAATCCTTATACCCTCCACACTCTACTTTAACCCTAATTCCTCGACCCTCAACCCTATCCCTAAACCCTTGACCCTCGAACCTCAACCCTCAACCCTCAACATCAAACCCTAATCCCTCAACCCTTAACTCTAATCCCTCGACCCTCAACCCTATCCCTAAACCCTCAACCCTCAATGTCAAATTCTAATCCCTCAACCCTTCACTCTAATCCCTCAACCCTAAACCCTATCCCTAAACCCTCAACACTATACCTTAAACCCTAATCCCTCAACCCTAACCCTAAACCTTGTCCCTAAACCCTAATCCCTCAACCCTCAACCCTAATCCGTCATCCGTCATCCCTCAACTCTAATCCCTCATCCCTAAACCCTAAACGCTATCCCTATTCCTAGACCCTCAACAGGCTCGATACTATACCTTAAACCCTAATCCCTCTACCCTCAACACTCTTATTTAACCCTAATCCCTTGACCATTAACCCTATCCCTCAACCTCAACCCTCAACCCTCAACCCTCAACTCTCAACATTAAACCCTAATTCATCAACCCTAAACCCTAATCCCTCAAACCTAAACCCTATCCCTAAACCATCAATCCTTAACACTATACCTTAAACCCTAATCCCTATCCCTCAACCCTTAACCCTTAAAACTTAAACCCTATCCCTACACCCTCAACACTTGACACTATATCTTAAGCCTTAAACCCTCATCCCTAAAGCCTCAACCCTCAATCCTTAAACCTTCAACCCTAAACCCTATCCCTAATCCCTCTACCCTCGACACTCTAACCCTAACCTCGATATTAAATGTTAATCCGTCAACTATAAACCCTAATCCTAAACCCTCAACCCTCAACACTATACCTTAAACCCTAATCCCTCAACCCTCAATCCTAAACCTTATCCCTAAACCCTAATCCCTCAACCCTCAACCCTAATCCATCATCCCTCAACTCTAATTCCTCATCCCTAAACCCTAAATGCTATCCCTATTCCTAAACCCTCAACAGACTCGATACTATACCTTAAACCTTAATCCCTTATCCCTAAACCCTCCAACCCTATCCCTAATCCTTACACCCTCCACACTCTACTTTAACCCTAATCCCTCGACCCTAAACCCTATCCCTAAACCCTTGACCCTTGAACCTCAACCCTCAACCCTCAATGTCAAACCCTAATCCCTCAACCCTTAACTCTGATCCCTCGACCCTCAACCCTAAACCCTAAACCCTCAACCCTAATCTGTCATCCCTTAACTCTAATCCCTCATCCCTAAACCCTAAACGCTATCCCTATTCCTGGACCCTCAACAGGCTTGATACTATACCTTAAACGCTAATCCCTTATCCCTAAACCCTCCAACCCTATCCCTTATCCCTTAACCCTCATGATTAATAGCCTTGAACGTAAAAAAATTTAAGGGGACCATAACGCGAGTGCGTTATAACGCGCTCGCGTTATGTCAAACATGACAAACAACAAACTTGCAGGAAAGGAAAAATGCAAAGCAAAACATAACGCAAGCGTGTTATAATGTGAGCGTGTTATAACGCACTCATGTTATGTCTTTCTTTGGGAATCCCAAGCCTTGGGCTTGGGATTTGCTTTGGATTTCCAACCCAAAGGCTTGGAGTGCCTTATGAACAGTCACAGACATGTTTTTCTATATTCTTCAAAATTTCACATAATTTCGTTCGTGCTAACCCTCATATTTGTACGTGTTTCAAGGTCAAACAAATCGAACACTTGGGTAATGTTAGGCTTTCTCTTAGCTATTTGATGATGTGATTTTTTTCACATTTTAACAATGTTAAGCCTTTCATCTTTAATTTCTTTTGTTTGTGTGTCCGTTTTTAGGCAAAAACCACTGTTTGGTCTTTTTTTCATTGTAAATTAACTATTCATTCTAATTTCAAAAAAATTATATATTTAGAAACTATACTCCATTCTACAAATATTAAAAAAATAAAAAAATGATTTTCAATTAGTTTTCAAAATTTATAGGGGTAGCATGGCCAAAATTCTATTTTTTAGGATGTGTCCACTTTGAAAATTAGTAAAAAAACAAATATTCATCAAAAAATTATCAGAAAAATCAGGTATAAACTACATGCTATTAGCTAATTTCTCACTAAAGCGATTTTAAAAATACCAAAAAAAAGTTGACCTTTTGAGGGAGCCACAAAACATGCTATGTTATGTTTTTTTGACAGAAACAACACCAATTTCTGTGGCTCCCTCTTTTGAACCCCTTAATCTATGCCATTTTCAAAACAAAATAGTAGTTTAGAAAGTAGACTCGGAGCACTACGAACATTGTTTTGGTTGCATCTCTAAATTTTGAGTGTAACTATGCTCAATTTCTCATCCAAGGCCAATATTTCCTTATTTCAGAAAAAAAAAGTGGCCACTTAAGACCCTTTTTTGGCCCCCCATCTTCCTGCACTTACCCATGACATCTTTGCTGGTGAGGTGGCATCGTGAAAATGATGTTTTCTCTCGTGCACATGCTTGGAGAGGCTTTCCTTGAACGCGCTCATAGTTTCTTCTCATCTTTTTGGCACATAAAATCCTTTGGTCACGGTGAAATGGCATAAATGAGGTTACTTTACACTTTTATGTCAAAGAAAAACATGAGCATGTTATAACGCACTCGTGTTTATTTCTTATTTTGGACCAAAAAGTCCCATGGTGGTGACTTTTTGGTCCCCCATCTTTGTGCATACACCCTATTGTAGAAATATTTCCAGATTAATTTGTAGAACACTTGGAGTTTGCATATCATATGGTGAAGATTATCGATGGTACACCAAGCTAGGAGAATTTATCATTTTTGTGCAGCTCTGCATACATATATAGACATGATTTCTTGGAAGATAATTTGTCTCTGCTCCCATCTCCAAACTAAGAGATATGAATTGAGTCAATGGCATTTGTGGTGGTAAACAGATATGACTTCCCCCATGACACCAACGACATGCTCACACAACTGTGAAGGGTCTTTTTAGTTCAAGATGATAACATAATGCAGGCCCTGTGCTAGAAGTTATCAACTCGTGTGTGTCGTCTGATGTCCACATTCATGACTAGGTGCTATTCTATCAATTCCTAGCACAATTTACTTTGGCTCAAGGCCACAAAGGCCTAACCAAGATTGTGGTGAGGAAGTTAGTCACTCCACACCTGAAACAAGTTGTAGTCAAAGAGGTGGGTATGTGCATGGAAATGGGGGACCAAAAGGGAGTCAAAAGTGGCCACTTTTTTTTTGAAATTAGAAAAACCTGATCTTGCATGAGAAATTGAAGATAGCCACGCTCAAAATTAGAAGATGTGATAAGAACAAGTTTTGTAGTGCTTCGAGTCTAGTTTCAAAACTACTATTTTTTGAAGTAGAACAATAGATAAATGTTGTCTTAGGTTATCGCAAGAAGTATGCAGAGGATAGAACTAGGATAAGTAGTGCCATTTTTGTATGAACATGCCACTATATCAAGTTTGGTATGTATATAGTCAATGTATATCGTAAGAAAGATGAAGAATAAAGGTGTTTTTCTATGTGTATATCATCTTTGGATTGATAGAGACTACTGCTTAGGGGGAGCAAGTAGATAAAGCGATAATAAAGGTATTTCAAGGCTAATACAAACGGGGGGAGTTTATATGTTTTGTCGGGACAAAGGAAGATCAGTGGCCCTTTGCCCTTGATGTCAAAGGGGGAGAGAATTTGAATATCAGGTTAGTGTTTCCATCAATGACAAAGGGGGAGATTGTTGCACATGTTGTCATTTGAGAATGTTATCAAGTTATCAACAATGTCAAAGGCATGGGAGATTGTACTGTATTCTACCAAAGATAAAGATATGACCTCATGATTTAAAGGTTAGCTAGGGATAGCTATGAGGTATGTGTGATCTAAATTTTAGAGCATATGAACTACCGTAAAGACATTCAAAGTCAATAGAATGAAAACAATGTTGTTGCAGTGTAAGGTTATCAAAGATGAAATAGAAAGCTACCACATTCCACTGCATCCACACATACAACTTGGCAGTTTGGCGAATATGCAAAGCAAAGAGGGAAGTATGACATATTCAAGTTTTAGCTTGGGTATAAATTACCGCAAATGCATTTAACAATGTTCTGAGTTGAGACTATGCAACTGGCCTACGTAAAGGATACTGGTATCAATGTTTGAATGCTTGCACCAACAAGTAGAAGCACGAACTAGTGAGAGGAGTTTATGAGAAGGTTTTTTAGGTCACATAGTGTTCATGGTATGAACCGCTTGATAATATTTCACTCCTCTGGTACCGCATAGGGTCTGGAGCTAATGTATGAAAGGCTAAGTGCTTACGGAGCCGACATGTTTTATTTGAGTGCTTGCATCATGTGTATGGAAGTTTGCGCTAGCAAGAAAGTTTGGCAGGAAGGAAATTGGGTCCAGTGGACCAGTTGTTGTGAACTGCATAATGCAATTTCACTCCTACATTACCGCAGATGATTTGGGAGCCGACAAGTAAGGTCAATTACATGTTTGATAATACATGTTACCTTGAGGATGACACAGATGATGTATATAAGGCTTGTGGAGGATATATATGAAGGATAAAAGCTTATTAAAAGTGAATGACATGTGTATGACAAAAAGTGAATGATCTAAAGCTAGACCAGTAACTCTATAAGCAAGGGTGTATAACTCATAACAGAGTTAGTATTGTAGAGGTGTCTGAGCCATCAGAATCAATAAAATGACTAAGAAGATTGTAGGGATGATAGTGCGCGGTGTTTAAGTCACCAAAATAAGTCAAGGATGTCAAGATGTTAACAAAGATGATGTTGCACGGAGGTGATTCAACCATCAGGATCAATCAAAAGTTTCAGAGTAGAGGTTGGTGCCTCATCTTGTAAGTGTTGTAGCACTTTAGGGAGTTGGTGCTTCCTTTGGGTTGGTGCCCATAAAACATTGTATCAGGGAGTGTTGCTTCTTTCAGGTTGGTGCCCATAAAACATTATATCATGGGATTGGTGTCTCCTTTGGGTTAGTGCCCATAAAACTCATTGTATACTTTATGTTATTTGTGAGGCTAGATTTTTATAGTAGATCCAAGCAGCTGACTCAACGTAGTTTTTCCTATCTTGGGTTTTCACATAAATATGGTGTTATGTGTGTGTGTTCTTATGTTTCAAATAGTTTAAATGTTTACATTGGATTGGATGCATGTAAAGATAAAACATTTGAATGTATACTGATTCACCCTCCCCCCTCTCAACATATCTGTGTGTTCAACATATATCCCCATCAATAGGTTTGTATTTGAGGTTAATTAGATAGCTTCATTTTGTGTATGCATGCATTCCTTTAGATCAATCATGAGGTTGCATTAGATAATGAGTGGGATAGGTTATTATTGCATTAGTTTGTTATTTATAGCTAATTTTCTATATGTACACATAATCAATAGGGTTTACCTACGAGAGGATGACACGTGTGATACAATAATGTCCCTAATCTATATTCAATATTGTATTTCTTATACATCATTAAGCCAAGTTAATCTCATGTGTTATACGATACTTCTATACATCAACACTTTTTAGCAAAATGTGATCAAGGGGTTTTACTTAAGAGAACATGATCCTTGTGACTTGGAAAAATCCCTAATCTGTTATTTCATAGCACAAGTTCTTACACATCAGTCAATGACATCAGTCCTATCGGTTATAGGATAATTTTGTGTATCAAAATATTTTAGCAAAGTATAAGGTCAATATTTAGTAGCTTAGATTTGACCTACAAAGGATACTTCAATGACTATAGTTCCAAGGTAGTAAGGACACCAAGGATGTATTTTTATATATTGCTATGAAGAGATTATAAGGAGCATCAATAATAAATTATTCATATTATTCCAATGGCTAAATGTCTTATCCTCTTACATTTGATTTTAAAAATCTCTTAAAAATATTGGTTCCCAACTACTTAAGATTACTTAAATCTAGATTATAGTTATGATTTATGGATAGGCATTTTTTAATTAGCCTAGGCTTAAGCAAAAGGGGTTTTATTACCTTGCATTTTTGCATGAATATTCTATTTGTTTGCATGCATTACTTTCTATGCTTGATTGTATATATTATTGGTTTAAATGCAAATTTTGTGCACCTACTACTTAAAGATGATTCTATCAATTTAAAATAAAAATAAGTTTTGGTACATTATAATTTTCAAAATCCACATAAAAACATTAGCTTTTACGATAGCATTCTTTGTTCCACATGAAAAACTTCATGGGACTTTCCTTATAAGATACCATAATGAAGAGGATCTCCTCAAAGACCGTTCTAGATGAGTGGGTGTTATTACAATCCATAAAATAAGTGAAATATAAACTTGTAAAATATGAATAATAATTTATAAATGTTGAGTGCCAATATCATTGAAAGAAAAATATGGCATACAATTAAAATTTGCATTATAAAGAAAAATAACAATTTTAAAAGGGACATTAAAAGAATCACATAAACTGAAAATAAATTGTTCAAACTCATATCTTATTTTCATTTATAATGAATGATATAAATTGTAACTTGATATCTTATTTTCATTTATAATGAATGATATAAGTTGTAACTTGATCCAAAATTGGTGGAAAAAAAACATTATTATTAAAAAACATAAACAAAACTTGTACCTTCATATATATGAGGGAGGCTTTATTCGTTTACCTTCATATATATGAAGAAAGCTTTATTCTGCATGGACTACACATACTGATTTCTATTTTCCGTTTTGCCAAAAATCTGTGGCTACTTAGTGTTTTGTAGGTGGCCAGCAGCAAGTAGGATCAACAGAATGGCCTCGACAGCCGCTACAACGTTTTAACAAGCCCACACCAGTTGAAGTTGAATCACTCTCTGCCAATGATGATTTTTTGCAGCATTTCGGATCTTGAATATGTCCTCTACAATTTCTACAACTTTTGTCAATAGAGTCTCCCACAAGAATTGTATCTCTAGCGTAGACATGAACAATAAATATTGAACTAAGCGAGAGAAGCACTGCTATGAGTTTGATAAGCATTGATTTCCCCATACTTTGATAAGTAAATGGAAAAAGATACAATGCTGCAGATGGAGATGGCAAATAAGAAGATACAGGCCATACTTATAAAAGAGGAAAACATTCTGAATACTTCAAATTATAGTTAAACTTTCAGTGAGAGGCGTTCAAACTCATACAGCGTGTAAAACAGGCCGTACATGACGTTATTGACTAAGTGAATATACAACTATTCTGTCCTATGAGCTGGCGTTTAAGCATTCACTAAGTCTACAAGAGACATAGTATTGCTTTAGGTTATTGCTTTTGGATTTAGTTGAGATAATTTTGGGTGGAAAGCTAAATTTATTGATGGGTTACGATTTTCAATTAATATATTCCATTGATAGTTAAATTTAGGAATTTTGTTTTTTTTGGGTCAATTTTTTATCTAATATCTTAATTTAATTATATAGATTTAACTATTTTATTTTTTTAAGTTTGGTTTTTTTTTAAATCTTTCATCAATTGTATTTGTGACTGTTTCTTTGTATTTGCTAGTTACTAGTTAGTTCTTTCGGTGGCAGAGTCTTTCCATCTGTCTTTGTCTTGTCTTTTCGCTGTTGGTGTATAGTTGTTTTCTACAGTCTCTTGTAGACTGTTTTCTTTTGTGATAATTGCATTTCTTCAATATAAAAAAAAAAAAAAAAAATTATACTTTTGAAATTTCAAAATTATTTATGTCTTCACATATTTGTCATTAATTGCACCTATCTTTGCACTTATGTAGTCCTCATTTTGAGATTTGTGCTTGAGAATCCAATCTTGAGGTGCACATTATTGGCATCAAAATTTTAAAAATTCAATTTCAATCATTTTCAGTTCCCATATTTTCACTAGACATGGAAGCTAACTTGGTACATGTTTTTATGATTTATTACTATGTATTGGTATTTAAAGACATTCACTTCTACATTTGAACATCATCCAAAAATCCTAAACATGTCGTGGAGAAATCAATATAGGAACATTTCAATTTGGAGCACTAAAAGGACATCTACATGTTAGAAAATATTGTCTTTCATATTTGCCTACAAGTATGAAGATGATTTAATTGGGGAGGTTGCATTGGAGAACATATACCTTACAATTCAACAATCTCCTAAAAAATTATTTAATGGCACAAGTCCTTATCCATCAGATGGCCATATTGCAACTAAGGTTGTCAGACATACTGGAATTTGTAGCAGTTTGGGGATTGCACATATATTCTCAATGTCCCTGAGTTTTCCAAAGTAAAAGTTTCTTTCCTTCTCCAAATAGTCAACTGCAACCTTGAGTTCTGCAACTTGCAATCTCATGGTTTTTCATGACTTACGATGAAATAGTGATTTAATAGAGGAATAATGGATCTAAACTAGCAATCGCACCTTGGTGTGCAATGGGTACGCCGAAGAGCAGTGGAAGTTTAATTGGCATGTCTTTAAGTGAATGTTGATTGTCTTGTATCACTATGGCCCATATCATTTTTATGTTTTAAAAAGAGATCAAGGATTTTTTGATTATATATGTGATTGTATTTAAATAAAATTATCTTACAAGATTATTGACATTGCAACAACATTCAGCCAAACACGACATATAGGCATGATAATGTGCAACTGTTGTGGTTGCTATTGCAGTTGTTATTCATCTTTTACTACTATTATTTGTTATGGTTGTTATTATAGCTAGTTAATCCAATTAAAAAAATTATTGGCATAGCTTAATGATCTATCTAGAAGCAAGGCTAAAGGGAATCCTTGTGAACTATTGTATGACATCCAATGTATTCAATTGGAGTTGATAACACTTTGAAGGCAGGAACAACAAAAAAATTATCCTTTCTAGGACTACTGATTCTAAAGCTTTCAATCATATCCTTGACTGTGAGGGATTGACATTACCTTCCAAAGTCCAATTAAAGTAGTGCACCAATTGAACCAACACAATCTCAATGTCCCCCATTGCTAGCCCAGCACCGGGCCATCCTCTTCTTCCTTCACCAAAAAGGAAGCATCTTGAAGTCTTGGCCTCTGATATCATTACTCTTACCTACAAATCTCCCAGGCTTGAATGCCAAGGGATCTTCCCACACAAACTCCTAATCTTACCTCTTGTCAAACCAATGAATGACTCAAATCTTGTACTAAACAAGACTAAGTACTTTTATTCCTAACATCACACACATGAACATTATAAACATGGATGCATTGCACTCAAATATAAAGTTCAAGATCTTATAAATAGAGAGAGGATATATTGAGTAGATTGATGAGTCCCCAAACTTCTCGCTTGATGAGGTTAATCAAATGAAAGAAAATGACATGCATCAAGAGATATACGTTAAGAAAAAACACCAAATAAGCCACCCAATTCTATTGTGTTTGTGAAAAGTACTAAATATTATCAAGAAGAAACACATCATTAAAAAGCAAGTCCTAAAGAACAAAATGCAAGACTCAATGAAGAAAAGTATGATGACAAATTTTAGGATGATGATGATCTTTGGAGGACAATAATCCACCTAGATGTTTTCAATGATCTATGAGCATCAATAGACTATATATTTATGTCTCTATTTCTAGTAAATTCACTTTGTTTATTTCCTTACACTTTGGCCTTTTTTATTATGCTTGGCTTGTTGTGTTTTACATGCTCATTGCACCTCTATATAAAGTCTCATGTTTTCCTTACCCCACTTGGGGAACATATCTTTCTTATATTACTTGATATGTTTTCTCTTATGCTTCTTTTGTATCTTCCTTGCCTATTAATTTTCTCATATTTACCACCTTGGTTGATCACTTCCCTATTGTTACTTACTTTATCTTATGCATCTTTATGTTTTTTCTTTATCATGATATTCATTTGCTTATGCATCTCATGTTTTTATGGCCCACACTTATGATCCTTGCACCATACTTAAATTATTACAATTTTATGTTGCTTATGCTATCTTGATACTTATGAGCCTTATCATGCTATCATCTTATTCCTAGTTTGATATTATGATGGCCTATTCTCATTGTTTATATCTCATAGTGCCTTCTAGCATGCTTTCTATGATTGATAATTTGGAAACTATTGTAAAAACCTAATAAGCTACCACAATACTATAGATTTCTCCTGCATGTCCTATTGTGACCTATCTTCTCAAGATCTTGATTTTGTTGATTATGATTGTGCTCTCAGAATTGCACTTGTTTGTTCAAGATGACTCTAAGATGAATGGACTTGTGGTGGATTTTATGCAATGTAAATAATCCTATAATGCAAGACTATGATAATGATCTTGATGAAGCTAATGCAATGGTATTGATAATGATGAGATGAAGATAATGACACTATGAAGCTAAATTCCATGAAGCTAAATGGTAATGTAACAATGGAGATTGATTAAGGATAATGATATGCAAATGGGGGCCAAAGGCACGCTTGGATACTTGATACGATTTTTGTAGCATATAAGTATGATTGCTCTTGTGATGCAAAAATAAGGGTGAGGAACTTCCTTTTATATGCCAAGGATGGCTTAGATCCAAGTGGCAAGAGATCCATGGTTGAGGAATTGGTCTTGTGACATCTAGGGTTAAGATTGAATTGGTTGGATAAGGGGAGATATAGAAGGAGGATGTTCCTACTACGTTGACAAGGTGGAGATATATGTGGGACAAGGAGCCACATGGCGAGATGCTCACAAAGACCATGAGAGAAGGACTCTATGTTTGTTGAGATGTTGGAGGAAATATAGGATTCATGAGAGAAGTGTCTCATAGTCAACTTTGACCATGGTGATGTGGAAAAACCAACTTCTACAAAGTAGGGATGGTTGAGAGGAAATAGGGCATGTGTTGAGGATAAATGCTTAATTAAATATTATTAATATTTAATTTATGGTGCAACATGGAGGTGAGCTGTCAAATGATGTCTAGGGTGATGTGGATTTTAGGAATAGGACTTTGTCTTAGAAGAATAATTAAATAATTAGGATTATTTAATTAGAGATGACTTTGGAAAAATTAAGATATTTAATTAAATAAATTAATTGTTGGAAGAATAGGATGAATATGAATCAAATAAATAAATTAATATATTTATTTATTGATAGAGGAATAAGAATAAAATAAATATAAAATATTTATTTAATTTATCTCGAGCCATTTTTAGGTGTATACACTTTCAATGCCTTATCATGCTTTTAGAGCTATCTTAAATCACATTAGGGGAACCATGCCCTCCTTATACAATTTCCATCATGCTTCTAGAGCTATCTATTTATATTGGGGGTGCCATGTCTTCCCCCTTACCTTTTTGTACTCACATGCCTAATCATGGTCCTAGAACTATCTTATCACATTGGGAGCATCATGCCTTCTCCATATTATTGTGTACTCATGTGCCTTGTCATGTTCCTATAGCCACATTAGGGACACCATGCCTTCCTCATATTACATGTACCTACATTGTGCCTTTACAACCATCTTCACTATATGATTTTCTCATGTACTTGGGGAAACTTTGTACCTTGATGACTATCTCTAGTTTATGCGCATAACATGCCCATTATTTGTTATTTTCTTGCTTGTTTGTTGCACAATGTTATCTGTGATAGTTATTATGTGAATAAATTTACATTATTTATGTACTTACACATGTTTAACTTATTTCATTGCATTTACTTTTCATGTCTCATTTTCACTCTTCTCCAATTCCTTGGACACTTTATATGCAACCAATTGGAGGGGGAATATACCTTGACTAATGTTCCTACTTTGATATTATAGGCAATGGATCATACTACATAGAGACTCATTGCCACTCCTAGAAGTATCACATTGCATAGTCATGGTCAAAGTGCCATACCACATTATTGCTGCCACACTAGGTAGAGTATCAGCATATCACTTTCCATTATGCGTGTTGTAAGATTCAATAAAAATCCAATCACATGAGCCTACATCTAGGTGGGAGGAGACAAGTTACAAAAGCTAGAAGGAAACAAGCAAATAATGTAGAATGCTAATAACACCTATTCTAATAACGAGGATATGAAAAGATGATACAAATGATTGTATACAAATATACAAGCCTTTAGATGCATGAATTATGGAAATGAGATGTTCAATAGGTCATAAGTTTAACTCATAATTAGTGGATCACTTAACTCAATACAACTAAAACAAAGGTGGCCTTGACTAAACAGAGGTGACACCTAACTATCATCAATCAAGGATCAATAAAGCAATGGTGGCACTTGTGTACCTCAAGTCAAGGTGAACATGTGCCATTATTATCTACTTAGGTGAGAATTTAAATATTTCTAATATCACAAGTAAACTTATTAATAAGGTGCAATATGACACCAACATGCATAATTCCTAACCCTTCTCTCTTTCCTGCTTTTTTAGCTTTCATAAAGAACTAAAGCAAACTTGTTATCTATGCCTATTCCACTTGTTTGATAGAAGCTACTCGTTTCATATATTTTTTTGTAGGTTCCTATGGAGTCCTCATGGCAATGAGAAGGAATCAAGATGGGTCCATTGCTTTAAATAGGACCCATATCTTTTTATATATGAAAAGTTATTTTTCATGCATTATTGAGAATGCTCATATTTTGAAATACATACTCATTTTTTAATTCACACACACCTCACAGTGGGGAAAAATGTAATTGTTAAATTTGCATGCTTAGGTTAATTCCCATTAGTTTTGGGCCAATTTTGATGGAATGGTAATAAAAGTGTCACACTATTGTGCTAAGTTTGGCTTCTTCCTTGATTCTTATCCATCCCCATTTATTCATGCATTTCCATCTACTCAACCTTATCCTAGCTCCATTTACACTTATTTCTACACATCTACCATAGCATCAACTCAAACATCCATGCATCCATCCAAATTCAAATATTTCAAATTTAAATTTTGTTGATGCCCGCCTTTTTCACTAGCCATTATGAGTCAACCAATACAATTTTGCACAACTTATTGCTATCGTACAATGTTAGATCTAGAACATAATGCAAGAGACTAAAGTCATATTAAACCTTTATTCTAAATCAAGCAACATACCTTTGGATTAACCACAATGAAGGTCAAATCAAATTCTTATCTTCACTTACTAAGCAAGAGATCTCCTTTGTTTAGTGGATTTGCTCGTAGATACGAGTGATGTAGTTTCTCTTGGATTTTTTAAGATTTGGATAACATGTACTTGTTGAATGATCTGCTTGATGTGGGTGCTTGATGCTTGATATGCTTGATGATCTATGAGATAGTATGATCATGCTATGAATATAAGCCTTCTACATGCATGAGGAGATTCTTATGGATCTTGCTTATTTGTCTTCTTCTGGATCCCCTGGATGTGCATAATGTATGTAGGATCATGTAAGTATGCATCTTGAGGAGAGATAAATGATCGAGGGTTTGATTTATAGATGATTGCATGAGGATGTGGATGGTGGAGATTTAATGATGAATGAAGGGTGGAGATACACTCAAGGCATTGGATCATATGTAGGGGGGCCTTTTTTATTTAATGTAATTATTGTGGATGGACGATGTCAACCTATTTATTTGAATTTTGGAGGAATAACTTTATTTAAATTTTATTTTATTAAATTTAAGTGGGTGGTAGTGGATTCGATTTATTTTAATTTAATAATGAGATGGAAACTAGACTTAATTTATTTAATTAAATAATTAGATGGGAAAGTGGATTTAAATTAATATTTTAGGTAGAAGTAGTATTATTTAGTGAGGTAGATAAATGGATTTATAGATTAAATTAATTAATTATTAAATTTAATTAATATTTTAGATGAGGTGAATTTTAGGTGTCTACATCTGTCTTTTTATTTAAATACATTCAATATGCAATTAATTCATAAGGACAATCAAGAAGAAATCGTTATAGGTACATTTCAATTTTGGAGCATAAAAAGGGACACATCTACATCAAAATCATGACACATCTGCATCTAGGACACATGCATGTTTGAGAGTATTGTCTTTGATATTCACCCAAGGCCATAAAGTCAGTTTGTCAAGGGGGTTTACGTAGAAGAGCATGACCCTTGTGATCTAACAACTTCCCTAAAGTATTTTTTAATATTTTCAAATGTTACACCTCCAAATAATATAGATCTTAGCAAAATAGGTAGCAAACCCCTATTGTCTTCTAGATTAGACTCTCATCCTAAAGGATGAATCTACAACACTTAGGATGAACTCACATAGAATTCTTAGTTTGTATAGAGTTTGACATAGTGAGCACAACAATAACATCAATTTTTTTATATTGTGATGAATTGATTTTATGCATCAACTGTCATATTCATATTCCATATTCCTTTTATGTTTAATTTTCAAAAATAACATTACAATTATTAACTCTGTTGAACTTTGATCTATATAAATTAATTGTGCTTTCATTTGTTACATGTATTTAATTAACCAAAATTAATCTATGAAAAGTTGTCTATTCCTTTATAACTTTATCTATAATTATTCGTGATAATTTTTTATTATTTAATCAAATGAGGACCAAAGAGTCACAAATAAGGTGATCTAGGGACCAATTCAGATGAGGTTAAATTAAGAAGGTAATTAAATATATTTAAAGTGTCCCCTTCCACCTCGAGGGATCTAACACCCACTTCTTCAGCCATTGAGAGACACCAAAAAGTTGTTGAAGCTTCAACAAAGTGGCTTTTTTGAACACCCACGCTAATGGTGAAGGCACCAAGGATTCTACTCGAACAATCCCTAATAACCTCGCCACCCCATAACCTTGCTACCCCCTATCGGGCTAGGATTGCCCTTGGAAGCACTATCAAAGTTGAGGTTGCCTCTATTGTTTCTTTCATACCAATGACTCCATAAGACATGGGGAAGGGTTGACAAAAGGGGTTGACCATTGGGCAATAAGATCAGGCAAATAGGAAGGGAGAACCCATGCCAAATTGAAGAGAGAAAGAATACAACCACACATTACCAAAGCGAAAGCAAAAGCAATAAATAAATTCATAACATGTAATGTTTTGGTATCTAAAAACATTTATTTGTGCAATTAATACACATAGAAAGCAAGGACTAAAATGGACAAATTATTAGAGCACACTTCAATTTTGAAGGGACAAGCGACACATTTTCGAATAGGTATAGTGTTGAATGCTTGAAAATATTTCCTTTGAATCTTCAAGTGACAAGTTGTGAAGCCAACTCATCAATTGACCTAGGAGAACTTGACCCTAGTGATTTGACAACTTCCCCAAAGTTATTGGTAAATATCCCCATCCTTATTAACAAACCTTAGAGGTTATAGTGAATAAGGTTACAAAAAATTATTATCTGTCAATTCAGGTCTACACATCAAATGATAGATTTGTGTTGTTCAAGATTAATCAATAAGAAATTCTAAGTCTATTCTAATTTTGAGATAATGATTGTACTAAAAGCATCATTTTTAGACATTGACAAATTGATTCTTTACATCTTTAATTTATATAATCCAACATCTTATTGAAAGTCGAATGCATGTATTATTCTCATTTAATTTTAAAATATTTATTACAATTATGGAATCCCAACTATTTAAATCTAAATTAATTGTAGATTTTATTCCATATTTCAAAAGAACCAAAAATGTGAAATGAAAAGGAAGTACCTGAGAAATGAGGGTTGTTCAGAATTTTAAAAAAATATAAACATCAAGGAGATGCCGAAGAAAGTCTTTATTTAACTTTAAAAGAAACAAAATAAAAGAAACAAAACAAGAGTTGCTCAGGCAAAATTAAATTTTGCGTTGATGTGAGGGGATATTTCGTGTACATTTGCCTGCTGTAGAAAACATTGGGAACATAAAGGTTTGCTAATATTCCTGTTAAGACTGTTATCTCTGTAAACGATGAAAACATTGCAAGCCATTTATGCCAATGGGTTTATAATATTCCTGTTAAGATTATTGTTATATTTAATTTGTAATTTTCTTATATTTGATAAAAAACAGTTTTTTGAGTTTTTATTTTTATTTTTAAAGTGTGTATTCTGAAGCTCTATTTAAATATTAAATTGTTTAATTGTTAAATAGGTAATCATGTCTTGACATTTTATTAAGTTATTTAATTGTCAAATAGTTAATGGTAATTTTACATCTTATTGAACTGTTACACTTTATCAAATTATTTCATTATTAAATATTTAATGATAGTTTTATACTTTATTAAACTATTCAATTGTCAAATATGTCAAATAATCAAAATAATCAATGATAATTTTTCACCTTATTCACTTTCAAAAATCATAAATAATTGTTTTAATTTTATAAATAGGATTTTTTAATTATTAAATGCTCATTTAAGAATAACCATATTATTGTATTATTTTAACTTTAAATATTCAAATAAAATAGTTTATATTGATTTATAATTTCAATTATTTCAATTGACATTTATGTAAATGTAATTTAAATTTATTTTTATAGCATGTTTAAGAAGAATTCAATATTTTGACTAATATTTAGGGCTTTTGAGCAAGGTATGGGTATGCTGATAATAGTTGTAGAAATTAACTTTACTTCTGCCAATTACTTTTCCTTGGAGTTTTCTAAAGCCTTTCCAGCAGATCCACTTGGACTTGGTATGTATCCTACAATCAATGCTACACATAAGACCACAACGCTTTTAGACATTTTACGCTTTTAGACATTTTATGAAAGAGTTCCCCTGCCATATTTAGGTTTGCACATGTTTTAATTGTATTTTTGCATACATGTATATCATGGTGTTGCAAAAGTAATTTGTTTAAGTTCTTTTATCCCATCATGCATATTTTAATGTTACTTTTTTGGTATAAGTTAAAAAAATTAAGGAAAACAAATGAAATTTAGTACGCATATTAATGGAGACGGCTTAATTTTAATTTAATTTTCTAAATTTTTTAGGCGGCTTAATTTTAATTTAATTTTCTAAATTTTTTAGGCAGTTAAATTATAATGTCAGTTTTATTATAAAAGTATATCCAAATATTTTTTTAAATTAAAAAATATAAAGATAAACTACATTAAAATTTACTTTTTATTAGTATACATCATTCTAAATTCAGAAAAATATGCGTTGGATTTGCCATTTCCTTTATAAAAGTGTGATGTGCTTCACACTTCAAACATTTTTCATCAACAAACCAAACTTTAATTATATACATTGCATCAATCTATCATCAATAAACCAAAATTTTATTATATACATTGCATCAATCTACACTTAAACATTGTTTCATCAATAAACCAAAATTTTATAAATGATACTATATTATCCATGAGACTTTTATAGGTCTATATTACTTCAACATGAAAGCCACTTGATCAACCTTATACTAAACTATTTTCTTGCAACACCTACCATCCATCCTTCTAGTACTATCGGGTTATATACTACCTACAAATGATGCTAAAATATCTCTCAAGGGAGTTGAACATTGATCTCCAACATGTAAACCAAGATGCCTAATCACTTAATCACACTCCATTAACTTACTACTTTCATAGTTAACTATATATAATTATTATTATTTAAATTAGATGTAAATCATAGTTTATCCATTCATATATATTACGACCTACATTAACCATAATATCCATCTTTATGCTAAAAAGATAAAGTGGATTGTGACATCTTCTAGTGATTTCTTTAATAAAGATTTAAAAAGAAAGGATGTAAAAAATTTATGGTCATAAATTTACCTTTCTCAAAATAAAAGTGAAAAAAAAGTTATAAATTAAATTAATATGGTGATTAATGAGAAGATAAAAATTGTCTTTACCTTTCTTTTTATTAATAATTTTATACTCTAAAATTTTAAAACTCATAAGTATATTTTTTTCCAATATAAGATGGTTGAGGGAGACATGGAGCTTATGTTGGCTACGAACAGTTATGTTTTGGTTGTTTTTTCCAACTTCGCTGATAGGAATCAAGTTTTTGAGGAAGGAACTTACTTTTATAATCATGTAGGATTGTTTATCAAACCCTAGCATATGGGTTTTAATTCAGGTAAAGAATTGCCTTTGAGGGTACTTGTTTGGGTTCGCTTGCCACGGCTTCCCCTGGAGTTTTGGAGAGAAGATATTTTACAATGGATTGCTGCTCTTATTGGAAAGCCTATTGTAGTTTCTCAAGAAACCCTGGAAAAAAAGGTTTTTTCTTTTGCTCGTATTTGTGTGGAGATAGATTTGAGTAATCCTTTACCAGATTCTCTAGAAATTTGTCTTGGCTCTTTGTCTTGGGTTCAACAGCTCGATTATGAATCCCTTCCTTTTCGTTGTTGGATTTGTCATGAGTATGGACATCTTCAATGGAAATGTCCTAGGGTAAATAAATCTCCTCATTCTAATAATTCCCCTTCTTCTTCAGCATTGAAAGTGGTTAAAGAAGACAAAGGGAAATCTTCCATGATGGATAGTGATTTCGATAAGGAAGGTTTTGTGCCAGTTAAGTCTCGTGCTAAGGGACATGGTCAAAAGAGATCTTTAAAGGATAGGCAGACTGATGAGGTCTTTAATCAGTTTGAGGTGTTGGCCAATTTGGCCTTGGAGGAAGGAATTCCAGTGGATGTGACTTATGGTGCTGTTGGTATGGGTACTAATGTTGTGCAGGAACGGGGACCTGGTCATGATCATCAATTCTTACAAGGCATGCCTGATCATCTGGGGGTCCCCCATGGTCCTATGCAGGATGATGAAGATATCATTTTGGCAGATTTGGCTAAGGAGGGGCTAGCTTCTGGCAAGAGCAAGGGGTCTTATCTCGCCTTGGGGGTGCAACAATGCCCCTTTAAGAAGGGTCTGTCTGAGCTCTCTTCTAAATGTGGCTACAAAAAGGATCTTGAGAAGATTAAACTTAACAGAGATTTGTTGATGGAATCTAGGTCTATTAAACCCATTGATGTTCACTTTTCCCAATCTCCTCCATGATTATTCTCTCCTAGAATGTACGGGGGTTTAATAGCACCTCCTATCAAAAGACTATTCATGATTTGGTTACAGTTCACTCTCTAGACATCTTTTGTGTTCAGGAGACTAAGCTTTCAGTCGACTTCATGCTTCAATATGCTTCTCGTATCTGGTGTTTTGGTCAGTGTCTATGCATTGGTTCTTAGGGATCCTCTAGAGGTTTGTCTCTTTTTTGGGATCCAAGAAAGATTGCTCCACTTTGGTGGATTTCTAGTCATTCTACTATCTCCATGGTTGCCTCCACTTTGGAATCAGGTGAGACTATTTTGGTTACTAATGTTTATGCTCTGACTGATATTCATGGAAAACTTCAGCTTTGGGCTCATATAAGGTATGTCAGATCATGTGCTCCATATCTTCCTTGAGTCTTAGATGGTGATTTCAATTCCATGTTGAGTTTGGAGGAGAAAAGAGGTGGGTTGCCTAGGCTGGGTCCTACTTCTGATCTTTTTTGGGTGAATGTGGATTCTCTCGCTTTAATTTATGTTAAGCCTTCTAATGGAATTTTCACTTGGAATAATAGATGGAGTGGAGAGGAAGCGATTTCTGAACGTGCTGGATAGATTTATTGTCTCCTATTTTTGGGTGGGGGCAGCTTGGTTACTAGTTCTGAGATTATTGACTGGAGGGGTTCAGATCATTAGCCAATTAAATTTTTAGTAACTTCTTTTACTATTCCTAAGAATCCTCCTTTTAAGTTTCAACTCATGTGGCTTTGGGATTCTCTCCTATATGATCTAATGGCCTAGTGGTGGAAAGATGGAGGCCCTGCTTATGGTACAACTATGTACTCCTTTGTTAAGAAACTTCAATATGTCAAATATCACCTTAAGAGATGGAATAGGTTGTGTTTTGGCAACCTTAAGGCTATGAAGAGGAATGCTCAAGTGCACCTTGATGAGATTACTTGCCAAATTTGGGATTATGGCTTCTTGGATGCTTTAGGAAGAGCTGAGTCCTAGACTATGAGAGAAGTGGAGTGGGAGCTCTAAGAGGAGATTTTTTGGAAACAAAAGGCTCGGATTGATTGGCTTTAGGAAGGGGACAAGAATACTGCTTTCTTCTATCATTTTGTATAGGCTCGTCGTAATAGGAGTTATATTTCCTCCCTGGTTAATTTGAAAGGTCTTCACACTTCTTCTCTATAGGCTTTGTCTTGAGAGGCTAGACAGTTTTATTCTGCTCTTTTTTCTGAAGATTCTCCTCCTACTGAAGATGAGGAGAATTTGATCCTTGATTGCATTCCCTCCCTGATCACTAATGAGATGAATGATTTCCTCATTCATCTAATTTCTTTGCCTGAATTGGAAGAGGTTGTTTTTGGGATGAAGAGGGGTAAAGCTCCTGGTCCTAATGGATTTCCTATTGAATTTTTTTAGGAATTTTGGGATATTATAAATCTAGATTTGTTAGAGGTTGCCCAGGAATCTCTTCACAGTAAACAAATGCTTCAAGCCTTGAATTTTACTTTCCTTGTTCTCATTCCTAAAAAGGAAGGTGCTGACCAGCCTAAATTTTTTAGACCTATTGTTCTTTGTAATGTGGTGTACAAGATTATTACCAAATTTATTGCAGAAAGGCTCAAAGTTTGTCTTCCTTCTGTGATCTCTAAGGAGAAAGGGGGTTTTGTGGTTAGTAGACAAATCTTGGATGGGGTGTGGTGGTTGCCTCTGAAGTCATTCACTCTATGGTGACTTCTAAGGAGAAATCTATGTTCATCAAGTTGGACATGGCCAAAGGTTATGATAAAGTTAAATGGAATTTTTTGCAGAGAATTCTCTTAGACTTTGGTTTTAGTCTAGAATGGGTCAATTGGACTATGAGTTGTGTTACCTCTTCTTCTTTCTCTATTATTATGAATCGGGAACCTTCTGAACTGTTTGGGGCCTCCAAGGGTCTTCGCTAAGGGGATCCTCTTTCCCCCTATCTGTTTATTATTATGACTGAGGGTTTGGGCAGATTTCTTAAGTCTTAGGTTTCCCAAGGCATGATTCAAGGTTGGAGTTGGGGCTGCCAAAGCTTTCTCATCTTTATTTTTTTGATGACACTACTCTTATGGGAATGGTTCATCTTCAGGAAGTTGATTCTTTTAGGTGGGCTTTGGATATCTACCTAGTTGCTTCGGGTCAAAAAGTCAATGAGCACAAGTTGTCTATCTTCTTTTTTAATACCCCTTAAGCTATTCAATGGCGGATTGTAAATATTTTGAGATTTCAGATTGGGTATCTTCCCTTTGTCTATCTAGGTTTTCCTCTTGCTGTTGGTAGGCAACCTAGGTCTTCTTAGTAGAAGTTACTTGATAAATTGAGTAGTAAGGTCACTCACTGAATTCATCATTGGTTATCTACTGCTGCTCGAGTGACTCTTCTGAAGTCTGTTATCCAAGCTCTCCCTATTTATAGGTGTTTTGTTCAGGCTACTCCTATGTATTTCCTTAGGGAATTTGATGCCCTCACACATCAATTTCTTTGGAGTGGTAACTTGCAGACTACTAAGATGAGTCTTGTTAAGTGGGAAACTATGTACAGACCAAAGAAAGAGGGGGCCCTTGGTTTATGATCTATTGTTTTGAATGGGCAAGCTCTCACATCCAAGTTATATTAGCGCTGGTGTACTAGTCAGCATCATCTTTGGGCCCATATTCTCACCCATAAGTATCTTAAAGATGTTAATACTTTTGATGTTTCTCACTTCCCTTTAGAGGGAAGGGGATCTATGATTTGGCATACTCTGAAAATAGGGGCTTAGTTGGTCAAGAATGGGCTATTTTGAATCTGTCATACGAGTTCACAGGCTCTTTTTTGGTGGGATTCTTGGGATGGTTATCCTGCTACCCTCTCTGCTTATCCTCACCTCTAGTCCCTTAGTGATCATTTTACTATTGGGGGTTGGAATATGATTGCGCATTATAAGGTTGCTCAAAATTTTGGGCCACCTACTAGTTTTAGATGGAAGCTCTTCTGAATGGCTACCAGGAGGGTCGGAGGAGGATAGGCAAGAGTTGGCTCAAATCCTTGCCTCTCATGAATGCAACACCTTAGTGGGGCATGATGCTTTAGCTTGGGGTAGCAGTGATTTATCTGGTAAGTACTTTGTTTCAATGGGATATGGGGAGCTTGTTAGGCAAATGTTTGGGGACACAAAGGTTCCTTGGTGGAAACAAGTGTGGAACAAATTTTATTGGCCCAAGTGCAACTTTTTCATCTGGTTGGTGGTTCAAAATTAGTGTCTTACTTGGGATAATTTGTACAAGCGGGGGTTCCAGGGTCCCTCAATGTGTGTTTTGTGTCGTAGTAGTGAGGAGAGTGTTTCTCATCTCTTCTTCTAATGTTCCTTCTCTAGGGAGATATGGCACTTATGGTGGGGTGTGTGGAACCAGGCTTGCTGGCATGTCTCCTCTTTGGCAGAGTTTTTTTCTCATTAGGGAAAGGCCCCAGTTAAGACTGCTTTTCTTCAAGTTACTTGGGCTCTTGGTCCGACCTTTATTATCTGGAATATATGGTTGGAGAGGAATCGAAGGATTTTTCATGATGTACAGTTGGGTGTCCAACACTTGTGGTGGAAATTTCTTCATTCTTTGGGAGAAACTATTTCGGCAAAGTGTGACTTGGCTAAGGGTGTGGATCTGGGAGATGTCTATTGCAATCATCTTAATCTTCCTCTTCAAAGTGGTGCTTTGAAGGGTATTGGTCAAGTCATGAGAAATACATGTAGACATCCTCTTCGGAAGATAAATAGGGAGGGGCATTGGTGTCCTCCTCCACAAGGAGTGTTGAAAATAAATACAGATGGTTCTTCTCAGGGAAATCCTAAGCATGCTGGTATTGGTGGAGTTGGGCGGGATAATTCTGGGATTGTTTAGTTTATCTTTTCTGTTTATAAGGGACTGCATACTAACAATTTGATGGAGGCTCTTTCCATTTTATATGCAGTGGAGCGTGGTTGCGATCTTGGGTGGCGAAGGATCATTTGTGAATCTGATTCTCAGGTGGTGGTGACTTTGTTGAATAGGTAGCAATATAAGATGTTAGTTGACATTTAGCTTTGATTATCAAATAGATTCTTAATTTGTGTGCTTCTTTGGACTTTGTTACTTTCAGTCACATTCCTAGAGAATGGAATGGAGTAGCGGATTGTTTGGCCAAATGGGCCTTGGATCAAATGCAAAATTGGAACATTGTGGATAGGGGTCAATTACCCCCGGATATGTCTCAAAAGTTGGACCACTTAGTGGAGATTAACAGGGTTGTGTAATTCCCTTGCTTTATACTTCTTTTGTTTTAGTTTAAATAAATTTTTACCCCTCTTTTAGATTAAGAAATTTAGGATTGAAATGGATAATTTAATTAAATAATTAAAATTATTTAATTAAAATGGGTTAGAAGAATAAAATTGATAAAATGTTAGATTTAATCAAATAATTTAAAAATTATTAATCAACGTTGGAAGGGTAATTAAATTGATGACGTGATGGGTTTAATTAAATAATTAGGAATTATTTAATTAATGTTGAATTAGAAGAATTGATGAGGAAAATGGTGTGAATATGATGTGGGAATGCGTTAGTCATTTTTAGGTGTCTACATGTTGCCCCTCCTTGAGATGGTGTTGCGAAGTAACAACATTTCAAACAAGTTTAAAACATAGTGTTTGATTTGGTAGAAGATTGATTTAGAAGATCATGGTTGGAAGAAAATGATTGGATTAGAGATGGTGATGCCCTAGTCACTCAAAGCCAGAGTGACAAGGAAAGATAAATAGTAAGTTAATGAATAAGATGAATGATGATAATGCCCCCTCGAGAGGATAGGTAGGGTCAAAGAACACGGGTGTGCTCTTGAAATGAAAGGAGAGAAAATTGTTAGTAGGTAGAGAGATGTAGATGAAGATGAAAAGGTTAGATAAAAGATGGAAGAATGATGGAAAAAGAATAGAAGAATTAATCAAACTGTTAAAGCTATAGATATTTATTAGGATATATGGGTTGATGGATAGAGAGATTTTTCTTTGTTTATACTTTATAAAATGTAAAGAGCAATCCTTATTTTGATATAGCATATGGATATTATGCACCAGGGTATATAAGACCAAGATGACAATGTATCCAATGCATAGGATAGACATGTAAAAAGAGAAAGGACACAAACAACCCTATATCGAATAGCACCATGATGTTGAATACCATGATATCATTGTGGTAGGTAGGTTACAAGGACTGATACAAATGTAAGACAAAAAATGCAAGACAAAAGATGATTCTGATAAAAAGATAATGCTAATAAATGATGACAAGACAAAAGATAATGTTGATAAATGATGATAATACAAATGCAAGATAACACTCACAAACAAGCAAGTAAGCATGCACAAATGATTCAAAAACAAATAAGGTCATTGCCCCTACCAAGCTGAAAACCAAGGGTTAGGTGATCAAGGATTGATTGGATTGATTGAGGATAGTGTTGTCATTGTGGGGAATGATATATCCCTAGAACAACACAAGGATGTGGGAACGATATATCTCGTTGATGATGATTGATGATGTTGATCGATTGATTGGTTTGAAAACAAGGCTGAAACAAAACAAAGGATGTGTTTAGATGATTTGGCTAGATTACTTGACTGGAGTGGTCTGGAGTGTTGGTGTACAGATTTGTCACTTAACTCTATTTTCTCTTGCCCAAACAAATGACAAATGAACCAATAGTTGAGTCAATTGCAATGATATTTTATGACTCTCTGCTTGTTTTACAAGGTGTAGCTACCTTCAAATGATGTACAAAGAATGAAGAAATTATATGCTTTTTACCAGAAAGTATAAAAAGGTGGTGCTTTTAACTAGAAAGCATTAAAGACAATAAATCACTACGTAATTTGAAAACTAAGAAGCACAAAGACTTCGATCACTACTATCTCATCAACATCATCATAAACTCATATCAATTATCATACAATCATCATTGTAAACCATTCATCAAAAGAAAAACATCCATAGCATGAGCCATAATAGAATTCTCCAATCACTTTAATATAGAACTGAAAGTCAGCACGACAGCATATTCAACATAAGAAGAATGAGTATTCATCAGCCATAACACAAAGTTTACGATCTTTGAATTCCACTATACCAACTTCCATTCATATATTTAAAAGCAATTGAAAAGTAACATCACATCAAAATTGACCTTCTACCAAAACAAAGTTTGCCAAAAAAAATTCTATGCATCGACAGGATTTCAAAATATATAGCCTTGCCAATCATAACTGTCTTTAAAATAATAAAGGCTTCTTGGGGACAGCCGATTAAAAGATATTTAAATAATTTATTAAACTTAAAAGAGAGCTCTCTAGAGGCAATCATTTTTTTTGCAAGAAACAGAAATAAAGCATATGAAAATTCATCAATCGACAACTTTGTCACATTCTCCTCCTCTTGTGTCATCTCCTTCTCCTTACTTTGTCCTTCACCTATACTTGAATTTGTCTATGCCCCTTGAGCTGCCAATGCACGTAACTTTGCCTTATATGTCTTGTACTTGGTAATGATTGGAGTTAGCATCTTGCCACTTGGGCTGTTAGTGATATGGACTTGAAATTTCTGTTTACTTATCATTCAATCAACATCTATCACCTTTTTATGAATATCCTTAATCTCATTCTTGAAAGTTTGGAGATATAATGTCATATGTCCAAGTTTTACTACTGACTCTGCAATCACCATGTCAGTGCCAACGAGTTGTTCAGTAAGCAATTTCTTGAAACTCTATTTTACATCTTTGGTCTCAAGCAACTTATCTCTACTTTCATCAAAGGCTTCTATTTTCAAGATTGTAAAATTACTTTTTAGATCTTTCAGATCAGAATGATATTGACCCAGTGTGTTCCTTATTTCATCTTCAACTCCCCCTAGCATAGATATTCTCCATTCAAGTGTATCTAACTAGGTTATGGACTCATTTTCTTTAGAATCACCCAAAATTTGTTCAGCTATGAGGACACTTGTATCATTTTTTGCTATATCTTGTACTTCCTTTAAAACCATTGACAAATTACTAATGTCCTTTTTAACATTCTATAATTTCGTAGCCAATGTCTTCCTCTTGTCAGAAACCAAGGTCTACAATTTCATAGCTTCCTCAATATATAACATCCCATCAAAAGTAATGTTCTCTACCTGTTGTTCAATAGCTTTACCTATTGCTTGGTATTGCTTAATTTGTGGCAATATATTGGGGTCTAAACCATCCATAGCTATACTCAGTGTCTCATCTGAAGGTCGAGTAGTAATCTTTAAAATAGATTGAATAAATGAGGTTAAAGTTCTCACCTGAGCCTACAATTTGGCTTTCTCCTGTTGCTCAATTTTGACCCTTTTTGATAGTGTACTCATAGAATACTTGGCATGGTAAATATCACCTTCAACTATGGAGGGTCCATATCAATTATGCTCATGTTAAAATATGCTTCGGTAAACTCATCCTCGTTCTTCTCACCAATAGGATCTATAGTTTCCAAAATACAGTGTCCAGTAGAGGGATCTACAACCATTCTTAGCATCCTCTTAGCCCTCTTAGGCTTAGGTGTATCTTGTAGAAATTTGTCTAAATTATCTATATTTGTGTCTACCATAGGAGCATACCTCTTCTTGGGTGTGTGCAAGAAGTTGAGGCCACTTTTTGGCCAAAAAGTGGAAGTGTTTTCCCTGATTTTCAGAATTTGTCACATTTGACCTAAAAATTTGAAGCACTTAAAGGTTGAATCTTAAAAAAATCAATAATATGAAATGTAGTACTTCGAGTCTAGTTTTCAAATATGTAATTTATTTTAATACCCAGATAATACAAATTGATTTTTAGTAGGCATGTTTAAAAACCATTGTTTCAAGGTCACTTTTTTTTACCATACCATGCACATGTATGTCAACCATATTTTGACAGGTAAATAATTGTAATTTTCTGAATCCTTTTGGGAAAAGATCTGTAACACACTGTGTAATGATCCAAACTAAGATTTTAACTTGAAATCAGATCTGAAAATGAATTTATTTAACACCACCAAAAAATACAACAATTTCACCAAGACTAGCAAGCTAGTCATGCACATAACAACGCCAAACTAACACAAACTTGCCCAGAAATTAATGGAACTGATTTGATCTGATATTAAATGGATTTTACATCATTTTGGACTGTCATAACAGCCATAACATAAACAGCAACCAAAATCTCAAATCTGGAGCGAATATGATCAAACCCACAAAAACTGCCAACACCGTCAATCACCGAAATACACCAAAAGACACCCAAACTGATATTGTTTAATTTTCAGATGGAAAGTACATGAAATATGATCTGATATCATTAAGTAGCAACAGCAAAACTTACAGCACTCAGTAGCAATCTACACCACCAAAACTCCACAATAATGTTGAAATACACATTGGGTATTCTGACCCACAAAGCCAAAATCAACACAACTCTACCCACAACCTCCAATACTAATCTTTGACATTAGAAAATAAGAATCTACAGCTAATACACAGGGAACCAAAGTAAACAACAACAGCAACTCTTCCCAACACTTCTGGAACTACCATGGCAACACAAGAACACCTGCACACACAAACAATGGACACTGCCGGAAACTGCCGGAAACTACTCAATCCTTGAAGCTCTGTGCAACCTCTGGATGAAGCTACTCTTTGTGATCAAAGGGTTTACGTCCTCTGGCCACCTGAAACTCATGGGTTTTCATCCACAAGCCTCTTTACTCCAATGGGTTTTCATCCATTGAAGCCACAATCTGCAAATCTGCAAGTTGAGAGAAAAATATCAAATCAACAATAGCCCCAAATCACCAAAATTGCGTATTTTGTACCAATATTTCGTGGGAGAGAGGGAAATCCAAGATTCCCACATTTTTCCTTGATTCCTTGCTATTTTGGGGTATGACAGTTGTCATAAGTTGTCATACATTGTCATAAAATCCCCCGCCACCTGTGATTTACCAAGATTTTCAAAATCTTCATGCAAATGGACACCTCACCAAACCCAATGCCCCTTTTTGAGTCTCAAAATATTTAATTTAATATTTAATTGTCCTCTAGAAATAGATATTAGTTGGACAATATTAAATATTAAATATTTATTCTTCCTATGCTTGCCCAATTAACCCATGGAAGAATAAGATGGGTTAATATTGACCATTAATTAATTATTTTAGAAAGGGGACATGACAAGTCCTCCCTCCTGGAAATTGCTTGTCCTCAAGCAATGCAAGTTTGGATGATCAAGAATTTCTGGTCCTTCCCATGTTGCATCTTCCACTGGCAAATTTTTCCATTTGATCAAATATTCTGAAATGCTCCTGTTCCTCAATCTTTTATCCCTCGTTTCCAAGATCTTTTCAGGTATCAAAATCAACTTCCATTCATCATCCAAAGGTGGTAAATCAGATGAAGGCACAATTTGCTGTCCAAGGACCTTCTTCAAACAAGAAACATGAAATACATTATGTATCCTACTGTTTGGAGGAAGCTCCAACTCATAAGCTACCTCACCAATTTTCCTGATGATCTTGTAAGGCCCAAAGAACTTAGGCTTAAGCTTTTCAGCCCCGCTCTTCTTCAAAGAGCTTTGTTTATATGGCTGCAATCTAAGAAATACCAAGTCTGCCACCTCAAAAAATCTTTCTGTTCTCTTCCTATCTGCATATATCTTTTGTTGGTTTTGTGCTTGCCTCAAGTTATCTTTTAGTGATCTTATGATCTCTTGACTATGATTGATAAGATCACTAGCTGCAGTTACTCTACTATCTGTAAATATCAAATCAACAAAAGAAAGTGCATCATAACCATAAAGAGCTCGAAATGGAGGCATACCAATTGACATATGATGTGATGTATTGTAACAATACTCTCCCAAGTGCAACCATTTGACCCAAGTAGTTTGCTGATCTGAAACATAGTTCCTCAAATACCCCTCTATCCACTTGTTAACAATTTCTGTTTGTCCATCTGTTTGTGGATGGTAACTTATGCTTGGTGTGAGCTCTGTTCCTATCAAGTGAAATAGTTCCTTCCAAAAAGAACTAAGGAACCTACTATCTTTGTCACTAACAATGTTCTTTGGCAAACCATGCAGCTTAAATATCTCTTTGAAAAACAACTCTGCTACTTGAGGAGCCTTAAACTCTGAAGTGATGGGAAAGAAATGAGCATACTTTGTTAATCTATCTACCACCACATATATACAATCCTTACCTTGTACCTTGGGGAGTCCTGTGATAAAGTCCATGGAAATGCTCTCCCATTTCTGTTCAGGAATTGGAAGTGGTTGTAGGAGACCTGCAGGAAAAATTTGTTCTCCTTTGTTCCTTTGGCAAGTCATACACTCCCTGATATGCTTGTGGACATCCTCTTTTAGACCTTTCCAAGAGAATCTCTCACGGATCTGCCTGTATGTTTTGAAGTAACCTTGATGACCAGCCAAGGGAGTATCATGGAAAGCTCTTAAAATCTTTTCCTTGATTTTTGATTCAGGAACAAGGAAAATTCGATTCTTGTAATAAATCAGCCCATCATTCACTGTATACTTTTCATCTTCTACTAAATCATCTAATAAATTAGATGCAAAGGTATTTTTGACATATTCAGCAATGATAGAGTCTTTCCACTCTGTAGAAATAGAAGATAATGAACACAAAGTTGGCTTCCTAGAAAGTGCATCCGCTACCACATTTCTTTTACCCTTCATATATTCTATTTCAAAATCATATGCCTGCAGCTTGCTTACCCACCTTTGCTGACGATCATTCAAATCTTTTTGATCAAGGAAATACTTCAAACTATTATGATCAGTTTTCACAACAAACTTCCCACACACAAGATATTGTCTGAACTTCTCTAGTGCATGCATAATTGCCAACATTTCCTTGTCATAAATGTGGTATGTTTTTTCTAGATTGTTTAGCTTCCTACTCTCAAAAGCAATTGGATGTCCCCTTTGAGTTAGGACAGCCCCAACACCTTCACCTGAAGCATCACATTCAACTACAAAAGGCAATGAAAAATCAGGAATAGCAAGCACAGGGCATGAACTCATTACCTCCTTAAACTTGTCAAAAAAATTTTGAGCTTCTTCAGACCATGCAAAAGCTCCCTTCTTAGTCAAATCTGTTAATGGAACAGCAAGCTGAGAAAAACCTTTTACAAACCTCCTATAATAGCAACATAGCCCAAAAAATCCTTTCAACTGTGTAAGATTTGTAGGTGGAGGCCAATCAAGTATTGCTTGAATCTTCTGTTGATCTACTTGAACACCCTTAGAACTTATGACATATCCCAAGTAAAGAATTTCAGTTAGTCCAAACTCACATTTGGATAACTTAGCATAGAAAGATTGCTGCTCCAAAATACTTAAAACTATACCTAAATGTTCCAAGTGTTCCTTCCAAGTTTTACTGTAGATCAATATATCATCAAAGAAAACCAAGACAAACTTCCTGAGTTGCTTGCTAAATACCTTGTTCATGCATGATTGGAAAGTTGCTGGTGCATTAGTGAGGCCAAAAGGCATGACCAAGAACTCAAAATGCCCATAGTGACACCGAAAAGCTGTCTTTTCCACATCTTTGTCTCTCATCCGAATCTGGTGATATCCCGATCTCAAATCAATCTTAGAAAAGTAAACAGCTCCATGCAACTCATCAATAAGTTCATCTATCCTTGGTATGGGATATCTATTCTTAATGGTTTTCTTATTCAAGGCTCTATAGTCAATGCACATCCTTAGAGTGCCATCCTTCTTCTTCACAAGAACTACAGATGATGCAAAAGGACTAGAACTTGGTCTAATGAATCCCATATCTAAGAGCTCTCTGATAGTCTTCTCTATCTCTTCCTTATAACCCCTTGGATGTCTATATGGCGTAGTTATAACAGGTTTGGCATCTTTTTCCAACTCTATAACATGCTGAAACCCTCTATCTGGAGGTAATCCTGGGGGTATATCACTGAAAACAATGCTATGCTTATCTAAAATTTCTTGAATTTCAAAATGAAATTTACCTTTTCCATTTGGAGAGCTTGAAGGTCGGATCAAGCAAGTGGCTGCCCAAGCAACTTGACCTCTTCTGAAAGTCCTCTCCATCTTCTTTGATGTCACCACTCGTGGAGCTCCATTTGCAATCCCTCTAAGTGTAATCTCCTTGCCTTCTGACTGAAACTTGAACTCCATAGTTTGGTAGTTCTGATAGTGTCCTCCAATAGAGTGCAACCATTGAACACCCAAGACAACATCAGTTTCACCAATACCAACAACATAAAAATCATCACAAACCTTGTAGTCTCCCATAGTGATGCTTAATTGTTTGACCACTTTGGTGCATGGCATAGTGAATCCATCTGCAACAGTCACATTGAACCCTTCAAATTCTTCAGTCTTCAATCCTCTCTTCATTACTAACCCTTCATCAATAAAATTGTGGGTTGCCCCACTATCAATCAAAACAGTCATTCGCTGTCCCGCTAACACTCCACGAACCCTGAAAGGATGATATCTTGGTGCTCCCGAAAGTGCAGCTAATGAACCTTCTTTTTTAGTCTCCTCTTCAACCTCTGGTTCAGTATCCTCTATGTCATGAAACTCCTCATTACCATCTAAGTCTGAATCCTTATCTGAGACAACCTCTATGTAATGGACTTGTCCCTTTCCCAAACACCTATGTCCAGGGACCCAAGGCTCTCTGCAAGAAAAGCAAAGTTTCTTCCTCCTAAGCTCATTCCTTGTTTCTTCATCCATCTTCTTTGCAGTATTAGGAGTTGTATTTTTTTGTATAGGTGCAGCTGCATGGAATGGTTTCTTCTGGAATCCTCCCTTATGATGCCATGTGTTTGGTTTGGAGGAGTGTGGGAAAGCATTCTTTGGAATTGATGGCTCAAGGGTTAGAGCCCTCTTGATGGCTTCTTGCAAGGTGAGAGGTGTGAAAGATCTGACAAACCCTCTAAGAGGTTCGGTGAGCCCTGTGATGAATAGATGTACTCTTCTCTTCTCTGATATTTCAGGTACCATCACTGCAATTTTTTGAAAGTCTGCTATATACTCACTTACTGAATTCTTTTGCTTAATTTCAGACAACTGGCTGAAATATTCTTCTTCTTCTTTCAGTTCATACCTATCAAGAATCCTTTGTTTGAAATCACCAAAGGTATGTACTTGATCATGTCCCAAAGTAGTGCGACCATGGTACCACCATTCATAGGCTTCTCCTTCCAAATGCAAAGTGGCAAACTGAACTGCATCCTTCTCTGTCATGGGATTGAGCATAAAGTATATTTCTATCTTTTGCAGCCAAGCCCTAGCTGAAATCTTTTCACTTCCATCAAAGAAAGTTGTGGTTAACTTACCCAACTTGTGTTTTACTTCTTTATTTTGGCCTTTCCCCTTCTTTTGAGATTCACCTCTTCTCAGGAATTCTACATATTCTCCCCAAGACATATCATTCTTGATCTCATCTGCCAATGCATTGTATTCTCCACGCCATTTGTTAAGGGTCTCTGCATTGAACAAACTAGTAGTTGTAGACTCAACTTGTTCAGGTTCCTCTTCAGGTAGGAATAAGAGTTTATTTGCAGCCCCTGAATTTTGTGTTTCAATTTCTTTCCCTTTTCCATTGTTACTATTGTTTGCACCCGAAGTACTACCACCATTGTTTTCGTTGTTGTTGTTGTTGTTGTTGTTGTTGTTGTTATTGTTGTTGTTGTTTTGGATCCATTGCAACATTTGCCCAAACATTTCAGCAAGTCTGGTCTGTGCCTCAATCATTTGAGTAAATTTCCTTGAAGCATCATCTTCTTCTTCACCTCTTCTATCTGCCATTGTTTCCTCCAATTGTAATTTCCTTTGCTGTCTCCTCAAATATCTAATTTCTTTGTCACTCGATATCATCAATCATCTGAATAACCTACAGGCTGGCAAGATCATGCTCTGATACCACTGTAATGATCCAAACTAAGATTTTAACTTGAAATCAGATCTGAAAATGAATTTATTTAACACCACCAAAAAATACAACAATTTCACCAAGACTAGCAAGCTAGTCATGCACATAACAACGCCAAACTAACACAAACTTGCCCAGAAATTAATGGAACTGATTTGATCTGATATTAAATGGATTTTACATCATTTTGGACTGTCATAACAGCCATAACATAAACAGCAACCAAAATCCCAAATCTGGAGCGAATATGATCAAACCCACAAAAACTGCCAACACCGTCAATCACCGAAATACACCAAAAGACACCCAAACTGATATTGTTTAATTTTCAGATGGAAAGTACATGAAATATGATCTGATATCATTAAGTAGCAATAGCAAAACCTACAGCACTCAGTAGCAATCTACACCACCAAAACTCCACAATAATGCTGAAATACACATTGGGTATTTTGACCCACAAAGCCAAAATCAACACAACTCTACCCACAACCTCCAATACTAATCTTTGACATTAGAAAATAAGAATCTACATCTAATACATAGGTAACCAAAGTAAACAACAACAGCAACTCTTCCCAACACTTCTGGAACTACCACGGCAACACAAGAACACCTGCACACACAAACAATGGACACTGCCGGAAACTGCCGGAAACTACTCAATCCTTGAAGCTCTGTGCAACCTCTGGATGAAGCTACTCTTTGTGATCAAAGGGTTTACGTCCTTTGGCCACCTGAAACTCATGGGTTTTCATCCACAAGCCTCTTTACTCCAATGGGTTTTCGTCCATTGAAGCCACAATCTGCAAATCTGTAAGTTGAGAGAAAAATATCAAATCAACAATAGCCCCAAATCACCAAAATTACATATTTTGTACCAATATTTTGTGGGAGAGAGGGAAATCCAAGATTCCCACATTTTTCCTTGATTCCTTGCTATTTTGGGGTATGACAGTTGTCATAAGTTGTCATACATTGTCATAAAATCCCCCGCCACTTGTGATTTACCAAGATTTTCAAAATCTTCATGCAAATGGACACCTCACCAAACCCAATGCCCCTTTTTGAGTCTCAAAATATTTAATTTAATATTTAATTGTCCTCTAGAAATAGATATTAGTTGGACAATATTAAATATTAAATATTTATTCTTCCTATGCTTGCCCAATTAACCCATGGAAGAATAAGATGGGTTAATATTGACCATTAATTAATTATTTTAGAAAGGGGACATGACACACTGAAGATTGCTTGCGATATTTTTGTAATTTTTTTTTAATATTTTTTTATTAATTTTTTATTGGCCCTAATTGTTGTTTTGAAAATCCCTCATGTATGTCACGCATAAGATGACTTAAACTTATCATTTTTTTATTTTTTTTTCAAATTGAAAAGAATTGTCTGAAGAATGCTCACTTATAATTTGTTTTTCAAAAAATTATTTTAATAAAAAGTTATTAAAATAATAAGAAAACTTGATATTTCAAGTTTATGGATCAGTTTCATCAAATATTATTTAAAAAATAGAAAAAATAATTAAATTGAAAAAAATATATATATTTGGAATCTACTATTGTGTGGTTACACAACACGCCCCATTTTGACTTGACAAAATAGGGACCCAACTTTTTTGTTGCTTTGGCTTGTGTTATTTTTCTGCTTTTCGGTGGTCTGGTAAAAGTAAGTCATGCAGGTGACCCTATAAGAGGGGGTAGATAAGTCATCATGATGAGGTCAGTTCATCAAATTTAGTATTTCATATCATTAACCTCATGGTTGGAAAAAGTATAAAATTCCACACAGGTTTGCCTTTTGGATCACCCTGATATTCCTTAGGGGATGAAAGTTATGACAAGTCAAAGTTCTGGTCAAACCTGATATTTTAGGGGGGGTCATATTTCTAAACATCAGCACCTTGGGAAAGATCACCCCAATGCAAGTTTATCACCTAATAATCATTTTGTCTGCAAACTACGGATGTCAATTTCACGTGATAGTGGTATTTGCCCGTCAAGCGTCTTCATATATTTTGCAGGGCTCATATTTCGAATATCACCCGATCTTACAAATATCACCCTGTCACAAAATATCACCCCAGTACCAATATGACAATGACGTCATCTAATCCCGATGAACAAAGAAAATCACCCTGATAGGTGACATCATCATTCTTTTTACCTCGCGGAGGTATGTATCCAATGATCACCCTTTTTAAATAACATGACGGTGATGTCATCCCAATCTTTCGAAAGGAGGTCACTTTAGTTTTGAGGGGTCATATTGTAAACATCCCTTGATCTTAAAATCATGACCCGATATTCTCAACATCACCCGATTCCTTGACATCAGTTTTGCCACTAAAAGGTAGAAGATCATATTACACAGAGGGGGTCATATTTCAATATCACCTGATCTTCTGAAGATCACCCCCCTCCTATTGCTTCATAACATTAAATGCAAATAAATGTAGTAGGTGGATTCCTGCCGACTGCGAATACGATACAAACACCTGGCAACATCCATGCATTTTGTATAGAAGATAAATTGTTTTAATTGATTTAACCCAGTTTTGCCCTAATCTACCTTACGAATGAGGTTAAAAGTAAGTTTTCAAGGTCATTTATCTTGTGAAGAAACAAGAATTTACAGAGCAGAGAGTCAAACCCTCATACGGGCTACCTATAGAAAAACATATAGCTTGCAGCATAACGGAACACATGATCATCAGTTTTTGCTACCCTTTTCTGTAATCATCAGCCTAATCCAGGAGATAAGTGTTATCAGGTAAGTAATTAAAAAACCCTCCTGTTGTCATTTTCTACATGTCCAGGTAGTATGAATTTTTCCAATAGTTTGATTCTGTAAGTATGCATATCATGAAGAGGTAATGAATATAAATATGCATGATACCGTAGATGTATAATGTTGTATGAATGCATATGAATATTATGGTTAGACCAGTCATGTGCATTGCAGGAGTCCAAGGCAGACATTAGGAAGAACAGATCTGGAGAAAAATTTCTTAAGCCCATGTACGTTCAACCCAAAGGAATACAATTCAAATATGGTGTCATCGGGGATACACACCAAGGAGAAACATATTTAGTAGCATGGTCATCCAGGATGCATGATGATAAAGATAATACCCTACTAGATGCCATATTTGTATCAGTAATGTGGCATGCAGCTAGATTTCCATATGCCATGGAAACCCCAGAACTGATAGTAGAATGTGCTAGAAATTAAAACCCTCAGACAAGGCGGGTGGAGAAACATGGAAGGGTTTATGCAGCCTTGTCAATTAAAGGGATCACATCTACTTTCAATCTCCCAGTTGGAAAGAAGGTAGTCAGTATGGATCTGCACAAATGGGAGACAGAGTATGAAAACAAAAAAAAGAATGCCAGGAAAAGGATATACTAGTGGAGGTCTAAGAACAGCACCTACACTACCTCTACCAAATTGCCAATGAATCTATACAAATTTGATTTTGATGATGAATATCAGTATATGATTGCCCTGTTTAGCAAAATGATAGGCCAGCCTAATGCTGGGAGTTTCAAGAATTGGATGTTTGGAATCATCTAGATGGTCCTCTATATAGATAATAAGCCATCATGGGCCAAGATCATCAGTGATGCTTTAGACGAACAGATGATGAACCTGGGAGGCCAAGAGTACTCATTTCACATGACCTCATATGTTGTTTATTCATGTGCTTACAAAGGAACATTTGATGCACTAACCACAGTTGGAAAGATTGGCGGCAGTATAGATGATGCCCATATATGGGATCATTATCCTCAATTACAGAGAAGGAACTACCTCTTTGACTACAAATTGGCGAATGATGCATTTTCTATGCATCTGGTTAGAACAATGGAAGAGGATAGAACCAAAAGATTAAGCATGGAAGCTCAAGAAGTTATATACTAGTATGGTGCTTGGTTCATCTAGTTTGCCGCTTTTTCCTATATCAGAATAGAAGGTTTTGAAGGATAACCTTTTGTGCTGCCCAAATACCCTACTGATGGGGTAGTCCTGATGGAGTTTTTGAGATAGATATCCACCATACTGGATGCATATAAAGCACAAAAGAAAATACCTCTAGTATTATTTCTAGTATCTATAGGTTGGTACATGTGCCCTAAATCACAGAGTATAAAGAATGTCATAGGGAGTCTGAACCTGATATACCTATAGCCATTTCCATTGGCTAGATCATATGACCCCTATGGTAGAATGCAGAAGATAATAGGAAAACCTATACATTAGAAGCACCTAGAAGATTTATGGACTAATTGTGAAGATGAAGCCGAAGTAAGAAGAAGAAAATATCAAAGGCTTACTTTAAATCAGACAAGGACATTTGACTGCATCCCAATGCCTGCTCAGTTAAGGAAGGATGATGGAAAGACTATGTCAAATGAATATGAGGATAATAAGGTGTATAATGACACCATCTCAACCCCTAACCTAACACAACTTGAAGACATTTCAATAGATCAGTTTACAGGTGGGGTGTTGCAGCTAACCCAATCATGGGTAAATGAACAGATAAATATACTAAAGAAGAGAGGTGTAGCCATTACAGTGGATAACAAGAGAAAAAGGAAGGATATTCCTGATGAAGAATATGATGACTTTCTTGTTGAGAAAAGAAAATCTAATGGAGAAAGGCTGCCTCCCCAGAAACAAAGAAAGGGACACCCCAGAGGAAAGAAGATTGATAATGAACCTAAGGGGGTGATAATTGAGAAAATTACCATATCAGTTGAAGGTGCATCTACATCAGGACAGGCATCAGCCTCATCTGCACAACCTTTGATGGATAAACCAAGAACAAAAAGAATCTTGAGCCCAATTGAAGATACTGCAGAAGTACAAGATGAAGGGCAAGCCTCACAACAGAATGTGGAGGAGGACATCCATCTTGAAGAGGAGCCAATAAGTAAGGAGCCTGCAGGTGATGACCCTATGATGGTCACCAAGAAGAGGAGGGCACCTCAAGTGATATCACCACCTAAAAAACAAAGAACATCTATGAGGGGTGAGATCAGAACAGACCCTATAGTATGAAGGGAAGCTGGCAGTGAAGTGTTTAGAAAAGAAATGCAACATGTTGTGCCACTTTTGACTATCATCCAATTCAAGACTGAGAAGGCCGAGGAGCAAGCAAAAGAAGCCTCTAGGGTAGGTCAGGGTGGTACTTTCTCCTTGGAAGACACTGTTGACTTATCAGATGATGAGGTGGTGCAGAATGCAGCTTCTCAATAGATGGAAACCCTTTCTTCTAGTAACCACATGACCCCACATGGGACCCCATCAACACAAATGGTGGTATTGGAAGAATTGAAGCAAACACATCAAGAAGAGAAACAAAATAGCCCAGAAAGGGTGGCCCAATAAATCAGGCTGGACAAACTAGTAGATAAGGTAACTAGCCCTGTAGTGATAGACTTGACATATAGAGAGTATGTAAATCCCAAAGCTAAAATAGGTGAACCTGATGTAACAGAAAAGGTTGAAGAAGTCAAGCAGACAGGACTAGAGAGCCATGCTCTGGATATAGGCCAGCAACAGCAGGACATACTTGAGGAGCCTATGATAGTTGAAGTTCAACAAAAGGTAGAGGCGATAAAGACACATCAGGTAATGATGCCATCCGGACTCAATAGACTACAGGAGAAAAAGATACATCAGGTCATCAAGGCCTTAAGACACTAGAGGTTAGTATATCAGGTGCAAAACAAAATGTAGCCCAAGATCATGGTGATGCGCTAGGATTAAACACACAAACATCCACGGATACAAGTATGCCTCAAGATGAGGAACATAATAAGGTGGATGAGCCACAGAAAGAGGGAGTTCAGGATCAAACTCAGGATCAGCATGCAAATACACCGCAAGATCCTTCCCCACAAAAGGAACCTCCTCAAGAGGAAGAAATAGAATAAGCTCCCCCTCATGATGAACATCATGAGGAAGAAATAAGGAAATCACCCTCTCCAATCAGAATAGAGACAGATACTAGAGGTCAAGATGAACATGATGATGACAAAAGACCACAAGGATCAAGAGATGAAGTACCTTAGTGGCTTGAGAAGGAAATAGGTACGGAACAAGGTTTTCAAGTTCAAGAATTTTATGTTTCAACCTTGTTTGCAGAGTCCATCATGAAACTGAAGAGGAAAGCCAGGTTGACCTCAGCTATTAGAAGAGATCCTACTACATGCAGAAGGATTGACCAGGTAGCACTTCCCACTATTGAAAAGGAAAAGGCTAAGATCACCCTGGAAGAGTTCCAAATCACCACAGTTGATTTGGGCTTTGCCAATGAAAACCAAGAGGGTCAAGAGGGGAAGGATATTATTGATTCTTTGACCCAAAGGGTAAAGAGAGAAAAGGAGAAAAATAAACAACATAAAGAGCACATTGCTCAGTTGCATTTATATATAAAGGGGTTGATTAACCCTGATAGTGCACCAATTGATCAGGTAGTCCCATTGACTGTCATCTCCCAGGAGGAAGTTAATAAATTGGACATCATGAAGCATGAATCAAACATCATCAGCCCTCATAGGAGATGAAGAAGTACTGAAAACCTCTTTACAGAGGTGGAATTCTTTAAGCACTTTGAAGAAGGTGGATAAAATACAAAATGAGACCGGAAAGAGGTCATTCCAGCTAGAAAAAGCCTTAGGTGCTCTAAGTGAAATAAAGAGGATTGATCCTCAAGTCCTGTTAAATAATCAGGTATCAACTAATAATATTGCCCTGTTAGTAGAAATATGGTATGAGGATATCAGGTTTGAATGTGATATCCTGAAGAAGTGCAGTGGCAAGTTAAGAGATATCAGTGTCAAGCTACACAGTATGATGGCATATGAAGCAGAGATACTGGAAGCATTGGAAGGAAAAGTAGAAGGGAAAATTGAAAACCAAGATGTAGATTTCACCATTAAGGTAGTACATGATAATTTCCAGCCAATGGCTGAAGATCCCATCACTCACCTGACAGAAGATGAGATGGACAAGATCATGAGGATCAAAGTCAGGGTGGAAAATTACAAAGAGACTTTAAATAATAGAAAATGTAAGTTAGAGGCACTGAAAGATAAAGTTCAAGCTCACAAGCACGCTGTCACTAAAGCCAAAACTCAAGATGGCGGAGAAGTAGACAAAGTAGTACAGGCCTATGAAAATATCAAGACAGCATTAAAGGTCCATATACAAGATGATATTCATCAAGGTGATAGTGGTACAGAGAGCGATGATCATGACGATCATGATGATCGTGATGAAGAAGAAGAAGAACCCAAGGAATGAAAGGAAGATGCATCCCCAAAGCGACATATGCATTAGGTACTTAGAAGATAATAAGTTACCCAGATGGTTGCCAGCTGGTAACTTGTGCCACAGAGGATAGTTAACTACTTCAAGGAAGGAATATCTACCGTTGATTTTAATTGATAAATCTTGACCGTAGGTCATTTGTAACCACTCCCTCGCCTTATTCTATAAAAGGTGCAGGGGTGCCTTATTTTGAATGTTCGGAAGCTTAATTGAAATTTGACTGCTGAAATATCAGGACCTATTTCAAAGTTGTTGTAGACATACATATTTTTGCATACTTAATGAAAGAGAAGACCATTTTGATTACAAATCATCATAAATCCTGAGTAATCTATGTTTGAATTCTTGATACATGCTTTGATTAGCTGCATCCCTTGGAGTGCTTATCAGTCTGCATGTGTTGTTTTCATTCATCATCCTTTGAAGTTAGCATCATCTGTATCTAGCTGTGGAACATCCTGGTGAAAATATGGTTTGATTTCTTCTCCTCATGACTGTATCAAGTGTGTATGTGGTTCAATAGCTAAAGATTCACCAAAATTTGAAGTATTCTTTTAATTTCCTTTGAATTTCATTACATTTCATCATCACAATTGCAAATAACAGATAATCAGAAGTAAATAACATGCTGACATCTCATAGACAATTGAATATACAAAGCATATTTAGAGTTAAATCATGTTAAATTGATAAATATCATGCAAAGATCTAAATATAGACACATTATTTGAAGAAATATACTGTGTAGAGTAAGCTTTCTGTGTAGCATCTTTACAGGAAACAGAATCTACTAATCAACAAATGTAAGGCCCCTTGAATGGTTAACAGCAACACACATCAACCACTGAGTAACGTCAGTAGATTATGAACTAATCAACACAGACTTGGGATCATGAATTCTTTAAATTCATCATATCTTTCAGGATAAATAAAGGTTGTTGTGTAACTTTTATTCCATGTTTGCTTATGACTAACATCATGATCAACATAAATTGGTGCTAGAAGGAGGGCCATCCCACTCATCATCAGTAGGTTTTGTCTGATTTGATGATGCAGACAGTAAGGTAACGTTCAAACACCTCTAAATTTTGAGTCATATGCAAAGATTTGTTGTTTTAAGCTTGTGCACGCTAGTCCTTTATGAAGTTTTCAAAATTAAGCATAAATATTGCAAGCTTTGTAGTCGATCATCGTGAATTCGCAAATATAAGCTCTATTTAAGGTAAATTTGCCAAAGCTTTGAGGTAACCTGCTTTAGAAACCTGATATCTAGTTGCATGTGTCCTAGATGTTAATATCACCTCATATTTGTATTGTTTATGCAAATATTCCATAAACATCCAGTCAGTTAATGTTTCTGACCATAAATATAACTTTTTCTAGAAAGTTCCAACTGATCTTTATAGTAAACCAGCCAATTTTCCTTAAACTTAAGAAATCCTAGCTCTCAGGCCAAATACCATGTCCTGATCTAGTGGACTCTTCGAAGAATTACCTGTCAGGGGATTTAGACCTAGAACTATAGACATTCATCACACTCCTGGTTCTAGTGCATCAGGAGCTTCACCAGAACATTCTCCTATAACTCCTATTAGCTTACAAACACCTACAGGACCACCTGTCACACCTCAGGTCCAACCTCAACTTGTCATACCTTAGGTTCAACCTCCACCAGTTGTAATGTCATTCTTTGCAGCAGAATCTGTTAGACTTAGGGCACACAACTGAGAGGGGGGGTGAATCAGTTATGCAAAACTTTCTCCAATTTACACACTTAAATCCTCTTAGTGATTAGCAGTATATCAAACATGAAACATAATGCATTCAAATCAAAAGCAGAAACTCATCAACACATAAGACACCAAGATTTTGACGTGGAAAACCCAATTAAGGGAAAAACCACGGGGTGATTAACCCAAGAATGTATTCTCTGTTAGAAGAATAGAAACAACAAAATGGCGCATGCCAATTAGGGCTCACTGCCCAAGCACACTGCTCACAAGAGGCTCACTGCCTACAAGAGACACACTGTCTACAAAGAAATAAGTATCACATACATGAACTGGAGAATAGCATCTTCACCATGCTTGAATCAATTTCATTAAGCTCAATACTTCTGCTCTGCCTTTCGCTCTCCTCTTCGCTACCACACTCTCATCTCCACACAAAAAAGGCAAATTCAAATTGACTTCACAATCCCTTATTTATACAAGGCATCAACTTAGGAATGATCATCTAAGTTGGCAAACATTCATAAGATCATCTGACAGATGCATAACTCATCCGGTCAGCCTATCTCAAGAAGAACACCATCATACAGAAGTTACTCTTTAATTGCGAGCTCCAAGTTCAATGCGGACTACCAACACGAACTGGACACGATCCAAAGACCTCCACAAGCTTGCCTGAATCGCCAAGAACATCCACACTTCTTCTGCTTACTGAAATCCTTCTCTCCTTCATCCAGAACCTTAAGAACACAGTCTGTCATATCTGTCACAAAGGAATAGGTGCTTGTGGACCTTCAAACCATGCACCGATAGAGTTGATACACCACAAAGACTTCCCCAAAACTCCCTTAAATCTGTAGAATAGGAAACTTCATTTCTGGATCTCACCAGACCTTTCTTGTTACACACTGTCACCTCTGAACACCTACTAAAACTGGTTTTACTTGAGCGGCCACAACTTCTTCATATCTGCATGCAGACCTCTAAAATCTCTACTAGATCACCTACAGACACATATCTACAAACCCTTTAATCTATATCCTCTGAACATCATCCTATCTTGGACTTTTGTCTTACAGTCATCACTGTTCATCACTGTTCCTGATTGAGACTAATTTTCTCAATATCCTCCACTCACGGCTCATCCAAACCTTATCATCAATGCAACAGGAGTATGTTGACATCAATGACAACACCAGTTACACCCATACTTGCAACAATCTCCCCATTTGTCATTGATGGCAACATATGATGTGAAAAACCATCAAGACAAGAACTTCTCCTTACTATCACAACTCCCCCTATCAACAACAATCATTCACATGTCTTCTCTCCCTTTATTGCTCCCCCTTTGATCAGCAACCACTTGTTTTTCACATGTCTTCTCTCCCCCTTTGACATCAATGGCAAAGGGCATATACTTACAATTTCACCACTTCAGAATCATACCTGCTGTTCCCCCTAAGTAGTAGCTCCCCAACATCAATCTGGATCACAAGATGTGATTGTGATACCCACCGGACTGTTGCACATTAGTGCACCTTAGTTCATCACTGAAGGGGCAATAACTCCTAACTTCTCCCTGAGATACTCAAAAGAGTCCTTAGGTAGAGGTTTAGTAAAGATATCTGCAATCTGATCCTTAGATGACACAAACTCCAATTTGACTTCATTCTTGTTCACTTGCTCTCTCAGAAAGTGAAACTTGATAGATATATGCTTAGTCTTTGAATGCAACACCGGATTCTTAGATATACTTATAGCACTTGAATTATCACAGAAGATTGTGATAGGTTCCTCATACTCCACTTTGATATCTCTTAGCATCTGCTTCATCCACAAAACTTGAGTGCAACTACCTACTACTGCAATATATTATGCTTCAGTTGTAGACAGAGATATTGCCTCTTGTTTCTTGCTTAGCCAAGAGACCAATCTCTTCCCCAAAAAAAATGCTCCACCACTGGTACTCTTCCGGTCATCCACATCTCCTACCCAATCAGCATCTATATATGCATGAAGATAGAAATCATGATCTCTAAGATACCACAGACCATACTCAGTCATCCCTTTTAGATATCTAAAAATCCTCTTGATTGCCATGACATGGGATTCTCTAGGATCAGCTTGGAATCTAGAAACAAGACCAACAACTTGCATAATATCTAGTCTAGTTTGAGTGAGATACAACAATCCTCCAATCATTGATCTGTACTTTGTCTGGTCTACCTTAGGAGAGTCATCATCTTTTCTCAACTTACATCTAGTTGCCATGTTAGTATTCATTGGCTTTGAATCTTCCATCCCATTTTTTTCAACAATTCTTTCACATATTTGGTCTGAGAAATGAAGATTCCTTTCTTTTTTTGAGTAATTTGCAGACCCAAGAAGAAATTCATTTCACCAAGCATAGACATCTCAAACTCACTTTTCATTTGATTTGCAAAAGCTTTACACATACTATCTCTTCCTCCAAAGATGATATCATCAACAAATACTTCAACAATCAAGATGTTTTCATGATCAATTTTAAAATATAAGTTATTGTTGGTAGTACCTTTGTTGAAACCAATCTTCAAAAGATGCTTATCCAATCTTTCATACCAGGCTCTTGGGGCTTTCTTTAATCCATACAGTGCCTTCTTCAACTTGCAGACCATATCACCATGATCAGACAACTGAAATCCATCCGGTTTCTCTATATACACTTCTTCTTCCAAGTCACCGTTTAGAAAGGAAGACTTGACATCCATCTGATATACCTTGAAATCCTTGAAGGAAGCAAAGGCAAGAAATAATCTGACTACTTCATTTCTTGCCACTGGAGCAAAAGTTTCTTCAAAATCAATTCCTTCTATTTGGGAGTAGCCCTTGCAGACCAATCTGGCTTTATTTCTGATTACTTCACCAACTTCATTTAGTTTGTTCCGGAAGACCCATTTGGTTCCAATCACATTCTTGTTTCTAAGTCTAGGAACAAGATCCCAAGTGTGATTTTTCTCAATTTGCATCAACTCTTCCTCCATTGCTTTGGTCCAGTTTTCATCATTGCAGGCATCATTTATTGTCTTAGGTTCAATCTTTGAAATCAGACAATATTCATCTGAATTTTGAGCAATTTTCCTTCTAGTTGTACACCTTTGCTTTTGTCACCTATGAAATGATCTTTAGAGTGGTTCAGTCTTACATACCTTGGAACTTTGGGAGTTTCTTGCACTTCTGCTTCTTGATTAGGCTCATTCAGACCTATCTCTTCTTCCTGATTTACCAGATCAGTTTGAATCTGATTTTCAGAGGAGGATTGAACTCCTTGAACCAGAACACCATTCTAATCATCTTCATCATATTCATAAAACCTTGAGGGTTTCTCTATTTCCTCATCAACCTTCACATTTGCACTTTCTATCATCTTTCTTAGTCTCTTGTTATAACACCGATATGCTTTGCTTTGAGTAGAGTAACCTAAGAATATTCCTTCATCACTTCTAGAATCAAACTTGCCTAGATCTTCATCTCTTTTGATGTAACATTTTCTACCAAAGACTCTGAAATATCTTACAGTAGGAGTAATGCCAAACCAAAGTTCATAAGGGTTCTTACCGATATTGCTTCTGATTTGAACTCGATTGAGAGTATAGACTGCAGTGCTGACAGCTTCTCTCCAATAGATCTGAGGAACATTTGCTTCCATCATCATGGTCCTAGATGCTTCCTGGATGGTCTAGTTCTTTCTCTCCACTACTCCATTCTGCTGTGGAGTCCTAGGAGCAGACAACTGTCTCTTAATTCCATGTTTCTCACAGAACTCTATGAACTCACCGGATGTGAATTCTCCACCTCTATTAGACCTCAGACATTTCAACTTTAATCCTATTTCATTCTCTACCATAGCCTTGAATATTTTGAATTTCTCAAGAGCTTCTGATTTCTCCTTTAGAAAGGTTACCCACATCATCTAGGAATAGTCATCAATTAGCAGCATGAAGTATCTATCACCTTGAATACTCCTGATTCTTGCTGGACCACAAAGATCAGTGTGAACTAAGTCCAATAATCTGGTAGAAGATAGTTCCTTGCTTTTGAATGTGACTCTGCTCAGCTTAACCAACTGACATTCCTTGCACAAGTTAGTATGTTTCACTAATTTTGGAAGATCTCTTATAGCCTAAGTATTGCTTATCTTGATGATATTATCAAAATTCACATGACACATCCTTCTATGCCATAACCAACTTTGATCAACTTGAACAAATAAGTAGCTTTTACCACTACCAACCAAGTGGAAGATATTACCTTTAGTTTGAGTACCAGATGCAATCTCTATTCCAGAACTTTCAAAGATTTTGCATTTTCCATCCTTGAATCGGAGATCATAGCCTTTGTCCACCAATAGTCCAACACTGAGAAGATTGTGCTTCAAACCTTTAACATATAGTACATTACCAGTTTTGTTTCTTCCATCAAAAGAAATAGTTCCTCTTCCTCTGATTCTACTAGTAGAATTGTCACCAAACTTTACCACTCCTCCTTCATACCTTTCCAAATCTACAAACTTATTTTTGTCACCCGTCATATGGTGAGAGCATCCACTGTCAATGACCCAATCATCCTTCTCTTCAATTTGGGCAGCCAGAGCTTTTTCCACAGTCTTAAGATTAACAGATACAGAGGACATTGGATCTTCTTCCTTGATGGCAATGAACACCCATTCATTTTCAAATTTGTTTCCTATCTCTGATTCATCATCTGTTACTCCTTCATTATCATCATCTTCATGTACATAGTAACAGTTCTTTTGGAACCTTGGCTTGTTAGGATTTTGCCTTGAAAATCTTTCCAGACACCTTGAGGCAAAATGACCAATCTTATTGCAGTTAAAACACTTAAAAGGTAATTTTCCTTCATACTTACCGGATCCTCTTGGCAGCCTTTTTGCAATAAGGGCTTCAAGTTGAGCAGTTTCTACTTCTTCTTCCAGATCTTTTCTTGCTTTTTCATACCATGACAATTTCCTTGAAGAATTCTCTCCCAGATCAAGCCTTTGTTTACCTTTAATAGAGGCACTGGCTTTGAATGCAGATTTAGTCTTGGGGGGGTCATCTCCAAACTCTGTCATTTCAAATGCAGCCAATTGATCTCTTGTGACAATTGTATGGGCTTTGAATTCTTCAATGGCAGCAGCCTTGATTTTGTAAGAAGTAGGAAGGGATCTGAGAATTTTACCAACAATCTCATTTTCATCCAAGACTCCACCAGCATTTCTAATTCCACAAACCAACTCATTCACTCTTGGCATAAAAGTTTTAATATTTTCATCATCTCTCATCTTAAATTTTTCAAACTTCCCTTTTAGACTCTGCAACCTTGCACATTTAACATATTGGTCTCCTTCATGCAAAAGTTCCAATTTATTCCAAATCTCAAAGGCAGTTGGTAGGTCAATAACATTTGAGAGCTCTGAGTCAAATAATGTGCTTAGAAGAGCCTCTTTGGTCCACAGATTGTTTTCAACATCTATGATTTCATTTAGGGTTGTCGGACCACCCTATGGAGGTACATACGGTTTTGTAACCATGGACTAGTACGCCATTCCCATACACTGCAAGTGACATTTCATGCGACCTTTGCAAAGAGCAAAGTTGGTTCCATCAAACTTTGAACTATCCTTCTTGTAAGACGACATCCTAGATCTCCTTAAGTGATTAAGCTCCTTTTAGAGGAACTTAGCTTTGATACCAATTGTTAGACTTAGGGCACACAATTGAGAGGGGGGGTGAATCAGTTGTGCAAAACTTTCTCCAATTTACACACTTAAATCCTCTTAGTGATTAGCAGTATATTAAACATGAAACATAATGCATTCAAATCAAAAGCAGAAACTCATCAACACATAAGACACCAAGATTTTGATGTGGAAAACCCGATTAAGGGAAAAACCGTGGGGTGATTAACCTAAGAATGTATTCTCTGTTAGAAGAATAGAAAGAACAAAATGGCACATGCCAATTAGGGCTCACTGCCTGAGCACACTGCTCACAAGAGGCTCACTGCCTATAAGAGACACACTATCTACAAAGAAATAAGTATCACATACATGAACTGGAGAATAGCATCTTCACCATGCTTGAATCAGTTCCATTAAGCTCAATACTTATGCTCTGCCTTTCACTCTCCTCTTCGCTACCACACTCTCATCTCCACACAAAAAAGGCAAATTCAAACTGACTTCGTAATCCCTTATTTATACAAGGCATCAACTTAGTAATGATCATCTAAGTCAGCAAACATTCATAAGATCATCTGACAGATGCATAACTCATCCGGTCAGCCTGTCTCAAGAAGAACACCATCATACAGAAGTTACTCTTCAATTGCAAGCTCCAAATTCAATGTGGACCACCAACATGAACTAGACATGATCCAAAGACCTCCACAAGCTTGCCTGAATCACCAAGAACATCCACACTTCTTCTGCTTACTAAAATCCTTCTCTCCTTCATTTGGAACCTTAAGAACACTATCTGTCATAACTTTCACAAAGGAATAGGTGCTTATGGACCTTCAAACCATGCACCAATAGAGTTGATACACCACAAAGACTTCCTCATAACTCCCTTAAATCAACAGAATAGGAAACTTCATTTCCGAATCTCACCGGACCTTTCTTGTTACACACTGTCACCTCTAAACACCTATCGGAACTAGTTTTACTTGAGCGGCCACAACTTCTTCATATCTTCATGCGGACCACTGAAATCTCTACTGGATCACCTATAGACACATATCTACAAACCCTTCAATCCGCATCCTCTGAATATCATCCTATCTTGGACTTTTATCTTACAGTCATCACTGTTCATCACTGTTCCTGATTGAGACTAATTTTCTCAATATCCTCATCTCACGGCTCATCCAAACCTTATCATTAATGCAACAGGAGTATGTTGACATCAATGACAACACAGGTTAGGCCCATACTTGCAACAAAATCACCTTTAACTTTCAATGTATATCATGCTTTGCCAAAGAATCTTGATAAAATTTGTCCCAAGTACCATCCATATCAAAATGCTGATGATCACATCAAAACTTTCAAGGAAGCCTATTGTAGGGCTAGAATTGAGCATCAGGACGTTGTATGTAGGTTATTTCCATTTTCCTTAGGGGAAGAGGCCTATAACTCGAATATTAGTCTTGGTTAGGGTTCAGTCAGTTCATGGGTTGCCTTAGATAAAGCCTTTATGGATAGGTTAAAAATACCTATAGATCCTTCAATGAATTATCATTTATTTGCCACAATCAAACGATTTGAAGGAGAACCTATTGCTAACTTCAACGCTAGGTTCCAGAAGATGTTATCTAAGTTAGTTGCCCCTTAAGTTGTAGCAGATGAAGCTGCTAGGAGCATATATTACTTAGCCTTGGATCCTTTAACTTCCATGTTTATTAGGAGAGCACATCCTGGTGTCACAACTTTGAAAGGAGCTTTCCAAGAAGTTATCAAAGTTAGTCAACAGCTAGTTCCTGCTCCAACAACAAACATTGCATTTCCCACACTTCCTGGTTATCCAACATACCCTACCCAACAACAACCTAATGGAGCCATGATACCTCCAGCGATGATGCCCAGTCCTTTACAGATACCTCCACTGAGTATCATGCCTCCTCCAAATGGAAATGGCCAAATGTTACAATATCCAGGACAAACACAAATACCTCAGGTTCTAGATCAATCCAACAACAATAACAATGGATCTTCCTTTTTCAAGCCCCAAACAGAGAATGTAGTGGCCAAGGTTCAGGAAGAGAGAAGAAATTAAGGAAATATCAGCATAGTTAAGGAAACTTACTACTGAGATTACTCATCTGAGGAGTCAGAACTTATATTCTCAACCAAATCAGAATAGAGGCTATGCTAATGATAGACCTAATTATCCTGATAGGGGATACAACAATAACTACAATAACAATTATGGCAACAATAATCCTCCTAGACAGCCTAGAGTGTGGAACACTAGGCCAAACAATGGTTCTTTGCCATTACCCCTAGACAACCAGCCTCCTAGTGAACCCAAATAGACCACTAGAGTCAACCTTGTAGAGGCAGCCCTTACAAATTGGTGCAGGATACATAACACCAATGCACATGCAGAGTTAGACTGTTCTCAATTCAAAATTGCTGCTAGTATATTCCAGACTAAAGTATCAAATACTTCAATAAATCCACCTCATGTAGAAGGAAATGAACTTGTTCCTTGTGGATATGATTCTGCCTTAGTGCTAGAAAGTTACATTAATCATCCTTATTAGCAGACAGTGTCTTCTCACCAAGATTACACCCTGGTGTGTGAGGAATCAGCCATGGCTTTTGAGTCTAACTATGTTTTTCCCTTTGAGGATGAAAATGAGCCCTCAAATGAACATGAGGAGGTACATGCCTATCAACAACAATATCAAGGTAAGCATAATTATAACCTGAGGAATAATTCAAACAGGCCTACTGGTCCTTTGACCACTACCTTGCCTCCAAACAATTTCAACACTCCTCCTGATCCCAAGGCAAGTAACAATCCTAGATTTCCCAAGGTTAATGCTCAATACTTAGCATCACCAAATACAACACCAAAGGTTGCTAGTCTGCCTCATGAATCTGATAAGTTGGTCACTTATCTGGCAGATGAAATGAAGAAGATTAAAGTCAGCCTGTCATTGTCAGAGTTGCTTAAAACCCTTGCTATCAAGAAAGCATTCATGAAATCATTAGATGATCCTACTCTGAAAGAGAATAGTCACCCCTTAGGTCACTGGTAGTAAAGATCATGCTGCTAGGGACATTAATGTCAAACACAAAGTGCCAGCTACTGTTCAAGCTGCAGAGACCTCCCACATGACCCTATACAGAGACAAGAGTGAGTCACCTCCTTTCCTCCTTACTATAAGGATGTTTAGTAAAAATTTGCACAAATGTTTAGTAGATTCAGGAGCATCTACCAATGTAATGCCCCTGTCCATATGCAATGCTTTAGGGTTGCATCCTACTAAATCATTAAAGAAAGTAACACAATTGGACAAAACACAAGTGAGTGTGGTAGGAGAACTAACTCACATTCACATATAGCTAGCATCAGATCCTAGAATCCAGTACTATATTGATATTCAGGTAGTTGATATACCTAATACCTATGGGATGTTACTCAGCAGGGACTGGTCAAAAACCCTTAATGGATACATGTCAACTGATTTCAGTCATATGTGGTTTCCCTGGAAAGGGATACCAAATCAAATAAGGATAGATGCTGAGCCTCGCATGAAGCACATGATCACTGAATATAACAAAACCAATGAGATCATGTATGTAGATGTAGAACCTGGAGTTTACTCCATCAGACCCCAGACTAGCAGGATAGAAGAGATCCTGATGTATGATGTTCATTATCATGATGATAACCCTCAAGATGATAGAATAATTGTAGAATCTAATTGTAACCCTAAAAATGAAAATGACATAGATCATTTCAAGAATTTTGAGATGCACTTATCTAAACAGGTGAAACGATGTCAATTATTAAAAATACATGTTCATGATATTCTAATTGATGGATGGTGCAGGTTGCATAATGAATCTAATTCTGAGAGGACGTGTGATGCATGCATAGATATGATGGAGCTGGAACAAGCATACAGTGATGTGTCAGCATCATCATCATCATCCACGGTAAGTTCTGCAAATAGTTATAGTGACACTAAATTTTGTCTATCTTCTGCAGGAACAGAGGAAGGTATACAGTAGGATGAAGGTCATATTCAGATGAAAGAGGAGATTCTGGTATGTAACACGAGTAATGTTAAAAGAAACAAGAAAATCACCCCAAGGAGTGATTGTTTAGTTGAATCAGATTATGAGTTATTTGAAGAAGACAGAGGCAGCAACCTATCCAAGTTTGAAGAGTTTTTATCAAAAAAGATTCAAAAGATGACATAGCAGCAAAGATCTCCACAAGATGTCTTGATTGAAGGCTGGTGCAGGCTACATGAAGCACCTCATTCAGAAACTGCTTGTTCACTATGTTTACATATTCTGAAAAGGCAGATGTTACCTAGTCTAGAAGATTTTCCTTCTGATGATAAAAAGAAAGAAGAAACATTAGCTTCACATAAGACAGAAAAGGTGAAGTCTGAGAAAGATGAGATACCAAAGTTAAAATGGATATCAAGTGGTGCGGCTACCAGAGCTGCAAAGAAAAAGGAAGGATCAGATAAGCCTTTGGCTAAAGATAAGCCATAGATCCTTAGATTTGATGGATCCAAGTCAAAACAAGGGGCTGGAGTAGGGATAGATCTTGTTGATCCATTTGGAAAATCCTACTTACCAGCATACAGACTGCAATTCCCATGTACCAACAATGTGACAGAGTATGAAGCTCTAATTCATGGGATATTGTTTGCGCTTAAAAAGAAAGTGAAGATTCTGCATGTCTATGGAGACTCAAAATTGGTTGTGAGATAGGTAAGGGGTATATACTCTTGCAATTACAAGAAACTGTCCAATTACAGACACAGGGTGTGGGACTTAATAGAAGATTTTGATGCATTCAACATCACCCATGTACCTAGAAAACAAAATCATAGGGCAGATGCCTTAGTCCAGGCTGCCAGCACTTTGGAACCACTATCCATATCTGGTCTAAAAATATTTTTAGTAGAATTAGTATCAGGGCCCTCTGTGCCTGACAATGTAACCAACCTCCAAGTATTTGATGATGATCAGCATATTTTAGACTTCATTTCCAACAGGGATGTCTTTGATGCACATATCATAGATGAGAGGAATGTGGAAGATCATGTCTGGGAAGAAGAAGAAATCCTAGAGTTGCCTAGTAATAAGATTCCTAAGGGAATGATAGAGCTAGAAAGGGCATTTGATCTAGACAACATGCTAAAACAGAAAGATCTTCCAAAAGTAGATGGAGGACAATATTCACAAGTTAATATTAGACAGGATGATGAAAAGAGAAATGTCCTAATTGTGAAAGTCTATACAGAAGAGGAGTTAGAAGGAATAACCCAAGCTCTCAAAGATTATATCCATGTCATTGCCTAGACTTATGATGAGTTAAAAAATTAGGATACATCAATCATGACTCACACCATACCCCTCAAGCCAGATGTCAAGCCTTTCAGACAAAAGCAAAGACCTGTCAATGCTTTACTAGAGCCCATTATTTTTGAAGAGGTTAAGAAATTGCCTAATGCCAGGATCATATTTCCTATGAGACACTCTACATGGGTGGCAAACCTGGTCCCAGTAAGAAAAAAGAATGGTGACATCAGATTATGCATAGACTTCAAGAACTTAAACAGAGCTTCTAAGAAGGATAATTATCCTTTGCCTTCCCTAGATGAGGTCCTGCAAATTGTGAACGGTGCCAAAATGATGTCATTTCTAGACAGTTTTTCAGGTTATAACCAGGTAATGGTGGACAAAATAGACAAATTGAAAACTACATTCACCACAAAGTGGGGGATATTTGCCTATAGGCACATGCCTTTTGGGTTAATAAACACTGGAGCAACGTTTCAGCGAGCGATGGACATAGCCTTCAGAGGCTTGATTGGTAAATGCATAGTCATATACATGGATGACTTAACAGTTTTATCTAAAAATAGAGGAAACCATGTAGAAGACCTCAGAAAAGGTGCTAAAGAAATGTGAACAATATGGGATATCCCTAAACCTCAAGAAATGCACATTCAAGGTAACAACAAGGAAATTGATAGGTTGCCTAATAACTAAAAATGGAATCATCATTGACCCTAACAGGGTGGAATCCATCATGAAGATACAGCTTCCTAGAAGCAAAAAGGAGCTCAAATCTTAATTTTGTAAGATTAATTTTGTTAGAAAATTTATCACTGGCTTTGCAGAAATTGTTAGACCCTTGAATGCCATGCTCAAGAAGGATGCTAAAATTGAGTGGACACTGGAAGCTAGAGCAGCTTTTGAAGATATTAAAAGAGCCATATCAAATGCTCCAGTTCTGATCAATCCAGATTACACCAAGGACTTTTACATGTATTCATTTGCTTCAGAGCATACTTCTGCAATAGTGTTAACACAAAGAAATGAATAAAAAGAAGAAAAGCCAATAGCCTTCATGAGCTACCCTTTTAGAGATGCAGAACTCAGATACATGGATGTTGAAAGGCAGGCACTTGCTCTGGTTCGAGCAGTTAAAAAGTTTAGGCACTATATCCTGAGAAGTAAAGTGATTGCTGTGGTACCTGATGCAGCAGTAAAAATACTCTTAATGCAAAGTGAACTAGGTGAGAAGAGGGCTAAATGGATCACTGTCCTCCAAGAATATGATATGGACATTACACCCATGAAGCTAGTGAGAGGATAGGCATTGAGCTAGATGATATCAGAGATTGATCCTAATATCATGAGCCAGCAGTATGTTATTAATGCAAAGGATGATGGAGAATGGTACTCAGACATCAGACACATCCTGATTACTGGAAGGTGTCCTTCAAGACTGCAGGCCTCACAAAGGAGAGCCCTAAAGATAAGGTCACAGAAATACATGATAAAAGGAGGAATCCTTTTTAAGAAAAATTATGAAGGGATATACCTTAGATGCCTAGAAAGGCAAGAAGAAGACAAGGTGCTATCAGAATTACATGATAGTTTGGAACAGCACATGGGTCATCCTTGGCCACCATTCATGGTATCCTCAGGGCAGGGTCCTACTAGCCCACGATTTTTAAAGATACTGCTGAACACATCAAATGCTATCATATGTGTCAGGTTGTTACAAATAGAGAAAGATATGTTGCTCAACCTTTGCAGCCAATGATGGAGATACGTCTATTTGCTCAATGGGGAATAGACTTCATAGGACCAATCAATCCTCCATCATCTTTAGGCCACATGTATGTCTTAACTATTACTGATTACTATACCAGGTGGACTAAAGCTGTTAGCAGTAGGATATGTAATGCTGAAGATGTCATCAGGTTTTTGGAAAGTAATATAGTCACCAGGTATGGAGTTCCCTATGCTTTGGTATGTGATAATGGGTCTGCTTTTGCTTCTACAAGATTATCAAGTTGGGCTTTTGACTATGGGATCATATTGAAATTCTCCTCAAATTACTATCCCCAAGGGAATGGATTAGCAGAATACACAAATAAAAACTTATTGAACATCATAAAAAAGTTGATAGAAAAGAACCCGAGGGAGTGGAACACCCTACTGAAATATGCCTTGTGGGTAGATAAAACTAGGATGAAGGCTGCATTAGGAAATTCACCTTTTCACTTAGTATATGGGGTGGATCCCATCCTCCCTGTTAACTTAAAAATCCCTACACTGCAGTTTGCACAAGAATACCTAGGCATAGATAATAAACAAGAAGTCAGGTTGCTTCAATTGATGCACCTAGAAGAGAAAAGAAGTCAGGCAATTGATCAATTTGCCAAACATCAGACTGTTGTCAAAACACTTGTTTGACAAAAGAGCCAGAGTCAAGGCCTTTAGAATCTTAGATTTAGTCCTGATATGGGACAAAGCACATGAGAGGAAGGGAGATCATGGTAATTTTGATAAACTCTAGATAGGTCCCTTCCAAATTTCAGAATTTTTAGGAGACAACACTTACAGGCTTAAAAACTTGACAGGTGAGGATGTTCCATTACCAGTTAATGGACAGTTCCTTAAACATTATTTCTAAGCCTAAGTCAGCTTCATGTAAGTCATGTGTATCATAGTGTGCATATTTGTATAATTGTTTGTACAGTTTTGTTTTGTTGTTTTGTTTTGTTTTCTTGTTGAGTTCTGTTTTGGTTAGTCAGGAGGATGCAGCTCATCACCCTAGAAAATAGCTAAATTGTTAAGATTCAAGTGATGAGAATAAATTTATATATAGGTTATGACTCATTTTAAGAAGTACTAGTGATCAGGTCTGTGATATCTTTTCATCAGGGTGCCCTTTCTTGACCAAAGTGATTCTTTCACAATGACTCACCTAACAACCTTGGGTTTGTTGAACACACAAGTATAGGTGTTAAGTGAAAAAACTAAAGAGACTCCCTTACTACCAATGCAATCCCCAACCTAAATCAGCAAGTGACCATACCTTGCACACTAGGCTTACATGATGACATCAGATGAATAGAGTATAAAAATTTTGAAAATCCAAAAAGATATAATAAAACTAGGCCATCTAAGTAACTCTACCGGGGCTATAGATGCATGCTGGTAGTGGGGCTCTCCTTAGGGGGATTGTACAGATAACCTTGTCGGGGCTATGGACGCCTACTGGCAGCAAGGCTCTATCCAAGTTGGTTATGAGGGATGCTCCCAAACTATGTAGTTTAACATCAGTTACTCATGTTTTCAACTTGCTTTCAAGATGAGGATAATTAATCATATGCACAGACCTAATCCTTTTTTAGCATTGTTGCCATGATGAAAACCTTATCATTTAGAAAGATTATAGTGCTTATACTTAAAAAGAGTTAGAATACTATGTTAGAATGTGATCACATCACTTGAATCATTGTAATTTAGTTGTTTTCTTTATTGGCAAGTTGTTGTGTGGTTACACAACACGCCCTATTTTGACTTGACAAAACAGGGACCCAACTTTTTTGCTGCTTTGGCTTGTGTTGTTTTTCTACTTTTCGGCGATCTGGTAAAAGTAAGTCATGCAGGTGACCCTATAAGAGGGGGTAGATAAGTCATCATGATGAGGTCAATTCGTCAAAGTTAGTATTTCATATCATTAACCTCATGGTAGGAAAGAGTATAAAATTCCACACAGGTTTGCCTTTTAGATCGCCCTAATATTCCTTAGGGGATGAAAGTTATGACAAGTCAAAGTTCTAGTCAAACCTGATATTCCCGGGGGGGTCATATTTCTAAACATCAGGCACCTTGGGTAAGATCACCCTGATGTAAGTTTATCACCCGATAATCATTTTGTGCACAAACTGTGGACGTCAATTTCACGTGATAGTGGTATTTGCCCGTCAAGCGTCTTCATATATTTTGTGTGGGTCATATTTTGAATATCACCCGATCTTACAAATATCACTCTGTCGCAAAATATCACCCCAGTAACAATATGATGATGAAATCATCTAATCCTGATGAACAAAGAAAATCACCCTGATAGGTGACGTCATCATTCTTTTTACCTCGCGGAGCTATGTATCCAACGATCACCCTTTTTAAATAATATGACGGTGATGTCATCCCGATCTTTTGAAAGGAGGTCACTTTAGTTTTGAGGGGTCATATTGTAAACATCCCCTGATCTTAAAATCATGCCCTAATATTCTCAACATCACCCGATTCCTTGACGTCAGTTTTGTCGCTCAAAGGCGGAAGGTCATATTACACAGAGAAGGTCATATTTCGATATCACCTGATCTTCTGAAGATCACCCCCCTCCTATTGCTTCATAACATTAAATGCACATAAATGCAGTAGGTGGAATCCCGCCGAATGTGAATATGATACAAACACCTGGCAACATCCATGGATTTTGTACAGAAGATCAATGGTTTTAATTGATTTCACCTGGTTTTGCCCTAATCTACCTTACAAATGAGGTTAAAAGTAAGTTTTCAAATTCATTTTCATTTACCTTATGAAGAAACAAGAATTTACAGAGCAGAGAATCAAACCCTCATACGAGCTACCTATAGACGGACATACAGCTTGCAGCATAATGGAATGCATGATCATTAGTATTTGCTACCCTTCTGTAATCATCAGCCTAATCCAGGAGATAAGCGTTATCAGGTAAGTAATTAAAAAACCTTCCTGTTCTCATTTTCTGCATGTCCAGGTAGTATGACTTTTTCTAGTAGTTTGATTCTGTAAGTATGCATATCATGAAGAGGTAATGAATATAAATATGGATGATGCCATAGACGTATAATGTTGTATGAATGCATATGAATATTATGGTAAGATCAGTCGTGTGCATTGCAGGAGTCCATGGCGGACATTAAGAAGAACAGATCTGGAGTAGAATTTCTTAAGCCCATGTACGTTCAACCCTAAGGAATACAATTCAAATATGGTGTCATTAGGGATACACACCAAGGAGAAATAGATTTAGTACCGTGGTTGTCCAGGATGCATGATGATAAAGATAATACTCTACTGGATGCCATATTTGTATCAGGTATGTGGCATGCGGCTAGATTTCCATATGCCATGGAAACCGCAGAACTAATAGTAGAATGCACTAGAACTTACAACCCTCAGACAAGGCGGGTGGAGAAACATGGAAGGGTTTATGCAGACTTGTCAATTAAAGGGATCACATCTACTTTCAATCTCCCAGTTGGAAAGAAGGTAGTCAGTATGGATCTACACAAACTAGAGACAGAGTATGAAAACAATAAAAATAATGCCAGGAAAAGGATATACCAGTGGAGGTCTAAGAACAGCACCTACACTACCTCTGCCAAATTGCCTGTGAATCTATACAAATTTGATTTTGATGATGAATATCAGTATATGATTTCCCTGATCAACAGGATGACAGGCCAGCCTAATGCTGGGAGTTTCAAGAATTGGATGTTTGGAATCATCCAGATGGTCCTCTGTATAGATAATAAGCCATCATGGGCCAAGATCATCAATGATGCTTTAGACGAACAGATGATGAACCTGGGAGGCCAAGAGTGCTCATTTCACATGACCTCATATGTTGTTTATTCATGTGATTACAAAGGAACATTTGATGCACTGACCACAGTTGGAAAGATTGGCGGTAGTATAGATGATGCCCATATATGGGATCATTATCCTCAGTTACAGAGAAGGAACTACCTCTTTGACTACAAATTGGTGAATGATGCATTTTCTATGCATCTGGTAAGAACAATGGAAGAGGATAGAACCAAAAGATTGAACATGGAAGCTCAAGAAGTTATATACAAGCATGGTGTCTGGTTCATCCAGTTTGCCACTTTTTCCTATATCAGAATAGAAGGTTTTGAAGGACAACCTTTTATACTACCCAGATACCCTACTGATGGGGTATTCATGATGAAGTTTTTGAGACAGATATCCACCATACTGGATGCATATAAAGCACAGAAGAAAATACCTCTAGTATTATTTCTAGTATCTATAGGTTGGTACATGTGCCCTAATTCATAGAGTATAAAGAATGTCATAGGGAGTCTGAACCTGATATACCTACAATCATATCCATTGGCTAGATCATATGACCCCTATGGTAGAATGCAGAAGATAATAGGCAAACCTATACATTCGAAGCACCTGGAAGATTTCTAGACTAATTGTAAAGATGAATCCAAAGCAAGAAGAAGAAACTATCAAAGGCTTACTTTAAATCAGATAAGGACATTTGACTACATCCCAGTGCCTGCTCAGTTAAGGAAGGATGATGGCAAGACTATGTCAAATGAATATGAGGATAATAAGGTGTATAATGACACCATCTCAGCCCCTGACCTAACACAACTTGAAGACATTTCATTAGATCAGTTTACAGATGGGGTGTTACAGCTGACCCAATCATGGGTAAATGAATAGATAAATATACTAAAGAAGAGAGGTGTAGTCATTATAGTGGATAACAAGAGAAAAAGGCAGGATATCCCTAATGAAGAATATGATGACTTTCTTGTTGAGAAAAGAAAATATAATGGAGAAAGGTTGCCTCCCCAAAAACAAAGAAAGGGACCCCCCAGAGGAAAGAAGACTGATAATGAACCTAAGGGGGTGATAATTGAGAGAATTGCCATATCAACTGAAGGTGCATCTGCATCAGGACAGGCATCAGCCTCATCTGCACATCCTTTGATGGATAAACCAAGAACAAAAAGAATCCTGAGGGTAGCTGAAGATACTGCAGAAGTACAAGATGAAGGCCAAACCTCACAACAGAATGTGGAGGAGGACATCCCTCTTGAAGAGGAGCCAGTATGTAAGGAGCCTGTAGGTGATGACCTTATGATGGTCACCAAGAAGAGGAGGGTGCCTCAAGTGATATCACTACCTAAAAAATAAAGAACATCTATGAGGGGTGAGATCAGGACAGACCCTATAGTATTAAGGGGAGCTGGCAGTGAAGTGTTAAGAAAAGAAATGCAACATGATGTGCCACTTGTGACTATCATCCAGTTCAAGACTGAGAAGGCCAAGGAGCAAGCAAAAGAAGCCTCTAGGGCCGGTTAGCGTGGTACTTTCTCTTTAGAAGACAACGTTGACTTATCAGATGATGAGGTGGTGCAAAACGTAGCTTCTCAGTGGATGGAAACCCTTGCTTCCATTACCCGCATGACCCCACATGGGACCCCATCAATAGAGATGGCGGTATTGGAAGAATTGAAGCAAACAGAGAAAGAAGAGAAACAAAATAGCACAGAAAGGGTGGACCAACAAATCAGGCTGGACGAACTAGTAGATCAGGTAACTAGCCCTGTAGTGATAGACTTGACATATAGGGAGGTTGTAAATCCCAAAGATAAAGCAGGTGAACCTGATGTAACAGAAAAGGTTGAAGAAGTTAAGCAGATAGGATTAGAGAGCCATGCTCTGGATATAGGCCAGCAACAGCTAGACATACCTGAGGAGCCTAAGATAGTTGAAGTTCAACAAAAAGGCAGAGGTGATAAAGACACATCAGGTAATGATGTCATCCAGACTCAACAGACTACAGGAGAAAAAGATACATTAGGTCATTAAGGCCTTAAGACACCAGAGGTCAGTATATCAGGTGCAGAACAAAATGTAGCCCAAGATCAGGGTGATGCGCCAGGATTAAACACACAGACATCCACGGATACAAATATGCCTCAAGATGAGGAACATAATAAGGTGGATGATACATAGAAAGAGGGAGTTCAGGATCAAACTCAAGATCAGCATGCAAATACACCGCAAGATCCTCCCCCACAAAAGGAACCTCCTCAAGAGGAAGCAATAGAACAGGATCCCCCTCACGATGAACATCATGAGGAAGAAATAAGGAAATCACCCTCTCCAATTCGAATAGAGACAGATACCGGAGGTCAAGATGAACATGATGATGACAAAAGACCACAAGGATCAGGAGATGAAGTACCTCAGTGGCTTGAGAAGGAAATAGGTATGGAACAAGGTTTTGAAGTTCAAGAATTTGATGTTTCAACCTTGTTTGCAGACACCATCATGAAACTGAAGAGGAAAGCCAGGTTGACCTCAACTATCAGAAGAGATCCTACTACAGGCAGAAGGACTGCCCGAGTAGCACTTCCCACTATTGAAAAGGAAAAGGGTAAGATCACCCTGGAAGAGTTCCAAATCACCATGGTTGATTTGGACTTTGCCAATGAAGAGGGTCAAGAGGGGAAGGATATTATTGATTCTTTGACCCAAAGGGTAAAGAGAGAAAAGGAGAAAAATAAATAGCATAAAGAGCACATTGCTCAGTTGCATTTATATATAAAGGGGTTGATTGACCCTGATAGTGCACCAATTGATCAGGCAGTCCCATTGACTGTCATCTCTGAGGAGGAAGTTAATAAATTGGACATCATGAAGCATGAGTCAAACATCATAAAGAAGTGGATGCTATCAGCCCTAACAAGAGCTGAAGAAGTACTGAAAACCTCTTTACAGAGGTGGAATTATTTGAGCACTATGAAGAAGAAGGTGGATAAAATGCAAAATGAGATTGGAAAGAGGTCATTCCAGCTGGAAAAAGCCTTAGGTCCTCTAAGTGAAATAAAGAGGATTGATCCTCAAGTCCTGATAAATAATCAGGTATTAAATAATAATACTGCCCTGTTAGTAGAAATATGGTATGAGGATATCAGGTTTGAATGTGATATCCTGAAGAAGTGCAGTGGCAAGTTAAGAGATATCAGTGTCAAGCTGCATAGTATGATGGCATATGAAGCAGAGATACTGGAAGCATTGGAAGGAAAAGTAGAAGGGAAAATTGAAAACCAAGATGCAAATTTCGCCATAAAGGTACTGCATGATAATTTCCAGCCAATGGCTAAAGATCCCATCACTCACCTGATAGAAGATGAGATGGACAAGATTATGAGGATCAAAGTCAGGGTGGAAAATTACAAAGAGACTTTAAATAATAGAAAATGTAAGTTAGAGGCACTGAAAGATAAAGTTCAAGCTCACAAGCATGCTCTCACTAAAGCCAAAACTCAAGATGGCGGAGAAGTAGACAAATTAGTACAGGCCTATGAAAATATCAAGACAACACTAAAGGTCCATATACAAGATGATATTCATCAAGGTGATAGCGGTACAGAGAGCGATGATCATGATGATCATGATGATCATGATGAAGAAGAAGAAGAACCTAAGGAATGAAAGGAAGATGCATCCCCAAAGCGACATATGCATCAGGTACTTAGAAGATAATAAGTTACCCAGATGGTTGCCAGCTGGCAACTTGTGCCACAGAGGATAGTTGACTACTTCAAGGAAGGAATATCTACCGTTGATTTTAATTGATAAATCTTGACCATAGGTCATTTGTAACCGCTCCCTCACCTTATTCTATAAAAGGTGCAAGGGTGCCTTATTTTGAATTTTTGGAAGCTTGATTGAAATTTGATTGTTGAAATATCAGGACCTATTTCAAAGTTGTTGTAGACATACATATTTTTGCATACTTAATGAAAGAGAAGACCATTTTGATTACAAATCATCATAAATCCTGAGTAATCTATGTTTGAATTCTTGATACATGTTTTGATTAGCTGCATCCCTTGGAGTGCTTATCAGTCTACATGTGTTGTTTTCATTCATCATCCTTTGAAGTTAGCGTCATTTGTATCTAGCTGTGGAACATCCTGGTGAAAATATGGTTTGATTTCTTCTCCTCATGACTGTATCAAGTGTGTATGTGGTTCAATAGCTAAAGATTCACCAAAATTTGAAGTATTCTTTTAATTTCCTTTGAATTTCATAACATTTCATGATCACAATTGCAAATAGTAGATAATCAAAAGAAAATAACATGAAATATGATGACATCTCGTAGACAATTGAATATACATAGCATATTTAGAGTTAAAGCATGTTAAATTGATAAATATCATGCAAAGATCTAAGTATAGACACATTATTTGAAGAAATATACTGTGTAGAGTAACCTTTCTGTGTAGCATCTTTACAGGAAACATAATCTACTAATCAACAAACGTAAGGCCCCTTGAATGATTAACAGCAACACACATCAACCACTGAGTAACGTCAGTAGATTATGAACTAATCAACAGAGACTTGGGATCATGAATTCTTTGAATTCATCGTATCTTTCAAGATAAATAAAGGTTGTTGTGTAGCTTTTATTTCATGTTTAATTATGACTAACATCATGATCAACATCTACACAATCTCATCTATAATGGGTTTTAATTTCATATAAAAATTCTTTAAAAAAATCATTAACCATATTGCCAAAGTCCATTTCATCAAAAAATTTAAATCTTTTTGTTTAAGAAATAAATAATAAACTGAAAAATATGTTTAACACTAAAAAAATTATATATTTTAAAACTAGACATTGTCATCTGAAATGGGTTTTAATTTCATCCAAAAATTCTAAAAAAAAATTGTCAACCATATTGCCAAAATCCATCACTTCTAAAAATATTTTTCCCTGAGGCTTCCACTAAAAGTGGACCCAACTTCTTGCACTTACCCTCTTCTTTTCTACTACCTTTTTCAATCATGAGGGGGAGGGAGAAGCAGAAACACTAGCACCAGCATTAGTATTCAAAACAACATTATTTGACTGCATAGGAGGGGTATTATGTTCCAGAGGTTCAGTTAACCCTGGAGAATTGGGATTACTGAACAAAGAATGGAAAAGACTATCTTCACCAATTTGATTGAAAATAAAAGAATCAATGTCAGGTACTAGAGAGTTGGGAGAAGTCACATGGTCTACTTGCAATTGTTACAAAGCATCCAATTTCCTTTCCATTCATGCTCTTACAGATGCAAGTTGCCCATCCTGTTCACATGTGGTCTCTAGTCTCCTACTATCTTCGAGTTGTTCTCCATCTCCTCCAGATTGTGAGCCAACTCTATGAAGAGTTATATCCATACTAGTTGTAGCTCTTGGAGTATAAGAGACCTGAGATGTGTTTTGTTCCTTTGTGGCAGATCCTTTTTGTACTGAAGAACCAGCATGTTCTCTTATTCTTTTCTCAAGCCACTTCTCAATTTTTCTTAGCACAAAAGAAGACCGAACCATGATATCTGTGACTTCTTTATTAGACCAACGTATTTGTGGCAAAGGTTCCAAAACACCATTTTCATAACCTTCATCTAAAATTTTAGAATTATCATCAATACCCTTTGGGACCTGTACAGGCAACTTGAAATCCAAGACTTGGTCTACTGTCAATCTCATCCAATCTCTCCTTTGAACTTCCCTTTCATCAGTACAATCTTCCCAATAATCCTCGAGGTGATGCTAATGTTCATACAGGCTGCCTCCATGCAAATTCTTTTTGATAAAATTCTTACTGTCAAATAATAGCCGCATGGGCAAAGGATGGAAATTGTCTTCAACAAAGATTTTCTCAATGTTCCTGGCATTATCATTACTCTTGCAAACATAAAAAGATAGAGACATAGGGAATGAATGTCCTTTCTTTTTCATACCATGATATTTGTTATTCACAACCGACATCTGGCGTCAGACTTCCAAAAGGACAAGGTAATCCAAAGAATACTTGGGCAACTTCAATGGAGTACTTTCAAAACCTCTGATTCATAGATATGTAAACCTATCAAACTGAATGTAAAATCTTCCAAAATACACAATCAATGTCGCTGCTTTAGGATAAATTCTCCTTTCAAGTGAGCCTTCAATCCTTTTGGCACTCAACATGAGAAAGGCATCATTTACAAGATGAAAGTCTTTCATTCTAACTTCTTTCTGCAATTGTATAAAATAATGATACACAGGCATGTATCTTCCATGAGAGACCCCTGAGTCCTCAGGCCAGGCCTGACATCCTCTTTACTAGATAGTATATAAATCAGAAAAGAGCACATATGGAAAGACACTTTCTGGTGAAATTTTTCTAGTTGTTCATTCATATGTTTGCTTATCAACTTGGCCCAATCCACATACTGAGATTCACTAGAAATCACCAGAATAAATTGACACATCCAATTTTCAAAAGAGTCTGATTTGACACTCCTAACAACACGATGTAATAGGGTAATCATGTCTAAAATTTCTTCCTTAAAATGCCCTCTCTTCAAATTGGCGGGAAGTCAAGATTTGCCTTTCCTTTCAACCTTAAGCCAGCTCTTAGCAATACAATTCTAGCACCAATCCTTTTTATCCCAAAAATATCCCCAACCCATGGTAATAGACATATCAACAAACTCCTCATGGTCTGGAAACCTCAATGCATGTGACACAGCCTCCGAATCAACTCTAGTAATCACGGTGCCGTCGAAAGCTCGAATTTATTGTGAATCAGGATGATAATTTCTTGCACAGGAAACAATTAAATCTAGATACGACATGGTGGGTGGAAAACCCCTAGCACGAGCTAACACACTACTTGCAATTCTCTCTGCAATTGGAGACCCATCTTCTTGTTGCATTCTATTCCAAAAATATTCCAGGTCTATGTGTCCAAGATCAGTATCCTTCACTTTGGACAAACCATTTTCAATTACAGAGGCAATTGGGAACCCTTGATACTTGTATTTCCTCTTGACTTGTTTCAAAAACTAGAGAACGAAATCTTTTGAAACCATTAGGGACACCAAAGAGGCTCATAAAACATTTAGGGAAAACTGACTACCCAAACTCATGAACGAAAAATTGTTCTTCTTCACCCAAACAAATAAAAGTGCTTAATTTATAGTAGGCAAGAAAAAGCAAGTAGGGGAGCCGATCATCTAACCTGGTTATGAATATCTTCATAGACCTTTAGCTTCAAACTCCAGAGCTCCTCCAACATTATCTTGTCACAATGCGAAATAAGTCTCTTCGTTGCAAGGTGGTAGCTTTAATAAGACTTCACATCAAATCTCATTAAATCTCATTAAACTTGGTGGCAAAAAGTACCGAGTAATTCATAATGATCCTCTTTAATTTCTGTTCAAAAAATGTGTGAACACTTCCCCCAATACATTCCAAATTTAACATAAATGGATAGGTGTCAACATGTTGTACATGCTAGCTATTGAAAAGATGGTGCTTTGAAAACCAGAATACACATTCAGTCGGAGTGCCGGCAATTTTGAGAAGTAATGAACTGACAAATCAAGAGTTTGAAAGTTCAAAGAACTTCTCACTCTCTGACTACAAAGGACTCTTCAATGAACCATCACAAGATCGAATAGTAAGGTTAAGACACTGATTTGAGTGAGGAGTCGAGGAATCAGGTGGTTCTAGAACTCTTAAACTTACCGACTAGGGTATAGAAAAGCACAAGATCGCCAACTAAGAGTGAAATTGGCTAAGTAAAAGACCGCGACTTACAAAGAGGGTGAAAAGAATAAAGAATAAGGAGGGGGACTTTGACTTAACATATGAAATGACTAAAAATTTTGATTATAAGGTAACATGGAGTAAGGATGACTTGCATTTGGATTTATTTCTTGAATTTTTGGAATGTTTTGATTTTTTTTTTGAGTTTTTGACTTTTTTTATTTTTTTGGATTTGTGTAATGTTTTGATTTTTTTTTATTTTTCTATTTTTTGGTTTTTTTGAATTTTTTTGGATGTTTTAATTTTTTTGGATTTTTGATTTTGTAGTGCAGTTGGATAGCCTTAGTGCTAGATACCAATAACAAGGGAACATCATAGATAGGTAGATGGATGGGTGATAGTAGATAATGGAAGGGAGGGAAAAGGGAAGGATGGGTGAATCTAGGAATTGATCTCCAAGGACGATGTTGTATAGGAATAACATGTCGTAATCTAGGTATGAGACTCAATATATGGCATGACAATGCTTGCAATGATAGGATTGATAGGATGTAGTGGGAAGTATTAGATACATCAAGAGGTGTCCAAAGTGTGATTCAACATTTTGCCCCTATCTTTATCAAAATCAACAAGAGGAATGAAGGATGGATTGGATCAAGGGGATAATTATGTAGATATGATATTGGATAAGGAAGATATGATAGGAAATAATAGGATGAGATGAGACAACATGCCCCCAAGTGTAAGGTGCATAGACAATTGGTCTACACATGACCCCTGTTTGCCAGGTTTTCATCATGGTACTTATCCAAGGCACCTGTTTCCCAAGTTTTCACCATTGGACAAAGGATTTCTTTTTACTTTTGTTGTTTTTTAATTTTTTTTATTCATTTTTTTTACTACTTTGATGGGATGGAGGATGAGGAATCAAGCGTTTGTTTCCAATAGCAAGGTAGCATGTTAGCATTTTAATGCATGTTTGCACATGGACTAGAGCATGTAGCATTATGCGCATGGATGTTGGTATATGCGAGAAGATGGAAATGGAATGGATGGTGGATTATGATGTGGGTGATGGATGGAGATGGAGGGATAAATGGGCAGTGGAGAAAAAGCATGGACCATAGAGGAATGATGGGGAAATATGTCAGATAAGGGATATAAGCTTAGGGGATGTAGGTATGTGGAGATGTCATGGAATTATGGGGAGGCAAGACCAACGGTTGCATACATATTAATAGATTTGGAAGCCTTTGACTTTGATGGGGAGTGGGGAGTAATGGGAATCAGGAGAGGGGATTGAGGCATCTTCGATTTAGGGATTTAGGAACCCAAATTAGCTTAGGATTTGTAGGATTTTTTAATGGGGAGCAGGATTTTTGGAATTTGGGGATGGATTGAGATGTGGATGATTCATTTGAAGTAATTGTTGGTTTCTTGGGGACCCACACCATTTTCATTTTGTCTTTTAGGTGTGTGGTCATATGTAGCTTTTAAGATGGATTTGGCTTTGAATTTGTGAATTGATGCCCTATGGCATGATATTCTTGATGCTCTTGTGGATATTCTGCTCTTTGTGTGGGAGCATCCAATTTTTTTTTGATCTCATGGGATTGGAAATAGCTTCATATGGGGTCGATGTGTGCATTCATTGGCCATGATTAGGAATGATAGGGGTATAAGGGAGCAGTATGTGTGGATGGAGGGATGTGTGTACTGTTGGATGAAGGGATTAGGGAATAGAAAAATAGGAATATTAGGAGTTGGAAGGAGTGGAGGAAGAGTGGATGGAGGGAGATGTATGGTCCCATGCTTTTGCGAATGGTATGACGATGGAGGAGGGATGGCAACATATGAGTTGGAGGCACGATAAGAAACACTAGGACATGGAGTGGAAGAAGTAGCTGGAGGAGGCGTGGAGGTGGTACCAACATCTTTGGATTGTCTTGCTTTGGATGTAAAATGAAGGCCATGCACTCGCGGATGGATGGTGACATGGATGGGCTCTAAGATGCCTTGTTTATGAAGGCCTAAACATGTCACATCTCATTTTTATGGACTATCTAATCATTCTAGATGAGAGAATATTTACAATGATTGTTTTACGTTGAGTAAGTCCCATGTGTGTAAAGGTAATATCATGATGTATATATTTGTGTAAATTGGAAAGTTGATTTAAATATTAAACAATTATCAATATGATGGTAATGATTTGCTTCCGCTATGTTTTGGGGAACTAACATATTGACGTTGATTTGAGTGCAAATGAATGCAGGTACTCATCAAAGATGAGAACATGGTTGAGGTAGAGATGTTCTAGCCACTTGGCAAGAACTATTCGGGATGGTTAATTCTGATGCAATTACACACTCATGTAGTCTCATATTGCATTTTGAATGGTTTATTATGCATTAATTGTGTGGATAATAAATGTGATTGATTTTTAGATGCTTAGAAAATTATTGTGTTTTTAATTGTTAGGAAAATCCTTTTCAAATGCATGATTTGATTATAAAAATTAATGTCTTTTTGAATTATATTATAAATGGTGTATTGTCTTTTTTTAAATAGTGAATATATATATAAATATATATATATGGTTATATTTTATATATTTAAATAATTAATAAATAACACTTTCTATTTATATGAGTATAGATGTTTGGAAGACAATATGTTAAATTAGATTTAAAACAATTATATTAAATTGTGAATATATATATAATTTTATTATTCTTGATTGATTAAGAGCGTTTTTGTGTTAATTAAAAACAATAAAGTATATTAATAGTACTATTATATTTAGAAAATGAATAAAAGAATTAAATTTAACCTATTGTCATACATACAACAGTAAGCTAATTAAATAGATGATATTTCAATGTAAAGAGAAATTTGTGAGCTTTTTAAATAGTTGATTCTCATGCAAATCAAAGTTGAACTTTAGTTAACTAAAAAGGAAAGGTAAACCAAGAATGGTGAATGCCAATTTTAGAGAAGATTTAGAATAAAAACAAAGGAGGTTAGCAGAAAACATAATCAGCTACAAGTGACCAATAGCTTTGGTTGAAGAAGCAACAAAAAAGAATGAGAAGGTTGCGATTGGAGGAGTGAGTGAACAAGGCAGAGTCGACCCCTCTGAGAAAGTGAAATTGACCAGGTATTTTCCTTATTTATTATTGCAATAATTATCGGTTGTTTTTTTTCTCCTTGGCAATTTTGTTTTCCTTATTGTATGTGGAGTAAATCAATCGCCCTATCTTTCTGGCTGTTGGAAATCAACCCTCTAAAAATGACTAACCTTAGCTAGTTCCTTATCTCTGATTTGTTGATTAGATCTCTCTTGTCCCTAGCATTGACCTATTGTTTGGATACGTTAATAGCTTTTTAAAAATCTGAGCGATCGGCCTTCTATTTCTTTTCCTGTTGCTGGTCCTTTGTAGCCACGCTGATGATATTGACCAGACCGCCTATTTCTAACTTTCCCTACCAGTTCTAAACTTATTATCTAGTCAGATTTAATCCTCTATTTTTATTCTATTTCTCTCTTGGCTGCCACCTTAGATAGATCTCTTTTCTTTGGCCGCCTAGTTGTTTGGTAAGAACAACGTTCTCTTCAAACCTGAGTTGAATATACCTTGATCTTGTGTTTCTGTGTGGATTGACCTAATATGAGTTGGTCGCCAGTGTTTTATTTGCTACTTGTGCATGACCTTTTACTGGTCATTTGCTTTCTTTCTTGGCAGATCATTGTTTCTTTATTTTTATGATAAGTAAAAATGTCTCCTTCTTGATATTGTTTACTGTTGGAAACATAGCTAAAACCCCAGACACGATTAAAATTATTCTCTATCAGACACTAGTAATACCATTGTAAATATTTCTACATAATGATAGATTCAGTCTTTATTTATCAACCTCTTCTTAAAGATTAAAACAAGGTACAAGTAATATAAACTTAGGTGTTAATAAGAGATTCATGTAGCTAACTATTCCTTTATGGGTTGTTCAAAATATTATCTAAACATTATCTTGAATGAAAGTAAAATGTTCTAAAACTCTATCCTATATTTTATTTTATTCAATTACAGTTCCTGTCGCAACTGCGACAGGAAGACTGTTTTCTTGATTCTAGACTTCCTGTCACAGAAATGACAACAAGGTCTGAATTTTATATAAACTTATTTTTATTATATAGATAAATGGACTAAGATAGTTCTTGTCATAGATATGATAGTAGGATTGATTAGTTCAACTTAGAATGACTATTATATGGTGAAATATGATTGAAATATGGACTAGAAATTATATAAAATTGACAAACTTATAGATGCAATTGTATGAACAAAAGATGGATTATTGCTTGGAAAGTGTGTTTCCTTGATTAGAGTTTTGGAAAAGGGATTTGAAATGATTTATAGGAGAACATTGATTTGCTTTATTGTATTTATTGATCTTGAGGAAAGATAGAACTAATATTTTTAAACATAAGTATGCATGAAACCTTATTGTATGAGAGTGAAGTAGTCAAACCTCATCATTTGATTTTATTGCTTGGATTATGAAATAGTAGTTGAATATGAAGTAAAATCATTAGTTTCTACAATCTATTTAAACCATGTATTTATACTAAGTGAGAATATAATCAGATTACAAAATCTATATTGTTTTTAAAAAGATTTATAATGTTCTTCATTATTGTTTGATCAAAAAGTGTTCTTTCTTTATTGATGCATGGGGAAGGGATTTAGAGATGGTCATAGGTGATTTTAGATCTTTATTCATTGATTTTATTTATTTACTTCTTGGGGAAAGAAGGTAAATTTTTATCTAAGAATGTTATTGGGTTACTTTCTGGACTAGGATGTCGAATGTGGATCTTCAGAGATGGCTTTTCCTCTTTTTGGGAATTGAACCAAGTTACTATTTAAAGGATTAGATCTAATCGAGATGACATTGAAATACATGTTTATTTGTCTAGCAAAACTTATTTATATATATCTCAGCCACATCTTGTTGTGAGACAATCTACTTTTCATTATTTAGAAATGCACATTCAGACATCAGGGTTGCATCGGGTGTTCTCTCCTGCCAGTTGTTTCTAGGTAGCTAGACATTTTGTGTAGGGCTGTGTTTCCTTCGTTTTATAAAGGGATCTAGGGAAGTGTAATTGCTTCATGGTTGGGTGGAAAATCACCTGGGCCATGTTCCCGTCTCTCGGCTCGTAGGTGGTGGGCCACTTGGTTCATACGACTGATGAGCATATTGATTCATTTATTCTTGTTGAACATGATTATTGGATGTTACGTTATGGTATGATTGTCAAAGGACTTTCTGTATGATTTTATAGTGGTTTTACCTGGAATGAGCATGCGAGTTGTAAGATTTAATGACTTATTCGATTTATATTGATGAGATTATCTTTTGCAAGATTTAATGATTCTTATGGATTCTTATTTATGAGGTTTCTCTTTTGAGAAGATTTATTGACTTTATTGAATCTTATTGTCGATATTATCTTTTATTTTGATATTGTAATTAAGCAAATTAATTACACTCCCTTTTTATCTTTTGGAAGTTCTATTTAAGTGGATTATTTACATCTTTTTACTTTTTGCAATATGATGTTGTATTTAAGTGGATTATTTACTTCATTTTACTAAATATTTACTTTTGTGATGGTTTGAGGGCTTTTACATTTGGGATCAGAGTGTGGTTCTAGCATTGGGAGCTCTAGGTGTGTGTGTTGCTCAGTTTGATTGAGCATGTGTGGGTCCTTATGTGTTGGCTTGTTGTGGATAGCATGTGCCTTCTTTTTCTTTTTACAGGGTTAGATAGACCCTGATAATTGTTCTTGAGTATGAATGACTAGGTTCTTTTCTTCTTTTAGGGTTATGCATTAGTATGTGAAAGAGGATGTTGGATCATATGTTTGACTTATTTTATTTTGTCTTCTGGTGAATGCTGGCTTGAAATGCATGTTGCATTGTTTCATTGAGAGCATGATCATGAATATATATATATGTGTGTGTGTGTGTGTGGTTATAAGAAAGATAGTATTACATTGCCTCATTGAAGTTTAAGGAAAGAAATGATAACTATTGCTTGTATGAAAGAATGGTGTTGTGAAATCTTGGTTTGTGAACCTGATTTTGCCCTAACTTAAATCTTGGTTGTTGAATGTTTGCAAGTATATGACTATATGAATGTTTTATTTTGCCACAAATTTGTGTTTGAAAGAAGAATGGCGATTTTGATTTCTATGCTTTCAGAAAGTTGCCTTCCAGGATGGGTGCCGAATATGGGGAAAATAGGGAACCTTAGGTTTCCTTTTCAAAACCTACCCACTGTTAATTAGTTTTATGTATTTAATTATCTACCATATCCTGTTAATGAGATGTTGCATTCAAGTTGGGGATGCATGTAAGTTAACAAGGATGCACTAGGTTTGGTCGGGCATTCTTCAGTTTGATTTTGATTCCGTGGATCGGAATGCAATCTTTGTTGCTAGGTATCTTGATTGATGTTGTGTCAAAATGATCTTATGATATGGAAGTGTTTGAAATCTTAGAGGACTAGGTTGCTTGTGTGATTGAATGTGTTCTCTTAACTCACCCCAATTTGGATCCAGGCGTAGTGTAGCATCGTACTCCCTCTCTAGTGGCTAGAATTAGTCACATAGTTCATGTAATGTGAAAACTTTTGAATTTTGATATTTATTTATTCGACTTTGATAATTTCTCTAAATGTTGTAAAGACCAACATTGAAAAATTTTATTCTTATTTATGAAAAAATATAGCCATCAAAATTTGATATTTACTTCTCTTGCAACCCTAATGGTCATGTTGGTTTTACTGTTGAAATTGTGCGCATTTTTATACCTTATTGTTGGAACTGAAATTTTATGTTCTTCAAATTTTATTTATTTATTTATTAGTGGTGGCTATGCTTGAATGTTTTTAAACTGTTGGTCATGTATCATGTTATGTTTTCTATCATGTCCATGATGAGCCTCTGATAGGTTGTGTAAGGGAGTAGGATACAGAGAATATACTATCTCATATAGAGTGTGTTACTAAGAGCTTTGGTAGATTGATTTAACATTGTTGAAGTGTTGAAGTTCTGAATTGGATTTTGGTGTCACTTTGGATCACTCGAAGTAAGTTGAAATTTTGAAGGAAATTTTTGATAGAAGAATTGGAAAAAGTTAATAAAGAATTGATGAATATTAAAAGGAGTAATATAGAATATATGGAAAGAATAAAGGTGTTAGGAAGGGGAAAATATGAAATTTTTTGTGAAAATGACCTTTTAGAAAAAGAATTGGTGAAAGAAGAGTTGACGTTGTTTAAGAAATGAATAATTGCAAGGAAAGTTGAAGAAGCTAGAAGAAGGAAATTCAAATAGAAAGATCAAATTGATGAGTTAAAATGATTGTTTGCAGTATGCCAAAAAGAAAATGAATGTTGGAAATCAAGCCATTAATTTGTGAAGTCTCATGTGACAGATGATTTATGATCTTTTGATCAATCACTTGGTAGTTTGCTGAAGAATGTAAAGGATGAAAATGATGATGAATCTGCTATCATAGCTAGTTGTTTGGATGATAATGTTGGTTTGAAAATCTTGAAGAAAATTGAATATATAGGTGAAGGTTTGGGTAAGCATGAGCAAGGAATCAAAGAGCTCATTGAATCAATTGTGGGGACTAAGTATGAAAGTCTCAGGTGTCGAGGTAAAGGAAAAGAATAGACAAATGTTTTTGCAAATACTAAGAAGTCATTTCAAGAAAAGAAGATTTTACATTGTTCATATTGTGATAGAGGACATAGAAGTGAAAATTGTTGGAATTTACATCGTTGCAAAAATTTGTGGTTTGAAAAGAAAACATAGTGAAAACATATGTTAGAATATAGAGTTTTCAAAAAAATGAATCTAGGACAAGTTGTTTAAAAATGAGTTGTGATTGGATAAATGATATTTGATTGGCAAAAGAAAAAGGAAAAGAGTTGAACAACAAGAATAAAACAACTGAATATAGTGAATCGCCAAGTTCATAGAATAGAAAGAAATTGAAGAAATCGAATTGTTTTAGCATTGTCCAAAAGCACGAGAAAGACAAGAAAGAGTTTTCCAAGAATTTTGAATTGTAGATCATATTGAAGATAAATTTTGGTTACAAGTAATGAAAGAGGAAATGGATTCCATTGGTAGGAATGATATGAGAAGTATAGTTTTAGAGGAGTTGTTTGCACAATCATTGGATATAACCTAGTTGGTGCACCTTTGGAGTTTTGTCTTATTGTTGGAGATCTCGACTAATGTTTGTTTAGAGGACTGATTTTTGATATTATATTGTGTTACCATGCGATTGCATGTGCATTATGATGATTGATTTGTGTCTATGATGAATTGATTTATGCCTTCTTGGTGTGCATTAAAGATGTTATTGTTACTCTTATGCTAGAATAAGTGTAATTGAGTGGTAGTTGTACTATGTGATGGATTAGATATTGAATTGGCAATTGTGCCATGTGAACTGATTGATTGATTATACTTGGGTTTTTTGATGGACACAATGTTAAATGCGAAATTGAGGTATTGTTTTGTATAAGGTTGAGTAGGACCTATACTTTGGTGGATGGTGCCACATGGGAGGATGTAAAAGGACATTAATATGCTTTCTTAGAATTAATGATACCATAATGATACTACGAGTTATTGTAATTGCTTTAAGATACTTTGATACTTTGTTGATGGTAGATTGATTCATTATTACTTTTGATGTGTAATAAGACATCGGGATGATGTCTCTTCCAAGTGGGGAAGGATGTCATGTCTTACTTTTTATGGACTACATAATTATTCTGGATTAGAGAATATTTGCCATGATTGTTTTATGTTGAGTAAGTCCCACTTGTGTAAAGGTAATATCATGATGTTATATTTGTGTAAATTGGAAAGTTGATTTAAATATTAAAAAATTATCGATATGATGGTAATGATTTGCTTCCACTATGTTTTGGGGAACTAACCTATTGACGTCAAGTTGAGTGCAAATGAATGTAGGTACTTGTCGTAGACAAGAACATGGTTGAGGTAGAGATGTTCTAGCCACTTGGCAAGAACTGTTCGGGATGGTTAACTCTGATGTAATCACACACTCACGTAGTCTCATATTACATTTTGAATGGTTTATTATGCATTAATTGTGTGAATAATAAATGTGATTGATGTTTAGATACTTAGAAAATTATTATGTTTTTAATTGTTAGGAAAATCCTTTTCGAATGCATGATTTGATTGTAAAAATTAATTTCTTTTTGAATTATATTTTAAATGGTGTATTGTAATTTTTTAAATAGTGATTATATATATATATATATATATATATATATATATATATATATATATATATGGTTGTATTTTATATATTTAAATAAATAATAAATAATGCTTTCTATTTATATGAGTATAGATGTTTGGAAGACAATATGTTAAATTAGATTTAAAACAATTATATTAAATTGTGAATATATATATAATTTTATTATTCTTGATTGATTAAGAGTGCTTTTGTGTTAATGAAAAACAATAAAGTATATTAGTAGTACTATTATATTTAGAAAATGAATAAAAGAATTAAATTTAACCTACTGTCATACATGTGACAGTAAGCTAATTAAATAGATGATATTTCAGTGTAAAGAGAAATTTGTGAGCTTTTCAAATGTAAATCAAAGGTGAACTTCAGTTAACTAAAAAGGAAAGGTAAACCAAGAATGGTGAACGCCAATTTTAGGGCAGATTTGGAATAAAAACAAAGGAGGTTAGCAGAAAATGGAATTAGCTACAAGCGACCAATAGCTTTGGTTGAAGAAGCAACAAAAACGAATGGGAAGGTTGCGATTGGAGGTAGAAGGAGTGAGCGAACAAGGTAGAGTCGACCCCTCTAAGAAAGTGAAACTAACTGGGTATTTTCCTTATTTATGAATGCAAAAATTATTGGTTGTTTGTTTTCTCCTTGGCAATTTTGTTTTCCTTATTTTATGTAGAGTAAATCAATCACCCTATCTTTCTAGTTGTTGGAAATCAACCCTCTAAAAATGACCAACCTTAGCTAGTTCCTTATCTTTGTTTTGTTGATTAGATCTCTCTCTCGTCCCTAGCGTCGACCTGTTGTTTGGATGCGTTAATAGCTCCTTAAAAATCTGAGTGATCAGCCTTCTATTTCTTTTCCTGTCGCTGGTCCTCTGTAGCCACGTCGATGATATTGACTAGGCCACCTGTTTCTAACTTTCCCTACTAGTTCAAAACTTATTATCTAGTCTGATTTAATCCTCTATTTTTATTCTATTTCTCTCTTAGATGCCACCTCAGATAGATCTCTTTTCTTTGGCCACCTAGTTGTTTGGTAAGAATGGCTTTCTCTTCAAACCTAAGCTGAATATGCCTTGATCTTGTGTTTCTGTCTAGATCAACCTGATATGAGTTGGTCGCCAATGTTTTATTTGCTACTTGCGAATGACCTTTTGCTTCCCGTTTGCTTTCTTTCCTAGCAGATCATTGTTTCTTTATTTTTATGATAAGTAAAAATGCCTCCTTCTTGATATTGTTTATTGTTGGAAACATAGATAAAACCCCAAATGTGGTTAAAATTATTCTATGTCAGACACTAGTAATACCGTTGTAAATCTTTTTGCATAATGATAGATTCAGTCTTTATTTATCGACCTCTTCTTAAAGATTAAAACAAGGTACAAGTAATATAAACTTAGGTGTTAATAAGAGATTCCTATAGCTAATTGTTCCTTTATGGGTTGTTCAAAATATTATCTAAACATTATCTCAAATGATAGTAAAAATTTCTAAAACTTTGTCCTATATTTTATTTTATTCAATTACAGTTCCTGTCGCAACTGTGATAGGAAGACTATTTTCTTGATTCTAGACTTCCTGTCACAGAAATGACAGTAAGGTCTGAATATTATATAAATTTATTTTCATTATATAGATAAATGGACTAAGATAGTTCCTATCACAAATATGATAGTAGGATTGATTAGTAAAACTTAGAATGACTATTATATGGTGAAATATGATTGAAATATGGATTAGAAATTATATAAAATTGACAAACTTATGGATGCAATTGTATGAACAAAAGATGGATTATTGCTTGGAAAGTGTGTTTCCTTGATTAGAGTTTTGGAAAAGGGATTTGAAATGATTTATAGGAGAACATTATTTGTTTTATTCTATTTATTGATCTTGAGGAAAGAAAAAACTAATATTTAACATAAGTATGCATGAAACCTCATTGTATGAGAGTGGAGTAGTCAAACCTCATCATTTGATTTTATTGCTTGGATTATGAAACAGTATTTGGATATGAAGTAAAATCATTAGTTTCTACAATCTATTTAAACCATGTAAATACAAATTGAGAATATAATCAGATTACAAAATCTATATTGCTTTTAAAAAGATTTATGATGTTCTTTATTATTGTTTGATCAAAAAGTGTGTTTTCTTTATTGATGCATGGGGAAGGGATTTAAAGATGATCATAGGTGATTTTGGATCTTTATTCATTGATTTTATTTATTTACTTTCTTATTTACTTCTTGGGGAAAGAAGGTAGATTTTTATCTAGGAATGTTATTGGGCTACTTTCTAGGCTACGATGCCGAATGTGGATCTTCAGAGATGGCTTTTCCTCTTTTTAGGATTTGAACCAGGTTACTATTTAAAGGATTAGATCTAATCGAGATGACATTGAAATAGATGTTTATTTGTCTAGCAAAACTTATTTATATATATCTCGGCCACATCCTATTGTGGGACAATCTCCTTTTCATTATTTAGAAATGCACATTCAGACATCAAGGTGGCATCGGGTGTTCCCTCCTGCCATTTGTTTCCAAGTAGCTAGACATTTCGTGCAGGGTTGGGTTTCCTTCATTTCATGAAGGGATCCAAGGAAGTGTAATTGCTTCATGGTTGGGTGGAAAAGCACATGCATCATGTTCTCATCTCTCAGCTCGCAGGTGGTGGACCACTTAGTTTGTGCGACTGATGAGCGTATTGATTCATTTATTGTCATTGAACATGATTATTGGATGTATTATGGTATGATTGTCAAAGGACTTTGTGTATGATTTTATAGTACTTTTACCTAGAATGAGCACGCTAGTTGTAAGATTTAATGACTTATTCAATTTATATTGATGAGATTATCTTTTGCAAGATTTAATGATTCTTATGGATTCTTATTTATGAGGTTTCTCTTTTGAGAAGATTTATTGACTTTATTGAATCTTATTGTCGAGATTATCTTTTATTTTGATATTGTAATTAAGCGAATTAATTATACCCCCTTTTATCTTTTGGAAGTTGTATTTAAGCAGATTATTTACATCTTTTTACTTTTGGCAATGTGATGTTGTATTTAAGTGGATTATTTACTTCATTTTACTTTATTTACTTTTGTGATGGTTTGAGTAATTTTACAAAACCTTTGCCTTGATATTTCATGTTTTGGAACATACGATATGCAATTGGATTTTTGTTGTTTTGGAAACAAGACCCGAGTCCATTTTTAGATGTAGAAGGTGGGGTGGTGGAAGAAATTTGTTTCTCTTTGACAAGAGAACCACCATGGATGAAAGTAGTAGGACAAATTGGATAGAATAATGGATTTGGAATGAGGTCCATAGGAGTTGGTGGAGGATCAACATGAGATAATGGAGGATCCACAAGAGACAATGTAGGATCATGCAATGGATGACTTGGGATGCTTGAATCTTGACTAACATTATGCTCAGTAGTAGGGAAAGTGATAGGATCCAAGTTACTTGTTTGGTTATCTATGCTTTCTTGGGGATCAAGTGTCTCATTTTGGGAAGACGGTGTTGTGGAAGGATGAATAGGATTAATTTGGATATCTTGTTCATGGATGGTTGTGGGATTATGGATGGGTGAAGTGATAATCTCTAGCTCATGTAATTCATGAAGTGGGATAAGAGGATCATCATGGCTCTCGTGATCATAGATAGGGTCTTGATCATAGAGGGGAGCTTGATCATAAATGGGAGCTTGATCATGAATAGGACCTTGATCATGGATAGGAGTTGGAGGAGTTTGAATAGTTTGATCTTGACTTGGTAAGGAGCAATGTGGATCATGCTTTGGATTTGACACTTCACATAGCTCTTGAGTGTGGATAGGGATGGAGGTGGCACGGATGGACATGATAGGCCTTGGATGTTCAACAATATGGCTACATGATGGGTCTTGTTTTGCATTCATGCTAGGTGACTCTTCAAAGGGCTTGATAAGCATAGGAATGGATAATGGTGTTGGGGTGATATACATGTTATGAGGAGGTTCAAGGATAGACATTTGAGTGCATGATGGTATTTTATTCCATGCTAGGAATCCTTGGGGTACATCCTTCATGAATTATGGAGTAAGATAAGTATAGGTATATTGGGTCACATCCTTCATGATGGAAGATATTGTGGGCTTCAGATTAGGATCAATTGGAGGAATAATAGGATTTGATGGTGGATTAGGAGTGGATAGATCGCATGGTGGAGGCATAATAAGGGTTAATGGACTAGGTGGTGGATCAGATGGTGGATTGGGTAAAGGAGCATATTGTGGATTGGATGAATGATGATATGGTATATTGGGAGAAGGATTATGATGTGGAAGAATTGCATAGGAAAATGGTTCTTGGGAAATAGATGGAGGTGAATATGTAGATAAAGGATGATATGGATGACCTTGATGTCCCTTGTCATTGGATATACAATTAGGTATAGGGTTGTAACTTGTACTAGCTAATGTTGGATTGTAAGAAGTTTGTATGTCTAAGTATGGATTCACATGGATTTGATGCTTTGGATTTTGCATGGACATGTAAGATGATGTTGTTGATGTGATACCATTAGGAGGATCTCCGGTGATGAGATATGTGAAAGGCTTATCATGGACAAGATTTCTCAATTTGTCCTTAGAGATAGGGTCCAATGTCTCATAGTCATGTTTAAGTTGTTGTATTTGTGCTTCAAGTGGACAAGGAGATGTGTATGATGGAGGTTGGTATGATAGTGACACGTGTTGGATTGAAGATATAGCTTGGGTATGAGATCCATATATGTGTTTAAGCTCCTATATGTCTGCATCATCTAGGTATAAATAGGATATTGGTTGAATTGAAGATGGAGGGGGATTGAACCAAGGTCTATTGATTATCAAGACCATCTTAATGAGGATTCTTGATTATGTGACCAAAGTTTGACTCATTGAAGCATAGGTTTGATTATGGATGGACTAGTGATGTTTCAAAGGATGATGTATGATTAAGGATAGGGGTTGGATGTTTGATTAAAATGGATAGATAGATAATGGATAATTGACTTTAGGGGTTGAGATAAATGGATTAGATTAGTGGATTAGGGGAGTAGATTATGATATGGATTAGGTGATAATGGATGAAGAATTATGGGCTAAGGATTGGAAATGGATTAGGAGGATAGAATGGATTAGGGTTAGGACCTTGATAGGATTAGGATAACTTGATGAAGATTAGGGTCCTATATGATTGATTTAGGCATGGATTAGGGATAGGTTGGGATGAAATGAATAGGATGATTATGGGTGATTAGGGTGATGTGGATAGGATGATGAGGATAAGTGTGGTAAGGTGATAAGATGATTAGGATAGGATGAAGTGGATAAGAGGGATGATTAGGATAATGATATGGATGATGAAGATGATTGGAATAGGATGGATTGGATAGATTAGGATGAAGTGGATAAGGTGAATGATTAGGATATGAGATGGATTAAGATGATTAGGATAAGATATGGATGAATAAAATAATGGATAGGCTATGATTTGAATAAAAATGGATGATTAGGATAGGTGATTAGGATGATTTGGATTGGATTGGATGAAAAAGGATGATGTTGTGGATTCATGTTGTTTCAGATCTACATGTTGTAGATTTGTGATATTCTGTCATTCAAATTGTGAATCTTGTAGTTGTAGATTGGGTATTTTGGATGTGTCAATGGATTCAGATTTGCATGGTTGGTTTTGCAATTTTTCCATTTAAAATGGATGGGTTTTTACAAATCTATGGAAGATTATTTTCATATCATAATTCCCAAGGGTTGTATAGATGGAGACAATATTAGATTTTCATGCACTTCTAGCATGGTTGGTTTTGTAGGGTTTTCATTTAAAATTTGTGGTCTTTTGCAAATCTATGGAAGATCATTTTTGAATCATAATTCTTAAGGGTTGTCTGAGTGGAATTATAAGCATGGTCAGAGGCTTGTTCATTAGCCTTTGGTTCCTAACTTGTGGTTGTCCTAGAGTTGCATATTATGATATTTTAGATCTAATGTTCATGCCATTAGAAGAATGTACATGATGCATCAGTTCTGTTGTTGCTAGTGGAGGTTTGAAAGTGCATGAAATTTTTAGTCTATATTTTTGTGGTTCTTGTTGGTTCCCAAAATTACTACAACCCACAACCCTAAAGCATTACCCAATCACCCAGGCCAGGGGTGTCATCAGAGTGATTGGAAGGTGGTTTATCAATAGGTTTAGGGTGATTTTGGCCAACTTATAGGAGTGCGTAAACTCCTCTACACTTCAAGCTTATCTAGGCTTAGGAGGTTAATCCTGAGGTATCCCTTAACAAGGATTAACAACAATAGAAGATGTTTTCTGGGTCATTTCATTGCAACAATACCCAAATTGTTGTTTTAATCACTAAATACAATCACTAGATTAAGACAATCTTGTTGCACTAAAACCTCTGTATAAGTTGATGAAAAGCACTCTTGCAATAATGGAAGGTGCTAGTATGCATGTTTAGTTTGCTAAAATTGGGACTTTGAAGAATCACTAACAATATTTCCTGGTTACAACACAGAACTACAAGAATGCATATAGTAGTAACTATCTACTTCACACTTTCAGTAAATTTGTTTTAGTTTTTAAAAGAGGTGTGGGTGATCAGACATTTTAGACTGGTGCCTATTAGAATGGGCTACATAGTCCATAGTTCAGTAGAGGATAAGATAATAGAGAAATGGAAACAAGCACTTTTTGGATACCCAGATGCAGAATAATAACCAATGAGGAATATGCTTAGTAATCCTTTATCAAAATAAAATCATTCATATACAACCATGGAAGAGATCATCACATAGCATGTAATGTTTTAAGAATCTGTCATATTCATCTGATCAATGGTTAAAATCATACCACAAAGTGTGGCAAGAGGAAACCCTAGATGAAACTTAGGATATCCTTGAAAAATTACATGAGAAAAAGGAGTTCATACATTGATTCTTGAAACCAATTTGAATATTTTCATAACCTTGTCATCTTCCCTGCTAGAGAACTGGAACTTTTGTCCGTTGAAACCCTAGAGAGCTTTACAATTTTGTTGCCTTAAAAACTACCAAAATACCAACCTTTGAAAATGTATAGCCTTCACAACTCAGATCAGATGTAAAAATGGGAGGGAAAACCACACCAACTCCACCTACTGCAATAAAAACATCAAATTCAACCACCCACTTTGCGTTAATGGTGATAAGGAGAGTTGGTGGCATGTTTTTCCGCATTTTTGGGTGCTTCTAGGCCTTCGGCGGGTGTCAGGTCCACGAGAGAACTTGGAACTTAGGGACTTTTGGAAAAAGTCCAAAAGTCTTGGCGGGTCTCGAAATCCCGCTGGAACCAAAAGTGGCAAAATTCAAAATTGAAATTTTAACCCAAAACTGCACAAAATACTTAGCCCTTTCCTCAAAAAATTATTTGAAAAATTGATTTTGCACCTCCAAATTCGTCTTGAAAAATCAGGGGGTGCAGAAAGATTTTGAACTTTCTAGAGGGTCGTAGGGTCGCGGAGGGATTTTGGAACTTTTGGAAAAAGTCCAAAAGTCCTTGTAGGTCCCGAAGTCCCACAGGAACCTTGTCTAAAAGCCCCTACGGGTCCTGAAATCTCACAAGAACAAAAGGGCTCGTAACAGAAAGAGGTTGAGGAAAGTATATATATATAATATGAAATATAAGTGGTAATACTAGATTTTTTTATACTTTATTTATATTTTATGTATATACTGTCAGGATTTTTGAGAGTGGTTTCGGATCCATAGGAGTTAAAATGCAGAATCTAGAATTTGGAGGATCCATCAGATTTCTGACTTGGCCAAATTTTTAGGCTTTCAGGGTTTTAGACTTAGCCAAAATTAGGGGTCCAACAACATGCATCAAGGTAAAGGCAAAGGGACCCCTTAGGAAAATTTTGAGAAATTGGACAAGATGGTGCAAATATGAGGTTGAAAACCTGGGTGCCAAAAGTTCCAAGTTGCACTATTTTTTAGATATATGATTTTTGTTTTGTTGTTTACTTTGGTTTTAGTTTTTGGTCCATGGCTATGCTTCTCTCACCTTTTTTGTAGGATGCATGTGTGCAACATGAGGTTGTAAGTGTCATTTTGATGTACCTACATATTGCACAGAGAACTTGACAATGGATCTACAGAGTTTTAATGGTGTTGTGTGTGTGCAACAGAGAGATCCACCATGATAATGATAATGTTGGTAGTGAGTTGCTGGTCCTTAGATAATTATAATTATTTGTTATAGACTATTTGGATGCCATGGAGTTGTATATTTTGGTTTGTTGCCCTTTGGCCATAATTGAGCATTGGCGTGTTAAATAATAAAGAGGTAGTGTGATTGATGGAAGAGCATCCCGGGCAAACAAGCAATCGACATCGCCCAAAAATAATTTCAGTTTGTTTTATTCATTTTTGGTGTGTGTCTGTGGCTTTGTTGGCATCTCTCAGTCTTGCAGTATAGGTGGAATGAGCAGATTTGCAATTTTCAGTTTTTTACAGTTTTGGGTTCCGAGGCATAACCGGTTGACTTCACAGAAACAATTTTTTTGTTAAATCGGTGAAGTTTCATGGTGAATCCTTGAAAAAAAAAATTGTTAGAAGCATCCTAGAATTGATGATGAAGCTTTCGTGAGCAGAATCCTTCTATTTTCCAAGATGTAATTGATTCGTGACTTATGGTGGCAATTTGGCAAAGTTTTAAAATTTCAAAATCTGTGAGGTTTGAGGCAAACTGACTTAACAGGAAGCTAGGTAATGTTGATATGCACATCTCTATAAGTTTTCAAAAAAATCTGAGCTCTTGGTAAAAAGTTACATCAAAAGTCAGTTTTATGTTCCATGTATTCATTTCGTAGGCAACATGATGTTATTGTTGGTATATGCTGACACTGGCAATGTTCTTAAGGTACAGATAATGCATTTTGTGAGTTCTTTGCATATGACTTGACTTCCTCCAAAACGAAGTGAATTTGGGTCCAGTCTGGGAATAATGAAGCTTGGGACAGATTTGGCGTATGTTATTATTTGACAACACTTGGGTTGCACAGCTATTCTATGAGCAATATTAAGTGATTGTCATGTTATGAGATTGTGGGAGTGTGTAGACTCCATCTTGCATTTTTCTGCTTGTTTCATGATCACCGAAAGGTGCCATTGGCATGGCGTGCTATCTCCTAGAAAGTTTTGTATGACATTTTTTTGTCATCGCCATTGGTATGCTACAGGGACTTGCATGGACAGTGTGGAGGTTGAAGTATAAATCCAAATGAAGTGATTGGTGCGTTTGGAATGCCCGTGTGGCAGGGTGTGTGTTATTCCATCGTGGGCATAGAACTTATTAAAATATCCAATTCAAACTTTGAAAAAGAGGGCGATGCCTCATATGTAGCAGATATAGAATTTGAAAAGCAATAATTGGCAGATTTCAACGCCAAATTCAAAATACTCTTGGCACATTTCAAAGATGAAAAGAAACTATGGGGGTGGGAAAAATGCCTAGATGTCCAAAAAGGAAAAAGAGGAAACACTGAAGGTTTTGAGATGCCTCTTGGAGACTTTTATTTGTATTTCACTTACTTCCCTGTTTTGGGAGGGTAGAGGGGAGGAGATCCAACGTCTAAGCTACCCAGGAAGAAATAAAAATGCAGTGAATAGGAATTGATGGTGGTCGTTGCCACAAGAAAGTTGCACCTAGTGGAAACATACAGAATTAAGTTCACTGTCAAAGAATTAAGATAAGACAAAAACTACAGATGGAGTAGAAGAAGCCTTTTGAAAACAGAGAATAGTTTCTCTACCAGAAGATCAGTGGAAACATATGAATGGAAGAATAAAAGATACAGTGACAGATTGGAGGCAACGAGCAGAGTGAAGAGGAGTTGTAGAGAGAGGGCAGATTGTCCTGAGAGGCCATAGAAGACCATAGTTGTAAATCATTTTCGGTAGAGTATTGTAGTTAAATTGTTATTGAATTCAAATATCCATAATATAAGTAGTCAATTGTGTTGTAATATGTATTGTGCTAAGAGGAAGAGGTTGAGTGTTTTGAGTTTGTGTGAATTTGTGGCAAGAGAGAGTTTCTTCTACATCAATGATGGACTATTTAGAAGGTCTTTTGAAGGCCATGCATGAAGAAGGAAGAGGTGTCGTCAAATTTTTAAGGATGTGAATTGTGTTAACATGAGAGACTTTCCAGATCATGGTTTAGTGGGAGCTTTATGCAAGAACATAGTTGGTTGTGACTAATTATCTTCTAAGTTGAAGATGATGACAATGATGCCATGGAAAGCTCTTGTACACAGTTGGAGTTTTGGAATGATATGGTTGTGTTTGTAAATCTTCCACATAGAAGTTTATCACAATGCCATGGGAGGCTCTAGATCACTCTTAGTGAAATTTTTTTGGCAATGATGTGAATCTATCATTTATTGACAGATAGTCTTCTAGTATTGAAGATGTGTATTATTGTGACATGGTAAATCCTGAATCAACTATTAGGTCTTGATAAGATATAGGGTTCTTTTTGAGCAAATCTATTTGTTGAAGATAGATGACCTTTTATTATGAAAATGTGAATCATGGTACCATAAGGGATTGAACCTTGAGTTTACATTGATCATGTGGTGGGAGCATTAGCTATGATTTGGAGTTAATCTTTTAGTGTTGAGTACAATGATCATTTTTCTTTGGAGAGTGATGCTCATATATATTGTGGTGTTATAGTTGGAGTCTAGTTGGTATAAGATGATTAAAGGTGTACCTATTATTGCTACATAGATTAAGGTGAGGATGGAGATCTTTTGGTTGTTGGAGATAAAATGTTTGAACCAAATGAGTCTCTTAGTAGGTTTCAATAGAAAGATCGAGGAGCCTACACTTAAGGCTAAATGCGAGTTCAACATGGATCTAATGGGAAGATTGTTCAAAGATTGAGTCAAAGTGATTTAGAGCATCACAAGAAGAATAATCTCGTACCCCATTCTCAAGGAGGTCCACTTGATAGAGAATGCAACTTGATAGACATAATTCACTTATTTTTTTAGATGCATGAACTAGTTTTACTTTGTATTTTAATGTATGTGTCTAGGATTGTGTAGAAGCCAATTTTGAGGATGAGTTTGAGAAATCAAGGGCATGACTAGTAGCGAAGGGTTAATTTTCTAGATGTGAGAATGGATGTTGTCATATCTTCTATTCTATTGAGAAGCTTACATCTTTCAAATTCTTTGATATGTTATTGTTGTGTTTGACCTTGGGGTTGAATAATTAGATGTGAAGATAACTTTTCTATATGGGGATATAGAGAAGGATATCTATGCTACATAGTGAGAGCACTTTGTAGTGAAAAGATCATGGTTTGCAAGATCTCTCTATGGATGCATGTTTGTGAACTATTATGTGTTCTCATTTCTATGGGAATGAAGCTTTTAGTTGAACAATGTTCTTTTAAAGTAGATAAGATAAAGGACATGAGTGACATCCTTTATGTGAGTGCAGTCGGTAGTCTACTATAGATTGTACCAAACAAAACATTGTCAAAGAAGTAAGAGTCCTAAGTAGGTATATGTGCCCATTCTAGAGAAGGATTATTGGATTGTGATGAAAACAATCTTCATGCATCTTGAGACACATCTGAGTGTTTGCTTTGCTACCAAGGATGATGAACTTTTGAGCAAGAAAATGGACATACAAGGATTTGTGGTTTTTTGTGTAAGAGATGTGGATAACAAAATATCTACAAGTGGATATGGGTTTACCTTGTCTTGTGGTGAGGTTAGTTGGATGAGTGAGAAATGGGCTATGGTTGTTCTTTTGGCTATAGAGGCAAATTATATAACATCTACTTGTGCCTATAAGGAGGAGATTTGGTTTTAGGGAGTACATTCAAATATTAGGTTGAAACAAGATTGAGTATAATAGTCAGAATGTCACCAAAGTGCTAGAGAACCCCACTTTTTCATATGCAGATGAATTACTTTGATATGTAGTTTATAGATGCTGCAATTACTTTGATAAAACCCATGAGCACAAAGGAGTTCAAATGGTGCAAGATGGCTATGTGGATGTTTTATCTTTGTAGTAAGCTTGTTTTTTCAATGTTTGGCCCCTTATGCAATGTATACAACATGTGGAAGAATGCTGGGAAAAGTGTTGTACACACCTTCCATTGAAATATTTGATATTTTGTAAAGTTGTGGTCCATATTAAAATGGAGTGCCACACTTTGTGGGAGCTCAATATTTTTCTAAGGAGTTGGTGTGTGTAACATTGAAAATACATTTAATATTAATGACACATTGGGGAAAATGCATTTAGTATTTGGTGAGTCATGGTTCTAATAATCACATAGTTTATTGGGCCCATTTGAGGAATGCATTTAATATATTGAGGTCATTGTAAAATGCATTCAATATTGTAGAAAATATTTAATACTTGACCCACATGTAGCAAGCCAATCTTGAGTTCTAGGCTTGAAGAGTGAAATTGATGTGCTTTAGAGAATATGTTGTCATTTGGTCCTAGTGACATACTTGGATACCCACCTTGGAGATGCACTTGGGTGCATTGATTATGGGTGCTTGGAGCATTAAATAATGATGACAAGAAAACTTAGTATTCCCTTGCTTGTTGCTTCCTTGCCTATAAATAAAAGGTTTGGGATGGAAGTTAGACACCACTTATATTTGTTCATTGTGAGTGAAGCTAGGTGTAAGCACTTGGAGGCTTGAGTTGCTTATTCAAGAGATCCTGAGAAGCATGGAGGGGGACACGTGGATCTCATTTGTTCTTGGATTGATCTCATTCAGAATGCAACAATGATTGATCACTGTTGTTGAAGAATGCTATATCTTGAATGGTTTCCTCTTTGATTGAGAGTGTTGATCTCCATGTGAAGGTTTGAGCCTAATATTGTATTGTAACTATATTGTTGTTGAGAATACATTGGTTTTGTGTTTTAAATGTCAAGTTTTTACTAAATTTTTTTCACAATATATCAATATTTTTCTCTTATGTGATTGTTCTGTCTTTTTTTTCATTCTTGTATGTGAAGATGTAGAATTTGTGTAGATCTAATGACTTGTGACATCTTTCCTTGCAAGGTGAAAATTGTTGCATATATTTCCCTTCATTTAATATCATAACTTAGTTTTGAGTTTTAATACTACTAGTGTCAAAGGAATTTCTTTTTAATTGACAAAACTCAAATGAAGGGATTGCCCTTTTGAAGTTTTCATAACTTTGTATCCTTAGTAGTTCCCTAAGCACCATTCTCCCATTGTTCTTTTTCTTTTACCACATTAATTGTAAAATGTCATATTACATTATATTCCCAAAAAAAAGTACCTGGGGAAAGGACCCAATAGATAACAATGATTCAATTGTTGCTATGGTGCCACACAACAATCCCCCCCCCCCCAATCTTTTTTTTTTATGGAGGGACCTAGCACGGGCACGAAGCTCGCGAGCACACCTCAGGACTAAGGGGTATCCATTCCGCCAAATTCGCCCGGGGTATGATCTCGGCCTCATCCCTTAAGATGTCGGGGCCTTGCACTCAACAAAACTTGATCCCTGGTGGGCTCATTTGGAGCCATTCAACTTCACCAGCAGTACTTGTAAAGTTAAACACTAGTAACCATTATGTTTGTACCTATAAATGGACCAAACATCTCTATTTTTACAAGTCACATTTAAGCAATTACCAGTCATATGACAGCACATAAAACAATCAATAATACAAGTATCATGCTCATTTTTCAATCTAGTTTTTCTGTTGTGTGTGTTTTAGGGCAACTTAGCAAAGACATCACTGATGTTGTTACATTGTTGATACTCCTTATCCAAAACAATAGCTTTAAGCTCTTAACGGGGTGTACTGAATTTTAGACAACGCGTTTCAAATAATGAAACTTGGTTTAATGACAGTGAAGAGCTCCAGCCAAAACTTCATGGCCTCGTAGCTCCAGGCCTTTTTTCAGGCGAAACCATTTTTAAACGCCTCATGTAATAAACGTTGTCCCCCTTTGCACCACCACAGAAATGCACATATGACCTCAAATTTGAGGCGCCCGCTTATGTTCTGCACGGGAGGAGAGAGACAATTTAATAGAAGAAGAAAACCCTAACAGGGTTTGCCAAGGAGAAGAGGTGTTCCTCATATTGGGTAAAGGAAATCCACAATGGCCAACAAGCGACGTGTCTGAACTAATGCCACGCAGAATGCATGGAGAATGCCTCTTGTTAAAACGTGTCTTGCAGTTTCTTTTCCTAAAGACTCTAAAGGTTAGGGAAGGCTAGTATTTTTTATTTCCTTCAATTTTTTTCTACAAGATGGACCCAGGAAACCCAGGAAAATTCTTATACGAACGTAAGAGAATTTAAAAACAGTAATTATCTTTCTGGTTTTTGGTTGTGAACGGTCCCTACCCAAAAAGAAATGACAAACTATGATTACTATAATCTCTTCCGAAGGCAGGGGCTAATAAATGCAACTTCTAATTTTTCTTAGAAGATGACTAGTTGCTACATGTATTGGAGGTTGAGTGTCAGAATTTAGTCATCCAAATTTCACCTGCAAGTAATTCATTAGAAAACACATACTACGAAAATCCTTGCTAGTAATAAAGTTTGCAGAGCACCAACTATAAAGTATCAATAATATAATTATTGTTAGACATCAGTGCCATCTTTGAAAAGTACTTTGTTGGAGTTTGACAAGTGTAGTTTTTGGATTTAACTGTGTAAATTTATTTGCATCAACCTTTTAGATCACATTCAGAGATCTATCATTAAGATGAGGATATAATGATAAGTAGGATAGTCTACTTAGATACTTTCAAAAAAAAAATGGCAGGGATAAAGGGTAAGGACCAAGTTGGAGAGGAAAGGAGTAAAAAAGAAATAATTATAGTAATAAAAATTAAAAATTACAAAGTTGTCTATTAAAAATTAGTTTATTTTGCTATATAAAAAGATTCAAGAAGAATAGAGAAGGGAAGAAAACAATGAAATCTTGATTATTAAGGAAGATAACATGTTACATTGTGCTGTTGCTTCCATTCTTTACTAGGAAATGTGGCTGAGCATACAAACTGCTGTGAGCTAATCCCCTGGAACTGTGCGCTTCCATAAGCTCCAAGGTTGAAAGGTATTCCCTTTCAGAAAAACATAATCCCTCTTTGGATTTGCTATTAGCACTGCATCTAAGGAAATGTTTCCTGCATTTACAGCTGGTTAGACATCTTCTTTGGCTAGCTATTGTTAACGCTTGAAACTGTTTCCCTTGAAAAGGAACAAATGCATTTGTTGAATTGTGCATCTTGATCTATATAAAAAATTTAGGTCTTAATTCTCCTCCTTAAAGCCATGAAAGGTGAGAGATGTTTAATTGTTGGGAATGGTGTACTGAGGTTTCTTTAATGTTTTGATCAGATACTCTGGTAATACAACCTTTGTTGGATATGAGATATTCATGCCAATCTTAGGTCTAAGTTCACATTTAATATCATCATTAGAAGCAGTGGCCTTGACTGGAGGGGAGTTATCAGTTAAGAGAATGCTAGGGAAGAATGGAGAAGACAGGAGTAGCATTGTTCTCTCCTCAACCAAGTTTAGAAGTTCTAAAAAATTAAAAAATTCAATCAAGTACAAGAACTGGCCGCCTTAAATCATAAACCAAAATCCCATCCATTGAAAACTTAAGACAGCTTTAAACTTCAGCATTCTTCATCTGAGTGCAAGAGACTAAAAAATTTGTTCTCTTTTCAACCAAGTGCAGCCATACATCATAAACCATTTTTGAACATATGCTTTGTATTTACATGTAACATGCATTCTTCAGTGATTTTGTGGCTTATTTTTCTTCTAAGTGAAGCCATTTGCTTTGCTTAATTAAATAACAATTTAAAGTTTGAACTTTGATATGAATTGCCAACTCTTTCAAATTGAATATAAAATATTGAAATTGAGATTTTATGGTGAAGATGGCCAAATGTGACAAGGTTGCCAATTGTCTGTGAGTGATGACAAGAATGACCATATGATTAATTTATTCAAATCTAATTATACAACGTTAACATTGCAAGTATTGATTAATATCCTCACAATATTGCATACAGACCCAATTCACATTATAATAATATTAAAATCCTTATGCTAGAATATTTAAAAACTTTACATGCTTCATATCAAACTCATCTGTTTATGTACTACATTTTCATACCACATAATCTAAATTGTAGCAGTTCAAGATCTCAGAATGTCAAATATTTACTCACGATTGTTCACTATTTAATTTAATTCATGTGGAGAATGATCTGAGCTCCATATTGGGGCTTAAGCGAGAACGAATGTACAGGTGCATGGATGTAATTAGGTGAAATCACAAAGGAAAACCGTTGAAGAATCATGGCCAGTACTACTTTGGCCTCTAATAGTGCAAAGTTTTGACCAATGCAAATCTTTGGGCCTAATGAAAATGGCATGAATGCCATTGGATGCTTGGCAGCCTTTGAAATTCCTTCGCTGAACCGCTCTGGATTGAACTCATACACATCGTCTCCCCACAAAGATGGGTCATGGTGCATTGCAAGGATTGGAATCTGAAGTTGAGTACCTGCAGGAATTGAGAGTCTTCCGAGCTTCATTGGCTTATCCGTTTGTCGATTTATTGCCACTATAGGTGGATAAAGTCTCAAGGATTCATTGAGAATCATCCCCACCTGCAATAGTAAGGATGCCCCATATATTTATCTACTAATCAAAGTTTGTCTTCATAGTTTTGAGGAATAGAACAAATATCTGAGAAACATAGACTATCTGCAAATCCTCTGCTATTTTTCCGAGCATTTCAAATAATGTAAAAAGAATATTATGGAAACAAAACATGTTATAGACGATCAAGGGAAAAAATGAAATCTGGGTAAGGTTAATGTTATGTATTCTTACAATCTTTAGGCCATTCACAGTGTTTGCATTTGGAAAATCATTTTTCCCACACATTTCTAAGACCTCCTTACGTGCGAGTTCTTGCCAGTCCTGATGCATTCCCAACAAGATCATGGTCCATGTCAAGAGGATTGTTGTAGTTTCCTGTCCAGCTACATAGAAAGTTATACATTCAGAAATTATTTCATCTGTTGTCATGTTCATGCTATTCTGCATTTTTCCTCCTTGTTTCTTGTTGGAACTCATCATTAGTCCAAGTAAATCAGTACCATAGTCCAGTGACTTTTCAGTGCCAACAGCCCTCTCCCTGCTTTCAATCACCTGTCTTGCACATGTTCTGATCTCCTTGCTCAAAAACCATAGTTGCATATTCTTTTTTGTAGGAAGAAATCTGTTATAAAAAGTTACTCCTAGAATATATCAATCCTCAGTGAATTTATATAGGACAGTAAATTCAAATTTAACATGTTAGATATATCAGCAGTTATAAAACCTCTTTCTATAATCTAGGAATCTCTTTTCATTGGTTACATCGTTACAGCATTACAAATGGGGATTAGAAAGGAATCAGTAAGCAAACATGGATCAAGTCAAATCATATTGTGCTATGTGACATTCAAAAAGTTCTGAGGTAAACGAGTTGAGCCATTAATGAGAGTTGACAAGAATAGTTTAATTTGCAGTTATAAGTTTGTGTCTAAAGGACGTAAATGTCTCTAATATCCTTTAATTATTATATCAATTTATAGATAATAAAATTGTCAGGAACCAAAACCTTTCATTTGTTTGGATTCAAATCCAAACATGCTCCTCATATAGGATTTCTAGACTCTCATGTCACTTTGTAATAAACTGAACTTCAACACGCTAAAATTCTATGTCCTGGCACTAGGCTATTGTGGTGTCAACTCTAGTATGCTGAAATTCTCATATTCCAATTTCTCAATATCTCTAGCAGACTAGCAGTAGTATATTTTTTGGAAATTAGATGCATTTGTTTTGAGTCAATCTTTTGGTGATTTGCTATTAGTATAGCATCCAGCTTTTGCTTAGTGCTTCCTCATGGGAATAGTACAGTTTTCAATGTATCACCTAGTAGGGTCTGAAGAACCAAAGTTATAGCTTCTTTTCATCTCACGGTCGTTAATTCATAGCAGGGGACAATTTGTTGCAAATAACTGGGTAATATCAGCTTGTTTATGCCAAAATATAATTATTGAAGTGAGGCAGAAAGGTGGCATTGCATGCGTCAATTCAAGTTACAAAGAACTCTTAATGCTTATCTTGGCAGCATCAGGTCATGTTTTTGGTTAGCATTTTTGTCGTGGGAGATTGATGTTATAATATGGGGATGATTAGGAAGATCATAGACACATTTATCTTTTCCATAGTAAATATAAGGTTATTGTCCACTTATCGTTGTTGTTTCCCATAAATGAGGAAAGCATTGGCTGCTTATGAAAACATGAATCTTTGCATCTGAAATCTTTGAAACGAAGATTCTTACAGCATGTGGGTGGTAACTGTCTTGACTAATATTCACCTCTATGTTATTGATCTGGGGCATAGGTGTAAACCCAGTGGACATCACTCTCAATTGCTGAAACATACATGCGTTATAAGGAAAAACATTTATAACAACAATCAATTGCAAAGTTGTAACTACTTGAACAGTAAATGAATGGAGAAAAGAATATTGGAACAATCTACCCAAGAAAAAAACAGATAAATATGAACATGTAATAGCTATATTTTATAAGCCGTAAATGTAAACTTTGTAAAAAGAGATGACATATAGATTCAGTCTAGATAATGGTGATTGTGTCTTGATGGATCGATTCTGACTTATTTTTAATGTTCTTCTTTTTTGAAACAGTATTTGTGCTAATGTGAACCATAATACAATTATGAATCCCTAGGTTGGTTTTCTCAAAAATGCATCTTGTATGAGAAGCTAGGGTAAGATATGAGGCACATTAAACACTTAAATATATGCGGCATCGCCAATGAACTTCTGGAGGCAATTTCTAGTTCACCATAATAAGTAATGTTTATTAAATTATTAATCTTTGTTTCCTAATAGTAGTTTTACTTTTCATTGTAGAGGAAATTGCACTCATGAAGGCATTCGTGACAGCTGCATTATAGAACATTTCAGTTTTTGAAAACACATTATGATAGTTGAAATATTGGTTTTTATATTTTTATTGGCACAGGAATATTGTTTGGGAATGTGATTCTACTCAAATGTTGATACAACTACTTTGTTTTTAGCAGGTTCTCCATTGCATCGGATGGCTTGAAAACTAGAAGGGTTCTTTTGGTAGCTAGTAAGCCCTACTATGTTTTTATCAGGTCCTCCATTGCATTAGATGGCTGGAAAACTAGAAGGGTTATTTTGGTAGCTACTAGGCCCAGATAGGATGTTAATTCTTTGTAAACCAAGTGTGAGATATCACGTTTCACTATTATTCTAATTGCACTATAATGATTTTCAAGTGTTTAAGTTTGTTCAATTCTAAAGTTAATTACTGTTGCAGAATAGATGTTCTCCCATACAATTGTGGGATGCTTACACTATCACTCTGCTTAGAGATCAAACTGTTTCATTTTTTTAACTGGCAAAATGTTTAGGATTTGAACCCAAGACTTAATGCTTTCAGAAAATGTCATTTCACAGTCCATGTATCTGTTGGAGATGTTGTCATTGATGTCAAGAAGGTACTCATTATTGTTATCATTGATGAATAGATTAGAGAATAGGAAATGGTTGTCATTGATGTCAAAGTAGCAATATCATTGTATGCAAGGTGTAAATGTTGTCATTAGAATCGTCATCATCATTTAGTGGCATATCTAAAGGCAAGTTGGATCAGTTTAATAAGACGAGTTGGCTCAGCCGTTGAGCAGAGATAAAGTTTGGGCAGAGATATAAGATTGATACAGAATATTGGTGGATCACGGTAAAGTTTAACTTGAGACGAGTTGATGAGTCGAAGGTTTACAAATGGTTAATGAGAATAAGGCCGACTATGAAAGAGAAACAAAATGATATGAAAACCAGCATCAGGATAATGTTTAAATTAAAGATTTAAACATTGGTTTATATAGGCTAGCTGAGCAAGATTGGAAATGCATTTTAAGTTTGATTACAATAGTTCATTGTTGCTAATATTGAGTTTGCAATTTAGGGCACCTTAGAAATTGTAACTTAATACTAGAGAACTTTCACGTGCACATGTCATTCCCTGGATAATGAACATTTTGAAGTTATATGATGTGCAGGACTGATCACAATACAACATTGCAAATCTAAAGTAATAGTTGTTACTTTTTTTAACCTTGTTAATTCTGATATGAAAATGATCAAATCACATTAATCTAACAGTTAATTACAATATGGAAAGAAGTTAGCTCCCTGTGAATGTCTTTAAAAAATTACTCTTAAACAAGATGCAATGTATAACAGGAAAAACATGTTGGAGGATGTTGCAATTATGTGATTGTAAATTCTCTCATAAATGTCAATGCTTAAATAGATCATATAGTTAAAGTTTTTCTTTTAGTTTCACACCCTGTGAAAAGATGATTCAATGAGACGGAGAATATTTACTTAGCAGGGAACATAGAACCCAAATTGATTTAACTTTAATAATAAGTCAACTTAAAAATGATTATTGGAGGTACAGGTCAAGTTCATCCTACAATAGTTGATTCAGGAGAACTGAGATGCTATATGTCAATTGAATGCAAAGGAGATTACATAGAAGGTCTATTCAATGGGCATTGTTGTACTTGCAGAGCAGTCGAGTCAGCAATGGGATCACAGATTACAGAAATTGTTGTATAGAGGGAATGCTCCAACTTTAGGAAATTGCTTTTAGGCATTAGGCAAGTAGAAATTACTGACGTATTTGTAGGTTGGCTGACTGCAACCAACACTCACAGAAGTCATGGTCAAAAGCCATCTAACACAAGATGTATCCAGTGGTTGCCAAAGAGATAGGCAAGTAAAGATTGCAGTTGAGTTTCATTTAGAATCATCTTAAGGTAGGCCAAAATATCACACGGCATTGTGATTTAAAGGTTCATGTTAGTGGGGAAGTAGAGTTGATGAAGCAAATTATTTATTTGATGTTTATTATTTGAAGCTCTTATCTAAGGGGGATTGTTGTGGAATCAGACTACTGATTCCGATGTTGAAGCCATTTAGTTGAAGTTCCAGCCTAGAGGGGCAAAAGCTAATTGGTTGTGAGAGTATTGTAGCTACTAGACAGCTTGTGAACAGTTTATAAATTGATAAATATTGAAATGAATGGGAATACGAATGACGTTTGTGGAATCCAAGAATACTTTATTCTCTGTATTCCTACTACAAGCTGAAATTTTACATTAATGAGAAGCCTCTGATTTGTTCCAGAAATCTTTCATCTCATATGTGTTTCTTCTGTCCATTTGCTATCAATCTCTTGTGTGCTTTGGTTTTGCAATATGAGAGCGAATTCTTGAAAAGCAGAAACCACTTGAAGTTGAAACCCTTTCTATAATAGTGTAACACTTGTAAGAACCATATCTTTTAGATGGCAGTTTGTGAAACATTTTTGAGAAATTATGTATGATGAAAAAATGCAAAGGAAAATACCCACATGTTCTAGCATCCCAATAAAACATTTCTAGGCAAGTTCTGACAACAAAATACTTTAAAGGTTAAAACTTTTAACCTGGAACCTGGAAGATGAACAGCGCGATTTCTTTCAAATGTGAGCAGGATTAATTGGGACAGTAAATGGAACATGTGTTTTCCCTCTGCATAACTGCTTCCAAATGCTGTGCGTGAAATAACATCTGATGTAAGACGAGAAAACTCTTTCAAAACATTAATTTCATTGGCACCTGAAGATACCAATTTCGTCCATTCTTCAATCATATTGGCCCCACACTCTGCAATTTCAGGAATCATGCCCTGACATTGAAGATGTATTATAAAAATTAAGGGTTTGATTTCTTAGCGAAAGCAAATCATCAATAAATACAAAACTGCCTCATCTCTATAAGAGTCAACAAGCATAGAAGTGGAATCCTTAGACATTTAGGGGTATAACTGAAAATCTTATTACACAGATTCTTGGGCATAAGAGAAAATAAACCTTACAGCATGTTGTGAAAATACTAAATACCCTGCGAGAAGTAATCCTATTGTTCACAAGATTTACGATGAAATATCTAATCAAATTCTCACAATTGTGGAATTTTAAGATTTTACCTTCAAGGCTTCCATATGAAAAGAAGGATTAATGATTCTTCTATGCTGTGCCCATTTTTCACCCTCTAATGCTACAAGGCCCCGATGTTTCTTTGGGCCCGGATTAACTTGAATTTTTTTGTAGTGCCCAAACTTGTTAGATAATATCTCTTTCACAAGCTCAGGATCAGGAACATAAAGCCTGGGTTTATTTCCAAACCAGTAAACAAACTGCTGGCCTGTATCACACATAAATACATACTTCATGAATTGGGTGACATAGATCCTTATCTTCCTACTACTAATCAGGATATTGCAATATCCGTGTTATAGGGTGGCATCCTGTATGGTGACCAGTGACAAAATCCATAGATATAAACTTAATTGAGATATGCTGCTTAACTAATTCTTTTGAACTCGGGTTATTTAAAAGTTTTCAGATGGAGAGAATAAACATGTACCATAGGTTTTCCTCCATTGATGAAAAGCTGGAAGAACTCTAGGAACTATGTTGTGTCCTGACAGTGGCAATGGGTCAGAGCTCTCCTGGCTGGCCATTCTAACAATATCAGGAGCATTCCCATAGATTAACTTATAAGGAGGACCTTGGATCCCTTGAGCTTCAAAGTGCTTTTTGAAATGTAGTGGTTTCCACCATATAACCTTTGTAACTTCCAGCAGAATAATTGTTAAACCACCTGAAATCACAGCTGCGGCCCAGAAAAACCATGCCATGTTCTAAACCAACAGGAAAATTTCTAGTGCTGCTAATACATATAAAAGGAAACCAGAATTGAATTGTTAGCTCGCATGTATTTACTTGTGTTTGAGGGCACTCTGAGCTGCCTTGATTCCCGATACTTAAGGGGTCTGTCTTATTGTAGAGACGTGTGTGTCTGTATTCATATATAAGATATATACGTATTATTATATATGGATCCTTTTATATGTATATATTATTATATATACTATGCATAATATGTATATGCGCATCTGTTGACTCCGTGTATCTGCTATTCTACTCCTCGGGACATGTTGACTCTGCTGCTGGATTTTTTCGTTGCAACATATGCAGTAGCTACACTTGGAGGTTTCGTTTTTCAGTCAGGCTGTTTGTGTGTCTTTAGCGGGCTCTGAATGTTCCTCTTTTGTGGATAATTTGGTGAGTTGGCTAAAGGTCTCTTTGGTCTTCTCTGACTCTCTCTTTTTTTGGGTTTTCTTGTTGCTATTTCTCCTCTCATTATTTCTGTTTTTTTTTTTCCTCGAAAATATTTTGCTGTTTCTTCCATATGTAATTTCTTTTATCAATTGAAATTATGAAGTTTTTTCCATATATATTTAAAATACATGTACATCTTGGAGAGGAAAATAAACTTTTCCTAAGTGTAGTCTAGGTTAATTAGTATTAATTAGGGGACTGGGTAGGGGATACGTTCCTTATACATTTGTCGACCCAGATCATGCTAGGGCTGCTCTGCTCATGGATTATTTGTGGCCAAACATGTTATGTCCAAGCCTGGGATCTAAATTTCCATCTAGAAAGGATTTTTAAATCAAAGTACCCTATGTGGGTTGAATTTCCTTTTCTTAACCTAGCCTTCTGCCCATTCCTTCAAGACATTGCCTCTCAATTGGGCAGAATTCTTTGGTGTAAACAAGACTCTAATAAATGGGTCAGCTTGCATGTCCAGCCTAGAGCTTGCATGGAGATGGACTTAACCCTTTCCTGATAGTGACACTAACAAACTAGTTGGCCCTAGGTTTGAGATCAACCAATGAATCACCTATTTAAATAAGCCAAATGTCTGCTTGTATTGTCATAGGGAATGTCATCTCATTCAACGCTGCACAGTCTGCAAACCTCACCCACAACAACCCTCTCCTAGTAGCTTACATCAGTTAATGAGGTTGTTGTTGAGGTCAATTAGAAATCTTCTATTGTTATTCATTTCACCCCCCTAACCTTAACCAACTATCATCCATTTCTAACCCGCCATCACCCCAAACCCCCTCATTCGCCTTCCATCCCATCCTCCTTGTATCATCCTTCCTCTCCCATCGGGTCCAAATCCTTCAAAGATGTTGTAATAGAGATTGGGAACAAGGCCTCTAATCAAAGGAAAGAGGCTCCTCTTGAGTCTAAGAGTACTCTTGCTGATGTGGTTCCATTGTCTCAACCAAATAGTCATTTGAGGACGCAATCTTGATCCCCCTCTCGGGAATGTTTTTGCCAAGATAGTATTATGGATGAGCAAGCTTACTCTCTAGAGAACCAACTAAATGTTCTTTTTTGGATGAGGAAACTCTTCCCAATTCCTCCCAATGAAGTGCCATGTCCAATCTTGGAATGTTCAGGGTTTGACAATCCTCACCCGTAAGCTTCAAGTCAAGCAATCCATTCAAAATAACCATTCTAATATTATCATGCTTCAAGAAGTTATGGTTAGTGTGGTCTAATTGGATGCTACTCTCTCATCCATTTGGCAAGAGGTTCCCTTTATCCACACCAACCACTCTGATGGTGGCAGTGGAGCAATTTTGGGTCTTGCACCTTGGCTTGCCAAACAAATTGTGGATTCTAGGTCTGACCCTAATAATTGTTGTGTTTGGACTACCATTCTCATACAAGACACTATACTTGGGTTTTGCTCTATCTATGCTCCTAACTCTCATGTTGAATCTTTAGAAGTGGTTTGCAATAAATTGAAATCTTTACCACATATCCTTTAAACTCAATGTATACATAGTATGAGTTTAACTTTAAACCATATATATATATATATATGACAACATATTATTTGTGTATACAATGTATACTCACGTTGTTTCTAGCATTCGACAAGACACGAGAATGGGGTCGAGGTATTCTCCCCCTCTTTATCTTGTGTAAACGCCAAAATAGACAAAATAACAAGATAGAATCCTAATTGGGAAATCTTTTTTTTTTCCTGATAATGAAATAAACTATCTACTATTAAGCATTTCTTGTCGATGATCACATACTAACCTAACTTAGTTTATTAACAAAACCTATGCTTAATGGATCTTGTTGACAAATCGACAATTGTCGAGTCGAAACCAAACTTGGACTAATTATTCAAACACACTTACCAATCTCGATGAAAATTCACTAAACTGTGCAAGCACGAAACTTAGACGGCTACAACTTGTTCTTATCCATACGTCTATTCACTTCTCTCCAATGATGCTCTCCCTTTCTTTCTCGGAGGGCAGAAATTTGTTTCCTAGTTACAACTTACAATCACCTAACTGGGATTAGTATATCATTAGTCAAATTTCATAACCCTTATGAAATCATAACATCTTATAATCACATGTCTTAATTCTAATCATAAAATATATAAACTCGTGATATCATTGATTTATCCTGACATTTTCACATAACATCAAATCATTAATTCAGGCAAAATTATCTACTAATTACATACAAGTAAAAAGTAAATCATCAACAAAATTTGGGGTGTGACATATCTCCCCCTATAAGATTCATCGTCCTCGATGATCCAATGTATCCATTGAAACAATAATATAGTTTTTTTGTTCAACTTACAAAAGCATAAAATAAATGAGGGCACCTCTGATAGAAATCATGGTAATCTTCCCATGTGGCACTATCCTTTGCATACTGGTCCCACTGGACCTTGCATTGAGTAACCTTTTTGTTATGCAAGCAAAGCTTGCGAACTTCGAGCACCTTGAGAGGTTCGATCATGACCACTCCTGGGTCCTATACCTGTAAAGCATTCCAATCAAGAATATGATTATCACCTATTATATACTTTTTCAAATATGAAACATGAAAATATTATGCATCCTGGCAAGAGATGGTGGTAGAGAGATTCTGTAGGCAACCAGATTGATTACTTCGAGAACTTCAAAGGGTCCTATGTATCCAGGAGCTAGTTCGGAAGACTTTCCAAACTTTATTGAACTCTTTTGAAGTTCGACCCTCAAAAAAACTTCTTCTCTAATTGAGAATTGCCTTGGTGTATGCTTGGCATCAGCATAACTTTTTTGTCTATCATTTGCTTGTGCTAATGTATTTCTGATCAGCTTGATATGTTCTTCCATTTTTAATAACATTTCTAGACCAATGTTAATCCTATCTTCTAGCTTATGTAATATCCCCAAATTAGAGCCAAGTATTATTTTAGCATTTCATAAGGCAAATGAAATCTTTAATTACATTTGCCATAATTGATTCCTATGAAGGTTAAGATGGGTCCAAGCTAAGTAAAAAGAATTCAAATGTGTGATAGGTCCAAACTAAGCATCATGACACTTCATCAATCGATTTGGAGGGAAATACAAATTCAAGATCTAAATGATCATTTCAAAAGGCACTCGCATGGTATAAAGAGTTCCAATGATTGGGCCCAACGGTTCAAAGCAAAGTTCAAGAAGGGGGCCATTCGCCTAAATAGGTCCAAGCATAAGTCTAAGCTATTGAAAAGACAAAGCAAACATCTCAAAATGGTGGCATAGGATAATTGGAGGGAAAATAATTCAAATTCAAATTATGGAACAAAAGAACCCAAACGGCTATCTTGGAAGCACTCGGCCAAGGAAGAAGGAGATATCAAATTCCATTTACCAAGGATGGTGATTCGTCCAAGGAAGGTTGCATTCCTAAGGGGTGCGAATGGTAGAATCTATTTGCATTATGAAACAAGGGACTCCATAAAGGTATTCAGCCAAACCCACAATCATAGGCGGTTCTACATGCATCATTCGCCCAAGCTAAGCACTTTCGCCTATGCAAAGAGGAATTCACCAAGAAAGATCGATGCACATTGTCATTTGCCAATGCCTATGCATTCACCAAGGATATCACGCCATCCTATGAGGGTCGCCAATGCTAAAGGGAAATCGTCCAAGCCTCAAAGAAGATCGTCATAGGAGAATTCACCAAGGATAGAGACATGAGGAAAATCGGCCAAGCCACATTCGCCTATGCTAGGCCTATTTCCAACAAGATACGAATTTCATGGAGAAGGAGATCCAATTGCCTTGAGGATCAATTTACTAGTTGTATTTATTTAAATTGCTTTGCAAGTTTTTAAATAAATAATCAAATATTGGATATTGTTCATGAACTTGACATTTCATTGGCGGAATTCAAATCTCTATTCCAAGAGAGGCGACGTTTGCCCATGAAGGATCACTCCTACCAATGCACTAGCCCAATCGGCCATGAAAGCTAGGGATAAATAGAGGAGCTCATGGCATTTGACGATATGACTGATTTGGTATGTTTTTCCTATTCAACTCTAGCTTGAAGATTCTGATTTTCATGCTTGTTGCAAGGTGATGTGCCCTTGCCCATAGGGAGATGCTCCCCTATGATTCATGAGGTGATATTGTTCTGATTTCACCATTGATTTCAATTTGCAGGTATTTAGATATTTGTTAGGTGTTAGGAGAGATTGACATCATTGAAGATCATTACTGTGAAAGATTGGAACCATTTCTGGCCATTCACTCAAAACTTTGAAGATACACTTCTTGCTAGACATCACTTCAAACATGTGTAGTCACTCACGAAGTTATCACAGTCATAGCAAGAAAGCCTTCTTACCAGTTGTTTTACATCAGACTATTGCAACAGTCCTACAGTCATATCACAGTCCCTTTCAGAGGTGTTTTAAGGGCTATCAAGAGCTGAAGTCACTTGGCAATAATCCTTCATTATTTGGCTATCATTTGATATGAATTTGGAAATATTTTTTGTATTTAATTGAAGGACTGATATAAAAAGTACATAATCTGACCCCTACAAAGTGCTCCTCATTCATGATAAGGGTTTGATCAGTTTCTGCATTCTGCATATATTTGCTTGTCTTCTTCCCAAACAACCTGCCCCTTTCACTTCTGGCTTTTGGGAGTGAGGAGACCATCATTTTCAGTAGATTTTGGTGAAGGCGGATAAAGAGGGGGCTTAGGATTCTCCATGATAACTTGGGTTTTGTAGAATTCAGATCAGCTCTATGGAAAGGATTCCACCTATTTCTGTAGCCCTCAATGGATAGATTTACCAGAGGCAGCGAATTAGAAGCCAAAGGAGGTGACAGACGAACCATCACGTCTAATAAAACCCTAGGAATGTCAGGAGTTTTCGAACACTTGGATGCCTTATCCCTCACATTGTCCTTCTACACATCTACTCCTGCCGCACCCAATCACGTCTACAGAGACTTCGCCACCGATGTTCCATCACCCTTATGCCTTCGTCACCCATCTGCGAAATCTCCTTCATGGAGCAAATCGCCTTTGTACATTGTAGAGTGGGCTATTAAACATTATCTACTTTATTTTTTAATTAATTATTTATTTTAATTTCTACTTAAGAAATATTTTTAGGCATTGTTTACTTTATATTTTATTAAAAAGCTATTTATCTTAGTTTTTTTTTATAATAAAAACCTAGTTAAGGGACCAGGGACCCATTCAAAAAAGGGCATAGCCCAAAAGTCTTCCAGTAACAGTAGACTTGTCAAATAAACCCCCCAAACTATGCATCTACAAATAGGCAAAGACAAAACAACACAAAATTGTTCACACCCACCCCTTAATACATAACAAAAAGAGAGGGGCAAATTACAATAGCCCACTCTCAGAAAACCATATCATATCATATCATATCAAGCTTAAACTAACTAATAGTACCTATTTGTCACCATCTCCAAACAAGTCTACACCATCACATGAGCTTTCACACGCACAGGAGTATGTAGGTCGAGCTTGTTCTAAGATCAGGACGCCAAGTTTGTATGCAATTCCGTCAATAATTCTTCTGGTCTCAACAACCCCTAACATAACATCATGTAGATGACCCAACACCACCTCCATGTTTTCCTCATTCTACTTGGTAGCTTCGATCATATTCTTGTGTGTCAGTATAGAGGATGCTGTAATAGATAACATTGTGTCTACCATGAGTGATTGTATCGCTTCAAATACAATCCATCTCCCTCTAGTGCTGCTAAGGTCTAACCATTGCCTCCCTCACATTTACACCCTCCTTATCATCTACTTCCTTAGCTACCTTAAGTAGCCTTCCCAATCATTGTTTAAGGATATGATTCAAGTAATTTCCCCTTCCAGACAATTGATAAATCCCACCATCGCCTCTTCACCTAAAAGTTTCTTCAACCTCTTCCTGGCAAAATACTTTCTCTTCATCCTCCTACCAACCATTGCATTGATCACGCGTTGTTTAGTTTTCCTCCACGGAGCTTCTTCCACCATCTTCTTTCCCTTGTCAATATTCTTCTTTGCTAATCCTCCTTGCTCACCTTCCAAACCAGCTCCCAAACTAGTGGAAGCCATAAGTATGTGAGATGTAGAGGAGAAAGGAAATAACGATGCATCAAAAAAGAGAGACCTCCACCACTCGATATCACTCCACCTGACTGCCACATGCTTCCTCAGACTATAATTACTTTCCTGCCAAACTTACCCTCTGCCAGCTCTCCCACACTTCAATGATCTTGAAATATCATATCACTTAAAGAAACTCCTTATTTTACTTGGCCATTATCAAGTAGATGAGCTCTTTTATGTCTTCCTGAATCAATTTCAACACCTCATAAGGGTATGTTCCCTCCACTCCATCCAAGAAGAATTCCCATTGTTTCTAGAATCAATTCCTTGGTTAGTAGCCCAATCTGCTACTTTGTTCCCTCTCCTTTTGATATGAGAGAATTTTATATTGTAGAACTGGAGTGTTAGTCACCTATTCTCCTCCATAATCTACTCCAATCTCCAATTTTTAGGAGAGCTACCATTCATGATGCCAATCACAATCTTTGAATCTCCTTCTACCCATAGATTATCCCATCCCTTACTTCTAGCTATCAAGAGGCCTTTCCAAAGAGCCCTGGCTTTTGCTAAATTATTATAATCAACCCCAAAGTCATATGAATATATTCCGAGGGGATAACCCTTGTGATCCTTAAAAATACATCTACCACCCCTTCTAGGGTTGCCTCTGGCAGCACCATCAAAATTCATTTTAATCAACCCCAAGTGCAAGGGAACCCAAGGGATGTTATTCTCCTTTGAGCCTTTCAATCCTTTCCTATCCAAGCTACCCAAGAATCTAAACCTTGGCCATTCATCTACCCATTCTTCTTCCCCCTCCACTACCTTCTAATCCTTCTTCTTATGGATCTCACCAAGTTCATTAAGAGAGATTTCCACCATATCCCAAATTCTATCAACCTCCCTATTTTGCTCTTGGAAAATCCTTCTGTTACATTCAAGCCATAGGTTCCAAACAATGATAACAGGCACTGAATTCTAGATAAATCTTAAACCTTGACTCTTAAATCTACACTCCCAACTTTCCAACAACATAGCTATATTTCACAGAGTAACCCAAACCATCTTCCACTTCTTAAGGAGTCTACTCCATAGTTCACAAGCTAACTCACAGTGCAAGAAAAGGTGATCATTATCCTCATTGGAGGATTTGCACATGATGCATTGTGAAGGACCAATTTTGCCTAATCTTAACAGCCTATCCCAAGTCAACACCCTCCTCCAAACTATCCATAGGAACGCATTAGCTTTGGGATATATCTTCGTTCCTACACCAATGAATAGGGAAACATTGGCAAGTCTCTTTTAATCTTTGGCTAGTTTTAGGATTGATAAAGGGTGAACATAATACAGATTTTGTAATTTTTAGGTCCTTCACTTGTTCATAAGATAATTTGTTAGCATAGTATTGTTGACACCTCTCCCTATAGACATGAAATTTGGTGATCTAGTTTGTCACCGATTTAGTGTGAGAAACAATCATCTCTAATGACTTCACAAGTGCTCTCTTATGATCGGTGCTTGGACTTGGATTATTTAACATTTCAATTAGGGTTTGAAGATGTTTTTTTTTTAATTTTCCTCTATTTTCCCTAGAAATAGTTTTCCTGTGTATCTCTTACATGGTGAGGACGTGAAGGTGGGGGTTTTGAGGGTTTTTGGGGTTGTTTTGACCCTCCTCTGTTGGATTTGTGTTTTGTGTTGCCTCATTGACTGTAAATTCAATATAAAAAATAATCAAACATTGCAAAAATAAAAAATTCTTTTCAACTCACAAAAATCAATCAAACCCTAACTTCTTTGGCCGTTGCACCCTCTACATTTCCTTCACAATGTCTTCAGGAGCAAGGTGGCATGGTGAAAATGTCGATTACTCTTAGCACTTGGTTGATTGCTCCTTCCTTCAATGTGCTCGTACTCTTTCACTAATTTTTTCCTCCTTGAATTGCAGAAATGGTCATGGACTTTGAGTTTTGTGTTTTTTTTTTGCTTTTTGCAACTTATAATGCAAGCATGTTATAACACGCTCGTGTTATACCAAGCATGGGACCAAAAATCTAAAGTGGCAACTTTTTGGTCACACAACTTGGTGCATTCACCCCTTAATTTAGCACCTGGGTGGACCTAAAATGTTTACACTTGTTAATTAGAACATATTATAACACCTTTTTGAGCATTAAGCATGTAATTCTTGATCTCGATGCACAAAAACCTGGTAAAGTAATTATAAGGCATGGCCAGACACACTTTAAGTTCCTTATCCTGGGTGTTTGGGGCTAAGGGACCAAGGCACCCAAGCACCCTTGTCCTCTTTTTAGCCCTAACTTAAATTGTGGCTTGTCATCTTGGGAGCTCTTAAGTGGTTCCCAATGTCGGCCTCATGTGGTTTAATTCTCCAAAAATCAATGGGAATCCATATAAAAGTAAGTTATTCTATTCATTTGAACATCTAATCAATCTAGGCACTCTTGCACTCTCTCTTCTTCTCTCTCATGCTCTCTACTATTCTCTAAAGCTCTCTATTGTGGATTATTACTGTGGCACTAACATATTGTAGGTCTTGTGAAGATATTTCTACTTCTTTGGGCTACACCAACTTCTTGATTCAGGTTGTGATGCCGCATCAAGCATGCTAGGGTTTTCATACTCATGGTGACTTCTTTCCTTCATGCTTTGTTCTAGCATTCCATTCTACTTTAGATTTTCCTCTGCCCTCCTAGGGAACGCGTTCTTTATCTATCATCTCTGCTATTGTGGAGTTGGAAACACCATTCACAAAGCTTGACTAAGGAAAGCTCCTAAATAGCACCCAACCATCTTCCTTTTTGTGTGTGTAGGTTAAAAGAACAAGTTTCTGAAGGTGGATTCTGCAAAGAAGACAGAGCCTACAGGTACAAACCCGACTAAGACATTAGTTTTTGTTAACCCTAATTAGGGTCTAGGGCACCCAAGTGCCCTTGTCCTAGGTATTTTGGCCCCTGGATCTAGGTTCTCCTCTGATCCCTAGTCTTTGTAGTTCTTTTGGATTGTTCGTATCTATTTCTGATTGTCTATTATGCTCCGATCTTCATCATCTAGGGTTTCATGTCTTTGCTCTAGTTTGATTGATTGGATTTGTTTGATTCTCCTCTAATACAACAAAAGGACTAAGCTCCTGTAGTTTTTCTCTCCCTCTTGGGTAGAAGCTAAGCTCTGCTTGTGTCCTTATAATGTTTTGTAGAAGAGGGTTTGACCTAGTTTGATCTGTTGAGCTAGTCTCTCTTTTCTACATAACACTTCTAACATGGTTGGTTTGTAGGGTTTTCATTTAAATTTTTTGGTCTTTTGCAAATCTATGGAAGATTTTTCAAATCATAATTCTTAAGGGTTGTCTGAATGGGATTTTGATCATGGTCAAAGGCTTGTTCATTAGCCTTTGGTTCCTAACTTGTGGTTGTCCTAGAGTTGCATATTATGATATTTCAGATCTGATGTTCATGCCATGAGAAGAATGTGCATGATGCATCAGTTTTGTTGTTGCTAGTGGAGGTTTGAAAGTGCACGAACTTTTTTGTCTATATTTTTGTGGTTCCAAGTTGCACTATTTTTTAGATCTACGATTTTTGTTTTGTTGTTCACTTTGGTTTTAGTTTTTGGTCTATGGCTATGCTTCTCTCACTTTTGTTGTAGGATGCATGTGTGCAACATGAGGTTGTAAGTGTCATTTTGAGGTACTTACATATTGCATGGAGAACTTGGCAATGGATATACAAAGTTTTAATGGTGTTGTGTGTGTGCAGTAGAGAGATCTGCCATGAAAAATGATAATGTTGGTAGTGATTTGTTGGTCCTTAGAGAATTCTAATTACTTGTTATAGACTCTTTGGATGCCATGGAGTTGTAGATTTTGATTTGTTGCCCTTTGGCCATAATTGAGCATTGGCGTGTTAAATAATAAAGAGGCAGTGTGATGGACTATTTAGAAGACCTTTTGAAGGCCATGCATGAAGAAGGAAGAGGTGTCTTCAAAGTTTTAAGGATGTGAACTATGTTAACATGAGATACTTTCCATATCATGGTTTAGTGGGAACTTTATATGCAAGAAGATGGTTGTGATTGATTATCTTCTAAGTTGAAGATGATGGCAATGATGCCATGGAAAGCTCTTGTACATAGTTCAAGTTTTGGAATGATATGGTTGTGTTTGTAAATCTGCCACATAGAAGTTTATCACAATACCATGGGAGGCTCTAGATCACTCTTAGTGGAATTTTTTTGGCAGTGATGTGAATCTATCATTCATTGACATATAGTCTTCTAGTATTGAAGATGTGTATTATTGTGACATGGCGAATCCCATATCAACTATTAGATCTTGACAAGATATAGGGTTCTTTTTTAGCAATTCTATTTGTTGAAGATAGATGATATTTTATTATGAAAATGTAAATCATGGCACCATAAGGGATTTCCTTGAGTTTACATTGATCATGTGGTGGGAGCATTAGCTATGATTTGGAGTTAATCTTTTAGTGTTGAGTACAATGATCATTTTGATTTGGAGAGTGATGCTCATAGATATTGTGGTATTGTAGTTGGATTCTAGTTGGTATGAGATGATCAAAGGTATACCTATGATTGCTAGATAGATTAAGGCGAGGATGGAGATCTTTTGGTTGTTGGAGATAAAATGTTTGAACCAAATGAGTCTCTTAATAAGTTTCAACAGAAAGACCGGGGAGCCTACACATGACTTGGCTAAATGTGAGTTCAACATGGAACTAATGAGAAGATTGTTCAAAGATTGAGTCAAAGTAATTTCTAAGAGAATCACAAGAAGAATAATCTCATACCCCATTCTCAAGGAGGTCCACTTGATAGAGAGTTCAACTTGATAGATATAATCCACCTGTTTTTTTAAATGTATTCTAGTTTTGCATTGCATTTTAATGGATTTGTCTAGGATTGCACATAGAAGCCAATTTTGAGGATGACTTTGAGAAATCAAGGGCATGACTAGTAGCAAAGGGTTAATTTTCTAGATGTGAGAATGGATGTTGTTAGATCTTCTCTTCTATTGAGAGGCTTACATATTTCAAATTCTTTGATATGTTATTGTTGTGTTTGACCTCGAGGTTGAATAATTAGATGTGGAGATAACTTTTCTATATGGGGATATAGAGAAAGATATCTATGCTACATAGTGAGAGAACTTTGTGGTGAAAAGAGCATGGTTTGCAAGATCTCTCTATGGATGCATGTTTGTGAGCTAGTATGTGTTCTCATTTCTATGGGAATGAAGCTTTTAGTTGAACAATGTTCTTTTAAAGTAGATAAGATAAAGGACATGAGCCACATCGTTTATGTGAGTGCAGTCAGTAGTCTACTATAGTTTGCACCAAACAAAACATTGTTGAAGAAGTAAGAGTCCTAAGTAGGTATATGTGCCCATTCTAGACAAGGATTATTGGATTGTGATGAAAACAATCTTCATGCATCTTGAGATACATATGAGTGTTTTCTTTGCTGCCAAGGATGATGAACTTTTGAGTAATACAATGGACATACAAATATTTGTGGTTTTTTGGGTAGGAGATGTGGATAACAAAATATTTACAAGTGGATATGAGTTTACCTTGTCTTATGGTGAGGTTAGTTGGATGAGTGAGAAATGGGCTATGGTTGTTCTTTTGGCTATAGAGGCAATTTATATAACATCTACTTGTGCCTATAAGGAGGAGATTTGGTTTTAGGGAGTACATTCAAATATTAGGTTGAAACAAGATTCAGTATAATAGTCAGAATGTCACCAATGTGGTAGAGAACCATACTTTTTCATATGCAGATGAATTACTTTTATATGTAGTTTATAGATGTTGCAATTACTTCGATAAAACCCATGAGCACAAAGGAGTTTAGATGGTGCAAGATGGCTATGTGGATGTTTTATCTTTGTAGTAAGCTTATTTTATCAATGTTTGGCCCCTTATGCAATGTATACAACATGTGGAAGAATGTTGAGGAAAGTGTTGTATATCTCGCATTGAAATATTTGATATTTTGTAAAGTTGTGGTCCATGTTAAAATTGAGAGCGACACTTTGTGGGAACTCAATATTTTTCTAAGGAGTTGGTGAGTGTAACATTGAAAATACATTTAATATTAATGACACATTGGGGGAAATGCATTTAGTATTTGGCGAGCCATGGTTCTAATAAGCACATAATTTATTGGGCCCATTTGAGGAATGCATTTAATATATTGAGGTCATTGTAAAATGCATTCAATATTGTAGAAAATATTTAATACTTGGCCCACATGTAGCAATCCAATCTCGATTTCTAGGCTTGAAGAGTTCAATTAACGTGCTTTAGAGAATATGTTGTCATTTGGTCCTAGTGACATACTTGGATACCCACCTTGGAGATGCACTTGGGTGCATTGATTATTGGTTCTTGGGGCATTGAATAATGGTGACAAGAAAACTTAGTAAGTATTCCCTTGCTTGTTGCTCTATTGCCTATAAATAAAAGGTTTGGGATGGAAGTTAGACACCACTTGTATTTGTTCATTGTGAGTGAAGTTGGGTGTAAGCACTTGGAGGCTTGAGTTGCTTATTCAAGAGATCCTGAGAAGCATGGAGGGGGACATGTGGATCTCATTTGTTCTTGGATTGATCTCATTAAGAATGCAACAATGATTGATCACTATTGTTGAAGAATGCTATATCTTGCATGGTTTCCTCTTTGATTGAGAGCGTTGGTCTACATGTGAAGGTTTGAGCCTAATAGTGTATTGCAACTATTTTGTTGTTGAGAATACATTGTTATTTTGTTTTAGATGCCAAGTTTTTCCTAAATTTGTTTCACAATATATCAATATTTTTCTCTTATGTGATTGTTCTATTTTTTTTCATTCTTATTATGTGATATTATCTTGAAATGTTACTAGAATTTGTGTAGATCTAATGACTTGTGACATCTTTCCTTGCAAGGTGAATTTTTTTCATATTTCCCTTCATTTAACATCATAACTTAGTTTTGAGTTTTAATACTACTAGTGTCAAAGGAATTTCTTTTAAATTGACAGAAACTCAAATGAAGGGATTGCCCTTTTTTAGTTTTCATAACTTGTATCCTCAATAGTTCCCTACGTACCATTCTCCTTGAAGATGATAGAATGTGGAAGATGTTAAAAACATAAAGTAAACACAAACAAATTATTATACTTTCAAAATCTTCTCCATTTTAGTCTCCTTGATAAGGTGGGGAAAATGCATGCACCCAACTACAAATCCTAGCTTTACCCAATGCAAATGAATGTGGATTGCTCAAGAAATAACCAACACAATGGAGGCAAGGAATTTGGCTATAATTTGGCTATGGAAATTGAAGAATTTTAATAGCATAAGTTTGATAAATTGTAGAGTGTCCAAGTGTAAAAATGGCTTGGAGAGGCTTCTTATTTATAGATTTTTTGAGGATTTTGGATCAATGGCTAGAATTCAAAGATGAGATCTAAGGGTTAAGATTTCATGGTGAAATTGAGGGCTAGGATTTCATCAACAAAGACGGAGGGCTTACATTATTTTAGAATTTTTAATTTAGCCTTGAAAGGCTTTGCATTAATGAGGATGGTGACATGTGAATGAATTTTTAATTCATTTTATAGGTGAATGGAATGAGATAAGACAATTGCACGGATTTGGAAAGGTGAGGTGGAGACACATGTGAGCATAATTAATTGAATAATGTTAATTATTTAATTAATTATGGGGAGATGGGATAGTGAAAGCTTAGGTTAATTAATTAAGAGATTAACTTAATTAATGTGGCCGTAGAAAATTAGTGAATGGATTAATTAGTGACCAAATTAATTAAATAGAGGTTTATTTAACTGATTTGGGTGTAAGGAACCAATGTTTGGCTATAGGAAAGATAAATTAATTAAATAAAACTTTATTTAATTATTTTAGGCTAATAGCAAGGAGGGGATAATTATTAAACAAAATTTAATATTTATTTAATTAATATTGAGTAGCTGATAATGAGGATTGGGATAAATTAATTAAATAAAATGGTTTATTTAATTAATCGTGAGGAAGGGGATGCCCGAAAATGGTGGTGTGGGATGCGTCATTGGGTGTATTACATTTAATATCATTATCGTTAGAAGCAGTGGCCTTGACTGGAGGTGAGTTATCAGTTAAGATAATGCTAGGGAAGAATGGAGAAGACAGGAGTAGCATTGTTCTCTCCTCAACCAAGTTTATAAGTTCTAAAAAATTAAAAAATTCAATCAAGTACAAGAACTGGCCGCCTTAAATCATAAACCAAAATCCCATCCATTGAAAACTTCAGAATTCTTCATCTGAGTGCAAGAGTCTAAAACATTTGTTCTCTTTTCAACCAAGTGCAAGAATTGGCAGCCATACATCATAAACCATTTTTGAATATATGCTTTGTATTTACATGTAACATGCATTCTTCAAAGATTTTGTGGCTTATTTTTCTTCTAAGTGAAGCCATTTGCTTTGCTTCAATTAAATAACAATTTAATGTTTGAACTTTGATATGAATTCCCAACTCTTTCAAACAGAATATAAAATATTGAAATTAAGATTTTATGGTGAAGATGGCCAAATGTGACAAGGTTGCCATTGGCCTGTGAGTGATGACAAGAATAACCATATGATTAATTTATTGAAATCTAATTATACACCGTTAACATTGCAAGTATTGATTAATATCCTCACAATATTGCATACAGATCCAATTCCAATAACATTAAAATCCTTATTCTAAAATATTAAAAAACTTTACATGCTTCATATCAAACTCATCTGTTTATGTACTACATTTTCATACCACATAATCTAAATTGTAGCAGTTCAAGATCTCAGAATGTCAAATATTTACTCACGATTGTTCACTATTTAATTTAATTCATGCGGAGAATGACCTGAGCTCCATATTGGGGCTTAAGTGAGAACGAATGTACAGGTGCATGCATGTAATTAGGTGAAATCACAAAGGAAAACCGTTGAAGAATCATGGCCAGTACTACTTTGGCCTCTAATAGTGCAAAGTTTTGACCAATGCAAATCCTTGGGCCTAATGAAAATGGCATGAATGCCATTGGATGCTTGGCAGCCTTTGAAATTCCTTCGCTGAACCGACCTGGATTGAACTCATACACGTCGTCTCCCCACAAAGATGGGTTATGGTGCATTTCAAGGATTGGAATCTGAAGCTGAGTACCTGCAGGAATTGAGAGTCTTCCGAGCTTCATTGGCTTATACGTTTGTCGGTCTATTTCCACTATAGGTGGATAAAGTCTCAAGGATTCATTGAAAATCATCCCCACCTGCAATAGTAAAGATGCCCCATATATTTATCTACTAATCAAAGTTTGTCTTTATAGTTTTGAGGAATAGAACAAATATCTAAGAAACATAGACTACCTGCAAATCCTCTGCTATTTTTCCCAGCATTTCAAATAGTTTAAATAGAATATTATGGAAACAAAACATGTTACAGACCATCAAGGGAAAAAATGAAATCTGGATAAGGTTAATGCTATGTATTCTTACAATCTTTAGGCCATTCACAGTGTTTGCATTTGGAAAATCATTTTTCCCACACATTTCTAAGACCTCCTTACGTGCTAGCTCTTGCCAGTCCTGATGCATTCCCAGCAAGATCATGGTCCATGTCAAGAGGAGTGTTGTAGTTTCCTGTCCAGCTAAATAGAAAGTTATGCATTCAGAAATTATTTCATCTGTTGTCATGTTCATGCTATTCTGCACTTTTCCTCCTTGTTTCTTGTTGGAACTCATCATTAGTCCAAGTAAATCAGTACCATAGTCCAGTGACTTTTCAATGCCAACAGTCCTCTCCCTGCTTTCAATCACCTGTCTTGCACATGTTCTGATCTCCTTTCTCATAAACCATAGTTGCATATTCTTTTTTGTAGGAAGAAATCTGTTATAAAAAAGTTATTCCTAGAATATATCAATCCTCAGTGAATTTAAATAGGACAGTAAACTCAAATTTAACAAGTTAGGGATAACAACAGTTATAAAACCTCCTTCTATAATCTAGGAATCTCTTTTCATTGGTTACATCTTTACAGCATTACAAATGGGGATTAGAAAGGAATCAGTAAGCAAACATGGATCAAGTCAAATCATATTGTGCTATATGGCATTCAAAAAGTTCTGAGGCAAACGAGTTGAGTCATTAATGAGAGTTGACAAGAATAGTTTAATTTGCAGTTATAAGTTTGTATCTAAAGGACGTAAATGTCTCTAATATCCTTGAATTATTATATCAATTTCCTTTATAGATAATAAAATTGTCAGGAACCAAAACCCTTCATTTGTTTGGATTCATTCCCAAACATGCTCCTCATATAGGATTTCTAGGCTCTCATGTCACTTTGTAATAAACTGAACTTCAACATGCTAAAATTCTATGTCCTGGCACTAGGCTATTGTGGTGTCAACTCTAGTATGCTGAAATTCTCATATTCCAATTTGTCAGTATCTCTAGCAGACCAGCAGTAATATATATTTTGGAAATTAGCTGCATTTGTTTTGAGTCAATCTTTTGGTGATTTGCTATTAGTATAGCATTCAGCTTTTGCTTAGTGCTTCCTCATGGGAATAGTACAGTTTTCAATGTATCACCTATTCACCATAATATAAATAGTAGGGTCTGAAGAACCAAAGTTATAGCTTCTTTTCATCTCACGATGGTTAATTCATAGCAGGGGACAATTTGTTGCAAATAACTGGGTAATATCAGCTTGTTTATGCCAAAATATAATCATTCAAGTGAGGCAGAAAGTGGCATTGCATGCGTCAATTCAAGTTACAAAGAACTCTTAATGCTTATCTTGGCAGCATCAGGTCATGTTTTTGGTTAGCATTTTTGTCGTGGGAGATTGATGTTATAATATGGGGATGATTAAGAAGATCATTGATGCAGAGCATCCACCATGAGGCAGACATGCCATGATTTACGGTGGTAAACTGATCCTTCTTCCTGTTTTTTTTTGGACTGTTTGTTACTGCCCTAACATTTAGGGACAGTTGTGCGTATGTATTTGGAGAGTTTTATTAGAGTTAGAAGGTGGATCGTGGGAAGAGTCTTGGAGACTGATTAGGAAACAAACTCAGAAACAGTGAAGGAGATGTAAGGAGTTAGGATAAAAAGGAGTCCGGGGATTCACCAAGAGTTACTTAGTTTTTAGTTTATTAGTGGAGTTCTGGAATTAGATTTATGTAAATATTTCCATTTTTCAATGTAATGAGATCCGCTGAACATTTTCTGTTAGGCATTGAAGTGAATTCTTCCTTGATCTTTTCTGTGTTGATTATTTACTATGAGTGACTTTCCATATCTGTTTTCTATGATCTTGTTGATTATCTTGATCCGGTGCTGAGCCGCTGCATCAATCATAGACACATTTATTTTTTCCATAGTAAATATAAGGTTATTGTCGACTTATCGTTGTTGTTTCCCATAAATGAGGAAAGCATTGGCTGTTTATGAAAACATGAATCTTTGCAGCTGAAATCTTTGAAACAAAGATTCTTACAGCATGTGGGTGGTAACTGTCTTGACTAATATTGATCTCTATGTTATTGATCTGGGGCATAGGGGTAACTGGTAAACCCAGTGGACATCACTCATAATTGCTGAAACATACATGCGTTATAAGGAAAAGCATTTATAACAACAATCAATTGCAAAGTTGTAACTAATTGAGCAGTAAATGAATGGAGAAAAGAATATTGAAACAATCTACCCAAGAAAAAACAGAAAAATATGAACATGTAATAGCTATATTTTATAAGCTGTAAATGTAAACTTTGTAAAAAGAGATGACATGTAGATTCAGTCTAGATAATGGTGATTGTGTCTTGATGGATCCATTCTGACTTATTTTTAATGTTTTTTCTTTTTTGAAACAGTATTTGTGCTAATGTGAACCATAATACAATTATGAATCCCTAGGTTGGTTTTCTCAAAAATGCATCTTGTATGAGAAGCTAGGGTAAGATATGAGGCACATTAAACACTTAAATATATGTGGCATCGCCAATGAACTTCTGGAGGCAATTTGTAGTTCACCATAATAAGTAATGTTTATTAATCTCTGCCTCCTAATAGTAGTTTTACTTTTGATTGTAGAGGAAATTGCACGCATGAAGGCATTCGTGACAACTGCATTATAGAACATTTTGTTGAGACATGGACCAGCTAGGACTCGAACCTAGTGTTGATGATTGTTTTTAGACAAGTCAACAATAGAGTAAAACACTAGAGTATCCCACTCTCTTGAATAAAGCTCTTCAAAGGCTGAACTATGTGATCCAGTGAAGTAACTCCAAGGTTCCTTTTCTTATGATTTATGATGGGTTAACTCAGTGATTACATGTGATTTTACTGATAATCACAAAGGGACTTGTTGATGATTGTTTTTCAACAAGTCAACAATTAGAGTAAAATACTGAGTATCTGACTCTCTCTTGAGCAAAGCCTCTTAGATGCTGAACTAGGTGATCAAACGAGATGACTCCAAGGTTCCTTCTGATGTTTTCGGTAAGAGACAGCTCAGCGATTTAAGTATGATTTTGCTGTTAACAAACAAAGGGACTTACACAATTGTTCAAGTAACTTGTTGTTTCAAGGACTATGGAAGTGAATACTAGAGAGCCTAAGTACTGCAATTGATGCGTATGATTTAGCAATAGAGGTTCTTTGGTTCTAATCCTAACTTAATGGTAAAAAAAAGGCAAAAGATGTAGGGTTTAGAAACACTAATCTAATCCTAAATGCAAGGACGTTTACTACTTGAAGTGAAATCGAACCAAATCCTGCTTCGCCAAGATAAAACAACTACACAAGATAGGTGCAATCTTCAAAGGTGTACACGATGTTTAAATCAATTATGCTCATGAAAGATTCAACAAGCATAAAGATCAAATTGACGTTCAATAGTTCAGACTAACCATGCACTGCAATCCACAAGCCGTAGACTACAAATGGTATGAACTTATAGACTTCACCACAAAGCAATAAAGCAACCTTTCATTAACTAACTTAAACTTAACGAAAAAACTTATAACTTAACTTAATGTTTGTTTGAAAATTGAAACCATGTAACACTCGGAAACATAAATAGAATCACCAAAACAATGAATCCTTTATTATCTCAGAGAGCTCTTACAACAATTTCAGAATTTCCAACCTCTTCAAATGAGAGCAATGAGAGCTCTTTTATAGACCTCAAAGGAAAGAAGGGTCAAGATCGATTGGCCGAATCAGCGGACCAGATCAAGCCACATCACAAGTAGTTGTAACAAACTATCCTTTATTAAATGAAGGAGGCTCACTTTATTAAATGAAAGAAGCTAAGGAAGGAACAAAGGCACGCTTTCCAAGAAGATAAGGAAGCCACATCATGTGCCCTCTATGTAGTAGTACTATGAGATACAATGAATCTAGACACAATTTGAACAATCTCCTCCATTGGTACACTTGTCGCCGCATTAATGGATCCTTCTGCCACTGCTACATCTGACTCATAGACGCCAAGTGTCTTCTCCCAGTCGTTTATCCAAGACTTATTTTCCCCAAGACGATATGCAAGTGTGAATATACTATCCAGCTGACCTTCATCAAGTCCATCATATTGAAAGTAGAATGCCTTAACTTGCTGCTTCATATTTTCAATAGTAACATTCCCATAAGGATTACATATTGTTGTCAAAGCAGTGTATATATGATTCTCTGTTCTTAGAAGAACACTCCTTATTCTGGACATATCTACTTCAATTTTATCAACCAGTTGCCCCTTGTTGTGAAAGGAGAAATACCAAGTGATGAAGTCATGTGGAGTATCTCTATCAATCACCTTATCATGAATTAGATCTTCTAATGGAGCTTCCATTAAACTTTTGAGCTGTGGCATGTATTGCTCTTTGATCGGTTTGAACTCAGCACAATTTCTTAATAAAGCTTGGACTCGATCTTTAAGCTTAATGACTCTGTCATACACTTGCACAATTTCTTCAAGGTGAGTATATGCCTTCTCTTCTGTCTTTTCTATCCATCCTTTCATCATCTGAGATGAAGTTCTCATGTTCTCAACTTGGGATACTGTTTCTTGTGGAAGAATAGACGGAGGAATTGGAGTAGCTTCCTTCTGTTGAATAGGCTGCATGACTTGTTGGATGTAATGCTTCAATGTATTGAAATCTTGTTCAACCTTCATCCTTGCTTCTCTTTCTTGTTTCAACATGCTTCTTACTCTATTCACTGACTCTTGTAGTTCCTCCTCTACCTGTTCCCTCGTGATTGGACCCATGCCAATAGTAGTCATATTGTAATCCTCAGGTGTCATACTTTCTAACTCCTTGTCAATTCTAGGAACAGCTATATGTACCTCTCTATTTCCAGCAGAATCTTGAGTAATTTTGGAAAAGACTGTTGCTGTCTTCCTCTGATTACCCTTCTGTGCATTTACAAGCAATTCCTCAACTGGAGCAGGCTGATAAGTTTCTACAATTGTACCTTCTTCAATCCTTTGCCTCAACCAAAGTGGGAAAGCGGAAAGATCTCGCTGTCCTTGAACTTGACTGTGTTGAACACGACCTACTTCCTCATCAAATTCTGCTTGACCTACTTCATCTTGATCAAGATCATCATTCTCTTCCATTATGACAGTGGGGCTCGACTGAATCTCTTCTGATGGAATCAAGGCAACTTCTTCTATAACTTCTATCTCTTGTATTGGATTCTGAACAACTGAAGCACCTTCTTGTGGATTAGATGAAGTAGATGGATTATTCTTCTTTTGAGGTCTCCGGCTTGATTCTCCTTGATCTTGACTAGGTCTTTTCCTCTTTCTAGCTGGATTATTACTTTGATCATTCCCACTGTGTTGTGGTTGGCTATGTGTACTATGCTGTCCTGGTTCTCCTTCATCCATCTTATTGTAAGTAAGAACTCGGCCTTCATCATTCATCTCTTGCAGTAGCTGATCTATACATACTTGTGTCATGGCTAAGACTGGCTTTATCAATTCTTCCTCGGACACATCCTTTCTTGACCAATCAACTGTGTAAGGCAAATCCTTTATCTCATCAAATTCATCTATCAACAAAGTATCATCTTCGGTGAACTGGTCTGGTATCCTGAAAACTTTGGAAGCTCTAACTAAATCCCAGGTGAGTCTCGAACTTTGAAGTGTTCGGAGATCATCTTCATCTTGGGCACTGGCCCAGTGGTCTTCCAACTGCTTGACATGCTTAAACTCTCTGTTGTATTTCCAGCAAACTTGAAAAAGATCAAAGTTAAGCCTCTTGGTGCCATGAGTTTGCAAATGATATGCCTGTAGCTCTATCTCAGAATATTCAGCTGCTGATAATGATGGACACTCCAAATTTTGTCCAAGAAGAAGTGGAAACTGGATCCCTCCTTTTTTCTTCAACTTCTGCAACCTGATGAGTTCTAGGAGTTGTCTTGTAACCTCTAGCATTACCATCCTGTTGGTTGGATATCTTGGTAATCTGTATGGATATGATGTAAACCCTTGGATCCTTAGGTAAGTGTACCTTTCATGCTGAGTATACCAGTGTCCATATGCTGAAATGAACTCTCTCGCTGCATTAGACAATCTTTTATGAAATTCTCCTCTTAGTTTCTTCATTATAAACATAGCAAATGCATCATTGAATCTTGTATAATGATTGATACTCTTGAGGTGCAACTGAGGATAACACTGATGCGATAGGTATTTATTAGGCCCAATGCCGACTTCTCCTCTTTTGGTCAAACCTGAGTAGACTTCATTTCTTGCGAGAAGGTACACCACATAGGAACTCATATGACAAGTCTTGGTCTTAGCAAAATTGATGAACTGCTCATGTATACTCTGACTGATAAGTCCAGCCCAATCAATTATCTTCCCTTTAAGAACTGACTTGATGAAAGAGTACATCCAAGGCTGAAAGGTAGCAGACTGAGGCATTCCTGTCATTCTATTTAGAAACATAATCAAGTATCCAATTTCAGGATGAAAATCTGACTTATGAAACTGTGGAGGATTATTCATATTGAACTTCATAGCTGGATTGGCCATCCATTCTCTCCTTATCTCCTGCAATTTTGTCTTTGAATCGACATTATATTCCTGCTGACCTTGTTGTATTGAGATACTGATCATCCTTTCCCTAGTTGGAATGTTGAAAGTCTCTTCAACTGCCTCCTTTTGTAAATAAGCTAATATCGTTCCATCTTTGGCTGTAATTTGCCTTGTATCTACATCATATTTCTTGACACATTCAATGATCATCTCTAGACACGGCAAAGCTGGCGGAAAGCAAGCAACTTCAATGGCTCCACTCCTCATGATGGCTCAGGCAAGACTACCTCCGTTAGGTTCCTCAAGGACTGACTTGATATCTTCCAAGTTGCTGTTGCCCATATTCGTGTCGCCTACATTTGTCCACCTTGAGACGAGCTTTGACTCGGGAATTTTCCCCTTAGCATCCATCCGGATCTTCGCTTGTCGCTCTTTGGAAGTCATTGCCATAATCCTACAGACTCGACGCGAACAAGTAATTGCAAACACAATCTAGGCTTCACTTCAGCTATTTTAGTGGATTAAATTTATGAAGTTTTCCTTTACAATTATGAAATATTGCTATCTAGACTCAAGGAATCTATGAAAATCCACTTATCCTTCTTAAATTTTACCAATACTTGAACAATTTTAATGCATCTAAAGAAGGAAAAAGAAGAAAATAATATCAGAAAATATTCAGATCAGACTTACTTGATAGGCTGCTTTGAATTTGATACCTTGCAATTTGATCCACCACTTGCTTGAATTTGATAAAATCAAATTTGTACTTCTATAATACCTTCTTGTTGCTGCTCCTTGAAGACAAATCTGCTCTTGGAAAACAAATCTGCTCTTTGAAATGATAAAAAAATGAAAAGGAGATGAGGTATATATATAAAATTTGCTTTAAAAACTTCACCTCTTCCCTAGGCCGACCTCCTTTATTATAGTGAAAAACATTTAATTTTGATTGATCTTTATTTAATAAATGCAATTTCCACGTTTTTCAAGGTAAAAATCATTAAATGTTTATAACTTCCTTTGATTGGCGCATTGGATGGGGCCTTGATGATCTCCTTGTAGATTGCAATTACCTTCTCCCTCAAGCGCATTGGATCAAGAATTGAAATCCTCGTCTTTCACATTTGATAACGTCTTCGAGGTCTTCTTCATATTTTTTGGATTTGTGTTTGATTTTCTCCTTGCATTTTGCATTGGATGGGTATGGTGAAGTCTTCTTCTTTGAAATACCTTGATCTTTCTTCATAACCCTCTAGGCGCATTAGATCAAGGATTGAAATCCTCAAGCATTTCACTTTTTACACCCTCAAAAATCCTCATGTATGGCGCTTTAGATCAAAGTTTGAATTCCTCTTAACATTTCGCATTAGATGAAGGATAAAAATCCTCTCAACACTTCGCATTAGATGAAGGATAAAAATCCTCTCAACACTTCGCATTAGATGAAGTATTGAAGATCCTTTCAATATTGTTTTAGTTTGAACTAGTTTTCACTTGCTTAAGGGAATGGCGCATTGGTTGAAGGATTGAAATCCTCTAGATTTTGGCGCATTAGATAGGCAATTTGGATTCTTCTCATGTGTGGCGCAATGGATAGGTAACTTGAAGTCTTCAAAATCAAACTTTATTCTCCCCTTTTGTATGGCGCGCTAGATGCCACTTTTGATTTCTTCTTGTTGAGCACTTTGATAAGGGTCTTGGAAGTGGCGCATCACTTAACTATGTTGAAATCTTCAAACCTTTGGTATATTAGATGGCTTTTACCTTGAAGTGAATCATGCATGATGTTGGCGCATTAGATGGGACATGGAGAATCCTCTAGAAATACATCTCATTCTTCCTTATGTTGCACATTGGATGACCTTGTTGGAAGCTTCAAAACTTAGGGGTAGTCATGAAGTTAGCGCATTAGATAAAGCTTCAAAATCCTCAAAGACTAGAGCCTTGAAGGCTTGACCTTAGATGTCCACTTTCCTCCTTGTAGGGCGCATTGGATCAAGCATGGAGAATCCTCTGGATTTCGCTTTAGATAGGGATCCTTCAAACTTCACATTGAAACTATTTGGGCGCATTAGATCAACTTTTTGGAATCTCTGGAGTTTCCCCTCATGAGGTCGCATTAGATGAGGCATTAACGATCCTCTAAACTTCGCCTTGGAGACTTGACATTGGATAGGCGCATTAGATCAGGGATTGAAATCCTCAGGTTTTGGCGCATTAGATAGGCTTTTGAAATCCTCTGGTCTCACATTGGTGAAGTGGTTCTAACACTTGCGTTGAATGTTTGGGAGTTGTCCATTGGCGCATTGGATGAGGAATAAAAATCCTCTAGATTTTGGTGCATTAGTTCAAGTTTTCAAATCCTCTTCAAGCTAGATCCTTCTCAAGTCAAAACCCCCAAGACTTCCTCTTCCTTCTTGGTGGCGCATCAGTTGAGGTTTTCAAATCCTCTGACACTTATCATCTTAATTTCGCTCCAAGATTCATTCTAAGACTTGTCTTTTCATTTTCGCATTAGATCAAGGCATTGAAATCTTCATCTTTTCCTTCAAAATGATACTTTTGGTTTGGGCGCAGTAGATGAGTGATTGAAATCCTCATGCCTTTTCGCATTAGATCAAGGTTTTAGATGGGCGCATTAGATCATCAAGTGGAAATCCTCATCTTCAAGCGCCTTTTTCCTTGTGATTTTGCGCCAAGATTTTGCACCACTTAGACATCCTGTCGCACTAGATCAGTTTTTTGAATCCTCTGGAAAAGTCAGGCGTTTTTCAGGATCGCGAGGGTAAAGGTATATTGAAAAATATATTAAAGTATAAGTTGAGAGATTGAATTTCTTATACTTCAAATATTTTTCAATATACCTTTCAGGATGTTTGAGATAGGTCCCGAATCCACCGGATTTAAGATGCAAAATATAGAATTTGGAGGATTCACCAGATTTCAGACTTAGCCATTTTTCAGGATTTTCAGGATTTCAGGCTCCAGGCTTAGTCTTTTCAGGGTCTCAAACATTCTTCAGGAGTGATCTCAAAATTCATTATCTAGATGGGATTTGATCACAATTCTTCATCACTGCAAGTTGATCTGCCTCTTAATCATGAACCAATGATCGTAGAAAGGGGATATCACTACCAGATCGGCAGAGGAAGATACCCAGGACATCATTAAAAACTCATTGAAAGCACAGAGCTCAAAAAAAGGGGGGGGTCCCTATTCCTAATGGGGTGATGTGTGATTTGGTCACAACAGGACTTACGCAGATTCTTCTTCATACTTGTTTAGCTTATTCCTCCTTTAAGTGTGGATGATGTATATACAAGACTTAAATGATAAAGAAATGAAAAAAGATAAAGGTTTAGGAATTTAATCTAAGGTCAATGAAGGAATGATGATGTATTGAACAGACAAACTCCTGAATTAAACCTAACTCCACTTCGCCAAGGGTGCCTACAACTACATGAAGTTGGTGCAATCTCCTAAGGTTCGCAAATGGTTTTCAAATCATGAAGGCTTAAATAAGCACCCATCGGATGGCGTAGCTCAAACAAGCATCCATAATCGAACTTAAGCAAATGATAAGCTCAGACTAGCTTTACACAACACTTCACCAGCGGTGAATGTTAAAAGCATGAGCTAGGAGTTGATCAAATATTCAGTACAACTACATTACATCAAAGAACTTCTAATCTATTTCTAATCTACTTAAAACATCTCTTAATTCCATCAAGATTCAGGAAACCATGTTACTCCACAAGATAATACTTAACACCAAACAAGTAGCTCCAATGTCCTTTACATTAATCTTGAAAATATTTACAACAGTTTCAAGCCCTCTCAGACAATTTCGAGAGTCTCTCCTATTCTACTCCTAAAATCTACTCTCTAGTCTATGAACTACTGAACTACTGAATTACAAATGAGGCAACAAGGCCTTTATATAGTGTCCAGAATACAATGAATAGCTAAGATCATTTCATGTAGCCAAGGGCTCAGATCATGCCAACTCAGAGGTAGTTACAACAATTTGCTATTTTTAGCACAAAAGAGAGAGGCAATGAAGGCATGTTTTCCAATGTGATAAGGTAAGGCGAAAGCATTTAAAATATCCCCCACATAGGAATCCCTTTGACTTCTTTTATTAAATGATACATTTAATGCATTTAAAATGATGTGTACTCGCCACATAGATGCTACTTCAGCATACTTTGAAAATCATATCATCTTTGTGTGATGTATTCAATGTGATTGCTTGAACTTGTACGTTTAGGAATACATCTTGTAGATCTCACCTTGTACATCTTCTTGCAACTGGATGTATGATACTTGTAGCTCATTTGTCTAACTTCATGATTTTTCTTCTTCTTGTAGGTAAGATATATGATGATCTTCTTTGATGATGCTCCTTCTTGAAGAGTGAGTAATAGAGTAGGTGATGATGATGCTTCTTTCATGTAAGAGTAGATGATGATGACATGAAGTAGAGATCTCTCTTGGACTTGAAGGTTGAATGAATGAATGTCTTTCAATCATGAGGCAACTTGAAGATGACGTAGTCCTTTATGATGATCTTTGAAGTGGCCCTTTGGAATGTAGTAGATGACCTCTCAAGGAGACTTTGAAGCTTGATGAATCTTGAAGATTGGGAGAACTTGACTTGAAGTTCGGATGGATGAATGTTTCGAATATGATTATCCTTGATGAAGTACACTTGAATTTGATGTGATCTAACATGATGTCATGGATGTAGGGGACTTGAACTTGATCCTTTAGAGTAGTGTTCCCTCTGCAACTTGAAGATGACTCAGATGCTTATCCTTTAGATGATTCCTTGGCTTCACCAACACTCTTCTCAACTTGATGATGATCTTGAAGTGATCTCCAAAGGTGGCTAGCATGATGCTTCTTCTTGCAATAACAATTTCTTGACATCACTCCTTGGATGAAGGTAACTCCGGACTTCTTGCTTGAAGGTGACTCCTTGTATAACTCCTTAGCCTTGATTGATGATCCTACAATTCAAGGTAAACGATATATCAATGACCTCATAAGATAAAACAACTTTAAACATGTAATAATGCCACTTCAAACTTACGCGCAAATATAGGCAAAAATAGGAACAAAGGGCGCCTAACTCAATTTAGTCCCACATTCATTATTTCAAATGATTTCTAGCAATTGTAAAGGTTTAAAGAAGTCAATCCACTTAAAAGATTCATTCAAAAGATATCTCTCAACACAATTTCTTCCTTAGGCGCCAGAATGAGGTGGCAGAGGTAGGAATGGGCGCCTAGTCTTTCAAGCTTTATCCTTGTCATTTTTTGGGCTTTGAATGATCAAATGCTCTTTAAAGTAACCCTTTCTCTATGAGCGCCCACTTTATCATGCAAATTTAGTTGTTCTTTTCCAAGGCGCCAACCTAGGTGGCAGAGGTAGGAATGGGCGCCCAACACAAATGACTTCAATTTTGACATTTTTACACTTCTAAGTGACCAATCATATCTTAAGATGACTTTAGTTATCAAGCGCTCACTCCAAAAGGGTCATCTTATGCAAATTTAATCAAGGTGCCTACTCTCAGAGGTCAATTGAAGTGATTCTTTCCAGGGCGCCAATTGAGTTTGGCATGAAAGTGCAGGAGCGCCTTAGCTTAGATGTTGTCTTCTTCATAGTCAGGTGTACTTGCAAGGTAAAACATGTTGAAATTTGCGCCTAAACTTGATATCTTTAGCCTTAACTTCATTTTCAAACCATTCACTTCTTAGGCAAGAATTTGTGCCTTACCCAATCCTTCAAATCGTTATTAGGCGCTCAAACTCACCTCTTCAAGGCTATCTACCTTCTAGGCGCCCACTTAGGCCTGTGCTAATAGGAAAATGCGCCCAAGGTTCTTGACTCTTGATACTCATAGAAGAAGAGCGCCTAGTTTCATCATACTTGTTAATATCTGATGATGATCTCAAGTTGCTTTTACCAAGGCGCCTAAAATGATTCACTTAGGCTTCAAGACGCCAAAACCATACAACTTCAACCTAAGGCGCACTTTGATGGTCATTTGAGCATGAAAAGGGTGCCTAAGTTCCTAGATTACTCCCTCGTCGAATTCTTGGATATTTAAGGTCTTTATGTCAATTTGAATCAAGGCGCCTATCTTGGAGAGATTGAAGGTTGATTGTCCTCTAGGCGCACTTTTGGGGTCTCTGCAAGTGGGGAAATTGCGCCTAAGTACTAGAGCAAATTCGCGCCTTGAAATGTAAGTCGCCAAGGTAAGGTATATTGAAAAATTATACTTTAAATATTTTTCAATATACCTTTCAGGATGTTTGAGATAGGTCTCAAATCCACTAGATTTAACATGTAGATTATAGAATTTGGAGGATCCACCAGATTTCAGACTTAGCCAATTTTTCAATGTTTCAGGATTTCAGGCTATCAGACTTAGTCATTTTCAGGATCTCAAACATCATGATAGGAGTTAGTTTAAACATATCATGCTCTTTCATGCTAAGGCGCAGCTTTGGGTTAATTTGAACATCTCTTCATGCTAAGGCGCAACTTTGGGTTAATTTGAACATCTCTTCATGCTAAGGCGCCTAAAGTTTAATGTGGTGCTTACCTCCAGATTTCATGATTTTCTTGCTTCCTCTCATAGGCACCTAGACTCTTTTCATACTAAGGGGCCAAAATAGGATGATATCACCTTGGGCGCCATTTTAGGTACATATTGATGTTTTCATTCACTCTGGGATCAAGGAATGGATTACTAAGGCACTGATTTGAGTCTTTGGAGGTAAACTAGCGCCTAAGATCATAAGTAAAGGTCTTCTCCAAGTTGGGCGCTCAATCTTATCTGAATGATCCACCTTCCTACTAGGCATCCAAACAAGATGGCTTTAACAAGGAATGGCGCCTTAGGTCTTTTGCTTCAACTCAAGGCACAATTCTTATGATCCTCTGAACATGCAATGGGCGCCTAAATCTAGATACCTCTTCCTTGTCAACTTTGCAGTGTTTCAAGCTTCCCGACATCCATTTCAATCAAGGCGCTTTGATTTGAAGCTCTCCTTGCCCAAGGCACAATCTTGAGGTTGTCTAGGTGATGAAAGGCGCCCTTAAATTCTAGGCGGAGTTTTGAGGTGATCCTGGAGTAATTTCGCGCCCAGAACTGACAGTACCTGAGGTAAGGTATATTGAAAAATATATTTAAGTATAACAAATGAATTTCTTATACTTTAAATATTTTTCAATATACCTTTCAGGATGTTTGAGATAGGTCTCAGATCCACTGGATTTAACATGTAGATTCTAGATTTTTGAGGATCCACCAAATTTCAGACTTAGCCAATTTTCAGGATCTTCAGGATACCAGACTTAGTCATTTTCAGGGTCTCAAACATCAGGATCAGGTCATCAAGGGGCTCTAAGACTCAAACACCACTGACTTCATCATGCAAAGGACATCATCCTGGACTTAGCAAAGCACCAGAATTCAAAAAAAAGGGGGGTCCCCATTTGCAATGGGGCGATGTGTGATTTGGTCACAACACCTAGGACCTTCCATACGCTGCTGGAGTGCTCTACCACTAAGCTACTGGCCCGTCTTGGACCAGTCCATCGTCAGTCCGGGTGTGGCTTATTTCCAACACCAACACCCCCCCTTAAGCCACACCTCTCGTGTGCTTGGGGCTCCTAGCTTGGGCCTGGCTCTGATACCATGTTGAGACATGGACCAGCTAGGACTCGAAACTAGGACCTTCCATTCACTGCTGGAGTGCTCTAACACTAAGCTACTGGCCCCTCTTGGACCAGTCCATCGTCGGTCCGGGTGTGGCTTATTTCTAACACCAACACTCCCCCTTAAGCCACACCTCGCGTGTGCTTGGGGCTCCTAGCTTGGGCCTGTCTCTGATACCATGTTGAGACATGGACCAGCTAGGACTCAAACCTAGGACCTTCCATTCGCTGCTGGAGTGCTCTACCACTGAGCTACTGGCCCCTATTGGACCAGTCCATCGTCGGTCCGGGTGTGGCTTATTTCCAACACCAACACCCCCCCTTAAGCCACACCTCTCGTGTGCTCGGGGCTCCTAGCTTGGGCCTGGCTCTGATACCATGTTGAGACATGGACCAGCTAGGACTCGAACCTAGGACCTTCCATTCGCTACTAGAGTGCTCTACCACTAAGCTACTGGCCCCTCTTGGACCAGTCCATCGTCAGTCTGAGTGTGGCTTATTTCCATGATACCATGTTAGTTTTCCTAGGTCAGATTTACTGTTGTATATTTGTTTCTTGTGTTGTTTGTTCATGTTGTTTTCCACCTTGAATATCTTAATTTGATCTTTCATATGTATTACGGGACGAGGCACCTTGGTAGGGTCACATCACTTCATCTGTAACCTCTTGAAGCTACACAACGATCAACACTCCCTCTTAGCTAGGGAGGTATAGCAAAGTCTTCCATGAGTCCTACTCAAGGGTATCATGTCTTGTCATGGATTCTCTCAACATGACGTCCACAATGGCTACACCCAATTGTGAAATAGTTCATCACGGAGTTTTTTAATGTGATATCGTCATGGAGTCACACACATGACATCCACCATGGCTACTCCCATGTGTGGAAAGAAATATATATCACCTCATCGTGATATCAACCATCATGGCTACTCCCATGTATGGTAAATGTGTACAAGTGCCCATCACGGAGTCTCTCAACGTGATGTCGTCACCTCAACGTGATGTCGTCACCTCATCGTGACGTTCCCCATAGCTACTCCCAAAGGATGAAAAACACAAGTACAAGAAAATCATCACGGACTCTCTCACGTGATGTTGTCATGGAGTCACACACATGACATCCACCATGGGTCTCCCAGAGGGTGGAATCAAGGGATTTCACCTCGAACTTCTCTTACCGAGAAGAACTCATTATCAAGGGATTTCACCTCGATCTTCCCTCACAGAGAAGAACTCATTATCAAGGGATTTCAGCTCGAACTTCTCTCATAGAGAAGAACTCATTAACAAGGGCTTACACCTCAAATCCCTCTCACAGAGAGAAATGCATTAACAAGGGCTTGCACCTCAAATCCCTCTCACAGAGAGAAATGCATTAACAAGGGCTTGCACCTCAAATCCCTCACACAGAGAGAAATGCATAAACAAGGGCTTACACCTCAGATCCCTCACACAGAGAGAAATGCATTAACAAGGGCTTGCACCTCAAATCTCTCTCACAGAGAGAAATGCATTAACAAGGGCTTGCACCTCAAATCCCTCTCACAGAGAGAAATGCATTAACAAGGAATCTTCATGATGATGTGACTCCCTCTGAAGCTCCAAGTACTAGCATCAACCTCTTGACCTCCTCGTCCAAGGTTGCCTCTGTTGGTTTGTCAGACTCCCTCTTAGTTGTGAGTCCCAGACTTCACAACCCCTTGCAAGATCCTTGCCTTGACTTATCTTTGTTGGAGCACGTACAAGCTTCAAGGCATGGTTCTCAACAAAACTATCTCCCATGTTTGTTTTCGTATGTGATACATCACAAACAGGAGGCCAAATGTTACGTTGTCCATTTTTCTTTTCTGGGACACCACTAAACACATTGCCATTCTCTATTCAATGTGCTCATTGATGAGCTTCTCAGCAAACGCATCAAATACTTTCTGAACGGCCTGCATGCAGCGGCAGTGGCCTCGCCAATCGAGAAAGGCAAGAAAGGGAATGAAGTCTCCCAGAACAAACAATCCCGACAGCTGAAAAATCTCAGTCACCATCTGTGAAAATACCTGCCCTCTGCTCAATTCATGGTTGGAGTAACGTCTTCCTGCAAACATTCTGGAATGCATTAACAAACAATCAAATGATCTTAAAATGTATGCCTCCCGCACTCTTTTCTTCCTGACAGACCAAGAGACCCTCAAGACGGTTGCCATCGAGTTGTGTTTGCCTCATACCACTCTCAGCTAGGCTGAAAGAAGTGTCTACACACTTGCCCAAGGAGGAGAAGAAGGAGCTCTCTAGCTGCTCACCAAAGCTCATTCGCGAGCTAAACGATTCCAGTTATCACCAGTTAGTAAGCCACTGGTACGAGCAGATGGACTAATATTTAATTTTAACTTGTATGTTATTGTCATATTCATCAATATTCCATGTTGTGCAGGCTAAGAACCCATGCGGTCATCGAGCCCTTCATCATTGCCACAACAAATAGGCAACTGAGCAAAATGCATCCACTTCACAAGTTATTGCTTTCACATTACTTTGATACCATGGACATCAACCAATCTGCCCGACAGATGCTAATTAATGCAAAAAGGTTTTATTGAAAATGGATTCACACTGGGCCGATATGCCATGGAGTTGACCTCCAAGGCATACAAAAGCTGGAAACTCAATGAACAAGGCTTGCCCGCCGATCTCATGAATGTTAATTTTCATCTGTAAATCTGAACTTGGCTCTTTCATGGCATAACCCTGATTCCATTACAAATGTTGCTCCTTATGCAAGGACATCCATAAAGTACAGTGCAAAAGATGAATTTACTGAGCGAATGGTGGGTTTTATGAAACGAATGGATCATCTCCACTATTTGCTCACAATAACAAAAAAACTTGTATCATATGGTTCACAGAAACATGAACCATCCGCCATAGACAATGTGACACCAATTTTAATCGGAAATTTTATCTGTGTTCATACCTGACATGAACATTTCCCATTGGAAGACCAATCTCCCCACTAGAATTAAGCTTCAATGGTAATCCCTGCAACCTTTGAACGCAACTTATTATAGGACTGTCTGAAATGGTCATTTCCTTCAGTCCTTTCAATTCTTCAATACCCGTTGCATTCCGGAACTTCGGACATGAAGTAATAATAATGCTCTCCAGACATATTAAAAAATTCAATGCCTTCTATATTCTGCAGCCTTGGACAACTCCCAATGAAGATTCTCTTCAACTCCAATTCTTCAATAGTTGATATATCCAACAGACTATTCTGTGAATATCCAATCCAGCAATCATTACATTCCAGGAGACCACATCTCTCCAATGCATTTTGTCAAATATATCACATGCCTTATGTAAGCTGCCACATTTCGCATACATGTCTGTAATCAGATTCAGCAACATGATATTGGATTGAAACCCATCTGTAATTTTTTTTTTCATGGATCTCCAAAGTCCGTTCCAAAGCTGCCAGTTGAGCACATGCCGAGAGAATACTGGCAAAAGTTCTGGAGTCTGGTACAGCACCCGCCAATTGCATCTGTGGAAATAACTGCAATACCTCCTCACTATAACCATATTCTCTACAGTCATTGTATTCCACGAGACGGCGGTTTTATAACCCATTTCATCACAGAGTTTTATAGACTCTTTCTAATTTCCTGAACCTGCTCTGATACCATGTTAGTTTTCCCAGGTCAGATATACTGTTGTATATTTGTTTCTTGTGTTGTTTATTCATGTTGTTTTCCACCCTGAATATCTTAATTTGATCTTTCATATGTATTACGGGAGGAGGCACCTTGGTAGGGTCACATCACTTCATCCGTAACCTCCCGAAGCTACACAACCATCAACACATTTCAGTTTTTGAAAACACATTATGATAGTTGAAATATTGGTTTTTATATTTTTATTGGCACAGGAATATTGTTTGGGAATGTGATTCTACTCAAATGTTGATACAACTACTTTGTTTTTATCAGGTTCTCCATTGCATCAGATGCCTTGAAAACTATAAGGGTTCTTTTGGTAGCTAGTAGGCCCTACTATGTTTTTATCAGGTCCTCCATTGCATTGGATGGATGGAAAACTAGAAGGGTTCTTTTGGTAGCTACTAGGCCTAGATAGGATGTTAATTCTTTGTAAACCAAGTGTGAGATATCACATTTCACTATTATTCTAATTGCACTATAATGATTTTCAAGTGTTTAAGTTCGTTCAATTCTAAAGCTAATTACTGTTGCAGAATAGATGTTCTCCCATACAATTGTGGGATGCTTACACTATCACTCTGCTTAGAGATCAAACTGTTTAATTTTTTTAACTGGAAAAATGTTTAGGATTTGAACCCAAGACTTGCTGCTTTCAGCAAATGTCACTTCACAGTCCATGTATCTCCTCATTCATGTGCAAAAGTGGTAAATAGTCACCTTATTTTAGAGTGGAAAAAAATCATCTTTGGTCATTGAACCATCTGATCATAAGAAAGGCCTTACAATATGGTGAAAGGTTGATATTGTTTATCAGCTTAGAAGATGCCTGACAGAGAATTTTATATTTGCTGACCAAGTAATGTGGATGTTGTCAATGTGCACTTCAAGTTGCCTTTGTTGGATATAGGATTTTTAGAATTGAAGTTTGATAATTGATGGGTTTTGAGAAGGTTTGTTCTTTCTGATGATATTTTCTTCTTCAATGGAGTACTGGTTAATGTGAAGGTTGTGCATGATGCAAACGTTTGTCATTTGTTGTGAGTGTTCAGTGAAGTCGAGGGTTATGTCTTGTTTAGAGTTTCTTTATGATCAATAAAGATGATGAATTTAGAGTTTCAAAATTTCAGGAAGAAGTGAGATAATAAGAATTTGAAGATGATGAATCTTTTTGGGGATTGAAAATTTACGTTGAAGACCCCTTGTGTGACTTGAATTGATTGCAATCTTGCGTGAAGAGCACCACAAACCAAACATACCCTTATGGGAGATGCTTTGTATTTGCTTCCTTATCAAAGGAAGCTGAGGAAACAGGGCCCACATGCATGTGTTTCACGAATTACTCTCAAGACTTACAATGGACAGTATAAGTTGTTTATAGGTTTGTCATGTGGATACAACCACATTATTGAATTTGTGAAATTTTAATTCTATTTGTAAGTACACAAATCGGCTTCTCTCTGTGGTTTAGCATGCACTTCTATGAAGATTCAGATTCTGTGTCGCGATTGTTAGTACTATTTGTCACCTGAGGTTGGCAGTATTTTGTTTTAATGATGATAACAATGGTCTAGGAAAATGAAAAGCAATAACAGAGGTCTAGAAAACTAGTGTTTATCTCAAATCGCTTAGGAAAAAGCAAGTTTGTATAACAATTTCTGCATAAGCACTTCAGTGCAAACTGATCTATGTGAACAGGAGTTGTTATATATGATTATGAACTACCAAATTAATTATTAAACTGAACTGTCTGTAAAATCTGAATTGTTCTGATTACAAGTAGAGATTCACATTGGCTAGCTGAGCAAGATTGGAAATGCATTTAAGTTTGATTAAGATAGTTCATTGTTGCTAATATTGAGTTTGCAATTTAGGGCATCTTAGACATTGTAACTTAATACTAGAGAACTTTCACGTGCATATGTCATTCCCTGGGTAATGAACATTTTGAAGTTATTTGATGTGCAGGACTGATCACAATACAACATTGCAAATCTAAAGTAATAGTTGTGACTTTTTTGAACCTTGTTAATTCTGATATGAAAATGATCAAATCACATTAATGATTAATCTAACAGTTAATTACAATATGGAAAGAAGTTAGCTCCTCGTGAATGATTTTAAAAAATTACTCTTAAACAAGATGCAATGTATAACAGGAAAAACATGTTGGAGGATGTTGCAATTATGTGATTGTAAATTCTCTCATAAATGTCAATGCTTAAATAGATCATATATTTGAAATTTTTTTTTAGTTTCACACCCTGTGAAAAGATGATTCAATGAGATGGAGAATATATACTTAGCAGGGAACATAGAACCCAAATTGATTTAACTATAATAATAAGTCAACTTAAAAATGGTTATTGGAGGTACAGGTCAAGTTCATCCTACAATAGTTGATTCCGGAGAACTGAGATGCTATATGTCAATTGAATGCAAAGGAGATTACATAGAAGGTCTATTCAATGGGCATTGCTGTACTTGCAGAGCAGTCGAGTCAGCAATTGGATCACAGATTACAGAAATTGTTGTATAGAGGGAATGCTCCAACTTTAGGAAATTGCTTTTAGGCATTGGGTAAGTAGAAATTACTGATGTCTTTGTAGGTTGGCTGACTGCAACCAACGCTCACAGAAGTCATGGTCAAAAGCCATCTAACACAAGATATATCCAGTGGTTGACAAAGAGATAGGTGAATTTCATTTAGAAATTAGAATCATCTTAAGGTAGGCCAAAATATCACACGGCATTGTGATTTAAAGGTTCATGTTAGTGGGGGAGTAGAGTTGATGAAGCAAATTATTTATTGGATGTTTATTATTTGAAGCTCTTATCTAAGGGGGATTGTTGTGGAATCAGACTACTGATTCCGATGTTGAAGCCATTTGGTTGAAGTTCCAGCCTAGTGGGGCAAAAGCTAATGGGTTGTAAGAGTATTGTAGCTACTAGACAGCTTGTGAACAGTTCATAAATTGATAAATATTGAAATGAATGGGAATACGAATGACGTTTGTGGAATCCAAGAATACTTTATTCTCTGTATTCCTACTACAAGCTGAAATTTTACATTAATGAGAAGCCTCTGATTTGTTCCAGAAATCTTTCATCTCATATGTGTTTCTTCTGTACATTTGCTATAAATCTCTTGTGTGCATAGGTTTTCCAACATGAGAGCGAATTCTTGAAAAGCAGAAACCACTTGAAGTTGAAACCCTTTCTATAACAGTGTAACACTTCTAAGAACCATACCTTTTAGATGGCAGTTTGTGAAACATTTTTGAGAAATTACATATGATGGAAAAATGCAAAGGAAAGTACCCACATGTTCTAGCATCCCAATAAAACATTTCTAGGCAAGTTCTGACAACAAAGTACTTTTAAGGTTAAAACTTTTAACTTGAAACCTGGAAGATGAACAGTGCGATTTCTTTCAAATGTGAGCAGGATTATTTGGGACAGTAAATGGAACATGTGTTTTCCCTCTGCATAACTGCTTCCAAATGCTGTGCGTGAAATAACATCTGCTGTAAGACGAGAAAACTCTTTCAAAACATTAATTTCATTGGCACCTGAAGTTACCAATTTCGTCCATTCTTCAATCATATTGGTCCCACACTCTGCAATTTCAGGAATCATGCCCTGACATTGAAGATATATTAGAAAAATTAAGGGTTTGATCTCTTAGCGAAAGCAAATCATCAGTAAATACAAAACTGCCTCATCTCTGTAAGAGTCAACAAGCACAGAAGCGGAACACTTAGACATTTAGGGTATTAATTGAAAATCTTATTACACAGATTCTTGGGCATAAGAGAAATAAACCTTACAGCATGTTGGAATAGTGTGAAAATACTAAATACCCTGCGAGAAGTAATCCTATTGTGCACAAGATTTACGATCAAATATCTATTCAAATTTTTACAATTGTGGAATTTTAAGATTTTACCTTCAAGACTTCCATATGAAAAGAAGGATTAATGATTCTTCTATGCTGTGCCCATTTTTCATCCTCTAATAGTGCAAGGCCCCGATGTTTCTTTGGGCTAGGATTAATTAGAATTTTCTTGTAGTGCCCAAACTTGTTAGATAATATCTCCTTCACAAGCTCAGGATCAGGAACATAAAGCCTGGGTTTATTTCCGAACCAGTAAACATACTCCTGACCTGCATCACACATAAATACATACTTCATGAATTGGGTGACATAGATCCTTATCTTCCTACTACTAATCAGGATATTGCAATATCCGTGTTATAGGGTGGCATCCTGTATGGTGACTAGTGACAAAATCCATAGATATAAACTTCATTGAGAAATGCTGCTTAACTAATTCTTTTGAACTCGGGTTATTTAAAAGTTTTCAGATAGAGAGAATAAACATGTACCATAGGTTTTCCTCCATTGATGAAAAGCTGGAAGAACTCTAGGAACTATATTGTGTCCTGACAGTGGCAATGGGTCAGAGCTCTCCTGGCTGGCCATTCTAACAATATCAGGAGCATTCCCATAGATTAACTTATAAGGAGGACCTTGGATCCCTTGAGCTTCAAAAAGCTTTTTGAAATGTAGTGGTTTCCACCATATAACCTTTGTAACTTCCAGCAGAATAATTGTTAAACCAGCTGAAATCACAGCTGCAGCCCAGAAAAACCATGCCATGTTCTAAACCAACAGAAAAATTTCTAGTGCTGATAATACATATAAAAGGAAACCAGAACTGAATTGTTAGCTCACATGTATTTACTTGTGTTTGAGGGCACTCTGAGCTGCCTTGATTCCCGATACTTAAGGGGCCTGTATTAATGTAGAGACGTGTGTGCATAATATGTATATATACGTATTATTATATATACATATGCATAATATGTATATGCCCATCTCTTGACTCTGTGTATCTGCCGTTCTACTCCTGGGGGCGTGTTGACTCTGCTGCTGGGTTTTTCGTAGCTACACTTTGGAGGTTTAGCTGTTTGTGTGTCTTTCATGAGTTCTGAATGTTCTTTTGTGGATAATTTGGTGTGCTGGCTAAAGGTTTCTTTGGTCTTCTCCGACTCTCCTCTTTTTTTGGGTTTCCTTCTTGTTGTTTCTCCCCTCTTTATTTCTGGGTTTTGGCATGGAAAATACTTTGTTGTTTCTTCCATATGTAATTTCTTTTATCAATTAAAATTATGAGGTTTTTTCCTTGGGAAAAAAATATGTGTATATATACATAAAATACACGTACATCTTAGAGAGGAAACTAAACTTTTCCTAAGTGTAGTCTAGTCTAATTAGTATTAATGAGGGAAGTGGGTAGGGAATACGTTCCTTGTACATTTGTTGACCCAGACCATACTAGGTTGCTCTACTCATGGATTATTTGTGGCCAAACATGTTATGTCCAAGCCTGGGATCTAAATTTCCATCCAGAAAGGATTTCTAAATCAAAGTACCCTATGTGGGTTGAATTTCTTTTTCTTAACCTAGCCTTCTGCCCATTCCTTCAAGACATTGCCTCTCAATTGGGCAGAGTTCTTTGGTGTTGAACAACTCTCTAATAAATGGGTCAATTTACATGTCCAACCTAGAGCTTGCATGGAGATGGACTTAACTCAACCCCTTCTTGATAGTGACACTAACAAACTAGTTAGCCCTGGGTTTGAGATCAACCAATGAATCACCTGTTTAATAAGCCAAATGTTTATTTGTATTGTTATAGGGAAGGTCATCTCGTTCAAGGCTGCACAGTCTGCAAACCTTGAACCACAACAACCATCTCCTAGTAGCTCACATCAGTTAATGAGGTTGTTGTTGAGGTCAACTATAAATCTTCTATTGTTGTTCATTTCGCCTCCCTAACCTTAACCAACTATCATCCATTTCTAACCCGCCATCACCCCCAACCCCCCCATTCACCTTCCATCCCTTCCTCCTCCTATCATCCTCCCTCTCCCACTGGATCCAAATCCTTCAAAGATGTTGTGATAGAGGTTGGGAACAAGGCCTCTAATAAAAGGAAAGAGGCTCCTATTGAGTCTAAGAGTACTCCCTCTGATGTGGTTTTATTGTCTGAACCAGATAGCCATTTGAGGACATGATCATGATCCCCATCTTGAGAATGTTTCTGTAAAGATGGTATTACGAACGAGCAAGCTTACTCTGTAGAGAACCAACTAAATGTTCTTTTGTGGATGAGGAAACTCTTCCCAATTCTTTCCAATGAAGTGCAATGTCCAATCTTGGAATGTTCAGGGTTTAACAATCCTCGCCCGTAAGTTTCAAGTCAAGCAATCCATTTAGAATAACCATTATGATATTATCATGCTTCAAGAAGTTAAGGTTAGTGCAATACAATTAGATGCTACTCTCTCATCCATTTGGCAAGAGGTTCTCTTTATCCACACCAACCACTCTAATGGCGATGGTGGAGCGGTTTTGGGTCTTGCACCTTGGCTTGCCAAACGACTTGTGGCTTCTAAATCTAACCCTAATAATTGTTGTGTTTGGACTACCATTCTCATACAAGACACTATACTTGGGTTTTGCTCTATTTATGCTCTTAACTCCCGTGCTGATAGAACCAAGCTTTGGAAATGGCTTAGTTTTGCCTCCCTAATGTTGAGTGGGTCTTGGGCGTGATTTCAACATGGCAGAACACCTAGTTGTCCTCAGTTGGAACAATTCCTCCCATTTATCTCATGCTAAATTTTATACATGGACATTGGCTTGCAACTCTCTAGGTGTTCACGACCCTCTTTTGGGCAAAGTTAACCTTTAAATGTCACATTGGTTTACATGGCACAACTATCGAGAAGGCTTTTTGAGGAAAATGAGTTGGTTGAACTACTTTTATATCTCTCCCAATTGTCATATTCTCTCCTCACATACTGGTCATCCTGTCCATCTTGATCTCTCTGCCACACTTTCATATCATCTCCCCATTTTCACCACTCTCCTTCACTAATTCCACCCCCCTCCCTAATGATCTTCCTTTTAAGCTAAATGTTTCCCACTTAAAGCACTAGGACTATAGTGATGGCCTCCTTACCATCTGGAATGTTGAACCTAAACCACAACAAGATAGATGGATTAGTTGGTGGGAAAGAACCATTGCCTATTGCACCTTGTTTCTTCATGACTATGGTCGAAGAGTTGTTGCCAAGCAATGTAGACTTGAAAAATTCCTTAAAGGATATCAAGAACACAACAATACTATCCTTGCCTCTAACCCCCATAATATCTCAGTCCAATAGTCGGTGGAAAACACTAAGAATCTCCTTCAAAAATTGGCTATTTATAAAGGCAAAGGAGCTCAAGTGCATGCACGTCGTCAATGGATAAAAGATGTAGATAGAGGGTCCAAAATTTTCTTCCAATACCTACAACACAAGTATAAAAAAGAGCATATTTCTAGCATAAAATTTTCTAATGGTGTCAAGTGCATACTAGCCTTGCTACTATAATGAAAACTTTTTATGTACATTACAAAAAACTTTTCATTGACAAATCAACTAGAGATCCCCTTCTTCCCATTATTGAAGAAAGTGTGTCATGTTGCATCCCTCACAAAATAGACATTGGGTACAATCATTTCCTTGACCAATTTCTTTTCATAGAAGAGATTGATGAAGCTCTGCGTTGTTTGGTGTTGGAAAAGAGCCCAACAATAGATGGCCTTCCAGATGAATTCTACAGAGATCTCTAGCCTCACATACGAGAAGATGTCTACATAGAAGGCATTGAAACAAATTACTTGGGGGAAGTCATTAATCAAGGTCTAATCAAACTCCTTCCTAAAGGCAAAGATGAAGATACTGTGAATTGTTGGAGGCCTATTACTCTCCTTAACGCATCCTACAAAATCATTGCCAAAGCTCTAGCCTATAGAATAAAATTCATCATATAAGAGACTGTACAACCAGGACAAACCAGATTCTTAGGTGGAAGATTTATTCTAGACAACTTAGTTCTTTCTTGGGAAGCCACAGAATGGGCACAACAAACTATTCAAGATGCTCTTATCATCAAGCTTGATTTTGATAAAGCTTACAATTGCATTTGCTGGCCCTTTATTCTTAACATGTTAAAATGATTAGGTTTTGGTCCCAAGCTAGGTTTTAGGTTTTGATTTTGATGTTGTTCATGGATGTGAATGCTAGAGTTGTTGTTAATGGATCCCTTTCTCCAAGATTCTCCTACAAAAATCCATATGTCAAGGCTTCTCCATTGCTCCTTTTCTCTTAATTTTAGTTGTTGATGCTCTTGGTTGCTTACTTCAACATGCGCTTGCCACAAAGCTCATCCATGGTATTTCTCTACTTGGCAATCTCAAAGCTCTCAACTCTCAATTTTTCGATGATAGTATGCTATTCATTCAAAAACATTCTGATGAAGTGGCCCACACGCTGGACATATTGGAACTTTTTTGCACAATCTTGGGTTCTAAATTGGCTATGCATATTCATTATGACCAACCCCAACCAACGTCCCCCTTGGATTCCTAGTGAATGGTGAGAAGTGAAGCATGACACCATTACTAGATACCATGGTATCCTATTTGGTATTGGAGTGCCCCTCAAAGATATGTGGAGATGATTCATGACCAAAATCAAAAGCAAATTTATGAACTGGACCAACTATTTCTTATCTATGGTGGGCCACATTTAGGTTGCAAACAAAATCCTATTGGCGAGCCATGTTTATATCTCATCATGCTAGCTACCTTCAAAATCCTGTTATAATCAAGTTCTAACTCAGTTGATAGGGAGCTTTGTTTGGGCTAAATGGGGCAACCAGAAAGGACTCCCACCCACATCTTGGTTACACTATAATTAGCCAAAAGATATAGGGGGATTGGGAATTATCGACCCTCTCATTCAGGGTATCTACCTTACAACCAAATGGATAGTGCGAGCATTGGAAGGGGAGGCTCCTTAGAAGCATCTAGTTCAATTTTATATCCAATCTTCTTCTACTAGTAACTCATGGGTTCAAGTTAATTGGAAAGAAAACCTCCTTCTTGCTCATTTCTTCAAAACACATGGGTCTTCTTTGTTCAACTTCATTTATAATGTGCTTGGTAAGTAACCTCAATGAAGTTGACATGGCATGACCAATCCCTTAGCCATAGTTTAAGTTTTGCCACCTCCTCCATTTAGTGGAACTACCTAATTCAGCAAGAGAGCAATCCCTTAGGGATCATTGATGAATTTAAAGGCAAGCATTTATGTAAAAAAGAATCTTTTTTTTTCAAGACCATTGGGACTCAACCTCCTTCAATTAGAAGTCCCGACAACAACTCAAGTTGTAGTTCAATCTATCTCCCTCCACCAAATAGTGTATTTTCAATATCCAACTGCTTGTTCCTTCTGAACTCATTGGTCTTCTATCTCCACATTGCCATGCCAATTTTCTAAAAGATTGGAGGTGGCCTAATAAGTGCAACAGTTGTTTCTTTCCCCTAAAAACTATTTATAAACAACTCCTCCCTCCAATCTCCCTTTCACCATGCCTCAATGTCAAATGCAAATGCAAATTTAATCACCCAAAGTTGAATAAACTCATGAATTTACAAATATGGAAGTCCAAAGCTAATGCTCAATCTCAATTGACAACATGGAATGTTCTGCACATCAAATTGTCCATTGGTGACAACCTTAAATTCCAATCTCCTTCCCCTTCTTGTCCACTTTGTGCAAAAAATGAGTAGATATTAAACATGCTTTTTGGTTCTTTCCCATGCTTGTAACTTGTGGCTTAAGCTCTTCTCTATGCTCCCTACTATCTTCCCTCAAGCTTGGTCTTGGAAATGTGTACTTCTTGGTGCTTCTCCCCTCTACAATGTTCTCACCTAGACTTGTAGGCAAGTTATCCTCAACTTCCTTTGAAAATCCGTTTGCTTGGTTGTGTTCTCCAATATTTTCATACCCTTGCAACTTGAGATTCAAATGATTTTCTTGAGATTGTCTCTTCAAATCACTAATCTAATTGCCATCCTCCATGGCTACCTAAAGACTAACATTGACATGGAAAGAACTATTCAGTCTCTTCAAGTTCAACTTCAAACTATTGAAGGTTGGAATTCAATCATGAAGCTTCATTTAGCCTAATAGGATACATCTGCAATCCATGATGTCTTTCAAGATCATTAATGCAGACAATTGATTTGTATTGGGAATGGATCTAGATTTTTCTATTCTTTTGCTAAAGATAGTGAGGAAATCAAAGGAGTATGGACTGCTACTAATAAGATAATTTGATGAAATGCTTCTTTGTATGGTTGATTGGATTTTTGTATGGTAGTCATGTGCTAGTAGTTTACTATTGCTACCCTTGCTATGTGTTTTCTATTTTATGGATGGTTGTGTAGAGTTGTTGAGTTTTCATGGTAGGCTTTTGGCTTTCCTTTCTTGTTTATTCCTGTAGCTATTTTCTTTAGCTATTTATGTAATCTTTTTTCTTAATGGACAATAAAAATTAGTATTAATGATGGCAGTTGGGATTTGTTGCAAGTATGTGTTAATCGGTGTTGTCATTGATGTCAACAAGCTTGTGTTGTCATTGGTGTCAACTGTGTCTTCTAATGAGGTTGTTGTTGTTTGATTGAGTTGCTGTGTTAAAATGATTTGATTGCTTTGAGGAGGTGCTAAATATGTTGAGAATATGCTTCTATTTCTTAGTTTTCAAGTGCTTTTGAGAAAATTTGATTAACAAAGGAAACAATGTGTTGAAGATGTGTTTTGGCTTACTAGAGTTATGATTGAGTTTTGCTCCGCATTTCTTCCTAATTGAAATCTAAGTGTGTGGTTTGGATATGTGGTTTAGAAGTGTTTGAAGATGCTAAATCCAAATTTTGGTGCTCTGGATCGTTGCATGTAGTAGAAGTTGTGTTCACTAGTTTGAGAACAGCATCTGACAGTGTTTGCAGTGTGTCTGGGGCAAAGTATTTTGCTTCACATTTCTTTGTAGAATAGTTTTAGGTGTTGCAGTTCTGGGTGTGTGCTTATAAAGTCTATATTTTCCTTCAAGTCAAGTGGTTCATAGTTTGGTGCTTTGCCAGTACATCTCTTAAGTATATCTCTTAAGTTGCAGATGATGATAGAGCATGATATAGCTAGTTAAGTACTCTGGTGTGAAGTTTCTTTAGGTGAAAGATGTTGTAAAGGAATTTGTTGGTTTTCAGGTGCTTGTGGATGTTTCTAGAACATGTTCGAGCTTGGTCTATGGTTCGCATGTCATCATGTGATTTTGAGGAAGCATGCATTTAAAAGTTCATGGTGTTAACACAAGGATGGTTGACTTGGTTGTTTATGTACTATTTGTGGTTGTGCTTTGGTGAAAGTGAAAGCATGATGAAGCATGCAAGAGTGGGTTTAGGTCTGTGCTAAGGTGTGATGTGGTCATCATTTGTTCCCTTCCTCTGCAAGAATGTTTAAGTCCAGACCTAATTTGAATTTTATGGGTTAAGTTGTGTTGCCAACCTTGAAGAATGTTTTCAAGGATGATGATGGTATAAATAAGTGTCAAGAATTCGTGAATGTTGGTGCAACACGAGGGATATGATGTTTATGATGCTAATTTGATTAGTGCAGTGAGAGCTTTCATGTGTTAGGCTATTGGATGCAGTGAGCATAAGGTGTCTACTATTTTCAGTGTTGCTATGAAGATGTTTGTGTTGTGATGGATATTGAGCTTCATTGGAACTGAACTCCATGCATAGGTTAGATGCAATTATATCAGTTCAAAGTCTGTCAGTGAGCTACTCTTTTCTTCTTTCTTTCTTTCTCAGTGGGTAGTGAGTCCACCTGCACAATGAGCATTCTCCTTTTTTTTGGGCAGTGAGCCACTCTTCTCTTCTTTCTTTCTTTCTCAGTGGGCAGTGAGTCCACCTGCACAATGAGCATTCTCCTTTTTTTTGGGCAGTGAGATTTTGTAATTCAGTATTGCTACTACATCATATTGTGAGCTAATCCTCACTATAGTTTTTCCCTTTTAGGATTTTCCACGTAAAATCTGGTGTTCTCTTATGTGTTGTGTTGTTATGATTCAGTTTTAGTTATTTGCTTTTCATGTTTAATCATCATAACATGTTTAACTTGGTTAATGTGGATCTGAATGTTTGTAAGGGTTTGAAGTTTTGTTACAACTGATTCACCTCCCCCCCCCGCTCTTAGTTGTCTTGTGCATTCAACAGGATTGATAATTAGATGAATTTTAACAAGTATAGATTATTTTAGGAAAAATAAATATAGGGGATAGAGATATTTTATTTTTTACTAAATCTAAGTTTTTTTGGTCTTGAAAGGTTTTATCTCTCTATCAGTGAAGTGCCTCGCATTCTACACTAAATTTGTGCTCTATTTTGGGGCGAGTCTATTAGTTTGGGTCAAGTTAGTGGTTGCAAATTCATTCTCTACATTCAGATTTGACATTGTGCCATGCACACTTTTGCTTTGTCACTCCCCTAGTTAATGTTTGTCTCCTCTACTCTTTTTTGATGTTTGATGACTGGTATATTTAGAAACACCTTGTAAGGTTTGTCATTGTGTCTTAAAGAGACATATTTTCCTAGGTCCACCCCCAAAAATATGTTTAAAAGATTGAAGACAACACGCAAGGGCCCTAGAATGATGTATGTAGATTTGTTAGTCCTTTTAGTGCACCAAATCCAAATGCTTCATTATTGATTACTCTCTTAATGTTCTAGGATGAGAGAGGATTCTTAAGAGATGAGAGGTGAATACATTGAATGCCTTCAAATATTAATACATAGCATGAAATTTTGCAAAACATGTATTTAGTTGATTTAAGGTAAGAAAATAAAGGAGGTCAATCAACCAATTATGAATTTTAAATTTTGGAAATGATTAGGTCAAGTTTGTAACCACAAGGTTGACCTTGCAACCACATAAATGACCACCGATAATGAAACGATCAAATTCAAGTGGCTATTGAGTATATGAAGATAGCTATACAAATACATGTAATAAATGTGTGGATAAGGCAAATGTATAAAGGATATGCATATGTAAAGATAATATAGAGGCTAAGTGCATGGAAATATGTATAGATAGGTGAAAAGCTAGAGAAATAGTTTACTTCACATAAATCTACACTATTTATCAATATATTTATACATATCCTTGAAATAAACATCAAGTTAAATTTAAAATAACATAAATATACAAATTTGACCATTGCACATCTATATCTATTTTATATACACATTGTGTCATTTACCATAAGAATGTGGACAAGTAATTGTAACTCTTTATTTTCCATTAGTATGTGAGTCAATGTGGCTTTTAAAAAAATGAAAAAAATTTTAAAAAAGGCTAAACCTGAAAAAGAGTTTGAGAAGAATAGACAAAATGTATATATCATGTTGATATTACAGACCTTGGATTCGTATGACTAGATTGTCCACCAAATATATTCATTTATTTATGTCTATTTGGAAATAGTTTCTTGACAATATTTAAATATGTAATCTATGGCACGAAACTCACAGCTATGAATCACCATCAAATGGATCAGAAAATAGTTACCACTAGAGGAAACTGTTGTTATATTTTATGCATATATTTGCTGATAAGTCTTACGTGATTGATTAGTAAGTTTGAACCATAATATCCTTCCAGATTTGGAACTATGGATCACTTGGAATATAATAACCTTACAATTGTTTAAGAGTTGGAGAAGTTATGAGTAATTAAAGAATACTGTCCTATCATGGCATAATTCTCTACTGTTATCAATTTTCGTGAAGCTACGTGTACAGTGCAGGAAATATGAAGAGAATAGATGGGGATATTGTAAGTTGATGCACCTTAAGAAAATCAGCAGAGAGTTGGGGAGAAGGTCTAGATGATACTAGAAGCCAAAGTTGTAGCTCTTGGAGGTCTGTTTTGATGTTTACAGAGAGTAGTAGATTGTCATGAGATGCTTCTTTGTATGGTTGATTGGATTTTTGTATGGCAGTTTACTGTTGCTGCCCTTGCTGTGTTAATTTTTTCTATTTTATGGGCAGTAGTGTGGAGCTACTGAGTTTTCACGGCAGCTTTCTGGCTTTTCTTTCTTGCTTGTTCCTGTAGCTATTTTATTCAGTTTAGGTTATCTTTTTGCTTAATCCAATAAGAAAAAATAGCATTAATGATGACAGTTGGGATTGATAATTGGATGAATTTTAACAATTATAACTTATTTTAAGAAAAATAAATATAGAGGATAGAAATATTTAATTTGTTGACTACAGAACATATATTATTGGTGAAGATTTCTAAAAGGTTTTATTTCTCTATCAGTAAAATGCCTCACATCCTATGCTGTATTTGTGCTATGTTTGGTGTCAAGTCTGTCGGTCTGGGTCACTTCTATGGTTGTAGATTTGTTCTTTGCATTCGGATCTGATCTTGTGCCATGTATATTTTTATTTTGTCGCTCCCCTAGTTAACATCTATCTCCTCTGCTCTTCTTTGAGCTTTGATGACTGGAATATTTAGAATTGCCTTGTAAGGTTTGTCATTGTGTCTCAAAGAGATATGTTTTCCTAGGTCCACCTTCAAAACTATGTGTAAAAGATTGAAGACAACAAGTAGGGGCCCTGGAATTATGTATGTAGATTTGTTAGTCCTGTTAGTGCACCAAATCCAAATGTTTCATTATTGATTACTCCTTTAATGTTCTCGGATGAAAGAGGATTCGTAAGAGATGAGAGATGAATACATTGAATGTCTTTAAATATTAATAAATAACATCAAATTTCACAAAACATGTATTTAATCAGTTTAAGGCAAGAAAATAAAGGAGGTCAATCAGTCAATTATGAATTTTGAATTTTGGAAATAATCAGGTCAAGTCTGTAACCATAAGATTGACCTTGCAACTGCATAAATGACCTTGGATAATGAAATGATCAAATTCAGGAGGCTAATGAGTAAATCAAGATAGCTATACAAATACATGTAATAAATGTGTGCATAAGACAAATGTATAAAGGATATACATGTTTAAAGATAAAATAGAGACTACGTACATGGAAATATGTGTATAGATAGATAAAAGGTTAGAAAAACAGCCTACTTCACATAAGTTAAATTTAAAATAACATAAATAGACAATGTGTCATTTGTCATAAGAATGTGGAGACCCATTTGACAAGTAATCATAATATTTTATTTTCTATTTGTATATAAGTCAATGTGACTTTTAAAAAAATTAAAAATAAAAAAATGGCTAAACCTGAAAAAGAGTTTTAGAAGAATAGACAAAATGTATATATCATATTGATATTACAGACCTTGGAATTGATATGTATGACTAGATTATCCACCAAATATATTCTTTTATTTATGTCTATTTTGAAATAGTTTCTTGACAATATTTAAATATGTAATCTATGACACGAAACCCACAGCTCTGAATCACCATCAAATGGATCAGAAAATAGTTCACTAAAGGAAACTGCTGTTATATTTTATGCCTATATATTTGTTGATAAATCTTAGGTCATATGATTGGTGAATTTGAACCCTATCCTTCGAGATCTGAAATTATGGATCACATGGAGTATAGTATCTTACAGTTGTTTAAGAGTTGGAGAAGTTGAGAGTAATTAAAGCATACTATCCTATTATGGCGTAATTCTCTGCTGCTATCAACTTTCAGGAAGCTGCATGCGCTGTGCACGAAATACAAAGAGAATTAGCAGAGAGTTGGGGAGAAGGTATAAATGATAGTAGAAACCAAAGTGGAAGTTGTAGCCCTTCGAGGTCTGTGATGATATTTACACAGATCAGCTGATCTGAATGATGGTGGGCATTGGGGATTTATGATAAAAATAAGTTAGTAAATACATTAGAAATTATTTATAGAAGATCAAGAGTCACTATTTAGAAATCTACTTTATTTAAAAATCACATCTACATTAGGAGCTAATTATGGAACATCAAGAACTTAGAATTCCACATTAGATGTTCCTATGGGAATTTGAACTTAGGTCTCCACAATGAGAACCCAATGTTTTAACCAATTAAGCTCAACCCCTTGGACTCATGCATGAAATTATTGCCCAAGAAGATTGGATATATAGGCAGTAAAGTAGCACTTGTACCATTTCTGAGGTGTTCTATTGGCAAAGGTTAATCTCTCACCCATCAACCAATTGTGTTGCATGAGCAATTACACTTCTAATTGTAGTGAATCACATTTATTTGAAAGTAAATGATATTTTGACTTTTTTAATCAATCATGCATGGTATGGATGCATGCATCATGAATATATATATATATATATGTTTTCTACATGGAGCTTAACTTTTGCCCTCCACCCCTTGAGTATAGTTGTTTGAGACAAATACACTTTTTACTAAAATAATTATTAATATGTTCAATTCAATGATTTTAGATTCTCTTCATAATTACTTTCTCACCTTCTTAGTCATGTTGACGGTCATTCAGTCAATTTTTTTTATGATTTTAGCCTTGTAGTGTTGTTATTATAGTATTTGTTTAGTTGTAATTTTTTGGTGATTGTCTATTGGTTGTATAAACAAATTGCATTCCAATAATTGAAAAATTAATTTTTGAAGAGTGTTGAAATGTCTTGGGTAAATAAAATTGAAACCTAAAAAATAATCTAATTTGATAAAAATAAAACAGGACTAAAATATTTCTTTAACTATAAAACTAAACTTTACAAAGCCTGCATATTTGTATTTATGTGGAGAGCCCTGGGCCTAGTTGAGTGTATAGAAATTTGAAATGTCTCCTTAAGATATTAAAATGTAATAATACTAATACTTTTATAATTTAAAAATGCATTAAAATATAAGTTTGAATTTAAAATATAAGTTTGAAGAATAATTACACAATATAATAAAAATAACATATTCATATTTAGATCACTATAGTAATTTAAATCTTAGTCACTTAATTTTTTGTTTAAGTAATAATAGTAAGTACTTTTAGAGAACATGATATTAATTATTTTAATTAATTTAATATTGTAGTTTAGTAGTAATTTTTCTAAAGATAAAAGAATTCTTTATCATTTTAAATTTGTAACTATTATATTTCCAAAATAAATTTATAAGGAAAAAATTATGTGAACTCGTTTTGAAATATCTTAGGTAAGTAAAATTGAAATCTCAAAAATAATTTAATTTGGTAAACATAAAATAGCACTAAAATATTTCTTGGGAGCCTTGGTGCTAGTTGAGTGTACAGATATTTCTGTTTAAAATATTAAAATGTAATAATATTAATACTATGATAATTTAAAATGCATTAAAATATTGTATGTTTGAAGAATAAAATAAAAAAATGTAATAACATGGTGAAATATTTTTCATGATACTATAGATTTTTAATTTGAGTAAATAAAATTAATATTATAACTTTGTCCTTTGACAAAAAATATTACAAAATTTGTGTTCATATTTTGTTTACTTGCTACATCCTCCCCTCAAACCAAAATTCTCTCCACATTTATAGCTCCGCAGATAAGAGGTCATTTTTTTGAGCTAGTGACAATACAAATAAATCGTTTTTCAATAATTTTTTGTTAAAAATTTATCATGTTAACTTAGGAAAAGTACAAATTTAAATCAAATTTGTCATCCTTTCTTTTGATTGGTTTACAACTAGTATAGCTATATTTAAAAAATATATATCTAAAGTACGCCGAGATGGATCCAATGCCTCATTTAATTAAATTCTTTTAAGTTTTAATTGTAATTATTGTATACTTTAATAATTTTAATCAAAATAATATAATAAATTAGAATAAATAGATATATTTTTAATGATAATAATTAATTTAAATATATATAAATATTTCAAAGGAAAATTATTGTAAAGTTTTAATAGCATAATAATTATTCAATTGCTAAAATTAATGATATGAATAGTTGAGGGTTTTGAGGCTTATAAAATAATGACAAGTGTAATCTTATAAGAACCCTAATCCTAACTGTAACCCTAACACTAACTCTAATTATAATCATAACTCTACTATAACCCTAATTTTAAATCTAACTATAACCCTAATTCTAACCCTTATATTAATCCTTCTAACTATGATTTTAACCCTAACTCTAACCCTATTCCTAGCCCAACCCTAACCCTAACCTTAATGCTTACCCTAACCCTAATTCTAATAGTAACCCACCTTAATTCTAACCCTAAGTCTAATAGGAACCCTAATCTTAACTCTAACCCTAACCTAACCCTAAGTCTAATAGGAAACCTGATTCTACCCTAACTATAACCCTAATTTTAAATTTAACAATAACCCCAATTCTAACCCTTACCCTAATCATAATTCTAACTATGATTTAACCCTAAGCCTAACCTAAATTCTAACCCTAACCCTAATTGTAACTCTAATGCTTTCCTTAATTTAGCAACCCTACTTCTAACTCTAACTCTAACCTCAATTCAAAGCCTAACTCTAATTATAACCCTAACTTGATTCTAACATTAACCCTAATTGTAATTATAACCCTAGCCACTTTGATCATTGTAATCCTAACTCTAATTCTAAACCTGACCTTAATAGATTAATAACTAGATAAGTGTGAACTCATTGCAATAGTATTAGTTGTAATTTTTTTGTTGATTAGCTATTGGTTGTATAGATAAATTGCATTCCAATAATTGAAAAATTAATTTTTGAAAAATGTTGAAATGTCTTGGGTAAATAAAATTGAAATCTCAAAAATAATCTAACTTGGTAAAAATAAAATAGGACTAAAATAATTCTTTAACTATAAAACTAAACTTTACAAAGCCTATTAAATAACACAAATATTTCCTTAACTATAAAACTAAACTTTACAAAGCCTACATATTTATATTTATGTGGAGAGCCCTGGCCCTAGATTTGAAATGTCTCCTTATGATATTAAAATGTAATAATACTAATACTTTTATAATTTAAAAATTCATTAAAATATTGTAAGTTTGAAGAATAAAATTAAAAATGTAATAACATGGCGAAATATTTTTCATGATTCTCTAGATTTTTTAACTTTTGACTAAATAAAATTGAAGTCCTAGATTTTTTTTTTATTGGTAAAAGGCCGAGGCCATTAATATATAAAATCAGTTATAAAATACAGCTTGGGCACCGATAGGAAAGAACAGAGCGAAGAAAACCTCCGGTCTAGCTCGGGACTTTTGCAGTCTAGTACAAATTGTTTATTTATAAAACTTACACGAGGTCAAGCCCCACAAGGAAACATATTTTCATATACAATTACTGAGATACAAATATAGACATCACCCTTATCCATGGCCTTCCTTTTGATATCCTCTTGCTGTATGTCTTTTGGTTCTTCGATTCCTGGGATGACCTCCGAGGCTTATAATCTTTGATCAACTGTCCATTATCCGATTAAAAGGGCTTCTTTTATCTTGCTCCTACCAGTGTACCTGTCTAACCTAAAATCACAGGAAAACTACCACTTCTTTTCACATGTTATCTATACAAAAAACCTAAAATTCATTCTCCTGCAAACATCTGTTAGTTCTTTAAAACCTTTGCCTGAGAAGGAAGAAAAAATAATTGCTAATTCCAAGCTTTTCAAAATTAATCAAGCATACTTGCTTTGCTATTAACTGAAATCCAGTTATGGTTGACTAATCCACTGTATGTCAACATCTGTATATATAAACTGTATAAATACTAATATGTGTATCTACATGTGGGCATAAGTAAGTGATCAACCATTTCACTTAATAATGTTGATAAACCAAAATATCCCATTCCTACTAAATTATGTCCCATCATAGAAAACGTTGTTACCTGGTAAATCCTGTTCCTTAGGAGTAGATCATTTTCTGTTATGTTGAGATTTTGTTGTTTTTGTATAAGTTGTTCGGTGTTTGTGTAGTCACAGAGTTGCAGAGGTTTACATCGGTGTAAGTTTCGTATCATTTCACCGAATGTATATTGCGAATGCATATCGCAAAAGCATGTTGAGAATGCATATTGAGAATGTACCTTTTTTTGGATACAAATGGTGACTAATCGTAACGGTGAAATCAGGGTAAAGAAACTTTAGTCCACCGGTAATAGCAAGTCATGCCAAGCATGTACTAAGTTGGTATATCGACATATCGGGAGAGCAAACAAGGAGTTCGCCAATGAAGGAAGTCACACCGACGGTTGAAGCCTATCAACTCATTGGAAGAAGAGTAAAAGATCCCGTTGACGAAGTAAGTCTTGCTGACGAGTGTGGTTTGGAGGAGACATCGGAGTGATCGGTGTGTCGACGGGATAGTTTTTGAGTTTGCCGATGGAGTAAGTCTTACTGATAATAAAAGACGAAGGACAGATCACTGAGACATAAGGACTCTCACTGAAGGTTCCAGAAGTAAAATTTGATAAAATTTCTACTTCCACTATGCGCTTATACAAGATAACATACAAACATCATTATACAAAGAAAATATATATGAGAGGGTTTGTATAAGATGCTTTGTATGTGCGCTTATACAAGATAACATACAAGAGGCAATATACAAAGAAAATATACAAGAGAATATTATACAAAACCTGACATCATTGGAGATATTAATAACGGGTGGGGTCCACGTATGTATATTGGAGACGATTGTATTCATACAACAAGATACATACAATGGAGGATCCAATTCATTCAACAAATCCAATGAAGTCCACGACTGTATAAAAGTGTATGCATGTGATATAAAAGGAGATACAAACGGATACATACAAGTCCGGGCCTAGATAGAAAGTTTAAATTCTGAGAACTTTATTTGAAGTTCGTGCTTGTATATTGAGATGTATCTATACAAGATACAAAGATATATGCATATGAGAAACAAAGGAAATGTATATACAAGGAGTATGTGTGTGATATAACAACGTGGTACAAATGGATACATACAAGTCCGGACCCAGTTAGAATGAAGTCCGAGATTGTATATTGTAGTATATGTATACAAGATGCAAAGACAAATGCATATGAGAAACAAAGTAAATGTATATACAAATGCACGAAACATCAAAGATACCTATGTGGGCCCCAACTCCAATGGATATACAAGTTAAATGATGCATCATGACTAGATGCATTGCAGTTTATATCCAATGCGGAGCCGAAAAATAAGTAAACTGAGGTTTATAAAATAAGTCCGAAGAGGTGATGCAAAGGAGTTTGTATGTATTTGGCTTTGTATCTAAAACAAATATGCATTTCAGAAGATACAATCTGAAAAGTGATGTGGGCTCCACCGAATGCATATCAGGCTTGTATAAATAACGATATACAAGCCGATATACAAGGACAAAGGATGAAAATAAGAGATACAAACCAGATGCGAAAGGAAAGTTAAATCCTGAAAAGTTTTTATATGTTTGGGGTGCTTGTATATTTATAATATACCTACCTGATATACAAAGGGGTAAAAGCATCACTGGGGAAGACATACTTTGTATGTGCACTTGTACAAGATCACATACTAATGGCAATATACAAAGAAAATATACAAGGATTTGTATAAGATGCTTTGTATGTGCACTTATACAAGATAACATACAAATGCCAATATACAAAGAAAATATACAAGGATTTGTATAAGATGCTTTGTATGTGCGCTTATACAAGATAACATACAAATGCCAATATACAAAGAAAATATACAAGAGAGGGTTTGTATAAGATGCTTTGTATGTGCGCTTATACAACGGCAATATACAAAGAAAGTATACAAAAGAATATTATACAAAATCTGGCATCATTGGAGATATAAATAACGGGTGGGGGCCACGTATGTATATTGGAGACGAATACAACAAGATACATACAATGGAGGATCCCAAGAAGATTCCAATTCATTTCACAAATCCAATGAAGTCTGCAATTGTATAAAAGTGTACGCATGTGATATAAAAGAGATACAAATGGATACATACAAGTCCAGACCCAGATAGAAAGTTTTAAATTCTGAGAACTTTATTTGAAGTCTGTGCTTGTATATTGCGATGTATCTATACAAGATACAAAGACAAATGCATATGAGAATGTTTATACAAGGTGTATGTGTGTGATATAACAAGGTGGTACCAGTGGATACATACAAGTCCGGACCCAGTTAGAAAGTTTAAATTCTGAGAACTTTATTTGAAGTTTGAGATTGTATATTGCGGTATATGTATACAAGATGCAAAGACAAATGTATATGAGAAACAAAGGAAATATATATATAAATGCACGATCATGAAAACCAAAGAGCCTTCAGTGACAGTCATATCGATGCATTAAGTGGTGAATGAAACATGTCAAGAAGACCTAAAGCATCAGGATGCCAGGTTAATCTTACAGCGATGAAGAAGTCACACTGATAATAACTATGCCCATTTCCACATTGGATGAGGCATAGAAATCTCTTATCAATACGATATCACAAATGAAAAGTAAGGTGGGTCCCACCCCTTGCATGTTGGATTTGTATAATAACAATGTATGTCTTCCAGATACAAGCTGATGTACAAGCGAAGATACAAGTCAGATGTCAAAAAGAAATTCATTATAGAGAAGTCTTTGTATGTTTAAATGCTTGTATGTTTGTTTGAGATACAAAGACAAATGCATATGAGAAACATAGGAAAAGTAGTGCATGAAACACCAGAGATACATATGTGGACCCCATCTCCAATGGATATACAAGTTTATACAAACCCGGATTTGAATGACAGATTAAATAATGTGAATTTTAGCTGGGGTCTACTATTGTATACATGCATTCGATATACAAGAAGGTGATACAGATGCGGATTCAAAGGCGATTTTGATTCATTTCATAAAACTAGTTGGGCCCACTCTTGTATACAGAAGAAAATGTATCCGATATACAAATGATATGTATGCAATATACAAAAGGAGGATGCAGGAAAATCTTGATTGCTCTATTGTACTCCCTTGTTGTCTAAAGGGTAGAAAATCTGAAGATGCTTAGAGTTTGTTCACCCTTCGTGGTATGTTATTAGACCAAGTGATGAACTGATTGGCCTCAAAATAACTTTCCTCCAAAGTTTCAGCTTGATTTTGATAATACTTCAGCAATGTTAGCTCTAGTAGATAAGTAGAGACCATCTGCCCCTTTGTTGGCAAGAGAGTCTTCTTTGCTATTATCCTCTCTGTAAGTGTGATTGAATGTGCATCTTCTTAAAGAAGTAATGATGTCGAGGGCATTAGCCAGCAGGGAATTCAGTCTCCAATTAGGCATGTTCCCTTTCCGTAAGCCATTAATAACGATCGCGGAGTCTCCTTTGACCTCTAATTTTTCAATTTTCATGTCTTTGCAGATTCTCAGACCTTCAATCAGGGCAGTTAATTCTGTTGTATTATTTGTTGTTTCTCCTAGGGGTTTGGCTAAGGTTTCCATTTCTCTAGATTCAGATTTGTGGATTAGACAACCTATTCCTGCTATTCCCGGGTTGCCCCTAGAAGCCCCGTCAAAATCTAGCTTGAACCACCCTTCTTTAGGAGGTTGCCACTTACATTCCTTTCTCTTGTTGGTGGAGTTGTGGTTGCCTGGTCCCACAAAGGAGGGAAGTTTTAGTCCTGCCCATCTCCCCTGCATCTTTTCATCCCGGTGCGTCATTATGGATTCTTTTTAGGAGTTATTTAGAATCCTACTATTGATAATTTCTATTATAACGGCCTCAATTTTAATGATTAGCTAACCATAAGTTATTTTCCTATCTTTAAAGATTCTTATATTTCTTTCTTTCCATAGCTTCCAAACCATGATCGAAGGGGAAATTGTCCATAGCATATGGTAGATGCTTTGTTTGTGAGTCTTAGGCTAGCATTGGAAAAAGGTTTAAAATGTTATTAGGCATGGCAGTAATCCATCCCATATTATTACTTAGCCAATTCCAACATTTATTAGAAAATTGACAATTGAGGAGAATATGGTCTGCTATTTCTTGATCCTCTTCACAAAGGGGACATCTGCTAGGACCCTCATACCCCATCTTGGTGAACCTATCCGTCGTTAGGATTTTTTTCTGCAAGACCATCTAGGCAAACAACCCAGCCTTTGGGAGACAGTTCTTATCCCAACACAATCTCAATGGTAACTTCAATTTTGGTCTTAGTTGTTGTCTGATTAAAGTTTTGTAACCATCCTCGGTTTTATAATTTCCTGATTTAGCCCCATCCCAAACTAATCTGTCTAAGTCTCCTTTGAGAGATACCCTCCTTTTGTTAAGGATATCAAGTAGTTTCTCTTTCTCATTATCCAGAATGTTCATATTATCTAGGGGTTTCCATTTCCACCCCCTATTCTCCTCATGATTGGGAAATTCTATATAATCTTTTACATATTTCCCCCAATGGGATTCTAGTATCCTTTTGGCATTCTCTAAATTATCCAAGTTGCTTATTGCCTCATACCCACCCCATGAGTCATCCCAAAAAAGTGCTTGGTTCCCGACTCCTAAAATCCAAGTCAGTTTATCCATTATGAGCTTCCTACAGTCCATCATAAAATTCCAAAGGCGAGATCCTTTAGGTGGGTTAGCCATTCTAAAAAGGAATGTTAGTTCCTCCCCTCTAAGATATTTGTTTCTAAGAATTTTAATGCACTTTGAATTGGGTTGCTAATACATTTTCCATACAAGTTTAGCGCCTAAGGCCTTACTCTGTTCTCTGATGTTTTTTAAGCCCAGGCTACCTTCCTCTTTTGGTCTACAAATCTTGTCCCAAGCCACAAGTGTCATTTTCTTTTTATCCTTCGAACCTTGCCATAGGAAAGTTATTAGAATTTTGTTGATTTCATCACATTTACCTACTGGAAGATTAATACAGGATAATTGGAATATTGGGATAGCTGAGAGAACTGATTGTAACATTGTCACTTTACCTGCTGAGGAGAGCCACTTGCCTTTCCAAGATGCTACTCTATTCCTAATCTTGGAAGTGATATGGTCCCATAGAGCATTAGCCAAGTTGCTTATACCCAAAGGTATACCTAAATATTTACAGGGCATCTCCCCTCTTTTAAAAGATAGAATTCTACAAATTTCCCTCTCAGTTTCCAGCTCTGTATTAAAAAAATAAATTGTTGATTTATCAACATTAACCTCTTGTCCAGAGGACATACAGTAAGAGTCCAAGATTTCTTTAAACGTCTTAACTTCTTTGATGGATCCCATACCAAAGAGCATAGTGTCGTCAACAAACTGTTGATGAGTTGTAGGATCTACACCCGAAGTGATTTTGATTCCTTGAATCTTACCTTCTACCCTTGCCTTAGTGATCATCCTCCCTAGAACTTCTACCATTATAATAAAGAGAAAAGGGAAGATAGGGTCCCCTTGTCTCAATCCTCTTGATATACTAAAAAAACTCCAGGGGTCCCATTGACTAAAACTAAAAACTTGGGGTTAGAAATGCATGCATAAATGAGGTTTATCCATTGTTTAGAAAATCCAAAAGCTTCTAAAGTTTTGCAAAGGAAACGCCAGTCAACCTTGTCGTAGGCTTTAATAATATCTAATCTAATTAGCATACTAGGCTTTTTATTTTGCTGCAAGGTGTGAATGGCTTCTTGGGCTATAATAATTCCGTCAAATATGGATCTTCCTGGGACAAACCATGTTTGCTCTTCACTTATGATGGCTAGTAGAATTGTCTGAATCCTGTTAGCTAAGGTTTTAGTGAGTATCTTGTATATAGTATTACAAAGAGAAATAAGCCGCGGATCCCCCAGATTTTCTGGCTTCTCTTTTTTGGTATGAGAGAGAAAAAATAATTATTTACTTCTTTTAGAAGGCTGCCCGAATTTCTTACCCCTTCTAAAGCATCGACTATTTCATCTCCTAAGAAGTGCCAGCATTTCTGAAAAAAGAAGGCTGCGAAGCCATTTGGTCTCGGAGCTTTATCCGAATGCATAAGAGAGATTGCTATTTCAATCTCAATTTTGGTAAATTTGCCATTAAGGTCTTTGTTTTGATCCTCTAAGATAATCCTTGGAATATCTTTCAGTATGGGTTGTTGGTGCAACCAATTAGATCCTTCCTGATTGTTAAGAATATCCTCAAAGTACCTAACCGTTTCATAAGTGATTTGTTGAGGATCTTCGATCCAAACATTATTCGCATCTTTAATTTTAAAGATTCTATTTACATTTATGCGTGCCCTCATGCTGTTATGGAAGAACTTAGTGTTCTTGTCACCTACTTCCAGCCATGTCTCTCTAGACTTTTGTCGTCAAAAGATTTCTTCTTTGGCTAGGATATCTTCATATTTAATTTTCAGTTGTTTTTCTTTTGCATATGATTCTGCATCCATGCCTTTAGTTGTCACACTTCTATTGAGGTTTTCAAGTTCCTCTTCTAGTTTAGATTTGACTTCAAAGATATTACCAAAGTTGGTTTTATTCCAACTAAGAAGCTTACATTTGATAGTTTTTAATTTGGATACTACACAGAAAAGCTTAGAACCAGAAACTCTAGTTTCTTTCCACCATTGCTCAATTAGGGTTAAAAGGTTATTATCTTTGACCGACATTTGTTCAAATTTGAAGGGGCACCGTTTAGGTTGGCAATCTTATGATATACTTAGCTAGACTGGGTAGTGATTGGAGCCCGAGTATGGTAAGATCTTAATCGTCAGAATAGAAGAGAGTTAAGCCCAATTGCCCCTAACTAGGAATCTATCCAATTTTTCTGCAATGTCGTTGAAGCCCTTCCTTCTGTTGTTCCACGTAAAACCTTCCTGTGTAGTTTTGATTTCCATTAAATTGTTCTTGTGAACCCAGTCCTTAAAGTCAATTGCTACTGTGGACAACTTGACAAATCCTCCTGACTTTTCTTTGGGGTCTAAGATCGCATTGAAATCTCTGCCCAGAATGCAAACCTAATCTTGTAAAGTTCCCAAGAATTGATCTATTTCTATCTAGACTAATCTCTTGCCCTGGTTCTGGGAAGGGCGATAAATGTTAATAAGAAAGAAGTGTAGATTGCTTCTAATGCTTTTGACGATCCCCACCATCCAGTTCTTTTTACAACTTATTACTGAAAATGAAACCATTCTGGGATTCCAGATTACCCCAAGACCTCCTGAGGCACCCTCTAATTGGACTCCTACTAGTTCCCATATTCCTAGCTTCTTATTTAGACTGTCTATCTCATCTTTATTTAGTTTGGTTTCTTGGATCATTAGTATGTCTAGTTTTGTGTTGGTTATACATCGTCTTATGATTCGCTGTTTGTTAGGGGCGTTGAGATCCCTAACATTCCAAGTATATACTTTCATGGTGTCGTGGGAAGGCCCTTCCCCTTCCCTGCATTAAATAGTGTGGTGATCTTAGTCTAATCTATTGCCTTGCCTACTTTCTCTCTTAGTACTAGTAGTGATTTTCTGCCCCTTTTTTATTACTTTTGGCACAGTCTGGGTTTCTTTACTGAAATCGGTTATGGCAATTCCCAGCCATGGGTCTACTTCCTCCACCTCTCTATCTCCCTGCTCTTTTGGGACCTCTTTACCATTCTCCTATTTGGACTCCAATTCTTCCAGTTCCATGATCTTGGTGATAAGTTTTTCCTTTACTTTGTTTACCTCTTCAATTACTACTTCCTCTATTGCCTTGTCTAAGATCTCATTACAGATCTCCTCTAGGTCCCTATGACTGACCTTATCTATGGATTTCTTATGATTCCCATTCTCTTTATGTTTTTCCTCTGTTTCATAAGTGTTTGGGACCCATTCTGGTGTTTCTGAAGCCTCTGGATCTATACTTCCTCCCCCTGCTTGGGGGTTATTATTATTAATCTCTTCTACGGGAACTTCCCCCTCCTCAAGCTCCATGCTGACCTTGCCTATCTGGGGTTCATAACTCTTCTTTGTAGTCTCCGCCGCTACCAGAGTCCCTTTATTTGATATTCCTCGTGTGAGGTTCATATTCTGTAGAGTAAGTTCATGACTCTGCCTCTGTGTATTCCTTTTGTAATTTTGAGAGGGTTTGGGGCATTTTCTAGGTTGAGCTATTACCATACTCAAGTTTTGATTTTGTCCAGCTAACTCTCTTCTACCACTATGGTGCTGTTTGAGGGAAGGAGGGCTAGTCCTTTGGTATTCCACTATAAATCCGCCTTTGTTTTCATTGAATCTGATGTTTACCTCCGTTGACTAAAGTTTGGGATTCTTATTAGTATGTGTTTTTGGTATACTATTGATACAATTCCTGTGGGGAGGATCCTTATGAAATACTGGCTTAATACAGTAATTGGTCCAGTTAGTTTTAATTTCAAGAGGTTCAAGGGTTTCCATACCTATATCCAATTTTACTAACAAGAGAACATCAGAATTGGATAAGAAATCCTTTTCTACTCCCATGAACTCTCCCAGGTGATTCCCTATCTCCCTTAAGACTTTACTATGGATAAGCTCGACCAGGAGATTTCGTAACTTGACCCACCTAGCTACTTTAAGTTTAATTTATCAGGGTCAAAATTAGGTAGCCAATCTAGGTACTCAAAATTATACCCTTTGTAAAACAAGCTTCTGCTACTTAAGATTTTATTTTTTAGGTTTGCACTTTTGCTGACAATGAATATGAAATCTTCAGAAGTGATAGTGATACTTGTTGGCAAGAGACACTATATGGATTCATGGTTGTTGTCATTGATGGCAACAAAGGTCATCCCACATATCCGCAAGTCATGGTGTGTCTCTACCGGAAGTCAGAATGAAGATTGTTGTGGTCCGATGAACAAGAACAGAGCATATGGCAAGATCCGACAGATTGGTCCGGATCTCTCAGAGGAAGTGTCTTGGTGCAGTGCAGATTTGGGGAAGTCAAGAGGACTACCTTGAGTAGTATATTCCAAGGATTTAGCCTCCGGTGATGAACAAAGAAAAAGATATGAATAGTTGAGTACCGGATTCCTGAGAGACAGTGAGAACAGGGGAAGAACTGACTGACAGAGTATCAGACTATTTTCTGGATGTGTTACTGTTGATGGTAAAGGTTGTGAAGGCATGAATCATGTTTGGCCGACATGATTAATGATATCTACAAGTATATGCTTGATCCGCATTGCTTGGTGAGCAAGGATTCAGCCGACAGAACAAAGTTTGTAAGAAACTAGACTGTTCCGGATGCCAACTAGAAAGGTGATGAAATTACTTGTGCGGATATATATAGAGGATGGATTTTGTTGTGAAGAAGAAGAATTGTGTGAAGATATATGCGAATAAGTGCAGAACAGAGCAGAAGTAGTAAGAAAGATCCGGTATGTGAAAGGATAGCAGAATAAAGAACAGAGGAAAGATGAAGTGCAGCAGATCAGTGTATTGAGCCTAACCGGAACTGAACTCCAGCATATGTAGATGCTTCCAATCAGTTCAAGACTGTGATTCTTATCACTTTGTAGATAGTGTGTCTCCTTGTAGGCAGTGGGCCTCTTTGTGAGCAGTGTGCTCGGGCAGTGAGCCCTAATTGGCAAGTGCCATTTTGTAATTCCTTATTCTTCTAACAGAGAATAATCTTTGGGTTAATCACCCCGTGGTTTTCTCCCTTAACAGGGTTTCCACGTCAAAAATACTGTGTCATGTGTTTTTCATTTCATGGTAATGTTTGTTTGTTTGATTCAATGCTGCATTGATTAATAAGAAAGTTCAAAAGAAGAAATAATTAGGATAACTGATTCACCCCCCCCCTCTCAGTTATCAACAATTGGTATCAGAGCTAAGTTCCTCCTAATAGAGCCTAACAGCTTGAGGAAGATCTGGGAGTTCAAATGGATGCATATGGTTTAAGGGAGCAACTCAAGACTACCCTTGAGGATCTTGAATAGTCAAATTCTGAAGTCAATGAATTAAAGGAAAGACTCAAACAGGCTGATGAATTCATGAGAGAATTAAAAGACAAATTAAGTCTCTCTATGAAAAAGAGAAAGGAGCTGCTCCAACAATTGGCAAGACAAAGTGAAGAAAGCAACACAAATGAAGAATTGACTGAGCAAACCAAGTTATGTGAAAAGTTATCAAAAGAAGTCATTATGTTAAGACATGAAATGGAATCAGGAACTATAAAGTTTACTCAAGAGATTGAAGAAAAAAGAAAAGCTGAAGACAATCTAAGACAATCTCTTAAAGAAAAATCAGAAGAATGCCACCAGATGGACAGGATTATCAGACATCTTGAATCTGATCTTGAAGATGCCAAAGATAATGAAGAAAAACTTGAGGATCAAATTGCCTCTCTCAAAAGAGATCTTCAAACAGCAAATGAATATAAAGAAAAATTCAAGATAAGTTCTGCCCAACTTGAAGTACTTCTTGGAAGTCAAAAGAGGACAGATGACAAGTATGGTTTGGGATATGAGAAAGGAGAAAGCTCCGGATCTGGTCAAAAGAATTTTGGATCAGAAAATCCAAGGAATAGGCCTAGAAGACCTCCGGTAAGACAGCCCAATGCTCAAAGATATCCATCTTTCAATGGATACTGCCACAACTGCAACCACTTTGGTCACAAAGCAAATCAGTGCAGAAAGAGAATGAATCAGATTAATTCTTCCTTCTCTGGACAGTGCTTTAACTGCAAAAGGTATGGACACAAATCCCATGAATGCAGAAATATGCAAGTAAACAAATCATTCAAAGGTAGATGCTTTACATGCAATAGAGTAGGTCATATGGCTAATCAATGCAGATCAAGAGGTTATCAGTCAAATATGCAAAGAAATGTTATTTGCCAAATCTGTAATAGGTCCGGTCATAATGCTAAAGTCTGCAGAAGCAAGAATCAGGACAAAAGAGGTCCGGTGTATAATCAGAATCAAGACAAAGGTAAACAAAAGATGAATGCGGATGAAGTTAGGAATCAGATGAGCAAGATTTGGGTGAAGAAAAGTTCAGAGAATGTAGAGGTTGGATCCGCACCAGACTCTGGTGTTGACATTTCTTCTAGAAATTAAAAAGTGAGCTTTGGCTCAGGGGGAGACTCAAAGAAAATCCTGTTCCCCCAGCCAATCAAGTGGTGCTGGATGTGACACAAGATGCGGAGTAAAGGGTTTGAAGATACCAGTCCTGAGATGATCCAGACAAGATTTCAAAGGTCCGCATGAAGATATAAAGAAGTTGTGATCGATCAAGTAAAGACCTGTTCCGGGAGATGCTCCGGAATGACAGAGGACTACAAAAGGGTCCGGAGGGATCCGGAAGTACATTATTTTACTCTGCGGACTGGACAGAATGTTTGGGATGTTCTTGTAATGTGTCATCTTGATTTATTCATGATTGAAAGATCTGCATGATGTTCATAGATCAGGACTGATCCGGGATACTCCAAGCTATCCGGACAAGGTAAACCGGAATAATATAGGTGAAGCATTTATTGCAAACAGATATTAGGGTTTGCGAAATGATATAAGGGATTTCTCAACAATCATTTGATCATTCCACATCCAAGAAGAAGAGAAAAGCGGAGCTCTGAAACAAAATTCATCAAGATCACCGAAGATCTCCTGCCGAAGTCATTACATACAGAAATCAATCCAGCTACTCCGTGCAACCGAAGACGCAAAAGGTATTTTCCACTTTCGATACCTTGCTACAAATCTTTTGAAGAAATGGCTACTCCAAATATAGTAAAAATCTCAGATAGGCCCCGACCTGAATTTAAGAAACATCCATACAAGTCATTGGAGGTAGATCCCTTAGGAGCATTTTCCAGTGTTCCTCACGGAGTTTTACACACAGAAGACATTAGGGTTTACATACATGCAAGCATTGAGGAATTCGGGGAATTCAAATTGAGAGATCTCTATCACAAACAACTGATAGACAATGCTTTTGAGCTTAAACCAGAGTATAAGGGTATCCAGAAGAAACAATTTGATCAATTCATTCATTTCCCCTGCTTTGAAGAAGATGAATGGGTTCGGTATGTACTGAGCAGGATGCATGACAACTTCCTATGGCTGGATAGACCCTGCAAGATCACAAAAGAGGCAATTAGAGCAGTAACTGGTCTATACTCTTCCGGAGGGATACCTATCCTCAAATCTGTCAAGAACAACATTGTAACTGAGGCCACCGGATCAAAATTTGATAAGAGGGCGATGACCATTGAAGATATTTCAGATCCGGATATCAAGTATGCATCCATGATAATAGGATACAAGATCTATCACTCCAACAGGGAGAATTCTGTATCCGGAACTGCAGTATATACTGCCTATGAAATGCTAAGGAAGAATGCAGAATATGATCTCTGCGAACTACTCTTAGGCCAATTAATGGAAAATATACAAAAAATCAAGAAGGACAAGAAGAATTCCTTTAAGTATGGTACTCTTATATTATGTCTATTCTTCTACTTCATGAATGAGCTACCCGGATCAAGTGGATGGGCATGGCAGAATGACAAACCTGTTGCAGTCCAGATAAGAGACTATCTACATGGGCTTGGGGATGCGAAAGCAAGAAATACAGCCCTATGGGGATACTTCAAAAACTTCCAAAGCATGATGCAAGCAAGAGAGAGAATTCCCCAGTCTCTTGTTGAAAAATACAAAGACTCAGTGTGCTTTATGGTGGACACTGATCGGTGCCTAATGGAGGTAGTGGAGCCAAGGACTGTCTGGATCATGCCCATGGGGTATGAAGTGGATGAACAGATAGTGGAGCTGCATGTTCAACACATGCTAAGTCAGCCCAAAGATCCTAAGGCAGAAAGGTTTGGAACCTTTGAGGAGCTGAGTGTAAAGATACATGTAGAACTCAGGGAACCTGAGATAAAGAGAAAGGTGAGAAAAGAAGTAGAGCACATTGCTCAAGGCCTAGGCATCTCAAAAGAGGCACTTGATGCCAGCCGGGAAAAGAGAAGAAAATCTGAGGAAGAAAAGAAAGAGGCAGAAAAGAAAAGCAAGAAGAGTGCTCCGGTGGAATCCTCAACCCGGACCAGATCATCTAAAGGATCCACACCTATCAAAACCAAAAGCTCAAAACTGGAAGTCCAGGGATCCGATAAAAGATCCAAGGCAAAAGCCTCAAGAGCTTATCAAAGCCAGAAGGATGAAGAAGAAACTGAGTCAGATGAAGGAGTGAAAGAAATAAAGAAACAAAAAAAGAAAGGATCCGGTAAACCCTCTTCTGGCCGAGACAAGGAAGAAATGACAGAAGAATTTTCTGAAAAGCCCACCCTGTCTCTAGACAGTGTAGTCAAATCAGTCACTGTGGATGGGAACCTTCAACCGGTGGCTGAATTCTATGATGACTACAATGAGGCAGATCAAAAGATCCTGCAAGAAGCCATAATAAGGTACTTGAACATCTACAATAAAGCTTTTATTGAGATTATTTCTGAAATTCCTAAAAGCCTAGAAAAGGAATTAGAAATAAGAAAGAATAATGCTCATGCAAAAGATCTTGAGATCCGGGAGCAGATAGCTATTCAGCTATATCCTCAAATTGATCCCAAGACAATGAACATAATATTCAAAGACTGCAAAGATGAGTTCAGAAGTAAAGCCAGGATGAATCAACTCATACTTGGTGAGACTGACAAGGTGGCCAAAGAGACAGAAGAGATCCTCCGGAAGGCCTTCAAAAGGTTCAATCTTCCTGTTGTAGAGGACTTAGGTGCAGAAACAGCTGTGGACTTGGAACCCTCTGCTCCAGAAGAAGTGGCCTATGAACAGGCTAGCATCTCTCCTCCGGTTTCCCCTACAGTCTCTGGATCCAAAGAAGAAGAGAAATTACAGGAGAAGGAAGCAGTGGTGAAAGATAAAGAGATTGACAGTACCAAGGGTACAGAGAAAGAGAAGACTCCATCAGAGAAGACCATGACTGATAGTAGTAAGAATGTGGAAGGAGAGAAAATCCCAAAGGACAGTTCCAAGACTGCAGAAGAAAAGAAACATCTGTCTCCGGCAAGAGACACTGCACAAACTGTTCAACAATTTTTGAGCAAAGAAACAATAGAGATCGATGAACCGGAGCTACTACAAGGCCCATTCAACTTTGGTTCCCTCTCTCCGGTGCAGACAATGAAGATAGCCTCATTTGCAAATGCTAAGGAAAATGAAAAGCTCCTAAAGTCTCATATGGAAGACTGTGAGTTGATAGAGGCTACCTCCAGAGTGCTTGAGAAGATTATGCCATCGGTCCAGATAGATCCGGCAGCCTCCTCTTCTGGTAATCTAAAAACCTTAGTCAGCAGTGTTGATACACATTTTGATTCTCTAGAAAAATAAGCTGAAGAAAAGGTCCGGAAGGAGTTTTTGGATAAAAGATTTTCAGAAGTATTAGGATTAATCTCTAACGATAGGAGAAATATGAGTATTGGAATAAAGAGCTTAGAAAATGCTCTTAAGGATGGCGGTGATATTTACAAATTTTGTATCTCCTGGTCAAAGGCAACAGTTGAAATAGATAAGAAAATAAAAGCGGAACAGGACAAACTACACAGTTTGTCTCAAAGTTTTGATCCTCTCTCTTCCATAGTAAATCAAGAATGTCAAACTATTGCAATCACAAATGCAATAAAGAACTTTGAGAAGGAAAGGAAGAATATTACTAACCGGATGGGAGAACTTAGAAGGATTATAATCCCTAAGTTAGAAACTATGCATGAGGCCATCAGTGATGCTCAGACCACCGCCCAAACAAATGATCCGACAGATCTCAAGAGGGCAGAAGCTTTTGCATTTTTGTTGAGTGGTCACATTTCAATTTTGGATAGAATGAAGCAAAGTTGGGCTATAGAACTGATCCAACTGAAGACATCTTTTGTAGACATTCTTCAGTATATGTGAGTATGTAAATATGCGGCTATGTATAGAAAATTTTTGAAAATTTTGGTGTGCGGACCCTACCCTTTGCCATTGATGTCAAAGGGGGAGTGAGGAGCAGTGAAAAATGAGGAATCCAACTAAGGGGGAGTTCCAGAAATTGTATATAAAGACAGAGCATCAGCAAAGTGGGAGCATAGTGTAAACACTTAGTCATTTTTCACTAAGTGTTGCCATCAATGCCAAAGGGGGAGATTGTTGGCAAGAGACACTATATGGATTCATGGTTGTTGTCATTGATGGCAACAAAGGTCATCCCACATATCCGCAAGTCATGGTGTGTCTCTACCGGAAGTCAGAATGAAGATTGTTGTGGTCCGGTGAACAAGAACAGAGCATATGGCAAGATCCGACAGATTGGTCCGGATCTCTCAGAGGAAGTGTCTTGGTGCAGTGCGGATTTGGGGAAGTCAAGAGGACTACCTTGAGTAGTATATTCCAAGGATTTAGCCTCCGGTGATGAACAAAGAAAAAGATATGAATAGTTGAGTACCGGATTCCTGAGAGACAGTGAGAACAGAGGAAGAACTGACTGACAGAGTATCAGACTATTTTCTGGATGTGTTACTGTTGATGGTAAAGGTTGTGAAGGCATGAATCATGTTTGGCTGACATGATTAATGATATCTACAAGTATATGCTTGATCCGCATTGCTTGGTGAGCAAGGATTCAGCCGACAGAACAGAGTTTGTAAGAAACTAGACTGTTCCGGATGCCAACTAGAAAGGTGATGAAATTACTTGTGCGGATATATATAGAGGATGGATTTTGTTGTGAAGAAGAAGAATTGTGTGAAGATATATGCGAATAAGTGCAGAACAGAGCAGAAGTAGTAAGAAAGATCCGGTATGTGAAAGGATAGCAGAATAAAGAACAGAGGAAAGATGAAGTGCAGCAGATCAGTGTATTGAGCCTAACCGGAACTGAACTCCAGCATATGTAGATGCTTCCAATCAGTTCAAGACTGTGATTCTTATCACTTTGTAGACAGTGTGTCTCCTTGTAGGCAGTGGGCCTCTTTGTAGGCAGTGGGCCTCTTTGTGAGCAGTGTGCTCGGGCAGTGAGCCCTAATTGGCAAGTACCATTTTGTAATTCCTTATTCTTCTAACAGAGAATAATCTTTGGGTTAATCACCCCGTGGTTTTCTCCCTTAACAGGGTTTCCACGTCAAAAATACTGTGTCATGTGTTTTTCATTTCATGGTAATGTTTGTTTGTTTGATTCAATGCTGCATTGATTAATAAGAAAGTTCAAAAGAAGAAATAATTAGGATAACTGATTCACCCCCCCCTCTCAGTTATCAACAATACTTACCTGGTCTTTGTAGAGGGTTTGGACCCACTCCGTAATTTCCTTCGCAAGCCGCCCTATCCCACACCATCGGATATAGAAACCGTGGGTTCTACAATGAATCCCCAAACCATATGTGTAAATGTTTCTGATATCTATTGATACTTTCTTTTTCATGGCCTCTAATTTTTGATGATACATTGAACTCATTTGTGGCCTCGACCAAGGGGTTCTAGGGTTTGCATGTTCTCAGATTGTTACCTGGTCTTTGCCCATCCAAAGAGTGTTAGATGTTGAATTACTGAATTTAGGGTTTTTAGGGATTTGCCATTAGTGGGGTGCCCTAAAATTCAACATGCTGCCTATATGGGAATTTTCCTTCACATGAATGTTCCTGGGGGCTAGTTTTGAAAAACCCTCCGCATATCCTTGTCTTGGATAGGAAGGGTAGGAGATAGCAGGGGGTTATCGAGCACTGTGACTTCTTTCCCGGCCTAGAGTGGTGTGATTTGCTCCAGTTGCAAATGTTGGGGTTGCTGAGGTAATTGGGAAAGCCCACATTCCTGCCATCCTAGCTTGAGCTATTACTCTTGATGATACGTCTGCCCTAACTTGCCTCTACGGCCTCCTACTCTTCACCATTTGCCAGCCCTGTTCTTCCTGATGATGCAGAGGGGGAGCCCCGCCCCCATAGAAAACATTCTCCTTCCCTTGTGTAAGGTTGCAGGGGTGCTCTGCCCTAATTTCATTTTTGGCATGTTTAATAACGATGCTTGCTTTTTTTCACATTTTGTTGACTTTTTTTTTCAGGATTAATATTATTAAATTTGAAGTCCTAGATTTTTAACTCAAATAAAATCAAAATCTAAAAATAATCTAATTTCATAAAATAAAATGTGTAGAACCCTAACCCTAGTTGGGTGTGGAGAGATTTGAAATGTCTCCCTAAGATATTAAAATGTAATAATATTGAATACTATTACAATTTAAAATGCATTAAAATATAAGTTTGAAGAATAATTACACAATATAATAACAATAACATATTCATATTTAGATCACTACATTATTTTATCTTAGTCACTTAATTTTTTGTTTAAGTACTTTTAGAGAACATGATATTAATTATTTTAATTATGGTTTAGTAATAATTTTTCTAAAGATAAAGAATTGTTTATCATTTCAAATTTGCAACAATTATATTTCCAAAACTAAATTTATAAGGAAAATTTATGTGAAGTCATTTTGAAATGTCTTCGGTAAATAAAATTGAAATCTCAAAACTAATTTAATTTGGTAAAAATAAAACAGCACTAAAATATTTCCTTAACTATAAAACTAAACTTTACAAAAATTTAATAACACAAATATTTCCTTAACTGTAAAACTAAACTTTACAAAGCCTACATATTTGTATTTATGTGGAGCCCTAGCCCTAGTTGAGTGTATAGTAGTTGAGTGTATAGAGATTTGAAATGTCTGCTTAAGATATTAAAAATGTAATAATATTAATACTATGATAATTTAAAATGCATTAAAATATTGTATGTTTAAAGAATAAAATAAAAAATGTAATAACATGGCGAAATATTTTTCATGATACTGTAGATTTTTAACTTGAGTAAATAAAATTGAAATACTAGATTTTTAACTCTTGAGTACAAATAAAATTGAAATCCCAAAAATAATCTAATTACTATTGTTATGAAGGCTTATATTACGAAAAACTCTTTTTATATGACAAGTAAGTGTTTTTATATAACACTATTAAGATTATTGATTTTAAGATAGATTAATAGTTTGTTTTAGATATTTAAAATTTCAATTAAATTATTATTTTTTATTTCCTAATAATTTAGATTTAAGGTAAGGTTTGCTTTAAAAAGAATTTAATTAATAATGAGTTTATAGGAGAATTTGAGGTGCAATATATAGATAGAAGTTATAGGTATTTAATTAATTAAGGGACTTCTCACTTGTTTTAAAAAAAAGGATATCTTCAACAAGTTTAATTATGATTAATTGTGTCTTTTTATATGACAAAAAAATTCTATTAAAACTAATTAGAAATGCTCTACTACAACTAGAGAGAACAAAGAGTTAGAAGAACCAATTCACAAAAAGTTGTAGATTGAAGGGTATCAAAGTCAAACATGTATATAGGAATACAATAAAACTAAAGGAAACCCAGACAAATTGAATAACAATGACTTAGCTCACATCATCTTGAATCAAGTCTAGCAACTAGTAAGCTCCGCTCATTTATTGATTTTGTCTCCAAGGAAAATTTTCTCCACTTGAAATCTATTTTCTAGGGCCCATTTGGCCAACCAGTCTATCAAATTATTGGTTGAGTGTAGAACATGATGGAAGGCAACCAACAAAATCTTTCCAAGGACCCCACACATGTTTCCTCTATCTTGACAATCAATACACAATCTTTAATAGTTTTTTTCTTCAAAGCACTAATAATTAGACATAAGCCTCCTTCCACACAAACAATAGAGGGGGATAGCCAAATGAAGCCTAAATTCCCATCACAATAGGTTCAACTTCAGCAATATTATTAGTTTTTTGGCCAATGTAGCTAGCTCTGAGGGCAATGTGAGGACTAGGATTATTTTGTAAGATCCAACCAAAAGAAATTGGACCAGGATCACCCCCATTGGCTCCATCAAAGTTGAGTTTCCAAAATGCATGATTAAGCTCGGTCTAAGAGAGGTCTTTAGTGTTCTCACAATTGGCTTTGCTTATTTTGGGGCTAAATTATTTTTTGTCCACAATAGATCCTATAGCCTCCCAAGAGTTTAAAATTTCTATTTCTTGTGTTGAGGGTTGAATGTGGGGAAAGTGCACAAGTTTCACAATTTTGCTATGTGAACTTCAAACCCTCTCCAAACTTGTTCTTCATTGGAAATGAGCTTCCTAAAGATCCTTGTGTTCCTTTCAAGCCATATGCTCCGAACAAACATGGATGGGATCAAATTCCATAAGAAAGGAAGAACCTTTCCTTTGAGGGTGTTTTCAATTCAACCAATAGTGATTCAATAGATAGAGGCGGGTCATCCCACAATAATGGGTTACACTTTTTGGCCAAACTTGACATTGAAATCAACATTTTGAACTAAATTTTCACTTTCTAACACATATAGCTGCTAAACTATTAAGAATTTGAAGATGATGCAAACTAGTGATTTGTGAGATTTTGTTTGTAGATTCTAAATATATATTTTTAAAAAAATTTGGAGTTAAATTGTAAATTTTTTTTGCATCTCCTTTGATAACTAGTTTTTAATAGTAAACAACATTTTTTTAAAGTGATGTGTATTCTGTAGCACATAACTTTTTTTCTGCAAAGGATAAAATTCTAATTCTTTTGAATTTAGATTAGTAACGCCAATATATAGGGCATGCATTTGGTTTCATAATGTTATGTTAAATATTTTTTTTTAATTAAGTTTTGAAGTCAAACTAGTAATAATTTAGACATAGACGTATTCCGTAAAACATAACTTTTTCTGTATGTATCAAAATTTTATTTTTTGTTGAAACAAGGACATCAATACCTAGGGCATAGATATTTTTCATAATTTTTTTCACTATTTACTAATTTTTCATGTGTGTAGAACAGAGAACTTGATGTTTGGTGAAAAACCTACATTCACAAGAAATAAAAAATAAATATAATAATCAAATTAAATATATTTAAAATTATACTTTTTGGGAAGCTTATAATAAGGAATACATACTTACAAAACATAAATTTTAAATGAACTCATTTGATCCCCCAAAAAGTAAATCAAAAGTTGTTTTTTATCAGCATTTTGATAGGTGTAGAGGAGACTCCATTATAGGTATGGTTTAAAACTAGTGGGGTTCTATCCAAGGGGGTTTGAATCTAAGGGGGTTTGATCAAACCCTCTTCAATTAAAATCCTTTAAATGGAACCTTTCAAGGCTTAAATAATTATATTTTCTAAAAATATGTGATTTCAGCAAAAATCAGGATGTCCCAGAAAGTGTAACCCATTAATGTGGTAGCACCCAGGCATGACCTAGGAGATGTTCAATTTGTCCATTAACTTACCACATAACTTGAATGCAAAGGGGTGGTGAAGGAGAAGGTGAGGGCTCATTGCATTTGATGATTTTAGGCCAACATCCTATTTTTAATTGTTCCTCTAAAAGAAATTGTAGACACCTAAATTTGACCATGTCCTACCATCACTTGATTCATCTCGCATTCCCCTTCTAATCATCAATTCAATCATTCTTCTAATATTAATTAAATAATCTCAGTTATTTAATTATTAAACCCAATCATCTTCCTAGCATTCATTAAATAAATCTTAACTATTCATTTAATTAATCAATCATTTCATCACTTCTTCTAATGCTCCATCCATTAATTAAATAAATGAACATCTATTTAAATAAATCAATCATCCTATGTCCATCTTGCCAAAAAATTAAATAGATAGGCAATATTTATTTAATTCATATGTTGTCCCCCTCATCATTAATTGAATGGACAAATCATGTTTATTTAACTAATTAATTACTTGCATAACCCTAAGCATCATTAGCCAAGTCAACCTTACACATGGCTCAATGCATGCACAAGGCTCCATAGAATCTTCTTATCAAATCTTGTCCGTTCATTCAATCTAGAAAATCCTATCCATCCAAATCCTTTGAATTATGGATCTTCTCATGTGCACCAATATCAAGGTGACACTTGGAGGCTTCCCATGCATCTTTGGCTTTCAACTAGTCTCATCCAAAATCTATAAATGGACCCTTCCATAAGCTATTTTCAATCAATCACATGAATGCATGGTCATGTCAAGCCTAGTTTAAGAAACTACATTCTTCATCATCAACACTACAACTCTTTGAGCACAAACACCATTGGTGCAACAAGGGTTAGTGTTAGTGAGACTTTCCTATTTTCATCAACTTTGCATTCCCTTGACTTAATCATGAGGTTATGCTTAGATGTAAATTAAATAGATTGTTGCTTGCTTGCTTTCTATTTGTTTATGGTTTATATTTCATCATATACATAAATTTATCATGAATAGTGAACCAAAGGAAAAAGGAAGCTTTTGGCTAGGTGTATGAGTTCAACACCCTCTGCAACACAATTGGAGGAGTTGAGGAACTAGCTTTATCCATGAAAGAAAATTAGGTTGATTTGACAATATATTCCCTAGAACAAGAAAGACACCATCTTAGTTTATCCTTGCCTTTGGAAGCCATTAATCTAAAATTTATTAGGAGAGAACTAAGGATAGCTCACGCTTAACAATAATTGGGTGCACTATGCTGGGACCCAATCTAAAAAATTTAAAATCCACCCAAATTCTTGCTTATTCAATGAATTTTGCCTAAGTTTTGCCTTTGTCTTTCCCTCATCATCCTATAAATATATTGAGAATTGAAAAATCCAATTTTATCCTAAGTTTGGGACAACTTCCTTGTCATTTTCTAGCCTTTGTGGGTTTTCAAGTTTTTGAGGTTTTCTTGAAACTTTGCACCTTGTCCCTAAGTCCTTAAGTTCCCAGTTCCCTGCAACCTTGAAAGTTAGGAACCCCTACGGTGTTCTTTTCTCACATCCCCTTCTCCATCTAAACCCCATGCCCCCATTTCCTTAACTTTTCTTCTCTTATTTCTACCTTTTTTAGGTTTTCAGGGGTTTTTAGAACCTTTGCACTAAATTCCTAAGTCCTTGTGTTCCTTAGTTCCCTAAAATTTTGAAACCCTGCATCCCCACCCTTTGTATTTAGTTCCTATGGTCCCTTGTTCCTCCTAGACCTCAGATCTCAATCTTCCTCATGTTCCTATTCCTTGGTCCTAAAATCCTCCCAAACCCTAAACCCTGCTACCCCATTCCAATATCCTAAAATCCTCTTGGAGTCCAGACCCTGCTATCCCATTCCAAAGTTCCAAATTCCCCGAGAACCCTAGATCTCACCCCCTCTATTATCTAGTCCTTAGTCCCTCTCAAATATCAAACCTTGACTCCCATGTCCCCCAATCCCTATATTCCTCGAAACCCCACATTCCTTGTTCCTGTGTCCCTAGTTCTTCCTGATTCTTGGTTCTCGCACCTTTGAAATTTTTCATTCCTCCATGTGGGCTTCTAGACTTTTTTGGAACCTTTTCACCTAGTTCCAAGGTTCCTCGGACCCTCAAAACCCCACAAAATCTCAAAAATGTCTTGGAACATGATAGGATGTGCCAACAACTTCATGGATCACCATTAATGGTTGATTTGACCTCTACAACTACCCATTTTGAGTGGTAATGTTATATGACATTTTACCCAAAATGGAAAAAGAAATCTATTTATGAATAACCCTCTAAAATTTATAAGAGGATAAAATTTATTTACCCTTTATAATTAAAAGGGAGGAGTCCTGTTTATTAAACAATTATTAATGACAACCTTTGTGAAAGGGTGTGATGGTTTAGAAACCACCCCTTAAAATCTTATATAAGGCATTTATGTGCGACTTGGAATATGCATGGAGATCACTCAAAGGAGTAAGAAGGTGGAGAAAAGAGGAAATAAGAGCATCGCAAGAAATCATGAAGGAAAAGGATTAGTGATTTGGTAGGTAGTGAGCATTGAAGAAGGGGCACACAATGTTGTCCAACTTGAGGTACAGTGTACACCCAGGATTGTCCTAGCCAAGGCTTGTGTGTGCACTTATGTTGGGCATGTTTTGTTGAACATGGCTCTAGAGAACTTGTGTGTGTGTTTTCTAAAAAAAGGTTGAATGCTTGGGAAGCACATGGTTGGTTCTGAATAAGAACTGGGTTCCTCCTGGAGTGCTCATTAGCTGAAAGGGGGTTGAATCTCTGATCCATTTTATGGAGTGATATTTGGGAGACCTTCTAGACCCAAAAGATATGTATTTATTCCTTTCTATGATGGAAATTAATTAAGCACTAAGCTTGATGCTAATAAAAGATATTAGAATCATGATATATGTGGGTTTTGATGTTAATCTAATTGTGGATTGTGTTATTCAATTAACTATGTTGATTATTTACTTTATTAAAATATTACACATTGTAATTTTCATTTTCTATTTATATCTATTTGATATCTTCACATATTCTAAACTATCTTAACTCTAAATATTAAACATAATACATCCATTGCAAAATAACTCTAAGAAAAGTAGTGTTACATGTAATATCATTTTTATTTCTTCCAATTTGTTTGCACGTGACTCAAGATAGATCTCATGGGATTTTTCTCTATCTACATTCACTACGATGGTTAATTTTCAATCTCCTAATACATGTTGAATTCCCACACGTGGATTAGGGCACGAATGTGAAGGCTATAAATACAAGTTCGTCTCTCATTCAAACAATTAGTTGTTAAGCTAATTGTCTGGTCTGAAGTTCCTAGAGATGGTTCTAGGTAATCAAACAAAGGTTTTCTAGTCTATAAGGGGATGGAATCAATCTTGTAACTCATAGAAAAGATCTTCAATGCACATCTTTATGCAATGGTATCTCTCAATGGACGTTTGTAATGATTCAAAGGAGTGTATAGTCACAACTATGTATTTTCTCTCACCACATTTGTTGGTGTGATTGTAACCGAGGTTAGATGTATGTGTAACAACATTTAATGCAATACAAAGCTTTTCTATTGGTCTTTTCTTTGTTGCATATGGGTTATTCTAGTTCTATTCAGGATTATTAAGTATGTATGTTGCATGAAATGTATTCTAGATTTGTATGTGAGTACATTTCTAGTTTTGTTGATGTTTTGCAAATGTATATCCTCCCTCCCTGCATTTTATGACTTTGTTTCCCAATGGAGTAGGCACTGGTCCATATTGGTGAAGGATCAAACACCTTTCATTTTATCAATCCTCTATTCCTTTTAGTTGTAGGAGTAGATTAGGGTTTCACATATGCATTTCATGATTCGGTATTACAAACTAGGAAATAATCCTAAGTGACCTTCAAGTGTTTAAGTCATTTGTGAATCATGTCATGTATTCTTACACCTTATAAATTGTGTATGTGAATTTAAGTGGATTCATCTTGTGGGATATCATGTTGTTATCATTTGTGGGTGCATTTGCAAGGTGTAGTGAAAGCACAATTAGATGTTTTATGTGCAGTAGGTTAGTTTGTGACTTAGTGACAACTTTTGGGGTCCAACAAACATTGGGTACTACTACAATGTTTCATCTTGTTCACATTTCATGTGACCAAATCTTTTTAAGGATTACCTCTAGGAATACCCTCTCGAGCTTAGCTGAGCTCAAAGTGTAGGAGAGGTTATCCACTCTTGTGAACTAGCCTCTAACAATCCTCAATTTGTTGATGAGCTCTTGTTTTACCTTCTTGATGACACCCCCTAGCCTTAAAGGTGAGAATATACTCTTGTTGGCAAGAGACACTATATGGATTCATGAATGTTTTCATTGATGACAACAAAGGTTATCCCACACATCCGCAAGACATGATGAGTCTCTACCAAAAGTCAAATTGAAGAAGTGTTATGATCTGGTAAGCAAGAACAAAGCAGTTAACAAGGTCTGACAGTCAGGTTTGGATCTCTTAGAGGAAGTATCTCAGTGAAGTACGTAATTGGGGAAGACAAGAGGAGTACCTTGAATAATAGGTTCCAAGGATATAGCCTCCGGTGATGGAAGGGTGAAGAGATATGAGCACTTGAGTGTTGGGTTCCTATTTGGCAGAGTAGATAGAGGAAGAACTATATCGACAGAGTGTCAGACCCAAATTCGAAAGAGATATTGCTGATGACTAAGTTTCTTGAGGTATCATTCATGATTGGCTGACATGATTGATGACTTCTACAAGCATCTCCTAGATCTGCATCACTTGGTAAGCAAGGATCTAGCTGACAGATCAAAGCTTGGGAAAATATTGACTATTCTGGATGTTGACTAGAAAGGTGGTGAGATTACTTGTGAGGATATATATACCAGATGAATTTAGATATGAAGGGGTGTGGTGTGAATGAGTAATTATGTGAAGAAAAGTAGAAGAGTAGTGTGAAGGTAGTAAGACAGGTCCGGAATGTGACAAGACAGTTGAACCAAAAGAAAGTAAGAATGAAGTGCAGTAGATCAGTTTATTGAGCTCAACCAGAACTAAACCTTAGCATGTGTGGATGCTTCTCATCAGTTTAAACATTGTGTTATCTTCCTCTTTTGTAGACAGTGAGTCTCTTGTAGGAAGTGAGCCCTAATTGGCAAGTGTCATTTTGTATCTTCTATTCTTCTAACAGACAATAATATCTTGGGTTAATCACCCCATGGTTTTTCCCTTAACTGGGTTTTCCACATCAAAATCATTGTGTCATGTGTATTGGTGTTATTTCCATTTCATGGTTATGTTTATTCATTTGATTTAATATTGCATTAACTGCTAAGGAAGTTCAAAAAGCTGAAACAATTAAGATAACTGATTTAGCCCCCCTCTCAGTTATCAACAATTGGTATCAGAGCCAAGTTCCTCCAAATAGAGCCTAAAAGCTTGAGGAAGATCTGGGAATTCAAATGGATATGTATGGTATGAGGCAACAACTTTAGTCTGCCCTAGATGACCTTGAGCAATCTAATTCTGAAGTCAATGAACTGAAGGAAAGACTCAAATAGGCTGATGATTTCATAAGTGAACTAAGAGGGAAACTAAGTCTCTCTATGAAAAAGAGAAAGGATCTACTTCAGCAATTGGCAAGTCAAGGTGAAGCCAATGATACAAATGAAGATCTGAAGGAGAAAACCAAGCTACGTGAAAAGTTATCAAAAGAGACCATTATGATAAGATATGAAATGGAATCAAGAGTCATGAAATTCACCCAAGAAATTGAAGAGAAAAGAAAAATTGAAGATAACCTAAGACAATCTCTAAAGGAGAAATCTGAAGACTGCCACAATATGGATAGAATGATTAGGCATCTAGAATCTGATCTTGAAGAAGCTAAAGAAAAAGAAGAACAACTTGAAAATCAGATTGACACTCTCAAAAGGGATCTTTAAACAGCAAATGAATATAAAGAGAAATTCAAGGTAAGCTCTGCTCAACTTGAAGTTCTTCTTGAAAGCCAAAAGAGGGTAGATGACAAGTGTGGCTTGGGGTATGAAAAAGGTGAAAGCTCTGGATCTGGTCAGAAGAACTCCAGATCAGAAAATCCAAGAAATAGGCCTAGAAGACCTCCGGTAAGACAACCAAATGCTCAAAGATATCCATCCTTCAATGGATACTACCACAACTACAATAACTTTGGTCATAAAGCAAATCAGTGTAGAAGAAGAATGAATCAAACTATTACATCCTCCTCCAGACAGTGTTTCAATTGCAAAAGGTATGGTCACAAATCCCATGAGTGTAGATATATGCAAATGAACAATTCATTTAATGGTAAATGCTTTGCATGCAATAGAATGGGACATATGGCTAATCAATGTAGATCAAGAGGATATCAATCAAATATGCAAAGAAAAATTGTTTGCTACAATTGCAATAGGTCCAGTCATATTGCCAAATTCTATAGAAGCAAGAATCAGGACAAAAGGGGTCCAGTGCATCATAATCAGAATCAAGACAAAGACAAAAGAAAAGTGAATACGGATGAAGTTCAAAGTGAGATGAACAAGATTTGGCTGAAGAAAAGTACACAGAATGTAAGGGATGGATCCACACCAGATTCTGGTACTGATACTCCTTCTAGAAACTAAATAGATGAGCTCTGGCTCAGGGGGAGCAACATAAGCTAAGCCAATTCCCCCAGCCAATCAATTGGTGCCTGAAAGTGGCACATGAAAGGTTACAGATTAAAGGGTTTTTAGAGAAACATCTAAATAATCCCTAATCAAGATTTGGAAGATCCGCAAGAAAATTTGAAAAGTCTAATCCTTCCAGATTGATCTGGTGTAACAGTCATCTGGTAAAACAAGATCATCACAATTTGATCCGGTATGATCCCAAATTGAGGTATCCTGATCTGTGGATAGATCAAATGATTAGTGAGATAAAGATAGATTGACAATATTCATCAAGAATAATTCTAAGCATATCTTAGTAATCTAGAAGAGATCTATTTTAGAATAAGGAGAACAGAGCAACCAGAATAACTTAAGTTGCACATTTATTGCAGTATAAATTTAGGGTTTTTCTCGCAATCAAAAGGGTTCATGTGCTCGTCATTTGCACATTTGCATTCGAAAAGAAAGAAAGGAGAGCTTTGCAACAAATTCCTTCAAACTTATTAAAGACCAACTGTTGGAGTTGATTCAATTAGCAAATCATTCAAGTTCACTCCGCAAACTGTATAAGCGCAAGAGGTATTTTCTGTTATTAAATATCTCTCTATAAATCCTTGAATAATGGCTACTCTGAATATTGTGAAGATCACTGAAAGGCCTCGCCCCAAATTCAAGAAACATCCCTACAAATCCTTGGAAGTAGATCCCCTAGGAGCATTTTCCAGTGTTCTGCATGGTGTCTTGTATACAGAAGATATTAGGGTTTACATTCACGCAAACATTGAAGAATTTAGAGAGTTCAAATTGAGGGATATCTACCACAAACAACTAATAGATGATTCATTTGAGCTCGAACCCCAATACAAGGCCCTCCAGGAGAAGCACTTTGCACAGTGTATACATTTCCACTGTTTTGTTGAGGATGAATGGGTCTGGTATGTCTTGAGCAGAATACATGACAACTTCATGTGCTTGAATGGACCATTCAAGATCACAAAAGATGCCATTAGGGTAGTTACCAATTTGCACTCATCTGGTGGGATACCTACTCTCAAATCTGTCAAGAATCAGACTATAAGTGAGACTACCAGATCTAGGTTTGACAAAAGAGCAATGACAATAGAAGATATCACTGATCCAGATATCAAGTTTGCCTCCATGATCATCAAATACAAGATATATCATTCTAGTAGGGAGAATTCAGTACCTGGAACTGCTATCTACACTGCTTATGAAATGTTAAGAAAGAATGCAGACTATGACCTTTGTCAGCTCCTTCTAAACCAACTCTTGGAGAATCTGCAGAAAATAAAGAAAGATAAAAAGAATTCATTTAAGTATGGTGGGTTAATATTGTGTTTATTCTTCTACTTTATGAATGAGCTACCCGGATCCAGTGGATGGGTATGACAAAATGACAGACCAGTTGCCATACAAATCAGGGATTATTTGCATGGACTTGGTGATGACAAAGCACAAAACACATCTCTCTGGGGTTTCTTCAAAAACTTCTAGAACATGATGCAAGCTAGAGAAAGAATTCCCCAATCTCTAGTTGAGAAATACAAAGACACGGTATGCTTTATGGTAGAGACTGATCAGTGCCTAATGGAGGCAGTGGAACCAAGAACAGTGTGGATCATGCCAATGGGGTATGAGGTGGATGAGAAAATTGTAGAGCTGCATGTTCAGCACATGTTGAGTCAACCAAAGGATCCCAAGGCAGAAAGGTTTGGAACCTTTGAAGAATTGAGTGTGAAGATCCATGTTGAGCTAAGGCAACCAGAGATGAAAATAAAGGTAAGAAAAGAAGTAGAAAACATTGCCAAAAGCTTTAGTATCTCAAAAGAGGCACTTGATGCCAACAGGGAAAAGAAGGAAAGGACTGAGAAAGAGAAGAAAGAGGCAGAAAAGCAAAGTGTTTTGGTAGAATCCTCCTCCTGAACCAGATCTTCTAGGAGCTCTGTACCTATCACTGCTAAAAGCACCAAGGCATCAAAACCGGAAGAAAAATCATCCGGTAAAAGTGAAAAGAGAACCAAGAAAAAGGCAACAAGGTCTTACACAAGTCAAAAGGATGAATAAGAGACCGAATCAGATGAGGAAGTGAAGAAAGTAAAGAAGAAAAGGAAAACATCCAGTGAACCATCTGCTGAAGAAGTAACAGAAGAGTTTGTTGAGAAACCTATTCTATCAATTGATGATGTAGTAAAAGCAGTCACCATGGATGGCAATCTACAGCCGATAACAGAATTTTATGACGAATATAATGATGCAGATAAGAAGATTCTGGAGGAAGCCACAGTCAAATATTTAAACACATACAATAAGGTATTTATTGAAATCATCTCTATAATTCCTAAAAGTTTAGAGAAGAAACTTGAAATGAGGAAGGAGAATGCTAAGGCCAAAGATCTGGAGATCCGAGAGCAAATAGCTTTTCAGCTGTATCCCTCCATTACTCCACAACAAATGAATATGATCTTTAAAGATTCCAAAGATGAGTTCCGGAGCAAAGCCAGAATGAATCAGCTCATGCTTGGTGAGACTGACAAGGTAGCCCAAGAAACAGAAGTCATCATCTAGAATGCTTTTCAAAGATTCAATATACCTATCGTAGAGGACTTAAGTGATAAACCCTCGGCTACAGTTGTTGAAGAAAAATCTACTGAGAAAATGACAGAAGAGGCAAAGGTGACAAGTGAAGAAAAGGGTAAGGACTTAGATTCCTCTGTACCAGAAGAGAATGTCCATGAACAAACAAATATCTCTCCTCCGGTTTCCCCTGCAGTCTCTGAATCTAAAGGAGAAGAAAGAATAGAGGAGAAAGAAGAAGAAGCGAAAGGAAGAGAAGAAAGTCAAGCTGAGAAGAACATAAGTGACAGTACAGAAGGGAAGAAATCTCTGTCTCTGGCAAGAGACACTGTAGAAACTGTCAAGGACTTCTTGACAAAAGAAATGATGGAGATTGATGAACCGGAGTTACTTCAAGGTCCATTTAGCTTTGATTCTCTCTCCTTGGTACAAACAATGAAGATAGCTTCATTTGCTAATGCAAAGGCAAAAGAAAAACTCCTGAAGTCTCACATGGAAGACTGTGAGCTAATAGAAGTTGCATCCAGAGTATTAGAAAAGATCATGCCATCTTTTCAGAAGGATCCCTTAGTCTCCTCATCTGGTAATCCCAAATCTCTAGTTAATAGTGTTAGAACACATTTTGATTCCCTAGAGAAGTCAGTAGAAGATAAGGTTCGGAAGGAGTTTTTGGCAAAAAGATTATTAGAGGTACAAGGGTTAATAACTAATGATAGGAGGAATATGAATATTGGGATAAAAAGCTTAGAAAATGCTCTTAAAAATGGTGGGGAAATGTACAAATTTTGCTTATCATGGTCCAAAGTAACATTGGATATTGAGAAGAAAGTGAAAGAACAGGAGGACAAACTGACAAAACTATCTAAGAATTTTGATCCTCTCTCCTCTTCCATAATAAATCAAGAATGTCAGACTATTGTAGTCTTGAATGAAATCAAGAAGCTTGAGAAGGAAAAGAAAAATAGAATAAGCAGGTTGGGTGAACTTAGAGGGATAAATATGCCTAAGTTAGAGGCCATGCATGATGCCATAAAAGAAGCTCAGACCACAGCCCGGACCGGTGATCTGACAGATCTAAAAAGGGCAGACGCATTTGCATTCCTGTTGACTGGTCACATCTCAATTTTGGACAGGATGAAGCAAATTTGAGCAACAGAATTCGTCCAATTGAAGATAACTTTTGCAGACATACTTTAGTATATGTAAGTATGCTATATATATACTTATGTGGTTAAGTATAGTTGAATTTTTGAGAATTTTGGTGTGCGGACCCTACCCTTTTCCATTGATGTAAAAGGAGGAGTGAGGAGCAGTGAAAAATGAGGAATCCAGCTAAGGGGGAGCTCCAGAAAATGTATATAAAAATAGAGCATCAACCAAGGGGGAGTATAGTGTGACAGTCATTTTTCACTAAGTGTTGCCATCAATGCCAAAGGGGGAGATTGTTGGCAAGAGACACTATATGGATTCATGAATGTTGTCATTGATGGAAACAACGGTTATCCCACACATATGCAAGACATGATGAGTCTCTACAGGAAGTCAGATTGAAGAAGTGTTATGATCCAATAAGCAAGAATAGAGCAGTCAGCACGGTCCGACAGTCAGGTCCGGATCTCTCAGAGGAAGTATCTCAGTGAAGTGCGGATTTGGGGAAGTCAAGAGGAGTACCTTGAATAATAGATTCCAAGGATTTAGCCTCCAGTGATGGAAGGGTGAAGAGATATGAGCACTTGAGTGTTGGGTTCCTATTTGGCAGAGTAGACAGAGGAAGAACTGTACCGGCAGAGTGTCAAACCCAAATCCGGAAGAGATATTGCTGATGACTAAGTTTCTTGAGGTATCATTCATGATTGGCTGACATGATTGATGACTTCTACAAGCATCTCCTAGATCCGCATCACAGTAAGCAAGGATCCAGTCGACAGATCAAAGCTTGGGAAAATATTGACTATTCTGGATGCCGACTAGAAAGGTGGTGAGATTACTTATGCGGATATATATACTAGATGAATTTAGATATGAAGGGGTGTGGTGTGAATGAGTAATTGTGTGAAGAAAAGCAAAAGAGTAGTGTGAAGGTAGTAAGATAGCTCCGGAATGTGATAGGATAGCTGAACCAAAAGAAAGTAAGAATGAAGTGCAGCAGATCAGTTTATTGAGCTCAACCAAAACTAAACCTTAGCATGTGTGGATGCTTCTCATCAGTTCAAACATTGTGTTATCTTCCTTTCTTGTAGACAGTGAGTCTCTTGTAGGCAGTGAGCCTCTTGTGAGCAGTGTGCTCGGGCAGTGAGCCCTAATTGGCAAGTGTCATTTTGTATCTTCTATTCTTCTAACAAAGAATAATATCTTGGGTTAATCACCCCGTGGTTTTTCCCTTAACCGGGTTTTCCATGTCAAAATCATTGTGTCATGTGTATTGGTGTTATTTCCATTTCATGGTTATGTTTATTCATTTGATTTAATATTGTATTAACTGTTAAGGAAGTTAAAAAAGCTGAAACAATTAAGATAACTGATTCACTCCCCCCTCTCAGTTATCAACAACTTTAGGATTGTGGACCTATGGTTTTAGGACCCAACCTAATGGCAATGTTATTGTGGAATACTCTTGTTGGTGTAAGTTGGTAGGATTCCAACTCAAAAGGTATTAGTGGGTTGAAATTGAATCAGAGACTCTACTGGTGAACTGAAGCTAGAAATAATTTGTTTCCTTGGAAATCATATGTGCTTCAAGGTATTTCTCATTCAAAGAGGTGACAAATGTACCATCAAGAAAAGAAGTTTTTTGTTGTTAGTGCTTCAAGATCACATTTCAAGTATGCATTAGTTGGTAATAAAGATACACATGGTTTTTCTTTCTACCTTTGAGATATAGCTTCTTTCATGGTAAAGAAATACAAAATTGGTAATACATCAGTTTGTTGCCTTGCATGGTAGATTATTCTAGTCATGGATTCTAGGTATGGATATGATTACTCTAGGGATCCTCCTTCATATGCATCTTATGTTTCAGACCCTAGAAATTATATTAGAATTGATGCCTATGACTATTCTAGTGATGCTTATTCTTTCTATTCTAGTAGCCCTGCATCCTATGTGAACCCATGGATTAACCTAAAAGCATCCATATAAAATCAAAATGAACTTGTTAGGAAAAAGAAGGAAATCAATAACTAAATTAAGTTGCTTGAGTCTAGGGTGTAGTCCCATGCTGGTCCTATTACTATCAAAAACCTTTTTCAGTCCCCTATTATTCCCCTAGACATCACTTATAAACAACTAGACCTCTCTTCGGTTGATTATGAAATTCAAACCATAACAACTAAGGTTTTCAACTAGATGCCTAGATTTGATGGGTATGATATGCATGAAGGGGACACACCTATTGATGAGTTTTCATAATTTATGGAAAAGTTTTAGTTTGAAGATGAAGACATGTGGATAAGATTTTTTGTTAGGTCCTTATGTGGAAAGGCATGGAGATGGATTGATACTTTTCCAGAACATTCATTTGTTTCTTGGAAGGACCTTGTGGATGCATTTGATGAAGAATTTGTAAGAAATGTAGACCCTATTGCTCTTGTCTATGAATTAGCAAATATCATAAGACAAGAGGGAGAGTCTAGTATGGACTTCATTAATAGATATGTTGTTTCCTTTTCTAAAATTTCATGTGTTTCTAGACCTAACACACCTACATGCATTGATATGTTCTTTCAAGCCTATGAGGCTAGTTTGAGTTCAATGCTATTAGTGTAGGTTTTTATTTCTTAGTTGGGTTATTTATTTTTTCCTATATTCCTAGGTTTTTCTTACACTTCTATTAATCTCGCTTAGGTTAATAAAACATATCTTATTAGGTGAGTGGTTGTGAGGTGTCACCTTCCTACATGTGAGCATCTATTAGCTATCTTGGGAAGATACTTTGCTATCTTTTGTTATCTTTAGTCTGATAGATGGTTGCTCCTCATTGGTCGGTGTTGCCACCTCCTCCCTCTTCCTAGTCTATATAAGCATGCTACCTGGCTTGTATTTTGTATCTTTTGCTTTTGCATCCTCTTAATGCTATTTTGCTTCTAGCATTTGCATTACTCTCTTGGAGACTAACTCTGTGTTGCTATTTTGATTTCGTATCATTTGCATTCATAGTTTAGATATCTATTCTTTGCACTAGTTTTCTAGGTTAATAATCTTTTCAGATTCTAACATGGTATTAGAGCTATTCTATGTGCAAGAGTAGATTTTAGTTTCCATATTTGAGAGATTTGGGAGGGCTAATAAATCTTATTATAATTTTTTGAAAAACTTAGTATGCTCTTCTCTTGCATCTTCAGATGATCTTGAGAATCAGAAAAGTTTGATGGAAACTTTTTTAATCTCTAGGGTTTGCACATGTGTTTTATGAAATCTGGGTGATTGCAGTATTTTTGGTTATATTGGTAGCATTTCCAACTGTGCTGACGCGTCCAGGAGGCTTGAGAAAGTCAAATTTGGCTTTCGTTTCACTAAATCAGAGATCATCATACACAGTTGCGGAACCGGGGTTTCGAGCTCAAATCTGACAACCAGCTTGCATATTTGGTGTTTTCAATCAATATTGTAGGTTCTAGCATGCCATTTCTTATCTTAGGTAGCTAATTCAGCTTTTGCATGTCATTTTTTGGTTGCTGTTCATTTTTTATAGCTAAGGGCGTTCTGTTTACACTGGAGCAACATCTTCTATACATTAGCAAGAAAAACACCTTCTGGGTTTTGTTCGCAGCATAGAAAAACTATCTGGGTATCTTTTCCTTTTTGCATGCAGTCTATATATTTTGTAGAAATGCACTTAGAAAGCTACAGCAAGACCCCTCTCCGTTAGCAGTTGCAGTTTTCAAAAGCTCCGTTCTTGCTCATACGGACTCCTTTTCCCATGAATATTTTTTATTTCAGCTATTTTTTTGTGCTCTATACACTAGTGCAGATGTTTTTTGATTTTGATGCCAAGATTTTTTAGAAATTGTAGATTCTCAGTCGTGACATTGCACAGTTCTCGTTTTGGGAACTTCGAAGGATCATAACTTTCACATACGACCTCGTATTGAGGTGATTCGTGTTTTGAAAGTGCATGATTTTTTGAGTAGATCGTAGTGGTGTTGTTTATTTCTCTGAGTATTGTGCCGAAGTTGTATTTTAAGCATATGCTCTTCATGAGGGTTTTGTAATGCATTGAAATCAAGACCACTTAGTATTTCTTGCTAGTGGCAGTTGTAAATGCACTAATATAAAGTGTCAAATCATATTTTCTTGGGGGGGTTCTTTGATTGAGTGAAAAGGGGGTTGTCTTGGTTGGGTTCTCTTCTTTTCGGCACTTCTTCTCTGCATTTCTTCATCATGGATCAAACAAATCTGCCCATCCTAACTCCATACAATTACTTTGAGTGGAAATCACGCATGACAATTCACTTAAGGAAAGCTGGATTAAATAGGATAACTATGGGACTTGAAACTGAACCTGCTAAAGATGAAGATAAGCCTAAGTGGTTTAACAAATGTGATAAGGTATATGGAATATTGTGTTTGTCTGTTTCTCCTGATTTGCTGTTTCACATTGAGTCTTTGAATACACCAAATGAAATCTGGAGAAAGCTAGAAAAACTATTTGGCACACAAGATTCAATGAGGGGTCATATGTTGGAAAATGAACTAATAAGTTTAAGTCTAGGCAATTTCAACATAATCCAGGATTTCTTCACTAAATTGAAATCACTAAGGCTGCAGTTAAAAAAATATGGAATTGAAAAGAAAGATGAACAACTGATTCTTAGTATTCTTTCTAAGCTAAGTTTAGAATATTCTGTGTTTGTTTCTACCTTCTATGCTACTAAGGGTGCACTTGGTACTCAATTCACCATGCCATCTTTAGATGATTTTACTATCAGTCTCACTCGGGAACAGGACAAGCTAATCCAGATGGGCACTCTTAAGTCCTCTAAGTCACATGCCTTGGTTGCCAACCAAGGCACAAAAGAATAGAAAGGACAAAGTAGTAACAACACTAGTAAGGATAAGAAATAGAAGAATAGCAAGGAGAAGAAGGATCAGATACTAGTTGCTACAAAAGCAACTAATGAGACCCAATCTTCTAAGGGAGACAAGCCTAAGAAAGAAAGGGTCCAATGTGCCTATTGTAAAAGACCCGGTCATGATGAACATAAATGTCTGAAGAAACAAATTGATCACTTGACACACATTCTTGAGAAGAATAATATCAGTGTTCCTGAGTCTATCAAACAGAGTTCTAATGAGGGGTCTAATAAGGCAAAAGAAAATAGCAAGGGGAAAGGAAAGGGCAAGGCCCTTGTTGCAGTTGCTTCTTCACCATCCACTTGGGTTGTTGATTCAGGTGCTTCACACCACATGGCTTCATCTAAGAAAGAACTTGCATCTTTGGAGCCGTGTACTATGCCTTCTATTTTTATGGGTGATGACACTCCTGTTGAGGTGTGTGGGAGAGGGTTTGTTGATGTGGGGGATGGCACATTCCATGATGTTCTTTGTGTGCCCTCATTATCAACTAATCTCCTATCGGTATACCAAATCACTCACACAGGTTCAGGCAAGTAGGTTGAGTTCACTCCTAATTCAGTGGAGATTCATGAGTTGCACAGTGGTTCTATAGTTGCAGTTGGGAGAGAAGATCATCAGTGACGGCTCTATCTATTTTCTCACTTTGTTCCTGATCCTCCTTCAATTGTTTTGCTCACTCATTCTAATGATGAGAGTAGATTATGGCATGAGCGGTTTGGCCATCTTAACTTCCGCTACTTGCAGCAGCTCAACTAGCAGAGCATGGTCACAGGGTTGCCTTCAGTTCAGTTTTCAGGTGGTGTTTACCAAGGCTGCATTCTTGGTAAGCATCCTAAGGAAAAGTTTGACAAAGGTATGGCATGGAGAGCTTCACAAATACTGGAGTTAGTTCGCAGTGATTTGGCTGGTCCATTTCAGCATCCTTATTTTAGCAGGGCTAGATATGTCCTCACATTCATTGATGACGATTTTTGATATACTTGGGTGTACTTTCTCAAACAAAAGTTAGAGGTATTTGATTATTTTTAGGACTTCAAAACTTTTGTAGAGAAGCAATCTAGGAAAGCCATCAAAGTTTTGTGCACTGACAATGGTGGTGAGTATGTCAACCATCAGTTTAAGAGGTTTTGAACTTCAGAGGGGATTGATTTGCAGCATTCAGTTCCATACAATCCTCAGTAGAATGGTGTCGCAGAATGGAAGAATAGGTCCTTGAAGGAAATGGCAAACTGCATGATTCACTCCAGATCTCTTGCACCACAGTATTGGGCAGAGGCTATTAACTATGCTTGTTATATCCAGAACCGCGTTCCTCACCGAGCCTTGAAGGGAGTCACTCCTTTTGAAGCTTGGAGCGATCGAAAACCATCAATTATGCACTTTCAAGTTTTTAGTTCTCCTGCATGGGCCCACATTCCTGTAGAGAAATGCAAGGCCTTGGATCCACAGAGAAGACCTTGCATATTTGTAGGTTATCCTGATGGTGTGAAGGGTTATCAGTTGCTCCACCCTACTACACATGAGTTGTTCATTGAGAGGAGTGTTCAGTTTGAGGAGGGCTCTTTGAGCTCACTTTCTATCACTTCTTCAACTCCTAATTTGACATTGGAGTCACTTGGGATACATGATAGATCTTCTAATGAGTCAGATTCACCTGAGCAGTCTTCTACCTCCACTTTTGATGCAGAGAGTGATTCAAAGGACTCAACTCCTTCCTCTCCTATTCATCATTCAGAGGTTGATGATTCTCCTCCATATTCTGCATCTTCCAGTCCACCTTGGGCTAGATAGACCTTGTAGTCTACAGGTGATTGGGTTGGGGATCCATCTGACACCAGGCAGACTCGTTCACAGTTTCAGGATGCTCCACATGTCTGTTGGGTGAATATTTTGTTGTTAACTCACTAATGGCAAAATGGGTATATCAGCCATGGCTATGATGAGACAGAGTCTCTCCTCTCAGCAAGGGGAGGTTCCCTCTAGTTGCTTGACTTATTACACAAATAACTTATGAAACTTATGTACACTAAAAACTATATTTGTGGTGGTTCCATTTCATCTCATTCTCTTTTTTTAGAATAGATGTTTATACTTCAAAATAATGATAAAGAACTTATAAATTATCACAAAACCACAGAAACACAAAGCTTTCTATTGCCTCACTTACTAATTGCAAATAGAATTATTTGAAGTTGAATGCAGCCCAAAGTCTTCACTCTTCTTCAAGACGATAAAAGTAGATTGAATATAACAAATTGTAGCACAAAGTCTTCAAACTATTGTATTCGCACAAACATAAACATAATCCTCAGAAATGATTTGATAATACAAAGTCTATCACAATCCAATTAAGAACGCTCTTTAATCACTTGAAACAATCTCCACACTTCAATTATTTACCAAAGAAGATTATGATAGTAAGACGTAAGAACAATGCTATCAGAATACAAATAACCCCAAGACAAAGATTGGAATTGAACTTGCTTTCTTGTATTGATAAATATTTGATAATTGATTCTCACAAAGAAGCACAAAGTCTTGATTTGCTTTTCAATTCGCCAAAGTATTCTCGCAATAGACAAAAGATCCTTTTTACAAAAGAGGCCCTCTTTATTTATAGGGAGAGGCATTGAGAAAATTTAGGAAAAAACCTAACTGCTTTGACTTATTCAAAAATAGGAGTCCTTATTGACTTGGGACTTCTATGTTTTTACATGTAATTACATTTGAAAAAAGTACATGTAAAAGTCTCCAAAATTGTTTCAAAAGTACATATGAAGAATGGAAAATAAACTGAGGAAAAACTGCTTCAATTTGTATCGCCATCTTTCCTCATGTGAGCATCATACATAGTGAAAGCCGCTTGCATTCCAATGCTATCTGGATTAACCATGTTCCTGAAGATCATCTTGGCTCTCACTATGGCATCTCTCACTGTAGTGACTGATTTTGCATGACCAGTTAACTTGGTTTTTAGATTATCCAAAGTTAACTGATTGTCCAAAATATTGTCTACAGAAGTCATTGAAAATGTTTTATCTTCAAACTCTTTCTGGAACATATCTTCAAATTCCTGAACCATTTCTTCTGTAGGGAGAAATTGGTTGTCCTGTGACACAAGCTTACAAGCCAAATCCTCTAATTTATGTAAAAGACTGACATCACTTTGTTCACCGACTTCCTTTGCAATTTCAAGATCATTGATCAAGTCTTTAAACACACAGCTTTTGTACATCAATGCCTCTTTTGTCTCCGTATAAGAATCCCTATTAGAGATGACACCAATTGATATTAGGGTGCTTATTTTCAGTTTCCTCATCTCTACCCATTTATCATGATTCTTCTCTGTGCGTTCCATATCTTGAGAAATAGCATCAATGAGATCATCAAGTTCTGCTCTAATTTTTCTCATTTTATCTATCTTCTCAGATACATCTGTGAGCAAAGAGACTCCTTGTGTGCGCATCCTGTCTAAGTACTCTTCAAGTACTTTTCCTTTGAGATGAGTCTTTTCTGCTTTCAGAATGATGGGATCTTCTACAAAAATAGTGTCTGGAGTAACTGCTTCTGAATTCAAGGTGATTTTCCTTACCACCGCAGTTAGTTGTTCTACCATAGCCTTGTAGTGATCTTTCATTTCATTCTCCCTGTCAAATTTTTGAATCAGGATGTCCATGGCTGACTGCATATCATTCTTAGCGCTTTCATGAGTTATCTTGCCCAATTCAACTCTAAAGATAGAGTAATCATTCATATCAAAATTCTCCATGGTTGCATCCTGTGGAGGTTTTGCTATCTCTAGAAATTTGTGACCCTTGTCCCCAAGCATTCTTGAAAGAATCTATGGTTTCTTTGGGGCCTTGGGCTTTGCAGGCACCAGCTTACTGAAATCAAAATCATCTGGAGAGATGGCTTGCTTTTTCCTTTTTGGTGTATAAGTTGATAACCAAGGTGGAAGTAGAGAAGTACTCACATTGGGATCCATTCCCATTGTTGGTGTTCCCAGAACTGTACTTGTACTGGTAGTAGAAACAATAGGTAGAGCGTTAGTAAAAACTACAACTGTTACATTTACACTAGAGACTTGCTCAGTATTCATTACAAAATGATCAAGAATAGAGGCATCCCCAATATCAAAAGATGAAGAAGACAAACTAGGAATAGACCCTGAAGAGCAGAGAACATCTTCAAAAGTGTTTTGGGGATTGGCAAAAATTATTTTGGAAGGAGAGGGAGATTTAGAAGAAGGAATATCAATAGGAGAAACAGACACGGGAGCTGCAACAGGTGTATCGAGCAAAAGAGAAGAGACTCTTGTTTCTTGTTGTACATTCTCTTGCGAGGACAAAGCTTCCTCCTCTTGTTGATCTGTAGTCCTATCTTCAACCTCCATATCTTTAGTAGCTGGCTCCTCTGTAGCTAGCTCCTCAATTTCCATATCTTTCACTTTAGGCTCTTTCTCCACAGTCTTGGATTTCTTCATCACAAACTTGATTCTAGGCTTATGTGTTTTAGAGGATGAGGGAACATCACTCTTATTATTCATTTTATTTTCTACCTTTTTACCAGTTTGCTCTTGGGTATCAGCCTCTGATCCTGTGAGGAATTCTTTCAGAGTAATTCCTTTATTTGCCAGCCAATTATTGGTGTTAGCCAATATAGGCTCGAATCTTTTCCTCAAAGAGGTCAACTCTTTTTGAGACCATTGGATTGGAGGGAGAGGGGTATTAGCAACCTGTTTAGTATTATATTTGTCATCAACCAACTCTCCATCATCCACTAGATCCTCAGGAATATCAGCAAGTCCCAAATATTCAATTTGTTCAAGAGACAACCTACTGTAGTCCAATCTCCTGACATCTTCTTGTGTTCTCAAATCTACCCAAACATCTTCAACCATAGGTTCATGAAATTGGGTTTTCCTTTTGATTTTGTCCTTTATGCCCCTGTAGTCAAACTTTGGTCTCCTCTTGAATTGCTTCATAGTATCAAGCTGCATCTTAGTTTCCATGGCCCTTGCCTTTGCAGCAGTCATTACTGAATATCTGTCAATTTCAACTGGGAACCTGAAACCGGGCTTCTTGAGTTCCATTTGTTTATTATGGATGACAATCATTTGTCTGCATAACTCCATTAAGACAAGTTTGTCTGAGGGGAATCTTGGAAGCATATAGGGGTAACCTTGGAAAAAGCCAACCCTTAAGTATGAAAAAGAAGGAAATTGCAAGAACATACACCCGAAATCATTTACCACTGTCCATGCCTCATCTAACACTCTTCTTTGTTCCAGTTGGGGATCAAAAAGACACAGGAATACTGCAAAGAATGCATGATTTACTCTTCTGAAATGATGAATAGAACCCTTCAATGTTAACTGAGAATAGTATTGATACACAGGGATTACCCTCCTATCCCGTTTTGATGTTAAACTTGGAAAAATCCTCATAGAGGCTACAATGTATACCAGATAAGAGGTCATGTAGAACTTGAAGGTAGGACACCTTCGTCAATTGTTCATGCAAAGTGTTACTGATTTGTTCACCCCAGAAAATGGTTTGTTTACCCTGGAGTATGACCTTAATGAAAGGATACATCCATTCATGAAACTGTGAGGAGGATAAACCTCTTATTCTGCTAAGGAGAGTAATCAGGTCACCAACTTCTTCTACAAAGTCACTTCGAGGGAAACTACGTGGCCACCTTGAAAAATTTGACCTTGCAGTCTTCAACCATTTATTGTTGATTACTTTCTTTGCCTTCTCAGGATTTTTGTCATATTCCTTATGTGCTTCAACAAAATCAAGCTTTAACACTTCTGTAGCAGGAGGGCAAATAAATGCCTTATTAATGAACTTGAGATCCAACCTGATTATCACATTGCCACTGGCGTCCACCACAGCTCTAGTATCTCTGTTATAGAATTGAGCACACTAAAGAACAAATTCTGTGTTATGAGCTGCCACTGGGAAAGATGACACCAGATGAATATTACTGTCAATTATCTTCTTCATTGTAGCACTGGGATTGCTTGACTTGGTTCTTTCTACAAACTCAACCATGTCCACATGGCCAATCTCGGTATCTCTAATGTCATCAACATTAGAAGTGACTGAGGTGATTGGGAAAACACCTTGATATTTGTACTTCATCACTTTCGATTTCCTCGGGGACAACTCAGTCATCTGGACGAGCTATCATTAAAAGAATGTTGATGAAGAATGAAGATCCATAGAAGAAATTGCAGCAAAAGTCATGATCATGCAATTAGGGGAAATACTGGTAATCTGGGAAAATTGCATGTTGATGATCACAACTATGGAGACGCGCTTGAAAGGGCTATAGTATGAGTAGGCCAAATATCAGAGGAAAGCGGGCTCGGAAAATCAAAACTAAAAATTTCCCAAAGTTAGGAAAATTTGAGAGAGTGTTTGCATGGGCGTCAAAATTTGCCACCCTTGCATATGAGGGATTTTTTGTACTTGCGTCGGCGGCAAAATTCACTGCCACTACATATGCTAGGAAAATCTTGTTATATGTTGGAGCAGAGAAATTTACTGCTATTGCATTTGAAGGAAATTGTAGGTGGTGTCTGGGCGATAGTTAACGCCGATGATGCATAACACAAAAGTTGCGAGGTTCATAATGTAAGGGTGGCAGATTTTACCGCCAATGCAGGTAAGTAGGAAATTCAAGTTTGGTGTCTAGGCGGTAGTTAATGCCGACATTCCACATGGTAGAAGTTACAAGGTTTTCGTGTAAGGGCGGCGAATTTCACCGCCCATACACCTGGCATTTTGGTAAGTATTGAAAGGTTTGGGCAACAATTCACCGATTGTGCATTAGATGAAGATCCTCAAAAAGAAACATGCTAATACAGCCGATACTGTAATAGATACAGGGGCTATGAAGTGTAAATTGGTTTTGATGTTTGGTTGGCAAAAACTGCCGACACTCATATTGGTATAAGACTTAGGGCACAAAGATTGATCTATTTGAAGACATATTCGATGCGAACAAAAAAAAATTGAACCAAGATTAAAACAAAAATGACCACAACAATAGGAAAACAACATTCGACAAAGGCTTATAAAAAAAATCAAACAAATAAAGCCATATCAAACCTTTATATTAATGGAAACCCTAAGAAAGAAAATGAAAGCGGATAAAAGACTTACCTATCAAATGGAGGAAACCCTAGATTTGATGATGACGAATTCGATTGAACCTCAGATTGGTGCAATCGAATGGTGCGAAGGGAGTCCAGAGAATAGCTAGGAAGAATGAAATAAAAAAAGAAACAACTAAAAAGGCATATTTAAAACTTGAAAACAAGCCTTTAATGAGTGGCATGAGTGGCCATTAATGGCACTCAAAGTTCAAGATCCCAGAGATCTTGCTCGGGTGGCAATTTCGCCCGACCTCGCACATATCAACAAAAATGCAAAGGTGGCAAAAACCACCGACTTTGCATGCGAAGACAGTTTTAACGAGAACATGTAGTAGTGGCTAAAATTGCTGCTCGGACATGTAGAAAAGGAAAACCATGCAAAAGTGGTAAAAAGTGCCACCTTTACATGTGAAGACTCAAAAATTTACCAACACCTGAAAAATGACTAGAATTGATATTGTGATCAGTTTATGACTTAATCAATTTTCACATATATCGAGGAACTAATTCGAGGGAATGTCGCAAACTAGCTTAAGATGTCAAATGACTTCGCATAGGACCAAGAGAATCTTGTCTCGATTTGCGAACTTAGAGTGTAGATTACGAAACAGACAAGTTTCATAAGGGTTGTCTACAAAAACAAGCATAGTTGATTTTGAGAACAACAGTTGGATCCAACTAGGGAACTTCCTTTGATCAAACTTTGAAATGATCAAGGGGAGGAGAATCTAGTCTCTAAGAGCCTTCATCCATGCCATTGGGCTATAGAGTCAAGCTAAAAAGAAAAAGACACAAAAGATTAAACAAAAACACAAAAATAAAAACACAACTATACAAATGTACAAATGAACTTATCTGATACTTCAGATGTTGCCCACTGTGTGGCAGTAAGAATGGTGTCCCATCCTGATATTCTAGCAAGAAACTATTGTCACCACACAACTGATGAATGGTGAACGGACCTCTCCACAAGGAATCAAATTTTCCATGCATTCCCTTCGGTTCTCTCCTCTTGTCCCACAACAAGACTTGATCTCCAATCTGAAACTCATGAGTCCTTGTCTTCTTGTCAAAGAGTTTCTTTACCTGACTTTGGTGCTCAGCGATATGATCCACTACCATAGTTTGTTGCTCTTCAAGTTCAATTAGATACATGATCCTTTTATCAATAGAACTATCAAAAGTTCTATCTTTCAATGCCTTTACCAACCTCAGTGCTGGCAATTCCAAGGTAATTGGTATCTCTGCATTCAAGCCATATAAAAGATGAAATGGCAGCATGCCTATTGCCCTTTTGGGGGTAATCCCCATAAAGCATCAAACAATGCTTTATGCCAAGTTCTATGATTCTCATCTACCAGTTTCCTGATGATAGTAACTAGATTCTTATTACTTGATTTTGCTTAACCATTCCCTTGCGGATAATAGTCTGAAGAGTGGGAAAGAATGATCCCATGCTCATAACAAAAGTCAGTAATCTCATGGGAAGAAAAACAAGTAGCATTGTCTGCTACAATCTTGTTTGGAACTCCAAACCTGGAAATAATGTTTTCCTTAAGGAAACTGCATACCACTTCAAAAGTAGCATGTTTGACTGGAATGGCTTCCATCCACTTGGTAAAATAGTCTGTCGCGGTGAGAACATAGTTGTGTCCTGCACTCGACGATGGATTCACAGCACCAATGAAGTCAATGCACCATTGCTAAAAAGGTTCTTCAATAACCATGGGTTTAAGAGGTAGGGATTCCAACTTTGGTTTCCCAACAAACTGTTGACACAACTCACACCTACGCACCTAATTGTAAGCATCTTGGAACAGTGTGGGCCAATAGTATCTAGCTCATAGAATCTTGTGAGTTGTTATAGGTGCAAAAAAATGTCCTCCACAAGCCAAATTGTGGAAAGACTCCAAAAGTCTACTTTGTTGTGCTTTATCCATGCAATGGAGAAATACCCATCAAGGCTTCTTTTGTACAAACCATTGTCCCACAGGACATAGTTAGCAGCTTTCAACTTAATAGTTCTTTTCTCCTTATAAGACAGATGAGAAGTGTTGGTTTTTTCCCAAACTGGATGCTTACTCCCAGATTCCCTACAAGGTAGCCATCAATGATCAACAGGATCTCTGGGCCAGGGGCCAACAGTGTAGGAGATAGACTCTATATTTTATCTCCTCTTCTTCTTCAGGCTCTGCAAAACCTAGGGGGGTATTCCCTACTCAACATCCACGAGGATATGCATATAAAGGCTAGGATGCTGATAGAAAGCAGATAAGTCCTCCTGTAAGTAGACCAAAACTGTAAGATAAGAGCAAAGGGGCTAGCTTTGGGCCTATTTGCAGTTGTAGACAGAGGACTTGGATCCTAAAACTAATTCTACTATCCTAATGGTTGTTTTGGAGTTTGATTTTGATTTTATATTTGGATGCAAAGCTGGACATGGTATATAACACAAACACAAAGCTAGATCGATGCCTATCCAGGGCTTGGAGTCAGTAGACATACACCTGTGAATGATCAGCATGAACAACTAAAACTAGATTTCAGGGGGATACATATGATACCTGCCTTACAGATATCTCCCAATACAAAGTGTTAAGCTATCTATACTTATGGCATCCCTATTGCAGTATATCCTTCCCAATATTCAATCTGAGAACAATTTAATCTACCCCTTGAGCAGAAGTTAAGAGATCAAACATTCAACACAGGAATTCTATGTTCTAGAATCTTAGACATTCCTTGAATACCTAGACTCAGAAGAAAGATACATGCAACACTGGAGACAGAATTAGCACAACACATGCAAACATAGCATTATTCATATAAGATTAACAATGAAATCAGCGGATTCATGCAAAAAAAACATACAACAGGAGATACATAAACTCACAAGTTTTGCTGCACAGAGCAACCAAAACCAACTGTATTGTATTATAGAGCCAAATGTTCAACTTTCAACAACCCCAAAAAATGGTAACACAGTCTGCCTATATCGGCCAGAAGGTGTACTTCTAGCAATTAATTACATGTTTTGACAAAAATCTGCCAGATACAGTCCTTAGAAGGAATGGCGCTCAAAAGTTATTGTTGCATCAGACAGAAGAGTAGACAAGGGTGGCCTCGAGCCCTATGCCACCATCCGGGAGTCCTCATGCCAAAAATTGAGTACATGACTGTCCAACAACTCGCCCACACCTCAACACAGTTGCCATTGATGGCTCAACCACCTGCAGCCACCGAGAAAACTGTCGCAGCATTCAAAAAAGAATTTCCCGCCAAAACGTGCTTCACCGCAGGTTCAAATATGCAGGGAAATTAATCCCACATGCATGGTGCGGAGACCCCTCTATTACTTTATAAGCGCGGCCACATGCATAATAGGTGTCGAGCGTTTTGCCACGCTCGACACACGACCCTTCGCCAAAAGCCTATCGCCAAGACCCAAGCCATCGGTACACCCCACAATTCTCCTACCGATCTCAATAGTCTCACCGACAACACCTTCGCCATCAACCAGACCAACACCGTCAGCCAAAAATTTCACACCTCCATCGATGAACAAAGTCACACCAACAACGCTTTTGCTCTCTACTTCGTCGATGAGACTAACACCATCGGCTCGCCCAAACAAACTCTCACCGATCCCAACGGTCTCTTCGATGGCCAGCCTAGAAGACCATCAACATCCCATCGGCCAGAGATAGACTATTGGCCAGGCATTCCAGACTTTCACCAATCTACCAAGTCTCTCTGATGGCCAAGCAAAACACACCCGTCACCAAGACAAAGGTCATCGGCACAACAAAAATGACGCTCGCCAAGACCAAAATCACAAAGCTCTGAATTGTTGAACCGTTGAACCATTGAACCTTTGAGAAAAGGGTTCAAGCGGATGGTTCAACCATACTGATTGGATCACATAGATGAGCAAAGGATTCACTTACATAAAATATGGAACCAAAGCCCCTGAACCGTTGAACCATTGAATCAGTTCAACCCGATGGTTCAATGGCGAGGTTCAACACTGAGGTTCACCAGCGAGGTTCAAACCTCAAAAACAATACTCCATCGGCAAGACACTCGTCTATCGGCACCACAAAAAACTCCTCGGCCGACAATACCACTCTCGCCGATAGACATCCAAATCCTCATCGGCTTGACCAACTCCTTCGGTGGAACAAAAATTTCCTTCGCCGATAGCACAAAGTCTTGGCGATGGAAGAAGATATGACTGCTACCATCATGATCGCCAAGACAAATACAAACTCATGCCGATGGAGAAAACATGAAGACCACCTCCTCAAGAACTATGATGCAGATGCTGAAAAACACTGAGGGGGGGCCAAAACTTAAATTTCTTTGGATTTTTTGGGAAGGTGCCTGCATGAAAATTGCTCGAGAACTGACAGTCAATTCAGGCACCAACAAGAAGGACACTCACCATAGGTAAGGAAATGAGCGATATTTGAATACCACTCATCAGTAGTAGTAACAAAAAGAACAGTTGGTTTATCTCTAACTTCTTCTTCTTCGTCCCCTGTCTCTTTTGGCATGTTATCAGCGATCAATTGACACAAACCTTTACCACACACAAGCTTGGTAGGCTTGATATCTAGATAAAATTCTTGGATCTTAGCAATCTAATTACCTCTCTTTGTTTCGAACTCCTGTTGAGTTAGGATAGACTTGACTGTTGTATCAGGAACCAAAACAACAGTGTGTGAATTCAGAATATAGAACCTGAAATGCTTTACTGCTTTGACCACAGCATAAGCGTGCTTCTCCATATTTGAATACTTCAATTCATGAGCTTTGAGAGGACAACTCATAAATGATATGGGGGATTCCACACCTTCTTCATTCTGCTAAACCAGAATAGCTGAAAGTGTGTGTTCTGAAGCGTAGCTGTAAACTACAAAATCTTTGGTATAGTCAGGACAAACAAGGATTGGAGCATGAGTAATAGCCCTCTTGATATCCTCAAATGTTGCTTTGCCTTCTGCAGTCCAATGAAAAGTAGCCTTACCCTTCCTCATGTTGACGATGTGACGGGTTTTCTCTGTAAATTCAAGAATGAACCTTCGCAGAAAATTCACCTTTCCAAAGAAAGAATGAACTGCAGTCTTACTAGTAGGCAGAGTAAGACTTTGAATAGATTTAACTCTTTTCGAGTCAATTTTAGTACCTTCTCGGGATACAATATGTCTGAGAAGTTTGCCTTCTGTAACCCCAAAAACTGACTTCTTAGGGTTGAGAGAAATACCATTTTGCCGACAACGCTCCAACACTTGTCGTAAATGATGCACATGATCACGACGATTTTTGGAGAAAATAGTCAAGTCATCGAGATACACTACAATGAACTTTCCCATCTCATCTCTGAAGGCAAGGTCCATTGCTCTCTGAAATGTGGCGCTAGCATTGATCAGACCAAAAGGCATTCTGTGATATGCAAATGTGCCCCATGGTGTGGTGAAAGTAGATTTGAACTGATCTGCTTCATTGACCTCCACTTGGTTATACCCTAAAAAACCATCTAGCATAGATAGCATTTCTGAACCAGTTACTGTTTGCAATACTTGATCCATGATGGGCAAGGGGTAGTTATCTTTCAGGGAAGATTGGTTGAGATTCCTAAAATCAACACAGATACAGATTTCTCCATTCTTCTTCCTTATGGGAACTATGTTTGTGATCCAGGTGGAATGATGAATTGGAAAAATTATCCTTGCATTCAGCATCTTCTGAATCTCAGAAAGGATCGTACCTGATATTTTGGGGTTGTATTGCCTCTGTTTTTGCTTGTGAGGCAATGATCCAGCTTTGAGGGGAATTTCGTGTTGAATCTCCTTAGGCCTGAAAGATTTCAGATCATCATAGGAGTATGCCAAAACATCAATGTAATGGTGAAGGAGTGTAATGAATTTGAACTTTTCATTAGTAGTGCAACACTTCCCAATGTTGACCATTTTAGGATCTGCCTTCGAACTTAAATTTACCTGCTCAAATTCCATAGAGGAACTTGAGTCCTGTTGTTGCTGCTGTTGCTTGATATGCCTGTCATGCTTATCAAATAGTTTCTCAAGGGAAACCAAACCTTTTGGAATCTTATTCCCTTTCAATTGAAGAAACTCTTCGCCAGTTTGTGAATCTATCTCAGAAACATATTCCCGTGGTGGAGATTCACTACCTTGAAAGTAAAGCTCATCAAAGCTATCCATCTTTTCTAAGAAAGAAATGATTTGGTTATCACCATTGAACACCTGCCAATGTTCAGCATTATCAGGTACACTTGGTCAGAAGACCAGCTCAATAATGTACTTGTTCCCTTTGAAATCTTTATGAGGAACCATGAGAGTGGCGGAAATAGCCAATGAATCTGCATGATCATTAAACTCTCTTGGCACTGCAGAAATATTAAAAGCATCAAAACCTTTAATGCAATCCCATACACAATTGCGATAATGTCTCAATCTTTCATTTTTGGTTTGGTACAAATTTCTCACTTGACAAACCACTAATTCGGCATCTCCTTGGGCATGAAGAATTTTAACACCCCTAGCCTGAGAAACTTCCAATCCAAGCAACAATGACTCGTATTCGGTGGTGTTGTTGGTGTTGTCAAACTGCAACTTGTATGAAAAAGGGAAGATATCACCTTGTGGAGATATCAAAACAATTCCGGCTCCAAAACTGGTAGAAGAACAACTGCCATCGAATTCTAAAATCCAAACTTCATTAGAATTTGATTTTTTGGAATTTCTTTGATCAGAAGATTCCTCTTCATCAGTGAGGGAAGAATCTGACATTACTATACCTTCACTTGAACTTTCATCCGAAAACTCTTCTGATTCTCCATCTGAATGGTCTGAGCTATCACTTGATGAATTCTCATCTGATGAACCAGAAACGTCTTCAGTAGATAGGAAATAGTTACCCATTCTCGACGACTCAAACAAAATTTGAGCTTTGGGATTTGCCGTTTGGGTAACAATGTACTTTGCCTCCTTTTCAGGAAGCAACTTTTGCATGACACCTTTAATAGGTATCCTTGCTTCAGATAGATCCATATTTAACTCTCCACCTACATCCTTACAGAAATTACGCCTGAGCAGAATGCTGTAAGAAGATGGAACATCAGCTACTAGGACTATCATTTTAATCCTCTTGTCCGGAAAAGCCGCAAAGGCAAATTGAGCATCTTTGATTTGACCCAAAAGTGGAACTTGCTTATTTTCCATAGAGAAACACCTCCCAAAAGTTTTGGTTGAGGTGAGGCCAAGGGCGTCTACTACTTTAGCAGGCATAACATTATCAGAGGCTCCAGAATCTATCACACAATTGCTCAATTTATGACCATTTACTAATAGGAAAACATAGAAAGGTTCAATTTTTCCAGAGGCTTCAAGAGGAGTAGTGACAAGATTATTCTGGGTAGATTTGCTTTTTGGGGAGTCATGAGCAACTTTTGGAAAATCTTGTCCTATGGGGATGGTCTTGTTTTTGACGTATTTAGCTAATCTATCAAATTGTTCAGGATTAGCTTGTAAATACTCAACTTCAGACATCTGGATCTTAGTCTTCCTAGCATGATCTATTATATCAAATTGCTGAAATGAACTAGAAACGAAGGAAGAAAATCCATCATTTTGATTTTTGGTAGAGATAGTACTAGTCTAAGGGGTAGAAGTAGAAGATACAAAGTCGTTAGAGGCACTTACTTGTTTATTGCCCACCAGGTCTTTTGATTGGAAAGGCAGCAGAGTCCCCCGTTTAGCGATTGAAATCACTAGTTGAGATTCTTCTCTCGCCTTTCCTTTATCATCTTGAAGAGTTGACTGATTTTGGGACCTAGTAAAAATAACATATGTTCCTTCACAAACCTCTCCTCCTTTTTCAGCTTCGTCTTGGTAATTCAGAAAGCTGATAGTAGAGTCACCAGCTAATCCCTCTTCTCCTTCTGCAAAGAAATTAACATCATTCTCATGATCCAACTCAGGTTGAAAAGAATGTTCATTTTCAACTTCATAATAGCCAACTGCTGAGTTGACCGGCGCTGCTTCAATGGCAAGCTTCCCTTGTGTAGGAGGAAGACGATTGTGCTATCCTTGATTTCTAGCAGTATTGCCTTGATATGAATTATTAGAAAAATTCCTCCTTGGTATATCCTGATAAGGAGGGGTAGACATACCTTGGGACATTTGTCTTTTTAGAGCTAGCAATTCATTTGCTAGCTTTTACACCATAGGGTCCATAGTGCTTGTGGAGGAATTCTCAGTAGAAGAGGAGCTTTTATTTCTATTAGAATCTCTTCTTATCTTACCTGCAAGGATAAGATCATCTTCAACTTCGGTAGCCAATATCTGAGTTGCAGGAAGATCCGCAGGGCCAGCTCGTCTTAACAGAAAACTCACTTCAGGAAGCTGAGTATTGATAAAGAAACACTTGAGATTTTCTACTGTCGGTTGAGCGGCTACAGGAATCTTGTTTCTCAGCTTATTGAACTTGGCGATGAAGTCTCGCATGTGTTCATGAGGCTTCTTCTTCATTTGTGTTAGCTGTGCCAACAATGCATGTGCATCTTCTACATGTTTAAACCTAGCTTTGAACTTGGTTTTGAGAGTATTCCAGTTCGTTATAGTCTGAGCTTGAAGGTGATAAAACTAGTCTGCAGTAGCACCTTGCAGTGTTTCTACAAAAAGTCTTACGGCTACATCTTCATGCTCAAGACCTATCACACCACAAGCTATATAGAAAGCTGCAATGTGTTCATCAGGGTGAACCTTCTCATCACCATAGAACTTGGGAAAATTCTTTCTTGAACTATGAGGTAGTTCATGCAATGGTGGGGTTAAATTTAGAGGACCAAAAGTGTTACCCCAAGGGCCTTGGGCTGCCATGATGCGCTGATTAAAAGGCGGGATAACAAACCTTTGTGGAGTATGAACAGACAAAACTCTGCTAGCACTAGAACTAGAAGCTTCACCTGGTATTGGGGACTTGGCATTAGTAGGAGGAAAACTCCTGGTTTGCTAAAGACGAGGTTGTAGAGGCAAAAGACCAAAATTATTTTGCTGCATCAATTTAAATATAGGATCAATAATACCTTGAGCTCTCTTGCTTCTTATATACCGTGAATCTGCCAGAATGTAGGATACTCAACAGAAGTTTGCAACAAATGGAAAAGAACTAAAAATGCTTCAACTCGGAGTGTGAGGCTTCAAGTTGCGCGTTCCTTCCCCAGTAGAGTCGCCAAAAAACTGTTGGGTAAATATTTTGTTGTTAACTCACTAATGACAAAAAGGGTATATCAACCACAGCTATGATGAGACAGAGTCTCTCCTCTCAGTAAGGGGAGGTTCCCTCTAGTTGCTTGACTTATTACACACAAATAACTTATGAAACTTATGTACACTAAAAACTATATTTGTGGTGGTTCCATTTCATCTCATTCTCTTTTTTCAGAATAGATGTTTATACTTCAAAATAATGATAAAGAATTTATAAATTATCACCAAACCACAGAAACACAAAGTTTTCTGCTGCCTCACTTACTAATTGCAAATAGAACTATTTGAAGTTGAATGCAGCCCAAAGTCTTCACACTTCTTCAAGACGATAAAAGTAGATTGAATATAATAACTTGCAGCACAAAGTCTTCAAACTATTGTATTCGCACAAACATAAACATAATCCTCAGAAATGATTTGATAATACAAAGTCTCTCACAATCAAATTAAGAACGCTCTTTAATCACTTGAAACAATCTCCACACTTCAATTATTTACCAAAGAAGATTATGATAGTAAGACATAAGAACAATGCTATCATAATACAAATAACCCCAAGACAAAGATTGGAATTGAACTTACTTTCTTGTATTGATAAATATTTGATAATTGATTCTCACAAAGAAGCACAAAGTCTTGATTTGCTTTTCAATTTGCCAAAGTATTCTTGCAATAGACAAAAGATCCTTTTTACAAAAGAGGCCCTCTTTATTTATAGGGAGAGGCCTTGAGAAAATTTAGGAAAAAACCTAACTACTTTGACTTATTAAAAAATAGGAGTCCTTATTGACTTGAGACTTCCTATGTTTTTACATGTAATTACATATGAAAAAAGTATATGTAAAAGTGTCTAAAATTGTTTCAAAAGTACATATGAAGAATGGAAAATAACTAAGGAAAAACTGCTTCAATTTGTATCGCCATCTTTCCTCATGTGAGCATCATACATACTAAAATCCGCTTGCATTCCAATGCTATCCAGGTTAACCATGTTCCTGAAGATCATCTTGGCTCTCACTATGGCATCTCTCACTGTAGTGACTGATTTTGCATGACCAGTTAACTTGGTTTTCAGATTATCCAAAGTTAACTGATTGTCCAAAATATTGTCTACAGAAGTCATTGAAAATGTTTTATCTTCAAACTCTTTCTGGAACATATCTTCAAATTCCTAAACCATTTCTTCTGTAGGGAGAAATTGGTTGTCCTGTGACACAAGCTTACAAGGCAACTCCTCCAATTTATGTAAAATACTGACGTCACTTTGTTCACTGACTTCCTTTGCAGTTTCAAGATCATTGATCAAGTCTTTAAACACAGCTTTTGTACATCAATGCCTCTTTTGTCTTTGTATAAGAATCCTTATTAGAGATGACACCAATTGATATTAGGGTGCTTATTTTCTGTTTCCTCATCTCTACCCATTTATCATGATTCTTCTCTATGCGTTCCATATCTTAAGAAATAGCATCAATGAGATCATCAAGTTCTACTCTTATTTTTCTCATTTTATCTGTCTTCTCAGATACATCTGTGAGCAAAGAGACTCCTTGTGTGCACATCCTGTCTAAGTACTCTTCAAGTACTTTTCCTTTGAGATGAGTCTTTTCCGCTTTCAGAATGATGGGATCTTCTACATAAACGGCCTCTGGAGTAACTACTTCTGAATTCAAGGTGATTATCCTTACCATCGCAGTTAGTTGTTCTACCATTGCCTTGTAGTGATCTTTCATTTCATTCTCCCTGTCAAATTTCTGAATTAGGATGTCCATGGCTGACTGCATATCATTCTTAGCGCTTTCATGAGTTATCTTGCCCAATTCAACTCTAGAGATAGAGTAATCATTCATATCAAAATTCTCCATGGTTGCATCCTATGGAGGTTTTGCTATCTCCAGAAATTTGTGTCCCTTGTCCCCAAGCATTCTTGAAAGAATCTTTGGTTTCTTTGGGGCCTTGGGCTTTGTAGGCACTAGCTTACTAAAATCAAAGTCATCTGGAGAGATGACTTACTTTTTCCTTTTTGGTGTATAAGCTAATAACCAAGGTGGAAGCAGAGAAGTACTCACATTGGGATCCGTTCCCATTGTTGGTGTTCCCAAAACTGTACTTGTACTAGTAGTAGAAACAATAGGTGGAGTGTTAGTAAAAACTACAACTGTTACATTTACACTAGAGACTTGCTCAATATTCATTACAAAATGATCAAAAATAGAGGCATCCCCAATATCAAAAGATGAAGAAGACAAACTAGGAATAGACCCTGAAGAGCGGAGAACATCTTCAAAAGTGTTTTGGGGATTGTCAAAAATTATTTTGGAAGGAAAGGGAGATTCAGAAGAAGGAATATCAATAGGGGAAACAGACACAGGAGCTGCAATAGGTGTATCGAGCAAAAGAGAAGAGACTCCCGTTTCTTGTTGTACATTCTCTTGCGAGGACAAAGCTTCTTCCCCTTGTTGATCTGTAGTCCTATCTTCAACCTCATATCTTTAGTAGCTAGCTCCTCTGTAGCTAGCTCCTCTGTAGCTAGCTCCTCAGTTTCCATAATCTTTCACTTTAGGCTCTTTCTCCACAGTCTTGGATTTCTTCATCACAAACTTGATTCTAGGCTTATGTGTTTTAGAGGATGAGGGAACATCACTCTTATTCTTCATTATGTTTTCCACCTTTTTACCAGTTTGCTCTTGGGTATCATCCTTTGATCATGTGAGGAATTCTTTCAGAGTAATTCCTTTATCTGTCAGCCAATTATTGGTGTTAGCCAATATAGGCTCGAATCTTTTCCTCAAAGAGGTCAACTCTTTTTGAGACCATTGGATTGGAGGGAGAGGGGTATTAGCAACTTGATCAGTATTATATTTTTCATCAACCAACTCTCCATCATCCACTAGATCCTCAAGAATAACAGCAAGTCCCAGATATTCAATTTGTTCAAGAGACAACCTACTATAGTCCAATCTCCTGACATCTTCTTGTGTTCTCAAATCTACCCAAACATCTTCAACCATAGGTTCATGAAATTGGGTTTTCCTTTTGATTTTTTCATTTACTCCCCTTTATTCAAATTTTGGTCTCCTCTTGAATTGCTTCATAGTAACAAGCTGCATCTCAGTTTCCATGGCCCTTACCTTTGCAGTAGTCATTACTCAATATCTGCCAATTTCAACTGGGAACCTGAAACCGGGCTTCTTGAGTTCCATTTGTTTATTATGCACGACAATCATTTGTCTGTATAACTCCATTAAGACCAGTTTGTCTGAGGGGAATCTTTGAAGCATATAGGGGTAACCTTAGAAAAAGCCAACCCTTAAGTATGAAAAAGAAGGAAATTGCAAGAACGTACACCCGAAATCATTTACCACTGTTCATGCCTCATCTGACACTCTTCTTTGTTCCAGTTGGGGATCAAAAAAACACAGGAATACTGCAAAGAATGCATCATTTACTCTTCTGAAATGATGAATAGAACCCTTCAATGTTAACTAAGAATAGTGTTGATACACAGGGATTACCCTCCTATCCCCTTTTGATGTTAAACCTGGAAAAATCCTCATAGAGTCTGCAATGTATACTTCATCACTTTTGATTTCTTCTGGGACAACTCAGTCATCTGGACAAGATATCACCAAAAGAATGTTGATGAAGAATGAAGATCCACAGAAGAAACTACAGCAAGAGTCATGATCATGCAATTAGGGGAAATACTGGTAATCTGGGAAAATTGCATGTTGACGATCACGACTATAGAGACGCGCTTGAAAGGGCTATAGTGCGAGCAGGCCAAAAATTAGAGGAAAGTGGGCTCGAAAAATCAAAACTAAAAATTTCCCAGAGTTAGGGAAATTTGAGAGTGTTTGCATGGGCGGCAAAATTTGCCGCCCTTGCATATGAGGGATTTTTTGTACTTACGTCGGTGGCAAAATTTGCCGCCACTGCATATGCTAGAAAAATCTTGTTATATGTTGGAGCGGCGAAATTTACCGCTATTGCATTTGAAGGAAATTGTAGGTGGTGTCTGGGCAGCAGTTAACCTCGACGATGCATAACACAAAAGTTGTGAGGTTCATAACGTAAGGGTGGCAGATTTTACCGCCAATGCAGGTAAGTAGGAAATTCAAGTTTGGTGTCTAGGTGGCAGTTAACGCTGACATTACACATGGTAGAAGTTACAAGGTTTTCGTATAAGGGTGTAACATCCATAACCGATTTAACAAGAAAAACTAGGTTTTCACAAAGGTAAATTTTTTTTTTTCAACTAGGTAATCAAATACAAAAGAAACTTATCTATTACCCATTAGAACATTTTTCATTTTATCATAAACATGATCTCATTTTCATAAAACTGAAAGAAATGATATACATTAAACATTTTGCAATTTTCTTGAAACAAATAAAATATTGGAAACATACCATTAACATGCATCTCGATTGTCGACCCATCACATTCAAGACTCGACAATCCTCAATATTTGGAAGAGAAAGTATCTTCAAGGAGCTTAACCTCCAACCACAGATCGTCGGTCTCCCGCACTCCTTCCTAACCGGAAGTGGCCCTACCCTACTCAAGAGGATAGACTTAGGATAACCATCGGTGTTTGCCATCTGAGCTCTGGTGTTGTAACTTACATGTCTTGTTATCGTGCAGATCCCTAGATACCCTCTAGTCATGCACGACTCTCCACAAGAAACGCCATCCAATCACAGTGAACATTTGATGCACTTGAGGATAGTACACCACCTTGGCCAAAGGATTTGTTTTTAAATAGCGTTCTATGAATGCATGAACTTAGTTCACCCACCCTACTCGACTTGAACTGATCGAAATCCTACAGTTTCCTATTTGTAAAGTTTAAACAAATGTCGACCTTGATGACCTCAAGGTTTTAGGATTTTCCCCTTCAATAGCGCATGGTGCTACATTTACTCTATCTTGAGATTATAGTTTCAAACTCCCATATTCATATTAAACATTGTTTATTAACACCCACTCCTAAGTGGTTTCAAACTTGTTTACTTGGTTCCCCTATTTATACAACATACTCAAGTATCTAAAACATCTTCCCGTTATCCCAGAATTTAAGGATTTTAGACTCATAAGGTCTACAAAATAAAATGATACTAGAACCATCTCATGCAACATAATTTAGACTTAAATGCGGGTTTTTCCACCCTATTTGTTTATTACAAAAACATGATGGCTTTCAACCAAAACTGATACTTTAACTTTCTACTCCCCTTTCCAAGTCAATTAGTTTCACATGGTTCATAGAGATAAGAATCGTATATAAGATAATAAGGGGTTGGGAATCTTTCGTACAACATTAGAGATGACCAACCACATGGTCAACCTCTAACTAAAGATATAAGACAGATAAGACCCTAGCTGTTTACAACTACATCTCTGGCTGTCAAACACATTAAATTTTACGTCAAAACATGCTTAAAAACTGTGGTTTTAACTCCTACACAACATGCACGTGGAGCAATGTGTTTTCTCGCTGTGGAGCTATCTTTTCATTTGCACCAAGGGCAGTTTTAAGTTAATAATATAGTCTTAAAGGAAACTCTTTGAACATACGTCATTGCCAATCATTCAAAGAAGGTAGTTTACATTTTGCATCATGTAGAGTTCATTCCTAAATGTATTTACATTAGAGAACTGTGTTCTTTCATCATACAGTGTCGTCCATGACAAGAAATGATACAGTTTCTGAGTTCACGTATTCTAAAAGACAACAATACTACTATTTCTGAGTTTTTGAATCTCAAAACACAGTAATGATACCATTTTAATGATCAAATTCACACAAAAATCACAGTAGAGGACATTGTCATCATATTCGATTCATTGTAACATATTTATCCTTGCACAGATGAGACACATTTACTGGTCTACACTGAGAAAAAGAAGAGAATGGGAAATAAACCTGTCGAAAGGACTAAAGTTTGCTGTGGCAAGTTCCACGTACTCCTCTGGCAAGACGTGCCTCCTCCGGACTTCTAAACACAATCTCCCCTACTAGTCCAGCACAACGAATGCTATAAGAACCTTTATCTATCCCCTCTCTGCCATTTGTTTCTTGTTTTCAAAGCAGCGTCAGCAATGTTACTATTTCTACACAGCGACAGTCTCCAACAAAAGCTCTCCTCTCTCTGCCGATTTCCTTCTATCCAACACAACATCAGCCTATATCCTCACTATCTTTCTCTTTGCCGTTTATCTCTCTTTTCAAAAAAAAATGACCGACTCCTCAAAAACAATCTCCTATCCCTATGTCTGCCCGACCACCACTCAGAGGATCCCCTCCTCTCTCCACCGTCCTCTTTTCTCCTAAACAACGACAGACCACTCTAAGTGTAGCGCTTCACGCAGGAGAAATTCCTCAATATCATGTGAGCCTTGCTCCTTCACTATTTCCTAACTCCTGCCTGACCACAACTAACAGAATCTGCTCCTATCTCTGCCATTTTTCCTTCTAAACTACCACCCGCATAACTCCCAAACAGCTCAGGAAAAAACTCCCTTCTCTCTGCAGTTTTCCTTACGTTTCTACACAACCGCCCCCCGATGCCTTCGCACCCACCAAGATGATGGAGCATCTGCCATCAATTTGCGGTTACTCTTTATCACATCTGCCCAACTTCCTCCCTCTCGCACCATGGTGAAGGAAGTTAAGGCATCAAATGACTACAGTTACATGCCTAAGCTCAAGGAGGTCGATTTAATTAAATATAACCCAACTTTCTTACTCACTACGACCACTAGAAAGATGAAGGCTCCTTCGGCGATGTGGCTTGTTATTGGACATAACAACCCTGCCCTCACTCAAACATAAAAGCATCAAATCCTTCAAGAGCAACTTAAAGGCTGAATTGAGGAGTTAAACTCAACAAGGTAGCAGATAATGAAAGCCTAAAGCATTTCTATGGTCGAATAAGAAAAAGAGATAAAGACCACTCTAGATAAGAGACTCAAGGTCAGATCAAAAATTATCTCGCAGACAAAGCTAAAAGAAAAGACTCATGCTAAACAATGACCAAAACAAATTATTACACGCAATGGCTTCAAAATCGACATTCGTCGATTTCCAGAAAGAATAATTCACAACACAAGTTTGACGCGTTTTATGGCAATCATGATGGATTGAGCGTAACGCAACAAGTTTCCTACATCGTTAGACGCACAAAGCTAACTTCTCGTGTCTTTCGACTACGAGATGTGATTCACGAATCTGCCACAAGTAGGTTCATTTAATTACTTATAAATGAAATAATAATTGTCTATAAAAGTTGACTTGCTTTGGTGGACTTACGACAACATCATCGATTCCAAGATTCTATATGACGACTTACGAAAAAGGATATTACACCTTATCTTCAGACGTCGACATCTAAGCTTTAACTATCCCAGCCGACAAATGAGACTAAATTGATGGTTCCAAGGTTTATCTACCTGTTTGGCGTTCTCAGTGGCAAACACCCATGGTTAATTTCCAGAGTCTATACTCTCTCTCAAAGATACTTTCTCTTCCCGTCGAACGTGGTCCACCTGTTCCTGCAACGACAGTCTCACATACAATTTTGTGGTCAAAGCACCTATGTTCCAAATCAAAACATAATATATCCAAAGCATCATTTCACTTAACAAAAAGGACATTTAGTCTACAATATCACATTGATCATAATCAATAGATTCTAAAATTTCATAGAATTAACTTTGTATAATAAATCATCAGTTTCCATGTCATCCACAACATATTATATTACTGTAATTTGCAAGAAAGTAAATAGCATAATTGATTCCAAAAAGAGGGATGTAACAAAGGGCAGCAAATTTCGCTGCCCATACACCTTGCGTTTTGGTAAGTATTGAAAGGTTTGGGCAACAATTCACCGATTGTGCATTGGACGAAGATCCTCAAAAAGAAACATGCTAACGTCGCTAATACAGCCGATGTTGTAATACATATAGGGGCTATGACGTGTAAATTGGTTTTGATGCTTGGTCGGCAAAAACTACCGACACTCATATTGGTATAAGACTTAGGGCACAAAGATTGATCTATTTGAAGACATATTCGACGCGAAAAAAAAAATGAACCAAGATTAAAACAAAAACGACCACAACAATAGGAAAATGACATTCGACAAAGGCTTATAACAAAAATCAAACAAATAAAGCCATATCAAACCTTTATATTAACGAAAACCCTAATAAAGAAAACAAAAGCAGATAAAAGACTTACCTGTCAAATGGAGGAAACCCTAGATTTGATGATGATGAATTCGATTGAACCTCAGATTGGCGCAATCGAATGGTGTGAAGGGAGTCCAAAGAATAGCTAGGAAGAATGAAATAACAAAAGAAACAACCGAAAAGGCATATTTAAAACTTGAAAACAAGCCTTTAATGAGTGGCACAAGTGGCCATTAATGGCACTTGAAGTTCAAGATCCTAGAGATCTTGCTCGGGTGGCAATTTCGCCCGACCTCGTACATATCAACAAAAATGCAAAGGTGGCAAAAACCACCAACTTTGCATGCCAAGATAGTTTTAACGAGAACATGTAGTAGCAGCTAAAATTGCCGCTTAGACATGTAGAAAAGGAAAACCATGCAAAAGCGGTAAAAAGTGCCGCCTTTACATGTGAAGACTCAAAAATTTACCAACACCTAAAAAATGACTAGAATTGATATTGTGATCAGTTTACGACTTAATCGATTTTTGCAAATATTGAGGAACTGATTCGAGGGAATGTTGCAAACTAGCTTAGGATGTTAAACGACTTTGCATGGGACCAAGAGAATCTTGTCTCGATTTGCAAACTTAGAGTGTAGATTACGAAACAGACAAGTTTCGTAGGGGTTGTCTACAAAAACGAGCACAGTTGATTTTGAGAACAACAATGCCTTCATTGCTACTGCCTCAGATCCATAGTCTTTTCATGAGGCTTCTTGTATTCCTGAGTGGGATACAACTATGCAAGAGGATTATAGTTCCTTGATGAGGAACCACACTTGGGATCTTGTCCCTCTTCTTAAGGCAAGAAAACTTGTTTGATGTAAGTGGATCTATGAGACAAAATTTGCAACAGATGGGTCAGTTGACAAGCATAAGGCTCACTTGGTCACCAAAGGATTCTCCCAGGTTCCTGGGATTGACTACTTTGAGACTTTTGCGCCAGTTGCCCGAATGAATTCCATCCGACTTGTTCTTGCCATTGCTGCAGCTAATCATTGGGAAGTACACCAGATGGATGTGAAGAGTGCTTTTCTTCACGGTGACCTTCAGGAGGAGATCTACATGGAGCAGTCACAGGGGTTCATTCAGGATTCTTCACTTGTGTGTGATCTTCAGAAGTCTCTCTAGCCTCAAACAGGCTCCTCGGGCCTGGTATGCCAAGATGGACTCCTTCCTTCTATCAGTTGGGTTCACTTGGTGCCATTCTGATCCCAATGTCTACATTTTGCAGTAGGATGATTCACTCCTATTTCTAGTTCTATATGTTGATGACTTACTGATCACAGGGAGTTCTTCATCGACCATTGGGGCAGTCAAAACTGCCCTTCATGACAAGTTTTTGATGACTGACTTGGGCTTGTTGCATTACTTTCTCAGGATTGAGATCTTTCAGTCTTCTTTTGGGATCACCATCACACAGTCCAAGTATGCTCTAGATTTGCTCTCGAGGTTTCATATGGCTGACTGTAAGACTGCTCTGACTCCCTTTCTTTCTGGAGTCAAACTTGAGGCTCAGTGTTCTTCTCCACTTATCGATGGCACTTTGAACCGATAGCTTGTTCGGAGTCTTATTTATCTGACTCATATGAGACCTGACATTTCATATGCAGTAGGCATGGTCTCTCGATTCATGCAGGAGCCTCATGAGCTGCACTAGAAAGCAGCCAAGCGGATCCTTCACTACATTCAGGGTACTCACAGTTTTAGGATTCACTATGCAGTGAGCATTGAGCTTGACTTGGTGGGCTACATAGATTCAGATTGGGTGGGCGATTCTCAGGATCACAAGTCTACTTTAGGTTACAGCTTCTCACTTGGTTCAGGTCATGTTTGTTGGTCGAGCAAGAAGCAGTCTGCTATTGCTCTATCTTCTACTGAGGCTGAGTATTGGGGGGCTGTGAATGCCACCACTGAGGCCATTTGGCTTCAGAATCTTCTCACTGAGTTTGGTATCCAGATCAGACAGCCATCAGTCATATTTTGTGACAACTAGAGTGTCATTTAGATCTCACAGAATCTGGTCCATCATCAGCGGACCAAACACATAGAGGTCCACATGCACTACATTCGGGAGCTCATCCATGGTCACGACATCGACCTTCGCTACTGTTTGACTTCCGAACATGTTGCTGATATCTTCACCAAACCCTTCACTGAGAGCAAGTTCCTTCATTTGTGATCTTTGTTGGGGGTGCGGGATGCTTCATCTTCTGGGGGGCTTCTTCCTCTCACTCAGAGTCCTAACTCTGTCTACTTTTGGGGGGTTCTCTTTTCTCTCTCTTTGGGGGGGAATTTTATGTACATGGGTACCTCATCAGGCTTGATTTGCCGAGACCCATTTCTACATCCACCTAAGATTCTCTTATGGGGGGGTGTTAGTGTAGGTTTTTATTTCCTAGTTGGATTATTTATTTTTCCCTATATTCCTAGGTTTTTCCTACACTTCTATTAATCTCGCTTAGGTTAATAAAGCATGTCTTATTAGGTGAGTGGTTGCAAGGTGTCACCTTCCTACATGTGAGCATCCATTAGCTATCTTGGGAAGATACTTTGCTAGCTTTTGCTATCTTTAGTCTAATAGATGGTTGCTCCTCATTGGTCGGTGTTGCCACCTCCTCCCTCTTCCTAGTCTATATAAGCATGCTACCTGGCTTGTATTTTGTATCTTTTGCTTTTGCATCCTCTTAATGCTATTTTGCTTCTATCATTTGCATTACTCTCTTGGAGACTAACTCTGTGTTGCTATTTTGATTTCGTATCATTTGTATTCATAGTTTAGATATCTATTCTTTGCATTAGTTTTCTGGATTAATAATCTTTTTAGATTCTAACAAATGCAAGAGCATTTGAGGTTAATAACTATGCAACATGCCTATTTATGCTTAGACTATGTTGAAAAATGAGGAATCAACAAATTGTAGATGTAGTATCTCAAGTGACTACAACAATGGATGAATATGATTGTGTAGTCAAAGGGGTAGAAGTTGGTGATGGTGCATCATATGAAAATAATGCAGATGATGAAGACAATATATGCACCTACCTTCAATTGGATAGGTCATCCATTGGATATGAAAATGATGAGATGCATGATGAACTTTAGTTTAAAGTCAAGGTATGTGGCTAAATTTACAATAAAGAAAGTGTGTGCACAACTAAGAAACTCAAATGGATCAATTGATGAAACTGATTATGAGGAGTGTGCACATGCATGTGATACAAAAGGTGAGCAAGAAACTAGTTTATTATTTGATGTATTACCCTATTTTGTTTATATTAAAGATGATGAAACTACTAATCTTTATTTGCATGAGGATTACATGGATGTTCTTGCACTTAGTGATAACTGATCCAAGACAAATGCTAGTGCACACATGGATTTTCAATTTGAAGAGTTTTCCCTTGGTTACTGTGAAGCTGGTGATCATGTGGATGCATATGAGAAACTATTTCTTTGGTGTAAAGTTTTTTGTCTTCCTCATGCTGAGTGTACTTCAAGTGGGTCACCATTAATTATTGTTACAATGAATGAGGAATAAGAAATGTGTTATCAGTTTGATTGCACTAGTAGACATGACACAACAAGTTACAAGTATGAGCTTGAAACATAGAGACAATTTGAAGAACTTGGTTATTCACTTGAAGTGTCTCACATGATGTTAGTAGTTGTGTTGATAGTTTGAATTGTCATTGGGACCATGCCTATAATGAAATTCAAATATTGAAGATTATATCAGCACTTGTGAAAGTGATGTATGTTGGCCACCTATCATTTAAGAGTTTGTTGAGAACACCACAGACTATGAATCTTTCCTTTTCAAAGGTCATGTTTCTAATGTTGTGGATGATAGTGATGTGCTTGAATACGAGTCATTCAAGTGGGTTCATCATACAAATGAAAGTGGTTTTGAGTATCAATACTCCAGTGAGCATGAAGATCAACATGTTACAACTCAGCTTGAATGTATGCCAAATCTTGAAAATTTTTAGTTTGACTTGAAAGAAGCATTTCTTTTTGTAAATCAACAATACAGTCGAGCATACTTCTCTTTTCCATGTGAATTAGAGGCATTTTCTTTTTTCCTTGATTCACATAGGGAGGTTAGCAAGTATGACAATATTTGATCCTTGGATGATGGGAGTTTATTGTCTTTCATGTGTTTCAACTCTTTTGATGATGACCTAAGTTTTAGTTTTTCACCTCCTGCTATGAATGTGCATGATATGGTATGGAATAGGTCATGCACCTATTATTTATGGTTTCCCTGCAGTAGTAATGTTGATGGTGGGGTTAATCTTCACTTCATGGGAAATTTTCATAGATTGATATATGCAGGTAAAAGATATCATTTTTTGCAGCTGGGTGGTGAGTGCAGTGTTGGTTTGAGAGACCTTAGCACCTTCATTCATCTTGTATTTAATAAAGGCAAGTGGTGTGCACTAGTTTGTTCATGGACTTGGGCCATGGGTTTCATTTGCAACGCTGACCTACAAGTGTGCTAAAATTTTGTTTGTAACCATACTTCTCAATGACTTTGTGTCTTCATGCCATTGGCTGTAAGTGTTTTGTCTTAGGTACATACATCCTTTGTGTCAGTTTTCCCCTTGTTTCTCCTAGTTGTGTTTTTCCCTTTTGATCTACTCCCAAAGGATTCTTCTAGATTCTTGTTGTGCCAGCAAGTGACACACATCCCCAACAAGAACCACGTTGGGACCCAATCTAAAAACTTCTAAATCCACCCAAATTCTTTCTAATTCGATGAATTTTGCCTAATTTTTTCCTTTTTGTTTCCTTCATGATCCTATAAATGTGTTGAAAATTGGATTTCAATTCTATCCTAAGTTTGGAGGGGCTTCCTTGTCATTTTCTGGACTTTACAGGTTTTTGAGGGTTTTTGGAACCTTTGCACCTTGTCCCTACATCCTCAAGTTTCCTAGTTCCTCGAAACCCTTAAAATTGATGAGATCATATGTCTCAATTTTTATTGTTGGAACCTCTATAATGTTGATCTATGTCTATATCGGCAAGAGGTGACATTCATCTCAGCGATCATATTGTTCAAAATGGTTTGTTTTTTGTATCAACGAGACAAGCACTATCGACCCAACTTTGAGAAGTCTCTCCGATGTTAAGAGTCACTCTAATGGAAGTTGGCGTCGGCATTAGAGCCATTATCGGCGTGTTGTGGAAGTCTTGCTCTGATGGTTTGAGTCATTCCTATGGAAGTTTGGATCAGCAAGACTATAACTATCAGCACAATTTTGAAATGTCATTCTGATGGATGTGGTCACTTTGATGTGATGTCCGCTAGGGTCTTCCCAATGGTCATTGGTAATAGATCAATTGATCTCGTCGGCAGCAAAAGTGCCAACGATAGTCTTACTAGTGGTTGTGTATATAAACTGAAAAAGCGATCGCCGACTGGGGAATGTGGGATAATTGGTTTCTCACGAATTTGAACTGTCAGAAGCAGTTCGAACAATTGAACTGAACAGTGAAGTCATATGGTTATGTGCAAAAATGGATGGCAAATTCTGTTGGATCATTCAAAAGTTTATTCAATTTGATTGACTGTGTTTGGATTGTTGATCAATCTATTGAGTTCATTTTGTAGAATTTATCTCTAATCGATTAGTGATTGAAGAAAAGAGTTGTGTTCGATCAGTGTTCATTTTTTATATGTACAGTGAAAGTGAACTGTTGTATGAGCTAAGAACTGATGCCTGATTGAGAAGGCTAAGAATTTTATTGTAATCCCTTTGTGTTTACTGATAATAAAGTTGTCTTCTTGTGGTGGTGGGTTTTTTACCTGAAAGGGTTTTCCCATGAATATCTGGTGTCTTTCTCTATGTTCAACTTGTTATGTTTATTCTAAAATTTCTTGGTTTTTGCATCTTAATCAGTTGGAATTGAAATTGAAAGCAACCTGTCTTCATTATCCCCTTTGAATTAACATTAGGGAGGTTGTATTCTACACTTGTGCTCTCCTTACAAGTGGTATCAGAGCTTGGCCAATTGTGTTATCCTTGTGGGTAGGTTGGGTTTTTTGTGTTAGTTCTGTAAGTGGGAGTTCTGTAGAGGTCTATTGTGTCAATACGGCAAGCACATAAGGAAGAATAGACATTGAGAAGTTCAATGGCACAAACTTTGAGTTGTGGAAACTTAAGGTTGAAGATATGCTGGTCGATAGAGATCTTTGGGTTGCTGTGTCTAGAATTAAACCCGCAAGCATGAAGCAAGAAGATTAGGACTTAGTAGATAGGAAATCTAGATGACTGATAAGACTAAGTCTTGCAAATTCTATTCTATTGAATGTCCATGAGGAGAAGACTACAAATTCTTTATGGAAGAAGTTGGCAGATATTTATTAGGGCAAGTCCTTGGTGAATAAACTTTTCCTAAGAAAGAAGTTATACTCCTTGAAGATGGATGAAGGTGCATCTGTGGCAGACCATCTTAATTCATTCAATATGATTGTTGCATAGTTGGCTTCTGTAGGTGTAAAAATAGAAGAGGAGGATCGATGTATGCTTCTGTTATGTTCCTTACCTAACTCATGTGATCATCTTATAATGGCTATTGAAAGTACAACCACCAAATTCAAGACTGAAGATGTTGTTTCGCTATTATCTAAAGAGATGCGGAGGAAATCTTCTGAGATGGCCAAAGAGGCCCTGTCTATTTGAGGTAGATCAAAGGAAAGAGTCAAGAAGAAAGACAAGAAGTCGAAATCCAAATCTAAGGAGAGATCAAAATCTCCTGGAAAGAAGTCCAAGGTGAAGTGCTAGAATTGTGGGCAGAAAGGACACATCCAAAAAGATTACAAAGAGGAGAAGAAGAAGAAAAAGAACAAGTCTTCTGATACAGAATCTTCTTAAATTGATGTTGATGCCTTCATAGCAGCCTTGGCAACACCTGCATCTGAAGATGTATGGCTAGTGGATTCAGGAGCATCATTCCATATGACATCTTATAGAGATTGGTTCACTAAGTATGAACCATATGCTAGTGGGAAGGTGTTCCTGGCAAGTGATTCAATGTTGGAAATTGTTGGCCGAGGAAGAGTCAGAATCCAATTCCCGAATGGCAGAACAAAGGGAATCGATGGAGTGTTACACATACCAGGTCTGGCTCGTAATTTACTCTCTGTTAGTAAGCTTAATGATGCTGGTGTTCAAGTGACTTTTGTGAATGGTGGTTGTAAGATGACTAGAGGTCCTATAGTGTTGTCAAAGGGTGTACACATTGGAACACTGTATAAGTTAGATGCTAAACTTGTGTGCTGTGTTAGGACAGTAAAATTTTGAAATTTTACTATCTTCTCACTCCATCATATTTGAACAAATTCTGAAAAAACATCTCAAAAAACCATGATAAAATTTTTATGTATCTCTCAAGGTGTCTAATGATGAGCAATGCCAAATTTCTTCAAGGTCAATTCATCGGCAAGATGTTGTTTTGCTTACACCGACACATAAGGAATCATTTGAAAATAACCATCGGCGTGAGAATGCAGATCGGAAGGAGATTTATGGAAGTCACTGATGGAATAAGTAATACCGATGACCTTACATCGGCAAGAGAACCAAGTAGTCATACCGATCGGTATGACTAATAACCATCAGAGGATCCTTCAAAAGCTGCCCCGACGGTATATATCATACCGATGAAATATTTCGGCAAGAGTTTCACCGAACATCCTGCAAGGGCAACTAAGCAAAGAACTATCGGCAAGAAGTAAATTATCGGGATAAGACACAAAGAAGTTTCTGATACTCAAAGTCTTGGCGATAAGAGAGCTTTCGGCTAGACTCACAGTGATACACATATTTATCAGGATAACTCGACATATCGGGACAAAGGAATTAGGTCTTGCCGATTCACAAGTCACGGCGATCAAAAGGTGTCGGTGACACTTTGATATACTCTGTCCGATAAAAAATATGAAAGGACCATCGGGGAGATGATTTGGATCAGGTTATCTTTAAAAAGCTATCCCGATAGTATATTTCATTCTGATAAGAATAAATTCATACCTGTTGATACTCTAGCGGCAAGACAATATCAAAGTCATCCCGATCCAAAGTAAAGATGACTATCGATGAGACGACAAAGATCGGGGGAACATAATTATGTTATCCTGATATTATTAATCACCCTGATAAACAAATTATATTGGTGAGATGCATTACATCGGAGAGAAATCTAAATCACACGGCGATGAAACAGGTCCTGCCGATGGTCACGCCGATTGATTGTTCACGCCATAAAAGCATTAAGGTCACCCAGACAATTTAAAAATCACGCCGATAAAGGGAGTTATGGCGATCTGACATTTCACAGCGATGAACATTGAATTGATCAGACAATTAAATACAAACGGCTACGAAATCCTTACAATCATTATAATTGCAAAGCCGTCTAAGAAGAGAATATAGAGGAACTCTTGAGGCAAAAGCAGAGGATTTCGATTCCAGCTAACAAGCGACAGGTACATACATACAAACTACTGTATAGCTTGTGTTTAATATTTCTGCCAAAGTTTTAAATATGGAAACTCCGGGAAAGGGAAAAGGAAGAAAGTCACACGGGGAAACCAGTAAGTCCAAAAAACAAAAAACTGAACAAACCCCTGAGGAAAAAGTGAAAGATAGAAAACTCAACCAGGACTTGATTGACCAACTGCCTGGGTCAACTCCCAAGGCCAGAAGGTCTGCTCAACTCAGGGCAGAGGTTGAGAGATTAGAAGATAAACATAAACGCCTGGGAGATATCTGGACCCCAATTCGGGGATATGAGCTTTTTAGATCCACTATAATAGAAGGTTTAGGAATGCTCCTATGTCAAACCCATGGCACATGAATTTAGGAAAACTGGTTGTGCCTAATGTATTCTTGAATGTGGAACTCCTTCAACTGCTTGCTAGACATTACAATTCAGGCCTGAAAGCCATATGCAACCCACAGGGAGAACCAATTGTGCATTTGTCAAAAAATGCTATTTGTGAGGTGTTTGATTTAGATGACTTATGCACTGTCCCTATTGTTTATGAAGATCCGGATAAAGAGTATTGGAGAATGGATACAACTTACAATGGATGGAGGTTGCCCATTCATAGGCCCAGGGTTGAAGGAGAAGTGATGCCCTTAACTGAAAATGATGGCCCTCCCTTTCATGTAGCTATATTTGAACCATATATACAGTATACCTATTTCTCTGTAGGCCAAGTCCTTGGTTCAGAGGTCCCCGAGTTCATGACTATTCCTCTAATGGTCATAGCTTCTGATATTCAGTGTCATAATGCAAGGCAGTTTGATTATGCTGCTTATATTGCTAATAGAATGGACTCTGGTCTGTTTGCAATAAAAAATAGTGCTCCAGCATGCTCTTTTGAGCATTACTCAATGCTTATGCACATGGTGTTATATTACGGCCAGGAAGTAGGGTTATGGCCAAGTGAGTTTTGAGTTGTTGCTGCAGATAAGAAAGGGGAAAAGATACCCATACAGATGTGGACCAGAATCTGGGATAGTAGATATGCCCACTCCAGCTATGCTCAATTTGAAGAACACTATGTAAAAGTGTTGTATAGGTATTTTAACCACCCTTGTGAATATTCAATTTCAACTAAAATAAAAAGATTCCTCAGACCAAAAGATTTTGGTGGCCCCCCTACTGTCACTCATAATTGGGGGGACTGGTATTGCTTTGAGGATGCTACAATGATCAGAGTTTATGGATTTGAGGATATGCCATTCATATTGCCTAAGACTATGCCTGACAGACTTGCATATTTAGAGATAATTAGGCAAATGCATTGTTCAAATGTAATGCATCTAAGTTCACATGATAAACAATCATTTATGCCCAGCACCTTGTGTTTTGGAGATTTTACTGTGGTTTCAAAAGAAGGTTACAATCTCATTTTGGATAAATTAATGCATTATAACATGATGACTGCTGAGGTGAGGAAAGGATTTGACCCTGAAGGTTTTATTGACTTTGCAAGAAGAAAAAAAAATCTCAGTGGATACATGCACATACATTATCCACATGATGATGTTATTAGAAATCTAGAAGAAGCTGAAGTTGAATTGGTGGTAGAAAAGTATAATAGAGATTTAAGTGAAAAGAAAAAATAGATAGCAGAGATTGAGGTTGTATCCTCTGAAGATGAAGAGCTAACAGGGCAGGAGCAGTCACAAGACAAAACAGTGGAAGTATCCAAAAGGAAAATGCAACAATATCAGCCTCCAGTTGTGCTACATGATGAGGAGGGGTCTGCTGATGAGGATCCATGCCAAATAGCCTATGATTCTTTCATTTCAGATGATAAATTCATTTCATCAAAAGAATTTAAATCATTCTTGTATAAATACAAAGGGAAAGAGATCAAAGAGTCAGTAGATAATGTTTCTACTGATAATGAAAGGCAATTATTAGATATGCTAAAGGAAACAGTAGATAAAGAGATGCAAGATATGACACCTAGTAAGGGTAGACAGTTGCTTAGGGATGCAGGGGTTATGATTTTTCCTGGTCTAGATTTAAATTCTGCTTTGGTTTTTGACAGTTTTCTGAATAGTGCTAATGATAAGTATAAGCTTACTCCAGAAGGAGTTAATGAAGTATATATGGGAACAAGATATAATAATGATGAAAATTCCTTGATGATATGGGCGTTATACCCTCCCCATAAGAAGACGGCCATCATAGATACTGAAAAGATTTTTGGCCATGTTATGACTTTGAAAGCAGGGGAAACTGACCCTATAATTACTGTAGACATTGGTATCAATGTTGCAAAATTGAGTAAAGCACAAGCTCAAATGTTGATCAAAGAGAGAGATGCATACAAATTGAATTGTCAAAGATTGACAAAAGAAAATGATTACTTGAAGGATGCTGTTAAGAGTACTTTTGGCCAATCCACAAAAAGAATAACTCAAGGTGAGAGCTCACAGGGTATTCAAGAATTATCCCCTGACCAGGCAACACAAATTCAGATGGATGCATTTGTTACAATACTGCAGAGCAGGTATGCAAATATGGTGTGGTGATTAAACCAGTTTTGGGATAATTACTCAGAGAATCATAAAGCAGTTAAAGAGCATGAAAGACTTGAAAAGAGAATATAGGAAAAATTGATTGAGCTACAAAACAGAAGTGCTATTGATAGTATAGATATCTCTGATGCAGAAGCATTGCTCAAACAGCACCAAAATTACTATGACAAACTTAAAGCTGATGCTAAAGAAGGTACTGATGCTTCAAACGCAGGAGTGCCCAGATTATTTAAAGACAACGGGGAGGTAAAGAGCAAAGAAGAATGGATTGTCGATTGTCAAGTTATATTACAACAGGCCACAGGAGCTCTGAAAGACAAAGCCTCTGCATCTAAAGAAGCCTGCAGACACCTGGAAAGAATGGTCACACTTGATGTGATTACCAGAGATGCTATTGATCTTACTGATTCTCATCGTGATCAGGAGTATTTAGATCACTTGGCTAAAGTTTATTTATGGCTGAATAAAGCCTAATCATGATTATGTAATTTAGCTGTTAATGTTTGTTAAGTTTCCAAAAGACTTATTGAAGAGTCATGTCTCTTCATAGAAACATCTATATAAGTTCAAACAATTGGTGCTGAAAGAGCATCAGCAGTAGAAGATATTCAGATACATAATATACAATGTTCCAAAATGACTATGTTGCATGTTTTATTTGAAGAAGAAATTTGAAGTTCTCTGATTCAGTGTTTCTGCTTTGGTATTAGTTGTTTGTTAAAATCATTCAATTGTGTGGCTGTCTCCATTTTTGTACTTCCTTGTTATTCAGATTGATGTATCAAGTATATATTTAATCTGTCAATACACATTTGTTGTATCTGTGTGATTAAATAGGTTGGTGTCCATTCGAGGAATTAAACCCTTCTGATTTAGTTACAGTAGCCTGGAAGCATTAAGTTTGGATTACTAAGTAGGGCCATATAATTAGATTGCCATCCTGTCTCCAATAAAATATTATCTGTTAATCTTACCCATTCATTTCATTTGGTTCCTTCAAGTAAGGATTAAAATACCTCCTGGTCAATTATAAGATATCTGATTTTATTTGTTTGGATTATCAAGAAGAGTTTGTCAGTCATTTACTTGCACATTTATACAAGTTATAAACTAAAACAGTGCCAAACAACTAGAATTATTACCATTAGGAAACCACTAGTCCTGGTCCTTCAAATTGACTCTGTTACCCAACAAGGCACTAGTCTAATTTAACTCAATACTTAAAAACCTTTTACCTTGATATTGCTTATACAATTTCTACCAATCACTCATTAGACATTAGACATAAAACTATTTAGCAAGCATTTCATCTATTCTACATCCTATGCCATTGTAGATAGATTTGATTAGTCCATACATTCACATTTAGTCTGCTTTAATTTCCCAAGTTTCACCCGCCTAGGTATAGCAGGACCTAAAGCGAAGGAAATCATCAAACCTTGAAGGTTGATTTCGTCAAGTTAGTTCAAAAATGTTGCAAATCCAAACATAGAACTTGGCATCCTCTTAGGATTGACAACTTGCATTTTTGAGACCTAACATGCTGTAATATAGTCTCTGAAAAGTTTGAAAAACTACTGTTGTAACACATGATGCAAACTCAATGGAAGTTAAACTTTCAGTAGAGAAAACAATGCTCTAGCATCATAAATTTGGCCATATAGGTGAAAAAGGTTTAAAAACCTTGAAGAATAAAAACCTAGTAGCTGGGTTAATTGATTGTAATCTTGAGTTTGATTTCTACGAACATTGCATATATGGAAAACATAACCATGTTTCATTTTATTATAGTTCTTCTGGTGTTTTGGACTATGTAAACTTTGATGTCTTTGGTCTAGTGGATGTTCCTTCTTTTTATAAATCAAAATATTATGTATCATTCATTGATGATTATTTGAGAAGGCCATTTGTTTATTTTTTGAAAAGCAAATCAGAAGTGTTCAATGGGTTTAAAGAATTCAAAAATCTTGTTGAAAATCAGACTGGTAGAAAAATTAAATGCTTGAGAATGGACAACGGTGGTGAATATTGCAATGTAGTTTTTGATAAGTATTGTGTAGACCATGGAATTAAAAGGCATAAAACTATGCCTTATACTTCACAACAAAATGGAGTTGCTGAAAGGTTAAATCAATCATTGATGGAGAAATCAAGAAGTATGTTAAGTTATGCTGGTCTGGAACAAAAGTTCTGGACTGAAGTAGTTGCTACAGCTTGTTATTTGCTGAATCGTTCTCCTACTTCGGCATTGGTTGATAAAACGTCTATGGAAGCATGGTCTGGTAAGAAGCCCTCTCTGAGACATCTTCGTGTCTTTGGTTGTGAGGCATATGCTCATATTCCTGAGGTAAAGAGATCTAAATTGGATAACAAGGCTATTAAGTGTGTCTTTATTAGCTATGGAGTCAGTGTTAAAGGATACAAGCTTTGGAATCTAGTGACAAAAAAGGAATTTTACAACAGGAATGTAATTTTTAGAGAGCTGAAATCTTTGGTTACTATTTCTTAGTTGGAAAAGATAGAAGAAAAGAAAGAAAAGAGTGAAGTTAGTATTCCTCTGACCCCTAAAAAGGAGGAACAACGAGCACCAAGTGTAGCGATTTAGAGGAGAGTTCTAGCAGATCTGAAGGCTCTGATCAAGAGCAAGAACCTATACCTCAGCCTCAACCATTGAGGAGATCTACATGTGAAAGAAGACAACCAGATAGGTATGGCTTTTCTGTACTTGATACAAGTTGTGCCTATGCTTTGTTTGCTGATACTGATGAACCTAGGACTGTGAAAGAGGCTATTAATATGCTTGATTCAGATTCCTGGTTGGAAGCCATGAATGATGAAATGTCATCATTGGAGAAAAAAGAAACCTAGGATCTGGTGCCCTTGCCTGAAGGTAGAAAGCCAGTGGGCTGTAAGTGGGTGTTTAAAAGGAAATATGGTCTAGATGGTAGTATTGATAAATATAAGGCAAGACTGGTTGCAAAGGAGTATTCTCAAAAGGAAGGAATTGATTATGGAGAAATTTTTTCTCCTATAGCTAACCTGACATCCATTAGATTTCTATTGTCACTTGCAGCCACATCTGATTGTGAAACTGAACAGATGGATGTGAAGATGACATTTCTTCATGGGAATCTTGAAGAAAAATTTTATATGTCCCAGCCAGAGCACTTTGTAGTGAAAGGTAAAGAAGATCTGGTATGTAAACTTAAGAAGTCTCTTTATGGTTTGAAACAATCTCCTAGAATGTGGTATATGAAATTTGATACGTATGTTTTATCCTTGGGATTTATGAGGTCAAAATCTGATCCTTGTGTTTAATATAAAATTGAAGGTGATCGGATTCTTATAATTGTGTTATATGTTGATGATATGTTATTTATTGGCAATGGTAAGGCTATGGTCTCAAATTTAAAGTCTCAGTTGTCCTTGAAGTTTGAAATGAAAGATTTGGGGGCAGAGAAATACATGCTGGGAATGGAGATCAAAAGGGATATATCAAGTAGAAAGCTTTGGCTCAACTAGAGCAAGTATATTACCAATGTTCTTGATAAATTTAATATGTTTGATTGCAAATAGCTAGTTGTTCCAGTTTTGTAGGGAACGAAACTACATGTTGAAGATTGTCCAAAATCTTCAAATGAAATTGACAGTATGAAGAAAGACCTTATGCAAGTGTTGTTGGCAGTCTAATGTATGCAATGGTCTGTACCAGACTAGACATTGTCCAAGCAATGGGAGTCTTGAGCTGGTTTATGGCAAATCCAGGTAGATCACATTGGGATGCTGTGAAAAGAGTTATGAGGTATTTGAAAGGAACTTCTGATTATGCTATATGCTATCATGGAAACTCAATTAGATCTCATAGATCTATCAGATTTCATGGATATGTTGATTCTGATTGGGTAGGGGACATTGACAATAGAGGGTCCACCAGTGGATATGTATTCACATTAAATGGTGGTGCTATCAATTGGATGAGCAAGCGGCAGGCTGTAGTCGCTTTGTCCACAACAGAGGTAGAATACATGGTAGCTACTCATGCATGCCAGGAAGCTGTTTGGTTGAAGAGGTTGTGTTCTGATGTGGGTTTTGATGCAGGGCAAATTTAGATTAATTGTGACAGTCAAAGTGCTATTTGTTTGGAGAAAATTCCTACTTTTCAGGCCAGGACAAAACACATTGATGTCTAATATCACTTTGTTCATGATATGGTGGAAGACAAAAAGGTGAAGTGAGAAAAGACAGATACTTTGAAAAATATTACAGACACCTTGACTAAGCCTATGAGCATGACCAAATTCAAATGGTGTTTAAATGAAATGGGTCTTCGTGCCCATGATTCTCAGTTTAGACCGATATGGAGGTAACAATAAAATCTTCGACAAGTGGGAGATTGATGAGATCATATGTCTCAATTTTTATTATTGGAACCTCTATAATGTTGACCTATGTCTATATCGGCAAGAGGTGACCTTCGTCTCAACAATCATATTATTCAAAATGGTTTGTTTTTTGTATCTGCGAGACAAGCACTATCGGCCCAGCTTTGAGAAGTCTCTTCGATGTTAAGCATCACTTTGGTGGAAGTTGGCGTCAGCGTGAGAATCACTATTGGCATGTTGTTGAAGTCTTGCTCCGATGGTTTGAGTCATTCTGATGGAGGTTTGGATCGGCAAGACTATAACTATCGGTGCAGTTTTGAAATGTCATTCCGGTGGTTGTGGTCACTCTGATGTGATGTCGGCCAGGGTCTTCTCGATGGTCATTGGTAATAGATCAATTGATCTCGTCGGCAGCAAAAGTGCCAACGATAGTCTTACTAGTGGTCATGTATATAAACCAGAAAAGCGATCGCCAAATAGGGAATGTGGGATAAGTGGTTTCTCACGAATTTGGACCATCAGAAGTAGTTTGAATGGTTGAACTTAACGGTGAAGTCGAATGGTTATGTGCATAAACGGATGGCAAATTTTGTTGGTTCGTTCAGAAGTTTATTCAGTTCGATTGAGTGTGTTTGGATTGTTGATTGATCTGTTGAGTTCGTTTTGTAGAGTTCGTCCCTAATCAATTGGCGATTGAAGAACAGAGTTGTGTTTGATCAGTGTTCATTTTGTATATGTACAGTGAAAGTGAACTATTGTATGAGCTGAGAACAGATGCCTAATTGAGAAGGCTGAGGATTTTATTGTAATCCCTTTGTGTTTACTGATAATAAAGTTGTCTTCTTGTGGTGGTGAGTTTTTTACCTTAAAGGGTTTTCCCACGTATATCTAGTGTCTTTCTATGTGTTCAACTTGTTATGTTTATTCTAAAATTTCCTGGTTTGTGCATCTTAATCAGTTGGAATTGAAATTGAAAGTAACTTGTCTTCATTATCCCCTTTGAATTAACATTAGGGGGGATGTATTCTGCACTTGTTCTCTCCTTACAAAAATTAAGAACCCTTGCAATGTTCTTTTCTCACATCCCCTTGTTCCTCCAAACCTAGTGCCCCCTTTGCCTTGATTTTTCTTCTCTCATTTCTTCCTTTTTCAAGTTTTTAGGTTTTCGGGGATTTTTGGAACCTTTGAACCCGATTCCTATGTCTTTGTGTTCCCCAGTTCTTCGAAACCTATATCACTGCCCTTTGCATTTGGTTCCTAAGGTACCTCATTCCTCCCAAACCTTGGATCCCAATCTTTCTTATGTCCCTATTCCTTGGTCCTAAAATCCTCCTTAACCTCACTACCTCATTCCAATGTTCTAAATTCCTCTCGTACCTTGGACCCCACTATCCTATTCTAAAGTTCTAAATTCCCACAAAACCCCAAATCCCACTCCCTCTATTATTTAGTCCCTAGTCCTTCTCTAATCTCAGACCCTAACTCCCATGTCCAACAATCCTTATATTCCTCAAAATGCCATGTTCCTTGTCCTTGTGTCCTTGTTCCTCTTGATTCCTATCTCCCACACCTCTAAAATTCCCCATTCCTCAATGTGAACTTCTAGACCTTTTTGGAACCTTTTCACCTAGTTCCAAGATTCCCCAAACCCTTGAAACCCTAAAAAAGATTGAAAATGTCTTGGAATGTGATGGGACGTGCCAACAACATCATGGATCCCCATTAATAGTCAATTTGACCTTTGCATCAACCCATTTTAGCGGGAATCTCATTTTTTCTTCTTCCAATTCATGTGTATGTGACTCAAGGTGAATCTCATGAGATTTCTCTTTGTCTACATTCATTGTGGTGGTTGAGTTTCAACCTCATGATGCATGCCAGATTCCCATGTGTGGATTAGGGTACGAATATGAAGGCTATAAATGCAAGTTCATCTCTCATTCAAATGGTTAGTCGCCGAGCCAATTGTCTAGTATGAAGTGCCTCGAGATAGTTCAATGAAATTAAGCAAAGCTCATCTAGTCTATATGGGGATGGAATTCATCTTGTAAATCATAGGAAGGATCTTTAATGCACATCTTTATGCAATGGCATGTCTCCGTGGTTGTTTCTAATGATTCAGGGGAATATATAATCACAGCTATGTATTTTCTCTCACCACATTTGTTGGTGTGATTGTAAATGAGGTCAAATGTATGCATGACAACATCTAATGCAATACAAAGCTTTTGTATTGGTATTTCCTTTGTTGCATATGGGTTATTACAATTCTGTTTGGATTATTAAGTATGTTTGTTGCATGAAATGTATTTTGGTATTATATGTGAGTGCATTTCTAGTTTCATTGATGTTTTGCAAATGTATCTCCTTCCTCCTTGCATTCTATGTCTATATTTCCCAATGGGGTAGCCATTGGTCCATATTGGTGAAGGATCAAACGCATTTAATTTTATCAATCATCTATTCTTGTTAGTTGTAGGAGTAGATTAGATTTTCACATGCATTTCACTATTCAGTATTACAAAGTAGGGAATAATCCTCATAAACCTTCAAGTGTTTAAATTGTTTTTGAATCATGTCATGTATGTATGTACCTTGTAAATTTTGTATGTGAAGTTAAGTGGATTCCTCTTGTGGGATAACATGTTTTTATCATTTGTGGGTGCACCTGCAAGGTACAATAATCAATGTAATTAGAGGTTTTATGTATTAGGTTAGTTTGTACCTAGTGACAACTTTTGGGGTCCAACATACATTGGATACTACTACAATGTTTCATCTTGTTCACATTTCATTGGGACCAATTCTTGTTAAGAATTACCTCTAGGAACCCTCTCAAGCCTAGCTGAGCTCAAAGTGTAGGAGAGATTATCCACTCTCATCAACTGGCCTCTAACCATTCTTAATCTATTGATGAGCCCCTATTTTACCTTCTTGATGAAATGCCCTAATCTTGAAGGTGAGAATATACTCTAGGATTGTGGACTTGCGATTTCATGATCTAATAGACTATAGCAAGACGTTTCCACCTTTTAATAGTTCTACCATTTGCTTCATCCCAAATCCAATAGTTCTCTATAGTACCACCCTAAATCTTGCAAAGAAAAAGCTAAAGATCTTTTAGGTCATTGTCAAAATTAAATGTATCAATATCAAAAGAACATGCATGCTATATCTTTGACTACAATAAAACATGCCATGCACATTTAACATAGCAAAAAAAATGCATAGCCAAGAAGAGGAATTGACATTTTCTAGTTCATTTGTTGATCTCTTAGAGCATTTACACTGCTTTTGGAAAACACTCTTGTAACTAAAACATCTACATTATCATTTTGAACAAGTGTAGAAAGTGTTCATTTCAATTATATTAATTGATCTTTTTATACTTTGCAATAGCCTAATATTCTTATAGTGTTTGGACATCAAATTCATCTTTTAAAGTGTCCATGAAAGCCTTGGAGAGAGATTTGGTGGAAAACCTTGTAACTAGGAAAAAGAGTTTTGTATAACCCACATGGATTCTTTAAGCAAGCAATACTATACATGTGTGTGCACGTGTGCATGCATGTGTGAAGGCTTATAGAAAATTCTATATAGGATCAAATATGATTTTCATAATAGAGTATTACTTGCATAGCATGATGCCTTTTTACCCTTGTATTTGAAGTGTTTTTTAACAAAATAATTGTTAAAAGTTAGATAATTAGATAAGTTTATAACATTTTTAAAATCAAGATAATATGACAAATAATTCACTAGATGTGTTCACACACATCCAACATATAAAATTATTTGAGCATATTTCAAAATTTAGCATAGTCGTAGGTTTTAATTTGAATATTAATATCAATTGATAGTATACTTCAATATAATGTTGTTCCATTCATGTTGTTACAACTAATAAATATCCATTAAGCACATTGTGTACACACACATTTGACATGATATAAATATTTCTTAAAATATTTATGGTCAATTTTAATAAAATAATCTTCAAACATTTTTTCTCCCCATGGTTCTAGATCAAAATTTTGCAACATTGGTCATCTCTTGAGTCAATATTGAACCTTTTAATGGTACAAAGAATAAATGTGAGAGTGATGGTCATGGCACACATCATGTATACTATGAGGGGTACAAATTAAAATGGGAATATAAAAATGCCTTCCAACTTGTTTAAAATCATTAAATCGACTAAGGGTTTGATTAAGGCAAATGCAAAGGAGCAAGTCACCTCCCATGCCTACCACAATAAGATCTAATGGTGCTTATTGGAACAATGTTCATATACTCTAGATGAGCACATATATGAGGTTATTATACAATAGGTTCAAATCCACATGAAAACTTTACAATTGTAGGTGTAGGGATCATATCTGCAATTGCAATATTGATCTCTAGAGCAACTAATAATGAAACTTGCAATCTATAAAAACTTGCCTAATGCAAATTTTAGTGTTAATTACTAAGATGAATCACCCTTTCTAAGTACTATAACCTTGTTTGTCAATTTCAATACTTATTTATAAACATGTTCCTATAGTCTGACTCAACTCATATATGCTCATTTACATTTATTTCATTTAATATTTATGTAATGTGGTTTTATTTCCATACAATTATCAATAATAGACTTCTTGAATTGGTGTTTATGTTTAGTGGGTTCTATTGGTTTACAGATTTTGCTACCTAACTCTATATTCTCACGCCCATATAAGTGACAAATGTACCAACAGTTGAACCAATTGTAATGATATTTTATAATGATTATTTGCTTGTTTTACAAGGTGCAGCTACCTTCTAATGATATGCAAAGAATGAAAAATCAGTATGCTTTTAACTAGAAAGCAAAAAGGTAGTGCTTTTAACCCGAAAGCATAAAGGCAACAAATCTCATCACAAACTAAATTTAAAGAAGTACAAAGACTTCGATAGCAGTATCTCAATCACACCAATAAAGAATTATATCAATTATTATACAATCACTACTGTAAACCATTCATCAAAAGATAAATATCCACAATAATGAGTGAGAATAAAATCACCCAATCACTTCAACACATAACTAACAATCAGTACACCAGTAGTATATTCAACATAGGAAGAATAAACATCCAGATAACCATAACACAAAGTTTACGATCACTAAATTTCTACTACACCAATTTTTATTCATATATCAAAGCAACTAAAAGTAACCACATCAAAATTGATCTCCAACCAAAACAAAGTTTGTCAAAGATCCATAACATCGACAAGATTCTAGTTTATATAGCCTTGTCACCATAACTGAACATTTTTAAAATAATAACGGCTTCTTGGGGACAGTCGATTTAAAGAAGTCTTTAAAATAAACATAACTTAAAGAAACAACTCTCCATAGCCAATAATTTTTTTGCATCAAATGAAAGGGTATGTGCAAGATCATGATGGGCCAAACTATACCTCTAAGTGGCAATGAAAATACTAAAAATCAGACTTAATCAAGTTCATGTGAAAATTTTAATGGATTATCTACACAATTTGAAAAAGATGTAAAAACAAAATTTACTTAGTGAAAAATGAATATTTCAATGAACAGCTATTAAATTTTTCAAAAAAAAAAAAGTGGGTGTCATTCCAGCCAACCTAACTATGAGCAAAAAAAATATTTTCTTTTAAATCTTTCAAAATAAGTATAGGACTCATGCATGTGATGCATATTTTTTTGAAATTTTTTCTAAGAAAATAATTAGTTATGATTTTTTAAAAAACTAAAAAGTAATTTTTCAGCGAACCTAACCCGATTAAAAAAACGGAATTCAATTTTTTTAAAACCTATAGCAGGAAAAGCATAGAGTGTGACGCATCGTTCGGATCTGAAAAAGGTGAAATGGTTTGAAAATTATGTATTTTTTCCAATCAATATATCCATCAGGATTTCAAACACACTATATAGAAAATTATTAATAATTATTTAATAATATGATAATCAAGAAAATCTTATATTTTTAGAAAGCTGACAATTTCTTCAATAAACCTTTTTTGTTTTATCAAATTTAAATTAAAAAAAGTTAGTAGCATGAAGGGTGAAGTTCAAAGAAGAGAGTGAAACTAGTAAACACGTTAGAATTCAAGGAAAGTCAACTATGACAGTCCCGAGCCTAAATACAAGGCAAAACCGAAGCAAAATGGATATTTGTTACTAACGGATATCCATTTTGGGGAGCCCAGAAATGGATATCCATTTTCCAGAAATGGATATCCATTTCCTAGAAATGGATATTCATTTTCCAGAAATGGATATCCATTTCTGGAACTATAGAAATCTCTCTCTCTCTCTCTATATATATATATATATCAATCCTCTATATCTATATCTACCCCTCTATATCTATATCTCTCCATCTCTATATGTAATGTGTCGTACTTGTTGGTATATTTTTAAAATCTTTTATGTGTGATATTTTATTATTATTTTTGTGTGGTCTTTCAGATAGATAGAAGATGCAGAAGGGGTTTTATGTTTTTCTGTAGATGTAGTGCTGGAGTACACAATGTATTGCATATAATAGAAACCCAGAAAATATACAATGAATCTGAAGAAACTAATGACAACCCAGATAGTAGAATAGCCAATAAACAATTACTATCACATACCCATGTGGAAATATGCAATTTGGTACAACCGTCGGAATTGGACCAACAAGTGGGTATGGCTGGAAATGCATCAAAACTCCATAGAATGATAAGAAAGGCTCATATAAATATTAGAAGCAGTAATAAAGATCTCCAATGCCTTTCCAAGACTAAGAATGTAACAACAAATCAAGGAAAGAAGTCCTCTACAAGACCCTCGCCTCTTCTTGACTAGGTACGACCATGGCTAGGATGAATGGCTACAAACAACAATAAACCATCAAGCAAACCCTCTGAAATATGATGGAAGACACCTGCAGTAGCTAGGCGACCAGATATCTAATGGTTTTATGCCCCGAACTAGCTCCAAATCTCCTCTTCCAGCAGTACGGCCCTCCAAGGATAGTACAACCAGCAAAGGGAAATACACAGCAGTAGCAACTTACTTCCTATCCATGAAAATCTACCTTGAAACTATCAACTCCAGCATACAATAATGATTTGCAAAATATATCAAATTAGCTCAAGCACAACCATCAAATAACTCCATTGCAAGCACATTTGTGAATGACAAATACATCCACCTTCAATGGTACCATTGGGTGATCTTTCACACCTGTGGGATATCGTTACTCAGGGAGGTTTCCATCTCCAAGAGCCTCTGGTTTGAATCCTCAAACCCCCAAACAATATGAAACACTAGCAGAGCTCAAAATTAGAAATATCATAAACATAGCATAAATGAAATGAGCTCACAAAACTCCTTATATTCTCCTTCCAAGATGGGCATTGGATTTCAAGAGGGGACTTTGTCATTTAAAAATAAATTTTACTTGCCTAGGGATGGGTGCCCAAAGTCATAACTTGTATTAAGTCTTTATTTTCCATAAAGTCACTTTCCCCGAAAAATATGATAAAGTCCATATTAATATAACATTAATAAATCTTCAAACTTTAAAATAAATATGAAGACGATGTCAGAATTCAATAATCTTTAGCTCACTAGAAAGGTCTCGATGAAACACATCTGATCCAACTCTGAAAATCCCAAACTGATATAGAATCTGGACTAACTAAAAATAGGAAGTAACAACCAAGAGCCCACTAAACCAACCGCGAGGGTGCCAATTGGATCCACTGAATGCGAACCACAACTCCAACACTGACAAAGACCTCCAGAGCCAAACTAACCACAGTTCCCTAACCAAACTACTAGCCCACGGGAACTCCATGATGGACTAACCATGACTAGAAGGGGACATTACACTATATCATCTATCTCTATCTCTACCCCTCTCTATCTCTATCTCTCTCCCTCTCTTTCTCTCTATTGCTATCTATCTATCTCTCTCTCTCTATCTTCCAATCTCCCTCTATCTCTCTATCTCTCCCTTTCTATCTATATCTCTCAATATCCCCCTCCCAATCTCTATCTCTCTTTATATCTCCCTGTATATATATATATATATCTCCCCTCTCCCTATCCCTCCCTCTCTCCCTATATGTTTATTTCTCTCTCTCTCTTTGACCTATCTACCTCCTAGTTAAACTTTTTGCTAGCATTCCTAGTTTTCCTTTTCCTTTCCAATTTCCCTTTAGATCCCACCAATTTTTCCCTATTTTACTATTTTCCACCTCTCCTCTCATCATTCTTCCCATCCAATGAACTTTAGTTTTATCCTGTTTCCATTTCATCCTTCCAATTTATATCCTCATCCCTCTTTGCATGTCCTAGTTTTCTTGTTTCCATTTACTTTGTCGATAAGGGAGAGGGATAGGGACAGAGAGGAAGAGAGGGTGGAGATGGAGGGGAGAGATAGGGTGATAGAGAGAGAGAGAGAGTCCTAGTTTTCTTGTTTTCATTTCCTTCATCAATAAGGGAGAGATAGGGAGATAGAGGAATGATAGGGGAGAGAGAGGCAAGAGATAGCTAGATAGATAGAGAGAGGAGACAGATAAAGAGAGATAGAGGAGACAGAGGGGAGAGATGGGGAGATAGAGAGTGAGTGAGATGTCTAAAGAAATAGGGAGAAGGATTGAGAGGCAGAGGGATGATAGAGATAGGGAGATAAGGGAGATATAGGGAAATAGAGGTTTAGGGTTACTCGGGTTTAGGGGCATTATTTAGGGTTTTTGAGTTTTGAGAGAGAGATAGAGGTTCAAATTTTAAAGAGATGTAACTTTGTTGATTGGTTGAAAAGATGTTAACCATGTAACAATAGAAATTTGCAAGTTGAATTGTAAGTTCTATAAGTTCTAAGCATAAACCAATGAAAAGAATAACAAAAAATACCATTTGTATAGTTCAAAAAATAGATAAACGGATATCCATTTTGGGACCCACAAAATAGATATCCATTTTGCAATGAATATCCATTCCAAACGGATATTCTTAACATGCCTATGAAAGTCAAAGTTGGCCAATTCGCGAATTAGGCTAAGTAAAGATGTGATTTTTTTTCTATTGCCACTGTTTGGCCCATGATGATCTTGCAAATACCCAAAAATACTAAAGCAGATGAGAAATCAATCAATTAATGATCACCACATCATCATCAAGGTGAGCCTCCCTTTGTGCCACTTCCTTCTCCTTGCCTTTTTCATCTTCAGAAGTTGAGTCCACCTGTGTCGTGCCATTTGGTTTGTCTGTGTTCGCAACTTTGCTTTGTACATCCTATACATGCCAATGATTGGTGATAATGCTATGCCACTTCGGCTACTAGTCATACTAACCTGGAGTTTCTTTTTGCTTATCATCCGATTGGCATCTGTTATTCTTTTATGAACTGCATCCATTTCAGTCTTGAAAATTTTGACATAAGTTGATAATCTTCCAAGTTTTCCAAGCGATTCACCAGTGATCACATCAACAACCACCAATTCCTCATCAATCATTTTCTTGAAATTTTGTTTTATTTCCTTTATTTCCAGCATCTTGTCTTCATCCTCACCAAAAGCCTCTATGTCCAAAACCACAAAATTGCTCTTGAGGTCCCTTTGATTTGTGAAATAACGAGCTAGGGTGCTTCTCATTTCCTCCTCAACCTCTCCCATTACAGACACTTTCTATTCGAGCATGTCTGACCACACAACAAATTCCATCTCTTTGGGATCATTCAAAATCTTCTCAGCCACAAGAATGTTGATGTCCATATCAGCCATCTCTTGCACTTCTTTGGAAACATGAAAAGTCTACTATTATCTTTCCTTACAATTTGCAACTCGGTGACCAATGCTTCCCTTTTACTAGAAATAGAATTATATAATTTTACAGATTCTTCAATATAGATTAAACCATCTAGAGTTACCTTCTCAATCCATTACTCAACAACATTGCTCAGAGCTATGGACCGTTTAATTTGCTGCAATAGATTAGGATTTGGGCCATCCATGTTTATACTTGACAACTCCTCTATAGGTTGGGTGACCTAATTTTCAAGATAGATTGAATGAACAAAGTCAAGGAGGTTACCTGCGTGTGTAATTTGGCATTTTCTTGTTGTTCTTTCTTAATCCTCTTTGACAAATTACTAACAGAGAACTTGGCGTGGTAAATTTCTCCTTCCATAGTTGAAGGTTCCATATCAATTCGACTTAAATTGAAGTCAGCTTCGGTCACTTCATCTGCATTCTTATCGCCCTTAGGATCTGTAATTTCCAAAATGTGGTGCCCTGTAGAAGGGTCTACTACCATCTGTGACATCCTTTTAGCCCTCTTCGGCTTGGGTGTATCTTGCAATAGTTTAGCCACGGTATCTATATTGGTGTCAATCATGGGGGTGTGCCTTATCTTTTTCTCGACAACCTTCTTTAACCAAGAAGGAGATGAGGAAGAGGAAACACTAGCATTAACAACAGCATTCACAACAACACCATCTGAATGCACAAGAGGGGTATTGTGCTCCGGAGGGTCATTTAAACCTGGGGAAACTAGATTACCAAACAAAGACTGAAGCATATTATCTTCACCGAGTGAATTAAAAATCAAATAATCACCATCTACTACAAGGGGATTAGAAAGGGGCACATGGTTTACTTGCAGTCACGAAGCAACCAATCTTTTGTCAGCTATCACGGGTTGGCTATCTTGTTCACGGGAAATCTTCAATCTCCTTATATCTTCCGGTTGTTCACTGTCTCTGCCTGATTGTGAGCCAACTCTATGAAGAGTTGGGTCCGAAATTGATGTATTCCTAGGGGTGTGAGAGGCTTGAGATTTAATTTTTTCTCTAGCAACTGATTATTTTGGGACTGAAGAGCCCACCTGTTCCTTGAATTTTTTGTTCATCCATTTTTTAGTTCTCCTCAACACATGAAAAGAGCAAAACATTAGGTATGTGACTTCCTTTTTTGACCATTGCATTGGAGGCAGAGGTTGCAAGGAGGCACCATGATAAGCTTCATCTAGTATGTCTGAATTATCATCTACCATTTCTGGGACTTGTAATGGCAAGTTGAAAGCAAGGACTTGGTCGATGGTCAACCTCATCCAACTTCTTCTCTGTACCTCTCTCTCATCCATGCAATTCTCCCAAAAGTCCTCAAGTTGAGGCTTATGTAAATACAAACCACCTCCATGCATATTTCTTTTCACAAAATTCTTACTATCAAAAGATAACCTTGCAGGTAATGGGTGAAAACTATACTCCACCAACAATTTCTCTACATTCCGAGCACTATCATTACTTTTACAAGAAAATACAGATATTGACACATGGAAGGAGTACCCTTTCTTCTTCATGGCATGATATTTGACATTCACCACCACCATTTGGCAGCAAACTTCTAAAAGCACAATTAAATCTGAAGGATACCTTGGCAATTTTAACGGGGTATTTTCATAACCCCCAATCCTTAAATATGAAAAATGATCAAATTGAACATTAAAACTCCCAAAATTTATTACAGAGTAGCCGCTTTAGGGGAGAACCTCCTTTCTAAAGAGCCTTCAATCCTTTTCACAGATATCATGAGGAATGCATCGTTCACCCTGCGGAAGTCCTTCATTCCAATGTTCTTCTGTAATTGTGCGAAAAGATGATACACAGGCATTTCTGGAGTGGGAGATCCTTGAGCTCTTAAACTAGGCCAGGCATCCTCTCTATTGGCTAGGATGTATATCAAGAGAGAACACATATGAAATGTCACCTTCTATGGAAAATTCACCAGTTGGTCGTACATTTGTTCACTTATCATTTTAGCCCAATCTATGTGTTGAGATTCACCACAAATGAGAAAAATAATATGGCACATCTAATATTTGAAAGAATCATATTCAACACTCTTGACGACATGATGCAGTAGAGTGATCATGTCCGAGATTTCCTCCATAAAGTGTCCTCTGTTCAAATTGGCAGGGAATCTAGACTTGTCTTTCTTCTCATCTTTCATCCAACTTTTGGTGATATGACTTTGGCACCAATCTTTCTTATCCCAGTAGAAACCCTAGCCAATAGTAACATAAGCATCAACAAACTCTTCATAATCCACCAATTTCAGGGCATGTGATACTGCGTCTTAATCAATTTTCACTATCACAGAGCCATCAGAAGCTCGTAACTCCTGTGAATCAGGGAAGTAATTATTTGCACATGCAACCACCAAATCTGGACACGGCATAGCAGGCGGGAAACCTTTAGCTCGGTCTAACCCGCTACTCACAATTTTCTCCACAAGGGAGGACCTGGTTTCACTCTGCATTCTTTCCCAGAAATCTCCTAAATCCACATGACCACGATCTATATCCTTCACATTTGACAAACCACTTTCCACAACAGAAGCAACAAGGTGACCTTGGAACTTGTATTTCATTTTGACCAGTTTAAGAAACCAAAAAGCAAATAACTCTGAACCAATCTAGGATGCAAAAGAGGTCCAAAATACATTCGAGGAGAAAACACTATCCAGATTCATGAAAAATAAATTGTTTTTCCCAGACCAGTGAATTACAATTATACTATCACAGCGAGAGAAAGAGAGAGACAACCAAATTATCCTGACATGTATGCAAAGAGTTCTACAAATACTCCATTAGTGGTTGGACTGGAAGCTTTTGCAGCGTATCTCCTTCACAGTATAATGAGGTTCTTCCTTACAAGGTGATAAATTTAACCAAGTCTCGTATCAAATCTCATTGATTTCTTCATAAATTTCATTTAATTCTAGTGGTAGATCATACTTTGAAATTCATAAATATTCCTCTTTGTTTCCCTTTGAAAAGAGTGCCAACACTTTTCCCAACATTCCAAATTTATTGTACATTGACAGGTGTCATTTCTCAGTAACTTACGCAACATTAACTTCGGCAGGTGGTGCTACAAGAACAATGGACACATTGAGTCGAGGCGTCAGAGATTTTGAGAACTCTTGAACTCAAAGACCGAAGGTTTCGAAGTTTAAAGAACTTATGACCCTCCGACAACAAAGACTTCTTTTTAACAAGACAACACAAGACCATCAAGATAGACCTTATAACGCAAGTTTTCATTAAGAATCGGGGAGTCAGGAGGTTCATGAACTTTTGAACCCGCCAACGGAGGTTCAAAAAGCTAGGGGCTCGCTAACTATGAACAAAATGACTAAGTAAAAAGGCACGACTTAAAAACAAAGCATGAATGATGACAAATGAAGAATGGGAATAAATTAACATATGAATGATTTAGAAAATTTAAAAAATGAGGTAACAGGTTCCAACCAAGTTTATACATATTTTTCAGAGTTTCTCAAAACTTATCTACTTGAGGTGGTAGAACAATTCTAGCATAGTTAGAGCACATTTTATTACTTTTAACACTAGTAAGAAAGTTCTTATTCCTTAAGCTTCTTTTTGTACAAATTCAAATAACATTCCTATGGTTAGTTATGACAAGTACCTTCATTAGCATCACAACAATTTATTACTAGATCAAAAAACCAAAGTGGGTTAAACACTAAGAACATGAACATGAAAATTAGCCTAGAACTTATGTCTTGCACCAACTTCTTGAGATAGGTCATTAAGAAATAAATTTCTTAAAAATTTTGAGATTATTGACCTTTGCAAAACTAACTAGGATAACAAAGGTTCATGGAGACATCTCAATAATGGAATCCTTCTAATAGAATGGATTTCCATCTTTGAGCTCCATTCTTATTCTTGAATCTCTTAGGACAACCATCAAGTCAATAGAAACAATGCTTTCCCAATACCAATGTGAGCTAAACATTAAGAACATGAAAATAAAAATTAGCCTAGAACTTATATCTTGCCCTAGCTTCTTGGGGGAAAATCATTTTAATAAATAATTTTCTAAAAAACTTTGAGACTATTGATCTATGCCAAACAAACCAGGATAATAAAGGTTCATGGAGACATCTCAATAATGGAATCCTTCTAATGGAATGAATATCTATCTTTGAGCTCCATTCTTGTTCTTGAATCTCTCATGATCTAGAAACAATGCTCTTCCAATGCCAACATGGGTTAAACATTAAGAACATGAACATGAAAGTAAGCCTAGAACTTATGTCTTGCTCTAGCTTCTTGGGGGTAGATCATTAAGAAATAAATTTCTTAAAATTTTTTAGACTATTGATCTATGCCAAACTAACTAGGATAACAAAGGTTCATGAAGACAACTCAATAATGGATTCCTTCTAATGGAATGGATTTCCATCTTTGAGCTCCGTTTATGTTCTTGAATCTCTCATGACAACCAAGTCTATAGAAACAATACTCTTCCACAACCTCCTTTAACAAATAAACTCCCTTACAGAGTGACTATGACCTTAGACAAAGGTCATCATATTTATTGCAAGAGACCTTTCACTACACATCCTTTCCTATAAAGTATAACACCATTATGTGGCTAGAAAACTACTTATCTTATACATTGTAAGTTTAGTAACATTCAATTTTTTTCAAGATAGTTGTATCTATTGAGATGTGGTCATCTCTCTTTATTTATAAAAAGACAACATGGTTCCATTTTATCTTGGTTATTTATTTCATCAGTTCGGCCATTATCTATGTGAAGTTCTTCCCCTACCAAATATTTCTCAATTATCATCATAGATGGATGTCCTAGAATAGTTAATAAGTTTTTTGTTCTCAAGGAACAATACTTGATTCAAAGTTTTCTCCAAAGCTTATCATGCTTAACTAATGAGCTCACTGAAACATTGATCTAGTAATTATATGTATTGCCTACTTTAGGTAAATTACTCCTATTTATATAATATCATTAAAACATTGTAAATGTGAGTTGTAGTTTCCTTTAGAAAATATTACATTGTGATATATTTGAGATAAAAAACAACAATAAATGAAATTACATATAAGATAAATACCATCTATACAAAGATTGGAGAGAACAATAAGAATTAAGCTTTGTGCTCCTTTCAAGCAAGAGTAAATGTTAAAACAATGTTCTCTTTTAGCTATTTTTAACATACATTTACTTTAGTGGTCATACACATTTTTTCTCTTTAATATATTAAAGTTATTTACCACTTTTAGGTGTGGATGAGATCATAGGAGAATTGATAAAACTATACTCTTATAAACATACATTACAAAACATCTTTGAATATGCCCCCTATTTATATATGAAGTAATGTATTCTCTAGCTTTTTCCCCTTCTAATATATGAAGCTATTTGCCCTTTTGTTGTGATAAAAGTTAATATATGAAGCTATTTGTCCTTTTTGTTGTGATAAAAGTTAATATTACATAAATTAAAGAACAATTTATTTTGAACTTCCATATAAATTCCCAAACTCTTTCAATTTGATTATAAAATAAGTTGAAATCTAAATTAAATTTGATGGTGAAGATGAGCCAAATGAGACAAGGTCACCATAGGCACTTGGATGATAGACCAATCATAACCATATAGCTAATACTTTCAATCTAACCATACAACTTTAGTCTTGCATGCTTTGATTAATATCGTTGTAAAGCTGTATACAAACCCAATGTCAAAATCCTCACACTAAAATATAATTCTTTTACCATGCTTTATGTCAAACACCATTATCTATGTACCACAATCACATGAAATATAACTTGAAGTATTGCAGTTCGTGATCTCAGATCATCCATTATTTGCTTCATGATCCTTCGTTGTTAAATTTAATTCATGCGGAGGATGACCTTAACTCCATGTCGGGGATTGAGTGTGAATTCTTGCACAGGAGCATGGATGTAATCAGGTGAAATCACATAAGAAAACCTTTGCAGAATCATGGACAATACTACTTTGACCTCTAACAGCGCAAAGTTTTGACCAATGCAGATCCTTGGGCCTGATCCAAATGGGATGAATGCCATTGGATGCTTGGCAGAATTTGAAATTCCTTGGCTGAACCGCTCTGGATTGAACTCATGCACATCATGCCCCCACAAAGTTGGGTCATGGTGCATTGCAAGGATTGGAATTTGAAATTGAGTGCCTGCAGGAAGTGAGAGCCTTCCAAGCTTCATTTGCTTACTTGCTTGTCTGTTTAATGTCACTATTGGTGGATAAAGTCTCAAGGATTCATTTAAAATCATTCCCACCTGCAATAACATGAATAAAATGTATTTATGTACTAACCAAATTTTCAATTTTAGAATTTTGATAGAAACAAGAACATTTGAGAAACATGGTCTTTTTGCATAGCTTCCTCTGCTATTTATCCCAATATTTCAAATGGTTTTACTGGAATGTTTTGAAAATGCAATGACCATAATTGTAAAAAATAAACTCAAGTTAAGGTTTCTAGTATATATGCTTACAATCTTTAGGCCATTCACAGTTTCTGCATTTGGAAGATCATTTTTCCCACATACTTCTAAGACCTCTCTCCGTGCTCGTTCTTGCCAATCCTGATGCATTCCCAGCAAGACCATGGTCCATGTCAAGAGAACTGCTGAAGTTTCCTGACCAGCTATATAGAAAGTCAGGCATTCTGAAATTATTTCATCCATAGTCATCATTTTATTTCCTCCGTCCTGTTTCTTGTTGGAAGTCATCATTAGTCCAAGTAGATCACTACCATAGTCCTCTGAGTTTTCAATGCCAGCAGTCCTCTCTCTGCGTTCAATCACCTGTCTCACACATCTTTTGATTTCTTTTTCCAACTGCCATCGTTGCCAATTCTTTCTTGTAGGAAGAAATCTGTGAGAAGAAATTAGTCCTACAATTTATCAAAACTCAGAGTCATGATGATTTTTAAAGGACATTTAATAAATTTAGACAACTATTCAATTCATAGGAGAAGTAAAAATTTATGAAGCCAAGGGTGTAAACAGCTGTAGAACTTGCTTCTATGCTTCATCTACAAATATCCCTAGATTTCTTACATTTCACAAAGAATACAAATGACAGAGTACAATAGAATTAAGTAAATATGGATGAAATCAAATCATTTTGCGCTTAATTAAAAAATAATTGAAGGCAAAGGAGTCGAGCAATTTTTAATATTTGACAGTCAAAATAACAGCTAAGAACCATCATCAAGTGCAATAATACCGACACGACCATCTCCTTGGTATGATGCAAATAACCTTGTCTAAGTTTAACATTTGCAATGAAATTTTTGTGTGTAAACGACCAAACAACCCCTTCTCAAGTTTTTTTTTTTTTGCTATTTCAAGATTATGGTTGTAATAACTTTGGATTATTATATCAAAGGTCTTGTAGATTATAGAATTGTTAGAAACCTAAACCATTCATTTGGGTTGGTTAAAGTCCAAACATGCACCTCATATGGGATTGCTAGCATCTGATGCAAAATTTGTGACGAATGAAAATCGCATAAGCTATATGCTTTGGCATAGTGCTAGAGTGTTGTCACTTCTGCTAATGTGGAAATTTTGTGGAAATATTCAAGTTACCAATGCCTCCACTCAAATAAGGACTCTATCCATGGCCAATATTCATCATGACTTTATCCAATCAATTAGAATCAGAATAGTTCTCAAGTAGAATGGCTGTGGAGGCTAAATTTTTAAAGCTAAAAATTGCATACGTTGCAATCATTGCATTATGATTTGTATTCAGTTTAGCACCCATTCCCTTAGCATGTTTTAGGACATATTGAACCTATGGCTTTTAACCTTTCTCCTTCACCAATTTCCCAAAATTTTATGTTGATTTGATGTATTTTGACTGTCTCTAATTTTCTGACACTTTCCTTGGCTTTTTCTTTTATACACTAGTGCAATTGCTCCGACGTCTGCACAATTGTGCTGTCTTGCAAATTGAGATTTTAAAATGTTTGTTTGCCTGCCTATTTGACTGTTGGTGTTAATTGTAATGTCTCTTCTACCATGTTATGCCTTTGTACTCGCAAATCTCAACATCCCTATCCTTCCCCAACCTCTTGGAAAATTGATTCTGGGCAAAATTAAAAAGACATGAAACAAAAAGATCAATCTCCCCCACGTGGTAAGCAGATCTAACTACATAGTTCAACATCATGAAACTTATTACCTTAATTTGGATATTCAGTTTCTAACCACCCCTTAATATTCAAATTGTGAATGCTGTTCACTAAATTTAACTCTTCTCTAAATTTTTCAAATTTAGAAAGAAATAAAGCCTATGTAAATTCATTGACAAGTTGATATTAAGTAGAATAATATTTAAGTTATATACTTTTATTTTTGAATATTTTCTTTGATGAAGTGGCAATAGACTTCTACATGTTTTAAATTTTAATCATTCAAAACTAAATTCTTTATCATCTTCAAAACACTCTAATTATCAGAAAATGACTCCCCTTGTTAATTCAATGGAATGTTCCATATCATTAAGATTTTATGAAGTCATATTGCTTCACATATAGCTCCTTGTGCTGTTATCACCTATAAAGGATGTCATTAGGTATGTCTAATCCCGAAGAGGCAATCAAAAGGAAAGATAAATCACTTATTCAGTTCTTTGATAAAGTGCTCACAGATAGGCTTAGATGATCAAAACATCTAAAGTTTGAATGCCCAGCTTGGTTAGGAATGATCGGGTGACCGAGTGATCATATGTTTGCCTAACCGAAACAGCTGGTAGTTTTGTCCCCACGTTGTCCCCAAACCCAAGCCCCTCTATGGAACTATGTCATTTATTGATTTGAGGGTCATATGACATATGTAATATTTGAATTATAACAAATTGATGATCAGAAATAGAATAGACTTATATGTTCTCTAAATGCATTAGTTTCTATTTTTTTTGGTGTAATTACATCTTTTTTAGCTGAGTTTTCCGAGTCCTGAATTTGAGTCAAAATTTTGGATTGCTGAGTCCAAGTTTTCAAAAAAAAATCACATATGATTTTGGTGCATGCGTCCTCACAGATGGATAAGGAGCTTACACAATATAAAACTGCAAGTGCTTCTAATTTTCTAAATACTTCAGGCATTACTCAATACACTGTTTATAGGAGAAACGAGGTTTACCTTCTATTGTAGTTACATTGTCATGATTTTATAGTGGTTAAATAATCCACTCAACACGTATGAAAGCCAAATTGTATTTGACTCAAAATCACAGAAAACTGATACATTAATGTTATGTAGCAGGTTTATTGGAATTACCAACACTATTCTACAGGAAGCCCCATTTTGCATTCCAAATACCCTTTGTTGATTAGGAGACAGAAAATGCAACGATGACTGGAAAATTTGAGGTATAGATTTGTATGGATATATTTTTTTTATAGCTGATGTTAAATGTGCAGGTGAGTTGACATCAGTATGGGTTCAGTTGATGTCAGTAGGTGAAAATTGGAAAAAACACAATTGATGGTGCTTTTTCCAGATGAGTTACATATATCATGGGTAAGCTTTTCATAAACACTTTCACATAGAATAGCTGTCATGAGGTTAAAGGGTTTAGAACTGGATCTAAAAGGGGAACAACTATAGGTAGATGAATCATGAAAGTATGCTGGGCAACGCTGTAGCAAATGGTCTCCAATAATGCATATTAAAATTAAAGTTCAAGAGTTTAGCAATTTCTTTTTCACTTTAATAGCACAAAACCACAAAGAAGTATGAGCAGAAAAGTTCTATCCCATTTTCACCTGAAGGTAGTTATACTACAGCACAGGCAAAGGTGTAAATAGATTGTGGAAACCAGTAATGTTTTTCCCAAATTTGATAATTTGAGCTCAAAAGAAAGGTAAATGCCTATGTCAATTCAAGGACGGACAACTATTAGCCAACTCGTGGGAGACTCAATCATACTTTAGGTTAGGCTATCTTTCTCTTCCACTTTGTTTCCCTCATCCAAGTAATTTATTTTTGCCCATAGTCATATTCCAAAATCCAATAACTTCTCAAGCAGTTTTGGCCTATTATAATATTTTTGAACATTTATGTCAACTTGCAGATTTGGAAAGGGTTAAGTGGAAACCATTTAGGGGGCGGTCAAAAGGCTTTAGAGACAGAAGCTCCCCAGAAGTTTTATGGTCCCCCCCTTAGAGGATTTCTCCAAATAAAACTTCAATGGGGCAGCTAAGGGCAACCCTGGACTGGCTGGAGGGGGTTTTGCTATCAAGGACTCTTTAGGTCTTTTCAAATATGGAGGCTTGCTATTCTTAGGGATACAAACTAATAATTAGGCAGAATGGGAAGATTCGATTCTAGGGCTAGGAGTGGCATTCTCGCAAAACTATTATAAACTTATAGTTGAAGGTGACTCAATGGTTGTGATAAACTCTATCAATAAGGGCAAGAGCCCAAGCTGGAAATTCAATAGATATGTTGAAGAAGTTCTCAGCTTAAAAGAAAAGTTTGTAGATATTTCCTTTAAACATTGCAAAAGGAGTATGAACAAGCTAGCAGATTGCTTAGCCAATGAAGGAATAAAGCAAGAGCCAGTTACGGCCAGTTACAATGAACATGTAGAAACATGGAATGATTTAGTCTTTATGCTTTCCTTCAAGACCCCTTGAGACGCAGCTGTATTTCTTAGGCATTGTTGGCCTGGTTTTTAAGGTGAAGAGGGCCTTTGTTAGTAAAGTTGTATGTTAATAGCAGCATTTATTAAGTAAATTTTATGGATGGGTTGTCTTGGGTTGGTAATTGGCTTAAGACAAATTTGGCAGCAATGAGGTAGTTATCAACAAACTCATTTGTTTGGTAGGAATACAGCACTGGCTGATAATTAATGGCATATGCGGTGTGATGATGAGCCATGGCTTTATTATCTGTGTTGGAGTTTTATTTTGTATCTCCATGGTTAGAAGGTGGTGGCCAATGGCCATTGTGCTATTGCTGGTTTCCTATCTTAGCAAGAAGGTTGTTCATCTGTTGGTGAGGAATGGCAGAAAAGATGTTAGAAGAACAAGACGATGTGCAATTAGCTCTTGGGAGTTTCACATATAGGCATCTCTAATGTATATTTGCTTATAATGATCCTATAGCTTTAGGGTTTGTTAAGAGCATTTTAGGTGAACCAGTTCTTGTGGCAAGGAAGAACTTTGCGGTAGTGATTAGAGGTGATTTTATAACAAATGTTTTATTTTTCATTCCAAATGCTTCTGTGAGGTTATGGCTATTGTAGTTATTTCTTCTTGACCAGTTTTTTGGCACAACTCTAGCTAATGTAGAGGTTGCATTTGAGCCTGAGAAGATGTATTCAGTGGCTGGGATTGAGAGCGAAGGCTCTGCCTCAACTCCAACAATGGGCGCTGGTAAAGAAGTTAAACTTGAGGAGCCATGGCATGAAGTGGGCATCCTTAGGGCACTCTATAATGATGTAGGGAAAGTACTTGCAGGCCCACATGTTCATCATCATGGTCACCTCAAGGTCGGTAGTGATTTCACCATTCTTGTTTTCTATGGCACATTTACTCATATATCTCACTGTCATAGAGAAGTCTGTTATGGTGTGCATTTCCTAGCCCTAGTAGGCTACCATAGAGGAAGACCGGGGCAAGTGGATAATCAATGGTGGAAGAGGTTGCCAATACTTTCCATGTGTCTCTGGTATCTAAGGTATGATGGGGAGTTGTATGAGCTGGTCTGGGTAATGGTGTTGAGCGAAGAATAGATAAAGCAGAAACAAACAACAATTAAATAAACACAGAAATTAAACTCAGACTAGATGCAGAAAAGAAAGACAAGTTTTTTAACGTGGTTCACCAATTGGCTATGTCCACACTGAGCAGGGGATTGCTCTCTGTATTATTCAGAAAATAAAACTCAAATACAAAATTACATATATATGCAGCTCTACAATTGATCATATATCTTCTTCCTACAGCAGCGAATACACTCCACTCCAAGTCTAAAATTAGTCAACAGTAAAAACCTCATCATGGGAGATAAAAGCATGCAGAGGTCGATGCTAGGAAAGAGGAAGGAGTGGGTAACCGAACCGTTACAGATTGGACTGCACCATTAAGGTATATGTTACACCAACAATCTCCCACTTGAAGTCCAATCTGGGCTGCAGGAGAGCTGCACAAAGATATCCTCCACTCCAGGCTTATTGTCAGAATTTGACAATGCCAAGAGAAGTCCAACAGAACTCGAACTTCTCCCTTGGAACAATCTTCATCAAAGCATCCGCTGGATTCACTTTCCTATCAATCGTCTTTACTTGCAACTTACCCTCTTCAAGTACATGCCGAATGAAATGATATCTCAACTCAATATGTTTGGTGCAATTATGAAAGGCGGAGTTCTTTGCCAAGTGAATAGCACTGTTGCTATCACAAAACAAAGGAGAAACAGATTGCTTACATCACAATTCTCCCAATAACCGTTGTAGCCATATCATCTCCTTTGCTCCCTTAGTGAGAGCAATGTATTCAGCCTCAACGGAAGAGAGTGCAACTATCTGTTCCAAACGTGAAATCCAACTAATTGCAGTCCCGGCAAAAGTAAACACATACCCTATTGTAGACCTTCGTTTGTCCAAGTCGCCGGCCATATCAGAGTCTACATATCCCCGCAGCTGAGTATCCTATCCTCCAAAACACAAAGCATGATCTGAAGTACCTTTGAGATACTTGAATGTCCACTAAACCGCCTACCAATGAGGTTTGCCTAGATTGCTCATAAATCTGCTCACAACTCCAACTGCATGGGCAATATCCGAACGAGCTCATAAATATGGTCTCGCGTGTTTTGCAATGTCTGACCGGGTCCTCCGATCTGTTGCCAAAGAACTTCAGCAGTTTTTGCTTCTCTGTACTGGACTGGTTCTCCCTTGATGTTCCAGTGCCTTCCTTGAACTCTCGGCCACGTACGGGTCTTTCCCACGTCCCTCTTTAGCGTCCCTTGCACCTTGAGTTTTCTTGGTTTCCTTCCAGTACTCCTTCTGTCTGGGGGTTTTAGGTCCTCTACTTCTCGGTTCTTCTTCTCTTGATATTGACAGTTCCCTGATTCGGCGTACACTATTTTCAAGTTCCTCTGTTAATTCATTTTCATCACCCTTCTCTTTTTCTTTGGTTACTAGTGTTTGAAAATTTTCTTTGTCATCTTCTTCGACGAGGCTTTGGTGTGCTTCTGTGGTATCTTGGTTTATTTCATGATTCTCATTTGTTTCTCTGACAATTTGTTTTAATCTTTTCCTTTGTTCTTCTTGTTCTTTTAATCTTAACGATCTTAATTTTTCTTCTGGTGTTTCTTGCCCGCTCGGTATTTGATTTTTATCCTTGTTAAGTTGTATGGGCATGAATTAGCACTTGTACGATTATCAGTTGTGTGGTGTGCGACGGCGGTTCTCGTCACGCTCCTCCTCTTCTTGTTTCATACATTCTTCATACCTCCTGAGTATTTGTTGTCGACGTAATTCTCTGTCTCTTTCTTCTCGGAGGTCTTGCAGGATTATTAAATTTCTTGCCATAAGTCACGAAATGCGGTTGAGAAGATTATCTACCTTGCTGTTAACTTGCAAGTTATCTCCAATGATGTCCTCCGGAATATCCCTGCGGATGGATTCGTTTCTTATGTACTGTTCAACTGACAACAACCACAGGAATACGAGGTCTTGGGTTAAATTATCTTCCCGATCGTTCCTTTCTTGTTCATTGTCTTCTCTTTCGCTTCCTGCTCGTTCCTCTTGAATTTCTTCTTCTATTCTTTCCACTTGTCTTTTATTTTCTAATTCCTTGTCAGTATGAATCGGTTGCCCCATTATATTTCCATCGCCATTGTCTTCCCTTCGTCACCGAGTATGTCTGACGATTCATTTATCCCTCCAGACAACTTGTCATTGACTGAATGTCCCAGATGATTCAACTTGTCATCGACTGAATGTCTCTGACGACTCCACTTGTCATCGACTGAATGTCTCTGACGACTCAACTTGTCATCAATTTGTTGTCACTCTCCAACCCGATTTCAAACAGGCAACGGCGCCAAATGTTCACCCGCAATGTGGTGTTTCAAACAAACATGGAGTAAACTAGAATATGTAGCAGCAGATGTATAGAATAAAATAGAACAAATGTTCATACCAGATTTACATAAAATAAGGCATTGTATTCATCCATTGATTGTATCAACAATACAGCACAATATGTCAAATACAACAACATATCCGACTACATGTATCGACTCCATATATAACTCTTGCCAAGGTGGTTGAGATATCAACCGTTGCACTGACTACATAACCATCGGGATTAATACCGACAACATTCCAAAACTAATTGTGCCCAAACATTATCTAACATATTATTATTTACTTGACTAATTACGACCGACGACCACTAACAATAATGACCGACTACAGTTGCAAACATGAAATCCAACTAATTGCAGCCCCGACAAAAGTAAACACATACCCTGTTGTAGACCTTTGTTTGTCCAAGTCGCCGGCCTTATCAAAGTCTACATATCCCTGCGGCTAAGTATCCTGTCCTCCAAAACACAAAGCATGATCTGAAGTACCTCTGAGATACTTGAATATCCACTAAACCGCCTGCCAATGAGGTTTGCCTGGATTGCTCATAAATTGGCTCACAACTCCCACTGCATAAGCAATATCCGAATGAGTACAAACCATGGCATACATGAGACTACCAACTGCAGAGGAATAGGGAACACTCTTCATGTGTTCTATGTCTTTGTTAGTTTGAGGACACATAGCTGATGACAACCGAAAGTGATCAGCCAAAGGAGTACTAACAGGTTTTGAATGCTTCATATGGAACCTGTCCAAGATTTTGTCAATGTACTTCTCTTGAGACAATCTAATTTGTCTCTTCTGTCTATCCCTGATTATTGTCATGCCAAGAATCCTGTTGACTGCCCCTAGATCTTTCATGGCAAACTGTTGTGCTAAGTGGTGCTTCAATTCCTTAACAACCCTCATGTTGCTACCAATGACTAACATATTATCAACATAAAGTAAAAGTATGACAAAATCACCTGTTGCAAGCCACTTGAAGTAGAGACACAGATCAGATTCGCAACGAATGAAGTTATGCTCAACCATGAAGCTATCAAACTTACGATACCATTGCCGCGGGGCTTGCTTAAGGCCATATAAATTGTGCTTCAGTTTGCAATATAAATGTTCTTGACCCTGTTTTATAAACCCTTTAGGCTACTTCATGTACAAATCTTCTTCAACATCTCTGTGTAGAAAAGTCATCTTGACATCAAGTTGTCAAGCTCAAGATCTCACATGGCTACCATACCCAGGACTGCGTGAATAGTTTGCATTTTGATGACAGGTGAGAATATTTCATTGAAGTCAATCCCCTTTTGCTGATCAAATCCTTTTACTACTAATCTTGCCTGGTAGCGGTGTTTACCTCCATCTTCTTCTTTCAGCTGATAGACCCACTTGTTCTTCAAAGGTCTCCGATTAGGCGGGAGCTTCACCAAGTCCCAAGTGTCATTGGCCTGCAAAGAGGCCATTTCTTCATGCATAGCTTCCATCCACTGTGCACTATTTGTGTCTTTGCAAGCTTGTTTGAAAGATGTAGGCTCAGACTGATCTGAGAGCAAAAGTTCATAATCGTCAAATTTAGTTGGAAGCTTCTTCTGCTTGGTTGACCTCTGAGGTGCTGGTAAAGTGCTAAGTTCTTCATTATTGCCCTATTCTGGTAAAACACTATGTTCCTGTTCCTTAGTTTGTTGTGCCAGGCTTGGCACAACTCTCTTATCTATCACTGGTTGCGTTGACTTGTCAAATAGCAGAGGATTGTCTATAAGTTGCGGTGAATTATTTATAGGCAGCAATGAGGTAGTAAAGGGCTGTGTATGACCATCAACAGGCTGCGTGGAGTGTGAGGAGAAAGGCAAAGAATGAACTTAGATAGGCAGCGATGAATAACCATAAAGTTGCAAATCATATTGCAAAGGTTGTGACGTATTTGGAAGTGTAGTGACCTGCTTAGACTTTTCAAACTGCAGAGAATTAGCTGGAGGCTGCGTTGACATGGAGACTCCTATAGGCAGTGTGGGAGTTGAAGGGAATAGCTACTGCATTGGAAATAATAAAGTCTAGGGTTCAACTCTATCAATGAGCGTAGAGTCACCAAGAGGCAACGAATTGACTTTGAAAAGCTGCGTTTGACCTTTGCCTGGCAACGTTGATTGTTAGAAAGACTCTGGCTACATTGAAAGTTGTACTCCCTTGGCATCATTTGAAAGGTCTCAAATAAGCTGCGGTGTATTTGAGCCAGGCGCTGTAGAAGACAAAGAGTGATGTGGGACCGAACTTGGTACAAGATTCCCCTGTATTTGTTTGACATTAGATGCATTGTCAGATATATCAACTTCTATTTATTCATTGGAAGAAGTCCCTTGATTTTGCAAAGCTGGGAAAACTTTTTCATTGAACACAACATCGCAACTATGAATAAGCTGTTTGGCGACAGGATCCCACAAACGAAACCCATACTGCTCTTCACCATAGCCAACAAATATGCAGCGCTGTGTCTTGGAATCCAACTTCGTGCGCTTTTCCTTGGGGTCATGGGCAAAGGCTTCACAGCCGAAAACTTGAAGATGAGACTATGAAATCCGTTCGCCCAACCAAACTTCTTTGGGAATATCAAAATCCAATCTGAATGAGGGGCTCTGATTGATGAGATATATGGTTGTGTTAACCGCCTCTGCCCAAAACTCCTTGCTTAGGCCTACATTGGACAACATGCATCGAGCCCTCTCAAGAATGGTTCTGTTCATTCTCTCGGCTGTACCATTTTCTTGAGGAGTGAATGGTACTACTCTTATCCTTCTAATGCCCTAATTTGCACAAAAGCCATCGAACTCCAAAGAACAATACTCGCCCCCATTGTCAGTTTGCAAACATTTGATTTTATGCCCTATTTGATTCTCTACCAGTGCTTTGCAAATTTTAAATAGACTTATAATTTTCTATTCAACATGTATACCCATAATTTTCGAGTATAATCATCAATAAAAGAGACAAAGTAATTAGCACCTCCGAAAGATGTTACATCCGTAGGTCCGAACAGATCGGAATGCACAAGCTCCAAGGGTGATGTTTTCTTGTCATGACCTGTCTTCAGAAAGCTAATTCGCCTTTTTTTTCCGTGGAGACAATGCTCACAAAACTCCAAATCCACAAATTTTAGTCCTAGTAGTTGATCCCTCTGAAGCATGACTTCAAGTCCCTTTTGGCTCATATGTCCGAGCCTCTTATGCAGCTCCCACTTCACCATGACATTCTAACAATAAAGACTACCCAATTTGCAGCCTTTTGCAAGCACCAAAACACCCTTTGTGACTTTCCAAGTATCTAAAGAAAATTTGACATCACACCCTTGAGCATAAAATTGACTTATAGAAATGAGATTCCATTTGAGTGTGGGAACATGTCTCACATCTTTCAGGTCCATTTATTTCCATTTTTCAATGTCAATATCACATCACCTTTTCCTACAATTTCACATTTTTTATTATCACCCAGAAAAACTTTTCTGAACATACCTTCTTGATAATTTGTGAAAGCACCCCGACATGGAGTAGCATGAAAAGATGCACCAGAATCAAGCACCCACGAATCTGTAATAGTATCACTCGCCAATAAAAGCAAAACACCATCTTCTTTATCATATGCAGTGTTTGCTTCGTTATTGCTCACCTTCTCTTGTGCCTTTTTGTAGTTCCAACAGTTCTTCTTTGTGTGACCAGCTTTGCCACAAAACCAACATTCTCCATTTCTGCCCCTGGACTTTGATCTTCTAGCAGATTTAGACCTTCGTCTGTTATTATTCTTGCCTCTGTCTTGACCCCTTCCTCTATTGCTAGTACTTATAGCAGTCAAGGCATCACCGGATGAGGGTTCCTGATTTTTCCTTCGCATGTCTTCACTGAGAAGAGTAGCAGCAACATCATCAAATTTGAGTTTACTCTTAGCAACCACCGAAGTGCTAGCTACCATCACCACTCCTTCCCGGCTGTTGGGTAGAGAACATAATAACAGTATTGCTTTGATTTCATCATCTAGTTTTATACCCACAAAAATTAATTGAGTGACCACAGTATTGAATTCATTGAGATGGTTTGACATGATCCCACCTCTCATTTTTAAATTATATAACTTCTTCATGATGATTACCTTGTTTGATGTCAATGCCATCTCATACATATCGGAGAGTTTATCCCAAAGATCTTTTGATATCTTCTCTACTAAAATGTTGAACAGAACATTGCTTGACAGCGAGAGAAAAATCGTGGCCCTTGCCTTCTTGTCCAATGTCTCCCATTCTTCGTCAGACATAGAACCTTGTCCTTTGCCTTTTCCTAACAATGCGACTGAGAGATCCTGCTTGATCAGCAGCAATTCCATCTGAACCTTCCACAGCCCGAAATTCTGCCCTGAAAACTTCTCGATTTTCCATTTGTCTGCTTCGTCCATTCTTCTGGAAATTCTTCACGATTTGCAACCAGCTTCACCACTGAACTATTTCGCCAAGCTTCTTCACCAAAGCTCTAATACCAATTGTTGAGCGAAGAATAGATAAAGCAAAAGCAAACAACAATTAAATAAAGACAGAAATTAAACTCAGACTAATGCAAAAAAGAAAGAAATGTTTTTTTAACGTGGTTCACCAATTGGCTACATCCACACTGAGCAGGGGATTGCTCTCTATATTATTCAGAAAATAAAACTCTCATACAAAATTACATATATCTGCAGCTCTACAATTGATCATATATCTTCTTCCTACAGCAGCGAATACACTCCACTCCAAGTCTAAAACTAGTCAACAGTAATAACCTCATTGTGGGAGATAAAAGCATGCAGAGGTCGATGCTAGGAAAGAGGAAGGAGTGGGTAACTGAACTGTTACAGATTGGACTGCACCATTAATGTATACGTTACATCAACAAATGGTTCTTGTTAGTTTCTGTTATGGTGTATTTGGTTTAACATGTCTCGTACTTTCTGTTTAGTTCATTATGTTGCTGGTCTTGTAAGGGTTCTAGTTATGTAGGGTTTTGGGGTAGTCTTTTGGTTGTAGCTGCTAATCGTGCAGTTTTTTGGAAGCTTCTTATGCGATGTCTGTCTGTAACTCATTTTATAATGCTATAATCAAGGGGAAGGGGGCCTATAGATCCCTCACTACTATATCTAAAAAATAAAATAAAAAACTTGCAGATTTGGAACCATTGGTAGAGTACCAAAATATTCACATAGTGCAGACTATATGTTTTTGATTATAGGGTAAAACAGGTTTTCAAAGGACCTGGAACTTTGTTTACAAACAAAGGGGCATCAGCTAAGCAACAACCAAAGAACAGCAAAACTGTAGTCAAGCTGCCAAGAACACCAAAGACCGCAACCTACATACAAAAGATCAGAAAGAAAAAGCACAACAAGAAAGACCACCTTAGAAGATGATATGACACACTCCTAAGACTCACTTTTGTAAGGAAAATATCTAAAATAGAGTTGAAAGGAAAATTATGGAGCAGAATAGAAATGCAAACCATCTGAATGATCCAAACGTGCAGGAGGTTGATATTATTATGAAAAATACACAATAGTGATATAACACATACCAGGTTAGAAGATGATATGACACACTCCTAAGACTCACTTTTGTAAGGAAAATATCTGAAACAGAGTTGAAAGGCAAATTATGCAGTAGAGCAGAGATGGAAATCATCTGAATGATCCAAACACACAGGAGGCTGATATCATTATGAAAAGCATGCAATAGTGATAGATTTGTACCCATATGAAAATGTCAAACTAGTTCAACTCAGGCCAAAACTATCACTGTACAAATGGGGTATTCAGGAGGTCTGTAGCTGAAACCATCCCACTTGAGACAAACTAGTAGAGTCCACAACATTTGGAATTCAGGTGTTTCGGTTTTTGAAGACTATTGAGCTTCCCTTCAAGTGTTCTTAAACTCTTGTTGTATAATAGCCATGGCGCCACTGTAAGGGGGCTGCATTTGGCTGAATTCTACTTGCATTGCTTCAGCCTAGGAGTCTCAGAGGAGTTGAAATGTAACTAAGATATGTTGTGGGCATTATTAGAGCTTGTATAGGTGTTTGGACATGTTGTGTATGTAAAAGATATCCATGAAAGCCTCAAGAAGTCATTAAACCTTTGTAATAGTTAAAGGAGATAGTGATATGAAGAGGAGATCCCTATCTTTTATGTAGTTTGCCCCCTATTTGTGTTTCTCCGAGTTGAGGGCTCTGTACACTCTATTTTATATGTGTTCTTGCTTTCATTTTACTGATATGTTCTTCCTTTATGTTTAAGTGCACTTGAAAATATAATTTTAAAGACATGGACTGCTTTTCCATCAGTTGCATAAGAAACAAACACTATTTCAATCAAATCATACTGTAAATAAGTAAGTCTTGTGTTGGCAAATTACGTATTGCAATATCCACACTTATTATGGATCAAACGAGGCTAAGTGCAAGTCCTAGGTGAATTTGATGAAAGAGAAACTCTTTGGTCATGGCATCTAAGCCGAAGGACACCCCACAAGGGGATATTAACCGATCAAAAAATTTAATTCCTCATAAATGTCATAGTTGAAATATACCATGTCTCTATGGAGTTTTTGTTTTGTTGAAAACGATGTGAAAAGATGATTTGATGAATTGAAGGATATCTCCCTGGTGGTATCCATAGAACCTATATTGGCATTGGCTTCAACTTTAACCCATTTTAGAGAAAAAAGATTTATGATCTAGCTTTTAAAATTAAGTTTAACCACTTACTAATAACCTCAACAATAGTTGGAGGCACTAGTCAAGTTCAGCTTATGATAGTTGATTTGTAGTACTCATAGACTTTGTGGAAGTCAATTAAATACAAAGGAGACGTGATAGAAAGTATATTATGTGGGTGGCTCTGCAATCACCAGAAATCATGTCACTAGTTTGGTCACAAAGGTTACACCTATAACAATAGTATTATGGCGTCTAAGAATCCAGCTTTAAGAAATTGCATCGATGAATTGGGTCAATATAGAAAATTAGGTCTTTCTCAAGGGCAAGTGTTTGCAATGCCCACTAATGTCTTCATCAAAGGTTGTCTAATAGAAGATGTTATTTTTGGTTTCCAAACAGATGGCCATAGACAAGATTGCAGTTGAGTTTTGTGTTCAGGCAAGCCAAAAAATCCCATGGCATTTTGATTGAAAGGTTTATGTTTTGTGGGATTGGTGCTGAGGAAAACACCATTACAATTTGGAGCTCTTGCCTAAGGGGGAGTGTTGTGGAACCGGGATCTTAACTCCAAAGCAACAGCAACTAAGTTGAAGTGGCAACCTAGAGGGGCAAATGCTGATCAGTTGTAACTGCATAATAACTACTTGAAGACAACTTGTGAACAGATTCTAAATTAATAAAAAATGAAAAGATAAGGAGAGTGAGGATTATGGAATCAAATAATACTTATACTGTATATAAGATGGAAATGTACATTAATGGAAAGCCTTTGATTTTCTCCAGACCTCTTTCATCTCATATGTGTTTCATTCATTGATTTTGTATCAATTTCGTATGTTTTGCTTGTGCAATATAAGAGTAAATTACTAAATTCTTTACAAAGGGAAACTTTGTGAAGCCTTGGCTATAAACAGTATAAACCTTTGAGATCCATATGGATATCACCATATACATGGCAATCTGTGTGAATTTTCTGAGAAATAGTGTATGATGGAGTAATGCAATGAAAGTGCCCGCATGTTATGGCATGCAAAGAAAAGATAATTAAACAATGTCCAACAACAAATTAATTGTCAGGAAGAAAGTTATGGTCTAGCTATGGCTAAAACTTGTTACCTTGAACCTGGAAAATAAACACTGTGAAGTGCTTCAATCAAGATATGAATTCGTTGTTTCAGTAAATGGAAAATGTGATTTCCCTCTGCATAACTGCTTCCAAATGCTGTTCGTGAAATAATGTCTGATGTAAGAACAGAAAATTCACTTACAACATCAATTTCATTGGCACCTGAAGATACCAATTTACTCCACTCTGTCACCATATTAGTGGTACTTTCTACAAATGAGGGAATCATGCCCTGCTATAGCAAATATATCATAAAAGTTAACACAGGGTGCGATTTCATTGTGTACACAAAGCATAAAGAATAGCAGAACCACTTATCTTTGTAAGAGTCAACAAGTATAAAATGAAAAGCAACTTTCAAGACATTTACTATTACAACTGAAAAGATAAATAGACAAATTCTTGGAGCATAAGGGAAAAGCAACTTTTAGGTGTGTTGTACTGGGTGTGAAAGTACCAGTTAGCCTCTGTGAAGAAATTCATTTTTGCATAAAGTAATCATGAAATATCTTTTTGTTTTATTTAGATGTTATAGGATCATGGAAATTTATGACTTCACCTTCAAGAGTTCGATGTGGAAGGCAGGATTAAGGATTCTTCTATGTTGTGCCCATTTCTCGCCTTCTAACCTCACAAGGCCTACGTATCCCAGGTGCTTAAGTGGAATTTTTCCATAGTGCCCAACCTTGTTAATTAATATCTCTTTCACAATCTCAGGATCAGGAACATAGAGCCTGGGTTTAGTCCCAAACCAGTAAACAAAATTTTGTCCTGCAGCACAGATAAATTAATATTTCATGAATTGGGTGGTCCAGATCATCCCCTTCTTATCTACTACTCATAAGCTAGGTCAGTACCCAACTAAACTGATTACAGTAGTAGGGGTCATAAAAATGAAATTCAAACTGTTCAAAAGATAGTTAAAGACAATCCAGCAAAAGGATTAGGGGCAAAAGGGAGTAGAACGTCTAAGGTTTCTTGCCAAGCAAAATTCTCAAACTATATACGACTGCCTTCATATAATTTTTTTGAATTAAGGTTAACTACTGTGAGAGAAAATAGCTCAACTAAGGTTTTAAATGGGACTGAAATTCTTTTAAAAAAATCGGTTGTTTATGGTTCAATTTGGAGGTCTTTTCCTCCAATGATTGCACCGATGAATGGTGTTCAGTGATAAGATACAGGGATATAAACTTCATCGAGAAATATGATGTTTAATTAATGCAGTTTCAACTATATTTTTACAAACGTTTCAGACGGAGTGAATAAATGTACCATAGGTTTTCTCCCATTGGTGAAAGGCAGGAAGAACTTGAGGAAATATGTTGTGTTCTGAAAGGGGCAGTGGCTTGGAGCTCTTCTCGCTGGCCATTCTAAGCATATCAGGAGCGTTTCCATAGACTAACTTATAAGGAGGACCTTGAATCCCTTGGGCTTCAATGTGCTTTTTGATTTGTAGCGGTTTCCACCATATAGCTTTTGCGACTTCCAACAGAAGAATTCCTAAACCAGCTGCAACTGTAATTATGACCAAGAAAACCCATTCCATGTTTTTGACAGATAATTTTCTAGTGTTGAATCACATAATCAGATTACAGCCCAGCACTGAATTATTGGTGTTTACTCTCTGATATCTTTACCGAATCCTACTTTTTATGTGTACAAATCAATTTGGCACAATGTCCAGAGTTGGAGCCAAAAGTAACAGACAAAAGCTATTCAATCATACTGAATATTATATCACTCACGTTCATTTTAACACAGTTTTGCTTGCAATAAGATAAAATTATAACTATAAAGTCATACCTGTGAATTAGGGTTAGGTTTCTTGGAAAATGTTGTTATGCTGAATATTGTATTAATTATGTCCATTTACAGCTGCTGAAATCTGTGGATTGGTTATATAAATTTATTAACACCTTGACAATGCCTGCTTGAAAGACTCTAGATTGCTTTTCAAAAAGTTGAAAATTTATCTCTGAAATTAAATAAAAATTATAAGTTCGGGTGGACACTAAATTATCAGATGAATTTTTTTGAGCAAGAATGCTCAGAATCACTGTGACAACCACTAAAATTGATTAGGATTTTAAGGTCACATGTACTAAATACTTATTTAACATGATAGGAATATATTTAATAAAAAAACTGCAACAAAGACAAGGGAAACGAGGAGGCTTCTTTCTGGGGAGGAACCAGATTCTCTTTCACTGGAGCGTGCATTCCTACAGTCGAGGTAGAACATTCCAGAGGTTAAGATTAGTAACAGCATTTAAAAGTTATTAAGCCCACATAGTGTTTTTTTTTTTTTTTCATTCTGTTTTTGGGATCCAAAATGTTATTGTGAAGATTTGAACATTGACCTCTAGACTGAGAATCAAGCCAGCCAACAATTTGAGCACGCCCCTCTGAAAAATGTAAACTATATTTAATCATTCACCTCAACACATTTGTCATATAGAGTCACATCTCATGTAAGAGATATGTGTCTTAGGTAAGAGACATGTGTGTCCACGTATGTTATCTATTTAAAGATATTTGGATCCATAAATTTTGTAAAGCAAATCTATTCAAGCTCTCCAATTTCAACAATTAGTAAGTATTGATTGTAAGATCATTGTTGAATCTTAAAGGAAAAATTGCAACATTGATCGCAAAGATCATTACAAAATTTAAAAAGTTATTTTGATTATAGAGATCATTGCAAATGGCAAATAATTTATTCAGTGTTATCTCTGTAAAATTGAGTGGTGCTGACAACTATGGAGAATGTCATCATCAAATGAAAAGTATTTTTCTTTTGTCAAACATCACCTCTATTATCAATGGATCTACAAAAAGACATTTTAGAGATACTCATCTACAAGAAAAATTTGACAAGAAATCACGCCAAACTCTAGCTTTGATAAACTTGTCTATTACAGGTACATTGATAGAAAATGTTTGAAATGCAACCACAACAAAAGAAGCGTGAGATGCAATCACTACAATCTTTGAGCATAAGAATGATGTGAGAGCACACATGCTTCGAACTCAATTATATAATCTAAGAATGGATAGATAAGTAACTAAGCATCTATCAAAGGTCAAGGGTATCTTAAATCGTCTCATTAATGCAATTGAGACTATAACCGGTAAAGATCTCATCTCCATAACTCTTAATAGTCTACAAAAATCATTTGAGAATTTCAAGACTACATTCACATTGAGTGAAAAATTGTCAACCCTAAAATTCAATGATCTAGAGGGTCTACTATTGCAACACGAGGAAATGTTTAATAGAGATAATGAAGTTGAATCAAGAAATGCTTTTGCCTCTAAGTTCAAGGTCAAGAAGCCTCAATGGCAAAGACATCCTATTATGAATAATGATGAACAAAGGAAAGGAAGGGTTTGTTATTATTGCAATTGTCCCAATCATTTTGAAGAGCAATGCTTTAAAAAGAAGAAAGATATAATAAAAGCAAACAAGGAGGAATGATGGTTGATTCAGATATTGAAGATGATGAAAGTCATAGACTATTTTCAATAGATGCCTCTAAATATACTCAAAACGATGATGTTTGGATTATTGATTCAGGTGTGACTCACCACATGATTGGTAATGTTGACAACTTGAGAAATGCAGCAAAGCAATCGAGAGACACTGTTACATTGGGAGATGATTCACAATTACATGTTGAAGGAGTTGGCAAAGCTCCTCTACATGTTCCAACCCAAGGTAAAACAAGTATTGATAATGTTTTATTTGTTCCAGGATTAAATAAAATCTTATCTCAGTTAGTCAAATCATTGCCAAAAACATGAAAGTTATTTTTGAAAAAGGAATTTGTAAGGTGTTTGATAGTGAGGGAAAATTAGTATGTGATGGATATGAAAGGAGGCCTATTTTATTTGAGGATAAGCTTCTCTAAAGTGTTAGTTTCAAGTGTTGCTTCAAGAAATCAGCTATTGCATGAAAGGTTTGACCATATTAACCTTGAATCACTAAAGGAAATGTTTAATCAAAATATAGTATATGGTCTTCCACCAATCACTACAAAGAAGTGTTTCTATGAAGCTTGTGTTATGGGGAAACAACATAAAGAAAAGCTTGATTCTGGAAAAATCTAGAAGGCCTCTAAGAAATTGGGGTTAGTTCATTCTGATCTTTGTGGACCTATGAAGATAATTTTCGTAGGGAAATCTTGATATTTCATGAAATTAATCGATGACTTCACATGAAAGGCCTAGGTCTATTTTTTGAAGAACAAGTTTGAAGCATTTGATGTTGTCAAAGAGTTTGTACACCAAGTTGAGAATGAAAGTGATAAAAAAATTAAAATGCTAAGATCAAATAATGGGGAGAAGTATACCTCAGATGAATTTGTCAATTTTTGCAAACAAAAAGAATTAATCTAGGTAATTCTCAACTCCATATACTCCACAACAAAATGGAGTAGTTGAAAGAATGTATAGGACACTTCAAGAAAAAGCTTAGAAATCCATGTGCTCAAGGCTTGTAATCTTGAAGACAAATTATGGGGAGAAGCAGTTCATACAACAGCTTATTTCCAAGTCAATCAAAGTTTGACTGATAGCTTAGAATGCATCTCTCGAGAAGAAGCATGATCAAGAAGGAAACAAATAGTTACAAATTTGAGAAGTTTTGGGAGCATTGTCTATAGACATTCCAAAAGAGAAGGGAAGAAAATTTGATGATAAGAGTAAAAAATGCATCCTTGTTGGATATGATGATTCTAGTAAAGCCTATCAATTGTATGATCCTAAGGCAAACAAACTTCACATATCTAGAGATGTCAATTTTGAAGAAGAGTGTCACCTTCAAGTGTCCACCACGTTGATTTGATAGAAGATGATAATGTCATATCATCATCCTAGCCCAAAAATGTTGAGTCATAATTGGAAAAGTCCTTTGAATCTATAGAAGAGAAAGAAGAAACTGATGAGCCAAATTCAAGCCCATTGTCCACTCCAAAATCTAATGTCGCTCTAAGAAGATCAGAATGAGTGGGAAGAACACCAATCAAATTGCAAGACTATGAGGTCAATTATGCATTAATGACAACTATTCTAAGTGCTCATGAACAAGCACTTTGGATGAAGCAATAAAGGAATAATATCGAAAGTGCTATGAATCAAGAGATGGATTTAATTAATCAAAACCAAACATGGAAGTTGGTTCCTTTATGTCATATCCCTATAATGATAATTTATAATTAAATATGAATGACATTAAAATTCATATTGAATATTATAAAAGCAATATATTTATTTAAATAATAAATTAAATATTACATAAATCATATATATCCTAAATCAATATTATAAATTAATATAATATATAATATATAATATATTTATTTTAAATATATTATTAAATATAAATAACAAATATAATTATTAATATAAATATAAATATTAAAATAGTATTATTATAATAACAATACATGTTAATAATTTAAATATTATTATATTATATAAGAATAGACATAAATACAATATTATAAGTTAATTATTATAAATATTATAAAGTCTATCATGTTCCAATATTAAGACATTGTTTAAATTAAAGATTTAAACAACATAATAAAGTTCGGTGAAATTGCTTTGGTAAAATATGGTATTTAGTCAATTTAAACGATAGAGATAATTACGTATATTTAAGTAAATATATATTATTATTAATACTTATTATCTAATAAATAATATTAAATAATATTACTATACTAATATTCTTTCTATAATTAAAATATAATAGATCTATTTTAATTGACAAGAGTCATAAATGACAATGATAAATATAAATATTAATAATTTATATATTATTAAATTATATATATGTAATATAAATAATAAATATAAATATTAATAACATATAATATTTTTATATTATATATGGGAATAAATATAAATATCAATATTGTTAATATAAATATAAATATAAATAATATTATTATTATCCTATACTATAATTATATAAACTAATATAAAGTGAGAGAAGCAGTTCCCATGAGATAAAGTCAGCGATTTTATATAAGTCAATCAAATATAAATAAAAGTATGTATGCAGTGATTATAATTACAACCATTATAAGACAAGTTTATTAAACAACGACAATTTGTAATGAAGACTTATGCAGCGATCACTAAAGCCACGATCTTTGGCAAAAAACCCTTGGAAATTTATAAAAGGGCATAAGGGGTATGATGGGGAAAAAGGTGTGAAGTATATATTATATAATATATAAACAGCAGCAACAATACAATAAAAATTATATTAGTCATTCCATCGAGTAAGGAAAGCATTGGAAAATAGAAAGAAAACCGCAACTATAGGTAAGGAATCTGAGGTAAAGCTACAGTAGGTAAGTAAGTATTTATGCATATTTAATACGTCAATTTATAACTATTAAAAATAAATGGTAAGATTGTTTATATATATATATATATATATATATATATATATATATATATATATATATATATAAGTAGAGGTGAATGGGAATACTATAAGTAAGAATGAAATAGAGATAAAATATATTATAATAATGATGGAAAACATGTTGCCAATAAGTAAATAACATGACAAATGATCTAATAAGAATGAGTTTATGATATGCTCGGAGCTGACTAGGACTCTATCATTAACCCCTCTATCACCATTCGAGTAGGACGTAGTTAGGGGTAGTGTAATGGACCTAGGCAACCCTCAACTGGACAAGGAACTCTGGGTGCGAGTGAAGTCCCTCGAGCCAAGAGATGAGGTACCCTGGGTGTGGGTGAAATCCTTGGGCCTAAGGTATACTTGCAAGGTTATGTGCCCTACGGTAGGTGATCCTTGTCTAGATGAGGAACCTCGGGTGTGGGTGAAGTCTCACGAGTCAAATGGTGAGGTACTCCGGGTGTGAGTGAAACCTTTGGGCCTCTGTAAGGGATGGTTGGACTATCTCCTTAGTGAAGTCATGATCGCATAGGACGGTGACCTAGAGCTGGTTAATGTCCGAGTCTACCTAATGTCCCTCCCGAGCTATATCATAAAGAATTGATGAAGGAAATAATATGTATGTGAAATGTGTCTATGAAATGGAATTGTTATAATGTATGATTATGAAATGAAAATGTATGACAACTAATGTGAATATGGATAATTGAGCACTTGAGTCTTAATGAATTTATATTGAAATAAAAGATGAATCAAATACTAATGTTCTCTTTTACTAAGTTGAAATTGTGCAAGGTTGTGAAAAATTTTGGCTTACTAGAAGGGGACATTACACTTTCCCTATTGGAAGGAAAGCCATTGATTATAAATGGGTTTTAAATCTAATGGTTCAATTGACAAGCACAAAGCAAGATTGGTAGCTAAAGGGTATAACCAAATTGAAGGTGTTGATCATGAGGAAACCTTTACTCTAGTTGCAAAGATGATCATAGTTAGAATGTTGATAGCACTTGATTCACATCACAGTTGGGAAATCCATCAAATGGACGTCAAAAGTGCATTCCTAAATGGAGATTTGAGAGAGGAGGTATATGTCACACAACCTCCTGATTTTGTTGAAAAAGGAAAGGAACACATGGTATGTTGCTTAAAGAAGGCACTATATGGATTGTAACAAGCTCCATGAGATTGGTATTAAAAATTTGATAAGTACTTTCTTGAAAGGGGACTTCAAAAATCTAATGTTGATCCAAAATTATATATTAAGAATTTTGATCACAAGGTACTATTTGTTAAGTTGTATGTTGATGATTTGCTCATTACTGATAATAATCAATCATTTATACATGATGTGAAAGAAGATATGAAGATCAATTTTGAGATGTCTGATCTTGGATTACTTCATGACTTTCTTGGAATTGAAGTGTGGCAAACAATTAGAAAAATATTTCTCTCAAATGAAGTACAATGGAAAGAAATTCTCACATGGTTCAAAATGTAAGACTATAAAGCTTCATCAACACCAATGGAGACATGAACTAAGTTTACTGAAGACCCAAATGGTAAATCAAATAACATAACACTATATAGGATTTTAATAGGAAATTTGATTTACTTGACTACTAATCATCCAAACATATCTTATGTAGTTGGAATCTTGTCTCGATTCATGGCTCATCCCAAACACAGTCATTGGTTAGCTACAATGTGAGTTTTGAGATATCTTCAAGGAACACAAAATCTTGGATTGGAGTATTTGAAAAATGAAGATTTCAAACTTGTTGGCTTTTCAGATTAAGATTGGGCAGGTTGCATAGACTCTAGAAAATCAACCTTTGGTTACTACTTCAAACTTGGATCTGCCATTGTCTCATGAAGTTGTAAGAAGCGACCTAATGTTGCTTTGTCATCCAGTAAAGCAAAGTACAAGACATTTGTTGCAACAACATGTGAAGCAATATGGCTTAAACACAACTTCTTGAGAATCTTTGACACCCACAACCTAATCCAACAATTATGTTTTGTGATAATCAAAGTGTGTTGAAGATGTCTAAGAATCTTGTGTTCCATTCTCACACAAAGTATATTGAAGTACACCATCACTTCATTCATGAGCATGTTCTCAATAAGGAAATTGAACTAGTATATACACCAACCAATGAGCAACTTGCAGATGTCTTCACTAAACCTTTGAGCAAGGATAAGTTTATATGCTTTCGAGAAGGCATTGGTGTTAAATATTCTTCATTTGTTTATGGGGGAGTGTTAAAAATTTAAACTATATATAATCACACATTTGTCATATAGAGTCACATCTCGTGTAGAAGACACATATGTCCACATATGTTATCTATTTAAAGATGTTTGGATCTATAAATTTTACATAGAGCAAATCTATTCGAGCTCTCCAATTCCAACAACCCCACTTGATTTTTCCCTTTAATAAAAAAATTGTTATTAATGGTTTATAAATACAAATATTTATAGTTTTGGGTTAGTTATTTTTATATTTTTAAGAGTTATTTTATGTAGGGTTTGGTCAAAAGATAAATGGGTCATTTGATAGTATTATTATTTACAAGTTTAATTATTTAAGAGAATTTTGGTAATTTTATAATAAAGAAGCAACTTCAATGGTATTTTAATTTATTAATATTAATGACAATTTCTAAATATATTCAACATGAGACAATAAGTATTAACCATAAGAAAGAACTTATATATATAAGATGATGATACATTATAGTTTTTTTCTCGATTAAAAATACATTATTTTTAGAAATTAAAAGAAATCATAGGCTTGTCTATTTTTTGTGTGATAAACATTTAGATGCATTGTATTACTTATTGAATGAATTTGAATGTTTGATGTTTTCTTATCTTCACAAATCATTTTTTTTAATTGCAATGTTTGTATACAATACAGACATTGAATACATAAAGACTGACCAAGATATTGAAATAAATATTATCATATTAAGAAATCATATTATAGATAGTTAGTTGTGTGAACATAACATCATATTAATAATACTTTTCCCAATTAAAATGATATGAACATAATTGAAAACATTTTAAAAGAAAAAATTAAGATTACAATTCATGAATTGGTGCAAACCATTATAAGACATTAAAATTAGAAATTTGGCATCAAGGCATTAATAACACCATTTCCAATCACTGTGTTCCCTTAATTACCCCAATATTCCCAACAAACATTAAGACAATGCTATACTATGCTATGTTTATAGTTTATAAATAAAATAATTGCATGCAATTTTCATAGAAAATGAAGTGATAAATATAATGCATTCAACTTTTAGAGGCTGCAAGGAAATCAAAGGCATCTAGGTAAATTGCAATCTAAAACAATAGTTGTAGTAGTTGTATTTGTGTGAATGGAAACAATCTGAGCTTTAAACAAATGAACTAAATCTATTTACCACTTTGAAGGAAACAATTTTCCTTTTCAAGAATATATAGCCTCCTATACCAAATATATTATCTTGCTTTGCCAAATGCAATATGAAGTATCTTATTACACTATATTGGAAAAAAAAGTATACATTCATATAATTATTTATGATACATGGGGTCTTGGCATCACATGTTAGGAAAACAATTTATTAGGAAATATAATAAATTGGGTGAAAGTTAAAACCTAATCTTACTTATTTTCTTCCAAATAAATAGCTATTATACAACATAGGGTAGACCCTAACTTGCTTGGAAACCAGTAATATTAAACTCCCAAATATTAAAATGAATTATATACCTACATTATTAAGGAAAATTCAAACTTATGTATGGTGAGGCCAAACTTTTTATTTCAAAGTTCTTGTCAAAACCCCTTCCATCAAGTGAATTTGGTATCAAGCACATGCAACATAATGAAGATAGAAAAGAGTTAGAAATAAGAACTAGTGCTCCTCACCAAGGATCCTTCTTCAACTCCATTAAATGGTGACCTTCAAATTTTCATAAACGAAGAACAACCTTGTGCTAGTTCATTCCACAAGTACATATCCAACTGTCTAATAATGCATTTTAACTACTTTTCATTATCATTCAACACATTTATCTTTTTCTTAAGCAGTTAAGAAGGACTTGTATTTGATCGTGATCATCATCTAAATGTTCTCTTCTTGAAAGCACATCCATAGTACTTTTTCAAATATAGTTGGGCTCACCATTCAGAGAGCTATCAATTACTTGAAGAGCTAGTGGCAAACATTTACACTCTACTTGTACCTACACATCAATAGAGCTAACTTAAGCAAGGGGATACAATAAATTTATGTTGATTATATGGACCTTAGATACAATGGAAATGATAAGCTATGAGATATTGGATTTACAAGAGATCAACTATATCTTGCCATTGTCAAATAACTAATCTCAAGAAATGTTTGCAATCATAGAATTTCTTCTAGTGTTTTAGTTTCATTATAGTTATTAAAAAAATATATAAGGAGTAAAACATATTAAGAATGTAAAATACACATCACATGCTATATTTTTTGTGTTTAAATGTTTTTTTATCAATTATAAAGAAAGTTGAATCTTATTGATAAGTACAAATTCTTCATTAAATTGTTCATCCTTTTTTGTAAGGTTTTTTTTTTTATAATGCAGCCTATTACAAAGCTAATCTTCACAACCATCTTTATGAGTAGGTTAAGAACATATAGTTTATATAATACATGTTGTAGATTAATATTGAAATAAATACTAAAATGTTGTATATGTAAGTGAAATCAACAAGGTGCGTGTAAGTGTGTCAATCTTGTCACTACAAAGAAGATCCATTCTATTCCTTTGCAACAAATTTTAACAAAGATAAATAAACAAACAAAGAAATGAATTATACAAGAATAAATATATTTGTATTTAATTTTGATTATTTGGGATTTAAGGAGTTTGAGCATCTTTTTCATACTTAATGTCTAGTACAATTTGCATTGTTTCGGTGTCTTTGTTTAGGTCTGTTTTCTCTTTTTCATAACTTAATGGGTGGTATATTGGGTATCTTGATGTAAACTTCTCAAAGATTTCATACTACAAACCAATTCATCCTTAAGAATAGATTAAATTTATGGGATACAACAAAATGAGGAAATTACTATCTTAATAGAAAAATGCTACTCAAACTAATATGCTTTGTGTAGGTAGATTAATGAGGTCCAATTTACTCCCAAGATTTGTCATGAAGTCAAAATCTAGAAATACAAAACTTAAATAGTTTGTAAAGTAAGTGAAAATAAATCCCTTTGTGGGGCTTCCATAAGTGAGCTCTCGTATTAAACCTTTTATTCCTACAGCTTTTAGAATATTACAAAAATTTGCAATCTTGCAAAACCTATATGTATTGTTGTTTTGTTGGCTACCATTGTTTAAAAAAACTAAGAATTGTCTTAGTCTAAAGTGACTTTCTTTTGTTCATTTTATCAATTACATGACGAATAACTCATTATCTTGTACATCCTCTACTTTTAAAGATTTAGCAATCTTCTTTCCTTTTTAGGTGGTACATGCTAGATTCAATATTTTCTTGCATTTTTTTGGAGCTACTTGGTTGGATTATTGTGAAAAGAACCAAGCCTATGGAACATTTAAAGGGCATTATTATTGAAAACTACTATACATGGAAGTTATTCTCAATTCACATTCCAAGAGACTTTGAACAATTTATTCTTTCCTTTCTACCATTTGATGTGTTAGTCTATGCATTGAAGCTCATAATTACTTTTCTTGTAAAATTGGGCTATCTCAACTAAACAATTGAATCTGTGGATGAGTAGGTTAAGAACCAACCCAAATATTATGCATCCCTCTATGAAATAGGGAATGGTATAGTTAGAAACCAATTTTTTTCCCATTGAAATGTAAATTGAAGGATATAAGTGTTATTTTTTATTGGTTTAAAATCATGGTACTAATTTTTGGATTAGACTAAAGTACCTCTTTCCTAACATTTTTAAGGTCTTATTATATATAGGAAGCTTGGCTAATTTTCTTTTCACTATTATTCCATCAATGTGTCTAGAAGAAAGTCACCCATTTGGATAACCTAGTGTTTGCACAATATATGGAACAACATATGTATCATTCTCTATGGTGGCATGATTCTAACAAGAGATTGATTCCTTAAGCTTTATTCTTGGTTATAACAATTAAATCTAGTGCTTCTTCTAGTTTCTTGGTTGGGCTAGGAAGATCCACCATACATCTGTAATGATCCATTCTAGGGGTAATCCTATAATACCCCCTTATGATATTGAATTACCTAGAGCCCTCATCCACCAAACCTGCATGCAAACATGCAAATAAAACACAAAGTAAAGTAATATGGTTTGGCCTAACAACCAAGTCTTTTGTAACGCCCTGCCAAGAAATCCCAAAGGACAACACTAAACTTGGTCAAATTAATGGAAATTTTTTTAAAAATAAAATAACAATAGGATGCCTAACATAACATAATAATCTAAACCTAGGTCCTCTAAGGTTCCTCGACTGCACCACTCACAAATCAAGATTACAAGAAACAAAGGTAACATAAAGAGATACAAACAGAGATACATCCCAATATACAAATACATGATAAGAGATCTTTTTAAACATGAACAAGACATCTCTCATGCATTTATAAACAATTATAGTAAGAACCATAAGGTCATCCTTAGCATAGTGGAAAAACATATTTTTTGCTCCAGTACTCAACTCAGTTAATAAACTTGCATATGTGTATCTAAAAGTGAACATTAGTTCCACAAAGATTATCAATAAACACAAAAGAGAACTATATACTAGCCTAAGGCCCTAAGGGGCCGACCTAATGTCTCAGGGGCTCATCCATGATGGCCTTTCCTATGTATGCATAGCGTAGAGACTTCATAGTTCGGGACATGAACTTGCAACTTTATGATTAACTAAGATGTGATATACTCATAAAAGGATTACATCTCACTCTAGAGTCTTTAACAAATCAATATACTCATATTAGAATGAGATAGAAAACAAGAACTATCCACCTTATATCATTTTCATTAGTTCTCCTAATGTTTCACATAATGAAACCAGGAGGTCTAACTCAAACTAGAAACTCACCAAATATCACCATTAACTATGCTTATCCATGAAGCAAACACAATGTCTATATTCAAAGCTACTTACCATTAATTGCATAATCTCATTTTTCATACATGAATGAATTAGAAAACTAATTACTTATACTCAACCATATCATTCCATTGCACATGATTAAAGCAAACAATGATCATGCATTAAATGAGTTTTTATCATCTTAAAGTATTGTTTCCACATGCATCTAATACAATTTACTATGTTCTAGAAGAAATATGGATCAAATAAACTTAGTCCCAAATGGATGTCACAATACAACCATTAGATAATACATCTCACATATCATGGATAGTATTGTTTCCTCTCTGCAAGGACATATATCTCACATGGATAAAGATTAGAAAAAATCACAAGACATATATTATACATTTCTACATAGTTCTACCCTATCCAAGGTCATAACCAGTGAGATAGATCCATTACAAAATTTATAAAAAAATCTACATTTTGATCATAACACTCCTATTGAATAATGAACCAACTATCTTACCACTATACTATATTTTGCAAAGCATCTACATGATTAAGCTACTTACATATATTTAGATCCATTGTGCTACAGACATACACATAAGTAGATCAATTGGTGCAGGAGCATCTTCAGGACCTGATGCCTATAGGAGGCAAAGTTTAAGTTTTTGTCTTATTTTGTGTTGTTCAATGTTAATAAGGTCAAAGCCATTTGGAGTCATTGATGAAGGTTTGGTGTCATTTAATTGAAAAAATGAAAACATTGTCAAAAGTTGTCAAGTGTTGTCATAACAACTTTTCTTGTCAAATGACAACTTTTTACAAGTTTGTTAAAAGTTGTTAAATGGTAGTTGTAGGTTGGTTGGGGGGGCATAAATTGATTATACAAACACAAATATGAGCCTCCAAGTCGAATGGAGGGTTGGTGGTTAGATGTTGGAAGTTGAAGCAATAAAAATACCTTGTTTTCTGTAGTTTCCAAATGTTTTCTACTATTATCTTGCATGGTATAGATCTGTATGATCCAGTACTAGTCTAAGACTGATTCGAGATGAAATTATAGTGAATCTAATTTCCATTTATTTTTGTTTCATCTAATTTCATGCAGATTTGAATAAGTTATGGCATTTTTATTGAGCGTAGGTCTGTAAAGTTTAGTTTTCTGAAAATGCAGTCTGAAAACATGCATGGTACAGCCTGGTACGACCTCATGTCAGGGAATGTAATAGATGGATTGAAATATATTTGTTTCTAGTTTACAATTATTTTGGTTACATGTGATTTCATTAGGTTTTGATTGAGTTATAGAATTTTTACTAACAGCAGATCTGAACCTTGCCTAGGGTTCCTAGTTTGGAACAACCTTGTTTTGCCCTATTCCATACAAAACAACCCTATCCCATTTTGACATATGTTTAACAAGGGCCAAAAGGGTATTCCAAACAAGTCTTAGATTCTGAATATCAGGTCTCTACTGAAAGTTATGACCAAAAAGATCCAAATTGTTGCACTCATGTTTTAGGCTTTAAGAGCGAGTTGTCTAAGAATGAACAAGAATGCATATTTGCATCATTTGTATTGAAACCCTATTTGGAATGTGTCAAGTTAGTCTTGTTTGAGTCCTTTCTCTGCATCATCAAAGTATTATAGTTGAATTACATCAATTTAATTTGCAAATGACATATTATCCCAAAGCATATAGAAAAGAACGTAATATAGAAAATGTAATATTAATGTCATTAGTAATCTCCTAAAAGAAGAGGACAAAAAAAAAACAATATGGCCACAAGCTCTCTTCCCAACCATAGGATTGATGCTCAATCCACCCCCGAGCTCTAAGGGTCACATAGCTCTTCCAAACTTACATGGCTTACATTTCCAAACATGACACAAATATTCGCATAACTCAAGCTTAACTTTAACACACAAAAATGGCTATTCATGTTCAACTCAACAAGATGGAACTCCTACCCACACAAACCCCAACACACACAACATCCAACATTAACTCTTCACATAGATTTCAAACACAACTACCCATTTAAACAAGGATCAACAAAGATATACATAGACCAACAAAAACTCCAATCATTCATTTTCATATCAACAAAACTCAAATCCAAAAGGCTAGATCTTACCAAGAGAATTGGCAACCCAAATATGGTAGAAACTTTCACTTTCTCCAAGCCCTTTCCTCCATTCTTCTTCACCCATGCTTTCCTTTTCTTTCCATCAAGAAATCTCCTCCCAAATGAGGAAAAACAAGAACAACCAAGAGCAAGTGAGAGAAGCCAAGGCCAAAAAGAGAAAAGCCCCCTCTCCTTTCAAAGAGAAGGAATATATATAGAAGGGAAAAAGGTAACCAACTCCTCATAACTTCCCAACCACCCAACCAACTCCAATTTTTGCCACTTTTCATAAGTGGGTAATTAAAGTGAGCTTTAGACTTTATTTAAGGGGTTTTATGGAATAAAAGGACCCCTAACCCATAGACCTACCACCTAGGAAACTTTTTATACAATTAAACCACATAAAAACTTCATAAAGCATACAATAAGTAATCACATCCACAAGAATAGCATAAGGGAAGTAGCTATGTGAACCCTTCATCAACATTGGCCATTTTTTTACCTGTATACTCAACCAAAAGTGTCAGTACTTCTCATAATTAATAGTAATTGAAACAAATGGCATATTAAAAATAACCTTCCAAGAATAATAATTGAATAGAGGATTAAATCTACACAAGTATAATTTAACTCTCCCTACTTGCATAATATCTTTTAGAGTCAACCAATGATTGATCATACTATTTAATATCAAAATATTACCACTTATCAATAATCTAATTAACCTGTAACAAATACTACTACAAGCAAATATTTAATATAAATTATTACCTTTATATTCACGCTTACTCACACTCATAATATAAAGTCACCTAGCATGATGCAATCCATTTCATATACATAATAGTATTACCAACAACGAAACATCTCCATCATTGCATACTTACGTAGATAAGGAATAGAACTCATCTGGCTATCACACAAAATCACAACAACCACTAGTTAGTTAACAATCAAAGTATAAGCAACTTGATGTATAGCGACAATAATCACTAATGTATATTGTTCAACATAAAAGATCATAAAATATACGACATAAACCATCGATGACTAGCAGGATCAATAAGGCCACAAGGGACAAGGTCTTACACTCTCCCCCCTAAGATTAGGCTTCCTCCTAGAAGTCCATTTTAACTGTCTTTAAATATCCCTATTATTTTACCTTCACCTCCAAGTTCCAAAGCCAACTATCGGCACATCCACGGTGAGAATGGAGGGGCACTACATCCTCCCCCCTAAAACTTGACGTACTCCTAGACGTCACAAACTAGGGTGGAAACATAACACATTAGTACTGCAAATTTCTATTACCAACATCAAAGCTAATTCATTACATCAAAATAATATACACTAGTTTTGCCTATGAAAATAATCCATTGAGCACAAGGACATATATTTCAAGTATGACCTATCCTTTTAGTCTTCAATGTCACAATAATAACACAATCAAGACTTGCATTTTTAAAAATGATTCCATAGTACATAAACCACTCAAAATCCTTACATATTAGCATTAACACCCATCAGTTTATTTCAAGACAAAGAAATCATTGCACCCTTTTAATCCTGACTAGCAGAATTTCTCATAAAAGTATTCAATTTCAAATGCATTACCATTTCATTACAATCCCTCTTCCAATCCACTGTTAAGCAATCGATACATCAGAATGCTACACTTCCATAAAACACAACATAATTATACACACCAAGCACACTTTCTTCCTTAAATATACATCAAGACATTCCACTTTATTCATGATTTAACATACATTCTTCACATACACATGAATGCACATCATCGGGAATCGCATCACAAGGCTACACAAGGGTCCATCTAGACACTGGGAAGCAACATACTAAACCATAATACATAATCCACGAGCCAAGAACTAATATCCATCTCACATAATCCATACCTCACACTCAGTGGCTTATTAGTGTTAGGCCACACACATAGGGTGAGACCATCCAAACAATACCACAATGACCTCTCTCTTGTTGTATAAGGTGGTTATCCTCCAAGAGATAGTCATCACACATAGGTGCGTAGTGGTCCTAGCTATATAATAGCCTCACATACCCCCATCCTCAATGTTCCCTACATCTGCTTCCTTGTATACACTCACCAAGTCCGCCTCATACGTCCTTGGAGAGGAATTGCAATATGACACATGGCCGACATCGAAACAATAAGGATAAACTAGTTTAGTCACCAAAGTCATAAAGAAAGATCAAATAAAAATTCAATTTCAACACTAAATCAAATGTAACCACGAGGGCTACATGCAAATAAAATCACAAGGTGTGGCTAACCATTATAATCAACATAAACAAAATGTCGACTTTCACAGTCAATAGAAAATCATCAATACCATAAAGAAAGTCCACAATCTTCAAAATTGCACTGTACAACACTGCGTGACTACATACTAGCCACCAAATGAGGAAGGAGGGAACAATGTCAGGCTATAGAAGTAGCCCTCATGTGGTCCAAAGTGAGCACGCCATCCACATGGCTCAGAGTGTACTCCTCGGCTACACCCTGCATCACGTCTCAGCATAGCATGGTCATACGCCAACCGGAGAAGGCATGTACTGGTCGTATGCCGCATGGCAGTGTGTCTATGGCTCCGCGGAAGTGGGCATGTGCAGAACACACCCCATATAGTGACACCTTGTGGAGAAGGTACACGTAGGCACTCACCATAGCCAGAGGTATACATGGCTAGGACATAAACATATGCTACCGACCCAAACACTATCAAAATCAAACATGAGTATCCCTCTACAAGTGTACAAGGCCCCATTACGCTCATCACACAAGTAGGCTATCAACACAATCTCATAGTGCACCTTCACGTGTCTATGTACGTGGCATCGTGTCCTCGATCCCAGCTTGCTACCATCAGCAACACAACATCATCACTAGCACTGTGTCGAAACATAAGTGGGGTGTGGCATCGTACCTATTACATCATGTCGGAACATGTATAGATACAGAATCTATCTCAGCATGGGTAACAAACCTCCCTACACATGCTGGACCTCAAAATATACATGGCGCACATGGTCTCACTTGGGTTGTCCATGCAGGTCCCTTTCACCCTAGACCTTGGCCCCCAAGTGGTGACACATGTCATCACATAGTTCCAGTTGGGTTGTCCATGCAGGTCCCTCTCACTCTTGACCCCACCCCCCAACTAACAACTCATGTGGCATATCATACCTTTTGTGAAGACAAGGTAGATGATCATCCAAGAAATATCATCAATATGCTCAAGAACTGTGGGGATTAGGCTAGCACATATGGATCAAGTACCCTGATCCATCATAAGGGGAAGTAGTGAGTACTTTTCCTTAGGATCATTTGAGCTATGACCGCTCTGCGCCGTAATATGCATACGCTACACACCCTGCCCAAGGAACTTTGTGACTACTACTACCCCTTCACAGATTGAGGGACTAGAGAACCAGAAGAAAAGAATTGTGAAACTATCTTTTGGCTACTCTTATATATAAATTTCAACCACACGTGGGTTGGCCCTCAATTAGGTAACAAACATACAAGCACACATAATGGTATGGTTAATCCCACACCTAAAATGCAACATATTCCCCATGGATGGGTACCTAGTATCACCATCCCATGGGCACACAAAGCAAGTACGGGCTATTCACAACACTCAACCAATGCACAGTTACTAGTTTCTCACATTTACAGGGGGGTTACATTTACATACCCAATTCCATTACTTTTCAAAAGATCACATAACATAAGTACATTTAATATGATTCCTTTTCTAGAACATTTTTCTCTCTACTTTTACTCATTTGATATAACATTCTATCCTCATAACAGATACATATGCAACTATCTTGTCTTCCACACAATAAGAATTTTACATAAGCACCATGAATTCCTAAATGCACCCAAGAATCATTAATACTTCCACATCAACATTCATGCATCCAGATTTCAACAAATTATACACAAGTTCCATTTTCACAAAAGAACAATAATGATCCTCTACTTAACTCTAACTAGGTGTTTAGATTAAAACATGGTATCTAACATAAGGGTCCCTGGAGCTTCTAGCCATACATTAGATATCTGAGAACACATGCATAGAGAAAGTTACTATAACTAGAAATGGGCGACAATGTTAACCAGAGATCCTAGTGCTACAACCATGGCTATGATACCAGGTGTAACGCCTCGCCAACAAACCCCAGAGGACAACACTAAATTTGGTCAAATTAATAGATTTTTTTTAAGAAAATAACAATAGGATGCCTAACATAACATAATAATCTAAACCTAGGTCCTCTAAGATTCCTCGACTACACCACTCACAAATCAAGATTACAAGAAACAAAGGTTACATAAAGAGATACAAACAGAGATGCATCCCAATATATAAATACATGATAAGAGATCTTTTTAAACAGGAACAAGACATCTCTCATGCATTTATAAACAATTATAGTAAGAACCATAAGTTCATCCTCAGCATAGTGGAAAAACATATTCTTCACTCCAGTACTCAACTCAGTTAACAAACTTGCATCTGTGCATCTAAAAGTGAACACTAGTTCCACAAAGATTATCAATAAACATAAAAGAGAACTATATACTAGCCTAAGGCCCTAAGGGGCCGACCTAATGTCTCGAGGGCTCATCCATGATGGCCTTGCCTACGTACGCGTAGTGCAGAGACTACGTAGTTCAGGACATGAACTTGCAACTATATGATTAATTAAGATGTAATATACTCATAAAAAGATTACATCTCACTCTAGAGTCTTTAACAAATCAATATACTCATATTAGAATGAGATAGAAAACTAGAACTATCTACCTTATATCATTTTCATTAGTTCTCTTAAGCTTTCACATAATGAAATCAGGAGGTCTAACTCAAACTAGCAACTCACCAAATATCACCATCAACTATGCTTATCCATGAAGCAAACACAATGTCTATATTCAAAGCTACTTACCATTAATTGCATAATCTCATTTTTCATACATGAATGAGTTAGAAAACTAATTCCTTATTTAGACATGAACTCAACCATACTATTCCCTTGCACATGCTTAAAGAGAATAATGATCATGCATTAAATGAGTTTTTATCATCTTAAAGTATTGTTTCCACATGCATCTAATACAATTTACTATGTTCTAGAAGAAATACAGATCAAATAAACTTAGTCCCAAATGGATGTCACAATACAACCATTAGTTGCCGATGATGGCATGGTTCGGTGGTTAAGTCGCTCAGGATGTAGTGGCGGCCACCAGAGTTCAAACCCCCGCTGGGCCAACGAGCTCGCAAGGCTTTACGCCTTCGCTGGGCCAAGGAGCTCGCGGGTTTGAAGTGTTCTTCCTAGGGGATGAGGTCCCCCAGTTGTGGCCTCACCGGTTCATTGCTCCGGGCAAAAGCATTCGCGTGGAGCCGGAGGGCGTGTCGTACCAGCGTCGCCGGTCACGTTAAAAAGTTTACCAGGCGCATTTAAAAAAAAAAAAAAAAAAAAACAATACAACCATTAGTTAATACATCTCACATATCAAGGATAGTATTGTTTCCTCTCTGCAAGGACATATATCTCACATTGATAAAGATTAGAATAAATCACAAGACATATATTATACATTTCTACATAGTTCTACCCTATCCAAAGTCATAACCAGTGAGATAGATCCATTACAAAATTCATAACAAAAGCTCCATTTTGATCATAACACTCCTATTGAATAATGAACCAACTATCTTACCATTATACTGTATTTTGTAAAGAATCTACATGATTAAGCTACTTACATATATTTAGATCCATTGTGCTATGGACATACACACAAGTAGATCAATTAGTGCAAGATCACCTTCAGGACCTGATGCCTATAGGAGGCAAAGTTTGAGTTTTTGTCTTATTTTGTGTTGTTCAATATTAATAAGGTCATTTTAGGCCAATATAAGTCATTTGGAGTCATTGATGAAGGTTTAGTGTCATTTAATTGAAAAAATGAAAACATTGTCAAAAGTTGTCAAGTGTTGTCATAACAACTTTTCTTATCAAATGACAACTTTTTAAAAGTTTGTTAAAATTTGTTAAATGGTATTTGTAGGTTGGTTGGGGTGGCATAACTTGATTTTACAAGCATAAATATGAGCCTCCAAGTCAAATGGAGGGTTGGTGGTTGGATTTTAGAAGTTAAAGCGATAAAAATACCTTGTTTTCTGTAGTTTCCAAATATTTTCTGTTGTTATCTTGCATGGTACAGATTTGTATGACCCAGTACTAATCTAAGAATGATTAGAGATGCAATTACAATAAATCTACTTTCTATTTCTTTTTGTTTCATCTAATTTCATGGAGATTTGAATAAGTTATGGCATTTTTATTGACAGTGGGTCTGTAAAGTTTAGTTTTCTAAAAATGTAGTCTGAAAACATGCATGGTATGGCCTGCTACGACCTCATATTAGGGAATGTAATAGATGGATGGAAAAATATTTTTTTCTAGTTTACAATGATTTTGGTTTCATGTGATTTCATTAGGTTTTGAGTGAGTTATGACATGTTTACTAATAGCAGGTCTGAACCCTGCCTAGGGTTCCTAGTTTGGAACAGTCTTGTTTTTCCCTATTCCCTACAAAACAAACCTATCCCATTTTGACATATGTTTAATAAGGGCCAAAAGGGTATTTCAAAAAGGTCTTAGATTCTAATTATTAGGTCTTTACTGAAAGTTATGACCAAAAAGATCCAAATTGCTGCACCCATGTTTTAGGCTTTGAGAGCGAGTTGTCTAAGAATGAACAAAAATGCATATTTGCATCATTTGTATTGAAAACCTATTTGGAATGTGTCAATTTAGTCTTATTTGATTCCTATCTCTGCATCATCAAAGTATTATAGTTGAGCTACATCAATTTAATTTGCAAATGACATATTATCCCAAAGTATATAGAAAAGAACATAATATAGAAAATGTAATATTAATGGACCATTAGTAATCTCCTAAAAGAAGAGGACAACAAAAACAACAATATGGCCAAAAGCTCTCCTCCCAACCATAGGATTTATGCTCAATCCACCCCCTAGCTCTAAGTGTCACATAGCTCTTCCAAACTTACATGGCTCACATTTCCAAACATGACACAAATATTCACATAACTTAAGCTTAACTTTAACACACAAAAATGGCTATTCATGTTCAACTCATCAAGATGGAACTCCTACCCACACAAACCCCAACACACACAACATGCAACATTAACTCTTCACATAGATTTCAATCACAACTACCCATTTAAACAAAGATCAACAAAGATATACATAGACCAACGAAAACTCCAATCATTCATTTTCATATCAACAAAACTAAAATCCGAAAGGGTAGATCTTTCCAAGAGAATTGGCAACCCAAATATGGTAGAAATCCTCACTTTCTCCAAGCCATTTCCTCCATTCTTCCTCACCCATCCTTTCCTTTTCTTTCCATCAATAAATCTCCTCCCAAATGAGGACAAACAAGAACAACCAAGAGCAAGTGAGAGAAGCCAAGGCCAAAAAGAGAAAAGCCCCCTCTCCTTTCAAAGAGAAGGAATATATATCGAAGGGAAAAAGGCAACCAACTCCTCATAACTTCCCAACCACCCAACCAACTCCAATTTTTGCCACTTTTCATAAGTGGGTAATTAGAGTGGGTTTTAGACTTTATTTAAGGGGTTTTATGGAATAAAAGGACCCCTAACCCATAGACCTCCCACCTAGGAAACTTTTTATACAATTAAAACCAATTAAAGACTTCATAAAACATACAATAAGTAATCACATTCACAAGAATAGCATAAGGGAAGTAGCTATGTGAACCCTTCATCAACATTGGCCATTTTTTTACTTGTATACTCAACCAAAAGTGTCAGTACTTCTCATAATTAATAGTAATTGAAACAAATGGCATATGAAAAATAACCTTCCAAGAATAATAATTGAATAGAGGATTAAATCTACACAAGTATAATTTAACTCTCCCTACTTGCATAATATCTTTTAAAGTCAACCAATGATTGATTATACTATTTAATATCAAAATATTACCACTTATCAATAATCTAATTAACCTGTAACAAATACTACTACAAGAAACTATTTAATATCAATTATTACCTTTATATTCATGCTTACTCACACTCATAATATAAAATCACCTAGCATGATGCAATCTATTTCATATACATAATAGTATTACCAACAATGAAACATCTCCATCATTACATACTTACGTAGATAAGGAATAGAACTCATTTGGCTATCACATGAAATCACAAAAACCACTAGTTAGTTAGTTAACAATCAAAGTATAAGCAACTTGATGTATAGGGACAATAATCACTAATGTATATTGTTCAACATAAAAGATCATAAAATATATGACATAAACCATCGATGACTAGCAGGATCAATAAGGCCACAAGGGATGGGGTCTTACACTCTACCCTCCTAGGATTAGGCTTCCTCCTGGAAGTCCATTTTAGCTATCTTTAAATATCCCTATTATTTTACCTTCACCTCCAAGTTCCAAAGCCAACTACTGGCACATTCACGGTGAGAATGGAGGGGTACTACATCTTTAATTTCTTAAAAGAATGTTAGGGCCTAATCAACACAACCATGAATGACATACCCTGCAATCATAGTTGTTCACAATACAAAATCTCTTGGGGTATTTTTTATAACACTTCATGAACCTTCTTCATGATCCCCATACTTTGCATACGTGTCAACAAGAGCACTCCTCAGAAAGACATTGGATTCAACCCCACTTCTAATTATCTCCTCATGGATCTCCATCCCCTAGTTGAAAGTGTCCAAATAAGCACAAGCAGGTAAATTGCTAAGAAATTTATTCAAGCTAAGCTTTAGAAGAGCTCCAAGGCTTCCTTTGTCCGTCCATTTTTTGTAGAGTGTTAGTTTCCATTCAATGTTTAGTCTTAAACATTACATGTAATTCAATAAGTAAAAGATAAATTTCAAAAGCCACTTAGTACTAATTAGACATCAAATGCATATACTTTTGGTAAGGCTAGAGATGAGAATGAATTTACAACTTTTATTCATCACTTTTATTATTAAGATTTAAATCTAATCTTGATATAATCAAAGTTAACATTGAAACTATAACCAATATTCCATGTAGCAGCTTATGTGATTTTAGTGATATCTCCTAATGGGGTTCAAGAGACCTAATAGTCCCATTAGGACCTAGATTTTTTGGTTCCTAAACCTGTAATATTTACAAAAAAAGTTATGCCAAATCGATCAAAATTTCTTAAGGTGAGTCCCTTGTGTTTTGATTTGACCTCATGCCTTAGAAAATGTTTAAATCCTGATGAAATCCAAAAAATTATAAGTGTTTTATGTTCCTATCAAAACTTTTGAGTCTATCAGGATATTCCAGAGTTTTCCTTGGTTCCCAGAACCAAGGAAAACCCCGCAATATCCTTAGTTCCTTCTCACTCCCGCTTTCCTGAATAAGTAATTCAATTTGTAATTTCGTGGAATTACGACCTGGATGTGGACATGTCATGTTTCCCCCAAAGCTCCACAATGTCTTTGCATCCCATGTGGCCCCACAAACCCATAGTTTATTCCTTATACCTCATTTGGCAATGGTCCAATGTGGATGTAGATATGTCATCTTCCTAGCTTGTCTCCTATGGCATCCAAAGGCATCCTCATCCTTCGTGGATCCCACTTACCCTTAGATCTCTACAAAGGTTCAAAAGGAAAAATGGTGAAAATAACTAAGGGAAAAAGAAAGAAAATAAGCAAAGGTTTCGGTGGTTCGACAAAATATCGAACCATCAAATTGTCGAACTAGGTTGACGGTGCAAATTTTTGCTGAAATGCCAAAATGATGAAAGGAGACAATAATGGCAATGAAGAAAACAAAGTGAAAGACAAGGTCTTTCGGTAGGTTCACATAATGGTGAACCTACCGAAAGTCAAAGAAAATCAAAGATTTAAAAGAAACAAAAGGAATGTTTCAATAGTTTGGCAAAAGGCTGAAAAGAAGAAGAAAGGAAAATGGTGAGAAGACTAAAGATGACAAATGGATTTCAGTGAGTTCACAAGTTCATGAACTTGCTGAAACACCAAAGCAAGTTTGAGAATTCTCAGTTTTACCAAAGAAACAATAGGCAAGGCAGAAAATAATGAAAGAAAGAGGAGAAATAAAATGGCTTTCACCAAGTTCGTAGGTTCGCGAACTTGCCGAAACACTGGAATAAGAAAGGATCAAAGAACCATGCGAAAAGAGGGAAAAGATGAAGAGGTTCATAAGTTCGCCAAATTGCAAATTCACTAAAAAAGATAAGAAGGAAAAGTAAAGAACAAAGAAGTGATGATTTCAGTAGTTTAGTAGGTTTGCGAACCTATGAACCTACTGAAAAGTTTGCCTGAGTTTAAAAGCACTGAAACAAATTTAAAAGATGAAAAAGGGGTACGAAATGTAAAACACGTGAGCATATATACACTCCAATGTCCCAACTACTCTTGTACACTGTAGTAAATATTCCAGGATGCCATGAATGTAGTAGGTATGCCCAACCACCATATGTACCTATGCAACATCTAGGCCTTTCATTTTAGGCAAAAATGATGTAGATGCTAACAATAATTGAATGCAAATTAGGGTGCACCATCTGAAGGCCATAAAAGATGATTTTGTTTTCATTTTATGAGCCAATTCCTAGAGGTGCAAGTGCTCACGGTGGATCTAGGGCATCAAATCAAGCCAGTCTAGGCTACAAATGTGGGGATGCTTTTGGTACAACATGTAGGAAGGATACTGTAATGAAAATATTTATATGATGATATGTCTCCTTGGAAAAATGTAATAGTTCAAGGGGGTGTTTGAACCCAGTTACTCATCCTCTCTTGCCATATTTGCTGGTATGATTGTAATAGAGATTCGATAATGTGTGACAACATTTAAATCAATACAAGCTTTTGTGTTGGGTCATTCCTTTGTTGTAAATGGATTACTACATGCCTTTTCTAGATCACTAAGTATGTCATATGGGATTTAATCTGAGAAATGCATGTAAATGCATTTCTATTTTCTATTGATTCTCTATTGGATGCATCGCCCTCCTCTTTGATGTTCATGACTCTGTTGCCCAGTGGAGTAGGCACCGGTCCAATTTGGTGAAGGGACAACAATCTTTTAAATCTAATTCTCTGTTCCGGTAGCTGTATGGGTAGGAGTATGAGTAGATTAGGTTTTACATGTTGTTCATGATTCAGTATAATAACTAGGGATAAATCTGAAGAAATATAAAACTATCTGAGTCTTGTGTGAATAATGTTTGCATCTTACCAGTTTGTGTATAGAATGTCAAATGAATTAAGCTTATGGGAATAAAAATGCTATCATATGTGGGTGCATGTGCAAGATGTACAATCAACTTAGTTAAAGGTTTTGTGTAACCAATTGTCTTGGCCTAGTGGTAGTTATGGGAGTTAAGTGTACATTGGGTATGGTTGTGAGTGTTTGCTTGTGTTTCATCTGATGCCTCTAGGAATATCCCTCCTAGGTCTAGCTGATCCTGAAGTGTAGGAGAGCATACCCACTCTCATTCATTGGCCTTAAACATCCTTAATTTGTGGATGAGCCATTTTCTCACCTTTCAGATGACATGCCTGGCCTGGAAGGAGGAGAAATGCTCTAGGATTTTGGACCTAGGTTTTTGGGACCCGACAAGTCCCATGGATATCTAGGGAGATTCCATTGTAATTCTTCAAAATTCTAACAACTATGACTAGATTACCTTAGAATTGATATGTATGACTAGATTTCCACCAAATATATTGTTTTATTTCTGTCTATTTTGAAATAGTTTCTTGACAATATTTAAGTATGTAATCTATGACATGAAACCCACAGCTCTGAATCACCATCAAATAGATCGGAAAATAGTTATCACTAGAGGAAACTGTTGTTATATTTTATGTATATATAAGGTGATATAATCTAGTCATAACTATGGATATCTAGGGAAATCTACTTATCTCTCTAAATTTTAACAACATAATGGTACTTGAACAACTTGCAAAATAATCTTATAATACTACCATCTCAAGGCACCAATATATAGGAGATATGGATACAAGATACTAGATAAATGGTATTCTAAAACAAGTGACCAATACCATCCATCCAAATCTAGGTGTCCACCTCCTTAATGGGGAATAGCACACCTTGCCAAAATCAATCAACTACTCTAAATAGTAACTCCTCTTATGCACCATACACCCACCTTGTACATGTCATAATCATCATAGGTTTTTCATAATGGTCAAATTGACAAAGATCCCAATCCTAGGTTCTCCATGGGAAGATTGACCAAATATGTCATAATATCCATTTGTAGAGTATCCTCTTATATAGCCTGATCTTTACCCGATTTCCAATATCTTCCCAATTGTAACTCCCGACTTAAATGCCATTACAATTACATGTGAGAGAATAAATATGTTATGTCAGAAAAATGAACCCTTGTGGGCTTTTTCCTTTAAGGTTTAGCTCCTGGGTCCTTAGATTGCATTTAGAGCATCTTACATGATAATTTAGACTCCTGATGAGAAAACCCTTGGGTCTTGTGACAAATGGGACCTAAGGGAGTCTATTTTAATGATCCTTGAACAAAGACAGGGGTTGGACAAGGGTGCTAGCACCCTAGTCTAGTCCTATTTTGGGTCTGCCTTAATTTCAAATATCAAGTTTTGACCGTTATTTGGGTCCCATGCTGACATCATAAGTTTTAATTACGAAATTCTTGATGGGAATCTTAATAGTTGCATATATAAGAATGTTTAGGTTATCATTTGTAAACTAGAGGATGTTTATGTTTTTAAAGCTACTGGCATACTTGTGATATCATTATGTTGCAGAGCATAACATTGTTATTGTGTTGGTTTTTGCAGGTTGGATTACATCTTCTCCTCATGGCATTGAAGAGCCTCTTCCTTCCATGAGAGATTCATCATCAAGGTGACATTTATTGTGCTTTATCATCATTATCATTTGGATTTTTGCCTCTATCCCACAACGATACACACTCTGTCTCTGACGATGGTGTTTAGAAGACTTAAATATCTCTCTAGGGCTTGATTGAGGCAAGCCTCTAAACACCACAACCCCCTCCCACACTCCTTGTGATTGCAGGTTACAGGTATCAGATCTGGAGAAAGTGGAGTTGTAGGGAAGATAGGGAAACATTGAAGATTTAGGATCCGAAAAGAAGTGAACACTGTGCATGATTCCTGGGCTAGGGCACCATCAACCTTGTCCTCTGCATTTCCATTGCCAGAAACTAAAGATATAGCAGAGATCAGTGTCAGAAGGAGATTGGGAATCCATAGAAAAAGTAGTACCTTGGACTAGGGTGCCATCACCATTGTCCTCGACATTTCTATTTTTTGGACTACGAAAAATAGTGAGTTAAGGTTCTCTGCCCTTTGTCTAATTTTGGTAGCATTTGTCATAATTCACAGATTTAATTACTATTTTTCTTAAATTAGGGTTTCAAGAGCATTAAAGCATTAATTGGCAACATTGTGTGCTAACTTCTAAATTTCTCAGCAGAAAACCAAGTGGCAACCCAATCTGATAGATGACTCTCCTCTCGATAGGAGAAGCACTCAGTTGAAAAGCCCTTGGAATGTTCCGTGGAAAGGAGAATTCAAACTAAAACAACCACACATCAAAACCCCCCTTTTAATATAAAACATTTTGGTAAATCCATGTTTTTGAACTTTTTGGCACCTTTTCGAGTGTTGTTTCATAGATTTGTATTCATTCATTTCATTGCATTCGAAAATTTACAAAAAAAATTGATATATTTTGAAAATTTAAAAAAATTGCATTCTAGGGTTTGATTGTTGACATAGTTTGCATTCATTCAATTGCATTTAATTAATTCTCTTATTTTTACATTAGATATAAAATTAATTATCATTCAATTCATTATTTTTAATATTGCAATTGAAAAATCACAAAAATTTGAAAAAATTGGAAAATTTGCAAAAAATGGCATATTAGGCTTGCATTTTTGTAAAATTTGAATCAATTCGCATCTAATTTCAACTAATTTCTGTTATTTGCATTAGATATGATCCAAAATACATAAATTCATCATTTACAATTCATTTGCATTGCATTTGGATGCTTGATTTGTTAGGAATTGCGTGAAATTTTGTATTTTTCATGAAAACCTAGTTTCGCATGAGCTATGGTTGTAGTCAAAATCTTGTTTCAGATTTTACTACCTTGTTAAAACACTCATTAGTTATGATCTATAATTGTAGTGTTGCATTATAGTGGCCTCCTTGTGAATTTTCATGTCTAGGGCTTGAAAAACTTGCATTTTTCACTAAATTTGGCCTTATCGTCTTGCTAGACTTGCGCTCCAAGCGTGTTGTAAGGGATCTCATTGAACTAATTGGATTTTATTATAATTATTATCTGCTTCCCCTTCTCAATTTCCTTACAACACCCTTTCTTTTGGGCCTTTGCATTGAAATTTTATGAAAAATTGCATACTTTCGCTATTTTTGCACAGGGGTTTGATCTAGAGTGGCACTATAAGTGTGTTGTAATGGATTTTTTGGCATTAGGTGGATATTATTACTGTTATAAGTTGTTTTCCATCATCATTTTCCTTACAAAACCCATTTCCCTACTCTTTTGCATGGAGATTTGGTGAAAATCACATATTTTGTCCTATTTTCACTAGGTTTTGGCTTATCAACTTTCAAGAGTTACTTCAAAAGTGTGTTCTGAAAGGTATTATTGCATTAGTGTATTGTTATTAGGCATATAATTTTCTTTCCCTCTTGAAAATCTTTACAACACCTCTTCTTTCACTTGTTTGCACTGTGAAAAGTTGAAAAATCAAGCATTTTTACCTTTAAACATATATTGCTTCTAGGGTTTATTCTATTAGTTTGAACATGTTGTTGCATGAGTATTATAACTCGCTTCCCTAATAGAAATATCCCTTTAAGAAGAATCATAAGACTAATGGGATCTAGTGCTCTTGAAGAAATTGGTACATTGAACACCTTCTTTACAAAAGGAGCGACACAAATGTTACAAGATACTATACCTATCACAAGTACAATGGAAGAGCAAAATTTTCATGATGTTGATGATACTATTGAGGTGACAAGACATGTGTCTAACGAAAAAATAGATAAACTTGTTAAATATTTAGACAGATTCCAAACATTTATGGAAAATGAGAGGATAGATGAAGAAGCTATTCCTGTAATTCATAACATAAGAGAATTGATAAAAGAAGGACAAGATGGTGTTAATGCAATCCATGGTTTAGCACATATTGTACAAACCAATATTATGTCAATCACTGAATGCGCAAACATAATAAATAACACTTTGTCATCATCTCATATGCAAGTATCGGTACCTATATTGATCGCGAGAATATCTACATTTAGATCGAATATTTTGACACCTAATGCAACTTCCTGTAGTAATGCTACCATTAGTATTGGAGTATCTAATGGCACTAATTCACAAAATTACAAAGCTGTCAGATTCAACTATCAAAACCTTACCCCTAAGGTGTCTTCATATCACTATCAACCACCCATTCAATCCACTTCCTCTCAACCATTTTCTACCTATCGTTATGTCCAACCACCACTCAATTATTTGCAACCTCCGCTTGTCACTAGCCACACTCAATCTCCTCCACACTTTGGTTCCAATTCCTCACCACAAGATGCATCTCCTAATGATGCTATTCTAAATCAACTTTTGCAAGGCATGATCTCTTTACAAAAAAAAGTGACAAGCTTGTCAAATGCTTCACAACCTAATATACCAACTTACCATGCTCATAATCCCTTATACTATGCAATCTTGAGAACTCCTAGGCCTGAGAAGTTCAAAACTCCTCGCATTGAAAAATATGGTGGAAAAGGCGATCCTAATACTCATGTGGCGGCGTTCACGGCTATGTGTAGTGATTTCTACTTTGAAGAGGACTTGTTAGCTAAGCTTTCTCGTGATCTCTCAAAGATACGACTCTGGAATGGTTTTTCTTGTTGCCTCTGAATTCAATACATTCCTTTTCACAATCAATTGATCAATTTCTATAACATTTCCAAGAAAACATCAGACCCCAAGTCTCTCTGATTGATTTGTTTCATTGCAAGCAAGGTCTGAAAGAGAAGTTGACTGAGTTTATTAGCCGGTATCAAGGACTTTATGCACAAATTCAATATCAGATGAAAGATGACGATGCTCAGAAGATTTATATAACAAATTTCCAACCTAACATCTGTGATAATATTCTCTTGATGAAGCATAACTCTTTTCAATACCTATGTACTGCCCTTCGTGACTACCAACTTTCTTCTAGTCAATATGAAAATCAAAATTCATCGGCTCAAGTTGGTCAATCCAAGGGTGGATCATCACAAAACAACTTTAAGAGGAATAATAAGAGTTTCATCAAGGTCAATGGACCAAATAACATTTCTCAATTGTCTACTATCACTAATCCGAAGAAGGCACCATATCAACAAAGAAAGTTCACTTCGATATCTGAGTCCTATCATTCTATCATGAATCAAGATCTGAGAAATAATCTCTTGAAACTTCCCCTGATTAAACCAGTGGATACTAACAGAATGCAAGGACCTTAATTTGATGCTAATGCCTTTTATCACTATCATCAGACACAAGGACATGATACTGAATGATGTATGTGTCTTAAACATGAAATACAAGACCTCATTGACTCAAATGTTATACATGTATTTGGTGTGAATGATAATGGGAATAAGTCGGTTGCTCCACCGAATCAGAATTTACAGATCTTCACTAATTCTTTCCCTAAGCATACGGATAACAATTTGATGGAACAAAACACACTACAGGTAGAAGAGGATTACTTAGATTATGATGAGATAATTGCTACAATTGAAGTGGATAAGGAAAATACTCAAGTATCACCTCATCCACGAAGAAGAGGTATCTACTCTGAAGTTCCTCCTCCGTTATCCCTTTAGGGATCAGGAGAGAATCAACATATACCAAAAAGACAAATGGAAACACCGAAGCAAGAGATTATGACAATAGAAAAGGTTGAAATAGTAGAAGATAGTCCTTGTTGTTACAATAGACAGAACCAACAAAACAAGAAAAATAAAAGTTGGAAACGAGCAAGATGATTATCATTAGTTGGAAATAACAGTGGTTCTCCTCCTCACAAGCAACGAAAGATTTTACATAAACAAGGAAGTGTTGAGAAAGTACCGCATGGACTCTCTAATGAAAAGCAACATCCTAATAAGAACCACTCAAGCTTCTCATACAACTTGATCGTGTACCTCTCCAAGAGGTTCGCAAGTTCCAAAATTTAGTGCAATTTCACTTACAAGTAAGTATCTCTAACCCTTTATCTCTCATGTTGTGCTTCCCCTATGATGTGTTATATGTGTTGTTAGGCCTCCTAGGATGACCCTTGATTCTCTTGTAAGGTCAAGGATACTAGGAGACCGCCTCTGTTGTGACCTTCTATTTGTATAATCATTCTTCTATATTTCATCTCCTCTAATTTCATTGTTGTGTGTTGTGTCTTATGGACATAGCATTGTGGTTGGTGAATTGGGGGAACCCTCCTACATGACTATCCCTAAAACACTTGTTCTCCTCTCTGATTTATTGTTTACCTTCCTCTAGTATTTCCATCTAGTTGGCAGATGACGAAAAAATATTATACTGATGCGGACCTAGTGTCCCTTTCACGAGTAATCAAAAAATGGACCTAGTCCATATATGACAACGGGGTTGTAACAAATTATCTGACACTTGGCTAGTGGAATCACTTTGTGATTTCTCTATCTTGATGCTGATGGGTAAGTGCACAAAGATGAGGGACCAAAATGGGGTCTTAAGATGCCACTTTTTTCTAAAATCAAGAAACATTGATGTTGGATGAAAAATTGAAGATAGCTACACTCAAAATTTGAAGACGGAACAAAAACAAGAGTCGTAGTGCTTTGAATCTAGTTTCTAAACTACTATTTTTTTCCAAAAATGGTTGAGATTAAGGGGTTCAAAAAGGGGGATCACACAACTTGGTCCTATTTTTCTCAAAAAACATAACATAGCATCTAGTGTGCTCCCCCTAAAATGTTAACTTTTTTTTAGTATTTCAATAATTGCTCCAATGAGAAATTAGCTAACACCATGTAGTTTATCCCTAATTTTTTTGATATTTGTTTCATGAATAATTAATTTTTTAGTAATTTTTAAAGTGGACACATCCTGAAAAATAGAAATTTGAGTGTGCTCCGCCCTAAAATGTTTGAAAACTAATCGAAAATCTTTTTTTTTTGAATACATGTAGAATGGAGTCTAGTTTCTAAAAATATAACTTATCAAATTTCAATGAATGGTTAAAAAAAAGCCAAAAATACTAGACACTAGTTTTTGACAAAAAATGGACACACTAACAAAATAAATTCAAGATGAAACCCTTAACATACTCAAAATGTGAAAAAAATTATATGGTTAGATAGCTAACAGAGAGATTAAGATTATGGTGCTATTTTTTTGAGTTTTCATTGAAATAAGTGCAAACCTAATGGGGAGCACGCTCTAGATTATGTGGTTTTTGCTACAATATGGAAAAATATGTCTTTGGATGTCCTAAACATAGTCCAAGACTTTAGGTTGGAAGCCCAAGACAAATCCAAGCCTTAGGCTTGGAAATAACCAAGGCAATGCATAACACGATCGCGTTATGGTGAACTAAAACAACTCTCTCTCTCTCTCTGAGAGGCAGAGAGAGATAGGGAGATAGGGAGAAAGTGATAGAGAGAGAGAAAGAGTTCTTCCATTTCCTTCATCGATAAGGGAGAGGGAGAGATAGGGAAATAGAGGAATGATAGGAGAGGAGGTAAGAGATATGAAGTTAGTGAGAGATAGATAGGTAGAGAGAGAGAGGAGACAAATAGGGAGAGGTAGAGGAGAAAGAGGGGAGAGATAGGGTGATAGAGAGTGAGTGAGATGTCTAGAGAGATAGAGAGATAAGGGAGATAGAGGTTTGGGGTTTCTCAGGTTTAGGGTTTAGGGGTTAGTGGTTATGATTTAGGGGCATTATTTAGCGTTTAGAGGTTTAGAGAGAGACTGCTTTTGGCATGCAACCCTAAACCCTTAACCCAAGAAACCCTAAACTCCTAAACCCTAAATAATGTCCCTAAACCCTAAACCCAAGAAACCCTGAATCTTTATCTTTCTATCTTTATCATCCTTATACCTCTTAATCTCTCTCCCTAAACTTGAGCAACCCTAAACTTATAAACCCTAAATATTGACCCAAAACCATAAACCTAAGAAACCATAAACACCTCTCTCTCTCTAGATAGAGAGTGAGGGACACATCCAGAGACATAGGGAAAGAGAATGAGAGGTAGAGGGATGGACATGGCCAAAGACATAGGTGGAGAGATTGAGGGGTAGTGGGATGATAGAGATAGGGAGATCAGGGAGAGATAGGGAGATAAAGGTTTAGGGTTGCTTGGGTTTTGGGGTTGAGAGAGACAGAGAGCTCAAAGGTCTCTCTCTCTCTCTCTCCTAGTTTTCCTTTTCCTTTCTAATTTCCCTTTAGATCCCACAAATTTCCCCTCTCTCCTCTCATCATTCTTCCCATCTAATCAACTTTCATTTTATCTTGTTTCCATTTCATCCTCCCAATTTATATCCTCATCCCTCTTTGCATGTCCTAGTTTTATTGTTTCCATTTTCTTTGTTGATAAGGGAGATGGAGAGGGAGGAAGAGGGAGAGAGGGGGAGATGGAGGGGAGAGAGAGGGGAGAGATAGGGAGAGAGAGAGAGTCCTAGTTTTCTTGTTTCTATTTGCTTCGTCGATAAGGGAGAGGGAGAGATGGGGAGATAGAGGAATGATGAGAGAGAGGGAGATGTCTAGAGAGATAGGGAGAGAGATTGAGAGGTAGAGGGATGATAGAGATAGGGAGATAAGGGAGATAGAGGTTTCGCATTCCTTTGTTTTAGGGTTTAGGGGTTAGGAGTTATTTTTTAGGGGAATTATTTAGGGTTTAGGAGAGAGAGATTGCTTTTGACATGCAACCCTAAACCTCTAAACCCTAATAATGCCCCTAACCCCTAACCTCTAAACTCTAAACCAAAGCAACCCTAAACCTCTATCTCTATCATCCCTCTAACTCTCAATCTCTCTTCCTATGTCTCTGGCCATGTCCCTCACTCTCTATCTCCATATCTCTCCCCTTAGTCTCCTCTATATCTCCCAATCAGTCCTCTCTCTCCAAACCCTAAACCCTATAGCTCTAAACCTTAACCCCTAAATCCATAAACCCTAGACCCTAAATAATGCCCCTAAACCTTGACCCCTAACCACTAAACCCTAAACTTGAGCAACTCTAAACTGCTAAACCCTAAACCCAAGCAACCCTAAACCTCTATTTGCCTATCTCTCCCCTATGAGGTGAGATAGGGAGATAGAGGAATGATAAGGGGGAGAGAAAGACAAGAGATAGGGAGATATGGAGAGATATATAGGTAGAGAGAGAGGAGATAGATAGGGAGAGATAGAGGAGATAGAGGGGAGAAATAGGGAGATAAAAAGTGAGTGAGATGTCCAAAGAGATAGGGAGAGAGATTGAGAGGTAGAGGGATGATAGAGATAGGGAGATAAGGGAGAGATATGGAGATAAGGGATAGATAGGGAGATAGAGGTTTGGCGTTCCTTGGTTTTAGGGTTTAGGGGTTAGGGGTTATTGTTACCCATTTTTATTTTCCAGCTCAATCAAGTGGAGCTAGTTAAGTCTTATAGTTTTAAGGGGTGCATGTCTATTATTAATGAGTGTTTTGTCAAAAAATGCATAAAAGAACTTCAATTAAATGCAATTGTTACAATCAAGAAGAACCATACAACATTGCATATTTTAAAAGGGCTTTTTCATTATTCATGAATGTCAAATGCTCCCACACAAGCTGTAGGAGTAACTGAAATAGGCAACATAAAAGTGAATTTTACTTTTGAAAGAAAATAAATGCATAGGAAAAGAAAGGGGACCCATCATTGCCTGCGAATGATGAATCTCATGGTCGAGCTGGCTGCTATCTTCCTCCATCCGTTTGAGCTCCAAAGTACCTGGAAAATAGTTTTTGTTAATGCTCAGGGTACCCAGTCTTTTCATACACAATCAGAACTTCAAAAGTACCATTCACTGTTATGTAACAATAATATATCAATAGTCATATCAGCATAAGAGGGGTCAGAATGAGCAGACACAAGTGTTATATCAGAAAGAGATAGTCCCATACAAGTCACCTCACATCATAAACAAAGGTACATTTTTTATCTAACATGTTTGCTTCTTGTGTAGGTATATGAGAAATTAGTTTGCTTATTCATCTTTTATGAAATGGCATGTGGAGAAAATGGGCTCCCATAAGGGTTGAGCCCAGCATGCTCAGAGTAATGACATTAATGTAGAGATATTCAATAGACCAAGCATCATGATGTTTTCATCATATACATGTTGCTGCTATATCAAAGGTATACAAACACATGATGCCTAAGTGGGACAGCCACCAGAAGAATATAATCTAAGTGCCATAGAAGATACAATGCAGCTACATCATAGAGCAACATCAAAAACTTCATGACAAGTCAAGAACAAGTGCATCAATCATTTGGTATGATTTGTATGGAAGTATGTACTTGAAAAGACATCATAGACTGGTGCAACAAATGGATATATGCCACAAGGACAAAAGTGCAGTGATCAATGCAAAATGATAATCAAGAAGAGGAAGTACAGTCAACTTGATAATGCAAAGTCACCAATGAAGAATGCACATTTCTAGTTGATTGTCACAGTCATATGAGATGCAAATGTGCAGTTTGAATAGCATATATAGCCATCAAATGGACAATCAAGTATCAAGTGCATAGAAGGGAAATTCATATGGTTTTGTCATACACAGAAAAGCACAAAAATGAAGTACAACCATACAAGGTATTTTTCCATCTTTTTGTTGTGATTGAAGTATGAATTTGCTGTTCAGGTATACCCCACATATAGAACAATTGAATAATGAAACAACAATATGCTTGAAAAGACATCATAGATTGGAGCAACATTAAAATAGAGAAGGGTTGCTATAAAATTAAAAGAACAATGTATCATTTCATCTTAAAGATATCATGCTCTCTATGCATAAATGAAATCACATCTCAACTAATGAAGATATAGTCATGTGCCTGAGAGATTAATAATATAGCCAGCTCTACTTGAAATAGTCATAAGATGCTACAACAGTCTCAAAAGTGAAAGGTATAGCCATATCAATGTTATGCTATAGCTACAGGAGGTAGCTTATCCAACATTTGCCATGAGTCATCAAAGGTACCAGTGGACTATAGAAAGCCATGTCATAATCAGCTACAGGGGCTTCACATTTAAAGGATGGAAGCAATGTATCCTAGAGTATTACAAGTTTAAACACCAATATGTTACAGAAACATGAATATAATGCCATCAGAAGAGGGTATACATAGGTTCCAGATGTTCATTAAGATGCTACAACAGTCTCAAAAATCAAGGGCAGCCATACCAATGTTATGCTACAACTACAGGAGGTAGCTTATCTTGCATTTGCCATGAGTCATTAAGGGTACCAGTGGTCAAAGTCATGTCATAATCAGCTACAAGGGTTTCACATTCAAAGGATTGGAGCAATGTATCCTAGAGCATTACAAGTTTAAACATCAATTGTATAGAAATGTAAGTATGACATCATGTAAGCATGGCTTCATACACAAAGAGTATGGATACAAGGTATACAAATGAGGATTGTGTCTTTTACATTATGCATTTGAGATAGTAAGATCAGACAACGGTCCTTGTCAAAACAACAGTCCATCAACATAGGGGGAAGTCATTCAAGATTGCAGGTGGACAATGATCATCATTATGACAGTTTCAAGCTTCTAGTTATGGAAGCCAAGACACTTCAAAGGATTTTTCAAATACCTTGAGTCAAAGAATTGTTTCATGGTTTTCTTGCAAGGGGAACTCTTTGAGATTAGAGTGAAAATTGGGAGTTTTGTTAAACATCATTGTTGTATCATATATGGTGTTTTTCCCCAAGAGATTTAAGTAAAAACCTAGCAATTTCTTTATGCAACAAACAAAGAATTTATTGCTTCCTATAAATGATCAGCTAAGGACAATCAATGTTCTAGAGTTATGAGAACAATAAGTAAAATAACAGTCAAAAGGGTGGAGTAGTAGAGCAGTATGCATAGAGAAAAGAAAAGCTATAGGCTGTGGCCAACACAAAAGTTTTCTGCAATAAATTTTTGAAACCCATATCATTTTTTTGAAACCCTTGTGGTTTTTTCTTCAAATCTGCAGGTGTATTGTTTATTCTTCTACCAAATGAACCAGTTGAAGGTCATACAAATAGTAAATGCACAGGAATGTCTCTTTACAGATTTTTTGTCATAGTTGGAGCTTGTTTTGAGCCAAAGAGCAGATGTAAAAGGAAAATGAAACCCATTTTGAACTCATTTCAAACAAGAATACTTAGAATGCTATCAAATTGTGGCCTCTGGCAGCGAATTCCATAGTGAAAACTCAGAAAATGAAGAGAGATTGACAGTTGAAAGACTTACTTTTTGTTTCTGCAAAGTGCTATGTGTGAAAACCACATAAATTTTCCTTAGTCGACCTTCATACCTGCCTCAAACACAGCCAAAGATAGATGCAAAGTGGTCAGCCAAGAAAATAGAGGAAATACATCATAAATGTGACAGGTTGTGGCTCGAAATGTCATAGTTTATCTCTAAAATAAAGAGAAAATGGGTTGAACAGAGAAACAATAGAGGTTTTTACCTTTCTATTATAGTTAAAATTCATGGAAAACCCTCAGAATTGCAAAAAATGTTGAGAGTTTTTTCCCACAAACCCTCTAGGCATGGCAGCAAGATGGAGAAGAGAACAAAATGCAAATGACAAAGTTTAGGGTTTTCATCCCTTATTTTGGTCGACCTAAGGTGTTTTTTCTTCATTCTTTTTGACTTGTTTTAAAAAATCATTACTATCTTTTCTAGGCCATGGGAAAGACTTCAAGTCTTTCAACCTAATCCAAAATCTTATGATGCCACACGACCTTTGCATTTTGATTTTTTCTAAAGACAAGAAATATAATGAGAAGTTGAGGAGGTCGAGTGCCTTATATTTTGGCTAAGGCATGTGTTGGTGTTTAAATCAGATGGTGGGTATGATGGTATTTATTTATTGTAATGCGCATAGGGAGTCATAAGGTTCCTGTTGTGAAGTTCACAACACGCCCCATTATGCTCCTTAGCAAAATGGGGACCCCTGCTGATGTTTTGCTTTTTGCTTCTGCTTGTGTTTTTTCTGCTTTCTGGCGGTTTGGTAAAAATGAAGGTCAGGTGCATCATCATCATGATATAGGATGAGGTTGGTCATCATCATGAGGTCAGTTTGTCAAAGTTCATATTTTGTTTTTGTGACCTCATATTTAGAAAGAGCTTGAAATTCCATGCAGGTTTGCCTTTTACTTCACTCGAAAATTCTTCCATATGTGAAAGTTATGCACGGTCAAAGCTTTGGTCAAACCTGATATTCGCAGGAGGATCATCATATTTTTATATCCTAAGTCATGTTGTTAGGATCATCATGATCTTGGTCTATCACCCGATAAAAATCATGCAGTCGCAATATCCGGACGTCAATCTTAGGTGGTAGTGTCCTTTACCCGTCAAATGGCCTTATACGCATCATCAGCATCATGATATTTTTTAGGAGGGTCATATGTTATAAACTCGGTTTTGGTTACATGAAGAGCATCATCATCATCATATTTGAACGCCCCCCCGATAATATCCTGAGGTTCGAATATCATGATGACATCAGCTTTCAGTCAAGGTAAGTTCTCCCCGTCGAGTGGTCTTTTGTATCGCGAGCATCATCATGATATCTTTGCATCGCCTAATCTTATAATATCATGCTGATCACCCTGACTTAGAAAATTCATCATCGGCATATTTGCATGCGCATGCTATAAACCTATCGGAGCGTCATCATCATGATATTTGCTGAAATTCGAAAGATGATGATGACGACTTTATATCCTCCTGACCTCCTTCTGCATAATCATGATCATCATCCTGATCTTTCACGAGGGTCATTCGCTGAAATTCGCTAAGTGATGGAGACATCATCATCATAAATCGATAAAGGGGATCATCATCTTCATATCCTCCTGATCTCCGGTTAGCGAATATCATGATGATCACCCTATCTATTTAGAAGAAGTCGATATTGCATTCCTCAACATCATGATCATATTTTACAATATCACCCTAGCGCAAATATCATGATGACCTCAACTCATCCTTGTGCTTCGAAGACAAAATATCATGATGACGTCATCATGATAATTCGATGAGGAGGGTCATCATCATATTTTTTTATCCTGTCATATCGTCAAGATCATCATGATCTTGTTTGTTCACCCGACATTTCGCGAAGTCCTCCTGCCGATGAAGTAAGACCTTTTGAAAATATCCTGATGATCATCATCATCACATTTTCCCTTCGGCAGGATTTTTTCCCAAACATGATCCGGTTGGCGAAATATCATGATGACGTCATGTTATAAGTTTAACGAAGGCTCCGAATATCATGATGACGTCATCCCGATCTGTAAACGAAGAACCAAATATCCTGATGATCATCATCATCACATTTTCCCTTCGGCAGGATTTTTTCCAAAGCACGATCCGGTTCCCAAATATGATGATGACGTCTTATTCTAGGTTCGACAGAAGCCCCAAATATGATGATGCTCATCATCATCCTGATCTTTCGAGAGGGTTGCCTTGGCCGCAAAAGGATCATATTACACTTCATCATCCTGATCATGCTCCTTAGGTGACCCGATATCATAATTATCCCCTGATCTTAACTGAACATGATGATGACGTCATCCTTAGCATTTCAATGAAGCCTGAATATCATGATGACGTCACCATCATCTTCCTTTCCTCGGCAGCATGACCATATTCATATCCTCCCATTCTTCTTCAGCATGATGATGATGATGATGTTATTCTTTTCTCCAATATGCAGAAGCGGAATATCATGATGATGAAGTATATTGACTAACGTTTTTTGACACGCCGATAGCGATAGTCATGCCGATGGGCGGGAAATGAGGCGGTGGAATTTTAAAGTGTTTTTTTTGGCGCCTCTCGCATTTTCCCGGTCAGCGATGGTTGACCCGATGAAGTTTGAGCAGTCTGAACGCTTTTTTTGACGCGTTTTGAGAGGATTCTGGATCTGATTTTCTCAATCTTGCGCAGTCACCTGGATTTAAACGCTTATTTTAATTTCATGCTATTTTTTGTGATAATTGGGAAACTTATTGCTTGTCTTGTCTTGCAGGCTTGCAGTTGAGGAAGCAGCTGGAAAGTCAACACAGTGACCTCATGAAGGAAAGGAAATCTGATCTTAGGAGCAAGAAGATAAGGATAAAGTGCGAAAAGTCAAGGCCATTCAAGTGAAAGACAGAGTTGCAGCTGGAGGTATTACTACAACAGACAAACAGAAGTTATTGCCCAGCTGCCGGAACTTCTTAGAAGGGGCAATATTTCGCCCAGATTTGACAGCTGCTCAGAGATATTTTTGAGAACTGGTTCACCTGTATTTATTGCTGTAACCAGGGGTTTGAACCAGGGGTTTAGTTAGGTTTTTGCTGTAGTGAGGACAATCAGAATGTTATATATTGTGCCTCTCTACACTGTAATACTTTACAACAGGGGCTACAACAGAGATTCTAGGAAAACACAAGTTAGCTTAGCATAGTTTAGAAGTAGAAGAAGGAGGTCGCCTGTTTGTCTGCAGTAAGGTGCGCGTGGAATGTCTGGCTGCCTTACTGTATCTGTAAAGCTTGTAAGTTCTCTGTAGTATGATCAATGAAACTAAGAGTCATTCCTACATTGTAAATCATGTATGACTATTCGTTTCTAATACAATAGAATCTGGAGTTCTGCATCTATCTTCTGAGTGTTCTCCTGCCCTTCTTTGTATTTTGAAATATCTTCTTTGAGAGCTTGCAATTTTAAATGTATGTTTGTGAAAATGCTCAAAACTTACATTTAGGGTTTTTACTGTGGATTTGATCAGATTACTGTGGTATTTACATAGTGCATAACAGAAACAATTAGATCCTTCGGTAGATTAAATGAGGTATAGAGTAGATCTTTCTAACTTTTCCCAACCCATCTGAAATATTTAGCTGAAAACGTAGAAATCCAAAGGAAATTGTCTCAAATTTGAAGAAGCATGTATAACAGAGCCATAAGTAGACAGTTTTCATAAATAGATAAAGAAGAAAGCTGCAAAAAAATCCAAGAAAACCCTCTGAAACTTGCAGCACAGTATCACCTTTATGCAAATAAACAGAATACTTGTTGAAATCTATGACCTTTTTGCATATTCTTAGGCCAGTAAACCACAAAACAATCCTAAACTACGTAAGGCCCCTTGAACATTACAGCTTCACATTGACCAACTGAACTTGACCAACCGAACCATTGTAGACTTGGGATTAGTTGAAATCTCAAATGATTCCTTCTTATCTTTCAAGTATAGTTTTAGTTCATGTCATGTGAATTTTAACTTATTGTTATGATTGCATCAAAACAATCATCAACAGTTTTCTGGCGCTAGAACCAGGGCTAGAAGGCTGTATATCGCAATCATCAACAGTTTTTTGGCACTAGAAAGAGGGCCTGATTTGGTTTAGGGTTAAAATTTTGAGTTTTAAATGTTATATTCTGAGATATGTTAGATCTCACAAAATTTCAAAAGGCCTAAAAGGGTGAAAAGAAGGTCCCATTTTTTTTAATGGACACATATGGGGACATTTTTCAAGTTAACAGTCCTTTATTTCAGGGAGCTTTGAATGAACAGTTTTATTCTCAAAGTTTATCTAATTTTTGTTTGTCTAGTTGTTGCAGGATACACCGGACTATTGAACACAATGAACTTAAATGTTTAACATTCCTCACTAGGATAGATTCATATTTGAAAGGACTAATTATTTTTTCAGATGTGTTCAGGGCTAAAAGCTGGCAGGAAAAAGAAATTTTGCAGCAACAAGCTAATACAGCACTAGAAACTAATAGGTGGTTAGAAAATACAATAGAAAAATCAATTCTGGAAGGGAATGATAACAGAGCATCTTTTCTTAGGTCATATTATGGAGGGATTGATAGTAGGTCTCTACTTCCTAATACAGGAAAAGGGGAGTGCAAGTATAAATCTTTTAAATCTTGTAGAGAGGAAACCATTTGTCAGGATAAGGTTTTTATTGCTGATCCTAATGCTTTTGGTAAAGATAGTAAAACATCTTTCCTTGAGTCATTTTATGGAAAGGAGAAATGTGGGCAAATGAAAAAATTAAAGTGCACTGAAATTGATGAGATCCCTACTATAAAAACTAGTGAAGTCATAGAGGAGAAAGTAAATCCCAATCCCATGACTGACTTCTCTGAATTGAATGACCAAGTTCAGGATTGTTGCAGGTTAATAGAAGCAGACTCCACACTGGACGATAAATGTGAGTCAGTTGATGACCAATTCTTAAAAATTGAAAATACAGAAGATCATAGAGCTGCTGTGCATAATCAGACATCCCCCCCATGCTATGTTGAAAATAAAATAGGGGAGTATTCTTGTCAATCAAAAGATGTTGTCCCACCTTTACTCTCAAGTGATTTAGAAATGATTAATTTCTGTATATCAGATGATGATGAAGATGCTTACTTAAGTACTGATGTGCAGGAAACTAATGAGAACATTGAGAGGTTTGCTGAATTTGAGGATAAACTGAACATCCAGAATGAAGAAACAAAGCTGGATGAAGATGAAGAAATGATACATCTAGAGTCATTTCTCTTTCAACTTGAAAAAGGACTAGACATAGAGCTGGGCAATGAAAATGTAGAGCTAAATGAAAAGCCAGCTATTAATAAACAAGTGTGTTCCACAGAGCTAAAGGCACATCAGGTTGTCTCTTTCCTTTCCTTAGTAAACAATGATAAATGCTATTTTGATTATGGAAATTCAAGAGATAGGACATGCATATGGATTAATCATAAACCCGATGAGTTGCCTCAGTTACTAGTTAAGAGCTATTCTGATAAACACAATGAATCTAGAATACCAGAATTTTTTTCAGAATTCAAAGATAAATCTGCTATGATGAGGACCATAACTGGTACCCTGTTACTCCTGCACAACCTAAAGAAATATGCAAGTAGGGGTGTCCTTCGGTCTTTTTCCTGGGTTTCTGTCTGCCTTGTAGAGGCTTGTATATAGTTTGGTAGGGTAGTTGTTTTTTTCGTTTTCTTTTCTTCTTTTGCTGTTTTCTTCTTTTAGGTTAGTTGTTTGTATAGTTCCTTTCTGTTTGTTTTTGCTTTTTGTTTCTTGCTTTTTGTACCAGTTTTTCTTTTGTTGTGTTGTTTGTACAGCCTGTTTGTTTGGTTTGTTTGTTGTCTCCTCAGCAGGGATCTTTATTTTACTGTAGAGTATTAAGGAGCAAAGCTAGCAACCATTCAAAATAGTATATAATTTGGGATATTCAGGTTAACCATTTGCAATTTACACATAACCTGTCACTGTCATGAATGTAGAGAGTTGTTCATCTTCTGAAGTTTTGTATTCAATAAATGTGATTGAGAATTCGAAGCAGGTTTCTCACGATGACACACCTAAAATCCTTGGGTTTGTTGAACTTACCAGTGTAGATATTAGGTGAAAAATCAGAGGTCACCCTTACTACCATTACAATTCTCAGCTTAATTTCAGCAAGTGTCCACTCCTTGCATCATGAAGTTACAAATTGCTATATCTTATGAAATCTTTCAAAGTTAGAAAACAAAAAATAAATAAATGAATAAAGCGGATTATACTGAAAATCTAGATTAAGCCATCTAAGTAACTCTACCGGGGCTATGGACGCTCGCTGGCAGTGGGGCTCTACTTAGGAGAATTGTAACGATAACCTTGCCGGGGCTATAGACGCTTGCTGGCAGCAAGGCTCTATCCGGTCGGCTATGAGGGAATATCCTCACCTACGTAGGCTAATGTCAGTCACTGGTTTGTTCAACCGATCTTCAAGATGAGGATAATTAATCACATGCACACAACTAAACTAAAAATGGAAATTCATGCATCTTTATTGAATACTTTGAGTCTCAAGCTGAATAGTAATTTGCAGGAAAAGATAGTTGGAAGTTATGAGTCCATTTCATCTAGTTTCCTTGAACACTCTGAATTTAATTGTTTTGTTTTGGTTGCTAGTTGTTGTGATGTTCACAACACGCCCCATTATGCTCCTTAGCAAAATGGGGACCCCTGCTGATGTTTTGCTTTTTGCTTCTGCTTGTGTTTTTTCTGCTTTCTGGCGGTTTGGTAAAAATGAAGGTCAGGTGCATCATCATCATGATATAGGATGAGGTTGGTCATCATCATGAGGTCAGTTTGTCAAAGTTCATATTTTGTTTCTGTGACCTCATATTTAGAAAGAGCTTGAAATTCCATGCAGGTTTGCCTTTTACTTCACTTGAAAATTCTTCCATATGTGAAAGTTATGCACGGTCAAAGCTTTGGTCAAACCTGATATTCACAGGAGGATCATCATATTTTTATATCCTAAGTCATGTTGTCAGGATCATCATGATCTTGGTCTATCACCCGATAAAAATCATGCAGTCGCAATATCCGGACGTCAATCTTAGGTGGTAGTGTCCTTTACCCGTCAAATGGCCTTATACGCATCATCAGCATCATGATATTTTTTAGGAGGGTCATATGTTATAAACTCGGTTTTGGTTACATGAAGAGCATCATCATCATCATATTTGAACGGCCCCCCGATAATATCCTGAGGTTCGAATATCATGATGACATCAGCTTTCAGTCAAGGTAAGTTCTCCCCGTCGAGTGGTCTTTTGTATCGCGAGCATCATCATGATATCTTTGTATCACCTAATCTTATAATATCATGCTGATCACCCTGACTTAGAAAATTCATCATCGGCATATTTGCATGCGCATGCTATAAACCTATCGGAGCGTCATCATCATGATATTTGCTGAAATTCGAAAGATGATGATGACGACTTTATATCCTCCTGACCTCCTTCTGCATAATCATGATCATCATCCTGATCTTTCACGAGGGTCATTCGCTGAAATTCGCTAAGTGATGGAGACATCATCATCATAAATCGATAAAGGGGATCATCATCTTCATATCCTCCTGATCTCCGGTTAGCGAATATCATGATGATCACCCTATCTATTCAGAAGAAGTCGATATTGCATTCCTCAACATCATGATCATATTTTACAATATCACCCTAGCACAAATATCATGATGACCTCAACTCATCCTTGTGCTTCGAAGACAAAATATCATGATGACGTCATCATGATAATTCGATGAGGAGGGTCATCATCATATTTTTTTATCCTGTCATATCGTCAAGATCATCATGATCTTGTTTGTTCACCCGACATTTCGCGAAGTCCTCCTGCCGATGAAGTAAGACCTTTTGAAAATATCCTGATGATCATCATCATCACATTTTCCCTTCGGCAGGATTTTTTCCCAAACATGATCCGGTTGGCGAAATATCATGATGACGTCATGTTATAAGTTTAACGAAGGCTCCGGATATCATGATGACGTCATCCCGATCTGTAAACGAAGAACCAAATATCCTGATGATCATCATCATCACATTTTCCCTTCGGCAGGATTTTTTCCAAAGCACGATCTGGTTCCCAAATATGATGATGACGTCTTATTCTAGGTTCGACAGAAGCCCCAAATATGATGATGCTCATCATCATCCTGATCTTTCGAGAGGGTTGCCTTGGCCGCAAAAGGATCATATTACACTTCATCATCCTGATCATGCTCCTTAGGTGACCCGATATCATAATTATCCCCTGATCTTAACTGAACATGATGATGACGTCATCCTTAGCATTTCAATGAAGCCCGAATATGATGATGACGTCACCATCATCTTCCTTTCCTCGGCAGCATGACCATATTCATATCCTCCCATTCTTCTTCAACATGATGATGATGATGATGTTATTCTTTTCTCTAATATGCAGAAGCGGAATATCATGATGATGAAGTATATCGACTAACACGTTTTTTGACACGCCGATAGCGATAGTCATGCCGATGGGCGGGAAATGAGGTGGTGGAATTTTAAAGTGTTTTTTTTGGCGCCTCTCGCATTTTCCCGGTCAGCGATGGTTGACCCGATGAAGTTTGAGCAGTCTGAACGCTTTTTTTGACGCGTTTTGAGAGGATTCTGGATCTGATTTTCTCAATCTTGCGCAGTCACCTGGATTTAAACGCTTATTTTAATTTCATGCTATTTTTTGTGATAAATGTGAAACTTATTGCTTGTCTTGTCTTGCAGGCTTGCAGTTGAGGAAGCAGCTGGAAAGTGTTGGTCATGATGTTAGTCATTCGCAAACATAGAATAAAAGTTACACAACAACCTTTACTCATCTTGAAAGATACGATGAATTCAAAGAATTCATGATCCCAAGTCTCCGTTGATTAGGTCTTAATCTACTGACGTTACTCAGTGGTTGATGTGTGTTGCTGTTTTCCATTCAGGGGCCTTACGTGTTTCTGCACTGTTCATCATCATCATCTTCAAATATCCTGCTCTGGATGTTCGCTCTGCAAGTCTCCAACAATTCTACCTCTGCACTGTAAATTTAGTCAAATAATGTGCATACAGGCTGATATTTGCATGATCTCTACCATTATTTATGATTCTTTGCATGATATTTTCAATACTACATGCATTTAACCAAATATGCTAAGGATCTTCAGTTACCTACGGGATTTCAGCATATTTCACTGTTTCTGCTTGTTATTTATCATGATTTGCAGTTATGGTGATGAATTAATGAAATTGAAAAAAAGGAAAAGGGTTAGAGAGTGAGATTCCTAAAATTACTGGACTTAGATCACTGATTCACATACAAGCTCCCATACTTGCAATGAAAAGAAGGAAAACTAAAAATCATACTTCACCAGGACATTCCACAAATCCGCATGATCTAGTGCAAAGCTTCAAAGGAAAGTTGACAACAACATGTAATGAAATGAAAGCGCTTCCAGTTGAACACAGCATTCACCAGTACATATCCAGAAATCAACAGAAGATTACGTAAAATTTTACAATCAGGATGTAATCTGGAACTTCATATTCATTCAGTATGCTCAAGAACAGGTACATTTACAGTGATCTGAGGAAAGAACCTTGACATTTCAACAATTCTATCCTCATTAGTCTCAGTAATCCGATCTCCTAACTTATTCTACAGTAATGGACTCTTTGCGCCAGATGCGTCTGTGTATTCTAATGTATTTCTCTCCTTTTAAAAAATGACAAGCTCCGGATGTTATATAGAGCAACTGCCAGAAAACGGCTACAATGATCCAAGGATCAGGATCCCCTCATAGCCATCAACGGCCCAGATGAAAAGCACATGCTTCGTCAGTTAGCAAATGTACAGCTGGCACAGAATATTCCAGCATCTTCAACTTGATTCAGCCTCCAGCTGGCGAACAACATATTTGACAATATCCTCCTCATGTCTGGTCCCTGTTGACTCTATGCGCAACTTTGTAATGCTCAGCTTCAGCAGCATCATCATGATCTCAACGCTCAGCTTCAGCAGCATCATGACCTCAATATTCAGCTTTAGCAGCATCATGACTTCAATGTTCAGCTTCAGCAGCATCATGACTTCAATGTTCAGCTTCAGCAGCATCATGACTTCAATGTTCAGCTTCAGCAGCATCATGATGATCTCCTGCAAGTAAACAGACAAACATAAGGTTCATCATCATCATGATAAACAACAGGAAGTAAACACCTTATTAAACATACCTCCCCATGTGCAGCTACAGGCAACCAGGTCTTACCTGTGAAAAAATATGCACTAAATGCATAAACAGCATGAAAACAACCAGGTCAACCCTCGTTGACCAAAATCAGGTAGTCGGGCTTTCAGATTTCCATCGCTTCATGTTTTTGCCCATTTTCTTGCATATCGGGTTCGAAATATGATGATGATGACCCAGACTATACAAGGAAATAATCGCCTTTCAACCATCCTTAGAAACCGGCCTTGCATCATCATCATATTTGCATCGGCGTGACTACATATGATCAGGGTGACAATTTTACCTCAGGCCGACGGCAACAGTTATACCGACGCCAAAAAAATCATGATGATGACCAACTATATGCCTCTTGTCTGTCCGCAGGATATTTGAAATATGATGATCCTCCTTTCCTAATGCTCTGATGGAAAGTACATCAGGATGTTTTGTTTTTGCACATTCGGGAAAGAAAGACATCGTCATCATCATCATGATGAAGACAAACAGGAGGACTTGGAAAATGATCCTGCCGCTGAGGAAAATCATGATGACGTCATCGTCATCATCAGGCTTGGTTAAAATGCAAAGGGATGACGTCATCGTCATCATCATGTTTCGTCAAGATCAGGAGGTAAATGGAATATCGGGTTCCCTCCAAGGAAGATGATCAGGTCATGAAAGCAGCATGACCCCCTTTTCGGCCAAGGCAACCCTCTCGAAAGATTAGGATGATGATGATCATCATCATCATATTCGCACTGGGCGATCAAAAATATGATCCTGCTGAAAGTCCTGATGACGTCATCAGGATATCCGGGGCTCGTGTTAATCTTCGAAGATGACGTCATCGTCATCATCATATTGGCGAAATGGATCACGCCCTGGAAAAAATCCTGCCGAAGGAGAAGGTGATGATGACGTCATCGTCATCATCATATTCGCAAACGTTTATACTTGTCGGCAGGATGACATTAAGAAATGTCGGGTAGGGAAAGATCATGATGATGATGTTCAACATGACTTGGTCGTGCGCGCGCAAATTATGCAGATGGCAGATTTCTCTAAGTAAGGTGATATTATAATATCAGCATGATATTATAATATCGGGTGATGCCAAATATCATGATGATGCAATGCGAGAATATCATGATGCTGATGATGCTAGAATATCATGATGCTCGCTTGACGGGCAAAACACACTAGCATTTAAGATTGACGTCCGGATGTTTCGGGACTGCATGATTTTCATCAGGTGATAAAGTAAGATCATGATGATGACCTTTGTCGATATAAAAGACCGCCTGACGGGAAAAGATTACAACGACTTAAACTTGACGTCCGGATGTTTCGACCTCAGGATATTATCGGGGGGCTTTTCAAATATCATGATGATGATGTTCATATAGCAATTATCAGGTTTGACCAAAACTTTGACTGCTCACAACTCCCTCATATGGACGAATTTTCAAGTGATGTAAAAGGCAAACCTGCATGAAATTTCAAACTCTTTCTAACCATGAGGTCATAGAAACAAAATATGAACTTTGAAAAACTAACCTCATGATGATGACCTACCTCATCCTGACCTTCATGATGATGATGCACCTGACCTATTTTTTACCAAAACCGCCAGAAACAGACAACACAAGCCAAAACAAAAGCTGGGTCCCTGTTTTGCCAAGTCAAAATGGGGCGTGTTGTGTAACCACACAACAACTTGCCACCAAAGAAAACAACAAAATTCAAATGATTCAAGTGATATGATCATATTCATCTATAGTATTCTAATTCTGTCTAAGTAAATCATCATGATCTTTGAATGATAAAATTTCATTATGGTGATAAAGCTAACAAAGGATCATGTGTGTGCAGATGATTAATTATCCTCATCTTGAAAGCAAGTTGAAAACATAAGTAACTGGTGTTAAACTACATAGTTGGAGATCATCCCTCATAGCCAACCTGGATAGAGCCTTGCTGCCAGCAGGTGTCTATAACCCCGGCAAGGTTATCTATACAATCTCCCTAAGTAGAGCCCCACTGCCAGCAGGCGTCCATAGCCCCGGTAGAGTTACTTAGATGGCCTAATTTTATTTTGTTTATATATTTTCCATTTATACTTATATTTAATATCATCATGTCAGCTCATTTGTACAAAGTGTAGTCACTTGCAGCTTTAGGTTGGAGATTGTATTGGTAGCAAGGGAGTCCCTTTAGATTTTTCACTTAACACCTATACTCATATCTTCAACAAACCCAAGGCTGTTAGGTGTTTCATTGTGTTTGATTCACTTTGGATAAGAAAAAGTACCCTGATGAAAAGACATCATAAACCTGATCATGATTATTTATCAGAATGAATTACAATCTATATCTAAATCTGATCTCATCACTTGAATCCTAACAATTTAGTTATTTTCTTAGGTGATGAAGTGCATCATCCTGACTTACCAGAACAAGGTCCCAACCAACAAAACAACAACAACAAGCAAACACTGTACAAACAACTATACAAATATACAATATGATACACAAGACTGCCATGAAGTCACTCAGGCCTGGAAATAATGTTTGAGGAATTGTCCATTGACTGGCAACGGGACATCCTCACCTGTCAGGTTCTTAAGCCTATAAGTGCTGTCTCCTAAAATTTCAGAAATCTGAAAGGGACCTATCCATAGTCTGTCAAACTTACCATGATCACCTTTCCTTTCATGGGCTTTATCCCACATCAGGACTAAATCTGATATCCTGAAAGCTTTAATTTTGGCTCTCTTGTCAAACCAACGTTTGACAACAGCCTGATGTTTTGCAAATTGGTCAATTGCTTGGCTTCGTTTTTCTTCCAGATGCATCAACTGAAGCAACCTGACTTCTTGTTTATTATCTATGCCTAGATAGTCTTGGGCAAACTGCAGAGTAGGAATTTTCAAGTTTACAGGGAGGATAGGATCTACCCCATATACTAGCTGGAAAGGTGAGTTTCCTAATGCAATTTTCATTCTAGTTCTGTCTACCCATAAGGCATACTTCAGAAATGAGTTCCATTCCCTGGGCTTTTTCTCTATCAATTTTCTTATGATACTCAGTAAATTCTTATTGGTGGATTCTGCTAATCCATTTCCCTGGGGATAGTAATTGGATGAGAACTTAAGTATAATCCCATGATCAAAAGCCCAACTTGACAATTTAGTGGAAATGAAGGCAGAACCATTATCACTTACCAATGCATAAGGAGTTCCATACCTGGTGACAATGTTGCTTTCCAGAAATTTAATGACATCATCAGCAGTACAAGTTTTGCTGCTGATAGCCTCAGTCCATCTGGTACAATAATCAGTAATTGTTAGGACATACCTCTGGCCTGAAGAAGACGGAGGATTGATTGGTCCTATGAAATCCATGCCCCATTGTGCAAATGGGCGCTCCTCCATCACTGGCTGCAATGGTTGTGCAGCATACTTTTCTCTGTTGGCAGCAACCTGGCAAACATGACAACATTTAACATGATCAGCTGTGTGTTTAAAAATGGTAGGCTAGTAATATCCTGCTCTGAGGATTGCATGTGTTGTGGCCAACGCTGATCCGTGGGCAGTTCCAAACTTGTCATGTAGCTCTGTCAAGACTTTATTGGCTTCTGGTTTCTCTAAGCATCTCAGGTATATCCCTTCATAATTCTTTTTAAACAGGGCTCCTCCCTTCATCATATATTTCTGGGATCTCATCTTTAAGGCTCTTCTCTGTGAAGCCTGCATCCTCAAAGGACATCTTCCAGTGATCAGGATGTGCCTGATGTCTGAATACCATTCTTTATTGTCATTCTCATCTATCACATACTGTTGACTGATGATGTTTGGATCAGTTTCAGATATCATCTGGCTCAGAGCCTGTCCTCTTACTAGCTTCATGGGTGTGATCTCCATGTCATATTCTTGTAGTACCGTAATCCATTTGGCCCTTTTTTCACCAGGTTCACTCTGCATCAGCAGCATCTTTACTGCTGCATCTGGTACCACAGCAATCACTTTGCTCCTCAGTATATAATGTCTGAACTTTTTTACTGCTCTGACTAATGCAAGTGCCTGTCTTTCAACATCTACATATCTTAACTCAGCATCCCTGAAAGGACAGCTCATGAAGGCAATTGGTTTCTCTTCTTTATCTTCATTTCTTTGAGTTAACACCGCTGCAGAAGTATGTTCTGAAGCAAATGAGTAGATGTAGAAATCTTTTGTATAATCTGGACTAATGAGGACAGGAGCATCTGAAATGGCCTTCTTTATATCTTCAAAAGCAGCTCTGGCTTCTGGTGTCCAGTCAATTTGTGCATCTTTTTTCAACATGGCATTCAGTGGTCTGACAATCTCAGCAAAGCCAGTGATGAACTTCCTCACAAAATTTATCTTACCAAAATAAGATTTAAGCTCCTTTTTGCTTCCTGGAAGTGGTAATTTCATAATAGATTCCACCCTGTCAGGATCAATGATAATCCCATCTTCTGTGATTAGGTGGCCTAGTAACTTTCCTGTTGTGACCCCGAATATGCACTTCTTGGGATTCAAAGATATTCCATATTCTTCACACTTCTTCAGCACACTTCTGAGGTCAGCAACATGATTCCCCCTTTCTTTGGAGAACACTGTCAGGTCATCCATGTAGATGACTATACATTTTCCTATTAAGCCTCTGAAGGCTATGTCCATTGCTCGCTGGAATGTAGCTCCAGCATTTATCAATCCAAACGGCATACGTCTATATGCAAATATCCCCCATTTTGTGGTGAAGGCAGTCTTTAATCTGTCAATTTTGTCAACCATCACTTGGTTGTATCCTGAAAAACCGTCCAAGAAGGACATCATCTTGGCTCCATTTACCATCTGCAGAACCTCATCCAAAGAGGGCAAAGGATAGTTATCCTTTTCTGATGCTCTGTTCAGGTTCCTGAAATCCACACACAATCTGATGTCTCCATTCTTCTTCCTGACTGGTACCAGATTTGCCACCCAAGTGGAGTGCCTTACTGGAAATATTATCTGGGCATTTAACAATTTCTTGACTTCCTCAAGGATGATGGGCTCAAGCAGAGCATTGACTGGCCTCTGCTTCTGTCTGAAAGGTTTTGCATCTGGCTTGAGGGGTATAGTATGAGTTATGACAGAAGTGTCATACGTCTTCAGCTCGTCATAAGTCCATGCAATTACATGTATATAATCCTTAAGGGCTTGAGTTATTCCATCTAACTCTTCAGGTGTACAAACCTTACCCAACAAGACATTCTTTTTGTCATCAGCTTGTCCAATATTCACCTGTGAATATTGACCTCCATCTGCCTTAGGCAGATCCTTATGCTTGAGCATATTATCCAGATCAAAGGCTCTTTCTAATTCAATCATACCTTTGGGAATTGTGTTGCCAGGCAACTCTAAAATCTCATCTTCTTCCCAGACATGATCTTCCATACCATTTTCATCTATGATCTGAGCTTCAAATACATCTCTGTTTGATATGAAGTCCAGGATGTGCTGATCATCATCAAACACTTGGAGATTGGTCACATTATCGGGTACCGAAGGTACTGACACCAATTCTACTGAAAATCTCGTCAGACCAGATATAGACAGTGGTTCCAGCGTACTGGCGGCCTGAGCAAGTGCATCTGCCCTTTGGTTCTGTTCTCTTGGCACATGAACAATGTTGAAGGCGTCAAAGTCTTCAATCAGGTCCCACACACGATGTCTGTAATTTGACAGCTTTCTGTAGTTACAAGAGTAAATTCCTCTTACTTGTCTCACAACTAGTTCTGAATCTCCAAAGACATGCAGGATCTTCACCTTCTTCTTATGTGCAAACAACAGTCCATGAATCAGAGCTTCATACTCTGTGACATTATTAGTGCAGGGGAACTGTAGTCTGTAAGCTGCTAAATGGGATTTCCCTGATGGATCAGTAAGGTCAATCCCTACTCCAGAACCTTGCTTGGATTTGGATCCATCAAACCTCAGGATCCAAGGCTTATCTTCAGCAGGACATTTATTTGAACTTTCCTTTTTCTTTGCAGCTCTGGCTGCTGCTCCGCCTGATATCCACCTTAACTTAGGTGTGTCACCTTCAAGCTTCTTCTTTCCTTTATCTGATGAGCCTGATGGCTTTTCTGTTTTCTCTTCAATCCTAGCAGGAGGATGATGCTCAGCACATACAACTGCATGCTTCTTCAAAATGTGCAAGCACAGTGAGCAAGTGGTTTCTGAGTGAGGCGCCTCATGCAGCCTACACCAACTTTTGATTAAAACCTCCTGGGGAGATCTACACTGTTGTGTCATTTTTTCTATTTCTTTGACCAGAAATTCTTCGAACTTCGTCAGGTCACTGCCTTTATCCTCATCAGACAACTCGTAGTCCGGTTCCATGAAGCAATCACTACCAGGAGTGATCTTTTCCTTTCTCGCATCATTTGTCTGATTGGACACCAGGATCTCTTCTGTTTTTCGGATATGATCCTCATCAGGATCCGTCGACTCTTCTGTTCCTGCAGAAGACAAATAAAAATTAGTATCATCATCATCATCAGATGTAGCACTCACCTCGGAATATGATGATGATGCCTCACTGTACGTCTGCTCCAGCATGATCATGTCTAAGCATGGCTCGCAAGTCTTTTCCGAGTGTGCTTCTCCATGCAATCTGCACCATCCGTCAATCAAAATATCATTAGCAGGTATATTTAATAATTGACAACGTTTTATCTGAGTAGATAAATGCATCTGAAAATCCCTGAAGCGATCTATTTCATTGTCATTATCAGGATCATTATTAAGTTCTACAACTGGCATATCCTCATGATAATCATCATCATGATGATGATGAACATCAAGCATCAGGACCTCTTCTATTTGGACAGTTTGCGGCCTGATGTGATAAACTCCAGGTTCTACGTTTACATACATGATCTCATTTGTTCTGTTATATTCCGTGATCATATGTTTCATCCTAGGCTCAGCATCAATCCTGATCTGATTAGGTATACCTTTCCATGGCAACCACATGTGACTGAAGTCTGTTGACATGTATCCGTTAAGCGTTTTAGACCAGTCCCGGCTAAGCAACATCCCATATGTATCAGGTATGTCAACTACCTGAATGTCAATGTAATACTGGATCCTAGGATCAGACGCTAGCTGCATGTGAATATGAGTGAGTTCTCCTACGACATTTACTTCTGTCTTGTCCAGTTGAGTGACCTTCTTTAATGATTTAGCAGGATGCAGTCCTAATGCGTTGCATATTGACAAAGGCATAACATTAGTTGAGGCTCCTGAATCAACTAAGCAGTTGTGCAAATTCTTACTGAACATTCTTATGGTGAGGAGAAACGGAGGTGATTCAGTTTTATCTCTGTACAAGGTCATGTGAGAGGTTTCAGCAGCTTGGACTGTGGCTGACACTTTGGGCTTGACAGTGCTATCTTTAGCAGTATGGTCTCTGCTATTGGATTGACTCGAAAGGTGATTATCCTCTTTAGAAGCAGGATCATCCAGCGACTTCATGAATGCCCTTTTGATGGCAGGAGTTTTCAGTAACTCAGATAGGGACAGGCTGATCTTGATTTTCTTCATTTCATCAGCCAAATAGCTGACTAACCTGTCAGACTCATGAGGTGCATTTGCAACTTTTGTTACTGTGTTTTGAGGAGACAAGTACTGAGCATTCACCTTAGGGAACCCAGGGTTATTGCTAGCCTTAGGATCAGGAGGTGTGTTGAAGTTATTTGGAGGTAGAGATGATGTCAATGGACCGGCAGGTCTGTTGGCATTACTCCTCAGGTTATAATTGTGCTTACCAGGGTATTGCTGCTGGTATGCATGTACTTCCTCATGCTCTCTTGTAGGTTCATTTTCATCCTCAAAAGGGAAGACATAATTTGCTTCAAAGGTTAAGGCAGATTCTTCACAGGTCTGATTATATTCTTGATGAGGCTGATTAGTGTAGGTTTCCAGCACAAAAGCTGAGTCATATCCACAAGGAACTATTTCATTTCCTTCTGCCTGAGGTGGATTTCCAGAAGTATTAGACACTTCAGTCTGAAAGATGCTGGCAGCAATCCTAAATTGTGGACAATCTAATTCTGCATGTGCATTGGTGTTGTGAATCCTGCACCAATTGGTAAGGGCTGCCTCAGCAAGATTGACTCTAGTAGTCTGTTTGGCTTCACCAGGAGGCTGATTGTCTAGGGGTGATGGTAATGAACCATTATTTGGCCTGGAGTTCCACACTCTAGGCTGCCTAGGAGGATTATTGTTATTTGCAGCACTACCGTTGAAGTTATTGTTGTATCCTCTGTCAGGGTAATTTGGTCTGTCATTGGAATAACTCCTATTCTGACCTGACTGTGAATAAAACCCTTGGTTTCTCAAGTGTGTTACTTCTGTGGTGAGCTTTCTCAACTGAGCAGCAATTTCTTTGATTTCCTCTTTCTCCTCTTGAGCTTTGGCCACTACATTTTCAGGCTGAGGCTGGAAAAAGGAAGATCCATGGTTATTGTGGGATAGGTCTGTACCCTGAGGTGTCTGAGTATGTGCAGGATATTGTGGCAATTGGCCATTTCCATTAGGAGGAGGCATGATACTCAATGGGGGTATTTGCAAAGGTGCAGGCATGATTGCTGGGGGCATCACTGCTCCATTTGGATATTGTGCAGGATATTGTGAAGGATAAGCTGCAGGATACTGTGCTGGATATTGTGACTGCATGCCAGGCAAAGCAGGGAATGCTATATTTGGAGTAGGAGTAGGTATCAGCTGTTGATTTACCTTGATAGCTTCTTGAAAAGCTCCTGTCAATGTGGTGATCGCAGGATGTGTTCTCCTGATGAACATGGCGGTTAATGGATCCAGGGCTGAATAATAAATACTTCTGGCAGCATCATCAGCCACCACATATGGGGTAACTAGCTTGGACAACATTTTCTGGAACCTAGCGTTGAAATTTGCAATAGGTTCATGCTCCAATCTCTTAATTGTGGCAAACAGGTGGTAATTCATGGATGGATCAATAGGGACCTTGAATCTGTCAAGAAAGGCCTTCTCTAAGACAGCCCACGAACCTACAGAAGATTGACCAAGACTGATGAACCAATTATAAGCCTCTTCCCCTAAGGAAAAAGGGAATAATCTGCACACCACATCCTGATGCTCTATTCTGGCTCTGCAGCAAGCTTCTTTAAACGTCCTGATATGATCATCCGCATCCTGATAAGGATGGTATTTTGGACAAAGCTTGTCCGGATACTTTGGTAACTCATGATACGCAGTAAAGGTCAATGGTGATTCGGCTGCAAAGAACGACATTGCAACCTGAGGGGGCTGAACTGGTGGTGCAGTTGGCTGAGGTTGGACTAGAGGTATACCCTGAGGTTGAACAGGAGGTGTCACTGGTATACCTGAAGGTATTTGCAAACCAACAGGAGTTACAGGAGGAGGTCCTGGTGAAGCTCTAGACGTACTAGACTCTGGAGTATGGTGAACGTCTACAGTCTTAGGTCTAAAACCTCTAACAGGCAATTCTTCAAAAATTTCACTATGTCTAGACCTGGTATTTATCCTGTGAGCCAGGATTTCTCGATTTGGAGGCCAATTAGCTGAAACTTTGCAAATATTGGCTGGATTCCACCGGACGAGGTGATATTTGCGGTCAACTTGCAAATCAGACTGAATATTTACGCGATATTTGCGAAGATACTGCAAATATGACAGGATATTGGGGTATTTCGACCAGTAGCACCAGATCTCGCGTGTCTAAGGCTCAAATTCTCAAAGTTTGAACAAATTTATGCATCTTTGGCCAATATTTAGTGAATCTAAAGAAATCTACTGTAAAGCTTGCAATATTTATGTGAAATTTGGAAATCTTTACACAGAATGTGCAAATACAAACTTGTCGCAGCAAATATTTACGCAATTTGATGAAATTCACAAATGATCTGAAGTTACCTTACTCTGAGCGTCATCAAACCTGGAAATACTGATGATGAACATGATCTTCCGGAGCTGGCCCTCCTTCTAGCGCCAATTTATGTTGGTCATGATGTTAGTCATTCGCAAACATAGAATAAAAGTTACACAACAACCTTTACTCATCTTGAAAGATACGATGAATTCAAAGAATTCATGATCCCAAGTCTCCGTTGATTAGGTCTTAATCTACTGACGTTACTCAGTGGTTGATGTGTGTTGCTGTTTTCCATTCAGGGGCCTTACGTGTTTCTGCACTGTTCATCATCATCATCTTCAAATATCCTGCTCTGGATGTTCGCTCTGCAAGTCTCCAACAATTCTACCTCTGCACTGTAAATTTAGTCAAATAATGTGCATACAGGCTGATATTTGCATGATCTCTACCATTATTTATGATTCTTTGCATGATATTTTCAATACTACATGCATTTAACCAAATATGCTAAGGATCTTCAGTTACCTACGGGATTTCAGCATATTTCACTGTTTCTGCTTGTTATTTATCATGATTTGCAGTTATGGTGATGAATTAATGAAATTGAAAAAAAGGAAAAGGGTTAGAGAGTGAGATTCCTAAAATTACTGGACTTAGATCACTGATTCACATACAAGCTCCCATACTTGCAATGAAAAGAAGGAAAACTAAAAATCATACTTCACCAGGACATTCCACAAATCCGCATGATCTAGTGCAAAGCTTCAAAGGAAAGTTGACAACAACATGTAATGAAATGAAAGCGCTTCCAGTTGAACACAGCATTCACCAGTACATATCCAGAAATCAACAGAAGATTACGTAAAATTTTACAATCAGGATGTAATCTGGAACTTCATATTCATTCAGTATGCTCAAGAACAGGTACATTTACAGTGATCTGAGGAAAGAACCTTGACATTTCAACAATTCTATCCTCATTAGTCTCAGTAATCCGATCTCCTAACTTATTCTACAGTAATGGACTCTTTGCGCCAGATGCGTCTGTGTATTCTAATGTATTTCTCTCCTTTTAAAAAATGACAAGCTCCGGATGTTATATAGAGCAACTGCCAGAAAACGGCTACAATGATCCAAGGATCAGGATCCCCTCATAGCCATCAACGGCCCAGATGAAAAGCACATGCTTCGTCAGTTAGCAAATGTACAGCTGGCACAGAATATTCCAGCATCTTCAACTTGATTCAGCCTCCAGCTGGCGAACAACATATTTGACAATATCCTCCTCATGTCTGGTCCCTGTTGACTCTATGCGCAACTTTGTAATGCTCAGCTTCAGCAGCATCATCATGATCTCAACGCTCAGCTTCAGCAGCATCATGACCTCAATATTCAGCTTTAGCAGCATCATGACTTCAATGTTCAGCTTCAGCAGCATCATGACTTCAATGTTCAGCTTCAGCAGCATCATGACTTCAATGTTCAGCTTCAGCAGCATCATGATGATCTCCTGCAAGTAAACAGACAAACATAAGGTTCATCATCATCATGATAAACAACAGGAAGTAAACACCTTATTAAACATACCTCCCCATGTGCAGCTACAGGCAACCAGGTCTTACCTGTGAAAAAATATGCACTAAATGCATAAACAGCATGAAAACAACCAGGTCAACCCTCGTTGACCAAAATCAGGTAGTCGGGCTTTCAGATTTCCATCGCTTCATGTTTTTGCCCATTTTCTTGCATATCGGGTTCGAAATATGATGATGATGACCCAGACTATACAAGGAAATAATCGCCTTTCAACCATCCTTAGAAACCGGCCTTGCATCATCATCATATTTGCATCGGCGTGACTACATATGATCAGGGTGACAATTTTACCTCAGGCCGACGGCAACAGTTATACCGACGCCAAAAAAATCATGATGATGACCAACTATATGCCTCTTGTCTGTCCGCAGGATATTTGAAATATGATGATCCTCCTTTCCTAATGCTCTGATGGAAAGTACATCAGGATGTTTTGTTTTTGCACATTCGGGAAAGAAAGACATCGTCATCATCATCATGATGAAGACAAACAGGAGGACTTGGAAAATGATCCTGCCGCTGAGGAAAATCATGATGACGTCATCGTCATCATCAGGCTTGGTTAAAATGCAAAGGGATGACGTCATCGTCATCATCATGTTTCGTCAAGATCAGGAGGTAAATGGAATATCGGGTTCCCTCCAAGGAAGATGATCAGGTCATGAAAGCAGCATGACCCCCTTTTCGGCCAAGGCAACCCGCTCGAAAGATCAGGATGATGATGATCATCATCATCATATTCGCACTGGGCGATCAAAAATATGATCCTGCTGAAAGTCCTGATGACGTCATCAGGATATCCGGGGCTCGTGTTAATCTTCGAAGATGACGTCATCGTCATCATCATATTGGCGAAATGGATCACGCCCTGGAAAAAATCCTGCCGAAGGAGAAGGTGATGATGACGTCATCGTCATCATCATATTCGCAAACGTTTATACTTGTCGGCAGGATGACATTAAGAAATGTCGGGTAGGGAAAGATCATGATGATGATGTTCAACATGACTTGGTCGTGCGCGCGCAAATTATGCAGATGGCAGATTTCTCTAAGTAAGGTGATATTATAATATCAGCATGATATTATAATATCGGGTGATGCCAAATATCATGATGATGCAATGCGAGAATATCATGATGCTGATGATGCTAGAATATCATGATGCTCGCTTGACGGGCAAAACACACTAGCATTTAAGATTGACGTCCGGATGTTTCGGGACTGCATGATTTTCATCAGGTGATAAAGTAAGATCATGATGATGACCTTTGTCGATATAAAAGACCGCCTGACGGGAAAAGATTACAACGACTTAAACTTGACGTCCGGATGTTTCGACCTCAGGATATTATCGGGGGGCTTTTCAAATATCATGATGATGATGTTCATATAGCAATTATCAGGTTTGACCAAAACTTTGACTGCTCACAACTCCCTCATATGGACGAATTTTCAAGTGATGTAAAAGGCAAACCTGCATGAAATTTCAAACTCTTTCTAACCATGAGGTCATAGAAACAAAATATGAACTTTGAAAAACTAACCTCATGATGATGACCTACCTCATCCTGACCTTCATGATGATGATGCACCTGACCTATTTTTTACCAAAACCGCCAGAAACAGACAACACAAGCCAAAACAAAAGCTGGGTCCCTGTTTTGCCAAGTCAAAATGGGGCGTGTTGTGTAACCACACAACAGAAAGTCAACACAGTGACCTCATGAAGGAAAGGAAATCTGATCTCAGGAGCAAGAAGATAAGGATAAAGTGCGAAAAGTCAAGGCCATTCAAGTGAAAGACAGAGTTGCAGCTGGAGGTATTACTACAACAGACAAACAGAAGTTATTGCCCAGCTGCCGGAACTTCTCAGAAGGGGCAATATTTTGCCCAGATTTGACAGCTGCTCAGAGATATTTTTGAGAACTGGTTCACCTGTATTTATTGCTGTAACCAGGGGTTCAGTTAGGTTTTTGCTGTAGTGAGGACAATCAGAATGTTATATATTGTGCCTCTCTACAATGTAATACTTTACAACAGGGGCTACAACAGGGGCTACAACAGAGATTCTAGGAAAACACAGCAAGTTAGCTTAGCATAGTTTAGAAGTAGAAGAAGGAGGTCGCCTGTTTGTCTGCAGTAAGGTGCGCGTGGAATGTCTGGCTGCCTTACTGTATCTGTAAAGCTTGTAAGTTCTCTGTAGTATGATCAATGAAACTAAGAGTCATTCCTACATTGTAAATCATGTATGACTATTCGTTTCTAATACAATAGAATCTGGAGTTCTGCATCTATCTTCTGAGTGTTCTCCTACCCTTCTTTGTATTTTGAAATATCTTCTTTGAGAGCTTGCAATTTTAAATGTATGTTTGTGAAAATGCTCAGAACTTACATTTAGGGTTTTTACTGTGGATTTGATCAGATTACTGTGGTATTTACATAGTGCATAATAGAAACAATTAGATCCTTCGGTAGATTAAATGAGGTATAGAGTAGATCTTTCTAACTTTTCCCAACCCATCTGAATTATTTAGCTGAAAACGTAGAAATCCAAAGAAAATTGTCTCAAATTTGAAGAAGCATGTATAACAGAGCCATAAGTAGACAGTTTTCATAAATAGATAAAGAAGAAAGCTGCAAAAAAATCCAAGAAAACCCTCTGAAACTTGCAGCACAGTATCACCTTTATGCAAATAAACAGAATACTTATTGAAATCTATGACCTTTTTGCATATTCTTAGGCCAGTAAACCACAAAACAATCCTAAACTACGTAAGGCCCCTTGAACATTACAGCTTCACATTGACCAACTGAACTTGACCAACCGAACCATTGTAGACTTGGGATTAGTTGAAATCTCAAATGATTCCTTCTTATCTTTCAAGTATAGTTTTAGTTCATGTCATGTGAATTTTAACTTATTGTTATGATTGCATCAAAACAATCATCAACAGTTTTCTGGCGCTAGAACCAGGGCTAGAAGGCTGTATATCGCAATCATCAACAGTTCCTCTATAATGTATTGCATTAGACCTTGTAATCATGATGTTGTATATTGTGAAACGTATGAATTGCTAGGGGTTATAAGGTGTTTTGATGTAGCAATGTAATGCATAAAATGATGCAAGTACATGAGGCATATTGCATAGGGAGATCTTTTTCATGTAAGGAGAGTCGTGTTTGTGCCTAGGAGTTATGAGAGTTTTATTTTGATTTTGCATAATCTAGAAATAGATTAAATGTTGTAAACAAATGATAAAGTAATGAGTTATGAATTACTTTATCACTTGTCATAAAAATGCAAAAAGCAATAATAGGCAAATTTATAACATGTGACAAAGTAAGTCTTGTCGATTACTTTGTCATTTTTTCACAATATTTAATTTATCTCCAAACTATGCAAAATCAGGAGATTAAATGTTTATGTCCTAAGTGCCATTATTTTCTGCATAGGTTTGTAATAAATTTAGAATGTAAAATATTAAACTAAGCGGTGTAATTATAAATCACTTAGTCAATGTTAATTAAATGTAGAAATAATTGTATTTAGATCATTTATTATGCAAATGCCAAACATTTATGATGTTGCAAGAGAGGTTGACAAACAGGTTGAGAAGTTATTTCATGGATTTGACTTGTTTTTAGTGGCATTTAAGGGCATTAGGAGGCATGTCTTGGAGCTTTTATCATGGGTAATGACATGCCTTGACTTTTTCTTCATTGGGAACTCATTTTGGAGGACTTTGGGAAGATATTTTGAGGGCTTTTATGAGATGCATGACCATGGAGGTTTCTCATCCTTATCTTGTTTCAGCTGCTTGGAGAGTATATAGTCATTCATTTGACTCTTTGTGATGGAGTTATTTCCATGCAATTTCTGGAGTTACTGATTTTTCTATAGTCCTTACTCAATTTGAGCATGTTTTGTAACCCTTTTGGTATATGAAATACAAAGAACACCTTGGATACCATTGATAGTCAGATTTTGCCTTCTTATTATTGTAGTATTGTGTATCATCAAGTATTTGATCAATTCATTTGTGAGGTAATTTTTCCTTGTGACTTTATCTCATGTTTCAATACCTTTTCTTAAAAAAATTATGTTTATGCAGGTTGCAAATTGTCTTAAAGCGGTATATGGCTTTTTAAACTGTGAAGTTAGCTTCCTTTTAAAAAAGTTAATGCATTTAGGCCTCTTTGTGAAGTATTTTTGCAAAACATATAGTAATAGGTTGTGCAGGTTTAGTTTCTGTTGTTTGTGGCCAAGTGTATGCAAATTTGAGTTTCATAAACCATATCAAGTTTGGTGTATCACCCTTGTTCTCATTTTCCAGTTTTACCTTTCATTTTTTAAAGCATTCCTTTTCTCTTTTCCTCTACAAATCTAGTAGTTTCTAGGTGATAACCAACTAGGAAGCCAACCTTCTCCAGAGGTTCTTTCCATCACAGGTAACCCACAGGCTTGGAAAGATCCCATGTTTCTCCAGAATGCTAAGTTCTGCAACTTAGCAAGGGTGCAAATTTGAGAGACAACAGTTATTGTTTAGGGGCATTATTTAGGGTTTAGGAGAGAGAGAGAGAGAGAGAGAGAGAGAGAGAGAGAGAGAGAGAGAGAGAGATTGCTTTTGACATGCAACCCTAAACCTCTAAAATCTAAATAATGCCCCTAACCCCTAAAATCTAAATAATGCCCCTAACCCCTAAACCCTAAACTAAAGCAAACCTAAACCTTTATCTCTCTATCTCTATCATCGCTCTAACTCTCAATCTCTCTTCCTATGTATATGGCCATGTCCCTCACTCTCTATCTCCCTATCTCTCCCCTCAGTCTCCTCTATATCTCCCAATCGGTCCTCTCTCTCCAAACCCTAAACACTATACCTCTAAACCTTAACCCCTAAATCCATAAACCCTAGACCCTAAATAATGCCCCTAAACCTTGACCCCTAACCAAGTTAAACCCTAAACTTGAGAAACCCTAAACCACTAAACCCTAAACCCAAGCAACCCTAAATGTCTATCTCCCTATCTCTCCCCTATCTCCCTATCTTTATCATCCCTCTACCTCTCAACCCTAAATGTCTAAAACTTAACCCCTAACCTCTAAACCATAAACCCTAAACACTAAACCATAAACCTGAGAAACCCTACTGGAGGGTAAGATAGAGGAGATGAGGTAAAGAGGGGAGGGAGAGAGATAAAGATAGAGATATTATTTTTGACATGCAACCCTAAACCTGAGCAACCCTAAACCTGAGCAACCCTAAACCCTAAATAATTGAACCATAAACTCCAACCCCTAACCCATAAACACTAAACCCTGAACATGAGCAACCATAAACTCATAAACCATAAATAATTCCCCTAAACCTTGACCCCTAACCCCTAAACCCTAAATAATGCCTCTAAACCCTAACCCCTAAACCCTAAACCTCTATCTCCCTATCTCTCCCTAATCTCCCTATCTCTATCATCCCTCTACCTCTCAATCTCTCTCCCTATGTCTCTGGCCATGTCCCTCACTCTCTATCTCTATATCTCTCCCCTTGGTCTCCTCTATATCTCCCTATCGATCTTCTCTCTCTCTCTCTATCCCCTAAACCTTAAACCTCTAAACCATAAACCCTAAATAATGCCACTAAACCCTAACCCCTAACCCTAAACCTTAAACCCCTAAACTCCCAAACCCTTAATCCCTAAACCTAAAACCCAAGAAACCCTAAACCTCTATCTCCATATCTCTCACCCTATCTTCCTATCTCTATCATCCCTCTACCTCTTAATCTCTCTCCCTATGTCTCTAGACATGTCCCTCACTCTCTATCTCCTTATCTTTCCCCTATGTCTCCTCTCTCTATCTCTTTCTAAACCCTAACCCCTAACCCCAAATCCCTAAACCTGAGAAACCCTAAACCCTAAACTTGTAAAGCCTAAATAATGCCCCTAAACCTTGACCCCTAACCCCTAAAAATGCCTCTAAACCCTAACCCCTAAACCCTAAACCTCTATCTCCCTATCTCTCCCCAATCTCCCTATATCTATTGTCCCTCTACCTCTCAATCTCTCTACCTATGTCTCTAGCCATGTCCCTCACTCTCTATCTCTATATCTCTCCCCCTTGGTCTCCTCTATATCTCCCTATCGATCCTCGCTCTCTCTCTATCCCCTAAACCTTAAACCTCTAAACCTTAATACCTAACCCCTAAACCATAAACCCTAAATAATTCCACTAAACCCTAAACCCCTAAACCCCCAAACCCCTAAACCCAAAAAACCTTAAACCTCTATCTCCATATCTCTCCCCTATCTTCCTATCTCTATCATCCCTCTACCTCTCAATCTCTCTCCCTATGTCTCTAGACATGTCCCTCACTCTCTATCTCCCTATCTCTCCCCCATGTCTCCTCTCTATATCTCTTTATAAACCCTAAACCCTAACCCCTAATCCCTAAACCTGAGAAACCCTAAATAATTCCCCTAAACCCTAAACTTGAGCAACCCTAAACTCGTAAAGCCTAAATAATGCCTCTAAATCCTGACCCCTAACCCCTGAACCCTAAACACACACACACACACTCTCTCTCTCTATGAGACACAGATTTTTTCTTTTGCAAAACGTGATCATGTTATGACTTGTATGGGACCAAAAAGTCATGTGGCAACTTTTTGGTCCCTCATATTTGTGCATTTAGACTGATGTCGATGTTATATTATCTTGCTAATGACACCTTAACAATACTACTGCTCTGCGCACCTTGTTTATTATAAATATCGCCTTGCTTGGCCCTTTCATGTAGTTGATCATATGCATTGTTTGTTTATCATGATTATTTGGACACTAACACCTTTCTTACAAGGATGTGTTTGTGGGAACATTTGGTGTTTGTAAAGTACGTGTCACCTCTAGGGGGCATGGGCTTTGCGAGAACTCTTGTTCCCTTGTATGTTTTCTTCCTACCTAAACGTGCTTGATATCAGTACGTGTCACCTCTGGGGGGCATGGGCTTTGTGAGAACTCTTGTTCCCTTGTGTGTTTTCTTCCTACCTAAACATGCTTGATATCAGTACGTGATATCAACCACCTTAAGGTGGGGACATATATAAGATAAGTTGTCTGCTTTAGATGATAGTAAAGCATGTTTGAACAATCTAAAAATCAATCACAATCATTTAAGCCCTCTGCGCAGGCGGGATATCGAGCATATCCTTTTATCTTAAGCCCTCATCGCGAGGCGGGGATGGTGTATTTCTCAGAGAAGATTGCATTATCCTATCATTTTCAAAAAGTCCTCATTACGAGGCGGGGACTGGTTCTGTGACTAACTCAACCCTTAAGCGTGTTTTTGGTAGTTGTTGTGGTGAAGCCCAATCATTGGTGTGTGCCTGTAATGTGCCTAAGATGGTGATGAACCTAGCAATAGTTTCACTCCATCGCTTGTCTGTTGTGTTTTCTCCATGTCTTCAGTGTGTGTGTGTATGGTGTGTTTGTTCTCAAAGTGCAAGACCGGTGGCGATGAGATCCTCTACACTTTGAGATTTGTTTGGTGTGTTTGTTCTCAAGGTGCAAGACCGCTGGTGAACAACTCCTCTACACCTTGGGATTTTGTTTGGCATGTTTATTCTCAAAAAGTGCAAGACCGGTGGTGAACAACTCCTCTACACTTTTTGGGATTTGTTTGTTTGCTTTCCTTGTACTTGCATTTTGCATTTCATATGGGAAAATAAAAAAGAAAATAACCATTGCATCCATTGTAATCTCTATGCTCTGCATGTCTTCAATGTTATATTCTCCATGTTTTGCATGATTGTAATTGTCTTCTCTATGTTTTGCATGCATGTAACATTGTCTTCAATGCGTTTAGTGTGTCTTCTCCATGCTTGGTGTGTTTGTTTTGTTTATTAACCTTGCTTTAATGCATGTATTGGCCTTGCGTTTAATACATACATTAAAGTGGTGGCTAAATGTTTTATTGGAAAAATGCACCCTTGGGGGCTTTTTCCTTTAAGGTTTAGGTCTTGGGTCCTTAGATTATATTTAGAGCATCTTGCATGATAATTTAGACTCCCAATGAGAAAAACCTTGGGTCTTGTGACAAATGGGACCTAAGGGGGTCTATTTTAATGATCCTTGGACAAAGACAGAGGGGAGGACAAGGGCACTAGCGCCCTAGTCTAGCCCTATTTTGGGTCTACCCTAATTTCCAATGTCAGGTTTTTGACCATTATTTGGGTCCCATGCTGACATCATAAGTTTTAATTACAAAATTCTTGATGGGAATCTTAATAGTTGCATATATAAGCATGTTTAGGTTATCATTTGAAAACTAGAGGATGTTTATGTTTTTAAAGCTATTGAAATACTTGTGATATCATTGTGTTGCAGAGCATAGCATTGTTATTGTGTTTATTTTTGCAGGTTGGATTACATCTTCTCCTCATGGCATTGAAGAGCCTCTTCCTTCCATGAGAGCTTCATCATCAAGGTGACATTTATTGTGCTTTATCATCATTATCATTTGGATTTTTACCTCAATACCACAAGGATACACTCTCTCTTTGACAACGGTGTTCAGAAAAATTAAATGTCTCTCTAGGGCTTGACTGAGGTAAGCCTCTAAACACCACAACTCCCTCCCACACTCCATGTGATTGCAGGTTACAGGTATTGGATCTAGAGAAAATGGAGTTGTAGGGAAGATAGGGAAACATTAAAGATTCGAGATCTGAAAAGAAGCAGACACTGTGCCGGGATTCCTGGACTAGGGCACCATCAACCTTGTCCCCCACATTTCCATTGCCAGAAACTAAAGATATAGCAGAGATTAGTGTCGGATGGAGATCGGGAATCCACAGAAAAAGTAGTACCTTGGACTGGGGTGCCATCACCACTGTCCCTGACATTTCCATTTTCTGGACTGCAAAAAATAGTGAGTTAAGGTTCTCTGCCCTTTGTCTAATTCTGGTAGCATTTGTCATAATTCATAGATTTAATTATTGTTTTGCTTAAATTAGGGTTTCAAGAGCATTAAAGCATTAATTGGCAACATTGTGTGATAACTTCTAAATTTCCTAGCAGAAAACCAAGTGGAAACCCAATCTGATAGATGACTCTCCTCTCGATAGGAGAAGCACTCGGTTGAAAAGCCCTTGGAATGTTTTGTGGAAAGGAGGATTCAAACTAAAATAACCACACATCAAAACCTGGGCCCTTTTCATATAAAACAAAATAATAATACATAATTTTGTCTACTACATAGAGGGGCATCCAAGTCTACCCTCTCTATGATTCTTGGAGACATAACAATAGTTTATCTACAACGTTAATTAAAAAATAAAACATGTCTAAGGATTTGTAAGGTGAATGACATGCTTGAAATGTTGTTTATGTTTAATAGGTTCTAGCCAAATTTATACACATTTTTTTAAAGTTGTTAAAACTAATTTGCTTGAGATGGTAGAATAATTCTAACATGATAAAAACATGTTTTATTGCTTTTTAACACTAGTTAGAAAGTTCTTATTCCTAAAGCTTCTTGTTGTACAAATTCAAATAACATTCCTATGGTGAGCTATGATAATTACTTTCAATTTTCCATTATTATCACAAGTTATTGCCAAATCAGAAAACCAAAGCAGGCTAAACATTAAGAACATGAACATGAAATTTGGCCTAGAACTTATGTCTTGAACCAACTTCTTAGGGTAAATCATTAGGAAACAAAATTCTTAAAAATTCTGAGACTCTTCATCTATGCCAAACTAACTAGGATAACAAAGTTTCAAAGAGATATCTCAATAATGGAATCCTTCTAATGGAATGGATTTCTATCTTTGAGCTCCATTCTTGTTCTTGAATCTCTAATGACAACCATCAAGTTTATAGAAACAATGCTATTCCAATGCCAATGTGGGTTAAACATTAAGAACATGAACATGAAAATTAGCCTAGAATTTTTGTCTTGCCCTAGGTTCTTAGGGGACCATTAAGAAATAAATTTCTTAAAAATTCTAAGATTATTAATCTATGCCAAACTAACTAGGATAACAAAGGTTCATGAAGACATCTCAATAATGGAATGGATTTCTATCTTTGAGCTCTATTCATGTTCTTGAATCTCTCATGACAACCATCAAGTCTATAGACACAATGCTCTTCCAATGCCTCTCCTTTAACAATTAAACTCCCTTATAGAGTGACTATGACCTCAGATAAAGGTCATCATATTTACATGGAAGAGAACTTTCCCTACATAGCCTTCCCTATAAAGTATACCACTATTATGTTGCTACAAAACTACTTATCTTATAATCTGTAAGTGTAGTAACTCTAGCTTTTTTTTAGGATAGTTGGATCTATTGAGATGCATTCATCTTTTATTAATAGATCTTTGTATCTTTATTTATAAGAAAGACTACATGGTTCCATTTTATCTTTCTTCTATCTTGGTTTCTATTTCATCACTTTGGCCAGTGTTTGTGTGAAGTTCTTCCCCTATTAAATATTTCTCAATTATCGTAACAGATGGATGTCCTAGAATTAATAAGGTTTGTGCTCTCAAGGATCAATGCTTAATTCAAAGTTCCCTCTAAAGCTTATCATGCTTAACTAATGAGTTCACTAAGATATTGATCTTCTAATTACGTTTATTGCTTAATTTAGATAAAATTCTTCTAATTATATACTATCATTAAAACATTGTAAATGTGAGTTTTATTTTCCCTTAGAAAATATTATATTTTGACATATTTGAGATCAAGAACAATAATGAGTGAACTTACATACAAGAGAAATACCATCCATACAAAGATGACTCTATTTAAATATCATCCACTTAAATGGTTAAACATTCAATAGCAATTTTACATTTCATTCACAATAAAAAGTGGTAAATATTTGTCCTATTTTTATTGGTCCAAATTAACCTTTGACTGTTGAAATGGATGATATTTAAGAATTGTCGTCTTACGACGGTGAAGATGTTACTTAAAATGGATGGGTGGGTGGGACAATTTTGATTAAAAAATGTTCTTCACGGGCAGAAGCCAACGTTCTATTGTCAATTTATTAATCTGTTTGTTTTAAATTTTTATATTTAAAATAGTAAAAATTAAAAAGAGAAAATTTAAAAATGGTTCAAATTTTTATTAAATAATTCATAAATTAAAAATATATATATATATATTATTTTAATTATATAAATGTTATAAAAAAATCTCTTAAATTACAAAATAATTTTAAAAATTGATATATTATTTTTTTACTTCATTTAGAAATTATTATAAATTACTAATTTTTAAATATATTTTATTGTATTTATTATATTAGTTAAATAAATAGTTTTTCTTTATTTAGAGGCCATAAAATCATTTATATCTATTTAATTGATTTTAGTTTAGAGACTCTATTAATCTTTAATTATTGATTTTAGTGTAAATATTGTATTAATCTTTAATTATTGATTGAGTTCATAAATATTTTTATAGTAGTTGGTTTATTAGAAAAATGTATTAGATTGTATATTATTTTTGTCAATTGTATATTATTTTCCTTTCGTTGACAAAAATAATAACTTTTATTAAAAGGCTCGAGCAACATGATAAAGCTTCATGATATGCATTGGTAAAATATTTGTAATGGCAAATTTTATATACCCATGTTATTTTCCATTTAGTTTTAAAAGTACCCATTTTGAAGAAATGTCTTGATACATGGACATGGTGACTATAGCACAATCTTGCATAAAATTGGGTCCATTTACCTAGCCTTTATCTACTTCTATATACACACATCTCTATACACTTAGCACCTACTTTATCCATATGTCTACACATCCCTATACATGTGTCCTATCCACTTGATTATCACACCCATGCACATAATTATATTCAAAAAGTAGTTATACACTTTGATCTAGCCTCTTATTTGCTCCAGGACAAATTTGAAGTCATGATGACATATGATGCAAGGGCATCCTAGGTTAAGATAGACCTACAATAGCTAAGAGCCAAAATGGTGAAGGCAATAAGGGAGAGTGTGGGGGGGAGAGTGGAGTGCTCAAGGGAAAAGCATACACAAGAGTGTAGGTGCATTGCATGCAGAAGATAAATTAATTAAGGACAACTCAAGGCCAAATGATGGGGGTAAGCAATATAAAGGAGGTTGGTCCTCGCACAAGAAGAGTAGAAAAGAGTGCTAAATTCAAGGTAGCTTGATAGATAATTGAACTTGAGGCATCCTAGTCGAATCACCAATTTTGAAGTAGTCAAACAAATTGTTAATCCTGAGATAGTTAGGAAGATGTTGAAGCCAAGTTAGAAGCTAGGAGTTGGAAGAAGGAGAAAACAAATGGGACGTGAAGGCAAGGAAGGCAACATAAAGAAGCCAAGGACAAAGAGTGTAGAGTTGGGGATGATTGCACAAAGAATTCAAAAGAGCCAAGAGTGGGAGAATGTGCAAGAGGATGAATGCATGAATGTGCAAGGTGGTCATGAGGAGGATGAGTTTGCCAAGAGAAGGGTTTGTTGAGAAGACGCAAAGGAGAAGAGTGTGTTGAGATGGTTCAAAGGGAGTATGCAAAGGAAGATATGAAGATCACATAAGGGAGAGTTTGAAGAACAACTAGACATTAAGAAAAGCACAAGGGATGGAGGGCATGATGAGAATGCATTTGCAAGCCAAGACCTCAACAAAAGTAGAGAAAGGATGGAGAGAGAACAATGAAGAAAGTGCGTAGAGAAGAAAAAAGGAGAGGAAGAAAGTGAAAGGATAGATGCATGGTCAATTGATGACCTCTAGCCCAAAATTGATAGATGAGCTAGACGGTGTCAAAGATTTGATCTTCATTAAAATCTATTGTTGGAAGATGGATGACATCTAGGGCAAGAAGCTAGAGGAAGAAAGGACTGCCACTAGTTGGTTGGAGATGTGTTGACTAGTCAGTACAATACTGGTGGACTGCTCCTACAGAAAAATGAGAGGCTAATCATGAGCTATTGATATTGCCGCAACCATGAGGTTTAGGTCATAGGTTAGAGGGTTGATGGCTATAATCTAAGGTAGACTAGAGGTTCCCATGGAGAGTGTAAAAGAGGAAGAAATTGAATTATTAGACCTTTTAAGCAAATGATGAAAGCATGTTGAGAAGTGAGGAACCGACCACTATTGGAAAAAGTGCTTTAAAAATAATAATAATAAAAAATAGTGTCTCAACCTTGCATGATAAGATAAAAACAAAAAAAAGAAAGATCCAAGAATATAAGATTTTTATGATAGGTGTAAAGTGGCTATTTTGAAAAGTATCTTGCAATGTAATTTTCTATATATTGGTGCTTTTAGATAGTCATTTGTGAGAGTTTAGTTTGCAAGTCTATATGTCATCATAATGCTACCAAGATTCCTCAGGATTGAGTTGTGGTGAAGACTCTTGTAAGAACTTGCATTGCAAGTGTATTCTAATTTGTTTCAAGATTTGATAATACATTGTGCAAGTTTTGGAGTGGGGTTTTTTCTCAAAAGGGTTTTTCCCACATAAATCACGGTGTTATGTTTTATGATTATTATGTTTTATGGTATTTCATATATGTTTCTTGAAATCTCTATAATAGTTGAATTGAAATCTACATAACACTCATCCCAAGGTTAGCGTAGGAAGCATTTCTGCACACCTTTGCTTCCTTACAAGTGATATCAGAGCTTGACTAGTTTTGGTTCTATTCGTTGGGTACATGGTTTTTTGAGCTAATGGTGTGTGAATAAAAATGAGGGACCAAAAAGTGGCCACCCCACTTTTTGGAACTAGAAAATTAAAACGCGATCGCATTAAAACACGATCATGTTTTTGATTACTAAATATTAAAAAAACATAGACCCGCGACTTCCCATTTTTCATTTACATTTTAGAGGTGTGAAAATTTGAAAAGGGTTATTTCATGAGTGCATGTTGAGGAAATTGAGGGAGAAAGCACACAAACACAATGTCACATTGCCGTTCCCATCGTGCACAACCTCAACAAAGTCAGCAAACTCAAGAAGGCAGGGTTTTCATCTTTTCTCTACATTTGAAAATGAATTGAATTTGTTTTTCATTATTTTTATTGAATTTATATTTTCAATTTTCAGCAAATGAATCACCCCAAAACCCTATTCCATGAGATGAGATTCTAGTTGAAGAGGAGGCTCAAAACCCTCATCAAACTTTACCTTCACTTCCTCGTCATCCATGTGACACACAAGAAAACTATTTAGGGCAAATCCAAGACAATAAAAAACAACTTGAAACCTTAATTCAAAAATTAAAAAGTCCAAATGCAAGCAAAGATTACAGGAGATCCCTTGCCAATTCATTAGAGTCCATTATTTCTCATATTGACTCAGTGACAAACCAAATCAACCAATGGACAAACTATAATGAGAGATGTCGATAATTCTATGTGGACAAATTGTCATACAAATACATTAGAAATAAAAAAATTATGAAAGTCGATCTATGTGCACTTTTTATCAATCCTAGAACAAATCGACCATTACACGGGAGTTGCAAACGATTCCCCATTCATTGGTGTGTGCACAATGGATTATCCAAAAACTTTTGGGATAGCTGGTATATGGTTTTTGATGACCTACCCTATAATAATAATGAGGTCCCACGGTATTTCTTGAGGAAACTCTATTGTGAGTTCAAAATCAATGAGATCCCAAACTACTTTGACATCTGGGATTTCCAGGACAGAGGTAGTGGCTCTGCACATGATAGAGAGGGAGCACATCATGCCCAAAACTATCCACCCAAACCCCTTATGAGGCTACATCATTATCACTCCTTTCAACTTTGAAGGAGAGTGTTGAGGTGGAGACACTACACTCTCTTAGTTCCCTCACCCAGTCTTTAGCACAACATGGCATCGATCTTTCCCAAGCTAGTGAGGGTGAGAGCAGAAGGCATTATCAGTCCCCCTATCTTTGCTGATCATGTGGAGCTTTGTGTGATTATGGGACTGAGGATGTTCCACATGCAGACATTAGAAATGATGAGCTCTAGAGTTTCAAGACTATGTGACATAAGGGCAACAGCTAGCACAGGACACATCCATATTGGATAATATTGTATTGACAGATGACTTCTTGCATGATACGTTTGGTATTGATTCCCAGGAAATCAATGTGATTGGATGATAACTCCGATTCGGACGATATATAATTAGGTAGGAATGGAAATGGAGGAGATGGATTCGATCCCCCTGGTGCTCGTTGATCCTCTATTGCCTCCCACCCCTACTATCTAATGGATTGACCTTATTACCCGGCTCCTTCATTGGATTGGTCAAGGGCTCCATCCTGAACCGGGGGCATTTTAGAAGGTTATGCAATTTATTATATTTGTATTTGAAATCTCTAATTATTTATATTAATAGATATTATAAGTTAAAATTAATGTAGGTAATTGTATGCACTATGAAATTCTAGGGTCAAAGTATTAATCCTACGTCTATCAATCGTCTACTATAAGGTTATGAGAGGAGGGTAAGTCAACATGTATGTAATTTGTAACAAGATCGTAAATATAGTACATGTAAACTTTTTGTCATATATCAATGGTAATCTTATTTTGTGACAATTTGATGATGAATACGTGGATGTTGGAGCTTCACCATCATGAGGATTTCCTTGGGCCAATCGCAGAGGCAGTTTCACTAAGGTAAATTTTACCATTTCTAATTTTATGCATTTAAATAATGTTATGTATCTATTTTGGTCAAATAACTTTTAACTCTATTTTCAGATGATGACAAATTTGGAGACTCCTCATCTTCATCAGTTAGTGGAGGTGGGCATTGCTGCAACTATTTTGTCTGCAAATCCTTTGACCGAGGTATAAGCCAATAACATGTAAATGTCATTTTGTATTTCTTGTTTTATCTCATGTCATTTAATGTACATAAATGATATTCATGTTTACTTAATTTTGCTTCTTCATGCTTCTGATAGGAGGTCACAACTCCAACCCGTCTAGCTATAGATGAAGAGAGACAAAAAATGATCGAGAGGGGTCACCAGATGGCGGTAAGTTATTGATTACTTATGTCATATTATATATTTCATTGTTTCTATATTAATGTGGATATTGTTTGATTGTATTAACATGTGGAGCTTCAAAAATCTCTATCGAGGAGGTCTAGTCGGCAGACAAGAGAGAATGAGTCATTGACTGATTCTCCATCTTCATGGATAAGCAAGGGCCATTGATTATTTGATAGCACTCCATAGGAAATTTTCTTTTGGGATATTTTGTTGTATGCCTATATATGGCTTTGTAAACATACTTTTATACTTTATCGATGTATATCGTTGTAAATGCCTATATGGCTTTTTTTGTACATACCTAGATATGGCTTTATATATACACTATATGTTATTTTCATGACACGTATATGAGATTTTAAATTATATATATAATGATCAATTATGGTTATAGGATATATAATGTATAATGCTTAAAAGTTTTGATATTGCATACGTGTTCTTCAATATTTCCATGAAATGATATTATGATCAATTATGGTTCAATATATATTCCAGATTGTTTGATTAATTCAAATATTTTGACAACATCTTTGCAAAATACATTTTGTGCATATCCTGCAATCATAGCATTCCATGAGACTACATTTCTTTGAGGCATTGCGTCAAACAGTTCACGCGCCTTGTCTATGCTTCCACATTTTGCATACATGTTGTTGGGTTTTTCCCACTGATCAGTCCTAAGTTTCCCTACAAGGTAGCCATCACTTATCATCAGAACACTTAGGTTAGAGGCCAATAGTACAAGAGACAGACTCTAAATGTCTCCTCTCCTTCTTCAGGCTTTGCAAGACCTAGGGGGTATTCCCTAATCAATACTTGTATAATAATTCTATGATAGTGATAAGGTATTGACACAAAGCAGATGAATCCTTTCCTATGAAGGCCAAAACTGTGAGATGAGTGCAAAGGGGTTGGCCTTGGACCTTTCTCCAATTGTGCACCAGAGGATTCTCATACCTAAAACCTAATCCTAAAATTCCTAAAGTTTATAGATGATGTTTTGTTTTTGTTTTATGATTTTGGTTGCAAGACTTGGATCCTGATTCATAAACTCAACACAAATTCAAACTGGTGCTTATCTCATGGCATGGAGTTAGACTAGCATACATGTGTGAATGATACTTACAAACTCAATTGAAATTTAGGTTTCAAGGGGTTGAATCAACATCTATCTTATAGACACTGCCCAAGATAGAGTATTCAGTTAATTCTACTTACAAACATCCTTGTTGCAATACATTTTTCCTCATACCTAATCCAGAACATTTAATCTATTCCCTGAATAGAGGTAAAAGACTAAGCATGCAATATAGTAAATCTATATTCCAGAATCTTAAATAACCCTTAGTTATTTGATTCAAAAGAAGAAATGCACACAACCATGGAGACAATTAACTAAACACATGCATTTAGCATTTTTCATAAACATCAACATGAAATTGAATAAATTTTATACATAAATGCATTCAACACATAATACATTGACTTACAAGACAAGAAATGAAGTAGACCAAAAGAACTTGTATTTTATTCACTTCTTAAGAGTTTCAAAATCTTCAACAACACAAAAAATGAGTAACACGGGTTTTTTATAGACTAAGAATGTGTACTCAGCATTAATTACAACATCTCCTCAGAGAGTTCCATAATACAATTCACTGCTAATATGGCATTTAGAAATTAATACATTGGAGAGAAGAAGAAGAGGAGGCAGATAAACTTGGAAAACATACAACCGCTTAGAGAAGACCTGCTACATAAATTTTGGGTAGGTGGTGGTTGGTCTTTCCTTTCAATCATGTGACCCATACTTATCTATCCATTCACTATATGTCCTTTCAGATGGCTAGGGGAATGAGATAATCTCTGCAATCTTTCCATTATGACTAATGTACCTGGCATCCAGTATAGTCTTCACCTCTTTACAAAATATTTCAAAATTAATTTCAACAATATGTAGCTTGTCAAGTACTAGGCTTAAAATCTTCATAGTCGGGTTAGCCTCGGTACAACAAGTGGGAATTAATCTGTTGGCATTATTTTCAATGTCTTCCTTCCACTTGTCCAAGTCTTTTATTTGTCCGCCACCCTCTAAAGTATTTGGCAGCCACCTTGTATCCATTGTTTCTATTGCCTACATGTCTTCTCTACCAAAACCTTATCTAATCTTAACTGAAAGTTGGCAACATCTTCAAAATGTTTCAACATATCTACCACCAATTTCAACTTAGGAGGTGCACTTGCATCAAATCTATAATACCTAAGAAGATCTCTTACCTCTGTAGTTCTTGGCAACCACCTGCCCTGAATAACTGAGAGCCTTTCTTTGTCTGATTGATGCTTTTCATAGGCCATCTTTAGTTGTGAGTAGGACCTCCATGTCTCTTCCACTCTTGCCAAGACCTAGGTCACCCTATGATGTACCAAATTTGTGTCCATTTATTTTACTATGTTCTCCTTTTCTCCTTTCAATTTTTTGTTCTCCTCTTTTAATTCTCTTATTTCTGAAAGGAGAGGCTCTATGTCAACTAGAAGGGATTCTGCAGTTTGAATGATTGGAGGAGTTTGAGAAGGACCAGGCTCCAATTGTAACTGTCCTTCATACTTGTTCAACCTTTCCATGGCCAATGCATATTTCTCGAACAACTCATTATGTTCCTTCTGCAGTTTATTTATCACTGCCTCAGTAAATTGTGCAATTTGTACATTTAGACTGATAGCTTGAGGAGCAGGGGTGGTTGACACCCTCTTGATTATTACATTTCCAGTCAATTCTTCCACACCAACCTTTGGTTTCTTATCATTGGAGGCCAATGCCCAGATTGCCAATGTTTCAAACCTTGGGTTAAATGCAACACCTGTTAAAGATTTGCTAACCTTCTCCTCTATCACCTCTGAATCATCCCTTGCGATGGTATCAAATGCAATTGCATCTGATAGATTCCAATGTGGTAACAATAGGATGTTGCTCTTGGCTACGAGAGCCCTGTCCTCCTCTGGGGTTCTTGAATTGATATCTTTATTAACCTCACTCAAAATCCTTTGAGTAATTGTGTCCTACTCAGAGGGATCAACACCACTTTTTGCTTCATTAATTCTCTTTTGAAATTCTTCATTTTTTGTCCTTAGCACAAATGACCTAAATCCAAGTGTACTGACAAATGCATCATCTACAATAAATTGATTGCATTCCAATACTCTTACATCTTCTATATCAACTTCATTGTTAATTGTTAACCTTGTCAACCTATTATCTGGTGAAGAGTATGGCCTTATCCTCAATGGGGAGCTTATTTGATGAGGAGGCTCTTGAATATGCTCTTCTGTCGCTTCTTCCTTCAGGTCCACAACTTCCATCTCCACCTCTGACTCAAGGTCAATGATTTTCACTCTTTTTGGAGAAGGGGAGTCAGGGGATTCTACCTTTCTTACATATCCACCCCTAGAACTACTAGGTTGGTAGGATGGCCTCTCCTCACCTGCTGGTGCACTGGCTATCAAATCCTCTGCTTTGGAAAAGATCATTTCAATTCTCCTTATGGGATCTTGCACCTCAGCAAAAGCCCCAGGGTATGCAGCATTGATATTTTTCCTCATCCTTTCTCCCTCCATCACTGTATTCCACTTATCTTTGAGAAGGTATACCTCTTGTATTGATTGGCAGTTCCTTACTGTATCTTGATCTAAAAAGACTCAATGGGGGTAAGTGGGTCTGTTGACTTTCACCCTTGCTTTGTTGATAAACACTTCAGGATAAAAAATCCTCACTTGCTCTATATCCATCCTGTAACACTGAGCATGGAGTTGATCTGATCTAATCCATTTTTATCAACTGTTATAAAATCACTAAGCTTCAAGGAAGTGGGGATGAGTGATCCCTTCTTATGCTTTTTGAAGTGTTCCTTATCAGCCTTATTTAATTTCCTTATGATCTCCATGAAGGCAAGTCTCTTGGGCACAAACTTAGGCAAAGTGTATGGTGGTGCCTCACATCCATAAATCCTGATGCAAGTAGTGTTTGCATGCAGAAACCAGTCTCCCCAATTGTGCTCTATATTCAAATGTGGGGCCCTTACTAGAGGTCTCAAGAAATCTTTCACATCTGCATGTATTCTGTCTCCCTTAGGTTCCAAGAAACCTAAGACTTTTCTCACAAAGTGTTCCTCAAAAACAACATAACTGGCATCTTTAAAATGCATGTCAAGCATGCAAGTCCACATCTGTACTGGCATCATGTTGCCTTGTGCATTTGTTGTCCTCACATGTAAGTCCTTATGCCAGTGGCCAGATAGAGAGAACAAGATCATGTGGCACATTAGAGAATACCATGTGTGAATTCCACATGGGGACTTACAGTGTACAATTTGTTTTTTATGGCCACCATCTGATTGTGTATTTTCTCAGCCAAATAGATTGCAAAATCATATGAATGTCTGGCTCCAAGATCTTGATTATAAACTGCCATCATCATCAAGGACACAAGCATTTTGTCAGCTGCATCCATTCCCAGCACATGACACAAGCTATGGTAGGTTTTACCAAAGTAGTTCATGAATAATGAACAATCAAAAGGCTCATGCTCACTGTCAGATATTTTTACCAGACCTCCATCGCCTCCCCTTGGTATGTGCTTGGCCAGACTAAATTTTCTATATGCATAGCTGACAGTCTTATATTTTCTTTGAAAGCATTTAGGTCAATGGGCATACTGACAGAAGGGTCCAGGTTGAACACGGTTGAAATATAGGCTTTTGTGAATCTAATTATGACATAGCCATTTCCAGACAGGACAGACTTAGTTTGTGGGTCATATCTCTTTGCAGTTACTTTGACTAGGTCTAGATTGACGAAGATATTAGAGCAAATCAATTTAGCTAAGTCTAATTTTTGGGCATGGCAAATAGGGACCCTCTAGTCCATTCTTTTATGCCAATGCTCAAATAAGCTCCATGCTAATACAGGCAACCTAGCATCTCTACATTTTATGCACATGTCATAGATTTTTTCATCTTTTCCTAATTGACCTAGCCCTGTAGCGACCTTTCTAGTAGACTCGAGACATTGGATCATAAGATCCTCATCAAGACTATGCTTTGAAATGGAAGGTTGGCTAGACTGACTTATGTTTGCGTTTATGCAAATAATCTAGGGCTTCTATGATTAACAATGGCTCCTAACACTTTGAAATAGACTAACAACTGAACTGACTAGGTGCAGAGAAACAGAGGTCACTTACTAGTTTTCTGATGCTTGCAAAGGCCTGGAATCACTTTTATCCTGCTCATTTCAAAGCTCTCCACATTGGACTGCAACTGTGCTCTTAGAAATGATAGGAAATTCCCTAATTATGTCGTTTTGATGCTGGATTTCTTTACTGTTTGCAATATTAATGGTGGTTACGACATCCATTACTCAGTTCATGTCACGAACATTTGAAAATCTTCCTTTTTGCAAGTTTGAATTGAGGACGTTGATCATTTCCTTACTTTCTGCAATCTACGGCCGTGATTGATTGACTAGATTTGAAGATCTCCATCATCACCTTTGAAAAGTCTTCGTCAAATGGGAGGAGGCCATGTTGATATGCAGTCTTGTCATTGATTGCGCCAGTTCAGCTGGACAAGGACACATGGCACCATTTTGCAGTGTCTTAGCCGGAAATGGACCACCGTCATTGAGCCTTGCGTGACCGTGAAATTCTAAATTTTTAGTAGGCTGAATCTTCTTTTGACAACTAGCAGCATCTGGTTCATCGATAATGAATCTTCGGTGGGGAGTTGCAAGCCTACGAACAGTTGATAGGTGGCAGCATTTTGCAGCATCACAGAGGGAGGGGGTATGTTGTCATAAAAGGTGTGTTGCACATATGTGAATTACACTTTATTAAGCTTTGGACTTCAAGACTTAAGGTTTTAATTATTACGGGCGATAAGAGGTAATGCTAGGACAAAGGGCTAGTCATTTCACAGGCATGAAGACATTAAGTTGTAACTTAAATGACTAGAAACACTTGATAGACGGTCAATAGCTAAAAAGGGAATAAAGTGTAGGGAAGAAATAAGGCTTGGACAATTAGAAATTTTAGGGATCCAACATGATGAAACCAGGTAAAACCTAACTGGAAACCCTAAAATCAAAGAAGGCACCACCACATGTCTCCCAGGGCAAATGCAACTACAACATCTGACAAAATTCCCATATCCTTTATGCTTTAATGGATGTCCATACCTTGTTCCCAAGATCCCAATTTGGCATAGGCAAGGAGGATTATGGATAAGGTTGTGGAATTTAGTTTTACACCCGCCAATTGCATTTTCTTGAAAATTTCTAAAGCCTTATCAAAAAATCCATTTTGTACATATCTTGCAATCATTGCATTCCATGAGACAACATTTCTTTGAGGCATCATGTTAAACAATTCATGGGCCTTGTCTATGCTTCCACACTTTTCCTACATGTCTCCCAGGGAAGTTGCAACTACAACATTTGACAAAATTCCCATGTCCTTTATGCTTTGATGGATGTCCATACCATGTTTCAAAGATCCCATTTTGGCATAGGCAAGGAAGATGCTAGCTAAGGTTGTGGAATTTAGCTTTACACCCACTAATTGCATTTTCTTGAAAGTTTCTAAAGCCTTATCAAAAAATCCATTTTGTGCATATCTTGCAATCATTGCATTCCAGGAGACAACATTTCTTTGAGGCATCATGTTAAATATTTCACGTGCCTTGTCTATGCTTCCACACTTTGCATGCATGTCTCCTAGGGAAGTTTCAACTACAACATGTGACAAAATTCCCATATCCTTTATGCTTTGATGGATGCCCATACCTTGTTTTGAAGATCCCATTTTAACATAGGCAAGGAGGATGTTGGCTAAGGTTGTGGAATTTGGATTTACACCCACCAATTACATTTTCTTGAAAGTTTCTAAAGCCTTATCAAAAAATCCATTTTGTGCATATCTTGCAATCATTGCATTCCATGAGACAACATTTCTTTGAGGCATCATGTCAAATAGTTCATGTGCCTTGTCTATGCTTCGACACTTTGCATACATGTCTCCCAGGGTAGTTGCAACTACAACATCTAACAAAATTACCATATCCTTTATGCTTTTCAATGGATGTCCATACCTTGTTCTGAAGATCCCATTTTGGCATAGGCAAGGAGGATGTTAGCTAAGGTTGTAGAATTTGTCTTTACACCCGCCAATTGCATTTTCTTGAAAGTTTCTAAAGCCTTATCAAAAATTCCATTTTATGCATATCTTACAATCATTGCATTCCATGAGACAACATTTCTTTGAGGCATCATTAGAAACATTTCACGTGCCTTGTCTATGCTTCCACACTTTGCATACATGTCTCCCAGGGTAGTTGCAACTACAACATCTAATAAAATTGCCATATCCTTTATGCTTTGATGGATGTCCATACCCTGTTCCCAAGATCCCATTTGGCATGGGCAAGGAGGATGCTGGATAAGGTTGTGGAATTTGGCTTACACCCGCCAATTGCATTTTCTTGAAAGTTTCTAAAGCCTTATCAAAAAATCCATTTTGTGCATATCTTGCAATCATTGCATTCCATGAGACAACATTTCTTTGAGGCATCATGTCAAATAGTTCAGTGCATTGCTTATGCTTCCACACTTTGCATACATGTCTCCCAAGGCAGTTGCAACTATAACATCTGACAAAACTCCCATATCCTTTATGCTTTGATGGATGTCCATACCTTGTTCCAACGATCCCATTTTTGCATAGGCAAGGAGGATCCTGGATAAGGTTGTGGAATTTTGCTTTACACCTGCCAATTGCATTTGCTTGCCTTATCAAAAAATCCATTTTGTTCATATCGTGCAATCATTGCATTCAATGAGACAACATTTATTTGAGGCATCAAGTCAAACAGTTCGCGTGCCTTGTCTATGCTTCCACACATTGCATACATGTCTCCCAGGGAAATTGCATCTACAACATTTGACAAAATTCCCATATCCTTTATGCTTTGATGGATGTACATACCCTGTTCTGAAGATCCCATTTTGGCATAGGCAAGGAGGATGCTAGCTAATGTTGTGGAATTTGGCTTTAGACCTGCCAATTGCATTTGCTTGAAAGTTTCTAAAGCCTTATCAAAAAATCTATTTTTTGCATATCTTGCAATCATTGCATTCCATGAGATAGATTTCTTTGAGGCACCATGTCAAACAGTTCACGTGCCTTTTCTATGCTTCCACACTTTGCATACATGTCTGCCAGGGCAATTGCATATACAACATCTAACAAAATTCCTATATCCTTTATGCTTTAATGGACTCCATACCCTATTTTGAAGATCCTATTTTGGCATAGGCAAGGAGGATATTGGCTAAGGTTGTGGAATTTAGATTTACACCTGCCAATTGCATTTTCTTGAAAGTTTCTAAAGCCTTATCAAAAAATCCATTTTGTGCATATCTTGCAATCATTGCATTCCATGAGACAATATTTCTTTGAGGTACCATGTCAAACAGTTCACGTGCCTTGTCTATGCTTCCACACTTTGCTTACATGTCTCCCAGGGCAATTGCATCTACAACATCTGACAAAAATTCCATATCCTTTATGCTTTGATGGATGTCCATACCATGTTTCAAAGATCCCATTTTGGCATAGGCAAGGAAGATGTTGGCTATGGTTGTGGAATTTGGCTTTACACCTGCCAATTGTATTTGCTTGAAAGTTTTTAAAGCCTTATCAGAGATAGTTATTTTTGTATTAAATGAGCAAAGATGTGTTTGTATGTTTACCCATTTCGTTATCTAGTTTATGCAAAATAAATGTCATCCACAACCCAAATTCACCTAACATTACATTTGGAAATGTAAATGTTACATTAGAAAACGTATCCCTAGGACTTTTACCCTCCTAAGTTTAGCTCCTAGTCCTTAGAATTAATCATGCATGTTTACTTTTACTCCCGATGGAAAATCGCTAAAAACCCATATTAAAATGGACCTAGGGGACAGTGATGAACTTGACCCTACCTTGAAAATGGGGCTGAGGGCTTGGGTGCCTACGCCCTAGTTCTGCCCTATTTGGCAGCGTCCCAAATTTTAAATGTCAGTTATGTGACCATTAGAAGTGTTTGTTGCTGACATCTCAAGTTTGAATTACGGAATTAAAGTGGGATTGTGTTTAGTTGCATATATAATCATGTTAAGGGATTCATTTGTAAACTAGAAGATGATTATAAACTTTTGGTGCACTTATGATTTTAGAACATTCAAAGTATTCAGTGTTGTAGAGTAGACTTGTCTTGTTATTATGTTTGTTATGCAGATTTGGCTTCATCTTCTCATGATGTGAAAGATTTTCATCTATATGCGAGCTACACCTCCGAGACTTGAATGTCCTTCCAGGGCTTGACTGAGGCAAGCTCCTAGACACCACAACCCCCAACCCCCTTTTTCTATAATTGTAGGTCACAGGTGCAGAAGCGGAAGAAGTGGAGTTGCAGGGAGACATAATAGAGTGTCAAAATTGTAGATCTAAGAAGAAAACCAGGACCTAGACTTGGGCGCCCACTCTTTAGCCCTCTGGATCTCTTAAGTAAAAAACCTCTGTGAAAATGGTGATTAGTTGTAGACAATTTTCGGAAGCCTCTAAAGAAACAACCACCTTGGGCTTGTGTGCTCTTTAGCCCCTGACTTTTCTGCATCAAAAATTTCAAAGTCTAGTATGTATTTACTCTGAATATTACATTCCTTTCTACGAGCATTTGTCGTGATTCGTCCGTTTATTTATGATTTTGCAAAATTAGGGTTTTAAGCATAATCGGGTTTTAATTAATCAATTAATCAACAAATTCCAAGTTTCCTCTTCATTACAAGTGACACTAAATCTGTAGCGGAGCTCTATTGCAAAGATTGTGACTTGACTCAATTTATGTCCTTGAATGTAAGATGTGAAAGGAGGATTTAACCCACACAACCATTGAAATTGAAGAACCCTCTTTTTACATGAAACATTTTGGTGAACCCATGTTTTATTTGAATTTTGCACCTTGCTTAGTGTTGTACTTCAGATTTGTATTAATTGCATTCATCATTTTCAAATTGCATTTGAAAATTTACAAAAAAAAACTAAAAAAAATTGAAAAATTTAGCATTTTAGGATTGCATTTTGCAATAATTTGAATTAATTTACATTTAAATTTATTTAATTTCTAATTTTTAAATTAGAATTGATATAAATTACAGAAATTCATCACATTATAATCCTTTGCATTACATTTTTCATATTAAAATTGCTAGGGTTTGCTTGAAATTTTAAATTTTTCTCATAACCTAATGATTTCAAAAACTAGGGTTTGTAGTTAAAATCTTGTTTCAGATTTGACTACTCATCTTAGGAACTCATTCAAATCTGATTTTGTTTTTAGTGTTGCATTTTTGTGTGTTTTTACATTCATACTTCAAAAATTTGCTTTTACACAAATAATTTCAACAAAAACTAGCATTTTTCATTCATTGTCATTAAAAATTGCACTTGCATTGAGCACTATAGGATTTTAACAGCATTTTCAGATCTGAGATAGGTTTTTTTGCATCATAGATCTGATTAGAGTTCATTTACACATCATTTTGCACATATTCATGCCTTAATTTCACAACTAGTGTTTGAAAAACTTGCATTTTTCACTAAATTTTGACTTATTTTGCATATAGAATTGCATTACAGGTGTGTTGTGAAGGATATTGCTACATTATTGGACTGATATATAGCTTATTATTCGCTGCCCCTCATCAATTTCCTTATAGCACCTTTTCTTTTAGGCTTTTGCATCGAAAAAAGTGAAAAAAATCAAGCATTTTAGGTCATAAACTTACATAATTTTGCACTTGTTCCTTGCATAAGTTTTGAAAAATCTTTTAAAATCTGATTTTACATTGATTTCAAAACATATACACATGGCTTCTAATCGCAACAATAACACTAGGTTCCCTCTTAGACCTTATATGAAAAGAAAGGTCCGTAAACCTGAAATTGTATTTACACCTCATGATAGAACAATTGGAGAAACTGAAGGACCTCTTTATATCACTGTGAAGATAATGGAAAATCTTGTGGATGGAACACTTGTAGATCCTAATTGCATGACTAATGTGGCAACAGAAGAGTTCCTTTATTCACATGGTTTGATACAAGACTTCTATGATCCTTCTGACATGATGATTAAGACACATAATGAAGCTTTTATAAACACTTCCAGGAAGATATCTTTATTGGTCATGGTATTTAAAAATTTTGTAAAACAACTATTTGATGTTGTCCCTCTATCTGACATTTTTTGTATAAAATTAGGACACCCATGGTTAAAAGATATGAAAGTTGTCCCTTCAACGATTCATAACTGGGTAAATTTTCCTTTGAATGGACAAGTGCATACTATTCCTCGCAATAGATATAAGCCTTTGGTTACAAGACAACACTTCAACCTTGATTACTTTTGGCCACGATCTAATCAAGAACTAGAGCCATGAACAGATTTTAACTTATTGGGATATAGAAAATATAAAGCAAAATTACTACATCAAGTGGCCAGTCCTTCTATTCAAGAAACAATAAGAGAAGAACAACCTGCATTAGAAGAACTTCCTAGAGAGAAAGGTAAGGGAATCTATGCTGAGGTTCCTCCCTCGCCATCCTTAAGAGGATCGGGAGGTACTCATCGAGAACAAGGTACTACATCAAGACAAATAAGATTTGAACAAGCTTCCTCCTCTAAAATACAAAAAACCAATGGAACAAGATGACAACACTTTCAAAGATATAAGCAATAGAATAAAAAGAAATCGACAAGCAAGAGAAAGGAGGAAGAGAAGACAAGATTTTGCATAAAGAAATGCACTTGAACAAGAAAATATTCCACCTTCTAACGCTGAAATAAACAAGAGATTAACAAAGAAAATAATGACAAAGAATTAGCCATTGTGCCTTATGTTCCTCTTTCCTCTAACATCTGATATTGGGAAGAGGATGATTTGATTGTTGACAATCTCTAGCATGAGCTTGCCTATAGGTAAGTATTTCTAACCCTTTACCTTTGTGTTGTGTTTCCCCCTATGATGTGTTATGTTTTGTTTAGGCCTCCTTGGATGACCCTTGATACTCTTGCAAGGTCAAGGATACCGAGAGACCACCTCTATTGTGACCCTTCTTCTATTTGTATCATTATTCTTTTAACTTGCTTCTCCTCTATTTTCATTGTTGTGTGTTGTGTCTTAGGGGCATAACATTGTGGTTGGTGACCTGGGGGCACCTTCCTATGTGACGACCCTAAGGCACTTGTTCTCCTCTCTTGATTTATTGTTTACCTTCTTCTAGTAGAATCACTTCAGTGTGTAAGTAAAAATGGACCTAGTCCATATATGATGATGGGGTTGATATATATTATCCGAGACTTGGTTAGTAGAATCACTCCGTGTGATATTTTTATGTCTTATTGTACTAACAAACTATAACAATACATCTACTACATGTACTTTGTGTATCTTTGAATCTCACCTTGGTTACACTCAGTTTTGAGATCTCTGTAGTATAGCCCCATGGTTATACTTGGATTGCAAACCCATAGTATAACCTCATCTCTTTATGTGAATGATTGCATGTATTTCTTTTATCATGTGATGTGGTTATTATCTTAGAGAAAGATTTCTAACCTCTCTTCTGGCAAGAAATTGTGTGTTTGTAGGAACATTCGGCAATCATGAAGCACTTGTCACCTCTGGGGGCATGGGCTTTGCGAAAGCCCTTGTTCCCTTGTGTGTTTTCTATCTACCTTAACATTCTTCATATTGGTACACAATATCAACCATCTTAAGGTGGGGGCATATATAAGGTAAGTTATTTGATGATTTTGGTACTAACAAAGCATGTTTGTAAGCCCTCTATGGAGGTGGGATGTTGTATCTCCATGTGAATGCACATCTTTATTTTATATTACAATAAGAAAGCCCTCTGCGGAGGTGGGGATGGTGTATCTCTTGATCTAACTTACACATCCTTTTTATTTCAAAAGTCCTCCAAGTAGGCGGGGTTATGTATCCTCCCTTAAGCGTGTCTTTGGCAGTTGTTGTGGCATACATCCAATCGTCAGTTGAGCCTGTAATATGCCTAAGATGGTTGGGGCTTAGCAATAAGTTCCTTCCATCACCTTGTTTGCCGTGTTTTAGATGTATAGCATGTCTTCGACATACTATACGACACTCGTGTTTTCCATGTGTCTTCCATGTGTTTGTTCCCAAGTATAGTCCAAAGAGCATGGCAAAATGCCCCTCCTATACTTTGGGATTTGTATGGCATGTTTCTTCCCAAGTATAGCCCAAAGAGTGGTAAAATGCCCCTCCTATGCTTTGGGATTTGTATGCCATGTTTGTTCTCATATGTAGTCCAAAGAGCATGGTGAAATGCCCCTCCTACATTTTGAGATTTTGTATTGCATGTTTGCTGCCCCATATGTAGTGCAAAGAGCATGGCAAAATGCCCCTCCTACATTTTGGGTGGTGTGTTGCACTTTTACTTTCCATGCATCTGTATTTGCATTCATTTATATCTATGAAAATGAAAAAGAAATAATCATTGTATTCACTATGTTTTGCGTGACTATTATTGTCTTCTTAGTGTTTTGTATGCCTGTTACTGTCTTCATTGTGTTGGCGTGTTTGCGATGTGTCTTCTCTAATGTCTACCTGAGACTGGGGGCTAGAAATAGTTCCTCATCTTTGTGCATACATTAGCTCTAAGTGCCTGGCGTGTTTGCTGTGTTTGTTGACCATACTTTAATGCATGTATGGGCCTTGCATTCATGCATACATTAAAGTGGGGACTAAATGTTACATCAAAAAATGTCTCCCTAGCACTTTTTCCCTCCTAAGTTTAGCTCCCGAGTCCTTATAATTAATCACGCATGTTTATTTTTACTCCCAATGGAAAATCTGTAAAAATCTATATCCAAATGGACCTAAGGGACAGTGATGAACTTGACCCTGACTTGAAAATGGGGTTGAGGGCTTGGGCGCCTGTGCCCTAGTCCTACCCTATTTGGCAGGGTCCCAAATTTTAAATGTCAGTTATGTGATCGTTAGAAGTGTCTATTACCAACATCTCAAGTTTAAATTACGAAATTAAAGTGGGAATGTGTTTAGTTGCATATATAAGCATGTTTAGGGATTCATTTGTAAACTAGAAGATGATTATGAACTTTTGGTGCACTTATGATTTTAGAGCATTCAAAGTATTCAGTGTTGCAGAGCAAACTTGTCTTGTTATTGTGTTTATTATGTAGATTTGGGTTCATCTTATCATGATGTGAAAGATTTTCATCTATACGTGAGCTACACCTCCAAGACTTGAATGTCCTTCCAGTGCTTGACTAAGGCAAGCTCCTAGACACCACAAGCCCCAACCCCCTTTTTCTGTAATTGCAGGTCATAGGTGCAGAAGCGGAAGAAGTGGAGTTGCAGGGAGACATAATAGAATGTCAGAATTGCAGATCTAAGAAGAAAACCAAGACATGGACTTGGGTGCCCGCTCTTTAGCCCTCTAGATCTTTGAAGCAGAAAACCTCCGTGACAGTGGTGATTAGTTGCAGACAACTTCCTGAAGCCTCTGAAGAAACAACCACCTTGGGCTTGGGCACCTGCTCTTTAGCCCCTGACTTTTTCGTATCCAGAATTCTAAAGTTTGGAATGTATTTACTCTGAATATTACATTCCTGTATGTGACCATTTGTCGTGATTCGCCCATTTATTTATGATTTTGTGAAATTAGGGTTTTAAGCATAATTGATCTTTAATTAATCAATTAGTCAACAAATTCCAAGTTTCCTCTTCGTTACAAGTGACACTAAATCTATAGCAGAGCCCTCTTGAAAATATTGTGGCGTGACTTGATTTATGTACTTGAATGTAAGGTGTGAAAGAAGGATTTAACCCACACATCCATTGAAATTGAAGAACCCTCTTTTTAAACAAAACAATAAATAGGTGTATCTTAAATGGAAGTATGTTTCAATACCATATACTCCATGTAAGTTGTACATGACAACACCCAATTCTAGTTTGACAACTATAGAGACTTAGGGAGAGAGGAAGAGAGAGAGAGAGAGAGAGAGAGAGAGAGAGAGAGAGAGAGAGAGAGAGAGAGAGAGAGAGAGAGAGAGAGAGAGATGTAGGGAGAGAGACACGTTTGGCATGATTTGCATATCCTCATTTCACCTTCTATATGGTTTCCATGCTTTGTATATCTTCATTTCACCTTCCAAAGCCTTTGACATGATTTTCTAATCTTCATTTCACCTTCTATATGTATAACATATCCTCATTTCACCTTCTATATGTATAACATATCCTCATTTCACCTTCTATATGTTTGACATCATTTGCTTATCTTCATCTCACCTTAGATATATGTTTGACATTATATCCTCATTTCACCTTCTATAGGTCTAGCATACCCTCATTTCACCTTCTATATGGGTTATCAGCTACATCGGACGAAGACAATCTCTTAAGAGCCCTACGACAAAAAATGTGTCAAACTTTGGATCGGTTGTTCTGTCAAACCATGGCACCTACGAATGTCTTCTTTGCATGTATAGGTGGATGTTAGGTCCACCTACAAACACCTACCTATTTTTTAAATCAATTTCATTTGCCTATGGTGGCAAGGAACACATTGTTCCAAAATTTTAAAAAATTGGGAACAACATTAGTTGTTCCATTCAATGTCATTCCTCTTATCTAGATAGACAAAAGTAAAAGAAACAAACTTAAAATGGAAAGGATGCAAACATACAAACTGATAGACGTGGGAAAAAAATAAGTTTTAGTGTCATGATTTCTAATTTTCTAATAGTATAGAAAACAAATTGTTAACCTCACCTCCTCTTGTTTCTCAATGCCCATAAACTGATTTGGAGAGCATAGACGATAGGCTAAAAGAGTACTTGCAATTTCTCTTCCCATATCTCTTAGGCGGTCATGCATTCTTATCTCATTCTCATCATCAAGGTCAATAAGGCACTTATTCAGAAGCCTCTCTCAACAATACAGAGCACTCCAACCTGATCCTTCCCATACTGCAATGGCAATCATCTTGTCTTTGCCAATGAAGAAACAAGCTAAATCCAAGAACATTTGTTTCTCTTTTTTATCTAAAGCATCATAGCTCACTCTCAACATATTTATGATATCATCGAGCAATATTTTAGAGATTGCATGCAATACATGCTCCAATAAATCCTTACTAGAGTAGGCATAAAGCTGGCCTCCAAATACCTTTAAAGATAAAGGTAAACCATTACAAGCAATTAAGAACTTTTCAACAAGTTCTTCAAATCCTAACATTGGAGAAGGTTGTAAGAATGCATATCAACAAAAAACCTTTTTGGCATGAACTGGATTCATTGTTTTCATTTTATAAATGGAGGCGATGCCCCCAACGCATGAGGACTTCCTTTTCCCATGTTGTAATAATGATCAAACTCCCCATGCCAAGGCTATCTTTTGTAGGCATTAAAGCCTCTAGTTGATCCGTATGGTCCACATCATCCAAAATGATTAGTAAACGAATAGATCTCAAACAATCACTCTACTTAAATATCATCCACTTCAATGGTCAAACACTCAATAGCAAATTTACACCTCATTCACAACAAAAAAAGTGGTAAATTTTTGTCCTATTTTTATTGGTTCAAATTAACTTTTGACTATGGAAGTGGATGATATTTAAAAATAGCCTCAAACAATTAGAAAGAATCCCCCTACCTTGTTCTATATTGTCAAATGGGTCATGGTTGAAACTCAGATCTTGAAGGAGTTTGATCTGCTTCTTATACAATTTTCTTCTAGCTACAACATCTCTAACATCAAAAACAAAACTGGATTTTTTATAGATGTACACTTCTGGTTATATATTTCTTTTGCCAGCGTGGTTTTCCCATAACCACCCATGCCCCATATCCCCACTATTTGGACATTTGAATGGGTTTTTGCACATTCACGAATAATCATTTCAAAGTCTTCTACAGCTTCTTCAAGACCCACAGGATGTGTCACTACCTCTACCATTGGTACTATTTTCATTACCTTCAATACATGATTCACAATATTCTTCAACACCATTTTCTCCTCACTGGACAAATGTGTAACATAGTTTTAACCCCCAAAATAAAAAAAATAAAAAAAATAGAACCCTTACTAAAGAGTGGTGATTCAAAGTTACATATATAGAAAAGAGAAATATTGCATGAAAGGAAAGGTATGATAAAAAAAATATGGAGAGAGAGGCTATGTGTTGCTTACTCATTATTGATGATTTAACCCTTATAAAATGAGATGGTGTGGAGTACTTTCTTCTAGTCCTCAAGCTTATCTATGTTGTATCTACCCTGATGCTTCAAAAAGGAATCTGCATAGGTTCCTCCTTTCCCATGAATCAAATGACAAAGAGCATCAGGTTGAATTTGGTAGAAAATAGGAATAATAGGTGTCCCAGTTTTGATCATAAAGGATAGCTCAGCAAGACACCAAGCCAATTGTGCATATGTGGGAGAGAGAATTGCTACATGAAGGGAAGCCCTAGACATTGTTTCTTGTAGTTCTCTAGGGAAGAAATCCCCCAACTGAAGATCCTTGGAATCAAGAAAGACCCTGAGACCCATATTATGGAGGGCATTGTAGATAGCCAGCGTATGTTTGACATCAGGTCCGCGATGATTAATAAACACATCACAGGTCATCTTGTGTAATAGTGACGAGGATGTAGTAGAAGTAGATGTAGATGCAGATGGTGGAGCAAGCCCATCAAAAGTATTTATAATCTCAATATTTGATTGAGCAGAAGTAGAGGCCATGGAATCTGATACAACTAAACACAAATATAGAGAGAAAAGCAATGGAAGCAGGGGCTGTGGTGGGGAACTAAAATTGATAAACATGGGAGAAATAGAGGAATAAAAAGTGAGCAAGGCAGAGGATGAGGGTGTAGTGTGTGGGGGAAGTTGCATGGAAGAAATGTAAAAGGAAAGTATACAAGAAAATCACACAAGAAAGCGTGTGGAAGAAACACAAAAGAAAATTTTAGAAGACTCCATTGCCTGCCAAGTAGAGCGCTGATTTCTAGGTGTGAAATGGAGTGTTAGATTACATGTTTACTCTTACCACTGCGATCAAGATGAAGACAACATATGGTCACGTGAAACTGTGGCCATGTAAGCTGCCAGCATTTGTTTTTGACCATTGAAAGGAAAAGATTTAGAAATGAGCATCAAAGATACTACTATCAAATATTTATATTTATTATGACATGATTCATGTAAATTGGATTTTTTAAGGAGAATGTCTTAATACAATTGTATAGTGATAGGGGAAAAGGGCCACTTGCCGCCCACACTCTAATAACTGCCATGTTATTGTGTACTTGACCCTCCAATTAAAACTTTATAAATAACCAATACATGACATTAACCAACCTAATAAATAATTGCAAATGCACCAATAGATGTTCACAACTCCATGTGTAGTTTACCATACAAAATGGACAACACACATGTACTTCCACTTGCATTTACAAGACAAGTTGATGCAAATTGGGGGTGTTCCAAATAAAGTACACACTTTATTAATTTTATTACAAAATTAATGTTTACAATAACCACCCATTTGAACATGGCTCAAAAGTCAAATTGCTCACATTTACATAACTTGGTACACACTTATTGGTACCTAAGCTACCATAAAGACAAGACACTCCCAACTATATTGGTTGTCAATCACACATTCTCCCATACTTGCTATCACATCCACTTGCACAACTCCATTTACAATAAGTACTTGCACAAACAATAAATGGTGTAAGGCACATAAAATTAAATAAAAATCAAAATTAAATAATATTTATTACAGAATTATTACAAAATTCAATTATCAAAATTTCATATTATCAAATACAATAGCTTCTACACATAATTTGATATATTTAATGTGAATTAAATCATGTTTATGACATAATTATTACAAAATTCAATTATCAAAATCATATCATTGAATACAATAGCTTCTACACATAGTTTGATATATTTAATGTGTATGTATCAAATGCTTACCCTAGACCAAATTTACAATAGCTTCTACGCATAATTTGTGTTGGAAATAGGACAGACAACTGAGAGAGGGGTGAATTAGTTGTCACAAAACTTTGTATCTTTCTGCAGTTAATTCTTTATTTTGCCACTTAATAACAATTCAATAACTTAACCATGAAAACAATCAATCATAAGTGTAAGAGCAGCAACACAATAACACACTTGACACCAAGATTTTCGACATGGAAACCCGGTTTAGGGAAAAACCACGGTGGGGGTTAACCCACAAGAATCAATACCCTATTAAAAGTATTTTACAAGTAGGAATGCACGTGCATTCGGGCTCATTGCCTAGAGCTCATTGCTCAAATGGAGGTTCACTACCTATAGAAATATTACAAGAGAATAACAAAGATTTTGAACTAAAGAATAGCATCTACCCATGCAAGAGTTTCAGTTTCGGTTAAGTACAAAAATTGATCTTACACATTTCATCTTTACTCTGCTCTTCTTACTGCTCTACCTTCATTTGCACCTTAGATTTCTACTTTTCCCACATACACCTTGTTCGCATACACACACACCTTAAATCATCCAATTCCATCGGCTATATATATCCACAACATGATTTACAATCATTTTACCAATCAACTTCAAAAACATTTAGAACTTTGTTGAGTATTTTGTTCTGCCGGCTAGATCCATAAAAAATATGAGATGCAGACCAAAACTTGCACTCACAAATCATAAATTATGTCAGCTATCAACACTGATCATCACCAATTTCCCAATAAACAACTTCTATACATCTGGAATTAAGATCTTTCACAAGGTCAGCCTGTTCTTCTATTGTTTGTTCTGTCAAACTGAACCCCGATACTCAGAAGCTAATATCTTTTGAGTCCTTCATCACTGGAGGACAAAACTCTGGATTTAGAGTGTCTTGACAATGCTTTCAACTACCTTAGATCCACAACAAACCATGCCTTTCCATCATTGAAGTGGAAGAGGGTTCCACCGGAGCACTTGTTTGTTTCTTATCTTGTTTCTCTTTCTCAGCTTTTTCAGTTCTTTCTCTGAATTTCTTCACAGCCTCCTTAGTTAGGCCTAGATTTTCAGCCAGCTACTCAACCTTTTTTCTTACTTTCCTATTTGTTTTAGGGTCTCTGAGCTTAATATGCAGTTTTAAACTCAGCTCCTCATAAGTCCCAAATCTCTCAACCTTTGTGTCTTTGGGCTTGCTTAGAAGATGTTGAGCATACATGTCCTGAACTCTCTCATCCACCTCATAACACATTGGCATTATCCATACTGTTCTTGGTTCTACAACTTACATTAGACATTGATCAGTGTTAACCATAAAGCATATTTCATTTTTGTATTTCTCAACAATTGAGTTTGGCATTCTTTCCCTTGAATGCATTATACTCTGAAAATTCTTGAAGTAACCCCATATTACAATTTTTTGAGCTTTGAAATCACCAATGCTGCGAAGATGATCTCTGATCTGAATAGTAACTGGCTCATCCTTAGTCCAGTGCACACCTTTTACCACAGGTACCTCATTCATAAAGTAGAAGAATAGACATAGAACCAATGTACCATACATGAAGGTGTTTTTCTTATCTTTCTTAATTTGTTCAAATTCTCAATTAGTTTAATCTGTAGTAATTCACACAAGTCATAATCAGTATTTTCCTTCAGCATCTTGTATGCAGCATATATGGTTGTTCTGGAGATAGAATTTTCTCTGCTCGAGTAGTAAATCTTGTACCCAATCACCATGGAGGTGAATTTGAAATCCAATTCTATAATATCATTGATTGTCATTGCCCTTCTATCAAACTTGGCACTGGTAGCATCAGTCACGGTCTACTTTTTCACACCTTTTAGCAAGGGTAACCCACCGGTTGAGTTTAATCTGGTTACAATTCCAATAGCATCCTTGGTAATCTTAAATGGTTTTAACAACCAAATAAATTCATCATGCATCCGGCTTAACACATATCGGACCCATTCATCCTCATCAAATGTTGGAAACCCCATGATCTGAATAAAGTGTTTATCTTGTCGTGCCTTATATTTGGGTTTAATTTCGTGATTTTCATCCCTAAGTTGTTTCTCAAACAAGTCTACATACCTTGAATCTCCAAATTCATCTATTTTTGCATGAATATAAACCCTAATGTCTTCAACATGCAGCACATCATACAGAACACTTGAAAAAGCACCTAACGGGTCGACTTCTATTGATTTGTGAGGATGCTTCTTAAATTTGGGTCGAGGTCTTTCAGTAATGTCAACAACATGAGGAGTAGCCATCTCAACAAATTTTAGATTCAAATCTTCACAAAGAAGTACCTTTTTCTTTCGCGAAGTTAGGGATGATTAATTGCTGGTTGAATTTGCTCTTTATGCTTTAGTCTTTGGATTTTCATCTTGAATGCTCTTCTTCTTATGTCCTCCGAATGAAAAGTGATTCAAATGTGTGAACAAGTGACCTTTTATCTTTTGCAAACCCTGATTTGGCATTGTAATAAATGTGTTGCCCTAACTTTATCTATTTACTCTATTTTTTACAGTTCTTTATGAATCACTTCGCAAGATCTCATATCAACATCTTTTCTTTTAGAAATCCTTCCAAAAGTTCTGAACAAGTTCAAAATATCCTCTTTTATTGTGCCAGATTTAGGCACCCACTTACTAACCGGGGGAATTTGATGTTCAATGCAGCTCCCCTGAGCCAGAGCTCCTGACTTAATTCCCAAAGGAATTGTTAGTACCTGATTCCAGTGCGGATCCATCATTATTGTTTATTGTATCTTTCTTTACCCAGGTCTTGTTCATTTCGCTCCGTATCTCATTCACATCAATTTTTCTTTTGCTTCTGTCTTGTTTTTGCTCATTCGGTTTTCTATTTACCAGACCTCTTCTTCCATTGTTCCTATTTCTACAGAATCTTGCAATATGATCAAATTTATTGCAGTTAAAGCATACAACATTTCTTTTCTTATAAACTTGATTTCCTCTTGATCTGTACTGATTAGCCATGTGTCTAAACCCATTGCAAACAAAACAGTAACCATTGAATGTAGTGCCCCTCCATTTTCACCTGGGTTGTGTAGGAAGTCTAGCAAAGGAATCTGGAGATGAAGATGGAACATGAGCTTCTGTAAGTAAAATGCATATTGTTATGTTAATATTATCATCATTTGATGTAGTAGTATGTTGTTAGGATAGGTGGAAAGGACGACATCATACCATTGAACGTATAGACATACGGCAATGAGATATGAATGTTAGAGTTCCTTTCCTAGTGCTTCAGCTATTATGTGTACTCTAATTGGTATGTTTGAGTGAACAGGTATCATGCATCGACTCCACCTGAATTAACAGGGCTGAGCATGCCTTAACCAATGGAGATTGTTGAACGGAGATAATGTAAGGTTTTTCCCTCAGCTTGTAATCAACCTTGAAGAGGATGATTTTCTAGTCCTGTGTCTTATCTGTATGGTCGTGTTGTGAGTCTCTGATGTGCGATTCTGTTTGTTGTCAGGTTTCACCCGGTATGCAGCTTGTCAGGTCATTTCTATGTGGTTAATTATTTTATTAAAAAGAGTTATTGGTTTTCTTTTAATACATAAATAATATTTATCAGTGGAAAATAAATAAAATATTATTTTTTTATGAGGATTTAATTATTAATCTAATATAAAAATAAATTTGTAATTAATAAACTATTTGTTAATAAATTTGGTGTGTGTGTGTGTGTTGTCAAGATATTCTATTTTTTTAACATAAATCTTTTAATTACGTCATTGATGAGTTGTCTTGGATAGTGAATCCAAAATTAGACTGAATCTTTCTGTTAGTGGGAAGGAAATAAATGTAATCAATTTTCTGGAGAGAGTGGACGTGGGTAATGTTGGGGAGTTATTGCATTTAAGTTATTTTACTTACTATTTTTGAGGCCATGGGGATTAGTATATGCTCCCGTCGTTGCATTATCAAGGAGGAGGAGGAAGGGGGCTCCGGTGGGAAATTTCAGAGAAAGGAAAATGTGGAACTTGTGGGAAATTTGATTCTTGGGTTTTGGAATGAGATTTATTGAGCAAGTTTGAGGATAACGCTGATTGGGGCTACAAAGGATTAATTCTTCCTATGTAAATTTTACCAGGTATGTTACTGAGTATATTATCTAAAATTTATTTTGTAAAGGAATGTCATAAAAGGTGCAATAAGGGTTTTATGTGTGTCTAATGTCGCTTATCTATGAAATTTGTTTTAAATCATTTCCAAAATTTCATTATAACTTGTGCATGACAAAAGGATTGAAATGTGATTTTCTTTACAAATTGCTTGAACTGTACTGTTTGTTGCTTCTCTAAAACCTATTGACTTCTTCCTATCAACTATTATCTGTCCCTCAAAACAATTCCATAAACTCTATTAATCCTGCATGTTGTTGTGTGAAATATGGTTTTCATATATGGTAATTTCTACTTGATTTAAAATGTTTATCTGTACAATTAATGATTTCATTAAATCATTCGTATAAGGCATCCAATCTTAGTGGACGTTTCAAAATATAAGTACCTATATTATTAGAGAGTATTGAGTTGCATAGAGAAATTTCTAAAAGAAAGAATTTATTTTTTTATGGGTGTTGACCTTAGGAGTTTTAATGTAAATCTGTGATAGATTTTATGGTAATAACCAAAAGAAGTTTCTGATCTACCTTCTATGGCATCAACCAAGATAGTATTCTTATCTGCATCGAATCTTATCCTTATGCCATCGACTCTTTCACTTAATAGAATAATTTGCCATTAATCATTTCATTTAGGCACCATTTAGGATATAATAATAGTCCGATTTAGATGTATAAGGCACTGTTTTAGGTTTAATGTTAAGATGTTTTAGATCATTCCTTTATGTGTCATTCTTAGTTTTAAAGTTCTCAATGATAAGTTGATTTAGACTCTAATTGTTAAAGTGTTGACTTGTAGTTATAAGTTAGATTTGTTTAGTTTCTTTTGCAAGGAAACAACCCATATGGGTATGTTTTTAACTATTTAATCTACAACTATATGACAATGAACCATACTAGAGTTCATTGTTATAACTACATTATTTTCCCTATGGCTTTAATAAAACTAGGGGTTTTTAGAAATTAATCTATTTATTGTCTTGTTCATGGGCGATGATTTAGCCATTAAGTAGATTTGGTTGTATATGTGGTAGTAAAATGACTTGAATGTATATACATAATTAAATCTACTTGGCTAAGTAATAATTCTTTTTCCTCCTCTTCAATGGCATCAAGTAAATGTCTCGAGTCTATAAATACCTTGCTACTTTCACCTTCCCACCTTGCATGAATCTTCATTGTCTATTGATGTGATCTGTCTCTGATGCAGAGCCAAAACACCCTAACCTGCATTTCCCTTTGTATGTCTACACTTTACTTAACATACATTCTTTGATGTATATACTTGCACCTCTCACCTATCGGCAAAACCATTCTCATCGGCCACCTTACAAATGATCAATCCGATCTTACCACCTTATACATGCATATTATGACCTGTGAACACCAGTCTCCTCCACCGTTGTTGCCGGTCGCGCTTTGCTTCCAATACAATGTATATGCTCAATATACATTCAAAACATACAACCCAAATATGCACTCAGAACATGCATTCAAAACATGCATTCGACCAACGCCTTAACCCAATGTATGTCCTCAACATACAACCGGAACATGCTTCGCCAAATATACATTTGACCATTGACCTCCTTGTATGCCAACTAGAAACTTCAACTTTCTCTCTCCCTTGTATGCCGATTCGCTTGTACATATAAAATGTACACCCACCACATACCACCGTGATAGATATCTGTGAGATACTCATGAACAAACAACTGTGATATACACACAAAATGCATACCCAGTGAAACAACCCAGAACTTCACTGATTTGATCCACTGCAAACCCTATGATTACATAGATCTGTTTCTCCTACAATCATACAGATCTTTGCACCCTGCCAACCTAGCACATGATGGAACTAGGATCTATCTGCACCTGACATGTGATCCTGCAAACATGAACATAAACAAAACAGAAAAACACAAAATGAACTGTACAGCTATACTACTGATTTTGCAGAAATCTAACCGGTGGAATGGATTGAGAAATCCATCTTGATCCCAAAATAGCAAATCAATTTATACAGAGGAAAACCTAATGAGATCGAATAATAGAAAGTTGCACAACACAAAACAAGATCTTATTATTTATGCTTTCAAAAATGTATACAGATGCTCTATTTTCACAGTCGCACAACTCAACTTCACAACTAATTACAACTATCTATCATATGATCCCAATTGATCTGATCTCCTCTATTTATCTACTCGCCTGAGTAGAACCACCTGACTCCAAGTGGCTGGGAGACAACCTCCAAGCGGCTAGGAGATCCAATTGCCTAACAACCTCTAACTGTCTAACAACCTTGCGCTTACAGATTTGCCAAGTGTCCTTGGAACTTACAACACAAACCTAGATACAACCTAAATTAACATGCATTGGTCAAACAGACCTTATTACATTAATGGTCAGCTTAGGACCTTATTGGAAACAACAAAATGAACTGTAAACAGTTAATGCCTTATGGAGGCCACCATGGATTGGGTGCTCCTGCACCATACACCCCACTGTGAAAAGAACTCATGCCACATGAGTTAGGTCTTCGTCTTGCTCCAGCTGTATACTCTGATGTCTCATGTCTTCCCCATGATCTCTGGACCGCAACCTGCTTCCATGGAGTCAAAAACTCATGCCTTGCATTGTAGGCTCTACTCATACCATTCTTTCTTGTTGTCAGCTTTGTTTGAACTCCTGCATTATAAACCTTGGGTAATGCTTCTTGTAGTGCTGCTACGGTAGAATGTGTTTGCCTGTTGACTCTTGTTGGATCTAGAGGATAAATAATAGTCCCTACGAGGATAGCATCCTCTTCTTTCCAATCAACTTGTGACAGCTTGTAAACCTGCTTTTTGACCTTCTGCTGATCCATCTGATCTCTGTCAGTCAGAATTGAAATCTTCTTCAAACTCTGATCTCCACTCCTTGAGATATCCTCAACTGTATTTGTCTCTTCTTCAGAGATCTTTACAAACTCTTTCTTTCCCACTAAAATGGCCTTGGCTGCCTTCTGTGTTGTAGCATCCTCCTTCAATGGTGTCATCACAAAAAGTTCTCCCATCCTTCTTGATGGTGTATGTGTTAGCATATCCATCATATAATGCTCTCCTATCAAATTTCCATGGCCTACCTAAAAGTAGGTGACAACATTCCATGGGCAAAATATCACATAAGACCCTATCCTAATATTCTTCAATTTGGAAATCAACATATGCTTGTTCATATACCAAAAGTGATTGATTATCACTGACCCAGGATGCTTTGTAAGGATTTTGATGTGGAATCCTTTCCAATTTCAATTTATCCACCATTTTCTGAGATACCATATTATCTATAGAACTAGAGTCTATTACTACCTTGCATAGTTTACCTTTGCTTTTGCATTTGGTCCTAAAAAGAGCTCTCCTTTGTATCATGTCCTTGGATGTCTTCAAGAGTGTTCTCCTTAGCATCAATGCTTCTCCATCTTTAGTTGGGGCTGCACTTCCCATTGGAGAGTTAACACTTTCATCTACCTTGTCTTCTTGCACAAATTGAACCCTCTTGTCATCCTTCCTATCATCTCTTGATGATGAACCTTGCCTTTCTAGACATTTGAAAAATGGGTGACTGATTTCATTACAATGATAACATCTTCCAGTGAAAACATTAGAACATCTACTATCTCCAAATCTGCCCCTTGTTCCTTTCCATCCACCTTTGAAATTAGACTACTCCTATCCTTTACCAGTCTCTTCTTGGTTAGACTCACTACTAGGCCTTTGGTTAGGACTTCTTCCTCCAAAACTACCTCTAAAATTTATGTCACCTCTTCCTCTATTGTTCTACTCACCTTTCCTCTTTAGCTTCTCTTCATCCCTTAAGGCCATTTGGAAACACTTGTTCATTGTTTCTGGTGCTAAGATGCTGATCTCATCTTGGATGTTCATCCTTAGGGTATTCAAATACCTAGTCACCTTCTTTGACTCTTCTTCGTGCCTCTTTGATCTGAGACTGAGTTTATGAAACTCTTGTGTGTATGCATTCACATCAAGATCTCTCTGCCTGAGGTTCTGCAGCTTCTTATACATCTGCACATCATAGTCCAGGGGTAATAACTGTGCCTTAAGTTTGGTCTTCATCCCTTCCCAGGAAGTTATCATATTCTTCCCCTCCTTGACTCTCTCTCCTTGTTCATAATTCCACCATGCAAGAGCAAATCCCTGCAATCTTGCCTTTGCCAACTTAACCCTCTTATCATCAGGGATTTCTTTATATTCGAAGTGATTGTTCAATGCCTCAATCCAGTCAATCACCTCTTCAGCTTCCATACTTCCACTATACATAGGTAACCCATCTATGGTGTCCCTATTGACTGACTGTAATGCATTTAAAAATGCCCTCTGGTTTGCTGGTATCTCCTCTGCCTTTTTACTGGTTTCACCAATTTCTGTATTTTCTTCATCACTGTCACTTTCAGCTTCCTTATCCTTGTTTTTGGACTGCTTGAACTCTCCCAACTTGGTTGCAAGTATCTCCTCGATCAACTTCTTAACGGCATCTTGCGACATACTTTTGGGAGGCATCCTCTCCGCCTCTGTCTCGCTTTCTTTGTCTGACATAAACATACACAGACAACACCCAAATGCCAATACTCTTGCAAATCCTCAATTTGATTTGCTGCCCAAATCTTAACTTGCTCTGATACCACTATGATGCAGAGCCAAAACACCCTGACCTGCATTTCCCTTTGTATGTCTACACTTTACTTAACATACATTCTTCGATGTATATACTTGCACCTCTCGCCTATCAGTAAAACCATTCTCATCGGCCATCTTACAAATGATCAATCCAATCTTACCACCTTATACATGCATATTATGACCTGTGAACACCGGTCTCCTCCACCGTTGCTGTCGGTCACGCTTTTCATCCAATACAATGTATCTGCGCAATGTATATGCTCAATATACATTCGAAACATACAACCCAAATATGCATTCAGAACATGTATTCAAAAGGTGCATTCAAAACATGCATTCGACCAACGCCTTAACCCAATGTATGTCCTCAACATACAATCGAAACATGCTTCGACAAATATACATTTGACCGTTGACCTCCTTGTATGCCGACTGGAAACTTCAATTTTCTCTCTCCCTTGTATGCCAATTCACTTGTACATTTACAATGTACACCCGCCATAGACAACGACGATAGACATCTGTGAGATACTCACGAACAGACAACTGTGATATACACACAGGATGTATATCTAACATACAACTGTGATATACACACAAAATGCATACTTAATGAAACAACGCAGAACTTCGTCGATTTGATCTGCTGTAAACCTTGTGATTACACAGATCTGTTTCTCCTACAATCATATAGATCTTTGCACCCTGCCAACCTAGCGCATGATGGCGCTAGGATCTATCTGCACCCGGCATGCGATCCTACAAACATGAACATGAACAAAACAGAAAAACACAAAATGAACTGTACAACCATTCCACTGATTTTGCAGAAATCTAACCGGTGGAATGGATTGAGAAATCCATCTCGATCCCAAAACAACAAATTGATTTATATAGAGGAAAACCTAATGAGATCGAATAACAGAAAGTTACACAACACAAAATGGGATCTTGTTATTTATGCTTTCAGAAATGTATACAGACACTCTGTTTTCACAGTCGCACAACTCAACTTCACAACTGATTACAACTATATATCATATGATCTCAATTGATTTGATCTCCTCTATTTATCTACTCGCCTGAGTAGTACCACCCGACTCCAAGCAGCTGGGAGACAACCTCCAAGCGGCTGAGAGATCCAACTGCCTAACAACCTCTAACTGTCTAACAACCTTGCGCTTACATATTTGCCAAGTGTCCTGGGAACTTACAACACAAACCTAGATACAACCTAAATTAACATGCATTGGTCAAACAGACCTTAATACATTAATGGTCAGCTTAGGACCTTATTGGAAACAACAAAATGAACTGTAAGCAGTTAATGCCTTATGGAGGCCACTGTGGATTGGATGCTCCTGCACCAAGCTCCATTATGAAAAAACATGTATTAAGAAACCATAGCTCATTCCAGAAGATTTTGATCATTCTCAAAATAAATTCCCACAAGATGGTACTATTTTGGCTGACAAGATTCAAGTTGGTGATAGAAAACCCGAGTACCAGCTCTAAAGACTTTTCAACAAACCCATTTTGCACATATCCTACAATCTTTGTATTAGAATGCATAGAACCTACTGTTTCACATCTTGAAAACTCTAATAAGTTAAATTATCTGATGATTCTGCTAAGTAGATTGTGTGCCTCCCCATGCTTCCACTTTGTGGTTGTTTTTACTTGAAATTTTTTTAAAGCCTTTAAACTAGTCTGAATTGTGATTTTGCAATCATGGATTCTTGAGAGACCACACTCTTGTATGGCATTATATCAAGAAGTACACGTGCTAACTCTATGCTTCCATAATTTTAACTATTTCACCCTTTATGTTGTGTTGGAAGAAATGTGTTGTTTGTGTTATCTTTATATATAAAAAAAATAGAATGTATGTGTTAGATTTCATTAGTTTTAGTTAGGAGTTAGATTGACATATACTTTCTTTTTATAATAGATTTATTTTGGCAATAAGCTTTCATATGATATTATTTGTGGGAAATATGCTTGGAATGTCATAATATCTACCTTATTTCTATTTTTGGGTGGAAGTTAATTTAGTAATATAGACATATTCAATATCTTTAAAATCTCTTATAAATATAGATTGGATGTTGAGGTAAATTAATAAAATGAGTTTTTAAATTTTAGAAATTTTATCATGGATGTTAAAATAAATATACACTAGTTTATATTTTCTTTATAAAATCATTCCATTAATGTTTGTAGAATCATTGTTGGATTTAGAAAATAAAGTTAATTATGAAATAAGATTTATGCAATAATGAAGCTTTGTATAGACAATTGTATTACTTAAAAGATCCTTGCTTTCACATATAATTTAGGTAGAAAGTTTAAATTATTTATTTTATCTTTATTAATTTTTAACATGACAAGTGGCATTGGAATAGAAATGTTCTTTTCTTAGAAACTAAATCCTCACTAGTTAAGAATCAAATCAGCTTTATAATTATTCTCTTTGATTTATTGATATTTTAGATCATTTTAGTAAGTAAAGAAAGATATTTAAAGAATATATCATGTTTGTTCAAATAGAAAGATTCTATCCAATAAATATATGAATTTATTTGTAATATCTTTAAAAGAAATTATTTTAGATAGGAAGAATATTCTTACATATGTAAATGGATTTAATTTGTAGTAAGAATATGTTTTGAAAAAGAATATTTTTAGTTGATATTTGGAAAAAGTTATAGATGTCTATGTTTTCTTCTTGTATTGAAATAAACTTGTATCTAAAATAAAATAGTGATGTCTTCTTATTTACACTTATCCTTAGTGCAATTGATCTAATAGAAACAATAGTATGTGTGAATGATTTTAGTAGGATTATATTATATTTATTCATTGTTAAATTATTCTTTTACTTAAACCTTTCTAATTACTTTTCATAGAATTTAGGCTTAATAAATGTTAGATTTAAGATTAACATGATTTTAACTAAATACTTAGGATTAGAAGAGAAACTTTGTTGGTTAGTAAAATAGATGATGTACTGTATAGCTTTGTTATTAAGTAATTAGTATTAGTAAAAGAAAAGTATTTTAGAAATGTAAGTAAATTTGTATAATAAAATTCTATAATGATCATATGTCTTACTTGTGCAAGAAAATAAAGAATAAGATTATTGTTGAAATTATTCCATCCTTGTTATTGAGAGTGTGTTTTTTAGCTACTAGATAGTGGTTTGAAATGATTTAGTTATTATCTATAGATTTAAGGATAGTTAAGTGCAAATATATGAATTTATGTTACTATTTCATGAATAATAGCTTGATATGAAAAAAAAAAATGTTTTGCTTAGTTTAAAGAGTTTTAGGATTTTGTTTACTCAAAATTGTTGTGCATTTGAAAGTGAACGTCGATGTGGGACCCTTGTGTTACAGTGGTGTCTAGTGTTTGTATCTTTGGGAAAGTTGATTCCAGAGGCTAGGAGGGGTAGTCGTGGGTATGACCCTAGTGATTATGTAATCTTGCTAATGGTTGTCTATGCATTTAGTCTTATGTAATGTTTACTTTCCTCTATTTTTGGTTCTTGTGGTTATGATGGCTGAGCAAGATGACCCATGCCTTGCTCGGTGTTCCTATTCTTGTGGTTTTGTTGATGTCATGTTTGTGATGTCGGTGTATATTTCTTCTTGAATATTGTGGTTCATTATTGTTTTGAGCATGGAATAAATATTATGTTGGTTTATGTGATCGAGCAAGAGGACCCATGCCTTGCTCTGGATACTTTTTGTTGAGATTTGTATGCAAGAAGGTAAATGCCTTGCATAGTATATGGATCCTTGTCGTTATGTTTGGATTGATGGATAAGGTCTTCTAGATGCAGGTGGGAAAGTGCCTTCCAATGTGGGGCCAGTGCCCAAAGTGGCTGCCAGGATAACCCATTGGAAGTTGTTAACCAGTGATAACTTAAGAATAAATTTGGAGGGTTAGGGGGGGCTTTCACATTAATCAAGATAAAGTATGCCTCACTCATGGCTCAAGTGCTTGTTTAGGCTTGAGATGAGATGAAAAGGATGTGGTTGGCAAGATCAACTTCATTGTCCTCACAAAAGGAATGTTGGTTTCGTATGTGTCACCCTATGGGGTCGGTGCCTAGAGAGAAGCTACCAGGATAACCATAGATGGCGACTGGTTTCTAGAGAGAGATAGCCTAGATAACCCATACTAGGACCATGCGATGACACTCTTCCCTATTGCATTCTAGCATTCCCTCTTGTTGTTCATCTCTATGTTGTATGACTGCCTCTGGAAGTTCTGTTAAGTGTGGAAGTGATGTTTTGATGCTTATAATGTCTTATTAAACAGTGTTGTACTTGAGTAGTTCTTATACCTGTCAGTCCTTTGTCTTCTTGTCTAGTTGTTGCTGCGGAACCTTATGTTATCTCGTAGCTCAGGGGGTGGACCTCAGGGTTCCACATGGTCAGGTGGAAGAGCTTAATCCATTGGTTTTCTTAGCATCATGGTTCGTGTTCGTGGCAGAGGTGACTTTCTAGTTCCAGATCCGTATGGCATTCAAAGATTTGTACTATGCTTCCAGAATTGTATAGTCCTGACTTATATTGTAATTTGATGTAATTAGTCAAGAAGTCTTGTAATCATGTAAACTTGTGTTTGATCTCATTTGTACTTGTACTTACCTTGTAAATTGAAAAGTGTAATCTTCTTATGATGTATCAAAATTGCATATGGGCATGTGTGATGTATTATGTTTAATGATCTTTGTTTATAATTATTTGATGCAATTAAGTTCCCTAGAGATGTTAGTTGATCATATAATTTAAATGTTGTAATTAGTGTTACCTTATCTAGTGATTAATGTGAGTAATTAGTTTTTTTTTTAAATTATTCCATATTTTATTGCCAGTTAGCCTAACTCTCTAGGGTTGCATGACGGGGCTTCACATTTGGTATCAAAGCCAGGTTACAACACTAAGACCTCTAGATTGTTGTTTTTCTAAGTTAAGTGATTTCCTCTTTGTGGTGAGTTGGTAATGGTACCTTCCACCTATGTGCATTAGTATGACATTAGAAGGTTGATAAGTTTATAGACTTGTTCTTTGATTATGTCTTGTTTTACTTATGTGTCTATGTGTTCTCTTTTCCTCTTCTCAGATAATGTGATGATATATATTTGACAATATGTCTTCCCTGAATGGTAGTGCTTGTTTATTGTTGAGGCTTTGAGTTTCTCTTGTGTTCATTAGTGTGTTATAAGAAAGAAGCATGGTTACTGTTAGTGCATGTACTTAAGTATTGGAATGATGTAATCATTTGGTGAGTCATGTGGTTATGTGATGTTGTAATGTGCGAAGTATCTTAACGTGGTTGTTGATAACCTAACATCTAATTCCTAGTTGGTCATGACCTCATGTGGAAGAATTGTTGTGATTTATGAAAGTTATCATTGTGTATGCTTGTGTAAGAACTATGTGCAAGAGATCAAATTGGAGCTTGTGTTGGATCCATGAAATCATGAATTTGATACTGTAAGTCAATTATAGTTTTGAATCATTCTTGTGTGTGACATCATACATTTCCTTTGTATGTATTTTCTTGCATAAGGAAGTAATTGCATATGTTCATAGCTTAGTAAAAATAAATTGTACTATATTAAAGATAGAAGTTGTTCAAGTAAATAAGTAGCGATTGTGTTGCCTTAGATCCTTGTATAAAAGTTATTTATATAAGAGGATGTAGTTAACTTAATTCTTTTAGTGTTGGTGTACATTCTCTAACACATTCTAGACCTTGTGTCCTTGAGTGTTGTGTAACGGATACTCCCTTTTTGTGGCTAAAATTAGTCACATCGTGATGTGAATTTGTTTTGTAATTTGGTCATTTTGAAATTTTGATGGTTGTTTCATGTGTTGTTGGGGGTTAACAGTGAATTTTCTCTCTTTGAACTTTCATTTGACAGGAGTGGTCACCAAAACTCTTTCATCTATACTTGATTTATTGTTGGAAATTGCCAGCACTCTTAGATCACATGATACCCCTTAAAGGTAGAGAATTGATATCATTCTCATCTTTATTGAACGATTGTGCCTATCTTATGAACAATTGCTTAATATGGATGTGAATGTTGGAAATAGAAATTGAGATACTAATGTATTATGTTTCCACCCTAGTTTGTGACTTCTAGGAGTAAGTCAAGTTTTAAGGGGGGAGGATATAGTGCCCCTCCGTTTTCACCTGGGTTATGTAGGAAGTCTGGAAAAGGAATCTGGAGATGAAGATGGAACATGAGCTTCTGTAAGTAAAATGCATATTGTTATGTTAATATTATAGTCATTTGATGCAGTAGTATGTTGTTAGGATAGGTGGAAAGGGCGACATCATACCATTGAATGTATGGACATATGTGAATGAGATACAAATGTTAGAGTTCCTTTCCTAGTGCTTTGACTATTATGTGTACTCTAATTGGTATGTTTGAGTGAACAGGTATCAGGCATCGACTCCACCTGAATTAATAGGTCTGAGCATGCCTTAACCAATAGAGATTGTTGAACGGAGATAATGTAAGGTTTTTCCCTCAACTTGTAATCAACCTTGAAGAGGATGATTTTCCAGTCCTGTGTCCTGTCTGTATGGTGGTGTTGTAAGTCTCTGATGTGCAATTCTTTTTGTTGTCAGGTTTCACCCGGTATGCAGCTTGTCAGGTCATTTCTATGTGGTTAATTGTTTTATTAAAAAGAGTTATTGGTTTTCTTTTAATACATAAATAATATTTATCAGTGGAAAATAAATAAAATATTTTTTTATGAGGATTTAATTATTAATCTAATATAAAAATAAATTTGTAATTAATAAACTATTTGTTAATAAATTTGGTGTGTGTGTGTGTTGTCAAGATATTCTATTTTTTTAACATAAATCTTTTAATTACGTCATTGATGAGTTGTCTTGGATAGTGAATCCAAAATTAGACTGAATCTTTCTGTTAGTGGGAAGGAAATAAATGTAATCAATTTTCTGGAGAGAGTGGATGTGGGTAATGTTGGGGAGTTATTGCATTTAAGTTATTTTACTTACTATTTTTGAGGCCATGGGGATCGATATATGCTCCTGTCGTTGCATTATCAAGGAGGAGGAGGAAGGGGGCTCCAGTGGGAAATTTTAGAGAAAGGAAAAGGTGGAACTTGTGGGAAATTTGATTCTTAGGTTTTGGAATGAGATTTATTGAGCAAGTTTGAGGATAACGCTGATTGGGGCTACAAAGAATTAATTCTTCCTATGTAAATTTTACCAGGTATGTTACTGAGTATATTATCTAAAATTTATTTTGTAAAGGAATGTCATAAAATGTGCAATAAGGGTTTTATGTGTGTCTAATGTCACTTGTTTATGAAATTTGTTTTAAATCATTTCCAAAATTTCATTATAACTTGTGCATGACAATAGGATTGAAATGTGATTTTCTTTACGAATTGCTTGAACTATACTATTTGTTGCTTTTCTGAAACCTATTGACTTCTTCCTATCAACTATTATCTTTCCCTCAAAACAATTCCATAAACTCTATTAATCCTACATGTTGTGTGAAATATGGTTTTCATTTATTGTAATTTCTACTTGATTTAAAATGTTTATATGTACAATTAATGATTTCATTAAATCATTCGTATAAGGCATCCAATCTTAGTGGATGTTTCAAAATATAAGTACCTATATTATTAGAGGGTATTGATGTTAGGGTCAGCCAGCAAAAGATATCAATTAAATGCAAATAAAGATTAAACAGAGAAATGGAAATACACAGAATTAATAACAGTGAGAGACAAGTTTTAATGTGGTTCACCCAAACTCAGGCTACATCCACCAAACAGAGAGTCCAATATTATTATCCAGTAAATCAAACTGATTACAACCAATAATCCCTACAACTCAATACCGTTGCAAATGGTAGAATACAATATATCAAAACCCTAACCCTTAGCCGCTTTTATCAAGCCTTTTTGTCGGTTACAAAAAAATTAGGGTTTTCTTATGTAGGTCACAAAAAATAGGATTTTTTATGTCGCCCCTAAAAAAAAAATTTGGGGGTTGCGCCCCCGAACCCCTACCCAATGAGGATACATGGCTAGTGTACAGTACTTTCCTAATCAATCGCCACCTACCAACAATCTCCCACTTGGAGACTGATCAGGCTCCACACCAAACAATCTCCCACTTGGAGACTGAGCCTAGACGACACCGCTGTGCGTGCAACTCCCACTGAAAATAAGCACCATGGACTCTATTGTTATGTTTTTATTGTTTTTAGTCTAGAAGACCAACCGAAGCTGAAGCGGAGCTTAGCTTCTCCCTTGTCACTGCCTTTGTAAACATTCTGCTGGATTTTCATCTGTATGTATCTTTTCCAGCCTTAACTATCCATTATCCAACACCGAACGAATAAAGTGATACCTCAACTGTATGTGTTTGGTCTTTGAATGCAAAGCATAATTCTTTGCAAGATGTATGACACTCTGACTGTCTGTATACAAAGAACTGTTAGCCTATTGTTTGCCCAATTCTTCCATGAAAGAGGTCAGCCGTATCATCTCCTTGCTTGCCTCGATTGTAGCTACATACTCTACCTCTGTGGTGGATAAAGCAACCACATTTTGTAATCCTGAGATCCAGCTCACTGCTGTCCCAACTACAGTAAAGACATAACCTAGAGTACTCCACCTGGGATCAATAACCCTTGCTAAATCTGAGTCTACATAGCCTGCTAAATCAGTATTAGAGCCCCCAAAACATAAGTGTTTATTAGATGTACCTCTCAAATATATGAGAATCCATTTTACTACATTCCAATGCTCAAATCTGGGATGACTCATATACCTGTTAACAACTCCTACAACATGTGCAATATCCTGTCTCGTACATACCATGGCATACATTAAACTTCCTACAGCTGAAGCATATGGTATCTTGGACATTTTTTCTTCCTCCTCTTGTGTCTTAGGACACATCTCCTTAGTCAATTTCAAATGACTAAGCAAAGGTGTGCTGACAGCTTTTGCATTCTCCATGTGGAATCTCTGCAACACCTTTTCAACATAAGTAGCCTGAGATAAAGTCAATTTTTTGTTCATCCTATCTCTATAAATTTTCATACCAAGGATTTGTTTTGCTGCCCCCAAATCCTTCATATCAAATGACTGTGCTAACTGTTGTTTTAATTCTCTTATGTGAGCCATGTTAGACCCAGCTACAAGCATGTCATCAACATATAAACATAAAATAATGTAGCTGTCATTATCAAACCTCTTAAAATAAACACAATGGTCAGAATTACACTTGTTGTAGCCTTGCTCAGCCATAAAACTATCAAATTTCAAATACCATTGCCGAGGTGCTTGTTTTAGGCCATACAAACTCTTCGTCAATTTGCACACCAATTTCTCCTTACCTTTGACCTCAAATCCTTGGGGCTATTCCATGTATATCTCCTCCTCCAAATCACCATGGAGAAAGGCAGTTTTCACATCTAGTTGTTCCAAATGCAGATCTTCAGCAGCCACAATACTTAAAATAGTATGAATAGAAGTCATCTTGACAACTAGAGAAAATATCTCATCAAAATCAATGCCCTTTTTCTGTGCAAATCCTTTTACAAGTAACCTGTCCTTAAATCTTTTCTTACCTCCATCTTCCTCTTTCATCTGGTAAACCCATTTGTTTGGTAAAGCCTTTGTACCTGCAGGTAACTTACATAATTCCCAAGTCTGATTTTTTAGCAAGGAGTCCATTTCTTCTTTCATAGCAAGCTCCCACTGAACCTATGTATCCACCTGCATAGCTTCATCATACCCTTCTGGTTCACTGGCATCTATTAACAAAATAGAATACAAAGAGGGAGAAAACCTTTCAGGAGGTCTACTTAGCCTTGTTGACTGTCTAACATTCACTGGAGTTTGTGGTATTTTTGGTTGATGTTGCGGAGCATGAGGAACCACTGGAACATCACTATTTGGAGTATCATCCAGCACCACATAATCTTTTTCTTTCTTCTCATGCTGCTGCAACTGAACTTTGTACAACACCTTCTCATTGAATATAACATCCCTACTTCTCACAATTTTTTGATTTTCAAAATCCCAAAGCCTATAACCAAATTCATCAATGCCATATCCAACAAAGGTACACTTTTTTGATTTTGCATCTAGCTTGGTTCTATTTTTAGAATCTACATGTGCAAATGCTTCACATCCGAAGGTTTTGAGAAAAGAATAACTCACCTTCTTACCTGTCCATGCTTCCTCTGGAATACCACAGCCTAAAGGAACTGAAGGACCTCTGTTAATTAAATATACAACAGTGTTGATAGCCTCTGCCCACATGTTTAAAGGCATCCTAGCATGCAATCTCATGGTCCTTGCATGCTCCATTATTGTCCTATTCATGCGTTCAGCCACTCATTTTCCTATGGAGTCCCTGCAAACCATTTTCTGCCTACGAATTCCATTAAAGGAACAATAATCTTCAAATTCTTTGCTGCAATACTCACCGCCATTATTAGATCTGAGACATTTTAATCTTTTACCCGTCTCATTCTCAACCAAGCTTCTCCATTTCTTAAATGTTTCAAATACATCAGATTTCTGCCTAAGGAAATAAATCCATACCTTCCTAGTTGCATCATCTATGAATGTAACATAATATCGAGAGCCACCAAGAGAAGATACCTGAGCCAGTCCCCATACATCGGTATGCACAAGCTCTAACTTTTCATTTTTCTTTTGCTTTCCATCCTTGAGAAAACTGACTCTCTTTTATTTTCCATACACACAACTTTTACATAAATCCATATTAATACATTTCAGACTTGGTAAAACTTTCTTAGAATGAACTACCTTCATACCTTTTTCACTCATATGCCCAAGTTTGTTATGCCACAATGTTGTTTCAGAACCTACAGCAACTTTTCCAGTCTCTTCCTGCAAACCTGCAGCAACTATTCCTGAACCTGTTTGTTTTTTCTCTATAACAACTAAAGTAGAAGGAACAGTATGACCTGTACAAATATATAAGGCACCTACTTTCACACCTTTTGCTACTACTAAGGTACCTTTTGAAACCTTCCAATTTTTATCAGTAAATGTAACAGTGCAACCTTGTTCAGTTAGCTGCCCTGCTAAAATTAAATTCCTACTAAGCCTTGGAACATGCCTTACCTCTTGTAGTAGCCAATGATTCACATTCTGCAACTTAATCTTGATTCTTCCCTTTCCAACAATCTGACAAGGTTCGTTATCTCCCAAATAAACCAGCCCAAAATCCCCTTGGACATAATCTAGAAAATAACTTCTATGGGGCGTAGCATGAAATAAGGCCCCTGAATCTAAAACCCATGAATCATTAACATTATCTAGGGAAAGAATCAAAGTATCATCTTCAGATTTATTACTTACCACATTTGCTTCCTTATTGCCTTCTTGTTTGTCTCCTTTATTTTTCTGAGACCAGCAATCTTTCTTCAGATGACCTAGTTTCCCACAGTACCAGCAATCCTTCTGTCCTACGGTTTGGGATCTTTTGTCCTTTAACCATTTTCAAATTAAACAAACGCTTCATGAGAAATACCTTATTTGAGGCTGAGGGTTTTTCATACAATTTAGCCAAAGCTTTCATCAGACCATCTGTTGTCTTTGCTTCTGTTATATTAAATGCCACCGATGGTGCCAGGCACAACCGAATGGGTCCCAATGCCTTTCTGTCAAGAAGATTCCAATCCTCATCAGACATTATTGCCAGTTTCTTGGATACTCCTTCCAACAGCATCCATAAATCCTTTTGATAGAGGTAATCCTCCATCTGCATCTTCCATAACTGATAGTTCTGCCCATTGAATTTATCGACCTTCAATTTATCCTCGTCCGCCATTACTCCCACTCAATCGTGAGACTTTCCTGCAGATGATAATCGAACACAACCCGCTCTGATACCACTTGTTAGGGTTAGCTGGCAGAAGATATCAATTAAATGCAAATAAAGATTAAACAGAGAAACGGAAATACACAGAATTAATAACAACAAGAGACAAGTTTTAACGTGGTTCACCCAAACTCAGGCTACATCCACCAAATAGAGAGTCTAATATTACTATCCAGTAAATCAAACTGATTACAACCAACAATCCCTGCAACTCAATACTATTGCAAATGCTACACTACAACATATCAAAACCCTAACCCTTAGCCGCTTTTATCAAGCCTTTTTGTCAATTACAAAAAATTAGGGTTTTCTTATGTCAGTCACAAAAAATAGGATTTTTTATGTCGGCCTGGCGAGGATACATGGCTAGTGTACAGTACTTTCCTAATCAATCGCCACCAACAATTGAGTTGCATAGAGAAATTTCTAAAAGAAAGAATTTTTTTGTATGGGTGTTGACCTTAGGAGTTTTAATGTAAATCTGTGATAGATTTTATGGTAATAACCAAAAGAAGTTTCCAATCTGCCTTCTATGGCATCAACCAAGATAGTATTCTTATCTGCATCGAATCTTATCCTTATGCCATCGACTCTTTCACATAATAGAATAATTTGCCATTAATCATTTCATTTAGGCACCATTTAGGATATAATAATAATTTGATTTAGATGTATAAGGCACTGATTTAGGTTTAATGTTAAGATGTTTTAGATCATTCCTTTATGTGCCACTCTTAGTTTTAAAGTTCTCAATGATAAGTTGATTTAGACTCTAATTGTTAAAGTGTTGACTTGTAGTTATAAGTTAGATTTGTTTAGTTTCTTTTGCAAGGAAACAACCCATATGGGTATGTTTTTAACTATTTAATCTACAACTATATGACAATGAACTATACTAGAGTTCATTGTTATAACTACATTATTTTCCCTATGGCTTTAATAAAACTAGGGGTTTTTAGAAATTAATCTATTTATTGTCTTGTTCATGGGCAATGATTTAGCCATTAAGTAGATTTGGTTGTATATGTGGCAGTAAAATGACTTGAATGTATATACATAATTAAATCTACTTGGCTGAGTAATAATTGTTTTTCCTCCTCTTCAATGGCATCAAGGAAATGTCTTGAGTCTATAAATACCTTGCTACTTTCACCTTTCAACCTTGCATGAATCTTCATCGTCTATTGTTGTGATCTGTCTCCATTATGAAAAAACTTGTATTAAGAAACCATAGCTTATCCCAGAAGATTTTGATCATTCTCAAAATAAATTCCCACAAAATGGTACTATTTTGGCTGACATGATTCAAGTTGGCGATAGAAAACCCAAGTACCAGCTCTAAAGACTTTTCAACAAACCCATTTTGCACATATCCTATAATCTTTGTATTAGAATGCATAGAACCTATTGTTTCACATCTTGAAAACTCTAATAAGTTAAATTACCTGATGATTCTACTAAGTAGATTGTGTGCCTCCCCATGCTTCCACTTTGTGATTGTTTTTGCTTCAAAATTTTTTAAAGCCTTTAAACCAGTTTGAATTGTGATTTTGTAATCATGGATTCCTGAGAGACCACATTCCTGTATGGCATTATATCAAGAAGTACACGTGCTAACTCTATGCTTCCATAATTTTAACTATTTCACCCTTTATGATGTGTTGGATGCCTTTATCATAAGTATTTCATTTATGGAAGAAGTGTGTTGTTTGTGTTATCATTATATTAAAAAAAAATAGAATGTATGTGTTGGATTTCATTAGTTTTAGTTAGGAGTTAGATTGACATATACTTTCTTTTTATAATAGATTATTTTGGCAATAAGCTTTCATATGATATTATTTGTGGGAAATATGCTTGGAATGTCATAATATCTACCTTATTTCTATTTTTGGGTGGAAGTTAATTTAGTAATATAGACATATTCAATATCTTTAAAATCTCTTATAAATATAGATTGGATGTTGAGGTAAATTAATAAAATGAGTTTTTAAATTTTAGAAATTTTATCATGGATGTTAAAATAAATATACACTAGTTTATTATTTCTTTATAAAATCATTCCATTAATGTTTGTAGAATCATTGTAGGATTTAGAAAATAAAGTTAATTATGAAATAAGATTTATGCAATAATGAAGCTTTGTATAGACAATTGTATTACTTAAAAGATCCTTGCTTTCACATATAATTTAGGTAGAAAGTTTAAATTATTTATTTTATCTTTATTAATTTTTAACATGACAAGTGGCATTGGAATAGAAATGTTCTTTTCTTAGAAACTAAATCCTCACTAGTTAAGAATCAAATCAGCTTTATAATTATTCTCTTTGATTTGTTGATATTTTAGATCATTTTAGTAAGTAAAGAAAGATATTTAAAGAATATATCATGTTTGTTCAAATAGAAAGATTCTATCCAATAAATATATGATATTATTTGTAATATCTTTAAAAGAAATTATTTTAGATAGGAAGAATATTCTTACATATGTAAATGGATTTAATTTGTAGTAAGAATATGTTTTGAAAAAGAATATTTTTAGTTGATATTTGGAAAAAGTTATAGATGTCTATGTTTTCTTCTTGTATTAAAATAAACTTGTATCTAAAATAAAATAGTGATGTCTTCTTATTTACACTTATCCTTAGTGCAATTGATCTAATAGAAACAATAGCATGTGTGAATGATTTTAGTAGGATTATATTATATTTATTCATTGTTAAATTATTCTTTTACTTAAACCTTTCTAATTACTTTTCATAGAATTTAGGCTTAATAAATGTTAGATTTAAGATTAACATGATTTTAACTAAATACTTAGAATTAGAAGAGAAACTTTGTTGGTTAGTAAAATAGATGATGTAATGTATAGCTTTGTTATCAGGTAATTAGTATTAGTAAAAGAAAAGTATTTTAGAAATGTAAGTAGATTTGTATAATAAAATTCTATAATGATCATATGTCTTACTTGTGCAAGAAAATAAAGAATAAGATTATTGTTGAAATTATTCCATCCTTGTTATTGAGAGTGTGTTTTTCAGCTACTAGATAGTGGTTTGAAATGATTTATTTATTCTCTATAGATTTAAGGATAGTTAAGTGCAAATATATGAATTTATGTTACTATTTCATGAATAATAGCTTGATATGAAAAAAAATGTTTTGCTGAGTCGAAAGAGTTTTAGGATTTTGTTTACTCAAAATTGTTGTGCATTTGAAAGTGAACATCGATGTGGGACCCTTGTGTTACAGTGGTGTCTAGTGTCTGTATCTTTGGGAAAGTTGATTCCAGAGGCCAGGAGGGGTAGTCATGGATATGACCCTAATGATTATGTAATCTTGCTAACGGTTGTATATGCATTTGGTTTTATGTAATGTTTACTTTCCTCTATTTTTGGTTCTTATGGTTGTGATGACTGAGCAAGATGACCCATGCCTTGCTCGGTGTTCCTATTCTTGTGGTTTTGTTGATATCATGTTTGTAATGTGGGTGTAGATTTCTTCTTGAATATTGTGGTTCATTATTGTTTTGAGCATGGAATAAATATTGTGTTGGTTTATGTGATCGAGCAAGAGGACCCATGCCTTGCTCTGGATACTTTTTGTTGAGATTTGTATGCAAGAAGGTAAATGCCTTGCATAGTATATGAATACTTGTCATTATGTTCGGCTTGATGGATAAGATCTTCTAGATGTAGGTGGGAAAGTGGCTTCCAATGTGGGGTTGCTACCCAAAGTGGCTGCCAAGATAACCCATTGGAAGTTGTTAATCCAGTGATAACTTAAGAATAAATTTGGAGGGTTAGGGGGGCCTTTCACATTAATCAAAATATAGTATGCCTCACTCATGGCTCAAGTGCTCATTTAGGCTTGAGATGAGATGAGAAGGCCGTGGTTGGAAAGATCAACTTCCTTGTCCTCACGAAAGGAATGTTGGTTCTGTATGTGTCACCCTATGGGGCCGGTGCCTAGAGAGAGGCTGCTAGGATAACCATAGATGGGGGCCAGTTTCTAGAGAGAGATAGCCTGGATAACCCATGCTAGGACCATGCGATGACACTCTTCCCTATTGCAGTCTAGCATTCCCTCTTGTTGTTCATCTCTATGTTGTATGACTGCCTCTAGAAGTTCTGTTAAGTGTGGAAGTGATGTTTTGATGCTTACAATGTCTTATTGGATAGTGTTGTACTTGAGTAGTTCTTGTACCTATCAGTCCTTTGTCTTCTTGTCTAGTTATTGCTGTGGAACCTTATGTTATCTCCTAGCTCGGGGGGTGGACCTCAGGGTTCCACATGTTCGGGTTGAAGAGCTTAATCCATTACTTTTCTTAGCATCATGGTTCGTGTTCATGGCAGAGGTGACTTTCCAGTTCCAAATCTGTATGGAATTCAAAGATTTGTACTATGCTTCCAGAATTGTATAGTCCTGACTTATATTATAATTTGATGTAATCAGTCAAGAAGTCTTGTAATCATGTAAACTTGTGTTTGATCTCATTTGTACTTGTACTTACCTTGTAAATTGAAAGGTGTAATCTTCTTATGATGTATCAAAATTGCATATGGGCATGTGTGATGTATTATGTTGTTAATAATCTTTATTTATAATTATTTGATGCAGTTATGTTCTCTAGAGATGTTAGTTGATCATATATTTTAAATGTTGTAATTAGTGTTACCTTATCTAGTGATTAATGCAAATAATTGGTTTTTTAAAAAAAAAAATTCCATATTTTATTACCAGTTAGCCTAACTCTCTAGGGTTGCATGAAGGGGCTTCACATTGAAAGAATTGCTAATTCCTCTATTGTTAGCATTATTCACTAACATATTTCTGCATTCATTTGATCTATGACCATACCTCTTACACTTGAAGCATTGACTAGAGAAGGATGGATCATTTTGATTTACTGTGTTTCTGTACTGAGTAGCTTTATGACCAAATTTATTGCAATTGAAACAATTTCCATTGAATGATGGATATCTTTGAGCATTAGGCCGTCTCACTAGAGGTTTTCTAGTGTTGTTTCTCCTATTCCTTGGTTGAAAATTTCTTTGTCCGAATCTAGAGCTTTCACCTTTTTCATACTCAAGATCATGCTTATCATCATCCTTTTTTTAACCTTCAATTAGCACTTCAAGTTTAGCTGGGCTTATCTTGAACTTCTCCTTATACTCATTTACAATTTCTAGATCATGTCTAAGAGTGATAATCTATCTCTCAAGTTCTCTCTCATTGTTTCTACTTTCTTGTAGATTAGATTCTAGGAGACCAACTATCGCTTCCAATCTGTAGCATTCTTCAGATCTCTCTTTCAAATTTTGATTTATCTCTTCTTCAGCTTTCTTCCTATCTTCAATTTCCTTGCTTAGTCTCATCACTCCAGTTTCCATCTCATGTTTTAGGATAGTAACTTCTTTAGCTAACTTTTCACATTCCTTTGTCTTCTCATTCAGGGCCTTGTCTTCATAATGCTTCCCAGTTGAAGAGGTTGCTCCTTTCCTTTTGTATTGGATTTGTTCAATTTTTCTTTTAGAATCTCAATAAAATCTTCAGCCTTTTTGAGGTTATTTTGCAGCTCTTGAACTTCTGCCTTAGACTGCACAAGATCATCTAGGGCGAGATTAAGTTGCCCTTGAAGGTTATATTCATCCATTTTACTATCTTCCCAGATCTTCCTTAAGCTGTTAAACTGTCATGTCCCTATATTAGTAATTTATAATTGAATCCATTATCTATTATTGATTCAAATTAAAGATATGAATAATATTATAAAGGGAATATATTTAATATACTTAAATAATATTTCTTTAAAAAAATTAACAAGATATATTATTATTATATTTATAAATAACACATATAAATAATATAATATAAATCATATATCATAAATTATGATATAAATGATATAATATAAATAATATAAAATAAATAATATATCATTTATTATAATGATATAATATAAACACAAATAATATAAATAAACATCTTTTAACCTATCCTCTTATGTTAAGGGAGTTACGTATGGTTAGAACTAGTTTTACCACAAAAGGGAATTAATATAAAGTAATAAAAATTAAAAGAGGGTAGGTATGTCTTTTACCATCAATCATAATAAGAGATGTGCCTCTTCGAACATATCCCTTGAAAGAGAAATAAATAAAGGTTGTGAGATAGAAGGAAAACATCATCGGAAGAAAATATAAAAAGAGTATCCGATAAATACATATATTTAGATCTGCATTATATATATACATTTCTGAGTTATAAATAGGAAAGATATCATAAATTAATATATAGAGATATGTACATCAGCAGCAAATGGGAGGAATGATTCAAGTAAATATATATATATATATATATATATATAGTAGATAAAGGATGTGATGTCCCGATAGAGATATAAACATTATTAAAAATTATATTCATGATAACACTATAATAATAATGATATTATAATAATAATGATATTATAATAATAGTAAAAAATTATATATATATATATCCATTCATAATAATAAAGGCAAATTGTATGTTTTGGAAATATGTGTGGAAACTACATGTATTGCATTTGTGATTCAACCAAGAAGGGAGAATGCATAAACCTTAGTAGATTGCCTATAAACCCCATCTAAGGTTCCATCCCCATAGGCCCGAGACAAGGGGGTTTGGGCATTATGCCCCCGTACTCTTGAGTCAAGGGTTTGGACCATAGAGGGATGGGGGTCCCACATTGGAACATGCCCCATAGGCCCGAGACGAGGGATTGGGTAAAAGGATATGCCCCCATAGGCCCGAGTCAAGGGATTGGGCAATAGGACTGTGGTAGGCCTTTAGGCTACTAAGGGCTTATGTCTTCACCTCCCCTGGCATGATGCATGTTTTCTTTTACCTATGTGTTTCAAAATGCAAGTGTGTTTATGTTGGACTGATGAATACTAGATATTAAAACTAACATGTAGCAATATGGACTTGAATATACATGATGTTGCAGGTACTAATTCAAAAGAACGTGTGATCTATTCAACCCAAGGTTACCCCATTAAAAGAGAAGAAACTCTAAACCTAATTCACAAGTGAGTTCTAGGGCAAGTTGGGTAAGGGACATTACAGTGGTATCAGAGCAGTCATCCTGCCATCCTGTGAATAATACTTAATTAATTAATAAATAAATAAATAAAACAACTTGTATAACAATAAAATTCATTAAGTAAATATAGTAAATGAAATAGTAAAATAAAGTAATTAAAATATAATTTATTAATAAATATGTAGTAAGATATGTCTAAGTTCTCATAAAGTAAAGTTATATTTGAAAAAGTTATTTTCATCGAGCAACTTAATGTTATTTAATAGCTATAAGATTATATCATAATATATAACCCCATATAGTAAATTCAATTAATATTATAAATATTATATGTTTTATAAATACATCATATATAGTTTATATATAGATGTATTTTCAAGAAACACATATATAAATTAATTAATTTGCGATCATAATAACCATGTGATTAGATCCACAACCCTATTAAACATAACTATAACATTTAAAAATAAATAAATAAATAAAAATAAAAATAAAAAAATATTATATACTTTAATATTAAATTTATTATTACCATTTTTAAATGTATACTTTAATATTAAATTACTTATACTTTCCCCTAATGCTTTAATCCTAGTTGTGATTGCTTGAGGACAAGCAATTTTGAGTGGGGAGGGTTGTCATGTCCCTATATTAGCAATTTATAATTGAATCCATTATGTATTATTTATTCAAATTAAAGATATGAATAATATTATACAGGGAATATATATAATATATTTAAATAATATTTATTTAAAACAATTAACAAGATATATTATTATTATATTTATAAATAACACATATAAATAATATAATATAAATCATATATCATTTATTATAATGATATAATATAAATACAATTATTATTATTATCTTATATTGTAATATAAATATAAATCATATATCATTTATTATGATATAAATGATATAATATAAATAATATAGCATTTATTATAATGATATAATATAAATACAAATAATATAAATAAACATCTCTTAACCTATCCTCTTATGATAAGGGAGTTATGTATGGTTAGAACTAGTTTTACCACAAAAGGGAATTAATATAAAGTAATAAAAATTATAAGAGGGTAAGTATGCCTTTTACCACCAAGCATAATAAGAGACGTGCCTCTTCAAACATTGAAAGGGAAATAAATAAAGGTTGTGAGATAGAAGGAAAACATCATCGGAAGAAAATATAAAAAGAGTATCCGATAAATACATATATTTAGATATGCATTATATATAAGAGACGAAAGGGAAATAAATAAAGGTTGTGAGATAGAAGGAAAACATCATCGGAAGAAAATATAAAAAGAGTATTTGATAAATACATATATTTAGATCTGCATTATATATATACATTTCTGAGTTATAAATAGGAAAGATGTCATAAATTAATATATAGAGATATGTACATCAGCAGCAAATGGGAGGAATGATTCAAGTAAAAATAAATAAATAAATAAATATATATATATATATAAAGGATGTGATGTCCCGATAGAGATATAAACATTATTAAAAATTATATTCATGATAACACTATTATAATAACAATAATAAATTATATATATATATATAATAAAGGCAAATTGTATGTTTTAGAAATGTGTGTGGAAACTGCATGTATTATGTTTGTGATTCAACCAAGAAGGGAGAATGCATAAACCTTAGTAGATTGCCTATAAACCCCATCTAAGGTTCCATCCCCATAGGCCCGAGACAAGGGTTTGGGCATTATGCCCCCATAGGCCTGAGTCAAGGGTTTGGACCATGGAGGGATGGGGGTCCCACATTGGAACATGCCCCCATAGGCTCGAGACGAGGGATTGGGAAAAAGGATATGCCCCCATAGGCCCGAGTCAAGGGATTGGGCAATAGGACTGTGGTAGGCCTTTAGGCTACTAAAGGCTTATGTCTTCCCCTCCCCTGGCATGATGAATGTTTTCTTTTACCTTTGTGTTCCAAAATGTAATTATGTTTATGTTGGAATTATGAATACTAGATATTAAAACTAACGTGTAGCAATATGGACTTGAATATACATGATGCTGCAAGTACTAATTCAAAAGAACGTGTGATCTATTTAACCCAAGGTTACCCCACTAAAAGAGAAGAAACCCTAAACCTAATTCACAAGAGAATTCTAGGGCAAGTCAGGTAAGGGACATTACATAAACTTTTTCAAAGGAACCTCACTCTGATACCAATTGTTGGAAATAGAACAGACAACTGAGAGGGGGGGTGAATCAGTTGTCACAAAACTTTGTATCTTTCTATAGTTAATTCTTTCATTTGCCACTTAATAACAATTCAATAACTTAACCATGAAAACAATCAATCATAAGTGTAAGAGGAGCAACACAATAACACACTTGACACCAAGATTTTTGACGTGGAAACCTGGTTAAGGAAAAAACCACGGTGGGGGTTAACCTACAAGAAATAATACCCTGTTGAAAGTATTTTATAAATGGGAATGCACATGCATTCGGGCTCACTACCCAGAACTCACTGCTCAAATGGAAGCTCACTGCCTATAGAAATATTACAAGAGAATAACAAAGATTTTGAACTAAAGAATAGCATCTACCCATGCAAGAGTTTCAGTTCTGGTTAAGTGCAAAAACTGATCTTACACATTCCATCTTTGCTCTGCTCTTCTTACTGCTTTGCCTTCATCTGCACCTTAGATTTCTGTTGTTCTCACATACACCTTGTTCGCATACACACACCTTAAATCATCCAATTCCATCGGTTATATATATCCACAGCATGATTTACAATCATTTTACCAGTCAGCTTCAAAAACATTTAGAACTTTGTTGAGTATTCTACTCTGTCAGCTAGATCCATACAAAATATGAGATGCAAACCAAAACTTGCACTCGCAAATCATTAATTATGTCGGCTATCAACACTGATCATCACCAATTGCCCAATAAACAACTTCTATACATCCAGAATTAATATCATTCACAAGGTCGACTTGTTCTACTGTTTGTTCTGTCAAACTGAAACCCGATACTCAAAAGCTCATATCTTTTGAGTCCATCACCGGAGGAAAAAAATCTAGATTTAGAGTGTCTTGACAATGCTTTCAACTACCTTAGATCCACAGCAAACCATGCCTTTCCACTGGAGAGATCTGGACCGAGATACTGGATCTTATCACTTGCTCTATTCCTAACTGTCCGAACTTAGACAAATTCTGATTCTGACTTCCAGTATGAACAAATTGTGTTATGAGGATGATTGGGATGATCTTAGTTGCCATCAATGACAACACCTATCAATGTGAAGTAGTGTCTCTTGCCAATGAATTTGATATATTTAATGTGAATTAAATCTGTTTATTATAGAACTATTACAAAATGCATTATCAAAATTATATCATCAAATACAATAGCTTCTACACATAGTTTGATATATTTAATGTGTATGTATCAAATGCTTACCCTAGACCAAATTTGCAATAGCTTCTACGCATAATTTGATATATTTAATGTGAATTAAATTATGTTTATTACAAAATTATTACAAAATTCAATTATCAAAATCATATCATCGAATACAATAACTTCTACACATAATTTGATATATTTAATGTGTATGTATCAAATGCTTACCCTAGACCAAATTTGTGATGAGAAAATCATACGTCTATTTTTCCTACTACTCTCAGAAATGAAAATCATACGATTAAATCATAGGAAATCCCCATTGTTTTTTTTATTGAATTCAATTTTATGAAATTTTAAGAACTGATTATATTTTATAATACCAAATTCATCTATTGAAATTATCTTAATGGAAGTGGTTTAACTTTGATAAGTTTATTGTGGTTTATAAATGTGGTGTCTTTTTATAAATATTTCAATTTTGTTTAGCACTATTTATCTATTTTAACAATTTTGTGGATTAATGACTTATATTTTTTTTAAAAATTCAAATTTATATTAGGCAAATTTAACCACTGTTTTTTTTTTCAAATTTTATCTTTGCTAATCATAATCCAAATTTTATCTTTGCAAAAATTGAACACAGAAATGAACCTTGTGACAAGGTCTAATAATGTTGCCCAAAATGTTGGAACCTAATAAAATTACATAGTTGATGCAAGATAAACATTGCAGTGTAATTTGTACTTCCTTTATTGTTTAATCTTGTGATTAATCTATCTATTGCAATGAGTTTTTTAATCTAGTGATTAATCTATGGAGTATTATTTTTCATGTTAAACCAACTTTAATTTTTCCTAAGTCTACATGAGAAAAACAAACACACTAAAATCTACAGTGGGAGGGGATTAACTTGTTTAATTAAATTATGAGTGGTTAAAATCTTGCTGGGAATTTGGTTATCAAACAAATAATATTTTTCTTTATAACAAAAATTGTAAAATCTATATTAATATAATATTCATATTAATGTGATTATTTAATTTTGATTCCTTGTATATATATTATTTATAAATTTGATATTTTAAATATTAATGAAGCCATATAATTAATTATATATTAATAATATGACTCGGAGGAAGAGGAGGAACCAGAAGTAGAAGAACGTGAAGAAGATGAGAGTGACGCTGAGCAAGTTAATGAGACACTAACAGAGTAGATTAAATGTCTATTCAAAGCTGACTCTGATGACATTATGGGTGGTATCTACAAGGTCATAGGCTCCAAAATCTTCAGCGGGGGCCATGTCCATGATGGGGTCCTCTATGAAGAGTTCCTGATGAACTCGATCCTCATTTTAAGAAAGAAGAATAGCGTGAAGGTCATGGCAAGTAGCTATGTCAAAGACCATATGTATCAAACAACCAGCACAACGATTTCAAACTTCAATAAGAATCCCAAATATGGTCTAATGGCTAGAGTTTTCAACGTTGTTGCAGTAAATAGGGAAAATAGTGTGATGGGACAGGCCCTAGCTGTTTTCAATGAGGGCATCCGCAATCATAATATGGAGATGTTTGCATATATTATTGGTCAATATGGAGATCTAATGTCCGCTGCCAGCTGGAATGGGCTATGGAACTGTCTGAAGGGATGATGACCCTTTGGCAAAAATAAATGTTTTCTTTATATTACCACTGTGTGGACTGTTATGTACTCTTCTTATTTACTATTATAATATATTAGCTATCATACTGGCAGCTACTTATCCATCAAAAGAAAATTATATATTAATAAAAGAATGTATGTTAAATTATTGATTATAGAAATTAGTAGAATTATCATTATATTTATATTTATGTTATATTATAGTAAAATGAAATATTAATATATATTTGTGTATAAATATTAAATATTGAAATATAAAAATTGGTAAATAATTTTATTCTTACTCAATTCCATTTGTATATATCTTTAGGAATCAATTTCAACCTTCACTCCATCTATTATTTAGGTTAAATCTATAGTTTAGAAATGACCTTAAAAATTTTAAAATTCAAATTTAAATTTAGACATTCACAAACCCCCTCCAACTAACTAATCATTATGAGTCAATTTGAATAAGAAATTTTTTAATTTGTGTTTTAGGATATTGTATTTAAAGACAAACCCTAATTCATTTGAAAGTGCATATAAGCTCTCATTCTAATCTATATTATCATTCAAGGAGCATAATTAAAGCACCAACATTGCATCATCTACTCATATCACCATTCCTAGGCATCCTTACATGTTTGTATATTGGTTTTTATCATTGCTCCATATCATTCACTCAATACTAGGGGTTTGACCAAAGGACAACATTCCTTGTCTTGCAAGCTCCTAAATTATGTCTATAAACACCACTCTTTGTAGACACAAGTGCAAACATTGAGGTGAACAAGTTCTAGAATTCATATACGTGCATAGGTTTAAATCCACACTCACAAAGGTCAATTCCATGGTCACATAAGTGAATTAGAGTAACAGACAAAAAAGTTCAATTGAAGGCATTTGTTTGGCATCACACAAAGTCTCAACAAGTTGGCAAATAATTGGTGACATCTATGACAACATATCTTCATCAAAATTCCAACTAAATACCATTATTTTATTATTTTCTTTCTAAACATTTAATTGCCTCCATGTTTTAAAGAGGACTCTCTATTTTGAATTTTGAATTTCAAGATAATAAAGGTATTTCTTATTTTTAATAAAAAGAGTGTGTTATGCTTAGAATAATGGTGTTTATTGATATGCAATTTAATAATATCAAATTATAAGGTATTTTTCTTTTATTATGTAGGCTTATGTATTTAGCAAGAATGGGTTCTTAATAAAAAAATTTGAGCAATTTAACTTTACCAATAGATTAAGGGTTATTTGACATACTACATTTTAATCAATGAGTTTAAGTAATAATTTATCCTTGTATGACAGTATTCTAGTGAGATCAATATTGTGTGAGAACTTTTTTAAAAATAAGTGAGAGGAAATCAAATAAAATGGAAATGGTTTCTAATAAAATTGGATAACATTATTCTAAATTATTGTGTCCGTAGATACATTTTATTTTTAGTTGTATAACTTGGGTTAGGCACCCAAGAGCCACATTAGATTTAATCCAAATTATATTTATCCATCATAAATATCAACCCAAAAACTAAATTATTTTCTATTAACATTGTATATTTCTAGTTTTTCTCCTTACAGTCTCCCATTGACACACTTCAGTCTTTACACAAAAAATAGTCTTGGCCAGCATGGGCAAATTATGCAAGCCCCTAACAATTGATGTACCTTACTTTCTTCACCCTCAAACTGATCTTCTAAGGAGGAAAAGGTATAATAGTTCTCCTTCACCCAAGTAGCTTCAGCAGACAAATTCACATTAAGAGTCATAGCAATATCTTTCATACCTATGTGCTTTGCCTAATTATCCATAAGATGATAAAATTAGTCCATGTATTAGTTGTGAAAAGCATCCTTCTGGTTGTTTATGTCATAGATATGTTCATAAAGCAGTCTAAGTAGTCAAAGCTTTAGGTGTGTGAGATAAGCCCAGCTGACTACTACAACCTAGAGTGTCTTAGAGAGTTGGAATGTGAATAAGAAGAGCTATGAGAAAGTTGCAGAGCTTGTATAGATGTTGGGGTATTTTGTTTTCTTAAAGAATATCCATATAGGCCTCAAGAGAGTAGTAAACATGTTATAGCTCATAGATAGTGGCATGAGGCAAAATTCTCTCTTGTAAGGTTTTGTCTTTATTTGGGTTTCTTCAAGTCATATTTTATTGTGTTCTCTATATTCTTTGTGTTTCTTGCTCTTGTGTACAAGCTATATTCTAAAAAAAATCATTTGAATATCAAGAAGGGTTAAAATGAAGTATATTAACCATAAAAATGCTATGAAATAGTGTATAAATAACTTGGACCAAATCTTGTAGCTAAGAGGTTAAAGTAGTATACCAAATCATCTATGAAGATGGAATGACAAGCATGAGAAAACTTTTAATATCATACAAAGCCTCCCTTGTAAAGGATGTCCATGTCCTCTTTTCAATATCATACATAATTCATAAGCTTTTCAGCCTTAAGCCAGAGGAGAAAATAGATCCAAAATATTTTGCCAAAAAATATTTATTGGCCATGATTTACTAATGAATTCTTGTTAAAATATACATTTTAACAACATGTGGTTTCACTAATGCTGTCAGACTATCTTTGTGGGTGTCTACCTCATTCCATGTTGCAAAATCAAAATGTCAATGCCATGATCCATCAGTACTTTGAAATGCCCTTCAACATTCAGAATATAAAGACTACTATTTAAAGGCCCTTTCAATGATATTGGTTTGTGGGCCTCAAAGAGTATGGACAAGTTTGATTTGACTCTAGGGTTTCTCCTCATTCCTAGTGTTATGCTTGTTTATGTCAATCTTATATCATAACAAGGAAATTTGTGCTGAGTGGGTACTATATTACCTTCCATAAATTCATGAAGTTAACTTCTTCTGTAGGTTGGAGACCAATCTTCCCCCATTTGGTTGTGATTATAGCTCTTGACTCACTTCTGTTCCATAGGATTACAACCACACGATTGTTGGATAAAATCTCTACCCACACCTGTAGTATATATATATATATATATATATGGCATATACGCTGAAAGAGTATTATAAGAATCAAACAAGTTGTGATGAACATGAATACCTCAAGATCATTATATTTGCTCACTTTTTTTCCTTGTACTCCCAATGGGTCTACAGAGAATGTGAAGATATGGGATTAGGAGTCAGTTCTCATCTTCTTCCTTTGGTCTAAAAATGGGACATTGATATGTTTTATTGTGGTGAACCTTGGTGAGAGGCTATAGGATTAGGCATACTTTATAAAAATTAGAACTGATTCCAACACATTTACTCCAGTGAGCCTTTAAACACTTTGATTAGAATATAGACCTAGACCTAGATGCACACCATTCTAGTGGGGATAAATTAAAAAGCATCTTACCTTGATCTACGTTACCAGAAATGCGACGAGAAGGCCGTGCTTCCATTTCAAACGGGTGAAACGTCGTTGCCGTAGAGAATGGTTGTTTGTACATTGCTTGTTTGCCTTTTTCCATGAACCTTCTATTTTTTCATGTATTCTCTCACATTGCACATCAATTTAAAAAATTATATCATTATTTTTTCAATGTGTCTATTTATTCTCAGACATTGCATGATGCATCATTTTAAAAAAAGTATATCATTATTTTTTTGGTTTAAAACACTTCTCTTTCTTGATTTTTATAAAAGCTTTCTTTTTTATTTTATATTTTGATTTTTATAAGTATGATTGTTCTTTTTTATATGGAATCTTTTGAAAGTTGTTTGTTATTAGAAATTTTTAAGTTGAGTAAAATACCACGGTTTAATTTAAATATATAATTAATTTAATAATTCATTAAATATTTTTTAAATTAATTAATTTTGATATAATTAATATAATGATATAGTTTTTTATAATATTATAGTAAATAAAATTAATATAATTAATTGTATATAAAATTATGTTATACATTTTGAAAAATATGTTTACTATATACATATCTTGTTTCTTATGTGCAACCATTTCAAACTCTGTTTCTCGTTGCGTTGTCGTTGCTGTCACGTTTCTCATTTCTCATTTCTAGTAACATAGACCTTGATTGACTACAATCACCTCTGCATTTCCAAGAATATCTTCTGTCCATGGACTCATAGGTCTCACATCACATCCAATCAGCAATGGCACCTGCAATCATGATTAAGAGGAAATGACATTTCATATTGTTTATCATTGCATTCAATGTATAGTTGATAACACTTTTTTTAGCTATACTAGTGTTCCCATAGGCAATTTCTTAATGAGACAAACATATTTGGAGTGGGGTTCAATGCTTCACTGTGGGTAACATTGTTTACCGATCTTTCTTCAATTCTACCACAACAAATTCCATGTTTCATGGTCAAGATCTGACATGGCATTTTCTAGTAATGGCTCCCAAGTGAATTTAAACATGAGCATCTACAAACTTGTAAAGATCAAGAATAAAGGATAAATTAAGTGTACCTTCATTAGGGCCCAGAGGCTAAAATGTGAACGGTATTCCTCTCTACTCTCACCACCATTTCCTGCCTCCAACATGTCAGGATCTAATCCACAAATGCATAGTGAATAGTATTGGTTACATGTCACAAGGTCAAGATAATGTAGCAGAGCACAGAGGCTAAAAAATGGGTGATTAATTCTTTGTTAAAATTGTTTATCTAAACTATAGACATTTTCAAATCCAAACAGAGACTATCTATATTTTAACCTTAAGTAGGCTAAGAGATTATCTAGCTTATAACCTAATCCAACTGTTGTTAATGTCTTGTGTTGTCCTCCAACTATTTCTAGCTTTCCCTACCCATGTAGCAGGATGGTCTCTCCCCCTGCAAGAACATCAGTCAAGTATCAACATGCCATTAACAGGAAGAATTAGATTTACAAGTAGGGGTAATTCTATGATGTAAATAACTCAAAGTGTTACCATTCACACAGAGAGTAAAATATTGGATGCCCTATTTTGAAAAGCGCATCTCTCATTACTGGGTATCTGTAATTTGATGCAAAAATAAACTACAAATAAAGTATAGTTGGTTAATTTGGTTCACAAGAAAGATTGGAGAACAATTTATTCTTATCTTAAACACCCATCTCTAAATGCAATCCCTAATTATACCAACACTTTGGCTATTTTGAGCCCTCATTTAGATGACCCAAGTAGATTTTGAAGAATAAAAAAGACAGACATACTGAACTTTTGGTTTATTGTCATCCATGTTGCAGTTGTCATATTTGAGAGTCCACATCCTATCATTAACAATAATCAGTGAAGCCAATTTCATTTCTTCAAAACTTACATTGAAAATTTGAACTTGAGATTGTTAGAGGATGAGGTGGATGTATCCATTTAGCAAATGTATCTACATCTATTTGTTCATATCCTAAGGAACTTGGTTGTTTCTTGGAACAAGTATAATATCTGAAGAGTCAAGGAAATTCAAAAAAATTAGCAATGAATAAGAAAAGTGATATGATACTTCTACACAATTTCAAAAAATAGATCTCTGCTTTCCATACACAGCATCTGAATATATCCCCAATTTGAGACCTTTGTTATGAACATAGTCAGAAAGAACCTTGATGCTAGATGGGAATGTTAAAGCTTTTGGAACCAATTTTCCCTGTGAAATCAAAGAGATTCAACATGTAAATTAGTTGACAGTCTAGCTTACTCACAAAGAACAATTAAAAGTATAAAATACTTTAAAAAAATAACACGGCTTTGTTGGATGTCAAGACACACATTTTCATCTTGCTTGATTTCTCCCCAACAATCATCTGGTTGATCTAATATGAGGAATTCAAATCACCAAGAATACACACATTAGTACTACAGTAACCCAAAACATTGCCAAGCCTTGATCCCAGATCTATGCACACAAAGGAAGACTTTCTAGTGGTGAACTATATCTATAGCTACAATAATGCAAAGAATTTGCTTCAATTCCTGTAACATGTTTTATTTGTATCCATGTACAAGAAAACTAGATTTACCTATTTCACATACTCATATCCAAGTTTGTTCAAGCCAGTCGAAGCCAATGCGTCAGCTGCAGGGACCAAGAAAACCAAGTCATCAAATGGGGAATGAGCATGAATAGAGGGTGACAACCATGATTACTAGATGAGAAAGTGATGAAACCCTCAAACACCCATCCAGAATGTATGAAAAATGATAGGTTTTGGAGAGTCCGCCATATGTAGTCAGACTCGAAATAATCTAAATTGGAACACGTTATGTTTGTCATCCCTACCACCGCATTCACCTTTTCATGTCAATATGAAATATAAACGATTCAATATGATTTAAGGCCCCGTCCGTATGATTTAAGGTGAGGTATAAATGATTTTTTTAAGTGTCCCTAAGTACAATACAGACCAAGTGTAAAAGTTAATTAGTGGAGGAGTGAGTTTGTTTTAGGGTCATAGTGAGCGTGTAGTGCCCCTCAACTCGTCGTCTATCAGATTGATGTTTGCTTAGTAGTATTAGACTTTATGACAATATCTTAGACCGTAGATGATGGATCTCTTGTTATCTTGTTACTTTATTATGGACCTAATTGTGATGATAATAGATATTGATGTTGGAATAGGTTATTTTATGCTTTAGAATTTGATAAATAAACTAGATGTTATAGATGTTTTGATGTCAATTGCGATATTGGATTTTAAGAGGATTAAATGTTTTATGTTGTTGACTAGTAATCAGAAATCTTGCTCAATCTAGTTACATGTTTATACATAAACGTGAATGGAACAGTGTCGTATTACTCGCTCTCGAGTACCCTACCCCACTGCGATTTCCATTCACTATAGGACTGTATGTGGATATATATCTTGTTATGTTTAACCATGCGTTGTTGCAAGAATGCAGGTACTAGGCATCGACTCCACCTGATTACCAGGTCTAAGCGTGCCTTCGCCAATGGATTGGTTGTTGGAGTTAACATGAGGTCCCTAGTCCGTGTTGTCTAGTTGTTAGGTTACCCTTGTGGTCATTGTCTGTCATTCAATCATGATTTGCGGACAGGTAATATTGCACCTTGGAGTCTAACTAGGTTAGAAAGTGTCTAAATGTGTAAGGTGTCGTTGTGCTTTAATTAGAATCATATTATGGATATTATAATGTTGATAATTAAATATATTTATAAAAGATAATATGGAGCATAAATGTCGATAGTTGTTAATTATTGTTGTAAATAAATTATTATTTTATTAGAAGTATAGTTGTTAAATAAAGATTGTAAGAAATTTTGTATTATTTAATATAATATTATTTGCAATAAATATTTAAATAAATAAAATAGTTGTAAGTTATGTTGTAATTAGTGATTTACAACTAAATTAATAAAATAAATTAATATATAGTTGTACAATTATAGATTGTTGTAATGTTATAACTTTATTAAATACAATATGTTTGGTCGGCTACAAAGTAATTAAATGTTGTCGGAATTGTGTTTTAATATTTAAAAAAGAGTAAACTCTTGGGATTATTAAATTAAATAAAAATATATTTTTAGAAGGGAGATGCACGGGATCGCGTGCCGAGTTCCTTAGAAGAGGAAAGGGACTGTGTTATAAAAGGGAAGCTTGTTGAGGCAGAGGGGAGGGCATTACAGGTGAAAGAAAAGAGAAGAAGGCTGAAATAAGAAGCTTGGAACTGCAGCAACTGAAGCAGACTCGTCGATTTGACGCCGCAGCCAGGTTCCTTTAAATGCATAATTCCTTTCCTCTGAATTTTGAATCTGTGGGTGTTGATTGTTTCCTTGATTCTAAATGGATTGTCTTGGTCGAATTTATGCTTCAAGAGATATTTCAATTTGCAATTAAGTTGTTTTCTGCAGTTAGAATTTCACCATTTACGCCATTTCTGTGTAGGAGTTGGAAAAGAACTGAAGTCTGAAACACAATTAAGATTTAATCATGAACCATGTCGTTGTAAAGATAGCTATGACTGGTAGAAATGTGAAGATTATAAGCTGTCATAATTGGTGCTAGGGTTAGGTTTAGTAAAGTATGGTTTATTAGCTATAGTGGCTCTTTAGTAGGTAGTGAATGGCATCCTGAGTTGGACAGTCGATTTAGATCTAGTTATACAAGCCGTCAGTCTTATTCCGCAGTCTCTGATCCGATTATGTGAATGATAGTTCACCTTAATATATTTTCAATAATCATTATTTGGACAACGCTTTCTTATTTGTCAATTAGCTTGTATCCATAATGGTTTTAACCTGCAAATCGTGCTTTCTCCAGCTGGATCGCTGTTTCCAGCTAAACGCCATTTTCTGTATACTAGTGGCCATTATTATATCTGTTGCACTGGGGTCATCTTCGGGTAGCAACATCACTTTATCAGAGTGGCGTAGAGGAAGCGTGGGCCCCAAATAACACTAAGATGTTAGCTTCTTCATTCATGTTTTGGCTTGTGAATAAAATCTAAAAATACAGAAATTTGTAGAAGAGTCATGGATTTCATGGGTCCATCATAGAGGAGCAAATATCATATTGAAGACTTTGATTTTTATAGAAGACTCCACCATATCGTGGGTTCCAGGTATAGAAGATAGCCGCTGCCTGTTGAAGAAGAATTCATCAGTTTTGATGGAATGATTTTTCAAAGGAAATCGTGTATTCATATCTGCATTTCTGCAGATCACAATAGGGTAGTATAACAACATCAAGGTGGAGTGAATCCCATTAAAGCATTGTATCATCAAATATTTCAGATTCATATGGTTCGCATTATATATCAGACTTCCACCGCCTGAGGCATCAAATAGTGTTTAAAGTAAAAGAAGCGTGGTATTACTGCAAGTGCCGCTCCTTTCAAATCACAAGTTGCAGCCAGTAAAGGAAGTTCGTGGGTTATCTCAGGTCTGCATAAGGAGTTAAAGAGCATCAGTGATATAGAATCATAAATCGACGGCATCTGAAGAATCAACATAGCTTTTCATTGAAAGATTCGATTTGCAACACAAGCCGAACAATACACTGTGACGATAGTTGTCATACTCAGGGAATATACAACGATCTCACAGTTGGTAATCGTGATCAATCTAAGCATAAGGCATAGTGGCAAAGTGCATTGTGATAGCATATCCTTTCCAAACGAACTTTAATTTATTAGTTAATTCCATAACAAGTTAGGGTGTCCTCATCACCACCTAGCTCGGGCAAGAAGGTTGACCATGCTCCTCCTTAAATCGTTTGCAGGTTTCTTGGGAGAGGAACTTAAGTCACGCAGTAGTTTTGGGTTCCATGTAGAAGTCACCATAACTTAACTGAGGCCTAGTTCACGTAAACTCAGATATCAAACTAGTTTATGAGCATCAACTAAGGAAGGCTGGGAGAAGAGAATGTCTATTTTGCACGTTGGGTGTGGTTAAGGCAGGATGATACTTCATTATGTATTGCTCTGCCTACAGTAACATCTGGGCCAAAGTAAATTTATACCTTGGGGGTTGACTCCACGTCTTCTCACTTTGAAGATGCCAGACTTGCAAAATTGGAGAAGTTCTAATGAAAATCAATTATAGAAGGTCTAGTTTTGAAGGGAACTGTGGTGCCACAATTGATCTGTCTACCTTTGATTATTCCTTTGTGTATATTGATTTTTCATCACCTTGCAGCATTAGCTATAATGTCCCTGGGCTACTAAATATGGCTAATAAATGCAGAACTCAGAGCTATCTTTATTTCACAACAAAATTGATGTATTCAGTGCAGACTTCACTATGATTGGTACAATATAGTATTTAGAAAATAGAAGCAGTGCTCTCAGTTTGGTGGCATCAAAGAATATAGCATATATTAATGATAAAATTCAAGATTATGGCTACTTCCAAGGAAGCTACAGGGAGCAATCCTTACACAGTAAAAGTTATAGCACTTGCTATCTTGGACTCGAGTACCATTATCCTATCTGGAGATCAACTCTGCTGGATAAATGACACAATAGGTCGACTCAGTGACCCATTTTTCCCAAAATGGTAGTTTCCATAGTCTGTAGCAAGATCATGATTGAAGGTCTATAAGCATTACAAATAAAATTAAAAGATAAAACCCTGAGTGATATTTGTAACTCAGGAACAATAAAATATAGCTTGTAAGACACGCAGGATGCAAATTATAGATCTAATCTAAATATGCAGCTCTTAAGCTATGTTACCAAATGGTTAACTATGAACAGAAGTCTTTCATGCCTATTCTGCCAGTCCTTGGATATTAGAAAAGGTAGACGAAGCTGAGACAAATTAGGTGAGCATAAGAATAGAAGCAGTCTTTGCGTAGGGACAAATCTAACAATAGAGGACAAAACTGTAGTTGCAGACGCAACCCTAGACAGTTCTCAGACTCTGTGCAGAATCTGATGCACTTCACTGAGAAGAAGTCACATTTTGGAGGCAGAAATAGAGTTTTCTTATTTACTTTCCGTGCATTAAGATTTATCGTTTCAATTTTAGTCTGCAGAAACCTGTCATTGTTAATCTAAATTAGTTGTGCTTTCTTGTATGCATTTCATTTGATTGGCTTAGATTAACCCTAAGGAATGTTTATTTTCTTTACAATGTGTTTGAATGCATGTGTGTGTTAATAGTAGTAATATTGATATCCATGTTATTATTAGTATCATTATTATAATTATAATTATTATTATTATCATTATTGTTATTATTACAATAATAATAATTATTATTATTTTTACTATTCTTATTATTAAGTCAAAAACGGAAAGATGATGGCCAAATACCTAATTTTATAATAATGTTATTTATTCCATTGTAGGAATGATTAGGTTTTATGGTAGGATAATTTGTTGTAATTAAACATTTTGTATTATTGCTTTCTAGAGCCAACTCAAGGAAAGGGTATATCAAGGATTTAGTGAGCAACATGATTTGGGAGTTATGAATAACTAATTCATAATGTTCTTGATTAGTGCAATAATACTTTTAATGCTTCAACCGTATAATTGATCCATAATCCTTTTAAGTCTAGCTATTAGCATTCTCTATAAGTTCAATTTTTTATAACCTTGAAACTTTAGAAATTGTTAGAGGATAAGATAATCGAGTGCATGTGTACTAGGGAACTATGGAGAAATGATATAGGATACTTCAATTATTTTTGTGTTTTGAGTTTTTATACTATAGAAGGATTTGTATAATCTAATGAGCTGTTTTAATAGATGGATTTGTTTAATTTAAATATTTATTGGTGATGAATCAATTGATGAATATTTTTGAAGCTATTTTAAAGAATTGATTTGATCATTATTGTTTGGATTCTGGTTTAGGATCTTGATACAGAAGGAACTTACTATTGGTTGCAAAAATTAGTTATAAACTGGGATGGTAATTGTTCAGATCATTGATATATTTATATATTTTGAAGAGGAATTGTATTAGATAATTAGTTGATATATTATTATTATTATTATCATTATTAATATTATTATTATTATTTCAAAAGAATAGTTGATTGTTTTTAAAGCCAAATAAATTGGGGATTTAGAATAATGTTGTCATTATTTATTTGATTAAAAGAAAATTGTTGTGATTATATATATTATGGTTAATGAAATTAAGAATTCTTGTCGTCGTAATATGATAAATTGCGAGTGGTCAAAATTCCAGAGGCATAGTATGTCGTGTCTGAGTACAACCAACATGTGGATAGGTGTTCTAGTGTTGTGGTGTCTTAAATATGTGTTTCTGTTTGAGTATGAAGTACAATTTATTATGAATGAAGTATTGTGGAAAGTTGTTAATGTATTTTGTGGATATAATATTCTCTGGATGAGATATTTAGCCAGTTGCGACTATCTTGTATCCGTTTTGTCGTAATGGTCGTATGGAGAGACCTGGAATCTGTAAATGAGTAAAATGTTGTAATGCTTTAGGCAATGGATAACAATTGGTGTTATGATTCTGTTTGTAATGCAAGAGGGTTTATGCCTTGCAATGAACATGTATGTGTATTGCTATAATGCCTTGTATGGTGGTTAGGGTTTACTAGGTGTTAGGAAGGAGAATGGCTTTCAACATGGGGCCAGCGCCCAAAGTGGCAGTCAGGATAACCCGTTGAAAGTAGATTAATCAAGTGATAAACTAAAATGAACTAGGGGGTTAAGGGTAGTTTTCACATTAAACAAGATTAATGGATTCCTCTCCCAGGGCCTGTAGTGCTTGTATAGACTAAGGATGGGTAGAGAAGGCCTGGTCGGCATGATTGATTTCCTTGTCCTCACGAAAGGAAGGTCGATTCCACATGTGTCACCCTATGGGGCCGGCACCTAGTGAGAGGCTGTCAGGATAACCCATGTTAGGACCGTGCGATGACACTCTCCCTACTACTACCTAGCATTCCTTGTTTGGTCTCTCCACATATGTTAAGTGTTGTCTCTAGAAGTTAAGTAGTGTTGTGTTGTTTATGTTATTGCCATATGTTGTATTGGCGTTTGGTCGTCCTTTGTTCTTGTTTGTCTTTTGTCTACCTGACTGACATTGTTAGGACCTCATGTTAACTCCTAGCTCGGGGGGTGGACCTTAGGGTTCCACATGGTCGGGTGGAAGAGCTATTTTATCCATTGGCTATTCTTCGTCAAGTTCATATGCAGAAAAGATTTATTCTGGATAATTGTACTTGTACCAGTTGATGAAGATGTATGTGTATAATCTTGTACTAGATTTGTGTAACAGATCAATCATAATGTATGTGATTCTGATGTAGTCTAAAAATGGCAATGTAATGATGTCATGTTGTACTGATGTGTAAAGAAAGCATTTTCATTATGTATTTAATTATGTAGATTGTATTACATTATTTGTCGACATGCAATGAATATGAATAAATTATTGTGCATTGAATTCGAATCAGTTACTGATGTATGTAAATAATGTTAGTTGGTTTGTAAAGTAATGCAGCCTTGAATCCTTAGAGAATATGTCGTAGTTAGTTATGTTAACATTACTGTGTTATCTTAATCATTTAAAAAAAATTTTGTTGTTCCTTTTTCATGTAGCATAGATGTGTATTTCTTTAAGGTGTTCAAGGCGGGCGTTATAGAGCGGGTATTGGGATGTCCTTGCGTGTGTATGGGGTGACATGTTCAAATCACACATTTTGGACCCCTATGCACATAGCGTGTCATGGAGTGATATGTATAAGTACCCATGAGCTAAAAGAATAGCTTTAAGCTCTTAAGTCGCATATAGGGAAACCCAAAAAAAATTGTTGAAATACGATACATCTAGCTATGAGCTTGACATGCATGAAGTTAGGGTGGGCAGCTACTGGCCCCTTTCCTCTATATGAATATTTTTGTATTAAGTTTAACTCTTTCTTTTGCTTTTTATTTTTATTTATCTATTCTCATATATTTTCATACCTTCAAACTTATCTCTATTCTATCTACATTTATTCTTGTGTATTGGCCTCCTCATCAATTTTTGATTTTTATCCATCTAAACCCATCTCAAGGTTTATCTTTTCTTCTCCCTGTGATATGTGAAATCAAAATGAAGGTTAGAAATATAAATCAAATGTAAACAACAAATGATTATACCTTCATAATGACCCACACATCCAAGATCGTGGGAAGGAGCTGCACCCAAGAGCTCCTCATATTTTACCCAATTTGACTGAAATGTGGATTGCTCAAATGCTTGCTCAACACAATGTGGACTAGAGATTGGATGATGGATTGATAGATTAGATGGAGATTGAGATGGAATGGCTAGAATGATTTTGGCATTATGATGTTGGGATAAGAGGATTTTAGAGAGATTTTGGCAGAGGTTTGATGCAAGATGGAGTTCCTTTTTTTCCCTTAATGGCTTAGAGAGGGTCTCATTTATAGATTTTCTGAAAAGAGAATGGAGGGTGAGGATCAAGAGTTGAGATCAAGGGCTCTCATTATTTGTGAATTTTAAATTCATAGTGGATGAATTAAAAATTTATTTTTGGGAAGAATGGGTTATGACAAGTTGAATTTTTAATTCAACTAGTGGAGGACAAAAATGAATTAAAGATTCACTTTTGGATAGTGGATATGACAAGTTGAATTTTCAATTCAACTAGTGGAGGACAAAAATGAATTAAAAAATTATTTTTGGAGAGTGGAGGACTAATTGAATTTTTAATTCAATTAGTGGAGGATAAAAATGAATTAAAGATTCATTTTTGGGGAGTGGAGGATAAATTGAATTTTTAATTCAATTAGTGGAGGACAAAAATGAATTAAAGATTCATTTTTGGGGAGTGGAGGATAAATTGAATTTTTAATTCAATTAGTGGAGGATAAAAATGAATTAAAGATTCATTTTTGGGGAGTGGAGGACAAATTAAATTTTTAATTCAATTAGTGGAGGATAAAAATGAATTAAAGATTCATTTTTGGATAGTGGAGGACTAATTGAATTTTTAATTCAATTAGTGGAGGATAAAAAATGAATTAAAGATTCATTTTTGGATAGTGGAGGACTAATTGAATTTTTAATTCAACTCATGGGGGAGTGGAGGATATTAGCTAATTAAATATTAAAAATATTTAATTATATGTGCAACATGGTGAGGTGGAAAAGTTGAGGTGGAAAGATGAGGTGGATTGATGAGGTGGATTTTGTGAGGTGGATTTAGAACTTAGGATAGAGGGAAATTGAAATAATAAATATTGCATATTTATTAAATCAATTGGCTAAGGTTTTAGACTATTGAATTAATGAAATTAATTCAATTTTAGGGATAATATGATGGAAAATAGGGTAATGAAGGGATAATTAATTAAATAAAAATTTAATTAATTGGCTACGAAGGAAATTGACATGTTTAGGGATGTCGGGAGTCGGTTCGATGGTAGAAGACATTTTTAGGTGTCTACACTCCCATGTCAATCCTATAATATGGCAGAGTGATCCTAGACAATATGGACTTGACACAAAATTCATTTTTTTAAAATTCAAATTGTTGACTTCCACCCTTTTCCACTAGCAAAGAGTAAGAATCACAACAATTTAGACTACATAAGCTTGTATTTGCTAGATCAAAATTGTACCTTAGAGATCAAATTTGTGTAGCACAAGATTGATGCAGGACCATCTAGTGGTGTAAGGGTAATCTTGCATCACCCAAAAAAAGATGATTCAAAATCATTGATGTTGTTTTCTTTTCTTTTCAAAATTACAATTTCTGGTTCCATAATCGCTTGAATAATGATGTAGAACTTTTAGTTTTTCCAAACTGCTATTTTTGGAAAGTTTGCATTTGGGCACGATTGAAGCAAAAATTTACAAGAAGTTTCGTAAATGAAAAATAAGACCTTTGGCGAAGGAATCATGAAAGATCATTTGTGAGCTGGAAGATATTAAAGTTTATGTTTCTCGAAAAAATGCTTAAAAATTATTCAAATTCAGGTTATTGGCACTAAATGGCCCAATACGGGCCTGAAAATGGGTGGAACTAGCAGAACAACTTCTTAGCGCATAGAGCACTCCGCGATCTTTTCGACGCTTCAAATGGTTCATCAATCGAACACCTGGATCAAAAGTTATAGCTCCCGGAAGTTGACCTATTTTTGGAGGGAGATGCAAAATTCAAAATTTGGTTGGAGGCCGCCAAAAAGGCCTATTAATAACCATTTTTAGGAACCCTTGGAGAAGTAGAGATAAGGGGGAAAATGTAGAGTCAATAAAAAATAGGAAAACAAAAACCCTAGCTTATTTGGGGTTATAGAAGGTAGCAGGTTTCAGAGCCTGGTGATAGGTAGCTGTAATGTGTTGCAGCTTGTGGAGGATTCATTCTCTGATTATATTTGAGCTTCTGTAATATAATGAGTTGTCCAAATCAATAAAAGAACATTCTATTTTCTGTGTGCAATTTCTATTGTTGTGTGTTTTAAGATTTACCCCCTTCATCAAGTGGTATCAAAGCAAGGGTTCTTGGGTGTTGTAACATGCTGCGACCTGTGGAGGATTCATTCTCTGATTGTATTTGAGCTTCTGTGATGTAATGAGTTGTCTAAATCAATAAAAGAATATTTTATTTTCTATGTGGAATTTATGTTGTGTGTTTTGTGATTTACCCCCTTTATCAAGTGGTATTAGAGCAAGGGTTCCTGAGTGTGTAGACAGATTGCTGACCGTGAGGCAATAATTTGCACTAGGATATGAGGTTGTGGGTTTGTTGCAGAGATCAAGATACCTCCACAAAGAAATCTCATTGGAAGAAATGCTTTGACAGAGGAGGGTTTTAGAGCCCTATAAAGGTAAATCGATGCATCGTAAGAGGAGTTGCAAAGAGGGTTTGAGCCAAGAACAAGAGAAGAAAGCGAAGATGAAGCTAAAGAAGAGCTATCGGAGGAAGAACAAGAAGCTGAAGGAGATCCTACAGAAGTTGAGTTGTTGAGGGCCATTTCGAAGATCAGAAAGAGGCCCAGGATTGAAGTTTCTACCTATTCTAGAGATTTGAATCCAGAACAGCTTATTGATTGGATCAATGACATGGAGGAATATTTCAAGTATGAAGACGTGGAGGACCCAAATCGGGTCAAGTTTGCAAAAACAAAGTTGAAGGGTCATGCCAGTATTTGGTGGAAGGAGGTCTAATTGGAGAGAAATAGAATAGGAAAAGGAAAGATCACCAAATGGGATCAGATGGTGGACAAACTGAAGAAGCAATTCAGTCATGTAGATTATGAGATGGATTTGTTGAAGATGTTGTAAGGATTGAATCAAGGTAACAAGTCTTTCAAGGAGTATACAAAAGAGTTTTATAAGATTACTATTAGGACAAGCCATGCAGAGGCCAACAAGGAGAAGGTAGCTCGTTACATTAATGGGTTAAGGCCAAGTATTCAAGAGGATTTGAGCTTGGTTAAAATGACCACCATAGAAGATGCGTACTAGTTTTCCTTGAAGGTGGAAGAGAAGTTGAATAAAATATTTGAAAGCAAGCAAAGGGGAAGAGGTCAGGGAAAAAGAACTGGTGGAAGACCCTATGGAGGTCATAGTGAAGATTAAAAGGAAAGTGAAGAAGCTAGCACCAGTCAAAATCAGAGAGGAGATAATGCCTACTGTCCTCGTGACCAAAACAATGGTGAGCAAAGAGGAAGAGGAAGAGGCCGACCTGGGCAAGGACTTGGAAGAGGAGGTTTCAAAGGAACCTGTTTCCAATGTGGAGAAGAAGGGCATTGAGCATATGAGTGTCTGCAACATCAAGGAAGAACAAATAGAAGACCTGAAGGTAATGCATGACTTGCACATGTAGCTAAAGATGCGCAGTATGAGCATTTTGAAGATGTTGAAAGGGGAGAAACCCTAGTTGTCAAAAGAACCTTATTGAATGAGGAGAAAGAACTAGATCAGAGGAAGAGCTTATTCCACACCAAGTGCAAATGTGAAGGTAAGTGTTGTGATATTATTATTGACAGTAGAAGCACTAACAATCTTGTTTCAGAGGAGATGGTTAACAAGTTGAAGTTGACAAGAATCTAAAGCATCCACATCCATATCGGATTGCATGGTTGTAGAAGGACCATAGAGCTTTGGTCAATGAACAATGTTTAGTCAAGTTCAAGATTGGTGACTACCATGATGAGGTGTTGTATGACATTATATGGATGGATGTATGTCATATGTTATTGGGGAGGCCGTGGCAGTACGATAGGTGTGATGGCCATGCAAACACATATTCCCTAACACAGGATGGAGTTCATCATAAGTTGAAGCCCTAGAAGGAGGTGGAAGAAAAGATATGTAGTACTACCAGAATTTGCTTGGTAGATGGTAGAAAATTTTTGGAGGGTATGAAGCATGAGCATCATTGATTTGCATTGATTCCTAAGATCAGTCAAGAGAAATGTTAAGATGTACCAACAGAAGTCTCAGATTTGTTGGAAGAATTTTAGGATATTGTCTCTGATAATGTACTAAAAGGTTTACCACTGGTAAGGAAGATAAGCCATCAAATGGATTTGATACTAGGAGCCAGTTTGCCATATAATGCAGCCCATAGAATGACTCCTGCAGAGAATGAAAAGCTGAACAGACAAGTTCATGAGCTGTTAAAGAATGGACTAATAAGAGAGAGCCTAAGTCTATGTGCAGTACCTGTAGTAAGTTAGCACCAAATAAAGATGGAGAGTGGAGAATGTGTACAGATTCTTGAGCCATCAATAAGATCATGATCAAGTATAGATTTCCATTGCCTAGAATGGATGACATAATGGATTGTTTGAGTGGAGCCAAGTACTTCACGAAGATTGACCTAAAGAGTGGGTACCACCAGATCCAAATAAGAGAAGGAGATGAATGGAAGACAACCTTGAAGACAAAGGAGGGTTTGTATGAGTGGTTAGTCATGCCATTTGGGCTAACCAATGCACCGAGCACATTCATGCGGCTCACGAACGAGGTATTGAAAGAGTTTTTGGTAAGTTTTGTTATTGTTTATTTAGATGATATTTTGATTTTAGTAAGACTTGGGATGAGCATTTGATGCATATTAGAAGAGTTTTAGAGAAGCTGAGGGAGGAGAAGTTGCCGATTAATTTGAAGAAATGTAGTTTTGCAAAGGAGTTGGTATACCTGGGATTTGTTGTCTTGGAGGAAGGTCTTAAGCTAGACCCAGAGAAGGTGAGGGCTATCATTGAATGGCCTATGCTAAGGAGTGCTACAGAGGTACAATCTTTTCATGGTTTCACAAGTTTTTACAGAAAGTTTATCAAAAATTTTAGTAGCATTTGTTCACCCCTAACTGAGACAATGAGAGGGGATAGAAAAGAGTTTAGATGGACTATAGGAGTAGCCAAGAGTTTTGATACATTGAAGCAGAAAGTTACAAAGCAACATGTTTTGGCACTTCCAAATTTCAATAAAGTATTTTGGGTAGATTGTGATGCTAGTGGCAGTGCTATATGAGCTGTTCTGAGCCAAGAAGGTAAGCCCATTACCTATTTTAGTGAGAACCTTAATGATGCCAAGAAAAAGTATTATGTTTATGATCAAGAGTTTAATATGCAATAGTTCATGCTTTGAAGAAATGGAGACATTATTTGTTGTCGAAAGAGTTTGTTTTATATAGTGATCATTAGGCTTTGCAATATCTTAATAGTCAAGGAAAGTTAAATCAAAGGCGCTTAAAATGGGTTGAGTTTTTGTAGAGTTATACTTTTGTTTTGAAGCACAGGAGTGGGAAGTCCAAAAGAGTTGCAGATGCCTTGAGTAGAAGGAAAAATTTGTTGACAGAAATGAAGATAGAGGTTGTTGGGTTCGATGAGCTCAAAAGTTTGTATCTTGAAGATCTAGATTTTGTAGAGGCTTGGAAAGCTTGTTTAGAACCAATTACTTTGGATAGGAAAAAATGGTTGGATTTCATAATCCAAGATAGCACGTTGTTTAGAGGAAGCCAATTGTGCATTCTGAGGAGTTCCATGAGAGAGAACATGATTAAGGAGAAGCATAGTGGGGGATTAGCTGGACACTTTGGTCAAGATAAGACCATTGCTATTGTTAGTAAGCATTATTATTGGCCACAGTTGCAGCAGGACATGAGGAAATTTGTGCAAAGTTACAGTGTGTCAGATGGTAAAAGGAACAAGTCAGAATATAGGGCTATATCAGCCATTAGTTGTAACAGAGAAGCCATGGGATGATATTAATATGGATTTTGTTCTTGGTTTACCAAGGACATAGAGAGTACATGATTCCATTTTTGTGGTGGTGGATAGATTCTCGAAGATGGCACATTTCATTCCTTGTAAGAAGACTAATGATGTTCATATTGCATAGTTATTTATTAGAGAGGTGGTTCAATACTACATGGTCTACCTAAGAGCATAGTTTTAGATCGAGATACCAAGTTTGTTGGTTATTTCTAGAAGACATTGTGGAAGAAGTTGAAGGCGAATTTGAAATTCAGTTCTGTACACCATCCACAGACTAATGGATAGATGGAAGTGGTGAATAGGAGTTTGGGTAACCTGCTATGATGCTTAGTAGGAGATAAGCCCAAGAGATGGGATTTGATTTTACCACAGGTAGAATTTGCTTACAAAAATTCTATCAATAAAAGCATAGGTAAATCACTATTCCAGATTATTTATGGGAGTAGTCCAAGAAATGCTTCAGAGTTAGGGAAGTTGGACAAGGGAGAAAAGACAAGTGCCGAAGCCAAAGACTTTAGAGAACACCTGAAGAGTTTACATGAAGAGGTGAGAAAGCACATTAATAAGATGAATATTCAATACAAGGCTAAGGTAGATCAGAAGAGGAGATATAAGGAATTTTAGGTAGAAGATGAAGTTATGGTTCACTTGAGAAAAGAGAGGTTTCCAATTGGAACATATAATAAGTTGAAAATGAAGAAATTTGGACTATGCAGGATTCTGAAGAAGTATGATTCAAGAAATGCATATGAGGTAGAGATTCCAAATGGGATCAACATTTTCCATGTGTTCAACATTGTTGATTTAACATAATATCATGAAGGTGGAGTAGATGATGGACCAGTGGAAGAATGGTGGAGTATTCTGGCATCTACTTCGAAGGAGGAGATATAAGAGATCTTGGATAGCCATGTGGGAAGTACTCAGAATATGCAATATGAAGAATATCTGGTAAAGTGGAAAGGAAGGCCTATTGAAGATTCTTTATGGTTATCTAAGGCAGAAGTTGACCGTTTGGGGTTTTCCTCAAACACCTAAGATGTCACAAGGTCACTTCTCAAAATTACCTTGCATGTCTGATGCAAGAGCATCCAATGATGTAAGGGCAATCTTGCATCACCCAAAAAAATAATGATGATTCAAAATAGTTGATGTTGTTTTAATTTCTTTTCAAAATTAGTAATTATGGTTCCATAATTGTTTGGATAATGATATAGAACTTTTAGTTTTTCCAAACTGCTAAAAATAACAAACTGCTATTTTTAGAAAGTTTGCACTTGGGCATGGATTGAAGCAAAAATTTACAAAATGCTTCATAAATGAAAAATAAGACCTTTGGTGAAGGAATCACGTAAAGATCATTTGTGAGTTAAAAGATATTAAAGTTTTCGTATTCCAAAAAATGCTTGAAAATTATTCAAATTTAGGTTTGAGGCAATAAATGGCCCCATACAGGCTTGAAAATGGGTGGAACAATAGAGCAAGTTCTTATCGCGTAGAGTACTCTGCAAGCTTTCCAGTACTTCAAATGGTTTGTCAATCAAACACCCGGATCAAAAGTTATGGCTCCCGGAAGTTGACCTATTTTTGGAGGGAGATGCAAATTTTGAAATTTGACTGGAGGCCACCAAAAAGGGCTATTAATAACTATTTTTGGGAACCCTTGGAGAAGTAGAGATAAGGGAGAAAGTGTAGAGTCAAGAAAAAGTAGGAAAACATAAACCCTAGCTTATTTGGGGTTACAGAAGGTAGAAGGTTCTAGAGCTTGGTGATAGGTAGTTGTAATGTGTTGCAGTCTGTGGAGGATTCATCCTCTGATTGTATTTGAACTTTTGTAATGTAATGAGTTGTCCAAATCAATAAAAGAACATTCTATTTTCTATGTGCAATTTGTGGTGTGTTTTAAGATTTACTCCCTTCATCAAGTGGTATCAAAGCAAGGGTTCATGAGTGTTGTAATGTGTTGCATCTTGTGGAGGATTCATCCTTTGATTGTATTTGAGTTTCTGTGATGTAATGAGTTGTCCAAATCAATAAAAGAATATTCTATTTTTTGTGTGTGATTTATGTTGTTGTGTGTTTTGTGATCTACCCCATTCATCAAAGATCAACCCAAAACCACAAAATTAACCTCAAGAAGAATCCCAGGTCTTCATAAGAGTCTAGAAACTATTTAGTATATTAAGGGCTTTATTTTTTGGATCAAGGCAAATTGATTCTACAAGTCTTCAAAGTCTACATTATATCCTACTTGGATCAAGAGCTAAATACATTTATCCTTCACATTTAGTTTCCTAACATAACACTTATTACATGCTTTATAATTCACATTTGTCACCTATTAATCTAGGTTGATTTATGCTTAATTATGTGCATTTATTTAACTGGCCTAAATTCTTCATTGGAAAAGTATATTTCCTTTACATTTTTGGTGAACCCATTAGGTCTAACACCCCTAGGGTTTAACCTTAGTCTTATTACTTTCTAGAGTTTCAAATTTATACTTTTTGAATGCATTATCATTTTTTAGATCTCATTATGGTTTGTATTCCTACTTATTACTATTTCATTACTACATCTTTCCTTTTAGGGTTTGTGTATAGATTGTGTAACCTTAGTTTTTTCCCACCCTACCCACCTTTGGCTACCTCATTAGGGTGTTATTTTCAAATTTGATATATTACTATTTTTCAAAGAAAAAAATTGAGTGATTTATAATTCCTTATCTACCTATCTTTCATAAGGCTTATTACTTTGTTTATGCCACAAACTACTCATGATCCTAATTTTCCCTTGAGAAGTGCTTGTTTAAACCCTAATGTGGTTGTCAACTCTAATGAAACTAAGTTTTTTTCTAATGCTCATGTTGAGAGCAATTTGAATGATAATCAAGACTATGACCATGACACCCACATGGAGCAACAAGACGTTGCAAATGAACTTGCTTATTTGGCTAATGTTTAAAATCCTAGACACAACTAGCAAACATAATTTACAATATGTTTACTAATAAGCCATGTAGATTAGAGGTCTTGCAAGTTGAACTAGTGCTAAGACCGCTTCATCTACCTTCTTGTGTGGTGCATCTACCTACCCTCCATCGTAAACTATACATACTTCCACCATTACCGCAAATCACATGCCATTATGCCTTATACCACCATTCCCACCCCATAGCATCACCCATGCTTCCACTACTATGCCTTCCCACAATGTTTATCCTTCCTCCTCTTTCACCCCTTGTTATGGCCTACCTCCTAACTATTCTGACGTAGTTGCAATTGGAGGGTCTAATTAAAGACTATATAAGCACAAAACTAAATAAACACACAACTCATGTGTGGCAAATAACAAATAACACAATAATAAATTGATATATTATTCCACAAATGTAGTTAAAACATAGCTTCAAGAATTTTGATAAATGCTAGGATTCAACTATTTAATTACAAAAGAGATATTATGAGATTTGGCAAAATTCATATTCATTGTTTTGTTCCAAATCTAACCTATCTTTTTGAATTGTCATCAAATGATATTAGATTTTTCCTTAAATAGAAACATGTAGAAATGAATTGTACCACCAAGAAAACATAATACACCATCATTAGTCCATGTGATAAGTGTAGACACTTAAAATTGTCTCATCACCATTTTGTCATGATTAGTTCATCCCTCAATTATTCCTCTACAATTAATTGAATAAAATTCCATTTATTTAATTAATTATTATAATTTCCCTTCCAATATTAATTAAATAAATTTTTATTATTTAATTAATAAATCGACTATTCCTCTAGCATTACTTAAATAACTTAGAACTATTTATTTAATTAATTAATTTTGCGTCTATAGTCCAACCTTAGGTAAATAAAGCCAAATATTTGTTTAAGTTCCTCATTTGCTCCTCCAAAAAATTAAATTTTTATCCTATTTATTTAATTCCTATTTTATCCATTTATCATTATTTGTCAAAATCAAAGCATTCTAAAGCATAATTAATTAAGGTAAATCTTGCACAAGTTCCTAAAGTGACATAGGTCAAAGGTATGGCCTTGATTTTTACATGATTGATACCTAAGCATGGGCAAGGATTTGCACATTTATCCAAAAATCTATTTTTTAGATCTCCACTATCCACTTTCTCAAAGACAACCCTCCACCCTTCTCCCTTGAATCTTGGAACTTCACTTATGCACTTACCACAAGGTGCCACTTGGAGGTCTCTCATGCCTCCAATCCTCTCAAGCATTCTCATCCATTGATCTTTTCAATCAATCACAACCCTTCATCCACCCATCTAAACATCTATAAATAGCACCCCTCACTAGCCATTTTCAACATAAGTCTTGAATGCAATGTTATGCTACTAATTTGAGCACTTAACATATTATCTCTCAACCACAACTATCTTTGGGCACAACTACCATTGCTTGGTGCAATAAAGGAGCTTGAGTGTGAGGACTTTAGTTTAGTTTTCATCCTTTTTATAAAAGTTTATTTATGCCTTATCTTGAAGTTTCATGTATTTGTAAATAGAATAGGTTGGGCTTAGCGTAGCTTGTTTATGTATATTTGCATTTACTTGTACATATTCTTGGCATGCCCAGTGGGATCCACATCCCTTACTAATCACTTTTGGAGCTTGTGTGTAGCTTTTTATCTTGCTAGTTTGCAATTCAACATGTGTGTTATTAGTGTCGGCACGTCCATCATGCATTAGTGCATCTCTTTCTACTTAAGCATGTCCACTTATGCTTTACAACTCCTCAACTGACCCTTCTAACTTGATTTTTGATTCTTTTTTGTAGGTTTTTGGACTAATCATCTTTCTATTTTGTAAGTTTTATGTGTGTAAATCATTTTTCGCTTATCTAACTCCCTATTTTAGTAGATTAACAAAAAAAAATTTGTAAATTTTTAGTAGGTTTCCCAACCCAGTCACATTTTAGCATGCTTGAACCTAGCTTTTGCATGCTTGTAATCCTATGGCGCATCCACCTATGGATTGGCAAATCTATCCCTAACCCTAAATATGTTAAAATTATCATTTTTAGCATCTTTTAGCTCTCAATTTCTATTCCTTTTTCTAATTTATAGGGGGTTATGCAATCAAAACTCTCTCATTGCTTGTTGTCTATGCAAGTTATCAATTTTTATCAATTTGTCTTAACCCTAGCCATTTTTCTATGTTGGTTTCATAAAACAATGCATCTGCCCACAATTAGTGCTTGTGTAGCATGGATCAATGCCTCTATGGTAAGTGTAGGTAACCACCAAATCTCACATTTTAGCCCTTATGCACTTCGTTTTGGTGTCTATATTTTAAATTAGAATTTTTTTTTCTAAATCAGTGCATCTATTCTATATTAGAAAAACATCATTTCATAGAATTTATACTTTTGGACTAACATCAACTTGTTATTTGTTGTTTGTTGTCACTAACTCCCTATTTTTTCAAATTATTGATCTTTTCCAAGGCATAAAACTGCAACTACTAAGGTGTTTGTTGTAGCCTTGCTAGTCAAATTTATCTTTATTATCCCTAAAGTAGGCACATATGAACATGTTTAATGGGAATTAATCTTATTTTCCATGCTTGTCAGGACTAACTTGTGTGTATGCTCTCTCCTTGTACCCTTGGGTAATCTTGGAGATCTCAAAAACACAATTTTCTTCTTTTTATTACTATCAATCCCAAGAAACCCAAGTTTGTGTATGTTCTTCCCTCATGCCACAAGGAGATCTTAGGAAACAAAAGCAATTGGATTTCTTTCCTCACAGCAGGCATGCCTAAGGATTTCATCACATTAGGGGATAACCTATACCATGTATTTTGGCAAGGTATACAAAGGGGGGAGATTGAAATATGTACCTCAAAGGAGTCCATTTGTCACCCCTTCTTGTAAGGAGACAAGATGAAATGGAAAGGAACTTGTCACATGACCACATGCTTGTACATGGAACTCCAGTTCATGGATTTTGGCCTCTTGTACCCTTTGGTATATTGAGTACACTCCTTAGAAGCTAGTAAATCCTAGTTAAGACCATTGACTATATGTATATGTGGTGCATCAGTTAGTAATTAGCACTAAGAAGCTACTCACCTCATGCCCCTAGAACTAGGTTTTTTTTCATGTATGCTCTCCCCTCACACCATAGAGCAATCTTGGGTGATAAAAAATGGTCACTGCCTCATCATGGGATTTACACTCCATTACTAGACAAGGCATTAATTATGGGCCTACATGCATATACATACCTACTTGAATAGCATAAGCTTGTTCATGTGTTTGGCATGTTTTCTTGTGCAAAACCTGTGAATGTTCTTAAATCCAAATCACCAAACATTTGCAAACCTTGAGTGAAAATGTAACTTTGTAAACATCAAAAATCCTTTTACCAAAGGTTGAACATTTGAAATCCAAAACATCCAAATTTGAAAGCTAGAGATCTTACACATTCACCTAATTATTTAATCCATTTTCCTAAGTCAAAACCATCCTCCAACATCCAAAATCCACCTTAAAAATCTTCTAACTCCTTTAAATCATCCAATTCAAAACTCAACATAAATCAGTACACACATCCTTGTTCTAGTGCCTACATTCACATAGTGGCATAAGCGTTAAAATTTCATCACATCCATTTTTAGGTTTCTAATAATTATTCCCTTCACCTTTTAGTTCTTGCATTCATAAACTAGTGCCTTTGTCTTCCTTTGGCATATGCATTCTATTTTTGGTGCATTTGTCCTAGCACTCATCAAACCAAAATCCAACCTCATCCATCTAAACACACCCTCAAATCAAAACCCCACTTCAATTCTAATTCAACCATAGTTTAAAACATCACCCCTCATCTACCTCCAAATTTGCAACAATCTACCCCTTTGTCATTGATGGCAACATATGATGTGAAAAACTAAATTCAACTATTAAGACAAGAACTTCTCCCCTTTCTCTTCTCACTTCTACAACTACTTCCTTTACTGCTCCCCCTTACATCAGCAACTAGTTTTTTACATGACTTCTCTCCCCCTTTGACATCAATGGCAAAGGGCACATATTTGCTATCTTTTCTCCCCTTTTTGCTTCAGACTGATCCCAAAATTTACATATTGACTACTCCCCCTTTGAGTAGTACCTTCTTAACATCAATCTGGATTTCAAAATATGAATGTAAATTCCACTGGACTGATGCACCTTAGTGCATCTTAGTTCTGATCAGGAGGGGTAATTACCCCTAACTTTTCTCTGAGATACTCAAAAGTATCTTTGGGAAGAGGCTTAGTGAAGATGTCCGCAATCTGATCTTTTGAAGATACAAACTCCAACTTGACTTCATTCTCATTAACTTTCTCTCTCAAGAAGTGAAACTTGATAGATATATGCTTTGTCTTTGAATGCAATTTACCAGATTCTTGGAAATGCTTATAGCACTTGAATTATCACAAAAGATTGTAACCGGATCCTCAAACATAACACAAATGTCCTTCAACATTTGCTTCATCCATAGAACTTGAGAACAATTATTTGCTACTGCTATATACTCTGCTTCTGCAGTAGACAGAGAAATTGCTTCTTGTTTTTTGCTCATCCAAGAGACCAATCTTCTTCCCAAGAAGAATGCACCACCACTAGTATTTTTTTTGTCATCTACGTCTCCTGCCTAATCAGCATCTGTATATGCATGAAGAGTGAAATCATTATCCTTTGGATACCACAGTCCATAATCAATTGTCCCCTTGAGATATCTAAAAATTCATGACTTCCACAACATGGGATTCTTTTGGATCAGCTTGAAATCTAGCAACAAGTCCAATTGTATTCATGATGTTAGGTCTGGTCTGAGTCAGATAGAGTAATCCTCCAATCATTGATCTATACCTTTTCTGATTTGCCTTTGGGGAGTCATCATCTTTGCTTAGCTTACATCCGGTTACCATAGGAGTGCCTACTAGCTTTGAATCTTCCATTCCAAACTTCTTCAACAATTCTTTCACATAGTTAGACTGAGATATGAAGATACCTTTATCTGACTGAACAATTTGCAGACCTAGGAAGAAATTCATCTCACCAAACATTGACATCTCAAACTCACTTTTCATTTGATCAACAAATGCTTTGCACATGCATTCATTTCCACCAAAAATGATATCATCAACAAAGACCTCAACAATTAGAATATCCTCATGATTTATCTTGAAGTACAGATTACTATCAGCAGTACCTTTGCTAAATCCTAGCTTAAGCAAATACTTATCCAATCTGGCATACCAAGCTCTTGGAGCTTACTTGAGTCCATACAAAGCTTTTCTTAATCTACAAACCATATCTCCTTGATCAGACAACTAAAATCCTTCTGGTTGCTCAATGTATACTTCTTCCTCCAAATCTCCATTTAGAAATATTGATTTGACATCCATCTGATAAACTTTAAAATCTTTGAAAGTAGCAAAAGTAAGAAATAATCTAACTGCCTCTATCCTTGCCACATGAGCAAAAGTTTTTCTCAAAATCAATTCCTTCAACTTGAGAATAACCTTTACATACCAACCTTGCCTTGTTTCTTACAGCCTCACCATCTTCATTCAGTTTATTCTGAAAGACCCATTTGGTTCCAATCACATTTTTGTCCTCAGGTCTAGGAACAAGATCTCAAGTGTGATTCTTTTCAATTTGCATCAGTTATTCTTCTATTACCTTAACCCAGTTTTCATCATTGCAAGCTTCACTTATTGATTTAGGTTTAATTTTTGAAATCAATCAAATCTCTTCTTGATCTTCAGCAACTCTTCTCCTAGTTCAAACACCTCTATTTTTATCTCCTATGATTTGATCTTCAGGATGATTCATTCTTACATACCTGGGGGTTTTGGGAATTGCTTGGGCTTCTATTTCTTGAGCTTGTTCCTCAACATCTGTACTAATTCCTTGAATCTCTGGGGTTTCTGGATCAATCTGCATCTGAGTCAAAGTTTGAACTAACCTTCCTTGACTTTGACTTTCATTTTGATCATCTGAATCATATTCGTAGAACCTGGAATGTCCTTCCTTGCTTTCATCAACTCTCACATTAGCACTGATAAGCCTTACTTTGAGTAGAGTATCCTAAAAATATTCCCTCATCACTTCTTGTATCAAACTTGCCTGAATCCTCATCTCTTTTGATATAGCATTTACTACCAAAAACTCTGAAATATCTCACTGTAGGAGGATGACCAAACCATAGTTCATAAGGGGTCTTACCAGAGTTGCCTTTGATCTTCACTCAGTTAAGAGTGTAGACAACAATACTTACATCTTCTCTCCAATAAACTTGAGGAACATTTGTTTCCATCATCATGGTTCTGGAAGCTTCTTGAATGGTCCGGTTCTTTCTTTCCACAACTCCATTTTATTGGGGAGTCCTAGGAGCAGATAACTGTCTTTTTATGCCATGCTTTTCACAGAAAGCATCAAACTCATGAGAAGTAAATTCTCCACCTCTGTCGGATCTCAGACATTTCAATTTTTCACCAATTTCATTTTCCACCATCACTTTGAACACCTTAAATTTGTCAAGAGCTTTTGATTTTTCTTTTAGGAAGGTTACCCACATCATTCTGGAGTAGTCATCAATCAGCAACATGAAATATCTATCTCCTTGCACACTCCTAATTCTAGCAAGACCACAAAGATTGGTATGTACCAGTTCCAATCGACCATTTGAAACTTGTTCCTTACTTTTGAATGAAATTTTGCTCTGTTTCCCCAATTGACATTCTCTACACATGCTATTAGGTTTCACAAGTTTTGGAAGATCTCTTACATCCTGAGTGGTACTTATTTTGACAATGTTATCAAAATTCACATGACACATCCTCCTATGCCATAACCAACTTTGATCTATCCAGGAGCAATCAAACAACTTTTGCCAGAGCTGCTTAAGTGAAAAATGTTACCTTTAGTTTGAGTACTGAATGCAATTTTAGTTCCGGAACTCTCTAAGATTCTGCACTTTCCATCCTTGAATCAAAGATCATAACCTTTATCAACCAATTGTCCAACACTAAGAAGATTATGTTTCAGTCCTTCCACATACAGAACATCATTGGTGTTATTCTTACCATCAAAAGAGATGGATCCTCTGCCATGGGTTCTACTAGCTGAGTTATCTCCAAATTTCACAAGCCCACCTTCATAATCTTCAAAATTCACAAACTTACTCGTCTCCAGTCATATGATGAGAACATCCACTATCAATCACCCATTCATCTTTCTTAATAACCTGAGCAGCCAAGGCACCTTCCATATTTGCAAATCTAACACATTCAGTGGACACCGGATCTTCTTCTTTAATGGCAATGAACACCCAATCATTTTTAGGGGAACCTCCATGATCAGATTCATCATCTGTGACTCCTCCAGTTTCTTGGACATAGTAACATTTGTTTTGATTTCTATATCTGTTAGGGTTTGATTTTGAAAACCTCTTCGAACATCTTGAGGAAAAATGACCAATCTTATTACAAGCAAAACATTTGAATGTCAATTTTCCTTCATACTTACCGGATCCTCTTGGCAATCTTTTGGCAAGAAGAGCTTCAAGATCTGCAGTTTCAATTTCAACATCTTCAAGATCCTTCCTAGTCTTCATGAATCTGTTTGATCTTGTAGAAAAGATTTCACCCAGATCATATTTTTGTTTCCCATATACATTGGCCTTAAATGCAGATTCAGACTTGGGAAAAGAATCACCAAACTCACTTAATTCAAAAGCTAAAATTTTGCCAACTAGATGATCTCTTGTAACATCTAAGATAGTCCTGATCTCCTCTATGGCTGCAACCTTATGTTTGTATGAATTAGGTAAAGATCTGAGCACTTTTGATACAATCTTTGATTCTTCCAAAGTTCCACCAGCACACCTGATGCCACACACAAGTTCATTTATCTTTTGCATGTAGATTGTGATGTTTTCATCTTCGCTCATCCTCATAGTTTCAAATTTTTCCCTCAAACTTTGCAGCTTGGCGCATTTGACATATTTATCACCTTCATACAGAAACTCCAACTTTTTCTAGATTTCATAAGCAGTTTTTAGACCAAACACATTTGTCATTTCTGAATCAGTCAAGGCACTCAATAAGGCTTCTTTAGCTCAAAGATTATTTTCAGCATCTTTGATTTGATCTGGAGTTGAAGGACCTTTTTCCAGAGGTTTATACTCAACACTGGTTATCACCCAATAGGCATCACCCATGCATTGCAAAAGGCACTCCATGCGATTCTTTCAAATAGAATAATTTGTTCCATCAAATCTTGGACTATCCTTCTTGTAGGTCAACATCCTAGATCTCCTCAAGCGGTCAGGATTTTAGAAGAGGATCTGGCTGTGATACCAATTGTTGGAATTAAACCAGACAACTGAGAGGGGGGGTGAATCAGTTGTCCACAATATAAACTTTTTCTTCTCTTTAACCTTCTTTATTACCTTACTATTAGATGAATGATGTAAACATTAAAGCATAGATCAACAACATAAGAGAAGAAATATAATCAACACACTTGACACCAACATTTTGACATGGAAACCCAGTTAAGGGAAAAACCACGGTGGGGGTTAACCCACAAAGATTTGTACCCTGTTAAAGGTACTTTAGAAAAATAAAAGGCACATGCCTTCGAGCACACTACCCAGAGCTCACTGCTCAAAAGACAGGCTCACTGCCTACAAAATTTATTTAGAACAGAAAGAATTAACTGAGAAATAGCATCTACTTCATGCTTGATTTAGTTTCAATGAATGCTTAAGTACTTCTACTTTGCCCCAAATTCTTCTTCACACTATGTACTGCTCTCGCTCCTTTTTTTCTTTGCTCTACTCCTGATCCTTTATTCGAGTTTCATCTGATTTGCACAAGGATATTTTTCAGTGACTCTTCCACCAATCTTTATATGCTTCAACAACCTTGGAATGATCAATAAGGTCAGCTAAACTTGATGTGGATCATCACACTATTGGCCAAACACAACTGAGACTTGAATCTACTTCTACAACCACTCCTTGCTTTACAAAAATGATCTTAAGGCATCCACAATATGCTAGGAACATCTAGTCGGCCAAGATTGGGAAGAACATCAACCTTAAAGAAGAAATCTTCAATTAACAAACTCAAACTTCAATGTGGACCTCCAACATAGTAGCCACATGATCCAGAGACCTCCATGAGCACATTGAAATTACCAATAACATTCACTCTAAACCATATTACTAGAAACATTTGAATCTTCCTCCAGAGCCTCAAGAATCACTCTTTGCCATGACTGTCAAACTAGAAGGATAGCTTGCTGACCTCCAAACCACAAACCACTGGAGTTGATGATACACACTGACTTCCCAAACATGCCTTCAGATCCGCAGACCAAGATATTTCACTGTGGAGCAATCCAGACCAACTTACTGTCACATTGTCTCTTCTGAATACTGCAAAATCCGGTTCTACTCAGATGGCCATAACTTCTTCAAATCTTCATGCGGATTTCTCAATTCTTAACTGGAGCAACCTCTGACAATCCTCTACATAGCCATATGGTCTGCATGCATTGATTGTCATTAATTTTCTCAATATCCTCAACAATCCGGTCTTCTGTACAGACAACAAAATATGATACAGTTGACACCAATGGCAACAAGAATATGTTGACATCAATGACAACACCACTTAGGCACATATTTGCAACAATCTTAATCCAATCTCATCCATTTTAGTTCAACTCAAATCAAAGATGAAGACCTTAAAATCAAAATCATCATCCTTAATCTAAAACTTGCTTATGAACTTAGACTATCCTATGTATAGTTACCCAATTAAGTTAATCCCTTGCTTAAGAACTTTTCCTATCTTAAGTATAGGAATTATCCTCTCATCAAATCCATAATCCTTGCTTAAAGACTTTGCCTATCTTAAGTAAAGAGATTAATCCCTCACCAAATCCATAATCAAAACCCAATCAGTTCTTGCTTGAGAACTCTACCCATCTCAAGTATAGAAATTAATCCCTATATCAATCAAATCAAATCATCTTCTAAGGTCTTGACATTTATCAGCCATCATCCAAATTAAAACATTTAATCAATAAACCATATCATATCACATCAAACCATCTTAGTACCGTAATCAAGGTTAATAAAAAATCAATCCAAAATCATCCCAAATCCAATCCAAACCCAATCAAAATCAAAATAAACTGCATCTCCAAATCCTTCATAAGAAAGATCAACCTCAGATCCAAATAAAAATCCACAATCCTCATAATTATTTCATGCCCCCCATCACAAGATCTCAATCTTGAAAGAACATAGATCCACAAAACAAAAACCCCCTTGGCTCTAGCTTTTTTCATAACTTGTGAGTGGGTTCCTCTTCACCTCACAATAATCCGGATAACACAAGCAACTGTGAAAGTCTCATAAACCAGCCCGAATATGGTGATCCATCAAATCCTATTAATCCACATCCATACTCACCTCGCTTCATGGACTTCCTTAATGACACATAAGATCATTAATAGATGCTACAATATCCATATAACTGGAACTCGGTGTTTGATCCTTGAGCCTCTCTAGATCAAAATCACAACAGAGAACCAAAAATCATGTACACACTGATCTCATGATTAATATTGTTTCTAAATTCATTCTTCTCCACTCTCTTTGTTCTACGTACTAGAAGTTGCACAATTTTTTGTGTGCAATGATTTACCGATAGGTTTATGACAACACACTAAATTATATAAAAAGACAAGTAGAAAAAAGCATCGTTTTAACTTTTTAATGTTGATATCAATATTGCAATCGCCAACAAATTTATAAAATCTTAAATCAAGACCGTCAAATTAAATTTTTTGGTGAATTTACTAAAAGTAAAGGTGCCAGCTTAAGAACAAATAAATGAAATTATAGGTGGTAAGCAGCCGCATCTGGTTCATGATAATTAGGGTAACATTAAACAAAAACATTAATAAAACAATGAAACAATTAATATAACTTTAAATTGAAAAAAATTAGCTAACTTCGATCAAAAGAATGCCATTTAAAATTATTATATGCTTTTGAAATTGTAAATTTATAAAATAATTTATTGAAAACTTCCTCACTTTCAAGATAACATTACACAAAAAATATAATAAAACATTAGATATTATATTTTATATATATAATAAGTACAATTAAGTTATAAATAAATATTAATAATCATAATTTCTCTTTATTACATCATATTAATTATTTAAGAGGTTCAAATAAAGATAGTAAATTATATTAAAATAACATGGAGGGAATATAATAATATATAGATTATTAAATAATATAGAGAAACAATTTAAGATAATAAAGATTTATAATCATATAATATTATTATATATATAATTATAATTATAATGCACTTAACATCATATATATATATATATATATATATATATATATATCCACATCCACATTGTAAAAGTATATATACAATGTATGATTAATAAAACATTTCTTCCTTGGACATGGCTGTTTAAAACCAAAAAAAAGGAAGGATTTCACCATTTGACTACCTGGTTGTGCGAATTCAAAAAAATAAATTATAATACAGCGAAGAGTTTATTAAAATTAAACGATATTTTTTTAAATTATTGTCTTCGATTTAGATGCAATGGATACAGCTGCCCTAACATACTCCTCCACTGACATTTATTTGCTCTCAAGTGCTTTGGTAGTTGGAATATCAAACACATACGGTTGATCAAACTACCGGGAAAAAAGATGCTCCGGCAATTAGTCTCATACTAAATAGCCTATCCGCTAATTACATAGCCTAGGATGTGAAGAACACTATTTTTATAGTGCAGTCTCTGCATACTAATTCTAGGATAAAGTATGATAGCAAATAATGAAATTTTGATTCTCTGGTGTGGATTTAGATTTTCACGCAAAATAATCCATGTTAACATCTCTAGCGATAAAGTGAAAACATGAAGTAAGAAATATCTTACTGAAAGACTAGTATGACATTGGGGTAGGTCTACCCACTAGTTTTGCATATCGCTGAACAATAGAGAGTGGAGAGGAACCAAAGAAGAAATAGAAGTCCAAAAGTCTCCCAGTCACTCTATATGTCTAGTAGTTGCCTCTATACTCAATATCCATCCCAGTGTGCTATTTTCTAATGGCCTCCACATCATTAACATCAGAGTGAGTTGAAAGTGTGGTATAGATGATGACAGAGGAAATACTTCCCATAAACTCCCCCAAGAGATCAGCTTTGTCGATGGTTCACACTTAGCATACAAGTTTCTAAAATGTTTTGCGTACAAGTATGAACTGAAAAGTTTCTGAGGCCCTTTCAACAAATCCATTTTGTGAATAGTGTGCTTTCACAGGTGTAGCAATGTTGGCAATTTGGCTAAGCTTGATGTTTGAATATGTTGTCATTGATGGCAACAAGAAAAGGAACAAGGTTAGATCAAAGGTTTTGGTCCAGTGAAGAAGACTGTCATTTTGGCTAAGTACTAACAGTATACAGAGACAGTGCTTGGATTGGCATTGATCCGTAGTTGCAGATCTGGTCCTACAATTCTGGCATGATGTTTCCAACTCTTAGATGAGTTTATATCCTGAGTTTTAGACCTTGATCAGTTCCAGAAGTATATCTTCAAGTAGCGTAAGTCTGGCATTGCAAAAAATAGAGGTAATAAGAACAGACCACTCATTTGTTTTGGTCTGCATTCCTCTGATGTTAGATATTTTGTTATGTGGTTTTGAGGTGTTGTAAACACCTATATGAAGTGTCTAAATCTAAAGTTGCAGAGTCTGAAGTCCACCAGAAAGATAGTTATAAGATGTTGAATATCGCTACATAGTTTGACAAAGTTTGACTGTGACAAGGTCTGAGTTCTGATGGTTCACATTTTGCCGCAAGATGATATCATGCCTTGTGGTTCTAAAGATAAGCTTGGGGATGTGTGAAGAGTCTTTGATATGATTTTGAAAGTATCTTGTGGTCCGAAGTGAAATTTGTAGTCTGACAGATGAATTGAACTAGTGGTAGTATGTGTTTGAGGCCGACATGACAAGTTTAATTTGTATGCGGTAAGTTCTATTGTTTAGAACTTAATCCTAAGTGGTGTTATAGTTGAGGCCAACATATGAGAAGGTATTTCAAATGTTATTTGGGTCCGCTATGCATTTTGGTAAGTAGATTTGGCTGACAAACTACAAGTTTATTAACTATACGCTTCATCTATGTACGTCAACCTGAAGATTTTAAGGGCTGCAGATATATATATGAGATCAAATTCAGTGTTTAGATGATGGGTGATGCGAATAGGAATATATGTATGTGCGACATGCCAAGTAAGGTGATTTTGTAAGGGCGACAAGTGTAGAAGAAGAGAGATCTTATTTTCATGTAAGAGCAGTGCAGTGAAACAAAGCAGTCAAAGATGAAGAGTTTTGAGACAGTATTTCTGTGCTTCATTGGGGCTGTAATCATGCATATGTAGATGCAATTAGAGCAGTTCAACCTGGTAGTGAGCCATCCTTATTTCCTCCTCTTTTTCTCTAGGCAGTGAGCCTTTTTTGCAGTGAGAATTTCTTTGGGCAATGAGCCTTCTTGTAATTAGGTATTGCTATTGCATTATTATTGTGAGCTAACACTCATCGTAGTTTTTCCTTATTTAGGGTTTTCCACATAAAATTCCTGGTGTTTATGTGTGATGCTTTGTGGTTGCTCCTTTTGTGTTCAAATTGCTTTGTTGTTATCAAAAGTGGCAAATGGATTAATGGTTTAATAAGCAAAAGGTTTAAAAGAATACTGATTCACCCCCTCCTCTCAGTATTCTGGGTGTTCAACAATTGGTATCAGAGCTTGGTTCCTTGGAAGAAGTCTAATAGCTTGAGGAAGATCTTGGAGATTGAACACATGACAGGTAAAAAGTATTCTACTCCTCCTGAAGAACTTGATTCAACTGAAACTATATAAGAAGATTGCATGCTTGTCAGTGAAGAAGAACTCAAGGCTGCTCTTGAAGATCTTGAAAAGGTTGAAATAGAAAACAAGGATCTGAAATATAATGTCAAGGAAGCAAATGAGTGCAACAAAAAATTGAGGGAGAAAGTAAAGAAGTTCAAAGAAAAATATAAGGAGACTGTACAAAGCTTGAACAAGTAGTTGTGGATTTGAAAGATGATCTAAAACAGGCATGGATTCAGGAAGATAAGTTCAGAGTGAGTGTTGCCCAACTTGATAGAATACTTGCAAGTTAGAAGAGTCCTAATGACAAAGAAGGCTTGGGATTTGAGAAAGATGAAAGTTTGAAAGCCGATCAAGAAAAGAATGTTGAGATCAAGAAGGACAAAGGCAAACAGATCTAGAATCAAAGGAACAGACCTAGAAGACCACCGGTCAGGCAACCAAATTCTCAAAGGTACCCTTCTTTCAATGGTCATTGTAATGCATGCAATAAGTTTAGTCATAAGGCTACTCAATGTAGGAGCAGAGTGAATCAAAATGTTACATCATTCTTTGGTCAGTGTTTCACTTGCAATAAAGTAGGTCACAAAGCTAATGAATGTAGAAGCTAGATAAGGAATGGTTACAACAATGGAAGGAATGCTCAAACTTTCAAAGGTAACTGCTTTATATGCAAGAGGTTTGGTCATAGAGCTAGTGAATGTAAAAGTTAGATAGGGAACAACTATAATACTGGATGGAATTCTCAATCTTTCAATGGGAATTGCTTTGCAAGCAATAGATTTGGATACAAGGCTAACCAATATAGATCAAGGATGAATGAAAGGAACAATGGTTAGAGAAATGTTGTATGCTTCAATTGCAGCAGGCCTGGACATATTGCAAGACTCCGCAGAAGCAAGAATATGAAGAAGGATAATCAGGCAGAGATGAAGAAACCAATACAAAAGGTAGATCTGGCAGAGATCAAGAAGGAGATGAACAAGATTTGGGTTAAGAAGGAAATACATGAAGTCAAGGATGAGTCCGCACCAGACTTTGGTGCAGGTACTTCCTTCGGGAAGTAAACTAGAAGTTCAGGCTTAGAGGGAGCTTAAATGAAAAAACTTGTTCCCCTAGCCAGAAAAGTGGCGCTGACATTTAGCACGAAGGTATAAGCAAGAAAACAAGATAACATAGCTTTTGAAGAAGATTCTGGCAGAAAAGAATCTAATGCGGTGGATTTCAAAGCAATTCAGATTGACTGTAGATAGTAGAGTAAGAGTTTGACAACTTTTTGAATCAGCATTTATGATGATTAGGTTTTGATGAAAAGGGATTAAAAGAGGATACATTTGAAAGGAAATCACATTGCATTCAAACCCTCAAGTGTCTAAGGAGATCTAAGAAGTGAAGCTAAGGCGACTGCAAGTATTCAATGATTGGTGCAAAGAAACCCTAACTAGAAACAAAAGGTATTTACAACTCTCTCTCTTGAAAATTTTCTGTGTTGAGTTAGTAAAGATGTCTACTCCTCATGTAGTAGAGATTATCGAGTGGCCCTGACCCAAATTCAAGAAACACCTGTTCAAATCCCTAGAAACCAATCTGGATGGTGCATTTTCTGAGGTTCTACATGTGATTATGCGCATTGAAGACATTAGGGCATACATACACGCAAACTTAGAAGAATATGATCATATGAAGTTATGGCAAATATACTTGGATGAGTTGACAAATGATAATTTTGAATTGAAAGAAGAATATAGTACTCTGCATGAGAAGAATTTGGATACCTGGTTGGATTTTCCAATATTTTTGGATGATGCTTGGGTCAGGTATATTTTGAACAGGATTCATGATGAGTTCTTTTGGCTTGATGTGCCTTATATGATAACAAAGGATGCCATTAAGGCAGTCACTAGCATGTGTTCCACCAGAATAGTTTCGATATTAAAATCTTTGAAGAATAACGATGTGATGCAATTGACCGGTGCCAAGTTTGACAAAAGAGCACTAACAATAAATGATATTGAAAATCCAGCGGTAAGGTTCACCTCAATGGTGATTGGTTATAAGGTCTAATTCTCCAATAGGGAGAATTTAGTCTCAGCAACTACTATACACATAGCATATGAAATGGTAAAGAACAATACAGACTATGATCTATGTGAGTTGCTCCGGCAACAATTGTTAGAGAATCTGAAAAGGACAAAAGACACAAAATACCCCTTCAAGTATGGAACTCTAATCATTTGCCTATTTTTCTATTTTCTGAAGGAGTTACTAGGTATGGACAATATTGGTTGGTTTGGTCATCACCAATAGCAACACAAATTAGAAATCATCTGCAAAGTTTAGGAAATGTTGATAAACAAAATGCAGCATTATGGGGTTATTTTAAGAATTTCCAAAAGAAAATGTAGGCTAGGGCTAGAATCCCTGAAAAAGTATTGAAGAAATATGAAAAGGACATTGTGTTTATGGTAGACAAAGATAAATGCCTCATGGAAGCTGTAGAACCCAGAACTATATGGGTTCCAGCGATGGGATATGAAGTCACAAATGATGTCTTAACTAGTTTGGCAGATCTAATATTGAGCAAACCAAAAGATCCTAAGGAGGAAATATTTGGAACATTTGAAGAATTATCTCTCAAAATCCATTTGGAACCAAAACAAGCTGAAATCAAGAAGAATGGGCAAATGAGTTTGTTAAAAGCCAAGGATTTATAGATGAACAAATAAATGAAGCAAGAGCCAAGGCAAATGCATCCAAGGTTGTAAGTACTCCGGAAGGACAAACATCAAGAGCTCCGGAGAAGAAAGAAGAGAAATATGAGAAAGAAAAGCCTACCTCCAGCTTTGGAAGGAGAATAAGAGCCTCCTTCTCCACAACAACTATCTCTAAGAACTCTGGACCAATTCATACTACAGAGGTTTAGAAAGAAAAGATAAAACCTGCAAACATTGAAAAGCAAGTGCCTAAGAAGAAACCGGAAGAAAATAAGAAAAGAAAGGAAGTAAAGGCCACAAAGAGAGTAAATGTAAGCCTTGGAGGTGGAGAAGAAGAAGAAGAGGAAAAAGAAACAGATAAAGTCAAGGCCAAGAAAGCAAAAATAGATGAAACAACTGTAAACAAGAAAGAGAAGCCTTTTGGAAAGGGTAAAGACAAGGAGAAGAAGAAAGGAGAAAAGATTGAGATTAGAGAAGAAGAAGCAACAGTATCCTTGGAAGCCACAGTTAATGCATTTGCTCAGCATGGAAACTTGAAACCCATTGCTGATACGTATGATGAAAGATCAGATGCAGATAAAGTGATAATTAAAGTAGCAATTGTAAAATATTTGGATATGTTTAGTAAAACATTAATTGAAGTTATAGATGAGTTACTAGATAGTTTAGCCAACATCATGACAACAAGAAAAGAAGGGGCCATGGCCAAAGATGCTGAGTTAAAGGAATATGTCCTATTAAAAATTTGCCCAAACATCATAAGAGAAGAAAAGATTAAAGTCACTAAGAAGCTTAGTGATGAATTCAGAACCAAGAAGAGAGTCAACACTCTGATGTCTAGTGACATTGAGAATTTGGTCAAGGAGACCGAGGAGATAACACTCAAAGTGTTACATGAACTGCAAATTCCAACTATTGTTGACACTGACAAAGAGGAACAAAATATTGGTGTTGATAATGCCATTCCAAAGATAAATGTGTAACAGAACATGGAACAAAGTGTAGTTACTCCTCCGATAAACACAGGAAATGAAGAGGAAATGAAAGAGACTGAGGGAGAAAAGAAGTCTGAGGAAGAAAAGGTAACACCTGAAGAAAATGCCTATGAGGAACAAAGTGAGCAAATGAAAGAAGCCATTGAATAGATGAGTGTCAATCCTACTTTGGTTGTCAAGGAAAATGAATAAGAGGCTGCTCAAGAAAATCCTTCAAAGAAAAATGATGCTGAGGAGTCCCATGTTGAAGATAAGAGAGACACTGATGACTCTTTAAGAGAGTTTTTGGAGAAGCAGAAGGAAGCTCAGATTTTGACTACACCTAAGTTGAGCTATTGCAAGGACCAATTAAACTTACCACTATGTCCCCATTATAGAAATTATGACTTGGGACAATTTTCCAAACCACTGCACAGGAGGAGATCCTAAAATCTCATTTGGAGGATAGTGAGTTGATTGAAGATGCAACAATAATTCTAGAACAGATTTTGCCTAGAATAAAGAGAGCTACATCATTAGCTTCTATTGGTCAGTTGAAGAAACTTATTGAAAATGTCAACTCTCATTTTGAGTCCTTGGAACAAGCTACAGAAAAGAAGGTAAGGGAAGAGATTGATGACAAAAGGTTAGTGGAGCTAAATGGCAAATTTTCTCAAGATAAAATTATGTTTGAAAAGAGTATAGAATATGCTTAGATTACTGTCAAAGAGGCTAGTCAAATATATCAATTTTTTCTTACATGGCCTAAGAAAAAAAAGGATCTAAAAGATTAAATAAATGAATGTGAAGCTCAAATAATGAAGATCTCTAGAACTTATGACCCGATAAAAGATGTTATTGGCAATCAAAGGGTAGAAGTTGAGACCATTCACTTAGTGATAAATAAGTTGCAGACTCAGAAAGAGGTCATAATACACATAATGACGCAGCTTCGGGAGACAGTAAGTTTCAAAATTGGTTCTATGACTGCACTGGTAGTAGATGCAGACAAGATGATGCAAAATATTGATGCCCCTACTACTATTGAAAAAGGAGAAGAACTAGTGTCTCTAATCAATGGGCACATACAAGTTTTGAGGCATGCTAAGGACAAATGGGATGAAGATGTAGTACACTTGAAGAAGATCTACAAAGATATTCTCCCTGAAAAATAGTAAGCAATTTGACTTCATTTGTAAATATGCGGACAATACAAACAATTTTTTTGAAATTTTGGTAACTTGTACATATTTCTATATCATACACCTTTGCCATTGATGTCAAAGGGGGAGAATGGAGCATGTGAAAAAGACAAAAAGAAAATAACTGAAAAAAAATAAAAAGAGAAGCATGAAGTTAGAGGGAGCAGTGTTAAAAGAGTAAGGGGGAGCAATATAACAGTTTTTCACATCAAGTGTTGCCATCAATGCCAAAGGGGGAGATTGTTGGCAACTTGGCTGAGCTTGATGATTGAAGATGTTGTCATTGATCATAACAAGAAAAGGAACAAGGTTAGAACAAAAGATTTTGGTCTAGTGAAGAAGACTTAGTCATTTTGGCTAAGTACTGACAGTATACAAAGACAGTGATAGAGAGACAGTGCTTGGATTGGCATTGATCCGCTTTTGTAGATCTGGTCCTGCAGTACTGGCATGACGTTTCCAACTCTTAGATGCTTTTATATCCTAATTTTTAGACCTTGATCAGTTCTGGAGGTATATCTTCAAGTAGCCTAAGTCTGGCATTGCAGAAAATAGAGGTAATCAGAACAGAACACTCATTTGTTTTGGTCCGCATTCCTCTAGTGTTAGATATTTTGTTATGTGGTTTTGAGGTGTTATAAACACCTATATGAAGTGTCTAAATCTAGAGTTGCAAAGTCTGAACTCCACTGGAAAGATAGTTATAAGCTGTTGAGTATCGCTACATGGTTTGACAAAGTTTGACTGTGACAGGGTTTGAGTTCTGATGGTCCACATTTTGCAGCAAGATGATATCATGCCTTGCAGTTCTAAATATAAGCTTGAGGATGTGTGAAGAGTCTTTGATATGACTTTGAAAGTATCTTGTAGTCCGCAGTGAAAGTTGTAGTCTGACAAATGAACTAAACTAGTGGCAGTCTGTGTTTGAGGCTGACATGACAAGTTTAATTTGTATGTGGTAAGTTCTATTGTTTAGAACTTAATCCTAAGTGGTGGTATAGTTGAGACCAACATATGAGAAGGTATTTCAAATGTTATTTGTGTCTGCTATGCATTTTGGTAAGTAGATTTGGCCGAAAAACTACAAGTTTATTAACTATATGCTTCATCTGTGTATGCCGACCTAATGTGAAGATTTTAAGGGTTGCAGATATATATATATGAGATCAAATTTGGTGTTTGGATGATGGGTGATGTGAATAAAAATATATATATGTGCGCATGCCAAGTAAGGTGATTTTGTAAGTGCGACAAGTGTAGAAGAAGAGAGATCTTATTTTCATGTAAGAGCAGGGTAGTGAAACAAAGCAATCAGTGATGAAGAGTTTTGAGACAGTATTTATGTGCTTCATTGGGGTTGTAACCATGCATATGTAGATGCAATCAGAGCAGTTCAACTTGGCACTAAGACATCCTTCTTTCCTTCTTTGGGCAGTGCGCCCTAAGGCAGTGAGCCTTCTTGTAATTCGGTATTACTATTACATAATTATTGTGAGCTAACACTCACCATGGTTTTTCCTTGTTTAGGGTTTTCCACATAAAATTCTTGGTGTTTATGTGTGATGCTTTGTGGTTGCTCCTTCTGTGTTCAATTTGCTTTGTTGTTATCAAATGTGGCAAATGAATTAATGGTTTAATTAGTAAAAGGTTTAAAAGAATACTAATTCACCCCCCCTCTCAGTATTTTGGGTGTTCAACAAGCAAATGGTGGCAAAGGTTGTGGGTATATAATCATGGCATTACCATGAGACCACATTTCTTTGAGGCATGTTGTGGAACAATTCACGTGCCTGTAAGTTTCCATGCTTTGCGTGCCATATGAAACCATTTATGTGCTTTGTCTATACCCACCTCTGACCATCCTCCTCGCCTCACGACATACCTCTATCCTTTATGCTTTCATGGATGCCCAAATCTCTAATAAGTAGATAAACAACTTTAGACCCAGCAAATTATAGCTGCCACAAAATGGCTCTTGCCTTGCAAAATTATAAATTAGAGTATCCTTCAAAACAAAGATTCATGTTATGATAAAAGAATTTGTTAAACCCCTTAGAGAGAGAGAGAGCTTTGGTGATTCCCAGAGGTGGCGTGAAACTTTCATCAACATTCATTTCTTCCCTTGAGCGCCCCATTCTTGTCCAAACTATAAACAATGAATGAGGTGAGGCGTGAAGGCAAGATGCCATTCCTTCATAATGGCGTGGTAGGTGACCATCCTGTGCCTATGCATCTGCCATTACTATATGTCTCTCCCATAGAAAATGGTCTCGCTCCATTTATTTTCCCCATTGATCTCTTTAAAGATAGATCTTGTTTTATTTATTGTTTTCTTTTCCACATATTTTCTATGCCATGTCTCCCTCCACGAGGGATGTGACAATCTCTCTCTTTTCATATGATAAAATCTTTACAAATTTTTGATTGTATTTTATGGCAAAAATGTCTAAATATGGCCATACAACCATCAGATTTAGGCTCTCATACGACCATCAAATTTAGGCCCTCATACGGCCATCAAATTTACCCTATCTATAATTAAAAAAATATTATAAAATAAAATGAAGGCTTGCATTTTGGGCCCATAAGATTTTAAATTTTAAAGCAATCAAAATTAACCCAAAAACATAGGAGCATGATAAATATTTTTCAAATATTTCTACTTATTTATTTTTTATTTTTTCCAATTTTTTTTTCATAGTTTTTGTGATTTTCTCCACCTTTTTTCCTTCAACCCTTTCCAATTTCTTTTTTGGTTTTTATTTTTTAATTTTCCATTTAATTTTTAATTTAATTTTTCCATTTAATTTTTATTTTTATTTTTTTACTATATATTTACACTATAGAAAACTCAAAACTATAAATATTTATATTTATAAACTATTTACTAATTTTTAAATTTAAAAAAATTATTAAAAAAAAAAACAAACTATATGAGTTTAATAACACCTTTAAATGTTGTGACTAAAATCTTGTTCCTCCCCAAAAAGAAGCCTCCTCGTTTCCCCTTCTTTGTTGTATTTTTTCTATTAACTAGTAAAAGCACCAAAGGTGCTATCAAATGGCCGATAGGCACAAATATTTATAGGCCTATCACCAAATAGTAGATATTTATATTTTGGTATGCACACTATAACCGTTCTTTGTATGTTTTGGCCATTTTGGTAATGTTACATCATGATTTGATTAGTTGATCATTTTAATTCTAAAGCATAATTTTAAAAGAATGGAAGAAAATACTTGCAATTCAACCTTCCAAATGCGAAATTTTAATATTAACATTCAATAATCTAAAGCTAAAAAACCCTTCATAAATAATGTTTATGATTTGGGGTTACAAATATTTATAGGCCCATCACTAAATAGTATATAAGGCATGTGAATTGTTTGAATATATACCTCAAAAGAACATAGTTACTTGGATTGTAATGATTGTAAAATAGACCCAAAATGTATTTATCAATATTACCTTGGAAACTTTTAAGCAAATGCAATTAGAAGGAATAAGGCTAGATTCCACAACCTTTGCCACCATCCTCCCCACTTGTGCCCAAATGAGAGCTTTAGAACAAGAGATGGACTTCAATAAAAGAATAATCAAAACCTAAATTTTCTACCATGTTGTTGTTGCAAGTACCCAATATACATGTATGTAAAATGTCAAAGCATACACAAGGCACAAATACAATTCACATGCCTTAGGTATGCCTTGTATTGAAAGACTATTAAAAACATGTGCCAAATGACTCATAAATTAAATTATGAGTAAATTTAATCTAAATTAAAACTAAAATGTACATTTATATCTAAAATTATCGATAAATATTAGATCTGCAAAATTGTTCATCACACATTTTAGAAAGCTATATATAGAATAATTAGCATAAAATGACAAGCCTAAGGCCCTAAGGACTGACCTAATGTCTCAGGGGATCATCAACGATTGCCTTGCCTATGTATGTATGGCTTTGGGCTTGAACTTACAGTCACCAAAAGATTAATGATAATATACAATCAAATAGATATCCTTGTCAAACAAAATCTAAAGGATCATCCTACATTTATAATCCATAACTAGACAACCTCATAGTTAAAAACCTTTAATTTACCAAACCAACTATCTTAACTCAACTAGACAAATTTGATAACTAGAACCCATTAAATTAACAATCCATTATAAAATAAAATCTTCCACCTCAATCATTACTGCACTAAATTGATAACATATTAAATATACCCATCACTGTCCTTCTTAACAAGTAGGAAAATATCTTCTACAACCATAATCATCAATTCACATTATCTTGACTAAACCTATAACACTGTGCAAAACAAGATAAAACTATCAATGAATAACTTCAAACATAAGTTAATTATCTTGATCGATCAAAATACTTACTCCAACACTTTATCATATTACTATAAATTGAAGAAAAGAGGAAGTACAAAACATGATTGATCTAAACTATTAATCCCAATGTATCATAAATTATAATCTATAATCTCAAAAGATACATCTCCAAGTTTATATATAAATTACAGACAATTTCATTCCTAAAAATTGAATAATAAGATTTTCTAGAATAACTATCATTTCTTCAATTGTCGACTAAAAACTAATCATTCAAGTTCAACATTATATATAGCATATCCTAAAATATCATATTTGCATCTTAATTGCAACGAGAGATGAGTAATGTTTTAAAAGGGTTTTAAAGTTACACAAGCTATTTGTTGTTTAATAGCAAGACAATTTTTAATACAACCAGTACCACAATTAATTATCTTCAACTACTAGTATTCCTCTACCCACGAATTGGCTGAATAGCTACTAAAGTTTTTCATTATTATCTCTAAATTTAAACAAGCATACGAAACTGACTATTTTGACAATCTTCCCCATGCTTAGAAATGTAACTGATACTCTAACAAGATGTCTCTAAGAACCGATATCCATAGATAGTGAATTGTATTGAGATGGCAGTTGAAATACTATCGGGTTATAAATATTTTCTAAACAATCCAAATTAAAAATTATTTATACCACATATATTTATTACTATGAATTTGTAAGGTATATGCATTAACAATGACTATTATATTAGTAATATGGAGCTTGACTGAGCAGTCTAGCCAGCTACAGTTGACACCACTTAATCATAGCAAAACATAATTATAATGAAAAGAAATTATATCAAAGAATTAAATCATAACTGAACATAGAAACAATGTCTTCATTATCATCAATCCTAAGCAAGATCTCCCAGTTCAATCAACCATTGATACAATAGACTAATCTATAATAGTTTTCCTACATATTTATAAACCTTATTTGCCAATGTATAGGAAAGTGGAAGCACAATACTAACAAGTGTTTGACATAAAAGAATTAACGGCATAAATCAAGAAGTAATTTATCACTGACCAGAATGATAACAATAATTCATACCGTGGATGTCATAATTACTTTGGGTAGTGCATAATGCATCGAAAATATTGACAGGATATATTTAGTATACAATAATTTCATCCGCATAATCTTTTATGATAACAGTGAGCCAATAACTCTATAGTAACAAACATGACTACATCATATAATTTTCAATGATAAGGATTTGAAAGCAATAATAGAATTTATTATAGATTATATCGAGAAAGTTAAGTCTATTTCTCAGCCAACAAAAACTCTTGATTGGTGAGCAACAAATGAAGTTAATTATAATACTTCACTGGAAACATTATTAGGAATTAGGAATTTCTCATCATTCACAAAAAAATATTTTGATTGCTAGATTATCATTTATAAAATTCCTACTAATTTGATCTCTATATCTAACGAATTGATTGCTAGTAAACAAAGCATGATGAGGTTTATGAGATTGATAACCATGATAGGATTAATAAGAAACTCAGTCTAAAACTTAGAACACCTCAGAGAGCCACCTCCATGATACATGATGGTTTGAAATGTTGCACCAAGAGGCTAAATCATCCAGACAAAAGATAGAGTAAGAGTACACATCTAGAACACCATAGAAACTTTGTTCCATGGGATGCACGATAGGAAAAATATGCACAAGGAAGCTTAAGACGTAGATAAGGTGCTTAAAAAAAAACCAATCATGCCGTGGTTTTAGGGCAGCGACTTCTAGATACAGAGACCCTTGAGAAAACTAATATTATTGTCCTTTCTGGATCAGGATACTTAAAATAAACTGAAGTTATCTTGGCTAGAGTTTAGGCAACATTTATTCCATAAAAGAAAGAATATCGTGCCATTCTAGCATTTCCAACCGAGGCAACTACAATGGAAGTAACTTAAGAAGTAACCCAAAATAGAATATTCGACACCACAACATAGGCGTATGGCTAGCAACGGTTACAAACAAATCACATAAGGTTAACAAAGAATTAACCGATATTAACAATCGATGAGTTAGGAAAACACACAACATGAATTTGCTAAAAGGGCTCTAGAAACTTCTTGAACAGAGCAATTAGTAGATGTAAAATCAAATTTTGTTTGGCTAAACATGCTTGCAATATCTGGAGGCACAAACCCAGCATAAGAACTTTTGACAGAGCACAACAAGGGCAACATCAACTCATGGAATACAATGATTATAGAAATGCACATAAAACTTCAGGAAACTTTTGATGCAATTGTTGACGACAACCATAATGCTAGGGTGGGAAAGGTTATGGCCATTATGCATGCAGATGAGATAAATGTACACTAATGGCAAGAATGGATTGAAGGATCAACAAGATGGAACTGTACAACAAAATTGGACAAACCCTACACATGAACTATATGGACTCTAAGAACAAGATATAAGATATATCAGGAAAGGATATGTTAAAGACCACTAATTCCAAATCAATTGCAAAGATTTTCCTCATACAATGTTGGCTATAATAGAAATCCACAATGGCATTTATATTATGGAATCCATTAACCCCAAAGAAAATAATTATAATTGTTGTCAAAATCGTACCTGAGAATTTAAGTGAAATCAATAGCAAAAACTCACCCCCTATTCTTTCCAATCTTTTAGATGATAAGAAAACTATTTTCCTCAAAAACCTGCATATTTAAGAAATCTAGAGGGCTGAAAGATCTCCCCATTCATTCCTCTCTCTATCTTTCAAAAAACTTTATTATCATTGTAATAGCCTAAAATTGGCACAGGTTGAATTAAGTAAATATTCAGATATTTATCTTAATTCTTATTTTCTTCTGTCAATCAAATAAATATTCAAAGTTTATTTGATTGGTTCATTATCTCACAAAATCCCTGAATTCTTCTAATGTCTCAAATCCTAAATCCACCTCACATAATCCACCTCATCAATCCACGTCATCCTTCCACATCATGCCTTCCACCTCACCATGTTGCACATGTAATTAAATATTCTTAATATTTAATTAGCTAATATCCTCCAAAATCCAAAATTGAATTCTAAATTCAATGTCCCCCGCTCTGAATTTTTAATTCAATTGTCATAACCCATTGTCCCCCACTCTGAATTTTTAATTCAATTGTCATAACCCATTGTCCCCCACTCTGAATTTTTAATTCAATTGTCATAACTCACTATCCTCCACTTTGTATTCTTAATTCAATTATCAGACTGTTGATAACTGAGAGGGGGGGGTGAATCAGTTATCCTAATTATTTCCCTTATTGAACTTTCCTCTTAATTGAAGCAGCATAAAATCAAACACAAAACATTAACCATGAAGTAAGAAACACATGACACAGTATTTTTGACGTGGAAACCCTGTTAAGGGAGAAAACCACGGGGTGATTAACCCAAGAATTATTCTCTGTTAGAAGAATAGGAAATTACAAAAATGGCACTTGCCAATTAGGGCTCACTACCCGAGCACACTGCTCACAAGAGGCCCACTGCCTACAAGAAGACACACTGTCTACAAAGTGATGATATTCATAGTCTTGAACTGATTGGAAGCATCTTCATATGCTGGAGTTCAGTTCCGGTTAGGCTCAGTACACTGATCTGCTGCACTTCATCTTTCCTCTGTTCTTTGTTCTGCTATCTTTCACATACCGGATCCTTTTTGCTACCTCTGCTCTTTCTCTGGACTTATTCGCATATCTCTCCACATCCACACACCTTTCACAACTAAATCCATCCTCTATATATATCCGCACTAGTAATTTCATCACCTTTCTAGTCGGCATCCGGAACAGTCTAGTTTCTTACAAACTTTCATTCTGTCGGCTGAATCCTTCCTCACCAAGCAATGCGGATCAAGCATATACTTGTAGATATCATTAATCATGTCGGCCAAACATGATTCATGCCTTCACAACCTCTGTCATCAACAGTAACCCATCCGGAAAGTAGTCTGATACTCTGCCAGTCAGTTCTTCCTCTGTTTTCACTGTCTCTCACGAATCCGGTACTCAACCATTCATATCTTTTTCCTTGTCCATCACCGGAGGCTAAATCCTTGGAATATACCACTCAAGGTAGTCCTCTTGACTTCCCCAAATCCGCACTGCACCAAGACACTTCCTCTGAGAGGTCCGGACCAATCTGTCGGACCTTGCCACATGCTCTGTTCTTCTTCACCGGACCACAACATTCTTTATTCTGACTTCCGGTAGAGACATATCATGTCTTGCGGATATGTGGGATGACCTTTGTTGCCATCAATGACAACAACCATGAATCCATATAGTGTCTCTTGCCAACAATCTCCCCCTTTGGCATTGATGGCAACACTTAGTGAAAAATGACTAAGTGTTTTCACTATGCTCCCCCTTTGCTGATGCTCTGTCTTTATATACAATTTCCGGAACTCCCCCTTAGTTGGATTCCTCATTTTTCACTGCTCCTCACTCCCCCTTTGACATCAATGGCAAAGGGTAGGGTCCGCATATCAAAATTTTCAAAAATTTCTTATACTTAGCCGCATATTTACATACTCACATATATTGAAGAATGTCTGCAAAGGATGTCTGTAATTGAATCATTTCGGTAGCCCAACTTTGCTTCATTCTGTCCAAAATTGAAATGTGACCACTTAACAAAAATGCAAACGCTTCTGCCCGCTTGAGATCTGTCGGATCTTTTGTTTGGGCGGTGGTCCTAGCATCACTGATGGCCTCATGCATGGTTTCCAACTTAGGGATTATAATCCTTCTAAGTTCTCCCATCCGGTTGGTGATGTTCTTCCTTTCCTTCTCAAGATTCTTTATTTCGTTCAAGACTGCAATAGTCTGACATTCTTGATTTATTATAGAGGAAGAGAGAGGATCAAAACTTTGAGATAAGCTTTGTAGCTTATCCTGTTCCTCTTTTATTTTCTTGTCAAATACTGCTGTTGCCTTTGACCAGGATATACAAAATTTATAGATATCACCGCCATCCTTAAGAGCATTCTCTAAGCTCCTTATTCCAATGCTTACAATCTTCCTATCCTTAGAGATTAATTCTAATATCTCTGAAAATCTCTTATCCAAAAATTCCTTCCGGACCTTTTCTTCAGCTGATTTTTCTAAAGAATCAAAATGTGTATCAACACTGCTGACTAAGGTTTTTAGATTACCGGAAGTGGAGGCTGTCGGATCTATCTGGATTGATGGCATGATCTTTGCAAGTATTCCGGAAGCAGCCTCTATCAACTCACAGTCTTCCATATGAGACTTCAGGAGCTTTTCATTTGCCTTGGCATTTGCAAATGAAGCTATCTTCATTGTTTGTACCGGAGAGAGAGAGTCAAAATCAAATGGACCTTTGAGAAGCTCTGGTTCATCAATCTCTAGAGTTTCTTTACTCAAAAATTGTTGAACAGTTTGTGCAGTGTCTCTTGCCGGAGACAGATGTTTCTTTTCTTCTGTATTCTTAGAACTGTCAACCTCTTTGTCTTTCACCACTGCTTCCTTCTCCTGTAGTTGCTCTTCTTCTTTGGATCCGGAGACTGTAGGGGAAACCGGAGGAGAGATGCTAACTTGTTCATGGGCCACTTCTTCTTGAGCAGAGGGTCCCAAGTCCTCACTTGTCTGTTCAGGGCTCACTTCTTCCGGAACAGAAGATTCCAAATCAGCAGCTGTTTCTGCACCTAAGTCCTCTACAACAGGAAGATTGAACCTTTTGAAGGCCTTCCGGAGGATCTCTTCTGTTTCTTGGGCCACTTTGTCAGTCTCACCAAGCATGAGTTGATTCATCCTGGCTTTGCTTCTGAACTCATCTTTACAGTCCTTGAAGATAATGTTCATTGTCTTGGGATCAATTTGAGGATATAGCTGAATAGCTATCTGCTCCCGGATCTCAAGATCTTTGGCATGAGCATTATTCTTTCTTACTTCCATTTCCTTCTCTAGGCTTTTAGGAATGAGAGATATGATCTCAATGAAAGCCTTATTGTATATGTTCAAATATTTAACTGTGGCTTCCTGCAGAGTCTTTTGGTCTGCCTCACTGAAGTCATCATAGGATTCAGTCATTGGTTGAAGGTTTCCATCCACCGTGACCGACTTGATTATGCTCTCTAGTGACAGAGTGGGCTTTTCAACTGTTACCTCTGCCATTTCCTCCTTGTCTTGGCCTGTGGAGGGCTTACCGGATCCTTTCTTTTTCTGTTTCTTTACTTCTCTTACTCCCTCATCTGATTCTGTTTCCTCTTCATCCTTTTGGCTTCCATAGGCCCTTGTGGCTTTTGCCTTTGATCTCTTACCGGATGCCTGGACTTCCAGTTTAGAACTTTTGGTTGAGGGAGGTGCAGATCTCTTTGTTGATCTGGTCCGGGTGGGAGCTCCAACCGGAGCACTTTCTTTGCTTTTCTCTTCTTCCTCGGCCTTCCTCCTCTTTTCCCGGCTGGCATCAAGTGCCTCCTTTGAGATTCCAAGACCTTGAGCAATGTGCTCTACTTCTTTTCTCACTTTTCTTTTGATCTCAGGTTCCCTGAGTTCTACATGTAACTTTATACTCAGCTCCTCAAAGGTTCCAAACCTTTCTGCCTTAGGATCTTTGGGCTGACTTAGCATGTGTTGAACATGCAGCTCCACTATCTGTTCATCAACTTCATACCCCATGGGCATGATCCAGACAGTCCTTGGCTCCACTGCCTCCATCAGGCACTGATCAATGTCAACCATAAAGCACACTGAGTCCTTGTATTTCTCAATGAGAGACTGGGGAATTCTCTCTCTTGCTTGCATCATGCTCTGAAAGTTTTTGAAGTATCCCCATAGAGCTGAATTTCTTGCTTTTGCATCCCCAAGTCCATGCAAGTAGTCTCTTATCTGGACTGCAACAGGTTTGTCATTCTACCATACCCATCCACTTGTTCCGGGTAGCTCATTCATGAAGTAGAAGAATAGACATACAATCAGAGTACCATACTTAAAGGAATTCTTCTTATCCTTCTTGATTTTCTGTATGTTTTCCATTAATTGGCTTAGTAGTAGTTCGCAGAGATCATATTCTGCATTCTTTCTTAACATTTCATAAGCAGTGTATATTGCAGTTCCGGATACAGAATTCTCCCTGCTGGAGTGATAGATCTTGTATCCTATTATCATTGATGCATATTTGATATCCGGATCGGAGATGTCTTCAATGGTCATTGCCCTTTTGTCAAATTTTGATCCGGTGGCCTCAGTTACAATGTTGTTCTTGACAGATTTGAGGATAGGTACTCCTCCGGAAGAGTATAGGCCAGTTACTGCTCTAATTGCCTCTTTTGTGATCTTGCAGGGTCTATCTAGCCATAAAAAGTTGTCATGCATCCTGCTCAGTACATACCGGACCCATTCATCCTCTTCAAAACAGGGGAAATGAATAAATTGCTCAAATTGTTTCTTCTGAATATCCTTATACTCTGGTTTAAGCTCAAAGGCATTGTCAATCAGCTGCTTGTGATAGAGGTCTCTTAATTTGAAATCCCCAAATTCCTCAATGTTTGCATGTATGTAAACCCTAATGTCTTCGGTGTGTAAAACTCCGTGAGGAACACTAGAGAAGGCTCCTAGTGGGTCAACCTCCAATGATTTGTAGGGATGTTTCTTGAATGAGGGGCGAGGTCTATCGGAGATCTTAACTATGTTTGGAGTAGCCATTTTTCAAAGATTTGCAGTGAGGTAATGAAAAACGGAGAATACCTTATGCGCCTTCGGTTTGCACGGAGTGGTTGGATTGATTTCTTTATCCAATAGCTTCGGCAGGAGATCCTTGGTGTGCTTGAAGAACCTTGTTGCAGAGCTCCACTTTTCGCTTCTTCTCGAGTGCAGAATGAGCAAATGACCTTTGAGAAATCCCTTAAATTGCTCCGCGAACCCTAATACCTGTCTGCAATAAATGCTTCACCTACATCATTCCGGTTTGCCTTGTCTAGATAGCTTGGAGTATCCTGGATTAGTCCTGATCTATGGATATCATCCGGATCTATCAATCATGAATAAATCGAGGTGGCATATTACAAGATCATCTCAAACACTCTGTCCAATCCGCAGAACAAGATAGTGTATTTCCGGATCTTTCCGGACCTTTTTGTAATCCTTTATCATACCGGAGCATTTCCCTGAACAGGTCTTATTTGATCGATCATAGCTTCTTCATAACTCCATGCGGACCTCTGAAAACTTGACTGAAGTATCTCAAGACTCATATTTACAAACCCTTTGATCCGCATCTTGTGCAACATCCGGCACCACTTGTTTGGCTGGGGGAACAAGATTTTCTTTGAGTCTCCCCCTGAGCCAGAGCTCACTTTTAATTTCCGGAAGAAATATCAGCACCAGAGTCTGGTGCGGATCCAACCTCTACATTCTCTGAACTTTTCTTCACCCAAATCTTGCTCATCTGATTCCTAACCTCATCCGCATTCATCTTTTGTTTACCCTTGTCTTGATTCTGATTATACACCGGACCTCTTTTGTCCTGATTCTTGTTTCTGCAGACTTTAGCATTATGACCGGACCTATTGCAGATTTGGCAAATAACATTCCTTTGCATATTTGACTGATATCCTCTTGATCTGCATTGATTAGCCCTATGACCTATTCTACTGCATGTGAAGCATCTACCTTTGAATGATTTGTTTACTTGCATAATTCTACATTCATGGGATTTGTGTCCATACCTTTTGCAGTTGAAGCACTGTCCGGAGAAGGATGAATTATTCTGATTCATTCTCATTCTGCACTGATTAGCTTTGTGACCAAAGTGGTTGCAGCTGTGGTAGTATCCATTGAAGGATGGATATCTTTGAGCATTTGGCTGTCTTACCGGAGGTCTTCTAGGCCTGCTCCTTGGATTTTCTGATCCAAGATTCTTCTGACCGGATCCGGAGCTTTCTCCTTTCTCATATCCCAAGCCATACTTGTCATCTGTCCTCTTTTGACTTCCAAGAAGAACTTCAAGTTGAGCAGAACTTATCTTGAATTTCTCTTTATATTCATTTGCTGTTTGAAGGTCTCTTTTGAGAGAGGCAATTTGATCCTCAAGTTTTCCTTCATTATCTTTGGCATCTTCAAGATCAGATTCAAGGTGTCTGATAATCCTGTCCATCTGGTGGCATTCTTCTGATTTTTCTTTAAGAGATTGTCTTAGATTGTCTTCAGCCTTTCTTTTTTCTTCAATCTCTTGAGTAAACTTTATAGTTCCTGATTCCATTTCATGTCTTAACATAATGACTTCTTTTGATAACTTTTCACATAACTTGGTTTGCTCAGTCAATTCCTCATTTGTATTGCTTTCTTCACTTTGTCTTGCCAACTGTTGAAGCAGCTCCTTTCTCTTTTTCATAGAGAGACTTAATTTGTCTTTTAATTCTCTCATGAATTCATCAGCCTGTTTGAGTCTTTCCTTTAATTCACTAACTTCAGAATTTGACTGTTCAAGATCCTCAAGGGCAGTCTTAAGTTGCTCCCTTAAACCATATGCATCCATTTGAAATCCCAGATCTTCCTCAAGCTGTTAGGCTCTATTAGGAGGAACTTAGCTCTGATACCAATTGTTGATAACTGAGAGGGGGGGGGGGTGAATCAGTTATCCTAATTATTTCCCTTATTGAACTTTCCTCTTAATTGAAGCAGCATAAAATCAAACACAAAACATTAACCATGAAGTAAGAAACACATGACACAGTATTTTTGACGTGGAAACCCTGTTAAGGGAGAAAACCACGGGGTGATTAACCCAAGAATTATTCTCTGTTAGAAGAATAGGAAATTACAAAAATGGCACTTGCCAATTAGGGCTCACTGCCCGAGCACACTGCTCACAAGAGGCCCACTGCCTACAAGAAGACACACTGTCTACAAAGTGATGATATTCATAGTCTTGAACTGATTGGAAGCATCTTCATATGCTGGAGTTCAGTTCCGGTTAGGCTCAGTACACTGATCTGCTGCACTTCATCTTTCCTCTGTTCTTTGTTCTGCTATCTTTCACATACCGGATCCTTTTTGCTACCTCTGCTCTTTCTCTGGACTTATTCGCATATCTCTCCACATCCACACACCTTTCACAACTAAATCCATCCTCTATATATATCCGCACTAGTAATTTCATCACCTTTCTAGTCGGCATCCGGAACAGTCTAGTTTCTTACAAACTTTCATTCTGTCGGCTGAATCCTTCCTCACCAAGCAATGCGGATCAAGCATATACTTGTAGATATCATTAATCATGTCGGCCAAACATGATTCATGCCTTCACAACCTCTGTCATCAACAGTAACCCATCCGGAAAGTAGTCTGATACTCTGCCAGTCAGTTCTTCCTCTGTTTTCACTGTCTCTCACGAATCCGGTACTCAACCATTCATATCTTTTTCTTTGTCCATCACCGGAGGCTAAATCCTTGGAATATACCACTCAAGGTAGTCCTCTTGACTTCCCCAAATCCGCACTACACCAAGACACTTCCTCTGAGAGGTCCGGACCAATCTGTCGGACCTTGCCACATGCTCTGTTCTTCTTCACCGGACCACAACATTCTTTATTCTGACTTCCGGTAGAGACATATCATGTCTTGCGGATATGTGGGATGACCTTTGTTGCCATCAATGACAACAACCATGAATCCATATAGTGTCTCTTGCCAACACAGACCTCACTATCCTCCACTCTGAATTTTTAATTCATCCATTATGAATTAAAGATTCACAAATAATGAGGGCCATTGATCTCATCTTTTGATCCTCACACTCCATTCTATTTTCAGAAAATCTATAAATGGAACCCTCTTCTAAGCCATTAGAGGAGACTTCTTCTGGCATCCTTACTATGGCCAAATTCCTCTAGGGAATCTTCTTCTTCTTCTTCTTCTCCTCTTCTCCATACCGTCGTAATGCAAAAAATCATATCACATAGCCATTTCTACTTGTCATCTTGAGGAATCGAAGCAAGGAAGCAAGCTCCCTGAGGGCCAAACTTCATCATTCAGGATCGAGAAAGAATAGGCAAACAACAGAAGCTTTGAAATAGGGAAGGTTTGCACTGTTATTCAGTTGCTTCATTTCTTCTATCTTTCTTGTTTTCATTATTCTGTTGATTGTTTGGGTTTAATATTATCATTATTGATTTATCTCATTTTCCCATTCACATTTTGGTGCCCCAAGCTTTATCAAGAAAAAGAGGGGCAACTTCACTTGGTCATATGCAGACATGCCAGGCCTAGACCCAAACTTGATTCTACACCATCAATTAAATGGGAAAATGAGATAAATCAATTAAATGAATATTAGAAATATTCATTCAAGTAATAGGATAGGGTTGTAAGGTTAAATGGATTATTAGGTGAATTAATTGATCACCAGGGATATGCAAATTGGGGGAATAGATTAGTGCGAGGTATAGAAAATTGGTTTGCAGAGAAGTCCAATTTTAGGTGTCTACATTTTGCCCCTCTTTGAGATGGTGTTGTGGGAAAATGAGATAAATCAATTAAATGAATATTAGAAATATTCATTCAATTAATAGGATAGGGTTGTAAGGTTAAATGGATTATTAGGTGAATTAATTGATCACCAGGGATATGCAGATTGGGGGAATAGATTAGTGCGAGGTATAGAAAATTGGTTTGTAGAGCAGTCCAATTTTAGGTGTCTACATTTTTCCCCTCTTTGAGATGGTGTTGCGGCTAAGCAAAAATCATTTCAAAGAAGTTAAAACATAGAGCTGGATTGGATAGAAAAAAGATTTTGGTTTGGAAGAATAAGGCTTGGGGATAATTGGTAAGGGTGATGCCCCCTCGAGAGGATAGGCGGGTTGCAAGAACATGGTTGTGCTCTCGAAATGGATGAGACAGATTGGTAGAATCGGTCAGAGGATAAGTGGTGGGATGAAAGGATGAGGATGTTGGGAGATGATTGGTGGATGATCATTGTGCTGAAACTGAATTTGAGCAATCCTAGGTTTGATGTAGCAAAGTGGATATGTTCACCAAGGTATAGAAGACCAGGGTGATGATGTTTATCCAACATTTGCATGGACTAGACACACAGACAAAGGGATGATCCCATGCATGCCCAAGATAGTACAACCTTGTCTAGACGAAGGAAGGGGACTCATAGCATAAGCCCTTATACAAAAAAAGGTATGATGAACCTTAGATGCATAAGGAGATCAATATGCTAGAACCGACCCTATGATCGATCAAGATATGAATACTAGCTTGGAGTAATGAAACCAACCCACAAGCATAGCATACAAAAGCAAGACTATGCCCCATTCTAGACGTTTTCACCACATACCATGATATAGTAAGATCAAGGTAGCTTTGATGTGATCTTTGAATAGGACAAAAGATAAAAATAAAAAACTAAAAGACCAACAAACCAAACAAGTGACCATTGTATCTTTTGCCAAAATGGATGATGATGTGATAGATTCTGCCTATTGTAGGAAAGATATATCCTAAGGCAGAGATTAATTGATGATTGGATAGATTCTGCCTATCGTAGGAAAGATATATCCTAAGGCAGAGATCAATTGATGATTGGATAGATTCTGCCTATCGTAGGAACGACATATCCTAGGGCAAGAATCGATTGATGATTGGATCATGTTTTAGTGGTATAAGATTGGCTCAAGATATGATGGTGACAAGTTATGATTGATGCTGATTTGATAGTTGATGATTTTGATTAAGGGACAATGCTTTGATAGGTGATGCGATACTTGGATCTAGTGTAAGCTTATTGATGATAGATGTGATGATGAATAAATTATTTTTGGAATTTTGTGTTTTCTATTGTTTTGGTATTTTTGATGATATTTGTGATGTTTTTGGATTTTTAATTTTTTTGATTTTTTGGATTTTTTTATTTTTTGGACAAGGAATGGTTTATTATGATGGTGTCTTGGATTTTGTGTGCATAGCCTTTGTGCTAAATACCAATGACAAGGGAACACCAAGTCTAGAGGTGAAAGTACATAAGAAATGGATGAATGATATGGAATGCAAGATAAAAAGATGACACACACAAGCAAGTCAGCAAGTATGCCCGAATGATGCAGGCACAAACAAGGTATTGCCCCTGTCAAGCGGTAAACCCATGATATAGATTGATGATGTCTGTTTTCAAGAATGAAGTATGTCGTATAAGACTCCGGGTCTAGTTTCGACAATGCGACATCCTGTCTAAGACATATGATAATGATATATGACAGTGTTGTCATGGCTGGGAGTGATGTATCCCTAGAGCAACACGAAGGATAGTTATGACTGATTAATATGGTTTATGACCGGACAAGGATCAAGACCACTGATTGTGATCGGATCATGTGACAAGATTGACTTGACTTGACTGGCATGGATTAAGGATAGACTTGCAATTGGATATGGTATGGATATGGATATGGATATGAGGTGCACTTGGATATGGTATAGATATGGAAATGGATATGAGCTGTAGTTGGATAGAAGGCAACAAAGATGTGATCTCCAAGGACTATGTCACATAAGTGTAACATGCCCCATTGTAGGTAGAGTACGTAGGATTGTTCATGACAATGTTTATGATGAGAGGAGGATGAAAGGATAATGAAGGATTTGCATGTTTTGGAGAGATAAGGTATGTCAAGAGCCATCTAGAACATTTGTCAACATTGTGCCCCCCAATCTTTATCAAGACCAAATAATAGAGGAAAGGAAGTTTGGATGGATGGACGAGACATGATAGGCATGCAACGGATAGAGGATAGGATAGGAAATGGTATGAAAGGAAACTGGTAGGAGAATAGTGATATGCCGATGAGACAAGGTGCCCCTAAGTGTAGGTGACATAGAAGATCAACTTACACATGATGCCTGTTTGCCAGGTTTTCATCATGGTACTTATCCAAGGCGCCTGTTTGTCGGGTTTTCACCATTGGATGAAGGGATTTTTCTTTACTATTTTCTTTTTTCTTTTTCTTCTTTTTTTTTGTTTTTGTTTTGAATATTGAGATTGGAGAAGGTGGATATGGAAAGACATTAGCATATAGTTCCTTGAAAGGGGATAGTCCCGCTAGATAGATATTGTCGAATGGACCATGTCCAGTGCTCTCACAGATGTTGGTAGGGGATCGTATGAAAGAGATATGGCATAGGTAGATAGTGGATTATGATGCAGAATATGGAGGGAAGGCTTATGCAACAACATGGACCATAGGCATAGGATGAGGAAGATGTGTAGGATAATGGATGTAAGATGGGGAGATGTAGTTATGTCGAGGTCTTGTAAAGTGGAAAGGAACCATGACCAATGGCTGCACACACTGTGATAAACATTGAAGCTTTTGATGATATGGTGGTGTAGGAAGCAATGGAGATGTTTGCTGAGGAGATGGTTGATGAAGTGATTTAGGAACCCACATAGATTTAGTATTTTTGGTGCTTTTGTTTTGCTTGTGGGATTTGTGAAGGGAATGGAAGTTTTGGATGGATATAGGTGGTTGGGATTCCTGGGATGTGGATGAGGATGCCTCATTTGTCTTGCTAGCTATTTTCTTAGGAACCCAAACCATTTTGCTTTTGGGCTTTGCATTTGGAGGTAAGGGTTTAGATGGCTATTTAGATGAACTTTGCTTTGATTTTGATTCTTTATGTCCTAAGGTATGAAGACCATTAGGATTTTTGGTAGGATTTTTAGCTTTATGGATAAAGGCATCAAACTTTTTGCTTTTGAATCCCATGGGATGGGTGGAGTGGATGGAATGATTGGAAGCTATATGCTTAAATGATGTGTGCTTTTGTTGGCCATGTTTAGGGATGTAAGGATACTTATGAATGAGAGGTATGTTAGGTGTCAGAAGCAACGGTGGCAAAGTGGATGGAAAGACTTTGGGAGTTGGTAAAAGTGGAGGCAAAGTGGAGGTTGGAAGATGTATGGTCACATGCTGTTGACAATTATAGGATGATGGAGGTGGAATGGCGACATATGTTTTGGGGATATAATAGGGTTTGCAATGGAAAGTGGTAGACTTAGGAGGAATGGAGGAAGTACCAACATCTTGAGTTTGTGCACCTTGGGGTATGTATCCAAGGTCGTGTGAAGGTGGAGGAACATTGACATGGATAGGTTCCAAAATACCTTGTTCATGAAGGCCTAAGCCTTTACCTTGATAGTTCATATGTTGGAGTATACGGTGGACAGCGGGATTATGTGTAGGTGGAACACTAGACACAAGTTCTTTATTAGATGGAGAAGGCGAGATAGTGGATAATGGTTGCTGGTATTCTAAGAAAGAACATTCATGCATGAAGGTAGTAAGACCAAGGATATATGGAGGCTTTGTAACATGGTCAATAATGGATGGTGAAGGAGAATCAGTAGGATCGTGATTAGCATTGTGTTCACTAAGATCCAAGTTATTTGTTTGATTTTTATGCTTACTTGGGGGACAAGTGTCTCATCATGACAAGTGGATGTTGTGGGATCATGGCTAGAGGAAGAGATCTCTTTGCTTTGAAGGAAGGCCATGAAACAGGGTGAATGCTGAAGTAGGTCAACAAGACTTTCATGGGATAAAACATGTAGGTCTTGGGTGTCTTGTTCATGGATAGTGGTAGGGGTATGAATAGGATCAAGTGGCTTATGGATAGATTCATCATTATGGCTATCATCTTGATCATGGAAAAGATACATATTATGGATAGGTTGAATTTGGATAGCGTGCTCGTGAATGGTTGTTGGGGGATGGATAGGATCAAGTGGCTCATGGAGAGGTTCATGATTATGGATATCATCTTGATCATAGAAAAGCCATTGGAGCTCTAGCTCAGGCATAGGATCAAGTTGCTCACAGATTGCTTCTTTATCAACGGTAGTATCTTGATCAGGGAAAAGATAGAGGTTATGCCTAGTGGGAAAGTGGACGTGGGTGCTTTGATCTTGATTTAGACAAAGGGTAGATGTTTCCACATGCTCTAAAGTGTGCTCTTGACATACCTCTTGGGTTGCTTGAATGGAAGTAGAAGGCCCTTGGATAGGCTCTTGGTTGGCAATATGGATGGTTGAGGGACCTTGACTTTGGTTCATGATAGGAGGTTCTGCGATAAGTTCAAGTGGTTGCGGATGACATGAAGGGGTTGTAGGATTTGACAAGTCATGGGAAGAATCTTTGGTAAGGTCAAGGACCAGACTTTGGGTACATGGTTGACTCTCAGCTAGTAGTCCTTGGATCACATCCTTCATAGGTGTATGGGTAGATGAATGAGGTAATGGAGGAGTGGATTTAGAGTTCTCCCTAGCTTTTATTTTGCTGTGTAAATCTAGAAAATATTGCTCCCAAAACTTAGCGGAGGCTTCTTTGGTTGCCCATTTAAAATATGAGGACCTGGATGGTGGTGTTGTTGTAGAGCTAGTATGCTTTGGAATATGTGTCTTAGAATATGGTGAAGGAGGACTAGTAGACGGGGTGATATATGATTTCCCTCTTGAAGTGGTGGTTGCCTTGTCAATAGTATCATTAAGACGGGAAAAGAAGGTATGGTTTTGGGACAAGGCATAGCTAGTACTGGCCCGTTTAGCTTGCAAGCTTATCAATTCTTGTCGTAAGGCATCCATTTGTTGAAGAATTGCTATACAATCTTGGGGCGAGGGGCCTAAGTTTACTTGCATTATCAGAGATTGAAGTTTTTGATCAAGATATTCTAATTTGTTTGCCATTAACACAAGACTGGAAAAGATGACTAGTTGGGATGTGTAGCAGTAAAGGCATCTGTAACAGAGTACAAATGCATCACAAGTCGAGACAAGTGTGCTTGGAAGAATGAGTTGAATGACTTGTCTTATGTGTTTGATGTTGTAGTTTGATTTGGCAATATTTAGCAAATGATCACATGTACAAACAAGAAGCACTCACACAAGACACAAGCAACTTTGAATTTTGATTTGGAAGAATATGATAATGATTAAACAAGCACACTTGCAAAACAAATCAACATGCCCTAATGCCTAGTTGATGTAAGGTATGGCCAGTTAGGTTTGGTCAATGTTTAGACGAGGTTGACTAGGAATTTGAAAACAAAATCTTGCCACACAGCCGAGAGAAGGGGGTAACCCGCCCTTCACCTTCACTTCCCAAAGGTAGAAAGTTATTTGGGGCTTAGCCAAGAGTGATAGGATTCTGATTTCAAAGAGGGTGTCTTTCAATTCAGCCTTGGATGAGGTCGTCCCTAGGGGTGATGAAATCCCCTAGTAGGCCTCCTAGGATAGGGATTGACAAAAGCAAATCAAATGAGGTGTTTTTGATCTCCAAGATCACCTTGCGGTGCGAGGAGAGAGCATAAACACACTCACTGGATTCACACTCGTAGTTGATTAATTATCCCTTAGAAAAATGAAATGTGATGAAGACAAATCAAGCAATGGTTCTTTTTAAATCCAAATTTCAAGATGTGATTGAAGACACATTGTTCATTTTAAGCCTAATTTTGATATGTGATGAAGACACTGATTTGTTTTATGAGCCCAATTGAAGTGTGTTTTGCAACCAAGATTATGATGGAATGAGAAATAGGATGAGTGCACCTGATTAATTCACTATCCAAATTGTTGTATTTGCAGCTCCTGATGTTGCTCCAGTCCTAAATGATCACCTGCAAGTCACGAAACCAAAAACGGAGCAAGTAGACTAGCCAAAAAGATTGTGAGGCAAAAATTGAGAATCTCGTAAAATTTGAGGAAAGATGAACTGATACGAGAAAAAAAAGTGCATGAACAGATTCTTCAGGAGTTTCTATGTAATTTAAAAAAAAATCGTCAAAATTCGATCAAAATTGCAACAGATATGAAAATTTGAAGTTTGCAAGCTTGTTTGACTTTGACTAATGAAAAAGGTGGGAAAAAGGTACCATCACCTAATGAAAACCTCACAACTGTGATGTACTCGGAGTGCTCTTTCTGATGAGTCTTGTTTGCACGATTTCACCTCCGTATGTGAAAGTTATGAAAGTTTGAAAAAATCAACCTCCTTCGGTGTGTAGAAGGCACAAGAGATCAAACTAGCGGTTAAGAAAAATGCTGACAGTGTGGAAGGTGCTGGTCACATGCTGCGGTTAAGCCCTGGCGGTTAGGGTTTACTGTTGGCAGTTTAGGGTAGGGCCCCTGGTCACTGATATGACCAGGGGCTAGATCCACCCAAAAATAAAAAATAAAAAATAAAAAAAGGTAACTATGGAAAGGGTCGAGTTTTAGGGTTTGGTTGTTTTGTGTTTGTTTTGGTTGATGGGCAGCAGCAGGGGACTGTGCGGTCTGCAAAGAGGGGATCGGGAGGTGGGGTGGGCTGGTCGGGAGATGGCGTGGGGTTTGGCGAGGAGAGCTGGAGGTGTGCAGAGGTGGGAGTGGTGGGTGGAGAGTGGCAGGGGGAGGCGGGGAGAGCTAGAGGCGGGGTTGGAGATGTTGGCGACCAGGTGGGGGAAAGGGGTGGAGGGTGGAGGGCGAGGCAGGAGTTTGGAGTGGTGGGCGGAGAGTAGGTGTGGGTGGGAAATGGAGGCATAGGGAGTTATAAGGGTTTACGTGACTGGTGGGCGGAATGGAGGTCTACAGAGGGTGCTGGCAGCGGCGAGAAGGAGGTGAAAATAGGGGACTACAGGTACAGCAAGCAGCGGTAGGATGGTGGTGAAGCGATTGTCAGGTGGCCGTTGAATAAAAACCTGCAAACAAGCATTAACCCTGCGAAGAAATTTTATCCTTCAACGCAAAAAAAATGAAAACTAGTGATCAGTGCACAGGGGCCGCGGGTTCCGTACTGTACGGATCCGTACGGTACGGCCTGTGGCCCTTAAAAAAATTCAAAAAATATATCAAAGTTTATAGTCAAAATTCATGGAATCAACGTTCTGAGCGCGAAAATGATGTCTGTTTTTGCATAGGATGCAACCTGCAATAGCTTATCACCAAAACTTGCAAAAACTGTTAGAAAAAGAAGATTTTGACAACAAAACCTTCTCAAATTGATGATAAATGTTCTATATGTCTCTTGACATACCTTATCCCTCCACACCAGGCAAACCCTTCATTATCCTCTCATCCTCCTATCGTCCTTAGCATTGCCATGAAAAATCTAAAGTATTCTACCTACAAGGGGGCACGTTACACTTCTGCGACATAGACCTTGGAGATCACATCCTTGTTTCCTTCTGTCCACTATTTCCCAGCCTCATAACCATCCGTATCTACTATCTTCCATCCATCTACATATCCGTGGTGGTTCCTTGTCATCAGTATTGTTTGTTCCATATCTATTCCATGTCATGTCTTTTTTTTTTGTTCCATATCTGATCCATAATCGTGTCTTATTTGATCCATATCTAATCCATGTATGTTCCATATCATGTCTCATCCGATCCATATCTTGGGTCCATTAGGGTTCTTGTCGAACTACGTCACCTCTGAGCTATCACGTAGGTAAGGCCATTATCAATGCGCCCCCGAGGCTCCACTTTCCCTATTCATCCCATGTCTAGTCCTTCTATCTGTCTGAGTCTGCTCCACTTCCCTGTCCATCTCATATCTTGTCATCTGTCCTCTATTACATCCATGGTCCATGTCCCCGAACTACACTGCCTCTGCGTTGTCACGTAGGCAAGGCCATTATCAATGCGCCCCCGAGGCTCCGCTTCCCCATCCATCCCATTTCTTGTCGTCTTTCTTGTTGTCTTTCTTCTAGTCCATCCATGTCTTGTCGTCCGTCCCACCAATAAGGATTGTGATACCTTCTGCTAGACAAACAAGAGCAACAAAGTCCGCTTCCAAACAAAAATCCCTCATCATCTTTAATTGATACACGGTTGTGCATCCAGAAACTCTCAAGTTAATTGAGCTACCATTTGTCGATGTCTTCCGAGACCTCTTTGATGTGCACCATTCAAACATCAGATAAAGACCCAGAGGAAGCTAAAATGGACCTAGGAGGTTCTTTACCTCAAAAAAGATGCATACGAATCTCCTCATTTCTATATTCCAATTTACGCATAAATTCACAGCTTTCTCTGTCCTCTATGCACTCTTTACAGATCTCTGGTTGTGTTCTTAGAGTATGGATTTTACTCATCTTACACTCCTGATCATCAACATTTAAGTCCTCCTCTGTTATTGGCACTCCCTTGCAGCTTCCATAAATATCATTTGCTTCAAAATTACATCCAAACAAAAATCTTGACGAAAAACATCAACCTGTCCAAGGCAAAACAGAGCACCATACTGAAACACTCAAGCTAAATCTCATATCAATTATGGCAAGAAACAAACACATCTAATGCCAGAATGTTTTGTGTTGGTTAGATTAAGAGTCTTGATTTATGCTATCATGCCTTTCTATGCTACTCGAGGATGCCAAAAGCTAGAGATGCTATGATGGGGGCATGATTATTTTCTTTATCTGCTACTTGTGGATTAAACTTTAGTAATGTGACGACTTTTGTCTAACGACATGATCGATAAAAGATCATCGAGGACTCCGAGGTCTAAACATGAAAAGGGGCAATCCTTGCCTGTTGAAAAATCCATGTAAGTAATACTCAGGTCATCTCGGTTCCATTATACCTAGATGCTTGTATTTTCTTACAACATAATAAAGCCCAATGATGAAAGCACTTCAAAATACTTGCTATATCAAGGTGATAAATATCCATATCTATATCCATACCATATCCCACTACTATATCCAATCACATCTCATATCTATATCATATCCAATTGTGCCTCATATCCATATCCATATCCAATCCATACTGTATCCAATTGCAAGTCAATCCTTAATCCATGCCAATCAAGTCAAGTCAATCTTGTCAAATGATCTAATCACAATCAATGGTCTTGATCCTTGTCCGGCCGTAAACCAACTCAATCAATCAATCAATGAATTATCTTAGACAAGATGTTGCATTGTCGAAACCAGACCAACACACGTGTCTTACATGACATGCTTCATTTCCTGAAACCAGACACTATCCTTCATGTTGCTCTAGGGATCCATTATTCCCCACCATGACAACACGCCTGCCGTGTTGGTCTAGGGATATATTGTTCCCCGCCATGACAACACTGTCCTATATCATTATCGTATCAAATGTCTTAGACAGGATGTTGTATTGTCGAAACTAGACCCGGAGTCTTATACGACATACTTCATTCCTGAAATCAGACATCATCGACCTATATCGTTGGTTTACTGCTCGATAGGGGCAATACCTTGGTTGTTCCTGTATCATTTGTGCATACTTGCTTACTTTCTTGTGTGTGTCATCTTTTTATCTTGCATTCCATATCATTCATCCCTTTCTTCTGTGTTCAACCGTTTTATTTCCTGTCAACATATCTTATCGTGAGATTGTCCGTCTCACGCCTTCCGTCTTCTCCCCATCCAATCTCCCGAGGGGGCATCCTATCATCATAACCTGTACCAGGGCCAAACCGGGGCATGCATCATTATCAAACTATTTATTCTTTGAAACAACGTGATAAAACACATTGCTTCAAAGAGGGGCAAAATGTAATAGCCTAAAATTGGCACAGGTCGAATTAAGTAAATATTCGGATATTTATCTTAATTCTTATTTTCTTCTGTCAATCAAATAAATATTCAAAGTTTATTTGATTAGTTCATTATCTTACAAAATTCCTAAATTCTTCTAATGTCTCAAATCCTAAATCCACCTCACAAAATCCACCTCATCAATCCACCTCATCCTTCCACATCATCCCTTCCACCTCACCATGTTGCACATATAATTAAATATTCTTAATATTTAATTAGCTAATATCCTCCAAAATCCAAAATTGAATTCTAAATTCAATGTCCCCCACTCTGAATTTTTAATTCAATTGTCATAACCCATTATACCCCACTCTGAATTTTTAATTCAATTGTCATAACCCATTGTCCCCCACTCTGAATTTTTAATTCAATTGTCATAACTCACTATCCTCCACTTTGAATTCTTAATTCAATTGTCATACCTCACTATCCTCCACTCTGAATTTTTAATTCATCCATTATGAATTAAAGATTCACAAATAATGAGGGCCATTGATCTCATCTTTTGATCCTCACCCTCCATTCTATTTTCAGAAAATCTATAAATGGAACCCTCTTCTAAGCCATTAGAGGAGACTTCTTCTGGCATCCTTACTATGGCCAAATTCCTCTAGGGAATCTTCTTCTTCTTCTTCTTCTTCTTCTCTTCTCCATACCGTCGTAATGCAGAAAATCATATCACATAGCCATTTCTACTTGTCATCTTGAGGAATTGAAGCAAGGAAGCAAGCTCCTTGAGGGCCAAACTTCATCATTCAGGATCGAGAAAGAATAGGCAAACAATAGAAGCTTTGAAACAGGGAATGTTTGCATTGTTATTCAGTTGCTTCATTTCTTCTATCTTTCTTGTTTTCATTATTCTGTTGATTGTTTGGGTTTAATATTATCATTATTGATTTATCTCATTTTCCCATTCACAATCATAACTCTTTGTCTTCCATGAAGGTGACTCCTCATATCCCAATCTAGACAACCATATCCTCCTCCACTAAAATTAGCTCCACTAATATGCAAATAAATATTATATCTTGTAGGTGATATAAAAGAATCTGTAAATATAAAATAATAATTTATCTAAATAATTATCATACACAGAAAAGAATAGTCCAGTATGGATTTAAAACACGACCAAGAAATTGATCAGAGACCAAAATCATACGCAAACCAAGGAATTGATTACATCCCAAACTCATATGCAGGCTAATATACAGAATGCATGTTAAATGATGATCATAGAATGCATGTCGAAAAATAATGATTATTGACACTGAGAAAAATGGATACAATCAACAGCAGCTTACATGGACTAGATAAAAATGGAAAAAGAAACCATCTGAAATTGAAAATCCAATCCTTGGTAAAATTCATTGTCCAAAAAATTGAAATCCATTTTTTTTTTTAAAAAGTCACAGTTTCACAAAGACATATTGCAGCACCAAAAAATAAACAATATGAAGTAGACTACAATTTATTACAATATTACTAAGGATATTAGTCATTCTGGCAAAATCCATGGAGGTCTCTGTCATGCCCCTCAGACATTCAATCACAATAGAAAACCCCAAATTTCCAAAGTCTATTTATCTTTGTATCATAGTGGATTACAATGATATATGCTTGTATCTGTGTTGGACAGATTATTTCCTAAAAGGCTAAAACAATGAAATAAACAAGCAGCCCTTGTAAAAACCTCTCATGCAAACCACCAAACAACTGGCTTCACTGTGGCCAAATATACACAGGAGAGGAAAAAACCCCTCGTCCATGTGGTGAACGCCTCAGCGAAAAGAGCAAGCCAAAAAAGCAAGGAGTGATCTAATGAGAACCACTGCTACAGAGGGCAGGACTGCCATTGAAGCGGCACCTGTAATCAGAGATGGGCTGGGCACCAGTGCCTCCTCCGTAGCATTCACTTCACATGTTGTCATTACCATAGCCAAAAATTCTACGCAGCATAACTTGTTTGCTCTTGCCATTTCAAGACGTGGGATTTGTCTACCAAAAGGCACAGTAAAACAAAGGAAAACCAAGAAAAATCAATGCAGAGTTTTGTCTGTGCGAGGGATATTTATATTGGGGCATCGCACGGGCCACAAAAGTTAAATTTATTTTTTTTGGGTGTGTATTTGTAAAATCAATCATGGTAATTAAAACCACAGAGATAGTGGGTCTGTTTTTAGGGAAGGACTACCAAAAAAAATATTTTTTAATTAAGGAAGGACTACCAAACTACCAAAATTTTTTGGCAATTACAAAATGTGTGCACATATAGAATGGCCTAATCATCATAGGTTTTTCATAATGGTCAAATTGACAAAGATCCCAATCCTAGGTTCTCCATGGGAAGATTGACCAAATATGTCATAATATCCATTTGTAGAGTATCCTCTTATATAGCCCAATCTTTACCCGATTTCCAATATCTTCCCAATTGTAACTCCTGACTTAGATGCCATTACAATTACATGTGAGAGAATAAATATGTTATGTCAGAAAAATGAACCCTTGTGGGCTTTTTCCTTTAAGGTTTAGCTCCTGGGTCCTTAGATTGCATTTAGAGTAGCTTACATGATAATTTAGACTCCTGATGAGAAAACCCTTGGGTCTTGTGACAAATGAGACCTAAGGGAGTCTATTTTAATGATCCTTGAACAAAGACAGGGGTTGGACAAGGGTGCTAGCACACTAGTCTAGTCCTATTTTGGGTCTGCCTTAATTTCAAATGTCAAGTTTTTGACCGTTATTTGGGTCCCATGCTGACATCATAAGTTTTAATTATGAAATTCTTGATGGGAATCTTAATAGTTGCATATATAAGCATGTTTAGGTTATCATTTGTAAACTAGAGGATGTTTATGTTTTTAAAGCTACTGGCATACTTGTGATATCATTATGTTGCAGAGCATAACATTGTTATTGTGTTTGTTTTTGCAAGTTGGATTACATCTTCTCCTCATGGCATTGAAGAGCCTCTTCCTTCCATGAGAGATTCATCATCAAGGTGACATTTATTGTGCTTTATCATCATTATCATTTGGATTTTTGCCTCTATCCCACAAGGATACACACTCTGTCTCTGACGATGGTGTTCAGAAGACTTAAATATCTCTCCGGGGCTTGACTGAGGCAAGCCTCTAAACACCACAACCCCCTCCCACACTCCTTGTGATTGCAGGTTACAGGTATCAGATCTTGAGAAAGTGGAGTTGTAGGGAAGATAGGGAAACATTGAAGATTTAAGATCTGAAAAGAAGTGGACACTATGTAGGATTCCTAGGCTAGGGTGCCATCAACCTTGTCCTCCGCATTTCCATTGCCAGAAATTGAAGATATAGCAGAGATCAGTGTCAGAAGGAGATCAGGAATCCACAAAAAAAGTAGTACCTTGGACTAGGGCGCCATCACCATTGTCCCTGACATTTCTATTTTCTGGACTACGAAAAATAGTGAGTTAAGGTTCTCTGCCCTTTGTCTAATTTTGGTAGCATTTGTCGTAATTCACAGATTTAATTACTATTTTTCTTAAATTAGGGTTTCAAGAGCATTAAAGCATTAATTAGCAACATTGTGTGCTAACTTCTAAATTTCCCAGCAGAAATCCAAGTGGCAACCCAATCTAATAGATGACTCTCCTCTCGATAGGAGCAACACTCAGTTGAAAAGCCCTTGGAATGTTCCGTGGAAAGGAGAATTCAAACTAAAACAACCACACATCAAAACCCCCCTTTTCATATAAAACATTTTGGTAAATCCATGTTTTTAAAATTTTTGGCACCTTTTCGAGTGTTGTTTCATAGATTTGCATTCATTCATTTCATTGCATTCAAAAATTTACAAAAAAAATTGATATATTTTGAAAATTTGAAAAAATTGCATTCTAGGGTTTGATTGTTGACATAGTTTTCATTCATTCAATTGCATTTAATTAATTTTCTTATTTTTACATGAGATCTAAAATTAATTATCATTCAATTCATTATTTTTAATATTGCAATTGAAAAATCACAAAAAATTGAAAAAATTGGAAAATTTGCAAAAAATGGCATATTAGGCTTGCATTTTTGTAAAATTTGAATCAATTGGCATCTAATTTCAACTAATTTTTGTTATTTGCATTAGATATGATCCAAAATCCATAAATTCATCATTTACAATTCATTTGCATTGCATTTGGATGCTTGATTTGTTAGGAATTGTGTGAAATTTTGTATTTTTCATGAAAACCTAGTTTTGCATGAGCTAGGGTTGTAGTCAAAATATTGTTTCAGATTTTACTACCTTGTTAAAACACTCATTAGTTCTAATCTATAATTGTAGTGTTGCATTATAGTGGCCTCCTTGTGAAATTTCATGTCTAGGGTTTGAAAAACTTGCATTTTTCACTAAATTTGGCCTTATCGTCTTGCTAGACTTGCGCTCCAAGCGTGTTGTAAGGGATCTCATTGAACTAATTGAATTTTATTATAATTATTATCTGCTTCCCCTTCTCAATTTCCTTACAACACCCTTTCTTTTGGGCCTTTGCATTGAAATTTTATGAAAAATTGCATACTTTCGCTATTTTTGCACAGGGGTTTGATCTAGAGTGGCACTATAAGTGTATTGTAATAGATTTTTTGGCATTAGGTGGATATTATTACTGTTATAAGTTGTTTTCCATCATCATTTTCCTTACAAAACCCGTTTCCCTACTCTTTTGCATGGAGATTTGGTGAAAATCACATATTTTGGCCTATTTTCACTAGGTTTTGGCTTATCAACTTTCTAGAGTTACTTCAAAAGTGTGTTGTGAAAGGTATTATTGCATTAGTGTATTGTTATTAGGCATATCATTTTCTTTTCCTCTTAAAAATCTTTACAACACCTCTTCTTTCACTTGTTTGCACTGTGAAAAGTTGAAAAATCAAGCATTTTTACCTTTAAACATATATTGCTTCTAGGGTTTATTCTATTAGTTTGAACATGTTGTTGCATGAGTATTATAACTCTCTTCCCTAATAGAAATATCCCTTTAAGAAGAATCATAAGACTAATGGGATCTAGTGCTCTTGAAGAAAGTGGTACACTGAACACCTTCTTTACAAAAGGAGAGACACAAATGTTACAAGATACTATACCTATCACAAGTACACTGGAAGAGCAAACTTTTCATGATGTTGATGATACTATTGAGGTGACAAGACATGTATCTAATGAAAAAATAGATAAACTGGTTAAATATTTAGCCAGATTCCAAACATTTATGGAAAATGAGAGGATAGATGAAGAAGCTATTCCTGCAATTCATAACATAAGAGAATTGATAAAAGAAGGACAAGATGGTGTTAATGCAATCCATGGTTTAGCACATATTGTACAAACCAATATTATGTTAGTCACTGAATGTGCAAACATAATAAATAACACTTTGTCACCATCTCATATGCAAGTATCGGTACCTATACTGATTGTGAGAATATCTACATTTAGATCAAATATTTTGACACCTAATGCAACTTCCTGTAGTAATGCTACCATTGGTATTGGAGTATCTAATGGCACTAATTCACAAAATGACAAAGCTGTCAGATTCAACTATCAAAACCTTACCCCTAAGGTGTCTTCATATCACTCTCAACCACCCATTCAATCCGCTTCCTCTCAACCATTTTCTACCTATCGTTATGTCCAACCACCACTCAATTATTTGCAACCTCCACTTGTCACTAGCCACACTCAATCTCCTCCACACTTTGGTTCCAATTCCTCACCACAAGATGCATCTCCTAATGATGCTATTCTAAATCAACTTTTGCAAGGCATGACCTCTTTACAACAAAAAGTGACAAGCTTGTCAAATGCTTCACAACCTAATATACCAACTTACCATGCTCATAATCCCTTATACTATGCAATCTTGAGAACTCCTAGGCCTGAGAAGTTTGAAACTCCTCGCATTGAAAAATATGGTGGAAAAGGCGATCCTAATACTCATGTGGCGGCGTTCACGGCTATGTGTAGTGATTTCTACTTTTAAGAGGACTTGTTAGCTAAGCTTTCCCGTGATCTCTCAAAGATACGACTCTGTAATGGTTTTTCTTGTTGCCTCTAAGTTCAATACATTCCTTTTCACAATTAATTGATCAATTTCTATAACATTTCCAAGCAAACATCAGACCCCAAGTCTCTCTGATTGATTTGTTTCATTGCAAGCAAGGTCTGAAAGAGAAGTTGACTGAGTTTATTAGCCGATATCAAGGACTTTATACACAAATTCAATATCAGATGAAAGATGACAATGTTCAGAAGATTTATATAACAAATTTCCAACCTAACATTTGTGATAATATTCTCTTGATGAAGTATAACTCTTTTCAATACCTATGTACCGCCCTTTGTGACTACCAACTTTCTTCTAGTCAATATGAAAATCAAAATTCATCATCTCAAGTTGGTCAATCCAAGGGTGGATCATCACAAAACAACGTTAAGAGGAATAATAAGAGTTTCATCAAGGTTAATGGACCGAATAACATTTCTCAATTCTCTACTATCACTAATCCGAAGAAGGCACCATATCAACAAAGAAAGTTCACTTCGATATCTAAGTCCTATCATTCTATCATGAATCAAGATCTGAGGAATAATCTCTTGAAGCTTCCCCTGATTAAACTAGTGGATACTAATAGAATGCAAGGACCTTAATTTGATGCTAATGCCTTTTGTCACTATCATCAAACACAAGGACATGATACTGAATGATGTATGTGTCTTAAACATGAAATACAAGACCTCATTGACTCAAATGTTATACATGTATTTGGTGTGAATGATAATGGGAATAAGTCGGTTGCTCCACCGAATCAGAATTTACAGATCTTCACTAATCCTTTCCCTAAGCATACAGATAGCAATTTGATGGAACAAAACACAATACAGGTAGAAGAGGATTACTTAGATTATGATGAGATAATTGCTACAATTGAAGTGGATAAGGAAAATACTCAAGTATCACCTCGTCCACGAAGAAGAGGTATCTACTCTGAAGTTCCTCCTCCGTTATCCCTTCAGGGATCAGGAGAGAATCAACATATACCAAAAAGACAAATGGAAACACCGAAGCAAGAGATTATGACAATAGAAAAGGTTGAAATATTACAAGATAGTCTTGTTGTTACAATAGACAGAACCAACAAAACAAGAGAAATAAAAGTTGGAAACGAGCAAGATGATTATCATTAGTTGGAAATAACAGTGGTTCTCCTCCTCACAAGCAACGAAAGATTTTACATAAACAAGGAAGTGTTGAGAAAGTACCGCATGGACCCTCTAATGAAAAGCAACATCCTAATAAGAACCACTCAAGCTTCTCATACAACTTGATCGAGTACCTCTCCAAGAGGTTCGCAAGTTCCAAAATTTAGTGCGATTTCACTTACAAGTAAGTATCTCTAACCCTTTATCTCTCATGTTGTGCTTCCCCTATGATGTGTTATATGTGTTGTTAGGCCTCCTAGGATGACCCTTGATTCTCTTGTAAGGTCAAGGATACTAGGAGACTACCTCTGTTGTGACCTTCTATTTGTATAATCATTCTTCTATATTTCCTCTCCTCTAATTTCATTGTTGTGTGTTGTGTCTTATGGACATAGCATTGCGGTTGGTGAATTGGGGGAACCCTCCTACATGACTATCCCTAAAACACTTGTTCTCCTCTCTGATTTATTGTTTACCTTCCTCTAGTATTTCCATCTAGTTGGCAGATGACAAAAAAATATTATATTGATGCGGACCTAGTGTCCCTTTCACGAGTAATCAAAAAATGGACCTAGTCCATATATGACAATGGGGTTGTAACAAATTATCTAACACTTGGCTAGTGGAATCACTCTGTGATTTCTCTATCTTGATGCTGATGGGTAAGTGCACAAAGATGAGGGACCAAAATGGGGTCTTAAGATGCCACTTTTTTCTAAAATCAAGAAACATTGATGTTGGATGGAAAATTGAAGATAGCTACACTCAAAATTTGAAGACGGAACAAAAACAAGAGTCGTAGTGCTTCGAATCTAGTTTCTAAACTACTATTTTTTTCCAAAAATGGTTGAGATTAAGGGGTTCAAAAAGGTGGATCACACAAATTGGTCCTATTTTTCTCAAAAAACATAACATAGCGTCTAGTGTGCTCCCCCTAAAATGTTAACTTTTTTTTAGTATTTCAATAATCACTCCAATGAGAAATTAGCTAACACCATGTAGTTTATCCCTAATTTTTTTGATATTTGTTTCATGAATAATTGATTTTTTAGTAATTTTTAAAGTGGACACATCCTGAAAAATAGAAATTTGAGCGTGCTCCCCCCTAAAATGTTTGAAAACTAATTGAAAATCTTTTTTTTTAAATACATGTAGAATGGAGTCTAGTTTCTAAAAATGTAACTTATCAAATTTCGATGAATGGTTAAAAAAAAGCCAAAAATACTAGACACTGGTTTTTGACAAAAAATGGACACACTAACAAAAGAAATTCAAGATGAAACCCTTAACATACTCAAAATGTGAAAAAAATTATATGGTTAGATAGCTAACAGAGAGATTAAGATTATGGTGCTATTTTTTTGAGTTTTCATTGAAATAAGTTCAAACCTAATGGGAAGCACGCTCTAGATTATGTGGTTTTTGCTACAATATTGAAAAATACGTCTTTGGATGTCCTAAACATAGTCTAAGACTTTAGGTTGGAAGCCCAAGACAAATCCAAGCCTTAGGCTTGGAAATAACCAAGGCAATGCATAACGCGATCGCGTTATGGTGAACTAAAACAACTCTCTCTCTCTCTCTCTGAGAGGCAGAGAGAGAGAGAAAGAGTTCTTCCATTTCCTTCATCAATAAGGGAGAGGGAGAGATAGGGAAATAGAGGAATGATAGGGGAGGAAGTAAGAGATATGAAGTTAGTGAGAGATAGATAGGTAGAGAGAGAGGAGACAAATAGGGAGAGGTAGAGGAGAAAGAGGGGAGAGATAGGGTGATAGAGAGTGAGTGAGATGTCTAGAGAGATAGAGAGATAAGGGAGATAGAGGTTTGGGGTTTCTCAAGTTTAGGGTTTAGGGGTTAGTGGTTATGATTTAGAGGCATTATTTAGGGTTTAGAGGTTTAGAGAGAGACTGCTTTTGACATGCAACCCTAAACCCTTAACCCAAGAAACCCTAAACTCCTAAACCCTAAATAATGTCCCTAAACCCTAAACCCAAGAAACCCTGAATCTTTATCTCTCTATCTTTATCATCCTTATACCTCTCAATCTCTCTCCCTAAACTTGAGCAACCCTAAACTTATAAACCCTAAATAATGACCCAAAACCATAAAACTAAGAAACCATTAACACCTCTCTCTCTCTCTAGATAGAGAGTGAGGGACACATCCAGAGACATAGGGAAAGAGAATGAGAGGTAGAGGGATGGACATGGCCAAAGACATAGGTGGAGAGATTGAGAGGTAGTGGGATGATAGAGATAGGGAGATCATGGAGAGATAGGGAGATAAAGGTTTAGGGTTGCTTGGGTTTTGGGGTTGAGAGAGACAGAGAGCTCAAAGGTCTCTCTCTCTCTCCTAGTTTTCCTTTTCCTTTCTAATTTCCCTTTAGATCCCACAAATTTCCCCTCTCTCCTCTCATCATTCTTCCCATCTAATCAACTTTCATTTTATCTTGTTTCCATTTCATCCTCCCAATTTATATCCTCTCCCTCTTTGCATGTCCTAGTTTTATTGTTTCCATTTTCTTTGTTGATAAGGGAGATGGAGAGGGAGGAAGAGGGAGAGAGGGGGGAGATGGAGGGGAGAGAGAGGGGAGAGAGAGGGAGAGAGAGAGAGAGAGAGTCCTAGTTTTCTTGTTTCTATTTGCTTCGTCGATAAGGGAGAGGGAGAGATGGGGAGATAGAGGAATGATGAGAGAGAGAGATGTCCAGAGAGATAGGGAGAGAGATTGAGAGGTAGAGGGATGATAGAGATAGGGAGATAAGGGAGATAGAGGTTTGGCATTCCTTTGTTTTAGGGTTTAGGGGTTAGGAGTTATTGTTTAGGGGAATTATTTAGGGTTTAGGAGAGAGAGAGATTGCTTTTGACATGCAACCCTAAACCTCTAAACCCTAATAATGCCCCTAACCCCTAACCTCTAAACTCTAAACCAAAGCAACCCTAAACCTCTATCTCTATCGTCCCTCTAACTCTCAATCTCTCTTCCTATGTCTCTGGCCATGTCCCTCACTCTCTATCTCCATATCTCTCCCCTCAGTCTCCTCTATATCTCCCAATCAGTCCTCTCTCTCCAAACCCTAAACCCTATAGCTCTAAACCTTAACCCCTAAATCCATAAACCCTAGACCCTAAATAATGCCCCTAAAACTTGACCCCTAACCACTAAACCCTAAACTTGAGCAACTCTAAACTGCTAAACACTAAACCCAAGCAACCCTAAACCTCTATCTGCCTATCTCTCCCCTATGAGGTGAGATAGGGAGATAGAGGAATGATAAGGGGGAGAGAAAGGCAAGAGATAGGGAGATATGGAGAGATATATAGGTAGAGAGAGAGGAGATAGATAGGGAGAGATAGAGGAGATAGAGGGGAGAAATAGGGAGATAAAAAGTGAGTGAGATGTCCAAAGAGATAGGGAGAGAGATTGAGAGGTAGAGGGGTGATAGAGATAGGGAGATAAGGGAGAGATATGGAGATAAGGGATAGATAGGGAGATAGAGGTTTGGCGTTCCTTGGTTTTAGGGTTTAGGGGTTAGGGGTTATTGTTACCCATTTTTATTTTCTAGCTCAATCAAGTGGAGCTGGTTAAGTCTTATAGTTTTAAGGGGTGCATGTCTATTATTAATGAGTGTTTTGTCAAAAAATGCATAAAAGAACTTCAATTAAATGCAATTGTTACAATCAAGAAGAACCATACAACATTGCATATTTTAAAAGGGCTTTTTCATTATTCATGAATGTCAAATGCTCCCACACAAGTTGTAGGAGTAACTGAAATAGGCAACATAAAAGTGAATTTTACTTTTGAAAGAAAATAAATGCATAGGAAAAGAAAGGGGACCCGTCATTGCCTGCGAATGATGAATCTCATGGTTGAGTCGGCTGCTATCTTCCTCCATCCGTTTGAGCTCCAAAGTACCTGGAAAATAGTTTTTGTTAATGCTCAGGGTACCAAGTCTTTTCATACACAATCAGAACTTAAAAAGTACCATTCACTGTTATGTAACAATAATATATCAATAGTCATATTAGCATAAGAGGGGTCAAAATGAGCAGACACAAGTGTTATATCAGAAAGAGATAGTCCCATACAAGTCACCTCACATCATAAACAAAGGTACATTTTTTATCTAACATGTTTGCTTCTTGTGCAGGTATATGAGAAATTAGTTTGCTTATTCATCTTTATCAAATGGAATGTGGAGAAAATGGGCTCCCATAAGGGTTGAGCCCAGCATGCTCAGAGTAATGACATTAATGCAGAGATATTCAATAGACCAAGCATCATGATGTTTTCATCATATACATGTTGCTGCTATATCAAAGGTATACAAACACATGTGCCTAAGTGGGACAGCCACCAAAAGAATATAATCTAAGTGCCATAGAAGATACAATGCAGCTACATCATAGAGCAACATCTAAAACTTCATGACAAGTCGAGAACAAGTGCATCAATCATTTGGTATGATATGTATGGAAGTATGTACTTGAAAAGACATCATAGACTGGTGCAACAAATGGATATATGCCACAAGGCCAAAAGTGCAGTGATCAATGCAAAATGATAATCAAGAAGAGGAAGTACAGTCAACTTGATAATGCAAAGTCACCAATGAAGAATGCACATTTCTAGTTGATTGTCACAGTCATATGAGATGCAAATGTGCAGTTTGAATAGCATATATAGCCATCAAATGGACAATCAAGTATCAAGTGCATAGAAGGGAAATTCATATGGTTTTGTCATACGCAGAAAAGCACAAAAATGAAGTACAACCATAGAAGGTATTTTTCCATCTTTTTGTTGTGATTGAAGTATGAATTTGCTATTCAGGTATACCCCACATATAGAACAATTGAATAATGAAACAACAATATGCTTGAAAAGACATCATAGATTGGAGCAGCATTAAAATAGAGAAGGGTTGCTATAAAATTAAAAGAACAATGTATCATTTCATCTTAAAGATATCATGCTCTCTATGCATAAATGAAATCACATCTCAGCTAATGAAGATATAGTCATGTGCCTGAGAGATTAATAATATAGCCAGATCTGCTTGAAACAGTCATAAGATGCTACAGTAGTCTCAAAAGTGAAAGGTACAGCCATATCAATGTTATGCTATAGCTACAGGAGGTAGCTTATCCAACATTTGCCATGAGTCATCAAAGGTACCAGTGGACTATAGAAAGCCATGTCATAATTAGCTACAGGGGCTTCACATTCAAAGGATGGAAGCAATGTATCCTAGAGTATTACAAGTTTAAACACCAATATGTTACAAAAACATGAATATAATGCCATCAAAAGAGGGTATACATAGGTTCCAGATGTTCATTAATATGCTACAACAGTCTCAAAAATCAGGGGCAAACATACCAATGTTATTCTACAACTATAGGAGGTAGCTTATCTTGCATTTTCCATGAGTCATTAAGGGTACCAGTGGTCTATAAAAAGTCATGTCATAATCATCTACAAGGGTTTCACATTCAAAGGATTGGAGCAACGTATCCTAGAGCATTACAAGTTTAAACATCAATTGTATAGAAATGTAAGTATGACATCATGTAAGCATGGCTTCATACACAAAGAGTATGGATACAAGGTATACAAATGAGGATTGTGTCTTTTACATTATGCATTTGAGATAGTAAGATCAGACAACGGTCCTTGTCAAAACAACAGTCCATCAACATAGGGGGAAGTCATTCAAGATTGCAGGTGGACAATGATCATCATTATGACAGTTTCAAGCTTCTAGTTATGGAAGCCAAGACAGTTCAAAGGAGTTTTCAAATACCTTTCAAGTCAAAGGATTGTTTCATGGTTTTCTTGCAAGGGGAACTCTTTGAGATTAGAGTGAAAATTGGGAGTTTTGTTAAACATCATTGTTGTATCATATATGGTGTTTTTCCCCAAGAGATTTAAGTAAAAACCTAGCAATTTCTTTATGCAACAAACAAAGAATTTATTGCTTCCTATAAATGATCAGCTAAGGACAATCAATGTTCTAGAGTTATGAGAATAGTAAGTAAAATAATAGTCAAAAGGGTGGAGCAGCAGAGCAGTATGCATAGAGAAAAGAAAAGCTATAGGTTGTGGCCAACACAAAAGTTTTCTGCAATAAATTTTTGAAACCCATATCATTTTTTTGAAACCCTTGTGGTTTTTTCTTCAAATCTGCAGGTGTATTGTTTATTCTTCTACCAAATGAACCAGTTGAAGGTCATACAAATAGTAAATGCACAGGAATGTCTCTTTACAGATTTTTTGTCATAGCTGGAGCTTGTTTTGAGCCAAAGAGCAGATGTAAAAGGAAAATGAAACCCATTTCGAACTCATTTCAAACAAGAATACTTAGAATGCTATCAAATTGTGGCCTCTGGCAGCGAATTCCATAGTGAAAACTCAGAAAATGAAGAGAGATTGACAGTTGAAAGACTTACTTTTTGTTTCTGCAAAGTGCTATGTGTGAAAACCACATAAATTTTCCTTAGTCAACCTTCATACCGGCCTCAAACACAGCCAAAGATAGATGCAAAGTGGTTAGCCAAGAAAATAGAAGAAATACATCATAAATGTGATAGGTTGCAGTTCGAAATGTCATAGTTTATCTCTAAAACAAAGAGAAAATGGGTTGAACAGAGAAACAATAGAGGTTTTTACCTTTCTATTATAGTTAAAAGTCATGGAAAATCCTCAGAATTGCAGAAAATGTTGAGAGTTTTTGCCCACAAACCCTCTAGGCATGGTGGCATGGCAGCAAGATGGAGAAGAGAACAAAATGCAAATGACAAAGTTTAGGGTTTTCATCCCTTATTTTGGTCGACCTAAGGTGTTTTTTCTTCATTCTTTTTGACTTGTTTTAAAAAATCATTACTATCTTTTCTAGGCCATGGGAAAGACTTCAAGTCTTTCAACCTAATCCAAAATCTTATGATGCCACATGACCTTTGCATTTTGATTTTTTCTAAAGACAAGAAATATAATGAGAAGTTGAGGAGGTCGAGTGCCTTATATTTTGGCTAAGGCATGTGATGGTGTTTAAATCATATGGTGGGTATGATGGTATTTATGCATTGTAATGTGCATAGGGAGTCATAAGGGTCCTCTATAATGTATTTTATTAGACCTTGTAATCATGATGCTGTATATTGTGAAATGTATGAATTGCTAGGGGTTATAAGGTGTTTTGATGTAGCAATGTAATGCATAAAATGATGCAAGTACATGAGGCATGTTGAATAGGGAGATCTTTTTCATGTAAGGAGAGTCGTGTTTATGCCTAGGAGTTATGAGAGATTTATTTTGATTTTGCATAATCTAGAAATAGATTAAATGTTGTAAACAAATGATAAAGTAATGAGTTATGAATTACTTTATCACTTGTCATAAAAATGTAAAAAGTAATAATAGGCAAATTTATAACACGTGACAAAGTAAGTCTTGTCGATTACTTTGTCATTTTTTCACAATATTTAATTTATCTCCAAACTATGCAAAATCAGGAGATTAAATGTTTATGTCCTAAGTGCCATTATTTTCTGCATAGGTTTGTAATAAATTTAGAATGTAAAACATTAAACTAAGTGGTGTAATTATAAACCACTTAGTCAATGTTAATTAAATGCAGAAATAATTGTATTTAGATCATTTATTATGCAAATGCCAAACATTTATGATGTTGCAGGAGAGTTGACAAATAGGTTGAGAAGTTATTTCATGGATTTGACTTGTTTTTAGTGGCATTTAAGGGCATTAGGAGGCATGTCTTGGAGCTTTTATCGTGGGCAATGACATGCCTTGACTTTTTCTTCATTGGGAACTCATTTTGGAGGACTTTGGGAAGATATTTTGAGGGCTTTTATGAGATGCACGACCATGGAGGTTTCTCATCCTTATCTTGTTTCAGCTGCTTGGAGAGTATATAGTCATTCATTTGACTCTTTGTGATGGAGTTATTTCCATGCAATTTCTGGAGTTACTGATTTTTCTATAGTCCTTACTCAGTTTGAGTATGTTTTGTAACCCTTTTGGCATATGAAATACAGAGAACACCTTGGATACCATTGATAGTCAGATTTTGCCTTCTTATTATTGTAGTATTGTGTATCATCAAGTATTTGATCAAGTCATTTGTGAGGTAATTTTTCCTTGTGACTTTGTCTCATGTTTCAATACCTTTTCTAAAAAAAATTATGTTTATGTAGGTTGGAAATTGTCTTAAAGCGGTATATGGCTTTTTAAACTATGAAGTTAGCTTCCTTTTAAAAAAGTTAATGCATTTAGGCCTCTTTGTGAAGTATTTTTGCAAAACATATAGTAATAGGTTGTGCAGGTTTAGTTTCTATTGTTTGTGGCCAAGTGTATGCAAATCTGAGTTTCATAAACCATATCAAGTTTGGTGTATCACCCTTGTTCTCATTTTCTAGTTTTACCTTTCATTTTTTAAAGCATTCCTTTCTCTTTTCCTCTGCAAATCTAGTAGTTTCTAGGTGATAACCAACTAGGAAGCCAACCTTCTCCAGAGGTTCTTTCCATCATAGGTAACCCACAGGCCTGGAAAGATCCCATGTTTCTCCAGAATGCTAAGTTCTGCAACTTAGCAAGGGTGCAAATTTGAGAGACAACAGTTATTGTTTAGGGGCATTATTTAGGGTTTAGGAGAGAGAGAGAGAGAGATTGCTTTTGACATGCAACCCTAAACCTCTAAAATCTAAATAATGCCCCTAACCCCTAAACCCTAAACCAAAGCAAACCGAAACCTTTATCTCTCTATCTCTATCATCGCTCTAACTCTCAATCTCTCTTCCTATGTATATGGCCATGTCCCTCACTCTCTATCTCCCTATCTCTCCCCTCAGTCTCCTCTATATCTCCCAATCGGTCCTCTCTCTCCAAACCCTAAACCCTATACCTCTAAACCTTAACTCCTAAATCCATAAACCCTAGACCCCAAATAATGCCCCTAAACTTTGACCCCTGACCACTAAACCCTAAACTTGAGAAACCCTAAACCACTAAACCCTAAACCCAAGAAACCCTAAATGTCTATCTCCCTATCTCTCCCCTATCTCCCTATCTTTATCATCCCTCTACCTCTCAACCCTAAATGTCTAAAACTTAACCCCTAACCTCTAAACCATAAACCCTAAACACTAAACCATAAACCTGAGAAACCCTACTGGAGGGTAAGACAGAGGAGATGAGGTAAAGAGGGGAGGGAGAGAGATAAAGATAGAGAGATTATTTTTGACATGCAACCCTAAACCTGAGCAACCTTAAACCCTAAATAATTGAACCATAAACTCTAACCCCTAACCCATAAACACTAAACCCTAGACATGAGCAACCATAAACTCATAAACCATAAATAATTCCCCTAAACCTTGACCCCTAACCCCTAAACCTTAAACCCCTCTCTCTCTACCCCTAAACCCTAAACCTCTATCTCCCTATCTCTCCCTAATCTCCCTATCTCTATCGTCCCTCTACCTCTCAATCTCTCTCCCTATGTCTCTGGCCATGTCCCTCACTCTCTATCTCTATATCTCTCCCCTTGGTCTCCTCTATATCTCCCTATCGATCTTCTCTCTCTCTATCCCCTGAACCTTAAACCTCTAAACCTTAACACCTAACCCCTAAACCATAAACCCTAAATAATGCCACTAAACCCTAACCCCTAACCCTAAACCTTAAACCCCTAAACTCCCAAACCCTTAATCCCTAAACCCAAAACCCAAGAAACCCTAAACCTCTATCTCCCTATCTCTCCCCTATCTTCCTATCTCTATCATCCCTCTACCTCTCAATCTCTCTCCCTATGTCTCTAGACATGTCCCTCACTCTCTATCTCCTTATCTCTCCCCTATGTCTCCTCTCTCTATCTCTTTCTAAACCCTAACCCCTAACCCCAAATCCCTAAACCTAAGAAACCCTAAACCCTAAACTTGAGCAACCCTAAACTTGTAAAGCCTAAATAATGCCCCTAAACCTTGACCCCTAACCCCTAAAAATGCCTCTAAACCCTAACCCCTAAACCCTAAACTTCTATATCCCTATCTCTCCTCAATCTCCCTATATCTATCGTCCCTCTACCTCTCAATCTCTCTTCCTATGTCTCTAGCCATGTCCCTCACTCTCTATCTCTATATCTCTCCCCTTGGTCTCCTCTATATCTCCCTATCGATCCTTGCTCTCTCTCTATCCCTTAAACCTCTAAACCTTAATACCTAACCCCTAAACCATAAACCCTAAATAATTCCACTAAACCCTAAACCCCTAAACCCAAAAAACCTTAAACCTCTATCTCCATATCTCTCCCCTATCTTCCTATCTCTATCATCCCTCTACCTCTCAATCTCTCTTCCTATGTCTCTAGACATGTCCCTCACTCTCTATCTCCCTATCTCTCCCTCGTGTCTCCTCTCTCTATCTCTTTATAAACCCTAAACCCTAACCCCTATTCCCTAAACCTGAGAAACCCTAAATAATTCCCCTAAATGCAACACCTGTTAAAGCTTTGCTAACCTTCTCCTTTGTCACCTCTAAATCATCCCTTGCGATGGTATCAAATGCAATTGCATCTGATAGATTCCAATGTGGTAACAATAGTATGTTGCTCTTGGCTACGAGAGCCCTGCCCTCCTTTGGGGTTCTTGAACTGATATCTTTATTAACCTCACTCAAACTCCTTTGAGTAATTGTCTCATACTCAGAGGGGTCAACACCACTTTTTTCTTTGTTAATTCTCTTTTGAAATTCTTCATTTTTTGTCCTTAGCACAAATGACCTAAATCTAGGTATATTGACAAATGCATCATCTACAATAAATTGATTGCATTCCAATACTCTTACATCTTCTGCATCAACTTCATTGTTAATTGTTAACCTTGTCAACCTATTATCTGGTGAAGAGTATGGACTTATCCTCAATGGGGAGCTTATTTGATGAGGAGGCTCTTGAATATGCTCTTCTGCTGCTTCTTCCTTCAGGTCCACAACTTCCATCTCCACCTCTGACTCAAGGTCAATTATTTTCACTCTTTTTGGAGAAGGGGAGTTAGGGGATTCTACCTTTCTTACATATCCACCCCTAGAACTACTAGGTTGGTAGGATGGCCTCTCCTCACTTGCTGGTGCACTAGCTATCAAATCCTCTGCTTTGGAAAAGATCATTTCAATTCTCCTTATGGGATCTTGCACCTCAGCAAAAGCCCCAGGGTATGCAGCATTGATATTTTTCCTCATCCTTTCTCCCTCCATCACTGTATTCCACTTATCTTTGAGAAGGTATACCTCTTGCATTGATTGGCAGTTCCTTACTGTATCTTGATCTAAAAAGACTCGATGGGGGTAAGTGGGTCTGTTGACATTCACCCTTGCTTTGCTTATAAACCCTTTAGGATAAAAAATCCTCACTTGCTCTATATCCATCCTGTAACACTGAGCATGGAGTTGATCTGATCTAATCCATTTTTATCAACTGTTATAAAATCACTAAGCTTCAGGGAAGTGGGGATGAGTGATCCCTTCTAATGCTTTTTGAAGTGCTCCTTATCAGCCTCATTTAATTTCCTTATGATCTCCATGAAGGCAAGTCTCTTGGGCACAAACTTAGGTAAAGTGTATGGTGGTGCCTCACATCCATAAATCCTGATGCAAGTAGTGTTCGCATGCAGAAACCAGTCTCCCCAATTGTGCTTTATATTCAAATGTGGGGCCCTTTCCAGAGGTCTCAAGAAATCTTTCACATCTACATGTATTCTATCTCCCTCAGGTTCCAAGAAACCTAAGACTTTTCTCACAAAGTGTTCCTCAAAAACAACATAACTGGCATCTTTAAAATGCATGTCACGCATGCAAGTCCACATCTGTACTGGCATCATGTTGCCTTGTGCATTTGTTGTCCTCACATGTAAGTCCTTGTGCCAGTGGCCAGATAGAGAGAACAAGATCATGTGGCACATTAGAGAATACCATGTGTGGATTCCACATGGGGACTTACAGTGTACAATTTGTTTTTTATAGCCACCATCTAATTGTGTATTTTCTCCGCCAAATAGATTGCAAAATCATATGAATGTCTGGCTCCAAGATCTTGAATATAAACTGCCATCATCATCAAGGACACAAGCATTTTGTCAGCTGCATCCCTTCCCAACACATGACACAAGCTATGGTAGGTTTTAACAAAGTAGTTCATGAATAATGAACAATCAAAAGGCTCATGCTCACTGTCAGATATTTTTACTAGACCTCCATCGCCTCCCATTGGTATGTGCTTGGCCAGACTAAATTTTCTATATGCATAGTTGACAGTCTTACATTTTCTTTGAAAGCATTTAGGTCAATGGGCATACTAGCAGAAGGGTCTAGGTTGAACACGGTTGAAATATAGGCTTTTGTGAATCTAATTATGACATAGCCATTTCCAGACAGGACAGACTTAGTTTGTGGGTCATATCTCTTTGCAGTTACTCTGACCAGGTCTAGATTGACGAAGATATTAGAGCAAATCAATTTAGCTAAGTCAAATTTTTGGGCATGGCAAATAAGGACCCTATAGTCCATTCTTTTATGCCAATGCTCAAATAAGCTCCATGCCGATACAAGCAACCTAGAATCTCTACATTTTATGCACATGTCATAGATTTTGTCATCTTTTCCTAATTGACCTAGCCTTGTAGCGACCTTTCTAGCAGACTCGAGACATTGGATCATAAGATCCTCATCAAGACTATGCTTTGAAATGGAAGGTTGGCTAGACTGACTTACGTTTGCATTTATGCAAATAATGTAGGGCTTCTATGATTAACAATGGCTCCTAACACTTTGAAATAGACTAACAACTGAACTGACTAGGTGCAGAGAAACAAAGGTCACTTACTAGTTTTCCGATGCTTGCAAAGGCCTAGAATCACTTTTATCCTGCTCATTTCAAAGCTCTCCACGCTGGGACTGCAACTGTGCTCTTAGAAATGATAGGAAATGCCCTAATTATGTCATTTTGATGCTGGATTTCTTTACTGTTTGCAATATTAATGGTGGTTACGACATCCATTACTCAGTTCGTGTCACGAACATTTGAAAATCTTCCTTTTTTGTAAGTTTGAATTGAGGACGTTGATCATTTCCTTACTTTCTGTAATCTATGGCCGCGATTGATTGACTAGATTTGAAAATCTCCATCATCACCTTTGAAAAGTCTTCGTCGAATGGGAGGAGGCCACGTTGATATGCAGTCTTGTTGTTGACGGTGCCAGTTCAACTAGACAAGGACACATGGCACCAGTTCACAGAGTCGTAGCTGGAAATGGACCACCGTCATTGAGCCTTGTGCGACAATGAAATTCTAAATTTTTGGTAGGCTGAATCTTCTTTTGACAACTAGCAGCATCTGGTTCATCGATAATGAATCTTCAGTGGGGAGTTGCAAGCCTACGAACAGTTGATAGGTGGCAGCATTTTGCAGCATCACAGAGGGAGGGGGTATGATGTCATAAAAGGTGTGTTGCACAGATGTGAATTACACTTTATTAAGCTTTGGACTTCAAGACTTAAGGTTTTAATTATTACGGGCGATAAGAGGTAATGCTAGGACAAAGGGCCAGTCATTTCACAGGCATGAAGACATTAAGTTGTAACTTAAATGACTAGAAACACTTGCTAGATGGTCAATAGCTAAAAAGGGAATAAAGCGTAGGGAAGAAATAAGGCTTGGACAATTAGAAATTTTAGGGATCCAACACGATGAAACTAGGTAAAACCTAACTGGAAACCCTAAAATCAAAGAAGGCACCACCACATGTCTCCCAGGGCAATTGCAACTACAACATCTGACAAAATTCCCATATCCTTTATGCTTTAATGGATGTCCATACCTTGTTCCCAAGAACCCAATTTGGCATAGGCAAGGAGGATTCTGGATAAGGTTGTGGAATTCGGTTTTACACCCGCCAATTGCATTTTCTTGAAAATTTCTAAAGCCTTATCAAAAAATCCATTTTGTACATATCTTGCAATCATTGCATTCCATGAGACAACATTTATTTGAGGCATCATGTCAAACAATTCATGGGCCTTGTCTATGCTTCCACACTTTTCCTACATGTCTCCCAGGGAAGTTGCAACTACAACATTTGACAAAATTCCCATGTCCTTTATGCTTTGATGGATGTCCATACCATGTTTCAAAGATCCTATTTTGGCATAGGCAAGGAAGATGCTAGCTAAGGTTGTGGAATTTAGCTTTACACCCACTAATTGCATTTTCTTGAAAGTTTCTAAAGCCTTATCAAAAAATCCATTTTGTGCATATCTTGCAATCATTGCATTCCAAGAGACAACATTTCTTTGAGGCATCATGTTAAATATTTCACGTGCCTTGTCTATGCTTCCACACTTTGCATGCATGTCTCCTAGGGAAGTTTCAACTACAACATGTGACAAAATTCCCATATCCTTTATGCTTTGATGGATGCCCATACCTTGTTTTGAAGATCCCATTTTAACATAGGCAAGGAGGATGTTGGCTAAGGTTGTGGAATTTGGATTTACATCCACCAATTACATTTTCTTGAAAGTTTCTAAAGCCTTATCAAAAAATCCATTTTGTGCATATCTTGCAATCATTGCATTCCATGAGACAACATTTCTTTGAGGCATCATTTCAAATAGTTCATGCACCTTGTCTATGCTTCGACACTTTGCATACATGTCTCCCAGGGTAGTTGTAACTACAACATCTAACAAAATTACCATATCCTTTATGATTTTCAATGGATGTCCATACCTTGTTCTGAAGATCCCATTTTGGCATAGGCAAGGAGGATGTTAGCTAAGGTTGTAGAATTTGTCTTTACACCTGCCAATTGCATTTTCTTGAAAGTTTATAAAGCCTTATCAAAAAATCCATTTTATGCATACCTTACAATCATTGCATTCCATGAGACAACATTTCTTTGAGGCATCATTAGAAACATTTCATGCGCCTTGTCTATGCTTCCACACTTCGCATACATGTCTCCCAGGGTAGTTACAACTACAACATCTGATAAAATTGTCATATCCTTTATGCTTTGATGGATGTCCATACCCTGTTCCCAAGATCCCATTTGGCATGGGCAAGGAGGATGCTGGATAAGGTTGTGGAATTTAGATTACACCCGCCAATTGTATTTTCTTGAAAGTTTCTAAAGCCTTATCAAAAAATCCATTTTGTGCATATCTTGCAATCATTGCATTCCATGAGACAACATTTCTTTGAGGCATCATGTCAAATAGTTCAATGCATTGCCTATGCTTCCACACTTTGCATACATGTCTCCCAAGGCAGTTGCAACTATAACATCCGACAAAACTTCCATATCCTTTATGCTTTGATGGATGTCCATACCTTGTTCCAAAGATCCCATTTTTGCATAGGCAAGGAGGATCCTGGATAAGGTTGTGGAATTTTGCTTTACACCTACCAATTGCATTTGCTTGCCTTATCAAAAAATCCATTTTGTTCATATCGTGCAATCATTGCATTCCATGAGACAACATTTCTTTGAGGCATCAAGTCAAACAGTTTGCGTGCCTTGTCTATGCTTCCACACATTGCATACATGTCTCCCAAGGAAATTGTATCTACAACATTTGACAAAATTCCCATATCCTTTATGCTTTGATGGATGTACATACCCTGTTCTGAAGATCCCATTTTGGCATAGGCAAGGAGGATGCTTGCTAAGGTTGTGGAATTTGGCTTTAGACCTGCCAATTGCATTTGCTTGAAATTTTCTAAATCCTTATCAAAAAATCTATTTTTTGCATATCTTGCAATCATTGCATTCCATGAGATAGCATTTCTTTGAGGCACCATGTCAAACAATTCACGTGCCTTTTCTATGCTTCCACACTTTGCATACATGTCTGCCAGGGCAATTGCATATACAACATCTAACAAAATTCCTATATCCTTTATGCTTTGATGGACTCCATACCCTATTTTGAAGATCCCATTTTGGCATTGGCAAGGAGGATATTGGCTAAGGTTGTGGAATTTAGATCTACACCTGCCAATTGCATTTTCTTGAAAGTTTCTAAAGCCTTATCAAAAAATCCATTTTGTGCATATCTTGCAATCATTGCATTCCATGAGACAATATTTCTTTGAAGTACCATGTCAAATAGTTCACGTGCCTTGTCTATGCTTCCACACTTTGCTTACATGTCTCCCAGGGCAATTGCATCTACAACATCTGACAAAAATTCCATATCCTTTATGCTTTGATGGATGTCCATACCATGTTTCAAAGATCCCATTTTAGCATAGGCAAGGAAGATGTTGGCTATGGTTGTGGAATTTGGCTTTACACCTGCCAATTGTATTTGCTTGAAAGTTTTTAAAGCCTTATCAAAGATAGTTATTTTTGTATTAAATGAGCAAAGATGTGTTTGTATGTTTACCCATTTCGTTATCTAGTTTATGCAAAACAAATGTCATCCACAACCCATATTCACCTAACGTTACATTTGGAAATGTAAATGTTACATCAAAAAACGTATCCCTAGGAATTTTACCCTCCTAAGTTTAGCTCCTGGGTCCTTAGAATTAATCATGCATGTTTACTTTTACTCCCGATGGAAAATCGCTAAAAACCCATATTAAAATGGACCTAGGGGACAATGATGAACTTGACCCTACCTTGAAAATGGGGCTGAGGGCTTGGGTGCCTATGCCCTAGTTCTGCCCTATTTGGCAGCATCCCAAATTTTAAATGTCAGTTATGTGACCATTAGAAGTGTTTGTTGCTGACATCTCAAGTTTGAATTACGAAATTAAAGTGGGATTGTGTTTAGTTGCATATATAATCATGTTAAGGGATTCATTTGTAAACTAGAAGATGATTATAAACTTTTGGTGCACTTATGATTTTAGAACATTCAAAGTATTCAGTGTTGTAGAGTAGACTTGTCTTGTTATTGTGTTTGTTATGCAGATTTGGCTTCATCTTCTCATGATGTGAAAGATTTTCATCTATATGCGAGCTACACCTCCGAGACTTGAATGTCCTTCCAGGGCTTGACTGAGGCAAGCTCCTAGACACCACAACCCCCAACCCCCTTTTTCTATAATTGAAGGTCACAGGTGCAGAAGTGGAAGAAGTGGAGTTACAGGGAGACATAATAGAGTGTCAAATATGTAGATCTAAGAAGAAAACCAGGACCTAGACTTGGGCGCCCACTCTTTAGCCCTCTAGATCTCTTAAGTAAAAAACCTCTGTGACAGTGGTGATTAGTTGTATACAATTTTTGAAAGCCTCTAAAGAAACAACCACCTTGGGCTTGCGCACTCTTTATCCCTTGACTTTTCTACATCAAAAATTTCAAAGTCTAGTATGTATTTACTCTGAATATTACATTCCTTTCTACGAGCATTTGTCGTGATTCGTCCGTTTATTTATGATTTTGTGAAATTAGGGTTTTAAGCATAATCAAGTTTTAATTAATCAATTAATCAACAAATTCCAAGTTTCCTCTTCATTACAAGTGACACTAAATCTGTAGCGGAGCTCTCTTGCAAAGATTGTGACTTGACTCAATTTATGTCCTTGAATGTAAGATGTGAAAGGAGGATTTAACCCACACAACCATTGAAATTAAAGAACCCTCTTTTTACATGAAACATTTTGGTGAACCCATGTTTTATTTGAAATTTGCACCTTGCTTAGTGTTGTACTTCAGATTTGTATTAATTGCATTCATCATTTTCAAATTGCATTTGAAAATTTACAAAAAAAAACTAAAAAAATAGAAAAATTTGGCATTTTAGGCTTGCATTTTGCAATAATTTGAATTAATTTACATTTAAATTCATTTAATTTCTAATTTTTAAATTAGAACTGATATAAATTACAGAAATTCATCACATTATAATCCTTTGCATTACATTTTTCATATTAAAATTGCTAGGGTTTGCTTGAAATTTTAAATTTTTCTCATAACCTAATGATTTCAAAAACTAGGGTTTGTAGTTAAAATCTTGTTTCAGATTTGACTACTCATCTTAGGAACTCATTCAAATCTGATTTTGTTTTTAGTGTTGCATTTTTGTGTGTTTTTACATTCATACTTCAAAAATTTGCTTTTACATAAATAATTTCAACAAAAACTAGCATTTTTCATTCATTGTCATTAAAAATTGCACTTGCATTGAGCACTATAGGATTTTAACAGCATTTTCAGATCTGAGATAGGTTGTTTTGCATCATAAATCTGATTAGAGTTCATTTACACATCATTTTGCACATATTCATGCCTTAATTTCACAACTAGTGTTTGAAAAACTTGCATTTTTCACTAAATTTTGACTTATTTTGCATATAGAATTGCATTATAGGTGTGTTGTGAATGATATTGCTACATTATTGGACTGATATATAGCTTATTATTTTCTTCCCCTCATCAATTTCCTTACAACACCTTTTCTTTTAGGCTTTTGCATCGAAAAAAGTGAAAAAAATCAAGCATTTTAGGTCATAAACTTACATAATTTTGCACTTGTTCCTTGCATAAGTTTTGAAAAACCTTTTAAAATCTGATTTTACATTGATTTCAAAACATATAGACATGGCTTCTAATTGCAACAATAACACTAGGTTCCCTTTTAGGCCTTATATGAAAAGAAAGGTCCCTGAACCTGAAATTGTATTTACACCTCATGATAGAACAATTGGAGAAACTGAAGGACCTCTTTATATCACTGTGAAGATAATGGAAAATCTTGTGGGTGGAACACTTGTAGATCCTAATTGCATGACTAATGTGGCAATAGAAGAGTTCCTTTATTCACATGGTTTGATACAAGACTTCTATGATCCTTCTGACATGATGATTAAGACACATAATGAAGCTTTTATAAACACTTCTAGGAAGATATCTTTATTGGTCATGGTATTTGAAAATTTTGTAAAACAACTATTTGATGTTGTCCCTCTATTTGACATTTTTCATATAAAATTAGGACACCCATGGTTAAAAGATATGAAAGTTGTCCCTTCAACGATTCATAACTGTGTAAATTTTCCTTTGAACGGACAAGTGCATACTATTCCTCACAATAGATATAAGCCTTTGGTTACAAGACAACACTTCAACCTTGATTACCTTTGGCCACGATCTAATCAAGAACCAGAGCCACGAACAGATTTTAACATCTTGGGATATAGAAAATATAAAGCAAAATTACTACATCAAGTGGCCAGTCCTTCTATTCAAGAAACAATAAGAGAAGAACAACCTGCATTAGAAGAACTTCCTAGAGAGAAAGGTAAGGGACTCTATGCTGAGGTTCCTCCCTCGCCATCCTTAAGAGGATCGGGAGGTACTCATTGAGAACAAGGTACTACATCAAGACAAATAAGATTTGAACAAGCTTTCTCCTCTAAAATACAAAAAACCAATGGAACAAGATGACAACACTTTCAAAGATATAAGCAATAGAACAAAAAGAAATCGACAAGCAAGAGAAAGGAGGAAGAGAAGACAAGATTTTGCATAAAAAAATGCACTTGAACAAGAAAATATTCCACCTTCTAACGCTGAAATAAACAAGAGATTAACAAAGAAAATAATGACAAAGAATTAGTCATTGTGCCTTATGTTCCTCTTTCCTCTAACATCTGATATTGGGAAGAGGATGATTTGATTGTTGACAATCTCTAGCATGAGCTTGCCTATAGGTAAGTATTTCTAACCCTTTACCTTTGTGTTGTGTTTCCCCTTGTGATGTGTTATGTTTTGTTTAGGCCTCCTTGGATGACCCTTGATACTCTTGTAAGCTCAAGGATACCGAGAGACCACCTCTATTGTGACCCTTCTTCTATTTGTATCATTATTCTTTTAACTTGCTTCTCCTCTATTTTCATTGTTGTGTGTTGTGTCTTAGGGGCATAACATTGTGGTTGGTGACCTGGGGGCACCTTCCTACGTGACGACCCTAAGGTACTTGTTCTCCTCTCTTGATTTATTGTTTACCTTCTTCTAGTAGAATCACTTCAGTGAGTAAGTAAAAATGGACCTAGTCCATATATGATGATGGGGTTGATATATATTATCCGAGACTTGGTTAGTAGAATCACTCCATGTGATATTTTTATGTCTTATTGTACTAACAAACTATAACAATACATCTACTACATGTACTTTGTGTATCTTTGAATCTCACCTTGGTTACACTCGGTTTTGAGATCTCTGTAGTATAGCCCCATGGTTATACTTGGATTGCAAACCCATAGTATAACATCATCTCTTTATGTGAATTATTGCATGTATTGCTTTTATCATGTGATGTGGTTATTATCTTAGAGAAAGATTTCTAACCTCTCTTCTGGCAAGAGATTGTGTGTTTGTAGGAACATTCGGTGATCATGAAGCACTTGTCATCTCTGGGGGCATGGGCTTTGCGAAAGCCCTTGTTCCCTTGTGTGTTTTCTCTCTACCTTAATGTTCTTGATATTGGCACACAATATCAACCACCTTAAGGTGGGGGCATATATAAGGTAAGTTATTTGATGATTTTGGTACTAACAAAGCATGTTTGTAAGCCCTCTATGGAGGTGGGATGATGTATCTCCATGTGAATGCACATCTTTATTTTATATTACAATAAGAAAGCCCTCTGCAGAGGTGGGGATGGTGTATCTCTTGACCTAACTTGCACATCCTTTTTATTTCAAAAGTCCTCCAAGTAGGTGGGGTTATGTATCCTCCCTTAAGCATGTCTTTGGCAGTTGTTGTGGCATACATCCAATCGTCAGTTGAGCTCTGTAATGTGCCTGAGATGGTTGGGGCTTAGCAATAAGTTCCTTCCATCACCTTGTTTGCCGTGTTTTAGATGTATAGCATGTCTTCGACATACTATACGACACTCGTGTTTTCCATGTGTCTTCCATGTGTTTGTTCCCAAGTATAGTCCAAAGAGCATGGCAAAATGTCCCTCCTATACTTTGGGATTTGTATGGCATGTTTCTTCCCAAGTATAGCCCAAAGAGTGGTAAAATGCCCCTCCTATGCTTTGGGATTTGTATGCCATGTTTGTTCTCATATGTAGTCCAAAGAGCATGGTGAAATGCCCCTCCTACATTTTGAGATTTTGTATTGTGTGTTTGTTGCCCCATATGTAGTGCAAAGAGCATGGCAAAATGCCCCTCCTACATTTTGGGTGGTGTGTTGCACTTTTACTTTCCATGCATCTATATTTGTATTCATTTATATATATGAAAATGAAAAAGAAATAATCATTGTATTCACTATGTTTTGCGTGACTGTTATTGTCTTCTTAGTGTTTTGTATGCCTGTTACTGTCTTCATTGTGTTGGCGTGTTTGTGATGTGTCTTCTCTAATGTCTACCTGAGATTGGGGGCTAGAAATAGTTCCTCATCTTTGTGTATACATTAGCTCTAAGTGCCTAGCGTGTTTGCTGTGTTTGTTGACCATACTTTAATGCATGTATGGGCCTTGCATTCATGCATACATTAAAGTGGGAACTAAATGTTACGTCAGAAAATGTCTCCCTAGGACTTTTACCCTCCTAAGTTTAGCTCCCGAGTCCTTAGAATTAATCACGCATGTTTATTTTTACTCCCAATGGAAAATCCGTAAAAACCTATATCAAAATGGACCTAAGGGATAGTGATGAACTTCACCTTGACTTGAAAATGGGGTTGAGGGCTTGGGCGCCTATGCCCTAGTCCTGCCCTATTTGGCAGGGTCCCAAATTTTAAATGTCAGTTATGTGACCATTAGAAGTGTCTATTGCCAACATCTCAAGTTTGAATTATGAAATTAAAGTGGGAATGTGTTTAGTTGCATATATAAGCATGTTTAGGGATTCATTTGTAAACTAGTAGATGATTATGAACTTTTGGTGCACTTATGATTTTAGAGTATTCAAAGTATTCAATGTTGCAGAGCAGACTTGTCTTGTTATTGTGTTTGTTATGTAGATTTGGGTTCATCTTATCATGATGTGAAAGATTTTCATCTATACGCGAGCTACACCTCCAAGACATGAATGTCCTTCCAGGGCTTGACTAAGGCAAGCTCCTAGACACCACAACCCCAACCCCCTTTTTCTGCAATTGCAGGTCACAGGTACAGAAGCGGAAGAAGTGGAGTTGCAGGGAGACATAATAGAATGTCAGAATTACAGATCTAAGAAGAAAACCAAGACATGGACTTGGGCACCCGCTCTTTAGCCCTCTGGATCTTTGAAGCAGAAAACCTCCGTGACAGTGGTGATTAGTTGCAGACAACTTCCAGAAGCCTCTGAAGAAACAACCACCTTGGGCTTGGGCACCTGCTCTTTAGCCCCTGACTTTTTCGTATCCAGAATTCTGAAGTCTGGTATGTATTTACTCTGAATATTACATTCCTGTCTGTGACCATTTGTTGTGATTCACCCATTTATTTATGATTTTGTGAAATTAGGGTTTTAAGCATAATTGATCTTTAATTAATCAATTAATCAACAAATTCCAAGTTTCCTCTTCATTACAAGTGACACTAAATCTATAGCAGAGCCCTCTTGGAAATATTATGGCGTGACTTGATTTATGTACTTGAATGTAAGGTGTGAAAGAAGGATTTAACCCACACATCCATTGAAATTGAAGAACCCTCTTTTTAAACAAAACAGTAAATAGGTGTATCTTAAATGGAAGTATGTTTCAACACCATATACTCCATGTAAGTTGTACATGACAACACCCAATTCTAGTTTGACAACTATAGAGACTTAGGGAGAGAGGAAGAGAGAGAGAGAGAGATGTAGGGAGAGAGACACGTTTGGCATGATTTGCATATCCTCATTTCACCTTCTATATGGTTTCCATGCTTTGTATATCTTCATTTCACCTTCCAAAGCCTTTGACATGATTTTCTAATCTTCATTTCACCTTCTATATGTATAACATATCCTCATTTCACCTTCTATATATATAACATATCCTCATTTCACCTTCTATATGTTTAACATCATTTGCTTATCTTCATCTCACCTTAGATATATGTTTGACATTATATCCTCATTTCACCTTCTATAGGTCTAGCATACCCTCATTTCACCTTTTATATGGGTTATTAGCTACATCAGACGAAGACAATCTCTTAAGAGCCCTACGACAAAAAATGTGTCAAACTTTGGATTGGTTGTTCTGTCAAACCACGGCACCTACGAATGTCTTCTTTGCATGTATAGGTGGATGTCAGGTCCACCTACAAATACCTACCTATTTTTTAAATCAATTTCATTTGCCTATGGTGGCAAGGAACACATTGTTCCAAAATTTAATAAACTTGGGAACAACATTAGTTGTTCCATTCAATGTCATTCCTCTTATATAGATAGACAAAAGTAAAAGAAACAAACTTAAAATGGAAAGGATGCAAACATACAAACTGATAGACGTGGGAAAAAAAACAAGTTTCAATGTCATGATTTCTAATTTTCTAACAGTATAGAAAACAAATTGTTAACCTCACCTCCTCTTGTTTCTCAATGCCCATAAACTGATTTGGAGAGCATAGACGATAGGCTAAAAGAGTACTTGCAATTTCTCTTCCCAAATCTCTTAGGTGGTCATGCATTCTTATCTCATTCTCATCATCAAGGTCAATAAGGCACTTATTCAAAAGCCTCTCTCAACAATACAGAGCACTCCAACCTGATCCTTCCCATACTGCAATGGCAATCATCTTGTCTTTGCCAATGAAGAAACAAGCTAAATCCAAGAACATTTGTTTCTCATCTTTATCTAAAGCATCATAGCTCACTCTCAACATATTTATGATATCATCAAGCAATATTTTAGAGATTGCATGCAATACATGCTCCAATAAATCCTTACTAGAGTAGGCATAAAGCTGGCCTCTAAATACCTTTAAAGATAAAGGTAAACCATTACAAGCAATTAAGAACTTTTCAACAAGTTCTTCAAATCCTAACATTGGAGAAGGTTGTAAGAATGCATATCGACAAAAAAGCTTTTTGGCATGAACTGGATTCATTGTTTTCATTTTATAAATGGAGGCGATGCCCCCAATGCATGAGGACTTCCTTTTCCCATGTTGTAATAATGATCAAACTCCCCATGCCAAGGCTATCTTTTGTAGGCATTAAAGCCTCTAGTTGATCCGTATGGTCCACATCATCCAAAATGATTAGTACACGAATAGATCTCAAACAATCACTCTACTTAAATATCATCCACTTCAATGGTCAAACACTCAATAGCAAATTTACACCTCATTCACAACAAAAAAGTGGTAAATTTTTGTCCTATTTTTATTGGTTCAAATTAACTTTTGACTATGGAAGTGGATGATATTTAAAAATAGCCTCAAACAATTAGAAAGAATCCCCCTACCTTGTTCTATATTGTCAAATGGGTCATGGTTGAAACTCAGATCTTGAAGGAGTTTGATCTGCTTCTTATGCAATTTTCTTCTAGCTACAGCATCTCTAACATCAAAAACAAAACTGGATTTTGTATAGATGTACACTTTTGGTTATATATTTCTTTTGCCAGCGTGGTTTTCCCATAACCACCCATGCCCCATATCCCCACTATTTGGACATTTGAATGAGTTTTTGCACATTCACGAACAATCATTTCAAAGTCGTCTACAGCTTCTTCAAGACCCACAGGATGTGTCGCTACCTCTACCATTGGTACTATTTTCATTACCTTCAATACATGATTCACGATATTCTTCAACACCATTTTCTCCTCACTGGACAAATGTGTAACATAGTTTTAACCCCCAAAATAAAAAAAAAAAAAAAAATAGAACCCTTACTAAAGAGTGGTGATTCAAAGTTACATATATAGAAAAGAGAAATATTGCATGAAAGGAAAGGTATGATAAAAAAAAATATGGAGAGAGAGGCTATGTGTTGCTTACTCATTATTGATGATTTAACCCTTATAAAATGAGATGGTGTGGAGTACTTTCTTCTAGTCCTCAAGCTTGTCTATGTTGTATCTACCCTGATGCTTCAAAAAAGAATCTGCGTAGGTTCCTCCTTTCCCATGAATCAAATGACGAAGAGCATCAGGTTGAATTTGGTAGAAAATAGGAATAATAGGTGTCCTAGTTTTGATCATAAAGGATAGCTCGGCAAGACACCAAGGCAATTGTGCATATGTGGGAGAGAGAATTGCTACATGAAGGGAAGCCCTAGACATTGTTTCTTGTAGTTCTCTAGGGAAGAAATCCCCCAACTGAAGATCCTCAGAATCAAGAAAGACCCTGAGACCCATATTATGAAGGGCATTGTAGATAGCCAGCGTATGTTTGACATCGGGTCCGCGATGATTAATAAACACATCACAGGTCATCTTGTGTAATGGTGACGAGGATGTAGCAGAAGTAGATGTAGATGCAGATGGTGGAGCAAGCCCATCAAAATTATTTATAATCTCAATATCTGATTGAGCAGAAGTAGAGGCCATGGAATCCGATACAACTAAACACAAATATAGAGAGAAAAGCAATGGAAGCAGGGCTTGTGGTGGGGAACTGAAATTGATGAACATGGGAGAAATAGAGGAATAAAAAGTGAGCAAGGCAGAGGATTAGGGTGTAGTGTGTGGGGGAAGCTGCATGGAAGAAATGTAAAAGGAAAGTATACAAGAAAATCACACAAGAAAGCATGTGGAAGAAACACAAGAAAATTTAGAAGACTCCATTGCCTGCCAAGTAGAGCACTGATTTCTAGGTGTGAAATGGAGTGTTAGATTACATGTTTACTCTTACCACTGCAATCAAGATGAAGACAACATATGGTCACATGAAACTGTGGCCATGTAAGCTGCCAGCATTTGTTTTTGACCATTGAAAGGAAAAGATTTAGAAATGAGTGTTAAAGAGATTACTATCAAATATTTATATTTATATTTATTATGACATGATTCATGTAAATTGGATTTTTTAAGGAGAATGTCTTAATACGATTGTATAGTGATAGGGGAAAGGGGCCACTTGCCGCCCACACTCTAATAACTGCCATGTTATTGCGTACTTGACCCTCCAATTAAAACGTTATAAATAACCAATACATGACATTAACCAACCTAATAAATAATTGCAAATGCACCAATAGATGTTCACAACTCCATGTGTAGTTTACCATACAAAATGGACAACACACATGTACTTCCACTTGCATTTACAAGACAAGTTGATGCAAATTGGGGGTGTTCCAAATAAAGTACACACTTTATTAATTTTATTACAAAATTAATGTTTACAATAACCACCCATTTGAACATGGCTCAAAAGTCAAACTGCTCACATTTACATAACTTGGTACACACTTACTGGTACCTAAGCTACCATAAAGACAAGACACTCCCAACTATATTGGTTGTTAATCACACATTCTCCCATACTTGCTATCACATCCACTTGCACAACTCCATTTACAATAAGTACTTGCACAAACAATAAATGGTGTAAGGCACATAAAATTAAATAAAAATAAAAATTAAATCATGTTTATTACAGAATTATTACAAAATTCAATTATCAAAATTTCATATCATCAAATACAATAGCTTCTACACATAATTTGATATATTTAATGTGAATTAAATCATGTTTATGACATAATTATTACAAAATTCAATTATCAAAATCATATCATTGAATACAATAGCTTCTACACATAGTTTGATATATTTAATGTGTATGTATCAAATGCTTACCCTAGACCAAATTTACAATAGCTTCTATGCATAATTTGTGTTGGAAATAGGACAGACAACTGAGAGGGGGGGTGAATCAGTTGTCACAAAACTTTGTATCTTTCTGCAGTTAATTCTTTATTTTTCCACTTAATAACAATTCAATAACTTAACCATGAAAACAATCAATCATAAGTGTAAGAGCAGCAACACAATAACACAATTGACACCAAGATTTTTGACGTGGAAACCCGGTTAAGGGAAAAACCATGGTGGGGGTTAACCCACAAGAATTAATACCCTATTAAAAGTATTTTACAAATAGGAATGCATGTGCATTCGGACTCATTGCCCAGAGCTCACTGCTCAAATGGAGGTTCACTGCCTATAGAAATATTACAAGAGAATAACAAAGATTTTGAACTAAAGAATAGCATCTACCCATGCAAGAGTTTCAGTTCCGGTTAAGTACAAAAATTGATCTTACACATTTCATCTTTACTCTGCTCTTCTTACTGCTCTGCCTTCATTTGCACCTTAGATTTCTACTTTTCCCACATACACCTTGTTCGCATACACACACACCTTAAATCATCCAATTCCATCAGCTATATATATCCGCAACATGATTTACAATCATTTTACCAATCGGCTTCAAAAACATTTAGAACTTTGTTGAGTATTCTGTTCTGTCGGCTAGATCCATACAAAATATGAGATGCAGACCAAAACTTGCACTCACAAATCATCAATTATGTCGGCTATCAACACTGATCATCACCAATTTCCTAATAAACAACTTCTATACATCTGAAATTAAGATCTTTCACAAGGTCGGCTTGTTCTTCTATTATTTGTTCTGTCAAACTGAAACCTGATACTCAGAAGCTAATATCTTTTGAGTCCTTCATCACTGGAGGACAAAACTCTAGATTTAGAGTGTCTTAACAATGCTTTCAACTACCTTAGATCAACAACAAACCATGCCTTTCCATTGGAGAGATCCAGATTGAGATACCGGATCCTGTCACCTGCTCTATTCCTAACTGTCCTGACTTAGACAAATTCTGATTCTGACTTCCAGTATGAACAAATTGTGTTATGCAGATGATTGGGATGATCTTAGTTGCCATCAATGACAACACCTATCAATGTGAAGCAGTGTCTCTTGCCAACAATCTCCCCCTTTGGCATTGATGGCAACACTTAGTGAAAAATGACTAAGTGTCAGAATAACTCCCCCTTTGCTTGTACCCCATATTGTTGTTCATACTTCTTTCTAATGCTCCCCCTTTGCTGGATTCCTCATTTTTCACTGCTCTTCACTCCCCCTTTGACATCAATGGCAAAGGGTGGGGACCACAAGCCAAAATTTTCCAAAAAATTCTGTGTATAGTGTCGCAAATGTACAAGTAATCATTAAGTTCTATTTACATGAACTTGAGAATGTCTGCAATGCTGGTTTTTATTTGCACAAGTTTAGAGGCCCAAGTACTCTTCATTCCATCCAAAATTAAGATGTGCCCATTCAACAAAAATGAATATGCTTCTACCTTTGATAGATCTAATGGATCACTAGTCTGGATTGCAGTCTGAGCTTCAGATAGGGCATTATACATTGTCTCTAACTTGGGGGCAATCAATCCCTGGAGCTCACACATTCTCTTCATAAAGTTATCCTTTTCTTTAACAAGCCTTTTTATCTCATTTGTTAGGCAGATTATTTGACATTCTTGACTTATAGGCGAGACTGTTAGAGGATCAAAATTTTGAGAGAAATTTGACAATTTCTGTTTTTGCTCCTTTATCTTTTTCTCAATATCCTCATTAAATTTGGGCCATGATAGACAAAATTTATACATATCACTTCTATCATTTAGAGTATTTTGAATACTCTTTATTCTAATACCAAGTATCCTTCTATCATTTCCTATTAGGTTCTTTATTTCACAAAATTTCTTATCCAAGAATTCTTTCTAAACTATTGCCTCCACAGACTTCTCAAAGGACTCAAAATGAGTATTCACAGAACTTACAAGATTTTACAAATGTTCAGAGGGGGAATTAGATGGACTCTTCTGGTAGGTAGGCATTAAATTTTCCAAAATCCCAGATGCAAGCCCCAGTAGCTCATTGTCCTCCATGTGGAACTTTAACATCTTTTATCTTGCCTTTACTTGGGTGAATGATGCTATTTTCATTAGTTGAATTGGAGAGAGGGCATCTGGATTGGCTAGACCTTGGAGTAGTTCAGGTTCATCAAGCTCAATCATCTCTTTTTCAAGAAGACTTTTCACTGCATCTACAATGTCTCTTGCAACATTTTCTGAACCATCCTTTTGTTTGTTAGATTTCTCAATATCTGTTTTATGTGATTCAACATTAGCACCATCTTCTTCTGCTTTATCTTTCTTTTCTCTTACTTCCTCTTGCTCTGCTTATTTTTCTCTGTGTTATGTGCAAAGGGACTCTTTTCTATTTGTTCACCACTTGCTACCTAATCCGGAGGGTTCTATGAAGTAGTAATATTATCTTCTTTTCCTGACGTATCAGGTGGAATAGGAGTATCTCCTACATCAACTACTTTATCCATCATTTTTGTATCCTCCTGATTTTCTTATTCTACTTCTGGAACAAAGGCTTTACCCCACTTAGATTGCTGCTCAATGATGCTCTCTTCTTCACCATCCGGAACTTCTTCTGTGACTATGGGAAAATTGTGCTTTTTCAATGCTTTCAAAAGAATTTCTTGAGTTTCTTCAATGATTTCACTTGTTTCTCCAAGCATGAGTTTGTTCATTCTCTTTTTGCTTTTAAAGTCATCTTCGACTTCCTTGAATATCATATTTATTTGATCAAGTGAAATCTGAGGACACAAATTTATTAGCTCATGTTCCCTGATCTCCATATCGTTGATCTTGGTATTTTCTTTTCTTAACTCTAAAATGTTTGCCAGACTTTGTGGCAACTCAGAAGTTATCTCAATCAGTGCCTTGTTGTAGATGTTGAGATATCTGACAGTTGCTTCCTCCAACACCCTTTTATCCACATCACTGTATTCATCATAGAATTCAATCATGGGTTTTAGATTACCATCTACAGTGACTGACTTTATCACATCCTCCAGGGAAAGTGTGAGCTTCTCAATATATTCTTCATATGCTTCTATCTTTTGCTTTTTGCTATCCCTTATGCTTCTGGATGACTTTTCTTTGGTTACTTTTGCGGCTTTTATTCTGGTGGCCTTGATTTCAATGCCAGAGTCTGTATCTTCTTCTCTTATGCTTACATAGGTCTAGGATACTTTTGTTTTCTTCCTTCTCTCCCCTTTTTTGGATGATTTTACTTCCAGTTTTGCAGGGGCAGCAACAGAGCTCCTAGTAGTTTTTGAAGTGGAAGAGGGTTCCACCGGAGCACTTGTTTGTTTCTTATCTTGTTTCTCTTTCTCAGCTTTTTTAGTTCTTTCTCTGAATTTCTTCACAGCCTCCTTAGTTAGGCCCAGATTTTTAGCCAGCTGCTCAACCTTTTTTCTTACTTTCCTATTTGTTTCAGGGTCTCTGAGCTTAATATGTAGTTTTAAACTCAGCTCCTCATAAGTCCCAAATCTCTCAACCTTTGTGTCTTTGGGCTTGCTTAGAAGATGTTGAGCATACATGTCCTGAACTCTCTCATCCACCTCATAACACATTGGCATTATCTATACTGTTCTTGGTTCTACAACTTACATCAGACATTGATCAATGTTAACCATAAAGCATATTTCATTTTTGTATTTCTCAACAATTGAGTTTGGCATTCTTTCCCTTGAATGCATTATACTCTGAAAATTCTTGAAGTAACCCCATATTACAATTTTTTGAGCTTTGAAATCACCAATGCTGCGAAGATGATCTCTGATCTAAATAGTAACTGGCTCATCCTTAGTCCAGTGAACACCTTTTACCACAAGTACCTCATTCATAAAGTAGAAGAATAGACATAGAACCAATGTACCATACTTGAAGGTGTTTTTCTTATCTTTCTTAATTTTGTTCAAATTCTCAATTAGTTTATTCTATAGTAATTCAAACAAGTCATAATAAGTATTTTCCTTCAGCATCTTGTATCCAGCATATATGGTTGTTCCGAAGATAGAATTTTCTCTGCTCGAGTAGTAAATCTTGTACCCAATCACCATGGAGGCGAATTTGAAATCTAGTTCTATAATATCATTGATTGTCATTGCCCTTTTGTCAAACTTGGCACTGGTAGCATCAGTCACAGTCTGCTTTTTCACAGCTTTTAGCATGGGTAACCCACCGGTTGAGTTTAATCTGGTTACAATTCTAATAGCATCCTTGGTAATCTTAAATGGTTTTAACAACCAAATAAATTCATCATGCATCCGGCTTAACACATATCGGACCCATTCATCCTCATCAAATGTTGGAAACCCCATGATCTGAATAAAGTGTTTATCTTGTCGTGCCTTATATTTGGGTTTAAATTCATGATTTTCATCCCTAAGTTGTTTCTCAAATAGGTCTGCATACATTGAATCTCCAAATTCATCTATTTTTGCATGAATATAAACCCTAATGTCTTCAACATGCAGCACACCATATAGAACACTTGAAAAAGCACCTAACGGGTTGACTTCTATTGATTTGTGAGAATGCTTCTTAAATTTGGGTCGAGGTCTTTCAGTAATGTCAACAACATGAGGAGTAGCCATCTCAACAAATTTTAGATTCAAATCTTCACAGAGAAGTACCTTTTTCTTTCGCAGGGTTAGGGATGATCAATTGCTGGTTGAATTCGCTCTTTATGCTTTAGTCTTTGGATTTTCATCTTGAATGCTCTTCTTCTTATGTCCTCCGAATGAAAAGTGATTCAAATGTGTGAACTAGTGACCTTTTATCTTTTGCAAACCCTAATTTGGCATTGTAATAAATGTGTTGCCCTAACTTTATCTGGTTACTCTATTTTTGACAATTCTTTATGAATCACTCCACAAGATCTCATATCAACATCTTTTCTTTTAGAAATCCTTCCAAAAGTTCTAAACAAGTTCAAAATATCATCTTTTATTGTGCCAGATTCAGGCACCCACTTACTAACCGGGGGAATTTGATGTTCAATGCAGCTCCCCTGAGCTAGAGCTCCTGACTTAATTCCCAAAGGAATTGTCAGTACCTAATTCCAGTGCAGATCCATCATCATTGTTTATTGTATCTTTCTTTACCCAAGTCTTGTTCATTTCGCTCCGTATCTCATTCACATCAATTTTTCTTTTGCCTTTGTCTTATTTTTGCTCATCCAGTTTTCTGTTTACCAGACCTCTTCTTCCATTGTTCCTATTTCTATAGAATCTAGCAATATGACCAAATTTATTGCAGTTAAAGCATACAACATTTCTTTTCTTATAAACTTGATTTCCTCTTAATCTGTACTGATTAGCCATGTGTCCAAACCCATTGCAAACAAAACAGTAACCATTGAATGTAGTGCCCCTCCATTTTCACCTGGGTTGTGTAGGAAGTCTAGCAAAGGAATCTGGAGATGAAGATGGAATATGAGCTTCTGTAAGTAAAATGCATATTGTTATTATAGTCATTTGATGCAGTAGTATGTTGTTAGGATAGATGGAAAGGGCGACATCATACCATTGAATGTATAGACATACGAGAATGAGATATGAATGTTAGAGTTCCTTTCCTAGTGCTTCAACTATTATGTGTACTCTAATTGGTATGTTTGAGTGAACAGGTATCAGGCATCGACTCCACCTGAATTAACAGATTTGAGCATGCCTTAACCAATGGAGATTGTTGAACAGAGATAATGTAAGGTTTTTCCTTTAGCTTGTAATCAACCTTGAAGAGGATGATTTTCTAGTCCTGTGTCCTATCTGTATGGTCATGTTGTGAGTCTTTGATGTGTGATTCTGTTTATTGTCGGGTTTCACCCAGTATGCAGCTTGTCAAGTCATTTCTATGTGGTTAATTGTTTTATTAAAAAGAGTTATTGGTTTTCTTTTAATACATAAATAATATTTATTAGTGGAAAATAAATAAAATATTTTTTTTTATGAGGATTTAATTATTAATCTAATATAAAAATAAATTTGTAATTAATAAACTATTTGTTAATAAATTTGGTGTGTGTGTGTGTGTTGTCAAGATATTCTATTTTTTTAACATAAATCTTTTAATTACGTCATTGATGAGTTGTCTTGGATAGTGAATCCAAAATTAGATTGAATCTTTCTGTTAGTGGGAAGGAAATAAATGTAATCAATTTTCTGGAGAGAGTGGACGTGGGTAACGTTGGGGAGTTATTGCATTTAAGTTATTTTACTTACTATTTTTGAGGCCACGGGGATCGGTATATGCTCCTGTCGTTGCATTATCAAGGAGGAGGAGGAAGGGGGCTCCGGTGGGAAATTTCAGAGAAAGGAAAATGTGGAACTTGTGGGAAATTTGATTCTTGGGTTTTGGAATGAGATTTATTGAGCAAGTCTGAGGATAACGCTAATTGGGGCTACAAAGGATTAATTCTTCCTATGTAAATTTTACCAGGTATGTTATTGACTATATTATCTAAAATTTATTTTGTAAAGGAATGTCATAAAATGTGCAGTAAGGGTTTTATGTGTGTCTAATGTCGCTTATCTATGAAATTTGTTTTAAATCATTTCCAAAATTTCATTATAACTTGTGCATGACAAAAGGATTGAAATGTGATTTTCTTTACAAATTGCTTGAACTGTATTGTTTGTTGCTTCTCTAAAACCTATTGACTTCTTCCTATCAACTATTATCTTTCCCTCAAAACAATTCCATAAACTCTATTAATCCTGCATGTTGTTGTGTGAAATATGGTTTTCATTTATGGTAATTTCTACTTGATTTAAAATGTTTATTTGTACAATTACTGATTTCATTAAATCATTCGTATAAGGCATCCAATCTTAGTGGACGTTTCAAAATATGAGTACCTATATTATTAGAGGGTATTGAGTTGCATAGAGAAATTTCTAAAAGAAAGAATTTATTTTTTTATGGGTGTTGACCTTAGGAGTTTTAATGTAAATCTGTGATAGATTTTATGGCAATAACCAAAAGAAGTTTCCAATCTACCTTCTATGGCATCAACCAAGATAGTATTCTTATCTACATTGAATCTTATCCTTATGCCATCGACTCTTTCACTTAATAGAATAATTTTCCATTAATCATTTCATTTAGGCACCATTTAGGATATAATAATAATCTGATTTAGATGTATAAGGCACTGTTTTAGGTTTAATGTTAAGATGTTTTAGATCATTCCTTTATGTGTCATTCTTAGTTTTAAAGTTCTCAATGATAAGTTGATTTAGACTCTAATTGTTAAAGTGTTGACTTGTAATTATAAGTTAGATTTGTTTAGTTTCTTTTGCAAGGAAACAACCCATATGGGTATGTTTTTAACTATTTAATCTACAACTATATGACAATGAACCATACTAGAGTTCATTGTTATAACTACATTATTTTCCCTATGGCTTTAATAAAACTAGGGGTTTTTAGAAATTAATCTATTTATTGTCTTGTTCATGGGCAATGATTTAGCCATTAAGTAGATTTGGTTGTATATGTGGTAGTAAAATGACTTGAATGTATATACATAATTAAATCTACTTGGCTGAGTAATAATTCTTTTTCCTCCTCTTCAATGGCATCAAGTAAATGTCTCGAGTCTATAAATACCTTGCTACTTTCACCTTCCAACCTTGCATGAATCTTCATTGTCTATTGATGTGATCTGTCTCTAATGCAGAGCCAAAACACCCTGACCTGCATTTCCCTTTTTATGTCTACACTTTACTTAACATATATTCTCCAATGTATATACTTGCACCTCTCACCTATCAGCAAAACCATTCTCATCGGCCACCTTACAAACGATCAATTTGATCTTACCACCTTATACATGCATATTATGACCTGTGAACACCAGTCTCCTCCACCATTGTTGCTGGTCGCACTTTGCATCCAATACAATGTATATGCTCAATATACATTCGAAACATACAACCCAAATATGCATTCAGAACATGCATTCAAAACATGCATTCGACCAATGCCTTAACCCAATGTATGTCCTCAACATACAACTGGAACATGCTTCGCCAAATATACATTTGGTCGTTGACCTCCTTGTATGCCAACTGGAAACTTCAACTTTCTCTCTCCCTTGTATGCCGATTCACTTGTACATTTACAATGTACACCCACCACATACCACCATAATAGATATCTGTGAGATACTCATGAACAGACAACTATGATATACACACAAAATGCATACCCAGTGAAACAACCTAGAACTTCACCGATTTGATCCACTGCAAACCCTACGATTACATAGATCTATTTCTCCTACAATCATACAGATCTTTGCACCTTGCCAACCTAGCACATGATGGCACTAGGATCTATCTGTACCCAACACTTGATCTTGCAAATATGAACATAAACAAAACAGAAAAACATAAAACAAACTGTACAGCTATTCCAATGATTTTGCAGAAATCTAACCGGTGGAATGGATTGAGAAATCCATCTTGATCCCAAAATAGCAAATCGATTTATACAGAGGAAAACCTAATGAGATCGAATAACAGAAAGTTGCACAACACAAAACAGGATCTTGTTATTTATGCTTTCATAAATGTATACAGATGCTCTATTTTCACAGTCGTACAACTCATCTTCACAACTAATTACAACTATCTATCATATGATCCCAATTGATCTGATCTCCTCTATTTATCTACCCGCCTGAGTAGTACCACCCGACTCCAAGTAGCTGGGAGACAACCTCCAAGCGGCTAGGAGATCCAACTGCCTAACAACCTCTAACTATCTAACAACCTTGCAATTACAGATTTGCCAAGTGTCCTTGGAACTTACAACACAAACCTAGATACAACCTAAATTAACATGCTATGGTCAAACAGACCTTATTACATTAATGGTCAGCTTAGGACCTTATTGGAAACAACAAAATGAACTGTAAATAGTTAATGCCTTATGGAGGCCACCGTGGATTGGATGCTCCTGCACCATACACCCCACTGTGAAAAGAACTCATGCCACATGAGTTAGGTCTTCGTCTTGCTCCAGCTGTATACTCTGATGTCTCATGTCTTCCCCATGATCTCTGGACTACAACCTGCTTCCATGGAGTCAAAAACTCATGCCTAGCATTGTAGGCTCTACTCATACCATTCTTTCTTATTGTCAGCTTTGTTTGAACTCTTGCATTATAAACCTTGGGTAATGCTTCTTGTAGTGCTGCTACGGAAGAATGTGTTTCCCTGTTGACTCTAGTTGGATCTCGAGGACAAACGATAGTCCCTACGAGGATAGCATCCTCTTCTTTCCAATCAACTTGTGACAGCTTGTAAACCTGCTTTTTGACCTTCTCCTGATCCATCTGATCTCTGTCATTCAGAATTGAAATCTTCTTCAAACTCTGATCTCCACTCCTTGAGATATCCTCAACTATCTTTGTCTCTTCTTCAGAGATCTTCACAAACTCTTTCTTTCCCACTAAGATGACCTTGGCTACCTTCTATGTTGTAGCATCCTCCTTCAATGGTGTCATCACAAAAGTTCTCCCATCCTTCTTGATGGTGTATGTGTTAGCATATCCATCATACAATGCTCTCCTATCAAATTTCCATGGCCTACCTAAAAGTAGGTGACAACATTCCATGGGCAAAATATCACATAAGACCCTATCCTGATATTCTTCAATTTGGAAATCAACATATGCTTGTTCATATACCAAAAGTGATTGATTATCACTGACCCAAGATGCTTTGTAAGGATTTTGATGTGGAATCCTTTCCAATTTCAATTTATCCACCATTTTCTGAGATACCATATTATCTGTAGAACTAGAGTCTATTACTACCTTGCATAGTTTACCTTTGCTTTTGCATTTGGTCCTGAAAAGAGCTCTCCTTTGTATCATGTCCTTAGATGTCTTCAAGAGTGTTCTCCTTAGCATCAATGCTTCTCCATCTTTAGTTGGGGCTGCACTTCCCATTGGAGAGTTAACACTTTCATCTACCTTGTCTTCTTGCACAAATTGAACCCTCTTGTCATCCTTCCTATCATCTCTTGATGATGAACCTTGCCTTTCTAGACATTTGAAAAATGGGTGACCGATTTCATTACAATGATAACATCTTCTAGTGAAAACATTAGAACCTCTACTACCTCCAAATCTGCCCCTTGTTCCTTTCCATCCACCTCTGAAATTAGACTACTCCTGTCCTTTACCAGTCTCTTCTTGGTTAGACTCACTACTAGGCCTCTGGTTAGGACTTCTTCCTCCAAAACTACCTCTAAAATTTTTGTCACCTCTTCCTCTATTGTTCTTATCACCTTTCCTCTTTAGCTTCTCTTCATCCCTTAAGGCCATTTGGAAACACTTGTTCACTGTTTCTAGTGCTAAGATACTGATCTCATCTTGGATGTTCATCCTTAGGGCATTCAAATACCTGGCCACCTTCTCTGACTCTTCTTCGTGCCTCTTTGATCTGAGACTAAGTTTATGAAACTCTTGTGTGTATGCATTCACATCAAGATCTCTCTGCCTGAGGTTCTGCAGCTTCTTATACATCTGCACATCATAGTCCAGGGGTAAAAACTATGCCTTAAGTTTGGTCTCCATCCTTTCCCAGGAAGTTATCATATTATTCCCCTCCTTGACTCTCTCTCCTTGTTCATAATTCCACCATGCAAGAGCAAATCCCTGCAATCTTGCCTTTGCCAACTTAACCCTCTTATCATCAGGGATTTCTTTATATTTGAAGTGATTGTTCAATGCCTCAATCCAGTCAATCACCTCTTCAGCTTCCATACTTCCACTATACATAGGTAACCCATCTATGGTGTCCCTATTGACTGACTGTAATGCATGTAAAAATGCCCTCTGGTCTGCTGGTATCTCCTCTGCCTTTTTCTTGGTTTCACCAATTTTTGTATTTTCTTCATCACTGTCACTTTTAGCTTCCTTATCCTTGTTTCTGGACTGCTTGAACTCTCCCAACTTGGTTGCAAGTATCTCCTCGATTAACTTCTTAACGGCATCCTGCGACATACTTTTGGGAGGCATCCTCTCCGCCTCTGTCTCGCTTTCTTTGTCTGACATAAACATACACAGACAACACCCAAATGCCAATACTCTTGCAAATCCTCAATTCAATTTGCTGCCCAAATCTTAACTTGCTCTGATACCACTATGATGCAGAGCCAAAACACCCTGACCTGCATTTCCCTTTGTATGTCTACACTTTACTTAACATACATTCTCTAATGTATATACTTGCACCTCTCGCCTATCAGTAAAACCATTCTCATCAGCCACCTTACAAATGATCAATCCGATCTTACCACCTTATACATGCATATTATGACCTGTGAACATTGGTCTCCTCCACCGTTGCTGTCGGTCACGCTTTTCATCCAATACAATGTATCTGCGCAATGTATATGCTCAATATACATTCAAGACATACAACCCAAATATGCATTTGGAACATGTATTCAAAAGGTGCATTCAAAACATGCATTCAACCAATGCCTTAACCCAATGTATGTCCTCAACATACAATCGAAACATGCTTCGACAAATATACATTTGACCGTTGACCTCCTTGTATGCCGACTGGAAACTTCAATTTTCTCTCTCCCTTGTATGCCGATTCACTTGTACATTTACAATGTACACCCGCCATAGACAACCACAATAGACATCTATGAGATACTCATGAACAGACACTGTGATATACACACAGGATGTATATCTGACATACAACTGTGATATACACACAAAATGCATACCCAGTGAAACAACGCAAAACTTTGTTAATTTGATTTGCTGCAAACCTTGCGATTACAAAGATTTGTTTCTCCTACAATCATACAGATCTTTGCACCCTGCTAACCTAGCACATGATGGCACTAGGATCTATCTGCACCCGGTACGTGATCTTGCAAACATGAACATGAACAAAATAGAAAAACACAAAACGAACTGTACAACCATTCCACTGATTTTGCAGAAATCTAACCGGTGGAATGGATTGAGAAATCCATCTCGATCCCAAAACAACAAATCGATTTATATAGAGGAAAACCTAATGAGATCGAATAACAGAAAGTTGCACAACACAAAACGGGATCTTGTTATTTATGTTTTCAGAAATGTATACAGATGCTCTGTTTTCACAGTCGCACAACTCAACTTCACAACTGATTACAACTATCTATCATATGATCTCAATTGATCTGATCTCCTCTATTTATCTACTCACCTGAGTAGCACCACCCGACTCCAAGCAGCTGGGAGACAACCTCCAAGTGGGTGGGAGATCCAACTGCCTAACAACCTTTAACTGTCTAACAACCTTGCGCTTACAGGTTTGCCAAGTGTCCTTGGAACTTACAACACAAACTTAGATACAACCTAAATTAACATGCATTGGTTAAACAGACCTTAATACATTAATGGTCAGCTTAGGACCTTATTGGAAACAACAAAATGAACTGTAAACAGTTAATGCCTTATGGAGGCCATGTTGTGACCTCATCACACATCGCCCCATTGCAAATGGGGACCCCCTCTTTTTTTTGCTTTCTCGCTTCGTTTTGCTCTAGGTTTAGTTTTCCTCTGAGCTTGTATGATTTTGATAGTGTTGTGTATGCAAGTCTCAACAGTTTCTTGCCAAGAGGTCTATATGCCTTCATCCTGATGCATGTCACTGAGACCCTGAAAATGACTAAGTCTGATATCTTGAAAATCCTGAAAAAATGACTAAGTCTGAAATCTGGTGGATCCTCAGAAATCTAGAATCTGCATGCTAAATCCTATGGATCCAGGACCTATCTCAAACATCCTGAAAGTATATTGATAAATATTTAAAGTATAAGAAACTCAATATCTGACTTATACTTAAACATATTTTCAATATACTTCCATTTAGGAAATCCAAAATTTGACTAAGGCAAGAAATCCAAGGGTACTGTCCAAACCCGCCCAGACTGGGCGGCCTCACAAGGTCCTCTTGGACAGTGTCTTCACCATTAGGAGAGCTTGTCCAGACAACATCTTCAAACCCGCCCAGGGAAAGTTAGGATGTTTTTACGAGTTTTTGCTGATTGAAGGAAGTTAGGGAGTGATGATGGAGTCTAAAACTAAGATTTTGATGAAACTTCCATGCCTCACCTCCAAACCCGCCCAGACTGGGCGGCCTTGGCATGAGGTCATGGACTCAACCTCCTGCACATGCATTTGTCCAAACAAAACCATCAAATCCGCCCTAGGAGAAAATGGTTAAGTTTAGAAGGTTCTCAAGCACAAGGCACTGGGAAATGATGAATTTCAAGCAAGGTTTGCAAGTTGGAGGGAAGTTAAGTAGTTTACAAGCAACATTCCATGCATCATCTCCAAACCAAGCATTACTTAAACTCCTCACAACAAGGATGAAATAATTGGAAAGAATGATAAAAAATCACTAAGCCTGATGTCCTGAAATCCTGAAAATTGGCTAAGTCTGAAATCTGGTGGATCCTCCAAAATCTAGAATTTGCATGTTAAATCCTATGGATCCTAGACCCATCTCAAACATCCTGGAAGTATATTGATAAATATTTAAAGTATATCTGACTTATACTTAAACATATTTTCAATATACTTCCATTCAAGATATTTCCGATATGGCGACAACACTTGCATTCCAAGCACACCTTCTAAACCCGCCCTACCTGGGCGGCCCTGGCATGGGGTCTTGGATTCAAGGTTGTGATCACGCACTTTCTCCAGACTAAGTCTCCAAATCCACCCTAGGAGAGAGGTTGCAAGTTTTTAAGAGCTTTTGAAGGTGAATTCCATGCATTACTTCCCAACCCGCCCTACCTGGGCGGCCTCAAGAGGTGGTCTTGGACAATTTTGCCTGCCACATGAAATTCTCCACACACTGCTCCCAAAACTGCCCTAGAGAAAAAATGGTTAAGTGTTGAGGTTTTCATGTACAAAACACTAAGGTATGGTGATCTGTAAGTAAGGTTTATGAGTTTGAGTGAAGTCAAGTGGATGATAGGCAATATTCCAAGTGTCACTCTTGAACCCGTCCTTCCTGGGCGGCTTTAGCATCGTCACATGGACATTGTCATCATCACCACATGATACTCTCCAGACAATGCTTCCAATTCCGCCCTAGGTAAGATTGTGTAAAATTCAAAGTGTTTCAATACAAAACATCAGAAGGTGATAAAGATTGATGGAAATTTGAAGGTTTTAGAATGCTTTAGGAGTCAAAATCCAAGGGCTACCCTCAAACCCGCCCTACTTGGGCGGCCTCAAGAGGGTCTTATGGACAACTTTACCTCCTCTACATGAAACTCTCTAGACAGTATCTCCAAACCCGCCCTTGGAGGAAGTATTAAGTTTTGAAGTCTTTTAACCACAAAGCATTGGAATATCATGAAGTTTGAATGAAAAACTTGGAGGTTTGAATACATCAAGTAAGTTTTAAGGCAAAATCCAAAGGACACCCTTAAACCCACCCTTCTTGGGCGGCCTCAAGGGGTCTTTGTGGATTCCATCACCAAACACATGAAATCCTCCATGCACTCTCTCTAGGACCGCTCAGGATGAAAGGTAACACACACTATTAGGTTTGTTTGATCAAGGTATGCCAAGGAGAGGTAAGTTAGAGTCAAGCTCAAGGGGTGAGAAGTTCTTAAGTGCCAAAATCCACACTACACCCTCAAACCCGCCCTACCTGGGCGGCCTCAAGAGCCCCTTGTGGACTATGTCACCTGGAACATGAAATTCTCCAAACACTTACTCATAACCCGCCCAAGATGAAGGACAATGCAATTTGCAAGGTCATTAGATGAGAATGATCAAGATGATATCACAAGGGAAAGAGAGTCAAGTCCAGAGGCTAAGAAGTTTCTAAGTGTTGAAATACACATCATACTCCTAAACCTGCCTTACATGAGTGGCCTTGAGCTCCAGGGTTAAACACCTTCATCACCTGCACATCACACTCTCCATACAACTCAGTTGAACCCGCTCAAGGAAGAGACTTATCAGATTTTGAAATATTTTGAGTTCAAGTACAAAAGAGATCATGTAGGTTGGATGAAAATGCATAAGATTGAACGTTTTTGAGACATTTTGAAAGCAAATCCAAGGGGTATCTCTAAAGCCGCCCTACTTGGGCAGTCTCAAGGGATGTCTATGGATAGTGTCATCTTTTCACATGAAATTCTCCATGCACTACCTTCAAAGCCACCCTAGGACAAAAGAGATCAAGTTTGTTAAATGCTTCAAAAACCAAGCATTAGAAGGTGATGGTATATCAATGCAAACTTGAAGGTTTGAAGAGAACCAAATGAGTTTCAAGATAAAGTCCAAAGGTTGGTCTCAAACCCACCCTACTTGGGCGGCCTCAAGAAGACTCTGTGGACTATGCCACCTGACAGATGATACACTCCAACCACTCACTCAAAACCTGCTCAAGATCAAGAACAATGTAAAATGCAAAGTTGCTTGGTGAGAATGATCTAGATGATGTCACAAGGGCAGGAAATAGTTAAAATCAAGAGTTGAGAAGTGGCTAAGTGCCAAAATCCACACATTGCTCTCAAACCCGCCTTACTTGGGCAGCCTCAAGGGGTGTCTGTGGATAGTGTCACCTTTCACATGATATTCTCCACTCAACATGCTCAAACTCGCCCTAGGTGAAGAATGACATAAGTTGTAAGGTTGAGTCAATGATAAGTGGAAATCCTTAAGGGAGGACAAGGCAAGTTTAAAGGGATTATATCGTCCACTCAACATGACATCCTCCATACCACTTAGCCTAGGCAGATTTCACCTTGATATGTGGATAAGGTTCATCAAACATTCCAAATTTGTCTTCTGACTTCCATCAATCATTCACCAACACTAAGTCATACAAGGACAAGTTTGGGAGATCATCAAGGTTAGGAAAAGATGTTATAGACAGAGAATCCACACCATGTGCCCAAACCCGCCCTTCCTAAGCGGTCTCAAAAAGGGGTCTTGCATTCATTCATGTCTTCACATACATCTCTCCATACAAACACTCCAATTCCACTTTTCTTAAGTAGACTTCACCTATGCAGATGGACATCATCATCTAACATCTCAAAGCTTACCTTCTCTCATCACAAGCATCTTAAAAGCGGCTAAGTCTTGGGCAAGTTCAAGAGAAGGGTCTTCAATGAGGAGAGGAATGAACATTAAGTGATAACAATCCACATATCTCCTTGAATCCCGCCCTTCCTAGGCGGATTTAGGACCCTCACTTGGACAAAGTTATCTGCTTTACATGATATCCTCCATGCATCAACCTCAAACCCACCTAGGAGAGAAGAAGGCATATGGATAACTTGCAAGTTCTGATTATACTTAAGAGATGAGATAATGAAGATCATTCTAGGAAGAAGGAAGTTTGAAAGTCACTAAATCATGGAGATGGAAGGAAAGTGTTAAAGGTTAAGATAGAGAAGTGTCCAAATATTGCAAAATCCATACCTACCCTTCCAACCCGCCCATCCTAGGCGGTCTTGGAACCTTCCTCTGGACAATGTTGCCTTCACAAGAAATCCTCCATGTGCTATCTCTAAATCCGCCTAGGGGAGACGACAACTGAAATTACAAAGAGAAATCAATGAACTAATGAAGCAAAGCACTTCAATGATGAGGTGATCATGTATGGAGAGGTTCAAAAGGTTCTAACTTGTAAATTCCAAACAACATCCCTAATCCCGCCCTACCTAGGCGGTATTCACTATGACAGGTGGACAAGTCCATGTTCTCATATGCATCACTCCATGTACTACATTCAAAACCGCCCAGGGTGCTGAAAAAAAGTCTTCATAAGGATGAGCTAAGTGAAGTAATCCATGTGCATTCTCAAGACTATGAGACTTTCTCTTTCATTCACCTCTTTTGCATCATCCACTCCAAGCACTCTCTTCAAGACCGCTCTTGCTAGGTGGACTTCACCAAGACACATGGACATTATCATCCAACATCTAGTATGTGTCTTCATATTCATAAGTATATCAAGATTCCACTAAGCGTTTAGATTGATAGAGAAGACTTATCAAATGGGAGGAATGAACATCAAATCCTTACTTTACCTTCCAAACCTCCTATGCAAGGCGGCCTTGAGCCTTCCACAAGGACAACACCAAGTCCCTCACACCATTTCATCCACCTATCATCTTCAAAGCCGCTCTTTTCAAATGGTTTCATCATGTCTCATAAACAAAGGCATCAAACATCCTATACATCTCACTTAACTTCAAAGGAGGAAATGAACAACAACAAGAAATCACTAAGTAAGAAAAAGTCCATACACATCCTTGAATCCCGCCCTTCCTAGGCGGATTTAGACCCCACACATGGATAATATCACCTCATGTCTCCACGTGAAATCCTCCACACATTGCATCCAAACCCGCCCTAGCAGGGCGCTCTGAGCATGAAGACAAGGAAAATGTCTAAAAATATTAAATTTATCTCTTTCTAGGCCGACCTCAACACACTAGGCTGACCTACTTCAGGTAAAGGTGATTTTTGATATTTAAGAAGGTCTAAAACTGCATTTTAAATCAAGACAAAATCAATATTAATTCTGATTTTGCAGCAGAGCAACAAGGAGCAGCAGCAGATTCCAAGGAAAAGGTCAAAAGTTCACAAATTTTTTCAAGTCAAATTTTCCAAATTTCTGATTTTTTTTAGAAAATCTGCTTTTTCTAAGGTATGTTATTTTGAAATTAATCATTTTTTTTATCCCACATGCATAAGGAGATAGGGTAAATAGTAAAAAATTCATATTTTAAGAGGTCACATCAGCCTAGTGACATGTGTTGTCTTATCTTGTAGGAAGAGGTAGAGGATGAATGCGAAAGAAAGGCAAGCCTTGATTAAGAGCGACAAGCAAGGAGTCATGCCGGAGACGAAGATCATGTCCAAGTGGAGGAATGTGAGTGACACCAACTTGGGTCACATCGACATGGAGGAGATCAAGAGGGAGCTCTACAAGCCAACTCACTCCAAGGTCATCCATGAGATGCTTCGCAATGGGATTGTTCAAGCAGCTTGTTTTCCGCCTGCCTTGCCAATTGCTGAGCTTATGTGGGAATGTGCTGATCATTACAACCAAGAGACTAGATGCATTGAGACATCCAATGGAGAAGTCTTAGCTCACTTGAGGAGGGAGGCCATCGCTGAAACATTCAACATCCCAAACCATAGGAGGGTCACCGTCTACACTCAAGAGCAAACTCAAAGGGTGTTTGAAGGAGCGATAAGTAATTGTAAGCAAGAGATAAACGTCAATTGGGTAAAGCAACCAAGGAGTCATCATAGCAAGTTACCGAAGAAGCTTCATAAATCAGATTTCATCACGGAGTTTGGCTACATGGTGATCTTCTTGAACAGAATCATGGGTTGTCAACAATCGTCAACATTCGATGCGTGGATGTTCGTATTCATGCAAGAGATCATCAAGGGTGAAGTGATGATCGATTGGGCCGGCATCATAAGCAACAATATTCATGAGCAGATGATCAAGCTAAAGGAGACTAAGTCCTTCTACATGAGCTCATATGTCATCTATATCCTCACAATGTGTGGAAAGTATGATGGATTGAATTACAGAGGTGACATAGGATATGGCTCCGAACAATTCAGCGTGTATGATTGCTACCCGCAGTTGCAGCTAAAGTCTATCACCCATTACAAGTGTGTGAATGATGCATTCTTCATGTTCATCGTAAGGAAGCTTCAAGGAAATATGCATGAGAGGTTATCGAAGGATGCAAAGAGGTTGATTGGCAAATATGGACGATGGTACATCCAATTTCTGAAGTTCACCTACTTGAGGATCTAAGGATTTTCATCTTATCCTTATCGCTTGCCGAGGTATCCTACCGACAAGATGGTACTACTAGAGGTGACGAGGCAACTGTTGGCTTGGGACAAAATTCAGAAAGATAAGAAGAAAGCCGGAATAGGTTTTCTGATAGGAGTTGGAAAGTTGGAAACTTGCCCAACACTGCAAGCTGCACAGCATTCAGAATATGAACTTCAAGCTTACAATCGTGTGCTTCATGACACGAATCAAGATCACTTTGATCCATTTAACATGATTTGGAAGGCATGTGGGAAGAGGTTTAGACACCGAGAGCACCAAGAAGATCATTGGGCAGATGCGGATGATGATGAGCATATCAGAGAGAGGAGGTGTTTGAGAATGGCTTGGGATTTGGTGAGATCTTGTAATATAATGCCTATTCCTGATCAGTTAGAGGAAACTGAAAAGTTTTTTGTGCAAAAGATGTTTGACAAGGAAGGACCTATCATTATCAATTGGGCTGAAAGAGAAGATGGTCATGATGACTAGATACAACGAGTTATACAGATCACCAAGAAATATGTAGATCGTCAAGTGAAGAAGCTCAAGAATGCAAATAAGGCCTTGACATATGACTTGATGGGAGGGACCGACTCACAGCAATCACAAGAGGTGGATGATAGTGAATCTAGCAGCGAACATCACAGTGAGTCCAGTGGATATAGCATAAGCTCCAGAGAAGAAGCTCAGCCTGGTAAGAGGAAGCATCTGGATGACTCACATGGAGAAAGTAGTCGAAAGAAGACAAAGTTGAGTTCACAACATGAGGTTAGTACTTCTTCCAGGCAAGAAGGTGGTCCTTCTCAAGATATGAATGTGACATCGGTAGTGGAGAATGAAGAAGGAGAAAACCAAGGAGCTCCACAGACATTGGATCAAGCACACATGCATGAGGTTCTAGCTGAAGAAGTCCGATCAAGTCCCTCCAAAGATCAAGAAGCTGTTACACATGAAATGGATAGACACATTGAACCATCTGATGAGGAAGCATCGTCACCGGAATTAGAAGTTGAAGCTCAAGAACAAGATGTCCAAGAAGATTTGTCTGCCTTGCCAGAATGGTTGAGGAAGAGAGTACAGGAAACTTCAATCGTGGAAGTAGCGCCAGAAGTCAATATACAAGAGCTGTTAAGCAGAACTAGGCGAGACAAAGGAAAGGAGAAGGCGACTAGATTCTCCAAGATTACAAGAGATAGTTCTGGGTCCAGGAAAGTGCATATTGGAGTGCCCAGGGTAGAGAAAATAATTGATGATATTGCTCCTGAAGATTATGACGTGACTACTATGGATTTGGGACCAACAACAGAAGAGCAAGAGTTTGAAGAGTTGGAGGAATCAGTTTCAGTGGTCAAAGAAAGATTGAAGCGTGAGAGGGAAAGAGGAGATCGATTGGAGAAAGAAAACCTCGCCTTCAAGCAGTATATCCAGCAATTGATGAATCCAATTCGACAGCGTGAAGGGACGTCCACTCCACCTCCCATGCTTTCACAAGAATCTGTCGCTCAGTTAGAGGGTATGAAATCACAGTCCCAAGAATTGAAAAGCTGGATAGGAAGAGTTAGAAATCAAATAGATACATTCATCGATAAACTCATCCAAAAGTATGAAACCATTGCTCAGTTGTTGGAAAGACTTCAAGCAGTTTCAGTAGCATGTTCCCAATTCGATGCTGTCAAAAGAGAATATACGCCACACTTGGAAGATTTGATGAACACTCCACTGTCAGCATTGATAGAGGAAGGAGTAGTTGAAGAGGGTTCATCGTATGATTTCTCTACTTGGTACTTCACTATGGACATAAGAGATCAGCTTTTTGACAAGGTTAAAATGGATTGTGTTCGAGTGGATAGTGTGCTCCAGAGAGCTCATAATAAGATAGTTGGTGTAATGGATGATATGTGTGTACTTTCAGGAGAGGTTGCGTTCCATGACATGAAGAATTACCTACATTCTCATTACTTCAACTCTATTCACTTCATTTCTGGTGAACAGCTGAACAACATCTACTCCTTGATCTCACTTGTTGGTGGTAAGTAGGTTGGTCTAGCAGAGTGGGAGAGGACAATTGATGAGCATACACGAGATGTGAAGAAGGTAGAAGAAACCATTCGGAACGCGCCAAGTGTACTAGTTGCTGACATGGCAAGGGTTGTTCCAAAGTTTGTGGCATTGGTCGAAAAGAATAAACATAAGAAATAAATGCCACGATGGTAGTCCACATAGGAGCCAAGGTGTCACCTTGGAAAACGTGCCTTTATTGCTTCTTGTATATCTCTAATAATAGAAAGTTGTTATAACCACTTTTGATGTGGCATGATCTGGGCCATCGAATCCAAATTGATCCTGGCCATTCATTGTATTTTGAAGGCTATATAAGCCTCATTCCTCTTCATTTTGTATAATGAGTTTTGAGCAAATTAGAGCTGTTGCTAAGACATTGCTGAGATTAATACAAGTTCATTGTTGAGCTATGCATGGTGATATTGTGTTCTCTTTGCAAGTTGCATGGTTGCTAAGTACTCACTCGCATTCAATGTTTTAACTTAGTTTATTTCTTTCAAAGTTTGTTCGCTTTAGTTTGTGGAAGTCATTGTCTTTCGATTACTTAGTGAAATCTCTATATGTTCATACCTTTTATGATTTGTCGCTGGCAAGTTGTAGTGTAAGGTTAGTTTGAACATATCACAAGCGTCACTTCGATTGTTCATAGAGCAATTTGAAAACCTTTAGCTTATCCTTAGAAGATTGCATCACCTTTGTGGAGTTGTTGTCTCATGGCGAAGCAAAGCGTGGTTGAGATTTCCAGGAATTGATGATAATAGCTTGCACTTAGATTAGATATTCTTTCTAAACCCAGTCTTTTGCATTTTTTTTGAAAAAACATTGTTAAGAGTAGGACTAAGAGCTGAATTGCCATATCATAAGCATGTAGCCTTGAAGCGATTGTTACAACCTGTGTGAGTGCAAACGGTATTTTCCTGCCGTTGGACACCAAAGTGTAAGTCCCTTTGTATGAAACAGTAAATCACGTCTTTGCCAAACAAGCTATCCCAAATTGAGAATTGAAGATAAGGAACCTTCGAGTCTACTCAGTTGATCACAAAGTTCAGCATCTGAGTGATTTTATTCAAGAGAGGATAAAATACGCGAGTATTTTATGCTGCGTTGTCTGTGCAAGGAAAACACATCAACAGGCCACTGTGGATTGGATGCTCCTGCACCAAGCTCCATTATGAAAAAACATGTATTAAGAAACCATAGCTCATTCCAGAAGATTTTGATCATTCTCAAAATAAATTCCCACAAGATGGTACTATTTTGGTTGACAAGATTCAAGTTGGTGATAGAAAACCCAAGTACCAGCTCTAAAGACTTTTCAACAAACCCATTTTGCACATATCCTACAATCTTTGTATTAGAATGCATAGAACCTGCTGTTTCACATCTTGAAAACTCTAATAAGTTAAATTATCTGATGATTCTGCTAAGTAGATTGTGTGCCTCCCCATGCTTCCACTTTGTGGTTGTTTTTACTTGAAAATTTTTTAAAGCCTTTAAACCAGTTTGAATTGTGATTTTGCAATCATGGATTCTTGAGAGACCACATTCTTGTATGGCATTATATCAAGAAGTACACGTGCTAACTCTATGCTTCCATAATTTTAACTATTTCACCCTTTATGTTGTGCTAGAAGAAATGTGTTGTTTGTGTTATCTTTATATATAAAAAAAATAGAATGTATGTGTTAGATTTCATTAGTTTTAGTTAGGAGTTAGATTGACATATACTTTCTGTTTATAATAGATTTATTTTGGCAATAAGCTTTCATATGATATTATTTGTGGGAAATATGCTTGGAATGTCATAATATCTACCTTATTTCTGTTTTTGGGTGGAAGTTAATTTAGTAATATAGACGTATTCAATATCTTTAAAATCTCTTATAAATATAGATTGGATATTGAGGTAAATTAATAAAATGAGTTTTTAAATTTTAGAAATTTTATCATGGATGTTAAAATAAATATACACTACTTTATCTTTTCTTTATAAAATCATTCCATTAATGTTTGTAGAATCATTGTTGGATTTAGAAAATAAAGTTAATTATGAAATAAGATTTATGCAATAATGAAGCTTTGTATAGACAATTGTATTACTTAAAAGATCCTTGCTTTCACATATAATTTAGGTAGATAGTGGTTTGAAATGATTTAGTTATTATCTATAGATTTAAAGATAGTTAAGTGCAAATATATGAATTTATGTTACTATTTCATGAATAATATCTTGATATGAAAAAAAAATGTTTTGCTTAGTCGAAAGAGTTTTAGGATTTTGTTTACTCAAAATTGTTGTGCATTTGAAAGTGAACGTCGATGTGGGACCCTTGTGTTACAGTGGTGTCTAGTGTCTGTATCTTTGGGAAAGTTGATTCCAGAGGCCAAAAGGGGTAGTCATGGGTATGACCCTAGTGATTATGTAATCTTGCTAACGGTTGTCTATGCATTTAGTTTTATGTAATGTTTACTTTCCTCTATTTTTGGTTCTTGTGGTTATGATGACTGAGCAAGATGACCCATGCCTTGCTCGGTGTTCCTATTCTTGTGGTTTTGTTGATGTCATGTTTGTGATGTGGGTGTATATCTCTTCTTGAATATTGTGGTTCATTATTGTTTTGAGCATGGAATAAATATTATGTTGGTTTATGTGATCGAGCAAGAGGACCCATGCCTTGCTTTGGATACTTTTTGTTGAGATTTGTATGCAAGAAGGTAAATGCCTTGCATAGTATATGGATCCTTGTCGTTATGTTTGGATTGATGGATAAGGTCTTCTAGATGCAGGTGGGAAAGTGGCTTCCAATGTGGGGCCGGTGCCCAAAGTGGCTGCCAGGATAACCCATTGGAAGTTGTTAATCCAATGATAAATTAAGAATAAATTTGGAGGGTTAGGGGGTGCTTTCACATTAATCAAGATAAAGTATGCCTCACTCATGGCTCAAGTGCTTGTTTAGGCTTGAGATGAGATGAGAAGGCTATGGTTGGCAAGATCAACTTCCTTGTCCTCACGAAAGGAATGTTGGTTCTGTATGTGTCACCCTATGGGGTCGATGCCTAGAGAGAGGCTGCTAGGATAACCATAGATGGAGGCCGGTTTCTAGAGAGAGATAGCCTAGATAACCCATGCTAGGACCATGCGATGACACTCTTCCCTATTGCAGTCTAGCATTCCCTCTTGTTGTTCATCTCTATGTTGTATGACTGCCTCTGGAAGTTCTGTTAAGTGTGGAAGTGATGTTTTGATGCTTATAATGTCTTATTAGACAGTGTTGTACTTGAGTAGTTCTTGTACCTGTCAGTCCTTTGTCTTCTTGTCTAGTTGTTACTGCGGAACCTTATGTTATCTCGTAGCTCAGGGGGTGGACCTCAGGGTTCCAAATGGTCAGGTGGAAGAGCTTAATCTATTGGTTTTCTTAGCATCATGGTTTGTGTTCATGGCAAAGGTGACTTTCTAGTTCCAGATCCATATGGCATTCAAAGATTTGTACTATGCTTCTAGAATTGTATAGTCCTAACTTATATTGTAATTTGATGTAATCAGTCAAGAAGTCTTGTAATCATTTAAACTTGTGTTTGATCTCATTTGTACTTGTACTTACCTTGTAAATTGAAAGGTGTAATCTTCTTATGATGTATCAAAATTGCATATGGGCATGTGTGATGTATTATGTTGTTAATGATCTTTGTTTATGATTATTTGATGCAATTATGTTCCCTAGAGATGTTAGTTGATCATATAATTTAAATGTTGTAATTAGTGTTACCTTATCTAGTGATTAATGCGAATAATTGGTTTTTTTTTAAATTATTCCATATTTTATTGCCAGTTAGCCTAACTCTCTAGGGTTGCATGACGGGGCTTCACATTTGGTATCAAAGCCAGGTTACAACACTAAGACCTCTAGATTGTTGTTTTTCTAAGTTAAGTAATTTCTTCTTTGTGGTGAGTTGGTAATGGTACCTTCCACCTATGTGCATTAGTATGACATTAGAAGGTTGATAAGTTTATAGACTTGTTCTTTGATTATGCCTTGTTTTACTTATGTGTCTATGTGTTCTCTTTTCCTCTTCTCAGATAATGTGATGATATATATTTGACAATATGTCTTCCCTAAATGTTAGTGCTTGTTTATTGTTGAGGATTTGAGTTTCTCTTGTGGTCATTAGTGTATTATAAGAAAGAAGCATGGTTACTGTTAGTGCATGTACTTAAGTATTGGAATGATGTAATCATTTGGTGAGCCATGTGTTTATGTGATGTTGTAATGTGCGAGGTATCTTAACTTGGTTGTTGATAACCTAACATCTAATTCCTAGTTGGTCATGACCTCATGTGGAAGAATTGTTGTGATTTATGAAAGTTATCATTGTGTATGCTTGTGTAAGAACTATGTGCAAGAGATCAAATTGGAGCTTGTGTTGGATCCATGAAATCATGAATTTGATACTGTAAGTCAATTATAGTTTTGAATTATTCTTGTGTGTGGCATCATACATTTCCTTTGTATGTATTTTCTTGCATAAGGAAGTAATTGCATATGTTCATAGCTTAGTAAAAAGAAATTGTACTGTATTAAAGATAGAAGTTGTTCAAGTAAATAAGTAGCGATTGTGTTGCCTTAGATCCTTGTATAAAAGTTATTTATATAAGAGGATGTAGTTAACTTAATTCTTTGAGTGTTGGTGTACATTCTCTAACACATTCTAGACCTTGTGTCCTTGAGTGTTGTGTAGCGGATACTCCCTTTTTGTGGCTAAAATTAGTCACATCGTGATGTGAATTTGTTTTGTAATTTGGTCATTTTGAAATTTTGATGGTTGTTTCATGTGTTGTTGGGGGTTAACAGTGAATTTTCTCTCTTTGAACTTTCATTTGACAGGAGTGGTCACCAAAACTCTTTCATTTATACTTGATTTATTGTTGGAAATTGCCGGCACTCTTAGATCACATGATACCCCTTAAAGGTAGAGAATTGATATCCTTCTCATCTTTATTGAACGACTGTGCCTATCTTATGAACAATTGCTTAATATGGATGCGAATATTGGAAATAGAAATTGAGATACTAATGTATTATGTTTCCACCCTAGTCTGTGACTTCTAGGAGTAAGTCAAGTTTTAAGGGGGGAGGATGTAGTGCCCCTCTGTTTTCACCTGGGTTATGTAGGAAGTCTGGCAAAGTAATCTGGAGATGAAGATGGAACATGAGCTTCTATAAGTAAAATGCATATTGTTATGTTACTATTACAGACATTTGATGCAGTAGTATGTTGTTAGGATAGGTGAAAAGGGCGACATCGTACCATTGAACGTATGGACATATGTGAATGAGATACGAATGTTAGAGTTCCTTTCCTAGTGCTTCGGCTATTATGTGTACTCTAATTGGTATGTTTGAGTGAACAGGTATCAGGCATGGACTCATTTGTAATTAATAAACTATTTGTTAATAAATTTGGTGCGTGTGTGTGTTGTCAATATATTCTATTTTTTTAACATAAATCTTTTAATTACGTCATTGATGAGTTGTCTTGGATAGTGAATCCAAAATTAGACTGAATCTTTCTGTTAGTGGGAAGGAAATAAATGTAATCAATTTTCTGGAGAGAGTGGACGTGGGTAACATTGGGGAGTTATTGCATTTAAGTTATTTTACTTACTATTTTTGAGGCCATGGGGTCGATATATGCTCCTGTCGTGGCATTATCAAGGAGAAGGAGGAAGGGGGCTCCGGTGGGAAATTTCAGAGAAAGGAAAAGGTGGAACTTGTGGGAAATTTGATTCTTGGGTTTTGGAATGAGATTTATTGAGCAAGTCTGAGGATAACGTTGATTGGGGCTACAAAGAATTAATTCTTCCTATGTAAATTTTACCAGGTATGTTGCTGAGTATATTATCTAAAATTTATTTTGTAAAGGAATGTCATAAAATGTGCAATAAGGGTTTTATGTTTGTCTAATGTCGCTTATCTATGAAATTTGTTTTAAATCATTTCCAAAATTTCATTATAACTTGTGCATGACAATAGGATTGAAATGTGATTTTCTTTACAAATTGCTTGAACTGTACTATTTGTTGCTTTTCTGAAACCTATTGACTTCTTCCTATCAACTATTATCTTTCCCTCAAAACAATTCCATAAACTCTATTAATCCTACAGGTTGTTGTGTGAAATATGGTTTTCATTTATTGTAATTTCTACTTGATATAAAATGTTTATATGTACAGTTAATGATTTCATTAAATCATTCGTATAAGGCGTCCAATCTTAGTGGACGTTTCAAAATATAAGTACCTATATTATTAGAGGGTATTGATGTTAGGGTTAGCTAGTAGAAGATATCAATTAAATGCAAATAAAGATTAAACAAAGAAATGGAAATACACAGAATTAATAACAGCGAGAGACAAGTTTTAACGTGGTTCACCCAAACTCGGGCTACATCCACCAAACAGAGAGTCTAATATTATTATCCAGTAAATCAAACTGATTACAACCAATAATCCCTGCAACTCAATACCGTTGCAAATGCTACAATACAATATATCAAAACCCTAACCCTTAGCTGCTTTTATCAGGCCTTTTTGTCGGTTACAAAAAATTAGGGTTTTCTTATGTCGGTCACAAAAAATAGGATTTTTTATGTCGGCCCTAAAAAATAATTCAGGGGTTGTGCCCCCGAACCCCTACCCAACGAGGATACATGGCTAGTGTACAGTACTTTCCTAATCAATCACCACCTACCAACAATCTCCCACTTGGAGACTGATCAGGCTCCACACCAAACAATCTCCCACTTGGAGACTGAGCCTGGACGACACCACTGTGCATGTAGCTCCCACTGGAAATAAGCACCCTGGACTCTACTGTTATGTTTATATTGTTTTCAGTCTAGAAGACCAACTGAAGCTGAAGAGGAGCTCAGCTTCTCCCTTGTCACTACCTTTGTAAACATTCCGCTAGATTTTCATCTGTATGTATCTTTTCCAGCCTTAACTATCTATTATCCAACACTGAATGAATAAAGTGATACCTTAACTGTATGTGTTTGGTCTTTAAATGCAAAGCAGAATTCTTTGCAAATTTTTGACACTCTGACTATCTGTATACAAAGAACTGTTAGCCTGTTGTTTGCCCAATTCTTCCATGAAAGAGGTCAGCCATATCATTTCCTTGCTTGCCTCAGTTGTAGCTACATACTCTACCTCTATGGTGGATAAAGCAACCACATTTTGCAATCCTGAGATCCAGCTCACTGCTGTCCCACCTACAGTAAAGACATAACCTGTAGTACTTCACCTGCTATCAATATCCCCTGCTAAATCTGAGTCTACATAGCCTACTAAATCAGTATTAGAGCCCCCAAAACATAAGTGTTTATTGGATGTACCTCTCAAATATCTGAGAATCCATTTTACTGCATTCCAATGCTCAAATCTGGGATGACTCATATACCTGCTAACAACTCCTACAACATGTGTAATATCTTGTCTCGTACATACCATGGCATACATTAAACTTCTTACAGCTGAAGCATATGGTATCTTGGACATTTTTTCTTCCTCCTCTTGTGTCTTAGGACACATCTCCTTAGTCAATTTCAAATGACTAGGCAAAGGTGTGCTGACAGCTTTTGCATTCTCCATGTGGAATCTCTGCAACACCTTTTCAACATAAGCAACCTGAGATAAAGTCAATTTTCTGTTCATCCTATCTCTGCAAATTTTCATACCAAGGATTTGTTTTGCTGCCCCCAAATCCTTCATATCAAATGACTGTGCTAACTGTTATTTTAATTCTCTTATGTGATCCATGTTAGACCCAGCTACAAGCATGTCATCAACATATAAACATAAAATAATGTAGCCGTCATTATCAAACCTCTTAAAATAAACACAATGGTCAGAATTACACCTGTTGTAGCCTTGCTCAGCCATAAAACTATCAAATTTCAAATACCATTGCCGAGGTGCTTGTTTCAGGCCATACAAACTCTTCGCCAATCTGCACACCAGTTTCTCCTTACCTTTGACCTCAAATCCTTGGGGCTATTCCATGTATATCTCCTCCTCCAAATCACCATGGAGAAAGGCAGTTTTCACATCTAGTTGTTCTAAATGCAGATCTTCAACAGCCACAATACTTAAAACAATACAAATAGAAGTCATCTTGACAACTAGAGAAAATATCTCATCAAAATCAATGCCCTTTTTCTGTATAAATCCTTTTACAACTAACCTGGCCTTAAATCTTTTCTTACCTCCATCTTCCTCTTTCATCAGGTAAACCCATTTGTTTGGTAAAGCCTTTGTACCTGCAGGTAACTTACATAATTCTCAAGTCTGATTTTTCAGCAAGGAGTCCATTTCTTCTTTCATAGCAAGCTCCCACTGAACCTGTGTATCCACCTACATAGCTTCATCATACCCTTCTGGTTCACCGGCATCTGTTAACAAAATAGAATACAAAGAGGGAGAAAACCTTTCAGGAGGTCTACTTAGCCTTGTTGACCGTCTAACATTCACTGGAGTTTGTGGTATTTCTGGTTACTATTGCGGAGCATGAGGAACCATTGGAAAATCACTATTTGGAGTATCATCTAGTACCACATAATCTTTTTCTTTCTTCTCATGCTGCTACAACTGATCTTTGTTCAACACCTTCTCATTGAATATAACATCCCTACTTCTCACAATTTTCTGATTTTCAAAATCCCAAAGCCTATAACCAAATTCATCAATGCCATATCCAACAAAGGTACACTTTTTTGATTTTGCATCCAGCTTGGTTCTATTTTCAAAATCTACATGTGCAAATGCTTCACATCCAAAGGTTTTGAGAAAAGAATAACTCACCTTCTTACCTGTCCATGCTTCCTCTAGAATACCACAACCCAAAGGAACTGAAGAACCTATGTTAATTAAATATACAATAGTGTTGACAGCCTCTGTCCACATTTTTAAAGGCATCCCAGCATGCAATCTCATGGTCCTTGCATGCTCCATTATTGTCCTATTCATGCGTTCAGCCACTTCATTTTCCTGTGGAGTCCCTAGAACCATTTTTTGCCTGCGAATTCCATTAAAAGAACAATAATCTTCAAATTCTTTGCTGTAATACTCACTGCCATTATTAGATCTAAGACATTTTAATCTTTTACCCGTCTCATTCTCAACCAAGCTTCTCCATTTCTTAAATGTTTCAAATACATCATATTTCTACCTAAGGAAATAAATCCATACCTTCCTAGTTGCATCATCTATGAATGTAACATAATATCAAGATCCACCAAGAGAAGATACCTGAGCTGGTCCCCATACATCGGTATGCACAAGCTCCAACTTTTCATTTTTCTTTTGCTTCCCATCCTTGAGAAAACTGACTCTCTTTTGTTTTCCATACACACAACTTTCACAGAAATCCATATTAATACATTTCAGACCTGGTAAAACTTTCTTAGAATGAAGTACCTTCATACCTTTTTCACTCATATGCCCAAGTTTGTTATGCCATAGTGTTGTTTCAGAACCTGCAACAACTTTTCCAGTCTCTTCCTACAAACCTGCAGCAACTGTTCATGAACCTGTTTGTTTTTTCTCTGTAACAGCTAAAGTAGAAGGAACAGTATGACCTGTACAAAGATATAAGTTGCCTACTTTCACACCTTTTGCTACTACTAAGGTACCTTTTGAAACCTTCTAATTTTTATCAGTAAATGTAACAGTGTAACCTTGTTCAGTTAGCTGCCCTACTAAAATTAAATTCCTACTGAGCCTTGGAACATGCCTTACCTCTTGTAGTAGCCAATTATTCACATTCTGCAACTTAATCTTGATTCTTCCCTTTCCAACAATCTGACAGGGTCCGTTATCTCCCAAATAAACTAGCCCAAAATCCCCTTTGACATAATCTAGAAAATAACTTCTATGGGGCGTAGCATGAAATGAGGCCCCTGAATCTAAAACCCATGAATCATCAACATTATCTAGGGAAAGAATCAAAGCATCATCTTCAGATTTATTACTTACCACATTTGTTTCCTTATTGCCTTCTTGTTTGTCTCCTTCTTTATTTTTCTGAGACCAGCAATCTTTCTTCAGATGACTTGGTTTCCCACAGTACTAGCAATCCTTCTGTCCTCTAGTTTGGGATCTTTTGTCCTTTAATTTTCCTCATGACCTCCCATGACCTCTAGAACCTTTTCCTCTCTCCTTTGATCTGCCCCTACTTTCTGTATTCAAAACACTACCTGATGTGGATCCACCTGAGCTTTTCTTACGAATTTCTTCACTCAGAATAACACCAACAACATCATCAAATTTCAGGGTATTTGAACCAGAAACAGAGTTACTAACTGCCATTACCAAACTATCCCAGCTTTCAGGTAATGAACATAATATTAAGAGAGCTCTAACTTCTTCATCAAATTTTACATTTAAAGAAGTCAATTGACTGACAATCGTATTAAATTCATTTAAATGACCTGTCACAGATCCACCTTCAACTATTTTCAAACTAAACAAACACTTCATGAGAAATACCTTATTTGAGGCTGAGGGTTTTTAATACAATTTAGCCAAAGCTTTCATCAGACCATCTGTTGTCTTCACTTCCGTTATATTGAATGCCACCGATGGTGCTAGGCACAACTGAATGGTTCCCAGTGCCTTTCTGTCAAGAAGATTCCAATCATCATCAGACATTGTTGCCATTTTCTTGGATACTCCTTCCAACAGCATCCATAAATCCTTTTGATAGAGGTAATCCTCCATCTACATCTTCCATAACTGATAGTTCTGCCCATTGAATTTATTGACCTCCAATTTACCCTCATCTGCCATTGCTCCCACTCAATCGTGAGACTTTCCTGCAGATGATAATCGAACACAACCCGCTCTGATACCACTTGTTAGGGTTAGTCGGCAGAAGATATCAATTAAATGCAAATAAAGATTAAACAAAGAAATGGAAATACACAGAATTAATAACAGCAAGAGACAAGTTTTAACGTGGTTCACCCAAACTCGGGCTATATCCACCAAATAGAGAGTCTAATATTATTATCTAGTAAATCAAACTGATTACAACGAACAATCCCTACAACTCAATACTGTTGCAAATGCTACAATACAATATATCAAAACCCTAACCCTTAGCCGCTTTTATAAAGCCTTTTTGTCGATTACAAAAAATTAGGGTTTTCTTATGTCGGTCACAAAAAATAAGATTTTTAATATCGGCCTGGCGAGGATACATGGCTAGTGTACAGTACTTTCCTAATCAATCGCCACCAACAATTGAGTTGCATAGAGAAATTTCTAAAAGAAAGAATTTATTTTTTTATGGGTGTTGACCTTAGGAGTTTTAATGTAAATCTGTGATAGATTTTATGGTAATAACCAAAAGAAGTTTCCAATCTACCTTCTATGGCATCAACCAAGATAGTATTCTTATCTGCATCGAATCTTATCCTTATGCCATCGACTCTTTCACATAATAGAATAATTTGCCATTAATCATTTCATTTAGGCACCATTTAGGATATAATAATAATCTGATTTAGATGTATAAGGCACTGATTTAGGTTTAATGTTAAGATGTTTTAGATCATTCCTTTATGTGCCACTCTTAGTTTTAAAGTTCTCAATGATAAGTTGATTTAGACTCTAATTGTTAAAGTGTTGACTTGTAGTTATAAGTTAGATTTGTTTAGTTTCTTTTGCAAGGAAACAACCCATATGGGTATGTTTTTAACTATTTAATCTACAACTATATGACAATGAACCATACTAGAGTTCATTGTTATAACTACATTATTTTCCCTATGGCTTTAATAAAACTAGGGGTTTTTAGAAATTAATCTATTTATTGTCTTGTTCATGGGCAATGATTTAGCCATTAAGTAGATTTGGTTGTATATGTGGCAGTAAAATGACTTGAATGTATATACATAATTAAATCTACTTGGCTGAGTAATAATTTTTTTCCTCCTCTTCAATGGCATCAAGGAAATGTCTTGAGTCTATAAATACCTTGCTACTTTCACCTTTCAACCTTGCATGAATCTTCATCATCTATTGTTGTGATCTATCTCCATTATGAAAAAACCTGTATTAAGAAACCATAGCTCATCCCAGAAGATTTTGATCATTCTCAAAATAAATTCCCACAAAATGGTACTATTTTGGCTGACAAGATTCAAGTTGGTGATAGAAAACCCAAGTACCAGCTCTAAAGACTTTTCAACAAACCCATTTTGCACATATCCTATAATCTTTGTATTAGAATGCATAGAACCTGTTGTTTCACATCTTGAAAACTCTAATAAGTTAAATTACCTAATGATTCTACTAAGTAGATTGTGTGCCTCCCCATGCTTCCACTTTGTGGTTGTTTTTGCTTCAAAAATTTTTAAAGCCTTTAAACCAGTCTGAATTGTGATTTTGCAATCATGGATTGCTGAGAGACCACATTCCTGTATGGCATTATATCAAGAAGTACACGTGCTAACTCTATGCTTCCATAATTTTAACTATTTCACCCTTTATGATGTGTTGGATGCCTTTATCATAAGTATTTCATTTATGGAAGAAATGTGTTGTTTGTGTTATCGTTATATTAAAAAAAAATAGAATGTATGTGTTGGATTTCATTAGTTTTAGTTAGGAGTTAGATTGACATATACTTTCTTTTTATAATAGATTTATTTTGGCAATAAACTTTCATATGATATTATTTGTGGGAAATATGCTTGGAATGTCATAATATCTACCTTATTTCTGTTTTTGGGTGGAAGTTAATTTAGTAATATAGACATATTCAATATCTTTAAAATCTCTTATAAATATAGATTAGATGTTGAGCTAAATTAATAAAATGAGTTTTTAAATTTTAGAAATTTTATCATGGATGTTAAAATAAATATACACTAGTTTATCTTTCTTTATAAAATCATTCCATTAATGTTTGTAGAATCATTGTTGGATTTAGAAAATAAAGTTAATTATGAAATAAGATTTATGCAATAATGAAGCTTTGTATAGACAATTGTATTACTTAAAAGATCCTTGCTTTCACATATAATTTAGGTAGAAAGTTTAAATTATTTATTTTATCTTTATTAATTTTTAATGACAAGTGGCATTGGAATAGAAATGTTCTTTTCTTAGAAACTAAATCCTCACTAGTTAAGAATCAAATCAGCTTTATAATTATTCTCTTTGATTTGTTGATATTTTAGATCATTTTAGTAAGTAAAGAAAGATATTTAAAGAATATATCATGTTTGTTCAAATAGAAAGATTCTATCCAATAAATATATGAATTTATTTGTAATATCTTTAAAAGAAATTATTTTAGATAGGAAGAATATTCTTACATATGTAAATGGATTTAATTTGTAGTAAGAATATGTTTTGAAAAAGAATATTTTTAGTTGATATTTGGAAAAAGTTATAGATGTCTATGTTTTCTTCTTGTATTAAAATAAACTTGTATCTAAAATAAAATAGTGATGTCTTCTTATTTACACTTATCCTTAGTGCAATTGATCTAATAGAAAAAATAGCATGTGTGAATGATTTTAGTAGGATTATATTATATTTATTCATTGTTAAATTATTCTTTTACTTAAACCTTTCTAATTACTTTTCATAGAATTTAGGCTTAATAAATGTTAGATTTAAGATTAACATGATTTTAACTAAATACTTAGAATTAGAAGAGAAACTTTGTTGGTTAGTAAAATAGATCATGTAATGTATAGCTTTGTTATTAGGTAATTAGTATTAGTAAAAGAAAAGTATTTTAGAAATGTAAGTAAATTTGTATAATAAAATTCTATAATGATCATATGTCTTACTTGTGCAAGAAAATAAAGAATAAGATTATTGTTGAAATTATTCCATCCTTGTTATTGAGAGTGTGTTTTTCAGCTACTAGATAGTGGTTTGAAATGATTTATTTATTCTTTATAGATTTAAAGATAGTTAAGTGCAAATATATGAATTTATGTTACTATTTCATGAATAATAGCTTGATATGAAAAAAAAATGTTTTGCTTAGTCGAAAGAGTTTTAGGATTTTGTTTACTCAAAATTGTTGTGCATTTGAAAGTGAACGTCGATGTGGGACCCTTGTGTTATAGTGGTGTCTAGTGTCTGTATCTTTGGGAAAGTTGATTCCAGAGGCCAGGAGGGGTAGTCATGGATATGACCCTAATGATTATGTAATCTTGCTAACGGTTGTATATGCATTTGGTTTTATGTAATGTTTACTTTCCTCTATTTTTGGTTCTTGTGGTTGTGACAACTAAGTAAGATGACCCATGCCTTGCTTGGTGTTCCTATTCTTGTGGTTTTGTTGATGTCATGTTTGTAATGTGGGTGTAGATTTCTTCTTGAATATTGTGGTTCATTATTGTTTTGAACATGGAATAAATATTGTGTTGGTTTATGTGATCGAGCAAGAGGACCCATGCCTTGCTCTGGATACTTTTTGTTGAGATTTGTATGCAAGAAGGTAAATACCTTGCATAGTATATGAATACTTGTCGTTATGTTTGGCTTGATGGATAAGGTCTTCTCGATGCAGGTGGGAAAGTGGCTTCCAATGTGGGGCTGCTGTCCAAAGTGGCTGCCAAGATAACCCATTGGAAGTTGTTAATCCAGTGATAACTTAAGAATAAATTTGGAGGGTTAGGGGGGCCTTTCACATTAATCAAGATAAAGTATGCCTCACTCATGGCTCAAGTGCTCATTTAGGCTTGAGATGAGATGAGAAGGCCATGGTTGGTAAGATCAACTTCCTTGTCCTCACAAAAGGAATGTTGGTTCTGTATGTGTCAACCTATGGGGCTGGTGCCTAGAGAGAGGCTGCTAGGATAACCATAGATGGGGGCTAGTTTCTAGAGAGAGATAGCCTGGATAACCCATGCTAGGACCATGCGATGAAACTCTTCCCTATTGCAGTCTAGCATTCCCTCTTGTTGTTCATCTCTATGTTGTATGACTACCTCTGAAAGTTCTGTTAAGTGTGGAAGTGATGTTTTAATGCTTATAATGTCTTATTGGACAGTGTTGTACTTGAGTAGTTCTTGTACCTATCAGTCCTTTGTCTTCTTGTCTAGTTATTGTTGCGGAACCTTATGTTATCTCCTAGCTCAGGGGGTGGACCTCAGGGTTCCACATGGTCAGGTGGAAGAGCTTAATCCATTGGTTTTCTTGGCATCATGGTTCGTGTTCATGGCAGAGGTGACTTTCCAGTTCCAAATTTGTATGGCATTCAAAATTTGTACTATGCTTCCAGAATTGTATAGTCCTGACTTATATTGTAATTTGATGTAATCAGTCAAGAAGTCTTGTAATCATGTAAACTTGTGTTTGATCTCATTTGTACTTGTACTTACCTTGTAAATTGAAAGGTGTAATCTTCATATGATGTATCAAAATTGCATATGGGCATGTGTGATGTATTATGTTGTTAATGATCTTTGTTTATAATTATTTGATGCAATTATGTTCTCTAGAGATGTTAGTTGATCATATATTTTAAATGTTGTAATTAGTGTTACCTTATCTAGTGATTAATGTAAATAATTGGTTTTTTTTTTAAATTATTCCATATTTTATTGCCAGTTAGCCTAACTCTCTAGGGTTGCATGAAGGGGCTTCACATTGAAAGAATTGCTAATTCCTCTATTGTTAGCATTATTCACTAACATATTTCTGCATTCATTTGATCTATGACCATACCTCTTACACTTGAAGCATTGACTGGAGAAGGATGGATCATTTTGATTTACTGTGTTTCTATACTAAGTAGCTTTATGACCAAATTTATTGCAATTGAAACAATTTCCATTGAATGATGGATATCTTTGAGCATTAGGCCGTCTCACTAGAGGTTTTCGAGTGTTGTTTCTCCTTTTCCTTGGTTGAAAATTTCTTTGTCCGGATCCGGAGCTTTCACCTTTTTCATACTCAAGATCATGCTTATCATCATCCTTTTTTTAACCTTCAATTAGCACTTCAAGTTTTGCTGGGCTTATCTTGAACTTCTCCTTATACTCATTTACAATTTCTAGATCATGTCTAAGAGTGATAATCTATCTCTCAAGTTCTCTCTCATTATTTCTACTTTCTTGTAGATTAGATTCTAGGAGACCAGCTATCGCTTCCAATCTGCAGCATTCTTCAGATCTCTCTTTCAGATTTTGATTTATCTCTTCTTCAGCTTTCTTCCTATCTTCAATTTCCTTGGTTAGTCTCATCACTCCAGTTTCCATCTCATGTTTTAGGATAGTAACTTCTTTAGCGAACTTTTCACATTCCTTTGTCTTCTCATTCAGGGCCTTGTCTTCATAATGCTTTCCCAGTTGAAGAGGTTGCTCCTTTCCTTTTGTATTGGATTTTCTCAATTTTTCTTTTAGAATCTCAATGAAATCTTCAGCCTTTTTGAGGTTATTTTGTAGCTCTTGAACTTCTACCTTAGACTACTCAAGATCATCTAGGGCGAGATTAAGTTGCCCTTGAAGGTTATATTCATCCATTTTACTATCTTCCCAGATCTTCCTTAAGCTGTTAAACTGTCATGTCCCTATATTAGTAATTTATAATTGAATCCATTATCTATTATTAATTCAAATTAAAGATATGAATAATATTATAAAGGGAATATATTTAATATACTTAAATAATATTTATTTAAAACAATTAACAAGATATATTATTATTATATTTATAAATAACACATATAAATAATATAATATAAATCATATATCATTTATTATGATATAAATGATATAATATAAATAATATAAAATAAATAATATATCATTTATTATAATGATATAATATAAACACAAATAATATAAATAAACATCTTTTAACCTATCCTCTTATGTTAAGGGAGTTACGTATGGTTAGAACTAGTTTTACCACAAAAGGAAATTAATATAAAGTAATAAAAATTATGAGGGTAAGTATGTCTTTTACCATCAATCATAATAAGAGACATGCCTCTTCGAACATATCCCTCTAAAGAGAAATAAATAAAGGTTGTGAGATAGAAGGAAAACATCATCAGAAGAAAATATAAAAAGAGTATTCGATAAATACATATATTTAGATCTGCATTATATATATACATTTCTGAGTTATAAATAGGAAAGATATCATAAATTAATATATAGAGATATGTACATCAGCAGCAAATGGAGGAATGATTCAAGTAAATATATATATATAGTAGATAAAGGATGTGATGTCCCGATAGAGATATAAACATTATTAAAAATTATATTCATGATAACACTATAATAATAATGATATTATAATAATAAAAAAAATTATATATATATATATAATAATAATAATAAAGGCAAATTGTATGTTTTGGAAATGTGTGTGGAAACTACATGTATTGCATTTGTGATTCAACCAAGAAGGGAGAATGCATAGACCTTCGTAGATTGCCTATAAACCCCATCTAAGGTTCCATCCCCATAGGCTCGAGACAAGGGGGTTTGGGCATTATGCCCCCGTACTCTTGAGTCAAGGGTTTGGACCATAGAGGGATGGGGGTCCCACATTGGAACATGCCCCATAGGCCCGAGACGAGGGATTGGGTAAAAGGATATGCCCCCATAGGCCTGAGTCAAGGGATTGGGCAATAGGACTGTGGTAGGCCTTTAGGCTACTAAGGGCTTATGTCTTCACCTTCCCTGGCATGATGAATGTTTTCTTTTACCTATGTGTTTCAAAATGCAAGTGTGTTTATGTTGGACTGATGAATACTAGATATTAAAACTAACATGTAGCAATATGGACTTGAATATACATGATGTTGCAGGTACTAATTCAAAAGAACATGTGATCTATTCAACCCAAGGTTACCCCATTAAAAGAGAAGAAACCCTAAACCTAATTCACAAGTGAGTTCTAGGGCAAGTTGGGTAAGGGACATTACAGTGGTATCAGAGTAGTCATCCTGCCATCCTGTGAATAATACTTAATTAATAAATAAATAAAACAACTTGTATAACAATAAAATTCATTAAGTAAATATACTAAATGAAATAGTAAAATAAAGTAATTAAAATATAATTTATAAATAAATATGTAGTAAGATATGTCTAAGTTCTCATAAAGTAATATATTTGAAAAAGTTATTTTCATCGAGCAACTTAATGTTATTTAATAGCTATAAGATTATATCATAATATATAACCCCATATAGTAAATTCAATTAATATTATAAATATTATATGTTGTATAAATACATCATATATAGTTTATATATAGATGTATTTTCAAGAAACACATATATAAATTAATTAATTTGTGATCATAATAACCATGTGATTAGATCCACAACCCTATTAAACATAACTATAACATTTTAAAATAAATAAATAAATAAAAATAAAAATAAAAAAATATTATATACTTTAATATTAAATTTATTATTACGATTTTTTAATGTATACTTTAATATTAAATTACTTATACTTTCCCCTAATGCTTTAATCCTAGTTGTGATTGCTTGAGGACAAGCAATTTTGAGTGGGGAGGGTTGTCATGTCCCTATATTAGTAATTTATAATTGAATCCATTATGTATTATTTATTAAAATTAAAGATATGAATAATATTATAAAGGGAATATATTTAATATATTTAAATAATATTTATTTAAAACAATTAACAAGATATATTATTATTATATTTATAAATAACACATATAAATAATATAATATAAATCATATATCATTTATTATAATGATATAATATAAATACAATTATTATTATTATCTTATATTGTAATATAAATATAAATAATATAATATAAATCATATATCATTTATTATGATATAAATGATATAATATAAATAATATAGCATTTATTATAATGATATAATATAAATACAAATAATATAAATAAACATCTCTTAACCTATCCTCTTATGATAAGGGAGTTATGTATGGTTAGAACTAGTTTTACCACAAAAGGGAATTAATATAAAGTAATAAAAATTATAAGAGGGTAAGTATGCCTTTTACCACCAAGCATAATAAGAGACGTGCCTCTTCAAACATTGAAAGGGAAATAAATAAAGGTTGCGAGATAGAAGGAAAACATCATCAGAAGAAAATATAAAAAGAGTATCCGATAAATACATATATTTAGATCTGCATTATATATATACATTTCTGAGTTATAAATAGGAAAGATGTCATAAATTAATATATGGAGATATGTACATCAGTAGCAAATGGGAGGAATGATTCAAGTAAAAATAAATAAATATATATATATATATATATAAAGGATGTGATGTCCCGATAGAGATATAAACATTATTAAAAATTATATTCATGATAACACTATAATAATAATGATATTATAATAACAATAATAAATTATATATATATATATATATATATATATATATATATATAATAATAAATGCAAATTGTATGTTTTAGAAATGTGTGTGGAAACTGCATGTATTGCATTTGTGATTCAACCAAGAAGGGAGAATACATAAACCTTAGTAGATTGCCTATAAACCCCATCTAAGGTTCCGTCCCCATAGGCCTGAGACAAGGGTTTGGGCATTGTGCCCCCATAGGCCTGAGTCAAGGGTTTGGACCATGAAGGGATGGGGGTCCCACATTGGAACATGCCTCCATAGGCTCGAGACAAGGGATTGGGAAAAAGGATATGCCCCCATAGGCCCGAGTCAAGGGATTGGGCAATAGGACTGTGGTAGGCCTTTAGGCTACTAAAGGCTTATGTCTTCCCCTCCCCTGGCATGATGAATGTTTTCTTTTACCTATGTGTTCCAAAATGTAATTATGTTTATGTTGGAATTATGAATACTAGATATTAAAACTAACGTGTAGCAATATGGACTTGAATATGCATGATGCTGCAAGTACTAATTCAAAAGAACGTGTGATCTATTCAACCCAAGGTTACCCCATTAAAAGAGAAGAAACCCTAAACCTAATTCACAAGAGAATTCTAGGGCAAGTCAGGTAAGGGACATTACATAAACTTTTTCAAAGGAACCTCACTCTGATACCAATTGTTGGAAATAGAACAGACAACTGAGAGGGGGGGTGAATCAGTTGTCACAAAACTTTGTATCTTTCTACAGTTAATTCTTTCTTTTGCCACTTAATAACAATTCAATAACTTAACCATGAAAACAATCAATCATAAGTGTAAGAGCAGCAACACAATAACACACTTGACACCAAGATTTTTGGCGTGGAAAGCCGGTTAAGGAAAAAACCATGGTGGGGGTTAACACACAAGAATTAATACCCTGTTAAAAGTATTTTATAAATGGGAATGCACATGCATTCGGGCTCACTACCCAGAGCTCACTACTCAAATGGAAGCTCACTGCCTATAGAAATATTACAAGAGAATAACAAAGATTTTGAACTAAAGAATAGCATCTACCCATGCAAGAGTTTCAGTTCTGGTTAAGTGCAAAAACTGATCTTACACATTCCATCTTTGCTCTGCTCTTCTTACTACTCTGCCTTCATCTGCACCTTAGATTTCTATTATTCTCACATACACCTTGTTCGCATGCACACACCTCAAATCATCCAATTCCATCGGTTATATATATCCACAGCATGATTTACAATCATTTTACCAGTCAGCTTCAAAAACATTTAGAACTTTGTTGTGTATTCTGCTTTGTCAGCTAGAGCCTGGTGATAGGTAGCTGTAATGTGTTGCAGCTTGTGGAGGATTCATTTTCTGATTATATTTGAGCTTCTGTAATGTAATGAGTTGTCCAAATCAATAAAAGAACATTCTATTTTCTGTGTGCAATTTCTATTGTTGTGTGTTTTAAGATTTACCCCCTTCATCAAGTGGTATCAAAGCAAGGGTTCTTGGGTGCTATAACATGCTGCAACCTATGGAGGATTCATTCTCTGATTGTATTTGAACTTCTGTGATCTAATGAGTTATCTAAATCAATAAAAGAACATTTTATTTTCTGTGTGGAATTTATGTTGTGTATTTTGTGATTTACCCCCTTTATCAAGTGGTATTAGAGCAAGGGTTCCTGAGTGTGTAGACAGATTGCCGACCGTGAGGCAATAATTTGCACTAGGATCTGAGGTTGTGGGTTTGCTGTAGAGATCAAGATACCTCCACGAAGAAATCTCATTGGAAGAAATGCTTTGACAGAGGAGGGTTTTAGAGCCCTGTAAAGGTAAATCGATGCATCGCAAGAGGAGCTGCAAAGAGGGTTTGAGCTAAGAACAAGAGAAGAAAGTGAGGATGAAGCTGAAGAAGAGCTATCAGAGGAAGAACAAGAAGCTGAAGGAGATCCTACAGAAGTTGAGTTGTTAAGGGCCATTTCAAAGATCAGAAAGAGGCCCAGGATTAAAGTTTCTACCTATTCTAGAGATTTGAATCCAGAACAGCTTATTGATTGGATCAATGACATGGAGGAATATTTTGAGTATGAAGACGTGGAGGACCTAGATCGGGTCAAGTTTGCAAAAACAAAGTTGAAGGGTTGTGCCAGTATTTGGTGGAAGGAGGTCCAGTTGGAGAGAAACAGAAGAGGAAAAGGAAAGATCACCAAATGGGATCAGATGGTGGACAAACTGAAGAAGCAATTCAGTCATGTAGATTATGAGATGGATTTGTTGAAGAAGCTGCAAGGATTGAATCAAGGTAACAAGTCTTTCAAGGAGTATACAAAAGAGTTTTATAAGATTACTATTAGGACAAGCCATGCAAAGGCCAACAAGGAGAAGGTAGCTCGTTACATTAATGGGTTGAGGCCAAGTATTCAAGAGGATTTGAACTTGGTTAAAATGACCACCATAGAAGATGCGTACCAGTTTTCCTTAAAGGTGGAAGAGAAGTTGAATAAAATATTTGAAAGCAAGCAAAGAGGAAGAGGTCAGGGAAAAAGAACTGGTGGAAGACCCTATGGAGGTCATAATGAAGATCAAAAGAAAAGTGAAGAAGCTAGCACCAGTCAAAATCAGAGAGGAGATAATGCCTACTGTCCTCGTGACCAAAACAATGGTGAGCAAAGAGGAAGAGGAAGAGGCTAACCTGAGCAAGGACCTGGAAGAGGAGGTTTCAAAGGAACCTATTTCCAATGTGGAGAAGAAGGGCATCGAGCATATGAGTGTCTGCAACATCAAGGAAGAACAAATAGAAGACCTGAAGGTAATGCATGACTTGCACATGTAGATGAAGATGCACAGTCTGAGCATTTTGAAGATGTTGAAAGGGGAGAAACCCTAGTTGTCAAAAGAACCTTATTGAATGAGGAGAAGGAACTAGATCAAAGGAAGAGCTTATTCCGCACCAAGTGCAAATGTGAAGGTAAGTGTTGTGATATTATTATTGACAGTGGAAGCACTGACAATCTTGTTTCAGAGGAGATGGTTAACAAGTTGAAGTTGACAAGAATCTAAAGCATCCACATCCATATCAGATTGCATGGTTGCAGAAGGACCATAGAGCTTTGGTCAATGAACAATGTTTAGTCAAGTTCAAGATTGGTGACTACCATGATGAGGTGTTGTATGACATTATACGGATCGAGGCATGTCATATGTTATTGGGGAGGCCGTGGCAGTACGATAGGTGTGATGGCCATGCAAACACATATTCCCTAACATAGGATGGAGTTCATCATAAGTTGAAGCCCTAGAAGGAGGTGGAAGAAAAGATATGTAGTACTACCAAAATTTGCTTGGTAGACGATAGAAAATTTTTGGAGGATATGGAGCATGAGCGTCATTGCTTTGCATTGATTCCTAAGATCAGTCAAGAGAAATGTTAAGATGTACCAACAGAAGTCTCAGATTTGTTAAAAGAATTTTAAGATATTGTCTCTGATAATGTACCAAAAGGTTTACCACTGGCAAGGAAGATAAGTCATCAAATGGATTTGATACTAGGAGCCAGTTTGCCAAATAAGGCAGCCCATAGAATGACTCCTGCAGAGAATGAAGAGCTGAACAGACAAGTTCACGAGCTGTTAAGGAACGGACTGATAAGAGAGAGCCTAAGTCTATGTGCAGTACCTGTAGTAAGTTAGCACCAAATAAAGATGAGTGGGGAATGTGTACAGATTCTCGAGCCATCAATAAGATCATGATCAAGTACAGATTTCCATTGCCTAGAATGGATGACATAATGGATTGTTTGAGTGGAGCCAAGTACTTCACGAAGATTGACCTAAAGAGTGGGTATCACTAGATCCAAATCAGAGAAGGAGATGAATGGAAGACAACCTTGAAGACAAAGGAGGGTTTGTATGAGTGGTTAGTCATGCCATTTGGGCTAACCAATGCACTGAGCACATTCATGCGGCTCACAAACGAGGTATTGAAAGAGTTTTTGGTAAGTTTTGTTATTATTTATTTAGATGATATTTTGATTTTAGTAAGACTTGGGATGAGCATCTGATGCATATTAGAAGAGTTTTAGAGAAGCTGAGGGAGGAGAAGTGGCCGATTAATCTGAAGAAATGTAGTTTTGCAAAGGAGTTGGTATACCTGGGATTTGTTGTCTTGGAGGAAGGTCTTAAGCTGGACCCAGAGAAGGTGAGGGCTATCATTGAATGGCCTATGCTAAGGAGTGCTACAAAGGTACAATCTTTTCATGGTTTCACAAATTTTTACAGAAAGTTTATCAAAAATTTTAGTAGCATTTGTTCACCCCTAACTGAGACAATGAGAGGGGATAGAAAAGAGTTTAGATGGACTATAGGAGCAGCCAATAGTTTTGATACATTGAAGCAGAAAGTTACAAAGCAACATGTTTTGACACTTCCAAATTTCAATAAGGTATTTTGGGTAGATTGTGATGCTAGTGGCAGTGCTATATGAGCTGTTCTGAGTCAAGAAGGTAAGCCCATTACCTATTTTAGTGAGAACCTTAATGATGCCAAGAAAAAGTATTATGTTTATGATCAAGAGTTTTATGCAATAGTTCATGCTTTGAAGAAATGGAGACATTATTTGTGTCAAAAGAGTTTGTTTTATATAGTGATCATTAGGCTTTGCAATATCTTAATAGTCAAGGAAAGCTAAATCAAAGGCACTTAAAATGGGTTGAGTTTTTGCAGAGTTATACTTTTGTTTTGAAGCACAGGAGTGGGAAGTCCAATAGAGTTGCAGATGCCTTGAGCAGAAGGAAAAATTTGGTGACAGAAATGAAGATAGAGGTTGTTGGGTTCGATGAGCTCAAAAGTTTGTATCTTGAAGATCCAGATTTTGTAGAGGCTTGGAAAGCTTGTTTAGAACCTGCTACTTTGGATAGGAAAAAATGATTGGATTTCATAATCCAAGATAGCATGTTGTTTAGAGGAAGCTAATTGAGCATTCTGAGGAGTTCCATGAGAGAGAACCTGATTAAGGAGAAGCATAGTGGGGGATTAGCTGGACACTTTGGTCGAGATAAGACCATTGCTATTGTTAGTAAGCATTATTATTGGCCACAGTTGTAGCAAGACATGAGGAAATTTGTGCAAAGTTGTAGAGTGTGTCAAATGGTAAAAGGAACAAGTCAGAATACAGGGCTATATGAGCCATTAGTTGTACCATAGAAGCCATGGGATGATGTTAATATGGATTTTGTTCTTAGTTTACCAAGGACATAGAGAGTACATGATTCCATTTTTGTGGTGGTCGATAGATTCTCGAAGATGGCACATTTTATTCCTTGTAAGAAGACTAATGATGTTCATATTGCATAGTTATTTTTTAGAGAGGTGGTGATACTACATGGTCTACCTAAGAGCATAGTTTCAGATCGAGATACCAAGTTTGTTGGTTATTTCTTGAAGACATTATGGAAGAAGTTGAAGGCAAATTTGAAATTCAGTTCTGCACACCATCCATAGACTGATGGATAGATGGAAGTGGTGAATAGGAGTTTGGGTAACCTGCTACGATGCTTAGTAGGAGATAAGCCCAAGGGATGGGATTTGATTTTACCACAGGCAGAATTTGCTTACAAAAATTCTATCAATAAAAGCATAGGTAAATCACCATTCCAGATTATTTATGGGAGTAGTCCAAGAAATGCTTCAGAGTTAAGGAAGCTGGACAAGGGAGAAAAGACAAGTGCCGAAGCCGAAGACTTTAGAGAACACCTGAAGAGTTTACATGAAGAGGTGAGAAAGCACATTAATAAGATGAATATTCAATACAAGGCTAAGGCAAATCAAAAGAGGAGATATAAGGAATTTTAGGTAGAAGATGAAGTTATGGTTCACTTGAGAAAAGAGAGGTTTCCAATTGGAACATATAATAAGTTGAAAATGAAGAAATTTGGACTGTGCAGGATTCTGAAGAAGTATGATTCAAGAAATGCATATGAGGTAGAGATTCCAAATGGGATCAACATTTTCCATGTGTTCAACATTGTTGATTTAACATAATATCACGAAGGTGGAGTAGATGATGGACCAGCAGAAGAATAGTGGAGTATTCTGGCATCTACTTCGAAGGAGGAGATATAAGAGATCTTGGATAGCCATGTGGGAAGTACTCAGAATAGGCAATATGAAGAATATCTGGTAAAGTGGAAAGGAAGGCGTGTTGAAGATTCTTTATGGTTATCTAAGGCAGAAGTTGACCGTTTGGGGTTTTCCTCAAACACCTAAGATGTCACAAGGTCACTTCTCAAAATTACCTTGGGTGTCTGATGCAAGAGCATCCAATGGTGTAAGGGCAATCTTGCATCACCCAAAAAAATGATGATGCTTCAAAATAGTTGATGTTGTTTTAATTTCTTTTCAAAATTAGTAATTATGGTTCCATAATTGCTTGGATAATGATGTAGAACTTTTAGTTTTTCCAAACTGCTATTTTTAGAAAGTTTGCATTTGGGCATGGATTGAAGCAAAAATTTACAAAACGCTTCATAAATGAAAAATAAGACCTTTGGTGAAGGAATCATGCAAAGATCATTTGTGAGTTAAAAGATATTAAAGTTTTTGTTTTCCAAAAAATGCTTGAAAATTATTCAAATTCAGGTTTGAGGCAATAAATGGCCCCATACAGGCCTAAAAATGCATGGAACAATAGAGCAAGTTCTTATCGCGTAGAGTACTCTGCAATCTTTCTAGCACTTTAAACAGTTTGTCAATCCGACACCCGAATCAAAAGTTATGGCTCCCAAAAGTTGACCTATTTTTGGAGGGAGATGCAAATTTTGAAATTTGACTGGAGGCCACCAAAAAGGGCTGTTAATAACCATTTTTGGGAACCCTTGGAGAAGTAGAGATAAGGGGGAAAGTGTAGAGTCAATAAAAAGTAGGAAAATAGAAACCCTAGCTTATTTGGGGTTATAGCAGGTAGAAGGTTCCAGAGCTTGGTGATAGGTAGTTGTAATGTGTTGCAGTCTATGGAGGATTCATCCTCTGATTGTATTTGAACTTTTGTAATGTAATGAGTTGTCCAAATCAATAAAATAACATTCTATTTTCTATGTACAATTTGTGTCGTTGTGTGTTTTAAGATTTACCCCCTTCATCAAGTGGTATCAAAGCAAGGGTTCATGAGTGTTGTAATGTGTTGCATCTTGTGGAGGATTCATCCTTTGATTGTATTTGAGCTTCTGTGATGTAATGAGTTGTCCAAATCAATAAAAGAATATTCTATTTTCTGTGTGTGATTTATGTTGTTGTGTGTTTTGTGATTTACCCCATTGATCAAAGATCAACCCAAAACCACAAAATTAACCTTAAGAAGAATCCCATGTCTTCACAAGAGTCTAGAAACTATTCAATATATTAATGGCTTTATTTTTTGGATCAAGGCAAATTGATTCTACAATTCTTCAAAGTCTATATTATATCCTACTTGGATCAAGAGCTAAATACATTTATCCTTCACATTTAGTTTCCTAATATAACATTTATTACATGCTTTATAATTCACATTTGTCACCTATTAATCTAGGTTGATTTATGCTTAATTATGTGCATTTATTTAATTGGCCTAAATTCTTCGTTGGAAAAGTATCTTTCCTTTACATTTTTGGTGAACCCATTAGATCTAACACCCCTAGGGTTTAACCTTAGTCCTATTACTTTCTAGAGTTTCAAATTTATACTTTTTGACTGCATTATCATTTTTTAGATCTCGTTATGGTTTGTATTCCTACTTATTACTATTTCATTACTACATCTTTCCTTTTAGTGTTTGTGTATAGATTGTGTAACCTTATTTTTCCCACCCTACCCACCTTTGGCTACCTCATTAGGGTGTTATTTTCAAATATGATATATTACTATTTTTTAAAGAAAAAAATTGAGTGATTTATAATTCCTTATCTACCTATCTTTCATAAGGCTTATTACTTTGTTTATTCCACAAACTACTCATGATCCTAATTTTCCCTTGAGAAGTGCTTGTTTAAACCCTAATGTGGTTGTCAACTCTAATGAAACTAAGTTTTTTTCTAATGCTCATGTTGAGAGCAATTTGAATGATAATCAAGACTATGACCGTGACACCCACATGGAGCAACAAGATGTTGCAAATGAACTTGTTTATTTGGCTAATGTTTAAAATCCTAGACACAACTAGCAAACATAATTTACAATATGTTTACTAATAAGCCACATAGATTAGAGGTCTTGCAAGTTGAACTAGTGCTAAGATTGCTTCATCTACCTTCTTGTGTGGTGCATCTACCTCCCCTCCATCTTAAACTATACATACTTCCACCATTACCGCAAATCACATAGCATTACTCCTACTACCATTCCCACCCCATAGCATCACCCATGCTTCCACTACTATGCCTTCCCACAATGTTTATCCTTCCTCCTCTTTCACCCCTTGTTATGGCCTACCTCCTAACTATTCTGACGTAATTGCAATTGGAGGGTCTAATTAAAGACTATATAAGCACAAAACTAAATAAACACACAACTCATGTGTGGCAAATAACAAATAACACAATAATGAATTGATATATTATTCCACAAATGTAGTTAAAACATAGCTTCAAGAATTCTGATAAATGCAAGGATTCAACTATTTAATTACGAAAGAGATATTATGAGATTTGGCAAAATTCATATTCATTGTTTTGTTCCAAATCTAACCTATCTTTTTGAATTGTCATCAAATGATATTAGATTTCTCCTTACATAGAAATATGTAGAAATGAATTGTACCACCAAGAAAACATAATACACCATCACTAGTCCATGTGATAAGTGTAGACACTTAAAATTGTCTCATCACCATTTTGTCATGATTAGTTCATCCCTCAATTATTCTTCTACAATTAATTGAATAAAATTCCATTTATTTAATTAATTATTATAATTTCCCTTCCACTATTAATTAAATAAATTTTTATTATTTAATTAATAAATCCACTATTCCTCTAGCATTACTTAAATAACTTAGAACTATTTATTTAATTAATTAATTTTGCATCTATAGTCCAACCTTAGGTAAATAAAGCCAAATATTTGTTTAAGTTCCTCATTTGCTCCTCCAAAAAATTAAATTTTTATCCCTATTTATTTAATTCCTATTTTATCCACTTATCATTATTTGTCAAAATCAAAGCATTCTAAAGCATAATTAATTAAGGTGAATCTTGCACAAGTTCCTAAAGTGACATAGGTCAAAGGTATGGCCTTGATTTTTACATGATTGATACCTAAGCATGGGCAAGGATTTGCACATTTATCCAAAAATCTATTTTTTAGATCTCCACTATCCACTTTCTCAAAGACTACCCTCCACCCTTCTCCCTTGAATCTTGGAACTTCACTTATGCACTTACCACAAGGTGCCACTTGGAGGTCTCTCATGCCTCCAATCCTCTCAAGCATTCTCATCCATTGATCTTTTCAATCAATCATAACCCTTCATCCACCCATCTAAACATCTATAAATAGCACCCCTCACAAGCCATTTTCAACATAAGTCTTGAATGCAATGTTATACTACTAATTTGAGTACTTAACATATTATCTCTCAACCACAACTATCTTTGGGCACAACCACCATTGCTTGGTGCAATAAAGGAGCTTGAGTGTGAGGACTTTGGTTTAGTTCTCATCCTTTTTATAAAAGTTTATTTATGCCTTATCTTGAAGTTTCATGTATTTGTAAATAGAATAGGTTGGGCTTAGCGTAGCTTGTTTATGTATATTTGCATTTACTTGTACATATTCTTGGCATGCCCAGTGGGATCCACATCCCTTACTAATCACTTTTGGAGCTTGTGTGTAGCTTTTTGTCTTGCTAGTTTGCAATTCAACATGTGCGGTATCAGTGTCGGCACGTCCATCATGCATTGGCGCATCTCTTTCTACTTCAGCGTGTGCACTTATGCTTTACAACTCCTCAACTGACCCTTCTAACTTGATTTTTAATTCTTTTTTGCAGGTTTTTGGACTAATCATCTTTCTATTTTGTAAGTTTTATGTGTGTAAATCATTTTTCGCTTATCTAACTCCCTATTTTAGTAGATTAACAAAAAAAAATTTGTAAATTTTTAGTAGGTTTCCCAACCCAGTCACATTTTAACATGCTTGAACCTAGCTTTTGCATGCTTGTAATCCTATGGCGCATCCACCTATGGATTGGCAAATCTATCCCTAACCCTAAATATGTTAAAATTATCATTTTTAGAATCTTTTAGCTCTCAATTTCTATTCTTTTTTCTAATTTATAGGGGTTTATGCAATCAAAACTCTCTCATTGCTTGTTGTCTATGCAAGTTATCAATTTTTATCAATTTGTCCTAACCCTGGCCATTGTTCTATGTCGGTTTCACAAAACAATGCATCTACCCACAATTAGTGCTTGTGTAGCATGGATCAATGCCTCTATGGTAAGTGTAGGTAACCACCAAATCTCACATTTTAGCACTTATGCACTTCGTTTTGGTGTCTATATTTTAAATTAGCATTTTTGTTTCTAAATCAGTGCATCTATTCTATATTAGAAAAACATCATTTCATAGAACTTATACTTTTGGACTAACATCAACTTGTTATTTGTTGTTTGTTGTCACTAACTCCCTATTTTTTTCAAATTATTGATCTTTTCCAGGGCATACAATTGCAACTACTAAGGTGTTTGTTGTAGCCTTGCTAGTCAAATGTATCTTTCTTATCCCTCAAGTAGGCACATATGAACATGTTTAATGGGAATTAATCTTATTTTCCATGCTTGTCAGGACTAACTTGTGTGTATGCTCTCTCCTTGTACCCTTGGGTAATCTTGGAGATCTCAAAAACGCAATTTTCTTCTTTTTATTACTATCAATCCCAAGAAACCCAAGTTTGTGTATGTTCTTCCCTCATGCCACAAGGAGATCTTAGGAAACAAAAGCAATTGGATTTCTTTCCTCACAGCAGGCATGCCTAAGGATTTCATCACATTAGGGGATAACCTGAACCATGTATTTTAGCAAGGTATACAAAGGGGGGAGATTGAAATATGTACCTCAAAGGAGTCCATTTGTCACCCCTTCTTGTAAGAAGACAAGATGAAATGGAAAGGAACTTGTCACATGACCACATGCTTGTACATGGAACTCCAGTTCATGGATTTTGGCCTCTTGTACCCTTTGGTATATTGAGTACATTCCTTAGAAGCTAGTAAATCCTAGTTAAGACCATTGACTATATGTATATGTGGTGCATCAGTTAGTAATTAGCACTAAGAAGCTACTCACCTCATGCCCCTAGAACTAGGTTTTTTTTCATGTATGCTCTCCCCTCACACCATAGAGCAATCTTGGGTGATAAAAAATGGTCACTGCCTCATCATGGGATTTACACTCCATGACTAGCCAAGGAATTAATTAGGGGCCTACATGCATATACATACCTACTTGAATAGCATAAGCTTGTTCATGTGTTTGGCATGTTTTCTTGTGCAAAACCTATGAATGTTCTTAAATCCAAATCACCAAACATTTGCAAACCTTGAGTGAAAATGTAACTTTGTAAACATCAAAAATCCTTTTACCAAAGGTTGAACATTTGAAATCCAAAACATCCAAATTTGAAAGATAGAGATCTTACACATTCACCTAATTATTTCATCCATTTTCCTAAGTCAAAACCATCCTCCAACATCCAAAATCCACCTTAAAAATCTTCTAACTCCTTTAAATCATCCAATTCAAAACTCAACATAAATCAGTACACACATCCTTGTTCTAGTGCCTACATTCACATAGTGGCATAAGCGTTAAAATTTCATCACATCCATTTTTAGGTTTCCAATAATTATTCCCTTCACCTTTTAGTTCTTACATTCATAAACTAGTGCCTTTGTCTTCCTTTGGCATATGCATTCTATTTTTGGTGCATCTGTCCTAGCACTCATCAAACCAAAATCCAACCTCATCCATCTAAACACACCCTCAAATCAGAACCCCACTTCAATTCTAATTCAACCATAGTTTAAAACATCACCCCTCATCTACCTCCAAATCAAATCAACTCATTTGATTTAAACATTGATTAGTGTTAAACATTTAATTACATGTCATCATCCAAGTCACCCAATCCTAAAGTCTAATTATCATCCACATCAGCAAATTTCTGTTGGAATTAGACCGGACAACTGAGAGGGGGGGGGATGAATCAGTTGTCCACAATATAAACTTTTTCTTCTCTTTAACCTTATTTATTATCTTATTATTAGATGAATGATGTAAACATTAAAGCATAGATCAATAACATAAAAGCAAAAATATAATCAACACACTTGACACCAAGATTTTGACGTGGAAACCCGGTTAAGGGAAAAACTACGATGGAGGTTAACCCACAAAGATTTGTACCTTGTTAAAAGTACTTTAGAAAAATAGAAGGCTCATGCCTTCGGGCGTACTGCCCAGAGCTCATTGCTCAAAAGAGAGGTTCACTGCCTACAGAATTTATTTAGAACAGAAAGAATTAACTGAGAAATAGCATCTACTTCATGCCTGATTTAGTTTCAATGAATGCTCAAGTACTTCTACTTTGCCCCAAATTCTTCTTCACACTCTGTACTGCTCTCACTTCTCTTCTTCTCTGCTCTACTCCTAATCCTTTATTCAAATTTTATCTGATTTGCACAAGGATATTTTTTAGTGACTCTTCAACCAATATTTATATGCTTCATCAACCTTGGAATTGTAAGGAAATGAGGGCATCTCAGAACATATTTCTAAGAACAGTGGTGTCTTCGACAGATTTAAATTCTTTCCAAATGCTTCAAAAACATGCACAACTATGCCTTTAAAGCAGAAACAGACATAGAACATTTCCTACATTGACCCTTAGAGGAAAGCATAAGCAAACAATATCTAGTTTCAATAGCAGAGACATTAAACATGAAAGACAGAACAAGAACACAGATTTACGTGGGGAAAACCCTTACGGGTAAAAAACCCCACTCTCCAAAAGCCTAGATCACCATTGTATTATTCAGCAACAGAAAAATAGTTACAATACAAAACTGGCAATAAGCCTTTCATGAAGATTTAAATCTTGTTCCTTCTGAAGAATAACTGACAATATAACCCTTCTCAGCCAGAACTCCCTTCATTTGAACTCTATTTTCATTCTCTTCTCAGTCCCTTCACATGCTGTACACATGCTGCATACAGCATACAGCAAAAGACTTCACAAAAGGAGAAAACCAGAGCTCTCTCTCGAGAAGAACTCTCTCTCTCTCACTACTCTCACACTCCAACCCCATCAATCTAAATTGTATTAGCAATCTAACCAAAATCTCATGCAACTGACCATTTTATCCAACTGCCCAGCAACGTTGTCTTCTAACCATCGCACAACTGTCAACTCTAACCGTTCGCATTCTCATAGGAGACTTTAGTCCCACATGCACAGGTTCGAGTTGGACATCCGGGTTTAAATGCCTGAACACATGTAAGATAACTGTCGGCACTTTTTTCGCCACCGACTCCAAGGTAAGTCTCATCGGAGTAAGCAACATCATCAACAAAACTTCTCTTCGCTGGACCGACAGTTGTTCTCACGCTGACGCCCAAGCCAAAGACATCCATCGGAGTGACCACAAGCAGTCGAAGTAACATTTCAAAGCTGGGCCGACAGTGATCCTTACGCTGATCAACTGGAACTCCACCATCGGTGAGACCATTCCCATCGGGAAGACTTCACAAGCCTCGACCGATAGATGTCCTCTCACCGATGCCCGACTCTATCAGAGTGACTTCTACCATCAGAGAAACTTCCAAACGTCAGCCCGACAAGGATTGTCATGCCGATGACTGTTCCATCGGAGAGACACCAACAATCATCAAGACTATACCAAACTTCGCCGATAGTGATAGTCACGCCGATCGGTGTATCACAACACCATCGCCAAGACATAGCAATCTTCATACCGATGACCAAGCCTCCATCGGAGTAACATAGCATATCGGAGACAGCATTCCAATTCATGCCAATGTCACACGTCTTGCCGACACCTGACTCTATCGGAGTAACACATAGCTCAGAGTGACTTTCATAGCCTTCGCCGATAACAAGTCTCATACCGATGACAAGTCTCGCCAATACTTCATCGGACAGACAATTGATATCAGAGTGACACCCACATCCCTCACCGATAGTGATTCTCATGCCGATGGACTTCACCAACCTTTACCACTCCATCGGGGTAACACCAAGCGATCAGAGACACAACCATAGGCTCCACCGATGACCACCCTCATGCTGATGGACATCACACATCAATAAGACCTTGGAGATCAGCATAAGACACCGAACTCCTGCCGATACAAGGAGTCAGGCCGATGGCCACTACCATTGGTGAAACAAAAGTCATCAGTAAAACCCAACATGGGTACACCGATAGTATTCTGTTAGGCCAATAACAAAGGATAACTAAGGAACCAATGAACCTGTAATTTGAGTCACTAGTACTCAACATTCTTCCACTTGACGAAGGAATTATAGGAAACCATCAATGCTCCATATCACAGAACCAAAGCTGATACTGCCACCACTCCACTGTGCTCACAAGCTCCACAGAAGTTTTAACAAAAACAACTTCAAAACTTCCAGAACACAGCCATGAAAAACATCCTCCAGAAACAAGATAAACCATCAGCTAGACCAACAATCAGTAAGCTGACTGTACCTATCCAACTGAAAATAAAACCCCACATGACTGAAAATAGCACACACAGCTAATGCTAAAACATCCAATCACTCATACCTTAAAGGTATGAACATCAGTAGACTCATGCCACCTACATATACACCCTTCAACTGCAACCATGTGTCAACCAGTCAAAAAAGACCAAACACATCAAGAACTCCCACAGCATGGATAATGCAGATCTGAAAAAGATCATGGCATACAAAATCCACCAATAGCATTACATAGAAAGTGTAAATATCATGTAGTACCAAGGAAACATCCACCATGATATGCAAATCAATAACCTGCAAGAACAACACCTCACAACCAGTCCAGAGCTCCCCAAGTTCTCCACATCCAACAAAAGAAAGAGATAACAGAACTTCCTTGTCATCACCCAAAAGCATAAGTGAAGACACATGACCACAAACTGGTGATCATCAGCTCCAACCAAATCTCAAAACAATGTAATGTGAAACACACCATCAGAGAAAATAACTGAGACCAAGAGAAACACTGCACATCATATACCTATAGACAATCCTTCTACATACACCTCTGAATGCCAACTGTGTCAAGTATGATCTCCTTCAAAACACCCCAAAGTGAACCAGCATAACAACACCTAAACAAACATTCAATCTCAAGAGATCAAATAATTTAACATGGATGTAAGCCTCTCAGACCAAAGAAGATCAAACTAATTCATTTCCCATTTCAGGAAATCAGCCCATTAACCATCTCCTAACAGTCCTCATCAATGAATGATATTTTAAACTCAAATGCATAAGGAGATAATCATGCTATTCATCTCTCACAATGAATCCACTAGAACCATCAATGAGCAGTTCAAGATCCATATCTTTGAAAGAAAACATAAAACACCTGAGAGAAACAATGACCAATACCTCTCAAGAAATAAACTGCCGAGTAGACCATGAGCAGGAATAAGAATGCTCCTTCAAGATATACAAGTCACTATGACTCCTCTAATCTCCTCATAGGTCTCTGTTGAACTCATGTTCAACCAAGGTAAAGACTCCTCGGACTTCCTGCTGCAAACTCAAAAAACACAGCATATACAGTCTCACCTTATTCTCCATGTATCCATGAGTACCTTTGAACAGTCACCTCATGCTGAACTCCAACTGCATCACTACAACACTATGAAGTAATCAAGCAAAAGATAAATGTACCCAAACATAGAGAAGTAACCAGACCACTGTCAAAACTCCAATCATTTGAATCAGGAACTTATCATGACATCATGATCTTACCATCTCCATTAGGAGATTCCATGCTCCAGGTGAACATAACCATGGTCTCTAGATCAATGTATCATACCAAAATTCAAAAGCGGAAATCATGATATGAAACAAACCAAAATTCTAAACCAACATCACCTATCAAGCACCACCAACACCTTAGCCAAGAATTTCATGAATCCTCCATGACTTCAAGATGTTACTCATACTCAAATAGTGCCCTTGCAAATGCGAAAGAGCCCTTCTGCAGCAACAGGATCAAAGAGCTCCTCCTAGTAACATCTGCAACACTAAAGAAGAACATTCACCACTAAGTGATGAAACACATAGTCAATGCTAAAGCTCCCACTGAACTGTAACAATAGAGCTTTCCAAGCATCCTGACCAAACATCTCCTAATCTGAAAATCTTCCAGGTCCACACATTAACATGTCCATGTGACTATAAAACCAAGTGACACCAAGATCTCCAAACCAAGGAAATAAACTATCACTATCAATAGCTTACACAAACCTGTGTATTCAAGCTATACATGACACCATGATACACATACTACAAGTCTCCATAACCAACTATTCAAATACTCAACAACATCCATCCTCTCATCTTGAAACAATCACACCAATGCACAAGTGACCAAAGACAAGGCCAGCTAACAAATCTGCATAAACACTGAAACAATCTTGTGGATAAAGACAGTCCACATTTGAGTCATCTCACTGTAGCTTAATAGGTGATCAGCCCACAAAACTACATAACTTGTAGATCCAACCAATGTACCATGCAAACTCACTTTCACACTGGAAATTGCAAAACTGAGATCTCAAGGAATAGATAACAATGTAGACAACATGACTCAAACATCAGAAAACTTACTTTTCACTGATTCGCCCAACATGTCCACAACCTGAGCACCATAGTCAAGAAACTAGAAGCATTACCATAGAAATGCTAAGTGTCATATCACATACCAGCACTCCCATGTAGAGAAAGCATTTCACCTCCTCACACCATGCACAGAGCATGCATCCAAGAGAATCAGGCTATTACAAAAGCTCTCAGACCATCCAATGATCAACTCCATAGCCTACATGCAGTCAGGGTAACAAAAAAATTATGCCTTCCAATACCAGGAACAGAACACCCAGCATAAGTACAATACTCCATGGCTGAGCAATAACACAAACTTCTTCATATCATCAGAGAGCCTCTCACACAGACACCCAATATGAAAGTTACTGCAGCAGCACAACCACAAAGCAAACCCCATGCAACAGGATTAAATACTATCAATTAAGAGCCTTAGGCCACATTATGACTAGCTCCAGTCTCTTCAGTTTCACCATCCTTCAAGCACTGCTGTAACAGAAACACAAGATCAACTGCCAGACTTTCACTCAAACAAGGATCAAACAAACAGACATTTCCTTCAGATTTTCTCAAGCCTGTCACACTAAGAAAACATCACAGAAGGAAAACCCAAACCTTATACACCAGGAACTCTTACATGCAGACACATCCAGCACACAAATGTACATATGTGAGCAACAAAGTAGATCCTAGAAGAAAGCTCTAATACCACGTGTAAGGAAATGAGGGCATCTCAGAACGTATTTCTAAGAACAGTGGTGTCTTCGACAGATTTAAATTCTTTCCAAATTCTTCAAAAACATGCACAACTATGCCTTTAAAGAGGAAACAAACATAGAACATTTCCTACATTGACCCTTAGAGGAAAGCATAAGCAAACAATATCTAGTTTCAATAGCAGAGACATTAAACATGAAAGACAGAACAAGAACACAGATTTACATGGGGAAAACCCTTACGGGTAAAAAACCCCACTCTCCAAAAGCCTAGATCACTATTGTATTATTCAGCAACAGAAAAATAGTTACAATACAAAACTGGCAATAAGCCTTTCATGAAGATTTAAATCTTGTTCCTTCTGAAGAATAACTGACAATATAACCCTTCTCAACCAGAACTCCCTTCATTTGAACTCTATTTTCATTCTCTTCTCAGTCCCTTCACATGCTGCATACAGCATACAGCAAAAGACTTCACAAAAGGAGAAAACCAGAGCTCTCTCTCGAGAAGAACTCTCTCTCTCTCACTACTCTCACACTCCAACCCCGTCAATCTGAATTGTATTAGCAATCTAACCAAAATCTCATGCAACTAACCGTTTTATCCAACTGCCCAGCAACGTTGTCTTCTAACCATCGCACAACTGTCGACTCTAACCGTTCGCGTTCTCATAGGAGACTTTAGTCCCACATGCACAGGTTCGAGTTGGACATCCGGGTTTAAATGCCCGAACACATGTAAGATAACTGTCAGCACTTTTGCCGCCGCCGAGTCCAAGGTAAGTCTCATCGGAGTAAGCAACATCATCGACAAAACTTCTCTTCGTTGGACCGATAGTTGTTCTCACGCCGACACCCAAGCCAAAGACATCCATCGGAGTGACCACAAGCAGTCGAAGTAACATTTCAAAGTTGGGCCGACAGTGATCCTTACGCCGATCAACTGGAACTCCACCATCGGTGAGACCATTCCCATCGGGAAGACTTCACAAGCCTCAACCGATAGATGTCCTCTTGCCGACGCCCGACTCTATCGGAGTGACTTCTGCCTGACTCTATCGGAGTGACTTCTGCCATCGGAGAAACTTCCAAACGTCAGCCTGACAAGGATTGTCATGCCGATGACCGTTCCATCGGAGAGACACCAACAATCATCAAGACTATACCAAACTTCACCAATAGTGATAGTTACGCCGATCGGTGTATCACAACACCATCGCCAAGACATAGCAATCTTCATACCGATGACCAAGCCTCCATCAGAGTAACACAGCATATCAGAGACAGCATTCCAATTCACACCGATGTCACACGTCTTGCTGACGCCCGACTCTATCGGAGTAACACATAGCTCAAAGTGACTTTCACAGCCTTCGCTGATAACAAGCCCCATACCGATGACAAGTCTCGCCAACACTTCATCGGACAGACAATTGATGTCGGAGTGACACCCACATCCTTCACCGATAGTGATTCTCATGCCGATGGACTTCACCAACCTTTACCACTCCATCGGGGTAACACCAAGCGATCGGAGACATAACCATAGGCTCCGTCGATGACCACCCTCATGCCGATGGACATCACACATCGGTAAGACCTTGGAGATCAGCATAAGACACCGAACTCCTGCCGATACAAGGAGTCAGGCCGATGGCCACTACCATTGGTGAAACAAAAGTCATCAGTAAAACCCAACATGGGTACGCCGATAGTATTATGTTAGGCTGATAACAAAGGATAACTAAGGAACCAATGAACCTGTAATTTGAGTCACTAGTACTCAACAGGAATGATCAACAAGGTTGGCTAAACTTGACGCGGATCATCACACTGTTCGCCAAACACAACTGAGACTTGAATCTACTTCTACAACCACTCCACACTTCACAAAAATGCTCTTAAGGCATCCGCAACATGCTAGGAACATCTAGTCGGCCAAGACTAGGAAAAACATCAACCTTAAAGAAGAAATCTTCAATTAACAAACTCAAACTTCAATGCGGACCTCCAACATAGTAGCCACATGATCCAGAGACCTCCACAAGCACATTGAAATCACCAATAACATTCACTCTAAACCATATAACCAGAAACATTTGAATCTTCCTCCGAAACCTCAAGAACACTCTCTGCCATGACTGTCAAACTAGAAGGATAGCTTGCTGACCTCCAAACCACAAACCACTAGAGTTGCTGATACACACTGACTTCCCAAACATGCCTTCATGTTCGCAGACCAAGATATTTCACTACGGAGCAATCCGGACCAACTTACTGTCACACTGTCTCTTCTGAATACTACAAAATCCAGTTCTACTCAAATGGCCATAACTTCTTCAAATCTCAATGCAAATTTCTCAATTCTTAACTGGAGCAACCTCTAACAATCCTCTACATAGCCATATGGTCTGCATGCATTGATTGTCATTAATTTTCTTAATATCCTCAACAATTTGGTCTTCTATACAGACAACAAAATAGGATACAGTTGACACCAATGGCAACAAGAATATGTTGACATCAATGACAACACCACTTAGGCACATATTTGCAACAATCTCCCCCTTTGTCATTGATGGCAACATATGATGTGAAAAACTAAATTCAACTATTAAGACAAGAACTTCTCCCCTTTCTCTTCTCACTTCTACAACTACTTCCTTTACTGCTCCCCATTACATCAACAACTAGTTTTTTACATGACTTCTCTCCCCCTTTGACATCAATGGCAAAGGGCACATATTTGCTATCTTTTCTCCCCTTTTTGCTTCAGACTGATCCCAAAATTTACATATTGACTACTCCCCCTTTGAGTAGTACCTTCTTAACATCAATCTGGATTTTAAAATATGAATGTAAATTCCACCGAACTGATGCACCTTAGTGCATCTTAGTTCTGATCAGGAGGGGTAATTACCCCTAACTTTTCTCTGAGATACTCAAAAGTATCTTTGGGAAGAGGCTTAGTGAAGATGTCTGCAATCTGATCTTTTGAAGATACAAACTCCAACTTGACTTCATTCTCATTAACTTTCTCTCTCAAGAAGTGAAACTTGATAGATATATGCTTTGTCTTTGAATGCAATACCAAATTCTTGGAAATGCTTATAGCACTTGAATTATCACAAAAGATTGTAACTGGATCCTCAAACACAACACGGATGTCCTTCAACATTTGCTTCATCTACAGAACTTGAGAACAATTATTCGCTACTGCTATATACTCCACTTCTGTAGTAGACAGAGAAATTGCTTCTTGTTTTTTGCTCATCCAAGAGACCAATCTTCTTCCCAAGAAGAATGCACCACCACTAGTACTTTTTTTATCATCTATGTCTCCTACCTAATCAGCATCTGTATATGCATGAAGAGTGAAATCATTGTCCTTTGGATACCACAGTCCATAATCAATTGTGCCCTTGAGATATCTAAAAATTCCTGACTACCACAACATGGGATTCTTTTGGATCAGCTTGAAATCTGGCAACATGTCCAACTGCATTCATGATGTTAGGTCTGGTCTGAGTCAGATAGAGCAATCCTCCAATCATTGATCTATACCTTTTCTGATTTGCCTTTGGGGAGTCATCATCTTTGCTTAGCTTACATCCAGTTACCATAGGAGTACCTACTGGCTTTGAATCTTCCATTCCAAACTTCTTCAACAATTCTTTCACATACTTGGACTGAGATATGAAGATACCTTTATCTGACTGAACAATTTGCAAACCTAGGAAGAAATTCATCTCACCAAACATTGACATCTCAAACTCACTTTTCATTTGATCAACAAATGCTTTGCACATGCATTCATTTCCACCAAAAATGATATCATCAACAAAGACCTCAACTATTAGAATATCCTCATGATTTATCTTGAAGTACAGATTACTATCAGTAGTACCTTTGCTAAATCCTAGCTTAAGCAAATACTTATCCAATCTGGCATACCAAGCTCTTGGAGCTTGCTTGAGTCCATACAAAGCTTTTCTTAGTCTACAAACCATATCTCCTTGATCAGACAATTGAAATCCTTCCGGTTGCTCAATGCATACTTCTTCCTCCAAATCTCCATTTAGAAATATTGATTTGACATCCATCTGATAAACTTTAAAATCTTTGAAAGCAGCAAAAGTAAGAAATAATCTAACTGCCTCTATCCTTGCCACAGGAGCAAAAGTTTTTCTCAAAATCAATTCCTTCCACTTGAGAATAACCTTTACATACCAACCTTGCCTTGTTTCTTACAAACTCACCATCTTCATTCAGTTTATTCTGAAAGACCCATTTGGTTCCAATCACATTTTTGTCCTCAGGTCTGGGAACAAGATCTCAAGTGTGATTCTTTTCAATTTGCATCAATTTTTCTTCTATTACCTTAACCCAGTTTTCATCATTGCAAGCTTCACTTATTGATTTAGGTTCAATTTTTGAAATCAATCAAATCTCTTTTTGATCTTCAGCAACTCTTCTCCTAGTTCAAACACCTCTATTTTTATCTCCTATGATTTGATCTTCAGGATGATTCATTCTTACATACCTGTGGGTTTTGGGAATTGCTTGGGCTTCTATTTCTTGAGCTTGTTCCTCAACATCTGTACTAATTCCTTGAATCTCTGGGGTTTCTGGATCAATCTGCATCTGAGTCAGAGTTTGAACTAACCTTCCTTGACTTTGACTTTCATTTTGATCATCTGAATCATATTCGTAGAACCTGGAATGTCCTTCCTTGCTTTCATCAACTCTGACATTAGCACTTTCAACAACCTTTTTTAACCTCTTTTTAAAGCACCGGTAAGCCTTACTTTGAGTAGAGTATCCCAAAAATATTCCCTCATCACTTCTTATATCAAACTTGCCTAAATCCTCATCTCTTTTGATATAGCATTTACTACCAAAAACTCTGAAATATCTCACTGTAGGAGGATGACCAAACCATAGTTCATAAGGGGTCTTACCAGAGTTGCCTTTGATCTTCACTCAATTAAGAGTGTAGACAACAGTACTTACATCTTCTCTCCAATAAACTTGAGGAACATTTATTTCCATCATCATGGTTCTGGCAGCTTCTTGAATGGTCCGGTTCTTTATTTCCACAACTCCATTTTGTTGGGGAGTCCTAGGAGCAAATAACTATCTTTTTATGCCATGCTTTTCACAGAAAGCATCAAACTCATGAGAAGTAAATTCTCCACCTCTGTCGGATCTCAGATATTTCAATTTTTCACCAATTTCATTTTCCACTATCACTTTGAACAACTTAAATTTGTCAAGAGCTTTTGATTTTTCTTTTAGGAAGGTTACCCACATTATTCTGGAGTAGTCATCAATCAATCAACATGAAATATCTATCTCCTTGCACACTCCTAATTCTAGCAGGACCACAGAGATTGGTATGTACCAGTTCCAATCGACCATTTGAAACTTGTTCCTTACTTTTGAATGAAATTTTGCTCTGTTTCCCCTATTGACATTCTCTACACATGCTATTAGGTTTCACAAGTTTTGGAAGATCTCTTACAGCCTGAGTGGTACTTATTTTGACAATGTTATCAAAATTCACATGACACATCCGCCTATGCCATAACCAACTTTGATCTATCCAAAAGCAATCAAACAACTTTTACCAGAGCTGCTTAAGTGAAAAATGTTACCTTTAGTTTGAGTATTGAATGCAATTTTAGTTTCAGAACTCTCTAAGATTCTGCACTTTCCATCTCTGAATCGAAGATCATAACCTTTATCAACCAATTGTCCAACACTAAGAAGATTATGTTTCAGTCCTTCCACATACAGAACATCATTGGTGTTATTCTTACCATCAAAAGAGATGGATCCTCTGCCATGGGTTCTACCAGCTAAGTTATCTCCAAATTTCACAAGCCCACCTTCATAATCTTCAAAATTCACAAACTTACTCTTGTCTCCAGTCATATGATGAGAACATCCACTATCAATCACCCATTCATCTTTCTTAATAACCTGAGCGGCCAAGGCACTTTCCATATTTGCAAATCTAACACATTCAGTGGACACCGGATCTTCTTCTTTGATGGCAATGAACACCCAATCATTTTTAGGGGAACCTCCATGATCAAATTCATCATCTGTGACTCCTCCAGTTTCTTGAACATAGTAACATTTGTTTTGATTTTTGTATCTGTTAGGGTTTGATTTTGAAAACCTCTCTGAACATCTTGAGGAAAAATGACCAATCTTATTACAAGCAAAACATTTGAGTGTCAATTTTCCTTCATACTTACTAGATCCTCTTGGCAATCTTTTGGCAAGAAGAGCTTCAAGATCTACAGTTTCAATTTCAACATCTTCAACATCCTTCCTAGTCTTCATGAATCTGTATGATCTTGCAGAAGAGATTTCACCCAGATCATTTTTTTGTTTTCCATATACACTGGCCTTAAATGCAGATTCAGACTTGGGAAAAGAATCACCAAACTCACTTAATTCAAAAGCTAAAATTTTTCCAACCAAATGATCTCTTGTAACATCTGAGACAGTCCTGATCTCCTTTATGGCTGCAACCTTATGTTTGTATGAATCAGGTAAAGATCTGAGCACTTTTGATACAATCTCTGACTCTTCCAAAGTTCCACCAGCACACCTGATGCCACACACAAGTTCATTTATCTTTTGCATGTAGATTGTGATGTTTTCATCTTTGCTCATCCTCATAGTTTCAAATTTTTCCCTCAGACTTTGTAGCTTGGCACATTTGACATATTTATCACCTTCATACAGAAACTCCAACTTTTTCCAGATTTCATAAGCAGTTTTTAGACCAAACACATTTGTCATTTCTAAATCAGTCAAGACACTCAACAAGGCTTCTTTAGCTCAAAGATTATTTTCAGCATCTTTGATTTGATCTAGAGTTGAAGGACCTTTTTCTAGAGGTTTATACTCAACACTAGTTATCGCCCAATAGGCATCACCCATGCATTGCAAAAGGCACTCCATGCGATTCTTTCAAACAGAATAATTTGTTCCATCAAATCTTGGACTATCCTTCTTGTAGGTCAACATCCTAGATCTCCTCAAGCGGTCAGGCTTTTAGAAGAGGATCTGGCTCTGATACCAATTGTTGGAATTAAACCAGACAATTGAGAGGGGGGGTGAATCAGTTGTCCACAATATAAACTTTTTCTTCTCTTTAACCTTCTTTATTATCTTACTATTAGATGAATGTTGTAAACATTAAAGCATAGATCAACAACATAAGAGAAGAAATATAATCAACACACTTGACACCAACATTTTGACGTGGAAACCCAGTTAAGGGAAAAACCACGGTGGGGGTTAACCCACAAAGATTTGTACCCTGTTAAAAGTACTTTAGAAAAATAGAAGGCACATGCCTTCGAGTGCACTGCCCAGAGCTCACTGCTCAAAAGACAGGCTCACTGCCTACAGAATTTATTTAGAACAGAAAGAATTAACTAAGAAATAGCATCTACTTCATGCTTGATTTAGTTTCAATAAATGCTTAAGTACTTCTACTTTGCCCCAAATTCTTCTTCACACTCTGTACTGCTCTCGCTCCTTTTTTTCTCTGCTCTACTCCTGATCCTTTATTTGAATTTCATCTGATTTGCACAAGGATATTTTTTAGTGACTCTTCCACCAATCTTTATATGCTTCACCAACCTTGGAATGATCAATAAGGTCGGCTAAACTTGACGTGGATCATCACACTATTGGCCAAACACAACTGAGACTTGAATCTGCTTCTACAACCACTCCTCGCTTCACAAAAATGATCTTAAGGCATCCACAATATGCTAGGAACATCTAGTCGGCCAAGACTAGGAGAATATCAACCTTAAAGAAGAAATCTTCAATTAACAAACTCAAACTTCAATGTGGACCTCCAACATAGCAGCCACACGATCCAAAGACCTCCACAAGCACATTGAAATCACCAATAACATTCACTCTAAACCATATTACTAGAAACATTTGAATCTTCCTCCAGAACCTCAAGAACACTCCTTGCCATGACTGTCAAACTAGAAGGATAGCTTGCTGACCTCCAAACCACAAACCACTAGAGTTGATGATACACACTAACTTCCCAAACATGCCTTCAGATCCGTAGACCAAGATATTTCACTGCGGAGCAATCCGGACCAACTTACTATCACATTGTCTCTTCTGAATACTACAAAATCTACTTCTACTCAGATGGCCATAACTTCTTCAAATCTTCATGCGGATTTCTCAATTCTTAACTGGAGCAACCTCTGACAATCCTCTACATAGCCATATGGTCTGCATGCATTGATTATCATTAATTTTCTCAATATCCTCAACAATCTGGTCTTCTATACAGACAACAAAATAGGATACAGTTGACACCAATCGCAACAACAATATGTTGACATCAATGACAACACCACTTAGGCACATATTTGCAACAATATTAATCCAATCTCATCCATTTTAGTTCAACTCAAATCAAAGATGAAGACCTTAAAATCAAAACCATCATCCTTAATCTAAAACTTGCTTATGAACTTAGACTATCCTATGTATAGTTACCCAATTAAGTTAATCCCTTGCTTAAGAACTTTTCCTATCTTAAGTATAGAAATTATCCTCTCATCAAATCCATAATCCTTGCTTAAAGACTTTGCCTATCTTAAGTAAAGAGATTAATCCCTCACCAAATCCATAATCAAAACCCAATCAGTTCTTGCTTGAGAACTCTGCCCATCTCAAGTATAGAAATTAATCCCTATATCAATCAAATCAAATCATCTTCTAAGGTCTTGACATTTTATCAGCCATCATCCAAATTAAAACATTTAATCAATAAACCATATCATATCACATCAAACCATCTTAGTACCATAATAAAGGTTAATAAAAAATCAATCCAAAATCATCCCAAATCCAATCCAAACCCAATCAAAATCAAAATAAACTTCATCTCCAAATCCTTCATAAGAAAGATCAACCTCAGATCCAAATAAAAATCCACAATCCTCATAATTATTTCATGCCCCCCATCACAAGATCTCAATCTTGAAAGAACATAGATCCACAAAACAAAAGCCCCCTTGGCTCTAGCTTTTTTCATAACTTGTGAGTGGGTTCCTCTTCACCTCACAATTATCTGGATAACACAAGCAACTGTGAAAGTCTCATAAACCAGCCCGAATATGGTGATCCATCAAATCCTCTTAATCCACATCAATACTCACCTCACTTCGTGGACTTCCTTAATGACACATAAGATCATTAATAGATGCTACAATATCCATATAACTGGAACTCGGTGTTTGATCCTTGAGCCTCGCTAGATCAAAATCACAACAGAGAACCAAAAATCATGTAAACACTGATCTCATGATTAATATGGTTTCTAAAGTCATTATTCTCCACTCTCTTTGTTCTATGTACTAGAAGTTGCACAGTTTTTTGTGTGCAATGATTTGCCGATAGGTTTATGACAACACACTAAATTATATAAAAAGACAAGTAGAAAAAAGCATCGTTTTAACTTTTTAATGTTGATATCAATATTGCAATCGCCAACAAATTTATAAAATCTTAAATCAAGACCGTCAAATCAAATTTTTTGGTGAATTTACTAAAAGTAAAGGTGCCAGCTTAAGAACAAATAAATGAAATTATAGGTGGTAAGCAGCCGCATCTGGTTCATGATAATTAGGGTAACATTAAACAAAAACATTAATAAAACAATGAAACAATTAATATAACTTTAAATTGAAAAAAATTAGCTAACTTCGATCAAAAGAATGCCATTTAAAATTATTATATGCTTTTGAAATTGTAAATTTATAAAATAATTTATTGAAAACTACCTCACTTTCAAGATAACATTACACAAAAAATATAATAAAACATTAGATATTATATTTTATATATAAAATAAGTACAATTAAGTTATAACTAAATATTAATAATCATAATTGCTCTTTATTACATCATATTAATTATTTAAGAGGTTCAAATAAAGATAGTAAATTATAATAAAATAACATGGAGGGAATATAATAATATATAAATTATTAAATAATATAGAGAAACAATATAAGATAATAAAGATTTATAATCATATAATATTATTATATATATAATTATAATTATGATGCACTTAACATCATATATATATATATATATATATATATATATATATATATATATATATATATATATCCACATTGCAAAAGTATATATACAATGTATGATTAATAAAACTTTTAACATTTAAAAAATAATAACCTTGTATGATTAATAAAACTTTTCTTCCTTGGACATGGTTGTTTAAAACCAAAAAAAGGGAAGGATTTCACCATTTGACTGCCTGGTCGTGCGAATTCAAAAAAATAAAATATAATACAACAAAGAGTTTATTAAAATTAAACGATATTTTTTTAAATTATTGTCTTTGATTTAGATGCAATGGATACATCTGCCCTAACATACTCCTCCACTGACATTTATTTACTGTCAAGTGCTTTGGTAGTCGGAATATCAAACACATACGGTTGATCGAACTACCGGGAAAAAAGATGCTCCAGCAATTAGTCTCATACTAAATAGCCTATCTGCTAATTACATAGCCTAGGATGTGAAGAACACTATTTTTATATTGCAGTCTCTCTGCATACTAGTTCTAGGATAAAGTATGATAGCAAATAATGAAATTTTGATTCTCTGGTGTGGATTTAGATTTTCATGCAAAATAATCCATGTTAACATCTCTAGCGATAAAGTGAAAACATGAAGTAAGAAATATCTTACCGAAAGACTAGTATGACATTGGGGTAGGTCTACCCACTAGTTTTGTATATCGCTAAACAAGAGAGAGTGGAGAGGAACCAAACAAGAAATAGAAGTCCAAAAGTCTCCCAGTCACTCTATATGTCAAGTAGTTGCCTCTGTACTCAATATCCATCCCAGTGTGATATTTCCCAATGGCCTCCACATCATTAACATGAGAGTGAGTTGAAAGTGTGGTATAGATGATGACAGAGGAAATACTTCCCATAAACTCCCCCAAGAGATTAGCTTTGTCCATGGTTCACACTTAGCATACAAGTTTCTAAAATGTTTTGCGTACAAGTATGAACTGAAAAGTTTTTGAGGCCCTTTCAACAAATCCATTTTGTGAATAGTGTGCTTTCACAGGTGTAGCAATGTTGGTAATTTGGCTAAGCTTGATGTTTGAATATGTTGTCATTGATGGCAACAAGAAAAGGAACAAGGTTAGATCAGAGGTTTTGGTCTGGTGAAGAAGATTGTCATTTTGGCTAAGTGCTGATAGTATACAGAGACAGTGCCTGGATTGGCATTGATCCGCAATTGCAGATCTGGTCCTGCAATTCTGGCATGATGTTTCCATCTCTTAGATGAGTTTATATCCTGAGTTTTATACCTTGATCAGTTTCAGAAGTATATCTTCAAGTAGCGTAAGTCTGGCATTGCAAAAAATAGAGGTAATAAGAACAGAACACTCATTTGTTTTGGTCCGCATTCCTCCGGTGTTAGATATTTTGTTATACGGTTTTGAGGTGTTGTAAACACCTGTATGAAGTGTCTAAATCTAGAGTTGTAGAGTCTGAAGTCCACCAGAAAGATAGTTATAAGATGTTGAGTATCGCTACATAGTTTGACAAAGTTTGACTGTGACAGGGTCTGAGTTCTGGTGGTTTGCATTTTGCCACAAGATGATATCATGCCTTGTGGTTCTAAAGATAAGCTTGGGGATGTGTGAAGAGTCTTTGATATGATTTTGAAAGTATCTTGTGGTCCGAACTGAAATTTGTAGTTTGACAGATGAATTGAACTAGTGGTAGTATGTGTTTGAGGCCGACATGACAAGTTTAATTTGTATGCGGCAAGTTCTATCGTTTAGAACTTAATCCTAAGTGGTGGTATAGTTGAGGCCAACATATGAGAAGGTATTTCAAATGTTATTTGGGTCCGCTATGCATTCTAGTAAGTAGATTTGGCTGACAAACTACAAGTTTATTAACTATACACTTCATCTATGTATGTCGACCTGAAGATTTTAAGGGCTATAGATATATATATGAGATCAAATTTAGTGTTTGGATGATGGGTGATGCGAATAGGAATATATGTATGTGCGACATGCCAAGTAAGGTGATTTTGTAAGGGTGACAAGTGTAGAAGAAGAGAGATCTTATTTTCATGTAAGAGCAGGGCAGTGAAACAACGCAGTCAAAGATGAAGAGTTTTGAGACAGTATTTATGTGCTTCATTGGGGCTGTAATCATGCATATGTAGATGCAATAAGAGTAGCTCAACCTGGCAGTGAGCCATCCTTCTTTCCTCCTCTTTTTCTGTAGGTAGTGAGCCTTCTTGTAGTTAGGTATTGCTATTACATTATTATTGTGAGCTAACACTCACCGTGGTTTTTCCTTGTTTAGGGTTTTCCACATAAAATTCCTGGTGTTTATGTGTGATGCTTTGTGTTTGCTCCTTTTGTGTTCAAATTGCTTTGTTGTTATTAAATGTGGCAAATGGATTAATGGTTTAATAAGTAAAAGGTTTAAAATAATACTGATTCACCCCCTCCTCTCAGTATTCTAGGTGTTCAACAATTGGTATCAGAGCTTGGTTCCTTGGAAGAAGTCTAATAGCTTGAGGAAAATCTTGGAGATTGAACACATGGCAGGTAAAAAGTATTCTACTCCTCCTGAAGAACTTGATTCAACTGAAACTATAGAAGAAGATTGCATGCTTGTCAGTGAAGAAGAACTCAAGGCTACTCTTGAAGATCTTGAAAAGGTTGAAATAGAAAACAGGGATCTGAAAGATAATGTCAAGGAAGCAGATGAGTGCATCAAAAAATTGAGGGAGAAAGTCAAGAAGTTCAAAGAAAAATATAAGGAGGTTAGTGAACAATTGATATCAGCAAATGAAACCTTGATTGATCTAAAAGTGGAAGTTGTAAAAAGAGCAAAAGCAGAAGAAGACCTAAATCAATTGGTGAAAAGAAAATATGAAGACTATACAAAGCTTGAACAAGTAGTTGTGGATTTGAAAGATAATCTAAAATAGGCATGGATTCAGGAAGATAAGTTCAGAGTGAGTGTTGCCCAACTTGATAGAATACTTGCAAGTCAAAAGAGTCCTAATGACAAAGAAGGCTTGGGATTTGAGAAAGATGAAAGTTTGAAAGCCGATCAAGAAAAGAATGTTGAGATCAAGAAGGACAAAGGAAAACAGATCTAGAATCAAAGGAATAGACCCAGAAGACCACCAGTCAGGCAACCAAATGCTCAAAGGTACCCTTCTTTCAATGGTCATTGTAATGCATGCAATAAGTTTAGTCATAAGTCTACTTAATGTAGGAGCAGAGTGAATCAAAATGTTACATCATTCTTTGGTCAATGTTTCACTTGCAATAAAGTAGGTCACAAAGCTAATGAATGTAGAAGTCAGATAAGGAATGGTTACAATAATGGAAGGAATGCTCAAACTTTCAAAGGTAACTGCTTTATATGCAAGAGGTTTGGTCATAGAGCTAGTGAATGCAAAAGTTAGATAGGGAACAATTATAATACTAGATGGAATTCTCAATCTTTCAATGGGAATTGCTTTGCAAGCAATAGATTTGGACACAAGGATAACCAATGCAGATTAAGGATGAATGAAAGGAACAATGGTCAGAGAAATGTTGTATGCTTCAATTGCAGTAGGCCTGGACATATTGCAAGACTCTGCAGAAGCAAGAATATGAAGAAGGATAATTAGGTAGAGATGAAGAAACCAGTACAAAAGGTAGATCTGGCAGAGATCAAGAAGGAGATGAACAAGATTTGGGTTAAGAAGGAAGTACATGAAGTCAAGGATGAGTCTGCACCAGACTTTGGTGCAGGTACTTCCTCCGAGAAGTAAACTAGAAGTTCGGGCTCAGAGGGAGCTTAAATGAAAAAACTTGTTCCCCCAGCCAGAAAAGTGGTGCTGACATTTAGCACAAAGGTATAAGCTAGAAAACAAGATAACATAGCTTTTGAAGAAGATTCTGGTAGAAAAGAATCTAATGCGGTGGATTTCAGAGCAATTCAGATCGACTATAGATAGTAGAGTAAGAATTTGACAGCTTTTTGAATCAACATTTATGATGATTAGGTTTTGATGAAAAGGGGTTAAAAGAGGATACGTTTGAAAGGAAATCACATTGCATTCAAACCCTCAAGTGTCTAAGGAGATCTAAGAAGTGAAGCTAAGGTGACTTCAAGTATTCAATGATTGGTGCGAAGAAACCCTAACCAGAAACAAAAGGTATTTACAGCTCTCTCTCTCTCTTGAAAATTTTCTGTGTTGAGTTAGTAAAGATGTCTACTCCTCATGTAGTAGAGATTATCGAGAGGCCCTAACCCAAATTCAAGAAACACCTATTCAAATCCCTAGAAACCAATCCGATTGGTGCATTTTCTGAGGTTCTGCATGTGATTATGCGCACTGAAGACATTAGGGCATACATACACGCAAACTTAGAAGAATATGATCATATGAAGTTATGGAAAATATACTTGGATGAGTTGACAAATGATAATTTTGAATTGAAAGAAGAATATAGTACTCTGCATGAGAAGAATTTGAATATCTTGTTGGATTTTCCAATATTTTTGGATGATGCTTGGGTCAGGTATATTTTGAGCAGGATTCATGATGAGTTCTTTTGGCTTGATGTGCCTTATATGATAACAAAGGATGCCATTAAGGCAGTCACTGGCATGTGTTCCACCAGAATAGTTCCGATATTAAAATCTGTGAAGAATAGCGTTGTGATGCAATTGACTGGTGCCAATTTTGAAAAAAGAGCACTAATAGTAAATGATATTGAAAATCTAGCAGTAAGGTTCGCCTCAATGGTGATTGGTTATAAGGTCTAATTCTCCAACAGGAAGAATTTAGTCTCAGCAACTACTATACACATAGCATATGAAATGGTAAAGAACAATGCAGACTATGATCTATGTGAGTTGCTTCAGCAACAATTGTTGGAGAATCTGAAAAGGACAAAAGATAGAAAATACCCCTTTAAGAATGGAACTCTAATCATTTACCTATTTTTCTATTTTCTGAAGGAGTTACTAGGTATGGACAATATTGGTTGGTTTGATCATTCACCAGTAGCAACACAAATTAGAAATCATCTGCAAAGTTTAGGAGATGTTGATAAACAAAATGCAGCATTATGGGGTTATTTTAAGAATTTCCAAAAGAAAATGCAGGCTAGGGGTAGAATCCCTAAAAAAGTTGTGAAGAAATATGAAAAGGAAATTGTGTTTATGGTAGACAAAGATAAATACCTCATGGAAGCTATAGAACCCAGAACTATATGGGTTCCAGCGATGGGATATGAAGTCACAGAGGATGTCTTAACTAGTTTGGCAGATCTAATATTGAGCAAACCAAAAGATCCCAAGGAGGAAAGATTTGGAACATTTGAAGAATTATCTCTCAAAATCCATTTGGAACAAAAATAACCTGAAATCAAGAAGAATGCAAGAAAATGGGCAAATGAGTTTGTTAAAAGCCAAGGATTTACAGATGAACAAATAAATGAAGCAATAGCCAAGGCAGATGCATCCAAGGTTGTAAGTACTCTAGAAGGACAAACATCAAGAGCTCCAGAGAAGAAAGACAAGCCTACCTCCAGCTTTGGAAGGAGAACAAGAGCCTCCTTCTCCGCAACAACTATCTCTAAGAACTCTGGTTTAGGAAGAAGAGATAAAACCTGTAAACATTGAAAAGCAAGTGCCTAAGAAGAAACTGGAAGAAAATAAGAAAAGAAAGGAAGTGAAGGCCACAAAGAGAGTATATGTAAGCCTTGGAGGTAGAGAAGAAGAAGAAGAGGAAACATAAACAAATAAAGTCAAGGCCAAGAAAGAAAAAATAGATGAGACAATTGCAAACAAGAAAGAGAAGCCTTCTGGAAAGGGTAAAGACAAGGAGAAGAAGAAAGGAGAAAAGATTGAGATTAGAGAAGAAGAAGCAACAATATCCTTGGAAACCACAATTAATGCATTTTCTCAGCATGGAAACTTGAAACCCATTGCTGATGCGTATGATGAAAGATCGGATGCAGATAAAGTGATAATTGAAGTAGCAATTGTAAAATATTTGGATATGTTTAGTAAAACATTAATTGAAGTTATAGATGAGTTACCAGACAGTTTAGCTAGCATCATGACAACAAGAAAAGAAGGGGCCATGGCCAAAGATGCTGAGTTAAAGGAATATGTCCTGTTAAAAATTTGCCCAAACATCATAAGAGAAGAAAATATTAAAGTCACTAAGAAGCTTAGTGATGAATTTAGAACCAAGAAGAGAGTCAACACTCTGATGTCTAGTGACATTGAGAATTTGGTCAAGGAGACCGAGGAGATAATACTCAAAGTGTTACATGAACTACAAATTCCAACTATTGTTGACACTGACAAAGAGGAACAAAATATTGGTGTTGATAATGTCATTCCGGAGATAAATGTGTAACAGAACATGGAACAAAGTGTAGTTACTCCTCCGATAAACATAGGAAATGAAGAGGAAATGAAAGAGACTGAGGGAGAAAAGAAGTCTGAGGAAGAAAAGGTAACACCTGAAGAAAATGCCTCTGAGGAACAAAGTGAGCGAATGAAAGTGTATACACCTAAAATTGGCTCATGCCAAATTAAGTAAATATTTTAATATTTATCTTAATTCTTATTTTCTTCTGTCAATTAAATAAATATTCTAAGTTTATTTGATTGGTTCATTATCCCATAATTAAATAAAATCATTTTATTTAATTAAATTCCCTAAATTCTTCTAATGTCTCACATAATTAAATAATCCTACATTATTTAATTAATCCTAAATCCCTCTATCCTAAGTCCTAATTTCATAATTCCACCTCATCAATCCACCTCATCTTTCCACCTCACCTTTTCCACCTCACCATGTTGCACGTGTAATTAAATATTTTAAATATTTAATTAGTTAATATTCCCTCACCCACATGTCCTATTTATTCTCCAGTCAAAATTAGTTAACTCATCAATCAAGTCTGTTAACTAATTAATCATTCGAGTTCACTGATCAATCAATTCATTCAAACTCCCCAATCAATTCACTTAACTAGTTGGTTTATTCTGTTAACTATTCAATCAATTTTGTTAACTCCCATGTTACATGATGGAGCTTGGACACTTGTCCTCTTTCTACTCACGCACATTCCTCAACCATTCTCAACATTTGATCTTCATATTTCTTCTCAACTATTGATCCGCTCTCACATATTTCTATAAATGCAACCCTCTTCTTCTTCATTTCATATCCATCATTTGAGTAAACTTATGCTATAGAAAACACAAGCGCGCCTTTGGCACCCCCATCTCCATATCATCTATCATCCATCAATAGTGTGTTGAAGCTCATCTTCAATCACACAAAGTATCATAGCCAATTTCATCTTGTCATCTTGAGGACTTCGAAGCAAGGAAGCAAAACTCTTGAGGGCCATATTCGTCTCCATCAAGATCAAGACAGAAAAGGCAAGCAATGGAAGATGAAAGGTGAAAGGTTGTAAGTATCATTTATTTTGTTATTTAAATCTCCTTTCTCCTTCATATTCTATTGATGTTTGGGTTTATTATTGTTATTGATTAATCCACATTTTACCCTAAACAGAAAGAAGCCATTGAACAGATGAGTGTCAATCCTACTCTGGTTGTCGAGGAAAATGAATAAGAGGTTGCTCAAGAAAATCCTTCAGAGAAAAATGATGCTGAGGAGTCCCATGTTGAAGATAAGAGAGACACTAATGACTCTTTAAGAGAGTTTTTGGAGAAGCAGAAGGAAGCTCAGATTTTGACTGCACCTAAGCTGAGCTATTGCAAGGACTAATTAACCTTGCCACTATGTCCCCATTATAGAAATTACGACTTGGGACAATTTTCCAAACCACTGCATAGGAGGAGATCCTAAAATCTCATTTGGAGGATAGTGAGTTAATTGAAGATGCAACAACAATTCTAGAACAGATTTTGCCTGGAATAAAGAGAGATACATCATTAGCTTCTATTGGTCAATTGAAGAAACTTATTGAAAATGTCAACTCTCATTCTGAGTCCTTAGAACAAGCTACAAAAAAGAAGGTAAGGGAAGAGATTGATGACAAAAGGTTAGTGGAGCTAAATGGCAAATTTTCTCAAGATAAAATTATGTTTGAAAAGAGTATAGAATATGCTCAGACTACTGTCAAAGAGGCTAGTGAAATATATCAATTTTGTCTTACATGGCCTGAGAAAACGAAGGATCTAAAAGATAAAATAAATGAATGTGAAGCTCAAATAATGAAGATCTCTAGAACTTATGACCTGATAAAAGATATTATTGGCAATCAAAGGGTAGAAGTTGAGACCATTCACTTAGTGATAAATAAGTTGTAGACTCAAAAAGAGGTCATAAAACACATAATGACATAGGTTCGGGAGACAGTAAGTTTCAAAATTAGTTCTATGACTGCACTGATATTAGATGCAGACAAGATGATGCAAAATACTGATGCCCCTACTACTATTGAAAAAGGAGAAGAACTAGTGTCTCTAATCAATGGGCACATACAAGTTTTGAGGCATGCTAAGGACAAATGGGATGAAGATGTAGTACACTTGAAGAAGATCTACAAAGACATTCTCCCTGAAAAATAGTAAGCAATTTGACTTCATTTGTAAATATGCGGACAATACAAACAATTTTTTTGAAGTTTTGGTAACTTGTACATATTTTTGTATCATACACCTTTGCCATTGATGTCAAAGGGGGAGAATGGAGCATGTGAAAAACACAAAAAGGAAATAACTAAAAAAAATAAAAAGAGAAGCATGAAGTTAGAGGGAGTAGTGTAAAAAGAGTAAGGGGGAGCAGTATAACAATTTTTCACATCAAGTGTTGCTATCAATGCCAAAGGGGGAGATTGTTGGCAACTTGGCTGAGCTTGATGATTGAAGATGTTGCCATTGATCGCAACAAGAAAAGGAACAAGGTTAGAACAAAGTTTTGGTCTGGTGAAGAAGACAGTCATTTTGGCTAAGTGCTGACAGTATACAAAGATAGTGATAGAGAGACAGTGCTTGGATTGGCATTGATCCGCTTTTGTAGATCTAGTCCTATGGTACTGGCATGACGTTTCCAACTCTTAGATGCTTTTATATCCTGAGTTTTAGACCTTGATCAGTTCCGGAAGTATATCTTCAAGTAGCCTAAGTCTGGCATTGTAGAAAACAAAGGTAATCAGAACAGAACACTCATTTGTTTTGGTCCGCATTCCTCTGATGTTAGATATTTTGTTATGTAGTTTTGAGGTGTTGTAAACACCTATATGAAGTGTCTAAATCTAGAATGGCAAAGTCTGAAGTCTACTGGAAAGATAGTTATAAGCTGTTGAGTATCGCTACATGGTTTGACAAAGTTTGATTGTGACAAGGTCTGAGTTCTGATGGTCCGCATTTTGCAGCAAGATGATATCATGCCTTGTGGTTCTAAAGATAAGCTTGAGGATGTGTGAAGAGCCTTTGATATGACTTTGAAAGTATCTTGTGGTTCGCAGTGAAAGTTGTAGTCTGACAGATGAACTGAACTAGTGGCAGTCTATGTTTGAGGCTGATATGACAAGTTTAATTTGTATGCGGAAAGTTCTATTGTTTAGAACTTAATCCTAAGTGGTGGTATAGTTGAGGCCGACATATGAGAAGGTATTTCAAATGTTATTTGGGTCTGCTATGCATTTTGGTAAGTAGATTTGGCCAAAAAACTACAAGTTTATTAACTATATACTTCATCTGTGTATGCTGACCTAATGTGAAGATTTTAAGGGTTGCAGATATATATATGAGATCAAATTTGGTGTTTGGATGATGGGTGATGTGAATAAAAATATATGTATGTGCGCATGCCAAGTAAGGTGATTTTGTAAGGGCGACAAGTGCAGAAGAAGAGAGATCTTATTTTCATGTAAGAGCAGGGCAGTGAAACAAAGCAATTAGAGATGAAGAGTTTTGAGACAGTATTTATGTGCTTCATTGGGGTTGTAACCATGCATATGTAGATGCAATCAGAGCAGTTCAACTTGGCACTAAGCCATCCTTCTTTCCTCCTATTTTTCTCTAGGTAGTGAGCCTTTTTTGCAGTGAGCATTTCTTTGGGTAGTGTCCCCTAAGGCAGTGAGCCTTCTTGTAATTCGGTATTACTATTACATAATTATTGTGAGCTAACACTCACCATGGTTTTTCCTTGTTTAGGGTTTTCCACGTAAAATTCTTGGTGTTTATGTGTGATGCTTTGTGGTTGCTCCTTCTGTGTTCAATTTGCTTTGTTGCTATCAAATGTGGCAAATGGATTAATGGTTTAATTAGTAAAAGGTTTAAAAGAATACTAATTCACCCCCCCCCTCTCAGTATTCTAGGTGTTCAACAAGCAAATGGCAGCAAAGGTTGTGGGTATATAATCATGGCATTACCATTAGACCACATTTCTTTGAGGCGTGTTGTGGAACAATTCACATGCCTACAAGTTTCCATGCTTTGCATACCATATCAAACCATTTATGTGCTTTGTCTATACCCACCTCTAACCATCCTCCTCGCCTCACGACATACCTCTATCCTTTATGCTTTCATGGATGCCCAAATCTCTGATAAGTAGATAAACAACTTTAGACCCAGCAAATTATAGCTACCACAAAACGGCTCTTGCACTGCAAAATTATAAATTAGAGCCTCCTTTAAAACAAAGATTCATGTTATGATAAAAGAATTTGTTAAACCCCTTAGAGAGAGAGAGCTTTGGTGATTCCCAGAGGTGGCATGAAACTTTCATCAACATTCATTTCTTCCCTTGAGCGCCCCATTCTTGTCCAAACTGCAAACAATGAATGAGGTGAGGCGTGAAGGCAAGATGCCATTCCTTCATAATGGCGTGGCAGGGGACCATCCTGTGCCTATGCATCTGCCATTACTATATGTCTCTCCCGTAGAAAATGGTCTTGCTCCATTTATTTTCCCCATTGATCGCTTTAAAGACAGATCTTGTTTTATTTATTGTTTTCTTTTCCACGTATTTTCTATGCCATGTTTCCCTCCATGAGGGATGTGACAATCTCTCTCTTTTCATATGATACAATCTTTATAAATTTTTGATTGTATTTTACGGCAAAAATGTCTAAATACGGCCATACAACCATCAAATTTAGGCTCTCATACAACCATCAAATTTAGGCCCTCATACGGCCATCAAATTTACCCTATATATAATTAAAAAAATATTATAAAATAAAATGAAGGCTTGCATTTTGGGCCCATAAGATTTTAAATTTTAAACCAATCAAAATTAACCCAAAAACATAGGAGCATGATATATATTTTTCAAATATTTCTCCTTATTTATTTTTTATTTTTTCCAAAAAAAAATTTCATAGTTTTTGTGATTTTCTCCACCTTTTTTCCTTCAACCCTTTCGAATTTCTTTTTTGATTTTGATTTTTTATTTTTCCATTTTATTTTTAATTTTTTTTTTTTATGTAGAAAACTCAAAACTCAAAATATTTATATTTATAAACTATTTACTAATATTTTTTTTTTTAAAAATAAAAAAACTATATGAGTTTAATAACACCTTTAAATGCGGTGACTAAAATCTTGTTCCTCCCCAAAAAAGAAGCCTCCTCGTTTCCCTTTCTTTGTTGCACTTTTTCTATTAAATATATTCCTATCATGTTAAATGAGTATTTAGTACATGTTATGTGGGTGTAAAATCCTAATCAATTTTGGTGGTTCTAACTGTGAGAGTTTGTAGAGTACCTAATGAGATTTTTTGGAGCACTGCACAAATGTGTTACTGGAATTTTACAGCCCAGAAATTCTGATCATTCTTGCTCAAACTTTAATCTCAGAATTTAATGTCCACAACAACTTGTAATTTTTATTTAATTTAAGAGAGAATATTTTAACTTTTTATGAAGGAACCTACAGTCTCTCAAGCCGCATTTTCAAGGTGTTAATAATTTTATATAACCAATCCACAGATTTCAGCATAGCTGTAAATGGATATAAATAATATAATACTCAGTATGACAACATTTTCCAAGAAATATAACTCTAATTCACAGGCATGGCTTTATAGTTATAATTTTTTTATCTTATTGCAAATAGAACATTCAGCATGATTGAATAGCTTTTGTCTGTTACTTCTGGCTTCAACTCCACATTGTGCCAAATTGAGTTGTACACATACAAAGTAGTATTCGATAAGTTATCAGAGAGTAAACAACAATTCAGTGTTGGGTTGTAATCTGATTATGTGATTCAGCACTAGAAAATTATCTGTCGAGAACATGGAATGGCTTTTCTTGGTCATAATTACAGTTGCAGCTGGTTTAGGAATACTTCTGTTGGAAGTTGCAAAAGCTATATGGTGGAAACCGCTACAAATCAAAAAGCACATTGAAGCCCAAGGGATTCAAGGTCCTCCTTACAAGTTAGTCTATGGAAACACTCCTGATGTTCTTAGAATGGCCAGGGAGCAGAGCTCCAAGCCACTGCCCCTTTCAGAACACAACATATTTCCCCAAGTTCTTCCTGCTTTTCAATGGGGGAAAACCTATGGTACATTTATTCTCTCAATCTGAAACTTTTCTAAAAATTTAGTTGAAAAGGCATTAATTAAACATCATGCTTCTTAATGAAGTTTTATATCCCTGTAGCTTATCACTGAACACCATCCATGAGTGCAATCATGGTAAGAAAAAACCTTAGTTGACCCACTCTCTCTAACCTTCGTTAACCTTAAATCAAAAGAAATTATATGAAGGCAGTTGTATATAGTTTGGGAAATTTGCTTGGAAAGAAACCTAAAACGTTCTTCTCCCTTCTGCCCCTGATCCTTTTGCTTGAATGTATTCAACTATTTTTCAAACAGTTTGAATTTCATTTTTATGACCACTACTAGTGTAATCATTTTAGTTGGGTACCGACCTACCTTTTGAGTAGAAGATAGGAAGGGGATGATTTAGACTACCTAATGCATTAAATATTTATTTATCTGTGATGCAGGACAGAACTTTGTTTACTGGTTTGGGACTAAACCCAGGCTCTACGTTCCTGACCCTGAGCTTGTAAAAGAAATATTAATTAACAAGGTTGGGCACTATGGAAAAGTTCCAGTTAAGCAACTGGGATATGTAGGCAATGTGAGGTTAGAGGGCGAGAAATGGGCACAACATAGAAGAATCCTTAATCCTGGCTTCCACATCGAACTCTTGAAGGTGAAGTCATAAATTTCCATGATCCTATGAGTTCTAAATAAACATGAAAGATATTTCATGATAACTTTATGCAAAATTGAATTTCTTCACAAAGGATAACTCGTACTTTCACACCCATTACAACACACCTAAAAGCTGCTTTTCCCTTATGCTCCAAGAATTTGTCTGTTAACATTTTCAGTTGTAACACTAAATGTCTTAAAGGTTGCTTTTCGTTTTATACTTGTTGACTCTTACAAAGATAAGATAGTTCTGCTATTAGCCTATTCTTTATGCTTTGTGTATACGATGAAGTTGCACCCTGTGTTAACTTTTATAATATATCTGCTATAGCAGGGCATGATTCCATCATTTGTAGAAGGTACCACTAATATGTTGAGAGAGTGTAGTAAATTGGTATCTTCAGGTGCCAATGAAATTGATGTTGTAAGTGAATTTTCTGTTCTTACATCAGATATTATTTCACGTACAGCATTTGGAAGCAGTTATGCAGAGGGAAATCATATTTTCCATTTACTGAAACAACGAATCCTTACCTTGATTGAAGCATTTCACAGTGTTTATATTCCAGGTTCAAGGTAACAAGTTTTAGCAAAAGTTATGGTAAATGTCTTTTCTTTGCATGCTATAATATGCAGACACTTCCATTGCAGTACTCCATCATACATTATTTCTCAGAAAATTCTCACAGATTGCTATGCATATGGTGATATCCATGTTGGCAAGAGACACTATATGGATTCATGGTTGTTGTCATTGATGGCAACAAAGGTCATCCCACATATCCGCAAGACATGATGTGTCTCTACCGGAAGTCAGAATAAAGAATGTTGTGGTCCGGTGAAGAAGAACAGAGCATGTGGCAAGGCCCGACAGACTGGTCCGGACCTCTCAGAGGAAGTGTCTTGGTACAGTGCGGATTTGGGAAAGTCAAGAGGACTACCTTGAGTGGTATATTACAAGGATTTAGCCTCCGGTGATGGACAGGGAAAAAGATATGAATGGTTGAGTACCGGATTCCTGAGAGACAGTGAAAACAGAGGAAGAACTGACTGGCAGAGTATCAGACTGCTTTCCGGATGGGTTACTGTTGATGACAGAGGTTGTGAAGGCATGAATCATGTTTGGCCGACATGATTAATGATATCTACAAGTATATGCTTGATCCGCATTGCTTGGTGAGGAAGGATTCAGCCGACAGAATGAAAGTTTATAAGAAACTAGACTGTTCCGGATGCCGACTAGAAAGGTGATGAAATTACTTGTGCGGATATATATAGAGGATGGATTTAGTTGTGAAGGGTTGTGTTGTTGTGGAGATATATGCGAAGAAGTCCAGATAAAGAGCAGAGGTAACAAAAAGGATCCGGTATGTGAAAGATAGCAGAATAAAGAACAGAGGAAAGATGAAGTGCAGCAGATCAGTGTACTGAGCCTAACCGGAACTGAACTCCAGCATATGCAGATGCTTCCAATCAGTTCAAGACTGTGATTCTCATCACTTTGTAGATAGTGTGTCTTCTTGTAGGCAGTGGGCCTCTTGTGAGCAGTGTGCTCGGGCAGTGAGCCCTAATTGGCAAGTGCCATCTTTGTAATTTCCTATTCTTCTAACAGAGAATAATTTTGGGTTAATCACCCCGTGGTTTTCTCCCTTAACAGGGTTTCCACGTCAAAAATACTGTGTCATGTGTTTCTTGTTTTATGGTTAATGTTTTATGTTTGATTTTATGCTGCATCAATTAAAAGGAAAGTTCAATAAAGGAAATAATTAGGATAACTGATTCACCCCCCCCCTCTCAGTTATCAACAATCCATATAGATCTCAGAAGGTTTATAGCAAAGGCTTCACAAAATTTCTCTTTTTAAAGAATTTACGCTTATATTGCACAAGCAAAACACAAGAAATTGATATAAAATCAATAGATGAAACACATATGAGATGAAAGAGATCTGGGGAAAATCAAAGGCTTTCCATTTAAATGTAAATTTCCATCTTATATACAGTGTTAAGTATTATTTGACTCCATAATCCTCACATTCTCCTCATCTTTTCATTTTTTATTAATTTACAATCTGTTCACAAGTTGCCTTCAAGTGGTTATTATGCAGTTAAAACTGATTAGCTTTTGCCCCTCTAGGTTGCCACTTCAACTTAGTTGCTGTTGCTATGGAGTTAGGATCTTAATTCCAGAACGCTCCCCCTTAGGCAAGAGCTCCAAACAGTAAATTCCAATAAACATGGTGTTTTTCTCAACTTCAACCCCACCAACATAAGCCTTTCAATCAAAATGCCCCGGGATTTTATGGCTTGCCTAAAAACCATTGTAATACGGAACTCAACTGCAATCTTGTCTATGGCCATCTGTTTGGAAACCAAAAATGGCATCTTCTATTAGACAATTTTTGACGAAGACAGTGGGTGTTGCAAACACTTGCCCTAGAGAAATGACCTAAGTTTCTATATTGACCCAATTCATCAATGCAATTTCTTAAAGCTGAATCCTTAGATCTCATAATATTATTGACCAATTGGTGACATGATTGCTGGCGATTGCAGGTCCACCCACATAATAGACTTTCTATCACATCTCTTTTGTATTTAATTGACTTCCACAAAGTCTATAAGTACTACAAATCAACTGTCATGAGCTGAACTTGATTTGTGCCTCCAACTATTGTTTAGGTTATTAGTAAGTGGTTAATTCTAAAAGCTAGATCATATCCTTTTTCTCAACATGGGTTAAAATTGAAGCCAATGCCAATATAGGTTCTATTGGAACCACTAAGGAGATACCCTCCAACTCATCAAATTATCTTTTCACATTTGTTTTCGACAAAACAAAAACTCCATGGAGACATGGTACATTTCAACTATGATAATTATGAGAAATTAATTTTTTTGATTGGTTACCATCCCTGCAGGGTGTTCTTCAGCTTAGATAACATGGCCAAAGAGTATCTCTTTCATCAAATTCACCTAGGATGTGCACCTAGCCTCCTCTGATCCGTAATTAGTGTGGATATTCCAGTACATAATCCACCAACACAAAACAAACTTAATTATACTATGATTTGATTGAAATGGTTTTTGTTATGTAAATGACGGAAAAATGTTCCCTATGTCTTTAGAATTATGTTTTCAAGTGCACTTAAACATTAAGGAAGAACATATCAGTAAAATGAAAGCAAGAATACACATAAAATAAGTGCACGCAACGTTTGACTTGGAGGAAACCATATAGGGAGAAAACGTGTAATGTCCCCTTGGCCCTTTCTTTTAATCCACAGCATTGAGTGAGTGTTCTGTTAGCAGTTAGATAGGAAGCTAGTGTCCTGTCAGCAGAAGTCTAGGACTAAATAATAGAATAAGGCAACTGTATTTTTTTATGTTTTTCTGTTGGAATAAGGCAATTGTGTCTGTCAGCTGAGTAAACAGCTGAGTCTGCAGTTAGAAAGAGGTCCACCCCTTCAGTCTGACCAGTTAACTACCTGCAATTGAGGGATAGACTGGCAAATTAACCACCTATGATTGAGGGATAAACTGATCAGTTAGTTGCCACCGTTTAAGGGATAACCGCCCTTGATTGTGGATTGCAGGAAACAGGGACTATAAGGAAGAGCTGAGGGGTAAAGAGAAGGACACTTTTGAAAATTAAAAGCAAAAACTCAGTTTTAGGAAGGTGACGTTGCTACAGAAGCTTTGGCACTTCAGACGGAAATTTCAGGCATGTCATCTTGTTCTCTTAGGGACGAAAACCCTGAGGAAACAGTCAATGGTGCAGGGTGACAACAGGGTTGTGTAAAGTGTTCGGGATCAATAGGCATTCAATTTAGCATATTACAGAGGGTCTAGGAGCATCAAGGGAGTCAGATGTGCATGCTAGGCATGTCCAGTGAGTTGTAATACACTAGTTAGTGATTTCCATTTGAATCAGAATGTATGTGTTTTCATAAAGATAATAAAAGGGACAAAAATATCTGCTGTTAAGAGTCTTTCTGGGTTCTGGGTTCTGTATGCATTAAGTTTAGGCCTTTACAAAACTCCATAAGAATGAGGAATCTCCTCTTCATATCGCTATTTCCTTTAACTATTACAAAGGTTTACTAACTCTCTGAGGCTTTCATGGACATGTCCAAACACTTATACGAGCTCTCATAATGCTCACGACACTTCCTAGTTACACTTCAACTCCTCTAAGACACCTAGGCTAAAGCAACACTAGTACAGTTCAAACAAATGCAAACCCCCTTATGATGGTGCCTTGGGGGTATTATACAACAAGAGTTATAAGAACACTTGAAAAGAAGCCCAAGAGTCTCCAAAATCTGAAACACCCGAATTCCAAATGTGTCAGCTCCCTTTGCTCTTGTAGACTTCTATTTTGTCTTATGTGGGATGGTTTCAGCTGTAGACGTCCTGAAGACCCCATCTGTACAGTGCTAGTTTTGGCCCAACTTTAACTCGTTAGACTTTTTCAGACGGGTACAAATCTATCACTATTGCGTGTTTTGCATGACTACGTCAGCCTCCAGCGTGTTTGGATCATTCAGATGATTTCCATCTCTGTTCTGCTCCATAATTTGCCTTTCAACTCTGTTTCTGATATTTTCCTTACAAAAGTGAGTCTTAGGAGTGTGTCATAGCATTTTCTAAGCTGGTAAATAACATACAATCTTCACTGTGTTGTAAGAATTCCATACAGGGAGGAGTATCTATCCAGAGACAGTAATAAAGTATTTGATTTGAGTAGGCACAACCACAATCAAAATCATGACAGCAAAATTATAATAGAATAGAAACTTTGTTTTTCCTTATTTATTAAATGAATATCTAATATATATCTATTTGTGTGAATATTTTGGTACCAATTTTACATTGTTGTGCCAATGGTTCCAAATCTTCAAGTTGATGTAAATGCTTGAAAATATAACAGACCAAAACTGTTAGCAGTTATGGATTTTGGGATATGACTATGGGCAAAAACAAATTACTTGGATGAGGGAAACAAAGTGGAAGAGAAAGATAGCCTAATCTAAAGTATGATTGAGGCTCGCAAGAGTTAGCTAATAGTTGATCGTCCTTGAATTGACAAAGGCATCCACCTTTCTTTTGAGCTCAAATTATCAAATTTGGGAAAAACAATACTAGTTTCTATAATCCATTTACAACTTTTCCTGTGCTGTATTCTAACTACCTTCAGGTGAAAATGGGATAGAACTTTGCTGCTGAGACTTTTTGTGGTTTTGTGCTATTAGAATTAAAAAATAAATTACTACCTCTTGAACTTTAATTTTGCTATGCATTATTGGAGACCATTCGCTATAGGGTTGCCCAGAATATTTTTGTCCTACCTAAAGTTGTTCCCTTTTTGGTCCGGTTCTAAACCCTTAACCTCATGATAGCTTTTCTATGTAAAAGTGTTTATGAAAAGCTTACCCATGATATATGTACTCATCTGGAAGAAGCATCATAAAATGACCATTTCAGTTGTGTTTCTCCATTTTTCACCCTACTGACATCAACTGAACCCATAGTGATGTCAACTCACATGCACATTTAACATCAGCTATAAAAAATATATATATACAAATCCATGCCTCAAATTTTCCAGTCATCGTTGCATTTTTCTAGTCATAAAAGGGTATTGGGAATGCAAAATGGAACTTCCTGTAGGATAGTGTTGGTAATTCCTGTAAACCTGCTACATTTGGTAATTTCAATAAACCTGCTACATGGCATCAATATCAGTTTTCTATGATTTTGAGTCAAATGCAATTTGGCATTCATACATCTTGAGTGGATTATAACCACTAGCAAATCATGACAATGCAATTACAATAGATGGTAAACCTTGCTTTTCCTATAAGCAGAGTATTGAGTAATGCATGAAGTATTTGTTAGTTTTGGTATTTGGGAAAACCCTCCTACTCGAGGGAGAAAAATCCAGCAAGATATTCTCTTATAAATCAGAAAATAAAGTGCAGAAATGGCACTCACAATCTGGCCCTAGAAGGGCTGAGTCTCATGCAATAAATCTGCACTTGAAGATAGTGCGATTTCCTTGAATACACAATAATAAAGATACTTCTCCTTGAATCTGCTGCTCTAGAAGGCAAACCTGCTGCTCGAGAAATTGAATTGGAATTGAATGATTATCTTCAAATGAGGAGACTCTATCTCCCTTATATACCAAACTAGGCGAGTCTCTTCTAGGCCAACTTGCCTTGCATGAATTTTATTTAAAAAAAAGTTCTCCCGAAGCTATAAAACACTAACACTCCCTCTTAGCTAGGGAGGTATTTTCCAGATATCCTCATCATGGAGTCTCTCAACATGACGCCCACAATGGCTACTCCCATGTGTGGAAAGAAACTTATGAATAAGTCTCCATCACGGAGTCTCTCAACGTGATGTTGTCATGGAGTCTCTCAACATGATGTCCACCATGGCTACTCCCATGTGTGAAAAAACACAAGTACAAGGGTTCATCACGGAGTCTCTCAACATGATGTCATCATGGAGTCTCTCAACATGATGTCCCATCTCAGTCTCAAAGATGAACAAGGGCTCGCACCTCATATTTCTCTGTCTCAGAGAAATATACACTACAAGGGCTTTCACCGCATATTTCTCCGTCTCAGAGAAATATACACTGCAAGAACCTTCATGATGATGTGACTCTGTCATGCCCGCATTTCCCATGCAGTCACAACACACAACACGTGTCATGTCCACATTTGCCATGTGGTCATGACACGAACTACGAAAAACTTTTCTTCCTATCCCTAGGAACCCCCGAGCACGCTCTTCCTATCCCTAGGAAGAAAAGTTTTTCATAGTTCGTGTCATGACCACATGGCAAATGTGGACATGACACGTGTGTTGTGTGTCATGACCGCATGGGAAATGCGGGCATGACAGACTCCCTCTGAAGCTCCAAGTACTAACATCAACCTCCTGATCTCCTCGTCCAAGGTTGCCTCTGTTGGATTGTCAGACTCCCTTTGAATGTTAATTTCTCCTCTTTGAAGAAACTAATCGACTTTAGAATAAGAAACCTTCTTAATCGACTTTAGAGCTTGGCTCCTTCTAAGATGTCCCCATGGCAATTTCTACAATAGAAACAAGTTGTGTAGACCTTAATTTGCAATCTCGAGCAAAGTGACCATACTTGTCACACCTGAAACACTGAATGTGAGAGAGATCCTTCTTCTTCTTCGGTTCTGGGGCAGAATCTGATTCTCTGTCTCTATTCCTCTTTCTTTCTTTGCCTCTTTCTCTAGAAGTATGTGTAGCAAGAACTTGATTTTCTACATCATGATAGTTTCGCTCAATTCCTCTTGCTGCCAACCTGGACTCTTCTTGAATACAATCAGCTCGAAGACGATCAAACTTGGGCAACTTAGATCTCCCACTGATGCTTTTGATAAAGGGCTCCCAAGATTGGGGAAGACCATTTAGTGCCAACATAACAAGATCTCTATCTGCAATTATGTGCCCAATAGCGCTCAACTGATCTCTTAAATCAGCGATCTTCATAAAGAATGAGATAACTGAATCTTCTTTATCCATTTGTACATGGTGAAGCTATTGTCTCAAAGCAAGGGCTCTGCTGGTATTGTTGATCTCATACAATCCTTTTAGAGTATCAAACATTTCTTTAGCTGACTTCAACTTGGAGATGATCGGTACTAGGTGATTCATCACAGAGTCTTATGATCTTTCTAGCCTTCGTGCCCTTTTTCTTCCACTGGATTTTCTCAGTATCATTGGAAGGCTCGGGCATATTACTTTCCACGAATCAAGAAGATCATTCTCCTCTAGTGCAATGAGTACCCTGGGTTTCCAAGAGTTGAAGTTTGAGGCTCCATCAAGCCTATCTTCTACCTTGACATCATTCACCATCTTCTTTTTCTACACAAATTCTCCTTCAAAGATCTGCCCTTAGGTCTGAAAAAATTTGCAACCTTAGATCTGCAATACTTTGCCTTCAAGATCTGCCCTAGATGAAAAGTTGACTTGACTGCTTAAACAAATTTGATCAAATCTTTTCCTAGACCCGCTCTGATACCATGTTAGTTTTATAGATCAAAAATGCAAATAAGTAGAAAATACAACACATAGAACAATGAACACAGTATTTTTACCCTGGAAAAACCCTCCTACTCGAGGGAGAAAAACCCAGCAAGATGTTCTCTTATAAATCAGAAAATTAAGTGCAGAAATGGCACTCACAATCTGGCCCTAGAAGGGCTGAATCTCATGCAATAAATCTACACTTGAAGATAGTGCGATTTCCTTGAATATAGAATAATAAAGATACTTCTCCTTGAATCTGCTGCTCTAGAAGGCAAACCTGCTGCTTGAGAAATTGAATTGGAATTGAATGATTATCTTCAAATGAGGAGACTCTATCTCCCTTATATACCAAACTAGGCGAGTCTCTTCTAGGCCGACCTGCCTTGCATGAATTTTATTTAAAAAAAAAATTCTCTCAAAGTTATAAAACACTAACAGTATTTAGGAGCACTTGCAATTTGATCTAACTTGCCAACTGAGAAATGTCTCCTAGGGTTTTGACAAGACTTAAAAATGATCAAGAAAATATGCAGAACCTTGCAACAAAGATGACTGTGCAATACTACTGATATTCCTTCTTCAAATGGCTGAAACCTGCCTAACATTGTTGTTTTGACTCCTCAAACCACTAACATATTCTTGGAATTGGGGAGATGATGATAGTGCATAACCTGCCATCATTTGATGCTTGAAGTGGTGCTGATATAAGAGACTGATACCTGGTATTTCTTGCCTACAGAAGCCAGAAGTCCTGTTGATTGACAAAAATCCTTACAAGGTTTCCCTTTAGTCATGTTTGTTGCCTTATGAAGTTGGAAACTTGTTGGTACATGCCTGAACACAATCATTATGTAGAACACTGTTATAAATGACTAAAATGATATCTTTTTCTGCTGTGGGAGGATGGAATTCAACTGATCACGGAGATCTTGCCATATCATCCAACCCTTTGGTTAAATCATATCTCCTAGTGCTTCAATCCTGACATGTGTCATATGTTTCCACTACAAACCATTTTAGGTGTTCAAATGGGAAAAAACGTGCCATAGCAGACCCAAACACTTATTTTGTTCAGGTTTGTCCTTAAAGTGTTGATATGGCAGGCCTAGGCACTTGTTTTACATCCTCCTATCACTTCAGCTACCTTAGAACACATCAGACATTTGTTTCGGATGTCTTATACCACTGTTGATCCTTGCCCAGAAGCATTTTTTAGGTGGTCTTGCCACTTCAACTTGATGAGAACTGTCTCAGGTGTGCCTTTTTAGAAATCTATACCACTTAACGGTCAGTCAATGAACATGTAAGCCCCCCTTTTCAACAGTCTATACCACTTAACGGTCAGTCAATGAACATGTAAGCCCCCCTTTTCAGCAGTCTATACCACTTAACGATCAGTCAATGAACATCAAGGCGCCCTTCTTCTCCAATTCTGCCACTTGAATGACTGACTTACATTTACTCTTCTATCTAGTAAAACAAATACTTGGAATAATGAAAGAAACAACAATGCATATCAAATAGAGGAGTAAAAGTATATCTTTATTTGCACATGAAATTATTACAGAAGTAGACCAGAGATGGTTGACAAACAATTAATACATAGTCGAATAAACAATATTATCAAAACATAATAATAGGCATTGTACATTAACTACATCATCCTCCCTAAAGAAAAAGTTGTCTTCTAACAAGAAGAAAACAAGTAATCATCAAGTAACATTAGGTAAGGTTGTCCAAACTGGTGACGACACTGTTGATGAAGAACTTGTATGCAAACTTGGAAGTACACACGGAGTAGAAGTAGAACCAACATATCTCAAATGCATGTCAATAGACAGGGAATGTTGAGGACCAACCAATCAAGGAACCTAATTTGACTACACAATGTTGTCTAAAAATGTTGCACCCAATCGATCATTGAACCCAAATAGTATTGTAGGCAATTCACAAGCATTCTAATCATGAAAATATTGCTCAATATCCCCATTTTCTAGGAATGTACTTTCTCTCAATTGAACGACCTATAGCAATAATTCCCTATTTCTATCAAATGCAAAGCTTGAGGAAGAACTGATTACATAAGAATGAACCAATGCAATAGAAAAGTCTCTGAGTATTTCCACAAGATACATAGACAAGAATTGGATAGTAGCAATGGCACCAAATTGTGTAGCAACAAGAGCAAACTCTAGGATTTCAAGACATGACAAGGGTCATACTACATCAAGGAGAAAAGGAAGAGTAGGCCATTAAATGAGAAAGTGTTTTACCACAAAATATTAGAGGTCATATGGTGCAAGCTGGAAAGAGGAGGATCATACAGATATACCAAGTACATTAAAAAATGAAAAGGTCGTGCAATACCAATAATAATAGAAATCTCTAGTATTGACTGTAGAAGGGAAATTTGATGTTTTGACCATACGATGGAAGGAAATAAGTGTTGAATGTATGGCAGAATAAAATAGAGAAGATCGTATAGTGGCTTTTTGAAAATGAAATGGTATGGTAGTAACAACCAAACAAGAAGATTTTATGGTAGCAATGACAAAATATGGAGGTCGTACAATGGTCAAAGGGGCAGGTGTTAGGAATAGCATGCAGAAGATATCAATTAAATGTAGATAAAGATTAAATAGAGGAATGAAAAATACACAGAAATAAAACAACGAGAGACAATTTTAACGTGGTTCACCCAAACTAGGGCTACAACCACCAACAGAGAGTCCAATATTATTATCCAGCAAATAGAACTGATTACAACCAATAATCTCATGTAACCCAAATCCAATGCAATGTATTATAGATACAATACCAATAGAAACCCTAACCCTTAGCCTTTTTATGAAGACTTATGTCAGTTACAAAAATAGGGTTTTTTTTCTTTATTTGTTTTTTTAATGGCGGCCAATAGAAAAATAACTGTCGATGTCTTTATAAAATAATAGGCAATTTTTATTTCAGGGGCGTTGCCCCCAAATCCCCACCATGGGCTTTGCTAGAGGGGCTCTGCCCCCTTGCACTCCCCCGTAAAATACTTTGGGGGAAACCACGCCAACAAAAGTGGGGAAAATTTAACCTACGAGTCTGATTAGGCTCCATATAACAACAATCTCCCACTTGGAGGTTGATCAGACTCCACACCATATCATCTCCCACTTGGAGATTGATCAAACATCGCTGCCCCTATAGCTTCCACTGGAAATAAGCACCCTGGACTCTATTGTTCTGATTCTATTGTTTTCGATCTTGAAGGCGAACCGAAGCTGAAGAGCAGCTCAGCTTCTCCCTTGTCACCGCCTTCGTAAACATATCTGCTGGATTTTCATCTGTATGTATCTTTTCCAGCGTTAATTGTCATCCTCCAACACCGACCAGATGAAGTGATATCTCAACTATATGTGTTTGGTCTTTGAATTCAAGGCAGAATTCTTTGCAAGATGTATGGCACTCTGGCTATCCGTAAACAAATAACTGTTAGCCTGTTGTTTGCCCAATTCTTCCATAAAAAATTGCAGCCATATCATCACCTTGCTTGCCTCTATTGCAGCTACATATTCTGCCTCCGTGGTGGATAAAGCAACCACCTTTTGCAACCTTGAGATCCAACTCACTGTTGTCCCACCTACAGTAAAGACATAACCCATAGTACTTCGTCTAGTATCAATATCCCTTGCCAAATCTGAGTCCATATAGCCTACTAAATTAGTATTAGAGCCCCCAAAACATAAATGTTTATTGGATGTACCTCTCAAATATCAGAGAATCTATTTTATTGCATTCCAATTATCCAATCTGGGATTACTCATATACCTGCTTACAACTCCTACAACATGTGTAATATCTGGTCTCATGCATACCATGGCGTACATTAAACTCCCTACAGCTGAAGGGTATGTGCAAGATCATCGCAGGCCAAACAGTGGCAATAGGAAAAAAATTGCATTTTTACTTAGCCAAATTCGCGACTTGGCAAAGTTTAACTTTGAAACGGATATCTGTGTTGGTTTGGATACCAAACCAAAACGGATATCCGTTTTGAAATCCGTTTTCTTTTTCTCTATTGTTTTCATTGTTTTTTATTTTATTATTTTAGCATTTTTAGCATTTTACTATTTAGGCATTTTAGCTATAAAATACAATCCAAATTTTAGAAAGACTGTATCATATAAAAGGGGCAACCTTGTCATCTTTTGGAATGCATGATTTCTTTTAGTTCCAACCATTTTGGCATCATTTATTCTTGTGATTGAGAGTTCTCTCCACCCCTGATTGAACCATTACTTCCCCTAACTAATTCTCCTATCCTCTTGACTCTCAATCAATTCTTTAGTCCACTCCCAATAAGTCTTCTATAATCTCTCAATCAATTATTTAGTCCACTCCCAATTAGTCTTCTATAATCTCTCAATCAATTCTTTAGTCCACTCCCAACCAACCCCACCATTCGTGTTGCTTCTTCTACTATTAATACATCTCTCGCCATCATTTTTAGGGGAGACTATCCATTTCTTCCATTTATGTCAAATTCTTCTTAATATCTGTTATTCCATTTTCCATTGATCCCAACACATCATGGATAGTGAGTCACCTCAAAAGAGTTAAGCCATATTTTCATTACAACCCCCACAATAATTATTATACTTTTACAATCCTAACTTTGTGAGCCTTTTCCATTTCAATTTTAAGGATTTGAAGGTTCTTACACTCTCCATAAAATCTCCAAGTTCTCAAGGCATCCTTATTCTTCCCATTGTCATCAAGAGGATGTTCTAATTTCTACAAAGGAGGATACCAAAATGTTGGATCCTTGAGGACAAAAGCTAGCACAGGTGCCATAAAAAGATTCCTTGAAGCTTCACATGTTCTTTACATTATTTTAAAAAGATTTCAGTAGTAATTACAAAACTTAAATTTGCCTAAGAAAAGTAACAATTTGTTGCCTCTTGTTTCCTCTTCTTGGTTATTTTAAAAAGCAACAAGGTGAAGTGACACATCCTTATGACCAGCATCAAGAAGAACAACAGGAAGTGTATTTGGATCTTGGAAAAGATTAGGAAACAGAGGAACATCCAGTTGATGAGAATAAAGAGCAAGATAAAGAACAACCAGATGACTGAGATAAAGAGCTCGATGTGGAACATTATATGACATAGAACCAACAAGATGAACATCAAGTTGAACAACATGAGGAATAAGAAGTTCCTAAAAAGAACTAAGGTGAGCAACTGGATTAGGACATTCCTAAATGGTTGGCTTCTTGAAAATAGATATCCGTTTTCTTTTTGTCTATTGTTTTCATTGTTTTTTATTTTATTATTTTAGCATTTTTAGCATTTTACTATTTAGGCATTTTAGCTATAAAATACAATCCAAATTTTAGAAAGACTGTATCATATGAAAGGAGAGATTTTGGAAAATACACCTCTTAAATCTTGGATCTCCCATCAATATATGAACCTCCTTAAAGACCATTTCTAGTGAAGGAGGAGGGCAAATTAACATTGGTAGCTTCTTTACACATTGATCCATAAGGATTTGTTAAACACTAAGAATCATCACTAATGAATTACTCAAATAATCAATAATAAAATATTCAATTTTGTTCATCAGGTGAAATAATCACTTTTCTAGACTATGTTCCAATATTTCAGGGATAGGAATGGTGGGGCAGCAGGGGTTGTGTTTTGGGGCGTTTTGGATTTCATGCCCTAAATTGCTTTACGCAATCCTTCATATGATTTGATTCATGATACATGGTTTGAGAAGGATACACATGATATACCCTTACCCTCTAGTGATAAAATTATGAATGATACTTTATGTGGTGAAGCTACACCTTCGTTAATCCTTCATGACATTGTTATTCCTTGTGATGATGATGTCCTTCATGTGATATGTTAGGACATAATGCAAAGTTAACATGGCATGAACTCTCTTGGAAGGGTAAGCATGGACTATAAAAACATTGAACTAGTTGGATCTGTTAAGCTCGCCATTTATGAAAGAACCTTTTAAAAGGTTAACCTTAATTAGGTAAGGTTATGTTTCAGTGTGGTTGTTTATGCAACAATGTGTAAATTAATGTTACTGAAGGATAAATCTAACTATAATACACTAACATTTTAATAACCATGAGAGCTGGGACTAACAATTAGACTAAAAACTTGACAAACAATACAACTTGGACACATGTAGGACTTGGAAAATGGCAAAGAAAATAATTAAATGTGGAAAACATGAAAAAGTGGTATTAGTTGCACCTATATAGAGAAGTGGTTTAGAGGTTGGTTAGGGGAATTATTTAGGGTTTAGAGGTTTAGGGTTGCTCGGGTTTAGGGGTTTAGGGTTTACAATTTAAAGAGAGATAGAGAGAGGGGACTGATAGAGTTTGGGAGAGATAGATGAGACAAAGGGGAGAGATAGGAGATAGAGTGAGAGACATGTCCAAAGACATCTAGAGAGAGAGAGATTGAGAGGTAGAGGGATGATAGAGATAGGGAGATAGAGGTTTAGGGTTGCTTGGGTTTAGGGGCATTATTTAGGGTTTAGGGTTTATGGTTTTGGGGTTAGGGGTTAAGGTTTAGAGGTTTAGGGTTTAGGGTTTAGAGAGAGATAATGGACCAATAGGGAGATATAGAGGAGTCTGAGGGGAGAGATAGGGATATAAAGAGTGAGGGACATGGCAAGAGACATAGGGAGAGAGATTGAGAGGTAGAGGGACAAAGGTGATGGGGAGATAGGGGAGAGATAGGGAGATAGTGGTTTATGGTTACTTGGGTTTAGGGTTTAGGGGCATTATAATTTAGGGTTTAGGATTTATTGTTTAGGGGTTAGGGGTTAGGTTTAGAGGTTTAGGGTTTTGGATTTAGGGTTTATAGAGAGAGGAATGATAGGGAGATATAGAGGAGTCTGAGGGGAGAGATAGGGAGATAGAGAGTGAGGGACATGGCTAGAGACATAGGGAGAGAGATTGAGAGGTAGAGGGACAAAGGTGGTAGGGAGATAGGGGAGAGATAGGGAGATAGTGGTTTAGGGTTACTTGGGTTTAGGGTTTAGGGGTTTAGGGTTTCTCAGGTTTAGGGGTCAGGGGTTAGGGTTTAGGGGCATTATTTAGGGTTTAGGATTTAAATTGTTTAGGGGTTAGGGGTTAGGTTTAGAGGTTTAGGGTTTTGGATTTAGGGTTTATAGAGAGAGGAATTATAGGGAGATAGAGAGAGGAGACAGAGGAGAGAGATAAGGAGATAGAGAGTGAGGCACATGGCCAGGGACATAGGGAGAGAGATCAAGAGAGGTAGAGGGATGATAGAGATAGGGAGATATAGGTTTAGAGTTGATTGGATTTAGGGTGTACCTGGGTTTAGGGTTTCTCAATTTTGGAGATAGCTAGATAGAAAGAGAGAGGAGACAGATAGGGAGAGATAGAGGTGATAAAGGGGAGAGATAGGGAGATAGAGAGTGAGCGATATGTCTAGAGAAATAGGGAGAAGGATTGAGAGGTAGAAAGACGATAGAGATAGGGAGATAAGGGAGAGATAGGAGATAGGGTTTAGGGTTGCTCGCGTTTAGGGTTTAGGGGTTAAGGTTTAGAGGTTTAGGGTTTAGTGTTTAGAGAGAGAGGACCAATAGGGAGATATAGAGTGAGGGACATGGCTAAAGCATAGGGAGAGAGATTGAGAGGTAGAGGAATGATAGTGATGGGGAGATAGTGAGATAGGGAGATAAAGAGATAGAGGTTTAGGGTTTCTTGGGTTTAGTGTTTAGGATTTAGGGGTTTATGGTTTCTCAAGTTTAGGGTTTAGGGGTTAGGAAATAGGGGTTAGGGGTTAAGGGTTAGGTTTAATCATGCATCCTAGTCATTCTCCTATCATTCCTATATATCCTATCTCTCCCCTCTATCTTTCCGTCTCCCTTATCGACGAAGCAAATGGAAACAAGAAAACTAGGACTCCCTTTCTCAGGTTTAGGGTTTAGGGCTTAGGGGAATTATTTAGGGTTTATGGTTTAGGGGTTAGGGTTTAGGATTTGGAAGAATTATTTAGGGTTACTTGGGTTTAGGGTTTAGGGGCATTATTTAGGGTTTATGGTTGCATGTCAAAAGTAGTCTCTCTCTCTCTAAATCTGTAAACCCTAAATAATGGCCCTAATCTTGAGTGTCTCAATTGTTGACACAAATATCATCTAATATGTAAGTTAAACATGAAATGATTTGTTAGAATTTACAGGTCAAAACTACTTGCTTTTTCAATTTTTTTATGACAATTATCTATTCAAAAGTGCCTTTAAAATACTATGAGATACCTTACTATAAGTAAATCATATAAAAATCAAATATATATATCATCATAATTCTATATAAATTTTGATAGTTTGTCCAAAATCTCTCCTTTCGTATGATACAGTCTTTCTAAAATTTGGATTGTATTTTATAGCTAAAATGCCTAAATAGTAAAATGCTAAAAATGCTAAAATAATAAAATAAAAAACAATGAAAACAATAGAGAAAAAGAAAATGGATATCCATTTTGGAGAACATAAAAAGTGAAAAAAGACTGTGTTTTTGCAAACCCGCGGCTTGCAAAACACAGTCTCATCTTCAAAGAACGGATATCAGAGCTGAGGAACGGATATCCGATCCAAAGAGGTAAGATTTCGTGCATGTTTTTTTTGTTTGTTTTGTATATTCAAGCAATTTTTTTGGTTTTTATGCTAAGTGGGTATGTTTTATAATTTAATTAGGTAAAATGGATGCACAAAATAAAAACCCAAACCCTCCACCACCAAACCCTCCCCCTCCAACAATAGAAGAGAATATTCAAAGAAATATTGATCATATAAGTAGGATCATAGAAATGTATCGCCGCCACCCTCGATTGTCTATAATGACATCGAATTTAGAGGGAATCATTAATCATATTCAAACCTTGTCAACCCAACACGAATCATTTAGGCAATGGCGAGAAGCCAAGAAGGTCGAATATGCTAACGGTTTGTCATATGATGAAGTCAAAGATTTAGATATTACAAAAACTATGTTAGCCCAACACTTTGTCAATCCTAAAACCAGATTGTATGTTGATGTCCATAAGCCCAAGTTTTCAATCAAATGGTGTATTCATGAGGGCATTAGTCAAAACTTTTAGGGTCGTTGGTGGATGGTTTTTGATAAACCACCCAACAACAATTTAGATGTGCCTTTGTATTTCCTCCGTAAACTCTATGCAAAGTTCGTCATGGGTCAACATGTTAATTATTTTGATTTTAGAGAGTTTCAAGGAGTGGGCAAGGGAATGCCTCAAGATAGACCTGGGGCAATTAGACAAGTACAAGGTCCCTATATTCCCCCTCCTGCTATCCCTTCTCCACCCCCAATGCAGCACCCAGACGTTTTTGCAAATGCAACACAACAGGGCCTTAGTGCCATACACTCTTTGACCGAGCATTTGATTATACAGACATCTCAGTTTGCACAAGCACATGATGAAGGTGATGATATTGGATCACCTGGTACTACTAGACCGTCGTCATCCAGACATGTATGTGTGCCCCATCATTGCATTTCTTGCAATCATTTATGCTTAAGTCCTATTATGGAGAGTAGTGAGCCACCGTTGAACACATCAGAGTATGATCTCCATTCACGAGATGAGGCAATGGGTCCAGAACTCAAGCTGAGGGGTCAGGGACAAGAGTAGAAGCTACCGGATCAGTAAACAATAGAGAAGGAGAAATGCATGAGCAATCTTTTATGCAGGTAAAATTTAAAGTTAAATTTTATGGTCTATTCCATTTGAATATATAAACAACTTTATTAGTACTAATGTATCTAAGTGGGATAATAGTTGATGACAGAGGGGGAGTTAACAGAAGTTCATCATGGAACTTTGTCTGCCATCCAATTTGGCTTGGACTTGTCGGTATAATTTGTTGTACACATAAAAAAAAATTTATGCATTTATTTCTTTGTGAGTAATTATATATTAATTTATATCTTGATGTTAATTTTATTTTATAGTCAATCAAAAATGTGAATGATGTGGCATCTTTGCCAATAGTCTTTTCTCGAACTCTTGATCGACCCAAGGGACTATCATTTGCAGAACGGCTTTCTCAACGCCAACAAAGGGTGGAGGTAATTTGATTGAATTGTACTTTAATTGATAATTTAGAAAACTTAAATATTTGATTATAGTCATTTAGAGTCTTACATTCTTGTCCTTCTTAATTGATGCAGGAGGCCTCGATGGTGGTATGTGCTTGTTTTCTAGTACATAAGTTTTTGTGTAGTGCATTTCCTATTTTGTTTAATAATTATATATTAATTTATTTCAATGTTACCTTGCTTTTATGTAGTCTCTTGAGAATGTGAGTGATGTGCCACCTTTGCCATCATACTTCACTAGGACACCTGATCATCTTAAGAGAAAATCATTTGCAGAACGATTGTCCGAAGAACAACATAGAGTCGAGGTAATTGAATTGAATTTTTCTAAATAATTGATAGTTTATCTAGCGGTCTTATAGTTGATTGTAGTGATTTAGATGTATGTTAATAAATGAAAGTTCTTAATTGTAGTAGATAAGAATCTATTTACTAACTTTAACTTATTTTTATTTACCATTGAAGAGATTAATCAAATTTGTGTTTTGACTTGTTAATGCAGGAAACTTCACCTCCATCAATTACTAGACATTTTGGTACAAAGAGGACACTTTTTCAGGATCCATCACAGATTGAGGGTCAAGTGGACTTGTAGTATTTGATGTAGCTATTTGGCATGTAGATTGTATATAGATTTTGAGACATGGCATATGCCACATTTTGTAAAAAATATTTTGAGTTGGCATATTTGCCAAATTTTTGTATATGTCTACCATTATGGACTAGATTCTAATGTATATACACCTTGATATACAATATAATTTAAATTCCTTATGTGCAAGTCATGATACTTCCCATGATGCCATACATTATGATTGTAGTTCTTTAGTCCATTGATGATATGTTTAGCATTGAGAATGGTTTTAGATCAAGAGAATGGTTTTAGATCAATAGAATCAATAGAATCAATATGAAAAAATTCCTTATATATGCCCTAATCAAATAAGGTCATGATAAACCATTTCATCATGTATTTAGTCTTCATCTTGTCAAATTTTGTAAATATGTCAAAGTTGTCATATGAAAAATGTAAAAAAAAATGCAAAAGTATGGAAGATGAATAGTCAAGTACTCAAGAGTCAGTTGGAGACTATTGGTTTCCCTCAAATCATGTATAAATATGCATAAACCTTCGTGGAAAAGGCATTGGAGATGTATTGAAAACATTTTGAAGATGAATTGAAGACATGTTTGAATGAAATTAATGTCAAGAAACTCTATGTCAAGGACACTAGGGGCACATTATAAACATAAAAAACTTACATCTTGGGGGGAGGTGCCAATAAGGCCAATAAGGATACTATTTCAGTTGGGTGTGTGTGTGTATGCAAATCCCATTTATGGCCGAGAAGCTCTCTATTTACTATTATTCAACTCTCGTTGATAGGAGGTTGGCTCTACAACTATTGCAATTTGTGTATGAAACCTAGATGCCTACGAGATCATATATGTATGTATGTATGTATGTATGTAAATCCTACAAGACAGTCATTCATGAAATTACTATGCAAAGAGGGTTTATAAGTTGCATTAGGGTTTGTATAAATGATCTAATGGATTTATAAGGTTGTCCAACACTAAAATGGATGATTTATATGAGTTTTGGGACTGTCACAGTCCATGATTGTTAAAAAGATACACATGGCTGTCCAAAAATTGCCCTTTATGACTATCCTAAAACAACATCGTGTATATGCTCATAAAAGATGCATTCATTGCATTCCTTCATTTACAACACATGATTAAATAAGAAGATGCATATTTACAACACTTAAGACCTTCATGAAATGATACATTGGTTTCTCAATATTCAATCATGCATTGGAGATCTTCAAAGTGTTAAATATGTTTGAAGTGATGAAGAAACTTGTTATTTTGATGTATTTCAACTCCAAACTTCCGCCTAGAAATGAAGGCGCTAATCCTTGATCAAACTAACCTAAAAGTGCGCCTTGGTACTTAGGGCACTAGATTATGATTGATCAACCTAAAATGTGCGCCTAAGGCTAGATAGTGAATTGGAAGGATAAAATACATCATCAAAGGAGTTTATAGTTATTGAAGGCATCAATGATGACTTGGGCGCACATCTACCTCTCTACACCATATGTGACTAGTGCCAATTATTGAATAAACAACCTAGAATGAGTGCCTTTGCCAATTATTGAATAAACAACCTAGAATGAGTGCCTTACTATTTGAGGTGCTAGTTCATGCTTCTAGAACACCAAAAGTGCACCTCGATGTTGAGGCACTAGCTCTTGCTCAAGCAACCTTGAAAGTGCGCTTTCACAAGGAGGTTAAAATGTATTATCAAAGGATTAAGTGGAATCAAGGAATCATCATTGAAGACAAGTAAAACATGACTGTGAATGAGGTACACTCTTCATCATCTCTAACCTCACAATTGTGCCTTCCATTGGAAGCTCATATTGTGCCTAAAGGAATGGTACTAAGATATCATCCATGTCAATGATTGAGAATGTGTCAACTGGAACAATATTTTTTGTTCTGCTCATCGTGGGGCCAAACGGATGGCACCAACACGTCGAGGTGGGTGGGCAAATGCTAAGGGAGGTCTCATTTTGTGCGCCAAGCATCCCAGTCATTGCGAGCAAGAGGCTACCGGCAAAGTCCCTTAAGATCCCTGAGACCAAAAAATTGCCAAACTTTGACGGGGTAGTTCTCGAAATTCGTGATAGTTGTGAATGTTCTGTTTGGACCTACAGGTGTATGTGGCATCCATCCACAATAACCTCTCTCATTTTTGGTCAACTCTATTCAATTTGACCGTGCCGAAATCAAACGTATTGTTGCAAAATGCTTCAATTTGATGCAGTGGAAAGGTGCTAGGTGTGACATTTTTCATTCCATAGCTCATGGGGTCGAACGGACTGTGCCAACGCATCGGGGTGGGCGGGTAAATGATAGTGGAGGTCTCGTTTTGTGCGCCAAGTGTCCCAGTCATTCCAGGCAAGAGGCTACCAGCAAAGTCCCTTAAGATCCCTAAGACCAAAAAACTGCCAAACTCTGACGGAGCAGTTCTCAGAATTCGTGATAGTTGGGAATATTCTATTTGGACCTACAAGTGCATGTGGCATCCGTCCACAATAACCTCTCTCATTTTTTGTCAACTCCATTCCGTTTGACTGTGCTGAAATTAAACGCATTGTTGCAAAATGCTTCAATTTGATGCAATGGAAAGGTGCTAGGTGCGACATTTTTCATTCCATAGCTCGTGGGGTCAAACGGACTGCGCCAACGCATCAGGGTGGGCGGGTAAATGCTAGTGGAGGTCTCATTTTGTGCACCAAGCGTCCCAGTCATTGCGGGCAAGAGGCTACCAGCAAAGTCCCTTAAGATCCCTGAGACCAAAAAACTACCAAACTTTGACGGAGCAATTCTTAGAATTCGTGATAGCTAGGAATGTTTTGTTTGGACCTACAGGTGTACGTGGCGTCTGTCCACAATAACCTCTCTCATTTTTGGTCAACTCCATTCCGTTTGACCGTGTCGAAATCAACCGCATTGTTGCAAAATGCTTCAATTTGATGCAGTGGAAAGGTGCTAGGTGTGACATTTTTAATTCCATAGCTCATGGGGTCGAACGGACTACGCCAACACGTCGGGGTGGATGGGTAAATACCATTGGAGGTTTCCTTTCGTGCGCCAAGCGTCCCAGTCGTTCCGAGCTGTAAGTTACCGATAAAGTCAAAAGTTGCTAGGATTGAAATTTTGCATTCCACAAGTCCTGGGGCCGAACAGTTTGTGCCAACACGTCAGGGTGGGCGAGTAAATGCTAGGGGAGGTCTCATTTTGTGTGCAAAGTATCCCAGTCCTTCCGAGCTGTAAGCTACCGGCAAAGTCAAAAGTTGCTAGGATTGAAATTTTGCATTCCACAAGTCCTGGGGCCGAACGGTTTGCACCAACACGTCGGGGTGGGCGAGTAAATGCTAGGGGAGGTCCCATTTTGTGTGCAAAGCATCCCATTCCTTCCGAGCTATAAGCTACCGATAAAGTCACTTTGCCAGTAGCTTACAGCTTGGAAGGACTGGGATGCTTTGCACACAAAACGGGACCTCCCCTAGCATTTACTAGCCCACCCCAACATGTTGGCGCAAACCGTTCGGCCTTTGCCGGTAGCTTACAGCTCAGAAGGACTGGGATGCTTTACACACAAAACGAGACCTCCCCTAGCATTTACTTGCCCACCCTGACATGTTGCGCAAACCGTTCGGCCCCAGGACCTGTGGAATGCAAAATTTCAATCCTAGCAACTTTTGACTTTGTCGGTAGCTTACAACTCGAAAGGACTGGGATGCTTTGCACACAAAATGAGACCTCCCCTAGCAATTATTCGCCCACCCCGACGTGTTGGCGCAAACCATTCGGCCCCAGGACCTGTGGAATGCAAAATTTCAATCCTAGCAACTTTTGACTTTGTCGGTAGCTTACAGCTCGGAACGACTGGAACGCTCAGTGCACGAAAGGAAACCTCCAATGGCATTTACCCATCCACCCCGATGCATTGGCCCAGTCCGTTCGACCCCATGAGCTATGGAATGAAAAATGTCACACCTAGCACCTTTCCACCGCATCAAAGTAAAGCATTTTGCAACAATGCGGTTGATTTCGGCACGGTCAAACGGAATGGAGTTGACAAAAAATGAGAGAGGTTATTGTGGACGGACGCCACATGCACTTGTAGGTCCAAACAAAACTTTCCCAGCTATCACAAATTTTGAGAACTGCTCCGTCAAAGTTTGGCAGTTTTTTGGTCTCAGGGATCTTAAGGGACTTTGCCAGTAGCCTCTTGCCCGCAATGATTGGGATGCTTGGTGCACAAAACGAGACCTCCACTAGCATTTACCCACCCACCTCAACGCATTGGCATAGTCCGTTCGACCCCACGAGCTATGGAATGAAAAATGTCGCACCTAGCACCTTTCCACTGCATCAAATTGAAGCATTTTGCAACAATGCGTTTAATTTTGGCACGGTCAAACGGAATGGAGTTGACCAAAAATGAGAGAGGTTATTGTGGACGGATGCCACGTGCACCTGTAGGTCCAAACAGAACATTCCCAACTATCACGAATTCTGAGAACTACCCTGTCAAAGTTTGGTAATTTTTTGGTCTCAAGGATCTTAAGGGACTTTGCCGGTAGCCTCTTACCCAGAATGACTGGGATGCTTGGTGCACAAAACGAGACCTCCAATAGCATTTACCCGCCCACCCTGACACGTTGGCACAGTCCATTCGACCCCACAAGCTATGGAATGAAAAATGTCGCACCTAGCACCTTTCCACTGCATCAAATTGAAGCATTTTGCAACAATGCATTTAATTTTGGCACGGTCAAACGGAATGGAGTTGACAAAAAATGAGAGAGGTTATTGTGGATGGATGCCACGTGGACCTATAGGTCCAAACAGAACATTCCCAACTATCACAAATTCTGAGAACGGCCCTGTCAAAGTTTGGTAGTTTTTTGGTTTCAGGGATCTTAAGGGACTTTGCTGGTAGCCTCTTGCCCGCAATGACTGGGACACTTGGCGCATAAAACGAGACCTCCCCTAGCATTTACCTACCCACCTCGACATGTTGGTGCAGTTCATTCGGCCCCACGATGAGCAAAACAAAAAATATTGTTCCAGTTGACACATTCTCAATCATTGACATGGATGATATCTTAGTACCATTCCTTTAGGCACAATATGAGCTTCCAATGGAAGGCGCAATTGTGAGGTTAGAGATGATAAAAAGTGTGCCTCATTCACAGCATGTTTTACTTGTCTTCAATGATGATTCCTTGATTCAACTTAATCCTTTGATAATACATTTTAACCTCCTTGTGAAAGCGCACTTTCAAGGTTGCTTGAGCAAGAGCTAGCGCCTCAACATCGAGGCGCACTTTTTGTGTTCTAGAAGCATGAACTAGCACCTCAAATAGTAAGGCACTCATTCTAGGTTGTTTATTCAATAATTGGCACTAGTCACATATGGTGTAGAGGTAGATGTGCGCCCAAGTCATCATTTGATGCCTTCAATAACTATAAACTCCTTTGATGATGCATTTTATCCTTCCAATTCACTATCTAGCCTTAGGCGCACATTTTAGGTTGATCAATCATAATCTAGTACCCTAAGTACCAAGGCACACTTTTAGGTTAGTTTGATCAAGGATTAGTGCTTTCATTTCTAGGCGGAAGTTTGGAGTTGAAATACATCAAAATAACAAGTTTCTTCATCACTTCAAACATATTTAACACTTTGAAGATCTCCAATGCATGATTGAATATCAAGAAACCAATGTATCATTTCATGAAGGTCTTAAGTGTTGTAAATATGCATCTTCTTATTTAATCATGTGTTGTAAATGAAGGAATGCAATGATTGCAATATGTGCACAAAACAGAATTTTTGATAAGGATTGAAAGGAAATGTTAAGAAAATGCAATTGGCGGGTGTAAATCCAAAGTGTGGAAGCATAGACAAGGCATGTGAACAATTTGGCATGACACCTCAAAGAGATGCTATCTCATGGAATGCAATGATTGCAAGATATGCACAAAATGGATTTTTTGAAAAGGCTTTAGAAACTTTGAAGCAAATACAATTGGAACGTTTAAAACCAAATTCCTAAACCTGTGCAAGCATTCTCCCTACTTGTGCCAAATTAGGATCTTATATATACATATATGCACATGATGTCATGAAAATAATGTATAGTGTATATATCAAGCCATATAGGCATGTACAAATAAAACCATATGGGTATATACAATGATATACATCGATAACATACAAAAGTATGTTTACAAAGCCAAATACGCATATGTAAAAAAATGTCCCAAAATCAAATCTCCTATGGATTGCTATCAAATAATCTATGGCTCTTGCTAGGCCATGAAGATGGTGAACCAGTCAATGACTCATCTTCTATCACTCATCGACTAGACCTCCTTGATAGAGATTTTTGAATTTCCACCTATTAATACAATCAAACAACGTGCACATTAATATAGAATTTAATATTCAAAATATATAACATGACATAAGTAATCAATCACTTACCACCAATTGGTGATCCCTTTTGATCATTTGTTGTCTCTCTTCTTCTATAGAGTTGGATGGGTAGGGGAGGTGACATCTTGTGAGAAGCATGAACAAGCAGATTTAAAAGTAAACATGAATATCATAAATATGTACATTAAATGTTGCGCTTATTATAGGACTGTTCTAGTACTATTTTAGGACTATTGTAGGACTGTTGTAGTTAAAACTATCCTAGTAGACATGTATAGGACTGTTATAGGACTGTCATCTCATGGAATACAATGATGGCAAGATTACTATCAAGATTAGTATGAAGATTAATTATGACTGTTATAGGACTTTTATAAGAATGCAAAGTAAGGAAGCATAGGCAAGGCACATGAACTATTTGGTGGAATACCTCAAAGAAATGAGAATTTTGTCAGATGTTGTAGTTGCAATTGCCATGTGACACATGTATGTAATATGTGAGCATAGACAAGGCACATGAACTATTCGGCAAAAGACATCAAATACATGTCATCTCATGGAATGCCTTATGTAGAAAAAGGTACAAATGTGCAATATTAAGAAATACAAATGAGAACTAAAAATCATACCTCGAGTATAGTCAAAATAACCTACGATGCCATACAAAATAATTTATGATGCCATGCAAAACAATCTACGATGCCATGTAAAATAACTTTATTCGCAGCCCTGTATAGTCAAAAGCATGCATTATAGTTAAAGTAACAAGATTTTTAATAAAACAATTCTAAAAAATAGAAAAAACAAGAACAAGTTAAGATAAAAAATGTCATACCTGTCCATCTGGAAGTTTAAATGCTAGTCAAGCGTACCTAAGGGGTCATCTCTTACCTTCAAAGTATCCAATATTGCTTCATGATCAGCATTACTAATTGTCCATAGTTCTTTTGATTTTGGTTTTCCACGATGCTTTAGTAACTTGACATTTGTTGCTACAACTAGGTGAGAATACATCAATATGGTTTTATGCTTCTCAAAGTCTTCAAAGGCCGGGATGCCATTCTTTTTAATCATATATGTTCGTAACTAAGTCCTAGCAATAACAACTGATCCTGTAGGATATGTGAACCCATCATCATCTGTCATAGGTTGTGTTAGCTTTTGTTTTCCCTGTACACATCGTGCCAACCAATAGTCTGACCTCTCTTCATTTCCATATGGTGCAACAACTGCATAAACATGACCTGGTTGTACAAGGTCTGAAAGATGTTCATAGTCAAATGAGCTCTCCATGTCATTGACGGAAGGTGATTAACCTTCATATAAAGGGATTAAATATTATGGAATCCATGCATCTACCCACTCACTTGACTCACAATTGTTCCAATCACATTTAATACAACTCTGACAAAAACAAGCTAATTCTCGTGTCCAAATAGTCCATGTACTTGCATCTAAGCTTTGAAATGAATGCATCTTTGATGATTCACTGATTCTCTGACATTCCAATTTCTCTATCGCTATCCCATCGTCAACCAACCAAAAGAACCTGCGCACTTCAGAATCAAGAGCCACTCCTCGTGACAATGCATAGTTACACCACTTAACAATGGAATCTGCATCACTGAATGTAGCACCACCTCTAATCTTTAGTTGTTCTTTAAAAAGAGCTCTTTTCACGCATGCACCTGCTCCATCATGTTCACCTTTTCCGTGCCCGGCTTCAAAAAATTTCAAATATGAGGTATACCCTTCTCTACATGCATTTTGCTCAACCAATAGAAATTACGAGCATTCTTGAATTGACCAGTGCAATTATCTGACCAAATGAGATGTTGATCTATTCTAATATCTTTTTCTTGCAAAAACCCATAAAATTGTTGAAAACAATATTGCACAAACTCTGCTGAATGAGATCGATCATCACTCATGTAAAAATGGTATTCTCTAACAATCTTCCTGTTCTCTTCTGTACTCTCAGGGGCATGTCTGTATGTGATGTGAACAAAAATAGCAATCTGAATAGAATTGTAGTAATGGGATTGGACTTCATTTTGGGGTTGCAATGTATAGTTTTCTGCAAAATCAACTACAGAGACAATAGTTCCAATCGGGAAAGAGTCTTTACACATCCTGAACTGTTGATCTAACCATCGAGACCTGTGGCTATGTCTGACATACTTGTAAAAAAGATTTTTCTTAAAATCATCAATAAAATCAGCAATACTTACCTCTCTTACAATCAACTCACATCTAGAACCTTCACCTCCACTTTTCAAATTGTATTTCACTGTCTCATATCTCTTTTTCTGAACCATTCTCTTTCCAAAATCATGCTCGTTGCCCTCATGAAAACATGATACAAACTTTGATAACCCACCACATTGTAAACACTTTTCATTTAAACAATCATTCTTGTAGAACATGCAACCATCATCTCTAATACATAGAAATAAATCCAATAAGTCCCTAGATGACTTTGGTAGTTGAATTGCACCACACTCCTGTAACATTTCATTAGTGTGCAAAGTAGAACGAATATTGCATAATAATTCATGGTACATAGAAAATTCTACATGGTATTTGCAACAACATGTATTACGAACTTTAAGAGGAACACAATAAAATGGCTTAAGAGATTCAAATGCTCTTTGTGAGATTGTCATACCTGGGTGAGTTTCACAATATTGTTTGTACAATGTTGTTTGGCTACATTCCAAGTAATGTTTAGGATGTGGTGTGCGGTCTTTATCACCAATTCTTAACTTTACAACATCTTTTGCATTCGGTGATACCCTAGAGTTAGTGTGCCAAAATTGTTCAATTTCTTCCTTTGTGCTATCAATTAGCTTCTTGTCAACTCGTGGAATCCTACCACTGAAAGCCCAAGTATCATTGGCAACAGGACTATCTAGCCTTGATCTTAATGCTAGTGCTTTTGACAATGTTTTACGATTCAATCTTAAGTCAACACAAGTTTGCCTCATTAATCGAGCATTTCTTAATTGTTTGCTTACTATTGAGGTTGTTATTACTCTACAGGCAGCTCTTTTATCTTTCTCCTTGCTAGACTTTCCAATAGAATTGAGTGCATTGAAAAGGCTTCTTACAATAATTTTATTCCAATCGGACACTTTGTTTAACCGAATCTTTAATTTCTTTAGTAAAGGTTTCATTTTATATATCTTTAATAATTGCACAAAAAGTTGGCATTGTTCGGTTAATGTTTTCTTCTCAAAGTATTCATTGAAGAGTTTTGTAGCCCACAACCGAACCGTTTGTGATGACCTCTTGCCTTCAAGTTTTTCCATTATGTTCTCATCAATTTCAAGTAACCATTTTGAGGTTTTTGGGTGTTTTCCAATTTCATCACGGTTATTCTTTTCTTGACAAATGTCCTCTCTTCTTATGAAATTTGGAGATACATTGATTGTTCTTGTTTCATCCATGTTATCAACTTCATCAATTTTATCAACAAATGGAATTAGAATATCCATTATCAACTAGAGATACATTTGGAATTAAAATGAAATTTGGAGATACATTGATTGTTCTTGTTTCATCCATGTTATCAACTTCATCAATTTTATCTTTTTTCTGTTTTTACAAAACGGATATCCGTTATGTAAAAGCCCAATTCTTTGCAACGGACACTCTGCAACGTCCATATCGCTACTACAAAACAGATATCTGTTTTATTATGTACATTTAGATTCTAGACTAGGGATTCATTTTATTATTCTATAAACTTGTGAATTACCATCTAATTTCAATGTTTACACACTAATCCACCTAGGTATCAACTTAATAAAGCTCTAGATATAAGCCATTATTTGATTTTAGGCTATCATCAAATGAGGAGCTTCTAAAGGCAAAAATGTTGTCCCAAAAGAAGGCTCAATGTTATTCGTAAAGACATTAGATTGTTAAAATACAAATTCAAGGTTAGATATTCCTTGGGCTATTTTAGTATAGAGAAGCAAAATTGCAATATATGACTATCCTAGGAATTAGAATGGTTGATCATAGGATATTCATGGCATTTTGATATTAATGGATGGATTGATGGATGTTTAGGGAGTTTAAGTTTAAATGTAATGTATGAGAATTCTTATTTATGAAGAATCTAATATGTCTTATGTCTTATTTGCAGGCCATTCAAGAAAGAAATGAAAAGATACCAAGGACTATCATAACACCTATTATAATTAGGTGCATCAAAGGGTTGTCATCCAGGACCTTACCAATATGGGAAGTTATCAAAACCATGTCATGTTTAAAATTAAAGGCTTTATCACCTCTTTGTCCCTATAGGCCTATTAGAACAATAGGTCACATTTTATTCATATACCGGGGTTGAGAATAAACACTAAGCATTTGTAGTTATGGCAAGTGTAAATGGAAATAGATCACAACTTTAGACAATCTATCCTCTCCTAGATTGCATTGACTGAGTGGAAATTAAAAATTCCCTATTAATGTCCTTTATATACTGAAGGTATGGGTGAGAAAGGTAAACTTTGTATGTTGTAGACAAAGTCTCAAATGTAGAATATATTATGACAATAACGATAAGGACTGTTAGGCATGAATGCTATCACTATTATAGATTGTCAAACCAACCATAGGCTGCCATAATAGTACACTGCTGACTATCATACCTTTAGGCATGGTGCCATGAACCTTATGAGTAGAATGCATTGGTATTTATGAGAAATGTATTGCTTATGTTAAGAATAAGTATTTATATTGTTTGGACATCATCAAAAGGTGGACTACAAATACGACTTTGTCAAAGGAAAACTTTAGTGGCAAAAATCTAACTATGAACTATTGTGCCATCCAAGCACAATCATGACCAACATCAAGGTATAGTCAAGGCATGGGTGTCTTAAGAAACACAATTGAAATTGTCCATGGATATTTGAAGTAATTCGCAATATTCATGATCAAGAATCAATATTTGAAGTACTTCGCAATTTTTCATAGATCAAAGAAACAGATATCTATTTTCAGAACGGATATCCGTTTTCAGAACGGATATCCGTTTTCAGAACGGATATCCGTTTTCAGAACGGATATCCGTTTTCAGAACGGATATCCGTTTTCAGAACGGATATCCATTTTGAGTTGCTTTTACCGAAGCAAAATGGATATCCGTCTTGCTTTGGTACAAAGCAAGACGGATATCCATTTTGATTGTTGACTTTTTATGGATTCTAATGTGTTTTAATGTTTCAGTCTCTTCTTCGAACTTCACCCTTCGTGCTGACGACTTTTCTTTAATGCAAAATTGATAAAACGAAAAGGGTTTATAGAAAAAATTGTTAGCTTTCTAAAAATATAAGATTTATTTGATTATCATTTTATTAAATAATTATTAATAATTTTCTATATACCGTGTCTCTGAAATCCTGATGGACACACTGATTGAAAAACATCCATAACTTTCAAACCATTTCACCTTTTTGAGATCCGAAACTTGCGTCACACTCTATGCTTTTCTGGCTATAGGTTAAAAAAAATTGAATTTTGATTTTTTTTTATCGAGTTAGGTTGGTTGGAAAATTACTTTTTATTTTTTTTTAAAAGTCACAGTAAAAAAATCATAACTAATTGTTTTATTAGAAAAAAAATTCAAATAAATATGCATCACATCTAGACATGAGTCCTCTACTTGTTTTGAAAGTTTCAAAAAAATATATATATTTTTACTCATAGTTAGGTTGGTTGGACAGACACCCACTTTTTATTTTTTTCTGAAAAATTTAATAGTTGTTCATTGAAATATTTAATTTTCACTAAGTAAATTTAGTTTTTAAAAAAAAAAATTAGTAGCCTATAAACTAGATTCAATTCTCTACAAATTTCATTCTTACATCTTTTTCAAATTGTATAGATAATCCATTCAAAATTTCACATGAACTTGATAAAGTCTGATTTTTTGTATTTTCATTGCCACTTAGAGGTATAGTTTGGCCCATCATGATCCTACACATACCCTGAAGCATATGGTACCTTAGACATTTTTTCTTCCTCCTCTTGTGTCTTTGGACACATCCCCTTAGTCAATTTCAAATGACTGGGCAAATGTGTGCTAACAACTTTTGTATTCTTCATATGGAATCTCTACAACACCTTTTCAACATAATCAGCCTGCGATAAAGTCAATTTTTTGTTCTTCCTATCTCTACGAATTCTCATACCAAGGATTTGTTTCGCTGCTCCCAAATCCTTCATATCAAATGATTTTGCTAACTATTGTTTTAACTTACTTATGTGATCCATGTTAGACCCCGCTACAAGCATGTCATCAACATATAAACATAAAATAATGTAGTTGTCATTATCCAACCTCTTAAAATAAACACACTGGTCATAATTACAGTGACTGTAGTCATGCTTAGCCGTAAAACTATCAAATTTCAAGTACCATTGCCGAGGTGCTTGTTTCAAGCCATATAAACTCTTCTTCAATCTATACACCAGTTTCTCCTTACCTTTGACCTTAAATCCTTGGGGTCATTCCATATATATCTCCTCCTCTAAATCACCATGGAGAAAGGTAGTTTTCACATTTAGCTATTCCAAATGCAAATCTTCAACAACCACAATACTTAAAATAGTACGAATAGAAGTCATCTTAACAACCAGAGAAAAAATCTCATCAAAATTAATGTCATTTTTCTGTGCAAATCCTTTTACAACTAACCTGGCTTTAAATCTGTTCTTACCTCCATCTTCTTCTTTCAGCCTATAAACCCATTTGTTTGGTAAAGCCTTTTTACCTGTAGGCAACTTGCATAATTCCCAAGTCTGATTTTTCAGGAAAGAGTCTATTTTTTCTTCCATTGCATTTTCCCACTGAACCTTTGTATCCACCTACATAGCTTCATCATACCCTTGTGGTTCACTAGCATTTGTTAACAAATTAGAATACAAAGAGGGAGAAAACCTGTCGGGAGGTCTACTTGTCCTTGTTGACCGTCTAACATTCACTGGAGTTTGTGGCATTTCTTGTTACTATTGCGGAGCATGAGGAACCACTGGAACATCACTATCTGGAGTATCATTCAGCACCACATAATCCTTTTCTTTCTTTTCATGCTGCTGCAACTGATCTTTGTACAACATCGTCTTATTGAATACAACATCCCTACTTCTCACAATTTTCAGATTTTCAACATCCCAAAGCCTATAACCAAGTTCATCAATGTCATATCTAATGAAGATACACATTTTTGATTTTGCATCCATCTTAGTTCTATTTTTAGAATCTACATGTGCAAATGCTTCACATCTGAAAGTTTTGAGAAAAAATAACTCACCTTCTTACCTGTCCATGCTTCCTCTGGATTACCATAGCCTAAATGAACTGAAGGACTTCTATTAATTAAATATACAGTGGTATTGACAGCCTCTACCCACATGTTTAAAGGTAGCCCAATATGTAATCTCATGCTCCTTGCACGCTCCATTATTGTCCTATTCATGCGCTCAGCCACTCCATTTTCCTGTGGAGTCACTGGAACCGTTTTCTGCCTATGAATTCCATTAGAGGAACAATAATCCTCAAATTCTTTGCTGCAATACTCACCACCATTATTAGATCTGAGACATTTCAATATTTTACCCATCTCATTCTCAACCAAGCTTCTCCATTTCTTAAATGTTTCAAATACATCAGATTTTTGCCTAAGGAAATAAATCCAAACCTTCCTAGTTGCATCATCTATGAATGTAACATAATACTAAGAGCCACCGAGAGAAGATACCTAAGCTAGTCCCCATGCATCTGTATGCACAAGCTCCAACTTTTCATCTTTCTTTTACTTCCCATCCTTATGAAAACTAACTCTCTTTTGTTTGCCATACACACAATTTTCACAGAAATCCATATTAATACATTTCAGACCTAGTAAAACTTTCTTAGAATGAAGTACCTTCATACCTTTTTCACTCATATGCCCAAGTCTATTATGCCACAGTGTTGTCTCAAAACCTACAACAACTATTTCAATCTCTGCCTACAAATCCGCAGCAACTGTTCCTGAACCTGTTTGATTTTTCTCTGCAGCAACTAAAGTAGAAGGAACAATATGACCTGTACAAAGATATAAGGTGCCTACTTTCACACCATTTGCTACTATTAAGGCACCTCTTGAAACCTTCCAATTTTTATCACTGAAAGTAACTATGCAACCTTCATCACCTAGCTGCCCTGCTGAAATTAAATTTCTACTCAGCCTTGGAATGTGCCTTACCTCTTGTAGTAGCCAATGATTCTCATTTTGCAACTTAATCTTAATTCTTCTCTTTCCAACAATTTGACAAAGTTTGTTATCTCCCAAATAAGCCAGCCCAAAATCCCCTTGGACATAATCAAGAAAATAACTTCTATGGGGTGTAGCATGAAATGAGGCCCCTGAATCTAAAACCCAAGAATCATCAACATTATCTAGGGAAAGAATAAAAACATCATCTTTAGATTTATTACTTACCACATTTGCCTATTTATTGCCTTCTTGTTTATCTCCTTTATTCTTCTAAGACCAACAATCTTTCTTCAGATGACCCGGTTTTCCACAGTACTAGTTGTTGGGACAGGAAAATTTTGAAATTTTCCTATATTCCTACCCACTCCATGTCCAAACAGATCAAAAGATCATGTGCCCAAAATCATCATAGCAGTGGATAAACTCTATAAGATCGCATACCACCAACATTTGTCTCACCCATCACACCGTATATAATAAGGGGCCTCAGTTCCTTAATTTCGGCAATACCTCACTTTTGTTATACCGATCCATTCTCTATGAGAAATAGGCTGAAATGAGTATTGGGAACAGCCGATGAATAAAGTAACACCGATGACCTTTCATCGAGGAGAGAATTTGTAGTCACACTGAGTTGGTCAATAACAAGGACTATCAGCATGAGAAAACACTATCGGGGAATACTCCAAAACCCCCCAACAATATAGATCACACCGATGAAGGAGTTCGTTATGACTCTTGCCGAGCTACCCATGGAACCGGTGAAACTGATGATCATCGGGGAGAGATGCACATCGGGGCGAGAAGTTAAAGTATCTCTGACTTCGCAATGTATCAGCGATAAAGCGGCATTATTTCAACTTAGGTCACACCGATGTCTAGGAAGGATAAGAACCATCGGTGAAAGTGAACAAGTTGGAACAAAGCTTGCAAGTCTTGCCGAACCAATACTCACAACGATGTCGGTGACATGTTGTGACGATCACTCCGATGAAGGATGTGAAGGAAGACATCGGGGAAACAACCATGATTAGGTAGTTTGAAATAAGTCATCCCGATGTCCTATGTTGCTCCGATAATGATAATGGCCACATTCATTGATAAGACTCTCACCGATATTCATATCAGAGACACTTAAGATATCGGGGTAAAATGTTATTCCCACGGCGATAAAGTAAGTCAGGCCAATGATAGCCATGTCCATTTCTATATCAGGTAGACCTCAAAATATCTTGCCGATGCAGACTTATATATGTCTTTGTAAAAGATGACATCGAGGAGACAAATGAACGGTCACAACGATTGATCCATATGCAAATGTCCGCGCCATAAGAAGATATTAAATCGCCCTGACATTACAAAAATCATACCGACGAAGGGAGTTATGATGATGTGACATCTCACAACTATCATGAAAATTAAACATTGGAACAATTAATTACAGACAAGGAAGATCCTCTAAAATACCATTTGAAATCACTGCAATTAAGTTCGAAAGAATTGTCTGAAAGGAGCATGCAAGCAAAGACTTGGAGGAGAAAATAGGGGAATTCAATCATCGCCTCCGACAACAAGTACATATATACAAACCTTTGTGCATTAGCCTGCAATTTGAATTTGTTGTCCAAGATTGTAATGGAGACTCCAGTGAAAGGAAAGGGTAGAAAACAACAGGGTGAGACTAGTAAACCTAAGAAACAAAAAATTGACAAAGTCCTAATCAGAAAACAAAAGAAAGGAAATTAAACCAGGACCTAATTGACCAATTGCCTAGATCGACTCCTAAAGCCCGAAGGTCTGCACAACTTAGGGCAGAGATAGAGAAGTTGGAAGACAAGTGCAAATACCTTGGAAATGTCTGGACACCGATAAGAGGTTATGAGCTTTTCAAATTCCATTACAATAGAAGATTCAAAAATGTCCCAGTGTCGAATCCATGGCACTTGAATCTGGGCAAATTGGTCGTTCCTGATGTCTTTGTGAATGTAGAACTCCTCATACTCCTAGCTAAACATTACAACCCTAGCCTCAAAGCCATATGCAATCCACAAGAAGAGCGAGTTGTACATTTATCTAAAAATGTTATTTGTGAAGTGTTTGATTTAGATGATTTGTGCACTATTCCTATAGTCTATAAAGATTTGGATAAAGAATACTGGAGAATGGATACCACTTACAATGGGTGGAGATTACCTATCCACAAGCCTAAGGTAGAAGGGGAAACAATGCCTCTCAATGAGAATGATGGAGCTCCATTTCATGTATCATTATTTGAACCATACATACAATACACATACTACTTTGTGGGCCCTAGGGTCAAAGGTCCCTGATTTCATGACAATTCCTTTGCTGGTGATAGCCACAGATATCCAGTGCCACAACACCAGGCAGTTTGACTATGTTGCCTATGTTTTTGGAAGAATTGATTCTGGTTTGATTGCAATCAAGAATAACGCCCCATCGGTCTCTTTTGAACACTACTCACTCCTCATGCACATGGTGCTTTATTATGGCCAAGAAATAGGATTATAGCCAATTGAATTCAAAGTTGTTTAAATGGACCAGAGGGGACAAAAGTCACCTGTACAAATGTGGACGAGGATATGGGATAGTAGGTATGCCCATTCTAGTTATATTCATTTTGAAGAATACTATGTAAAAGTGTTGTATAGATATTTAATCATCCTTGTGAATATTCACTATCAAATGAAATAAAGAGTTTTCTCAGACCTAAAGATTTTGCTGGTCCTCCTACTATTACCCACAACTGGGGAGATTGGTATTGTTTTGAGGATGCTACCATGGTCAGAATTTATAGTTTTGAAGACACCTCATTTATATTTCCCAAGACAGTTCCTGACAGAATTGCCTACTTAGAGATAGTCAGGCAAATGAACTGCTCTAATGTGATGCACTTGAGCTCCTATGACAAGCAATCCTTCATGCCTAGTACTCTGTGCTTTGGAGATTTTACTGTGGTGTCAAAAGAGGGTTATGGTCTCATTATAGATAAACTGATGCATTACAACATGAGATGTGTAGAGGCAAGAAAAGGATTTGATCCTGAGGGTTTCATTGATCTTGCTAGGAGAAAACAAAACCTCAGTGGATATACACATGTCCCATATCCACATGATGACATTGTCAGGAATATGGAAGAAACTGAAGTTGAATTAGTGGTCGAGAAATATAATAGGGACTTAGATGAGAAGAGGAGACAACTTGCAGAGATAGAGTTGTTGTCCTCTGGTGATGAAGGACCTGCAGAAGAAGAAGATCCACATCAATAGACAACCAGAATGTCCAAATGAAAAATGCAACACTATCAGTCCCCTAGTATAGAACATGATGAGGAGGGGCCTGCTGATGAGGATCCAAGACAAGTAGCATATGATTCTTTTATTGCTGATGACCAATTTATTCATTCTAAAGAATTTAAATCATTTTTGTATAAATGCAAAGGTAAAGAGATTAGGGAATCAGTTGATAGTGTCATAGTTGACAATGAAAGACAATTAGTTGACATGTTAAAAACAACAGTGGACAGTGAATTGCAAGCTATGACTCCTAGTAAGGGTAGATAGCTACTCAGAGAAGCAGGCGTTATGATATTTCCTGGTCTGGATTTGAATTATGCTTTGGTGTTTGATAGTTTTTTGCATAATATAGATGACAAATATAAGCTCACTCCTGAGGGTGTCACAGAAGTGTATATGGGCACCAAATATAACAACGATGAAAATTCACTAATGATATGGGCCTTGTACCCGCCTCATAAGAAGATAGCCATTATAGATATTGAAAAAGCTTTTGGGCATGTCATGACTTTGAAGACAGGGGAAACTGACCCCTTGATTACTACAGAAATTGGCATAAATATTGCAAAGTTGAACAAAGCACAAGCTCAGATGCTGATCAAAGAACGGGATGCATACAAACTGAGTTGTGAGAGATTAACAAAAGAAAATAATTTTTTGAAAGATACTATTAAGAATACCTTCGGAGGGTCAGTGAAAAGGCTAACTCAGGGAGAGAGCTCGCAAAGTGCCCAACCACCATCTATTGATCAAATAGCTCAGGTCCAGATTGACACACTTGCAACAGTGCTCCAGAATAGGCATGTTAACATGATGCATTGGATGACCAATTTTGGGATATTTATTCTAAAAACTATAAAGTGATCTAAGAGCATGAGAGGCTCCACAACAGGCTGCAGGAGAAACTCAATGAGACATAGAGTAAGGATGTTTGTAACACTACAGGTACCTCCAGTACAAAAGATTTGATTAAGCAGCATTAGGAATATTATGACCATCTTAAGAATGATGCCAAAGAATGTATTGAGGCCTCAAAAGTAGGAGTGCCCATGTTGTTCAGAAACGATAAAGAACTGAAGAGCAAAGACGAATGGAGTAAAGACTATCAAGTGATATTGCATGAAGCCTTAGGAGCTCTCAAGGACAAAGACTCTGCATCTGGGGAAGCCTGCAAGCATCTGGAGAAGATGGTAACGATGGATGTGATCACAAGAAATGCTATTGAATTTACTAATACACATCGCAGCCAGGAGTACTTGGATCACATTGCTCAGATATACATGTGGTTGAATAGAGCTTAAGCATTGTTATCTTTATTGTTGTTATGTTAATCATGTCAATTCCCAAAAGACATTTTGAAGAGTTATGTCTCTTCATAAGTATTTCTATATAAGTTGAACATATGATGCTACATTATCATCAACAGTAGGATATAATACATGAAGTTTACAATGTTTTAAAAGACCATGTTGCAAGAATTATATTGAAGAAGTAAATTGCAGTTCTCTGATTTTGTGGTTTTAATTTGGCATCAATTGTTTGTTAAGATTATTCAATTATATGGTTGTCTCCAGTTCAGTATTTCCTTGTTATTCAAATTAATATATCAAGTATATATTTAATTTGTCAATGCACATTTGTTGTATTTGCGTGATTAGATTAATTGGTTTCCATTACAGGAATTAAAATCCTTCTGATCAGTCACAGTAACCTGGAAGTGTTAGTTTGGATCATTAAGAAGAATCATATAATTAAGATTGTCATTATGTCTCCAAGTTGATATTGTCTGTTGTTCTTGTATAATTCATTCAATTGGTTCCTTCAAGAAAGGATTAAACTTCCTTCTGGTGAATAACAAGAAATCTGATTTTATCTATTGGATTATTAAGGAGAGTCTATTAGTCACTTCATTGCACGTTTATACAAGTTATAAACTAAAGTATTGTGCCAAACAATTAGAGTTATTGCCCACTATAAGCCACCGGTCTTTGTCTTCCATTTGACTCTGTTTACCCAACAAGGCACTGGTCTTATTTCAATTCATCATTTAAGATTTACTTTGACATTGCTTATACAATTTATACCAATCATCCATGAGATATTAGATATAGAATTAATTAGCAAGCTTTCATCTATTCTACACCATTTGCCACTGTAGATAGATCCATTAACTTAGTCAAAATATTTACACTTAATCTGCTTTAATTTTCAAGGTTCACCCGCCTAGGTATAGCAGTGCCTAAAGTGCAGGGAGTCATCAAACCCTAAAGGCTAACTCTGTCGCGTTAGTTCAAAAATGTTGCAAATCTAAGCATAGACCCTAGCATCCTCTTAGGATTAGCAACCTGCATTTTTTAGACCTAACACCAGCAATCCTTGTTTCCTCTGGATTGGGACCTCTTGTCCTTTGATTTTCCTTGTGACTTCCCATGACCTCTAGAACCTTTTCCTCTCTCCTTTGGTCTGCCTCTGCTCTCTGCATTCAAAACACTGTCTGATGTGGATCCACCTGAGCTTTTCCATCACATTTCTTTGCTAAGGATAACACCAACAACATCATCAAATTTCAAAGTATTTGAAATAGAGATAGAGTTACTTACAGCCATTACCAAGCTATTTCAGCTTTCTGGCAAAGAACATAAAACCAAGAGAGCCCTCACCTCTTCATCAAACTTCACTTTTACAAAAGTTAACTAATTGGTAATCATATTAAAATCATTTAAATGATCTGTCACAGATCCACCTTCAATCATTTTCAAATTAAACAAACGCTTCATGAGAAATATCTTATTTGAGGCAGAGGGTTTTTCATACAATTTTGCCAAAGCTTTCATCAGTTCATCTGTTGTCTTCGCTTCTGCTATATTGAATGCCACAGATGGTGTCAGGCACAAACAAATGCTTCCCAATGCCTTTCTGTCCTGAAGTTCCCCATCTTCATTAGTCATTACTACCAGTTTCTTAGTTTTACCTTCCAATGGCCTCCATAAATCCTTCTGATAGAGATAATCCTCTATCTGCATCTTCCATAACTGATAGTTTTGCCCATTGAATTTATCTACATTCAATTTACCCTCGTCTGCCATTGATCCCACTTAACTGTGAGACTCCCACTCAACCGTGAGACCTTCCTACAGACGATAATCGAACACAACCCGCTCTGATACCACTTGTTAGGAATAGCATGCAGAAGATATCAATTAAATGCAGATAAAGATTAAACAGAGGAATGAAAAACACATAGAAATAAAACAACGAGAGACAATTTTAACGTGGTTCACCCAAACTCAGGCTACATCCACCAACAAAGAGTCCATATTATTATCCAGCAAATAGAACAGATTACAACCAGTAATCTCATGCAACCCACATCCGCTGCAATGTACTACAAATACAATACCAATGGAAACCCTAACCCTTAGCCTTTTTATGAAGACTTATGTCGGTTACAAATTTAATGGCGCCCAATAGAAAAATAACTGTTAACACCTTTATAAAATAATAGGCAATTTTTGCTTCGAGGGTGCTGCCCTTGAGCCCCCAGCAACCCTCGCTGGGGGCGTTGCCCCCAAATCCCGACTATGGGCTCCGCCCCCAGCCCCTACCGGGGGGATAATCCCCTGGGCCCCGCAAGAGGGGCTTTATGCCCCCTGCACTCCCCTGTAAAATACTTTGGGGGGAAACCACGCCGACAAAAGTGGGGAAAATTTAACCTCCAAGTCTGATTAGGCTCTATAGAACAACAATCTCCCATTTGGAGACTGATCAGACTCCACACCATATCAACAGGTCATATAATGGAGAAAGAATGAGGCCATATGATGAGAGTAGAAATGAGACAAGGCCATACCATAGGAATTTCAAAAAAATAATATCTTTCTATCATACAATGATAAAAAAGGAAGTTATAAAATTGTTGTTTTTAATTTTTGTTGGCACTGATGATAGTACAGTTTCAAAAGGGAGACTATTATTATTTAATTTTTTAATATTTGCTTTTTCTAAACTTGAACTTTTATTATTTTTTCTTTTCTTTATTATTTTTTTGTTCTTATCATGTGGGGCCCACCTATTATTTTTTACTTATTTTTTCATTTTCTCATGTGGAGCCCACCTGTTATTTTTTTCTCTAATTGCAACAATTTTTTGTCCTACATACCGCAAGTACTTTTCCCTTTTCTATAATTTTTTGAAGTGGATCTAACTTGACTATGCTCCAAATCAAATATTTTAATATTATTACCCTCAAAGGTACCTTCATTAATTTTGCAATCTTCGGTAAAGTCAGGTGTTTCTGCTGGAACTAGAACTTCTATCTTTTACAAACCTTGTACTGCATCCTGGACACATAAATTGTCCAACTTTTCAAAATCATTCTTCATCTACTAGTCTTCGTTGATCTCTGTAGCTTCAATAAAATTACAATTCGATGAAAATGCCTCATAGTCCTACATTTGCCAATGAAACAAGCCATGTAGAGAATTTGATTCATCTTCCAAACACGATCACAATTCTAAAATTCCTTCATTGTTTGGCTCCTTTGGACCCTAATCATACTTCTCCATCAATTCTTCTTCGGAATATGAATCTAACGAATTTAAGGGACCCGCTTCCTCACATACTCCTTGGTTTTTCAGTTCAATTGTATATTTCCAACCCTTGTTTTCAATGGAGATTATCTTCCTTTTCTAGTTGTGGTCAGCTTTGGCTATTACCAACCAATCCCGACCCAACATTGTGCCTTATACTTTTGTCCTAAGTTGTCGGTTCTGGTATGGATTCGGTTCGTGGATTCAGCCAAAAAAATTTTGGAGGTTGGGTTCGTTTTTGGGTTCGTTCGTAATATATATATATATATAAATTATTATATTACAATATTATAATGTATTAATATTATACATATTATAAATATTATAATATAATAATAATATGTATAATATTATATTATATGGATATTATTAATATATTATAATATGATATATTGTTATATTATATTATATGTATATAATAAAATTAAATTTTAATATGTCTAATAATATATTATATTATAATATGATAATATATTAATATAATATTATAATATATTAATATTATACATATAATATAAATTTATAATATTATACATGTAATAAATAATAAATATTATAATATAATAATACTATGTATTATAAATTTATATTATTAATATTATAATATGATATATTGTTATATTATATTTATTATTTATACATATTATAATAATATATTATATTGTAATATATTAATAATATACATACTATAGATATTATAAAATATAAATAGAATATTATAAAATATAATAATATACCATATAGACTTTTATATGTGAGCATTATAGTGCTTCAAAAATTATCTCACGCCCAAAAAAAAATTAGCGCCGGAAGATTTTCTGAACACGATTGTTCCTATCAGTGTATTCCTTAACTGATATATTCGTGGCCGACAACTGTAGTCTGTAATGAATACTGGAAATCGAAATGAATATATGATATACCATTGCCAAAAATGAAAATAAATATTTAAAAAAATGAATTTTTCCTCTCTAATCCTGTTCGGTTCGAACCTAGGATTTGCCTGCACCCTCCTTGCACCCGTACACGATCCGAACTGGATTCGAACTGGACTGGGATCCGGCCACAAACCTGGCAAATCCGGTAACTTAGCTTTTGTCTATAATGAAATGACTACAAAATTCGACAAAAATACTTGGGTTCCAATAATTACTTTTTAGCCTATTAAAAATGCAAGCACCTTAATACCTTGTTGATCTACACCCACCAATTGAAAACTTGAGGGCCAAATGGTTGGCTTTCCCAAACTTCTCCAAGTGTCTTCTGGAAGCACATTCACACTAGACCTGCCATCAACAATAGTATTGGTGAGATTCCTTCAAAGGATCTCCATATTCACCACCACTGGTTTCTTTGTCATGTTAACTATCAATAACATGGGAACGATCACTTGGTCTCTTGATAATGGAGGTTTGATTATTGGGTCTTCATTCACTCAACATTCTAGATGAGTCATAGCATGCACTAGCTCATTCTTCCCCGATACAATATTAGTCATAGCATTTCGTGGTTCAAGAATACTCTATAATAGATCCACTACTTTAATTGGTATTGTAGTTTGAAGTACTTGCCTTGCAATATTTTTATCAAATTGCAATTGATTTGTTATCGTACTTGCATTTGCATTTGAGTGGTGGCATTCATTATCCTATTCCACTTTGGATCTTTCTTCATGAAATCTTTCAATCCGTGTCTTCAAATTATGTGGGCATACTCTTACTAAATGGCCCATAACCTAGCAAATATCATAAAATATTTTTCTAGGACAGTTACCTTTAGTGTGACCTTCACTTTTGCACTCAGTACACCACAATTCGTTGGTTTCTTTGTTGGCTTCTTTCTCTACCTTCAATTCTTTCATCATGCGCATCATATCCCTTCCCAAGGCTTGTACGGTTTCTGATTCACCATCACTATTGTCATCTAAACTTCCGTCTTCCTCTATTTTTCTTTTAGCACAAGAGGACATTTTTTCTTCACTCGCTATGTCCATTGTCCGATTATAGGCTTTTGCATAGGAAGAGGGTGGTACTACCTTCATCTTTTTCTTTAGTGATAGAATGAGTCCCTCAATAAATCATCTTTTCTTTAATCCATCACCAGATCTTTTTCCAACTTTACAAGCAATTCTTTAAGTCTATGATTATAAGCTCGTACATTTTCATGCTTACCTTGTCTTGTATTGTAAATTTCTGCTACTATTTCATTATCATCTCAAAGTAATTTAAACTCTTCCTTAAAGGCCTTCTTTAATTTCTTCCATGTTGTTAAGACACAAAATTTTCTAACTCTTAAAATCTGCAAAATTCTTAAGATCTCAAAGTAATTTAAACTCTTCCTTGAAGGCCTTCTTTAATCTATTCCATGTTGTTAAGACCCGAAATTTTCTAACTCTCAAGATCTACAAAATTCTTAAGTTGTGTGCCCCTTGATGTTTTTCTCATCTTCCATGCCTTAGTTGAATCCAAAGGTTGCATAAAATCCATAAAATTTTGAGTCTGGGAGGTATTTTCTTCAATTTTTAGCCTTTTGGTCTTTTGGGATTTCAAGGGATGGGTGAATGGTTCGGGTTGGAACTTTTTCCAAGCCCGACCCTTATCATTTTTTGGTTGTTGATCCCTTTGGAGCCCCGATCCCCAATCTTGTGTTCCATTGGCTTCTTGTGGTGATGTCATCATGCCCGTGAAGAAAATTTTTCTAAGTGTTGATATTTTGAGCCTTTTGGTACCCTTGCAGGTTTTTGGCTTTCCCGAAACCTTGGAACTTTGTTCCAAGGTTTTAGTTTCCCCCACACTCCTGAGTTCTCGATTCCTTGCTCCTTTGGTCCCGATCCCTACCCGACCAAAACTTTTTCTCGGCCCCCCCCTTTTACTTCTATGGTTCTCATGTCCGCGGTTCCTCCGAATTCCCGATCCCCGACAGTGCGCTCTTTTGCCTTTTGATGGTGTTGGTGATGTCAGTTTGGGATGTAGAAAATAATTCTAAGTGTCGTATGGTGTTTGGGCTTTTAGCTACCTTTGTGGGTTTTCGGATTCCCAAGGGACTTTAGAACTTTGGCACTTTGCCCTTGGTTCCAAGTTCTTTCGGATTCCCGCTTCCCACTTTGTTCCCTTTTCCTGCCTAGGCCGAAACTTTTTCTCGGCCCAGACTCCCTTTCATCCCTCAGGTCCTTAGTTCCCCAACTTCCCAAAAGCCTGAAGCACTTTGTGGAGAAAATAAAGCAAGTGAAGAGGCTTTCGGCAAGTTTACAAGTTCACAAACTTGCTAAAATGTCGAAGAAGAAGAAAAGGAAGGTTCACAGGTTCATGTTTTCTTCAAATCGCCGAAAAGAGAAGATGAAAAAGCTAAGTGGTTTTTGGCAAGTTTGCCAGTTTGCAAACTTGTTGAAGTGCCGAAAGAAGAGAGAAATAAGGGAGGCAAAGAGAAAATAAATGATGAGAAAGCACTTGGCTTTCGATGAGTTCGCAAGGCAAACTCGCCAAAATGCCAAAATGGTTTTCGATGAGTTCGCAAGGCGAACTCGCCGAAATGCCAAAATGGTTTTCGAGTTCACAAATTCGTCAAAAATAAATAGACAAAGGTAGAAGCTGGCATGGTTCTCGAGTTCACAAAAATGCTGAAATGTCAAAAATCAAAGAGAAGGAAAGAAAAGAAGTGAACCAAGGGGATTTTCAGCAATTCGACGGAAACGTAAGTTTGCTATATGTTTAAAGGCGTCAAAAGTCATTTTTATAAGGGATTTTAAAATGTTGTAAAAGCTTGATGATGCATTTTTTTATGGGTTTCCCAGTTCAAATGCTTGCCTACTTCTCAGATGCCATGAATGCAGAATAAAGATGAAATGGAGGTTGGTGACAGGGTAGTTAGGATTGAATGCAGAAGTTATGGAGGTAGGTTGGGTAGATGATTCCTGCCCAAATGCAGAAGCAAATGTAATGCTATATATACTTGTTCAGAAGATGTTTTGAGAGTTGGTCTTTCTTGTTTCCTCTAGAGAGTTAGTGTGCAACACAGAGTAGAATATTTCATGGTCTTGCAACGTCCAATTCAGTTCTTCAAGGTGCAATGATTAAAAGTGTATGAAGTATTCATTGTAAAATCTGGTATTAATCCTTGGATTTCTCCAATCTTATATGTATTCCATTGTGACTTGAGAACCATTCAAGTTGATTGGATAAACTCGTAATGAATATTGGCCAAAAATATAATCCTTACTTGAGTGAAGGCATTGGTAACTTTGAATATTTCCACAAAATTTCCACATCAGCAGAAGTGACACCACTCTAACACAATGCCAAAGCATATAGTTTTTGCAATTTCCTTTCATCACGAATTTGCATCAGATGTTAGCAATCCTATATGAGGTGCATGTTTAGACTTCAACCAACCCAAATGAATGGTTTAGGTTCCTAACAATTCTATAATCTACATATACCTTTGATATAATAATCCAAGGTTATTAGAGCCATAAATCTTGAAATAGCAAAACATTTCTTAAGAAGGGGTCGTTCGGTCCTTCACACACAAAAATTTCACTGCAAAAGTTAGACTTAGACAAAGTTAGCTGCATCATCACTAAGGAGACGGTGGAGTTAGTATTATTGCCCTTGTTGATGGTTCTTAGCTTTCATTTTGACTGTCAAATATTTCAAATGGCTCAACTCCTTTGACTTAAGTTATTTATTAATTAAGCACAAAATGATTTGATTCATCCATATTTGCTTACTAGTTCTATTCTACTCTTTTGTAAATTATGTAAAAATGTAAGAAATCTAGGCGTATTTGTAGATGGAGCGTAGAAGCGAGCTCTACAATTGTTTATGCCCTTGTCTTCATAAATGTTTATTTCTAGGACTTTTAATATTTGTATAAATTTAAGACTTGAATATTTGTATAAATTTAAGGGTCCTTTAAAAATCACAAGTTTTGATAAATTGTAGGAATAATTTCTTCTAACAGGCTTTTTCCTTGTAAAAATCTAAGGATATTCATAGATGAATCATAAAAGCAAGCTCTACAACAGTTTACACCCTTGACTTCATAAATTTTTACTTCTCCGAGGACTTGTATGGTTGTCTAAATTTAATGTCCTTTAAAAATCATTATGACCATGAGTTTTGATAAATTGTAGGAATAATTTCTTCTCACAGATTTCTTCCTACAAGAAAGAATTGGCAACGATGGTGGTTGGAAAAAGAAATCAATAGATGTATTAGACAGGTGATTGAGCGCAGGGAGAGAACTGCTGGCATTGAAAACTCAGAGGGCTATGGTAGTGATCTACTTGGACTAATGATGACTTCCAACAAGAAACAGGACGGAGGAAGTAAAATGATGACTATGGATGAAATAATTTCAGAATGCCTGACTTTCTATATAGCTGGTCAGTAAACTTCAGCAGTTCTCTTGACATGGACCATGGTCTTGCTGGGAATGCACCAGGAGTGGCAAGAACGAGCACGAAGAGAGGTCTTAGAAGTATGTGGGAAAAATGATCTTCCAAATGCAGACACTGTGAATGGCCTAAAGATTGTAAGCATAAATACTAGAAACCTTGAGTTTATTTTTTACAATTATGGTCATTGCATTTTCAAAACATTCCAGTAAAACCATTTGAAAGGTTGGGACAAATAGCAGAGGAAGCTATGCAAATAGACCATCTTTCTCAGATGTTCTTGTTTTTGTAAAAATTATAATACTTAAACTTTGGTTAGTACAAAATACATTTTATTCATGTTGTTGCAGGTGGGAATGATTTTAAATGAATCCTTGAGACTTTATCCACCAGTAGTGTTGTTAAGGAGACAAGCAAGTGAGCAAATGAAGCTCGGAAGGTTCTCACTTCCTGCAGGCACACAATTTCAAATTCCAATCCTTGCAATGCACCATGACCCAACTTTGTGGGGGCATGATGTGCATGAGTTCAATCCAGAGCGGTTCGGCCAAGGAATTTCAAATTCTGCCAAGCATCCAATGGCATTCATTCCATTTGGATTAGGCCCAAGGATCTGCAATGGTCAAAACTTCGCACTGCTAGAGGTCAAAGTAGTATTGTTTATGATCCTGCAAAGGTTTTCTTATGTGATCTCACCTGATTACATCCATGCTCGTGTGGAAGAATTCACACTTAATCCCCAACATGGAGTTAAGGTTATCCTCCAAATGAATTAAATTTAACAACTAAGGATCTAAAAGTAATAATGGATAATCAGGAATCTTTAAGTTGTGTTTTATGTGATTGTGGTACAAAGGTAATGGTGTTTGATATAAAGCATTGTAAAAAAAACATTATATTTTAGTGTGAGGATTTTGATATGTTACTGCAACCTAAATTGGGTGTGTATGCAACTTTGAAACGATATTAATCAAAGCATGCAAGACTAGTGTTGTATAGTTAGATTCGAAGTATTAACTACATGGTTGTGATTGTCATCACCCAACAAGGGTCTACGGTGACCTTGTCTCGTTTGGTTCATCTTCACCATCAAATTTAGATTTCAACTTATTTTATAATCAAATTGAAGAGTTTGGGAATTTATATGGAAGTTCAAGAAAAAAATTGTTCTTTTAAGTTATGTAGTATTAACTTTGATTACCCCAGAAAGGGTAATTAGCTTCATATATTAAAAGGAAAAAAGTTAAGAGAATGTTTTAGTAATGCATGTTGTATTTAAATAAAGCACATGTTCAAATATGTTTTCTAATGTATCTTTGTTTATAAGAAAGTTTTATCAATTCTCTTATTATCTCATCCATACTCAAAAGTGGTAAATAACCCTACTATATTAAAAAGAAAAAAAAATTGTTTGACTACTAAACCAAATACACGTTAAGAATAGCTAAAAGAGAACAATTTTTAACATTTTCTCTTGGTTGAAAGGAGCACAAAGCTTAATTCTTATTGTTCTCTCTAGTCTTTGTATGGATGGTATTTCTCTTGTATGTAAATTCACTCGTTGTTCTTGATCTCAAATATGTCAGAATATAATATTTTCTAACGGAAAACAAAACTCACATTTACAATGTTTTAATGATATTATATAATTAGAAGCATTTTATCTAAAGTAAGCAATAATGATAATTAGAAGATCAATATCTTAGTGAACTCATTAGTTAAGCATGATAAGCTCTAGAGGAAACTTTGAATTAAGCATTGATCCTTGAGAGCACAAACCTTATTAACCATTCTAGGACATCCATCTATTATGATAATTGAGAAATATTTAATAGGGGAAGAACTTCACACAAACACTAGTCAAACTGATGAAATAGAAACCAAGATAGAAGAAAGATAAAATTGAACCATGTTGCCTTTTTTTATAAATAAAGATACACAGATCTATTAATAAAAGATGAATGCATCTCAATAGATCCAACTATCTTGAAAAAAAGCTAAAGTTACTACACTTACAAATTATAGGATAAGTAGTTTTGTAGCAACATAATAGTGGTATACTTTATAGGGAAGGTTATGTAGGGAAAGTTCTCTTCCATGTAAATATGATGACATTTGTCTAAGGTCATAGTCACTCTATAAGAGAGTTTATTTGTTCAAGGAGAGGCATTGGAAGAGCATTGTGTCTATAGACTTGATGGTTGTCATGAGAGATTCAAGAACATGAATGGAGCTCAAAGATGGAAATCCATTCCATTATTGATGAAAGGAAGCTAGGTGTGCAGAAATCACTTTCTATACTAATCTAATGAGGAAAGTGGAGTGCAAATTCTTTTTATCCTTTACAGTTACAGTGTTATTAACCCAACAACAGAGATATTGTAGCAATACACATACACATAGAAAGAAGATAGAAGAGAAAGAGACAAGATATACATGGGGAAAACCCTTATAGATGAAAAACCCCACACTCCAAAACACAACTCAAATATATTCCAGTAAACAATGAAGGTTACAATATAGTTTCAGAGCTAATGCTCTTGTAGGAGTCTTCGACACTTGTATTTGGAGATAATCCGGCAGCATAACAGTACCTGTCAATCACATAATACATCTCCTCTCTAAAGCACCTGTTTATATAGAAGATACAAGGCAAAAATGGCTCTATCTTGAGATGGGCGTCCAACATGGGCTCATGGCCCAAAACCCATGCCTAAGGACACTTGTCCAACACTACAGGGTGTTCATGACACTTGTCATATCACCCCATCCCAAAGAGGTCGCCTATTCCTAAATTGGGCAATAACAAATACTCTTACAACACTTACGACTGTCATAGAATCCATCATAGCTGTCATATCTTATAGTTGTAAGAGAATCTGTCATACACAGGCTAAAACTAGCATATTCTCTTACAACATGTCATAACCCTCCTTGGGGTGCCCAAAGATGCCTTCTTCCAAGATGCCTTATGACACATGTCTTCACTTGTCATAGAATCTTCCATTTACGACTCTTACGTGTCATAGATTTGTCATAGGAATCTGTCATAACCGTTTCGATCAATATTCCCTTACAACACTATCCAAAATGCCTACACATGGCAAAATATTCCTACCACTAAATGGGATGCCTATCTCCTCATGTGAGGACAAATTTACAAGTTGTCACCTTCCACGTAGGATGACACATCACCATGCCAACTCCCACAAGATGACAATAAGGATTTGCATTCTAATTACAATAATAGGCAATAAATAAATAAATACAATGAAATAATACAAGGAATTACCAAGGTTGAGACACCTTAATTCCCAACAATTGAGATGTCTTCATGAACCTTTTTTTATCCTAGTTAGTTTGGCATAGATTAATAGTCTTAGAATTTTTAAGAAATTTATTTCTTAATGATTCTCTAAGAACCTAGGGCAAGACATAAGTCTAGGCTAATTTTCATGTTCATGTTCTTAATGTTTAACCCACATTGGCATTGGAAGAGCATTGTTTCTATAGACTTGATGGTTGTCATTAGAGATTCAATAACAACAATGGAGCTCAAAGATAGAAATACATTCCATTAGAAGGATTCCATTATTGAGATATCTCCATGAACCTTTGTTATCCTAGTTAGTTTGGCATAGATCAACAGTCTCAGAATTTTTAAGAATTTTGTTTCTTAATGATTTTCCCTAAGAAGTTGGTGTTGGCAAGAGACACTGCTATGATGAATGACTGAATGTTGTCACTGATAGCAACAAGACAAAGGGATTCCACCAACAAGGCAAAGATACTTTACTTCGGTAGATCATTTTGGTCTAACAAAGGATTTTGGTCTGGAAGGCTCAAATGGCTAAGTATGGGCAGTGTACAGAACAAGTGACAAAGACTGGGTCAGTATGCTTCCGCAGTTGAAGATAATTATATGCAGTTAAGGTATGTTGTTCATAGCTATCTAGTGATCACGTGTTCTAGTGTTCAAGTCCTGACTTCCTCCGGAAGTCATATGGTGAAGTATCTAAGTCTGGGTGAACAGAGTTAAGACAGGAACAGTGCACAGTACTAGAGTAAAAGGGTCCTCATTCCTCTGCTATGGCATATTTTGGTTTACGGTTCTAAAGGCATGCTAAGAGGTCAATAATGAATGTTGGATATAATTTTTAGAGTCTCATATGGTCCACAGTAGAAGTTATGATGTGACAGTTGAATTGGTCAAGTATGTTCTTAAGGGACAAGCCGACACGCTTGTTAGATCCATATGCGGAGAAGATATATTGTTTGAATATTTAATCTAAGTGGTTGAATGATTGGTGCTGACCTATATGAAGATATATGAATATTTGTTTGGATCCACATTGTTGTTTGTACACAAGATCAAGCTGACTAGGTACAACAGTTGTATACATGTTTCATGTTTTGCTTGCCAACCTACTTTTGAGTTAAATCTCATTGCGGATATATATATTTGATGGATTTCTATGATGGTGTGTGAGGTGTGGATGTGAATTTGATATGTGTATGATCTAAAGTAGTTTGCAGAGTAGAAAATGATTATAAAGGCAAAAAAATAGAAGCAGATGTGAAGCAGGGTGTAGTGCCCCGCCGTTCGCACCTTGGATGTACAGGTGAACTGATCAAGGCGCACAAATATGAAGGATGCAGGTATCAGGCATCGACTCCACCTGAATTAACAGGTCTGAGCGTGCCCTAAACCCAATGGATAAGTTGTTCCGGAGATAACTTAAGGTCCCACATCTCAAGTCACCATCCTCGATCAGGATGCATGATATGTCTAGTTCAACCTGTCAGTTCTGTCAGTATGTCAGGTCTTGCAACTGATTGATATTTGATGGAGCCTGTTGGTTAAGTGCGTGTTTGGCCCTAGCTTGTGAACATGTTTGATTTGGCTTTTAACGGCTGTCCTACTCAGTGGGTTATGTTGTATGCCTATATTTCATAGTCATACTAATATTTGACCCACTTTAATATTTAATAAGGTCATATAATATTCTTATTATTATTATTATTTAATAAGATTAAATTAGTAATTGATAATTACCTAGTTCAAATAATTATTTAAAGTTGTTTGAATATGAATTATTTTATTACTACTATTAAATTGATTTAATTAAGGGAAGGTCGCTGAACACTAGTAAACGCACTAACCAGACCCTAGAGTAGAGAGGAGACAGTCCTATCATCCAATTGACGAAGCCTAACAATTGGATCAAGAGTGTATTGATTCAGCGTTACACTATGGTTACTAATGGATTTGTGATAATATGTTATTTATTATGGATATATTTTGGCTATATATTGTACTAACACTTCTTGTTGAGTGTGCATGTAGAATTATTATGTCAATGGATGATGGTGGTCATTTAGCCACTTTATGTCTTTCTGTGTGATGTTTGACCTAGGCATGGGGCCCTAAAGTCTATTGGCCATGATGTTAAGAAATATTATTTTTAGTTTTATGTGATAAAATGATTATGTTCTTGTGTGGGATTTAACCTTGTAACTTTTTAAATGATTTTTAAGTGTTTTTAAGAGGTCTAAGTTGTATTTTATGTTTAGAAAATTGTCTTATGTCCAAGGTACATAGGTAAGAAGTTTATTTTTGTTATTTATAATATTTTAAAAAGTTTTTAGACCCTCCTTTAAGCCCCACTTACAAAAGTGACGAAAATGGGAAGGTGGTTAGTTGAATTAGTTGGGTGGTTGAATTAGTTGGGTGGTTGAGTTAGTTGGGTGGTTGAGTTAGTTTTGGGTAGGAAGTTACTCTTTCCTTCTCTTTAAAAACTCTTCATGGAGTGGGGGTGACTGGCTCATTTTATGATTCTCATTCAAGGATTCTACCATTAGTGGGATATTGCGATTGAGGTATCATGTTTTCTTTATTTAAATATAAATATTATATGTTTTTTCTTTATTGATTAAATGTAAATTTTATATGTTTTTCTTTATTGATTAAATATAAATATTATATGTTTTTTTGTCTTTATTGGTTAAATGTAAATATTGTTTGTTCTAAATATTATATGTATCCTTTATTTATTAAACGTAAAGGTTGTTTTTCTAAGGGTTGTTGCTTGTGAAATTGGAAAAGGAAACATTTCGTTGTAAATCTTGGAAGAAGCATATTTGTTGCCTTATTTGCATGTCATACACCTAGATCATCCTAGCATGAATTATATTTCTAATTTTTACATTAGATCTAATTTCAACAACAACAATTAGTCATTTAATAATTATATATTGCATTTAAAATATCTTCATTGGTAGATTTTATAGAAGACATAATTATTATTGAAATTTAGGATTTGCAATTAATATCTTGTTTCAGATTTACTGCTGTCATTTACATTCTTAAATATGATTTTAATTTGTTGAACCTCATGCCATATGTCATCTTCCATTGAAAATTGAAAGAAGGAACATGTTTTTATAACGGTTTTGTTGTGGTGTTTGGCTTTACGCCTGCCAATTGCATTTGCTTGAAAGTTTTTAAAGTTTGTTCAACAAATCCCTTTTCGTGCATATCCTGCACTCAACGCATTCCATGAGATCATATCTTCCTGAGATCTCCAATCAAAACTAGTTCTGTGGCTTGTTTATGCTTCCACATTTCACCTCTTTGAAGTATGCTGTCAAACAGTCACGTGCATTGTCTATGCTTCCAAATTTTGCATGCATGTCTGCTAGGGTAGTTGCAGCTAGACATCTAACAAAATACCTCTATCATTTATCCTCTTTGGACATTGATACATTGTTCCAAAGCTCCATTTGTGCATAGGTACATAGGATGCTAGCAAATGCTACGAAGTTTGGTCATACACTTTCCTAAAGCTTTTGCTTGAAAGTTCTTAAAAGCCCTCTCCATGTACCAATTTTGAGTGTATCCTACAATCATTGTATTTCATGATAACAACTTGAGAGCTTCATATATGTTCATTCCTTACAAAGTCATTTAATAGGTGGAGATGAGTTACGAGATTAGGTCTTGAATCTAATGCAAAATATAGTATATCTCTTAGGTGTTATCTCCCTATCTCTGCTTATTTTTACACTTGTTATTGATGGAAAGATGTAGTTTAAACTTTAAGGCATAAGTGAATTTCATGTTTTACTCTATGAAGAAAGAGCTCCTATACGTTCTTAGGTCCTTGATAATAATTCTAGTATGATTCATGTTTAGGATTTATGAAGACAACTTTCTTTGGGTATTTTATTTAAGAATAGTTAACCAAGGTTAAAACTTTTCTCTTGATTAGTGGATTAATATTATGCCATAATGGTAAAGATCACCATTGGATGATTTATCATTACTCATTGCATAAGCAAGGAAGATATTAAATATGTCAATATGCTTACGTTAAACTTAGATGGAAACTTGTTCTTTTAGGCTGGCATCTTATGGGTATTGTAGTAAACCCTTATATGTATTATGATCTTATATCTTTATTATAAGTAGTTAGTTAAACTAAAGTGATTTGATTATTTCAAATAGATATGTAATTCTTATAGACATTATATTACACTTTTATATTAATTTATTAGCTTGACGTTATTATATATATATTGATAATTAGTTTTATAAATTAAATAATTAATTATATACCTTTATGTGCTTTGTGACTACATAAAGAATGTGTCTTAGTGGATAATAACATATATATATATTATATTAGGGTTTTAGTATAAGAAATGCTTTAATTGGAATTAAATATAATATGTTTTCTTTTGTCAATAACATGAATGCTTTATATATAATGTATCCTCTTTAATGAGCTAAGTTTGTTAATTCACTATTTATGTAAGTAAATGGAATAGAACTTCATCAGATAAATTATTACATAGGAAAACTAGTGAAATGAGGTAATGTTTTACTTGATTTTGGGTTAGCAGTGAACCTATCGTTTGTATGGAAAATGTGTTTTAATTGGATTGATAGTTGGCCTTATGTTTTTATGTATTAGTAAGGTGATAATAAGGGGTTTATGTGTGTGTGTTAAAGATAAAATGCATATTGTGGAATATCTTACTAACAACTATCAATTGGGCTTTCGGTTAAGATAGGCATGTTTATAAATTATGCATTTATTGGTTATTGAATGATGGTTTCTTAAACATAATTATAATGGTTTTGTTAGTAGAAATATGATATATGGGTTTGGATTATAAATGTTGTAATTAGCATTTAAGTTATAAGTATTTGTAATTAATATTATCTATGCATTGTTTAGCTTGACGGTTATATATAATTGATGATAGAATTAATATTAATTAAACTAGACCTAGGTTTTATGAAATTCTTGGTGGAGATATAACTTGAATCTAGTTGCTAATTTGATTAAATAGAATTGCTCTAGTAAGAAGAATTTATGTTGTCTATGAGTTGATTAGTTGAAATTGCTTATTGCAAACAAAATTTTCATGTGAGTTGGTCTATGTGCAAATTGTCAAGTTTAGGTTCTAAAGGCATAAGGTAATATGATTTGGTTGTATGTATTCTGTTCATAGTTGTCTTGAGATGAAGATGTTGTAAGAACATGATTTCTCTTGTCTACGTATGTGGGTCTTGGTAAACAATAATGTGAGATGTTGTACATACTATGTTGTGAATATATTATGATGGGTTTAAATCTCCTTCACGTATGTGTTGATATCAAGATTGTGTGTAGTATTGTAATGGGGAGACCTTGGAAATCGTAATGAGAAACTATTTTGTTCATGGTTAAGATTTGTGAGCAAGATGACCCATACCTTGCTCTGGATATGTGTTGTTATGGTTATTGTGATTGGTTAATTGAAAGATTTGGGACAATGATGTACGGGTTGGTCATTGTGATTATGTTTTGTATGCAAGAAGGTAAATGCCTTGCATTGTTTATAAATACTTATCAGTATGATAGGATTGTCTTGCTTGATGGTTAGGGTATCTAGATGCAGGTAGGGGAGTGGCTTTCAATGTGGGGCCGGCGCCCAAAGTGGCTGTCAGGATAACCCATTGAAAGTTGTTAATTAAGTGAAAACCTAAAAATGAACAGGGGGAAAAGGGTAAATTACACATTAACAAGATAATTGGATTTCCTCTCCCATGCCTGTAGTGCTCATTTAGACTAAGGATGGGTAGAGAAGGCCTGGTTGGCAAGATCAACTTCCTTGTCCTCATGAAAGGAAGGTTGATTCCACATGTGTCACCCTATGGGGCCGGCGCCTAGTGAGAGGCTGTCAGGATAACCCATGTCAGGACCATGCGATGACACTCTTCCTACTGCAGCCTAGCATTCCCTAGTTGTACTCTCCCCATTCGTCGTGTGTTGCCTCTGGACGTGATATTGAGTTGCTTGTGATGTGATCATGTGTTGTAATGGAGTCTTGTTTAGTCTTTGTTCCTGTTAGGCAATTGTCTATCTGACTATATGACATTTTGGGACCTTATGTTATCTCCTAGCTTGGGGGGTGGACCTCAGGGTTCCACATGGTCGGGTGGAAGAGCTTTTATCCATTGGTCTCTCCTTGCCTTTGTTCGTGTGCAAGAAGGTTGTAACTCCTGTAGCAGATTTAGATCGTGTACCTGTTTATAAAGACAGTTATTATGCTCATGTACTGGCCTGTGTATCAAATTATTCATAATGTATGTATTCATATGTATTCAGAAGATGATAATGTAATGATGTAATGTTGTATTCATATGTCGGGAGAAATTGTGACTATGTACTAGATCCTGATGAATACTTATATGATGTAAATGTTTATTGATTTAATGCATTAGGTTTTCAATGAGTTACTAATGTTAATTCATGATATGTGTTAGATTATGTTAATTGTTTTGTCAAGTAATGCAACCATGATATCTTAGAGGACAAGTCATTAGTTTAAATGATGTGTTAATATTACTTTGCTATTTCTATCTTTTAAAAAAAAAAATTATCCTGTTGCATATAGCATAAATGTGATGTTGTCTAAGGTATTCATGGTGGGGCGTTACACAGGGAAGAGAAACAGGGCAGACAGTATGAAGTCGTTTGAATCTGTATATTGAGCTAATTGGTATTGCACCTCAGCATTTGTGTAGATGCACCTATAGTAGTCAACTCTTGGCAGTGAGGCAATCTTTCTTCTATCTTCTATTTTTCCTTCTCTGTGGACAGTGAGTCCACCTACAGTGAGCATTTCTTTGGGCAGTGAGCCTTATGTAATCCGGTATTGCTATTATAATATATTGTGAGCTAACACTCACCGTAGTTTTTCCCTTTTTGGGTTTTCCACGTAAAAATCCTAGTGAATATGTGCTATGTCTTTATGGTTGATGTTCTCATGTCTATTCTGCTTTCATGTTATTAATTTTGTTAATTGGATTAATGAAGTGTTGAAAAAGTGGTTTTGTAGAATACTGATTCACCCCCCTCTCAGTATTCCTTATAATCAACAATTGGTATTAGAGCAAGGTTCCTTGGATAAGGCTCAATAGCTTAAGGAAGATTTGGGGTAGTGTACTCATGGCAGCAAGAAGATTTGGAAATTGCTCATATGAGAGCAATGAAGAACTAAATCAGCTCTTATTGATCTTGAAAAATTTGAAGCAGAAATCAAGGATTTGAAGGCTAATGTTCAAGAAGCTAATGAATGCATCCTAGATCTGAGGGAGCAAGTCAGGAAGTTTAAAGAAAAAAGCAGGGAGCTAAATGATCAATTGGATGAAGCACATGAAATCTTAGACAATTTAACATTGGAAGTTGAAAAGAAAGAAGAGATTGAAAGGCATCTGAATCAAGTTGTTAAGGATAAGTTAGAGGAATGTGATAAATTGGCTAAAGATGTGTTACTTCTAAAATTTGATCTGGAAGCAGCTGTTGGCAGTGAGCTGCCCCCTTGTCAGTGAGGCATTCAACGCTAACCTTGGGATTCATGACATGGCAGTGAGCCTCCCGTGGATCTAGGTTAAGTCTGGCATTTGTAGCGAGTGTTGATAGCTCAAGCTTTTGGCGCAATAGGAAATAATTCCAATAATTGGTATCAGATCCATGGGTCACGGGTTTGAATCCCTCGGGTTGCCATGTCACGAATCATGAGGTCAGCATTGAATGCCTCACTAACAAGGGGGTAGCTCACTGCCAACAACAACTAATAGCTATAAAGAAAAATTCAAAATAAGCTCTAAAAAACTTGAGGAGTTGATTGAAAGTCAAAAGAGTTCAGATGACAAGAAAGGTTTGGGATTTGAAAAAGGAGAAAGCTCAAAATCAAGACAAGCAAACACTCAATTTAAGCAAAACAAAGGCAACCAATTCTAGAATCAAAGAAGAAGACCTAGAAGACCTCTGGTTAGGCAGCCAAATGCTCAAAGGTACCCATCCTTCAATGTCCATTGTTTTAATTGCAATAAGTTTGGTCATAAGGCTACTCAGTGTAGGAGTAGAATGAATCAGAATGTTCCATCATTCTCTGGTCAATGTTTCAATTGCAAGAAAATTGGTCATAGATCAAATGAATGTAGAAGTCTGGTAAGAAATGGTTTCAACTATGTAAGGAATACTCAATCCTTCAATGGAAAGTGCTTTGCATGCAATAGATTTGGACATATGGCTAACCAATGCATATCAAGAATGAACTCAATCATTAGAAGGAATCAAGGACTGAGGAATGTGGTATGCTACATGTTAGGTCTCAAAAACATAGGTTGTTAACCTTAAGAGGTTGCCAAGCTCTCTTAATGCTTTTGGCTAACGAAACAGGGTTGATATGAAAAAACTCCCTTCTCTTTAGGTTTTGCCAGACCTAGGTGGGTGTACCTTGATAGATGATGCAAATTTGTGTGACCTTAGTGATCTACTCACAGTGGCATATGGATGTGAAATAGATATAAGGCTTGAATAACTACTCCTAATGTGTCAGATTTTGAATATGTGAATAAGATTTTGAAATGTTATTTTGTAATGACCAATGCCTAATTCTATTGGGTTAATGGGGTCAAGATTTGTATGATTTGTGGATTTATATTCTTGGCTTAACTCTAACTACCTAGCACCTTTTGAATGTTTACACTTTGTGTAAACATGCAGGATTGTTGGTTATTAGACTCTTCTTCAAGATCCAATTGATATTTCTCCAAGTTACTGTGGTTGTCTGAAAGAAATTTAATTCTACTTTGAAGGAAACTGACTAAGATGATTTATTCAGAGGATTTTAACTCAGGGCAGAGACCAATAAATACAAATCATTTAGATGGAATTAACACAACTTCATATAGAAACCAGTCAAGCATACCACACAGAGAGAACAAATGTGCCTTGATAAATCTAATTGATTTAAATAACTAGAAAAAATCAATGTGGAGATACTCAAACAACTCATAAGATTGACTATCAACAGAATAGTAGAACACCACAGATATATCCACAAATTTAAACCATCGTGCCCATTATATTATTAAAATATCATAAGAGTTCTATATCTTGCTTCTGAAAATATGATTGAAAGAGATATTATAGTATATAATAATTGTTCTGTGAATCATGATCCTTTCTTGCTTCTTCAATTTTCATCTCTTATATATGTTTTGCAATTTTAGGGTTATGACCCTTCATTCATTCTAGTGAAACCTTTTGTTATTTTGATTACCTTTAATAATAAAATATTTAATTTGACTTCTTTGCCTTCAAAATGCTCTGGTTCTTGCTCATGAGATGCTCTGTGCAATTGAAATTTGTATGCAATTGTGAAGTTAATGTATTGAAAATGCTTCTTTTATTCCTTTTGGAATTTGGTATTCCTTGTGGTAGATATGCATTAAATGTTATGACAGAATATGCACTTTGATTTTTCTTTTGTTTTGTCGCTTGATGCATACTTTGAATTTTGTATACGCTGATCTTTTGCACTTTTTCATTTGTATATGTATATGCATGCACTTTTCACTAATAAAAGTGAACATTTCGACTTAGTGCCTTTTTGATGTTAAGTTTACCTTTTGTATCTCAAAACCATGCACAACATACCTTTATGCACTTCTAATTTCTTCTCTTTCATTTTGCATATTTCCTTGTATATGTCTTTTGTATATCTTATACAATTGCAACAACATACACATGCGGACTCCATCGGGTTTATGAACCAGATTGAAATTACCTTCGGATCCACCTTTGTATATATTTTCATCTGTATTACCTTTTTCCATATTGTATACATGCACTTTTAAACATGTAGCCGCAATGTTAACTTTTCACTTTTTGCTATGCATATTTCTTTATTTCGCCATTTTAATCATTAGTTCGTGTCTGCCATTGCACCTTCTCTTTTTTGCATATTGAATACATGCATCATAATATACAACTACGGACTTCACCTAAAGTTCTCAAAATTTAACTCTCTAATCGGGTCCGGACTTGTATCTGCATTTTAGATACAAACATTTATACATACAAAGATACATACAAATAACCCTTCACTCCCATTTTCGGAGCTCAAATGGATTTTCTTTTCAGGTCCTCCTATGCATATGTATAAGAATGTTTAAAACTCGCAATGTATTAACTATACACTTGAGATGACCAAGACCTTATATGCTACCTTTGAATTCCCATTGACATCCACCAATGTATGTTTGAATTTGTATATGTAATACATACATTATGACATACAAATACAAATGCAGATTTCAAACATTATAAAACCCAGCATAAATAGCTATCAGGTCTAGATTTGTATTAGTATGTATTTTGGAATACTTGAGATATGAACACCACACGGGAAGTTTAAATCAAATGCATAACATAACCTGACAAACCAAAAGCACACTGCATCCAAAATACATACAAAAGACAATGTATATGAGATATAGTTTGACCAAAACCACCACGCGTTGAGTTTTCACAAAAATTGGCATAACTCTCGAAATATGTAGAATTTTCAAACCGTTCAAAAGGCAACCCTAGCTAAATTTTGACGCTAATGCCAATGATTACACCCACTTGCCATGAAATACATGCAATCTTAAGTTTGACACTCTAGGAGATTTTACCAAAATTTTAAGGTTCCAACAATACAATTGCATTAAGTTTGGGCATGTTGCAAAATTCTACAGAAGCAAGAATGAGAAAAGAAACTATCCTACAGAAAAGAGGAAAATAGAGAAGAGAGAAGATAAAGGAAAGAACAAGGTTGATCCGGCAGAAATCAAAAAGGAAATGAGCAAGGTTTAGATTAAGAAAGATGTGAATGAGATCAAGGATGGATCCGCACCAGTTTTTGGTGCAGATACTTCCTCCAGGAAGTAAATTGAGAAGTTCTGGCTTAGGGGGAGCTGTCTTGAAAATCCTAATCCACTAGCTAGATGGTAAGTACTAGAATTCAACACAAAGATATGATATGAAGAATTATATGGCAGATCTTGTGAAAGAAATTTCGGTAGAAAAAGATCAAATGTGGAATATGTTGCAAGTATGAGGTGAACCAGTGTTGTCATTGATGTCAACATACTCATATTGCATTGACAAGACGGATTGGATGAGCAGTGTGCTGAGGATATTGAGAAAATTAGCCTCAGTCAGGAACAGTGAAGAACAGTGATGAGAAGAAGGCAAATGTAATGTATAGGATGAGAACCAGAGGATGCGGATTAAAGGGTTTGTAGATATGAGTCTTGAGATGCTTCAGTTAATATTTCAGAGGTCCGCATGAAGATCTGAAGGAGTTGTGGCTGTCGGTATGGAACCAGTTTCGACAAGTGTTCAGAGGTGATAGAGGATCACAGAAAGGTTCGGTGAGGTCCAGAATTGTATAATCTTAATCTGCGGATTGGAAGGAGTGTTTTTGATGTCCTTGTGATGTGTCATCTTGAGTTGTGTATGATTTGGATGTCCAGAAGTACCTTTTGCATTGTGACAGTGGTGACAGACTGTGTTCTTGAAGTTCCAGATAAGGAAGAGAAGAGATTCCAGTAAGTAGAGGAAGTGCGGATGTATCTGGTCATTCAGGCAGGCTTGTGAAGATTCTTGGATCATGTTGAGGTCGTGTTGTTGGTCCGCATTGATGGTAGAGCCCGGAATTGAAGATATTCTTCCGGATGAAGTTCTTGTTCCGACTAGCCGACCGGATGAGTTGTTCATCCTGCGAATGTTCTTGTGGTGGCCGACCGGATGTGTTATTCATCTTGCGGATATTCTTATGGTTGATTGCCAACTTAGATGATTGTTCCTAAGTCGATGTCTTGTATAAATAAAGGCTTGTGAGTTCATTTTGGGGTGTGGATTGCGTGGATGAGAGTGGTGTAGCGAAGAAAAGTGTGAAAGGCAGAGCAGGGGTTTTGGGCTTCAATGGAACTGATCCAGACATGGTAGAGATGTCATTCTCCAGTTCAAGACTGTGATTCTTATCACTTTGTAGACAGTGTGTCTCCTTGTAGGTAGTGGGCCTCTTTGTGAGCAGTGTGCTCGGGCAGTGAGCCCTAATTGGCAAGTGCCATTCTTTTTCTTATTCTTCTAACAGAGAATAATCCTTGGGTTAATCACCCCGTGGTTTTTCCCTTAACTGGGTTTTCCACGTCAAAATCTTGGTGTTCAATGTGTTGATGTTTATCTACTCTTGTGTTTGTGCATTATGCTTTCATGGATGATTAAGTGATATGCTGTTAACTAACAAAGAAGAATCAAGTGTTTGAAGTTGAAAGCAAGTTCTTATACAACTGATTCACCCCCCCTCTCAGTTGTATGCCCTAGATCCAACAATTGGTATCAGAGCCAAGTTCCTCTGAAAGGAGCTTAACCGCTTGAGGAGATCTAGGATGTCGTCATACAAGAAGGATAGTCCGAAGTTCGATGGAACCAACTTCACTCTCTAGAAAGGTCGCATGAAATGTCACTTGGAATGTATGGGAAAAGCATATTTGGCCATGGTCTCAAAACCATATGTACCTCCACAGGGTGGTCTGACAACTCTGAATGAAATCACAGATGCTAAAAACATTCTGCAGACCAAAGAAGCTCTTCTAAGCACACTGAATGACTTAGATCTCTCAAATGTTATTGACCTACCAACTGCATATGAGATCCTGACTAAACTGGAACTTCTGTATGAAGGAGATGAGTTTGTCGAGAGTGCAAGGTTGCAAAGTCTGAAAGGGAAATTTGAAAGATTGAAGATGAGAGATGATGAAAACATCACTACTTTTATGCCACGAGTGAATGAGCAGGTGTGTGGAATTAGAAATGCTAGTGGAACTCTGGATGAAAATGAGATTGTTTGCAAAATCCTCAGATCCCTTCCTGCTGCCTACAAAATCAAGGTTGCTGCCATTGATGAATTCAGAGCTCACACAACTGTCACAAGAGAACAATTGGCTGGCAAACTAGCTACATTTGAAATGACCGAGTTTGGAGATGATCCACCGAAGACTGAATCTGCTTTCAAAGCCAGTGCCTATGTGAAAGGCAAACAGAGATTCGATCCAGGAGAAAACTCTTCAAGGAAGATGTCATGGTATGATCAAGCAAGAAGAGACATGGAAGAAGAAGAAGCAAAAACAGCTCAACTTGAAGCCCTCATTGCAAAGAGACTGCCAAGAGGATCCGGTAAGTATGAAGGAAAACTACCCTTTAAGTGCTTCAACTACAATAAGATTGGTCATTTTGCTTCAAGATGTCCGGAAAGATCTGTAAGGTCTAATACTAACAGACAAAGGTTTCAAAAGAACTGCTATTATGTTCATGAAGAAGATGACAATGAAGGTGTAACAGATGATGAATCAGAACTAGGAAGCAAATCCGGAAATGAATGGGTGTTTATTGCCATCAAGGAAGAAGATTCAATATCCTCTGAATCTATCAATCACAAGGTTGTGGAAAGAGCTTTGGCTGCTCAAGTGGAAGAAAAGGATGATTGGGTTATTGACAGTGGATGTTCTCACCATATGACTGGTGCCAAGAATAAGTTCTTGGATTTGGAAAGGTATGAAGGAGGAATGGTAAAGTTTGGTGACAATTCTGCTTGCAGAATCAGAGGTAGGGGAACTATTTCCTTTGATGGAAAGAGCAAAACAGGTAATGTACTATATGTTGAAGGATTGAAGCACAATCTTCTCAGTGTTGGTCAGTTAGTGGACAAAGGCTATGATCTCTGGTTCAAGAATGGAAAATGCAGAATCTTTACAAGCTCCAGAACTGAAATTGCATCCGATACTCAAACAAAAGGTAATATCTTTCATCTGGTTGGTTCAAACAAAAGTTGTCTGTTTGTTCAAGTTGATTAGAGTTGGTTATGGCATAGAAGAATGTGTCATGTAAATTTTGATAACATCATCAAGATAAGCAATATTCAGGCTGTAAGAGATCTTCCAAAATTGATGAAACCTACAAATAGTTTGTGCAAAGAATGTCAGCTAGGTAAACAGAGCAGAGTCTCTTTCAAAAGCAAAGATCAGTCATCTACCGGATTGTTGGAATTAGTACATACTGATCTCTGTGGTCTGACAAGAATCAAGAGTCTGCAAGGTGATAGATATTTCATGTTGCTAATTGATGATCATTCCCGGATGATGTGGGTTACCTTCCTAAAAGAAAAATCAGAAGCCCATGAGAAGTTCAAAATCTTCAAAGCTATGGTAGAGAATCAAACCAGATTGAAACTGAAGTGTCTAAGGTCTGATAGAGGTGGTGAATTTACATCTAGTGAATTCATTGACTTTTGTGAGAAGCAGGGTATAAGGAGACAGTTGTCTGCTCCTAGGACTCCACAGCAGAATGGAGTAGTTGAGAGAAAGAACCGGACCATCCAGGAAGCTGCCAGGACAATGATGTTGGAAGCAAATGTTCCTCAGATGTTTTGGAAAGAAGCTATCAGCACAGCAGTCTACACTCTCAATCGAGTTCAAATCAGAAACAATACTGATAAGACCCCCTATGAACTCTGGTTTGGCATCACTCCTACTATGAAATATTTCAGAGTATTTGGTAGCAAGTGTTATATTAAAAGAGATGAAGATCTAGGAAAGTTTGATGCTAGAAGTGATGAAGGCATTTTCTTGGGTTACTCCACTCAAAGCAAAGCATACTGGTGTTACAATAAGAGACTGAGGAAGATGATAGAAAGCACTAATGTGAAAGTCGATGAAGGAATTGAGAAGCCCTCAAGATTTTATGAGTTTGATGAAGATGACCAAGATGGTGTTCAGGTTCAAGGAACTCAATCCTCTCCGGTAAGTCAGAGTCAGCCTGATCTGGTAAATCAGGAAGAAGAGATAGGTCTGAATGAGCCTGATCAAGAAGCAGTAGTGCAGGATACTCCCAAAATTCCAAGGTATGTAAGACTGAACCACTCTGAAGATTAGATCATAGGTGACAGAAGCAAAGGTGTGTAAACTAGAAGGAATATTTCTCAAAATCAGGATGAATGTTGTCTGATTTCAAAGATTGAACCTAAAACAATAAATGAAGCCTGCAATGATGAAAACTGGACCAAAGCAATGAAAGATGAATTTATGCAAATTGAGATAAATCATACTTGGGATCTTGTTCCCAGACCTAGAGACAGGAATGTGATTGGAACCAAATGGGTCTTCCGGAACAAATTAAATGAAGCTAGTGAAGTAATCAGAAACAAAGCTAGATTGGTCTAAAAAGGCTACTCTCAAATAGAAGGAATTGATTTTGAAGAGACCTTTGCTCCGATGGCAAGAATTGAAGTAGTCAGATTATTTCTTGCATTTGCTGCCTTTAAAGACTTCAAGGTATATTAGATGGATGTCAAGTCTGCCTTCCTAAATGGTGATTTGGAAGAAGAAGTTTACATTGAACAACCGGATGGATTTCAATTGTCTGATAATGATGATATGGTCTGCAAGCTGAAGAAAGCATTGTATGGATTAAAGCAAGCCCCAAGAGCATGGTATGAAAGGTTGGATAAGCATCTTGTGCAGATTGGATTCAACAAAGGTACTGCTGACAGTAACTTATATTTCAAAATTGATCATGAAAACATTTTGATTGTTGAAGTGTTTGTGGATGATATCATTTTTGGAGGAAGAGATAGTATGTGCAAAACTTTTGCAAATCAGATGAAAAGTGAGTTTGAAATGTCTATGCTTGGTGAAATGAATTTCTTCTTGGGTCTGCAAATTACTCAAACAAAGAAAGGGATCTTCATTTCTCAGACCAAATATGTGAAAGAATTGTTGAGGAAATTTGGTATGGAAGATTCAAAGCCAATGAACACTCCCATGGCAACCAGATGTAAGTTGAGCAAAGAGATGACTCCCCAAAGGCAGATCAGACAAAGTATAGATCAATGATTGGTGGATTGTTGTATCTCACTCAGACTAGACCAGATATAATGCAGGCTGTTGGTCTTGTAGCAAGATTCCAGGCTGATCTTAAAGAATCTCATGTTATGGCAATCAAAAGAATTTTTAGGTACTTGAAAGGAACAGCTGAGTATGGTCTATGGTACCCTAGAGATCTGGATTTCTCTCTTCATGCTTACACAGATGCAGATTGGGCAGGAGATGTGGATGACCGAAAGAGCACCAGTGGTGGAACATTCTTTTTGGGGAAGAGATTGGTTTCTTGGCTAAGCAAGAAACAAGATGCAATATCTTGTCTACAACAGAAGCAGAATACATTGCAGCAACAGGTAGTTGCACTCAAATCTTATGGATGAAGCAGATGCTAAGAGACATTAAAGTTGAATATGAGGAGCCTATCACAATTTTCTGTGATAATTCAAGTGCAATTAATATTTCTAAGAATCTGGTATTGCATTCTAAGACTAAGCACATATCTATCAAGTTTCACTTTTTGAGAGAACAAGTGAACAAGGAAGAAGTCAGATTGGAGTATGTTCCTTCCAAGGATCAGCTTGCAGATATCTTTACTAAACCTCTTCCCAAGGACTCTTTTGAATATCTCCGGGAGAAGTTAGGGGTCATGGCCCCTCCGGTGATGAACTAGGATGCACTGATGTGCATCAGTTCGGTGGATATCACAGTCATATCTTGTGATCCGGATTGATGATGGGGAACTGCTACTAAGGGGGAGCAGCTGGTATGATTCTGATGTGTTAGAATTGCAAGTATGAGCCCTTTGCCATTGATGTCAAAGGGGGAGAGAAGACATGTGAAAAACAAGTAGCTGATGATCAAAGGGGGAGCAGTAAATGAGGAGAAGACATGTTGCTGATAGGGGGAGCTGTGACAGAAAGGAGAGGTTCTTGTCTTGACAGTTTTTCACATCATATGTTGCCATCAATGACAAAGGGGGAGATTGTTGCAAGTATGAGGTGAACCAGTGTTGTCATTGATGTCAACATACTCATATTGCATTGACAAGACAGATTGGATGAGTAGTGTGCTAAGGATATTGAGAAATTAGCCTTAGTCAGGAACAGTGAAGAACAGTGATGAGAAGAAGGCAAATGTACTGTATAGGATGAGAACCAGAGGATGCAGATTAAAGGGTTTGTAGATATGAGTCTTGAGATACTTCAGTTAAGATTTTAGAGGTCTGCATGAAGATCTGAAGGAGTTGTGGCTGTCGGTATGGAACCGGTTCCAGCAAGTGTTCAGAGATGACAGAGGATCACAGAAAGGTCCGGTGAGGTCTGGAATTGTATAATCTTAATCTGCAGATTGGAAGGAGTGTTTGTGATGTCCTTGTGATGTGTCATCTTGAGTTGTGTATGATTTAGATGTCCGGAAGTACCTTTTGCATTGTGACAGTGGCGACAGACTGTGTTCTTGAAGTTCTGGATAAGGAAGAGAAGAGATTCCAGTAAGTAGAGGAAGTGCAGATGTACCTAGTCATTCAGGCAGGATTGTGAAGATTCTTGTATCATGTTGAGGTTGTGTTGTTGGTCTGCATTGATGGTAGAGCCCAGAATTGAAGATATTCTTCCAGATGAAGTTCTTGTTCCGACTAGCCGACCGGATGAGTTGTTCATCCTGCGAATGTTCTTGTGGTGGCCGACCGGATGTGTTATTCATCTTGCGGATATTCTTATGGTTGATTGCCGACTTAGATGATTGTTCCTAAGTCGATGTCTTGTATAAATAAAGGCTTGTGAGTTCATTTTGGGGTGTGGATTGAGTGGATGAGAGTGGTGTAGCGAAGAAAAGTGCGAAAGGCAGAGCAAGGTTTTTGGGCTTAAATGGAACTGATCCGGACATGGTAGAGATGTCAATCTCCAGTTCAAGACTGTGATTCTTATCACTTTGTAGACAGTGTGTCTCCTTGTAGGCAGTGGGCCTCTTTGTGAGCAGTGTGCTCAGGCAGTGAGCCCTAATTGGCAAGTGCCATTCTTTTTCTTATTCTTCTAACAGAGAATAATCCTTGGGTTAATCACCCCATGGTTTTTCCCTTAACTGGGTTTTCCATGTCAAAATCTTAGTGTTCAATGTGTTGATGTATATCTACTCTTGTGTTTGTGCATTATGCTTTCATGGATAATTAATTGATATGCTGTTAACTAACAAAGAAGAATCAAGTGTTTGAAGTTGAAAGCAAGTTCTTATACAACTGATTCACCCCCCCCTCTCAGTTGTATGCCCTAGATCCAACAGAATATTGCAAAGAAATTTGGATTGACTGTGCCTGACAGAGAAGTGTTTGACAACTTTTTGAAAGATAGCATTTATGATGATTAGGTTTTGGAAAGTGAAGGTCAAAAGGATTGTATCCAAAGGAAAAATCACTTTGCATTCAAGCTCTCAAGTGTCTAAGGCAAACAAAAGCAAAAACTCTAGTGACTACACAGATTTCCAAGCAATTCAAAGCAATTCAAATCGATCTCAAGGAAACCCTAATTCAGCAAAGGAGGTATTTACTACTTGAAAACCCTACTGTGAAAATTAAATTATTCTGGCAAAATGTTTACTCAAGTAATCGAGATAACAGAAAAGCTTCGGCCCAAGTTTAAGAAACATTTCTTCAAATCATTGAAAAATGATCCTATAGGGGCATTCTTAATTACTCCACATGGAGTTATGCATATGGAAGATGTTAGAGCATACATTCATATCAGTCTAGAGGAATATGATCACATGAATCTAGGAAATATTGTCTGGCTTGATCACACACTAGTAGCCACTCAAATAAGAAACCACTTGCAGAGTTTGGGTAATGCAAACAAGCAGAACGAAATCTTATGGGAATATTTCAAGAACTTTCAAAAGAAAATATTATGTAGAATTGAGATACCTGAAAATATAGTGATAAAGTATGAAGAGGACATTGTATTCATGGTAGACAAAGACAAATGCTTCATGGAAGCTATGGAACCAAGAACTGTATGGGTCCCTGCATTAGGATATGAAGTTGCAGAAGATGTTTTGACTGAATTAGCTGATGCACTACTAAGAAAACCTAATGATCTCAAAGAGGGCAGATTTGGGACATTCTCAGAATTATCTTCCAAAATGTCTTTGGAACCTAAGCAATCAGAGAAAACATCAAATGAACAAATAAGTAAGGCAAAAACCAAAGCAGGAGGATTAAAGTCCATAAGTGCTCTGGTAAAATGGACATCAAGCACTCCAGAAAGGAAAGATGACAGATCTAAAATGGAAAAACCAACATCTAGCCCTAGAAAAAGAATAAGGACCTCATCCATTATAGAAGCCACAACAGAAGTAGAGAAAGAAAAGGTAGTAGAAGAGAAGAAAAGAAAGAAAGTTTCACTTGGTGAAGAAAAAGTGGCAAGAGACACTGTAGCAAAATTTTTGGAAAAGCATCAAAGAGCACAGATCCTAGACTTACCTGAGTTTCTATAAGGACAATAAATCTGAATTCTTTGTCTCTGGTACAGAAATTTACATTGGTATCAGCTGTGCAGGCCAATGCTCAGGAAGAGATGCTAAAAATATATATACAGGATAATGAACTCATTGATGAAGCATCCGATATTCTGGAAAAGCTGATACCCTCATACCCAAAAGATACATCAATGTCATCATCTGATCAGCTCAAAGGTCTGATAAATTCTGTAAGTACTCATTTTGAGTCCTTTGCAAAATCTGTTGACATTAAGGTTAGAAAGGAATTTGAAGATAAAAGACTAGTCGAGTTAAAAATCAAGTTAGATAGTGACAAAATTTTGTTAGAAAATAGTATCAAGAATATGGAGAATGCAATCAAGGAAGCCTGCGATATATACAATTTTTTTTTGTCATGGCCTGAGACCACTAAGGTAATAGAAGTGAAGGTCAAAAGCATGGAGCTTCAACTTACAAATATTTCTAAGACATTTGATCTAGCAGGTGACTCAATCAACAACATAGAAATACAAGTTGTAAATATTAAAAACAACATAAGTAGTCTACTCAGCAGACAAGAAGAAATTAAAAACAAGATGTGCCTGCTGAGAAGGATGATAAGTTCTAAAATTGAGTTCATGACAAGTCTAGCTACAGAAGCCTTAAAGGTTTGGAAAACAACTGACATGCCTATTAGCATGAAGAAGGTAGAAGATCTGGTAATTCAAGTAAATAAGAACATCCAAATTTTGAACAGTGCTAAAAATAAGTGGGTTGGAGAGTTAACACAATTAAAGATTGTGTACAAAGATATCATTTCACATGCAACAAACTGATTTGACAGGTCATAGCAGAGTATGACAGTTTTTGTAATTTTCTGCAGTTTTGACACAATTTTGACTCCTGCACATATACCTTTGCCATTCATGTCTAATAGGGGGAGAAGATGACTAGTGAAAAATGGGCAAACACCCAAGGGGGAGAAGAAAAATAGAGTGCATAAAGTAAGGGAGAACAAATGAGCATTTTTCACTAGTGTTGCCATCAATGCCAAAGGGGGAGATTGTTGTCAAGAGACACTGCTATGATGAATGACTGAATGTTGTCATTGATGGCAACAAGACAAAGTGATTCCACCAACAAGGTAAAGAGACTTTACTCCGGTAGATCATTTTGGTCTGACAAACAATTTTGGTCCAAAAGGCTCAAATGGCTAAGTATGGGCAGTATACAAAGCAAGTGATAGAGACTGGGTCAGTATGCTTCCGCAGTTGAAGATAATTATATGCGGTTAAGGTATGTTGTTCATAGCTATCTAGTGATCACATGTTCCAGTGTTCAAGTCCTGACTTCCTCCGGAAGTCATATAGTGAAGTATCTAAGTCTGGGTGAACAAAGTTAAGACAGGAACAGTGCACAATACCAGAGTAAAAGGGTCCTCATTCCTCTGTTGTGGCATATTTTGGTTTACGGTTCTAAAGGCATGCTAAGACTCGGTCAATAATGAATTTTGGATATGATTTTTAGAGTCGCATATGGTCCGCAGTAGAAGTTATGATGTGACAGTTGAATTGGTCAAGTATGTTCTTAAGGGACAAGCCGACAGGCTTGTTAGATCCATATGCGGAGAAGATCTATTGTTTGAATATTTAATCTAAGTGGTTGAATGATTGGTGCCGACCTATATGAAGATATATGAATATTTGTTTGGGTCTGCATTGTTGTTTGTACACAAGATCAAGATGACTAGGTGCAACAGTTGTATACATGTTTCATGTTTTGCTTGCCAACCTACTTTTGAGTTAAATCTCACTGTAGATATATATATTCAATGGATTTCTGTGATGGTGTGTGAGGTGTGGATGCAAATTCAATATGTGTATGATCTAAAGTAGTTTGCAGAGTAGAAAAGGATTATAAGGGCTGAAAAATAGAAGCAGATTTGAAGTAGGGCAGAGAAACAAGGCAAACAGTATGAAGTTGTTTGAATTTGTATATTGAGCTAATTGGTACTGCACCTCAGCATTTTTGTAGATGGACCTATAGTAGTCAACTCTTGGCAGTGAGCCAATCTTTCTTCTATCTTCTATCTTTCCTTCTTTGTGGACAGTGAGTCCACTTGGATATTGAGTCCACCTACAGTGAGCATTTCTTTGGGCAGTGAACCCCATGGTAATGAGCCTTATGTAATCTGGTATTTCTATTATAATATATTGTGAGCTAACACTCACCGTGGTTTTTCCCTTTTTGGGTTTTTCACGTAAAAATCCCAGTGTCTATGTGTTATGTCTTTATGGTTGATATTCTCTTGTCTATTCTGCTTTCGTGTTATTAATTTTGCTAATTGGATTAATGAAGTGTTGAAAAAGTGGTTTTGCGTAATACTAATTCACCCCCCTCTCAATATTCCTTATAATCAATAGTTGGTTCAAGACATAAGTTCTAGACCAATTTTCATGTTCATGTTCTTAATGTTTAGCCCACTTTGGTTTTCTGAGTTGGCAATAACTTGTGATAATAATGGAAAATTGAAAGTAATTATGATAGCTCACCATAGGAAAGTTATTTGAATTTGTACAAGAAGAAACTTTAGGAATAAGAACCTTCTTACTAGTGTTAAAAAGTAATAAAATATGTTCTTATTGTGTTAGAATTGTTCTACTATCTCAAGCAAATTAGTTTTTGACAACTTTAAAAAATATGTATAAATTTGGCTAGAACCCATTAAACACGAACAACATTTCAAGCAAATTCTTGTTGGGATTAGGTGTCCTTCACCTTGCAAATCCCTAGACATGTTTTTTTTAATTAACGTTGTAGATAAATTATTGTTATGTCTCCAAGAGTCATAGAGAGGGTAACTTGGACGCCCCTCTATGTAGTAGGCAAAATTACTTATTATTATTTATTCTCTCACATGTAATTGTGGTGGCATTTAAGTTGGGAGTTACAATTGGGAAGATATTAGAAATCGGGTAAAGATCAAGGTATGTCAGAGGATACTCTACAAATGGATCTTATGACATATTTGGTCAATCTTCCCATGGAGCACCTGATGAGGTATAAATAACCTCATTTCTATTATGAGCCATAAAGCGCCTTCCTGTGTTACCAAATCACCCAAACATGGATGCCAATTTATTAAGTTTATAAGCAATATTTGTTTATTTTCGAAAGAATGATGTACAATCTTTGTTTTCAAATTGATTGGAGTTTTTCACTACTGTTGACGTGGTCATGTGTAAAGATCTGTGTATTTATGTACATGTTTTTAAGTATAGCCTAGTGGAAGGAATAGACTTGAAAGCAACTAGAGTCAGCAGTGCCAGAATTCTGGGGTGCTAGAAATCTAGGAGATGCATGATCGTGGACTTTAGTCTGTGTTACCTCCAACCACCTAGTAGTTTCTTTTATTTTCTTTTAAAAACACTTAAGACATTTCATGGTTCCACTCAAAGACTTCAATACGTTGAATTTAATAGACATCTAGTTTAGTTAAAGTCTATTTTTATGTTGAAGACTTCTTCAGTGGCATTAATACGCCACTTGAAATCTAAGATTTTGGTAGTATAGATTATGGGATGATTCCTAAAAACATATATGTGTTATGTTATGATATACTATGTGATGGTGATGTTCAGTTGATTATGTTATGTTTTGTTATGCTATGAAAAAGAAAATCAAGTTTTGTTCTGAGTAATCTTATTTTGAGTAATGAGCATATGAATGGAATTTTGGAGCTATTAAAAGATGAATGTGATTTGAATTAGTAGAAGATCTCTGGAGAGCTAGCCACTCAAAGGATATAGGAATATATAAGTATTTTAATGTTGTGAAATTGTGTTGTTTAAATTATGTTCTGTGAATGTTTTATTTTAGATTAGTATAACCTTCTGTTGAATGGTGTTATGGTAGAATAGTATTGTTGTGACCCTGTAGGATATTGTGTTTTAGTTATTTATCTTAAAGTTGAAGTCTGTAAAGTTCCGTGTGTTATGCTATAATTTCTGGAGCTCCTGCTCAATACAAAAATTTGTTATAGTTGATAGTGCAATTTTACATTTAAGAAATTTCCTATTTTCTTAGATTAACCTGTTTCTTTTGAATCCTTAGATAGAAGTTGATGTGTTAATTCCAAGTTTAGAAGTTATATGCTTTCTAGGTTAAAGTCCAAATGCTTTATAGATTAAGATTGTTTGCTTTCTAGTTTAGATTTATTCTGTTAAAAGCTTTCTTAGAAATTCATAAAATCATTGCTAAGTTGAGATGTTCGAATCCATTCCCTATTGCAAATAGCCTTGGACACTACCTGGTTGACATAATTGACATATTTTTAACTAAAGTGTTAGGACTTAACAACAACCTGTCAACACCTAGGATTGGGATCTTGGTCAATTTGACCATTATGAAAAAACTATGATTCTTATGACATGTAAGGTGGGTGTATGGTGCATAAGAGGAGTTACTATTCTGAGTAGTTGATTGATTTTGGCAAGGTGTGAGATTCCCCATGAAGGAGGTGGACACCTAGATTTGGATGAATGGTATTGGCCACTTGTTTTGGAATACCATTCATAGTACCTTATATCCATATCTCCTATATATTGGTGCCTTGAGATTGGAGTATTATGAGATTGTTTTACAGGTCATTCAAGTACCATTATGTTGTTAGAATTTAGAGAGATAAGGAGATTGTGCTGATGTTACTATTAATAGGATTGATACAAGCTTCAGTTTCTTTGGGTGTAGATTTTTTTACCACAAGAGTTTCTCCACGTCAACATTATTTTATGGTTTACATTTTCTTTCATGGTTGATTTCCATTTCCATATGATTATCATTTTTTATGAATTTGGATGCAATAAAGTTGAATTTGGATGAATTTGAAATTTGAAATTCTTGGATGGTAAGAGTGTGATAGGTATGTTTATACAGGAGTTTTTTTATTATTAGTGTGAATCACAATAATGTTTTATACCTACTATAACTTCAAAATTATGACCATAATGGTAATGATGATTGTGTAGGTGAGATTATATTAGTGAAAGGGTTATAGTCTATCACATTTTACCATGTCTGTTAAAGTCACTATGTGAGAAAAAACGGGAGACAAAAAAGGAAGAGTATGCAAACAACAAAGAGAAACAAGTCCCACATGCCACCTGGATGGTTAGCACTTAGAGTGTGCATGATAAGTTGAGCCCTAGACTATTAAATTATTGCAAAATCTTTTTTTTAGTTAATACTGTTAAGGAGTAAAAAGTGTCCACATGTATTTTTACCTCCTAGGTCCCTTGATTGCATTATATCATCAAAATATTCCTCTCAATGCAGAATTGCCCGACACCAAATTGAAACTGGAATATGGGCCACTTGATTTAGCTTACCCCAAACCTAAAGGAGGCTAAAGGACCTGGGCAGTACCGCCCATGTCCCTCCCTTTTGGTCGGGGATAATTCAAGTGTATGTTGGCCTTACACCTCCCTAGAGGTTTCTCCTTGTCGGCTCTTTTGATTTGAATTGTCAATTGTAAGCAGGAAAGCATATATAAGTGTGTTTTTGAGTTCATTAATAACCTAGATGGAAATAGCTAACTTGAGACCTTGAAGTAAAGAGCATTCATTGTGATTCTAGAGAAGATTTGTGTATTATTATTGTGTGTTGCTACAAATATGGAGCTATCATCTATCCTGTTAGTGCCTGAATTGACTGACAGTTTTTGAGCAATTTTCATGCAGGCACCTTCCTTAAAAATGTTCTAAGTGTTGGGCCTCCTCAGCATTTTTCAGCTGCAGCATCTTATTTTCTTCGAGGAGGAAGTCATCATCATCATGTTTTCTTCGATGGTGGTCAGCATCATCATGTTTTCTGTCAACCGGTTTTTCATCAGGATCATCATGTTTCAATATCGGGTGATGTTTGGATATCATCCCAATCCTGCTGATGAGCTACAGTGTGCCTTAATTTTCTTGCGGAGGGTGATTTTTCAAATATCCGGTGATCTTCCAGTTATCACCCTGCCCTTATATGATGATGATGTTACCCCGATCTTCCGAGGGGGTTATTTTCTGAGTTGTTCGACCCGACTTGTTTTTTCTTAAGGGTCGTCATCATCATGATCATATTTCCAGTTATCGCCGTGTTGCTTGCGAGGGTCATCATATTTTCAGCCTGCATGATCTTTCGCGGGGTGATATTTTAACATCGAGTGATCTTTGTTAAGATCATCCTGATGATGTTGCTGTAAAGTTCTAAGTGTGACCTGATTTTTATCGTGGTCATCATATTTTGGACGTCAGGATGATCTTAGTCAATATCATCCTGATGTTGTTGTATCACTTCATGTTCGTTTTTTTATCATCCTGATGATGCTGACGTCATTCTTATGTCAGGGTGATATCTATTTCTCTGCCTATCTGCATCATGATATTTCCGAAGGAGGGGGTGATATTTTCATATTTGAATATCACCCAGATGTATGTTTGTTCTAGCATCATGATGATGCTGATATCAAGGAGATATCCGCCTGTCAGCTTCGTGCATTATCTAGTGGGGGGTGATCTTTTCAAATATCTGGCATATTCATCTATCACCCCGATCTTATGGTGGAGCTACAGTGCAGCATGATATTTGTGCATCAGGATGATATTTCCAAATATCCGGTTATCTTCTGAATATCATCCTGATGTCGATATGACGATGACGTCATCAGAATGTTCATCGGCCAGACTTTTGGTATCGGCTAAGCAGGAGGATCTTCCTCCGATGCATCAGGTTGTGCCGATGAAGGCGATTATCATGCAGGTTATATTGCGATATGATGCTGACGTCAGGGTGATATTTCAAGCGACAGGATATCATGCTACTGAAGGATAATGATGATGAAGGTTTATACTAGTGTCGTCAGGAGCAAAAGCACCGACATCATATATGCTCGCGACCTAGTATATAAAGTGTTGAAAAGGTCACCGCGGGGTGCATGTGGGATAATTCGACCCTGCATATTTTGAAATATCATGATGATGAATCTTGGCGGGAAATGGTTGCGATCGACTGTTTGACGTTTTCCCGAGGCCGCGGGTTGGTGCGCCATTAATGGCGAAGGTTGCAGAGGTGTGGACAGATCTGGTACCCGATTGAAGATGTTCATCAACGGACAGTGGCGCAAGGCTCGAGGTTTCTTCCTGTCTCCTCCCCTACCTACTGCATTCATGTTTGGGCACCAATCTGGTAATGCGTTGAGCGCCATTTTTCTGATACTGTGTATCTGGCGAGATTTTTGGTCAACCATGTAATTAATTGCTGTGGTACACTACCTGGCTGTTATAAGCAAGAAGTGTTACTCATTTTAGGTGGTTGAAAACTGGACATTTTAGCTCTGTAATAAGATACAACTGGTTTTGGTTGCTCTGTGCAGCAAAACTTGTGAGTTTATGTATCTCTTGTTGTACGATTTGGCATGAATCCACTGATTTCATGGTTAATCTTATATGAATAATGCTGTGTTTGCATGTGTTATGCTGATTCTGTCTCCAGTTTTGCATGTATCCTTCTTACTGCAATAGGGATGCCATAAGTATAGACAGCTTAACACTCTTTATTGGGAGATATCTGTAAGGCAGATATCATGTGTATCCCCCTGAAATCCAGTTTTAGCTATTCATGCTGATCATTCACAGGTGTATGTCTACCGACTCCAAGCCCTGGATAGGCACCAATCTAGCTCTGTGTTGAGGTTATACACCATGTCCAGCTTTGCATCCAAAATTCAAACTAAACCATCTCTTCCTTCCATCTGTTAGTTGTAGGATTAGGAGTAGGAAACCCCTGCATGCTCTCATACCCAACCAGACATCATGTCCAAGAATGTTGCCAACCTTGTGATCTATCATACAGATCTTGGTCCATACATGAGAGTATTCTGCCTGTTGTTGTCAAGTTAGATCTTTCTATCTTTGAGCTAGTCAAGGTTACATCTTGAGTTATAGGGATACCCCCCTTGGTGCGGCAGAACCAGAAGTGAAGGGGAGGCAGCTCACGCAACCTCCTGTATTTAGTTGGCTGAATCTACCTGTGCATTAGAAGTGGCAGACCCTAATGCTGATTCAGAAGAAAAGTCAACATATCCTTCCTTAGGAGTTGAAGGATCTTCATCATTCTAAGGGCTCATCACATAGGTGATATCATTGTTTGTTTATCATCATTTGAATCATCATATTATCATTGTTGCAGCCTCTACCCCAACGAGGGCACGCACTCTTTATTAATCAATAGTGTTGGGAAGCTTGAATGCTATCCTAGGATTTGACTGAGGCAAGTCCTTAAACACCATAACCCCCAAACCCTCTTTTATCTTCTTGTGTGCAGGTTACAAGAGCAAGATCTGGAAAATACAGAGCTACAAGAAGACTAAGTACAAATCAGGGTTTCAGGATTTGAAGATAGTTTCAGTGCATTCACTCATCAAGGACATGGGCAAAACTACCCTTGTCCTTCTTCCTTTTCTGGGTTTTGATTTGACATCGGGGCAACATTCAGAGAAACTTTCCAATTTACACCTTTGGTTGATTCCTTCAGTTGGGACTTGGGCGGTACCACCGAGGTTCTTCAACACCTCTTCTTTCTGGAGATAGGTTTTATCATCCCCCTGATTATCTCTGTGCAATTAGTTACTAGATTTCTGTCGTATTTTCTCCATTGTAAGTAAATCATTGTAAAACTAGTGTCATGCTTTGTTAGTTACCTAGGGTTTGTGTAAAAGACTAAGTTAAATCGGATCCATCTATAGCATACAAGAGAACAAGGCTAGTAGCTAAGTCCCCCTTCATTTGGTAACTTGATTTGGCTTCGCCTTGTCCTTGAATGTTATATGGAAAAGGGTTCAATCTAGTTCATGTTCTAGTTATTCTCATTCTCATTTTTCATACTAAACATTTTGGTGAACCCATAGCTTTGAGCATTTGCATCTTATTGACTATTCAAATAAGATCTTGCATTGATTTATTGCATATTTATCAATATTCATTTGAAAATCTTGCATAATTTTAGAAAAAAGTGCATATTTAGGCCTTCAAAAGCTTGTATTTTGGTAAAGTTTTGCATTAGGGTTTTAAAAATTCTCTTGCATGATCATATTAGTTGCATCAAACATTCATCAAATCTGATTTTACATAGTAATCTAGCATCATTTCATATCCTTGATTTGGAAAATTCATACTTTTTGCAATTGCACATTGTAAATTTCAAGCCTTGGATAAAGTAAATTAGGTGACAATGTCCAATCTCTTCTTACAAGACTTTCATGCATATGATGAGTTGTTTAGTAGTGATGACTTTGATATGTCAGATGAAGCCCTTGATGACTTTATCTCTATTGAACATTCCACTGTGACTCCTAAACTGTCGTTCCTTCAAAGATTAGTAAACACAATTTATGTTCCAAGATCTCAAGAAGAACTTGTGAAACCAAAAATAGTTGTCCACCGGCATTCATATGTGCCTCAAACACAAATGAAACTGGTGCTCACTGTAAGAGGTCTTCCAAATTCTTCTCAACCTCCTGGTTACATTTATAACTATGCTAAGCAAATAACAAGTCAAAATCAAGTGTATCAAAATGCATCGCAACAACCTAACTATAATGTGGTATACAAAAGTCTCACATATATGGCATCCAATCACAACAAGGGTGTTGTGGCTCCTCCCTGATCTAACAAGAAAATGAAGGATCCTGAACCCTTCATATCCCTCACACCACATGAGGTCACTATTCGAGATCATGATGGTCCTCCTTATATAACACCAAGAATACAAGGAAACCCTACAAGAGGAGTTCACATTGGTCCCAATTGCATGACAAATGTTATAATAGAACAATTTGTACATGCACGATATAGCACAAGATACTTATGATCCAATGGACATAATGATAAAAGCACATAATGGTTATTTTCTTCCGACAATTGGAAAGATAACATTTTGTATTAAGGTGGTTGAAAAATCCCTAGAAGCACCATTTGTCATCATTCCCATCTCAGATCTCTTTTGCGTGAAGTTAGGACATCCTTGGCTAAAATCCATGAAAGCAGTTCCCTCTACTATTCACAAGTGCTTAAAGTTCCCTCATAAAGGTCAAGTGCATGTTATTCATCACAGTGGATTTAAACCATTAGCCACTTGCAAAAATTTCAATTTGGATTATTTTTTATCACAACCTATTGATGCAAATCAACCAAGACAAGCTCATTTCTTCCTAGCATATCAAAAGTATAAGGAAAAGAAAATAGCTAAACTATCACATGGCAAGAATACTCCTGGACCCTCTCAGTGCTCCAAGGCTATAATTCCTTCTATTGACCAAATAGAGAGTGAAAAGAAGCCCAAGCTGAAGGATTCACCTTGACCAAGAGGAAAGGAAAATTTTGCCAAGGTTCCTCCTCTGCCATCCTTACAAGGATCAGGAGAAAACCTTCAAGAGCAAAGATATCCACCACAAAATCATAAAATCACTTTTGTACTAGCTTCCTCTTCACAAAATGTGGAAAATCATGAACCCTTGATGGTGGACAAAGAAACTCCATTGGGAAATATAACTAACAAGACTAGAAGAAATGGAAATGAAAGGGAAATAAGAAGAAAATGCCAAGCCTTAGCTTGAAAAATGTCACCAGAAGAAGAAAATATCCCACTAAGAGACACATAATCAAAAGAAGAACTAAAGGAAGAAGTTTCAAGTTGGGTTATAGTTCCCTATGTGCCACCTATTTCATATAAAGATCAAGATTGGGAAGAAGATGATTTGATCAAGGACGAGCACTACTGTGGTAAGTATTTCACCCTCATTTAGCCACACTTGATGTACCGCCTCTTCGCATTTCTCTCAAGGGTGGTGTTGGTGCCTGAATTGATTGTCAATTTCTGAGCAATTTTCATGCAGGCACCATCCCGAAATATCCAAAAGGTTCTAAGTTTTGGCACCCCTTCAGTGTTTTTTAGCATCTGCATCTCATTTCTTGAGGAGGGGTCTTCGTCTTTTCTCCATCGGCATGAGTTCATTTTTGTGTCTTCGACATTTCGGTTTGAACTTGAACCCTTTTTCTCTAAGTTCAATGGTTCAGTGGTTCGGGGTTCATTTTTCTTCTAACGGATCATATTATGCATTTGCCTTGCGCAAATCTTGTATCGTTGAACCTCCCGCTTGAACCCTTTGAACCGGTTCAAGGTTTAATAGTTCGATGCTTCGAGTTTTTTGGTCTCGGCCGAAGTGTTTTGCCGATGGAGTATTGTTGTGGAGGTTTGAACCTCGCCATTGAACCAGTTTCAACGGGTTCACGGGGTTGCTTTTTTGTTGCTAACTGAGTTGGTTTCAGCGTTCAACTTCTCGGTTGAACCTCTCCTTTGAACCATCCGCTTGAACTGGTTCAATGGTTCAAAGTTTTTTGTTTTTGGTCTTATTGGAGTGATCGTCTTCATTGGCGAAAGATTTCTTGAGTGCTCCGATTGTTTTGGTCTGGCCGATGGGTGTCCATTGGCGTGTGTTTGGTCATCGGTGAAGCATTTTTGGGCCGCCGATGTAAGGTGTTTGGCTGATGAGGAGTCGTCGGTGTGTGTCTTGCCGAGGGGACTTTCATTGGAGTGATCGGCATTATCGGCAGAGAAGTTTTTTGTTACTTCGACGGATGGTGGTCTCGCCGAAGACCTTGGGTTGGTGCTCATCGGGATAACATTTGCTATCGGATAGACTGAGGTGAGCTTGCCTGCTGGTGTATGTCTCACTGATGAAAGTGGCAGGCCGATGTGTTATCGGCAGGAGTTGTTATATTGGCAAAGCGGTTTCTTGCTAGGCCGACAGTGTTGGTCTGGCCGATGGCGAAGGTGCTGTCGGAGAGACTTGGTAGATCGGCAAAGGTTTGGAGGGTCAGCCCGACGGTCTTTCTCTGGCCGATGAAGGGGAATGCGAAGGTAGCAGTCGGTGTGACTGTTGAGATTGGAAGGAGTTTTTTGGAGTGGGCCGATGGTATAGGTTTGGCCGATGGGTTTTGGCGAAGGGTTGTGTGTCGAGCGCGGCAAAACGCTCAACACCTTTTATGCTTGTGGCCATGTTTTTAAACTATTGAAGGCTGTCCGCACCATACATGTGGGACTATTCTTCCTGCACATTTAAACCTGCAAAGTGCATTTTAGCAGGAATTTTCTTTTTGAACGCAGCGACAGTTTTCACGCGGCCACAGGTGGTTGAGCCATCAATGGCGACTATAGCAGGGGTAAGAGAAATGGTACACATGATCAGGTGGCCTGATTTATGGATGAAGACTCCCAGATGGCAGCGCAGGGCTCGAGGCCTCACTTGTCTGCTGCAACAATAACTTCTGAGCGCCATCCTTCCTGTGTGATCTGTATCTGGCAAATTTTTGAAAGCCATGTAATTAATTGCTATGAGGTACACTTTCTGGCCAATATAGGCAGACTGTGTTACCATTTTGTTGTTGTTGAAAACTGGACATTTTGGCTCTGTAATAAGATACAACTGGTTTTGGTTGCTCTGTGCAGCAAAACTTGCGAGTTTATGTATCTCCCATTGTACGTTTGTGCATGAATCCACTGATTTCATGGTCAATTTTATATGAATAATGCTATGTTTGCATGTGTTATGCTGATTCTGTCTCCAGTTTTGCATGTATCTTTCTTCTGAGTCCAAGCATTCAAGGAATGTCTGAGATTCTAGAACATAGAATTCCTGTGTTGAATGTTTAATCTTTTAACTTTTGCTCAAGGGGTAGATTAAACTGTTTTTAGATTGAATATTGGGAAGGGTATACTGCAATAGGGATACCATAAGTATAGACAGCTTAACACTGTGTATTGGGAGATATCTGTAAGGCAGATATCATGTATATCCCCCTGAAATCTAGTTTTAGTTGTTCATGTTGATCATTCACAGGTGTATGTCTACCGACTCCAAGCCCTGGATAGGCACCAATCTAGCTCTGTGTTGAGGTTATACACTAGGTCCAGGTTTGCATCCAAACATCAAATCAAACCATTTCATCCTTCCACCTGTTAGTTGTAGGATTAGGATTAGGAACCTCTGCATGCTCTCATACCTAACCAGACATTATGTCCAAGAATGTTGCCAACCTTGTGATTTGTTACACAAATCTTGGTCCATACATGAGAGTATTCTGCCTGTTGCCGTCAAGTTAAATCCTTCTGTCATTGAGCTAGTCAAGGTTATACTTTTATCAAATAGGGACACACCCCTTGATGCGGCAGAACTAGAAGTGAAGGGGAGGAGCTCACGCAACCTCCTGTATTCAGTTGGCTGAATCTTCCTGTGCATTAGAACTGGCAAACCCTAATGCTGATTCAGAAGCAAAAACCAACAAATTGGTGACTCCACTGGGGATAGAGAGATTCAAGTAACCTGAGGGCTGGAAAATCTAGTTTCCAGTGAAGTTGTTGCAGCAAAAAGGAACCATGTGGTGCTCTGCTGGGGTGATGAATCCAAAAAACAAAAGTGGCTTGCTGACATTCTGTCCTCTCTCTGAGAGGTGGCGACTCTGTTGAAAGAACCTATCAATGCTGCAACATATATCCAGGTATTCATCTTTGATTCAAAATGTTGAGTTTAGAACAGCAAGCCTGGTCGTGCTCTCAGAGAAGACCATTCTTTATTGAAAGATATAAAGCCCTAAATTTCACAGGGATATATGGTTACCCAAATATTATTCCCAATAAAATTAGAATATGTTTGCCAAAATATAGTGGATCAGATTCTGAATCAGCAAACAAACATCTACAAAGATTTTGTAATTTAATAGAAGATTATGAGGTAGAGGATGAAGATGTAGTAATGAGACTCTTTGTTCAGTCATTGGAAGATGATGCTAAGATATGGTTTTCAGACCTGCCTGTTTGTTCAGTTTCTTCATGGATAGATTTAGAAGTTGCATTCTTAGGGCAGTTTGGTGAAAGGTTTGATGTGGCCTCATTGATCATACATTTTATGAATATCCAAAGGGAAGATGAGGAGCTGGTTCCAGCGTTTAATCTTAGGTTTATTAAATTGCTCAGGCAGATCCCTGAATATATGAGACCTAATAATGCATTGTGCTTGACAATTTATTTGGCTGCATTTGATGAAGAAATGAGTTATCTGTTGAGAGATAAAGAACCAGTCACACTTCACCAGGCTTTCCAATTTGCTATGGACATAGAAAACAATGAGAAATATGGAATGCCAGTAGGTTTCATGGCTGCAAGTTGTCAAAGCAGTTATCAAAGTGAATATATTTCAGCTCTCCCAGTATGTGCATTGAGAAATGATTGTATAGAGGGAAATATATTTCAGAATAATGTGTGCAACCATGATGTGATGCATGAAGAAAATGTTGTAGAAAATGTAAGCACATCTTGTAATAATGAAAACAAAGATTGTTATTAGCCTTTAGAAGACAAGCCTGCAGACACAAGGTGCCCTCCAATTGATCAAATGAGAGACATACATGAAGTTGTGTCTTGTAGCAGTGTGCATATCCCAGTTATGCCTGATTATTTATATGAAGTGGATATGCAGAGCTTCACTCTGAATATAGAAAACATTGATTCAAGGGATGGCAATGAATATGCTAGTGATTGCCAGCATTCAGATGCATATGTGAGCCTTTCAGATAATGAAATATATTTGGATGCTGATTATGAATGTTTCCTTGAAGATTATGGCCACCTTCATAGTGCAGAGGTTGAAAACTTTGCTTTTGATTATCAGGGCACTGGTGAAGATAAAAAACAAGGTCACTATTTAGAGGTGGATGGGAAAATTACAGATGTGTGTGCTCATACAGTTGGGGATAGTGTTGATTGCAGGGGTGACTATGAGGCTTTCAGTGTAGGGCTGCATTCTGAGTTATTTATGCCTTCTCTTGAGACATTTCAGGTGGACATTAATGACAAAACTGTCGTGCATGATGATGATGGATATCTATATGTTCATCAAGATAAATTTGATTATGAGATGTTGCTTGTGCCTAAATATTGCATGTTTGATACAGAGGAGCTCTTATTTTTTGAGGAAGGGCAAAATTCTGATGTGGATTCATTTGTTTCATGTGAGTCTGTTATTTTCCCAAGCAACATCAGTGACTCATATGATGATGACATTCTACAACTGATAATTATATATGCTGATGAAGCTAGTTGTAGATTTGTTGAAGAAAAAGAAATGAGCAGCAACACAAATAATTGCCAAGGGGCTTGCTGCAGACAGTTAAATGCTTTTAGGCTTCATTTGAAGAACTCAAAAGAAAATCAGGTGTTTGACAAAGGAAAAGTCTAGTTTTCCCTTTTTGGTGGCCCTGGGCCACCATGTTTATTTTAAAATAATGTGTTTGGTGATGCAGATTGGTGCAAGTTTGACTCTGTGCCCAATGGATAGGGGACTGGTCTGCATCCCAGAGATCTGGGGTTCTCACTGCAGTCTTGCACCTGCACGTCCCCAATCAGAGCCACTGTTGGTGCCTGAATTGATTGTCAATTTCTGAGCAATTTTCATGTAGGCACCATCCCGAAATATCCAAAAGGTTCTAAGTTTTGGCACCCCTTCAGTGTTTTTCAGCATCTGCATCTCATTTCTTGAGGAGGGGTCTTCGTCTTTTCTCCATCGGCATGAGTTCATTTTTGTGTCTTCGACATTTCGGTTTGAACTTGAACCCTTTTTCTCTAAGTTCAATGGTTCAGCGGTTCGGGGTTCATTTTTCTTCTAATGGATCATATTATGCATTTGCCTTGCGCAAATCTTGTATCGTTGAACCTCCCGCTTGAACCCTTTGAACCGGTTCAAGGTTCAATAGTTCGATGCTTCGAGTTTTTTGGTCTCGGCCGAAGTGTTTTGCCGATGGAGTATTGTTGTGGAGGTTTGAACCTCGCCATTAAACCAGTTTCAACGGGTTCACGGGGTTGCTTTTTTGTTACTGACTGAGTTGGTTTCAGTGTTGAACTTCTCGATTGAACCTCTCCTTTGAACCATCCGCTTGAACCAGTTCAATGGTTCAAAGTTTTTTGTTTTTGGTCTTATCGGAGTGATCGGCTTCATCGGCGAAAGATTTCTTGAGTGCTCCGATTGTTTTGGTCTGGCCGATGGGTGTCCATCGGCATGTGTTTGGTCATCGGCGAAGCATTTTTGGGCCACCGATGTAAGGTGTTTGGCTGATGAGGAGTCGTCGGCGTGTGTCTTGCCAAGGGGACTTTCATCGGAGTGATCAGCATTATCGGCAGAGAAGTTTTTTGTTACTCTGACGGATGGTGGTCTCGCCGAAGACCTTGGGTTGGTGCTCATTAGGATAACATTTGCTATCAGATAGACTGAGGTGAGCTTGCCTGCTGGTGTATGTCTCACTGATGAAAGTGGCAGGCCGATGTGTTATCAGCAGGAGTTGTTATATCGGCAGAGCGGTTTCTTGCTAGGCCGACAGTGTTGGTCTGGCCGATGGTGAAGGTGCTGTCAGAGAGACTTGGTAGATCGGCGAAGGTTTGGAGGGTCAGCCCAATGGTCTTTCTCTGGCCGATGAAGGGGAATGCGAAGGTAGTAGTCGGTGTGACTGTTGAGATCAAAAGGAGTTTTTTGGAGCAGGCCGATGGTATAGGTTTGGCCGATGGGTTTTGGCGAAGGGTTGTGTGTCGAGCGCAGCAAAACGCTCGACACCTTTTATGCTTATGGCCATGTTTTTAAACTATTGAAGGCTGTCCACACCATACATGTGGGACTATTCTTCCTGCACATTTAAACCTACAAAGTGCATTTTAGCGGGAATTTCCTTTTTGAATGTAGCGACAGTTTTCACGCGGTTGCAGGTGGTTGAGCCATCAATGGTGACTATAGCAGGCGTAAGAGAAATGGTACACATGATCAGGTGGCCCGATTTATGGATGAAGACTCCCAGATGGCGGCGCAGGGCTCGAGGCCTCCCTTGTCTGCTGCAGCAATAACTTCTGAGCGCCATCCTTCCTGTGTGATCTGTATCTGGCGAATTTTTGAAAGCCATGTAATTAATTGCTATGAGGTACACTTTCTGGCCAATATAGGCAGACTGTGTTACCATTTTGTTGTTGTTGAAAACTGGACATTTTGGCTCTGTAATAAGATACAACTGGTTTTGGTTGCTCTGTGCAGCAAAACTTGTGAGTTTATGTATCTCCTGTTGTACGTTTGTGCATGAATCCACTGATTTCATGGTCAATTTTATATGAATAATGCTATGTTTGCATGTGTTATGCTGATTCTGTCTCTAGTTTTGCATGTATCTTTCTTCTGAGTCCAGGCATTCAAGGAATGTCTGAGATTCTAGAACATAGAATTCCTGTGTTGAATGTTTAATCTTTTAACTTCTGCTCAAGGGGTAGATTAAACTGTTTTCAGATTGAATATTGGGAAGGGTATACTGCAATAGGGATGCCATAAGTATAGACAGCTTAACACTGTGTATTGGGAGATATCTGTAAGGCAGATATCATGTATATCCCCCTGAAATCCAGTTTTAGTTGTTCATGCTGATCATTCACAGGTGTATGTCTACCGACTCCAAGCCCTAGATAGGCACCAATCTAGCTCTGTGTTGAGGTTATACACTAGGTCCAAGTTTGCATCCAAACATCAAATCAAACCATTTCATCCTTCCACCTGTTAGTTGTAGGATTAGGATTAGGAACCTCTGCATGCTCTCATACCTAACCAGACATTATGTCCAAGAATGTTGTTAACCTTGTGATTTGTTACACAAGTCTTGGTCCATACATGAGAGTATTCTGCCTGTTGCCGTCAAGTTAAATCCTTCTGTCATTGAGCTAGTCAAGGTTATACTTTTATCAAATAGGGACACCCCCCTTGGTGCGGCAGAACCAGAAGTGAAGGGGAGGAGCTCACGCAACCTCCTGTATTCAGTTGGCTGAATCTGCCTGTGCATTAGAACTGGCAAACCCTAATGCTGATTTAGAAGCAAAAACTAATAGATGGCCTCCTCTTAAATGTTTATATGTTGTTGTGTTGTGTTCTCCTATGTGGTGTTAAATGTTTGTTTAGGTCTCCTTTGATGACCCTTGATACTCTTGTAAGGTCAAGGATACAAGGAGACTACCTCCGTTGTGACATTCCTTCTATTTGGTTCTCTATTCTCTTACACTTCTCTTATTGCAATTGTTGTGTGTGGTGCCTTGGGGGCAAAATGTTGTGGAGGGTGATTTGGGGGCATCCTTCCACATTGTGGCCCTAAGTCACTTTTGTTTCCTCTTTCATTTTTCATGATTTCATTGTTCCATTGTACTTGTGGCTCTACTAGTCGACAGATAATGACAATAAATATACACTTCTAATAAGGACCATGTGTCCCTAAAACAAGAAAACAAAAATGGACCTAGTCCATATATGAAGATGGGGGTAATTTGTTACTGACGTTTGACTAGTGGAATCACTTTTGTTATGATGTGATCATGTATTGTATTGTGAAATTGTTGTAACAAACCTAAGCAATACTCTAAATCTACCTCCATGCACTTTGAAATGTTTTTGTCTCACCTTGTAGCTACATTGGGTTCTAACATACCTGAAGTATAACCTTACATCTATACTTGGTTCTGAACCCGTAAGTATAGCCTTGGTTTGTTTGAGTGATATGTTGCCTTATTTCTGTATCAATTTCATGAAATGGAGTGGTTATTATCTTAGCTTATATTTTCTAACCAAAGCTTGTTTTGATTATCTTTTGTACATGCATGATTGTTAGCAAATGATATTGATGTGTTTCTATTGTGATTGTTGGGAACAATTTAGCAATTGTAAGCACATGTCACTTTGGGGCATGGGCTTTGCAAAAGATCTTGTTCCCTCGCGTGTTGTCAACCTTACCTTAAATATGATTTCTACCGACAAGTGGGAACAACCACTTTAAGGTGGGGGCATATATTGTGGTAAATGCTTGGATATCTTAGATATTGTGATAGAATGTGTTTTATACTACCTTTTCACTATAAGGCATCTCTGTGATGCAAGTGGGGTTGTATACTTTGAATTATGTGTTGTGTATGCTTCTTTTTCACTGTAGGGGGTCTTCCTTTTCATTGTAAGGTGTCTATGTGATGCAGGTGGGTTTGTATACTTTTTGTGCATGCTTCCTTTTCATTGTAAGGCATCTCCGTGGTGTAGGTGGGGTTGTATACTTTTATTATTTGTAAGGCATCTCTGTGATGCACGCAGAGTTGTGTATATCTCTAAAGAGATTGCATGACTCATTTTTGAAAGCCCTTCTACAAAAGGCAGGGTTGTGTATTCCCTTGAGTGGTTGCACATCCTTTTTGAAAAAGTCCTCTCACGGAAGGCGGGGTTGGGTCTTGAGTTACTCACCCTTAAGTGTGTTTTTGGCAGTCGTCATATTGTGGTGATGAGCCCCTCAACCATCAGGGGTGTTTGGTGTGTCTTAGATGGTGGAGCAAAGTGATGAGCTCCTCCCCATCACCCATGTTTGTTGTGTATAAGATGTATAGTGGGTCGATGACACACTCTATGGCACTCGTGTATTCCGTATGTTTTCTGTGTTTTGTGGTGGACGTAGCGGTGAGCTCCCCCCACGCCTTGTGTTTTGCATACTTTGTGGTGGCCCATAGCGATGAGCTCCCCTCATTCCATGTGTTTTGCGTGCTTTGATGGTAGTGTGTAGTGATGAGCTCCCCCCATCACCTGTTAGTGTTATATAATTGTTTAATCATGTCTTCTCTTCGTGTATGCTTCATGTATTGTGTAGTGCCCCTCCGCTTTCACTTTGGATGTGTCAGGTATGTTTGGCATATGGTTATTTGGTTTGGATTGGTTATTGGATGATTTGGTTAATCATGGCATTAAATAATATTATTAGTCGTAAAGACATTTCTGATAATTAAAATAAATATAAATGCTTGTATGTAAACTTAGTTTATTGAAAATATATATATATATAATAGTAGTTAAGTTAATAAATAAATATATTGCTATTACTGATTGAGGTGTCGAGTGGCAAATAAAACTTGGAAACCAAGGAATGTGACAGTTGAATCTTTCTGAACTGTTATCACATGGGCAGCCCATCACGAGATTTTAAGATTTAATTTACTGCTTCTTTATTAGTACATGGTACTAGAACATCTATATTTAATCGAACAATGTTCTTGTCGAGTTTCTTTGTCATATTCAATTGCTCTATCCCTATTTAGGAAAATGTTAGATATGACAGATGATGAATACAGAGAAAATAATGGATGGCTATTATTTTTATATCCTAATGGAGGTTACAGGAAAGAATGTGCTTCTGTGGTGAATATTGCAATCCAATACTAAGCGAAATTTCATGTGTTTTAAGCAAGAATAAATAAAAAATCTCTGTTTGTGAATTTGGTGAGTTGTCAAGAATCCCTTCTTTATACGTTAGTAACTGCCTCTTATCATCTATTTTTCTTCTTGCCGTTAATAGCATTAACTACCGCCATACGTTATTGGTAAGTTATAAATTAGTTTCCTGGCGATTCATAAAAGGGGAGAGAGAAGAGGAACGGCAGGGGGGATCGGGGTAGAAGATCACATATGGGCCCCGCCATCATCATCGCGAGGGGGACTGCGAATGGAGAAACAGGTGTGCGTTTGTCCCATTTTTCATTGCAGATGCAGCACATGTTATATCTGATGTAATCAAGTCTGCAATAGATCAGCTGGAAAGGGGTTTTGTTATAGATGGAAAGGAATCCTTGGCAGTTGCAGCGCTTCTGTAGTTTTCTAATGGACTAAAGTATAGTCTGAAAATAACCCTTAAAGAAGACGCACAGTGGTACATTAAATTTATGCCTCTCACTGAAATGATAAATGACATGGTCAGTAACCAAGCCTTGGTTCAGATTATCCTGCAATTGGTGGATGAAGAGGGCTTACTAAAGGATGATGCGGTATGTTCCTAAACTTTGTTACATAAGCATTTTCTTGTTAAACAGGTTTCAACATCGTGATTGAGCAGGTTATCTTTTACGAGGTTATTGTTTTTAAAATTTTCTTTTGGTACTGGTCAATAGTAATTAGCATGATTTGAAATTTCTGAACTTGAATTTGAAACGCTGGCATGGAAATTAAGTTGTTTCAAATAGTTATGATGGTTTCATGATGACCTTTTTGAAAGAGCCGAGGTAAACATTTGGAGCCAAGTGGAAACAATTTTCATAATGAAACCAAACCAAGCTGCAAATATTTCTAGATGACACAACTGCTAAATTTGTGATAGAGAATAAATTATTGTCTGACAGATGCATCTTTTCTCTTGAAGATCTCCTTTCCAAGCATGCATGTTAAATTCTTCTGTACACGATGTAAAACATAGTTTAAGAAAGAATATCTTGATACAAATGACTATTTCCCCCTTGTGTGATTGTTTCATCAAATGCATCTTGTTTGGTTTTGGATGCTTATCTCAAGTTTGTTCATTGGAATCCAAGCCTGCTCCTACAGCTTTATCTAATGCTAAAATGACCATAACATAACTGTATTTACCTGTAGTCTTGAATAAATAAAACTAGGTTTGCATGTTTGGAATTAATAGAGCTGGCATACTGTCTTTGATCATATTGTAGAGAAAACATACATTCCTGTTTTCAAAGATTTAAAGGTTTCTTATATTTAATGAGTAAGTTCATTTTCTGTTCAATGAGCTTTGCTGATGTGAGCACAATCCATCAAGAAACTCCCAGTCTCTCTTGATCCGATTGTATGTTATATTATTGAAGTGGGTGATTTGCTGATGGTCGGGGAGATCCAATCCAATCCTTCTCCGGATGGCAATGGATTCCTACTTTGTTCTCTGCAAGCAAACTTGGACGGATGAAGCGAATTCCTTTTGTAAGTTTTCTATCTTCCTTTTGTATTGAATTCTGACATTTGGAAATACTTTCTTTTCGTGTTGTATTCTGGTTCTCTGCTTTTGAGATTTGTCTTTTGATATTCTGTTTAGCCCATAAGATTATGGGTGGATACTATATTGGTATTTTACTTTCTTTTCATGTCATCTAAATAATGGCATTCTAACATTTCTAATGTTGTAACAGAAGACAGGTTTTATAGCCATGAATTTTTGTTTTGGTTCATTGTTTAAATCAAAACTTGGGGGTTATTTCTGGTTTTGATCCATAGCTATTTTCTTTTTCCTCATCATTGGTTTTTTTTTGGGTATGTGGGAATAAAACAAACCAATCTCGTATAAATAAACCAATTTCATTTAAATGATCATATTGTGGTACTATATTAAATCTTCGAAGTAGGTGATCTAGGCGATTTAGGCGATTTAGATGCGCCCAATGGGATGACATCTCTTTGAGGCATTCTGTCAAACAGATCACGTGCCTTGCTTATGCTGTCACATTTTTACATGCATATTTACAAGAGCATTTTCAATCTCTGCAAGTGAGCCTGTCTGAAAATCCTCCATTAAAGTTTTCTTTAACTCAGGGTTGTGAAATCCTCTTTACACCAGTCGTGAACATTTGCATAGAGTTCTTAGGCATTTGCACTAATTCCATATTGTTGGGATGTAACGTTTACTATTTATCGTAAGATAACATCTCTCTAAAGCCTTCTATCAAGTTGTTAGCTGCATATAGATATCATGAGTCTCTACTTTATTTACGTTATATTTACATTTATTACTGGAGTTGCACATTGTGCAGGTCACGGAATAATAGATACTTGGTTGATATGCATTCTTGGTAGTCAGACTAATCATGCAGCTTGCAGTCCGCAAAATTTTATTACTTGTCTAAATATAGCAATTATAATTTATAGTATCATTTGCAGATTTGATGCAGTCATAAAATTTATGAGTTTTATCATGGCACTAGTTATGGAATGACACCTCCTTAATAGTTCATTAGTTTTTCTGTATCAGTCTTCTTGAACCTTTTACCACACAACTTTCTCTTGAAAACATTATTCATTATATAAACTTTCATACGTTGTATTATAGGGTAGTCCGTTGGTGGGTGAAGAGTATGCTTTATGTATTTGCCTAGCCTGAGTCAATCTAGGTGTCTATGAGCCATAACCTTAGAAATTGTTTAATTGCCATGGCATCTCCTTACGATTACATAGTTAGTTCTATAGTTATTTTATCTTCATGGTTGTCGGCTTGCTAGAAGCAAGGCCAATTGGATCATAAGGAGACCATTTCTTATCCAGGATCATCTATGCTTCCTTAAGCCATTTCTATGAAGGAACGAAATACATTGATTTGCATTTGAGCAGTCCATAGTAATTTAAAATGTAGTAGTTGAGAATTTTCTATGTGCCAGATAGATTCTAGAATTCTTTTGCTGAGGGATTCACAATTGTCATACGATTCTAAAGCTCTTTTATCAATATTTTATGCTTAATATGTGCCTCCATCATCTTAAATGGCTGATTGAATGGTTTTAATAACATTCTGTTTATTTTGTAACTATTGTGGAAAGCCGTATTGCTAACTGGTACTGATTACATTTAGATATTCATCGAGTCGGTTCCATAGAAGGTGATGAGTATTATATAAGTCCCTAAACTTAGAACTTTCTCCATAAGGGCATCAGCATTTATTAAAAGTTCAGATTGTTCAAATCCGCTTTGTACTGGTATCAAACCATGCTAGAATGTAAATGTTGTTTAGTATCCGTGGTGATAGATAAGTATATTTGGTAGTATACCTATGATCGCGCTCATATCATAATGTTATCATACCTCGCTTAGCCGAATATGTTACGAATTGTATTCATCACGGTAAAATTATGCTTAGCTGAAAATGTTTATGTATGGTATTTATGGCAATGTAATATGCTTATCTAAATATATAAATGTGGTTGTATTTATGGTAATGCAGTATGTTGAGCTGTAAACTCATGAATTATAGCTACGTTATTGGCAGCATATTAAGCTAGTTGTTTTGGATCTGTGGTATCATTCTTTACTTATAAATTGTATAAGGATACAACTGTTAACATCTAGTTATCCGCCAGTATGTTCTCCACAGAATTGCTTATAAAGAATTATTGATTAGTTCGTGTTAGTTTAGCTTTTATTAGATTAGAAAGTATCTCTAAATAAAAATCATCTATAATCTTATAGTTTTAGAGAAGACAGAATTTAATTTTATTGTTTTAATACTTCTATTTTCCATTGAACTCCTTACCTCCCCGTATTCTCTTTAGAATATTTACTTTAGAAGCTAAATTTTAGGAGAAGCTCTTCTTTATTAAGAAACTAAATTTAACTAATGGGGTACCATCTTTATTTTAGAAATGAATCCCTTTTAGAAAGGTACTTCTTTATCAATGAATTAATTGTAATTATTTTATAAGAAGAAAATATGAATTATTTTTTTTGATCTTATAATTTTAGTAAGATCTTTATTGATGATTTAACATGAATTATTATATTAGCAAGGAAAATATTAAACTTATCAAATTGATTATGTTAAAATTCGAGTTATAAATATCTTATCTTTGACTGGAATGTGTTTGGTTTCACAGGCTTGTATATTATGGGATTTTAGTATAGCTTTATTTACTTTGGTAGAGATTTATGTAGAATTGTGTAATAGTCAGTTTATAAGAAAGATTGGCTCAGTTTCGTTTGGATTAAGTAATTTGTATCCCTTTGTATGTTGGAAATGAAAGTTGGAAAGTTAAGTTGCGAGAAGGAAAATTAGAGAAACATCAATAATGTGTTCCTTGACATACTATGTAGATAAATTACCTTTTATATGGTTGGTATCATGATATAAGAAGGTGTTATGATGAGAATAGAATGGTGTGTACTATATATATATATATGGTAATCAATGGATCTATGAAGGAATAAGTCGAAAAGACTTTATCGTCTGAATGGCATATTAGGAGATTATGTCTAGATCACAATTGTCAACCATGCGAATGATATGAGGTAGAATGTTTATCTTGATTCTTTTCCAAGTATATGGAGATTGATATATACATTAGTATAAAAATTGTGACACTAGATAAAGAACAAAAGATTACAGGATCCTTGGTTTATTACTGGCATGTGATGTTTATGATTGTCTTAAGATTTGAAATTACTAGATTAGATCATTTAAGATAACTTCTTAGATAATGTAAGTTGAGTAGAGACAGATAAAAGTGGTATTGTTTTGCATTATTCGTAAGTTTAAATATTGCATGTACTTTCTAGATCTGTAATGATACTTTCGAAAATGTTATTTGATGAACTTGTTCTTGATGTGATTATGGTAAAGCAACCCTATGGTTGCAAGTCTTGTTACCCCGAACTACGAAGTCTCTGCGCTACGCGTACGTAGGCAAGGCCAACATGAGCCCCCGAGACATTAGGTCGGCCCCTTAGGGCCTTAGGCTAGTCATTTCATACAATTGATATTTGTAACGGACTAATATTTCAAGTAGATGTGCAGATAAGATCTATAGCCATGCAGGATTCTGGAGCTAAGGGGGTACTTTTCCACTTGGCGAACTGGTGACTATTCGGCAGTATTGGTAAAAGTGTAAAATGTGTATAAACTTATTGTAACATTGTATCTTACATTTCATTTTGATGAACGTTGGTTTACTAAGATAAATTATGTAAGTTGATATCCTTTCATCCGGTTGAGTTCATTATTGTGTGGATGTGTGTCTTTATTTGGTGCATTAGATTTAGAACAACCATGGCTGTTAGTTAGATCATGTAGTAATCTGTAATATAGTCATGTAATTAAATATGATTTAAATGAGTTTTGTGCATGGATGAATCTTGTTTAATTTCAATAATGCAGTCATGTTATCCCTAGAGATGTTAGTTAACTTGTTGTATCAAATTATGTTATATCTTGTTACTAAAAAAAAAAAAAAAGTTTTCTGCCTTTTTACGGTTTAGTTGGCTTATCTCTAGGGTTGCATGGCGGGGCATTACATATTGCGTGACTGCATTCATGTATTCTCTGGGTATTGCATGCTTCTTTATTGTTTTCTTCATGTTTTGCATTGTTTACCTAAGCATGGGGGCTAGAGATGGTCTTCCAAACTTGGGGTGTGTTGTTAGATCTAGTGTTTGACATGCTTGATGTGTTTTTGACAGTACTTTAATGTGTGCACTAATCGTAAGATCATACACACATTAAAATGGGGGCTAAATGTTAAGGAGTAAAAAGTATCCACATGTCTTTTTACCTCTTTGTTTAGCTCCTAGGTCCCTTGATTGCATTAAGTCATCAAAATGTTCCTCCCGATGCAGAGTTGCCCGACACCAAGTTGAAATTGAAATATGGGCCACTTGATTTAGCTTACCCTAGACCTAAAGGAGGCTAAAGGACTTGGGTAGTACCACCCATGTCCCTCCCTTTTGGTCAAGGCTAATTCACGTGTATGTCAACCTTACACCTCCCTAGATGTTTCTCCTTGTCGGCTCTTTTGATTTGAATTGTCGATTGTAAGCAGGAAAGCATATATAAGTGTGTTTTTGAGTTCATTAATAACCTAGATGGAAATAGCTCACTTGAGCATCAAGAGCATTCATTATGATTCTAGAATAGATTTGTGTATTGTTATTGTGTGTTGTTACAGATATGGAGCTATCATCTATCCTTCCTTAGGAGTTGAAGGATCTTCATCATTCTAAGGGCTCATCACATAGCTAATATCATTGTTTGTTTATGATCATTTGAATCATCATATTAAATCATTGTTGTAGCCTCTACCCCAATGAGGGCATGCACTCTTTATCAATCAATAGTGTTGGGAAGCTTGAATGCTATCCCGAGATTTGACTAAGGCAAGTCCCTAATCGCCATAACCCCCAAACCCTCTTTTATCTTCTTGTGTGCAGGTTACAAGAGTGAGATCTTGAAAATACAGAGCTACAGGAAGACTAAGAACATATCAGGGTTTTAGGATTTGAAGATAGTTTCGGTGCATTCACTCATCAGGGACCTAGGCAAAACTGCCCTTGTCCTTCTGCCTTTTCTAGGTTTGGATCTGGCATCAGGGTAGTATTCAGAGTGACTTTCCAGTTTACACCTTCACTGATTCCTTTAGTTGAGACCTAGGCGATACCACCAAGGTCCTTTGACACCTCTACTTTCTAGAGACGGGTTTTATCATCCCCCTAATTATTTCTTTGCAAGTAGTTTTTGGGTTTCTATCGCATTTTCTCCGTTATAAGAAAATCATTGTAAAACTAGGGTCTTCATGCATTATTAACCTAGGGTTTGAGTAAAAGACTAAGTTAAATCTGATCCATATATAACATACAAGAGAACAAGGTTAGCAGCTGAGTCCCCCTTTATTTGGTAGTGATTTGGTTTTGCCTTGTCCTTGAATGTTATATGGAAAAGGGTTTGATCTAGTTCATGTTCTAGTTATTCTCATTATCCTTTTTCATACTAAAAAATACAATTAAAATGAACACTTTCTACAAGTTTGAGGGTGTAGTATAGATGTTTAAGTTACAAGAGTTTTTTGTAGAAGTGTAAATGTTCTAGGAGCTTAACAAAAGACTAGAAAATGTTAATTCCCCTTCTTAGCTAGACAACTTTTGTTTTAAATGTTAAATTTGCAGATGTTTTATTGTAATCAAACATGTAACATGCATGTTATTCTAATACTATGACACATTTGATTGCAATCAAATTTACTAAAGATACCATTTTTTAAACTAATAAAAACATGAATATCTAGATACCTATAACTTCTATCTATGTATTTCACCTTAGTTTTTCCTATAAACTCATAACTACTAGTAATTCTTTTCTAAAGAAAGCTTTCTCTTAAATCTAATTCATCAAAAAGAATAAAAAATAATTTAATATTTTTTTATTTTCTAACCCAACATATTAATCTATCTTAGAATCAATTATGTATCATATAAAAACATTTACCTTTCATTACCTATATATCCAATCTTTCTGCACAATAATTTCCTACATGCCCAACTTATTTTTATCATGAATTCCCAATGCCCACCATCATTGAGATAAGCTACTCTATGTAAATATCATCATAGATCTCCATGAGCTATAACTTCCACTTTGGCTTCCATTATCATATGTACCTTCTCCCCAACTCTTTGCTAATATAGTATACTTTAATAAGTCATAACTTCTCCAACTCTTAAACAATTGTAAGATTATTATCCTCCATGTGATCCATAGTTCCAAATCTCGAAGGATAGGGTTCAAACTCACCAATCATATTGAACCTAAGACTTATCAAAAAATATATATATAATATAACAATGGTTTCCTCTAGTGATAACTATTTTCTGATCCATTTGATGGTGATTCAAAGTTGTGTGTTTCGTGTCATAGATTACATATTTAAATATTGTCAAGAAAGTATTTTAAAATAGACATAAATAAAATAGTATATTTGGTGGACAATCTAGTCATACATATCAATTCCAAGGTCTGTGATATCAACATGATATGCCTATACATTTTGTGTACTCTTCTCAAACTCTTTTTCAGGTTTAGCTATTTTTTGGTTTAGCATTTTTTAATTCTTTTCTTAAAGCCACATTGGCTAATGGAAAGTAAACATTTACAATTACTTGTCAAACCAGTCTCCACATTCTTATAGCAACTGTCTTTTTATATATAAAGTATATACATATATATAGATGTGTAATGGTGAAATTTGTATATTTAAGTTATTTTTTATTTAGTTTGATATTTATTTTGAGGAAACGTTTATATATATGGTATAATCTTATGTGAAGTTAGGCTTATTTCTCTAACATTTTATTTATCTACACACATACTTTTATGAATTTAGCCTCTACCTTATCTTTATATCCATATATTTTATGCATTCATATTATCCATGCATTTATTACATTTATTCATATAACTATCTTGATATAGGCATTAGCCACCTGAATATAAGTTGGTAGTATTTTCTTGTGATCCTTTCATCTATAAGTCTATAAAGGTAGGCTTCTCAAATAGATAGTGCTCAAACAATGAGGTTTGTGACTCTTGTGTCCTATTTGGTATTTTTTATTAGTTGTTAGTAGGCTATAGGAATACATTTTTGTCAATCAAAATCCTCTATATGTTAGTTAATGGGTTTAACTCTTACTAGTTAATTTATGGGACATTAGATCCATCATAGAGAAGCAAAGTTACCTCTATTTTTGAAGAAGCATCTGGCTAGGACCTAGGCCTTCAATAATGTCCAATACAAGGCATTACAAGTTTATTCTAGTGTTTATGATGAGCAAGTCTTTTAGGTCAGTTCTTATAGCATCCTACATTGTACTTTTTGTTTGAATATATGTTTGTTTATTCATTATTTTTATGGTTTTGGTATTTTTTATGTAGGCTCTAGACTTTGTGGCTTTTGAAGCCAAAATTTTGAAGAATTACAATGGAATCTTCGTAGACATCCATGGGACTTGTTGGGTCCCAAAAATGTAGGTCCAAAATCCTAGAGCATTTCTCCTCCTTCCAAGCTAGGAGTGTCGTCAGAAAGGTGAGAAAGGGGCTCATCCATAGATTAAGGATGTTTAAGGCCAACAAAGGAAAGTGGGTATGCTCTCCTGCACTTTGGGTTCAATTAGACCCAAGAGGGATATTCCCAGAGGCATGAGATAAACACAAGTAAACACTCATAGCCACACCCAATGTACACTTAACCTCCATAACTACCCCTAGGCTAAGACAACTAACTGCACAAAACCTCTAACTAAGTTGATTTTACATCGTGCACATGCACCCACAGATGATAGCATTTTTATACCCTTAAGATTAATTCATTTGACATTCTATACATAATGGCAAGATGTAGACATGCATGACATGATTCACAAAAGATTCAGACAATTTTATATTGCTTCAGATTTATCCCTAGTTATTATACTGAATCATGAACAACATGTAAAACCTAATCTACTCATACTCCTGCTCCTATAGCTACCCGAAACAGATAATTAGATTTAAAAGATTGCTGGCCCTTCACCAAACTGTACCAATGCCTACTCCACTTGGTAACAGAGTCATGAACAACAAAGAGGAGGGTGATGCATCCAATAGAGAATCAACAAAATTTAGAAATACATTTACATGTATTTCTCATATTAAATCCCATCTGACAAACATACTTAGTGATCCATAAAAGACATGCAATAATCCATTTACAACAAAGGAACGACCCAACACAAAAGCTTGTATTGATTTAAATGTTGTCCCACATTATCAAATCTCTATTACAATCATACCAGTAAATATGACAAGAGAGGATGAGTAACTAGGTTCAAACACCCCTTGAACTATTACATTCTTCCATGGAGACATATCATCATATGAATATTTTCATTACAATATCCTTCCTACACTGTACCAGAAGCATCCCCACGTTCGTAGCCTGGACTGGCTTAATTTGATGCCCTAGATCCACTGTGAGCACTTACACCTCTATGAATTGGCTCAATGACCAACCCCTCAAAATGAAAATAAAATCCTCTTTTATGGCTTTTAGGTGGTGCACCCTAATCTGCATTCAATGACTCTCAACATCTGCATCATTCCTACCTAAAATGGAAGCCCAAATATTGCATAGGTACATATGGTGGTTGGGCATACCTATTGCATTCATGGCATCCTAGAAGATTTACTACAGTGTACAAAAGTAGCTAGGACATTGGAGTGCATACAAGTTCATGTGTTTTACCTTCCATACCCCTTTTTCATCTTTTAAACTTGTTTTAGTACTTTTTAACTTTGGTGAACTTTTTGGTAGGTTCGTAGGTTTGTAAACCCGCTAAACTGCCAAAATCATCCCTTCTTTGTTCTTTATTTTCCCTTCTTATCTTTTTGGTGAATTAGTGATTTGGCGAACTTATGAACCTCTTCATCTTTCCCTCTTTTTTTTTTTCGTTCTTTGATCCTTTCTTATTTCGGTGTTTCAACAAGTTCGTGAACCTACAAACTTGCCGAAAGCCATTTACTTTCTCCTCCTCCTTCCTTTTTTCTTCTGCCTTGCCTATTCTTTCTTTGGTGAAACCGAGAATTCTCGAACTTGCTTTGGTGTTTCAGCGAGTTTGCAAACTTACAAACTCGCCGAAAGCCATTTATCTTCTTTCTTCTTCTTTTCATCCTTCTGCAGAATTGTCAAAACATTCCTTTTGTTTCTTTTGAAGCTTTGATTTTGTCTTTGATTTTCAGCAGGTCCACCATTACGTGAGCCTACCTAAAGACCTTGTCTTTCACTTTATTTTCTTCATTTCCATTATTGTCTCCTTTCATCATTTCGATGTTTCACTTTGTTTTCTTCATTACCATTATTGTCTCCTTTCATTCTTTTCTTTCTTTATCCCTTAGTTATTTTCACCATTTTGCCTTTTGAACCTTTGCGGAGATCTGAGGATAAGTGGGATCTGTGGAGGATGAGAATGCCTTTGGATGTTGTAGGAGACGAGGTAGGAAGAGGACATATCCACATCCACATTGGACCACTACCAGATGAGCTATAAGGAAGAAATTGTGGGGTTGCGGGGCCATATGGGCTGCAAAGACATTATGGAGCTTTGGGGGGCAATAGGACATGTCCACATATGGGTTGGAGTTCCATGAAATTGCCATTTGAATTACTTTGTTAGGAAAGTGGGAGTGAGAAGGAACTAAGGATATTGTGAGGTTTTCCTTGGTTATGGGAACTAGGGAAAACTGAAATATCTTGATAGGCTCAAAAGTTCTGACAAGAACACAAAGCACTTAGAATTTTTAGGATTTCAGCAGGATTTTAAACATTTTCTAAGGCATCAGGACAAAGTAAAACACAAGGGAATCACCTTAGGAAATTTTGATGGATTTGGCATAATTTTTTTGCAAATATTACAAGTTTAGGAACCAAAAAATCTAGGTCCTAATAGGACTATTAGGTCTCTTGAACCCCATTAGGAGCTCTTTACAGTTGGTAAGACTTGACATTTTAGATTTGCTCATGGGCATGCTATCATTGAAATCACATAAGCTGCTACAGGGAATAATGGTTATAATTTCAATGTTACACTTTGATTATATTAAGATTAGAATCAAATTTTAATAATAAAAGTGATGAATAAAAGTTGTAAATTCATTCCCACATCTAGCCTTGCCAAAAGTATATATGCATTTGATGTCTAATTAGTACTAAGTGGCTTTTTAAATTTATCTTTTAACTATTGAATTGTGTAATATTTAAGAGTAAGTTCATTGAATGGAAACTAACAATCTACCAAGAATTGATGGACAAAGGAAGCCTTGGAGCTCTTCTAAAGCTCAGCTTGAATAAATTTCTTAGCATTTTACCTGCTTGTGCTTATTTGGGCACTTTTGACTAGGGGATAGAGATCTATGAGGAGATAATTAGAAGTGGGGTTGAATCCAATATCTTTCTGAGGAGTGCTCTTGTTGACATGTATGCAAAGTATGGGGATCATAGAGAAGGTTCGTGAAGTGTTTGACAAAATACCTCCGAGAGATGTTGTGTTGTGATCAACTATGATTGCAGGGTATGTTGTTCATGGTTGTGTTGATTAGGCCCTAAAACGTTTTGAAGAAATGAAAGACTTGGGTGTTAGGCCAAACCATATTACTTTACTTTGTGTTTTGTTTGCATGTTTCCATGTAGGTTTGGTGGATGAGGGCTCTAAGTAATTCAATAGCATAAGGGGGTATTATAGGATTACCCCTAGAATGGAGCATTACAGATGTATGGTGGATCTTCTTGGCCCAACCAAGAAACTACAAGAAGCACTAGATTTCATTGTTATAACCAAGCAGAAAGCTCAAGGAATCAATCTCTTATTAGAATCACACCATCATAGAGAATGATACATATATGGTGTTCCATATACTCTGCAAACACTAGATTCTCCAAATGGGCAACTTTCTTCTAGACACATTAATGGATTAATAGTGAAAAGAAAATTAGCCAGGTTTCCTACATATAATAAGACCTTAAAAATGATAGGAGGTACTTTAGTCTAATCCAAAAATTAGTACCATGATTTTAAACCAATAAAAATAACACTTCCATCCTTCAAGTTACATTTCAGTGGGAAAAAAAATTATTTCTAACTATACCATTTTCTATTTCATAGAGGGATGTATAATTTTTGGGTTGGTTCTTAACCTACTTATCCACAGATTCAATTATTTGGTTGAGATAGCCCAATTATACAAGAAAAGTAATTATGAGATTCAATGCATAGACTAATGCATCAAATTGTAGAAAGTAAAGAATAAATTGTTTAAAGTTTGAAAGAATAAAATTTTCAAAGTTTCTTGGAATGTGAATTAAGAATAACTTACTTGTATAGTAGTTTTCAATATCAAATTATAGACAAGAAAGAATAAATTGTTCAAAGTTTGAAAGAATAAATTGTTCAAAGTTTCTTCGAATGTGAATTGAGAATAACTTACTTGTAAAGTAGTTGTCAATAACAATGCCCTTTAAATGTTCCATAGGCTTGGTTCTTTTCACAATAATCCAACAAAGTAGCTCCAAAAAATGTAATAAAAATATTGAATCTAGCATGTACCACCTAAATAGGAAAGACGATCGCTAAATCTTTAGAAGTAGAGGATGTAGAAGATAATGAGTTAATCATCATGTAATTGATAAAATGAACAAAAGAAAGTTAGTCAATTTAGACTAAGACAATTCTTTTTTTTTTAAACAATGGTAGCCAACAAAACAACAATAAATATAGGTTTTACAAGATTGCATTTTTTTGTAATATTGTGAAAGTTGTAGAAAAAAAAGTTTAATATGAGAGCTCACTTATGGAAGCCCCACAAATGGATTTCTTTTCACTTACTTTACAAACTATTTAAGTTTTGTATTTCTGGATTTTGACTTCATGACAAATCTTGGGAGTAAATTGGACCTCCTTAATCTACCTACACAAAGCATATTAGTTTGAGTAGCATTTTTCTATTAAGATGGTAAGGTCATAATTTTGTTGTATCCCATAAATTTACTCTATTCTTAAGGATGAATTGGTTTTTAATAGGAAATCTTTGAGAAGTTTATAGCAAAGTACCCAATAGACCACCCATTGAGTTATAAAAAAGAGAAAATAGACTTAAACAAAGGCACTGAAATGATGCACATTGTACTAGACATTAAGTATGAAAAAGATGCTCAAACTCCTTAAATCCCAAATAATCAAAATTAAATACAATTATGCTTATTATTGTATAATTCATTTGTTTGTTTATCTTTGTTAAAATTTGTTGCAAAGGGATAGAATGGATCTTCTTTAGGTGACAAGATTGACACACTTACACTCAACAAGGTGCACCATGTTGATTTCTCTTACACATACGACATTTAAGTGATTTCTTTTAATACTACCCTAAAACATGTATTATACAAATTACATATTCTTAACCTACTCATAAAGTTGGTTGCATTATAAAAAAAAGAACCTTAGAAAGAAGGATGAACAATTTAATGAAGAATTTGTACTTAGATCAATAAGATTTAACTTTCTTTATAATTGCTAAAAATTATTTAAACACAAAAAAATAGTTTGTGATGTGTATTTTACATTTTTATTTGTCTTACTCATATTTTTTTAATAACTATAATGAAAATAAAACACTATAAGAAATTCTTTGATTGCAAACATTTCTTAGGATTAGTTATTCAATAATGGCAAGATATAGTTGATTTCTTATAAATCCAATATCTCATAGCTTATCATTTCCATTGTATCTAAGGTCCATAAAATCAACATAAATTTATTGTATCCCCTAGCTTAAGTTAGCTCTATTGATAAGTAGGTATAAGCAGAGTGTAAATGTTTGCCACTAGATCTTCAAGTAATTGAGAGCACTTTGAATGGTGAGCTCAACTATATTTGAAAAAGTACTAGGGATGTGCTTTCAAGAAGAGAACCTTTAGATGTTGATCATGATCAAATACAAGTCCTTCTTAAGTGCTTAAAAAAAGGATATATGTGTTGAATGACAATGAAAAGTAGTCCAAATGCATTATTAGATAGTTGGATGTGTGCTTGTGGAATGAACTAGCACAAGGTTGTTCTTTGTTTACGAAAACTTGAGGGCCACTATCTAATGGAGTTGAAGAAGGATACTTGGTGAGGAGCACTTGTTCTTATTTCTAACTATTTTCTATCTTCATGATGTTGCTTGTGCTTGATACTAAATTCACTTGATGGAAGGGGTTTTGACAAGAACTTTGAAATAAAAAGTTTGGCTTCACCATACATAAGTTTGAATCTTCCTTAGTGATGTAGGTATATAATTCATTTTAAGATTTAGGAGTTTAATATTACTAGTTTCCAAGCAAGTAAGGCTCTACCCTATGTTGTCTTCATTTGAAAGAAAATAAGTAAGATTACGTTTTAACTTTCACCCAATTTATTACATTTCCTAATAATTTTTTTCCTAACATGTGATGTCTGTTAGAAATGTAGGTAAACAACTATCAATGAAAAATTGATTACAACTATGCAAAACCAAAATGGAGATAGTACGAAATCACCACAGAAATAGTGGAATAGAAGATCAAACACATAACACAATGTTTACGTGGAGAAACCCTTTTAGAAAAAAACTCCATACAAGAAGAGATGCACTAGTCTATATTAACTTCAATAGAGTTTACAATACAACACTATCAATCTCCTCTTCTATCTTCAATCCAGTAATGCCTATTTTTCCAGTCTCACGTCTCTACTACAACACATCCATAATACAATATCCTCATAAAGGGGTTTCCTTCAAGGGCAATAAAAACCAACATAACCTCTACCATCAAATTTGTGACCTAATGATGAATGGTCTAGATTTACAATGGTAATTTATATATATAATGTGGCTTCCAGGGGCATTACCCCCAGACCCCCACCGAGGCACACAGCCCCCGAACCTCCTGCCAAGGGAATGATCCCCTGGACCTCGTAGAGGGGTAACCCCCCTGTGCACCCCCTATATAACCTACATTTCTCAGGTACCGAGATCAAACATGAGGCTGAAACAAGATCACTACTTGGTGAATACTTCTTCCCTTATGGAAATTTACAAACAATATTAGGAGTAATTAATTACATAGGATTTACAAGGTTGATGTCACCTTAATCCTAACAATGCCAAGACCCCATGTATCATAAATAATTATATGAATGTATACTCTTATTTCCAATATAGTGTAATAACATACTTCACATTTTATTTGACAAAGCAAGATAATAATATTTGGTATAGGAGGCTATATATTCCTGAAAAGGAAAATTGTTTCAGGTTCAAAGTGGCAAATAGATTTAGTTCATTAGTTTAAAGATTGGATTGTTTCCATTCACACAAGTACAACTACTACAACTATTGTTTTAGATTGCAATTTACCTATACCTTTGATTTCCTTGTAGCCTCCAAAAGTTGAATGCATTATATTTATCACTTCATTTTCTATGAAAATTGTATACAATTATTTTATTTTTAAACTGTAAACATAGCATAGTATAACATTGTCTTAATGTTTGTTGGGAATGTTGGGGGTAATTAATGGAACACAATGATTGGAAATGGTGTTATTGATGACTTGATGCCAAATTACGAGTTTTAATGGACCTTATAATGGTCTTGCATCAATTCATGAATTGTAATCTTAATTTTTTCTTTTAATTTTTTTTAGTTATTTCCATATCATTTTAATTGGGAAAAATACTATTAATATGATATTATGTTCACACAACTATCTATCTATAATATGATAATACATGTTTTGCCATTTATTTCAATAGCTTGGTCAGTCTTTATGTATTCAATGTTTATATTGTATACAACACATTGCAATTAAAAAATGAATTGTGATGATAAGAAAACATTAAACATTCAAATTCATTCAATAAGTGATACAATGCATCTAAAAATGTTATCACACAAAAATAGACAAGCCTATGATTTCTTTTAATTTCTAAAAAAATGTATTTTTAACCTCGAAAAAACTATAATGTATCATCATCTTCTAAAAAATATAAATTAGTTCTTTCTTATGGTTTATACATATTTTCTCATGTTGAATATATTAGAAATTGTATCAATATTAATAAATTAAAATACCATTGAAGTTGCTTCTTTATTATAAAATTACCAAAATCTCTTAAATAATTAAACTTGTAAATACTGATTATCAAATGACCCATTTAGCTTTTGACCAAACTCTACATAAAATAACTCTTAAAAATATAACAAATAAGTAACCCAAAACTATAAATATTTGTATTTATAAACCATTTAAAAACATTTTTTTATTAAAAGAAAACTTTATTAAAGAATGAAGGAAAAAATCAAGTGGGTTTGTTGGAATTGGAGAGCTTGAATAGATTTGCTTTATGTAAAATTTATGGATCCAAATATCTTTAAATAGATAACATATGTGGACATATGTGTCTTCTACATGAGACGTGACTCTATATGACAAATGTGTTGGGGTGTGTGATTATATATAATTTACATTTTAACAACCCCCCCATAAACAAATGAAGAATATTTAACACCAATGTTTTCTCAAAAGCATAGAAACTTATCCTTGCTCAAAGGTTTAGTGAAGAAATCTGCAAGCTACTCATTAGTTTGTGTATAGACTAGTTCAATTTCCTTATTGAGAACATGCTCATGAATGAAGTGATGGTGTACTTCAATATGCTTTGTGTGAGCATGGAACAAAAGATTCTTAGACATATTCAACACAATTTGATTATCACAAAACACAATTGTTGGGTCAGGTTGTGGGTGTCGAAGATTCTCAAGAAGTTGTCTTTAAGCCATAATGCTTCACAAGTTGTTGCAACAAATGTCTTGTTGGTGCAGTCCTGACCAAGGGGTTTTACCAAACTATCCAATCATGCAGCCAACACAATGCAACAGAAACAAAAATTCAACACACAAATCTAAAACTATTTTATTAAGAATTCACCACACCAGTAATTACAAACTTATTGGCCTTCCAGGCCTCAGCCTCAGGCTTTACAATGCAATACTCAACTGATTATGTGCTTACAAAACCAAATCGCTTTCCAACAACACAGATGCCACCCCAATTTACTCTCGTTCCACCTCTGTTCTGCAAGGAATAACCACACCCCTTTGTGCTGAGCAGAACCCCCAAATCAAGAATGACAATCACCTTTTATCCTTTCCAGTGGAAGTTAAACAGTTATGGAACTGAACAGATAGGCATTCAAACAACCACTTGACGTTTCAGATTACCAAACAGATTAATGATAATATTGTTTGATTATTATATAATAAATGCCTTTTGATAAAATCCTGTATTTATGAGTCTATAGGCAATTTATCTCTTCACGAACCATTTATATCTTCCTTGATGCCCTGACACACCATATAGGAACGTTATCGACAAAAGTGAAAATTTGCCAACATAAGATTTCACTGATACAAGCTTATCGACAAATTATTTGTTTTGTAAACTAGGGAGTTTGCTGATACAATACTCCTAATCCATCAAATTCCTTTATTGATGACTTTTCAAGTTAGGGAACTTAGACATTCCCTGACACACTTTGTCGGTAAATGGCCCTTCGCGAACTTAAGTTGTGTTGACACACACTTTATCAGCAAATTAGGCATTTCACAAACTAAAAGGTTTGTCGGTATAAAGCCTTTAGTCATCCATCCCCTTTATCGACAAAACTTGCCTTTCTCAAACCCTTGTCGACATGTCGGCAATTTTTTGAAACCATGAACTACTTCGCAAGTGAAAAGGTTTGCCAATACCAAGTTATAAGCTATCAACTCCTTTTATCGACAAAGTTTATCTTCCACAAATGCTTTGTCGGCGTATCGGCAACTTTTGAAAATCATGAACTGGCTGAGACTTGTACTTTTCTTCTATCAACAAAATTCTAATTCCACAACCAAAGAAACTTTGACTTCAACTTGAAGGCCTTTATTGGTTTATTGAGGCATCGATGAAGTGAGCCATCAACGAACCTAAGGGTTCACAAACTAGTGACTTTGCCAACTGAGTTTGCAACTTCAAACTTTTGTCGATTGAAGGCTTCTTTTCAATGAACATAAACACTTGCAAACTTGCCTTTAAGCTTAGTCGGAGAAATCGCCCATCGGTGAACTAAGCTGTCAGCGAACTGAAGACTTCGTGAGCTAGGAATTTTTCTAACAAAGATTCCCTTCAGTAGACTTTTTAAAATGTGAACTTCCCTTTTATGACTAGTTGGTAAACTATCAAATCGAGAAACTACCGGTTCAGCGAACTGAACAGTTCGTGAACTGAAGAAATCGCTGACAAGAAATCACCAACTGGCTATAACTTAGCCAAATTTTGCCCAATCTTCACCAAAATGAAACTAGGGATACCCAATTGGGTCTTCTATAGGACGATACTCTTAATTTGGCTGAATGAATATGAAATTGCCTCCTGAAGCAAAAGACCAAACCAACACAAAAAGAAGACAAAGCACAATTAAAATTGAACTGAAAACCTAAAATGTTTTTGATTAATGTTGATTGCTTATGGACCTGGATGCTCTTGCATCACTTGTACTCAGCTTTGCTAGATGACAAAGTAACATTAGTTCACTTCTTAAAACTTCATGAGATAATGGTAGATCCAAGTTTGAAGCAATAACCAAAAGTTGATTTTCTAGAGTCTATGCAACCTGCCTAATCTTAATCTGAAAAGCCAACAAGTTTGAAATCTTCATTTTTCAAATACTCCAATCCAGAATTTTGTGCTCCTTGAAGATATCTCAAAACCCACTTTGCAACTAACCAATGACTATGTTTGGGATGAGCCATGAATCGAGACAAGATTCCAACTACATAAGATATGTCTGGATGAGTAGTACAGTCAAGTAAATCAAATTTCCTATTAAAATCCTATATAGTGTTTCATTAATTGATTTACCATTTGGGTCTTTAGTCAATTTAGTTCTTTTCTCCATTGGTGTTGATGAAGCTTTATAGTCTTGCATTTTGAACCATGTGAGAATTTCTTTCCATTGTACTTCATTTGAGAGAAATATTTTTCTAAGTGTTTGCCACACTTCAATTCCAAGAAAGTCATGAATTGATTTACCATTTGGGTCTTTAGTCAATTTAGTTCTTGTCTCCATTGGTGTTGATGAAGCTTTATAGTCTTGCATTTTGAACCATGTGAGAATTTCTTTCCATTGTACTTCATTTGAGAGAAATATTTTTCTAAGTGTTTGCCACACTTCAATTCCAAGAAAGTCATGAAGTAATCCAAGATTAGACATCTCAAATTTGATCTTCATATCTTCTTTCACATCATGTATAAGTTGAAGATTGTAAAATGGAGATGATGATAGAAACATGAAGGAAACATAGATAACTAGTTATACCTTCAAAACTTCACTCCATTCTAGTCTCCATGATAGAGTGGAGAATGCATGCACCCAATACATTCTAGCTATACTCCATGATCAAGATGTGATGTAGATTGCTCTCAACAAGCATAAGCTAATGGTAATTGATGGGATGAGAGGATATTTGGACAGCATAAGACTACTATATGATGATGAGCTCCCTTTTGGCTTAGATGAGGGTTCAATTTATAGATAGTTGATAAAAGGATGAAGGGTTAGGATTGAAGGTTTACATCAATGGCTAGGATTGATTGAGAATTAGGGATTGGGTTGAAATTGTCATCATGTGACAAGTGTCACATGAGGATTGAATGAGAGGAATTAGGGCTTGGATTAGGGTTTGATAAGGATTTCTTGGGCATCCTTATGTGTGAAGGGCGACCAAGATTAAAAGATGAATGGAGGTTGGAGATTAAGTTGTAGTTTGACTTTGATTTTTGTCCTCTAGTGGAGGAATCTTAAATTTGGTTTTATCTGTGAAGTGGTGAGGATAGTGACATGTGTCTAGGACAACTAATTAAATAATAAGGATTACTTAATTAGTTATGGGGATGAGATTAGATGGATGTTAGGATTAATTAAATACATTTTATTTAATTAATCTATCTATTGGAAAAGTTAGTGGAATAGATGTTAATTAAAAAAATGAAGTTTATTTAATTAACATAGGGATATGAAGGCTTGGGAGGTTAAATTAACTAAATAAAGGGAATTTATTTTAATTAATTTAGGCTACTGGATAAAGGGATAAGTTAATTAAATAAATATGCTTTATTTAATTAACTTGAGATAAAGGACATAAGGATTAAGGCATCACAAGACAACACAAGGTGATGTCAACAAGGTGTCGCAAGATGTCGAAAGTGAGGTTAGGTGGTGTCGAAAGGACACGGTCAATTTTAGGTGTCTACATAAGTGATTGATTATTCTTGATAATGAGAAAATCATCAACATACAATATAATGAATAATACGTTGTGATCAAAATTCTTAATGTATAAATTTGGATCAGCATCATATTTTTGAAATCCCCTTTCAAGAAAGTACTTATCAATTTTTTTAAACCAAGCTCGTGGAGCTCGTTTCAAGCCATATAGTGCTTTCAACAAAATCAGGAGGTTGTGTGACATATACCTCCTCTCTCAAATCTCCATTTAGGAATGCACTTTTTGATGTCCATTTGGTGGATTTCCCAACTGTGATGTGAAGCAAGTGCTATCAACATTCTAACTGTGATCATCTTTGCAACTGGAGCAAAGGTTTCCTCATGATCAATACCTTCAATTTGGTTATAGCCTTTAGCTACCAATCTTGCTTTATGCTTGTCAATTGAACCATTAGATTTAAAACCCATTTACAATCAATGACTTTCTTTCCAGTAGGTAAGGGAACAAACTCCCATGTTTGATTCTGATGAATTGAATCCATCTCTTAGCACTTTGCCATTTTATTCCTTTATTGCTTCATCAAAAGTGCTTGTTCATGAGAACTTAGAATAGTTGTCATTAATGCATAATTGACATCATAGTCTTGCAATCTAATTGGTGTTCTCCCTACTCATTATGATCTCCTTAGAGGAACATTAGATTATGGAGTGAATAATGAGCTTGAATTTGGCTCATCGATTTCTTCTTTTTCTTCTAAAGATTCAACAAGATTTTCCAATTGTGACTCAACATTTTTGGGTGAGGATGATGATATGGCACTATCATCTTCTATCAAATCAACATGGTGGACACTTGAAGGTGACACTCTTTTTCAAACTTGACATCTCTAGAGATGTGAAGTTTGTTTTCCTTAGGATCATACAACTGATAGGCTTTATTAGAATCATCATATTGAACTTGAGGATGTGTTTTTTAGTCTTATCATCAAATTTTCTTCTCTTCTCTTTTGGAATATGTCTATAGGCAATGATCCCAAAACTTCTCAAATGTCCAACTATTGGTTTGCTTCTTGACCATGCTTCTTTTGGAGAGATGCCTTCTAAGCTATCGGTCAAACTTTGATTGATCAAATAAGTTGTTGTATGAATTGCTTCTCCCCATAATTTATCTTCAAGATTACAAGCCTTGCGCATGGATTTAGCTTTTTCTTGAAGTGCCTTATTCATTCTTTCAGCTACTCCATTTTGTTGTGGAGTATATGGAGTTGAGAATTGCCTCTTAATTCCTTTTTGTTTGAAAAAATTGACAAATTCATCTGAGGTATACTCCTCCCCATTATTTGATCTTAGCATTTTACTTTTTTTTTTTATCATTTTCATTCTCAACTTAGTGTACAAACTCTTTGAAAACATCAAATGCTTCAAACTTGTTCTTCAAAAAACAAACCCAGACCTTTCATGTGAAGTCATTCATGAATTTCGTGAAATATTGAGACTTCCCTATGGAAATTGTCTTCATAGGTTCACAAAGATCAAAATGAACTAACTCCAACTTCTTGGGGGCCTTCTAGGATTTTCTAGAATCAAACTTTTCTTTATGTTGTTTCCCCATAACACAAGCTTCACATAAACACTTCTTTGTAGTGATGGGTGGAAGACCATATACTCTATTTTTATTGAACATTTCCTTTAGTGATTCAAGGTTAATACAGTCAAACCTTTCATGCCATAACTGATTTCTTGAAGCAACACTTGAAACTAACACTTTAGAGGAGCTTGTCCTCAAATACAATAGGCCTCCTTTCATATCCATCACATACTAATTTTCCCTCACTATCAAACACCTTACAAATTCCTTTTTCAAAAATAACTTTCATGGTTTTCACAATGATTTGACTAACTGAGATAATATTTTCTTTAATCCTGGAACAAATAAAACATTATCAATACTTGTTTTACCTTGGGTTGGAACATGTAGAGGAGCTTTGCCAACTCCTTCAACATGTAAAATTGTGAATCATCTCCCAATGTAATAGTGTCTCTTGATTGCTTTGCTACATTTCTCAAGTTGTTAACATGACCAATCATGTGGCGAGTCACACCTGAATCAATAATCCAAACATCATCGTTTTGAGTATCATCTACTGAAAATAGTCTGTGACTTTCATCATCTTCAATATTTGAATCAACCATCATTCCTCCTTGTTTGCTTTTATTCATATCTTTCTTCTTTGTAAAGCATTGCTCTTCAAAATAACTAGGATGATTGAAATAATAACAAACCCTTCCTTTCCTTTGTCATCATTATTCATAATAGGATGTCTTTGCCATTGAGGCTTCTTGACCTTGAACTGAGAGGCAAAAGCATTTTCTGATTCAACTTCATTATCTCTATTAAACATTTCATCGTGTTGTAATAGTAGACCCTCTAGATCATTGAATTTTAGCGTTGCCAATTTTCCACTCAATGTGAGTGTAGTCTTGAAATTCTCAAATGATTTTGGTAGACTATTAAGAGTTATGGAGATGAGATCTTTATCAGTTATAGTCTCAATTGCATTAATGAGATGATTTAAGGTACCATTGACCTTTGATAGATGCTTAGTTGCTAATTTGTCCATTCTTAGACTATATAACTGAGTTCGGAGCATGTGTGCTCTCACATCATTCTTATGCTTAAAGATTGTGATGTCTCTTACATGGGATGTGACTCTATATGACAAATGTGTTGGGGTGAATGATTAAATATAGTTTACATTTTTTGCATGAGTGTGTTCAAATGGTTGGCTGGCTTGATTCTCAGTCTAGAGGTCAAGGTTCATATCTTCAAAATAACATTTTGGATCCCAAAAACAGAATGAACAAAAAAAAAAAAACACTATGTGAGCTTAATAACTTTTAAATGCTGTTACTAATCTTAACCTCCTGAATGTTCTACCTCGACTGTAGGAATGCACGCTCCAGTGAAAGAGAATCTGGTTCCTCCCCAGAAAGAAGCCTCCTCGTTTCCCTTATCTTTGTTGCAGTTTTTTTATTAAATATATTCCTATCATGTTAAATAAGTATTTAGTACATGTGACCTTAAAATCCTAATCAATTTTGGTGGTTGTCACAGTGATTCTGAGCATTCTTGCTCAAAAAAATTCATCTGATAATTTAGTGTCCACCCGAACTTGTAATTTTTATTTAATTTAAGAGATAAATTTTCAACTTTTTGAAAAGCAACGTACAGTCTTTCAAGCAGGCATTGTCAAGGTGTTAATAATTTTATATAACCAATCCACAGATTTCAGTAGTTGTAAATGGACATAAATAATACAATATTCAGCATGACAACATTTTCCAAGACACCTAACCCTAATTCACAGGTATGGCTTTATAGTTTTAATTTTATCTTATTGCAAGCAAAACTGTGTTAAAATGAACGTAAGTGATATAATATTCAGTATGATTGAATAGCTTTTGTCTGTTACTTTTGGCTCCAACTCTGGACATTGTGCCAAATTGATTTGTACACATAAAAAGTAGGATTCGGTAAAGATATCAGAGAGTAAACAACAATTCAATTCTGGGCTGTAATCTGATTATATGATTCAACACTAGAAAATTATCTGTCAAGAACATGGAATGGATTTTCTTGGTCATAATTACAGTTGCAGCTGGTTTGGGAATACTTCTGTTGGAAGTCGCAAAAATTATATGGGGGAAACCGCTACAAATCAAAAAGCACTTTGAAGCCCAAGGGATGCAAGGTCCTCCTTATCAGTTAGTCTATGGAAACGCTCCTGCTATGCTTAGAATGGCCAGCGAGAAGAGCTCCAAGCCACTGCCCCTTTCAGAACACAACATATTTCCTCAAGTTCTTCCTGCTTTTCATCAATGGGGGAAAACCTATGGTACATTTATTCACTCCGTCTGAAACGTTTCTAAAAATATAGTTGAAACTGCATTAATTAAACATCATATTTCTCGATGAAGTTTATATCCCTGTATCTTATCACTGAATACCATTCATCGGTGAGATCATGGTAGGAAAAGACCTCCAAACTGAACCATAAACAACCGATTTTTTTTAAAAAAATTCAGTCCCACTTAAGACCTTGACCTATTTTCTCTCACATTAGTTAACCTTAAATCGAAACAATTATATGAAGGCAGTTGTATATAGTTTGGGAAATTTGCCTGGAAAGAAACCTTAAACGTTCTACTCCCTTTTGCCCCTAATCCTTTTGCTTGATTGTCTTTAACTATTTTTTGAACAGTTTGAAATTCATTTTTATGACCACTACAACTGTAATCATTTTAGTTGGGTACTGACCTACCTTATGAGTAGTAGATAAGAAGGGGATGATTCGGACCACCCAATTCATGAAATATTAATTTATCTGTGCTGCAGGACAAAATTTTGTTTACTGGTTTGGCACTAAACCCAGGCTCTATGTTCCTGATCCTGAGAGTGTGAAAGAGATATTAATTAACAAGGTTGGGCACTATGGAAAAATTCCACTTAAGCACCTGGGAAACGTAGGCCTTGTGAGGTTAGAGGGCGAGAAATGGGCACAACATAGAAGAATCCTTAATCCTGCCTTCCACATCGAACTCTTTAAGGTGAAGTCATAAATTTCCATGATCCTATAACATCTAAATAAAACAAAAAGATATTTCATGATTACTTTATGCAAAAATGAATTTCTTCACACAGGCTAACTGGTACTTTCAGACCCAGTACAACACACCTAAAAGTTGCTTTTCCCTTATGCTCCAAGAATTTGTCTATTTATCTTTTCAGTTGTAATAGTAAATGTCTTGAAAGTTGCTTTTCATTTTATACTTGTTGACTCTTACAAAGATAAGTGGTTCTGCTATTCTTTATGCTTTGTGTACACAATGAAATCGCACCGTGTTAACTTTTATAATATATCTGCTATAGCAGGGCATGATTCCCTCATTTGTAGAAAGTACCACTAATATGGTGAGAGAGTGGAGTAAATTGGTATCTTCAGGTGCCAATGAAATTGATGTTGTAAGTGAATTTTCTGTTCTTACATCAGACATTATTTCACGAACAGCATTTGGAAGCAGTTATGCAGAGGGAAATCACATTTTCCATTTACTGAAACAACGAATTCATATCTTGATTGAAGCACTTGACAGTGTTTATTTTCCAGGTTCAAGGTAACAAGTTTTAGCCATAGTTAGACCATAACTTTCTTCCTGACAATTAATTTGTTGTTGGACATTGTTTAATTATCTTTTCTTTGCATACCATAACATGCGGGCACTTTCATTGCATTACTCCATCATACACTATTTCTTAGAAAATTCACACAGATTGCCATGTATATGGTGATATCCATATGGATCTCAAAGGTTTATACTGTTTATAACCAAGGCTTCACAAAGTTTTCCTTTGTAAAGAATTTAGTAATTTACTCTCATATTGCACAAGCAAAACACACGAAATTGATACAAAATCAATGAATGAAACACATATGAGATGAAAGAGGTCTGGAGAAAATCAAAGGCTTTCCATTAATGTACATTTCCATCTTATATACAGTATAAGTATTATTTGACTCCATAATCCTCACACTCTCCTTATCTTTTCATTTTTTATTAATTTAGAATCTGTTCACAAGTTGTCTTCAAGTAGTTATTATGCAGTTACAACTGATTAGCATTTGTCCCTCTAGGTTGCCACTTCAACTTAGTTGCTGTTGCTTTGGAGTTAGGATCCCGGTTCCACAACACTCCCCCTTAGGCAAGAGCTCCAAATTGTAAATTCCAATAAACATGGAGTTTTCCTCAGCACCAATCCCACAAAACATAAACCTTTCAAGCAAAATGCCATGGGATTTTTTTGGCTTGCCTGAACACAAAACTCAACTGCAATCTTGTCTATGGCTATCTGTTTGGAAACCAAAAATAACATCTTCTATTAGACAACCTTTGATGAAGACATTAGTGGGCATTGCAAACACTTGCCCTTGAGAAAGACCTAATTTTCTATATTGACCCAATTCATCAATGCAATTTCTTAAAGCTGGATTCTTAGACGCCATAATACTATTGTTATAGGTGTAACATTTGTGACCAAACTAGTGACATGATTTCTGGTGATTGCAGGGCCACCCACATAATAGACTTTCTATCACGTCTCCTTTGTATTTAATTGACTTCCACAAAGTCTATGAGTACTACAAGTCAACTATCATAAGCTGAACTTGACTTGTGCCTCCAACTATTGTTGAGGTTATTAGTAAGTGGTTAAACTTAATTTTAAAAGCTAGATCATAAATCTTTTTTCTCTAAAATGGGTTAAAGTTGAAGCCAATGCCAATATAGGTTCTATGGAAACCACCAGGGAGATATCCTTCGATTCATCAAATCATCTTTTCACATTGTTTTCAACAAAACAAAAACTCCATAGAGACATGGTATATTTCAACTATGACATTTATGAGGAATTAATTTTTTTGATCAGTTAATATCCCCTTGTGGGGTGTCCTTCGGCTTAGATGCCATGACTAAAGAGTTTCTCTTTCATCAAATTCACCTAGGACTTGCACTTAGCCTCGTCTGATCCATAATAAGTGTGGATATTGCAATACGTAATTTGCCAACACAAGACTTACTTATTTACAGTATGATTTGATTGAAATAGTGTTTGTTTCTTATGCAAATGATGGAAAAGCAGTCCATGTCTTTAAAATTATATTTTCAAGTGCACTTAAACATAAAGGAAGAACATATCAGTAAAATGAAAGCAAGAACACACATAAAATAGAGTGCACAGAGCCCTCAACTCGGAGAAACACAAATAGGGGGAAAACTACATAAAAGATAAGGATCTCCTCTTCATATCACTATCTCCTTTAACTATTACAAAGGTTTACTGACTTCTTGAGGCTTTCATGGATATCTTTTACATACACAACATGTCCAAACACCTATACAAGCTCTAATAATGCCCACAACATTTCTTAGTTACATTTCAACTCCTTTGAGACTCCTAGGCTGAAGCAATGCAAGTAGAATTCGGCCAAATGCAGCCCCCTTACAGTGGCGCCTTGGGGTATTATACAACAAGAGTTATAAGAACACTTGAAGGGAAGCTCAAGAGTCTTCAAAATCTGAAACACCTGAATTCCAAATGTTGTGGACTCTACTAGTTTGTCTCGAGTGGGATGGTTTCAGCTACAGACCTCCTGAATACCCCATTTGTACAGTGATAGTTTTGGCCTGAGTTGAACTAGTTTGACATTTTCATATGGGTACAAATCTATCACTATTGCATGCTTTTCTTAATGATATCAGCCTCCTGTGTGTTTGGATCATTCAGATGATTTCCATCTCTGCTCTACTGCATAATTTGCCTTACAAAAGTGAGTCTTAGGAGTGTGTCATATCATCTTCTAACCTGGTATGTGTTATATCACTATTGTGTGTTTTTCATAATGATATCAACCTCCTGCATGTTTGGATGCTCCATAATTTTCCTTTCAACTCTATTTTAGATATTTTCCTTACAAAAGTGAGTCTTAGGAGTGTGTCATATCATCTTCTAAGGTGGTCTTTCCTGTTGTGCTTTTTCTTTCTGATCTTTTGTATGTAGGTTGCAGTCTTTGGTGTTCTTGGCAGCTTGACTACAGTTTTGCTGTTCTTTGGTTGTTGCTTAGCTGATGCCCTTTTGTTTGTAAACAAGGTTCCAGGTCCTTTGAAAACCTGTTTTACCCTTTAATCAAAAACATATAGTCTTCACTATGTGAATATTTTGGTACTCTGCCAATGGTCCCAAATCTGCAAGTTTTTTATTTTATTTTTTGGATATAGTAGTGAGGGATCTATAGGCCCCCTTCCCATTGATTATAGCATTATAAAATGAGTTACAGACAGACATCACATAAGAAGCTTCCAAAAAGCTGCACGATTAGCAGCTACAACCAAAAGACTACCCCAAAACCCTACATAACTAGAACCCTTACAAGACCAGCAACATAATGAACTAAACAGAAAGTACGAGACATGTTAAACCAAATACACCATAACAGAAACTAACAAGAACCATTTGTTGGTGTAACGTATACATTAATGGTGCTGTCCAATCTGTAACAGTTCGGTTACCCACTCCTTCCTCTTTCCTAGCATTGACCTCTGCATGCTTTTATCTCCCACGATGAGGTTATTACTGTTGACTAATTTTAGACTTGGAGTGGAGTGTATTCGCTGGTGTAGGAAGAAGATATATGATCAATTGTAGAGCTGCAGATATATGTAATTTTGTATGAGAGTTTTATTTTCTGAATAATACAGAGAGCAATTCCCTGCTCAGTGTGGACGTAGCCAATTGGTGAACCACGTTAAAAAACTTGTCTTTCTTTTCTGCATCTAGTCTGAGTTTAATTTTTGTGTTTATTTAATTGTTGTTTGCTTTTGCTTTATCTATTCTTCGCTCAACAATTGGTATCAAAGCTTTGGTGAAGAAGCTCGGCGAAGCAGCTCAATGGTGAAGCTGGTTGGGAATCATGAAGAATTTCTAGAAGAATGGACGAAGCAGGCAAATGGAAAATCGAGAAGTTTTTAGGGCAGAATTTCGGGGCTGTGGAAGGTTTAGATGGAATCGCTGCTGATCAAGCAAGATCTCTCAGTCGCATCGTTAGGAAAAGGCAAAGGACAAGGTTCGATGTTTGATGAAGAATGGGAGACATTGGACAAGAAGGCAAGGGCCACGATTTTTCTGTCGCTGTCAAGCAATGTTCTGTTCAACATTTCAACAAAGAAGACATCAAAAGAGCTTTGGGATAAACTCTCCGATTTGTACGAGATGGCATCAGCATCAAACAAGGTATTCATCATGAAGAAGTCATATAATTTAAAAATGTGAGAAGGTGGGATCATGTCAAACCATCTCAATGAATTCAATACGCTGGTCACTCAGTTAATTTCTGTTGGTATAAAACTAGATGATGAAATCAAAGCAATACTGTTATTATGTTCTCTACCCAACAATTGGGAAGGAGTGGTGATGGCAATTAGCACTTCGGTGGCTGCTAAGAGTAAACTCAAATTTGATAATGTTGTTGCTACTCTTCTCAGTGAAGACATGCGAAGGAAAAATCAGGAACCCTCATCCGGTGATGCCTTGACTGTTGTAAGTACTAGCAATAGAGGAAGGGGTCAAGACAGAGGCAGGAATAATAACAGACGAAGGGCTAAATCTGCCAGAAGATCAAAGTCCAAGGGCAGAAATGGAGAATGTTGGTTTTGTGGCAAAGCTGGTCATACAAAGAAGAACTGTTGGTACTACAAAAAGGCACAAGAGAAGGTGAGCAATAACGAAGCAAACACTGCATATGATAAAGAAGATGATGTTTTGGTTTTATCGGCAAGTGATACTACTGCAGATTCATGGGTGCTTGATTCTGTGCATCTTTTCATGCTACTCCATGTCAGGGTGCTTTCACAAATTATCAAGAAGGTATGTTCGGAAAAGTTTTTTTGGGTGATAATAAAGAATGTGAAATCGTAGGAAAAGGTGATGTGATATTGACATTGAAAAATGGAAATAAATGGATCTTGAAAGATGTGAGACATGTTCCCACACTCAAACGGAATCTCATTTTGTAAGTCAACTTTATGCTCAAGGGTGTGATGTCAAATTTTCTTTAGATACTTGGAAAGTCACAAAGGGTGTTTTGGTGCTTGCAAAAGGTTGCAAATTGGGTAGTCTTTATGTGTTAGAATGTCATGGTGAAGTGGGAGCTGCAATGGCAATAGTGGACAGTGGGTCAGACCTTTGGCATAAGAGGCTCGGACATATGAGCCAAAAGGGACTTGAAGTCATGCTTCAGAGGGATCTACTACCAGGACTAAAATCTGTGGATTTGGAGTTTTGTGAGCATTGTCTCCATGGAAAACAAAGGCGAATCAGCTTTCTGAAGACAGGTCATGACAAGAAAACATCACCCTTGGAGCTTGTGCATTCCGATGTGTTCAGACCTACGGAGGTAACATCTTTTGGAGGTGCTAATTACTTTATCTCTTTTATTGATGATTATACTCAAAAAGTATGGGTATACATGCTGAATAGAAAATCAGAAGTCTTTTCAAAATTAAAAATTTTCAAAGTACTGGTAGAGAATCAAACAGGGCATAAAATCAAATGTTTGCAAACTGACAATGGGGGCGAGTATTGTTCTTTGGAGTTCGATGGCTTTTGTGCAGATCAGAGCATTAGAAGGATAAAAGTAGTACCATTCACTCCTCAAGAAAATGGTACAACCGAGAGAATGAACATAACCATTCTTGAGAGGGCTCGATGCATGTTGTCCAATGCAGGCCTAAGCAAGGAGTTTTGGGCAGAGGCGGTTAACACAGCCGTATATCTCATCAACCGGAGCCCCTCATCTAGATTGGATTTTGATATCCTCGAAGAAGTTTGGTCAGACAAACGGATTTCATATTCTCATCTTCGAGTTTTCGGCTGTGAAGCCTTCGCCCATGTCCCAAGGAAAAGTGCATGAAGTTGGATTCCAAGACACAGCGTTGCATATTTGTCGGCTACGGTGAAGAGCAGTATGGGTTTCGTTTGTGGGATCCTGTCGCCAAACAGCTTGTTCGCAGTCGCGATGCCGTGTTCAATGAAAAAGTTTTCCCATCTTTGCAAAATTAAGGGACTTCTTCCAATGAATATATAGAAGTTGATATATCTGACAATGCATCTAATGTCAAACAAATATAGGGGAATCTTGTACCAAGTTCAGTCCCACATCACTCTTTGTCTTCTGCAGCGCCTGGCTCAAATACACCGCAACTTATTGGAGACTTTTCAAATGATGCCAAGGGAGTTCAACTTTCAACGCAGCCAAAGTCTTTCTTACAATCAACGCTGCCAAGCAAAGGTCAAACACAGCTTTTCGAAGTCAATTCACTGCCTCTTGGTGACTCTATGCTCATTGATAGAGCTAAACCGCAGACTTTATTATTTCCAACTCAGCAGCTATTCCCTTCAGCTCCCACACTGACTATAGGAGTCTCCACGTCACTTGGGATGGGCATACAAAGTTCAACTCAGCCTCCAGCTAATTCTCTACAGTCTGAAAAGTCTAAGCAGGTCACTACACTTCCAAATACGTCACAGCCTTTGCAATATGATTTGCAACTTTATGGTGATTCATCGCTGCCTATCCAAGTTCATTCGTTGCCTTTCTCCTCACACTCCACGTGGCTTGTTGATGGTCATACGCAGCCTTTTACTACCTCATCACTACCTATAAATAATTCACTGCAGCATATAGACAATCCTCTGCTATTTGACAAGTCAACGCAACCAGTGATAGATAAGAGAGTTGTGCCAAGCCTGGCACAGGAAACTAAGGAATAGGAACAGAGTGTTTTGCCAGAACAGGGCAATAATGAAGAAGTTAGCACTTTACCAGCACCTCAGAGGTCAACCAGGCAGAAGAAGCTTCCAACTAAATTTGATGATTATGAGCTTTTGCTCTCAGATTAGTCTGAGCCTACATCTTTCAAACAGGCTTGCAAAGACACAAATAGTGCACAGTGGATGGAAGCTATGCATGAAGAAATGGCCTCTTTGTAGGCCAATGACACTTGGGACTTGGTGAAGCTCCCGCCTAATCAGAGACCTTTGAAGAACAAGTGGCCCTATCGGCTGAAAGAAGAAGATGGAGGTAAACATCACTATCGGGCAAGATTAGTAGTAAAAGGATTTGATCAACAAAAGGGGATTGACTTCAATGAAATATTCTCACCCGTCGTCAAAATGCAAACCATTCGCGCAGTCTTGGGTATGGCAGCCATGTGGGATCTTGAGCTTGAACAACTTGATGTCAAGACGGCTTTTCTACATGGAGATGTTGAAGAAGATTTGTACATGGAGCAGCCTGAAGAGTTTATAAAACAAGGCCAAGAACATTTATATTGCAAACTGAAGCGTGTTGTGACCAAATCACACATCACCCCATTAGGAATAGGGACCCCCTTTTTTTTTTGGAGCTCTATGCTTTCAATGAGATTTTGATGATATCCTGGGTTATCTTCCTCTGCCAATCCGGTAATGATTTCCTCTTCTATGATCTTTGGTTCATGATTAGGAGGCAGATGAACTTGCAGTGATGAAGAATCTTGATCAAATCCCATCCAGATAATGAACGTTGAGATCAATCCTGAAGTATGTTTGAGACCTTGAAAAGACTAAGTCTGGTAGCCTGAAATCCTAAAAATCCTGAAAAAATGGGTAAGTCTGAAATCTGGTGAATCCTCCAAATTCTAGATTTTGCATGTTAAATCCGGTGGATTCGAGACCTATCTCAAACATCCTAAAAGGTATATTGAAAAATATTTAAAGTATAAGAAATTCAATATATATTTTTCAATATACCTTTACCTTGCGAACCCTGAAAAACGCCTAAGTTTCCAGAGGATTCAAAAAGCTTATCTAATGCGACGGGACATCCAAGTGGTGCAAAATCATGATGAAAAGGCGCTTTCAATTAGTGAACAAGATGAGGATTTTCAATTGATTATCCAACGCGCCCAGACTAAAGCGCCATAAAGGGAGACGAAAAGTTAAGAGGATTTCAAGACTTCAACTAATGCGATTTTTAGAAGATTTCCACGCCTTGAAGTAATGCGCTTCAAGTGATGCGAATTCTAGAAGATTTTAAGGGCTTGAAGTAATGCACTTCAAGTGATGCGAATTCTAGAAGATTTTAAGGGCTTGAAGTAATGCGCTTCAAGTGATGCGAATTTTAGAGGATCTTAATGCATCAAACCAATGCGCTAAGTCATGAAGATTTCAAATGATGAAGTGATGCGCCCAAACTAAAGCATCATTTTGAAGGAAAAGGAAGACTTTAAAACATCCATCCAAAGCGCCTAAGTCAAGTAGGTCAATGCGAAATTTAGAGGAAATTAACATGCCTATCTAATGCGACCTAAGGAGGAGGGATTTTGGTCAAGATTTGTTACATATTAAGGGTTTTTTGAGGATCTCCAATCCATCAACCAATGCGACATCATGGAGATAAATTCTAAGCGCTTGGAAGGAGGTTCGTTATAAAGTTTAAATCAATTTTCAGAAGATTCTACTATGATGAAGTAGTGCGCTTGATAGGAGGTACAAGGCAAAATCAAGAGGATTCTTAAATCCTTATCCAAGGCAAATTTTTAGAGGATTCTCTATTCCCTATCTAATGCGCCATACAAGGAAGAAATCGAAGGTGTCAACCAATGGGAAAATCCTAGACATCCAACCACGGTGATCACTTCAAAATCCACGGTCAAGTCTTAGAGTCAATTTTGGAAGATTTCAAAGCTCTTATCCAAAGCGCCAACATCAAGCATGATTTCGCTAAAGGTAGAAGAAGGTAAAGTTCATCTAATGCGCCCAAGTCTTGAAGATTCCAACATAGGCAAGTAATGCGCCACTTCAAGGATCCTTTGTCCTTCAATCAATATGCTCAACGAAGAAGAAATCAAAGGTGGCAACTGATGCGCCACACATGAGGAAGAGTATAAGGTTTTTTTTAAAAGGAGATTTCAAATCCTCAATCCAAAGCGCTTAAGGAAATGAGGAATCAAAGCACGAACTAATATACATACTATCCTTCACCCTTCAACTGGAGCGCTCAACCTAGGAGTTGTCAAAAACTTGATCCATTTTGCAAAAGTAAGAGGAATTCAAATTGCTTCACCAATGCGCCTAAGGTGGAAGAAGGTAAGATATTTCAAAAAACACCAACTTGAAGAGGATTTTAGCACCTTGAAGTGATGCGCCACTCTCTTGCAAATGAAAACAAGTTCAACCAAAGCAAATTTAAAGGAGATGCGAAAGAGGTTTAGTTTCAAAAGGACTTCAAAAAGCTTATCTAATGCGAAATGCAAGAAGAAATTCAAACACTTAATTCAACTTGATCCATTCAAAACACTTAATTCAAGGAATGCAAGGAAGATCTAGAAGATGTCATCCAATGTAAAAATCAAGAGGATCTTAATTCTTTATCCAATGCGACCTGTAGAGGAGAGTAAAAAGTGGAGTTTTGAAAGGAAAATTTCAGGAGGATTCATTTACCTCAAACCAATGCGCCCTTTAAGGGAATTCGATATCAACATCCAATGTGAAGTGGTGAAGGAATTCATCATAAATGTAGAAGAAAATCTAAAGGATGTTGAATACCCCATCCAATGCGCTAAGGGGATGATAAGTTGGAAGTATAATATTATCATATTTTAGAAGATCTCTGATCCTTGATCTACTGCGCCAACAGCCCTAGAGGAATCCCAACATGCCAACCAATGCGACCATCTAGAAGATCTTCAAGACCTTGACTGGTGCGCTCAAACTAGAGGAATTTGTATATGTTAACCAATGCGCTATCCTCTGGGGGGGAAGTTGAGATCATGTTTTGAGTTTAAGTCAAGAGGAATTCATCATGCCTCAATCGCTAATCCAACAAGAAGAAGATCTCCAAGCACCTATCTAAAGCGCTGAACCTAGAAGATCTTGGAAACCCCAACTAATACCCTCAAAGAGGAAGTTAAAACATTTAATTATTTCGCCCAATAATTCTCGAAAGAAACAAGGTTTGCATTGAAATTTGAGTCACATTCAATAAAATCAAACAAAATTAAATGTTTTTCACTACATTAAAGAGGGTCGGCCTAGGTAGTTGAGGAGTTTTTTAGAGCAAGTTGTGTATTTATACCTGCTATTGCTGTCATTTTTATCATTTTTAAGGAGCAGAATCACTTTGAAGGAGCAGATTTGTCTTCAAGGAGCAGCAATAAGAAGGTTTTTTATAAAAGTGCAGATTTGATTTTTATTTGGAATTGGATCAAATTTCTGAAGGCATCCATTTAATTCAGCTCATCAAGTAAGTCTAATCTGAATATTTCTGATCTGATTTTCTTATTTTACTTCATTAGATGCATTAAAAGTTGTCTAAGTTTTGGTAAGAATTAAGAAGATAAGTGGAGTCTAATAGATTCCTTGAACCTAGATGATAATATTTTTGCAAAACTTCATAATTTAATGCATCAAGGTAGCTAAAGTAGAGTCTAGATTGTGTTTGAAATTACTTATTCGCGTCGAGTTTGCAGGGTCATGGCAATGACTTCCAAGGAGAGACAAGCGAAGATCCGGATGGATGTTAAGGGGAAAATTCCCGAATCAAAGCTCGTTTTAAGGTGGACAAATGTAGGAGACACGAATATGGGCAACAACAACTTAGAAGATATCAAGTCAGTCCTTGAGGAACCCAACAGAGGTAGTCTTGCTCGAGCCATCATGAGGAGTGGAGCTATTGAAGCTGCTTGTTTTCCGCCAGCTTTGCCGTGTTCAGAGATGATCATTGAATGTGTCAAGAAGTATGACGTAGATACAAGACAAATTACAGCCAAAGATGGAACAATATTAGCTTATTTGCAAAAGGAGGCAGTTGGAGAGACTTTCAACATTCCAACTAGGGAGAGGATGATCAGTATTTCGATACAACAAGGTCAGCAGGAATACAATGTTGATTCAAAGACAAAGTTTGCTGGAAATATAACAGAGAATTTAAGCATGTCAAGCAGTTGGAAGACCATTGGGCCAGTGCACAAGATGAAGATGATTTTCGAACACTCCAGAGTTCGAGACTTACATGGGATTTGGTTAGAGCTTCCAAAGTATTTAGGATTCCAGACCAGTTCACAGAAGATGATACTATGTTGATAGATGAATTTGATAAAATAAAGGATTTGCCTTATACAGTTGATTGGTCAAAAAGGGATGTATCTGAAGAAGAATTGATGGAGCCAGTTTTGGCCATGACACAAGCATGTATAAATCAACTACTGCAAGAGATGAATGATGAAGGCCGAGTTCTTACTTACAACAAGATGGATGAAGGAGAACTAGGACAGCATAGTACACATAGTGGACCACAACACAGTGGAAATGATCAAGGTGATAATCCAGCTAGAAAAAGGAAAAAACCTAGTCAAGATCAAGGAGAATCAAGCCAAAGACCTCAAAAGAAGAATAATCTATCTACTTCATCTCGTCTGCAAGAAGGTACTTCAGATGTTCAGAATTCAATACAAGAGATAGAAGTTATAGAAGAAGTTACCTTGATTCCATCCGAGGAGATTCATTCAAGTCCAACTGTTATAATAGAGGAAGATGATGTTCTTGCTCAAGATGAAGAAGGTCAAGTAGAATCTGATGAAGAAGTAGCTCGTGTACAACACAGTCAAGTTCAAAGGCAGCAAGATCTTTCTGCTTTTCCACCTTGGTTGAGGCAAAGGATTGAGGAAAGTACAATTGTAGAAACTTATCAGCCTGCTCCAGTTGAGGAATTGCTTGTAGATGCACAGAAGAATAATCAGAAGAAGAAAGCAACTGTCTTTTCCAAAATCACTCAAGATCCTACTGGAAATAGACAGGGACATGTAGTTGTTCCTAGAGTTGACAAGGATCTAGAAGATATGGCACCTGAGGATTACAATATGACTACTATTGGCATGGGTCCAATCACAAGGGAACAAGTAGAGGAGGAACTACAAGAGTCAGTGAATAGTGTAAGAATCATGTTAAAGCAAGAAAGAGAAGCTAAACTAAAGGTTGAACAGGATTTCAATACACTAAAACACTACATTCAGCAAGTCATGCAGCTTATCCAACAGAAGGTGGCTACTCCAATTCCTCCGTCCATTCTTCGACAAGAAACAGTGTCCCAAGTTGAAAACATGAGAACTTCATCTCAGGTGATGAAAGGATGGATAGGAAAGACAGAAGAAAAGGCATATACTTATCTTGAAGAAATTGTGCAAGTTTATGATAGAGTCATTAATCTCAAGGATCGAGTTCAATCTTTATTAAAAATATGTGCTGACTTCAAACCGATTAAGGAGCAATACATGCCACAACTCAAGAGCTTAATGGAAGCTCCATTAGAAGATCTAGTTCATGATAAGGTGATCGATCAGGATGCTCCACATGACTTCATCACTTGGTATTTTTCCTTTCACAACAAGGGGCAACTGGTTGATAAAATTGAGGTAGATATGTCCAGAATAAGAAGTGTTCTTTTAAGAACAAAGAATCATATACACACTGCATTGGCAGCAATATGCAATCCATATGGGGAAATCACTATTGAGAACATGAAGCAACAGGTCAAGGCTTTCTACTTTCAGGATGATGGGATTGATGAAGGTCAGCTAGATAGCATATTCACACTTGCATTTCATCTTGGAGCGAATAAGTCCTGGATAAATGACTGGGAGAAGACACTTGGCGTCTATGAGTCAGATGTGGCAGTGGCAGAAGGATCCGTTAATGCGGCGTCAAGTGTACCAATGGAGGATATTGCTCAAATTGTGTCTAGATTCATTGCATCTCATAGTACTACTACATAAAAGGCACATGATGTGGCTTCCTTATCTTCTTGGAAAGCGTGCCTTTGTTCCCTCCTTCATAGCTTCTTTCATTTAATAAAGATAACCTCCTTCATTTAATAAAATTAGCCTCTTTCATTTAATAAAGAAGAGTTTGTTACAACTACTTGTGATGTGGCTTGATCTGGTCCATTGGCTTGGCCGACCGATCTTGACCCTTCGTTCATTTGAGGTCTATAAAAGGGCTCCTGTTGCTCTCATTTGTACGGTTGAAAACTCTGAAATTGTTGCAAGAGCTCTCTGAGATAATAAAAGATTCATTGCTTTGGTGATTCTATTTGTGTTTCTGAGTGTTGCATGGTTTGGATTTTCAAGCGAACATTAAGTTATATTAAGTTTTCTTTAAGTTTGTGTTAGCTAATGCAAGGTTTCTTTATTGCTTTCTGGTGAAATCTATAAGTTCATACCATTTGTAGTTTGTGGCTTGCAAATTGCAGTGCATGGTTAGTCTGAACAAAATTGGACATCAATTTGATCTTTATGTTTGTTGAATCCTTCATGAGCATAAGTGATTTAAACATCTTGTACACCCTAGAAGATTGCATCAATCTTGTGTAGTTGTCTATCTTGGCGAAGCAGGATCTGGTTTGGTTTCACCTTGAGCAGTAGATATCCTTACATTTAGGATTAGATTAGTGTTTCTAAACCTTACATCTTTTGTCCTTTTTTTTTTATCCATTTGGTTAGAATTAGAACCAAGAACATCAATTGCCAAATCATACGCTATCAGTTGTAGTACTTAGACTCTCCAGTATCCGCTTCCGTAATCATTGAAACAACAACTTATTTGGACAATTGTGTAAGTCCCTTGTGTTTAAATAGCAAAATCATACTTAGTCACTGAGTTGTCTCATACATAATCATCAGAAAGGAACCTTGGAGTCATCTTGTTTGATCACTTCGTTCAGCATTCGAGAGGCTTTGCTCAAGAGGGAGTTAGATACTTTGTATTTCACTCTAATTGTTGACTTGTCGAAAAACAATCATCAACAAAGCGCAGTTTAAATGGCCTCAGACAAGCCTCGCGGCAATGGTATCGTAAGTTTGATAGCTTCATGGCTGAGCATAACTTCATTCGCTGCGAATCTGATCCGTGTCTCTGCTTCAAGTGGCTTGCAACTGGTGAGTTTGTCATACTTTTACTTTATGTTGATGATATGTTAGTCACTGGTAGCAACATGAGGGTTGTTAAAGAATTGAAGCACCACTTAGCTCAGCGGTTTGCCATGAAAGATCTAGGGGCAGCCAAGAGGATTCTTGGCATGACAATAATCAGGGATAGACAGAAGAGACAAATCAGACTGTCTCAAGAGAAGTACATTGTCAAAATCTTGGATAGGTTCAATATGAAGCATGCAAAACCTGTTAGTACACCTTTGGCTGATCACTTTCGGTTGTCATCAGCTATGTGTCCTCAAACTGACAAAGACATAGAACACATGAAGAGTGTTCCCTATTCCTCTCCAGTTGGTAGTCTCATGTATGCCATGGTTTGTACTCGTCCGGATATTGCCCATGTAGTGGGAGTTGTGAGCAAATTTATGAGCAATCCAGGCAAACCTCATTGGCAGGCAGTTTAGTGGATATTCAGGTATCTCAGAGCTACTTCAGATCATGCTTTGTGTTTTGGAGGGCTACGAGGATATGTAGACTCTGATATGGCTGACGACTTGGACAAACGGAGGTCTACAACAGGGTATGTGTTTACTTTTGCCGGGGCTGCAATTAGTTGGATTTCACATTTGCAACATGTAGTTGCACTCTCTTCCACTGAGGCTGAATACATTGCTCTCACTGAGGAAGCAAAGGAGATGATATGGCTACAACGGTTATTGGGCAAATTGCAGTGTAAGTAATCTGTTTCTCCTTTGTTGTGTGATAGCAACAGTGCTATTCATTTGGCAAAGAACTCTGCCTTTCATAATCGCACCAAAAATATTGAGTTGAGATATCATTTCATTCGGCATGTACTTGAAGAGGGTAAGTTGCAGGTAAAGAAGATTGACACGAAAGTGAATCCAGTGGATGCTTGGATGAAGATTGTTCCAAGGGAGAAGTTCAAGTTCTGTCGGACTTCTCTTGGCATTGTCAAGTTTTGACAATAAGCCTGGAGTGGGGGATATCTCTGCGTAGCTCTCCCGCAGCCCGGATTGGACTTCAAGTGGGAGATTGTTGGTGTAACGTATACATTAATGGTGCAGTCCAATCTGTAACGGTTTGGTTACCCACTCCTTCCTCTTTCCTAGCATTGACCTCTACATGCTTTTATCTCCCGCGATGAGGTTATTACTGTTGACTAATTTAGTAATTTTAGACTTGGAGTGGAGTGTATTCGCTGCTGTAGGAAGAAGATATATGATCAATTGTAGAGCTGCAGATATATGTAATTTTGTATGAGAGTTTTATTTTCTGAATAATACAAAGAGCAATCCCCTACTCAGTGTGGACGTAGCCAATTGGTGAACCATGTTAAGAAACTTGTCTTTCTTTTCTGCATCTAGTCTGAGTTTAATTTTAGTGTTTATTTAATTGTTGTTTGCTTCTGCTTTATCTATTCTTCGCTCAACACCATTACCCAGACCAGCTCATACAACTCCCCATCATTCCTTAGATACCAGAGACACATGGAAAGTATTGGCAACCTCTTTGATTATCCACTTGCCCCAGTCTTCCTCTATGGTAGCCTACTAGGGCTGGGAAATGCACACCATAGCAGACTTCTCTATGACAGTGAGATATATGAGTAAATGTGCCATAGAAAACAAGAATGGTGAAATCACTACCGACCTTGAGGTAACCATGATGATGAACATGTGGGCCTGCAAGTACTTTCCCTACATCATTATAGATTGCCCTAAGGATACCCACTTCATGTCATGGCTCCGCAAGTTTAATTTCTTTACCAGCGCCCATTGTTGGAGTTCAGGCAGAGCCTTTGTCCTCAATCCCAGCCACTAAAGATTTCTTCTCAGGCTCAAATGCAACCTCTACATTAGCTAGAGTTGTGCCAAAAAACTGGTCAAGAAGAAATAACTACAATAGCCTTAACCTCACAGAAGCATTTGGAATGAAAAATAAAAAATTTGTTATAAAATCACCTCTAATCACTACCTCAAAGTTCTTCCTTGCCACAAGAACTGGTTCGCCTAAAATGCTCTTAACAAACCCTAAAGCTATAGGATCATTATAAGCAAATATACATTAGAGATGCCTATATGTGAAACTCCCAAGAGCTAATTGCACATCGTCTCGTTCTTCTAACATCTTTTCTGCCATTCCTCACCAACAGATGAACAACCTTCTTGCTAAGATAGGAAACCAGCAATAGCACAATGGCCATTGGCCACCACCTTCTAACCATGGAGATACAAAATAAAACTCCAACACAGATAGTAAAGCCATGGCTCATCATCACACCGCATATGCCATAAATTATCAGCCAGTGCTGTATTCCTACCAAACAAATGAGTTTGTCGATAACTACCTCATTGCTGCCAAATTTTTCTTAAGCCAATTACCAACCCAAGACAACCCATCCATAACATTCACTTAATAAATGCTGCTATTAACATACAACTTTACTAACAAAGGCCCTTTTCACCTTAAAAACCAGGCCAACAATGCCTAAGAAATACAGCTGCGTCTCAAGGGGTCTTGAAGGAAAGCATAAAGACTAAATCATTCCATGTTTCTACATGTTCATTGTAACTGGCCATGACTGGCTCTTGCTTTATTCCTTCATTGGCTAAGCAATCTGCTAGCTTGTTCATACTCCTTTTGCAATGTTTAAAGGAAATATCTACAAACTTTTCTTTTAAGTTGAGAACTTCTTCAACATATCTATTGAATTTCCAGCTTGGGCTCTTGCCCTTATTGATAGAGTTTATCACAACCATTGAGTCACCTTCAACTATCAGTTTAGAATAGTTTTGCGAGAATGCCACTCCTAGCCCTATAATCAAAGCTTCCCATTCTGCCTAATTATTAGTTTGTATCCCTAAGAATAGCAAGCCTCCATATTTGAAAAGACCTAAAGAGTCCTTGATAGCAAAACCCCCTCCAGCCAGTCCAGGGTTGCCCTTAGCTGCCCCATTGAAGTTTTATTTGGAGAAATCCTCTTAGGGGGGGACCATAAAACTTCTGGGGAGCTTCTGTCTCTAAAGCCTTTTGACCGCCCCCTAAATGGTTTCCACTTAACCCTTTCCAAATCTGCAAGTTGACATAAATGTTCAAAAATATTATAATAGGCCAAAACTGCTTTAGAAGTTATTGGATTTTGGAATATGACTATGGGCAAAAATAAATTACTCGGATGAGGGAAACAAAGTGGAAGAGAAAGGTAGCCTAACCTAAAGTATGATTGAGTCTCCCACGAGTTGGCCAATAGTTGTCCGTCCTTGAATTGACAGGCATTTACCTTTCTTTTGAGCTCAAATTATCAAATTTGGGAAAAGCATTACTGGTTTCCACAATCTATTTACACCTTTGCCTGTGCTGTAGTATAACTACCTTCAGGTGAAAATGGGATAGAACTTTTCTGCTCATACTTCTTTGTGGTTTTGTGCTATTAAAGTGAAAGAAATTGCTAAACTCTTGAACTTTAATTTTACTATGCATTATTGGAGACCATTTGCTACAGCGTTGCCCAGCATACTTTCACGATTCATCTACCTATAGTTGTTCCCTTTTTAGATCCAGTTCTAAACCCTTAACCTCATGACAGCTATTCTATGTGAAAGTGTTTATGAAAAGCTTACCCATGATATATGTAACTCATCTGGAAAAAGCACCATCAATTGTGTTTTTTCCAGTTTTCACCCTACTGACATCAACTGAACCCATACTGATGTCAACTCACCTGCACATTTAACATCAGCTATAAAAAAAAAATATCCATACAAATCTATACCTCAAATTTTCCAGTCATCGTTGCATTTTCTGTCTCCTAATCAACAAAGGGTATTTGGAATGCAAAATGGGGCTTCCTGTAGAATAGTGTTGGTAATTCCAATAAACCTGCTACATAACATTAATGTATCAGTTTTCTGTGATTTTGAGTCAAATACAATTTGGCTTTCATACGTGTTGAGTGGATTATTTAACCACTATAAAATCATGACAATGTAATTACAATAGAAGGTAAACCTCGCTTCTCCTATAAACAGTGTATTAAGTAATGCCTGAAGTATTTAGAAAATTAGAAGCACTTGCAGTTTTATATTGTGTAAGCTCCTTATCCATCTGTGAGGACACATGCACCAAAATCATATGTGAATTTTTTTTTTGAAAACTTGGACTCCACAATCCAAAATTTTGACTCAAATTCAGGACTCGGAAAACTCAGCTAAAAAAAGGCATAAAAAAAATAGAAACTAATGCATTTAGAGAACATATAAGTCTATTCTATTTCTGATCATCAATTTGTCATAATTCAAATATTACATGTGTCATATGACCCTCAATCAATAAATGACATAGTTCCATAGAGCGGCTTGGGTTTGGGGACAACATGGGGACAATGACGGGGGGATCTAGGGGCGTAGTGCCCCTCGCAAGGCTCTGGGGGCAGCACGTCTTTGTTGTTTTATCCTTCATTTGGTTGTTTAGATTTAACGAAACTACCAGCTGTTTCGGTTAGGCGGTTAGGCGAACATATGATCACTCGGTCACCCGATCATTCCTAACCAAGCTGGGCATTCAAACTTAGATGTTTTGATCAGCTAAGCCTATCTGTGAGCACTTTAAGTCTTTATCAAAGAACTGAATAAGTTCTTTATCTTTCCTTTTGATTGCCTCTTCGGGATTAGACATACCTGATGACATCCTTTATAGGTGATAACAGCACAAGGAGCTATATGTGAAGCAATATGGCTTCATAATGGAACATTCCATTGAATTAACAAGGGGAGTCATTTTGTGATAATTAGAGTGTTTTGAAGATGATAAAGAATTTAGTTTTGAATGATTAAAACATGAAGAAGTCTATTACCACTTCATCAAAGAAAATATTCAAAAATGAAAGTATATAACTTAAATATTATTCTACTTAATATCAACTTGCCAATGAATTTACAAAAGGTTTTTTTTCTTTCTAAATTTGAAAAATTTAGAGAAGAGTTAAATTTAGTGAACAACATTCACAATTTGAATATTAAGGGGTGGTTAGAAACTGAACATCCAAATTAAGGTAATAAGTTTCATGATGTTGAACTATGTAGTTAGATCTGCTTACCACGTGGGAGAGATTGATCTTTTTGTTTCATGTCTTTTTAATTTTGCCCAGAATCAATTTTCCAAGAGTTTGGGGAAGGATAGGGATGTTGAGATTTGCGAGTACAAAGGCATAACATGGTAGAAGAGACATTACAATTAACACCAACAGTCAAATAGGCAGGCAAACAAACATTTAAAAATCTCAATTTGCAAGAAGACAGCACAATTGTGCAGACGTCAGAGCAATTGCACTAGTGTATAAAAGAAAAAGCCAAGGAAAGTATCAGAAAATTAGAGACAGTCAAAGTACATCAAATCAACATAAAATTTTGGCAAATTGGTGAAGGAGATAGGTTAAAAGCCATAGGTTCAATGTGTCCTAAAACATGCTAAGGGAATGGGTGCTAAACTGAATACAAATCATAATGCAATGATTGCAACGTATGCAATTTTTACCTCTAAAAATTTAGCCTCCACAGCCATTCTACTTGAGAACCATTCTGAATCTAATTGACTGGATAAAGTCATGATGAATATTGGCCACGGATATAGTCCTTATTTGAGTGGAGGCATTGGTAACTTGAATATTTCCACAAAATTTCCACATTAGCAGAAGTGACACCACTCTAGCACTATGCCAAAGCATGTAGCTTATGCGATTTTCATTCGTCACAAATTTTGCATCAGATGCTAGCAATCCCAAATGAGGTGCATGTTTGGACTTTAACCAACCCAAATGAATGGTTTAGGTTCCTAACAATTCTATAATCTACAAGACCTTTGATATAATAATCCAAGGTTATTACAACCATAATCTTGAAATAGCAAAAAAAAAAAACTTGAGAAGGGGTTGTTTGGTCGTTTACACACAAAAATTTCATTGCAAATGTTAAACTTAGACAAGGTTATTTGCATCATCACTAAGGAGATGGTCGTGTCGGTATTATTGCACTTGATGATGGTTCTTAGCTTTTATTTTGACTGTCAAATATTAAAAATTGCTCGACTCCTTTGCCTTCAATTATTTTTTAATTAAGCACAAAATGATTTGATTTCATACATATTTACTTAATTCTATTGTACTCTGTCATTTGTATTCTTTGTGAAATGTAAGAAATCTAGGGATATTTGTAGATGAAGCATAGAAACAAGTTCTACAGCTGTTTACACCCTTGGCTTCATAAATTTTTACTTCTCCTATGAATTGAATAGTTGTCTAAATTTATTAAATGTCCTTTAAAAATCATCATGACTCTGAGTTTTTATAAATTGTAGGACTAATTTCTTCTTACAGATTTCTTCCTACAAGAAAGAATTGGCAACGATGGCGGTTGGAAAAAGAAATCAAAAGATGTGTGAGACAGGTGATTGAACGCAGAGAGAGGACTGCTGGCATTGAAAACTCAGAGGACTATGGTAGTGATCTACTTGGACTAATGATGACTTCCAACAAGAAACAGGACGGAGGAAATAAAATGATGACTATGGATGAAATAATTTCAGAATGCCTGACTTTCTCTATAGCTGGTCAGGAAACTTCAGCAGTTCTCTTGACATGGACCATGGTCTTGCTGGGAATGCATCAGGATTGGCAAGAATGAGCACGGAGAGAGGTCTTAGAAGTATGTGGGAAAAATGATCTTCCAACTGCAGAAACTGTGAATGGCCTAAAGATTGTAAGCATAAATACTAGAAACCTTAACTTGAGTTTATTTTTTACAATTACGGTCATTGCATTTTCAAAACATTCCAGTAAAACCATTTGGAATATTGGGATAAATAGCAGAGGAAGCTATGCAAAAAGACCATGTTTCTCAAATGTTCTTGTTTTTATCAAAATTCTAAAATCGAAACTTTGGTCAGTACATAAATACATTTTATTCATGTTATTGCAGGTGGGAATGGTTTTAAATGAATCCTTGAGACTTTATCCACCAATAGTGACATTAAGCAGACAAGCAAGTAAGCAAATGAAGCTTGGAAGGCTCTCACTTCCTGCAGGCACTCAATTTCAAATTCCAATCCTTGCAATGCACCATGACCCAACTTTGTGGGGGCATGATGTCCATGAGTTCAATCCAGAGCGGTTCAGCCAAGGAATTTCAAATTCTGCCAAGCATGCAATGGCATTCATGCCATTTGGATTGGGCCCAAGGATCTGCATTGGTCAAAACTTTGCATTGCTAGAGGTCAAAGTAGTATTGTCCATGATTCTGCAAAGGTTTTCTTATGTGATTTCACCTGATTACATCCATGCTCCTGTGCAAGAATTCACCCTTAATCCCCGACATGGAGTTAAGGTCATCCTCCGCATGAATTAAATTTAACAACGAAGTATCTTGAAGCAAATAATGGATGATCTGAGATCACGAACTGCAATACTTCAAGTTATATTTCATGTGATTGTGGTACATAGATAATGGTGTTTGACGTAAAGCATGGTAAAAGAATTATATTTTAGTGTGAGGATTTTGATATTGGGTTTGTATGCAGCTTTACAACGATATTAATCAAAGCATGCAAGACTAACGTTGTATGGTTAGATTGAAAGTATTAGCTATATGGTTATGATTGGTCTATCACCCAAGTGCCTACGGTGACCTTGTCTCATTTGGCTCATCTTCACCAACAAATTTAATTTAGATTTCAACTTATTTCATCAAATTGAAAGAGAGAGTTTGGGAATTTATATGGAAGTTTAAAAAGTAAACTGTTCTTTTAATTTATCTAATATTAACTTTTATCACAACAAAAAGGACAAATAGCTTGGTATATTAACTTTTATCACAACAAAAAGGGCAAATAGCTTCATATATTAAAAGGGAAAAAAGCTAGAGAATGCATTACTTTGTATTTAAATAGAGAACATATTCAAAGATGTGTTGTAATGTATGTTTGTTTATAAAAGCACAGATTTATCAATTCTCCTATTAGCTCATCCACATCTAAAAGGGGTAAATAACTTCACTATAGTAAAGAGAAAAAATGTGTTTGATCACTAAACTAAATGTATGTTAAAAATAGCTAAAAGAGAACAACTTTTTTTACATTTACTCTTGGTTGAAAGGACCACAAAGCTTAATTCTTATTGTTCTCTCCAATCTTTGTATAGATGGTATTTCTCTTATGTGTAAGTTCACCGATTGTTGTTTTTTTATCTCAAATATGTCACAATGTAATATTTTCTAAGGGAAACTACAACTCACATTTACAATGTTTCAATGATATTATATAATTAGAAGCAATTTACCTAAAGTAGGCAATAAATATAATTACAAGATTAATGTTTTAGTGAGCTCATTAGTTAAGCATGATAAGCTTTAGAGAAAAATTTGAATCAAGCATTCATCCTTGAGAACAAAAGACTTATTAACTAATCTAGGACATCCATCTATGATGATAATTGAGAAATATTTGTTAGGGGAAGAACTTCATACACATAATGGCCGAACTAATGAAATAAATAACCAAGACAAAAGAAAGATAAAATAGAACCATGTTGTCTTTTTATAAATAAAGAGAGATGGACACATCTCAATAGATACAACTATCTTGAAAAAAATTGAGTGTTGCTAAACTTACAATGTATAAGATAAGCAATTTTCTAGCAACATAATAGTGTTATACTTTATAGGAAAGGATGTGTAGTGAAAGGTCTCTTGCATATAAATATGATGACCTTTGTCTGAGGCAATAGTCACTCTGTAAGGGAGTTTATTTGTTAAAGGAGGTTGTGGAAGAGTATTGTTTCTATAGACTTGGTTGTCATGATAGATTCAAGAACATTTAAATGGAGCTCAAAGATGGAAATCCATTCCATTAGAAGGAATCCATTGTTGAGATATCTTCATGAACCTTTGTTATCCTAGTTAGTTTGGCACAGATCAATAGTCTCAAAATTTTTAATAAATTTATTTCTTAGTGATCTACCCCTAAGAAGCTAGAGCAAGACATAAGTTCTAGGCTTATTTTCATGTTCATGTTCTTAATGTTTAACCCATGTTGGCATTGGAAGAGCATTGTTTCTAGATCATGAGAGATTCAAGAACAGGAATGGAGCTCAAAGATAGATATTCATTCCATTAGAAGGATTTCATTATTGAGATGTCTCCATGAACCTTTGTTATCCTGGTTTGTTTGGCATAGATCAATAGTCTCAAAGTTTTTAAGAAAATTATTTATTAATGATTTTCCCCCAAGAAGCTAGGGCAAAACATAAGTTCTAGGCTAATTTTTATTTTCATGTTCTTAATGTTTAGCTCACATTGGTATTGGGAAAACATTGTTTCTATTGACGTGATGGTTGTCCTAAGAGATTCGAGAATAAGAATGGAGCTCAAAGATGGAAATCCATTCTATTAGAAGGATTCCATTATTGAGATGTCTCCATGAACCTTTGTTATCCTAGTTAGTTTTGCAAAGGTCAATAGTCTCAAAAATTTTAAGAAAATTATTTTTTAATGACCTGCCCCAAGAAGTTGGTGCAAGACATAAGTTCTAGGCTAATTTCCATGTTCATGTTCTTAGTGTTTAACCCACTTTGGTTTTTTTATCTGGTAATAACTTGTTGTGATGCTAATGAAGGTAGTTGTCATAACTGACCATAGGAATGTTATTTGAATTTGTACAAGAAGAAGCTTAAGGAATAAGAACCTTCTTACTAGTGCTAAAAGTAATAAAATATGCTCTAACTGTGCTAGAATTGTTCTACCACCTCAAGTAGATAAGTTTTGAGAAACTCTGAAAAATATGTATAAACTCGGTTGGAACCTGTTACCTCATTTTTGAAATTTTCTAAAGCATTCATATATTAAGTTATTTCCATTCTTTCTTCGTCATCATTCATGCTTTGTTTCTAAGTCATGCCTCTTTACTTAGTCATTTTGTTCATAGTCAGTGATCCCCTAGCTTTTTGAACCTTCGTTGGTAGGTTCAAAAGTTCATGAACCTCCTGACTCCCCGACTCTTGACAAAAACTTGCGTTATAAAGTCTATCTTAATGGTCTTGTGTCATCTTGTTAAAAAGAAATCTTCGTCATCGGAGGGTCGAAAATTCTTTGAACTTCCGAACCTTCGGTCTTTGGGTTCAAGAGTTCTCAAAATCTCTGACGCCTCGACTCAATGCGTCCATTGTTCTTATAGCACCACCTGCTGAAGTTAATGTTGCGTACTAAGAAATGACACCTGTCAATGTATAATAAATTTGGAATGTTGGGAAAAGTGTGGGCACTCCTTTCAGAGGGAAACAAAGGGAAATATTTATGAATTTCAAAGTACGATCTACTACTAGAATTAAATGAAATTTATGAAGAAATCAATGAGATTTGATACGAGATTTGGTTAAATTTATCACCTTGTAAGGAAGAACCTCATTATACTACGAAGGAGATATGCTGCAAAAGATTCTAGTCCAACCACTAATGGAGTATTTGCAGAACTCTTCGCATACAGGTCAAGATAATTTGTCTTTTCTCCTCGTCTCTCTCTTTGTCTCGCTGTGATAGTATAATTGTAATTCATTGGTTTGGGAAAAAAAAATTCTTTTTCATGAATCTAGATAGTGTTTACTCCTTGAATGTATTTTGGACCTCTTTTGCATGCTTGACTGGTTCAGAGTTATTTGCTTTTTGGTTTCTTAAACTGGTCAAAATGAAATACAAGTTCCAAGGTCCCCTTGTTGCTTCTATTGTGGAAAGTGGTTTCTCAAATGTGAAGGATACAGATCGTGGTCATGTGGATTTAGGAGATTTATGGGAAAGAATGCAGAATGAAACCATGTCCTCCCTTATGGAGAAAATTGTGAGTAGAGGGTTAGACTGAGCTGGAGATTTCCCACCTGCTATGCCTTGCCCAGATTTGGTGGTTGCATGCGCGAATAATTACTTCCTTGATTCACAAGAGATACGATCTTCTGATGGCTTTGTGATAGTGAAAATTGATTTGGACGCAGTATCACATGCCTTGAAATTAGGGGATTATAAGGAGTTTGTTGATGCTTCTATTACTATTGGCTGGGGTTTCTACTAGGATAAGAAAGATTGGTGCCAAAGTCATATCGCCAAAAGTTGGCTGAAAGATGAGAAGAAAGGCAAGTCTAGACTCCCTGCTAATTTGAAAAGAGGACACTTTAAGGAGGAAATCTCGAACATGATCACTCTACTACATCGTGTCATCGAGAGTGTTGAATCTGATTCTTTCGAATATTGGATGTGCCAATTTATTTTTCTCATTTGTGGTGAATCTCAACACATAGATTGGGCTAAATTGATAAGTGAACAAATGCATGACCAACTGGTGAATTTTCCATAGAAGGTGACATTTCATATGTGTTCTCTCTTGATATACATCCTAGCCAATAGAGAGGTTGTCTGGCCTGGTTTAAGAGATCAAGGATCTCCCACTCCAGACATGCCTGTGTATCATCTTTTTGCACAATTACAGAAGAACATTGGAATGAAGGACTTCCGTAGGGTGAACGATGCATTCCTCATGATATCTGCGAAAAGGATTGAAGGCTCTTTAGAAAGGAGGTTCTCCCTTGAAGCGGCTGCTCTGGTAATGAATTTTGGGAGTTTTTATGTTCAATTTTATTATTTTTCATATTTAAGGATTGGGGGTTATGAAAATGCCCCGTTAAAATTGCAAAGGTATCCTTCAGATTTCATTATGCTTTTAGAAGTTTGCTGCTAGATGGTGGTGGTGAATGTCAAATATCATGCCATGAAGAAGAAAGGGTACTCCTTCCTTGTGTCCATATCTTTATTTTCTTGTAAAAGTAATGACAGTGCCTAGGCAAAATGTAGATAAATTGTTGGTAGAGTATAGTTTTCACCCATTACCTGCAAGGTCAGTTTTTGATAGTAAGAATTTTGTGAAAAGGAATATGAACAGAGGTGGTTTGTATTTACATAAGCCTCAACTTGATGACTTTTGGGAGAATTGCATGGATGAGAGAGAGGTATAGAGAAGAAGTTGGATGAGGTTGACCATCAACCAAGTCCATGCTTTCAACTTGCCATTACAAGTCCCAGAAATGGTAGATGATAATTCGGACATATTGGATGAAGGTTATCATGGTTCCTCCTTGCAACCTTTGCCTCTAATGCAATGGTTGGAAAAGGAAGTCACAGACTTAATGTTTCGCTCTTTTCATGTGTCGAGGAGAACTAAAAAATGGCTAAACAGAAAATTCAGGGAACATGTGTGCTCTTCAATCTCAAAATAATCAGTTGCTAGAGAAAAAAATAAATCTCAAGCCTCTCACACCCCTAGGAATACATCAATTTCAGACCCAACTCTTCATAGAGTTGGCTCACAATCGGGCGGGGACAGTGAACAACTGGAAGATATAAGGAGATTGAAAACTGCCTGTGAACATGATAGCCAACCAGTGATACCTGACAAAAGATTGGTTGCTTTGTGACTGCATGTAAACCATGTGCCCCTTTCTAATCCCCTTGTAGTAGATGGTGATTCTTTGATTTTTAATTCACTCGATGAAGATAATATGCTTCAGTCTTTTTTTGGTAATCTAGTTTCCCCCGGTTTAAATGATCCTCCGGAGCACAATACCCCTCCTGTGCATTCATATGGTGTTGCACATTGTGAATGATGTTGTTAATGCTAGTGTTTCCTCTTCCTCATCTCCTGCTTGGTTAAAGAAGGTTGTTGAGAAAAAGATAAGGTACGCCCCCATGGTGTCATATAGATACCATGGCTAAACTATTGCAAGATACACCCAAGCCAAAGAGGGCTAAAAGGATGTCACAGATGGTAGTAGACCCTTCTATAGGGTACCACATTTTGGAAATTGCAGATCCTAAGGGCTGTAAGAATGTAGATGAAGTGACCGAAGCTGACCTCAATTTAAGTTTAATTGATATGGGACCTTCAACTGTGCAAGGAGAAATTTACGATGCCAAGTTCTCTGTTAGTAATTTGTCAAAGAGGATTAAGAAAGAACAACAAGAAAATGCCAAATTACATACACAGGTAAACTCCTTGACTTTGTTCATTTAGTCTATCTTGAAAATTACTACCCAACCTATAGAGTTGTCAAGTATAAACATGGATGGCCCAAATCCTAATCTATTGCAAAAAATTAAATGGTCCATAGCTCTGAGCAATGTTGTCAAGCAGTGGATTGAGAAGGTAACTCTGGATGGTTTGATTTATATTGAGGAATCTACAAAATTATATAATTCTATTTCTAGTAAAAGGGAAGCATTGGTCACCAAGTTGCAAATTGTAAGGAAAGATAATAGTAGCCTTTTCATGGTTTCCAAAGAAGTGCAAGAGATGGCCTATATGGACAGCAACATTCTTGTGGCTGAGAAGATTTTGAATGATCCCAAAGAGATGGAATCTGTTGTGTGGTTGGACATGCTTGAATGGAAAGTGTCTGTAATGGGAGCGGTTGAGGAGGAAATGAGAAGCACCCTAGCTAGTTATTTCACAGATCAAAGGGACCTCAAGAGCAATTTTGTGATTCTGGACACAGAAGCTTTTGGTGAGGATGAAGACAAGATGTTGGAAATAAAGGAAATAAAACAAAATTTCAAGAAAATGATTGATGAGGGATTGGTGGCTGTTGATGTGATCACTGGTGAATTGCTTGGAAAACTTAGAAGATTATCAACTTATGTCAAAACTTTCAAGACTGAAATGGATGCAGTTCATAAAAGAATAATAGATGTTGATCAGATGATAAGCAAAAAGAAAATCTGGGTTAGTATGACTGGTAGCCCAAGCGGCGTAGCATTATCACCAATCATTAGCATGTATAGGATTTACAAAGCAAAGTTACAAACACATACAAACCAAATGGCATAGGTGAACTCAGCTTCTGAAGATGAACAAGGCAAGGAGAAGGAAGTAGTGCAAAGGGAGGCTCACCTTGATGATGATGTGGTGATCATTAATCGATTGATTTTTCATATGCTTTCATATTTTCAGGTATGTGCAGGATCATCATGGGCCAAACAATGGCAATAGAAAAAAAATCACGTCTTTACTTAGCCAAATTCGCGAATTGGACAACTTTGACTTTCATAGGCATGTTAAGAATATCCATTTGGAACGGATATCCATTTCTAGAACTATACAAATGGTATTTTTTGTTATTCTTTTCATTGGTTTATACTTAGAACTTATAGAACTTACAATTCAACTTGCAAATTTCTATTGTTACATGGTTAACATATTTTCAACCAATCGACAAAGTTACATCTCTTTAAAATTTGAACCTCTCTCTCTCTCTCAAAACCCCAAAACCCTAAATAATGCCCCTAACCCCTAAACCCTAAACTCGAGCAACCCTAAGCCTCTATCTCCCTATCTCTCCCCCTTATCTCCCTATCTCTATCGTCTCTCTACCTCTCAATCCTTCTCCCTATCTCTCTGGACATCTCACTCACTCTCTATCTCCCTATCTCTCCCCTCTGTCTCCTCTATCTCTCCTTATCTGTCTCATCTCTATCTATCTATCTAGCTATTTCTTGCCTCTCTCCCCCTATCATTCCTCTAGCTCCCTATCTCTCCCCTCTATCTCTCCCTCTCCCTTATTGACGAAGGAAATGAAAACAAGAAAACTCTCTCTCTCTCTCTCTACCCTCTCTTCCTCTTCGTCCCTATCCCTCTCCCTTATCGACAAAACAAATGGAAACAAGAAAACTAGGACATGCAATGAGGGATGAGAATATAAATTGGGAGGATAAAATAGAAACAAGATAAACTAAAGTTCATTGGATGGGAAGAATGATGAGAGGAGAGGTGGAAAATAGTAAAATAGGGAAAAATTGGTGGGATCTAAAGGCAAATTGGAAAGGAAAAGGAAAACTAGGAAAGCTAGGAAAAGGATTTAACTAGGAGGTAGATAGGTCAGAGAGAGATAAATATATAGGGAAAGAGGGAGGGATAGGGAGAGGGGAGATATATATATATATATATATATAGAGAGAGAGAGAGAGAGGGGGGGGGGATATTGAGAGATATAGATAGAAAGGGAGAGATAGAGAGATAGAGAGAGATTGGAAGATAGAGATAGATAGATAGATAGATAGCAATAGAGAAAGAGAGGGAGAGAGGTAGAGATAGAGATAGAGATAGAGAGGGGTAGAGATAGAGAGATAGGATATAGAGATGAGAGATATAGATATAAAGGGGTAGAGATAGAAAGAGAGGATTGATATATATAGGGAGAGATAGGGATAGGGGAGATTTCTATAGTTCCAGAAATGGATATCCATTTCTGGGCTCCCCAAAATGGATATATATATATATATATATAGAGAGAGAGAGAGAGAGAGAGAGAAATTTCTATAGTTCCATAAATGGATATCCATTTCTGGGCTCCCCAAAATGGATATCCGTTAGTAAAGGATATTCATTTTGTGTCGGTTTTGCCTTGTATTTAGGCTCGAGACTATCATAGTTGACTTTACCTAAATTCTAACATGTTTACTAGTTTCACTCTCTTCTTTGAACTTCACCCTTCGTGCTGATGACTTTTTTTAATTCAATTTTGATAAAATGAAAAGGGTTTATTGAAGAAATTGTCAGCTTTCTAAAAATATAAGATTTTCTTGATTATCATATTATTAAATAATTATTAATAAATTTCTATATAGTGTGTGTCTGAAATCCTGATGGACACACTAATTGAAAAAAATCCATAACTTTCAAACCATTTCACTTTTTTCAGATCCGAACAATGCGTCACACTCTATGCTTTTCTGGCTATAGGTTTTAAAAAAAATTGAATTCCATTTTTTTATCGAGTTAGGTTGGCTAGAAAATTACTTTTTAGTTTTAAAAAAAGTCACAGTAAAAAAATCATAACTAATTATTTTCTTGGAAAAAAATTTCAAAAAATATGCGTCACATGCATGAGTCCTCTACTTATTTTGAAAGATTTAAAAGAAAATATTTTTTTTGCTCATAGTTAGGTTGGCTGGAATGACACCCACTTTTTATTTTTCTGAAAAATTTAATAGCTTTTCATTGAAATATTCATTTTTCACTAAGTAAATTTAGTTTAAAAAAATTTGTAGCCCATAAACTAGATTCAATTCTCTACAAATTTTGTTCTTACATCTTTTTCAAATTGTGTAGATAATCCATTCAATTTTTCACATGAACTTGATTAAGTCTGATTTTTAGTATTTTCATTTCCACTTAGAGGTATAGTTTGGCCCATCATGATCCTGCACATACCCTTTCATTTGATGCAAAAAAACTATTGGCTATGGAGAGTTGTTTCTTTAAGTTATGTTTATTTTAAAGACTTCTTTAAATCGACTGTCCCCAAGAAGTCGTTATTATTTTAAAAACAGTTATGGTGACAAGGCTATATAAACTAGAATCTTGTTGATGTTATGGATCTTTGGCAAACTTTGTTTTGGTTGGAGATCAATTTTGATGTGGTTACTTTCAGTTGCTTTGATATATGAATGAAAATTGGTGTAGTGGAAATTCAGTGATCGTAGACTTTGTGTTATGGTTATCTGGATGTTTATTCTTCCTATGTTGAATATAGTGTTGGTGTACTAATTGTTAGTTCTATGTTGAAGTGATTGGGTGATTTTATTCTCACTCATTGTTGTGGATATTTATCTTTTGATGAATGGTTTAGAGTCGTGATTGTATAATAATCGATATAATTCTTTATTGGTGTGATTGAGATACTACTATCGAAGTCTTTGTACTTCTTTAAATTTAGTTTGTGATGAGATTTGTTTCCTTTATGCTTTCTGGTTAAAAGCACTACCTTTTTGCTTTCTAGTTAGAAGCATACCAATTTTTCATTCTTTGTATATCATTAGAAGGTAGCTGCGCCTTGTAAAACAAGTAGAGAATCATTGTAAAATATCATTACAATTGGTTCAACTGTTGGTACATTTGTCACTTGTATGGACATGAGAATATAGAGTTAGGTGGCAAAATCTGTAAACCAACAGAACCCACTAAACATAAACACCAATTCAAGAAGTCTATTATTGATAATTGTATGGAAATAAAAACACAATACATAAATATCAAGTGAAATAAATGTAAATGAGCATATATGAGTTGAGTCACATTATAGGAACATGTTTATAAATAAGTATTGAAATTGACAAACAAGGTTATAGTACTTAGTAAGGGTGATTCATCTTAGTAATTAACACTAAAATTTGTATTAGGCAAGTTTTTATAGATTGCAAGATTCATTATTAGTTGCTCTAGAGATCAATATTGTAATTGCAGATATGATCCCTACACCTACAATTTTAAACTTTTCATGTGGATTCAACATTTTCATGTGGATTTGAACCTATTGTATAATAACCTCATATATGTGCTCATCTAGAGTATATGAACATTGTTCCAATAAGCACCATTAGATCTTATTGTGCTAGGCATGGGAGGTGACTTGCTCCTTTGCATTTGCCTTAATCAAACCCTTAGTCAATTTAATGATTTTTCACAAGTTGGAAGGCATTTTTATATTCCCATTTTAATTTCTACCCCTCATAGTATACATGATGTGTCTCATGACCATCACTCTCACATTTATTTTTTGTACCATTAAAAGGTTCAATATTGACTCAAGAGATGACCACTATTGCAAAATTTTGATCTAGGACCATGGGGAAAAAAAATGTTTGAAGAGAATTTTATTAAAATTGACCATAAATATTTTAAGAAATATTTATATCATGTCAAATGTGTGTGTGCACAATGTGCTTAATTGATATTTATTAGTTGTAACAACATGAATGGAACAATATTAAATATTGAAGTATACTATTAATTGATATTAATATTCAATTTAAAACCTACGACTATGCTAAATTTTGAAATATGCTCAAATAATTTTATATGTTGGATGTGTGTGAACACATCTAGTGAATTATTTGTCATATTATCTTGGTTTTAAAAATGTTATAAACTTATCTAATTATCTAACTTTTAACAATTATTTTGTTAAAAAACACTTCAAATACAAAAGTAAAAAGGCATCATGCTATGCAACTAATACTCTATTATGAAAATCATGTTTGATCCTATACAAAATTTTCTATAAGCCTTCACACATGCATGCACACGTGCACACACACATGTGTAGTATTGCTTGCTTAAAGAATCCATGTGGGTTATACAAAACTCTTTTTCCCAGTTACAACGTTTTCCACGAAATCTCTTTCCAAGGCTTTGATGGACACTTTAAAAGATGAATTTGATGTCCAAACACTATAAGAATATTAGGCCATTGCAAAGTATAAAAAGATCAATTAATACAATTGCAAGGAACACTTTCTACACTTGTTCAAAATGATAATGTAGATGTTTTAGTTACAAGAGTGGTTTCCAAAAGAAGTGTAAATGCTCTAAGGGATCAACAAATGAACTAGAAAATGTCAATTCCTCTTCTTGGCTATGCATTTTTTTTGCCATGTTAAATGTGCATGGCATGTTTTATTGTAGTCAAAGATATAGCACATGCATGTTCTTTTGAAATTGATACATTTAATTTTGACAATGACCTAAAAGATCGTTAGCTTTTTCTTTGCAGGATTTAGGGTGGTACTATAGAGAACTAGTTGATTCAAGGGATGAAGAAAATGGTAGAACTATTAAAAGGTGGAAACGTCTTTCTATAGTCTATTGGATCATGAAATCGCAAGTCCGCAATCCTAGAGTATATTCTCACCTTCAAGATCAGGCCATTTCATCAAGAAGGTAAAATAGGGGCTCATCAATAGATTGAGAATGGTTAGAGGCTAGTTGATGAGATTGGATAATCTCTCCTACACTTTGAGCTCAGCTAGGCTCGGGAGGGTTCCTCAAGGTAATTCTTAACAAGATTTGGTCACAATGAAATGTGAACAAGATGTAACATTGTAGTAGTATCCAATGTATGTTGAACCCCAAAAGTTATCACTAGGTACAAACTAACCTACTACACAAAACCTCTAATTACATTGATTACTACACCTTGCAGGTGCACCCACAAATGATAACAACATGATATCCTACAAAATGAATCCACTTAACTTCACATAGAAAATTTACAAGGTACAAACATACATGACATGATTCAAAAACAATTTAAACACTTGAAAGTCACTTAGGATTATTCCCTAGTTATAATATTGAATCATGAAATGCATGTGAAACCCTAATCTACTCCTACAACTAAGAAGAATAGAGGATTGATAAAATTAAAGGTGTTTGATCCTTCACCAATATGGACCAATCCTACCCCATTGGGCAATAGAGACATAGAATGTAGGGAGGAAGGAGATACATTTGTAAAACATCAATGAAACTAGAAATGCACTCACATAGAACACCAAAATATATTTCATGCAACAAACATACTTAATAATCTGAATAGAATTGCAATAACCCATATGCAACAAAGGAAATACCAATACAAAAGCTTTATATTGCATTAGATGTTGTCACACATACATTTGACCTCATTTACAATCACACCAACAAATGTGGTTAGAGAAAATACATAGCTACGATTATATATTCCCTTGAATCATTACGAACAACCATGGAGACATACCATTGCATAAAGATGTGCATTAAAGATCCTTCCTATGAGTTACAAGACGAATTCCATCCCCTTATAGACCAGATGAGCTTTGTTTAATTTCATTGAACTATCTCGAGGCACTTCATACTAGACAATTGGCTCGGCGACTAACCATTTGAATGAGAGATAAACTTGTATTTATAGCCTTCACATTCATACCCTAATCCACACATGGGAATCTAACATGCATCATGAGGTTGAAATTTGATGTAGTGGCATCCCGTTTCCTCCAATTTTGGATTGCATTTTTTAGTTTTAGTGTCTTGTTGTGGTGTAGCTCCTATGGCCTTAGTGTCGGTGCTATTTTCTTCTTCTCTGAGGACTGTTTCATATCTTTTATTTCATGCTATTTGTGGAGAGGTCGTGGCTTCAACCATATCTAGTTTTAAAAGGCATAAAAGCCTCAAATCGTGCATATTAAAAATGGCCCAGCTGGCGAACATGATATTTTTTATGGATCGACCAGTTTTAGAAACATCAATAAATCTATACATTTCATGGACAGCCTTGGCATCGACGGCTCCATTTCGTGAGCCTCTGCATGTAGGATTGCATTATCTATGGTGGTTGCACTTTCTTGGTCAGCGTCGATTTCTTGGACAACGGCGATTGAAATTAAATTATTCTCTGTAGAAATGAAACAGAGGAAGATATATTTAGTCGTTGGAGCTGTATATACAGGGGACTATCTGGTATGAGAAAGGGGGGTGACTGAGCGATGGGAAGGAGGAGTTGATGATCTGTTGAGAGGGGTCAATGGTGCTTTTTGATGATCTATTGAGAGGGGTCAATGGTGCTAAAGGTTGATAGTCAGGTGGAGGAAAATAGTCTTGGAACGTAGCCATAGTAAAATGTATTCATGCTTTGTTTATTGTAAGGGGAAAATAGAATTAAGGAGGATATAGTTTATAGAGGTGGTGATGGTCTGCATAACGTAGGCCATACAAATAGAAGAGGAGATCATCAGCAACAGAAGGCTGATTGGGAGGAATAAGGTCGATGGTTGTGAGTAGAGGGAGGCGATCCTTGATAAATGAAGATGAGGTGAGTTTTGAAAGAAGACAGATTGGATGGTGTAAGGGCCAACATAGGAGTATCCTGATCAGATTTTGGCATTTTGGGTTGTTTGCTTTGCTGCATATGAGAGGCCGACCATATGGTCGATACATGATTTTGTTATGCACCGAAATATTAATGAATAAAGAAAATCTCTTTTACTTTACTCTTGTTTAGAGTCTTCTGTCATTGTGAAGGATTTGTTTTGTGTTTTCTGTCACTCATTCTGAATTCTCTATGATTGTGGTTTTTGTAAATGGGTTTTTTAGTCTGTATTTGTAGATCTATGCCATCAAGTGGTTTCAGAGCATAGAAGGTCCTGAGTGCTAAGTAGATCGCCGAAGGAGGCAACTTAGCCAAGTTGTGTGGGAAGGAGAGTATATGAGAGTCACTGATTAACATAGTAACAGAGAGGAGAAGCACCAAAAGACTAGGTAGAGAGGAAAGAGAGAAGCCCTAGGTGAGGTGTAGAGGTGTGTTGTTGTGTGTGAACAGATCGCTGAAGGAGAGGTAGTTTGCACTTGGAGATTGAATAGAGAGTGTGGATTGCAGCAGTAAGAGAAATGAGTTTTTGTGTAAGAAGACCTATGATAATCCCATATTGGGATAGATATTGGGATGAAGTAGAAAGCAAAAGGTACCAAGAGGGATTGGAAGAGATCTCGAGAAGAATGGAAATCTTGGAAAAGATTTATTTTCCTGATAAGGTTATGACTACAAGAAGCAGACAAGGAGAGAAGAAGAAAGTTCTCATTGCAGAGGACTTGAATAAAAGTAAGAAAAAGATAAAAGAGGAGGTGCATCAAGGAGCACCAAAAAAAGAAAAGGAGGTGTCCAGAACAAAGGCACCAGAGGAGACATCTTGGTCTCTTGATTTATTTTCTGATGAATTGTTTGAAGTAGTGAATATAGGTGTGAAGAAGACTAAGGACAAGCCTTTGGAGGCAAAGAAAGAAAGGGCAAGAAGAGAGTCCGTCAATGGAGCCAGAAATAAGATCAAAAGAAGCCAGATTGTAGCAATAGATAATAAAAGATAGTTTGTAGCAGCAGTACCTGAAGGTGGAAAGAGGGCTGATCAAGAAAAGAAGAAAGCTTGTGAAGAGAAGGAGTTGGCAAGACATGCAACCAAGAATATTTGCAAATTGGGGCAGCAGACCAATGACAAGGTAAAAGTTTGTTTTGATTGTGCAAGTGGTAATGGGAATGTAGATGTGCAAATTCAAAAGGAAAAGGATAAAATAGTAGATCATGGGTATATAATCCCATCTTGGCAAAAGAAATCAATTGTTGATGTGCAACAAAGAGGAGTGGTTTGTATTAACTTTTGTGACAGAAAAATGGCATCAAGGGTGGAAGACTTGACAGAGAAACAGAGAAGACAAGGAGATAAGCTGAGAGCAGAGGCAGCAAGGCAATCATTCAGAAAGGTGAAGAATAAAGTAGTGAAACATGGGACAACAATAAGAGAAAATGGTGATAAGGAGACAATGTGCAAGAGATGGAGTCATGAAGAGAAGAAACAGCCCCTAGAACAAGGAGTCGAAGTGAAGGATGAAAAAGAGAATAAAGATCAAGGGCATGCAATAGCCTTAGAGGAAAAGAAGCATAGTTTGAGCAAGGTAAAGGGTCAGTTGCTTAATTTTGATGAAGATAATTTGGAGGCTTTAAATAAAATGTATGAATATGATATGAAAGTGTGGGAGAAGATAGATGAGAGAAGTAAAGGACAAGCAGACAATGTAGCTGAGGATGTAAATGTTGAAGTCTTACAAACTAAAAATATGGATTCCTATAAGGGGACAACAGTTAAAGTAAGTTTTGATGAAAATACAAGGAGTATGATGGAGAAGTTTTTTGGAATACTCAGGAATGCAAAGCAGCAGATGACAACAAGACTACAAGGAGAGGTAAAATGTATTGTTTTTCATTTTGTTGATGGTTTGTATAATAAGAAGTCTAGAAGGACTTATGGAGTAGAAACATGTTTTAACAAGAATATTGTGAGTTGTAACATGTATGGGATGATAGGGAAGAATGATTTTGCTGATGATGGATAAAAGGATAAGAAGATACGGTTCATAATAGATGATGTCAAATGGTTGAGTATGGGTGAGATGGAGCCCAAGTTTTGTAGGCATGTTGAAGGAAAGGAAATGATTGGAACACAACAGGAACTAAATGAAGGCATGAAGTATGTGAAAGGAGAAAGATTTGTTTTCTATAATGTATTTGTTTCTTGTGCAGGCATGAGTGGAAGAGAGAATGATATTGTGGTTTACAATAGGAGAAAGGATACGGGAACACATAGAATGATGAATGTAGATTTAGGGAAGGTAGAGCATGTGGAGAAAAGAAAGCTATATGAGAATTTGCAAAGGATTTCAAGTTGGATGGATGTATTGGAAAGTTGGTATTTTATTAACCCTTTAGTGTTTGTAGGACATTTAAAGAAAGCCAAGGAACGAGAGCATGAAGCAGAGTCAAGTCAGAATTTTAAAAGTTCACACTTGGGTTGTCTGGTGGATTTGAAGAGAGATGGTGATCAAAGTAATTCAAAATCTGAGGATGGTGAAATTCTTGCTTGTAAAGATGACATTGATAACAGAGAGGAGAAGAAATCTGAAATTGCAAAAGAGCATATGAGATTAGAGGCAATGTCCAGTTTGGAAAAATATTTTGAAGGAGAGAGCACAGACCCAATGAAGGAGATTACAAAAGAAAAAGAAAGTGCAGAGGGTTCAATAGAGATTACAATAAAAGAAACAGAGGTTATATCAGAGGTAGAAGACCTAAGGGTACAAGATAACATTGTCGTCATAGAGATTCTAGAGGTAATTTCTTTTACACAAAGTAAGGATGAGGTTTTGTTTTCATTTGAGATGATGCCAGTAGATGATTGTGATGATGAGTCAGAATGGTGGAGATTTGGAGTTGATAAGGAGAATCGAAGGTGGAAGTATGCACAAAGAGAAAGAAGCTGACAAATGCAGACAACGAAACTTCGAAGGCAACAATGCAAATGTGGAAGTGTAGAATTAAGAAACTGGAAAGTGAGGAAAAAGAAAAAAATGGAATCATGGACCTCATGAATAGGAGCTCATGAATTTTTCTACCTGGGGAGTCTGATGCAGTGGCATCTCGTTTCCTCCAATTTTGGATTGCATTTTTCAATTTTGGTGTCTTGTTGTGGTGCAGCTCCTGTCACCTTAGTGTCGGTGCTATTTTCTTCTTCTCTGAGGACCATTTCATATCTTTTATTTCATTCTATTTGTGGAAAGATCGTGGCTTCAGCCATATCCAATTTTAAAAGGCACAAAAGCCTCAATCGTGCATATTAAAAATGGCCTAGCTGGCGAACATGATATTTTTGGTGGATCGACCATTTTTTAAAACATTGAAATAAATCTACACATTTCATGGACAACCTTGGCATCGACGGCTCTATTTCGTGAGCCTCTGCATGTGGGATCGCATTATCTCTGGCGGCTACACTTTCTTGGTTAGCGTCAGTTTCTTGGACAACGACAGTTGAAATTAAATTGTTCTCTGCAAGAATGAAACTGAGGAACATATATTTAGTCGTTGGAGCTATATATACAGGGGACCATATGGTATGAGAAAGGGGGTGACTGAGCGATGGGAAGGAGGAGTCGATGGTCTGTTGAGAGGGGTTGATGGTGCTAAAGGTCGATAGTCAGGTGGAGGAAAACGACCTTGGAATGTGGCCGTAGTAAAATGTATTCATGCTTTGTTTATTTTAAGGGGAGAATAGAATTAAGGAGGGCATAGTTTATAGAGGTGGTGATGGTCTGCATAATGTAGGCCATAAAGATAGAAGAGGAGATCGTTAGCAGCAGAAGGCCGATTGGGAGGAATAGGGTTGACAGCTTGAGTAGAGGGAGCCGATCCTTGATAAATGAAGATGAGGTGAGTTTTGAAAGAAGACAGATTGGATGGTGTAAGGGCCGACATAGGAGTATCCTGAACATATTTTGGCATTTTGGGTTGTTTTCTTTGCTGCATATGAGAGGCCGACCATATGGCCGATACATGATTTTGTTATGCACCGAAATATTAATGAATAAAGAAAATCACTTTTAGTTTACTCTTGTTTAGAGTCTTCTGTCATTGTGAAGGATTTGTTTTGTGTTTTCTGTCACTCATTCTGAATTCTCTATGATTGTGGTTTTTGTAAACAGGTTTTTTTGTTTGTATCTGTAGATCTCTACCATCAAAACTCAACCACCATAGTGAATGTAGACATAGAGAAATCTCGTGAGATTCACCTTGAGTCACATGCACATGAATTGGAAGAAGTAAAAATGAGATTCCCACTCAAAATGGGTTGATGCAAAGGTTAAATCGACCATTAATGGGGATCCATGAAGTTGTTGGCATGTCCCATCACATTCCAAGACATTTTCAAGCTTTTTCAAGGTTTCAAGGGTCTGGGGAACCTTGGAACTAGGTGAAAAGGTTCCAAAAAGGTCTAGAAGCTCACATGGAGGAATGAGGAATTTCAGAGGTGTGGGAGCTAGGAATCAAGAGGAACAAGGACAAGGAACATGGCATTTTGAGGAATATAGGGATTGTTGGACATGGGCGTTAGGGTTTGAGATTCAAGAAGGACTAGGGACTAAATAATAGAGGGAGTGGGATGGTTCTGTGGGAATTTGGAACTTTGGAATAGGATAGTGGGGTCCAAAGTATGAGAGGAATTTAGAATATTGGAATGAGCTAGTGAGGTTAAGGAGGATTTTAGGACCAAGGAATAGGGACACAAGAAAGATTGGGATCCAAGGTTTGGGAGGAATGAGGTACCTTAGGAACCAAATGCAAAGGGCGATGATATAGGTTTTGAAGAACCAGGGAACATAGAGACATAGGAATCGGTTTAAAGGTTCCAAAAATCCCTGAAAACCTAAAAACTTGAAAAAGGAAGAAATGAGAGAAGAAAATTCAAGGCAAAGGGGACACTAGGTTTGGAGGGACAAGGGGATGTGAGAAAAGAACATTGTAGGGGTTCTTAATTTTAAGGGTTTCGAGGAACTAGGGAACTTGAAGATGTAGGGACAAGGTGCAAAGGTTCAAAATACCCTCAAAAACCTCAAAACCTACAAAGTCCAAAAATGACAAGGAAGCCCCTTGAAACTTAGGATAAAATTGGATTTTTCAATTCTCAACACATTTATAGGATCATGAAGGAAATACAAATGAAAAACTTAGGCAGAATTCATCAAATTAGAAAGAATTTGGATGGATTTAGAAATTTTTAGATTGGGTCCCAACGTGGCTCTTGTTGGGGATGTGTGTCACTTGCTGGCACAACAAGAATCTAGAAGAATTCTTTGGGAGTAGACCAAAAGGGAAAAAAACAACTAGGAGAAACAAGGGGAAAATTGACACAAAGGATGTATGTACATAAGACAAAACACTTACAGCCAATGGCATGAAGGCACAAAGACATTGAGAAGTATGGTTACAAACAAAATTTTAGCACACTTGTAGGTCAGCCTTGCAAATGAAACCCATGGCCCAAGTCCATGATCAAACTAGTGCACACCACTTGCCTTTATTAAATACAAGATGAATGAAGGAGCTAATGTCTCTCAAACCAACACTGCACTCACCACCTAGCTACAAAAAATGATATCTTTTACCTGCATACATCAATTTGTGAAAAATTCCCATGAAGTGAAGATTAACTCCACCATCAACATTACTACCGCAAGGAAACCATAAATAATAGGTGCATGACCTGTTCCATACCATATCATGCACATTCATAGCAGTAGGAGGTGAAAAACTAAAACTTAGGTCATCATCAAAAGAGTTGAAACACATGAAAGACAATAAAATCGCATCATCCAAGGATTGAATATTGTCATACTTGCTAACCTCCCTATGTGAATCAAGGAAAAAATAAAATGCCTCTAATTCACATGGAAAAGAGAAGTATGCTTGACTATATTGTTGATTTGCAAAAAGAAATGCTTCTTCCTGCAAGTTAAATGAGTTGTAACATGTCGATCTTCATGCTCATTGGAGCATTGATACTCAAAACCACTTTCATTTGTATTGTCACGCCCACTTTTACCGTGTGGTCATGACACAATGAACCACATGTCATGTCCACATTTTCCATGGGAGACCAAAGTACAAATGTGTAAAAAAAATAATTAATGAAAACATAAAGATTGAATAGATTACATAGCTATTAAAAAAAAGAGTATACAATGCTGGTTTGAGACTTGATCCCCAAAATTCTCTTAATATTCCTTATGTTATAATAAATGAAATTGTTTCACATATGCTTATATATATTGTATCCTTTCTAGAGTTGAATTTTGTTTGAGATACTTCTCCTTGCACTTTATATTAGTATCCCTTGGTGTGGTACACCTGTCAAGGTGTCATGGATGTCTTTTCCGCACATTGTCTTCCTTTCCCGCCTTATGCAACGAGGTTTTAGGGACAGGTGGAAAAGTTTTTGGTTGTTCATGTCATGACCACATGGCAAATGTGGACATGACATGTGGGTTGTTGTGTCATGACCACACGTTAAAAGTGGGCATGACATGTATAATGAACCCATTTGAATGACTCATATTTAGGCACATCACTATAATCCACAACATTAGAAACATGACCTTTGAAAAGGAAAGCTTAATAGTCTGTGGTGTTCTTAAAAAACTCTTAAATGATAGGTGGCCAACATACATCACTTTCACAAGTGCTGATATAATCTTAAATATTTGAATTTCATAGGCATGGTCCCAATGACAATTCAAACTATCAACACAACTGCTAACATCATGTGAGACACTTCAAGTGAATAATCAAGTTCTTCAAATTGTCTCTATGTTTCAAGCTCATACTTGCAACTTGTTGTGTCATGTCTACTAGTGCAATCAAATTGATAACACATTTCTTATTCCTCATTCATTGTAACAATATTTTTTTGTGACCCACTTGAAGTACACTCAGCATGAGGAAGACAAAAAACTTTGCACCAAAGAAATAGTTTCTCATATGCATCCACATGATCACCAACTTTACAGTAACCAAGGGAAAACTCTTCAAATTGAAAATCCATGTGTGAACTAGCATTTGTATTGGATCAGTTATCACTAAGTGCAAGAACATCCATGTCATCCTCATGCAAGTTACAAAGATTAACGTTTCATCATCTTCAACATAAACAAAATAGGGTAATACATCAAATAATAAACTAGTTTCTTGCTCACCTTTTGTATCACATGCATGTGCACACTCCTCATAATCAGTTTCATCAATTGATCCATTTGAGTTTCTTAGTTGTACACACACTTTCTTTATTGTAAACTCAGCCACATACCTCAACTTTAAACTAAAGTTCACCATGCACCTCATCATTTCATATCCAATGGATGACCTATCCAATTGAAGGTAGGTGCATATATTGTCTTCATCATCTGCATTATTTTCATATTGTTGGGATTGAAATTCCCAAACTGCTTTTTGGCAAATATTAAGTTTCAATCATCCAAAGATTTCAGTATGTGAGCATATATGGAAAGATTCACAATTGTTTTCAAGCAGAAATTAATAATTGAGTTGATAGAAATATTTGGATTTGATCTATTCTGATTCCTAAAGACTTAATATAACATGGTTGAAGTGCTCATTAAAGATGAACCGTAAACAAGGAAGTGAAAAGTTACAAACCATGTTGAAAATAAAGGACAATTGGCATTAAGTACTAGAGCTAAATATGGGTGAATTCCTTGTCGAAAATGAATAGGGGTTGCTTTTTGAACCATCTTAAAATTCCCTGTATTTTGCAAGTTATGTGTGTTTTTGGTAAAATGCATTGTGGTATGGGTTTGTATGTTTGTATATACAAAGTCGTTTGTATATACAAAGTCTCTCATATACAAAGTGGTTTGTATGTTGTGTCATTGTATGATGCATATGCAAAATCCCTTGTATATCGGGTTGTGGTATGGTCGCATATATGAGTCATCGGGTTGATGCATTGTTTACTTGTATACATTTGGCTAACGTTTTATTATTACATACAAAGTGGACCCAACGAGGTTAAAAGTTGAAATGTATTTTCTGTCGGGTTAGTTGCTTGTATGTTATGTTTGTATGTTTGGCAGAATGCAACATACAACGCGGTACATACAAAGATGCTATACATTTCTTGGAACTGAAACAATTATGAATTAATGTTAAGTCTTTGTATGTTTGCGCTTTGTATGTATGTTACGGTATACATACAATGCGGTACATACAAGGTGATATGCATAGCGCAGAACTGAAATGTTATGAAATACGGTTTTATTGTTGCATGTTTCGAATACATACATTGCTGTGTATGTACAATGCGGAATCCAGGAGAGATTGAAATTTGATTAAAAGGATGCATCAGAACTTAAAGTATATCAGAGGATGCATATACAGGTCAAAATCAAAAGGGGCTACATACTACGATTTATAAAATAAGAAGTCTGAAAGGAAGATACAATTGAATTTGTATGTATCGAGCATTATATATGAAGATTGGATACAAGTAGTGGGTCCCACCGCTTGCACATTGGGCATGTATAATATCAATGTATATTTTTGATATGCCAAACTATTGTATATACAAGACATGACATGTTATCACCGGTTCTCTTTACCGTTTCTACCAATCACCTTTTGTATCCAACACAATGTACATTCTCACATACATTCTTAAAGATACATTTGCAATATACATTTGCAATATACATTCGCATTACACCTTCGGTGAAACAAAATGCACCTTACACCGATACTCTACCACCACACAAACACAGAATAACTTATACAAAACATAGAAACCCTAAAACGACATTAAAATCTGAATGATTAAGATGTTCTTCTGACATTTGAAATATGGGTTTTTTGTAGGATATACACAGCGGATATCAAGTTATAAAAAACCCACAAAAGGATCTTAAGGAGCCGAATAAAATATCGATAAGGAATAATAAAGAAACCCTGAAAGGATATTAAGCAGAACTACAATTAAAGATCTTTGTTTGACCCTGAAATGGTTATCCATTTGATGATTAAAGACGAGTATTAATTTTCGTAAATTTGTTTTATTAAGACAAATACTATTGTTCGGTTATCAACTGTCACAACTATTGTAACTGGTCTAAAGCTTGTATGCCTCTCTTTATAAGAGACGACTAAGACCAGAAAAGAGAGATAGAGAATAGGGTGAGAATAGAGATAGAAGAGGGAGAGATTACAAAATAGAACAGGGGATACTATAGATTAGATTTGAATAGCAAGGCTAGTTCACTTTTAATATATTTTATTTCTGGTAGACCATGTCCAAGCATTCTCTGATGAAGTCAAGTCTGTGAACATGAAGCAGCAACTGCAGATTTTGGTATCAACTATCTGTTTAATTTATTCAATTATATGACTATCTCCTTTCAAAGTTTTCTTTGTTATTCAATTTGAGTTATCAAGTATATCTTCAAGTTGTCTATACACATTTGCTGTTATAGTGTGATAAGATTAACTGGTTTCTTCTTTCAGAATTAAATCCTTTAAATCTATCACAGTAACTATGAAGGCATTGTCATGGATCTGTAAGAAGAGTCATATAGTTAGGGTTTGTATTATGTCTCCAGTTTTTTGATAAATCTGTTACAATTGCAGTATTATTATGACAGGTTCCTTCAAAGAGGGATTACATCCTTTTAGATGAATGCAGGTAATTTGATTTTATCAATTGGATATATATAAGTATGGAATATTAACTATTTCCTTGCAAGGTTGTACAAGTTATATACCTATTCTTTCATACTAGATAGTTCAAGTTTTTACCAAACAAACAGTCATTTATTTCATGATCATACTAACTCTATATCCAATAAGGCACTGGTCTAGTGTTTTAATTATCACTTATATAAATTCACTTTAGATTTACTTAATTAGATTGCATTATTGTTTTAGCATTACAATTTAGATCATTTAGAATTAATTTGATGTCTTTTCATTTGTTTTATAATATGTGCCACTATCAATAGTTAGATTAATTCTGGTCAAAGTAGTGATCATCTTTTTATCTGCTTTATTAATTAGAGGTTTACCCGCCTAGGTCTGGCAGAGCCTGAAGTGAAGGGGGTTTATCCATATCTACCCCGTGTCAGTTAGCCAAAAATGTCAAGAGAGACTGGCAACCTCTTAGGGTTAACGACCTGCATTTTTGAGACCTAACACATATGATGTACCATCACCAACTTCTACCCCTTTGACTACACAATCATATTCATCCACTATTGTAGTCACCTAAGATACTACATCTACTTGGTTGCTACTCATAGAAACTTGTTGATTACTAAAAGAACTTGCATTTGAGGACAAATATTTTGCAATGTGTTGATTCCTCATTTTTCAACATAGTCTAAGCATAAAGGCATGTTGCATAGTTATTAACCTCAAATGCTCTTGCATTGAACTCAAACTAGCCTCATAGGCTTGAAAGAACATATCAATGCATGTAGGTATGTTAGGTCTAGAAACACATGAGATTTTAGAAAAGGAAACAACAAATCTATGACTAAAGTCCATACTAGACTCTCCCTCTTGTCTTATGATATTTGCTAATTCATAGACAAGAGCAATAGGGTCTACATTTCTTACAAATTCTTCATCAAATGCAGCCACAAGGTCCTTCCAAGAAACAAATGAATGTTCTAGAAAAGTATCAATCCATCTCCATGCCTTTCCACATAAAGACCTAACAAAAAATCTCATCCACATGTCTTCATCTTCAAACTAAAACTTTTCCATAAATTATGAAAACTCATCAACATGTGTGTCCCCTTCATGCATATCATACCCATCAAATCTAGGCATCTAGTTGAAGACCTTCACTGTTATGGTTTGAATTTCATAATCAACCCAAGAGAGGTCTAGTTGTTTATAAGTGATGTCTAGGGGAATGATAGGGGACTGACAAAGGTTTTGAATAGCAATAGGACCAGCATGGGACTACACCTTAGACTCAAGCAACTTAATTTATTTTTTGATTTCCTTCTTTTTCCTAACAAGTTCATTTTGATTTTATATGGATGCTTTTAGGTTAATCCATGGGTTCACATAGGATGCAGGGCTACTAGAATAGAAAGAATAAGCATCACTAGAATAGTCATAGGCATCAATTCTAATATAATTTCTAGGGTCTGAAACATAAGAAGATGCATATGAAGGAAGATCCCTAGAGTAATCATATCCATACCTAGAATCCATGACTAGAACATTCTACCATGCAAGGCAACAAACTGAGGTATTACCAATTTTGTATTTCTTTACCATGAAAGAAACTATATCTCAAATGTAGAAAGAAAAACCATGTGTATCTTTATTACCAACTGATGCATACTTGAAATGTGATCTTGAAGCACTAACAAAAACAAACTTCTTTTCTTGATGGTAGGTTTGCCACCTCTTTCAATGAGAAATACCTTGAAGCACATATGATTTCCAAGAAAACAAATTATTTCTAGGTTCAGTTCACGAGTAGAGTCTTTGATGCAATTTCAACCCACTAATACCTTTTGAGTTGGAATCCTACCAACTTACACCAACAAGAGTTTTCCATAGCAACAGTGCCATTAGGTTGGGTCTTGAAACCATAGGTCCACAATCCTAGAGTATATTCTCACCTTTAAGGCTAGGGGGTGTCATCAAGAAGGTAAAAAAAGAGCTCATTGACAAATTGAGGATTGTTAGAGGCCAGTTGACAAGAGTGGATAACCTCTCCTACACTTTGAGCTCAGTTAAGCTTAGGAGGGTATTCCTAGAGGTAATCCTTAACAAGATTTGGTCACATGAAATGTGAACAAGATGAAACATTGTAGTAGTATCCAATGTATGTTGGACCCCAAAAGTTGTCACTAAGTCACAAACTAACCTACTACACATAAAACGTTTAATTGTGCTATCACTACACCTTGCAGATGCACCCACAAATGATAACAACATGATATCCCACAAGATGAATCCACTTAAATTTACATATACAATTTATAAGGTGTAAGAATACATGACATGATTCACAAATGATTTAAACACTTGAAGGTCACTTAGGATTATTCCCTAGTTTGTAATACCGAATCATGAAATGCACATGTCAAACCCTAATCTATGCCTACAACTAAAAGGAATAGAGGATTGATAAAATGAAAGGTGTTTGATCCTTCACCAATATGGACTAGTGCCTACTCCATTGGGAAACAAAGTCATAAAATGCAGGGAGGAAGGATATACATTTGTAAAACATCAACAAAACTAGAAATGTACTCACATACAAATCTAGAATACATTTCATGCAACAAACATACTTAATAATCCTGAAATAGAACTAGAATAACCCATATGAAACAAAGAAAAGACCAATACAAAAGCTTTATATTGCATTAAATGTTGTTACACATACATCTAACCTCTGTTACAATCACACCAACAAATGTGGTGAGAGAAAATACATAGTTGTGACTATACACTCCTTTTAATCATTACAAATGACCATGGACATATACCATTGCATAAAGATGTGCTTTGAAGATCCTTTCTACAAGTTACAAGATGGATTCCATCCCCTTATAGACCAGACAAGCTTTGTTTGATGCCTTAGAACCAGCTTGAGGAACTTCAAACAAAACAATTAGCTTAACAACTAACTATTTGAATGAGAGATGAACTTGTATTTATAGCCTTCACATTCATGCCCTAATCCACATGTGGGAATTCAACATGTATTAGGAGGTTCAAAATCAACCATCGTAGTGAATGTAGATAGAGAAAAATCCCATGAGATCTACATTGAGTCATGTGTAAATGAATTGAAAGAAATAAAAATGATATTACATGTAACACTACTTTTCCCAAAGTTATTTTGCAGTGGATTTATTATGTTTAATATTTAGAGTTAAGATAGTTTAGAATATGTGAAGATATCAAATAGATATAAATAGAAAATGAAAATTACAATGTGTAATATTTTAATAAGAACTCTAAAGTAAATAATTATTATAGTCAATTGAATAACACAATCTACAATTAGATTAACATCAAAACCTGCATATATCATGATTCAAATATTTTTTATTAGCATCAAGTTTAGTGCTTATAATCTCCATCATAGAAAGGAATAAATACATATCTTTTGGGTCTTGAAGTTCTCCCAAATATCACTCCATAAAATGGATCAAAGATTCAACCCCCTTTCGACTAGTGAGCACTCCAGGAGGAACCCAGTTCTTATTTAAAACCAATCATGTGCTTCCCAAGCATTCAACCCTTTTTTAGAAAACACACACACAAGTGCTCTAGAGCCATGTTCAACAAAATATGCTCAACACAAGTGCACACACAAGCCCTAGCTAGGACAATCCTAGGTGTACACCATACCTCGAGTTGGACAACATTGTGTGCCCCTTCTCCAATACTCACTGCCTACCAAATCACTAATCCTTTTCCTTCATGATTTCTTGCAATGCTCTTATTTCCTCTTTTCTCCACCTTCTTATTCCTTTTAGTGATCTCCACGCATATTCCAAGTCTCACATAAATGCATTATATAACATTGTAAGGGGTGGTTTCTAAACCATCACACCCTTTCACAAAAGTTGTCATTAATAATTGTTTAATAAACATAATAACTCCTCCCTTTTAATTATAAAGGGTAAATAAATTTTATCCTCTTATAAATTTTAGAGGGTTATTCATAAATAGCTTTCTTTTTCCATTTTGGGTAAAATGCCATATAACATTACCACTCAAAATGGGTAGTTGTAGAGGTCAAATCAACCATTAATGGCGATCCATGAAGTTGTTGGCACATCCTATCATGTTCCAGGACATTTTTGAGATTTTTGGGGTTTCGAGGGTCCAAGGAACCTTGCAACTAGGTGAAAAGGTTCTAAAAAAGTCTAGAAGCCCACATGGAGGAATGAAAAATTTCAAAGGTGCGAGAACCAAGAATCAGGAAGAACTGGGGACACAGGAACAAGGAATGTGGGGTTCCGAGGAATATAGGGATTGGGGGACATGGGAGTCAAGGTTCGATATTTGAGAGGGACTAAGGACTAGATAATAGAGGGGTTGAGATCCAGGGTTCTAGGGGAATTTGGTACTTTGGAATGGGATAGCAAGGTCTGGAGTCCAAGAGGATTTTAGGATATTGGAATGGGGTAGCAGGGTTTAGGGTTTGGGAGGATTTTAAGACCAAGGAATAGGGACATGAGGAAGATTGAGATCTAAGGTCCAAGAGGAACAAGGGACCATAAGAACTAAATGCAAAGGGTGGGATGCATAGTTTCAAAATTTTGGGGAACCAAGGAACACAAAGACTTAGGAATTCAGTGCAAAGGTTCTAAAAACCCATGAAAACCTAAAAAAGGTAGAAATGAGAGAAGAAAAGTCAAGGAAATGGGGGCATGGGGTTCAGAGGGAGAAGGGGATGTGAGAAAAGAACACTATAGGGGTTCCTAACTTTCAAGGTTTCAAGGAACTGGGAACTTGGGACATAGGGACAAGGTACAAAGTTTCCAGAAACCCTTGAAAACTTGAAAACCCACAAAGGCTAGAAAATGACAAGGAAGTTGTCCCAAACTTAGGATTAAATTGGATTTTTCAATTCTCAACATATTTATAAGATGATGAGGGAAAGACAAAGGCAAAACTTAGGCAAAATTCATCGAATAAGCAAGAATTTGGGTGGATTTGAAAATTTTCAGATTGGGTCCCAGCATAGTGCACCCAAGTATTGTTAAGCATGAGCTATCCTTAGTTATCTCCTAATAAATTTTAGATTAATGGCTTCCAAAGGCAAGGACAAACTAAGATGGTGTCTTTCTTGTTCTAAGGAATATATTGTCAAATCAACCTAATTTTCTTTCATGGATAAAGCTAGTCCCTCAACTCCTCCAATTGTGTTGCAGAGGGTGTTGAACTCATACACCTAGCCAAAAGATTCCTTTTTCCTTTGGTTCACTATTCATGATAAATTTCTGTATATGATGAAATGTAAACCATAAACAAATAGAAAGCATGCAAGCAACAATCTATTTAATTTACATCTAAGCATAACCTAATGATTAAGCCAAGGGAATGCAAAGTTGATGAGAATAAGAAAGTCTCACTAACACTAACCCTTGTTGCACCAATGGTGGTTGTGCTCAAATAGTTGTAGTGTTGATGATGAAGAATGTGGTTTCTTAAACTAGGCTTGACATGGGCATGCATTCATGTGATTGATTGAAAATAACTTATGGAAGGGTCCATTTATCGATTTTGGATGAGATTGGTTGAGAGCCAAAGATGCATGGGAAGCCTCCAAGTGTCACCTTGTGATTGGTGCACATGAGAAGATCCATAATTCAAAGGATTTGGATGGATAGGATTTTCTAGATTGAATGAATGGACAAGATTTGATAAGAGGATTCTATGGAGCCTTGTGCATGCATTGAGCCATTTGTAAGGTTGACTTGGCTAATGATGCTTAGGGTTATGCAAGTAATTAATTAGTTAAATAAACATGATTTGTTCATTCAATTAATGATGAGGGGGAAAATATATGAATTAAATAAATATTGCCTATGTATTTAATTTTGGCAGGATGGACATAGGATGATTGATTTATTTAAAAAATGTTGATTTATTTAATTAATGGATGGAGCATTAGAAGAAGTGATGAAATGATTGATTAATTAAATGAATAGTCAAGATTTATTTAATGAATGCTAGGAAGATGATTGGGTAACTTAATAATTAAATAACTGAGATTATTTAATTAATATTAGAAGAATGATTGAATTGATGATTAGAAGGGGGATGCGAGATGAATCAAGTGATGGTAGGACATGGTCAAATTTAGGTGTTTACAATTTCTTTGTAGAGGAAAAATTAAAAATAGGGTGTTCGCCTAAAATCATCAAATGTATTATATGTCGTAATGTAAATGAAACTATCCCTCACCTTCTCCTTCACCACCCCTTTGCATTCAAGTTATGTGGCAAGTTAATGGACAAACTGAACATCTCCTAGGTCATGCCTCTATCTATTGAATCACTATTGGTTGAATTGAAAACACCCTTCAAAGGAAAGGTTCTTCTTTTCTTATGGAATTTGATCCCATCCATGTTTGTTCGGAGCATATGGCTTGAAAGGAACACAAGGATCTTTAGGAAGCTCATTTCCAATGAAGAACAAGTTTGGAGAGGGTTTGAAGTTCACATAGCAAAACTCTGTCAAACTTGTGCACTTTCCCCACATTCAACCCTTAACACAAGAAATGGAAATTTTAAACTCTTGGGAGGCTATAAGATCTATTGTGGACAAAAAATAATTCAGCCCCAAAAGAAGCAAAGCCAACTATGAGAACACTAAATCTACCTCTCTTAGACCAAGCTTAACCATGCATTTTGGAAACTCAACTTTGATGGAGCCAATGGGGGTGATCCTGGTCCAATTTCTTTTGGTTGGATCTTGCAAAATAATCCCAGTTCTCACATTGCCCTCAGAGTTAGCTACATTGACCAAAATACTAATAACATTGCTGAAGTTGAAGCTATTGTGACGAGAATTTAGGCTTTGTTCGACTATCCCCCTCTGTTGTTTGTGTGGAAGGAGGCTCATGTCTAATTATTAGTGCTTTGAAGAAAAAGCTATTAAAGATTGTGTATTGACTGTCAAGATAGAGGAATCATGTGCGGCGTCCTTGGAAAGATTTTGTTGGTTGCCTTCCATCATGTTCTACACTCAACCAATAATTCGATAGATTGGTTGGCCAAATGGGCCCTAGAAAATAGATTTCAAGTGGAGAAAATTTTCCTTGAAGACAAAATCAATAAATGGCGGAGTTTAGTAATTGCTAGACTTGATTCAAGATGATGTGAGCTAAGTCATTGTTATTGTTATTCAATTTGTCTAGATTTCCTTTAGTTTTATTGTATTCCTATACACATGTTTGACTTTGATGCCCTTCAATCTGCAACTTATTGTGAATTGGTTCTTCTAACTCTCTATTCTCTCTAGTTGTAGTAGAGCATTTCTGATTAGTTTTAATAAAAAAAATTCTCATATAAAAAGACACATTTAATCATAATTAAACTTGTTGAAGATGTCCTTTTTTTTTAAACAAGTGAGAAGTCCCCTAATTAATTGAATACCTATAACTTCTATCTATATATTGCACCTCAATTTCTCCTATAAACTCATTATTAATTAAATTCTTTTTAAAGCAAACCTTACCTTAAATCTAAATTATTAGGAAATAATTAAAAAATAATTTAATAGAAATTTTAAATATCTAAAACAACCTATTAATCTATCTTAAAATCAACAATCTTAATATGTGTTATAAAAAACACTTGTCATATAAAAAGAGTTTTTCTTAATATAACCCTTCATAACAATAGCAATTACCTTTCCCATTTTTACAATGTCCCTCACCAATGCCCAAATGAAAATTAACTCAAATTAACTCATCACCAAAAAGTATAACCCATAGGAAACCATATAGAGAAATAAGGAAAGCCCTACAAAATCAGACGGGAAAATAAATCCCACATTTATTATTTAAATTGCTTTACCTTTGCTTCAAAAAATTGACTTAATGGCCCTCAACATGACTAGGAAGGTGAGAAAGTAATTATAAATTAGAATCTAAAATTATTGAATTTAATATATTAATAAGTATTTTAATAAAAAGTGTATTTGTCTCAGACAACTATACTCAAAGGGGTGGAGGGCAAAAGCTAAGCTCCATGTACAAAACATATTTATGCCTATCAAATACATATATGCATGGTCATGATGAATGCATCCATACCATGCATGATTGGTCAAAAAAGTCAAAATATCATTTACTTTCAAATAAATGTGAGTCACTACAATTAGAAGCATCGTTGCTCATGCAACACATTTGGTTGATGCGTGAGAGATTAGCCTTTGCCAATAGAACACCTCAGAAATGGTACAAGGGCTACTTTACTGCCTATATATCCAATCTTCCCGCGCAATCATTTCATGCACGAGCCCAAGGGGTTAAGTTTAATTGGTTAAAACATTGGGTTCTCATTGTGGAGACCCAAGTTCAAATTTCCATAGGGACATCTAATGTGGAATTCTAAGTTGTGACTCTTGGTCTTCCATAGTTGGCTTCTAACATGGATGTGATTTCTAAATATAATGGATTTCTAAGTAGTGACTCTTAATCTTCTATAAATGATTTCTAATATGTTTGCTAACTTATTTTCACCATAAATCCCCAATGCCCACATCATTGAGATTAGCTGATCTGTGTAAATATCATCACAGACCTCGAAGGGCTACAACTTCCACTTCGGCTTTTACTATCATGTATACCTTCTCCCCAACTCTCTGCCAATTCTCTTCGTATTTCGTGCACTGCGCATACAACTTCCTTAAAGTTGATAGCAGCAGAGAATTACGCCATTATAGGATAGTATACTTTAATTACTCATAACTTCTCCAACTCTTAAACAACTGTAAGAAATTATACTCCATGTGATCCATAATTTCAGATCTCGAAGGATAGGGTTCAAATTCACCAATCATATCACCTAAGATTTATCAACAAATATATAGGCATAAAATATAACAACAGTTTCCTCTAGTGATTACTATTTTCTGATCCATTTGATGGTGATTCAGAGCCGTGGGTTTCGTGTCATAGATTACATATTTTAATATTGTCAAGAAACTATTTCAAAATAGACATAAATAAACCAATGGACAATCTAGTCATACATATCAATTCCAAGGTCTGTAATATCAACGTGATATATACATTTTGTCTATTCTTCTAAAACTCTTTTTCAGGTTTAGTCTTTTTTTTATTTTTAATTTTTTTTAAAGCCACATTGACTTACATACAAATGAAAAATAAGGAATTACAATTACTTGTCAAATTGGTCTGTAATATCAACCTGATATATACATTTTGTCTATTCTTCTAAAACTCTTTTTCAGGTTTAGCTATTTTTTTATTTTTTTATTTTTATTTTGAAAGCCACATTGACTTACATACAAATGGAAAATAAAGAATTACAATTACTTGTCAAGTCCGTCTCCACATTCTTATGGCAAATGACACACTGTCTACATAAAATAGATAGATGTGCAATGGTCAAATTTGTATATTTATGTTATTTTAAATTTAACTTATGTGAAGTAGGCTATTTTTCAAACCTTTTATCTATCTATATACACATTTCGTGTACTTATCCTCTATCTTATCATTAAACATGCATATCCTTTATACATTTGTCTTATGCACACATTTAATACATGTATTTGTATAGCTATCTTGATATACTCATTAGCCTCCTGAATTTGATTGTTTCATTATCCAAGGTCATTTATGCAGTTGCAAGTCAACCTTGTGGTTACAGACTTGACCTGATTATTTCCAAAATTCAAAATTCATACTTGGCTGATTGGCCTCCTTTATTTTCTTGCCTTAAACTAACTAAATACATGTTTTGTGAAATTTGATGCTATGTATTAATATTTAAAGGCATTCATTGTATTCATCTCTCATCTCTTAAGAATCCTCTCTTCATAGAACATTAAGGAGTAATCAATAATGAAACATTTGGATTTGGTGCATTAAAAGGACTAACAAATCTACATACATCATTCGAGGGCCCTTGCGTGTTGTCTTCAATCTTTTACATATAGTTTTGGAGGTGGACCTAGGAAAACACATCTCTTTGAGACACAATGACAAACCTTACAAGACATTTCTAAATATTCCAGTCATCAAAGATCAAAGAAGAGCAGAGGAGACATATGTTAACTAGGGGAGCAACAAAATAAAAATGTACATGGCACAAAATCAGATCCAAATGCAGAGAACAAATCTGCAACCATGGAAGTGACCCAGACCGACAGACTTGACACCAAACATAGCACAAATACAGCATAGGATGTGAGACACTTCACTGATAGAGAAATAAAACCTTTCAAGACAAAAAAAAAATAGTCAAATTTTAGAAATCTTCACCAATAATATATATTCTTTAGTCAACAAATTAAATATTTCTCTCCTCTATATTTATTTTTCTTAAAATAAGTTATAATTGTATCAATCCCAATTGTCATCATTAATGCCATTTTTTATTGGATTAAGCAAAAAAGATAACCTAAACTGAAGAAAATAGCTACAGGAACAAACAAGAAAGAAAAGCCAGAAAGCTGCCGTGAAAACTCAGTAGCTCCACACAACTGCCCATAAAATAGAAAAAATTAACACAGCAAGGGCAGCAACAGTAAACTGCCATACAAAAATCCAATCAACCATACAAAGAAGCATCTCATCACAATCTACTACTCTCTGTAAACATCATCACAGACCTCCAAGAGCTGTTCTACTATCATCTATACCTTCTCCCCAACTCTCTGCTGATTTTCTTAAGGTGCATCAACTCACAATATCCCCATCTATTCTCTTCGTATTTCCTGCACTGTGCACGTAGCTTCACGAAAATTGATAACAGTAGAGAATTACGCCATGATAGGACAGTATTCTTTAATTACTCATAACTTCTCCAACTCTTAAACAAATGTAAGGTTATTATATTCCATGTGATCCATAGTTCCAAATCTGGAAGGATATTATGGTTCAAACTTACTAATCAATCACGTAAGACTTATCAGCAAATATATGCATAAAATATAACAACAGTTTCCTCTAGTGATAACTATTTTCTGATCCATTTGATGGTGATTCATAGCTGTGAGTTTCGTGTCATAGATTACATATTTAAATATTGTCAAGAAACTATTTCAAAATAGACATAAATAAATGAATATCTTTGGTGGACAATCTAGCCATACGAATCCAAGGTCTGTAATATAAACATGATATATACATTTTGTCTATTCTTCTCAAACTCTTTTTCAGGTTTAGCCCTTTTTTTAATTTTTAATTTTGTTTAAAAGCCACATTGACTTACATACTGATGGAAAATAAAGAGTTACAATTACTTGTCAAATCAGTCTTCACATTCTTATGGCAAATGACACACTGTGTATATAAATTATACATAGATGTTCAATGGTCAAATTTGTATATTTATGTTATTTTAAATTTGTATATTTATGTTATTTTAAATTTAATTTGATGTTTATTTCAAGGATATGTAAAATATATTGATAAATAGTGTAGATTTATGTGAAGTAAGCTATTTCTCTAGCCTTCTATCTATCTATCTATCTATCTATCTATCTATCTATATATATATATATTTCCATGCATTTAGCCTCTATCTTATCTTTACACATGCATATCCTTTATACATTTGCCTCATCCACACATTTATTACATGTATTTGTATAGCTATCTTCATATACTCAATAGCCACTATGGTTGCAAGGTCATCCTTGTGGTTACAAACTTGACCTAATCATTTCCTAAATTCAAAATTCATAATTGGTTGATTGACCTCCTTTATTTTCTTGCCTTAAATCAACTAAATACATGTTTTGCAAAATTTGATGCTATGTATTAATATTTGAAGGCATTCAATATATTCACCTCTCATCTCTTAAGAATCCTCGCTCATCCTAGAACATTAAGAGAGTAATCAATAATGAAGCATTTGGATTTGGTGCACTAAAATGACTAGCAAATCTACATACATCATTCTAGGGCCCTTGCGTGTTGTCTTCAATCTTTTAAACATATTTTTGGGGGTGGACCTAGGAAAACATGTCTCTTTAAGACACAATGACAAACCTTACAAGGTGTTTCTAAATATTCTAGTCATCAAACATAAAAAAAGAGTAGAGGAGACAAACATTAACTAGGGGAGCGACAAAGCAAAAGTGTGCATGGCACAAGGTCAGATCTGAATGTAGAGAATGAATTTGCAACCATTGACTTGACCCAAACTGATAGACTCGACCCCAAATAGAGCACAAATTTAGTGTAGGATGTGAGACACTTCATTGATAGAGAGATAAAACCTTTTAAGACAAAAAACACTTAGATTCTAGAAATCTTCACCAACAATATACATTATTTAGTAACAAATTAAATATCCCTATCCCCTATATTTATTTTTCCTAAAATAATTTATACCTGTTAAAATTCATCTAATTATCAATCTTGTTGAATGCACAAGACAACTGAGAGGCTGGGTGAATCGAGTGTAACAAAACTTCAAACCCTTACAAACATTCAGATCCACATTAACCTTTAAACATGTTATGATGATTAAGCATGAAAAGAAAATAATTGAAACTGAATCATAACAACACAGTTACACACAGGAGAACACCAAATTTTATGTGGAAAACCCTAAAAGGGAAAAACAACAGTGAGGATTAGCTCACAATATAATATAGTAGCAATACTGAATTACAAAGGCTTACTGCCCAAAAAAAAGGAGAATGCTCACTACAGGTGGACTCACTGCCCATTGAGAAAGAAGAGAAGAGTGGCTCACTGCTAGGATTTGAACTGATATAATTGCATCTAACCTATGCATGGAGTTCAGTTCCAATGAAGCTCAATATCCATCACAACACAAACATCTTTGCAACAACAATGAAAATAGTAGACACTTTCTGTTCACTGCATCCAATAGCCTAACACATGAAAGCTCTCACTACACTAATCAAATTCACATTATAAATATCATATCCCTTGTGTGCACCGCCATTCACGAATTCTTGACAGTTATTTATACCATCATCATCCTTGAAAACATTCTCCAAGGTCGGCAACACAACTTAACCCATAAAATTCAAATTAGGTCTAGATCTAAACATTCACGCGAAGGAAGGGAACAAATGCAGACCACATCACACCTTAGCAAAGAACTAAATCCACTTTGACATGCTTCATCACGCTTTCACTTTCACCAAAGCACAACCACAAATAGTACATAAACAACCAAGTTAGCCATCCTTGTGTTAACATCATGAACTTTTAAATGCACGCTTCCTCAAAATCAGACGATGACATGCGAACCATACAGCAAGATCAAATATGTTCTAGAAACATCCACAAGCACCTGAAAACCAACAAATTCCTTTATAACATCTTTCACCTGAAGAAACTTCACACTGGAGTACTTAACTAGCTATATCATGCTCTGTCATCATCTGCAACTTAAGAAATGTACTTACAGAGCACCAAACCATGAACCACTTGAGATGAAGGAAACTATAGACTTTATAAGCACACAACCAGAACTGCAACACCTAAAACCATTCTGCAGAGAAATGCAGAGCAAAATACTTTCTCCCAGACACACTACAAACACTGTCAGACACTGTTCTCAAACTGGTGAACACAACTTCTACTGCATAGCGATCTGGAGCACCAAAATCTAGATTTAGCATCTTCAAACACTTCTAAACCACATATCCAAATTGCACACTTAGATATTCAATTAGGAAGAAATGTGGAGCAAAACTCGATCATAACTCTGTTAAGCCAAAACACATCTTCAACACACTATTTCTTTGTTAATCAAATTTACTCAAAAGCACTTGGCAACCAAGAAATAGAAGAATATTCTCAACATATTTAGCACCTCCTCAAAGCAATCAAATCATTTTAACACAACAACTCAATCAAACAACAACAACCTCATCAGAAGACATAGTTGACACCAATGACAATACAAGCTTGTTGACATCAATGACAACACCGATTAACACATACTTGCAACAAATCCCAACTATCATCATTAATACTATTTTTTATTGAATTAAGCAAAAAGATTACATAAATAGCTAAAGAAAATAGCTATAGGAATAAACAAGAAAGGAAAGCCAAAAGGCTACCATGAAAACTAAACAACTCTACACAACCGCCCACAAAATAGAAAACACATAGCAAGGGTAGCAATAGTAAACTACTAGCACATGACTACCATACAAAAATCCAATCAACCATACAAAGAAGCATTTCATCAAATTATCTAATTAGTAGCAGTCCATACTCCTTTGACTTCCTCACTATCTTTAGCAAAGGAATAGAAAAATCTAGATCCCATTCCCAATACAAATCAATTGTCTGCATTAATGATCTTGAAAGGCATCATGGATTGCAGATGTATCCTATTGGGCTAAATGAAGCTTCATGATTGAATTCTGACCTTCAAGAGTTTGAAGTTGAGCTTGAAGAGACTGAATAGTTCTTTCCATGTCAATGTTGGTCTTCAGGTAGTCATGGAGGATGGCAATTAGATTAGCAATTTGAAGAGACAATCTTAAGCAAATCATTAGAATCTCAAGTTGCAAGGGTATGAAAGTATTGGAGAACACAACCAAGCAATAGGATTTTCAAAGGAAGTTGAGAATAACTTGCCTGCAAGTCTGGGTGAGAACATTGTGGAGGGGAGAAGCACCAAGAAGTGCACATTTCCAAGACCGAGCTTGAGGGAAGATAGTAGGGAGTATTGAGAAGAGCTTAAGCCAAAAGTTACGAGCATGGGAAAGAACCAGAAAGCATGTTTAATATCTACTCATTTTTGGCACAAAGTAGACAAGAAGGGGAAGAAGATAGGAATTTAAGGCTATCACCAATGGACAATTTGATGTGCAGAACCTTCCATGTTGTCAATTGAGATTGAGCATTAGCTTTGGACTTCCATATTTGTAAATTGAGTTTATTCAACTTTGGGTGATTAAATTTGCATTTGCATTTGACATTGAGGCATGGTGAAAGGGAGATTGGAGAGAGGAGTTGTTTATAAATTTAGTTTTTAGGGGAAAGAAACAATTGTTGCACTTATTAGGCCACCTCCAATCTTTTAGAAAATTAGCATGGCAATGCGAAGATGGAAGGCCAATGAGTTCAGAAGGAACAAGCAGTTGGAAAATGAAAATACACTATTTGGTGGAGGGAGATAGATTGAACTACGACTTGAGCTATTGTCGAGACTTCTAATTGAAGGAGGTTGAGTCCCAATGGTCTTGAAAAAGCAAGGTTCTTTTTTACATAAATGTTTTCCTTTAAATTCATCAATGATCCCTAAGGGATTGATGTCTTGCTATTGACCATGCCATGTCAACTTCATTGAGGTCACTTACCAAGTGCATTCCAAATGGAGTTGAACAAAGCAGACTCATGTGTTTTGAAGAAATGAGCAAGAAGGAGCTTTTCTTTTCAATTAACTTGAACCCATGAGTTACTAGTAGAAGCAGATTGGATACGAAATCAAACTAGATGCTTCTAAGGAGCCTCCCCTTCCAATGCCCGCACTATCCATTTGGTTGTAAGGTAGATACCCTGAATGAGAGGGTCGATAATTCCCAATCCCTCTCTATCTTTTGGCTGAATATAGTGTAACCAAGATGTGGGTGGGTGTCCTTTCTAGTTGCCCCATTTAGCCCAAACAAAGCTCCTTATCAGCTGAGTCAGAACTTGATTATAAAAGGATTTTGAAGGTAGCTAGCATGACAAATATAAACATGGCTCACCAACAGGATTTTGTTTGCAACCTAAATGTGGCCCACCATAGATAAGAAACAGTTGGTCCAGTTCATAAATTTGCTTTTGATTTTGGTCATGAATCATCTCCACATATCTTTGAGGGACACTCCAATGCCAAAGAGGATACCAAGGTATCTAGTAATGGTGTCATGCTTCACTTCTCGCCATTCACTAGTAATCCAAGGGGGATGTTGGTTGGGGTTGGTCATAATGAATTCAGTTTTATGCATTGCCAATTTAGAACCTGAGATTGTGCAAAAAAGTTCCAATATGTCCAGCGTGTGGGTCACTTCATTGAATTTTTTTTGAATGAATAGCATACTATCATCAAAAAAATGAGAGTTGAGAGCTTTTACATTACCAAGTAGAGAAATACCATGGATGAGCTTTGTGGCAAGCGCATGCTGAAGTAAGTAACCAAGAGCATCGACAACTAAAATTAAGAGAAAAGGAGCAATGAAGAAGCCTTGACGTATGGATTTTTGTAGGAGAATCTTGGAGAAAGGGATCCATTAACAACAACTCTAGCATTCACATCCATGAACAACATCTTGATTTGTTCACATAGCTTGGGACCAAAACCTAATCATTTTAACATGTTAAGAATAAAGGGAAAATGAATGCAATTGTAAGCTTTATCAAAATCAAGCTTGATGATAAGAGCATCTTGAACAGTTTGTTGTGCCCATTTTGTGGCTTCCTAAGCAAGAACTAAGTTGTCTAGAATAAATCTTCCACCTAATAATCTAGTTTGTTCTAGTTGTACAATCTCTTATGTGATGAATTTTATTCTATAGGCCAGAGCTTTGGCAATGATTTTGTAGGATGTGTTAAGGAAAGTAATAGGCCTCCAACAATTCACGGTATCTTTGTCTTTGCCTTTACGAAGGAGTTTGATTAGACCTTAATTAATGACTGCCCCCAAGTAATTTTTTCAATGCCTTCTATGTAGACGTGACATAAATCTCATCGTATGTGAGGCTAGAGAGCTCTGTCGAATTCATCTAGAAGGCCATCTATTGTTGGGCTCTTTTCCAACACCAAACAACACAGAGCTTCATCAATCTCTTCTATGGAAAGAAAGTGGTCAAGGAAATGATTGTACTCAGTGTCTATTTTACAAGGGATGCAACATGACACACTTTCTTCAATAATGGGAAGAAGGGGATCTCTAGTTGATTTGTCAATGAAAAGTTTTTTGTAATGTTCATAAAAAGTTTTCATTATAGTAGCAAGGCCAGTATGCACTTGACACCATTAGCAAATTTTATGCTAGAAATATGCTCTTTTTTATACTTGTGTTGTAGGTATTGGAAGAAAAATTTGGACCCTCTATCTACATCTTTTATCCATTGATGATGTACATGCACTTGAGCTCCTTTGCCTTTATAAATAGCCAAATTTTGAAGGAGATTCTTAGTGTTTTCCACCGACTACCAGACTGAGATATTATGGGGATTAGAGGCAAGGATAGAATGGTTGTGTTCTTGCTATCCTTTAAGGAATTTTTCAAGTCTATGTTGCTTGGCAACAACTCTTCGACCATAGTCATGAAGAAACAAGGTGCAATGGGCAATGGTTCTCTCCCACCAACTAGTCCATCTATCCTGTTGTGGTTTAGGTTCAACATTCCAAATAGTAAGGAGGCCATCACTATAGTCCCAGTGCTTTAAGTGGGAAACATTTAGCTTAAAAGGAATATCATTAGGGAGGGGGGTGGAATCATTGAAGGAGAGTGGTGAAAATGGGGAGATGATATGAAAGTGTGGCAAAGAGATCAAGATGGACAGGAAGGCCAGTAGGTGAGGGGAGAATATGACAATGGGAGAGATATAAAAGCTTCAACCAGCTCATTTTCCTCAAAAAGCCTTCTCAATAGTTGTGCCATGTAAACCAATGCAACATTTGAAGGTTAACTTTGCCCAAAAGAGGGTCGTGAACAAATAGAGAGTTGCGAGCCAATGTCCACGTATCGAATTCAGCATGAGATAAATGGGAGGAGTTGTTCCAACTGAGGTCAACTAGGTGTTCTGCCATGTTGAAATCACTCCCAAGACCCACTCAACATTAGGGAGGCAAAGACTAAGCCATTTCCAAAGCTTGGTTCTCTCATCATGGGAGTTAAGAGCATAAATAGAGCAAAACCTAAGTATAGTGTCTTGTATGAGAATGGTAGCCCAAACACAACAATTAATAGGGTTAGATTTACAAGCCATAAGTTGTTTGGCAAGCCAAGGTGCAAGACCCAAAACCGCTCCATCGCCACCATTAGAGTGGTTGGTGTGGATAAAGAGAACCTCTTGCCAAATGGATGAGAGAGTAGCATCCAATTGTATCGCGCTGACCTTAACTTCTTGAAGCATGATAATATCATAATGGTTATTCTAAATGGATTGCTTGACCTGAAACTTACAGCCAAGGATTGTCAAACCCTAAACATTCCAAGATTGGACATGGCACTTCATTGGGAGGAATTGGGAAGAGTTTCCTCATCCACAAAAGAACATTTAGTTGGTTCTCTAGAGAGTAAGCTTGATCGTTCGTAATACCATCTTCGCAGAAACATTCTCGAGAGGGGGATCATGATTGCGTCCACAAATGGCTGTCTGGTTGAGACAATGAAACCACATTAGAGGGAGTACTCTTAGACTCAATAGGAGCCTCTTTCCTTTTATTAGAGGCCTTCTTCCCAACCTCTATCACAACATATTTGAAAGATTTGGATCCAGTGGGAGAGGGAGGATGATACGAGGAGGATGGGATGGAAGGTGAATGGGGGGTTTGGGGGCGATGGCGGGTTAGAAATGGATGATAGTTGGTTAAGGTTAGGGAGGTGGAATGAACAACAATAGAAGATTTATAGTTGACCTCAACAACAACCTCATTAACTGATGTGAGCTACTAGGAGATGGTTGTTGTGGGTTCAAGGTTTGCAGACTGTGCAACCTTGAACGAGATGACCTTCCCTACGACAATACAAACAGACATTTGGCTTATTTAAATAGGTGATTCGTTGGTCAATCTCAAACCCAGGGCCAACTAGTTTGTTAGTGTCACTATTAGGAAGGGGTCGAGTTAAGTCCATCTCCATGCAAGCTCTAGACTGGACATGCAAGTTGACCCATTTATTAGAGTGTTGTTTACACCAAAGAATTCTGCCCAATTGAGAGGCAATGTCTTGAAGGAATGGGTAGAAGGCTAGCTTAAGAAAAGGAAATTCAACCCACATAGGGTACTATGATTTAGAAATCCTTTCTAGATGGAAATTTAGGTCCTAGGCTTGGACATAACATGTTTGGCCACAAATAATCCATGAGCAGAGCAGCCCTAGCATGGTCTGGGTTGACAAATGTACAAGGAATGTATCCCCTACCCAGTCCCCTAATTAATACTAATTAGCCTAGACTACACTTAGGAAAAGTTTATTTTCCTCTCCAAGATGTACATGTATTTTATGTATATATGCACATATTTTTTCCCAAGGAAAAAAACTCATAGTTTCAATTGATAAAAGAAATTACATATGGAAGAAACAGCAAAATGTTTTCCAGGAAAACACACAGAAATAAAGAGGAGAGAAACAGCAACAAGAAAAACTCCCCAAAAAAGGAGAGAGTAGAAGACCAAAGAGACCTTTAACCAACACACCAAATTATCCACAAAAGAGGAACATTCAGAACCCACAAAAGACACACAAACAACTTGCCTGAAAAATAAAACCTCCAAAGTGTAGCTACTGCATATGTTGCAGCTTCAAAAACCGAGCAGCAGAGTCAACATGCCCCGAGGAGTAGAACAGCAGATACAGAGAGTCAACAGATGCGCATATACATATTATGCATATGTATATATAATAATACATATTAAAGCATCCAAAGGGATCCCTATATAATAATACGTATATATCTTATATATGAATATAGGCATGCACGTCTCCACAATAAGACAGACCCCTTAAGTATTGGGAATCAAGGCAGCTCAGAGTGCCCTCAAACACAAGTAAATACATGTGAGCTAACAATTCGGTTCTGGTTTCCCTTTATATGTATTATCAGCACTAGAAATTTTTCTGTTGGTTTAGAACATGGCATGGTTTTTCTGGGCTGCAGCTGTGATTTCAGCTGGTTTAACAATTATTCTGCTGGAAGTTACAAAGATTATATTGTGGAAACCACTACATTTCAAAAAGCTCTTTGAAGCTCAAGGAATCCAAGGTCCTCCTTATAAGTTAATCTATGGGAATGCTCCTGATATTGTTAGAATGGCCAGCCAGGAGTGCTCTGACCCATTGCCACTGTCAGGACACAACATAGTTCCTAGAGTTCTTCCAGCTTTTCATCAATGGAGGAAAACCTATGGTACATGTTTATTCTCTCCATCTGAAAACTTTTAAATAACCCGAGTTCAAAAGAATTAGTTAAGCAGCATTTCTCAATGAAGTTTATATCTATGGATTTTGTCACTGGTTACCATACAGGATGCAACCCTATAACACGGATATTGCAATATCTTGATTAGTAGTAAGAAGATAAGGATCTATGTCACCCAATTCATGAAGTATGTATTTATGTGTGATGCAGGTCAGGAGTATGTTTACTGGTTCGGAAATAAACCCAGGCTTTATGTTCCTGATCCTGAGCTTGTGAAGGAGATATTATCTAACAAGTTTGGGCACTACAAAAAAATTCTAATGAATCCTGGCCCAAAGAAGCATCGGGGCCTTGTAGTATTAGAGGGTGAAAAATGGGCACAGCATAGAAGAATCATTAATCCTTCTTTTCATATGGAAGTCTTGAAGGTAAAATCTTAAAATTCCACAATTGTGAGAATTTGAATAGATATTTGATCGTAAATCTTGTGCACAATAGGATTACTTCTCGCAGGGTATTTAGTATTTTCACACTATTACAACATGCTGTAAGGTTTATTTTCTCTTATGCCCAAGAATCTGTGTAATAAGATTTTCAATTATACCCCTAAAAGTCTAAGTGTTCCGCTTCTGTGCTTGTTGACTCTTACAGACATGAGGCAGTTTTGTATTTATTGATGATTTGCTTTCGCTAAGAAATCAAATCCTTAATTTTTCTAATATATCTTCAATGTCAGGGCATGATTCCTGAAATTGCAGAGTGTGGGACCAATATGATTGAAGAATGGACGAAATTGGTATCTTCAGGTGCCAATGATATTAATGTTTTGAAAGAGTTTTCTCGTCTTACATCAGATGTTATTTCACGCACAGCATTTGGAAGCAGTTATGCAGAGGGAAAACACATGTTCCATTTACTGTCCCAAATAATCCTGCTCACATTTGAAAGAAATCGCACTGTTCATCTTCTTAAAAGTTTTAACCTTAAAAGTACTTTGTTGTCAGAATTTGCCTAGAAATGTTTTATTGGGATGCTAGAACATGTGGGTACCTTCCTTTACATTTTTCCATCATATGTAATTTCTCAAAAATGTTTCACAAACTGCCATCTAAAAGGTATGGTTCTTAAAAGTGTTACACTGTTATAGAAAGGGTTTCAACTTCAAGTGGTTTCTGCTTTTCAAGAATTCGCTCTCATGTTGCAAAACCTATGCACACAAGAGATTGATAGCAAATGTACAGAAGAAACACATATGAGATGAAAGATTTCTGGAACAAATCAGAGGCTTCTCATTAATGTAAAATTTCTGCTTGTAGTAGGAATACAGAGAATAAAGTATTCTTGGATTCCACAAACGTCATTCGTATTCCCATTCATTTCAATATTTATCAATTTATGAACTGTTCACAAGCTGTCTAGTAGCTACAATACTCTTACAACCAATTATCTTTTGCCCCACTAGGCTGGAACTTCAACTAAATGGCTTCAACATCGGAATCGGTAGTCTGATTCCACAACAATCCCCCTTAGATAAGAGCTTCAAATAATAAACATCCAATAAATAATTTGCTTCATCAACTCTACTCCCCCACTAACATGAACCTTTAAATCACAATGCCGTGTGATATTTTGGCCTACCTTAAGATGATTCTAATTTCTAAATGAAACTCAACTGCAATCTTTACTTGCCTATCTCTTTGGCAACCGCTGGATACATCTTGTGTTAGATGGCTTTTGACCGTGACTTCTGTGAGCGTTGGTTGCAGTCAGCCAACCTACAAAGACATCAGTAATTTCTACTTACCCAATGCCTAAAAGCAATTTCCTAAAGTTGGAGCATTCCCTCTATACAACGATTTCTGTAATCTGTGATCCAATTGCTGACTCGACTGCTCTGCAAGTACATCAATGCCCATTGAATAGACCTTCTATGTAATCTCCTTTGCATTCAATTGACATATAGCATCTCAGTTCTCCTGAATCAACTATTGTAGGATGAACTTGACCTGTACCTCCAATAACCATTTTTAAGTTGACTTATTATTGAAGTTAAATCAATTTGGGTTCTATGTTCCCTGCTAAGTATATATTCTCCATCTCATTGAATCATCTTTTCACAGGGTGTGAAACTTAAAAAAAACTTCAAATATATGATCTATTTAAGCATTGACATTTATGAGAGAATTTACAACATCCTCCAACATGTTTTTCCTGTTATAGATTGCATCTTGTTTAAGAGTAATTTTTTAGAATCATTCACAAGGAGCTAACTTCTTTCCATATTGTAATTAACTGTTACATTAATCATTAATGTGATTTGATCATTTTCATATCAGAATGAACAAGGTTCAAAAAAGTCACAACTATTACTTTAGATTTGCAATGTTGTATTGTGATCAGTCCTGCACATCAAATAACTTCAAAATGTTCATTACCCAGGGAATGACATATGCACGTGAAAGTTCTCTAGTATTAAGTTACAATGTCTAAGGTGCCCTAAATTGCAAACTCAATATTAGCAACAATGAACTATCTTAATCAAACTTAAATGCATTTCCAATCTTGCTCAGCTAGCCAATGTGAATCTCTACTTGTAATCAGAACAATTCAGATTTTACAGACAGTTCAGTTTAATAATTAATTTGCTATTTCATAATCATATATAACAACTCCTGTTCACATAGATCAGTTTGCACTTAAGTGCTTATGCAGAAATTGTTATGCAAACTTGCTTTTTCCTAAGCGATTTGAGATAAACACTATTTTTCTCGACCTTTGTTATTGCTTTTCATTTTCCTAGACCATTGTTATCATCATTAAAACAAAATACTGCCAACCTCAGGTGACAAATAGTACTAACAATCGCGACACAGAATATGAATCTTCATAGAAGTGCATGCTAAACCACAGAGAGAAGCCGATTTGTGTACTTACAAATACAATTAAAAATTCACAAATTCAATAATGTGGTTGTATCCACATAACAAACCTACAAACAACTTATACTGTCCATTGTAAGTCTTGAGAGTAATTCGTGAAACACATGCATGTGGGCCCTGTTTACTCAGTTTCCTTTGATAAGGAAGCAAATACAAAGCATCTCCCATAAGGGTATGTTTGGTTTGTGGTGCTCTTGACGCAAGATTGCAATCAATTCAAGTCACACAAGGGGTCTTCAATGTAAATTTTCAATCCCCAAAAAGATTCATCATCTTCAAATTCTTATTATCTCACCTCTTCCTGAAATTTTGAAACTCTAAATTCATCATCTTCATTGATCATAAAGAAACTCGAAACAAGACATAACCCTCGACTTCACTGAACACTCACAACAACAGACAAACGTTTGCATCATGAAGAACTTTCACATTAACCAGTACTCCATTGAAGAAGAAACTATCATCAGAAAGAACAAACCTTCTCAAAACCCATCAATTATCAAACGTCAATTCTAAAAATCCTATATCCAACAAAGGCAACTTGAAGTGCACATTGACAACATCCACATTACTTGGTCAGCAAATATAAAATACTCTGTCAGACATCTTCTAAGCTGATAAACAATATCAACCGTTCACCATATTGTAAGGCCTTTCTTATGATCAGATGGTTCAATGACCAAAGGTGATTTTTTTCCACTCTAAAATAAGGTGATTATTTACCACTTTTGCACATGAATGAGGAGATACATGGACTGTGAAGTGACATTTGCTGAAAGCAGCAAGTCTTTAATTCAAATCCTAAACATTTTTCCAGTTAAAAAAATTAAACACTTTGATCTCTAAGCAGAGTGATAGTGTAAGCATCCCACAATTGTATGGGAGAACATCTATTCTGCAACAGTAATTAACTTTAGAATTGAACAAACTTAAACACTTGAAAATCATTATAGTGCAATTAGAATAATAGTGAAACGTGATATCTCACACTTGGTTTACAAAGAATTAACATCCTATCTGGGCCTAGTAGCTACCAAAAGAACCCTTCTAGTTTTCCATCCATCCAATGCAATGGAGGACCTGATAAAAAAATAGTAGGGCCTACTAGCTACCAAAAGAACCCTTCTAGTTTTCAAGACATCCGATGCAATGAAGAACATGATAAAAACAAAGTAGTTGTATCAACATTTGAGTAGAATCACATTCCCAAACAATATTCCTGTGCCAATAAAAATATAAAAACCAATATTTCAACTATCATAATGTGTTTTCAAAAACTGAAATGTTCTATAATGCAGCTGTCACGAATGCCTTCATGCGTGCAATTTCCTCTACAATCAAAAGTAAAACTACTATTAGGAGACAGAGATTAATAAACATTACTTATTATGGTGAACTACGAATTGCCTCCAGAAGTTCATTGGCGATGCCACATACATTTAAGTGTTTAATGTGCCTCATATCTTACCCTAGCTTCTCATACAAGATGTATTTTTGAGAAAACCAACCTAGGGATTCATAATTGTATTATGGTTCACATTAGCACAAATACTGTTTCAAAAAAGAAAAAACATTAAAAATAAGTCAGAATGGATCCATCAAGACACAATCACCATTATCTAGACTGAATCTACATGTCATCTCTTTTTACAAAGTTTACAATTACAGCTTATAAAATATAGCTATTACATGTTCATATTTATCTGTTTTTTCTTGGGTAGATTGTTGCAATATTCTTTTCTCCATTCATTTACTGCTCAATTAGTTACAACTTTGCAATTGATTGTTGTTATAAATGCTTTTCCTTATAACGCATGTATGTTTCAGCAATTATGAGTGATGTCCACTGGGTTTACCCCTATGCCCCAGATCAATAACATAGAGGTCAATATTAGTCAAGACAGTTACCACCCACATGCTGTAAGAATCTTTGTTTCAAAGATTTCAGATGCAAAGATTCATGTTTTCATAAACAGCCAATGCTTTCCTCATTTATGGGAAACAACAACGATAAGTGGACAATAACCTTATATTTACTACGGAAAAAATAAATGTGTCTCTGTCTTCTTAATCATCCCCATATTATAACATCAATCTCCCACGACAAAAATGCTAACCAAAAACATGACCTGATGCTGCCAAGATAAGCATTAAGAATTCTTTTTAACTTGAATTGACGCATGCAATGCCACTTTCTGCCTCACTTGAATAATTATATTTTGGGATAAAGAGCTGATATTACCCAGTTATTTGCAACAAATTGTCCCCTGCTACGAATTAACCATCGTGAGATGAAAAGAAGCTATAACTTTGGTTCTTCAGACCCTACTATTTATTTTATGGTGAATAGGTGATACATTGAAAACTGTACTATTCCCATGAGGAAGCACTAAGCAAAAGCTGAATGCTATACTAATAGCAAATCACCAAAAGATTGACTCAAAACAAATGCAGCTAATTTCCAAAATATATATTACTGCTGGTCTGCTAGAGATATTGACAAATTGGAATATGAGAATTTCAGCATTCTAGAGTTGACACCACAATAGCCTAGTGCCAGGACATAGAATTTTAGCATGTTGAAGTTCAGTTTATTACAAAGTGACATGAGAGTCTAGAAATCCTATATGAGGAGCATGTTTGGGAATGAATCCAAACAAATGAAGGGTTCCGGTTCCTGACAATTTTATTATCTATAAAGGAAATTGATATAATAATTCAAGGATATTAGAGACATTTACGTCCTTTAGATACAAACTTATAACTGCAAATTAAACTACTCTTGTCAACTCTCATTAATGGCTCAACTCGTTTGCCTCAGAACTTTTTGAATGTCATATAGCACAATATGATTTGACTTGATCCATGTTTGCTTACTGATTCCTTTCTAATCCCCATTTGTAATGCTGTAAAGATGTAACCAATGAAAAGAGATTCCTAGATTATAGAAGGAGGTTTTAGAACTGTTGATATCCCTAACTTGTTAAATTTGAGTTTACTGTCCTATATAAATTCACTGAGGATTGATATATTCTAGGAATAACTTTTTATAACAGATTTCTTCCTACAAAAGAGAATATGCAACTATGGTTTATGAGAAAGGAGATCAGAACATGTGCAAGACAGGTGATTGAAAGCAGGGAGAGGACTGTTGGCATTGAAAAGTCACTGGACTATGGTACTGATTTACTTGGACTAATGATGAGTTCCAACAAGAAACAAGGAGGGAAAGTGCAGAATAGCATAACATGACAACAGATGAAATAATTTCTGAATGCATAACTTTCTATATAGCTGGACAGGAAACTACAACAATCCTCTTGACATGGACCATGATCTTGCTGGGAATGCATCAGGACTGGCAAGAACTAGCACGTAAGGAGGTCTTAGAAATGTGTGGGAAAAATGATTTTCCAAATGCAAACACTGTGAATGGCCTAAAGATTGTAAGAATACATAGCATTAACCTTATCCAGATTTCATTTTTTCCCTTGATGGTCTGTAACATGTTTTGTTTCCATAATATTCTATTTAAACTATTTGAAATGCTGGGAAAAATAGCAGAGGATTTGCAGGTAGTCTATGTTTCTCAGATATTTGTTCTATTCCTTAAAACTATAAAGACAAACTTTGATTAGTAGATAAATATATGGGGCATCCTTACTATTGCAGGTGGGGATGATTTTCAATGAATCCTTGGGACTTTATCCACCTATAGTGGCAATAAACCGACAAACGTATAAGCCAATGAAGCTCGGAAGACTCTCAATTCCTGCAGGTACTCAGCTTCAGATTCCAATCCTTGAAATGCACCATGACCCATCTTTGTGGGGAGACGACGTGTATGAGTTCAATCCAGGTCGGTTCAGCGAAGGAATTTCAAAGGCTGCCAAGCATCCAATGGCATTCATGCCATTTTCATTAGGCCAAAGGATTTGCATTGGTCAAAACTTTGCACTATTAGAGGCCAAAGTAGTACTGGCCATGATTCTTCAACGGTTTTCCTTTGTGATTTCACCTAATTACATCCATGCACCTGTACATTCGTTCTCGCTTAAGCCCCTATATGGAGCTCAGGTCATTCTCCGCATGAATTAAATTAAATAGTGAACAATCGTGAGTAAATATTTGACATTCTGAGATCTTGAACTGCTAGAATTTAGATTATGTGGTATGAAAATGCAGTACATAAACAGATGAGTTTGATATGAAGCATGTAAAGTTTTTTAATATTTTAGAATAAGGATTTTAATGTTATTATAATGTGAATTGGATCTGTATGCAATATTGTGAGGATATTAATCAATACTTGCAATTTTAACGGTGAATAATTAGATTTCAATAAATTAATCATATAATTATTCTTGTAATCACTCACAGGCCAATGGCAACCTTGTCACATTTGGCCATCTTCACCATAAAATGGTAATTTCAATATTTTATATTCTGTTTGAAAGAGTTGGGAATTCATATCAAAGTTCAAACTTTAAATTGTTATTTAATTGAAGCAAAGCAAATGGCTTCACTTAGAAGAAAAATAAGCCACAAAATCTTTGAAGAATGCATGTTACATGTAAATACAAAGCATATGTTCAAAAATGGTTTATGATGTATGGCTGCCAATTCTTGCACTTGGTTGAAAAGAGAACAATTTTTTTAGACTCTTGCACTCAGATGAACAATGCTGAAGTTTTCAATGGATGGGATTTTGGTTTATGATTTAAGGCGGCCAGTTCTTGTAGTTGATTGAATTTTTTAATTTTTTAGAACTTCTAAACTTGGTTGAGGAGAGAACAATGCTACTCCTGTCTTCTCCATTCTTCCCTAGCATTCTCTTAACTGATAATTCCTCTCCAGTCAAGGCCACTGCTTCTAATGATGATGATATTAAATGTGAAATTAGACCTAAGATTGGCATGAATATCTCAAATCCAACAAAGGTATTACCAGAGTATCCGATCAAAACATTAAAGAAACCTCAGTACACCATTCCCAAAAATTAAACATTTCTCTCTCCCTTCATGGCTTTAAGGAGGAGAATTAAGACTTAAATTTTTTATATAGATCAAGTTGCACAATTCAACAAATGCATTTGTTCCTTTTCAAGGGAAACAATTTCAAGCGTTAACAATAGCTAGCCAAAGAAGATGTCTAACCAGCTGTAAATGCAAACATTTCCTTCTATGCAGTGCTGATAGCAAATCCAAAGAGGGATTCTGGGTTTCTGAAAGGGAATACCTTCCAACCTTGGAGCTTATGGAAGCGCACAGTTCCAGGGTATTAGCCCACAGCAGTCTGTATGCTTAGCCACATTTCCTAGTAAAGAATGGAAGCAACAACACAATGTAACATGTTAACTTCCTTAATAATCAACACTTCATTTTTTTCTTCCCTTCTCTATTCTTCTTGAATCTTTTTATATAGCAAAATATGACAACTTTGTAATTTTTAATTTCTATTAGTATAATTATTTCTTTTTCCTCTCCCTTTGTTTCCTTCCTTCTTCTCCAACTTGGTCCCTTTCTTTCTTTTTTAACAATCCTATTTATCATTATATTTTCATTATCTCTGAATGTGATCCAAAAGATTGATGCAAATAAATTTATACAGTTAAATCTAAAAAATAAAAATCATAATCAACACTTATCAAACTCCAACAAGATACTTTTCAAAGATAACACTGATGTCTATTGATACTTTATAGTCGGTGCTCTGCAAACTTTATTACTAGCAAGGATTTTCGGAGTGTGTTTTTTATAACACTGATGTCTATTGATACTTTATAGTTGGTGCTATGCAAACTTTATTACTAGCAAGGATTTTTGGAGTGTGTTTTTTAAAGAATTACTTGCAGGAAACAAAAAAATAGTAGCCTTCCCTAACCTTTAGAGTCTTTAGGAGAAGAAACTGCAAGAGACGTTTTAAAAAGAGGCATTCTCCACGCATACTGCGTGGCATTAGTTCAGACACGTCGCTTGTTAGCCATTGTGGATTTCCTTTACCCAATATGAGGAACACCTCTTCTCCTTGGCAAACCCTGTTAGGGTTTTCTTCTTCTATTAAATTGTCTCTCTCCTCCCGTGCAGAACATAAGCGGGCGCCTCAAATTTGAGGTCATATGTGCATTTCTGTGGTGGGGCGAAGGGGGACAACGTTTATTACATGAGGCGTTTAAAAATGGTTTCGCCTGAAAAAAGGCCTGGAGCTACGAGGCCATGAAGTTTTGGCTGGAGCTCTTCACTGTCATTAAACCAAGTTTCATTATTTGAAACGCGTTGTCTAAAATTGGGGGAGGGGATTCAATAGCTACATATGGTAGCTTTACATTGTTGTGTGGCACCATAGCAACAATTGAAGCATTGTTATCTATTGGGTCCTTTCCCCCGATACATTTTTTGGGAATATAATGTAATGTGACATTTTACAATTATGTAGTAAAAGAAAAAGAACGATGGGAGAATGGTGCTTAGGGAACTATTGAGGATACAAGTTATGAAAACTTCAAAAGTGCAATCCCTTGATTTGAGTTTATGTCAATTAAAAAGAAATTCCTCTGACACTAGTAGTATTAAAACTCAAAACTAAGGTATGATATTAAATGAAGGGAAATATGAAACAATTTTCATCTTGCAAGGAAAGATGTCACAAGTTATTAGATCTACACAAATTCTAGTAACATTTCAACATAATATCACATAATAAGAATGAAAAAAATAGAACAATCATATAAGAGAAAATTGATATATTGTGAAAAAATTTTAGGAAAAACTTGGCATCTAAAACACAAAAACCACAATAACAAAATAGTTACAATACAATATTAGGCTCAAACCTTCACATGGAGATCAACACTCTCAATCAAAGAGGAAACCATGCAAGATATAACATTCTTCAACAACAATGAGCAATCATTGTTGCATTCTTAATGAGATCAATCCAAGAACAAATGAGATCCACACGTCCCCCTCCATGCTTCTTAGGATCTCTTGAAAAGGCAACTCAAGCCTCCAAGTGCTTACACCCAGCTTCACTCACAATGAACAAATACAAGTGGTGTCTAATTTCCATCCCAAACCTTTTATTTATAGGCAATAGAGAAACAAGCAAGGGAATACTTACTAACTTTTCTTGTCACCATTATTTAATGCCCCAAGCACCAATAATCAATGCACCTAAGTGCATCTCCAAGGCGGGTATCCAAGTATGTCACTAGGACCAAATGACAACATATTCTCTAAAGCACATCAATTGCACTCTTCAAGCCTAGAACTCAAGATTGGCTTATTGAATGCATTTACAATGACCTCAATATATTAAATGCATTCCTCAAATGGGCCCAATAAACTATGTGCTTATTAAAACCATGACTTTGTTGAACACACCAGGATACTAAGAAGGGGGGTGAATCAATATCTTAACAAACTTCAAATCCTCCTAAGTAGATTAAAACTTAAGCATTACAACATTAGCATAAACATGAAAGATCAACACAATGCACATCAACACATAACACCAAATATACGTGGAAAACCCAAGAAGGGAAAAACTACGGTGAGGATTAACTCACAATATATGAAGCTCAAAATAACAACTTTGTTTTAGAGCTACAACCCAAGGAAGCTACTACTTCATGCTGACTTTGTTTTAGGGCTACAACCTAAGGAAGCTACAACTCCTTGCAAACTTTGTTTTAGGGCTACAACCTAAGGAAGCAACTACTCCCTAATTTGAGAATGAATTTAGGAAAGATTACATCATGACAGTCCTTCTACTGTCTGAAAATTGACATTGAAGCTCACACCTTTGATGATTGCAATGCTGCCTCTTCACACTTTCTTCTATTGATTGGATCAGTTAGGCACACTCTACACTTCCCTCCTGTCACAAAAATATCTTCAAGATGAATTAAGACAACCTTTAACTCTTCTGCTCTTTCTCCTTCAGTCGCACATCATAATGCATGTAATATTCACACTCTACTCTTTACACGTTCATATATTCGTTTTCACAATCATACCTCACCTAGATTAACTAGGTTTCCAATATATACATGACATTACATTGATTACATTACAAGTCGGCCAATACAATAAGAATATTACATTTTACAAGTCGGCCAAAGATCACAACACATGAAACATGCATAGGGAAAGCCCTATCATGAACAACACGCTACTTCAAAAGGAAACACATGCCTTGTGGATCCCAATTCATGCTTAGTCTAGTCCTAAACATCATTCACAACATCATTCTTCAAGGGATAACATCCACACTTTACACAATTTTAAATTAGGTCTCCCTTAAGCAAGAAAACATGAACCAAGTAGCACATCAGACTTCACAATCTTGGCGGTACTCATGAATGATTAAACATTGCTTGTTCTTCTTCCAGATGAGTCAGCAAGACCTATGCATCATCTTCAAACACTTCTTAAACTCCGCACAACAACAACATTGTGGTGCATACCTTCAACATTCTCCAGTCAGCCAGACAGAGGCATAGCCTGGCAGAATCAACATTCCAGACCACAACCAGTATCGGAGAGAGCAGAAAACACCTTGTGGAGCACTTGGAGACAACATAATATCATTAGGACCATCTACCATCAGTCTATGTACAATTTCATCTCACAACAAGTTGATGCACATTATCAACATATGTCCTGAGAATAGGTAGGTATCCAGAACTATCTGTATCACATCTGTCAATTGAAAACTAAGCTTGCAGACCTTCAAAACACCTGAAACTCATATGGATTGGTGCAGTCATAGGTAGGAGGGTTCACTAAGTGAACAGTCCAAACCGTATAAGAGTAAACACAATGAAAGAAAATCAAACATAGAATGCAAATGCAGATTTAGTCATTCAGTATATCAGAGATTCAAAATACAAACATGTCAGCAACATGCCAGCTTACAGATTGGGGCTCACATGCCTGATTCTCCAGTTACAGTGTATGCCCAGGATATGACTTTGAGGCACTTTTACAAAAGAATTCAAAGCTATCAAACTATGAACTAATCATGACCTACTTTCCTATGCATCTATTACATGAATATATATCATCTTCAGATCACAAGATTCCTCCGTGTCAGCCAAACAGATGACAAACTCCAATGAAAGAGAAGTAACGTGTGCACATGGATAGGTCGGACCTAAATAGATGGGAATCCTTCGCAAGTGAATGGAATAATGTGCGGATCTCAGGGAAGGTCAACCACGATCCAAAGTTTCTTGAATGATGTGTAATTCAACTCCGTGAGTCGTGAAATTGCTCTACAAGTCATGAAATTGCTCCGTAAGTCTTCTCCTTTAGCCGATTGTCTGAGACTATCAAGATGCTCTGCTCTAAGAAAATAGTTGATCTTCTGATAGTGATATCTTTCCAGAAACTGATCCAAATGATTTGAGTTTTGGATATGATGTGCATGAAGATGTCTAGATGCTAAGTCTAGCTCTGCAAGGTCTAGAATGAAAATGCGGTAGAATGCAGACCAAAATATAGAAACTGCTATTGGATGAACTAAACTAGGAAAATGAAAGAAACAAAATGAAATGTAAATATTTTTGGTTGATGCAAGATTGCTCTTGAACCAGGGATGCTCCTACATCAAACACCCGGGGTTGTTGAAAAAGTGAGTCCCTCACTTTGTTGGGGCTAGAGGAAAACCAAGATGGTCCGCCTCAGCCTGAGAAATCCAAGATGAGTCTTCTTCCGGTCTACCTTTCCACTTTGCAAGATATTCTTTGTATTGCTTGCCTCTAGTGCTGCGTCTAATTCGACTATCCAAGATGTCTTCAATCTACTCTGGTGTTTGTTGTGGTAACTACTTCAAATGGTCTTCAATGCTATCACTGAACTCTACTTCAAGATACTGATATAGGTCTACAATGTTGAAAAGAGGTGATATATCCAATATCTCTGGTAACTCCACTTCATATGCATTTCCTGAATCAAACTTTCTAAGTATCCTACATGGTCCAAACTTCTTCATCTTCAACTTGTTACATGTCCCAACTGGAAATCTTTCTTTTCTCAATTATACCGTCACCTCATCTCCCATTGAAAATTCTTTGTGTCTTCTCTTCTCATATGCTTGCTCCTTATACGTACTGTTCATCTCCTCCAAATGCTTCTTAACTTGGTTATGCACTGTCTCCATGTGTCCTACAAATTCTTCTACCTCTGCACTCGTTTTATTCTCCATATTGATATCTCTCAACTCTATTACTCCTCTAGGGTTAGCTCCTGTCACAATCTCAAATGGTGTCTTTCCGGTACTCCTATTCACTGAATTATTATATGCAAACTCTACTTGTGATAGAATCAAATCCCAATTTCCTGCCTTCTTTCCAACCAAGCATCTCAACAAGTTACCCAAACTCCTATTTACTACCTCTATTTGTCCATCAGTTTGTGGATGAAATGTTGAACTAAACTTCAAATCTATTTTCATCTTCTTCTAAAGTGTCTTTCAAAAGTATCCAAGAAATCTTGTATCTCTGTCTAAAATTATGCTCTTAGGTAATCCATACAATCTTACAATCTCCTTGAAAAATAGGTCAGCCACATGAACTGCATCAGTTGTCTTCTTACACTTGGTATGAAATGTGCCATCTTTGAAAATCTATCCACCACTACAAATATAGAATCATGTCCTCTATGCGTCTTTGGCAATCCCATTATGAAATCCATGCTTATGTCTTCCCAAGATGTCTCCAGTACTGTCAAAGATTTGTACAATCCATTATTCTGACTACTTCCTTTTGCAACTTGACATATTCTACAACTCTGCACAAACTTCCTAACATCCTTATATATCTGAGGCCAAAAGTAATTTTCATTCACCAAAGCCACTGTCTTGTTAATTCCAAAATGTCCTACCAGATCTTCCTCATACAAGTTCTTCAATTCCTCAAATCCTAACACTTCAACTCTCATCTATGTCAGCAAATTCCTTCTCCTACTCAATGCATCTACAACTTTATTTGATTTTCCACTTCTATGCTTCAATACAAAAATGTAACTCTGAATGAACTCTACCCATCTCATATGTCTCTAATTCAATTTTCCTTGTTTGTTCAGGTACTACAAAGCTTGATGATCAATATACAACACAAACTCCTTAGGTAACAAATAATGTCTCCACTTCTTCAAGGCTTGAATTATGGCATAGAACTCCTGATCATAAACTGAATATCTTCTCCTTGCATCATTCAACTTCTCACTGAAATATACTACAGGTCTACCTTCTTGACTTAACACCGCTCCAATTGCATTTCCACTTGCATCACAATCTGCTTGAAATACTTTATTGAAATCTGGTAATGCCAATACAGGTTGCTCTGTCACTTTCTGCTTCAACAATTCAAAACTTCTATCTACTCCTAATGTCCACTTAAAGTCCTTTCTGACACCTCTCATTGCCTCTGTCATAGGGTTACATACTGAACTAAAATTTCTAATGATAGAAACTAGCTAATCCATGAAATGATTTGACTTCTCCAATGCTCTCAGGTGTAGGCCATTCAACAATTGCTCTAAATTTCTCAGGGTCCATCTTCAATCCTTCCATAGAAATCACAAATCCCAAGTATACCAATTCTTCCTTCATGAACCTACACTTCTTGATTTTTATCAACAATTTTGCTTCTCTCAGTCTCTACAATACTTGTCTCAGGTGCCACAAATGTTCTTCTTGTCTTATTAAAAATCAAAATATCATCCAACTATACAATAACAAACTTACCCAAGAATTTCTTCAAAACTTCATTCATCAATCTCATGAAAGTACTCAGTGCATTTGTCAATCTAAAAGGCATCACTAACCATTCATACAATCCTTCATTTGTCTAGAAAGCAATCTTCCATTCATCTCCTTCTCTGATTCTAATATGATGGTATCCACTCTTCAAGTCTATCTTTGCAAAATATTTTGCTCCACCCAAACAATCCATGATGTCATCCATCCTAGGCAATGGAAATCTATACTTAACTATGATCTTGTTGATTGCTCTAAAGTCTGTACACATTCTCCATTCTCCATCCTTATTCGGTGCTAACACTACAGGTACTACACAAGGACTCAAGCTTTCTCTGATTAAACATTTCCTCAACAATTCATGTATCTGTCTAGTCAGTTCTTTATTCTTTGTCGGTGTCATTCTGTGTGTTTCTTTGTTAGGCAAACTAGCTCCAGGTATAAGATCCATGTGATGATTGATACTCCTAATTGGTGGCAATCCTTCAGGTACATTATCTGATATGATGTCTTCATACTCTGTCAGCAACTCAGTTATCTCCTTCGGTTGTGATTCTTCAGTCTCTGTCTTTAGGTTTTCAGGCTTCTTAGGAATTAGAGCATAACACATATTCTCATGTCTCAAACCATCCAAAAATTTCCTTCCATCTACCAAACAGATTCTAGCATTCCCACATACTTCACTCTTAGGATCATCTTCCAAGGAATCAAAGTAATTCTCTTTCCATTTGAAGTTATAGTATATGTATTCTTTCTCCCATCATGTATAGCTTTCCTATCATACTACCATGGTCTACCCAACAATAAATGACAAACATCCATAGACATAATATCACACAATACTTCATCATGATAAGATCCAATATAAAATTTCACCAAACATTGTTCACTCACCAGTACCTTATGATCATCTTGAATCCATGCTATTTGATATGGCTTAGGGTGTTTCAGTCTTTCCAACTTCAGCTTAGTCACCATCTCCTTCAAAACTAAATTATTTGAACTACCACTATCAATTACAACCTTACAACATTTACCCCCTGATTTGTATCTGGTTCCGAACAAACTTTTCCTCTGCAGTGGTTCCTCATTAATCTCTGCTTGAAATAGTGCTCTCCTCATGACAAGTGATTCTCCTTTTTCAGGTTTACCAACCGAACTAGGTGATCCAACATGTTCTTCTTCCATATAGGTTGCTCTTCCACTATTCTATGTCTTCTTGCTTGTACTTCCTTGGTGACATTCAAATGCTCTGTGTCCTTCACCTCCACACTTAAAATAGGTAACTCTGAATGTTCTCCTATCAGATCCTCTTTCTTCTTTTCTGTATCCTTCACTCTGGTATGAATTAGGGTTTCCTCTGCAGTAGAAAGTTCTATCATCTCTCTAAGATGCATTGCTATCTCTATCCTCCTTCTTGAATGTGTTGTCTTGTTTGCACTACTCTGCAAATGATCTTTCTCCTCCAGAAAATGTTCTACCTCTCTAAAATTTACCTCCTCTACCTCTCTATCTCTACTCATGCTTCTTGTTCAACTTTTCTTCAACTTTCAAGGCAAACTGATATGCATCTTCTAGTGTTGTCATCCTTACCAAACTCAGTTCTTGTTGAATGTTCAATCTCACTCCATTGATGTATCTTGCCACTTTCTCCTTGCTTGCTTCACTATGTCTTGTCCTTATGATCATCTTATGAAATTCTTCAGTGTACTCCACAAATTTCTCCTTTTGTCTCAAGTTTTGCAATCTCTTCAAAAATTCTAATTCATAGTCAGCAGGTATAAACTGATTCTTCAACTTTGTCACCATTCTATCCCATTTTATGATCTTTTCTTTTCGTCTTTTGTTTCTATCCAACTAAACTTCTTTCCACCAAATAGAAACATGTCCTTTCAACTTAGTCTTTGCAAATTTCACCTTCTCCGGATCTTCAATTTCTTCAAACTCAAAGTATTCTTCTAGGTCATTTATCCAATCAATCAGCGCTTCAAGATTCAAATTGCCAGTATAGTTCGGTACATCCACTCTAGGTCTTTTCCCAATCTTTGAAATAGCTTTCATCATCTTCACTTGATCTGATTCTTCTTCTTCTCCTAGGGTTTCTTCATATTGATCAATGGATTGAAATTCTTCATCATCATCACTTTCAACATTAGGTCGAGGTGTTAGTCCTCTTCTTCGATCTTCTTCAACAACATCCAAGAGAACTCACATTATTTTCATAATTCCATAATCTCATCCATTCTTCCAGCCATAGTACCAACAACAGGTATTCTCCTCAGTGACATCTCTTCCTAGGATCAAGTGTAACTGCCTCAAATTCAGCGATCGAGATACAAGGTGGCAACTACATCACGTTCGGTTGACAACACAAGTAGTCTACCTCAGATTCAATGATTTGTTCACAACAAGTTCTTACGAAATGTCTTCACAAACTTCACTCAATTCGCCCACTTCACTCTCCAAAGGATTCAAACTTCGCTCTAATACCACTTGGTGTGCAGTCATAGGTAGGAGGGTTCACGAAGTGAACAGTCTAGACCGTGCAACAAGAGTAAACACAACGAAAGCAACTCAAATATAGAATGCAAATGCAGATTCAGTCATTCAGTATATCATAGATTCAAAATACAAACATGTCGGTGACATGCGGGCTTATAGATTAGGGCTCACAGGCATGATTCTCCAGTAACAATGTATGTGCAAGATATGACTTTGAGGCACTTTTACAAAATAATTCAAAACTATCAAACTATGAACTAATCATGAACTACTTTCCTATGCATCTATTACATGAATATATATCATCTTCAGATCACAAGATTCCTCCACATTGGCCAAACAAATTACAAACTCCAATGAAAGAGAAGTAACGTGTGTACACAGATAGGTCAGACCTAAATAGAGGGGAATCCTCTGCAAAGTGAATGGAATAATGTGTAGATCTTAGGGAAGGTTGGCCATGATCCAAATTTCCTTGAATGATGTGTAATTCAGCTCCGCAAGTCGTGAAAGTGCTCCGTAAGTCTTCTCATTTAGCTGATTGTCTGAGACTATCATGATGCTCTGCTCTGAGAAAAAATTCAATCTTCTGATAGCGATATCTTTCCAGAAACTAATCCAAATGATTTGAGTTTTGAATATTATGTGCATGAAGATGTCTAGATGCTAAGTCTAGCTCTACAAGGTCTGGAATGAAAATTTGACAGAATGCAAACTAAAATATGAAAACTATTACTAATTGAACTAAACTGGGAAAATGAAAGAGACAAAATGAAATGCAAATATTTTTGGTTGATGCAAGATTGCTCTTGAACCAGGGATGCTCCTGCATCATGGATGCACTCATACCCTTCTATGAACATGTCCTCAAAACTGCACAACCATATCTATCATTGTGAAGGAATGCAGAGTATTCCAAATAGTCTTCTTCATTACCTAATTCTACCAGAGCACAAACTAGAACTTTGTCTCTCATAACTTTCACTGCAGAAGGACAAATGACCTAAAATTCTTGATTTAGCACCTTTACATCATCCTTAACTTAATTTCTAAACCACATGACCATATCTTCAAATGTGGAGGAATGCAGAGCCAAACATTGCAGTACAGTGAATATCTTCTTTAGAACCAACACTGTCTTCAAACTGTCAACTGCAAAATACCCTTCTGTTAATCCAAACACCATGAAACTTGGAACATACATGCTTTGACACTATATGAAGCTATCTTCCAATCCGCAGAGGCTCAACACTAACAACTGGAAAATGCAGAGCATTCTCCCAAACAATCTTCAACTCAATCTTCATGTAGCAGAAACTTTCACCAACATCCGGAAGCCAAAAACTTCATGTAACAACACATACATCCTTGGGAACAACAGGAAGGATCATAAAACATGCTACAAATCCTCAGCAACATCTTCTCATCCTTAGCATAGTTTGATGTATCATCATTCATCTTTGTGCTTCTAATTCCCATCTTAATGTGTCATCATGAAAACATCTTTAATGATCAACAATTTGACTTGACATGACATCCAACTATGAACTTTGGGAACATCACTACATCTCACTACTTTGCTAACCATAAGCATGACTAGTACACCTTGTCTTGACATTAATCCAGGCATGACATCCAACCATGAACTATATCTTCTTTGTTGAATAGGACATGACATCCAACCATTAACGTCTAATTCCCATCTTAATATATCTTCTCTGTTGTCTTTAGATAAGACATGACATCCAACCATGAACGTCAACAACCCACTATGAACCTTAGGAATATCACTGAATATCAGCAACCCTAAACATCTGCATCAACATTGTATCCCATTGCATCTCTGTATCTCACTGGTGTATGATCATCACAAGTTGAGTGCTGACCTTTCTTTAAGTGTTAACATCAATGACAACACAATGAAAACACATATTGCCAACAGACTCGCCAAATACTAAATGCATTTTCCCCAATGTGTCATTAATATTAAATGTATTTTCAATGTTACACGCACCAACTCTTTAGAGAAATATTGAGCTCCCACAAAATGTGGCACTCTATTTTAACATGGACCACAACTTTATAGAACATCAAATATTTCAATGCGAGGTGTACAACACTTTTCCCAACATTCTTCCATATGTTGTATACATTGCATAAGGGGCCAAACATTGACAAAACAAGTTTACTACAAAGATAAAACATCCACATAGCCATCTTGCACCATCTGAACTCCTTTGTGCTCATGGGTTTTATCAAAGTAATTGTAACATCTATAAACTACATATCAAAGTAATTCATCGATAAACTAAAGAACCCTATATCTTGTCAAGACCTAATAGTTTATTCAAGATTTACCATGTCAAAATAATACACATATTCAATACTAGAAGACTATTTGTCAATAAATGATGGATCCACATCACTGCCAAAAAGTTCCACTGAGTGATCTAGAGCCTCCCATGGCATTGTGATAAACTTCTACATGACAGATTTACAAACACAACCATATCATTCCAAAACTCCAACTATGTATAAGAGCTTTCCATGGCATCATTGTCATCATCTTCAACTTAGAAGATAATCAATCACAACCAACTATGTTCTTGCATAAAGCTCCCACTAAACCATGATATGGAAAGTCTCTCATGTTAACAAAGTTCACATCCTTAAAACTTTGAAGACACCTCTTCCTTCTTCATGCATGGCCTCCAAAAGACCTTCTAAATAGTCCATCACACTACCTCTTTATTATTTAACATGCCAATGCTCAATTATGGCCAAAGGGCAACAAACTAAAATCTACAACTCCATGGCATCCAAATAGTCTATAACAAATAATTAGAATTATCTAAGGACCATAAAATCACTACCAACATTATCATTATCATTATCATGGCAGATCTCTCTGTTGCACACACACAACACCATTAAAACTCTATAGATCCATTGTCAAGTTCTCCATGCAATATATAGGTACATCAAAATGACACTTACAACCTCATGTTGCAAACATGCATCCTGTAACAAAGGTAAGAGAAGTATAGTCATGGACCAAAAACTAAAACCAAAGTAAACAACAAAACAAAAATCACAGATCTAAAAAATAGTGCAACTTGGAACTTTTAGCACCTAGGGTTTCAACCTCATATTTGCACCATCTTGTTAAATTTCTCAAATTTTCCTAAGGGGTCCTAGTGCCTTTACCTTGATGCATGTTGTTGAACCCTTGATTTTAGCTAAGTTTGAAACCCTAAAAATTTGGCTAAGTTTGAAATCTGATGGATCCTCCAAATTCTAGATTCTACATTTTAATTCCTGTGGATCCGAAACCACTCTCAAACATCCTGACAGTATATACATAAAATATAAATAGAGCATGAGAAATTTAGTATTACAACTTATACTTATTTTTTATATTTTATGTATATATTGTCCTCATCCTCTTTCTATTTTGGGCCTTTTTGTTCCTGTGGGATTTTGGGACCTGCAAGGACTTTTGGACTAGGTTCCTGTGGGACTTCAGGACCCATTGAGACTTTTGGACTTTTTCCAAAAGTTCCAAAATCCCTCCGTGACCCTACAACCCACCATAAAATTAAAAATCTTTCTAGACTCTAATTTTTCAAGACGAATTTGGAGGTGCAAAAAATTGAATTTTCAAATAACTTTTTAAGGAAAGGGCTAAGTATTTTATGCAGTTTTAGGTCAAACTTTCAATTTTGACTTTCACCACTTTTGGTTCCCGTAGGATTTCGAGATCCACCAAGACTTTTTCCAAAAGTCCCAAAGTTCCAAGTTTTCCCACCAATCCGACACCCGTCGAAGGCCCAGAAACATGGGAAAATGCATAACCAACTCTCTAGATCACCATTAATGCAAAGTGGGTGTTTGAATTTGATGTTTTTATTGTAGAAGGTGGAGTTGGTGGCATTTTCCCTCCCATTTTTATATCCAATCTGAGTTTTGAAGGCTATAAATTAAAGATTGAAACTCTTTTCAAAGGTTGGTCTTTTAGTAGTTTTTTAGGCAACAAAAGTGCAGACTCTCTAGGGTTTCAAAGAACAAAAGTTTCAGCTCTCCAGCAGGGAAGATAACAAGGTTATGAAAAGATTTAAATTGGTTTCAAGAATCAGTGTATGAACTCTTTTTTCTCATGTAATTTTTCAAGGAAATCCTAAGTTTCAACCAGGGTTTCCTCTTGCCACACTTCATGGTATGACTGTAACCATTGATCAGATGAATATGACAGATTCTTAAAACATTACATGCTATGTGATGAATTCTTCCATGGTTGTATATGAATGATTGCATTTTGATAAAGGATTACTAAGCTTTTTCCTCACTGGTTATTGTTTTTTCTGCATCTAGGTATCTAGAAAGTGCTTGTTTCCGTTTCTGTATTATCTTATCCTTGATTGAACTATGGACTCTGTAGCTCATCCTAATAGGCACTGGTCTGAAATGTCTGATCACCCACACCTCTTTTAAAAACTAAAACAAATTTATGAAGTGAGAAGTAAATAGTTACTACTGTATGCATTTTTGTGGTTCTGTGTTGTAACCAAAAAATATTGTTAGTGAATCTTCAAAGTGCCAATTTTAGAAAACCACACATGCATAATAGCACCGTCCATTATTGCAAGAGTGCTTTTCATTAGCTTAAATCGAGGTTTTAGTGCAGCAATCTTGTCTTAATCTAGTGACTATATTTAGGGATTAAAATAACAGTTTAGGTATTATTGCAATGATATGACCCAAAAACATCTTCCATTGTTGTTAATCCTTGTTAAGAGATACCTCAAGATTACCCTCCTAAGCCTAGCTAAGCTTGAAGTGTAGAGGAGTTTACCCACTCCTGTAAGCTAGCCAAAATCACCCTAAACCTATTGATAAACCCCTTTCCAATCACTTTGATGACACCCCTGCCCTAGGTGATTAAGTAATGCTTTAGGGTTTTGGGTTGTAGTAATTTTGGGAACCAATATTTTGGCACCATTGCCGGGGAACCATAAAATCAGTCTACTTTTGGTTGTTGCAATCTTGTAATACAACAAAAATTTAAGTTTTCTTCCTAGCAAGAAAGTGGTGACTCTATTTTTACAACCCATAAAATAATTGTAGTTTGAAAAGAAAAGAGATTCACAATTAATCGAGGAAGAAGCTAGGAATATCCTGGGCACGATGATTCCTTTGGTAGTGCAGGAAATAGAAGGAGTAGATGGAGGGTGAGAAACCCTAATGTGTTGCCTCCATTGAATTCCCAAGGTCAAATAGGTACCTCTGGTAGAAATGATACATTTGATGATTTCAGAAGTTAGTATTAGTATACTTCTGAGGACTCTACTGATAACATACTCAAAATGAATAGAAGGATGAATAGGAATGAGTATGAGGTCTAAAGAAATGAGAGCATTGTTGGTAGAGGAAGTAGGGATAGATCGCATGATGCACATTTGAGAGCATTTGGAATGCCTAATGAGAATGAAGAGACACTTTAGAATACTCAACATCCTACTTCTCCCACAAGATCACTTAGAGGCTAGCATGATAACGTTCCCAATGAGGAAGATCAACAAGAACAACCTGATGTTGAGGAAAGAGAAAGGACCCTTTATGATGAGCTTGACCTACTTGATCATATTGGGAATAGACAAAGAGAGGTACATACCCTACTTGACCAGCAACAAGCTCAACTCACCCAGCAGATCCAGGCAAATCAAAATGCACAACAACAAGGTTGAAATTAGCACATAGTTAAACCAACGATATAATCAAAGACAACATCAATAGCAACATCAACAAATGGGATAGCAAGGTATAAATCATGCCCATGCTCAAAATGTTCATAACCAACAACAACAAAATCAAGTGAATCAACAGTATGGTAATGTTCAGAACCCTATGCCCGCACAATGAAGACAAGCACAAAGATTTCCTCTACTAAGGTAGCCACTGGGAGCTGGAAGGTATGAACAACTTGATTTCTTTGGCATCCCTGATTTTCCCAACCCAATTCCAAATGAGATTAGAGGAAAAGTACCTAGGTTACAAGGCAACAATCTGTCATAGGTGAATAACATCTTAGACATTTTATTAATGTCACTAATGAGTATGAAATTGAGGATGAAGATGTTATGATGAAATTATTTGTACATCCACTTGAGGAAAGTGCAAAAGAATGGTGCAAGGCTCTTCCAGATAATAGTATCAACTCTTGGGAGGAATTCATGAGGGTATTCTAATTGTAATAGGGAGATAGGATTGATCCAAAGTTTGCCATCCATGAACTAACAACTATCAAAAAGGCAATAAATGAGATAGTAGTTGATTTTAACAACCGCTTCATCATGACTATGAGAAACGTACCTCCTCATCTAAGACCTAATGATTCAATGTGTTTGGTATTGTATTGTGGTGTATTTGACTCTAAAATTGGTACCTGTTTGAGGGACAAGAGCCCACAAACATTGAGGGAGGCTTATGCTACAACAATTAACATTGAAAGCAACATGAGGGCTTTAGATAAACACATTAAAAGTTTAGATGTAAAACTATCCCAGCCAGATAGAGCATTTTTCAACAAGCCTGGGCTCACAACTGAAGATAAATTGGATAAACTTATGGGGGTCATGAAAGATATGTATTATAAGATAGCACAAAATGAGAAAGGGTTGCCTCCACTAGGTGTTCAACACATTTCAATGTAATCTATTAGGACTTGTGTTTCTTCATAGTTGATGTAAGTAGGATCTTGATTGCCATTATGCTCATTAGGATCCATTGTGATATGATCCAAGTGATTTATTTGATTGTCTATGTTGTCTTAGGGACCAAGTGTCTCATCATAGGAAATGGATGTTGTAGTTGGATATTTTATAGGGCTAGTTGGATATGTCATAGAATTATTTTGTCTTTCTTGATCATGAATATCATAAAGTTCAAGGAGAGGAACAACTTGGCTTTTGTGATCATGGATATCATAAAGTTCAAGGAGAGGATCAATTTGGTTTTCTAGATCATAGCTAGGATCATGATCATAAATGGGAGTGGCTTGGCTAGTTTGATCTTGGATAACTTGGATAACTTGATCTTGAGTAGCTTGAATAACTTGATCTTGATTTAGTTGAGTGCACGTTTTATCTTTCTTTAGATTTGATTCTTGACATAGCTCTTGAATTTGGATGAACCTAGAGGTTTCTTGGATAGGCTTGATAGGATTTGGATCATCGACACCATGGTTGCATAATGGATTGTGACTTAGGCTTATGGTAAGGGACTCTTGAATAGCATTGATAGGTAGTGATAATGGTTCATTGTTAACATGAGACTCTTTCATAGATTGGATGGACATAGGATTGCATGAGGGTATTTGATAGATAGGCATGACACTAGAAGGCTCTTGTTCACACTTAAAAGACTTAGGATTGACAAAATCTTTAGATGATGGATCTTGCTTATGGATGGGTATGTTATTTGGGTTTAAATTACATGGTGTTGTTTATTGGATAGGCATGCTATTAGGAGCCTCTTGGATAGGCATGCTATTAGGAACCTCTTGGATAGGTTTAGAATAGGTACACCCATTGGCTTGGGGCTTTGTAGTTTCATTTTCTTCCTTTTCTATTATAGTCCTCAGAGGAAATCTAAAAAGGGTGATTTAGATGTATAGTGGATTTGGATTGTGAATTCATGTTTTGGATGGATGGGTGGTTAGGTAGGTGGGATGAGCTAGAATGTAAGGATGAGGGATTTGCATAGGATGGTGTGGAAGATATGGAATATACAAATGAGGTTGGATTTGGAAACATGGATTGGACATAAGGACCTTGTTATAAACTGGTGCTTTCCTTGTCAAAGTTATCATAAGGAGGGTCACTAAACAAATGTTTAAGATTGGCATGATAACTAGACTTAGGACAATCACTAGATAAAGGTTTGGAAGTGGTATGGTAGCTAGTGTTAACGAGCTTTTGAATGCAAGGCTCTTTTATGTTCATGAGTGCGAAAAGCTTGTGATCAATCATCTCATCATGAAAGCTATTGTTATCAAGATATTTGTCATGATCCACAAGACTATCATCATCATCATCATCATCGACAAGTTGAGGACCACCTTTGATTGTGATTTTGGGCTTGACATTGTCTTTACTAATAGTTGTAGGACTAGGAGTTCTATCTTGCATGATAAAGTTTTCAAACCAAGAATTCCTGGTGCACATGATGAAAGATAGAAAGATATTAGGATGCAACTAGGATATAGGATGAAATTTTGGACTTGGTAGACCTGGTATGAGACTAAGATGGACTCCATAGAAGATGGATGTAAAATGGCAACTTGGATAAAGAGACTTCAACTTTTGTAGCAAAGGATTTGGTCATGTTCTATGTAAATTTGGATGATGCGCTTCGATTAAAAACTCATGGTTTGGATGTGTGCAAGGATTTATTTGCAAGAATTTGACTAATAGTGAATTGATAAGAGATTTTAACAAAGAAAAAGACACAATGGCTAAATGTGAATTTTCAAGGTGACAAAGGCTTATTGGCTTTTATTGGCTTCACACAAAGAAGACATGCCAAACACTTGATCACAAGACTAAAATTAGTCAAGTAGGTGTGACATATCTTGTGGATCTCACAAAATGGTCGTGGGTCAACCCTAGCTCAAAATAGAGAAGAGATTCCCACCCCATTAATACCATGATGCTATAGCTTGGATAGATAGGGAATGTATGGTCCTGGGCGACCATACACCCCTTACCTTGGAGACTTTCATCCTGCCCAAAGTAGACCCTATCTCAAGTATAACGATACGTGTGAGCATCTTCCCCTCCTATTGCAGTAGTGCAACACGAGATATGATGGCCAAGGGTCTTAATCTAGGTTTGACAAGGCTTCTAAGGAGTCCCCTATATACACAAGGTACATGAGGCCCAAACCGTAAACAAGATTCCCTAGCGAAGAGCTACAAATGTCACCAAACCAAGTCTTGGTAGACCGAGGGTCTCAGGGATCAATTTGGACTTATCGGGTTCACCATTGAGGTACTATTACCTAATTTCACAACTAGCTCAATCAGGTAGAGATTTTCAAGTTTTAAAGAAGAGAAAGGTACATTTTAATTCTACTGCTACATTACATGCATGTGCATAAATAGAATCAGAAGGTTACATTACACTAGAATGCATTTATGCAAATGCAGATAACATAGAAAGGATTTCACAAATCTTTTTAGAAAGAGTAATCTTTATTGATAAAATAAATGTATAAGGTCTCACACAAGCCATGATACTAACTGCTTCATTGCAAATGAAAAGAGAAACTATACATTTATAGAAAACTAAAGAGATAAACATGCATATGAGGTAGGGTGACTCATTATTGCCTGAATGATGAGTCTTGGTCTTGTTTGTCATGCCTTGCATCATCCCATTTTGTCCACTTGTCATGCACTCAGCTGTTGTCTCCTTGTTGCCCCTAGTTATCTGCATGAAATTTTGAAAACTGATGTTAGAGAAATGATGAGGCATCATACATCATATGATATACATCTACAAATATACAATTTGACTTTCAGATGCAGTAAACCAATTAGTATCACATGGACCTTCGAGAAAGCAACAAGATAATCAAGAATATCAATCACATGCCCATGTTTTTCTAACATGTTTGTTTCTTGTGTAGGTATAGATAAAGTTATGTTACTAATTTGCTTATCTGATTTCAGCATGTGGGGTTAAATGGGCTCCCACAAGGGTTGAGCCCAACATGCTCACTATTAGTTTTTAAGAGGAATCAGGATATGAAGTCATTACATGTGTCATTTTGATACAATATCTCATAATTTATATTAGTGAAATGGTTGATATCACTACTATAGATTACAAGATATTGTTAGCCCACATGACTGGATAATGGATCAAAGTAAAAGTAAGCCTATCATTGATTTATCAAGTCACAAAGATCATAAGATGCCTATATTCAATGATCCTCTCTCAAACATATTAAGAGCACAACAAACATTGTCATGCAATAGGTGACAGAAGACTATTTTGTGGTTTGTGGAAGGTCTTTATGGACAGTGGCATGGATGCACATAGTTTATAGAACAGCCTTAGCAAAGAGCAGAGTGAAGGTAGAGTTCTCATGTTTGAGGAGGTTAAACATGCATACTAACATATGCTTTTAGCTCTAAGAATCCAAAGGGAAGCCTTCAAGGGCTGAAGAATGATCATACATGGAAAGCAAGAAGATCTAATTCTGCTATCAAAGAAATGACTGTCCCAAATGACAACAGTTATCAGTCTCTAAGGGTAGTCCACAATGGACAAAAGAAGCATGTTGGGGGTAGTGGTGACAAAAGGGCCTATGAGAGTAGTGAATGAATGCATATTTCATAGTGACATCCCATCATCTTCAGGAACAAGCAAAGAGAAAACCAAAGCAACAGTCCATTAGAGGCAATCAAGCAAACAAGAGGAGCTTGTAGGTTGAATCACAACTCCAAGAATGTCCTATGGTTTGTAAACATGGTACAGGTAGAAAAATGCATGATGGGTATAGTCATAAAAGAGGTATGTTTAGTTTGAAAACTTGTAGATAGTAACAGTCGTACACAGAGATCAAATGGGACAGTTGGAGAGTAAAGATGATAGATGGACTTTAAGAGGACAATTATAGCAGTCAGCACTGTTAAGAATCTACAGAGGTTTTTGGGATAGTCTCCAAGGAGGTCATGCAGGAGGGTATAAGGAATACTAAACTTTAGGTATGTTGTCAAAATAGTATACCTTCTTTGGGCCTACATCTTCAACAAAATGAATTCATGATAAATGACTGTTATCCTCTGCCAAGTAATGTATGCCTATAAAGTTTGGTCTGCATTGTCTTATATAGTCTGTATTGTGTAAAAGCACAAAGCTATGTCACACTTTCGGCCAACAAAATAATTTCAGGCAAGTTGATTTCGCCCCCAAATAATTCTGCCCGCAAATAATTTCGCCCGAATCCACGTAGCCGTTGCGTGGCGCATATGTGGCAAGCTATTTTCGGGCGAGACTATCTAGGGGCGAGATAGTTTCACCCAAAATCATAATGTTTAAAAAAAAAAATTGCCACATGTCACGATGCTCATTTTTCTGATAGTGACAACATGGTAGTGTTTGAAGGTCTTTCGTGTGAAGCGCTTCCCTGCCACCTTTTGCAACAGTCTCGTCACCAGGTATGCCATCTTCACCTTGGCATGCAAATTTTCTATCAAACATTTTGTATGGCACCATGTATATATCTTCACCTTGGTATTTTCTGTCAAAGATTTTGTATGGCACGATGTATAGCACGATTGAAATAAACCTGCACCTTATATGATTGAAATTCTTCTTTACTGTATTTTGCGCACAAGTTTTTATCAAGGTTGTGGTAATGGCAAATTAATAACAATTTGAAACCATTCAAGAAAAAATTTGTGCATAAGTTATTGGAAAGGTTGTGGTGATCAAAAGTAGCAAGTGGCTGATGGCTATAACCATGATCATTTGAAACATCCATCTCTCTTCGTCTATGTATTCCTATAGTTGTTACAGTTTGTCCCATATAAATTCTGACAGTTTGTCCAAAATCTCTCCTTTCATATGATATAATCTTTTTCAAATCAAGTGCTACAGCAATGCAGGACATGCACTTTTATCCCTTGTAAGGTTCTCCATTCAAATTTGCCCATCAAATACTAGCGAATAACATGGTTAAAGAAGGAAACAACATACACTAATGATGTAAACTTAAGACCAATGTCCCAAACTATATCTTCTCTGACACCATCTACCTTTTATCACTATCACTGTCCCTTTTCAAACTATGGATCTCTTTTGGGGGATCTCTGCTTGTTCATATCAGGTCTTTTGAAGCTCTTATAGGTGTTCATAGTATATACACCCAACTGTGCTCACTAAGGGTCTAGCATGTAGAACTTTGTTTGTCTTTTCTTTTATGACTACATCGCTTTCCTCACATGCCGACTACCACCATGTTTTATTGCATCTACATTTAGTTTTAGGTCTTGATCTCTTCTGCATGTGAGAGCTCTTGGTATTGTCTCTTTCTACCTTCAATTTTTGTATAGGTTCCAAGGATCCATTTCAAACATCATGAAGTCTTCTAAAGCACATACAAACTCCTTCAGGTCATTGCTAGATTTGAATGCCTTAAACTTTATTTGTACTTTCTTAGCTTCATCAATTAAACAAAAGGTATTGATGATTCTATCCCTCAAGATTCTTTGACTCCATAACAACACATAATAACTGCATCCTGTGATGGCAAGGTATACATTGTTTTCTTCTTTTGTCACTTTCTTAACTCATGCATTTTTTCTTCACTATTATGCAAAGTTTAAATAGTTTTGACAATCCTTACAAGGTTTTCTATGGTCTTAGAACTATCTTAAATTAGCACACTATCTCTACTTGGATTTTTAGTATAAACAAACAGTCCATTGTCATCTTGCAAGACTCTTTCTCTTCATGCATTTATGATTGACTCTGTCTATGAATCCCTTGCTGTCTCTGAAGACTGTATGCCTCTATTTTGTGCTTGGTAAACTTCAAGGAAAACTATCAAGTTGTCCTTAGAACATCTGAAATTCAAATGACTTTCTCGTTCTCCTTTGGTTGCCTTGTGTCCACACCCTTGCATTTTGCATCAATACCATGATGATATGATTGAGAAAATATCAACATTAATACAATTACCACTACAACTCCTCTGTCATCTTTGACAACTTTGATAAGCATCAAGTTATAAGGACCATACCTGCTATGTCAGAGAGCAATGAGGAGTCCAATGAAGACTCTCTATATCTCTATATCTACAATACATTGTCCTAATTGAACACACAGTCCTTCCTTGTTTGATATTGTCCATAGATCCAAAACTAATTTCAGTCTTTTCAAAATCTCTCCTTTCATATGATATAATCTTTTCAAAATTTCAGTTGTATTTTATAGCTAAAATGTTTAAATATAGCTATACAATTGTCAAATTTTAGTTGTATTTTACAGCTAAAATGTTTAAATATAGTTATACAGATATGTTGTTTCCTAGCATTGGGTGGGAGTCAGTTCACACATAAAACATGTCAAATCAAGTGCTATAGCAATGCAGGACATGCACTTTTATCCTTTGTAAGGTTATCCATTCAAATTTGCCCATCAAATGCTAGTGAATAACATGGTTAAAGAAGGAAGTTCAATATACACTAGATATATATGACTCCAAGTTCCAACTACTATAGGATAAAATATGTTTTATATGAATTAGATAAAATCTGATTTATTATAAATTCAAGTATATGGCTGTCATGTCAATATGCTGTACATGCTACATGTGACTTTAAATTTGGATTTTCTACATGCATTCCTAGTTCTGTGTTTTATGGTTGATTTAGATTTGGTTGATATGCCTATTATTTATGTATTTGCAAGCATCTAAGGTGCAGGTTTATTTGAGAAGCACGTGTGCATTTATATCATGGATTTTTTAAAGATGTATGTAGTAGTTGGAAAATTTATATGTAGATTTATTTACATCATGACATACAATATGTTTGATAGAAAACTTAATTATAATACTGCAGATAAATTTAGGTCCACATGGATGACCAATCTTCACATCAATCACATCAGTTAGGTCAACCTGATTGTGGTGATAATTCTACATTATATGATGAGACCATTCAGAGGTTTCAAAGAGCTTTAGATGAACTAAATAGTACTATTCACAATACACCAAACCTGTCAGGTAGTGACAGGTTGGTTAGGATTAGGGATGAGACGACACATATGATCCAAGTTGTTTGATCATACAATCCCTATGATGACATTAGTGTTGACAAGTTTATGCATTACTTTCTCAAAGTGTTGTCGACGTGGAGAAATGGAAATCTATTTCTAAGCTGGTTTCAGTGGATAATGTTCTCAGCATGTTCCCTTCTTATAGGAGAAAAGAGAGAGTGAGAGGCTATTCTCCCACCAAATGTGTGGATGCAGTTGTCGGTCCTTTCATCTATCCTAGGTTTTTGGCAGCTCATCACCAATGGCCAAACAATGATGAGTTGCCATTATATTTTTGCAAACAATTATACGCAGATTTCCATTTAGATTTATCTGTCGATTATACATCTTTCCCTAAACATGTTGGTCAGGGGAAAGGGAGTTTTGCAGAGAGACCTGAGTATAGAAGACAAGATGTGTCACCTCTTCAGAACAAGAGGTCCTTAGTTGGCCCAAATCTTTTGGTTCTTCCAAAACATGTGGAACTAGCAAATGCCACCCAACCATCATTAACCCCCTCGAGATGCATGTTTTTTGAGAGCATGGTGACTATTTCCACCGAGGTTGATCAGTTGTCATCTAATCATGTTGGTAGGTATTTGTTACGCCCGAGGATTGACATTCCATCCATTAAGGCCACATTGACCAACTGTTCAGATCGTTACATTCGTGTTGATATACCATTGCCACATGATGTGGCACAAATTAGTGGAGAGAGTGCTTTGTGGAATATGATTAGATGCCTGGCCAGTAATTTATTAGATTCATACCAGTTCATCAGTGATTAGCATGGGATCCCACTTGATGCTATATCCTCACATCTTGAGTGATATTTTAGTAGACAGAGGAGGCATGGTGAGTCAGGTTCATAGGGTTTGGGGGGACACCAGGATGTTCTAGTTGGTCCTACAGGCTCCACTCCTCTGAATGTTCTAGTTGGTCCTAAGATTAAGGTTACTACACATGTTATGGGAGGTGAGTATACCAGGCTTCTTTTCGGCATTGAGAGTACACCATCTACATGTGTATTATTACATCTCCATGATTCTGACATTAGTGGGATTGGGAGGGCCTTTGCTGGTGTAACTGAGGTACAATTTATTTAAAAATTATAATCTAAATTCATAAATTATATATTTAAAAATTATAAGTTCAATTTTAAATTAAATCACATACATCAAGAAGCTCTGACTCTTGATTGCAATCTTAAATGTACATGTGTATTAGACTTGTGCTACTGTTTGACAACCTAGATATGGAGATTTGCATCATGCTAATCCTAGTCATCATCATGAGGTATTTAAAGACTAGGTCTATATATCACATGTACAAATAAGTTTGATTTAAGTGTACACACACACATATACATATATATACATATATATCAAGTTATCTTTCTACATATAGAAATCAAGTGTACATGTTTTTTAACTATATACACATATGCTTATATATTGTATTCAACACATGTCATATATATAGGTTGCAAGATCCGGTCATGCTTCTATTGAGACTCCTCTACATGATGCAGACTGTGTATGTCACGTAATAATTTAGTTTTGTCAAGTATTGTTTATTTATTTAAAATCAAAACATATATTATATTTGTACATGTATATATATAGAATTTGAAAATTTTATGGTGTTTCATGTGCAGACCGAGACCCACAACTCAGCACAGTGCTTGGGTCACGGATCGGTCGATGGCTCCAATCAGGGATTGGGATGTCATAGCTCGAGACATAGCTCAAGACATAGCGAGGCTCAATCCACTCATAGGGCGAGACATTTATGAGTTGTTATTATGATTCCTGGATGTTTTATATATTTACAGTACATTTCCAGACATTACATGACTTACATGTTATATTATATTTTATCTAGACGTATTTGAGTTGCATGTTTTATATTTGGACATTATATGTATGTACTTATGTTTTATATCTTAGAGACGTTCTTATTATGAGTCACATGCTTTATATTTACATTTCAAAATTTATATTATGAGTTACATGCTTTATATTAATTATTTGGACATTTGGATTAATTATCTTGGTACACCTTGCCACCTGCACAGCAGAAACAAGAACTAACTAAATATACACTGAAAATCAAAGCATAAAAGAGAGGAATTTTGATAGATGTTGTAGTTGCAACCTAATTATTTGGACATTTGGATTAATTATCTTGGCACACCTTGCCACCTGCACAGCAGAAACAAGAACTAACTAAATATACACCTAAAATCAAAGCATAAAAGAGAGGAATTTTGATAGATGTTGTAGTTGCAACCTAATTATTTGGACCTTTGGATTAATTATCTTGGTACACCTTAGAGTTTGGTATTTTATCTTTATATTTCTTAGTATTCCTTTTATGATGAAATTTCATATTCTTATGATTCTAATTAAGTTACATGATTTAGTTTTAGTGTTATTCTTTATAAAGATTGAATTTAAAATAATATTACATTTTTATAAATGAATAAAAGAAAATTTTCACTTCATGGGTTTATTCAATGTCCATGTTATTATTCACCTTTGTTTATTTTAATTTTAAAAAAATTACAAACTTAAAAATCTTGTAATGATAAGTTTAAAATTAATGTGAAAAAATTGAATTAACATTTTTTTATCATAAATTTTTATTTAAAGCCTCCTAGATGGATGCTAACAATATTATTTTAATATTTCATAAAATAGAATATGGTTATCAATCTAGCAATCTAATAGAATATTTTTTGGTGTTCCTTATGAGAGTACAACTAAATCTAGATGTTTCCAATATGAACGTAAGATCTATAGTTAGTTAATAATTTTTATACAATTCATTCTACAATATATATTTTTTAAATGACAAGATTATCTTTCCATTGACCATGTTATAATTTTATATATAACATCTCCTTGATAATGTCACGATTTTTTGTACTAAAGTATATTTCCATTGTATATGTAAAAAGTTGTTTGATGGTGGAATTAATGGTTAAACCATTATCTGGCAATTTTGAAAGTGGTAAAGGAGACAAAACTTTAATGCTAATTTTAGAACTAGTGAAATGATGTTTAGTTTAACTCTTTATATATATTCCAAGGTTTATTGAAGATAACTCTATTGAATGGGGTTCAATAGTCAGATGGTCAAAGACAATTTTGGAAGTGGTAAAATGGATCAAATGTTAAAAGCTAATTTTAGAAGATATAAAATTTGACTTCAATGTGTGAATAGAATGGAATAACAACAATGACAATATAATTGCAAAAGTGAGACTAATCTACTCAATCCAAAGAGCAAACTAACGTGATAGATTGAAATATAGAAAGGAAGGGGAAGTAACCCACAACCAATGCAATTAATAAAATAATGGATTACACTAGCGAAGAGAAATAAAAAGAGGGTAAACGAAACCTAGTCACCTAGTTAATGAAGGTGCAAACTGGCCAACTAAATAAGAACACAACCGTGGATAATCCTTGCTTGAAATGCCAAAAAGAATGCTACAAATGAGCATAATAAGAGCAATGGTTCACAAAATATCATGAAGTTGTAGAAAAGAGAGCTAAAGAATTCCATAGATTTCTTTTGAAAAAGAGATAGGACTTAAAAATGTAAGAATAGAGGGAAAATGAGGGAGATAGGTCAAAGAATGCTATTTTGAGAGGTATAGAGGCATTACATGAAGCATCTACAACATCGTTGAGGGTGATAAAAAATGCTAAGAAATAGTCAATTAGTGCCACATAGATGCAAGATGCTAGTGTGATGCATGAAATTCTATGCTAAGCACTAGCATCCAAGTGACTCTAGCTCTTGGTCACATGAAACACCTTAAGACTATGAATCTATGTTCATCAATAAATCTATTTATGAATCTATGTTCATCTATTTATGTTGATAAATCTATTTATAAATCCAAGTGACTCTAGCTCTGGCATATTTATGTTGATGAATCTATGTTCATCAATAAATTCTCTACTACCTTTTAACAATCAAGATTCCAAAAAACCCCCAAAATCTAGTAGCAAAACTTGCCATCCACTCAACATAGGTCAATGCCATGGAATTTCTCCTCCCTCTTCAACCTCTTAGATTCTTGAGGGGATTTCATATCAAAATTTTCCTTTTGTCCATATTTACATGATCTATTAAATTAATTGTCCAAAATCCACAAAGACCAAGGTTCCCAGAGAAATAGGTAGGGTAGAATGTTGCAAATTGACCCCCTGGTGGGATTCTTCCACAAAACATGTTGTTAGATATAATGAAAACACTCGTAAATGAGAGTTTTAGTAGTTCAATTGGAATCTCTCCATGCAGTTTATTATTTGAAAGATCTAGTGACTCTACTTGCTCTAACATTCCAATTGCTCTAAAGTTATTAATTATGATCTATTTTGATAGTCCCTATTTTAGATCAAGGATAGAGAAGTTATTAATTATGACATATACATTTATTCAAACTAGTCATATAGACCCATAGTGGGAATAGCTTCTGTAAGGAAAATAGTGATTAGCTACCCTTATTATAAAAATGTACTATAACTATTTGGAAGAGTAAATCTAAGATATGGATGAGCATAGGTGGTATCATTACTTGATGTGGACTCCTTTTAGTCTCTAGGCCATATCAAGTTGAAGAGAGTTGAACATGTACAAATTATGAATTAGATAGATCTATCTAATGTTCCTATTTGTTAAGTTTAAGACCCCTACATGATAAGAATACAAAAAAAGGAGCTTCCCTTAGCTTCAAGAAATATTTATTTTGTACTGACAAGGCCAACCACGTGAAGGTGGAATCTCATTGGCCTCACCTAAGACCTAAGACATCTAAGATGGTCTAACATGTACCTAAAACCTAAGACCTAGAACACAACTAAGACCCAGAAGACATACAGGTACTTGACACATTTAAGACACCTAGACACCTAAGTTCAACCTAAGACGTATAAGACACCTATAGACCTCTAAAACACCTAAGAATTAAGACCTAGATCTTTAAGACACCTAAGAAACTTAAGACATACAGTAAGACACCCAAGACCTAGACACCTAGACACTTAAGACACATAGACACCTAAGACACCTAAGACATTTAAGACACCTAGACACCTAAAACACCTAAGATACTTAAGACACAGGTAGACACCTAAGACACCTAAAACACCTAATATACTTAAGACATAGGTAGACACCTAAAACACCTAAGAAACTGTAAGACCTAAGACATCTCTAGACACCTAAGACATCTAAGACTATCAATAAATCAATAGATCAATATAGATAATTCAAGTGCATATACCTTCGTACTGGATGTATCGATTGCTTCAACTCGCTCTTCAATAATGTAGTTAGAGCTCTTGGTACATATAATCTAGATCTTCTCTATCTTTTACTATCTCTAAAATCTTTTCGTGATCTTCAATAGACAACCTCCACTTTTTTTGTCCACGTCCTCTTTTTTGTAATGTTTCCAAACTTAATCTTGTTGCTAAAACTAAGTGGCTGTAGTGTAGAACCTTTTGTCCTGGCATATATTCAATAAATATAATACCATTTTTATCTGTCTTTACGTGTTGATAATAGGTGCCTTCAACAACAACTGATCCAATGGGATATGATTGTCCATCACCATCTGTCATTGTTGTGTGCATCTTAGTAGATAGTAATCTACACCTTCTGTATTGTTAGGATCTGTAACTGTTGTCTCTCAGATTTGCACCCTTGCTGAGTTGTAGAACCTAGCAATCTGGAGAAACATGGGATCTTTCCAGGTCTGTGGGTCACCTACAATGGAAAGAACTCCAGAGAAGGCCAGCTTCCTGTTGATACTCCACCTAAACTACTTATACTAAAGTCTCTGCAGAGAAAAGGGTAAGAAAGATTACATAAAAATGAAACCTACTGTCTAAGGTGATGGACCAAAAGATCATCAGGAAATACACAGAAATGACACACTTCAGGACCAGTAATAATAAGAACCCTTACACAACCTAGAAGAAATCATAACCCTTGCAACAATGTTTTGTAAGGAGGATAAATAACATCAGCCTTGTTAAGGAGAAAGAGGTTTTCTCACTACACACAAACTGATTGTTATCCCTTGCACATCTCACAACCTGCAAAAATTATATAACCCCTGCATAAAGGCAACAATATGAAAGACAACTTCAAGGATAGAGAAACATCACCAAGATCTGTACTAACATTGGGGACACACACTATCATAAGGAATAGGAAGGTATGAATTGCTTATTACTACCAAAAGAGTGTTACAACACTGTATATCTCTGAAAAATGTGTTACAAAACTGTTCACCTCTGCAAAAGAACTCTAAAAATTACAATATATAGGGTAGTGAATAGTTAGAACCTCTGAAAAAAAAATAAGGAAGAAGACTAAATACTTCCTAAGCAACAGTAAACAAATAGACATCCCCCACCTCCATTCCCGTGCATCTCATAAATGCCCACAAAATATCTCTCTAAAGTCCTCCAAAGTGTGCTCACAATGCAGAAAAAGTCAAGGGATGCCATCTGCTATCATAAAGGTGCCTGAAAATGTCATAGAATGCCTTTAAATGCTCTCTGAGGCTTCCGACATACATCAGATTTGTGTCATAATCTTCTGCAACATCATAAATAATAGATATTATCCAAATATAGGACATAATGACATATTTTCTGCATTTTAATTAACATTAACTAAGAGGCTTATAATTATACCACCTTAGTAAATGTTTACAATTCCAATACTATACAAGTCTATGCAAAAAAATGACACATGACATTAACTCCTTGATTTGCATTATGCAAAAAATGACATAAAAAGGTCGTAACTCCTAGGCATAAAATGACATGATTCCACATCCACGACATATTCAAGAAATTAACCCTTATGACTCCCATACACATCATCGTGCCATCACTTCACTTTCAAACCACCTTGTAACTTCCAAACACATTTTAACCTTCCACACATCACTTACCCACTTTGTAACTCCTAGCATGATGACTTAGCAAAATATACCCTCGGCCATTGTATTTGCTACAATACATTTTACTTGTCTTTGAAAAATAAACAAAGGGCATAAAAAAAATCACGACCCCCTCTTGCATCCCTAGGTTTTAACACATGAAATTGCCATATGGATAAGTATGATGTTTTCAAAAAACACAAGTCAAAAAACCTAAAAGCAAATTAGGTCATTCGACCCAAGGAGAAAGAAGGAAACCTAAAAAGATTTCATTTTTTCATTTGCCTCAGCTGCTTGAGTTTCGTTGCTGCCATGAGGGTTTGAACGCCAAAAATGGATTTTTTCCTATCGATTTTGAGAGCTTTCTGGGTCAATTTCTGAAGCAAATGCAAGGTAAGTTGCATTTCGTGATGTTTTTACTCCATGTTTGGTCAATTTTGGGTGGTTTTTAGTCACAATTTGACTGAGTTTTGATGGATTTTCTGTGTTTTTTCCTTGGCCGACCCTCTGATGTTTGTAGCTGGCTGTGTTGAGGTTATTCTTGAATGGCTGAATGAGAAAATCGCTATAGTTTTGGCAACAACATTTGGCAGAAACAAAAGGTAGATCCTTCACTATCAAAATTTCTTCATTCTCTTCTGTTCCTTACTAGCATTTTCGCTGCGTATGTGATGTGCTGAAGCGCGATTCTGAGCATTCTATGGGCCTTTTTTTAGTTTGAGAAGAATTGAAATCTATATGTTTTTCTTTCTCCATATTCTGCTTGTTCAAAACAAACACCCAAAATATAAACTTGTGTATTTTCTTCACATATTCACTACTAGGAGGCACAATTTTTGGTCCTTTTCTGAGTATATTGATTACATTGAGCTGAAACTCTGTATTTTCCTCTTAAATCTATATTCCTAGGCTGTGAACGAGCTTCAATCTTAACACAAAACCTGAAACACTGACATACTGCTCTGCTTCTGTTTGAAATCTGAAAAGAAAACTACATTTTGGTGATCTTCTTTCAAAAGGTTCTGTGAATACTAGCTTGAACAAAATTTTGCATTTCTTCTTCATTACTGTGGCAAACAAAAATGTAAATCTTTATATTTTTCTGGAAACTCTATCTTTAATGAGTCTAATGGCTGCATATGACCTTGAAACTCCATTTTTCAATGATTTTGTAGAGAATTCTGTGAATACTTTTGTCTGCTATTCAAACTGAGCTCAAAACTACATTTTCTAATAATCCTCTTTCAACAGATTTTGTACATTTGAACTTGAAACACCACATTATTTTGGTTCAAACGAACCCCATTCTTGGCGAAAAACTTGAAACAATGATATACATGCCTTGCTGTTCTCAACAACTGTATCTTTTCTTGTTGGTTGTAGCATTTGTCGAATGGCTGTATATTCACTATTTCCTGGGCATTTTGTAACTTCTAGCTGACAGACCTGTAACCTTTTACTAGCTGGCAAACCTTTCTCCCTTTGTAACTTGGACCTTGTCATGCTTCCATCACCTTGGTCTCAAGATAACTGCCTCTTTAATGATTGCTTCCACAGTTCATGAAAACAATAAAGACAACTTAGTTATTGAGAAAATGAATAATGTGATATACTTGTTATCTCTTTAACTTCCCTTATTTGTTCATGAATGTTGCTCTTTATGACTTGTTACAGTTTCTCTCAAATAATGGCTGCTCTTCATGATGATTTGTGACTGTCTTTAAGAGTCATTGCTCTATTTGTTGTTAGCTGATCTGTCGTCCTTGCAAGGACAATAAAATATCTTTTCAATAGCTCTTCCATTGTATACTGTTAATATGAATGCTCCTTGTATTGTGTATTTATTGCTGGCTGTCATCGTTGTTTCTGAAAGTTCTCACTGTTGATGACATCATACCTTGCTGTCCTATTTTGAGTGTTGGCTGTCCTTTATTATGACATGTAGCTGTTCCTATGATCTTAGCTGGCATTCACCACCTTATATCTCCTGCTTTGCTTGGATTCCTTTGATTGTTTGCTGCCCTACTCAGTATGCTAGCTCTTTACAGCTGTATCTGCATTTTGAATGCGCTCTTAGGGTTGTGCTTTTTGCATTTGTTCATTGCATCTGAAATATTTTGTAAGGTCTATGAGCTGGGCTCAACCCTTGTGGGAGCCACGTTTCTTCCATTCATAATGTAACTGATGAATCAAACAGAAACATAATTACACCCGTATCTGCACATGAAGCAAACTTGTTAGAAAATAAATGCATGCTTGCAGCCAATATTCTGGATTTGTCTTCTCAAAAGCTTTTGTGACGCTAACTGGTTTACTACATCTGAATACACAAATTGTACATTTATAGATGATATCATATGATGTATGATGCCTCGTCATTGCTCTAACATCATTTTTTTTTCCAAAATTTTATGCAGATGACGAGATAGCATGGAGATAGCAGCTGGATGCAGGACACGTCGACGATCTAGGACAACACAAGACGCAGCAACAACATGAAGGCTCGTCATTTAGGCAATGACGAGTCACCCTACCCTATATGCATATTCATCTTTTAGTTCTTTATAAATGTATATTTTTTTTTTCATTTTGCAATGAAACAGTTAGTCTCATGGCTTGTGTGAGAACTTATACACTTATTTTTTCAATATACGTTGCTGATTTTTTAAAAGATTTGTACAATCTCTTAAGTTCTGAAATACATTTGAATGCAATAATACAATTTCATCTCAACTTGTATCAAATGTGCTTAGGTTTAACACAGCAGAAGTAAAATGTACCTTTTCCTCTATCAAAACTGAAAAACTCTACCTGATTGAGCTAGTAGTGAAATCTAGGTAACATTTTTGGTGACATCTGCTATATGTTTGCCTGCTAAACATCAGACCAGTTGCCTTAAGCTTATCTATTAGGCATAGAGTCATACATGCTTGACAAAAACTTGAAAACACTTCCTTTCTTTCTGCAACTGATTTCTAACTGCCATCTCTTCTAAACCATCAAGTACATGGGTATGAGCAGTGATGCTGAACCAAAACACTATTACTGAGGATATGCATCTACTTGATGAGTTAGAGGGGATAACCAATAGGAACACCTCCTTAGCAAACTGCTGCAATTTATGACAGCTCTATGAGGGAGATAGGCATGATGTGCGATAATGAGTACATGTATTCACTATTTCATATGATGGATGTCTATCATATACAACTATTATACATTACAACAGTTTCACACCTTTCACATAACCAGGCCTAGGAAAAACTGACTAACCGGTGTGCAACCGCACCTAGGAAAAATAAAAACTACCACTAATCTAGTGTGCAGCAGCACTTATTCAACATCAAAAACCTAACCTACTCTACGTCTAACCAGTAGAGGCGCTACTCAAACATGACCATTCACTGGTTCTTTGAAATAGCTACCCATCCTCATCAACTTACAATTTCTCACATGCTCATAAACAGCCTCTAGGAGATGAATAATTGACAAAAGTATTACCAACTGCTGAAATGAGCTTTGGAGAAGGAAAACAAGTCCACCTACCTCATAAATCTGATCATGCTTGTTGCTGTTTTGAGGCATATAGGCAAATTGAACAAGCTGTTCCTTGGTTTCAATCTTCCCTTCAGGTGTGAACATGAATGATAACACCTTGTTAGGCTTGATTTGAGCTAGATGTCTGATAGGGCATCCGTTTGAACTGATGAACGTCACTCCCTCTTTGCTGGCTTCTATCTCATGTATTGCCAATTCGTCATCTCGCTGATTGGAATGCCCCATTTGCAGTGTAAAATTTCCTTCCTCCAAAGTTGCTGTTTCACCTTCTATCTCAAAATCAATCTGATGTGGAAGAGTTGGTTCACATGAATGAAATGGAGGAATGCCTGCCTCTTTGATCTGAGCAGGATGATTGCATGCTGCTGGCTCATAAGGTACTAGCCTATCATTGATGTTAGAGCAAAAAACGTCAATGATCCCTAAAAACATGTTCTCATTTAGCTCATGACTTTGAATTGTATCTAGACGAGCCTTGTCATTCTGCTGTTTGAAAACAGGCCCTGATATTAGTATGCATATGCCATCTTTATTCTCATCTACATATTCAGGCAATTCCTCAAACAAAACAGCTAGATCCTGAGATTTGACATCTATTTCCTTCTCCAAAGCATGTGCAACTTGATCTTTTTTGCCATCTAAATTTGTCAAAAAGGATTCAAGATCATTCCAAAATGAATCCTCATGTTCACTTTCATCTTTCAGCTATTCCAAGACTTGACTATCACATTGATTGTCTTCTATCAGCAACTCATCAGATTGTCTAACCTCTTCTTGTTCATTCAGCTCGATAAAAGAGGGGAGTTCATCAAATAAATACATGAAATCATTGCTTTTGATACCTTTTTCAAGCTTCTCAACTTGCTGTCTTTACTGTTCATGTTCATTTTCTTCTTGCAAGATGTCTAATTTTTTCTCCTTTTTATTAGACATAGGTTCATGAATAGCAGATTCTTCTTTTATCTCAGGAAACTCATTCTTTTGTCCACTAAACTAGCTATCTTGATAGACAATAGGTCCACCTGGACAAAGACGGATAGTAAAAGGACAAGAAGGCTGATCCAACAAAGAAACCTAAGGAATTGGCTTGGTCTCTTGCAGACATATAAGCTGTTCTTGTTCAAGTATAGGTTCTTTCAATGGATGAGACCCTCTAAAACTTGGAATATTGAATTCAGGAGACTTAGGAGACTCACCTTGCTTGAAGCTTGGTATTCTGAACTTGGAAACCTCTTCTTCAAAGAATGGATTTGGAAAACAAACAGCTGATTGAGTTTCCAATTTTAAAAAAGGAGCCAACAAAACACTATTTTGCTCTTCTTCTGCTAGTTGGATGCTAGAGCACGATTCTGTTTGTATGTCTGGTGGAGGGTCTTCACAGGGTGAAAAAGATGGCCCCTTCCAACTTGGAATCTTAAAGGTAGAAGGCTGCCTGAAACTCAGAATTTCAAACCTTGGAGAAGGTTCAATGGTAGGCTCAGCCTGACCTATAGTGTGGATTTGCATGAGATTAGGAAGAGGAGAAGGGTTTTGGACCTTAGGCTGTCGAACCTGAGCTATTAATTGCCTTATTTGCTCTTCCTTGGCAGCAATCTGCCTACTCAAATATTCTCCTTTATACATTTATGCCTCCACCTCTCTCTAATGAATATGAGCTTGATAAGCAAGCTCCTCCTGCTGCATACTATACTCCTACTCTGTTGTTACAGCCTCGAATTCCCTTTACAAATTTAAAGCTACCTCCCTGATATTGATGTTGTTAACATCTTGAGGCTGATTCAGAGGGTAGTTATGCCAGTCATGAGCAAAATGAACTTCCAGCAAATAGCTATAGGCATGGATAGGTTGCCAGGAAAGCTGAGTAGGGGTGGGAGGGTGGCAAACATGATGATAATCCGCTGTTGGTGGGTTATTTGGGACAAAACCAGTAGCATATTCTGCTTGGTATTGCTGATAAAAAGTGGTATGAACATCATTCTCATGAAATTGAGGGTGATAAGGCATATTCCCATGAAACATAGACATGCCTATCACTTAAAAAGATGGAAAATCATAATAGAGTACATATTCTTGATTAAAATTTGAAACATACCAGCACTTGAATTGCTGAAACTAGTAGATGATCTTGCTAGAGTCGCCAGAGTCACCAGATGTGTAAAAAAATACGTCTAAAAGGCTAAAACTTTTGTTGTACACACCAAACAGTAGTAACAAAATGCATAAAATGGACTTCACAGTCCCACCGAGCATGCCAAAAACTGTTGTCTCTCAGATTTGCACCCTTGCTGAGTTGTAGAACTTGGCAATCTAGAGAAACATAGGTTCTTTCCATCGCAGGTGACCCATAGACCTAGAAAGATCCCATGTTTCTCCAGATTGCCAGGTTCTACAACTTAGCAAGGGTGCAAATCTGAGAGACAATAGTAACCACAACAAAAATATCTCCTATACACACCACAAGTAAACATGTAAATGTACATTTGAGTTAAACAATGTAAATCAAATGTTCAAAACTTTATTACAATCTCGAATATAAATCAATTATGTAACTTACCTATAACAACTAAATCTGATACACGTTCGTAATCAGCTAAATATATAGGATCATATACATCTACAATGTCACTATCTTCAAAAGGATGGCTTGATACTATTTGTTTCATTTCCCACTGTGAAACATATCCATCCCTTACATTTGGACATTGTAGAATATTTGCATTATTCTCAATACAATCAACACAAAAACAAGATTTTTCTCTCACTTGAATAGCAAGAGTCTTGCTATGTCCTATAGTCGTGACTTGATGCAAACTTCTAACACCATTAATAGCTTGACAATTATATGGATTCGATCGATCAATATCTGTACGTATGAATTGTTACCTAGATTTCACTACTAGCTCAATCAGGTAGAGTTTTTTAGTTTTGACAGAGGAAAAGATACATTTTACTTCTGCTGTGTTAAACCCAAGCACATTTGATACAAGTTGAGATGAAATTGTATTGTTGCATTCAGATGTATTTCAGAACTTAAGAGATTGTACAAATCTTTTAAAAAATCAGCAACATATATTGAAAAAATAAGTGTATAAGTTCTCACACAAGCCGTGAGACTAACTGTTTCATTGCAAAATGAAAAAAAAAACTATACATTTATAAAGAACTGAAAGACGAATATGCATATAGGGTAGGGTGACTCATCATTATGTGAATGACGAGCCTTCATGTTGTTGCTGCGTCTTGTGTTGTCCTAGATCGTCGACGTGTCCCACATCCAGCTGCTATCTCCCTGCTATCCCATCATCTGCATAAAATTTTGGAAAAAAAATGATGTTAGAGCAATGACGAGGCATCATACATCATATGATATTATCTATAAATGTACAATTTGTGTTTTTAGATGCAGTAAACCAGTTAGTGTCACAAAAGCTTTTGAGAAGACAAATCTAGAATATAGGCTGCAAGCATGCATTTATTTTCTAACAAGTTTGCTTCATGTGCAGATACAGGTGTAATTATGTTTCTGTTTGATTCATCAGTTACATTATGAATGGAAGAAATGTGGCTCCCACAAGGGTTGAGCCCAGCTCATAGACCTTACAGAACATTTCAGATGCAATGAACAGATGCAATGAACAGATCCAATGAACAAATGCAAAAAGTACAACTCTAAGAGCGCATTCAGAAGGCAGATACAACTCTCAAGAGCTAGCATACTGAGTAGGGCAGCAAACAATCAGAGGAATCCAAGCAAAGTAGGAGATATAAGGTGGTGAATGCCAGCTAAGATCATAGGAACAGTTGCATGTCATAATAAAGGACATCCAACACTCAAAACAAGACAGCAAGGTATGATGTCATCGACTGAGAACTTTTAGAAACAACGATGAGAGCCAACAATAAATACACAATACAAGGAGCATTCATATTAACAGTATACAATGGAAGAGCTATTGAAAAGATATTTTATTGTGTCCTTGCAAGGATGGCAGATCAGCTAACAACAAATAGAGCAATGACTCTTAAAGACAGTCAAATCATCATGAAGAGCAGCCATTATTTGAGAGAAACTATAACAAGTCATAAAGAGCAACATTCATGAACAAATAAGGGAAGTTAAAAGAGATAATAGGTATATCACATTGTTCATTTTCTCAATAACTAAGTTGTCTTTATTGTTTTCATGAACTGTGGAAGCAATCATTAAAGAGGCAGTTATCTTGAGACCAAGGTGATGGTAGCATGACAAGGTCCAAGTTACAAAGGGAGAAAGGTTTGCCAGCTAGTAAAAGGTTATAGGTCTGTCAGCTAGAAGTTACAAAATGCCCAGGAAACAGTGAATATACAGCCATCCGACAAATGCTACAGCCAACAAGAAAAGATACAGTTGTTGAGAACAACAAGGCATGTATATCATTGTTTCAAGTTTTTCGCCAAGAATGGGGTTCGTTTGAACCAAAATAATGCGGTGTTTCAAGTTCAAATGCACAGAATTTGTTGAAAGAGGATTAGTAGAAAATGGAGTTTTGAGCTCAGTTCGAACAACAGACAAAAGTATTCATAGAATTCTCTACAAAATCATTGAAAAATGGAGTTTCAAGGTCATATGCAGCCATTAGACTCATTAAAGACAGAGTTTCCAAAAAAATATAAAGATTTACATTTTTGTTTGCCACAGTAATGAAGAAGAAATACAAAATTTTGTTCAAGCCAGTATTCACAGAACCTTTTGAAAGAAGATGACTAGAATGCAGTTTTCTTTTCAGATTTCAAACAAAAGCAAAGCAGTATGTCAGCGTTTCAGGTTTTGTGTTAAGATTGAAGCTCGTTCACAGCCCAGAAATGCAGATTTAAGAGGAAAATATAGAGTTTCAGCTCAATGTAATCAATATACTCAGAAAAGGACCAAAAATCGTGCCTCCCAGCAGTGAATATGCGAAGAAAATACACAAGTTTTTATTTTGGGTGTTTATTTTGAACAAGTAGAATATGGAGAAAGAAAAACATACAGATTTCAATTCTTCTCAAACTACAAAAAGGCCCATAGAATGCTCAGAATCGCGCTTCAGCACATCACATACGCAGCGAAAATGCTAGTAAGGAATAGAAGAGAATGAAGAAATTTTGACAGTGAAGGATCTACCTTTTGTTTCTGCCAAATGTTGTTGCCAAAACTATAGTGATTTTCTCATTCAATCATTCAAGAATAACCTCAACACAGCCAGCTACAAACATCAGAGGGTCAGCCAAGGAAAAAACACTGAAAATCCATCAAAACCCAGTCAAATTGTGACTGAAAAACTGCCCAAAATCAACCAAACATGGAGTAAAAACATCACGAAATGCAACTTACCTTGCATTTGCTTCATAAATTGACCAAAATCTCAGAGAATCGACCCAGAAAGCTCTCAAAATCGACAAGAAAAAAATCTATTTTTGGCGTTCAAACCCTCATGGTGGCGGTGAAACTCAAGCAGCTGAGGTAAATGAAAAAATGAAATCTTTTTAGGTTTCCTTCTTTCTCCTTGGGTCGAATAACCTAATTTGCTTTTAGGTTTTTTGACTTGTGTTTTTTGAAAACATCATACTTATCCATATGGAGATTTCATGTGTTAAAACCTAGGGATGCAAGAGGGTGTCATGATTTTTTTTATGCCCTTTGTTTATTTTTCAAAGACAAGTAAAATGTATTGTAGCAAATACAATGGCCGAGGGTATATTTTGCTAAGTCATCATGCTAGGAGTTACAAAGTGGGTAAGTGATGTGTGTAAGGTTAAAATGTGTTTGGAAGTTACAAGGTGGTTTGAAAGTGAAGTGATGGCATGGTGATGTGTATGGGAGTCATAAGGGTTAATTTCTTGAATATGTCGTGGATGTGGAATCATGTCATTTTATGCCTAGGAGTTACGACCTTTTTATGTCATTTTTTGCATAATGTAAATCAGGGAATTAATTTCGTGTCATTTTTCTGCATAGACTTGTATAGTATTGGAATTATAAACATTTACTAAGGTGGTATAATTATAAGCCTCTTAGTTAATGTTAATTAAAATGCAGAAAATATGTCATTATGTCCTGTATTTGGATAATATCTGTTATTTATGATGCTGCAGAAGATTATGACACAAATCTGATGTATGTCAGAAACCTCAGAGAGTATTTAAAGGCATTCTATGACATTTCTAGGTGCCTTTATGATAGCAGATGGCATCCCTTGACTTTTTCTGCATTGTGAGCACACTTTGGATGACTTTAGAGAGATATTTTGTGGGCATTTATGAGATGCACGGGAATGGAGGTGGGGGATGTCTATCTATCTACTGTTGTTTAGGAAGTATTTAGTCTTCTTCCTTATTTTTTTCAGAGGTTCTAACTATTCACTACCCTGTATATTGTAATTTTTAGAGTTCTTTTGCAGAGGTGAACAGTTTTGTAACACATTTTTCAAAGATATACAGTGTTGTAACACTCTTTTGGCAGCAATAAGTAGTTCATACCTTCCTATTCCTTCTGATATTGTGTGTCCTCAGTGTTAGTACAGATCTTGGTGATGTTTCTCTGTCCTTGAAGCTGTCTTTCATGTTGGTACCTTTATGCAGGGGTTATATAATTTTTACAGGTTGTGAGATGTGCAAGGGATAACAATCAGTTTGTGTGTAGTGAGAAAACCTCTTTCTCCTTACCAAGACTATTGTTATTTAGCCTCCTTACAAAACATTGTTGCAAGGGTTATGATTTCTTCTGGGTTGTGTAAGGGTTCTTATTATTACTGGTCCTGAAGTGTGTCATTTCTGTGTATTTCCTGATTATCTTTTGGTGCATCACCTTAGACAGTAGGTTTCATTTTTATGTAATCTTTCTTACCCTTTTCTCTGCAAAGACTTTAGTATAAGTAGTTTAGGTGGAGTATCAACAGGAAGCCGGCCTTCTCCAGAGGTTCTTTCCATCGCAGGTGACCCACAGACCTGGAAAGATCCCATGTTTCTCTAGATTGCCAGGTTCTACAACTCAGCAAGGGTGCAAATCTGAGAGACAACATGAATAAATTCTTGAGCACCTCAATTAAAACTATTTAAATTTGAAATTAAATCACATGCACACGTACTTAAATTTAAATATTAAAGTTTTTAAATAACATAAATTCAATTAACATACCTTTAACTTCCCAAAAATAGCATTTGTTGTATATTGAGTCACAGGTAGCAAAATGGCTTTTGCACCATTCAACAATTTGACTTGCATTTTGTATGGTGTTACCTGCAATTTCATGTTGGTGTTCAATGCCCAGGTAAGAGGTTTAAGAATTTAAAAAATTTCACATGTACATCCAGCTATTACAATACACATACATAGATCAATTACATAAACCATTGTAGAAGTATTCAACAATTTTAAATTATTTTGTAAATAAATTGTATCTAGTATATATTACCTGCAAGTTCATATTGGCGAAGTGCACGTTTTACACATGCTTCTGCTCCATCATGCTCTCCTTTTCCATGTCCACTCAAAAAAATTCCCCAAAAACTTTATACTAAATTTAGCATGTTGTTGCGTTAACCAATTAAATGCTTTTGTAGACTTAAATTGTCCTGTATAAATAGTTATATATAAACAACGATTTGAAAACCAAAAATTAGTTAAAAATTCAAGTCTTAAAATTAAATATAAATTTTTAAATTAGAAATTAAAAAATAATAATAAAATCAACACTTACCAGCACATCCATCAGACCAAATCCAGTGTTGTAATGCAACAATGCCACATTGTCCCAAATCTTCAAAAAACATTTGAAAGCAATATGCTACATAGCTTCTATCATGACCCGTATCATCACTAATATAAAAGTGAACCTCCTTGATGATAATTCGTTGATCTTTGGTACTCTCTATCTCATCTACAAATAACTCAGCATGTCTATACCAAACTTGTACAAAGATTGCGACTTGCTCTAAATGATAATATTGACTTTGAATTTCAATTTGAGGACTAAATGTATAATTTTCAGAAAAATCTACAATAGAGAGGATACAACCCAGTGGAAAACAATTTTTTAAGTCATAAAATTGCTTAGCCTACCATCTTGCACCATGACAATGTTGGATATGTGGGTATACAATGTTACGAAATTTGTTCATAAACTCGTTGCAGGGCAATTCACTCTCTCTCAAAACAATTTTTTTAGATTCAACTCCTGACTTCGTTGAGTATTTCTCATATTCAAATCTCTTCCAAACAACTAACATTGAATGATCAATATTCTCAAATGGTAAAAATTTCATCAAATTTCCACAATCTACGCATATTTCTTATACACTGTACATTGAATTCATCTGAATCTTTTGATTTTTCACATAAGATAGACTTCACAAATTGTGTTGTACTTCCAGGGATGGCTACATTTGGATTAACTATTGCCATAATTTTTTTATATGACTGTAGGTGTAGATCAAATTCAACATGATTTCGACAGCAACAAGTTTCATGTACTTTATTTTTATGTACAAAACATGGTCGTAAATTCTCAAACATCCTTTGAGAAATCTTCACTTGTGAAAATTCTTGCTTGAATGCTTAAAAAATTCACTTTGTGTTGTATCTATAAAATGCTTTGGATGAGAATTTTTTTTACCATCTTCGTCTTTTATTTGTATAGTGTCCCTTCTATTGGAAGAAACACAGGAGTTATCGGTCCAATATCCAATTACTTTTTGTTTTACATCTTCTGAAATTCTATCTCTCCAAGGGACTCAACAAATATTTACCCAATTATTTTCAATATTTTCATCTAATATGTTTCTCTTATTTATATATCTTTGAACAGTTCTCCTAGATACATTTACTAATCAGGCAATTGCTTTAACTTGTCTTCTATGTGATAATTTCTTACTAGAAATTATAATCATCAATGCTCTACGTGTAGCACTTAAATCAGAACTTTGAATAGAATCCAATGCTGTTTGCAAGTTTTCAATTACTATATGATTTACTAAATTTGAAGATTTTTTCTTGTTATCAACACCTAACAACTCTAAAACGGGGGTCATTTCTTTTCACCTAAATAACTTTGCACATAATTGTGCTCTTCCAATTAGTGATTTGTCTTTGAAAAACTCATCCCAAATTCTTTGAGTGCAATTTTATTGTGCTTTCAGGTAACATATGTTTAGGTGAAATGTTTTTGAAAACATCATCCTCATCCATCTCCATAAGATTTTCCATTCCATGCAAAAAATATCTATCACTACTACCAATTTCATCTTGTACTTGTTCATTAACATGCCCTTCAACTTGTTCATCAATAATTTCAATGGGTTGTTGTTGACTAGATGTTCCTACGATTTTTTCAACTCTTTTTTGGTCATACAACCTTAATCTAGTTCTTTTATTCCCCATCACAAATTGCTTGTTTTAATTCACCTACACACACATATACATCATAATAAATAACACATGAAGTTCTATTTCTACATGGTAAAATGAGTAAATAAGTTGGGAATCATGTTACATACTTGAAAATTTGTAGCCTTTCTTGCCAAAAAAACTCCTTTTGTGTGGTTTCTCCAAATGCTTGAATTGAAAAAAATTGAAGAAATATTTTTTAGCCTCTATTGCGAAAAATGTTGCTTCTTCTATTTTCTCCTTGATGCTTGAATTGAATAAAAACACAAAAAATAAAGCCCTATATATAAAATTAAGTTTAAAAAATTCTAAAAAATAAAATAAAATTCGCCGACTGATGGTGGTCGCCGGATTTTTTAATTTTGAGCGAGATGATTTCACCCCCAAATCATTTCGCCCAAAACTATCTATGTGGCAGTCCACTTGGTAGCCACCTCATCATTTTTTCTGGTTTTCTAAAATTCTCAACTTCAACTGAATATTTCTTCAATCAAAATGAATTATTTCAAAAAAGAAAAAAATTCTTTTGTAGAGCTCTGAGTCTAGAATCTAAATATGTTTTTTTTTTAAATATTTTGATTAGTTTTAATATGTTTTTTTTAAATTATTGCAAGTAGGTTGTTAAAATCAGAGATGACACTGATTAGAAATTAAAAAAAAATATCAAAACACATCCAATTTTTTTCAAAATTATATGGTTCACTAGAGGAAAGAGTCCTCTCCAAAAGGGTATAATTGGGTTTGTGAAAATAATAAAAAAAATACAAAAGTTGACGTGGAATGAAAACAATTACATTCTGTAAAGTTTGACTTTAAAATGATATTACGAAGAAAATATGTATTGAAAATTGATTTTTTTTCTCCATTCACTAGATATTGAACTCATCTATTTGGGAAAAAAAACTCAGGGAAAAATAAGATTGTTTGCTCTTTTTTTTTTTGACGTGGACTCAAAGTCACTTTTTCTTGAAATTTTTAACAATTCAAAATTTGCTTTTAAAGTTATAAAAAAATGTTAAAATAATTTTTTTAATTTTTTTAAATTACAAGCATAAAATTCATCAAGAGATCTACATTTCATTAGTTTACATCATTTTGAAATTCGAAACATAAATGCCATTTTTATGAGGTCGAAGTTCAGAATTTTTTTTGCTGTTGGCCAATTCCTTTATAAAGTGTGACACAGGTTTGTGCTTTTACCCCACTCCTTTAAGAGGCCTGTCAGAAATAGAGGAATAACTTTATAAGCCCTGAAGGGTGTTTAGAAGACATGCCTTAGTGTCTAGGGAATGAAGAAGTCACATATGTTATGATTTTATCCCTTGAGTTTAGGGTCTATGTTCAATTTTATGATCTTGTTAGAGTTGATAATTAGAAGAGGCATTTCACATGTGAAAGTTCTGAAAGACCATGAGAATGGTTTGTGTGAAGAATGAGATGCAGTTAAGTAGGTATTTTCTAGGAATCTTGAAAACCTTACACAGTAAGCTAAGCATGCAAGTTAAAGGTGCACAATCATTTCAGTCAAGTGAATGCAAGGGTAGTCATCTTCATCCAGAGATCATCAAGACCAAAAGGCAGTCATGACTGTCATAAAAGGTATGTCACAAAAGATATAGGATCTAGAGCTTGATATGTTATTGATCTCATTATCATAGAAAAGATGCATAACATAATCAGGAGAAATAGAGCATTAATCACAGGAGATCCCGAGTCTCATGGAAAGATAATGCCCTTGTCACTATAGAATCAACCAAGTCAAAAATATGACACATTTCATCTATGATCCTTTATTCATACATATCTTGATAAATGGTGCAAAGAGTTCAGCAGGGACAAACAAGTTTAAGGTGTCCAAATCTTTTTTAGCTGCATATACAGGTACATAAAGTCTTAGGAGACAAATGCATCATATGAAAGCACTTTAAATCATCATTTCACAGTGAACAGAGTAATAGTGAATAAAAATAGGAAGAGGACTCATACAGAGTATAGAGATGATAGTAATGAAAGCTACAGGAGCAATCATTAGCTATGACAACTATAAGGAGTTCAAATGATACAAGTATATGCTAAATGATAAGCATATCCATAGTGGTGACAGATACAGAACATGTAAAGCTTTAGAACAAATATGAAATCAATGCTTATCTAGTCACTATCATAATGCAAAAAGAGGACAGATATCAAGTTTCATCTATGTCAAAAGACAATAAAACCATAGGGTGCCAGAGTTGAAGTGACTATCACAGTCATACCAAGAGTACAGAGATCATCACAAAAGAAGATGCCAAGCCTTTACAAAAATCCTTACAAAGACAACATCAGTCACCATTGCCCAAAATATGCCAAAGTATACATATATAACTAGGGCAGTTGATGTAATAATGCAAATCAAAAGAGAGATCTACAACAACGCTTATAATGACTGTCACAGGAGTAAGAGATATTGCTCACAACACCTTGTAAAGGTATAAACATAAAAGAAATGTCAAGCACAGTAATAATGCAACTTTTCATTTTTCTTGCATTTCTACCAGTTTATCAAAGAATATGAAGTACCCATACAGGTATGATGATCTTAAGAGCCATATATAGTGATAGGGTTTGTTTGGGCAAAAACCCTAATGAAGACAACCCTTGTTTCTCAGTATTTTTCAACAAGTGAAAGCCAACTATGTTTAAATCATGAAGATATCATATACAGAGGAGTATATTTTATAGAAATGGCAAACTTTCTTCTCCTGTAGTTGTTTCAAATGAAAATACAACTTGTTAAAGCATGAAGTACATTTCACAATGGTCGCACAGTGATAGAAAATGAAACATTCATCATATATTATGAAAAAATAATAGCAGAAGTAACGTTGTTTCTTATAGTTTGCTTTCAAAAAGATAAGGATTTTTTTTGACTTACCAAGTCCAGTAAGATGAGCTCACACAGCTGTGTGTGAAGAATACAGTAAAAAATGCCTTCAAAACTCCTCAAAAAATCTACAGGAAGCCTTCAGAAACCCTCCATGGCGGCGAGCAGAAATGCAAAAAATACAAGAATGAAAAGTAAAGTTGAAATCTTCCTTTTTGTCTTTTTAGGGTTTGTACAACCCGATGGGTTTTTTATTGCAATTTTAAAACTTTTGCATTTTTTCATAATGTAGGTCGTGGTCAAGACTTAAGGTATTTTGTGCCTAGTATGTGTTTATTTCCTTGTGATATGCTATGATGTGGCATATAAGTCTTTTAAGACTTTTGTGGTACTTTATCCTGTAGACACCTAAAAATGTCTTCTACCATCAAACCGACTCCCAACATCCCTAATCATGTCAATTTCCCTCCTAAACCAATTAATTAAATTTTATTTAATTAATTATCCCTTCATTACCCTATTTTTCATTATTTTATCCCAAGCAATTGAATTAATTTCATTAATTCAATAGTCTCAAACTTAGCCAATTGATTTAGTAAATATACAATATTTATTAAATCAATTTCCCCCTTTTGCCACTAAATCCAATTAATTAGTTAAAACCATGTTAACTAATTAATTCAGCCCATTAAATAATCTACCTCATCCTAGCCCTAGGATTAATTAAATAAAACCAATATTTAATTAAATCCTAAACCCCTCATTTGGATGGTCAAACCTAGTTTAACTCATTTTGCCACATCCTCCAAATAAAGAAATTGAAATAAATCCACCTAACATCCCACATCACAATAAATAATCTTTTTTCCCATACCTATACCTCCACTTATCCCCAAATGAATTAATTCATTTGCATTTCCCCCCATGAGTCTTTTATTCAATAAATAATCTTTTCCCCCATACCTATACCTCCACTTATCCCCAAATGAATTTTTAATTCATTTGCATTTCTCCCCATAAATCTTTAATTCAAAAATAATCTTCCCCCCATATCTTATTTAATAATTCCTTTTCCCCAAAATGAATAAAAGATTCACTTTTATTCATAGCCATCCATTCCTCTAGATTGAATCTAGGCCCTCCATATCACCTTCATCCTCCACCATTGATCTTCCCAATCAATCTCCACCCTTGGATCAAAATCCCTCCCAAAAAGTCTATAAATACAACATCATACAACCCATTCAAGGATCCAAGTTCATGCAAAGTTATTATGCCAAAATCTCCATTAAGCTAGAATAGTGAGTTGCAAATTAGAGTAGCATTTCACATTCAAATCCATTGTCTAGGGATAATCATGTCTTAGGAGCTTGTTTGGGTGCAAAGGCTTCTTCCTACCTTGATGAGATTAGGTTGCATGTGAGGTATAACTTCATGTTTTTATGCGTTTTGTTAGTATTTCTACCTTATTTGTTTATCTAATCTACATTGGCATGCCCGGTGGGACCCATAAGGTCCAAGTCTAATCTATTTTTTTGTGAGTTTCTATGCAAGAGACGTGTGTTTATAGGTGTGACGCCATCCTACCCTTGCAGCGACGCCATTACAGGCTGGTTTTAGCACCATTTCCTGTTTTGGTGCTATTTTTGCGCAGCACATTTTCTTTTTACTAACTCACTCACATGTCCTTTTCTTATGATCTCTTTGTTGTTTGGGTGTTTAAGTGCTCTCTATTTTCATAGAGATCTTGAAATACAAGGGGAAGTTATGTCCAAATTTTCATAAAAGTCTAAAAATACACATTGGCTTTTGTTTTTCATCTTGTTTTCCATTTATTTAGGCTAACAAGGCTAATGGGACATCCTATGTGTGCAACTTGACCCTCCATTTTTGTTATAAAACCATTTTTTGCAAGTCAGACGCATTCAGCCCCGTATTGACGCTATCCCCCAGATTGGCGCTATCCTCAGGTGTAAATTGACTATTTGAGAAGTTGTGCAGTGGCGCATTCACAGAGCTATTTCCTAGTTTAGTGTTATTCTGGTCTTATCTTAGCGCTATATATTTTATTAGCACCTTAATTGTAATATTGTAACGCCATCCTCTGGTTTGGCGCTTTCGTGGTGTCATATTAGCGCTATCTCTTTGATTAGTGCCATCTGTAAAAGGTTGGGTTCTGTATGTGTCCTATCCACAGTAGCGCTATTGGACCTCTGTTTTAGTGCTATCTTGAAAACTAACTTTGCTGTCTGTGCGGGTACTGACAAGTGTTTTTGCAGGTCTTTGCTATCATTTCGGGGATACTAACTAACTATTGTAGGGTGATTTTATTTATGTTTTCAAACAAACACTCTAACTTGCAAACTTAAAATGAACCCTTTGCATGATTAGTTAGGCAAACACTTTGATTTGGTGCTATAAAATTAAACAACAAACAAAGAAATCTTCTTATGTGTGTGTGTGTGCCAAACATTTAAAATTTGGTGTTCTAAAATTTACAAATTGTGTGCCAACAACTATCAAACACCTCAATTTGGGCTTTAAAAAGAACCACAAAGTGCATCAAATTGAAAGCATTGGGTTAAAAAACACAACTTTCAATTATTCACTCATTTAATCAAGAAAATCATCTAAAAATTGTGTGAAGTGTTTTGGTGATCTTTTGCCTATGGTGTGAAAAGCGTATGCTCTTCCCTCGCACCATTTTTTGGTGACCTTGGGAATCAAAAGCTTCTCATAAAACTTGCATCAATCACCTCCAATCTAATCCAAAGATCTAAAATAAACCATGTTTAGTGTGATGTAATCATAAAGAATACGTATGCTCTCCCCTCGCATTTTGTATGAACTTGGGGATCAAAAGTATTTTTGTGATTGTGTTGCTTTTGTTAATCTTTAGAGGGCCTGCAACCCCACTTCGAAAGGTGGGAACGACCCAAGCGGCATCAAGCTAAAGCCAAGCTCTTCCAAGCCGCTATATAAAATAAGGTGTTTGGGATGAAAGTCTCAAGCAACAGGTGTTGCTGTGTTATACTGACAACCAACCTCCCCCAAAACCCTTCAAGGCGTAACCCTTGGAGGCTGGGAGACTCCATAATGGAGAGTAGTGCTGCTGCACGTATAACCACTTGAACAGATGCCCTTACTAAGAACCATTGTTTAGCAAGCCAAAATCCTTCTATTTGTTGATGCAGAAGGGAAACCTTTGAAGCGGCCCCGATTCATGCAGTTCTTAACCGAGGTAGCAGGGATAATCTAAAGGTTTGGTGAGGGACAAGCCTTATAAGAAACCCAGATCTTGGTATGTGTGAGAAGTGTGTGCAATTGTAAGGAGGAGCCGGTGCTATCAAGATCCTGGAGCTACCCACTTTGAATATGCATAGCTAGGGGATTCAACAAATACTGTCACACCTTCGCCCTAGGTTGTTCAAAGTGCTTGTTAAATAAAATCACACATCTTTTTTTTCAAAACAAAGCAACATATTGATTATTGTGTGATTATTGTGCTTGAATTGTTTGCAACAACATTGCCAAGAGACAAACCAAATCATTTGATCACATCCCAAACAAAGAAAATCCAAAAAATTGCCATAAAAAATCTATCTTTCTAGGACCTCGACAAAACACTGCCTTGTTTTAGAGCTATATATGTCTGATTTTGGTGCCATTTCACCCGTGTATTGGCGCTATCTTCAGATTGACTTGCCTAAAATAGAGACCTATTCAGTTGTGATCTTCACCATCTGCTCTGCCATAATCCATATTCACCTTCTAAAAATTTGACAACAATCCATCCATTTTCTTCAAAATTTTCCAAAATCACACCTTCTCTTTGACCTTAGAGGATTAATCACCATCATTGTTGGACCATTTGCCATATCAAACCCACTCAAATTCATATCTGCTTGTCTTCATTGATTTTTGCATACCATTTGGACCAAACAAATCCTTGTCACAAGAAAATCATTCCAAAAATCCCCAAAATCTCCCAAATCAAAACGTCATCAAAATCCATCATCCTTTTGATCTAAATTTTGATCTAGATTTTATCCTACATATCATATCTTGCTTGGAAAGTCAATAGTCTACCTTCCAAGTGAAATAATCATCCCTCTTTGCGTAAGGTCATTAGTCTACCCCAAACAAAGAAAAAACTTCCATTTGTGCAACCCAAAATCTAGATCCTACCTAAGCTCAATTTGTTGACCATCAAAATCCTCCATATCAAACCTTAAAATCAAACATCAACAATCTCGTCAAAACAAACGTCATCCATCACCTATCTTTTTGTCCAAAATTGTGTAGAAAATCAATATCATCCAGTCATACCACCCTTAGATTGAAAACTCTAGAAAGACATAACGATCTTCCACCACATCTTCTCTTCTAGTCCATCTCACTAGCACATTCATCTTTTAGTCCAACAAATTAATCCAAATCCTCTAAAGGTCTCCATCCCCATCTCACTCTATTTCTAATCAAACCCACATGCGTGTATGCCCACCACAAGATGACAACATAAAAGGAATCAAGAAATGGCAGAACATTGGCAATTTGGCATGCCTAACACCAATAGCAGCAACATACCCATATACCAAACATACAACCCACCTTCATACTCTTACATCCCCTCATATGGCCCCAACGAAAACCCCTTCCATCACTTACAACAAGTACAACCATCACCACCACCACCACCACCAATACAACACGTCCCTACCATTTCCCAAGATGATCTAGATGTCTTGAGCTTTACACAAGACGCCGATAACATGGACCTACTAGATAAAATCCTAAGGTCAGACCCAAGTAGATATCTGGATTATCTTCTCAAAATTGGTGCTCAACTCCCCATCACAACATCATCACAACCATCCACGTCTACAATCATTCCTTCCACATCAAATACCCAACCATCCACATCAAACATCCAAAACACCACCTCTCAAACATCAACACCCACTATATCTACTGCCAACACAACCTCTACAGCTACCACATCTACCATTTCCACAAGTACCTCCAATCCTACCACCTCCCAACCCATTACCACATCCACTACCACAACCACCATAAACCCTTCCATGCCAAAAATTGCCTTGGGTATACAAGGCAACATCACGCATGCAAGTACATCCACAAGTGTGCCTCCACCCAACCCCCAAACCATTGCCTACCTATGACAACTATTCTCACAACCACCTCACAATACGTCCAACCCATCCAACGTACACCTATCCAACATCAACCCGTCCACTATCACGTATCCACATAACCCCATAATGTCAGCTACACAACATCACACTAATCCCCAAATACCACCACATCTTCTCCAACAACTCCACCCATATCAACAACTTCAATCACCAATCAACCAACACGCTAACTCACAATACCAACACCTCAATCAAACAAGTCCCCAACATCAAATCCCACCCCATCTCCAACATCTCACCAATCAACAGGCCTACATAATCCAACCACAACACTTGCAAGATCTCACAAACATGGTACAGACCTTGATCCAAAGGGTGGACGACCTACAAACTGGGGGCAAGTGAAAACACTATTCCTTTGAGGACATTTGCCCCTATCCATTTGATCGCACATTGTATATGCCCCCTTTTCCCAAGAACTTTGAGACACCTAAATTCAACAAATACAAGGGAAAGGGAGACCCTCGAGATCACCTTAGGGAGTTTTACATTGCTTGCTTAGAGGTCTCAAATAACAACACATATCTTATGAGACTATTTCCAAGAAGCCTCGGTGGACAAGCCACCGATTAGTTTGCACATCTGCCTCCAGGCATTAGGACATTCCCTGAGCTTTTGGAGAAATTTGTAAACCATTTCTCCTACAACTTCAAACATGAAATTTCTATGACAAACTTGTGCAACACCAAACAAAAGAATGGAGAAGCCTTCGCTTCTTTCTTGCAAAGGTGGAGAAGCTTAGCAAGCAAACTCCCATGGCCAATTCCTGAAAAACAACTTGTCACCATGTTTGTGACCAATCTCAATTAGGAACTAGGGTTCCATCTACAAATCCTTTGTGCGTCTACCTTTGAAGAGGTCATCGACAAAGGCACCACCATCAAACGAGCCCTCATTTCCAAGGGCTCCATCAAACTGTACGAACACAAATCCAACAACAACAACTACTACAAATCCCATAACAACACCCCCAATACAAATAACAACGCCGACACACAATCAAACGACAAATCACGCTATTGGGGGAAGAACAAGAACAATCTAAATGATGGCATCATGTATGTGAAAGCCATCCAACATATACAATACCAAACACCTGCGCATACATATGCCACAAATATAAATAATTAGGGGGATCAAACTAAACCATGCAAACCTCGCAGACAATTTACACCCTTAGGGGAACCCATTGTAGATATCCTTGACAGATGTCTCAAACAAAATGTGATCACACTCCCACCCATTAGACCCTGTCAAGAGAATGAACTAAAAGCCGCATGGTACAATGAGAACGACTACTGTGAATACCACCGCGTTCTGAGTCATAAAACAACTGACTGCATGCAACTAAAACATTGCATTCAAGACCTTATCGACCAAAGCCTAGTTGGCCTCGATCAAACTACCCAACCATCACCAAATGCCAACCTCGGGGCTTACAAGGATCCTCTACCTTACCATAATAAAGCCTCCTCATCCAACCAAGCATACATCACCCCACCACTCGCATCCTATGACTCCATTGTAGGGCGAATAGAACCATCATCACACCATGTCAACACAGTCACCATTTGGGCACAAGCAGCTGATTGCGCTGTTACAACCCGCCGTAGCCGTGTATCCATCTGCATAGCCCCTCCCACCGAACAAACACTTGCATCCACATCTGATCCCCTACCTTCTTGTCCAACCACACGTCCATCCCCTATCCACCAGTATAACCTCCGCGAACATCTAGGAAAGACACCTGCACAAATCTCCATACTTGAGTTGCTCTGTACATCACCCCTTCATAAGGATGTCCTCAACAAAGCACTTTTGCAGACTCAAGTCCCCACCAACTTGAATGTAATTCAATTCCAAGCCATGGTAGGACACATCACTGCACCCCACCATCTCACCTTTTCAGAAAAGGACATGCCCACCTCTGCACACATACATAACGATGGCCTACACACCAAAGTCCGCATCCACAAACACACCATTAAAAGAGTCTTAATAGATGGTGGCTCTGGCCTCAACATATGCACTCTAAAAATGCTAAAACACTTGGGGTACTCCAATGTGGTTGTCGACACCAGCGAGTGCATCACGATCAAAGGATATGATGACACCGAACGCCTCTCTGAAGGCACTATCAAGCTTCCCATTCAAGTAGGACAGAAAATATTGGAAACAAAATTTCATCTTCTTGATCTCGACCTCCCCTACAACATCCTTCTCGATAGACCATGGATCCATGCCATGCAAGCTGTCCCATCCACCTTCCATCAATGCCTCAAATTCCCCCACAATGGTATAGAAGTCATAGTCTATGTCGATCCTCGCCTCTTCCAATACTATAGTTTTTTGGAAGGCCACAACCAAACCTTCTGCCCATACAATAAAGCCACCACTGAAGCCAATCCAACAACATCAAACTCATTTATCGACCCCACAAACATTGCCACCACGTCATCCCAAGCACCTCCACCACCCGAGGTCTAGATCAAGCTAACCGACATGGGATGTGGGGAATATGACCTGCACGGCACCTTTTGTGTGGGTACATTACCCAATCCTAAGACATTTGGCATCCCAAAAATAGAGGCAGCCAACACAGTCATCATCAAGTGCAAACCCTCACCCATCTTTGAGAAGAAACACCTTCTGGATCAGGACGTACTCGAAGATATCTCATCCTGGCTATACAAGGATGAAGAAACTGAGCAAGAAGTCCCCACAATCCCAACAGAAATCCATGGCAAAGGCTCTGAAATTGTAAAAAGCATGGGCTATAAAGGACAAGGTGGTATTGGCCTCCATGAACAAGGAATCATAGAACCACTGCAAGCAACAAAGAATCCCTATACTCAAGGGTTAGGGTACGGTCAACCACAACGCATCCTCACTACCGGTGAATGTATCTTAGCCGAGGTTGCTAGGGTCTCCTTAGACGTTGACAATATCAACGAAACAGGCCTTCAAGACTCCTTTAGTGACTTTTCTGATTTCTTCGACTCATCCATTTGTACCATCTACTCAGTCACCACTCTCGCTTCACCCTCCAATGACTTGCCACTAGTTCATCTCGATCTCATTGATTGGGACCAACAGGGACCTCCTGTCTTCGACATCACACCCAACGATGAGGCCATCGCTGAAATGATGGGAGTAAGAGATCACTTCCCTTTGGGAGATCACAGAGCTGGGTACATCATGGAACTCAATCCGGATGCCTATTTCAGGGAGACAACCCCTGCTTCCAGTCATAAAAACATAAAAATAAAAAAATGGATCTGATGGTGAAAATTGTTCCGCGGCAGTATCAGATCCTACAAAAATAAAAATAGAAGATGTATCTCCTGGTGAAAACCTCCATGAGGCACTAGGAGATGGAAGCATGGGCCTTCCCGAGGTAGACAAAGTTTATCCAGATAGATCACGCATCTTAGTAGAATTAGCTCAAGAAATGAATCTTGGAACAGAGGAAGAGCCAAAAATCACATACAGAGCAGAATCTCTCAGCATACAGGAACAGGAGAACTTCTTGTCCTTATTCACATGCAAAAGTCACAATTTTGCGTGGACCTATGCAAACATGCCAGGGCTAGATCCCGCCTTAGTTGTTCATCATCTTGCAGTACGTCTTGAGGCGAAACCAGTCAAGCAGAAGCTCAGAAAAATGAATCCTCAGGTGGCTCTCTTAGTCAAGGTAGAACTAAAAAAGTTACTATATGTTGGGTTCATTCACCCAATTGATTATCCTGAATGTGTTTCAAACCTAGTACCAGTTGCTAAATCGGATGGCCGAATCTACTATTGTACCAATTTTAGAGATCTCAACAAGGCCTACCCAAAAGATGAATTTCCACTACCAAACATTGACATGATAGTGGATCTCACGACAGGACATGAAATGTTATCCCTCATGGATGGTTTCTTAGGATATAACCAAATAAAAATTACTGAAGAAGATCAGCACAAAACAACCTTCATATGCCCATGGGGAACATACTGCTGGGTGGTAATGCCATTTGGCCTGAAGAATGTAGGAGCTACCTATCAAAGAGCTATGACCGTCATCTTTCATGACCTTTTTCACTACATCATGGAAGACTACGTCGTCAACTTACTAGGCAAATCAAAGACAAGAGAAGAACATCTGGAAGTATTGGCCAAAATCTTTGATAGGTTAGACCAATACAATGTCTGGCTGAATCCAAAAAAGTGTGTCTTTGGGGTGACCTCTGGCAAACTCTTGGGATACATAGTCTCTAGAAGAGGAATTGAGGTTGATCCCACAAAGGTCAAGGCCATCACCAAAATGTCTCCTCTGAAAACATTGAAACAACTAAGAAGTCTGCAAGGAAAACTCCAGTCTATCCGACGATTCATTGCCCAACTTGCTGATAAGTGCCAACCATTCTAGCATCTCCTCAGAAAAGACATAGCTTTTGTCTAGAACACTCAGTGTCAGGATGCCTTTGACCAACTAAAAGAATACCTAGCTAATCCCTTTGTGCTAACTCCACCAAGGCAAGGCGAACCCCTCCTGCTTTACATCTCCGCAATAGAGACAGCTATCAGAGCCTTGCTAGCACAACTTGATGGACAGGGGAAAGAAAGAGCCATCTACTACATCAGCCACACCTTGATCTCATATGAGCTCAACTACACACAGATTGAATGAGCATGTCTAGCCCTCATCTTTACCTCACAAAAGTTAAGACATTATATGCTCAATCACAAGACCAAGCTCATCGCCAAGATCGACCCACTGAAGTACCTGCTAAATAGAGCTACTCTTACTGGGAGAATGGCTAAATGGGTCATGATTCTCATGGAGTTTGACATAGAATACACTAAGAGAAAAGCCATCAAAGGGCAAATTATAGCAGATCAACTGGCTGATGCACCTATTCAGGCAGAACATCCTACAATAGTGGAGTTTCTTGACGAAGCTATCTTAACAATCACACCAACCACAGACACATGGAAGATGTATTTTCATGGATCATACACTCACAGAGGTTCGGGGGCAGGCATCCTATTTGTTACCCCACAAGGCGACACAATCTCTAAATCCTTCAAGATCACATTTCCATGTACCAACAATATAGCAGAGTATGAGGCCCTTATCACAGGTCTCCGAATGGCCATCCAATGGAAAATTGAAAAGCTAATTGTGTATGGCAACTCTCAACTGGTCATCAGGCAGGTGAATAATGAATACAAAACCAAGGATGATAAGCTCCTTCCCTATAAGAAAATGGTCGATGATTTCAAAGAATACTTCGATGACATCCAATTCGAGCAAATCCCAAGGCTCAACAACAAAGCAACAGATGCCATGGCAACCATCGGATCTCTGGTAGAGAAGGACAGTAAGAAATGTGAGTTCCTAACTGAAGAACTCCCCATCCCAGCATACGATGTTCCTCAATCCGAACTAGTGTACAAAATCATTGGTCCCTTATCTCTGTGGTATTAGGAAACCTACCAATACCTTCAGGATAATATCCTCCCCCCTAACCTATCCACATCACAGAGAAAATCATTCATCCGTCGAGCCTCCCGCTTCATCCTTGTAGGCGACACCCTGTACAAAAGGAGTCTTGATGGCATGCTTCTACGATGTTTAGACTCTAGGGAAGCCAAAGTAGCCTTGGAAGAGGTACACACATGCATCTGTGGGGCGCATTCAAGTGGACCCACTCTTTCTAAAAAGATCCTCAGGACTGGATATTATTGGCCAACAATGGAACAAGATTCCTATAGATTTATCAAGAAATGCATCCCATGTCAATAGCATGGCAATCTCATCCATGCACTAGCACAGGAGTTGCAACCGATCACAACATCGTGGCCTTTCTCCCAGTGGGGACTCGACCTCGTAGGAAAAATACATCCCTCATCCTCCAATGGCCATAAGTTCATAATCACCGCTACCGAATACTTCACAAAGTGGGTAGAAGCCATTCCACTTACCTTCACCACTGGCACCCAAATCTCCAAATTCATCCTCCACTACATCATCTGTCACTGTGGTATCCCTCATTCCATTGTCGCTGACAATGGAAAGCCATTCAAGAACCAAGAAGTTCACACCTTGTGCAAACAATTTAGCATCGAATACCACTTCTGCACACCATATTACCCTCAAGGAAATGGTCAAGCAGAGGCTTCTAATAAGACCATCCTCCGCATTATCAAGAAGACAATCAATGAAACTAGCCGTGACTGGCACCTCCAACTAAACCCCGCCCTATGGGCATACCACACAAGGATCCGTACTCCTATAGGAGCCACTCCATTTTCCCTAGTATTCGGATCTGAAGCCATTTTACCTATTGAGGTCAAGCTCCCATCTCTAAGAGTATCCCTGCAAAACATCATCTCTGATGAAGACTACAGAGTCGTAAGGTTGCATCAACTAGAACTACTGGATGAGAAACACCTGAATGCGTTGAACCACCTACATGCATATCAGAACCGCCTTTGAAGAAGCTACAACAAGAGGATCAGAACCCAAAAATTTGAAGTAGGCGACCTTGTCCTAATGGAAAATCAAAAGAACCTACAAGAATGTCCTAAGAAAGGAAAATTTGAACCCAATTGGCTAGGACCTTATGTCGTCACAGCTGATTATGGGTTAGGAGCCTATCAGCTTGCAACACCTGAGGGGCAGCCTCTGGATGAGCCGATGAACATCCTACATCTCAAGAAATTTTTTGCATAACCCATCTAGTACCCCAAGTCAAAAAAATAAAAAAATAAAAAAATAAAAACACCAAAAAAATCAAAAAATCAAGAAAAATCAGAGTGCAATAAAAACTTCCAATGGTGAAAATCACTTCGGTGACGCCTTGGATAAGTACCATGGCGAAAACCTGTTTTAGGTGCCATGCGTAGCGGCTGGTTCTACCATCTAATAAGTCCTCTCTCTTCGCAACACTCCATATTGCACCCATCTTATGGCTTGGAATTCAAAACATCAAAGTCCTATCGTCCAACCCACACTATCCCATCCCAAAGACAACTCATGGAACAAGGATCCTTGTAAGCTCCCCTTTGTACATACAAAATCAAAAAATCCAAAAACAATACAAAATAAAAAAAATCCAAAAACATACAAAATCAAAAAATACAAAAATAGTAGAACAACACAGAAAATCCAAAACAATCACCCCATACATCGATCTCGCTACAAATCACAATCATCAAGACACACATCTCCACCATCACAACCATCCTAACCTTTTCCCACATCATCAAGTCATACTAGAACTACATATTTATTTCGCCTGCATCTTGAAAGTACCTTGATCCCGTGTATACAGGGTATGCAGGCAATCTGTAATACGAAGGACGTTTCCAGTACTCAGGTACATAAGATGCACCCATCCAACTTATTTGGATGGTTCCTATTCACTGAACTTTCTGGATATAATAAATGATACACATGCTATGTATACGCTTGAAACATGGTCCCTAGCACAAAAATCATCAATCAACATACTAACTATACTCATACATCTGGCTAGACTATTCTTTTGCCCATCTTCCAAAAAAAAAATTTCCAATCAACTGATCTGCGTCCTAGGATATATCTTTCCTACAATGGACAAAAATCTGTCTTTCTACCATCACGTCTCTTGGCAAGAGCACACAAAGGTTATTTGTATCTTTCTGTGGGTCCTTTTGATTATTGATTTTTATCTTTTTGTCTCACTCTAGATTACCTCCAAAGCTACCTTGATCTCATTATATCATGGTAAGTAGTGGATACCACCTGGAGTAGACATAGTCATTGTTTCTGTATGCTGTGCTTGTGGGTTGGTTTCATTACTCCAAGAATAGTATTCATATCTTGAAGTCTGGGTCGGTTCTAGAATGATGTGTCCCATTTACATATATAGGCATCAAAACCTTATATGTATTATTCACACTCACCGCTATGAGTCCCCTTCCCAGGCTAGGCAAGATTATACTACCTTGGGCACGCACGAAATCAACCTAATGTTTGTGGGTCTAGTCCATACAATTGTAGAATATACATCATCACTGAGGTCATTTCATACCTTTGTGAACTGTATCCTACATTGCTATAGTAAACTAAGAAATGCTCTCAAGTAATCTTTTGCAACTACTATTACTAGCTCAAAATCATCATCCTCATCACTCATTCAACATTATCATCTAGACCTAGATTTCATAATCATCTACCCTATCCCGTCCCCCCCAATCTAAAATTCCCCCAACTAACTCCCACCTAACACACCCTAAACCAAAATAAACCCCCCCTCAATGATGTGGTGTCTTATGACCTAACAATCCTCCCGTCTCCCCAGCCCATCTTGTAGACGTTCCCAATCCTATCCATACCCTATTCATACACCACTATCCTTTCCTCACCCGATCCCCTTTCCCACAGCCTCACCACTCAGGGTCAAACAAAGAACATCATGTGTATCAGGACTTGCTCATCTAGCTTGCATCTCATCTAGCCTGCATCCCACCCATCACCTCGCTTCCACCTTGCAAATCATTTAGGTTCATTTTAAATCCATTTAATTTGCATATCACTTAGGTTCATTTTAATCCATTTAATTTGCATGTCATTTAGGTCATTTTAAATCCATTTAATTTGCATATCATTTAGGTCATTTTAAATCCATTTAATTTGCATATCACTTAGGTCATTTTAAATCCATTTAATTTGCATATCATTTAGGTCATTTTAAATCCATTTAATTTGCATATCACTTAGGTCATTTTAAATCCATTTAATTTGCATATCATTTAGGTTCATTTTAAATCCATTTAATTTGCATATCACTTAGTTAATTTTAAATCTATTTAATTTGCATATCACGTAGGTCATTTTAAATCCATGTAAGTTGCATATCATTTAGGTTCATTTTAATCCATTTAATTTGCATATCATTTAGGTTCATTTTAATCTAATTTACTTTGCATATCATTTAGGTTCATTTTAGAATCAGTTAGTTGCACATTACAATCATATCATACTCATTTATGTTTGTCATCACATAGGTGCATGTTAAAATTAAAATTAGTGTCATCACATTGCATTCCATATATATATCATTGCATAACACATTTTAGCTACATCACATCATGACAATCATTGAAACAACATTTAAATCATCTAGTAGCATATACATATTTCCATACATTTCCATTACATCACACTTGCATCTAGAATAAATGTTTATTAGTCTAAACATTCATTTGCATTATACATCATATAGTCCACCAAATCACAAACACCATGCATATGTCACAATAAATCCATCATAAATGCATCCATAAAATCAACAACATATTTGCATAAACATAACACATCCATAGCATATAAATCCATAAAGAATACTGCATCCATCATATAGGCATCATCATAATAGGACATCATAAACCATCAAAAAAGCATCGCATCATATATACCTCACGGCAAAAAGTGTACATCGCTCATATCATCAAAAAATATAGTGTCCTGATAAAATGCCTCTAAGGGTTAACATGATAAAATCATCACATAGAGGATCCTCTCTCCGAAGGAGTGGGAGACTCTGACCCTAGTCGCGGCTGTGATCCTGTCAGCGGCTGTGGCTATGGCTGTGGTTGTGCCGGCACCTGTGGAACCTGCTGGGGCACATGTGTGGGAGGAGGCATCATCTGTTGAATGAACTGAATAGATATTGACCTATGTGATCTTGATGCCCTTGATCCACTGGCATGGCTATAGCTCAGTGCTCGCTGCACTGATGACATGACCACATAATACAGGCCCCTATAGTACTCCATCCGCGTACTGCTCTCTGTCAACTCCCCCTGTACTTGGCTCAATTATCCCTACAGCTGATATGATTGTGACTGTGCCTGAGACAACTATGTCTGCATCACTACCAAAACTGGGGCAAGTCCACCACTTGACGCCTATAAACTACCTAGTGAAGTCTCTGCCTGCTGGGCTCTGACGAGTGCTGCATCTCGCTCCCCTGTCAAAGTGACTATATCACCCTGAGCCTGGGCTAGCTATGCCTGTAACGCTGCCACTTGTCCATCTGCCTCATCTAATAAGGCCAGTGCCCCCCGCAACTGCACCAACTCTGTATCCTGACCCTCTAGTGCCTCCTGTAGGCTCGCCACCTATGCTCTTAGGGTCTTCATCTCCTCCTCCTCACCCCGTGGCCGCCGACAAGGTGTCAGCCTCTCACCCTTGACCTCTCCAGTTATCCCTGAGGGACTTGCCTGCTGCCCTGCTGCTTGCTGTCCTCCCCCAATAGCTTGCTGGTGCGCTACCTATGGTGGAGGCAGATGTCCCCCATGCCGCCAAGGTCCTCTAGGCTGTCGCCCTGCTCCAACCTGTACCTGCTCAACAGGAACCTACTCAAGAGGAACTTGCTCAACAGGTACCTGGTGCCCCACCTACCCCTATCCTGTTGCCACCGCCACCAGCACATCTATTGACTGGCCATCCCTACCAACCAACCTCTCCTCTCCATCCTCTCTAATCTCCATAAGGACGTCCTCAATGATCTCCTCCCCCTCCTCCATGCGGTCATCCCCATCAGAGTCGTCTCCATCACCATCTGAATCATTCCCCCTTGAACCTACTACCTCCTCCGCTAGATCTGTCAACCAAGTAGGCCGATGCATATGCCACCATATATCATAGGCAGCCGTAGTCCCTGCATCCCTCACTGTGCTCCCCCAATCCCGCCACACTGGCTGTAAAGCTACAAAATTAGCTAAGGTGACCTGTGGCTGTATGGCCGCAGGCTAATAGGCTACATTTTGGGGCATCCGTACAAATATCGCCATCTACCGCGGGATATCCTGTATCAAATCAAACTACCGCAGGACCCGCAAGGGTAGATACATATCTATCATATGGTCTCCTCGACCCATCAGGTACCACTGCTGAAACACAAAAGGGAGATGGGTATCATCATCTGGCCATGGCTCTACGCCGATATATGGTCACCAGACAACACTAATCACATCATCTAACATCCTCCTCCAGTACCGTAGCTGTCCAGTATACATGTACTCTGCATCCCGATATAAAAACACAAAGGCCTAAAAAGGCCACCGGTAATAACCACATATCAGCCGGGTAACAGGGATGTGCTCCCAAATCCATACATGAAGCAGAGTAACTCCAGCTGACAACGCTCTATCATGCAGGTAGGCGACTGTATGCATCTCATGGTATAACTACCCTAGCATCTCTGGTCCCCGGGCATAGACGGTCTCATGCCTCACCATCCCCTCTATCATCCCCCCAACCAACCGGAAAGCCCCTGCCTCACCTGTCGAGCATCACAACGCCTCCAATCAACGCACAAAGGAATAAGGCAAAAGGATCTACACCCGCAGCTAGTGTCCCCTCATAATCCATCTCTCTTCCATCCATGGAGAGAACAATATGATCCACACCAAACACCCTGACCAATGCACTCCACCCTCTCCTCGTGTCATATCTAACACGCCGGCCTCAGATAGGTAACTTGAGGATGTGATAAACATCCTCAAGTGTGATCGTAATCTCTCTAGTGGGCAACATAAAGCTGCATGTCTCTGAGCGGTACTGCTCCACAACTGCTGTCATAAGAGCTCGATGAGCTCGTAGAACTGGCATCGAAGCCATTGTCCGAAGACCCAACCTAGCCAGTCAAGCCCACGTCGCGTCATCAAAACCGTCAAAAAGTGCCATCACAGAGGGCACCCATCGCTCTCGTGAAGCGAGTATAAATCGCTGCATATCCTGCATCCACAACTTTCTGGTTAGATATTAACCTATCTTTATCTAAATCACACCCTTTCTTCTAGTGTCTAAAAGCCAACATACTTGGCGCTAACATAGGCACTCTTGTGTGACATTTCAAGAATGGTGCTATGATTTCCTCTTCATAGCACTATTCCAGAGAATAGCACCAATGAGTACCCCCTTTTGCTAAACCCCTAGATCGCGCTACTGCGCACTAACTTTAGCGCCATTTTACAAAATAGCGTCGAAATAACTTTTGGCGCCATTCCATTGAATAGCACCAATTCCCCCAAAAAAGTGCCATTTCAGATGGTAGCACTATTCCAGAGGATAGCACTACCCCAACCTCAGTTTGGCACCACGACGCTCAAACCCTATCCTTCTAATTAATTGCGCTAATCCGAAGGATAGCGCCAAAATACCTATCAAATGGTGACAAAATCGCCCTACCCCTACCCTGGCGATAGCGCCAATCCAGAGGATGTCGCTAATCCACCTTACCGTTGGCGCCACGTGCCCCAAGCCCAAATCCCAACACCCCAAAAATGCACGAAAAATAAAAAATTACAAAGTTAGAGTTAGGCCCTACCGGGGGTCCAGCGTCCGGTGCCCAGCCAAACTCTCGAAACCGCTCTGAGATGTGACGAAGACGCGGGAACTAGGGGTTGCGGTCAGCCATCTCTCCTTCACTCCTCCTTCTCTAAAGTCAAAGTGTGCAAATGTGGCACTCTTAGGGCCCATTTTTCCTAATATAGTGGGCCATGTCCTCCTTCCACCCCTCTTTTTTCCTCCAAGGTACAGATCTTAGCCTTTTTCCTCCATTTTTCTTCCCGCCATCTTCTTTTCGGTCGCCTATCCAAATTTCACGTCCGTCACATCCTTTCGAGAACTCAATTGGAAAATTTTTATTTTCCCATCGACCTCTCGAGGGGGCATCCCTTATCCATCTTATTCCTTCTCGGCAGCTGGGCATATATTTTTCTTTGACCTGACGCCACTTCCCTCCTAGGTCCTGACGCCACGTCAAAGAGGGGCAAATGTAGACACCTAAAAATGTCTTCTACCATCAAACCAACTCTCGACATCCCTAATCATGCCAATTTCCCTCCTAAACCAATTAATTAAATTTTATTTAATTAATTATCCCTTCATTACCCTATTTTTTATTATTTTATCCCAAACAATTGAATTAATTTCATTAATTCAATAGTCTCAAACTTAGCCAATTGATTTAGTAAATATGCAATATTTATTAAATCAATTTCCCCCTTTTGCCACTAAATCTAATTAATTAGTTAAAACTATGTTAACTAATTAATTCAGCCCATTAAATAATCTACCTCATCCCAGCCCTAGGATTAATTAAATAAAACCAATATTTAATTAAATCCTAAACCCCTCATTTGGATGGTCAAACCTAGTTTAACTCATTTTCCCACATCCTCCAAATAAAGAAATTGAAATAAATCCACCTAACATCCCACATCACAATAAATAATCTTTTTCCCCATACCTATACCTCCACTTATCCCCAAATGAATTTTTAATTCATTTGCATTTCCCCCCATGAATCTTTTATTCAATAAATAATCTTTTCCCCCATACCTATACCTCCACTTATCCCCAAATGAATTTTTAATTCATTTGCATTTCTCCCAATAAATCTTTAATTCAGAAATAATCTCCCCCCATAACTTATTTAATAATTCCTTTTCCCCAAAATGAATAAAAGATTCACTTTTATTCATAGCCATCCATTCCTCTAGATTGAATCTAGGCCCTCCATATCACCTTCATCCTCCACCATTGATCTTCCCAATCAATCTCCACCCTTGGATCAAAATCCCTCCCAAAAAGTCTATAAATACAACATCATACAACCCATTCAAGGATCCAAGTTCATGCAAAGTTATTATGCCAAAATCTCCATTAAGCTAGAATAGTGAGTTGCAAATTAGAGTAACATTTCACATTCAAATCCATTGTCTATGGATAATCATGTCTTAGGAGCTTGAGTGGGTGCAAAGGCTTCTTCCTCCCTTGATGAGATTAGGTTGCATGTGAGGTATAACTTCATGTTTTTATGCATTTTGTTAGTATTTCTACCTTATTTGTTTATCTAATTTACATATCCTTTATGCATTTGGACCAGCATTTAGGTGCTTGGCTTTTTTGTTTCTTTTTGTATAAATACCAGATGTAAAACATTTAAACTTAAATGGTGGAGTTATAAACCATTTAAAGTTTATTGTTATCCTTAAATGCAAAGAGGTAGTGAAGACAAATGCAAAGTATTAAGTGATCTTCTTATGCCTTGGAATATGCCAAGCATATAGGGGATTGGAGAAGGTGGATAGACACATGCCAAACTTATAAGAGGCAGTTGTTTGAGTTGCCCAACATTTGCAGGAGATTTAGGAGACAATTTCATTAACTTTGGAGAGCAATTAGGAGCCTTTTATGGATAGCTTTATGTGCCATTGTGTTAGACTAAGTCATATTGGACTTTTTCACTCATTGTGACCTCTTTTGGAGTAGATTTAGGTGCTAGATTTGGGGCTTTTCTGTTGTATTTGACCCCAACTATTTTCAGTTCCTCTTTTGATGGATTTTAGGAGGAAGCTGATGGATATAGTCACTTATGTGACTCATTTGTACTTAGTTCTGATTATGCAACTTTTGGAGACCTGTGATTTTACAATCCTTGCCCAGATTTTGACATATTTTTGTAACTCATTTTACTTGATATGAAATACAGTGGAGATCTTGAGTATGTTGGATCGAAGATTTTGCGCACTTATCATTTTTGCATCACTGTGCTTAGCAACTGATTGATGAAGTTAATTGTGAGGTAATTTTATTTCCTTTTAGTTTTGTCTTAGATTTTAGAGCCTTTGTGCAGAAAACATAATAATGTAGGTTACAAATTGTGTCAAGAATGTGTGATTTTCTTTTTAAGTTGTGAAGTTATCTTCCTCTTAAAAGTTTTTTGAACATTTGGACCTATTTGCGAAATACTTATGCAAAGTTATAACAGTGGTAAGTCGTGCACCTAGTTTTTTGTCATTATACCAAGTGTTTGAATATGGAATTTTCATGTTGCTCATTCAGTTAGGTGTATCACCCATTAGAGTTTAGTTTCAGTTTTACTACATATGTTTCTTACCCTTTTCCTTGTCAAAGCCATAGAATAGTCAGTTTTAGGTGATACAAAGCTAGGAAGTGAAAGGAAGCAAGGTGTGCGGAAATTGCTTCCTACACTAATCTAATGAGGGGAGAGCTATACAAATTCAATTTAATCTTTACAATTACAACAACATGAAACATATAACAAAGATATTACAACAATACACATAGAACCAGAAAGAAGACAGAAGAAGAGAGACAAGATATATCGTGGAGAAAACCTTTGTCGGGTGAAAAACCCCACACTCAGAAACCTGCACGATGTATTATCAAAACTAAATAATGTTTACAATACACTTGCAATGCAAGCTTCAATAGTCTTCAACACTCATGTCTGAAGTCAATCTAGCAGCATAATAGTACCTATCAATCACATACTACATGTCCTCCTCAAAGCACCTGTTTATATAGAATATACAAGGCAAAATTGGCTCTATCTTGGAATGGGCATCCAACTTAGCCTCATGGCCCAAACCCACGCCTATGGACACTTGGTCAACATTGTAAGATGTATCTGACACTTGTCCATAGGTCCCATTCCAAAGAGGTCTGCTATTTCTAAAATGGGCTATGACAGATGCTCTTACGACTCTTACGACTATCATAGAATTTGTCATAGCTGTTACAACTTACAGCTGTAAGAGAATCTGTCATACATAGGCTATAAATAGCATATTCTCTTACAACATGTCATAGTCCACCTTGGGGCACCCAAAGATGCCTTTTTCAAAGATGCTCCTCAACACATGTCTTCACCTATCTTACAAGCTTCTATTTCTGACTCTTACATGTCATAACTTCGTCATAGGAATCCGTCATAACCGTTTCAGTCAATATTCCCTTACACAACATCCAAGATGCCGACACATGGCATAATACTCCTACCACAAAGTGGGACACCTATCTCCTCATGTGAGGACAAAATTACAAGTTGTCATCTTCCATGTAGGATAACACATCACCGTGCCACATCCCACAAAATGACAATATGGAATTTACAATTAATTTACAACATAGGCAATGAATAAATAAATACAATCATAAATAATGCAATGAATAACCAAGGTTGAGACACCTTAATTCCCAATAGGAAGCCGGCCTTCTCCGGAGATTCACTCTAATTTCTAGGTGACCCACAACCATAGGAGTGTTTCCATGTTTCTCTAGAGTACCAGTATTTTGTAAATTGGTAGGGTGCAACTTTCAAAGATAATAGGTACAACTTTTGCTCTCCCCCTTTGTATACCCTTGTTAGGGTTAGCTGGCAGAAGATATCAATTAAATCCAAATAAATATTAAACAAAAGAATGGAAACACACAGAAATAATAACAGTGAGAGACAAGTTTTAACGTGGTTTACCCAAACCTGGGCTACATCCACCAACAGAGAGTCCAATATTATTATTATCCAGTAAATCAAACCAATTACAACCAGCAGTCCTTGCAACTCAATACCACTGCAAAATACTACAATACATCAACAAAAACCCTAACCCTTAGCCGCTTTTATCAAGCCTTATGTCAGTTACAAAAATAGGATTTTTTATGTCAGCCAATAGAAAAAATAACTCCTGATGCCTTAATAAAATAATTAAAAATCATTGGAGGTTTCAGGGGCGTTGCCCCTTGACCTCGCCCTGTATCTCGACAGGGAGTGCGCTAGGGGTGCTGCCCTTGGACCCCGCAAGGGGCGCTGCCCCTTGACCCTATCTTGGGGGCACTGCCCCCAAACCCCCATAAGGGGCGCTGTTCCCAAACCACCACAAGGGGCACTTCCCTTTGACCCTATTAAATAATTTGGGAGGAAACCATGCCGATAAAAGTGGGGTAAATTTAACCTCCAAATCTAATTAGGCTCCATATAACAACAACCCTGTCGGTACGTGTGGTTGAGGTCATCCCTAGGGGTGATGAAATCCCCTAGCATGCCTCTTAAAGGGAAGGAATTCTATTAAATATTAATCTCCAAGATCATAGGAAACACAAGGAGAGAGCATACGTGAGATAGAACCCTAGGGTTAAACAAATAACAAAGAGTAAAATGATGGAATTTTGATCCCCAAGATAACTCAAGAGTGCGAGGGGAGACAATACGTCCAATCAAGATCCTTAAGACAAATCAAACGAGTTCTTTCCTAACTACTTTTAAATTTAGTGCAACTAAACTAGTGGAGAAATCAAGTCTTTGACCGTGGTGTTGCAGAAAATAGTTAGTAGTTTGCAAAATTTTATGTCTTAGACAAACGTGAAGTTGCAAAAATAATGTTAATGCAAAACAAGAAATCCTACAAAAAAAATAGAAAGATATGTTAACATGTACAACAAAAATGATATCACCAATGGACTATTCAAGATTTTCTATGTAGTTTTTTAAAAAAATTCACTGAAAGCGGAGTTCATACGCAAAAGTTATGGCTATTCGAAGTTTTCAAAAGAAAAGTTTGATTTCAAAGGAATATACCTAAAAATCTAAGCTTATTCTGGAAGAATGGCTTGCATGTCTGTGTAGAGGATTGAATCAACTTTCCAATGCCTATAAAATTGTAAAATTCGAAAAATGAGCAAGTTATGATCGTTCAAATGAATAAAATAGCCTCTGAGGGCTAAAATGGTCACTTTGACATATAGCTTTGTGGTTAGCAGTTTGAATTTGATGTGATCACATGTCACATTTTGATCTAGGAAGTTAAGTTTTGTGTTGGTGGTTTGCATAACCGCTAGAGGTTATAGTCTCCCTTGTTCACAATCAAGTGCTAGCGCTTGGCAATTAATGTAACAGTTACCAGTCACAAATAGCGACTAACATTAACAATAGAAAGTAATGTCACATTTAATGCTACATTGACATATTTATTAATAATGACAACTGGCAGACTGCAAACACCTGTAATCACCAATTAACACTAAAAACAAGGGTTAGCTATTAACATTAGTGTTACAGCTAACCATGAAATAAAATGTTAAGTCTAATGTTTAATGGTAGTGACCATTGCTAAATCTGGTTAACATTAAAAGCTTGCATTCACCAAGACATGTTAATGGTTGAATGTGAAATTTAAAAGAATATCACTGTTGAAAGCTAACCATGGCTAAGGATAATAGAAAACATTTAAATTAAATGCCAACAATGATTCCACAAATGCCAACGACTAATTGTTATGGCCAGACAGAAGGCTTAACACCAATGAATTAAGGTGGTTTACGCGTGCTCAGACAACAACTCTTAATGTTAGCAGCCACTATTTCTAACTCTTGACTATCGTGTGAGGCTAAATTAATAGTCATCTTCATCTTTACACTCCTACAATGTCACGGAAAATGTTAATATTAACGATTAATGTTTTGAAACAAGCATTAACCTTTATATTCAATACCATAGTCTTGATTAACTTTCCTCGGTTTTGTTATATGTAAAAAGGTGGATAAGAGTTGAAGTGTGGTTAAGGTAGATTCAATCAACCCTCCTTTCACATACACATTCAAGGACATAAACCGAGTTAAGTCACTACTATTGCAAGATGACTCAGCTACAAGTTTGGTGTCACTGTGAAATGATAAGGAAAGATAGATTAGATTGAGAGTTATGTCAAACCCTAGTTCAATTAAGCCTTAAATCCTATTTATATAATTCTAGATACAGATGAATGAAATATTACAAACAATCGCATGAGAAGGCACTAAATTCATATTAGAAACATACCATGATTCAGATTTCTGAAGGCAAAAACTTCAGGGACACTGGGACGAGCACCCAAGTCTGATAGGGAAACTTTTTTGCAAATCTGGAATAGTGATCTGTATTAGATTGCAACCTGCTTTAGAGTTTCTAGAAAATCCAAAATAGAGGACTATGGGGAATGCACCCTAGTCTAGAAAGGAATATTCTCTGCTCTTTCCTTTAGATCCCGAATCTCTATCTTCTGCTCTACTTCTTTGTAACTTCATTCTGCAAGATCCTGCACCTGTAACCTGCAATCACAAGAGATGGGTTAGGGGTTGTGTTGTTTAGTGTGAGGCCTACCTTTTCATTCCCTTATATTTGATTACTTTCTTTTACTGTTGGTGATACATACTAGACTTGTGGGACTGTTGATCCTAAATTTCAAGACTATTAGACTTTATGCTTTATGTGGATTTATTATGTTTAGCATGATTACGATGTGATTTGACCTTGATATTGATTAACTGATGATGTTAGACATATAATTTATATTATGATGTTATTGGGATATTATTCATGTGATGTTAGTTAGAAATTTATTATGTGATTCTATCTTGGGATGGTTTTTTGAAATACAAATTTAGAATTTGATTACGATGTGATTCATTGATGCTTATATGATCATGTGCTGATGTGAGTTTGTGTTTCACTTTGCTTCGGCTATTATATACATGTGGGATTAACATTTTATTTGAGTGCGTAGGTGTTTCTAATGAATCCACAGATACTCAGAGATCATCCCACACACTGTGTTGTTTTCCCATGTGAAACCGATCTAGTTCCAAGAGGAACCAAGATCAACTATGTTTGCATGATGAATTTTTGTAATGTTGTTGTATGGTATTAGTTGGGTTAGGTCTACCCTTCTTTAATTTGATTTATAATTGGTGTTGTAAGTTGTAATGTCATTTGAATTTTATTTTTTTTAGTTTTAAATTTTGAGACCCCTTTTATGTGTTTTTACTCAACCTATGGTGCTCAAAATAGGTTAAAATTGACCCTGGGTTGTACCCCTAGGGTCTAGAGACCATTTGGGCTTGTGTAACCTTAGGTAAACTCCCATTTGGTCACTTTAACTTCATCCTAAAGTAAAGTGACGAAAATTGAAGCTTGGGAGGGAGAGGATGAGTGTGTCAAACACTCAACCTCTTCCTTTCCTCTTCCCTAGGTTGGGGGAGTCTTCAAGACCCCTTAATTGTGGAGGACTCAACTCCAAGCCTCTCCCACAATTGGTGAGGGTACCTTGGGGTTGAGTGGGCTTTCTTAGGAGGAGAGAATTGGGGCACATGTGGCACCCACTCCTTCTTTGGCTCCACCTTTCTCTCCCACTTAATTAAGAGAGGACAAGTGGATGGGAGAAAGACTTGGTGGGATGGGTGAATGACATGTGTCACCACCCCATTCCAAGAGTCTTGCTAGTGGTTGGGAGGAGGAGTGAGGAGGTGACATGTGTCACCTCCCCACTCCTTAAGGCTCATGAGAAGAGCCTATTTTAATCCCTCTTGAAGAGAGGGAGGGGATTTTTTGAATCTTATGGCAATTTTTAAATTTTAATTATTTTAGGAAAAAGTTAGAGGTGAAATTGGTGGCTCAACTTGGAGAAGGAGTTAGAGAAGCTCTTCTGAACTATAGGATTAAAGGCAAATGCCTTTCCTTATGCATTTTCTTTACTTGCATGTGGTGTGTGTGTGAGTTTCATTTTGTTGTTTTCACTTTGTTGTTGTGGGAAAATTGGGTATGAGAGTTGTGAGAGCCTCTCCTACTTGGGAAAAAATGCTCAACATGTGTGGGGTGGGGGAGGAGTGAACCTCCTTGGGGTCACATCCTTGGTTTTATGGAGTTTTAGCCTTGAGGGTAAATTGTGAATTTGAGGAATATGTGTATATGAGAAAATTGTGATATGGCTTGAGAGCCAAGAGAACGTTGTGAAATTATGTTTATAAGTGTAGGCTTGAGGCCTTAAGGGATTTATGTTTTTGAGAAGTTTTCAGAGTGGCACTCTTGAGTTGAGTGATGTCCACTCCCCTACCCCATTAAACTCATCTTGAGTGAGTTTTGTTATGTGAAAGCTATGGGAGTGTTCTTGTTTTGTGTTGAGCGGATTTGTTGTAAAGTGGTGTGTGCTTACCTTGTGTGAGGATGACCTCCTAGCTCGGGGGTGACTCAAGAGTGAGTCAATGGTAGGGAGGAGAGCAGTTTGTTGTGGCTTCTTCCCATCCCTTGTGTTATTGCAGGATTTTGGAGCTTTGAGTTATGGAAGAAAACAATATTTTCCTTTTTGTGTTGTTATTTTTGTACTCTTGAGAGAGCATGGCCAAGGTTGGCCTATTTGTAAATGTGTTATTTGATAGAGAGTGTTGTGCTCTCTTGTGTTGTAAAACCATAAATTTTACTTTTGAGTTGTATTTTAAAATTCTAAGTACTAGGAAATGAAAATATATTTATGTTGATTTTTTATATGTTATGGGTTGGAGAGAAAAGTTGAATATAAATAAAATGGTAAATCTACTTCATTGATATGTGTAGTCTTGTTCAAAAAAATCCTTAAAGTTGTTGGAAATGAAATAGATAGGTTGTTGTTTTTCTTTGTTTATTTGGAAGCCTTGCTAAAATGATATTTGTCTCAATATGAAGGAAAATATAGGCATTAGTGTTGTAATAAAATAAAATATACCTAGATATTGTTGCTGATTTTATTCAAAAAAAAAGGATAGGTTATGCATTAGTTTTATTTCAAGAAAAAATTATATACATGGTGTTCTGTTCTTTCAAAAATATATATCTATAAGTGCTTGTTGATTTGTTCCTATGAGGATTAAATTGGAGAATATATACATTCTTTTATTACATACTATGGTTATTTTAGTTTGTTGAATATTGTTGAGAAACTGGCCAAATCTGTGTTTATATACTTTTAATATATATATGTATATATATATTTATGCAAAAAAAAATCATATTTTGAACAGTTATTATTGGTGAAAAATTACCATCAAACTGTGAAAATAAATTTGAACCTATATGATGCCTGAGATTATATATATATATAGAATGTTGTATATAAAAAAATGAGAGAAACATTATTAAATAAAATAAAGATTGTGTTTTTATTGCGTTTTCTGCAAACTTAAAGCATAATTTTTTTAAAAAAAATTACAGTTTGGTGGGGGTTTTGACCCCCCACCGCCATAGTAAGTAGATCAGGGTGTGGGGAGGGGGCCGAGCCCCACCCACACCCCACCGTAGTGGGTGGTGGGTGGTGCTCGACCCCCTCCCCACATCCCCCTTCCACCACCATAACCCTCACCGTCCCCTCCATCGCCCTCGGACTACCCGCAGTCCTCCACTCCCTGTCCACCAACCACTCCACCACCGCCTTCCCTTTTGTGGGCAGTGCCCACCCAAAACGGCCGCTGCCATCATTTTTAAACCTTGCAGAAAATATGAGTTGCGTCGCTCCTTTGATCCGGTCGTCGGCCCTCCATTTACCCTGCAATGTATACTCATTATCTCTTTAGATATATATATATATATTCTTTGTTGCCTCTATATAAAATCTTCTATCTCTAGTCTTTTTAACCAGAATATATATATATATATATACACAAAAAAAAAATTATACCCATTGGGAGGTTAAACGTGTATACCTCATTTGAAGACTCCATCCATGGCATCCATTTCCAATACCTGCAACAAAACCAAACAAGAGAAAAAAAAAAGATGAGAGAAGAGGAGAAAAAAAAACAAAGAGAAAAGATGAAGCTTAGAGGATAGGGTTAGGGTTTTCTAGTTTCTCATAAGGAAATTATTATTTTACTTGGAGGCTTTTAGGACAAAGAGAGGGTTTTAAAATTGGTTTTCCATTCCCCTCTTTTGTTTTGTTTTAAGAGCTCTTTTATTTTAGAGATAATTCTAGAGATGTGAGGAATATTAATAATATGTGTGTGATTTCATTTAATGGTTTTGTTCAAAGATAGTGAACCTAGGGATTTTAATTTTGCCATTTTAAATTTAGATCTTTTATAGCTTAATTGTTAGAGCACATTAAATTTTAATTTAATTAATTTTTATTGTAGTGGGGTTTTAAATGTTTTAAATAATCTCCCTCCATTTTCTCTTAATTATTTTAATGTGTTTAGTTTATAATCAATTGGATTAAAATTATTGCTTGTGAACCTAAATTGGCAAGGTTAATATACATTTGGATTGTTATTAGTTTAATATTTTCTATTTAATTATACTGGAGCAATTTTATTAGTTATATAAAGTCGACGTTTTAATCCAACTTAGAAACCTAGTAAACTATCTAAATGAAGTTAGTATAACATGCTTCTGTGATCTGATTTACCAAGAAATTAGGAATAACATAAAGGATGCAGTGATAGCTCTGATTGATATAGATCTTGAAGGAAAAACAAATTGATCGATTTTTGTTGAAAAATGTTCTGGACATCTTTGTAGAGACTTCATTAATGAGTTATTTTTTTTAAGTCAATCCAATTAACTTTTCTACCAATTTAATTAGTGTAATGTGGGGAATTTAAAACAACGAGATTAAACTATTGTTGGAAAACCTTTATCAACAAGGTTAGTGAAAAATTAGTTGTTATTAGTTTAGTAATTAATTTAATTATTCTAGAGAAATTTAATTGGTTAAATAAGGTCATCGTTTAAATCCAACCTAGCAAACCTAGTTAACTTTTGGCAAAATTTATTTCTGCGAGATTAAACCCTAATCACGCCCATGAGGCGTTATGCTGCCAGATTTTTCCAGAATTTAGAGTATAGCTAGGTTAGTAAAATTAAACCTTGCTTAGGATTAAAATTATTGTTTTTTGCTAGTTATCTACTTTATGTTTTGATATTAAATTTTGTTCTCATGCACTAGAATTTGGCTTTTGATTTTGACTTGTGTTAAAATCCTATCATCCACTCAGATTAACCTAGGGTTTTGATCTTTGATCCTAACCCTATTAGCGACGATACTAGCGTCGCATCGACCCCCTAGTTGGCCTTCATCACATAGGGGAAATACGATTGCGATCGCATTAACTCACCTTCAACTGACTTGTTTACGCCTTATGTGTATTGCCACCGAGCATGCTTACGCATGCGAGGGGATTTTTAGGAATGCATGGGAAATTTTTGGTATTTTGTTTCATGACCACATGACAGATGTGGACATGACACGTGCGATGCATGTCATGACCGCATGGGAATTGTGGGCATGACATTTAGGAGCTTGCCTCGGTCAAGCCCTGAAATAGCTTTCAAGCCTTCCAACACTGTTGTGAGATAGAGTTCATGTACTTGGTGGATAGAGGCAAAATTAAATGATAAGATAGATTGATTGAAACACAAATAGATATCACCTTGGAGGTGAGACCCTCACGAAGATGAAGAGCCTTCAAATCATGAGGAAATGAGTTGATGAAGCCAAATTTGCAATAAACACAACACAATTCTACTTTGCAACACAATAAATGCCCTGAATGCTCTTTGCTTGATAATCATAAGTTTGCCTTAATCAAATAGGAGTAAAATGAAGTCTAAACATGTTTATATATGCATTCCTGCTAACATTTGTAATTCAAATTGAAAAGGTTGACAAAGCGAAACCTTTTAATGGTCATAAATCGACACATTTAAATTTAGGTCTCAACAAAATAGGTCTGGACTAGGGCGTGGGCACCCAAGTCCAGAGGGCTATTTTTAGTCATGATTATCATTTAGGGTGGGCCCCTTAGCCCCATTTGTCATGGGTTTCAGGGGAATTTTCTCCGAGACAAGTTTTGCACATGCATAATTAAATTAAGGGGACTTAGGAGCTAAACTAGGTGGTAAAAAGTTCTAGGGGGACATTTTACGACATAACATTTAGCCCCCACTTTAATGTATGTATGATCTTACAACCCATACATGCATTAAAGTACGGTAAAAAAACACATCAAACTCGTCAAACACATGAAGCTAAGGCATAAACAAAGATTGAGGAACTATTTCTAGCCCCCAGTCTCAGGTAAGCACTAGAAGACACATTGAAGACATGCATGACATAATGAAGATAGTAAGAAGCACACAAAACACATAGAATACATTGAAAGCACACCAAACACAATGAAGACATGAGAGCAGTCATGCAAAACATGATGAATACATTGATATAACACTTTCATATATGAAGTAAAATCCTAACTAAGGGCTGGGGGGAGCTCATCGCTACACCCTTGATACTACACCAGGGGAAGACATGCCAAACAAATCTTGAGTGTGGAAGGAGCTCATCGCTACGCCCTTGAAACCACACAAGGGGAAGACACAACAAACACATAAGGAAGACACACAGAATACACGAGCACCGTATAGCATGTCATAGACATACTATATGTCTTATATACAACAAACATGAGTGATGGAAGGAGCTTATTGCTAAGTCCCACCATCTAAAACATGTTGCCAACACACCTGATAGTTGAGCTTATGCTACAACAACCGCCAAAGACACACTTAAGGGAGGATAGCTCAAGATCCAACCCCGCCTCCCAATGAGGACTTTGTATAAAAGTATGTGTACTAGCTCAAGAGATGCACCATCCCGCCTTTTGCAGAAGGGCTTTGTATAAAAGGATATGCACTAGCTCAAGAGATATGTATTCCCACCTCACGGAGAGGGCTTTTTGATTGCAATTTAGATAAGGATGTGCACTAGCTCAAGGGATATAACATCCCACCTCACGGAGAGGGCTTACAAACATGCTTCGTTAGTGCCAAAATAACCAAACATATACCATTATATATTCCCCCATCTTAAGGTGGTTGATGTCACTTACCGATATCAAGCACATTAAAACAGAGAGAAAACATGCAAGGGAACAAGAGCTCTTACAAAGCCCATGCCCCCGAGGTGACATGTGCTTACGATTGCCGAATGTTCCCACAAACACATTGATAAGATATGCTAAGATAAACAACAAGAGATAAGGTTAGAGCATCTTATTCTAAGATAATAACCAAATCACATCATGAAAGCTATGCACAGAAATAGTCACATCAAGGACCAAGGCTATACTCACGGGTTTGGAGCTGAGTATAACCGTTGGGCTATACTACAAGTACCTTGTAACTGAGTGTAGCAACAAGGTTAGATATCAATCAAAGTGTACAAGAGCAGATTGAGTGGATTGTAAAATGTTAGTCACAAGAAATGCCATAAGATGATATATCACACAGAGTGATTCTACTAGTCAAGCGTCGGATATATATATATATATATATATATATATCAACACCATCTTCATATATGGACTAGGTCCATTTTTGATTTCTTACTGAAGGGATGCACAATCCTTATCAGTATTTGTTTGTTTTCGTCATCCGCCAACTAGGTAGAACCATTGAAGAAGGTAAACAATAAAAATGAGAGAGGATAACGAGTGCCTTAGGAACACCATGTAGGAAGATGCCCCCAAGACACCAACCGCAATACTATGCCCCTAAGGCATGACACACAACAATAAAATAGAGGATAGGCAAGATAGAAGAATGGTCACAACAAAGGCGGTCTCCCGGTATCCTTGACCTTACAAGAGTATCAAGGGTCATCCTAGGAGACCTAAACAACACATAACACATCACAGGGGAACACAATACAATGCTAACAATGTATATATCTAGGAGGCGGCCACCCTTGAGAGCAACTAGAATAGGTGCTACATCAAGTGTGGCTAAAGGAGAGAGAAATACTTATCTAATTCAATGGGATATTTCTTGGCGGACAATCCATGTTTATCGACGTAGGATGTAGTGCATTAGTTTTGGTTTTGTTGACATTGTGTTAACATTAAGTTTAGGATGATGGTAGGCTTTGGTGTGCTTCAAAGAACGGTATCCAATACCAGCCATGTAATTAATTCTAGCAACTTGTAAAGGTACTCTGATTCCTTATTTACACCACAACCATTGCCTACATAGTCGCAATTTTTGTATAAAATTTTAAATCCATGACCATAGAGAGAGTCCATATCTTTAGAAGACGGTGAGGCCTCATAGGTCTCATAATTTGTAGTATAAGTAAGAGTATTGTCTTTGTTTTCTACCAGGGAGACTTTGGATCTCGTAGGTGTTTCCAAAGATTTCCTAGATAAGATTGATGCAACTTTTGATGGTCAAGATTGTATTTATTAAGTTTATATTCCCCCGCATAGGAAGGAGTAAAATCTAATGATCCCCAATCATCACCAAAAAGTACATTTGATGGTTTAGAATCTTTCACAACATTATCTATGGCAAGAGGTGTTGACGAATCAACCCATAAGTTGTTTAGACTCTTATGATTATTAACTTGTTTTTGCATTTCAATATGTAAACAATTATTCGAGTCAGGATCGGCTTCAACGGTGTGAAGTTTATTTTCATAAATAAACTTTATTTATTGATGAAGGGTAGATGGAACTGCCCCCATGGTATGAATCCACGGTCTCCCAAGAATCATATTATATGAAAGCAAACTAGGCACGACATGAAAAAGGATAGATAATGTCATGGGTCCAACCTTTACAGGTAAAGTTATGGTACCCAGGGATTGTCTACCAACATTATCAAAGCCACGAATTCTAGTCCTATCTGGTTGATCAAAGAAGTGTCGATCTTGATTCTGCATAGTAAGTCAATGCCACAAACATTAATAGCCGATCCATTGTAAATCATAACTCGCTTTATCAACTTTTTATCTATCGTGACAAATATTATAAGTAGATCATTTTCATTTTGAACTTCAATTAACTATAATTCATGTGGTTGAAATAGAATATTCATTTTTGTCACATGCATACAATCTAACAGAGCTGCTACATCATTTGGCTTAACAATAGGTGGTACAATCACCTTTTGTAAAGCTTCTTGGAGCATTCTATGGTATGTAGGCAATGTTTTTATGAGTTCCCAAAGAGAGATCTTAGAGGGAGTAGCACGAAGCTGCTGAACAAGATCATAATCTTGACCACCTTTATGAGTAAGATGAGGTGGTGGAGGAAGCATAGGTTGAGAAGATGGAAGAGAGATAGGCACGTGGTGCTTGCTTGTTATTATAGGTGTTGTATGTGTGAGCAATCACATTGTAATGTGGTTGTTGCGACACATTTTGAACACATTGATTCCTTTGAGTGATTTATCTTGCATAATTTAGAATGTAACTCGGGGGACGAGGTGGTTTTTGATCAGCTGGAACCGTCATCACAATTTTGAAGTGAGGAGATGCACTAGGTGCCCTATCCACAATGAGTTTAGGAACATTAGTATACTTATTAATTATCCCCTTAGTAGGGTGTATAAGTCTATTAGTGATGATTGTATTAACATTGTTTTGACTTTGATTAAGCTCAACATTCATCCCTAAAGGATTTGATGTTTAAGGGACCTTTCTTCATCCACCAATGCTTCATCTTTAGGAAGGAGAGTATTAGAATGAAGCGAAGGTAAAGTTTTGTTAAGATAATTGTCGATGACTATATCTTTAGTAATGTCCAAGGGGTTTGAACATGCAACCAAAAGAGAACTATTCACATCCTTGGTGATGTCCAAAGTGTTGGAAATAAGGCAGATAATTGAGGGGGGGGTGAATCAGTTATCTCTATTATCTTAACTTTCTTCTTTTATAATTTGTGCATCATCAAAACATATAAGCATATATAATCAGAAATAAAATCAACACACATAACACAAGGATTTTTACGTGGAAAACCCTGTTAAGGCAAAAACCACGGGGTGACTAACCCAAGATTGTATTCTTTGTTAAAAGAATAAGAAGTACAAAATGACACTTACCAATTAGGGCTCATTGCCTGAGCACACTGCTCACAAGAGGCACACTGCCTATAAGAGACTCACTATCTACAGAACTTACAGAAGGTAACCAGGTGTTTGAACTGATGAGAGACATCTACAAATGCTGGAGTTCAGTTCTAGTTAGGCACAATATACTGATCTGATGCACTTCATTCTTCCTCTACTCTAGTGTTGTTGCTCTGTCACATACCAGAATTGTATTGCTACTTCCTCACTTATCTCTGCCTTTCTTACACTTTATTTTATCATATCTATACATACACACACCTTCATACTAGAATCCATCTGGTATATATATCTGTACCAAGGATTTCAACAACTTTCTAGTCAGTAACTAGAATACTCAAGATATTTATAAATTACTGATCTGTCTGTTGAATCCATGCTTGATTTGTGATGCGTATCAAAAACATAGGCATTGAAGTCATCAATCATGTCGTCCAACATTGTATGATCCCTTAAATAGCTTGATCAACATCAATTACTCATCCGGATTGAAGTCTGATACTCTGCCAGTTAGTTCTTCCTCAGTCTGCTCTGCCTGTCCGGAACCCAACACTCAGATGCTCATATCTTTTCCATGTTTTATCACCGGAAGCTCAATCTCTAGAATATAGTAGTCATGATACTCCTCTTGACTTGTCCAAGTCCACAACTTGTTGAGTTACACCATCTGAGAGATCCAGACCTGATTGCCAGACCTTGTTGCATGCTCTATTCTTGTTCACCAGACCAAAATAATCTTCAATCTAACTTCTGGTATAGGCATACTATGTGCTGCGAATGTGTGGGATAGACTTTGTTGCCATCAATGACAACACTCATGAAGCCACACAATGTCTCTTTCCAATAATCTCCCCCTTTGGCATTGATGGCAACACTTAGTGAAAAATGACTAAGTGTCGCAGCAAACTCCCCCTTGGCCGATGTTTTGTTTTATGTACTATTTTATCGGAGCTCCCCCTTAGCTGGATTCCACATTTTTCACTACTCCTCACTCCCCCTTTGACATCAATGGCAAAGGATGAAATTTGCACACCAAAATTTGCAAAAATTAACCTATACATGGCCGCATAAGTATAAATACATGTTATACTTACATATACTTAAGTACATCCACAAAAGTGGTCTTCAACTGTACAAACTCTGTGGCCCAGCTCTGCTTCATCCTGTCCAAAATGGAGATGTGACCACTCAACAAAAAATGCATATGCTTCTACACTTCTTAGATCTACCGGATCACTGGTCCGGGCTGTGGTCTGAGCATCTGTCAAGGCCTCATGCATTGCCTCTAACTTAGGGATAATTATCCCTCTAAGTTCACTCATCTTGTTTATTATATTCTTCTTTTCTTTGTCCAACCTCTTTATTTCATTTATAATGAAAATAGCCTAGCATTCTTGATTCATTAAGGATGTAGTGAGGGGATCAAAATTCTGAGATAAACTTGACAGTTTACCTTCTTGTTCTTTCACCTTCTTCTCAATATCCTCTGTCACTTTGGGCCAATATAGACAAAATTTGTACATGTCCCCACCATATTTAAGAGCATTTTCAAGGCTCTTTATCCCAATATCTAGGGTCCTCCTATCATTAGCAATGAGTCCCTGTACTTCAGTGAATCTTTTTCCCAAAAACTCCTTCTGGACCTTTTCTTCTGCTGATTTCTCTAAAGAATCAAAATGAGTGCTAACAGAATTTACTAGAGATTTCGAGTTATTAGATGGAGAGGCTGAAGGATCCTTTTTAAAAGATGGCATGATCTTCTCAAGCATCCTAGATGCAATCTGTAACAGCTCACAGTCTTCCATATGAGATTTCAGAAGTTTTTCTTTTGCTTTGGCTTGAGCAAAAGATGTTTTCATTATCTGGACCAGAGAGAGTCAAAATTTAGTGGCCCTTGAAATAGTTCAGGCTCATTTATCTCCATCATTTCTTTTTTCAAGAAGTTCTTCACTACATCTGTAGTGTCTCTTTCCAGTGATTGAGTCTTCTTTTTTTTTTGGGATCTCAGAATTGTCATCAAAGGTCTTCTCTGCTTGTTTTTCTTCTTTTCCCTTTACCTCCTCTTCTTGACTCACTTTCTCCTCATTTCTTCTTTCTCCTTCAGCTCCTGAATCTAGAATGTTTGCAGTGGGATCCAAAGGAGAGATGTTAACTGATTCATGAACTTCCTCTTCCAGAATAGAGGAATCCAAGTCCTTAGACTTCTCTTCATCTATCTCTTTTGACCCTTCTACATTTTTGTCAGAAGATTCTTCATTTGATACATTTAATCCTTCAACATCCATGGTAGAAGGTTCTTCATCTGTTTCCTCTATAATAGGAAGATTGAATCTTTTGAAGGCATTTCGGACAATGTCTTCTATTTCTCTTGCTACTTGATCAGTCTCTCCAAGCATAAGTTTGTTCATTCTTGCTTTGCTCTGGAATTCATTCTTACAGTCCTTAAAGATCATGCCCATTTGCTTTGGAGTAATAGAAGGATAGAGCTAAATTGCAATCTATTTTTGGATCTGTAAGTCTTTTGCCTTTGCATTCTCTTTTCTAAGTTCAAGTACCTTCTCTATACTTTTGGGAATTAATGAATTAATTTCAATGAATGCTTTATTATAAATATTCAGGCACCTAACTGTAGCTTCTTCCAAGAGACTCTTGTCGGTATCACTATATTCATCATAGAATTCTATTACTAGTTGCAGATTCCCATCCACAGTAACTGCATTAATGATATCATCAATGGAAAGAGTAGGATTTTCAACAAATTCTTCTGCTTTTTCTTCTTTGTTTTTACTAGCAGAGAATTCCCCAGATGTTTTCTTCTTCTTCTTCATTTTCTTAATTTCCTCATCAAACTCTGTTTCTTCATCATCTTTGTGAATTGTGTAAGACCTTGTGGCTTTTGTTTTCATTCTCTTTTCTCCCTTTTTGGATGTCTTGACTTCCGATTTGGTGGCTCTTGAGCTCTTAGGTGTAGAGCTCTTGGAGGATCTAGTCCTGGAGGAGGCTTGTACCGGAACACTTCCTTTCTCTACTTCATGTTTCTCTTTCTCAGCTCTTTCAACTTTCTCTCTGTTTGCATCTACTGCCTCTTTTGATATGCCATATCTTTTGGAAATTTCCTCAACTTCCCTTCTAACTTTCCTCATTATCTCTGGTTTTCTTAGCTCAACATGTATTTTTACACTTAGTTCTTGAAAGGTTCCAAACCTTTCTGCCTCAGGGTCCTTAGGCTGACTTGACAGGTGTTGAATATGCAGCTCCAAGATTTTCTCATTGACCTTGTATCCCATTGGCATTATCCAAACTGTGCTGGGCTCAACTGCCTCCATTAGGCATTGATTAGTATCTACCATAAAACACACTGTATCCTTGTATTTCTCAACTATGGATTAAGGTATCCTCTCTCTGGCTTGCATCATGCTTTGGAAGTTCTTAAAGTAACCCTAGAGTGCTGTGCTTTGAGCTTTAGCATCACCAAGTCCATACATATAGTATCTAATTTGTATTGCAACTGGTTTGTCATTTTGCCAAACCCAACCACTTGATCCGGGTAACTCATTCATGTAGTAGAAGAATATACACAGTATTAAACAACCATACTTGAAGGAGTTCTTCTTATCCTTCTCGATCTTCTATAGGTTTTCTAATAGTTGGTTTAAAAGAAGATCACATAGGTCATAATCTGCATTTTCCCTCAACATTTGATATGCTGCATATATTGCAGTCCCAGACATAGAATTCTCCCTGCTAGAATGATAGATCTTATACCCAATTATCATTGAGGCAAATTTGACATCCAGATCTATGATGTCATCTATGGTCATTGCTCTCTTGTCAAACTTAGATCTGGTAACTTCAATTATTGTCTGGTTCTTGATAGATTTGAGTGCAGGTAATGCACCGGATGAGTGCAGTCTAGTTACTACCCTAATGACATCTTTTGTTATCTTGAAGGGCTTCATTAACCACATGAAATTATCATGCATTCTTCTAAGGACATACCGGACCCAATCATCTTCTGCAAAACAGGGAAAGTGGATGCGATGCCCGAAGTGCTTATCCCAGAGGGCCTTGTATTGAGGTTTGAGTTCAAAACTTTCATCTATTAACTTTTTATGATAGATGTCCATCAACTTAGATTCTCCAAATTCCTCAATGTTGGCGTGGATGTAGACCATAACATCTTCTATGTGTAATACCCCATGCAGAATGCCAGAAAAAGCACCTAAAGGATCAACTTCTAGGGATAGTAGGGGTGTTTCTTGAATTTTGGGTGCAGCATATTAGTGATCTTAACAACCATTAGAGTAGCCATTTTGCAAAAGATTTAGAGAGAGATTTTTAGAATGGAAGTGCCTTTTTATGCTTTAGGGTTCAAAATAAGAGCCGAAACAAATCAGTGGTTGAATTGGATTTTTCAGTTGATCTTTGAGAGAGTTGTAGAAACTTGATACAGAGCTCTTCTTTTCTTCTTCTTGAATGCAAATGTGCAAATGATGAGTGAAAGAACCCTTTTATTCTTGTGCAAAACCTAATATCCTTTTGCAATAAATACACAACTTAAGTTATCTAGTTGCCCTGTTCTGAGAGAGATCTTTTCGAATCACTGTGTTGCACTTAGAATCATTTTTAGTGAGGATTGACAATGTATCTTCTTTTATCTAATCATGCCATGGATCCATAGATCAAAGTATTTCAATTTTGAATCATACCGGATCTGTCTGTGAAAATCCTACTTTACCGGATGGCTGTCAAACTGGATCAATCTTGGATGATTAAACTCTTGCAAAACTCCATGCGGATCTTTCATATTTTTACCGAGGGTTATTTAGATATTTTTCTAAGAACCCTTTCATCTGCAACATTCCATGTGCCAAATTTAGGCACCAATTGATTGGCTGGGGGAATTTATTTTTCTTTGTGACTCCCCCTGAGCCAGAGCTCATCTATTTAGTTTCCAGAAGGAATATTAGCACCAGATTCTAGTGCAGATCTATCCCCAACATTTTCTATACTCTTCTTCACCCAAATCTTTCTCATCTCCCTTTGAACTTCATCTGCATTCACTTTGCCTTTTCCCTTATCTTGTTTTTGATTATGATGCACTGGACCCTTTTTATCCCAATTTTTACTTCTGCAGAATTTGGCAATATGACCAGATCTATTGCAATTGTAACAAACAACATTTCTTTGCATATTTGACTGATATCCTCTTGATCTGCATTGATTAGCCATATGTCCCAATCTATTGCATGCAAAGCATCTACCATTGAATGAATTGTTTATTTGCATATTTATGCATTCATGAGATTTGTGACCATACCTTTTGCAGTTGAAACATTGCCCGGAGAAGGATGGATTAGTCTGATTCACTCTCCTTCTGTACTGAGTTGCTTTATGACCGAAGTTGTTGCAATTGAAGCAGTATCCATTGAAGGATGGATATCTTTGAGCATTTGGTTGCCTTATCGGAGCTCTTCTAGGCCTATTTCTTTGATTTCCTAATTCAAAGTTCTTCTAACCAGATCCAGAGCTTTCACCTTTCTCATATCCCAAGCCACAATTGTCATCTACCCTGTTTTGGCTTTCAAGAAGAACTTCAAGTTGAGCTAAGCTTATCTTGAATTTCTCTTTGTATTCATTTGTTGTTTGAAGATCTTGTTTAAGAGTGTATATCTGATTCTCAAGTTGTTCTTCATTATCTCTAGCTTCTTCAAGATCAGATTCAAGATGGTTGATTATTCTGTCCATTTTGTGGCAGTCCTCTTTCTTCTCCTTGAGGGATTGTTTTAGATTATCTTCAATTTTCCTTTTCTCTTCAATTTCTTGGGTGAATCTCATAACCCCTGATTCCATCTCATGCCTTACCATAATGACCTCTTTTGATAGCTTCTCACATAGCTTGTTTTTCTCATTCAGATCTTCATTAGTATCATTGGCTTCACTCTAACTTGCTAATTTTTGAAGTAGTTCCTTTCTCTTTTTCACATAGATACTTAGTTTTTTTTTTAGCTCATTTATGAAATCATTAGCTTGTTTGAGTCTTTCTCTCAAGTTATTGACTTTAGAGTGAGATTGTTCAAGATCATCTAGGGCAGACTGAAGTTGTTCCTTCATACCATACATATCCATTGAGATTCCCAGAACTTCTTCAAACTGTTAGGCTCTGTTTAGAGGAACTTAGCTCTGATACCAATTGTTGGAAACAAGATAGATAACTGAGGGGGGGGTGAATCAGTTATCTCTATTATCTTAACTTTCTTCTTTTATAATTTGTGTAGCATGAAAACATATAAGCATATATAATCATAAATGAAATCAACACACATAACACAAGGATTTTTACGTGGAAAACCCTGTTAAGGGAAAAACCACGGGGTGACTAACCCAAGATTGTTTTCTCTGTTAAAATAATAAGTAAAAAATGACACTTGCCAATTAGGGCTCACTGCCTGAGCACATTGCTCATAAGAGGCACACTTCCTACAAGAGACTAACTGTCTACAAAACTTACAGAAGGTAACCAGGTGTTTGAACTGATTAGAGGCATCTACAAATTCTAGAGTTCAGTTCCGGTTAGGCACAATATACTGATTTGATGCACTCCATTCTTCTTCTGCTCTAGTGTTGCTACTCCGTCACATACCAGACTTGTATTGTTGCTTCCTCACTTATCTCTGCCTTTCTTCGCACTTTATTTTATCATATTTGTACACACACACTTCATACTAGAATCCATCTGCTATATATATCCGTACCAAGGATTTCAACAACTTTCTAGTCGACAACCAGAATACTCAAGATATTTACAAATTACTGATATGTCGACTGAATCCATGCTTGATTTGTGATGCGTATCAAAAACATAGGCATTGAAGTCATCAATCATGTTGGCCAACATTGTATGATCCCTCAAATAGCTTGATCAACATCAATTACTCATCTGGATTGAAGTTTGATACTCTGCCGATCAGTTCTTCCTTAGTTTGCTCTACCTGTCTGGAACTGAACACTCAGATGCTCATATCTTTTCCATGTTTTATCACCAGAAGCTCAATTTCTAGAATATAGTAGTCATGATACTCCTCTTGACTTGTCCAAGTCTGCAACTTGTTGAGTTACACCATCTGAGAGATCCGCACCTGATTGTTGGACCTTGTTGCATGCTCTGTTCTTGTTCACCGGACCAAAAGAATCTTCAATCTGACTTTCGGTATAGGCATCCTATGTGCTACGGATGTGTGGGATAGACTTTGTTTCCATCAATGACAACACTCATGAAGCCACACAGTGTCTCTTGCCAACACAAAGTACTTGAACATTCAACTAGAGGAGGGATAGGAGGACTTATAGAATCATCATCATTGTCATATGCTTTAGTTATTAGATCTAATGCATTATCATGATTTATAGAAGAACTTCCGTAATCCTTTTTCTCATAAGTGTTCATGGATATGAATTCAGTTAGATTTTCTAATATTGAAGGATGCTCACCCATGAGGGTTATGAATCTATGAAAATCAAGATCTTTGATATATGCATGCAAAGATACCAAAGAGAAATGACATGATAGTGTCATAATGAAATGTATTGGAACAACAATATGTGATAAGGTCTATTCATTTATCGAATATCACCAATATGAGAAACTTTTGTACACAACACTTAGTTTGAGGAAATCGGGTGTTTGAAGCTTGTTACCAAGAATAAAAACACACTAGTGTCTTTACAAGTGGAGTGATTAAGATGTAAAGAGTGCTGCACAAAAGGTAATATAGACGACTTTTAATATTGCTTGCAAAGAAGTGTTGGAGAGAGGTTAAAATGCTTATGTTGAAATACACATTGTGTAATTTAAAATATGCAAATTTTCAAGCAAGATATTGAAATAATGCAAAATTTTCAAATGAGCAAATGAAAATATACCTAATATGAATGCAAAATCTGATCTAAAATATGTTTATGACATGTGTAAGGAAACAATGCAAAACTATGCTTGTTTATGAATCTAAAATGCTCAATTTTTCCACTTTTTTCAATGTAAATGTGCTAATGATGCAAATGTAAATGCAAAAAACACACAATACAATGACACTACAGTCCAAAATCAGATTTGAAAGAGTGTTCAAATGAGTAGTAAAATCTGAAATAAGATTTTAGGTACAAACCCTAGCTTTTGGAATTACTAGGTTATATGAAAAAAAATGCAAATTTCAAGTAAAACCCTAGCAAATGAGATATGCAAATGCAAGGTAAAAAATCATGAAATGACTAAATGTTGTAATTTATCTCAGATCTGATGTAAATATCAAAAAATTAAATGTTTTTATGATATCCAACACAAAATATGCAAAACTATGCCTTAATGCAAGTCTAGGATGCTTATTTTTTTCAAATTTTTTAAATGTATGCAAGATTTTTGAATTTATGATGATGAATATGATATGAATGAATGCAAGCACTAATTACAACACTCAACAAGATACAAGTTTAGTAAAAACATAGGTTCACCAAAATGTTATTTGTAAAAAGGTGGATAAGAGTTGAAGTGTGGTTAAGGTAGATTCAATCAAACTCTCCTTTCACATACACATTCAAGGACATAAACCGTGTTAAGTCACTATTGTTCCAAGAGGACTCCGCTATAGGTTTGGTGTCACTATGAAATGATAAGGAAAGATAGATTAGATTACTAGTTATGTCAAACCCTAGTTCAATTAAGCCTTAAACCCTAATTATATGATTTTGGATACAGACAAATGAAATACAACAAATGATCGCACAGGAAGGCACTAAATTTAGATTAGAAACATACCAAGATTAAGATTTCTAAAGGCAAAAACTTTAGGGACACTGGTGTGGGTGCTCGAGTCTGATAGGGCAACTTTTCTATAGATCTGGAACAGTGATCTGTATTAGACTGCAACCTGCTTCAGAGTTTCCAGAAAAGCCAAAATGGAGGACTATGAGGTGGGTGCCCTAGTCCAGAAAGGAATATTCTCTGCTCTTTCCTTCAGATCCTGAATCTCTATCTTCTACTCTACTTCTCTGGAACTTCACTCCACAAGATCCTACACCTATAACTTGCAATCACAAGAGAGGGGTTGGGGGGTTGTGGTGTTTAGGAGCTTGCCTCGGTCAAGCCCCAGAATGGCATTCAAGCCTTCCAACACTATTGTTAGATAGAGTGCATGTCCTTGGTGGACAGAGGCAAAATAAAATGATAAGATAGATTGATTGAAACACAAATAGATATCACCTTGGAGATGAGACCCTCATAGAGATGAAGAACCTTCAAATCATGAGGAAATGAGTTGATGAAGTCAAATCTACAACAAACACATACAAACACAACACAATTTTGCTCTACAATACAATGAATGCCCTGAATGCTCTTTGCTTGATAATCATAAGTTTACCTTAATCAACTAGGAGTAAAATGAAGTCTAAACATGTTTATATATGCATTCCCGCTAACATTCGTAATTCAAATTGAAAAGGTCGACAAAGGGAAATGTTTTAATAGTTATAAACTGACACATTTAAATTTAGGTCCTAGCAAAATAGTTCTAGACTAGGGCACAGGTGCCCAAGTCTAGAGGGCTATTTTTAGTCATGATTATCCTTTAGGATGGGCCCCTTTGCCCCATTTGTCATGGGTTTCAGGGGAATTTACTCCGAGACAAGTTTTACACATGCATGATTAAATTAAGGGGACCTAGGAGCTAAACTCGGTGGTAAGAAGTCCTAGGGGACATTTTATGACATAACAAGTTTGAAGTTAGCAGTTTTGAAAATGATCATAGGAGCTATATAAAACTTGGCGATTAGTAATAGTTATGATAGTATTAGAAATTGTAACACATGCAAACATTCTTCATTGAGATAATTGTTAATGGATTTCCCATAGATAGCTTACCTATGGATGGTGCGTTAAGGTTTACTCTTAAGGTTTGAATGTTGACGGGTTGGCAGTGAAGTTTTATACCAAAATTTAAAGGCAAGTATCAAATGTTTCCACCGAATCATAACAAACAAAATCTTAATAGTAACAAAGACCAACAATTGTAAAAGTAGTTATAGTCGGTGGGGAAACTAGAACAGACCAATGGGTAAAAGACCTCACCAATGATTAAAACTTTAAAACCTATGAATAAGATAGAGATTACAGTCATTGGTGGATGCCGTAAAAACCTGCAACAGTAAACATTAAACATTTATCAACATTAAACCTTAAATATAAAATGGTTCATGGCTATGGTTATGGTTATCACACACACAATTTGAAGCTTATACAACAATGACCACTAGCCAGCAAAAGAAGAAGATTGCAAGCTTATTAATTGCAGATAGTAGCCATAGCTATGATAAATATTAAAGTGACATCTAGCATTCAATAATTTAGAGAAAACAAAGCTAACAGTTATGATAAAAGCTACCGTTGGCTACACCTTAGTGCTAGTGGTTAAAAATTTAAATCTGATAGCAATTCATGTCCAATAATTATATGATAAGAGTTAAGCATTGAAAGAGTAGATAAATTGCATATTTTCAATAAAGGCTAACATTAACAATGAATCGTTAAAAGATTTGACCAGCCGATAGTGAAGCCAATGGCAAAACTTAAGTTTATAACAAAAACTTAATAAATATCCTTAACACAATGAAACAAAAACAATTTAAAACCTTAAATTGACATACTAATGGATGCCCGACAAAAACCAGCAACCATTAGGGTCAACGGTTAGCCAAGAATAGTTAAGATAATGAAGCCCTAATAAACTTTAACCAATAGAAAATTCATAGCGTTGAACTTGCAAAGTCGAAGGACAAAACAGGAAATGGCAGATAAAGAATGTGCAACCAACAAGGATTTCCTACAACCAAAAGACACTAGAAATTAACATCTAGTGAAAAAGAAAATCGATAACCAATGAATAACACGAGTAACATGCAGGTAAAACTATTAACCAATGGATAAGATTCCTACATGATGGATAAAAATAGTGAAAAAGTTTACGCAAAGATAAACAGAGTCGTGTAACCATACAAGGGGCCTAAGGCCAAAAAAGTAAAAATAAATAAAGAATTGACAACTTTTCTGAAATGATAGGTGTTATATGTTTTTCTTCACTTGCAAGTCACTCTGGATTCAATAATGAAGTTAGTTTCAAACCAGGAGATAACTGATAGTTTGTCGTGAGGTCCTAACACTTTAGTTGAAATATGTCAATTATGTCGACCAGGTAGTGTCCAAGGCAGTTTGCAATAGGGAATGAATTCAGACATCTCATCTTAGCAATGGTTTTCTAAGTTTTTGAACAAGCCTTTAACAAAATGAATCTAAACTAGAAAACATACCACTCTTAAGCTAGAAAGTATTTGAATCTTTAATCTAGAAAGCATATAAACTAACTAGGAATCAACACATGCATTTTTAACTATGAATTTAAAAAGAGGAAGCTAACTATTTAATTGAAAATGGATTAAAACTTGAGATAACAACTGATAGTAGATTTTATGGATGAAGCAGATGCTCTAGAAACTCTAGCATAACAACAGAACTTAAAGATTATTATATTAAACACAATATCCTGCAGGGACACACAACAATGCTAAAATAGAAAGTTACATTAATCTAAGAAAAATCATTTACTAAACACAATTGAACAGCACAATTGCACAGCAATAAAACACTTATCTATCCTATATCCTTCGAGTGGCCAGCTCTCAGGAGATCTTCTTATCGGTTCAAATCACATGCATTATCTCAACAGCTCCAAAATAACTCCATTTTCATTTGCATTTCCATTGCTCAGAATTGTTGCCCAAATTTTTGAACATGAAAATTTTAAACTCTTTCCCTATTCTAAGATGTCAGGTTGTCAAATCCTAATCACATTTTTTGGTTTTGCACTCTATTATTTCTACGGATCTGAGTCAATCACGATAGATCATGAATCCACACTTGACAGATGGCCATATAATGATGCATTTAGATTGGCAAATGTTAGTGTTTCTGAGTATGGCATATGGGCTTGGTTTGGAACAAGGGATCATGTCATTATGGTTCTTTAGCTATGCTAATGTTTGTGTTAGAGAATATGATAATATCCATTCATCCTCTATGTCTATGCCAAAATGGAGAATTTAGATTGGGCCATATCTTTATGCAACAATGTTCATGGCGGAGATTGCAGGATTATGTGTATTATATACTGGTGCTTATTCTAATGAGAAAGATTGTCATCTTCATGTTACTAAAGCTCCATAGTTCTTCATTGATGTTTGCATAAGTGAGCTAACAAATTCTATGCAACTTTACCACCCTAAAGCCTTTCAGTGATGATGTACACAATGGTTTGACTATTGAATTCTAGGAAACTCCACTAGCTCAAGTACCAGCCAAGGTTTTGCTTGGTCAAAACCTAAAGAGGTAGATTTATGTTCGCAAATCCTACAACAACCATCTTGCAAATATTGATGAAAGGACAAAATGAAGACAATTGGAATGCACATTGTGGCTGACATGTATTATAACACATATCATCAAATTTTTGGTCGGAAACATGAAGTTGCATATGAGAAGGTGCTAAATGGAAATAAAGAGGCAGTAGTCGTGACTAAGAAAATGAGAATCAGCTGACATAATATGAAATACCACCCATCTAATATAAATGCCAATAGAACAAATCACAACTAGTAGAAGAATAGGCAAAGGTGAAATGTTTGACAAAATGACTAAAAGAAGATGAGACATTAAATGCCTTGGGAAGTATATAGTGTTATTGATTCACATATAAAGACTGCAAATACTGTCAAGCTGATGCCACTCACTTGTGTAATGACAAAGCTCCATCCACAACATAGATTCAAACTCCTTAGCCTTTGTCGGTGTCCTCCTACCCACGCCAACTGAATGCATTCAAAATATGGAAGCGTAGACAAAGCTCGCGGGTCTTTTCAAAGGTTTCATAAACAAACGTTATCTGCAATAGTTGCGAGATTTGCACAAGATGGTTCAATTGAAAAAGTTTTACAAACTTTCAAGCATTGCAATGATCACAAGTGCCCAAAAATATTTGTTAAAGCAGCTTTAGAAACTTTCATGTAGATGTAATTAGTAGGTAGTAATGCCAAGCCCGCTACCAGCTCATTTCCCGCCTATGCCAAAATGGAAATGGACTGATAAGCATAAAATGAAGTTTTATTGAAAAAGTTTTAGAAGCTTCGAGCAAATGTAATTGGCACCACTAATGCCAAATTCTATGCCGATTGCCAGCTCACTCTCAATCTGTGCCATGCTAAAAATGACATGATGAAACTATAGATAAGAATCTCCAAATGGATAGGAGTGCAAAGATGGATCTTTATCTGATATCATAGTTGGAAATGGCTCTCATAGCCATAAAAACGTAAAAAGCACAGATAAGGCCACGACTTGCTGAAAAGCAAAATTCAAGGTCACAGGATGTGCACAAAATGGATTTGATAAAATATCTTTAGAAACTTTCAAGCAAATACAATTGGCTGGTTTGAAAGCCAAGCCCACGACATCTCTGATATTATCCTCGGTGGAAAATATGCCAATATTACATGAAAATTTTAGGAAAGCTTATCCTTAGCAGTTGCATGGGTATCTAATATTATACTATGTACCCATCCATGCATGTGACCTGCAACTTACCCATGAAGAGTTAGAGATTGCATTTCTCTATTTGGTACCTGGCCTTTAAAGATCATCGACATAAAAATCTATATTATGGTTGGATTCTCTGCAGATCTGAATGATGATGCAATGGTTCCATTTGATCGTTTTGAAGAACAATGGGTGATATTTCATGGAAAGATGACAGATATATCCTATGTCATAATTATATGAGTCTCAAGCTCTAGGATACCAACATGGGCTCTTGTTCTTAGTCTGTGAAGCCTAGAGTTACCCTAGAATAAGCCAAGGGTGTTCATTATATGCGTTGTGATGCCAAGGAATGTGTAGTACATAGGGATATCCAACCTTTCATTGTTCTTCTACACTCCAGGATGTGAGCGACAACAGTGTGCTTTCACCCTATGAAGTCACAAAGATTGTGCATGAGTCAAATTTTGAGAATTCTCCAAGGCTCAGGCTGATGTAGGGAAGCATGTTATAGGTCACTTTGTTAAGGCAGATAGATCCCATAAGATTAATGATGCAGTTCCCAATGGTTGAATATTCACAGCTATGATGCAAAATTCCTTCAGGAGATTGTGTATGAGCAAATGCAATGGGACGGTGTTTTGGAGGAGAGTTGAGAACATTGGTTCATGATTGGTGACCTTCAAGAAGTATCTAATCCCATCAGCCTAGCACAGTATGGTATCTTCATGTGCTGATCATCTTTATATGGTAATAAATGTTTACTATGGTAGTATATGATCATGATGGAGTGGTGCAAGAGGAAATTATTGAATGTTACATGCCATCTATAGGAGATTTATAACCTTGGAGTGAAGGAAATGCAGATACACTATGATTTATTAAGTGAATTCACAATGCAACTCAATGGTGTTGTCAATGTGCTTGAAGTGTTAGAAGAACTGCTTTTGGAGTCACCTTCACCACAATTGGTGGAAATTACAACATCTTTTGATTCACGTGGAGTAGAGTGTGAAGGGTCATCCATGACTCTTGATTTTCCATTATTTTGTAATTTCTTTTAGAGGAGAGATGGCTCTTGGGTTTCCATGGGAAGAGGGTCTTTAAAAACTGATTTTGGTTGTATAATTAGGGATCTTTTCACTATTCAACCAAGAGCTCCTGTGAGAGCTGTGGGGGGTATAGTGATTAGATGTCGAATTCTATTTTTTGTATCTTTTTACTGCCATGTATAGTGGGACAACTTTGTAACAGAGTAATAAGGAAGCTTTGTACTTCTTTTATTTGGAGATATAGAAGAGTTGTTCTTATGTCATCAATTTCTTCTCAGAAACTAGTTATTCCTATGTCTAATTAGTTTCTTTCATGTTTATAAGCTCTTTACTTTGCTCTTGGTGTACAAGTTTTAGGAGACTTTGTTCTTCTTTCTTTTCACTCACATTGTTTTTCTAGATTTCTGTTGTGTTCCTATGTTCATAGCTGAGATTCTTTATTTCATTAGTTTTCTCTCTTTTGCTACCTTTCTATACTTTCTGGTTAAAAGTACTCAGAAATACAAAAACCTCCATCATACAAGGGAGATGCCCCTCTCAAATGCAGAGGAGAATTGTTGCATTCACAGAAATTTCTCCATTTGTTGGCATCTTTTGTTGCTACCTTCTTGGGCGAATCAGGTTATTTCTGTAGTGACAAAACTGTATGCTAACAAGAATATATTACTTAGAATAAACTTAGTTGCTTCATTCCATAGAAAACTATCATAGAACATAATAGCTGAACATTACTTTGTATTGTATATCAAAACATAGCATAATTATTTTTAAGATTACCCATAATCTATACTACCAAAATCCTAAATTTTAGGTGACGCATAAATGCCACTTGAAGAAGTCTTCAACAGAAAAACAAACTCTTAACTAAACTAGAAGTCTATTAGGTTCAACATAGTAAAGGCTCTGAGTTGATTCATAAAATGTCTTAAGTATTTTTAACAGAAAATAAAAGAACTGTTGATAAAGTCTATGATCATGTATTCCTAGATTTCTGGTGACTTGAGATTCCGGTGCTACTGACTTCAGTTGCTTTTAAGTTCCACTAGGCTCTTCATAAAAATTTGCATGAATATAGAGACCTTTACACATGATCATGTCAACATTAGTGGAAAACTTCAATTAATTTGGAAAACAAGATTTGTACATCATTCTATCAAAAATAAACAAATGTTGCTCATAAAATTAGTAAATTGGCATGGTTTGGGTAATTTGGGTGACACAGAAAGGGTTATATGACTTATTATGAAATGAGGTTAATTATACCTCACTACTCTCCCCTCTCTAAGATGGAGCAATTCCTACTACTCTTTGCTGACCATGGGCTCTTTGCCTTTCTACATCCCTTTTTCTGTTTAGTTCATCATACTTCGAGCTGAGGTCATAGATGTCCCCTGCTTCCTCATCCAAATGGTCAAGATACTTAAGAAAACCTTTGTGTAATTTTACCCTCATTTGCCATGCATGTAAATCCCTGGGGTCTTGCTCTGTAGTTACCAAAGCTGTAGGGGGCAGTTGAAGGAGCAATGGAGGTTTGCAACTCATGCCTATCCATTTGGTCTTGAGTTGTCGTAGTATTTATGTCAAAGCTTCTGCTCTTCTATAGGACCATCTGAGATTAGTTGGAGAAATCATCTCCCTCTATTTCAAGTACATGGGCAAAGGTATATATTTTTCTTCACAAGCATTCCATGCTCTTTCTATCAATTGGTGCCCATTAATGATGAAATCTTCAAAATAGATTCTTATGCTCTCATTATATTTTTCCTTCATAGCCATAATATACTTTTTGATTCTTCAGAACTGAGCCTTGAAGGAAAAGGGCTTATGATGAGGATGCCTCATGTGAAGCCCCATAGTTTTCTCTGCTTGAAGGTATTCTCTAGTCCTATCTTGCCAATTTAGTTGGTTCTGCAGGTTGGACATGAATGCTCTGAGTTGAACTTCACCCACAAAGAGATTAATGAAAAAGTCATTGTACTTTTCTACCAATAAATTATGCATAAAGAATTCAAACAACAAATTCTTTTGGATGGGAGATGATTCTTTAAATGTTTCTAAAAATTGTTTGTCATCAGGATCATAGGGCAAATTATAGGAAATCCTTAAAAGCTTTCATCTTAGCACTTGTTCATTAAGGAACATAGAATATAGCCTGGATGGCTTTCTACAAGCTAGAAACAACTCTCTAATTTTACATGCATCAGTCTTAGCTTGATAAAGTCTATCATACGACTCATTTAACAATACTAATTCTTGTTTGAGTCTAGCATTTTATGCTCTAGCTTGCCTTAGGAAATAACATCTTTCCATCCACTTCGCCAGCATGGGAGGAATATGGACTTGAAACCATTCCATTTTGGTTGGCTCAAACTGTATCTCTTTTGATTCCATGGCTGGTTTAACATTGATTTCCTATAATTCTTGCTCCAGCTCTACAATTTTTCTAAGAGTTGTGTTAAGTTCTTGTTTTTGTTTTTCCTGTTTTTCCACAAATGACTTAAGGAATTATTCAAAATTGACAATCAAATTTTTTATTTGTTCATCTTTTGCAGACAGTCTAGTCAAATGTTTCTTATCTTCTTCCTTAATTTGTTTCATCTGTGATTGTAATTCCTTAATGAATTTATCTTTTTGTTCTAATTGCATCCCTAGAGTCCTTATTTCTTGATCCTTATACTGCAAAAGCTCTGTCTGTGTGTCAATTTTCTGCTACTGTATATTCATCTATTCCTCACTCTGTTGGAGTTTGTTCTTCAATTGTACAATATCATCTTTTAATTCTGTCAATTCAACTTTCATGTGATCACATTTTTCATCTTCTACATTAGTGGAAAGAGGGGAGATAACAACTTTTGTATCATTGCCAGACACATGTCCTTCATTATTTCCTTCTATTAGACCTTGCTCTATGTTATGTACAATGTTCAGAGGGGATGATTGTTCATTTTGAAGGATTGTGTTAGTTCTGTGTTAATCTAATGACTGCTCAGTGGCAGAAATTGTTTCCATAGGCTCATCTTCTTGAGCCTCTACTTCTTCAACAAGTACATAATTTGGAGCTTGTTCTCCTATTTCCTCTTGATTCTTCTTAGGTGGAACAATCTCTTTCTCAGATTCAAGGGTATCATTATTTTCCAGGGCTTGATTTTCACTTGGCTGCCTATCTCGCCTTTTCTTTTTAGGGATGGACGGTTGATCACATGTTGCAAAACAACTAAAGTTGGTAGCTAATATTTTACTTCTTCTTAGAGGAGGAGGTTTCTACAACTTCATTTTAGGCCTCCATTCCCTTTTGCTAGGCCAGCTATTTTCATCCTCAGAGTCAACTAAGTCCACATTTTCTTATTTTTCTAGAGTTTCTGGAACACTATCTAGTCTAGGTTGCTCCTCGGGTTTGGAAGATTTTCCATTGCTTCACCTTTGGGAGCTTCCCTGGTAGGTTGAGGGATAGGGAAAGATTCCCTATGGTTCTCTGCCGCCAAACCGGATGACTCACCTCTCTCAAAATGTTTTAAGGGTGCAGGGTTTTCAAATTTCTTGAGGAATTTTTGCCATTTCTCATCTATTTTTCTCTTTTTGAGGAGTTGATACTTGTAAATTAAAGAAATGAGTCCATGGATTTTTAATGGCCTAGACTCAATTTTGAACCTTCCTATCATGTGGATAAGGGAGTCACTTAAGAAGGCAGGAAGATTAACCCTCAATTCAAGGTTTTTGGTGCCATGGTGCAGGTGAATGAGCAAACGGAAGGGGAGACCAACAACAGTAGCACATTGTCCTTCACATGTAAAATACTTAATTATCTAGGCTACTGTCATTCTCCACGGGTCTGCAATGGACATTCTGTGAAACCCTTTATTCTGTCCCCAGGCGTTCACTACTAATAATGGCTGAGGGTCCCCTTCCCTTAACAAAAGCTCTATCATTTTCTGGTAGGAAATATTTGTAGCTTCTGATAGATTCAAGCCTTCATTTTTTATACCAGATAAACTAGAAATAGTTTGGCACTTACCAATTCTTTCCTCGCATAATTGACCGCCCATCTGAGACATTCTCCACAAACTCTTTAACTAGTTGTGTATTATGCTCTTCAAACTTTTTAATGCAGTCCAACCATCCCATGCTTTGAAACAATTCTAAAATAATATTGAGCACCAATAACTTGTTCTTAGAAGTTGGCTCTGATTTTTATTTTGCTCCCCCCATACTATCCCTTGCTGGTAATTCTGTTGAATTTTTACTGAATGTCACGACACACCAAGGTGAGTAACTGTTTCAAACAAACTGATATGTAGACTAAATAAAACTCAATCTTTATGGCCACTTGTATTACAACAATGCCGATGTGACCTCCATTAATTCATTGCATTAAGCTATGTTGTGTCTACTCATTACCTTGCATGGCATAGAATGCATGCGCCACCATCTCTTCCAGTGAAAGTACAATTCTCAGGAATTTGCTAAATTTGGAAAAAGGGAAGAACGTGCCAATTTATTTAATTTTATTCACAACATATTGCTTAATTAAGAAAGAATGTGTACGTACCTCGTGTCTCGATTTGATTTGAAATTTACCGCACTTGTGCTGATGTAATGACTTTATAGATAATTATGTATACAAAACTTGGATGGGATGGCAAAAGATTTGGGTGGATTTATTAATGATCTTGATGAAGTGGTTGGAGTAATTTATTTATAATGACGGTAAATAGTCATCACAATCTGATTTATTATGATAGGGGATGGTGACACAAGGAATGAATCCTTTAATGAATGCTTTGGTACGGGAAAGTTTGGTGGTGGAAATGGGTATGCTTTTGAAAATGTCAGAGCATCTGCAAAGAAGGGGTCACAAATTGATAGCATCAAAAGTAGATGCTTATGGAATGAGTATAACAAACATATGGGAACAACATTGTGGAGCATTATGGTTGGGTACAAAGTTTTAGAGCATCACTGAAAGATGCAGCCAGAATGTAGGAACAAAGTTCTGGAGCATTGTTGAAAGATGTAGCCAGAATGAAGGAACAAAGTTCTAGAGCATCGTTGAAAGATGCAGCTAGAATGTGGGAACAAATTTCTAGAGCATCACTGAAAGATGCAGTCAGAATGCGGGAACAAAGTTCCAGAGCATCGCTGAAAGATGTAGCCAGAATGTGAGAACAAAGTTCTAGAGCATCGTTGAAAGATGCAGCCAGAATGCGAGAACAAAGTTCTGGAGCATCGCTAAAAGATGTAGCTGGAATGCGGGAACAAAATTTTGGAACATCGCTGAAAGATGCACAAAAATTTTGTATTTATTCAAAGATGAAGTCTTGCAAAATAATACTAAAATTTAGACAAGTAACAAAAATGGAAAATATAATAATTTGACTAAAATGCTCTGAAATAAACATACATGCATAGTTTTTTTTTACTGAAAATAGAAATTGTTTTTCCTCTGTCAATGCAGAGTCAATACATTGGTTCTCTCCTTGCATTTCTACCATCCTTGTAAATTCTTCTTTGTTAATAGGTTTGTGGTAGATCTATAATCAATGACCATTGACGAGGAGTGTTCAAGTGTCACCATCGATGGGCTTAAGTTGCACTGCTCCATTTGGGAATACTTTAGAAATCTCATATGGACCTAGCCAATGAGTTCTCAGTTTACCTTTTTGGTCTTTGTATCTAGAGTCAAATAGTAGTGCCCAATCACCGTTATGGAACTCTCTTTCTTTTATATGTTTGTCATGCCAAGCCTTTCGTTGTTGTTGGACCAGCTCAGTTTGGTGAATGGCTTCTAGATGGAGTTCATCGAGTTCACTAAGTTGCAGGACTCTTTCAATATGAGCTCAATCAAGGTCCAAGCCCACTTCCATTGTTGTTCTAAGCATTTGTAATTCAAATTCAATGGGCAGAAGAGGTTTCTTTCCAAAGACTAATTCATAGGGAGTGAGACCGGTGGTTGATTTCCAGGTTGTGTTATAGGCCCAAACTACCTCATGCAATTTCCTAGCCTAATCCCTTCTCCTTGATGAAATTGTTTTTGTTAGAATGTTTTCTAGTTCTCTATTGGTGACTTCGACTTGAACATTTGCTTATGGATGCTAGGGAGATGACTTCTTATGGCTTACTTGAAAATGATAGTAAATGTTAACAGAACTTTAGACATAAACTAGGGTCCTAGATCTGTGACAATTGATCTAGGAGCTCCAAATTTAAGGAAGATCTTGTTATAAAGGAAATCCGCAACTTATTCCTCTCTAGCAACCTTCAGTGCTTGGACTTCTGCCTATTTAGTCATATAGTTGGTACAGACTAGGGCGTATTCTTTACCCTGTGAAGGACGATCTATGGGGCCTATGAAATCTAGCCCCCATTTTTCAAAAGGTTCAAAAACCACCTATGATTGCAGAGGCATCTCGTTAGATACAGTATGTCTTCCTACTTGTTGGCATTCATCACAGTGGCAAACATATTTTTTTACATCTTTATGCATGGAAGGCCAATAATACCCTGCACCTAAGATTTTGTGAGACATTTTTTTTGTTGAATAATGACCATTCGAGGGATCATCGTGGCAGGCTCTAAGTATGTTGTATGTTTAATTTGACCTAATGCAACGGCATAAAACCAGATCAAGACCACTTTTGAATAGCATACCATTGATCCATTTGAACTAAGCACTTTCTCTAATGAGGCATTTCCTTTATTTTGATGTAAAGTTTGGTGGAAACTCAGAGGTGGCTAGATAGTTGGCGATATCTGCAAACCAAGGGATTTTAATGGAGATGGAGAATAAGTTTTCATCTAGGAATTCATCTTGTACAAGGGCACAATCTCCATTATCTTGTTTGATCTGAGACAAAAAGTCTACAACTACGTTGAACTTTTTGGGTTTGTCAATGATGGTCACATTGAATTCTTGGAGAAGTAATAACCATTTGATTATTCTCCCATTTATTGCAAGTTTGTTCATTAGGTATTTGATAGCTAAATGGTCTGTGAACACAGTTACCTTATACCCTATAATGTAATGTTGAAATTTATTGATTGCATGAACCACAACTAAGAATTCTTTCTCCGTAGTGGTGTAGTTTCATTTGGTGGGGGTCAAATTATTACTGATGAAATATATGGCATATTTTCCTCCATTCTCATCTTCTTGACCTAAAATTGCTCCAATAGCATCATTGGAAGCATCTGCGTAAATATGGAAAGGAAGGTTCTAGTTAGGTCCACGTAGGAGTGGAGCAGAAATGAGTTTTTCCTTAATGATCTCAAATGATGTTTGCCATTCTACTGTCTAGAAAAAGTCTATATCCTTTTGGAGAAGGGAGAACATGGGGGTTGCAATCTTACTAAAGTTTTCTATGAACCTTTCGTAATATCCAACATGTCCTAAGAAATTTTTGACATCAGTTTGGTTCTTTGGAGTCTCTAGTTGTTGTATCACTTCAATTTTCCTAGGATCTACATTTATCCCTTCAGCTAAGATGTGGTGTCCCAAAACTATCCCTTGTTCTACCATTATTAAACACTTTTCATGACCTAGGGATAGCTGATGGTCTTCACATCACTGCAACACCCTACCTAAGTTTTTAAGACCTTCATCAAAAGTGGAACCATATATTGTGAAGTTGTCCATATAGACTTCCACACAATCATTTACAAGCTCAACAAAGATGGCTAGACCAGCTCTCTGAAATGTTGCAAAAGCATTACATAGCCTGAAGGGAAGAACTCGATATGTGAATGTTCTCCAAGGACAGGTAAAAGTTGTTTTGTCCCGATCCTCTGTTGCTACTTGTATTTGGTTATATACGCTAAATCCGTAAAAAAATGAGAAATACTTCCTTCCTTCTAGATTATCCAAGACCTAGTCTATGAAAGGTAGAAGAAAGTAGTCTCTATAGGTGGCTTTATGGAGCTCTCTATAATCAATGCACACTCTCCATTTGTCATTTTTCTTTGGGACTACTACCAAAGGTGAAACCCATTTGCTGTTAGAGATGGGATAGATGAATCCTACTTGCAGGAGTTTTTTAATCTCTATATTAACAATATCATTGAGAGCAAGGTTGAGTCTTCGTTGTGGTTGATGAACATGTCTAATGCCTTTAGTATAGATGTGGTGGGTACAAACACTTGGGTGTATGGTGCAGTCACGGTAGGAGGGTTCATAGAATGAACAGTCTGGACCATGCAGCAAGAGTAAACACAATGAAAACAACTCAAAGAAATGGAAAAAATGTAGATTTAGTCATTCAGTATATCGTAGAACTCAAATAGAGATTGGTCGGCAACATGCGGGCATACAATTAGGGCTCACAACTCTGATTACATACATGCACAAGATAAAGCTTTGAAGCTCCTCGCAGAAATATAAACTATTAGATACTTCTATGTGAATCACTACTTGATACTCTGAACTACTTTGTTAAGGATCTATTACATCAATAGATATCATCTCTGTATCAATAGATTCCTCTACGTTGGCCAAGGAAGTCACAAACTCCAATGGAGAGCTGTAATGTGTGTACACAGATAGGTCGAACCTAAATGCATAGAACACCTCCGCAAATGAATGGAATGATGTGCAGATCTTCGAGGAAGGTCGACCACGAACTAAATATCATCAAATGACGTGTCATTAGGCTTCACAGATCAAGAAATGCTTCCGCAGATCTCTCCTTTAGCTAGTTATCTGTGATTATCAGGATGCTCTGTTCTAAGAAAATAGTCGATCTTACGATAGCGATATCTTTCTAGTAATGATGTGTGGATCTCTGAATTCTGGATATGATGTAGATGAGTGAATGTAGATTCTAAGTCCAGCTTCGTAAAGTCTAAAATGCAACTGAAGTAAAATGCAGACCAAAATGTAGAAACTACTTTTGACTAAATTGCCTAAACTGAACTGGAAAATGAAAAGAAACAAACCCATCTGCAAACAAAATGAAATACAAATATTTTTGGTTGATGCAAGATTGCTCTTGAACTAGGGATGCTCCTGCATCAGACATCCAGGGTTATTGAAAACGTGAGTCCCTCACTTTGCTGGGGCTAGGGGAGAACCAAGATAGTCCACCTCAACCTGAGAAATCCATGACGAATCTTCTTCTGGTCTGCCTTTCCACTTCACAAGATATTCTTTGTATTGTCTTCCTTTAGTTCTACATCCAACTCTACTATCCAAAATGTCTTCAATATGCTCCATTGCTTGTTGTGGTAATTGCTTCTTCAAGTCTTCTTCCATGCTATCACTGAACTACGCTTAATAATACTGATATAAGTTTGCAATGTTGAAAATACATGATATACCCAAGGTCTCCGATAACTCTACTTCATATGCATTTCTTGAATCAAATTTTTTGAGTATCTTACAGGGTCCAAACTTCTTCATCTTCAACTTGTTATATGTCCCAACTGGAAATCTGTCTTTTCTCAAGTACACCATCACTTGAACTCCAACTTCAAATTCTTTATGTCTTAGGCAATCCCATTACAAAATCCATGCTTATGTCATCCCAAGGTCTCTCCAGTACTGTCAAAGGTTTATACAATCCAGTATTCTGACTACTTCCTTTTGCAACTTAACAAACTCTAAAGCTCTGCACAAATCTCCTAACATCCTTATGTATCTGAGGCCAAAGGTAGTTTTCACTCACCAAAGCCACTGTCTTATCAATGCCAAAATGTCCTGCTAGTCCTCCACTATGTTTCTCCTTGATCAAATTATCTCTCATTGAACTTCTAGGCATGCACAACTGATTTCTTTTGAACAACATATCTTCTTGAATGAAATAGTCCAGTCACTTACTCCTATCTGTCACAACAGGTTCCTTACATTCTTTCCAAGGTTCTGCAAAATTAGTGTCTCTTTCATACATGCTCTTTAATTCATCAAAACCCAACACTTCAAGTCTCATCTCTGTCAACAAGTTTCTTCTCCTACTTAATGCATCAACAACTTTGTTTGATTTTCCACTCCTATGCTTCAACACAAAATTATAACTCTGCATGAACTCTACCCATCTCATATGTCTCTGATTCAAATTACCTTGACTGTTCAAATATTGCAAAGCTTGATGATTTGTATACAACACAAACTCCTAAGGAAACAAATAATGTCTCCACTTCTTCAAGGCTTGAATTATGGCATATAACTCTTGATCATAAATTGAATATCTCCTCCTTGCATCATTCAACTTCTCACTGAAATATGCTACTAGTCTACCTTCTTGACTTAACATTGCTCCAATTGTATTTCCACTAGCATCACAATCAACTTGAAATACCTTATTGAAATCTAGTAATGCCAAAATAGATTGTTCTATCACTGTCTGCTTTAACAACTCAAAACTTTTATTTGATCCTGATGTCCACTTAAAATATTTTCTGTCACCTTTCATTGTCTCTATTATAGGGTTAGAAACTAAACTAAAATTTGTGATGAACTTTTGGTAGAAACTAGCCAATCCATGAAATGATCTAACCTCTCCAATGTTATCTGGTGTAGGCCATTCAACAATTGCTTTTATTTTCTCAGGGTCCATCTTCAATCCTTCCTTAGAAATCACAAATCCCAAATATACCAACTATTCCTTCATGAAACCACTTCTTGATGTTTATCAGCAATTTCTCTTCTCTCAACCTCTACAAAACCTGTCTAATATGCCACAAATGTTCCTCCTTTCTCTTACTGAAAATCAGAATATCATCCAAGTATATAATCACAAACTTACCCAAGAATTTCTTCAGAACTTCATTCATCAATATCATGAAAGTACTCGGTGCATTTGTCAATCCAAAAGGCATCACTAAACACTCATACAATCCTTCATTTGTCTTAAAAGAAGTCTTCCATTCATCTCCTTCTCTAATTCTGATTTGATGGTATCCACTCTTCAAGTCTATCTTTGTGAAATATCTTGTTCCACTCAAACAATCCATGATATCATCCATCCTAGGTAAAGGAAATCTATTCTTAACTGTGATCTTGTTTATTGCTCTAGAGTCAGTACACATTCTCCATTCTCCATCTTTCTTCAGTGCTAACACTGCAGGTACTGCACAAGGACTCAAACTTTCTCAACAACTCTTGTATCTGTCTATTTAGTTCTTCATTTGCTGTCAGTGTCATTCTATCTGCTACTTTTTTAGGCAAACTTGCTCCCGGTATAAGATCCATGTGATGACTGATACTCCTTATAGGTGGTAATCCTTTAGGTACATTATCTGATATGATGTCTTCATACTCTGTCAGCAATTCTCTTACCTCCTCTAGTTGTGATTCTTCAGTCTTTTTTGTCAATGTTTTAAGCTTCTTAGGAATCAAGGCATAACACATATTCTCATGTCTCAAACCATCTAGGAATTTTCTTCCATCTACCAAACAGATTCTAGCATTCCCACATACTTCACTCTTAGGATCATCCTCCAAAGGAATCAAAGTAATTCTCTTTCCATTTGTTGTTATAGTATATGTATTCTTTCTCCCATCATGTATAGCTTTTCTATCATACTGCCAAGGTCTACCCAACAAGATATGACAAACATCCATAGGCATAATATCACACAAGACTTCATCATGATAAGATCCAATATGAAATTTCACCAAACATTGTTCACTCACCAGTTCTTTATGATCATCCTAAATCCATGCTATCTGATAGCGCTTAGGGTGTTTCAATCTTTCCAACTTCAGCTTAGTCACCATCTCCTCTGAAACTAGGTTATTTGAACTACCACTATCAATTACAACTTTACAACACTTACCTCCTGATTTGAATCTAGTTCTTAATAGACTCTTCCTCTGCGGTGCTTCCTCATTTGTCTCTACTTGAAATAGTGCTCTCCTCATCACAAGTGATTCTCCTTTCTCAGGTTTGCCAACTGAACTGGGTGACTCAATGGGTTCTTCTTCAACATAGGCTGCTCTTCCACTATTTTTTGTCCTCTTACTTGTACTACCCTGATTACACTCAAATGCTCTATGCCCTTCACCTCCATACTTGAAACAAGTACCTCTGAATGTTCTCTTATCAAATCCTCTTCCTTCTTTTATGTATCCTTCATTCTGGTATGCACTAGGGTTTTCACTTCGGTAAAAATTTATGTCATCTCTCCGGTAAGCATTATTATCTCTGTCATTCTTCTTAAATGGGTTGTCAAACTTGTTCTACTCCGAATATGATCTATCTCCTCTGGAAAATGTTCTATTCCTCTAAAATTTACCTCCTCTACCTCTCTGTCTCTGATCATGTCTTTTATTCATCTTCTCTTCAACTTTCAAGGCAAACTGATATGCTTCTTCCAAAGATGTCATCCTTACCAAGCTTAGTTCCTCTTGAATGTTCAATCTTAGTCCATTGATATATCTAGCCACTTTCTCCTTGCTTTCTTCACTATGTCCTGTCCTTATGATCATTTTATGGAACTCTTCAATGTACTCCTTCACATATTTCTCCTTTTGTCTCAGGTTTTGCAATCTCTGCAACAGTTCCAACTCATAGTCAGCAGGTATAAATTGATTCTTCAATTTTGTCACCATCCTATCCCATTTTGTAATCTTTTCTTTTCTTCTTCTTTTTCTTTCCAATTGAACTCCTTTCCATCATATAGCGGCATGTCCTTTCAACTTTGTCTTCACAAATTTCACCTTCTCTAGATCTTCAATTTCCTCATATTCAAAGTATTCTCCATATCATTTATCTAGTCAATCAATTCTTTAGGGTTCAAATTACCATTATAGTTTGGCACATCAACTCTAGGTCACTTTCTAATCTTTGAAATAGCTCGCAACATCTTTACTTGATCTGATTCTTCTTCTTCATCACCTCCTAGGGTTTCACCAGTTTGTTCAATAGATTGAAATTCTTCTTTATCATCACTTTCAACATTAGGTCTTGGTGTCAATCCTCTTCTCCTATCTTCTTCAACAACATCTAATCAAATTTGCATTATTTTCATCATTTCCATCATCTCATTCATTCTTCCAGCCATTGTTCCAATAGCAGCAACTCTCCTCAGTGGAATTCTTCCTAGGATCAAGTGCAAACTGCCTCAAGTTCGGCAATCGAGCTACAAGGTGACAACTACCTCTCAATCAGCGATCAGTTGTGACACAAGTAACCTGCCTCAATTCAGTGATCTGTCCATAGCAAGATCTTATGAAATTCCCTCGCCAACTTCACTCAATTCACTCCCAAAGATTCAAACTTTCGCTTTGATACCACTTGGTGTAGTCACGGTAGGAGGGTTCACAGAATGAACTGTCCGGACCATGCATCAAGAGTAAACACAATAGAAATAACTCAAAGAAATGGAACAAATGCAGATTCAGTCATTCAATATATCATAGAATTCAAATAGATATCGGTTGGCAACATGCGGGCTTACAATTAGGGCTCACAGGCCTAATTACATACATGCACAAGATAAAGCTTTGAAGCTCCTCGCAGAAATGTAAACTATCAGATACTTCTATGTGAATCACTACTTGATAACTCTGAACTACTTTCCTAAGGATCTATTACATCAATATATATCATCTCTTGATCAATAGATTCCTTCACATCAGCTAAGGAAGCTCACAAACTCCAATGGAGAGCTGTAACATGTGTACTCAAATAGGTCAGACCTAAATGCATAGAACACCTCTGCAAATGAATGGAATGATGTGCAAATCTTCAGGGAAGGTCAGCCACGAACCAAATATCATCAATGATATGTCATTAGGCTTCACAGATCAGGAAATGCTTCTGCAAATCTCTCCTTTAGCTTGTTGTCTGTGATTATCAGGATGATCTGTTCTGAGAAAACAGTCGATCTTTTGATAGCGATATCTTTCTGGTAATGATGTGCGGATCTCTGAATTCTGGATGTGATGTAGATGAATGAATGTAGATTCTAAGTCCAGCTCCACAAAGTCTGAAATGCAACTGAAGTAAAATGCAGACCAAAATGCAGAAACTACTTATGACTGAACTGTTTGAACTGAACTAGAAAATGAAAAGAAACAAACTAATCTGCAAACAAACTGAAATGCAAATGTTTTTGTTTGATGCAAGATTGCTTTTGAACCAGGAATGCTCCTGCATCAGTGTATCCCTTGCATGTCTATGTAATCCTGAGCAAAAGCTTTGGATCTATTCACCAAAACATCAAATAACTTGAGTTCATCTGCCTCTGTTAACTAGCTATTAATATTTAAGGTTTTTCCTAGTAGTAACATGATAGTTTTGGTTTTGGGGTAGTTGAAGGTGACAGTATGAACTTCTCTCATTAATGTGTTGAGAGGACAACTATGTGGTATAATTCTATGGAATCTGGCAATATCTTTAAAGAAGTGATATGTTTTCAGAATGATATCAGCCAGAGGACAAGGTAACACTATGAAGGTGGTGTAACTATGTTTGATATCATCGGTGTGGATTAGGTGTCCTAAAATCTCACCAACTTCTAAAATTTCTTCATCACCTAAATCTATGGCAATATTCTACATGTTTTCCAATTCATCTTCCAATTCTTCGTCGTGTTGTTTGATGACTACCATAGCAAGTGAGGCTAGATTCTCTTGTTTGTTAAAACCATTTGATTCATTAGCCCAAATTTGTTTATGTGCAGCAGGTTGAGCAGGGGGATACATGGATAAGTGTTTTCTATTGGGGCTATTTAAAATGGTCATTCCTCCTGCTCTGCAATCAATTTTGGCTGCAACTGTAGCCAACCAAGGTCTACCTAGTATTAATGGGTAACTGTTCTTAGGTGTGAGGGACTGGACTACTTGAAAATCCACTGGATATTCCCAATTGTCAACCTTGATAGGAACATTTTCTAGGACACCTTTGGGAATAGCTATAGACTGGTTTGCCATTTGCAATATGGTGGTGGTTGTGGGACGTAGGTCAGTGAGTCCCAGCTTTTCCATAACGTCCACCATCATGACATTAATGGCTGCTCCCAAGTCCACTAGTGTATTAGGTATTGCTACCTCATTGATTACCACTGTTATGAGTGGACTACTTGGGTCACCATATTTTAAGGTTGAGATCTCTCCAACCAGAAGGTTAGCTAAATATCCATTGATGTGCACAGTGTTAATTTGTTTCTTTTTCCTTCCTGGTGTTTTTATGCACAACTATTTGACTAGCTAGTTTAGTTCATGAATTTCTTTAATTGCCTGTAACAACAGAATCTTGATATGGAGTCTTTTAATTTCCTATTTTAACATGGTTTCAGTGGATAAGGTCACTTCCGGAGGGTTTTTCATGGGAGTCTCTTTGAGGTGCTCCAGAAAAGGTGCTTGAGGTCTTTTCTTCAAAGTGGAGTCCTCCTCTAGGAGATCTATTGATTGTTTGATAACTTCTTCCTGAGGTAACTTAGAAGTTTGTTGATGAGGCTTCTCTTGGTTACTCCCAGGGTTTTTATCTGAAGGTATGGAAGGTGTCTCTATTCCTTCAGTAGATTCTACATTTTGTTCATCAAGGATCTCAACTATGGTAGGGTGCTGGAGTGTTTTTCCTAACCTCAACTGCAGGTTTCCACAATAGATAGCATTAACTCTAGCCATGTTTTCCTGCTCCATGGAATACACTAGTGTGGTTTGATGATTATTCTTTGGATTAGGGATAGGTTGTGCTGGTAGTTGTGGTTGGTTGACCTTCTCATTTTATTGAGTGTTTTGGGGTGCTGGCAAGAGGTTCTATTGTGGATTAGGCATCCTCGTTGGTCCATGATAGAACTGATTTGGAGACTGATTCCATTGAGGGGTAGGATTCTGAAGATACCATTGTTTTTGAGTTTGATTTGGCCATTGAGGGTTTCCCTAGGACTAATTTGCCCATTCAGGTGGTCCCCAAGGGCAAGGTCCCCAATTAGGTGGTGTTGGAGGTCAAGGTGTCGCCCATTGATTATTATTCCAATTATTTGGAGGGCGCCAGGATGGGTTTAAATTTTGGCCATAGGCGAAATTCCCTCCAAGTCTTTGGCCCACAAAATTGATCTCTTCCTCAGTGTGAGACGACCTTTTCTTGGAATTTTTGATTGCATTCAGGATCTCACATTGGTCAGTGGCATGACTCTTTTCACAAATTTGACAATTGTCTGATTTGTCCAAAGGACACTCCCATAACAGATCTTTGTTTTAACACCTGGGATAGTAGATGGATAGGGTTTCGGGATTACATGTTTTGGCATGTATTCCATCCAAGGTGGTGTTTAGTTGAACAAGGATATTAGTTTTCAAATTTTTTATTTCCTCTCGCAGTTTACCAATTTTATTTGAGCCCCTCAAGAGACTAGTCTTATGGGTACCTCCTTGAGTCTGAGAAAAAATTCTGCATAACTCAGCAATATTATCAAGTTCAAGTTGGGACACATCTCCTTTTCCTATCAAGTCTAGGCTTCTCCTAGCATCCTCATCAACTCCCTTGAGAAATATGGTCTTCAGAATTTCTGCGCTCATTGTGTCTTCCCCACATCGTTTGGATAAGAAGATGAACCTATCTAGGTTTAATCTTCTAGGCTCTCATCTTCTTTTTGCCTTAGTTTGAACAATTCCTCTTTCCTATCGCTAACTCTACAGTAGCTATGATATTTTTCTAAAAAGATAGTCTCCATTTCTTCCCACGTGGTTATTGATCCTGAGAATAACCCGATGAACCAATGCATGGTAGAGTCTCTTAGAGTAGATGGAAAGAGTTTGAGTTTCTGATTATTCATTTTGTAGTGATATGTCTGACACAAGACTTTAAACTCAAAAAGGAACTGGTCAAGGTCTTCAGAGGATAACCCTTTGAAGTTGGTAAGATGAAAGGTGAAATGTTTTTCATGGGTGAATCATCTTCTTCGTTGAGAGCAATAGGATAGGTAAATGTCCAGGCTGCTCTCCGTGGGTTATCACCATCTCCATGGTTTGCTCTCCTTCCATTGAAAGGGTTATCATTGTTATCAGCCATGATGTTAAAAGGAATACTTTTCTCCTCAAAGGTTTGGTCTGATGGCTAAGTTTTTGGAGTATGTTGGGAAGTCTCAGGTTGATCCTAACTAATCAATTCATAACAAAGTTCTTTAGCTAAGACTTCTACCTCCCTATTTGTGGTTGGAACTACTATTAGGGGGGTTTTTGGTATAAATCTTCCATGTGGACCTCATTTCCTAACCATGCAGAAAAAGAAGTCTAACAACTATTTTTGTTTTTACTAAAAGAGGTATCCAAGTATTATCCTATTAACACTAGAAAAAAGGTCCCCAACAATGGCACCAAAAAAGTGATAGGTTGTTGTTAGATCCTAACACTTTAGTTGAAATATGTCAATCGGGTAGTGTCCAAGGCAGTTTGCAATAGGGAATGAATTTCGGACATCTCATCTTAGTAATGGTTGTCTAAGTTTTTGAACAAGCCTTTAACAAAATGAATATAAACTAGAAAGCATACCACTCTTAAACTAGAAAGTATTTGAATCTTTAATCTAGAAAGCATATAAACTAACTAGGAATCAACACATGCATTTTTAACTATGAATTTAAAAAAAGGCAGCTAACTATTTAACTGAAAACATATTAAAACTTGAGCTAACAACTGATAGCAGATTTTATGGATGAAACAGATGCTCCAGAAACTCTAGCATAACAACAGAACTTAAAGATTATTATCTTAAACACAATATCCTATAAGGATACACAACAATGCTAAAACATAAAGTTACATTAATCTAAACAAAATCATTTACTGAATAGAATAGAACAACACAATTACGCAACAATAAAACACTTATCTATCCTATATCCTTCAAGTGGCTAGCTCTCAGGAGATCTTCTTATCGATTCAAATCACATGCATTATCTCAACAGCTACAAAATAACTCCATTTTCATTTGTATTTCCATTGCTTAGAATATATTACTCAGAATAAACTCGGTTGTTTCATTCCATAGAAAACTATCATAGAACATAATAGCTGAACATTACTTTGTATTGTATATTAGAACATAGCATAACATAACATAGCATAACTATTTTTGAGATTACCCATAATCTATACTACCAAAATCCTAAATTTCAGGTGACGCATAAATGCCACTTGAAGAAGTCTTCAATAGAAAAACAAACTCTTAACTAAACTAGATGTTTGTTAGGTTCAACATAGTAAAGGCTATCAGTGGAGTCATAAAATATTTTAAGTATTTTTAATAGAAAATAAAATAACTGTCAATAAAGTCTATGGTCATGTATTCCTAGATTTCTGGTGCCCTGAGATTCTGGCGCTGTTGACTTCAGTTGCTTTTAAGTTCCACTAGGCTCTTCATAAAAACCTGCATGAATACATAGACCTTTACACACGATCATATCAACATTAGTGGAAAACTTCAATCAATTTGGAAAACAAGATTTGTACATCATTCTATAAAAAATAAACAAATGTTGCTCATAAAATTAGCAAATTGGCATGGTTTGGGTAATTTGGGTGACACATAAAGGGTTATATGACTTATTGTGAAATGAGGTTAATTGTACCCCATCAATAACCTACAAAATTTGACCTCCAAGACTCATCAAAAAATGCACCAAAAACTTGCACAAACTCAACAAAAAACACTTGCAAAGCAAACGATTAACAGGGACGTGGTCCCACCATGGTCACCAAAATGTACACACTAAATGTAGATCCAAAGAAAGATTTAAAACAACATTGCAAAACCTTTAATCTACATTCAATATGACCTCTGATTAAGCTAAAAACTGAAACATAAAATGGATAAACAAAACAAAGTTGCCCATGATTCGATTCCTGTTGCACCGTGAAAGCGGATTTGCTCAAAATGGTATGGATGTGTTTGCTCGATCCATCAGCATGACGTTGTTCGAAGATTGATTGTTGTTGAAAATGCTTCCTGATAGGTCAATTTATAGACCTTCGAAGAAGCAAATCAACGGTGAGGATTGATGAGAAATGAATGGCTTATATTAAGTTGGTTAATTGGTTATAGGATCAAAGGTAGAGGATAATTTAGAATTTTAATTCATTTTTGGGATTTTGGAGAGATAGTTATGAAGTGGTTATAAAATATGTGGATGAGAATAAAAGAAATATTTATTTTCTTTTATTCATTTTTAGGTAGTTGAGAGGGATTTAATTAATAAAATTAATTAAATCATGTGTGGGAAAGGGGATGTATGACTTAGGAAAATTGATTATAGCTTAGGGAAAATGATTAGAATTAGGGATAAATGGGGATAATTATGATCAATCAAGGATAATGATGAAATTAGGTCATGATAATTGGGCCAATTGGAAAAATGCAATAAATTAGGACAATTAAGGGATAATTGATCAAAATTTGGGGATTTAGGATAGTTTAGGGCAATCAGGGTATAATTGATCAAAATTTGGGGATAAATGGTCAATTTAGGGAATCTGAATGATAGTTGTGAGTGATTAGGTCATGGGAGATTTTTAGGTGTCTACATTTTGCCCCTCTTTGAGACGATGTTGCAAGAAGCAATGTCAGATAATTGATAAAAAAATGGGGATAAATAGCCGATTTAGGGAATCAGAATGATAGTTGTGAGTGAATTAGGTCATGGGAGATTTTTAGGTGTCTACAAGGGTTAAAAATAATTTCTTTGACAAGGTTAACGCTAAGAACAATCCAAAACCTCTAAACATGACCACATAAACATTATTAAAGCAACATTTAATAGTTTAGGGTTCACAAGACACTTTAGATTCCTCTAAAAAACCTTTTAAAGTTATAAAACATACAATATTAGCTTGGACCTCTTCGTGTTTGAATAACAAGGGACAACAAAATGACAAATAACGACAACTAAGAGTTTTCAGACCAACCTTGATATCCATGTTGCCTATTTGGGCCAAGGAGCTCACAAATTTAGGTAACAGTAATTGAAGATTCGCAAGGTATAATCATTTGATTTTATGTATTTGGTTTTATTATTTTACCTTGTCAATTTCTCATGAGATCTCCCTCACTCCTTGATAAGGTAGAGGAGAAGTGCACCCATGAATCTCCTAGCTTCACCCAAATGGAATGTAGAATGCTTCTCAATTCAACACAAACACTAAGCTTGATGGAATGGATTAGAGGTTATTTTGACATAATAACATTGCTTGAAAATGAGATGTGTAAATAGCTTGTGGTGGCTTGTATTTATAGGCAAATTTGAGGGGAGATTGATCCAACGGTGGAGATTAAAAGTTGAGATCAATGGTGGAGAATAAAAGATGAGATGGATGGATGAGATTTGATCAACAAATTTGAAGGGTGGAAAATAAAAACGAATCTTTTATTCATTTTTGGGGAAGGCTTTACATTTAATAAGGATTAAGACAAGTGATGAATTTAAAATTTATTTTTGGGAGGATGTGGAATTAAAAATTCCATTTTATGTGGGAGTGTGAAGGTCATGTGACACATGGGCAATTTTAGAACTCACATGTGTGAGCTTATGGCATAGAGAAGACCTTAGCATGGAAATAGTAAAGTGAGGTGGAAGGGTCATGTGACCCATGGGATTATTTTTGAATTTTTAATTTGTGGGTTGTGCCTGAGAATGAGTTAATGATGCTTTGACCAAGTTAATCAAGGTGATTAACTTAATTAATGTGGCTGGAAAAGATTAGTGAATGGGTTAAACATGGTTTAGGATTAATTAAATAATTAAATAATGATTTATTTATTAATCTAGGTCTAGGGGCTAGGTAGGCTAGGATAGTTAAATAAATATTGGCTATTTAATTAACTAGGGTAGGTTTAGGCTGATTAGTAGGGTAGATTAATTAAATAAGTGAGATTTATTTAATTAATCAAGTTTAAGAAAGTGGACAAATTAACTAAATAAATATTAATTGAGATGAAGTTGGTAAGGTATAATGTTGAATTTAATTAATTCAGGACTAGGGATGAACTAATGATGAATGGTTAGAGATAAATGATTAAGGGTGATGTAGGGATAATTAATTAAATAATTATGAATTTATTTAATTAATTTAGATGAAAGGGGGAATTAATGGTATGGATGATGCAGAAATATGGTTGAATGGTTGAAGGGAAGACTGACTCACTATGCACGTATGGATTGATCTGATCAAAATATTTTAGGGAAAAATTGTTTGGCAGAGTAAACTAATGACGCAAAGCACTCCATTTGTAACTCTTATCGCACCAAAAAATAAAAAATGAAAAATAAAACAAAGCGAAGGCAGGGAAGGGTTTCCAAGAGGCTTTTTCTGGCATACTGATTAGTTTCTAGGGGTTTTTTCTGGCGTATTGAATGGTTTCCACCGTAGTCTATAAGCGTATTTCTATAATGATCAGTTTATTTTCTGAGGTGGCATTGTATTTCTAACTAAAACATGAGAACTGAAATTAGTTTTTAAAATGTTTAAAGTCGCTGAGATTATGAGCCATGTCCGGTTAGATTGAATTGTTTAAGATGCACTGAATGGTTTCAGGGAGCTTTAGGGAGCAAAAGCTCCCATAGGGAAATCCTATCAACTTAATAAAAGAATATATTTGGTGGACAATCCAGTCATAGGAGTCCAATGTTTGTAATATCCACATGACATACAGTTTGTCTATTCTTCTCAAACTCTTTTTTAGGGTTAAACATTTTTTTATTCTTTTAAAGACATATTGACTTACATACTAGTAGAAAATAAAGAATTACAATTACTTGTCAAATCAGTATCCACATTCTCATAGCAAATGACACAATCTCTAGTGGAGAGGACCCACTAGTTGAGCACCCTAACTTCACATCTCTCAAAATCATACGTGACAATTTGAATCACTGGACAAAATTTTTACAGTAGCTTACTTGGCAAGGACCCTATTTATAACTAAGGTTTCAAGGCCATATCATCAAATATGATGCCACATCAACATGCTTTTTGTTGAGGTGTCAAATAGTCCCCCCCCAAAAGGGTGGACCAATAGGTGCGCATTAAGTCATGTTTTGTTGGTGGGCTGATGTGGCATCACATGATTGGTTGCTTTTTAAATCTAAAGGGCACATTTGATCCAATTATTAGTACTTATAGTAACACTAACAACCTTAAAGTCACGACTACTAGTACTAAACTTTTAAAAATATTGGGCCTTAAATGCACAAATACTATCTCAGCCAATGGAACTATCTCACCTATTGGGTCTTTTCCCCTATATAAAATAGATATATAGACGTGTAATGTTCAAATTTGTATATTTATGTTATTTTTAATTTAATTTGATGTTTATTTTAAGGATATGTATAAATATATTGATAAATGATATAAACTTATGTGAACTAGGTTATTTCTCTGGTCTTTTATGTATCTATATAAGTATTTCCATATACTTAGCTTCTATCTTATCTTTATATATGCATATCCTTTATACGTTTGTCTTATCCACACATTTATTACATGTATTTGTGTAGCTATCTTGATATAGTCATTAGCCACCCAATCATTTCCAAAATACATGTTTTGCAAAATTTGATGCTATGTATTAATATTTGAAGGCATTCAATGTATTCATCTCTCATCTCTCAAGAATCTTCTCTCATCCTAAAACATTCAAGGAGTAATCAATAACGAAATATTTGGATTTGGTGCACTAAAAGGACTAACAAATCTACATACATCATTCTAGAGCCCTTGTGTGTTGTCTTCAATCTTTTACACATATTTTTGGAGGTGGAACTAGGAAAACACATCTCTTTGAGACACAATGACAAACCTTACAAGGTATTTTTAAATATTCCAGTCATCAAAGATTGAAGGAGAGCAGAGGAGACAAATGTTAACTAGATGAGCCACAAAGCAAAAGTGTACATGGCACAAAGTCAGATCCGAATGCAGAGAATGAATCTACAATCATGGATGTGACCCAGACCGACATACTTGACCCCAAACAAAGCACAAATACAGTATTACAACATAGGATGTGAGGCACTTCACTGATGGAGATCAAACCTTTCAAGACCAAAAAAGCCAAATTCTAGAAATCTTCACCAACAGTATATATTCTTTAGTCAACAAATTAAATATCTCTATCCCCTATATTTATTTTTCTGTTAAAATTCATCCAATTATCAATCCCAATTGTTGTGATTAATATTATTTTTTTATTAGATTAAGCAAAAAGATTACATAAACAACTGAAGAAAATAGCTACAGGAAAAAGCAAGAAAGGAAAGCCAGAAAGCTGCCGTGAAAACTCAGTACCTCCACACAACTGCCCATAAAATAGAAAAAATTAACACAAGGGCAACAACAGTAAACTGCCAGCACATGACTGCCATACAAAAATCCAATCAACCATACAAAGAAGCATCTCATCAAATGATCCGATTAGCAGCAATCCATACTCCTTCAATTTCCTTACTGTCTTCAATAAAAGAACAAAAAAATCTGGATCTTGTTCCCAACACAAATTAATTGTCTACATTAATGATATTGAAAGGCATCATGGATTGCAGATGTATTGTAATATCCCTTGCTATTTCAGACCTTATATTGCTGATTTGAACCTCAAGGAATATTGTCAAACACTTCTGATGTAAACCCAATGCTTGCTGGTCTGTGTTTTCAGTCTGATATTTTTGCTTGATAATGATAGCCGAGTACTCTAAATGCTCATAAATCCAAACTACAATGTCTAAGCATTAATCTAAATGCATATATGACTTCTTTTTTTGGTATTTTTGATGCATATACATGAAGATTAGACATGAAATGCATACCTACAACCAATTGGCATTTTGTCAAACAACTGGCATGCAATCTAACATGCTGATAAGGGATGCTATAATGAAGGACATTACATTGAACAAATAGCATACAATTGATAACTCTTTTATTAGATGCAATCCCCGAACACAATGATATTAAGAAATACCAAATCTATTGGTTTACAAGGGTTATGCAATACAATGCCAAAGTCTGATATCAATGATCACCTACAACAATATGCTTCGGATAATAATGCAAACCACTAATAATTACAAAAAGAACCTGGTAATAATGGTGCCCAAAGTGTTGATGAAGAATCAAGCAATATCCAAGGAAAGGAGTCCCTTCCAAACCCAAATTGTAACCTTCTCCCAGCTGCCCTATTCACGCGGTACTGTAGCGTACTATAGCAATCACTGTAGCACGGCACTATTCATGTAACTGTAGTGGCACTATTCATAGCACTGTAGCGCGACACAATTTTGCACTATTCACAGCACTATAGCGCGACACTATTAACGACACTATAGCATTTCACTATTCATGAGTACTGTAGCAATTTACTATTCACGGGTACTGTAGCAGCCAGCAATAAATATGTTCCACAATGAATCCTTCATACCCTTACAATCTGCAAATAGATATGCATCAACCCCTTGTATTCTTTATAGTTCTTCTCCAATTTAAGCATAGATTAGACTCCTGGATGAAGCCCACAATGAAGCAATAATTCAGCTGATATTTCACAACCTCAAAATTGCATAACCAATGAGAGTTTTTATTCCCAATGGCTCAATGGCAGAAACCCTTGCTGGCTCCTTCACCAAACAATCACATCAAAGCAAATATCAATTCCTGGATGATATGAAGCTTGGCTTGATCTTCTTTTATACCTTTTCAATCCATCTCCAAGAAGCTTCTAGAAAAATAATATTATTATTTTATTTTAGTGACTTTATGTTATAATATTGTATTTAAGTCACTTTATTAAATTAATTAAATATAAGGTCACTTTATAATATTTATTTATTTAATAACCTTACAAATAATTAATTTAATTATTATCTCCCTTAATTTTCCCAATCCAACTGAATACCAGAATCGACACTGCCCACATGTCATAATCAGGTGCCCTGCTATAAATAGTAAACCCGTTTAAGTGACTTACTATAAATAGTAAGTATGAGAAACTAAATTTTGAAACCTCTACAAAGGCCAAGCCTGAAACTTACTGAACTTTGGAGAAGAAATAAACCATCCACTGACTAGGTTTCTGTCACAAAAGACCCTCTAACCATCTGAGTTAGCCTACAAGGGCCAGTGATAGGCTAAACCATCATAAAACATGATCACGCTAAAAAGGGGACATTACAGTCCGCCCTCCCTGAAATTGCTTGTCCCCAAGCAATCTCAACAACAAAGTTAACACCACTCCACCCGGATCCCAAGGAAAGTGTTGTGTAATGTCCCTCATGTCACCAATCAACTCCTATAGCACCATCACAAGTACAACTGATAGATCTTGTCGAATCAAATCAACCCTAACACCAGGTGTCGCAGGAGCATAAGCATTAAGTGGAAGTAACTCTGAATACCAACAATGTTTGCTTCCCATAACTGCGCAAGCTAAGCTGTCATACACACTATCTAGCATATGCGCAACTCAGCTATGCGTCTAAAACAAATCATGTACATAAAGATCAAAAGTGTAACTACAAGTAATCACCCTCATAGACATGCTGCAAAACTCAACAGTGAACCCTAATTGGAACCCTGATGCACATAAAGGATTCCTCAACATACTGGAGAGTATCTCACAACTAATGCCCGAATCCCAAATGAATCTGTAAGGAACTGCATCAGAATCTCATTGAAAACAACTGCAGCCATAGACCCTGCCAAAACTCAGCAAATTGTGCAATTCTGTAGCTGAAATACACATATCACTTCTGATGTCAATCCCTGGGTCCCAGTGCCAAACTGGAAGTCTGTCACAAAGCACACCTGTTGACTTCCACTGTACCATTCTACATAAACCACTGACATAGCACCAAGAGTGGTAGAACACATCATTAGGACCAAAATAGAGTGATGAATCAAACACGTCACCACCAGGATCCCAAAATAGAATCAACAATCCACTACCAATAACAACTGGTGGCACCTGTTGCACCATACTGTTTGCAACTGAATCACTAATCTGCCAAGACGCTGCTCCCTGATACTAAGACCTGTGGGTTATGGACCCAAACAACTGTCAGAAAAGATGAGTATCTCCTAACTCATCTGCAAATGTTGGTGTCCCCACAATACTCCAACTGCCAAAGCTGGAAGAAGAGTGCTCCTGACACCAACTCATAAAGCCAGTTGCACTAATCAATGCAATTGTGGAGGGTTGATCCCTCTCAGCATCAACGGAAGTGGATATCTGTACCTCTTCCCTCACGAGTGCACCATACAACTGCCTAGCAAGCATGAAAGCACAACCTCTATCCTCTGCCCAATTCCTATGGACATACTGACTAACCAAGCCATCATACCTACTGCCCCCATAATCATCCTGTAACCATGTATCTATGTGAAATCTCTGTGACATAGAAGTAGCAAACCTTGTCGGATACATAATAGCATGATGGATAACTGACTGCTGCCCCTGCAAGTAATTCCTCATACACAACTGAGTTGGGTACTTGTAGGCTCTAGTTCCATCTTCTGTAGATGGCAACTCTTCATCCCACAATGGATGGTATAAGCCCCCCGTCAATCCACATCGATGCATCAACCAATCCTCTGCATGTGAACTAAAAGAAAGGTGATGAACTCTCCTCACTATGTAGTCATGGTAAAAATCACCAACCTCCGTCAATAGTTGACCATCATAGTCCTGCTTTCTATCACCTGACATGGAACTAACCTTAGGGGAATCAAGTGTATTTTCATATTCATCCCTCATTTGAATAAAGAGTCTTCTAATGTTATCTATCTTTTTTTGTCTTGCTATGTTGATGAGATTGATCTTTTCTTTCACTTTTTGAAGATACTGTCTTGCATTGGCAGCCACTAATCTAGCCTCTTTGGCTTTTTGCAACCATTCTTCATTAATCTTTTTGGACTTCTTTACCTCTTCGATGCCAAAATATACAAAATCAGTCCTCTTATCCTTGATATCTTCATGTCTACTAAATGGTGTAGGGCTACCATCAATGGGTGATATCATATCATTGGCTTTCTCATGATCACAAGCTCCTATCTCATGAGAATGATGGGACATAATGCTACTGTCCTCAAACAAATCAGTGATGACATCATGCCATTGTAAAATGTCTCCTTCATCATGTGTATTCAAAACACTAGTGGCTGCTCCACTAAGCAAAGGATCAACTTTCACATCCACCTTAATATCTTGGACCTTCAATGGACTTTCATATGTATGAAAAACATTCATGGAAGCACCATCTGATTCTTTACCACGATAGGATGAAGCAATGCTAGACTCACCTAATGAAGCATCACAAGAAACCTTATCTTCATGTAGTTGCTCTAATGTAACTAGTTTGTCTTCACCCATCACTTGCTCTTCTTTTCCCTCATTTCCTTGTCCCTCAATCATATGCACAACACAAGATTCTTGCCCATCCAAAGAGGATGCAATAGAAGACTGATTTTCTGATTTCTTTGGTGAAGCATGAGCCAAACTCAACTCCACATTCAACTCCTCAATCTGATTTTCCACCATAAGGAGAGCCATTTGAGAGTCTTCCAAAGATTTTCTAGTCTTCACTAGCTCCATGGTGAGTTGATCAACCTCTTCCTCTTTCCTCTTCAATGCATCTGAATATATGACACCCAATTCAAGTAGGTGATCTCTATCGGAAAGAAGAGTTAAATAGTTATTTTTCATAATCTCCATGGCTGTCTTAAACGCTTGCAAATCAGAGATTGATGAAGCCTCTTCAACACTTCTATGTCTCCCCTCAAGTTGGACCTTCCATAGATGAATTTCCACCATCTTGTGGGAACGATCAAAATGCGACAGCGCTATAACAATCTTATCTTCACCAACCTTTAGTTGGTTCTCCAAATCAGACTTAGGGACCAAGGAAAATTCATTAGTTGAAATTGTGGGCTGCCAATAGAGAGCTTGACTCTCATCAAAATATTCTTCTGAAGTGTCCTCATGCTGGTTTGGAACTAGAGCAGCAGTAGTTCCCAACCCTAACTCCTCATCATCCCTCCAAAAAATAGACTCAATGGATGATGAATCGCTAACCTTATGCAGAGAGGTAAGATCACTCTTAGGACTATCAAAAGAGTCACCAACTAGGAGACTCATGCAACCCTATCCTGTAGGATCCACTATTTCTTCCTCTCTACCTTCTGTAACATCAACTGGGTGAAGATCAACTGAAATAGACCCGATCTCAATACTACTGGTCCATACTTCACCTGTTAGTTTTCCCTCTGGATTTTCGTGAGTGCATTTAACATCAGCCCCAAAGGAATCATTAAAAGAATCCATACCATTGCTATCCTCCTGAAGAGAAGATGAAACCTGTAACCCAAAAGAAGGCATCTCTTGCTCATCACCTTTGTCCATTTTGTTCTCCATAGGATCAGCTGAATGCTGGTCACTAATTGCTAAAAATTCATTGTAGAGGTTTCTAGATACTTCACCTGTAGAGACCTTTTGTTCCTCCTTTTTGTTTTGCGATGTAGACCCCTTAAAAATGGATGCCATAAACCGAGCTGCTTTGTCTATGTTTGCAGGGTGTGAAAACAATTCATTCATCCTCTTCTAGTTTTCATCCAACTTATTCAAACTTTGTTTAAGCTTCTCCATATTCTTGTCCCACTGCTTCTGAGTACTTGAAGTAACCATGATTAACTAGCTGATTCAATGTCTAATCTACCCAACAGGATGGCAGGACAAAAGCTCTGATACCACTGTAATATCCCTTGCTATTTCGGACCTTATATTGCTGATTTGAACCTCAAGGAATATTGTCAAACACTTCTGATGTAAACCCAATGCTTGCTGGTCTGTGTTTTCAGTCTGATATTTTTGCTTGATAATGATAGCTGAGTACTCTAAATGCTCATAAATCCAAACTACAATGTCTAAGCATTAATCTAAATGCATATATGACTTCTTTTTTTGGTATTTTCGATGCATATACATGAAAATTAGACATGAAATGCATACCTACAGCCAATTGGCATTTTGTCAAACAACTGGCATGCAATCTAACATGCTGATAAGGGATGCTATAATGAAGGACATTACATTGAACAAATGGCATACAATTGATAACTCTTTTATTAGATGCAATCCCCAAACACAATGATATTAAGAAATACCAAATCTATTAGTTTACAAGGGTTATGCAATACAATGCCAAAGTCTGATATCAATGATCACCTACAACAATATGCTTGGGATAACAATGCAAACCACTAATAATTACAAAAAGAACCTGGTAATAATGGTGCCCAAAGTGTTGATGAAGAATCAAGCAATATCCAAGGAAAGGAGTCCCTTCCAAACCCAAATTGTAACCTTCTCCCAGCTGCCCTATTCACGCGGTACTGTAGCGTACTATAGCAATCACTGTAGTGCGGCACTGTAGCGGCACTATTCATGTCACTGTAGTGGCACTATTCACAGCACTGTAGTGCGACACTATTCACAGCATTATTCATAGCACTGTAGCGCGACACTATTAATGACACTATAGCATTTCACTATTCATGAGTACTGTAGCAATTTACTATTCACAGGTACTGTAGCAGCCAACAATAAATATGTTCCACAATGAATCCTTTATACCCTTACAATCTACAAATAGATATGCATCAACCCCTTGTATTATTTATAGTTCTTCTCCAATTTAAGCACAGATTAGACTCCTGGATGAAGCCCACAATGAAGCAATAATTCAGCTGATATTTCACAACCTCAAAATTGCATAACCAATGAGAGTTTTCGTTCCCAATGGCTCAATGGCAGAAACCCTTGCTGGCTCCTTCACCAAACAATCACATCAAAGCAAATATCAATTCCTGGATGATATGAAGCTTGGCTTGATCTTCTTTTATACATTTTCAATCCATCTCCAAGAAGCTTCTAGAAAAATAATATTATTATTTTATTTTAGTGACTTTATGTTATAATATTGTATTTAAGTCACTTTATTAAATTAATTAAATATAAGGTCACTTTATAATATTTATTTATTTAATAACCTTACAAATAATTAATTTAATTATTATCTCCCTTAATTTTCCCAATCCAACTGAATACCAGAATCGACACTGCCCACATGTCATAATCAGGTGCCCTGCTATAAATAGTAAACTCGTCTAAGTGACTTACTATAAATAGTAAGTATGAGAAACTGAATTTTGAAACCTCTGCAAAGGCCAAGCCTAAAACTTACTGAACTCTGGAGAAGAAATAAACCATCCACTGACTAGGTTTCTATCACAAAAGACCCTCTAACCATCTGAGTTAGCCTGTGAGGGCCAGTGATAGGCTAAACCATCATAAAACAGGATCACGCTAAAAAGGGGACATTACATGTATCCTATTGAGTTGACTGAAGCTTCGTGATCGAATTCTGACCTTCGACGGTTTGAAGTTGAGCTTGAAGTGACTAAATAGTTCTTTCCATGTCAATGTTGGCCTTTAGGTAGTCACAAAGGATGGCAGTCAGATTAGTGATTTGAGGAGACAGTCTCAAGCAAATCATTTGGATCTCAAGTTGCAAGGGCATGAAAGTATTGGAGTACACAGCCAAGCAACAAGCTTTCCAAAGGAAGTTGAGGATAACTTGCCTGCAAGTCTCTGGGTGAGAACATTATGGAGGGGGAGGCACCAAGAATCACACATTTCCAAGACCAGGCCTAAGGGAAGAGAGCAGGAAGCACTGAGAAGAGCTTGAGCCACAAATTACGAGTGTGGGGACAGAATTGGAATTCAATGGTCAAATAGTCAATAGTAATTTTACACATCATTCACAACAAAAAGTGGTAAATATTTGTCTTATTTTTATTGGTCGAAATTGACATTTGACTGTTGAAGTGGATGATATTTAAGAATTGTCCAACTGAAAATGTTTAATAGACTCATTTTTGACACAAAAGGGACAAAAAGGGGAAGGAGGCTTATGTCTTAATATTAGTGCTTTGAAGAAAAAAATTATTAAAGATTGTGTATTGATTATCAAGATAGAGGACATGTGTGGGGTCCTTGGAAAGATTCTGTTGGTTACCTTCCATCATGTTCTGCACTCAGTCAATAAGTTGACAAATTGGTTGGCCAAATGGACCCTTGACAATAGATTTCAAGAACAGAAGATTTTCTGTGGAGACAAAATCAATAAATGAGGGGAGTTTAGTAGATTGCTACACTTGATTCAAGATGATGCTAGTTAATTCATTGCTATTCAGTTTGTCTGGTGTTTCTTTTAGTTATATTGTATTCCTATATACATGTTTGACTTTGATGTCCTTCATTCTGCAACTTTTTGTGAATTGATTCTTCCAGTTCTTTGTTTTCACTAGTTATAGTAAAGCATTTCTGATTAGTTTTAACAGAATTTTCCGTCATAAAAGACACATTTAATCATAGTCGAACTTGTTGAAGATACCTTTTTTTAAAACAAGTGAGAAGTCCCCTGATTATTTGAATCCTTGTCCTTGTAACTTCTATCTATATATATTGCACCTCAATTTCTCCTATAAACTCATTATTAAATAAATTCTTTTTAAATCAAACCTTATCAATTTGATTCATTAGGAAATAATTTAAAAATAATTTAATAGAAATTTTAAATCTCTAAAACAACCTATTAATCTATCTTAAAATCAATAATTTTAATATGTGTCATAAAAAACACTTATCTTTCATATAAAAAAGAGTTTTCTTGATATAACCCTTCATAACAATAGCAATTACCTTCCCCATTTTTATGGTGTCTCTGGCTAATGCCCCAAATGCAAAGTAACTCATCACCACAAAATATAACCCATAGGAAACCATGTAGAGATATAAGGAAAGCCCTACAAAATTAGAGGGCAAATAAATCCCACATTCATTCTTTAAACTGCTTTACCTTTGCATCAAAAAATTGACTTAATGACCCTCAACATGACCTGGAAAGTAAGAAAGTAATTATGAATTAGAATCTAAAATCATTGTTCATTTAACATATTAATATTTCTTTTAGTAAAATGTGCATTTGCCTCAAATGACTATACTCAAGGGATATAGGGCAAAAGCTAAGCTCCATACAAAATGTATCAAATATGGTCATGATGCATGCATCCATACCATGCATGATTGGTCAAAAAGTCAAAATATCATTTACTTTCAAATAAATGTGAGTCAAAAGCTAACCTCCATACAAAATGTATCTATGCCCATCAAATATATATATGTATGGTCATGATGGATGTGTCCATACCATGCATGATGGGTTAAAAAAGTCAAAATATCATTTACTTTCAAATAAATGTGAATAACTACAATTGGAAGCATTGTTGCTTGTGCAACATAGTTGGTTGATGCGTGCCCTAATAAAATGTAAGTCATGAGTTTGGATCATGACTTATTTACATTTTCAGCGAGTTCGTATCACAACATATTTTCCAACAAACTCAACACACTTCACAAATATTCTAAGTGTGGATCATGACTTATTTACATTTTCAACAAATTTATAGAGATAAACAAGTAGAACCATAAGTATATATAGAGCTTAGCCTTGGCAAATAAAACACATAAAAAATGGTACAAGTACTACTTTACTGCCTATATATCCAATCTTTGTGCAAAGTAATTTTGTGCATGCCCAACTTATTTTTATCATGAACCCAATGCCCACCATCATTGAGATCAGCTGCTCTGTGTAAATATCATCACAGACCTCCAAGGGCTACAACTTCCACTTCGGCTTCTACTATCATCTATACCTTCTCCCCAGCTCTCTGCTAATTTTCTTAAGGTGCATCAACTTGCAATATCCCCATCTATTCTCTTCGTATTTCCTGCATTGTGCATGCAGTTTCACGAAAGTAGATAGCAGCAGAGAATTACGCCATGATAGGACAGTGTTCTATAATTAGTCGTAACTTCTCCAACTCTTAAACAATTGTAAGATTATTATACTCCATGTGATCCATGGTTCCAAAACTGGAAGGATATGGTTCAAACTCACCAATCATATCACCTAAGACTTATCAGCAAATATATGCATAAAATATAACAACAGTTTCCTCTAGGGATAACTATTTTCTGATCCATTTGATGGTGATTCAGAGCTGTGGGTTTCGTGTCATAGATTACATATTTAAATATTGTCAAGAAACTATTTCAAAATAGACATAAATAAATGAATATATTTGGTGGACAATCTAGTCATACGAATCATCCAAGGTCTGTAATATCAACATGATATATACATTTTCTCTATTCTTCTCAAACTCTTTTCTTCTCAAACTCTTTTTCAGGTTGAGTCATTTTTTTTTATTTTTTATTTTTTTTAAAAGCCATATTGACTTACATACTAATGGAAAATAAAGAATTACAATTACTTGTCAAATCTGTCTCCACATTCTTATGGCAAATGACATGTACTGTCTATATAAAATAGATATAGAGATGTGCAATGGTCAAATTTGTATATTTATATTGTTTTAAATTTAATTTGATGTTTATTTCAAGAATGTGTATAAATATATTGATAAATAGTGTAGACTTATATGAAGTAAACTATTTTTTCTAGTCTTTTATCTATCTATATACATATTTACATGCACTTAGTCTCCATTTTATTTTTACACATGCATATCTTTTATACATTTGCCTTATCCACACATTTATTACATATATTTGTATAGGTATCTTCATATACTCAATAGCCACCTAAATTTGATTGTTTCATTATTCAGGGTCATTTATGTGGTTGCAAGGTTAACCTTGTGGTTATAGACTTGACTTAATCACTTCCATAATTCAAAATTCATAATTGGTTGATTGGCCTCCTTTATTTTCTTGCCTTAAACTGACTAAATACATGTTTTGCGAAATTTGATGCTATGTATTAATATTTGAAGGCATTCAATGTATTATCTCTCATCTCTTAAGAATCCTCTCATCCTAGAACATTAGAGGAATAATCAATAACGGAACACTTGGATTTTGTGCACTAAAAGGACTAACAAATCTACATACATCATTCTAGGGCCCTTACATATTGTCTTCAATCTTTTAGACATATTTTTGGGGGTGGACCTATAAAACATGTCTCTTTGAGACACAATGGCAAACCTTACAAGGTATTTCTAAATATTCCAGTCATCAAACATAAAAAAAGAGTAGAGGAGACAAACATTAACTAGGGGAGCGACAAAACAAAAGTGTACATGGAACAAGGTCAGATCTGAATGTAGAGAATGAATTTGCAACCATTGACTTGACCCAAACTCATAGAATCAACCCCAAACAGAGCACAAATTTAGTGTAGGATGTGAAGCACTCCATTGATAGAGAGATAAAACCTTTCAAGACAAAAAACACTCAGATTCTAGAAATCTTCACCAACAATATACATTCTTTAGTTAACAAATTAAATATCTCTATCCCCTATATTTATTTTTCCTAAAATAAGGTATACCTGTCAAATTCATCTCATTATCAATCCCAACTGTCTATCATTAATACTAATTTTTTTATTGATTAAGCAAAAAGATTACAGAAATAGCCGAAGAAAATAGCTACAAGAATAAGCAAGAAAGGAAAGCTAGGAGGCTACCATGAAAACTCAGCAACTCTACACAACCGTCCATAAAATAGAAAAGATCAACATAGCAAGGGTAGCAATAGTAAACTACTAGCACATGACTACCATGCAAAAATCTAATCAACCATACAAAGAAGCATTTCGTCAAATTATCTAATTAGCAGTAGTCCATACTCCTTTGACTTCCTCACTGTCTTTAGCAAAATAATAGAAAAATCTAGATCCTATACCCAATACAAATCAATTGTCTGCATTAATGATCTTGAAAGGCATCATGGATTGTAGATGTATCCTATCGGCCTAACTGAAGATTCATGATCGAATTCTGACCTTCAACGGTTTGAAGTTGAGCTTGAAGAGACTGAATAGTTCTTTCCATGTCAATGTTGGTCTTCAGGTAGTCATGGAGGAAGGTAGTTAGATTAGTGATTTGAAGAGACAATCTCAAGCAAATCTTTTGAATCTCAAGTTGCAAGGGCACGAAAGTATTGGAGAACACAACCAAGCAATAGGCTTTTCAAAGGAAGTTGAGGATAACTTGCCTGCAAGTCTGGGTGAGAACATTGTGGAGGGAGGAAGCACCAAGAAGTGCACATTTCCAAGACCAGGCTTGAGGGAAGATAGTAGGAAGCATTGAGAAGAGCTTAAGCCACAAGTTACGAGCATGGAAACAAAACCAGAAAGCATGTTTAATAGACTCATTTTTGGCACAAAACAGACAAGAAGAGGAAGGAGATAGGAATTTAAGGCTGTCACAATGGGTAATTTGATGTGCAGAACCTTCCATGTTGTCAACTGAGATTGAGCATTAGCTTTGGACTTCCATATTTGTAAACGGAGTTTATTCAACTTTGGGCAATTAAATCTACATTTGCATTTGACATTGAGGCACGGTGAAAGGGAGATTGGAGGGAGGAGTTGTTTATAAATAGTTTTTAGGGGAAGAAACAAATGTTGCACTTATTAAGCCACCTCCAATCTTTTAGAAAAATAGCATGGCAATGTGAAGATAGAAGACCAATGAGTTCAGAAGGAACAAGCAGTTGGATATTAAAAATACACTATTTAGTGGAGGGAGATAGATTGAACTACAACTTGATCTGCTATTAGGACTTCTAATTGGAGGAGGTTGAGTCCCAATGTTCTTGAAAAAACCTGGATTCCTTTTTTACATAGTGCTTGCCTTTGAATTCCTAAATGATCCCTAAGGGATTGCTCTCTTGCTGAATTAGGTGGTTCCACTAAATGGAGGAGGTGGAAAAGCTTAAACTATGGCTAAGGGATCGGTCGTGCCATGTCAACTTCATTGAGGTTGCTTACCAAGCCTTCCAAATGGAGTTAGCAGACCCATGTGTTTTAAAGAAATGAGCAAGAAGGAGCTTCTCTTTCCAATTAACTTGAACCAATGAGTTACTAGTAGAAGCAGATCAGATACAAAATCAAACTAGATGCTTCTAAGGAGCCTCCCCTTCCAATGCCTACACTATCCATTTGGTTGTAAGGTAGATACCCTAAATGAGAGGGTCAATAATTCCCAATCCCCCCTTTGTCTTTTGGCTGAATATAGTGTAACCAAGATGTGGTTGGGTGTCCTTTCTGGTTGCCCCATTTAGCCCAAACAAAGCTCCTTATTAGCTGAGTCCGTTGATTATAATAAGATTTTGAAGGTAGCTAGCATGAGGAGATATAAACATGGCTCACCAACAAGATTTTGATTGCAACCTAAATGTGGCCTGTTGGGACAGTAAAAAATTTAAAATTTTTACTGTATTCTCACTTCACCATATCTGGAAAAATCATAAAACATCCCAGAACCATAGCAGAAATTTGTTACATACCACAAGATGTCCATGGCTAAGCAATGCAAACTTAATTAAAATTCAACATATCGGCAAGACTTCGTGTTGTTTATACTGATACATAAGAAATCAATTGAAAATAACTATCGGCATGAGAGTAAAGATCGGAGAGAGATTTGTAAGAGTTGCCGATAGGAGAAGTAATACGGATGGCCTTTTATCGGTAAGAGAACCAAGTAGTCACACCGATACACATATCCATCGGCGTAACTTAACATATCGGAATGAAGCAATAATGTCTTGCCGACTCACAAGTCACAGCGATGAAAGGGTGTCGGTGACACTTTGATAGATTCTCTCCGATAAGGAATATAAAGTAGCCATCGGAGAGATAATTGTGATCGGGTGATCTGAAAAGAATTACCCTGATGGTATGTCTCACTCCGATGGAAATAAAGTCACACCCATTGATAAGAAGTTTTAACTATATTGGTGAGATATTAACATAGTCATTCCAATCCAGAGTATAGAAGATTATCGAGAAGACGACGAAGCTCGGGGAAACATAAATATATTATCCCAATGGTATTGATCTCCCCGATAAACAAATTGTTGTCACACATGTTAGTGAGACTCTCACCGATAGTCATATCGGTAAGACTCACTATATCGAAGGGAAATCTAAATCACACGGTGATGAAAGAAGTCATGCCGATGGTCGCGCCCACTTAGATATAATTCAACATAACAACGGGAATACAATTGAGGGGTCACGCCGATTGATTATTCGCGCCATAAGAAGTATTAAGGTCGCCCAGACATTTTAAAAATCATGCCAATGACAGGAGTTATGGCGATGTAACATCTCACAGCGATGAACGACATTGAATTGATCAAACAATTAAATGCAAACGGCTATGAAATCTTTTAAGATCATTGTAATTACAATTGACAGGATTGTTTGAGAAGAGAATACAGAGGAATTCTTGAAGCACAAGCAGAGGATTTCGATCACAACCATAGAACGACAGGTACATACATATGAACCATTGTATATAGCCTGTGTTTGAATTTTCTGCCAAAATTTGAATATGGAGACTCCGGGAAAGGGAAAAGGTAGAAAATCACAAGGGGAAACTAGTAAATCTAAGAAACAAAAAACTGATCAAACCCCTGAAGAAAAAATAAAGGACAGAAAACTCAATCAGGACTTAATTGATCAATTGCCTGGGTCAACTCCCAAGGCCAGAAGATCTGCTCAACTTAGGGCAGAAGTTGAAAAATTAGAAGATAAATGTAAGCACTCGGGAGGTATCTGGACCCCAATTAGAGGATATGAGCTTTTCAGATTCCATTATAATAGAAGGTTCAGGAATGCTCTTGTGTCAAACCCATGGCACTTGAATTTGGGAAAATTGGTCGTGCCCAATGTATTCCTAAATGTTGAACTCCTCCAACTACTTGCCAAACAATATAACCCAAGCCTGAAAGCTATATGCAACCCACAGGGGGGGCCAATTGTACATTTGTCAAAAAATGCCATTTGTGAAGTATTTAATTTAGATGATTTGTGCACTGTCCCCATTATTTATGAAGATCTGGAGAAGGAATATTGGAGAATGGACACAACCTACAATGGATGGAGGTTGCCCATTCATAGGCCCAGAGTTGAAGGAGAAGTGATGCCTCTAACTGGAAATGATGGTCCTCCTTTTCATGTAGCTATATTTGAACCATATATACAGCACACTTATTATTCTGTGGGCCAAGTCCTTGGTTCAAAGGTCCCTAAGTTCATGACAATCCCTTTAATGGTTATAGCCACTGACATTCAGTGTCATAATGCAAGGCAGTTTGACTATGCTGCCTATATTGTTAATAGAATAGATTCTGGCTTGTCTGCAATAAGAAACAGTTCCCCAGCATGCTCTTTTGAGCATTACTCACTACTTATGCACATGGTGTTGTATTTCGGCCAAGAAGTAGGGTTATGGCCAAGTGAACTTAAAGTTGTTTCTGTAGATAAGAGGGGGGAGAAATTGCCAATACAAATGTGGACTAGAATATGGGATAGTAGATATGCCCATTCCAGTTATGCCCAATTTGAAGAACACTATGTAAAAGTACTGTACAGATATTTCAACCACCCTTGTGAATACTCAATCTCAACTGAGATAAAAAGGTTCCTCAGGCCAAGAGATTTTGGTGGCCCCCCTACTGTCACTCATAATTGGGGAGACTGGTATTGTTTTGAAGATGCTACCATGATCAGGATATATGGTTTTGAAGACACTCCATTCATACTGCCCAAAACTGTCCCTAACAGAATTTGCTTATTTAGAGATAATTCGGCAGATGCACTGCTCGAATGTAATGCACCTAAGCTCACATGATAAGCAATCCTTTATGCCCAGCACTTTATGTTTTGGAGATTTTACTGTGGTGTCCAAAGAAGGTTACAATCTCATCATGGATAAACTAATGCATTATAACATGAGGAGTGCTGAGGTAAGGAAAGGGTTTGACCCCGAGGGTTTTATTGACTCTGCTCGAAGGAAACAAAACCTCAGTGGATACATACACATCCCTTTCCCACATGATGATGTTATTAGAAACCTAGAAGAGGCTGAAGTTGAATTGGTGGTAGAAAAATATAACAGGGATCTAAGTGAGAAGAAAAAGCAGATAGCAGAGATTGAGGTCGTATCCTCTAAAGATGAAGAACCGTCAGGGCAAGAAGAGCCACAGGAAAATACTACAATATCAGCCTTCTATTGTGATACATGATGAGGAGGGGTCTGCTAATGAGGATCCACGTCAGATAGCTTATGATTCTTTCATTTCTGATGATAAATTTATTCATTCAAAAGAGTTTAAGTCATTTTTGTATAAATGCAAAGGGAAAGAGATCAGAGAGTCAGTAGATGATGTTTCTGCTGATAATGAAAGACAATTGCTAGATATGCTGAAGATAACAGTAGATAAGGAGATGCAAGATATGACCCCTAGCAAGGGTAGACAATTGCTTAAAGATGCAGGGGTTATGATTTTTCCTGGTCTTAATTTGAATTCTGCTTTGGTTTTTGACAGTTTTCTAAATAGTGCAGATGATAAGTATAAACTCACTCTAGAGGGAGTTAATGAAGTATATATGGGTACAAGATACAATAATGATAAAAATTCATTGATGATATGGGCGCTATATCCTCCCCATAAGAAGACAGTCATCATAGATACTGAAAAGACTTGCGGCCATGTCATGACTTTAAAAGCAGGGGAAACTGACTCTCTGATTACAGCAGACATTGGCATCAATGTTGCGAAATTAAACAAAGCACAAGCTCAAATGTTGATCAAAGAAATAGATGCATACAGATTGAGCTATGAAAGACTAACAAAAGGAAATGACTACTTGAAGGATGCTGTTAAGAGTACTTTTGGCTAATCAACAAGGAGATTAACCCAGGGTGAGGGCTCACAAGGCACTCAAGCATTATCCACTGACCAGGCAACACAAATTCAAATAGATACACTTGTCACAGTGCTACAAAGCAGATATGCAAACATGGTACCGTGGTTAAACCTATTTTGGGATAATTACTCTCAGAATTACAAAGCAATTAGAGAACATGAAAGACTTGAACAAAGAATGCAGGAGAAATTGATTGAGATACAAAGTAAAGATGCTTCTGACAGTGTAGGTATCTCCAATACAAGAGCATTGATCGAACAACATCAGAAATACTATGATAAACTCAAAGCTAATGCTAAGGAAGGTGCTGAAGCTTCAAATGCAGGCGTGCCTGTGTTATTTAAAGGTAATGGAGAAATAAAGAGCAAAGAAGAGTGGATTGTCGATTGTCAAGCTATATTACACGAGGCTACAGAAGCTCTAAAAGACCAAAATTCTGCATCTGGAGAAGCTTGCAAACACCTGGAAAAGATGGTCACCCTTGATGTGATTACAAGAAGTGCTATTGAGCTTACTGATTCCCATCGTGATCAAGAGTACTTGGACCATCTGGCTAAAGTTTACTTATGGCTAAATAGAGCCTAATCATGATTATGTAATAGTTGTTAATCTTGTTAATTTCCCAAAAGACTTATTGAAGGGTTATGTCTCTTCGCAAAAATATCTATATAAGTCTAGACAATTGGTGCTAAAAGGCATCAGCAGTAGAATATATATACATATATATAATTTACAATGTTTCAGAAGGACTATGCTGCATGTTTTATTTGAAGAAGTAGATTGAAGTTCTCTGATTCAGTGGTTCTATCTTGGTATCAATTGTTTGTTATAGTTACTCAATTCTGTGGTTGTCTCCAGTTCTATATTTCCTTGTTATTCAAATTAATATATCAAGCATATATTTAATTTGTCAATACACATTCACTGTATCTGTGTGATTGAGTAAATTGGTTTCCATTTGAGGAATTAAAATTTCTGATCAGTCACAGTAGCCTGGAAGTATTAAGTTTGGATTACTAAGTAGAGCCATATAATTAGGATTGCCATTCTGTCTCCAAGACAATATTATTTGTTATTCTTGCTCATTCATTTGGTTCCTTCAAGTAAGGATTAAAATACCTTTTGGTGAATTATAAGATATCTGATTATATTGGTTGGATTATCAAGAAGAGTTTGTCAGTCATTCCCTTGCACGTTTATACAAGTTATAAACTAAAGTTGTGCCAAACAATTAGAATTAGTACCCATTATAAGCCACTAGTCTTGGTTCTTCATTCGACACTGTTACCCTACAAAGCACTGGTCTTATTTAAATTCATCGTCTAAAATCCTTTTTACCCTGATATTACTTATAAACCATTCACTAGACATTAGATATAATCAGATAGCAAGCTTTTCATCTATCATACACCCTTTGCCATTGTAGATAGATTTAATTAGTCAATACATTTACATTTAGTCTGCTTTAAAGGTTTACCCACCTAGGTGTAGCAGGACCTGAAGTGTAGGAAATCATTAAACCTTGAAGGTTGATTTCATCAAGTTAGTTCAAAAACGTTGCAAATCTAAGCATAGAGCCTGTCATCCTCTTAGGATCAGCAACTTGCATTTTTGAGACCTAACATGGCCCACCATAGATAAGAAATAGTTGGTCTAGTTCATAAATTTTCTTTTGATTTTGGTCAATGAACCATTTCCACATATCTTCAAGAGGGACACTCCAATGCCGAATAGGATACCAAGGTACCTAGTAATGGTGTCATGCTTCACTTCTCGCCATTTACTAGAAATCCAAGGGGGATGTTGGTTGGGGCTGGTCATAATGAATTCAGTTTTATGCATAGCCAATTTAGAATCAGAGATTGTGCAAAAAAGTTCCAATATGTCTAGCGTGTGGGTCACTTCATCGGTAAAATTTTGAATAAATAACATACTATCATTGAAAAAATGAGAGTTGAGAGCTTTGGCATTGCCAAGTAGGGAAATACCATGGATGAGCTTGTTGTTATATGGAGCCTAATTAGACTCAGATTATCGGCGCAGTTTCCCTTCAAATTATTTAATGGGGTCAAGGGGCAGCGCCCCTTGTGGGGTCCAAGGGCAGCACCCTTGGCGCGGTCCCTATCGCGATACAGGGCAGGGTCAAGGAGCAGCGCCTCTGAAACCTCTAACGATTTATAATTATTTTATTAAGGCGTCGGGAGTTATTTTTCTATTGGCTAACATAAAAAAACCCTATTTTTGTAACTAACATAAGGCTTGATAAAAGCAATTAAGGGTTAGGGTTTCCGTTGATGTATTGTAGCATTTTGTAGTGGTATTGAGTTGCAAGAATTGCTGGTTGTAATCAATTTTGATTTACTGGATAATAATATTGGACTCTTTGTTGGTGGATGTAGCCCGAGTTTGGGTGAACCACGTTAAAACTTGTCTCTCACTGATATTATTTCTGTGTATTTTCATTCCTTTGTTAATCTTTATTCTGCATTTAATTGATATCTTCTGCTAGCTAACCCTAACAGAGCTTTGTGGCAAGTGCATGCTGAAATAATTAACCAAGAGCATCAACAACTAAAATTAAGAGAAAGGGAGCAAGAGAGAAGCCTTGACAGATGGATTTTAGTAAGGAGAATCTTGGAGAAAGGGATCCATTAACAACAACTCTAGCATTCACATCCATGAACAACATCTTGTTTTGTTCACATAGCTTGGGACCAAAACCTAACCATTTTAACATGTTAAGAATAAAGGGCCAGCTAATGCGATTGTAAGCTTTATCAAAATCAAACTTGAAGATAAGAGCATCTTGAACAGTTTGTTGTGCCCATTCCGTGGCTTCCCAAGCAAGAACTAAGTTGTCTAGAATAAATCTTCCACCTAAGAATCTGGTTTGTTCTGGCCGTACAATCTCTTATGTGATGAATTTTATTCTATAGGCCAGAGATTTGGCAATGATTTTGTAGGATTTGTTAAGGAGAGTAATAGGCCTCAAACAATTTACGGTATCTTCATCTTTGCCTTCAGGAAGGAGTTTGATTAGACTTTGATTAATGACTGCCCCCAAGTAATTTGTTTCAATGCCTTCTAGGTAGACATGATCTAGAAGTCTTCTCATATGCGAGGCTAGAGAGCTCTGTAGAATTCAACTAGAAGGCCATCTATTGTTGGGCTCTTTTCCAACGCCAAACAACACAGAGCTTCATCCAACTCTTCTATGGAAAGAAAGTGGTCAAGGAAATGACTGTACTCAGTGTCTATTTTGCAAGGGATGCAACAGGGCACACTTTCTTCAATAATGGGAAGAAGGGGATCTCTAGTTGATTCGTCAATGCATTTTTTTTTTGTAATGTTCATAAAAAGTTTTCATTATAGTAGCAAGGCTAGTCTGCAAGACATCATTAGCAGATTTTATGCTAGAAATATGCTCTTTTTTATACTTGTGTTGTAGGTATTGGAAGAAAAATTTGGGCCCTCTATCTCCATCTTTTATCCACTGATGATGTGCATACACTTGAGATCCTTTGCCTTCATAAATAGCCAATTTTTGAAGGAGATTCTTAGCGTTTTCTACTAACTGTTGGACTGAGATATTATGGGGGTTAGAGGCAAGGATAGAATGGTTGTGTTCTAGCTATCCTTTAAGGAAATTTTCAAGTCTACGTTGATTGGCAGCAACTCTTAGACCATATTCATGAAGAAACAAGGTGCAACGGGAATGGTTCTCTCCCACCAACTAATCCATCTATCCTGTTGTGGTTTAGGTTCAACATTCTAGATAGCAAGGAGGCCATCACTGTAGTCCTAGTGCTTTAAGTGGGAAACATTTCGCTTAAAAGGAAGATCATTAGGGAGGGGAGGTGGAATTGGTGAAGGAGAGTGTGGTGAAAATGGAGAGATGATATGAAAATGTGGTAGAGAGATTGAGATGGATAGTAAGGCCAGTAGGTGAGGGGAGGATATGACAATTGGGACAGATACCAAAGTAGTTTGGCCAACTCATTTTTCTCAAAAAGCCTTCTCGATAGTTGTGCCATGTAAACCAATGTGACATTTGAAGGTTAACTTTGCCCAAAAAAGGGTCATCAACACCCAAAGAGTTGCGAGCCAATGTCCACACATCAAATTCAACATGAGATAAACGGGAGGAGTTGTCCCAATTTAGGTCAACTAGGTGGTCCACCATGTTGAAATCACTCCCAAGGCCCACTTAGCATTAGGGAGGCAAAGACGAAGCCAATTCCAAAGCTTGGTTCTCTCAACACGGGAGTTAGGAGCATAGATAGAGCAAAACCCAAGTATAATGTCTTGTATGAGAATGGTAGCCCAAACACAACAATTATTAGGGTCAGACCTAGAAGCCACAAGTCATTTGGCAAGCCAAGGTGCAAGACCCAAAACTGCTCCATCGCCACCATTAGAGTGGTTGATGTGGATAAAGAGAACCTCTTGCCAAATGGATGAGAGAGTAGCATCCAATTGGACCGCACTAACCTTAACTTCTTGAAGAATGATAATATCAGAATGATTATTCTAAATGGATTGCTTGAGTTGAAACTTACAGCCGAGGATTGTCAAACCCAAAACATTCCAAGATTGGACATGACACTTCATTGGGAGGAATTGGGAAGAGTTTCCTCATCCACAAAAGAACATTTAGTTGGTTCTCTAGAAAGTAAGCTTGCTCGTCCATAATACCATCTTGGTAGAAGCATTCCCGAGAGGGGGATTAGGATTGCGTCCTCAAATGGCTATCTGGTTGAGACAAGGGAGCCACATTAGATGGAGTACTCTTAGACTCAAAGGAAAGACATGGAAGGCAAATGGGCGAGTTGGGGGCGATGACGGGTCAGAAATGGATGATAGTTGATTAAGGTTAGGGGAGTGGAATGAACAACAATAGAAGATTTCTAGTTGACCTCAACAACAACCTCATTAACTGATGTGAGCTACTAGGAGATGGTTGTTGTGGGTGAGATTTGCGGACTACGCAACCTCGAATGAGATGACCTTCCCTATGGCAATACAAATAGGTATTTGGCATATTTAAATAGGTGATTCATCGGTCGATCTCAAACCTAGGGCCAACTAGTTTGTTAGTGTCACTATCAGGAAGGAGTTGAGTTAAGTCCATCTCCACGCAAGCTCTAGGCTGGACATGCAAGTTTACCCATTTATTAGAGTCTTGTTTACACCAAAGAATTCTGCCCAATTGAGAGGCAATGTCTTGAAGGAATGGGCAGAAGGCTAGGTTAAGAAAAGGAAATTCAACCCACATAGGGTACTTTGATTTATAAATCCTTTCTAGATGGAAATTTAGATCCCAGACTTGGACATAACATGTTTGGCCACAAATAATCCATGAGCAGAGCAGCCCTAGCATGGTCTGGGTCGACAAATGTATAAGGAATGTATCCCCTACCCAGTCCCCTAATTAATACTAATTAACCTAGACTACACTTAGGAAAAATTTATTTTCCTCTCCAAGATGTACATGTATTTTATGTATATATGCGCATATTTTTTCCCAAGGAAAAAACCTCATAATTTCAATTGATAAAAGAAATTACATATGGAAGAAACAGCAAAATGTTTTCGAAGAAAAAAAAACACAGAAATAAAGAGGAGAGAAACAGCAACAAGAAAACCCCAACAAAGAGAAAGTCAGAGAAGACCAAAGAGACCTTTAGCCAGCTCACCAAATTATCCACAAAAGAGAAACTTTCAGAGCCCGCTAAAGACACACAAACAGCTTGACTGAAAAACGAAACCTCCAAGTGTAGCTACTGCATATGTTGCAACGAAAAAACCCAGCAGCAGAGTCAACATGCCCCGAGGAGTAGAATAGCAGATACACAGAGTCAACAGATGCGCATATACATATTATGCATAGTATATATAATAATATATACATATAAAAGGATCCAAAAGGATCCATATATAATAATACGTATATATCTTATATATGAATACAGACACACACGTCTCTACAATAAGACAGACCCCTTAAGTATCGGGAAATCAAGCCAGCTCAGAGTGCCCTCAAACACAAGTAAATACATGTGAGCTAACAATTCAGTTCTGGTTTCCTTTTATATGTATTATCAGCACTAGAAATTCTTCTGTTGGTTTAGAACATGGCATGGTTTTTCTGGGCTGCAGCTGTGATTTCAGCTGGTTTAACAATTATTCTGCTGGAAGTTACAAAGATTATATGGTGGAAACCACTACATTTCAAAAATCTCTTTGAAGCTCAAGGGATCCAAGGTCCTCCTTATAAGTTAATCTATGGGAATGCTCCAGATATTGTTAGAATGGCCAGCCAGGAGAGCTCTGACTCATTGCCACTGTCAGGACACAACATAGTTCCTAGAGTTCTTCCAGCTTTTCATCAATGGAGGAAAACCTATGGTACATGTTTATTCTCTCCATTTGAAAACTTTTAAATAACCCGAGTTCAAAAGAATTAGTTAAGCAGCATTTCTCAATTAAGTTTATATCTATGGATTTTGTCAGTGGTCACCATACAGGATGCCACCCTATAACACAGATATTGCAATATCCTGATTAGTAGTAAGAAGATAAGGATCTATGTCACCCAATTCATGAAGTATGTATTTATGTGTGATGCAGGTCAGCAGTATGTTTACTGGTTTGGAAATAAACCCAGGCTTTATGTTCCTGATCCTGAGCTTGTGAAGGAGATATTATCTAACAAGTTTGGGCACTACAAAAAAATTCAAGTTAATCCGGGCCCAAAGAAACATCGGGGCCTTCCATCATTAGAGGGTGAAAAATGGGCACAGCATAGAAGAATCATTAATCCTTCTTTTCATATGGAAGCCTTGAAGGTAAAATCTTAAAATTCCACACTTGTGAGAATTTGATTAGATATTTCATCGTAAATCTTGTGAACAATAGGATTACTTCTCGCAGGGTATTTAGTATTTTCACAACATGCTGTAAGGTTTATTTTCTCTTATGCCCAAGAATCTGTGTAATAAGATTTTCAGTTATACCCCTAAATGTCTAAGTACTCCACTTCTATGCTTGTTGACTCTTATAGAGATGAGGCGGTTTTGTATTTATTGATGATTTGTTTTCGCTAAGAAATCAAACCCTTAATTTTTATAATACATCTTCGATGTCAGGGCATGATTCCTGAAATTGCAGAGTGCGGGGCCAATATGATTGAAGAATGGACGAAATTGGTATCTTCAGGTGCCAATGAAATTAATGTTTTGAAAGAGTTTTCTCGTTTTACATCAGATGTTATTTCACGCACAGCATTTGGAAGCAGTTATGCAAAGGGAAAACACATGTTCCATTTACTGTCCCAAATAATCCTGCTCAGATTTGAAAGAAATAGCACTGTTCATCTTCCAGGTTCCAGGTTAAAAGTTTTAACCTTAAAAGTACTTTGTTGTCAGAACTTGCCTAGAAATGTTTTATTGGGATGCTAGAACATGTGGGTACTTTCCTTTGCATTTTTCCATCATACGTAATTTCTCAAAAATGTTTCACAAACTGCCATCTAAAAGGTATGGTTCTTAGAAGTGTTACACTGTTATAGAAAGGGTTTCAACTTCAAGTGGTTTCTGCTTTTCAAGAATTCGCTCTCATAGTGCAAAACCAAAGCACACAAGCGATTGATAGCAAATGGACAGAAGAAACACATATGAGATGAAAGATTTCACTAATACAGAGAATAAATGTAAAATTTCGGCTTGTAGTAGGAATACAGAGAATAAAGTATTCTTGGATTCCACAAACGTCATTCGTATTCCCATTCATTTCAATATTTATCAATTTATAAACTGTTCACAAGCTGTCTAGTAGCTACAATACTCTCACAACCAATCTGCTTTTGCCCCTCTAGGCTGGAACTTCAACTAAATGGCTTCAACATCGGAATCAGTAGTCTGATTCCACAGCAATCCCCCTTAGATAAGAGCTTCAAACAATAAAAATCAAATAAATAATTTGCTTCATCAACTCTACTTCCCCACTAACATGAACCTTTAAATCACAATGCCGTGTGATATTTTGGTCTACCTTAAGATGATTCTAAATGAAACTCAACTGCAATCTTTACTTGCCTATCTCTTTGGCAACCACTGGATACATCTTGTGTTAGATGGCTTTTGACCAGGATTTCTGTGAGTGTTGGTTGCAGTCGCCAACCTATAAAGACATCAGTAATTTCTACTTGCCTAATGCCTAAAAGCAATTTCCTAAAGTTGGAGCATTCCCTCTATACAACAATTTCTGTAATCTGTGATCCAATTGCTGACTCGACTGCTTTGCAAGTACAACAATGCCCATTGAATAGACCTTCTATGTAATCTCCTTTGCATTCAATTGACATATAGCATCTCAGTTCTCCTGAATTAACTATTGTAGGATGAACTTGACCTGTACCTCCAATAATCATTTTTAAGTTGACTTATTATTAAAGTTATTAGTTAAATTAATTTGGGTTCTATGTTCCCTGCTAAGTAAATATTCTCCATCTCATTGAATCATCTTTTCACAGGGTGTGAAACTAAAAGAAAAACTTTAAATATATGATCTATTTAAGCATTGACATTTATGAGAGAATTTACAATCACATAATTGCAACATCCTCCAACATGTTTTTCCTGTTATACATTGCATCTTGTTTAAGAGTAATTTTTTAAAAACATTCACAGGGAGCTAACTTCTTTCCATATTGTAATTAACTGTTAGATTAATGTGATTTGATCATTTTCATATCAGAATTAACAAGGTTCAAAAAAGTAACAACTATTACTTTAGATTTGCAATGTTGTATTGTGATCAGTCCTGCACATCATATAACTTCAAAATGTTCATTACCCAGGGAATGACATATGCACGTGAAAGTTCTCTAGTATTAACTTACAATTTCTAAGGTGCCCTAAATTGCAAACTCAATATTAGCAACAATGAACTATCGTAATCAAACTTAAAATGCATTTCCAATCTTGCTCAGCTAGCCTATATAAACCAATGTTTAAATCTTTAATTTAAACATTATCCTGACGCTGGTTTTCATATCATTTTGTTTCTCTTTCATAGTCGGCCTTATTCTCATTAACCATTGTAAACCTTCGACTCATCAACTCGTCTCAAGTTAAACTTTACTGTGATCCACCAATATTCTATATCAATCTATATCTCTGCCCAAACTTTATCTCTGCTCAATGGCTGAGCCAACTCGTCTCATTAAACTGATCCAACTTGCCTTTAGATATGCCACTGAATGATGATGACAATTTTAATGACAACATTTACACCTTGCATACAATGATATTGCTACTTTGACATCAATGACAACCATATCCTGTTCTCTCATCTGTTCATCAATGATAACAATAATGAGTACCTTCTTGACATCAATGACAACATGTGCATGCACCTTTGACATCAATGACAACATCTCCAACAGATACATGGACTGTGAAATGACATTTGCTGAAAGCATTAAGTCTTGGGTTCAAATCCTAAACATTTTGCCAGTTAAAAAAATGAAACAGTTTGATCTCTAAGCAGAGTGATAGTGTAAGCATCCCACAATTGTATGGGAGAACATCTATTCTGCAACAGTAATAACTTTAGAATTGAACAAACTTAAACACTTGAAAATCATTATAGTGCAATTAGAATAATAGTGAAACGTGATATCTCACACTTGGTTTACAAAGAATTAACATCCTATCTGGGCCTAGTAGCTACCAAAATAACCCTTCTAGTTTTCCAGCCATCCAATGCAATGGAGGACCTGATAAAAACATAGTAGGGCTTACTAGCTACCAAAAAAACCCTCCTAGTTTTCAAGCCATCCGATGCAATGGAGAACCTGCTAAAAACAAAGTAGTTGTATCAACATTTGAGTAGAATCACATTCCCAAATAATATTCCTGTGCCAATAAAAATATAAAAACCAATATTTCAACTATCATAATGTGTTTTCAAAAACTGAAATGTTCTATAATGCAGCTGTCACGAATGCCTTCATGAGTGCAATTTCCTCTACAATGAAAAGTAAAACTACTATTAGGAAACAAAGATTAATAAACATTACTTATTATGGTGAACTACAAATTGCCTCCAGAAGTTCATTGGCGATGCCGCATATATTTAAGTGTTTAATGTGCCCCATATCTTACCCTAACTTCTCATACAAGATGCATTTTTGAGAAAATCAACCTAGGGATTCATAATTGTATTATGGTTCACATTAGCACAAATACTGTTTCAAAAAAGAAGAACGTTAAAAATAAGTCAGAATGGATCCATCAAGACACAATCACCATTATCTAGACTGAATCTACATGTCATCTCTTTTTACAAAGTTCACATTTACAGCTTATAAAATATAGCTATTACGTGTTCATATTTATCTGTTTTTTTCTTGGGTAGATTGTTCCAATATTCTTTTCTCCATTCATTTACTGTTCAATTAGTTACAACTTTGCAATTGATTGTTGTTATAAATGTTTTTCCTTATAACGCATGTATGTTTCAGCAATTGAGAGTGATGTCCACTGGGCTTACCCCTATGCCCCAGATCAATAACATAGAGGTCAATATTAGTCAAGACAGTTACCACCCACATGCTGTAAGAATCTTCGTTTCAAAGATTTCAGATGCAAAGATTCATGTTTTCATAAGCAGCCAATGCTTTCCTCATTTATGGGAAACAACAACGATAAGTGGACAATAACCTTATATTTACTATGGAAAAAATAAACGTGTCTATGATCTTCCTAATCATCCCCATATTATAACATCAATCTCCCACGACAAAAATGCTAACCAAAAACATGACCTGATGCTGCCAAGATAAGCATTAAGAGTTCTTTGTAACTTGAATTGGCGCATGCAATGCCACCTTTCTGCCTCACTTCAATGATTATATTTTGGCATAAACAAGCTGATATTACCCAGTTATTTGCAACAAATTGTCCCCTGCTATGAATTAACGACCGTGAGATGAAAAGAAGCTATAACTTTGGTTCTTCAGACCCTACTAGGTGATACATTGAAAACTGTACTATTCCCATGAGGAAGCACTAAGCAAAAGCTGGATGCTATACTAATAGCAAATCACCAAAAGATTGACTCAAAGCAAATGGATCTAATTTCCAAAAAATATATTACTGCTAGTCCGCTAGAGACATTGACAAATTGGAATATGAGAATTTCAGCATACTAGAGTTGACACCACAATAGCCTAGTGCCAGGACATAGAATTTTAGCATGTTGAAGTTCAGTTTATTACAAAGTGACGTGAGAGTCTAGAAATCCTATATGAGGAGCATGTTTGGATTTGAATCCAAACAAATGAAAGGTTTTGGTTCCTGACAATTTCATTATCTATAAATTGATATAATAATTCAAGGATATTAGAGACATTTACGTCCTTTAGACACAAACTTATAACTGCAAATTAAACTATTCTTGTCAACTCTCATTAATGGCTCAACTTGTTTACCTCAGAACTTTTTGAATGTCACATAGCACAATATGATTTGACTTGATCCATGTTTGCTTACTGATTCCTTTCTAATCCCCATTTGTAATGCTGTAACGATGTAACCAATGAAAAGAGATTCCTAGATTATAGAAGGAGGTTTTATAACTGCTGATATACCTAACATGTTAAATTTGAATTTACTGTCCTATATAAATTCACTGAGGATTCATATATTCTAGGAATAACTTCTTATAACAGATTTCTTCCTACAAAAAAGAATATGCAACTATGGTTTTTGAGAAAGGAGATCAGAGCATGTGCAAGACAGGTGATTGAAAGCAGGGAGAGGGCTGTTGGCATTGAAAAGTCACTGGACTATGGTACTGATTTACTTGGACTAATGATGAGTTCCAACAAGAAACGAGGAAAAGTGCAGAATAGCATGAACATGACAACAGATGAAATAATTTCTGAATGCATAACTTTCTATGTAGCTGGACAGGAAACTACAACAATCCTCTTGACATGGACCATGATCTTGTTGGGAATGCATCAGGACTGGCAAGAACTAGCACGTAAGGAGGTCTTAGAAATGTGTGGGAAAAATGATTTTCCAAATGCAAACACTGTGAATGGCCTAAAGATTGTAAGAATACATAACATTAACCTTACCCAGATTTCATTTTTTCCCTTGATGGTCTATAACATGTTTTGTTTCCATAATATTCTATTTACATTATTTGAAATGCTCGGAAAAATAGCAGAGGATTTGCAGATAGTCTATGTTTCTCAGATATTTGTTCTATTCCTCAAAACTATAAAGACAAACTTTGATTAGTAGATAAATATATGGGGCATCCTTACTATTGCAGGTGGGGATGATTTTCAATGAATCCTTGAGACTTTATCCACCTATAGTGGCAATAAACCGACAAACGTATAAGCCAATGAAGCTCGGAAGACTCTCAATTCCTGCAGGTACTCAACTTCAGATTCCAATCCTTGCAATGCACCATGACCCATCTTTGTGGGGAGACGATGTGTATGAGTTCAATCCAGAGCGGTTCAGCGAAGGAATTTCAAAGGCTGCCAAGCATCCAATGGCATTCATGCCATTTTCATTAGGCCCAAAGATTTGCATTGGTCAAAACTTTGCACTATTAGAGGCCAAAGTAGTACTGGCCATGATTCTTCAACGGTTTTCCTTTGTGATTTCACCTAATTACATCCATGCACCTGTACATTCGTTCTCGCTTAAGCCCCAATATGGAGCTCAGATCATTCTCCACATGAATTAAATTAAATAGTGAACAATCGTGAGTAAATATTTGACATTCTGAGATCTTGAACTGCTACAATTTAGATTATGTGGTATGAAAATGTAGTACGTAAACAGATGAGTTTGATATGAAGCATGTAAAGTTTTTTAATATTTTAGCATAAGGATTTTAATGTTATTATAATGTGAATTGGGTCTGTATGCAATATTGTGAGGATATTAATCAATACTTGCAATGTTAACGTTGTATAATTAGATTTGAATAAATTAATCATATGGTTATTCTTGTCATCACTCAGGCAATTGGCAACCTTGTCACATTTGGCCATCTTCACCATAAAATCTCAATTTCAATATTTTATATTCAATTTGAAAGAGTTGGCAATTCATATCAAAGTTCAAACTTTAAATTGTTATTTAATTGAAGCAAAGCAAATGGCTTCACTTGGAAGAAAAATAAGCCACAAAATCACTGAAGAATGCATGTTACATGTAAATACAAAGCATATGTTCAAAAATGGTTTATGATGTATGGCTGCACTTGGTTGAAAAGAGAACAAATTTTTTAGACTCTTGCACTCAGATGAAGAATGCTGAAGTTTAAAGCTGTCTTAAGTTTTCAATGGATGGGATTTTGGTTTATGATTTAAGGCGGCCAGTTCTTGTACTTGATTGAATTTTTTAATTTTTTAGAACTTCTAAACTTGGTTGAGGAGAGAACAATGCTACTCCTGTCTTCTCCATTCTTCCCTAGCATTCTCTTAACTGATAACTCCCCTGCAGTCAAGGCCACTGCTTCTAATGATGATATTAAATGTGAACTTAGACCTAAGATTGGCATGAATATCTCAAATCCAACAGAGGTTGTATTACCAGAGTATCTGATCAAAACATTAAAGAAACCTCAGTACACCATTCCCAACAATTAAACATCTCTCACCTTTCATGGTTGTATTACCAGAGTATCTGATCAAAACATTAAAGAAACCTCAGTACACCATTCCCAACAATTAAACATCTCTCACCTTTCATGGCTTTAAGGAGGAGAATTAAGACCTAAATTTTTTATATAGATCAAGTTGCACAATTCAACAAATGCATTTGTTCCTTTTCAAGGGAAACAGTTTCAAGCGTTAACAATAGCTAGCCAAAGAAGATGTTTAACCAGCTGTAAATGCAGGAAACATTTCCTTATATGCAGTGCTGATAGCAAATCCAAAGAGGGATTATGTTTTTCTGATAGGGAATATTCACCTTTCAACCTTGGAGCTTATCGAAGCGCACAGTTCCAGGGAATTAGCCCACAGCAGTTTGTATGCTCAGCCACATTTCCTAGTAAAGAATGGAAGCAACAGCACAATGTATCATGTTATCTTCCTTAATAATCAAGATTTCATTGTTTTCTTCCCTTCTCTATTCTTCTTGAATCTTTTATATAGCAAAATAAACTAATTTTTAATAGACAACTTTGTAATTTTTAATTTTTATTACTATAATTATTTCTTTTTTACTCCTTTCCTCTCCAACTTGGTCCCTTACCCTTTATCCCTGTCATTCTTTCTTTTTTAAGTATCTAAGTGGACTATCCTACTTATCATTATATCCTCATCTTAATGATAGATTTCTGAATGTGATCCAAAAGGTTGATGCAAATAAATTTACACAGTTAAATCCAAAAACTACACTTGTCAAACTCCAACAAAATACTTTTCAAAGATGGCACTGATGTCTAACAATAATTATATTATTGATACTTTATAGTTGGTGCTCTGCAAACTTTATTACTAGCAAGGATTTTCGTAGTGTGTGTTTTCTAATGAATTACTTGCAGGTGAAATTCGGATGACTAAATTCTGACACTCAATCTCCAAGACATGTAACAACTAGTCATGTTCTAAGAAAAATTAGAAGTTGCATTGTTAGCCCCTGCCTTCGGAAGAGATTATGGTAATCATAGTTTGTCATTTCTTTTTGCGTAGGGAACCGTTCATAACCAAAACCAGAAAGATAATTACTGTTTTTAAATTCTCTTATGTTCGTATAAGAATTTTCCTGGGTTTCCCGGGTCCATCTTGTAGAAAAAAATTGAAGGAAACAAAAAATAGTAGCCTTCCCTAACCTTTAGAGTCTTTAGGAAAAGAAACTGCAAGACACGTTTTAACAAGAGGCATTCTCCACGCATTCTGCGTGGCATTAGTTCAGACACGTCGCTTGTTAGCCATTGTGGATTTCCTTTACCCAATATGAGGAACACCTCTTCTCCTTGGCAAACCCTGTTAGGGTTTTCTTCTTCTATTAAATTGTCTCTCTCCTCCCGTGCAGAACATACGCGGGCGCCTCAAATTTGAGGTCATATGTGCATTTCTGTGGTGGGGCGAAGGGGACAACATTTATTACATGAGGCGTTTAAAAATGGTTTCGCCTAAAAAAAGGCCTGGAGCTGCGAGGCCATGAAGTTTTGGCTGGAGCTCTTCACTGTCATTAAACCAAGTTTCATTATTTGAAACGCGTTGTCTAAAATTGGGGGAGGGGATTCAATAGCTACATATGGTAGCTTTACATCCTTCAAGCTTTTAAATGGTATGGGTAATTTTTTGTAAAAAGTCAGTACACCCCGTTAAGAGTTCAAAGCTATTGTTTTGGATTATGAGTATCAACGATGTAACAACATCAGTGATGTCTTTGCTAAGTTGCCCTAAAACACACACAAAAAAAAATTAGATTGAAAAATGAGCATGACACTTGTATTATTGATTGTTTTATGTGTTGCCATATGATTGGTTATTGCTTAAATGTGACTTGTAAAAATAGAGATGTTTTGTCCATTTATAGGTACAAACATAATGATTACTAGTGTTTAATTTTACAAGTACTATTGGTGAAGTTGAATGGCTCCAAATGAGCCCACCAGGGATCAAGTCTTGTTGAGTGCAAGGCCCCGACATCTTAAGGGATGAGACCGGGATCGTGCCCCGGGCAAATTTGGCGGAATGGATACCCCTCTCGCGGGCTTCGTGCCCCTATTGGGCCCCTCCATCAAAAAAAGGTTGGGGGGGGGGGGGGATTGTTGTGTGGCACCATAGCAACAATTGAAGCATTGTTATCTATTGGGTCCTTTCCCCTGGTAGTACTTTTTTTGGGGAATATAATGTAATATGACATTTTACAATTAATGTAGTAAAAGAAAAAGAACAATGGGAGAATGGTGCTTAGGGAACTACTAAGGATACAAAGTTACGAAAACTTCAAAAGGGCAATCCCTTCATTTGAGTTTCTGTCAATTAAAAAGAAATTCTTTTGACACTAGTAGTATTAAAACTCAAAACTAAGTTATGATATTAAATGAAGGGAAATATATGCAACAATTTTCACCTTGCAAGGAAAGATGTCACAAGTCATTAGATCTACACAAATTCTACATCTTCACATACAAGAATGAAAAAAAAATAGAACAATCACATAAGAGAAAAATATTGATATATTGTGAAAAAAATTTAGGAAAAACTTGGCATCTAAAACACAAAACCGGTGTTTGACCTGGGATAATTTGTGTAAGCGTGGTTTCCAAGTCCCTTCTATGTGTGTTTTGTGCCGTAACTATGAGGAGAGTGTCTCTCATCTCTTCTTCCAATGTTCCTATGCCAGGGAGATTTGGCATTTTTGGTGGAGGGTGTGGATTAAGCCTTATTGGCATGTCTCTTCACTCGCTGATTTTGTGGATCGGTGGGGCAGGGCTCCTGTTGCTACTTCCTTTCTTCAGGCAACTTGGGCTATTGGCCCTTCCTTTATTATCTGGAACCTTTGGTTGGAAAGAAATCGATGGATTTTTCAAGAGGAGATGGTGGTGGCCCCTCGCTTGTGGTGGAAAATTTTGCATTCTTTGGGAGAAACGGTTGCGGCTAAGTGTGATCTTATAGCATCAGTGGATCCTTGTGAGGTGGGTTGTTGTAATCATCTTCATCATCCGCCTCCGCTCCGTCAGCTCATGCGCAACAGATGTAGACATCCTACCCCGAAGGTGAATAGGGAGGGGAGATGGTCCCCTCCTCCTTAGGGCGTCTTAAAAATCAACAAGGATGGCTCTTCTTGAGGAAATCCCGGTCATGCTGGAATTGGTGGTGTTGGTCGGGATAGCTCTGGAGATGTTCAGTTTATCTTTTCTGTTTATAAGGGTCTTCATACTAATAATCTTATGGAGGCTCAGGCTATTTTAACGGCTGTGGAGCGTGGAAGTCAATTAGGTTGGTGAAGGATCATATGTGAGTCTGATTCCCAGGTTGTGGTGAAATTGTTGAATAGGCGGCATTTAGATGATGTTAGCTGGCAGTTGGCTTTAACTGTTGCTCAGATTCTTAACCTTTGTGATTCTTTGGAGTTTGCTACTTTTACTCATATCCCTAGAGAATGGAATGGTGTTGCTGATTGTTTGGCTAAATGGGCTTTGGAACATATTCATGATTGGAATTTGATGGACCGAGGTTGTTTACCCCCGAATCTGTCCCAATAGTTGGCTCACTTGGTGGAGCTTGATAGGGCTATGTAATTCCCTTGCTTTGTACTTCTTGTTTTAATAAATTTTTACCCCTCCTTTTGTTAAAAAAAACACAAAACCAATGTATTCTCAACAACAAAATAGTTACAATACAATATTAGGCTCAAACCTTCACATGGAGACCAACACTCTCAATCAAAGAGGAAACCATGCAAGATATAGCATTCTTCAACAACAGTGATCAATCATTGTTGCATTCTTAATGAGATCAATCCAAGAACAAATGAGATCCACGTGTCCCCCTCCATGCTTCTAAGGATCTCTTGAATAAGCAACTCAAGCCTCCAAGTGCTTACACCTAGCTTCACTCACAATGAACAAATACAAGTGGTGTCTAACTTCCATCCCAAACCTTTTGAAGATTAGGAAATCAAAATGAAGGTTAAACATAAACAAAATACAAATTGAAATAAAGAGTTTATACCTAGACTTGAAATCCCAAATTCATCAAGGGAAGAGGAAACTTGCACCCAAGAGCTCCTAGATTAGATAAACCCTAATTGATTCAAATGTGAAATGCTCTTATTGTAATTGCAACTCACAAAGATTAACTCATTAGAGATTTTGACATGGTAACATTGCATAAAATTTGGATCCTCAAATGGGTTGAAAGATGTTGTATTTATAGATTTTTGGAAGGGATTTTGATCCAAGGGTGAAGATTGATTTGGGAGATCAATGGTGGAGGATAAAAGTGATGTGGAGGGCCTCGATTTGATCTTGGAGGAATGGAGGGCTAGGAATAAAAGTAAATCTTTTATTCATTTTGGAAAAAGGGGTAATTAAATGAGCATGGGTGTGAAGGATTATTTTTGAATTAAAGATTCATATGGGGAATGTAAAATTCATTTGGGGATAAGTGGAGACAAATGAGGTATGGGGATGTAAGAGGAATTAAATGTGATGTGGGATGTATTTAAATAAAAAATTGACTTATGTAGATTTATTTCAATTTTTTATTTGGAGGATGTGGGGAAGAGTGTTAAACTAGGTTTGACCACTTAAATGAGAGGTTATGATTAATTAAACATAGGTTTTATTTAATTAACCCTAGGGTTAGGATGAGGTAGGCTAGGATAGGCAATTAAATAATAGATATTTAATTGTTTAGGGTAGGGATAAGTTAATTAATAGGCTGAATTAATTAGTTAAACATGATTTAGCTAATTAATTAGATTTAGTGAGGAGAGAGAAATTGATTGAATAAATATTGCATATTTATTAAATCAATTGGCTAAGGCTTGAACTATTGAATTAATAAAATTAATTCAATTGTTGGGGACAAAATGATAGGAGATTGGGTGATGAAGGGATAATGAATTAAATAAAAATTTAATTAATTGAATAGAAGAGAAATTGATGTGTTTGGGGATGTCGAGAGTCGGTTTGATGGTCGAGACATTTTTAGGTGTCTACATTTGCCCCTCTTTGACGTGGCGTCAGAACCTAGGAGGGAAGTGGCGTCAGGTCGAAGAAAAATATGCCCCAGTTGTTGGGAAGGAATGAGATGGGTAAGGGATGCCCCCTCGAGAGGTCGGCGAGAAAATAAAAAAAATTTGGGCGAGTTCTCGAAAGGACATTACGGGAGTGAAAGTTGGTAGGGGATGAAAAAGAAGATGACAGGAAGAAAAACAGAGAAAAGAGTCTGAGATCTGCACCCTGGAGGGAAAAAGAGGGGGTGGAAGGATGACATGGCCCACTATATTAGAAGAAGTGGGCCCTTAGAGTGCCACATTTGCACTCATTTGACTTTGAAGAAGAAAGAGTGAAGGAGAGATGGCAAAGCGCAACCCCTAATTCCCCCAACTTCGACACATTTCTGAGTGGTTCCGATCATTTGGTCAGGCACCGGAGGCTGGACCCTAGGTAGTGTCTAACCCTTGCTTTGTCATTTTTTTTGTTTTCATCGCTTTTTTGGGTTCAGGAATTGGGGTAGATCGCGTAGCGCGAAGGACAGGGCGGATTAACACAATCCTCTAGATTAGCGCTATCCGCCAGGGTAGCATTAGGGTAGTTTGTTGCCATTTGCTTAGTATTTTAGTGCTATCTTCTAAAGTAGCGCAATGTTTTTAGGAGAACAGGGTTTTGGCGTTTTAGCGCCAAATAGGTGTTAGGGTAGCACTAAATTGTGAACTTGCACCATTTTGGGTAGTAGCGCTATTTTTCATTTTAGCGCTATATAGGGGATTAGCGCAATATGTGGTATATGCGCTTTTGGTAGAATTGGCGCTATGTACTAGACTAGCGCGAAGTGACAAGGTGACGCCATTTAGTAGAATGGCGCTTAGTATTCTGCGCAGTAACGCAATGTGTGGCATTAGCGCAAAGTGTGTTGCGCAGTGGCACTATTATATGTAATAGTGCTATTTGGAAGAAGTAGTAGCGCTATTTTTTAAAAATAGTGCAAAGTATAGAATGTTTTGGTGCCAAGTGATTTGGGCGTTCAACATTTAGAAGAAAGGGGGTGATTTGGAAAAAGGATAGGTAGATTGCTGACCAGAATGTTGTGGATGCAAGATACGCGTTCATTTATAGTGTATTCATGGGAGCGATGCGTGCCATCTGTGATGGCACTGTTCGATGATTTTGATGATGCCACATGGGCCTGACAGGCTAGGTTGGGGCTTTTGACAGTGTCATCGATGCCAGTGCTACGAGCCCATAGAGCTCTGATGACAACGGTCATGGAGCGGTACCATTCGGAGACATGCACCTTTTTGTTGCCAACTAGTGAGATCACACTTGAGGATGTTTATCGCATCCTCAAGCTACCTATTTGCAGCCGACGGGTTAGATATGATATGAGGAGGGGACGGAGGGCCCTGATTAGAGTATTTGGTGAGGCTCACATTGTATTATTAGCTAATGGTCGGGAGATGAGCTACAAGGGGACACTGGCGATGGGTGCAGATCCCTTTGCCTTGTACCTGTGCACTTTGATTGGTGGTATGGTGATTCCTAATAGGAGAGGCAGGGGATTCCTAGGTGGCTCGGGGGAGATGATTGAGGGGATGGTGAGGCATGAGACCGTGTATGCCTGGGGGCTAGCGATGCTAGGGAAGCTATATCATGAGATGCATACAGTTGTCTATCTTCATGATTCAACATTGTTAGCCGGGGTGACTCTATTACATGTGTGGATTTGGGAGCATATCATAGTGACTCGGTTGAGATGTGGTTACTATTGCCGGCCATTTGAGGCCTTTGTATTTTTATATCAGGATGCCGAGTACACCTATACTGGACAGGTGCAGTACTGGAGGCGGATGCTGGATGATGTGATTCGAGTGACCTGGCGACCATATATTGGAGTGGAGTCGTGGCCAGATGATGATATTCACATGCCTTTTACGTTTCATCAGCGATACCTGATGGGTCGAGGAGATCACACTATAGACATGTACCTACCATCACGGGTTATGCGACAATTTGGGTTGCGGTAGGATACACCGCAGCAGATGGCCATCTTTGCATGGACCCGCTGTGATGCACACTTTTGGCCTGCAGCCATACAGCCATAGGTTGCTCTAGATGATTTCGCAGCTTTACGGCCAGTGCGGTGGGATTGGGGGAGCATGGTCAGGGATGCAGGCACTACCCCTGTATATGATATATGGTGGCAGATGTGGCAGCCGACTTGGTTTACGGATCCGGCAAAGGCAGTTCCTGCGGATGAGGTAGCAGGGTCAGATGATGATGATTTAGATGATGATGGGGATGATGACTCTGATGGAGATGATTTCCTAGAGGAGGGTGAGGAGATCGTCGCAGACTACATTGTGGAGGTTGGAAGGGATGGAGAGGAGAGGGTGGTTGGGCGGCATGGGCAGCTGATGGATGTGTTGGCAACGGCGGCAGTTGGGCAGGGTCAGGTGGGGCAGTAGGCACCTGTATAGTAGGTGCCTGTTGAGTAGGTTCAAGTTAGAGTGGGGCGACAACATAGAGGGCCTCGACATCATGGGGGACAGCCAAGGGTGGATAGGGGTGATCTACCCCCACCACAAGTAGTGCAGCAGCAGGTTATAGGGTAGCAGGCAGCAGGCAGAGGCAGGCCCCTCAGGGATAGCTGGAGAGGTAGAGGTTGAGAGGCTCACACCTCGTCGGCAGCCTCAGGGTGAGGAGGAGGAGATAGAGACCTTACGAGCACAGGTGGCTAGCCTGCAGGAGGCATTGGAGAGCCGGGAGGCCGAGTTGGTTTAGTTGCGGGGGGTAGTGGCCTTATTGGATGGGTCAGGTGGACAGGTGGCTGTGTTGCAGGCACAATTAGCCCAGGCCCAGGGTGACATTGTCACTTTGATAGGGGAGCGGGATGCAGCGCTCACAAGAGCCTAACAGGCAGAGGCTACAATGAGCAGTTTACAGGCTTCAGGGGCTGGTCTAGCCCCAGTTTTGACATGCATGCAGACACAGTTGTCTTAGGCTCAGATACAGATGTCTCAGGTATAGGGGGAGTTGGCAGAGACCAGAAGGCGTGTGGAGTATTATCGGAGCCTTTATTATGCGGCAATGCCGGCAGAGCAGCGAGCACCAAGCTATAGCCAGGTCAGTGGGTCGAGGGCATCTAGGTCACATAGATCTAGATCAGTTCAGTTTGTCCAGCAGATGATGCCTCCTCCCTTGCATGTGCCCCAGCAGGTTCCATAGGTACAGGTACAGTCACAGCCACAGCCGTCGCCGCAACCACTAGCAGGACCACAGGCACCACCAGGGTCAGGATCCCTGACTCCATCAGAGAGAGGATCCTCTATGTGACAGTCATATCATGTTAGCCCTTAGAGGCGTTGTATCAGCGTATTATATTTTTTGATGTGTATATATGAGTGATGTACCTTTTTTGCGGTGATTATATATGATATGATGCTTTTTGATGATCTATGTGTTTGTTTATGATGCTCTATTATGATTATGATGATACCTATGTTGATGGATACAGTATGTTTTATGGATTTATTATGTTTATGCAAGTATGTTTTTGATGTTATGGATGCATCTATGATGGATGTAATGAGAGTTTACTTATTTTGATATATGTATGGTTTGTGATCTATGGACTATATGATGTACAATGCAAATAAACATTTATTATGGATGCCAAAAATGTGATGCAATGGAAATGTATGTTTATCTAACTAAACACATGTTTGTATGGAAATATGGATATGCAGTTAAATGTTTTATGAGTTATAAAATGTCACTAGTGATTATGCAATGATATATGGATTGGAATGTAAATGTGATGATTTATTAAATGAACCTAATGATTATGCAATTTAAAGGATTAAAATGAACTTAAATGACTATGCAAAATAAAGGATTAAAATGAACCTAAATGATTATGCAAATTAAAGGATTAAAATGAACCTAAATGATTATGCAAATTAAAGGATTAAAATGAACCTAAATGATTATGCAAATTAAAGGATTAAAATGAACCTAAAATGATATGATATGCAAAACTAAGTGATAGGTGATAGGTGATATGCAGACTAGGTGATAGGTGAGATGGTTAAGTCTTGATACACATGATGTTCTTCGTTTGACCCTGAGTGGTGGGGCTGTGTGAAAGGGGACCAGGTGGGGAGAGGATAGGGGTGTATGGATGGGGGTATGGATAGGATTGAGAGCATCTAGAGGATGGGGGTGGGTATATGAGAGAATTGTTAGGTTGTATGACACCACGTCATTGAGGAGGGATTTACTTTGGTTGAAGATGTGTTAAGTGGGAGTAAGATGGAGGAGTTGGATTAGTGAGGGGATTTTAGATGGGGTGGAATAGGGTAGGTGATTACGAAATCTAGGCCCAGATGGTATAGTTGAATGAGTGATTAAGATGGTGATTTTGAGCTAGTAACAGTAGTTGCATAAGATTAATTGAGAGCAATTCTTAGTTTACTATAGCAATGTAGGATACAGTTCACAAAAGTATGAAATTACCTAAGTGATGATATATATCCCACGATTGCATGGACTAGACCCACAAACAATAGGCTGATTTCATGCATGCCCAAGGTAGTATAACCTTGCCTTCCCTGAGAAGGGGACTCACAGTGATGAGTGCTCATAGTACCTATAAGGTATTGATGCCTTTATGCAAATGAGGCACGTCGTACTAGAATCGACCCAGGCTTCAAGATATGAATACTATTCTTGGAGTAATGAAACCAACCCACAAGAACAACATACAGAAACAATGCTTGTGTCTACTCCCAGTGTTGTCCACTACTTACCATGACATAATAAGATCAAGGTACCTTTGGAGGTGACCTAGAGTGAGACAAAAAGATAAAGATTAGTAATCAAAAAGACCAACGAAAAGATACAAATAGCCTTTGTGTGCTCTTGCCAAGAGACATGTTGATAGGTTGACAGATTTTTGTCCATTGTGGGAAAGATATATCCTAGGATGTAGATCAGTTGGATTTGATTGGAGAATTTTCGAAAGCTGGGCAAAAGAACAGTATGACCAAGTGTAGGATTATAGTTGGTATGTTGATTGATTATTTTTGCGTTTAAGGACCATGTTTCAAATTGTATACTTAGCGTGTGTATTATATAGTGGGTCTAGCAAGCTCAGTGAGTGGGGACCATCCAAACAGGTTGGATGGGCGCATCTTATGTACTTGAGTACTGGAAATGTCCTTCATATTCCAGACTACCTACATACCCTGTATCCACGGGATCAAGGTACTTTCAAGATGCGGGTGAAATGAATATGTAGTTCTAGTATGACTTGATGATGTGGGAATGGTTCAGGATGGATTTGATGGTGATGATTAATGGTTGGGAGCAATCGATGTGTGAGGGTGATGTTGCATTTGTTTTTGGATTTTTGATGATTTTGAATTGTTTTTGGATTTTTAATTTTTGCGATGTTTTTGGATTTTTTGATTTTGCGATGTTTTTGGATTTTTTGATTTTGCGATGTTTTTGGATTTTTTGATTTTGTGATGTTTTTGGATTTTTTGATTTTGCGATGTTTTCAGATTTTTTGATTTTGCTATGTTTTTTGATTTTTTGATTTTGAGTTGTACAAAGGGAAGCTTACAAGGATCCTCATTCCGTGGATTGGGCTTGGGTGAGATAGTGCGGAATGGGCGATAGGACTTGATGTTTCAGAATTCCAAGCCATGGGATGTATGCGATATAGAGTGTTGTGATGGAAAGAGGACTTATTAGATGGTAGAATCAGCCACTACACATGGCGCCTGAAACGGGTTTTCACCATGGTACTTATCCAAGGCATCACCGAGGTGATTTTTACCATTGGAAGTTTTTTATTGCACACGGATTTTTCTTGATTTTTTTTTTGGTTTTTTGATTTTTCTTTTTTTTTTAATTTTTTGATTGGGATACTTGATGGGTTATGCATAGAATTTCTTCAGATGTAGAATGTTCATGGGCTCATCCAAAGGCTGCCCCTCAGGTGCTGCAAGCTGATATGCCCCTGATCCATAGCTAGCTGTGATGACATAGGGTCCTAGCTAATTGGGTTCGAACTTACCTTTCTTAGTGCGCTCTTGCAAGTTTTTTTGATTCTCCATAAGGACAAGATCACCTACTTCAAATTTTTGGGTTTTGATTTCTTTGTTATAGCTTCTCCTGAGGTGATTTTGATAGGCCTGCAGGTGGTTCAATTCATTCAAGCATTTCTCGTCCAGTAGTTCTAGCTGATGCAACCTTGTGACCCAGTTTTCCTCATCAGTGATTATGTTTTGCAAGGATACTCTTAAGCACGGGAGCTTGACCTCGATAGGTAAAATGGCTTCGGATCCAAAGACTAGGGAAAATGGAGTGGCTTATGTGGGGGTGCGGATGCTTGTGTGATAGACCCATAAGGCAGGGTTGAGTTGGCGGTGCCAGTCATGACCAGCTTCATTGACTGTCTTCTTTAGAATGCGAAGGATGGTTTTATTTGAAGCCTCTGCTTGACTGTTTCCTTGAGGGTAATACGGGGTGGAGAAGTGGTGTTTGATGTCGAATTTTTCGCACAAGGTGTGAACTTCTTGGTTCTTGAATGGCTTTCCATTGTCGGTGATGATGGAATGAGGGATACCGTAGCGACAGATGATGTAATGGAGGATAAAATTGGAGATTTGAGTGCCAGTGGTGAAGGTGAGTGGTATTGCTTCCACCCACTTGGTGAAGTATTCGGTAGCGGTGATTATGAATTTGTGGCCATTGGATGATGGCGGATGGATTTTCCCTATGAGGTTGAGTCCCCATTGTGAGAATGGCTACGGTGTCGTGATTGGTTGTAGTTCTTGTGCTAGTGCGTGGATGAGATCGCCATGCTGTTGACATGGTAGGCATTTCTTGATAAACTGGTAGGAGTCTCATTCCATTGTTGGCCAATAGTAACTGGTCCTTAGGATCTTTTTAGCAAGAGTGGGTCCACTTGAATGTGCCCCACAAATACCTGTGTGTACCTCTTGCAAGGCCACTTCAACTTCCCTAGAGTCTAAACATCATAAAAGCGTGCCCTCAAGACTCCTTTTGCATAGGGTGTCTCTTACAAGGATGAAGCGGGAGTCTCGGTGGATGAAAGATTTACGTTGTGAGGTGGAGAGATTAGGGGGGATGATATTATCGTGGACATATAAGTAGGTTTCTTGATACCATGGGGATAGGGGACCAATGACTTCACACATGAGCTCGGATTGAGGAACATCATATGCCGGGATGGGGAGTTCTTCTATTAGGAACTCACACTTCTTGCTATCTTTCTTCATGTCGACCAAAGATCTGATGGTAGCCATGGTGTCTACAGCTTTATTATTTAACCTTGGGATCTACTCAAAGTGGATGTCATCAAAGTAGTTTTTGAAGTCATCGACCATCTTTTATACGGCAGTAGCTTATCATCCTTGGTCTTGTACTCGTTATTTACCTGCCGGATGACCAGTTGAGAGTCTCCATACACTGTCAGCTTCTCAATTTTCCATTTGATTGCAATTCAGAGGCTTGTGATAAGAGCCTCGTACTCTGCCACATTGTTGGTACATGGGAATGTGATTTTGAATGACTTGGGGATTGTGTCACCTTGAGGGGTAACAAATAGGACACCTGCCCCTAAGCCTCTGTGTGTGTATGATCCATCGAAGTACATCTTCCATGTTTCTGTGGCTGGTGTGATTGTCAGGATAGTTTTGTCAGGAAACTCTGCTAGTGTAGGATGTTCTGTAGGAATGGGTGCTTCGACCAGCTGATCTACTATAACCTGTTCTTTGATGACTTTTCTCTCAGTGTATTCAATATCAAATTCAATTAGAATCATGACCCATTTTGCCATTCTTCTAGTAAGAGCAGCTCTATTTAGCAGATATTTCAATGGATCAATCTTGGTGATGAGATTGGTCTTGTGATTGAGCATGTAATGTCTTAATTTTTGTGAAGTGAAGACTAGGGCTAGACATGCTCGTTCAATTTGTGTATAGTTGAGCTCATAGGATATTAGAGTGCGACTGATGTAATAGATGGCTCTTTCCTTTCCATGCTCATCATGCTACCTAATAAGGCTCCAACAACTGTCTCTATTGCTAAGATGTACAATAGGAGAGGTTCGCCTTGCCTTGGTGGAGTTAGAATAGGGGGATTAGCTAGGTATTTCTTTCAATTGATCAAAGTTTACTTGACAGTGATTGTTCCAGACAAAAGCTATATCCTTTATGAGGAGATGTTGGAATGGTTGGCATTTATCGACAAGTTGAGCAATGAATCAATGAATGGACTAGAGTTTTCCTTGCAGACTTCTTAGTTGTTTCAGTGTTGTTGGAGGAGGCATTTCAATAATGGCCTTGACTTTTGTGGGATCTACCTCGATTCCTCTTCTGGAGACTATATATCCCAAAAGTTTCCCTGAAGTGACCTCGAAGACACACTTCTTTGGATTGAGGCGGACATTGTATTGCTCCAAATGGTCAAAGATCGTTGCCAATACATTCAGGTGTTCCTCTCTCATCTTTGATTTTCCCAATAAGTCGTCCACATAGTCTTCCATGATGTGGTGAAAAAGGTCATGGAAGATGACAGTCATGGCTCTTTGATACATGGCTCCTGCATTCTTTAGATGGACATATAAAGGATGTCTTATGTTGGTCTTCTTCTGCAATCCAGATTTGGTTGTATCTTGAAAAGCCATCCATGAGGGATAACATCTCATGTCCTGCTGTGAGATTCACTATCATGTCAATGTTAGGCAATGGGAAGTCATCCTTTCGGCAGGCTTTGTTGAGATCTCTGAAGTCAGTACAGTAGCGGATTTGGCCATCAGGTTTTGCTACTGGTACTAAGTTGGAAACCCATTTAGGATAATCAATTGGGCGAATGAACCCAACATCTAGTAGTTTCTTTAGCTCTGCCTTGACTAGGAGAGCCACCTGAGGGTTCATTTTTCAGAGCTTCTACTTTACTAGTTTCACATCAGGGTGTACTGCAAGATGATGAACAACCAAAGTGGGATCAAGCCTTGGCATGTCTACATAGGTCCATGCAAAATTATGATTTCTACGTTTGAAGAATGCTAGGAAGTTTTCTTGTTCTACTATGCTGAGAGATTCTGCCCTGAAAGTGATTTTCAGCTCTTCCTGTGTCTCCAGATTCATTTCTTGGGCTGGCTCAACCAAGATGGGTGACTTGTCTGGATAAACCTTGTCTATCTCAGGAAGGCCCATGCTTCCATCTCCTAGTGCCTTGTTGAGGTTTTCACCAGGAGATACATCTTTTGTTTTTACTTTTTTGGGATCTAACACTGCCGCAAAACAGTTTTCACCATCAGATCCATTTTTTATTTTTATATTTTTATGACTGGAAGCAAGGGTTGTTTCCCTGAAATAGGCATGCGTATCAAGTTCCATGATGTATCCTGCTTTGTGATCTCCCAGGGGGAAGTGATCTCTAACTCCCATCATTTCAGTGATGGCCTCATCATTTGGTGCTATGTCAAATACAGGAGGTCCCCATTGGTCCCAGTCAATGAGGTCGGGGTATACCGGTGGTAAGTCATTAGATGACAAGGCTAGGGTGGTGACTGTGTAGATGGTGCATATGGATGAGTCAAAGAAATCAGCAGTCACTAAAGGAGTCTTGAAGTCCTGTTTTGTTGACATTGTTGACTTCTAGGGAGACCCTAGTGACCTCAACTAAGATACATTTGTTGGTAGTGAGGATACGTTGTCATTGACCGTATCCTAACCCTTGAGTATAGGGATTTCTTGTCACTTGCAGTGGTTCCACGATCCCCTGTTCATGAAGGCCAATACCGCCTTGTCCTTTATAACCCATGCTTTTGACAATTTCAGACCCTTTACCATAGATTTATGTTGGGATGGTGGGGGCTTCTTACTCAGGCTCTTCATCCTTATATAGCCATGATGAGATATCTTCAAGCACATCCTGATCGAGGAGATGTTTCTTTTCAAAGATGGGTGATGGTTTACACTTGATGACGACTGTGTTCGCTGCTTTTGTCTTTGGGATGCCAAAGGTTTTAGGATTGGGTAATTTGCCCACACAATAGGTACCGTGTAGGTCGTATTCCCCACATCCCATGTCACTAAGCTTGATCTTGACCATGGGCGGTGGAGGTGCTTGGGCTAAAGTGGTGACAATATTTGCGGGGTCGATGTATGAGGTGGAAGGTGTTGGATTGGCTTTGGTGGTGGCCTTGTTGTATGGGCAGAAGGTGTGGTTATAGGCTTCCAAGAAATTACAGTATTGGAAGGGGTGAGGATCGGCATAGACAGTTACTTCCATGCTATTGTGAGGGAACTTGAGGCATTGATGGAATGTGGATGGGATGGCTTGCATGACATGGATCCAAGGTCGACCAAGAAGAATGTTGTAGGGGAGGTCAAGATCAAGGACTTGACATTTTGTTTCTAGTATTTTCTGTCCTACTTGAATAGGAAGCTTGATGGTGCCTTCAGATAGCCGTTCGGTGTCATCATAGCCTTTGATTGTGATGCACTCGCTGGTGTCTACAACCACATCGAAGTACCCCAAGTGTTTTAGCAATTTAAGAGTGCATATGTTTAGGCCGGAGGCACCATCTATTAAGACTCTTTTGATTATGTGTTTGTGGATATGAACTTCGATGTGTAAGGCATCGTTGTGTAGGTGTTCAGAAGCGAGAAGGTCCTTTTTTGAAAATGTGAGATGGTGAGGTGCGGCGATATGTCCTACCATGGCTTGGAATTGGGTTACATTCAAGTTGGTGGGGACTTGAGTTCCCAAGAGTGCTTTGTCGAGGACGTCTTTGTGAAGGGGGGATGTGTGGAGCAACTCAAGTATGGATATTTGTGCAGGGGTCTTTCCTAGATGCTCTAGGAGGTTATACTAATTGGTAGGTGATGGACGTGTGGTTGGTCGAGGGGGTAGGGGATCGGATGTGGATGCAGGCATTTGTTTAGTGGTAGGGGTTGTGCGGATGGATACACGGCCACGACGGGTTGTGACAGTGCAATCGGGTGCTTGTGCTTGAATGGTGATTGTGTTGACATGGTGGGATGCTGGTTCTATCCGCCCTACGATAGAGTCATAAGATGCGGGTGGTGGGGTGACGTTGGATGCTTGATTGAATGAGGAAGCTTTATTATGGTTGGGCAGTGGATCCTTGTAAGCTCTGAGGTTGGTGTTTGGCGATGGTTGGGTGCTTTGATCGAGGTTGACTTGATTTTGATCTATAAGGTCTTGGATGCAATGTTTTAGTTGCATGCAGTCAGCAGTTTTATGACCTGCAATGCAGTGGTAGTCACAATAGTTGTTTTCATTGTACCATGCAGCTTTGAGCTCATTCTCTTGACGGGGTCTAATAGGTGGGAGTGTGATCAAACCTTTCTTGAGACATTTGTCGAGGATGTCCTCGATGGGTTCCCCTAAGGGTGTAAATTGTCTTTGAGGTTTGCGTGGTTTAGTTTTCCCCCTTTGGTTATTTACATTGGTAGCATAGGTATGTGTAGGTGTCTAATTCTGTACATGTTGGATGGCTTTCACATCCATGACACCGTTGTTCAAGGTGTTCTTGTTCTTCCCCCAATAGCGTGGTTTGTCATTTGATTGTGTGTTGGCATTGTTGTTTGTATTGGGGGTGTTGTTATGGGCTTTGTTGTTGGTGTCACTGTTGTTGTTGTTGGATTTGTAGTCATACAATTTAATGGAGCCCTTGGCAATGAGGGCCCGTTCGATGGTGGTACCTTTGTCGATGACCTCTTCAAAGGTAGACGCACAAAGGATTTGTAAATGAAACCCTATTTCCTGATTGAGGTTGGTCACAAACATGGTGACGAGTTGTTTTTCAAGAATTGGCCATGGGAGTTTGCTTGCTGAGCTTCTCCACCTCTACAAGAAGGAAGCAAAGGATTCTTCGCTTTTCTATTTTGTGTTGCAAAGGTCGGTCATAGATATCTCATGTTCAAAGCTGTAGGAGAAATGGTTGACAAATTTCTCTACGAGCTCAGGAAAAGACCTAATGCCTGGGGGTAGATGTGCAAACCATTCAACGGCTTGACTATCGAGGCTTCTTAGAAAGAGTCTCATAAGATATGTATCGTTATTTGAGACTTCTAAGCAGGCAAGGTAAAACTCCCTAAGATGATCCCTAGGGTCTCCCTTTCCCTTGTATTTATCAAATTTAGGCGTCTCAAAGTTCTTGGGGAAAGGGGGCATGTATAATGTGTGATCAAATGGATAGGGGCAAATGTCCTCAAAGGAATAGTGCCTACGATTGCCCCCAGTTTGCATGTCATCTACCTTTTGGATCAAGGCCTGTACAACATTTGTGAGATCTTGTGGTGGTTTTGGTTGGAATGTGTAGGCCTATTGATTGGTGAGCTGTTGGAGATGAGGTGGGATTTGATGTTGGAGATTTGTTTGGTTGAGGTTTTGGTACTGTGGGTTGGTGTTTTGGTTGATTTGTGCCTAATGTTGATATGCGTGGAGTTGTTGGAGAATATGTGGTGGTATTTGGGGATTGGTTTGATGTTGTGTTGATGAAGTTATGGGGTTATGTGGATACATGACATTGGACAAATTGATGTTGGATAGGTGGACATTGGATGGGTTGGACGCATTGTAAGGTGGTTGTGAGAATAACTGTCTTAGGTAAGCGATGGTTTGTGGATTGGGTGGAGGCACACTCATGGAGGTACTTGCATGCATGGTGTTCCCTTGTATGCCTAAGGTGATTTGTGGTATGGAAGAGGCTACATTAGTTGTGGTAGTGGATGTGGTGATAGGTTGGGATGTGGTAAGACTGGAAGTACTTGTGGGAATGGTGGATGTGGTAGTGGTAGAGCTTGTGGAGGTGGTAGATACAGTGAGTGTTAATGTTTGTGAGATTGTAGGTTGGGTGTTTGATGTAGATGCTTGGGTGTTTGATGTGGTAGGAATGATTGTAGAGGTGGATGGTTGGGATGATGTCATGTTATGGGGTAGTTGAGCACTAATTTTGAGGAGATAGTCAAGATATCTATTCAGATCCAACCTTAGGACCTTGTCAAGCATGTCCATGTTATCGGCGTCTTGTGTGAAGTTCAAGATATCTTGATCATCTTGGGACATGGTGGGCGGTGGTGGTTGCAAAAAATGGAAGGGGTTTTCATTGGGATTGTATGTTGGGATGTGGAAGAATGTTGGTGGGTTGTATGTTTGGTTGATGGGTATGTTATTGTTGTTGGTGTTGGGCATTCCTATGCCACCATATTGTCCAGATTCTGCCATTTCTAGATTCTTTTTGTGTTGTGATCTCATTATGGGCATGCATGTGTATGGATTTGATTTCTAGAAGTAGAGTGATATGGGGATGGAGACCTTAGAGAATCGGATTGATTGTGTTGAACCCAAAGATGGATGTGGTAATAAGATGGAGAGGGTGAGTGTATGAAGATGAAGGATCGATGACAACAAATGTGTGAACCTATGGGTGATAAGAATGAACGGTATTGACTTTTGCACAATTTTGGACCAAAAAGGTAGATGATATTTGTTTTTGAGGATGATTTTGATGGAAGGGGTTTTGATTTTGATGTTGATTTTGATTGATTAGGATGATTAGGACGATGTTTTTGGGAAGGATTTGATGGTCAACAAATTGAACTTAGGTAAGATCTAGATTTGTGTTGCACAAATGGATGTTTTTCTTTGTTTGGGGTAGACTAATGACCTTACACAAAGAGGGATGACTATTTCACTTGAAAGGTAGACTAATGACTTTTCAAGTAAAATATGATGTGGATGATGAGATCTAGATCTATCTTTTAGCCCAAAAGGATGATGATGATTTTTTGATGGGTGTTTTGATTTGGAAGATTTTGGATATGTTTTTGGGATTTCAGAATGATTTCTTGCGACAAGGATTTTTGTTTAGTCAAAAAGGTATGCAAAGATTAATGAGGATAAGTGGATATGATTTTGAGTGGATTTGATATAGCAGAGGGTCCAACAATGATAGTGATTAATCCTCTAAGGTCAAAATGAAGGTATGATTTGGAAAATTTTGTGGAGAAAATGGATTTGGTATTGACAGATTTTTGGAATGTGAATATGGATTATGCCAGAGCAGATGGTGAAGATCACAATTGAATGGGTCTTAGTCTCAGGCACATCAATCTGAAAATAGCACCAATACACAGGTGAAATGGCGCCAAAATTAGACAAAGATAGCACTAAAACAGGATAGTGTTGGTCGAGGTCCTGAAAAAGATAGATTTTTTATAGCAATTTTGGATTTGTTTTGATTGGAGTTTGATCAAATGGTTTGCAATGCCTCTTGGCAAGTTGTTTGAAAATAATTTAAGCATGTTAACACACAATAAAGCACATTAACACATGATAACCAAGATTTTTGTTTGTGAAATGACGTGTGATTTTGTTAAACAAGCACTTTGCACAACCTAAGGCGAAGATATGACAGTATTTGTTGAATCCCCTAGCTGTGCCTATTCAAAGCGAGTAGCTCCAGGATCTTGGTAGCACCAGCTCCTCCTTACAATTGCACACACTTCTCACACATACCAAGATCTGAGTTTCCTATAAGCTTGTCCCTCACCAAACCTTTGGATTGTCCCTGCTACCTTGGCTAAGAACCGCATGAATCGGGGCCACTTCAAAGGTTTCCCTTCTGCGTCAACAAATAGAAGGATTTTGGCTTGCTAAATAAAGGTTCATAGTAAGTGCTTTCATTTAGGTGGTTATACGTGCAGCAGTGCTACTCTCCATTATGGAGTCTCCCATCCTCCAAGGGTTATGCCTTAGAGGGTTTTGGGGGAGGTTGGCTGTCGGTATAACACAACAACACCTATTGCTTGTGACTTTCGTCCTAAACACCTTATTTTATATAGTGGCTTGAAAGAGCTTGGCTTTAGATTGTTGTCGCTTGGGTCATTCCCACCTTTTGAAGCGGGGTGACAATCCCTCTAAGGATTAACAAAATCAATGCAACCACAAGAATACTTTTGATCCCCAAGTCCATACAAAGATGCGAGGGGAGAGCATACATATTCGTTGTGCTTGCATAACACTAAACATGGTTCATTTTAGTTCTTTGGATTATGTTGGGGGTGATTAATGTAAGTGTTGTGAGAAGCTTTTGATTCCTAAGGTCACCAAATGATGCGAGGGAAGAGCATACACCTTTCACACTACAAACACAAACCACGAAAACACTTCACACAATTTAGATTGATTTTTTGATTATATGAGTGAAGAATATAGATTGTTGTTCTTTTTAATCCAATGATTTGATTGATGCAATTTGTGGTTCTTTTTAAATCCCAAAATTGAAGTGTTTTGATAGTTGTTGGCACACAATTTTGTGAATTTTAGAACACCAAATTCAAATGTTTGACACACACACACACACGCAAAGATTTGTTTGTTTTGTTGATCAATTTTTATAACACCAAATCAAAATGTTGTGTAAACTAGCATGCAAGGGTTCATTTTAAATTTCTAATTGAAGTGTTTTAAATAAAAGATGAAAGAACCCTGCAAAAACTTGTTAGTGTCTTCGAGATGATGTTGGTGACCTACAAACAAATTGTCAGTCCCTACACAGGCTGCAAAGTCAGTTTCTAGAAATAGCACTAATACAGAGACCTGATGGCGCCACTATAGATTACAAATGGTGCTACTGACAGAAAACTATCAGAGAATCTGACCCTAGACAGATAGTGCCAATTTATCAGATGGCGCTAAAACAAAATACAAAAGGCACCATAACAGAATATGGTGCTCCAATGCTTTATAGAAGGCGCTAAACAATACGATAGCGCTACAATGATATATAGAAGGCATCAGAATATGAAATAGCGCTAATATCGGTGTAATAAGGTACCACTGCGTGCGCTGTCAAGTGGTCTGGTCTCAGTTGTGGATAGCGCCAATTTGGGTGCTGATAGCGTCGATACGAGTTTGAGTGTGTCTGTCCTACAAAAAGAGGTCTTCCAAGTGAAATAGGAGGTTAGAATACACATAGAAGAGGTCCTATTACCATTGTTAGTCTTGACAAGTGAAAAATAGGAAAAAATAGAAGCCAAAATGCATGCTTAAATTTTATGAAAATTTTGGCATAACCTCCTCCTTTTTGAAGATTTCTGCAGAAATAGAGAACAACTAGACACAAAAATAGTAGGAAGATCATTAAAAAGAGACATGTCAGTGGAAGTTAGAATAGAAAATGCTCCGTAGAGATGGTGCTAAAGCAGTAGATAGCACTAAAACGTGCCAAAGATAGCGCCACTGCGTAGGGTAGATGGCGCTGCACCTACAAAAACATGTCTAGAGCACAAAAACTCACAAAAATTGATTAGATTCAGACCTTCTGGGTCCCACTGGGCATTCCAATGTAGATTAGGAAATCAAAATGAAGGTTAAACATAAACAAAATGCAAATTGAAACAAAGAGTTTATACCTAGACTTGAAATCCCAATCTCATCAAGGGAAGAGAAAACTTGCACCCAAGAGCTCCTAGATTAGATAAACCCTAATTGATTCAAATGTGGAATGCTCTTATTTTAATTGCAACTCACAAAGACTAGCTCATTAGAGATTTTGACATGATAACATTACGTAAAACTTGGATCCTCAAATGAGTTTAGAAATGTTGTATTTATAGATTTTTGGAAGGGATTTTGATCCAAGGGTGGAGATTGATATGGGAGATCAATGGTGGAGGATAAAAGTGATGTGGAGGGCATAGATTTGATCTTGGAGGAATGGAGGGCTAGGAATAAAAATAAATCTTTTATTCATTTTGGGAAAAGGGGTAATTAAATGAGCATGGGTGTGAAGGATTATTTTTGAATTAAAGATTCATATGGGGAATGTAAAATGAATTAAAAATTCATTTGGGGATAAGTGGAGATAAATGAGGTATGGGGATGTAAGAGGAATTAAATGTGATGTGGGATGCATTTAAATAAAAAATTGACTTATGTGGATTTATTTCAATTTTTTATTTGGAGGATGTGGGGAAGGGTGTTAAACTAGGTTTGACCACCCAAATGAGAGGTTAGGATTAATTAAATATAGGTTTTATTTAATTAACCCTAGGGCTAGGATGAGGTAGGCTAGGATAGACAATTAAATAATAGATATTTAATTGTCTAGGGTAGGGATGGGTTAATTAATAGGCTTAATTAATTAGTTAAACATGATTTAGCTAATTAATTAGATTTAGTGAGGAGAGGGAAATTAATTGGCTAAGGCTTGAACTATTGAGTTAATAAAATTAATTCAATTGTTGGAGACAAAATGATAGGAGATTGGGTGATGAAGGGATAATGAATTAAATAAAAATTTAATTAATTGAATAGAAGGAAAATTGATGTGTTTGTGGATGTCGGGAGTCAGTTTGATGGTCGAGACATTTTTAGGTGTCTACACCTTTTATTTATAGGAAAGAGAGCAACAAGCAAGGGAATACTAAGTTTTCTTGTCATCATTATTTAATGCTCCAAGCACCCATAATCAATACACCCAAGTGCATCTCCAAGGTGGGTATCCAAGTATATCACTAGGACCAAATCACAACATATTCTCTAAAGCACATCAATTGCACTCTTCAAGCCTAGAACTTGAGATTGGCTTGCTACATGTGGGTCAAGTATTAAATATTTTCTACAATATTGAATGCATTTTACAATGACCTCAATATATTAAATGCATTCCTCAAATGGGCCCAATAAACTATGTGATTATTAAAACCATGACTCACCAAATACTAAATGCACTTTCCCCAATGTGTCATTAATATTAAATGTATTTCCAATGTTACACACACCAAATCCTTAGAAAAATATTGAGCTCCCACAAAGTGTGGCACTCCATTTTAACACAACTTTACAAAATATCAAATATTTCAATGCAAGGTGTGTACAACACTTTTCTCAACATTCTTCCACATGTTGTATACATTGCCTAAGGGGCCAAACATTGAAAAAAAAAGATTACTACAAAGATAAAACATCCACATAGCCATCTTGCACCATTTGAACTCCTTTGTGCTCATGGGTTTTATCAAAGTAATTTCAACATCTATAAACTACATATTAAAGTAATTCATCTGCATATGAAAATGTGGGGTTCTCTACCATGTTGGTGACATTTTGACTATTATACTCAATCTTGTTTCAACCTAATATTTGAATGTACTCCCTGAAACCAAATCTCCTCCTTATAGGCCCAAGTAGATGTTATATAATTTGCCTCTATAGCCAAAAGAACAACCATAGCCCCATTTCTCACTCATCCAACTAACCTCACCACAAGACAAGGTAAACCCATATCCACTTGTAGATATTTTGTTATCCACATCTCGTACCCAAAAAACCACAAGTCTTTGTATGTTCATTGTCTTGCTCAAAAGTTCATCATCCTTGGTAGCAAAGCAAACACTCAGATGTGTCTCAAGATGCATGAAGATTTTTTTCATCATAGTCCACTAATCCTTGTCTAGAATGGACACATATACCTACTTAGGACTCTTACTTCTTTGACAATGTTTTGTTTGGTACAAGCTATAGTAGACTACCGACTGCACTCACATAAAGGATGTCACTCATGTCCTTTATCTTATCTACTTTAAAAGAACATTGTTCAACTAAAATCTTCATTCCCATAGAAATGAGAACACATAATAGTTCACAAACATGCATCCATAGAGAGATCTTGCAAACCATGATCTTTTCACCACAAAGCGCTCTCACTATGTAGCATAGATATCCTTCTCTGTATCCCCATATAGAAAAGTTATCTTCACATCTAATTATTCAACCCCAAGGTCAAACACAACAATAACATATCAAAGAATTTGAAAGATGTAAGCTTCTCAATAGAAGAGAAGATCTGACAACATCCATTCTCACATCTAGAAAATTAACCCTTAGCTACTAGTCATGCCCTTGATTTCTCAAACTCATCCTCAAAATTGGCTTCTACACAATCCTAGACACATACATTAAAATACAAAGAAAAACTAGAATGCATCTAAAAAAATAAGTGAATTATGTCTATCAAGTTGCATTCTCTATCAAGTGGACCTCCTTGAGAATGGGGTATGAGATTATTCTTCTTGTGATGCTCTAAATCACTTTGACTCAATCTTTGAACAATCTTCTCATTAGATCCATGTTGAACTCACATTTAACCTTAAGTGTAGGCTCCTCTATCTTTCTATCGAAACCTACTAAGAGACTCATTTGGTTCAAACATTTATCTCCAACAACCAAAAGATCTCCATCCTCACCTTAATCTATCTAGCAATAATAGGTACACCTTTAATCATCTCATACTAGCTAGACTCCAACTATAACACCACAATATCTATGAGCATCACTCTCCAAAGAAAAATGTTCATTGTACTCAACACTAAAAGATTAACTCCAAATCATAGCTAATGCTCCCACCACATGATCAATGTAAACTCAAGGTTCAATCCCTTATGGTGCCATGATTCACATTTTCATAATAAAAGATCATCTACCTTCGACAAATAGATTTGCTAAAAAAGAACCCTATATCTTGTTAAGACCTAATAGTTGATTGAGGATTTAGCATGTCACAATAATACACATCTTCAATACTAGAAGACTATCTGTCAATAAATGATAGATTCACATCACTACCAAAAAAAATTCACTAAGAGAAGTGATCTAGAGCCTCCCATGGCATTGTGATAAACTTCTATGTGGAAGATTTACAAACACAACCATATCATTCCAAAACTCCAACTGTGTACAAGAGCTTTCCATGACACCAGTTTCATCATCTTCAACTTAGAAGATAATTAATCACAACCAACTATGTTCTTGCATAAAGCTCCCAGTAAACCATGATCTAGAAAGTCTCTCATGTTAACACAATTCACATCCTTAAAAATTTGATGACACCTCTTCCTTCTTCATGTATGGCCTTCATAAGACCTTCTAAATAGTCCATCACTGGTGCAGAAGAAACTCTCTCTTACCACAAATTCACACAAACTCAAAACACTCAACCTCTTCCTCTTAGCACAATACATTCACAATACAGATTACAACACAATTGACTACTTATATTATGGATAATTGAATTCAACAACAATTTAACTACAATACTCTACCGAAAATGATTTACAACTATGGTCTTCTATGGCCTCTCAGGACAATCTACCCTCTCTCTACAACTCCTCTTCACTCTGCTCCATGCCTCCAATCCGTCACTGTATAATTTATTCTTCCATTCCTATGTTTCCACTGATCCTCTAGTAGAGAAACTATTCTTTCTTTTCAAAAGGCTTCTTCTACTCCATCTGTAGTTTTTGTCTTATCTCAATTCTTTGACAGTGAACTTAATTCTATATGTTTCCACTAGGTGCAACTTTCTTGTGGCAACGACCACCATCAATTCATATTCATTGCATTTTTATTTCTTCCTGGGTAGCTTAGACATTGGATCTCCTCCCCTCTACCCTCCCAAAATAGGGAAGTAAATGAAATACAAATAAAAGTCTCCAAGAGGCGTCTCAAAACCTTTGACATTTCCTCTTTTTCCTTTTTGGACATCTAGGCATTTTTCCCACCCCTATAGTTTCTTTTCATGTTTGAAATCTACCAAGAGTATTTTGAATTTAGCGTTGAAATTTGCCAATCATTGCTTTTCAAATTCTATATCTGCTACATATGAGGTGTCACCCTCTTTTGTAAAGTTTGAATTGGATATTTTAATAAGTTCTATGCCCACAATGGAATAACACATGTCCTACCACATGGGAATTCCAAACACACCAATCACTTCATTTGGATTTATACTTCAACCTCCACATTGTCCATTCAAGTCCCTGTAGCATACCAATGACGATGACCAAAAAATGTCATACAAAACCTTCTAGGAGATAGCACGCCATGCCAATGGCACCTTTCGGTAATCATGAAACAAGTAGAATAATGCAAGATGGAGTCTACACACTCCCACAATCTCATAACATGACAATCACTTAATATTGCTCATAGAATAGCCGTGCAATCCAAGTGTTGTCAAATAATAACATACGCCAAATCTGTCCCAAGCTTCATTATTCCCAGACTAGACCCAAATTCACTTCAATTAAGTGGAAGTCAAATTATATGCAAAGAACTCACAAAATGCATTATTTGTACCTTAAGAACATTGCCAGTGCCAGCATATACCAACAAGAACATCCTGTCACCTACGAAATGAATACATGGAACAGAAAATTGACTTTTGATGTAACTTTTTACGAGGAGCTTAGATTTTTTTGAAAACTTATAGAGATGTGCATATCAACATTACCTAGCTTCCTATCAAGTCATTTTGCCTCAAACCTCGCGGATTTTACCTCAAACTTCACTAAATTACCACCATAAGTCGCAAATCAATTACATCTTGGAAAAGAGAAGGATTCTGCTTAGGAAACCTTCATCATCAATTCTATGATGATTCTAAAAATTTTCCTATGCAAGGATTCACCATGAAACTTCACAGATTTAACAAAAAAATTGTTTCCATGAAGTCAGCCAGTTATGCCCCAGAACCCAAAACTGTGAAAAAAGGAAAATTGCAAATCTACTCATTCCACCTATACTGCAAGACTGAGAGATGCCAACAAAGCCACATGCACATAAAAAATAAATAAAACAAACTAAAATTATTTTTGGGTGATGTTGATTGCTTGTTTGCCCAAGATGCTCCTCCATCAATCACACTACCTCTTTATTATTTAACACACCAATGCCCACTTATGGCCAAAGAGCAACAAACCAAAATATACAACTCCATGACATCCAAATAGTCTATAACAAATAATTATAATTATCTAAGGTCCAGCAACTCACTACCAACATTATCATTATCATGGTGGATCTCTCTATTGCACACACACAACACCATTAAAACTCTGTAGATCCATTGTCATGTTCTCTGTGCAATATGTAGGTACATCAAAATGACACTTACAATCACATGTTGCACACATGCATCCTGTAAAAAAGGTGAGAGAATCATAACCATGGACCAAAAACTAAAACCAAACTAAACAACAAAACAAAAATCATATATCTAAAAAATAGTGCAACTTGGAACTTTTGGCACCCATGTTTTCAACCTCATATTTGCACCATCTTGTCCAATTTCTCAAAATTTTCCTAAGGGGTCTCTATGCCTTTACCTTGATGCATGTTGCTAGACCCCTAATTTTGGCTAAGTCTAAAACCCTGAAAGCCTGAAAATTTGGCTAAGTCTGAAATTTGATGGATCCTCCAAATTCTAGATTCTACATTTTAACTCCTATGGATCTGAAACAACTCTCAAAAATCCTGACAGTATATACATAAAATATAAATGAAGTATAAGAAATCTAGTATTACCACTTATACTTATATTTCATATTTTATGTATATACTTTCCTCAACCTCTTTCTGTTACGGGCCCTTTTGTTCCTATGAGATTTTGAGACCCGCAAGGGCTTTTGGACAAGGTTCCTGTGGGACTTCGGAACCTACAAGGACTTTTGGACTTTTTCCAAAAGTTCCAAAATCCCTTCATGACCCTACGACACACTAGAAAGTTCAAAATCTTTCCGCACCCCCTGATTTTTCAAGACGAATTTGGAGGTGCAAAATCAAACTTTTAAATAATTTTTTAAGGAAAGGGCTAAGTATTTTGTGCAGTTTTGGGTTAGACTTTCAATTTTGAATTTTGCCACTTTTGGTTCCAGTGGGATTTCAGGACTCACTAGGACTTTTGGACTTTTTCCAAAAGTCCCAAAGTTCCAAGTTCTCTCGCTAACTCGACACCCGCCGAAGGCCTAGAAGTGCCCAAAAATGTGGAAAAGCATGCCACCAACTCTCCATATCACCATTAACGCAAAGTGGGTGGTTGAATTTGATGTTTTTATTGCAGTAGGTGGAGTTGGTGTGGTTTTCCCTCCCATTTTTACGTCTAATCCGAGTTGTGAAGGCTATAAATTTTCAAAGGTTGGTATTTTGGCAGTTTTTTAGGCAACAAAAGTGCAGATCTCTCTAGGGTTTTAACGAACAAAAGTTCTAGTTCTCCATTAGGGAAGATGACAAGGTTATGAAAATATTCAAATTGGTTTCAAGAATCAATGTATGAACTCCTTTTTCTCATGTAATTTTTCAAGGATATCCTAAGTTTTAGCTAGGGTTTCCTCTTGCCACACTTTGTGGTATGATTGTAACCATTGATCAGATGAATATGACAGATTCTTAAAACATTACATGCTATGTGATGATCTCTTCCATGGTTGTATATGAATGATTTCATTTTGATAAAGGATTACTAAGCACATTCCTCATTGGTTATTATTTTGCATCTGGGTATCCAAAAAGTGCTTGTTTCCATTTCTCTATTATCTTATCCTCTGCTGAACTATGGACTATGTAGCCCATCCTAATAGGCACTGGTCTAAAATGTCTGATCACACACACCTCTTTTAAAAAATAAAACAAATTTACTGAAAGTGTGAAGTAGATAGTTACTACTGTATGCATTCTTGTGGTTCTGTGTTGTAACCAGGAAATATTGTTAGTGATTCTTCAAAGTGCCAATTTTAGCAAACCAAACATGCATACTACACCTTCCATTATTGCAAGAGTGCTTTTCATCAACTTATACAGAGGTTTTAGTGCAACAAGATTGTCTTAATCTAGTGATTGTATTTAGGGATTAAAACTGTTGTTATATGGAGCCTAATTAGACTTGGAGGTTATATTTACCCCACTTTTATTGGTGCGGTTTCCCCCCAAATTCCTATGGGGTCAAGGGGCAGCGCCCCTGGCGCGTTCCCTGTCACGATATAGGGCGGGGTCGAGGGGCAACGCCCCTAAAACCTCACACGGTTTTTATTATTTTATGAAGCACTGGGAGTTATTTTTTCATTGACCAACATAAGAAAACCCTATTTTTGTAACCGACAAAAAGGGCTTAATAAAAGGCGGCCAAGGGTTAGGGTTTGGGTATTGTATTGTAGCATTTTGCAGCAGTATTGAGTTGCAGGGATTGCTGATTGTAATCGGTTTGATTTACTGGATAATAATATTGGACTCTCTGTTTGGTGGATGTAGCCCGAGTTTGGGTGAACCACGTTAAAACTTGTCTCTCGTTGTTATTATTTCTGTGTATTTCCATTTCTTTGTTTAATCTTTATTTGCATTTAATTGATATCTTCTGCTGGCTAACCCTAACAAAAACAACAATTTGGGTATGTTGCAATGATATGACCTAGAAAACATCTTCTATTGTTGTTAATCCTTGTTATGGGATACCTCAAGATTAACCTCCTAAGCCTAGACAATCTTGAAGTGTAGAGGAGTTTACCCACTCCAGTAAATTGGCCAAAATCACCCTAAACTTGTTGATAAACCCCCTTCCAATCACTCTGATGACACCCCTGGCCTAGGTGATTGAGTAATGCTTTAGGGTTTTGGGTTGTAACAATTTTGGGAACCAATAGGAACCACAAAAATATAGACTAAAAAGTTCATGCACTTTCAAACCTCCACTAGCAACAACAAAACTGATGCATCATGTACATTCTTCTAATGGGATGAACATCAGATCTGAAATATCATAATATGCAACTCTAGGACAACCACAAGTTAGGAACCAAAGGCTAATGAACAAGCGTCTGACCATGCTCAAAATTCCACTCAGAGAACATGTGATTAGTGAAATCATAATGAGATACAAAAACACAAATCTAATGCATAAAAATAAAGATTATACCTCACTATTGGATCCCCAATCCAAGATAGGGTGGAGAATGAGGCACCCAACTCACTCTAGCTTTACCCAAGTAGATGAATGATAGAAATGTGGATTTCTCTATTGCTTTCAACACAAATGTAGTTAAAAGGATTTAGATTTTGGATATAGATAGAGATGAGCATAGATAGGCTAGAATTATTTTGGCATTATGGTGTTAGGATGAGGAGATTTTGGAGAGATTTTGACATAGTAAGGATGCAAGAAGAAGTGATTAAAATGGCTTAGAGGAGGGTCTTATTTATAGATTTTTGTAAAAATGATGGAGGGTGAGGATTAAAAGTTGAGATCAAGGGCTAGAAATGCTTGAGAGTTAGGATTAGGATTGAAGTTGTAGTCTTGTGACAAGTGTCACAAGAGGGTTGGGTGAGATAGATCAAGGGTTGAGATTAGGTCAATGGGATTGGAGGGCTCTCATTATTTGTGAATTTTAAATTCACACAAGAAAAGGTGTTGAAGATAAAAATGAATTAAAAATTTATTTTTGGGAAGAGTGGATATGACAAGTGAATTAAAAATTCAACTCATGGGGGAATGTGAATTAAAAATTCACTTTTATGTGGTGTGAAGGTTGAAGGACACATGTACAATTACATGTGTAAGAGGGTGATAAATGAGTTGTAAGGAAGATTTGACCCTTTGAATAAATATTGATTTTTATTCAAAGAGTGTGGGAGAATGGGTTAAGCAAGGTTTAATTAAGTGTTTAGCTTAATTAATTTAGGTCTATGGGATAGGTAGGCTAGGGTAGCTAATTAAATAATTGCTATTTAATCAACTAGGCTAGGTTTAGGTTGATTATTATGGTAGATTAATTAAATAAGTATGGTTTATTTAATTAATAAGGATTAGGGAGATGGACAAATTAACTAAATAAATATTAAGAATATTTATTTAATTAATGAGGGATAGTGTTGTAAGGTATAGTGATAAATTAAATGAATTAATTGATGACAAAGGATGGATAAATAGTTAAGGGTAGATGATTAGAGATAAATTAATTAAATAAAATGAATTTATTTAATTAATAGGAGGGATAATTGGTGGTGTAGAGATACAGAAAATTGGTTTATGGAGCAAGTCAATTTCAGGTGTCTACACAACCCTTAAGAATTATGATTCAAAAACAATCTTCCATAGATTTACAAAAGACCACAAATTTTAAATGAAAACCCTACAAAACCAACCATGTTATAAGTGCATGAAAATCTAATATTGTCTCCATCTATACAACCCTTAGGAATTATGATATGAAAATAATCTTCCATAGATTTGTAAAAACCCATTCATTTTAAATGGAAAAATTGCAAAACCAACCATGCAAATATGAATCCATTGACACATCCAAAATACCCAATCTATAACTACAAGATTCACAATTTGAATGACATAATATCACAAATCTACAACATGTAGATCCGAAACACCATGAATCCACAACATCATCCATTTTCATCCAATCCGATCCAAATCATGCTAATCATCCATTTTATTCAAATCATACCCTATCCATTATTTTAATCATCCATATCTTATCCTAAAAATCTTAATCCATCTCATATCCTAATCATTCACCTTATCCAATTCATCTTAATCTATCCAATCCATCCTATTCCAATTATCTTCATCATCCATATCATTATCCTAATCATCCCTCTTATCCACTTCATCCTATCCTTATCATCCTAATCATCTTATCACCTTACCACAATTATCCTCATCATCCTATCCACATCACCCTAATCACCCATAATCATCCTATTCATTTCATCCCAACCTATCCCTAATCCATGCCTAAATCAATCATATAGGACCCTAATCTTCATCAAGTTATCCTAATCCTATCAAGGTCCTAACCCTAATCCATTCTATCCACCTAATCCATTTCTAATCCTTAGCCCATAATTATTCATCCATTACCACTATAATCCATATCATAATCCACTAATCTAATCCATTTATCTCAAATCCCCAAAGTCAATCATCCATGATCTATCTATCCATTTTAATCAAACATCCAACCCCTATCCTTAATTAGACATTATCCATTGAAACATCACTAGTCCATCCATAATCAATAGACCTTGGTTCAACCCCCCTCCATCTTCAATTCAGCCAATATCCTATTTATACCTAGATGATGTAGACATAGAGGAGCTTAAACACCTATATGGATCTCATACCCAAGCTATATCTTCAATCCAACATGTGTCACTGTCATACCAACCTCCATCATACACATCTCCTTGTCCACTTGAAGCACAAATACAACAACTTAAACATGACTATGAGACATTGGACCCTATCTCTAAGGAGAAATTGAGAAATCTTGTCCATGATAAGCCTTTCACATATCTCATCACCGGAGATCCTCCTAATGGTATCACATCAACAACATCATCTTACATGTCCATGCAAACTCCAAAGCATCAAATCCATGTGAATCCATACTTAGACATACAAACTTCTTACAATCGAACATTAGCTAGCACAAGTTACAACCCTATACCTAATTGTATATCTAATGACAAGGGACATCAAGGTCATCCATATCATCCTTTATCTACATATTCACCTCCATCCATTTCCCAAGAACCATTTTCCTATGCAGTTCTTCCACATCATAATCCTCCTCCCAATATACCATATCATCATTCATCCAATCCACAATATATCCTCCTTTACCCAATCCACCATCTAATCCACAACCTAGTCCATTAACCCCTATTATCCCTCCACCATGCGATCTATCCACTCCTAATCCACCATCAAATCCTATTATTCCTCCACTTGATCCTAATCCAAACCCCACAACATCTTCCATCATGAAGGATGTGACCCGAAATACCTATACTTATCTTACTCCAAAATTCATGAAGGATGTACCCCAAGGACTCCTAGCATGGAATAAAATACCATCATGCACTCAAATGTCTATCCTTGAACCTCCTCATAGCATGTCTATCACCCCAACACCATTATCCATTCCTATGCTTATCAAGCCCTTTGAAGAGTCACCTACCATGAATGCAAAACAAGACCCATCATGTAGCCATATTGTTGAACATCCAAGGCCTATCATCTCCATCTGTGCCACCTCAATCCCTATCCACACTCAAGAGTTATGCCAAGTGTCAAATCCAAAGCATGATCCACATTGTTCCTTACCAAGTCAAGATCAAACTATTCAAACTCCTCCAACTCCTATCCATGATCAAGGTCCTATTCATGATCAAGCTCCCATTTATGATCAAGCTCCCCTCTATGATCAAGACCCTATCTATGATCATGAGATCCATGATGATCCTCTTATCCCACTTCATGAATTACATGAACTAGAGATTATCACTTCACCCATCCATAATCCCACAACCATCCATGAACAAGATATCCAAATTACTCCTATCCATCCTTCCACAACACCCTCTTCCCAAAATGAGACACTTGACCCCCAAGAAAGCATAGATAACCAAACAAGTAACTTGGATCCTATCACTTCCCCTTCTACTGAGCATAAAGTTAGTCAAGATCCAAGCATCCCAAGTCATCCATTGCATGATCCTACATTGTCTCTTGCGGATCCTCCATTATCTCATGTTGATCCTCCACCATCTCCTATGGACCCCATTCCAAATCCATTATCCTATCCAGTTTGTCCTACTACTTTCATCCATGGTGGTTCTCTTGTCAAAGAGAAACAAATTTCTTCCACCACCCCACCTTCTACATCTAAAAATGGACTCTCATCTTGTTTCCAAAACAATAAAAATCTAATTATATATCATATGTTCCAAATCATGAAATATCAAGGCAAAAGTTTTGCAAAAGCCCTCAAACCATTACAAAAGTAAATAAAGTACAATGAAGTAAATAAACCACTTAAATACAAAATCACATTGCCAAAGGTAAAAAGATGTAAATAATCCACTTAAATACAACTTCCAAAAGATAAAAGGGGGTGTAATTAATCTGCTTAATTACAATATCAAAATAAAAGATAATCTCGACAATAAGATTCAATAAAGTCAATAAATCTTCTCAAAAGAGAAACCTCATAAATAAGAATCCATAAGAATCATTAAATCTTGCAAAAGATAATGTCATCAATATAAATCAAATAAGTCATTAATCTTACAACTCGCCTGCTCATTCTAGGTAAAAGCACTATAAAATCATAGACAAAGTCTTTTGAAAATCATACCATAATACATCCAATAATCATGTTCAATAGTAATAAATGAATCAATATGCTCATCAATCGCATGAACCAAGTGGTCCACCACCTGCGAGCTGAGAGACGATAACATGGCCCATGTGCTTTTCCACCCAACCATGAAGCAATTACACTTCCCCGGATCCCTTCATGAAACGAAGGAAACCCAGCCCTACACGAAATGTCTAGCTACCTGAAAACAATTGGTAGGAGGGAACACCTGATGCAGCCCTAATGTCTAAATGTGCATTTCTAAATAATGAAAAGGAGATTGTCCCACAACAGGATATGGCATATATATATATATATATATATATATATATATAAGTTTTTCTAGACAAATAAACATCTATTTCAATGTCATCTCGATTAGATATACTCCTTTAAATAGTAACCTGGTTCAATTCCTGAAAAGAGGAAAATCCATCTCTGAAGATCCACATTCGACATCCTAGCCCAGAAAGTAACCCAATAACATTCGTAGATAAAAATCTACCTTTTTTCCCCAAGAAGCAAATAAGCAAGTAAATAAATAAAATCAATGAATAAAGATCCAAAATCACCTATGACCATCTCTAAATCTCTTCCCCATGCATCAATAAAGAAAACACACTTTTTGATCAAACAGTAATGAAGAACATCATAAATCTTTTAAAAAGCAATATAGATTTTGTAATATGATTATATTCTCAATTTGTATTTACATGGTTTAAATAAACTGTAGAAACTAATGATTTTACTTCATATCCAAAAATTGTTTTATAATCCAAGCAATAAAATCAAATGATGAGTTTTGACTACTCCACTCTCATATAATGAGGTTTCATGCATACTTATGTTAAATATTAGTTCTATCTTTCCTCAAGATCAATAAATAGAATAAAACAAATCAATGTTATCCTATAAATCATTTCAAATCCCTTTTCTAAAACTCTAATCAAGGAAACACACTTTTCGAGAAGTAATCCATCTTTTGTTCATACAATGACATCCATAAGTTTGTCAAATTTATATAATTTGTAATCCATATTTCAGTCATATTTCACCATATAATAGTTATTCTAAGTTTTACTAATCAATCCTACTATCATATCTGTGACAGGAATTATCTTAGTCCATTTATCTATATAATGAAAATAAGTTTATATAACATTCAGACCTTGTTGTCATTTCTGTGATAGGAAGTCCAGAATCAAGAAAATAGTCTTCTTGTCGCAGTTGCGACAGGAACTGTAACTGAATAAAATAAAATATAGGATAGAGTTTTAGAAATTTTTACTATCATTCAAGATAATGTTTAGATAACGTTTTGAACAACAACCCATAAAGGAACAGTTAGCTATAGGGATCTCTTATTAATACCTAAGTTTATATTACTTGTACCTTATTTTAATCTTTAAGAAGAGGTTGATAAATAAAGACTAAATCTATCATTATGCAGAAAGATTTACAACAGTATTACTAGTGTCTGACAGAGAATAATTTTAACCACATCTGGGGTTTTAGCTATGTTTCCAACAGTAAACAATATCAAGAAGAATGAATTTTTACTTATCATAAAAATAAATAAACAACGATCTGCCAGGAAAGAAAGCAAACAACCAATAAAAGGTCATGCGCAAGCAACAAATAAAACATTGGCGACCAACTCATATCAGGTCGATCCACACAAAAATACAAGATCAAAGTATATTTGGCTCAGGTTTGAAGAGAAAGTCATTCTTACCAAACAACTAGGCAACCCAAGAAAAGAGATCTATCTGAGGTGGTAGCCAAGAGAGAAATATAATAAAAATAGAGGATTAAATCTAATTAGGTAATAAGTTTAGAATTGGTAGGGAAAGTCAAAAATAGGTGGCCTAGTTAATATCATCGGCGTGGCTACAGAGGACCAATGACAGGAAAAGAAATAGAAGGCCGATTGCTTAGATTTTTAAGGAGCTATTAACGCATCCAAACAAGAAGTCGATGCCAAGGACAAGAGAGAGATCGAATCAACAAAACAAAGATAAGGAACTAGCTAAGGTTAGTTGTTTTTAAAGGGTTGATTTCCAACAGCCAGAAAGATAGAGTGATTGATTTACTCTACATAAAATAAGGAAAACAAAATTACCAAGGAGAAAACAAACATCCAATAATTATTGCATTCATAAATAAGGAAAATATCTGGTCAATTTCACTTGCTTAGAGGGGTCGACTCTACCTTGTTCACTCACTCCTTCTGCCTCTAATCGCAACCTTCCCATTCCTTTTTGTTGCTTCTTCAACCAAAGCTATTGGTCGCCTATAGTTGATTCTATTTTCTACTAACCTCCTTTGTTTTTATTCCAAATCTGCCCTAAAATTAGCCTTCACCATTCTTGGTTTACCTTTCCTTTTTAGTTAACTAAAGTTCACCTTTGATTTGCATGAGAATCGACTATTTAAAAAGCTCACAAATTTCTCTTTACATTGAAATATCATCTATTTAATTAACTTACTGTCACATGTATGACAATAGGTTAAATTTAATTCTTTTATTCATTTTCTAAATATAATAGTACTATTAATATACTTTATTGTTTTTAATTAACACAAAAACACTCTTAATCAATCAAGAATAATAAAATTATGTGTGTGTTTGTGTGTATTCACAATTTAATATAATTGTTTAAAATCTAATTTAACATATTGTCTTCCAAACATCTATACTCATATAAATAAAAAGTGTTATTTAGTATTTATTTAAATATATAAAATACAACCATATATATATATATATATTCACTATTTAAAAAAATTACAATACACCATTTAAAATATAATTTGAAAAGACATTAATTTTTATAATCAAATCATGCATTCGAAAAGGATTTTGCTAAGAATTAAAAACACAATAATTTTCTAAGCATCTAAACATCAATCACATTTATTATCCACACAATGAATGCACAACAAACCATTCAAAATGCAATATGAGACTACATGAGTGTGTGATTGCATCGGAGTTAACCATCCCAAATAGTTCTTGCCAAGTGGCTAGAACATCTCTACCTCAACCATGTTCTTGTCTTCGACGAGTACCTGCATTCATTTGCACTCAATTTGACGTCAATAGGTTAGTTCCCCAAAACATAGCTGAAGTAAATCATTACCATCATATCGATAATTTTTTAATATTTAAATCAACTTTCCAATTTACACAAATATAACATCATGATATTACCTTTACACACGTGGGACTTACTCAACGTAAAACAATCATGGTAAATATTCTTTAATCCAGAATAATTAGATAGTCCTTAAAAATGAGACATGACATCCTTCCCCACTTGGAAGAGACATGGTCTCGATGTCTTATTACACATCAAAAGTAATAATGAATCAATCTACCATCAACAAAGTATCAAAGTATCTTAAAGCAACAACAATAACTCAAAGTATCATTATGGTATCATTAATTCTAACAAAGCATATTAATGTCCTTTTACATCCTCCCATGTGGCACCATCCATGAAAGTATAGGTCCTACTCAACCTTATACAAAACAATACCTCAATTTTGCATTTAACATTGCGTCCATCAAATAACCCAAGCATAATCAATCAATGAATTCACATGGCACAATTGCCAATTCAATGTCTAATCCATCACATGGTACAACTACCACTCAATTACATTTATTCTAGCATAAGAGTAACAATCACATCTTTAATGCACACCAAAAAGGCATAAATCAATTCATCATAGAAACAAATCAATCATCACAATGCACATGTAATCACATGGTAACACAATATAATATCAAAAGATCATCTTCCAAACAAACATTAGTCGAGATCTCCAACAATAAGACAAAACTCCAAAGGTGCACCAACTAGGTTATATCCAATGATTGTGCAAACAACTCCTCTAAAATTATACTTCTTATATCATTCCTACCGATGGAACCCATTTCCTCTTTCATTACTTGTAACCAAACTTTATCTTCAATATGATCTACAATTCAAAATTCTCAAAATGTAATCACCCCCATGTTCGCATTCTGGATGTTGCTTTTCCTTGATGGATTCCGATATTATTATGATGTTGACATGATTAGTTATCATGCTGGATTACATGCTTACATGTTTATATATTGATATCATTGCTTTTGTATGATTATGGATAGGAAAGGGATGATGTCATAACACTCGTATCTGAGAGGCTTACGATGTCATGACCCTCTTCTTGATGTCCAATGATGCTTCAGCTATTATATGATATATGCACATGTGCTTTGATGTGTGATCGAAGTGATGTAGGTACCGAGTATCGACTCTGCCTGGATTCACAGGCCTGAGCGTACTCTTAATCCCCGATGGTGGTTACTGAAGATAGTCATTGGCCAAATGTTCCCTAGCCTAGCCCACTGTACCCTATTAGTGCAGTGATTCTGTGATATGTGTTTACCTTCCGGTTACCTACGATAATGTCTGGATTGCCCCAGATGGTCATGTGTAGTTTGCCAGTATTAATTGTTGAGGTATCCTGTTTTGGGTTGTCAGTATTTTATTATGGTTGTGCATCAATTTATTATGAGGTTTATTTTGGTATGTCATATCGGTGATTTAAATGATGTTATTTGCGTGGTTTTGTGAATAGGGGTTTATGAGATTTTAAATTAATTAGTTTGAGAACCCTATCAAGTTAATTAAATTATTGGCATCTTAAGTATTTGTGCTAATTAGTTTTACGTTAGTGATTTTAATAAATCATTTTGAGAGATTTGATATTTTAATTATAAGTTGTAATTTTGTTATGTATTGGGAGCTTTCTTTCCTTGTGGATCCCAATTCAAACTCCTCTTGACTATGCGTTAGGGAAGGTTTGAAAGAAAAATTAGAATTTTGTTTTAATGATTTAAGTCAGTTTTTTTAATTAACCCATGCCATACGATGGCTCTTGGAAAAGTGGGTGAGTATGATAAATGCAAAAAGGTAAATAAAAAGGTTGTTGGAGAGAAAGGGGATTCATTCGAAGCATGAGAGAAAAAAAATCTAATTTTTGGGAGAGGAAGAAAACCCCATGATTTGGGCGGCAGAGTTGGGGAGAAACATTGAGATTTTCTGAGAAGAAATTTGTGGGCATCTGATTGTTGAATTCAGCGTGCCATTTTCTCCTTGTTGTTCTAAGTTGGAACCTAGCCGTGCTTTACATACAAAGCTTTCTTTCATTTCAGTTTTGGGGCAAAATTGAGGTATTTTCCTTGTTATTCTTGAATCCTTTAATGACTGGTGGTATTTGAATTTGATTTAGCTTAGGAATGGTATGCTCCACATTTCCTTATGAAATTTTGACCTTAGTTCCCAACTAGAAATGACAAAATCCGAACTGGGTTGATGGCAGATTTGTTTTAAACTGGCTCTCACAGTTTGCATCATTTAGTTGTTAATCTTGGGGTAGAAAAATGTTTTTAAACCCAGCCCTCTAATTCTTGTAATAAACTTGAAACCAAATATGAGATTCAACTAGAAACACTGATATCTCAACTGGGTCGAGCTCTAATTTTAAATCTGGGCACTTTCATTTTTGGTCAAATTTGTGCTAACTTGCTGGAAAATGTTTTTTGAAACAACACCTTTTTTCTAGGCATAAACTTAGAAAATAAAGGTATATTCCATGTAGAAATGCCCATATCTCAACTGGGTCGAAGTCAGAATTTAATTCTGGACACTTTCATTTTTCATGCTTTTGCCTAGCTTAACAAATAAACACGTTTTTCAAAACAACACCTTTTATCTTGTCATAAAGTTAAAAAATAAAGGTGGAATCCAACTAGAAACACCAAAATATGAACTGGGTTGTCGTCCAATTTTAGATTTGGGTAATTTTATTTTGAGCATGCTTATTGCTGCTGGAACCCTATCATTAACAGTGTTACTTATTAGCTGTATCTGGAGCTGTCTATAGCAGCTTGTGAAATCAGTCATTCCTATGTTTAGTTGTATTTGGAGCTGTCTATAGCATCTTGTGAAATTAGTCATTTCTACGTTTAGTTTTATCTAGAGCTGTTTGTAGCTTATTTGGAGTTGTCTATAGCTATTATGCTGATAGAACCCTGTCATAAGCACTATTACTTATTAGTTACTGTCATTTTTATGCCTAGTTATATCTAGAGCTATCTGTAGCATATCTAGAGCTGTCTATAGCTATTATGCTGATAGAACCCTGTCATCAACACTATTACTTATTAGTTACTGTCATTTTTATGCCTAGTTATATCTGGAGCTGTCTGTAGCATATCTAGAGCTTTTTGTAGCAGTTTGTGAAATCAATTAATTCATGATGGAACATGGATTATTTTATTATCTTAAATGACAGAAATTGTTTCATTAATTAGTTGATTTAAAAGATTGATTGGTGGATTTACTTGGCTGTTTTAATTGATGTTATCATGGATTTTAAATGGACTATTTCACTGTTTTATTTTAGTTTTACATTCCTCGTTGGTTAAACGAGATGGGTTTGGTCTAGGTAATTTGAGTGGTCTTTTGGAGTGGCTCTCTACAGGCCCGGGGCCGCAAGTGGCTGCTAGGGGAGCTAGTAGTAGAGTTACAGTAATCAAGTGATAACTAAATAAAATAATGGGATAAAACACTAGTATGATAATGAGTCCTCATGCATGGCCTTGAGCACTTGTAAATGCTAAGGATGCATACGAGAAGGCCTATCCATCTACATGGCGTTGAGCTATCCTTCTGTGGGGCGTTGATTTGAGCATGTGTGAGTCTCCTCTGCACTCTAGTATCTTGTACTTTAGTAGTCATGAGTAGCACCTGACATTATATTGGATGAGTATCTCTATGTTGTGACATTGGCTTTATGCATTATGTGCTGTGTCTGCTCTGTGACTGATGTGAGTGTTGGCCATTGTATTCCATGCCTTTATCCTTCTGTTTGTTCCTTGTGACTATTTCCAAGCATGGTGGGGTGGTCCCTTTTAAGTCCACATGGTTGGGAGGTGTTGCCACCGCCATTGGGGACCGATGTACATGTTATTGGAGCACCAGTTGGAGATGTTATCTATTGTATTTATTTTATCAGTAATTATATCTCATCCATGGCTATGCCATTGTACTTATGTATATTTTTTTATGTACTTTGTACTCTCTTGAGATAGATGATGTAAATTATATTAATGAGAAGAAATGAGATGTTCTAGATTTGGTTTATGGTTTTCTGGGTTGGTATTGGAACTGCTTGTACTATGATGATCATTATGGCTCTATGTTAAAAGTGGAAATGGGCATTAGGAACATTTGATTTGGTGTTTAAAATGAATGTAGTTTTATAATGTTTTCATCTGGAGGGTGAATTAGTCCCCTTCTTTGGGTTGTACATTTGGCCATACTTGGCCATGTATGTTGTCGACATATCGAATCAGCAACCGTATCTTGTGCATGTTATCTTTTTATGTCAAAAAAAAATATGTTATCTTTTTATGTCAAAAAAAATTATGTTATCTTTTTATGTCAAAAAAATTATGTTATCTTTTTATGTCAAAAAAATTATCTTGTGCTTGTTTGGCTCTTACTCTTCAGGGTTGCGTGGCGAGATGTTACATCTAGTATCAGAGCCCATGTTCACACACTGGGAGCTCTGGCATACTTGAGCCTTCTATGTTTCACTGTGTTTGGCATGTGTGGCGTAAGCTTGTTATATTATTTTTATAGTCTTGATTGCTTTCATGCCTTAGCATGGCATTAGTGGGTTAAGTTACAACCCCATTCTTAGAAATCGTGGAGGAAATAGCGTCCTTGGCCTTACCTTACTCAATGGGAATAGAGTGTTGACCTTGGATGAGAGTCTCCCATGGTTAAGAGTGATCACTCTCCCATGTTATAAGATGAGGGTAGGAATGTTATGCCTTGTGTGTTTGTGGGTTGAAGGTAACTTGGGTTGCCCAATTACCCTTGCTTGGATATGCTCTTCCTGTGTCTTCCTTCATGTTGCTAGTGAATGATATGACCCTAATTGGTCATGAATTTCTCTTGTAATTCTTTCTTGTATTATAGATGTAAAGGATGAAAGTGTGTAGATGTTTGCGGATGTGGATAGATTAGAATAAATGTTACATGCTTTCTAGTAAGTGATGTATGGTTGCTAAAATTGGTGTGATGTGATCAAATTTTGCTTGTAACCTCTTGATGTGCTAGATTACTACATTTATCATTCTTTAGTTACATATTGAAGTCATTGGAATACTAATGGTGCCTTAAACTCCCCCTTAGTAGAATTTGTATGTTGTATGATTAATATTGGATGGCATGTAATGTTTTGATTTGAGATGAAATCTATCTTTCTCTCCTCTTCGTAGTTGTCAATAGTTGACAAGATGTTAGATTGATGGCTTATGGATTTAATTAGCATGTGGAAGTTGCAGTAAGTAAAAGAATCATTGAAGAATAACTTATGCTTATTATGGTTATGTACTGAGAGTGATTACATGATTATTAGTGCCTCCTTACTTGATGAGTTTACATGTGAATGATAATTGTTGTGGATATATCTTGTTGATGAAAGCTGATCTTTTCGATTGCATTGTGGTTTTAATGAGATCATATAGGTGAACACTTGTACTTTAATGCAAACTGAAAATGGCGAATGCTAAAATAATGAGAATGTTGCATATCTTTCTTTGAGTGATCAATTGAATGCCCTTGACATAGCCAAGGTTACTTATGCTTATATGTGCACACATACACTGATCTTCTCAGGACTGCTATTTGTACCCCTTGACAGCTAATCTTGCCTTATGCCTTTCTATTCTTCCATCGGTATTGCTCATGGTCATATATACCCATTTCACTCCAATGACTTGCTTGTTGGGAGGCAAATTAGTTAGCTCCCATGTTCTATTCCTCTCTATTGCATCTATTTCCTCATCCATGGCTTCACACTTCTTTTCTTTCACAGCATTCTCAAAATAAATTAGATCACTATGTCGAGAAAATAATGCAAAAATTCATACTTTCATCAAACTCTTCATCATACCTTTCATTTTGGTAGATCCCCCTTAGACTCTTGGTCCTTAGATTGGCATTAGGGAGGTGAGAGTGGGGTCTAAACTCTCACTATTACTGCTGCTATGCTAAGTAGACCCTGTCTGGAGCTGTCTAGAGCTCTCTATCCATGTCAGGAGATCTTTGCAGTTGTCTATGAGACTCCATAACATCATCTTTCTACACTTCATACTCCTCTTCTTCATCAATCGGTGTTGTCGGGAGCTGTACGGAGCTGTCAGCATCTATCAAGCCATTCCCTTGACTCATTCTCTAGAAACTCCACACCTCTATAATGATGATTGTGAAGATGTTATTTATGTTTATGCACTAATGTAAAGATGGTAGTGATGATGCTATACTTGTTTATGCACTATTGCGTTATGTTGAAAGTGTTGCAAGTGAATCTATGATGTTATGGGTAAATGAGTTGCCTTGTGAAAAGAGAAAATTGGTATGGATGTTTTGGAGTACTTATTTTTTGGTAAAGTTGTAAATTTTGTATCATGATGTATAGTCGTACGTGGGCTATGGTTTTTCTTGGGTAAGAGAATGTGATTGTACTCCCGATGATGTTAACGTCTAGTAATGTGCTCTTGTTGAGTGTTGTGATTACCCGAGCTTGTGATGTGTGCCCATGGGATGGTGATACTGTGAACCCATCCATGAGGATATGTATGGATTATGTGTATGGGAGAAAACCATACCATCTATGTGTTTTTTGTTGTCACCCTATTGACTGCCAACCCAAGGGTTGTTGATAGGTCAATATGTGGAGGGGTAGTAGCAGCAACAAATTTCCTTGGGAGGGAAATGCACAGCGTACGCATAAAGGTGATGTGAAATGACGATGATTGTTTCAAGCTCTCGGGAAAGTACTCACTCTTCCCCCTTATTAATGGACCAGATACTTGGTTCATAAAGTGTTAGCCTAATCTGCACAATACTTGAGGATGAGATTAGTTGTGGTATGAGCACCAGTGACAGCTATGATCTTACCCTAATGTGATTGGTTTAGTTATGATGCCACCCCCCCACTGATGTTCCGACATAGTGCTGGTGAGGATGCCATGTCACTGATGGTAGCGGCTGAGCTTGAGGACATGATGCCACGTACATAGGTATGTGAAGGAGTAGTATATATGTTGAGTTCCTAATTGTGCTGAGAGGAGTGGTTGCTAGCACAGAGTAGAGGGTTTGCTCAAGAGGGCCTCGATTCTGATTGGTTGGCATGCGAGTGGAACCTAGCCATGTGCACCTCTGGCTCGGTGTGTTGCCACACATGCTTTCTCTGTGGGTACACACTATATGGGATGTTCCTCTGAGTAGGACATTTCCATGCGATATACAGCCATTGCGTGCTTTCTCCACTTGGCGTATACCATGCGCGGTCATGCCGCATGAGGTATGTGACCTAGGTGGCCAAAATAATACCTTTCCATGTGAGGTTGAATAGGCCACACCCACATGAAGGACTATTGAGATAGTCACACTTGTTTCCCTCCTTCCTCATGTGCTGACTAGTGATAGTCATGTAGTGTTGTGATGTGTATATTTCGAAGATTGTGAATCTTCTTTTCAGTTATTGGTGATTTTTACTTTGCTTGTGCGGACCAGCACTTTGGTTTATCTTGCTTGTATTTGTTTAGCCACATATGATTTTCTTGGCGTGCAACTCTTGCGGTTACATTTGATTTATTGTTGGAAATTATGTGCAATTTTTCTTACCTTATTGTTGGAATTGAGATTTACTCTTTCTTATTTATATTTTAGTGGCTAAACTCATTAACTTTTTTATTTTCAAATGCTGGTCTTGTGTTGTGATGTGATTCCTCATCGGATATGGTGAGATCCACCCGTTTGAGTGTATACGAGGAAGCAGACGCAGGGAAACCCTGGAGGATGGGCGTATGTGTGAGCTATTCTAAGCTCTAATTCACCACCTTCCTATTGTTTGACTATCTCTTGGAGGCTAAAACCCTTACACCAACAAGAGATATGTCATTGTGGCTTGTATGGAAGGGCTCACTAGGTGGGTCAATGCCATCAAGACACATGGTTATTGGATATGGATATTGGACATTTTTACTGGTTATGGACTCATGGATATATTGGATATGGATATTGGACATTTTTACTGGTTATGGACTCATGGATATATTGGATATGGATGGCACTATGACATCCACGTGAACCCCTAATGTAGCCTTGTGATGTGAATTCCAAGTGTTGTGAAATGCATCTATGTGTAAGTTGTACATTTTGTCATGGTTGCAGTTGCATATTAGAAGTGAAATCTGCATCATCATACCTAGTAAAGTGACAAATTTCTATTTTAATGCATAGAATCTATGTCATGTATGCTATGAAAGTGGAAGTTGTAAGTCTTGTAAATGTGCATATATGTGTGTTTGTGAACTCCATTTTATAGATAGCTACATATGAAAAGTTAGAGAACTAAAAAAGTTTGTATTTTGAAAAGTACATTTTGTTGCAATTTATGAGAAAATTGTGTGGTTTATGTTGGTACATATGTGCAAATTAATACTGTGAGCAACTAATTGGCTATTGAGACAATGATTCTTGAGAAAATTGAATGTTATGGCATCATTCTTTATTTTGATTGGAGAAAATTATTATATGCTAATGTATATTTTATATGAAATCAAGTGTCTTGCCTCTTCTTTACCTGGGTTCTAGGATATATTGCACGTAACTGTGCATATCAGAATGAATGTGACACCCTAAATTTTATATTTATATTGAATCTCATGGACTAATGTGTACTATGGCTACATCTTAGCATATTGCACGCTTCTAGGAGTAAGCCTAGTCCTAGGGGGTAGGATGTAATGACCCCCGTGTTCGTATTCTGGCTGTTTCTTTTCCTTGATAGATTCTGATATTATTATGATGTTGACATGATTAGTTATCATGCTGGATTACATGTTTACATGTTTATATACTGATATCATTGCTTTTGTATGATTATGGATAGGAAAGGGATGATGTCATAACACTTGTATCCGAGAGGCTTACGATGTCATGACCCTCTTCTTGATGTCCATTGATGCTTCGACTATTATATGATATATGCACATGTGCTTTAACGTGTGATCAGAATGATGCAGATATCAAGTATCAACTCCACCTAGATTCATAGGCTTGAGCGTACTCTTAATCTTTGATGGTGGTTACTGAAGATAGTAACAGGCCAAACTTTCCCTTGCCTAGCCCACTGTATCCTATTAGTGCAGTGATTCCGTGATGTGTTTACCTTCTGGTTACCTACGGTAATGTCTGGATTGCCCTGGATGGTCATGTGTAGTTTTCCAGTATTGGTTGTTGAGGTATCCCGTTTTGGGTTGTCAGTATTTTATTGTGGTTTTGCATTAATTTATTATGAGGTTTATTTTGGTATGTCATATCGGTGATTTAAATGATGTTATTTGCATGGTTTTGTGAATAGGGGTTTATGAGATTTCAAATTAATTAGTTTGAGAACCCTATCGAGTTAATTAGATTATTGGCATCTTAAGTATTTGTGCTAATTGTTTTACGGTAGTGATTTTAATAAATCATTTTGAGAGCTTTGATATTTTAATTATAAGTTGTAATTTTGTTAAGTGTCGGGAGCTTTCTTTCCTTATGGATCCCATTTCAAAATCCTCTTGGCTATGCGTTGGGGAAGGTTTGAAAGAAAAATCAGAATTTCATTTTAATGATTTAAGTCAGTTTTTTTTATTAACCCATGCCATACAATGGCTCTTGGAAAAAGTGGGTGAGTATGATAAATGCAAAAAGGTAAATAAAAAGGATGTTGGAGAGAAAGGGGATTCATTTAAAGCATGAGAGAAAAAAAATATCTGATTTTTGGGAGAGGAAGAAAACCCCACAATTTGGGCGGCAGAGTTAGGGAGAAACATTGAAATTTTCTAAGAAGAAATTTGTGGGCATCTGATTGTTGAATTTAGCGTGCCATTTCCTCCTTGATGTTCTAAGTTGGAACCTAACTATGCCTTACATATAGAGCTTTCTTCCATCTCAATTTTGGGGTAGAATTGAGGTATTTTCCTTTTTATTATTGAATCCTTGAATGATTGGTGGTATTTGAATTTGATTTAGCTTAGGAATGGTATGCTCTGCATTTCCTTATTGCAAATTTAGTGGTAATTCTCTTTTTCAGTTTCATGATATCCATTTCAACTTGGGGGAAAAACATCTTTTCTTAAACTAGCATTGCAACCCTTTCACAAACAAAATTCTGACCTTGGTTCACAACTAGAAATGACAAACTCTGAACTGGGTCGATGGCAGATTTGTTTTAAAGTAGCTCTCATAGTTTGCATCATTCAGTTGTTAATTTGGGGGTAGAAAAATGTTTTTAAACCTAGCCCTCTAATTCTTGTCATAAACTTGAAACCACAAATGAGATTCAACTGGAAACACTGATATCTCAACTAGGTCAAGCTCTGATTTTAAATCTGGGCACTTTCATTTTTGGTCAAATTTGTGCTAGTTTGCTGAAAAATATATTTTTTTGAAACAACACCTTTTTCCCAAGCATAAACTTCAAAAATAAATGTGGATTCCATGTAGAAATGCCCATATCTCAACTGGGTCGAAGTCATAACTTAATTTTGGGCACTTTCATTTTTCATGCTGTTGCCCATCCTAGCAAATAAACATGTTTTTCAAAACACCTTTTATCTTGTCATAAAGTTAAAAAACAAAGGTGGAATCCAGCTAGAAACACCAAAATATGAACTGGGTTGTGGTCTAATTTCAGATCTGGGCACTTTTATTTTGAGCATGCTTATTGTTGCCAGAACCCTGTCATCAACAGTGTTACTTATTAGTTGTATCTGGAGTTGTCTGTAGCAACTTGTGAAATCAGCCATTCCTGTGTTTAGTTGTATTTGGAGTTGTCTATAGCATCTTGTGAAATTAGTCATTTCTACGTTTAGTTTTATCTGGAGCTGTCTATAGCTTATCTGGAGTTGTATGTAGCTATTATGCTGACGGAACCCTGTCATTAGCACTATTACTTATTAGTTACTGTCATTTTTATGCCTAGTTATATCTAGAGTTGTCTGTAGCTATTATGTTGACAAAACCCTATCATCAACACTATTACTTATTAGTTACTATTATTTGTATGCCTAGTTATATCTGTAGCTATCTGTAGCATATCTGGAGCTGTCTGTAGCAACTTGTGAAATCAATTAATTTGTTGTGGAACATAGATTGTTTTATTATCTTAAATGATGGAAATTGTTTCATTAATTGGCTAATTTAAAAGATTGATTGGTGGATTTATTTGGTTGTTTTAATTGATGTTATCATGGATTTTAAATGAACTATTTCATTGTTTTATTTTGGTTTTGCATTCCTTGTTGGTTAAACGAGATGGGTTTGGTCTAGGTAATTTGAGTGGTCTTTTGGAGTGGCTCTCTACAGGCTTGGGGCCACAAGTGGCTGCCAGGGGAACTAATAGTAGAGTTATAGTAATCAAGTGATAACTAAATAAAACAATGGGATAAAACACCAGTATGATAATGTGTCCTCATGCATGGCCTTGAGCGCTTGTAAAGGCTAAGGATGCATATGAGAAGGCCTATACGTCTGCAGGGCGTTGAGCTATCCATCTGCGGGGCATTGATTCAGGCATGTGTGAGTCTCCTCTGCACTCTAGTATCTTGTACATTAGTAGTCGTGAGTAGTACCCAACATTATATTAGATGAGTATCTCTATGTTGTGACATTAACTTTATGCATTGTGTGTTGTGTCTGTTCTGTGACTAATGTGAGTGTTGGCCATTGTATTCCGTGCCTTTATCATTCTATTTGGGCCTTGTGACTATCTCCGAGCACAATGGGGTGGTCTCTTCTGAGTTCACATGGTTGGGAGGCGTTGCCACCGCCATTGGGGACTGGTGTACAGGTTATTGGAGCACCAGTTGGAGATGTTATTTATTGTATTTATTTTATCAGTGATTGTATTTCATCCATGGCTATGCCATTGTACTTATGTAAATTATTTTATGTACTTTGTACTCTCTTGAGAGAGATGATGTAAATTATATTAATGAGAAGAAATGAGATGTTCTAGATTTGGTTTACGGTTTTCCGAGTTGGTATCGAAACCGCTTGTACTATGATGATCATTATGGCTTTACGTTAAAAGTGGGAATGGGCATTAGGAACATTGGATTTGGTGTTTAAAATGAATGTAGTTTTATAATGTTTTTATCTGGAGGGTGAATTAGTCCCCTCTTTTGGGTTGTACATTTGGCCATACTTGGCCATGTATGTTGTCGACATATCGAATCGACAACCGTATCTTGTGCATGTTATCTTTTTATGTCAAAAAAATTATCTTGTGCTCTTTTGGCTATTACCCTTCGGGGTTGCATGGCGGGATGTCACATGGAAAACTCTTTCTTGTCTTTCTCGTGCTTTTGCATAATGCTAAAACAATTTGATTTCTTCAATTTCTTTCTATTCTATGCACTTAGCCATTCACTATATTCGGTTGTTTTGTTTATGTTGTTCAATTCTTTTCCTTTTTCTTTTGCCAATCAAATATCATTTATCCAACTACAACTCATTTTTAAACAACTTGTCCTAGATTTGCTTTTTTTTTAACTCTCTATTCCAACATGTCTTTTCACTATAATTTATTTTCAAAGCACAAATTTTTGCAACAATGTAAATTCCAACAATTTTCTCTTCTATGTCCTTCTCTATCACAATATGAATAATGTAAAATCTTCTTTTCTTGAAATGACTTCTTAGTATTTGCAAAAACATTTGCCTTTTCTTTTCCTTTACCTTGATACCTGAGACTTTCATACTTAGTCCCCACAATTGAATCATTGAGCTCTTTGATTCCTTGCCCATGCTTACCCAAACCTTTTCCTATATATTCAATTTTATTCAAGATTTTCAAACCAACATTGTCATCTAAATAACTAGCTATGATAGCAGATTCATCATCATTTTCATCCTTTACATTCTTTAGCAAACTACTAAGTGATTGATCAAAGATCATAAATCATCTATGTCACATGAGACTTCACAAATTAATGACTTGATTTCCAATATTCATTTTCTTTTTGGCATACTGTAAACAATTGTTTTAACTTATCAATTTGATCTTTCTATTTGAATTTCCTTCTTCTAGCTTCTTCAACTTTCCTTGCAATTATTCATTCCTTAAACAACTTCAACTCTTCTTTCACCAATTCTTTTTCCAAAAGGTCATTTTCATAAAACTTTTCATACTTTTCCCTTTCTAACTCCTTTATTCTTTCCATATATTCTATATTACTCCTTTTAATATTCATCAATTCTTTATTAACTTTTTCCAATTCTTCTATCAAAAATTTCCTTCAAAATTTCAACTTACTTCGAGTGATCCAAAGTGACACCAAAATCCAATTCTGAACTTCCTCAACACTTCAACAATATTAACTGAATCTATCAAAGCTCTTAGTAACACACTCGCTACAAGACAATATATTCTCCATATCCTACTCCCTTACACAATGTATCAGAGGCCCGTCATGGACATGATAGAAAACATAACATGATACATGACCAAAAGTTTAAAAACATTCAAGCATAGCCACCACTAATAAATAAATAAATAAATTCTAAAGAAAAGAAAATTTTAATTCCAACAATAAGGTATAAAAATGTGCGCAATTTCAATAGTAAAACCAACATGACCATCAAGGTCGCAAGAGAAGTAAATATCAAATTTTGATGGCTATACTTTTTCATAAATAAGAATAAAAATTTTCAATGTTGGTCTTTGCAACATTTAGAGAAATTATCAAAGTCAAATAAATAAATATCAAAATTCAAAAGTTTTCACATTACATGAACTATGTGACTAATTCTAGCCACTAGAGAGGGAGTACGATTCTACACTACGCCTAGATCCAAATTGGGGCGAGTTAAGAGAACACACTCAATCGCACAAGCAACCTAGTCCTCTAAGATTTCAAATACTTCTATATCATAAGATCATTTCGACACAACATCACTCAAGATACCTAGCAACAAAGATTGCATTCTGATCCAAGAAATCACAATCCAACTGAAGAATACCCGACTAAACCTGGTGTGTCCTTGTTAACTTACATGCATCCCCAACTTGAATGTAGCATCTCATTAACAGGATATGGTAGGGAATTAAATACATAAAACTGATTAACAGTGGGTAGGTTTTGAAAAGGAAACCTACCTCCCTATCTTCCCCATATTCGGCACCCATCCTGGAAGGCAACTTTATGAAAGCATAGAAATCAAAATAGCCATTCTCCTTTCAAACACAAATTTGTGGCAAAATAAAACATTCATACAGTCATATACTTGCAAAATTCAACAACCAAGATTTAAGTTAGGGCAAAATCAGGTTCACAAACCAAGATTTCACAACACCATTCTTTTATACTAGCAACGATTATCATTTCTTTCCTTAAACTTCAATGAGGCAATGCAATACTATCTTTCTTATATCCACACACACACACACACACACACACACACACACACACACATATATATTCATGATCATTCTATCAATGAAACAATGCAACATGCATTTCAAGCTAGCATTCACCAGAAGGAAAAATAAAATAAGTCAAACATATGATCCAACATCCTCTTTCACATACTAATGCATAACCCTAAAAGAAGAAAAGAACCTAGTCATTCATACTCAAGAATAATCATCAGAGTCTATCTAACCCTATAAAAAGAAAAGAAGGCACATGCTATCCACAACAAGCCAACACACAAGGACCCACACATGCTCGATCAAACTGAGCAACACACACACCCAGAGCTCCCAATGCTGGAACCACACTTTGATGCCCAATGTAAAAGCCCTCAAACCATCACAAAAATAAATATTTAGTAAAATGAAGTAAATAATCCACTTAAATACAACATCATATTGCATAAAGTAAAAAGATGTAAATAATCCGCTTAAATACAACTTCCAAAAGATAAAAAGGGGGTGTAATTAATTTGCTTGATTACAATATCAAAATAAAAGATAATCTCAACAATAAGATTCAATAAAGTCAATAAATCTTCTCAAAATAGAAACATCATAAATAAGAATCCATAAGAATCATTAAATCTTGCAAAAGATAATCTCATCAATATAAATTGAATAAGTCATTAAATCTTACAACTTGTGTGCTCATTCTAGGTAAAAGCACTATAAAATCATACACAAGGTCCTTTGACAATCATACCATAATGTAACATCCAATAATCATGTTCAACAAGAATAAATGAATCAATATGTTCATCAGTCGCACGAACCAAGTGGTCCACCACTTGCGAGCTGAGAGACGGGAACATGGTCCAGGTGCTTTTCCACCCAACCATGAAGCAATTACATTTCCTCAGATCCCTTCATGAAACAAAGGAAACCCAACCCTACACGAAATTTCTAGCTACCTAGAAACAATTGGCAGGAGGGAACACTTGATGCAACCCTGATGTCTGAATGTGCATTTCTAAATAATGAAAAGCAGATTGTCTCACAAAAGGATGTGTTAGGGATATATATAAATAAGTTTTTCTAGACAAATAAATATTTATTTCAATGTCATCTCAATTAGATCTAATCCTTTAAATAGTAACCTGGTTCAATTACCGAAAAGAGGAAAAGCCATCTCTGAAGATCCACATTTAACATCCTAGCCCAAAAAGTAACCCAATAATATTCCTAGATAAAAATCTACCTTCTTTCTCCAAGAAGTAAATAAGAAAGTAAATAAATAAAATCAATGAATAAAGATCCAAAATCACCTATGACCATCTCTACATCCCTTCCCCATGCATCAATAAAGAAAGCACACTTTTCGATCAAATAGTAATGAAGACCATCATAAATCTTTTGAAAAACAATATAAATTTTGTAATCTGATTATATTCTCAATTCGTATAAATACACGATTTAAATAGATTGTAGAAACTAATGATTTTACTTAATATTCTAATATTGTTTCATAATCCAAGAAATAAAATCAAATGATGAGGTTTGACTACTCCACTCTCATACAATGAGGTTTCATGCATATTTATGTTTAAAAATATTAGTTCTATCTTTCCTCAAGATCAATAAATAGAATAAAGCAAATCAATGTTCTCCAATAAATCATTTCAAATCCCTTTTCCAAAACTCTAATCAAGGAAACACACTTTCAAAGCAATAATCCATCTTTTGTTCATACAATTGCATCCATAAGTTTGTCAAATTTATATAATTTCTAATCCATATTTCAATCATATTTCAACATATAATAGTCATTCTAAGTTTTACTAATCAATCCTACTATCATATCTGTGATAGGAACTATCTTAGTCCATTTATCTATATAATGGAAATAAGTTTATATAACATTCAGACCTTGCTGTCATTTCTGTAACAGGAAGTCCAGAATCAAGAAAACAGTCTTCCTGTGCGACAGGAACTGTAACTGAATAAAATAAAATACAGTACATAGTTTTAGAACTTTTACTATCATTCAAGATAATGTTTAGATAACGTTTTGAACAAAAAACTATAAAGGAACAGTTAGCTACAAGAATCTCTTATTAACACCTAAGTTTATATTACTTGTACCTTGTTTTAATCTTTAAGAAGAGGTCGATAAATAAAGACCGAATCTATGAGATTTACAGTGGTATTACTAGTGTCTGATAGAGAATAATTTTAATTGTGTCTAGGGTTTTAGCTATGTTTCCAACAATAAACAATATCAAGGAGACATTTTTACTTATCATAATAATAAAGAAACAACAATCTGCCAACAAAGAAAGCAAATAGCCAACAAAAGGTCATGTGCAAGTAGCAAATAAAACACTGGCGACCATCTCATATCAGGTTGATCCACATAGAAACACAAGATGAAGGTATATTCAGCTCAGGTTTGAAGAGAAATCCATTCTTACCAAACAACTAGGCGGCCAAAGAAAAGAGATCTATCTAAGGTTGCAGCCAAGAGAGAAATAGAATAAAAATATAGGATTAAATCAGACTAGATAATAAGTTTAGAAGGCCAATCACTTAGATTTTTAAGGCGCTATTAACACATCCAAACAACAGGTCGATGCCAGGAACAAGAGAGATCTAATCAACAAAACAAAGATAAGGAACTGGCTAAGGTTAGTCATTTTTAGAGGGTTGATTTCCAACAGCTAGAACGATAGGGTGATTGATTTACTCTAGATAAAATAAGGAAAACAAAATCACCAAGGAGAAAACAAATAGCCAATAATTATTGCATTCATAAATAAGGAAAATACCTGGTCAGTTTCACTTGCTTAGAGGGGTTGACTGTACCTTGTTCGCTCACTCCTTCTACCTCCAAGCACAACCTTCCCATTCCTTTTTGTTGCTTCTTCAACCAAAGCTATTGGTCGCCTGTAGTTGATTATGTTTTCTGCTAACCTCCTTTGTTTTTATTCCAAATCTACCCTAAAATTGGCATTCACCATTCTAGGTTTACCTTTCCTTTTTAGTTAACTGAAGTTCACCTTTGATTTGCATGAGAATTAACTATTTAAAAAGCTCACAAATTTCTCTTTATACTGAAATATCATCTATTTAATTAACTTACTGTTGCATGTATGACAGTAGGTTAAATTTAATTCTTTTATTCATTTTCTAAATATAATAGTACTATTAATATACTTTATTGTTTTTAATTAACAGAAAAACACTCTTAATCAATCAAGAATAATTTATATATATATATAATTTAATATAATTGTTTTATATCTAATTTAACATATTGTCTTCCAAACATCTATACTCATATAAATAAAAAGCGTTATTTATTATTTATTTAAATATATAAAATACAACCATATATATATTCACTATTTAAAAAAAGACAATACACCATTTATAATATAACTCAAAAAGACATTAATTTTTATAATCAAATCATGCATTCGAAAAGGATTTTCCTAACAATTAAAAACACAATAATTTTCTAAGCATCTAAACATCAATCACATTTATTATCCACACAATTAATGCATAATAAACCTTTCAAAATGCAATATGAGACTACGTGAGCATGTGATTGCATCAGAGTTAAGTATCCTGAACAGTTCTTGCCAAGTGGCTATAACATCTCTACCTCAACCATGTTCTCGTCTTTGACAAGTACCTACATTCATTTGCACTCAACTCGACGTCAATAGGTTAGTTCCCCAAAATATAACAAAAGCAAATCATTACTGTGTATGAAGAAAAAATCGATTAAATCTAAACTAATAAAACCAAAAACCCAATAACATAATGAAAACGAATTTAAATAAAAGCCATGACAAATAATCAATGAAATAAAGACTTTTACCGAAATCTGTATTGTTTCCTTTGGATTGAATGTGGATTGCTCAATGAAGTTGCGAAGTCATAGCTACAACAAGCAAGTAGTGTGCTCAAGAGATCAATGTCAAAAGATCGTGAGAGTGCTCAATCGACGCGTTTTGTATGCTCAAAGCTCTGTTAAGTATGCCTGAGAATACGATCGAAGAGAGAGACTCAATGAAGGAGATGAGGGGGGTTTATATAGGTTGAGGATCAATCAACGGTCCAGATAATTCAGAAGAATCAACGGAGGAGAACAGTTGAGGAACATGCAACGAATGAGAAAATGACATGTGTCTTGCTTTCTTTTGCATGAGAGGAGTTATCAAGAATAGAAGAATGAGTTAACTGAAGAGATAAATCAATTAAAAGAACAAAGCAATCAGTTAAGTGATTTAAAACAAGAAGAAGGGATTTGCATGAGAAAAGAAGATATTTTGCTTTATTAAATATAGAAAGCTTGAGTTATATTAGAGATAACTCAAATTAGAAGAAAAAGCAACTTAAATAAATAATTGATTTATTTAAATTTAGAGGAGATATTTTGGAAGAAATAATTAAATAATTAGAATTATTTAATTTAGAAGATTTGAAAGCAAATTAAATAAATAAATTTATTTAATTGTTTGTGCATGATTTTAGAAGAATGATTTTGATTTAATTAAATAATTTAAGAATTATTTAATTGTAGATAAGAGGGAATTTGTTGAATTAATTAAATAATTAATTTAATTAATGTGGAATTGAAATTTGAAAAAAGAATAATGATTTAATTAAATAATTAAAATTATTTAATTGTGGAAGAATAATAGAGGAATTTGATTTAATTAATTAAATAAAGAGAATTTATTTAATTAATGTTGAATTTAGGAGATTTAGAAGAATTTGGTGAAATTAATTAAATAATTAGATTATTTAATTAATGTGTGAAATGCAGGTGATTAGACAGATTATGAAATGCAAGCGATGTGGCGACTTGGTCATTTTAGAGTGTCTACATTTTGCCCCTCTTTGATGCAATGCAGCTTGTAGCGTTGCGTCAAAGAAAATAATTGTTGAAGATGTAATACAATTTTATTGCCCCAGTGTAGATAGTTGCCCCAGCGCATGTCCCTTCGAGCGGGAAGACGGGGAAGCGGCAGAAGAACAGTGTTGACGCTTGACCAGAAGAGGACGCGACCAGAGAGGAGGAAAAGCAGCAAGGGGTGGGAAGAAAAACTAAGGGTGGGACACTATAAATAGGTCCCATGGTGACCACAATCCTCATTTGCACCCTAGGAGATTCTAAATTTAGAGAGGAGAGCTTCCAAACCTAGTTGAGAGAGAGTTGAGCAGACAGCGGGGAGAGATGCCGATTCCAGTGCACAGCCATCGGGCGGAGCTGGTGCGGACCTACAGGAGGCCAGCAGGAGCTCCGGCAGCGGTAAGTGGTCGAAAACCCCTTGGTCATTTGTTGGTTGAGGGTAGATTAGGGCTAGGTTTAGGTAGGGTGAGCTAGGTTAGCCAAAAGCGCTTTAGGATTGCACGACGCGTATGGTAGTCGGTTATAGCACTTTTGACGCGCCACAGCGTGGCTGGTAGTCGCTTGCAGTGCTAATGGTAAAATTGCATCGCTTTTGGTTAATTTGCTAGCACCGCAGCGCATTTGGCAAAATCCCGCAGTGCACTTGGTATAGAGGTACAGCGCACTTGGCAGGGTAGGTTAGCGTGATTGGTGGGTAGGTGGGAAAATCGCGTCGCTTCTGGTAGGACAGAGTGGTGCGGTTGGTAGGCTGGCACGACACACTTGAAAAATAAGGTGCATGTGGGAGAGAAAATCATAGCGCAGTTGGATAAGCAGTGAAGCGCGTTTGGCAAGGGGGTACAGTGCTTGTGTATAAATTAAAGCGTTGTTGGTTTAAGTAGCAGAAAAATTAGGTTGGAAGTAGAATAGGGGGTTTAGAATAGGGATGGCCATCCTAGCCGACAAGAGGGGTAAGAGATGGTGGGGGGTAGCCTAGCATAGCCCATGGGTAGATAGGTTTTGAGGGATTGAGTAATGAAAAACTAACAAGTGAGTTGCTATGGATGCAGAGGATCTTGCCACCACTGATGTCGCGGGAGCGACACCACACGATAGCACACGAGGTTGTTCAGCTGACATAGGAGGAGGACGCATTCTTGGAGCATGTGGGACTGTGGCATGTGGCCCACCTGACACACATTAGGGTGAATCTCGCCCTAGTGACAGCAGTGGTAGAGAGATATCACATTGAGACTTCGTCGTTCCACTTTCCGACGGGGGAGGCGACAGTGACATTGGAGGATGTATACCGCATCCTGAGGATTCAGATAGATGGAGAGATAGTGGACTTTGACCCGGCATGGGGCGAGGCAGGCTTGGAGGAGGTTTTTTGTACAGATGACCTGTGGATAGATGACGGGGAGATCCGATGGGCAGACATCCCGAGACTCTGTGATAGGATTCGATGGATAGTTGCGTCACTGATTGGCGGCTTCCTGTGTCCAGACAGGAGATCCAAAGGTTTATCAGTTGGCTAGGGGACTGTACTATCAGGGATGTTCACCCATGGAAGACAGTATGTGTGGGGACCCTGTGTGTTGGGACAGCTATATCATGACATGCACTACTGCATGTATAGGAGAGGTAGGAGCCTCTCAGCAGGGGTGACTTTATTACAGGTATGGGCGTGGGAGCATATTCCAGTGATCTGACCCATGGCACAATGCCATCGAGACAGGGGTGAGCCATATGCATTCTTATATGATGGGGTGATGACACATCGGAGGATGGGGTCTGTTAGCTATTGGAGGCGGCAAATTGACGAGATGGACCTGTTCATATGGAGGCCCTGGTTACTATGCGAGGAGTGGGATGACGAGCACGAGCAGCTCATGTACTGCGGATAGGCACGATATCTGTTCAGGAGACGGACAGATATGATAGAGAGATATCTTCCAGAGCGAGTTCTCAGGTAGTTTGGATTGCCACAGGGACTACCCGTGGGGGAGGCCACACATGCCAGGACACGGAGGGAGGTTGGAGACTGGGATGTAGAGATCCCAGTGGCTACAGCGTTGGCAGAGGTACGGGGACTTGTCCCCATGAGATGGGATTGGGACTCTGGGCTGGCAGACCCAGGGACATTGCCAGAGTATGATCAGTACTGGCAAACACACAGGCCGATGAGATTGACTACACCAGGTGTAGCAGGGGCAGTGGGAGAGGTACTAGTCCTTGGAGGGGAGGCTAGGATGAGACAGCAGGCCAGAGCAGCTAGGCAGTAGGCAGTGGGTCAGCAGGCAGGTGGAGAGGGTAGCGGCCAGCAGGCCGATGTGGAGATGGTAGAGGCAGTGGGCCTAGTTGTAGAGACTAATTTGCAGAGAGCAGAGCGACTACTGCAAGAGGAGATAGCCCGGAGGACTCGCTTAGAGCTCCGGATGGCACGACTGAGGAGGGATAGGGATGCAGCGCAGGCGGATGCGAGGCAGGCAGAGGCCACAACCCACGCATAGACACAAGCAGCCTCAGCAGCACAGACAGCCCTGGCACAGGTACAGGCACAGGTGCAGGCATACAGACAGCTACAGGCCCAGGTACAGGCACAGACATAGGTACAGGTGCAGCCGCCAGCCGCACCAGCAGCTAATGCCGAGGAGCTAGCACAGGCCAGGAGAGAGAGAGACGCAGAGGTACAGCTGTGGTTGACTGCAGAGGCCACACTCTTTAGAGTGAGGTGGGAGAGAGAGGAGGCACGCCGTGCACTGGGTGCAGACCAGAGGACTTTATACAGTGAGCTCGTCTGAGTGCAAGGTGAGCTAGTATCAGCCGGCAGGGAGGTAGAGTACTACAGGGGTCTGTATGTGGGTGTGGTGCCAGCAGCTCAGCAAGCACCGAGCTACAGAGACAGGAGCAGGTCTGGGGCATCTGGATCTCAGAGGATAGAGCAGTCAGTGTCCTCAGTTAGAGGGCCACTTTTACCGCCAGGGGGAGGAGGAGGACCATCAGGGGGACCTCCACCAAGCACAAGGGGAGGACAGGGGCCACAGCAGGAGGGCAGCTTTACCCACTAGGGCGCATACACTTGTATATTGTATCATACTTGTATCATGTTGGACAGATGCCTGCATGCATTTTGATGTATACTTTGCGGGCTCTTGATAGCCTTGATGTACTATTTTGATGTATATTTGGATGTATACATGCTTTGTATTATTGATGTAGACACAGACATTTTGTATTATGATGACCATTACATGATATATATGATGATCTATTCGGCTCACTGTTGTTCATGCTTTTGTGTATGCATTCCTTGATGTCATAGATGTGATGATATGTATGTATGATTATGGATTCACGTGATGACATATGTTGCGTATAGGATGCTTATAGATGTATGATGATATAGATGTGATGACTAGGGATATTTGACATGTGGGTTTTGCAGATACGCACCAGAGAGAAGAACAGGAGGAGATGGAGACAGAGACTTTTGATCGATGACTGCAATGAAAGCGATATAAAGGTTGGTGGGAATGGATGAAAGATGAGCTTGTTGCAATGGTTTCGCATTTGTATATAAAGAGCAATCCTTATTTTGATATAGCACATGGATAGTTCGCCACCCAGGTATAAAAGACCAAGGTGCAGTAACATCCGAGTGCATGGACGTTGACTCTGCAAGCAAGCGGTTTGAACCTAGATCCCCTTAGACATAATATAACCTTGTTGGAACATGCGAATAAGCCATAGTCTTGAACATAAAATAAACTTCAATACATGTAAATGCAAGAAGAATTATTAATATGTAAGATGCTAGGTCCTAACACACACAAGATAAATAGAATGCTAAGAAAGATACTAAAGATCATTCCCCAAACACGGCACATAGAAAGCAATGACCATGCCCCCAATCCGTACTGCATTGCAACATACCAAGATTATAGATAAATCAAGGTAGTCTTGAATAGGTATTAGAAAAGGAACAAAAGATAAACCATAACACAAATTGACTGACTTACAAAGTAAACATACAGCCAACATATTCTCTTGCCAAAGAGGTTGCTCAAGATAGATTGGATAGGAAAGATAACAGCCTTATCGTAGGAACTCGATGTCCGTTAAAGGGTACTATCTACCAAAAAAGATAATGTCTTGCTGCAGGAAATGCCACATGTCGTAGGAGACACGTGTGTTGGTCTCAACAATGGAACACTTCGCAGAAGACAAGCTTGTGGATCTAGGGCTTGGTTAAGCGGTACTTAGCTGATGTTGGCAATCAGTATGCAGGACAGTAGATGACTCTGGAAGAAAACCTCTTTGCTTTAGGTTTGTGAAGGACTTTTGCTTTTGAAAGGATGCACTAGTTTGCTGCTTGAGTTAGTCAAGTTGAGGCGAATGGATTTTGACAAACGGAAGACTAGAAGGATGAAGTGCAACTGGATTGAGACGGGCGGAAAATGATGGATCGTGTGTGCTTGAGTACTGGATACATCCTTCGTATTCCAGACTGCCTACATACCCTGTATCCACGGGATCAAGGCACACTTACGATGGAAGATGAACGTGATAAATATGTAGTTCTGGATAGAGTGATGAATGGGTCAAGGTGAAAGGAGGGGATCTTATGTACCTGAGTACTGGAAACTTCCTTCATATTCCAGACTGCCTACATACCCATATCCATGGGATCAAGGTACCTTAAGATTGAGAAGAAATGATATGTAGTTCTGGTAGATGTGATGATGTGGGAAAAGTGCGGAGAAGAGGGGAACTTATGTACCTGAGTACTGGATACTTCCTTCGTATGCCAGACTGCCTACATACCCATATCCATGGGATCAAGGTACCTTAAGATTGAGAAGATGATAATATGTAGTTCTGGTTGATGTGATGATGTAGAAAAAAGTGTTGAGAAGATAACAACTTTATCGTAGGAGCGATGTGTCCGTTAAAGGGTGTTACCTGTGGAAATGAGAAAAGATTGAAGTATGCGCTACGAACCACGAACAAGGAACCTCCCCTAGACCTAAGTTAAGGAAAGAGTTGCCCCCATTCTAGTAGAGGAAACTGTATGGGTGACTGCCAAAGAAGACACAGAAAGCTTTGACCTAGGACAAGACAGTGTTAACTGTAGACACAGATCAAGACATGGGGAGACAACGATGGACATTGACAAATTTCCAAGCTATACTAGGTAGGGAAGTGGAAATGCAAACAAGGTCAATGGTTTTATTATGGATGGATGGAAAGTGCGCTGCGAACTGGACAAGGAGTGGACAGGACTTGATAGACGATGGATGCTGACTCTACACATAGTGCCTATTTGCCAGGTTTTCACCAGAGGATGGATTTTTTTTTTTTTGGAATACTCTGAGGATCAGGCATAGAACTTCTTGAGATGGACACTGTTAAGTGGCTCATCTAGAGGAATGCCGTCAGGTGTAGCTAAAGTATAAGCTCCTGATCCATATGCTACTGTGACAATGAAGGGACCTAACCAGTTAGGCTCAAACTTGCCCTTCTTTTCTCGATCTGCTTGATTTCTCTGATTCTCCTTAAGTACAAGATCACCAACTTGAAACCGTCTTTCTTTTATCTTTTTGTTGTAATTACGCCTGAGGCAGTTTTGATAGACATGGAGATGATTAAGTGCGGCAAGGTGCTTCTCATCTAGTAGTTCAAGCTCAGCTAATCTGAAAGTGCGATACTCGTCTCTGCCGATCAGGTCCTGCATGGAAACTCTGAGGGATGGGATCTCGACCTCTATAGGTAGGATGGCTTCAGAGCCAAAGACCAAGGCATAGGGTGTGGCACCTGTTGGTGTTCTGATACTAGTGCGGTAGGCCCATAGGGCGGGATTGAGTTGCAAGTGCCAATCACGACCAGCTTCATTGACCGTTTTCTTGAGGATCTTGAGAATGGTTTTATTGGAAGCCTCAACTTGGCTGTTACTCTGCGGATAGTAGGGAGTTGAAAAGCGATGTCGGATATTGTATTGTGTGCACAAGGCACGGACATCTTGGTTCTTGAATGGTCTCCCATTATCAGTGACAATGGCTTGGGGAATACCATACCGGCATATGAGGTAGTTTAGGATAAACTTAGCTATTTTCTTACCGGTGATATAGGTCATAGGAATGGCTTCCACCCACTTCGTGAAATACTCAGTGGCGGTAATGATAAACTTGTGGCCATTGGAGGATGAAGGGTGGATTTGTCCTACGAGGTCGAGACCCCATTGAGAAAAAGGCCATGGAGTTGTCACAGGTTGTAATTCATGACCTGGTGCGTGAATCAGATCTCCATGCTGCTGGCATTGTAGACACTTCTTAGCAAACTATGCAGCGTCTTGCTCTATTGTAGGCCAGTAATAACCTGTTCTGAGTATCTTCTTAGTAAGATTAGGACCGGTAGAATGCGCGCCACAGACACCTTCGTGTATGTCTCGTAAGGTAGCTTTGGCTTCTTCCGCGTTAAGACATCGTAAGAGGATACCATCGAGACTCCGGCGATATAGTGTATCACCCAGAATGATGTAACAAGAGGATCGACAGATAAAGGTTTTGCGTTGGGTGGATGATAGGTCAGGGGGAAAGGTTTTGTTCTTGAGGTAATCATAGATATCTTCGTACCATGGGGAATTGGGACCAACAAGTTCGCAGATGATTTCAGTAACAAGAACATCGACGGCTGGTATCAACAATTACTCGATCAAGAATTCATACTTCTGTGTATTTGCAGGCATGTCAATCAGTGACCCTACAGAAGCCATAGAATCCGCAGCTTGGTTATGCTCTCTTGGAATTTGCTCAAATGTGATGCTAGAAAAGTGTGGTTTGTAGGCATCCACTAGTTGTTTGTAGGGGACCAACTTTTCATCCTTTGTTTAGTATTCATCTGTGACTTGGCGAATGACTAGCTATGAGTCTCCATATACTTGTAATTCTGTGATGTCCCATTAAACTGCTGTATTGAGACCTATGAGGAGTGCTTCATACTCGGCTATATTGTTGGTGCAAGGGAATGCAAGCCGATAGGACTTTGGAATGTAGTCATTTTGAGGTGTAACAAATAAGATGCGGCTCCTGATCCATGCTGTGTGTAAGAACCATCAAAATACAACTTCCACATTATGGAGGTAGCAAGAGTGAAGAGATTCTCATCAGGAAAGTCTTCTACCATAGGATGTGTATCTTTCATAGGTGCTTTTGCTAGTTGATCTGCGAGGGCTTGTCCTTTGATTGCTTTACAATCCGTATACTCAATGTCAAACTCACTAAGGATCATGACCCACTTCGCTAGTCTACCTGTGAGAGCTGCTTTTGCTAGTAGATATTTCAAGGGATCAATCTTGGCTATCAGATTTGTATGTTGGTTCAGCATGTAATGCCGCAACTTTTGGGAGGCAAACACTACTGCTAAACAAGCCCTTTCCATTGGCGAATAATTGAGCTCATATCCCACCAAGGTTCTACTAATGTAATAAATTGCATGCTCCTTTCCTGTGTCATCATTTTGTGCTAGCAAGGCCCCCAAGGCCAAGTTTCTAGTGGAGATGTACAATATCAAAGGTTTGTCCACAACTGGTGGAACCAATACAGGAGGTGTAGCTAGATACTCTTTAAGTTGATCAAACGCTACCTGACACTTGTTGTCCCATCGAAATGAGACATCCTTTCAAAGCAAGTGTTGAAAGGGTTGACATTTATCTGCTAGCTGTGATATGAAACGCCGAATGGACTGCAACCTTCCCTGAAGGCTCCTTAGTGCTTTAAAATTCTTGGGTGGAGGCATCTCCACTATAACCTTTACTTTCGCTAGATCGACTTCGATGCCTCTACGAGATACAATGTATCCCAACAGCTTCCCAGATGTTACACCTAATACACACTTCTTTGGGTTGAGTCTTACTTGGTATTTTTCAAGCCTGTCAAAGATCTGTCCTAGGACTTGTATGTGATCTGCCCTAGAAGATTTAGCCAATATATCATCAACATAGTCTTCCATGATGTGATGAAACAGATCGTGGAAGATCACTGTCATTGCTCTCTGATAGGTTGCTCCTACATTCTTCAGACCAAACCGCATGACACACCAACAATAATTCCACCAAGGACAAGTAAAGGTTGTCTTATGTTGATCTTCTTCAGCTATCCTTATCTGATTGTAACCCTAGAATCCGTCCATGAGAGAAAGCATCTCGTGACCTGCTGTCAAGTCCACTATAATGTCAATGTTTGGTAGTGGAAAGTCATCTTTGGGACATGCCTTATTGAGATCTCTGAAATCATTACACATGCGGATGCACCCATTGGGTTTAGACACAGGTACAATGTTTGAGACCCAATCTGAATAGTCGATTGGTCGTATAAACTTGGCATCTAATAGCTTTTGTATTTCCACCTTCACCAAGAGAGCTATCTGTGGGTGCATCTTTCTCAACTTCTGCTTGACTGGTTTCACCTTGGGATCAACTGTGAGATAATGAACTACCAGCTTAGGGTCTAGCCCTGGCATATCTGCATAGGTCCATGCAAAGTTGATGGTTCGTTGCAAGAAGTTGTTAAGATTTCTGTGCTTTGTTTCAGATAATGATGCTGCTAGGAATTTGGTCTTTGGATTTTGTTCTGTACCCAGGTTTATCTCTGTAGAATCTTCCACTAGGAGAGCTGATTTCTCTTGATACTTAGATGGCAGGGGAAGGTCAAATCCTCCATCCTCAGGTGCCACAGTTGGGTTTTCACCTTTGGATATGTCCTTTGTTTTTACTATTTTGTGATCAGGAGGTGCCATAGTGTGGTTTTCACCTAGAGATCTTTCTTTGTTTGCACTTTTACGACTGGAGGATTTGGCATTCTCACCAAAATAAGCCGTTGGCTCGAGTTCCATGACAAAACCTGCTTTATGATCACCCAGAGGGATACCTTCCCGAAGTCCCATGAACTCAGCTAAAGCTTCGTCATTCTGAAATACATCTATAACGGGGGCCCCTTGTTGGTCCCAATCAATAAGTTCAGGGTAGACAAGTGTGACATTCGGGGTGTTGGTAGTGGAGGTTAAGGATACGGAGGATAGTGTAAAAATGGAGGATTCTGCGAATAGGTTGGTCATATGGAGGGAAGAGTCATCGATGATATCCTCTGTAGACGTCGAATCAGTGGGAAAAGTGTTAGCTACCTCGTCGAGGATATACTCGATGTCCAAGGCGCGTGGTACCTTCTTACCAAATCCTAACCCTTTCTTATCTAGCTTCTTTGTTACCACAATGGGCTCCATAGTTCCTTGATTCTGTTTCCCAAGGCCACCTTTGCCTTTATAGCCCATATTTTTCACTATCCTTAAGCCATTGCCATATTTCTTGACTGGTATTGTGACTGGTTCTTTCTCCTTATAGAGCCAAGAAGAAATGTCCTCAATAGTTTCCTCTTCCAATAACTGTCCATGTTGGAATTGGGTTAGAAGTGTTGGGGGAGGAATAGCTATTTTTTTGATAACTTTGGCAATGGGTGGTTGGCCGTAAGATTTTGGAGATAGAGGCATCCGCCCTACACAACAAGATTCTGAGATATCATAAGTGCCAAAGCCTATATCTCGGATGCGAGCTGTGATTTTGGGGAGGGGTGTAGATTCACTTGTAGAGGCTTGCGTGAGAGTTTCAGGATCAACATAAAGAGGGGATTCAAGGGCTTTGTCATTTTTAGGCACTTGGTTGCAATTCTTATAGCTTCCTTGCAAGACACGGCAAAATTCAAAAGGATTAGGATCTCTTGGGATGGTGATCTCCGTACCATTGTATGGGAACTTTAGGGACTGATGGTACATGGAGGGAACAGCTTTCATGGCATGGATCCATGGGCAACCTAGGATAATGTTGTAAGGCAGCTCAATATCAAGGACTTGACACCTAGTTTCAAGCATGACAAGGCCCAGTTGTATAGGCAAGTGAATAACACCTTCTGAACGACATTCTGCATCATCATACCCCTTGATTGTAATACTATGATCAGTGTTGACGTGATCCTCAGAGTATCCCAATTGCTTTAGTAACTTTAAAGAACAGATGTTGAGACCAGCACCACCATCTATGAGTATACGTTTGATTTTGCGCTTATGGATGAGAACTTCAATATGCAGGGCATCATTGTGACATGGATCATGGGATGGGAGATCTTTCTCATAGAAGACCACATTGTAGGGTGAAGCAATGTTACCTACTATAGCTTGGAAATCCGCGATCGCTATGTTGTTAGGAACGGAAGACTCTTGGAGGGCTTTTTCTAGCACCACTCTATGTGCAGGTGATGATCGTAGAAGGTCCAAAATAGAGATATGTGCTGGTGTTCTCCCTAGATGTTCGACAAGATTATAATCAGACTGAACCAGAAGCCTAGGTGTAGGTGCACAGATGGTGACATGACCTCGACGAGTAGTAACAACACAATCCGTAGATTTGCCTTTGATCATGAGGGTAGACACTCGACTCTCTTCAAAACGACCTACAATGGAATCGAAGGACGTTGAAGCATGATTGATACCCTTACCTCTATCTTGAGGAGGAGGTGGACCATGATGAGGGAATGGTTCCTTGTACATATCAAGATCCTTGTTCGTGTGTTGCGCTGGTGATTCATCCTCAAAAGTGATTTGATTACCGTCAATGAGGTTTTGGATGAGGTGCTTAAGTTTCATGCAAGATGCGGTTCGATGCCCTTTGCTCCTATGAAACTCACAATATTCATTGTCTCTGTAAAGTGCAGTTTTGTAGACAAGTTCTCCATAAGGAGGAGCATCAGGTAAGGTGATGAGCCCTTTCTGTAAGGCTTGCTGTAAGATTGATTCGATGGGCACTCCCAAGGGAGTGAATTGACGTCGCGGAGGGTAATCTTGTTGGGGCCGCTCTTGTTGTCATTGCTGTTGGTTTGGATAAGGCTGCCTTTGTTGCTGCTGTTGTTGAGGTGGAGCTTGACTTGGTTTGGAGAGCTGCAGTGGTGTTTGCAACGTTTGGACATGCTTAGTATCGACCACCCCATCATTGACCACGTTTTTGTTCTTGTTCCAATATTTGGGTTTATCGTTCGATTGTTGATGAGAAGTGCTATCTTTCGTTTCCTTAAATATTTTGACCACACCCTTAGCAATGAGGGCCTTCTCAATATTGATTCCCTTGTATGTGATTTCATCAAAGGTTGTAGCACTAATAATTTGCAAATGAAAACCTAACTCTTGGTTGAGGTTCTGCACAAATATGCTAACAAGCTGTTTCTCTGGAATCTTGAAAGGGAATTTGCTAGCCATTTGTCTCCATCATTGAAGGAAAGAAATGAAAGTTTCACCATTTTTCTGTTTATTGTTGCATAGATTAGTCATGGAAATCTCATGCTCTGCGTTGTAAGAAAAATGGGTGGCAAACTTCTCTACTAGCTCGTTGAAAGACTTGATACCCGTGGGTAAGTGTGAGAACCATTCTATTGCTTGACCTCCAAGACTGCAAGGAAAGAGACGCATAAGATATGTGTCGTTATGTGAGACCTCGAAGCAAGCTAGATAGAATTCCCTAAGATGGTCTTTTGGGTCACCTTTTCCTTTGTATTTATCGAACTTGGGAATAGTGAAATTTTGAGGAAAAGGGATCATTGGTAATGACCGATCAAAAGGATAAGGACACACTTCTTCTAAAGAGAAAGTCTTTTTGGTGTGGCCAAACATAAGATCAGATAGCTGTTGTTGCACCTCTGCAATCTTTAGCTCCATAGTTGTTGGAGGAGTTGGTAACATCTCCTATTGTCCAACAAGTGGTTGGTGTTGCCCATACGGAAGATTATAATGTAAGCCATGCACACTGGTGTTATAAGGGTCATAAGATTGGTTGGGATCGTACGGGTTGTACGATTGGTTCAGATTGGGTTGGAATTGGAGGTTTTGATTTGGCAGAGGTGGAGGTGGCGCTAGGTAAGAATGTTGGCTTTGTGAGGGTTGAAGAACTGAATTGGGTGGAGGAAAGCTAAAGTGCGTTTGATTAGACTGTGATGGCGGCACATAGCTTTGGGAAGCTTGATGTTGGAAATGTTGAGAGTGGCTAGGCAATGTGTGAAAGAAGTTGAGCGAGGATGAACGTTGTGGAGGAGGGACATAGGTAGACATGATTTGCGACAGTTGGGGATGATTGAGGATGCGAGTAGAAGAATGTTGTGGTTGGGGTTGCTTAAGGACGAGAGTAGAAGAATGTTGTGGTTGGGGTTGCATGACTCTAATTGGTTGAGAGACATGAAGGTGTGATGATATAGGAGGTGGCATTTGTTGAGACCCTTGGTGCATGGCTACATAAATGTTCCCCAGATTGTAATTTGGTGGGAAACCTTCACGTGATGGGGTAATCAAGATTCCACTTGCGACCGGTGTGGACACTTTAGGAGGTGGTTGCATATTCGACCGAGCTAAGGTGGCTTTCTTAGCTAACTTTGCTTGACATTGGAGAGTTTCTTGTTGGTTTTTATAGATCTCCATAGGAGTCAAAAGTGGTGATATGGGTCTCTCCCCTGTTGGATTTTGAAAAAGGGGGTTCCTATACTGCGAGCCCTGTGTGGGTAAGGGCGTAGTCACCGTGGACATGGTTTGAACTGCTTGTATGGTATCTTGGGCATTGTTGTTCTCCTTGAGAGTGGATAAATCAAAATCTTGAGGTAACTTGGCACCTTGCTCTGCAAGCAAGCGAAAGAAGTGGTCTTGGTTCTCACTAAGGATTTTGTCAAAGGCTGCCATGACTCTAGGCTCTTGTATGATTTCATCAAGATCTTGCCCATCTACTTGAGAGGATTGACCTATTTCAAAGTGTCACTCTTCTTGAGATGGGGCAAAATCTACAGTATAACCTTGAGGGACAAAATCTGGAGGCAAGCCCGTGGTGTATTGGGAAATGCTTTCCAAAGGAACCCTACCTTCTTGAGGTGGGTTTTGCTCAATAGTATATCCTTGTGGTACAAAATTCAGAGGCAAGCCGGTGGTATATTGAGGTGTTCTTACCAAAGGGACCCTACCCTCTTGAGGATTGCTTGGTTCATCAATGTGCGGCATGTTCAGAGAGCTGATTGGTCTTGCCGCGGGGGTACTAGGAGTAACCTTGGGAGTAATGTTGAGACGACCTGATTGTGGTGTGCGAGGAGGTGACTTACGCTTCTTAGGGACAACTTGCCTGGATTTCATAGTTTGCTGGAGCCTAGTGGTTACCATGGAATACACTAGGACAAGAAAGGTAATGCTGGGTTTCTGTGAGATGCTTTGAGAAATGGACAAACTCTGATGCACAAAGTACTGGACCAAAAGCACTATACTGTTTGACCAGAGGTGCAAGACTGTGCAACCAAAAGCGTGCTACTATGATGCCAAAGGCGACGGATTGAGCTACCAGAAGCAAGTTACTGCTATGCCAAAGGCGAGCTACAGTGACCAAAAGTGAGCTACTGTCATACCAAGGGCACTGAAGTAGAGTTTTGCCAGAGGCGGGTTACTGTTATGCCAAAGGTGATCTACTGTACTACCAAAGGTGAGTTGCTGTAATACCAGGGGCGCTGAAGTAGTGTCTGATATTTTTCAAAGGTAAAATTTTGATTTTCTGTTTCTGATTGGATTGGTTTGGCAAGAGAAAATACAGCAAACAAGTGGTCAAAAAATAAGGGACTGACACAACAGATAGTGTATGTTCAAGGCTCCAAACAAGCCCAATGTTTCCACAGGTCTAAGACAATTGCAATAAATAACAAGCACTTTTTATCCCTAGAGACAAGGTTTCATTGTAGTAGATCAGCTCATAGCTTAATACTCCGTCGATAAAAATATCATTCCATAAAGGTGTCGGATATTTAGTATCTTTGCGAGAGACGATAGGTAGGGATATCTCACTCTCCCCTTGGAAAGCTCAAGTAGGTCACAAGAGCTTTATGTCCAAGGGAGTACTATCTCTTCTCAAGGGAGCCAATGGTGAGTATCTTAAGGGTTTAAATCGATTTCCCTTGCACTGATGATTACCGCAATGTTCGGAGGTAGGTCGGGTAGTCTCTATCTAAAATGGTTCTTAGTGACTTTGAGGGACCAACACCTTATGAGCAATGCGACAAGCTACTAAAAGCTTTAACCAATCCTACTAAGAGTTTCAAACACTTCGCTCAATGTGAAAATCATTTCCACAAAGAGCTAGTACACCTCTTTTCAGTTTGGCACCACAAGGTAAGGCTGACGTCGGTTAGGACTTGGCTTTCGCCTTATCCCTCTTATATAGCGGTTCAAAGGAAAACTCTGCTTAGGGTCATCCCTTTTGGATGAAGCGTAATTCAAAAGCAGGCCCTTCTAAAAGAAGTACAGAAAAGTAAGAGCAAGCACGTCAAACAAAGGTTCAATTGTCCCGTTATAAGAAAAATAAGGTGCAACTAAACTAGGCACACACACGTTTGTAGTTGTAAATTGTCCCTTATGAAATGAAGTGTTTGGCATTCATGTCCATTGTCCTTTAGAAAATTGAGGTGTTTGTTCATACATGTCCATTGTCCCTTAAGAAAAGCAGTATGTTCCTAAGACTTAGATTGCAAGAAAAAATTTGTTCAATTATCCTTTTAAGCATGCAATGTGTTTCTAAGACTTAGTGAGATAAATCAAGAGGTCTTCAATGCTCGTCCTGCATGAACATGTTAAAAACACCTATTGGATCTGTGTGAGTAATAAGAAGCTGCGACAAGTGAGTTAGTTCCACCAAAAATTCACAAGTTAGCAAAAAACAAATCAACTTTGACCAAAAGTGCTGCACAATCTTACCAAAAGCGACTTACTGTATTCCAAAAGCGCTGTAACACCGACCAAAAGTGTCACAGAATATTACTAGAAGCGTTGAAAAATAACCAGAAGCGCTGTACTGTGCATCCAGGAGTGCGACACTGTTATGCCAAAAGCAATGTCGTGTATAGCAGAAGCGCTGTAGGATACTACCAGAAGCGCTGAAAAATAACCAGAAGCGCTGTACTATTATGCCGAATGCACCGCACGGTCTTAGATCAGGAACAGATTAGCTTTTGTCAAAAGGACTAGATCAAAATAGGATTTCATGTTTAATTTACTGTTCTGAGCAATAATATCTGATAGATCTGAATAGTGAAATCCAAAAAACTCAAAAGGTATAGCAATACAATAGATTAATGCAACTACCGAAGATACCCCTAAATAAATCAACTTAGGATGTATCAAAAGCAGGTTTGAAAGGCGAATACAACAGCTTGTCAAACAAAAGCACAGATCTGAAATGAGAAAACCCTACAAAAACCCCGAATGAAGTCAAAACCTAATTTTAACCAAAAGTGCTTAACAAGGCTACCGGTCGCACTGTTCTGTGTTGCCGAAAGCGCCGCTCTGTGCTACTAGAAGCACCGCAGTGCCCCCAAGGGCGCTGAACTGTGCCGCCAAGAGCGCTCAAAAATACTGCCAGAAGCGCTGTGCAATATCGTTTGCACTGTGCCGTACTGTGACTTCAAAAAAATAATTTCTCAAAGAAACAAAGGGATTAGTGGGTCCCACTGGGCATGCCAGAATGTGTATGAGGAAAAAATTGATTAAATCTAAACTAATAAAACCAAAAACCCAATAACATAAAGAAAATGAATTTAAATAAAAGCCATGACAAATAATCAATGAAATAAAGACTTTTACTGAAATCTGTATTGTTTCCTTTGGATTGAATGTGGATTGCTCAATGAAGTTACGAAGTCATAGCTGCAACAAGCAAGTAGTGTGCTCAAGAGATCAATGTCAAAAGATCGTGAGAGTGCTCAATCGACGCGTTTTGTATGCTCAAAGCTCTATTAAGTATGCCTGAGAATACGATCGAAGAGAGAGACTCAATGAAGGAGATGAGGGGGGTTTATATAGGTTTCAATGAAGATCAATCAACGGTCCAGATAATTCAGAAGAATCAACAGAGGAGAACAGTTGAGGAACGTGCAACGAATGAGAAAAGAACATGTGTCTTGCTTTCTTTTGCATGAGAGGAGTTATCAAGAATAGAAGAATGAGTTAACTGAAGAGATAAATCAATTAAAAGAATAAAGCAATCAGTTAAGTGATTTAAAACAAGAAGAAGGGATTTGCATGAGAAAAGAAGATATTTTGCTTTATTAAATATAGAAAGCTTGAGTTATATTAGAGATAACTCAAATTAGAAGAAAAAGCAACTTAAATAAATAATTGATTTATTTAAATTTAGAGAAGATATTTTGGAAGAAATAATTAAATAATTAGAATTATTTAATTTAGAAGATTTGAAAGCAAATTAAATAAATAAATTTATTTAATTGTTTGTGCATGATTTTAGAAGAATGATTTTGATTTAATTAAATAATTTAAGAATTATTTAATTGTAGATAAGAGGGAATTTGTTGAATTAATTAAATAATTAATTTAATTAATGTGGAATTGAAATTTGGAAAAAGAATAATGATTTAATTAAATAATTAAAATTATTTAATTGTGGAAGAATAACAGAGGAATTTGATTTAATTAATTAAATAAAGAGAATTTATTTAATTAATGTTGAATTTAGGAGATTTAGAAGAATTTGGTGAAATTAATTAAATAATTAGATTATTTAATTAATGTGTGAAATGCAGGTGATTAGACAGATTATGAAATGCAAGCGATGCGGCGACTTGGTCATTTTAGAGTGTCTACAATTACCATCATATCAATAATTTTTTAATATTTAAATCAACTTTCCAATTACACAAATATAATATCATGATATTACCTTTACACACGTGGGACTTACTCAATGTAAAATAATCATGGTAAATATTCTCTCATCTAGAATAATTATATAGTCTATAAAAATGAGACATGACAGGTTTAGGTCTTCATGAACAAGGCATCTTAGAGCCCATCCATGTCACCATCCATCCACAAGCGCATGGGCTTTGTTTTACATCCAAAGCAGCACAATCCAAAGATGTTGGTACCACCTCCACACCTCCTCTAGCTACTTCTTCCACTCCATGTCCCAGTGCTTCTTATCATGCCTCCAACTCATATGTTGCCATCCCTCCTCCATCGTCCTACCATTCGCAAAAGCATGTGACCATACATCTCCCTCCATCCACTCTTCCTCCACTCCTTCCAACTCCAAATATTCCTATTCTTCAATCCCCTAATCCCTTCATCCAATAGTACACACATCCCTCCATCCACACATCCCGCTCCCTTATACCCCTATCATTCCTAATCATGGCCAACGAATGCACATATCAAACCCATATGAAGCTATTTCCAATCCCATGAGATTTAAAAAAAATTGGATGCTCCCACACATATAATAGAATATCCACAAGAGTGTCAAGAATATCATGCCGTAGGGCATCAATACACAAATTCAAAGCTAAATCCATCTCAAAAGATGCATATGACCACACACCTAAAAGACAAAATGAAAATGGTGTGGGTCCCCAAGAAACCAATAATTACTTCAAATGAATCATCCTCATCTCAATCCACCCCCAAATTCCAAAAATCTCACTCCCCATTAAAATTCCTACAAAGCCTAAGCTGATTTGGGTTCCTAAATCCCTAAATCAACAATCCCTCAATCCCCTCTCCCGATTCCCATTATTCCCCACTCCCCAGCAAAGTTAAAGGCTTCCAAATCTATCAAGATGTATGCCACCATTGGTCTTGGCTCCCCATATTTCCATGACATCTCCACATACTTACATCCCCCAAGCTTATATCCCTTATCTGACATATTTCCCCATCATTCCTCTATGGTCCATGATTTTGCTCCACCGCCCATTTATCCCTCCATCTCCATCCATCACCCACATCATAATCCACCATCCATTCCATTTCCATCTTCCTGCATATACCAACATCCATGCGCATAATGATACATGCTCTAGTCCATGTGCAAACACGCATTAAAATGCTAACATGCTACCTTGCTATTGGAAACAAACACTTGATTCCTCATCCTCCATCCCATCAAAGTAGTAAAAAAATGAATTAAAAAAATTAAAAAACAACAAAAGTAAAGAGAAATCCTTTGTCCAATGGTGAAAACTTGGAAAACAGGCGCCTTGGATAAGTACCATGATGAAAACCTGGAAAATAGGTGTCATGTGTAGACTGATTGTCTATGTACCTTACACTTGGGGGCATGTTGTCTCATCTGATCCTACTATTTCCTATCATATCTTCCTTATCCAATATTATATTTGCATTATTATCCCCTTGATCCAATCCATCCTCCATTCCTCCTATTGATCTTGATAAAGATAGGGGCAAAATGTTGAATCACGGTTTGGACACCTCTTAATGTATCTAATACTTCCCACCATATCCTATCAATCCTATCATTGCAAGCATTGTCATGCCATATATTGAGTCTCATACCTAGACTACGACATGTTATTCCTATGCAACATCATCCTTGGAGATTGCATCCTAGATTCACCCATCCTTCCCTTTTCCCTCCCTTCCATTATCCACTATCATCCATCTGTCTATCTATCCATGATGTTCCCTTGTTATCCAACTGCACTGCAAAATCAAAAAATCCAAAAAAATAAAAACATCCAAAAATATTCAAAAAAACCAAAAAATAGAAAAATCCAAAAAAATTAGAACATTACACAAATCCAAATAAATCAAAAAAGTCAAAAACTCAAAAAAAAAATCAAAACATTTTGAAAATCCAAGAAATAAATCCAAATGCAAGTCATCCTTACTCCAAGTTACCTTATAATCAAAATTTTTAGTCATTTCATATGTTAAGTCAAAGTCTCCCTCCTTATTCTTTGTTCTTTTCACCCTCTTTGTAAGTCGCAGTCTTTTACTTAGCCAATATCACTCTTAGTCGGTGATCTTGTACTTTTTTGTACCCCAGTCAGCAGGTTCAAGAGTTCTAGAACCACTTGATTCCCCGACTCCTCACTCAAATCAACGTCTTAACCTTACTATTCAATCTTGTGATGGTTCATTGAAGAGTCCTTTGTAGTCAGAGAGTTAGAAGTTATTTGAACTTCTGAACTCTTGATTTGGTGGTTCATTACTTCTCAAAATTGCTAATGCCTCAACTGAATGCGCATTCTGGTTTTCAAAGAACCATCTTTTCAATAGCTGGCATGTATGACATGTTGACACCTGTCCGTTTACGTTAAATTTGGAATGTATTGGGGGAAGTGTTTGCACATTTTTCGAATATAAATTAAAGAGGATCATTATAAATTACCAAATACTTTTTGCCACCAAATTTAATGAGATTTAATGAAGATTTAATGAGATTTGATGTGTAGTCTTATTAAAACTACCACCTTGCAACGAAGAGACTTATTTCGCACTGTGACAAGATAATGCTGGAGGAGATCTGGAGTTTGAAGTTAATGGAGGGTCTGCAAAGATATTCATAACCAAGTTAGATGATCAACTCCCCTACTTGCTTTTTCTTGCCTACTATAAATTGAGTACTTTTATTTGTTTAGGTCAAGAAGAACAATTTTTTGTTCATGAGTTTGGGTAGTCAGTTTTCCCTAAATGTTTTACAGGCCTCTCTGGTGTCCCTAATAGTTTCAAAAGCTTTCATTCTCTGGTTTTTGAAAAAAGTCAAGAGGAAATATAAGTATCAGGGGTTCCCAATTGCCTTTGTAATTGAAAATGGTTTGTCTAAAGTGAAGGACACTGATCTTGGACATATAGACCTAGAATATTTTTGGAATAGAATACGACAAGAAGCTGGGTGTCCATTGTAGAGAGAATTGTAAGTAGTGTGTTAGCCTATGCTGGGGGATTTCTACCCACCATGTCATGTCCGGATTTAATTGTCTCCTATGCAAGAAATTATCATCCTAATTCACAAGAAATTTGAACTTTCAATGGCACTGTGATTACTAGAGTTGATTCAGAGGTTGTGTCACATGCATTGAGGTTTCTAGACCATGAGGAGTTTGTTGATATGTCCTAGCTTTCAAGTTTCCTGTACAGGTCCTAGAGGGTATTGATGATAATTCTAAATTTTAGATGAAGGTTATCAAAATGGTGTTTTGGAACCTTTGCCACAAATACATTGGTTTGATAAAGAAGTCATAGATATCATGGCTCGGTCTTCTTTTGTGCTAAGCACAACTGAGAAGTGGCTTGAGAAAAGAATAAGAAAACATGCTGGTTCTTCAGTACAAAAAGAATTTGCCACAAAGGAACAAAACACATCTCAGGTCTCTCATACTCCAAGAGCTACAACTAGTATGGATAACTCTTCATAGAGTTGGCTCACAATCTGGAGGAGATGGAGAACAACCCGAAGATAGTAGGAGACTGAAGACCACATGTGAACTTGATGGCCAACCTGCATCTGTAAGAGCATGAATGGAAAGGAAATTGGATGCTTTGCAACAATTGCAAGCAGACCATGTGACTTATCCCAACTCTCTAGTACCTGACATTGATTCTTTTATTTTCAATCAAATCGGTGAGGATAGTCTTTTCCATTCTTTGTTCAATAATCCCAATTCTCTAGGGTTAAGTGAACCTCTGGAACATAATACCCCTCCTATGTGGTCAGATAATATTGTTTTGAATACTAATGTTGGTGCTAGTGTTTTTGCTTCTCCCTCCCCCTCATGGTTGAAAAAGGTAGTAGAAAAGAAGAGGGTAAGTGCAAGAAGTTGGGTCCACTTTTAGTGGAAGCCAGGGGCAAATTTTTTTCAGAAGTGATGGATTTTGGCAATATGGTTGACAATTTTTTTTAAGAATTTTTGGATGAAATTAAAACCCATTTTAGATGACAATGTCTAGTTTTAAAATATATAATTTTTTTTAGTGTTGAACATATTTTTGTATTTATTATTTATTTCTTAAACAAAAAGCTTAATTTTTTTTTGAAAAAATGGACTTTGGCAATATGGTTGACAACTTTTTTTTAAGAATTTTTAGATGAAATTAAAACTCATTATAGATGAGATTGTGTAGATTTCAAATATATAATTTTTTTTTACAATTTGATTATTTTTTCTATTTTTCAAATAATTTTTGATGAAACTGATCCATAAACTTGAAATATCAGGTTGTCTTATTATTTTAATAACTTTTTATTAATTTTTTTTTTTGAAAAATAAATTATAAGTGAGCAATCTTCAGACAATTCTTTTCAATTTGAAAAAAAAATTAAAAAAATGATAAGTTTAGGTCATCTTATGCGTGACGTACATGAGGGATTTTCAAAACAACAATTAGGGCCAATAAAAAATTAATAAAAAAATATTAAAAAAAATTACAAAAAAATATCATGAATAATCTTCAGTGTGTTACAGATCTTTTCCCAAAAGGATTCAAAAAATTACAATTATTTATTTGTCAAAATATGGTTGGCGTACATGTGCATGGTATGGTAAAAAAGTGACCTTTAAATAGTGGTTTTTAAACATGCCTATTGAAAATCAATTTGTATCATCTAGGTATTAAAATAAATTACATATTTGAAAACTAGACTCTGAGTACTACATTTCATTTTACTAATTTTTTTAAAGATTCAACGTTTAAGTGCTTCAAATTTTTAGGTCAAATGTGACAAATTCTGAAAATTAGGGAAAACACTTCCACTTCTTGGCCAAAAAGTGGACTCAACTTCTTGCACACACCTAAGAAAAGGTATGATCCTATGGTAGACACAAATATAAATACTATAGCCAAATTACTACAAAATACACCTAAGCCCAAGAGGGCTAAGAGGATGTTAAGAATGGTTGTAGATCCCTCTACTGGACACCGTATTTTGGAGACTACAGATCCTATTGGTGAGAAGAACGAGGATGAGATTACCGAAGAAGATTTTTACATGAGTAGAATTGATATGGGACCCTCCACAGTTGAAGGTGATATTTACCATGGCAAGTTTTCTGTGAGTACACTATCAAAAAGGGTCAAAACTGAGCAACGAGAGAAAGCCAAATTGTAGGCTCAAGTGAGAACTTTAACCTCATTTATTCAATCTATTTTAAAGATTACTGCTCAACCTTCAGATGAGACACCAAGTATAGCTATGGATGGTTTAGACCCAAAATATTGCCACAAATTAAGCGATACCAAGTCATAGGTAAAGCTATTGAACAATAGGTAGAGAACACTACTTTTGATGGGATGTTATATATTGAGGAAGCTATGAAATTGTAGACCTTGGTTTCTGACAAGAGGAAGACATTGGCTATGGAATTATAGAATGTTAAAAAGGACATTAGTAATTTGTCAATGGTTTTAAAGGAGGTACAAGATATAACAAAAAATGATACAAGTGTTGTTAGGGTTAGCCGACAGAAGATACCAATTAAATGCATATAAAGATTAAATAGAGGAGTAGAAATACATAGAAATAATAACAGCGACAGACAAGTTTTAATGTGGTTCACCCAAGCTTGGGCTACATCCACCAAATAAAGAGTCCAATATTATTATCCAGTAAATCAAACCGATTACAACCAGCAATCCTTGCAACTCAATACCGCTACAAATGCTACAAAACAATATCAACGGAAACCCTAATCCTTAGCCGCTTTTATCAAGCCTTATGTCAGTTACAAAAATAGGGCTTTTTAATGTTATCCAATGAAAAATAACTCTCGACGCCTTCATAAAATAATAAAAAATCGTGTGAGGTTTCGGGGGTGCTACCCCTGAGCCTTCGTGAGGGCGTTGCCCCTCGACCCTACCCTGTATCACGACAGGGAGTGCACTAGGGGTGCTATCCTTGGACCCCACAAGGGGTGCTGCCCCTTGACCCTATCTTGGGAGTGTTGCCCCCAAACCCCCACAAGGCGCGCTGCCCCTTGACCCCGTAGGAATTTGGGGGGAAACTGGGCCAATAAAAGTGGGGTAAATTTAATCTCTAATTCTGATTAGGCTCCATTTAACAATTGTCCTCATAACTAAACAGATTTTGGGTGATCCTAAAGAAAATGAGTTCATAACCTAGTTAGACACACTTGAATGGAGAATATCTATGATAGGGGGAGTTGAAGATGAAATAAGGAACACACTGGGTCAATATCATTTTGATCTGAAAGATCTAAAAAATAATTTTGCAAATCTTGAAAATAGAAGCCTTTGATGAAAGTAGAGATAAGTTGCTTGAGACCAAAGAAGTAAAATAGAGTTTCAAGAAATTGCTTACTAAACAACTCATTGGCATTGACACAGTGACTGCAGAGTCAGTAGGAAAACTTGGACATATGACATTATATCTCCAAACTTTCAAGAATGAGATCGAGGATATTTATAAAAAGGTGATAAATGCTGATCGAATGATAAGTAAATAGAAACTTCGAGCCCATATCACTAGCAACCCAAGTGGAAAGGTGCTAACTCCAATCATTACCAAGTACAAGACATAAGGCAAAGTTATGAGCATTGGCAGCTCAAGCGGCATAGGCAGATTCAAATATAGGTGAAGGACTAAATAAGGAGGAGACAACACAAGAGGAGGAGGATGTGACAATTATCGATTGATGACTTTTCATATGCTTTATTTCTATTTCTTGCAAAAAAAATGATTGGCTCTGGAGAGCTCTCTTTTAAGTTTAATAAATTATTTAAAAATCTTTTAATTGGCTATCCCCAAGAAGCTATTATTATTTCAAAGACAGTTATGATTGGCAAGGCTATATATTTTGAAAGCCTATGAATGCATAGAATTATTTTTGGTAAACTTTGTTTTGGTAGAAGGTCAATTTTGATGTGATGTTACTTTTTAGTTGCTTTTAAATATATGAATGGAAGTTGGTATAGTGGAATTCAAAGATCGTAAACTTTGTGTTATGGTTGATGAATACTCATTCTTCTTATGTTGAATATGTTGTTGATTTGCTGGCTTTCAGTTCTATATTAAAGTGATTGGAGAATTCTATTCTGGCTCATTGTTGTGGATGTTTTTCTTTCGATGGATACTTTACAATGATGATTGTATGATAATTGATATGAGTTTATGATGATTTTGATGAGATAGTAGTGATTGAAGTCTTTGTGCTTCTTAGTTTTCAAATTACGTAGTGATTTATTGCCTTTAATGCTTTCTAGTTAAAAGCACCACCTTTTTCTACTTTCTGGTAAAAAGCATATATTTCTTCATTCTTTGTACATCATTTGAAGGTAGCTGCACCTTGTAAAATAAGCAGAGTCATAAAATATCATTGCAATCGACTCAACTATTGGTTCAGTTGTCATTTGTTTGGGCGAGAGAAAATAAAGTTAAGTGATAAATATGTACACCAACACTCTAGACCACTCCAGTCGAGTAATCTAGCCAAATCATCTGATCACATCCTTTGTTTTGTTTTAGCCTTGTTGTCAAACCAATCAATCAATCAACATCATCAATCATCATCAATGGGATATATCATTCCCACATCCTTGTGTTGTTCTAGGGATATATCATTCCCCACAATGACAACACTATCCTTAATCAATCCAATCTATCCTTGATCACCTAATCCTTGGTTTTCAGCTTGGTAGGGGCAATAACCTTGTTTTTTTTTGAATCATTTGTGCATTCATGCTTGCTTGATTGTGAGTGTTATCTTGCATTTGTATTATCATCATTTATCAACATTATCTTTTGTCTTGTCATTGTTTATTAGCATTAACTTTTTATTAGAATCATCTTTTGTCTTGCATCTGTATCAGTCCTTGTAACCTACCTACCAAAATGATATCATGGTCTTCAATATCATGGTGCTATTTGGTATAGGGTTGTTTGTGTCCTTTCTCTTTTTGTGTGTCTATCCTATGCATTAGATACATTGTCACCTTGGTCTTATATACCCTGGTGCATAATATCCATATGCTATATCAAAATAAGGATTGCTTTTTACATCTTATAAAGCATAACCAAAGAAAAATCTCTTTGTCCATCAACCCATATATCCTAATAAATATCTATAGCTTTCACAGTTTGATCAATTCTTCTATTCTTTTTCCATCATTCTTCCATCTTTTATCTAACCTTTTCATCTTCATCTACATCTCTCTACCTACTAACAATTTTCTCTCCTTTCATTTCGAGAGCACACATGTGTTCTTTGACCCTACCTGTCCTCTCAAGGGGGCATTATCATCATTCATCTTATTCATTAACTTACTATTTATCTTTCCCTGTCACTCTCACTTTGAGTGACTAGGGCGTCACCATCTCTAATCCACTCATTTTCTTCCAACCATGATCTTCTAAATCAATCTTCTTCTACCAAATCAAACACTATGTTTTAAACTTGTTTGAAATGTTGTTACTTCGCAACACCATCTCAAAGAGGGGCAACATGTAGACACCTAAAAATGACTAATGCATTCCCACATCATATTCATACCATTTTTCTCATCAATTCTTCTAATTCAACATTAATTAAATAATTCCTAATTATTTAATTAAGTTTATCCTGTCATCAATTTAATTCTTCTAATTCAAGATTAATTAAATAATTCCTAATTATTTAATTAAATCCATCACGTCATCAATTTAATTCCCCTTCCAACATTAATTAATAATTTTTAAATTATTTGATTAAATCTAACATTATATCACTTTTATTCTTCTAATCCACTTTAATTAAATTATCCATTTCAATCCTAAATTTCTTAATCTAAAAGAGGGGTAAAAATTTATTCAAACTAAAACAAAAGAAGTACAAAGCATGGGCATTACACAACCCTGTCAATCTACACTAAGTGGTCCAACTTTTGAGACATATCCAGGGGTAATTGACCCTATCCATAATGTTCCAATTTTGCATTTGATCCAAGGCCCATTTGGCCAAACAATTCACTACTCCATTCCATTCTCTAGGAATGTGACTGAAAGTAATAGAGTCCAAAGAAGCACACAAATTAAGAATCTATTTGATAATCAAAGCTAAATGCTAGCTGACATCTTCTAATTGCTACCTATTCAACAAAGTCACCACCACTTGAGAATTAGATTCACAAATGATCCTTCACCACCCAAGATCGCAACCGTGCTCCACTGCATATAAAATGGCAAGAGCCTCCATCAAATTGTTAGTATGCAGACCCTTATAAACATAAAAGATAAACTAAACAGTCCCAAAACTATCCCGCCCAACTCCACCAATACCAATATGCCCAGGATTTCCCTGAGAAGAACCATCCGTATTGATTTTCAACACTCCTTGTGGAGGAGGACACCAACACCCCTCCCTATTTATCTTCCAAGAAAATTTGTTCCACACTTGTTTCCACCAAGGAACCTTTGTGTCCCCAAACATTTGCCTAACAAGCTCCCCATATCCCGCTAAAACAAAGTACTTACCAGATAAATCACTGCTACCCCAAGCCAAAACATCGTGTCCCACCAAGGTGTTGCATTCATGAGAGGCAAGGATCTAAGCCAACTCTTTCCTATCCTCCTCTGACCCTCCTGGCAACCACTCGGAAGAGAGCTTCTGTCTAAAACTAGAAGCTAGCCCAAAATTCTGAGCAACCTTATAATGCTCAATCATATTCCAACCCGCAAGAGTAAAATGATCACTAAGGGACTAGAGGTGAGGATAAGCAGAGAGGATAGTAGAATAACCATCCCAAGAATCCCATCAAAAAAGAGCCTATGAACCCATATGATAGATTCAAAATAGCCCATTCTTGACCAATTGAGCCCCTATTTTCAAAGTATGCTAGATCATAGATCTCCTTCCCTCCAAAGGGAAGCGAGAAACATCAAAATTATTAACATCTTTAATATACTTATGGGTGAGAATACAGGCCCAGAGCTGATGCTGACTAGTACACAAGCACTAATATAACTTGGCTGCGAGAGCTTGCCCATTCAAAATAGTAGATCATAAACCAAGGCCCCCCTCTTTCTTTGGTCTGCACATAGTTTCCCACTTAACAAGACACATCTTAGTAGTCTCCAAGTTACCACTCCAAATAAATTGACGTGTGAGGGCATCAAATTCCCTAAGGAAACACATAGGAGCAGCCTGAACAAAACACCTATAAATAGGGAGAGCTTGGATAATAGACTTCAAAAGAGTCACTTGAGAAGCAGTAGATAACCAATGATGAGTTCAATGAGTGACCTTAGTACTCAATTTATCAAGTAACTTCTACCATGAAGACCTGGGTTGCCTACCAACAACAAGAGGAATACCCAGATAGACAAAGGGAAGAGACCCAATCTGAAATCTCAAAATATTTGCAATCCACCTTTGAATAGCTTGAGGGGTATTAAAAAAGAAGTTAGACGACTTGTGCTCATTGACTTTTTGACACGAAGTAGCTAGGTAGATATCCAAAGCCCGCCTAAAAGAATTTGCTTCTTGAAGATGAGCCATCCCCATAAGAGTAGTGTCATCAACAAATTGAAGATGAGAAAGCTTTGGCAGCCCATTGCCCCAACTCCAACCTTGAATCATGCCTTGGGAAACCTAAGACTTAAGAAATTTGCCTAGACCCTCAGCCATAATAATAAACATATAGGGGGAAAGGGGATCCCCTTGGCGAAGACCCCTGGAGGCCCTAAAAAGCTTAGAAGGTTCCCCTTTCATAATAATAGAGAAAGAAGAAGAGGTAACACAACTCATAGTCCAATTGACCCATTTTGGACTAAAACCAAAGCTTAAGAGAATTCTCTACAAAAAATACCATTTAACTCTATCATAAGCTTTAGCCATGTCCAACTTGATGAACATACATTTCTCCTTAGAAGTCACCATAGAGTGAATGACTTTAGAGGCAACCACCACCCCATCCAAGATTTGTCTACCAACCACGAAACCCCCTCACTCCTTAGAGATCACAGAAGGAAGATAAACTTTAAGCCTTTCTGCAATCAATTTGGTAATAATCTTGTACACCACATTACAAAGAGTAATAGGTCTAAAAAATTCAAGCTGGTTAGCACCTTCCTTTTTAGGAATGAGAACAAGGAAAGTAGAATTCAAGGATTGAAGCATTTGTTTACTATGAAGAGATTCTTGGGCAACCTCTAACAAATCTAGATTTATAATATCCCAAAATTCCTGAAAAAATTCAACAGGAAATCCATCAGGGCCAAGAGCTTTACCCCTATTCATCCCAAAAACAACCTCTTCCTATTCAGACAAAGAAATCAGATGAATGAGGAAATCATTCATCTCATTAGTGATTAGGGAGGGTGTTGGTTCTTTCCCAAATTGGATGCTTACTCCCAGATTTCCCTACAAGGTAGCCATCAATGATCAATAGGATCTCTGGGCCAGGGGCCAACAGTGTAGGAGATAGACTCTATATTTTATCTCCTCTTCTTCTTTAGGCTCTGCAAAACCTAGGGGGGTATTCCCTACTCAACATCCATGAGGATAGGCCTATAAAGGCTGGGATGCTGATAGAAAGCAAATAAGTCCTCCTGTAAGTAGACCAAAACTGTAAGATAAGAGCAAAGGGGCTAGCTTTGGGCCTATTTGCAGTTGTAGACAGAGGACTTGGATCCTAAAACTAATTCTACTGTCCTAATGGTTGTTTTGGAGTTTGATTTTGATTTTATGCTTGGATGCAAAGCTGGACATGGTATATAACACAAACACAAAGCTAGATCAGTGCCTATCCAGGGCTTGGAGTTAGTAGACATACACCTGTGAATGATCAGCATGAACAACTAAAATTGGATTTCAGGGGGATACATATGATACCTGCCTTACAGATATCTCCTAATACAAAGTGTTAAGCTATCTATACTTATGGCATCCCTATTGCAGTATATCTTTGCCAATATTCAATCTGAGAACAATTTAATCTACCCCTTGAGCAGAAGTTAAGAGATCAAACATTCAACACAGGAATTCTATGTTCTAGAATCTTAGACATTCCTTAAATATCCAGACTCAGAAGAAAGATACATGCAATACTGGAGACAGAATTAACAAAACACATGCAAACATAGCATTACTCATATAGGATTAACCATGAAATCAGTGGATTCATGCAAAAAACATACAACAGGAGATACATAAACTCGTAAGTTTTGCTGCACAGAGCAACCAAATCAGCTGTATTGCATTACAGAGCCAAAAATGTTCAACTTTCAACAACCTCTAAAAATGAGTCACACAGTCCCTTAAATACCGCGAGGAAGGTACACTCAGCATTAATTACATGGTTGACTAAAAATCCTGCCAGATACATAGTATCAGAAAAATGGCGCTCAATGCATTGAATGCAGCAGGTGGAAGAGGGGACAGAAGAGGTTCTCGAGCCATGAGCCGCCAGTCGTGGATGTACAACTTTAGTCGGGTACTGGATCCGTCCACGCCATTGCCCATACCTTTGTACTATCGCCATTGATGGCTCAACAACCCGCAACCACCGAGAAAACTGTCGCAGCAATCAAAATGGAGCTTCCCGCCAAAATGTGTTTTACTGAAGGTTCAAATTAGGTAGGAAAATAATCCCACATGCATGGCGCAGAGAGCCTTCTATTACTTTATAAGCATGGTCGCCAAAACAAAAGGTGTCAAGCACTTTTACCACACTCGACACACGCCTCTTAGCCCAAAGCCCATCGCCAAGACTACTACCATCGGCCCAGCCAAAAATCTCTTGCTGACCTCAGTTGTCTCATCGATGCCTACTCCACATTCCCACCTTTGTCGGCATGACTTACGCCGTCGGAGCAACATCTCAAACCTATGCCGATACCTGTCATCATGCCGATGCTTACCTCCGCATATCCGGATGACGTCATCGTCATATTTGCAAAAATCAGGGGATCTCCACAAGATGACTAGTGTTAGAAATATGACCCCCTGGACCTTGATGATGTCACCATCATATCGACATTAGGATGATATTCAGACGATAACCGGATATTTGGAAATATCACCTTGATGCACAAAAATCATGCTCCACTGTAGCTCCACTATAAGATCGGGGTGATATATGAATATGACGGATATTTGAAATGATCACCGCCCACTAGACAATGCATGAAGCTGACAGGTGGATATCTCCCTTCGGAAATATCATGATGCAGATAGGTAGAAAAGTGGATATCACCCTGACATAAGAATGACGTCAGCATCATTAGGGTGATAAAACAACGAACATGAAGTGATAAAACAACATCAGGATGATCTTAACTAAGATCACCCGATGTTCAAATATGATGACCCCGATGAATATCGGGTCATGCTTAGGACTTTGCAGCAACATCATCAAGATGATGACCGAAAACATGATGATGATGACCTCCTCTGAAGAAAATATGATGCTGCAGTTGAAAAATACTGAGGAGGCCTAGAGACTTAGAATATTTTTTGGATTTTTAGGGAAGGTGCCTGCATGTTTACCCCAAACATAAATTATTACTAACAGAGGGAATGCAAGCAAGGATCAAATTCTCCTTGTCTTTAGTAGGAGGAGAATCTTAAAAAAAAAGAGTAGAATAAAACTGTCTAGCCTCTTGAGACAAAGCATGTAGAGAATAAATGTGAAGACCTTCTGAATTAACCACGGAGGAAATATAACTCCTATTATGACGATCCTGCACAGAATGATGGAAGAAAGCAGTATTCTTGTCCCCTTCCTGAAGCCAATCAATCCTAGCCTTTTGTTTCTAGAAAATCTCCTCTCGAAGCTCCCACTCCACTTCTCTCATAGCCTGGGACTCAACTCTTCCTAAAGCATCCAAGAAGCCATAATTCTAATTTTGGTGAGTAATCTCGTCAAGGTGTGCCTGAGCATTCCTCTTCATAGTCTTAATGTTGCCAAAACACAACCTATTCCATCTCTTAAGGTGATATTTGACATATTGAAGTTTCTTAACAAAGGAGTACATAGTTGTACCATAAGCAGGGCCTCCATCTTTCCACCACTGGGCCATTAGATCATACAGGGAAGAATACCGAAGCCACCTGAGCTGAAACTTAAAAGGAGGATTCTTAAGAATAGTAAAAGAAGTTACTAAAAAATTAATTGGCTAATGATCCAAACCCCTCTAGTCAAGAATCTTAGAACTAGTAACCAAGCTGCCCCCACCCAAAAAAAGGAGACAAGAAATCTATCCATCCATTCAGAAATCGCTTCCTCTCCACTCTGTCTATTATTCCAAGTGAAAATTCCATTAGAAGGCTTAACATCCATTAAAGCGAGAGAATCCACATTTACCCGAAAAAGATCAGAAGCATGACCCAACCTAGGCAACCCACCTCTTTTCTCCTCCAAACTCAACACAAAATTGAAATCACCAGCTAAGACCCAAGGAAGATATGGAGCACATGATCTAACATACCTTATATGAGCCCAATGCCAAAGTTTTCCACGAATATCAGTTGGAGCATAAACATTAGTAACCAAAATAGTCTCACCTGATTCCAAAGTGGAGGCAACCATGGAGATAGTAGAATGACTAGAAATCCACCAAAGTGGAGCAATCTTTCTTGGATACCAAAAAAGAGCCAAACCTCTGGAGGATCCTTGAGAACCAATGCACTGACACTGACCAAAACACCAGATACAAGAAGCACACTGAAGCATGAAGTCGACTGAAAGCTTAGTCTCCTAAACACAAAAGATGTTCAGAGAGTGAATTGCAACCAAATCATGAATATCCTTTTGATGAGAAGTGCTATTCAACCCCCTTACAATCTAGGAGAGAATAATCATGGAGGAGATTGGGAAAAGTGAACATCAATTGGTTTAACATACCTAGATTCCATCAACAAATCTCTGGTAAGTTTAATCTTCTCAAGATCCTTTTTGCAACCACATTTAGAAGAGAGCTCAGACAGACCCTTCTTAAGGGGGCATTGTTGCACCCTCAAGGCCAGAGAAGACCCCTTTCTCTTGCCAGAAGCTAGCCCCTCCTTAGCCAAATCTACCAAAACAATATCATATCCTGTATAGGACCATGGGGGACCCCTAGATGATCAGGCATGCCCTGTAAGAATTGACGATCATGACCGGGTCCCCGTTCCTGTACAACATCAATACCCATACCAGTAGCACCAGAAGCCACATCCACTAGAATTCCTTCCTCCAAGGCCAAATTGTCCAACACCTCAAACTGATTAAAGACCTCATCAGTCTGCCTATCGTTTAAAGATCTCTTTTGACCACGTCCCTTAGCCTGAGACTTAACTGACACAAAACCTTCCTTATCTAAATCACCATCCATCATGGAAGATTTCCCTTTGTCTTTTTTAACCACTTTCAGTGCCGAAGAAGAAGGGGAATTATTAGAATGAGGAGCTTTATTTACCCTAGGACATTATCGCTGAAGATGTCCATACTCACAACAAATTCGACAACGAAAAGGAAGGGATTCATAATCGAGTTGCTGAACTCAAGACAAAGAGCCGAGACAAATTTCTAGAGAATTTGGCAAAGGATTACTCAAATCTATCTCTACACAAATATGGGAAAAAGAAATAACCTTTTTTTCAAGGGTTTGTTGAGCAACTGTAACAGGCTTTCCAAGAAGAGCAACAATCCATTGTAAAATAACTTATCTCCAAAACCACAGGGGAAGCTGTGGCAAGCGAACCCAAACAGGTACCCTCAAAGGCAATTCTTCAGTTAAATTAAAACCCACAGGGGAAGCTGTGGCAAGTGAACCCAAACAGGTACCCTCAAAGGCAATTCTAGTTGATTATAAAAGTAAGGTCCTCCCTCAAAAACCTGATTCCTATTAGCCAATTTGGAAAAAACAACCAAAAAATAACTATTCGTAGCCAACATAAGCTCCATGTCTCCCTCAACCATCTTATATTGGAAAAATATATACTTATTATTATCAGGAAATGTGAACAATAGTCTAAACAACTAATCATCTAATAACTCAATAGAAATTGATGTAAATATGAGTAAACAAAGAATATACCTTCGAAGACTGTTTTACCTCTATGCTTCCATTGTTCACCTATCTCCTCTTGATCTTGATGGTAATGGAGCTATGATAAGTGTGTACTTCCTTGATGTTGAAGATGACAAGGGTAGAACGGATATGGGTGGATTATACAATGGAGATGACACTACAATGCAATACTAATGGATATGGATTGATGGAGACATGATTGAATGAATGATAATGATAATGAGGTTCTGTAAATGGTGTGGATGATAACTTTACCAAAGGTACACTGTAATGATTCCTGTAGAGTAAGGTTACTTAAGCTTAGATGGATATAAAAATTGGTGTGAAGACCTTGTTTATATAGGCTAAGAGAAGACCAAATCCAAGTGTCAATAGATCCATGACTGGAGGAATTACCTGTGAAGTGTACGATTGAGAAAGCTTGAGAGAATGTGCGTGAATCAGGAGAGGACAAGTGTCCAAGTCTTCTTCATGAGTTATGGGAGTTAACAAAATAGATTGAAGAGTTAACTGAGATGATTGATCAGTTAACTAGGTTGATTGGGGAGTCAACAAAATAGATTGACTAGTGAACTCAATTGACTAATTAGTTAACTGATTTGATTGATGAGTTAACTAATTTGACTGGAGGATAAATATGACATGTGGGTGAGGGAATATTAGCCAATTAAATATTAAAATATTTAATTACATGTGCAACATGGTGAGGTGGAAAGGTGAGGTGGAATTATGAAATTAGGACTTAGGATAGAGGAATTTGAGATTAATTAAATAATTTAGGATTATTTAATTAGATGAGACATTAGAAGAATTAGGGGATTTAATTAAATAAAATGATTATTATTTAATTATTGGAGGGATGTGAATCATTTAAATAAATTCAAATATTTATTTAATTGATAGAGGAATGAGAATAAAATAAATATTAAAATATTTATTTAATTCGACTTAGCTATTTTTAGGTGTATACATTTTGCCCCTCTTTGATGCAATGTGTTTTATCATGTTGTTTCAAAGAATTAAAAATTTTCTGGTTTTGATACATGCCCCAATTTGCCCCTGGTACAGGTTGATGATGAGAGGATGCCCCCTTAGGAGATTGGACAGGAAGAATGTGATGATAGGATGACTGACAATCTCACGATGAGATAGGTATGAATGATAGGTTAGGGTGAAGAAATTGGTTGGCGTAAGATAAGGGATGGAATGAAAGAGTTGAATGACACGTGATGCAAGATAAAATGATAACACACACAAGCAAGCAAGCAAGCATGCACAAATGCTACAAGAACAAACAAGTTATTGCCCCTATCCAGTTGTAAACCAATGATTAATTGATAATGATTGACGATAGTGTTTTTCATTGCGAGGAACGATATATCCCTAGATCAACACAAAGATGCAAGAAAGATATATCCCATTGATAATTATGATTGATTGACTTGGTTTACGACAAGATTAGGATCAAGACCACTGATTGCGATTGGATAATTTGACAAGATTGACTTTACTCAATTGGTATGGATTAAGGATGGACTTGCATTTGGATCATTACTTGGATTGATTGGACAAGGATGAATGGATCACATGGATAATTGGAAGATACAATTGGATAAACTGTCAGAAAGGACTTGGATCTTAAGACACTTGGAAAAGGTTTTATTATGGAATGAAATGCAATTTGATATGTATGGATGTGGAGGTTGTCATCTTTATGTATGCAAGTATTTTAAGTACTTTGTTTCATCATTGAGCTTTTTAAAATGTTGTAAGAAAATACAAGCATCTAGGTATAATTAAACCATGATGACCTGAGTATTACTTACATGGATTTTGATTTAGCAAGTTAATACAAGCATCTAAGTATAATTGAACCAAGATGACCTGAGTATTGCTTGCATATCAATAGACAAGGATTATACCTATTTCATGTTTAGACCCTTGATGTCCTCGATGCTCATTATGTTGATCATGTCGTTAGACAAGGCTTAACATTACTAAGGATAAACCCACAAACAATAGACAAATAAAATGATTATGCCCCCATCATAGATCCTCTAGTTTTTGACATCCTTGAGTAGAATAAAAAGATATAATAACAAAAATCATGATATAAGACTTAAAACAACCATTAAACCTTTTTGCCTTAGATATATGTTCTTGCAATAACTTGATAGAGTCATGTTTGATGTTTTAGGTAGGTCGGTGTTGTCAAGTGTAGTTTGATGTCTCATTGTCAAGATGATGTTTTAAACCTTGCTTTGTTGCACTGCTTGCTGTCTAGTGATAAAACCATGATCCGGATTGCTATCCTCTGAGTTGTAGCATTCAAAAATCCAATTCACTAACTAGGTCAAGGATTTGCCCCCAGTCAAGTAAAGGATCGAGTTATTGTGGATGAACTGACAATAGACATGACAAATAACGAGCCCTAAGGGACTGACCTAGTGCCTTGGGGGCTCACTGACAAATGGCCTTGCCTATGTGACGACGCAGAGGCAACGTAGTTTGGGGTGTGGACTTTGTGGACCCAAGACCTAGGCGATGGGAAATGGTGTGGATTCGGAAGGACAAAAAGATGGGCGACACAGGATGGAATGGATGGGAAGGGAGCCTCGGGGGCACATGAATGATGGCCTTGCCTACGTGATAGCTTAGAGGTGATGTAGTTCGACAACGGTTCAATGGATTGGGGTTGCAGACGATTTGCTATTTTTGGGATTTTCTAGATTTTGCTAATGTTTTGATGTTTTTGGGATTTTGGGATGGCAATTTGAATAGCCTAAATGCTATATACTGACAAAGGAAGATGAGAGGATTGGATTGTTTTGAAAAAGACAAGGTATATCAAGAGTTTTTCCAAAGCATGTTTCGACATTTTGCTCCTATACCTTTATCAAGATCAAAAGAGAATGGAGGATGAATGGACTCAAAGGGATAAGTATGCAGATATAAAGGATAAGGAAGATATGAGAGGAAGGGTAGGTAGAATAAAGGATGGGATGGGTAGATGAGACAACATGCCCCTAAGTGTAAGACACATAGATAGTCAAACTACACATAACACTTGTTTACCAGGTTTTCATCATGGTACTTAGCCAAGGCACCTGTTTACCCAATTTTCACCATTGGACGAAGGGATTTTTCTTTACTATTTTGACCTTTTTTCTATTTTTCTATTTTTTTTTGGAATACTTGGATGGAATAGGTGGATATGGATAAGGACTCAAGCATCTAGTTTCCTAAAAGGAGGTAGTCCCACTAGAGATGGATGTCATCACATGGACCAAGTCAAGTTTTGTTATGCTCACAGATGTTGGTATGGAATTTGAATGGAAGTGAGATGGAGAAGGTAGATAGCAGATTATGGAAGGTGCAATAGTGGATGATGATGTTGATTATGTAGGAACAAAAGTGGATTATGATGTGGATTATGTAGGGCTTATGCAAGGAAGATGGATGAAACATTTATGCAAAAGCATGGACCATAGGACAGTGATAGGGTAGATAAGTAGGATAATAGTTGAATGATGGGGTGATGGAGGTGTGAAAATGAATCATGACCAACGGTTGCACACACCGTAATAAACATTGAATCTTATGATGGGAAGGTGGTGTAGGAAGCAATGGAGATTTTTGCCTAGTGCATGGGTGATTTAGGCATTTAGGGACCCACATAGACTTAGTACTTTTCTAATTTTTGCTTGTCATGTGGGATAGAAGGACTTGAGACTTTTGGATGGAATGGGATTTTTGGATGGAGGAGGAGAAAGTAGATGGTTGGGATTCTTGAGAGGTGGATGCCTCATTTAACTTGATGGCTTTTTGCTTAGGTACCCAAACCATTTTACTTTTAGACTTTACTTGTGAAGGTATGGGCTTGGGTATATGCAACTTTTGTGTAGCTTCTGAGGTAATTACCTGTTGCTTGGGAACCCACACCTTTTTCATTTTTGTTTTGAGGTGTGTAGTTGTATGTAGCTTTTGAGATGGGTTTTTCTTTGATTCTTCGGATTGATTTCCTAAGGTAAGGACCCTTAGGATTTTTGACTTTATGAAAGGAGGCATCCTAATGTTTATTTTTGAATCTCATAGGTTTGGTGGATCGAGTGGAAGCTTCATGTTTAGACAATATGTGCATTTGTCAGTCATGATTCAAAATGTGTGGGAATGTGTAGATGGATGAATTTGGTGTTGGGAGAAGTGGAAGCAAAGTGGATGGAGGGATAGTAGGAGTTGGAAGGAGTGGAGGTAAAGTGGATGGTGGAAGGTGTATGGTCATATGCTTTTGACATTTGTAGGATGAGGGAGGTGGAATGGCAACATATGTTTTGGGAATATGATAGGGTTTGCGATGGGAAGTGGTGGATTTAGAAGGCATGGAGGAAGTACCAACATCATGAGATTGCTTTTCTTGGGGAGTATAACCAAGGCCATAAGAGGGTGGAGGGACTTTGACATGGATAGGCTCCAAAATACATTGTTCATGAAGCCCTAATCCTTTACCTTGATAGTTCATATTTTGGAGTATGTGGTAGACAATGGGATTATGAGTGATTTGGACACTAGATGCAAGCACATTATTTGATGGGGAAGGTGAAGTGGTAGATAACCATTGCTTCTCTCCTAAGGAAGAACATTCATGGATGAAGGTAGTGAGACTAAGGGGATAGGATAACAGATTTGCAACATGGTCGATAATGGATGGTGGAGGATCATTAGGATCTTGATTATCATTATTCTCACTAATATCCAAGTTATTGGTTTGATCATCTATGTGTACTTGGGAGGCAAGTGTCTCATCAAGGAAAGTTGATGTAGGGGCATCTTGTCCCTCTATATTTTTTTAGTTTTGTTCTAACATTTTGGTGTGCTTGAATAAAGCAGGTTCTTGCTGCAGTTTTGGTGTGTGGTTCTTGTCACTCCTGTCACTTTAGTGACATGAACTCTTTTTGGCTTAGATTTCTTCTTCTTCCTGTCGACCATTTCATTTCTTTCCATTTTTCTACCTACTATTTTGGTGGGGTCGTGGCCATCTTTTATCTCCATGTTTTATCAGACAAAAGCCTCCAATAGTGCATATGGTGGATGTTTCCAGCTAGCAGTTTCAATTTTTTATTCCCTTCTTGGGATCAAATGATTTAGAAATAGCAATAAAAAAACTTCTTTTAAATCTTCATAATGGATGAAAGTCATGTTGCATTCATGGTGATCTAGTTTTCTTCTGGTGGCTCCATTTCTTATTAGCAACGACTGAGTTTTTTTCCCTGGCGGCTATATTTTTTCCTTGTTTGGCACTGTATGGCAATGACAATCATTATTACTGAAGATTTTTCATGGCATCATGGTCTGATGTTGGTGGTTGCAACGTGGGGGAAGCTTCTACACTTTTTGTAGAACCTTATTCTTCTGGAGGGTTCGATTGGCATGAGGAAGGGTCAATGACTGATGAAGTTCGATAGAGAAGGCCGATTGGGATAGAGGATTGACGGTCTAATATAGAGGCCAAAACTTAGATGAAGGAAACAAAGGTTAATAGAGAGGGAGGATATTGTGTGAAGGCCGACATAGAAGAATCCAATCAGATTTTTGGCATTCCTGTTTTGTTTCATTTTTCTGTATATTAGAGGCCGACTATGTTAAGGCTGATGGTGAATTTTGTAATGAATAGTAATATTCAATAATACAAAAAGCTTTTTACATTTACTTCCTTTTGCTCTTGGTTTGAATCTCCTATCATATTTCTTGCATTAAGCTCGTGATTGATTTTTGTGATAGATTTGCGTAGAGATTGGCAAGGCTGTGCCATCAGATTGGTATCAGAGTAGGTTGAGATTGGGTATTGTGAATGTGGTCAAAATGCCTCCAAGAAGGATGGGCATGGGTAGAGGCCAAGGCAGAGGCTAAAAGGACCATGTAGACCCTGATTTGATGCAAACTTTGATTGAGAGGATGGATGCTCTTGAGAGGGCACAAAGAAGAGGAAACCCTGATATTGAAGATTTAAGTGATGAGGAAGAAGAACCCCAGAGAGAAGAAAATGTGGAAGGACAGGGAGACTCAAGAGATGAATTTGGTGAGAGGTTGATAAGGTTAGTGATGAATTTGGGTTCCAAACCCAAGATTGATGTACCAACATATGCTGGAAGTCTTAATGGTGAAGAATTAATTGACTAGATAAATGATCTGGATAAGTATTTTAAATATGAGAATGTAGTAGAAGAGAAGAGAGTAAAATTTTCCTGCATGAGATTGAAAGGTCATGCTGCAATGTGGTGGGACTTTGTCTAGATTGAAAGAAGAAAGAGAAATAAGGAAAAGATTAACTCATGGGATAGGATGGTGGCCAAGTTGAAGGCTAAATTTTTCCCTAGTGACTATTAGGCTAATCTCTTTAAGAGGTTACAAAATTTGAAGCAGAATGAGATGTCAGTAAAAGATTACATAGAAGAGTTTTACAAGCTCATCATCAGATTTGGGCATGCTGAAAAAGATGTGGAGAAGATAGCCCATTATATTAATGGTCTAAAATATAGTCTACAAGATGAGATGAGTCTTTTGTCTCCTAGAAGCCTAGAAGAGGCTTACCAACTTGCGCTAAAGGCAGAAGAGAAGCTCCAAAGGAAGCATAATCAACAAGAAAAGAAGAGAGGAAGAGGTTTTAGAGGAAGGGGACAACGATTTGGTAGAGGACAACAACATCATCAAAGTGAAGAGGCTGGAAGTTCTAGTGGTACAACCCACAATGATAGAGGTGGATTTCAAAATAGAGGAGGAAGATCTTATGGAAGAGGTGGTTCTGAAGGTAGAGGAAGAGGATTTGCCAGAAAATGTTACAAGTGCAATCAAATTGGACACAAGAGTTGGGACTGTACTAAATCTACACAAGGAGGACATTCAAAATTTGAAAGGAGTAATCAAGTTGTTCAAGCTGATCAAGAAAGTGTAGGATCTCCAATTCATCACAAGGATGGAGCAGAATCAGGAGAATCCTTGATGCTCAAGAGAACATTGTTGAAGCCATAGAAGGAAAGTCAAGAGCCAATTCAAAGGAGAGCCTTGTTTAGAAAAAAGTGTAAGTCTCATGGTAAATGCTGTAAGCTCATTATAGATAGTGGTAGTACTGACAATATTATTTCCAATGAAATGATAGAGAAGCTGAATCTTAAAAGGATCAAACACCTAACTCCATATAAGGTAACTTGGTTACAAAAAGGCCATCAAATTTTGGTGAGTGAGCAGGCCTATGTTGATTTTCAGATTGGTAGTTATAAGGATTGTGTTTTATGTGATATAATGTCCATGGATGTGTGCCATGTTTTGCTTGGAAGACTATGGCAATTTGACATAAATTCAGTCTATAATGGGAAGGAAAATACATATACAATTATGATGGATGGAGAGAAGCATACCTTGCTACCCATATAGGAGAAAGAAGAGGATAGAAGCAGCAATAATTAGGTAATGTTGGTAAGTGGAAAAGAATTCTTGAAAGATTTGAAGAAGGAAGAAATTGGTTTTTCTTTGGTTCCTAAACCACAATGTGTAATGACTTCTATGAAGTTGGATGATTTGCCTGTTGAGATACAAGATATGTTGAATGAGAAAATGGATATTGTTGCTAATGATTTGCCTAATTAATTGCCTCCTATTAGAAGCATAATTCATCATATGGATTTGATTTCAGGAGCTAGCCTTTTAAATAAGGATGCATACATATTAACACCTATGGAGAATGAAGAAATAAGGAAGGAAGTTGGGGAACTTTTGAAGAAAGGTTTGATAAGATAAAGTCTAAGCTCGTGTGTTGTTCCTACAGTATTAGTGCCAAAAAAAGGAGGAGAATGGCATATGTGTACCGATTCGAGGGCAATAAATAAAATCACCATAAGATATAGATTCCACATCTCTAGGATTGAAGATTTAATGGATTGTTTGAGTGGGTCTATGTATTTTTCTAAAATAGATTTAAAAAGTGGTTATCACCAAATTAGAATTAGACCAAGGGATGAGTGCAAAACTACTTTTAAGACTAGTGATGGGTTGTATGAATGGCTAGTTATGCCGTTTGGGTTGTCTAATGCTCCTAGTACTTTTATGCGTTTAATGAATAAAGTGTTGAAACCATTCATTGGTAAATTTGTGGTTGTGTATTTGGATGACATTTTGGTGTTTAGCAGGTCAAAAGAGGAGCATCTTGATCATTTGAGGCAGGTTATGAAGAGACTACAAGAAGAGAAGTTGTAGATTAATTTGAAGAAGTGTGTGTTTTTATAGACTGAACTTGTTTACTTGGGCTTTGTGGTGTCAAAGGATGGATTGAATATAGCTATGGAAAAGGTTCAGGCTATACTTGATTGGCCATCACCAAAGAGTATCATGGAGGTAAGAAGTTTTCATGGTCTTTCTAGTTTCTACAGAAAATTTATAAGAAATTTCAATCATGTTGTAGCACCTATTTTGGAGATAATTAAGGGAAGCAAAAGACCATTTGTGTGGACTAAAGAGGCTGAAGAAAATTTCAGATTTCTGAAAAAGAAGGTGAGTGAACAACCCATACTTGCTTTGCTGGATTTTGATAAAGTGTTTCGAGTAGAGTGTGATGCTAGTGGTTTGGCTATGGGGGCAGTTTTGAGTCAAGAGGGTAAGCCAGTTGCTTATTTTAGTGAGAAATTGAATGATGCAAAAAGGAAGTATTCTTCTTATGATTTGGAATTTTATGCTTTGGTTCAATCCCTCAAGAAATGGAGACATTATCTTTTGCCCAAAGAATTTATTGTGTATATGGATAATCATGCTTTGCAGTTTATTAATAGCTAGCACAAATTGAATTAGAGGCATGCTAAATGGGTTGAGTATACTCAGATTTTTAATTTTGTTTTGAAACATAAAAGTGGTCAAATGAATAAGGTTGCTGATGCTTTAAGTAGAAAGAATTTGTTGTTATGTGAGATAAAGACTAACAGTGTGGGATTTAAAAGTTTGAAAGAGTTGTATGCAGAAGATGCAGATTTCGGAGAAGCATTTGCAACTTGCAGTGATCCTGTTTGCAAGAATAAAGAGCCATGGAATGATTATATGATACAAGATGGTTTGTTGTTCAAGGAAAATAAGTTGTGTATTCCTCAAGGCTCCATGAGAGACAATTTGTTGAAGGAAAAACATAGTGGCAGTCTTGTTGGTTACTTTGGACAGGATAAAACTTTTCAGCAGTTGAGCACACATTACTATTGGTCAAGGATGAAGGTAGATGTGAGAAGATATGTGGAGAGATGCAGAGTTTGTCAACATGCTAAAGGGAAAAGTCAAAATGCTGGTTTATATCAGCCATTGCCGGTTCCAACTAGGCCTTGGGATTTTGTGGGTATGGACTTTATTTTGGGTTTACCTCATACTCAAAGGGGTAATGATTCAATCTTTGTTCTTGTTGATAGATTTTCAAAAATGATTCATTTTATACCATGTAAGAAGACTAGTGATGCAACTAACATTGCAAATTTATTCTTTAAAGAAGTTGTAAGGCTGCATGGGATTCCAAGAAGTATTATTTCTGACAGGGATACAAAGTTTGTGGGTCATTTTTGGAGGACTCTATGGAAGAAGTTGGACACAAATCTAAGTTTCAGTTCTACATATCATCCTCAAATGGATGGACATACCAAGTTTGTCAATAGAAGCCTTAGAAATTTGTTGAGATGTCTTGTTGGTAAGTCAACCGGAAATTGGGATCTTATGTTAGCACAAGGTGAATTTTCTTATAATGATTCCCAAATAAAAGCATAGGTTTTAGTCCTTTTTATGTGGTGTATGGTATGCATCCAAGAGGTGTATTTGAGCTTCGTGATCTTGCTAGAATGGAGAAAAGAAGTGCAAATGGGGAAGAGTTTGTTCAAGTCATTCATGACATTTAAGAGAAGGTGAAGAATAACATTGAGGATAGCAATTTGTAGTATAAGAGACATGCTACTTTGAAGAAGAGAGAGCTACAATTTCAAGTTGGAGACCTTGTATTGGCACATCTCCCAAAGGAAAGATTTTCTACCATGACATACAATAAAATTTAGATGAAAAATATTGGTCCTTGCAAAATACTGAGGAAGTTTTCAGCCAATGCTTATGAGATATCACTGCTTGGAGAGTTGAATATATCTCCCATTTTTAATATTGCAGATTTGTATCCATAGAAAGGAGATATAGAAGTTGAAGAAGTTGAAGCAGCTGATTCATCTCATGAAGAACAAGTTGGGACAGCCAGTGTTCCACAACAAATAGAATGCATTCTTGATAAACAAGTGCTGAAGAAGACTTGTAAGAACGAATATTACAAGTATCTTGTCAAGTGGTGCAATCATCCTATTGAAGATACATCATGGCTTGCTAAGGATGAGATCACTAAGTTGGGTCATTCAGTTGAAGATCTCATGAGCTAGAGCTCATGATTTCTTTCAGCCTAGGAGTTTGATGCAGGGGCATCTTGTCCCTCTATATTTTTTTAGTTTTGGTCTAACATTTTGGTGTGCTTGAATAAAGTAGGTTCTTGCTGCAATTTTGGTGTGTGGTTCCTATCGCTCCTATCGCTTTAGTGACATGACCTCTTTTTAGCTTGGCTTTCTTCTTCTTCCTGTCGACCGTTTCATTTCTTTCCATTTTTTTGCCTACTATTTTGGTGGGGTCGTGGCCATCTTTTATCTCCAGCTTTTATCAGATAAAAGCCTCCAATCGTGCATATGGTGGATGTTTCTAGCTAGCGGTTTAGATTTTTATTCCCTTCTTGGGATCGACTAATTTAGAAACAACATAAAAAAAACTTCTTTTAAATCTTCATAATGGATGAAAGTCGTGCTGCATTCATGGTGATCTATTTTTCTTTTGGCAGCTCCATTTCTTCTTAGCAATGACTAAGTTATTTTCCCTGGTGGCTAAATTTTTTCCTTGTTTGGCGACGACTTCTATATGGTAGCAACAGTCATTATTACTGTAGATTTTTCATGGCATCATGGTCTGATGTTGGCAGTTGCAACATGGGGGAAACTTCTACACTTTCTGTAGAACCTTATTCTTCTGGAGGGCTTGATTGGCATGAGGAAGGGTCAATGGCTGAGGAAGTTCGACAGAGAAGGCCAATTGGGATAAAGGATTGACAATCTGATATAGAGGCTAAACTTAGATGAAGGAAACAAAGGTTAACAGAGATGGAGGATATTGTGTGAAGGATGACATAGAAGAATCTAATCAGATTGTTGGCATTCCTATTTTATTTTGTTTTTTTGCATATTAGAGGCCGACTCTGTTAAGGCTGATGGTAAATTTTGTAATGAACAGTAATATTCAATAATACAGAAAGCTCTTTTACATTTACTTCTTGTCGCTCTTGGTTTGAATCTCCTATCATATTTCCTGCATTAAGCTTGTGATTGATTTCTATGATATATTTGCATAGTGATTAGCAAGGCTGTGCCATTAAAAGTGTGTGTTGTTGGATCATGGATAGGACTAGGTGGAGGATGGATAGGAGTAATGGAGGTTTCTTGCTCATGGATGGTTATGGGGTTATGGATAGATGGGGTAATAAGCTCATGACCACGGAATGCATAAAGTTGGCTAAGAGGATCATCATGGTTCGCTTGATCATAGATAGGACCTTGATCATAGACGGGATCTTGATCATAGATAGGATCTTGATCATAGATAGGATTAAATGTGATATGGATGGGATCAATTTGATCATGTATGGGTTCTTCATCAATGATAATATCTTGATCATAGAAAAGATATAGGTTATGGATGGGTTGGATTTAGGTTTCTTTCTCATGTATGGGTATAGGATCAAGTTGTTCATGGATATCTTCTTCATAGGTAATATCTTGATCATGGAAAAGATAAACGTTATGGATGGGTGGAATGAAAGTAATTTGATCTTGATTAGGACTAGGACATGATGTTTTCACATGCTTAGGATTAGGTTATTGACATACCTCTTGGGTTACTTGAATAGAAGTGATAGGATCTTGGATAGGCTTGACATGCCCTTGAGGGTTATCAACATGAGGGGATGATGGATCTTGAATTGGATTCATTGGTGGAGATTTTTCAATAGGCTCAAGGGGTTGTGGACTATATGATGGGGTTGAAGCAATGGACGTGTTTGAAGGCTCTTTGATAGGATCTTGGGTAGGTGTTTTATGACATGGAGATGGTTGGTTCCTTGCTAATAGCCATTGGATCACATCCTTCATGAGTGTATGGGTTGATGGGCAATATAACGGATGGAGAATAACGGTAGAAGGCGTAGGATTATGATTAAGGTTAGGATTGCTTGTGCTGGATGGAGATGACATTGGATGAGTGGATTTTGATTTATCCATAGCTTTTCTTTTGCTGTTATATTTTGGAAAAAGTCTTGGAGAAGATCATTCAAGGATTCTTTGGCTAGTGGATTTAAGCTTGGGGAACTTGATGGTAGTGTTGGTGTAGGACTAGTATGCTTTGGGATATGCATTCTAGGGGACGGTGATGGAGGACTAGTAGATGGAATGGTATACAATTCTAAACTTAAGGTGGTATTTCCCTTGTTAATAGTATCATTAAGACTGGTTAAGGATGCGTGATCTTGGTGTCTAGAGGGGAAAGGTGTCATAACCAAGCTTTTATCAAATGGATAAGGGGATATGTCCTTTAATGAATATTGTTTTGTGGAAGATCCAGTTTGTAAATCCCTAACTTGTTGTAATGCTCGAATTTGTTGCGTGAGTGCTTCTAATGGATTTGTCACATCCTTAGCTTCTTTATTTTTGGGGGCTTCAGTTTCATTTGTTTGCCTTGTTTCTCTCAATTTTTCTAAGTTAAAATTGGAAGGTAACTTTGCTCCTTGTTGTGCTAGCATAAGGAAGTACTTTTTGGGATCTATTGTGATGACTTTGTCCATTAGTTTTAGGAATTTTGGATCTTGAAGTTGTTTAAGGAGTTTCTCATGAGTGATCTCCTCATCATCAGAATTATGCACACTATTGTTTAGGGAACCCATGTTTTTCTTTTTCTTTTAGATTTAGATCTAGTTGAAACCATAAAAACCTTTGGATGGGGGTGAATGTTGGATGAAAATGCTTGTGAATGGATGTTTTTGGTGTGTTTGAGATGACAAGATTTTTCCTAAGGTTTGAATTTTGATCTATTGTTTGCTCAAACAAATGTGTTCTTGAGGTATAAGATAGTCAAAGTAGGGAGAGTTGATCACTGCTATTGATATGGACTACTTTTATCAAGATTACACTAGTGTAGTTCCAAGATGAAGGATGATATATCTTGTTATGAAACTAACTAGATTTTTGTTTTGAGTTTTGGAAGATTTTAATGACACCTTAGTAGGAAACTTGGTTTGTTTTGTTTGATGTTTTTTCTTTGGATGACATGGCAAATGGAAATGTTTTTGAAAAAAAGGATGCAAAATGGATTTGTATGGTTTTCCTGAGATCATAAACAAGGTATATGCAATAATGGGTACCCAAAATTGGTTCAAAATTTTCTCAAAAGTGTATGAGATAGCTCTCTGTTTCGCATGTGCAGCTTCAAATGCACAGGAAAAATGGTCAAATGCACAACTATGTAGGTCAAATGCACAACAATGTTTGGCAAATGCGTAGCAGGATGGGGTGAATGCGCAGTTCTGCAGAAGAATTTTTTTTTTTGTTTCAGTCTTTTGATTTTGGCTTGTTTTAAAAATGTTTCCCGAAGCAAGTCTAGTATTTTTTATAATGATTTGTATCAATTTGTGGTAATAAAACACAACACACACAAAGATTCCATATTTCTTATTACAAAATTTTGACCAAAAAGCAAGCACAATCCTAAGGTTGGCAAGGACAATATTTGATGAGTTCCAACTTAGTTTTTACACCAGCCACTTGCATAAAGGCGCGACAAATAGTAACTTGGTAGTATCGGCTCCCCTCCATGGCACTCACTTCTCATGCATACCAAGTTATAGTTCTTCCGAAGAGTTGAACTTTTTTGTCTCCACACTAAATGAGTGTATGATGTTGGACAACTCTAGACCTCCCGTGTCACCAAATAGGGGTTTTTGGCTTTTCTATAACAAGTGGGTTTTAGTCAAGGCATCCATTTGGGTGGTTACACATGCAGCAATTCACTCTGATAATGAGGCTTCCCAACCTACAGAGGTTACGTTCTACAAGGTTTTGGGGGAAGCATTTATTGGTATAACACAACAGCACCCGTGGTTTGCAATTTTCATCACAAACCCAATTTATTTATAGTGACTTGGAGGTGGCTTGGCTTTAGCTCATTATCAATTAAATTCATCCCACTTGGAAGGAAGGAATTCCAAGGGCAGGCCTCTCTAAAGGTTACACATGTAAAATGATAAGTTTGGCATTCTGGTCACCTAAAAAAGGGGAGAGCATAGGCCTATTATCATTTCCAAGCATAGAGAACAGTGGTTCTTAATCTTCCTAGTTAAAAGAAAAATAACTAAATGTGTTAACTCTACCAAGCATGGAAATTTATAACAAGATAGCAATAACTTGGAAAAGATTGTTTATTTTAACCTTCTAACAAATCTAGGTGTAGATTGTTGCTTGAAGAAATAAACAAGTGTTACTTTCCCCTATTAAGCTATGTGATGGATTGTAGTGCAAGATAGTAAAAACATAAAGAAATTGTTTAGTTTTTAACCCCTAGGTTGGGACTAGATGAAAGTTGTGATGCAACAAAATGATTTACTTTCCTCCTAGTTAAAAACTATGTGAATATTGTATGCAAATTGTATGATAATGCCTAAACCATGCCTATTCAACACTTAGTGTAAAAATGATTGTCTTCAGTGTACATTCTGCACCAAAACTAGATTAATAGTCTCAATTGTTTATTGTTTTCTTCATCACACGATATGCAAAGGGTCTTGATGTCCACCTATAGTCCACAAAAACAAAAATGAATTGAGAAGCTTGCAAATCAAATGTTTAGGTGAAAAACACATAATCTGAAAAATTTAATGGAAATATATTTTGTGATAGAAAAATAGATATTAAAATCAGAATCTACATGAAATTCTATGTTGTTTCAAAAAAAAATCACGAAAATTCGTTAAAAAATGCAAAAGTTATAGCCGTTTGAAGTTTTCAAGGTAAGGTTGACTTTGACTGATAATACCTAATGATTTTGACCCAAAAAAAGCTAAAGATACCTGTACCCCTAAAAATTTTGTCAAATCAGCTTTCCAATGACTATAAATTTGTGAAAATCTGAGGTACTTGCAAAAAGTTATGTCAAAAAGAAAAAAATCGCCTATTTGGGCAAACAAGGGCAAACCTAACAGTCACTTAACAGCTAGAGGTTAGCAAAAAAGTTGGTCACATGGACAGTTTGATGTGTTGCAGTCAAGTTTGTTGTTTGGGTCTTGAAATAGGGTCCTTGGTCACCCAAGTGACCAGGGGCTGAAGGCTTTGAAAAAATTAAAATATTAAAAATTAAACTGAAACATTAATTTTTTTAAAAAAGTTAAACCTAAAAAGTAATGTTAGGGTTTGATTTGATATTTTATTGATTTTTTTTGCTTTAATTTTTTTGTTTTGTTATTTGGGAAAGAATTTTTAAGTTTTTTTATTTACTTGGCTATTAGGGTAATGTTGCAGGGAATGCTAGAAGGGTTGTAGCAGGCATGGGCGGTGCTGGGATCAGAAGGGGAAGTGGACGAGCAGGGGATGACAGGAGGATCAATTACAGAGGGGCAGAGGGAGGAGGAGGGTTCTAGGCAGCAGGATAAGGGGGGATCAGAGGCCTCGGTGGTTGTAGGCTGGGGTGAAGTGAAGGTGTAGGGTAAGGGGTCGGCAGGGGGTGTTTGCAGGCGGGGAGAGGGTGAGCGGGGTAAAGGGATAAGGGGGGATCAGGGACTGTGGGTCAGGGTGCAGGGGTCTAGAGGGCATAGGGGATGGGTTCATAGGGTATAGGGGAGGGATGGGTGAGGGGAGGGTTTGGGGAGCGGGGTGCTGTGTGCAGAGGGAGGCATGGGGAAGCAGGGCAAAGGGGTGCTGGGGTGGGAATAGGGCACGGGGTGGGGGGATTTAGGTGGGCCAAGGGTCGGGGGGAGTGAGGGACAAGGATGGGAGGGAGTGGGGGGAGGGAAGGGATGGGGGTTCTGGGTGTGGGGACGGCCACACAGGGCTTTGACCTTGTGTTTAATTTTTTTTTTTTTTTTTTTATTATGGTTTTAAAAAAATAAAATCAAATCTAAAAAAAATGTTGTGTATTTTATTTTTCTATGATTGTAATTTTTTTTTTTTTACTTTGTTTTTTTTTGTAGATAATAGAAAATAAATTTAATAAAATGCTGCAAAATATTTTTTTTTAAATTTTGAAACAAATAAGCCAAAAATTTTAAAAAATTTCAAGTAACAAAAACTAGAGACATTATATGTCGTTGTTTACCTCTGAGGCCTTCCAAACTCAACGGTGAACTCGATTTTTGCATAGGAGGCCATTTGTGAAAGGTGATTCCCAGATTTATAACAAAACACACCTGAATTTGTTACAAAAATAAAATCAACAGATGCTCACAAACAAGATGGGTCAGATCATGCTGGGCGCTAGAAATTTTATCAGAAAATGTGAACAATAGTCTAAACAACTAATCATCCAATAACTCAATGGAAATTGATGTAAATACGAGTAAACTAAGAATATACCTTCAAAGACCATTTTAACTCTATGCTTCCATTGTTCACCTATCTCCTCTGGATCTTGATGGTAATTGAGCTCTCAGAAGTGTGTACTTCATTGCTATTGAAGATGACAAGGGTAGAATTGCTATGGGTGGATTATGCAATGGAGATGACACTACAATGCAATACTAATGGATATGGATTGATGGAGACATGATTGAATGAATGATAATGATAATGAGGTTGTGTAAATGGTGTGGATGATAACTTTGCCAAAGGTACACTATAATGATTCTTGCAGAGTAAGGTTGCTTAAGCTTAGATAGATATAAAAATGGGTGTGAAGACCTTGCTTATATAGGCTGAGGGAAGACCAAATCCAAGTGTCAATAGATCCATGACTGGAGGAATTACCTGTGAGTTGTACGGTTGAGAAATCTTGAGAGAATGTGCGCGAATCAGGAGAGGACAAGTGTCCAAGCCTTCTTCATGAGTTATGGGAGTTAACAGAATAGATTGAAGAGTTAACTGAGATGATTGATCAGTTAACTAGGTTGATCAAGGAGTCAACAAAATAGATTGACCAGTAAACTCAATTGACTAATTAGTTAATTGATTTGATTGATGAGTTAACTAATTTGACTGGAGGAGAAATAGGACATGTGAGCGAGGGAATATTAGCTAATTAAATATTAAAATATTTAATTACATGTGCAACATGGTGAGGTGGAAAGGTGAGGTGGAATTATGGAATTAGGACTTAGGATAGAGGAATTTGAGATTAATTAAATAATTTAGGATTATTTAATTAGATGAGACATTAGAAGAATCAGGGGATTTAATTAAATAAAATGATTATTATTTAATTATTGGAGGGATGTGAATCATTTAAAGAAATTAGAATATTTATTTAATTGATAGAGGAATGAGAATAAAATAAATATTAAAATATTTATTTAATTCGACTTAGCCATTTTTAGGTGTATACAGTTACGAGTTTTAAAAATTTAGAGTATAAAATTATTAATTAAAAGAAAGGTAAAGACAAATTTTTTTTCTTCTCATTAATCACCATATTAATTTAATTTATAACATTTTTTTCACTTTTATTTTGAGAAAAGTAAATTTATGACCATAAATATTTTTACATCCTTTTTTTTATCTTCATTAATCAATCACTAGAAGATGTGATAATCCACTTTATCTTTTTAGCATAAAGATGGATATTATGGTTAATGTAGCTCGTAATATATATGAATGGATAAACTATGATTTACATCTAATTTGAATAATAATAATTATATAGAGTTAACTATGAAATTAGTAAGTTAATGGAGTGTGATTAAGTGATTAGGCATCTTGGTTTACATGTTGGAGATCAAGGTTCAACTCTCTTGAGAGATATTTTAGCATCATTTGTAGGTAGTATATAACCAGATAGTACTAGAAGGATGCATGGTAGGTGTTGCAAGAAAATAGTTTAGTATAAGTATAAGGTTGATCAAGTGGCTTTCATGTTTAAATAATATAGACCTATAAAAGTCTCATGGATAATATAGTATCATTTTTTCTCTTTGACCTAGATTGATGCAATGTATATAATAAAATTTTGGTTTGTTGATGAAACAATGTTTAAGTGTAGATTGATGCAATGTATATAATAAAGTTTTGGTTTATTGATGATAGATTGATGCAATGTATATAATAAATTTTTGGTTTGTTGAAACAATGTTTAAGTGTAGATTGATGCAATGTATATAATAAAGTTTTGGTTTATTGATGATAGATTGATGCAATGTATATAATAAAGTTTTGGTTTATTGATGATAGATTGATGCAATGTATATAATAAAAGTTTGGTTTGTTGATGAAAAATGTTTGAAGTGTGAAGCACATCACACTTTTATAAAGGAAATGACAAATCCAACACATATTTTTCTAAATTTAAAATGATGTAAACTAATAAAAAGTAAATTTTAGTGTAGTTTATCTTTATATTTTTTAATTTTAACAAATTATTTATCTATATATTTTTTAATTTTAAAAAATATTTGGATATACTTTTATAATAAAACTGACATTATAATTTTATTGCCTAAGAAGTTTTGAAAATGAAATTAAAATTAAGCCGTCTCCATTAATATGCATACTAAATTTCATTTGTTTTCCTTAATTTTTTAACTTATACCAAGAAAGTAACATTAAGATATGCATGATGGGATAAAGGAACTTAAACAAATTACTTTTGCAACACCATGATATACATGTATGCAAAAATACAATTAAAACATGTGCAAGCCTAAATATGGCAGGGGAACTCTTTCATAAAATGTCAAAGTGTTGTGGTCTTATGTGTAGCATTGATTGTAGGATACATACCAAGTCCAAGTGGATCTGTTGGAAAGGCTTTAGAAAACTTGATGCAGGGACTTCCGAAGGTCATAACTTTTGACTCGAATGTGGTTTTCTATGAAATTTTATAGGTGGATGTGTTATGAGGTGGCCAGTGGTTTCCCAGCAACCCTAGTTGGTTGGACCTCATCTTGGCACTTTTTCGAGGCTTGAAACTTTCATCTTGGCCCTCAAAATGGCAAATTACTATTTTTTTTAGATTTTTAAAAAGTTGCTTTTGTAATAAATTGAAACTCATGTTTCAAATTTAGAATATTAGTTGGCATTTCATCCTACCTTAGTTTTAGGAAGCTTTTGGGAAAAATATGGATTCTCAAGATATGATTATAAAATTACCTAAAATGGCAAAATTTGACAATTGTCAAATTTTGCCAAAAAAGGTAATTTTTTTTTTGTTCTCCTAGATATAAGAGAGTTTTCTCTCATTGTAGCAACAAAGTTGATGAATAGAAGTCTTTTTATGTTCCAGTCTTCAAATCTTTGGCTCTCACGTGATTAATGGCAAAATTTTATTAAGTGTATGTTGTGTGCTGCATCATCTGGTATCAGAGCAGGAAGATGGCTTGGAGAGGAAGAGGAAGAGGCAGTCTTGCCTAGATGCATAGAGAAATGCAAAATCTGTAAAGACAAGTAGTAGAACTTACAACATGGATGGAAAACCAAAGACTGGGTAGAGGAGGAGATGAATCTGATGAAGAGATAGGTCGAGGAGGTGCAGATCAAGATACAAAACATGAGGAAGAAGAATTAGAAGGCATGAGTTTTGAAGAGAGGATGCTCAGGGCCTTAGAAGGAAAAAATGAAGGGGTCAAGGTAGATGTTTCAGATTATGTAAGTAGTCTTAAACTAGAGGAGTTGATAGACTGGTTGAATGATATGAGAATTTTTTTTGAATGGAAATCCATGACAAAGGAAAAGAAGGTGAAATTCACATGCACCAAATTAAAGGGTCATGCAATGATTTGGTGGGATCATCTGCAAAAGGAATGATCAAGGAAAGGCAAGGATAAGATTAGGACATGGAATAAAATGGAGAAGAAGTTAAGAGAAAAATTTTTGCCCATAGATTATGCGCAAACCCCTTTTCATAGGTTTCAAAATTTAAATCAGAACCTCTCTTCTATGCAAGATTATACAAATGAGTTTTATACACTGTCTATACGTATAGAGCATCAAGAAACTAATGAACAGATGGCTGCTAGATATGTGAATGGCCTAAAATTCTCTATTCAAGATGAATTAAGCATGCATCGACTCAATAGTATGGAAGAAGCTTACCAAATGGCTCTAAAGGATGAAGAAAAAAAAAACAAACAATACCATCAGAGGAATAGAGGAGGAAGAAGGGGTACATCAACCCCATTTTGAGGAGGTTTGAATTATGGTAGGGGAGAGTTATCCCATGGATTGGAAAAAAAAGTAGATACTCGACAAGATCCTCTAAATCAAGAATGAGGAAGGGGATTTCAAAGAGGTAGAGGTTATGGTAGCGGTAGAGGATGGGAAAACCAGAGAAGGCCTTTCACTTGTTTTAGATGTGGAGAAGAAGGTTATAGGGCATTTGAATGCTCAAATTATAACATGCAAGAAATAAATCAAGGAGGACAACCTAGGGTGAACCTGATTCAAATGCAACATGAAGTGGAAGGGACAGAACTAGAGGTTCCACCAGATGTGGGAGAAAGTCTCATGATGAGAAGAGCAATGGTGATTCTAGAGAAGGAGAAAACACAAGCCAAAAGCTTTGATGGTTCATGGCTTCGAACCAATATCTTTAGAACCAGATGCACTTCGGGTGGCAAGGTATGCCAAGTTATTGTTGATGGAGGTAGTTGTGAAAATATGGTTTCTAAAGAAATGGTAGACAAATTGAATTTACACTGTGAAAAACATCCTCATCCATACTGCATTGGATGGTTTAAAAAGGGAAATGAAGTCACTGTTGATAAATGATGCCTAATTAAGTTTAGCATAGGGAAGATCTACCAAGATGAGATATGGTGTGATGTTGTCCCAATGGATGCCTGTCATGTGTTATTGGGAAGGCCATGGCAGTATGATAGAAAGGTCATACATGATGGAGAGAAAAACACATACACCTTTTGGAAAGATGGCTATAAGGTGATTTTGTTGCCTCTCAAGGATGAAGGAAAATGTGAGACCATGTTGTCTAAAAGAGATCTTGTTAAAGAAATGAAGGTGACAGGGTGTTGTTATGCATTAGTAGTGAAAAAAGGTGAAGAGGAAGACATTTCGGTTCCCCCAGAAGTAGCAGAGCTATAGAAAGAATTTGTTGATGTTGTCCCTGATGAATTACCTGATGGTCTACTTCCAAAGAGAGATATTCAACATCATATTGATTTAATTCCAAGAGCAAGTCTACCCAACCAAGAAGCTTATGGGATGAATCCAACACAACATGCAGAGTTGAATAAGAAAGTAATAGAACTCATAAGTAAATGTGTGGTGAGAGAGAGCATGAGCCCATGTGCTGTACCAACATTGTTGACCCCCAAAAAATATGGAACATGGAGGATGTGTACTGATAGCAGAGTAATTAATAAGATTACCATCAAGTATCAGTTTCCTATACCTCATATGGAGGACATGATGGATGTCCTTGCAAGGGCCAAATATTTTAGTAAGATCGACCTACGAAGTGGCTACCACCAAATCCAGATCCGAGAAGGGGATGAGTGGAAGACAGCCTTTAAGTCTGGAGACAGATTATATGAGTGGATGGTTATGCCATTCAGGTTATCAAATGCACCTAGCACATTTATGAGATTGATGAACACTATACTACGACCTTACATTGGTAAGTTTGTGGTAGTTTATTTTGATGATATTTTGGTATTTAGTAACAACAAAGAAGAGCACTTACAAAACTTGATGATCATCCTTGGTGTGTTAAGAAAGGAGAAGCTCTATGCCAATTTGAAGAAGTGTAGGTTCATGCAGAACAATTTAATTTTTTTAGGCTTTGTCATTTCTAAAGATGGTGTCAGAATGGATCTAGAGAAGGTGAGGGCAATTCTAGAATGGCCTAGTCCAAGTAGCATCACAGAGGTAAAAAGTTTTCATGGCTTGGCCACTTTCTATCGAAAGTTCATTCAAAATTTTAGTAGTATTGTAGCCCCTATAACAGATTGCACCAAAGGAAGGGAGTTTGTATGGACCACAGATGCTGAGGAGAGCTTTAAGTACTTGAAGCAAAAGGTAACAGAAGCACCTATACTTGCATTGCCAAATTTTGATAAGGTATTTGAAGTAGAATGTGATGCCTCCCATGTGGGAATAGGTGCTATGCTTAGCCAAGCTGGAAAACCTGTAGCTTTCTTTAGTGAAAAGTTGAATGAAGCGAGAAAGAATTATTCTACTTATGATTTGGAATTTTATGCAATTGTTCAAGCATTGAGGCATTGGAGACATTATCTAGTTCCCCAGGAGTTTGTATTGTTTACAGATCATATTGCATTGAGATACTTGAATACACAGAAGAAGTTGAATAGTAGGCATGCCAAGTGGGTCTCTTTCTTGCAGGGTTACAATTTTGTGTTGAAGCATATTTCTAGAAAACAAAACCAAGTTGCAGATGCGTTAAGTAGGTGTGTTGTACTTTTGACCACAATGGAAACTGGGGTGATTAGTTTTGATTCCATCAAAAATTGTATGTGTCTGATGATGATTTTTGGGAGATTATGGAACAATTGAAGGCACCAGTATCTGGTAACTTGGATCACTTTAGGGGTGAATATTTTCTACAAGATGGGTATCTATTTAAAGGAAAATGACTATGCATACCAGCTAACTCTATGAGGGAAAACATTCTCAGAGAATTTCATAGTAATGGGTTGGCTGGACATTTTGGCAAGGACAAGACAATAGCCTTGATAGAAGATAAATATTACTGGCCAAAGATGAAAAGGGATATAACTAGGTATGTAACAAGGTGTAGGATCTGCCAAGTGGCTAAGGGACATTCACAAAATACAGGGTTGTATATGCCATTACTAGTACCAACTGCACCATGGATAGATTTGAGCATGGACTTTGTGTTGGGACTTCCATGTACTCAACAAGGCAATGACTCTATTTTTGTAGTTTTTTATAGGTTCTCCAAGATGGTTCGTTTTATTGCCTGTAAGAAAACTAATGATGCAACGAGGGTAGCAGAGTTATTTTTTTGAGAAGTTGCTCGACTACATGGTGTTCCAAAGACTATTACCTCTGATAGGGATACCAAATTCCTCAGTCATTTCTGGAGGACTTTATGGAAGAAGATGGGGACCAAGTTACAGTTTAGTAGTGCCTATCATCCTCAAATGGATGGGTAAACAGAGGTAGTCAATCGAAGTCTAGGAAATTTGTTGAGGTGTATTGTTGGAGAAAAGCTAAAACAATGGGACTTGGCATTACCCCAGGTTGAATTTACCTATAATAGTTCTGTTAACAGATCATTGGGAAAGTCCCCTTTCCAGATTGTGTATGGCAGGAATCCTCAGGGTGTTCTAGATTTGGTACAGATACCAATGAAAGATAGGGTTAGTGATGATGGGGAAGCATTTGCAGAACACCTTCAATAGTTGCAGAAAGAAGTGAGATAGAAGTTGCAGAATAGTAATGAGAGGTACAAGAATATAGTGGATGCTAGTAGGTGACATCAGACATTCAATGAAGGTGACTTAGTGATGGTATATTTTAGAAAAGGGCTGTTTCCTACTCGAACATACCACAAGTTGAAGTATAGGAAAATTGGTCCTTGCAAAATTACAAAGAAGATCAATGATAATGCATATGAGGTTAGTTTACTAGATATTTCTCCTATGTTTAATGTTTCTGATTTATATGCATTCCATGGTGAGGATGATGCTAAAGATAGTCAACCAAAAGTGGCATGGCACCACCACATTCCCCATAAGAAGAAGGAAAAGATTGCACAGGTTCTTGATAAGAAAACTATCTACACTCAGGAAGGGCAGTACAACAAGTATTTAGTACAGTGGGAAGGATTTCCACCAACAGATAGCACATGGATTATAGAGTGGGAAGTGCAGCAGTTGGATCTAGTCAAGTGGTAGCAGTTCGAAGGCACTCACTTGCAGGAGCTGCGTTCTTTTCAACCAGAGGAGAATGATGCAGAGACTTCTGGAGGTCATAACTTTTGACTCGGATGTGGGTTTTCTACGAAATTTTACAGGTGGATGCGTTATGAGGTGGCCAGTGGTTTCCCAACAACCCTAGTCAGTTGGACCTCATCTTGGCACTTTTTCAGGGCTTGAAACTTTCATCTTGGCCCTCAAAATGGCAAATTAATGTTTTTTTCTAGATTTTTAATTGCTTTTGTAATAAATCAAAACTCATGTTTCAAATTTAGAATATTAGTTGGCATTTCATCCTACCTTAGTTCTAGGAAGCTTTTGGAAAAAATCTGGATTCTCAAGATATGATTGTAAAATTACCTAAAATGCCAAAATCTGACAATTATCAAAATCTACCAAAAAAGGTATTTTTTTTTGTTTTCTTAGATATAAGAGAGTTTTCTCTCATTGTAGCAGCAGAGTTGATGAATAGAAGTTTTTTTATGTTCCAGTCTTCAAATCTTTGGCTCTCACGTGATTAATGGCAAAATTGTATTAAGTGTATGTTGTGTGCTGCATCAAAACTCCAAGGAAAAGTAATTGGTAGAAGTAAAGTCAATTTCTACAACTATTATCAACATACCCATACCTTTCTCAAATGCCCTAAATATTAGTCAAAAGATTGAATTCTTCTTAAACATGCTATAAAAATAAATTTAAATTATATTTACATAAATGTCAATTGAAATAATTTAAATTATAAATCAATATAAAATATTTTATTTGAATATTTAAAGTTAAAATAATACAATAATATGGTTATTCTTAAATGAGCATTTAATAATTAAAAAATTCTATTTATAAAATTAAAACAATCATTTATGATTTTTGAAAGTGAATAAGGTGAAAAATTATCATTGATTATTTTGATTATTTGACATATTTGACAATTGAATAGTTTAATAAAGTATAAAACTATCATTAAATATTTGATAGTGAAACAATTTGTTTAAGTGTAACAATTCAATAAGATGTAAAATTACCATGAACTATTTGACAATTAAATAACTTAATAAAATGTCAAAGCATGATTGCCTATTTTTTTTTTAAAGAGGGGTAAAAATTTATTAATTAGGAAATTGCAAGTACAAAATCAAAAGGGCAACCATCCCAAGAGACAATAGAGAACTAAAAAGGATCACCAACACCACAACTAACCAAACCAGAGCCAGGGGAACCTCCCAACCCCAGAGTCCCAAGCAGGGACCACAACTAACTATCCATATCTGCAGAGATCAAATTTTGTAAATGATGAACCCCATCATGGGACAATTGATCCAACCACTAACATTCCAATCTCCCACTTGCTCTGAAGACCACTTAGCCAAGAAATCCACCACATGGTTCAATTACCTAGGAACATGGACAAAAGAAATAAAGTCCATTGCATGACTCAATCAAAGAATTTGATGAACCACTGATGCCAACTGCTAATGCACACCAACCATCACCTGCTCATTCAGTAGATTAACCACAATCTAAGAATCAGACTCACAAATAACCCTACACCATCCCAGAGCACATCCTTGTTCCAAATCATGGAGAATAGCTATAGCCTCCATAAAGTTATTAATCTGATGCCCCTTATAAGAAGAAAAGAAAAAGAGGATAGCACCAGAGCTATCCCTTCCTAATCCCCTAATCCTAGCATGGCCAGGATTCCCCTTGGAAGAGCCATCGGTATTAATCTTAAAGATTCCTGGAGGTGGAGGTGACCACTTGCCCTCTCTCTGAACCTTACTTTTAGAAAGGCTCCTTTTCCTGAGCCAAGAAGAGCCAGAGCCTTCAACAACTAATCTCAAACTATGCGGCATCTACAACTCCCCAATATCTAGCTTAGTAGAGAGATCACATTTAGTTGCTAAAGTCTCCTGAAGCATACTAAGAATCCTCTACCACACTTGCTGAACCTCCAACTTCCTCCCCTAAAAAATCCTTCGATTTCTTTCCAACCACAACTGCCAAAAAATAAAAGAAGGAGCAATATTCCAAGACATTTGCAAAAAGGAATCCTTAGCTAGGGGCCTACCCAAACTGGTCCAAAAATCAACCAAAGAAGAAGCATGAACACAAGCCTATTTCCAAGCACACCACTAATGATGCCAAATCTCACGGGTAAAAGGACATTGAAAGAATAAATGGGCCTGACACTCCTCCCCACCATTGCAAAGGAAATAGATAGAAGGACCTTGAAAGCCCCTTTTCTACAGGTTATCCCAGGTGAGACAATGATTCTGAGCAACCAACCAAAGGAAGTAATTACATTTTGGTCATCCAAATTTATTCCACACAAACAATTAAACAATTTAATATTTAAATAGAGATTTAGAATACACACTTTAAAAATAAAAATAAAAGCTTAAAAAACTATTTTTTATCAAATATAAGAAAGTTACAAATTAAATATAACAATAATCTTAACAGGAATATTATAACCCATTGGCATAAATGGCTTGCAATGTTTTCATTGTTTACAGAGATAACAGTCTTAACAGGAATATTATGGAACACACACTTAGCAAACCTTTATGTTCCCAATGTTTTCTACATGAAATAACCCATCATCATCAGAAGCCGCATCATAGATCAGGGCCATTTTTGAACAACTATATTGCATCAATTTCTATACTCCATTTTCAAGCCATATTTTTAATATTTAAATCCATTATTCCTCTATAAAATCACTATTTCATCGTAAGTCATGAAAATCCATGAGATTGCAGGTTGTAGAACTCAAGGTTGTAGTTGACTATTTGGAGAAAGAAAGAAACTTTTACTTTGGAAAACTCAGGGACATTGAGAATATATGTGCCAGCCCCAAACTACTACAAATTCCAGTATGTTTGATAACCTTAGTTACAATATGGCCTTCTGATGGATAATTGTGATAATAAATAATTTTTTAGGAGATTGTTGAATTGTAAGGTATGTGTTCTCCAATGCAACCTTACCTTGATTAAATCATCTTCATACTTGTAGGCAAATATGAAAGACAATATTTTCTAACATGTAGATGTCCTTTTAGTGCTCCAAATTGAAATGCTCCTATATTGATTTCTCCACGACATGTTTAGGATTTTTGGATGATGCTGTGAAAATGCAGAAGAGAATGTCTTTAAATACCAATACATAGTAATAAATCATGAAAACATGTACCAAGTTAGCTCCCATGACTAGTGAAAATATGGGAATTGAAAATGTTTGAAATTGAATTTTTAAAATTTTGACATCAATAATGTGCACCTTATTAATATAAGTGTAACTTATTAATTGCACCTATCTTTGCACTTATGTTGTGCACCTTTTTAAGATAGGTGCAATTAATGACAAATATTGACAAATATGTGAAGACAAATAATTTTGAAATTTCAAAAGTATAAATATTTACAAATACAATTGATGAAAGATTTAAAAAGAAACCAAACTTGAAAAAATAAAATAGTTAAGTCTATTTAATTAAATTAAGATATTGGATCCAAAATTGACCCAAAAACAAAATTCCTAAATTTAACTATCAATGGAATATATTAATTGAAAATCGTAACCCATTAATAAATTTAGCTTTCCACCTAAAATTATCTCAACTAAATCCAAAAGCAATGACATAAAGCAATACTATGTCTCTTGTAGACTTAGTGAATGCCTAAATGCCAGCTCATAGGACATGATAGTTGTATATTCACGTTTACACGATGTATGCATTTGAACTTATATCATTTATTATAAATGAAAATAAGATATAAGTTTGAGCAATTTATTTTCAGTTTATGTGATTCTTTTACCATCCCTTTTAGAATTGTTACTTTCCTTTATAATGTAAATTTTAATTGTATGCCATATTTTTCTTTCAATGATATTGGTACTCAATATTTATAAATTATTATTCATATTCTACAAGTTTATATTTCAGTTATTTTATGGATTGTAATAACACCCACTCATCTAGAATGATATTTGAGGAGATCCTTTTCATTATGATACCTTATAAGGAAAGTCCCATGACATTTTTCATGTGGAACAAAAAAGATTGTCATAAAAGCTAATGTTTTTATGTGGATTTTGAAAATTATAATGTACCAAAACTTATTTTTATTTTAAATTGATAGAATCAACTTTAAGTAGTAGTTGCACATAATTTTCATGTAAATCAATAATATATGCAATCAAGCATAGAAAGTAATGCATGCAAACAAATAGAATATGCATGCAAAAATGTAAGATAATAAAACCCCTTTTTCTTAAGCCTAGGCTAATTAGAAAAATGCCTATCAATAAATCACAACTATAATCTAGATTTAATTAATCTTAAGTAGTTGAGAACCAATAATTTTAAGAGATTTTTAAAATTAAATGTAAGAGGATAAGACATTTAGCCATTGGAATAATGATGAAGAATTTATGATTGATGCTCCTTAGAATCTCTTCATAGCAATACATAAAAATACATCCTTGGTGTCTTTACTACCTTGGAACTATAGCCATTGAAGTATCCTTTGTAGGTCAAATCTAAACTACTAAATATTGACCTTATACTTTGCTAAAATATTATGATACACAAAATTATCCTATAACCTATAGGATTGATGTCATTGACTGATGTGTAAGAACTTGTGCTATTAAATAATAGATTAGGGATTTTTCCAAGTCACAAGGATCATGTTCTCTTAAGTAAAATGCCTTGATCACATTTTGCTAAAAAGTGTTGATGTATAGAATTATCGTATAACACATGAGATTGACTTGGCTTAATGATGTATAAGAAATACAATATTGAATAATAGATTAGGGACATTGATGCAGACAAGGGATGACTCTAGTTTATAGACCCAATTTTCACACAATGGGCTTCATACACCAACTCTCTCTAGTTTCACAAAGCAACGTCACAATGCACCAATAAGGGTTTCATCACTCCCACCTCAAAAAAGGGCATCTAGGACCTTATTACTCCTTAGGGACCTAATCTCAAGTAAATCAAACACTTACCTTTCACCCGGACCAATGACTCTTAGTATTTTCTTTACAACTAGGCTATTAGCCTTATAGCCCAACTTAAGGGTCTGCTAGCCCATAACTTTTACTATAGATAAGATCTCAATGAAACGAAAACATTTCTGAGCACCCATTATCCTGTTTGTTAACATATCAAAAGATGGGTATAGATTATTTTTGGACATAGGCTTCAAAATCCATGACAGACCTATTTGAAACTAGGCCTATTAGGCCACATTTACAAAGAAGGTGCCTTCAAAACTTGTCACCAACCCCTAATCACTGCAAACAGTCTTTCACCAAGTTGACAAACCTCTAATTTTATAAGTCTCAAGGATTAGATCACTCATTTGATCCACTAACCATCAAACCCTCACTCTAGGCCATTTCCACTAGGTCTTCCATTGGGGTTTATTGAACTTGGAACACTTCACAAATGGCCTACACATGCTCACAAAACCATCAGATGAAAGTTCTATTAACATTTTATCAAAACATTTCCTAGGTTACTCATTCTCACATAGAAAAATACTACAAACAACCCAAGGGCATCACCACAAACTCACACAACATGTCTTTCCTACCTCCAAACCATTTGGAACATCTAACCTACCATAAACCAAGTTATTCCACCGAGTTATAGGTCTGGACAGCAGGTGGAATGACTAAAATCTCATTTTTTTCTTCCTCAAAACCCTTAATAGACTGTAAACAGGTAGTTTCAGAAAAAGGACGTTATCTTTTTCAAATCTTAACAAATAACCCTCAAACCAATTGCAAAAGAGAGTTAATTCATCCCTCCTTCAAATGTATAAGTTTGCAAAGTCTGACAAATCCGTACAAGTACGGAATAAGGCTAGAAACAATAGTTTTGTAGAAAAACACAGGAAAAATAGAGTCTATTTGTATTTTTCTCTTCAAAACTTTCTTCCTCTATGTTCTTTCGATGTGTGTGAAGGGATTTCATACATATTTGAATTAGTTTTCAATTGATCTCAATAGTTTTCCAACTGAATGGTTGGTTTACACTCCAAATTACATGATTGGTTAAGTGACATGCTATGTTTACCACTTTTATTACATTAGACCTTACATCATTTAGACCTTATTTGACAAGAAACTTAAAACATGACTTGACCCAAAACACACAAATTGGTCCTTTTAGTGACCTTATTATATCCAAAATGGTCTATGATGACCTTATTTAGACAAAATGACATTAGAAAACCAAAATGGACTCAAAACTCTTTGAAGACTAGACCTTGAATCCTGATATAACTTCAATTGTTCAAATTTGCCACTAAGGGTTGGGGTGCTCCTGTACCAGACATTATTTTATCACAAGTGTTATCCTCTCCTAGGTAAACCCCATTGATTATGTGTACATATAGAAAGTTAGCTATAATTAACAAACTAATGCAACAATAACCTATCTTACTCATTAACTAATGCAACCTCATGATTTATCTAAAGGAATGCATGCATACACAAAATGAAGCTGTCTAATTAACCTCAAATACAAACCTATTGATGGGGATATATGTTTCAAACACACATATATATTGAGAGGGGGGAGGGTGAATCAGTATATATTTAAATCTTTTATCTTTAGATGTATCCAATCCAATGTAAATATTTAAACTATATGAAACATAAGAATACACACATAACACCAAATTTATGTGAAAACCCAAGATGGGAAAAACCATGTTGAGTCAGTTACTTGGATCTACTATCCAAATCTAGCCTCACAAATAACATAAAGTATACAATGAGTTTTATGGGTACCGACCCAAAGGAGACACCAATCCCCTGATACAATGTTTTATGGGCATCAACCCAAAAGAAGCACCAACTCCTTGATACAATGTTTTATGGGCACCAACCCAAAAGAAGCACCATCTCACTAGCGGAGGACAAGAAACTCTAGTTTTGTGCTTGTGAATGCTTTAGATCCGATGCTTCTATATTATTCTCCAAGGAATGCATAGTTTTGGAGGATATATTGCTTAGGAAGAGAAGTGATGAGCGTAAAGTTCTAATAGATTATAGGACAGTTTATAAGCATGAATACCTTGTTCACTTGTTCATATCATAGTAGTTCTTTTTACGTCTTATTAAACAACATATATGAGTAGACTATATCTGTATTTATATGTAGCCATTTGGGAATGATTAGTGTTTTTATATCCTCTTCTTTGAACAAATTTGTTTTATATGTTATAATTTCTCTCATCTGTATATAAAGTTCCATGATAGATAAACCATAGTATGGTTCATTTTTCAACAGAGATACTTTGTAGTAGTAAGAGATTAGCATTAGTAGCTTGATAATCTTATTATTTAATCAACTTTGCATTTAGTTTATATGAGGCCGATAAGTTTAGTTAACTTCTATGTTGGCTATGAGGCTGATAAGTTAGTGAACTTCTATGTTGGCTATGAGGGTGATAAGTTTAGTGAACTTTTGTGTTGGCTATGAGGCAGATAAGTTAGTGAACTTCTGTGTTGGCTATGAGGGTGATAAGTTTAGTGAACTTCTGTGTTGGCTTGAGGCTGAATAATATCTTTGCATTCAGAGAATCCTCATAGTATTTGTTATATATCGTATCTTTTCATCTATATATAGAAACTAGTAATATCAATAAATATCTTATTTCTAACTGGTGTCATTGATACTATTTTTTTACGCCTATAGAAGGGCAATAGTATAGTGAAGTTTCAAACTATAGAAGGCCAACTGTTTAGTATCTAGTTCTAAACTATAGAAGGCTGACAATATAATGTAGCTTAAATTGTTGAAATCTTATAGCCTTATGTTTCTATGTAGTAAATCAATGATTTAATTGTGTGAAGGCCAATTAGATGTATGATATGTTATCTCTACATAAGGCCATAGTAAGGATGAGATATGTAGGAATATAATCCATTAGCAACTGCCAGTTTTATATATATATATATCATGTAGAGATAACTTTTTGAAAACTTTGATGCAGATTAAAAAAAAGATAAACCTTATCGTGATATTCAAAGGATGATAGGCATGAGTTCAAAACTTATCCTTTTTGGAGAGTCGGTGGACTTGAGAAGACCAAGAGGTCAATAATATTATGATTGTAGAATGAAATTTATCTAGGTTGAAAAATTAACTTAGCCAAGAGATTAGTTATGAAAATGATAGTACCTTATATAACGAGGGTACACTTCATGTGCTATATTTTTAGATGTTACAAGGAATGTGAATTCAAATAATGCCCAAGTAGTCTACAGAAGACTAGAGGTTTTATTATCATGTGATATTATCATAAACTTTTACTTTTGGGAAAAAACAAGAGTATTTGAGATACAATGAGTATGGGATAAAGAAGTTAAACCCTAGAATCAACCCAGAAGGGTTTAGAAAACTTAAATTCTCAAGTCGGTTCTGACATTGATTTAGTCTATTGTATATTATGGTTGACAATAAATGGTCAAGAAACCATAGATCAAGATAGTATAAATTAGAAAAGAGTCTAAGTAGAATTTTAATAAATTTAAATGATTTCTTGATAGAGTCAAAACTTGACATATAGCACAAGAGTGCTTAATTTTTGAGTATTTAAGTAGAATGATAGGAAGTCATAGACCCTTATATTTGAAAGTATGCAAAAAGGGACTCTTTGAAAGGTTAATGTCACCTAAACCCATATATTATGTTTATCCTAGATTAAGGATTGAGTTCTAAGTCAGAATGACTAGGATTGAATTAAGTCAAGACAATTATGTCTAGAGATACTAGCTAAACAAGTCAAACTGTAGGATGAGGTAGTTTCCAAGTAGATTTAGAGGTGTGTGAACACATGAATATGTTTATTGAAAATGTCTATTTATATAGAAACTTTGGCCAAAGTGATGCATTTGTCTCTGCATTCATTAGTTAGTTCACCGTGTCTAGATTGCATAACCTGTTAGAGTGATCATACTTAGCTAGAAGTTTGTCTAGAGTTGTATGGTCGATTGATTTATGTAGGACACAATACTAGAACTTAGATGGAAACTTGTTGGTTATTTATGTCTATACTCTTCATGAAGGGTAGGGTCACTTCTAGGAAAGAAGGTGTGTGAGGGACTGTCAATCTGTAGTTGGAGGTAAAGCACTCAAATGATGCTCTCCCTCTGTAGCAAATGACTCGCTGAGACTTGTGTGACAAATATCAAGATTCCTTATGCAATTTATTTATGATTCGTTTATGATTTTTAAAACTAATGTAAACTTATTCATATTGCCAAGATAAACTTATTTGTAAATGTAAAGTGAACTATTTCCACAATAATTTTTTTTGAACTTGCATATATATTACTAATAAAATATGGAGTACATATAGTGGCCAAGGAGGCCAACTCAAAAATTATACATCATATAATAATACTTAACAATTTTTGCAAGTTAAAAAGATACATTTCATGATGCTTATAAGATTCTTGTTCCATTGTGCATCTTGTATTAGGTGTCCATTTTCGAAGCTTTCTTGCTACCTCCCTGATCAGACTGTACCTATTTTCCTTGATCTGCCTGTACTTGTTCATTTTGGATTGCCTAAACCTATTCCATCATTTCATCCACTAGGTACAACTCATAATTTCCCTTCTACCCTATTATTAACACCAAAGTTTTGTCTTGTAAAATCCATAGTTTTCATTACATTTTCTTCTCTGTTGACTGGTACACTTGGAGTATTGTATCTGTTGTGTACTTCCATGTGCTCTTTGAAGAACTTTGGATCATGTTTCCTATAGTCATGTGGCCAAAACTTTGTAGTTTGTATGTCTGACTTGTATACTATCCCCTCCCCTTCATCAAGAATCTTCATGAACCTGTCTATTGGTACTCTCATGGTTATCTTGGCCTATTCATCAATCATTCAAGTTATGAGCCTAATGAAAGACTCAGTAAAGAATCTTCCCCTCCCCTGATAAACTTTCTCATTTCAGGCCTTGCACAAGGACCATAAAATTTCAATAGAAAAATATTCCAAAAAGACTTTACATGACTGTCCACATTAGCTATAAAACCACATAAAATATCTATATTGGATATACATGTTACATATAAAACACCTGATAATGATTTCAAAAAGAAGGTCCATACACTTTTAGCAAATACATAGTCAAAAATAAATGTTCATAAGTTTCAGATTCATTACAGACCAGACATGGGGAATTTCTATTTCCTAAGGCCAATTTTTTTAAAAGCAAAAGCTATTTAAAGCAACACTTTTTAGATTCATTCACATTAGACTAGACTACACTCAAAGATTTGGACACCATGGAAGACTCTTGTTTTATAGGAAAAAGAGGGGGGGGTGTTTCAAGGGTAAATCCTCCTTTCACTACAAACATTCAAGTGCATACCAACCGAGTTGAATCTCTACTAAGAGAGAGCATTCACCTAACATGTTGGGCTGCCACTTGGAATGATGCAGAAACTTAGATGTTATCAATCAATATCTTAATCTAATGTTCAAATGCTCTTAAAACCCTAAATAAGCAAACAGTAAGTAATTTAATGAATTACGACAAATCCTTTTAGATTAATATGGTAGGCATAGATTAATAACTGGCCATTTTTCAAAGTTCTAGAAGTAGAACAGTTGGGGACACCCCCACTAGCACTCTTGTCCAAGGTACTATTTTCTGTATGGAATCTAGATCTCCTCCCGACACTAATATTCATTGTATCTTCTATTTCTTCCCCAGAAGATGTAGTGGACACCTCCACTAGTGCTCTAGTCCAATGTTGGATGTTCTTCAGGGTGTCAGAAGCTCTTTGAATGTTGATTATCACTATCTAGATTGTTTCTATGTTTGCAACTCTAGAGGACACTATCACTAGCACCTGTGTCTCAAAATGTTCAACTCTGTCCTCTTTCTTTTGAATCCTAAATCCTTGTCTTCTGCAACCTTCTTCTACAACTCCACTCCACAAAATTTGATACCTTTAACCTACAATCAAAAAGGAGTGTGGTTGGGGGTTGTGGTGTTTAGAGGCTTGCCTCAGTCAAGCCTCGGAGAGACATTCAAGTCTTTCGAACATCGTTGTTAGATGAGAGTGTGTATCCCTACAGGATAAAGGAAAAATCTAAATGATAAATGATAGAAAATACAAGTAAATGTCACCTTGAAGTGTAAATCTAATGGAAGGAAGATGCTCTTTCATGCCATGAGGAGATGGAGTAAAATCTACAACAAACAAGCACATTAACAACACAATACTGCTCTGTAAGACAATGAATGCCTTGAATCACTTTAGCCTAAGATCACAAGTTCACAATGTCCATCTAGTTTGCAAATAAAATCCTAAACATGCTTATATATGTAACTACAAACATTTCCACTAAGAATTTCATAATTCAAACTTGAGAGGTCGGCATAGGACCTAAATAACAGTCATAAAATTGACATTTAAATTTAGAGTTGACCTAAAATAGGGCAGGACTAGGGTACTAGCGCCCAAGTCAACCCTCCTATTTTTGTTTAGGGATCATCAAAATAGCACCCTTAGGTCCTATTTGCCATAAGACTTTAGGGTTTTCTCATTGGGATTCACAATTATCATGCAAGATGTTCTAAATGCATTCTAAGGACCCAAGAGCTAAACCTTAAGAGGGAAAAGCCCCCAAGGGGGCATTTTCTAACATAATATTTAGCACCCACTTTAATGTATGTATAAATGCAAGGTCAATACATGCATTAAAGTATGGTCAACAAACACAACAAACACACCAAGCACGGTGAAAACACACCAAACACATTGAAGACAATAACAGGCATGCAAAACACAAAAAAGACAGTTACAGTCATGCAAAACATGGAGAAGACAACATTGAAGACACGCAACAAATAGTGACTATAGTGAATGCAATGATTATTTATTTTTCATTTCCTTTTCTCATATATTAAATGCAAATGTAAGTACAAGGAAAGTAAACACACAACCCAAATGCAGGAGGAGCTCATCACCACTAGTCTTGAAACTACATAAGGGGCAACAAACACACAATACAAATCTCAAAGTGTAGGAGGAGCTCATCACCACTAGTATTAAAACTACACTTGAGAACAAATAGGCCATACAAATCCCAAATCATAGGAGGAGCTCATCGCCACCGGTCTTGAAACTATGCTTGGGAATAGACATGCCACACACACACATCGAAGACATGGATAAAACATGACAAACAACTGATGGAAGAAACCCATTGCTAGGTCCACAGCTATCTTAGGCACATTAAAGGCACACACCGATGATTAGACTTTGCCACAACAATCACCGAAGACATGCTTAAGGGTTGGGATAGTCTTAGATCTACTCTACTTGCTCGAAGGACTTTTAGAAAATGACAGGATGTGCAATCTCCTCGAGAAATACACCATCCCCACCTCCTTAGAGGGCTTAAAATAAAAAGGATATGCATGATATCTTGTCTCCGCAGAGGGCTTAAATGATTGCAATATAAAATAAAGATGTACACTCACTCGGAGATACAACATCCTGCCTCTACAGAGGGCTTACAAACACACTTCATTAGTACCAAAATCATTAGATAACTTACCTTATATATGACCCCACCTTAAGGTGGTTGATATCGTGTACCAATATCAAGCATGTTAAGGTAGAGAGAAAACACATAAGGGAACATGAGCTCTCGTAAAACCCATGCCCCCAAAGGTGACATGTACTTTACGATTGCCAAATGTTCCCACAAACACATAATTTCTTGCAAGAAAAGGTGTTAGCAACCATATAATAATGATAAACAATGATGCATGTAATCATTCACATAAAAAGCTGAGCAAGGCAAGATCTAAGATAATCAAAGTGCACAGAGCAACATTATTGTTATATATATCAACCCCCTCGTCATGTGTGGACTAGGTCCATTTTTTGATTTCTTACTGAAGGGACACTAGGTCCATATCAGTATTGTATGTTTTTCATCATCCACTAGCTAGATAGAACCACTAGAAGAAGGTAAACAATAAATAAAGAGAGGAGAAACAAGTGTCTTAGGGACAATCACATAGGAGCATGCCCCCAAGTTACCATCCGCAACGCTATGTCTATTAGACACAACACACAACAATGAAAATAGAGGAGAGACAATATAAACGAATGATGATACAAATAGAAGAAGGGTCACAACAGAGGCAATCTCCCAGTATCCTTGACCTTACAGGAGAATCAAGGGTCATCCCAGGAGGCCTAAACAACGCATAACACATCATGGGGGAAACACAACATGGAGGTAAAGGGTTAGAAGTACTTACCTATAGGGACAATCGAGATAGAGGTTATACCATACTTATCTGTACCATAGCCCAACTTTTATTCTTGTCTTGAAATTGTTTAGCGTTAGGTTCATCTAGGTTTGGCTCAGTGTTAGGTTGAATGTTTTCTTGTTAATTTGCATTTTGTTCAGCAAAAACTTGTCCTCTCTTCCTCCTTTCTCTTGCTTCTCTATTTCTTCTTGTCTTACTATTTATCTCTTCAAAGGCATTGTTATGTTTCTAGATAGGGATTTTCACATTAGTGGAGGAAGCACCCATTGAACAAATGAGAGGGGGGGGAGAATTAGTTGTCCCTAATCTTTAACCTTTTCTAAACTTTTAATCTTCTTTCTTAATTTACAACCAAACTAAAGATGTAAACATTTAAGCCTAAATCAACACATTGAGAAAAAACAACATGAACACACAACACCAAAATTCTGATGTGGAAAACCTAGTTAAGGGAAAAACCACGGTGGGCGTTAACCCACAAAAATGCATACCCTATTAAAAGTACTTAAGAAAATAGAAGGCACATGCCTTCATGCATACTGCCCAGATCTCACTGCTCAAGAAGAGGCTCACTACCTCTAAGATATTATGATTTACATAGAGATAATACATTGAGAAATAGCATCTATATTCATGCCTGAATCAGTCCCTTTGAAGGCTCACAAAAACTTCTACTCATATCTTCAAATTCTTCTTCACTGACCTTCACTCTATACTTCCTTCACTCTTCTTCTCTACTCTACTTTTGGTCCTTTCTTCGGATTTAATTCATTATATACAAGGATGATTTTCCATAACTCTTCAACAAGTATTTATACACTTCATCAACCTTGGAATGTTCAACAAGGTCGGCTAAACTTAACGCAGATCTTTACACTGTCAACCAAACATAGCTGAGACTTGAAACTTCCTCCATTAACATACCATGCTTTATAAAATGCTCTTTAGATCATCCGCAACATGCCAGGAACATCCGGTCAACCAAGATTGGGAAGAACATCAACCTCAAAGAAGAAATCTTCAATCAACAAGCTCAAACTTCAATGCAGACCTCCAACATAGTAGCCACATGATCCGAAGACCTCCACAAGCACATTGAATTCACTAATAACATTCACTCTAAACCAAATTACTAGAATCATTTGTATCTTCCTTCAGAACCTCAAGAACACTATCTTCCATGACTGTCAAACTAGAAAGATAGATTACAGACCTCCAAACCATGTACCACTAGAATTGATGATACACATTGACTTCCCAAACATGCCTTCAGATTTGCAGACCATAATATTTCACTGCAAAGCAATCTGGACCAACTTACTATCACACTATCTCTTCTGAATGCTGCAAAATCTGGTTCTACTCAGATGGCCATAACTTCTTCAAATCTTCATGCGGACTTCTCAATTCTTAACTAGAGCAACCTCTGACAATCCTCTACATAGCCATATGGTCCGCATGCATTGATTGTCAATAATTTTCTCAATATCCTCAACAATCCAGTCTTCTATACAGATAGCAATATAGGATACAGTTGACACCAATAGAAACAAGGATATGTTGACATCAATGACAACACCACTTAGGTACATATTTGCACAATCTCCCCCTTTGTCATTGATGGCAACATATGATGTGAAAAACTAAACTCAATCATCAATACAAGAACTTCTCCCCCTTTCTCTTACCACACCTGCAACCATTTTCTTCATTGCTCCCCCTTTCACCATCAACTTTTCACTTCCAAGTTTTTCACATGACTTCTCTCCCCCTTTGACATAAATGGCAAGGGGCACATATTTTCTATTTCTCCCCCTTTTTATTTCAGACTGATCTCCAACATTTGCATACTGACTACTCCTTAGAGTAGTATCTTCTCAACAACAATCTAGATCTTGAGATATGTTTGAGAATTCCATCAGATTGATGCACATAAGTGCATCTTAGTTCTGATCAGGAAGGGTAATAACCCCTAACTTCTCTTTGAGATACTCAAAAGTATCCTTGGGAAGAGGCTTAGTGAAGATATCTACGATCTGATCTTTAGAAGGCACAAACTCCAACTTGACTTCACTCTCATTTACGTTCTCTCTCAAGAAATGAAACATGATATATATATATATATATATATATATATATATATATATATATATATATATATATATATATATATATGTTTTGTCTTTGAATGCAATACTGGATTCTTTGAGATGCTTATTGCACTAGAATTATCACACAAAATTGTCATTGGCTCCTCAAACACAATTCTGATGTCCTTCAACATTTGCTTCATCCATTGAACTTGAGTACAATTATTTGCTGCTGCTATATACTCTACCTCTGCAGTAGACAGAGATATTACCTCTTGCTTTTTGCTCATCCAAAAGACTAATCTTCTTCCCAAGAAGAATGCACCACCACTAGTACTTTTTCTATCATCCACATCTCCTACCCAATTAGCATCTGTATATGCATGAAAAGTAAAGTCATTGTCCTTTGGATACCATAGTCCATAATCAATTGTCCCTTGAGATATCTAAAAATTCTTTTGACTGCCACAACATGGATTCTTTTGGATTAGCTTGAAATCTAGCAACAAGTCCAACTGTATTCATAATATTAGGTCTGCTCTAAGTCAGATAGAGCAATCCTCCAATCATTGATCTATACCTTTTCTGATTTTCCTTGGGGGAGTCATCCTCTTTTCTTATCTTGCATCCGGTTACCATAGGTGTACCTACTAGCTTTGAATCTTCCATTCCAAACTTCTTCAATAATTCTTTCACATGCTTGGACTAAGATACGAAGATACCTTTATTTGATTGAACAATTTGTAGACCTAGGAAGAAATTCATCTCACCAAACATTGACATCTCAAACTCACTTTTCATCTGATCAACAAATGCTTTACACATACATTCATTTCCACCAAAAAATGATATCATCAACAAAGACCTCAACAATTAGAATGTCCTCATGATTAATCTTGAAGTATAGATTATTATCAGTAGTACCTTTGCTAAAACCTAGCTTAAGCAAATGCTTGTCCAATCTGGCATACTAGGCTCTTGGAGCTTGCTTGACTCCATACAAGGTTTTTCTTAGTCTACAAACCATATCTCCCTAATCAGATAACTAAAATCCTTCTGGTTGCTCAATGTAGACTTCTTCCTCCAAATCTCCATTCAGAAATGCTAATTTGACATCCATCTAATATACTTTAAAATCTCTGAAGGCAACAAATGCAAGAAACAATCTAACTACCTCTATCCTTGCCACCGGAAAAAAAGTTTCTTCAAAATCAATTCCTTCCACTTGAGAGTAGCCTTTACATACCAACCTTGCCTTGTTTCTTACAACCTCACCATCTTCATTTAGTTTATTCCAGAAGACCCATTTGGTTCCAATCACATTTTTGTCCTTAAGTCTAGGAAAAAGATCCCAAGTGTGATTCTTTTCTATTTGCATCAATTCTTCTTCCATTGCTTTAATCCAATTTTCATCTTTGTAGGCTTCACTCACTGATTTAGGTTCAATCTTTGAAATCAAACAAATCTTCTCTTGATCTTTAAAAAAAATTCTCCTAGTTCGAACACCTTTACTCTTATCTCCTATGATCTGATCTTCAGGATGATTCAACCTTACATACCTGGGAGTTTTGGAAATTGTTTGACCTTTTGTTTCTTGCACTTGTTCCTCATCACCTGCACTAACCTCTTGAGTTGCTAGAGTTACCAGATCAATCTAAATCTGAGTCTAAACTTGAACTTGCCTTACTTGACTATGACTTTCATCTTAATCATTTGAATCATATTTGCAGTATCTAGAATGTCCTTCTTTGCTTTCATCAACTTTAACATTTGTAATTTCAACAATCTTTTTCAACCTCTTGTTGAAGCATCGGTAAGCCTTACTTTGAGTAGAGTATCCCAAAAATATTCCTTCATCACTTCTTGCATCAAACTTGCCCAAATCCTCATCTCTTTTGATATAGCATTTACTACCAAAAACCCTAAAATATCTCATAGTAGAAGGATGACCAAACCATAGTTCATAAGGAGTCTTACCAGAATTTCCTTTGATCTACACCCGGTTAAGAGTGTAGACAACAGTACTCATAGCTTCTCTCCAATAAACTTGAGGAACATTTATTTCCATCATCATGGTCCTGGCAGCTTCTTGAATGGTACGGTTCTTCCTTTCTACAACTCCATTTTGCTGAGGAGTCCTAGGAGCAGATAACTATCTTTTTATTCCATGCTTTTCACAAAAAGCATCAAACTCACTAGAAGTGAATTCTCCACCTTTGTCAAATCTCAGACACTTCAATTTCCCACCAATCTCATTTTCAAACATCATCTTGAACACCTTAAACTTATCAAGAGCTTCTAATTTTTCTTTTAGGAAAGTTACCCACATCATCCTGGAGTAATCATCAATCAGCAACATGAAATATCTATCTCTTTGCACACTCCTAATTCTAACAGGACCACAGAGATCAGTATGTACCAGTTCCAATCTCTCACTTGAACCTTGTTCCTTACTTTTGAATGATATTTTGTCTTGTTTACCCAATTGACATTCTCTACATATGCTATCAGGTTTCACATGTCTTGGAAGATCTCTTACAACTTAAGTGGAACTTATTTTGACAATGTTATCAAAATTTACATGACACATCCTCCTATGCCATAACCAACTTTGATCTGTTTGAGCAATCAAACAACTTTTTCCTGAACTACTTAAGTGAAAGATGTTACCTCTAGTTTGAGTACTGGATGCAATTTCAGTTCCAGAGCTTTCCAAGATTGTGCATTTTCCATCCTTGAATCGAAGATCATAACCCTTGTCAACCAACTATCCAACATTGAGAAGATTATGCTTCAGTCCTTCCACATATAGAACATCATTGATGTTGTTCTTACCATAAAAAGAGATGGATCCTCTGCCACAGATTCTACCAGCTGAGTTGTCTCCAAATTTTACAAGCCCTCCATAATTTTCAGAACTCACAAACTTACTCTTGTCACCAGTCATATGATGAGAGCATCCACTATCAATCACCCATTCATCTTTTTCAATAACTTGAGCAGCCAAGGCACTTTCCACATTTGCATAGCTAGCAGATTTAGTAGAAACCAGATCTTTTTCTTTGATAGCAATGAACACCCAATCATTTTCAGAGGAACCTCCATGATCAGACTCATCATCTGTGACACCTTCTTCTCTAGCTTCTTAGACATAGTAACAATTCTTCTGACCCTTGTATCTATTAGGGTTTAGATTTGAAAACCTCTCTAGACATCTTGAGGCAAAATGACCAATCTTATTACAAGTAAAACATTTGAGTGGTAATTTTCCTTCATACTTACCGGATCCTCTTGGCATTCTTTTGGCAATAAGAGCTTCAAGATCTGCAGTTTCTATTTCAATATCTTTAAGATCCTTCCTTGTCTTCACAAATTTGTTTGATCTTGCAGAAGAGCTTTCACCTGGATCATATCTTTGTTTTCCATAGACATTGGCTTTGAATGTAGATTCAGACTTAGGAAGAGAATCACCAAATTCACTTAATTCAAAAGCTAAAATTTTGCCAACTAGGTGATCTCTTGTAACATCTGAAACAGTCCTGATTTCCTCTATAGCAGTAACCTTATGTTTGTATGAATTAGGCAAAGATCTAAAAACTTTTTCCACAATCTTGATTCTTCCAAAGTTTCGCTAGCACACCTTATCCCACAGACAAGTTCGTTTATCTTTTGCATGTAGATTGTGATGTTTTCATCTTCACTCATCCTCAGAGTTTTAAATTTTCCTCTCAAACTTTGTGGTTTTTCACATTTGACATATTCATCTCCTTCATATAGATTCTCCAACTTCTTCTAGATTTCATGAGTAGTTTTTAGTCCAAAAACATTTGTTATTTCTGAATCAGTTAGGGAACTCAATAATGCTTCTTTAGCTCAAAGGTTATTTTCCACATCTTTGACTTGATCTGGAGTTGAAGAACCTTTCTCCAGAGGTTTATACTTATATTTGGTTATTAACCAATAAGCATCACCCATGCATTGTAAATGGCATTCCATGCGACTCTTCCAAATAGAGTAATTTGTTCCATTGAATCTTGGACTATCCTTCTTGTAAGTCAACATCTTGGATCACCTCGAGTGGTTAAGCTTCTTCTAGAGGAACCTTTCTTTGATACCAATTGTTGAACAACTGAGAGGGGGGGTGAATTAGTTGTCCCTAATCTTTAACCTTTTCTTAACTTTTAATCTTCTTTCTTAATTTATAACCAAACTAAAGATGTAAACATTTAAGCATAAATCAACACATTCAGCAGAAACAACATGAACACACAACACCAGAATTTTGACGAGGAAAACCTAGTTAAGGGAAAAACCACGGTGGGTGTTAATCCACAAAAATGCATACCCTGCTAAAAGTACTTAAGAAAATAGAAGGCACATGCCTTCGGGTGCACTGCCTAGAGCTCACTACCTATAAGAGATTATGATTTACACAGAGATAATGAATTGAGAAATTACATCTATATTCATGTCTGAATCAGTCCCTTTGAAGGCTCACAAAAATTTCTGCTCCTATCTTCAAATTCTTCTTCACTGACTCTTCACTCTATACTTCCTTCGCTCTTCTTCTCTACTCTACTTTTGATCCTTTCTTCAGATTTAATTCATTATATAAAGGATGATTTTCCACAACTCTTCAACAAGTATTTATACATTTCATCAACCTTGGAATGTTTAACAAGGTCGGCTAAACTTAACACGGATCTTTACACTGTCGGCCAAACAGAGCTGAGACTTTAAACTTCCTCCATTAACATACCATGATTCATAAAATGCTCTTTAGATCATCCGCAACATGCTAGGAACATCCGGTCGGCCAAGATTGGGAAGAACATCAACCTCAAAGAAGAAATTTTCAATCAACAAGCTCAAACTTCAATGCAAACCTCCAACACAGTAGCCACACAATCCAAAGACCTCCACAAGCACATTGAATTCACCAATAATATTCACTCTACACCAAATTACTAGAATCATTTGTATCTTCCTCTAGAACCTCAAGAACACTATTTGCCATGACTTTCAAACTAGAAAGATAGCTTACGGACCTCCAAACCATGAACCACTAGAATTGATGATACACATTGACTTCCCAAACATGCCTTTAGATCCGCAGACCATAATATTTCACTGCAGAGCAATCCAGACCAACTTACTGTCACACTGTCTCTTCTGAATATTGTAAAATCCAGTTCTACTCAGATGGCCATAACTTCTTCAAATCTTCATGTGGACTTCTCAATTCTTAATTGGAGAAACCTCTGACAATCCTCTACACAACCATATGGTCTGCATGCATTGATTATCATTAATTTTCTCAATATCCTCAACAATCTGATCTTCTATATAGATAGCAATATAGGATACAGTTGACACCAATGGCAACAAGGATATGTTGACATCAATGACAACACCACTTAGGCACATATTTGCAACAACACCATGTTCAAATTTCATTAGTCTTGTTGAAATGTTTTGTTGTCAATGAAAACCTCCTGATCCTTGTAAGGATGATGGGGGAGGAACCTCAGCATAAATACCATCTCTCCGTGGACGAGGTGAGTTATGAAACTTTTCCTTTTCCACTTCTATCACACCAAATATTTCATCATAGTCATAATAGTCTTGTTTTATTCTCATGTCATTTTGTCATTTTCCTTTTTCTCTAAGTGGATCTTTAAATGCGTGTTGTTCTTCCCTTATTGTCTGTAAAGGAGGCCTGACCACTCTATCTAGTTGTTATGCTTTTTATTGTCTGTAGTCTAGGAAAGATCAATCTCTTCATGGCTTAGGGTCTTTATCAGGTTGTGGCCAAAAGTAATCAAGAGTGAAGTTCTTGTCCTTAGCCAGAGGTTGATATGAATTATGGTGTATAGTACATATTTCTCCATGCAAAGGGAATTTTAGGCATTTGTGAATAGTTGAGGATACGACATTCATAGCCTTAAGCCATGGATGTCCTAGTTTTACATGGAAGAGGTCAGATAAGGGGATAACAATAAATACCTGATCTATAGATTTATCATATATCGAGACCAGTAAGGTTATCTTCCCATATGTATTCATTAAATCTCCATTATGTGTTTTAATTCTCAAATTTGACGGTTCATAATAATCTTGTGCCAAATCATGTTTAAGAAGGAACTCTTCTGTAACCGCATTAGTCATGCAATTAGGGTCTATAAGTGTTCCATGCATAGGTCTTTCCATTATGTTTACTGCGATGTAAAGAGGCCCTTCAATATCTACCATTTCTTTGTCATGAGCTGTAAATGTTATTTCAAGTACATGGGCTCTTCTTTTCAAATAAGGCTTAGGAGGAAGCTTAATTTAGACACCTAAAAATGTCTTCACCATCAAATTGACTCTCGACATCCCTAAACAAACCTATTTCCCTTCTAATTAATTAATTAATTTTTTATTTAATTAATTATACCTTTATCACCTAATTTTTCATTATTCTATCCCCCACAATTGGATTAATTTTATTAATTCAATAGTTCAACCTTACCCAATTAATTAAATAAATATACAATATTTATTTGGTTAATTTCACCTTTCTCACTAAACCCAATTAATTAGTTAAATCATGTTTAACTATTTAATTCAGCCTATTAATTAACCTATCCCTACCCTAGGTGATTAAATAGTCATTATTTAATTACCTACCCTAACCTACATCATCCTAGCCTTAGGATTAATTAAGTAAATCATTAATTAATTAATCTTATCCTCCCACTAATCCATTTGCTAATTTATTCCCGCCATATTAATTAGGTTAATCACCTCAATTAATTTGGTCAAACCCTCATTAACACTTCTTCCCACATCCCATGAATAAAAAAATGATTTCCATACCAAATAAATCAATTTTTAATACACATTTGTCATAATATCCATTAAATACCTCTTACACCCCTTACACATGTCATAACTCATTAATATCCACTCTTCCCCAAATAAATTTTAAATTCATTTTACTCTTCCCCATATGAATTTTTAATTCACAAATAATTCATCTCACCCAACCTCATTTATGGACCCCTCTTCCCAAGATGAATTAAAAATTCATCTTTACTCTCATCCCTTCATTTTTTAAGATTAAATATAGGCCCTCCACATCATCTTCATCCTCCACCATTGATTTATCAAATCAATCTCCACCCTTGGATCAAAATCTCTCCAAAAATCCTATAAATACACCATCTCTCAAGCCATTTTTCATTCACAATTTGAGTAGTGTTATTATGCTAAAATCTTGAGCTAGTCTAAGTGTAAGTTGTATAGTTTGAGAGAATTTCACATTTTATTTGAGCATCTAGGGTATATCTTGGAGCTTTGGGTGCAAGCTCCTTCACCCTTCTTGGATTGGGTCTTAATATTAAGGTATAAATCTTTGTTTTTGAATGCATTTGGTTTGTGTTTTACCTTGATTTGGATTCACTAATCACACCTAGCATTATTGTTGTATTGAGAATACATGTGTATGTTTTAAAATGAAATCCAAATCAGATTTAAAATTTTTCAACACTTATGCAGGAAACAAATGCAATCGTATGTATGAATATGACCTAAAAATGCTTGATTTTTCAAAAAATTTCAATGCAAATCACTAATGGAAGAGGTGTTGTGAAGAATTTAAAATGGTGGCAGAAAATAATATGCCTAATAACAATCTAATGATGCAGAAAAATATTTCACAACATGCCTATAATGCAAATCTAGAGTGATGATAAGTCAAAACCTAGTGAAAATACACCTAAAATATGCAAATTTCCACCAATTTTCAATGTAAATGCCTAATAGAAAGGGTGTTGTAAGGAATTTGAGGAGGGGAAGAATATAATATCCCTAATATAAGTCAACTAATGCAGAAAAATCCCTCACAACATGCTTATAATGCAATTCTAGAGAGATGATAAGGCCAAATCTAGTGAAAATGCAATGTTTTCAATCCCTAGACATGAAATTTTGCAAGAATGATGCTATAATGCAACAATTCAATTAGAAATAATTACTAATGAGTGTTTTGAAAGGTTAGTAAAATTTGAAACAAGATTTTAACTACAATCCCTAGCTAATGCAAAAACTAGATTTTTATGAAAAATGCACAATTTCAAGAAATTTTTATCAAATTAAGCATGAAGATGCAATGCAAGTGAATACTAAATGATGAATTTCTGTAATTTAAATAATATCTAATGAAAATAATAGAAATTAAATGAAATTAAATGCCAATTAATTTGAATTATGCTAAAATGCAAGCCTAAAATGCCAATTTTTTTTAATTTTTCAAATTTTTTATTTTTTTTGGTAATTTTTCAAATGCAATAAGATGAATGAATGCAAATATAACACACAACACTCAGCAAGGTGCAAAAAATTTAAAAACATGGGTTCACCAAAATGTTTTATAGGAAAAAGAGGGGGGTGTGTTTCAAGGATAAATCCTCCTTTCACTACAAACATTCAAGGGCATATCAACTAAGTTGAATCTCTACTAAGCGAGAGCATTCACCTAAAAGGTTGGGTTGCCACTTGGAATGATGCATAAACTTAGATGTTATCAATCAATATCTTAATCTAATGTTCAAATGCTCTTAAAACCTTGACTAAGAAAAATAGTAAGTAAATTGATGAATTATGACAAATCCTTTCAGATTAAGATGGTAGGGAGAGATTAATAACTGACCATTTTTTGATGTTCTGGAAGCAGAACAGTTGGGGACACCTCCACTAGCACCCCTATCTAAGGTACTATTTTTTGTACGGAATCTAGATCTCCTCCCGACACTGATATTCATTGTATCTTTTATTTCTGCCTCGGAAGATGCGGAGGACATCTCCACTAGTGCCCTAGTCCAATGTTGAATGTTCTTCAGGGTGTCGAAAGCTCTTTAGATGCTGATTATCACTATCCAGACTATTTTGTGTTTACAACTTCGGAGGACACTGCCACTAGCACTCACGTCACAAAATGTTCAACTCTGTCCTCTTTCTTTCAGATCTTGAATCCTTGTCTTCTGCAACCTCCTTGTACAACTCCACTCTACGAAAGCTGATACCTATAACCTGTAATAACAAAAGAGTGTGCTTGGGGGTTGTGGTGTTTAGAGACTTGCCTCGGTCAAACCTCGAAGAGACATTCAAGTCTTCCAAACACCGTTGTTAGATGAGAGTGTGTATCCCTATGAGATAGAAGCAAAATCCAAATGATAAATGATAGAAAACAAAAGTAAATGTCACCTTGAAGTGTGAATCTCATGGAAGGAAAATGCTCTTTCATTCCATGAGGAGATGGAGTCAAATCTACAACAAACAAGCACAATAACAACACAATACTGCTCTACAACACAATGAATGCCTTGAATCACTTTAGCCTAAGATCACAAGTTCACAATGTCCATCTAGTTTGCAAATGAAATCCTAAACATGCTTATATATGCAACTACAAATATTCCCGCTAAAAATTTCATAATTCAAACTTGAGATGTCGGCATAGGACCTAAAAAACAGTCATAAAACTTACATTTAAATTTAGAGCTGACTGGTGCAGGAGCACTTGGATGAGTTCAAGCCTCCATGAGGCAAATTTGTTTTTTATTTGTTTAAGTTTTGATGTTTTGTTCTTTTAATAAGGTCTTTAGAGCATTTTGGACTTGTTTGAGTCTAGTTTAAGTCATAGGAGTTCATTTTGGAATCATATTGTAAATGTGGTCATAGTTGTAAAAGTGCAAAAATCATGGAAGTTGAAGAGTCATCGGTTGTCATGGACTGTTGGGGTTCCAATGGTAGTTGGAAAAACATTGTAATGGTTATAAATCTGCTCTATGAAGGGGAGAAACGGGTGGAGGATGGTGGAAAGGATGTATGTGTGAGAATTTCATAAAAGACCTCTATTTTCTGCAAATTTAAAACATTCTTTGCTGTTCCATCTTGCTGTATGGCCCTGTACGACACTTTCATGACACAAAATTAATTGCATGTGATAGAGGAGAGAGTCTTCTTTCTTTTGGGATTTGTTTCATCAAATTTCATCATGTTTGAAGTATTTTAGAGCCATTTTTCTAAAAACAGCCAAAAAAACCTAGTTTTGAGGGTTTAATTGAAGAAATGAGTTTTTTAAAATTATTATACAACTCTAGTTGATAAAAGTGGTACATTCACACCCCATTTAATGTGAAGAAATTATTGAAGTAAGTTTTTGTGATCTAGGTTTTGAATTTCATATACTTGCTTTGTAAAACAGGGTTAATTAGGCCGTTGCCAAAATGAGACAGTCAATTTTAGGGGCTTGAGTTGCAAAACAACCCCACCTAAACTTGAGATATGTTATGAAAGAGAAAAATGGGTATCTAAATCTGTAATTTTTTTCTAGGTTTGAGGTCGTACCTAAAAGTTATGCTTGAAAAACTAGTTTTCTTGTCCTAATTAGGCCTAACTTAAATGGTAACAATCCAAATTTGAGAGATTGATTACAAGGTAACCCAACCTGCAATTGAGATATGTTGTGTAAGGGGATAAAGGGTATCTAAAATTGTGATTATTTTCTAGGAATGAGGTCTAGTATGGAAATTAAGGTAGAAAAATCCCATTTGTTGTCCTACTAGGGGAAGACGAAGAGTTGGTGATAGAATCCACCAAATTAGGTTTTAAAATTTGATAGGTTGGTTCATTAGTGATTGTGTTTGGTATCCTCCTTTTTCTCTATATCATTGACCCAAAATAGGGTAGGACTAGGACGCTAGCGCCCAAGTCCACCCTCCCATTTTTGTTCAAGGATCATCAAATTAGCACCCCCTAGGTCCTATTTGCCATAAAGCTTTAGATTTTTCTCATCAAGGTTCACAATTATTGTGTAATATTCTCTAAATACATTCTAAGGACTGAGAGCTAAACCTTAAGAGAGAAAATCCCCCAAGGGGACATTTTCTAACATAACAAATCTAAACCAACGTTCCACACAAATTTAATGTGGTCAATGACCGAGTGGGACTTAGTTAGCATTCCATATAACTTCTTGGGCTTAACTTTACCAAACTCAATGCCATCCTTCCATTTGATTTCTTTCCATGTTATTTATTTTGGGACTGCACTTTTTTTTTAAAAATGTGCTTGGTAAACTTTTTAACATGACTGGCGATGCTGGTACGACACACCCTTTGGCTCCATGCGAATGCTTTTTCCTAGAGCAATGAACCGGTGAGGCCACAACACGGGAGACCTCATACCCTAGTAAGAACACTTCAAACCCATGAGCTCATTGGCCCAGCAAAGGCATAAAGCCTGCGAGCTCATTGGCCCAGTGGGGGTTTGAACTATGGTGGCTACCACTACAACTAAGCGACTTAACCACCGAACCATGCCCTTATCAACATTTTGGGACTACACCTTGAAGAAGGATCCTATTTAAAATATTGTACATGATGCCATAGGTTCTTTTTTGAGAATTTGGGACTTTAAATTCATTTTTTATTTCCACCCAACTTTTTACAAAATTGCCTTCTAAAACATCATTAAAAGATCCAATACCCAAATTCTGCCATTTTTTTGCAGTGTAATCTTGAAGAAGTGCCAGGCACTTGTCTTTATGTTTCAAATTCCAACAAATAGATCTTTCCTTGTGGATAAATTTTTCTTTACTATCAAAGACCTCTCTATTTCCAATGAATGTGTTAAACTTTTCCTATGCCTTCTAGATTGAGGCAAAGACCACTGATCTAGTCAATTTAGCAATAAAATCTCCTAACACAGTGTCCAGAAGGATCATGCCTTTCCAATCTCTAGCATTTTTGGGTGTTGCCAATCTTAAGTTATTCACCACTAGTACCTTGCAAGTCTCATCACCCTCAAAAGGCTTGACTATCCACTTTGCAACAAGAGTTGCACCTTGAATCTTCAAGTCTTTGAGATCTAGCCCTCCCAATTTTTTTTCCATGCAACACCAGTCTGAAGAAACATCATGTCTCTTCTCCCTTTCCCATTAGACCATAGGAAGGCTCTAATCATTTTTTGAATAATTTTAGCGTGGTAGCTAGCAAACATCCAGGAGGAAGCATAACAAATAGAATAGGCAGACAATTTTTTTTGGTAGATCTGCATTCTTCCCACAAGAGAAAGATACTATCTATCCCACATATTCAACTTCATATTGATTTTTTCAAACATCCATTCCCACATATTCTTCAGAGGATTGACAGGAAACTTGGTATACCTAAAAATCTCACCTGCTTATCCAGACTACCCCATTGCCAGTGATCAACATTGAACCAATCTGGGGGTTCCTCATTCCAACTTAACAAAATGGATTTAGGAAAAGAGATTTCGACACCTGAGGCTTAACAAAAAATTGATAACCTTTGGTCTAGTTGTTTCAAGTTATTCTTTTCTATAATGGGGAACATAGTTGTATCATCTAGAAATTGGATGTTCAGGAGTGTATCCATATTGGGTAAGGTTATGCCCTTCAAGACACACTGAATCAGATTTGTTCTCAAAATGTAGTGCAATGCTTCAGATGCTATGACAAATAGGGTTGGAGCAAGGGGATATCCTTGTCTAATTGACATTTCTAGTGCAAAGGGCTCAGAAAGGAAACCATTAATATCTATTTGAACAGCATCTTTAAACAAAATTTTTACCATGTTGCAATATTCTTCAGGAAAGCCAATTGCTTCTAGCATCAACAATACAAAGGACCATTTTATTTTGTCATAGGCTATTTCAAAGTCTAGGAGAAGGATACCAACATTTTGACTTGATACCTTAGCCCATTCCATTACTTCCCAATTGGTTAATAGGTTTTCTAATATGTACCTTCCTTTAATAAATATTGTTTGAGTGGGATTTATAATTACAGGTAAGACATCAGTTAGCCTTAATACCAACACTTTTGCAAAGATTATATAGGAGACATTTAAAAGGGTAATGGGCCTCTAGTTTTTCTTGTTAGTTTTGTCTCCTTCCTTAGGCAATACTTTATTATCCCTCTACTGATAGCTTTTCCCAGGTATCCCTTAGAAACAACTTCACTATAGACTTCCATTAAGTCTTCAACTACCCAGTCAATATTAGATTTGTAGAAATTTGTAGGAACACCATCCAAACCTGGAGATTTACCATTATCCATGGAATTGATTGCCTTCATAATTTCTTCTTTTGAGATTGCTTTTTTTAGATTATGCGGCAATTCCAAAGATACTTTCTTTGGACAAATATGTCTACACAACTCTTGTTCTTCTTTGGAAACCCTAGAATCATCTTCAACTTTGAAAAAATCTTGGTAGTATGTCTTAAATACCTCTTTTATCTCTTCACTATCATTATGGCATAAATCTCCTTCAACAATTGGTCCTATATTTTCTTTAGCATTTTTAATCTTGAGCAAATTGAAAAAATATTTTGAGCCTTTATCGCCCTCTCTTATCCAGTTAATCCTTGTCCTGACCCTAGCCCCTGACTTTTGTAGGTTTGAAACTTCCTCGGTAGGTGCTTGGTTTCCCCTAGTTTTTTTACCATCTCTTCATCATCTGGAGTGGTTTGCAATTTACTTTCAGCCTCTAAAAAATCTTCTTGAAGCAATTTTTGTACCCTTATTCTATCCTTAGCAGATTTTCTTCCTATAGTCTGGACTAGGCTTTAAAGTTAGAGATTAGTGAATTCCAATACCGCAATCTACTTGAATTTCTATGCAGCATTCTAGAAATATTCCTCAAACTCTTGATTCCCTCAATACAATCAACATCTTGGAGTAATGAGGTCTTTACCTTGAACTTGCTATCTTTTCTAATTCCTCTATCTGTTTGCCTTGATTTAAGACTAATCTCAACCACTATAGGATGATGGTCAAAGAGTGCAGAGGGGATCACTTTGACATAATTAGAGCCAATTTTTTATTTAAAGTAAAAATTATTCTCATTAACATAAAATCTATCAAGCCTAGAATAAATTCTACTGGTTCCTTTCTGACTGTTGCACCAAGTGTACCAGAAACCACTACTTTCACTTTTTTCCCCCTAAAGAATCAAACAACTTAAATTTATTCTTCAATTTGTCCCAAAAATATTTTCATTACCTTTCCACCCCCAGACATTACCACCCCATCTCTCCTCTTTGTTTTCTGTCATGTTAAAATTCCTCCCTATAATCCAAGGAATGTTAGGCAAACTATCTACCATCCATCTCCAAAGTTCAACCCTACTGCAATAATCATTTGGAGCATACACTACACAAATACCAAATAAAAGGCTATCTTTTTGTAGTATCAAACAAATGCATCTATTGCATGGGAAGCAACCTTTCTAATTTACTAGTTTAGCCCATTCTTTAACTAATAGGATAGAAACCCCACCCTTGCCTTTTTCATGGTTGGAGAAGAAGATTTCAACTTCTCTCCAAATAAACCTTAGATTGTTCTCTAGGGTGATGCTAGTAGCTTTCACCTGTTGGAGCATTAATAGATTGAGATTTTTGTTTTTATTACAGAAGTCTCTGATTAAATACTTCCTATCTTGGGATTCTAAGCCCCTAATATTCCAAGAACAACACTTCATGGTTGAACTATATCAGTTGTTTCCAGCTTCCTTGTTTTGTAAATTTACTTAAAACAAATAGGTATCTTATCTTTCTTATCCTGTTTAGAGCTGCAGGAATTTTTCTTAACATAATTCATTTTCTTTCTTTCTTCTATTTTTACCTGCAAAAGGGAGTCAAGTAGACCTTTTAAATTCTCTTCATTTCTGTCAAGATTGGGGAGGTTTGAACCTTCTAGCACTATTTTAGCCAACAAATTGATGTCACCTTTTGGACTAGCAGTGTAGGTTTTTAAGCCTACCGACAACACAAGGCTGTCAACATTTTTATCTGACTTAACCTCTTTATTTGTTCCACAATTTTCTCTAATTTTCTCCAGGGCAAGCTATTGCGCATTTTTCTTTTTTTGGCTCCTTAAAATTTCTAAGTTAATAATTGTTTCTTTTATTTGGCAGTCAAAAGCACCAGTTTTATTAACATCATCAAGCTCAATGTTCTTCATTTCTTCGGCAACATAATAGACTTCTACAGAGCTACAATTAGTCCTCAATTCTTGTGTCTAATTTAGTACTTCTTTTTCTATTTGTGCCTCTTTCAATACAACTTCTTTTTTGATAATTTCAAGGACACTGGGTTTCAGAGTCTTGCCATCTGTGAGACAACCCCCACTAGGCATTTCTTTATTATGAGGAGGAGCATCTTCTAAATTTTGAGAAGTACAAGGATTCATAGATTTTAGTGGCTCAAGATTTTCATTTGATTCTACAGATCTAACATTATATTATCCCTCCTCAAGACTCAACTCACTTAGTTTTCTACCAACTGCAATAATATTTTCTATGAGGATATTGTTCCGAGTTTCATTACAATGAGGTTCAACTTCTAATTTTTTTGGTTTTCATTTACCTCTTCCCTCTTGACACCAGACATAGGGTTCTCAACACCCTTAGAACAATCTATTTTCTCACTAAGTTGATTTTGTTCAAATATTTCATGGACCTCTTGTTTTCTGTGCACATTTTTTGGGTTATAAATTTCTGGGCAATCCTTTTTCTAGTGGCCATTAGATTTACACAAAAAGAAGGCATTTACATCCCCAAGACCACAAATGTCACAAATAATTAATTTATCAAGCCCCTAATTTCTATTCATTTAGAAATCTTTGTTCTTGGCTAACAGAAACTAGAGCCCGCATGTCCATGTGCAGGACCATTATGTTTGCTTTTTCAACTCTTAGTGTTTCCCCAATCAGAGAAAGGATTTGTGGGATGAAGGTCCATAGTTGCTCAGGTACATTTTTCACAACAAACCATTGAGGGGTGGCACAAAACCTTATTTCCTCATGAGAGGCTTCAAAGGTCCATGGAAGGGCCTTAAACAATGTTTTCCCTACATTCCAGAAACCCTTGCTTAACACTTTTTTTTTGCATTTCATGGCTCTTGAAAAAGACAACAAATAGCCCCTTCTGAATCATCCTACAGAAGGTGACCCTAACTACCATTTTCTTCCCGCAGACTGCATATAACCATTTATTGAAGAAAGACCTTGAGGGGAGAGATTCAAGATTTAAACAAACAAAGAAAATTGTAATATTTCTTAATCTTGATTCCTTATTTTTAACTGCATAAACCATTTCTTCATTAGGACATAGAACAAGACCAGGGGTGGGAGAAGGTTCCTTACCCAACACTTCAACTCTTCCCTTCTCCTTATAGCCTCCTCTATTGGTGAGTCCACTGTGCCCTCCAAACTCTGCAACTTTGTTGACCTCCTCAAACTTGCCATTTTTGGGTGAAGGCATGTCATCATCGGCATTGAGCACATTGAAATACTACCACATCCCCTCATTACTACCATTTACTGCGAAGTCAGGAATGCCTGGCTATGCCATTAATGTTGTGGTCCGATAGGCCATTTCCACTATGGGCACCAGCCGCATTAAATCTGATGCAACATCACCAACTCCTTTGGCAGGGGTGGGAAATCTTCCCTCCAAAGGAAGTTTTAAATTTGAAAAAGAGACAACTTTATATTAAGCAAAAAAACCTAAGATATAGGCACTAACAATCACAACAAAAAATAATTAGATTCAAACACACAATATTATGACCTACAACAACAATGTTGAATGATCTCTTACAAGCAACATTCAATGGAATGAATTAGGAGAGGGAGAGGAGAGATCTCCAAGAGGAATACAAAAGGAAGTAGAAACCCTCATTCCTCTCAGAGCCCCTCCAAATTTTAGGAATTGGTTTTCATTCCACATCCTCTTCCACTATGATTTTATCTTTGAATATATTGCAATATCAAGATTGAAAAATATTCAAAAAAGATATGAATTTAAGTGATTATGCAAATTTGATATAAAAAAATTGTTCATGTTAATATGTTCATTTACTTTCTTAGTAAATTGTGTGTCCAATTCCAAGTAATATGAGATGGCATGTTACACAGCACTCCAATTGATACATCCAATGAACCATTCCTAGTACTACCTTGCAAATTCATTGTTCAAAAGGCGATGGTTCGCATCCTCCTCTTTTTTCTTGCATAGTACACACATAGAGGGCCCCATTATTTGAATGGATCTCAATCTATCACTAGTAAGGATTCTCTTGTGGAGCACCATCCAATTGAACACTCCATCCTTTGGGTAGCACCATTGGCTCCAACAAAGTTTAGAATGCCAATCCCCACAATTTGTTTCAACAATTTGTAGTTTGTATCCCAATGTGACCGAGTATGAGCCTGATTTAGTGCTCGTCCACACTATTTTGTCCTCTTTCCCATTGATGAAGACTCTTTGTGCAACTAAAACTTGTGAAATCATCTCTCTTCTCGACTACTAAGGGTGTTAATTGCAAGCATTTACATCTCCACTCTGTTTGATCTCCAATTTATAACCATGTCATATAATCAGCAACACGGGTGCCCCAAAAGTTAGAAAGAATATCCATGCAACCCTGCATAATTTTTATTGATTATAATCAAAATTTCAAAATTATTATAAAATCTAAATGTAATTTTTATAATTTTGAAGAAAAAAAATTATATTATGTATTTTTAAAATCTTTGAGTACATATTCTTTAATATTTAAATTAAAAATTTATAACTAAAATTAATTTTAAGTTTTAAATATAAAATTATATTTAATATTGACTTTTTTACTATTAATATTTTTTATAAACTATAAGTAGTCAAATAAAATTTCCTTGTAGTATTTTATCTCCAAAATTAGTATGAATCCAACTTAATTTCCTTTCACCATATTTTATCATAATTATTCTATACTCCACTTTGATTATTTATCAATGTTCAGATGATTTTTAATGTCCTAATTTTCTACAATTCTAAACTTAATGTACCTAAGTGTTTTCCATTATGTTCATCATTCTACGACACTTTATGAATGGAATCCCCAAAAATGGTTTACAAGACATCGTTTGGTTTATTTTATGTTCAAATTTAAAATTTAAAATGAGTTTAATCTATTGAAGTGGAAAAGTTTGGTTACAAGTGGATGTATGTAATTATTATCATTGCCTTTCTTAATCAACAACATAGTAACATGGCCAAACATGATCAATGGGTTGGAAATACTAATCTTATGTATTAAAATAAACATTCTTTTCATAGGAGAAGTGGTTAAGCAAATCTTATTCACACAGGTGACAAATGACAACTACCTAGGAGTGCAGAAAATATTATTTTAAGCTAAAATTTAATGCTTATATCTCAAAAAAATGAATTGCATTTTCCACCCATAACACTAAAAAATATGAGCCAATCAAAATAAAAGAGAAAACATAAAACTCAATTAAACTATTGATATACTTAAAAAGGCCCTCTTACATCTGCATATACCATTTCAATGCCCAACAAAAAAGTCTTTATTAGTCACATCAAGAAACCTACAAAGTTTTTATCAAAGAACTTAGTTTTTTTTGTTACATAAGAGATATATTATGTTAGAAAGTTCAAAGGATTACACCCATCTGCATATGTAGGAATGACCCAAAATGGCTTTGAAGCCCTGTTTGAAAGACAAAAAAGCCATAGATTCTAACAAGGCCAACACCATAACAATTTTCCACCGATCCACCTAACAGCTTATCAGACTACAACAAATGAGAAGACTACAAGAAAAATTTACAGACACCTATATAAACTTGCATGGACAGGGACATAGCACAGACTCCCCCTTACCCCAAGCCCTGCTCCAGAAGATAATCCCAGAATTTAGGAATCCAATCAAAGCCTTCATAGGGATCAAACTGAAATAGTTTTTTGAGAAAGGCCCACCCTTTACTGGCTCAGGCTCTTTGAATCACCAACTCTGCACCACTCAAATCCAATAGGAAGGGGAAGTAATAAATCACACCTTCATTCTGGTCCACTATAGCAAGGTCTCTAGGTTGAGGGATGCCCGCGCTAAAGACCTCCTTTGCCAACACCTCCTCAAGCCCGTCCAACAAATGATTTTTAAAGGCCATCCACGCTGCCACACTGACGTTCGCTTTCTCCATGTTCAATTCTAATAGAGACTCCATAAGGCAGGAAGATATGTCAGGGTCCACATGATATCTTTCTAAGTCCTCCACAAAATCTTTGCCAATTATTAGTTTCACTGCGCCTATCAGAAAAACATCTCCCTGTATCAGTATTCTTTGGAACCTCTGGTCCATGATCTTCCCACAAAATGCCATTTGCCTAACTGAGCTGGTCAGGCAAATCAGTGTCAACATCCCTTCACACCTGAGCCTTTTACTCTATAGATAATGGAAAGTCTATCCTTGGCTCTTTGTCCATCACCCGAGAGAAAATGAGTAGAAAGAGTAGTTCACACATACTTAAGCCTATGAGAAAGGAAATTTATTGACTATCCATGAGTGCTACTCGTGTGAGGAGAGCCAACTCTCCTTTCGTCTGCCTACAAGGATGATTGTTAGAGATTTTACATTCTCTACAATAAATGTTTTCCATGCTCTAGGCTGGCGAGTAATTATGTCTCGCTATGCAATCGACCCTTGCTTATAAGCCCTCCCAGGGTGAAGAAAATGCTAACTGAGTTGTCCCCTTGGTGGGTGTTAAATCAAACATGGCCGCCAACCTTCGCATCCAACCCTACACATGGATGATGTGTAAGGCCCCCGCCCTACCTCCTACTTGCTTCTTATCCACAAACTTCTTTCAAAAAAACTCCGTCTACCCCTAGATTGGAAAGATGATCTGCCTCTCTATTACCTTCTCTGTAAATGTGATTGAACATGACATTCTCAATTTTTTTTGTGAGCTTGAGTGCAATGTCTAGGAGGGCCCCTAACATCCAATTTACTGACCTCCTAGAGTGAAGTGCATTGATGATTATAGTTGAGTCCCCTTCCACCTCAATTTTGGAGGCTTTCAAATTTGAACATAGCTTGAGGCCTTGAATCAATGTTTGAAACTCTGCTGTGTTATTTTTTCCTTCTATGATTGGAGAGGCCCATTTTGCCACTGTTTTACTATTCCAATCTCGGATGATGCAACCAACTCCCGAAGCACTTGGGTTTCCCCTTGAAGCTCCATCGAAGTTAAGCTTTAGCCAGCCAAACTCCAGGGGTTGCCAAGTAGTCTTATTTTTGTCTTCTTATTTGTTCAAGGTGCTTAAACCCCCACAGGCATGGGCTCACAACCCATGCCAAGAGTTTCACATTGGTGCATCCAACAGAATGAAGTTTGCTCTCTTTGGCATCTACTTTTCTAGTCGAGAGTTCATCACTTCAAATCTACTTGCTTCTATTTTGTTTGGGAGTGAGGGGGCTGGCATTCCTTTTCTTGAAAGATCCTTCGGTTGTGCTCCTTCCATAATTCCCAAATAAGGATCGACGGGCTTATTCTCTATAGGTTTTTGAAAAGAGCTTTTTTGGGTCCCCTTGGCCAACTTAGAAACAAATAGCTCAACTTATTAGGGAGCGCTGAGGCCCAATGAAGCTTTGATAGGAGACAGTACCAGCACTCTTGAGAAAAGGGACAACTCAAAAAGAGATGATCCCCCCATTCTTCTTCTTTCTTACACAAAGGACACCAAGAGGGTCCTTGATAACTTAATCTTTTGAATCTATCTGCTATAAGAGCCCTACCCTGCAAAGCCAGCCAAGAGAAAATACCTACCTTTAGAAGAAATTCTTTGATCTAGTAGAGATGAATTAGTAGACTAGCCTGGCCTCTTCTTTCAAAAGTTAAAGCTTTGTAGCCATCCCTGACATTGTATTCTCCATCAGCCGAGCCATTCCAATAGAGTTTATCTTCTTCCAATCTTAAACAAACTTTCCTGTCCTTGATTATCTTTTCAAAAGATGCCTCCACTCTGTCTTCTACCCCCAAAATCTGAACATTTTTCCACTTGAAGCTGGGCATGCGATATTCTTTCGATACCTCAATATAATCTCTTACCTTATCTCCCCATGCCTGGTTTGTAAGTCTTTTAATTTCTTCCAGCGACTCTATTTCTTCCAACTTCTAGCCTCCCTCCCATGAATAATCCTAGAAAGAAGTTGAGTTCCCATCCCTGATTTCCCAGGTAAGATGGTTCTGAATGAGATCTCTACAAGCTTTAATGAAATTCCAAATCCTTGAGCCTACCGGAAGAAATCTAGAATTGAAAATGTTGTGAAGCTTATTACTCATATACTTCACACTTATAATCTTGACCCATTTGAGATCCCTTTAGCATGAATGGCCCAAACTACTTTTATCCCCAAAGCTATATTCTAAGAGGCCAGATCCTTTACCCCTATCCCATCTTCTTCTTTGCTTTTGAAAATGTTCTCCCATTTAACTAACGAAAACTTTTTATTATCTAAATTCCCCTGGCAAAAGAAAATTTTCATTAACTGATTAAGAGTATTATTTGCCTTAGCCGAAAGAGGAAGACAGGAAATTAGGTATGTCAAGATTGCTGCCAAAACTAATTTGATCATGGTGAGCCTACCAGCCCATGATAACCATCGACTTTTCCAAGATGCCACCTTGTTCTTAACCCTCTCTATAAAGAACTCATAGTTATGAGTGGGGGAGAGCCAAAAATTATATAGGTCATAAAACCCCCTAGAACATGTACAATTTAACTTAAATAGAGGGTTGATCAATGCCCTAATGGTCCTCCTCATAACACTTAACATCTTCCAAAAATAATTTTTTAGGTATTCTCATATGTAAAATATTTCCCACAAGCTTCAAACACTTGAATAATTTACCTCAATTGTGTGTGAGTGCTCCACTAAAAATCTTGGTGAACATTAGCTTGCATGGCCTCCCAAATTCATACATAATCTTCTCCATTCATCTCCTAAATTAGTCTCCACAAGTGGAACTGTAGACACCTAAAAATGTCTCGACCACCAAAATGAATCCCGATATTCCTAATCATATCAATTTCCCTCCTAAACCAATTAATTAAATTTTATTTAATTAATTAGCCCTTCATTACCCCATTTCTCATCAATTTATCCCAGACAATTGAATTAATTTCATTAAGTCAATAGTTTCAAACCTAGCCAAATGAATTTAGTAAATATGGAATATTTACTAAATCATTTTTTCCCTTTTGCCACTAAATTCAATTAATTAGTTAAAATCATGTTAACTAATTAATTTAACCCATTTATTCTAGCCCTAGGGTTAATTAAATAAAATCAATGTTTAATTAACCCTAAACCCCTCATTTGGATGGTTAAACCTAGTTTAACCCACTCTCCCACATTCTCCAAATAAAGAAATGGGAATAAATCCACCTAAAACCCCACATCACAATAAATAATCATTTTTCCCATGCCTATACCTCTATTTCCCCCCAAATGAATTTTTAATTCATTTGCATTTCCCCCCATGAATCTTTTATTTAAAAATAATCTTCCCTCCATAACTTATTTAATAATTTCCCCTTCTCCAAAATGAATAAAAGAATCACTTTTATTCATAGCCATCCAGTCTCCTAGATTAGATCCAATCCCTCCATATCATCTCCATCCTCCACCATTGATCTTTCCAATCAATCTCCACCCTTGGATCAAAATCCCTTCCAAAAGTCTATAAATAGAGCCTCTCCCAAGCCATTTTAAGAAGCAAAGTATATACAAAGTCATAACGCCAAAATCACTCTTGAGCTAGGATAGTGAGTTGCATAACTTGAATGAGCATTTCACATTTGAATCCATTGTCTAGGGATCATCTTGGTCTTAGGAGCTTGTTTGGGTGCAAAGGCTCCTTCCTCCCTTGATGGGATTAGATTTGTATTGTGAGGTATAATCTTATGTATATTGCATTTGGTTTAATATTTTAGCCTTGTTTGCATTTCACATATAGAGAAGAATCTCTTAGCATGTTCGAACAGGAAGACTTCTTGGCATTTTTCACACAAAGGAATCACAATTTCGCATGGACCTATGCAGACATGCCAGGGTTAGACCCCGCCTTGGTTGTTCATCATCTCGCAGTGCATCCCGATGCGAAACCAGTCAAGCAGAAGCTCTAAAAAATGAATCCTCAGGTGGCTCTCCTAGTCAAGGCAGAACTAAAGAAATTACTAGATGTGGGATTCATTCACCCTATCAATTATCCTGAATGGGTTTCAAACCTCGTCCCAGTTGCTAAACTGGATGGCCGAATCCGCTGTTGTACCGATTTCAGGGTCTCAACAAGGCCTGCCCCAAAGATGACTTCCCACTACCAAACATCGACATGATAGTGGATCTCACAGTAGGATATGAAATGTTATCCCTCATGGATGGTTACTCAGGATACAATCAGATAAAAATTACTGAAGAGGATCAGCACAAAACGACCTTCATATGCCCATGGGGAACATATTGCTGGGTGGTAATGCCATTCGGCCTAAAAACTGTAGGAGCCACCTACCACAGAGCCATGACTGTCATCTTCCATGACCTCTTCCACCACATCATGGAAGACTATGTGGACGACTTGCTAGGGAAATCCAAGACCAAAGAAGAACACTTAGATGTGCTAGCCAAGATCTTTGACAAGCTAGAGTAATATAATGTTCACCTCAATCCAAAGAAGTGTGTCTTTGGCGTCACCTCAGGTAAACTGCTGGGATACATAGTCTCCAAACAAGGAATCGAGGTAGATCCTACGAAAGTCAAGGCTATCACTGAAATGCCACCTCCCAAAACATTGAAACAACTAAGAAGCCTACAGGGGAAACTACAGTCCATCTGTCGGTTCATCGCCCAACTTGTGGATAAGTGCCAACCATTCCAACATCTCCTCAGGAAAGATACGGCTTTCACCTAGACTGATCAATGTCAGAGTGCCTTCGATCAACTAAAAGAATATCTGGCTAATCCCCCTGTTCTAACTCCACCAAGACAAGGAGAGCCCCTCCTCTTGTATATATCCACGACAGACACAGCAATCGGGGCTTTGTTAGCACAACATGATGAGCATGGGAAGGAAAGAGCCATCTACTACATCAGCTGCACCTTGATCTCCTATGAGCTTAACTACACACAAATAGAACGAACATGTCTAGCCCTTGTCTTTACATCACAAAAGTTGCAACATTATATGTTCAATCACAAGACCAAGCTCATTGCTAAGATCGACCCACTAAAATATTTGCTAAACAAAGCGGCTCTCACTGGAAGAATGGCAAAATGGGTCATGATTCTATCTGAATTTGACATTGAATACACAGAAAGAAAGGCCATCAAAGGGCAAGTTATAGCAAATCAGCTAGCTGAAGCACCTATCCCCGTAAAACATCCTACAATTGTAGATTTTCCAGATGAGGCCAACTTGACAATCACACCAACCACAGACACATGGAAAATGTATTTTGATGGATCCTACACCCACAGAGGCTCGAGGGTAGGCATCCTATTTGTTACCCCTCAAGGCGACATGATCCCTAAATCATTCAAAATCACATTTCCATGCACCAACAATGTAGCAGAGTATGAGGCTCTCATCACAGGTCTCCGTATGGCCATCCAATGGAAAATTGAAAAGCTAACTATGTATGGCGACTCCCAACTGGTCATTAGGTAGGTCAATAATGAATACAAGACCAAAGATGACAAACTCTTGCCCTACAAGAAGATGGTTGATGATTTCAAAGACTACTTTGATGACATCCAATTCGAGCAAATCCCAAGGCTCAACAATAAAGTAGTAGATGCCATGGCTACCATAGGATCTCTGGTCGATATGAAAAAGGATAGCAAGAAATATGAATTCCTAATAGAAGAGCTCCCCATCCCCGCATACGATGTTCCTCAATCAGAACTAGTGTGCGAAGTCGTTGGCCCCTTGTCCCCATGGTACCAAGAAACATACCTTTACCTCCATGACAATATCCTTCCCCCCTAACCTATCCACTTCCCAGTGAAAATCATTCATCCGTCGAGCCTCCCATTTTATTCTTGTCGGTGACACACTATACAAAAGGAGTCTTGATGGCACGCTTCTCTGATGTTTAGACTCTAGGGAAGCTGAAGTAGCCTTGGAAGAAGTACACGCAGGTATTTGTGGGGTACATTCCAGTGGGCCTACCCCATCTAAAAAGATCCTCCAGACTGGATACTACTGGCCAACCATGGACCGCAATGCCCATAGGTTTACCAAGACATGCCCCCCATGTCAACAGCATGACGATCTCATCCATGCACCAGCCCAGGAGTTACAACCAATTGCAATGCCATGGCCTTTCTCACAGTGGGGGCTCGACCTCGTAGGAAAAATACATCCTCCATCCTCAAATGGCCATAAGTTCATAATCACCGCTACCGAATACTTCACAAAGTGGGTGGAAGCAATACCACTCACCTTCACCACATGTATCCAAATCTCCAAATTCATCCTCCACTATATCATTTGCCGATATGGTATCCCCCATTCCATTGTCATTGACAATGGAAGGCCCTTCAAAAACTAAGAAGTTCATTCTTTGTGCAAAAAATTTGACATCAAACACCGCTTCACCACACCGTATTACCCCCAAGGCAATGGTCAAGCAAAGGCTTCTAACAAAACCATCCTCCGCATCTTAAAAAAGATAGTCAATGAAGCTGGACATGACTGGCACCTCTAACTCAACCCCGCCCTATGGGCCTACTGTACAAGCATCCGCACCCCTACAGGAGCTACTCCATATTCACTAGTATTTGGATCTGAAGCCATTTTACCTATAGAGGTTGAGCTCCCATCTCTCCGAGTGTCCTTGAAAAACATTACCTCTGATGAGGATTACCATGTCGCAAGGTTGCATCAACTAGAGCTACTAGATGAGAAGTGCTTGCATGCCTTAAATCACTTACAGGCATATCAAAACCACCTCAGAAGAAGCTACAACAAAAAGATCAGAACCAGAAAATTTGAGGTAGGTGACCTTGTCCTAATGGAAAATCAGAAGAACCTGCAAGAACGTCTGAAGAAAGGAAAGTTTGAACCCAATAGGCTAGGACCTTATGTCGTCACAGCTGATTATGGGTCAGGAGCCTATCAACTTGCAACATCTGAGGGATAGCCTCTAGATGAGCCGATGAACATCCTGCATCTCAAGAAATTCTATGCATAACCCATTTGATACCCCAACTCAAAATAAATAAATAAATAAATCAAAAACACCAAAAAAATTAGAAAATCAAGAAAAAATCAGAGTGCAATAAAAACTTCCAAAGGTGAAAATCACTTCGGTGATGCCTTGAATAAGTACCATGGTGCAAACCTATTCCAGGTGCCATGCGTAGTGGTCGGTTCTACCATCTAATAAGTCCTCTTCTCGTCACACCACTCCATATTTCACACATCGCATGGCTTGGAATTCTGAAACATCAAGTCCTATCGCCTAACCCATCCTATTCCATCCCAAGGCCAACCCATGGAATGAGGATCTTTGTAAGCTCCCTTTGTACATACAGAGTCCAAAAAAAAAAAAAAAATAAATAAATAAATCCAAAAACATCAACAAATCAAAAAAATACAAAAACAATACAAAATACAGAAAATGTAAAACAACAACACATTGCATCATCACACAACACATCAAGCCCATCGCAAACCATTCCCACATCATCAAGTCTTGCCAGAACTACATATTCATTTCACCTGCATCTTCAAAGTACCTTGATCCCATGGACACAGGGTATGTAGACAGTCTGGAATACGAAGGATGTTTCCAGTACTCAGGTATCTAAGATGCACCCATCCACCCCATTGGATGGTACCCCATTTACTGAGCTTTCTGGATCTCATAACGGACACACAAGCTACGTATGCACTCCAAATAGGTTCCCCAATGCAAAAATCATCAATCAACATACCAACCATAATCCTACACATAGCCAGAATGTTCCTTTGCCCTTCTCCCTACAGTTCTCTAATCAACACCAACGGATCTGCATCCTAGGATATATCTTTCCTACAATGGACAAAAATCTATCATTCTATCATCACGTTTCTTGGCAAGAGCACACAAAGGCTATTTGTATCTTTTTGTTGGTCTTTTTGCTTATTGATTTTTATCTTTTTGTCTCACTCTAAGTCATCTCCAAAGCTACCTTGATCTCATTATATCATGGTATGTAGTGGATAGCACCTGGAGTTGACATCGTCATTGTTTCTGCATGCTATGCTTGTGGGTTGGTTTCATTACTCCAAGAATAGTATTCATATCTTGAAGTCTGGGTCGGTTCTAGCATGATGTGTCCTATTTGCATATATAGGAATTAAAACCTTTTATGCATTATTTGCACTCATTGCTATGAGTCCCCTTCCTCGACTAGACAAGATTATACTACCTTGGGCATGCATGAAATCAACCTATTCTTTGTGGGTCTAGTCCATGCAATTGCAGGGTATACATCATCACCTAGGTCATTTCATACCTTTGTGAACTGTATCCTACATTGCTACATTAAACTAAGAAATGCTCTTAATTAATCTTGTGCAACTACTGTTACTAGCTCAAAATCATCATCCCAATCACTCAGTCCACTATCCCATCTCGGCCTGGATTTAATAATCACCTTCCCCCATCCCCCACCAACCAACCCTTCACTAATCCCATTCCCCCACCGCATCTCCAACTCAACACATCCTGAACTGAAATAAATCCCCCCTCAACTAACGTGGTGTCTTGCGACCTAACAACCCTCTCGTCTACCCACCCCACCCCTCCATCTCCAGACACTCCCAATCCTACCCATACCCATCCAGACACCCCTATCCTCTCCCCACCTAATCCCCTTTCCCACAGCCTCACCACTCAGGGTCAACACAAAGAACATCATGCATATCAGGACTAGACCATATCACCTATCACCTAGTTTGCATACCACCTATCACCTAAACTACATCTAAGCATATCATCTAGCTACATGTCATGATCATTTAATTACATATTATTTTAGGTGCATATCGTCCATCATTTCATATCACATTAGATTCATTTTAATCCATTTAATTTGCATATCATTTAGATTCATTTTAATCCATTTAATTTGCATGTCATTAGGTCATTTTAATCCATTTAATTTGCATATCATTTAGGTCATTTTAATCTATTTAATTTGCATATCATTTAGGTCATTTTAATCTATTTAATTTGCATATCATTTAGGTCATTTTAATCCATTTAATTTGCATATCATTTGCATATCATTTAGGTCATTTTAATCTGTTTAATCTGCATATCATTTAGGTCATTTTAATCCATTTAATTTACATATCATTCAAATTCACTTTAGAATTAGTTTAAATTGTAAATCATATCATTAGGTCCACCATTAACAGCTAACAATTTGCATAATAATTAGGTCCATTTTACAAATAGTTAGTTGCACATTACAATCATATCATACCCATTTATGTTTGCCATCACATAGGTGCATGTTAAAATTAAAATTAGTATCATCACATTGCATAACACATTTTAGCTACATCACATCATCACAATCATTGAACCAACATTTAAATCATCTAGTAGCATATACATACTTCCATACATTTCCATTATATCACATTGTTGCATCCATAATAAATATTTTTTAGCCTGAACATTCATTTGTATTATACATCACATAGTCCATAAAATCACAACACCACACATGTATCACAACAAATCCATCATAAATGCATCCATAACATCAAAAACATCATTGCATAAACATAACACAACCATAGCATATAAACATCCATAAAGAAATATTGCATCCATCACATAGGCATCATCATAATAGAGCATCATAATCATAACCATCATAAACCATCAAAAAGCATCGCATCATATATAAATCAACGCAAAAAAAATGTACATCGCTCATGTATCCATCCAAAAAATAAAATGTCTTGATACAAAAAAAATGCCTCCAAGGGCTATAATGATAGGGCTATCACATAGAGGATCCCCTCTCTGATGGAGTGGGAGACTTTGATCCTGGTCGAGCCTGTGACCCTATCGGTAGCTGTGACTGCGGCAGTGGCTGTACCTACACCTGAGGGATCTACTGGGGCACATGTGAGGGAGGAGGCATCGTCTGCTGAATAGAATGAATAGATCTCAATCTATGAGATCTCGATGCCCCTGATCTACTGACCTGACTATAGCTCAGGGTACGCTGCACTGCTGGCACGGCTGCATAATACAGCCCCCTGTAATACTCCACATGTGCTCTAGCCTTTGCCAAATCCCCCTGTACCTGCATCACCTGCATCTGTGACTGACTCAACTGTGCCTACAGCTAATAAGTCTGTGCCTGCGCCTGAGACAACTGAGCCTGTATCCCTATCAAAATTGGGGGCAAGTCCACCACCTGATACCTGTAGACTACCCACTATAGCCTCTACCTGCTGTGCCCTGCCAAGTGCTGCATCCTGCTCCCTGGTCAACACCCCTATATCATCCTACGCCTGGGCCAACTGTGCCTACAATGCAGCCACCTATCCATCTACCCCATCTTATAATGCCAGGGCCCCCCGCAACTACACCAACTCTACCTCATGGCCCTCTAGTGCCTCTTCTAGACTGGCCACCTGTGCCCATAGGGTCTCCATCTCCTCCTCCTCATCTCGTCGCCTCTGACGAGATGAACGCCCCTTAGCCTCTACCTCCAAAGCTGTCCCTGAGGTCCCTGCCTCTGCATCATGCCCACCAACCTACCGCTGCCCCTCCTGTGGTGGAGGTAGGTCACCCTCATCTGCTCTAGGTTGCCCCCCGCACCGCTGAGGTACTCTCAGCTGTTGCCCCGATCCAACCTGTACCTACTTTGCAGGAACCTGCTCCGCTTGTACCTGCTGTGCAGGAACCTGCTGCACCTATCCCTGTCCGGCTACCACTACTGCCAGCACATCTATCAGCTGGCCATCCCTCCCTATCAATCTCTCCTCTCCATCATCCCCAACCTCCATAAGGAAGTCCTCAATGACCACATCCCCCTCCACGCGACCCTCCCCATTAGGGTCATCTCCACCATCTGAGTCATCACCACTTGAACCCGCTGCCTCCTCTGTTGGATTCGTCAACCGAGTAGGCCAATGCATATGCCACCAGATATCATAAGTAGCTGTGGTCCCTGCATCCCTCACTGTGCTCTTCCAATCCCACTATACTGGCTGAAGCACTACAAAATCTGCTAGAGCAACCTGTGGCTATAGAGGTGCAGGCCAGTAGGGTACATCTCGCGAGGTCCACGCGTATATCGCCATCTATTGAGGGGTGTCCTACACCAAACCAAACTGCCGCATAACCCGTGAAGGTAGGTACATCTCTATGCAGCAGTCTCCTCGACCCATAAGGTATCTCTACTGAAAGGTGTATGGGAGATGAATAACGTCATCTGGCCACTCCTCACAACTGATGTATGCTCTCCAAACCACACTAATCACATCATCCAGCATCCTCTACCAATATTGCACCCGGCCCGTATATGTGTACTCTGCATCCTGATATAGAAACACAAAGGCCTCAAACTGTCGTCGATAGTACCCACAGGTCAGCCGAGTGATAGGGATATGCTCCCAAATCCATACATGTAGCAGAGTCACACCAGCGGATAAGGCTCTATCATGTAGATAGGCAACTGTGTACATCTCATGATATAACTGCGCTAGCATCACTGGCCCTCAAGCATAGACAATCCCATGCACCACCATCCCCTCTATCACCCCTCCCCAGCCAACCGAAAAACCCCTGACTCGCCTATCTGGCATCACCATGCCTCTAATCAATGCACATAGAAACAAGGCAAACGGATCTGCACCAGCAGCCAATGTCCCCTCATAATCCATCTCCCTCTCATTCTAAGAGAGAACAAGATGATCCGCACCAAACACTCTGACCAGTGCCCTCCACCCGCTCTTTGTGTCATATCTGACATGTCGACCGCGGATAGGTAGCTTGAGGATGCGATAAACATCCTCAAGTGTGATGGTAATCTCTCCTGTCGACAACAAAAAACTACAAGTCTCCATACGATATCGCTCCACCATGGCCGTCATCAGAGCTCTATGAGCTTGCAAAATGGGCATGGACACCACCGTCAGAAGCCCCAAGCTCGCCAACTGTGCCTTTGTGGCATCATCAAAACCATCGAACAAGGCCATCACAGCGGGAACTCGTCGCTCTCGCGACTACAATATGAACCGCTCTGTATCCTACATACGCAACATTATGGTTAGATGTCAACCTATCTTCTTCTAAATCAATCTTTCTCTTCTTCTACATGTCTAAACAAGCCAACATCAGGCAGCATACAATTAGACAACACTTGTGCCATTTTTTTTTTAAAATGGTGCTAAAATTTCTTCTAAATAGCGCTAATATAGAATATCGCGCCACTGCGCATAGCTCTTTGTGCCAAACCAAAAAATAGTGCTACTACGCACTAGTCATAGCGTCACTATTTATTTTGGTGCTAATTCATCCAATGGCGCCAATTCTCCCAATAGCGCTGCAACACACAATAGCACTAAAACACACAATAGCGCTAGAATAAACAATGGCGCTACTTCCCAGGATGACGCTACTTCCCAGGATGGCGCACCCCTATTTGGCGTCAAAATGCCTAAAATCTATTTCTTCTGTAAATGGCGCTAATCCGGAAGATTGCGCTAAAACTCCCACCCAATGGCGAAAAAATTGCCCTACCCTACCCGGGCGGATAGCGTCAATCCAGAGGATGGCGCCAATCCGCCTTGCCATTGGTGCTACGCACTTCAATCCTGACCCCTAAAATCCTAAAAAAATGCATGAAAAAAGAGAAAATTACAAAGTCAGGGTTAGGGCCTATCGGGGGTCCAGCGCCGGGTGCCCGAACAAACTCTTGGAACCGCTCGGAGATGTGTCGAAGTCACAGGAACTGGGGGTTGTGGTCAGCCATCTCTCCTTCACTTCTTCTCTAGGGTCAAAGTGTACAAATGTGGCACTCTTAGGGCCCACTTTTCCTAATATAGTGGGCCATGTCATCCTTCTTTCCCCCCCGGGTGCAGATCCTAACCTTTTTCCTCCATTTTTCTTCCTGCCATCCTCTTTTTCCATCCCCTATCCAACCTTCACTCCCGTCACATCCTTTCGAGAGCTCACCTGGAAAATTTTTATTTTCCCGCCAACCTCTCGAGGGGGCATCCCCTATCCATCTTATTCCTTCCTGGCAGCTGGGGCATATTTTCTTCAACCTGACGCCACTCCCCTCCTAGGTCCTGACACTATGTCAAAGAGGGGCAAATGTAGACACCTAAAAATTTCTCGACCACCAAAATGACTCCCGATATTCTTAATCATATCAATTTCCCTCCTAAACCAATTAATTAAATTTTATTTAATTAATTATCCTTTCATTACCCCATTTCTCATCAATTTATCCCAGACAATTGAATTAATTTCATTAATTCAATAGTTTCAAACCTAGCCAAATGAATTTAGTAAATATGCAATATTTACTAAATTATTTTTTCCCTTTTGCCACTAAATTCAATTAATTAGTTAAAATCATGTTAACTAATTAATTTAACCCATTTATTCTAGCCCTAGGGTTAATTAAATAAAATCAATGTTTAATTAACCCTAAACCCCTCATTTGGATGGCTAAACCTAGTTTAACCCACTCTCCCACATTCTCCAAATAAAGAAATGGGAATAAATCCACCTAAAATCCTACATCACAATAAATAATCATTTTTCCCATGCCTATACCTCTATTTCCCCCCAAATGAATTTTTAATTCATTTGCATTTCCCCCCATGAATCTTTTATTTAAAAATAATCTTCCCTCCATAACTTATTTAATAATTTCCCCTTCCCCAAAATGAATAAAAGAATCACTTTTATTCATAGCCATCCATTCTCCTAGATTAGATCCAGGCCCTCCATATCATCTCCATCCTCCACCATTGATTTTTCCAATCAATCTCCACCCTTGGATCAAAATCCCTTCCAAAAGTCTATAAATAGAGCCTCTTCCAAGCCATTTTAAGAAGCAAAGTATATACAAAGTCATAATGCCAAAATCGCTCTTGAGCTAGGATAGTGAGTTGCATAACTTGAATGAGCATTTCACATTTGAATCCATTGTCTAGGGATCATCTTGGTCTTAGGAGCTTGTTTGGGTGCAAAGGCTCTTTCCTCCCTTGATGGGATTAGATTTGTATTGTGAGGTATAATCTTGTGTATATTGCATTTGGTTTAATATTTTAGCCTTGTTTGCATTTCTAATCTACAGGAACATCCAAATGTGAAGCATGGGGTTAGTGAGCTCCTGTTGTGTGGTTACACAACATGCCCCATTTTGCCTTGACAAAATAGGGACCCAACTTTTTCTTGTTGCTTTGACTTGTTGTTTTTCTACTTTGGGTGGTTTGGTAAAATTAGTCATGCATGTAGCCCTACAAGAGGGTGGATTTGTCCCCATGATGAGGTCAATTGCCAAAGTCAGTATTTCAAATTATTAACCTCATGGTTGGAAAGCACGTAGAATTTCAAGCAGGTTTGCCTTTTGGGATCACCCCAAAATTCTCTAAGGGAAGAAAGTTATGTTAAGTCAAAATTTGGTCAAACCTGATATCCAGAGGGGGGGTCATATTTTAAACATCAGTAATCTTAGATAAGATCACCCTAATATTGTATTATCACCTAATAATCACTCGATCCATAAAGTACAGACATCAATTTTACGTAGTACCTGATATCTACCCATCAAATGACTTAAGTTTTCTTGTGAAGGGTCATATTTTTAATATTAGTCATCTTACGAATATCACCCTCTTCGCAAAATATCACCCTATGCCAATATGATGGTGACGTCATCTAAATCCAATGAATGAAGAAGTTACCCTGATGATGACATCATCATTTTATTCTACCTCGTGGAGGTATATATCCGATGCCAACCATATTCAATAACTTGACGGTGACGTCATTAAAACACGATGATTAAACATAGTCACCGACACGCTAACGTTACCCCCATCTTTTCCCAAGGGGGCCATTTTATTTGCGGGGTCATATTTTGAACATCCCCTGATCTTAAATTCATGACCTGATAGACACATGGTTAACATTGACCACATCACCCGATTCTTTTGCATTAGTTTTGCCGCTCAAAGCTGGGGGGTCATGTTATCTAGAGGGGGTCATATTTTGAATATCACCTGATCTTCCTAAGATCCCCCCTGTTTCCTGACATTAAATGTACTTAAATGCGGTAGATGGATACCCGCCTATTACGAATACAAATCAAACATATGGCATCATCCATGAATTCTCTGCAGAGAATCAATGGATTTAATTGACCTAACTTAGTTTTACCCTAATTTGCCCTACAGATGCATTTAAAGGTAATTTTTGAAGGTTATTATCATTTACCTTGTGGAAAAATGAGAAATTACAGAGTAGAGAAGTCAAACCCTCATACAACTACCTGTTAACGGACTAGATCTTTCAGCGTAACAGAATGGATGATCTTCAACATTTGTAGCCCTTTTCCGTAATCACCCATCTAACCTAGGAGGAAAGCACTATCAGGTAAGTAACTGAAAATCCTCCTGTTGTCATTTTCTACATGTTCAGGTAGGGTGTACGTTCTTTCTTGTGGTTTGAATCTATGAATATGCATATCGTGATGGAGTAAAGAATAATAGATAGAGTATGCATGATGCTGTAGAGGTACATGATGTTGTATGAATGCATATGGACATTGTAAGGTAAGACAAATCATGTTTGTTGCAGAAATCAATGGTGGATCTTAGAAAGAATAGGTCTGATTAAGAGTTTCTCAAGCCTATGTTTGTTCAGCCTGAGGGGGTACAGTTTAAGTATGGTGTCATTGGTGACACTCACCAAGGAGATACGGACCTGGCAGCATGGTCATCAAGAGTAGATCATGATAAGGATAATCCTCTTCTGGATGGGTTATATGTTTCAGGAATGTGGCATGCAGCTAGTTTTTTGTATGCCATGGACACCCCAGAGCTGGTAGTGGAATGTGCCAGGAATTATAACCCTGAGACCAGGCGGGTGGAAAAACATGGAAGAATATACGCTGACTTTTCAATCAAGGGCATCACCTCTACTTTTAGTCTACCAGTTGGAAAGAAGGCGATCAGTGTGGACCTACACAAGCTGGAAACATAATACAATAATAATAAGAAGAATGTAAAAAAGAGGATGTACTAGTGGAGGTCAAAGAGTAGCACCTACATTGCCTCAGCTAAATTACCCATACATTTATAAAAATTTGATTTTGATGATGAGTACTAGTACATGATTGCCCTGGTGAGTAGGATGACAGGTAAGCCTCATGCTGGAAATTTTGAGAAGAGGATGTTTGGAATCATCTAGATGGTCCTATATGTAGATAATAGGCCATTATGGGCCAAGATCATCAGTGACACACTAGATGAAGGGATGAGGAACTTGGGAGGCCAAGCATGCTTCTTTCATATGACCTCATATGTGGTGTACTCATGCACTTATAAGGGAACCTTTGATGCATTGAATACAGTGGGTAAGGCTGGCAGTGATGCAGATGATGCCCACATATGGGATCACTATCCTCAGCTAGAAAGAAAAAATTACCTCTTGGACTACAAACTAGTAAATGATGCATTCTCTATGCATCTAGTCAGAACCATGGAGGATGACAGAACAAAGAGACTGAGCATGGATGCTCAAGAAGTTGTTTACAGACATGGGGCCTAGTTTATCCAATTTGCCACCTTTTCATACATAAGGATAGAAGGATTTGAAGGACACCCCCTTATGCTACCAAGATACCCTACTGATGGGGTTGTCCTAATGGAGTTTCTCAGACAGGTGTCTACCATAGTTGAAGCATACAAAGCACAAAAGAAGATACCTCCGGTGTTGTTTCTAGTGTTTATGGACTGGTATATGTCCTTAGACTCAGAGAGCATAAAAAATGTCAAGGGAGGTCTAAAACTGATGTATCTGCAGCGATTTCCCTTGGCTAGATCTTATGACCCCTATGGCAGGATGCATAAAATAGTAGGAAAACTGATTCATCAGAAGCAACTGGAAGATTTCTGGACTGACTATGAGGATGAAGCAGAGGTGAGGAGAAGAAAGTACCAAAGACTCACCTTGAACCAAATAAAGACATTTGACTGCATCCTGGTGCCAGCACAGCTGAGGAAGGATGCTAGAAAGATTATGTCCAATGAATATGAGGACAAGAAGGTGTACAATGACACCATATCAGCCCCTGATCTTACATAGCTGGAGGATATATCCCTGGATCGGCTAACAGGTGGGGTGATACAGTTAACCCAAGCTTGGGTGGATGAAGGAATAGATAGATTGAAGAAAAAGGGTGTGGCCCTTATAGTTGATGCCAAAAAGCAAAGGCAAGAAATACTGGATGAGGAAGATGATGATTTTCTCAGTGAGAAGAGAAAATCCAATGGAGAGAGGTTGCCCACATAAAAATAGAGGAAAGGTCCCCCTAGAGGTAAGAAAACTAAAGATGAACCTAAGGGGGTGATAATTGAAAGGATTGCCACACCAGCTGCAAGTGCATTAACATTAGCTCAAGCATCCGCCTCATCTACACAGCCTCTAATTCACAAGCCAAAGACAAAGAGGATTTTGAGGCTAGCTATTGAAACTGTAGAAGTGCAGGAGGAGGGCCAAGCCTCACAGCATGAAGTGGAAGATGGCATCCTGTTTGAAGAGAAGTAGGCAAACAAGGAACCTGCAGGTGATGACTTGATGATGGTCAGTAGGAAGAGGAGGGCGATGCCACTGATGTCACCTCCCAAGAAGCAAAGAACATCCATGCAGGGTGATATCAGGGCTGACCCTATTGTATTAAGAGGAGTTGGTGGTGAAGCATTCAGGAAGGAACTACAACATGATGTTCCACTTACCACCATAATAAAGTTCAAAACTAAGAAGGCAGAAGAACAAACAAGAGAAGCTTTCAAAGCAAGTCAGGGTGGTCCTTTCTCCTTGGAGGACAACGTGGACTTATCAGATGATGAGGTAGTGCAGAGTGTAGCCTCTCAACGGATGGAGACTCTCACTTCCAACACCTACATGACCCCTCATGGGACCCTATTAGCATAGATGGCAGTGTTGGAAGAAATAAAGAAAACTGAGGAGAAAGTAAAACAAAGTAGCCCAGAGAGGGCAGCCCAATAGGTAGGGCTTGATAAGTTGGTTGATTAGGTGACTAGCCCTGTAGTTATAGATTTAACATATAGGGGTGATGTAAGCCCTAAGGACCAAGCATGTGCACCTGATGAGATAGAAAAGATTGAAGTGGCTAAACAAGCAGAAAAAGAAAGCAATGCTCCTGATATGGGTCAACAACAACATGAGATACCCGCAGAACCAAAAATAGTAGAAGTTCAATAGAAGAGTGGGGGTGATAAGGATATATCATGTGCTGCTGCTACTCAGACTCAAGAAGATCTAGGGGATGCCTCAAGAACAAAAGATAAATTAGGTCAGGAGGACCCCAAGCCACAGGATATTGGTGCATCAGGTGCAGAACAAGAAATGACCCTTGATTAGGGTGATGCACAAGGCCCAAATACACAAACATCCACAAATGTCAATATGCCTCAGGATGAGGGAAATAGTAAAGTAGATGAAAGTCAGAAGGAGGGAGTACAGGATCAGGTGTAGGATCATAATGTGGACATTCCACAGGATCCTCCTTTACAGAAAGAAGCCCCTTAGCAAGGAGAAATGCAACAAGATCCCCCTCATGAGGAATTCCATGAGGAAAAAATTAAGAAAGTGCCTTCTCCACCAATAATAGAAGCAGATACTGGAGAACAGGATAGACATGATGTTGACAAAGATCATCAAGGATCTGGAGATGATGTGCCCCAATGGCTAGAAAGAGAAATAGTTATGGAACAAGGGTCTGAAATTCAAGAATTTGATGTTTCCACCTTGTTTGCAGAGACAATGATGAAGCCAAAGAGGAAGCCCAGATTAACATCAGCCATAAAGAGAGATCCTACAATAGGTAGAAGGATTGCATAGGTAGCACTTCCCACAGTAGAAAAAGAGAAGGGCAAGATAACCCTAGAGGAATTCCAGATCACAACTGTTTATTTGGGTTTTGCTAATGAGGACCAGGAGGGTCAAGAGGGGAAAGACATTATTGATTCCTTAACCCAAAGGGTAAAGAAGGAGAAAGAGAAAAATAAAAAGCATAAGGAGCACATTGCTCAGCTACATTCTTACATAAAGGGGTTAATTAACCTTGATAATACACCAGTTGATCCGGCAGTCCCATTGACTGTCATATCCCAGGAGGAGGTCACTAAGCTGGACCTAATGAGACATGAGGCCATGATCATGGAGAAATGGATGCTGTCGGCCCTCACTGGAGCTGAGGATGTTTTGAGAACCTCCCTACAGAGGTGGAATTCTTTAAGTAGTTTAGAGAGAAAGGTAGATAAAATGCAAAATGAAACAGGGAAACAGTCACTCCAATTGGAAAAGGACCTAACTACTTTAAGTGAAATGAAGAGGATTGATCCTCAAGTCTTGATAAATAATCAAGTGTTGAATAATAATACTTCCCTGTTGATAGACATATGGTATGAAGATATCAGGTTCAAATGTGATAACTTGAAGAAATCCAGTGGCAAGCTCAGGGATATAAGTATAAAGCTGCACAACATGATGGCTTATGAAGCAGAGATCCTTGAGGCTTTAGAAGGAAAAGTAGAAGAAAAGATCAAAAATTAGGATGCGGACTTTGCTATCAAAGTTCTGCATGATAATTTCCAGGCGGTAGCAAATGACCCCCTCACCCACCTGACGGAAGAAGGAATGAATAAGATCATGAGGATAAAAGTCGGGGTGGAAACTTATAATGAGACTTTAAATAGCAGAAAAGGTAAGCTAGAAGTGCTCAAAGATAAATTCCAGTCTCATAAGCATGCCATAACAAAAGCCAGAAACTAAGATGGGGGAGAGGTGAATAAAATAGTGCAAGCATATGAGCACATCAAGACAGCAATGAAGGTCCATATACAGGAGGATATACATCAAGGTGACAGTGATACTAAAAGCAATGAAGATGATGACCATGATGAAGAAGAAGGAAATGAAGAGGAGGAACCTGAAGAATGAATGAAGATGCATCACCAAGAGAATATATGCATAAGATGCTCATAGATAATGAGTCATCTAGATGGTTGCCAACTGGCAACCTATGCCATGAGGAAGAGTTGACTGAGTTGATTATCAATCATTGTTCTTAATTGACAAATCTTGACCATTAGTCATTTGTAACTACCTCCTCACCTTATTCTATAAAAGGTGCAAGGGTGCAATATTTTGAACATTCAAAACTTAATTGAAATTTGATTGCTGAAATATCAAGACTCATTTCAAAGTTCTTGTAAATGTACATGTTATGCATATTGAATGAAAGAGAAGCATATTTGATTACAACTCATCATAAAACTTGAGTAATCTATGTTTGAAATCTGGATACATGCATTGATTAGCTGCATCCCTTGGAGTGCTTGTTAGTTTGCATGTGTTGTTTTCATCCCTAATCCCTTTGAAGTTAACATCATCCATATCTAGCTGTGGAACATCTTGGTGACATATGGTTTGATTTCTTCTCTTCATGAATGTATCTTGTATGTATGTGATTCAATGACTAAAGATTCACTAAAGTAGAAGCATTCTTTTAAATTTCTTTCAATTTCATAATAGATCATCTCCATAATTGCAAATAACAGAGAATCAAAAGAAAATAACATAAAATATGCTGATATCCCGTAGATAATTAATACAACACATATTTAGAATAAAAGCATGTCAAATTGACAAATATCATACAAATTCATACCAATATCCATGAAATACATGCAAATATCCACTTATAGACACATCATTTGAATAAATATACAGTGTAGAAGGAAAAAATAAGTTCATGATGATTAATGACCAGAAGAATTGATCAAACTTGCAAATATATCAGCTATCTTTGGAAATAGAGTAGAAATAACCTCTCCATGGAGTAAATTTACAGGAAATAGAACAATACTGATCATCTAGACAAATGTAAGACCCCTTGAAATGGAAAACAACATGTCACATCAACCTCTGAGTAATGTCAGACGATCATGACCTGATCAACGGAGACTTGGAGTCATCAACTTATCCTAAGTTGATTGTACTTTACGAGATAATAAAGGTTTGTTGTGCAAATTTTTATGCATGTTGTTATGACTAACAATCATCATCAACAGCTCCCAAGATATATATTCAATGAACCTATTTGAAACTTTGTTTCTATCAACTATGTTGATAACTAAGAGGGGGGGTGAATCAGTTATCCTAATTATTTGTACTTCCTAAACTTTCTTAATAATTAATGCAACATTAATTCAATTAAGCAAACATAACCATGAAATGGAAATACACGACATAATATTTTTGACATGGAAACCCTATTAATGGAAAAAACCATGGGGTGATTAACCCAAGATTGTATTCTCTGTTAGAAGAATGGAAATACAAAATGGCACCTGCCAATTAGGGCTCACTGCCCAAGCACACTGCTCACAACAAGCTCACTGCCTATAGGAGACACATTGTCTACAAGAAAGGAAGATAACACAATGTTTGAACTGATGAGAAGCATCCACAGATGCTGAGGTTTAGTTCCAGTTAAGCTCAATAAACTGATCTACTACACTTCATTCTTACTCTCTCTTGATGTAGTTGTACTATCACATCCCGGACTTCTTCTACTATCTTCACTCTGCTCTTCTACTTTTCTTCGCACTACACAATACCTCACACCCTCATTCACATATAAATCAATCCTTTATATATATCTACACAAGTGATTTCATCACCTTTCTAGTCAGCATCCAGAACAGTTAATAATTTCCTCAAACTCTGATCTGTCAGTTGAATCCTTGCACACCAAGTAATGCGGATCAAGCATATACTTGTAGAAGTCATCAATCATGTCGACCAAACATATCTTATGCCTTAAGAACCTTTTCCATCATCAGTAACACATCCAGAATAATGTCTGATGTTCTGCCAGTCAGTTCTTCCTCTGTTCATACTGTCACTTGGGAACCTGACACTCAAGCATTCATATCTCTTTATCCTTTCCACACCAGAGGCTCAAACCCTAGAATATATCAGTCAAGATATTCCTCTTGATTTCCCCAAATCTGCACTTTACTGAGATACTTCTACTGAGAGATCCGGACCTGTCTGTCGGACCTTACTGACTGCTTTGTTCTTGCTTACCGGACCTCAACACTTCTCCAATCTAACTTCCAGTGAGGACCTATCATGTCTTGCAGATGTGTGGGATCACCTTTGTTGCCATCAATGACAACATTAGTGAGTCCATATAGTGTCTCTTGCCAACAATCTCCCCCTTTGGCATTGATGGCAACACTTAGTGAAAAATGACTAAGTGTCACACTATACTCCCCCTTGGCTGTTGCTCTATCTCTATGTACATTTACCGAAGCTCCCCCTTAGTTGGATTCCTCATTTTTCACTACTCCTCACTCCCCCTTTGACATCAATGGCAAAGGGTAGGGTCCGCACATCAAAATTTTCAAAATTTTAACTATACTTGTCCGCATAAGTATATACATATGGCATACTTACATATACTGAAGTATGTCTGCAAAAGTTGTTTTTAATTGAATGAATTATGTAGCCCAACTTTGCTTCATTCTATCCAAAATTGATATATGACTGCTCAACAGGAATGCAATGGCATCTACCCTTTTTAGATCTATTGGATCATTGGTCCGGGCTGTGATTTGAGCTTCGTTTATGGCCTCATGCATGGCCTCTAACTTAGGGACAATTATCCCTCTGAGCTTGCTCAACCTACTGATTCTATTTTTCTTCTCTTTTTCAAGCTTCTTAATTTCATTCAAAATTACAACCGTTTGACATTCTTGATTTATTATGGATGTAGTAAGTGGATCAAAATTTTGAGAAAGTTTTATCAGTTTATCCTCCTGTTCTTTCATTTTCTTCTCAATCTCCACTGTTGTTTTAGACTAGGAGATACAAAATTTGTATCCATCACCTCCATCCTTAAGGGAATTTTCCAAACTTTTTATCCCAATACCCATAACTCTTCTGTCATTTGAAATTATCCCTTGCAGCTCTGAGAATCTCTTATCCAAAAACTCTTTCTTGACCTTCTCCTTAGCTGATTTCTCTAGAGAATCAAAATGTGTGCTAACACTATTGACTAGAGTTTTTAGATTACCAGAAGAGGAGGTGGTGGGATCCTTCTGAAAAGATGGCATGATCTTTTCTAACACTCCGGATGCTACCTCTAAAAGCTCACAGTCTTCCATGTGAGATTTTAGTAGCTTCTCTTTGACCTTCGCATTTGCAAATGAAGCTATCTTCATTGTTTGTACTGGAAAGAGAGAGTCAAAACCTAATGGCCCTTTTAGTAATTCCAATTCATCCATCTCATTAGTTGCTTTTGTCAAGAAGTCCTTGATAGATTTTGTAGTGTCTCTTGCCGGAGACAGATTCTTTTTCTCTTCTGCAGTGTCACTTATGTTCTTTTCAGCTTGACTTCCTTCTTTACTTTTCACCTCTTTTTCTTTCTCCTTTATTATTTATTCTTCTTTAGATCCAGAGTCAACAGGGGAAACCGAAGGAGAAATGTTAGTCTGATCATGGACCACCTCTTCTGGAGTAGAGGATTCCAAGTCCTTAACTATTTCTGCACCGGTATTCATTTCCTCTTCTATCATTTTCTTAGTAGACTCTTCTGTAACACTTGTGGTCAAGGGGTCAGTACCCAAGTCTCCTATAATTGGAATGTTGAATCTTCTGAATGCATTCTGAAGGATCTCTTCTGTCTCTTATGTAACTTTGTCAGTCTCTCCAAGCATAAGTTGATTCATCCTTGCTTTGCTCCTGAACTCATCCTTACAATCTTTGAATACCATATTCATTGTCTTGGGATCAATTGAATGATATAGCTGAATTGCTATCTGTTCTCGGATTTCTAGGTCTTTGGCTTGGGCATTGTTCTTTCTTATTTCTAGTTCCTTCTCCAAGCTTTTGGGGATCAGAGATATAATTTTAATAAATGCTTTGTTGTAGATATTTAGGTACCTGACTATGGCATCTTGCAATATCTTCTGATCTGCTTCACCATAATCATCATAGAACTCAACTATTGGCTGAAGATTTTTGTCCACTATGACTGATTTGATTATGTCATCAATGTGAAGAGTGGGTTTTTCAACATGTTCCTCTGTCTTTTCTTCTTCCTCTTGACCGGTAGAGGTTTCACCAGATGTCTTCTTCTTTTTCTTCATTTTCTTGATTTCTTCATCAGATTCAGTCTCCTCTTCATCCCTTTGACTAGAATAAGCCCTTGTGGCTTTTGTCTTTGTTCTTTTCTCTCCTCTGCCAGATGATTGTGCTTCTAGTTTTGATGGCCTTGAGCTTTTGACAGGGGTAGATGCAGATCTCTTTGATGATCTGGTCCAGGTGGAAGATTTTGTCAGAACACTTTCCTCACTTTTCTTTTCTACCTTTTTCTTCTCTTCCTCAGCCCTTTCCATCTTTTCCCTATTGGCATCAAGTGCCTCCTTTGAGATGCCAAAGCCTTTGGCAACATCTTCAAATTCTTTTCTCACTTTCCTCTTGATCTCTGGTTGTCTGAGTTCCACATGAATCTTTACACTTAGCTCCTCAAAGGTTCCAAATCTTTCTGCTTTGGGATCCTTGGGTTGACTAAGCATGTGTTGGACATGCAGCTCCACAAGTTTCGCATCCACCTCATACCCCATCGGCATGATCTAGACTATCCTTGGTTCCACAGCTTCCATTTGGCACTGATCAGTTTCAACCATAAAACAAACAGTATCCTTATACTTTTCAACTAGAGATTTGGGAATTCTCTCTCTTGCTTGCATCAAATTTTGGAAGTTCTTGAAATAACCCCACAGAGCTGTATTTCTTGTCTTGGCATCTCCAAACCCATGCAGATAGTCTCTGATTTGGATTGCAACAAGTTTGTCATTCTGCCAAACCCAACCACTTGATCCGGGTAGCTCACTCATGAAGTAGAAAAATAGACACAATATCAGCCCACCATACTTGAAGGAATTTTTCTTATCCTTCTTGATCTTCTGTAGATTCTCCAATAGTTGGTTTAGAAGAAGTTCACACAGATTGTAGTCAGCATTTTCTTTTAGCATTTGATAAGCTGTATAAACTGCAGTTCCCAGTACTAAATTTTCCCTACTGGAGTGATAAATTTTGTAACCAATTATCATGGATACAAATTTGATATCCAGCTCAGTGATATCTTCAATTGTCATTGCTCTTTTGTCAAATTTTGATCTGGTTGCATCACTCACTGTCTGATTCTTGACAGATTTGAGAACAGGTATCCCACCAAATGAATGCAGACTGTGTTGGTTTTTTCCCAGACTGGATGCTTATTCCCAGATTTCCCTACAAGGTAGCCATCAATGATCAACAGGATCTTTGGGCCAGGGGCCAACAATGTAGGAGATAGACTCTATATTTTATCTCCTCTTCTTCTTCAGGCTCTGCAAAACCTAGGGGGGTATTCCCTACTCAACATCCATGAGGATATACATACAAGGCTGGGATGCTGACAGAAAGCAGATAAGTCCTCCTGTAAGTAGACCAAAACTGTAAGATAAGAGCAAAGGGGTTAGCTTTGGGCCTATTTGCAGTTGTAGACAGAGGACTGAGGATCCTAAAACTAATTCTAATGTCCTAATGGTTGTTTTAGAGTTTGGTTTTGATTTTATATTTGGATGCAAAGCTGGACATGGTATATAACACAAAGACAAAGCTAGATCGGTGCCTATCCAGGGCTTGGAGTCAATAGACATACACCTGTGAATGATATGCATGAACAACTAAAATTGGATTTCAGGGGGACACATATGATACCTGCCTTACAGATATCTCCCAATACAGAGTGTTAAGCTATCTATACTTATGGCATCCCTACTGCAGTATACCCTTCCCAATGTTCAATCTGAGAACAATTTAATCTACCCCTTGAGCAGAAGTTAAGAGATCACAGATTCAACACAGGAATTCTATGGTCTAGAGTCTCAAACATTGCTTAAATATCCAGACTCAAAAGAAAGACACATGCAATACTAGAGACAGAATTAACAAAACACATGCCAACATAGCATTTCTCATATAGAATTAACCATGAAATTAGTGGATTCATGCAAAAACGTACAACAAGAGATACATAAACTCACAGGTTTTGCTGTACAGATCAACCAAATCAGCTGTATTGTATTACAGAGCCAAATGTTCAACTTTCAACAACCTAAACAATGGTAACACAGTCTGCTTATATTAGCCAGAAAGTGTACCACAGCAATTAATTACAAGGCTTTTACAAAAATCTACCAAATACAGATCCTTCAAAGGAATGGCACTCAAAATTTATTGCTGCAGAGACAGAAAGTAGACAATGGTGGCCTCGAGCCCTGTGCCACCATCTGAAAGTCCTCACGCCAAAAAATTAGGTACATGACTGTTCAACAACTCGCCCATGCCCCTGCTACAGTCGCCATTGATGGCTCAACCACCCGCGGCCGCTTGAAAACCGTCATAGCACTTCAAAAAAGAAATTCCTGCCAAAACGCGTTTACCACAGGTTCAAAAAATGTAGGGAAATTAATCCCACATTGGTGCCGCAGAGACAACTTTATCATTTTAAAAACACGGCCGCATGTATAACAAATGTCGAGCGCTTTTGCCGCGCTCGACGCATAAGCCTTTGTCCAAAGCCTATCGCCAAGACCCGAGCCATCGGCACACTCCCAAATCCTCCTGCCGACAACACAAGTCACGCCGAAGACCACCTCCGTCGGTGTGACTTACACCGTCGGAGCAACCAAAATCTCCCCAGCCGATCACAATAGTCTCGCCGATGCACCAACGAGCTACACTCTGCTCCTCCATCGGCCAGACACACACCAATGACTCCTCATTGGCCAAACCTCCCGTCGTCGGCATAACTCAAAACACTCAGGCCAACAATACAGCTCTTGCCGATAACATATCCATCAGCCAAACATTGTATACCGGTGAACCCTCCAACGGTTAGCCCGATAGAACATGTCACATCGAAACCAACCTTGCAAACCGCTAACCTTCCATCAGCCAGAGGCAAACCGTCAGGCCAACACTCCACCGTCCACCCGATGATGAACGTTACGCCGATAAGACCAAAATCATAAGGCTTTGAACCATTGAACCCTGAACCAGTTCGACCCGATGGTTCAAAAGAGAAGTTCAACTGAGAAGTTCAACGCCGATAACACAGATGAACAAAGAATTCACTGACGGGAAAAGATGGAGCCTAAGCCCATGAACCGTTGAACCTTGAACCAAAAGGGTTCAACGCGATGGTTCAAAACGATGGTTCAAGCATAATCTGAGTACCCAAAAAGAAGTTTCGCCGATAGAGAAAATCACAGTGATGAACAAGGAAACTTAGGGCCCAAAAAGGAAAAAACCCTCCAACATCCTGCGCTCATATCCAGACCAAAATTAGTGCTAACAGACCGGTCACTACCCTAATTGCATCTTTGGTAATCTTAAATGGTCTATTCAACCATAGAAAGTTATCATGTACTCTGCTCAACATGTACTGAACCCATTCGTCTTCTTCAAAATAGGGGAAATGAATGTACTATGTAAAATGCTTATCCCGGATGGCCTTGAACAGAGGTTTGAGCTCAAAAGAATCATCTATTAACTGATTGTGATAGATATCAACTAGCTTAGATTCCCCAAATTCTTCAATATTCGCATTAATATATGCCCTAACATCTTCTACATGCAACACACCATGAGGAACACTGGAAAAAGCTCCTAGGGGATCTACTTCCAAGGATTTCTATGGATGTTTCTTGAATTTGGGGCGAGGTCTATCAGAGATCTTCACAATATTTGGAGTACCCATCATTCAAGGATTTACAGAGAGATATTTGATAACAGAGAATACCTTTTGCACCTTTCAGTTTCACGGAGTTAGCCAGATCAATTTCTAGATGAATTGACTTCTGCAGATGATCTTTGATGAGTTTGAGGAATTTTGTTGCAGAGCTTCTCTTTTCATTTCTTCTTGAATGTAGAATGAACAAATGCTTAATGAGAAAACCCTTATATGCTCTGCAAACCCTAATGTCAAGTTGCAATAAATGCTCAACCTAAGTCATTTCGGTTTGCCTTATTCGGAAGGCTTGAAGAACCGGATCAATCTTGAACTTAAACATCTTGCGGATCTTCCAAATATTAACCATAGTTTATTTGGATGTTTCTCTTATAAACCCTTTAATCTGCAACTCGTCTTTTGTCAGTTCCAGCACCAATTGACTGGCTGGGGGAACAAGGTTTTCTTTGTATCTCCCCCTGAGCCAGAGCTCCTCTATTTAGTTTCTGGATGGAATATCAGCACCGGATTCTGGTGCAGATTCATCCCCTACATTGTCTGTACTTTTCTTCACCCAAATCTTGTTCATCTCACTCTGAACTTCATCCGCATTTATTTTTCTTTGGCCTTTGTCTTGATTCTGATTATGATGCACCGGACCCCTTTTGTCCTGATTCTTGCTTCTATAGAATTTGGCAATGTGACCGGATCTATTGCAATTATAACAAATAACATTTCTTTGCATATTTGATTGATATCCTCTTGATCTGCATTAGCTAGCATATGTTCCATTCTATTGCATCCAAAGCATCTACCATTGAATGAATTGTTTTTTTGCACATTTCTACATTGATGAGATTTGTGACCATACCTTTTGCAGTTGAGACATTGTCCGGAGAAGGATGTAATAGTTTGATTCATTCTTCTTCCACACTGATTTGCTTTATGACCAAAGTTATTGCAGTTGTGGCAGTATCCATTGAAGGATGGATATCTTTGAGCATTTGGTTGCCTTACCGGAGGTCTTCTAGGTCTGTTTCTTGGAGTGGAGTTCCTCTAATTGGATCTGGAGCTTTCCCCTTTTTCATATCCCAGACCACACTTGTCATCTACCCTCTTTTGACTTTCAAGAAGAACTTCAAGTTGAGTAGAACTTATCTTGAATTTCTCTTTATATTCATTGACTTCAGAGTTTGACTGCTCAAGATCATCAAGTGCAGTCTTGAGTTGCTCCCTTAACCCATATACATCCATTTGAATTCCCAGATCTTCCTCAATCTATTAGACTCTGTTAGGAGGAACTTGGCTCTGATAACAATTGTTGATAACTGAGAGGGGGGGTGAATCAGTTATCCTAATTATTTCTGCTTCCTAAACTTTCTTAATAATTAATGCAGCATTAATTCAATTAAGCAAACATAACCATGAAATGGAAATACACATGACATAATATTTTTGATGTGGAAACCCTGTTAAGGGAAAAAACCACGGGGTGATTAACCCAAGATTGTATTCTCTATTAGAAGAATGGAAATACAAAATGGCACTTGCCAATTAGGGCTCACTACCTAAGCACACTACTCACAAGAGGCTCACTGTCTACAGGAGACACACTATCTACAAGAAAGGAAGATAACACAATGTTTAAACTAATGAGAAGCATCCATAGATGCTAAGGTTCAGTTCCAGTTAAGCTCAGTAAATTGATTTGCTGCACTTCATTCTTACTCTCTCTTGATGTAGCTATACTATCACATTCTGGACCTCTTCTACTATCTTCACTCTGCTCTTCTACTTTTCTTCGCACTACACAATACCCCACACCCTCATTCACATTTAAATCAATCCTGTATATATATCTACACAAGTGATTTCATCACCTTTCTAGTATATATATCCACACAAGTGATTTCATCACCTTTCTAGTCGGCATCCAGAATAGTTAATAATTTCCTCAAACTCTGATTTGTCAGCTAAATCCTTGCACACCAAGTAATGCATATCAAGCATATACTTGTAGAAGTCGTCAATCATGGCGGCCAAACATATCTAATGCCTTAAGAACCTTTTCCATCATCAGTAACACATCTGGAATAATGTCTGATGTTCTGCCAGTCAGTTCTTCCTCTGTTCACACTGTCACTTGGGAACCCAACACTCAAGCATTCATATCTCTTTATCCTTTCCACACCGGAGGCTCAAATCCTAGAATATATCAGTCAAGATATTCCTCTTGATTTCCCCAAATCCGCACTTCACTAAGATACTTCTACTAAGAGATTCAGACCTGTCTGTCAGACCTTACTGACTACTCTGTTCTTGCTTACAGGACCTCAACACTTCTTCAATCTGACTTCTGGTGAGGACCTATCATGTCTTGCGGATGTGTGGGATCACCTTTGTTGCCATCAATGACAACATTAGTGAGTCCATATAGTGTCTCTTGCCAACAAACTATACCTCCACCCACAATATTTTATGCTTCTGTCTCCTCCACATGCAACTTCTTCTTTCCTTTTTCATAGTCCCTTATATTACCTTGAACACAAAAGCCATATCTCCACCTTTATAGGAGCTAAAATATCACATATTTTTCTTGATACCAAAAAATGACCATGCTATTTTATCAGCACATTGCTAAAAACAATGTCTATATAATAATGTGATGCCTATTTGTATCCTTCACATACCCACTGCTAGTACTTCTGACCCTTCCAAATCAAAGTCATGTATAAACCAATAATTTTATGATATCTAAAAATTATTATAATTATACTCAACATAATACTCCATCACATACCCCTTAAGAGGATAGATATTCTTTACATCCCTCTTTTGATCTTTATTACTCAATCATTAGAAGATGTCACAATCCACTTTATCATTTTAACATAAATATGGATATTATGGTTAATGTAGGTCATAATATATATGAATGGATAAGCTATGATTTACATCTAATTTAAATAATAATAATTATGTATAGTTAACTATGAAATTAATAAGTTAATGGAGTGTGATTAAGTGATTAGGCTTCTTGGTTTACATGTTGGAGATTAAGGTTCAACTCTCTTGAGAGATATTTTAGCATCATTAGGTGTGTTGAGCAGTGGCCCTATTAATATTGTAGGTAGTATATAACCAGATAGTACTAGAAGGATGCATGGTAGGTGTTGCAAACAAATAGTTTAGTACAAGGTTGATCAAGTGGCTTTCATGTTGAAATAATATAGACCTATAAAAGTGTTGTTTGGTTTGTTGATGAAACAATGTTTAAGTGTAAAACACATCACACTTTTATAAAGGAAATGACAAATCCAACTTTTTAACTTGAAGCATTTAAAAGTGACATCATGTTGAAATAATATAGACCTATAAAAGTGTTGTTTGGTTTGTTGATCAAACAATGTTTAAGTGTGAAACACATCACACTTTTGTAAAGGAAATGATAAATCCAACTTTTTAACTTGAAGCATTTAAAAGTGACATATTTTTTTGAATTTAAAATGATGTAAACTAATAAAAAGTAAATTTTAGTGTAGTTTATTTTTTTAGTTTTTAATTTAAAAGATCATTTATCTATGTATTTTTTAATTTAAAAAAATTATTTGGATATACTTTTATAATAAAACTGACATTATAATTTAGTTACCTAAAAAATTTAGAAAATGAAGTTTAAGTTAAGGGGTCTCCATTAATATGCATACTAAATTTTATTTGTTTTCCTTATTTTTTTATTTTGTTAACTTATGTCAAGAAATACAACCATTGACTACATTGATTACCCAAGTAACATTAAGATATGCATAATGGGATAAAGGAATTTAAACAAATTAGTGTTGCAATACCATGATACACATGTATGCAAAAATACAATTAAAATATGTGTGAGCCTAAATATGGTCAAAATTTTAATGGAGATCCAAGTAAATTTATGCAATATAAAGCTTGAATTCTTCTTAAAACATGCTATTTTTTTGGATTAAAGATCATTTATTATATTACCAAAAAAGAGAGGTTGTCTATACAAATATCATGGCAAAGCTAGCCACCAGATTCAAGCTCACAGTTTACCTCATATTACCATGTACTACATATCATAATCTTAACAGTTACTATCAAGGAGTCTGTGAAATAAAAAAGGAACTTAGTGCATAACAAGATGATCAAGAGCAACAGCGGCTTCTGCCCCTGGATCAATGGTTTCCATCATTGGGGTTACATCTGTAGCCCCTAAAACTGGTACAATATGTCCAATACCCTCTCTGTCCACAACTATCCTCAAGAAATCAGAACTGTAGGGATCCACCACACTGAAGCCTGAGTCTAGAGAAGTGTTCACTGGTTTAGAATCATGAATATGCAATTTACTGTGGTTGGCATTCAACTCCTCCAACCGGTGATGGAAGGATTGGCAAGCAATAGTAGAGCTATAAGAACCCCACTCTAGTAGAACCTCATTATATTCTTGAGATGAAAGGTCCTCCTTTTTGGCAACCATTTCTTTAAAAGTCATCTATTTTTCCACATTTAGAGCCACCTGTATAAAAACATCAGCATATGTGAGTCTAGATTCAGACCCAGTAAGAATCCTTTCTATGCCTTAAAATGGTCTTCATTCCTCTTTTTTCACAAAGTCCATAAAACCTCAGTTGTTAATACAAGCCAAAATAAGTTAGAAATTGAATCAAGAGAGGAAAGAAAACCATAAATGATTCCAAACTTATATAAGGGAAAACAGGAAAACCATTTAGGACATATATACACAAAGAAATTACAGATTTGAGAAGCATATGGACATTCAAAAAATATATGGTCATAATCTTCAACTGTGTTACAAATCCTACACATATAGGTATTAAGACCTAAAGGCAGTTTCTTCAGGCAAAGTGACCATCTAAAGCAACCTTTTTTAGGCTCAAGGGAGGTAGACCAAAAAGATTCAAAAACACCCCTTAGTTTTTTAGCATCTAAGTTATAGTTCCAAAACTTGACACAATGCTCATAAATCACCTATGAGTTAGTCAACATTCTATATATCCTTTTCGATTCACAGTTCATAATGTTAGCCCCATCATTCCATTTTAGGTTATCCAGCCAATCCTGCCCACCCAACATGCTTTGTAGACTAGGGTTAATTGAATAAGCTGAAAGAAGAATAGAATATGTTCTCTTTTGAGTAGTTTTTAGTCCAAATTCAGATTTAATGCTTTCCCATTATTTGAGACAAGAAGGTGAAATAAAATATTGAATTTGAGATAATCCCATCTTATGCCACTTAAGATCTAAATAGCCTTGAATGAGTACAATAAGCTTCCCATTAGGTTTCAAAGCCCACCAGACAGAACTATGTGAACCCCATTACAAATGCAAACTGCCCCTGTCTGAACAGGAGATTAGAGCTTTTACACCTTCCCAAGCCCTCCAAATTGATGCAAACACCACAGAACTGAAAGGCTTAACTTTAAAGTCTCCAAAGAGAAGATCAAAAGGATGCATATTTTTCCAGCCTAAGGAGCCTCTAGGCCAAGAGAGATTAACATTATTCCTTACTAAAACCTTCCAAGGTTCCTCACCTTCCAAAGAATTTACAGTCCATTTTGCAACAAGGGCCAACCCTTGAATCTTCAGATCTTTCAATCCAAGGCCACCAAACTCTTTGCTCACATAGCACCAGTTCTATTTAACACAGTGCCTCTTGTTCCTTCCTTTGCCATTAGACCAAAGGAAAGACCCGATCACCTTCTGAATACTTTCTATCTAAAGGTTAGAAAAAAGCCACATAGAGGCATAGTAGACTGTATAGGCAGACAAATTTTTTTGAGACACTTGGAATCTCCTAGCTAGGGATAGAGCTTGTTTATTCCAATTCTTGAGTTTGCAATCAATTTTTGTAAAAAGTCATTCCCACATATTCTTAAGAGAAGGGTCAATAGAAAAAGGAATACCAAGAAATCTAACCAGCTTTTTAGGACCCCCCCACTTCCAATCCTCTCCACCAAGCCACTCAGGAGGGGACTCAGACCATCCAAGAAAAATAGATTTATTGAAAGAAACCCTGGCCCCAAAAGCTCTACAAAACATATTCAACTTGAGCTTGAGATTCTCTAGATTTTCTTTCTCTATGACAAGATAAAGTACAGTATCATCTGCAAACTACATATTAAGCAAGGGTTTACCATCTATTAGTACAATGCCTTTAAAACATCCAGGAAAATTATTAGTTCTTAAAAGGTAATATAAGGTTTCAGATACAATGACAAATAGTGTAGGAGTCAAGGGGCAACCTTGTCTTATGGACCTTCCCATAAGAAAAGGAGAGGTGAGATCACCATTAATTTCCACTTGAGCAGAAGCATCTCTAAATAACATATCCACCATCCTCACAAATTTTGAGGGAAACCTGAAAGCTTTGAGAACACAAATTATGAAAGACCATTCCACTATGTTGTATGCCTTTTTGAAATTAAACAATAAAATCCCTGCATGCTGACCAGTTTCCTTGGCCCAGTGAGTAGCTTCCCAACTAGTCAGAAGATTCTCAAGAATATATCTACCTTTAATAAATCTGGTTTGAGTCATATTAATAATGGAGGGTAAAATCTCAACTAGCCTCCTAGCCAACACTTTGGCTATAATTTTGTAAGAGACATTGAGGGTAATTGGCCTCCAATTCCTCAAATTAGACTTATCCCCACCCTTGGGCAAGAGCTTGATGATACCCCTATTGATTTTCTCCCCCAAGGAGCCATTTTCAATTGCCTCTTGGTATACCTCCCACTCAATGTTAGCTTTGTAGAATTCAACTGGGAGACCATCAATACTAGGAGATATGCAATTACTTATGGACAAGATGGTACCCCTGATTTCATCCTTACTAATCTTCTGCTTCAACTTTTCAGCTATTTGATTATCAATTTTTCTAGGGTAGATTAACGAGCATAAATTCTGAGCTTCAACACAATCTTCATTTCCATCTTCAGCTCTAAAAATATTTTCAAAGAAATTCTTGACCAGGTATTTAATATTAGCCATCTCAGAGAAGGTATTTCCATCCTCTGAAAGAGCCTCAACATGTTCTTGTCTAAACTTGGTCCTGAGCATACTAAAGAATTACTTCAAGCCTCTATCTCCTCCTTTAATCCAGTTCAGTCTAGCCCTATGTTTGGCACCTTGGGCTCTAATAGTCTCAAAAGATCTAAGTTTATTCCTTATAACACTCAATCTAGAGCTTAGATTCTCATTGAAAGGGTCAACTTGCAATTTTTTTCAACTTCTATCAACACTCTCTATAGCTCGCTTTCTTCTTTCCTACTATCCATAGAAATTTTTTTACCACATATTTGATACACTTCTTGACAAGCTTTAATGAGTTCAGACTAGTATTGGATAGCACTATTTTGAGAGGGAAACTTTAATGATATTTCTAATGGCAACAATACCCATTTTACAATCTTCCCTGTCTAACATCCTGTAATGTCGAAAAATGTCCCCTTGGGGGCTTTTCCCTCATAAGGTTTAGCTCTTGGGTCTTTAGCATGCATTTAGGACATCTTAGTTCATATTTTGACATCCCGATGGAATGAGCCCTAGGTAACATAACAAATGGAACCTAGGAGGACCCCTTGAGCTATACCTTACCCAAAATAAGGGGGGAGGACTTGGGCACCCATGCCCTAGTCCTACCCTATTTTGGGGTAGCCCTAATTTTTGAGTGTCGGTTTATGAGCATTATTTAGGTCCTTTGCCGACACAGTAAGTTTAAATTACAAAAATCTTGGCAGGAGTGTTTGTAGTTGCATATATAAGCATGCTTAGGCATTTATTTGTAAACTAGATGGCAATTGTGATGTTTAAGTGTTCTCAAGGTGATTCAAAGCTTTCTACTGTGTTGCAAGAGTAGACTTGTGTGTTTTGTGTGTTGATATTCGCAGTTTTGTGCATTAATCTCCTCATGGCATGAAGAGCATCTTCCTCCATGACAGCTTCACTACAAGGTGACATATCATTGTGTTTTTATCATTGATTCCTTTGGTTTTTTCCTCTACCTCACAAGGGCACACACTCTTTGTTTGACAACGGTGTTTAGAGACTTAAGTGTCCTCTAGGGCTTGACTGAGGCGAGCCTCTAAATACCACAACCCCCAAACCAAGTCTTGTGATTGCATGTTACAGGTGTCACATCTAGAAAAAGTGGAGTTGCTTGGTAGGCATCAGGGATTTAGGATCTAAAGAAAATTCAGACATAGGAGTACTTCCAGGACTTGGGCATTCGCTCTAGTGTCCTCTGCAGAAAGATCTCAGGAAACAGAGGTTACAAGGCTGATCAATGTTGGAAGGAGGTCCAGATTCCCTGAAAAAGTAGGTACCTTGGACTTGGACACCCACTCTAGTGTCCCCGACTATTCTTCTTCGGAACCCTAAAAATAGGTATTTTGTAATTTAGTATTTTACTCCTGTCTGCAAGAGCTTTTTCCATCTTTCATCAATTTGTTGTCGTATTTGCATAATTAGGGTTTTAATGGTTAATTGGACATAAGAGAAGGAAAATTAATAATTAAATTCCCTAATCCAAGTTTTTGTACATCTGTAAGTGACCTAGGGTATGATAGTGTTCGTCACTTAACCCTAGATCCTTGAATGTATAGTGGAGAGGCGGATTTAATCATATAAAACCTAGAACATCAACAAATCCAATTTTCCCCTAAACATTTTGGTGAACCCATGTTTTTGGACTTAAATTGCAACTTGTTGATTGTTTGTCTTCAAATTTGGAGTGATTTCATTCATTCATTTGGTCATTCATTTTATTGCATTGAGAAAAATTCAAAAAAAATGAAAAATTGGAAAAATACAAAAAAATTGCATTGTTTGGCTTACTAAATTGCATCAGTTCTTCCTAAATTTTCCTAATTCATTATTTTTGCATCATATCTGATATAAAATATATAAAAATACAAAAATACAAAATTTTGCCTTGCATTTTCATCATTTAATTGCTAGGGTTTTGTGGAAATTTTGACAATTTTATATAACCTAGTAATTCCAAAATCTAGGGTTAGTATGCAAAATCTTTTATCAGATTTTCCTAATAATTTTAGAGGCTCATTCAAATTTGCATTTGTTCTTATTCTTTCATTTTAGTGTGAATTTTCATCTAGATTTAAAATATTTGCATTTTTGCATAGAAAATTTCAACAAAAACTAGCAATTTTGATGCATTTTCATTAAATTTGCATGGGCATTTTGTATATTAAGGATTGAAAATCATTTTAATATCTGAGATTAAGTCAATTTCATCAAAAAAAATACTTCAAAAGAATTCACATAGAATTTTATCCCAAGATCTCAAACCTAGGGCTTCAAAAACAACAATTTTCACTAAAATTGGCCTTATCAACTTTATAAACTTGCACCATAGGTGTGTTTTGAAAGGTATTTTGGAATTTTTTTTCTGTTATCAAGGCAATCATTTTCTTACCCTCATAAGAATCTTCACAACACCCTTTTATCAGACTCTTGTAGTGAAAATTCGGTGAAAAACTATACATTTTAACCATTTTTGCCCTAGGCTTTGACCTAGTTTGCATTCCAAGCATGTTATGATCAATTTTATGGATTGATGTGACTAATATTATTGATATTATTTTCTATACCTCCTAAAATTCTTTACAACACCTCCTTTGCTAGGTCTTGGAATTGAAAAACTGTGAAAAATTGCATATTTTGCTATATTTTCACTAGGGTTTTACCTTAAGCGGCACTAAAAGCGTGTTGTGTTGGATATTTTGGCACCAAGTGGCTGTTATTACTAATATTATTTGTTTTCCATCATCATTTTCATCACAACACCCTTTGTTATGCTCTTTCACATTGAATTTTGGTGAAAAAAGTGCCTATTTTGACATATTTTCACTATATTTTGACTTGGCATTATCTTTGATTTGCATAAAGAGTGTGTTGAGAGTGATTATATTGATGTTTTGGAATGATATCAGACATATAACTTTCTTCCCTTAACCAAAATCCTTACAGCATCCTTTGTGTTATTCATTTGCATTGAAAAGAGCACAATAAATCAAGCATTTTGGTCGTCAATCATATCCTTCTCCTACGATTTGTTCTCTTAGTTTGTGCATTGTGTGTTGTATGCTTTTGTATAAAATTTATGACACATTGTCCTAAAAACAATATCCCTTTGAGAAGAAGTAAAACATAAATGGGATCTAGTGCTCTTAAAGAAGTTGGTACTTTGGACACCTTCTTTACCAAGGGAGAAACTCAAATTGTGCAAGATATTACACATCCTCCAACCTCAATGGAAGAACAAAATTTTCATGATGTTGATAACAATATTGAGGCAACAGTGTATGTATCTAATGAGAAAATAGAAAAGTTGGATAAAGACCTAGCTGAATTTCAAACATTTATGGAAAATGAGAGAATAGTTGAAGAAGCTGTTCCTACAATTCATAATATAAGAGAATTGATAAAAGAAGGACAAGATGGTGTTAATGCACTTCATGGTCTAGCACATATTGTACAAACCAATATCAAGCCGGTAACCGACTGTGCATAAATGATAAATAATACTTTATCACCATCTCATACTCAAGTTTCCATACCTATACTAAATACAAGAATATCCACTTTTACATCAATGATCTTAACAACTAATGCGAACGCTTGTAGTAATACTACCAATGGTATTGGAGTATCTAATGGCACTAATTACAAAGCTGTGGGATTTAATTATTAGAATTTGATTCCTGAAGGGACATCTTCTATGAATAATTTCTCTCAACCTCCTATCTATTCCACTCATTTCTAGATACCTATTACATACTCACAACCATCTTCCACCTATCATTATGGCCAACCACCGTTAACGTATTCTCAGCCTCCGCCTATTGTATCTCAAGCTCAATCACCTCCTCACCTCGGTTCTAACTCCTCACAACAAACCACATCTCCCAATGATGCCATCTTAAACCAACTTTTACAAGGCATGACTGCTTTGCAACAAAAGGTAACAAATTTGACAAACTCTTCATAGCCTAGTCTACCAACATATTATTCCCGTAATTTGTTATCCTATGCAATTTTGAGAACTCCTATGGTTAAGAGGTTTGAGACTCCTTGCTTTGAAAAATATGGTGGAAAAGGTGATCCTAATATTCATGTGGTAGCATTCACAGCTATGCGTAGCGATTTCTATTTTGAAGAGGATTTGTTGGCAAAACTTTTCCCATGATCTCTCAAAGATACTACTTTAGAATGGTTTTACTCTTTTCCTCCAAATTCAATACACTCCTTTTCACAATTGATTGATCAATTTTTACAACATTTTCAAGCAAATATTAGACCTCAAGTCACCCTTATTGACTTGTTTTAATGCAAACAAGGTCCCAAAGAAAAGTTGACTGAATTCATTAGTCAATATCAAGGACTTTATGCATAGATTCAGTATCAGATGAAAGATGAAGATGTTTAGAGATATTCATTACAAATCTACAACCTAATATTTGTTATAAGATCCTCTTGATGAAATATAACTCCTTTCAACATTTATTCACCACCCTTCGTGATTATCAACTTTCATCTAGTCAGTATGAAAACCAAAACTCATCAGCTCAAGGTGGTCAATCCATGGGTGGATCATCATAAAACAATTTTAAGAGGAACAATAATAGGAGTTTCATCAAGATCAACAGACCAAATATGAATGTGTCTACTATAAATAATCCAAAGAAACCATCATATCAACCAAGAAAGTTTACTCTGATATCTGAGTCCTATCATTCTATCATGAATCAAGCTGTGAGTAACAACATTCTAAAGCTTCCCCCGATTAAACCTATTGATCCTAGTAAACAAGGACCTTACTTTGATGCTAATGCCTTTTTCTATTATCACCAGACACAAGGACATGACACTGAATGATGTATGTGTCTTAAACATGAGATACAAGACCTTATTGATTCAAATATCATCCAGGTATCAGGTGTGAATGATAATGGAAATAAGTTGGTTGCTTCGCCGAATCAGAATTTACAAATCTTCACTAATCCTTTTCCTAAACATATTTAAAATAATATGGTGGAACAAGATTTAGTAGAAGTAGGCGAGGATGATTACTTGGACTATGATAGTATCATGGGTATGATTGAAGTCGACAAGAAACAAATAGATAATCTACCTCATCCACAAAGAAGCAGAATTTATGCTGAGGTTCCTCCTTTGTTATCCTTATGTGGATTGGGAGATAATCAAAATGCATCTGAAAGGAAAGAAAAACAATTGATACAGATGAGTAAGATGGTACATGATGATTCTCGTTACTATTCTAGAAAGATTCAACAACGAAAACTCGCTAAAAATTAGAAAAGAGCAAGACGACAATCAATAGTTAGAAATAATAGTGGTTCTCCCCCTCATAAGCACCAAAAAGTCTCATTCAAACAAGGATTTAAGGAACAAGGATCATATGATAACAAACAAGACTTTCATAAGAGCCACTCAAACTTTACATTAAACATGATTGAATACCTCTCCAAGAGGTTCGAGAGCTCCAAGATGTAATATGAAGACCTTATAGGTAAGTATCTCTAACCCTTTATCTCTCTTGTGATGTGCTTCCCCCATGATGTGTTATGTGTTGTTTAGGCCTCCTGGAATGACCTTGGATTCTCCTGTAAGGTTTGGGATACCAGGAGACCACCTCTGTTGTGACCTTCTATTTGTATCATCATTCTTCTATATTGTCTCTCTCTCTCTGATTTCATTGTTGTGTGTTGTGTCTTACGGACATAGCGTCATGGTTGGTGACTTGGGGGTACCCTCATACATGACTGTCCCTAAGACACTTGTTTCCTCCTCTCCTATTTGTTATTTCCCTTCCTCTAGTGTTTCCACCTAGCTGGCGGATGACAACAAACATTTATACTGATGTGGACCTAGTGTCCCTTTCGAGATCAATCAACAAATGGACTTAGTTCCTAATATGACGATGGGGTTGTATACTTTATCTGATGCTTGGCTAGTGGAAGCACTCATACTTTCCGCGTAGTGAATTTGATGATGTTTTTGTCACATTTACAAACCTTAACAATACTACTACTCTATGCACCTTTGTTTGTCTTTGAATCTGGCCTCAACAGTACTCGATTCAAAGAGCTTTGTGATATAGCCCTATGGTTATCCTCGAACTCTAAATTCATTATATAACCTTGGCTCTTTGTATGGTTAATCATATGCATTAATGTTGTTGTTTATCATGATTTCGTAGACACTAACATGTTGCTTGCAGGGATGTGTTTGTGGGAACATTTGGCGACCGTAAAGTACATATCACCTCTGGGGGGCATGGGCTTTGCAAAAGTTAGTGTTCCCTTGTGTGTTTTCTTCCTACCTTAACGTGATTGATATCGATAACTGATATCAACCATGTTAAGGTGGGGCATATATAAGGTAAGCTATCTGTTAAAGATGTTAGTAATGTGTTTGACCTCAGATGCAAAGACTTGTGCCTTAGGGTAGTGCATCATACATCCTAAGTTTGTTTGCAATCAATCAATCAATCATGTAAGCCCTCTGCGGAGGTGGGGATGGTGTATTTGTCAGAGTAGATTTCACATCCTATCATTTTTAAAAGTCCTTTGCGGAGGTGGGGAGCAGTTCTCTGACTAACTCAACCCTTAATCATGTCTTCGGGGATTGTTGTGGCGAATCCCAATTGTCAGTGTGTGCCTATAATGTGCTTGAGATGCAGTTGGACCTAGAAATAGGTACACTCCATTGCTTGTCTACCGTGTCTTCAAGTGTGTGTGTTTTGGTGCGCTTGTTTTGTGTGGCGTGCTTGTTGCTCCATATGTAGAGACCATCGCCTTTGGGTAGTACTTCCTACATTTTGGGAGGTTTTGCATGTCTTGCATGTGTGTTTCCCCATATGTACAGAGACTTGCGCCCTAGGGTAGTGCATCCTGTATTATGGGAGATTTGTTTACTTTCCAGTACTTGTATTTGCATTTCATATATATGTGAAAAAGAAAAGAAAAGAAAATCATGTTTGTCTTCCATGCATTGATGTGTCTTCTATGCATTGACTATCTTCTTTGTGTTCTGTGTGACTATAAATGTCTTCTCCATGTTTTGTGTTCTTGTTATTGTCTTCTATGTGATTGGTGTGTATTCTCCGTGCTTGATGTGTTTGCTGTGTTTGTGACCTTACTTTAATGCATGTATCGACCTCACATTTATATGTACATTAAAGTGGGGACTAAATGTAACGTCAGAAAATGTCCCCTTGGGGGCTTTTCCCTCATAAGGTTTATCTCTCGAGTCGTTAGCATGCATTTAGGACATCTTAGTTCATATTTTGACATCCCGATGGAATGAGACCTAGGTAACATGACAAATGGGACCTAGGAGGACCCCTTGAGCTATACCCTACCCAAAATAGGGGGGAGGACTTGGGTACCCACCCTAGTCCTGCCCTATTTTGGGGCAGTCCTCATTTATGTGTGTCAGTTTATGACCGTTATTTGGGTCCTTTGTCGACACGATAAGTTTGAATTAAAAAAATCTTGGCAGGAGTGTTTGTAGTTGCATATATAAGCATGCTTAGGCATTCATTTGTAAACTAGATGGCAATTGTTATGTTCAAGTGTTCTCAAGGTGATTCAAGACTTTCTATTGTGTTGCAAGAGTAGACTTGTCTGTTGATATTTGTAGATTTGAGCATCAATCTCCTCATGGCATGAAGAGCATCTTCCTCCATGAGAGCTTCACTACAAGATGACATATCATTGTGTTTTTATCATTGATTCCTTTGGTTTTTGCCTCTGCCTCACAAGGGCACACACTCTCTATCTGACAATGGTGTTCAGAGACTTAAGTGTCCTCCAGGGGTTGACTGAGGTAAGCCTCTAAACACCACAACCCCCAAACCAAGTCTTGTGATTGTAGGTTACAGGTGTCGCATCTGGAAAAAGTGGAGTTGCAGGAAGTCTTGGCAGGCATTAGGGATTCAGGATTTGAAGAAAAGTCAAACACAAGAGCACTTCTAGGTCTTGGAAGCTTGCTCCAATGTCCTTCGTAGAAAGATCTCAGGAAACAGAGGTTACAGGGCTGATCAGTGTCAGAAGGAGGTCTAGATTCCCTAAAAAAGTAGGTACCTTAGACTTGGGCACCCGCTCTAGTGTCCTCGACTGTTCCGCTTCGAAACCCCAAAAATAGGTATTCTGTAATTTAGTGTTTTACTCCTATCTGCAAGAGCTTTTTCCATCTTTCATCAATTTGTTGTCATATTTGCATAATTAGGGTTTTAATGGTTTATTAGACATAAGAGAAGGAAAATTAATAATTAAATTCCCTAATCCAAGTTTCCCTACATCTGCAAGTGACCTAGGGTATGATAGTGCTTGTCACTTGACCCTAGATCCTTGAATGTATAGTGGAGAGGTGGATTTAATCATCTAAAACCTAGAACATCAACAAATCCAATTTTCCCCTAAACACAACCTAATATTGAGCTTTATGGAATTAGAGGCCTTATGGTTAGAACATCTGCCCTAACCAATGAAAAGAATGTCTGCTTCCACAGGATGGTGATCAGAAAGGCAACTGGGCAAGACCTTGACTACATTACCTCCCTGAGGTCACTTGAACTAAAAAAACTCCTTGTTGGCATACATTCTGTCCAGCCTACTATATATTCTCCTATTGCCCGACTGGGCATTACACCATGGAAACCAAATACCATTGTACCTGCTTTTTGTTCCTTCCAAGGGGTCAAATGGATTGAGGGACTTCTTCATGTTGAGCCAGAAGAATTTTTCATTGCCTTTCCATTCAGCCATGATCTCTCCAACCTTATCTTCTTTGCATTCAATCCCCAATGATTATCCAGGGGACTTTAGGGAGGTTAGAAGAAAGCCAGTCCTAGAGCTCCCTTCTCTCTCTATAGTAATTAGAAGCATAAAGAGAGCAAATCCCAAAACTTCTCCATTATTATGAAAACTGGCCCATACCACCCAGTTGCAAGGAGAGCACCTGGACTGGGACATCAACTGCCCCCACTTAGGGCTCATCAAAATTGTAGTACCTCCTTTCCCTCTACTGTGTTGAGTGTGAATTTTATGAGAGTCCTAGATAAATCTAAGAACATTGTCTAGTTGAAAATTCACAGACTTAATTTCTTGGAGCGACAAGAAGTCAATGTTCTTGTGCTTATTTACAAGATCCCTGACATAGATGTATTTCTTATTAGGGGATTCCAACCCCCTCACATTCTAGCGTATGCATTTCATATTAAAAAATTGGCTATCTTGTTGTAGAACAATAAATCTGATTATTGAGCTTCATCTTTAGAGACCCTTATCAAAACATTTTGGAAGCTTACCACCTTTCACTCTCTTACACTCACTCACCTTCCTTTTGAGATATTTCCTCTTCTTCCTAATCCCATCTTCTTTTGGACAAGCCACCATTTCTTCCACATCTTCTGAAATAACCCCCTTTGTTGGTTTTAGGACAGACAACTGAGAGGGGGGGTGAATCAGTAGTCACCAAAACTATCTTTTCTGTAAACACTTAAATTCTTCTTATATTTCCACAACATAATAATGATTTAATCATAGAAGCACAATGCAATATATCAACAGCAAAAACACATTAACACATATGAGACCAAGATTTTAACATGGAAAAACCAGGTTAAGGGCAAAACCATAGGGTGACTAACCCAAGATTGTATTCTCTATTAAAAAAATAAGAAGAACAAAATGGCACTTGTCAATTAGGGCTCACTACCCAAGCACACTACTCACATGAGGGCCACTATCTACAGAATAATAATATAAATATTACATACTTGAACTGGAGATTAGCATCTTCACCATGCTTGAGACAGTTCCATTTAAGCTCAACACTTCTGCTTTGTTTTTCGCTCTTCTCCTCTCTACTACTCTCTCATCTTAACCAAGATACTTTGAAATGACTTCACAATTATTATTTATACATGACATCAACTTAGGAATGATCATCAAAGTCAAGACAACATATTCTATTATAGAGTAATTACAAAAATACAACTTGATTTGTTACAAGAATTTCATGTGTATCACCACACTGTCAGCCACACATATCTAGGACTTCAATCTTCTTTGAGGAACACACCATGCTTCATAGAACATCTTCAAGATCATTTGCAAGATGTGTAAAACATCCGATCAGCCATGATTAGGAAGAACACCATCACCCAAGATTGAATCCTTAATTACGAGCTCAATCTTCAATGCGGACTGCCAACACGAACTGGACAGAATCTAGAGACCCCCACAAGCTTGCCTGAATCACCAAGAACATCCACACCACTTCTGCTTACTGAAATCATTCACATCTTCATGTGGAACCTCAAGAACACAGTCTGTCATCACTATCACATTAGATTAAATGCTTGTAGACCTCTAGACCACGAACCAATTGAGTTGTCAATTCACCTTGGCTTCCTAAACATTCCACCAAATACACAGAACAAGATATTGCATTTCCAAATCTCACCGGACCTATTTGTGTCACTCTGTCACCTCTGAACAGCTACCAGAACCAGTTTTACTCATATGACCATAACTTCTCCAAATCTTCATGCGGACCTTTCAAATCTTGACTGGATCATCTTTAGACACATATCTACAAACCTTTTGATGCACATTCTCTAATCTTTCATCTAGCTGGGATCTTCACTTCATAGAGATTCACTGTCTTCACTATTCTTCTCTATTTCTAATAGGACTAATTTTCTCAATATCCTCAGCACACAGGTCATCCAATCCTTGTCATCAATGCAATGGGAGTATTTTGACATCAATGACAACACCGGTTAGGCCCATACTTGCAAAAATCTCCCCCTTTGTCATTGATGGCAACATATGATGTGAAATTTTTTTTTAACCATCAAGACAAGAACTTCTCCTCACTAACTAACATAGCTCCCCCTACCAATAGAAATCATTCATATGTCTTTTCTTTCTTTACTGCTCCCCTTTAATCAGCAACCACTTTTGTTTTTCACATGTCTTCTCTCCCCCTTTGACATTAATTGCAAAGGGCACATACTTGTATCAATTAGAATCATACAGACTGCTCCCCATGAGTAGCAGCTGCCTATCATCAATCTAGACCACAAGATATGACTGTGAGATCCATCAGATTGATGCACAATAGTGCACCTTAATTCAGAACCAGAGGGGTAATAACCCCTAACTTCTCCCTGAGATACTCAAAAGAGTCCTTAGGTAGAGGTTTAGTAAAAATGTCTACAATCTGATCCTTTGAGGGTACAAACTCCAATCTAACTTCATTCTTGTTCACCTTCTCTCTCAAAAAGTGAAACTTGATGGATATATGTTTTATCTTTGAAGGCAACACTGGATTTTTTGATATATTTATTACACTTGAGTTATCACAGAATACTGTGATAGGTTCCTCATACTCCACTCTGATGTCTCTTAGCATTTGCTTCATCCATAATACTTGAGTACAACTACCTGCTACTACAATATATTCTGCTTTTATAGTGGACAGAGATATTGCCTCTTGTTTCTTACTCACCCAAGAAACCAATCTTTTCCCCAAAAAGAATGCACCACCACTGGTACTCTTCTGGTCATCCACATCTCCTGCCCAATCCAAATTTGTATATGCATGAAGAGAGAAATCATGATCCCTAGGATACCATAAACCATACTCAACTATTCTCTTTAGATATCTGAGAATTCTCTTGATTGCCATGACATGAGATTCTCTAGGATCAACTTGGAATCTGGTAACAAGACCAACAACATTGATAATGTCAGGTCTAGTTTGAGTAAGATACAGTAGTCCTCCAATCATTGACCTGTACTTTTTCTGATTAGCCTTAGGAGATTCATCATCTTTGCTTAGTTTACATCTAGTTGCCATGGGAGTATTCGATGGTTTTGAATCTTCCATCCCAAATTTCTTCAATAATTCTTTCACATATTTGGTCTGTGATATGAAGATTCCTTTATTTGTTTAAGTGATTTGCAGACCCAAGAAGAAATTCATTTCCCCAAACATAGACATCTCAAATTCACTTTTCATTTGATTTGCAAAAGTCTTGCACATACTATCTCTTCCTCCAAAAATGATATCATCAACAAATACTTCAATAATCAAGATATTTTCATGATCAATCTTGAAGTATAAGTTATTGTCAGTAGTACCTTTGTTGAAACCAATCTTCAAAAGATGTTTATCCAATATTTCATACCAGGCCCTTGGGGCTTGTTTGAGTCCATATAGTGCTTTCTTCAACTTGTAGACCATATCACCATGATCAAACAATTGAAATCCATCTGATTGCTCAATATATACTTCTTCTTCCAAGTCACCATTTAGGAAGGCAGACTTGACATCCATTTGATATACTTCGAAATCCTTGAAGGCAGCAAAATCAAGAAATAATCTGACTGCTTCAATTCTTGCCATTGGAGAAAAAGTTTCTTCAAAATCAACTCCTTCTACTTGAGAATAACCCTTAAAAACCAATCTATCTTTGTTTCTAACTACTTCACCATCTCCATTTAGTTTATTTTGGAAGACCCATTTGGTCCCAATCACATTTTTGTTTCTAGGTCTAGGAACAAGATCCCAAGTGTGATTTTTCTCAATCTGCATCAACTCTTCCTCCATTGCTTTGGCCCAGCTTTCATCATTGCATGCTTCACTTATTATTTTTGGTTTAATCTTTGAAATCAGACAATACTTCTCTAAATCTTGAGCAATCTTTCTTCTTGTTTGAACACCTTTGCTTCTATCACCTATGATCTAATCTTCAGAATGATTCAGTCTTAAATACCTGGGAGTTTTAGGAATTTCTTGCACTTCTATTTCTTGGACAGGTTCATTCAAGCTTATCTCTTCTTCCTATATTTCAAGATTCTCCAGATCAGTCTAAATCTGAACTACAGAAGGGGCTAGATCTTCTTGGACCAAAACATCATTCTGATCATCTGCTTCATACTCATAAAACCTTGAGGGTTTTTTGATGCCTTCATCAACCTTCACATTTGTACTTTCTACAATCTTTCCTAATCTCTTATTATAACACTAGTATGCTTTGCTTTGAGTAGAGTAACCCAAGAATATTCCTTCATCACTTCTAGCATCAAATTTGCCAAGGTCTTCATCTCTTTTAATGTAACATTTACTACCAAAGACTCTAAAATACTTCACAGTAGGAGTGATGCCAAACCAAAGTTCATAAGGGGTCTTACCAGTATTGATTTTGATTGGTACTCGATTAAGAGTATAGATAGCAATGCTTACAACTTCTCTCCAGTAGATCTAAGGGACATTTGCTTCCATCATCGTGGTTCTAGATGCTGCCTAGATGGTCCGGTTCTTTCTCTCCACTACTCCATTTTGTTGTGGAGTCTTTGGAGTAGATAACTATCTTCTTATCCCATGTTTCTCACAGAATTCTATGAACTCTCCAGATTTGAATTCTCCACCTCTATCAGACCTAAGACATTTTATGTTTAAACCAGTTTCATTCTCTACCATAGCCTTGAATATTTTGAATTTCTCAAAAGCCTCATATTTCTCTTTCAGGAAAGTCACCCACATCATCCGGGAATGTCATCAATTAGTAACATGAAATATCTATCACCTTGCAAACTCCTAATTCTTGCCGGTCTACATAGTTCAGTATGTGCTAAGTCCAACAATCTGGTAGAAGATTGTTCCTTTTGAATGTGACTCTGTTCTGCTTACCCAACTAACATTCTTTGCACAAATTGTTAGTAGGTTTCACCAGTCTTGGAAGATCTCTTACAGCCTGAGTGTTGCATATCTTGATGATATTATCAAAATTTACATGACACATTCTCCTATGCCACAACCAACTCTGATCAATTTGAACAAATAAACAACTTTTGCCAGTACCAACCAAGTGGAAGATGTTACCTTTTGTTTGAGTACTGGATGCAATATTTGTTCCAGAACTTTCAAAGATCTTACATTTTTCATTTTTGAATCGGAGATCATAGCCTTTGCCCACCAACTGCCCAACATTGAGAAGATTGTGCTTCAGACCCTCAACACACAGTACATCACTAGTTTTGTTCTTTCCATAAAAAGAAATAGTTCCTCTGCCTCTGATTCTACCAGCAGAATTATCACCAAATTTTACAACTCCTCCTTCATATCTTTCTAGATATATGAACTTATTTTTGTCACCAATCATATGGTGGGAGCATCCACTATCAATGACCCATTCATCCTTTTCTTCAACTTTGGTAGCCAGAGCTCTTTCTACCATTTTATGATTGACAGATTCAATGGGCATTGGATTTTCTTCCTTGATGGCAACAAAGACCCAGTCACTTCTAGATTTGTTTCCTATCTTTGATTCATCATCTGTTACTCCTTCATCATCATCATCTTCATGAACATAGTAACATTTCTTTTGAAATTTTGATCTATTTAGATTAGTCCTTAAAAATCTTTCTGGATACCTTGAAGCAAAATGACCAATCTTGTTGCAGTTGAAACATTTAAAGGTTAATTTTCCTTCATACATACCAGATCCTCTTGGCAGTCTTTTTGCAATAAGGGCTTCAAGTTGAGTAGCTTTTGCCTCATCTTCTTGCAGATCTTTTCTTTCTTTTTCATACCATGATATTTTCTTTGAGTTCTCTCCTGGATCATACCTTTGTTTGCCTTTTACAGAGGCACTAGCTTTGAATGTAGATTCAGTCTTGGGGGGTGCATCTCCAAACTCAACCAATTCAAATGTAGCTAATTTTCCAACCAATTGATCTATTGTGATATTTGATAAAGATTTGAATTCTTCAATAGCAACAACCTTGTGTTTGTAAGCAGGAGGTAGGGATTTGAGAACTTTGGCAACAATCTCATCTTCATCCAAGGTTCCACTATCAGACCTAATGCCACAAACAAGCTCATTTACTTTTGGCATAAATGTAGTGATATTCTCATCTTCAGGTTTTCAAATTTTCCTTTCAGACTCTATAGCTTGGCACATTTAACATATTTGTCTCCTTCATGCATAAGTTCTAGCTTTGACCAAATCTCATATGCAGTTTTTAAATCCATAACATTTGTCAGCTCTGAATCAGATAAGGCACTTAGTAAGGCTTCTTTAGCTCGAAGATTATCTTTAGCATCTCTGATTTCATCTATAGTTGTTGGACCATTCTTTGGAGGAACATACTTCTTTGTAGTCATGGTCCAATATTGCATTCCCATACATTGCAAGTGACATTCCATGTAGCTTTTCCAAAGAGTGTAATTAGTTCCATCAAACCTCAGACTATCCTTCTTGTAGGAAGACATCTTGGATCTCCTCAAGTGATTAAGCTCTTTTAGAGGAACTTAGCTCTGATATCAATTGTTGGTTTTAAGACAGACAACTGAGAGGGAGGGGTGAATCAGTTGTCACCAAAACTATCTTTTCTGTAAACACTTAAATCCTTCTTATATTTCTATAACATAATAATGATTTAATCATGGAAGCACAATGCAATATCTCAAGAGCAAAAACACATTAACACATATGACACCAAGATTTTAATGTGGAAAATCCAATTAAGGGAAAAACCATGGGGTGACTAACCCAAGATTGTATTCTCTATAAAAATAATAAGAAGAACAAAATGGCACTTGCCAATTAGGGCTCACTACCTGAGCACACTACTCACAAGAGGCCCACTGCCTACAGGAGACACACTGTCTACAGAATAATAATATAAATATTACATACTTGAACTGGAGATTAGCATCTTCACCATGCTTGAGACAGTTCCATTTAAGCTCAACACTTTTGCTTTGCTTTTTGCTCTTCTCCTCTCTACCACTCTCTCATCTTAACCAAGATACTTTGAAATGACTTCTCAATTCTTATTTATACATGACATCAACTTAGGAATGATCATCAAAGTCGGCACAACATATTCTATTACAGAGCAATTACAAAAATATAACTTGATTTGTTACAAGAACTTCATGCGTATCACCACACTATTGGCCACACATATCTAGGGCTTCAATCTTCTTTGAGGAACATGCCATGCTTCATAGAACATCTTCAAGATCATCCACAAGATGTGTAAAACATCCAGTCAACCATGATTAGGAAGAACACCATCACCCGAGATTGAATCTTCAATGCAGACTACCAACACAAACTAGACATAATCTAGAGACCCCCACAAACTTGCCTGAATCACCAAGAACATCCACACCACTTCTACTTACTAAAATCATTTGCATCTTCATCCAGAACCTCAAGAACATAGTCTAGCATCACTATCACATTAGAATAAATGCTTACGGACCTCCAGACCACAAACCAATTGAGTTGTCAATTCACCTTGACTTCCTAAACATTTCACCAAATCCACAAAACAAGATATTGCATTTCCAAATCTCACTGGACCTATTTGTGTCACTCTGTCACCTCTGAATAGTTGCCAAAACTAGTTTTACTCATATGGCCATAACTTCTCCAAATCTTCATGTGGACCTCTCAAATCTTGACTGGATCATCTTTAGACACATATCTACAAACCCTTTGATGCACATTCTCTGATCTTTCATCTAGCTAGGATCTTCACTTCATAGAGCTTCATTGTCTTCATTGTTCTTCACTGTTTCTGATAGGACTAATTTTCTCAATATCCTCAGCACACAGTTCATCCAATCCTTGACATCAATGCAACAGGAGTATGTTGACATTAATGACAACACTAGTTAGGCCCATACTTGCAACACCCTTATCATTTACCACCTTCAAGGAGGTTTCACCCAAAGCCAATAGCGGGTCTGGTGGCTTCAAAGGCACCGGGAGTCCAATGCCTTCAACAATATCACTCATTTTCTTCACCAACATCTCCTCTCTAATTCTCATCAGAGCAAACTGCTGAGCATTCTTCTTTGGGGGTGCCAGCCCCAAAGGGGTGCCACCATTAATAGGCTGCAAAAAAGAATTAGAATCCCCAACCGCTTTTAAAAAGTTCAAACTCTTATCAATACGATTAGAATCTTCATTTAGTATCGAATTCCAAATTTTTTTCCCCTCTTCTAAAAGAGGAGCAACAAGGAAAAAAACTTCAGGCTCCATAGCCTCACTCACATGGGGTGAGGTCACCGGAGTGGACTTTCCAACTTCCAAGCTACTGCAAATGGCAAAAACCATCTTAGCCTTATTAGTGAAGGGGGAAGGGAAGGGAGTCTCTTCCACACATTCGAAGGCTTCAGAAGCATCGACTCCAGAGGGAACCTCTTCTAACTTCATCTTTTCAAGGCTATTTCTAACTTCTCTTATAGCCCCATCCAAAGGGTAAGGTCCAAGCTGGAGAGGAGGAGGGCACGGAGGTGGCACATGAACAGAAAGAGAAGGGGCCTCAATGTTAGCCACCGGGACAACTCTATGCACCCCCCACCAAGACCCAAGCCATCTTTAGTAGAATTAACAGTTTCAAACTATATATTTCCATTTCTAGTTTTCAACACTGGACAATCCTTTTTTCGATGACCATCAGTTTTACAGGGAAAATAAGAATTAAGCCCACCTAGGCCAACTATAGCACAATCAACTGTTATGTTTTCAAGATTCACTTATAGAATTTCTAGAGTATTAATCCCAAGCTTAAGAGAAACCAAAACCCTTGCATCCATACGTGGAAGAGTCACCTTAGAGTCTTCCTATTTTAAAACTTTTCCCAGAGGCTCTAACAACTTAGGCAAAAAATCCCATAATAGCATTGGAAGGCTTCAGACCAAAAGCCACCAAGGAATAGAACAAAACTTAATATCCTACATAGAAGCCATAGGGCTCCAACTAAATTCTTTAAAAAGAGATCTACCAACATTCCACAATTCCTTTTCGAGAATTCTTTTTTGCATAGAGTGATTTTTAAGAATGATCACAAAAATGTCTTTTGATATCATTCTATAAAAAGAGACATACACACCCATTTTTTTCCCTAGACCAAAAACAACCAGTTATCGAAAAACCTCCTTGCAGGTAGTTTATCAACATCCAAGCACACAAAAAATAGGGCAACATTTTTTAATCTATTCTCTTCGGCATTCACTGTGTTTTGCATTCCAACATTAGGATTAAGGACCAACCTTCAGGGCATTGCAGAATTCTTACCTGCTTTGGCTTCGCCCACCACTCCTTGATGCTCGCTACCGCTACCCCCACATCCTCCACAACCCTCTTCTCCCTTCTCAAATGTCGAGAAGCTCGCATCTTTGGGCAGACGGGTGACATGGCTAACGCCCAATGCCTCCTTAAACGTCTTACCTCTAACCAGTCTATCAAAACTGCCGACATCTTCATTCTTAATCTCCCCACCAGACTCAACCATTAATTCTCCCAACTGAGGAGTAGATGCCTCGGCTAGAACCATAACTGAGAGGCAACCAGTCACATGTGTCAAGGCCCAGACCCCAAAAACTCAAACTGGCGGGAATACACAGGCACTTCAATTTTTGAAAAACCACTAGACCCTTAAATCCAAAAAGAAAAAAAACTTTTAAAGGTCAAAAAATTAAAAAAATTAGAACTAGGGGAAGGAGATATGGCTAGCAGAAACAAATTTAACAAATTTAGATGCATCCAACAAAGGTTATTACGAAATTTACAGAAAAGAAGCACAAAGAAAACTAATTTTCATCACTGAATCCCTACAAGATGTTCATTGAAGGTGCCAGATCCTTCGAACAACTTGCTGAGCCCTAAGAAACTCTATCTCCATCCACCATAAACATACTATTTAACAATTAAACAGTTTAATATTTAAATAGAGTTGAAGAATACACACTTTAAAAATAAAAATAAAAACTTAATTTTTTTATCAAATATAAGAAAATTACAAATTAAATATAACAATAGTCTTAAAAGGGATATTCTAACCCATTGGCATGAATGGCTTGCAATATTTTCTTTGTTTGCAATGGTCTTACAAGAATATTATAATCCATTGACATGAATGACTTGAAATATTTTCTTTGTTTACAGAGATGAAAAATACCTGAAATTTCATGAAATTCAAACCTCTAGAGTACGATGGTCTTCCTTGATGAGAACTGGTTGGGTAGGGCCAATTCCATCATCATCCTCTAGATGTACACTATCATAACGTATTTTAGAAAGATAAGATAAATAGAGGGTGCATACACCTTCAACACAAAAAATGTTGATGTATAATGGCAGCTCCCCATGGTGGTGGATAGAGATATTCGACTGGAAGAGAGAAGTTGCTTGGACCTCCATTGCCCCCACCCATGCTCCATCTCTTTTCATGATCTCGTAGTACTCTTCAAAGGGCTCATCATCTTCTACAAAAGATGCATAGTTTTGACCATGTTTGGTAATATGTTCCACCACCATCTCTCAGTAGTTTCTATGCTCCTCCTGCTTGCCTTCTAACTAGTCTACTAAAGCTCTAAAGAAATAGTTTCCATCTACATCCACGTCTACAATTCTTAGGCTAAATTTCAACTGCTCAGTAAGTGTAGTTTGATTTGTTGGAGTTTCTAGAGGAGAAAGAGTATATAATTTTAATGGATTTTCTAGAGAAAGATTTATTTCTCTTTCTCTTACCGATGATTTGTCATCCACCTTCATCTCTGCCATTTTCACCTTCACCATATTCAAAGATCTTTATTCATGTTATAACTACTCTCCCATTTTCACCTTCTCCATATTCACAGATCTTTATTCATATTATAAATAAGATAGGTTGAGTCGGCACCAAGAATAGTGGTACTTGCCTTAATGACTTTTCAAATATCGTCACTAAATATAACTTAGTACCTTTTTTTGCTAGACTATTATTGTGATCACAATTATTTAATTATGTGATTATTAATTATACTATATATTTTTTGGCCCCCTCTCTAATATAGTTTTCGATATGGCCTCCCACCCACAATAATGAAAGGGCTAGCAGGGCCCCTCTAGAAGGTCTGTGCGCATCTTTTTGACACCCAGATGAGCTAAATAGGGTGCCTGATGCACCTTCAACATAATTAGGGTACGAAGACCCTTTGAAGGAGGAACATAGATGTGGCCCAAATGCCACAAGAGACCATCCAACTCAAAAGAGTAACTGGAAAATCTACCCTCCAAGGGTCTTCCTGACTCAACCTCTACCTTCACCTCCTGATACCAACTATCGATAGGAAGTGTTGCAAGAATTTGACCCCTCAAATCCACTCCAAGAGTGACTAATGAAAGGTCATGTCTTCATTGACTAAGAGCATCTGGTACAACATTCTCCTTACCCTAGATATACTTCACCTCAAAATCATACTCACAGAGGAACTCCATCCACCGTCTTTGCCTAGAATTCAGGTTTGGTTGAGTGAATATGTACTGTAAACTATAATGATCACTATGTAGCTCAAACTAATGCCCCAACAGAAAATGCCTCCATCCCACCAAGGCATGCATGACAGTGGCTAACTCTAAATCATGCATAGGATAATTCAACTCGCGATCCTTGAGTTTGCGAGACTCATAGGCTATCGCACAACCATCTTGCATCAAAACTGCTCCAAGACCCTCCAAAGATGCATCAGTACACACCATGAAGTCTCTGGTAGGATCAAAAACTGCCAAAATGGGTGCACTAGTCAAGCACTCCTTGAGAGTCTGGGAGGCTACTTGAAACTACTCTGACCAAATGAACTTCTTCCCTTTCCTTTGAAGGGAAGTAATAGGGTGAGCTATCCTCGAAAACCCCTACACAAACCATCAGTAATAGCCTTCTAAACCCATAAAAATGTGAACCTCTGACACGTTAGTGGGCGCAAGCCAATCCACATGATGGCTTGGATCTTCAAAGGATCCACAACAATGCCCTTATCAGAAATAACATGCCCAAAATATCTTACCTCTGTATGAAAGAATTCACACTTTGCCAAATTTGCATATAGCTAATTCTCTCTGAAACACTGCAAGACCTATTGCAAATGCTCCTCATTCTCCTCCATAGTCCTCAAATAGATCAATATGTCATCCAAGAACACAAGGGTAAATTTGTTGAGGTAGGTGAGAAATACACCATTCATTAGGCTCATAAACACAGAAGGTGCATTCATCAACCCAAATGGTGCAACAAAGAACTCAAAGTGCCCATAGTGAGTGTCAAATGCTATCTTATGAATGTTTGCCTCAAAGATACACAGCTGATGATACCTTGACTTTAGGTCAATCTTCCAAAACACCTTAGCCCCCTTAATATGGTCAAAGAGGTCATCAATCCATGGCAAGGGATATATGTTCTTCATAGTCACCTTATCCAGCTGCCGATAGTCAATACACAACCGAAGGGATCCATCCTTTTTCTTCACAAAAGTAATAGGTGCTTCCCAAGGAGAGACACTAGGATGAATGAACCCCTTAGCTAACAAATCCTCTAACTGCAACCAAAGCTCCTTAAGCTCCTGAGTGATCATCTGATACTGAGCTCGTGAGATAGGTTCCATTCTACGAACAAGATCAATGTCACACTTAGGTGGCATTCCTGAAATCTCACTAGGAAAGACATCTGCATACTCCTTAAGGATAGGATGATCATTGAGGGACACCTCTCGACTCTCCCCTAACTCCAAATCATTAACTATCACGACAAACAACTGGCAACCTTGATGCATACATCTCCTTAGCTGCATGGTGGAAATCATACGCAAGGAGATAGGCCTTTAAATACCAACTAATTCTACCTCACTGCTAGAATCATCCAAAAACTGCATTGACTTGCATCAACAATCTATCACTGCTCGATGAGCATCCAACCAATCCATACCCAACACTATATCATAAGATCCTAGGGGTATGATGCAGAGGTCCACCATGGTAAAGAGAGAGCCAATCCTCAAACCACAACAATACATTAGGTATTCTACTACTATTCTAGCTCCATAGGCCAATTCGACCTCTAGGCATCTTCCTAGACAATCACCACCAAAGGACAACCTTAGGTTGTTAGGCGAGGATGACAAAATAACATAATCCTAAGAGTCTAAGCAACTCGGACAACCTAATGGGCTTATATAAAACTAGAGTACCTAGTGTTAAAACTGGCCTCTGATACCAGATGTAACGCCCCACCATGGAACTCCTTAGAGAACAACACAATTATGCTATACAACATGACAGTTTTTTTTTAAAGATAGAAATAACAAAGTACTATAAATCATATCTACACATATCATTTAACTAAGTATTATCCTCTAGGGATTCCATGGCTCCATTACTAACCAAACTATTAACAAGATCTAACATACATCATGAATTAATTAAAAATGATAGTTCATCCTAAATTTATTGCATTAAATGAATAAACACATACATTTCCATTTTATAGCATCAGTTAAGTAATCATCAGGATCATATAAATAGAACTACAAGTACATATACAATTTCCCCTACATGAGGGTACAACAACACATTGTTTACACTATCACTTTTCTTGATTACATTGGAAAGCATACATCAAAATTACAGTACATTTTTCAATTGATAAAAAAGACTAGAATATGAACATGAATAACTATCTCCTCAAACTAGTACAAGATCTGATAACGCTACATGATATACATTCTTCTCGCACATGAACAATGACAAGGGAATACCAATGGAGATAAAGCACATCCACCTGACCATGTGGAACCTAAGGTCCACTCCTCATGCTAGGAGATAACATAAGGTCCCACTACAACAAATAGTCAGGTAGATAGTAGACTATAAGAAACAAGGACTGCACATGACACAAACAACACAGGTCAATAACACAAGTAACTCAATCATCATTTCTAGAGGTGATCACACAACAAATGGTGAGTACACAACTAGGAAATGCTAGACTATAGTAGGAAGAAGTGTCATCACATGGTCCTAACATGGGTTACCCTGACAGTCTCTCACTAGACGCTGGCCCCATAGGGTGACACATGTGGAACCAACATTCCTTTCATGAGGACAAGGAAGTTGATTCTGCTGACCAAGCCTTCTCATCCCATCCTTAGTCTAAACAAGCACTAAAGGCATGGTCAAGGAATCTAATTATCTTGTTTAATGTGGAATCTACACTTTTCCCCCTAATTCATTTTAGGTTATAACTTAGTTACCAACCTTCAATGGGTTACCCTGGCTAGCCACTTTGGGCCCAGCCCCACATTGAAAGCCACTCCCCTACCTGCATCTAGAAAATCCTATCCATCAAGCAAAGCAATTATCATCATAACAAGTATACATGAACAATGCAAGGTATTAACATTCTTGCATTCCAACTTAATCACCAGGACAATTTCACAATACATTGCCCATAGCTTCCAAGTGAAGCATTCCATAACAACATACTCCTCTTACGATTACTAATGTCTCCCATTTCCAAAACCCAACGCAATACTTAATACATGATCAATACAAACAACACATCCTCAAAGGAGATTATTACCTCATCATGATGCATTTACAACACAGAATATACATAGAATCAAGACATAATACCCTATGCCTCTGGAGACTAAACCTTGACAACTTACACATAGTCCTATTATGACCTATGATCCAACTTACACAAATTTCAGTTACATTTTACAATTAAACTCATAATAAAATAATTTTCTAAAAGTAATACTTATAACTCAAATCCCAATACAATGTTTATAACCCTAATTCTAACCTGTTTATCAAATTTTGACTTAACAAAACTATTGTAAATAAATTGTAATAAAATCAATTAAATTTTATCAATATTTAAATCTATAAACATATCAATTTTCATTGAATCAAATTAAATCAAATACATCAAAACAATCTAATTTATTTACCAAAGCAAATCTTGTATTTAATTAAATATATTTATAAACCATTTATTTATGTAAATCATTCAATGACCTTGTTTTAGGTAAATCCTTTTAACCTATTTATCTACCTATTTTCTTACATTCATAATTAGCCTTTAAACAAATAACAAAAGTAAATTCTTTTTCTCCGTCTATTATTCCTATATATATATCATAAACAAAATATCAAAGTTAAATTATTTTAGATATAATCTAACCTTTAGAGGTAAAGCATGGTATTCAGATGAATCATTAATCAAAATTCCAAATATATATATATATATATATATATATATATATATATATATATATATATATATATATATATAGATATATATATATATATATATATATATAAACTAATAAGTAAATTGCCTTGGACCACATTTTTTAAGATTTATAAATGTAGGCCATGCTTGACTCTATCTTACTACTATTATACTATTACACTATTCTATTAGCTACAATTGTTCTCATTGCTGTGAAGAGATTTGGCCTGGTATGTTTATAAATAGATACTTGCATGGGACACATTCTTTCTTTAAGATTTGTAAATATGGATTTATGTCATGATTGAGCTTACCACATGATAATTACCCTAGTGATTACCCTATTACCTACAGTTACAAGCTACACTACTACTGTGGGGAGATTCTTGCCTAGATTATATACATATCCAACTTAGTAATTCTTGCCTAAGGTTATAGTTTGCTTTTAATGTGGTTTAACTTATTCTTAAATAAAATGCATAAATAGAATGCAATCCTCATTACAGACATGAGATGTGTTGAGAATATAAATTATGATAGACGCATGACATGAATAATGAACAGAAAAGTGGATGAATTTGTTTAGACACTGACAAGCAAAAGCAATTGGCAAGCGTAAACACAGACTCTATGACCTTTGCCAGCATTCTCACAGTCTGGGCAAAAATGGGAGCGTAGGAATAGGGTATGGACAAACATCAAAGCATAAAGAAAAGACAAATTTCATTAGATGTAGTTGCAGATGCCCTGCAAGACATATATGTGAAATGTGGAGGCATACACATGGCACACGAACTACAATAATTGTAATTGTAAGATACATACAAGAGATAGATTTGCCAGGATGCTTTCAAAATCCTCAAATTAATGAAGCACTCTGGCACACATCCTAACATTGTAAACCTTGCTTGTGTTCTGGGTGCGTGCAGCTATGCATATTTAATGGATGAGAGTTATACATACTTTGATCACATTTATAACCTTTATTGCATTACACCTACAGTCAATCATTATGCGTGTAAGGTTGACCTCCTTGCCCATGCTGGGTGACCTTAAAGACACCCTATACTTTGTCATTACGATGCCAGAAAACCCGGTGATGATTTTATGGATGTGTTTTCTTGGTGCGATGGATCATATATGCATATATGCTAAATTTGTTTGTTGAAAAGTCTATAGAAACAATCAGGCAAATGTAATGATTGCAGGAAATGTACAGAATGAAAGTGTTGAGGAACTACGAAGATTTCTAGGCAAAATGCAATTGGTAGGATTACAATTAAATTCAACAGTTTTTTCCAGCATTATGCTAGCACAGGAGAAAATGGAGAGATCTGAAATAAAACATGGACATCACTAACTCATAAAGAAATCATGTGTTTTGTTAGATATTATAATTGGAACAACTCTGGGAGACGAGCAAGCAAAGATCTGGATGCATGGACAAGGGTTGTGAACTGTTTGATTGATGCCTCAAGCAACGTCACCTCTTGAATCGAAATGTTTACAAGATACGCATAGAATGGATTTGTTAAAAAGGATTTAGAAACTTTCAAGCAAATGCGATTGGTAGATGAAAGCAAATACAATTGGTAGATTTAGTGACAAATACAATAGAGATATTCAGTGATCTTTACATACCAATTCAGACTGATGTAGATGCTACAACTTGATCTCTGATGGTAATGGCCACAGAAGAAACTGTTCGCTGTCCAATTGAATTATTCACTGATTCAGAGAGTTCCCTCAATATTGTAGTTTCCTATACTCAGATTGCTCCTGTGATAAGTGAAATAAAGGCTCCAAGGTGATTGTTACCATAGTCCATTGATCAATGCCTCAACAAGGTAGTCGTAGGCTAGTATTCAACTCCCATTCCAAACCATAATCCTCTCAGATGACAGAGAGAGAGGGAGCGAGATCCCCAAAACTCTCAACCCACTCAATTTACAAACAAATTCCAACACAAATTTCCATTCCAAAATATTTGTCAATGACAGCCAAAAACCCATTTTTTCTTTCTCACCTTTTCTATTTTCAACCTTACCGCATAACTTTTATTTTTTTTATTTTAATATTTATTATATATTTGTTATATAACAACTCATAATTATCTATAAATAGTTATTTATCAAATTTATTTACATTCGATAATCACCTTTGTAATTCTATTTTTTTTATAACACTTTATTTGTTTCATAATAATTATTATTATTATTGACCTTATCTTACAATATAATATATTTTCTAATCAACCCATTCCAATCTAAATAATTCAAATACCAACAATACCTGACTAACATGCATGATCACAAGACATGACCACAACAATAACGACTGGCAGTCTGTCATGCCCATACACACAACAATTGTTTGGTGCAAACTGAATACTCATCCCCTTCAAGGATGATGACTAACTTGTTACAAGTATGGTCCTAACTGGTGTTGTTATTGATGTCAACATACTCCTGTTGTGTTAATGATAAGGATTGGATGAGCTGTGTGCTGAGGATATTGAAAAAATTACTCTTAATCAAGAACAGCGAAGATTAGTGATGACAGTAAGATAAAAGTCCAAGATAGGATGAGGATCAGAGGATGCAGTTTAAAGGGTTTGTAGATATGTGTCTTACGATGGTCCAGTAGAGATTTCAAAGGTCCATATGAAGATTTGAAGAAGTTGTGGTCACTTAAGTAAAACTGGTTCTGGTAGGTGTTCAGAGGTAACAGAGTGATACAGACAGGTCCGGTGAGATCCATAAAAGCATTTTCCTATTCTACAGATTTGAGGGAGTGTTGAGGAAGTCTTTGTGAAGTGCCAAATTGATTGGTTCATGGTTTGAAGGTCTACAAATATCTATTCCTTTGTGACAGTAATGACAGAATGTTCTCTTGAGGTTCCAGATGAAGGAGAGAAAGATTTCAGTAAACAGATGAAGTGTGGATGTTCTTGGTGATTCAGGAAAGCTTGTGGAGGTCTTTAGATCATGTCCAATTTGTGTTAGTGGCCCGCATTGAAGTTGGATCTCGCAATTAAAGAATAACTTCCAGATGATGGTGTTCTTCCTGAGACTGGCCAAACAGATGAGTTACACATCCTGCAGATGTTCTTGTAGATGTTTGTCAACTTAGATGATCATTCCTAAGTTGATGTTGTGCATAAATAAGGGATTGTAAAGTCATTTCAAAGTGTGTCTTGTGGTGATGAGAGTGTGGTAGCGAGGAGAAGAGTGAAAGGCAGAGTAGAAGTATTGGGCTTAAATGGAACTGATTCAAGCATGGTGAAGATGCTATTTTCCAGTTCAAGTAGGTGATACTTATTATTTTGTAGATAGTGTGTCTCTTGTAGGCAGTGAGCCTCTTGTGAGCAGTGTGCTTGGGCAATGAGCCCTAATTGGCATGTGCCATTTTGTTCTTTCTATTCTTCTAATAGAGAATACAATCTTGGGTTAATCACCCCCTAGTTTTTCCCTTAACCGAGTTTTCCACGTCAAAATATTTGTGTCTCATGTGTTAATGTGTTTCTGCTCTTGATTTATTGCATTGTGTTTCCATGATTGATTTATTATTATGCTTCTAAATTACAAAGTGGAGTTAAGTGTTTAATTGGAAGAAATTTTTGTACAACTGATTCACCCCCCCTCTCAGTTGTCTGCCCTAAATCTAACATAACTAGGGGACCTTATGTTAACTCCGTTCAACAAATTTCCATTGGTTAAGGCACGATCAGACCTGTTAATTCAGGTGGAGTCAATGCTTGATACCTGAAACCTGTAGGAAACAACACAATCAAACATAAAGATATATAATCATACACACCATGAAAGGAAATTGTAGTGTAGCAGGGTACTCATGCTTGAACAATGCGACACTGTTCCTTTCATAGAAGCACATCATGCATAACATTTAGTTTCTTAACAAACAAGATAGAACAATCAGTTACATAATGATCAAATACGAGCAATCACCAATAATAGCATCACAACCATGATTAGATAACACATAAAGCTTAGAATTAATCTAAAACATCTAGTATGTCCATAAGACTATCAAAATATAAAACACCAGTAATTAAAGCATCATCAAATGTCATCATTGTAGTAGGTCTATCATCAACTAGGTATCATCAACTAACATCATAATAGTGAGTCTACCATCAATAACATGCCATAATGTCTAGTCCTAGTAGAATAGATATCAGTTTGATAGAAAACAAAATGAGGGGCACTACATCCTCCCCCTAGAATTAGGTTTACTCCTAGAAGCCCGCAAACAAGTATGGATATAACTCTTGCATCTGGAATGCATCCTCCCAAGTAGCTGAGGCCACATCATTAGGATCCCACTGGACCCTTACCTGCTCTATGTCTCATCCCCTAAGGACGAGTCTCCTGTGCTGCAAAATGCCTACATGCTCCAAAGCCAGCTGCCCATCCTCTACCTATAAAGCATTCCACTCAAGAACATGAGAAATATCTACAGAATATGGTATGAGAACATAAACATGAAATACATTATGGATGCACAATAAACTAGGTGACAAAGCATGATAGTACGTAACAGGACCAATCCTCTCCAAAACTTCAAACAACCCGACAAAGCGTGGTGTGAGCTTGGAGCCTTTTCCATAAAGGATTGGACTCTTTCGCGAATGCACCTGCAAGAACATCTAGTCTCCAATAAGAACTGGCAATCAACCTTATGGGCATCTATATATTTCTTCTACCTATCCTCCACTGCCACCAAATGCTTTCTAATATGATCAACCTACTACTCCATCTCCTAGATCATCTCCAGTCCTAGGGAACTCTATCCTCAAGACAATCCCAACTCAGTGGGGTTCGACAAGGATGACCATACAAAGCCTGAAAAGGAGACATACCAATAGAACTGTGATACCCATTATTGTATGCAAACTCCACCAAGTACAAATAATCTTCCCAACAAGTGTTCTAATCCATGACATACATTATAAGCATATCCTCAAGGACCTAATTAACCCTCTTAGTCTGTCCATCAATCTCTGGATGGTACGCTGAAGTGAAGTTCAACTGAGTCCCCAATGCATGCTATAAGGACATTCAGAGAGCTGAAGTGAACACTGGATCTCTATCAGAGATGTTCTTGTGAGGAATCCCATGTAACCTAACTATATCCTCCATGAAGATTCTGGCCATAGAAGAAGCATTATATGAAGACCGAACAGGAGAGAAGTGTACTACTTTAGTCAACCTATCCACAGTGACCATAATGGCATCATGACGATGAGAGGATACAGGCAAACTGAATATAAAGTCCACTAAAATGATGTGCCATTTCCATTCTAAAACAAGATACGGCTGCAAAAGACCTGTGGGATGTTCATGTTCTGCCTCAACCCTCTGACACTCTAGATACCTCGAGACAAAATTAGAAATATCCCTGTTCATTTTGACCTAAAATTACAACTGATGAAGATCTGTATGCATATTTTTGACACCCAGATGAGCTAAATAGGGTGTCTGATGCGTCTCTAACATAATTAAGGTACAAAGACCCTCTGAAGGAGGAACATAGATGCGACCCAAATGCCACAAGAGACCATCTGACTCAAGATAATAACTAGAATATCTACCCTCCAAGGGTCTGCCCGACTCAACCTCTGCCTTCACCTCCTGATACCAACTAATGGTAGGAAGTGCTGCAAGAATCTGACCCCTCAAATCCACTCCAAGATTGACTACTAAAAGGTCATGTCTTCGCCGACTAAGAGCATCTTCTACAACATTCTCCTTACCCTATATATACTTCACCCCAAAATCATACTCACAGAGGAACTCCATCCACCGTCTCTACCTAGAATTCAGGTTTGGTTGCATGAATATGTACTGTAAACTGCAATGATCACTATGTAGCTCAAACTGATGCCCCAATAGAAAATGCCTTCATCTCACCAAGGCATGCATGATGACGGCTAACTCCAAATCATGCGTAGCATAATTCAACTCATGATCCTTGAGTTTCTGAGACTCATAGGCTATCACGTGACCATCTTGCATCAAAACTACTCCAAGATCCCCCAAAGATGCATTAGTACACACCACAAAGTCTCTGGTAGGTTCGGGAACTGCCAAAATGGGTGCACTAGTCAAATGCTCCTTGAGAGTCTGTGAGTCTGCCTAACACTGCTCTAACCAAACAAACTTCTTCCCTTTCCTCTGAAGGGAAGTAATAGGGTGAGCTGTCCTTGAAAAACCCTACACAAATAATTAGTAATAGCTTGCTAAAGCCATAAAACTATGACCCTCTGACACGTTAGTGGGCGCAGGCCAATCCACATGATGGCTTGGATCTTCGAAGGATCCACGACAATGCCCTTATCAGAAATAACATGCCCCAAATATCTTAACTCTGTCTGAAAGAATTCACACTTTGCCAAATTTGCATAATGTTGATTCTCTCTTAAACACTGCAAGACTTGTCGTAAATGCTCCTCATGCTCCTCTATAGTCCTCGAATAGATCAATATGTCATCTAAGAATACAAGGACAAATCTATCAAGGTAGGTGTGAAATACACCCTTCATCAGGCTCATAAACATATAAGGTGCATTCGTCATCCCAAATGGCACAACAGTGAACTCATAGTGCCCATAACGAGTGTGAAATGCTATCTTATGAATGTCTACCTCAAAGATATGTAGTTGATGATACCCTAACTTTAGGTCAATCTTTAAAAACACCTTAGCTCCCTTAATCTGAACAAAGAGGTCATCAATCCGTGGCAAGAGATACATGTTCTTCACAGTCACCTTATTCAGCTGCCGATAGTCAATACACAACCGAAGGGATCCATCCTTTTTCTTCACAAAAGTAACAGGTGCTCCCCAAGGAGAGATACTAGGATCATTGAACCCCTTTTTCTAACAACTCCTCTAACTGCAACCAAAGCTCCTTAAGCTCCTAAGTGGTCATCCGATATGGAGATCATGAGATAGGTTTTATTCTGGGAACAAGATCAATGTCACTCTTAGATGGCATTCCTGAAATCTCACTAGGAAGACATCTGAATACTCCTTAAGCATAGGATGATCATTGAGGGACACCTCTCGACTCTCCCCTAACTCCAAATCGTTAATTGTCATGGAAAACATCTAGCAACCTTGATGCATACATCTCCTTAGCTGCATGGTAGAAATCATACACAAGGAGATATGCCTTTAAATGCCAACTACTTCTACCTCACTTCCAGAATCATCAAAATAACACACTGACTTGCATCGGAAATCTATCACTGCTCGATGAGTATCCAACCAATTTATACCCAACACTATATCATAAGATCCAGGGGTATGATGTAGAGGTCCACCATGGTAAAGAGAGAACCAATCCTCAAACCACAACCATACACAAGAGATTCTACCACTATTCTAGCTCCAGAGGACAATTCGACCTCTAGGCATCTTCCTAGACAATCACCACCAAAGGACAACCTCAGGTTGTTAGGCGAGGATGACAAAATAACATAATCCTAAGAGTCTAAGCAACTCGGACAACCTAATGGGCTTATATAAAACTAGAGTACCCAGTGTTAAAACTGGCCTCTGATACCAGATGTAACGCCCCACCATGGAACTCCTTAGAGAACAACACAATTATGCTATACAACATGACAATTTTTTTTTAAAGATAGAAATAACAAAGTACTATAAATCATATCTACACATATCATTTAACTAAGTATTATCCTCTAGGGATTCCATGGCTCCATTACTAACCAAACTATTAACAAGATCTAACATACATCATGAATTAATTAACAACGATAGTTCATCCTAAATTTATTGCATTAAATGACTAAACACATACATTTCCATTTTATAGCATCAGTTAAGTAATCATCAGGATCATATAAATAGAACTACAAGTACATATACAATTTCCCTTACATGAGGGTACAACAATACATTGTTTACACTATCACTTTTTTTGATTACATTGGAAAACATACATCAAAATTACAGTACATTTTTCAATTGATAAACAAGACTAGAATATGAACATGAATAACTATCTCCTTAAACTAGTACAAGATCTAATAATTGCTACATGAGATACATTCTTCTCGCACATGAACAATGGCAAGGGAATACTAATGGAGATAAAGCACATCTACCTAACCATGTGGAACCCTAAGGTCCACCTCCTGTGCTAGGAGATAACATAAGGTCCCACTACACCAAACAGTCAAGTAGACAGTAGACTATAAGGAACAAGGACTACACATGACAGCAACAACACAGGTCAATAACATAAGCAACTTAATCATCACTTCCAGAGATGATCACACAATGAATGGGGAGTACACAACTAGGGAATGCTAGATTGCAGTAGGGAGAAGTGTCATCGCATGGTCCTAACATGGGTTACCCTGACAGTCTCACACTAGACGTCGGCCCCCATCTATGGTTACCCTGACAGTCTCTCACTAGACACTAGCCCCATAGGGTGACACATGTGGAACCAACATTCCTTTCATGAGGACAAGGAAGTTGATTTTTCTGACCAAGCTTTCTCATCCCATCCTTAGTCTAAACAAGTACTACAGGTATGGGTGAGGAATCCAATTATCTTGTTTAATGTGGAATCTACCCTTTTCCCCTTGATTCATTTTAGGTTATCACTTAGTTACCAACCTTCAATGGGTTACCCTAGCTAGCCACTTTGGGCCCAGCCCCACATTGAAATCCACTCCCCTAACTGCATCTAGAAAATGTTATCCATCAAGCAAAGCAATTATCATCATAACAATAAGTATACATGAACAATTCAAGGTATTAACCTTCTTGCATTCCAAATTAATCACCAGGACAATTTCACAATACGTTGCCCATAGCTTCCAAGTGAAGCAGTCCATAACAACATACTCCTCTTACGATTACTAATGTCTCCCCATTTCCAAAACCCAACGCAATACTTAATACATGATCAATACAAACAACACATCCTCAAAGGAGATTATTACCTCATCATGATGCATTTACAACACATAATATACATGGAATCAAGACATAATACCCTATACCTCTAGAGACTAAACCTTGACAACTTACACATAGTCCTATTATGACCTATGATCCAACTTACACAAATTTCACTTACATTTTGCAATTAAACTCACAATAAACCAATTTTCTAAAAGTAATACTTATAACTCAAATCCCAATACAATGTTTATAACCCTAATTCTAACCTACTTATCAAATTTTGACTTAACAAAACTATTGTAAATAAATCATAATAAAATCAATTAAATTTTATCAATATTTAAATCTATAAGCATATCGATTTTCACTGAATTGAATTAAATCAAATACATTAGAACAATCTAATTTATTTACTAAAGAAAATCTTGTATTTATTCAAATATATTTATAAACCATTTATTTACACAAATCATTCAATGACCTCATTTTAAGTAAATTGTTTTAACCTATTTATCTACCTATTTTCTTACTTTCATAATTAGCCTTTAAACAAATAACAAAAGAAAATTCTTTTTCTCCATCTATTATTCCTATAAATATGTATATCTATATGTGTGTGTGTGTGTGTGTGTGTGTGTGTGTGTGTGTGTGTGTGTGTGTGTGTGTGTGTGTGTGTGTGTGTGTGTGTGTGTGTGTGTGTATTTCTATATATATATATATATTTCGTAAACAACATATCAAAGTTAAATTGTTTTAGCTATAATCTAACCTTTAGAGGTAAAGCATGGTATTCAGATGAAACATTAATCGAAATTCCAAATATATATATAGACACACATAATAATAGAAAACATATGTCATCAAATAATAACTAAATTTCCTTGGACCACATTTTTTAAGATTTATAAATGCAGGCCATGCTTGACTCTATCTTACTACTATTATACTATTACACTATTCTATTAACTACAGTTGTTCTCTCATTACTGTGAAGAGATTTGGCATGATATGTTTATAAATAGATACTTGCATGGGACACATTCTTTCTTTAAGATTTGTAAATATGGATCTATGTCATGATTGACCTTACGACATGATAATTACCCTAGTGATTACCCTGTTACCCACAGTTACAGGTTGCACTACTGCTGCGGGGAGATTCTTGCCTAGATTATATACATATCCAACTTACTAATTCTTGCCTAAGTTTATAGATTGCTTTTAATGTGGTTTAACTTATTTTGAAATAAAATGCATAAATGGAATGCAATCCTCATTAGAGACATGAGATGTGTTCAGAATATAAATTATGATAGACACATGACATGAATAATGAACAGAAAAGTGGATGAATTTGTTTAGACACTGACAAGCAAAAGCAATTGGAAAGCATAAACAGAGACTCCGTGACCTTTTCCAACTTTCTCACAGCCTATGTGAAAATGGGAGCATTGGAACAGGGCGTGGACAAACATCAAAGAATAAAGAAAATATGAATTTCATCAGATGCTACAGTTGCAAATGCCCTGCAAGACATATATGTAAAATGTGGAGGCATGCACATGGCACACAAACTGCAATAACTATAACTGTAAGATATATACAAGAGATAGATTTTCTAGGATGCTCTCAAAATCCTTGAATTAATGAAGCGCTTTGGCACACATCCTTACATTGTAAACCTTGCTTGTGTTCCGGGCACATACAGCTATGCAGATTTAATGGATGAGAGCTATACATACTTCGAACACATTTGTAACCTTTATTGCATTACACCTATAGTAAATAATTATGTTTGCAAGGTTGACCTCCTTGCCTATGCTGGGCGACCTTGAAGACACCCTAAACTTTGTCATTATGATGCCATAAAACCTGGCGATGGTTGTATGGATGTGTTTTCTTGGTGCGGTGGATCATATGTGCATATATGCTAAATTTTTTTATTGAAAAGGTATAGAAATGATCAATCAAATGCAATGATTGTAGGAAATGTACAGAATGAAAGCATTGAGGAACTGTGAAGATTTCCAAGCAAAATGTAATTAGTAGGATTACAATTAAATTCAACGGTGTTTGCCATCATTATTCCAACATAGGCCAAAATGGAGAGATCTAAAATAAAACATGGACATCACCGAATCATAAATTAATCATGTGTTTTGTCAGATATTATAATTGGAATAGCTCTGGTAGATAGGCAAGCAAAGTTTTGGATGCATGGACAAGGGTCGTGAACTGTTTGATCGATGCCTCAAGCAATGTCACCTCTTGAATCAAAATGTTTGCAAGATATGCATAGAATGGCTTTGTTGAAAAGGGTTTAGAAACTTTCAAGTAAATATGATTGGTAGATGAAAACAAACACAATTGGTAGATTTAGTGACAAATACAATAGAGATATTCAGTGATCTTTACATACCAATTCAGGCCGATGCAGATGCTACAATTTGATCGTTGATGGTAATGGCCATAGAAGAAACCGTTCACTATCTAATTGAATTGTTCACTGATTCAGAGAGTTCCCTCAATACCATATTTTCCTATACTCAGATTTCTCTTGTGATAAGTGAAATCGAGGCTTCGAGGTGATTGTTACCATAGTCCATTGATCAACGCCTCGACAAGGTAGTCATAGGCCAATATTCAACTCCCATTCCAAACCACAATCCTCTTAGATGACAGAGAGAGAGAGAGCGAGATCCCCAAAACTCTCAACCCCACTCAATTTACAAAAAAAATCTGACACAAATTTCCATTCCAAAATATCTGTTAATGACAGCCAAAAACCTATTTTTTCTTTCTCACCTTTTCTATTTTCAACCTTACTGCATAACTTTTATTTTTTTATTTTCATATTTATTATATATTTGTTATATAACAACTCATAATTATCTATAAATAATTATTTATCAAATTTATTTACATTCAATAATCACCTTTATAATTCTATTTTTTTTATGACACTTTATTTGTTTCATAATAATAATTATTATTATTGACCTTATCTTACAATATAATATATTTTCCATAAACTTAAATTTACATATAAACATTTCCATTAATTTATCAAATGTGTCCTCTTGACTTAACAATTTTATTTCAACATAGCATTTAACCCAAGCATTAATCAACCCATTCCAATCTAAATAATCCAAATACGAACAATACTTGACTAGCATGCATGATCGCAAGACATGACCACAACAATTACGACTGACAACCTGTCATGCCCATACATACAACAATAGCTGGTTGCAAACTAAATACTTATCCCCTTCAAGGATGATGACTAACTAGGGGACCTTATGTTAACTCCATTCAACAAATTTCCATTGGTTAAGGCACGCTCAGACCTGTTAATTCTGGTGGAGTCGATGCCTGATACTTGCAACCTATAGCAAACAACACGGTCGAATATAAAAATATATAATCACATAATCATACACATAGTGAAAGGAAATCATAGTGTAGCAGGGTACTCATGCATGAGTAATGCGACACTATTCCTTTCACAGAAACACTTCATTTATAACATTTAGTTTCTTAACAAACAAGATATAATAATCAATTACATAATGATCAAATATGAGCAATCACCAATAACAGCATCACAACCATGATCAGATAACACATAAAGCTCAGAATTAATCCACAACATCTAGTATGTCCATAAAAATATCAAAACATAAAACACTAGTAATTAAAGCATCATCAAATGTCATCATAGTAGTAGGTCTATCATCAACTAGGTATCATCAACTAACATCATAACAATGAGTCTACCATCAACAACATGCCATAATGTCTAGTCCTAGTAGAATAGATATCAGTCTGACAAAAAGAAAAATGAGGGGCACTACATGTATTGACACTTTAGTTTCTAAGGGAAACCATAGTTTATAAGTATTACTAAGTTTTTGGTTCATTTAGTTGCAAAATGTATATATTGATTGTTTTTGAATTAATGAGATAGAGTAGTAGGCATGCATCTCTCCCATAGAGTTTTCCAACTTGTATGAACTCTCTATTTTGAATAAGAGCTATTTTATATTTCACATATTATTTGTTGCATACTTACAATACTACCAGTCCCGCATTGGGTATTGTCCTGGAAATTTCCAAACTAATTTAGATTAGTGCTATTATAGCTTTTTTACTTATGTATGTCACATCACATGTGTTTAGGGTATTGAAATCTTGGATTGAAGACAAGGATATCCATTAGATTACCTTCCTTAGAGGTGCACATAACCACATATGGCTGAAGAATGGGGTGACTCATCAGACCCCTTCAAGATGCTGGTTGAAGATGTTTTCGAAAGACAACATGAGGAGATGATGAACCAATTCAATTAGTTTCTCCATTAGAATCATGATAACTTACAACCAAACACAATGGGAAGATTCGGTGGTCACACCCCTTTCAAGGTAAAGGTAGATTTTGATATCCCAACTTTTAAAGGAAAAATTGATGCAAATGCTATTGATGATTAGATATCAAAATTGGAGAAATATTTTCTTGTAAATCACTTCTTAGATGCTAATAAATTAATATTTTCCCTATTCAAATTTGAGCCTCATGTGTAATGATAATGGGTGACCAAGTTCTTATCCAAGGAGAATTGCAGGGGAAACCCTGATGGCTAAGAATTTGATGCAGTGATGGATAAAAATCCTACATGGGGAGACTTTGTGGAATATATCAAGGAGTACTTTCCTAAAGATACATATGAAGAAAATTATATGTAATGGTGATTTCTTCGAAAATAAAAGGATCAGTTAGTTCAAGACTACACTAATGCCTTCCATGAATTATTAGCAAAGCTTAGCATCCAAGATATGAAGAAACATTAGGTCTTAAAATACCACAGTGGGATTCATTGATATATTCATAGTTAGATGGCATTTTTGAATACTAAGACCTTGGGGACTACCTTCAAATATACATTAAAGATTGAAGGGAAAATTAGACAAAGGAAAGAAGGATTATTTTGCAAATAAAAAATCAAAGGGAGAAGGTAGTAGCAAGTTCACGGGAAATAAACCAACCAAGGAATTATCTGCACAAGCATTATCCTCAAAGAAAGGTACCAAAAATACATAGAAATACATAAGTATGTGGTGTGAAGTTCATAAGAGCTCTTGGCATAACACCAAGGATTATCGAGCCACTAAGAGCTTGATGGTAGGAACACAGGGTGTGGATACTAAACTTGCTTTGTTTTCCATAGCTCCTTTTGAGTAGAAGGATGGTGATCAAATATATAAGGTTGATCCATATGCAATGGTTTCCACTACCAATTTTTTTCCTCATGAAGATGAGGAATGCCTATTTCATTCATAGATGTGGCTAAATGGAAAGGCCCTACTTTTTGTTGTTGATAGCAAAAGTCAAAAGAATTTGATCTTTGTTTAGACTATCAAGAGACTGAACTTGTAGACAACACCCCATCCATAACCATAATCCATGGGGTGGGTGAGCCAAGGGTGATATATCCAGGTAATAGATAGTGTCATTTTCCCTATTCCATTAAAACATTCAAAAATGAAGTATTGTGTGATGTGGCATCTCTGGATGTGTGATGTATTGTTAGGGAAACCATACATGTACAAGTGTCATGAAATATAGAGTCTAGACCAAATAATGTCATTATTACTGCTGGGTGAAAAAAAATAATCAAATACTAGAGGTAAGTCCTACAAAACTTGTATCCTTGATTAGTACAAAATAGTGTCAACATGTGATTGCTCAAACTAGAACATTTATACTACTAATGATTCACCTTGAGGAGGTAAGATCAGTTTTAGTAACCACTCATGCCAAAACAACCACTACAACCACCCAATCAAAGAAAATGGATCAAATATTATTAGGGTATCAAGATGTATTCAATTCACTAATAGGGGTACCACTACATTATTAAGTCAAGCATCAAATTGACCTAATTCTAGGGATACCATTTCCAAATGTGCCACTATATAGAAGGTCACTCTTGGAGAATGATGAAATCAAGTGACAAACTTAAGAATTAATTAAAAAGGGACACAGTTGCCCAAGTGCCTCATTGTGTGGAAGACTAATTGTTAGATTACTAAGAAGAAGGATGGAACGTGGTGACTCTACATTGATTATAGATCTCTAAACAAGATCACTATAATGAAGAGGTGTCCATTTCCTTGCATTGATGATCTCTTGGACCATTTCAAGGGGGCTAAGTTTTTCACCAAAATTGACTTGAAGTCTAGGCACCAACAAGTTCTATCAAACCATCAAATGTGTGGAATTCTGCTTTCAAATGCAAGAGGTCTTGTTTGAGTGGCTAGCCATTCCTTTTGGTTTGACTAATGCACTTGCCACCTTGATGAGAATGATGAATTATGTACTTAGGCCAAAATTTATTCCTTCATTGTTGTCTATTTGGATGACATACTTATCTTTAGCAAAACCTAGTAGAACCATTTGCAACATGTTAAATAGGTATCATCAACTCTATGAAAACACAGGATCTATGCTAACTAAGATAAGTGTTCTTTTTGGATGAAGAGGATTCAATACTTGGAATACATCATGGACAACAAGGGTGCTCATGTTGACCCTAAAAAGATATAAGTCATCAAAGATTGGCCATCTCCCATAAACCTCATAGAACTCCATAGTTTTTGGATTAGATAATTTTTATCAAAGGTTTGTGCTTAGATTTTCACACTTAGCATGGCCTATGAATCAATCACTCTAGGGACTTTAATAAAATCATAATTAATTTGGATAGAGGAACAATAACAAGCATTCATAGAATTGAAAAGGAGGTTATGTTTAGCACTAGTATTGGCTCTTCCAAACCTACAATAGCCTTATAGAATTGAGACAGATGTCTCTGCATATGCACTTGGCATAGTGCTCATGCAACACAAGAATCTAATTGCCTACCACAATGAGACCTTTTTTGATATAGTACGTAGGTATTATACATATGACAAGGAGTTGTATTTCATTGTTTAGGCTTGCAAATAGTTGAAATGCTTTATCTTGGGAAAGGAGACTATCATTCACACAAACTACAAACCTCTCTAATTCATGTAGACACAAGAAAAGTTCTATAATGATAGGCATCAAAGGTGGTCCACCTACTTGTATAACAATTTCACCTTAAGATTCATCAAAAGAAAGGAAGTAGTAACAAAGTTACAAATTTCTTCAGTTGACCTCCAATCATAGCCTTGATAGTAGTATTAAACTCATTTGGACACCAAATAGTAGAATGGCACTGATCCTAATTTTGGAGGGACATCTACCAAAGATTGGCAGAAGGTAAACAAGTCCTTGATTTCTACTTCCATGATGGAATTTTCTATCACATGGGACACATATGTGTTCCTACTAAGTAACAATAAAAGATGATGTGGGAATCACACTACAGTCATGTTGTAAAACACTTTGGAATGGAGAAGAGCATTTCTATACTCCAGACATATTTCTACTAGAAAAATGTGTCACATGTGATTTCATCTTATACAATTCGATCTTGTACAACTTCTGCCATGATTGCAAAACTTGCAAATCAAAAGTAAGGATTATACACACCTCTTCCTATCCTAGATAAGCTCTAGAACTTTATTTAAATGCATTTCATGTTAGGCCTTCCTTCTACTAGACATGGTCATTAGATTCTCAAAAATGACGATAATGGTAGCTTGCAAGAAAGGGGTATTTGCAGAAGATATTACCAAGCTTTTCTTTGAGAACATTCGGGTCCATTTTGGTTTTCCACATATTATCATCTTTGACGGGCATAGTAGATTCCTTGGGCAACTATTAGTCATTACTATGGGCCATGATGGTCACCAGGTTGACAAAGTCTACTACATTCCATCTACAAACAAATGGACAAACTAAGGTGGTGAATCACATGATCACTCACATTCTGTAGATGTATCATTCAAAGCATCCCTACACATGGGATGAGAGTCTTTCCTATATACAACATAGCTACAACCATGCATTACATAGCTCCAAAGGGTATAGTCCATTCAAAGTTTGTCTTGGGTACCAACCATTAAATCCCATTGATGTAGCACTGTCTATGATGTTAAATGAGACTTCACTGCATGACAAGAATGAAGTAGATAAACTATCCAGGTTTGTTGAGAAGATTTCCCATATCCAACAGTAAATTCATGAGATACTACAACACACCAACTAGAAGTACAAGGAAATGCATGATCAACATTGTACATCTCATTAGTTTTAGGTTGGAGACAAGGTTTATTTTCATCTCCAAAAATCTAGCAACTCTAGAAACCACATAGGAAACTTTGCCCCCTTTGATATGGCCCATACAACACCCTTAAACAAATAGTGAGAATGCTTTTGAGCTCAATCCATCCCATTTCCTAGGAGTGCTTCTAGTTTGCAATAGGAATTGCCACATCCATATTTTCAGTCATTGTTAGACACATATGAAGTTTTTGAACACATTCATAGTATATTTAATTGAATCCAAACACTACAGTTCCACTAGACAAAGATCAAGTTACTAATGTTCCTATCAAAACATTGAAGAATTAGTAGATCCCTCTCAACTACGTGGTATAGGTAGGATAGTTTCCTTCCAAGGGCAAGTGGTTCACCAAGGACCAAATTGACAAAAGGTTTCATCATGTGTTGCAAAACCTTGGTACAATGGTGTCCACTACCTCTCAAGAGGAGATGAATGATCTCACATAGATCATAGAGCATTTGCATGGCATTTGTATGGTTGAATTTGGAAAATATCAAAAATACAATTTTGGTATTTCTACATCTTCATAATTTGCATTTTTGGAGCCCTTCAAAGCCTTTCTGCTATCTAGTTTTCTTGAAGAGACATTGGTGTTTCCTTGGCCTCTTCATCACTCTACGTAGGTCTTGAGTCTAGATCTTTCCAATGCACTAAAGAAGTTTGATTTTTGCCCAGTGGACTAGAAATTAGGACCCCACTAAGTTGCAATACCAAAAATAATTTTTTTTGTACATTCTTATTTTATTTTGTAGTTAATATGTCCTCATTTAGTTGTCCATTTCAACTTCCAATGAGGACTTAGGTGTAGTGACTCTTCAATTTCCAAGGGAAACCATATTTTATATTTCTTCCTAAGTTTTTGGTTTATTTAGTTGCAAAATGTATATATTGGTTATTTTGAATTAATGAGATAGAGGAGTAAGCATGCATCTCTTCCATAAAGTTTATCAACTTGTATGAACTCTCTATTTTAAATAAGAGCTATTTCATAATTCACATATTATTTGTTACATAATTACAATACTATCAGTCCCTCACAAATATTGTCCTATAAATTCCCAAACTATTTCAGACCAAAAATAGACATAATAAACGTTTACTCAACCATTATTTTAAATCCTACCTTAACTATAGTCTAAGGGCATTAAAGAGGGGAGAGATGCAAAAAAAGGATGGCAGATGCCATGTTCTTCATCAAATATTTAACAGGCCATCATTTTTGGTAGACCCAGTTTATTACAAGATTCCCTAATGAGGCTCAAATAACTGTTGAACGAGACAATGTACATATTGTTCAAGCTCTCTAGAATGAATCTACACCTTACATTGTCTAATCATTTGAGTCCTTTTATCTAAATGGAGAGTACACTCCAAATACTTGTCAATGATAACTAGATGCAATTCATTAAGACAAACAAATAAATAGTATGCTCTAGGTAGTTGTCAAGGACAGTGGGACAAATGAAGAGTACACCCCTTGGATAAGTGTAGTGGCCCCATCTCTAGAGAAATGTCATTAGAAACAAGAAACAAAAAGTGCAATAGTAATAATAACATGATGGGAAACAAGATATTTAGAGGTTGCATCTAAGAAAGAAATCTTATATACATACACATTTTCAAAATTTTGGGTTTATTATAAAGTTTTATCTTACATAAATAAATATGTATGCAAATTAAAATTGGTGAAATCAAAAATATAACAAGTTCCATGTAGTGGAAAGTACTTGCCTTTGTAGTATTGTAATAGTAGTATTTGTTGTCTAGTCAATAAAAGAACCATGACATAACGATTTATAGGAAGGTCATTTAGCATTTAAGGATCAATAGATTTTTTCAATTTGAATGTATCACAATTTTATTGGGTGGATGAAGATTATAGTTCTTATGGCTAACCTTGACCTCAAGTTTGATTCATACTGGGCACAACTATGACTAGCATAACTAAACTTGAGTTTGTTCTATAGAATAAATATTTGTTAAATGTTAAGGAACAACAAAAAAATTAAACTACGAAAGTTCTTGTATATGAGGGCTTAATAATAATGCATAAAAAAAACTTGCATAAGCAAAAGTGAACAATAAATTATGAAATTTCTAATGATGATGTTGTATATTAAATATAATACAAGATAATTATAGTTATAATTAACAAATTTGTTGAATTAGGCCAGGCAACTGAGAGAGGGGGGGCTGAATCAATTGTCCCACAAATTAACCTTTTCTTCTTTTTAATCTTCTTTCACAACTTACCAATAGATTAGTGATGTAAACATTAAAGCATGAAACAATAACACATGAGCAGAAACATAATTAACACAATTGACACCAAGATTTTTAATGTGGAAACCTGGTTAAGCGAAAACCACGGTGGGGGTTAACCCACAAGATTCATAACTTGTTAAAAGTACTTAAAAATGGGAAGGCACTTGCCTTCAGGCGCACTGCCCAGAGCTCACTGCTCAAAAGAGGCTCACTGCCTACATAAATTTATGTTTAATACAAAAAGAATTAACTAAGAAATAGCATCTTCTTCATGCCTGGTTCAGTCTCATTGAATGCTCACAAAACTTCTACTCTTCTCCCAAATACTTCTTTACTATCACTTCATCCTTTACTATTCATGTTCCTCTGCTCCTCCTCTTCTCTACTCTGCCTCTAATCCTTTCTTAGGATTTTATTATTTAGCACAAGGATAATTTTCCATAACTCAATTACATGCCTTTATATGCTTCATCAATCTTGGAATAAACATCAAGGTCAACACTACAAACTAAGATGTCGGTCAAACATAACTGGGACTCAAATCTTCCTTGATCAACACACCACGCTCCATAGAATTTTTCTTAGATCATCCGCAACATGATTGAATCATCCAGTCAACCAAGACTGGGAAAAACAACAACACTAAAGAAGAAATCTTCAACAATGAGCTCAATCTTCAATACGGGCCTCCAACACAACAGTCACATGATCCAGAGACCTCCACAAGCTCATTGAATTCAACAATAACATCTGTACCAATCCAAATCATCAGAACCACTTGCATCTTCATCTGGAACCTCAAGAACACTAGTTGCCATGACTGCCACACTAGAAAGATTTCTCAAGTGAACCTCCTAACCATGAACCATTTGAGTTGATGATACACACTGACTTCCCAAACATGCCTCTAGAACCGTAGATCATAATATTTCAATGCAGAGAAATCTGGACCAATTTACTATCACTCTATCTCTTCTGAACACAACAAAACCTAGTTCTATTCAGATGGCTATCGCTTCTTCAAATCTTCATGCAGACCTCTCAAAACTTAACTGGAGCTACTTTAGACAATCTTCTACACAGCCATATGGTCTGCATACATTTGTCTTCATTAATTTTCTCAATATCCTCAACATTCCAGTCTTCTAAACATACAAAAAAATAGGATACAGTTGACACTAATGGCAACAGGGATATGTTGACATCAATGACAACACCGATTAGGCACATATTTGTAACAATCTCCCCCTTTGTCATTGATGGCAACATATGATGTGAAAAATTGATTCAACCATCAAGACAAGAACTTCCCCCCTTTCTCTTATCACTTCTGCAATCACTTTCTTCACTGCTCCCCCTTTCATCAGCAACTAGTTTTTCACATAACTTCTCTCCCCCTTTGACATCAATGGAAAAGGGCACATATTTGCAATCTTTTCTCCCCCTTTTTATTTTAGAATGGTCTCCAAAATTTGCATACTGACTACTCCCCCTAAGTAGTATTTCCTTAACATCAATCTAGATCACAAGATATGACTGTGAATTCCATCAGACTGATGCACCCGAGTGCATCTTAGTTTTGAATAGGAGGGGTAATAACCCCTAGCTTCTCTCTGAGATACTCAAAAGTATCCTTAGGCAAAGGCTTGGTAAATATCTCCACAATCTGATCTTTTGAAGAAACAAACTCTAATCTGACTTCATTCTTATTAACCTTCTCGCTCAAAAAGTGGAACTTAATGGATATATGCTTTGTCTTTGAATGCAACACCAGATTCTTTGAGATGCTTATTGCACTTGAATTATCATAGAAGATTGTGCATGCTCTTCAAACATAATTCTAATGTCCTTCAACTTTTGCTTCATCCACAGAACTTGAGTACAATTGTTTGCTACTGCCATATACTTTGCCTTTGCTATAGATAGGGATATTGCCTCCTTTTTTTCTCAGCCAAGAAACCAATCTACTTCCCAAGAAGAATGCACCACCACTAGTACTTTTTCTATCATCCACATCTCCTACCCAATCAACATCTGTATATGCATGAAGAGTGAAGTCAATATCCTTTGGATACCATAAGCCATAATCAAGTGTCCCTTTGAGATATTTGAAAATTGTCTTGACTGCTACAACATGGGATTCTCTAGGATCAACTTAAAATCTAGCAACAAGTCCAACTAAATTCAAGATATCAGGTCTGGTCTGAGTCAAATAGAGTAGTCCTCCAATCATTGATCTATACCTTTTTTTATTTGCCTTAGGGGAGTCATCATCTTTACTCAGCTTACATCCGGTTACCATGGGTGTACCCACTGGCTTTGAATCTTCCATTCCAAACTTTTTCAACAGTTCTCTCACATACTTAGATTGAGATATGAAGATGCCTTTATTTGACTGAGTGATTTGCAGACCTAAGAAGAAATTTATTTTACCAAACATGGACATCTCAAATTCACTCTGCATCTGATTAGTAAATGTTTTCTATATACTCTCATTTCCACCAAAAATGATATCATCAACAAATACCTCAACAATCAGAATGTGCTCATGATCAATCTTGAAGTAAAGATTACTGTCAGTAGTACCTTTGCTATATCCTAGCTTTAGTAGATACTTATCTAATCTTGCATACTAGGCTCTTGGGGCTTGTTTGAGTCCATACAATGCTTTCCTCAACCTGCAAACCATATCTCTCTAATCAGACAACTGAAATCCTTCTAGTTGCTCAATGTAGACTTCTTCTAATTCTCCGTTTAGGAATGCTGACTTGACATCAATCTGATAGACCTTGAAATCTTTATAAGAAGCAAATGCAAGAAATAATCTAACTACCTCTATTCTTGCCATTGGAGCAAAAGTTTCTTCAAAATCAATTCCTTCCACTTGAGAATATCCTTTGCATACCAGTCTTGCTTTTTTTCTTACAACTTCACCATCTTCATTTAGTTTATTCCGGAAGACCCATTTAGTTCCAATCACATTTTTGTCTTTAGGTCTAGGAACAAGATCCCAAGTGTGATTCTTTTCAATTTGCATTAATTCTTCTTCCATGGCTTTTACCCAATTTTTATCATTGTGAGCTTCACTTACTGAATTTGGTTCAATCTTTGAAATCAAACAAATCTCATCTTGATCTTCAGTAATTATTTTCCTAGTTCAAACACCTTTATATCTCTCCCTTATGATCTGATCTTCAGGATGATTCAGTCTTACATACCTAGGAGTTTTGGGATTTATTTGAACCTCTGTTTCTTGAGCTTGTTCTTCAACATCTATACTATCTTCTTGAGTCACTAGATTTTTTGGATCAATCTAAATCTAAGTCTGGGTTTGAAATTGTCTTCCTTGACTTTGACTTTCATCTTGACCATTTGATTCATATCCACAAGACCTGGAATGTCTTTTGCTCTCATCAACTCTAACATTTGCACTTTCAACAATCTTTTTCAATCTTTTGTTAAGGCACCAGTATGCCTTACTTTGAGTAGAGTAACCCATAAATATCCCTTCATCACTTCTTGCTTCAAACTTGCCTAGATCCTCATCTCTTTTGATAGAGCACTTACTACCAAAAACTCTAAAGTATCTCACAGTAGGAGGATGACCAAACCATAGTTCATAATGGGTCTTACCAGAATTGCCTTTGATCTGCAACCAGCTGAAAGTGTAGACAACAGTACTCACAACTTCTCTCCAATAGACTTGTGGAACATTTGCTTCCATCATCATGGTCCTGGCAGCTTCTTGAATGGTTCGGTTCTTTCTTTCCACAACTCCATTCTATTGAGGAGTCCTAGGAACAAATAATTATCTTTTTATTCCATGCTTTTCACAGAATGTATCAAACTCACCGGAGGTAAACTCTCCACCTCTGTCAGATCTCAAACACTTTATTTTCTCACCAATCTCATTTTCCACCATAACCTTGAACACCTTAAACTTGTCAAGAGCTTCTGATTTTTCTTTTAAGAAGGTTATCCACATCATCTGGGAGTAATCATCAATTAGCAACACAAAATATCAATCTCCTTGTACACTCCTAATTCTAGCAAGACTACATAGATCAGTATGCACAAGTTCCAACCATCCATTTGAAAATTGTTCTTTGCTCCTAAATAAAATTTTGTTTTGTTTACCCAATTTACATTCTCTACACATGCTATCAACAAGTTTCACAAGTTTTGGGAGATCTCTCACAGCCTAAGTAGAACTTATCTTGACAATGTTATCAAAATTTACATGACACATTCTCCTATGCCATAACCAACTCTGATCAATCTAAGAAATCAAACAACTTTTGCAAGAACTACTTAAATGGAAGATGTTACCTCTAGTCTAAGTACCAGATGCAATTTCAGTTATGGAGCTTTCCAAGATTCTGTATTTTCCATCTTTGATTCGGAGATCATAACCCTTGTCAACTAATTGTCCAACACTAAGAATATTATGCTTCAATCCTTCCACATACAGAACATCATTAGTGTTATTCCTACCATCAAAAGAGATGGATCCTCTGCCACAGATTCTACTAGCTAAGTTGTCTCCAAATTTCACAATTCCACCTTCATATTTTTCAAAGCTTACAAACTTACTTTTATCACTAGTCATATGATGAGAACATCCACTGTCAATTGCCCATTCATCTTTTTCTACAACCTGAGTAGCCAAGGCACTTTCCACATTTGTACAGCTAGCAGACTCAGTAAGCAGGGGATCTTCTTCTTTGATAGCAATGAACACCTAATCATTTTTAGTGGAACCTCCATGATCAAACTCATCATCTGTGACTCCTTCTTCACCAGCTTCTTGGACATAGTAGCATTTCTTATGAACTCTAGATCTATTAGGATTTGTCTTTGAACCCCTCTCCAGACATCTTGAGGCAAAATGACCAATCTTATTACAAGAAAAACATTTGAATGGCAACTTTCCTTCATACTTACCAGATCCTCTTGGTAATCTTTTGACAAAAAGGGCTTCAAGTTCATCGAACTCAGTTTCATCATCTTCAAGATCCTTCCTTGTCTTGTCGAACCTATTTGATCTTCTTGAAGAGCTTTCACCTAGATCACATCTTTGTTTTCCATGAATACTGGCTTTAAATGTAGATTCAGACTTAGGAAGAGAATCACTAAACTCACTCATTTCAAATGCTGAAAGTTTACCAACCAACTGATCCCTTGTAACAGTTGTCACAGTCCTGATTTCTTCAATGGCAACAACTTTCTGCTTATAGGCCAGAGGTAAGGATTTGAGCACTTTGGCAACAATTTCTGATTCTTCCAATTCTCCACCAGCACACCTTATGCCGCTCACAAGTTCATTCACTTTTAGCATGTAGGAGGTAATATTTTCATCTTCACTCATTCTTAAGCTTTCATATCTACCCTTCAGGCTTTGTAGCTTGGCACATTTGACATATTCATCACCTTCATGTAGGGTTTCCAACTTCTACCAGATTTCATGCGCGGTCTTCAATTCCAATACATTTGTCATTTCTATATTAGATAGGGCACTTAAAAAGGCTTCTTTAGATTGAATGTTGTTCTCAGTATCTTTGATTTCATCTAGAGTTGTAGGACCTTTTTCTGGAATCTTATACTCATTCTCAGTTATCAACCAGTAGGCATCACCCATACATTGCAAATGACATTGCATGTGCATCTTCCACAGAGTGTAATTTGTTCCATCAAATCTTAGACTATCTTTCTTGTAAGTCGACATTCTGGATCTCCTCAAGTGATCAAGCTTCTTTCAGAGGAAATTGGCTCTGATACCAATTGTTGAATTAGGCCAGACAACTAAGAGGGGGGTGAATCAGTTGTCCCACAAAATTAACCTTTTCTTTTTTTAATCATCTTTCACAACTTACCAATAGATTAGTGATGTAAACATTAAAGCATGAAACAATAACACAAAACCACAATGGAGGTTAACCCACAAGATTCGTACCCTGTTAAAAGTACTTAAAAATGGGAAGGCACTTGCCTTCGAGTGCACTGCCCAGAGCTCACTGCTCAAAAGAGGCTCACTACCTACATAAATTTATGTTTAATACATAAAGAATTAACTGAGAAATAACATCTTCTTCATGTCTGGTTCAATCTCATTGAATGCTCACAATACTTCTACTCTTCTCCTAAATACTTCTTCACTATCACTTCATCCTTTATTGTTCTTGTTCCTCTGCTCCTCCTCTTCTCTGTTCTGCCTCAGATCCTTTCTTAAGATTTTATTATTTTGCACAAGGATAATTTTCCACAACTCAACTGCACACCTTTATATGCTTCATCAATCTTGGAATAAACATCAAGATCATTGACTAGGTCAATCTTGGATAATTTCTTGGTTAGCCAAGACTGGGAAAAACAACAATAGTAAAGAAGAAATCTTCAACAACGAGCTCAATCTTCAATGCAGACCTTCAACACAGCAGTCACATGATCCAGAGACCTCCACAAGTTCACTGAATTCAACAATAACATCCACACCAATCCAAATCATCAGAATCAATTGCATCTTCATCTGGAACCTCAAGAACATTGGTTGCCATGACTGTCACACTAGAAAGATTTCTTGCGAACCTCCAAACCACAAACCACTTGAGTTGATGATACACACTGACTTCCCAAACATGCCTCTAGAACCACAGATCGTAATATTTCAATGCGGAGCAATCTGGACCAATTTACTATCACTCTATCTCTTCTGAACATAGCAAAACCCGGTTCTACTCAAATGGCCATAGCTTCTTCAAATCTTAATATGGACCTCTCAAAACTTAATTGGAGCTACTTTAGACAATCCTCTACACAACCATATGGTCCGCATACATTTGTCTTCATTAATTTTCTCAATATCCTCAACATTCCAATCTTCTAAACATACAACAAAATAGGATATAGTTGACACTAATGGCAACATGGATATGTTGACATCAACGACAACATGGATTAAGCACATATTTGCAACAAAATTTTTATTGTTAAATTAAACCTTAGTTGGTTTGACTATATTTATTGATTGATAATACAAATCATGGGGCATTTTATTGTTCATTTTATTATTGTGCTAAGTCTCGAGCAAGGTCTCCTCTTAGTTGAATATCCAAGTCACCATATAAAGTTACATTCACAAATGGTGGGCATATTTGGAAGTTAGCCGATACTAAGAACCATTGGTAGATACCAAGAAATATTGTAAGCTCAACCCTTTGAAACGCCATGGACGTGAATTTAAAATTCAATAAATTTTATCTATTGCACATGACATTCACGAATCTATCTTAGAACTAGATTCACGTAGCTTGAATTTATTAAAAATAGATGGCTATTTATAATGGCTTAATATTAATACATAAAACAACCTTTGCATAAATAAAAGTGAAAAATAAATTATAAAATTTTTAATGATGATATTGTATATTAAATATAATACAATTTAATTAAAGTTATAACTGACAAATTTCTATTGTTAAATTAAACCTTAGTTGTTTTGACTATATTTATTGATAATGCAAACCGTGGGGCATTTTATTGTTTATTTTATTATCGCCAAGAAATATTGTAAGCTCAACCCTTTGAAATGCCATGGATATGAATTTAAACTTCAAGAAATTTTATCTAGAATTGCACATGATATTGGCGAAGCTATCTTGGAACTAGACTCATATAACTTGAATGTGTTAAAAATAGATAGTGATTTTCTTAGGCCAATGAAAATAAGAATTATTTGGTACAATATTAAAGTATTATAGATCATGTAACTCTTCAAGACGCATCTGCCCACCAAATTTCAGCTCCAACAGACCTCTAGGTCAAAAGTTATGACCTCTGAAAGTTCTTGCATCAGGTAGTAATGGAAACCCCAATTCAGCTTGTTTGTAAGAAGTAACAAATGTCATTCCTCGACCAAGCAACAGACAAGAGGATGGGGATGGTGTTTAAGATGAAGAGTTGAATAGTACTCTTCACCATTGAATAGGTATTGGGTGAAGACTTCATGAGCAACTGTTACCATTATAAGGTGAATACAGATCTTTCCTCCATGTTTTTAGTAGTAATGCTAGACCTGTACAAAGAGAAATCCACAATAAAGAAGATGATGGAGGAATTTTTGGAACTGGATTTCAGAGGTGGATGGTATGAGGTGGTGGGAGTGGCGAGATATGGAATTGGTGTGTCGCTACCTAAAGACTTTCACAGAATCAATTATGCAAGGCATGCAGTGAATTGGTGGCCCTTCGTCACAGAAGCTGGGGAGGACAAAATAGTGGGACGACCACGTAGAGCAGTGAGGGAACTTACCTTTCTGAAAAAAAACTTGTAGGATTGGAGGTGGAGTATGACTGGATGAATGAGTTGTTGGAACAATACTATGCAGAGGACAGGAATGCATGAGGTGGAGCTGCCAATGTCTATTATCTTTATGTTATTTGTTGCATATAAAGTATAGAATAGATGTAAGAGTAGATAGAAAGTAGAATAGAAGCATGTAATAGGAGGTAGGGATAGGAAGATCTATAGGGAATTTTGCTAAATCCCTTTTTATTTTGTTCTTATGTTGTAATGCTAAACTCTCAATATTTTGTTAAATTTGGTTAAAAGTATAATACAAAGGGCGCTGACCCCATGTCAGCAATTTACCAAGCAAAAAAAAATTCTTTGCAAAAGAATAATTTTTTTTTCAACATATTGGTTGAATATGATAAACATACAAAATATTATAATAGTTTATGAGAAATAATTTATAATTATATTTTCATTATTAAATTTTATAATCATTTCTACATATTCTATAAAGAAAGTTTTAACTTTATTTTGTGATTGTTTGAGACATTTTATTTTTATTAAAAAGTCAATTTTTTTTAGGATGTAAATGATGGGTATTAAATTAAATCTTCAACTCTTTTAATAGTAAAAAGTCCAATTATCTAATTGTATTTAATTTGACCGTAAATGTTGGAATATTAGATTAAATCATCGTATAAGTTGTAATATGAAAATAAGGATTTTATTTTAAAGAGGGTTTTCTATTTATTAAGATTATTCAAAATATTTAATTTGTGTTCATTTTTAGATTTTTAGTTTATTTATGATTTTCATAATTTAACAATTGGAAAAAGTGAAAGTAATTAGATTAATTTGGAATGTATGTATATTTTGATTTTTATAACTTTATTTTTTTTACTTGTTATCATTATTCCTTCTATTAGAAATTTTAATTAAAATATATTTAATTTTTTTTTATACGTAAAAACGCTACCTTGAGGTTTGAAACTCCCATTATATTAATTTAAAATGTGGTTACATGGCCAAAAGGCTACATCATTTGGGTAGGTGCAGGATGAATCTCATGCCTATAGCAAACTAACCAACCCTTTCTACTTGTTCCGGAGTTAGAGAAGGAGCCATGTGCCCAACAAAGAAAGAAAAATTCTCGATATTATCCCTAATCACACATTCTCTAAAAAGAGTAATATATTTCTAACAATTTGTAGTTTGTATGTCTGACTGAGTACGAGCCTAACTTAGCACTATTTTGTCCTCTTTCCAATTGATAAAGACTCTTCATGCATCTAAAAATGTTGAAATAATATAGACCTATAAAAAAGGCAGTATATAACCAGATAGTACTAGAAGGATGTATGGTAGGGGTTGCAAGCAAATAGTTTAGTATAAGGTTGATCAAGTGGCTTTCATGTTGAAATAATATAGACCTATAAAAAAGTCTCATGAATAATATAGTATCATTTTTTCTCTAGATTGATTCAATGTATAGAATAAAATTTTGGTTTGTTAATGAAACAATGTTTAAGTGTAAATTGATGCAATCAATATAATAAAATTTTGGTTTATTGACGATAGATTGATGTAATGTATATAATAAAAGTTTGGTTTGTTGATGAAACAATGTTTAAGTGTGATACAAATCACATTTTTATAAAGGAAATGACAAATCCAACTTTTTAACTTGAAGCATTTAGCATTTAAAATTGACATCTCAATTTAAAATGATGTAAACTAATAAAAAGCAAATTTTAGTGTAGTTTATCTTTATATTTTTTAATTTAAAAAAAAAATTATCTATGTATATTTTTTAATTTAAAAAAATATTTGGATATACTTTTATAATAGAACTAACATTATAATTTAACCTTCAGTCAGTACTATTGCAATGAGTTCGCACTTATCTAGTTATTAATCTATTGATTGTAAACCAATCAAAAGTTAGAATTATTTTTCTTGTCGGGCAAATTTGATTTAAATTTGTACTTTTCCTATGTCAACATGATAAATTTTTAACAAAAATTTATTGAAAAATGATTTATCTGTATTGTTATTGGTTGAAAAAAAGTGTCCTCCTCTCTGTGGATTTTTAGAGAGTGCAACAAAAAGCTATAAATGTAGAGAGAATTTTGGTTTGAGGGGAGGATGTGGCAAGTAAAAAGTTAAAAATCTACAGTATCATGAAAAATATTTCGCCATGTTATTACATATTTTATTTTATTTTTCAAACACAATATTTTAATGCATTTGAAATATTTTGCCATGTTATTACATTTTTTATTTTATTTCTCAAACACAATATTTTAATGCATTTGTATTAATATTATTACATTTTAATATCTTAAGTAGACATCTCAAATCTCTATACACTCAACTCTCCACATAATACAAATATCAGGCTTTGTAAAGTTTAGTTTTATACTTAAAGGAAATATTTGTGTTATTTAATAGGCTTTGTAAAGTTTAGTTTTATAGTTAAGTAAATATTTTAGTGCTATTTTATTTTTACCAAATTAAATTATTTTTGAGATTTCAATTTTATTTACCTAAGAAATTTCAAAATGAGTTCACATAAATTTTTCCTTATAAATTTAGTTCTCGAAATATAATAGTTACAAATTTGAAATGATAAACAATTCTTTATCTTTAGAAAAAATTATTACTAAACCCACAATATTAGATTAATTAAAATAATTAAAATCATGTTCTGTAAAGTACTTACTATTATTAATTAAACAAAAAATTAAGTGACTAATTGTTTTATCTATTAACAAATATTTAAAAATAATTAGATGTTAAATAAGTTTTTTTAATGACTGCATCTCCATACCTCCATTTTAAATTTACAAAGTTTATATATGACTTGCATGGAGGGAATTATTTCCTAAGACTACTTGAAGTTGCTTTAAAACATGGGGTTTATGATAATGGTAGAAATGCTGGTAACTTGCACTACATAGGTGAACATTTCAAAATATATATAGATGAAGATATTTTATGTGAGATGATTAAAGCTCTAATTCAAATTACCCAACTAACTTTCTTTATTTAAGTAGTAGTTTGAAACATAAATTGAATTTGTTTGAAACATAAATTTAATTTGTTTTACACAAAATTATATTTTGTATTTTAGATCCAGTGAGAACTAAAAACAAATTCAATACTTTAGTTTCTAATATAATTGTATTTATGTTTGTTTAGTATAATTTAATCATATTTATTATATATATAATATTTAATGTTTAATATAATTACGTTTGTTATTATTTAGCATATTTTATATAATGTAAATTATTTAGAAATGAGATAGAGAGACATAGAGGAGGATAGAGAAAGAGAGGGAGATAGAGAGAGAATGAAAGAGAGAGGAAGAGGGAAGGGGAGAGACGAAGAGATAAAGGGATACACAGAGAGGAAAAGAGAAGTGGAGAGAGATAGAGAGAATAAAAAAGAGAGGAAGACAAAAAGAGAGGTAAAGGAAGAGAGAAGGGGAGAGACAAAGAGAGATGATATAGATAGAGACATAATATAGAGAGATAGATGAATAGAGAGAGAGATATTTAATATTTATAACTTAATTATATTTATTTTATTTTATAAGGTAAGTGCTACCAAAGGGAGTAGCTCCCAAAACATTAAGAAAGGAAAATTACATAGCCAAAGAGATGGTGTTAATACTATCCTCTAGAATATTTGCCCTCTCTAGTTGTTCAACTGAGAGGAGGTCCCCGTAAACACTAACAAAATTTGTGAAAGATTCTATTTCTCACTTCTCTAACCCCTTTGAAAATATTCAAGCTCTTCGCCACCTTCATTTTCTTCTTTACCACCTTAGCATCAAAGACACCACAAATCAAACCACTTCTGGGGTTTGGGTTGGTGTGCTGGCCAGCCACCAAAATTGGGTCCTAAATCTCATACTTGGCAAGGAACCCTATAAACTTTGATGCCCTGTGGACAGTGCCTATAGCTTGGGCAACAGTGGTGAAAAACCTTTCTATGAGCACTCCATCATGGATGTGAGATCCCTGGGAAGCTTGCATTCCCAGAATGTTTTTGATGGCATTTTTTAGTTCATCCTCCTCCATTTTGAAGAGTCATCCCAACTTCTGGTCCAAATTGTTGTCTTCACACCTGCATTGAACTCTGAAATGACTGTGACCCACCATGTCACCCTTGACAAAAATGTTCGCTTTGACCCCTATTTAAAATCATCAGGGTTACAAGAGAAAATTCTGAGGTAATCTATCCTTTATCAGAAATTTGATTCGAAGCCAATTCACTAATAAGCCTCCAGACATCTTGATCATCAGATCCTGGTAGTATACTTGGAAAGGACTGAAAAATCTGCTACCGTGAACTTTGCACTCCTAACTTGTGAAACACTCAATGATTTTAGATATGGTTGATATGTTCCTGTATACAACCGTCATATCCCAAAGTGAGCAATTGATCTATCTTTCTAAAATGATCTCCGTATGATACACTGTGGTGTTTCACATGCTTCATGTAAGAGATCGCGACCGACCGAACTCTAAATCCTACCAGCACCTTTGGCATCCAAGGATGCCAAAGTCTGTCAATTAACTTGTTATTTCAATGTTTATGAAGCTGCCTTCGGCACCCCCACGACAATGCTTTGGATGAAGTCTAAAATATTCATATTAGTTATTGTGTTGCCTTTTCCTGAAGGCCCTCCAGTTTCCCTTTTCTTATTTATGCGTGGAGTCGAAATCTATCATACCAGGGTTTTACCTGAATTGGAATAGATGATCTGGGAGCTTGTAGTTGTCAAGACCGGATTAGTGGATAAGATGGGTGGGTTGGCCAGCCTTTCTATGTTTTGCACATTGCCCTAAGTTGGCATGAGGGAAATAATTTTCAATGAATCTTCCCTTATTGGAATGTCCTTTTGTTTTTGGTATTTGCTAGCTTCCATAACCACTGACACCTCCTGTTGAAGTGCGGTCACTTCAGGAGTGAGTTCTTTTGTATTGCCTACCCTGGCCTTAGGGCACGAATCTTGAAGATGCCTAAGGCTATGGAAGCTAAGACAAAAGAAACATTTCTCTTCGATATCTAACTTTTGAACTCTTTGGTGATCTTGAATTTGTAGGATAATTTCAGATGATATCTTATGTATTGTTACTATCTGGATTCTGGCGAAAAGATAAGGGTCACTGTTAAATAGATCACCATCTATTGCTACCACCATGCCAATAGTTTGTCTAATTTTGGTTAAACATCCCTTGGTCCAACACTCTACTAGTAAATTGTAGAGGCGGATCCACTTTGGTTTTTCGTAGAGAGCACATGTCATCGAATTAAAATTAGGGGTCCATTTCCTCATATATAGATATGATCCATTTCTTCTCTAGATCCTCCCTTGAAGAATCAAATCCCTATCCTTAGGAGAAATGAAAGTTGCTATAAATAAACCTTTAGGGAGGAATTTAAGGATGCACTGTACTTGCCAAATTTCCTCCACCCATGATTTGACCTAATTTTTGGTGAATATTGGCCTAGTAAATCTACAAATTAGCACCGTCTCTACAAGGGATTCACTCTCCTTGCTTTCCTTTGTAAGTTCTACTCAAATGCTCTTCAATAGATCTCCTTCTTCCAGTCTTGTGTGTGGATTCGGGAGGTTGTTATCTTTGTCTACTTCATCCCCTTCCCCTCTGCTCACTTCTGAATGTGCCCCACCATACTACTCCTTGCACTGAATCCCCATTTTTTTTATTTATGATTATTTGATAATATTTAATTATATTTATTTTATATATAATATATAGTCTTTAATATAATTGTATAGTATATTTTATATAATGTAAATTATTTAATATATTTTAAAAATACTATTATATTATTAAATCATTTATTTGTAATTTAATCATATTTATTTTATATATAATATATAATATCTAATATAGTTATATTTGTTATTATATAGCATATTTTATATAATGTAAATTATGTAAAAGTGAGATAGAGAGACACAGAGTAGGCTGGAGAAAGAGAAATATAGAAAGAGGGAGGGAGAGAGGAAGTGAGATAAAGACATGGAGGAGGATAGAGCAAGAGAGTTATATAAAGAGAGACAAAGATAGAGAGAATGAAAGAGAGGAAGAGAGAAAGAGAGGTAATGGAAGAGAGAAGGGGAGAGATAGAGAGATAAAGGGATACACAGAGAGAGAGGAATAGAGAAGTGGAGAGAGATAAAAAGAATAAAAGAGAGAGGAAGAGAGAAAGAGAGGTAGAGGAAGAGAGAAGGGGTTAGACAAAGAGATAGATGAATAAACAAAGAGAGAGAGAGAGAGAGAGAGAGAGAGAGAGAGAGAGAGAGATTAGTCATGCTAACTAATTGGATGCACTTCATCATTTAAAATAAAAATGAGTCAATATTTTTTAAACAAATATTTTTCCTACATGCTAAAATTACTTAGAGGCTATCAATTACGGGTGCAATCACAGTAGGAGGGTTCATAGAATGTAGTATCCAGACTGTGCAGCAAGAGTAAACACAATGAAAACAACTCAAAGAAATAGAACAAATCCATATTCACTCATTCAGTATATCATAGAATTCAAGTAGAGATCGGTTGTTACATCCCCAATTTTTGTCTTGCTATACTTTTACTTTTTACTTGGACATAAGTAAATTTATTATAATTTTTAGATTAATGAAAAGGAAAAATATGGATTATATTGAATGTCAATTATGAAATTGTGGGAAAGATTATGTTATTATCAATTTAATATTTTCCTTATGAGATTTGAACTGTTATTTGAATAATGATGCACTGGTCATAATTGCTTTGGTAACAAGTTTGATACAAGTTGACAGGTTATCAGATGACTCTCAGAGAAAAGAGAGAGAGAGTATCATTCTAGGAGAGAGATATAGACCTCGGGTTACGAGTGGTTTATTTACCAAATCAAGTATAAGTGTTTAACAAAAATGTGAACCAATGTGTCGTAAGAGGTAAACCTTGTCTTGTCAGTTTACTTCTAAACCTAATTGACAGGGAGTCGATATTATTTACAAATCTTTCTAGTCGTAGTAAGTCATTTAGTCGTTAATATTGTCGATTGAGTTTGATTTGTGACTATTTACGTTAAACGTAAATATTACGACGTTATTGTCATAAAATGGTTGTCATATTATTACTAAGTCACTTGAGGTCTTTTAACCAATCCTTAACGTTAAGATTTTATCATCAAGTTAAGATGACATGTTTTTGTTGAAGGATCGTGATGGGGAGACTAGCTCAACCCGATCATGTTATCCGTAATCCTTGTTTTAGTATTATCCTTTTATTGATTAAATCATAATAATCAAATAGAGATAATGATATGAAAATAATATTTGATTATATATATGGGTCGAATGAGGTAATACCTCATGATAATTATTATGGTTTTTAGTTGAGTAGCCTTAGTCATCTATTGAGGAGTGCCTTAAATGTTAAAAACATGATGGATCAAATTACTCATTAAGAGTAATTGATTGTTCAAAGTTAGTTCAGTGAGTTGGTTGCCTCTTATAAGAGGAGTGGCAGATAAATCAACTGCCATCGCCAATCTCCTCAAATGATGCTTTCATCATCAACATTTGTTGATGATGACATATTTATAGCTGGTGTTTGGAATTGAACCATAAAGCAATACCGTTGGAATTAAATGAGTTAGGAACTGCTAAGAGTGGGATCGAACGGAGAGGATGACTCATTATGAGTCTGTTTGAGCTCTTAAAGCCACAACTTTGCTAGTCGTTGGCGCATCTTTTTGGGATGGATATGTTTTCATTTTGCTGAGTTGGGGTGATCAGTAGAAAAGAACTTGTGGTGGGCAATAAGGAAGTAGGTTAAAGAATAGCGGAGAATGTGGTCGTCGGGGAGGAACAAAAAAGTTTTCTACCTGCCCATACATTTCTATAAACTGTTGTTGTCAGGTAAATACTCCTGCAAGTTATGTTTTATGATACAAAGATAATTTGAATGAATGCTTGTCTTGGACAATTGTTTAACTCAGTTTGGTTATCCTTTTAGTATTTTGTGTAAACTATACAATGGAGATAAGTCATTTGTGTCACCTTGAATACTATTGATTTAACTTGAATGACTGAGTCAATGGTGTATGTCTAAGTTTTTGTATAACTAGAGAAGCATCGACTTAGCCTAAAAAGGCTGATGCAAGATTTGCAATGATAACTGTTTTGAATTATCATTTTGGGTTGATATTACATCTATCATAAAATTTATATATGTAGACCCTTTTATTGTTCAGGAAATAAATGAACTTTCTTTGATAGAAATTGTTATAGTTTTCTAGTGTTTAGAAAACCAGTCGCTCTGTTGGATGAGCAATCATTTTAAAATAAGTTGATTACTTTATCATAGGATAGATATGTATTAAACTCTCGTCGAGATTAGTATAAATGGTATTAGTTTTAGAACCAAGTGTAATACGGGATAAAGTATTAATGGTGTCACTATTTTGAAACCAATCTTGTTTTAGTTCCCATACATTGTCTAAATGATATTTTATTCAAAGAACCTAGATTATTGGTGGTCTATGGTAACTATGGTATAACCTATTGAATGGTAGAAGAACTAGGGATAGTTAGATGAACGAGATAAAATGTCAAAAGATCTTCTCATGTCTGTACTAGTAATCTTGATGAGTATACCTATAGTAAACCATTATGTAGTAATAAACTATGTCTATATAGAAACAACTTTGTATAAAATCATATATGAGTATATATGTGGTGATGATCAATGGCATCACGTAGAGTTTAATTGAATAGGTATTCATATTCCTTTTGATTAAGAGTTAATATCTTAGCAAGATTATTATATACCTAACTATGGTTGAGTTAAACCAAAGGCCGATTATGAACCTTAGCTTATAGAAATGAGATATGATAAATATAGAAATATTGTAATATTTGAGGGTTGTTTTAAAACCCTAGAGTCGAATATGAACCAAATGAATGGTTATGTTATATAGACTTATTTAAGTCTAATTTAGTATTATTATTATGACTCATAGATTAAACTATTACATGATTACGATGGATAAGAGTTTTAAAACTACGAGAATACGATAGTATCCAAGTTGAGTAGGGGTGGGTGAACACAACAACTATGTTCATTATGAATGATATTGATATTAAAAACTTTGGCCAAAGTAATGCATTTATTTTTTGCATGCATTTTCAGTTCACTGTATTTGGATTGTTCATCCTATCAGAAATTATACTTAGCTAGAGGGTATCTAGGGTTGTTTCATTGATAGAGTTGAGTAGAATACAACACTATGTACTCAAGAAAGGCAAATTACCACTGGTTACCTAAGGTCTATATTCCTTGTGAAGGGTAGGGCCACTTCCTATGTGGAAGATGTGTGGGAGACTATTGGTCTGTGGTTGGAGGTAAATCACTGAAAATATGCTCTCTCTCTCTCCAAGCAGGGAACATGCTAGGACTTGTGATAAAGATGTCAGATATTCAAAAGCAATATTCAATCAAATATTGTATATGTAATGGATTTACATTTGTAAACATTGTAAATAAGAAAGACAATATGGTTATTGTATCTTGTAAAAAGAAATCTTGTAATTGTAGGTACTTGATTATTTGTTGAATAAAAGAAAAAATTTCTCTATCTCATTTTTACCTTGTTAATTTACTCTATGGTAAATTTCAGGTTTTACTATATTTTTAGAACATGGATGTTACAAATGGTATCAGAGCTACCAAGTTCAGCACTAGGGCTTATGAGACCACCATGCTTGCCTGTAATCAACATTATGAAGTTAGCTAAAGTTTGAAAATTTCTATGCCAGGATGGTAGGTTTTAAGAAGACAACAAGAAAGTCTGTTAATTTGAGTCAACGTTTCCTTAAAGCAAAAAGAGAGTGTGAGGCTATTATCAAAACATTTGAGGGAACCAATGATGAGAGTGACATTTGGTTAAGTGATACGAAAACTCTAGTGACTGCCTTAACTCAAATCAAGTGAGTGAGAAGGGAGTACTTTGAAAGAGTTAAAGATGAGGAAATAATTATGGTTAGATGACATCCCCGCATACCGTCAACTATTGAGATCATAGAAGTTAGGTCCAATAGTGAGTTAGAAGGTTATATACCTCAAGATTATGTATCTAAAAATGAGTCTAAATGATATACTCCTCTTGAGTATGACTTTTGAAGTCATTTCTTGTATAAAAGAAGAATACTCTTTACTTTTGAAATGAAAAAAAAGAGTTGTTTTTGTGCCAAACTATTGTTTAAATTGAGTATTATGTATTTAATGGGTTACATTATAATCTTGATCTAATGGACAACTCAATATTCTCAGGTGTGAGAAATCGATAAACATGGTGTGGGAAAGAACTAACCAAGGAGAAAGTGAAGAGGAAAACCACCCGCCAAATAATAAGTTGGACCAAATCATAACCATGTTTGAGGAAACCAAGAAAAGATTGGGTGAATTGGAAAAGAAGGTGGATGACAAAGGGAATACTGAGGGAGGAGGTGAAAACTCTCATGGTGAAAGTGAGGAATATCATGAAGATCAAAGTAAGAGTACCGAACCTCATAAAGAGGCAAGGGATAGATTGATCTTGGAGCTCTCTAAGGATATGAAGAAGGTTGATCCACCAAAATTTGATGGGACAGAAATTGGAGATGTTGTAGAAGTTTGGTTACCAGAGATGGAAAAGTACTTTGAGATAAGAAATTACTCAGAGGTGACCAAGGCAGTATGGGGAGCATTCCAACTGGTAGGAGAAGCATCCACTTGGTGGATGAATAAAAAGATGGAAATGAATTTGAGCTCTCTAAGGGTAACTTGGGATGAGTTTGTGGAACTCTTTCACAAGAAATAGTTACCACAAGTCTATTTTGATCAGAAACTGACTGATTTTTAGAATCTTCAACAAGGAGATATGACAGTGGTGGAACATGGAGAAAAATTCACTTGACTCCTAAAATATGTTCCACAATATCAAAAGGATGAGAGATTCAGGATCAAAAATTCATCATGGGCTTAAATGCTCAAATTGGTGGTGAAGTGGATGTACATGGTCCCACAACAATGGATCAAGTGTACGGGAAGGTGATCAAGCAAGAGCAAAAGCTGAAATCCATCTCAGCTTATCATGATAGAAACCACAAGAGGTTTAATGGAACTCCTAACAATCAACCCTACAAGAAAAGATATGAAAAGAGCTATGATAACAAGAGAAAAGATAAAGGACCTCAGAAGAACAAAGGTGGATCTAGTAATGAGAAGAAGTATGGAAACTACAAAAGAAATGAGGATAACAATGGGAAGACTTCAGATAAGAAAGGACCCATTAGAGGATACTTTACTTGTGCGGGTGACCACTATGCAAATCATTGCCCTAACAAGAATCAAAATGGTCAACAAAGAGGTACTGCACTACCTACTTACCAAGAAGCATTCCAGCAAAGCATTCATGCATCTCTCAATAATCATCAAGTAGATTATCAAATCACACGCATTGAGATGCCATGTACATTGTTTGGAGTCCCTATATCTATTTTGATTGATACATGAGCCACTGAAAACTTTGTTTCTCCTAGAATTTTGAGTAAATTTTCTAGAAAAGTTGGTTACATGTCTAAACCTTGGTCAGTAGAATATACTAACCAATCTAAGGCTTAGGTAGAGCAATGTTTGTTTGAAGGCAAGATTGATATCCCTAATTTATCAACTGAAGTAAATCTTTATGTAGCACCCCTAGGTTCCTATGATGTAATCCTAGGAATGAGTTGGTTATGGAAACATAGAGCTAAGGTTGACTATTTTTCAAAAATAGTTGAATGCTTAGATGATTTGGGAAATCTAACCCAATTCCAAGGGATTCAAAGAGAAGTTAAAATCAGAACTATCTTTGCCAAGCAATTAAAAAGGGCTAGAAGGAAAGGTTGTCAGTTGTTTGTAGTCAAAATGGAACTAGTGGAGGAAGGGGTAGAAAACCCTAGTTTATCTTTTAGAGAAAAGTATCCTTTGTTACAAGGTGTGGCCCTTGGTCTCCTTGTTTAGCGTTGCGCTGCGGTGGTTTGTGACAAGGGTTTAACCGCCTCCCGTGCTTGTTAAGTCAAGTGGTTGTATCAGGCATTAATTGGTCGATCTTTTGGTGCAATGACAACTAACAATTGGTATCAGAGCCGAGGTCACGGGTTCAAACCCCGTGCTTGCGCTGGGGGGATTGTTGCAAGGTGTGGCCCTTGGTCTCCTTGTTCAGCACTGCACTGCGGTGGTTTGTGACAAGGGTTTAACCGCCTCCCATTCTTGTTAAGTCAAGTGGTTGTATCAGGCATTAATAGGTCGATCTTTTGGTGCAACGACAACTAACATCCTTTTCTTCAAGAATTTCAGGAGGTGTTTCCAAAAGAACTTCCAGGATTGCCTCCCAAGAGGGTTTTTGATTTTGCTATTGACATTAAAGTAGGAACTGAGCCTATATCAAAAGCACCCTACCGTATGACAACAACAAAGTTAATGGAATTGAAAGCACAATTACAAGAATTTTTGGTAAAAAGTTTAATCAGACCTAATGTTTCACCTTGGGGTGCTCCGCTTATTTTAGTTAAGAAGAAGGATGGAACCCTTCGATTGTGTATAGATTATCATATGCTTAATAAAGCAATAGTAAAGAACAAATATCCTTTGCCACGTATTGATGATTTTTTTGATTAGATGCATGAAGTTGTTGTGTTTTCAAAGATTGATTTACGATTAGGATATCATCAGTTAAGACTAAAGGATGAAGATATTCATAAGACAACTTTTAGAACTAGATATGGACACTATGAGTTCACATTGTTGCCATTTGGTTTGACAAATGCACTTGCTACATTCATGAATCTCATGAATAGTATATTCAAAGATTGTTTGGACAAGTTTGTTTTAGTCTTCCTGGATGATATACTCATTTATTCTAAGAATGAAGAAGAACATCAACGGCACCTACAGATAGTTCTGCAAAGGTTAACATAAGTTATATGGGAAATTGTCTAAGTGCAAATTCTTCTAGAAGGAGATTCAATACCTAGGGCATATTATATCAGCTAATGGAATATTTGTTGATCTTGCAAAAATCACAGGTATTCTGGATTGGCCTATACCAACAAATGTGCATGAGGTACGTAGTTTCATGGGCCTAGCAAGCTATTATAGAAAGTTTGTTCTAAATTTCTCCAGTCTTGCTAGTCCAATCACTTCCCTACAGAGGAAAGGAAAGAGATTTGAATGGATGGATAAATGTCAGGAAGCATTTGATCTCTTAAAGGAAAAGCTAACTATAGCTCCAATCTTGAAAGTTCTTAACCTTGAAGGACAATTCAAGGTAATTATAGATGCCTCGGGAGAAGGATTAGGAGGAGTGCTTATGCAAGATGGAAGAGGCATAGCACATGAGTCAAGGAAATTGAAATCCTATGAAAAAAATTATGCACCACATGATCTAGGATTGGCAACAGTAGCTCATGCCTTATAGATGTGGAGACATTATTTGTTGGGAAAGACTTTTGTACTTAAATCAGACCATCAAAGTCTTAAGTATATTTTCTCTCAACTGCATTTGCATGCTCGACAAAGGAGATGGTTAGAATTGATATCTAACTATGACTTTGAGATAAGTTACATCAAAGGAAAAGAGAATAGAGTAGCTAATGCTTTGAGTCATAGAAGACATATAGCTTCTATTATTTCTATTCATGGAAATTTCAAGGATTTGGTGTTGCAAAATTTGTCTAGTGATGAGTTTTATGAGTAGGTTAAGCAGGCTCTGAAAGATAATCCTAAAGATCCAAGGTATGATGGTTTTCAGTTTGAGTCAGATGGACTATTGAGGTATAAAGATAGAATTTATGTTTTGATTCAGCTGGATTAAGGGATCTAGTATGGAAGGAAGTTCATACTGCACCGTATTTGGGACATCCAGGAGTGACCAAACTCCTAGCGGATGTTAAACCTCTTTATTTCTAGAAACGAATGAAGAATGATGCTCCAAGATTTGTAGCAAGTTGTTTAGAATGTCAAAGGGTAAAAGAAAAGCATCAACACCCCACAGGATTGTTGTACCCACATGATGTGCCAGAGTGGAAATGGCAAGTTATTAGCATGCATTTTGTTCAAGGTCTTCCTATGTCAAGGAATAGACATGATGCCATTTTAGTGGTGGTTGATAAACTCACAAAGGTAGCACATTTCATACCAGGGAATTTGACTGATGGAGCACCTGTGTTAGCTTGCAAATTTATGCAAGAGGTGTTTAGATTGCATGGCTTCCCTAAAAAGATTATCTCAGATAGAGATGTGCATATAACGTCAAGGTTTTGAGAAACTTTGTTTTCTACGCTAGGGACTAAACTCAATGTGAGTATAGCTTACCATCGTGAAACTCATGGGCAAAATGAAAGAATTAACCAAGTCTTGGAAGATTTGTTGCATATGTATTGCATGGATCAGCAATATAAGTGGGAAGAATACTTACCACTTGTGGAATTTGCTTACAACAATTCCTATCATTTCTCTATTAAGATGGTGTCATTCGAAGCATTGTATGGAAGAAGATGTAAAACCCCTATAAGTTGGGATAAGCTAGAGGATATGATTAGCATCGAACCAGAAATGCTAGCTGAAATGGAAGAGAAAGTTAAGTTGATCAGAAAAAGATTGGCAGAAGCCAATGATAGGCAAAAGAGCTATGCGGATGTGAAACGTGGTCCAAGGCAATTCTACATTGGAGACAAAGTTATTTTGAGGGTTAAACCTCAGAAAAGTTCTATTAAGTTGGGGAAGTCTTCAAAGCTAGCCCCTCAATATGTGGGACCCTTTGAAGTACTTGAAGTAGTCAATCCGGTTGCCTACCGAATTGCTCTACCACTAGTCTTATCTAGAATGCACAATGTTTTTCATGTGTCTTATTTGAAGAAATATGTTGTAGGTAATAATCATATTTTGACTTGGAATTCTTTACAAATGCAAGACCCAGGGGTGGTCACAATCAAGCCACTCAAGGTGTTAGAAATGTGCAAGCTCCACTTGCGTAATAGAGAGGTCTTGCAATGCAAGGTCCAATGGGACCAATATGCTGAGGAAAATGCTACATGGGAGGATTACCATGATTTTTATCAAAAGTTTCCTCATTTATTTAATAATGTTATCAATTGAAAACAATGAACTTGCTTTTTAGTTACTCATCGAGGACGATGAATCTTTAGGGGAAGGATATGTTACATCCCTAATTTGTCTTTCTATACTTTTACTTTTTACTTGGACATAAGAAAATTTATTATAATGTTTAGATTAATGACAAGGAAAAATATGGATTATATTGAATGTCAGTTATGAAATTGTGGGAAAGATTATGTTATTATCAATTTAATATTTTCATTATGAGATTTGAATTGTTAGTTGAATACTGATGCATTGATCATAATTTCTTTGGTAACAAGTTTGATACAGGTTGATAGGTTATCAGATGACGCTTGGAGACAAGAGAGAGAGAGTATCTTTCCAGGAGAGATATAGACCTCGGGTTACAAGTGGTTTATTTGCCAAATCAAGTATAAGTGTTTAACAAAAAATGTGAACCAATGTGTCGTAAGAGGTAAGCCTTGTCTTGTCAATTTACTTCTGAACCTAATTGACAGGTAGTTGATATTATTTACAAATCTTTCTAGTCATAGTAAGTCGTTTTAGTCATTAATAACATTAATGACATCATTTGAGTTTGATTTGCAACTATTTACATTAAATGTAAATATTATGATGTTATTGTCATAAAATGGTTTTCATATTATTACTAAGTCACTTAAGGTGTTTTAACCAATCCTTAATGTTAAGACTTTATCATCAAGTTAAGATGACATGTTTTTGTCAACGGATCCTGATGGGGAGACTAGCTCAACCTGATCACGTTATCCGTAATCCTTATTTTACTATTATCTTTTTATTGATTAAATCATAATAATCAAATAGAGATATTGATATGAAAATAATATTTGATTTAATCATATATATATATATATATATATATATATATATATATATATATATATATATATATATATATATATATATATATATATATATATATATATATATGCGTCGAATGAGGTAATAGCTCATGATAATTATTATGGTTTTTAGTTGAGCAGCCTTAGGCATCTATTGAGGAGTGCCTTAAATGTTAAAAACATGATGGATCAAATTACACATTAAGAGTAATCAATTGTTCAAAGTTAGTTTAGTGAGTTGCTAGCCTCTTATAAGAGGAGTGGCGAATAACTCAGCTGCCATCACCGATCTCCTCAAATGATGCTTTCATCATCAACATTTGTCAATGATTGTATATTTATATCTAGTGTTTGGAGTCAAACCATAAAGAAATACCATTGGAATTAAATGAGTTATGAACTACTAAGAGTGGGAGCAAATGGAGAGGACAACTCATTATGAGTTTGTTTGAGCTCTTAAAGCCACAACTTACCTAGTTATTGGCACATCTTTTTGGGGTGGATATGTTTTTGTTTCACTGAGTTGGGGTGATCAGTAGAAAAGAACTCACAGTGGGCAGTAAGGAAGTAGGTTAAATAATAGTGGAGAATGTGGTTGTCGGGGAGGAACACAGAAGTTTTCTACCTACCCATACATTTCTGTAAACTGTCATTGTTAGGTAAATACTCTTGCAAGTTATGTTTTATGAGACAAAGATAATTTGAATGAATGCTTGTCTTGGACAATCGTTTAACTCAGTTTGGTTATCCTTTTAGTATTTTGTGTAAACTATACAATGGAGATAAGCCATCTGTGTCACCTTGAATACTATCAATTTAACTTGAATGACTGAGTCGGTGATGTATGTGTAAGTTTTATTTTAACCAAAGAAGCATTGATTTATCCTGAAAAGGCCGATGCAAGCGTTGCAATGATATCTATTTTGAATTATTATTTTGGGTCGATATTACATCTATCATAAAATCAATATCTAGACCCTTTTATTGTTCGGGAAATAAATGAACTTTCTTTGATAGAAATTGTTATAGTTTTCTAGTGTTTAGAAAACCAGTCGTTCTGTTGGATGAGCAATCATTTTAAAATAAGTCGATTACTTTATCAGAGGATAGATATGTATTAAACTCTCATTGAGATTAGTATAGATGGTATTAGTTTTAGAACCAAGTGTAATACGGGATAAAGTATTAATGGTGTCACTATTTTGAAACCAATCTTGTTTTAGTTCTCATACATTGTCTAAATGATATTTTATTCAAAGAACCTAGATTCTTGGTGGTCTATGGTAACTATGGTATAATCTATTGAATGGTAGAAGAACTAGGGATAGTTAGATGAATGGGATAAAATGTCAAAAGATCTTCTAATGTCTATACTAGTAGTCTTGATGAGTATAGCCTATAGTAAACCATTATGTAGTAATAGACTATGTCTATATAGAAACAACTTTGTATAAAATCATATATGAGTATATATGTGGTGATGATCAATAGCATCATGTAGAGTTTATTGAATAGGTATTCATATTCCTTTTGATTAGGAGTTAATATCTTAGCAAGATTATTGTATACCTAACTATGGTTGAGTTAAACTAAAGGTTGATTATGAACCTTAGCTTACATAAATGAGATATGATAAATATAGAAATATTCTAATATTCAAGGGTTGTTTTAAAACCCTAGAGTTGAATATGAACCAAATGAATGGTTATCTTATATAGACTTATTTAAGTGTAAAATTATTATTATTATGACTCATAGATTAAACTATTACATGATTAGGATGGATAAGAGTTTTAAAACTGTGAGAATATGACAGTATCCAACTCGAGTAGGGGTGGGTGAACACAATGACTATATTCATTATGAATGATATTGATATCAAAAACTTTGACCAAAGTAATGCATTTGTTTTTTACAAGCATTGTTGGTTCACTGTATTCGGATTTCTCATCCTATTGAAAATCATACTTAGCTAGAGGGTATGTAGGGTTGTATGGTTGATAGAGTTGAGTAGAATACAACACTATGTACTCAGGAAAGGCAAATTACCACTAGTCACCTAAGGTCTATATTCCTCATGAAGGGTAGGGCCAATTCCTAGGTGGAAGATATGTGGGAGACCGTCGGTCTGTGGTGGGAGGTAAATCACTGGAAAGATGCTCTCTCTCTGCAAGCATGAAACATTCCAGGACTTGTGATAAAGATGTCAGATATTCAGAAGGAGTATTCAATCAAATATTGTATATGTAATAGATTTACATTTGTAAACATTGTAAATAAGAAAGACAATATGGTTTATTTTATCTTGTAAAAAGAAATCTATTGTAGTTACTTGATTATTTGTTGAATAAAAGAAAAAATTTCTCTAACTCATTTTTACCTTGTTAATTTACTCTATGGTAAATTTCTGGTTTTACTATGTTTTTAGAACGTGGATATTACATATGGTATAAGAGCTATTGGGTTCAGCACTAGGGCTTATGAGACCACTATGCTTACCTGTAGTCAACATTATGTGGATAGCTAATGTTTGAAAATTTTTGTGCCAAGATGGTATGTTTTAAGAAGACAGCAAGAAAGTGTGTTAATTCAAGTCAACGTTTCCTTAAATCAAAAAGAGAGCATGAGGCCATTATCAAAACCTTTGAGGGAACCAATGATGAGAGTGACATTTGGTTAAGTGATAAGGAAAATCTAGTGGCTGCCTAACTCGAATCAAGTGAGTGAGAAGGGAATACTTGGAAAAAGTTAAAGATGAGGAAATAATTATGGTTAGACAAGATCCCCACATACCCTCAACTGTTGAGATCATAGAAGTTGTTGGTGCCTACACCTAGAGTTAGGGTTTCAAGCTAGAACATCTGCATGCCTTTTCATTCAAACCTTGAAATTTCTAAGTCTCAGGGTCTTGCGCTTTATCTTTTAATTTTGCGTTGACCTCTTGTAGCAGGTTCCCAGTTGTTCAAGTTGTAACCTATGGCTTTTATCTCGTTGAATGACTGGCCCCCTTTACCTTATTACCTCCTTTTCCCATTGCCAAGGTGTCATCACCAAGACAATGCACATCGGTGGCCCATTTCATGTTCTTTTCGATGGCCGATCGATATACAAACAAATATATAGTGTGGTCTTTAGCGAGACTTCACCTGTCAGCGGCTTTGTCTAGGGTCCCACCGATTGCCGATGGTAATCCAATGACTCATCGCCAAGACTTAGCCCTATCAGCGGATACTTCCAAAGTCATCCTGATTGGTCGATGAGATAGGCAAAGGTGGCTTTCAGTGTGACACACACATCGGTAGCCAAGTCTGAAGTCCATCTGACAAGCCGATGAGGTGTGCATGATAATAGTCATTGGCATGCTATGGAGGTTTTGTTCTGATGTGTTGGATCACTCTGATGGTAGTTTTCTTCTGCGGTGTGCTATTGGTGAAACAGGGGTCTTCGGCATAACCTGTTTATATTCCATCAATGGAGCTATGCTATACCGATCGGTATGAAGATCACTGTCGGCTCAGTTTTGATATGTCATTCCGATGGTGTGTGTCACTCCAATGGAGGTTGGCGTCGGCAAGATCTCTTTGATCATTGTGGTGTCAAGATGTTACTCCGATGAAGTCTAGACTGGCGTCGTCGAGAACAAAATTGCCAACGATAGTCTTACTGTGTGGTCCTGTATATAAAGCGATCAAGGGAGCATTGCAGGGTGAATGTGGGATAAATAGATCTCATGAATATAAAAAGTCAGCGATGGTGGAAGGGACCGGCTACGTGGCACGATATCATTGGTAACAGACTTTTCAGTGTTGCTAATGTGAATTTTCAACCTGTATGGGCAGATTTCAACCGTCAATCTTACCTGCGTGGAGCCCAAGCCTGTGGCTGAGGTTAAATGTTTCAAATGACTGAGTGTTGGCGCTATCTTTGCGCACTCATTCCACAGTCAACCTACCTTGCTACATGGTGATGGAAAAACATCACATCTGTTTGTTTGCTCGAGGTCGAGGTTTCCTCTGCCAGTGGTTTTCAGTATGGATCTGATGGCTTCAGTGACTAAAAATTTATGAAGATCTGATTGCTGCATCGAAAATCTAAAGAAGTGATCTTTGCATTTATGAAGCCTATCGAGGTGTAGGTAGCCAGAAGCTGGTGTGCTCCTTAAAGAGGAATCGGTGGCCATTCTACGGGGGTTGGATGTTTTTTGGGTTTATTCTACTTTGACCTTGAACACAAGGTGTTCTCATTTTGAAAGGCATTTTTGGTTTCAAATTTGGTCCTTGATCTGGTGTATCATTCTTTCTTGTTTTGTAAATGATAGGTTCCTGTACAATGACTTTCTATGTAGATTGAATTTAAATGAAAAACACTTGGTGTATGTATTGTCTATGATTATCTCCTGTATGTTATTTGTTTTCCTTTCAAACAAGGTTGTCAAGGGCTTCCAAATTTTTTAGTATATGCATGCTATACTGTGTGTTTGATTTCTTGCCTCTGCTCAAGGAGTGGTTAGATAGGATTTTGATCAAATACAAAGGAATATGGATTGCATCATAGGATTTGCAAAGTATGATCATAGGTAATACTCTTTCTTGGATATATTGTTGTTAGGCAGTAATATTTTACCTAAATCCTCTAGATATGAAGTCATGTTGTCATAGGGAAACATTTATATTCATATATTTGACTCTGCTGCCCAGATAAGGCACTAGTGTGGGAATCTGTCTGTTCATAGGCTCAAGGAAAATCCCATAACTCCAAACATAAATACAAATCATTTCATTACTCCAGCCTGTTAGTTTGTAGGAGTAGGAATAGAACCCCCACATACTCTCATACCTAACCAGTGAGTTATGTCCAAGAACACTGCCAACCTTGTGATTCATCACACAAATCTTGGTCCAAACATGAGAGTATTCTGCCTATTCTGAAAAGCTAAATTTTTTTGTCATTGGGCGAGTCAAAAGTCAAATCTTTAGCTATAGGGATACCCCCCTTGGTGCGGCAAAACCAGAAGTGAAGGGGAGGCAGCTCATGCAACCTCTTGTATTTGTTGGTCAAATCTGCATGTGCATTGGAACTGGCAAACCCTCTGCTGATTCAGAGAGAAAGTGGTTACCAACAGAAGTAAGGTTCAATAGTGAGTTGAGGGTTATATACCTCAAGATTATGTATTTGAAAATGAGTCTAAGGGATATACTCCTCTTGAGTATGACTTTTTAAGTCATTTCTTGTATAAAAGAAGAATACTCTTTACTTTTGAAATGAAATTAAAAAAAAGAGTTGTTTTTGTGCCAAACTATTGTTTAAATTGAGTATTATGTTTAGATTTAATAGGTTACATTATAATCTTGAACTAATAGACAACTCAATATTCTCAGGTGTGAGAAATCGATAAACATGGTGCGGACAAGAACTAACCAAGGAGAAAGTGAAGAGGAAAACCACCTGCCAAATAATAAGCTGGACCAAATCATAACCATGCTTGAGGAAACCAAGAAAAGATTGGGTGAATTGGAAAAGAAGGTGGATGACAAAGGTAATACTGAGGGAGGAGGTGAAAACTGTCATCGTGAAAGTAGAGAAAATCATGAAGATCAAAGTAAGAGTACCGAAACTCATAAAGAGGTAAGGGATAGATTGACCTTGGAGCTCTCCAAGGATATGAAGAAGGTTGTTCCACCAAAATTTGATGGGAGAGAACCTAGAGATGCTGTAGAATCTTGGTTAACAGAGATGGAAAAGTACTTCGAGATAAGAAATTACTTGCAGGTGACCGAGGCAGTATGGGGAGCATTCCAACTGGCAGGAGAAGCATCCACTTGGTGGATGAATAAAAAGATGGAATTATATTTGAGCTCTCTAAGGGTAACTTGGGATGAGTTTGTGGAACACTTTCACAAGAGATGGTTACCACAACTCTATTTTGATCAGAAACTGACTCATTTTTAGAATCTTTGACAAGGAGATATGACAGTGGTGGAATATGGAGAAAAATTCACACGACTCCTAAAATATGTTCCACAACATCAAAAGGATGAGAGATTCAAGATCATAAAATTCATCATGGGCTTAAATGCTCAAATTGGTTGTGAAGTGCATGTACATGGTCCCACAACAATGGATTAAGTGTATGAGAAGGCGATCAAGCAAGATCAAAAGTTGAAATCCATCTTGGCTTATCGTGATAGAAACTACAAGAGGTTTAATTGAACTCCTAACAATCAACCCTACAAGAAAAGATATGAAAAGAGCTATGATAACAAGAGAAAAGATAAAGGACCTCAAAAGAACAAAGGTGGATCTGGTAATGAGAAGAAGTATGGCAACTACAAAAGAAATGAGTATAATAATGGGAAGACTTTAGATAAGAAAGGACCCATTGGAGGATGCTTTACTTGTGGGGGTGACCACTATGCAAATCATTGCCCTAACAAGAATCAAAATGGTCAACAAAGAGGTACTGCACTACCTACTCAGCAAAAAGCATTCCAACAAAGGATTCATGCATCTCTCAAAAATCGTCAAGCAGAGAATCAAATCACACCCATTGAGATGATAGGTACTTTGTTTGGAGTCCCTATATCTTTTTTGATTGATACATGAGCCACTGAAACACTTTGTTTCTCCTAGAATTTTGAGTAAATTTTCTAGAAAAGATAGTTACATGTCCAAACCTTGGTCAGTAGAATATGCTAACCAATCTAAGGCTGAGGTAGAGCAATGTTTGTTTGAAGCCAAGATTAATCTCCCTAGTTTCTCAACTAAAGTAAATCTTTATGTAGCACCCCTAGGTTCCTATGATGTAATCCTAGGAATGAGTTGGTTATGGAAACATAGAGCTAAGGTTGACTATTTTTCAAAAATAGTTGAATGCTTAGATGATTTGGGAAATCTGACCTAATTCCAAGGGATTCAAAGAGAAGTTAAAATCAGAGCTATCTTTGCCAAGAAATTAAAAAGGGCTAGAAGGAAAGGTTGTCAGTTGTTTGCAATCAAAATGCAACTAGTGGAGGAAGGGGTAGAAAACCCTAGTTTATCTTTTGGAGAAAAGTATCCTTTTCTTAGGGAATTTCAGGATGTGTTTCTAGAAGAACTTCCAGGATTGCCTCCCAAGAGGGTTTTTGATTTTGCTATTGACATTAAACCAGGATCTGAGCCTATATCAAAAGCACCCTACCGTATGACAACAATGGAGTTAATGGAATTGAAAGCACAATTACAAGAATTGTTGGCAAAAGGTTTAATCAGACCCTGTGTTTCACCTTGGGGTGCTCCGGTTATTTTTGTAAAGAAGGATGGAACCCTTCAATTGTGTATAGATTATTGTTTGCTTAATAACAAAATGGTAAAGAACTGTTGTGTGGTTACACAACACGCCCCATTTTGACTTGGCAAAACAGGGACCCAACTTTTGCTTGGCTTGTTTTGTGCTTTCTGGCGATTTGGTAAAAGTAAGTCATGCAGATCATCATGCATGGGGAGGCTGGGTAAGTCATCATCATGATGTCAATTTGTCAAATTTCATATTTCATTCCAGTAACCTCATATTTAGAAAGAGCATCAAATTTCATGCAGGTTTACCTTTTGTATCACCCTGATATTTGTTAAGGCGTGAAAGTTATGAACGGTCAAAATCTTGGTCAAACCTGATATTTCACAGGGAGAGGATCATATTTCGTAACATCAGTCATATTACAGAAGATCATCCTGATCTAATTTATCACCCAATAAATCATGTGGTACAAATGTCTGGACATCAATTTTAGGTGATAGTGACCTTTACCCGTCAACAGCCTTATGTATTTCGCAAGGGTCATATTTTTCAATGTAACCTAATATTGCTCAATATCCTCCTACTGTGAAATATCCCCCTAGGCCATTATCCTGATGATGTCATTCAAGTCCGATAAAGAAAGAAACAAACATGACGATGACATAATCATCAGTTTTACCTCTCGGGGGCATATTTCTTAATCATGATCCTCCTCGCATACTATGACGTTGACGTCATGATGCCTTAGCAATATAATGAGTGAACATCTAGATGACGTCACCCCGATACTCTGAGAGAGAGAGATGTTGTAGTTCATCCAGCCATCATCATTTTTGTAACATCACCCGATATATTGAAATATCCTCCTAATGTATCAAGCACGACCTAAGGGTGCGTTCATCGCTCGATCTTTTCAAGATAGTTATTCCTCTCGAGGAGGATGATCACATTGCACTCAAATGATATTTAATATCACCTGATATCCAAATACTATCATATTTTTGAATATATCCTATCATATGGATATCACCCCACTCCCATTGCTGCCATTGACATTTAATGCATGCAGATGTGGTAGGTAGTTCCTACCAACCACAAAACCTGATGAAACACCTGGCGAAATCCTGAGTTTCTGTGAAAAATCAATGATTGAAATATAATACATTAGGGTTTGCCCTAATTTTGCCCTAATTGCAAGGTTAAAAGGTAAATTCAATTGTCATTCAACACTTACCTTGCGATAAAATCATTTCACAGAGCACTAGCTTCCAAACCCTCATACAAGTGATACTTGGACGAATAGAGCTTACAGGTAGCAAGAGGCGCAGAATTATCACTAGAATCAAGAACATTTCCAGAAAACCACTAGTATAATCAAAGGGATCTGCATAACTAGGTAAGTAATTGAAACCCTCATCATGTTGCTTCTGCATAGCCAGGTATGATGTTGTTGGTTTAAAGTCACAGTTTATGCATCCCATGATAAGTAAATGCTGAATAAATACAGTATGCATGATGTTAGTATAGATAAATTGTTGTATGCATGCCTGTGAAGATCCATTGTAAGACAAATTTTGTTAATTGTAGATATCCATGGCTGACAAGAGGTTAGCTAAGTGTGAAGTTGAGTTCAGCAGGTCCATGTTTGCATCTCCCAAAGGGGTCCTGTTCAAATATGGTACCATAATAGATACGCATCAAGGAAGTACCGATTTGGAGGCCTAGTCTGCCAAGATGAATGATGAAAAGAATAGAAGCACCCTGTTGGATGCGGTGTTCGTGTCAGGAATGTGGAATGCGGCTAGTTTTCTGTACTCCATGGAGTCTCCAGAGCTGGTTATTGAGTGTGCCCAGAACTATAATCCACAAACAAGACAGGTGGTAAAACACGAAAGAATATATGCAGACCTATCCATCAAGGGTCTTTCCAAGACATTTGTACTACCATTGGGTAGGAAGGTTAATAGTGTAGATCTGAAGAAATCTGAGGTTGAATATGAAAACAACAAGAAGAAGGCCAGGAAGAACATGTATCAGTGGAGGGCCAAGAATAGCACATATCCTGCAGCAGCCAAACTTCCTGTGCACTTGTATAAATATGATTTTGACGAGGAGTATCAGTATATGATTGCATTGCTTAGCAGGGTGACAGGCCAGCCTGATGCTGGTAGTTTTAAGGACTGGATGTACGGTGTCATCATGATGTGCATATATGCAGACATCAAGCCACTATGGGGCCAATTGATAAGTGATGCTCTACATGAGCAGCTGATGAACCTGGGAGGTTCAAATTGTTCCTTTTACATGACATCATATATTGTCTACTCTTGTGCTTACAAAGGCACATTTGATGCATTAACAACAGTTGGAAAGATTGGTGGAACCACCAATGATGCCCATATCTAGGATCATCATCCCCAGTTGCAAAGAGTTAATTACCTCCAGGATTACAAATTGGTAAATGATGCATTTTCTATGCATCTGGTGAGAACCATGGAGGAGGACAGGATAAAAAGATTAAGCATGGAAGCTCAAGAAATAATCTACAAGCATGGAGCCTGGTATATTCAATTTGCCACATTTTCTTACATGAGAATTAAGGGTTTTGAAGGACATCCCCTCATGCTGCCAAGATACCCGACTGATGTAGTGATATTAATGGAATTTGTAAGGCAGAGCTCCTCAATACTGAAAACATATAAGGAAGCTTTGAAACTACCACCAATTTTGTTTCCAGTAATCATTGGTTGGTATATGTGCCCAGACTCAAAAAGTATCAAGAAGGTTATGGTCAGTTTGAATAAAATGCAGTTGCAGCCATTCCCACTGATAAGGCCATATGATCCTTATGGGAGGATATAGAAAATAATAGGGAAGCCTATTCATAAGAGACACCTAGAAGACTTCTGGGCGAATTGTGAAGATGAAGCAGAAGCTAGAAGAAGAAGATATCAAAGGTTAACGTTGAATCAAATCAGAACCTTTGACTGCATCTCCGTTCCTTCAGAGTTGAAAAGTGATGATGGAAGAATAATAGCATATGAATATGAAGAAAAGAAAATATATAATGATACAATATCTGCACCAGATCTGACTATGCAAGAAGATATATCTTTAGATCCTTTCATTGCCAGGACATTACACCTAACCCAAGCTTGGGTTGATGAACAAATTGAGGCATTGAAGAAGAAAGGTGTTGTTATTATTGTAGATAATAAAAAGAAGAGACAGGATATTCCTGATGAAGAATATGATGATTTCATAATTGAAAAAAGGAAGTCTAAAGGAGACAGGTTGCTGCCACAACAACTGCAAAGTAAAAGACCCCCTAGGGGTAAGAAAATTGATAATGAACCCAAGGGGGTGATTATTGAGAGGGCAGTGTTCCCAGATGAGGATGCAATAGGACTAGGATTAGGATCAGCATCACCTCCACGGACAGATAAACAAAAGTCTAGGAAATATCAGACAGCAGAGCCAGAAGTTACTGAGACCCAAGAAGAGGGTCAATCTTCACAAAAACAAATAGAAGAGGATATCCTCATGGAGGAAGAGCCTGAGGAAGAGGAGGCCCCTTTGCTGTTCAAACGGAAAAGAAAAGCCCCACAGGTGGTGGTAGCTAGCCCACCTAAGAAACCAAGAACCTCTATGAGAGGGGAGATAAAGCAATCCCCTATATTGTTGAAAGGGGTAGGTAGTGAAGTATTCCATAAGGAATTTCAACACAATGTTCCACTTCCTACCATTGTGAAGTTCAAAACTGAACTTGCAGAAGAGCAAAGAAAAGAAACCTCCAAGATATTCGAGGGATGCATTATCTCATTGGATGAAACAGTTAATCTATCTGATGATGAGGTTGTGAAGGAAGTAGCTTCATAAAAGATGGAAACCCTTGCTACAGGTGCGCACATGACTCCTCAGGGGACTCCATCAGTTCAAACATTATTGGAGGAGATAAAGCAAGTGGAATCCAAAAAGGAAAAGACTCCAGAGAAGATAGCTCAAGAAATAGGGCTAGATACATTAGTTGCACAGGTGACAAGTCTTGTAGTGGTGGATTTGACAACTAGACAGGATTAAGTCTTGAACATCCAGCAGGTACACCTGATAAAGGAGGACATAAAGAAGAAGTGAAGATGGTAGAACTAGGAGGCCATGCTTCAAAAATAAGCCAATAAAGCCAACAAGACACATCAGTTAAACCTGTTATAGTAGAAGTTCAAGAAAAGAAAGTTGATGACAAGGATGTATTACAAGATCCTGCTTTTAAAGTTTAAGAAGTAAGTAGTGCAGGTGCAGAACAAATTGTGGTTTCAGAACAAACACCAGCACCTACGGAGGATTCCACAGTATCCACCGCTATGAATGTGCCTCAACAGGAGGAAAAGTCAAAAGTGGATGAGGTAATGAGGGAGAAAGATCATGATCATCATATAGACGTATCACAGGATCCTCCATCCCATGATGATGCCCCTCCAGAAAAGGAAATTCCTCAATAGGAGGATGTACCACAGGATCGCCCTTAGAGTGAGCATCATGAAGAAGAAACAAGGAAATCACCTTCTCCATCACATATGTTGACAGATAGAGGAGATAAAGGTGAACATCATGATGATGCTGAAAAACATGATCAGGTACATCGATGGTTAGAAAAGGAAGTAAACACAGAGGTAGATTTTGAGATTCAAGAATTTGATGTATCCACCTTGTTTTCAGAAAATATAATAAAACCAAAGAGGAAGGCCAGAATGACTTCGGCCATAAAGAGAGATCCAACAACTAGGAGAAGGACTGCACAGATAGCAATCCCTACTATAGATAAAGAAAAGGGTAAAATTACTCTGGAAGAATTCCAGATTAATACAGTTGACTTGGGGTTTGCAAATGAAGACCAAGAGGGTCAAGAAGGTAAAGACATCATAGATTCTTTATTTCAGAAGGTAAAGAGAGAAAAAGAGAAAAATAAGCAACACAAAGAGCACATTGCTCAGTTGCATGCATACATAGGAAGGCTGACAAATCCTAAAGATGATTCTACTGATCATGTAGTCCCATTGACTGCTATTTCCCAAGAGGAGGTAAATAAATTGGATCTCATGAAACATGAGTCATCTATATTGAGAAAGTGGATGTATTCCACATTTGATACAGCGGAAGAAATAGTAAAGGCCTCTTTGAAGAGGTGGAGTACTCTCAGTAGCTCCAGAATGAAAGTAGACAAGCTACAAATGGAGACAGGTAAAAGATCTTTCCAATTGGAAAAGATATTAGATGTCCTAGGAGAAATAAGGAGGATAAATCCTCAATTGCTCATCAACAAGCAAGTACTGAATAATAACATTACATTATTGGTAGATATATGGTATAAGGACATTCAATTTGAATGTGATGTCCTCAAAAGATGCAACAATAAGCTAAGATTAATTAGCATAAAGCTACATGACATGATGTCCTTTGAGGCAGAAATTTTGGAAACATTGGAAGGAAAAGTGGAAGGGAAGATAGATAATCAAGATGAAGAGTTTGCAATCCAAGCTCTACACAATAACTTCCAATTTGTTGCCGATGATCTGCTAGGCCAAATGACAGAAGAAATCATGGATAAACTGGTGAGGACCAAGGTAAAAATGGAGAATTATAATGAGACACTGCATAACAGAAGAAATAAACTGGATAGCATAAGAAATAAATACCAGGCACAGAAACACGCCATCATCAAAGCAAAGACCCAGGATGGTGGAGAAATAGATAAAATCATGTAGTTGTATGAACAGGTTAGGGTCATATGCAGCCTCATATACAAGGTCAACATCATTAGGATGATGAAGGGATAGATAGTGATGCACCTGATGATGGAGCGCATGAGTCAGATAAAGTAGATGATGATGCATCATAAAGTAAATATCAGCATCTGATACTTAGTGAAAATAAGTATTTTAGATAGTTGCCAGCTAGCAACTTGTGCCATTTGATAAAGTTGACTTAGTCAAGAAAATACTGACCGTAGATATTCATAGATAAATCAAGATCTTGGATCTTTTTGTAACAGATTCCTCACCTTGTTCTATAAAAGGTGCAGGAATGCCTTATTTCAAACATTCGAAACTTAATTGAAATCCGTCTACTGAAATATTCAGGGCTCATTTCAAAGCTTTTGTATACATTTATATCCTTGCATACTTAATGAATGAGAAGACTATTTTGATTACAATTCATAGTAAATCTTGAGTAATCAGTGTGTGAATTATGGATATATGTGGTGATTTGCTACGTCCCTTGGAGTGCATGTGTACTTACATATGTTATTTTCATACAATTCCTTTGAAGTTAGCATCAACTGTATCTAGTTGTGGAATGTCCTGGTGAACATATGGTTTGGTTTTCTTCTCTTCATGACTATATCTAATGTATATGTGGTTCAATAGCTGAAGGTTCAACCTTAATTTGAAGTATTTCTTTAAATTTCCTTTGAATTTCAGAGCATTTCACCATCATAATTGCAAATAATTGGTAATCTCAAGCAAATAATGCAAATATGTGGACATCTCATAGAAATTGCAAATATTTAGCATATTTGAAGCTAAAGCATGTATAATTGATGAATATCATGCAAATATTTGAGTATAACTGTATCATTTGATCAAACAATTGTATAAAATGACCTTTCTGTGAAGAATCTTTGCAGAAATAATGTCATGATGATGAACTCAACATAAGGCCCCAAAATGGAAACAACAACGCACATCAACCTCTGAGTAACGTCAGACGATTAAGACCTAATCACTGGAGACTTGGGATCATGAATTCTCTGAATTCATCGTATCTTTCAAGATGAAAAAAGGTTAATGTGTACTTTTATTCTATGCTTGTTTGTGACTAACATCATGACCAACATAAATTGGTGCTAGAAGGAGGGCCATTTGAAAGAAGACGCTCATCATCATTATTTTCAGGTTTGATGATGTAGAGAGTAAGGTAACCTCGAATGCATCTATGAATTCCATATATTACTCAAATATTTATTGTAGCTAGCTTGTAGATGCTCAATCTGTGTAAAGATTTCCAGATCAAACGTAAATATTGCACGCTTTACAGTAGATCATCATGAATTCACAAATATCGGCCAATGTCAAGTAAATCCGTTAAAGCTTTGAAGAGTTTTACCTTAGAAACCTGATATCTTGTGGTAATAGTCATCGTACCTTAGTATCACCTCATATTTGCACTATCTTTGCAAATATTTCACAAATATTCAGTCAGATCAGTCATCTGATCATAAATATCACCTCAGCTGGTGAAATTCAGCCAATATTTACAATCATCTAGCTAGTTTCCCACCAGATTTGAGAAATCCTGGCTCACAGGATAAATACCAGGTCAAGAACCACCGGACCTTTTGAAGAACTACCTGTTAAAGGCTTTAGACCTAGGACTGTTGACATTCATCACACTCCTGGTTCCAGTGCATCAAGAACACCACCAGGACGTCCTCCTGTGACTCCTATTGGTTTCAATATACCTACAGGATCCCCTCAGGGTGCATCTTTAGTCCAACCCCAGCCGGTTATACCTCAAACGCAACCTCCTCCAATTGCAATGTCTTTCTTCACAACAGAATCGCCTTTAACCTTCACGTCATATCATGAATTACCAAAGAATCTAGACAAAATTTTTCCAAAGTATCATCCTTATCAAGATGCCGAGGATCATATCAGAACTTTTAAGGAAGCTTGTTGCAGAGCCAGAATAGAACATCAGGATGTGGTTTGCAGGTTGTTCCCTTTTTCCTTAGGGAGGAGGCTTATAATTGGTACATCAGTCTTGGTCAAGGTTTTGTAGGTTCCTGGATGTCTTAGAGAAAGCTTTTCTTGATAGGTTTAAGGTTCCTATTGATCCATCTATGAACTACCATTTGTTTGCCACAATCAAAAAATTCAAGAATGAGCCTATTGGTAATTTCAATGCCAGATTCCAAAAGATGCTGTCAAAGCTAATGGCTCCTTATATAGTAGCAGATGAAGCTGCTAGAAGTATCTATTACTCAGCTTTAGATCCTTTGACCTCCATGTTCATTAGAAGAGCCCATCCAGCAATTACAACTTTGACACAAGCTTTTTAGGAAGCTATAAAGGTCAGTCAGCAGCTAATACCTCCTCCTACTCCAAATATGGCCTTTCCCACACTGCCTGGCATGTATCCAACATATCCTACACAATATCCTGCATCATATCCTGCACAATATCCTAATGGAGTTATGATACCCCCAGCAGTCATGCCTGCACCCTTGCAAGTGCCTCCATTGAGTATCATGCCACCTCCTAATGGGAATGGCCAAATGTCACAATATCCTGCACAAACTCAGACAGCTCAAGGTGATGATCTATCCAACAATAACCATGGATCCTCTTTCTTCAAGCCTCAAATTGAAAATGTAGTAGCCAAAGCTCAAGAAGAAAAGGAGGAAATCAAAGAAATCTCCGCTCAGCTAAGAAAACTGACTACAGAAGTGACTCATTTGAGAAATTAGAATTTCTATTCCCAGTCAAATCAAAATAGAAGTTATTCTAATGACAGACCAAATTATCCTGACAGAGGATACAATAATAGTAATTTCAATAATAGTGGTGGTAATAACAATAATCCTCAGAGACAGCCTAGAGTATGGAACTCTAGGCCAAATAATGGTCCATTACCATCACCCTTAGATAATCAATCACCTGGTGAAGCCAAACAGACTACTAGAGTCAATCTTACTGAGGCAGCCCTCACTAATTGGTGCAGGATCCACAATACAAATGCTCATGCAGAGCTAGATTGTCCACAATTTCAAATTGCTGCTAGCATTTTTCAAATAGAAGTGTCTAATACTGTAGGGAATCCACCTCAGGTGGAAGGTAATGAAATTGTTCCCTGTGGATATGATTCAGCCCTAGTATTAGAAAGTTAGACTGATCATCAAGATTGTTCACAAGCATGTGAAGAATCTATTTTAGCCTTTGAGTCAAATTATGTCTTCCCTTTTGAAGATGAGAATGAGCCTTCCACTGAACATGAGCAAGTGCATGCATACCAACAGCAATATCTTGGTAAGCATAATTATAATTTGAGAAGTAGCTCCAATAGTCCTACTACCCCATTGACATCTTCTCTACCTCCAAATAATTTTAACATGCCTCCTGATCCCAAAGCTAACAATAATCCAGGGTTTCCCAAGGTGAATGCCCAATATCTGTCACCTCATAATACAACATCGAAGGCTGTTAGCTTACCTCACGAGTCTGATAAACTTGTTACATACTTGGCAGATGAGATGAAAAAGATAAAGATCAGCATGTCTTTATTAGAGTTATTGAAAACCCCTGCAATTAAGAACGCATTCATGAAATCACTGGATGATCCTGCTCCTAAAGAGGACATTCATTCTCTAGGTCAGTCTAGTAGTAAAGATCATGCTGCTAGAGATAATAATACCAAGCCTAAAGTGCCGGCTACTGTCCAAGCTGCAGAAACCTCACATATGACATTATACCGAGATAAGAGCGAGTCACCACCTTTCCTCCTTACCATAAGGATGTTTAGCAAGAATTTACACAACTGTTTAGTGGATTCAGGAGCATCTACAAATGTGATGCCTTTATCTATATGCAATGCTTTAGGACTACATCCTGCTAAATCCCTAAAGAAGGTGACACAACTAGATAAGATAGAAGTGAGCGTAATAGGAGAACTGACTCATATACACATACAGCTAGCATCTGATCCTAGGATCCAATATTACGTTGATATCCAGGTAGTTGACATACCTGATACATATGGGATGCTACTTAGCAGAGACTAGTCAAAAACTTTGAATGGATATATGTCTACTAACTTCAGTCACATGTGGTTGCCTTGGAAAGGTATACCTAACCAGATAAGAATAGACGTTGAACCTAGAATGAAGCACATGATAACCGAATACAACAAAATGAATGAGATAATGTATATAGACGTTGAGCCTGGAGTTTATTCTGTTAGGCCATAGACCGTCAGGATAGAGGAGATCCTGATGTTGGATTTTCATCATCATGATGATGATCGTTAGGAAGATATACCTTATGTAGGGCCTGATGATAATTTTGAAAGTGAGAATGAAGGAAGTTGTTTTGGAAATTTTGAAAGGCACTTATCCAAGCAGATAAAGCGATGTAAAGTACTGAATATACCTGCTAATGATATTTTGATTGATGGATTGTGCAGGTTACATAGTGAACCTCATTCGGAAAAGACTTGCAAAGCATGCAAAGACATGATGGAGTTAGAATAGACATTTAGTGATGCATCATCATCATCAGAGGTAAGTTCATTAGATAGTGGTAATGACAGTGATTCTGATTCATGTTTGTTTCTTGTAGGAACGAAAGAAGACAAATGCAAATATAAAGGTCATGTTCAAATAACAGAAGAGATACTGATGAGCAACCAGGATAATGGTAAAAGAAGACAAGAAATCACTCCAGGAAGTGATTGTTTTATGGAACTAGATTATGAATTGTCTAATGAAGACAGAGGTAGTGACTTGACTAAGTTTGAGGAATTTTTAGCAAAAGAAATAGAAAAGATGACATAGCAGCTCAGACTTCCCCAAGAGGTCTTGATTAAAGGTTGGTGTAGGCTGCATAAGGCCCCTCATTCAGAAACCGCCTGCTCACTATGTTTACACATTTTAAAAAGACATACAGTACCATATCTAGAAGATCATCCTCCTAATGTTAAACAAAAAAAGGAGTCAGTTTCAAAAAAGAAAGAAAAAGTGAGGTCTAAGGATACTGAAATTCCTAAACTAAAGTGGATATTAGGTGGAGCAGCAGCTAGGGCTGCAAAGAAAAGAGATGGTTCAATCAAGCCTTTGGCTGAAGATAAATCGTGGACTCTAAGATTTGATGGATCTAAGTCCAAACAAGGAGCTGGAGTAGGGATTGATCTCATGGACCCATCAGGAAAATCTTACTTAGCTGCATACAGATTATAGTTCCCCTCCACTAATAATGTGACAGAGTATGAAGCTCTGATTCATGGGATACTATTTGCTCTCAAGAAGAAGGTAAAAATTCTGCATGTCTTTGGAGACTTAGAATTAGTTGTCAGATAGGTAAGAGGAATCTACTCTTGCAACTATAAGAGATTGTCAAATTATAGACATAGAGTGTGGGATTTGATTAAAGATTTTGATGCATTTAATATCACCCACATTCCTAGAGAACAGAATCATAGGGTAGATGCACTTGCCCAAGCTGCCAGTACACTAGAGCCACTATCTATATCAAGTCTAAAGAGATTTTCAGTAGAACTGGTATCCATACCATCAGTACCTAATAATGTTACTAATCTTTAGGTCTTTGATGATGATCAACATATCCTTAATTTCATTTCTAACAGGGGTATATTTGATGCTCAGATCATAGATGAGAATAGTATGGAAGATCAAGTTTGGGAAGAAGATGAAACATTAGAGTTGCCTAGCAACAGGATTCCCAAAGGTATGATTGAATTAGAAAGAGCCTTTGATTTGGATAATATGCTGAAACATAAGGATCTTCCCAAAGCTGATGGAGGTCAATATTCACAAGTGAATATTGGACAAAATGAAGATAAAGAAATGTCTTGATAGGTAAGGTTTGCACACCAGAAGAGTTAAAAGGAATAACTCAGGCTCTCAAAGATTACATACATGTTATTTCCTGGACATATGATGAATTGAAGACATCTGACACATCAGTCATAACTCACACTATACCCCTCAAGCTAGATGCTAAACCTTTCAGACAGAAGCAAAGGCCAGTCAATGCTTTGCTTGAACCAATAATTTTTCAAGAAGTCAAGAAGCTGTTAAATGCCCAGATAATCTTTCCTATAAGGCACTCCACTTGGGTGGCTAATCTAGTCCTAGTTAGAAAGAAGAATGGAGACATCAGGCTATGTGTAGATTTCAGGAACCTGAACAGAGCATCAGAGAAGGATAATTATCCCTTACCATCATTAGATGAAGTTCTGCAGATTGTAAATGGACCCAAAATGATGTCATTCCTGGATGGTTTCTCAGGATACAACCAAGTGATGGTTGATAAGATTGATAGATTGAAAATTGCCTTCACCACCAAGTGGGGGATATTTGCATATAGACGCATGCCATTTGGACTTATAAATGCTAGAGCTACATTCCAACGAGCAATGGACATAGCCTTTAGAGGCTTAATAGGAAAATGTATAGTCATATACATGGATGACTTGACAGTATTCTCCAAAGAAAGGGGGAACGATGTAGCAGATCTCAGAAGTGTGCTAAAGAAATGTGAAGAGTATGGAATATCCTTGAACCCCAAGAAATGCATATTCAGGGTAACAACAGGCAAATTATTAGGCCATTTGATAACTGAAGATGGAATCATCATTGATCCTACCAGAGTGGAGTCTATCATGAAAATACAACTCCCTGGAAGCAAAAAAGAACTTAAGTCTTACTTTGGTAAGATTAACTTTGTAAGAAAATTCATCACTAGTTTTACAGAGATAGTCAGACCACTAAACGCCATGCTGAAAAAAGATGCCAAGATTCAGTGGACAACAAAGGCCAAGGCTGCTTTTGAGGACATAAAGAAAGCCATATCAGATGCTCCTATCCTCATCAGTCCCGATTACACAAAAAAATTTTACATTTATTCATTTGCCTCAAAACATACCTCTGCAGCAGTATTGACTCAAAGGAATGAAAAGAAAGAAGAAAAACCAATTGCTTTCATGAGATGTCCCTTCAAGGATGCTGAACTAAGATATGTGGATGTTGAAAGACAAGCACTTGCTTTGGTCAGGGCAGTAAAGAAATTCAGGCATTATATACTAAGAAGCAAAGTAATTGCAGTAGTGTCTGATGTAGTAGTGAAGATGTTGCTAATGCAGAGTGAACTTGGTGAAAAAAGAGCCAAGTGGATCACTGTATTACAAGAGTATGACATGAAAATTACACCCATGAAACTGGTAAGGGGACAAGATCTAAGTCAAATGATATCAGAGATTGATCCAAACATCACAAGTCAGCAATATGTTATCAATACAAAGGACAAGAAAGAGTGGTATTTAGATATCAGGCACATCCTGATTACTGGAAGATGTCCTCTAAGAATGCAAGCTTCACAAAGAAGAGCCTTGAAGATAAGGTCACAAAAATATATGATGAATGGAGGAATCCTGTTCAAGAAGAATTATGAAGGAATATACCTGAGATTCTTAGAAAAGCCAGAAGCAAATAAGGTTTTATCAGAATTACAAGACAAGTTCGGAACAACACATGGATCAGCCTTGGCCACAACACATGCAATCCTCAGAGCAGGATATTATTGGCCCACAGTTTTTAAAGATACAGCTGAACATGTTAAGTGTTGTCATGTGTGTCAAGTTAGTGCCAACAAAGAGAAATATGCTGCCCAACCATTACAGCCAGTGATGGAAGAATGCCCATTTGCCCAATGGGGCATGGACTTCATAGGACCAATTAATCCTCCATCCTCCTCAGGCCATAGGTATGTCTTAACAATCACTGATTATTACACCAGATGGACTGAAGCCATCAGCAGCAAGACTTGTACTGCAGATAATGTTATTAAATTTCTAGAAAGCAACATTGTTACCAGGTATGGAACTCCTTATGCTCTAGTAAGTGATAATGGTTTTGCCTTCACTTCAACCAAATTGTCAAGTTGGGCTTTTGATCATGGGATCATACTCAAGTTCTCATCCAATTATTATCCCCAAGGGAATGGATTAGCAGAATCCACTAATAAAAATTTGTTGAATATCATAAGAAAATTAATAGAGAAGAACCCTAGGGAATGGAATTCATTTCTGAAATATGCCTTATGGGTAGACAGAACTAGAATGAAAATTGCATTGGGAAACTCACCCTTCCAATTAGTATATGGGGTGGATCCTATCCTCCCTATTAACTTGAAAATTCCTACCTTGCAGTTTGCCCAAGAGTACCTAGGCATAGACAATAGACAAGAAGTCAGGTTGCTTCAGCTAATGCACCTGGAAGAGAAAATAAGTCAAGCAATTGACCAATTTGCAAAACATCAGGCTATTGTCAAACACTGGTTTGACAAGAGAGCCAAAGTTAAAGCCTTCAGGATATCTGATTTAGTCTTGATGTGGGATAAAACCCATGAGAGGAAAGGTGACCATGGCAAATTTGACAAATTATGGATAGGTTCCTTTCAAATTTCTGAGATACTGGGAGACAACACTTATAGGCTTAAGAATCTAATAGGTGAGGATGTCCCATTGCCAGTCAATGGACAATTTCTCAAATATTATTTCCAAGCCTAAGTGACTTCATGACAGTCATGTGTATCATATTGTACATTTGTATAGTTGCTTGTACAGTTTTGTTTCTGGTGTTTGTTTGTCTTGTTTTGTTTGTTTGTTGAGATTTTTGTTTTGGCTAGTCAAGATGAGGAAACTTATCACTCCAGAAAATAACTAAATTGTTAGGATTCAAGTGGTGAGATCAAATTTAGACATAGGTTAAGATTCATTCTAAGAAGTATTCATCATCAGGTCTGTGATTTCCTTTCATCAGGGTGCCTTTTCTTGATCAAAGTGAATCAATCACAATGAGACACCTAACAGCCTTGGGTTTGTTGAACACACAAGTATAGGTGTTAAGTGAAAAATCTAAAGGGACTCCCTTGCTACCAATACAATCTCCAACCTAAAGCTGCAAGTGACTATACCTTATATAAATGAGCTGACATGATGATATCAGATACAAATTTCAAAGAAAATTAGAAAAGAAATAAAATTAGGCCATCTAAGTAACTCTACCAGGGCTATGAATGCTTGCTGGCAGTGGGGCTCTACTTAGGGAGATTGTATAGATAACCTTGTCGGGGCTATAGACGCCTGCTGGCAGCAAGGCTCTATCCAGGTCAGCTATGAGGGATGATTCCCAACTATGTAGTTTAACACCAGTTACTTATGTTTTCAACTTACTTTCAAGATGAAGATAATTAATCATTTGCACACACATGATCCTTTGTTAGCATGGTTACCATGATGAACTTTTATCATTTAGAAGATCATGATGCTTGTGCTTAGAAAGAATTAGAATACTAGTGATGAAGATGATCACATCACTTGAATCATTGGAATTTTTCATGTTTTCTTTGGTGGCAAGTTGTTGTGTGGTTATACAACACGCCCCATTTTGACTTGGCAAAATAGGGACCCAACTTTTGCTTGGCTTGTTTTGTGCTTTCTGGCGGTTTGGTAAAAGTAAGTCATGCAGATCATCATGCATGGGGAGGCTGGGTAAGTCATCATCATGAGGTCAGTTTGTCAAATTTCATATTTCATTCTAGTAACCTCATATTTAGAATGAGCATCAAATTTCATGCAGGTTTGCCTTTTGTATCACCCTGATATTCGTTAAGGCGTGAAAGTTATGAACGGTCAAAATCCTGGTCAAACCTGATATTTCATAGGGAGAGGATCATATTTCGTAACATCAGTCATATTACAGAAGATCATCCCGATCTAATTTATCACCTAATAAATCATGCGGTACAAATGTTCAGACGTTAATTTTAGGTGGTAGTGACCTTTACCCGTCAACAGCCTTATGTATTTCACGAGGGTCATATTTTTCAATGTAACCCGATATTGCTCAATATCCTCCTGCCGCGAAATATCCCCCTAGGCCATTATCCTGATGATGTTATTCAAGTCCGATAAACAAAGAAACAAACATGACGATGATGTAATCATCAGTTTTACCTCTTGGGGGCATATTTCTTAATCATGATCCTCCTTGCATAATATGATGATGATGTCATGATGCCTTAGCGATATAATGAGTGAATATCTGGATGACATCACCCTGATATTGTGAGAGAGAGACGTTGTAGTTCATTCGGTCATCATCATTTTTGTAACATCACTCGATATATTGAAATATCCTCCTGATGTATCAAGCACGACCTAAGGGTGCGTTCATCACCTGATCTTTTCAAGATAGTTATTCCTCTCGAGGAGGATGATCACATTGCACTCAAATGATATTTAATATCACCCAATATCCAAATACTATCATATTTTCGAATATATCCTATCATATGGATATCACCTCGCTCCCATTGCCGCCATTGACATTTAATGTGCACAGATGTGGTAGGTAGTTCCCGCCGACCACAAGACCTGATGAAACACGTGGTGAAATCCTGAGTTTCTGTGAAAAATCAACGATTGAGATATAATATGTCAGGGTTTGCCCTAATTGCAAGGTTAAAAGGTAAATTCAATTGTCATTTCACACTTACCTTGTGATAAAATCATTTTCACAGAGCACTAGCTTCCAAACCCTCATACAGGCAGTACTTGGACGAATAGAGCTTACAGGCAGCAAGAGGCACAGAATTATCACTAGAATTAAGAGCATTTGTAGAAAGCCACTGGTATAATCAAAGGGATCTGCATAACCAGGTAAGTAATTGAATCTCTCATCTTGTTGCTTCTACATAGTCAGGTATGATGTTTTTGGTTTGAAGTCACAATTTCTGCATCCCATGATAAGTAAATGCTGAATAAATACAGTATGCATGATGTTAGTATAGATAAATTGTTGTATGCATGCCTGTGAAGATCCATTGTAAGACAAATTTTGTTATTTACAGATATCCATGGCTGACAAGATGTTAGCTAAGTGTGAAGTTGAGTTCAGCAGGTCCATGCTCGCATCTCCCAAAGGGGTCCTGTTCAAATATGGTACCATAATAGATACGCATCAAGAAAGTACTAATTTGGAGGCCTGGTTCGCCAAGATGAATGATGAAAAGAATAGAAGCACCTTGTTGGATGCGGTGTTCGTGTCAAGAATGTGGAATGCAGCTAGTTTTTCGTACTCCATGGAGTCTCTAGAGCTGGTTATTGAGTGTGCCCGGAACTACAATCCACAAACAAGACAGGTGGTAAAACACGGAAGAATATATGCAGACCTGTCCATCAAGGGTCTTTCCAAGACATTTGGACTGCCATTGGGCAGGAACGTTAACAGTGTAGATCTGAAGAAATCTAAGGTTGAATATGAAAACAACAAGAAGAAGGCCAGGAAGAACATGTATCAGTGGAGGGCCAAGAAGAGCACATATCCTGCAGCGGCCAAACTTCCTGTGCACTTGTATAAATATGATTTTGATGAGGAGTATCAGTATATGATTGCATTGCTTAGTGAGGTGACAGGCCAGCCTGATGCTGGTAGTTTTAAGGACTGGATGTACGGTGTCATCATGATGTGCATATATGCAAACATTAAGCCACTATGGGGCCAATTGATAAGTGATGCTCTACATGAACAGCTGATGTACCTAGGAGGTTCAAATTGTTCCTTTTACATGACGTCATACATTGTCTACTCGTGTGCTTACAAAGGCACATTTGATGCAATAACAACAGCTGGAAAGATTGGTGGAACCACCAATGATGCCCATATCTAGGATCATCATCCCCAGTTGCAAAGAGTTAATTACCTCTAGGATTACAAATTGGTAAATGATGCATTCTCTATGCATCTGGTGAGAACCATGGAGGAGGACAGGACAAAAAGATTGAGCATGGAAGCTCAAGAAATAATCTACAGGCATGGAGCCTAGTATATTCAATTTGCCACATTTTCTTACATAAGAATTGAGGGTTTTGAAGGACATCCCCTTATACTCCGAAGATACCCCACTGACGCAGTGATATTAATGGAATTTGTAAGGCAGAGCTCCTCAATACTGAAAACATACAAGGAATCTCAGAAACTACCACCAATTTTGTTTCCAGTAACCATTGGTTGGTATATGTGCCCAGACTCAGAAAGTATCAAGAAGGTTATGGTCAGTTTGAATAAAATGCAATTGTAGCCATTCCCACTGATAAGGCCATATGATCCTTATGGGAGGATACAGAAAATAATAGGGAAGCATGTTCATAAGAGACACCTAGAAGACTTCTGGGTGGATTGTCAGGATGAAGCAGAAGCCAGAAGAAGAAGAAGATATCAAAGGTTAACGTTGAATCAAATCAGAACCTTGGACTGCATCTCCATTCCTTCACAGTTGAAAAGTGATGATGGCAGAATAATAGTAGATGAATATGAAGAAAAGAAAATATATAATGATACAATATCTGCACCAGATCTGACTATGCAAGAAGATATATCTTTAGATCCTTTCATTGCTAGGACATTAACCTAACCCAAGCTTGGGTTGATGAACAAATTGAGGCATTGAAGAAGAAAGGTGTTGTTATTACTATAGATAATAAAAAGAAGAGACAGGATATTCCTGATGAAGAATATGATGATTTCATAATTGAAAAAAGGAAGTCTAAAGGAGACAGGCTGCCACCACAACAACAGCAAAGTAAAAGACCCCCTAGGGGTAAGAAAATTGATAATGAACCTAAGGGGGTGATTATTGAGAGGGTTGTGTTCCCAGATGAGGATGCAGCAGGATCAGGATCAGGATCAGCATCACCTCCACAGACAGATAAAAAAAAGTCCAGAAAAGATCGGATTGCAGAGGCAGAAGTTATTGAGATCCAAGAAGAGGGTCAATCCTCACAAAAACAAATAGAAGAGGATATCCTCATGGAGGAAGAGCCTGAGGAAGAGGAGGCCCCTTTGCTATTCAAAAGGAAAAGAAAAACCCCATAGGTGGTGGTAGCTACCCCACCTAAGAAACCAAGAACCTCTATGAGAGGGGAGATAAAGCAATCCCCTATACTATTGAAAGGGGCAGGTAGTGAAGTATTCCATAAAGGATTTCAACACAATGTTCCACTTCCTACCATTGTGAAGTTTAAAACTAAACTTGCAGAAGAGCAAAGAAAAGAGACCTCCAAGATATTCAAGGGAGGCGTTATCTCATTGGATGAAATAGTTAATCTATCTGATGATGAGGTTGTGAAGGAAGTAGCTTCAAAAAAGATGGAAACCCTTGCTGCAGGTGCGTACATGACTCCTCAGGGGACTCCATCAGTTCAAACAATATTGGAGTAGATAAAGCAAGTGGAATCTGAAAAGGAAAAGACTCCAGAGAAGATAGCTCAAGAAATAGGGCTAGATACATTAGTTGCACAGGTGACAAGTCTTGTAGTGGTGGATTTGACAACTAGACAGGATGTAAGTCTTGAACATCTAGCAGGTACACCTGATAAAGGAGGACATAAAGAAGAAGTGAAGATGGCAGAACCAAGAGGCCATGCTTTAGAAATAAGCCAACAAAGCCAACAAGACACATCAGTTAAACCTGTTATAGTAGAAGTTCAGGAAAAGAAAGCTGATGACAACGATGTATCAGAAGATCTTGCTTTTAAAGTTCAAGAAGTAAGTAGTGCAGGTGCAGAACAAATCGTGGTTTCAGAACAAACACCAGCACCTAAGGAGGATTCCACAGTATACACCACTATGAATGTGCCTCAACAAGAGGAAAGTCAAAAGTGGATGAGGTAATGAGGGAGAAAGATCATGATCATCATTTAGACGTATCACAGGATCCTCCACCTCATGATGATGCCCCTCCAGAAAAGGAAATTCTTCAACATGAGGATGTACCACAGGATCACCCTCAGAGTGAGCACCATGAAGAAGAAACGAGGAAATCACCTTCTCCATCACATATGCCGACAGATAGAGGAGATAAAGGTGAACATCATGATGATGCTTAAAAACATGATCAGGTACCTCGATGGTTAGAAAAGGAAGTAAACATAGAGGTAGATTTTGAGATTCAAGAATTTGATGTATCCACCTTGTTTTCAGAAAATATAATAAAACCAAAGAGGAAGGCCAGAATGACTTCAGCCATAAAGAGAGATCCAACAACTAGGAGAAGGACTACACAGATAGCAATCCCCACTGTAGATAAAGAAAAGGGTAAAATTACTCTGGAAGAATTCCAGATTAATATAGTTGACTTGGGGTTTGCAAATGAAGACCAGGAGGGTCAAGAAGGTAAAGACATCATAGATTCTTTAATTCAGAAGGTAAAGAGAGAAAAAGAGAAAAATAAGCAACACAAAGAGCACATTGCTCAGTTGCATGCATACATAGGAAGGCTGACAAATCTTGAAGATGATTCTACTGATCATGTAGTCCCATTGACTGCTAATTCCCAAGAGGAGGTAAATAAATTGGATCTCATGAAACATGAGTCGTCCATATTGAGAAAGTGGATGTATTCCACATTTGATACAGCGGAAGAAATAGTAAAGGCCTCTTTGAAGAGGTGGAGTACTCTCAGTAGCTCTAGGATGAAAGTAGACAAGCTACAAATGGAGACAGGTAAAAGATCTTTCCAATTGGAAAAGATATTAGATGTCCTGGGAGAAATAAGGAGGATAAATCGTTAATTGCTCATCAACAAGCAAGTACTGAATAATAACACTGCATTATTGGTAGATATATGGTATAAGGACATTCAATTTGAATGTGATGTCCTCAAAAGATGCAACAATAAGCTAAGAGAAATCAGCATAAAGTTACATGACATGATGTCCTTTGAGGCAGAAATTTTGGAAACATTGGAAGGAAAAGTGGAAGGGAAGATAGATAATCAAGATGAAGAGTTTGCAATCCAAGCTCTACACAATAACTTCCAATTTGTTGCTGATGATCCACTAGGCCAAATGACAGAAGAAATCATGGATAAACTGGTGAGGACCAAGGTAAAAATGGAGAATTATAATGAGACATTGCATAACAGAAGAAATAAACTGGATAGCATAAGAAACAAATACTAGGCACATAAACACGCCATCATCAAAGCAAAGACCCAGGATGGTGGAGAAATAGATAAAATTGTGTAGTTGTATGACCAGGTCAGGGTCATCATGCAGCCTCATATACAAGGTCGGCATCATCAGGATGATGAAGGGATAGATAGTGATGCACCTGATGATGGAGTGCATGAGTCGGATAAAGTAGATGATGATGCATCATAAAGTAAATATCAGCATTTGATACTTAGTGAAAATAAGTATTTCAGATAGTTTCCAGTTGGCAACTTGTGCCATTTGATAAAGTTGACTTACTCAAGAAAATATTGACCATAGATATTCATAGATAAATCAAGATCTTGGATCTTTTTGTAATGGATTCCTCACCTTGTTCTATAAAAGGTGCGGGAATGCCTTATTTCAAACATTCGAAACTTAATTGAAATTTGTCTACTGAAATATTTAGGGCTCATTTCAAAGCTTTTGTATACATTTATATCCTTGCATACTTAATGAATGAGAAGACTATTTTGATTACAATTCATAGTAAATCTTGAGTAATCAGTGTGTGAATTCTGGATATATGTGGTGATTTGCTACGTCCCTTGGAGTGCATGTGTACTTACATATGTTGTTTTCATACAATTCCTTTGAAGTTAACATCAACTGTATCTAGTTGTGGAATGTCCTGGTGAACATATGGTTTGGTTTTCTTCTCTTCATGACTGTATCTGATGTATATGTGGTTTAATAGCAGAAGGTTCAACCTTAATTTGAAGTATTTCTTTAAATTTCCTTTGAATTTCAGAGCATTTCACCGTCATAATTGCAAATAATTGGTAATCTCAAGCAAATAATGCAAATATGTGGACATCTCATAGAAATTGCAAATATTTATCATATTTGAAGCTAAAGCATGTATAATTGATGAATATCATGCAAATATTTGAGTATAATTGTATCATTTGATCAAACAACTGTATAAAATGACCTCTCTGTTAAGAATCTTTGCAAAAATAATGTCATGATGATGAACTCAATGTAAGGCCCCAAAATGGAAATAGCAACGCACATCAACCTTTGAGTAACGTCAGATGATTAAGACCTAATCACTGGAGACTTGGGATCATGAATTCTCTGAATTCAATCGTATCTTTCAAGATGAAAAAAGGTTAATGTGTACTTTTATTCTATGCTTGTTTTTGACTAACATCATGACCAACAAGAACAAATATCCTTTGCCACATTTTGATGATCTTTTTTATCAGATGTGTGAAGCTGTTGTGTTTTCAAAGATTGATTTACGATTAGGATATCATCAGTTAAGACTAAAGGATGAATATATTCATAAGATAACTTTTAGAACCAGATATGGACAATTTGAGTTCACAGTATTGCCATTTGGTTTGACAAATGCACCTACTGCATTCATGAATCTCATGAATAGTATATTCAGAGATTGTTTCAACAAGTTTGTTTTTGTCTTCCTGGATGATATACTCATTTATTCTAAGAATGAAGAACATCAACGACACCTATAAATAGTTCTGCAGAGGTTAAGAGAACATAAGTTATATGGGAAGCTGTCTAAGTGCACATTCTTCTAGAAGGAGATTCAATGCCTAGGGCATATTATATCAGCTAATGGAATATCTGTTGATCTTGCAAAAATCATAGCTATTCGGGATTGGCCTGTACCAACAAATGTGCATGAGGTAATAGTTTCATGGGCCCGGTAGGCTATTATAGAAAGTTTGTTCTAAATTTCTCCAGTATTGCTAGTCCAATCACTTCCCTGCAGAGGAAAGGAAAGAGATTTGAATGGACAGACAAATGTTAGGAAGCATTTGATCTCTTAAAGGAAAAGTTAACTACAACTCCAATATTGAAAGTTCTTGACCTGAAGGATAAGTTGAGGTAATTACAGATGCCTCAGGAGAAGGATTAGGAGGAGTGCTTATGCAAGATGGAAGAGTCATAGCATATGAGTCAATGAAATTAAAATCCTATGAGAAAAATTATGCCCCGCATGATCTAAAAATGGCAGCAGTAACTCATGCCTTACAGATGTGGAGACATTATTTGTTGGGAAAGACTTTTGTACTTAAATCAGACCATCAAAGTCTTAAGTATATTTTCTCTCAATTGCATTTGAATGCTCGAAAAAGGAGATAGTTAGAATTGATATATGACTATGACTTTGAGATAAGTTACATTAAAGGAAAAGAGAATAGAGTAGCTGATGCTTTGAGTTGTAGAAGACATATAGCTTCTATTATTTCTATTCATGAAAATTTCAAGGATTTGGTGTTACAAAATTTGTCTAGTGATGAGTTTTATGAGTAGGTTAAGCAGGCTTTGAAAGAGAATCCTAAAGATCCAAGGTATGATGGTTTTCTGTTTGAGTTAGATGGACTATTGAGGCATAAAGATAGAATTTATGTTCCTGATTCAGCTAGATTAAGGGATCTAGTATGGAAGGAAGTTCATACTGCACCGTATACGGGACATCTAGGAGTGACCAAACTTCTAGCTGATGTTAAACCTCTTTATTTCTAGAAACGAATGAAGAATGATGCTGCAAGATTTGTAGCAAGTTGTTTAGAATGTCAAAGGATAAAAGTGGAGCATCAACACCCCACAGGATTGTTGTACCCACATGATGTGCCAGAGTGGAAATGGTAAGTTATTATCATGGATTTTGTTCAAGGTCTTCCTATGTCAAGGAATAGACATGTGCCATTTTAGTGGTGGTTGATAAACTCACAAAGGTAGCACATTTCATACTAGGGAATTTGACTAATGGAGCACCTATGTTAGATCGCAAATTTGTGCAAGAGGTATTTAGATTACATGGCTTCCTTGAAAAGATTATCTCGGATAGAGATGCGTGTGTAACGTCAAGGTTTTGGCAAACTTTTTTTTCTACACTAAGGATTAAACTCAATGTGAGTACATCTTACCATCCTAAAACCGATGGGAAAACTAAAAGAGTTAACCAAGTCTTGGAAGATTTATTGTGTATGTATTGCATGGATCAGCAATATAAGTGGGAAGAATACTTACCACTTGTGGAACTTTCTTACAACAATTCCTATCATTCCGCTATTAAGATAGCACCATTCGAAGGATTGTATGGAAGAAGATGTCAAACTCCTATAAGCTGAGATAAGCTAGAGGATAAGATTAGCATTAGACCAGAAATGCTAGTTGAAATGGAAGAGAAAGTTAAGCTGATTAGAAAAAGACTGGCAGAAGCCAATGATAGGCAAAAGAGCTATGCGGATGCGAAATGTGTTCCAAGGCAATTCTCCATTGGAGAAAAAGTTCTTTTGAGGGTTAAAGCTTAGAAAAGTTCTATTAAGTTTGGGAAATCTTCAAAGCTAGCCCCTCGATATGTGAGACCCTTTGAAGTGCTTGAAGTAGTCAATCCAGTTGTCTATAGAATTGCTCTACCACCAGTCTTATCTAGAATGCACAATGTTTTTCATGTGTCTTATTTGAAGAAATATGTTGGAGGTAATAATCATATTTTGAGTTTGAATTCTTTACAAATGCAAGACCCAGGGGTGGTCACGATTGAGCCACTCAAGGTGTTAGAAACGTGCAAACTCCGTTTACGTAACAGAGAGGTCCTGTAATGCAAGGTCCAGTGGGACCAATATGCTAAGGAAAATGCTACATGGGAGGATTACCATTATTTTTATCAAAAGTTTCCTCATTTATTTAATAATGTTTTCAGTTGAAAACAATGAACTTGCTTTTTAGTTACTTCTTAATTCTTTATATCATCGAGGACAATGAATCTTTAGGGGAAGTATATGTTACATCCCCAATTTTTGTCTTGCTATACTTTTACTTTTTACTTGGACATAAGTAAATTTATTATCATGTTTAGATTAATGACAAGGAAAAATATGGATTATATTGAATGCCAATTATGAAATTGTGGTAAAGATTATGTTATTTTTAATTTAATATTTTCATTATGAGATTTGAACTGTTATTTGAATAATGATGCATTGATCATAATTTCTTTGGTAACAAGTTTGATACAGGTTGGCAGGTTATCAGATGACTCTCGAAGAAAAGAGAGAGAGTATCTTTCCAGGAGAGAGATATACACCTTGGGTTACAAGTGGTTTATTTGCCAAATCGATTATAAGTGTTTAACAAAAATTTGAACCAATGTGTTGTAAGAGGTAAGCCTTGTCTTGTCAATTTATTTCTAAACCCAATCAACAGGTAGTTGATATTATTTACAAATCTTTCTAGTCGTAGTAAGTCATTTTAGTCATTAATAATCTTAACAACGTCATTTGAGTTTAATTTGTGACTATTTACCTTAAACATAAATATTACGATGGTATTGTCATATTATTACTAAGTCACTTGGGGTGTTTTAACCAATCCTTAACGTTAAGACATTATCATCAAGTTAAGATGACATGTTTTTGTCGATGGATCGTGATGGTGAGACTAGCTCAACCCGATCATGTTATCCGTAATCCTTGTTTTAGTATTATCCTTTTATTGATTAAATCATAATAATCAAATAGAGATAATGATATGAAAATATTATTTGATTTAATCAAATATAATATATATGGGTCGAATGAGGTAATCACTCATGATAATTATTATGGTTTTTAGTTGAGCAGCCTTAGGCATCTATTGAGGAGTGCCTTAAATGTTAAAAACATGATGGATTGAATTACTCATTAAGAGAATTGATTGTTCAAAGTTAGTTTAGTGAGTTGTCATCCTCTTATAAGAGGAGTGACAGATAACTCATCTGCCATCGTCGATCTCCTCAAATGATGCTTTCATCATCAACATTTGTTGATGATTGTATATTTATAGTTGGTGTTTGGAGTCAAACCATAAAGCAATACCATTGGAATTAAATGAGTTATGAACTACTAAGAGTGGGAGTGAAGGGAGAGGATGACTCATTATGAGTCTGTTTGAGCTCTTAAAGCCATGACTTAGCTATTCGTTAGCGCATCTTTTTGGGGTGGATATGTTTTTGTTTTGCTGAGTTGGGGTGGTCAGTAGAAAAGAACTCACGGTGGGAAATAAGGAAGTAGGTTAAAGAATAGTGGAGAACATGGTCACCGAGGAGGAACACAGAAGTTTTCTACCTACCCATACATTTTTGTAAACTGTCATTGTCAAGTAAATACTCCTGCGAGTTATGTTTTATGAGACAAAGATAATTTGAATGAATGCTTGTCTTGGACAATCGTTTAACTCAGTTTGGTTATCCTTTTAGTATTTTGTGTAAACTATACAATGGAGATAAGTCATCTATGTCACCTTGAATACTATCAATTTAACTTGAATGACTGAGTCAACAGTGTATGTGTAAGTTTTAGTATAACTAGAGAAGCATCGACTTAGCCTAAAAAGGCTGATGCAATCTTTGCAATGATATCTGTTTTGAATTATCATTTTGGGTTGATATTACATCTATCATAAAATCAATATGTAGACCCTTTTATTGGTTAGGGAATAAATTAACTTTCTTTGATAGAAATTGTTATAGTTTTCTAGTGTTTAGAAAACCAGTCGCTCTGTTGGATGAGCAATCATTTTAAAATAAGTCGATTACTTTATCATAGGATAGATATGTATTAAACTCTCGTCAAAATTAGTATAAATGGTATTAGTTTTAGAACCAAGCTTTATATGGGATAAAGTATTAATGGTGTCACTGTTTTGAAACCAATCTTGTTTTAGTTCCCATACATTTTCTAAACAATATTTTATTCAAAGAACCTAGATTCTTGGTGGTCTATGGTAACTATGGTATAACCTATTGAATGGTAGAAGAACTAGGGATAGTTAGATGAATGGGATAAAATGTCAAAAGATCTTCTCATGTCTATACTATTAATCTTGATGAGTATAGCCTATAGTAAACCATTATGTAGTAATAGACTATGTCTATATAGAAACAACTTTGTATAAAATCATATATGAGTATATATGTGGTGATGATCAATGGCATCACGTAGAGTTTAATTGAATAGGTATTTATATTCATTTTGATTAGGAGTTAATATCTTAGCAAGATTATTGTATACCTAACTATGGTTGAGTTAAACCAAAGGTCGATTATGAACCTTAGCTTATAGAAATGAGATATGATAAATATAGAAATATTCTAATATTCGAGGGTTGTTTTAAAATCCTAGAGTCAAATATAAACCAGATGAATGGTTATGTTATATAGACTTATTTAATTCTAAAATTATTATTATTAGGACTCATAGATTAAACTATTACATGATTAGGATGGATAAGAGTTTTAAAACTGTGAGAATATGACAGTATCGAAGTCGAGTAGGGGTGGGTGAACACAACGACTGTGTTCATTATGAATGATATTGATATTAAATTTTTTGGCCAAAGTAATGCATTTGTTTTCTGCATGCATTGTCGATTCACTGTATTCGGATTTCTCATCCTATCAGAAATCATACTTAGCTAGAGAGTATCTAGGGTTGTATGGTTGATAGAGTTGAGTAGAATACAATACTATGTACTTAGGAAAGGCAAATTACCACTGGTCACCTAAGGTTTATATTCCTCGTGAAGGTTAGGGCCACTTCCTATGTGGAAGATGTGTGGGAGACTATCAGTCTGTGGTTGGAGGTAAATCACTGGAAACATGCTCTCTCTCCAAGCAGGAAACATGCCAAGACTTGTGATAAAGATGTCAGATATTTAGAAGCAGCATTCAATCCAATATTGTATATATAATGGATTTACATTTGTAAACATTGTAAATAAGAAAGACAATATGGTTTATTGTATCTTGTAATTGTAGTTACTTGATTATTTGCTGAATAAAAGAAAAAATTTCTCTCTCATTTTTACCTTGTTAATTTACTTTATGGTAAATTTTTGGTTTTACTATGTTTTTAGAACATCGATGTTACATCAGCTTGCAACGTGTGGGCTTACAATTAGGGCTCACAGGCTTGATAACATACATGCACAAGATAAGGCTTTGAAGCTCCCTTTGCACAAAATCCAAACTAAGAGTATAAATCAATTGCTAACTTCTGTAGTACTTTCCTAAGGATCTATTACATCAATATATATCAAATCCATATCAATAGGTTCCTCCGCATCGGCCAAGGAAGATCACAAATTCTAAAGAAGAGGTGTAACGTGTACACATAGATAGGTCAGACCTAAATGCATAGAACACTTCCAAAAAATGAGTGGAATGATATGTGGATCTCCTAGGAAGATTAGCCATGAACCAAAGATTATTTAATGATGTGTCATTAGGCTCCAAAGATTAGGAAATGCTTTCATAAGTTTTTCCTTCAGTTGGTTGCCAATGAATAATAGGATGTTCTGCTCTGAGAAATAGTCAACTTCTGATAGCGATATCTTTCTGGTATTGACATACAGATCTCTGAATTCTGGATATGATGTAGATGAATGAATGTAGATGCTAATTCCATCTCCACAAGATATAAAATGCAACTGTGGTGAAATGTTGAACTAAAAGCAGAAACTGCTTCTGATTGAACTGCCTAAACTGAACTGGAAAAGAAACAAACTGAAATGCAAATGTTTTTTGGGTGATGCAAGATTGCTCTTGAACCAGGGATGCTCCTGCATCAGACATCTAGGGTTATTGAAAAAGTGAGTCCCTCACTTTGCTGGGGCTAGGGGAGAACCAAGACAGTCCACCTTAGCCTGAGAAATCCATGATGAATCTTCTTCCAGTCTGCTTCACAAGATATTCTTTGTATTGTCTTCCTCTAGTGTTGCGTCCACCTCTGTTGTCCAAAATATCTTCAATCTGCTCTGATGCTTGTTTTGGTAACTGCTTCTTCAAGTCTTCTTCCATGTTGTCACTGAACTCTGCTTCTTGATACTAATAAAGGTCTGCAATGTTGAAAATAGGTGATATACCCAATGTCTCTAGTAATTCCACTTCATATGCATTTCTTGAATCAAATTTTTTGAGTATCCTACAAGGTCCAAACTTCTTCATCTTCAATTTGGTATATGTCCCAATTGGAAATCTTTCATTTCTCAAGTACACCATCACTTTATCTCCAACTTCAAATTCCTTATGTCTTCTCTTCTCATCAGCCTTCACTTTGTACTTACTATTCATATCCTCTAAATGCTTCTTCCTTGATTATGCACTATCTTCATATGATCTACAAAGTCTTCTATTTCTGTACTTCTCTTTTTCTCTGTACTAATATCTCTTAATTCTACTACTGCTCTAGGATTCACTTTGGTAACAATATCAAAAGGTGTTCTTTTGGTACTCATGTTTACTAAATTATTGTATGCAAACTTTGCTTGTGAAAGAATCAAATCCCAACTTCCAGGTTTCTCTCCAACCAAACATCTCAACAAGTTTGCCAAACTCCTATTCACTACTTTTGTCTGTCCATCTGTCTGTGGATGAAAAGTTGGACTGAAATTCAAATATGTCTTCATGTTCTTCTAAAGTGTCCTCTAAAAGTATCCAACAAACTTTGTTTCTCTGTCTAAAACTATACTTAGGTAATCCATACAATCTTACAATCTCCTTGAAAAATAGGTCAGCTACATGCACCACATCAGTTGTCTTCTTACAAGGTATGAAATGAGCCATTTTTGAAAATCTGTCCACCACTACAAATATTGAATCATGTCCTCTCTATGTCTTAGGCATTCCATCATAAAATCCATGCTCATGTCTTCCCAAGGTCTCTCTGGTATTGTCAAAGATTTATACAATCCGGTATTCTGAATACTTCCTTTTGCAACTTGACAAACTCTACAACTCTGCACAAATCTCCAAACATCCTTATGTATTTGAGGCCAAAAGTAATTTTCACTCACCAAAGCCACTATCTTATCAATACCAAAATGTCCTTCCAATCCACCACTATGCTTCTCCTTGATCAAATTATCTCTCATTAAACTTCTAGGTATGCACAACTGACTTCCTTTGAATAACATATCTTCTTGAATGAAATAGTCCACCACTTACTTCTATCTATCACTATAACTTCAAAAAAATGTCCCCTTCAGGGCTTTTCCCTCATAAGGTTTAGCTCTCGGGTCTTTAGCATGCATTTAGGACATCTTAGTTCATATTTTGGCATCCCGATGAAATGAGACCTAAGTTCCATGGCAAATTGGACCTAGGTGGACCCCTTGAGTAGTACCCTACCCAAAATAGGGGGGGAGGACTTGGGCTCCTGTGCCCTAGTCCTACCCTAATTTTTGGCTATTGGTTTATGACCATTATTTGGTCCTTTTGCTGACACGGTAAGTTTTGATTTTTAAAATCTTAGCAGGAGTGCTTGTAGTTACATATAAAAGCATGTTTAGGAATTCATTTGCAAACTAGATGATTACTAGAAAGCTATTGTGTTCTCAAGGTGATTCAAGGCTTTCATTGTGTTGCAAGAGCAAACTTGTCTGTTTTGTGTGTTGATATTTGCATATTTGAGCGTCAATTTCCTCATGAAATGAAGAGCATCTTCCTCCCATGAGAGCTTCACTACAAGGTGACATAATATTGTGTTTTCATCATTGATTCCTTTGGTTTTTGTCTCTGCCTCACAAGGGCATGCACTCTTTATCTAACAACGATGTTTGGAGACTTAAGTGTCCTTCGAGGCTTGATTGAGGCAAGCCTCTAAACACCACAACCCCCAAACCAAGTCTTTTGATTATAGGTTAAAGGTGTTGCATTTGGGAAAAGTGGAGTTGCACGAAGGATTGGTAGGCATCAAAGATTCAGGATCTGAAGAAAAGGACATAGGAGCACTTCCAAGACTTGGGTGTTCACTCTAGTGTCCTCCGCATCTGAGTTTCAGGAAACATAAGTTACAGGGCTGATCAGTGTCAGAAAGAGGTCTGGATTCTGTGAAGAAACTGGCACCTTGGACTTGGGCACCCACTTCAGTGTCCTTGACTATTCCACTTCAGAACCCCAAAAATAGGTATTCTATAATTTGGTATTTTACTCCTATCTGCAAGAGCTTTTTCTATTATTCATCAATTTGTTGTTGTATTTGCATAATTAGGGTTTTAATAGTTAATTGGGCATAAGAGAAGGAAAATTAATAATTAAATTCCCTAATCCAAGTTTTCCTACATCTGCAAGTAACCTAGGGTATGATAGTGCTCATCACTTGACCCTAGATCCTTGAATGTATAGCGGATTTAAACATCTGAAAATCTAAAACATTAACAAATCCAATTTTCCCCTAAACATTTTGGTGAACCTGTGTTTTTGGACTTAAATTGCAACTTTCTGAGTGTGTGTCTTCAGATTTGGATTGATTTTATTCAGTCATATAGTCATTCATTTTATTGCATTGAGAAAAATTTAAAAAAATTAAAAATTTTGAAAAATACAAAAAAAATTGCATTGTTTGGCTTACTAAATTGCATCAATTCTTTCTAAATTTTCCTATTCATGATTTTAGCATCAGATCTGATATAAACTACAAAAAAATCCAAAAATTCATAAATTTGCATTACATGTTCATCGTTTAATTGCTAGGGTTTTGTGGAAATTTTGACAATTTTATATAACCTAGTAATTCCAAAATCTAGGGTTAGTAGGCAAAATATTTTTCTCAGATTTTTCTACTAATTTTAGAGGATCATTCAAATCGACATTTGGCTATAGTCTTGCATTTTAGTGTAAGTTTGTATTTAGATTTAAAATAATTGCAATTTTGCATAGAAAATTTCAACAAAAACTAGCAATTTTGATGCATTTTCATTAAATTTACATGGGCATTTTGCATGTTCAAGATTGAAAATTATTTTCATATGTGAGATTAAGTCAATTTCATCATAAATCAGACTCCAAAACATTCTCATAGCATTTTGTCCCAAGATATCAAACCTAGGGCTTCGAAACAACGATTTTCACTAAATTTGACCTTATCAACTCTCTAAACTTGCACCATAGGTGTGTTGTGAAGGATATTTTTGCACTAATTTGCTTTTATCAGGATAATAATTTTCTTCCCTTTATAAAAAGATTCACAACACCCTTTTAATGGGCTCTTGTAGTGAAAATTCGGTGAAAAACTACACATTTTGGCTATTTTTGCCCTAGGGTTTGACCTAGTTTGCACTCCAAGCATGTTGTGATCAATTTTATGGATTGAGGTGACTGATATTATTGATATTATTTTTTTTACCTCATGAAATTCAATGCAACACCCCTCTTTCTAGGTCTTGGAGTTGAAAGACTGTGAAAAATAGCCTATTTTTGCTATATGTTCACTAGGGTTTTACCTTAAGTGGCACTAAAAGCATGTTGTGTTGGATATTTTTGCATCAAGTGGCTGTTATTACTGATATTATTTACTATCCATCATCATTTTTCCCACAACACCCTTTTTTATGCACTCTTGTATTGAGTTTTGGTGAAAAAAGTGCCTATTTTGACATATTTTCACTATAGTTTGACTTGGCATTATCTTGGATTTGCATCAAGAGTGTGTTGAGAGTGATTATATTGTTGTTTTGGACTGATATTAGACATATAAATTTCTTCCCATTGACTTAAATCCTTACAACATCCTTTGTTTCATTCATTAGCATTGAAAAGAGTACAAAATTCCAAGCATTTTTGGCCGTCAACCATATCCTTCTCCTAGGATTTGTTCTCTTAGTTTGTGTGTTGTGTGTTGTATGATTTTATAAGATTTATAATATGCTGTCCTAAAAACAATATCCCTTTGATAAGAAGTAAAAGATTAATGGGATCTAGTGCTCTTGAAGAAGTTGGTACTTTGGATACCTTCTTTACAAAGGGAGAAACTCAAATTGTGCAAGATATTATCCATCCTCCAACCTCAATGGAAGAATAGACTTTTCATGATGTTGATAACACTATTGAGGCAACATGATATGTATCTGATGAGAAAATAGAAAAATTGGATAAGGAGCTAGCTGAATATCAATAGTTTATGGAAAATGAGAGAATAGTTGAAGAAGTTGTCCCTACAATTCATAACATAAGAGAATTGATAAAAGAAGGAAAAGATGGTATTAATGCAATTTGTGGTCTAGCACATATTGTACAAACCAATATCATGCCAGTGAACGAATGTGTGCAAATGATAAATAACACTCTATCACCATCTCATACTCAAGTTTCGGCACCTATACCGACTACGGGAATATCCACTTTTACGTCAACGATCTTAACAACTAATGCGAACGCTTGTAGTAATGCTACCACTAGTATTGGAGTATCTAATGGCACTAATTACAAATCTTTTGGATTTAATTATCATAATTTGGTTCTCAAAGGGACCTCTTCTATGAATAATTGTTCTCAACCTCCTATCTATTCCACTCAGTTCCAGCTACCTATTACTTACTCCCAACCATCTTCCACCTATCATTATGGCCAACCACCATTAACATATTCTCAGCCTCCGTGTATTGTATCTCAACCACAATCACCTCCTCACCTTGGTTCTAATTCCTCACAACAAACTGCATCTCCCAATGATGCCATCCTAAACCAACTTTTACAGGGCATGACTACTTTGCAATAAAAGGTAACAAATTTGACAAATTCTTCGCAGCCTAGTCTACCAACATATCATGCTCGTAATCTGTTATCCTATGCAATCTTGAGAACTCTTATGCCTGAGAAGTTTGAGACTCCCCGCTTTGAAAAATATGGTGGAAAAGGTGATCCTAATATTCATGTGGTAGCATTTACAGCTATATGTAGTGATTTTTATTTTGAAGAGGATTTGTTAGCAAAACTTTTCCTGCGATCTCTCAAAGATACTTCTTTAGAATGGTTTTTCTCATTGCCTTTGAATTCAATACACTCCTTTTCACAGTTGATTGATCAATTTTTACAACATTTTCAAGCAAATATCGTTCCCCAAGTCACTCTAATTGACTTGGTTCAATGCAAACAAGGTCCTAAAGAAAAGTTGACTGAATTCATTAGTCGATATCAAGGACTATATGTTCAGATTCAGTATCGAATGAAAGATGAGGATGTTCAAAAGATATTCATTACAAATCTACAACCTAATATTCATGATAAGATTCTCTTGATGAAATATAACTCCTTTCAACATTTATGCACCGCTCTTCGTGATTATCAACTTTCATCTAGTCAATATGAAAACCAAAACTCATTGGCTCAAGTTGGCCAATCCTTAGGCAGATCATCACAAAACCATTTAAAGAAAAACAATAATAGGAGTTTCATCAAGATCAATGGACCAGATATGAATGTGTCTGCTATAAATAACCCAAAGAAAATATCATATCACCCAAGAAAGTTTAGTCTGATATCTGAGTCTTATCATTCTATCATGAATCAAGCTATGAGTAACAACATTCTGAAGCTTCCCCCGATCAACCCTATTGATCCTAATAAACAAGGACCCTACTTGGATGCTAATGCCTTTTGTCATTATCATCATACACAAGGACATGACAAAGAACAATGCATGTGTCTTAAACATGAAATACGGGACTTTATTGATTCAAATGTCATCCATGTATCGGGTGTGAATGACAATGGAAACAAATCGTTTGCTCCGTCGAATCAAAATTTACAAATCTTCACTAATCCTGTTCCTAAGCATACCAAAAATAATATGGTGGAACAAGGTTTAATGGAAGTAGATGAGGATGATTACTTAGACTATGATAGCATCATAGGAATGATTGAAGTGGTTAAGAAATAAATAAACAATCCACCTCGTCCTTGAAGAAATGGAATTTATACTGAGGTTCCTCATCCATTATACTTATATGGATCAGGAGATAATCAAGATACATCTGAAAAACAAGAACAACAACCAATACAAATGAGTAAGATGGTATAGGATGATTCCCGTCCCCATGCTCGAAAGATTCAATAACGAAAACTCTATAAAAATTGGAAAAGAGCTAGACGACTATCAAAATTGGAGAAAAGAGTGGTTCCCCTCCTCATAAGCAACAAAAAGTTATATTTACACAAGGAGTAACAAATCAAACATCACACGATAATCAACAAAACATTCATAAGAACCACTCAAATTTTGCATTAAATATGATCAAATACCTCTCCAAGAGGTTCGCGAGCTCTAACATATAATATGAAGACCCTACAGGTAAGTATCTCTAACCCTTTATCTCTATCATGATGTGCTTCCCCTGTGATGTGTTATGTGTTGTTTAGGCCTTCTAGAATGACCTCAGATTCTCCCGTAAGGTTCAGGATACTAGGAGACCGCCTTTGTTGTGACCTTCTTCTATTTGTATCATCATTCTTCTATAGTGCTCTCTCTCTGATTTCCTTGTTGAGTGTTGTGTCTTACGGACATAGCGTCGTGGTTGGTGACCTGGGGGTACCCTCCTACGTGACTATCCCTAAGACACTTTTTTCTCTTCTCTTATTTATTATTTCCCTTCCTCTAGTGTTTCCATCTAGTGGGCGGATGACGACAAACATTTATACTGATGTGGACCTAGTGTCCCTTTCGAGAGAAATCAAAAAATGGACTTAGTTCCTAATATGACGATGGGGTTGTATACTTTATCTGACTCTTGGCTAGTGGAAGCACTCATGCTTTCCACATAGTGAATTTCATGATGTTTCTGTTGCATTTATAAACCTTAACAATACTTGTGCTCTATGCACCTTTGTTTGTCTTTGAATTTGGCCTTGGTGGTACTCGATTCAGAGAGCTTTGTGATATAGCCCTACGGTTATCCTTGAACTCTGAATTCATTGTATAACCTTGGCTCTTTGTGTGGTTAATCATATGCATTGATGTTGTTATTTATTATGATGTTGTAGACACTAACATGTTTCTTGCAGGGATGTGTTTGTGGGAATATTTGGTGATCGTAAAGTACATGTCACCTCTGGGGGCATGGGCTTTGTGAAAGTCAGTGTTCCCTTATGTGTTTTTCTTCCTACCTTAACGTACTTGATATCAATAACTGATATCAACCACCTTAAGGTGGGGGCATATATAAGGTAAGCTGCCTACTGTAAATGTTAGCTATGTGCTTGTCCTCAAGTGCAGTCTAAAGACTTGCTCGATGAGTGCATCCTGCATCCTAATTTTGTTTGCAATCAATCAATCAATCATGTAAGCCCTCTGTACAGGTAGGATATCACGTATATCCTTTTTATCCTAAGCCTTCTACGAAGGTTGGGATGGTGTATTTCTCAGAGTAGATTGCATCATCCTATCATTTTCAAAAGTCCTTTGCAGAGGCAGGGAGCAGTTCTGTGACTAACTCAACCCTTAAGCGTGTTTTTGGTGATTGTTGTGGTGAAGCCCAATCATCGATGTGTGCCTATAATGTGCCTAAGATGGTGTTGGACCTAGAAATAGGTACATTCCATCATTTGTCTACCGTCTTTTCTTTGTGTCTTCAAGTGTGTGTGTTTTGGTGTGCTTGTTTTGTGTTGCATGTTTGTTGCCCCATATGTAGTCTAAAGACTTGCTCAATGAGTGCATCCTGCATTTTGGGAGGTTTTATGTGTCTTACGTGTGTGTCACCCCATATATACAGTCTAAAGACTTGCTCGATGAGTGCATCCTGTATTATGGGAGGTGTGTTTACTTTCCAGTACTTGTATTTGCATTTCATATATGTGAGAAAAAGTAAAGAAAAGCTATCATTTCTGTCTTCCATGCATTAATGTGTCTTCTATGTATTAACTGTCTACTCCATGTTCTACGTGACTATAACTATTTTCTCCATGTTTTGCATGCCTATTACTGTCTTCTATGTGATTGGTGTGTCTTCTCCATGTTTGGTGTGTTTGCTATGTCTGTGACCTTAGTTTAATGCATGTATTGGCCTCGCGTTTATACATACATTAAAGTGGGGGCTAAAAGTAACATCAGAAAATGTCCCCTTGGGGGATTTTCCCTCATAAGGTTTAGCTCCTAGGTCTTTAGCATGCATTTAGGACATCTTAGTTCATATTTTGGCATCCCGATGGAATGAGACCTAGGTTCCATGGCAAATTGGACCTAGGTGGACCCCTTGAGCTGTACCCTACCCAAAATAGGGGGAGGACTTAGGTGCCCGCACCCTAATCCTACCCTATTTTGGGGTAGCCCTAATTTTTGGGTGTCAGTTTATGACTATTATTTGGTCCTTTTGCCAACACGATAAGTTTTGATTTTTAAAATCTTAGCGGGAGTGCTTGTAGTTGCATATAAAACCATGTTTAGGCATTCATTTGTAAACTAAATGATTACTAGCAAGCTATTGTGTTCTCAAGGTGATTCAAGGCTTTCATTATGTTGCAAGAGCAGACTTGTGTGTTTTGTGTGTTGATATTTACAGATCTGAGCATCAATTTCCTCATGGAATGAAGAGCATCTTCCTCCCATGAGAGCTTCACTACAAGGTGACATAATATTGTGTTTTCATCATTGATTCCTTTGGTTTTTGCCTCTGCCTCACAAGGGCATGCACTCTTTATCTAACAATGGTGTTTAGAGATTTAAGCATCCTTTGAGGCTTAATTGAGGCAAGCCTCTAAACACCACAACCCCCAAACCAAGTCTTGTGATTGTAGGTTACAGGTGACGCATTTGGGAAAAGTGGAGTTGCAGGAAGGATTAGCAGGCATCAAGGATTCAGGATCTAAAGAAAAGGACACATGAGCACTTCCAAGACTTGGGTGCTGGCTCTAGTGTCCTCCACATTTGAGTTTCGAGAAACATAAGTTACAGGGCTGATCAATGTCGAAAGGAAGTCTGGATTCTATGAAGAAACTGGCACCTTGGACTTGGGCACCCACTCTAGTGTCCCTGACTATTCTTCTTCAGAACCTTGAAAATAGGTATTCTATAATTTGGTATTTTACTCCTATTTGCAAGAGATTTTTCTGTTATTCATCAATTTGTTGTCGTATTTGCATAATTAGGGTTTTAATGGTTAATTAGGCATATGAGAAGGAAAATTAATAATTAAATTTCCTAATCCAAGTTTCCCTACATCTGCAAGTGACCCAGGGTATGATAGTGCTCGTCACTCAACCCTAGATCCTTGAATGTATAGTGGAGAGGCAGATTTAAACATCTAAAAATCTAAAACATTAACAAATCCAATTTTCCCCTAAACAATCACAAAGGTTCCTTACATGCATTCCAAGGTTCTACAAAATCAGTGTCTCCCCCATACATGTTCTTTAACTGATCAAAACCCAACACTTCAACTCTCATCTCTGTCAACAAGTTTCTTCTTCTACTCAAGGCATCAACAACATTGTTTGATTTACCACTCCTATGCTTCAACACAAAAGTATAACTTTGCATGAACTCTACACATCTCATATGTCTTTGATTCAACTTAATTTGACTGTTCAAATATTACAAAGGTTGATGATCTGTATACAACACAAACTCCTTAGGCAACAAGTAATGTCTCAACTTCTTCAAGGCTTGAATTATGGCATAGAACTCTTGATCATAAACTGAATATCTTCTCCTTGCATCATTCAACTTCTCACTGAAATATGCTACAGGTCTACTTTCTTGACTTAATACTGCTCCAATTGCATTTCCACTAGCATCACAATCAACTTGAAATACCTTATTGAGATCTGGTAATGCCAAAACAAGTTGCTCTATCATTTTCTGCTTCAACAACTCAAACCTTTTATCTACTCCAGAAGTCCACTTGAAATCCTTTCTGTCACCTCTCATTGTCTCTGTCATAGGGTTACAAACTAAACTAAAATTTATAATGAACTTCCGGTAGAAACTAGCCAATCCATGAAATGATCTAACTTCTCCAATGCTCTCCGGTGTAGGCCATTCAACAATTTCTCTCACTTTCTCAGGGTCCATCTTCAATCCTTCCGCAGAAATCACAAATCCCAAATATACCAACCCTTCCTTCATGAAACTACACTTTTTGATGTTTATCAGCAATTTCTCTTCTTTTAGTCTTTACAAAACTTGTCTAATATGCCACAAATGTTCCTCTTTTGTCTTACGAAAAATCAGAATATCATCCAAGTACACAATCACAAACTTACCCAAGAATTTCTTCAAGACTTCATTCATCAATCTCATGAAAGTACTTGGTGCATTTTTCAATCCAAAGGGCATCACTAACAACTCATACAATCCTTCATTTGTCTTAAAAGCAGTCTTCCATTCATCACCTTCTCTGATTCTGATATGATGGTATCCACTCTTCAACTCTATCTTTGTGAAATATTTTGCTCTACTCAAACAATCCATGATATCATCCATCCTAGGTAAAGGAAATCTATAATTAACTGTGATCATGTTTATTTCTCTAGAATCGGTGCACATTCTCCATCCTTCTTAGGTGCTAACACTGTAGGTATTGCACAAGGACTCAAACTTTCTCTGATCAAACATTTCATCAAAAACTCTTGTATCTATCTATTCAGTTCTTCATTCTCTGTAGGTGTCATCTGGTGTGCTGCTTTGTTAGGCAAACTTACTCCCGGTATAAGATCCATGTGATGACTAATATTCCTTATAGGTGGCAATCCATCAAGTACATTATCTAATATGATGTCTTCATACTTTGTCAATAACTCTCTTATCTCCTCCAGTTTAGTTTCCTTCTTCAATGTTTCAGGCTTCTTAGGAATCAAGGCATAACACAAATTCTCATGTCTCAAACCATCTAGGAATTTTCTTCCATCTACCAAATAGATTCTCACATTCCCACATACCACATCTTTAGGATCATCCTCCAAAGGAATCAAAGTAATTCTTTTCCCATTTGTTGTTATAGTATATGTATTCTTTCTCCCATCATGTATAGATTTTCTATCATACTGCCAAGGTCTACCCAACAAGATATGACAAACATACATAGGCATAATATCACACAAGACTTCATCATGATAAGATCCAATACAAAATTTTACCAAACATTGTTCACTCACCAGTACCTTATGATCATCCTGAATCCATGCTATCTAATATGGCTTAGGGTGTTTCAATCTTTCCAACTTCAGCTTAGTCACCATCTCCTCTTAAACTAGGTTATCTGAACTACCACTATCAATCACAACTTTACAGCACTTACCTCCTTATTTGCATCTTGTTCTGAACAAGCACTTTCTCTGTAGTGGTTCCTCATCTGTCTCTACTTGAAATAGTGCTCTCCTCGTCACCAATGATTCTCCTTTCTTAGGTTTACCAATAGAACATGGGTCATCTGGTTCAACAGGTTCTTCAACATAGGTTGTTCTTCCACTATTTTATGTCCTCTTACTTGTACCACTCTGATTACATTCAAATATTCTATGTCCTTCACCTCCACACTTGAAAAAAGTACCTCTAAATGTTCTCTTATCAAATCCTCTTCCTTCTCTTCTGTATCCTTCATTCTGGTATGCACTAGAGTTTTCTCTCCAGTAAAATTTTATGTCATCTCTCTGGTAAGCATTATTATCTCTGTCATCCTTCCTAACTGGGCTATCAAACTTGTTCCACTCCAAAAATGATCTGTCTCCTTTGGAATAAGTCCTACCTCTCTAGAATTTACCTCCTCTTCCCCTCTATCTCTGATCACGCCTCTTATTCATCTTCTCTTCAACTTTTAGGGAAAACTAATATGCTTCCTCCAAAGATGTCATCCTTACCAAACTTAGTTCTTCTTGAATGTTCAATCTCAATCCATTGATGTATTTAGCCACTTTCTCCTTGCTTGCTTCACTATGTCCTGTACTTATGATCATCTTATGAAATTCTTCAATGTACTCCTTCACAGATTTCTCCTTTTGTCTCAGGTTTTGTAATCTTTTCAATAGTTCCAACTCATAGTCAGCAGGTATAAACTGATTCTTCAACTTTGTCACCATTCTATCCTATTTTGTAATCTTTTATTTCCCTCTTCTATTTCTTTCCATATGAACTTCTTTCCACAATATAGCAGCATGTCCTTTCAACTTTATCTTTGCAAATTTCACCTTCTCCAAATCTTCAATTTCCTCATATTCAAAGTATTCTTCCATGTCATTTATCTAGTCAATCAATTCTTCAGGGTTCAAATTACCAATATAGTTTGACACATCAACTCTAGGTCTCTTTCCAATCTTTGAAATAGCTCACAACATCTTTACTTGATCTAATTCTTCTTCTTCATCACCTTCTAGGGTTTTGCCAGTTTGTTCAACAGATTGAAATTCTTCTTCCTCATTGCTTTCAACATTAGGTGTCAGAGTTAACCCTCTTCACCTATCTTCTTCAACAGCATCCAAATGAATTCATATCATTCTCATCATCTCCATCATCTCATCCATTCTTCCAGCCATTGTTCCAATAGTAGCAACTCTCCTCAGCGGCATTCTTCCTAGGATCAAGTGCAAACTACCTTAGGTTCGACGATCGGGCTACAAGGTGACAACTGCCACACAGTCGGTAATCAATTGCAACACAAGCAGTCTGCCTCAATTTGGTGATCTATCCATAGCAAGATCTTATGAAATTTCCTTGCCAAATTTACTTAATTCACTCCCAAAGATTTGAACTTTCGCTCTAATACCACTTGGTGTAGTCACGGTACGAGGGTTCATAGAATGAACTATTCGGACCATGCAGCAAGAGTAAACACAATGGAAACAACTGAAAAAAATACAACAAATCCAGATTCAGTCATTCAGTATATCATAGAATTCAAATAGAAATCAGTCGACAACGTGCGAGCTTACAATTAGGGCTCACAGGCCTGATCACATACATGCACAAGATAAGGCTTTGAATCTCCCTTCACACAAAATCCACACTAAGAATTATGAATCAATTTCTAACTTCCGAACTACTTTTCTAAGGATCTATTACATCAATATATATAAAATCTAGATCAATAGGTTCCTCCGCGTTGGCCAAGGAAGATCACAAATTCTAAAGAAGAGGTGTAACGTGTACACACAGATAGGTCAAACCTAAATGCATAAAACACTTTCAAAAAATGAGTGGAATGATATGTGGATCTCCTGGGAAGGTCACCCACAAACCAAAGATCATTGAATGATGTGTCATTAGGCTCCAAAGATCAGGAAATGCTTCTGCAAGTTTCTCCTTCAGCTGATTGCTAGTGAATAAAAGGATTCTCTGCTCTAAGAAATAGTCAACTTCTGATAGTGATATCTTTCTGGTATTGACATTTGGATCTCTGAATTCTAGATATGATGTAGATGAATGAATGTAGATGCTAAGTCCAACTCCACAAGATCTAAAATGTAACTGTGGTGAAATGTCAGACCAAAAGCACAAATTGCTTCCGACTAAATTGGCTGAACTGAACTAGAAAAGAAACAAACTAAAATTCAAATATTTTTTGGTTGATGCAAGATTGCTCTTGAACTGGGGATGCTCCTGCATTAATTACATTTTAAGACACTCTCAAAACAATAGAGGCAACTAGAAAAATACACTAGAAAACAAGCATGGTCAATCATATAATGCAATGTGGTCTCAACCTTTCTGGCACTTTTCAAAATGGCACTTTTTAGAGAAGAATAATGATTTCACTATGCAATTATAGTTTCAATAATGATTTCCACTCTTTGACAAACATGGGGCTAAGAATCTACTCCAAAACATATGAATCTAAAGGAAATGTACAAATGCCCTCCTCTTAAAGATATAGGTACAAAAGAATAATAGTAACAAAAAATTAAACAAAAGAAACACATAAATACTAAGAAGCCATAGTGAAAAACCAATAATTATGCTGAAATTTGGTTAATTTATAGCTTAATTGATACTGCTAATATTTAGTATTTATAACTTAATTATATTTATTTTATATATAATTTATAGTCTCTAATATAATATTATTTATTATTGTATAGTATATTTTATATAATGTAAATTATTTAATATATTTTAAAAATACTATTATATTATAAAATCATTTATTTATATTAAATATTTATTTATAATTTAATCATATTTATTTTATATATAATATATAATATCTAATATAGTTATATTTTTTATTATATAGCATATTTTATATAATGTAAATTATGTAAAAGTGAGATAGAGAGACATAGAGGAGGCTAGAGAAAGAGAGATATAGAAAGAGGGAGGGAGAGAGGAAGTGAGATAAAGACATAGAGGAGGAAAGAGAAAGAGAGATATAGAAAGAGACACAAAGATAGAGAGAATTAAAGAGAGGAAGAGAGAAAGAGCTCGGTAAAGGAAGAGAGAAGGGGAGAGACAAAGAGATAAAGGGATACATAGAGAGAGTGGAATAGAGAAGTGGAGAGAGATAAAGAGAATGAAAGAGAGAGGAAGAGAGAAAGAGAGGTAGAGGAAGAAAGAAGGGGATACATAGAGAGATAGACAAATACATAGAGAGAGAGAGAGGGATAGGGATAGGGATAGAGATGGAAAGACAAAGAGAGGGATAGAGAGAAAGAGAGGGACAAAGAGAGGGAGGGAGAAAAAGCTAGAGGAGAGAGATAGAGTGATAGAAGAAGAAATAATAATAGAGAGGGATATTAATATAGGGAAAGAGAGGAAGAGAGATAGAGAAGAGAAATAGAGAGATAGAGATAGAGACAGAGAGCAACATAGATATATAGAAAGAGATAGAGAGAGAAGGGGAGTAGGAGAGAGAGGGGAAGGAGATTGTAGAGAGGAATAGAGAAAGAGATTAGTCATGCTAACTAATTGGATTCATTTCATCATTTAGAATAAAAATGAGTCAATATTGTTTGCATAAATGTTTTTCCTACACGTTAAAATTACTTAGAGGCTATCAATTACATTTTAAGACACTCTCATAACAATTGGGGCAACTAGACAAATACACTAGAAAACAAGCATGGTCAACCATATAATGCAATGTGGTCTCCACCTTCCCGACACTTTTCAAAATGACACTACTTAGAGAAGAATAATGATTTCACTATACAATTAAAGTTTCAATAGTGCTTTCCACTCTTTGACAAACATGGGGCTAAAAATCTACTCAAAAACATATGAATCCAAAGGAAATGTACAAATTCCCTCTTAAAGTTATAGGTACAAAAGAATAATAGTAACAAAAAATTAAACAAAAGAAACACATAAATACTAAGAAGTCATAGTGAAAAACCAATAATTATGCTCAAATTTGGTTAATTTGTGTCGTAATTGATGTTGCTAATCTGTATCAATCTACTTTATGCTAAAAAGAAATTGCACCAAACAAAGAAATAATTAAGAAAAGTGATATTCATTGGACAATAGTGGCATTCTCAATCCCCTCTTTTCAAGTGGTAATGTAAACTTTGCTTTGAAAGATGCAAAAGTACATCTCCACATTAAATATTCCTCTATTTTATGTTTTCATCACACAGATGTCTTCTATCTTGAGAAGGATAAACTAAACATTTTTAATATTTATTATTTAATTATTTTTATTTTATATATAATATATAGTCTCTAATATAATTGTATTTATTCTTGTTTTGTATATTTTATATAATGTAAATTATTTAATATATTTTAAAAATAATATTATATTATAAAATCATTTATTTATATTAAATACTTATCTATAATATAATCAGATTTATTATAATTAATATTTAATATAGTTATATTTGTTATTATTTAACATATTTTATATAATGTAAATTATTTAGAAATGAGATAGAGAGACATAGAGGAGGATAGAGAAAGAGAGGGAGATAGAGAGAGAATGAAATAGAGAGGAAGAGAGAAAGAGAGGTAGAGAAAGAGAGAAGGGGAGAGATGGAGAGATAAAGGGATACACAAAGAGAGAGGAATAGAGAAGTGGAGAGAGATAGAGAGAATGAAAGAGAGGAAGATAGAAAGAGAGGTGGAGGAAGAGAGAAGGGGAGAGATAAAGAGATAGATGAATACAGAGAGAGACATAATATAGAGAGATAGACGAATAGAGAGAGAGAGAGATACATATTTTGTTGATACGTAATAATAAGTTTTGTATTAAAATATTAAAATTCTTTTACAGAGTTTTTGTAGAGTATCCACCATGAGAGGAGTTTACAGAACACCACCTTGAAACTAAAAGTCTAACAGTGCCTTTAGAGACCGCACATGGTCAAATTTCAAAGACAAAACAAGACATCAAAAAACAATATCCTATCAACCAAATCCTAGTGCTTTAATTTTTGACCATGCCGATACAAAAAAACTAATAGTAGCTTAACTGTAGCACTTAATCTAGGTACCCATTAGCAAAGGCGAAGGTTTGGAAGTCTACGATTCCACTGCTGGCAAAGGAGTGCTCCATCTTCAAGTTCTACAGTAGAAATTTCACTCCAACTGTCATGGTCTGTTTGTGCTCCACCAAGGACATACCCTTCAAATCCAGCATAAAAGGGTAGTATTTCACTACTTCACCTGGCTTGTAGAAGGAGGGGAAATCTTTGGGCCTTGGCACCTCCATTCCAAAAACTGCAATAGTGAGAGTCTCTTCCAACCTGACCATTAACTCCGCATAGAAAAACCTCTTCATCAGTGCCCCAGTATCCTTCTTCGACATACGAATCTCCAATAGGACCACCAAGAATATGGAAGTAATGGTGGTGCCAACCCACTTAACTTCATCATTCTTGATGAAATCTTTACCTAAAATCATTTTAACTGCCACTAGAATTAGCAGATCACATTTCTTCAACATCCGCTTGAGTCCTTGGTCGGTAACCACCCCACAGAAGGCAATCTCTCAGACAGAATTGTCCAACTGAATTGGGGTATCCGCACCTATATTCGTCAATGTCTCAATTGACATTTTAACAATCAACTTAGATTGTTCTCCCATTTCCACCAATTGATCAAGATATTGCTTGACAGAAACCCTAAGAGCTCTTCAAGTAAAAGCCAATTACTCAGCCGATATCTATTAGAATTGTTTTGCTTCCCATGTCTTATCAAAGAGTAATGTTGCCAGTTTGTGTTAAGTCTATCATGACAGAGCCAACTCAATCGACTCGTGGAAACTAACAGACCAACCCCAAAGTGATCCTTTTAATGAGTCCATTAGTCAGTTTGAAATGATGGAAATGTCTCTAAAAGTGGGCTTTGTGAAAATCAATACTTTTCAATCATTGCTTGAGTTGTCCTATCTTCACGTCCAGTGCCAGCTATGCCTAATGGTATGACAAGAAGGCAAGTATGCCATGGCCTTGCTACATCAAATGTGTGGATAGGGCACCCACCTAACCACCCACTTGTCCTGCTTAACTGGAAAGTTTCTTAGTTTCTTTGATTCTCTTGCCATCTACACCCAAATTTGAGAACTCATCTGTTTCAACATTACCTTCTCTTAGTATATGATTTACTATCACTAATTCAAATTTATCTATCAATTCCAGTGCAATTTCTAGTTTGGCTATCAATTTCTAATTTATCATGCTTTGTGAGTGGAGAGAATTGATTATAAAAAGAGAGTCACCTTCGATCACAATTTTCTTGATGTTTAACTCTAGACATAAATTTAGCCCCATGATCAAAGCTTCAATCTCGGCCATATTGTTTGTGCCAAATGGAAGAGGCTCCACCATATTGCCAATGCAGCTATTATTCTAGTCCCTTATAATACACCCTTCTCCTGATATGCCTGGGTTGCCTCAAGAGGCACCATCAAAGTTTAATTTGTACTAGCTAGCCTCAGGAGGAGACCATTTGACATTTCTCCTTTTTTCTTCCATTTTTTGAGCCTCCATCCCCACAAATAGTAGGTATAATCAAACTATTCCAGCTTCGATGCATCTTGGTGTCCCATTCTGTGAAAGAGGAATTTCTAGAAGTCGGGTCCACCAAACGTGAGTTCACCAATTCTACCAAACATGTTTCAATCTTGTTTTGAAGAGACTGAATGGGCATTTCCTTATTTTGGAATAAACATTTGTTTCATTCTTTCTAGATTTCCCATATTAACATGGAGGGGCTAGCAACCCAAAGGTTGTGGTACAAAGCTTGTTTGTGCATAGATGGCCATGCAATTAACCAATCTAATAGGTTATTAGGTGGTGTCGTCTGCCATTGAAACTTACCTAGTAACCAAATCCAACAATTTTGGGTGAAAAGGCAATTCAGAAACAAATGATCTCCATTCTCCTCATCATTTTTGCAGAGAATGCACCTGGATGGGCCTTGGAAACCTAGTCTATTAAGTCTATCTGTTTTGAGAGCACGACCTTGTGATGCCAGCCATAAAAAGATGCTAACCTTGGGTAAGTATACAGCATTCCAATAGAGCTCTCTAGGGAGTTTTACCTCTATGTCCTAGCTTTCAAAAAAAAATTGTACCCTTCTTTAGCACTATAGGTTCCAGATGGAGACACATCCCACTGTAACTCATATTGACCTTTCCTTAAGCAAATAATGTGTTTAGACAAATTTTCTCCAAACATTTCAACTTCCCTTTGTTCCAAACCCAAGATGTTCGAGTTCTTCCAAGGAGCATTGATAATACCTTCCTGAGAATTAAATGATAAATAGTCTCTTACCTTATCCCCCCATACCTATTTTGTTACTCTTTTTATGTTTGCCAGCTCCACTCTATCCACCAACTTAGGGTAACCTGCCCAGGAGTCTACCCAGAAATCGACAAATCTTCCATCTTTCAAATCCCAGGTTAGATGCTCTAAAATCAAATCCCTGCAGATAATGATGAAGTTCCAAATTCTGGACCCTTTGGGGAGTATTCTGGAGGTGAAGATATTGTTTTCACTCTCGTCCAGATACTTGGCCTTTACTAATTTGACCCATTTGAGATTTTGTTTAGTGTGAATGCCCCATACAAGATTTGCCCCAAGTGCCTTATTTTGAAGGAGTAGATTTTTCATTCCTGGACCATCTCTCTCTTTGCTATTACAAATGTTTCTCCATTTTACTAAAGGAAATTTATGTTGATCCGAGGATCCTTGCCAGAAATTTTTTTTCATCTTCCTGTTTAATTTCTTGCTAGCATCTATGGAAAGAGGAAGGCAAGAAATCAAGTAGGTAGGTAGAGTAGCTATTACAGATTTAAGTTTGGTCAAGTGACCTACCGATGATAACCAATGGTCCTTCCAAGAAGTTGCCTTGTTGTTCACTTTTTCTATCAGGCTATCCCAGATGTTCCCTAGTTGGATTCCTTTAGCCAAGGGGATTCCAAGATATTTGCAAGGAAGTGAGCCTTTCTTGAATTTTAATATTTTTAGAATCTGATTCTCTTTCCTTACATGAGTGTTAAAGAAGAAAACCTTTGATTTTTCCAAACTCACTTCCTGACCTGAGGCTAGAGAATAATTGTTTAGAATTTCCTTGAAATTTTGTGCCTCCCTTTCCTGAGCGATGCCAAAGAGCATAGTGTCATCAGCAAATTTTTGATGAGTGGCTTCTAGTAAACCACTAGTGATCTTCATTCCTATCACCTTCCCAAAATGTCATGCACTATAGATTGATCTTCCAAGCACCTCAACCATTATTATAAATAAAAAGGGGGAAATTGGGTCCCCTTGATGGAGCCCTCGAGAAGTATTGAAGAAACCTTCTAGTGAGCCATTTAGGAGGACTGAATACCTTGGGTAGGCTATCCAATTGAAAATCTAGTTCAACCAAAACTTGTTGAAACCAAAGCCTTCCATTACCTTGAAAATAAATCACCAATTAACCCAATCATAGGCCTTTTAAATATCTAATTTGATTATCATAGCTTGTTTCTTTAATTTTTGAATTGAGTGAATTACTTCTTGAGCTATGATGACTCCATCTAGAATTGATCTATCGAGGACAAAGCCAGTTTTCTCTTCTAAGATGATGTCGAGTAGAATCTTCTTAAGCTTGTTTGCCACTATATTTGCCAGGATCTTATAAATAGTGTTGGAAAGAGCAATCAGTCTATACTCATCCAACAAGCTAGGTTTCTCCTTTTTTGGGATGAGGGCAATGAAGGTGTTATTTATTTCTTTGAGAACCTGCCCCAAGCTTCTAGATTCCTCAATAGCCTTAGTAATATCCTTACCCATGATATCCCAACACTTCTAGAAGAAGCTGGCAGGGAAACCATCCTGTCTTGGAGCTTTGTCTGGGTGGAGCTGAAAAAGAGCTGTCTTAACTTCCTCCTCTAATAATTTGTTGTTCAACATATCATTATGACCAGTCTAGGTATATTACCCAAGAGGTCCCTTTGAACTGGGAAATTGGTCCCTGATTCATTCAACATGTTTGAAAGTGTTTCACCACTTCTAGTTTGATGTCCTCCAATTTGTCAAGAGTTTGACCATCCCTTGATTTGATAATTGTAATCCTATTAATTTTCCTACACAGCTTGGTGGAATTGTGAAAAAACTTAGTATTCTTATCCCCAGATCTAAGCCAAACTTCCCTAGATTTTTGTCTCCAGAAGATTCCTCCTTTGCTAACAAGTCGTTCAGTTTCTTCATTAGTTCTTTTTCATCCAAATAAGATTGATTATCCATACCATTCTCAATAATTCTTTTAGAGAGGGACTTTAGCGCCTCTTCACAAATCTATTTTTCCTCAAATATGTTCTTGAAGTTTTCCTTGTTCCATTTTTTTAAGTTTTGCTTGATGACTTTCAGCTTGGAAGCAATGCAGAACAACTTTGAACCTATAGAATGGCAATCATCCTACCAAGACTTTATTTGTTGAAGGAAATTTGGATCCTTGAACCAAATGTTCTCAAACTTGAAGGGACATCTGGCAGGTCCCCTTTCCTTGACAATGTCCAAGCCCATAGGGAAATGATTTGATCTAAAGATCAAAAGAATCTGGCAATACATGGTAAAAGGGCAAAGGCTGAGGTCCCCTTTAAAGAGAAATCTATCCAACTTTTCAACAATATTGCAAAACCCCAGCATTCTATTGGTCCAAGTATACTGCCCATTCCCCATCTATATTTCAATTAACAAATTTATCTCCACAAAACATTCAAAGTCTACTTGGGATTGCAATTTTCTACCCACACCACCCTTTTTGTCTGAAGAGTTTAGGATTGCATTAAAATATCCTCCCAGCATACAAAATTCAGGCTCTAAAAGCCCACAAATATTATCCAATTCTCTGCACACAAGCATCTTTTGGATACAGTTATTTGGACCATAAACATGCACAAGTATAAAACACAAATATGAAGCTAGGCTTCTTACCTTGCATGATATCCAGTGCTTTCTTGAGGCCAGTTCTTCCAAAATGACCGATTGGGGCTTCCACAAAATTAATAGGCCTCCAGAGGATCTATTAGCATTGACCCCAATTAATCTACATTACTTCAATTTTATTCAAAGACTTGCTTTTTCTTCTTCACCAAGTTTAGTCTCTTGCAACAGATAAATATCTAGCCACAGAGAGTTCAAATGATGTCTAACAAGGCATTACTTGTTAGGGGCATTTAGGCCCCTAATGTTCCAAGATATGATTTTCATGGTTGTTCAAGAAGGGACTCACCCTTCCCTACTTTAAGCATTAAATTGATTTTCCTCTGACCAACTGCTTCCCCGTCCCATTTCAGTTTCTCTTGGTTAGGAGGTCTACCTCTCTTTTTACAATCACCACAATCAGGGGAAGATTTGTTCAGCTCCTTAAGGCCTAATCTAATCTTTTCTTGAGTTGCATCTGTTGGGAGGGTCAATGTCTGCCTCTTGTTTATGTTTTGCATAGCATTTTGATAACTAAGAGGGGGGGTGAATCAGTTATCTTAATTAATTTAACTTTCTATTCTTCAAATTAAATAAGCATGCATAACCAAGAAAGCAAAAATGAACACAATACACATAACACAGTGATTTTGACATGGAAAACCCTGTTAAGGGAAAAAACCACAGGGTGACTAACCCAAGATTGTATTCTCTGTTAAAAGAATAAGATAGTACAAAATGGCACTTGCCATTTAGGGCTCACTACCTAAGCACACTGCTCACAAGAGGCTCACTGCCTACAAGATACAAAGAAAGTAACTAGGTAATCAAACTGATGAGAAGCATCCACATATGCTAAGGTTCAGTTCCAGTTAGGCTTAATACACTGATCTACTGCACTTCATTCTTCCTTTTCTTTAGTGTTGTTGTCCTGTCACATACCGGACCTGTATTACTGCTTCCACACTACTCTCTACTTTTCTTCACACACCACACACACCTTCGCATCCAAATCCATCTTGTATATATATCCACACCAATGATTTCAACACCTTTCTAGTCGGCATCCAGAATAGTCCATATTTTCCCAAACTCTGGTCTGTCAGCTAAATCCTTGCTTATCAAGTGATGCGTATCAAGGAGATGCTTAAAGAAGTCATCAATCATGTCAGCCATCCATGAATAATCTCTCAAGAAACTTGATCATCATCAATATCTCATCTGGAAAAAGGTCTAATGCTCTACCGGTCAGTTCTTCCTCAGTCTACTCTGTCAAACAGGAACCCAACACTTAGGAGTTCATATCTTCTCACTCTTTCATCACCGGAGGCTCAATCTATGGAATCTATTAGTCATGGTACTCCTCTTGACTTTCCCAAGTCTACACTTTGCTGAGATACTCCCTCTAAGAGATCTGGACCTGATTGTCAGACCTAGCTGCATGCTTTGTTCTTACTTACCGGACCACAACACTCTTCAATCTGACTTCTGGTATAGGCACACCATGTCCTGCGGATGGGTGGGATGAACTTTGTTACCATCAATGACAACAACCATGAGGCTACACTATGTCTCTTTCCAAAAATCTCCCCCTTTGGCATTGATGGCAACACTTAGTGAAAAATGACTAAGTGTCACACTACACTCCCCCTTGGCTGATGCTCTGTTCTAATATACATTTTACCGGAGCTCCCCCTTAGCTAGATTCCACATTTTTCACTGCTCCTCACTTCCCCTTTGATATCAATGGCAAAGGGTAGGGTCCGCACACCACAATTTCCCAAAAACAATCTATACTTGGCCGCATAAACATACATACATGTTTTACTTACATATACTGAATTATATCTGCAAAAGTGGTTTTCAACTGCACCACTTTTGTCACCCAACTCTTCTTCATCCTGTCCAAAATTAAGATGTGACCACTCAAAAGGAATGCAAAAGCTTCTACCCTTTTTAGATCTGTCGGATCACTGGTCCAGGCTGTTGTCTGAGCATCAGTTAGGGCCTCATGCATGGCCTCTAACTTAGGGATAATTATTTGTCTAAGTTCACTTAGTCTGCTTATTCTATTTTTCTTCTCCTTCTCAAGCTTCTTTATTTCATTTATGACTGCAATAGTCTGACACTCTTGATTTACTATGGAAGAGGAGAGAGGATCAAAACTTTGAGAGAAACTTAGTAGTTTATCCTCTTGCTCTTTTACTTTCTTCTCAATATCCATTGTTACTTTGGACCAAGATAAACAAAATTTATATATATCTCTGCCATCTTTAAGAGCATTTTCTAAGCTATTTATCCCAATATCCATAACTCTCCTATCATTTGATATTAGAGCCTGCACTTCAGAGAATCTCTTATCCAAAAATTCCTTCCGGACTTTCCCTTCTGCTGCTTTCTCTAAAGATTCAAAATGTGTATTAACAGAATTTACAAGAGACTTTAGATTACCAGATGTGGAGGCTGAAGGTGTTGATAACTGAGAGGGGGGGTGAATCAGTTATCTTAATTATTTTAGCTTTCTAAACTTCCTTAATAGTTAATGCAGCATCAAATCAAATAAGTAAACATAACCACGAAATGGAAATAACATCAATACACATGACACAATGATTTTGACATGGAAAACCCTGTTAGGGTAAAAACCATGGGGTGATTAACCCAAGAATGTATTCTCTGTTAGAAGAATAAGATAGTACAAAATGGCACTTGCCAATTAGGGCTCACTACCTGAGCACACTGCTCACAAGAGGCTCACTGCCTACAAGAGACTCACTGTCTACAAGGTATAAGGTGACAAGATACTTGAACTGATGAGAAGCATCCACACATGCTGAGGTTCAGTTCTGGTTAGGTTCAATACACTGATCTGCTGCACTTCATTCTACCTCTTCTTTGGTGATATTGTCCTGTCACATTCCGGACCTATCTTACTGCCTTCACACTACTCTTCTTCTTTTCTTCACACTTGCCAACACACACCTTCACATCTAAATCCATCTGGTATATATATCCACACAAGTGATTTCAACACCATTCTAGTCAACATCTGGAATAGTCAATATTACCCCAAACTATGATCTATCAGCTGAATCCTTGCTTGCCAAGTGATGCGTATCAAGGAGATGCTTATAGAAGTCATCAGTTATGTCAGCCAATCATGAATGATACCTTAGGAAGCTTGATCACCATCAATATCTTATCCGGATTAAGGTCTGATGCTCTACCGGTCAGTTCTTCCTTTGTCAACTCTGCCAAATGGGAATCCAACACTTAAGTGCTCATGTCTCTTCACTCTTCCATCACCGGAGGCTCAATCCCTGGAATCTGTCAGTCAAGGTACTCCTCTTGACTTCCCCAAAACTGCACTTTACTGAGATACTTCCTCTGAGAGATTCGGACCTGACTATCGGACCTTGCAACATGCTCTATTCTTGTTTACCAGACCACAACATTCTTCAACCTGACTTCCAGTATAGACATATCATGCCCTGCGGATGGGTGGGATGAGCTTTGTTGCCATCAATGACAACATTCATGAAGCCATATAGTGTCTCTTGCCAACAATCTCCCCCTTTGGCATTGATGGCAACACTTAGTGAAAAGTGACTAAGTGTCACACTATACTCCCCCTTGGCTAATGCTCTGTTCTTATGTATATTTTCTGGAGCTCCCCCTTAGCTGAATTCCTCATTTTTCACTGCTCCTCACTCCCCCTTTGACATCAATGGCAAAGGGTGGGGTCCGCACACCAAAATTTGCAAAAACTCAATCTATACTTAATCGCATAAGTATATTATCCGGTTCTACTTTACATATACTTTAGTATATCTGAAAAATTATTCTTCAATTGTACAACTTCTGTCGCCCAACTCAGCTTCATCCTATCCAAATTGAGATGTGACCACTCAACAGGAATGCAAAAGTTTCTACCCTCTTCAGATCTGTTGGATCACTGGTCCGAGCTGTGGTTTGAGCATCATTTAAGGCTTCATGCATGGCCTCTAACTTAGGGATAATTATCCCTCTAAGTTCACTCAACCTACTTATTCTATTTTTCTTCTCCTTCTCAAGCTTCTTAATTTCATTCAAGACTGCAATAGTCTGACATTCTTGATTTATTATGTAAGTGGTAAGAGGATCAAAATTCTGAGATAGTCTTGTTAGTTTATCCTCCTGTTCTTTCACTTTCTTCTCAATCTCCACTGTTACTTTGGACCATGATAGACAAAATTTATACATTTCCCTGCCATCTTTAAGAGCATTTTCTAAGCTCTTTATCCCTATATCCATATTTCTCCTATCATTTGTTATTAGTCCTTGTACTTCAGAGAATCTCTTTTCCAAAAACTCCTTCCAGACTTTATCTTCTGCTGACTTCTCTAAGGAATCAAAATGTGTGCTAACACTATTTACTCGAGATTTGAGATTACCAGATGAAGAGGCTGAGGGATCCTTCTGAAAAGATGGCATGATCTTCTCCAATACACCGGATGCAGTTTCTATGAGCTTGCAGTCTTCCATGTGAGACTTCAAAAGTCTTTCTTTTGCCTTTTCTGAAGTAAAGGATGCTAGCTCATGGTTTGAACCAGGGAGAGGGAGTCAAAATTGAACGGTCCTTGAAGAAGTTCCAGTTCATCAAATTCCATCATCTCCTTGGTTAAGAATTCTTTGACTGCTTCTGCTATGTCTCTTGTCGGTGACAGGGTTTTTTCCCCTTATGCAACCTTACCACTATCATCTGTGGTCTTTTCTGTTGGCATTTTCTCTCCTTTTGCAACCTTACTTCTATCATCTTCTTTTTCCTTCTCCTCTACTTCTTAATTGATCTTCTCTTCTACTCTTTCTTCTTCTTTAGATCCGGAGTCTGCAGGAGAAACCGGATGAGAGATGTTTGCTTGTTCATGGACTTTCTCTCCTGGAGCAGAGGATTCTAAGTCCTTATCTTTCTCTTCACCTATCTCCTTTACCTCTTCTGCTACAGTCTCAGTGGATTCTTCTTTGTTATCCATTCCTGAGGGATCATCACCTAAATCCTCTACAACAGGAATATTGAATCTTTTATAGGCATTCCAGAGGATTTCTTCTATTTCTTTTGCCACTTTATCAGTTTCTTCAAGTATGAGCTGATTCATTCTAGCCTTACTCCGGAACTCATCCTTCCAATCTTTGAAGATCATATCCATTTGTTTCAGTGTAATTGAAGGATAGAGCTGAATAGCTATCTGTTCTCTAATCTCTAAGTCCTTAGCCTTGGCATTTTCTTTTCTCATTTCAAGTTCCTTCTCTAAACTTTTAGGAATTAGAGAAATTATTTCAATAAATTCTTTATTGTATATGTTCAAGTACTTAACTGTGGCTTCCTCCAAGATCTTTCTATCTGCATCATTATATGCATCATAGAATTCTATTACTGGTTGTAGGTTCCCATCCACAGTAACTGCTTTAACTACATCATCTAATGACAGAGTGGACCTTTCAACAAACTTTTCTGCCTCTGTCTCCTTGGTTTCACTGGATACTTTCTTCTTCTTCTTCATCTTCTTGATCTCTTCATCAAATTCTGTCTCTTCATCATCCTTCTGACTGATGTAAGACCTTGTTGCCTTTGTCTTTGTTCTCTCTTCACCTTTATCGGATGATTTTGCTTCTGATTTTGATACCTTTGAGCTCTTAGTAGTGGTGGATGCAGAGCTCTTAGAGGATCTGGTCTGGGAGGGGGCTTCTACTGGAGCACTTTCTTTTTCTACCTTTTCCCTTTTTTTTCTACCCTTTCCATCTTATCCCTATTTGCATCAAGTGCATCTTTTGAGATGCCATAATTTTTGGCAACATTCTCTACTTCTTTTCTCACTTTTCTCTTCATCTACGGTTGCCTTAGCTCCACATGAACTTTTACACTTAGTTCTTGGTAAGTTCCAAACCTTTCTGCCTTAGGATCTTTGGGTTGGCTCAGCAGATGTTGGATATGTAGTTCTAGGATTTTCTCATCAACCTCATACCCCATTGGCATGATCCATACTATTCTTGGTTCTACTACCTCCATCAAACATTAATCAGTATCTACCATAAAGTACACTGTATCCTTGTATTTTTCAACTAGGGATTGGGGAATTCTTTCTCTAGCCTACATCATGCTTTGGAAGTTTTTGAAATAACCCCACAGTGTTGTGTTTTGTGCCTTGGAATCACTAAGCCCATGCAAGTAATCTCTGATTTGAATTGCAATAGGTCTATCATTTTGCCATACCCAACCACTGGATCTAGGTAGCTCATTCATAAAGTAGAAGAACAAACATAGTATCAGCCCACCATACTTGAAAGAGTTCTTCTTGTCCTTCTTGATCTTTTGTAGGTTTTCCATTTATTGGCTCAGAAGTAGCTCACAAAGATCATAATCTACATTCTTTCTCAACATTTCATAAGTAGTGTAGATTGTTGTTCCAGATATAAAATTTTCTCTGCTGGAGTGGTATATCTTGTAGCCAATAATCATGGAGGCAAACTTGATGCCTGGATCTGTGATATCCTCAACTATCATTGCTCTTTTATCAAATTTAGATATGCTAGCCTCAGTCACAGTTTGGTTTTAACTAATTTGAGAGTAGGTATCCCACCGGTTGAGTGTAATCTGATCACTGCCCTAACGGCATCCTTAGTGATTTTAAATAGCCTGTTCAACCATATGAAGTTATCATACATACCAGACCCATTCATCTCCAACAAAGTAGGGGAAATGGATGCACTGACTGAAATGTTTATCCCTGATGGCCTTGTATTGGGGTTTGAGATCAAATGAAGCATCTATTAGTTCCTTGTGGTAGATATCCATCATCTTGGATTCACCAAATTCTTCAATGTTTGCATGAATGTAAACCCTAACATCTTCTACATGCAGAATTTCATGTGGAATGCTAGAAAAAGCACCTAGGGGATCAACTTCTAGGGATTTATAGGGATGTTTTCTAAATTTAGGGTGCGGCCTATCAGAAATCTTTACAACATTTGGAGTAGCCATCTTCAAAAGATTTACAGAGAGATATTAACAACAGAAAATACCTTTTACGCTTCTAGGGTTCGTTGAGTGAGCTAGATTAATTTGCTGGATGAATTGACTTCAACGGTTGATCTTTGAGAAAATTGAAACAATTTGTTGTAGAGCTCCTTTTCTTTTCTTCTTGAATGCAAATGTGCAAATGATGAATGAATGAACCCTTTTATTTCTAGGAAAGCCCTAATTCCATACTGCAATAAATGCGCAACTTAAGTCATTTCGGTTGCCTTGTTCTTCTTATTCTGAGATAGATCTTTTTCAAATCACTGAGATACACTTAGAGTTATTCTTCGGTGAATAGTGACAATCTATCTTCCTTTCCCTAATCATTTGATCTATCTGCAGATCAAGATTCCATAATTTTTGAATCAAGCCAGATCTAATTGTGAGAATCTTGTTTTTACCGAATGACTGTTAAACTAGATCAAACTTAGTAGATTAGACTCTTCAAATCTTCTTGCAGATCTTTCATATCTTTACCAAACCTACTTTAGATGTTTCTCTAAGAACCCTTTAATCCGCAACTTCCCATGTGCCAATTTCAGGCACCAAATGACTAGTTGGGGGAATTGGTTTTTCTTAGTGACTCCCCCTGAGCCAGAGCTCATCTATTCAATTTCTGGAAGGATTATCAGCACTAGATTCTGGTGTGGATCCATCTCCAACATTCTTTGTGCTTCTCTTCACCCAAATCTTATTCATATCCCTTTGAATTTCATCCACGTTCACTTTTCCTTTTCCTTTGTCTTGGTTATGATTATGTTGTTCCGGACCCCTTTTGTCTTGATTCTTACTTCTACAGAATTTGGCAATATGACCAGATCTATTACAATTATAGAAAACAACATTTCTTTGCATATTTGACTGATATCCTCTTGATCTACACTAATTAGCCATATGTCCCACTCTATTGCATGCAAAACATCTACCATTGAATGAATTGTTCATTTGCATATTTCTACACTCATGAGATTTGTGACCATACCTTTTGCAATTGAAACACTATTTGGAGAAGGATGAATTAGTCTGATTCATTCTTCTTCTGCACTAATTTTCTTTATGACCAAAGTTATTGCAGTTGTGGCAGTATCCATTGAAGGATGGATATCTTTGAGCATTTGGTTGCCTTACCGGAGGTCTTCTAGGTCTGTTCCTTGGATTTCCTGATCTAGAGTTCTTCTGACCGGATCCGGAGCTTTCACCTTTCTCATATCCCAAGCCATGCTTGTCATCTACCCTCTTTTGACTTTCAAGAAGAACTTCAAGTTGAGAAGAGCTTATCTTGAATTTTTCTTTGTATTCATTTGTTGTTTGAAGATCCTTTTTAAGAATTTCTATTTGATCCTCAAGTTTTTCTTCATTATCTCTAGCATCTTCAAGATCAGATTCTGGATGTCTGATTATTCTATCCATTTTATGGTAGTCTTCTAATTTTTCCTTGAGAGATTGTCTTAGATCATCTTCAGGTTTTCTTTTCTCATCAATTTCCTGGGTGAATTTCATAACTCATGATTCCATTTCATGTCTTACCATAATGACCTCCTTTGATAACTTTTCACATAGCTTGATTTTATCCTTTAGGTCTTCATTTGTATCATTGGTTTCACCTTGACTTGCTAATTGCTAAATTAGATCCTTTCTCTTTTTCATAGAGATACTCAGTTTCCCTTTTAATTCATTTATGAAATCATCAGCCTATTTAAGTCTTTCCTTCAATTCATTGACTTCAGAATTAGATTCTTCAAGATCATCTAGGGCAAGCTAAAGTTGTTTCCTCATACCATACATATCCATTTGAATTTCCAGATCTTCCTCAAGATGTTAGGCTCTATTTGGAGAAACTTGGCTCTGATACCAATTGTTGATAACTGAGAGGGGGGATGAATCAAAACTTCCTTAATAGTTAATGCAGCATCAAATCAAATAAGCAAACATAACCATGAAATGGAAATAACACCAATACACATGACACAATGATTTTGACGTGGAAAACCCTGTTAGGGGAAAAACCATGGGGTGATTAACCCAAGAATGTATTCTCTGTTAGAAGAATAAGATAGTACAAAATGGCACTTGCCAATTAGGGCTCACTGCCTGAGCACACTGCTCACAAGAGGCTCACTGCCTACAAGAGACTCATTGTCTACAAGGTATAAGGTGACAAGATACTTGAACTGATGAGAAGCATCCACACATGCTAAGGTTCAGTTCTGGTTAGGTTTAATACACTGATCTGCTGCACTTCATTCTACCTCTTCTTTGGTGTTGTTGTCCTGTCACATTTCAGACTTGTCTTACTACCTTCACACTACTCTTCTACTTTTCTTCACACTTTCCAACACAAACCTTCACATCTAAATCCATCTAGTATATATATCCACACAAGTGATTTCAACACCTTTCTAGTCGGCATCCACAATAGTCAATATTATCCCAAATTTTGATCTATCCGCTAAATCCTTGCTTACCAAGTGATGTGTATCAAGGAGATGCTTATAGAAGTCATTAGTTATGTTAGCCAATCATGAATGATACCTTAGGAATCTTGATCACCATCAATATCTTATCCAGATTAAGGTCTGATGCTCTACTAATTAGTTCTTCCTCTGTCAACTCTGCCAAACGGGAACCCAACACTAGAGTGCTCATGTCTCTTCACTCTTCCATCACCAGAGGCTCAATCCCTAGAATTTCTCAGTCAAGGTACTCCTCTTGACTTCCCCAAAACCATACTTTACTGAGATACTTCCTCTAAGAGATCCAGACCTGACTGTCGGACCTTGCCACATGCTCTGTTCTTGTTTACTGGACCACAACATTCTTCAACCTAACTTCCGGTATAGACATATCATGCCCTGCGAATGGGTGGGATGAGCTTTGTTGCCATCAATGACAACATTCATGAAGCCATATAGTGTCTCTTGCCAATAGAAGGATCCTTTTGAAAGGATGGCATGATCTTCTCCAATACACCGGATGCAGTTTCTATGAGCTCACAATCTTCCATGTGAGACTTCAGAAGTTTTTCTTTTTCCTTTGCTTGAGTAAAGGATGCTAGCTTCATGGTTTGAACTGGGGTGAGGGAATCAAAATTGAACGGTCCTTGAAGTAGTTCCAATTCATCAAATTCCATCATCTCTTTGGTCAAGAATTCTTTGAAAGTTTCTGCAGTGTCTCTTGCCGGAGATAGAGTCTTCTTCACTTCTGCAGTCTTAGAACTATCCCCTGGAGTCTTCTCTGTTTAGCCTTTTTCTTTTTCTCTTACTTCTTCTTCTTGACTAGTTTTCTCCTCTATTCTTTCTTCTCCTTTAGATCCGGAGTCTAAAGGGGAATCTGAATGAGAGATATTTACTTCTTCTTGGACTTCCTCTTCCGGAACAGAGGAATCTAAGTTTTTAGCTCTCTTCACTTGTCTCATTTGCCTCTTCTGCCACTATCTCAGTAGATTCTTCTTTGTCATCCATGGCAAAGGTTTCATCACCTAAGTCCTCTATGACAAGAATATTGAATCTTTTATAGGCATTCCTGAGGATCTCTTTAGTTTCTTTTGCCACTTTGTCAGTTTCTCCAAGCATAAGATGATTCATTCTAGCTTTGCTCTGGAACTCATCCTTGTAATCTTTGAAGACCATGTTTATTTGCTTTGGAGTGATGGAGGGATAAAGTTGGATAGCAATCTGTTCCCAAATTTCTAGGTCTTTTCCCATGGCATTGTTCTTTCTTATTTCAAGTTCCTTTTCTAGACTCTTAGGAATCAGAGATATAATTTCAATGAATGCTTTGTTGTAGATGTTTAAATACCTGACTGTAGCTTCTTACAGGATCTTCTGATCAGTTTCACTATAATCATCATAAAACTCAGTCATTGGTTTCAAGTTCCCATCCACAGTGACTGATTTGATTATATCATCAATGTAGAGAGTAGGCTTTTCAACAAATTATTCTGCCTTCTCTTCCTTGTCTTGACTAGTAGAGGGTTCACCAGATGTTTTCTTTTTCTTCTTCATTTTCTTTACTTCCTCATCTATTTCTGTCTCTTCATCATCCTTGAGGCTTGTGTATGATCTTGTAGCCTTTGTCTTTGTTCTCTTTTCTCCTTTACCAGATGATTTTGCTTCTGGTTTTGATGCCTTTGAACTCTTAGCAGTGGCAGGTGCAGAGCTCTTAGAGGATCTGGTCTAGGAGGGGGCTTCTACCGGAGCACTTTCTTTTTCTGCTTCTACCTTTTCTTTCTCTACCCTTTCCATCTTCTCTTTGTTTGCATCAAGTGCCTCTTTTGATATTCCATGCCTCTTGGCAAATTCTTCTACTTCCCTCCTCACTTTTCTTTTTATTTCCAGTTGTCTTAGCTCCACATGAATCTTCACACTCAACTCTTCAAAGGTTCCAAACCTTTCTGCCTTAGGATCCTTGGGTTGACTAAGCATGTGTTGAACATGTAGCTCTATAATTTTCTCATCTACTTCATACCCCATTGGCATAATCCAGACTATCCTTGGCTCTACTGCCTCCATTAGGCATTGATCAGTTTCTACCATAAAGCATACTGTGTCCTTATACTTCTCAACTAGGGATTGGGGGATTCTCTCTCTTGCTTGCATCATACTCTGAAAGGTCTTTAAGTAGCCCGATAGTGTTGTATTATGTGCCTTGGCATAACCTATTCCATGCAAATAATCCCTAATTTGTATGGCTACTGGTCTGTCATTTTGCCACATCCAACCACTAGATTCGGGTAGCTCATTCATGTAATAGAAAAATAGACAAAGTATCAATCCACCATATTTGAAAGAGTTCTTCTTATCCCTCTTTATCTTCTGCAGATTCTCCAAAAGTTGGTTTAGAAGGAGAGCTCAAAGATCATAGTCAGCATTTTCTTTTAGCATCTGATAAGCTATGTAGATTGCAGTTCTGGGTACTAATTTTTCCCTTCTGGAGTGATATATCTTATAACCAATTATCATGGATGCAAACTTGATATCCAGATCAGTGATATCTTCAATTGTCATTGCCCTCTTGTCAAATTTTGATCCGGTAGCCTCACTCAAAGTTTGGTTTTTGACAGATTTGAGAATAGGTAACCCTCCGGATGAGTGTAAACTGGTTACCGCCCTAATAGCATCTTTTGTGATCTTGAATGGTCCATTCAACCACATGAAGTTGTCATGCACTCTGCTTAAAATGTACCAAACCCACTCATCTTCTGCAAAACAAGGGAAATGGATCCACTGACTGAAATGTTTATCCCTGATGGCCTTGTATTGGGGTTTGAGATCAAATGAATCATCTATCAATTCCTTGTGGTAGATATCCATCAGCCTGGATTCCCCAAATTCTTCAATGTTCGCATGAATGTATGCCCTAATGTCTTCAACATGCAAAACCCCATGTGGAATGCTAGAAGATGCGCCTAAGGGATCCACTTCAAGAGATTTGTAGGGATGTTTCTTAAATTTAGGGCGTGGCCTATCAATAATCTTTACAACATTCGGAGTAGCCATCTTAAAGATTCAGAGAGAATTTGATCAAGAATAGAAAATACCTTTTTCACTTCTAGGGTTCATGATATGAACCAGATCGATTGTTGGGAGAATCATCTTCTACAGTTGATCTTTTAGGGGTTTGAGGTAATTTGCTTCAGAACTTCTTTTCTTCTCCTCAAATGCAAATGTGCAAATGATGAATAGGAGAACCCTTATATTTTTGTACAAACCCTAATTTCATATGTAATAAATGTGCAACTTAAGTTATTCTGGTTGTTCCTTGTCCTGAGAGATTTTTTTGAATCACTAAGATGCACTTGGAGCAATTCTTGGTGAGAATTAGCAATCTATCTACCTTTCTCCAATCTCTCCATTTATCCATAGATCAAGATACCTCAAATTTGAATCATACTGGATCTAACTATGAAAATTCAGTTCTTATCGGATGACTGTTAAACTGGATTAATCTCTGATGGTTAACCTCTTCAAATTCCTTGTGGATCTTTCATATCTTTTCCAAGGGTTATTTAGATGTTTCTCTGAGAGCCCTTTTAATCTGCAACCTTCCATGTGCCAATTCCAGGCACCAATTGACTAGCTGGGGGAAATTGTTTTATTTTGTGACTCCCCCTGAGCCAGAGCTCACCTATTTAGTTTCTGGAAGGAATATCAGCACCAGATTCTGGTGCGGATCCATCCCCAACATTTTCTGTACTTCTCTTTACCCATATCTTGTTCATCTCCCTTTGAATTTCATCTGCATTCACTTTTCCTTTTCCTTTGTCTTGGTTTTGATTATGATGCACTGGACCCTTTTTGTCCTGATTCTTAATTCTGCAGAATTTGGCAATGTGACTAGATCTATTGCAATTTTAGCAAACAACATTTCTTTGCATATTTGACTGATATCCTCTTGATCTACACTGATTAGCCATATGTCCCATTCTATTGCATGCAAAGCATCTTCCATTGAATGAATTGTTCATTTGCATATTTCTACACTCATGAGATTTGTGACCATACCTTTTGCAATTGAAACACTGTCCTGAGAAGGATGAATTAGTCTGATTCATTCTTCTTCTGCACTGATTTGCTTTATGACCAAAGTTATTGCAGTTGTGGCAGTATCCATTGAAGGATGGATATCTTTGAGCATTAGGTTGCCTTACCAGAGGTCTTCTACGCATGTTCCTTGGATTTCCTAATCTAGAGTTCTTCTGACTAGATCTAGAGCTTTCACCTTTCTCATACCCCAATCCTTGCTTGTCATCTACCCTCTTTTGACTTTCAAGAAGAATTTCAAGTTGAGCAGAACTTATCTTGAATTTCTCTTTGTATTCATTTGCTATTTAAAAATCCCTTTTTAGACTGTCAATCTGATTATCAAGTTGTTCTTCATTATCTCTAGCTTCTTCAAGATCAGATTCCAAATGCCTGATTATTCTATCCATATTGTGGCAATCTTCTGACTTCTTGAGAGATTGTTTTAGATTATCTTCAGTCTTTCTTTTCTCTTCAATTTCTTGAGTGAATTTCATAACTCCTGATTCCATTTCATGTCTTATCATAATGACCTCTTTTGATAGCTCCTCACATAACTTGTTCTTCTCATTCATATCTTCATCAGTATTATTGGCTTCACTTTGACTTGCTAACTGTTGAAGTAGCTCCTTTCTCTTTTTCATAGAGATACTCAGTTTCCCTTTTAGTTCATTTATGAAATCATCATCTTGTTTGAGTCTTTCCTTCAATTCATTGACTTTGGAGTGAGATTGCTCAAGATCATCTAGGGAAGACTGAAGTTGTTCCCTCATACCATACACATCCATTGGAATTCTCAGATCTTCCTCAAGCTGTTAGGCTCTGTTTGGAGGAACTTAGCTCTGATACCAATTGTTGATAACTAAGAGGGGGGCTGAATCAATTATCTTAATTAATTTAACTTTCTATTCTTCAAATTAAATAAGCATGCATAACCAAGAAAGTAGAAATGAACTCAATACACATAACACAATGAAAAACCATGGGGTGACTAACCCAAGATTGTATTCTCTGTTAAAAGAATAAGGTAATACAAAATGGCACTTGCCAATTAGGGATCACTGCCCGAGCACACTGCTCACAAGAGGCTCACTACCTACAAGATACAAAGAAAGTAACTAGGTACTTGAACTGATGAGAAGCATCCACATATGCTAAGGTTCAGTTCTAGTTAGGCTCAATACATTGATCTACTGCACTTCATTCTTCCTTTTCTTTAGTGTTGTTGTCCTGTCACATACTGAACCTATATTACTGCTTCCACACTGCTCTCTACTTTTCTTTGCACACCACTACACACCACAGACACCTTCGCATCCAAATCCATCTTGTATATATATCTACACCAATGATTTCAACACCTTTCTAGTCGGCATCTGGAATAGTCCATATTTTCCCAAACTCTGGTCTGTCAGCTAAATCCTTTCTTATCAAGTGATGTGTATCAAGGAGATGATTAAATAAGTCATTAATCATGTTAGTCAACCATGAATGATCTCTCAAGAAACTTGATCATCATCAATATCTCATCCGGAAAAAGGTCTGATGCTCTGCCGGTCAATTCTTCCTTAATCTACTCAGTCAAACAGGAACCCAACACTTAGGAGTTCATATCTTCTCACTCTTTCATCACCGGAGGCTCAATCTCTAGAATCTATTAGTCATGGTACTCCTCTTGACTTTCCCAAGTCTGCACTTTGCTAAGATACTCCCTCTACGAGATCTGGACCTAATTGTCAGACCTAGCTACATGCTTTGTTCTTGCTTACCAGACCACAACACTCTTCAATCTGACTTCCAGTATAGGCACACCATGTCCTGCGGATGGGTGGGATGAACTTTGTTGCCATCAATGACAACAACCATGAGGCTACACTGTGTCTCTTGCCAACATAGCATTATCCTCTAGAGGATTGGGGTCCTAGGTTTCTAGCTCCTACTCATTTCCCCAATCTTTGAAGTCCTATTCCACTTCCAAATTGAAAGATCCACTCTTGGTTGTTGTAGCCATATCAGAAAGCTCCTTGCCCACCACTATTAGAGACTCCAGATCTTCTTCATGAATGTTCCTTCCCAGCAGATCAATTGCATCAGCTAATTTTTGATCCAACATATTTACTCTGCCTTGGTTCCCTGAGTTTCCATCCAAGGTGTCCATAACCCTGGGCTCATCTTGTGCTTCCTTCTCCTTTGGTTGAGGGTGACTATCCACCTCTTGATGGAGATTCATGTTTCCTTCTGAAGGAGGGTTTTGTCTGTTGGAAGACTGAGGCGTGTTTTCTTGATCCGAGACTTGGGGTGTGATGGTTCTCCATGCTAGAGTTTTGACCAGAGTATCATTTGTAATGGAGTCTAAAATTAGGGATTGTTTCCACTCACCAAGTTCTAATGCCAGCCTGATTTCCTTCCAAATAAATCTATTGGGATTATTTGCTACACAAATTCTGACATGAGTTCCAATTTCATTCGGAACCATTATTTCTTCTGCACAAACATAGTTACCTAAACTGCTTCCAATTTCCTCCAAGATCTTTAGGTCCTAATATTCCAAAGGGAGATTAGGTAGAACATACCAGCCTTGTATTATTTCCATTTGGTGATGTAAGGGGTCAAAACTGACCTTCCAGCGGCGGATGTAGAAGCCATAACCATCCATGATCCAGACCCCATTAACTATAGCTTCCTTAATTTCCATGGATGGACAAACAACCATGAAAAAATCATTGGCAAGGGATTTGAACTCTAAATCCACTCCCCATTTACCTCACCACCACAATTTCAAATTTTCCTAGTTTAGACCTTTTTCGTGCCATTTCACCACTAAGGCTAGATTTTCCAATCTCGGGACCTCCGCTTGGAGTATTGTCTAGTTTAGCATTACTATTTTCTTTGTGTTGTCCTCCAAATCCAAATCATTCATAACTTCCCCTGTATTCCTATGAATTGGAGGATTAGGGTTTCTAGAGGGAGGATTTTTCCAGCCATTCCATCCTCTGTTTCTACCCCTTCTAGGGTTCCTACCACCTCTCCATCTTCTACAAATGTTTCTAAAGTCTTGCTGGATCCATTATCTTTGTCCTTGATGTCTGGGTCTGCGTAATTTAGGGTTTTCATATCTCTAAGATTCTCTCCTTCTGAATTCTTCAAATTGCCCTCTAGGGTTTCACCATTGATCTATGTTTGCCTGTTGGTGAATTCTTTCTATTGGAATATCATTTTATGATTCCCTTGCCCATCTCCCAGGTTGCCAGATCCCTGCAAGATCTGTTGGGCGATGCGGTCTTCCTTCTCCAGCCGCATCATGGAATTCACCTCTGATCCTCTGGGTGTTACCTCTTTGCCTCTACTTTGCTTCTCGGTGTGCCATTAGTCTAAGTAAACTGATATTTCTTGGTATTTGCCTCTCTTTCTCTCTGTCTTTTTGCTCCCCAGTTTCAGGTTTGAAGCTTTCTTCTTCTTTTTGGCTTCTATGCTTTATGGGAGTGGGCCCACAAAGAGAGAGACGTATTTAATATTTATAACTTAATTGTATTTATTTTATACATAATATATAGTATCTAATATAATTGTATTTATTATTGTATAGTACATTTTATATAATGAAAATTATTTAATATATTTGAAAAATATTATTATATTATAAAATTGTTAATTTATATTAAATATTTATTTATAATTTAATCATATTTATTTTATATACAATATATAATATCTGATATAGTTATATTTGTTATTATATAGCATATTTTATATAATGTAAATTATGTAAAAGTGAGATAGAGAGACATAGAGGAGGCTAGAGAAAGAGAGATATAGGAGGGAGTGAGGAAGTGAGATAAAGACATGGAGGAGGATAGAGGAAGAGAGATATAGAAAGAGAAAGAGATAGAGAGAATTAAAGAGAGAGGAAGAGAGAAAGAGAGGTAAAGGAAGAGAGAAGGGGAGAGATAGAGAGATAAAGGGATACATAGAGAGAGAGAGAGGAATAGAGAAGTTGAGAGAGAGATATAGAGAATGAAAGAGAAAGAAAGAGAGAAAGAGAGGTAGAGGAAGAGAGAAGGGGATAGACAGAGAGATAGATGAATACAGAAAGAGAGGGGGGGTGGGAAGGAGATTGTAGAGAGGAATAGAGAAAGAGATTAGTCATGCTAACTAATTGTATGCATTTCAACATTTAGAATAAAAATGAGTAAATATTGTTTGGATAAATATTTTGAAATGCAATATATATAAACAAAACACCATTGTCATTATATATTATATATTGCAAAAAACAAAACACCATTGTCATTATCTCATCTTGCAATATAAGTATGAATTTTTATTTCTATTTTTTATTCCACAATTTTTTTCTTCCATTACTTATAGCCTAGGTATCGGAAAATCTGTTGCGCAAAAACTCTGTGCAACTGCTAGTGTATTATTTTTGTCCATTTATAGCTATGCTGAAATCTGTAGATTGGTTATATAAAATTATTAACACCTTGAAAATGTGGCTTGAAAGACTCTATAGGTTCCTTCATAAAAAGTTAAAAGATTCACTCTTAAATTAAATAAAAATTACTTGAGTTCGTGTAGACACTAAATTTTGAGATTGAAGTTTGAGCAAGAATGATCAGAATCACTCGGTTGTTAAATTGTAGTAACGCATTTTATAGCCGAAGTGGAAGTTGTAGCCCTTGTAGGTCTATGATAATAATTATAGAGAGCAGATGATCTCAATAATAGGTGGGCACTGGGGGTTAATGATAAAAATAAGTTGGGCATTGTGCAATAAAGCAACACTTGTAAATAAGTTATGATTTAAACTCTTAAATTCTATTAGTGCACACATTAACTATGTTGTATGAGTAACAATGTTAAACTAAGTGTAGTGACTCACATTTATTAGAAAATAAATAATATTTTAACTTTTTTTACTCATAAGTGTCTTGCTACCTTGGATTCCCTCTATGCCTTAGCCTCTACCCCTTGTGCTCATGCAATAATAGAAAAAAGGGGTTGCCCGTGCCTCAGCCACCGGATGTGCTCCAAGTGGTTATGGGTGAACCAAAGAGGATAGAATGACTTGCCCTCTACCTTCCACCCACATGACTTCACCTTCAAGAACTTACCTCCAATGGAAAAAAGATGGTTCTTGTTAATATGCCCTACCGATTTATGCCACCCCATACATGGCATTGCCTTTCCCACTATGTGTTGGGAGTTAGGGTGGGTGGGGGGATAGTAGGCATCCCAACCAATGGCTTAAGAAGGAGTCCTGGTGTCAATTTCATACCCTTTACCACACAAGGGCCTATAGTTTCTGATTGCTCATCTGAACTATATCGTGTCCCCTAGGAGAATAAATACCTCCCACCCACCAACTGAGAGCCCCTCCTCCTACTCGGGCCTCTAGTTTCTTATGGCTCATCTGAACACCCTCTTTTCTATCCCCCATAGCCAATAATATGCCTTAACCCCCAACCTAACCCCACACAGGGGCACCCACCCAACTGGGGTGGGTGGGGGGAGATAGGGTTGGCTCATGTAACTTATATTTCGCAGGTGCCCCCCACCCACCCCCTTTTATATTATTCATTGGTAGGGTCAAGGGGCTCCAAGAAATATAAGTTCATTTCAAATGGGTTTTCTTTTTTGAGTTGGGCTTGAGTGAGTTTAAGATTCTAAGTCTTGAGGTCAAGACCAATATCTAGCAGTTACATTTCAAGATTGAGATAAAGATGCACTAGTAGAAATTCATTTCCTAGTTCCTATTGATCCATAACCAACACCCCTACATGTTAGAGACCCACCAGTAGTAGATCTATTTGATTCTTCAATTGGTTCTATTGTTGATGGAGTTGTATATGAAGCTTATTTTTTTTATTCTTTCAGTCCCTAGATATAGATAAGGGCCCAGTTGGTTTAGTAGATTGAGTAGAAGATTTAATAGAAGAAGCAACACCAAGAGCCCTATAATTTATTTAGGCTAGAGAAGTAGCAGTAAATTATACAGTTGACTCATTCAATCTAGTACTAGAAACCTCACTAGTAGCAGTTGTTCCATATTGAAACCCAAACCCAATGACAACTTCAATCACAGAAGAAGTGGGGGTACCTAGAGCAGTAGATCCAATCGAAAAAACAACAAATGTAGCAGCACCAGTTGCAAGAGGAGCATAGAAAGATCTAGGACTAGCATATCCTATTGATTCAAGTGGTTCAATAACAGATTTCGTCGAGGTAGTTGATTAAGTCATTTTAGACAATGATGTTGATCCAATCGAGTCTATTATTTCAACACCCCTAGCAGATTCAAAAGTTGGACCAATGGATTATGCAGTCGATGACTTAGCAATAGGGAGAAATACACATCTATCTTTATTATATGATTCACCCTCAACCCTAGGTGGTTATCCATCCATTAGGTGGTGTCCCCTAAAAGTTAGAGTTAGGTGGGTGGGAGGGAGGGAGGAGATTGTAGTTCTTCATCTGTAATTCTCCACCCCTAGTGAGTTGGTTATCCATGTAGTAGTATTCCATCAGGTGGCTTTCCATCTCCATTAGGTAGTGGTGGTTTTCTACCCGTTAGGCAGTGTTCTCTATGTGGTGGCTCCCTAGTAAGTTCCCTATGTGGTGGTTGTTCTCCAAGGAACTAATTCTCCTAGGCATATCTTCATATCAATCACGCCCTGTAGTTTTTTTAGGCCCTATATATCTATGGTTGCTTCATTGACAGACTCTACTAAATTAATGACTTAATCTTCTATTGCTACTATAGGTGCTTCAGGTGGTTCAACAAGGTAAGCTATTGACTCTGCCACAATTGTAGTTGGTATAGTTGGTCACCTGGTTTGAAAGCTACCTTAGCTGTAGTCTCTACTACCTCTATTGCCTTTGCCTCTATCTTTGCTTTAGGTGGTCCTAGAATTGAATATTCAATGTATGAAAGGAAGGTCTAAGTGGAGCCTAAAGAAATAATAGGGATCTCCATCAAATACTATGCCTGGTGCTAGTGAAAAGCTAGGTGGTAGTTTCCCACATGTGGTGGCAACTATAATTCTCCTTCATGTGGTAGTTCATCGTTAGGAAGTTCTCCATCAATTTTTCAATGCAAAGGTAAAGTAGTTTAAAAAATGAATGTGGGATTTATTTGCCCTTTTAATTTTGTAGGGCTTTCCTTATTTTTCTAAATGGTTTCCTATGGGTTATTTTTTGTGGTGAAGAGTTACTTTGCATTTGGAACATTGGCAAGAGAAATTGTAAAAATGGGGAAGGTAATTGTAATTGTTATTGTTATGAAGGGTTATATCAAGATAAACTTTTTATATATGAAAGGTAAGTGTTTTGTATGACACATTAAGATTGTTGATTTTAAGATAGATTAATAGGTTGTTTTAGAGATTTAATTTTTTTATTAAATTATTTTTTAATAATTTTCTAAGGAATTAGATTTAAGATAAGGTTTGCTTTAAAAATAATTTAATTAATAATGAGTTTATAGGAGAAATTGAGGTGTAATATATAGATAGAAGTTACAGGTATTTGGATAATCGAGAGACTACTTGTTTTATAAAAAGTATCTTTAGCAAATTTGACTACGATTAAATGTGTTTTCTATATAACAAAAAATTCTAATAAAACTAATTAGAAATGTACTACAACTAGAGAGAACAAGTATCTGGAAGAACTAGTTCACAAAAAGTTACAGATTGAAGGACATCAAAGTCAAACATGTATATAGGAATACAATAAAATTAAAGGAAACACCAAACAATCTAAATAGTAGTGAATTAACTGACATCATCTAGAATCAAGTCTAGAAATATACTAAACTCCACTCATTTATTGATCTTGTCTCCAAGGATAATTTTCTCTTCTTGGAATCTATTGTCAAGAACCCATTTGGCCAACTAGTCCAACGACTTATTAACTGAGTGTAGAATATGATGGAAGATGACCAATAAAATCTTGTCAAGGACCTCACACACCTCTTCTATCTTGATAGTCAATAGGTTTTCTTCAGAGCACTAATAATAAGATATGACCCTTATTCCACATAAACAATAGAGGGGGAGAGCCGAGTGGAGCCTAAATTCCCCTCACATTAGCTTCAATTTCAATTAGATTATTAGTATTTTGGCCAATGTAACTAGCTCCAAGGGCAATGTGAGAGTTAGGAAATTATTTTGTAAGATCTGACCAAAAGCAATTGGACTAGGATTACCCCTATTAGTGCCATCAAAATTGAGTTTCCAAAATCCATAGTTAGGCTTGGTCTAAGAGAGATCTTTAGTGTTCTCAACCATTGGCTTTGCTTCTTTTGGGGTTAAATTTATTTGTCCACAATAGATCTTATAGCCTCTCAAGAGTTTAAAAGTTTCATTTCCTATGTTGAGGGTTGAACATCAAGAAAGTGCACTTCATAGATTTTTTCTATGTGAACTTCAAGCATGCTCCAAACTTGTTCTTCATTGGAAGTGAGCTTCCTAAATATCCTCATGTTCCTTTCAAGCCATATGCTCTAGAAAAACATGGCTAGGATCAAATTCCATAAGGAAGAGCCTTTCTTTTGAAGGGTGTTTCCATTCAGCCAATAGTTATTCAATAGATAGAAGAATGAGCCAAGAGATGTTAAATTTGTCCATTAACTTACCCCATAACTTGATCCAAAGGGGCAGTGAAGGAGAAGGTAAGAGCTAGTTTCATCTGCATTACCACACATAATACATTTGATGATCTTAGGCCAACCCTATTTTTTCAATTGTTCCCTTGAAAAAAATTTATCATGAATAGTGAGCCAAAGGAAAAAGGAAGCTTTTGGCTAGGTGTATTAGTTCCACACCCTTTGGTACACAATTGGAGAAGCTATGGAAATAAATTTATCCATGAAAGCAAAGTATGTTGATTTGACAATGTATTCTCTCGAAGAAGAAAGGCACCATCTTAGTGTGTCCTCACCTTTGGAAGCAATTAATCTAAAATTTAGTAGGAGAGAACTAAGGATAGATCATGCCTAGAAATACTTAAGAGGGACTGTAGAAAGAATTTTCCACCTTTTAATAGTTCTACCATTTTCTTCATCCCAGATCTAATAGTTCTCTATAGTAACACCCTAAATCCTACACAGGAAAACCTAAAGATCTTTTAGGTCATCCCCAAAATTAAATGTGTCGATATCAAAACAACATGCATGTTATATGTTTGACTACAAGAAAACATGTCATTCACATTTCTTATAACAAAAAAATGCATAGCCAAGAAGAGGAATTGGCATTTTCTAGTTCATTTTTTGAGCTCCTAGAACATTTACACTTCTTTTGGAAACAATCTTGTAACTAAAACATCTATATTACCCCTTTGAACTTACAGAAAGTGTTCCTTTCAACTGTATTAATTGATTTTCTTATACTTTGCAATATCCTAGTATTCTTGTAGTGTTTGGACATCAAATTCAACTTATAAAGTGTCCATGAAAGCCTCAAAAAGAGATTTGATGGCAAACCTTGTAACTAGTAAAAAGAGATTTGTATAATCCACATGGATTCTTTAAGTGGGCAATACTAGTACACATGTGTGCTCGCGCACACATGCTTGTGAAGGTTATACTAAATTAGAATATAGGATAAAATACGATTTTCATAATATAGTACTAGTTGCATAATATGACGTCTTTTTACCCTTGTGTTTGAAATGTTCTTTTACAAAAAAAATTGTAACAAGTTAGATAATTAGATAAGTTTATGACATTTTTAAATTCAAGATAATATGACAAATAATTCACTAGATGTGTTCACACACATCCAACATATTAAATTATTTGAGCATATTTCAAAATTTAGCATAGTCGTAGGTTTTGATTCTAATATTAATTTATCAATTGGCACTACACTTCAACATAATATTGTTTCCATTCATGTTGTTAGAACTAATAAATGTGCATTAAGCACACTATGCACACACACATTTGACATGATATAAATATTTCTTAAAATGTGTATATGGTTGATTTTAATAAAATTCTCTTCAAAAAAAATTTCTCCCCATGGTCCTAAATCAAAATTTTACAATAATGGTCGTCTCTTGAGTTAATATTGAACCTTTTAATGGTCCAAAAATAAATGTGAGAGTGATGTTCATAACATATATCATGTTTTCTATGAGGGGTAGAAATTTAAAAAAGAAATATAAAAAATGTCTTCCAACTTGTGCAAAATTGTTAAATTGACCAAGGGTTCGATTAAGGCAAAAATAAAGGAGCAAGTCACCTCCCATGCCTATGGTTGATTTTAATAAAATTCTCTTCAACATTTTTTTCTCCCCATGGTCCTAGATTAGAATTTTGCAATAGTGGTCATCTCTTGAGTCAATATCAAACCTATTAATGGTCCAAAAAATAAATGTGAGAGTGATGGTCATGATATATATCATGTCTACTATGAGGGGTAGAAATTAAAAAGGGAATATAAAAATGTCTTCCAACTTGTGTAAAATTGTTAAATTGACCAAGGGTTTAATTAAAGAAAAAGTAAAGGAGCGAGTCACCTCCCATGCCTAGCACAATAAGCACTAATGATTCTCATTGGAACAATGTTCATATTTGAGATGAGTACATTTATGCTTGGCTATTATACAACATGTTCAAATCCATATGAAAAGGTTGAATCCACATGAAATGTTCAAAATTGTAGGTGTATGGATCATATCTGCAACTGCAATATTGATCTAGAGCAAAGAATAATGAATCTTGCAATCATCAAAACTTTCCTAATACAAATCTTACCATTAATTACTAAGATGAATCAACCTCATTAAGTACCCTAATCCTCTTTGTTAATTTTAATAATACACACTTTTCTATAGTGTGACTCAACTCATATATCAAGATTCATTCATTTATTATTGCCCATTTACATTTATTTAACTTAATATAAATATGTAATGTGACTTTATTTCCTTACAATTATCAATAATATTCTACTTGAATTGGTGTTTACGTTTAATGGGTTCTATCCAAGTTTGTACATATTTTTCAGAGTTGCTCAAAACTAATTTGCTTGAGGTGGTAGAACAATTCTAGCATAGTTAGAGCATATTTTATTACTTTTAACACTAGTAAGAAGATTCTTATTCCTAAATCTTCTTCTTGTACAAATTCAAATAACATTCCTATCATGAGTCATGATAGCTACCTTCAATTTTCCATTAGTATCACAAAAAGTTATTACCGGATCAAAAAAACAAAGTGGGCTAAACATTAAGAACATGAATATGAAAATTAGTCTAGAACTTGTGTCTTGAGCCAACTTCTTGGGGTAGGTCTTTAAGAAATAAATTTCTTAAAAATTGTGAGACTATTGACCTTTGTAAAACTAATTAGGATAACAAAGGTTCATGGAGACATCTCAATAATGGAATCCTTCTAATAGATTGAATTTCCATCTTTAAGCTCCATTCTTATTCTTGGATCCCTTAGGACAATCATCAAGTCAATAGAAAATGCTCTCTATTGGGATATTTGTCTTGTAACCCTTAGCTCCAAGGGACAACACAACACCTAAACCCAGGAATTAGGTTGATCCAGGTAAAATAAAAACCATGTGATTGAACCTAAGATAAGAAAAGATCAACACAACAAGATTGGACCTTGTCTTCTACACTTCAATCTCTACAAGACTCAAGAGGGTGATCATAATGAGGGCCTCAAAGAATAACAAAGATATTTGAAGGATAATGCTATAAAGAAAAAACCAAGTCCAATTGGAACTATATAAGCCCATTTTACTATCACTAACTCATATTGTGCTAGAAAATTTGTAGCTAAAGACCTTAGACATGTAGATAATTGACAAATTCATAGATGGGTGAGCAAAGGATTTAGTATTTAGCATGTGCAGGTATGATCCTTTGTACCTTTACAAGCTCTGTGGATAAATAATAAAAATTGACTTATCTTCATTCTAAACAAGCAAAGGGATGATGAATTTACAAGTATTCAAGATTTTCCTTTGCATCCTTAAGCTCCATGAAGGAAAGTAAACCTTGATAACTTATACCCTCTACAAATATTTATCATTTATAAAGTTGAGGATTTGGGATCAGATGCAATCATTAGGGAGTATAAGTACCAAAATCATGTACAAGCGTACATGGTAGTTTGATGATAATTAAGAGATTCTTAATCAGATCCACGTAGGTGTGAATTAACCTCCTCTCAGAAGCTTCATTCTTGGTGGAATGTCTTTGTTGTTTTTCCTCTCTTTTCTCACCTCCTAGCCTTCATTTTGTGTTTTCACTTCTTAAATTTTCCCCATCAAACCTTATGAATCATCTTCAAGAGGATAACCTAGTTGGCTTATAGGGTTGCCTAGGTGATCTATCCTTAAGTTGCAAGGTCACTTGGGCAACCCTACTTGGTAAAAGGGGTGACTCGCTTCCCAAAAGGGGTGACCCTGCTATTTTTGGATGTGTGAAATAATTTTTAGTTTTATCTTTTCTTCTTGACTTTTAGCCCATTTTTTCTCTTTTTTTTTTCATGCTAACTCATCATCTTCTAACTTTCTTTCCATTTTAAACTTTTGATCATATCTTATCTCCTCAAATTTGTTTCCATTTTCCTTTTAGTTTTCTTTGTCCTCTTTAGTTTTCTTCTTGTTTTCTTCTTATCTCTTCATCTATTCTTAACAAAGTTTCCATTTCTTCTTCAGTTAACTAATTCTTTCATTCTTCTCTCTTCATCCCTTCCCTCTCATTTCTACCTATAAATACCCCTTCATTTTTCATTGTTTAACACAATCAACACACAATTCAATCATCAAATCAAGAAGAAAGCAAGCTTCTCATATAGGACTTATGTGCCTTTTATTTCTTTTAGTTTTAGTTTTAGTTTTTCAAATCTACAAAGCTTCATTCTCCTTAGGAGGTTGTTCTCATGCATTATTGTTTTCATCAAGCTTATGCATAACATCCCCCTAGCTTTTTATGCTCGAACAAGGATCGTGTGTGCCTTTTTCAATTAAAATTTGTTGTTTCTTCTAAGCCAATTTTCATTTTCTCACATCCCCATTTTTATCCATGTTGCTAAGAGGAGGACCCCCTACTACAAAGGAGGAGATTGTTTCTATCTAGGACCTCTAAGGATATAGCCTGGCACTAGCACCCTTTATCAACAGGTTCTTTATTATTTTCTTAGTAATTAGCTCACATCTTGCTCTGGAGGAAGTAAAACATTGATTATCTTTCTCTTGATATAATAGAGTTACTTGCTTTTCTTAGATTAAATTTCCTATTTTGCTTAGAGTAGTTACAATTTTGTTTGATTAGGTTAGAATTAAAATGATCTTAAAAACACAAAAGCATAGTCACATTGCATTAAGAAAAAAGTTATATAGGATTGCATACATATTTCCTTTCATAGTAATTACATCACGATAAAAATTGAAAAAATAATCTAAAAAGATTGCATTTATTTAGTCTTAATTACATTATAAATTCATTGAAACATTCTTAAACACAAAAACAAAAGGAAAACCTCAATCATATCATGAGGAAAACAACATTTTCAACAATCAAAACAATCAAGCATAGAAAATACCTAGGAAATCCTCAATCTCATCATGAAGTACATAAAATCAATGATTGAATCAAAACCATTGCAACAAAAATAATTCAAGATTCAACAAACATAACACAACAACTTCACTATCACCTGCGACACTCTTCTTCCACATGAAGAGAGTTTAATTAGTCCTATTCACCCTTGACTGGCTAGTTTTTCTTGAAAAAGGAGTGATTTGGATGATGCCTTTAGCAAAGGTGCAGTGTGTGTGTTGCATTAATGTCTAGATCACCCATGGTGTGTATGAGACACATTTTGAACATCACATATTTTGGTGAACCCGACATAAAAGACAAAAATTCTGAGAGAACCTCTTTGCACTTCCACTACCTTTTCATCCTCCTCATCCACATCAGGTTCACATATTTTGGTGAACTTGACATGATATACAAATATTTATGATGAGATTTTCCATGTTTTCATGGATCTCTTCCACTCTACTTTCACAAATAGTTTAGGGGAACTTCCCCTCTAATGAACTTGTCACATCTTTGGATCCAATGGCTCTAGTTTAAAATCTATTTAACTTTGAAGACTCAAATTTAGAGGATGACCAAAAAGAGCCACATAATTTCCTGATGTATAAAAATCTAGTTTGGGAACTAGACACTATCATACAATCAAATCAACCCATGACAAGCTATAAGGAAACAACCACCCATATGGACAATGAAGTGAGTTGTCTAGAACTAAATTTGCAAGAAGCTTAAAAATCTCTCCATATCACACATCAATTTAAACAATCTACAACACATAGGCCATCACTAGGAAATATCCTAGAAGAATGAACAAATGAAGCAACACAATTACAAGAAAGACCACTACAAGGAGAATTTCAAAAGACAACCCCAATTGACATCATAGTTGTAGTGCCCCTCATTTTGGCTTTCTGATAGACTATTAGTTATTTCTTTATAGCTAGACATTATGACATATTTTGATGATGGATTTACTATTTTGATGTAGATGATGACACTCATTGATATTACTATGATGACACTGTTGATGTTTATGATTGGTACATTATGCTTTTGATATGTTCAGTTATGGGTTAATTGATTATGTAGATTAACTTTTTATTATGTTTCATGCAACTATCTGATGATATGATATCTAGTTGTTTAGTTATTGATGAAATTGTTTAATGTGGATACTTGTGATGTGTCTTGTGAAGGGACAGTGTAGTATTACTCATGTTCAGTACCCTACTACACTGCGATTCTCTGTCACAGTGTGCTTGTTGGATGATATTATATATATATATGTGTGTGTGTGTGTGTGTGTGTGTGTGTGTTTGTATTCCCCACTTTTGTTTGATGCAGGATTGCAGGTACCAGGCATCGACTCCACCTAAATTAGCAGGTCTAAGTGTGTCTTCATACCAATGGATGTTGTGGAAGGGAGATAACATGAGGTCCCTCAGTTTGTCATCATCCTTGATGAGGATGAGTTCTCAGTCTCAAGTTTCATCAGTTGATTGGATGGAGCATGATTATGAGTCTCTGTTATTCCTTGGTATGTTGTTGTCGGTAAATGATTGGTATGTAGTTTCTGAGTTGTTTTGTTGGTCTATTGTTTTATCAAGTAGATTATTAATCTATTTTGTAAATAAATGATATTAAGGTTAAGGTATATTAAATAATTGTCTTTAATAGAAAATTCATAATCTATGTTATTAAATAAGTAATAATAATAATAATAAATAAATAATAAATATAAATATTCTTTTGTCTAGTTGTATAAGATATAATTTTATATTACTCATAGATTTATTTGAATGCAAGTGAGTCGTCATGAGTGGTCAATATTAATTTTCATTGGAGAATCTTCCTGTAGGTGGGGAATTAATGCATTTAAATTTTGGAGAAAGTGGATTTCAGTAACGGAGATATGATGGAGTAGGGAATTTATTGGAATTGACTATTTTTGTGAGAGGGGGATATTTGAAGGGGAATTTGGCAGAATAGGTAACACAGAAAGATTTGAAAAAAAAAAAGTTTTGGAGAGAAGAGGAATTGGGAGGAAATTTTGGAAACATGGGGAACAAGATAAAGGAAGTATTGTAGATAACTTAAACCTAGTATGTATTTCATGGTTTTGCGGAAGTGAATGATTTTACTATGTTTTTTTTTTATGAGTTCTTTTCGTAATATATAGCTATCCTTTGTAATTGCATACCCCTGCATTTTGTGTGCTTATGTCTCAAGACTTTTGCCTTTATATCATCTGGTTAAAATTTGCCTTCCTGTTTAAGCTGATGCTTGTGCATGCTTTGTATTAACACTCTCATCTTCGCTTGAGCTGTATGTTAATGAAAAAGGGTCACTATCTCAATTTTGTTTAAACCTGTCAATTGCAGCAATGAGAAAAGTTTAACCTTGCTCATACATTGAACAAGTCATTTCATAGGCAGTCAAAGATATTCTATCTTCATTCTCCATCTACAATGTACCAAGATTCACATTGGAAACCTTCTTGACCTACAACCACTATTATCTTGGAACAACCTTCTTTGAGGCATTTAGCCAAACAATGTTCATGTAAATAGAATTCGAAATGTTTTTTTGTTACCTTTTTACCTTGCCTATTGTGCATTGGCTGGGGCTCTGGCTAGTAACTTGCAACAAGTCTTTTGATTCTTTTTATAATCACTCTCCATCTAGAAGATGTGGGAAGGGGTGAATTTGATATTGTATTCTACAAACTAATTACAAACTTTTAATCTCCCTATAGCTGAAATTAAGCTTAGTCTAAACTTCTATGAGGCATTCATCAGTCGCACCATCTTCAATTGTTGATGTCAACTCTAGTAATAGGAATCGCCTGTGTATTGCCTAAACAATGTTCTTATGCTTATCAAAAAATTTGTTTTGTGTAATTCTCTCCAACGACCTCCTGCCCATTCCTTATTTGATAAACAATTTCATTATTTTTGCTTGTAATCTGCACTTCCTCTACCATTTTGTCAATTCAATCTCTTGTCCAGCCTTCAATTTTGCGGCCCCTAGAAGAAAATGTAACTTGTCTCATATAGAACCCTAAGGATTTAGAAGCCACTTTTGGGTGGTTTGGGCTCATGGTTTTCTAATTATTATTTGATGATTTCATGTATTATATCTCCTATATATTAGGTGCTAGAGATGGAGGTTATGTGTGAGTCTTATAGATATTATTAAGTTGCCTTTAGATCTTTGGTTGGTGATAGTCATATGAAGGCTTGCTCTGCAAGTATATTGTAATCTTGTTAAGATTTTTGAATAATATATTGGGCCACTTTTGGAGTGTGGGGGGTTTTTATACAGGAAGTGTTTTCCCCATGTAAACCATTGTGTTATGGTATGATTTCTATTTATGTTTATTTTTGTAATTGTTGTAAATATTTGAAAAGTTTTTCATAATCCTCCTTTCAAGATTAGTGTAGGAAGTTGTTCTACTAACTTAACTTCCTTACAAATGGTATTAGAGCTTCATCACCTTTGATTTCAGTTGTGGTTTATTGGGTTTTTTAAACTAATACAGTTTGAGTGGGATCATGTGCAAAATATACTTTATAATCTTCTTGTAGAAATTTTTAGATGGCAAGCACATCAAGGAGAATAGATGTAGAGAATTTTTCTAGTAATAATATTTAGATTTAGTAGATAAAGATGGAAGATCTGTTAATTGATTGAGATCTATGGGATGTCGTTGATGAGAATGTTTCAAGTCTTGCAGATGCTACTTTGGCTGCTCAATATGATATTGTAATTAAAAAATTTGGACAAAATGAAAGATAGAACAATAACATACAATACCTTTGACCAAACCTTCCAAAATACCTTGATATCTTGAATGATGGAAGCAAGCCTGATTGATTGCTAGAATGATTGGATGTTGATTGCTCAAATATGCAGCATAACGATAGGATGAAGATTGATGAGAAGAAAATAGATGTGAGGGTTAGAGAAATTTCAACAGAATGATGTTGCATGCGAGAGATGGGATCCCCAAAAATACTAGAGAAGGGTTCAATTTATAGGCAAAGGTGAGATGATGTAGGGATAAAACTTCTATTTTGTGAGTGGTAGTGAAATTAGAAAGTTGATCGTGCAACAAGAGAGAAGAAATGGAAGGTGAATGAAGTTAACTTGAGAGATGATTTGAGTCATCTTGAGAGATAGAAATGGAAGGTGAGCTAATAATTTAAATAATTTAATATTATTTAAATCATGAGGAATGTGAGGATAAAATAAATAAAATTATTTATTTATAAAGTGATAAATTAAAATAAAATAAAAGATTTATTTCATTTAATTCAAGAGGAAAGGGGATTAAATAAATAAATAAAATTTATTTATTTAATAATGTGAAGGGATGGGATAAATTAAATAAATGTTAGATTTATTTAATTTATTAGAGAAAGTGTTAGGATGAAGAAGGGGTTATGAATAGAAAGAGAATAAAGGAAATTAGTCAAATAAATAAGATTTATTTAACTAATTAGGTGGTGACATGGGTACCTAGGGTAAAACATGCTACAAGATGTCTAAATGATGTAATGTTGTGACAAAGTGTTGTAAGAGGACATTTTTGGGTGTCTAAATTTTGCCCCTCTTTGAGATGATATTCGAGATGATGAAATTTGTGTCGAGTAACATCATTTCAAAGAAGCTAAGGTATGGGTAGAGAAAAAAGATGATGATGGAAAGATAGGATAAGGATGCCCCCTCAAGAGGATATGCGGGTTGGACAAACACGGGTAGGCTCTCGAAATGGAATGGATTGGTCAAGGAAGAAAGATAAGGAAATGGATAGAAGAAATGAATGATGTGTTATGCTGCAATGAAAGTGAGCAACCATGATGTTTGATATAGCACTAGACATTATGCACCATGATATAAAGACCAAGGTGATGATGTGTCTCGTGCTCCAGCATAATACAACCTTTTCTAGACGTATGAGGAAGAAAACTTACAGCATTAAAGTCCTAATGCACAAAAGGTATGATGTGACCTTAGATGCAAAGGATAATACAAAAAGCTATTCCAACATACACAAAATATGAATATTAGCTAGAAAGATATGGATGTGATACAAATGCAAGATAAAAAAGATAACACACACAAGCAAGCATGCACAAATGATTCAAAAACAAACAAGGTATTGCCCCTGTCAATCTGTAAACCGTTGATGAATTGTTTGATTGATGATAATAGTGTTGTCATGGCGGGGAATGATATATCCCTAGATCAACACAAGGATGATTGATTAATTGATTGGATTTACAACAAGGCTAGGATCAAGACCATTGATGTGATTTGATAATTTGACAAGCTTGATTGACTTGATTGATATGGAATAAAGATTGATTTGCATTTGAGTTTATTGGATGGATGATTTGATAAGGATAAATGGAAGAAGTGATTGAAGAATTGATTTGAATGATTGATTGGAAGAATTGTTTTCAAAGATTGATGAACTGATGGAGATAGATGATAGAAGAAGATGAGATGGATAAAGATGATGATTGATGAAGATTAGAAGCAGGATGTAAGATGGAAGAAGAGTATTGCCTATGCCTAAATCTAGGTACTTCCTTCGTATCCCAGATTGCCTACATACCGTGTATCCACGGGATCAAGGCACTTAACGATAGAGATGAGATGTAGTTTTGATTTTGTTTTATTGATGGGGATGATGAAAGTGGATCTAGATTGATGTGATTTTGATTGATTTGGAAGAATTGACTTGATTTGATTTCATGATAATGATTGGATTGATTTTGATAGATTTGATGTATTGATTGATTTGAATTGATTAGAATGTTTGAATGGACTGATTGAGAAAGTTGATTGAGTGATTTGGTTGAAGAATTGAATGATTTGAAGAATTGTTTGAAGGATTGATTTGGTTGGAATGATGTGATGAATTGAGTTGGTTTGAATGAATGGATTGATATGATGAGTTGGTTTTATTGCTTGGATTTTTGTTAGATATTTGATTTTTTTAAATTTTGGACAATATTTTGATTTTTTTGGATTTTGACATGTTTTGCTTTTTTTGGTTTTTTGATATGTTTTGATTTTATTTTTATTTTTTGGGGAATATATATTTTTTTTTTTGGATTTTGGAATAATTTGATTTTTTTTTTGTATTTTTGGAATGTTTTGATTTTTTTGGATTTTTGGGAATATTTTAAGGTGTCAATGGATGACAATTTGAATATCCTTTGTGCTAGATACAAATGGCAAGAGAGAGCCAAGTCTAGGTGAAAGGAAGGAGATAGGATTGGTTGAATGGATAAAAGGGTGGGCGATAAGGAATGGATGTACACGTAAGAGAGCAAGGATGTGATCTTAAAGACTATGTCACATAGGAATAACATGCCCCATTCTAGGTGCAATACTTAGGGTTTTACATGGATGAATGGAAGGATGAGGTATATCAAGATATAACCAAAGCATGTTTCAACATTTTTCCCTCATATCGTTATCAAGATCAAAAGAGGAAGGATGAATGGATTCAATAGGGTAGGTATATAGGTGTATGTATGTGGAATGGATAAGGATGGTAGGAAATGGTATGGTATGATAGGTTGAAAATGATATGGTGGATGAGACAAGGTGCCCCCAAGTGTAGGTGACATAGAAGATCAACTTACACATGACGCCTATTTGTCAGGTTTTCATCATGGTACTTATCCAAGGTGCCTATTACCAGGTTTTCACTATTGGACAAAGGGATTTCTCTTTACTTTTTTTATTTTTTTTCTTTTTTTTTGAATACTTGGATGGGATATGTGGATATGGATGAAAGGGACTCAAGTGTCTAGTTCCATGAAAGTGATAGTCCCATTGGATATAGGTGTCGCATGGACCATGTCAAGTGTTCTCATAGATGTTGGTAGGGGATTGCACAAAAGATGGATTAGATAGATGGTGGATTATGATATGGATTATGGATGGAAGGATAGTGGATTATGATGTCGATTATGGATGGAAGGTAGTGGATTATGATGTGGATATGTGAAGATTTTATGCAAAAGGATGGATGAAAGGCTTATGTAAAAGCATGGACCATAGGGATAGGATGGGGAAGATATGTAGGATATTGGAAGAAAGATGGGGAGATGGAGGTATGTGGAAATGTTGTGGGATGGAAGGGAATAATGACCAATGGCTACACACAAGTGATAAACATTGAAGCTTTTGGTTGGATGGTGGTGTAGGAAGCAATGGGGTTGCTTGGTTAAGAGATGGCTGATGGAGTGATTTAGGGACCCACATAGACTTAATATTTTTATGATTTTTGCTTTTAATGTGGGATGAAGTAATTTGAAACTTTTGAATGGAGTGGGATTTTTGGATGGAAGTGGATGGTTGGGATTTTTGAGATGTGGATGCGTCATTTGACTTGATTTCTTTATTCTTAGGGACCCAAACCATTTTATTTTTGGACTTTTCTTTTGGAGGTATGGGATTATATAGCTTTTTAGATGGATTTTTCTTTGATTCTTTACTTTTGTGTCCTAAGGCATGAAGACCCTTAGGATTTTTTCCTTTATAGGTAGAGGCATCCAATTTTGTATTTTTGAATCCCTTGGAAATGGATTTGGTGGAAGCTTTTTGTTTATACAATGTGTGCATTGGTTGGTCAGGATTAGGATTTTTAGAAGATTTATGGATGGATGGATAAGGGGATTGGATAATGGGGATATTAGGTGTATGGTGATAAAGTGAATGGTGGAAGATGTACAGTCACATGCTTTTGACATTTGTAGGATGATGGAGGTGGAATGACAACATATGTATTAGGTACATGATAGGATTTGTGATGAAAAGTGGTGGATTTAGGATGGATGGAGGAAGTGCCAACATCTTTAGATTGTTGTCCTTGAGGTGTGTATCCAAGGCCATGTGAGCGTGAAGTGACATTGACATATATGGGCTCCAAAATACCTTGTTCATGAAGGCCTAGGCCTTTACCTTAGTAGTTCATGTTTTGAAGCATGTGATGGACAATGGGACTAGGAATTGTTGGTGTTGTGGTGGAGTAGGGACTTGTTCCTTTCTATATAACCACTCAAGTGCATTAAGCATTCTTTTGGTGCCATAAGGATCATTCTCATAGGTCTTGTTTGGGAATGTCATGTCCATGTTTACAAGTGGTAGATTAGGATGTGAGGATGCAAAATGATTAAGATATGATTTGGATATGAAATGGATGAAGCTGATTAGGTAATGGTTAGGATGAAGTGATTGAATATCTTGGAATGATGGCTTGGAATGATAATTTACTAGTATGATTAGGATTGGATGATGTGGATGATGTGGAAAAATTTTTATTGGTAGTTTGACTTGGGCAATATCAAACACAAGATCTCATATGTACATCCATGCACACCAAACACAATGATAAATTTGTACAACCTAGGCTGGCAAAGACAATATCTATTGGATTCCCACTTAGATTGCTCCAATCGCACTTATTTAAAGCTGATAGCTTAGAAGTTTGGTAGCACTGGCTCCCCCTTACATGGCACACACTTCTTAGGTATACCAAACTTCAAATTCCCCAAAGAGAATTTGCTATCTCTACTTTGAACTGTGAGAATATGGGACGGCTTCACAGGTCTAACCTCCTGCACCAGCAAATAGAGGGATTTTGGCTACTAAACAAGGTTTTTAGTAAGGGCATTCCTTCAGGTGGCCATACATGCAGTGATTCACTCTGGTTAGGAGGCCTCCCAACATGCAAAGGTTACAATCTATAGGTTTTCACGCACCACAAGGGTACTAAGGGAGACATTCGTCGGTATGACACATCGGCACCTGTTGCTTATGACTTTCATCACAAACATGTTTTTTATATAGCGGTTTGAATGAGCTTGGCTTTATCTTGTTACCACTTGGGTCGTTCCCTCTTACAACGGGAGGCAAACCCTCTAGAGATAACAACAATTTCTCTTACACCCTAGATCCATTGGATAGGTAGGGGGAGAGGATACTCTTGTTGTTAAATCAGGTTACAAACACATACAACAAGCAAACAAGAAAGATAAACATACACGAAGCATGCAAATATTCTTTATAAGCACCAATTCCAAATGTTCCTAATTTAGTGGGAAAATAATATTTTCCCTCGACCGATCGAGCCTACAGAAGATAAATCAGTAGTTTTTTAGAGTCTCCATTCTTCGACAACTGGATTGACAAGCTGCACAGATAGATAGTAGTTTCCAAAAAATATAAATTTGCAAAAGGCAGACCAAAGGCATATGATATAAACCAAATGTGATTTCCTGAAATGCAAACGTGACAAAATTTTACCAAAGGCAATTACCTGTCCTTCAAAGGTGATTTCAGATTGTGCAAAGGCGATCGGCTGTCATGCAAAGGTGCTCAACTATTTCCATCCTGCAGAAAATAGTAGAAACCCTAATACAACCAAAGGTGTATGATACAACCAAAGGTGATTTTATGTTTCCCAAAGGCGTATGATACAACCAAATGTGATTTCTATTGACCAAAGGTGTATGATACAGCCAAAGGCAATTTTCTATTGATCAAAGGTGAGTTTTTTCATCAAATGCATGTTTCTGCGGATCGAACGCTATTTTCTTCACGAAACCTAGGCAAATTTATAGTCAAAATTCATGGAAATGGCCTCTCAAATGCAATGGTGAGTTCAAATTTGAGCTAGGAGATCATCTATGACAGATCACATGTAAATCTTGCTACACGAGGGTTAGAAACACGCAAATTTTTACTACAAAAACTTGCAAAAACATAAGATTTGATCAGGAGAAGTGAGTCCCATCGGGCATGCCAGAAATGTACCTAAAAAATTTGGACAAAATGAAAGATAAAATAATAACATGCAATACCTTTGACCAAACCTTTCGAAATACCTCAATATCTTGAATGATGGATGCAAGCCTGATTGATTGCTGGAATGATTAGATGTTGATTGCTCAGATACACAGCATAATGATAGGATGAAGATTGATGAGAAGAAAATAGATACAAGGGATAGAGAAATTTTGATAGAATGATGTTGCATGCGAGAGATGGGATCCCCAAAAATACTAGAGAAGGGTTCAATTTATAGGCAAAGGTGAGAGGATGTAGGGATAAAACTTCCATTTTGTGAGTGGTAGTGAAATTAGAAAGTTGATCGTGCAACAAGAGAGAAGAAATGGACGGTGAATGAAGTTAACTTGAGAGATAATTTGAGTCATCTTGAGAGATGGAAATGGAAGGTGAGCTAATAATTTAAATAATTTAATATTATTTAAATCATGAGGAATGTGAGGATAAAATAAATAAAATTATTTATTTATAAAGTGATAAATTAAAATAAAATAAAAGATTTATTTTATTTAATTCAAGAGGAAAGGGGATTAAATAAATAAATAAAATTTATTTATTTAATAATGTGAAGGGATGGGATAAATTAAATAAATATTAGATTTATTTAATTTATTAGAGAAAGTGCTATGATGAAGAAGGGGTTATGAATAGAAAGAGAATAAATGAAATTAGTCAAATAAATAAGATTTATTTAACTAATTAGGTGGTGACATGGGTACCTAGGGAAAAACATGCTACAAGATGTCTAAATGATGTAATGTTGTGACAAAGTGTTGTAAGAGGACATTTTTAGGTGTCTACATATTTTATGGACCATAAAGCCAAGGGTTTAATCAAATTGTACCTGAAAGACTCTATTTTAATCAATATCTATGAAGAGACCTCTGCGAAGAAACCATGGAAGAAACTTGGCGAGATATATCATGCCAAATATTTAGTGAACAAAATTTTATTGAGGAAGAAGTTGTTTTTTGAGAATGTAAGAGGGTGGACCAATTGCAAACCACCTAGAAACACTTAATATGATGGTGGCCCAATTAGCATCAGTTGGTGCAAAAATAGATGAGTAGGAGAGATTTTAGATCCTGCTTTGTTCTTTGCCTAATTCACGGAATTATCTTGTTATGGCTATTGGGAGTACTTCAATTGTCTTAAAAGTTGAAGATGTTTTGGGTTCTTTTCTTTCTAAAGAGATGAGGAGGAAGGTATCTATTAGTGCCAAAGAGGCCCTAAATGTTTGTAGAAGACCTAAAGAAAGAGGCAAGAAGAATGAGAAGCATGAAAAATCAAAATCCAAGTCCAAGGGAAGATCTGAATCTCTTGAAAAGTCTAAAGTTATTTGCTAGAATTTTGGTAAGCTTAGACACATTTGTAAGGAGTGCAAAGAAGAAAAGAAGAAAAAGAAGAAATTTGATTATGATTTTGAATCCAAGAAGGAAGATGGTGATGCATTTGACCATAGATTTGACCACTCATGCAGGTAAGATGCATGGTTAATTGACTCAGGAGCATCTTTTCATATGACCTCTAATAGAGATAAGTTCTCTAAATATGAAGAATTTGATGGAGGTAAGGTGTACTTGGGTGATGATTTTTGTTTAATTATTGTTGGCTGTGGTAAAGTTAAAATCAAATTTCATGATGCTAGAGTAAAAAAGATTAATGATGTGTTGCATATCCCTGGGTTAGCACAAAATTTATTATCTAGGTGCAAACTAATAGATGCAAGTGTGCAGGTAGTCTTTTCTGATGTAGGATGTAAGATAGTTAGAGGTGCTATGGTGATTTCTAGAGGTCTCAGATATGGCACATTATATAAGTTTGATGCATACACTATTGAGTGCCATAGTATTTCTGTGAAAAGTAAGTTTGTGACTACTTCATTGGAAAAAGAGATAGTTTCCTCTTTAATGGATGGCCATGGCTTCTGGGTACCTAAAGATGCTCTTGCTTCTGAATCAAAACTACTTGTAGAGAAGACTATGTTATGACTCCAAAGACTTGGCCACATTAGAGAGAAGGGTTTAAAGGACTTAAATAATAAAAAAATATTGTTGAAGGGTTGACTAATTATAATCTTGATTGTAATTTATGTGAGCATTGTATTTATGTTAAACAAAACTATGTTTAGTTTCACTCGAGTTCTCATAAATCTTGTGGTATATTAGATCTTCTTCATTCTAATATGTTTGGTCCTATAGATGTTCCTTCCATTGAAAAATCCACATATTATGTTTTATTTCTTGATGATTATAGTAGGACATAGGTATATTTTCTAAAGAGTAAATCTTAAGTTTTCAGTCGATTTAAAGAATTTAAAGAAATGGTTGAGTTACAAATTAGAAAATAAATAAAATGTTTGAGGATTAACAGTGGCAGTGAATTTTTCTCTAATGATTTTGATAGATTCTATAAATATTGTGGCATTTAGAGACATAACAAAACTCCATATTCTCCATAGTAGAATGGAGTTGCAAAAAGAATAAATAAGACATTGATGGAGAAGGCTAGGAGTATGCTTAGTGGTAATAGTATGGAATAAAAATTTGGGCCAAATCTATTGCCATTTCTTGCTACCTAATTAATGGGTCTCCTACATCATCTCTTGTTGATAAAACACCTATGGAGGCATGGTTGGATCACAAGATTTCATTGAGACATCATAGAGTTTTGGTTGTGAGACATATATACATTCCAAAAGAGAAGTGAACAAAGTTGGAGTCTAAAGCTATGAAATGCACCTTCATCGGTTACAGTTATGGTGTGAAAGGATACAAGATTTGGGATCCTGTTGTACATAAGATAATATTGTAATATCCCCTTCTTTAGCCTAGTCAGCAAAGGTGACCATTTAGCCTATTTTATTCCCATAGACTAATTTGGAGTTTGGACAAGGAAATAATATTTATTAAATAAATAAAGTTGTCTTAATTCTTCATTTTACGAGCAACTTGTATTTATTTAAATATTCATTTGATAAAGTGACTTTGGAAGGGGTACTAAATAAAATATTATAAAGTCACATTATATGGCTCTAAGTGATGAATTAAAAATTAATTTTAAATTACTCCTTTGAGAATGTTCTATGGGAGGTTATAAAAGAGAGCTCAAAGCTCATTTTAACTTATGTTGAATATATTTTCTTGGAGAATTTGGAGAGAGCTCTTGTTTGAGAAAAAACTAGAATGAAAACCCTAAGGGAAATTGGTTTCGGTGGTGCAAGATCTACCCTAGTTGATTTGTAGGTGGAATCACACAGGTTTCACGCATGTGCAAAATGATGGCAATATTTTATTTGTTTTGAAGGTTTATTTTACAAATTTATTGATTTGCAGGAAAATATAAATTTGGAGTTTCGATGGAGAATGGTATTGAAGATTTTTGGGTGGTTTGATTATACTGTGAGTGAGTTATTTATATTATAGATATATTTAAATAGAGGTATTTATTTTATTGTTAAATGGGTTCATGACCTAGCCATACCTCTCTGGGAGATCTCAATATAAGTCACAACCCTCAAAAAGACTCCCTTGAGCTTCTTAGAGGAGTCACCTCTCATTGTGAAGACTTAACAATGCAGATAGGAATAGTTTGGAAGGTGTGCTTAGGGGTTTGAAGATAATAAAGGAGACATTTCTCTTATTACCTAGTCATAGCCCTATGCCAAGTAACCACAACTCTTTTAAAGGCTTACATACATTTTCTAAGGGATTGTGTCATATCAAAGGTAGGACACGAGACACATAAGATATGAGGGTCTTTGGCAAGGAGCACCTACATTGGCTTATAGACATACAAGCCATAGATTGTGAAAGGAGTAAGGCAGGAGTTAAGGAGAGGGCATGGAATTCTTATGAGGTCATAACTATTATTTGAATTATTGGACAAGTTGGCCGCCTAGATGGAGCCTAGTGGTATTATGTTTTAAGCACTTAATTGGTATGTTATCACTCCCATTTGATGTAATCTAAAATGTTGTGTATCTAGAGCATAAAACAACAAGTTAGGCATTCAAATCTTTAATTTGAATCAAATGATTTCAATCTGCAAACTATTTGTTATAATGCCCAACCATTGTTAGTGAAACTAGATATTAAAATGAATGTTTTCTGTTGATTAAATCCCTATGCAAACTACTTTGTATCACTTACAAACAAAAATTTAGTTCTATATGCATCCAAAAAAATGTTTGACAAAATGCTTGCACATGAAAATATAGTAAACTGGTGTTTTTGAGCAAAAAATTTAGACATGGGTTCTTACAAATATATAGTAGAAGTGTGATTTTTAGAGAAACTAAGCCTTCTTTTGTTATATTGTAGTCAAAACTTGAAGTGAGTAAAAAAATATGATTTATCTTCCTTCTACACCTAAGAAAGTTGAATCAAGGCCCCTAAATAGACAAGAAGTTGAGAAGAGCTCATCTAGCTCTAAATTTTTAGAAGAGCATGAAGAACCTCCACCTCAGCTTGTTCGAAGGCCTACAAGGCATAGATAACCACTTGAAAGGTATTCACCTGATGAATAGAGATGTATTTTTTCTTTGAATACTAACATGGATGAATCAAGATTTGTAGAAGAGGCTTTAGGTATGAATGATGCAAAGTCCTGGAAGATTGCCATGGATGAAGAAATGAAAATTTGGAAAATAATGATACATGGGATCGAGTACCATTACCTAAAGGACGAAAATCTGTTGGTTGCAAATGGGTGTTCAAGAAAATATTGGTTTAGATGGAGGTATTGAGAAGTATAAAGCATGCTTGGTTGTGAAAGGTTACTCTTAGGTTGAGGGTGTTGATTACAGTGAGATATTTTCTCCAGTTGCAAGAATGACATCCATTAGATGCTTGATTTCTATTATTGTAGCTTATGATCAATAAGTTGAGCAAATGGATGTGAAAACAATATTCCTTCATGGTGATTTGGAGGAGAACATTTATATGACACACCCAGAGCACTATGTGGTGAATTGTAAAAGTAATTTGATTTTTAAATTGAAGAAATCCTTGTATGGATTGAAACAGATTCCTAAGATGTGGTACTAGAAATTTGATACATATGTGTTAAGTTTGGGATTTGAGTGTTCTAAATTAGATCATTATGTTTATTATAAATCTGATAGTGATAATTTTCTATTTATTGCATTATATATTGATGATATGTTATGTATTAGTAAAGGGAAATGAATGATTTTAGAACTAAAGTCTCAACTTACAACTAAATTTAAAATGAAAGATCTTGGTGCAACTAAACACATTCTTGGGATGGAAATCAAAAGAGATAGAGTGAATAGAAAACTATGGCTTGGCCAAAGTAAGTATATCAATTTAGTTTTACAAAGGTTTAACATGTAGGATTGCTTACCATCGTGTGTTCATGTTATAGTTGGAATTAATTTATCTACTTCATAATCTCCAACTTGTCCATCGAAGATGGAAGACATGAGCAAAGTGCCTTACCAAAGTGCAGTTAGAAGTTTGATATATGTTATGCTCTATACTAGACCAGACATTGCCCAAACAATGGGAGTTCTTTCCAAATATATTTCTAATCCTGGTAGAGTTCATTGAGAGGCAACTAAATGAGTCTTTAGATATGGGGTACCTAAAAATATTTCTTATGTTTGTGAGGCCTATTTTTTATTCCCTTATATTTGACTATTTATTTTACTATTGGAGATACATTTAGACTTATGGGACTGTTGATCCTAAATTTTTAGACTATAAGACTTTATGTTGTATGTAGATTTCTTATGCTTAGCATTTTTACGATGTGTTTAGACCATGATATTGATTCACTAATGATGTTAGACATATGGTTTATACTATGATGTTATTGGGAAACTATTCATGTGATATTAGTTAGAAAATTTGCTATGTGATTCAATCTTGGGAATGGGTATTTGAAATGCAAAATTTAGAATCTAATTGTAATGTGTCTTCCTTGATGCTTAGATGAACATGTGATGTTGTATGTGAGTGAATGTTTCAATTTGCTTCGGCTATTCTATACATGCAGAATTAACATTTCATTTGAGTGCACAGGTATTTCTAACAAAGCCACAGAAATTTGAAGATCATCTCACACACGGTGTTGTTTTCCCTTGTGAAGCCGATCTAGTTCCACGAGGAACCAAGATCAACTATGTGCATGATGAATTTATGTGATGTTGTTGCATGTTATTAGTCGGGATAGGTCTACCCCTCTATTATTTTGAATTCTAATTGGTGTTGTAAGAATATTGTCATTTGAATTTCATTTTTTAAGTTATAAATTTTTTAGACCCCTTTTCATGTGCTTTAACTCAACCTTTGGTGCTCAAAATGGGTTAAACTTGACCCTGGGTTGTACCCCTTGGGTCTAGGGACCATTTGGGCTTGTATAACCTTACGTAAACCTCCATTTGGTCACCTTAACTTCACCCTGGAGTAAAGTGACGAAAATGGAGGGCTTGGGAGGGAGAGGATGAGTGGGTCAAACACTCAACCTCTTCCATTCCTCTTCCATAGGTTGGGGAAGTCTCTAAGACCCCTTAATTATGGAGAACTTTACTCCAAGTCTCTCCCACAATTGGTGAGGGTACCTTGGGGTTGTGTGGTCCCTCTTGGGAGGAAAGGATTGGGGGCACATGTGGCACCCACTCCCTCTTAAGCTCCACTTTTCTCTCCCACATGTTCTAGAGAGGACAAGTGGAGGGGAGAGAGACTTGGTGGATGGGTGAATGACATGTGTCACCACCCATTCCAAGGGTCTTGCTTGTAGTTGGGAGGAGGAGTGAGGAGGTGACATGTGTCACCTCCCCCATTCCTCAAGGCTCATGAGAAAAGCCTATTATAATCCCACTTGGAGAGGGGTATGGGGTTGTTAAATTTTTAGCAAATTTTATTGATTTTAATTTACTTTGGGGAAAAGTTGGAGGGAGTTTGGTGGCTTAGTTTGGAGGAGTTGGAGGAGCTCTACTCAACCATCTACCAATTGGGTTTTTTTAAGGTAGGGTTCAAGGCTAAGGCCTTCCCTTATGCATTTTTATTTACTTGTGTGATGCTATGTATGAGTTCTATTTTTGAGTTTTTACTTCTTGTTGTGGGGAAAAATTGTATGGGTGTTGTGAGAAACTCTCCCACTTGGGAGAAGATGCTCAACATGTGTAGAGTGGGGGAGGAGTGAACCTCCTTAGGATCTTTCCTTGATTTTGTGGAGTTGTAGCCTTGAGGGCAATATGTGATAATGTGCAATATGTGAAATGGCTTGAGAGCCAAATAGAAGTTTTGTGAAACTATGTTTAAAAGTGTTGGCTTGAGGCCTTGAGAGGTATTTGTATTGGGATGTTTTAGGAGTGGCACTCTTGAGTTGAGTGTTGTCCACTCCCCTACCCCATTGAACTCATCCTGAGTGAGTTCTTGTGTTGCGCTAGCCATGGGAGTAATTTGGTGTTTGGTTGTTGATTGCATTGTTGTGTTGTGGTTTGGGTTTCCTAGTGTGAGGATGACCTCTCTAGCTTAGGGGTGACCCACTAGCGGGTCTATGGTAGGGAGGAGAGAAAGTTGTTGTGGCTTATTTTCCTATTTTATGTTATTGCAGGATATTGGGAGCTTTGTGAAGTTGAAAAAAACACCATTGTTCTTGGAGTTGTTATCCTATTTCTTTTTAGCTCTTGAGAGAGAGCATGGCCAAGTTAGGATTTGTATCATTTGTTAGTTTTCAAAGAGGAGAACGTTGTTCTCTCTCTCTTGTTGTAAAAGTATATTTTTACTTGTGTGTGTAAGCTATTTACATTTGAAATAGAAATTTTAAATTTGCTGATTTTAATGCTTATCATTCAAAACAAAAAAATAGAGTAATGAAAGAAAAATTTGGTCTTAGTGCTACTTCATTTGTATGTCTATTTTTAAAATAACAAATAGGAAAGTTATTGTTTTATTGTTGAGAAACCAGCATGAAATTTGTATATTGTTCTTATGAAAAAAAAAATGATCATTTACTCCATTCAAATCTGTTAGAGAAAAATGTATATTTTGCGTTATTAAAATATATATATATATATATATATATATATATATATATATATATATATATATATATATATATATATATATATATATATATATATATATCTTTGCTATTTGCTTTCTTTAAAAAGGAAATTTTGTGAAATTTTAAAATGGCAAACAAGAATTGAAATTTAAATTATTTCAAGTATATATATATTGTGTGTTTAAATTTAATATATTTGCATTTAGGTTCTTTTGAATATTCTATTAATTAAAAAAAATAGGTTATTGTATATATAGCAGTATATATATATAAATAAGTCCTTTGTTAAATTTTATTATATATATAAACTACGATTTTTAAATATATTATGAATTGATGTGTATATATATATATATATATATATATATATATTATTAAAATAAAACTTAATAAAAAAAATAAAAAAAGAATTAAATGCTGAGCAGATAGAAAGGACTACATTTTTTAGTTGTTGTTTTTGTTACAAAGGATATAATATAGATATTGGTGGGGCGGGGGGTGGGGGGGGGTTCGAACCCCTCCCCACTGCCGTGGTTTTCTTGTATGTGGGTGTGGGGAGGGGGGTGGAGCCCCCACCCACACCCCATTGTATGGGATGTGGGTGGGGGCTTCGCCCCCCCTCCCCACACCCCCTACCTCGTCTTTCCCCGCGTAGTCCACAACTCCACCGTCGCTGACCCCTCTGCCCTGCGGCCTCCGCTCACCTCCGCCCTCCATTAAACGTCGCCATCATTCCACCTCCCTGCGGCCACCACATAGATCCAACACCTCTGCCACAGCTCCATCGCCGCCACTCCTCCTACTTGGGGTTTCAGTCAAGAAAAAATATATATATTTATATTAAAAATCCAAAACATAAACAATATACACAAAATATATATATATATATATATATATATATATATATATAGATGCCATCATATGCATTTCATGTATGGCCTCCATTAAACCTGCAAACACAACCAAAAACAAAGTGAGAAGAAAAAGGAAGAAGAGGAGGAAAAACAACAAGGAGAAAGAAAATGAGTTTTAAAAAATAGGGTTAGGGCTTTTTGCTTTAAGGAAATTATATTTTATTATTGAAGGATTTTAGGGCAAGGTGAATTTAAAATTCATTTTAAATTTGACTTCCACTCTTTTAATTAATTTGTTCATTTGTTTTAAGTTCTGAATTTATAATGGGGTTTTGAGACAAATAATAAAATGGGTAAACCTTATTCTTTTTTTTGGAATGTTATTTTTATTTGTTAGTGGTATGGTAATTAATAGATTAGATCATGATTAGAGGGATTATATATATTATAGATTTGTAATTTGATTTTTGAAGAAAGGATTTATTTGTTTTATTTAAATTTTACACAATTTAATTATTTGAGATGTAATTATTTTAACAATTGGGTTAATCCTTTAATCATAGAACTTAATTCGACAAGGTTAATTTTAAGTTGGATTGATATTAGTTTAATAATTCCTTTTTAATTATATCTAGAACTATTGTATTAATTTAATAAAGACATTGTTCAAACCAACTCGGAAACCTAGTAAACTATTTAAACGAAGATAGTAAAACATGTTTCCGTGATCTGACCTACCAAGAAATTAGGAATAATGTAAAGGATGCAGTGAGAACTCTGATAGATAGAAAATGTGAAGAAGAACGAATTGATCGAGCTTTGTTGAAAAATGATTAAATTATAGAAAACATGAAGAAGAACAAATTGATCGAGCTTGTTGAAAAATGTACAATTAACTTATTCAACTGATCTACCAATCAACTAGTGAGACGTAGGTAATAAAAAAATCAAACCAATAAACTTTCGATCAAAACTTGTTTTATTATAATAAACCCTAATCACGCCCATGAGGCGTTATGCTGCCGAATTTTTCCAGAATTTAGGGTTTAGCTAGGTTAGTGAAATTTAACCTTGTTTAGGACTATATTATTGTTTTACCGTTTATCGACATTAGATTTTTGGTATTAAATTATATCTTTCTCATGCACTAAATTTGACTGTTGATTTTGACTTTACGTCAAAATCCCTTCATTCACATAGATTAACTTGGGGTTTCGATCATTGATCCTAACCCTACTGGCGACATTAACCATGTCGCATCGACCCCCTAGTTGGCCTTCATTGCGAATGGTATGCGCAAGTGAACGCATTACCCCGCATTCAACTGTAATGTTTACACCTTAAGTGCAACGCCACCGAGCACGCATACGCGTGCAAGGGGGTTTCTAGGGAAGCGTGGAAATTGTTTTGATATTTCATGTCATGACCACATGACAAATGTGGACATGACACATGTGATGCGTGTCGTGACCACATGGGAAATGTGGGCATGACAGTGTTATCATGGTAATTTGATAGGAGACGAGCATGTTCCCTTTATATTTGTGGTTATGTGGATTTAGACTGGATAGATGATGCTAATAGCAGAAGATCCATCAATGCTTATGTGTTTACTTTATTTGGTGGTGTAATTAGCTGGATGAGTAAGCAACAGGCTGTGGTTGCTTTGTCCACTACCAAGGTTGAGTATATGGTAGCTATTCATGCTTGTAAATAATTCATTTGACTTAAGAGACTATGTTCAGACATTGGAATAAAATAGGGTACAGTAATAGTCAGAGTGTGATCTGCCTAGCTAAGAACCCAACTTTTCATGCTAGGACCAAGAATATTGATGTACAATATCATTTTGTGAGAAATATGGTCAAGGATGGAAAGGTGAAGTTGGTTAAGGTAGAGACTTTGATGAATATTGCAAATTCATTAACTAGTCTTGTGAACACAGAGAAGTTCAAATGGTGTTCAATGTTTATGGGTCTTTCAACCCTTAGAAATTAGATAATAGTGTTGATACTCCTTGTTTGCTCTTGTAAGGTGTTTTACAAGTGGGATAATTTTAGGAAAAGTGTCTTAACCTTGCGATTACAAAAAGTGTAATTTTTTGGGTTATAAAAATGAATAAACTCAATTTCTAGGCTATAGAGTTAGTTTTTAGCCAAAATTACTATTCCAGGTTGCTTAACACTACTTCCAGAGGTGCTCAGTGCATAGATCTCTTTGACCTCTACAATTTAAAAAATGCCCTCTTATTAGCCTCTTGGATCAAAAGTTATGGCCTCTGGAGGTTGGGCCTCCTGCATTGAAAAATATAAAAATGTGTTAGGCATGGAAAAGAGTTGTAAGATAGAGTTGCATTTGTTAAACAACTTATGATGCGTATTATGACACATCATAAGACATTTTTGATTGGAGATAATGGAACCCTAAATATTTTTGCACACTTTTGTGTGGTTTTGGCTCATGGTTTTCTAATTACCATTTGATGGTTTCATATATTGTATCTCTTATATAATAGGTGCTAGAGATGGAGGTTGTGTGTGAGTCTTATAGATATTGTTAAGTTGCATCTAGATCTTTGGTTAGTGATACTCTTATGAAGGCTTTCTCTACAAGTGTATTGTAATCTTGTTAAGATTTCTAAATAATATATTGGGTTGCTTTTGGAGTGTGGACTTTTTCTTCTAACAGGGTTTTCTTCATGTAAATCATTGTGTTGTGGTATGATTGCTATTTATGTTTATTTTTGTATAATTTTTGTAATTGTTGTAAAAATTTGAAAAGCTCTACATAATCCTCCTCTCATGATTAGTGTGGGAAGTTGTTTTAGTACCTTATCTTCCTTAGATAATTGACATGTATTCAAATTTGAACAAATCATGTTTTCAAACCTACAGTGCCCAACAAAAGTCAACATGCATGTTTGATCAATTCTCCTCAATAGGGGGAGTCTTAGGAGTTGGTTATGCTTTTAGTTATATCTAGTCCCTTACTCACATTACCTACTCTTTGGTGATGAGCCCTCACTTCTTACTGGTAGCATGAGGTTAGGTTAAGGAAAAAAGTTGCATCATCATCCATGTGTAATCATCATAGTACTTCATAAATCATGAGTATAATAAATAAAACATAGTCAACTATATGAACAAGAGGGAAACAAAAATACAAAATGGAGACTAAAACTATATATCTACATATCAACCAATCAAATCACAAGAATAGATCTGCATAACAATGTTTGAGTACACAAGTCGCTCCTCCAACAAAGTCAAAAGAGAAAGCTATGCACTCAAGTGTGCAAGTCTCTCCATGTAAGGGGGCAACTATGAAATCTATAATAAATGTAGGTGTCTCAAAGACCTCAAGGAGTCTTGAAAGAAAAGATATGTCAAGTCAAATCTTCACAAAATCTTTAGAAAATCCTTAAAATTTAGAAAATCAAAAAATCCTAAAAATTGTAAAACTTTTCAAAATTTTCTAAAAATTGAATACGCTCTTCAAAGATCAGCAATAAAAGGAGAATTTAATCTTCTCCTCTCTAGCTTAGCATGTGTCTGATTTTTTTAGTCTAATATTTTTGTCTTCATATGGTGTGCCTTTTTTTATCATCATTGCAGGTTATTATAAGAAGATGAGACAATACAAGTAAACATCAAGCATCTATAGTATGTTCTCTCATCTCCTTTCTAGTATTTACTTTCAGATTATCATTTATCAAACTTACACCTAAATTAGTCTCTTTATTACAAATCTAGATAAGGGACAATGACAAAAGGTAAGAGCCATGCTTTGGGAATGGTACCTAACTTTCATGTAGACTACCGTCCTCGAGGGGGAAAATATCTAAGTACCAAAATCGCATACAGACCTACATGGTAGTCTGATGATGATAAATAGGTTCCTAGTCATGGCCATGTAGATATGAATTAACCTCCTCTTAGCAACTTCTTTCTTGGTGACCTGTGTCATTTTCCCCTCTCTTTTCTCACCTCCTAGCCTTCATTTTGTGTTTTTAATTCTTATTTTTTTCCTCGTCAAACTTTTCAGATCCTCTTCAGGAGGGTTACTCAATTGTCCTATAGGGTCGCTCAGGTGACCTATCCTTAAGTTGTAGGGTCACCTAGGTGACCCTACCTAGAAAAAGGGCAATCTACTTCCCGAAAGGGGTGACCCTATTATTTTTGGATGTGGAAAATAACTTTTAGTTTTAACTTTTCTTCTTGATTTTTAGCCCATTTTTCTTTGATTTTTTCATGCTAACTCATCATCTTCTCACCTTCTTTCCATTTTGAACTTTTAATCAAATCTTATCTCCTCAAATTGGTTTCCATTTTTTCGTTAGTTATTTTTAGTTCTCTTTAGTTTTCTCTAAGTTTTCTTCTTATCTCTTCATCTATTCTTTAGTAAAGTTTCTATTTCTTCTTCAATTAGCTAATTCTTTCATTCTTATCTCTTCATCCCTTCCCTCTCATTTCTACCTATAAATATCCCTTCATTCTTCATTGTTTAACACAATCAGTTGACACATGATTCAATCATCAAATCAAGAAGCAAGCAAGCTTATCATACAAGACTGAAAATGTGCCTTTTATTTCTTTTAGTTTTAGTTTTAGTTTTGTAAAGCTTCAAAGCTTCATTCTTCTTAGGAAGTTGTTTTCATGCATTCTTGTTTTGACCAAGCTTATGCATAGCAGCCCCTTTAGCTTTTTATGCTCACACAAGGACCACGTGTACCTTTTTCCCTTCAAATTTGTTGTTGCTTCTAATCCAATTTTTCCCCCTCACATCTACATTTTTTCCATGTCACTAAGAGAACCCTGTTGCTACAGAGGAGACAATTGCTATAGAACCTTTGAGGACAAGCCTAGAACTAGTGCCCTTTATCAACAGGTTCTATATTATTTTCTTAGTAATTAGCTCACATCTTGCTCTTTAGGAAGTAAACTATTGTTTTTCTTTCTCTTGATAGAATAGAGTTACTTTCTTTTCTTAGATTAAATTTCATGTTTTGCTTAGAGCAGTTGAAAGTTTGTTTGATTAGATTATATTTAAAATTTGAAAACACAGAAACATAGTTACATTATATTAAGAAAAAGTCATATAGGATTGCATATATGTATACATATTTTCATAGTAATTAGATCAGCATACAAATTGGAAAATGAATCTAAAAAGCTTGCATTCATTTAGTCTTGATTGCATTAGAAATTAATTGAAACATTAAAAAACACAAAAACAAAAAGGACACCCTTGATCATATCACGAGGCAAACAAGATTTTCAACATTCAAATCAAACATTTGAAATGTATAAAGAAACCCTCGATTTCATCACAAGATCAACAAATTGAACAACGTTTTCAACATCCAAAATAATCAAACATAGAAAATACCCAAGAAACCCTCGATCTCAACACGAGGCACATAAACTCAACAATTCAATCAAAACCATCACAACAACAATAATTCAATAGTCAACAAACACAACACAACAACTTCACTATCACCCATGTCACTCTTCTTCTATGCGAAGAGAGTAATTAGCCCTATTTGCCCCTACCTAGTTGGCTTTCCCTGGAAATGTAGGAGTGATTTGGTTGACACCTTTAGCAAGGGTGAAATACATGTGCTTCATTGGAGTCAAACTCACCTACGTTATGTCTAAATTACATTCTGAATATCACAAGGACCAGTGTCTAATCCTGTAGGATCAGAGTTAGAGTAGAGTCAATAACTACAATGGCAAAGCAACTCACAATTTAGATGAGCCTAATTTATTTGGCTCTGTCTTGCAAAGATTAGACTCTTAAATGCCTTCCTGCCATCAACAATACAACCTATTATTAGTTATCCTTTTCCAGTTTCAACGCTCCACATATCAAGTTATAAAGATTTTCTATCACAATTAACTTCTAATAGAAAATTTTACTACATCCCTTGAATGAAAACTAACTAATTTTTGGTACAAATGTAACAAATGTGCACCTAAGAATTGGTCAAATTCTCTCAAGCACTCAATAGAAATTAGAGATAGATTATATAACTAAAACAAGAATGTGTCTTATATTGATTTACTAAAATGAATTACAATGCCAACTATAGAAAATTAAACCAAAAACCAAACTATATTCATATTATTTATGACTTTACATGGATCTTCACACTACAAATCCTATACTAATTATAAACATAAATCCCTAAATTAGCCTAGAAGCTCCAACAAAAGCCTACATCACAGCTAGACCAACCTGCAACAATACTTTAAAAATACAACTTAAAAGAAGAAAGACCCAGATTAGATCAAAACCCAACACATGTAGCATCTGGACCCTTCTCATTTAACAACACATGAGAATAAAGAAATATGCCATAACATCTTTAAACTTCTCCTCTTTTGTCCATGTTGACAAAATGAAAGGTTAATTCTCATGCAAGTAAAATATTTTTCCCAACTTAATTTTCACCTTACATGTGAAAAAGTGAAGCCTCTCTCACTTATGTAAGGAAGAGCTTAACTTTTTTTTTTTAAAATAATATTTTACCATTGTGCCATTGCAAGAAGATTTTCACTTCCATATCTGTGCACTCGATTTATATAGTTCATATGCATTCATTTGCCTTAACATTTTACATACATATTGGCCTTCCCTTTGCTCTAATATTTTTAGAAATTTATATGCTTAGAAGCTAAAAACTCATTCCCACAATCATCCAAGCCTTTTGTATACATTTACTTCTACGCAAACACTTTACCATTTGCTATGAGATATCCACACCAAAACATTGTTGAATTTAATCCTAAAGGTACCACAACATTAGAAGCATTTTGTCAAATAGTTAGTAAGCAAATTCACACTTTGTTTGAAATTACTTTCCAAGAAGAGAATAAATCTCATTCTGTAACTTGTTCTCGATAGTGCCTCAACTCACCATGGTGTTCTCCTCTGCCCGAGAGTATGCCAACTCAGACATGAAAGACTGATTAATTACTCTTTCAAGCTAATCATTTTTTGCTCTTTTACTTGTCGCAATAAAACTGAACTCCCATTCCCATTTCCAGCCATGGAGAACAAAAACAAAACATTTTGACACCTCCATCTTCTGCTCTAAATTGCTGCATACTAGACTAACATAGGCGCCTCTCTTTTGGTCTAAATTTCTCTTCAAAACTGCTCAAGATTGGTGCCCCCAACTTTGGCGTTTCATTTTTCTACACTGAAGGAAGAGTAAACTAGAAATGGCACCTCACTTTTCCTTTTTTGTTGTAGCAAACACTATAAGAATGCCTTCATTTGCCAAAGGCTGCACAAAATATTGAACCATATATTTATTTCTTTCACCTCCTTTGACACATTAAAACATTATTCATATCGGAGACCTTAGTTTATTAAAAACTATGCAAGCCTTCAAACTCCATGCTGATTTTCACCCCGGGAGATTCCTTTTGACGAGCGAATTGAGGGTCCTTTTGCTATGTTTTTTTCTAGAATGTATTTTATTGATGAGCCTTCTCCGTTTGATAATTTGGAATTGAAATATTATTTCCAAAGAATAATTTGGCTCATTATATTCAAATTAAAATAAATATAAGACTGTTTTAATTTTTCCACTTTGAAATTTAATAGCTCACAATTAAATGATTAACTACAGAAAACAACGGTATTGTTGTCACAGGTTCAAATGGCATTCAGGTTTGTAAAATTTTGTGAGGAGTTATTATAAATGTCATTGACCATATATCTGTCAGCTTTGAAGAATCCTTGAGTAATTAGTGTTGATGTTTTGGTAGCTTCGGGAGGTAAGCCTAAAGTCATGACTCTTGGAATAGTTATGACTCTTAAAATCAATCAGATATATATAGCAGTAGATTCACCATCCAAAGGTGATCAAGTAAAAAACAAATATAAGGAAACAATTACATTCTGATCTGAAATCAACATGGTATCAGAGCGATATATTTCTGTGCCTGTGAAATGATGGGTCCATGAGCAAAGCTTCAAAGAAATTCCATTTCTCTTAAGAGAAAGCCTGCAAACGTTCTTTTGTGGAGATGCATTTGCTATTAGAGGACATGTAGGTGTGAGGATATGTGATCTGTTTGATAACCATTTTTTGGCAAATGGATTTGTGTCCAATGAAAGCTACAACAGCCAACATTAAAATGGTGGAAAAGCTTCTTTCAAAGAGATTGATGTCCAAGTTGCAACATCGAGAAGATCTTGTTCGTGCGGCAGACGTGCTGGGTCAAACAGTGCTCCATAAAGTGGCTTGCGGAGGCCATAAACGGGTGGTCCAGAAGCTTCTAGATGGGGGAGCCCACCCTTTAAATGAGTACGATTGTGATGGCAAAACAACTCTACATTATGCCGTTCAAGGAGAAGACGTTGAAGACGCTCTGGGGACGTTGAAGACGCTCTGGGAATAGCACAATTACTGCTCAACAAATGTGGTTCAGACGAGGAGAAGTCCCTTCTATTGTGCGCCTCTGCAGTTGGCATTGGTTCCGTTGAAAAGAGTCTGACAAACCAACAGAGGCAACCTTGGACGAGGAGGTCAGGAGGTTCATGTTAGTACTTGGAGCTTCAGAGGGAGTCACATCATCATGAAGGTTCCTTGCAGTGTATATTTCTCTGAGACGGAGAAATATGAGGTGAAAGCCCTTGCAGTGTATATTTCTCTGAGACGAAGAAATATGAGGTGAAAGCCCTTGTAGTGTATATTTCTCTGAGACGGAGAAATATGAGGTGAAAGCCCTTGTAGTGTATAGTTCTCTGAGACGGAGAAATACGAGGTGAAAGCCCTTGTAGTGTATATTTCTCTAAGACGGAGAAATATGAGGTGAAAGCCCTTGTAGTGTATATTTCTCTGAGACAGAGAAATATGAGGTGCAAGCCCTTGTTCATCTCTGAGACTGAGATGGGACGTCATGTTGAGAGACTCCATGACAACATCATGTTGATAGACTCCGTGATGAATTCTTTGTACTTATGTTTCCTTCCACACATGGGAGTAGCCATGGTGGACGTCATGTTGAGAGACTCCATGACAACATCACGTTGAGAGACTCCGTGATGAATCCTTTGTACTTGTGTTTTCTTTTTTTCACACATGGGAGTAGCCATGGTGGACGTCATGTTGAGAGACTCCATGACGACATCACGTTAAGAGACTCTGTGATGGGCACTTGTGCACATGTTTCCTTCCACGCATGGGAGTAGCCATGGTGGACCTCATGTTGAGTGACTCCATGACGATATCACATTGAGAAACTCCGTGATGAACTATTTCACAAATGGGTGTAGCCATTGTGGATGTCATGTTGAGAGACTCCATGACATGGATATCTGGAAGGATACCTCCCTAGCTAAGAGGGAGTGTTGATGTTTTGGTAGCTTTGGGAGGTAAGCCTAAAGTCATGACTCTTAAAATCAATCAGATATATATAGCAGTAGATTCACCATCCAAAGGTGATCAAGTAAGAAACAAATACAAGGAAACAATTACATTCTGATCTGAAATTAGCAATTAGGAGTTGTTTTTGTAAACACTATTAGTTTTTAGGGAACTAATAGAATTTTTGTCACAACCTCAAATCTTGCCCAATAGACCTCAAACTAAAACTAGGAGCTCCTTATGAATTATTGAGATTCGTCCAATCACCAAAATTGGGCAATTTTGTCTTTTTGCCCACACTATTCAGAGGAGCTCCCAACTACTGGAATGTCAATTTTGAGCACAAATCTTCCCCAATCAACTTGAAATTAGATGTGGAGGTTTGTTTTGAATTGTCAAAACTTCATGCAATGCTAGCCTTTATATATCAACTCCAAATTTTGAGAAATTAATGCATCAAGTATGTGGCTATCCTATCATTCTGGAGTCAAAAAATATGACATCTTCACCAAACTGAAGGTCGAATGCCTGGGTTATGAGGTAGAAAATCAAGTGTCAACATTCTCCCAATGCCAATGTGGGCTAAATATTAAGAACATGAACATGAAAATTAGCCTAGAACTTAAGTCTTTCCCTAGCTTCTTGGGGGCAAATCATTAAGAAATAAATTTCTTAAAAATTCTGAAACTATTGATCTATGCCAAACTAACAAGGATAATGAAGGTTGATGGAGACATCTCAATAATGAAATCCTTCTAATGGAATCGATATCTATCTTTGAGCTCCATTCTTGTTCTTGAATCTGTCATGACAACTATCAAGTCTATAGAAACAATTCTCTTCTAATGCCAACATGGGTTAAACATTAAGAACATGAATATAAAAATTAGCCTAGAACTTATGTCTTGCCTTAGCTTCTTGGGGGTAGATCATTAAGAGATAAATTTCTTAAAAATTTTGAGATTGTTGATCTATACCAAACTAGCTAGGATAACAAAGGTTCATGAAGACATCTCAAATAATGGATTCCTTTTAATGGAATGGATTTCCATCTTTGAGCTCCATTCTTACTCTTGAATCTATCATGACAACCATCAAGTCTATATAAATAATACTCTTCCAATGCATCCTTTAACAAATAACCTCCCTTACAAAGTGACTATGACCTTAGACAAAGGTCATCATATTTACATGGAAGAGACCTTTCCCTACACATCCTTCCCTATAAAGTATAACACTATTATGTTGCTAGAAAACTACTTATCTTATACTGTGTAAGTTTAGTAACACTTAGTTTTTTTCAAGATAGTTGCATCTATTGAGATGAGTTCATCTTTTATTAATAGATCTATGTATCTCTTTATTTATAAAAAAGACATGGTTCCATTTTATCTTTCTTCTGTCTTGGTTATTTATTTCATCAATTTTTGGCCAAATGCATTTGTGGGAAGCTCTTCCCCTCCCAAATATTTCTCAATTATCATCATAGATGGATTTCCTAGAATGGTTAACAAGGGTTTTGCTCTCAACGATCAATACCTGATTCAAAGTTTCCTCCAAATCTTATCATGCTTAACTATAGCTCACTGAAACATTGATCTTTTAATTATGTTTATTGCCTACTTTAGGTAAAACACTTCTAATTATATAAAATCATTAAAACATTGTAAATGTGAGTTGTAGTTTCCCTAAGAGACATATTTGAGATTAAAAAACAACAATAAGTGAACTTACATATAACAAAAATACCATCCATACAAAGATTGGAGAACAATAAGAATCAAGCTTTGTGCTCCTTTCAACCAAGAGTAAATGTATAAAAAAATCTTCTCTTTTAACTATTTTTAACATGCATTTAGTTTAGTGGTTAAACACATTTTTTCCCTTCTTAATATAGTAAAATTATTTACCACTTTTAGGTGTAGATGAGTTAATAGGAGAATTGATAAAATTGTGTTCTTATAAACAAACATACATTACAAAACATCTTTGAGCATGTTCTCTATTTATATATTAAGTAATGTATTCTCCGACTTTTTTCCTTCTAATGTATGAAGCAAATGACCCCTTTTGTTGTGATAAAAGTTAATATTACATAAATTAAAGAACAATTTTTTTTTTTTGAACTTCAATATAAATTCCTAAACTCTTTCAATTTGATTATAAAATAAGTTGAAATCTAAATTTGATGGTGAAGATGAGCCAAATGAGATAAGGTCACCTTAGGCACTTTGGTGATAGACCAATCATAACCATATAGTTAATACTTTCAATCTAACCATACAACGTTAGTCTTGGATGCTTTGATTAATATCGTTGTAAAGTTGCATACAAACCCAATTTACATTGCAGTTACATATCAAAATGCTCACACTAAAATATGTCTTTTACCATGCTCTCCGTCAAACACCATTATCTATGTATCACAATCACATGAAATATAACTTAAAAGCATTGCAGTTCGTGATCTCATTATTTACTTCAAGATCCTTCGTTGCTAAATTTAATTCATGCGGAGGATGATCTTAACTCCATGTCGGGGATTAAGTGTGAGTTCTTGCACAGGAGCATGGATGTAATCAGGTGAAATCACATAAGAAAACCTCTGCAGAATCATGGACAATACTACTTTGGCCTCTAGCAGTGCAAAGTTTTGACCAATGCAGATCCTTGGGCCCGATCCGAATGGCATGAATGCCATTGGATGCTTGGCAGAATTTGAAATTCCTTGGCTGAACCGCTCTGGATTGAACTCATGCACATCATGCCCCCACAAAGTTGGGTCATGGTGCATTGCAAGGACTGGAATTTGAAATTGAGTGCCTGCAGGAAGTGAGAGCCTTCCAAGCTTCATCTGCTTACTTGCTTGTCTGCTTAATGTTGCTACTGGTGGATAAAGTCTCAAGGATTCATTTAAAATCATTCCCACCTGCAATAACATGATGAAAATGTATTTATGTACTAACCAAAGTTTCAATTTTGATAAAAACAAGAACGTTTGAGAAACATGGTCTGTTTGCCTAGCTTCCTCTGCTATTTATCCCAATATTTCAAATGGTTTTACTGGAATGTTTTGAAAATGCAACGACCATAATTGTAAAAAAATAAACTCAAGTTAAGGTTTCTAGTATTTATGCTTACAATCTTTAGGCCATTCACAGTTTCTGCATTTGGAAGATCATTTTTCCCACATACTTCTAAGACCTCTCTCCGTGCTCGTTCTTGCCAGTCCTGATGCATTCCCAGCAAGACCAAGGTCCATATCAGGAGAATTCCTGAAGTTTCCTGACCAGCTAGATAGAAAGTCATGCATTCTGAAATTATTTCATCTACAGTCATGCACATTTTACTTCCTCCGTCCTGTTTCTTGTTGGATGTCATCATTAGTCCAAGTAGATCACTACCATAGTCCTCTGAGTTTTCAATGCCAGCATTCCTCTCCCTGCGTTCAATCACCTGTCTGACACGTCCATTGATTTCATTCTCCAAACGCCATCGTTGCCAATTCTTTCTTGTAGGAAGAAATCTGTAAGAAGAAATTATTTCTACAATTTATCAAAACTCAGAGTCACGATGATTTTTAAAGGACATTTAATAAATTTAGACAACTATTCGAGTCATCGGAGAAGTAAGAATTTATGAAGCAAAGGGCTAAACAGCTGTAGAGCTTGCTTCTATGCTTCATCTTGTTAAGTAAATGAATCAGATAATTAGAAAAACAGAGATAACAAAATTTACACACAGAATTTGCACAACACAGTGAATTATGTGGTTCACCAATTTGGCTACATCCATTGGAAAAGTAGAGTATTCATCTCTTGTTATTAACAGCAGCAATTACATGAAGTTTCATCAAATGACACAATTGTTCCATTCCCCAATATATAGACAAAGTCTTCAAACAGACGAAGAGACAAGGAGCAGAGAAGATGAAAAATTCGTTGACCAATATGTGACTGTTTGACTTCACACAACCGAACACATCTACCAATATCCCTAGATTTCTTACATTTTCACAAAAATTACAAATGACAGTAGAATAGAACCAGTAAGCAAATATAGATGAAATCAAATCATTTTGCGCTTAATTAAAAAATAATTTAAGGCAAAGGAGTCCAGCCATTTTTAACATTTGACAGTCAAAATAAAAGCTAAGAACCATCAACAAGGGCAATAATACTGACACGACCATCTCCTTAGTGATGATGCAAATAACCTTGTCTACGTTTAACATTTGGAAAGAAATTTTTGTGTGTACATGACCAAACAACCCCTTCTCAACAATTTTTTTGCTATTTCAAGATTTATGGCTCTAATAACCTTGGATTATTATATCAAAGGTAATTGTAGATTATAGAATTGTTAGGAGCCTAAACCATTCATTTGGGTTGGTTAAAGTCCAAACATGCACCTCATATGGGATTGCTAGCATCTGATGCAAATTTGTGACGAATGGAAATCACAAAAAGTATATGCTTGGGCACAGTGCTAGAGTGGTGTCACTTTTGCTAATGTGGAAATTTTGTGAAATATTCGAGTTACCAATGCCTCCACTCAAGTAAGGACTATATCTATGACCAATATTCATCACGAGTTTATCCAATCAATTAGAATCAGAATGGTTTTCAAGTACAATGTTTGTGGAGGTTCAATTTTTAAAGCTAAAAATTACATGTAATTATTGTATTATGTTTTGTACTTCAATCGCATTGTTGTCTGTTTTGTACTTAAATTGCATTGTTGTCTTGCAAATTAAAATTTTAAAATGTTTGTTTGCCCACCTATTTGGCTATTGGTGTCAGTTGTAATGTCTCTTCTGCCATACCTTTGTACTAGCAAATCTCAACATCCCTATCTTTCCCCAGCCTCTTGGAAAATTGATTATGGGCAAAATAAAAAGACATGAACAAAAAAAATCAATCTCCCATGTTGGCGGACGTGGATTTACAGCTGTACTTGAGTAATCTCCCCTGCCACATCAGACCAACTACTCCATCCACCGCATTTAACTCTCTTCTTCTATCTTCTATTCTCTTCTTCGATGTATCTAGACACTTCTGTTTTTGTGTGTATCTAGAAGCTACTCCCAACGCTTGGAAAACAGCTCTATTTTTGTAAAAGAATGAGGGAATGATACTCTGTTTTTATGTATGGATGAAGGCATGAATGTAAGAGAGTACCAGCAGCTCTGTTTTTCAAAAAAGGCATTAATAAAAACTCTGATCTGTTTTAATATTTTTCCTGTAAGCTGTAACTGTGTTTTCTTTCCTCTCTTTCAAATTGGTATCAGACCAGAAGGGAGATCGATTGGTTGAAATTTTAGGCTTATCGAAGAGCAGAAGGAGATTGATTTGTTGTCAAAGATATTGCATGAGTTTGGCGCTGTAGTGCTGAAGGAGACCGTGGCTGTGTATTTTGTCCAGATTCAATTTGTGAGGAGATTGCAGCTGCACCATTCCAAAAAAAATATTTTTGAATTTGTCCTTTTTGTTTGCCTTTGGAACGGCAACAAAAGGCAGGCCACAAAAGAAAAGTTATATTTCCAAGGGGCAAAATTTTGGGGTTTCAATGTAATGTCCCCATTTTCGGGTTCTCTTGCAACACAATCGGGGCTGACTTTCTGGGTTGGTGATAGCCTGATCAGAGGAGTATTTCGATGTCACCAATGTGTTCAGGTGATCCAATGGAGCTATATGACATTTTCCGGAAAGATTTTGGACAACTTGTCCGTACTTGCTATTTATAGTAAGTGCTTACATGGCGACAATCTTTCTAGGTTTGTTCTCTTTGGTCCTCGGAGAACACTGCTATTTATAGTAAGTGCTTGCATGGCAACAATCTTTCTGGGTTTGTTCTCTTTGGTCCTCGGAGAACACTGCTATTTATAGCAAGTGTCAGTCTGGCGTTGTTTTGGTGACTTGGCAGTCAGCCGTTGGCTATCCCAGTTGTTGCATGGGGCTCAGTGTTATCAGATATGCTGTGATTAGCCTATTCAAGGGTTTCCGTAGGCTAGCGGATATGGTTAGGGAACCTTTTATGGTCGTTATTCCAGGACTTACTATTTATAGTAAGTCGGATAGGGGATATCAGGCGGCGTTAACCAACTTACTATTTATAGCCTGTCAGTTGGAGCATCTAGCACCTGCAGTTGGACTTCGAAGAACAGCTAGGAGATTATATTTCGAAAATATAAGTTAAATTAAATATTTAACTTCTATTATTTATTTGAGCTATGAATACTTTAAGTTATAAAGTAACTTTATTATGTTGTACTTTAAGTTATAACTTAAAGTGTGGTGTTAGGAAAAGGGGGGAGCGCTCCATGGAGGGATAGGGGGTTATTTAAAAATTAAAACAAAACAAATATTTAATTCCTCCTCTCTTGGGCGTTGGAGCCAAGGAGTTTATAAAAAGGCAGCTAAGGCTTCATTTTGGTTTTATGTTATTTTGTTCATCTTTTCTGGAGCAATCTTGGAGCTTTGGCTTTATTTAGGGTTTGAATGGAGTTTTGTAGGGAGGTAGCCTTCTGTGAGACTACCTTTTTGGTGCTTGAACGATAGCATCAGGAAGGGTTTGCTGGGAGCTTCACTCTGAGGCTTCGCTTGTGCTTTCATGATAATAATTTGATGGAGTTTCACTATGAAATATATCTGATTTTGTGAGCAGCTGATATGAGGGTTTAGAGGGCAGATTTCTGTGTTGTTTGAGGTTTATTTGATATCATTCCAGGCTGACCGTACCCATTGAGGAAGTCATAACATCTGATTTTAATGTTGTTTTCAGTCATAGCTGGGCGTGGGATCACTTGGACAGTATGCAGATCAGTTTGAGGGCAGTTTGAGATGGATTTTAAAGCATTTTGGGGCAGGGTTCTTGCTGTAGCAGCACCTTCAACTGGCCGTACCACAGCCTGGACATTAAGGGGTATTTTTGGAGCTGGTTGTACTTTGTCTATGACTGATATGAAACTCAAACTGGGCGCCTAGGGTTGCACAGCACTTCCTTCTATTTGCATGGATGAAAATATTGTTCTGTATGCTTTTTGGTGAAGTTTTCATAACACTGTCATAGCTGGTTCGTGTACAGCAGTGAATGAAGTTGGAGATTTGCATATGGGTATGTGGTTGTAATTCATTTTATGCAATTCTATGATCTGGGTCTTTGCTCATTTTCGCATTAGGGTTTTAGATTTTCTAGGTATTTGTTGCATGTTTATATTTCATTGTATTTGTGCAAAAAACAAAACATGCAAAAACCAAAAACCCCTTCTGCAACTTCTGTCTAGTTCTAAAAGACCACAATAATAATAAAAATAACACTATTAAGAAATATAAAAAATTTACAGACAGGGCAGCTCACTACAGTGGTATCAGAGCTGGTTTTCCTGTCAGTCTGTTGGATTGCTACTTTGTGCAGAGTTGCATGTCAGAAATTTCAGTTGCATGTTAGTACCTAGTATTTGCATGTCAGTTTTGAGACTACCCAGATGCTTGCATGTCAGTTTCATGGGCCAAGCAGCAGTTGCATGTGAGTAATTTGCATTGGCATTTATAGAGAAAGACAGAGGAAAAGAGAAGAACTTTGCGAACATTGGCCCTCTGATACAGAGGACCAACAATCAGATCATTCAAAAAATATGGGTGATAGAGATGATAGGCATGCAGCACCAAATCACACAACACTTTTGTTGGATGCCTTGCTTAGAAGTCAAGAACAAACTAATCAGCGCATGGCTCAGTTGACTGATGCAATTGCCTTATTGGCAGTCAATAACAGGGATAATAAGGACCAAAGGAATGGTCAAAATACACACAAGGTAGAAGATCCTTGAGACCTCTTATGCCAGTTCTCCCACCCAGAGTTGAACCACTAGCAGGGAATGAACTCACATTTCTTGAAATGTAAGATCAAATTCGACAGGACTGGAGAGATGCAAGCCCTGATTTTTAGCGTGACATATCTCTACATGACTATATGGATGTTAGGATGAGGCATATGCCTAACAGAGGCCACAGAGTGCTCAAACAATGTGAAGGAAAGCTGGAAACCTTCTTGGACCTTGAGGAGACTAATGCAAAAAAAATTGGAGAGTTTGCCATGGTGCATGAGGAATATGTTACAGAGCCTCCAGATAATTCTATGATTGTGCATGCATCTATTCATGTTGAGGATGTGTGCAATACAACAGAGCCATCACACGAAGAATGTATATCAGGAACCTAGGATGATCTTTTTGACATGCATGTGGCTACCATTGATGAGGCAGTGCATGTGGAAAAGGACATAACAGCAGCCTTGAATGCATCTCTTGAGCTATCCAATGAAGTTGTTGACTCTAGTAACAATGTTGACAGAGTTGAGATCAGCAATATACCTTCAAATGATGGGCTCGTGGTAGGCAAAAAGGATGAAGCTTTCGAAACAGCGAACAGTGAAGATTATAGTTATGAAAACATAGGTGGTTTTGGTTTAGACTTCCAAACGCAGCTTGTGGAGAGAGATATTTATGTTGACATCAGTATTGGTCAGTTGGGAAGCGACTTATTTAGAGAGACAATCAATCATGAGGAGTATAGTGAGCACATTTTTTCAAAACAGAGTAATCAGCTTTTTAGCATGTGGGATCAGCCTTTTAGCACGTGGGATCCGGGTGTGATGGCACCTAGGTATGACAAGGATCCTTTTTGGGATGAACCACCTTTTGACTATAATGTTGTTCTAACTTCATCTCCACAGTTAGGCAATAATGATGATATTGATAGCATTGACAATGTTGTTCTTGATCTTGAGGACAAATCTGATTTCACATTTCATGTAGCTGATCTTGAGCAAAGACATAGCAGCCTTGTTGATTTGGATTCTCAATCCACTATTGAGGATGGTATCACTATTAGGGATGGTCATGGAGAGGCACATGTGACTTGGGACGGCCTTCGAGACTTTGATGAAAGGTGTGAAAGTTCTGATTGTAGCATGCAACATAACAGCAATGTACTACCCTTGCTTGAACAAGATTGGAAAAATCAGTTTTTGGTGTCTATGGAAAAAGAAGTGCACACTTTATCGAGGTTGGATGACATAGGGAGCCTTGTTGAAAAATTCATTTTCATGACACCAAGAGACCAACATGAGCAAAATGTTCCCATTGCTAATTTGCACATGATCAAAAGTTTTTTTTTTTTTTTTTACTGTAGGAATCAGGTAGCCCCCCCTATAAACTGCAATGCGCCTGGTAAACTTTTTTCATGTGACCGGTGACGCTGGCACAACACGCCCTTCGGTACCACGGAGACGGGGGGAGACTGAACCTCGTGACCTTCTTTACCGCAACGGAAATTTTTAGCCAATTGAGCCAAGGCCCCCGCCCCTGCACATGATCAAAAGTTCTATGGAGGGAATAAAAACAGTTTTCTTACACATGACGCATGATAGAGATGTTGCTTCCAAGTTTGCAGATGAAACTTTGTCCATGACTAAGCAGTTAAGGGAAGAGGTTAGTGAGCTCACCATTGATCTTGATTCCACCAAGCTTGCTTTGGAAAAGGTCCAAGAGGCACTTCTTGAGGCAAATGATCAGCTCTATGAGACTCATCAGTTTAGGGAGAAGGAGAACAGAGAAAGGGCAAAGGAGATTGAACAGGTAATGGAGGAACTTGATTGCATCTAGGAAGAGTATGATCTTGCCCATTGCCCCAAGAAATCCAAAAAAGGGAGTCTTGATCAGCAAGAGGGTAATCTTCAGTTATTTGATAATCCATTGTTTGAGGTCGATGCTGATGTGACTTATGATAATCCACCCTTCGAGTTGGATGATGGAGCCCTTTCTGATTCCAGTGTGGAGATTTGTGATAACCACAGGATTTAGGATCCAGGTGCAATTGCCAAAGGCGAGATGTTAATTCAGAATTGGAGAGATGGACATAACTCCGGAATTGGTACTGCTGTCCACCTACCAATCAGCCAACATAGAACAATGAATGATATCATACAGTTGGATTGGCCAACACCTCCAGCCCAGCAGTAGAGTAATTCTCAGATGGTGTTGATTGGGGGAGGTAATGTGGTTAGTGGAGGAGTTCCTTTGGTCATTCCCACATTCACATTTCCTATGTTTTCAGGGCTAATGATTTATGACAGCTGCTGCCCTAGCATTTCCATGCTGATTATGGCAACATTAGTTGTTGGGCAAACAGACTTTGAGTACTTAGAGGCTTCTTGGTAGCAGGTAGTGGGAGGATTTACAGAGTTAGAGTAATTATTTTTAGCTTCCACCAGTATGAGTGATGGTTACTGCAAACAGTTCGAGATGTTGATGGATATTCCTATAAATGTTACTGTGATGATTGCAGTCAATTGGATGAGTTGGTGTGCTCGATATGGGCATGTTGACACTTGGAGATTAGGTGTCGGTGAGGGGTTATCAGTCTATGATCGGGATGGCATTGTCGGGATGTATGATTCTAGGGATGACACTATCGTTATCAGATCCCGGTTAGGGACTGGTTGGTATCACTTATGGGATAATATGAGATGTGCTGAGGTTTTCCCTTTAGGGTTGAGCAGATTATACTTCATATTGCCCAGGATCTAGTCTGGCAGGGAGATTGCAGCTTTGGGCTCCACTGAGATGCCTTGGCGGGATATGTCACTTGGTGAGGATTTCAGTCCTTTGGGGTATTTCAATATGGGATTTAATGGTGAATACTTCTCAGGGGGCCAGGAGAGGAGAATGCAGCATGGGCATGATGTTCAGACAGTTATAATCAGAGTGGCGCAGTGTCAGCGTGGTGATTCCTTTCAGAGATTAACTTGGAACCCTGGGATCACATTAGGTTATAGACCAGTCGCTGTTGGGAACGAGAGAGACGATGTTGACTTTCTTGAGCTTGTTCCTATGGAGCCTTAGATTGGTTTCCTGGAAGAGCAATTTTTCGAGGGGTTGATTGAGTTCTTGCAGTATCGGATTGCTCTTCTTATTGGTGGCTTTCAGGAGACCTCTGGTATTGGTATCCTGTAGGTCAATGACTTGAGGGGATGGTAATACAGATCTCCCCGGTTGACATGGGACCCTGGGATCTTTCTTGATTCCAATTTGGTTCAGTCTGTTGATCGGAGGTTATATTTGTATTGCTTGAGGGCAAGCAATCTTTGGGAAGGGTGCACTATAATGTCTCCATTTTCGGGTTCTCTTGCAGCACAGTCGGGGCTAACTTTCTGGGTTGGTGATAGCCTGATCAGAGGAGTATTTCGATGTCACCAATGTGTTCAGGTGATCCAGTGGAGCTATATGACACTTTCTGGAGAGATTTCGAACGTGTTCATACTTGCTATTTATAGTAAGTGCTTGCATGGCGATAATCTTTCTGGGTTTTTCTTGGTTTGTTCTCTTTGGTCCTTGGAGAACACTACTATTTATAGTAAGTGCTTGCATGGCGACAATCTTTCTAGGTTTGTTCTCTTTGGTCCTCGGAGAACACTGCTATCTATAGTAAGTGTCAGTGTGGCGTTGTTTTGGTGACTTGGCAGTTGGTCGTTGGCTATCCCAATTGTTGCATGGGGCTCAGTGTTATTAGATATGGTGTGATTAGCCTATTCAAGGGTTTCCGTAGGCTAGCGGATATGGTTAGGGAACCTTTTATGGTCGTTATTCCAGGACTTACTATTTATAGTAAGTCAGACAGGGGATATCAGGTGGCATTAACCAACTTACTATTTATAGCCTGTCAATTGGAGCATCTAGCACCTGCAGTTGGACTTCGAAGAACAGCTAGGAGATTATATTTCGAAAATATAAGTTAAATTAAATATTTAACTTCTATTATTTATTTGAGCTATGAATACTTTAAGTTATAAAGTAACTTTATTATGTTGTACTTTAAGTTATAACTTAAAGTGTGGTGTTAGGAAAAGGGGGGAGCGCTCCATGGAGGGATAGGGGGTTATTTTAAAATTAAAACAAAACAAATATTTAATCTTGGAGCTTTGGCTTTATTTAGGGTTTGAATGGAGTTTTGTAGGGAGGTAGCCCTCTGTGAGACTGCCTTCTTGGTGCTTGAACGATAGCATCAAGAAGGGTTTGCTGGGAGCTTCACTCTGAGGCTTCGCTTGTGCTTTCATGATAATAATTTGATGGAGTTTCACTATGAAATATATCTGATTTTGTGAGCAGCTGATATGAGGGTTTAGAGGGCAGATTTCTGAGTTGTTTGAGGATTATTTGATATCATTCTAGGCTGGCCGTACCCATTGAGGAAGTCATAACATCTGATTTTAATGTTGTTTTCAGTCATAGCTGGGTGTGGGATCTTGTTGTGACTATTTTCACACATCACCCCATTGCAAATGGGGACCCCCTCTTTTCTCACTTTCGCCGTCGTTTTTGCTTTGATCTTGCAATTTCTTGCTCGAATCCATCAAGCTAAGAAAGAATGTCCGAGCAGTCAGCTCACAGGGAACATTAGGAATGCTTGAAATAGTGAATTTCCCTGAGGATAAGTGAAACCCTGACTATCATTCCTCGATCAAAACTGACCAATCCATGGCATAGGTCCATCATTCCATAGGAAAGGTCCAAGTCCTGCACCCTCAACATAAGACTCCTTGACGAATAAGAAGATCCTTATCCAGGAATCTTGTTCTGAAAAAAATCCTGTCCAAAAAGGAGTGTTAACCTTCATGAAATCCTGCACCTGTGGAAATGTGCGCTCCAAGACAGTTTTGTCCTTGGACGCAAAATCCTTGACTGGTGGAAATGTGCGCTCCAGAACAGTTTTTGTCCTTGGGTGCAAAATCCTGCCCCTATGGAATTTTGCGCCCTTGGACAGTTTCTTCCAGTTCCTCCAATAGCTCCTGTCCAAAAAGGAGTGTTAACCTTCATGAAATCCTGCAGAATGACCCTCCCAACGCAACCTGAAGATGTAACTAGACTCCAAGACCTGTAGAAAAGCATGCCAGATAGATTCCGATTCCTTCCGGAAGATTCAAATTAAGTGGATTCCTATTCACAAAATGCAAAATTGCAACACTCCCATCTCAATGAGGTTTCAAGGAGGCAACATTCCAAGACTTAGCCAAATTTCAACAAAAAGTTCCAGGATCACTCCAAGGGAAGAAATCCCCGACACGGAAGAAATCCCCGACATTGGAAAATCCCCGACATTAGGAAATCCCCGACATTGGAAAATCCCCGACATTAGAAAATCCCAACATTGGAAAATCCCTGACAGGTGAAAATCCCCGAACACCTAGAAATTGCTCCCTGACCTGGAAATTCCTCCTGTCCATGCCTGGTAACCCTGGAATGAAGGAGAAGTTAGTCCAAGTGTGAAGGATACCAGAAAGTGAAGAAAATCCATTGTTTATTCAAGAATTCATAAGTTAATTTGATCAATTATGCAAGTTTAGTTCCTGTGTTTATCTTTTGATTGCATTGCATTTAAGGACCTTGTTCATCATGACTACTCAAGGTTTCCCTTGTTTCGCAGGAATCCAGGACGAGGATGGGCTTCCATGAAGACGGAGCCCAAGGATGATCAAGGACTATCTCAAGCATCATGGAGTTCCAATACCGAAGAGGACTACTTCCAACGCCAGACGAGGAGACTACATGTGAATTCCACAAGAAGAAAAAGAGAAAATACACTCCAAGTCCAATATCAGGGATTCCAGTTCCGGACAAAAGGATCAATCTTTGGAAAACCAAAAACAAGAGTACAGTTCACCATCCATCAGGAAGAACGGGAATCCATGCCAAGGATGAGGAATTCCAACCCAGGAATCCAGGACAGGGAATTCTATTCCACGACAGGGAATTCCAACTCAGGAAGGAATTCCATTCTAGGACCCTAAGGAAAATGCGCCCCTGCTCTAGGAAGGATTCCTCCACATGAAAATCCTGTTCACCCTGGAATCTGCGCTCAGGGTAAAGGACTCCAGGACACCATAGAATTTGCGACCAAGGAGCAGGACAAACAGACAGTTGACTGGTCTCACCTACCTACCAAGCAGCCTAGTCAGCTTGGCGTCTAGGACAAGTGGCAACTTTTCATCCAGGACAGTGGCAGCATCCCATGGAGCCTATGACATTCATCCCTATCTCTTTAGGGTTTGCACGGATTTTTAGGAGATCAGATCTCCTCACCTCCTCCTTTGGATTATGTTTGCCTATAAATAGGCTAAGGGGCCTCATTTGAAGAGGTCTTCTTTCTTCTTTCATTTCTTAGGCTCTTAGAGCAAGTAGTTAGTTAGCTGTTCGTTTCTGTTGCACTTCATTTCTGGAGCAAAGGAACTTTGAAGAATCAGCAAGATTGTTGTAAGACATTCCCAAATCAATATATGGACATTGAAGATTGGTGTTCTTGATATTCTTTGGATTGTGGCATGGTTTTCTAACTTCTTTGAAGCAAATCATAAGCTCCAAGATCTAAGTTGTTTCATTTCTATTTTCTTTCAAAGCTTTTCATTAGTTAGAATGATGGAGATTATTACTATTGAATGGTTGAATCTGTTTGTTCATACCATTGGTGATCTGTGGCTTGCAAATCACCGTGCATGGTTAGCCTGAACTAATTCCAAGTCTAACTTCGGTTGTTCTGCATGTTTCAGTTCCATGTCCCTTGCAGGAGTAGTCTGAAAATCCTTACTCCCCAAACAGTCATTTCCATTGATTAGATTCCTGAACCCTTACCCCATCTTTTGCATTTTCTTTTAGATATTTGCTAGGATTAGTTTTCCTGAGCCTCATTACCAAATCATCCACCTCTTCAAGAGTGGAACCTAGGAATTCCAAGTTGTCCATTTGTGAAGGAATTTCATTCACCCACCAATCCGAGTCCCAAGAGTGAATTCCATGTCCATGAAGGAGTAATCCCATGTAAGTCCCCCTCGTGATTACCAGCAAATCACATCATTCCACTAAGTCTATCCCTGTGCACGTCAAGACCTGACATAAAAGGAACCTTGGAGCAGTCTCATTCGATCACATAGTTCAGCGTCTGAGAAGCTTTATTCAAGAGAGGATAGAATACTCTGTGTTTTATTCTAATGTTGTGGTGTCACAAAAACCGCATCAACAGATCTCTTGGACAGTATGCAGATCAGTTTGAGGGCAGTATGAGATGGATTTTAAAGCATTTTGGGGCAGGGTTCTTGCTGTAGCAGCACCTTCAACTGGCCGTACCACAGCCTGGACATTAAGGGGTATTTTTGGAGCTGGTTGCACTTTGTCTATGACTGATATGAAACTCAAACTGGGCGCCTAGGGTTGCACAACACTTCCTTGTATTTGCATGGATGAAAATATTGTTCTGTATGCTTTTTGGTGAAGTTTTCATAACACTGTCATAGCTGGTTCGTGTACAGCAGTGAATGAAGTTGGAGATTTGGATATGGGTATGTGGTTGTAATTCATTTTATGCAATTCTATGATCTGGGTCTTTGCTCATTTTCGCATTAGGGTTTTAGATTTTCTAGGTATTCGTTGCATGTTTATATTTCATTGTATTTGTGCAAAAAACAAAACATGCAAAAACCAAAAACCCCTTCTGCAACTTCTGTCTAGTTTTGAAAGACCACAATAATAATAAAAATAACACTATTAAGAAATATAAAAAATTTACAGACAGGGCAGCTCACTACATTCAATCATACAAAAGGGCACAAAGAGGGAGAGATTGGAAAAGGAAACAAAGAAATAGTAGTGAGCAGAGGCAAAATCTTTTTATTTTGAAAAATCATGGCAGGAGCAAGTGGAAGTATTTGACAACCCCAGATTCCAATTTTTAATGGCAAAAATTATGATTTTTGGAGTATAAAAATGAAAACCCTGTTTTGCTCCTAGGATGTTTGGGACTTGGTTGAGACTGGATTCCCTGAACCAACAGACCAGCAAGCATATCAGCTTCTTTCACGAGTAGAGAAGGATTTGTTGAAAGAAAATAAGAAGGATGCCAAAGCATTGTTTTTTATTTAGCAAACAATGGAGGAATCAATCTTTCCAAAAGTAGCAACTGCCACAAGATCAAAACAGACATGGGAAAGTTTGCAAACAGCATACCAAGGCACAGGCAAGGTGAAAACAGCGAAATTACAAATCCTTGGAAGGGATTTTGAAAACCTACAAATGAAGGATTCAGATTCAGATTCAATAGATTCATTCTTCACTCATTCAATGGCAATAGTAAATCAATTTAGATCCTATGGAGAAACCGTTGGGGATCAAAAAGTTGTAGATAAAATACTTAGAAGCTTACCTACAAAGTTCGATTCAGTTGTAGTAGCCATTGAGGAATCCAAAGATCTTACTCAACTATCAGTAGATGAATTAATGGGATCACTCTTAGCACATGAGCAAAGATTAAATCGATCAAGGACATCATCATTGGAGAATGCATTCAAGACTCAACTTTCATTTGGCAAAACAAGAGGGAGATCAAATTACGACAGAGGCAGAGGACGTTTTAAACCAAGAGGAAGAGAAAATACACAATTTGAAAGTAGAAGACCAGCATCAAGCCCACATGCTCATTCTACACCAACAAGAGGAAGAGGCAGCAGCCATTCTCATAGCCATCATCAAGGAGAAAGGTATGATAAATCCAACATCCAATGCCATTATTGCAATAAATTTGGGCATTTTGCATCTGAATGTAGAAAAAGGCAATATGACATGAATAAGCAAAAGGCACATTTTACAAATGAAAATCAGCCCAACACTAGTGAACAAAACACCATGTTGATAAACATGCAATGTAGCACAAGAGAGTTCTAAAGAGGTATGGTGCCTAGATAGTGGATGTAGCAATCACATGAGTGGGAATAAGGAGATGTTTGCAACAATGGATGATTCGGTAAAATCAGAGGTAAAATTGGGGAATGATCACTGAGTATTAGTCATGGGAAAAGGGTCAATTAATATAAGAACTAAGCAAGGTGAGAAGAAGCATATCCCTGATGTTACTATGTTCCAAGATTGCAACACAATCTCATAAGCATTGGGCAACTAGTGCAAAATGGATATAGAATATACTTTGAAAATGGTGAATGTGTGATTCTAGACAAGAAACCAAGCAATAGGCTGATTGCAAAAGTTGAAATGACAAAAAATAGAATGTTTCCACTTAGAATCCAAAGTGAACTATTCTTAGAGCCACAAGGATTGCAAAAGGTTGCTGAATTAGCTTTCAAAGTTTCATACAAAAATGAATCTTGGCTATGGCATTCAAGATTTGGGCACAAAGGATTACAGCTGTTATATAAGAAAAGAATGGTATATGGATTGCCACCAATAGAGAAGCTTAAGACAACATGTGAGAGTTGCATATTGGCAAAGCAACATAGAAAAAAAATTCAGTTGGGGAGTCTTATAGGGCAAAGCATCCACTTGAGATAGTGCATTCAGATCTTTGTGGACCGATGCAAACACCATCCATAAGTGAAAGTCTTTATTTCTTGACATTTATTGATGATTTCAGGAGGAAAGTATGGGTTTATTTCTTGAAATACAAATCAGATGTATTTACTGTTTTTAAGGAGTTCAAGGCAAAAGTTGAGAAAGAAAGTGGTTACTATATCAAAACATTGAGAACCGATCGAAGTGGTGAATACATATCAAATGATTTTCAAAATTTTTGCAAAGAAAATGGCATAAGGAAACAATTTACAGCAAGGTATACTTCTCAACAAAATGGAGTAGCTGAGAGAAAGAATAGAACAATTATGGAAATGGCACGAAGTATGATGAAAGCAAAACACCTACCAAATGAGTATTGGGCCGAAGCAGTTGCATGTTCGGTATACATATTAAATAGATGTCCAACAAAAGCAGTGATAAATAAAACACCAAAAGAAGCTTGGAGCAAAAAGAAGCATAATATAGCACATTTGAGAGTCTTTGGATGTGTGGCATACTCCTTGATACCTCAAGAGTTGAGAAAGGAACTAAATGATAGAGGAGAGAAATGTATATTTGTGAGATACAGTGAACAATTCAAGGCATATAAGCTATACAATCCTATCACAAAGAAGGTGATAATAAGCCGTGATGTTGAGTTTGTTGAAGAAGCATGGGATGGCAGCATAGAAAAACAACTACAATTGCAGCTAGTGTTCTACAAGAGAATAAAGAGAATGAAACTCAAGTTGTGAATCCTACTACACAAGCAAATGTTCCTACAACGCCTTCTAAGGCACCTACCACTCCAAATCCAACTACTCCAACAAGTAATAACAGCAGCTAGTCTTCTAATCCAACACTTGCATCACTAAGGTCAAGGTCTATAAACACTTCAAAGAAGACACGTAGTCTAAGAGAGATTTATGATGAAATAAAAGAGGCTGAAAATGATGATTTATGCTCTAATTTTGCATTCTTAACACAAGCTGATCCAATTTATTTTGAGGATGCCATTAAAGATGACAATTGGATTGCAGCCATGAATGAAGAAATTCAGTCAATTGAAAAGAATCAAACTTGGGATCTAGTAGATCTTCCTAAAGGCAAGGATGTGATTGGAATTAAGTGGGTTTACAAGAAAAAGTATAATGCTAATGGAAAAGTAGAGAAACACAAGGCAAGACTAGTAGCTAAAGGCTTCACACAACAGCCTGGCATAGACTACAATGAAACATCCGCACCTGTGGCAAGATTGGATACCATTAGAATGGTCTTATCTATAGCAGCTCAAAATAATTGGAAGGTTTACCAAATGAACGTCAAGTCAACATTCTTGAATGGCATTTTAGAAGAAGTGTATATAAAACAGCCACCCGGTTATGAATTTTTGGGAGAAGAACATAAGGTATACAAACTGAAAAAGGCACTATATGGTTTGAAGCAAGCTCCTAGAGCTTGGTACAATAGGATAGACTCTTATTTTGTGAACAATGGGTTTAGCAAGTGTGGTAATGAACCAACTTTGTATGTCAAAGTGAATGATGAAGGAGAAATCTTGATAGTGTGTTTGTATGTAGATGATTTGATATTTACAGGTAACATGTCAATTAACTCATTCAAGGCAGCCATGGAAAAAGAATTTGATATGACCGATTTGTGGCTCATGAGATATTTTCTTGGGATATAGGTAAGTCAAATTGATCAAGGCATTTTTATATGTCAAAGTAAGTATGCTAATGATTTGTTGAAGAGATTTAAGATGACAAATGTGAATCCAGCTCCTACACCGGTTGCATTGGGTTTAAAACTTAGCAAGGATGACAAAAGTCCTAGTGTTGATGCAACCTTATTCAAAAGATTAGTTGGCAGCCTCATGTATCTAACTGCCACAAGACCGGATATCATGTATGGGGTTAGTCTCATTTCTAGATTCATGGAAAAACCAAAGGAATCACATTGGAAAGCTGGAAAAAGAGTTTTAAGGTATATAGCTGGAACAAAGAGATTTGGGATTTTGTATACATCTTCAGACAATTACAAACTGATTGGATATACGGATAGTGACTGGGGAGGTAGCATGGATGATAAAAAAAGCACTTCTGGGTATATCTTTCATCTAGGATCGGGTGCTATCTCTTGGGCATCAAAGAAACAACCAATTGTGACACTCTCATCAGCTGAAGCGGAATATGTTGCAGCCACATCAGCAGCTTACCAAGCAGTATGGATGAAAAGAGTACTTTCAAATTTGAGGCATCCACAAGAAGAACCTACGGAAATTTATTGTGATAATAATTCAGCAATTGTTTTATCTAAAAATCATGTCTTTCATAAACAGAGCAAGCATATTGATACAAGATATCATTTTATTCAAGAATTGGTGAACAATGGTGACATATATCTTGAGTTTTGCAGGTCCAAAGAACAACTAGCAGACATCTTCACAAAGCTGCTTGCCAAGAATGTCTTTGAGCATCTCCGGGAAAGAATTGGAATAGCAGACATATATCGTAGTGAAGATTGATGGGGAGTGTTGGCGGACGTGGATTTCCAGCTGTACTTGAGTAATCTCCCCTGCCACATCAGACCAACTACTCCATCCACCGCATTTATCTCTCTCTTCTTCTATCTTCTATTCTCTTCTTCGATGTATCTAGACACTTCTATTTTTGTGTGTATCTAGAAGCTACTCCCGACGCTTGGAAAACAACTCTATTTTTTTAAAAGAATGAGGGAATGATACTCTGTTTTTATGTATGGATGAAGGCATGAATGTAAGAGTACCAGCAGCTCTGTTTTTCAAAAAAGGCATTAATAAAAACTCTGATCTGTTTTAATATTTTTCCTGTAAGCTGTAACTGTGTTTTCTTTCCTCTCTTTCATCCCACGTGGTAAGTAGATCTAACTACACAACAACATCATGAAACTTAATACCTTAATTTCGATATTCAGTTTCTAACCATCCCCTAATATTCAAATTGTGTATATTGTTCACTAAATTTTACCAGAGAAGACCTTTGTAAATTCATTGACAAGTTGATCTTAAGTAAAACAATATTTAAGATATATTTTCATTTTGAATATTTTCTTTGATGAAGTGACAATAGACTTCTACATGTTTCATTCATTCATGCATAACTAAGTGGTGCTAAATGGAGTTTTTGGTTCAAACTTTTAGATTGTTCATTGGAGCCAGTACGAGGATACATACATCATAGGACTGTTTGAGTGGCTTGCCAGAATTGGGGCAGAATTCTCACTCATTATCACTGGACTGTAAGTTAAGTCTATATTGCAAGGTCACGCCAAATTTACCATCAAGCGAATTCACATAATGTTGTCGCTGATTTTCATATGATTGTAAGTCAAATTTCAGTCATTTGTAATCTAATCGACCAATCAATATACACATTTCTATTAAGGAGGTTCACACAGTGCCTAGAACTGGTGAATACCAATTGCTGATTAGTTATAGTAGTGTTGTCTTGAGTATATTTCAGTTTATGCTTGTTAAATGAGAATTTTTTATCTGTTAATATAACTATGAGTAATCTAGAACATTCAGAGTTATTCTCCAGTATTCGATTATACCCAGGATATTACAAATTACTATAGGAAGTCACATTTTGCATTCCAAATACCCTTTGTTGATTTGGAGATAGAAAATGCAATGATGACTTGAAGATTGGAGGCATAGATTTGTATGTATATAATTTTTTATAGCTGATGTTAAATGTGCAGGTGAGTTGACATCAATATGGGTTTAGTTAAGGTCAGTAGGGCAAAAAATGGGAAAAACACAACTAAAATAGTCATATTATGGTGTGTTTTCAAGGAGAGTTACATATATCATGGGTAAGCTTTTCATAAACACTTTCACATAGAATAGCTGTCATGAGATTAAGGGTTTAGAACTGGAACTAAAAGAGGAACAACTATAGGTAGATGAATCATGAAAGCATGTTGAGCAATCCTATAGCAAATGGTCTCCAATAATGCATAGAAAAATTAAAGTTCAAGAGTTAGCAGTTTCTTTTTCACTTTAATAGCACAAAACCACAAAAATGTATGAGCGAAAAAATTCTATACCATTTTCACCTAAAGGTAGTTAGACTACAGTATAAGCAAGGTTGTAAATAGATTATGGAAACCAATAATGTTTTTCCCAAATTTGATAATTTGAGCTCAAAAGAAAGGTGAATCCTATGTCAATACAAGGACGGACAACTATTAGCTGTTAGATTCTATGAGAAGTGAGAATCGTAGCTAGGATATGTTGTCGGTCGTAGAGCACACGCACTCCAATCAACAAATGATCAAAGATCAAAATAGCAAAATGGAGAGATTATCTTGAAAGAGAGATCTCAAGAGACAAATTGCAAGAGAATTTTGAGAATACTCGCATTATTCTCACTAACTAGCAGAGGCGAGAGGAGAGTGTTGTATATATAGCAAAATAAGGGCATATACATCTAAGAAGTGTAATAACTCCAACTACCCAAAATAGGCGGAAGTTTTACCTATTTGGTAAATGCCAAAATACATGGTTGCACCTACACTAACACCCCCCTTAAGCGTAGCTTAGGTGGGTGAGGAGATGGGTCCTGACAAATAAAGCTTGATGAGGTACCCATGTACAAAGAATTCCCCTCAATAGAAAAGAAGCGCACCTGACAAAGGAATAGCCCCCCGCCCCCCCCCCCCAAAAAAAAAAGAGAAAGAAAATACCTCCCCAGAGCAAAGAGAGTGAAATGAAGGACTAAGAAGCCCCTCCCAGAGTAGACAATAGCCGCACCCCCAACAAAGCTCACAAATGAAGGAATTTGCTCTTAGTGAAGGGTTTGGTGAAGATGTTTGCAATCTGGTCTGATGTCTGACAGTACTTGAGATTAATGATGTTTCCATGAATCAACTCTTAGATGTAGTGCATGTGTATCTCAGTGTGTTTGGTCCGTTGGTGATGGACTGGATTCTTTGAGATTTGTATTGCACTCTGATTATCACAAGATATGACTATGGGCTTTTTGAATGAAATGCCAAACTCAGTGAGAATATTCTGAAGCCAGATCGCATTAGTGGTGGCATTAACTACCCCTCAATACTCAGCCTTTGTAGATGAAAGAGCAATTGCAGACTGCTTTTTGCTCGACCAACAAATTGGACCGGAACCAAGTGACAAGCAATACCTCGAAGTAGACTTGTGATCCTGAGAATGGCCTGCCCAATCTGAATATGTGAGTCCCACCAAGTCAATATCCATGCCCACTACATAATGAATCCCATAATTGCGAGTGCCCTAAACATAGTGGAGTATCCACTTAGCTGCTTTCCAATGCAACTCATGGGGCTTCTACATGAACCAAGAGACCATGCCCACGACATATGAAATGTCAAGTCTCGTGTGAGTCAAATAGATGAGACTCCCAACAAGTTGTCGATACAAATTGCCATCAACCAAAGGTGAAGAACACTTAGTCTCATGTTTGACCCCTGACAGAAATGGAGTTGATGCAGGCTTATAGTCAACCATGTGAAATTTAGAGAGCATATCAAGTGTGTACTTGGGTTGTATAATGAAGATACCTAAATATGACTGAGTGATCTCAATCCCTATGAAGTAGTGCAGAAGACCCAAGTTTGACATTAGAAATCGATCATGTAGAGCAATTTTCATTGCCTTGATGGTGGATGAGTGACTCCTGTGATCAAGTCATCGACATAGAGAACCAAAAATGTGAGAGTATCATCCTATTGCAGAATGTATACATTCAGATCAAAATGGCATCGAGTGAATCCAACTAATAGAAGGGAGGAGTCCATCTTGGCGTACCAAGCTCGAGGAGCTTGTTTGAGGCCATAGAGAGACTTCTGAAGTTGGCAAACTAGTGAAGGATCTTGAACGAACCCCTGTGTCTGCTCCATTTAGATTTCCTCCTAAAGGTCACCATGAAGAAAAGCACTCTTCACATCCATTTGATGAACTTCCTAACAATGGGTTGCAACTATAGCAAGGACAAGTCGAATGGAATTCATTATGGCTACTTACGCAAAAGTCTCAGAGTAGTCAATCCCAGGAACCTAGGAGAATCCTTTGGCGACCAAGCAAGCTTTATGCTTGTCAACTGACCCATCTGTTGCAAATTTTGTTCGATAGATCCACTTGCATCAAACAAGTTTCTTTCCCTTAGGAAGGGGAACTAAATTCCAAGTATGATTTCTTGCCAAGGAATTGAACTCTTCTTGTGTAACAGCATCCCACTTACGGATACTAGAAGCTTCTTGAAAGGTCTATGGATTAGAAGCTGAGGCAACGAAGAGATGTGGAGCCTACTAAAATTGTGACCTTGTTCTTCGAGTGGCTGAAGGATTGCCAACCCAATCACCTGTTGACTGCAATGTCTAATGAGCCCAAAGAGACCCACTGGCTAGAGAGTCTAGAGAAGAAGCATCGACCTCTGAATGATGACTAGGAGAGGAAAATGTATCCTCATCATCACTGTCGCCATCTGAAGTAGAGGAAGAAGACTCCTCATCATGAACAGAAGGATTAAGATCCTCGGAATAATTGTCATCATGTCACAATGTCTCCAATGTGATGGATGATGGAGAATGTTAGATTTAGGACAGACAACTAAGAGGGGGGGATGAATCAGTTGTGTCCAAAACTTTCTTCCAATTAATCACTTAAATCTTTATCATCAATGCAACAGGAGTATGTTGACATCAATGACAACACCGGTTAGGCCCATACTTGCAACAATCTCCCCCTTTGTCATTGATGGCAACATATGATGTGAAAAACTATTTTAACCATCAAGACAAGAACTTCTCCTTATTGACATAACTCCCCCTATCAACAACAACCACTCACATGTCTTCTCTTCCTTTACTGCTCCCCCTTTGATCAGCAACTACTTGTTTTTCACATGTCTTCTCTCCCCCTTTGACATCAATGGCAAAGGGCACATACTTGCATTACTTAAGAATCATATCAACTACTCCCCCTGAGTAGTAGCTTCCCATCATCAATCCGGACCATAAAATATGACTGTGAGATCCACTGGACTGATGCACATCAGTGCACCTTAATTCAAAACCGGAGGGGTAATAACCCCTAACTTCTCCCTGAGATACTCAAAAGAGTCCTTAAGTAGAGGTTTAGTAAAAATATCTGCAATCTAATCCTTCGAAGGCACAAACTCCAATCTGACTTCATTCTTGTTCACTTGCTCTCTCAAAAAATGAAACTTGATGGATATATGTTTAGTCTTTGAATGCAACACCGGATTCTTTGATATGTTTATTGCACTTGAATTATCACAGAAGATTGTGATAGGTTCCTCATACTCCACTCTGATGTCTCTTAGCATTTGCTTCATCCACAATACTTGAGTGCAACTACCTACTGCTACAATATATTCTGCTTCTGCAGTGGACAAAGATATTGCCTCTTGTTTCTTGCTCAGCCAAGAGACCAATCTCTTTCCCAAAAAGAATGCTCCACCACTGGTACTCTTCTGGTCATCCACATCTCCTGCCCAATTCGCATCTGTGTATGCATAAAGAGAGAAATCATGATATCTAAGATACCACAAGCCATACTCAACTGTCCCTTTTAGATATCTAAAAATCCTCTTGATTGCCATGACATGAAATTCTCTAGGATCAGCTTGGAATCTAGCAACAAGACCAACAACATTCATAATGTCAGGTCTAGTTTGAGTGAGATACAATAACCCTCCAATCATTGACCTGTACTTTTTCTGATCAGCCTTAGGAGAGTCATCATCTTTGCTCAATTTACATCCAGTTGCCATGGGAGTACTCATTGGTTTTGAGTCTTCCATCCCAAATTTCTTCAACAATTCTTTCATATATTTAGTCTGAGAAATGAAGATTACTTTCTTTGTTTGAGTGATTTGCAAACCCAAAAAGAAATTCATTTCCCCAAACATGGACATCTCAAATTCACTTTTCATTTGATTTGCAAAAGTTTTGCACATACTATCTCTTCCTCCAAAAATGATATCATCAACAAACACTTCAACAATCAAGATATTTTCATGATCAATTTTGAAGTACAAATTACTGTCAGTAGTACCTTTGTTGAAACCAATCTTCAAAAGATGCTTATCCAATCTTTCATACCAGGCTCTTGGGGCTTGCTTGAGTCCATAAAGTGCTTTCTTCAACTTGTAGACCATATCACCATGATCAGACAATTGAAATCCATTCGGTTGCTCAATGTAAACTTCTTCCAAATCACCATTCAGGAAGGCAGACTTGACATCCATCTGATATACTTTGAAGTCCTTGAAGGCAACAAAAGCAAGAAATAATCTGACTGCTTCAATTCTTGCCACCGGAGCAAAAGTTTCTTCAAAATCAACTCCTACTTGAGAGTAACCCTTGCAGACTAATCTGGCCTTGTTTCTGACTACTTCACCATCTTCATTCAGTTTATTCTGGAAGACCCATTTGGTTCCAATCACATTCTTGTTTTTAGGTCTAGGAACAAGATCCCAAGTGTGATTTTTCTCAATTTGCATCAGCTCTTCCTCCATTGCTTTAGTCCAGTTTTCATCCTTGCATGCTTCATTCACTGTCTTAAGTTCAATCTTTGAAATCAGACAATACTCTTCTGAATTTTGAGCAATCCTTTTTCTTGTTTGAACACCTTTGCCTTTATCACCTATGATCTGGTCTTCAGAGTGATTCAGTCTTACATACCTGGGAATTTTGGGACTTACTTGTACTTCTATTTCTTGCATAGGTTCATTCAAACTTATTTCTTCTTCCTGATTCACCGAATTATTTTGAATCTGAATTTCAGAAGGGGCTTGGACTCCTTAGATCAAAACATTATTCTGATCATCTTCATCATATTCATAAAACCTTTAAGGTTTTTCAACACCTTCATCAACCTTTACATTTGTACTTTCTATAATCTTTCTCAATCTCTTGTTATAACACTGGTATGCTTTGCTTTGAGTAGAATAACCCAAAAATATTCCTTCATCACTTCTAGCATCAAATTTGCCTAAATCTTCATCTCTTTTAATGTAACATTTGCTACCAAAGACTCTGAAATACCTCACAGTGGGAGTGATGCCAAACCAAAGTTTATAAGGAGTCTTACCGGTATTGCTTCTGATTTGTACTCGATTGAGAGTATAGACTGCAGTGCTTACAACTTCTCTCCAATAGATCTGAGGAACATTTGCTTCCATCATCATGGTTCTAGATGCTTCCTGGATGGTCCGGTTCTTTCTCTCCACTACTCCATTCTGCTATGGAGTCCTTGGAGCAGACAACTGTCTTTTTATTCCATGTTTCTCACAGAATTCTATGAACTCACCGGATGTGAATTCTCCACTTCTATCAGACCTCAGACATTTTATATTCAATCCAGTTTCATTTTCTACCATTGCCTTGAATATTTTGAATTTCTCAAGGGCCTCAGATTTCTCCTTCAGAAAGGTTACCCACATCATCCAGGAGTGATCATCAATTAATAACATGAAATATCTATCACTTTGCACACTCCTGATTCTTGCCGGACCACATAGATCAGTATGAACTAAGTCCAATAATCCGGTAGAAGAATGTTCTTTACTTTTGAATGTGACTCTACTCTGCTTACCCAACTGACATACTTTGCACAAACTATTAGTAGGTTTCACCAGTCTTGAAAGATCTCTTACAACCTGAGTGTTGCTTATCTTGATGATATTATCAAAATTCACATGATACATTCTCCTATGCCATAACCAACTCTGATCAATTTGAACAAATAAGCAACTTTTACCAATACCAACCAAGTGGAAGATATTACCTTTAGTTTGAGTACCAGATGCAATCTCTGATCCCGAACTTTCAAAGATCTTGCATTTTCCATTTTTGAATCGGAGATCATAGCCTTTGTCCACCAACTGTCCAACACTGAGAAGATTGTGCTTCAGGCCTTCAACATACAGTACATTACTAGTTTTGTTCTTTCCATCAAAAGAAATAGTTCCTCTACCTCTGATTCTGCCAGCAAAATTATCACCAAATTTTACCACTCCTTCATACCTTTCCAAATCTATGAACTTATTTTTGTCACCTGTCATATGGTGAGAGCATCCACTGTCAATGACCCAATCATCCTTTTCTTCAACTTGGGTAGCCAGAGCTCTTTCTACAATTTTATGATTGACAAATTCAAAGGGCATTGGCTCTTCTTCCTTGATGGCAATAAACACCCAGTCACTTCCAGATTTGTTTCCTATCTCTGATTCATCATCTATTACTCCTTCATCATCATCATCTTCATGAACATAGTAACATTTTTTTTGGAACCTTGATCTGTTAGGATTTGGCCTTGAAAATCTTTTCGGACACCTTGAAGCAAAATGACCAATCTTATTGCAGTTAAAACATTTAAAAGGCAATTTCCCCTCATACTTACCGGATCCTCTTGGCAGTCTTTTTGCAATAAGGGCTTCAAGTTGAGCAGCTTCTGCTTCATCTTCTTCCAGGTCTTTTCTTACTTTTTCATACCATGATAGCTTCTTTGAAGAGTTCTCTCTTGGATCAAACTTTTGTTTTCCTTTTACAGAGGCACTAGCTTTGAATGCAGATTCAGTCTTGGGAGGGGCATCTCCAAACTCGGTCAATTCAAATGAAGCCAGTTTACCAACCAATTGATCTCTTGTGATACCTGAAAAGGATCTGAATTCTTCAATAGTAGCAACCTTATATTTGTAAGAATCAGGAAGGGATCTGAGAACTTTGCCAACAATCTCATCTTCATCCAAGATTCTACCAGCACATCTAATGCAACACACAAACTCATTTACTCTTGGCATAAACGTAGTGATATTTTCATCTTCTCTCATCTTCAGGTTTTCGAATTTTCCTTTCAGACTCTATAGCTTGGCACATTTAACATACTTGTCTCCTTCATGCAGAAGTTCCAGTTTTTGCCAAATCTCATATGCAAATTTTAGATCAACAACATTTGTCAGCTCTGAATCAGATAAGGCACTTAGAAGAGCTTCTTTAGTCCGCAGATTGTTTTTAGCATCACTGATTTCATCTATGGTACGCGGACCATTCTGTGGAGGATCATACTTCTTTCAAGCCATGATCCAATACTGCATTCCCATACATTGCAAGTGACATTCCATGCGACTTTTCCAAAGAGTGAAATTGGTTCCATCAAACCTCGGACTATCCTTCTTGTAAGACGGCATCCTAGTTCACCTCAAGCTATTAAGCTCCTTTTAGAGGAATTTGGCTTTGATACCAATTGTTAGATTTAGGACAGACAACTGAGAGGGGGGGTGAATCAGTTGTCCAAAACTTTCTTCCAATTAATCACTTAAATCCTTATCATCAATGCAACAGGAGTATGTTGACATTAATGACAACACTGGTTAGGCCCATACTTGCAACAGGAGAAGTGGGAGAAGAACATGAAATGTCTTTCTTGAAACAGACACTCCTTTCGATGAACAACTCATGTGTGGTAGGGTGGAGAAGCCTGTAGCCTTTGACACTATCTGGGTACCCAACAAATATGCAAGGCTTCTACAGATCCACAGCCTTACGTTTCTCTGTTGGAATGTGGGCCCGTGCAGGAGATCCAAACACCCAAAAGTGCTTAACTGTGGGTTTTCAACCAGTCCAAGCTTGGAAAGGAGTTACCCCCTTCACAGCTCGATGTGGAACTCGGTTTTGGATGTAACACTCACAGTTGATGGCCTTTGCCTAGTACTAAGGTGCCAATGATCTGGAATGTTTTATATAATTTTCCATCTCTTTCAAGGACCTGTACTTGCACTCTACAACACCATTCTATTGAGGACTATATGGAATTGTGTGCTGAAGATTAATGCCCTTAGAGGTACAAAACTACTCAAACCTGTGGTTGACATATTCATCCCCATTGTCTGTACGCAAAATCTTGACGGCCTTCCCTAATTGTTTCTCTGCAAAAGCTTTGAAGTCCTGAAAATAATCAAACACCTCAGACTTCTTGAGAAAATATATCCAAGTGTATCTGTAAAGATCATTAATGAATGTCAAGACATATCTAGCCCTACTGAAGGATGGATGTGGAAATAGCCCTGTCAAATCATTGTGTACTAACTCTAGAAGTTGTGTGGCCCTCCATGCTTTGCCTTTGTCATATTTCTCTTCAGGATGCTTACTAAGAATATATCACTGGCAAACTCCATCAAAATATTGAATAGAAGGCAACCCTAAAACCATGCCCTATTGACTGAGCTGCTGCAAGTAGCGGTAATTCAAGTGGCCAAATTGATGGTCCCACAAATGACTCACCTCATCTGAGTGAGTGAGTAAAACTATCAAAGGAGAGTCAGGAACAAAATGAGAAAACTGATATAGTCTGGACTGATGATTTGCTTTTCCCACGACAACTATAGACCCATTATGCAACTCACTGATTATCACTATATCCAGTGTGAACTCAACTTGCTTGCTAGAACCTGTGTGAGTGATCTGATAAACAAATAGGAGATTAGTTAACAAAGATGGAATACAAATAACATCTTGAAATGTTCCTTTGCCCACACCAACAAACCCTCTCCCATGCACTTCTACAGGAGTGTCATCACCCATTAGTATGGTAGGCATGGAACATGGCTTTAAGGAGACAAAACCATCCTATGAGGAAGCCATGTGGTGCAAAGAACTAGAGTCAATGATCCAAGTATCAAGTTGTGAAGCAACTGCAACTAGGGCCTTGCCCTTTCCTTTCCCCTTACTCTTATCTGTGTCTTTTAAAGACCCTTCTCATGAACCTTGCTTGATAGAGTTAAGCACCTTGATGTTCTTTTCAAGAAGATGTGATAGGTGATCAATCTGTTTATTTAAACACTTGTGTTTATCATGGCCAGGCCTTTCACAGTAGGAACACCTAACCTTCTCCTTCTAAAGTTGTTCACCTTTTGATGAAGAGGTCTAATTAGCTGCATTTGAAGCAACAGATTTTTGATCTTTCTTCTTCTCTCCTTGGTCTTTTGTTTCTTATCCTGTTTGCCAAACCCTTTTTGTTCTTTTGTGCCTTGATTTGCAGCTAAGGCATGTGACTTAGAGGGTTTAATTGTACCCATATGAACCAATTTATCTTTCTCCTTAGTGAGTTCTACAGCAAACTCATCTAGAGAAGGCATTTTATAGTTGGAACCTAGAGCACATTTTGTGGCATAAAAAGTAGAAACAAATACATAATAGTTTGGACCAAGCTTATTAGAAAGAATACTTAAAATCAGTTATGTGTCTTTCTTTTTTATTCCACACTAGTTTAGATGCAATATAATGACTTTTAATTTTGTGAAGAAGTCTTGTATGGTGTCAAAATTGCTAGGACTGTTGGTTTTTATTTAATTCCCAACCTTATCTCATGAAATAGCCTATGATTTAGCCACTTGCAATATTCAGCTATCATGAGGGGTTGGCCAACACATAGGTGAAAGTTAGAATAACTTTCCCTCTGCACTTTAAGCTCTGCAAAACCTGGGAGGGTGATCCCTTGACAATATTTAATAACTTTCTATGCCAATTTATTTCAAATACTAAACTAGCAGATTTGTTCTATGCAGATTTTCTTGAGGATTATGAAAAATATGAAGACCTAGCTTAAGTCTCTCAAAATTTTAGCATTTCTCAAGACCATAGAACCGAAACAGACTTTTCCTCAACATACATTTACGACTAATATTGAAGTTTTAAAGGTGTTTGGGCTTGCTTGACCTTGGCGTTGAAGAACAAATATAGATGCAAGAAATCGGTGCTTTAGCCTAAAGGCACAGAGTCAAAACTAAATGTAACTGAAAACTATTGACAGCATTCAACCTAAACATCATAGAGCTTTATAATATTGCCTTACAATATTATACTCAATATTTCTAAATCAGTCATACTTATGATATCCTTGTATACATTCACACAAATCTACGTTTCTATCAAAGCATTTAACTCATTCTTTGAACAAGAGTCTTTCATAGAAAGATACATCAACAAGAAATTTTATGGAGACAAACTGAACAAGCTTTGATTTATTCATTTCATGATTTGTATAAACCACATCTTGTCATGTCCCCATTTCCGGCTTAACCATCAAAAGGAACATAGATTAGCCTACTCCTCATTCCCGAAGGCTAATTCTAAATGATGACGGAATGAATTGGTTTTTTGACTAACTCAATTTTATTGTTTTGCAGGATCCAAGTCAGAAACTCAAAAATTGGCTAAGTCTGAGAGCCATTTCATCAAACCAAGCATCAAGTTGTCAAGAGACGAGTTTGATTGAGTCTTCATGTTTAGGCGCAAATGTCACATTGACCAGCCAAGAATGTGCACCTAGCTTGGAACAGGGGTTTCAGTGACTCCAAGAAGTGGCGCTACCTTTGGAGATGATGTTATCAACTTCTAAAAACATTATATACTTCAAATTTCGAAGGAAATTAGCTAAGTTTAGCCTAGGCGCATATTCCACATCAAATCCTCCAAATGTGCGCCTAGATAAGAGTGAAGGCTAGGAAGTGAACTTGGGTTTTCCCATCAAGGCGCTCACCAAGACATGATTGTTTGTTACTCCAAATGCTACAGGAATTGATTTTTGGCAAGATAACCCTCCAAAATTCTCAAGGCGCAACTTCCTCTTAATGTGCACCTAAGGTAGAGGCGAATTCATTCGAAGCCCAAAATGCTCATCTCTTGCGCCTCAACCCATGCACTATCTTCAAGGAGACAAAGTTAAGTTTTTGAAAGCATTCAAGAATGGCGCAAATACCTCATCTCTTGCGCCTCATCCCTTGCGCCAATATGAATGAGTTTTAGTGAAGTCTTTGGCAATGTTCAGAGGATCCCAAATTGCTGTCCCATGCGCCATGTCTGGTGTGCCTAGGCATAGCAAGGCACCAATCTTCCCAAAATTGCGCCTAGGCATAGCAAGGCACCAATCCTCCCAAAATTGCGCCTAGGAAGGAATAAAGCTTTCAATCCACTCAAGTTGAAAGGCACTTAATAGGAGATGATGAAATTGTCTTAAAAATGATTTGAGTTGGAGGTTTTCCTAAGGCGCCAATCTAGACTTTTTCTACCAATAAGTGCGCCTAAGTGAAGATGAGGACTAAAACAAGGTTTTGAATACTGTGGATATGGGTGCTTGGATAAAGAAGCATCATAAGGTCTACAAACAAAAGTTTGGAGTCTTGAGTAATCACAAAGGTGTTACGCACAATACCAAGTCTCTAGAACACTGAATATGCGCCTCAAGTAGACTGACTTAGCTAGGCGCAAGTTCATGATCAAACTACCTCAGTTGGGCGCCTAGAGTATGTTACAAGCACTTGAGCTCTCATTGGTCAACAAGATGATATTGGAATCTGTGCCTGTTCATTGGGTAAGGTTGCCAACTCAGAATGAGTCATCAGATGGAATATTCCTTTGGATATGCTTCTTGGGAAACGTGCCTTGGTACCTCTTTGTACATTGGAAAACGTGCCTTCATTGCCTTTGAAGAGCACTATAAAAAGAGGAGAGCACTCCTCATTTGGGATCTTACATCTTTGATGAATTTTCTCTCTGCAAAGCTTTATGCTTGTGATCTTGAGGCCTGCAAGTTTCAAGTGGTTGGGGTGATGCTCCCTCAACTGACAAGGTGATGCTCCCTTGTTGCATTGTGAGGTGTTGACATCCAGTGGACATCATTGGGTTCAATTGAAGTGATCTACATCAACTAGTGAGATAGAGCTAGTTGTGAAGAAGTTGAAAGCATTGTATACATCTAGGCTTCAAGGCCTTTTCTTGTAATCATTTGAATGAGATTGTATATTTATGCCATTGTGGGCAATCATCATTGTAATAAGACATTTGCATTGAGTTGAATCAAGTAATAATACAAGTGCCCAACTTCAAGTTGATTCATGCAAGTTGCCTTTGTTATCTTTTCATATGTGATGTTAAGTAGACTAAGTAGTTGAAGAGTTAAGTGCAAGTAAATTTGTCTAAGTAAGAAAAATTTTAGCTAGTACTATTTGGGGATCTTACACACCTCAGGAGACAACCAGCGTTAGAAATTTACCACTTGCATTCATTTAGATGCTAGTATTGTCAAAATAACTTTATAGAGAACATACACTCCAAACTCAACACCCTAAAACTAAACATGACCTCCATTATTTGTGTTTTCTACCAACATTTTACCAAGAGATCAACCAAAAACCAACCGCCCCGCAAAATGGCCTTGAAATCCTTTTTATAACACAAGGGAGCACCAAGCATCGAACCACTTGCACATGACAGATGTCACATTTTCATTTGACAATCAAAACACAACATAATGCCAAAATAATCGTCTTCATCCACTAAGGCATGCCTCTTTGCAGCAAATCATCATCTTCAGCAAACAGGAGCAACTAATTTTGTCTTGTATGCTTTCTTACTCTTCATGTGGAGGCAAATAGGATATTGACAAGTGGCATTTTGTCAGATGCTCTTTTAGCTTCCACCACCTTTAATTTCTAGATACTTGTTCCCAATACAAGCATCCTCCACTCTGCCTCTATCTCCATGCATGAAGTAAGAATACCTGCAAGGGACAGCATCAAAAGGAAACCCAGGAAATTAGAATTCCCTTCATTAGGCCCAGTCCCAGGCACAGACAAGTGACTCCCCATCTCTCAATGGGAGGTTTCCAACCACCTCAACCAGATAGAGACTAGAGGAAGTCACTCATAGCTGGCTATGGCAGTACCAAAATTCCAACTAGGAAGAAAGTAGCACTAATCGTAACTTGCCCCTCCTCTTTCGCTTGTTTCACCCAGGAGGACAACACTCCTATTGTTGCCTAAGCTCTGTTAGAACTCATAGTGCCAGGATAGGGGAAGAGAGAACAATGACGCCTCTCTACCTTCGAGCCCAATCTGGAGACTCACAAGAACAGGGAGTTACAAAAGTCTGCAGACTGGGACTCAAAGTCCTCAACTGGATAAAAACAAGGAGAAAAGAAAGGCCTACAACGATTCAATAGATGTTGTTTTGCTTCCTGATTTTTGCCCGCACCACCTATTCCATAGAAAAATCTTCTAATCCTTTAATCTTGTAAAGACATATCCAAAACCATGAGAATAGAGAAGAAAATCCTAAGGAATAGGACGGTAGACATAGCATACTAAAAAGATGGAGATCCATATTGTTTGCTTAGAAGGAAATAGTGAACAAAGTAACAACAGAAGCGTCTACTTATAGCAACACTGTAGAAGCTCCCATTCTTTTTATAATCATGCTCTTTCAATTTGCCTTATCAAATTTTATTCGTTAGTACCACGGCCCATTGATCATAAATGGAAAGCCTTCAACAACCTGCCAACACTACCGAAAAAGGAAAAGGAGGTGGCACTCTACATCATGTTGATTTCCCACAACTCATAATTGTCAATTTCCATAATGAGAAAAGCAAACTTGACCCCTCGGTCTCAGCAATTATTCCATTTCAAACAACACACTCAATTCAAACCTTGTTGTGACGCGAGCGAGAAATCCCCTCAAGCTAGCAATAGATCCCCAAGAGTTGATTCTACACCCAATCGATCCCCTCACAAGCCAACCCCCTTGTACAGCGACGGTGAAGAGAACTCATCGCACATTTGAAAAAGCCTACCACTTGCACTAGCATATCGATCCCTACACGCCATCACCCTGCCATTTATCCATTTTGAAACTAAGTCGTCAATGAGAACACCCTACTGCAAGATCAACGGCCACCGCGAACTCATCGCCTCCTCGCTTTAAGGCTTTTCAACATAAAAAGCGATGCGAAGAATCCTCGCGATGAGTTGAGAAACTGCCATATACCCGCCTTGCCGTCCAAGACCTAGTTGCCAACCTTGCCCCTGTAGCCATCGCACATCGCGGTTAGCAATAACACCGACTAACAAAAAACCACGATGCAAAGAACTGCTGCAATGAACTGCAGCCCCGACACCTGGCAGGAAAACCCTCAACTTACACCATCCTACATCCGTCGCACATCGCATTTCAAAATGAAGCACCAGAAGAGCAAATGCGATGCGAAGGATATGTGCGATGGAGGACTTAAGTAATAATATATGTGCACATGCTCAAAAGTTTGTTTTAAAAAGGGGGGACCGCGCTAGGTCGAACGAACTAAGGGGAAATGGATTAAAAGCAAGCCCACTATCCAATATGAAAGATAAAACATTATTTTCAATGAATTGGATACATGATAAAGATTTTAGGCCATGGGTTTAAACGGTGCCACTAGGAATGAAGGGTCGGTTGAAAACACGAAGATGTAGGCATAAGTTATCACTAACCAACCGGGAAACAGGCCCATCCGGTCAACAGGGAAAAATAAAAAGCAACCCAGCGACCAAAGACTGGGGTTTTTTGATGGTTTCACAAGTTTTGATAAACCCTAAACATTGTTTCACAAGAACCCTCACCCACAAAGAATAAGTAGAGGCTCAAAGATGGAAATTCACACAGAAGACCACAAGATTTTCATAAGTCCTACCAGTGGCTCATGTTCGGGGACGCTTGTTCACAAGAACAAGGCGAGATTCCAGAAGATCTCTCGGTGGAGCAGACCAAACCAGACGCAGAGAAACAAAACACCACAGAAAACAAAAATTAGCAACAAGATGGCCTAGGGCCACCCAAAAATAGAAAATGAGATCTACCTCTGTCAAAGATTCTATTTTCCAATGTTTGCATCAGGCCAAGATTAGGAATAACACCACCACATTTCTAACGGCCCCCAGAGACTTCAAATTGGTCACTTTCAACTTGTCCCGGGCCTCTTTGACTTTGACAATCAAACACAGACTAGAAAATCTCCTCACAAATCCTTAGGGTGACAAAAGGATCCATCATATCGAGCTAGTTATAATAATTTGCATAACTGCTTTCGTGGTCACTCTCAAGATTATCAAGCAGAGTTGGAAAATGAAAACATTCATAATCCACTGAATGATTTGCATCAGCATGTCATGTCCCCATTTCTGGAGTGACTTCATATGGAGTTGACGATTAGCCTATCATCCATTCTCGTAGGCTAATGTATTGGTAAGGGAATGAGTTTTAGTTTGAGCTTATTTTCTATACATGGAGAACCGGAATGTTAGCTCAACTAGTGTTTTGATTGAGTTTTTCAAATGAATGACAAATGAAATCTTTAATTATATTTGTCCAATATCTAGTGGATTGTGCCAATCGATGGAATAAGGAGCTTTTATCTTTGTTGTCATGAGGATCGACTCCAGGTGGGACCTAATTGTGACATTGCTCATTGTGTCAACAATTGGATAAAATACATTTGTCAAGGAAGATAGAACAAATATTGTTTATTGTGCCAACAGTTGCAAATAGGTCCAAGGCCCATCGATCATGAAGTAAATGAATTGTTCTAAGTGCCAACGGCTACCAAGGAAGAATAGTTAGTATGAAAGGAAATTTAATTACATTACCAAGTGTGTCAGCTGCTCCAAGAGATGATCGATTTGTATTTGAGGAGAATTTGCATGGCAATATGAGCCAACAGTTAGAGGTAAGGCATTTAAAATATCAATTGAAGGATTTTTAATGCAAGGCGACTTGGTAGTGAGGATTTTAAATGATGGAAGCCAACGTCCAACTAAGGAATCGGCCAGCTATGAGAAGGTGTGTTTTTTAAATGCAAAAAGATGTTTCTTTTTAAATGCAAGGCAATACTTTGACCCAGCTGCCACCAAACAAAGGAATGCAATTAGCAAAAGAAGGTTGATCCATGGAGCATTGAAGATGTATGCATTTAATAAAATTAAGAGTGATTTTAAATGATTGCATTTATGGATGTAACTCATTTAAAATTGATCCAAAGAGAGGACGTCCAGCATGAAAAGGATAAATAGAGGATTTCAACTCCAATTTGCAGCTAATGAACAATTTGGTATGTTTTTTTTTCAATTTCATAGTATTACTGGAAATTTGTATTTTCTGGTGATTTCATACAAGGAGATGACCCCTTGTGATATGGAGATGGCCCCATATCTGACTTGGAGGTGATATCACTCAGATATTCACCATTGTTGTGCAATTTGCAGGTTATTTAGAGTGTTTTGGAGTGAAGTTAAGTGTTGTTAAATCCCTTGTTCTTAGTGGAGCTCAACCAGGGTAGTCGACTTGTTTGGAGAAGCTAATTTATGTGATTTTTGTCATAACATTGAGTTCTGTTTTTCTGAGACAGCGAACTGTATTTGCCATCACAGGGATTTTATATATCAGATATTGTGAGTTTGATAGCTTTGGAGCATCCGTAGAGTCAACGGCTTCATCCCTAGATCAATCACTAGTATGGAAAGGCATCATTTGGCATTGGTATTGATCATATGTTGAATCCTGGGCAGAGGAACAGTTTGTTACAGGTCTGATACAGAGGTATGAAGCAAGTCTTTTGAAGCATTTCGAGGGCTGAAGGCCATTCTTATCTATTGTACTCTAATCAGTCCATTCCTAGGAGTAATTGCTGGCTTGTGGGATTTGATTTTGGCACTTTGAGAGGCATATTACACAAATCTGGGCAGTCACTTTCATGATCAGCAGTCATATCAGAGAAAACTCAGTCCGAGAGTGAAGGCACAGTAAGGGTTGAAGATCAACTACTTGCATAGTTTCATAATACATTGGATTATCTCATTGTATTTCATTGGCACATCATATCTTGCTTGTATTTGGTTCAAATCTATTTTGTATGATGACTGATACAAAATTCAGTCACTGCTGACATATCAGACCAGCACATTGACAATTGTATTTTGCTCATTCCAATCAATAACAAACTTTGAAGGTTCCTGGTACTACTTTACTATGTTTCATTGATGCAATTATGTGTTCCATTTTGATGACTGATTGGTGATTTGATATTGGTTGACAAATTATTGGCAAAAACATTTTAGTAGTAGAAGAAGGGCATTTTACACAGCACCATCATCTTCACCTGCAACATCTATATCAGATGTGAAGCACTCATAAGTAATGTCCTCGAGGAGCTCATCTATATGTTGATTCATTTTCTTAGGGCCACATCCTAGCCTATGTCAGATGCATCATCCTAACCAGAAATAACAAAATGAAATACATAATTTTGTATTTTTCTCCCCACACAAGGATGCTTTACTCATAGGCACCATCTTAGGTTGTAATACCATTGATTTATGCTTGCTCACCTCCCATGAGCTATGAATTTCACCATATACACCAATGCCCAATAATGGAGACCCAGCTGTAAATGTAGCAGTATCCCTTTCCAAGCTGAAACCATCCACCTCGGCATCTTCCACATTATCCATGCATTCCTCTACCTCCAGGGAATCCTCTTCATATTCTTCAGATTTTGTATCTTCAGGATTCTCTATAAAGAGTGGGTTGTATCTATACCAATAAGAATTATCACTTCTCACCTCAGGTAAATCTGGAGGTTCATCATAAAGGGGATTATGCCTTATGTTCATTCCTGCTGTAAATATATTTGTCTCCTCATGGAGTTCCAAATCTTCCTCAGCATCACTGTACTCTAAAGCACTGCAGTCAATATCCTTCTCATAGGCATAATCACAATCAGCCCTAAAATCACAGCAGCCAGTATTATCTTTCATTTCATCTTCTGATTGTTCAGCATACATATCTAAAATTTCTGCCATATCCACATAATCTGAGATAGGATAATCAGAAGGCCCTTCAAATTCCACAATATTATTTATCAGCAGTGGTGATATTCTATCATTCACATACTCATCACAATGCATAACATGATCATCTGAAGGTGAACTCATCTTATCAACATCTTGTATGCTACTGTCATCTTCATCCGGAATAAAACTTTTCAACTCTTCATCATGTAAGCCACTGTGACCAGCAGAGTAACAATCAGCATGATCAACTTCATGAGTTGAATACATATGAACAGGCCTAGCAATATCAAGATCATTATTGACTGAGCTCTCAACCCTCGTAATATTGCAATCAGGACTACATGGTTCTTGCACACACAATGATGAATACATTATCTCATTAACACTCATACCAGCAGTAGGACTAATGTGATTAGCACTATGAAGTTTGCCATTTCTGTCATTGTGGATCTTAGCATTCTCTAAAATATCTATCCAATCAGGAACTTGAGCAAAACTACTTGGCTTCAAATTTTGAGGTAATGAACTCAAACCCGACCCATACAATTCACAAAATAGGTCAATACATACAGACTCTTGAGGCCTGAAAACAATAGGGATATCCATATAGGTGTTCAATATTCTGAAAAACAAAGAATATCCCGATTCTCCCTCATGTCTCCCTCTATCAAAAAGAGTCTGAACAAAGACCATAGGATCATCAATGCATGCATCCTGTTGACAATATACTTGGGGCTCTACATGATCAACATTATTAGACAATGTACAAGCTCAAACAGTAGGGTGTAAATGCCTTGAAATTAGTTTCTAATTTCTGACTCAAATCCCTTATCTGTACTGAGTGCCCTAGGGCCGCAAACACTTGCAAAAAAATAACCCTTATGCATTCCATATTTCCAATTATTCTCAATGTTTATGGCTATCTCATAAGCCTGAAGCAAAGTCATAGGATCTTTGTCTCTCAACTAGTAACTAAGTGTGCTGTTTGAAATAGAATAACTTTGCAAAGTTTGAACTGAGTGTGCTGTTTGAAATAGAATAATTGCTGAGACCGAGGGGCCAGGTTTGGTTTTCTCATTATGGAAATTGACAATTCTGAGTTGTGGGAAATCGACATGATGCAGAGTGCTGCCTCCTTTTCCTTTTTCGGTAGTGTTGGCAGGTTGTTGAAAGCTTTCCATTTATGATCAATGGGTCATGGTACTAACGGATAAAATTTGATAAGGCAAATGGAAAGAGTGTGATTCTAGAAAGTATGGGAGCTTCTACAGTTTTGCTATATGTAGACGCTTTTGTTGTTACTTTGTTCACTATTTCCTTCTGAGCAAACAATATGGATCTCCATCTTTTTAGTATGCTATGTCTGTCGTCCTATTCCTTAAGATTTTCTTCTCTATTCTCATGGTTGAGGATATGTCCTTACAAGATTAAAGGATTAGAAGATTTTTCTATGGAATAGGTGGTGCGGGGAAAATTCAGAAAGCAAAACAACATTATTGAATCGTTGTAGTTCTTTCTTTACTCCTTGTTTTTATCCAATTGAGGACTTTGAGTCCCAGTCTACAGACTCCTATAACTTCCTGTTCTTGTGAGTCTCCAGATTGGGCTTGGAGGCGAAGAGGCGTCATTGTTCTTTCTTCCTCTCCCCAGCACTATGAGTTCTAACAGAGCTTAGGCAACAATGGAAGGAGTGTTGTCCTCCTGGGTGAAACACGCGGAAGAGGAGGGGCAAGTTACGATTGCTGTTGATTCCTTTCTAGCTGGAATTTTGGTACTACCATAGCCAGCTATGAGTGACTTCCTCTGGTATCTATCTGGTTGAGGTGGTTAGAAACCTCCCATTGAGAGATGGAGAGTCACTTGTCTATGCCTGGGACAGGGCTTAATGAAGGGAATTATAATTTCCTAAATTTCTTTTTGACGATGTCCCTTGCAAATATTTTTACTTCTTCATGTGTGGAGATAGAGGCAGAGCAGAGGATGCTTGTATTGGGAACAAGTATCTGGAAATTAAAGGCGACGGAAGCTGAAAGAGCATTTGACAAAATGCCACTTGTCAATATCCTATTTGCCTCCACATGAAGAGTAAGAAAGCATCCAAGACAAAATTAGTTGCTCCTATTTGCCGAAGGTGATGATTTGCTGCAGAGAGGCATGCCTTAGTGGATGAAGATGGTTATTTTGGCATTATGTTGTGTTTTGATTGTCAAATGAAAATGTGACATCTGTCATGTGCAAGTGGCCCGATGCTTGTTGCTCCCTTGTGTTATAAAAGGGATTTCAAAGCCATTTTGCAGGGTGGTTGGTTTTTGGTTGATTTCTTGGTAAAATGTTGGTAGAAAACGCAGAGAATAGACGTTGTGTTTAGTTTTAGGGTGTTGAGTTTGGACTGTATGTTCTCTGTAAAGTTATTTGACAATACTAGCATCTAAATGAATGCAAGTGATAAATTTCTAAGGCTGGTTGTCCCCTAAGGTGTGGTTTACACAAATCATGAAATGAATAAATCAAAGATTGTTCAGTTTGCCTCCATGAAATTTCTTGTGGATGTATATTTCTATGAAAGGCTCTTGTTCAAAGAATGAGTTAAATGCTTTGATAGAAACGTAGATTTGTGTGAATGTATACAAGGATATCGTAAGTATGACTGATTTAGAAATATTGAGTATAATGTTGTAAGGCAATATTATAAAGCTCTATGATGTTTAGGTTGAATGCTGTCAATAGTTTTCAGTTACATTTAGTTTTGACTCTGTGCCCTTAGGCTAAGGCACCGATTTCTTGCATCTGTATGTGTTCTTCAACGCCAAGGTCAAGCAAGCCCAAACACCTTTAAAACTTCAATATTAGTCATAAATGTATGTTGAAGAAAAGTCTATTTCTGTTCTATGGTCTTGAGAAATGCTAGTTTGAGAGACTTAAGCCAGGTCTTTATATTTTTCATAATCCTCAAACAAATTTGCATAGAACACATCTGCTAGTTTAGTATTTGAAATAAATTGGCATAGAAAGTTATTAAATACTGTCAAGGGATCACCCTCCCAGATTTTGCAGAGCCTAAATTGCAGAGCGAAAGTTATTCTAACTTTCACCTATGTATTGCCCAACCCCTCATGATAGCTGAATATTGAAAGTGGCTAAATCATAGGCTATTTCATGAGATAAGGTTGGGAATTAAATAAAAACCAATAGACTCAACCCTATGAGTTCGTTCTCCAATTGATGACCCCTTATTTCATCCTGCTTATCAAAGAGGTTTTCCAATGTGGTCCACACATCATTTGGTGTAGTGGCATATTTGATGTGAAAAAGTAAGTTAGGAGACACTGAAATGCATAGAGTACCAAATGCTTCATCACATTTATTAAACCACTTTATCTTTTCTGCATCCTCTGTGGGTTCTATCTCAAGTCCCATTGTAACCCTATGATATCCATGCCTTTTGAGATAGATTGTCATTTTAGATTTCCATTCAAAATAGTTCTATGGCATTAGAACAGAAATTGTTGATGGATCCATTAGTGCAGAAAAGTAGATTGTTATGCATAAAGAGAAGTGCGAAAATGAGACATACAAGACAACCCACCTTTTCACTAGTTTCTAAAATGATCGCCCCCAGAAATTACAATGTTGGCACTTTATAATTAGTGTGATTTACAATGCAAATATCAGGTTTACAGACTCTTATAGGGCCCAAAATGGCCAAAACACTAAAACTATAGCTCATGTACAATATAAGATCAAATTGAGAATACCAATGTGGATTACACAAAAAATATGAACTCTAAAAACCATGAGACGCAAAAAGAAGTCTGTTTGGACAAGTTATGGCTCTCGAAAGGCCTCAAAACAAGAATTGTGCAGCAGATTCTGGAAGAATCTTCAATTTCTAAAAACTTGGAGCATTAAATCAGAAAACCAATTTCACCATGGCATAAAGCATGAAATTTTATCCCAAATCAAAAAAAATTGTGCAAAAAGAGGCTTCCATATGGCTAAGAACGAGCCTCTCAAAGTTGACCTATAAAAGTGAAAAGCCTAACGGAGAAGGGGCAAAGTTGGGGAGATAGGATGCTGACATCATGTTGATGTCAACATCAGAATATGCCAAAGTTCATTGGAATATTCTTTTTTCCGGAATATTCCAATACCACTCTTTGTTTGACATAAAACTGCCTTTTCAAGTTGAAACTATAGGTTTAAGGAATGAATATTCGTTTGAATATTCTTTGGGCGGGGGGTTTGGTTGCACTGCCAGTGGTGCGTGTAGCCCGGGCTATCAGAGGCAGTGGCGCATTCTGCTCCACCCACAGGAGGTGGCGACGACTTTGTTTTTGCCCGTTGATGGCATGGCTAGCAAACGCCACCCATGTAGACTGCAATTTGAGTGGCAGTGGTTGCTTTGAACGGCGCCATTACTACAATAGTGGCGACATATTTTTTAAATTTTTTTTGCAAAAAATTGTATGGTACGGTGAGTCGTATGGCTCAAGAGGCAAAAAAAATTGCCTCAAAGGCTCCCAACTCTAAATTTGATAATTTGACAATCGATCTTTAGGTTTTTGGAGCCTTTTGAGTGTGATGGCGAGATGCATTTGGGTTGAAAATGCTCCAAAATGACAGCTACCTTCCAGGTTCATGCTTCAAACCCCTGTTTGCAATTGGGTCCTCCAACCTCTGATTTTGGTGAAACGAAAGCCAATCTTCACTTTCTCGAGCCTTTTGAACACTATGGGACATCTATAAATGCTGCCAAGATTACCAAAAAGCTGCAATCACCTAAATCTCACAAGAACACATATATGCAAACCAAAGTAATACATATGCTTAGTTTCCTTCAAACTGTTATGATTCTCTAGATCATGCAAGGATGCAAGAGAAGATCATACTAGGTTTTTGAGAAAAATATTAACAAAATTAATCTCAAAATCTCTCAAAAATAGGACTATGAAAATGAGCTATATCATACAACCATACTCTGATACCATGTTAGATTCTATGAAAAGCGAGAATCATAGCTAGGATCTATTGTTGGTCGTAGATCACATGCACTCCAATCGACAAATGATCAAAGATCAAAATAGCAGAATGGAGAGATTATTCTGAAAGAGAACTCAAGAGACAAACTGCAAGAAAAATTTGAAAATACTCACATTACTCTCACTGACTAGCAGAGGTGAGAGGAGAGTGTTGTATATATAGCAAAATAAGGTCATATACATCCAAGAGGTGTAATAATTCCAACTACCCAAAATAGGCAGATGTTTTACCTACTTGGTAAATGTCAAAATACATGGTTGCACCTACTCAAATAAAGACAAATAAATGGTTATAAGAGGTGGCATAAAAATCCAAAAGAGGGTGTAAAACTCAACTACCCAAAAGTGGGTGAAAGCGACACATGTAACTGATGGATTATGCCATGTGGTCTCATAATAACCATGTCTAATTAACCTAAGCAAGCTTAATAATATGTGTAGGATAAAGAAATATCCCCTAACATAAGGAAAATAAAAAACCTACACTAACATTAGCCAACTCTTGGGAGACTCAATCATACTTTAGGTTAGGCTATCTTTGTCTTCCACTTTGTTTCCCTCATCCAATTCATTTGTTTTTGCCCATAGTCATATTCCAAAATCCAATAACTACTAAAGCAGTTTTGGCATGTTATAATATTTTAAAACATTTACATCAACTTGCAGATTTGGAAACCCCCTTTCAAGAGTTAAGTGGAAACCATTTAGGGGGGGTCAAAAGGCTCTAGAGACAAAAGCTCCCCATAAGTTTTATGGTCCTCTCCCTCCAAGGGTTTCTCCAAATTAAACTTCAACAGGGCAGCTAGGGACAACCTTAGACTGGCTGGAGGGGGTTTTGCTACCAAGGACTCATTAGGTCATTTGAAATATGGAGGGTCTCTATTCTTAGGGATACAAACTAATAATTAGGCAGGATGGGACGCTCTGATTATAGGTCTAGGAGTGGCAGTCTCGCAAAACTATTCTAAACTGATAGTTGAAGGCAACTCTATGCTTGTGATAAACTCTATCAATAAGGGCAACTTGCAAGAGCCCGAGTTGGGAATTCAATAGATATGTCAAGAAATTCTCAACCTAAAAGAAGAATTTGTAGATATTTCCTTTAAACATTGCAAAAGGAGTATGAACAAGGTGGCAGATTGCTTTGCCAATGAAGGAATAAAGCAAGAGCCAGTTATGACCAGTTACAGTGAACAGGCAGAAACATGGAATAATTTAGTCTCCATGCTTTCCTTAAGACCCCTTGAGATGCAGCTTTAGTTCATAGGCATTGTTGGCCTGGTTTTTAAGGTGAAGAGGGCCTTTGTTAGTTAAGTTGTATGGTAGTAGCAGCATTTATTATGTGAATGTTATGGATGGGTTGTCTTGAGTTGGTAATCGGCTTAAGAAAGATTTGGTGGCAGTGAGTTAGTTATCAACAAACTCATTTGTTAGGTAGGAATACAACACTGGCTTGTCATTTATGGCATATACAGTGTGATGACAAGCCATGGCTTTATTATGTGTGTTGGAGTTTTATTTTGTATCTCCATGGTTAGAAGGTGGTGGTCAGTGTGCTCTTGCTGTTTCTTTTCTTAGCAGAAAGGTTGTCCATCTCTTGATGAGGAATGGAAAAAAAAAGATGTTAGAAAATGTGCAATTAGCTCTTGGGAGGCTCAAAGATAGGCATCTCTAATGTATATTTGCTTATAATAATCTTGTAGCTTTAGGGTTTGTCAAGAGCATTTCAGGCGAACCAGTTCTTGCGGCAAGGAAGCTCTCTGAGGGGGTGATTAGAGGCAATTTTATAACAAATCTTGCATTTTTCATTCCAAATGCTTCTATGAGGTTATGGCTATTGTAATTATTTCTTCTTGACTAGTTTTTTGGCATGGCTCTAGCTAATGTAGAGGTTGCGTTTGAGCTTGAGAAAAAGCCTTTGGTGGCTGGGGTTGAGGGCAAAGGCTCTGCCTCAACTCCAACAATGGGCGGTGGTAAAGAAGTTTAATTTGCAGAGTCGTGGTGTTAAGTGGGTATCCTTAAGGCATTCTACAATGATGTAGGAAAAGCTCTCGCAGGCCTACATGTTCATCATCATCATGGTCACCTCAAGGTTGGTAGTGATTTCACCATTCTTGTTTTCTATGGCACATCTACTCATAGATCTTGTCATCACAAAGAAGTTTGTTATGGTGTGCATTTCCCAGCCCTAGTAGGCTACCGCAGAGGAAGGCCGAGGCAAGTGGATGATCAATGGGTGGAAGAGGTTGCTGATATTTTCCATGGCTCTGGTATCTAGGGAATGATGGTGAGTTGTATAAGCTGTTCTGGGTAATGGCTCTTGTTAGTTTCTGTCATGATGCCTTTGGTTTCGCATGTCTTGTGCTTTCTGTTTAGTTCGTTATGCTGCTGGACTCGTCAGGGTTCTAGTTATCTAGGGTTTTGGGGTAGTCTTTTGGTTTTACCTGCAGTTTTCTGGAAGCTTCTCAGGCGATGTCTGTCTGTAACTCGTTTTATACTGCTATACTCAAGGGCAGGGAAGTCTATAGATCCCTCACTACTATATCAAAAGAATAACAAAAACTTGCAGATTTAGAACCATTGGCAGAATAATGTAAAATTGATACCAAAATATTCGCATCGTGAAGGCTATATGTTATTTACCAGCTTAGAAGATGATATGACACACTCCTAAGACTCACTTTTGTAAGGAAAATATCTGAAACAGAGTTGAAAGGCAAATTATGGAGCAGAACAGAGATGGAAATCATTTTAATGATCCAAACACACAGGTGGCTGATATCATCATGAAAAACAAGCAATAGTGATAGATTTGTACCCATATGAAAAAGGCAAACTAGTTCAACTCAGGCCAAAACTATCACTGTACAGATGGGGTATTCAGAAGGTCTGCAGCTGAAACCATCCCACAGAAGACAAAATAGTAGAGTCCACAGGAGCAAAGGAGCTGAAGCATTTAGAAATCAAGCGATTCAGAATTTTGAGACTCTTGTGCTTCTCTTCAAGTGTTCTTATAACTCTTGTTGTATAATACCCCAAGGCGCCACTGTAAGGGGGGTTGCATTTGGTTGAATTGTACTTGTGTTGCTTCAGCCTAGGAGTCTTAGATGAGTTGAAGTGTAACTAAGAAATGTTGTGAGCATTAATAGAGCTTGTATAGGTGTTTGCACACGCTGTGTATTGAAAAGATATCCATGAAAGCCTCAAGAAGTCAGTAAATCTTTGTAATAGTTAAAGGAGATAGTGATATGAAGAGGAGATCCCTAACTCTTATGGAGTTTTCTCCCTATTTGGGTTTCTCCGAGTCAAGGACTCTGTGCACTCTATTTTATGTGTGTTCTTGCTTTCATTTTACTGATATGTTCTTCCTTTATGTTTAAGTGCACCTGAAAATATAATTCTAAAGACACACAGACTGCTTTTCCATCCTTTGCATAAGAAACGAAAACTATTTCAATCAAGTCATACTGTAAATACATAAGTTTTGTGTTGGCGAATTACATACTGGAATATCCACACTAATAATGAATCAGACAAGGCTAGGTGCAATTCCCAGGTGAATTTGATGAAAGAGAAACTCTTTGGTCATGGCATCCAAGCTAAAGGAGACCTCACAAGGAGATATTAACCAATCAAAAAAAATTAATTCCTCATAATTGTCATAGTTGAAATGTACCATGTCTCTATGGAGTTTTTGTTTTGTTGAAAACAATGTGAAAAGATGACTTGATGAGTTGAAGGTTATCTCCTTAGTGGTTTCCACAGAACCTATATTGGCATTGGCTTCAACTTTAACCCATTTACAGAAAAAATATATATGATCTAGCTTTTAGAATCAACCACATACTAATAACCTCAACAATAGTTGGAGGCACAAGTCAAGTTCAGCTTATGGTAGTTGATTTGTAGTACTCATAGACTTTGTGGAAGTCATTTAACTACAAAAGAGATGTGATAGATAGTCTATTATGTGGGTGGCCCTACAATCACCAGCAATCATGTCATGAATTGGGTCATAAAGGTTACACTTACAACAATAGTATTATGTAATATCCCCTTTTTGAAATGGGATTAAAATAAAAATAATAATAATAAATTAAAATGTCAAATATAAATTATAATATAATTATAGAATAATTATAGTTTAAGTTGTGATAAAGGTCAAGGGGCACGTGAAAAGTTATGTCCATTGAAGGAAAAAGGAATATAAGGAAGATCATTTCTTGGGTAAGAGATCATTCATTCCAAGCATAAATCATTCAAGCCTCATTCAAGCACAGTAATCATCCATAAATCAAGCAGAAATATATAAAGACATACCAAAGAATTACAGCAGAAATAGAATATATATAAAGCAGAAAATTATTTATTGCAGCCATTCCATCATTCTGTCATTCCTTCATCCTATCATTCTATCATTCTATTCATAGCAGATTTCAGAGGAGTAAAATATGTGTGGAGTAATAAAAGATATATCTTATATTTAGAGCACAGCGATTATCATTGGTGAAGAACAGCGGTGACTATTTGTGAAGAATAGCAATCATTATCATTGAAGGACAGCGATCATAAAGAGTGCTTCGATCATCATCAAGTGATCGGCAAAGAGAATATATCTAAGGCAGAGATAAATCTGAAAGGAATATATCAGCAGTGATTTATGTACAATAATTGATATCAGCAGAGATAATATATATATCAGTCATTATATCATTCTATAACTCTATCATCCTCTCATTCGATTAATTTATTATTCCATCATTTTATTATTCGATTGTTATATCCTTCTATTATTCTATCATTCTATTAGCAATCAAAGAAAGCTATCTTCATTGGAAGGAAGTCATATAAGAATCAAGCAAAAGGAAATATATCAAGTCATATATATATACAACAAGTGTTAACAACAAAGAAGGATATATTTTAATCCTTGAACTGAACTTGAAATCCATCCAGAGGTACATTGTATCAACTATCTAACAAATTCCTAAACAATCCAATTGAATTTAGGGAGATGTTTTGCATGTAGGAAGAATGGCCCTTCCGAGTTCACAAGGGTTGAGTGGATGGGGTGTGCCCTCCCTCATGCTCTCGTCAAGTCGGCCAAGTAGTGAGGATGTGTGGCCCTACCATGTTCTTGAGCCTAATCAAGTAGGGTCTGCCTCTTGAGCTTGATCAAGGAGGGTGTGCCTCCAAGGTGAACTAGGAGCTGTTAGGTGGACTGACCACTTTCATGCTCTCGGCAATTTTGTTAGGTGGATTGACCCCTTTCAATATTGTTATTTGCAAGAGTTCCCAAGGAATTCACTATGTGATTGGCTTGAGGAATTGTGTTATGATGGATTGAACCAAAATATTGATTATGCTATAATGATTAGACCTCATTATTTATGTTATGAAGTATTGATCTCATTATTAATTATGCTATGATAGATGAATTTAATATGAATGATGCTATGAACTAAATATTATCTTAATTTATTGATCTTTAATATTTCTAATGTCCTTTCCTAGTAGTTATTATTGTATGCAGATAAAGAAATCAGAAATATCCTTAAAAAGGGACATTACAAATGGTATCAAAGCATGATCCTGCCAGCCTTAGGATCTAAAAGATAGTAACTGAAATGAACAATGCACTTTGCTGGTCTTAATGAGAATTACAGAAATCACCCCAGACCTACGAACTGTAGAAGCCCAATAGTCTCACCTTTTCCTATCTGGCAGGAGGGTTTGCCCTACAAAGTCTTTAAAAAAAAGTGAGTTCTTTACCAAAGGCCTAGGTTGAAGACTCGGGTAGACTCAAATTCACAATTATTTATTCTGGGTTCAATTAGGAATCCACAACAGGAAAACAACAGGCCACATGCATAGATCTCTTTCTCCTGATTAGTGTTGAGAGGCTTTCTATTAAGAAAAACATAATTTTTTTTTAAATCACTTAATAACAAAAGGATCTGGCTTCCTCAACTGGGACTGGGAGTCCCCAAGTAGGGAATCAGCATGTCACAAGTACACATCTATGCCCCCTGAAAAGTATTAAACCTTGGAACCAGAAAGAAAGATTAAATTGTAAAAACGACACAATGACTTACAGTCAGCAGAAGAGTAGTTTCTACAGCATAGGGCTCCTGGAAAGTCACAAAAGCAACTTGGGCTTCCTCTCCAACTCTGGTAAAACAATACCATTAAATGAATTGCAGAAATTCTCAGAACAGAATTGATTTCAAAATAGGGGAAGTTTGAACCCACCTCTCTAATTCAACAGTCTCAACCGTTCCAGAATAGGAGAAGAAATTCCTCACATTCCTTTCTGTTGCATTGGGAGACAAACTCATCACTTGAGCAGCGTAATTCTCCATAGCCTCAGATTATTGCGTCATACAATACTTCTTAATTATACTCCTATTTCCATCTCCAAGCACCCACCACTACGATCTCAGTAGAGAAATTCTCCAAAAATTCATTGGATTGGTGTATATAAAGTTGACATCACAGAACTGGTTTATCACTTTTGATTGGAATTACAAAAAAAAAAATCAGTAATAAAACGTATATAAAGAAATAAAACCCAACCAACAAATTGTAAACCTAGACAGAATACATCAAGAAAACCACGCTCGAAAATAAGTTTGTTTAGGACCGGTTCCCATCATTTAAGGTGCGAAACTGGTAGATGGACGGTCCCTAAGGAAGTCTGGTTTTGAGTGCGCTGCTTGTGAGGATATCCGTAGCCATTATGGGGACAACCTAAAATTTTGAGTGCGCTGCTTGTGAGGATATCCGTAGCCATTATGGGGACAACCTAAAAGGTGGGAGATTAAGCGGAATATTTGAAGAAGCGAATCTCCACAAAACGGTTGGCTTCTTGGTCGAGAAGACTATAAAAGTGTCTTAGGGTTGCGGCTCTTGGTCCCTTAGGCTCTTGGCCTCGTGGACGTCATTAAAATTCATTCATTCATTCATTGATCAACCCTAAAGTAAATTGTCAATTAAAAGGTTTTATGTCCCATCAACTTACTAGTAAAGTTTTCTATCGACTCATATTAGCAAGGTAGAAATTCGAAGCGCTAATTATTTATGTAACCTCATACCCTTCATTCATATTTGTCTTCTAGGGATTTCACAAACCCATTGGTCATCTCACCTTTCTGCCCATGGTATTTGATGGTATGGTGTTATGTTCCAATATTGGACTTCCTTTCCTATCCTTGACCATAGACATCTAAGTGATGCCATAGACATCTTAAGTGATGCCAATAGGCGGACAAAAAATTTATACCAAATCTATAATTACGTCGAGAGGTGTTTCCAACGAGTAAACAAAATTCTAAAAAATAAATAAAATAGCAAATAAATAAAATAAAATTCAATGCATAAGGGTAGTGGATAATTAAACAAAAAAAATAACAAATAAATAAAATAAAATTCAATGCATGACGTAGTGGAACATAACTAGTATACCTATATTTAAAAAATGTATCTAAAGTACGCCGAGAGATATCTTCTCTATTCCACCTATGTGAGGTAAATTGATTTAGTAATTTCAAGATTCTCCCTAAAATTTTAACTTAACTACTGCACATTGCAATTAGATGTTGTTATTTAAAAAATATGTGTCCTTTGATATGTCATTCATGTAACTTTCTTTCTTTGATGTTAGTTACGCCAAGAGGCGTTTCTACATTCACAGATGGAGCACAAGACCTGAAGATTCCATAATTTCCGTGTAAACAAAATTAAAAATAGCAAATAAGATTCCATAATTTCCGTGGAGAATCTTATTTGGTATTTTTAATCTTGTTTACACAGAAATTATGGAATCTTTCAGCGCTTGTTCTCTATCCCTGTTGTGAATGTAGAAACATCTCTCGGCGTACCGTGTTGTGAATGTAGAAACGGCGTAATTAAACGCCACAATAAATACACCACTAAACCTGACACCACTCTCAAAGATATTTTAGTTATTTTAAACCAAAATGCAAATATTCTAACTGAAATAATTTATAAATGCCAAGAATAGGAAATATAGATAACCACTAAACAAAAATCCAAAAAAATAAAAAAAATAGCAAATAAATAAAATAAAATTCAATGCATGCACCATTAAACCTCACACCACTCTCAAGATGTTTTTTTTAAACCAAAATGCAAATATTCTAGTGGGAATAATTTATAAATGCCAAGATTAAGAAATATATTTAATGGGAAATGAAACCCCTGCATTCTAGCTGCCAATAAGTTAAAATAAAGAAGATATCTTTCTGTAGATATATATTTTTAAATATAAATATACTAATAGATCTAGATATATATTTTTAAATATAAATATACTAGTAGATCTATTGAACTGCTTTTGCATTACCTCTTAGATTAATTCTACAGCCAAATTACCAACGGTTTCTATCTAGCTTAATGTGGAACGCAAATTTGGGTTTCCTTCATGAATTATGTCGTTTAGTTATACTGCTCAAATAATAAGTCTGTTTAAGATATGATTGGATATGTCAATTGGCTTCCCACCGTATAAATCTCAAAATTAATTTTAAAAAACTGATCATTGGAGTTTTGTCCAATTTTTATGATCAAGACGTTTGTTGAGAAATTTGAAACAATGAGTAGATGTTGCATCCCGTTTCCATTTCGTCTTTTGGCCACCATTTATGGAATTTAAATATTAAATGTAACAAAACTAAAAATTTACGGGTGGAGCAAAATCCTATATTGTAAATAGAAATAAAAAGTGATAAAATATTTAAAAGGTGTTTAATTTTAATAAGATAAATTTCGAAGAAGATAAACCTATAACAAGATAAAATCTATGTAAATTATCAGTAAATTTGAACACTCCAATACATATTCACAACTATATATACAATTTTGATTTGTGAATATCAATTAGGGTACATACACATATTATTAGTAATTTTATGTTCTTACATGATAATCTCTAGACCTAACCTAAGTGGTCAAGATCTCACCTTACTTGGTTAAAAGGAAAACATTTGATATCAATTGAAGATAATCATACAAAAATTTAGTCAAGATATATTATGATATTAACATGTTATGAGCAAGATAACACTATCCAAAAAAAAAAAAGGTGTTAGTAGGATACCCATGTTAGTGTATAATTCTAATAAGTGTTAAAGTATGCATGGGTTTTCTTGAATGATGTCCTAGAGTTGGTAATTGATTGATAATTCTAATAAGTGTTAAAGTATGCATGAGTTTTCTTGAATGATGTCATAGAGTTGGTAATTGATTGATGCCATTTTTTTAAGCTATTGTGAATGGGTACGCGCCTCTATTTCCCTAACTGAAGATAATAACAAATATTGAGCCATAATTTAGATAAAAATCTAAGTATAACTTTACTATGAGTATTATGCATTGTCTATAACTGAATGGTTATGTCTTGCTTGGGTAAGAAGTCAATATATAAAATTTGTAATTGATCATATTATCATTCCAAGCCTTCTAACTCCAACACAACCCCACTACCCAGTACTATATATTTTAAATCGCCCAAGTCAGAAAAATGTATTAGCCACTCCCAATAAGCCATTCTTTATAAATGAAATGGTACGGCCTAGCAATGGTACCCAACACCATAAAATTTATATTTGTTAAATAATAAATCCCAATAAATTTTATATCTTCAGCTCAATAAAAAAATCTGGATAGATAAATCTTCATCTGCAACAACTTGATTCGTTAACATAAGTTACATTGTGGGCCCATAACCCACATGTCCCAGGATCATTTTCACATCTTAAACTATGGTATTGTTTAGGTGAAATGAAACAATGCTTTTATAAGATATGAGACCAAAATGATTATTTTAGCATCTACCTAGGGAGGATGCCACTTGGGAAGAAGTAGACTTTTCTTTAAATTGCTTGAGGACAAGCAATCTTGGGAAGGGCGGACTCTAATATCCCCTTTTTGAAATGGGATTAAAATAAAAATAATAATAATAAATTAAAATATCAAATATAAATTAATATAATTATAGAATAATTAAAGTTTAAGTTGTGATAAAGGTCAAAGGGCATGTGAAAAGTTATGTCCATTGAAGGAAAAAGGAATATAAGGAAGATCATTTCTTGGGTAAGAGATCATTCATTCCAAGCATAAATAATTCAAACCTCATTCAAGCATAGTAATCATCCATCAATCAAGTAGAAATATATAAAGACATACCAAAGAATTACAACAGAGATAGAATATATATATATATATATATATATATATATATATATATATATATATATATATATATATATATATATATATATATATATATATATATATATATATTGTAGCCATTCCATCAGTCTATCATTCCTTCATCCTATCATTATATCATTCTATCATTCTATCATTCTATTCATAGCAGATTTCAAAGGAGCAATATATGTGTGGAGTAATAAAAGATATATCTTATATTTAGAGAACAACAATTATCATTGGTGAAGAACAACAGTGACTATTTGTGAAGAATAGCAATCATTATCATTGAAGGATAACAATCATAAAGAGTGATTTGTTCATCATCAAGTGATCAACAAAGAGAATATATCTAAGGCAGAGATAAATCTGCAAGGAATATATCAGTAATGATTTATGTACAATAATTGATATCAGCAGAGATAATATATATAGCAGTCATTCTATCATTCTATAACTCTATCATCCTCTCATTCGATTAATCAATTATTCCATCATTCTATTATTTGATTATTATATCCTTATATTATTCTATCATTCTATTAGCAATCAAAGAAAGTTATCTTCATTGGAAGGAAGTCATATAAGAATCAAGCAAAATGAAATATATCAAGTCATATATATATAGCGAAATGTCGGGAATGACAGGCGAGGTGAATACAGGGCAGGAGGAGAGCAAAGACAGGGAAGAGGGCAATCAGGATTAGGTTGTTGCGGTTGGATGCCTGCTTCTAGGAGTTGTGGATGACCTCAAGAAGGAGGTTGTGGTAGGAAAATGAATGGCAGTGGGGAATTTTAACTTGTAGATTTCAGAAGAGATACCAGACCTTTGCATTCCTAAGGAATTCCTCAATTCCAAGGTAGAGATACTAATGAAATGTGTTGTAATTGCAAAGTTTATAGGAATCTGGCCCTCAATGAAGTGAATCAAGGATTGGATCGAGCACAAATGGTTGGAGGCGAAGTCAGAATTAAGCTTCTTGGCGCTAGGGTTTATTCAGATTGTATTTGAATCAGAGTTTGAAAGGGACAACATACTAAAAGGCGGCCCTTGGTTCATGGGAAATGCAGGCCTTTACATTAGGGTTTGGATGCCAAGTTTCGACCTGCACTAGGAACTAATCAAAGGAACCCCAATTTGGATAAGGATGTACAAACTACCTCAAGAACTATGGATGGAGGAGATTTTCAAGTTGATTGGTGGAACCCTAGGAGAATTTGTATGCAACTCGGAGGCATCGCAGAAAGGCAGATTGGCCACATATGCTAGGATTTGTGTCAAAATTGATTGGAGCAAACCCATCCACAATGCTATTAGACTTTCCTCTATTATTGGGGAATGGTTGCAAGAGTTGGATTATGAATGCTTACCTGTTCGATGTTTCAATTGTTGGAAGGTTGGGCATTTAGCTAGACAGTGTTCAGCCCAGAAGTCAGGAAGGTTTGAGAAGAAGGAAGAGGATCGATGCCCCTCTACTCTCGTTAATGATGAGAAGCCATTTGAACAAAAAGTGGAAGTTCTAAAGAAAGATGGGGAGTAGAAGGCGTCAGATAGGGCTCAAGCGAATTTGGAGACGGTTATTGAGCAGTTGGAGGATTTAGGCCAAGCATTCAAATCGGATGGGGGATGAAGCCCTAGGGTAGCTACAAGCCTGATAAATAGTATTGCACCACGAAGTGAGGGAAGAAACAACTCTTCTCCTCAGCATAAGGACCAAAAAATGAATCAGGAGAACCTGAAAGCCAACTCTCACAAAGGAAACAAGTAGTCAAAGGAGTATTTGGAGGTAAAGGGGATAAAGCAAATGATTGGAGAATCATCACCAAGAGTGGAGAAAAGGTAAGAATGACATATTGATGGATGTCGGTGGCTTGGTTTTGAGGGGTAGGAGGACTGATGCTAATAAGGCCAAACATACGGCCTTGTTGGAGATAGGAAAGAGCACCCAGGATACTCTTCATAAGTTTCTCAAATAGGGAGGCGAGCACCTCCAAGAAGAGGGTAAAAAATGAAGGTTATAAGCTAGAATGTCTATGGCCTTAATGGCTAGGAGAAATGCCATTTGGTGAAATGGTTGATAGAAGTGGAGGTTCCAGATATTTGCTTGCTTCAAGAAACCAAGTTGGACCATGATTCTATGTGTAATTTACTAAGTAGATTGTGGAAGTTTGGGGAAGGTTTGGAAGTTGGACTGGTAGGAACGGTTGGTGGCCTGGCAATTTTGTGGAATAAGCTCAGCTTCTCTGGGGAGATTCTTCAGAGTTCGAAGAATTTAATGTCTGTCAAATTGAAGTTCTCTCAAGGAGGAGGGAGCTTCTTATTAACGAATGTTCATGGCCCCAGTCTGGAGAGGGAAAGGGTGGCCTACTAGGGAAGGTTGATTGAATTTAGGGATTCCTTTGCGGAGGAAAACTAGCTAGTTGGGGGGATTTCAATGCCACTCTTTGTCTTGAGGAGAAGGGAGGAAGGATGCTAGGTAGCCTTGGATCGATGAATTTTAGAAAGGTTTGTGAAGATCTATCTTTGGTGGACCTTGCTCCTAGGAATGGTTGGTTCACCTGGACAAATAGGTGGACTGGGGAAGACAATATTCTATGCAAATTTGATAGGTTTCTAGCTAATTCAGATTGGCTCCTTTCTCCAATCCAATTTGATTCAGAGGTGATCAATTTTGGCTATTTAGATCATTGGCCAATCAGACTGCAAAGGACTAATGGTCAGAGGCCTAGACAGTCTCCCTTCAAGATGGAAGCTTTTTGGTATGAACATACAGATTTCCTAAAAGAATTGGAAGGCTGGTGGGGAAAGAGTTTCAGAGGTAACTATCAGTTTATGATCCTCAAGAAATTGTAGGAGACCAAGAATGCTGCTAGAACTTGGAACAAACAGGTAATGGGAAATTTATTTATTTGCGGCCAAGTCAAAGGTGGAAGAGGACTAGCCCTTGTAGAAAAAGCAATTGCAGAAGATGGGATGATCGAGGATAGGAGAGATATTGAAAGGAAGCTGTTAGAAGAGCAAAACTGCATGTTGAGGATGGAGGAAAGCTTTTGGCTACAAAGTCCAGGGTCAAATGGCTCAGCGAGGGAGACAGAAACACTAAGTTTTTTCATATCTCCCCAACATAAGGAGAAATGTTAATAGAATTCTGAGGGTTCATCTCTCATGTGGCTCAATACTGGAAGACATTGAGGCGATTAGGGAGAAAGGGATAAGGTATTATAGGGAGCTCCTTGGAGTGACTGGAGAGAGGGATGAGGACACTCAATTAGAAATCCTCAGGAATATTCCCAAGATGGTTGATAACAATAAGAATGATGGGCTTACTGCCCCATTCTCTAAGGAAGAGATAAGAAAGGCCACCTTCTCCCTTGGGGTGATGAAAGCCCCTAGACCCAATGGATTTCAAATTGGCTTTTTCCAAAGGTTCTGGGGAGTTGTGGGGAATGATGTGTGGGTGGCTGTAGAGGAATGTAGAAGCAAAAGATCAATGATGAAAGCCTAGAACTCTACTTATTTGGCCCTTGTTCCAAAGGTTAGGAACCCAAAGTATTTTGATGAGTTCCAGTCGATAGCTCTCCGTAATGGCTTTTATAAGATTGTAACCAAAGCAATGGCGACCAAATTGGAGCATTGCTTGGAGGATGTTATTGGGGATGAGCAAAGTGGTTTTTTGAAAAGCAGACAAATTTTGGATGGAGTCATATAGGCCCACATGATTCATTCAATCAAAGAAATAGGTAAAGAAGGCATGATCCTGAAGCTAGACATGAATAAAGCCTATGATCAGGTCTAATGGGAATTCTTGATTAGGATCATGAGGAAGATGGATTTCAGTGCAGACTAGTGTGAGTGGATATATAGTTGTATCTCCTCTGCTACCTATGATGCTCTAATCAATGGGAGCACCACAGAATTCTTCCCTGCAAAGAGAGGTCTCAAACAAGGAGATCCCTTTTTGCCTTTCCTCTTTCTGATCGTGGCGGAAGCTTTGAGCTATGTGATAAAGGAAGCCTCAGGGGCTGGTCTGATTAAAGGGCTTTAGGTGTCAAGAGGCCACTCCAATCTCACGCACCTACATTTTGTGGATGACACTCTGTTGTTCGGTGAAGCAACAACCAGAGAAGTGAGGGGGATTAGGAAAGTACTTCAAAAGTATGAATTGGCGTCTGGGCAGAAAGTCAATTTAGGTAAGTCTTGAATTTACTTTCTTAAGGATTTCTCTGTTGAAGCAATGGAGGTGTAGCGGATTTTGGGTTTTGATGTTGGGTCCCTCCCAAGAATCTACCTTGGAATGCCCCTTGTGGAGAAGAGGGCCTCAGAACACGAATGGAGAAAGGTTGTAGATAGTATGCAGGGCAAGCTGGCCTCTTGGAAAGGAAAACGGTTGTCTCTAGCTAGAAGGATCACCCTGATCAAAGCATCTATGGCTGCGATTCAATTTACACCATGTCAGTTTTCCTCATTCCCAGCAAGGTAGCTCATACTCTAGAAAAGACTCAAAGGACTTTCTTATGGAGAGGTACCGATGAGGCCTTCAAGTACAGCCTGGTGAAATGGGATGAGGTTTGTTTACCCAAATGCAAAGGGGGTATGGGCTTTCGTAATCTAAAATGTGTTAATACAGCCTTAGGGGCAAAGCTTGTTTGGAGAATTTGAGGGGAGGGGGAGAGTGTGGAGTAAGGTGATCCAAGCCAAGTACCTCCAAAATGATATAGACAACCTTTTTGACCTGAATGTCATCTTGCCCAAGGGATCTAGTGTCTAGAATTTTCTGAGAATATGCAGTAATATTCTGAGGCCTGATTTGGTCTGGCAGGTAGGAGCCGGTGACAAGGCAAGATTTTGGAGGGACCTATGGATCAAGGACAATCCTTTGATGGACATTGACCAGTTCAGACCTTTGGGATGGTCCTGGAAGCTTGGATTGGTCCCCGTATCCAAAACTACATAGAGGCTCGGTGGACAGGAAAAGAAGATGGTTGAGCCAAATCAATCTAGGATGAGATTTAGACGTGATTTGGAAGGAAATCTAGGTCTCATTGAACAAAAGGCCCCTACTGGATGATGAAGATAGACTTATGTGGAATGGCAACGGTGAGGGAAGAGTGACTGTCAAAGATGTATTTAACTATACCTTCATCAAGAACCATCATGTCTACTGCAAAATTGCTACTAAGATTTGGAACCATCTGGGACTTCCAAAAGCTAATGTCTTTTTCTGGATAGCCTGCAGGGGTCGGGCATTGACATGGGATAGACTTTTGAAGTTGGGTAAACATGGCGCCTCCCAATGTGCTATGTGTAAACAAGCTAATGAAGATAATGCCCGCCTTTTTCTGCACTATGGTTTTGCATGGGAATTGTGGAGCAGATTTCTCCTCAAGTGGAACTTGCCCTGGGTTCTACCTAGGAGATTACCTGAGTTGGTGGAAGAATGGAGATGTTGATGTAGAAGTCCTGGCCTGAGGCTCATTTGGGAGGTTTTTCTAGCCCTTTTGGTGTGGAACCTTTGGCTAGAATGTAATAGGAGAATATTTCTCAACAAGGAAAAATTTTGGATTTGGTTTGGGATGTGGTGGAAAATTTAGTGGGGGAGCTAGGGGAGATACACCAGAAGGAAGGGTGGGAGATATTTTCTAAAGAGGCTTTCTTGGCCAATGCTTGGCCCCAATACAGATGGCTAGGGAAACCATCCCAGGAGGTTTAAGATGCAATAAATTATTGGATACCAGGTGGTCTCCTCCAGATGAGGGGTGGGTTAAATTGAATTTTGACAGGGCCACCAGAGGCAACGCAGGGAAAGCAAGAAGCGGGGGGATATTTAGAGATCATCATGGTTAGCCCCTTGGTTTCTTTTCCTTGGATCTAGGATCAGATTTGAAAAATCTGGCTAAAGCCAGTGCCCTTTGGAAAGGCTTGCAGGTTGCAAGGCAAAAAGGATGGGACAAGCTCTGGGTCGAAGGGGACTCACTAATAATCATAGGTCTGGTGAAGGAAGGTCTAGCTAGGAATTGGAGTTTGGAACAAATTATGGAAGAGATAAGGAGGTTGGCTAGCCTCTTCAGCAGCTTCAATACATCTCATATCAAAAGGCAGGGCAACATGGCTGCTGATTGGGTGACAAATAATGGCATTGATTTGGTGAGCAGAGGATCCTCTTCTGGTTGGTTATAACATCCCCTGAGACCTGTTACTAATTGTTCAGAGGGATATTAAGGCCCACCCCCTGATAACAGGATAGCATGTTAACCTGGCAATCATGAGGTGGTGGTTCATTGATCGATGGCTCAGGTGAGGCGATAGATGGCAGGAAGGAAATTATTTTGAGTTAAGGCTGAAAGGAAGCTAGGTGTGTGGAAATCGCTTCCTACACTAATCTAATGAGGAGAGGAGAGTGCAAATTTAATTTATATTTACAATTACAGCTATGTTAAACCACTAACAGAGATATTGCAGCAAACACATAAACAAGAAAATGAGATAGAAGAAGAGAGACACAAGATATATGTGGGGAAAACACTTATCGGGTGAAAAATCCCACACTCCAAAACCTGCACAATGTATTATCAAAACTAAAATGGTTTACAATACACTTGCAATGCAATCTCTTAGGAGTCTTTGACACTCGTATCTGGAGACAAACCAGTAGCAAAACAGTACTTGTCATACCTATAATACATCTCCTCTCAAAAGCACCTGTTTATATAACAAATACAAGGCAAATATGGCTCCACATAGGGATGGGCATCCAACATAGCCTCATGGCCCAAAACCCATGCCTATGGACACTTGTCCAACTTTACAGGATACTCTTGACACTTGTCAAGTCACCCCATCCTAAGGAGGTCACCTATTTCCAAAATGGGCTATGACAGATGCTCTTACAACTCTTACAACCATCATAGAATCTGTCATAGTTGTCATAACTTACAGCTATAAGAGAATCTGTCATACACATGCTATAAATAGCATATTCTCTTACAACATGTCATAGTCCACCTTGGGGCACCCAAAGATGCCTTTTTCAAAGATGCTCTTTGACACATGTCTTCACCTGTCATAGAATCTCCTATTTTCGGCTCTTAAATGTCATAACTTCGTCATAGGAATCTGTCATGACCGTTACAGTCAATATTCCCTTACACAATATCCAAGATGCCAACACATGGTAAAATATTCCTACCACTAAGTGGGATGCCTATCTCCTCATGTGAGGACAAAAATACATGTGGTCATATGCCATGTAGGATGACATATCACCGTGCCAACTCCCACAATATGACAACATAGGATTTGCATCAAATTAATACAATAGACAAATAATAAATAAATACAATGTAAAAATACAAGGAATTACCACGGTTGAGACACCTTAATTCGCAACATTCTCCCACTTGTCAAACACCTTGTAAGAGCCAATAGAATTAACATGATTTAACTGCTATAGGCTGAGAGGCCCCATAGACTCCGAACACCATCTGAACTTCTCTATGCCCACTGGTTTCGTCAATGCATCTGCAACATTCTTCAAAGTATCTACCTTCTCCAAATTTACCTTCCCATCCTCTACCATGTCTCGCACAAAGTGAAACTGAACATCAAAATGCTTTGTTCTAGCATGGAAAGTTGGATTCTTCGCAAGGCAAATCGCACTCTGATTGTCACAACTTATCGTAATCTGACCTGCATCAACACCAATATCTGAACATAATCTCTTAAGCCAAATGGCTTCCTTGCAAGCATAAGTTGCTGCCATGTACTCAGCTTCTGTAGTGGACAAAGTAACCACAGGTTGTCGCTTACTCATCCAACTAATTGCACCACCAAACATAGTGAACACATAGACACTGGTGGATCTCCTCCTGTCAATGTCACCTGCCCAATCAGAATCCACAAATCCATGAATACAAACTGAATGCAGAGGTCTTGTAGCATTGCCATGATAGCAAATGGAATACTATGAAGTACCCCTAAAATAGCTAAACACTCACTTAACTGCATCCCAATGTACCCATCCAGGATTAGCCATAAATTGACTAAGGACTCCCACTGCTTGGGCAATGTCTGGTCTTGTGCAGACCATAGCATACATCAAACTACCAACAACACTAGCATAAGGTACTCTGCTCATGTCCTCCACCTCACTAGGAGACTTTGGACCTTACTAGGAGACTTTGGACAATCATTAACAGACAACTTTGTCCCCAATGAAATAGGAACACACAATGGTCTACAATGTGCCATGCTAAACTTGTCCAACATGGTCTTCACATACTTACTCTGGCTTAACCAAAGTTTTATGTTATCTCTGTCTCTTCTAATTTCCATTCCCAGAATGTACTTGGCTGCCCTTAGATTTTCATCTCAAACTATGCTGACAACTGAGACTTCAAATAAGAAATCATATTCTTACCATTCCCAATCAACAGTATATCATCAACATACAATGCAATAATGAGAATGCAATCATTATCAAATTTGTAATACACACAATGATCTGATTTTGATCTCAGATATCCAATCGACAACACAAAGGCATCAAACTTCAAGTACCACATCCTAGGAGACTGCTTCAAACCATACAAAGACTTCTTTAACTTGCAAACCAATTTTTCTTTACCTTTCTCTATATAATGCTCTAGCTGTGACATGTAAATATCTTCCTCCAAATCACCATGAAGGAAAGTTGTCTTCACATCCATCTGTTCTACCTCTAAATCATATGCAGTTGCAAGAGATAACAGAAATTGAATGGATGTCGACTTTGCAACGGGAGAGAAAATTTCACCATAATCAATTCCCTCCACTTGTGAATACCCCTTCGCAACCAATCTAGCCTTGTACTTTTCAACACTGCCATCTGCACCGAATTTCTTCTTGAACACCCATTTGCATCCAACATGTTTTTCGTCCATCAGGCAAAGGCACCAAGTCCCATGTTTTATTCTTCTCCAAAGAAGCCATCTCATCTTCCATGGCCTCCTTCCAAGAACCTGCATCTTTCATGCCCATAGCCTCTTTCATAGTTCTAGGCTCATCAGTGTTAGTAAGTAAAGCAAAAGCACAACTAGAATCAAGTAATGAATAACCAAACCTATCAGGTTGCTTTCTCGTTTGTGTAGACCTCCTCAATGGCTGAGGTTGAGGTTCTGCTTCTTCTTCTAATCTTTTAGAGCCGCTAGAGCTCTCCTCATCATCAAGTCTTACAAGGTCTGTCTGTTTAGTCTTCTCAGGGGTAGAAGGAAACTGAACCACATCTCCTTTTTTTTCTGTCTATTCTAGCTATAGAACAATGGAAGAAGGTGTTAGCTCTATGAAGATAACACTTCTGCTATACAACACTTTTTCAGCCATAGGATCCCAAAGCTTGTATCCTTTCACACTGACACCATAGCCAATGAAAATACATTTAACAGCCTTGTTCTCCAATTTAGACCGTTTCTCCCTATGCACATGTGCATATGTCTAACTGAAGGCTTCTTACCAGACTGCACCTCCATAGATGTCTTACCAACAAGAGCTAATGTAGGAGATCTATTTACTAGATAGCAAGTAGTGGCTACAAAACTTTTGTTCAAGGCTTGCTCCACTAAGCATATTCCTAGCCTTCTCCATCAATGTCCTATTCATCCTCTCTGCAACTCCATTTTGTTGCGGGGTATATGGAGTTGTCTTATGCCTTTCAATCCCTTTCTCTTTACATAACTTATCGAACTCTACCGAACAAAACTCACCACCATTGTCAGTTCTCAAACACTTAATCTTTTTACTAGTCTGATTTTTTAGCAAAGGCTTTAAACTCCTTAAATTGACTAAAGACTTCATTCTTGCTTGTGATAAAATAAACCCATGTCCTTCTACTGTAATTATCTATGAAAGATACAAAATATACAGATTTGGAAATCGAAGGAACATTAACAGGACCAAACACATCAGGATGAATAAGATCCAATACACCAGAAGACTTGTGAGAACTAGAGTAAAATTTAACATGGTTTTGCTTTCCATAAATGCAATGTTCGCAAAAGTCGAACTCAAGATTACAATCATTTAACCCCTCAATGAGGTTTTTATTTTTCAGGGTACGCAGACCCTTCTCACCAATGTGGCCATTCCTCAAATGCCATAAGATAGTCTTTTCAGTAGGAAGTTTAACTTCCAAAGCATGTGCATTACCATCAGAACTAGTTACAACATATTTCTTCACTGCTCATTCAGATGGTGGGGATGAAGTGATTGCAACTCTTTTCTTCGAGTCAGAAGAACTATTGCACTGTGAAGCGCATACCTCCAGCTGAAACAGAGTACCTCTCTAAGTACCCTTCGCAAGCACCATAGATCTTCTAGTCATCTTGCATCCATCCTTCGAAAAGACAACCTGCACACCTGCATCATTCAACATGCTTACAGAAAGTAGTTCCATGCAAGGCCTGGAATGTACATAACTCCAGTGATCCCCTTCACTCGTCCATCAAGGAATCGGATTGAGACTCTTCCATGACCAACAATCTTCAGATGAGAGTCGTCACCCAGGTACACTCTTCCACCATCAAACTCTTCATATTTTGTAAACCAGTCTCGATGCGAGGTCATGTGGAATGATGCACCAGAATCAATCAACCACACATCATCAGATGCATGGGTGGCCAGGGCTGCGATGAAGGCATCACCATCATCTTGTGACTTGTCAGAATCTAAATCAGGAACTTTCTTCTTCTTTTTCTTCTCATATTTGCATTCCTTTCAGAAATGCCCAGTTTTACCACAGTTCCAACAAAGAGCCTTGGACTTTCCAGGAGATTTGGGTCTGCCCTTATCACCTTTCTTGTCCTTCTTCTTCCCTTTCTCTTTAGGTCTTCCACGAATCACAAGAGCCTCTTTGGCTGCCTCAGAAGACTTTCTCTGCATCTCTTCAGATAACAATGAAGATACCACATCTTCCATCTTGAAGGTGGTAGTGGTGCTTCCGATAGCCATGACAAGATGATCCCATGAATCTAGCAAATAACAAAGTAGGGTCATACACCGATCCTCCTCCTCCATTTTCACACCCATAGATGTCAACTGTACAACGATTATGTTGAAAGCATTCATATGGTCCGCAACAGATCCTCCGTCTTCCATCTTTAGAGTGAACAACTTTTTCAAGAAAAGTTTGTTTACCAAGGACTTGGCCTGATAAACATCACCCAACTTCTTCCAAAGATCTTTCGTGCTCTTCTCCTCATGAACATTCAATAGGACAGAGTCAGCTAAACAAAGTCTTATAAGACCCTTAGCCTTCCGATCTTTGAGGTCCCAATCAGCTTGTGACATTGTTGTAGGTTTCACACCAGATACGGTATCCCATAGGTCACGATCAACAAGTAGGTCCTCCATCTTGAGTTTCCACAACTCGAAATTAGTGCCATTGAATTTCTCAACCTCTAACCTTCCGGATGTGGTTGCCATCTCCTTGCTGCAACAAGATACAAAATACTCTGCACAACACTCCCACTCAACCTAAGATTAGCTCAAAAAACCCCTACCCAGCAGCTAGAACCAAAACTGGCCAGGCACTGATACCAACTAAAAGCAAGCTAGGTGTGCGGAAATCGCTTCCTACACTAATCTAATGAGGGGAGGAGAGTGCAAATTCAATTTATCTTTACAATTACAGCTATGTTAAACCACTAACAGAGATATTGTAGCAAACACATAAACAAGAAAAAGTGAGACAGAATAAGAGAGACACAAGATATACGTGGGGAAAACCCTTATCGGGTGAAAAACCCCACACTCCAAAACCTGCACAATGTATTATCAAAACTGAAATGGTTTACAATACACTTGCAATGCAAGCTCTCAGGAGTCTTCAACACTCGTATCTGGAGACAAACAGGCAGCATAATAGTACCTTTCAAACCTGTAATACATCTCCTCTCAAAAGCACATGTTTATATAACAAATACAAGGCAAATATGACTCCACATAGGGATGGGCATCTAACATGGCCTCATGGCCCAAAACCCATGCCTATGAACACTTGTCCAACTCTGTAGGATGCTCCTGACACTTGTCAAGTCACCCCATCCCAAGGAGGTCGCCTATTTCTAAAATGGGCTACGACAGATGCTCTTACAACTCTTACAACCGTCATAGAATCTGTCATAGCTGTCATAACTTACAGCTGTAAGAGAATCTGTCATGCATAGGCTATAAATAGCATATTCTCTTACAACATGTCATAGTCCACCTTGGGGTGCTCAAAGATGCCTTTTTCAAAGATGCTCTTTGACACATGTCTTCACCTGTCATAGAATCTCCTATTTTTGACTCTTACATGTCATAACTTTGTCATAGGAATCTGTCATGACTGTTACGGTGAATATTCCCTTACACAACATCCAAGATGCCGACACATGGTAAAATATTCCTACCACTAAGTGGGATGCCTATCTCCTCATGTGAGGACAAAAATACATGTGGTCATATTCCATGTAGGATGACACATCATCGTGCCAACTCCCACAATATGACAACATAGGATTTGCATCCAATTAATACAATAAGAAAATAATAAATAAATACAATGTAAAAATACAAGGAATTACCAAGGTTGAGACACCTTAATTCCCAACAAAGGCGTGTTGAAGAAGGCAACTAGCAATATGATCAACTACATCTCTTCGTTCCTCATTTTGGTTTCTAGTCTTGCCTTAGTCTACTGTTGTTTTGTAGGATGGAAGGAGCTCTGGTTGATCGGTTGAGTGAGAAGGCAAAGGGCAAACACCCGACAGGAGTTCCTCCTCGACGACAGATCCCTCGCGTTGGATATAACAACTCTGTTGGTGGTCAGATGAAGTGTAGATACACCCCCTAGAAGTGGTTGAAGAAGATCCCCGTAGAGGAGGTGATGGCAGTTTTCGTGAAGGATTTAGAAATTGAGATTAAGAATCCCATTCTCCGTGTATGACTCTTCAAGTTGTTAAAGGTGGCAAAGGAGGTTGAGGGTAAAGAGGGGGTAAATTTGAGGGAGGCGATGGCTCACCTACTTCTCGACCCTGGGACTTCAAGGGGCAGGTGGAACATTTATTGGTGCAGCACAATCCTTGGTAGTAGTGACAATGCTCTTGATTGAGGCAGCTTCTATCCTTACCCATGAGGATATGATCAAGTCAGTAAGGCAAAATGCAGAAAATCACGAGTCTACAATGGGTCATCTACATGATATACTATAGGGTGTGTTGGATACTAGGAAAATGGTTGAAGGAATGGCTGTGAAGATGGAAGTACCAGTGCCTGCTCGCGATCGTCCCCTGTACTCCTGTGCCTGCAATGATGCAGGAGTGGTGGTAGAATTGGACGGGAAAAGAGATAAGTAGAGTTTAAGATATTTGCAGTTAGTTTTTTCTTGTTTTTGTTTTGAACTGTGTATGGATTTGGGGCCACTGTAATTTGCCCCACTCCAGTGGTATGGATGTTTTGGTATGTCTTAGAATCTCATTTTGTTTTGGACTACTATTAAAAACCCTCAGGCTCGGCCCTATTTTTAATGGGACCTTGTTCCCCAACCAAGGTTTATTTTATCATATATATCTACTATACAACGAGTGTTAACAACAAAGAAGGATATATTGCAATCCTTGAATTGAACTTGGAATCCATCAAGAGGTACATTGTATCAACCATCTAACAAATTCTTAAGCAATCCAATTGAATTAAGGGGGATGTTTTGCAGGTAGGAAGAATGGCCCTTCCAAGTTTAGGAGGGCTGAGTGGATGGGGTGTGCCCTCCATCATGCTCTCATCAAATCAGCCAAGTAGTGAGGATGTGTGGCCCTACCATGTTCTTGAGCCTAATCAAGTAGGGCGTGCCTCTTGAGCTTGATCAAGGAAGGTGTGCCTCCAAGGTGAACTGGGAGTTGTTAGGTGGACCAACCCCTTTCAATATTGCTACTTACAAGAGTTCCTAAGGAATTCACTATGTGATTTGGTTTGAGGAATTGTGTTATGATAGATTGAACCAAATATCGATTATGTTATGATGATTTGATCTCATTATTTAGGTTATGAAGTATTGATCTCATTATTAATTATGCTATGATAGATGAAATTAATATGAATGATGCTATGAACTGAATATTATCTTAATTTATTGATCTTTAATATTTCTAATGTCCTTTTCTAGTAGAAATCAAGAATATCCTATAAAAAGGGACATTACATATTATGAGGTCTAAGGATCCAGCTTTAAGAAAATGCATATGAATTGGGTCAATATGTTAAATTAGGTCATTCTCAAGGGCAAGTGTTTGCCATGCCCAATGAGGTCTTCATCAAAGGTTTTCTAATAGAAGATGCTATTTTGGTTTCCAAACAAAGGCCATAGACAAGATTGCAGTTGAGTTTCATATTACAATGGTTTTCAGGCAAGCCAAAAAATCCTGTGGCATTTTGATTGAAAGGCTTATATTTGGTGCGACTGGTGTTGAGGAAAACACCATGTTTATTGGAGTTTACTATTTGGAGATCTTGCCTAAGGGGGTGTGTTGTGGAACCGAGATCTTAACTCCAAAGCAACAGCAACTAAGTTGAAGTGGTACTTAAAGGGGCAAAAGCTAATCAGCTGTAACTGCATAATAACTGCTTGAAGACAACTTGTAAACAGATTCTAAATTACTAAAAAATGAAAAATGAGGAGAGTGTGAGGATTATGGAGTCAAATAATACTTATAATGTATATAAGATGGAAATTTACATTAATGGAAAGCCTACAATTTTCTCCAGACCTCTTTCATCTCATATGTGTTTCATCCATTGATTTTGTATCAATTTCCTGTGTTTTGCTTTGTGCAATATAAGAGTAAATTCTTTACAAAGGGAAATTTTGTGAAGCCTTTGTTATAAACAGTATAAACCTTTTGAGATCCATATGGATATCACCATATACATAGCAATCTGTGTGAATTTTCTGAGAAATAATGTATGATGAAGTAATGCAAAGAAAGTGCCCGCATGTTATGGCATGCAAAGAAAAGATAATTAAACAATGTCTGACAACAAATTAATTGTCAGGAAGAAAGTTATGGTCTAACTATGGCTAAAACTTGTTACCTTGAACCTGGAATATAGACACTGAAAAGTGCTTCAATCAAGATAAGGGCTCGTTGTTTCAGTAAATGGAAAATGTGACTTCCCTCTGCATAACTGCTTCCAAATGCTGTTCGTGAAATAATATCTGATGTAAGAACATGAATTTCGCTTACAACATCAATTTCATTGGCACCCGAAGATACCAATTTACTCCACTCTCTCAACATATTAGTGGTACCTTCTACAAATGATGGAATCATGCCCTGCTATAGTATAAAAGTTAACACGGTGCGATTTCATTGTATACACAAAGCATAAAGAATAGGCTAATAGCAGAACTATCTTATCTTTGTAAGAGTCAACAAGTATAAAATGAAAAGCAACTTTTAAGACATTTACTGTTACAACTGAAAATCTTAACAGACAAATTCTTGGAGCATAAGGGAAAAACAACTTTTAGGTGTGTTGTAATGGGTGTGAAAGTACCAGTTATCCTGTGTGAAGAAATTCATTTTTGCATAAAGTTATGATGAAATATGTTTCATGTTTTATTTAGATCTCATAGGATCATGGAAATTTATGACTTTACCTTCAAGAGTTTGATGTGGAAGGCAGGATTAAGGATTCTTCTATGTTGTGCCCATTTCTCACCCTCTAACCTCACAAGGCCTGCGTATCCCACATGCTTAAGCGGAACTTTTTCATAGTGCCCAACCTTGTTAATTAATATTTCTTTCACTAGCTCAGGATCAGGAACATAGAGCCTGGGTTTAGTCCCAAACCAGTAAACAAAATTCTGTCCTGCAGCACAGATAAATAAATATCTAATGAATTGGGTGGTCTAAATCATCCCCTTCCTATCTACTTGAAATTCAAACTGTTCAAAAAGTAGTTAAAGACATTCAAGCAAAAGGATTAGAGATCTGAGTAGAATGTTTAAGGTTTCTTTCCAAGCAAATTTCCCAAACTATATACAACTGCCTTCATGTAATTTTTTTAATTTAAGGTTAACTAATGTGAGAGAGAGTGGGTCGACTAAGGTTTTAAGTAGGACTGAAACTTTTTGAAAAAAAATGGTTGTTTATGGTTCAGTTTGGACTTCTTTTCCTACCATGATCCCACCGATGGATGGTGTTCATTGATAAGATGCAGGGATATAAACTTCATTAAGAATCATGATGTTTAATTAATGCCTTTTCAACTAAATTTTTAGAAAAGTTTCAGATGGAGAGAATAAATGTACCATAGGTTTTCCCCCATTGATGAAAAGCAGGAAGAACTTGGGGAAATATGTTGTGTTCTGAAAGAAGCAGTGGCTTAGATCTCTGCTCGCTGGCCATTCTAAGAACATCAGGAGCGTTTCCATAGACTAACTTATAAGGAGGACCTTGAATCCCTTGGGCTTCAATGTGCTTTTTGATTTGCAGTGGTTTCCACCATATAGCTTTTGCTACTTCCAACAGAAGTATTCCTAAACCAGCTGCAACTGTAATTATGACCAAGAAAAGCCTTTCCATGTTCTTGACAGATAATTTTCTAGTGCTGAATCACATAATCAGATTACACAACCCAGCACTGAATTGTTGTTTACCCTCTGATATCTTATCGAATCCTACTTTTTATGTGTACAAATCAATTTGGTACAATGTGGAGTTGGAGATAGAAGGACATTGTAACATAGTTTGTTTGCAATAAGATAAAACTAGCAATTGGACCCATAGGTTCAATGGGCAGACTGAAAATTTTTAATTTGTTAGATCTTTTTTAATTATTTATTAATTTATAAGTTATTTAATCCATTAAATTATTTTATCAATTCTTATTGAAATTTCATCACATTAACTATTGTCTTCTTTCACTTATAAATTTCTTTTTACATTACATATTGAGATGAACAAACATAATTGATGAGTTCGATTTTATGAAGCCCTAATTCATTCATGGGTCTATGTTATTGAAATGAGTGAGATACATACACGTAAAATTATTATCATGTCAATTCCTTACCAGGTAAATACTCTCTCTAAGTAAAAGATATTCAATTTCAAGCCAAGTAATCGTTCCATGTGTGCAAAATATCTATTACACTTGCTTTCCCACTTTATTTAGTTTTCACAAAGAATATATAATAAATTCTAGCAAAAAAATGTTGCAATGAATACATAATTGTGACCTAATGAATAAAAATGTACACCAGTAGGTTATCAAAAAAATTGTAAAAGATATTATTTTCTTATTTATAATTTTTTAAGTTGCTGGAAATTTTTATAAGTATGTATTTGATATATGTACTTTTATAATAGAGAAATACTTTCAACATATACCCAAACATATACCCAGTCAATGTGGATTAATTGAATGGAACTCTACTTCATGATATATAATCAACAATACTACCCTAACTAATTATAGCATATGTTATGTTTTTTTAATATTATATTACTATTGTGTATTATTAATATTATATTAGTGTAATACTATATTATTATTCATACTATAATAATAACATAAAATAAGCTTTTGATTTTGTTATATAATATCTTATATTTATTTTTAAGAAAAATATATGATTCTGCAAATTTTAAGGTACATTAAAACAAGGAACATTGAAATAATTAATAATAATTCAAATCTTTTGAAACTCCTTTACAATAATTAAGTTGAATTTTGACAATAAATTGTTATTTTAATTATTCCTCATTTAGTGCTGGGACATGATGATGGCACTTGACTCTACTACACAAAAGCTTCCTCAAATTTCATTGTGTGATTTATGTTTCTCTAGCCAAAAATAAACTCTTTATTCCATGTTATAATTTAATATAATTTATAATGCTACAATTATACTAAATCACTTATATATTATTTATATAACTATTATAATATTATTTATGGTTGCTTTTATATATATATATATATATATATATATATATATATATATATATATATGAATATAAGAATATTTATTAATCTAATATAAAGGTTATAAATTAATTAATTAGCATTATACATTATTATATTAAACTAAGTATACCAGTGCTTATTATTATTTATAATTTTTTTTTACTTTCAATCATTTTCCTTTTCCTTTGGAAAAAAAATAGAAATCAGAGCCCGAGGGTATCTAACGGGGGCATTTAAACGACATAGACTTTTGATTCAATTTTGTTTCCCGCGTGAGAACAATTGACGAGTTTAGAAAATTTCCCGCTGTGAAAGTGCAGATAAATTTTTCCATTTCGTATAACCTTGTCTGTTTTCTCGGCGACGCGAAAATGAAAAACGGTGAAAAAACATCGCCTAAAGATAAATTTTTCCATTTCGTATAACCTTGTTTGTTTTCCCAACGACGCGAAAATGAAAAATGGTGAAAAAACATCGCCCAAACAATTTCAATCGTCTACCTCCTAAAGCCATGGCAAAATCTCAAACCTTCTTTTTTCACCAGCCGTAAATTTCATTATACAAAATACATACAAAATCCCATAATGTTTTGCCTCACGTGTCTTCTTTTATGGCTGGTCAAAATGGAGTGGTGGAAATAAAGTGCTCTTTAGAAGATATTTTGTCAAGTGGAGTATTGTATTAATTTTTTTTGTTTTTTATAATTTATGGTATAGTTTGAAAAACAATCAATGGACAAGATTGATTTCACGGTAGTCTTTTTAATCTAAGCCCTTCATCTATATAATTCATCATGTGCTGCTCACATAGGGAAGGCTTTCAGCCTAATTATAACTATAAAGCTATACCTATGAATTGGATTATTGTATTATTTATGTCCATTTATAGCTTCTGAAACCTGTGGATTGGTTATTTAAATTATTAACAAATTTAACACCTTTAAAATGCGGCTTGAAAGATTGTAGATTCCTTCAGAAAAAAGTTCAAAAATTATCTCTTAATTTAAATAAAAATTACAAGTTCGTGTGGACACTAAATTCTGAGATGAAGAATGTCCAGAATCACTTGGCTGTATAATTGCACGAACCCATTTGTACATAGTTAATGACGTGGGTGCAATACTCCACAAAAATTCACTGTGACAACAACCAAAATTGATTAGGGTTCTAACGTCACATTTACAAACATGATAGGAATATTTGAGAATATGATATTTCCACTGTCTATAGCTTTTTTTCATAAAAAAAAGTATACACAGTTTTTAACCATAAGCTTTTCAATTCATAATAGGAATATATTTAATAAAAAAACTGCAAAAAAGATAAGGGAAAGGAGGAGGCTTCTTTAGGGGGAACCAGATTCTCTTTCATTGGAGCGTGCATTCCTACAGTGGAGGTAGGACATTCCAGATGTTACAATTAATAACAGGATCTAAAAGTGTTACTAGCACTTGCACCCATAGGAGGTTCAAGGAATATGCCAATAGGAACAAGCAGAAAGTTTAGAAAAATTTCCGGCGTATTTTTTTTTTCGGCCTTTTTTTTTTTTTTTTTTCAGCGTGAGACAATTCCGAGCACAATAATGCTCACATATAAAAGCCTATCGGCTAATTAAACTTATTTTTATATTTTTAAGAGTTATTAGTTTCTGCCAAGAAAACTATAGGCGAGCCCCGTTGTTAACTAGTTATTAATAATTCTTTTTGCAACTAATGAGAACTGAAATAGTTTTTCTATTTAAAAAATATTTAGCTATTGCTATTGTATAGATGCAAATATTTTAACAAAACATATTTGAAAAATAATTTTTCTTCAATCTAATTGGCAGAAAACTTTCACCCGATAAGGGCAATTATTGCGGATCATCAAGGTTTATATTATAAAGTTTTGTGATAGATAATATCCTTAATCTATGATAATAATATACTAATACTTGAAACTATTAGGTTTCTAGTTTGAGACTTTATGGGTAAAATATTAGGCAGTAAAATTTTTTTAGCATCTCACCTATTAACTGATTTAAATATATTATAACTAAAATAATATATTATAACCAAAATAAAAATAAAAATATTAAGAAACATGTATTTAAATTCCTATTAATATTAATATTGATAATATTATTAGACAATAAAAATATTATAGTTATATAAGATTCCTATTACTAATCAATATTAATGCTAATAGGAATTTAAATACAAATATAATTTATAAGTTTATCCCAAATTTATATATATGTCTTTAATAATTAATAATAATAATAATAATATATCATTTACATAGATAGTATCCTTATTCTATGATAATAATATAATAATACATCAAAATTTTAAAATATATAGTAATGCATAGATAGGAAAAATTGACCAGTGATCAATTCCATAAGTCCTCCCTTCACATGAAATTTAATTAATTTTAATTAATTAATTAAATTTCCTTAATCCCTAATCTACCTTTGATTTAATTAATTTTAATTAAATAATTAAATCTTTCCTCTGTAAATAAAAATTAAAATTAAGGAATTTAATTTATTATTTGCAAACCTAAAAACTTAAATCAAAACCTATTCGTAACAAATTGAAAATATTAAAAACCCGTGCAGTTCACCTAACTATTACAGTTCAACTACCCAAACCGTTTTTATGCCAAAATTTTATAAATACCCTACATTTCCTAAATCAAATTTATATAGGACAATCTACCGAGTTATGCAACTTTTGGTACATTGGCTCAACAGTTTCTTTCATTATTTGATCTGAAACTGAGGGAAGATATTGCTTTTGCCGCGTGCTATCAACTATCACATTCTAATATCTTCTTTGCAGAGTCATCTTCATATTTTGAGTTGCAGAAAACTATTTGTATTTTGTAGTCTCATCATTTAATATGTGAATGACATGGCTGTGCATTGTCTTGGAACGTGTGGGAAATTTTTTAAACTATTTGGTTCCTATCAGCATATTCCCTAAATTTCATGTTGTAAACAACAATCACGCTCGAAGATCTTCTAAACTTGTTTGCTATTCCAAACAAGGTATTCCATGATCCTCTTATTGGTGCAAGTGCTAGTTATACGGTAGAACTAATTTTAGGGTTTCACTTGTCCCTCACTATAAGCTATAACTTCAAATCTTTAAAATAATGATGTTAAGTGATTTTTATAGCACTAACAACTCTTTGTATTCATGATGTTAAGTGATTTTTATAGCACTAACAACTCTTTGTATTGCAGCTTAAGTGCAAACTGTTGAAGGCTAGTGCATTTATCGCCTTCTATATTTGCCTCTTGTCAGACCGTCAAGAACCAAGTTTTAATTGCCAGGGTGCCCATTTCTAACCTTAGGAGGCTATATCAATCAAATAATCCATTTTGTCAAGTTCACCATAAATCTTGAAGTATAATCATAAATCTTCAGGTATAATAAAAAATCACTTACTTTGCAACTTCAATTTTATCCAATCTAATTATTAAATGTAGAATCTCAAAGTTCTTCAATTTTCAACATTCATTGTAAATATTACAAAACTGTCAACTCTAACTTAAACCAAAAAATTCACAAATTTCAAGATTATTATAAAGTTATTATATTATCAACATTGTTGCTAAAACTAAACAAACACAACAAATTAAAACAAAACAAGACTATTCATGAACATTTTGGCAGAAACTTGGCTGCTTTGCAGCTCTTGTTTTATGTAGTGTTGAGTCAAATTTGATAGTATTATCATTTACAAGTGTAATTATTTAAGAAATTTTATAATAAAGAAGCAACTTTGATGGTATTTTAATTTATTAATATTTATGATAATTTATAAATATATTAATATGAGATAATAAGTATTGATCATAAGAAGGAACTAATTTATATTTTTCTTTTTAAGATGACACATTATTATTTTTAGAAATTAAAAGAAATTGTAGGCTTTTCTATTTTTTGTGTGATAATATTTTTAGATGCATCATATCATTTATTGAATCAATAAATGCATTTGAATGTTTAATGTTTGCTTATCATCACAATTCATTTTTAATAAATACAATGTGCAATAAAATATTGAATACATAAAGATTGACGGAGAGATTGAAATAAATGGGAAAACATGTATTATCATATTAAGAAATGTTGTGTTAACATAATATCATATTAATAATATTTTTTCCAATTAAAATGATATGGGCATAATTGAAAAAAATTAGAAAAAACACTGAAGATTACAATTCATGAATTAGTGCAAGACCATTATAAAACATTAAAATTGGTAATTTGATATCAAAAGACATAATAACTCTATTTTAATCACTGTGTTCCCTTAATTACCCTAATATTCCCAACAAACATTAAGAGAATGCTATACTATGCTATCTATACAATTTAAGAAAAATTATAGTTGTATACAATTTTCATAGAAAATGAAGTGATAAATATAATGCATTCAACTTTTGGAGGTTGCGAGGAAATCAAAGGCATAGGGAAATTACAATCTCAAACAATCAATAGTTAAGGGAGAGGGGCCAGTTGCAGCCCATGCCCCAATAACCGCTATATTTTTAATCACTTGACCCCCCAATTAAATTTTTAAAAAGAACCAATACATGTAAAATACCAACCTGATAAATTAACACAAATGCACCAATACATGTTCACAACATTTGTACATGTTCACAAATGCACCAATACATGTTCACAAATACACCAATACATTTGTAAATTAACCAATGAAATTAAGACAAGTGTACAAATGTGATGGCAAGTGGTTACCGGCACATCGGTGCAGATATATGGGGCAACATGTTGAAATGACCATTTTTTGACCCATGTGCACATAACGCATCCTACAGGGAAATGTATAAGTGCCCAGAAGCTGAAATAATAGCTTTAAGCTCTCTAGTTGCATACAGAAAAACCCTAAAAAAATCGTCAAAATTCAATATGTCTAGCTATGTGCTTAACGTGTGCGAAGTTAGGGTGGGCGGCTATTGGCCTCTCTCCCTTATAGTAGTTGTACTTGTGTGAGTGGAAACCATCCGCGCTTTAAATGAACTAAACCTATTGCCACTATGAATGAAACAAATTTTCCTTTTCACAAATATATAGCCTCCTATACCAAATATTATTATCATGCATTCCCAAATACAATGTGAAATATCTTATTGCACTATTTTGGGAAAAAGAGTATACATTCATATAATTATTTATAATACATGTGGTCTGGGCATCACATGTTAGGAAAACAATTTATTAAGAAATATAATAAATTGGGTGAAAGTTAAAACCTAATCTTGCTTATTTTCTTTTAAATGAAGTCCTATTCTACAATATAGAGTAGAGTGTAGCTTGCTTGGAAATCAATAATATTAAACTAGTAAATTTTAAAATGAATTATATACATACATTATTAAGGAAGATTCAAACTTATGTATGGTGAGGTCAAACTTTTTATTTTGAAGTTCTTGTCAAAATCCCTTCCATCAAGTGAATTTGGTATCAAACACAAGAAACATAATGAAGATAGAAGAGACTTCGAAATAAGCACTAGTGCTCCTTACCAAGGATCCTTCTTCAACTCCATTAGATGGTGACACTCTTTTTTTAAAAATGAAGAATAACCCTATGCTTGTTCATTCCACAAGAACACATCCAAATGTCTAATAATGCATTTGCAAGAATGATTTGTCCTTGTGGGAATACAACTAGATTTGTCCTTGTGGTAATACAACTAGGTCAAAAGAAGCACTAATTTCATTGTCATTCAACACGTTTATCCTTTTTGAAGCAATCAAGGACTTGTATTTGATTGTGATCATCATCTAAAGGTTCTCTTCTTGAAATCACATCCCTAGTACTTTTTCAAATATAGTTGTGCTCACCATTCAAAGAGCTATCACTTACTAGAAGAGCTAGTGGCAGACATTTATAGTCTACTTGTAATTACACATCGGTAGAGCACACAGATCTGAGACTTCAATCTTCCTTTAGGAACATGCCATTCTTCACAGAACCTCTTCAAGATCATCTACAGGATGTGTGACTCATCTAGTCGGCCAGACTTAGGAAGAACATCATCATCCGAAAGTAATTCTTCAATTACGAGCTCAATCTTCAATGCGGATCACCAACACGAACTAGACACAATCCAAAGTCCTCCACAAGCTTTCCTGAATCACCAAGAACATCCACACTACTTCTGCTTACTAAAATCATTCTCTCCTTCATCCGGAACCTCAAGAACATAGTCTGTCATCACTGTCATATTGGAATAGATGCTTGTAGACCTCCAGACCACGAACCAATTGCATTGTCAATTCACCTTGACTTCCTAAACACTCCACTAAATCCGCAGAACAAGATATTACATTTCCGAAGCTCTCCAGACCTATCTGTGTCACTCTGTCACCTCTGAACATCTGCCAAAATTGGTTTTACTTGAGTGGCCATAACTTCTTCAGATCTTCATGTGGACCTCTAAAATCTTTACTGGATCATCTTAAGACACATATCTACAAACCCTTTGATGTGCATCCTCTGATCTTCATCTTAGCTGGGATCTTTACCTCACTGTCTTCACTATTCTTCTCTGTTTCTGATAGGACTAATTTTCTCAATATCCTCATCAAACAGCTCATCCAATCCTTATCATCAATGCAACAGGAGTATGTTGACATCAATGACAACACCGGTTAGGCCCATACTTGCAACAATCTCCCCGTTTGTCATTGATGGCAACATATGATGTGAAAAACCATTTTAACCATCAAGACAAGAACTTCTCCTTATTATCACAACTCCCCCTATCAACAACAACCATTCACATGTCTTCTCTTCCTTTCCTGCTCCCCCTTTGAACAACAATTACTTGTTTTTCACATGTCTTCTCTCCCCCTTTGACATCAATGGAAAAGGGCACATACTTGCATCAATTCAGAATCATACCATATGCTCCCCCTGAGTAGTAGCTTCCCATCATCAATCTGTTGGATCTAGGGCATACAACTGAGAGGGGGGGGGTGAATCAGTTGTATAGAACTTGTTCTCTTTCAAACACTTAATTCTCTGTTGTTAGTTAGCAGCATATCAAATAATCATTCATGGAAGCACAATACATAAACACAAGAGCAGATAAGCATCAACACATTGAACACCAAGATTTTGACGTGGAAAACCCGGTTAAGGGAAAAACCACGGGGTGATTAACCCAAGAATTATTCTCTGTTAGAAGAATAAGGAAAAATGAATGGCACATGCCAATAAGGGCTCACTGCCCGAGCACACTGCTCACAAAGAGGCCCACTGCCTACAAGGAGACACACTGTCTACAAAGTGATAAAAATCACAGTCTTGAACTGGAGAACGACATCTCTACTATGTCCGGATCAGTTCCAATTAAGCCCAACAATCTCTGCTCTGCCTTTCACACCTTTCTTCGCTATATCCTACTCATCCACTTGCCCACACACTGAAATGAATTCACAAATCATTATTTATACAAGACATCGACTTAGGAACAAGCATCTAAGTCGGCAAACAACCATAGGAGTATCCGCAAGATGAATAACACATCCGGTCGGCTATCACAAGAACATTCGCAGGATGAACAACTCATCCGGTCGGCTAAACAGAGCAATAACTTCATCCGGAAGAATAACTTCAATTCCGGGCTCTACCATCAATGCGGACCAACAACACAACCTAAACATGATTCAAGAACCTACACAAGTCTGTCTGAATGTCCGGATACATCCGCACTTTCTCTGCTTACTGGGATCTCTTGTCTTCCTCATCCGGAACTTCAAGAACACAGTCTGTCGCCACTGTCATAATGCAGGAGGTACTTCCGGACCTCCAAATCACACACAAATCAGGATGACACATCACAAGGACATCTCAAACACTCCTTCCAATCTGCAGATTATGATAATACAATTCCGGACCTCACCGGACCTTTTTGTGATCCTCTGTCACCTCCGGATACTTGCCGGACCCGGTTCTATACCGGCAGCCATAACTCCTTCAGATCTTCATGCGGACCTCTGAAATCTTAACTGTAGCATCTCAAGATTCATATCTACTAACCCTTTAATCCGCATCCTCCGGTTCTCATCCTATACAGTATATTTACCTTCTTCTCATCACTGTTCTTCACTGTTCCTGACTGAGGCTCATTTTCTCAATATCCTCAGCACAAAGCTCATCAAATCCTTCTTGTCAGTGCAGTATGAGTATGTTGACATCAATGACAACACTGGCTCACCTCATACTTGCCAACAATCTCCCCCTTTGTCATTGATGGCAACATATGATGTGAAAAACCATCAAGACAAGAACTTCTCTTTTCTGTCACAGCTCCCCCTATCAACAACAACTCTTCACATGTCTTCCTTTGCTGCTCCCCCTTTGATCATCAACCACTTGTTTTTCACATGTCTTCTCTCCCCATTTGACATCAATGGCAAAGGGCTCATACTTGCAACTCTCATGCATCAGAATAATACCAGCTGCTCCCCCTTAGTTGCAGCTCCCCATTAGTCCGGATCACAAGATATGACTGTGATAGCCACCGGACTGATGCACATCAGTGCATCTTAGTTCATCACCGGAGGGGCCATGACCCCTAACTTCTCCCGGAGATATTCAAAAGAGTCCTTGGGAAGAGGTTTTGTAAAGATATCTGCAATCTGATCCTTGGAGGGAACATACTCCAATCTGACTTCTTCCTTGTTTACTTGTTCTCTCAAAAAGTGAAATTTGATAGATATGTGCTTAGTCTTAGAATGCAATACCGGATTCTTGGAAATATTAATTGCACTTGAATTATCACAGAAAATTGTAATAGGCTCCTCATATTCAACTTTGATGTCTCTTAGCATCTGCTTCATCCACAAGATTTGAGTGCAACTGCCTGCTGCTGCAATGTATTCTGCTTCAGTTGTAGACAGAGATATTGCATCTTGTTTCTTGCTTAGCCAAGAAACCAATCTCTTCCCCAAAAAGAATGCTCCACCACTAGTGCTCTTCTGGTCATCCACATCTCCTGCCCAATCTGCATCTGTGTAAGCATGAAGAGAGAAATCCGGATCTCTAGGATACCATAGACCATACTCAACTGTCCCTTTCAAGTATCTAAAAATTCTTTTGATTGCCATAACATGAGATTCTCTAGGATCAGCCTGGAATCTTGCCACAAGACCAACAGCTTGCATTATATCTGGTCTAGTTTGAGTGAGATACAACAATCCACCAATCATTGATCTATACTTTGTCTGATCTGCCTTTGGAGAATCATCATCTTTGCTTAACTTACATCCGGTTGCCATAGGAGTGTTCATAGGCTTTGAGTCTTCCATACCAAATTTTTTTAACAATTCTTTCACATATTTGGTCTGAGAGATGAAGATCCCTTCTTTTGTTTGAGTAATTTGCAGACCCAAGAAGAAATTCATTTCACCAAGCATAGACATTTCAAACTCACTTTTCATCTGATTTGCAAAAGTTTTACACATACTATCTCTTCCTCCAAAAATGATATCATCCACAAACACTTCAACAATCAGAATGTTTTCATGATCAATTTTGAAATATAAGTTGCTGTCAGCAGTACCTTTGTTGAATCCAATCTGCACAAGATGCTTATCCAACCTTTCATACCATGCTCTTGGGGCTTGCTTCAATCCATACAAAGCTTTCTTCAACTTGCAGACCATATCATTATTATCAGACAATTGAAATCCATCCGGTTGTTCAATGTAGACTTCTTCTTCCAGATCACCATTTAGGAAGGCAGACTTGACATCCATCTGATATACCTTGAAATCTTTGAAGGCAGCAAATGCAAGAAGTAATCTGACTGCTTCAATTCTTGCTACCGGAGCAAAAGTCTCTTCAAAGTCAATTCCTTCTATTTGAGAGTAGCCTTTGCAGACCAATCTAGCTTTGTTTCTGATTACTTCACCAGCTTCATTTAGTTTGTTCCGGAAGACCCACTTGGTTCCAATTACATTCCTGTCTCTAGGTCTGGGAACAAGATCCCACGTATGATTTTTCTCAATTTGCATCAGTTCATCTTCCATTGCTTTGGTCCAATTTTCATCATTGCAGGCTTCATTTATTGTTTTAGGTTCAATCTTTGAAATCAGACAACATTCATTCTGATCTTGAGCAATATTCCTTCTAGTTTGTACACCTTTGCTTCTGTCACCTATGATCTGATCTTCAGAGTGATTCAGTTTTACATACCTTGGAATTTTGGGAGTATCCAGTACTGCTGTTTCTTGATCAGGCTCATTCAAACCTAACTCTTCTTCCTGATTTACCGGATCAGGCTGACTCTGTTTCACCGGAGAGGATTGAGTTCCTTGAACACTATCTTGGTCATCTTCATCAAATTCATAAAATCTTGAAGGCTTCTCAATTCCTTCATCAACTTTTACATTGGTACTTTCTATCATCTTCCTCAATCTCTTATTGTAACACCGGTATGCTTTGCTTTGAGTGGAGTAGCCCAAGAAAATTCCTTCATCACTTCTAGCATCAAACTTTCCTAGATCTTCATCTCTTTTAATATAACACTTGCTACCAAATACCCTGAAATATTTCACAGTAGGAGTGATGCCAAACCAAAGTTCATAGGGGGTCTTACCGGTGTTGTTTCTGATTTGAACTCGATTGAGAGTGTAGACTGCAGTGTTGATAGCTTCTTTCCAAAACATTTGAGGAACATTTGCTTCCAACATCATTGTCCTAGCAGCTTCCTGGATGGTCCGGTTCTTTCTCTCAACTACTCCATTCTGCTGTGGAGTCTTAGGAGCAGACAACTGTCTCCTTATACCCTGTTTCTCACAGAAGTCAATGAATTCACCAGATGTAAATTCACCACCTCTATCAGACCTTAGACACTTTAGTTTCAATCCGGTTTGATTCTCCACCATAGCTTTGAAGATTTTGAACTTCTCAAAAGCTTCTGATTTTTCTTTTAGAAAGGTAACCCACATCATCCGGGAATGATCATCAATTAACAACATGAAATATCTATCACCTTGCAGACTCTTGATTCTTGTCGGACCACATAGATCAGTATGTACTAATTCCAACAATCCGGTAGAAGACTGATCTTTGCTTTTAAAAGAGACTCTGCTTTGTTTGCCTAACTGACATTCTTTACACACACTGTTTGTAGGTTTTATCAACTTTGGAAGATCTCTCACAGCCTGAGTATTGCTTATTTTGATGATGTTATCAAAATTTACATGACACATTCTTCTATGCCATAACCAACTTTGATCAATTTGAACAAACAAACAACTTTTATTTGAACCAACCAGATGAAAGATGTTACCTCTTGTCTGAGTACCGGATGCAATTTCAGTTCCGGAGCTTGTAAAGATTCTGCATTTTCCATTCTTGAACCGGAGATCATAGCCTTTGTCCACTAACTGACCAACACTGAGAAGATTGTGCTTCAATCCTTCAACATATAGTACATTACCTGTTTTGCTCTTACCATCAAAGGAAATAGTTCCCCTACCTCTGATTCTGCCAGCAGAATTGTCACCAAACTTTACCATTCCTCCTTCATATCTTTCCAAGTCTAAGAACTTATTCTTGTCACCAGTCATATGGTGAGAGCATCCACTGTCAATAACCCAATCATCCTTTTCTTCCACTTGAGCAGCCAAGGCTTTTTCAACAACTTTGTGATTGACAGATTCAGAGAGCAAGGAATCTTCTTCCTTGATGGCTATAAACACCCACTCATTTCCGGATTTGCTTCCTGGATCTGATTCATCATCTGTTACTCCTTCATTGTCATCTTCTTCATGAACATAATAGCAATTCTTTTGAAACCTTTGTCTGTGAGTATTAGATCTTGCAGATCTCTCCGGACATCTTGAGGCAAAATGACCAATTTTATTGCAGTTAAAACACTTAAAGGGTAGTTTTCCTTCATACTTACCGGATCCTCTTGGCAGTCTCTTTGCAATGAGGGCTTCAAGTTGAGCTGTTTCTGCTTCTTCTTCTTCCATGTCTCTTCTTGCTTGATCATACCATGACATTTTCCTTGATGAGTTTTCACCCGGATCAAATCTCTGTTTGCCTTTCACATAGGCACTGGCTTTGAAAGCAGATTCAGTCTTAGGAGGATCATCTCCAAACTCGGTCATTTCAAATGCAGCTAGTTTGCCAGCCAGTTGTTCTCTTGTGACTGTTGTGTGGGCTCTGAATTCATCAATGGCAGCAACTTTGATTTTGTAGGCAGCAGGAAGGGATCTTAGGATTTTGCAGACAATCTCATTTTCATCTAGAGTTCCACCAGCATTTCTGATTCCACATACCAACTCATTTACTCTTGGCATAAAGGTAGTAATGTTTTCATCATCTCTCATTTTCAATCTTTCAAATTTCCCTTTCAGACTTTGCAACCTTGCACTTTTGACAAACTCATCTCCTTCATACAGAAGTTCCAGTTTAGTTAGGATCTCATATGCAGTTGGTAGGTCAATGACATTCGAGAGATCTGAGTCATTCAATGCGCTTAGAAGAGCTTCCTTGGTCCGCAGATTGTTTTCAGCTTCTGTGGTTTCATCTGGAGTTGTCGGACCACCTTGTGGGGGTATATATGGTTTTGAAATCATAGCCAAGTATGCTTTTCCCATACATTCCAAATGACACTTCATGCGACCTTTCCAGAGAGTGAAGTTGGTTCCATCGAACTTCGGACTATCCTTCTTGTATGATGACATCCTGGATCACCTCAAGCGGTTAAGCTCCTATCAGAGGAACCTCACTCTGATACCAATTGTTGGATCTAGGGCATACAACTGAGAGGGGGGGGGTGAATCAGTTGTATAGAACTTGTTCTCTTTCAAACACTTAATTCTCTGTTGTTAGTTAGCAGCATATCAAATAATCATTCATGGAAGCACAATACATAAACACAAGAGCAGATAAGCATCAACACATTGAACACCAAGATTTTGACGTGGAAAACCCGGTTAAGGGAAAAACCACGGGGTGATTAACCCAAGAATTATTCTCTGTTAGAAGAATAAGGAAAAATGAATGGCACATGCCAATAAGGGCTCACTGCCCGAGCACACTGCTCACAAAGAGGCCCACTGCCTACAAGGAGACACACTGTCTACAAAGTGATAAAAATCACAGTCTTGAACTGGAGAACGACATCTCTACTATGTCCGGATCAGTTCCAATTAAGCCCAACAATCTCTGCTCTGCCTTTCACACCTTTCTTCGCTATATCCTACTCATCCACTTGCCCACACACTGAAATGAATTCACAAATCATTATTTATACAAGACATCGACTTAGGAACAAGCATCTAAGTCGGCAAACAACCATAGGAGTATCCGCAAGATGAATAACACATCCGGTCGGCTATCACAAGAACATTCGCAGGATGAACAACTCATCCGGTCGGCTAAACAGAGCAATAACTTCATCCGGAAGAATAACTTCAATTCCGGGCTCTACCATCAATGCGGACCAACAACACAACCTAAACATGATTCAAGAACCTACACAAGTCTGTCTGAATGTCCGGATACATCCGCACTTTCTCTGCTTACTGGGATCTCTTGTCTTCCTCATCCGGAACTTCAAGAACACAGTCTGTCGCCACTGTCATAATGCAGGAGGTACTTCCGGACCTCCAAATCACACACAAATCAGGATGACACATCACAAGGACATCTCAAACACTCCTTCCAATCCGCAGATTATGATAATACAATTCCGGACCTCACCGGACCTTTTTGTGATCCTCTGTCACCTCCGGATACTTGCCGGACCCGGTTCTATACCGGCAGCCATAACTCCTTCAGATCTTCATGCGGACCTCTGAAATCTTAACTGTAGCATCTCAAGATTCATATCTACTAACCCTTTAATCCGCATCCTCCGGTTCTCATCCTATACAGTATATTTACCTTCTTCTCATCACTGTTCTTCACTGTTCCTGACTGAGGCTCATTTTCTCAATATCCTCAGCACAAAGCTCATCAAATCCTTCTTGTCAGTGCAGTATGAGTATGTTGACATCAATGACAACACTGGCTCACCTCATACTTGCCAACACAATCCAGACCACAAAATATAACTGTGAGATCCACCAGACTGATGCACATCAATGCACCTTAATTCAGAACCAGAGGGGTAATAACCCCTAACTTCTTCCTGAGATTCTCAAAAGAGTCCTTAGGTAGAGGTTTAGTAAAAATATCTATAATCTAATCCTTGGAAGACACAAACTCCAATTTGACTTCATTCTTGTTCACTTGCTCTCTCAAAAAGTGAAACTTGATGGATATATGTTTAGTCTTTGAATGCAACACTGGATTTTTTGATATGTTAATTGCACTTGAATTATCACAGAAGATTGTGATAGGTTCTTCATACTCCACTCTAATATCTCTTAGCATTTGCTTCATCCACAATACTTGAGTACAACTACCTGCTGCTGCAATATATTCTGCTTTTGCGGTGGACAGAGATATTGCCTCTTGTTTCTTGCTCAGCCAAGAAACCAATCTCTTCCCTAAAAAAATGCTCCACCACTGGTACTCTTTTGGTCATCCACATCTCCTACCCAATCCGCATCTATATATGCATGAAGAGAAAAATCGTGATCTCTGGGATACCACAATCCATACTCAACTATCCCTTTTAGATATCTAAGAATCCTCTTGATTGCCATGACATGAGATTCTCTAGGATCAGCTTGGAATCTAGCAACAAGAACAACATCATTCATAATGCCAGGTCTAGTTTGAGTGAGATACAATAGTCCTCCAATCATTGACCTATACTTTTTCTGATCAGCCTTAGGAGAGTCATCATCTTTACTCAATTTACATCTGGTTGCCATGGGAGTATTCATTGGTTTTGAGTCTTCCATCCCAAATTTCTTCAACAATTCTTTCACATATTTGGTCTGAGAAATGAAGATTCCTTTCTTTGTTTGAGTGATTTGCAAACCCAAGAAGAAATTCATTTCCCCAAACATGGACATCTCAAATTCACTTTTCATTTGATTTGCAAAGGTTTTGCACATACTATCTCTTCCTCCAAAAATGATATCATCAACAAACACTTCAACAATCAAGACATTTTCATGATCAATTTTGAAATACAAATTACTGTCAGTAGTACCTTTGTTGAAACCAATCTTCAAAAGATGCTTATCCAATCTTTCATACCAGGCTCTTGGGGCTTGCTTGAGTCCATATAGTGCTTTCTTCAACTTGCAGACCATGTCATCATGATCAGACAATTGAAACCCATCCGGTTGCTCGATGTAAAATTCTTCTTCCAAGTCACCATTCAAGAAGGCAGACTTGACATCCATCTGATATACTTTGAAATCCTTGAAGGCAACAAAAGTAAGAAATAATCTAACTGCTTCAATTCTTTCCACCAGAGAAAAAGTTATTCAAAATCAACTCCTTCTACTTGGGAGGAACCCTTGTAGACCAATCTGGCTTTGTTTCTGACTACTTCACCATCTTCATTCAGTTTATTCTGGAAGATCCATTTGGTTCCAATCACATTCTTGTTTTTAGGTCTGGGAACAAGATCCCAAGTGTGATTTTTCTCAATTTGCATCAGCTCTTCCTTCATTGCTTTAGTCCAATTTTCATCATTGCAAGCTTCATTCACTGTCTTGGGTTCAATCTTTGAAATCAGACAATACTCTTCTGAATCTTGAGCAATCCTTCTTCTTGTTTGTACACCTTTACTTTTATCACCTATGATATGATCTTTAGAGTGATTCAGTCTTAAATACCTGGGAACTTTGGGAGTTTCTTGTACTTCTGATTCTTGAATAGGTTCACTCAAACTTATCTCTTCTTCCTGATTTACCAGATCAGTCTAAATCTAAATTTCAGAGTGAGCTTGGACTTCTTGAACAAAAACATCATTTTGATCATCTTCATCATATTCATAAAAACTTGAGGGTTTTTCAATACCTTCATCAACCTTCACATTTGTACTTTCTACAATCTTCCTTAGTCTCTTGTTATAACGCCGGTATGCTTTGCTTTGAGTAGAATAACCCAAGAATATTCTTTCATCACTTCTAGCATCAAATTTTTCTAGATCTTCATCTCTTTTAATGTAACATTTGCTACCAAAGACTCTAAAATACCTCACAGTGGGAGTGATGCCAAACCAAAGTTCATAAGGAGTCTTACCGGTATTGCTTTTGATTTGTACTCGATTGAGAGTATAGACTGCAGTGCTTACATCTTCTCTCCAATAGATCTGAGGAACATTTGCTTCCATCATCATGGTTCTAGATGCTTCTTAGATGGTCCAATTCTTTCTCTCCACTACTCCATTCTACTGTGGAGTCCTAGGAGCAGACAACTGTCTTTTAATTCCATGTTTCTCACAGAATTCTATGAACTCACTGGATGTGAATTCTCCACCTCTATCAGACCTCAAACATTTTAATTTTAATCCGGTTTCATTCTCTACCATAGCATTGAATATTTTGAATTTCTCAAGAGCTTTTGATTTCTCTTTCAGAAAAGTCACCCACATCATCTGGGAATGGTCATCAATTAATAACATGAAGTATCTATCACCTTGCACACTCCTGATTCTTGCCGGACCACATAGGTCAGTATGAATTAAGTCTAATAATCCGGTAGAAGATTATTCCTTGCTTTTGAATGAGATTCTGCTTTGTTTACTGAACTGACATTCTTTGCATAAACTATTTGTAGGTTTCACCAATCTTGGAAGATCTCTTATAGCCTGAGTGTTGCTTATCTTGATGATATTATCGAAATTCACATGACACATTATCCTATGCCACAACCAACTCTGATCAATTTGAACAAATAGATAACGTTTACCAGTACCAACCAAGTGGAAGATATTACCTTTTGTTTGAGTACCAGATGCAATCTCTGTTCTGAAACTTTCAAAGATCTTGCATTTTCCATTCTTGAATCAGAGATCATAACCTTTGTCCACCAATTGTCCAACACTGAGAAGATTGTGCTTCAGACCTTCAACATACAGTACATTACTAATTTTGTTCTTTCCATCAAAAGAAATGGTTCCTCTACCTTTAATTCTGCCAGCAGAATTATCACCAAATTTTACCACTCCTCCTTCATATCTTTCCAAATCTATGAAATTATTTTTGTCCCTTATCATATGGTGAGAGCATCCACTGTCAATGATCCAATCATCCTTTTCTTCAACTTGGGTAGCCAGAGCTCTTTCTACAATTTTATGATTGATAGATTCAGAGGGCAATGGATCTTCTTCCTTGATGGCAATAAACACCCAGTCACTTCCAGATTTGTTTCCTGTCTCTGATTCATCATTTGTTACTCCTTCATTATCATCATCGTCATGAACATAGTAACAATTCTTTTAGAACCATGATCTATTAGAGTTTGGCCTTGAAAATCTTTCCGGACACCTTGAGGCAAAATGACCAATCTTATTGTAGTTAAAACACTTAAAAGGTAATTTCCCCTCATACTTACCCGATCCTCTTGGCAGTCTTTTTGCAATAAGAGCTTCAAGTTGAGCAGCTTCTGCTTCATCTTCTTCCAGGTCTTTTCTTGCTTTTTCATACCATGATAGTTTCCTTGAAGAGTTCTCTCCCAGATCAAACTTTTGTTTTCCTTGTACAGAGGCACTAGATTTGAATGCAAATTCAGTCTTAGGGGGTGCATCTCCAAACTCGGTCATTTCAAATGCAACCAATTTACCAACCAATTGATCTCTTGTGATACCTGAGAAGGATCCGAATTCTTCAATAGCAGCAACCTTATATTTGTAAGAATCAGGAAAAAATTTGAGAACTTTGCCAACAATCTCATCTTCGTCCAAGATTCCACTAGCACATCTAATGCCACAAACAAGCTCATTTACTCTTGGCATAAATGAAGTGATATTTTCATCTTCTCTCATCTTCAAGTTTTTGAATTTTCCTTTCAGACTCTGCAGCTTGGCACATTTAACATACTTGTCTCCTTCATGCTGAATTTCTAGTTTTTGCCAAATCTCATATGCAGTTTTTAGATCAATAACATTTGTCAGCTCTGAATTAGATAAGGCATTTAGAAGAGCTTCTTTAGTCTACAGATTGTTTTTAGCATCTCTGATTTCATCTACGGTACACGGACCATTCTATGGAGGATCATATTTCTTTGAAGCCATGATCCAATACTGCATTCCCATACATTGTAAGTGGCATTCCATGCAACTTTTCTAAAGAGTGAAATTGGTTCCATCAAACCTTGGACTGTCCTTCTTATAGGACGACATCCTAGATCTCCTCAAGCGGTTAAGCTCCTTTTAGGGGAACGTGGCTCTGATACCAATTGTTAGATTTAGGAAAGACAACTAAGCGGGGGGTGAATCAGTTGTCCGAAACTTTCTTGCAATTAATCACTTAAATCCTTTTCCTAATTCAACAGCATAATAATAAATCAATCATGGAAACATAATGCAACAATTCAAGAACAGAAACACATTAACACATAAGACACCAAGATTTTTGACATGGAAAACTTGATTAAGGGAAAAACCATGGGGTGACTAACCCAAGATTGTATTCTCTATTAGAAGAATAGAAAGAACAAAATGGCACATGCCAATTAGGGCTCACTGCCTGAGCACACTGCTCACAAGAGGCCCACTGCCTACAGGAGACACACTGTCTACAAAATAATAAGTATTACATACTTAAACTAAAGAATAGCATCTTCACCATGCTGGATTCAGTTCCATTTAAGCTCAATACTTCTGCTCTGCCTTTTTGCTCTTCTCTTCTCTACCACTCTTTCATCTCCACAAGATATTTTTGAAATGACTTTACAACTCCTTATTTATACAAGACATCAACTTAGGAATAAACATCCAAGTCAGCATACATTACAGAGAAAATACATAAATGCAACATGACTAATTACAAAAAGACTTCATGCGGATCAACACACTGTTGTCCACACAGATCTGAGACTTCAATCTTCCTTTAGGAACATGCCATTCTTCATAGAACCTCTTCAAGATCATCCGTAGGATGTGTGACTCATCTGGTCGGCCAGACTTAGGAAGAACATCATCATCCAAAAGTAATTCTTTAATTACGAGCTCAATCTTCAATGCGGATCACCAACATGAACTAGAGACACAATCCAAAGTCCTCCACAAGCTTGCCTGAATCACCAAGAACATCCACACTACTTCTGCTTACTGAAATCATTCTCTCCTTCATCCAAAACCTTGAGAACATAGTTTGTCATCACTGTCATAGTGGAATAGATGCTTGTGGACCTCCAGACCATGAACCAATTGCATTGTCAATTCACCTTGACTTCCTAAACACTCCACTAAATCCGCAGAACAAGATATTACATTTCTGGAGCTCACCAGACCTATCTGTGTCACTCTATCACCTCTGAACATCTGCCAGAACTAATTTTACTTGAGTGGCCATAACTTCTTCAAATCTTCATACGGACCTCTGAACTCTTTACTCGATCATCTTAAGACACATATCTACAAACCCTTTGATGTGCATCCTCTGATCTTCATCTTAACTAGGATCTTTACCTCACTATCTTCACTGTTCTTCTCTGTTTCTGATAGGACTAATTTTCTCAATATCCTCAGCAAACAGCTCATCCAATCCTTATCATCAATGCAACAGGAGTATGTTGACATCAATGACAACACCGGCTAGGCCTATACTTGGATCAATTTCACCACGATCTTTAGACTACATATGGGGGAGAAGACATGCAATACATATCTCAGAGTGTAGGAGGGGCATTTCACCACACTCTTTGGACTACACTTGAGAACAAGCACGCCATACAAAACCCAAGGTGTAGGGAGGGACTCATTGTTACATAGCTTTAGACTACACCAGGGAAAAACACACCATACAAATCCCGAGTGTAGGGAGGGGCATTTTTCCACACCGCTTTAGACTACACAAGGGGGAAAGCACACGGAATACACGAGCACCATATAGTATGCCAAAGACATACTATATGTCTAAAACACGACAAACAAGGTGATGGAAGGAACTCATTGCTAAGTCCCCACCATCTCAAGCACGCTACAGGCACACCTGATGGTTGGGCTTATGCCACAACAAATGCCAAAGACATGCTTAAGGGAGGATACACCAACCCCACCTACTTGGAGGACTTTTGAAATAAAAAGGATGTGCACTAGCTCAAGAGATACACCATCCCCGCCTTCGTAGAGGGATTTTTGATTGCAATAGAGAATAAAGATGTGCACTTGCACCGAAGATACAACATCCCACCTCAATAGAGGGCTTACAAACATGCTTCATTGATACAAAAATCATTAGACAACTTACTTTTATATGCCCCCACCTTAAGGTGGTTGATATCGTGTACTGATATCAAGCACTTTATGGTAGATAGAAAACACACAAGGGAACAAGAGCTCTTGCAAAGCCCATGCTCCCAAAGGTGATATGTGCTCACGATCACCAAATGTTCCTACAAACACACATTATGCTAAGATAACTATAATGCATGAAAATAATGAAGCCAAGTCTACACAAATGGGTTCGAGTCTGAGTATAGCCGTGGGGCTTATACTGTAGGCATCTCAGAACTGAGTATAACAACAAGGTGAGACACCCAAAACAATCAAAGTGCATAGAGGAGATGTATTGTTATGATTTGTTTGCAAAGATAAGACAACATCAAATATCACATGGAGTGATTCTACTAGCCAAGCATCGAATATATATATCAACCCTATCTTCATATATGGATTAGGTCCATTTTACTTTGCTTGCTGAAGGGACACGCTGTCGGTATCAGTAAATGTTTGTTTTTGTCATCCATCAACTAGATAGAACCACTAGAAGAAGGTAAACAATAAAAAGAGAGATGAGAACAAGTGTCTTAGGAACAGTCACATAGGAGGATGCCCCCAGGTCATCAACCGCAACGCTATGCGCCTAAGACACAACACACAACAATGAGAATAAAGGAGAAGTGAGATAGAAGAATGATGATGGAAATAGAAGAAGGGTCACAATAGAGGTGGTCTCCTAGTATCCTTGACCTTACAAGAGTATCAAGGGTCATCCAAGGAGGCCTAAACAACACATAACACATCATGGGAGGAACACAACACAAGAGGGGAGATCACGTAAATGAGAAAATAATGCTACAACATGGGTGAGCACCAAGGTTAGAAATACTTACCTATGGCACAACTGAACTAGCAGTTGTCAACAAGCAAATCATCATCTTCCCAATCTTGAATGTTAGCGAAAAGAGGTACATAAGGTACAATAGCCAAACTTTTGTCATTATCCTTAATCTCTTTCTCTTTAAGTTTTTCTTAGTCTTGTTCAACGTTAGGTGGTGAAATGTTTTCTTGTTGAAGTTCATTTCGTTGGTTAAAAACTTGTCTTCTCTTCCTCCTTTCTCTTGCTTGTCAGTTTCTTCTTATCATATTGCTTATGTCTTCAAAACAAAAGTATTTTCATGTTTTTCCATAGGTTTTCTTATCTCAGAGGAGGAATCTTTCTCAAATCTAATTTGTCTTGATGAAGTGCTTTGCTTTCCATGAGTCACTCCCAATCCTTGTAAGGATGATGGAGGATGAACCTCAACATAGAGTCCTTTACCTTTATCTCTAGGAAGTTCTTCTAATGCGGGTTGTTCTTCGTTTATTGCTTGTTGAATAGAAGGTTCAACCACTCTAGATAGAAGTTTTTCTTTGTATCATCTATATGCTAAGAAATATTGGTCTCTCCATGGCTTGGGGTCTCTATCATGTTTCAGCCAAAAGTAATCAAGAGTAAAATTCTTTTCCATAACCATGGGCTGGCATGTATTGTGATGAATAGTACATACTTGTCCATGTAAAGAGAATTTTATGCATTTGTGAATAGTTGAGGGGACAACCTTGATAGCTTTGAGCTAAGGACATTCTAGTTTTATGCGGAAGAAGTCAGATAAAGGGATGACATCAAATTCTTGATCCACATATTTATCATATACCGTACCAATAGAGTTATCTTCCCAAAGGTAGGCATGAAAGTTCTAGTATGTGTCTTAATCCTTAAATCTGAGGGTTCATAAGAATCTTGTATCAAATCATGTGAGAGAAGGAACTCTTCCATTACCACATTATTCATAAAATTAGGATCTATAAGTGTTTGATGCGTCAGGATCTCCATTACACTCACGGTGATGTAGAGAGGCCCTTCAATATCTCTCATTGTCTTATCATAAGGTGTAAATGTTATTTTAGGTTCAGGAGTTTTTCTTTTAAAATAAGGCATAGGAGGAAACCTAGAATTATTGTTATGATTATAAGCCATGTGTGTATGTTTTAAAATTGATATCAAATCTGATTTTAAAATATTTTGATATATATGCAATGAAATGTATGCAAAACTATGTATGTTTATGACCTAAAATGCTTGATTTTTTCACTTTTTTTCAATGCAAATGCCTAAAATATGAAGTGTTGTAAGGAAATTGATGAGCGGAAACAAATTATAACCTTAATATTAGTTCAATAATGCAGAAATATCCTTCACAACACACCTATAATGCAAATCTAGATAGATGACAAGGTAAAATCTAGTGAAAATGCAAGGTTTTCAAACCCTAATTGTGAAATTAAAGCATGAAACTATGCAAAATGACGTACGAATGTTTTATAATCAGATTTAAGATGTGAAATAGATCAGATCAGATCTGAAAATGATGTCACAATTCCTACAATGCTCAATGCAAGTATATTTTAAGGAAAGATAAGCGAATATGCTAGTTTTTGTTGAAATTGACTATGTGAAAATGCAAAATTTGAAATGTAAATGCAAAAAAAAACTATGATGAAACACTAAAATCAGAAATTAGTCCTAAAAGAGTGTTTAAAGGAGTAGTAAAATCTGAAACAAGATTTTAACCACAAACCCTAGCTTTTGGAGAAACTAGGTTATATGAAAAATGCACAATTTCAAGCAAAATCTAACAATTTAAGCATGAAAATGTAATGTAAATGATTATAAAATGATGTACTGTTGTAATTTATATAATATCTGATTGAAAAATCAGAGATTAGATGAATTTTAATGAAATTGATGCAAACTATGCAAAAATGCAAGCCTAGGATGCCAATTTTTTTCAAAATTTTCAATTTTTTTGTAAATTTTCAAATGAAATTAGTGAATGTAAATTTGAAGTAAAACACCCAACAAGGTGTAAATTTCAATAAAAACATGGGTTCACCAAAATGTTTAGTAGGAAAAGTGAATATAGGGTTGATTTGATGATATGCCTAGGTCCTTTCACTACACACATTCAAGGATATTTAATCGAGTTGAATCACAAATTTTGCAAGAGGATTCACCTACAGATTGGTTGTCACTTGTAATGATAGCCCAAATTTTGGAAATTGTTGATTAATGTGTTAATTTAATTCTTGATTATGCTTAAAACCCTAATTATGCAAAATCATAAGTAAATAGACAAATCCCGACAAATGCTCACACACAAAGATGTTATATCTAGAGTAGATACATACCGGATTTCAAGATTCAAGATGTGGAAAAGTCAGGGGCTAAAGAGCAAGTGCCCAAGCCCAAGATAGGAACTTCTTCAGGGATTTCTAGAACATGTCTACTATTGATCACCCCTATCTCAGAGATTTTCTACCCTACAAATTCGGAGGGCTTCAGGGCGGGTGCCCAAGCCCAAGAAATGTTTTTCTTTTCAGATTTGGAATCTGCACACTCTGTCACAGCCTTGTGCAAGTCCACTCCACAAGATACAACACTTGTCACCTACAATCACAAGGAATGGGGTTGGGGGTTGTGGTGTTTAGGAGATTGCCTCAGTCAAGCCTTGGAATGGCATTCAAGCCTTCCAACACCATTGTTTGATAAAGAGTGTGTATCCCTACAGGATAGAGGCAAAAACAAATTGATAAATGATTGATTCAACACAAATAGATATCACCTCGGAGGTGTAGCTCACATGTAGATGAAAATCCTTCAACACATGAGAAGATGAAGCCAAATCTGCATAACAAACACAATAACAAGACAAGTCTGCTCTGCAACAATGAATGCTTTGAATTCTCTACAATCATAAGTTCACCAAAATATCGTCATCATCCTATTTTTTATAAATGAAACCCTAAACATGCTTATATATGCATTCTTGTTACAAATTTCATAACTCAAACTTAAGATGTTAGCAACAAAACCTTTTAATGGTCACATAACTAACATTTAAAATTTAGGTCCCGACCAAATAGGACAGGACTAGGGCACGAGTGCCCAAGCCCTAGGACCCATTTTCAAGGTAGGATCTATTGATAACTGAGAGGGGGGGTGAATCAGTTATCTTAATTACTTTAATTTTATGCCCTTCTCAAACAATTATTGTAACATCAAATCATATAAGCAAACATAACCATGAAAGCAGAAATAAGATAAATACACATGACACAATAATTTTGATGTGGAAAACCCTGTTAAGGCAAAAACCATGGGGTGACTAACCCAAGATTATTTTCTCTGTTAAAAGAAAAAGATTGTACAAAATGGCACTTGCCAATTAGGGCTTACTGCCCGAGCACACTGCTCACAAGAGGCTCACTGCCTACAAGAGACTCACTGTCTACAAGATATGAAATAACAAGATATTTGAACTGATGAGAAGCATCCACACATGCTGAGGTTCAGTTCCAGTTAGGCTTAATACACTGATCTACTGCACTTCATTCTTCCTCTTCTTTGGGACTGCTGTCCAGTCACATTCCAGACCTGTGTTACTGCTTCCAAATGATTCTCTACTTTTCTTTGCACACCACTTCCCACACAACACACAACTTCACATCCAAATCCATTTGGTATATATATCCGCACCAATGATTTCAACACCTTTCTAGTTAGCATCCGGAATAGTCAATATTTTCCTAAACTTTGATCTGTCGGCTGAATCCTTGCTTACCAAGTGATGCGTATCAAGGAGATGCTTATAGAAGTCATCCATCATGTCGGCCAATCATGAGTGATACCTCAGGAAGCTTGATCACCATCAATATCTCATCCGGATTAAGGTCTGATGTTCTGCCGGTCAGTTCTTCCTCTGTTAACTCTGCCAAATAGGAACCCAATGCTTAGGTACTCATATTTCTTCACTCTTTCATCATCAGAGGCTCAATCCTTGGAATCTATCAGTCAAGGTACTCCTCTTGACTTCCCCAAGTCTGCACTTTACTGAGATACTTCCTCTGAGAGATCTGGACTTGACTATCGGACCTTGTTGCATGCTTTGTTCTTGCTTACCGGACCACAATACTTCTTCAATTTGACTTCCGGTATAGGCACACCATGTCCTGCGGATGGGTGGGATGAACTTTGTTGCCATCAATGACAACACTCATGAAGCTATACTGTGTCTCTTGCCAATAATCTCCCCCTTTGGCATTGATGGCAACACTTAGTGAAAAATGACTGGCAACACTTAGTGAAAAATGACTAAGTGTCACACTGCACTCCCCCTTGGCTGATGCTCTGTTCTAATGTACACTCTACCAGAGCTCCCCCTTAGCTAGATTCCACATTTTTCACTACTCCTCACTCCCCCTTTGACATCAATGGCAAAGGGTAGGATCCACACACCAAAAATCCCAAAAATCCAACTATACTTAGTCACATAAGTGAATATACATGTTATATTTACATATATTGAAATACATCTGCAAAAGTATTCTTCAATTGTATAATTTTTGTTGCCCAACTCTGCTTCATCCTGTCCAAAATTGAGATGTGACCACTCAATAGGAATGCAAAAGATTCTGCCTTCTTAAGATTTGTCGGATCATTGGTCTGGGCTGTGGCCTATGCATCAGTTAGGGCCTCATGCATGGCCTCTAACTTAGGGATAATGATCCCTCTAAGTTCACTTAACCTATTTATTCTATTTTTCTTCTCCTTCTCAAGCTTCTTTATTTCATCTAAGACTGCAATAGTCTGACACTCTTGATTTACTATGGAGGAGGAGAGAGGATCAAAACTTTAGGATAAACTTAACAGTTTATCCTCTTGCTCTCTTGCTTTTTTCTCAATATCCTTAGTCACTTTAGGCCATGATAAACAAAATTTATAGATATCTCCGCCATCTTTAAGAGCATTTTCTAAGCTCTTTATCCCAATATCCATAACTCTCCTATCATTTGAGATTAGACCTTGCACTTCAGAGAATCTCTTATCCAAAAATTCTTTCCGGACTTTCTCTTCAGTTGATTTCTCCAAAGACTCAAAATGAGTGCTGAAAGAACTAACAAGAGACTTGATATTACTAGATGAAGAGGCTGAGGAATCCTTCTGAAAGGATGGTATGATCTTTTCCAACACACCGGATGCTATCTCTAGCAGCTCACAGTCTTCCATGTGAGACTTTAGAAGTTTCTCTTTTGCCTTTGCTTGAGCAAAGGATGCTATCTTCATTGTTTGAACCGGGGAGAGAGAGTCAAAGTTGAATGGTCCTTGAAGAAGTTCTGGTTCATCAAATTCCATCATCTCTTTGGTTAAGAAATCTTTGACTACTTCTGCTGTGTCTCTTGCTAGTGACAGGGTTTTCTCCCCTTCTACAGCCTTAGCACTGTTATATGAGGTTTTCTCTATTTGACCTTTTTCTTGTACTTCTTCTCTTTGACTGGTTTTCTCCTTTATTCTTTCTTCTCCCTTAGATCCAGAGTCAGTAGGGGAAACTAGAGGAGAGATGTTTACTTGTTCTTCGTGACTGATGCTCTCTTCTTTTCTTTCTTCTCCTTCAATTTCAAAGTATGCAGGAGGATCTAGAAGAGAGGTGTCTTCTACTTCATGAATTTCCTCTTCCGGAGCAGAGGAATCTAAGTCCTTATCTTTCTCTTCACCTATCTCCTTTGCCTCTTTTGCCACTGTCTTAGTAGATCCTTCTTTGTCGTCCATGGCTGAGGGATCATCACCTAGATCCTCTATAATAGGAATATTGAATCTTTTATATGCATTCTAGAGGATGTCTTCTGTTTCTTTAGCCACCTTGTCAGTCTCTCCAAGCATAAGCTAATTCATTCTAGCTTTGCTCTGGAACTCATCCTTGCAATCTTTGAAGATCATATTCTTTTGCTTAAGAGTGATTGAAGGATAGAGCTAAATGGCTATCTATTCCCGGATCTCCATGTCCTTTGCTTTGGCATTATTCTTTCTCATTTCAAGTTCCTTTTCAAGGCTTTTAGGAATTAGAGATATGATTTCAATGAAAGCTTTGTTGTAGATATTCAAATACTTGACTGTGGCATCTTGCAGGATCTTCTGGTCAGCTTCACTACATTCATCATAGAATTCTATTATTGGTTTCAGGTTTCCATCATAGTGATTGCCTTGATGATATCATCAAGAGTAGGCTTCTCAACACATTTATCTATCTTTTCTTCTTCCTTGTCTAGACTGGTAGGGGATTCTTCGAACACTTTCTTCTTCTTCATTTTCTTGACTTCCTCATCTGATTCTGTCTCTTCATCATCTTTGAGGCTTATGTATGATCTTGTAGCCTTTGTCTTTGTTCTCTTTTCTCCTTTACCGGATGATTTTGCTTCCGGTTTTGAAGCCTTTGAGCTCTTAGTAGTGGCAGGTGCAGAGCTCTTAGAAGATCTGGTCTAGGAGGGGGCTTCTACCAGAGTACTTTCTTTTTTTCTTCTTCCTTTTCTCTCTCTACCCTTTCCATCTTCTCTCTATTTGCATCAAGTGCCTCTTTTGAGATGCCATACCTTTTGGCAACATTCTCCACTTCTTTTCTTACTTTTCTCTTCATCTCTGATTGTCTGAGCTCCACATGAATCTTTACACTCAATTCTTCAAAGGTTCCAAACCTTTCTGCCTTGGGATCCTTGGGCTGACTTAGCATGTGTTGAACATGCAGCTCTACTATTTTCTCATCTACTTCATACCCCATTGGCATGATCTAGACTACCCTTGGCTCCACTGCCTCCATTAGGCACTGATCAGTTTCTACTATAAAGCAGACTGTATCCTTATACTTTTCAACTAGAGATTGGGGGATTCTCTCTCTGGCTTGCATCATATTCTGAAAGTTCTTGAAGTAGCCCCAGAGTGCAGTGTTTTGTGCCTTGGCATCACCAAGTCCATGCAAGTAATCCCTGATTTGTATGGCAACCAGTCTATCATTTTGCCATATCCAGCCACTAGATCTAGGTAGCTCATTCATATAATAGAAGAACAAACAGAGTATCAAGCCACCGTATTTGAAGGAGTTCTTCTTGTCCTTCTTTATCTTCTACAGATTTTCCAAAAGTTGGTTCAGAAGGAGCTCATAGAGATCATAGTCAGCATTCTTCCTTAATATTTCATAAGTAGTATATACAGCAATTCTGGATACTGAATTCTCCCTGCTGGAGTGATATATTTTATAGCCAATTATCATTGATGCAAAATTGATATCTGGATCTGTGATATCCTTAATTGTCATAGCTCTTTTATCAAATTTTGATTTGGTAGCCTCACTTACAATTTGGTTTTTGATAGATTTGAGAGTAGGCATCCCACCGGTTGAGTGTAATTCGGTTACTGCCCTAATGGCATCCTTAGTGATCTTAAACGGCCTGTTCAACCACATGAAGTTGTCATGCATTCTGCTCAAAACATACCAAACCCATTCATCTTCAGCAAACCAGGGGAAATGGATGCACTGACTAAAATGTTTATCCCTGATGACCTTGTATTGGGGTTTGAGATCAAATGAATCATCTATCAGTTCCTTGTGGTAGATATCCATTAACTTGGATTCCCCAAATTCTTTAATGTTCGCATGAATGTATGCTCTAATGTCTTCAACATGCAAAACCCCATGCGGAATGCTAGAAAATGTGCCTAAGGGATCCACTTCTAGAGATTTGTAGGGATGTTTCTTAAATTTAGGGCGTGGCCTATCAGTAATCTTCACAACATTTGGAGTAGTCATCTTAAAGATTTAGATAGAGTTTGATCAAGAACGGAAAATACCTTTTACGCTTTTAGGGTTCACGGAATGAGTTGAAGAGATCATCAGCTGATTTGAATTCTATGATTGATCCTTGAGAGAGATGAGGCAAGCTTGTTCGCAAAGCTCTTCTTATCTATTTCACTAATGCAAATGTGCAAATGAAGAGCAAATGAACCCTTTTATCACTAAGCAAACCCTAATTTCACATTGCAATAAATGCGCAACTCAAGTCATTCCAGTTGCCTTGTTCTCCTTGTTCTGAGAAAGATCTTTTTCTGGATCAATGAGATATGCTTCGAGTTATTCTTGGTGATTATTGACAATTTATCTTTCTTTCCTCAATCATTTAATCTATCCGCAGATCAAGATTCTTCAATTTTGAATCATACCGGATCTAACTGCAAAGACCTGCTCCTTACAGGATGACTGTAAAACAGGATCAATCTTTAGAAGATTAACCTCTTCTAAACTTCTTGCAGATCTTTCATATTTTTACCAAAACTTATTTAGATGTTTCTCTGAGATGCGTTTCAATCCACCACTTGCCATGTGCCAATTTCAGGCACCAATTGACTGGCTAGGGGAAATAGTTTTCCTTTGTGACTCCCCCTGAGCCAGAGCTCATCTATTCAATTTTCGAAAGGAATATTAGCACCAAATTCTGGTGCAGATCCATCCCCAACATTTTTTGTACTCCTCTTTACCCAAATCTTGTTCATCTCCCTTTGAATTTCATCCGTATTCACTTTTCCTTTTTCTTTGTCTTGGTTTTGATTATGATGCACTGGACCCCTTTTGTCCTGATTCTTACTTCTATAGAATTTGGCAATATGACTGGATCTATTGCAATTGTAGCAAACACTATTTATTTGCATATTTGACTGATATCCTCTTGTTCTACAGTGATTAGCCATATGTCCCATTCTATTATATGCAAAACATCTTCCATTGAATGAATTGTTTATTTGCAAGTTTCTACATTCATGAGATTTGTGACCATACCTTTTGCAATTGAAACACTATCTGGAGAAGGATGAATTAGTCTGATTCATTCTTCTTCTGTACTGATTTGCTTTATGACCAAAGTTATTACAGTTGTGGCAATATCCATTGAAGGATGGATATATTTGAGCATTAGTTTGCCTTACCGGAGATCTTCTAGGCCTGTTCCTTGGATTTCCAGATCTAGAGTTCTTCTGACCGGATCCAGAGCTTTCACCTTTTTCATACCCCAAGCCTTGCTTGTCATCTACCCTCTTTTGGCTTTGAAGAACTTCAAGTTGAGCAGAGCTTATCTTGAATTTCTCTTTGTATTCATTTGTTGTTTGAAGATCCCTTTTAAGAGTGTCAATCTGATGCTCAAGTTGTTCTTCATTGTCTCTAGCTTCTTCAAGATCAGATTCTAGATGTCTGATTATTCTATCCATTTTGTGGTAGTCTTCTATCTTCTCCTTGAGAGATTGTCTTAGATCATCTTCAGTTTTTCTTTTAGTTTATTTATGAAATCATCAACTTGTTTGAGTCTTTCCTTCAATTCATTGACTTCGGAGTGAGATTACTCAAGATCATCTAGGGCAGACTGAAGTTGTTCCCTCATACCATACACATCCATTGGAATTCCCAGATCTTCCTCAAGCTGTTAGGCTCTGTTTGGAGGAACTTGGCTCTAATACCAATTGTTGATAACTGAGAGGTGGGGGTGAATCAGTTATCTTAATTACTTTAACTTTCTGCCCTTCTCAAACAATTAGTGCAGCATCAAATCATATAAGCAAACATAACCATGAAAGCAGAAATAAGATCAATACACATGACATAATAATTTTGACATGGAAAACCCTGTTAAGGGAAAAACCACGGGGTGACTAACCCAAGATTGTATTCTTTGTTAAAAGAATAAGATTGTACAAAATGGCACTTGCGAATTAGGGCTCACTGCCTGAGCACACTGCTCACAAGAGGCTCACTGCCTACAAGAGACTCACTGTCTACAATATATGAAATAACAAGATATTTGAACTGATGAGAAGCATCCACACATGCTGAGGTTCAGTTCCGGTTAGGCTTAATACACTGATCTGCTGCACTTCATTCTTCCTCTTCTTTGGGGCTACTATCCAGTCACATTCTGGACCTGTGTTACTGCTTCCAAATGATTCTCTGCTTTTCTTCACACACCACTTCCCACACAACACACAACTTCACATCCAAATCCATTTGGTATATATATCCACACCAATGATTTCAACACCTTTCTAGTCGGCATCCAGAATAGTCAATATTTTCCTAAACTCTGATCTGTTGGATGAATCCTTGCTTACCAAGTGATGCGTATCAAGGAGATGCTTATAGAAGTCATCAATCATGTTAACCAATCATGAGTGATACCTCAAGAATCTTGATCACCATCAATATCTCATCCGGATTAAGGTTTGATGTTCTGCCAGTCAGTTCTTCCTCTGTCAACTCTGCCAAACAGGAACTCAATGCTTAGGTACTCATATCTCTTCACTCTTTCATCACCGGAGGCTCAATCCTTGGAATCTATCAGTCAAGGTACTCCTCTTGACTTTCCCAAGTCCGCACTTTACTGAGATACTTCCTCTGAGAGATCCGGACCTGACTGTCGGACCTTGCTACATGCTCTGTTCTTGCTTACTGGACCACAATACTTCTTCAATCTGACTTCCAGTATAGGCACACCATGTCCTGCGGATGGGTGGGATGAACTTTGTTGCCATCAATGACAACACTCATGAAGCTATACTATGTCTCTTGCCAACAAGATCAAGTTCAACACTATCCCCTTAGCCCCATTTGACATGGGTTTTCGGGGATTTTGCATTGGAAGTTAAAATGAACATACATGATGAAAAACAAGGGACCCGTGAGCTAAACTTAGTAGGTAAAAGTCTTAGGGGGACTTTTTATGACATAACAACAACCTACATGTTTTGAGGTAAAAGGGAAAGAACATTGGGTTTGTAGGTTAAAGATGTCTCTCTATGGTCTAAAATAGTCCCCTAGAATGTGGTATCAAAAGTTTGATTCATTTTTATTGAAATTGGATTTTGTTAGGAGCGAGGAGGATCATTGTGTTTACATTCATTGTATTGATGATTCTATACTGATCATTGTATTGTATGTTGATGGCAATGTTATTTTTCAATAATACTAAGGGTATGATTAGTGAGCTAAAAGTTCAACTTTCAGGTGCATTTGATATGAAGGATCTTGGAACTGCTAGGTATATTCTAGGTATGGAGATTAGGAGGGACAGAGGTAACATAAAGCTTTGGTTGTCAAAAAGTAAGTATGTGAATACCATTTTGTAGAGGTTTAGTTTGTAGGACTATAACCCAGTTAGAGTTCCTTTACCAATTGGTACTAAGCTTTCATCAGATATGTGTCCAAAGAATGAGGATGATTTTGAGGATATGTCTAAAGTGCTACATGCTAGTGTCTTAGGGAGTTTGATGCATGCAATGGTTTGCACTAGGGCAGATATTGCCCAAGTAGTGGGAATTTTGAGCAGATTTATGTCTAACCCTGGTAGACAACATTAGAATTATGCAAAGAGGGTGCTTAAATATCTTGCAGGTACTCCTGATTATTGTTTGGTTTATTCTGGTATTGATAGTGCTGATAAAACTTTAGACATACAGGGATTTATTGATGTAGATTGGGTAGGTGACTTGGATAGTCAAAGGTCCACTAGTGGCTATGTGTTTACTCTGTTTGGAGGAGTAGTGAGTTGGATGAGTAAGAGGAAGCCCATAGTTGCGTTGTCCACCACCAAAGTAGAGTAGATGACTTTTACTCATGTCTCTAAGGAGGCAGTTTGGTTAAGGAGACTATGTATAGGTATTGGTTTTGATTGTAGGGTCATTCAAATTGGTTGTTATAGACAAAGTGCTATCTGTTTGGCTAAGAATCCTATGTACGAACTAAGCATGTTGATGTTCAGTATCACTTTGTTCAAGAATTTGTTGCAAGTGGATAGATTGAGATGAAGAAGATAGACACTCAAGAGAATGTTGTAGATTCATTGACCAAACCTATGAGCATATAGAAGTTTGTGTGGTGTAGAGAGGCCATGGGCCTTGTTTTCTAGTGCCTGATTATATTTCATTTGTTTTCCTATGGGTTGATTTACAATGTATAATGTCAAGTGCGAAAATGTTAGGATAAGGTGCCATTAACCTTGTAAATCCCAATATTGTATTATTCTATTTTATTATTTGTAATTTGTAATTACTCGTAAGGAAATGTGGTAGTTTCACTGGTATTGGTAATTCCAGATTCATCGATGGTAATTATGGAGTGATATTTACGGTTGGCAATTGTAAAAATCATGAGTAAATGAGGGTAGGCACCACCTTGGGAGAATATTTTATTTTTAGCATGTATGACACATGTCATTATGTTTGGTAAGTGCATGTAAGAGAATCTATGACAAATGTAAGTTGTCATAAGATTCTATGACACTATGACGACATATGATGGATATTTATTATGTGTAAGTTGCTATGTTTAGCCCAAGGCGTCCATCTTGGGAAGATACTCTTTGGTGGAATATATGACGGTTATGATGCATCATAAGATGCTGTAAGAGACCTTATTTAGCCTTGAGCACCAAACTTTGCATGTTTGACTTTGGACAAGTGGCAGGAGCTTGTAAGGAGGCATTTAATATTTGCATGTTTGAGATTCCTAGGAGATAGAAAGTGGATGCCTAGATTGGTGTGAGAGAACTTCTATAAGTATTTTTCCATGTATTTGTTGTAGAATACATATTTATAGGTACTTAGGTGCTGCAGGAATGCTGTCAGATTGAAGACCGGTGGAGAGAGTTGTGTAGTTGATGTATTGTATCACTTTTGTAGATTAATACAAACTTGTGCCTCTTTCTTGGTGGAGTTTTTTACCTAAAAGGGTTTTCTCCACATAAACACTATCTCATTGTGTGATCAGTTTTCAATTTGTGGCTTCTATGTTGCATATTTTATATTGTGTTTGCAATCTCCATTCTCTAATACACTGCTAAAGATCATTAAACTTATTTGAATCAGATTTAGGTTGAGTAGTTGTGTCTTCATTTCTAACAAGGGTTTCACCCTAGAACTTGAGTGCCACCTTCTAGAGGAGTAGCGACTAGCTTTTGGAGGGTGATTTTGGTGTTTGATTGGAGTTAGGGTTTGATATCATCTTCAAATTTGGAGCAAAAACATATTAGACCTGATTCACCATTGTTTTGGTGTGTGGATTCATCATTGAATTAGGGTTTTGGCCCTAAATTTGGAGTGCCAACCTTTGGAGGTGATTGGAGGGTAGTTGTGGAGTCATTTGTCATCATTTTTTAGCATCAAACCCTAGAAGACCTGAGCATATCATTGGGAGAAGCTACTTGGTGAGATTTGAAGATCATTGCACTAAGGGTTCAAGCCCTAAACTAGGCACCATACCTTGGTGGGCAAATTCCATCATTCAGAGGTCATTTTGGCATTGATGGTATGTATAAACCCTAGGGTTTATCTCAGATTTGTAGACAACATCTATTTGGACATGATTGACTTGTTTGCCCATGCTTGTGAGGTAATTTTAGACTTCATCATTTTTGATTTATAATAGCATACATCTGATCCAAAATTTCAATCATCGTGATTGTAATTTGGTGTTGATTCATTATGTATTTCATTAAGTAATTCAACTATGATGTTAGAAAACATATTGGCATGATTTATATGATGTTTTGGTATGTTTACTTGGCTTCTATAAGTGTTTATATAAGTCTGATATAAAATCAGAACTTTATAAATTAGGGTTTTTGGATCAGATTTAGAAAATCAAAAGTTAGGGAAAAACTTAGAACCCAAAAATTAGAAATTTTAGTTAATATCCTATTTGGGATATTATAGTGGTATCAAAGATAAACATTTTGCCATTTGGAGGGTTTAACTTGATCATATGCAGCCAGGAGAAGGTTCAAAGAGGTACTACTTTATAAGAAGAGCAGGTCAAAAATAAGAGATCCAAGAAGATGGCAATCCTTTTATAGGTACATGACAAGTGGATATGGAAAGAGATAGAGGTGGTAATGGAAATGAAAGTCTTAGGAGACTTGAGTAGCCAAACATGGAACATATATTGAATACCATTACCCAACAACAACAACAAATGATGTACACATTCATGCAATCACAAAAACAACTACTTACAACCTTTGGTCAAATGCAACAAATGAGGGTAAATCAACCTACTCCAGAAGAGGACAGAAATATAGAGAATAATAATGTAGGTAGAACAACTACTAGTGTTTTAGATAGGCCACATCATCCTACATTTGTGGAAAGAGGAGAAGAAGAGACATCCAAAGAAGAAGAAGATACACACATAACCGGTTGCCTATGATGAGTACCATACACTTCTAGCAGATGTTAGGAATGAGGTCACTTTGAATCAATATATGAATCAGAAAAAAGATAAGAGGAAAGTCAAACTAAAAAGAATACCAAAGAAGAAACACAAGGAGTACAAACAAGCTTTGAACAAAATTCCTCTTCCTAATTTTGATGGTAGTGGTAAGAGTACAACCCATGCTTGGATACAAAGTTGGATACATTCTTGACACTCAAACCAATGCTGGAAAGGATGTAATTCAATTTGCAACCATGCATTTAGAGGGAGTAGCATATGATTGGTGGCATCATGAACTTGTGACACAAAACCATGCAATGGTTCATTCTTATGAGGAGTTTACAAATAAACTCATTGCTAGGTTTGACAGGAAAGATGTGGAAATCTATTATAGAGAGTTGGCACAAATGAGACAAATTGGGCATGTGGATTCACTACAACAGAACAGGCATTTAGCGCCTAAAATAGTGCCAGAATTTAGTGCAATTAAGCTCAAGAATTGGACACTTTTCCTGGCACAAAACTTGGCGCAAGATTGCATGCTTACTTCTGTGCCAGATTTAATGCCGACTTTAGCGCCAGATTTAGTGCCAGAAAGCAATAGCTAGATTTGGCACCAGATTTAGCACCAAATTTGACACCCAATTTGGCTTCTAATTTTGCTTCCAAGTTTGCTTCTTGTTTTGCTTCCATTTTTGCTTCCAGTGTTGCTTCTAATTTTGCTTCCAGATTTGCTTCCAATTTACCGCCAGATTTGGCACCCAATTTGGCTTTTGATTTTGCTTCTAGTTTTGCTTCTTGTGTTGCTTCTAGTTTTACTTCTGGTTTTGCTTCTAGGTTTGCTTATGGTTTTGCTTCAATTTTTGCTTCTAGTTTTGCTTTCAATTTTGCTTCCAGATTTGCTTCCAATTTAGCACCGGATTTGGCACCCAATTTGGCTTCTAATTTTGCTTATGGTTTTGCTTCTTGTGTTGCTTCCAAGTTTGCTTCTAGTTTTGCTTCTGGTTTTGCTTCCGATTTTGCTTCCAATTTAGTGCTGGATTTGGCTTCTAGTTTGGCTTCTGATTTTGCATTTGGTTTGGCTTCTTGTGTTGCTTCCAGGTTTACTTCCAGTTTTTCTTCTGGTTTTGCTTCCAGGTTTGCTTCCAGTTTTGCTTCTGATTTTGCTTCCAGGTTTGCTTCAGGTTTTGCTTCCATTTTTTCTTCCATATTTGCTTCCATTTTTGCTTTTAGGTTTGCTTCCAGTTTTGCTTCAATTTAGCACTAGATTTGGCACCCAATTTAGCTTCCAATTTTGCTTCCATGTCTACTCCCATTTTTGCTTCTAGTTTTGCTCTCAATCATGCTTCATACTTTTCTTCTTGTATGGCATCGAAAATAGCTTCTTTTTTGGCTTCCTAATTAATGCCAAGGTTTGCTTCCATTATGACCTCCTTTGTTTCTTTGGGTTTTGCTTCCAATTTAACAAGATAATTATATAAAAAACAAGATACTGATTATAAAATAATAAGATAATTATTATAACATGATCATCATCTATAATTAAAACCAGTGAGTCAAATATCTATAATTTAATTGAATTTTACAACATCCATCCTGAGCAGTAAATTAAAATCATCATACGTAATAAATATCCATCCAAAAATCATCGACCACTTTCAATATATATAAATTGACAAGTCAATACTGATAAGATCGTCATCATATATAACTAAAACAAGTGAAAGTTAAATACGCCAGTAGATCAATAACATATCAAAGTGATACATGTCCAACAGTCAACATAAGTCCAAATGATATATGTACAAATGATATAAGTAAAAATGATAAATTATGTAACTCAAAATGATACAAGTCAAGATGATACATGTCCAAATGATATAAGTCAAATTGATACATGTGAAAATGATAAAACTCAATAATATGGTACTGCAAGCCGTGAAAATGATACATATGATAGTAACCATGAAAAGAGGCATCATAATGATATATCAACAATGATCCATGATGCAATCTATATGATCATGAATGTCACTGGCTACTACCAGCACCTACCTCATCATCATCATCACCATTGTGATCATCATCATCATGATCATCATCGTCGTCATCATCATCATCATTGGCCTCGTTGTCTTTTGTATCTGCATCATCATCATCCTCTGCCATGTGATCTATACCAGAACTAATATAATCTGGATCTATATCATTAGGATCATCTTCATCTTCTGGAAGACCTGTGTTCTGCAAAAAAAAACATTTAAAATGAAAAGTTATTATTTATTTCATTTAATAATTTATTTTTTTGTTATATATCTAATATTCCAACATATGAAACGAAACCATAATCATATTACATCATATCAAAGTGCACATACCATAATAAAATTTCAAAAAAGTTATAGCTAATATGTCTTTCCAATGATGTAAAACATGCAACAATTCTAATAAACGTTACTAAAGATCATAAAAAAATTTATTATACAATTTAACTATCAACTATAAATTCTATTACATAAGCTTATGTGCCACAAATTGCATGGTCAATGTATGTTCTTTTTCACTATTAATCTAATAACCTGCATTAGACATAAACATTAAAGAGTTTTTAAGTAGGAGTTGATTAAATTCTCTTACATTTCATTAATGAATGTACAGTTTTTTTTCAATAATTATTTATCTTAAGGTTCATGAGTAACCTTAAGATAAAAGTCTAATAGTTGTTCCATGGGGCATGTTTAACAAACCAAATGCAATTGCCAACTTTTCACCATGGTGGTAGAGAAATAATTCTTTTTCCCATCCTTCCACAACATTAAGTAAATTCTTAAATCTGGAAAATACCTTACCGCCTTCATCTTCCAAGCCAATTTCTCCAACTTTGCACAGGTCCCCTTTGTCTATGGATGTGATCTGTCTCCTATACAAAAAAGCATTTACCATTTTATGCCCTTCAATCCAACTACATCTGGGCATTTTTTAATTCCTCTATCTTTCATCAATCTCATTACCTCACTACACTTGCTCACTTGTGGATAGATGTTTGAGAGAAGAACATAAGTTGTGCATCATTTTTAGGATCCAAATCAAAAACTAGTGTTGTTGTAAATACTCTTAAGCCTATATTCATATGTGATCTATAGGCACCAAGAAAACACATGCATACAACCAGCACAGATTTAACAGGTATTTCAATGATAAAGTTTAGGGTGTCTTCAAGATAGCCAGCATGAGCAAGGAGGTCAACCATGCACATACACAGAGAGGCCAACGGGGTGCTGATCTCCTAGCAAATCAAGGGGTTGAGCAGGAAACAGGGGAGGAATGCTTTTTTGAAGGGCAGTGTTTTGAGGATTCGAGAAAGATGCTAATCAAGGACTATGGGGATTTAGGAATTTCATAGGTATAGCTCAAGGTTGGAGATCTTAGAAGAATCGATGGCATGGCTTTCTCCAAGATAGGAAATCCCATAGGAGATAGGAAGTACTATCCCCAGTCTGGTTCAATTAGGGAAGAGTCAATCAAGCATTCCTTTTCCAGAAGTGAGGATGGTTCAGACAAGAAAAAAGCATCGTAAAACCTACAACTTTCAGACAATGTGAGTAAGTCATGAGGAAGGTAATTGAGAGAAACTTCCTATTTTAGGAGGATGGCTCGAAGTCTCCCACAACAATGGTGGGTAGAAAACACTTCAGAGTTCATTACGAGTGCTTGGAGGAGTCAGTGGACCAGTAAGTCTTCCACTTATTCAGTACAAAGGAGGAGGGGCTATGCAATGCCATCAAAGAGATTACAGGGATAAGGGGAGCATAAGGCAGCCATATCCATGACGGTGTCCTTTTAAAGTGTTTCTAAATGAATGTCATCCAAGCCATAGGGTCTCTTGCTAGGGCATCAAGATTTACGGGTTTTCTGGTCAATGAGGGGATTAGGGATGATGTTATTATTGTAGGCCAACACACCAACCCAAATCCAAAAAAAGGTTTCATTTGTAGAGTCTTCAACGTGGAGGCAATCAAGAAGAAGAAAACTAAAGAAGCCCTCAAGATCTTCAGAGAGGGACTAGAAAACTACGACATGACTACTTTTGCAAACTTTGTAAGCCTATATGGCGATCTGTTCTCAGCAGAATAGCTAGAACGAATTAACTCCCTCGTGGATGGGATAAACTCCATCTCAAAGGCTATGTAACTTTTGATATTTTGATGTAACTTATCATCCTCATGAATGCAAACATCATCGCAAATGTTGGAAACACATCCTTGGTTCAAATTGACATCTAGCTCATTAACAAAGAGATTAGAAACTTTAGGTATACCAAGAAGAAAGTCAAGATCATGTATCTCAAGTTTGACTCTTACATCCATGCTTTCGTTAGTGAGACTATCCTTAAGAGTACACTTGTGGTAGTTGAAAACTCACATTTACATGACCAACAATTAAGAAAATTGTGCCTATATCATGATTAACACTAAGATCTACAAGTTTTGTCCCCATGGAGTGTACATTTGCAACACTACACAAGCACAAAAGTCTTCAATTACATCTTCAAGATGGTCATCACAATCATCTAGTTCATCATACAAGGAAATTGGTTGAAGAGGAGGAGTTAGACAATTAACTTCCAGGAACACTAAGTGGTACCCTTCCATTAGCCTCAAGGGTTTGGTAAAAAACATAGTGGCCCTAGTTAGCAGGTTGTATGGGGAGAAGGATGCTTCTCATTTTCAAGAATCCTAAGTCTCATTGCTACATATGTTGCTTAAAGAAGGGCCAATTTTAAACTAGGTAGTTGTTTTGTCACTCACTTTGTGCAATGAAATGATGAGAGTCGAGTCTGCTTATATCACGGTAGATTTGCATACAGCAACCTCCAATATAATAACACCAGACAATGCACACTTAAATTTACGGTACCTTAGCCCAGACATGATGCTATAGAAATATGAAGGTACCTCCTACTAAAGATGTCATGCCATAGACCAGATACCACTGTACAATATATATCACATCTACAGTAACAATTTCCTTCCAAATGTAGGGTTTCAATCTATGATTAACATGCATAGACCTTTCTAGTGTTTACAAGATAATTTCTTAGTCAACACCATACTAGTGTCCAGAAGATGTTTCCACAGTTAAAATAAGAAATTAATGCTACTTTGTAAACAATAAGCAAGCCTTCAAAGAGATTAAAGTTTCCATTTACATCCATGCACAATAACTTAATCAACCCTTAGGATTTTATGGACAATGAAACAGAAGGTCCTATATTCCATTTATGAGTCCTCTATCCAAATGATGCAGTGATCACAAGTACATAATACCTACTATTCTATGGGTAGTGCTCAGTCATTCAAACACAAGGAAGTCCATACTAAGATAAATTTGTTCACAAATAGTCTCCAATTTAACAAATACTAGTTTGAAATCACATTTCTAAGTTAGTACAAGTCATTACAATGAACTCAAAGGTCATTCTCATCAAACGAATGCCTTCACAATAGACTATTCTAGTTAGAAGTACAATACAACTATTGCAATGTGTTATGGGAAATCGTGCATGAATATCAAATATATCAATTAATACCCAATAACTCAATGAAATAAGAAACAAAGAAGATCAAACAAACAAAGAACTCAAACCTTACAAACCTCTTTATTTTGTGGCTTCCATTGGTCACCTATCTCAAATGATCTTGTGTATGAATATGGCCCTCAGAAGGTGCACTTCCTTGCTATTTCCAAGATGTCAAGTGGGAATGTCTATGATAGGTTCACAATGAAGAGATTCTTCAACATAATTGCAATGATAAAAGGGTGATCGCAAGCTATGGAATGGTTTGGTGCCAAAGGCGCGCTGTAATTCCTGTAGAGTAAGTTTACTAAAAGCTTGGATTATAGAAATGGAGGAATAAGTTTGTACTTATAGACTTGTGAGAGAGAAGATCAACGGTATAGGATGAATAAGAAGATCAACGGTAGAGGAAGCTTGAGAGAATGTGCACGAATAGGAAGAGGACAAGTGTCCTGCTCTATTTTGCATGAGAGGAATTGATAAAATAGAAGAATGAGTTAACTAAAGAGATAAATCAATTAACAAAATAGATTAATCAGTTAAGTGATTAGAATTAGAAGAGTTAACTAATTAGAACTAGAGAATAAATATTGCATGACGATGAGAAGATATTTTAGCTCAATTAAATATTTGGAATATTCAATTGTATGTGCACAAGGATTGAATTATATTTAGAGATAACTCAATTTTTAGAGGAAATGGACAACTTAAATAAATATTTGAATTTATTTAAATTTAGAGAATATATTATTGGAAGAAACAATTAAATAATTGGTTTTATTTAATTTAGAATGATTTTAGAAGAACTAATTAAATAATTCATATTATTTAATTTGTTGGAAGATTTGGAGGAATTTAATTAAATAAATAATTTTATTTAATTTGTTGGAAGAATATGGATCAAATAAATAAATTTGTTTATTTATTTATTAATAGAGGAATTTAGATGAAATAAATATTAAGAATATTTATTCAGAAGAGTTGTGTCAATTTCAGGTGTATACACAATGTTACACAACCGTATGCAATTGACAAAACCCATTCTTTCCAAGAGTCAACTGGTAATCAAATACAATCATGTAGTGTTGTTTCAACATTGTATTCCATTGTGGCTTCAGTAATGCAAACCTCATAACCTTGGAGGGAGTGTTGGGGGCAAGTTGACTTGAACCAAGGATCCAAAACCATCCCAAAACCCTACCTAGGAGTGGCATTATTAATCCCAAGAAGACCTCGCATACATAATTGAGAGAGTGGACATTTATAGGTAAAATACCAACACCATTAGGGTTTACAACCATTTCAAAAAAGATAACCATGAACCAAACTAGGTTTCCTCAAGACTCATGGTATGTTGCAATGATAGCATTCTAGCAATTCTAGCCAGGGTTTGAAACTCCACCTCAAACTGTGACCAAATTAATGTAGCTTCCTTCATGATATAAATCCAAAACACAATAACCAATAGTTTGCCATAGTTCATAAGTCCCATGATCTTAAGTCTGAACTCTCACAGTTAACAATATTTTCCTCATCCAAACCCTTTAGCATAGGCTTTCACAAGACCACATATAGTTACACAAGTTAAAGGAAATGTTTCACCAAAATGGTCAGTGTAATTTTGCAAGAATGGATGACAAGGAGCTTTACTTCAAAGAAAGGTTAGCTTAGTTGAAGAAGACCAGTTGGTGATTTGATTCTTAGTCTCCAACCCAAACAACAAGACACTCAGCCAACATGATGAGCACACCCAAAGTCTCCCTTCCTCTAAATCACTTACAGTCCAACCATCAACCTTCCTTCCTTGACCCCAAGGAAAAAAGAAGAATTCCCCCCCAAAATGGTTCCCCACTCCTTCCTTTTCTCCCTCACATACCCCCAAACCAAGCACATTAAAGACTAGTACTTCCCAAAGTTGTTATGGTAGAGGAGAGTTAATGCCTACTGCCAATGATGACTCCTCAACAAAAAAAAATGTGCATATTAAAATTTAAATGTCCACTATTATATTTCAAAGGTTTGAAATATAACCAACAACGTAATTGTAATGCATGCCCCCCTTTAAGTTTTATAATAAAAGGTTAGGAAACAAAGACTTGAGATAAACCCTTTAGTCTATTCACTTAGGAGACCACTTGAAAACTCAATGATAACTACATCCACATGATCAACAAGAATGACAAGCGACCTATGAATAACAATCCACTTGAGTCAAAAAGATAAGAAGACCAATAGAAACTAAACACAACAAATAGAGTACAACTGTAACTATTTGTCTCAAGTATCACTCTATAACCTCTTCAAAGATTATTGAAACTCAACACAAGAAATGCAAATTGGCATATTAACACAACAATATCCAACTAAGTTATTGAAACTCAACTATTGATACCTCGTTCTCCATCCAAATTACAAAATCAGTCCACTTTTTGCTTTGTAACATTTCCTTTTCAAATTGTGTTGGTTGCCGGCCATATTTCTCCTCCTGTCAAAACATGGCACATGGACTAGTTAAACTAATTAATATGCAATCATTTACTTTTTCCTAGGAAATAAAAAAATACCATTTAACATATTAAATATACTTACAAATGTACAGATCAAGGCCTGTAAACCTTTCTGGCCACTGTGATGAGTGGCACGAAGTTTGTCAAGCCAAGCCTTCGAGGCCTTGTCCTGAAACATATACTAATTCAATTTAATTATGCACAAATAAAATTTAAAAATCATTTAATAAATTTGATAAAATCTTATGAGCAAATTCAAATACCCGTGTACTCTCCTCACTGAACTTCCTCCATGCATCGGACTTCTCATATGCTTTTACAAGCTCTTTCCATACTTTTAGACTTACATCAATTGGCCTTTTTTGAGCCTTAGCTCAGGAGGGGTTTTTTTATCTTCTTTATTTGGTTGCACTGAAATCTCTTGCAGTTTTGAGACATTCATAGCTTTATTTTCTTTACAGACCAACCTGTGCCAAATTCAGTCTCCATGTCATGGATAACTACTTTTTGCAGGTGCATGGGTATCTTTGAGAATGACAAATATAGATGGTCTTTGAACCATTCAAGGCATGATTCCTTCAACATATTCACAAACATTTTTCTAGCATTTGTCATTCAGACTTCCCATGAAACCACATCGTATTCTATCTTGGTATCATAGCTACCAATGCAAGATGCAAAACATGGGTTGCTGGTCGAAGAAGTCTGTCCCAGGAGTGGTTGGGACAGTGGAAGTCTCTTCTCCCTGTTCAACATTCTTAGTGGTTATTGATATTGATTTCCTCCTGGATCTTTTGCTCTATCTAGGACTGGTTGGGGAATCAATTGATTCCCTTTGACACTGTTGATTTGGTTGCAATGTTTTAGGGGTTTTACTAGATCATTTTTCTATGTATCTGACAAGCATGGTCAAGTTCGTACCATCCAATTTGTTCACTGCCTCTACCCCCAATATGGAAGCTAATGCCTCTTTATCTTTGTTAGTCTCATGTCCCTATATATATATATATATATATATATATATATATATAAAATAAATTTCTTCTTTTAAATTTAGAAATAGAAAACTAAATACTCAAAATCAAAGAAACAATGGAAACATTTATAAATCTATAAATTGACAGTGAATTACCTCATTGTGGCCAGAGTTTGCTCCCTTCCCTCTATTGCTTGACATTTTGAGGTAACCTAGGACAAATTTTTTTCATCCAGTCTGTGGAGGCAATTGTAGCTAGGTATGAATTAACAGCATGCTTGACCAATTGTAGCCAAAAACAAATCCTAATAGCTCGTATTTTGGGTATGATATACAAAGAGACCTTATTTGACAGGCCTTCCAAAAATGGTAAATGCAAGTTATACTACAAGCAAGGATAATTAACAACATTACTACTCAAATTTACCCTAAAGTGTGAGTACAACATCTTAGAAAAATTTTCTTTGAGCTCAAAATTCTATCAAAATCGATAAAAACCTAGGTCAAGAGTAAATTGCTTAGCAATTGGAACTTACTTGCTAAAAGGCAGATGAACAAGCTTGATTGAATGGCTGAGGTAGCTAGAAACCCCAAATTTAGTAGCTAGCTAAAGCAATTTTTTATCTTCTGGATGTCTAGAACCAAAAATAAATACAATACAAATTCACGGATCCATTGTAGAAACTTTTTAGTAACTTTCATTTTTGACCTAATAAAGTCATCGCTTCACAACCTACAATTCTTAGTAGGAAACCTCAAACAGAGGCAGCATACACTATATTGTGGGCTTAAATGTATTAACTTGAATTTGTGTTTTTTTTGTGTGGTATGTTTTAACATAGGCGGGATTTTATGTTTTTGGATTCATTAGTCAGCGCTAAAGTTGACGTCTCTAACGCCAACTTTCAACCCTAAACGTAATCTCTTTGGGGCACAAAAACTGGTGCAAAATGCACCTAGCTGTGCCAAACCAAAATGTTCCTCATGCCAACATGCCAATTATACCTAGACTTCAACGAATGTTTCATTGCAAGTCACTTGCACAATTGATGGACTGGCATGCAAAGAACAAGAGTAAAGATTCAGGAGTAAAGATCCCTCAACCCTAAACCCTAATCCCTCAACCCTAAACCCTAATCCCTTATCGCTAAACCTTAAACCCTATCCCTAAAGCCTCAACCCTCAACACTTGAACCTTAAATCCTAAATCCTATCCCTAAACCCTCAACCCTAAATACTATTCCTTAAACCCTAATCCCTCAACTCTAAACACTAATACCTAAACCATAAACTCTAAACCCTAAACCTTAAACCCTAAACCCTAAACCCTAAACCCTCAACACTATACCTTAAACCCTAATTCCTCAACCCTCAACCCTCAACCCTAATCTTAAAGCTAAACTTAAAGCTTCCACTCATTCCACCATCCCCAAGGGATCTAGAAATGCAAAATTAGATGCCTCTACTAATAAAGCCAAACATCTTAAGGGTCCTCATGCCTCAGGACATAAAAATAAAGAGTCAAAGAAAAATCAATCCAAAAAGTTATCCAAGCCCATACCTCCACAAGCAAAGTCCAAAACCAAAGTGGTATGGGTACCTAAGCAACAAGAAATCAAGTTAAATGAGGCATCTACCTCTAAAAACTCCCAACCATCTACTCCCATCTCAAATTCCCATTCCACTCAAAAGTGTCAAAACATTCCATCCCACAAGCAAAACAAAAGTAATAAATGCCTAAGTCTATGTGGGTTCCTAAATCCCTTCATCATCCATCTCCTAAGCAAACATCTCCATTGCACCCTACACCACCTTTGCATCACAAGCTTCAACATTTATCGCGATGTGTGCAACCATTGGTCATGGTTCCCTTCCATTCCACAATAAATCTACCATCATTCATCCACTATCCTAAATACCCTCCACATACCATCCCTATGGTCCATGCTTTGGCATAAGTCTGACATAATCCACTATTTTCTCTACATAATCCACTTTTCTCCCCTCTAGAATCCATGTCATAATCCACTATCTGCCTAATCCATTTTCCTTCCATGTATTCCTTACCAACATCAATGAGGGCACTCGACATGGTCCATGTGAGGACATCATTCTCTAATGGGACTATAACCTTTCAGTGCAGTGTAACGCATCCTTCAACCCTCAACCCTAAACACTACCTTAAACCCTAATCCCTCCACCCTAAACCCTAATCCCTCAACCCTAAATGCTATCCCTAAAGCCTGAAGCCTCAACCCTTAAACCTTAAACCCTAAACCCTATCCCTAAACCCTCAACCCTAAACACTATACCCTAAACCCTAATCCCTTATCGCTAAACCTTAAACCCTATCCCTAAAGCCTCAATCCTCAACACTTGAACCTTAAATCCTAAACCCTATCCCTAAACCCTCAACCCTAAACACTATGCATTAAACCCTAATCCCTCAACTCTAAACCCTAATCCCAAAACCCTAAACCCTAAACCCTCAACCCTCAACACTATACCTTAAACCCTAATCCCTCAACCCTCAACCCTCAACCCTCAACCCTAATCTTAAAGCTAAACTTAAAGCTTCCACTCATTCCATAATCCCCAAGGGATCCAAAAATGCAAAATTAGATGACTCTACTGATAAAGCCAAACATCCTAAGGGTCCTCATGCCTCAGGACATAAAAACAAAGAGTCAAAGAAAAATCAATCCAAAAGGTTATCCAAGCCCATACCTCCACAAGCAAAGTCCAAACCCAAAGTGGTATGGGTACCTTAGCAACAAGAAATCAAGTTAAATGAGGCATCTACCTCTAAAAAATCCCAACCATCTACTCCCATCTCAAATTTCCATTCCGCTCAAAAGTGTCAAAATATTCCATCCCACAAGCAAAACAAAAGTAATAAAACACCTAAGTCTATGTGGGTTCCTAAAGCCCTTCATCATCCATCTCCTAAGCAAACATCTCCATTGCACCCTAAACCACCTCCACATCACAAGCTTCAAAGTTTATTGCGATGTACAACCATTAGTCATGCTTCCCTTCCATTCTGCAATAAATCTACCATCATTCATCCATTATCCTACATACCCTCCACATACCATCCCTATGTCCATGCTTTGGCATAAGTCTGACATAATCCACATTAGAATCCACTATTTTCCCTACATAATCCACATCGTATTCCACTTTTCTCCTCTCTAGAATCCACGTCACAATCCACTATCTGCCTAATCCATTTGCCTTCCATGTATCCCTTACCAACATCGATGAGGGCACTCGACATGGTCCATATGAGGACATCATTCTCTAATGGGACTATAACCTTTCAGTGCAGCATAACACATCCTTCAACCCTCAACCCTAAACACTATACCTTAAACCCTAATCTCTCCACCCTAAACCCTAATCCCTCAACCCTAAACGCTATCCCTAAAGCCTGAAGCCTCAACCTTAAACCTTAAACCCTAAACCCTCAACCCTAAACACTATACCTTAAACCCTAATCCCTTAACCCTAAACCCTAATCCCTTATCGCTAAACCTTAAACCCTATCCTTAAAGCCTCAACCCTCAACACGTGAACCTTAAATCCTAAACCCTATCCCTAAACCCTCAACCCTAAACACTATGCCTTAAACCCTAATCCCTCAACCCTAAACCCTAATCCCTAAACCCTAAACCCTAAACCCTCAAACCTAAACCCTAAATCCTCAACCTTCAACACTATACCTTAAACCATAATCCCTCAACCCTAATATTAAAGCTAAACTTAAAGCTTCCACTCATTCCACCATCCTCAAGGGATCCAGAAATACAAAATTAGATGCCTCTACTGATAAATCCAAACATCCTAGGGGTCCTCATGCCTCAAGACATAAAAACAAAGAGTCAAAGAAAAATCAATCTAAAAAGTTATCCAAGCCCATACCTCCACAAGAAAAGTCCAAAACCAAAATGGTATGGGTACCTAAGCAACAAGAAATCAAGTTAAATGAGGCATCTACCTCTAAAAAATCCCAACCATCTACTCCCATCTCCAATTCCCATTCTACTCAAAAGTGTCAAAACATTCCATCCCACAAGCAAAACAAAAGTAATAAAATGCTTAAGTCTATGTGGGTTCCTAAATCCCTTCATCATCCATCTCCTAAGCAAACATCTCCATTGCACCCTACACCACCTCCACATCACAAGCTTCAATGTTTATCGTGGTGTATGCAACCATTGGTCATGGTTCCCTTCCATTCCGCAATAAAACTACCATCATTCATCCATTATCCTACATACCCTTCACATACCATCCCTTTGGTCCATGCTTTGGCATAAGTCCAACATAATCCACATCATAATACACAATTTTCCGTACACAATCCACATCATAATCCATAATTTTCTGTACATAATCCACATCATAATCCACTATTTTCCGTACATAATCCACATCATAATCCACTTTTTCTCCCCTCTAGAATCCACATCATAATCCACTATCTGCCTTATCCATTTGCCTTCCATGTATCCCTTACCAACATCGATGAGGGCACTTGACATGGTCCATGCGAGGACATCATTCTCTAATGGGACTATACCATTTTAGTGTAGCGTAACGCATCCTTCAACCCTCAACCCTAAACACTATACCTTAAACTCTAATCCCTCCACCGTAAACCCTAATCCCTCAACCCTAAATGCTATCCCTAAAGCTTGAAGCCTCAACCCTTAAACCTTAAACCCTAAACCCTATCCCTAAACCTTCAACCCTAAACACTATACCTTAAACCCTAATCCCTTATCTCTAAACCTTAAACCCTATCCCTAAAGCCTCAACCCTCAACATTGAACCTTAAATCCTAAACCCTATCCCTAAATCCTCAACCCTAAACACTATGCCTCAAACCCTAATCCCTCAACTCTAAACCCTAATCCCTAAACCCTAAACCCTCAACACTAAACCCTAAACCCTAAACCCTTAACCCTCAACACATACCTTAAACCCTAATCCCTCAACCCTCAACCCTCAACCCTAATCTTAAAGCTAAACATAAAGCTTCCACTCATTCCACCATCCCCAAGGGATCCAGAAATTTAAAATTAGATGCCTCTACTAATAAAACCAAACATCCTAAGGGCCCTCATGCCTCAAGACATAAAAACAAAGAGTCAAAGAAAAATCAATCCAAAAAGTTATCCAAGCCCATACCTCCACAAGCAAAGTCCAAAACTAAAATGGTATGGGTACCTAAGCAACAAGAAATCAAGTTAAATGAGGCATCTACCTCTAAAAAATCCCAACCATCTACTTCCATCTCAAATTCCCATTCTACTCAAAAGTTTCAAAACATTCCATCCCACAAACAAAACAAAAGTAATAAAACACCTAAGTCTATGTGGGTTCCTAAATCCCTTCATCATCCATCTCCTAATCAAACATCTCCATTGCACCCTACACCACCTCCGCATCACAAGCTTCAACATTTATCGTGATGTGTGCAACCATTGATCATGGTTCCATTCCATTCTGCAATAAATCTACCATCATTCATCCACTATCCTATATATCCTCCACATACCATCCCTATGGTCCATGCTTTGGCATAAGTCTGACATAATCCACATCATAATCCACTTTTCTCCCCTCTAGAATCCACGTCATAATCCACTATATGCCTAATCCATTTGCCTTCCATGTATCCCTTACCAACGTCGATGAGGGCACTCGACATGGTCCATGCGTGAGGACATCATTCTCTAATGGGACTACAACCTTTTAGTGCACCGTAACTTATCCTTCAACCCTCAACCCTAAACACTATACCTTAAACCCTAATCCCTCCACCCTAAACCCTAATCCCTTAACCCTAAACTCTATCCCTAAAGCCTGAAGCCTCAACGCTTAAACCTTAAACCCTAAACCCTATCCCTAAACCCTCAACCCTAAACACTATACCTTAAACCCTAATCCCTCAACCCTAAACCCTAATCCCTTATCGCTAAACCTTAAACCCTATCTCTAAAGCCTCAACCCTCAACACTTGAACCTTAAATCCTAAACTCTATCCCTAAACCCTCAATCTTAAACACTATGTCTTAAACCCTAATCCCTCAACTCTAAACCTTAATCCCTAAACCCTAAACCCTAAACCCTCAACACTCAACACTATACCTTAAACCATAATCCCTCAACCCTCAACCCTCAACCCTAATCTTAAAGCTAAACTTAAAGCTTCTACTCATTCCACCATCCCCAAGGGATCCAGAAATTCAAAATTAGATGCCTCTACTGATAAAACCAAACATCCTAAGGGTCCTCATGCTTCAGGACATAAAAATAAAGAGTCAAAGAAAAATCAATCCAAAAATTTATCCAAGCCCATACCTCTACAAGAAAAGTCCAAAACCAAAATGGTATGGGTGCCTAAGCAACAAGAAATCAAGTTAAATGAGGCATCTACCTCTAAAAAATCCCAACCATCTACTCCCATCTCAATTCCCATTCCGCTCAAAAGTGTCAAAACATTCCATCCCACAAGAAAAATAAAAGTAATAAAAAACCTAAGTCTATGTGGGTTCCTAAAGCCCTTCATCATCCATCTCCTAAGAAAACATCTCCATTGCACCCTACACCACCTCCGCATCACAAGCTTCAACATTTATTACGATGTGTGCAACCATTGGTCATGGTTCCCTTCCATTCCACAATAAATCTACCATCATTCATCCACTATCCTACATACCCTCCACATACCATCCCTATGGCCCATGCTTTGGCATAAGTCTGACATAATCCACATCATAATCCACTATTTTCCCTACATAATCCACATCATAATCCACTTTTCTCCCCTCTAGAATCCATGTCATAATCCACTATCTACCTAATCCATTTGCCTTGCATGTATCCCTTACCAACATCGATGAGGGCACTCGACATGGTCCATGTGAGGACATCATTCTCTAATGGGACTATAACCTTTTAGTGCAGCATAACGCATCCTTCAACCCTCAACCCTAAACACTATACCTTAAACCTTAATCCCTCCACCCTAAACCCTAATCCCTCAACCCTAAATGCTATCCCTAAAGCCTGAAGTCTCAACCCTTAAACCTTAAACCCTAAACCCTATACCTAAACCCTCAACCCTAAACACTATACCTTAAACCCTAATCCCTCAACCCTAAACCCTAAACCCTAATCCATCAACCCTAAACTCTAATCCCTTATCACTAAACCTTAAACCCTAATCCCTTATGTTAGCCTAATAACAATAGGAATGACTATTTTGCATTAGAAGGACACTCGGCGATGACTAAAAGGGTTTCTAATAATTTAGATTACCCTGATATCGGGTAAACTTCATATTGTTCTACCTGAAACATTAAGTAAGACAAAAGGGATCTATGCAATATCGGTGAGGTTACTAAATGTCTTCTCGACTGAATAAGAGAACTAAAGGGACACTATGTATCAAAAAGACATTTAGTGAGTCTTGGTGATCAGTTATGAATATATAAACAAAGATGACACCAAATGAAGCACACAGATCGACTTGAAACTAGGAGAGTCCTACTGATGCAATCTGACATTTTGAAATTCAAAAAATGTATTGCATTCATTTCCCATGATGGACATTAATGGCCACATGAACGAACATTATATGAACAATTTTGATTGAAAAGGATTGAACTTCTTAGAACCAATTTTTTTTACATGTCTCACCAACCTCTTCACACTTATCCTCTGTATACCATGGAAATTGGCCACATTATAGTTTTGTGATTAAAACAATTTATGAAAATTTGTGTGACAAGATCCATATTAACTCCTATTACTAAAACATGTGTGACAAAATCTTATCAGAACAATTACATTTATGAACAAATCCTCATAATATCTTTTCCTAAGTGTATCGTCCTAGCAACACTTCATCGTTGGAACCCTATTTATAGCTCCATCGACAACCCTATGAAAAACAATTTACAACCTTATCTGTCTAAAAATACCCTGTCGAGCTAACCTTTGAAGTCCTTCCCCTGATAGAACAATATAGCCAACTACAGTGAGCTCATCACTGCAACACATAGTCATCGGTAGGATAGATATTCATATTCCCCCAATGACCCAATATAACTGTGGGTTGTCCAAAATTAGACATAATCGGCCGAACATGCCCTCATCGTTGGAGTTCCCATCATAGTCCCATTGATAGTCCTATAAACATAACTCATAGCCATATTGGTCTAACAATATCCTATTGGCCTAACTCTTAAGAGTCCCTCACTGATAGACCGATAAAATCAACAAAAGCTAGCACATCATTGTGACTCATAAACATCGGCGGAACAAATGCTTATTTTCCCCTGATAACCCAATATGACCATAAGTTACCCAAAGGTGCAATATCGCCCAAGCTAAGGTACATCAGGGTAACATTACCTGGCATCCCACCGATACACCAACATAAAGAGTTCATCGATAAAGGAAGCTGACATCGGTGAAATATAAATGACAGTCTCAACGATGCAACAATAATAATTATTGTGACATCCCAAGGCATCGTTCAGATATTCAAAATAAATGACCTCCTCCTATGACATGATATAAATGAAAGGTGCATTTATGAACCAGGAATAAAAGTGAGTTGCGCCATAGTTTGATCACATAGCTCCTGTAAAACTTGAACAAATTGCAAAAGGGGTTGAAGGAGAAGGGGACTGAAGCTCTCACACAGTAAAGCGAAAAAAAACTAGTGGGAAAGCGAAATTCAAGTAAGTACACCTTTCCCAACTAAGAAATTTTGTCTCTTAAAGGTTTGAATTCAAGAAATGGGAGATAGTGCAGAAAAACCTAAAAATAAGAAACAAAAAACTGAAAAGAGACCATTAAACCAAGACTTGATAGATCAAGCAATGGGAGATAGTGCAGAAAAATTGAAAAATAAGAAATAGAAAACTGAAAAGAGATCATTAAACCAAGACTTGATATATCAGTGTCCTAGGTCAGGACCAAGACCAAAAAGAAGTGTACAGATGAACCCCTCACATGATCAATTGTTGGACAATTACAAGGACTTGGGAGATGTATGGACTCCACTACGAGGGTACAGAATTTTCTTATACCACTACAGAAAATAATATAGGTTTTTACCAGTCTGTAACCCATGGAGGCTTAACCTAGGGAGATTAGTTGTGCCAGAGGTGTTTGTCAATGTGAAATTAATGAAAGCCCTTGCCAGTAATTATGATCCAAAAACGAGAACTATTCGTACACACAGTGGTGATAATTTACTGGTTATTTCAAAAGATCTCATTTCCAATGTATTTCAATTAGAGTGTGGTTTTGATTTACCATTCACAATCAGAGATCTATTACTAGAGTATTGTCATATGGATACTAGCTGTAAAAGGTGGAAATTGGCCTTGCATAGGCCTAAGGACAAAGAAGGACAATTAAGGAAATTCTCTAGTAATGGGAATCCTCCATTTCATGAAGATTTGTTTGAAGAGTATTTTCGATACACCTATTATGCAGCTGGTAAAGTCTTGGGAGTAGAGGTCCCACCTCTAATGTCAATTGCACCAATGGTTTTAGCCACAGATGTACAGACTAAGTGGGCCATGCCTTTTGACTATGCTAGCTTTGTAGCTAATGCTCTAAATCAAGGGCTTGAAAAAATTAAAAATAACAGTGATAGGATCAACTTCAAACACTATTCCTTATTAATGCATTTTCTTTTGTATGAGAGACATGATAGAGGATTTTAGAGCAGTGAACTAAGGATAAGGGATTATTTTGATAATGGGGATCCTAAACTTGTACAGATGTGGACTTCGTTATGAGATAGCCAATTTGGTAGATCTCACTACCTCTACTTTGAAGAGTTTTTTGTAAAACCTTTAATGGAGTTACTGGGATATCCCTGAGATTATAACCTATCCCCAAGGATGCAGAGATTTCTAAGACCCAAAGAAAATGACCCTAAAAGTAAAGTGGACCATAACTGGGGAGATTGGTATGCTTTCCCTAACTGCATAGTGATTAGAGTTTATGGATTTGAGGGCACCCCACATTTACTGCCATGAATAGTTCCTGATCAGATTGCCTATCTAGAGATTGTGAGGCAATTAGCAAAATCTGATGCCATACACCTCAAGAAGCATAACAAATAGTCAATCATCCCTAGCACTCTATGTTTTGGAGATTTCACAGTGGTCATGAATGAAGCATATGAAGAAATTAATACTAAATTAGCACAGTACAATCTTCCTATAGGTAATGAAAGACAAAATTTTGATTCACAGGGTTTTATTCATAAAGCAAAGATTTCACAAGGGCTCTTAGGATATGAACATTTATTTTTAGAGGAAGATGTGATTAGAAACCGTGATGAGGCCTCTACTATCAATAGAATGGGTACATTCAACAAAGTGATACTTGCTAATGAATGGAAAAGAAAACATGTCCAATCTTATTGAAAAATGTTTTGTGAAATACATGATCCATTGGCAAGGATTGAATAATTGATTGCACATGCAGATGAAATCATAAAAGATGTGCCCCTAGTTGTTTTTGATATAACTTATACAATCTATTCAGGAACACAAGCTGAAGACATAGAGCCTCTGGGCTACGAAGCCTCACAGCCTACCCCTAAAGTATGTTTTTCTGTAGATACTGACATAAGTGAAGAAGGGGAAAGTGATGAAGAAAGTGAACAAATGAAGCCAATAAATGCTCCTAAAATAGCACAATATGAGCATCCTCTTGAATTGAATGATGTAAAGTTTGAGACATTAGATGAATTATCTGATGACATTAGAATCTTAGTTGCACAAAAATTTATTTCTGATGATGATTTTATTAAAACTCTCGAATTTAAGTCATTTGTCTATGAGTACAAAGGAAAAAAGGTGAGAAAAAATGCAAGATGTCACTTCTGAACAAGATGTTATTGCTTTGGATGAATTAAAAAGGGAAGTTGATAAAGAGATGGAGTCCATCACTCCCAAAAGAGGAAGGGAGTTGCTACAAGAAGCCAAAGTATTGCTCTTGTTAGGGTGGGATATGAGTTCAACAATTGTGTTTGATAGCTTCCGGAAGAGAGAAGACAAAAGAATGAATTTGACTAAAGAAGCCAGTGATAAGATATACTCAAAATCAATGTCTAATGTAGATGAAGACACTCTACTCATTTGGTCACTTTAGCCATAGGATAAGAGACCAACAATTTCTAATAATTCAAATCAAATGTTCGGTCATCTCTTAGTCAAAAGGGTAGGGGATACTAACCCCATGGAAACAATAGAGCTCAACATTAATGTGGCAAAGTTCAATAAGGCACAAGTTGAAAAATTGCTTAAAGAAAATGATAGACTAAAGAAGGAGCTGTTATATCAAAAGGAAAGATCTTCTTCCTCTTCTATATCACAATTCTATCCTCCAGACCTTGAGAAAGATAAGAAAGTGTTGGATGCACTTACTGATGCATCTTATTGGAAAAAATGCCATCTGAAATCCCAAGAGAAATGTAAAGAGCTGGAGAAGGAAGTAAAAACTATCAAATATGATATGGCATCTGAATTAATCAGGAAAAGATTCAATAAAATGATGAGCTGTACTGATACCTATTGGAAATTCTTTAAGATGACACTCTCAGCAATGGCTGAAAATAAAACATTACAGGGGAGGATGACTGAAAAGAAAGAAGACCTTTTGGGCAAAGGGATCTTGGTGGGACAAACATTATAGGTGTATAATGATTTGATAGAGTCACATGATGAATATCATGACAAGCTCAAAGAAGAGATTGATTATTTTAATCTTGCTCCACCACTTCATGATAATTCTGGGAATATCCAAAAATATGATGATTGGAAGGAAGAATTGGCCATGGTTCTGACTAATGCATTACAAGAGAACAATGATGAAGAGATAGTATTGAAAAATACTCATAAGCAGTTGGAAAAAATGATACGATTGGAGTATGATATGAATGAAGTGATTATCAATGTGAATACCTATGTAGAACATGACTACATCCATCATCTCTCTGCAATAAATCTGTTTATCAATTGAACCATGAACATGCCAAATATGACAAGACAGTCATCGAATGGAGGAGATCAACCAACAATATGATGGGCATCATATCAGAAAATAGAAGCTTTGCACAGGCCTTAGATGGTCATGGGCCTCTATTCAGAGATTAATGGATTGGTGCATCCATTTAATGAAATGTTTTTCTTTTCAGTTATAATTAGTTATCAAAAGTCATGTCTTTTTGTAATAGGTCTGTAGCTTGTTGCCTCTCACATATAAGAGAGACCAAGACCCGAGAGAAAAAAAGGAGGGTAGTAGTTCTTTCTGAAGCATTTTAGGGGACTTTGTAAGAAGATAGATTGCAACCATCCCACTCATCCACTTTCATGTTCCAAAAACTTTGCAATTAATATATATATATTATGAAGCAATATTATGGAGAAGACTGTACTTAAATGGTAACCTTTTTTTAGTGTTCAACTGTTGTGTTAACTTTCATGTTTATATGCTTTTGTACTGTCTCTAAAGTAATTAAAAAAAGATACAAATGATTTGATGATGATGCTTGTAATTTGGATGATGTGGATGCTTGTAATTTGCTCATACTATAATGAAAACCTTTTGCTTACAATTTTACAAATGAGAAGAAATCTATCAAATTCTGCCAACGCAAGAATAATGAGCTTACCAGTGAAAGTGATCACCATTCTTTCACAAATTAGGTCACCTGCTTCTTCCCTTTGCAAATGTCAAGTTAAAGGAAGAGATGTCTTTAAACATGTCATCAAGCATTGAAAATTGATGTAGTATTTTCCTCTGTTTAGTGCACGGACTTCAAAGTCCTATTTCTAAATAGTCACCATGTATGGTGAATGGATCTTCATATATTCATATACATTTCACTATAATAGCTAAGTGGGCATGCGAAAACCTGCATCGTTTCACCGTGTTTGGTAATTGAGTACTCAAGGATTCAAACCATCTCGCTGTGATTTTTTAATTGTGAATGCAAAAACTCAAATCAATTCACTGTACCTGCAAATTGTTTATACAAGGATTCAAATCAGTTCACTGTATTTGCCAATGGGAATGTGAGGATACAAATCATTTGCATATAACAACTATTGGAAAATTTTAGACCTAGGAGTGGATGATGTGGATGCTTGTAATTTGCTCATACTATAATGAAAACCTTTTGCTTACAATTTTACAAATGAGAAGAAATCTATCAAATTCTGCCAATGCAAGAATAATGAGCTTACCAGTGAAAGTGATCACCATTCTTTCACAAATTAGGTCACCTGCTTCTTCCCTTTCAAATGTTGTTAAAGGAAGAGATGTCTTTAAACATGTCATCAGTCATTGAAAATTGATGTAGTATTTTCCTCTGTTTAGTGCATGGACTTTAAAGTCCTATGTCTAAACAGTCACCATGTATAGTGAATGGATCTTCAAATATTCATATACATTTCACTATAATAGCTAAGTGGGTATGCGAAAACCTGCATCATTTCACTGTGTTTGGTAATTGAGTACTCAAGGATTCAAACCATCTTGCTGTGATTTTTTAATTGTGAATGCAAAAACTCAAATCAATTCACTGTACCCACAAATTGGTTATACAAGGATTCAAATCAGTTCACTGTATTTGCCAATGGGAATGCAAGGATACAAATCATTTGCATATAACAACTATTGGAAAATTTTAGACCTAGGAGTGGATGATGTGAATTCTTGTAATTTGCTCATACTATAATGAAAACCTTTTTCTTACAATTTTACAAATGAGAAGAAATCTATCAAATTCTGCCAACACAAGAATAATGAGCTTACCAGTGAAAGTGATCACCATTCTTTCACAAATTAGATCACCTACTTCTTCCCTTTGCAAATGTCAAGTTAAAGGAAGAGATGTCTTTAAACATGTCATCAGTGATTGAAAATTGTAGTATTTTCCTCTGTTCAGTGCATGGACTTCAAAGTCCTATGTATAAACAGTCACCATGTATGGTGAATGAATCTTCAAATATTCATATACATTTCACTATAATAGCTAAGTGGGTATGTAAAAACCTACATCATTTCACCATGTTTGGTAATTGAGTACTCAAGGATTCAAACCATCAAGCTGTGATTTTTTAATTGTGAATGCAAAAATTCAAATCTATTCACTGTACCTGCAAATTGGTTATACAAGGATTCAAATAAGTTCACTGTATTTGCCAATGGGAATGCAAGGATGCAAATCATTTGCATATAACAACTATTGGAAAAATTTAGGCCTAGGAGTGGATGATGTGGATGCTTGTAATTTTCTCATACTATAATGAAAACCTTTTGCTTATAATTTTACAAATGAGAAGAAATCTATCAAATTCTTCCAATGCAAGAATAATGAGCTTACCAGTGAAAGTGATCACCATTCTTTCACAAATTAGGTCACTTGCTTCTTCCCTTTTCAAATGTTGTTAAAGGAAGAGATGTCTTTAAACATGTCATCAGGCATTGAAAACTGATGTAGTATTTTCCTCTATTCAGTGCATGGACTTCAAAGTCCTATGTCTAAACAATCACCATGTATGGTGAATGGATCTTCAAATATTCAGACATTTCACTATAATAGCTAAGTGGGTATGCGAAAACCTGCATCGTTTCACCATGTTTGGTAATTGAGTACTCAAGGATTCAAACCATATCGCTGTGATTTTTTAATTGTGAATGCAAAAACTCAAATCAATTCACTGTACCTACAAATTGGTTATACAAGTATTCAAATCAGTTCACTGTATTTGCCAATGGGAATGCAAGGATACAAATCATTTGCATATAACAACTATTGAAAAAAGATCCACCTATCTTGCACATCTGCTTCCATAATAATAATTCATCCATTGACTCAATTCACCCAATAGAATAGGCACTGATCAATTTTAGAATATTTTATCCAAATCCAATTTACAATTTTGATACTTCAAACATTTTTAGGAATTAGTAAGCAAGCTCGGTATCTACTTCACACCTATTTGCCACTGTGAAGGCCAAATTAAGTCTGCACTAATCATTAAGGTATACCCACCTAGGTATGGTAGAGCCTAAAGTGAAGGGAGTTTAGCCATATCTACCTCATGTCAGTTAGCCAAAAATGTCAAGAGAGCCTGGCAACCTCTTAGGGTTAACGACCTGCGTTTTTGAGACCTAACAAAATTGAAAGCAATTTTCATAAATTACAATGGAGAAAAAATGGGAGATTGAAGCGGAGGTCAAGGAGTTCAGTGCGCCCACAGTATACAAGTAAGCATCTAAGATATCCCTGCAATTGCTAGATTATAATTCAGTTCTGTAGAGAAATAAAATGGAAGGTCCTGCAAAAACAAAAAATAAGAAGCAATAGGGTGAAACTAGTTAGTCCAAAAATAAGAAATAGAAAACTGAAATAGGGCAAGAATTGAAAGAAAAGGAACAAAAATTAAACCAAGACCTAATTGATCAATTACCTAGCTCAGGGCCAAAAGCTAGGAGGTCTACACAATTGAGGGCTGAAGTAGAAAGGTTAGAGGAGAAATGCAACCATATAGGAAATTTATATAATCTGTTAGGACACATTTGTTGTTCATGTGTGGTTATCTTGATTGGTTCCTTTTAACCTCTTGGTGCATAGCTATTATGTGACTGTTGTCATTGTTGTGTATTACAGGATCTAGAGGAGACCATGGAGAGAAGACGTGGACTGCGTAGAACTACTAAATCACAGAGAGGAAAGTGGGTGGAAAGAGACATGACAACAAAATCTGTAGATAGAATAAAGGTAAGAAGAGAAAGCAACCTCAACCAAAGGAGGAAGGTGTTTATGAATTCACAAATGTTACAACATAGAGGAGATAAAGTCATTTTTTTGTCCATGAGGCCTTTGAGGTCAAACTTATTGGTTGAAAATGCACAGGAAAGGTGATTAAATGTAATTCTATGATCAAGGGAAAAGTTTGAAAATTAGGATGGCCAAAACATGATATGAATATGTCACATATATGACTAAAGTGAGGTTTTGTGTTGGATAGCATATTCATTGAAATGATATAATTGGTGTACTAAACATTATTTACTATGTTGTGTATTATAGGGGCTAGACGAGGCCATGGCAACAAATCGTGTCATATCAAATGAGGACACAACAGATGAAGCGGGACATCGGGTACTCAAATTTTGACTTAGGAAAAAATGATCTGATGGCATTTTGTGATACGTCCATCTTTTTTCACAGTATTATTGAAATTTATAATGTATTATCCAATCTTGACATAAATTAATGCATGCTGTTGATTATTTTAGATGGAGATTGGAGCAAATGCAGAGCCTGAGCGTTCAACTAGCAAAATAAAAAGATATGTACGTGGATGTGGACCTAAAACTGTTAAATCACGTAGATGACAGTGGGTGGAAGAGGATATGAAAATGGATCCTGTAGACACAACAAATGATTGCACTGAACAAGAGGTTGGTCGGGACTATAGTACATGGGATGAATACTTTGAGAAAATTATTATTTGTGGATGTTATGTATGTTGTGGAAAGAAACAATTCAAATGAGTGATTGTACAAAAACATTACATATATGATGAGCTTCTAGTTGGTAGTATGCCTCCTACAATCGATTCAAATCCAATAGGAATTGTGGTAAGGAATTTTCCAATTTGATATAAATAACATGTATACTTTGTTTAAACATTGTTTTATATTATTTAAATAACTAATTTTTTTCCTAATGGATACTTGCAGGATAAAGTTCTTGGTTTAAAGTTTCCTGGATCACCGACTTCTAGCCTAGAGGGCAATGATCATTCATCAGATGATACATCTAACAAAAATATGTGCCAATATACCAGCTTTGAAGACGAGGAATTGATGAAAACAAGTAACAGAACAAGAACCGGTTTAAAGATGCATAATTTGCTTAAAGACAAGGGGAAGGTGGACTACATACCCTATGAGAATGAATGTGATGGAGATGATGACTTGCCCCTAAGTTTGAGATTAATTTACAAAGAGACATTTGATCGTCGACTATATTTCCCTTGGCCTAGTGATCAACAACTACCTAGAGTGTACGAGGTGTTTCAATTTTGGGGATACAACTACATGATACGACCCTCCAATATTCATGGAGTGAATCTAGGCCTCTTTATTGTCCAAAATGTACATGTGGGATCTAAACATAGAAACAATTCAGAACAAACCACTAGGATATTAATGCCATATTATGGTCCATCATATTACAGTGGTGAATGGAGAAGGCTAGCAGAAAATTAGCCTAGCATGTCAGCATATGGTCTAAATTTGAATATGTATACAGATCGTCTCCAATTGGAAAGTGGAAAAGAAATGAATAGAGGTCATCTTATGTATATAGATAGACGTGCATACACACACAAAAATATTACAAGATTTATAAATAGTAGTAAGGGAAGGGACCCTACTGTAAGATGAAATTGTCAATTTGTTGAGGTTATAAATGATAAAGATGGAGATATGGAAAGAGAGGTTGATAGATTGATAATGGTTGAGGCTATTATGGACCTTACCATTAGGGATAAGTTATTGATTGATTACCCCTTCTTCAAACGCAATCTTGCACAAAAGAAAAAGGAAGAACAAGGTCTCCCTAAGGATGTTCTTAAGGGTAGAAAACCAAAGAATAATAAATGAGTGTGGACTGATGTTTTATAAACTATGTTGTCAAAATTGTGTTTTCTTTAAATTATTGTATAAAAAAGGTAGTCTATAAAATAATGTTCCATTATTCAGTTGATGTATATATGTTCATACAATTTATATTTATATTTATATTTTTTAAGCCATATTTCATTATATTTCTTTGAAATTGATACATTTTGAATTTAGTGCAATTGTTGTCAAACATTAAATAATGCTTGCGTTTGTTGATAGGTAGAAGATGTTGATGAAACACATACTAATACCCAAGATCCAACTGGGTTATTAAGGTTTGGACGGGATGATCCAAACCATCCTTCAAACCATACCAGGCAGAAAAGAGCAACATTGAAGAGAATACTAGCAGATGAGAAATTTAAACTGCTGATGAGATCTGCATACACTGATGACATGCCAGCTAGTCTTAATGATGATGATCATGATAGTGAAAATGCAGTGCATGAAGAATGATTGAATGAAATTCTTACAGGTTTCTTTGGGGATGGAAACAATGATGACAATAATGATCATATGGTTGACAATAATGATGATAGCAGGGGTAATTACAACCAACGTAATGTTGATGATAACAACCTGAAAGACTCCATCAAGCAAGCAACAAAGACACCCGTGTTCAAATCGGGTGCAAGTAGATCTTCAAAATGGGCATGCACATTAATATTATTAGAAATCAAGTCACTATTTGGTTGGTCAGACAAAGGATTCAGTACCCTACTAAAGTGATTTGAAATCTATTTCTTACTTTGCATTATCAATTGGTGTACGTAATCTGTAAACATTCATCAACTTCGTTTATATTTCTTTAAGGAGAATTTAAAACCATATATTGTATATAAATAGTCCTAGTATAGATTGACATATCAAACATGTTCATCATAAGTCAAACATTCAATTGATTTATTCTCTGGCAATCTTACAGGGCACTAATAACTAAAATATTCCTTGAAGAGAATGTGTTGCCATCAACTTGTAGAGAGGCGCGTCTATTGTTGGTTGAGTTGGGGATTGAATATAAGCAAATTCATTCATGTAAAAATGATTGCATTTTATATAGAGATGAATATGAAAACAAGGTAGAATGCCCTGTATGCAAAGAGAAGAGATATCATACAGATGTACAAGGTCCTACAGTTCCAAAGAAGGTTTTATGTCACATGCCAATTATACCTAGACTTCAACGAATGTTTTGTTGCAAGTCACTTGCACAATTGATGGACTAGCATGCAAAGAACATGAGTAAAGATGGATTCATGCAAATTCTAGCTGACTCCAAAGCAATGAAACATAGAGGAAAAATGGCCAAGAAAATTCAAAGATGAACCCCGTAGTATCAGGTTTGGTCTTGCAATTGATGGAGTGTGCCCATTCTCTTTCCTAAGATCAAATTATAGTGTTTGGCTAGTCAGATTGATAGTAAACAATATTCCCCCATGGATGAGTGTTAGAAAGGAGCACCTTATGCTGACTCTCATTGTTCTAGGAAAACATCAAGTTAAAAACGTAGATGTTTATCCTGCGCCTTTTATTGATGAGATGCAACTGGTATGGAAAGGCATAAGAATGTATGACATATCACTTCCCCCATCAAATAGGTCCTTCATGTTGTATGGTGTGCTATGTTGGACTATTCATGATTTCCCAGGACTTGGTGTTTGTTTTGGTAAGATAAAATATTTATTTATTTACACTCATAATTTATTTCCATCCCAACTTTCATACTTAGTTTTATACTATTTTTTTGATGTTATTAACATTACTTATTGAATTGCAGGGCTTCAAACAAAGGGGATATTTACATGTCCAAGATGTGCAGAACAATTTCAAGGGCGGTATTCTAAAGGTCTACATAAATTTATTTACACAAACAACATGGTTTTTCTACCACTAGATCATAAGTTTAGAAATCACCTAAAGAATCAATTTGATGGAAAAGTTGAAAATAGAGACCCTCCCATGATTATGGGTCCAAGTGATTGGCTTAAGAAATATGAAGATGCTGAATTGAAATCTTGGGAGGATTATTTTGATTGGGGTGATTGAATTGAAGAACTAGAACAAGTTGTAGTTAATATGCCAGAAGGAATGAAAAGGAAATCCAGATTTTATGAGCTCCCTTACTGGAAGGATCTATTAATATCTCACCTATTAGATCCTATGCACATCTTCAAAAATGTCCCAGATTCTATATTTTGACATATATCAGGCAAAGAGAAGGACACCTTGTCTTCGAGGAGAGATATTGCTCTTTCACGTACCAAAATTGATAGAAAACATTTGTGGCCAAACAGGGAAAATGAAACATATGTAGAAGCTCCATGGATTTTGAAAAAAAAAAGAGCTAGACCAACTAAAAAATGTCATCCATTCAATAAGGACACCTACTGGCTATGGGTCGTCATTAGCTAAAGCTTTTATAGTTGATGGACATATCATAGGATTTAAAACACATGATTTTCATAATTTTATGAAGGTATTATATATCATCATTTAACATTTGCTGGTAACTTTGATTAAGTACTAAATATATTTTGATATTTTGTTGTGTGAGAAAAAATTACTAATGACCTTTTCATAAGTGTGTTTGATAGCATATCATGCCATTGGCAATTAAGGGGGATTCTTGTCTTACAGTTGACTTAAGGAATGCCATAAGTTGATTGTCAGCATTTACAAGGTATGTGGTTATATGAAATGTTCATGTGTGAGAGACATAGAGATATTATATTGCATTTTAATTTTTGACTAAAGGTTCATACTAATTTTCTATTCTTATATTAGGTGGGTGACCTCCAAGGAGATCCACGAATGTGAAGTGCCAAAATGGAAGAAGGAAATTGTAGAAATTATATGTGTATTTGAGAAGGAGCTCCCTACAAGTTTCATGGACCTACAAGTCCATTTAATTATACACCTAGTCGATGACATTGAATTGGCGGGTGTCATATCAATGAGGTGGATGTTTTTCTTTGAGAGGTATATGAAAAATCTAAAAAGATATGTCTGACAAAAGGCACATCCAGAGGGTTGCATGGCTGAAGGGTATGTATTGAATGAAGCATTTTTCTTCCTGTGTAAATTCCTTGGTAAGGATTTTGAAGATGGGCGATGCTTCTGGGATGAAGAACGAGCATCAGATATTATTGATGGAGAAAAACCACAATCTAATGGTGTTCAAGTAGAAATTAGTAAGTAAATTCATGATCAGTGGTTGTTTTTCTTGCAATCATTAATTTACTCTATAATTTATTTGTCAAATTAACAACATGACATTTGGAGTTTGAAATAAACATGTTGACATGTAATAGGTGTAGACGAAAGTGCTATACTCGACAAGTTCACTCTGTACCACATGGACTTTATGAACAAATGGATCGATCTGTATGATAAAAAGAGAGAAGAAGTGTTAGAAGCAAGGAGATAGTTTAAGAGATTGAACCCAAGGAATACTCCACTTCCTACTGATCTGCTTGGGGAATGGGGCAAATATTGCACACTAGAATGGGTTACTGAACAAATTCAAAATTAAATAGAAGATGCAGGTATAGATTCAAACATAACAGAAGATGAAATTAACATGTCTAGAGGATGTGAAAGAAAGGTACAGTTGGAATTTTACAAAATATTGTTTCCTTACAATTTTGACACTATTAACTATTTTAATATTCGTCATTATATTTGTTTTCATTGAAATAAATGGTCTTTCACAGGCAAGGAAATATCCAGCAATGTGATCAAATGGTCGACATTATCGTGTAGAAAGTGTAGATGTAAAGAGACGATCCTTTGATTGTGGCATCATGGTTGACTTCAAGCAATCTAGTCAATCAAGCTCAAAAGATAAGAATATAATTGAAGGGAATCTACAATATTTTGGGAAAATACAAGAAATTATTGAGTTGGATTACCGCTCTTTTAAATGTTGTGTTTTTAAGTGTAGATGGTATGAAGTATTTGAGAGGACACGAAGACATGATACCCATAGTGGATTGTTTTCTATAGATTCCTCATGTTTCCTACCTGAGGATAAGGAGCCTTATGTTCTACCAATTCATTGTGAGTAGGTATTTCTTTAACTCAAATAAGAAGCGGCAGTGATCATTAATCTATTAATTCATAGTTTATTGTGAATATATACATGTGTTTATTAATCAATAAAATTGTTATACCATACGTCTAATATATGTATGTCGTTCATGTGCAAGTATTTTTCTATGAAGATATTTTGGACCCGAAATGGATATTTGTCGTACATTATGATCCAAGATTAAGGCATATATTTGACGATGCATTAGTGGATACTGAGCAAAACAATGATGGCCAACAAAATGAGAGAGAGGGATTAGAGAACATCAAATAAATTGACATTCATGATTATGTTGAAGATGGTTATGTTTAGGCACAAGAAGACAACAATCTAGAGTTAGATAATGTTATGGAAGACAACAATATGGATGGTATAGCAAATGATGATCCAAATACATCTGGTAACAATATAGATGGTCTACAGTCAAATTTCAATGATGATGAAGATGATGCAAGTCAAGATGAGGATGATGATAATATTAAATACTTGAAAGAACATATGAACATTGACAATGATACACTTGATGACATTGTAGCAGACAATAATGTTAATGACCAAGACTTCTAAATTTTTAGAATTATTTGCAATCCCTATTTAAAAAAGGATGATTCTTATGGCCTAAACTTTGTAATGCTTCAGTAATATTATTTATGTCAATACAAATTACCTGTTGCAATATCCTTCAATTGTTCAATCTTTGGTATGAATTGTTGGCAGAAAAAAATAGGATTACTTGGATGCAATTTCCTTTTCATTGCTTTATATTTTTCTTTAATGTCAAGGTCTCAACCTAATCCTCATTTTGCACTAAGAAGAAACCTTAGGCTTAAATCCACAATGGCCTCGATTTGTTGCGAGGAAGTTATGATTGAGGATTTGATGACTACAACATATTTTAATGGGGAAGATGTTTTTTATCATGATGCACATGTTGCACATATGGATAGGCAAGACATGAATCTTACTACACAAATACTTATATCAGACCTTTACGAATTTGAGCAATAATGTTAATTATTCAAATTTGATTGATGTATATATGTGAATGATTTGCATAAGCTTAGCTGACATTCAAGTTTCATTGGGATAAATTGGTATTTGCCTTACAAACACCACCCAATATTTACTAAATATGAGAGATGATAGATGAAAAGTAATTTACTAAATATGCTTCTACTTCCTACTATTGCCTCCTTTCTCTATCATAAAATGATTGCCTTATATAATAATATTTTGAAGAGGATGTGCCTCTTCATAAGTTTCATTTGGAACTTAATAATAACTTAACAATAATAAACAACACTTTAAGCTCTAGTTAGCCACAAATGGATTTGGGACATATGATTTAAGTACTTTTGGATCAGGTGTGTATCGACATACTCCACAACATTCCTTGCTGGCTATCTCTATTGATATCATCTTCTCCAGATGTCGACAAGCTTCTCCTAATGCTGGATCCTTGTCTTTGGCTACCTCCAAAGCTCCCTGTAATATCAGTTGGCATTCCTTTGTCCACTCTTCTTGATTTTTCAAATCTTTCTTGTCATTGAACAATATAGGAATGCCTTCTTTTGAAGCCTCTATGAATTCTTCACCCTCTACTTGAAGTTTTTCATGATACCTTTTATGTTTCTTAATTAAGTTTTTAGCAGTGGTGATTGATTCAATATCAAGAGCTTCTCTGTTATGTATTTCACGAAGTTTCTCATGGAGCATGTCGTTTACCCTGTTATTCTCTTGAATGATATTGTGATTTTTGGCATGTGTATCCCAAAACCTTTTCATCCAAACCATCATGTTTGTATACCTCTTTTGAAATACCATAGAAAGTGTGTCAATCTTGACTTGAGATACCTGATCATCCAACTATAATTCTTTGCCTTTGTTTTTTTCTTGTGAACCCTTTCCCTGAGTCAATCTTCTGGTAGATCCTCCAAATGCATCCTTTAGAAAATCATTTTCCTTAGTTATTTGCTCACAACTCAGCTTGTACATATCTCTTTCCTTGATCAACATTTGAATTTGAGCTTTGTTTAATTTGGCAACATTTATGCCAATATCAACTGTGACTATAGGATCAGTCTCACCTACTTTCAATGTCATGACATGTCCAAATGCCTTTTCTGTATCGATGACTGCAAGCTTCTTGTGTGGAGGGTACAAATCCCAAATCATAAGAGAATTTTCATCAGCATTGTATTTTGTCCCAGTATAAACTTCTGTCACTCCTTCTGGACTGAGTCTGTATTTGTCATTATCACTATGTAAAAAACTGTCAAAGATTAAAGCAAAATTCATGTCTAAACCTGGAAAGATCATCACACCAGACTCCACTAATAATTGTCTTCCCTTATCAAGAGTCATCTCTCTCATCTCATTTTCCACCTTTGTTTTCAATGTATCCAACAAAAGATGTATCGTTTGGAAATTTTATTCTATCAGGAGGACTTCTTAGTTTTCTAGTCGATGTGCTTCTCTTTTACCCTTAATTCTTACCTTTTCAGGGAGACATTGTAAAGCTTACCTGATGTACTAGTTGGAGGAATTATTCATACCATCATCAGTGTAACTTAAACCATTGCTATGAGATTCACATGCCATTCTGATGCTTTGGGTCTTCCTGACATGTTTCTCCATTACTTTATTCATCGGTAGGAGACTTCCTGAAATATCCTTGCAATTTTCACTATCGACATAACCCACATAGTTGGTGAGATCAAATGAATTCACTCTGATTGTATATGTCCCTCTAATGTGTATCCTTTGTTATTCAATGTGATGGGACAAGTCAGAAAGACTCTTATCGAAACTTTGTTGTCTTTATCATCGGAGTGACCCATGCAGTTGGAGAGACCTAAGGAGCTTGCTCCAATTATATATGTTTCCCTGACACAATTGTTAAACTATTTTTCTCTGTCGGTATGAGTGTGCACATCTCTCCCCGATACACATCCATCGGTATGAGGCACAAGATCAGTATAACTTAGAGATCTTGTTCTGACTATCTTGTTTTTGCCGATGAATATTCATTGATGAAATGTTAAGTGACATCTTGCCGATCATTTATTCTTCTTGTCTATGCACCTCTTATTGCTGAGAGTTTACTTGTCTCTCCCCGACCACGGATAAAATACTTTGTATAAGATGATGACTTTAGGATCTTGAAAGATATGCCCAAGGTCTTGCAAATGAGGATGAAATTAAGGTTTTCTTGACTATGATGATGGAAATGTTTATCAAGGTCAAATTGATGGGATTTAACAGAGGTTATAATATGGATCTTGTCACACAAATTTTAGGCTAAAATGGATCTTGTCACACAAATTTTTGCAATTTGTATTGATCATAAAATTATAGAGTGGCCAATTTATGTGTGGTACATATCAAGGATAAGTTGATGGGGACTAAGAAAATTGTGAGATTTTTTTAGTCCTAACAACAATATAGGCCTTTGTGAACATAATGATAAAATTTGGCGCTAAATTCGGTGCTAAATTTGGCACTAAAGTCAGCGCTAAATTGCGCCTAATTTAACGCCTATTTGTTCTGATCGGTGCCATCCCGATAAATAGTGCTGACTTTTTCAAAAAAATAGAGAAAAATACATTAAAACAGTGGGTGGAAGCAAAAAATGGAGAAAAAAAGGGAGCTAATCACAAGGATTTGTTGTTGTGATTCCTACATCAATGAGTTCCAAAAGGTTGCGGTTATGGTTCTTGATATGAAAGAAAAAAGATTGACAATGTTGTTCATAGAGGGTTAGAATGATAAATTAAAGGGCTTGGTAAAGGCTCATAAGCCTAATACTCTACAAGATGCAATTTAGTTAGCACTTGATCTTGAGACAACACCTCTTACATTTCAGCCACAAAAGAAAAACTTTAAGGACTCTAAATCAAATAAGAAAACTTTTAATCAGCCTAGGTATACACCTCCTAAGATGGATTATGAGGTTAAGAATTAATTAAGGAGGAAGAAAATTTGCTTTTCATGCAAAGAGCCATGGGAGCCTGGTCATAGATGCCTTGGGAAAGGTAAAGCATATTACATTGAGGTCACTTCCAATGTGGATGAGGAGATTCTAGACACTAGCTCAGAAGGAGACAAAGAGGAGCAATACGAGGAGATTGATGACACATAAGGTACAATTGATTTCCTTTTGGGTGTTCCTAAGCATTATCCTTTTAGGATAAGAGGCATTGTGAAAGGACAAAGAGTATCTTGTTTGGTTGATAGTGGAGCTACACATAATTTCATTGATGAAGGATTCATAGTCAAGAAAGGAATACAAACAAAGGAGTTCCTAGATTTAGTGTTTTATTGGCCCATGGATTCAAGATGAGTTACATGAGGAAAATCTTCTAGTTGAGAATTCAATTGGATAGCTATACATTTGAGGATGAGTTTTATGTTGTTGAGATTGGAGAGACTTAAATTGTCTTAGGGATTCAATGGCTAAAGTCTCTTGAGAGATACATCCAAGGTGTCAACAAAATGGAGCTTTAATTCACATCCAATGGCAAGCAAATGATTTTGAAGGCTATCAACAATGGCACACCTATGAGCATGAAAACCAAGAGGATGGAGGCTCAGTTCAAGTTAGAGGCATGTGATTTTTAGTTGGAGTCACCTTTTGGATCTGCACATGTGAGAGAGCATTCGACAAAGGAAGAAGTGTTTAAGATTCTTGAGGACATCACACAAGGGTATGACAGCAGTTCTAATTCTCTATTTTATGACAAAAGTCATATACTCCAAATGTAAAAACCATAAAAATCCACAAACCATTGCCAAAGTAAAAAGATGTAATTAATCCTCTTAATCACAATATCTTAAGTAAAAGATAAGTCTCATAAATATGAATCAAAATGTCATTAAATATTTCAATATCATGTGCTCAATCTGGGTAAAAAGTACTATAAATAATATACAAAATCCATGGGTATTCAAGCCATATTACATCCAATTTCAAGTTACAATAATCATGTACAACAAGAATAAATAAATCAATATGCTCTTCGATCCCCACGAACCAAGTAGTCCTCATGTGAGCCGAGAGATGGGAACATGGCCTAGGTGATTTTCCACCCAACCTTGAAGTAATTACACTTCCCCAGATCCCTTCATGAAATGAAGGAAACCAACCCTGCATGAAATGTCTAGCTACTTGGAACAACTGGCAAGAGGGAACACCTGATGCAACCCTGATGTCTAAATGTGCAATTCTAAATAATGAAAAGCAGATTGTCTCACAACAGGATGTGGTAGAGATATATATAAATAAGTTTTCTAGACAAAATAAACATCTTTTCCAATGTCAACTTGATTAGATCTAATCCTTTAAAATAGTAACCTAGTTCAATTCCTGAAAAGAGGAAAAGCCATTTCTGATAATACACATTCAACATCCTAGCCCAGAAAGTAACCCAATAACATTCCTAGATAAAATCTACTTCTTTCCCCAATAACAAGTAAATAAATAATAAAATAAAAGAATCAAAGTTCATCAATAAATCATTAAAATCCCTTTCCCAAAACACCAATCAAGGAAATACACTTTCCAAGTAATAAACCATCATTTGTTACATACAATTGTATCCATGAGGTTATCAAATCGATATAATCACCAAGTCCATATTTCAATCATAGTTTCTCAATATTATAAGCAATCTAAGCTACTTAATATTCTTACTGTCAAATCTACGACATGAACTCCAGAAATAGATAAACAAACTTCCTATCACAACTGCGACAACAATTGTAGAAAAAATAAATATAAGAATAGAGTTTATAATCTTTTACTGTCATTCAAAATAATGTTTAAAAATTACGTTTTGGGCAGCAAAAAATAAAGGAATATGTCTACAGGAAAATGATAGTTTCATCTATGTTTAAGAGGTTATGTTCACATTGTTTGTTCAATAAAATAGGTCGATTATTTAACTTGAACTGATTCCATACAACATACAAAAAGATAACAACTGGAATAATTTATGTTTGACAGGAAATAAGTTTATATCAGCGTATGAGGTTTGTAATAGTTCAGACCATGGTTTTAGGACAACAACTAGTATAAAGGCCGATCTGAAACAAGAAAACAAGAACAAGGAACAACAGGTTGATACAATAACAATGTCTAAGTTAAAGATTAGCGGTAGGAAAGAATCAAAGGTAAGTCAATTCTGATTTTAATGAGTTAACAATGCTTCTATCAGCAAGTCGACGCCTGGTAAGAGAGGAATATGCAACAAAATAGAGTAAGAAACTGGCGTCAGGTACAGACTAAGGTAAGGCATTATTAGAGGGTCCATTTTGAGTCAAGATGACATGATTTTTAAGGCTAGCAGTAGAGATAAATCCAAGGTGAACAATTTAAAACAAGAAAAAGGGCAACACAGGCCTAAGTCTGCCATTTTAGCGGCCAAGAAGAGTTTAATGCGAGTTGTTTAGTAAGTTGATTGGCTATTTTTTTTAACAGTCATAACCAACATTTAAATAAGACACTTTAAACAAGAAAAATACCTAGAATTATCTGCCTAAAAATAGAGGTTGATTCTGCCTGAGTCGCTCACTCATATTGCCATCCAATCACTGCCTTGAATCTTCTTTCTATCGCCCTAGTTGAAAGTCCTTTCTACCTTCAATGCTCTCTGAAAATCAATTACTTCTTGCTGCAAAAAGATCGTGTGTTTTTCTCTGCTGAACACCCTTCTTTTATCAAAAATCCCCCTTATTTTAGGCATCCCCAATTTAGGAAAAATGTTGCTTTTTCAGATAACTGAAGCTCTGCCTCTGTTTGCATGAAAATTTGCCTTTTGAAAAGGCTCTAAATTTCTATTTTATTTAAAATAACAACTTTAATTTAGCTTACTATCACATGCATGACAATAAGTTGATTTTTAATTCTTTTTACTTAAAATTCTAAATATAATAATGATATTATTAACATAATTTAACTATTTTTATTAAAACACAATCACTTTAAATAAATCAAGAAGTGAAATATTAAAATAATATATATATCCATATATATCTATTATATTTTAATATAATTGTTTAAATCTAATTAACATATTATCTTCCAAACATCTATACTCATGTAAATAGAAAATGTTTATTATCATTCATTTAAATATATAAAATACAACCTTATATATTCACTATTTAAAATACAATACATCATTTAAAATATAATTTGAAAAGACAATAATTTTCTAGATATCAAATCATTAATCACAATTATTAACCACACATTGATGCATAAAAATAAGCCATTCAAAAATGCAATATGGGACTACATGAGTGTGTGATTGCATTAGGGTTAACCATCCCAAATAGTCCTTGCCAAGTGGCTAGAACACCTCTGCCTCAACCATGTTCTCATCTTTGACAACTACCTGTATTCATTCACACTCAACTCGACGTCAATAGGCTAGTGTCTCCAAAAACATAGCTGAAGCAAATCATTATAATCACATCGATAATATTTAACATTTAAATCAACTTTCCAATTTACTCAAATATAACTTCACAATAATTACCTTCACACATGTGGAACTTACTCAAAGTAAAACTATCATGGTAAATGTTCACTGATCTAAAATAATAATATAGTCCATAAAAACGTGATGTGACAGGATGAGTTTTATGTTGTTGGCATTGGAGAGACTAAAATTGTCTTAGGGATTCAATGGCTAAAGTCTCTTGGGAGGTACATCCAAGATTTCAATAAAATGGAGCTTTAATTCACATCCAATGGAAAGCAAATCATTTTGAAGGCTATCAACAATGGCACACCTATGAGCATGATAGCCAAGAGGATGGAGGCTCAATTCAAGTTAGAGGCATGTGATTTTCAGTTGGAGTCACCTTTTGGACCTGCACATGTGAGAGAGTATTCAGCAAAGGAAGAAATGTTTGAGATTCTTGAGGACATCACACAAGGGTATGACAATAGTTTTGATTCTCTATTTTATGATAAAAGTCATATTTCCTTGCATAATCATGAATTGGCAACCATTTCACATGAGGATAATGGTGTTGAGGAGTCTCCCAATGTTGGCACTCAAGTTTGGGTTGTTAAACATGAGGAATGCATTGCAGATTCAAGCCACAATGGTTCTAATTTTGTGCATCATACCATGGAGAATGTGAAGAAGACACAAGAAAGGTGTGATGTATGGTTACAAAGAGCTAAGAGGGCAAAGTTGTTGGATGTCCAAGCAAGAAAACACCTACAGGAAGTCAAGGAATGTTGCAATCAACTAGATCATGCAAGACAACAAAGGAGGTCACACCTTAGATCACTATTTCTTCCAAGGAAAGAATTTGTAGAGGTTGATCATGTAAGGGATAAGCCTTTTGAGGTGAGAAAGAAAGAAGAACATGTAGATTTGGGTGAACAAGATAAGAGGTATGATTCAGAAAATTTTATGTACGTATATCTAGTTTGCATCATGAGGTTCATGAGTTACCTCTTTTAAAGGACCCATTGAAGGCTCAAATCATAGATGAGGATGGAATATTTAAGCACACACTTGGTGGATCAGCCACTAGTGTTATGCCTACACTTGTAGAGGGAGTCATAGGTGATTCAGATTTGGTTGGGTCTTTGGTCATTCATGCAGAGCTTGAGGAGTCGACTTGTGATGAGATACAATCCTGTTATGTTGATGACTCTTTGATAGAGTATGTGGCTACCCTACTTTTGAGATTTATGCCACCGAATCTCACTTCATACATCATTCTTCATATTCATCTTGGGAGATGCAACCACATGTGGAGATACTTGTCATTTGATGGTATTTCACAGGATACAGGATTGCAATTGCCTAAGGACAAGCAATTCCAGGAAGGGAGGACTGTAATGTCCCCATTTTTGGAGTGATCACTATTGAAGATCTAATGAACCAATTTCCACACTTTGTTAAATTTTCTGGGCAATTTGAGTGTAGGAGATGAATTGGTATATTTTTCTAATAATTTTGGTGTATTCATTTTGAATAAATTAAATTGCCTTCATGTGGAGTGAACCATCTTGGAGATGGTAAAGTGTGGAATAAAGAGTAAAGGATTAAAAGATGACATGTTGTAAAATAAGTTTGATATATTTTCTAATGTTCTCCCTTGGAGAAAAGAAGGTTGGGAAAAAATAAAATAATTTTTATTCCTTGTTTGAGTGCCCAATTGATAAGAAGGTGGTTAGCCAAGTTAGAAGGAGAAAGGTAATAAATAAATAAAGTTTTGGCCTAGGTCAGCCTAGGAGAAGTTAAAATGCCTAAAATAAATCTTTAATTTGTTTATTTGAGCACCAAGGTTGCCTAAGGGAGGTCGGCCTACTTGGAGTAAAAAGGGCATTTTTAAATAAAGGAAAAAATCTTTTCTAGGTCGGCTAGTAGGCATTTTGTTCAAAGCCATTGGCCTCCATTAGGTTGCCCTTTCAAATTTTCAACCATTAGATATTTATGCTCATTTATTGGTATATCCTTTTGTAGGTTAGTTGTAGGTGCCACACCACCATATCTTTGTCTTGCGATGACCTTAGATTTCTCTTTCTTTCTTGGGGATGTGTCTGTATGTTGACAATCTTTGGCACCCTTGTGGATTTTCACCATTGGTCTCCATGAGGTTGCCATTTCAAGTTTTCAACCTAATGGAAAAGGTGCAGCTCTATCTTGCCAACATCATCCCCTGGCTAAACCCATCTATTATCCTTGAGACATGTTGTCTCTATCTACTAATTCCAAAAGGAAGTAGTTGATGATATCAAAATGTGCCAAAATTTTATTTCATTTATAAAAAATTAGTAAACCCTATTTATTGTAAGATAGTCTTATACATACACCATAGGTGATTGTATGTAGTTGTCCAATAGAAGAGGAACAAGTCCCTACAACCGCAGAGGACAACACACAGTTGTAGGTTGCCTTAAAAAGAATTGAATACCTATAAGCCTAGTTGCAACAATATGAGTGCAATAAAGGCAAACTGGATGCATTAGCACAATTGGTAGAGAAAGAGATGGGATGAATAGAGTTAGAGCTTTCCCAACTTGAATCCACAAAGGAACTTGTAGCTAGGGAAAATCAAATTTAGTGTAAAAAACAACAAACTAAACTAAACCCTAACAAGCACCATAAAGTACAAACTAGCATGAAAATGAAAACATAAATATAAAGTAAACTAATCTTCAGGCTAGGTTTGATTTATCTCCATGGCTCTTCTCAATCTCACATAAGAATGTAGGATGTCGAAGGATTGTTGATTGCTCACTGTTGCAGCATAATAGAGCTCAAGCGTTGTATGAAAATGATTTGTATGAGTTAGTGAGTGAGTTGAGCGAGAGAATCAGTGAGGGTTTGAAATTGAAATAAGAGTTCCAATTTATAGAAGGAGAGGGAATCAAATGAATGGATAGGATTGAAAGCCAATTGTGTGATGTGGATTGCTAGGATTAAAAGGCAATTTTAGTGCTTATGACGCACATTAAATGGGTATGGCAGGAGGTCAAAATTAGGAGAATAGTGGGAATAAATGGGATTTTTAATTTATTTTAGAGAGGAAGTGCTTATGACACACAATGAATGAGGATAAGAATAGGGATGTGAGTGGGAAATAAGTAATTTAAATAATAAATTATTTAAATAATGAGAGACAAGTGGCATTTAAATAAATATTTAATTTATTTAAATTGGATGATGGAGGAAAATGAGATTAAATAAATAAGATTTATTTAATTTGATGAAAGAGAAGGATAAATGGATGAGAGGAATTAGTTAAATAAATATAATTTATTTAACTAATGGGAGTGATGGAAGGGGTCATGGAAGAGGACTTAGGACAAAATATGTCAAAATGTAATGTCATAAGATATGGTCAAATTTAGGTGTCTATATTTTGCCCCTCTTTGAGATGATATTGTGACTAAGAGAATTAACATCATTTCAAAGAAGAAAAGGAATGGATAGAAGATGAAAGGATGCCCCAGCCACTTGAAGGAGTGACAAGGAGGAATGATGTAAGGGTGGGATGCCCCCTCGAGAGGATAGGCAGGTTAGAAGAATATGGGTATGATCTCAAAATGAAAGGCATTAGTCAAAAAGAAAGATAAGGGAATGAATAGAAGAAAGGGAAGGATGCATTATGTTGCAATGAAGGTGAGCAACCATGATGTTTGATATAGCACTAGACATTATGTGCCAAGGTACAAGGACCAAGGTGATGATGTGTCTCGTGCCGCAGGGTAATACAACCTTGTCTAGATACAAGATATGAATATTAGTTGGGAATGATTCAGATTTGATACAAATGCAAGATAAAATGATAACACACATAAGAAAGCAAGCATGCATGCACAAATTATTCAAAAACAAACAAGGTATTGCTCCTATCTGTTGGCAAGAGACACTACATAGGTATAGATTTATATGTTGTCATTGATGGAAACAAGGCTTATGAGTTTCATCAGCATGAAAAGAAGACATTTCTCTAGAAGGACATATTGGATTTCAGGTCCGGTTGATAGAAAGTGGCTAAGTATGGGTATACACAGAGTAGAGCACAGTAAATGGGTCAGTATGCCTCCGCAGATGATGCTCTGGTAATGTGGTTCAAGAATGATGTTAGTAATTGTTTGATGGTGTTATGCTCCAGAGATTAAGTCCTGACTTCCTCTGGAAGTCATTTGGAAGAATTATCTAAGTCTGGGTGAATAGAGGTATAGGAAAGACAGTGAATAGGGCACATTATAATGGTCTACATTCCTCCTCAATTGAGTATTTTGTTATGCAGTTTTAAGGTGTTGTAAACACTTGTATGAAGTGTCTAATTCCAGAGTTGTGAGATCTAAAGTTCACCAAAAAGATAGTTGCAAGCTACTAAGTATCGGTACAGTGTTTGATAGAGTCAACTGAGACATAGTCTGAGCTCTGATGGTCCGCAATTCTCTACAAGATCATATCATGCCTTGTGGTTTTGAGGGTGAGTTTGGGAATGTGTGAAGAATACTTGATATGATTTTGGAAGTGTTTAGTGATCCGCACTAAAAGATGTAAGTCAACAAATGAATCTAATAAGCATGCTCTTAAAGAACAGGCCGACTAGTATGATAAATCATTGTGCGAAGAAGAGATAGTGTGTGAAGGATCTATTTAAGTGATTGAATGATTAGAGTTGACCTGTTTGAACAAGTTTGGGCAAAGTTTTGGGTCCTCATAACATTTAGTGCATTGGATTGAGCAGACAAGCTACACCTTTCTATGTACATGTTTCACTTCTTGGATGCCAACCTGTTTATGGATCAAATCATGATGTGGATATATAAGAGTGATGAATCTCAGTTGAGAATGTGCATGGATGTGTGTGGTTGGATGCGAATGTGTGAATAGCAAAGCAGTGACACAGATTAGTGATAATGAAGACTTGGGATTCATAATTCAGTTGCTAAATGACTGCACCCTGGCATAGTGACAGATGCTTATGCAGCATTTATTTTTCATGTGCAATTTGCTTTGTACTTGGCAGTAAGCCTTCTTCATCAAGGCAATGTGCCTAGTAGTGAGACTCCATTAGGGTTTAGTAGCCCTCTAGGTTTAACATCCCTTATTGTAATCTTTCTAGGTTTAGGGTTGAGGCAGTGAACCTACTAGACCTAGTTGTACTTCATGGCAGTGACCCAACATGTTCCAGGCCTATGGAGTGACCAAGCCTGAACATCATTAGTTGTAAAGATTGCAATATATATTTGAGAGCTAATCCTCTCTGTGGTTTTTCCCATTTTGGGTTTTCCACGTAAAAATCTTGGTGTCCACGTGTCATGTTTTTATGGTTGTTGTTCATATGCATGTTGTGCCTTTGTTTAATTAATTTTGGAAAATGGTTGAAAGTTAAAGTGCATCAAAAGATTTTTAGAACACTGATTCACTCCCCCTCTCAGTGTTCTTGACATTCAGCAATTGGTATCAGAGCCAAGTTCCTTGGAAAAAGTCTAACAACTTAAGGAAGATCTGGGATAGTGCGATCATGGCAGCTAGAAGATTTGGAAATTATGAATGCAACAAGAAACTAGAAGCAACTCTTATGGATCTTGAAAATTCTGAAGCAGAAGTTAGGGATCTAAAAGAAAATTTGTAACAAGCTAATGAATGTATCTCAAAGCTAAAAGAGCAAGTCAAGAAATTCAAAGACAAATATAAAGAAGTTAATGATCATCTGATATCAGCAAATGAAGCCCTGAATGAATTGGAAGTAGAAGTTATAGAAAGAACAAGAGCAGAAGATGATCTGAATCTAATTGTAAAGAACAAATCAAAAGATTGTGCAAAACTTGAAAAAGAAATTGTATGTCTAAAAACAGACCTGGAAAAGGCCAGAAGGTTTGAAGAAAAATTCAAGATAAGTACTGCAAAACTTGATGAAATAATTTCTAGCCAGAAGAGTACTGATGAAAAGAAAGGTTTAGGATTTGAGAAAGGAGAAAGTTCAAAATTTGGTCAAATAAATAATGAGTCAAGGCAAAACAGAGGATACTAGTTCAAAAATCAAAGAAGAAGACCTAGAAGACCTCCAGTCAGATAGCCAAATGCTCAAAGGTACCCATCTTTCAATGGTTATTGTAATTCATGTAATAAGTTTGGTCATAAGGCTACTCAGTTTAGGAGCAGAATAGATAAAAAGGTTCCATCATTCTCTGGTTAGTGTTTCAATTGCAAGAAAATTGGTCATAGAGCAAATAAATGTAGAAATTAGATCAGGAAAAATTTCAACACTGGATTCTTCAAAGCCAAATGCTTCACTTGCAATAAAATTGGTCATAGAGTAGTTGTGTGCTAAAATAAAGTGAGTCAGAATTCTATTAGGTGCAATGCATGCTATAAAATGGGACACAGATCAAATGAATGCAGAAGTTTGGTAAGAGATGTTTTTCAAAATATAAGGAACAATCAATCATTCAATGGAAAGTGTTTTGCATGCAATAGATTTGGACATATGGCTAATCAATGCAGATCAAATCCAATCAATAAAAGGAATCAAGGTCAAAATAATGTGGTGTGCTTCAATTGCAACAAATCTAGACATATTGCAAGATTTTGTAGAAGCAAGAATGTGAAGAGAAATTACTATTCTGAAGAAAGGAAAACAGAGTAGAGAAATGATAAGGGAAAAGAGAAATTTGATCTGGTTGAAACCAAGAAAGAAATGGACAAGGTATGGATCAAGAAAGAAGTAATTGAAGTTAGGGATCGATTTGCACCAGTATCTAGTATAGACACTTCCTCCGAGAAGTAAATTGAGAGCTCTGGCTCAGGGGGAGCAGTGTTGAAAATCCAAATCCCCTAGCCAGAAAGTGGGTGCTAGAATCTGACATGAAGGCGTATGATGAAATTTGATGTGACACATATCTTAGAAGAAAAACTGGAAGAAAAAGGGTCAATGCAGTATATTGCGGATTAATCCTAATCAACTGTGTTCTACAATGAAGGGTTTTGATAGCTTTTTGGGAATGAGCATTTAATGACGACTAGGTCAAGCCACACGAAGGATAAAAAGAAACTTGTTTGGTTTCAAAATCACTTTGCACTTAGAGATATCAAAAATTTAGAGAGATCAAAGCTAAACTTGAGCAGCGACAACCAAGATTTGAAGCATTCGAAGAAAGGAAACCCTAACTCAATGAAACAAGGTATTTTCATTGAAACCTCATTTGTGAATCTGTTGAATTTCTGCAATGGCAACTCTGCAAGTCGTAGACATCTCTGATCAACCTCAGCCTAAGTTTAAGAAACACCCCTACAAGGCAACCGAAGTGGATCCAATGGGTGCATTCTCAAAAATACCCTATGGAGTCTTGTATGTGGAAGATGTTAGGGCATACATCCATGTGGCCCTAGATGAGCTCGACGGTGACAAATTTCTAAATTTATTCCTAAAACACTTAAGTAATGATCAATTTGATTTAAAGGAAGAATACAAAACCTTGAAGGAGAAGAAATTCATCCAGTATGCAGAGTTTTCCACATTTGCAGAGGACGAGTGGGTCTGGTATATCCTTAGTCGAATCCACGACGAATTCATGTGGTTAGGGAAAGGGAAACCCTTTAAAATAACAAAAGAGGAAATTCAGGATGTCACTAGACTAAACTCCACTAGAGGAGTGCCATTATTGAAGGTGGTCAAGAATCAAATGGTTACAAATGCTACCAGAGCATAATTTGACAAAAGGACATTGACAATAAATGATATCACCGATCTTGCAGTAAAGTTTGCCTCAATGGTCATAGGTTACAAAGTTTACTTCTCAAACCAGGAGAACTCAGTTTTAGGTACTACAATATACACTGCCTATCAAATGGTCAAAGAGAATGCAAATTATGATTTGTACGAATTGCTGCAAACCCAACTACTGGAGAATCTGAAGAAGATAAAGGAAAGCAAGAACTATCCATTCAAGTATGGTACGCTAATTATCTATTTATTCTTCTATTTCTTGAATGAATTCCCAAATCATAAGGGATTGATTTGGTTGAGTAATAAACCAATAGATGTGCAAATTAGAAATTGTCTTAACAACTGGGGAAGTTATAATGAGCAAAAATTAGCCCTATGGGGATTTTTCAAGAATTTTCAAAGTATGATGCACTCTAGAGAAATAATTCTTGAGAAAATTGTTGATAAGTAGGAGGACACAATTTGTTTCATGGTCACTAAGGATCAATGTTTAATGGAGGCTGTGGAACCTAGAACTGTATGGGTAATGCCCATGGGTTATGAGGTAGATGAACAAATTTTGGAAAACTATGCCCAGCACCTTCTCAACAAACCCAAAGATGCCAAGGAAGAAAGGTTTGGAACATATGAGCAGTTATCTGTGAAACTCCATGTTGAACTTAGACAAACTGAATCCACTAGAAAAGTGAGAAAAGAGGTGGAAGAAATTGCCACAAGGTACAGCATCACTAAAGAGCAACTCAAGGAATCAAGAGAAAATGCAAAGAAAGCAAAGAAGGAAAAATAAGAAAGTGAACAGACTAGGGTTCCAGAAGAGACTATAAAGAAGCAAAGAGAGCCTAAAACAACACAAATGACTACTAGAAGCTCTGCTACTTCATCTGGTACAACATCATCAAAGAAACCCTCTGACAAAGATACAAAGAGGAAGAAGATGAAGGGAAAGAGACTGTATGTCAGTGTGGGAGAAAAGGATGAAGAAGAGATAGAATCAAATGAGGAAGTAAAGAAAATGAAAGTTGAGGCTACTAAAGCCTCCAAAAATAGCAAGGAGAAGTCATTTGGAAGAAAGATACCCAGCAAAAGACAAAAGGTAGATGAGTCTCAAGCCACATTAAAGCTTGAGGATGTTTTAAAATTTGTCAATATTGATGGAAACTTAAAACCTGTGGCTGAATTCTATGATGATTACAATGATGCTGATAAAAGGATTTTGGAAGAAGCCACTGTAAAGTACTTGAATATATACAATAGAGCTCTCATTGAGATCATTGGTGATCTCCCAGATACCTTGGGAAGTATTTTATCAGCCAGAAAAGAAACTGCTATGGCCAAAGATATTAAACTTAGACAACATGCACTAACAAGGTTAAGTCCAGAGATCACTCTTGAAGAAGAAGCCAAAATTTATAAGGAACTCAAGGATGCCTTTAGGACCAAGAAAAGGATGAATTCATTAGTGATAGGTGAAATCAACAATGTGGTCAAGGAAACAGAGGAAACCATTTTGGAAATATTAAAGAAATACAATATTCCTACCATCTATGACAATAAAGAAGCTAATGATGAAGACTCATCTCCACAAGAGATCAGTCAAGATCAAGGACATGAACAAAATGATCAAGTTCCCAACACTAATTTAAAGGATATGCCAGAACAAGGGAAAATTGAGACTGATTTGCCTCCTGAGGAACAAGCTGAGGATGAAGAAAATAGGGAATAGATAAGGAGCCCTACACCAGAACAAAATACAGGTCAATAGGAAAATATGGACATGAATCCTCCGGAACAAAGTCAATAAGAAATATCTGAGAGAGAAAGATACATTGCAGATGTCTTAGTTAGTGCCGAAAGGGAATAAGTTGTAGATGAGTCTGAACTTCTTCAAGGACTAATGAATTTGGCCTCATTGTCACCTGCACAAAAGTTCAAATTAGTATCCATTGTTCAAGCCAAGGCACATGAAGAAATGCTGAAATCTCATGACAAAGACAGTAAAATAATCAATGATGCAACAATTGCTCTGAAAAAGTTGATGCCAACATTTCAAAAGGATATCTTGTTATCTCATGTTGATCATCTCAAGGACCTATTGAGCTCTGTATGCACACATTTGAGTCTTTTGAAAAATCTGTAGAAGCAAAGGTTAGAAAATAGTTTAGTGAAAATAGATTGACTAAGTTAAAGACTATGATAGCCAAAGACAAACTCTGTTAGATATGGAATTAAGAACATACAAAGTGCCATTGAAGAAGCCAAAAAAATATACAAATTTTCTTTATCTTGCTCAAAGATCACAAAGGAGCTAGAAGATAAAATCAAAGACTTGGAACTCAAACTGCTAAATATCTCTAAGACATAATCCAACAGTGGAGTCAATAAATGCCAAAGAAACACAAGTTGCAAATATCCATAATGATTTGAACACTCTGATGAAGAAAAGGGGAGAAATCAAAGATAGGTTGTGCCAGCTAAAAGAACTGATAAGTCCAAAATTTGATTCCATGACCAATTTGGCAGATGAGGCCTTGAAATCTCAAGCACAAATTGATACACCATTAGATGTCTAGAAGGCAGATAAGTTAGTATTTTTTATGAATGGCCACATCTGTATTATAGAAAGTGCAAGGAATAGATGGAATAGAGAGATAGCTCTGATAAAGACTGTCTATAGTGACATTTTGCCTTCACTCACAAATTAAGATGAAGATTGTACTTGTAAATATGCGGCAGAGTACATAATTTTTTTGAAAATTTGACAAATTCTTGATTCTAGATAATACCCTTTGCCATTGATGTCAAAGGGGGAGAAGAAGATCAGTGAAAATGGATAAACATCTCAGGGCGAGTAGGAGAATGAAGTGTATATAGTAAGAGAGCAGTCAAGCATTTTTCACTAAGTGTTGCCATCAATGCCAAAGGGGGAGATTATGTGCAAGAGACATTGATCAGGTATAGATTTGTATGTTGTCATTGATGGAAACAAGGCTTAGAAGTTTCATCAACATGAAAAGAAGACATTTCTTTGGAAGGACATATTGGATTTCAGGTCTGGTTGACAGAAAGTGGCTAAGTATGGGTATACACAGAGTAGAGAACAGTAAATGGGTCAGTATGCCTCTGCAGATGATGATCTAGTAATGTGGTTTAGGAATGATGTTAGTAATTGTTTGATGATATTATGCTCTAGAGATTAAGTCCTGACTTCCTCTAGAAGTCATTTGGAAGAATTATCTAAGTCCAGGTGAATAGAGGTATAGCAGAGACAGTGAACAAGGCACATTATAATGGTCCGCATTCCTCCACAGGTAAGTTATTTTGCTATGTAGTTTTAAGGTGTTTTAAACATTTGTATGAAGTGTCTAATTCTAGAGTTGTGAGATATGAAGTTCACCAGAAAGATAGTTGCAATCTACTGAGTATCGGCATGGTGTTTGACAGAGTTGACTGAGATAGAGTCTAAGCTCCGATGGTCCATAATTCTCTGCAAGATGATATCATGCCTTGCCGTTCTGAGGGTAAGTTTGGGAATGTGTGAAGAATCCTTGATATGATTTTGGAAGTGTTTAGTGATCTGCAATAAAAGATGTAAGTCAACAAATGAACTTGATAAGCATGCTCTTAAGGAACATGCCAATTAGTATGATAAATCATTGTGTGAAGAAGAGATAGTGTGTGAAGGATCAATTTAAGTGATTGAATGATTAGAGATGACCTATTTGAACATGTTTGGGCAAAGTTTTAGGTTCGCATAACATTTAGTGCATTGGATTGAGCCGACAAGCTACACTTTTCTATGTACATGTTTCACTTCTTGGATGCTGATCTGTTTATGGATCAAATCATGATGCAAATATATAAGAGCGATGAATCTTAGTTGAGAATGTGTGTGGTTGGATGTGAATGTGTGAATAGCACAACAGTGACATAGATTAGTGATAATGAAGACTTGGTATTCAGAATTCAATTGCCAAATGACTGCACCTTGGCATAGTGACAAATGCTTATGCAGTATTTAGTTTTAATGTGTAATTTGCTTTGTACTTGGCAGTAAGCCTTCTTCATCAAGGAAGTGAGCCTCCATTAGGGTTTAATAGCCCTCTAGGTTTAACAACCCTTATTGTAATCTTGCTAGGTTTAGGGTTGAGGCAGTGAGCCTACTAGACCTAGTTGTACTTCATGGCAGTGAGCCAACATGTTCCAGGATCATGGAGTGACCAAGCCTGAACATCATTATTTGTAAAGATTACAATATATATTTGAGATCTAATCCTCTCCATGGTTTTTCCCATTTTAGGTTTTCCACATAAAAATCTTGGTGTCCATGTGTCATGTTTTTATGGTTGCTGTTCATATGCATGTTGTGCCTTTGTTTAATTAATTTTAGAAAATGGTTGAAAGTTAAAGTGCATCAAAAGATTTTTAGAACACTTATTCACCCCCCCTCTTAGTGTTCCTGACATTCAACACTATCAAGTTGTAAAACAATGATTGATTGATTGATGATGATAGATGTTTGGTTTCAGGAAATGAAACATGTCATATAAGATGCCTGGTCTGGTTTCGATAATGCAACCTCCTATATAAGACAATGATTGATTGATTGATACTAATGTTGTTGGCCATGTGAATCAACACTAGGATTTGATTGATGACTGATTGATTGAATGATTGATTCAGTGTTGTCATTGTGGGGAACAATATATCCTTAGATCAACACAAGGATGCGGGAATGATATATCCCATTGATTATGATGATGATTGATTGATTTGGTTGATAGCAAGATTGGAACAAAACTAAGGATGTGATTAGATGATTTGACAAGATTAATTTGACTTGATTGGTATGGATAAAGGATTGACTTGCATTTAGATCATGGCTTGGACTGGTTTGATTAATTTTGATTGGATTGAATAATGATGATGAATTAAATTGATTAGAAGAAGTGATTTGATAAAGATTGTTTTGATTGATTGAATTGATTGGAAGAATTGATTTTATTGATTGAATTGAAAGGAAGAATTGAGTAGAAGAAATGATTTGATGATTAGGCTGATTTTATTGCTTGGATTTTTGGAATGTTGTAATTTTTTTGGATTTTTGGAATGTTTTGATTTTTTGGATTTTTGGAATATTTGATTTTTTTGGATTTTGAAATGTTTTGGGATGTCAATGGATGAAAATTTGGGTAGCCTTTGTGCTAGATACCAATGACAAGGGAAAACCAAGTCTAGGTGCAAGGAGGTAGAATGGATAAAAGGGTGGGCGATAGGATGTATGATGGAAGACTCATGATAGAGGGATGGGTAGAAAGGATAGGCAATAATGGATGGAATGAATACATGTGTAAGAGAGAAAGGATGTGATCTCCAAAGACTATGTCGCATAGGAATAACATGCCCCATTATAGGTGCAATACTTAGGATTTTTCATGACAAAGCTTATGGCAATAGGAATGATAAGATGGATTAGTTTGGAAATGATGGAAAAAATGGGTAATGACAAGAGGGTAAGGATATGATTTAGTTTGGAAAAAAAATGAGGTATGTCAAGAGATATCTAAAACATTTGTCAACATTGTGCCCCCATATCTTAGTCAAGATCAAAAGGAGGAAGGGAGGAGGGATGAACTCATCATGATAAGTATGTGTATGTGGGTGTAATGGATAAGGATGGTAAGTAGGAGATGGTAAGATAGGATATGATAGGATAGAAAATGTTATGATAGGATGAGACAACGTGCCCCCAAGTGTAAGTGTCATAGAAGCTCAACCTACACATGACACCTATTTGCCAAGTTTTCATCATGGTACTTATCCAATGTACCACCAAGGGTGGTTTTCACAGTTAGACGAAGGGATTTCTCTTTACTATTTTGATAGGAGGGACTCAAGTGTCTAGTACCATGAATGGTGATAGTCCCATTAGAGATGGATGTCGTCACATGGACCATGTCAAATGTCAAGATGCTCATAGATGTTGGTAAGGGAGGATAGTGGATTATGAAAGGCTTGTGCATGGATGGATGGGGGATAATGGATAATGATATGGATTATGTAGGGAAGAATAGTGGATAATGATGTGGATCATGTAGGGCTTATGAAAAAGGGTGGATGGAAGGCTTGTCCAAAAGCATGGACCATAGGGAAATGATGAGGAAGATATATAGGATAATAGTTAAATGATGGGGACATAGACGTATGTGGAATTGTTTTGGAATGAAAGGGAACCATGACCAATGGTTGCACACACCTTGATAAACATTGAAGCTTTTGATTGGAAGGTGGCTTAGGAAGCAATGGAGATATTTTCTTAGGAGATGGATGATGTAGTGCTTTAGGTACCCACATAGACTTAGTATTTTTAGTATTTTTGTTTTTCTTGTGGTATTTAGGAATTTGAAACATTTGAATGGAGTGGGATTTTTGGATGGAAGAGGATGGTTGGGATTTTTGAGATGTGGATGCCTCATGTGACTTGCTTTCTTTTTGCTTAGGTACCCATACCATTTTAGTTTTAGACTTTGCTTGGGAAGGTATGGGCTTGGGTAGCCTTTTGGATGTATTTTTCTTTGACTTTTTGCATTGATGTCCTGAGGCATGAGGACCTTTAGGATTTTTAGCTTTATGGGTAGAGGCATCCAAATTTTTATTTTTGAATCCCTTGGGTTTGGTGGAAGCTTTTTGTTTAGAGGATGTGTGCATTGATTTCCCATGATTAGGAATTTGAAGGAATATGTAAATGGATGGACTTGGCATTGGGAGAAGTGGTGGTAAAGTGGATGGAAGGATATTAGGAGTTGGAATACTTAATGGAGGCAAATTGGATGGTGGAAGGTGTATGGTCACATGCTTTTGACACTTGTAGGATGATGGAGGTGGAATGGTGACATATGTCTTGGGAGTATGATAGGATTTGTGATGGAAAGTGGTGGACTTAGGAGGAATGTAGGAATTACCAACATCTTTAGATTGTTTACCTTGGGGTGTGTATCCAAGGCCATATGAGTGTGGAGGGACATTCACATGGATAGCCTCCAAAATACCTTGTTCATGTAGGCCTAACCCTTTACCTTTGTAGTTCATGTTTTGGAGTATGTAATGGACTATGGGACTAGGTGTAGTTTGGACACTAGACTTGAGTTCATTATTGGATGAAGAAGATGAAGTGGTGGATAAAGATTGTTGTGATCCTAGGGAGAAACATTCATGAATGAAGGTGGATAGACCAAGTGGATATGAATGTGGACTTAGAATGGAGTCGATAGTGGATGACAAAGGATAATTAGGAGCTTGATTATTATTATGCTCATTAAGCTCCACGTTATTGGTTTGATCTTCTATGTATAATTGGGAGGCATGTGTCTCATCATGATAAGTGGATGTTTGTGAATCATGAATAGTACTAATTGGAGTATGTGTAGGAGTAGTAATAGGCTCTTGACCATGGAATGCATAAAGTTGGCTAAGGGGGTCATCATGGTCTTCTTGATCATAAGTAGGATCTTGATCATACATGGGAACTTGATCATGGATAGGATTAATGTTGTGGATAGGTTGAATTGAAGTGATTTGATCTTGATTAGAATGAGGGCTAGATGTTTCTTCATGCTTAGGGTTAGGCACTTGACATAACTCTTGAGTTGCTTGAATGGAAGTGGATGACTCTTGGATAGGCTTGAGAGGCTCTAGATACTCAATGACATGAGGGTATAATATATCTTGACTTGGACTCATGGTGAGAGACTCTTCAATGGGTTGTTGACTACATGATGGATTTGGAGAAATAGGCATGACATTTGAAGGTTCTTTGGTAGGCTTAGGGATAGATGTTTGATGACATAGGGATGGTTTATTCCTTGCTAGTAGCCCTTGGATCACATCCTTTGTAGGTGGATGGGTGATGGAAGTTGAAGGCTCATGATTAGGATTCGGTGATTAGGATTAGGTGGATTAGGACTAGGAGTGGATAGGTCCCATTGTGGAAGGACAAGAGGGGTGTTAGACATATTAGACTTAGGGCTTAGACTTTGAATATTAAATGGAGGGTCAAAGTGATTAAATGGATTGGTGGATTTTGATAACTCCATATCCTTTCTTTTGCTTTTAGATTTTGTAAAGAATCTTTCAAGAAAAGTGAAAGATGATTTGTTGGTTGATGGATTAGGCTTGGAAAGTTTGATGGTGGTGTTGGTGTAGGCCTACTAGGCTTTGAGATAGGCATTCTATTTGATGGTGATGGAGGACTAGTAGATGGATTGGTATATGATTCTAAACTTGAGGTGGTTTTTCCCTTGTCAAGAGTATCATTAAGATGGCTTAGGGATTCTTGATCTTAGTGTGAGGAGTGACTAGTACTAGCATGCTCATGTTGTAGAAGATTTGGAGATGGATATCGCATGAGTTGTTGGATTTCGACTAGGAGTTGTTGTATTTGTGGTGATTGGCTTTTTTGAAGTGGTTGGATGATGGTTTGTAATCATTGTATGATTTATTGGTTTAGGGGTTGTTCTAGTTGGTGAAAGATTTGGGAGATGCCTTGTAGTTCTTGTGCTAGGATCTTTTGCTCTAGTGTTGGGATGGAGTTACTCATAGATTGAAGTCTTTGGATTTTGGCTTGTTCCTCCAAGTATGCCTCAAAATCTACAAGATCCTCATCATCATTAGGAGCGAATTTTGGGTCACCTCAGAGTATGTATGGTTTTGGATTTGTCCTAGATTTGTTGATGATCACAACCATTTTGACAAATGAGGATTAGACTAGGTTCAAAGATGGGAATAAGAGTAATATGAGTAAGGTTGGAATGTTATAGATTCGAGGTGTGATCTTTGGTTGAGATTGACAATGTTTGTTTTTGAACACACACGGAAAACATGGAAAACAAAATATTTTGGATGACTCTGATATAAAATCAGAGTAGAAGTTTAAATGGGGGCCTAGATTAGCCCCAAAAATTTTCACTGGTCTGGACAAATTTGAAAACACTTGTAAGCATGCACAAACTAAGTTGGAAAGAGGATACTACTTGCTAAGTCCCTACTTGGATTACTCCATATACTAAGACAAGGCAGCCAACTAGAGATATTGGTGACACTGGCTCCCCCACCATGGCACGGGCACAACAAATCTCTTACCCCGAAGATCCAGAGATCTTATGAACTAAGGGATTTTCTATCTCTACCATGAATAGTATGTATAGGGCAGCTTCAGAGGTCCAATCTCCTGCACTAGCAAGCAAAAAAGGTTTTTGGCCTCTACAACAAATGGTTTTTAGTTAGTGTTTCAAGATAATCTGGTGTCTATACATGTGGCAGTTCACTCATTTAAGAGGCTTCCCAACCCTCAGAAAGGGTTTTTATGCATTGCATGGATACTGAGGGAGACTTCTGTCTGTATAGAACAATAGCACCAGGTGATTGATGATTTTCGTCACAACCACAATTATTTATATAGTGGACCAAAATGAAAGTACCACTTGGGTCGTTCCCTCTCACAAATCAGGAGGCATGCCCTCTAAGCGATTAAAAACATAAAACAGATGGGTCTGGCTTCTGATCACCGAGTTTGCACAAGGTGAGAGCATACACCTACCACCCTTACGAGCATAACAAACAGTGATTAATTAACCCCCTAGTTAATCTATGTGCAAATAGACATTTGAAAAAGATATCTAATCAATGAAAGCCTTACAAAACCACTGTTAGTAGTTTGAATTTCCAGTCTTTGACAAAAGAGATAGCCACAATCAAAGTTTTAGCACAAAACCAAATCCCTAGAAAAAAATCAGAAAATAATGTTATAATGTAGCCATAAAAAGATAAGCTCATCAGAAGATTGCAATTTCAGATACATTTTTTTGACATAGCTGATTTAGATTTGATTATTTTGAAATATTTTTGACCTAAAAAATAAAAACTCAAAGAACATACCCCTGCTAATTTTATGAGAGATTTCTAGAAATGTAACAAATTTAGAAAAATTCCTTGTTTTACGCCCAAAAATGAGGATTTGTGAAAAACCTACAACAGATAAAGATTCAAATTTTTCACACTATATTTGACCTCCAAATTAAGTCTGTAAAACACAAACCCCCATTATAATTTCAAGAGATTTCCATAAATATAAAAATGTCTAAAAAATTCACTGATTTGCGCTGAAAAACTTGATTTTATGAAAAAACATAAAATCATGATAACTCCTACAAAAATGGTGATAAGCATGTGATGTTTCTGTTGTAGCTTCCTAAGATGATGCACAAGATGCTATAAAAATCTTGTAGAAAAATTTGGAGCTGTTTGAAAGATATGATGACATCTTTAAAACCTAGGGTTTTGTCCAAAATTGACATAACATGCAACAAAAAAATAATAAAACCTGCAAAAAGCAAGCTAGATCAAAGGATTCACGTCGGGTTCACCATTCTATAGCTGGTGAAAATTAGATTTAGTGTCAAAAACAACAAACTAAACTAAACCCTAACAAGCACCATAAAGCACAAACTAGAATGAAAATGAAAACAAAGATATAAAGCAAACCGATCTTCAGGATAGGTTTGATTTATCTCCATGGCTCTTCTCAATCTCTCATAAAAATGTAGGATGTCAAAGGATTGTTGATTGGTCACTGTTGCAGCATAACAAAGCTCAAGTGTTGTATGAAAATGAATTGTATGAGTGAGTGAGTGAGTTGAGCGAGAGAATTAGTGAGGTTTTGAAATTGAAATAAGAGTTTCAATTTATAGAAGGAGAGGGAATCAAATGAATGGCTAGAATTGAAAGCCAATTGTGTGATGTGGATGGCTAGGATAAAAGGTAATTTTAGTGCTTATGACACACATTAAATAGGTATGACATGAGGTCAAAATTAGGAGAATAGTGGGAATAAATGGGATTTTTAATTTATTTTAGAGAGGAAGTGCTTATGATGCACAATGAATGAGGATAAGAATAGGGATGTGAGTGGGAAATATGCAATTTAAATAATAAAATTATTTAAATCATGAGAGAAACATGGCATTTAAATAAATATTTAATTTATTTAAATTGGATTATGGAGGAAAATGAGATTAAATAAATAAGATTTATTTAATTTGGTGCAAATGGAGGACAAATGGAATTAAATAAATAAGATTTATTTAATTTGATGAAAGAGAAGGATAAATAGATGAGAGGAATTAGTTAAATAAATATAATTTATTTAACTAATGCCCGAGTGATCTGGAAGGGGTCATGGAAGAGGACCTAGGACAAAATATGTCAAAATGTAATGTCATAAGATGTCAAAATTTAGGTGTCTACAAAACCTACTCAAGATCAACTTGTAGCAACATACCTAGGTAATAAGACAACAAACCCTATATATTTTCCTAAACTTTTTGTTGTTAAACAAAAAGAAATGAAGGCCACAAAAAGAAATGAGCCCAATATTGAGAATTTTCTATAGAAAAGGGATATGACCATTGAAAGGAAGCAAGGTATGCGAAAACGCTTCCTACACTAATCTACTGAGGAAATATTTATGCAAATTTCAACTTTTATAGTTACAGATTAAGATGCACATTAACAGAAAGATAATAACAACTTCCAAATGCAAACACAAAACTCACAACACAAGATATACGTGGGGAAAACCTTTTCAGGTAAAAAACCCCACACTCCAAAGCCGCCTAATATATTATTCAGGAATCACAAAGATTACAATATACTTACAAAGAAAGATTTTATGGGAGTATATCCAACCAGAGATCCAGGAGGTAATTTGACATCTATAGGATTCTTACACATAACCTCCATCTCAAGCTCCTGATATATAGGAGATACAAAATAGTACACTGCCAACGGTAATTACAAAACCATGAGCTAAAACCACCCAAAAGTGGCACTCAAATTATCTCCAATCAAAGATGCCTTGTGATGTGCCAAAACACACACCAACATGTGTAACTCTCCCCTTTACATCTCTTTTATGTGTCCAACATGTTTTTACATTTCCCAAAAATAGAAAGTCCAACTTTTGGAGGCCATAACTTTTGATCCAGGTGTCCGATTGATGAACCATTTAATGCATCAGAAATCTTGTGAAGAGATCTATCACCCTATAGCTTGCTATGCCAGTTATGACAATTTTTGAGATGTTTAGAGAAGTTTCAATTCCGGTAATTGAGTTCAAATACTTTTTCTGGTAGTTTCAAAGTATAAAAACTTTAATATCTCACGATCCAGATATGATCTTGAGACAAAACTCACCTGAGATGTTCACTTAGCTATTCTGCACCTTCTGGGAAAAATTTTAGGTCAATCCGAGCTCAATCGAAGGACTTACTAAAAATAGTAAGTCTCGCTATTTTTAACTCTTTTGGAAACTTTGAAAGTTCCAGACCATTTTCCAAGATAAAGGGTATTCAAAAAGACCAAAATTGGGAAAAAATAGTAATCTTTCAAAGTTGCAAGGTTGAGACACTTTTCCTAACATTCTCCCACTTGTCAAACACCTTGCAAGAGAAAAGGGAGTATCAACACCATGACTTAATTGCTAGGGGCCGAGAGGCCCATAGACTCTGAACACCATTTGAACTTCTTTGTGCTCACAAAGTATTAACTTTCTCCAAGTTTACCTTCCCATCCTCTACCATGTCATGAACAAAATGGTACTGGACATCAATATGCTTAGTCCTCATGTGGAAAGTAGGATTCTTCGCCAAACATATGGCACTCTGGCTATCAAAACAAATAGTAATCTTCCCTGCATCAAACCCAACATCAGAACACAATCTCTTAAGCCAAATGGCTTCTTTACAAGCATGAGCTGATGCCATGTAACTAGCTTCATTAGTGGACAAAGCGACCACAGGTTGTCACTTACTCACCCAACTAATAGCACCACCAAACATAGTGAACAAATAAGCACTGGTGGATCTCCTACTGTCAATGTCACTTGCCCAATCTGAATCCACAAATCCATGAATACAAAGTGAATGCCAAGGTTCTGTAGGATAACCATGATAACATAAGGAATACTCAGAAGTACCCCTCAAATATCTGAACACTCTCTTCATTGCATCATCCCAATGTACCCATCCAGGATTAGCCATAAATCGACTAAGGATTCCCACTACTTGGGCAATGTCTAGTCTTATATAGACCATCGCATACATCAAAATGCCAACCACACTAGCATAAGGAACTTTGCTCATATTCCCTGTCTCAGAAGGAGACTTTAGACAATCTTCAACAAATAACTTTGTTCCCATTATAACAGGATTAGTCAAAGGTCTACAATCCATCAGGTTGAATCTCTCCAACACAATGTTAACATACTTACTCTAGCCTAACCAAAGTTTTCTATTTTCTCTGTCTCTTCTGATTTCCATTCCTAGAATGTATCTAGTTGCCCCCAGATTTTTCATCTCAAACTATGCTAATAACTGAGACTTCAAATCAAAAATCAAACTTTTACCATTCGCAATGAGTAACATATCATCGACATACAATGCAATAATGAGAATGCAATCATTGTCAAAATTGTAGTAAACATCATGATCTGATTTGGATCTCTAAAATCCAATACTCAACACAAAGGCATCAAACTTCTAGTACCACATCCTATGAGACTATTTCAAACCATACAAAGACTTTTTCAACTTGCAAACCAGATTTTCTTTACCTTTCACCACGTAGTGCTCTGGTAGTGACATATAGATTTCCTCCTCCAAGTCACCATGAAGGAATGCTATCTTCACATCCATCTGTTCCACTTCTAGATCATACACTATTGCAAGAGATAACAGGAACCAAATAGATGTCAACTTTGCAATGGGAGAGAAATTTCACCCTAGTCAATTCCCTCCACCTAAGAATACCCCTTCACAACCAATCTAGCCTTATATTTCTCAACACTACCATCTACACTAAATTTCTTTTTGAACACCCATTTGCATCCAACAGGTTTTCATCCTTCAAGCAAAGGCAGCAAGTCCCAAGTATTATTCTTTTCCAAAGAAGCCATCTCCTCTTCCATGGCCTCCTTCCAGGAACCTGCATCTTTTATACCCATAGCCTCTTTCACAGTTCTAGGCTCATCAGTGTTAGAAATCAAAGCAAAAATACAACTGGAATCATGCAATGAATAACCAAACCTATCAGGTTGCTGCCTTATTCGTATGGACCTCCTCAAAGATTGAGATTGAGGTTCTTCATCTTCTTCTGAACTTTTAGAGCTACTAGAGCTCTCCTCATTATTAGGTCCAATAGATGTTTTTGGTTCAACTTTCTCAGGGGTGGAAGGAAGTTGAACCACATCATCTTTCTTCTCTTCTTTCTCTGGCTACTAGACAACAGAAGAAGGATTGAGCTCTCTAAAGATCACACTTCTGCTATACACAACTCTCTCAACCACTGGATCCCAAAGCTTGTACCCTTTCACACCAATGCCATAACTGATGAAGATACACTTTACATCCTTGTTCTCTAACTTGGACCTCTTCTCCTTAGGCACATGTGTATATACCTCACAACCAAATACTCGAATGTGTCTTAATGAAGGCTTTTTACCAAACCATACCTCCATAGGTGTCTTATCAACAAGCATTGATGTAGGAGACCTGTTAACCAAGTAACAAGTGGTAGCAATAGCTTTAGCCCAGAACTTTTGTTCAAGACTAGCTCCACTTAGCATACTCCTTGCCCTCTCCATCAACATTCTATTCATCCTCTTTGCAACTCCATTCTACTGAGGGGTATACGGAGTTGTCTTGTGCCTCTCAATCCCCTGTTCTTTACAGAACTTATCAAAATCTACTGAACAGAACTCTCCACCATTGTCAGTCCTCAAAAATTTAATCTTTCTATCCTTTTGATTCTCTACAAGAGCTTTAAACACTTTGAATCTATTACAGCCTTCATATTTACTTCTAAGGAAATACACCCATGTCCTTCTACTATAATCGTCAATGAATGAAACAAAGTAAACAGATTTTGAAATTGAAGGAACATTAATAGGACCAAACACATCAGAATGAATCAAGTCCAACACCTTAGAAGATTTGTGAGAACTGGAATAAAACTAAACACGGTTTTGTTTTCCATAAATGTAATGTTCGTAGAAATCAAACTCAAGGTTACAATCATTCATACCCTCAACAAGATTTATATTCTTTAGGGTCCTCAAACCCTTTTCACCAATGTGACCAAGCCTTTGGTGCCATAACATTGTCTTCTTAGCTTGAAGTTTCATCTCCATAGAATGAGCACCCTTAGGTACCCAGAAAGCATGACCATCGGAAGTAGATGCAATAGTCTTCTTCGCTATTGGTTCCAATGGTGAGGATGAAGACTTTGAAGCTCTCTTCTTCGAAACAAAGGCACTATTGCACTGAACTGCACTATTGCACTGAACTGCACATGCATCAAGTTGAAACAGAGTGCCAATCCAAACACCCTTAGCCAACACCATAGATCCTCTAGTCATCTTGCATCCTCCATTCAAGAAAACAATCTACACACCCACATCATTCAATTTACTTACAGAAAGAAGGTTCCTTGTCAAACCAGGGATATGAAGAACACCATTAATTCCCTTTACTCATCCATCAGGGAATCAAATCAAGACTCCTCCATGGCCAACAATATCCAGGTGAGAATCATCACCCAAGTACACCTTTCCACCATCGTATTCTTCATACTTTGAAAACCAACCTCGATACGAGGTCATGTGAAAAGATGCACCAGAGTCAATAAGCCACACATCCTCAAATGCATGTGTTGCCAAGGCAGTGACAAATGCTTCTCCTTCATCCTGAGAGGACTTGTCAGAATCTGAATCATAATTCTTCTTCTTTTTCTTTTTCTCCTCCTTGCACTCCTTGCAGAAGTGACTAGGTTTTCCGTAGTTCCAACACAGGGCCTTGGAATTTCTGGGAGACATAGATCTCCCATGGGATTTGAATCTTCCTTTTTCTTCCTTCTTCTTATCCTTTTTCTTTCCCTTCTCTTTATATCTACCATGAACTACGAGAACCTCCTTAGCCGATTTGGAAGACTTTCTCCGCATCACTTCAAACAACAATGAAGAAACCACTTCATCCATCTTGAAGGTGGTAGTGGTACTCCCAATGGCCATAACAAGGTGGTCCCACGAATCTAGTAAGGAACACAGTAATGTCATACATCAATCCTCCTCCTCCATCTTCACACCAATAGAAGTCAACTAGGCAACAAGCATATTGAATGTCTTCAGGTGATTACTGATAGATCCTCTATCTTCCATCCTCAGAGAATACAATTTCTTTTGCATGAATAACTTGTTCACCAGGGATTTAGCCTGATAAACATCTCCAATCTTCTTTCAAAGTTCCTTTATGTCTTCTCTTCATGGAGATTCAGGAGCACTAAATCAGCCAAACAAAGTCTTATCAAACCCTTAACTTTTTGATCTTTGAGATCCTAGTCTTCTTGAGACATTGTCGTTGGTTTTGTATCAGATACGGCTTCCCATAAATCCTGATCTACAAGCATGTCCTCCATTTTGAGTTTCCAGAACTTGAAATTACTGCCATTAAACTTCTCTATCTCAAACCTCCCAGATGTACTCACTATCTCTTACCTGTAACATAGATTTCAAAATCCTCTGCACAAGCTCCCACTCAAACGAAGATCAGCTAAAAAAACCCTCCACCCAACAACTAGAACCAAAGGTGATGAAGCTCTTGTTGGTAATCATTTTTTTTAGGGTTTTAAGTTTGAACACTTGTAGATTTTCTCATTGAAATCCTAAACTTTCTAAGTCATGGTGTCTTGCATTGTTCTGCCTTTTTTTATGCTGGCCTCCTGTGGTGGGTTCCTGGTTATTAAGTCTCATCCTCATGCCTTAGTGTTCAAAGGTTGACCATCCCCCACGCAGTGTTTTACCATTTGTCCCTGTTGCACTTCATAAAAAATGTTAAGTTCTATGCATGCAAAGGTGAATTGTATATTGGCGGGCTTGAAAATCTCAATTGGGTTCCAAAATGGAAATTTTTTTGAGTTATATGCATTTTTTTATGCATATCGGGTTCAAAAGGATGCATGTACATTGGGGAAATCTTCCGCAAGATTCTAGGAATATGCTGCTGTTGTATATCAGGTTCGCTTGTATGTGTTTTGTTGTACATCCTAATATACATTGGCTGCATGCATTTGAAAAATACAAAGAAAATATACAAAGGTGGAATATTCCTTGAGGATTCCTTGCTTGTATATAAGGGGTTTGTATGTTTGTGTTTGTATATTCGATATACAAAGGAAATGTACATTGAAGAATATACAAGAGGGCGCACATACATGTGCTACAGTGCAATGAACAAATGGTCTTGTATGTTTGGCAAGTATACAAAGGTGAAAGATACATTCCGGACCTGAATATAATTCCAAGATGCTTCATACAGGTTTGGGGTCCACAACATGTATATTGGGTTTGTATATGCAGCATACAACCCGATATACAAAACAAAGATATACAACTCGGACGTGAAGGATGGGTCAAATGCAACGAATGGTAATTTGAGGTCCGTGGGGTTGTATAAGGCGCTTGCGTATGCCGATATACAAGCCGATGTGCAACGAAAAGGATACAAGCCAGATTTGAACTAATTCTCAAATTGTTCTATAAAATTTGAGGTCTGACTTGTATATATGGTGCTTGTATATGCTTTTGCATATACAAGGGTGAAAATGGAAAAATGAAGAAAGGTAAAGTCAGTGATAGGGGCATGAAGTGCCTACGTGGCATGCTTTCATTGGCTGGCAACCCTTTCATGCATGTTTTGGGACCGTTGATCATAGTGATGGATTTTGGATCGACGGTCAGGTTTTGAACCTTCAGCGATGGTTTTTTCTAAGCGAGTGCAGCCATTTTTGAGTGGGAAAATCTCCAAATGCATTTGCTGTTGCATCTCGTCGGTAGATGAAGCATTGATGGCAGATTTGCAGAGGATGAGCGACGAAAATGACAGGTCAACCACCCGATTGAAGATGAAAGTCCTGGAGTGGCAGTGCAAATCCCGAACCTACCTGCTTCTTCCTCTTTGTCCCTCTGCTGCATTGATTATTTTAAGCACCATTTTTGAATGCAGTGTAGCTGGCAAATTTTTGACCTTGCCTTGTAATTAATTTTGTTGAGTACACTATCTTGCTATAAAATGCAAACTGTGTCACTCTTTTTGGTGGTTGAAAACTAGACAAATTTTTGGTGCTGTAAGGAGATACGACTTCATTGGTGGCTCTGTCTTTGCTGTCTTGTGAGTTTATGAGTCTCATGTTGTATGTTTAATGCATAAATTCACTGGTTTCATGTTGTTTTATATGAGAAATGCTCTGTGCATGTTCTTAATCATTTGTCTCCAAGCTGTGGGCATATTCTTTCTTTTGAATCAGGATAACTAAGGGTTGTTAAGATTCAGGAATATAGCTTTTCTATATTGAATGTTTAATCTCCTACTTTTGCTCAAGGAGCAAATTAAATGTTTTAGGTTAATCATTGAGAAAGTGTGTTGCATCAGGGATACCATTAAGTATGAATGACTAAGCACCTAGTTTTTGGGAAGTATCTGTAAGGCAAGTGCTAAACAACCCCCTTGAAACTCAGCCATCACTATAGGTTTATGTGTACATGTGCATGTGTATGTCTATTGACTCTGAGCCCTAGATAGGCACTGTTCCAGTCTTGTATTGAGGTTACAACCAAGGTCCTAGTTTTGCATCCAAATACAAATCAAACTCAAACTTCATATACAAACCTTTAGAATATTAGAAGTAGTTTTAGGACCCAAAATCCTCTGTCTACAACTGAATATAGGCCCAAAGCTAGCCCCTTTGCACTTATCTCACAGTTTTGGTCTGCATAAGAGAGGATTATCTGCTTTGTGTCAACATCCCAGCAAATACATAGATGCATTTCATAGATGTTGAGTAGGGAATACCCCCCTTGGTTCTGCAAAGCCTAAAGAAGAAGAGGAGATATTTATAGAGTCTATCTCCTATACTGTTGGCCCCTGGCCTAGGAATCCTATTGATCAATGATGGTTACCTTGTAGGGATGACTGGGAACAAGCATCCAGTCTGGGAAAATACCAACAGATTTTGGCGACTCCACTAGGGAAGTAAGTGAAAGAACCCTGATTAAACAAAGAAAACAATTCCTAGTTATAGGTGGTGACTCCGAACCAATCTCCCAACCGGTCAAAGTGAAATTTATATGCAGGGGAGAAGATCCCAACGTAACCTTTTGCTTGAAGAATTACCCATAAAAATGATGTATAGGAAAAAGGGGGCTGTTCAGGCCAGTCAAGAGGGTTCTCCTAGAAGTAATGATAATTTTCAAAATAATCCAGGATCTTCAGAGAGGACAGAACCTTATTTTTCAAACACAAAAGCTGAAATCCAAAATGTATATGAGAAACAATAGGGTGGTGCTTTGAGAATAAGGTCATAGGTTTTTCAGGAATGCCCTTTCCCTGGATCCCAGTGATAGATTTGAAGAGGTTGAATCTCCAAGGGATGAAGATAATGATGACTAGAATGGACTGGGACCATCCTCTTCTATGCCCAAAGAGGAACAATTAGCTAAAGAAATCAAAAGTTTAAGAGCTGAATTAGAATATCTGCAGGCAGTAAAAATCAGAGATGACATGAGATAAAAAGTGCAAGCGCTGAGAGTTGCCCAGAATGATTCAGTTCCCACCCTTGAAAATGCAAATGTGCAGAGAAACCAGCACAAAAATGAAGTTCAGGATCAACATAATGATCAAAGACAAAATGCAAATAATGCTAGAGTATAATTAAATAATGCAAGAAATCAGAATGCAAATAGGAATGCAAATGCTAATCAGTTTGGTAGAGAGCCGATGCAGCTGGATAGATTTAGACAACTTGTTTTTGATGGCATTCTTGGTTACCCCAATCCTATTGACAAACAAGTGAGGCTACAAGTGCCTAAGTTTTTAGGAAATAATGTTGTGTCAGGTGAAGACCATTTAAAAGCTTTCCAAAATATCATGGACAACTTTGAGGTTGAGCATGAAGATGTTTTCATGAAATTATTTATGCAATCCTTAGTTGATGAGGCAAGAGAATGGTACAAAGGTTTGCCTGACAGAAGTGTTTCATCATGGGATGACTTCAGGAGAATATTCAAAGAACAGTATGGTGACAAAACTGATCCAAGTTTTTTCATTATTGAATTCACTCGCATTACCAAAGGATCAGATGAACAGGTTGCTGATTTCAATGCTAGATTCATGAAGGTACTGAACAAATTGCCACATGATCTGAAGCCTAATGAACCAATGTGCATAGTGTTGTATATAAATGCTTTTGATGCCAAAACAACCTATGGATTGAGGGATAAGGGTCCTCACAGCCTCAGAGATGCTTTCAAGATTGCAACAAATATTGAAAATAACAGAAAAGCATTTGGTAAGACAAACAGGAGAGATGATGTAAAAATTCTACAAAATCCAAATACTAAATCTTAGAGTGTTCAAGGCAATGCATCTACTTCTGAGGATAAATTAGACAAATTGATAACTATTGTCAAGGACCTCAGTTGTAGAATGGCTAAAAATGAAAAGGGGGCAGGTCCTGACAGATAGGTTTACCAAAGGCAGGAAAGAAGACCATCATTACATGATATGCCATATAATACTAATTGGCATAATGGTAAACCCATCATCTCACACCACAACACAAATCCAAGGACTCAAAATGTTAAAGAAACTCCTGATCCCTTGAAGAAGGCTGTAAATATTGTTAATGACACCCCATGGTGTATCATGTCAAATGCCTCACTCATAGTCACAATGCCTGATTGCTCAGTCTCTATATGATAATGTAGTTGCCTGTGATGAGTGCAATGAGCCACATTGCATGGAAGATGAGAATGTCAATATGTTGTCTACAAACATAGAGTATCTGTCTCATGATGTTGATGCAAGTGCAAGTGATGAGATTCAGGCCTATCAGCAGTTCCCCTGTGATGAAGATGAGGAAGATAATTATGCTTATGCTTAGGACTCACATAATTTTTTGAATAATTTGAGGAGACCTTCCGATGAATAAATAAGAGCCTTCACAGCTACAGTAGTTGCTCAAGTCAAAAGCAATTATAACCTAAGAGGTAAAGCTCAGGTAAGCAACTCACACCAACCAGAGAATACTTCTGTAGGCCAGCCAGTGCAAAATCATAAAGGGATTGAAACACAAAAGAAGCAATGGAGCAATAATAGGAAAAATTTTAAGAAAAAAATAGGTCATGATTCCCAAGGACCAGAAAATAGAATTCCCCAGCTTGAGGATCAAGACAAAAGTTTTCAGATCAAGGATGACAGTTAGGGAGCCACAAAAATTAACGCTGGGTCATATCAAAATAAAAATAAAACTGTAGATCAAGCTACAACTGTTATACAGAATTATGCCCCATTTAACATAACTCAGGTCTTGTCTTAGATGAAAGTCTCTGTTCCATTAATGGAATTGATGAAAGTTGAAGAATTCAGAAATAAGACAGTATCACTGATTTCAGGAGTACCCTGTCAAGCTAATCAGAATATTGAAACTCAGGGTAAAAAATAAGCTATGTGTATGGATGAGGATGAGATTCTTGAGGTATATCTAGGGATGAACCTAACAAAGTGCCCTTCATAGGTTGAACCATTTTATGTCTCCCTTGTCATAAATGGAAAAATGATTAAGAATTGTATGCTTGACTCAGGAGCATCAACAAATATCATGCCTTTGGCTATCATGCAGCAAGTTGGATTAAAAATAGATAAAGCATGTGGGAAATGCTATGCCATGGATGCTAGGGAAGTACCTGTCATTGGAATTATGAAAGATGTAGATTTCAGACTGGCAACATATCCTGAAAAGGCCTACAAAATGAACATAACAATTGTTGATATCAAGCCACAATATGGCATGTTGTTGTCAAGAAGATGGGCAGCATTGATTGGTGGGAGTATGCAATTAGATCTGTCATATGCTATGATCCCAATGAATGGCAAGGATGTGAATTGATCAGAGAAGAAAGGTCATTAGATACAGTTGAAGATCTAGAATCAGAGGAGCATGTATGCTTTGTGGATACTGACTGTGATAATTTCAGAGTTGTCTCAGATGAGGAAGGGGGTAAAGAGGGAAATATTTGCATTCAAGAGCTTGACCAATAGGGTCTCTGGACCATGTACTTTGATGGAGCTTGTTCGAAGGAAGGTTCTAGTGCTGGAGTTGTGTTTCTGTCTCCAGCTGGTAAGCTCCTAAAATTCTCTTTCTTGCTGAAGTTTTCCTGTACAAATAATATCGTAGAGTATGAAGCTCTGTTGTTAGGATTGAATGTTGCCCTGAAGCATGGAATTAAAATGATACAAGTATTTGGGGATTCAAAGTTAGTTGTTTCCCAAGTCAAAGATAAGTATGCATCAAAGAATAAGAGGTTAAAGCAGTACAAGCATGTTGTTTGGGATACAATTGAATTGTTTGATGCATTCTCAATAAATTGGATAGAGAGATTGAAGAATGTCAAAGCGGATTTTCTAGCTAATGTGGCCATAAGGCCAGATGATATAACTCTGTCAGATGTAACAAATGTTGAGGTTAAACTCAGGCTTGCAGTGCCAGATAATATATGCAGCTGGCAAGTGTTTGATGATGATAAGGATTTGCTGAGATTTCTACATTGTGTTGATGAGTATGAGAACCAAGAAGTGGATTTTTAGAACTTTGTAGAAGTTGTGGATGGGAAAGAAACTCTCTTAGGGAAAGAAATAATTCAACTCAAGACAAATAAAATCCCTAGAGGGTTGGTTTCTTTAGAGAGAGATTTTGACAATAGGGACCAATTTGTTACGAAGGCATCTCCAACAAACAAAAATGAGTTAGAAGAGATAAACTTGGGAACATCTCATGCCCCCAAGAAGGTATATATTGGCAAACAACTCAAGCCACATATCAGAACTATGTTGATTGCATTACTGAGAAAATACAAGCATGTTTTTGCCTCATCATATGAGGACCTGAAATCTTATAGAGAGGATTTATTTCAGCATGAAATCCCTTTGAAACCTGGAGCTAAACCATTTAGACAAAAATAGAGACCTATCAACCCAACTTTAGCTCTGAAGATGCAAGAAGAGCTTATGAAGCTTAGAGAGGCTGGAATAATCATGCTTATTAGGCACTCAACTTGGGTGGCTAACCTTGTTCCAATTAGAAAAAAAAATGGTGATATAAGACTTTGTGTGGACTTCAGAAATTTAAATATGTCTTCTTTGAAGGACAATTATCCATTGCCAAGCATGGAAGCCATGTTGCAAAAGGTGACTGGTTGTGAACTTCTATCCATGATGGACAGATTTTTAGGGTACAATTAGGTGAAAGTGAAAGAATCAGAACAATTCAAGACTACTTTCACTACTCCATGGGGAACCTATGTTTATGTGAGAATGCCATTTGGACTGACAAATGTAGGCGCTACATTTTAGAGGGCCATGGATGTTGCCTTCACGAGATTAATTGATTCAATCTTGGCTGTGTATCAAGATGATTTGATAGCCTATTCAAAGAAGGAAGAGCAACATTGCACGCACTTAGAACATATTTTTATTAGAGCATTGGAGTATGGCATCTCACTCAACCCCAAGAAATGTGTTTTTGGGGTAGTGGAAGGAAAATTGCTTGGTCACATTGTTTCCAAGGATGGAGTCAGGATTGATCCTGAAAGGGTGGCTGCAATTGACAAAATTTAGATCCCTAAAACAGTGAAAGGTGTTCAGTCCTTCTTTGGACAAATTAATTTTGTTAGAAGATTTGTGCCTAACTTTGCAGAGACCACCAAAGATATCTCTAACATGTTGAAGAAAGGTGCAACTGTCAAATGGGAGGAGGAAGCGACTACATCATTTTAGAATATAAAAGAGGCTATAAAGATGGCTCCTGTGTTAAAATCTCTTGATTTTTCTAAGCCATTTCAGTTATTCTCATTTGCTTCTTTCCATACTATTGCTACATGTTTATTGTAGAAAAATGTAGAAGGTTTTGAACAACCTATAGCTTTCTTTAGTAGGTCATTGTAGGCTACCAAGTTGAAGTATGAAATCATGGAGAAGAAAGCATATGCACTGGTTAGAGCAGTCAAAAGTTTCATGCCATATTTGGTAGGCTCTCGGATAGTTGCATATGTGCCTCATGCAGTAGTCAAAAATATCTTTACTCAGCAAGAGGTAACTGGAAGAAGATGCAGATGGATAAACAAATTGCAAGAGTTCAACATTGAAATACAGATCACAAAATTGGTAAGAGGACAAGGTTTGGCAAAATTGATGACACAGTCAAATCTAGAGGCATGCTAAGTAAATGTAGTGCATAATGAAATTATAAATATATTAGAATCCGAGTGGTACAAGGACATTGTATATTATTTGCAAAATTTGAACTGTCCTACCCACCTCAGTGATAATCAAAAGAGGACTTTGAAGCTACAAGCTATTAAATACATCATTGTTCAAGGAGAGTTGTGTTGGAAAAATCCTGATGGTGTATTACTCAGATGTGTGAATGAGGATTAGGCTAAGGATAGTCTAAGTGACATGCACAATGGAGTGTGTGGCGGACACTATGCTGCCCATACAACAGCCCACAAAATTCTCAGAGCTGGCTATTGGTGGCCAACTCTCTTCTCAGATGCAAAAAGAGTGATAAGAAGATGTGATCCTTGCCAAAGGTTCTCAGGAAAGCTGAAGTATGAAGGTGCATTGCCTCTTAGGACTGTAATTGTAGAAGCCCCATTTCAGCAATGGGGGATTGATTTTATAGGGGAAATCTCAGAAAAGTCAAGTGGAGGGCACAGTTGGATTCTAGTTTCCATTGACTAGTTCACTAAATGGATTGAGGCCATTCTAACTAAAAAAGCTATGACCAAGGTGGTGATGGATTTTATTCTGGATAATATTATTATCAGATTTGGAGTACCAGCCAAATTGGTCGCAAATAATGCCATGTGCTTCAGGTCTGGTGAGTTTATTAATTTTTGCAAAACTTATGGAATTGATTTGTTTCATACATCACCATACCACCCACAAGGGAATGGTCAAGTAGAGTCAAGCAACAAAAGTCTCATGAAAATCATCAAAAGGGTGATAGATAAAAACAAAAGGGCTTGGGATTCAAAGCTGAAGTTGGCATTATGGGCTGACAGGGTGACAGTAAAAAGAGCAGTTCGAAGGTCACCTTTTAAATTAGTATATGGTGCAGCAACTAGATTGCCTATGAACAACCTCTTGCCAGTTTATAGATTCATACAAGAAAATGATGAGGAGATTGAGAACCCAATGACTGAAAGAATAAATCAGCTGGTTGCACTAGATGAAATCAGGAGAGAAGCACAAAAAACAAACATCAAGAAATAGAAAAAAGTGAAATACTTGTTTGATAAAAGGGCTACAGAGAGAAGGTTTCAAATAGGTGATCTGGTCCTTATGTGGAAAGCAAAGAGCCAAGATAAGGGCAAACACGGTAAATTTGAGCCCTTATGGACTGGCCCATACCAAATTGGCACTATCCATGAAGATGATTCTTATTTTCTCTAAGCCCTAATTGGTGAACTACTGGAATTGCCAGTGCACGGTAAATTCCTTAAAACCTTTTTCTCATAAATGAGTACCTTGTGTGCACACTGTAAATTAGGTGTAAGTATTTTGTACATGCCTTGTATAGTCGGTCATGTTTTGGGCATTGGGTTTTGTCTGGTCTGCCTCGGAGTAATCTGGTCCTCTCTGCAGTCTTACGCCTGCATGTCCCCAATCAGAGCCTATTGGTAATCATTTTTATTTAGGGTTTTAAGTTTGAACACTTGCAAATTTTCTCATTTAAATCCTGAACTTTTTGAGTCATGGTGTCTTGCATTGTTTTGCCTATTTTGATGCTGGCCTCCTGTGGTGGGTTCCTGGTTATTAAGTCTCATCCTCAAGCCTTAGTGTTCAAAGGTTGACCATCCCCCACACAGTGTTTTACCGTTTGTCCCTGTCGCACTTCATAAAAAATGCTAAGTTCTATGCATGTAAAGGTGAATTGTATATTGGCGGGCTTGAAAATCTCAATCGGGTTCCAAAATGTAAATTTTTTTGAGTTATATGCATTTTTTTATGCATATCAGGTTCAAAAGGATGCATGTACATTGGGGGAATCTTCCACAAGATTCTAGGAATATGCCGCTGTTATATATCAGGTTCTCTTGTATGTGTTTTGTTGTACATCCTAATATACATTGGCTGCATGCATTTGAAAAATACAAAGAAAATATACAAAGGTGGAATATTCCTTGACGATTCCTTGCTTGTATATAAGGGGTTTGTATGTTTGCATTTGTATATTCGATATACAAAGGAAATGTACATTGAAGAATATACAAGAGAGCGCACATACATGTGCTACAGTGCAATGAATAGATGGTCTTATATGTTCGGCAAGTATACAAAGGTGAAAGATACATTCCAGACCCGAATATAATTCCAATATGCTTCATAAAGGTTTGGGGTCCACAACGTGTATATTGGGTTTGTATATGCAGCATACAACCTGATATACAAAACAAGGATATACAACCCAGACGTGAAGGATGGGTCAAATGCAGCGAATGGTAATTTGAGGTCCGTGGGGTTGTATAAGGTGCTTGTGTATACCAATATACAAGCCGATGTGCAATGAAAAGGATCCAAGCCGGATTTGAACTAATTCTCAAATTGTTCTATAAAATTTGAGGTCCGACTTGTATATATGGTGCTTGTATATGCTTTTGCATATACAAGGGCGAAAATGGCAAAATGAAGAAAGGAAAAGTCAGCGATAGGGGCATGAAGTGCGTACGTGGCATGTTTTCATTGGCTGGCAACCCTTTCATGCATGTTTTGGGACCGTTGATCACAGTGATGGATTTTGGATCGACGGTCAGGTTTTGAACCTTCAGCGATGGTTTTTTCTGAGCGAGTGTGGCCATTTTTGAGTAGGAAAATCTCCAAATGCATCTGCTGTTGCATCCCGCGGGTAGATGAAGCATTGATGGCGGATTTGTAGAGGATGAGTGACAAAAATGACAGGTCAACCACCCGATTGAAGATGAAAGTCCTGGAGTGGCAGTACAAATCCCAAACCTACCTACTTCTTCCTCTTTGTCCCTCTGCTGCATTGATTATTTTAAGCACCATTTTCGAATGCAGTGTATCTGGAAAATTTTTGACCTTGCCTTGTAATTAATTTTGCTGAGTACACTGTCTTGCTATAAAATACAAACTGTGTCACTCTTTTTGGTGGTTGAAAACTAGACAAATTTTTGGTGCTGTAAGGAGATACGACTTCATTGGTGGCTCTGTCTTTGCTGTCTTGTGAGTTTATGAGTCTCATTTTGTATGTTTAATGCATAAATTCACTGTTTTCATGTTGTTTTATATGAGAAATGCTCTGTGCATGTTCTTAATCATTTGTCTCCAAGCTGTGCGCATATTCTTTCTTTTGAATCAGGATAACTAAGGGTTGTTAAGATTCAGGAATATAGCTTTTCTATATTGAATGTTTAATCTCCTACTTTTGCTCAAGGAGCAAATTAAATGTTTTAGGTTAATCATTGAGAAAGTGTGTTGCATCAGGGATACCATTAAGTATGAATGACTAAGCACCTAGTTTTTGGGAAGTATCTGTAAGGCAGGTGCTAAACAACCCCCTTGAAACTCAGCCATCATTGTAGGTTTATGTGTACATGTGCATGTGTATGTCTATTGACTCCAAGCCCTGGATAGGCACCGATCCAGTCTTGTATTGAGGTTACAACCAAGGTCCTAGTTTTGCATCCAAATACAAATCAAACTCAAACTTCATATACAAACCTTTAGGATATTAGAAGTAGTTTTAAAACCTAAAATCCTCTGTCTACAACTGAATATAGGCCCAAAGCTAGCACCTTTGCACTTATCTCACAGTTTTGGTCTGCATAAGAGAGGATTTATCTACTTTGTGTCAACATCCCAGCAAATACATAGATGCATTTCATAGATGTTGATTAGGGAATATCCCCCTTGGTTCTGCAGAGCCTAAAGAAGAAGAGGAGATATTTATAGAGTCTATCTCCTATATTGTTGGCCCCTGGCCTAGGAATCCTATTGATCAATGATGGCTACCTTGTAGGGATGACTGGGAACAAGCATCCAGTCTGGGAAAATACCAATAGCTCTGATACCAACTAAAAGGAAGCAAGGTATGTGGAAATGCTTCCTACACTACTCTACTGAGGAAAGATTTATGTAAATTTCAAGTTTTATAGTTATAGATTAAGATGCACATTAACAGAAAGATAATAACAACTTCCAAATGAAAACATAAAACTCACAACACAAGATATACTTGGGGAAAACCCTTTCAGGTAAAAAAACCCACACTCCAAAGCAGCCCAATATATTATTTAGGAATCACGAAGATTACAATATACTTGCAGAGTAAGTTTTTATAGGAGTATATCCAACCAAAGATCCATGAGGTAATTCGACATCCATAAGATTCTTACACATAACCTCCATCTCAAGCTCCTGATATATAGGAGATACAAAACAGTACACCGTCAACGGTAATTACAAAACCATGAGCTAAAACCACCCAAAAGTGGCACTCAAATTATCTCCAATCAAAGATTCCTTGTGATGTGCCAAAACACACACCAACATGTGTAACTCTCCCCTTTATAGCTCTTTTATGTGTCCAACACATTTTTACATTTCCCAAAAATAGAAGGTCCAACTTCTGGAGGCCATAACTTTTGATCCGAGTGTCCGATTGACGAACTGTTTAATGCGTCAGAAAGCTCATGAAGATATCTATGACCCTATAATTGGCTATGCCAGTTATGATATTTTTTAGACATTTAGAGAAGTTTTGATTCTGGTAATTGAGTTCAAAGATTTTTCGGTAGTTTCAAAAAAATAGAAACTTTAATATCTTGCAATCCAGCTATGATCTTGAGACGAAACTCACCCGAGATGTTCACTTAGTTGTTTTGCACGTTCTGGGAAAATTTTTAGGTCAGTCTAAGCTCAATCGAAGGACATACTAAAAATAGTAAGTCTTGCTATTTTATCTCTTTTGGAAACTTTTAGAAACATTGAAAGTTCCAGACCATTCTCCAAGATAAAGGGTATTCAAAAAGACCGAAACTGGGAAAAAATAGTAATCTTTCGAAGTTGCAAGGTTGAGACACTTTTCCTAACAACCATTAGGGTCATGAAAAAATAATGGACCCTAGAGAAAAAGGAACTTGAAGAAAAATTTAGAGAAGAACTAAAAGAAAAAGATAAAGAAATAAAGAGGCTAAATGAAAAGGTCAAACAAATGGCACAACTTACTATTAAATTGATTGACTGTAGGTCTCCTAGAAAGTATATGGCCTTTATATTGAAGAACCTTGGTAATCTTTCAGTTTATGAGCATTTATTGTGATTTGTCTCCTAAAGGGGACACACCTAGGACATTCTTTAGGGCTTACCAAGGAAGCACAATTGAGATGCAAAGTCAATTGTGTGAATTTTATCTTCATGATTTTGTTGTCATTTATAATTTAGAATAGAACCCCAACTTGTATGTTGGGGATATATAATTGAAAGCATTCAATTCTTTCATGTAGAATGAGAAGAAGACAATAGAATAGATGATGAAATATTTTGAATATGAAAAATCCATCCCTCTCCAGATTAGGGTGAGGCCAAAGATGTTTATAAAGTTGCAAATGAATGGGTAGAACTAATGAATATACCTGAGGTTGCTAACCAAATTGTGCATGACCAAGTCACAACAAAAAATCAATACCTAGAATTAGCACCTTAGATGGGCAAGGATTCATTTAATTATAGTAAACAAAGGTGACAAGAACTCACTCCTAAACTACATAGAAAGGAGCCTCATTCAATGTATAATTATAGGGAAGTTGTCTAAAGGATGCATGCACATATAGATTTATCTAGATGATTTTAGTTGGCTTGGTTATCAATAGATTTGCATCCACCCTTGTATTGGTTCCCAATCCTTAGCTAGAAGGGGAACTAGGAAATTGACATAGCAGCAAAGGATTTAAGGTGGAAAAGAGTTGAGGACAAGAAAGGCTTCTATCTAAAGCAAGCTGAAGGTTGAAATGAACCATTGGACTTTACGAAAAAAATTAATGTAGATGTAGAGATCCTAGTTGCTTGAGGACAAGAAACAACTTAAGTTGGGGGGTGTGATGAGCCCCAAAATTATCTTTAGTGGAAACTCTTTATCTCCTACTTTGACCTGTTGCAAGTATGTGCCTAATCAGTGTTGTCATTAATGTCAAAATATCTGTGTTGTCATTAGTGTCAAATGTGCTCTTATTTTGTTGCTTGCTTGTAGGGAGTGAGATGCTTTGTATTTACTTATGTAAGTGATCTTGATGTTGAGGATATTGAGAAAATTAGCTCCTTCAGTGATAATAGTGTGTTGCAGTGGAAACAGAGTATTGTATTTAGAAAATAGTCCAGAAGTTTGCTCTGCATTTCCTGTAGAATGAGTATCTTTGCCTGCGGATTGGAAGTTGTTTAGATGTCTGTCTGAATATATTATATTCAAATTTTGAGCCTCTAGAATGAAGATTTGATTGAGTTATGTTCACCAGAGTAAAAACTAGTTTTTCTATATATTTGGTGGTGACAGGGTGACAGTATTTTGCTCCGCATTCCTTTGCAATGACTAGTTATGATCTATAGTTCTAGAGTTAAGTCTGGGATCATATTATTGTTGCAAGTATGAGGTTGGTCAGTGTTGTCATTGATGTCAACATACTCATATTGCATTGGCAAGAAGGATTGGATGAGCTGTGTGCTGAGGATATTGAGAAAATTAGTCTCAATCAGGAACAGTGAAGAACAGTGATGAGAAGAAGGCAAAAGTACTCAATAGGTTGAGATTCAGAGGATGTGGATTAAAGGGCTTGTAGATATGAGTCTTGAGATGATCCATTTAAGATTTCAGAGGTCCACATGAAGATTTGAAGAAGTTGTGATTAATCAAGTAGAACCGGTTCTGGGAGATGCTTCGGAGTGACAGAGTGTTACAAAAAGGTCCGGTGAGATCCGGAAGTGCATTGTCCTATTCTGCAGATTGGATAGAATGTTTGGGATGTCCTTTTGATGTGTAATCTTGATTGGTATGTGGTTTGGAGGCCCGGAAGCACCTCTTGCAGTATGACAGTGGCGATAGACTATGTTCTTGAAGTTTCAGATGAGGAAGAGAAGAGATTCCAATGAGCAGAGGAAGTACGGATGTACCTGGTCATTCAGGCAGGCTTGTGAAGGTTCTTGGATCATGTTGAGGTTGTGTTGTTGGTCTGCATTGATGGTAGAGCCTAGAATTGAAGATATTATTCCAGATGAAGTTCTTGTTCAGACTAGCCGACTGGATGAGGTGTTCATCTTGCGAATGTTCTTGTGGTGGCCGACCAGATGTGTTATTCATCTTGCGGATGTTCTTATGGTTGATTATCGACTTAGATGATTGTTCCTAAGTTGAGGTCTTGTATAAATGAAGGTTTGTGAGTTCATTTCGAAGTGTGGATGTGGAGCAAATGAGTGTGGTATAGCGAAAGAGCGAAAGGCAGAGCAGAAGTGTTTCAGGCTTAAATGGAACTGATCTAGACATGGTGAAGATGTCATTCTCCAGTTCAAGGTTGTGATCCTTATGATCTTGTAGACAGTGTGTCTCTTTGTAGGTAGTGTGCCTCTTTATGAGCAGTGTGCTCAGGTAGTGAGCCCTGACTGGCATGTGCCATGCATTTTTCTTATTCTTCTAACAGAGAATAATCCTTGGGTTAATCACCCAGTGGTTTTTCCCTTAACCGGGTTTTGCACGTCAAAAATCTTGGTGTCTAATGTGTTGATGTTTATTTGCTCTGGTGTTTATACTTTCTGCTTTTATGAATGATTAATTGATATGCTGCTAACTAACAAGAAGAATCAAGTGTTTGAAATAAGAACAAGGTTTTTGCACAACTGATTCACCCCCCCTCTCAGTTGTGTGCCCTAGATCTAACAATTGGTATCAAAGCCAAGTTCCTCTAAAAGGAGCTTAACCACTTGAGGAGATCCAGGATGTCATCATACAAGAAGGATAGTCCGAAGTTCGATGGTTCCAATTTCACTCTCTGGAAAGGTCGCATGAAATGTCACTTGGAGTGTATGGGAAAAGCATACTTGGCCATGGTTTCAAAACCATATGTACCTCCACAGGGTGGTTCGTCAACTCTGAATGAAATCACAGATGCTGAAAACAATTTGCGGACCAAAGAAGCTCTTCTAAGTGCATTGAATGACTCAGATCTCTCAAATGTTATTGACCTACCAACTGCATATGAGATCTGGACTAAACTGTAACTTCTATATGAAGGAGATGAGTTTGTCAAGAGTGTAAGATTGCAAAGTCTAAAAGGGAAATTTGAAAGATTGAAGATGAGAGATGATGAAAACATCACTACCTTTATGCCAAGGGTAAATGAGTTGGTGTGTGGAATCAGGAATGCTCGTGGTGTTCTGGATGAAAATGAAATTGTTTACAAAATTCTCAGATCCCTTCCTGCTACCTACAAGATCAAGGTTGCTACCATTGATGAATTCAGAGCCCATTAAACTGTCACAAGAGAGCAATTGGCTGGCAAACTGGTTGCATTTGAAATGACTGAGTTTACAGAATCTGCATTTAAGGCTAGTGCCTATGTGAAAGGCAAACAAAGATTTGATCCGGGAGAGAATTCTTCAAGGAAGTTGTCATGGTATGATCAAGCAAGGAAAGACATGGAAGAGAAAGAAGCAGAAACAACTTAACTTGAAGCCCTCATTGCAAAGAGACTGCCAAGAGGATCTGGTAAGTATGAAGGAAAACTACCCTTTAAGTGCTTCAACTGTAATAAGATTGGTCATTTTGCTTCAAGATGTCCGAAAATATCTGCAAGGTCAAATGCTAACAGACAAAGGTTTCAAAAGAACTGCTATTATGTTCATGAAGAAGATGATAATGAAGGAGTAACAGATGATGAATCAGAAATGGGAAGCAAATCTGGAAATGAATGGGTGTTTATTGCCATCAAGGAAGAAGGTTCAATATCCTCTAAATCTGTCAATCATAAGGTTGAAGAAAGAGCTTTAGCTGCCCAAGTTGAAGAAAAGGATGATTGGGTTATTAATAGTGGTTGTTCTCACCATATGACAGGTGACAAGAACAAGTTCTTAGATTTGGAAAGGTATGAAGGAGGAATGGTAAGGTTTGGAGACAATTCTGCTGGCAGAATCAGAGGTAGGGGAACCATTTCTTTTGATGGAAAGAGAAAAACCGGTAATGTACTATATGTGAAGGGTTGAAGCACAATCTTCTCAGTGTTGGTCAGTTGGTGGACAAAGGTTATGATCTCCGGTTCAAGAATGGAAGATGCAGGATCTTTGAAAGCTCTGGAACTGAGATTGCATCCGGTACTCAAACAAAAGGTAATATCTTCCATCTAGTTGGTTCTAATAAAAGTTGTCTGTTTGTTCAAGTTGATTAGAGATGGTTATGCCATAGTAGAATGTGTCATGTAAATTTTGATAACATCATCAAGATAAGCAATACTCAGGCTGTAAGAGATCTTCCAAAATTGGTGAAACCTACAAATAGTCTATGCAAAGAATGTCAGCTAGGTAAACAGAGTAGAGTTTCTTTCAAAAGCAAGGAACAGTCCTCTATCAGATTATTGGAATTAGTTCATACTGATCTTTGTGGTCTGACAAGAATCAAGAGTATGCAAGGTGATAGATATTTCATGTTATTAGTTGATGATCATTCCCAGATGATGTGGGTTACCTTCCTAAAAGAGAAATCAGAAGCCCTTGAGAAGTTCAAAATCTTCAAAGCTATGGTTGAGAATCAAACCGGATTGAAACTGAAATGTCTGAGGTCTGATAGAGGTGGTGAATTCACATCCGGTGAATTCATAGACTTTTGTGAGAAGCATGGTATAAGGAGACAGTTGTCTGCCCCTAGGACTCCACAGAAAAATGGAGTTGTTGAAAGAAAGAACCAGACCATCCAGGAAGCTTCCAGGACAATGATGATGGAAGCAAATGTTCCCCAAATGTTTTGGAGAGAAGCTGTCAGCACTGCAGTCTACACTCTTAATCGAGTTCAAATCAGAAGCAATACTGGTAAGACTCCTTATGAACTTTGGTTTGGTGTAACTCCTACTATGAGATATTTCAGAGCATTTGGTAGCAAGTGTTATATCAAAAGAGATGAAGATCTAGGAAAGTTTGATGCTAGAAGTGATGAAGGAATTTTCTTGGGTTACTCCACTCAAAGCAAAGCATACCGGTGTTACAATAAGAGATTGAGAAAGATGATAGAAAGTACAAATGTGAAGGTTGATGAAGGAATTGAGAAGCCCTCAAGATTCTATGAATGTGATGAAGATGATCAGAATGATTCTCTGGTGGAAAGAGCTCAATCCTCCTCTGAAATTTAGATTCAGACTGATCCGGTAAATCAGGAAGAAGAGGTGTGTCTAAATGAGCCTGATCAAGAAATAATAGTGCAAGAAACTCCCAAAATTCCAAGGTATGTAACTCTAAATCATTCTGAAGATCAAATCATAGGTGACAAAAGCAAAGGGGTACAAACAAGGAGAAGAATTGCTCAAGAGTCAAATGAATGTTGTCTGATTTCAAAGATTGAACCTAAGACAATTAATGAATCTTGCAATGATGAAAACTGGACCAAAGCAATGGAGGAAGAGTTGATGCAAATTGAGAAAAATCATACTTGGGATCTTGTTCCCAGACCTAGAAACAAGAATGTGATTGGAACCAAATGGGTCTTCCGGAACAAACTAAATGAAGTTGGTGAAGTGATCAGAAACAAAGCTAGATTGGTCTACAAAGGCTACTCTCAAATAGAAGGAATTGATTTTGAAGAAACCTTTGCTCCGGTGGCAAGAATTGAAGCAGTCAGATTATTTCTTGCATTTGCTGCCTTCAAAGACTTCAAGGTATATCAGATGGATGTCAAGTCTGCCTTCCTAAATGGTGATCTGGAAGAAGAAGTTTACATTGAACAACCAGATGGATTTCAATTGTCTGATAATGATGATATGGTCTGCAAGTTGAAGAAAGCATTGTATGGATTGAAGCAATCCCCAAGAGCATGGTATGAAAGGTTGGATAAACATCTTGTGCAGATTGGATTCAACAAAGGTACTGCTGACAGTAACTTATATTTCAAAATTGATCATGAAAACATCTTGATTGTTGAAGTGTTTGTGGATGATATCATTTTTGGAGGAAGAGATAGTATGTGTAAAACCTTTGCAAATCAGATGAAAAGTGAGTTTGAAATGTCTATGCTTGGTGAAATGAATTTCTTCTTGGGTCTGCAAATTACTCAAACAAATAAAGGGATCTTCATTTCTCAGACCAAATATGTGAAAGAATTGTTGAGGAAATTCGGTATGGAAGATTCAAAGCCAATGAACACTCCTATGGCAATCGGATGTAAGTTGAGCAAAGATGATGACTCTCCTAAGGCAGATCAGACAAAGTATAGATCAATGATTGGTGGATTGTTGTATCTCACTCAGACTAGACCAGATATAATGCAGGCTGTTGGTCTTGTGGCAAGATTTCAGGCTAATCCTAGAGAATCTCATGTCATGGCAATCAAGAGAATCTTTAGATATCTAAAGGGGATAGTTGAGTATGGTTTGTGGTATCCTAGAGATCATGATTTCTCTCTTCATGCATATACAAATGTAGATTGGGTAGGAGATGTGGATGACCGGAAGAGTACCAGTGGTGGAGCATTCTTTTTGGGAAAGAGATTGGTTTCTTGGTTAGGCAAGAAACAAGATGCAATATCTCTGTCTACAATTGAAGCAAAATACATTGCAGCAGTAGGTAATTGCACTCAAATCTTATGGATGAAGCAGATGCTAAAAGACATTAAAGTAGAATATGAGGAGCCTATCGCAATTTTCTGTGATAATTCAAGTGCAATAAATATTTCTAAGAATCCAGTGTTGCATTCTAAGACCAAGCACATATCTATCAAGTTTCACTTTCTGAGAGAACAAGTGAACAAGGATGAAGTCAGATTGGAGTATGTATCCTCAAAGGATTAGATTGTAGATATCTTTACTAAACCTCTTCCCAAGGACTCTTTTAAGTATCTTAGGGAGAAGTTAGGGGTCATGGCCCCTCCGATGATGAACTAGGATGCACTGATGTGCATCAATCTGGTGGATATCATAGTCATATCTTGTGATCTGGATTGATGATGGGGAGCTGCTACTAAGGGGGAGCAGCTGGTATGATTATGATGTGTTAGAATTGCAAGTATGAGCCCTTTGCCATTGATGTCAAAGGGGGAGAGAAGACATGTGAAAAACAAGCGATTGATGATCAAAGGGGGAGCAGTAAAGGAAGAGAAGACATGTGAAGAGTTGCTGTTGATAGGGGGAGCTGTGACAGTAAGGAAAAGTTCTTGTCTTGATGGTTTTTCACATCATATGTTGCCATCAATGACAAAGGGGGAGATTGTTGCAAGTATGAGGTTAGTCAGTGTTGTCATTGATGTCAACATACTCATATTGCATTGGCAAGAAGGATTGGATGAGCTGTGTGCTGAGGATATTGAGAAAATTAGTCTTAATCAGGAACAGTGAAGAACAGTGATGAGAAGAAGGAAAAAGTACTCAATAGGTTGAGATTCAGAGGATGCGGATTAAAGGGTTTGTAGATATGAGTCTTGAGATGATCAATTTAAGATTTTAGAGGTCTACATGAAGATTCGAAGAAGTTGTGATTAATCAAGTAGAACCGGTTCCGGGAGATGCTTCGGAGTGACAGAGTGTTACAAAAAGGTCCGGTGAGATCCGGAAGTGCATTGTCCTATTCTGCAGATTGGATAGAATGTTTGGGATGTCCTTTTGATGTGTAATCTCGATTGGTATGTGGTTTAGAGGTCTGGAAGCACCTCTTGCAGTATGACAGTGGCGATAGACTATGTTCTTGAAGTTCCAGATGAGGAAGAGAAGAGATTCCAGTGAGCAGAGGAAGTGCGGATGTACTTGGTCATTCAAGTAGGCTTGTGAAGGTTCTTGGATCATGTTGAGGTTGTGTTGTTGGTCCACATTGATGGTAGAGCCCGGAATTGAAGATATTCTTCTGGATGAAGTTCTTGTTCAGACTAGTCGACCGGATGAGGTGTTCATCCTGTGAATGTTCTTGTGGTGGCCGACCGGATATGTTATTCATCTTGCGGATGTTCTTATGGTTGATTTCTGACTTAGATGATTGTTCCTAAGTCGAGGTCTTGTATAAATAAAGGTTTGTGAGTTCATTTTGAAGTGTGGATGTGGAGCAGATGAGTGTGGTATAGCGAAAGAGTGAAAGGTAGAGCAAAAGTGTTTCAGGCTTAAATGGAACTGATCCAGACATGGTGAAAATGTCATTCTCCAGTTCAAGGTTGTGATCCTTATGATCTTGTAGACAGTGTGCCTCTTTGTGAGCAGTGTACTCGGGCAGTGAGCCCTGACTGGCATGTGCCATGCATTTTTCTTATTCTTCTAACAGAGAATAATCCTTGGGTTAATCACCCCGTGGTTTTTCCCTTAACCAGGTTTTCCATGTCAAAAAACTTGGTGTCTAATGTGTTGATGTTTATCTGCTCCAATGTTTATACTTTCTGCTTTTATGAATGATTAATTGATATGCTGCTAACTAACAAGAAGAATCAAGTGTTTGAAATAAGAACAAGGTTTTTGCAAAACTGATTCACCCCCCCTCTCAGTTGTGTACCCTAGATCTAACAATTATGAGCATTCAAGTCAATTGGTTCATGATCTGGTGGTCTGCAAGTGATCTTTTCTTTATGTCAGTAGCTGACAGTGTTATTCTTGTGCTCTGGTTTGAAGAATCTGATGGGCAAAGTGTTTGGGTATTGTGTGGATGTTTCTGATGATTATAATGTGCTTGTGGATGTCTCCTGATCGTGTTCCTATCTTTTGGTTGGTCCGCAAAGAGTAAGTTGGATCGTGAATAGAGAATGTTCTTAGAAGACCCAATGTTCTCACCAGTCTTGGTCGACTTGGTTCTTTTCACTAATTGCGAAGATGCATTGAAGATTGTAGAAGTGTGTTGTGGCGTGAGAAATTTAATTTGAGTCCCAACTAAGGTGTGGCATGATCCACATACATCTTTACATCTTTTACTTAGCAAAATTTATATTAGGTCTAGACCTATTTTATGTATGTTTGTAATGCCGACCTTGGAGATTATTCCAATGGTTGATGAATGTAATGTCGACCTTGATGTACATTCCAAGGTTGATGAATTGTATAAAAGCATGCAATGTAACTGCAAAAAAGAGTGTGTGATGCAAAAATGAAGAGATAAGTGTGAAGGTGTGAAGAAGCAGAGCAGAGAAGTTTTATTGTGCCTCAAAGGAACTAAACCCAGGCATGGAGTAGATGCTACTTAATCAGTTCACCATTTTGGTAGTGAGCCAACCCTTGGCAGTGAGTCATTCTTTGGGCAGTGAGCCTCTATTTTTTTAGTATTGTTATAACTCATATATCTTTTGGGCTAACACCCACCATGGTTTTTCCCTCTTAGGGTTTTCCATGTAAACATCTGGTGCCTTCTGTGTTGAATGTGTGATTGTTATTAAGTCTATGGTTTTATGCTTTCGTGTTTAATTCTGATTATTAGTAGTTAAGAATTTGATGATTTGATATTCATATGAAGTTAAGTTTTTGTGACAACTGATTCACCCCCCCCTCTTAGTTGTCCTGTGCATTTCAACAATTAGTATCAGAGCAAGTTCCTTGGTGGTAAGTGTAACAGCTTGAGGTAGATCCATGATGTCTTACAAGAAGGAGGCTCCGCAGTTTGATGGGACAAATTATGAGACTTGGAAGATTCACATGAAAAGCCATCTACTATGTATTGGTTATAAAGTATGGCAAGTGAGACATACTGATTATACCATGCTAGAGAATGGTCTTACAATAGAATATGAAATCAAAGAATATGAGATAAATATAAAAGCCAGAGATGCTCTATTGAACACATTGAATAACTCTGATTTGATAAAGGTTATGGACTATGAGTCAGCCAAAGAAGTCTGGGATAAGCTAAATAATTTGTATGAAGGAGATGAATCTGTAAAGAGTGCCAAGCTGCAGGGACTGAAAGCTAAATATGAAGGTCTTAAGATGGGAGAAGATGAAAACATAACATCATTCATGCAAAAGGTTGATGAACTTGTTACTGGGATCAAATGTATGGGAAGAACTATAGATGAAACTGAAGTTGTGATGAAAATTCTTAGGTCATTACCTAAATCCTATGCTCACAAGGTAGCTGCAATCGAAGAATTAATGACTGTGAAAAAGATAAACAAGGATCAGTTGCTTGGTAAGATTACTGCTTTTGAAATGAGAGAATTTGGTGATGCTCTGCCAAAATTTGAAATAGCTTTCAAAGCCAGTACTTCAGAGAAGATCTCTAGAGAAGAAAAATACAAGGTAGAACTTGATGATGAGCTTGATGAAATTGAAGCTAATTTTGTTGACAAATTGGAAAGAGGCTCCGATAAGTTCAAAGGCAAATTACCTTTCAAATGTTTTTCATGTGGTAAAGTAGGTCATTATGCTTCCAGATGCCTAAAAGAATTGACTGAAATAGAAAAAGATTTGAGAATAGGCCTAGACCTCCAAATAAATGCTACTATGTTAGAGATTTTGATGATGAAGGTTATGATCTAAGATTCAAAGACAATGGGTGCAAGATCATGGAGAGCTCTGGAACTATGATTGCTACCGGTAAGAAGACTAGAGGTAACATCTATCAATTAAGAGGAACTAATGATTACTGTCTATTAGCTCAAGTAGATGAGAGTTGGTTATGACATAGAAGGATGTGTCATATAAACTTTGATAATCTGGTAAAGATAAGTTCAGGTCAAACTGTGAGAGATTTACCAAAACTTGTGAAACCTACCAATACCATTTTCAAAGAATGTCAGTTGGGGAAGCAGACAAGAACAAGTTTTAAGAGCAAAGAGCAATTTTATGTTGGTTTGCTAGATCTAGTTCATATAGATCTATGTGTCCCTACAAAGATAAGAAGTCAACAAGGTGATAGGTACTTCATGTTGCTTATTTATGATTATTCTAGAATGACTTGGGTTACTTTTCTAAGAGACAAATCTAAAGCCCTAGAGAAGTTCAAATCCTTCAAGGCAATGGTTGAAAATGAAATAGAGCTAAAAATCAAATGCTTGAGGTTTGATAGAGGAGGTGAGTTCACATCAAATGAATTCAACAATTACTATGAAGAACAAGGAATAAAGAGGCAATTGTCTACACCTAGGACTCCTCAGTAGAATGGAGTTGTGGAAAGAAAGAATAGAACAGTTCAAGAAGCTACTAGGACAATGATGAATGAAGGAGGTCTGCCAGAAGTCTTTTGGAAGGAAGCTATACATATTGTTGTCTACATTCAAAATAGAGTTCAAGCAAAAGGAAATGGTATTGAAATTCCTTATGAACTGTGGTATGGAAGAATTCCAATAGTAAGATATTTCAAAGTCTTTGGAAGAAAATGCTATATCATAAGAGATGAGGATCTAGGGAAATTTGATGCAAGATGTGATGAAGGAATCTTCCTTGGATACTCTACTAAGAGCAAGGCCTACCGGTGCTACAACAAAAGGTTGAAAAAGATTGTGGAGAGTGCAAATGTGAAGGTGGATGAACACAAAGGAAGAACATCAGATCAGAATAGCTATGAATCAGATGAATCTGTTGCTACTTATGAAGAAAAAGTTGAACAAGAAGTTAATCAAGATGAAGAAGAAAAGGGTTTGAAAGTTCTTGCTAAGACCCCTAGGTATGTAAGAATCAATCACTCTGAAGATCAAATTATTGGAGACAAAGACAAAGGAGTACTGACAAGGAAAAGTGTTGCAAAAGAACAAGTGAATTACTAGTTTCTCTCTACAGTTGAACCAAAGACTGTGAATGAAGCCTGCAATGATGAAAATTGGGTTAAGGCAATGGAAGAAGAACTAATGCAGATATAGAAGAATGAGACTTGGGAATTAGTTCCTAGACCTGCTGACAAAAATGTTATTGGAACCAAATGGGTCTTCAGGAATAAGCTGAATGAAAATGGAGAAGTTGTAAGGAATAAAGCAAGACTTGTGTGCAAAGGATATTCTCAAATTGAAGGGATAGATTTTGAAGAGACTTTTGCTCTAGTAGCTTGGATTGGAGCAATCAGAATGTTTCTGGTATTTGCAGCTTATAAAGATTTCAAAGTGTATTAGATGGATGTGAAGTCTACATTTTTAAATGGTGAATTGGAAGAGGAAGTCTACATTGAACAACCGAAAGGATTTCAGCTATCAGATCAAGATAATATGGTATGCAGGTTGAAGAAAGCATTGTATGGACTCAAGCAAGCTCCTAGATCCTAGTATGCAAGTTTGGATAAGTACTTGTTACAATTAGGGTTCAATAAAGGTACTGTTGATAGTAATATCTATTTCAAGATTAATGGTGATCAAATCTTGATTGTTGAAGTCTTTGTTGATGGTATCATCTTTGGAGGCAATGAAAGTATGTGCATGAAATTTGCTGGTGAAATGCAGGAGTTTGAGATGTCTATGTTTGGTGAGATGAATTTCTTTCTGGGTCTGCAAATCAATCAATCAGGTAAAGGAATCTTCATATCTCAGTCTAAGTATGTTAAAGAGTTATTGAAGAAGTTGGGGATGGAAGACTATAAACCGATATGTACTCCCATGGTGACTGGCTACAAGTTGAGTAAAACTGATGAATCACCTAAGACTGATCAGAAAAAGTACAGATCCATGATTGGAGGATTGCTTTATCTAACTCAAACCAGACTTGATATTATGCATGCAGTTTGTCTTGTTGCAAGATTTCAAGCTGATCCAAGAGAATCACATGTGATGGTAGTTAAGAGAATCAAGAGGTATTTAAAAGGTACTCCAGATCATGGCTTATGGTATCCAAAGGATAATGATTTCACTCTTAGTGCTTATACAAATGTTGATTGGGCTGGAGATGTTGATGATAGAAAGAGTACAAGTGGAGGTGCCTTCTTCTTGAGTAATAGATTGGTTTCATGGCTAAGCAAGAAACATGATTCAATCTCTTTGTCAACTGTAGAAGTAGAGTATATTGCAGCAGCATGTTGTTGTACTCAAGTGTTATGGATGAAGCAGAGTTTGAAGGATATAAGAGTTGTTTATGAAGACCTAATTGCAATCTTGTGTGACAATACAAGTGCCATAAATATTTCCAAGAATCCAGTAATGCACTCAAGAACAAAACATATATCTATAAGGTATCACTTTTTGAGAGAGAAGGTGACAGAGAATGAAGTAAAGTTGGAATATGTGTCCACAAAGGAGAAGATTGCAAATATCTTCACCAAGCCTCTGCCTAAGGATACTTTTGAGTATCTCAGAGGAAAGTTAGGGGTCATTACCCCTCCTGCCTTAAATTAAGATGCATGAGAATGCATCAATCTAGTGGTGTTCAAAGTCTCACTATTTGATCTAGATTGATGTTTTGAGGGCTACCTCTCAGGGGGAGTAGCTAGATGTGTTGGTAACGGTTCAATTGGATCAGAGCAGCATAATGCAAGTATGTGCCCCTTTGCCATTGATCTCAAAGGGGGAGAGAAATCATGTGAAAAACTCAGAAGGAGAAAGAATGCAGATGTGTAAAGAGAAAGGGGGAGAATCTTGTCTTAATGGTCCTTTTAGTTTTTCACATCATATATTACGATCAATGACAAAAGGGGATATTGTTGCAAGTATGTGCCTAATCGGTGTTGTCATTGATGTCAACATATCTATGTTATCATTGGTGTCAACTGTGCTCTTATTTTTTTTCTTGCTTGTAGGGAGTGAGATGATTTGTATTTACTTATGCAAGTGATCTTGATGTTGAGGATATTGAGAAAATTAGCTCCTCTGGTGATAACAATGTGTTGCAGTGGAAACAGTGTATTGAATTCAAAAAAATAGTCCAGAAGTTTGCTCCACATTTCCTATAGAATGAATATCTTTTCCTGTGGATTGGAAGTTGTTTAGAAGTCTATCTGAAGATGTTATATTCAAAGTTTGAGCCTCCGAAATGAAGATTTGAGTAAGTTATGTTCACCAGAGTGAAAATTTCTTTTTCTATATATTTGGTGGTAACATGGTGATAGTATTTTTCTCTGTATTCCTCTGTAATGACTAGTTATGATCTATGGTTCTAGAGTTAAGTCTGGGATGATATTATGCACCTTCAAGTCAATTGGTTCGTAATCTAGTGGTCCACAAGTGATCTTTTCTTTATGTTAGTAGCTAATAGTGTTATTCTTGTGCTTCGGTTTGAAGAATCTGATGAGTAGAGTGTTTGGGTATTATGTGGATGTTTTAGATGATAATAATGTGCTTATGGATGTCTCCTAATCGTGTTCCTATCTTTTGGTTGGTCTGCAAAGAGTAAGTTGGATCATGAATGGAGAATGTTCTTAGAAGACCCAGTGTTCTCACTAGTCTTGGCCAACTTGATTGTTTTCACTGATTGTGGAGATGCATTGAAGATTGTAGAAGTGTGTTGTGGTGTGGGAGATTTAATTTGAGTCCCAACTAAGGCGTGGCATGATCCACACACATCTTTAAATCTTTTCCTTAGAAAAAATCATATTAGGTCTAGACCTATTTTATGTATGTTTGTAATGCTAACCTTGGAGATTGTTCCAATGGGTGATGAATGTAATGCCGACCTTGATGTACATTCCAAGGTTGATGAATTGTATAAAAGCATACAATGTAATTGTGAAAAAGAGTGTGGTGTGAAAATGAAGAGATAAGTGCGAAGGTGTGAAGAAGTAAAGTAGATAAGTTTTATTGTGCCTCAAAGGAACTGAACCTAGGCATGGAGTAGATGCTACTTAATCAGTTCATTATTTTGGTAGAGAGCCAACCCTTGGTAGTGAGCCACCCTTTGGCAGTTATCCATTCTTTGGGCAGTGAGCCCTGTAGGCAATGAGCCTTTATTTTTTTGGTATTGTTATAACTCATATATCTTGTGGGCTAACACCCACCATGGTTTTTCCCTCTTAGGGTTTTCCACGTAAAAATCTAGTGCCTTATGTGTTGAATGTGTGATTGTTATTAAGTCTATGGTTTTATGCTTTCATGTTTAATTCTGATTATCAGCAGTTAAGAATTTGATGATTTGATATTAATATGATGTTAAGTTTTTGTGACAACTGATTCACCCCCCCTCTCAGTTGTCCTGTGCATTTCAACATGACCTACAATATTGCACCCTTTGAATACCCTTTTATTAAATACTCCTATAAAGCATAAAGTTTAATTGTATTTTGTTTATTGGATGATTGTATATTTAAAAGTAGTTGTTTTCAAGATAACATTTCTTCTCTTAGTTGTTGTAGGACAAAAAAGATGAAAAGGTTAGAAACATAAAGATAGAAGCATTAAAACCTAATCTAAATACCTTTTACGTCTCCTTCCAACTTGATAGAATGGAGTGAAGTGCATCCAAGCTCCACTAGCTTTGTTCTTTGTGATGTAGAATAGATGTGGACTACTCACAAATAAACCAACATAACCTAGGTATGGCAAAGGCAATATGAAAAATCAAATGATAATGATATGGAAGCTATGATGAGATATTTTGACAACATGCACTTGCATATGAAGATGAGATGAAAATGGCTTGGATAAGGGCTTATTTATATATTTTAAGTGAGATAGACAAAGGGATGAGATTAAGAGATGGGATGAACAGATGAGATTAAGAGGTGATGTGAATGGCTAGGATTAAGAGGTGGAAGTCAAATGGAGGGATGAGATTAAGAGTTGATTTCTAGGGCATCATTTTGTTGTAAGTATGGGCCTAACTAGTGTTTTCATTGATTTCAACATACTCCTGTTGCATTAATGATAAGGATTGGATGAGCTGTGTGCTGAGGATATTGAGAAAATTAGTCTCAATCAGGAACAGTGAAGAACAGTGATGACAGTAAGGTAAAAGTCCAAGATAGGATGAGGATCAAAGGATGAGGTTTAAAGGGTTTGTAGATATGTGTCTTAAGGTGGTCTAGTAGAGATTCCAGAGGTCCGCATGAAGATTTGAAGAAGTTATGGCCGCTCAAGTAAAACCAGTTCTGGCAGATGTTCAGTGGTGACAGAGTGATACAAATAGGTCCGGTGAGATCCAGAAATGCATTATCCTGTTCTACAGATTTGAGGGAGTATTGAGGAAGTCTTTGTGAAGTATCAACTCGATTGGTTCATGGTTTGAAGGTCCACAAGCATCTATTCCTTTGTGATAGTAATGACAGATTATGTTCTTGAGGTTTCAGATGAAGGGGAGAAGGATTTCAGTAAGCAGATGAAGTGTGGATGTTCTTGGTGATTCAGGAAAGCCTGTGGAGGTCTTTGGATCGTGTCCAGTTCATGTTGGTGGTCCGCATTGAAGTTGGAGCTCGCAATTGAGGAATAACTTCCAGATGATGGTGTTCTTCCTGAGATTGGCTGACCGGATGAGTTACATATCCTGCGAATGTTCTTGTTGATGTTTGCCAACTTAGATGATCATTCCTAAGTTGATGTCTTGTATAAATAAGGGATTACGAAGTCATTTCAAATTTGTCCTTGTTGAGATGAGTGTGTGGTAGTGAGGAGGAGAGTGAAAGGCAGAGTAGAAGTATTGGGCTTAAATGAAATTGATTCAAGCATGGTGAAGATGCTATTCTCCAGTTCATGTATGTGATACTTATTTCTTTGTAGATAGTGTGTCTCTTATAGGTAGTGAGCCCTAATTGGCATGTGCCATTTTGTTCTTTCTATTCTTCTAATAGAGAATACAATCTTGGGTTAATCATCCCGTGGTTTTTCCCTTAACCATGTTTTCCACATCAAAATCTTGGTGTCTCATGTGTTGATGTGTTTCTGCTCTTGATTTGTTGCATTGTGTTTCCATGATTGGTTTATTATTATGCTACTGAATTGTAAAGTGGAGTTAAGTGTTTAATTGGAAGAAAGTTTTGTACAACTGATTCACCCCCCCTCTTAGTTGTGTGCCCTAAGTTTAACAATTGGTATCAGAGCCAAGTTTCTCTAAAAGGAGCTTAACCGCTTGAGGAGATCCAGGATGTCGTCTTACAAGAAGGATAGTTTGAAGTTTGATGGAACCAATTTTAATCTTTGGAAAGGTCGCATGAAATGTCACTTGCAATATATGGGAATGGCATACTGGACCATGGCTACAACACAGTATACACCTCCACAGGGTGGTCTGAAAGCCCCAAATGAAATTACAGATGCTAAAAATAATCTGTTGACTATAGAAGCTCTTCTAAGCATATTATCTGATTCAGAGCTCTCAAATGTTGTTGACCTACCAAATGCTTTTGAGATTTGGCAAAAACTAGAACTTTTGCATGAAGGAGACAAGTATGTTAAATGTGCAAGGTTACAGAGTTTGAAAGGGAAATTTGAAAATCTGAAGATGAGAGATGATGAAAATATTACTACTTTTATGCCAAGAGTAAATGAGATTGTTTGTGGAATTAGAAATGCTGGTGGAATCTTGGATGAAAATGAGATTGTTGGCAAAATTCTCAGATCCCTTCCTACTTCTTATAAAATCAAGGTTGCTACCATTGAAAAATTCAGAGCCCATACAACTATCACAAGAGATCAATTGGCTAGCAAATTGGCTACATTTGAAATGACAGAGTTTAGAGATGACCCCCCCAAGACTGAATCTACATTCAAAGCCAGTGCCTCTGTAAAAGGTAAACAAAGGATTGATCCAAGAGAGAACTCATCAAGGAAACTGTCATGGTATGAAAAAGAAAGAAAAGACCTGGAAGAAGAAGAAGTAGAAACTGCTCAACTTGAAGCCCTTATTGCAAAGAGGCTGCCAAGAGGATCCAGTAAGTATGAAGGAAAATTACCTTTTAAGTGTTTTAACTGCAATAAGATTGGTCATTTTGCCTCAAGCTGTCCGAAAAGATTTTCAAGGCCAAATCCTAACAGATCAAGGTTCCAAAAGAATTGTTACTATGTTCATGAAGAAGATGATAATGAAGGAGTAACAGATGATGAATCAGAGACAGCAAACAAATCTGGAAGTGAATGGGTGTTTATTACCATCAAGGAAGAAGAACCAATATCCTCTGTATCTGTCAATCATAAAGTTGTAGAAAGAGCTCTGGCTGCCCAAGTTGAAGAAAAGGATGACTGGGTCATTGAAAGTGGATGCTCTCACCATATGACAGGTGACAAAAACAAATTCATAGATTTGGAAAGGTATGAAGGAGGAGTGGTAAAGTTTGGTGACAATTATGCTGGTAGAATCAGAGAATGAGGAACTATTTCTTTTGATGGAAGGAACAAAACTGGTAATGTAATATATGTTGAAGGATTGAAGCACAATCTTCTCAGTGTTGGACAGTTGGTGGACAAAGGCTATAATCTCCATTTCAAGAATGGAAAATGCAAGATCTTTGAAAGTTTTGGAACAGAGATTGCATCCGGTACTCAAACTAAATGTAATATCTTCCACTTGGTTGGTATTGGTAAAAGTTGCTTGTTTGTTCAAGTTGATTAGAGTTGGTTATGGCATAGGAGGATGTGTCATGTGAATTTTGATAATATCATCAAGATAAGCAATACTCAAGTTGTAAGAGATCTTCCAAAGTTGGTGACGCCTACAAATAGCTTGTGCAAAGAATGTCAATTGGGTAAGCTGAGCAGAGTCACATTCAAAAGTAAGGAACTGTCTTCTACCAGATTATTGGACTTAGTTCATACCGATCTTTGTGGTCTGGCAAGAATCAGGAGTGTGCAAGGTGATAGATACTTCATGTTACTAATTGATGACTATTCCTGGATGATGTGGGTAACCTTTCTAAAAGAGAAATCAGAAGCTCTTGAGAAATTCAAAATATTCATGGCTATGGTAGAGAATGAAACTGGATTAAAATTGAAATGTCTGAGGTCTGATAGAGGTGGAGAATTTACATCCGGTGAGTTCATAGAGTTCTATGAGAAACATGGAATAAATAGACAGTTGTCTGCTCCTAGGACTCTACAGCAGAATGGAGTAGTGGAGAGAAAGAACCGGACCATCCAGGAAGCTTCTAGGACCATGATGATGGGAGCAAATGTTCCTCAGATCTATTGGAGAGAAGCTGTCAGCACTGCAGTCTATACTATCAATCGAGTTCAAATCAGAAGCAATACTGATAAGACTCCTTATGAACTTTGGTTTGGCATCACTCCTACTATGAGATATTTCAAAGTTTTTTGGTAGCAAATGTTACATTAAAAGATGAAGATCTAGGGAAGTTTGATGCTACAAGTGATGAAGGAATATTCTTGGGTTGCTCTACTCAAAGCAAAGCATACCGGTGTTATAACAAGAGACTGAGAAAGATGATAGAAAGTACAAATGTGAATGTTGATGAGGGAATTGAGAAACCCTCAAGGTTTTATGAATATGATGAAGAGTGATCAGAATGGTGTTCTGACCCAAGGAGCCCAAGCCTCCTCTGTAAGTCATATTCAAACTAATCTGGTAAACCAAGAAGAAGAGATGAGTTTCAATGAGTCTGATCAAGAATCAGAAGTGCAAGAAATTCCCAAAGTTCCCAAGTATGTAAGACTGAACCACTATAAAGATCAGATCATAGGAGATAAAACAAAAGGAGTACAAAAAAGGAGAATTGCTCAAGATTCATAAGAGTATTGTCTGATTTCAAAGATTAAACCTAAGACAGTGAATGAAGCTCGCAATGATGAAAATTGGACTAAAGCAATAGAGGAAGAGCTGACACAAATTAAGAAAAATCACACTTGGGATCTTGTTCCTAGACCTAGAAACAAGAATGTGATTGGAACCAAATGGGTCTTCTGGAACAAACTGAATGAAGTTGGTGAAGTAATCAGAAATAAAGCCAGATTGGTCTGCAAAGGGTATTCTAAAATAGAAGGAGTTGATTTTGAAGAAACTTTTGCTCCGGTGGTAAGAATTGAAGTAGTCAGATTATTTCTTGCATTTGTTGCCTTCAAAGATTTCAAAGTGTATCAGATGGATGTCAAGTCTGCCTTCCTGAATGGTGACTTGGAGGAAGTGTACATTGAGCAACCGAATGGATTTAAATTGTCTGATCATGGTGATATGGTCTGCAAGTTGAAGAAGGCATTGTATGGACTGAAGCAAGCCCCAAGAGCCTAGTATGAAAGATTGGACAAACATCTTTTGAAGATTGGTTTCAACAAAGGTACTACTGATAGTAATTTTAATTTCAAAATTAATCATGAAAACATCTTGATTATTGAAGTGTTTGTTGATGATATCATTTTTGGAGGAAGAGATAGTATGTGTAAAACTTTTACAAATCAAATGAAAAGTGAGTTTGAGATGTCCATGCTTGGTGAAATAAATTTCTTCTTAGGTCTACAAATCACTTAAACAAAGAAAGGAATCTTCATTTCTCAGACCAAATATGTGCAAGAATTGTTGAAGAAATTTGGGATGGAAGATTCAAAACCAATGAATACTCCCATGGCTACCGGATGCAAATTGGGCAAAGATGATGACTCTCCTAAGGTTGATAAAAAAAAGTACAGGTCAATGATTGGAGGATTGTTGTATCTCACTCACACTAGACCTGACATTATGCAGGTTGTTGGTCTTGTTGATAGATTCCAGGCTGATCCTAGAGAATCTCATGTCATGGCAATCAAGAGGATTTTTAGATATCTAAAAGGGACAGTTGAGTATGGTTTGTGGTGTCCTAGAGATCATGATTTCTCTCTTCATGCATATACAAATGTGGATTGGGCAGGAGATGTGGATGACCGGAAGAGTACCAGTGGTGGAGCATTCTTTTTGGGGAAGAGATTGGTTTCTTGGCTAAGCAAGAAACAAGAGGCAATATCTCTGTCTACAACTGAAGTAGAATATATTGCAGTAGTAGGTAGTTGCACTCAAGTTTTGTGGATGAAGCAGATGCTAAGAGATATCAAAGTGGAGTTTGAGGAACCTATCACAATCTTCTGTGATAACTCAAGTGCAATAAATATATCTAAGAATCTGGTGTTGCATTCAAAGACTAAACACATATCCATCAAGTTTCACTTTTTGAGAGAGCAAGTGAACAAGAATGAAGTCATATTGGAGTTTGTGCCTTCCAAGGATCAGATTGCAGACATCTTTACTAAACCTCTACCTAAGGACTCTTTTGAGTATCTCAGGGAGAAGTTAGGGGTTATTGCCCCTCCAGTGATGAACTAAGGTGCACTGATGTGCATCAATCCAGTGGACATCACAATCACATCTTGTGGTCCAAATTGATGATGGGGAGCTGCTACTCAAGGGGAGCAGCAGGTATAATTTTGAAGTGGAGGAATTGCAAGTATGTGCCCTTTGCCATTGATGTCAAAGGGGGAGAGAAGACATGTGAAAAACAAGTGGTTTCTGATCTACAGGGAAGTAGTAAAGGGAGAGAAGACATCTGAATGATTGTTGCTGATAGGGGGAGTTGTGACAGTGAGGAGAAGTTCTTGTCTTGATGGTTAAAACAATTTTTCACATCATATGTTGCCATCAATGACAAAGGGGGAGATTGTTGAAAGTATGGGCCTAACCGATGTTGTCATTGATGTCAACATACTCCTGTTGCATTAATGATAAGGATTGGATGAGCTGTGTGTTGAGGATATTGAGAAAATTAGTCTCAATCAGGAACAATGAAGAACAGTGATGACAGTAAGGTAAAAGTCCAAGATAGGATGATGATCAAAGGATTCGGTTTAAAGGGTTTGTAGATATGTGTCTAAAGGTGGTCCAGTAGAGATTTCAGAGGTCCACATGAAGATCTGAAGAAGTTGTGGCCACTCAAGTAAAACTAGTTCCAGCAGATGTTCAGTGGTGACAGAGTGATACAGATAGGTCCGGTGAGATCCAGAAATGCATTATCCTATTCTGCAGATTTGAGGGAGTGTTGAGGAAGTCTTTGTGAAGTATCAACTCAATTGGTTCATGGTTTGAAGGTCTGCAAGCATCTATTCCTTTGTGACAGTAATGACATACTATGTTCTTGAGGTTCCAGATGAAGAAGAGAAGGATTTCAGTAAGCAGATCAAGTGTGGATGTTCTTGATGATTCAGGAAAGCTTGTGGAGGTCTTTGGATTGTGTCTAGTTTGTGTTGGTGGTCCGCATTGAAGTTGGAGCTCGCAATTGAGGAATAACTTCCAGATGATGGTGTTCTTCCTGAGATTGGCTGACCGGATGAGTTACACATCCTACGAATGTTCTTGTTGATGTTTGCCAACTTAGATGATCATTCCTAAGTTGATGTCTTGTATAAATAAGGGATTGCGAAGTCATTTCAAAGTTATTCTTTTTGAGATGAGTGTGTGGTAGCGAGGAGGAGAGCGAAAGGCAAAGCAAAAGTATTGGGCTTAAATGGAACTGATTCAAGCATGGTGAAGATGCTATTCTCCAGTTCATGTATGTGATACTTATTTTTTTGTAGACAGTGTGTCTTTTGTAGGTAGTGAGCCTCTTGTGAGCAGTGTACTCAGGCAGTGAGCCCTAATTGGCACATGCCATTTTTTTCTTTCTATTCTTCTAACAAAGAATACAATCTTGGTTTAATCACCCTGTGGTTTTTCCCTTAACCAAGTTTTCCACATCAAAATCTTGGTGTCTCATGTGTTGATGTGTTTCTGCTCTTGATTTGTTGCATTGTGTTTCCATGATTGATTTATTATTATGTTGCTGAATTGCAAAGTGGAGTTAAGTGTTTAATTGGAAGAAAGTTTTGTACAACTGATTCACCCCCCCTCTCAGTTGTGTGCCCTAAGCTTAACACATTTTATGTGAATGGTGGAGATTAAGAGGTTAATTTGAAATGAAAGGTGGACATTGATTGTTAGTTTGACTTTTTGGGTTTTGTCCTTTTGTGAGAATTTTTAATTTGTTTTATTTGTGAGGTGAGTGAGGATGAGGACAAGTGTCAAAACAATTAATTAAATTATAGGAAAATTATTTAATTAATTGTTGGAGAGGGGTTAAATGAGGTTTTACGATTAATTAAATGAGATTTTATTTAATTAATCATGTTTGTGGGATTATTAACTAAATAAAATAAAATTTATTTAATTAATTTTAGGTGATGGATAGGAAAGGTTGGTTAATTAATTAAATAAATAGAATTTTTTTTTAATATTAGATGAAAATGGGCTAAAGGGTTAATTAAATAAATAAAATAAAATAATTTAATTAATCCAAAAGATAGGGAAAATGGATAAAATAAATAAATATAAATGTATTTAATTAATTTAAGTGGTTAAGGGGGATGTGTTAGGATGAAAGTGGTGTTAGGATGATATCAGAAATGATGGTGGATACATGGTCATTTTTTGGTGTTTATAGTTGTGATAATTGTTGTGCTCCTAAGTTGTTTGAATGTAGCAAAATGGTTGCAACAAAGTTAGTCACTAGCTCATAGCAAGTAGGATTTTTTTCCTGAAGACAAGACTATAGCATACCTATCTAGCCAAGGCTATAGTGTGCCTATGGAAAAGTGGTGAACATGGACAACCAGTGAACTTTGGCTTCTCACATGGACAGATGGAGTTTGGACAAAGATGGATGAGCCAACCAACTCATTCTTGTTCTTCTCAATAGATTTCCCATCACCCTTCTTTTGAGCATATATAATTAATGATTATATAGTTCTAGCAAGAATGTGACTCCTACATGTCCATGAATTAGTTTCCTAGTTTTACTATCATTCTCTAAATAAAGCATCCACCTCCTACATGTTTTGGAGGAGTAGAGATGCATGTAGTAGTGGTAGAATTATAAATAGTAGAAAAAGGTAGCAGACAAGATCTAGTAGAAGATTTCAAAATAGTTTGAATGTAACAACTTTCATGAGATCAATAAAAGACTAAGTGTCTATTTTCTTCATTTCTGGCATATCGCAAGTTATAGAATCATTATGATTTAGTTACTAGCTCATATAGAGGGTGACAATAAAGTTTTATTAATGAAGTGAGAGCTGGAATAAACAGCCCTCACATATCTTTTTCACACACACAGAGACTAAAATTAAACTTGTAACAATTGCCTGCAAATCTGGTTTGCAACTTGCAACCAATTTTCATCCATTCATCCAATCTTAATAAAAGAAAATTACACCAATCCAAAAAGGATAATGGGGCTGCAACAAGCCCTTACAAAACTTAAAAAAAATCAGATATAAAATGATTTGCTCCAGCAAATCAAAGTTCTACCACATCACACTTTCTAGCTCTTGCAACAACACAAAAATCTCAACAAATAACTATGCAATTTGCATCTGCTCCTCTTGAGCTTTCAATGGCTATCCAAAAATATTCAAACCTACAACAACACAATCCAAAATCCCTCTTGGAGGTATGCCATGCCTCCCCTTTGTCTCTCCTGCAATCTAGAAAAAAAACTCCTTCAAAATAAATTACATTTTCTTTTTGTATCTCCTCTCCTTTGCATGAAAAAATGTAATTTGAATTAATTTATGTGCATTTCAATTCATTTCTAGCCCACTCTCCAAAATGCAACACCTCCTTTGGAAAAGATAAATTTTATTTATTTCAATCAATTAATATTGACTAAAATAAGCCATTTCAATTTTGTGACTTGCCATGCTTTGTTGTGGGGCTATTTTTAGCATTCTTGCTTTCACGTATTAAATAAAAAATCTACTTTCCTTAACTTGGGCACCCACTCTCTCTAGCCCTATTTTTTAGGGATTTGGGAATCTTAAATTTTCTAATTTAAATGGAATTGGAAACCTCAAAAAAAAATGCCTCCTTTTGCTTTTTTCTTTTTCTAGATTTTGTGATTTTAAATCATAATTCCCACTATCTCCACTATCTTGTTTTTCTCAAATTAACTCCAAATTCATATTTTAAATTTTAAAATATGATATGACATCCAAATGCACAGCAAAATGAATTTCATAAAATTAAAATATGAAATTCAAACCACTCAAAAAATGCAACATCAAAATTAAACATATTTTGGTTGACATAGGATTGCCACTATGCCATGGATGCTTCTGCATCAGACACCCACGGTAGAAAGAAAATGTTTCATGAGTCTGACTCATAAACATTTGTAGATTCCATTCTCTTTCTGAATCCATCTTCCCACCTTGTCCACCTAAACATTCTTTCTTACATGTCCCTACAATTTTATATCTCTTCCATCCTTCATTCGTCCTCTTTTTCTACCTCTTTTCACATAATTCATCTCCCACAAACCTACACTGTGAAACTCTGGAAAATCATAAACATTAGCTTCTTGATCATCATGAAAGTAATTAAATCTATGCATTACCTCTTTCTTTATTATTTCTGCAACCACTTGTTCATCATCACCCTTGGTTACAACACTATACTCTTCCTCCTCTATGCCTTCTAAAAGGCAATTTTCAGCTGCAATCACTTCATCCTCTGCATTCTTATCAATGTTAGTGACATAATCAAAAGATTTATCCTCTCCAACCTGCAATAAACTATCATTCATACCAATCTCTTTATCACATAAGTCAAGAAATGATGCAAAGGGAAGTTCACCAAACAACTCAACATCCTCCTTCTTGTAACCTTCCTTACTTTCAACCATTGTGTCTTCTTTTACTAATGCATTCTTTTCTGCTACCTCATCTTCTAAAACACTTTTACCATGCTCAAATAAATCAGATTTAACATCAATCTTGCAAAAATTAGATTCTACCTCTTCTTCTTTCTCCACCGAAACCTTCATTTTACCTCTCTTCCATGCCATCAATACTGCTGCAACTTGCATTAGCAAATCAAAATCTTCATCTTCATCCTCCTTCACTAATTGTTTAATTCCATTAACCAAACAATTTCCATTTCTATGACATACCTTTCCATCTTCCTCATTCAAGGGCTTCAACTTGTGTTTGATTCCATCCTGTGTCAAAAAGTATGTATTAGCATACCCATCATGCACTGCACACCTGTCAAACTACCAAGGTCTTCCCAATAACACATGACAAACATCCATAGACATTATATCACACAATACTTCATCATGATAATCACCAATCTTAAACTTTACTAGACATTGTTCATTTACCAAAACTTTGCGGTCATCTTGCAACCAAGCAATCCGGTATGGATGTGGGTGTCTTCTCCTTTCTAGCTACAACTTATTCACCATTTCTTTAGAAACAAGATTGTCAGTACTACCACCATCAATAATAACATTACAAACTTTACCTTCACATTTGCATCTTGTTCTGAACAATCTTCTCCTTTGATAAGGTTCTTTTCCCTTGTTCATCAAGACTCTTTTGAAACAAGTACTTCTCCACTCTCTGCCTCTTCTGAGTGCGAAGACTTAGCATCTTCCTCATTCACATATGCTGCCCTTGCATTATTTCAATCCTCTTAGTTGTATTCCCTTTCTCTGGACACTCATAAGATTTATGTCCTTCTCCACATCTGAAACAAGTTAATTTATAATTTCCTCTTCCAAATCCTCTACCTGATCTTCCTCTTCCTCTGATATTTTGATCATGGGTCTGATTTGAACTCTCACTTCTTTCTTCCTTGCAGCCCTTAGTGTCTCCAATCTGATTTTTGTCCTCATATTGCTGCACATTATTTTTACCCTTTCTTCTTTGCTTATTTTCAAATCTCTTGTTCATTCTTTCTTCAATCTTCAAGGCAATTTGATATGCATCTTCCATTGTCAAAACTCTCACCAAGGTCATATCTTCTTGAATGCTTGGCCTCAAACCATTAATGTACCTTGCAACCTTCTCCTTAGTTTCTTCAGCATGTCCCGTTCTAATGAGAATCTGATGAAACTCCTCAGTGTATTCTTTTACTGTCTTTCTTCCTTGCTTCAATGCTTGCATCTTCTTGAGAAAATCAAGCTCGTAGTCTACTGGAATGAATTTCCTTTTCATTTTGATGCAAAGCAAGGGTGGCAAACTTCACAACTTGTCTTCTCAATTGATTTCCCAAACCTATTCAAGGACCCTTCAATGAATTAGGTCTCTAAGGCTCCCACTTGTAAAATATGGTTCAAACCTCCACAAAGGTGTAGAGAGGCATATAAAAAGATTAAATCCACCCCTTGAACACAATTGAAACACTCACAAATCCCTTGGGTTCCTTCTTAACCCTAAAGCTATATTAAGTCCAAACTCCTAGTAGCCCTTCAAATAGCAAAAATTAGGCATAACTCCCTCATAACACTTCATACCCAGATTCCAAAGAGTGATTTGGATACCCATTTGGAATTTTTAGAACCTATCCAAAAATCTCTTGACTATGTTTTGGAAGGTCACCCTCAAAAATTGACTGTACTCTATTTTTAGGGGCAAATTAGCCCTCTTTTCTAAAGGAAGTACCCACAAAACTTGGTATCAAATCCAACCAACTGCAAACAATCTTCAAACTAGTTTCCAAACCTCCAATTTTCACACTCTTTTTCCATGGTACGGTCTCTATGTTCCCTAACTCTAAAACCCTTGGTTTCAAGCAATTTACATGAGGGTTTATTAGTTTTGATGGTCCTGGACATTTTCTCCACTACCCATTTCTTCAAACACCTTGGGATATGTCTGCATATACTTGTCAAATCATTAGGTAAGTGTTATCATTGATATTTTATCTATTTCCCCTTAAGGTTCCTTTTTTTTACATAGAAAAATACTTGAAATCCTCTCAAAACCCTACTCTATAAACCATACAATCACTCCCCTCTGCATTGGAATCCATCATGAATATGTAAAGGAACAAATGGGGTCATTCCACCCAAAATATAGTGATCACAAAGGGTGGAATGCCCTAGTTTTCCATCTCTTCCCTCAAAACCCTGTTATGACAGTCAAGGGGTAGTTTTTAGAAAAATGAAGATATCAAACTCAAAACACAATAAAAAAACCTCTAAGTTGATTCAAAATAAAGGTGACAAGATTATATAACAGCCCATATGCATTAGGATCCTTGACAGTGCCGTACAAGTGAATGGTACGGACTGTAACAGTCAAAAAGGTAGGAAAAACATGGTTACATCAAGTAAAACTGAGTTTTCATTCAAAAAATGTTCTTCCAAATTCATGTGTATCCTTCTTTCACTGATGGAGGGTGTTAATACATCAAATAAAAATTGGTTTCAACCAATTAAACCAACTTCTTGATGACTTAACTACTTAACCCCCCTAATTGACTCTAGGACTTATTACATGACTTCAATAGGTTAGACATGACTCAATACATTTGAAAATTGGTCATTTTGACCTTATTACATGTAAAATAGAGATAAGAACATTATAACTTGTCCTAGGAGGACCTAGAACTTCACTATGACAACCCTATTGCCAAGATTGGCTAAGGTGCTCCTGTACCACACAACCCCATTCAAAAAAACTCATGCCACATGAGTTTTGGCTGGCATCACCTTGTCCAAGCTTCATTGAGAGACCACTGGTTCATAAGCCATTGCCATTGCTCCATGCCTTGTGTTCCATATTGCCCTACATTTGTGACTGTGTATGTTTGAAAATGACTGTGGGTTTTGATTCAGACCTGATGTCTGCCCCACTTCCATACCTTTACCAAAACTTGCTTGTTTCCCTACATCTTTCCCTGTACACAAAAAATCATTAGTAGTCTCATACACTGCCCTCTTCCCTAAGTCAATTCCTTTCTTGTAACTTTCTTGTTGTCCTTGTCCTTGCCTCATTGTCTTATCAACATTCCCCGTCACTGTCTTGTCAGACTTCCCAGCCACTGTACCTACAAGTTTCACTTGTCTTTCATCTTTATTTACAACCACAGGACACTCTATGGTTCCTATCAATATATTGGTAGCCAAATTCACTGTCAAATCACACTTTATCCCTGTTTTTGTTCTCACACCTACAAATACACCGGTCTTGTCTTCAACCTTAAAGGCTCTCTTCGACCAAAAATGACAACCTTAGACTTACCCTTATCTCTTCCCCTTCCCTGCAAAGGAGTTAGCCTAAAGCTCTTACCATCCTTCTTGATAGTATAGGTGTTTTCTCTACCATCATAGATAGACCTTCTATCAAACTGCCATGGTCTCCCCAATAGCAAATGGCAGCAATTCATTGGTAAAACATCACATAAGACCATGTCCTTGTACTCCCCAATTTGGAAATCTACATATGCTTGTTCATTCACCACTAGAGTTTGACTATCATTCACCCAAGAAGCTTTGTATGGTGCTACATGAGGCATCTTCTCTAAATTGAACTTGTCTACCATCTCCCTAGACACCATGTTATCTTGAGAACCTAAATGAATAACAACTTGACACACTTTACCTTTGAATTTGCATGAAGTTCTAAAAAGACTCCTTCTTTGACTCATGTCTTCTTCCTTAGGTATTTGTAATATTGTCCTTCCTAGCATTATAACCTCTCCTGATTCTAGATTAGCATCCATTGGAGTATTTGAACTTCCACATTCTTCTTCATGTACCATTTGAACCCTTCTCTCATTTCTCCAACCACTTGAAGTGGAACCTTGCTTCTCACGACACTTGAATGTTGGGTGCCCAAACTCATTGTAATGATAACATCTTCCTAAAAACGTGTTTGAACTCCTACCTCCTCCAAAGCTGCCTCTTGTGCCTCTCCATCCACCTCTAAAATTAGATTGCTCTTGTCCTTTATTGGTGTCCTCTTGATTCTCATTGGCTTGTCTTGTTGTAGGGGCTGATCCTCTCCCTCTTATATTGTTGCCTCTTCCTCTCATGGACTTATCTTGTCTCCTTTTCATCTTCTCCTCAATCCTGACTGTCATTTAATAAAATTCTTCCACACTTCTAGGATTAGCCAAAACTAATTCATCTTGTATATTCAATCTCAAACCAACCAAATATCTAGCAACCTTTTCATCCTCATTCTTATGATGACCAGACCTCATAGTTAATTTATAAAACTCTTCAGTGTAAGACTTAATATCCATTTCCCTTTGCCTCAACATTTGTAATTTCTTAAACATTTGAATTTGATGATCTTTGGGTAAGAACTTACCTTTGAGTTTTGCTACCATCTTGTCACATGAAGTGATATTAGACCTCCCTTTCTTTCTCCTCTTTGACTGTAGGTAATCCCACCATACCAAGGCATGACCTGTCAGTTTGGTCTTTGCAATATTTACCTTTTGTTCCTTAGGAACTTCATCACATTGAAAATGATTATCCAATGCAATAATCCAATCAAGTAACTCTTCATCATTCAAACTTCCACCATACTTTGGAACATCAATCTTTACCTTAGGTTTTTCATTCTTGACTGCCCTTAACAGTTTTTCCATTCTTTGATCTTCAGGATCAAGGTCTTCATCTACATCTTCAAATTCTTCATTATCCTCTTCTTCATCTGATTCACTCTCTTCCACTTCTCTTATTTTGTTTGTCTCTAGGGCTGCAAGTCTATCTTGTAGGGTTTCTATAAGCTCTTTCATCTCCCTCATTTCCCTAGCATGCTTCTCATTCATCTCTTGCAATTCTCTAGTAGTATCAACACTCTTTGGATGCATCTTGATAACTTGCCTCTTCAACTTCTTCCTTGTTCTTCACAAACCTGCAAAACCAATCACAACACCTATTCCCTGATGCTCTGATACCACTTTGATGTAAAGCAAGGGTGGCAAACTTCACAACTTGTCTTCTCAATTGATTTCCCAAACCTATTCAAGGACCCTTTAATGAATTAGGTCTCTAAGGCTCCCACTTGTAAAAGATGGTTCAAACCTCCAAAAAGGTGCAGAGAGGCATCTAACAAGATTAAATCCACTCATTGAACACAATTGAAACACTCACAAATCCCTTGGGTTCCTTCTTAACCCTAAACCTGTATTAAGTCCCAACTCCTAGTAGCCCTTCAAACAAAACAAATTGGCATAACTCCCTCATAACACTTCATAGGCATATTCCAAAGAGTGATTTGGATACCCATTTGGAACTTTTAGAACATATCCAAAACTCTCTTGACTGTGTTTTGGAAGGCCACCCTCAAAAACTGACTGTACCTTATTTTTAGGGGCAAATTAGCCCTCTTTTCCAAAGGAAGTACCCACAAAATGTGGTATCAAACCTAAACAACTGCAATCAGTCTTCAATCTAGTTGCCAAACCTCCAATTTTCACACTCTTTTGCCATGGTATGGTCTCTATGTGCCCTAACTCTAAAACTCTTGGTTTCAAGCAATTTACATGAGGGTTTATTGGATTTGATGGTCCTAGACATTTTCTCCACTACCCATTTCTTCGAACACCTTGGGATATGTCTGCATATACTTGTCAAATCATTAGGTGAGTGTTATCATTGATATTTTATCTATTTCCCCTTAAGGTTCCTTATTTCTACATAGAAAAACACTACAAATCCTCTCAAAACCCTACTCTATAAACCATACAATCACTCCCCTCTGCCTTGGAATCCATCATGAATATGTAAAGGAACAAATGGGGTCATTCCACCCAAAACACAGTAATCACAGAGGGTGGAATGCCCTAGTTTTCCATCTCTTCCCTCAAAACCCTGTTATGACAGTCAAGGGGTAGTTTTTAGAAAAATGAAGATATCAAACTCAAAACACAATAAAAAAAACCTCTAAGTCAATTCAAAAGAAAGGTGACAAGATTATCTAACAGCCCATATGTATTAGGAGCCTTGATAGTGCTGTACAAGTGAATGGTATGGACTGTAACAGTAAAAAAGGCAGGAAAAACGTGGTTACAACAAGTAAAACTGAGTTTTCATTCAAAAAATGTTCTTCCAAATTCATGTGTATCCTTCTTTCACCTATGGAGTGTATTAATACATCAAATTCAAATTGGTTTCAACTAATTCAACCAACTTCTTGATGATAGATTCGTTGATTTTCTTCTAAACTGATCAAAACATGAAATTTACATAATAAATACTATGAAGACTTAACTACTTAACCCCCCTAAATGACTCTAGGACTTATTACATGACTTCAATAGGTTAGACATGACTCAATACATTTGAAAATTGGTCATTTTGACCTTATTACATGTAGAATAGAGACAAAAATATTATAACTTGTCCTAGGAGGACCTAGAACTTCACTATGACAACCCTATTGCCAAGATTGGCTAAGATGCTCCTGCACCACAAAACCCCACTAGAAACAACTCATGCCACATGAGTTGTGGCTGATGCCACCTTGTCCAAGCTTCATTGAGAGACCACTAGTTCATAATCCATTGCCATTGCTCCATGCTTTGTGTTCCATACTGCCCTACATTTGTGACTATGTGTATGTTTGAAAATGACTGTGGGTTTTGATTCAGACCTGATGTCTTCCCCATTTCCATACCTTTACCAAAACTTGCTTGTTTCCCTGTATCTTTCCCTGCACACAAACAATCATTAGTAGTCTCATACACTGTCCTCTTCCCTAAGTTAATTCCTTTCTTGCAACTTTCTTGTTGTCCTTGTCCTTGCCTCACTGTCTTATCAACATTCCCTGTCACTGTCTTGTCAGACTTCCCAACCATTGTACCTACAAGTTTCACTTGTCTTTCATTTTTATTTACAACCATAGGACACTCTATGGTTCCTATCATTATATTGGTAACCAAATTCACTGTCAAATCACATTTTACCCCTGTTTTTATTCTCACACCTACAAATACACCAGTCTTGTTGTCTTCAAGCCTTAAAGGCTCTCTTTGACCAAAAATGACAACCTTAGACTTACCCTTATCTCTTCCACTTCCCTGCAAAGGAATTAGCCTAAAGCTCTTACCATCCTTCTTGATAATATAGATGTTTTCTCTACCATCATACATAGACCTTCTGTCAAACTGCCATGGTCTCCCTAATAGCAAATGGCAGCAATCCATTGGTAAAACATCACATAAGACCCTGTCCTTGTACTCCCCAATCTAGAAATCTACATATGCTTGTTCATTCACCACTAGAGTTTGACTATCATTCACCCAAGAAGATTTGTATGGTGCTACATGAGGTATCTTCTCTAAATTGAACTTGTCTACCATCTCCCTAGACACCATGTTATCTTGAGAACCTGAATCAATAACAACTTGACACACTTTACCTTTGCATTTGCATGAAGTTCTAAAAAACTACTTCTTTGACTTATGTCTTCTTCCTTAGGTATTTGTAATAATGTCCTTCTTAGCATTAGAACCTCTCCTAATTCTAGATTAGCATCCATTAGAGTATTTGAACTTCCACATTCTTCTTTCTTGTACCATTTGAACCCTTCTCTCGTTTCTCCCACCACTCGAAGTGGAACCTTGCTTCTCACGACACTTGAATGCTGGGTGCCCAAACTCATTGCAATGATAACATCTTCCTAAAAACATGTTTGAACTCCTACCTCCTCCAAATCTGCCTCTTATGCCTCTCCATCCACCTCTGAAATGAGATTGCTCTTGTCCTTTATTATTCTCCTCTTGATCTCATTGGCTTGTCTTGTTGTAGGGGCTTATCCTCTCCCTCTTATATTGTTGCCTCTTCTTCTCATGGACTTATCTTGTCTCCTTTTCATCTTCTCCTCAATCCTGACTACCATTTGATAACATTCTTCCACACTTCTAGGATTAGCCAAAACTAATTCATCTTGTATATTCAATCTCAAACTAGCCAAATATCTAGCAAGCTTTTCATCCTCATTCTCATGATGACCAGACCTCAGTTAATTTATAAAACTCTTCAGTGTAAGACTTAATATCCATTTCCCTTTGCCTCAACATTTGCAAATTCTTAAACATTTGAATTTGATGATATTTGGGTAAGAACTTACCTTTGAGTTTTTCTACCATCTTGTCCCATGAAGTGATATTAGACCTCCCTTGCTTTCTCCTCTCTGACTGAGGTAATCCCACCATACCAAGGAATGACCTGTCAGTTTGGTCTTTGCAATCTTTACCCTTTGTTCCTCAGGAACTTCGTCACATTCAAAATGATTATCCAATGCAGCAATCCAATGAAGCAACTTGTCATCATTCAAACTTCCACTATACTTTGGAACATCAATCTTTACCTTAGGTTTGTCATTCTTGACTGCCCTTAACAGTTTTTCCATTCTCTGATCTTCAGGATCAAGGTCTTCATCTACATCTTCAAATTCTTCATTATCCTCTTCTTCATCTAATTCACTCTCTTCCACTTCTCTTCTTTTGTTTGTCTCTAGGGCTGTAAGTCTGGCTTGTAGGGTTTCTATAAGCTCTTTCATCTCCCTCATCTCCCTAGCATGCTTCTCCTTCATCTCTTGCAATTCTGTAGCAGTACCAACACTCTTTGGAGGCATCTTGATAACTTGCCTCTTCAACTTCTTCCTTGTTCTTCACAAACCTGCAAAACCAATCACAAGACCTATTCCCTAATGCTTTGATACCACTTTGATGTAGAGCAAGGGTGGAAAACTTCACAACTTGTCTTCTCAATTGATTTCCCAAACCTATTCAAGGACCCTTCAATGAATTAGGTCTCTAAGGCTCCCACTTGTAAAAGATGGTTCAAACCTCCACAAATGTGTAGAGAGGAATCTAAAAAGATTAAATCCACCCCTTGAACACAACTGAAATACTCACAAATCCCTTGGGTTCCTTCTTAACCCTAAACCTGTATTAAGTCCCAACTCCTAGTAGCCCTTCAAACAGAAAAAAAAAATTAGGCATAACTCCCTCATAACACTTCATAGCCAAATTCCAAAGAGTGATTTGGATACCCATTTGGAATTTTTAGAACATATCCAAAAATCTCTTGACTATTTTTTGGAAGGTCACCCTCAAAACCTGACTGTACCCTATTTTTAGGGGCAAATTAGCCCTCTTTTCCAAAGGAAGTACCCACAAAACTTGGAATCAAACCCAAACAACTGAAAATAGTCTTCAATCTAGTTTCCAAACCTCTAATTTTCACACTCTTTTTCTATGGTACGGTCTCTATGTGCCCTAACTCTAAAACCATTGGTTTCAAGCAATTTACATGAGGGTTTATTGGTTTGATGGTCCTGGACATTTTCTTCACTACCCATTTCTTCAAACACCTTGGGATATGTCTGCATATACTTTTCAAATCATTAGGTAAGTGTTATCATTGATATTTTATCAATTTCCACTTAAGGTTCCTTATTTTTACATATAAAAACACTTCAAATCCTCTCAAAACCCTACTCTATAAACCATACAATCACTCCCCTCTACATTGGAATCCATCATGAATATGTAAAGGAACAAATGGGGTCATTCCACCTAAAATATAGTGATCACAGAGGGTGGAATGCCCTAGTTTTCCATCTCTGCCCTCAAAACCCTGTTATGACAGACAAGGGCCAGTTTTTAGGAAAATGAAGATATCAAACTCAAAACACAATAAAAAAAACCTATAAGTGGATTGAAAACAAAGGTGACAAGATTATCCAATAGCCCATATGCATTAGGAGCCTTGAAAATGCCGTACAAGTGAATGGTACGGACTGTAACAGTAAAAAAGGCAGGAAAAATGTGGTTACAACAAGTAAAACTAATTTTTCATTCAAAAAATGTTCTTCCAAATTCATGTGTGTCCTTCTTTCACTGAGGGAGGGTGTTAATACATCAAATCTAAATTGGTTTCAACTGATTCAACCAATTTCTTGATGATAGATTTGTTGGTTTTCTTCTAAACTGATCAAAACATGAAATTTACATAAGAAATACTATGAAGACTTAACTACTTAACCCCCCTAACTAACTCTAGGACTTATTACATGACTTCAATAGGTTAGACATGACTCAATACATTTGAAAATTGGTCATTTTGACCTTATTACATGTAAAATAGAGACAAAAACATTATAACTTGTCCAAGGAGGACCTAGAACTTCACTATGACAACCCTATCGCCAAGATTGGCTAAGGTGCTCCTGCACCACATTTTCTCAACCATTTTATCCCATTTTTTAATTTTCTCCTTCCCTTTTCTTCCTCTTTCCATCTCAATCTCTCACCACCAAATGGAAGCATGACCCTTTAATCTAGGTTTTGCAAACCTTTCTCTATCAGGGTCCTCAATTTCCTCGAATTCAAAATACTCCTCCATATCATTAATCCAATCTATCAACTCCTTTGGATTCAAATTACCATTAAAGGTAGGAACATAAATATTTGGCCTCTTTCCAATCTTTGAAAGGGCTCTCAACAATGGGTCATTTGCAATTGCTGCAATTACATCTCTTTGCTCACTTGTCAGGTTGGCATTCTCTTAGGCTTCTTCTTCTTCATCACTCTCTGGTTCACTTCTCTGTGCAAACCCTCTTGTTATTTCTTCTTGGATTGTTTCCACTTGTCTTCTCAATGATCTAAAATCATCATCATGGACAAAATTGTCCATTCTTCCTCTTCCTCTAACTCTTCCATGATGGGTTCCTCTCCCATACATTTTTTTCAATCACCCACAACTCACAGATCCTGGTGTAAACTATCTCTCTTCGGCGGTCTATCTACACACTCAAGATCAAACTTGCTCTGATACCACTAATGAAGTGAGAGATGGAATAAATAGCCCTCACATATATTTTCACACACACACACAGACTAAAATTAAACTTGCAACAATTGCCTGCAAATTTGGTTTGCAACTTGCAACCAATTTTCATTCATTCATCCAATCTTAATAAAAGAAAATTACACCAATCCAAAAAGGATAATGGGGCTGCAACAAGCCATTGCAAAAAATTCAAAAAAATTAGATATAAAATTATTTGCTATAGCAAATCAATGGTCTACCACATCACTCTTTCTAGCTCTTGCAACAACACAAAAATCTCAACAAATAACTATGCAATTTACATCTGCTCCTCTCGAGCTTTGAATGGCTGTCCAAAAATCTTCAAACCTGCAACAACATAATCCAGAATCCCTCTTGGAGGTATGCCATGCCTCCCCTTTGTCTCTCCTACAATCTAGAAAAAAAACCCCTTCAAAATGAATTACATTTTCTTTTTGTATCTCCTCTCCTTTGCATGAAAAAATGTAATTTGAATTCATTTATGTGCATTTCAATTCATTTCCAGCCCACTCTCCAAAATGCAACACCTCCTTTGGAAAAGCCAAATTTTATTTATTTTAATGAATTAATATTGATTAAAATAAGCCATTTCAATTTTGTGACTTGCCATGCTTTGTTGTGGGGTTGTTTTTAGCATTCTTGCTTTCATGTATTAAATAAAAAATCTACTTTCCTTAACTTGGGCACCCACTCTCTCCAGCACTGTTTTTTAGGGATTTGGGAATCTTAAATTTTCTTATTTAAATGGAATTGGAAACCTCCAAAAAAACCAGCGCCTCCTTTTTCTTTTTTTTCTAGATTTTGTGATTTTAAATCACAATTCCCACTATCTTGCTTTTCTCAAATTAGCTCTAAATTCATATTTTAAATTATAAAATATGATATGACATCCAAATGCACAGAAAAATGAATTTCATAAAATTAAAATATGAAATTCAAACCACTCCAAAAATGCAACATAAAAATTAAACATCTTTTGGTTGACACAGGATTGCCACTATGCCATGGATGGTCCTACATCATTTATCCAAACAAGGGCCCACTTTAGGTGGATTGTAGTTGGGTCTCTATCCTGGATAGTTTAGGCTTCTTTATAGTTCAACATATTCTAGTCATAAGATTTCAATTTGTAGATGTTAGCTTGTGTGAGTAGAGTTTGATTTCTAATTTTTTTGAACAAGTCTTCCTAGAATAGATTTCCATAACATAAGTAAGAATTCACTTTCCTGTAGTATATATTTTGTTTCTTCCACTGTACACAACATTAGTACCTCAATTCTCTTAAGAATCTAGTGTTGTACATACAATATCGATACCATTCCAATAGATACACCCCTGGGTTGACATGTGAATGAAGCATGAACATGAACTAAGTGGTTGTTTGATTAGTAGATAGCCTATCCATCTAAAGTTATGTGTGAGCTTTTCCTACACCATGTTTAATTAGGGATTGTTAGATCTTGTTAGTGATAGCTTGGGTTTGGGATACCTAGGCCGATGTTTGGGCCAAATCTAGGCCCTACGAGCCACAAAAAAACAAACAACCTATTCAGGTTAGGCTTCACCCTAGCTTTGTAAAAAAAATATTTTTTTAAATTTCTCCACCTCAAAGTGCATGATGGGGAGATCATATGACCTCCTAGTAAAAAGTAATTGCCCTGAAAAACTCACTATGATGAAACATGATAAATATTATTTCAAAATGGGGGGTTTTGGGACTTCTGAATGCAATGGTGAGGTCCTTTTGGCCTAAAAGTGTTTCAAATCAAAGTTATTAACTTGATCCATAAACAAAACCCTCATTTACAAGATGAGTTTTTTTTATCTCTAATTTTAATGGAAAGAAAGTCAAACTTGACTTTCTTAATCTTTCTAGATGCTATGTAATAGTTAACAATGCTGCCAAGTTTACCTAAAAGTTGCAATCCCATATTTTAGAAAATATAAGTGCAAAACCTTAGAGGTTAAAATTTTTCCATCAAATTTTTTTAATTCTCTAAATCATTTGAAGATGTAAGAGAAGAGCATACTATATTTTCAAGAAACCTACATTCAAACTTATTAGCCCCTCGAATCTCTCAAATATGGTGTCACGTCTCGATCCCTTGGACTATTTTACAATTCAAACTATTAGCTTTCATCTTAATTGATTTACTATGAGGTTGAATTGCATAAACATAGTTAAAATGATGACTTGAAATGTTTATAATTATTGATAGTGTTTTATTAAGCTTCAACTATGATTTTGGGAACTAATCTACTGATGCAAAAATGAGTGTGATTGAACACATGAAATGTTGAGGATGAAAATTGGGCTGAGGTAGAGATGTTCTAGCCACCTGACAAGAACTAATAGGAATAGAATCCTGAAACCTGCACACATAGAGCATTTTACATTATTTATTGGTTTTGTTGAGTTCTGTGGTATAATCATTTTAAGCATGTGAATGTGTGTGTTTGTGTACAAAGATTAATTAGTTATGCGATTACTTTTGGTTTCAGAATGTCCTTTTCAAAATACAAAATCTAGCTATGTGAAGTCAATTCGAGTTATTATAATAGCCTATCTATTTACAATTAATTTAAAATAATGCTATAAAATTACATATTTGTATAATCTAGTTAACCTAAAAATAATAAAATGTATTTTGACGTTATAACTAAATATATATAATAGATTTATAAATATTAGTATATGTTGTAAGTGCTCTCTTAAAATTACACTTTTTGCTAAAACCTATTATAAGTAAAGCTTGAATTGTGTTTAATTTTCTTTATATATATATATATATATATATAAACATTATTTTTGAAGATGTTCAAATAAAAATAACCTTTTTTATAAAAAAGTTCATGCATTGAGAAAAAGAATGGCACCAAGCGCCATACGCCTTTTTTTGAGGAAGTTAACTCAGTGGAACGGGGAGTTCTAAATTTAAGATCGCAAAAGATTTTGGCATGGGGAGGTGATAAAAACAAGGGTAGCTTGCTTGGAAAAGGGACAACACACAGGGAAACTCATATAGAGAAAAATGAAAAGCAGAGAGTGAGCACATAGAGAAAAGAAGCAAGGGAAAATTGTGGATGCCGCAAGGAACTGAGTAAGGAAGAAGGAATAAAGGAAAAGAATGCAAGATTATTGCAACAACAAGGACCAATCAGAGACTCACATAAATCAGGGTCCTCTCTTGAATTAAATTGTAATTGCCAGGATTGATTTTTTTGTATCTGTTTATCACCATAATGGACCAATGATTTTTTTTATAGTCTTTTGATTTATATATTATCCAATCGGCCTCTACTTGGTCGATTGGCTTTTTCATGGGATTGAAAGGACTTTTTCTTAAGTTTTCATCGACTAGGCTAAATATAAAGCAACCTCTGTATTTCTTCAAATGCCTATTATGTATTGTTTCTCTGCCTTCCTTTTAACTGATTTGCTTTGCATTTTTTTTATGGCTTCCTCTTCTTTAAATGACCTGTGTATATCATTTTTTTGGGTGGCCTCGTTTGTTTTAAACAACCTATGTAATTTATGTGACCTCCATGAATATTACAATCAACCTATTCTATTAAATCATATGTTGACTTTATTTTTTTATGAATGGGAGTGGCCTTTTTCTTGTCTTCTTCTAGCCTGTTCAATTTATAAATGACCTTCATATCTCTTTAATGGCTAATCCTAAGATGAAATGACTTTCTCTTCTTTAAAACCGCATGCTCTTTAGCAGATCGACCCTGAGATATATTTGTCTCGACCTTATTTTGATCCTTCGGCTTTCTCAAGGTGAACATTAATGAACTATATGTTTTTTTTGGCCTATTTTAATGGCTTTTAGCCTGATGATTTAGATGTCAGTCTCCTTGTATTACCATTGGAACCTCCATTGATACCACCCTTATCTTGTGCAATGGCAGCAGCCTCTTTCTCTGTTATTTCGGCCTCTTGATTCTTTGAATGGCCTTTCCTTTGATCATTCTGGTCTGTAGGACTTTGTGATTGCCTCAGTTAGATCGATTGTGCATACCCTCATAATACTGGCATTTCTTTCTTTCCATCTATGCTGATTTTCCTAAATTTATCCATTGAAATAAATAAGAGACAACCATTGTTGTTTGGCCTATAAACACATTTTTAAAGAGATCTATTCTTATTTATATTGAGCGGCCTTTCTTTACTCATGTTAAACACCTGCACCCTTACGTTTTACCCTATAGAAAACATTGTTGTTGGCTAGTTTAATACGTTATTGTCAATTCTCTATGTTATGTCAAATTTATCCTTAATAAGTGCCAGTCAAAAAGGTAGGGATCGACCAATGGGTTAGGTGAAATGGCCTTTGGCCAGTGTATTTTCTCTATGGCATGCCTCTTTTCTATAAATAATCAAGTTTTTATATTTCTATAACTTGGTCATTAAATTAACTTTTATAATATGCACAATTAAAACACAAAAGTAAACTCAAACATATAGGATTAAGAAATCCAATTTCTAGTTTAGACATACATACTTTTGAGAGTAGGTATTGATAACATTCTTTTAGGTATTTGAATAAATTGTGAACTTAATTTAAATAGTCTCACATTTAGATCTATCTCCCTTTTTAAATTAAGTGATAGGAAAATTTTATAATTAGATTTATACATAATTGCACCTCCTTTATGACAGTAAATGAGTAGGTTTAAATGTAAATTTAGAGGACTCATATGACAAGGAAAGTTATTAAGGAATTAAGTTATTTGGTTGTGTATACATGCCTTAGTAGCATTTATTCAAATTTAAAGAGTAACGTTCTTTTTTTTATGACGTTCTTACAAATTACCTCTTCAACACATTGAAACAATAGATTATGCATGTTGTCATGACTGTCAAATTTGGCATCTTCTTTGATATTATTGAGGTGTATACTTGGGGGTATAGTATATTTTTGCTATGTGTATATAGGTTGCTTTTGGGCTAGGATGTCAAATGTGGGCAAATAGAGAAGGCTTTTCCTCTTTTCAGGATTTGACTGTAACTATTCTAAGTACTTGGGCCAAGCCATGTTCATTGAAATAGTTGAAATATTATCTAACAAAACTTTATTTATATATTTTTCTACCACATCCTATTGTGAGACATTTGCACATCATCATTTAGATTTGCATTTAGACATCAGGTTGCCTTGGGTGTTCCCTCCTACTAGTTGTTTCTAGGTTGCTAGGTGTTACGTGTAGGACTGGGTTTCATTCGTGTCATGAAGGAATCTAGGAAAGTGTAATTGCTTCATGGTTGGGAGGAAAAGTTCTTGAGCCATGTTCCCGTCTCTCAGCTTTTGGATGACCATATGGGTTAGTGGCGACTAGAGACATTGATTTAGATCTTATTCTTTACTTGTACCAAATTATTGTACTTTGATATTCATTATGATAACTTATGGCATGTGAGCCAAGATGGACTTGGTATATTCTTTTATAGTGCTAACACTTGGTTAAGGTACATGAATTTGTAAGACATGTAATTTCATTATTGTTGATATATGTATGGAGAACTATCTTTTACTTGAGTTGTAGTAATTAAGTGGATTATTTACTTCAGTAACTTTTGCTATGGAATGCATACTTTACATTTGGTATCAGAGCCCTAGGTTTGACACTAGGGATTTTTTGGACTATCACTCTAAGAAGCGACTTTGATGCATATCAATCATCATGGATACCAGAAATACCAACTGTAGTGAAGGTTCAAACAATAGACAAAATGAAAGGAACCATGGTGAAGCAAATAATGAACAAGATGGAAGGTTGAATCAAATCCTTGCTCTCCTAATCTAGTAGGGTACGAGGATGGAAAATCTTGAGTAGGAGATCAGAGTGAACCATAGAGGGCAAAATCAAAACAAAAACTAAAATCAAGGAGATCTAAATCAGAATCAAGGCAATGAGAACCTGAGGGTAGAGGCGTAGATTCCAAAGATTGAAGTGAATGCAAACAATCATGGTAGGATTGTGGAGGAGTTGGGCAAAGATCTCAAGAAGGTCTCTCCACCCTAGTTTGATGGTAGGACCATCAAGGATGGAGTTGAAGCATGGATTATAGAAATGGAAACATATTTAGAGCTCCAAAATCTTTCTAATCAGATGAAGGCAACGTGGGGATCATATTAGCTTACTGGAGAAACAACCACTTGGTGGGATAATGAGAAGGTAGATAAAAGATTATTACTAGGAGAAATCACTTGGGAACTTTTCCTATAGCTCTTCAAGAAAAGGTGGTTACGACAACTATTCTTTGATAAGAAGATGATGTAGTTCAAAAATTTGATGCAAGGAGGAATCCCAGTACAACCTAGTATTGGGAAAGATTTTCTCACTTACTTAAGTATGTTCTGCAATACCATATGGATGAGAGATTCAAAATTAGGAAGTTTATCATGGGCTTAAGGCCCCAAATTGGAGTTGATGTAGACATTCATAATACATTGACAATGGATGCAGTATTTGAAAAATCTATTAAGCAGGAGCAGAAGATGCAATAGGCAACCAGTTATCATAAGTTTTGAGATGCAAAGTTTGCAAACAAGAGATCTCAGAACAATAATCAGAACAATAACCAAAATAACAACAATCAGGGCAATAATAGTCAGCAAATCAAAAAATTGAAGAGAGGTAACAACTCTTAGGATAGGAATGGTGGGAATGAGAATGAAGGAAATGAAAGAGGTGGCTACAACAATAATAATAACAACCGCAATAATAACTAGAGGAATAGGTCAGAGGGACGCAAGGCACCTCGTGGTGGATGTTATGTTTGTGGAGGGGAGCATTACACTAACACTTGTCCTCAGAGAACAATAGGAAGAAGAGACAGGAATCAATAGGGAGCACCTCAACACCAGATTCATGCAGTTGTGGACAATTGGCAAGATGACTTCTAGGCAACACCTATTTAGTTTCAAGGTAAGCTCTATGGACTACCTATTTCTATTTTGATTGATATTGGAGCCACATAATGATTTGTAGGTCCTAGAGTAGTTTCTAAGTTATCAATTAGACCTGGACATATGGCAGACTCATGGATGGTACAATATGGCAATAGGGCAGAGAAGAGAGTAGACTCATGTCTTACATGTAGTAAATTAGAGCTCCCAAGTTTTCAAACGCAAGTCAATATTTATGTAGCACCTTTAGGCTATTATGATGTGATACTAGGAATCAATTGGTTAGTTGAACATAAGTCAATTGTAAACTATGAAGACAAGGTTGTTAGATGTTTGGATGACCTAGAAAATCATGTGGAGATTAATGGTTCTAAGGGACCCTTGGAACTTAGACAAATCTCGGCTATGTAGTTAAAGAAAGCAAAGAGGAAAGGGTGTTCCATTTATGTTGTCCAAATAAAAGACCTTGACAATGATGAACTAGCATTTAATGACTACACTATCCTAAGGGAATTCCAAGATGTATTTCCTGTGGAGTTAACAGAGTTACCACCAAAGAGAGAATTTGACTTCTCAATTGATTTGCTACCAAGGATTGAGCCTCAATCTAAGGCACCCTATAGGATGACTACTATAGAATTGTATCAGCTTAAATAACAATTGTAGGAGTTATTGAACTAAAGGTTCATAAGACCTAGCATGTCGCCATGGGGCACACTAGTCATTTTTGTAAAGAAGAAGGATGGGACTTTGCATTTATGCATTGATTATAGGATGCTTAACAAGGCTAATATAAAGAACAAGTACCCACTTCCAATAATATATGAGCTCTTCGATCAGATGAAGGGAGCTATGGTGTTCTCAAAGATAGACTTGAGATCTGGCTGCCACCAGTTACGGATTAAGGATGAGGACATCTCAAAGATGGATTTTAGAACTCTCTATGGTCAATACGAGTTCACAGTGGTACCATTCAGGTTGACTAACACTCCAATAGCCTTCATGAATTTGATGAATAACATATTCAATGATTGCTTAGATGATTTTGTCTTGATCTTTCTTGATGATATATTGATTTACTCTAAATCAGTGGAAGAGCATGAGAAGCATTTGAGGATAGTATTACAGTGCCTAAGAGAGAAAAAAATTTATGGTAAGCTATCCAAGTGTACATTCTACAGGACAAGGTGCACTATCTTGGTCATGTGATCTCAGTTGAAGGGATTGTAGTAGACCCTAAGAAGATTAAGGTGACAATGGAATGGCATACACCTTAGAATGTGACATAAGTCAGAAGATTTATGGGACTTACAGGATATTACAAAAAGTTTGTGGAAGGGTTCTCAACAATAGCAGCACCAATTACCTCACTTCAGAAGAAGGGTAAAAAGTTCGAATGGACAGAAAGGTGTGAGCAAGCTTTCCAGGTGTTCAAGGAAAAGCCCACTACTACTCCTATTTTGACCATACCAGATCCTCATTGTCATTTTACAGTTATAATTGATACTTTAGGAGAAGGTGTAGGAGTGTTGATGCAGAGCGAACAAGTCATTGCATATGAGTCAAGGAATTTAAAGTAATATGAGTTAAACTATGTGCCACATGACCTTAAGTTAGTTTCCATACTTCATGCACTTCAAATGTGGAGGCATTATCTTCTAGGGAAGCCTTTGAGTTAAAGACAAATCATTTAGGGCTCAAGTACATTTTTACTCAACCTAACCTCAATGCACGACAAAGAAGGTGGTTAGAATTCCTTAGTGAGTACGACTTTGGGATTGAGTACATAAAAGGAAAAGAGAATAGAGTAGCAGATGCTCTTAGTAGAAGAAGACATATAGCTATCATGGTTACTGTTGTCTCTCAAATTTGCACCCTAGCTGAGTTATAAAAACTTGGCAATCTGGAGAAACATGGGATCTTTCCAGGCCTGTGGGTTGCCTATGATGGAAAGAACCTCCGAAGAAAGCTGGATTCCTAGTTGGTTATCACCTAGAATCTACTACATTTGCAGAGAAAAATGGAAAACGAATGCTTTTGAAAATGAAAGTTAAAACTGGAAAATGTGAAAATAAGGGTGATTCACTAAACTGGTTATCAGAGACTACACAAAACTAACACACTACAGAACTATTAATAATAAGGCTCTCTTACACAACCCAACAAATCATAATCTTTGCATCATCAATTTGTAAGGAGGCTAAATAACAACAGTTCTGTAAAGGAGAAAGATGTTTTCTCACCACTCACAAACTGATTGTTATTCCTTGCACATCTCACAACTTGCAAAAATATGTATCCCTGCATAAAGGCACCAATATGAAATACAGCTCCAAGGAAAAAGAACATCACAAAGGTCTGTACTAACACTAAGGATACACAATACTAGAAGAAATGGGAAGGTGTAAATTATTTATTACTGCTAAAAAGGTGTTACAATAGTGTATATCTCTAAAAATGGGTTACAAGACTGTTCACTTCTGCACTAGAAATCAAAAAATTACAATATACAGTGCAGTGAATAGCAAGAACTGGTGAATCATGAACAAGGAAGAAGACTATATACTTTTCAAACAGCTTGTAACAAGATAAGCATGAGCCACCTCCATTTTCATGCATCTCATAAATGCCCCCAAAATATCTACCTAAAGTCCTCCAAAATGGGTTACCAATGTAGAAATAGTCAAGGCATGTCATCACCCACCATAAAAGTTCTAGAAAATGCCCTTAAATGCCTTTAAATGATCTTTAAAGCCACTAAAAATAAATCAAATTTGTGCAATAACTCTTCAACCTGTTTGTCAACCTCCCATGTAGCATCATAAATGTTTGATATTTTTCACAATAAATGACATAAATACACATTATTTTTGCATTTAATTAACATTGACTAAGAGACTTATAATTACACCACATAGTTAATGTTTTACAATCCAAATTTATTAAAAACCTATGTAGAAAATTATGGCATTTAGGACACAAATATTTAATTTCCTGATTTTGCATGATTTAGGAACAAATTAAATATTGTGAAGGAATGACAAAGTAATCGACGAGACTTACTTTGCCATGTGTGATAAATCTGCCTAATGTTGCCTCTTTGCATTTTTATTACAAATGATAAAGTAATTCATAATTCATTACTTTATCGTGCGTTTACAACGTTTAATCTATTTCTAGATTATGCAAAAACAACAAAACAATACCTTCATAGCTCCTAGGAAAAAATAACACGACTCTCCATACATCTCTCGCATTACATGGCTACATCAAATACCTTATAACTCCTCGCCATTCATGCGTTTCACAATATACAACATCATGTCCTTACAAAGTTTAATGCAATACATTTTGAAAAATGACCCTTATGCTTCCCTATACATATCACCGTGCCTTATGTGCATCACTTCATCCACCTTGTGATTATACTAAGACACACCTAGCAAGATATAACCCTCAGCCTTGTGTTTTCATAATGCATATGACTTGACTTTGAAAGAGAAACAAAAGGAAAAAAGATTGTCTCACGGCCCCATGATGTATCATCACTAGGTTATAAAGACTTGCAAAAGTCTTTACCACAACACAAAAAGATAGTAATGATTTTGTTTTAAATCAAAAGTCAAAAAACTACACAAACGTGAATTAGGTCTATTCGAACCAAGAAGAAAAACCTAAAAATCATTCATTTTCATTTCATTTTTCTCTGTTACCTTGATGTCGCGCTGCCATGTCTCTGGGGTTTGGACACCCAGTCTGCATCATTTTGGGTTGATCCAAGTGATTTTCACACCAATTTTTAGAGCAATATGCAAGGTAAGATGTATTTAGCTGAGGTTTGACTTCTTCTTGTCAATTTTGAGGCAGTTTTGGGTCCCTAAGGCCACGATTTTAGACTGGTATTTGATTTATTTTTGCTATTTTCTGTGGCTGACCATCTTGTATTGCACTTGCTATGTCCGAGGCCACCACTTTGACTGGTCACTTGAGGAGAAAAAAGCTATGATTTCACATTATTTGGCAGGAAAAGAAAGGTAACTCATTTTTGTTGTATATTGCCCTTCATTTTTTTGAGACTTTCTCTTGCATTTCGCTGCCTGGGGTCGCGATTCTGAGCATTTCTGAGTATATTGTTATGAAATGAGTTGAAAACCTTTAGATTTTTTCTCTGTATTTGCATGATCTCTCTGTATTTTCTAAGATTACCTGTATACTCACTATGTTGTGGCACGATTTGAAGAAAATTTGAGATTTCCTTTTGAAATGAGTTCGAAGGGTTTCATTTTACTGGTTTTTTGCATTATTGGCTCCAAACGCTTGACCCATGACAGAAAATGTGTAAAGAGACATTTGTGGGCCTTTTTGCTTAACACATGAAAACCACGTATTTTTTGGTTTTACTCCATTTGAAACAACATCAAGGCTATGACCCAGTCGCTTTATCATGGACTGTGTATTTGTCCTCTTCTCACCATTGTCCACTATCACCTATGAAAAATATGAAGCCTTTGTGCATGAGAAAACTCCATCTTCACACTATATCCTTTGTCTACATATAGGCAAAACCTTGAAGAATAGAGACCATCAAAGCCTATATAGAGATTCATAGACTTCAACAATACTTTTACATTTACAACATCCCATTACCTTATCAGGTGTATAGTCTGTCTATAGTGCTTTTGACTGCTCAGAATGTTTAACAAAACCTTAACACAAAATCTAAACCATTGGAAGATTTGTAGGTCTGTCAAAACTTCTAGTATCCTCATGAAGATTTAGGTAGTTATGTAGAGTTTTAGGACTGATAAGACTCCTTGATAGAGTTACCTACCTTTCACAGAGGTTAAAACCCTATTTGGCAATATTCTCCTTGTCTTCTCTGCATATATTTACTGTCAAACTTTGCATGTATTCACCTTTGTTATCAAGACAATCTCTTCATCTTTGTAAGTCTGCTATTCAAAAATCAAAAATGACTGTTGTTTCTTCTCTCTAACTTATGGACTGTTGTCCTTCATGCAAAAAAAATGATTGTTTTCTTATGACATTGGTAAGATCGTGCTTGCTATCTATCATGACTTTATTGCACTACTATTACAGTCATCTTAGTGACTGCTACAGTCATCTTAGTGACTACTACAGTCACCTTTATAACTGTTGTTTTCTACACTTTTTACACTGTATTTGTTGTTCTTTTTGGACTATTTTTTTTGTTCTTTGAAGACTATTTTTTGCTGCACTTATTGGACAGTCATTTGCTCCACTTTGACACTCAATGTTACCTGTATACGCCTAAAAATGACATGACTTGGACTAAATAAATATTCTTAATATTTATTCCCTTCTAATTCTTCTATCAATAGATAAATAAACAAATTTATTTATTCAATTCATATTCTTCTAAATTAATTAAATATCGAAATATTTAATTACCTCTTCTAAAATCAAAATTAAATAAAATCTTTTATTTAATTAAATTCTTCCAAATATTTAAATAATTCTTAATTATTTAATTAAATCAAATTCATTCTTCCAAATTTAAATGAATCAATCAAATTTATTTAAATCCTCTCAATCTCTAAAAATAAAATATAATCAAATATTTTATTTATTCTTCCAAATCATTCACAAACAATTAAATAAATTTATTTATTTAATTTGCTTTCTTATCTTCTAATTCTTCCAAAATCATTTTAAATTAAATAATTCTAATTATTTAATTATTTCTTCCAATAATATCTTCTCTAAATTTAAATAAATCAAATATTTATTTAAGTTGTCTATTTCTTCTAAATTGAGTTATCTCTAAATATAATTCAATCCTTGTGCAATTGAATATTCTAAATATTAATTGAGTTAAAATATCTTCTCATACTCATGCAATTTCTATTCTCTAGTTCTATTTCTCTTAACTGATTGATCTATTCTTTTAATTGATTTATCTCTTCAGTTAACTCATTCTTCTATTTTATTAATTCCTCTCATGCAAAATATAGCAAGACACATGTCTTCTTCTTATTCGCACATGTTCCTCAAGGTTTCTATACCGTTGATCTTCTCATTCTTTCTATATCGTTGATATTCTCTCTCAAGTCTATAAATTGAACCCTATTCTTCTATTTCATTCATCCAAGCTTTAATTAAACTTACTCTACAGGAATTACAGCATGCCTTTGACACCAATTCCTTCATTGCTTGTGATCACACTCGTTACCATATCACTATTATTGTTGTGAAGCTCATCTTCATTGCAAAGCAATTATCACAGCCATTCTCCATTGACAATCCTGGAAAAGCAAGGAAGTGCACTCTCTGAGGGCCTTATTCATACATGCAAGATCGATTGAGATAGGCAACCAATGGAAGCTATGAAGCTTTGAGGTTTGCAAAGGCTTTTGAAGTTCTTTTGTTTGGTTGATCTCTTTGTTTCTGTATTTCGTTGAATTTTGGGTATTTTGATATATTATATTGATTATTCATTTGAATCCAATTTTCCCTTAACATTACCTTCAATTACTAATGATATTGAACTATTTCCACTAAAAGACCTAGCTATACTGTTGGTGTTATTGTTGTTTATTGCATTGCCATTGAAAGCTCTCAACAACAGGCCACTACTACTTGTAATTGTACTCATTAGAAGTGACTGCCCCTTGATTAAAAGTGACTGATCCATTCATTATTTCTTGACCACAGTCTTACAATGACTGTGCCTTTCTCTTAGCATGCTACTATATTCTTGATATGGTCTCAATTCCTTGTTGAAACTGTAGAGCATGGATTAGTCTACAAAGCAAGGCTTATCTTTACATAGATATCATTCTCTTGACAGAGCTCTTATTCATGGAAGACAAAGGGTCTTGAAGGAAACTTACATATCACTTTAGTCATGGCATGTAAGCTTCTTATGTGTCATATGTTCCTTAGATGATGACTACTTTTTCACATGTGACTTGTCCTCTCATAGTCTTTATATGACTGTCAGACATGTTTAGCAACTCTTCTTTTTCAATGTTTATGTTGTTTTACACAAGTTTGTAGCTTCATGTCTGGTATGCTATGAAATCACCTACTCATATTTGGTGTAACTATTACCTTGCCTCTAGTCATGGATGCATAGTGAGACTGCACATTACTATTGTTCTGATGTTGTTCCCTTTCTTATGTGACAGTCATTAATGACAGTGTCAAAGTCCTTCTAAGCTGACTGTCCTTCTTCTATCATCACAGTCTTCATGACTGTGCATTGACCGATAGAACTATGAATTCACTTTGAGAGATTATTCAGGATTGTGACAGTCATTGAGTCCATGACTGTTCTTTTTCTACTTTATTTGCATATATATATTCACCTTTCATGCTGCTAACAGGTGCTTGAAAACTTCTTCTCAATGATTGTTGTCCTTTAGCACATGACTGCTAGGTCACTATGTAGACTCTAAGGCATTTGACAGTATTCTTACCTCATGTCCTTGACATACCTTCAATTTTCTATATTAGCATTCATTATTCACTTGTGATCACTGTAGTACCACCACATACTCATAACTGTGATTTCTATCTGAAAGCATAATCAATATAGAATTTACTCTTTATGGCATGAGATTAGTGTGACTGTCCTGATAATGCTAATTATTGTGACAACTCCTAAATCTTTTGAAACTGTCTTGTTGATTGTACATTGTCTCCTAAGCATCTTCATTAGCCTTTGCATTCTGCATCTGATGAATACATATGAAATACTTTTGTAGCACTTATGAGCTGGGCTCAACCCTTGTGGGAGACACATTTTCCCCACTCATAATATAAACTAATGAAACACTCAGAAACACAAATCTGCACATGAAGCAAACTTGTTAGAAAATAAATGCATGTCTTGGATGTGTTTGATGACTTGATTGTTCTCTAGGACATCCCAGGTATACATTTCCTATTTAATGCAATTGAGGATCAGTTTATACATGCATGGTATCTTGTTCATGTATGGTTTGGGGCCATTCATTACTTAGAGAATTACTCTAACGCCACTATTTTTTTTGCCAGATGCAGGAACCAGGGACGACACAAAGCTAGGAAGGACAAAGATAACTCAAGGCGACAGGACAACACACCAGAACTAGAACCAGTCATTCTCAAGCAATGACTGGCCTCTAACCTTACATGCACATTACTTATATTTACTTATTCATGTATAGATTGTTCTTCTATTTCATTGAATAAGATAGTTAACCTCACAGCTTGTGTGAGATAATGAACATTTTACATTCAATAAAGATTATTTATTTTTTGGAAAAGATTTTGGATAAACCCTTCTTATGTTACATGCACTTGGATAAATGCAGTAAACTAATAAACATAATCTCCTGAATTATTTTCATTTATGCACTTGAATGTAATGTATGAAGGACTAGATCAAAACTCTACCTGAATGAGCCACAATAAAATTTAGGTAATATCTTTGGTGACATCTGCTATATGTTTGCCTACTAAACATCAGGCTAGTTGCTTGAAGCTTAACCATTGGGCATAGAGTCACTCATACTTGACAAAACTTGAAAAAAACTTCTTTCCATTGCTGCAACTCACTCTAGACTACAATCTCTTCTAATCCATCAAGTGCATGGGTATGGTTGGTGACAGTGAACCAACAAAAATCACTGTTACTAATGATATGCATCTACTTGATGGGTTAGAAGGGGAATAATCAACAAGAACACCTCCTTAGCAAACTGTTGCGATTTATTACAGCTCTATGAGGAGGACCGGTATGATGTGTGATAGTGAATACATGTATTCACTGTTTCATATGATGGTTATCTATACATACAGCTGAAATACATTACAGTAGTTTCATCCTCACACATAATCAGACCCAGGAATAACTAACAACTGTGTAGAAATGCACTTAGGGAAATGAAATCTGCAACTAATCTACTGTGTAGCAGCACTTATTTAACAACATAAACCTCATGAAATATGTACAAACATGAAAGATCCTACCTCAAAAGCAATGTTTGAGGTGAATCCCATTGACTAGGATTGGCTCGATGTCACCATCCAGCTTAGACAGTTGGAAAGCATTATGTTGTTTGCATTCTAAAACAATATAGGGCCCACTCCAAAAAGCATCAAACTTAGAGTGCTTTCCAGGTTTGTTTTTCAACATGTCCCATTTCAGCACTATGTCACCCTCCTGGAATGTTCTCGGAGATGCCCTTTTGTCAAATGACCTCTTCATTTGAGCTTGATGATGCTCTATATTTCTCATGGCATCATTTCTGGTTTCTTCAAGCTCAACTAGTTGAGATAGCCTTACTGTCATAGGGCCTTCTTCTAGCATGTCCAATTGATTCACCAAATCAAGTGCTAGTAACTCAAGTGTGATAGGAAGCCTTGCTTCCTTGCCATACACCAACATGAAAGGTGAATGCCCTGTTGATCATTTTGTAGTAATTCTGTCAGCCCATAGTGTTGACTTTAACTGTGTATACCAGGCTCTCTGGTTACCCTCCATGGCTTTCTTGATAATTCTGATCAAGTTCTTATTGGTGGATTTTACTTGGTCATTTCCTTGCGGATAGTAATTGGAGGATGTATTGAGATAAATACCATTCCTTACAGCCTAATCAGAGATTTTGGAACCAACAAAGGTAAGGGCATTATCTAAAATAATGGACTTAGGCACTCCAAATCTGATAACCATCTCTTCATAAAAATTCAGAACAACAAACTCATTGGCCTCTTTGAGTGCGACTGCTTCAGTCCACTTAGTGAAATAATCAGTGGCTGTAAGAACCCACTTATGGCCTGCACTGGATAAAGGGTTTATAACCCCAATAAAGTCTAATCCCCACCTCAGAAAGGGCTGTTCAACTTGAACTGGTTGCAAAGGTAAGGCTACCAACTTCTCTTTTCTGGCAAACATAGCACATTCCTTACATTTTCTGACCCATAAGTGTGCATCCTTAAACAAACTAGGCCAATAATAGCCACCTTTCATCACCTTAAGAGTTGTTTCTCTAGGTGAAAAATAGGCTCTAGCTGACCCCTCATGAAATTCATGGAACACTTTTCAACTTGGTTAGGTCTAATACATCTCAGCAATACTCCATTGAAATCTTTCCTAAAAATTAAGTCATTAATGAGCACATAAGGTATGGACTGCAATCTGAAATACCTTTGTTTGGCTCTATCCAAGCCATGGGGACACTCACCAGTCTGTAAGAAATGAACCATTTCTTGCACCCAATCAACAACAGGAACTAAAACAACTGTTTGTTCTTGATCTTGCAGTGATAGAACAACTTCTTGTTCACATTCTTCTTTGTTGATAACACCATCAACAAGTTGTTCACATGGCCCTTTTCCCTTGACTAGCTTTGTAACTTTAATGTCCACATCATATTCTATGACCTTAGTCACCCAACCAGCTCTCTTATCACTGAGATCCTTACTTAGTAGAGATTCCTTCATGCTCAGATGAGCAACCATTAGATTAATCTTATTACTTAACAACATGTGTTTAAACTTCTTCAAACTCCTTATAATAGCCAGCACATGTTTCTCAACGAAAGTGTACCTTAGCTCAAAATCTTTCAATGCTTGACTGAAAAAAGATAAAGGCTGCTCCATTTCTAGCTCATTTTTCTACACCAATAGCAGAAATAGAATCAACATTACAATAAGCATATAAAGTGAAATCCTTGGAAAAAATAGGATTTAGAAGTGTAGGTGCAATAGCCAAATCCTCTTTAATAAGCTCAAAATTTTGTTTTCCTTCTCTAGTCTAGCTAAAAGACATGTTCTTTCTTAACATAGCAATTAGTGGATTTAACAAATCAGCAATATCAGGGATGAACCTCCTGATGAAGTTGATCCTACCAATGAAACTATGCAGGCCTTTCTTGTGTGCTGGTAAGGGTAGAGCCAAAATTGCACTTATTCTTTCAGGGTCAATGGTGATACCTTGTTTTGACACCACGTAACCAAGCAATCTGCCGTCATGGATAGAAAACACACACTTTTTGAGATTAAGTGATATCCCAAACTCCCTACATCTCTCAAAAATCTACCTTAAGTGATTTAGATGATCGCTGGATTCTTTGGAGAAAATAGTAATGTTGTCAAGGTAGACTAGGACGGTCTTGTACATTAGGCCTTGAAAGGCCATATCCATAGCCTTTTGAAAGGTTGCTCCAGCATTGGACAAACTGAAAGGCATCTTCTTGTAAGCCATAGTCCCCCATTTTGTGGTGAAGGCTATTTTATACTGGTCTTCCTCTTTCACCAATATCTGATTGTAACTAGAATAACCGTCTAGCAAGGAAAACCTCTTTGATCTTAAGACTACTTGGAGTATCTACTCCATGGAAGGCAAAGGATGATGGTCTTTCAAGGAAACTCTATTCAAGTCACGAAAGTCTACACACAACCTTATCTCCCCATTTTTCTTCCTAATCGGCACAAGGTTGGAAACCCATGAGGTGTGCTTAATAGGAAAGATTATGCTACTCTTAATCAGCTTGTTCAGTTTTTTTTTCATGAGAGGCTCTAATTTAGGATTCAATGGCCTCTGTTTCTGCCTGGCAGGCTTGGCATCAGGTTCCAGCTCAATAGTATGTTGAGCAAGCTAGGGATCAAATCCTTTTAAACATCATAATCCCATGCAAAAATGTTGCTAAATTCTTGAAAATTTTGAATAAATGCATGTTTTTCCTTTGCTATACATACCTTGCCCAGTTTAAGGAGTTAACCCTTGAAGATCTCAAATTCTTCATAGTGATCTTGCTGAACTCGTAGGCTGGACTTGGGTTTTGTAGCTTCATCATCAGTGTTAAAAATGGACTCTAAAGTGACCAAACCCTTTGGCATCTTGTTACCCTTGAGCTGGATGATTTGGTCACCGTACTGTGATGTAGTTTCTCTTGGTTAGCATGAGAGAATTCAACTTCCTCTCTCAAGAAGTTTACAATCTGTTGATCACTATCAAAGACCTACCAATGTATGTTATTATCTGGCACAACAGGCCTAACAACAATCTTAATATGTTGATTAGTCTTATCACTACTAATCTCCTTGGGAATGGCATATTCAACCCCTACAACAGCTAGCCTATCAGCATGTTTATTCTGATTTCTAGGTATGGATATCAAATTGAATGCATCAAATCCCTCCAAGAGGTCCCATACTCTGTGCTTGTAAGACTTAAGCAAATCATTTTTTTTAACATTAAGTTTTCTCACCTAATTTACAACCAATTTGCTATCCCCATAGACTTTTAGATAGCTGATACCTTTTTGTCTTGCCCATTCCAAGCCTTGAATAAGAGCTTCATATTCAGCCACATTGTTAGTACAGTTGAAACAAAATCTAAAAGCTGAATAGTACCTCTCAACCTTCGGGGAAACATGCATACATCCACCACTGGCACCTATTCTACTCCTTGAGCCATCAAAAAATAGCTCCCAGACCTCATTATCTTGCTGCCCATCCTGCTATTCTGCACTTTTTTCAATGTTAGGCAAAAATGAATCAGCTTTGTGCATCATATACACATCCAAACCAACCTCTTCTAGGTGCTCACATAGATCAACCACTTGAGTTTGATCTGCCCATTCATCAAGAAGGACTTCTGGTATACCTTCAATCTGCATACTACCTTTTTGGACAGTGGGCTGCTCCATTTCTAACTCACTTGCAACCAAGTTGGTATTGATGGGGCGTGTAGTGCAAGACTCAATATGGTATTTGGTGATGGAATTTGACTTGATAGTCACCTTAGTGTCGTACCTCGTTCTGAACAACATATGAGATCAATCTGAGGACATGTAACCTCTTATCTTTGCAGTAAAATCCCTTGACAAACAAATGGCAAAATAAGGAAGTAATTCAATGACATATGTCTTGCGGGATAGAGAAATTTGGACAGGCATGCAGAGTTAAACTTAGCCCCTTTATGAGACCCACTATATTAACAGCAGTTCCATCTAGTTGAACAACTCCCTTCTCTAATGGCTCATATTCAATACCTAACTTGTCAACGATCTATTTGGGCATGACAGAACTGCTAGCACCTAAGTCAATCATGCAGTTATGGACTAAATGATCACCTATGATCAAGGACAAGTAAAATGGTGGGGGTTTTACCTCTGAAGCTTGTTGTTCTACATTTTTTCCAATGTTATTTGTCAAAACTGTTGATAACTGAGAGGGGGGGTGAATCAGTTATCCTAATTATTTCTGCTTTCTAAACTTTCTTATTAGTCAATTTAGCATCAATTCAAACAAGCAAACATAACCATGAAATGGAAATACACATGACACAATATTTTTGACGTGGAAACCCTGTTAAGGAAGAAACCATGGGGTGATTAACCCAAAGATTATTCTCTGTTAGAAGAATAAGGAAAAACAAAATGGCACTTGCCAATTAGGGCTCACTACCCGAGCACACTGCTCACAAGAGGCACACTGCCTACAAGAGACTCACTGTCTACAAAAAGAGTGTTATACAATACTTGAACTGATTGGAAGCATCTGCAAATGCTGGAGTTCAGTTTCGGTTAGGCTCAGTACACTAATCTACTGCACTTCATTTTTCCTCTTTCCTTATGCTACTTTCATTCACATACCGGACCTTCTTTACTACTTCTGCTCTGCTCTTCTACTTTTATTCGCACATCACTAACTTGAACAACACATCTCACAACTAAATCCATCGTGTATATATATCCGCACAAGTGATTTCATCATCTTTCTAGTTGGCACCTGGAATAGTCAATTCTTTTCACAAACTCTAATCTGTCGGCTGAATGCTTGCACACCAAGTAATGCGGATCAAGCATATACTTGTAGAAGTCATCAATCATGTCGGCCAAACATAACTTATGCCTTAATAACCTTTTCCATCATCAGTAACACATCCAGAAAATAGTCTGATGTTCTGTCAGTCAGTTCTTCCTCTATTCACACTGTCACTCAGGAACCTGGTACTCAAGTATTCATATCTTCTACCTCATCTATCACCGGAGGATAAATCCTTGGAATCTATCACTCAAGGTAGTCCTCTTGACTTCCCCAAATCCGCACTTCACCAAGGTACTTCCTCTGAGAGATCCGGACTTGTCTATCGGACCTTGCCACATGCTCTGTTCTTGTTTACCGGACCACCACATTCTTCATTCTGACTTCCGGTAGAGACACACCATGTCCTGCGAATGTGTGGGATCAACTTTGTTGCCATCAATGACAACAATCATGAATCCATATAGTATCTCTTGCCAACAATCTCCCCCTTTGGCATTGATGGCAACACTTAGTGAAAAATGACTAAGTGTTTACACTATGCTCCCCCTTGGCTGATGCTCTATTTTTATATACATTTTCTGGAGCTCCCCCTTAGATGGATTCCTTATTTTTTACTACTCCTCACTCCCCTTTGACATCAATGGCAAAGGGTGGGGTTCGCATACCAAAATTTCCAAAAACAGTCTATACATATCCACATAAGTATATATACAAGTTGTACTTACATATACTTAAGTATGTCTGCAAAAGTATTCTTCAACTGTACAACTTCTGTCACCCAACTCTGCTTCATCCTGTCCAAAATTGAGATGTGGCCACTCAACAGGAATGCAAACGCATCTGCCCTTTTTAGATCTATCGGATCATTGGTCTGGGCTGTGATTTGGGCTTCTTTTATGGCCTCATCCATGGCCTCTGACTTAGGGACAATTAACCCCCTGAGCTCACTCAACCTGCTTATTCTATTTTTTCTTTCCTTCTCTAGCTTCTTGATTTCACTCAAGACTGCGATAGTCTGACATTCTTGATTTATTATAGAGGAAGAGAGAGGATCAAAATTCTTTGATAGGTTTGATAGTTTATCCTCCTGTTCTTTTATTTTCTTCTCAATGTCTAGTGTTACTTTGGACCATAATTAACAAAATTTATACATTTCTCCTCCATCTTTAAGAGCATTTTCTAGGCTCTTTATTCCCGTATTCATATTTCTCCTGTCATTAATTATCAACCCTTGAACCTCTGAAAATCTCTTATCAGAGAACTCTTTCCAGACCTTCACCTCAGCTGACTTCTCAAAGGACTCAAAATGAGTGCAGACAGAATTACTAAGAGACTTGAGATTACTGGATGAAGAAGCTGCGAAGTCCTTCTGAAAGGATGGCATAATCTTTTCTAGCACTCTAGATGCAGCTGCTATAAGCTCACAGTCTTCCATGTGAGATTTCAGTAGTTTCTCTTTGGCCTTTGTATTTGCAAATGAAGCTATCTTCATTGTTTGTACTGGAGAAAGAGAATCAAAATCAAATGGCCCTTTTAGCAGTTCCAGTTCATCAATCTCCATGCTCTCTTTTGTCAAGAAGTCCTTGACAGATGCTACAGTGTCTCTTGCCGGAGACAGATTTTTCTTTTCTTCTGTAGTCACAGAACTGTCTTTTGGAGCTTTCTCCCCTTCCACAACTTTTGCATAGATATCTTCTTTTCCCTTTACTTCTGCTTCTTTTTCCTTCACTCTTTCTTCTCCTTTGGATCTAGAGTCAGCAGGGGAAACCAGAGGAGTGATGTTAGTTTGTTCATGGGCCACCTCTTCCTTTTTCAGAACAGAGGATTCTAAGTTCTTATCCTTTTCTGTACCGGTGTCTATTACTTCTTCTGCTATATTTGTGGCCGAGGGGATAGCACCCAAGTCCTCTATGATAGGAAGATTGAATCTTTTGAAGGTTTTTTGGAGAATCTCTTCTGTGTCCTTGGCTACCTTGTTAGTCTCACCAAGCATGAGTTGATTCATCCTTGCTTTGCTCCTAAACTCATCCTTGCAATCTTTGAATACCATATTCATTGTCTTGGGATCGATTGAAGGATATATCTGAATAGCTATCTGTTCCCAGATCTCAAGGTCTTTTGCCATGGCATTAGTCTTTCTTGTTTCTAACTCCTTTTCTAGGCTCTTGGGGATCAGAGATATGATTTCAATAAATGCTTTGTTGTAGATATTTAGGTACTTGATTGTGGCCTCTTGCAATATCTTCTGATCTGCCTCACCATAATCTTCATAGAACTAAACCATTGGCTGAAGATTTCTGTCCACTGTGACTGATTTGATTATGTCATCAATGTGAAGAGTGGGTTTTTCAACATATTCCTCTGCCATTTCTTCCTTGTCTTGACCTATGGAAGGTTTACTGGATCCTTTCTTCTTCTTCTTTATTTCCTTTATCCCCTCATCTAATTCGGTTTCCTCTTCATATCTTTGACTTGCATAAGCCCTTGTGGCTTTTGTCTTTGATCTTTTCTCTCCTTTGCCAGATGCTTGGACTTCTGGTTTTGAGCTTTTAGTAGGGACAGGTGCTGATCTCTTTGATGATTTGGTCTGGGTGGAAGTTTCTACCGGAGCACTTTCCTCACTTTTCTTTTCTGCCTCTTTTCCCTATTGGCATCAAGTGCCTCCTTTGAGATGCCAAGGCCTTTGGAAACATTTTCTACTTCTTTTCTCACCCTCCTCTTGATCTCTGGTTCTCTGAGTTCCACATGAATCTTTACACTCAGCTCTTCAAAGGTTCCAAACCTTTCTGCCTTTGAATCCTTTGGCTGACTTAGCATGTGTTGAACATGCAACTCCACAATTTGTTCATCAACTTCATACCCCATGGGCATGATCCATACAGTTCTTGGTTCTACTGCCTCCATTAGGCACTGATCAATCTCTATCATAAAACAAACTGTGTCTTTGTATTTCTCAACAAGAGACTAGGGAATCCTTTCTCTTGCTTGCATCATGTTCTAAAAGTTCTTGAAGTATCCCCACAAAGCTATATTTTGTGCTTTGTTATCACCAAGTCCATGCAAATAATCTCTGATTTGGATAGCTACTGGCCTATCACTCTCCCACACCCAACCACTAAATCCGGGAAGCTCATTCATAAAGTAGAAAAATAAGCACAATATTAATCCACCATACTTGAATGAATTCTTTTTATCTTTCTTTATTTTGTGCAGATTCTCCAAGAGTTGGTTCAAGAGAAGCTGACAAAGATCATAGTCTACATCCTTTCTTAACATTTCATAAGCGGTGTAGATGGCAGTTCCAGGTACAGAGTTTTCCCTACTAGAATGATATATTTTATATCCAATGATCATGGAGGCAAACTTGACATCTGGATCAGAGATGTCATCTACTGTCATTGCTCTTTTGTCAAACTTGGATCCGGTAGCCTCACTCACAGTTTGATTCTTCACAGATTTAAGAACAGGAATCCCACTAGATGAGTGTAATCCGGTAACTACCCTGATGGCATCTTTTGTGATTTTGAATGGTCCATTTAACCACATGAAGTTGTCATGTATTCTGCTCAAAATGTACCTGACCCATTCATCCTCCGTAAAATAGGGGAAATGTATGTATTGTGCAAAGTGCTTGTTCCGGAGGCCCTTGTATTGGGGTTTGAGCTCAAATGAATCATCTAATAGTTGTTTGTGATAGATATCTCTTAGTTTGAATTCCCCAAACTCTTCAACATTTGCGTGTATGTAAACCCTAATATCTTCGGTGTGTAAAACACCATGCGGAACACTAAAAAATGCACCTAGGGGATCTACCTCCAAGGATTTGTATGGATGTTTCTTAAATGTGGGGCGAGGTCTATCAAAAATCTTTACTATATTCAGAGTAGCCATCATCAAAAGATTTGTAGTGAGATATTGAAAATGGAAAATACCTTTTATGCCTTTCAGTTTCACGAAGTTGGTCGGATTGATTTCTGGATGTAATGACTTCTGCAAATGATCTTCGATGAACTTGAGGAATTTTGTTGCAAAGCTCCACTTTTCGTTTCTTCTTGAATGCAGAATGAATAAGTGGTTAATGAGAAAACCCTTATATTACCCCGCAAACCCTAATATTAGGTTGCAATAAATGCTCGACCTACATTATTCCGGTTTGCCTTATTCGGATGACTCGAAGAACCGGATCAACCTTGATCTTTAAACATCTTGCGGATCTTCCAAATCTTAACCACAATTTGTTTGGATGCTACCCTTATGAATCCTTCAATCCGCAACTCTTCTTGTTCCAGTTCCAGCACCAATTGATTGGCTGGGGGAACAAGGTTTTCTTTGTGTCTCCCCCTGAGCTAGAGCTCACCTTTTAGTTTCTAGAAGGAATATCAGCACCAGAGTCTAGTGCGGATCCCACCTCTACATTCTCTATACTTTTCTTCACCCAAATCTTGTTCATCTCACTTTTAATTTCATCTGCATTCACCTTTTGTTTACCCTTATCTTGATTCTGATGATGATATACTGGACCTTTTTTGTCCTGATTCTTGCTTCTACAGAATTTTACAATATGACCGGATCTATTGCAAATTTGGCAAACAACATTTCTCTACATATTTGATTGATATCCTCTTGATCTGCATTGATTAGCCATATGACCTATTCTATTGCATGCAAAGCATCTACCATTGAACAATTTGTTCATTTGCATATTTTTGCATTCATGAGATTTGTGACCATACCTTTTGCAGTTAAAACATTGTCTGGAGAAGGATGAATTAGTCTGATTCATTCTCTTTCTGCATTGATTAGCTTTGTGACCAAAGTGATTGCAGTTGTGGCAATATCTATTGAAGGATGGATATCTTTGAGCATTGGGCTGCCTTATCAGAGGTCTTCTAGGCCTGTTCCTTGGATTTTCTGATCCAAAATTCTTCTGACCAGATCCGGAGCTTTCTCCTTTCTCATATCCCAAACCACACTTGTCATCTACCCCTTTTTTGTCTTCCAAGAAGAACTTCAAGTTGAGCAGAACTTATCTTGAATTTCTCTTTATATTCATTTGTTGTTTGAAGATCCCTTTTGAGAGAGACAATTTGATCCTCAAGTTTTTCTTCATTATCTTTAGCATCTTCAAGATCAGATTCAAGATGTCTGATAATTCTATCCATCTGGTGGCAATCTTCTGATTTCTCCTTTTGAGATTGTCTTAGATTATCTTCAGTTTTTCTTTTCTCTTCAACTTCTTGGGTAAACTTCATAACTCCTAATTCCATTTCATGTCTTACCATAATGATTTATTTTGATAACTTTTCACATAACTTGGTTTTCTCAGTCAGCTCTTCATTTGCATCATTTGCTTCACCTTGTCTTGCCAATTGTTGAAGCAGCTCCTGTCTCTTTTTCATAGAGAGACTTAATTTGTCTTTTAGTTCTCTCATAAAATCATCAGCCTGTTTGAGTCTTTCCTTTAATTCATTGACTTCAGAGTTTGACTGTTCAAGATCCTCAAGGGCAGTCTTGAGTTGCTCCCTTAAACTATATGCATCCATTTGGACTCCCAGATCTTCCTCAACCTGTTAGACTCTGTTAGGAGGAACTTAGTTCTGATACCAATTGTTAATAATTGAGAGGGGGGGTGAATCAGTTATCCTAATTATTTTTTCTTTCTAAACTTTCTTATTAGTCAATGCAGCATCAATTCAAACAATCAAACATAACCATGAAATGGAAATACACATGACACAATATTTTTGACGTGGAAACCCTATTAAGGGAGAAAACCACGGGTGATTAACCCAAAGATTATTCTCTGTTAGAAGAATAAGGAAAAACAAAATGGCACTTGCCAATTAGGGCTCACTACCCGAGCACACTGCTCACAAGAGGCACACTGCCTACAAGAGACTCACTATCTACAAAAAGAGTGTTATACAATACTTGAACTAATTGGAAGCATCTGCAAATGCTGGAGTTCAGTTCCGGTTAGGCTCAGTACACTGATCTGTTGCACTTCATCTTTCCTCTTTCCTTATGCTGCTTTCATTCACATACTGGACCTTCTTTACTGCTTCTGCTCTGCTCTTCTGCTTTTATTCACACATCACTAACTTGAACAACACATCTCACAACTAAATCCATCGTGTATATATATCCGCACAAGTGATTTCATCATCTTTCTAGTCGGCACCTGGAATAGTCAATTCTTTTCACAAACTCTGATCTGTCAGCTTAATCCTTGCACACCAAGTAATGCGGATCAAGCATATACTTGTAGAAGTCATCAATCATGTCGGCCAAACATAACTTATACCTTAAGAACCTTTTCCATCATCAGTAACACATCTGGAAAATAGTCTGATGTTCTGTCAGTCAGTTCTTCCTCTGTTCACACTGTCACTTAGGAACCCGATACTCAAGTATTCATATCTTTTACCTCATCTATCACCGGAGGCTAAATCCTTGGAATCTATCACTCAAGGTAGTCCTCTTGACTTCCCCAAATCTGCACTTCACCAAGGTACTTCCTCTGATAGATCCTGACCTGTCTGTCAGACCTTGCCACATGCTCTATTCTTGTTTACCGGACCACCACATTCTTCATTCTGACTTCCGGTAGAGACACACCATGTCCTGCGGATGTGTGGGATGAACTTTGTTGCCATCAATGACAACAATCATGAATCCATATAGTGTCTCTTGCCAACAAAAATAGCCTTAGACTTATCTACATCAGACTCTTGAGACAGTTTTAAATTTGATAAGGTTGATTGAAGCAAGTCTTTTTGGCCAGGAACACTTAGGGAATCCCACATAGACATGGATACATTCACTTTTTTCATATGCTCAAGGATATTGAAAGCAAATGTACCTGATTTAAGTTGGCTTTTGGGGGCAGCCACATCACCTTGAGTACAAGCTAGCTGAATAGGTGGATTAAGCTACTCCTTGCCTATCAAAGGCTGGCCTTTTGATAAAACTTGTGTTTTCTCAGCATTTTATGTGTTAGAAACACCTTGACCCACGTTTGGCACTTGATGCTCGTGAGTTTGAACCTTACCGGACTGTTGCCCTTTGTCAATAGCCCTTTTCTTACTACGTGTATTGGCTGCAATTGAAGAACCAACCTGGTTCATACCACAGAATTCCTCTCCTTTCTAGTTTAAGAGTGTTGTCTCATGTACCTGTTCTTCTTGCTGCTGAACAAGAGGTTCTACAGGCACATTAGACTGCACTGCTGGACTGTTTTGAACCATCAGAGCTTGCTTAATCACCCCATTGGCACAGGTATTTTGATTATGGGGTTGGTTACAAGGAAAGCACCAGTCATAGTCTTGAGCCAAAATGTCTTGCGTGGGTACAATCTCCTTTGAGGAACTAGCAGCATTTGGATTGTAGTCCTAATAAGGCCTAGAGTTAAATGCTTGCCTTGGACCTTGATTATTGAGCTAATAAGGTGGACTATTTGGCTGATTTTGCTGGTAATTAGACTGAAACAAGGGCTAATAAGGTTTGAAATTTTGACATTGTTGTCTCTTGAGGTTCACTATCTCATTACCAAAGGATTGTAACAGTCCTTTAATCTCTTGTAACTCAAAAGATTGAGTTTGAACAGCATTTTCTTGGTTATTGGGCTGAGTATTAGGTACTGGTAACACTGGTACAATGGGTATAATAGCTATAGGAGGCACATGCATTGGCATTGGTGGCTGAATAGCAGGGAATATTGGCAAAGGAGGTCTAGGGGCAATTTTACCAGCCTATATGAGGCTATTCTCAGCTCTTATGGCTATAGCATAAGCTTGTGGTAAGGAATCTCCTCCCATAGATTGAATCATAATAGAAATATCGTTGTTCAAAGCTCTCAAATACTATAAGAAAGCATGATCAATGATAGGCCTTACCGTTGGTGGGATTCTATCCCACGTCTTCTAGAAATGGTGGTTGAAGTCTGTCATAATTTTGTGAGGAGCCCTTTTAATCATAGATAGTTGTTCCACCAATGACAAATGGTTTGATTTGTCTTCAAAGAAGCTGCACAGCTCCTCTCCCAAATGATCCCATGAATCTATGGAGTTCATTGGTAGGCTTCTGAACCACTCCAAAGCCTTCCCTTTCAGGGAAGCTGCTAATAACCTAATTGCAACATTCTCTTATGTGACATGATGGACAGCACATAGGTTCGCAACATCTTTTATGTGTTCATCCGGAGTAGTTTGATCTTCACCATTAAAATATGGTAAACTTTTCAAGGCAACTACAGGAATATCGTCATGCTGAGCTAAATTTAGTGGGCTACCTTGGTTGAATACAACAAATGGCTGATTTCTGGCTCCAGGAATCATTATAACTAGGATTCTTGGGACAGTATGAGTTCCAATAGAAAGAGGAGTAGACTTGACTCTCTTAGAATAAACATGAGTTTTCTTGGGTTTTTCAGCTATTATCCCTCTTCTCCTAGGTGGGGATAATTGTAAATACTCAAAAGATGAAGAACTGCTTCTAGTTTGTATTCTTTTCATAAGCAGAAATACATTGATTTTGCTAAAACAAAGCTCAGAGTTGCCAGATATGTAGATTTTAACCTCTTACAGGTCTGAAAATCACTGGTTGCACATCAAAACCAGCAATAAAATGTAATATTTGAACTGGTTCTAATTCCACTATCCCACCGAGCATGCCAAAAACTATTGTCTCTCAGATTTGCACCCTAGCTGAGTTATAAAAACTTGGCAATCTGGAGAAACATGGGATCTTTCCAGGTCTATCAATCACCTGTAATGGAAAGAACCTCTAGAGAAGGCTAGCTTCCTAGTTGGTTATCACCTAGAATCTACTAGATTTGCAGAGGAAAAGGGAAACAGAATGCTTTTGAAAATGAAAGTTAAAACTGGAAAATGTGAAAATAAGGGTGATTCACCAAACTGGTTATCAGAGACTACGCAGAATTGACACACTACAGAACCAGTAATAATAAGGCTCTCTTACACAACCCAACAAATCATAATCTTTGCATCATCAATTTGTAAGGAGGTTAAATAACAACAGTTTTGTAAAGGAGAAAGATGTTTTCTCACCACTCAAAAACTGATTGTTATTCCTTGCACATCTCACAACCTGCAAAAATATGTATCCCTGCATAAAGGCACCAATATGAAATATAGCTCCAAGGACAAAGAACATCACAAAGGTTTGTACTAACACTAAGGACACATAATACCAGAAGAAATGGGAAGGTATAAACTATTTATTACTACTAAAAAGGTGTTACAAGACTGTTCACTTCTGCACAAGAACTTAGAAAATTACAATATACAGTGCAGTGAATAGCAAGAACTGGTGAATCATGAACAAGGAAGAAGACTATATACTTTTCAAATAGCTTGTAACAAGATAAGCATGAGCCACCTCCATTTTCATGCATCTCATAAATGCCCCCAAAATATCTGCCTAAAGTCCTCCAAAATGGGCTTCCAATGCAGAAATAGTCAAGGCATATCATCACCCACCATAAAAGTTCCAGAAAATGCCTTTCAATGATCTTTAAAGCCACTCAAAAATAAGTCAAATCTGTGCAATAACTCTTCAACCTGTTTGTCAACCTCCCCTACAGCATCATAAATGTCTGATATTTTGTAAAATAAATGACATAAATACACATTATTTCTGCATTTAATTAACATTTACTAAGAGGTTATAACTACACCACTTAGTTAATGTTTTACAATCCAAATTTATTACAAACTTATGCAGAAAATAATGGCATTTAGGACACAAATATTTAATTTCCTAATTTTGCCTGATTTAGGAACAAATTAAATATTGTGAAGGAATGACAAAGTAATCAACGAGACTTACTTTGCCATATGTGATAAATCTGCCTAATGTCGCCTCTTTGCATTTTTATTACAAATGATAAAGTAATTCATAATTCATTACTTTATCGTTTATTTACAACCTTTAATCTATTTCTAGATTATGCAAAAATGACAATAGTACCTTCATAGCTCCTAGGCAAAAATAACATGACTCTCCATACATCTACATCATTACTCGCATTACATGGCTACATATAATACCTTATAACTCCTATCCATTCATGCGTTTCAAAATATACAACATCATGTCCTTACAAAGTTTAATGCAATACATTTTGAAAAATGACCCTTATGCCTCCCTATACATATCACCATGCCTTATGTGCATCACTTCATCCACCTTGTGATTATACTAAGACACACCTAGCATGATATAACTCTCAGACTTGTGTTTTCGTAATGCATATGACTTGACTTTGAAAGAGAAACAGAAGGCAAAAAGATTGTCTCACGGCCCCATGATGTATCATCACTAGGTTATAAAGACTTGCAAAAGTCTTTACCACGGCACATAAAAGATAGTAATGATTTTGTTTTAAATCAAAAGTCAAAAAACTACACAAGCATGAATTAGGTCTATTCAACCCAAGAAGAAAAACCTAAATATCATTCATTTTTCTCTGTTGCCTTGATGTCATGCTACCATGTCTCTGGGGTTTGGACGCCCAGTTCCATTATTTTAGGTTGATCCAAGTGATTTTCACACTGATTTTCGGAGCAATATGCAAGGTAAGATGTATTTAGCTGAGGTTCGACTTCTTCTCATCAATTTTGAGGCAGTTTTGGGCCCCTGAGGCCACAATTTTAGACTGGTATTTGATGCATTTTTTGCTATTTTCTATGGCTGACCATCTTGTATTGCACTTGCTGTGTCCGAGGATGCCACTTTGACTAGTCGCTTGAGGAGAAAAAAGCTGTGATTTCACATTATTTGGCAGGAAAAGAGAGGTAACTCATTTTTGCTGTATATTACCCTTCATTTTTCTGAGACTTTCTCTTGCATTTCACTGACTAGGGCCGCGATTCTGAGCATTTCTGAGTATATTGTTCTGAAATGAGTTGAAAACCTTTAGGATTTTCCTCTGTATTTGCATGATCTCTCTGTATTTTCTGAGATTACCTATATATTCACTGTGTTGTGGCATGATTTGAAGAAAATCTGAGTATTTCCTTTTGAAATGAGTTCGAAGGGTTTCATTTTACTATTTTTTGCATTATTGGCTCCAAACGCTCGACCCATGATAGAAAATGTGTAAAGAGACATTCCTGGTCCTTTTTGCTTAACACATGAAAACCACGCATTTTCTGGTTTTACTCCATTTGAAACAACATCAAGGCTATGACCCAGTGGCTTCATCATGGACTATGTATTTGTCCTCTTCTCACCATTGTCCACTATCACCTATGAAAAATATGAAGCCTTTGTGCATGAGAAAACTCCATCTTCACACTATATCCTTTGTCTACATATAGGCAAAACCTTGAAGAATAGAGACCATCAAAGCCTATATAGAGATTGATAGACTTCAACAATACTTTTGCATTTACAACATCCCATTACCTTATCGGGTGTATAGTCTATCTATAGTGCTTTTGACTACTCAGAATATTTAACAAAACCTTAACACAAAATCTAAACCATTGGAAGATTTGTAGGTCTATCAAAACTTCTAGTATCCTCATGAAGATTTAGGTAGTTATGTAGAGTTTTAGGACTGATAAGACTTCTTGATAGAGTTACCTACCTTTCACAAAGGTTAAAATCCTATTTGGCAACATTCTCCTTGTCTTCTCTACATATATTTACTATTAGACTTTGCATGTATTCACCTTTGTTATCAAGAAAATCTCTTCATCTTTATAAGTCTGCTATTCAAAAATCATAGATGACTGTTGTTTCTTCTCTCTAACTTATGGACTGTTGTCCTTCATGCAAAAAAAATGACTGTTTTCTTATGACATTGGTAAGATCATGCTTGCTATCTATCATGACTTTATTGCACTACTATTATAGTCATCTTAGTGACTACTATAGTCACCTTTATAACTATTGTTTTCTACACTTTTTACACTGTATTTGTTGTTCTTTGAAGATTATTTTTTGTTGTTCTTTGAAGATTATTTTTTGCTGCACTTATTGGAGAGTCATTTGCTCCACTTTGACACTCAATGTTACCTTCAATTACTAATGATATTGAACTATTTCCACTAAAAGACCTAGCCATACTGTTGGTGTTAGTGTTGTTTATTGCATTGCCATTGACAGCTCTCAACAATAGGCCACTACTACTTGTAATTGTACTCATTAGAAGTGACTATCCCTTGATTAAAAGTGACTACTCGATTCATTATTTCTTGACCACAGTCTTACAATGATTGTGCCTTTCTCTTAGCATGCTACTATATTCTTGATATGGTCTCAATTCCTTGTTGAAACTGTAGAGCATGGATCAGTCTACAAAGCAAGGCTTATCTTTACATAGATATCATTCTCTTGACAGAGCTCTTGTTCATGGAAGACAAAGGGTCTTGAAGGAAACTTACTTATCACTTTAGTCATGGCATGTAAGCTTCTTATGTGTCATATGTTCCTTAGATGTTGACTGCTTTTTCACATGTGACTTATCTTCTCATAGTCTTTATATGACTGTCAGACATGTTTAGCAACTCTTCTTTTCCAATGTTTATGTTGTTTTACACAAGGTTGTAGCTTCATGTCTGGTATGCTATGAAATCACCTACTACTCATATTTGGTGTAACTATTACCTTACCTCTAGTCATGGATGCATATTGAGACTGCACATTACTATTGTTCTGATGATGTTGTTCCCTTTCTTATGTGGTAGTCATTAATGACTGTGTCAAAGTCCTTCTGAGCCGACTATCCTTCTTCTATCATCACAGTCTTCATGACTGTGCATTGACCAATAGAACTATGAATTCACTTTGAGAGATAATTCAGGATTGTGATAGTCATTGAGTCCATGACTGTTCTTTTTATTCTTTGTTTGCATATATATTCACCTTTCATGCTGCTAACAGGTGCTTGAAAACTTCTTCTCAATGATTGTTGTCCTTCAGCACATGACTGTTAGGTCACTATGTAGACTCTAAGAAATTTGACAGTATTCTTACTTCATGTCCTTGACATACCTTTAGTTTGCTATATTAGCATTCATTATTCACTTGTGATCACTGTAGTACCACCACATACTCATAACTTTGATTTCTATCTGAAAGCATAATCAATATAGCATTTACTCTTTATGGCATGAGATCAGTGTGACTGTCCTGATAATGCTGATTATTGTGATAGCTCCTAAATCTTTTGAAATTGTCTTGCTAATTGTACACTATCTCCTAAGCATCCTCATTAGCCTCTGCATTCCGCATCTGATGAATACATATGAAATACTTCTGTAGCACTTATGATCTGTTCTCAACCCTTGTGGGAGCCACATTTTCCCCACTCATAATATAAACTAATGAAACACTCAGAAACATAAATCTGTACATGAAGCAAACTTGTTAGAAAATAAATGCATGTCTTGGATGTGTTTGATGACTTGATTGTTCTCTAGGACATCCCAGGTATACGTTTCCTATTTAATGCAATTACGGATCAGTTTATACATGCATGGTATCTTGTTCATGTATGGTTTGGGGCCATTCATTGCTTAGAGCATTGCTCTAACGCCACTATTTTTTTTGCTAGATGTAAGAACTAGGGACGACATGAAGCTAGGAAGGACAAATACAACTCGGGGTGAAAGGACAACACACCAGAACTGGAACTAGTCATTCTTAGGCAATGACTGGCCTCTAACCTTACATGCACATTACTTATATTTACTTGTTCATGTATAGATTGTTCTTCTATTTCATTGAATAAGATAGTTAACCTCACGGCTTGTGTGAGATAATGAACATTTTACATTCAATAAAGATTATTTATTTTTTGAAAAAGATTTTGGATAAACCCTTCTTATGTTGCATGCACTTGGATAAATGCAGTAAACTAATAAACATAATCTCCTGAATTGTTTTCATTTATGCACTTGAATGTAATGTATGAAGGACTGGATGAAATGTACCTTATAAGTTTTGAATCAAAACTCTACCTGAATGAGCCATAGTGAAATTTAGGTAATAGTTACCACAAGATCCAATTTGAGATAGAGAGTAATTCAAAATCTACCAGGAGATGAACATTATGATAGAGTAAAGTAAGCTTTAGAAGAAGACCCATTAAATCATCGATTCGATGGTTATGTAATTGAGTCAGATGGACTTTTGCGATATCAAAGAAGGATGTATATTCCCAACTCAGGGGAGTTGAGAAAGTTAGTTCTTGAGGAGATCCACAATGCACCATATTCGGGGCATCCTGGAATGACAAAGATGATCAAAGGTTTGAGACCTTTATACTTTTGGTCTAGGTTTAAGAAAGATGCAACAAAATTTGTGGCTCGATGTTTGGAGTGCCAGCGAGTCAAGGTTAAGCATGTACATCCAACAAGATTGTTATACCCACACAGTGTTCCAAAACATAAGTGACAAGTGATAAGTATGGATTTTATTTAGGGGTTGCCCATGTCCAAGAATTGGCATGATGTCATCTTTGTAGTTGTGGACAAGTTGACGAAAGTAGCACATTTTATCCTAGGGAATCTTTTAGATGGTTCATTGGTTTTAGCTAAGAAGTTTGTTCAAGAAATCTTTCGATTTCTTGGAGTGTCAAAGACGATCATTTCAGATTGAGATGCTCGCATGACTTCCAAGTTTTTGACAACTTTGATTGTAGCTTTGAGCACTAAATTGAATTTTAGTTTAGCATATCATCCTCAAACAGATGGTAAGATGGAAAGTGTCAATCAGGTTGTAGAAGACCCTCTCAGGATATATTGTATGGATCAATAGTATAAATGGGAGGAGTATCTTCCATTGGTGGAATTTGCTTACAACCATACCATGCATCATTGGGGATGGCACCATTCAAAGCTCTTTATGGGTGTAGGTGTCGAACACTCATCAGTTTGGACAAGGTAGAAGACATAATAGTGATTGGCCCTGACATGCTTAGGGAAATGAATGATTAGATGAGGTTGATCAAAGAGAAACTGAAGCAAGCTTTAGATCGTCAGAAGAATTATGTAGATAGAAATAGGATGCGCAGCCAGTTCTCAGTTGGTGACAAAGTCTTTATGAGGGTTAATCCTTAGAAGAGTTCAGTTTCATTTGGCAAGGCATCCAAACTTGCTCCTAGATTCATAGGACCATTTGATGTCCTGGAAGTGATCAATCATGTTGCTTATCGACTTATTCTACCACCTGCTCTTGCCAGAATCCATAATGTTTTTCATGTGTCCTTAAGCCTTATCATCCTGATGCTTCGAACATTCTTGATTGACATGCTTTACAGGTACAGGATCCATGAGTGGTGCTAGTGGAGCCCACTCGAATTTTGGAGAGGCACAATGTTAAGTTGTGTAACAAGGATATTGTGTAATACAAGGTCCAGTGGGACCAATATTCTATGGATAGTGCCACATGGGAGGCTGTTGGGAAGATTGACAGATCTTTTCCTCATTTAAGGATCTAGCATAGTTTATTTTATTCATGCATAGTTGATGATACTTTGAGCTACTGCTATTTTTTTTATGATACTTTGGATACATTGATAGTGGTAGATAGATACATTATTATTTTAGTTTGTGTAATAAGACATCAGGACAATGTCTCTTCCTAGTGGGGAAGGATGTCACGTCTCGATCCCTTGGACTATTTTACAATTCAAACTATTATCTTTCATCTTAATTGATTTTCTATGAGGTTAAATTGCGTAAGCATAGTTAAAATGATGACTTAAAATGTTTATAATTATGGATAGTGTTTTATTAATCTTTGGCTATGATTTTGGGAACTAACCTACTAATGCAAAAATGAGTGTGACTATATGCAAGAAATGTTGAGGACGAGAACATGGCTAAGGTAGAGACGTTCTAGCCACCCAACAAGAACTAACAGGAACAGAATTTTGAAACCTGCACACACACATAGAGCATTTTGTATCATGTCATTTTGTATTATTGATTGGTTTTGTTGAGTTCTGTGGTATAATTGTTTTAAGCATGTGAATGTATGCATTTGTGTACTCACATAAATAAGGTTCCTCTCTTGAATTAAACCGTAATTGCCAGGATTTATTTCGTTGTATTTGTTTATCACCATAATGGACCAATGATTATTTGTTTATAGTCTTTTGATTTATATATTATCCAATCGGCCTCTACTTGGTTGATCGGCTTTTTCATGGGACTGAATGGCCTTTTCTTAAGTTTTCATCGGCTAAGCTAAATATAAAGAGACCTTTGTATTTCTTCAAATGCCTATTATGTATTGTTTCTTTGCCTTCCTTTTAACTAACCTGCTTTGTATTTTTTTGACGGCTTCCTCTTCTTTAAATGACTTGCGTATATCATTTTTTTGGCAGCCTCATTTGTTTTAAACAACATGTGTAATTTATGCGGCCTCCATGAATATTACAACCAACCTATTCTATTAAATCATATGTTGACTTTGTTTTGTTATGAATGGGAGCAACCTTTTTCTTGTCTTCTTCCGACTTGTTCAATTTATAAATGACCTTCCTATCTCTTTAATGACTTATCCTAAGATGAAATGACTTTCTCTTCTTTAAAACCACATGCTCTTTAGTAGATCGGCCCTGAGATATATTTGTCTCAACCTTATTTTGACCCTTCGGCTTTCTCAAGGTGTATATTAATGAACTATGAGTATTGTTTGGCCTATTTTAATGGCTTTTAGCCTGACGGTTTAGATGTCAGTCTCCTTGTATTATCATTGGAACCTCCCTTGATACCACCCTTATCTTGTGTGATGGTAGCAACCTCTTTCTTTGTTATTTCAGCCTCTTGATTCTTTGATTGGTCTTTCCTTTGACCGTTCTTGTCTATAGGACTTTGTGACCGCCTTAGTTACATCGATTGTGCAGACCCTCATAATATTGGCATTTCTTTCTTTCCATCTATGTTGATTTTCCTAAATTTATCCATCGAAATAAATAAGAGATCAGCCACTATTGTTTGGCTTGTGAAACACATTCTTAAAGCAACTTGTTCTTATTTATATTGAGTGGCCTTTCTTTACTCCTGTTAAACACCTATATGCTTACGTTTTGGCCTGTAGAAAATGTTGTTGTTAGCTGGTTTAATACGTTATTGTCAATTCTCTGTGTTACGTCAAATTCGACCTTAATAACTGCCTGTCAAAAAGGTGGGGATCAGCCAGTGGGATAGGTGAAATGGCCTTTGGCCAATGTATTTTCTCTACAGCATGCCTCTTTTATATAAATAATAAAGTTTTTATGTTCATATAACTTGGTCATTAAATTAACTTTTATAATATGCACAATTAAAATACAAAAGTATACTCAAACATATAGGATGAAGAAATCTAATTTCTGGTTTAAATATACATACTTTTGAGAGTAGGTATTGATAACATTTTTTGAGGTATTTTAATAAATTGTGAACTTAATTTAAATAGTGTCACATTTAGATCTATCTCCCTTTTTAAATTAAGTGATAGGAATTATAATTAGATTTATAGAGAATTGCACCTCCTTTATGACCGTAAATGAGTAGGTTTAAATGTAAATTTGGAGGACTCATGTGATGAGGAAAGTTATTAAGGAATTAAGTTGTGTATACATGCCTTAGTAGCATTTATTCAAATTTAAGGAATTAACGTTCTTTTTTTATGACGTTCTTACAAATTACCTCTTCAACACATTGAAACAATAGAATATGCATGTTATCATGACCGTCAAATTCGGCATCTTCTTTGATATTATTGAGGTGTATGCTTGGGGGTATAGTATATTTTTACTATGTGTATATGGGTTACTTTTGGGCAAGGATGTCAAATGTGGGAAAATAGAGAAAGCTTTTCCTCTTTTCAGGATTTGACTGTAACTATTCTAAGTGCTTGGGCCAAGCCATGTTCATTGAAATAGATGAAAGATTGTCTAGCAAAACTTTATTTATATATTTCTTTCACATCTTGTTGTGAGACATTTTCACATCATCATTTAGATTTGCATTTAGACATCAGGTTGCATCAGGTGTTCTCTCCTGCTAGTTGTTTCTAGGTTGCTAAGCGTTTTGTGCAGGGTTGGGTTTCCTCCATGTCATGAAGGAATTTGGGGAAGTGTAATTGCTTCATGGTTGGGCGAAAAAGCACCTAAGCCATGTTCCCGTCTCTCAGCTTGCAGATGACCATGTGGGTTAGTGGCGGTTGGAGACATTGATTCAGATCTTATTCTTTACTTGTATCAAATTATTGTACTTTGATATTCATTATGATAACTTATGGTGTGTGAGTCAAGGTGGACTTGGTATATTCTTTTATAGTTCTAACACTTGGTTAAGGTAGTGGACTTGTGAGATGTAATTTCATTATTGTTGGTATATGTATGGAGAACTATCTTTTACTTGAGTTGTAGTAATTAAGTGGATTATTTACTTCAGTAACTTTTTGTATGGAATGCATACTTTACATATGGAGACTAAAAAATCTATCCTAGCACTAAGAACACTAATAGCATGTTAGAATTTGTAGAACAGATGAAACCCTAGAAATAAGTGTAGGAAATAGACTCATAAGCTATAAATGCAAATGATATATTGAAATCAAACTAGCATAATAGAGTTAGTCTCCAAGAGAGTAATGTAAATGCTCAAGAAGCAAACTAGCATTGGGAAAGCATAACAAGATGAAGCTATAAGATTCAAATACAAGCTAGGAGAGTGAGTATTTATAGACTCGGTGAGAGGGAGGAGGTGGAAAATATGACCAATTGGGAGAGTACACCAAAAGTATCTAAAAATAAGAAATTGTAACTCCCATGGAAGATGTCGACACCTCACACTAATACTCACTTTATTAATCCTAAGAAAGCTTAACTATAGCGTAGGAAAAACCTAGATAATGGGAAAATAGAAACCTACACTAATAAGAATACACTCTAAACATCCTCTAATGTCATAGTCATCTCCCCTATCGAGAGATGGGAGGTACTAGTCTTAGAATGCCACTTCTTTGCAAGTGTAGTGAAATCTTCATATCATCCCACACCTCATGCATCCAAGCAATATGGTATAACCCCACCAACTCCAATAGTCCTCATTGATCCTCTCCAAATCAAACCATCAACTCTAAGACTATTAACCATCTCTCCCATGCCATAATCACTGGTAGTCGTTTTTATAATCACACATGAAATCCAACACTCATTAGTATGCTTAGTCATTTTTTTGCATCTTCATAAATTAAATATGTCATAGCTAAATCAAATACATTATAGATTCTTCATATATGTCATAATATGCATCATATATAGTGTGGCATAAATCAATTATGTTATGCCTTTTGCATTTATGACACATATGAGTATATGTTACCATCGAAGAAAATATGTTTATCATGCATATATGTCATTCCATCATGCATATGTAGTGTTTGTGAAAGCATATGTCACAGGATGAAATTCATCCTGTAACATATATGCATCACACATTTTTTCCCCTCATTAATGCATCATAAATGCAAACTTAATGAGAGCAAGGAAAACTACAAGGTTAGAAAACACAGATGAAATGCATAAAACAAACCATTTATACCTTGGAATCTTCTTTCTCCTTGATAAGGTGGAATGAGTTGCACCAAAACTCCTTAGCTTTACCCAAGAGGATGATAGTGTATGTGGATTGCTCTTTGTCTTCAAACACAATGTAGATGAAGGGATTTGACTATGTATTGATAAGAGATTTTGATAGAGATTGAAATGAGATGATATGGCTATAGGATGAGGAATGATTTTGGTATGGTAAGGGTATGATGAGAGAAGATGAGAGAAATTTGGACATGGTAAGGATGCTATGAAGAAGTTGTGTAAATGGCTTGGGTGAGGGCTCTATTTATAGGCCAATTGAGGGGGATTTGAATCCAATGGCTAGGATTCAAAGTAGAGATCAATGGTTGAGATGAGAGGATGAGATCAAGGGCTAAGATCTCATCAACAATATTGGATGGATGGGATTAAATGTGAATTTTAAATTCACATGGGGAACAGTGATGAGAATTAAAATGAATCAAAAATTAAGTTTTGGGAAGAGTTAGCATTAAATGAGATTAGATGGATGAGGAAAAATAAATAATTTTCTTAGAGGAAGTGGAATTAAAAATTCCACTTTATGTGTAGATGTGCAAATCAAGGACACGTGTAATTATGGGTTTTTACACATGTAAGGAAGATGTGATCTTTTGAATAAAAAATTGATTTTTATTCAAAATGTGTGGGAGGATGGGTTAAGCAAGGTTTTACCAAGCTAATCAAGAGGATTAGCTTAATTAATGTGGCTGGAGGAAATTAGTGAGTGGGCTAATGAGAGGTTAAAATTAATTAAATAAGGGTTTACTTAATTAATTTAGATCTAGGGGATAGGTAGGCTAGGGTAGCTAATTAAATAATTGCTATTTAATCAACTAGGCTAGTTTTAGGTTGATTAGTAGGGTAGATTAATCAAATAAGCATGATTTATCCAATTAATAAGGATTAGGGAGATGGACAAATTAACTAAATAAATATTGAGAATATTTATTTAATTAATGAGGGATAATGTTGTAAGGTATAGTGATAAATTAAATGAATTAATTGATCACAAATGATGGATAAATAGTTAAGGGTAGATGATTAGGGCTAAATTAATTAAATAAAATGAATTTATTTAATTAATAGGAGGGATAATTGGTGGTATAGAGATATAGGAAATTAGCTTACGGAGCAAGTCAATTTTAAATGTCTACATTTGCCCCTCTTTGAAATGGTGTTGCGGCTAAGTAACATTATTTCAAAAAAGTTTAAATATAGAGTTGAATTGGATACAAAAAGACTTTGCTTTGGAAGAATAGAGTAAGGTTTAGGGATGATTGGTAAGAGTGATGCCCCTCGAGAGGACAGGCGGGTTGCAAGAACACAAGTGTGCTCTCGAAATGGATGGAATAGATTGGTATAAGTGGTTGGGGGATAAGGAGTGAGATGAAAGATTGATGATTTCAGGTAGATTGGTTGATGGATGATCATTCTGCTGAAAAATGATTTAGAGTAATCCTAGATTTGTTATAGCAAAGTGGATATTTTCACCAAGGTATAAAAGACCAAGGTGATGATATTTATTCGACATTTGCATGGACTAGACACCCAGATAAAGGGATGATTCCATGCATGCCCAAGATAGTACAACCTTGTCTAGACAAGAGAAGGGGACTTATAGCATAAGCCCTTAATACACAAAAGGTATAATGGACCTTATATGCACAAGGAGATCAATATGCTAGAACCGACCCTACAATCCACAAGATATGAATACTAGCTTGGAGTAATGAGACCAATCCACAAGCACAACATACAAAAGAAAGACTATGCCCCATTCTAGATGTTTTCACCACATACTATAATATAGTGAGATCAAGGTAGTTTTGATGTGATCTTCGAATAGGACAAAAGATAAAAAGCAAGAACCAAAAGACCAACGAACCAAACAAATAGCCATTGTATCTCTTGCTAAGATGGATGATGATAGGATAGATTCTGCCTATTGTAGGAACGATATATCCACTAAGGTAGGAATCAATGGCCGATTGGATCATGCCCATTGTAGGAATGATATATCCTAGGGTATAGTTTTGATGGTTGATGTTGTAGGATTGGCGCAAGATATGATGGTTACAAGTTGTGGTTGATGTTGATTTGATAGTTGATGATTTTTGTTAAGGTATGATTGCTTTGATAGGTAATGCGATGCTTGGGATATTGCATTTGGATCTATTGTAAGCTCAAGGGATAGGGACCATCCAACCGGGTTGGATGGGTGCATCTTTTGTACCTGAGTACTGGAAACTTCCTTCGTATTCCAGATTGACTACATACCCTATATTAATGAGATCAAGGCACATTAAGATGTGGGTGGTGATAATATGTAGTTCTAATTTGTGATGATGATTTGAGATGATTGAGGATAGATGTGATGATGTGTTGGATGATTTGGGTGATTGTGATGATGTTGTGGGATTTTTGTAATTTTTTTTTTGTGTTTTTGGATTTTGTATTATTTTTGGATTTTTGGGGATTTTTTTTTTTTTGTATTTTTTTTTTGGAGGTTTTGGATGAGGTATGGTTTTATTATGAGATGGTTGTATTGGATTGCATTTGGATAGCCTTTGCGCTAGATACCAATGACAAGGGAACACCAAGTCTAGAGGTGAAGGTGATGGGGTTGGATAGGGGATTGGCGATGAAAGGATAATGGATAGGAGATTTTTGATAGATAGATAGATACATGCAGATAAGGGATAGGATGGGGGATAAAGGATAGGGTAGGGATACATGATAAGTAGATGGAGGGATTGGTAATGGAAGGTGATAGAGAGGAGATTCATGATAGATGGATTAGAAGATAGAGATAGGGATGCAAGATAGATGGATGGGAGATGGGGATAAGGATTTTATCCAAGGGCTAGGCTGCAAGGAATCGTATGCCCCATTCTAGGTATGATGCTTAGGATTTTGTATGATGGGTAAATTCTTGGAAGGGATGAGTTTTGTAGTAGATAGATGGAGGCACTATAGCTCCAAGTAACCGCTGGCTTCGGTCCCTTGCTTGTTACGACGCCCTCTCTTTGAACCTCTGTCCTCCGTCGGTATAGTTCCCCCGGTCACTTGACATTTGAACCAGTCTCTTCTTCGCCTGACCACCTAGCCTCTTCTTCTTCCCCAGCTGTAATCCCCAGAGATGGATGAGCTTCCATCCAACGACTGGCTCTCTTTCGGGAGTATACCGAGAGGTGTCCAAAGCATGTTGTTGATATTTTTCCCTTTGTCTTTATCAAGATCTAAGGAGGAAGATATAGTAGATAGAATGGATGGGAAATGATAGGATAAATAGGGGATGGTGGATAGGAATATGATAGGATAAGGATAAGATAGTGGATAATATGTGCAAAGAGTATTATGGATGTGGATGAAGGGTATGATTTTGCCCCCAAGTATAGGGATACAAAATGGATGGAGAAGGAATTACGTGTGATGCCCACAAGGGGTTTTCATCATGGTACTTGCCCAAGGTGCCACAAGGAGTGGTTTTCACCATTAGACAGATTTTTCTCTTTACTATTTTCTTGTTTTTTTTTCTTTTTTTTTCTTTTTTAATGGAATGGGGACTCTAGAGTCTGTTTCCATAGCAAGGAGAAGATGGTCCCATGTTGGATAGTGGTAAGGTAGATGGAGATAGCATTATGTGCATGGATGTTGGTATATAGGAGATGGAATGGATGGTGGATAGCGGATTATGATGTGGATTATGTGGATTATGATGTGTATTGTTAGTAATAATTTATGGTTGGGGTAGCATGCAGGCACCTTCCCAAAAACTCCAAAGAAGTCCTAAGTCTTCAGTCTCATCAGCATTTTTCAACTGCAGCATCATATTTTCTAAGGAGGAGGTCGTCATCATCATCATATTTTCTGCCTGCCTAATCTTTCGCTTCGGGGTGATATGTTAACATCAGGATCTTACTTAAGATCATCCTGATGATGTTGCTGCAAGGTTCTAAGTATGACCCGATCTTCTGTGGGGTCATCATATTTGAACATCTGGTGATCTTAGTTAAGATTATCCTGATGTTGTTTTATCACTTCATGCTCGTTGTTTTATCACCCTGATGATGTTGATGTCATTCTTATGTTAGGGTGATATCCGCTTTTCTGCCTGTCTACATCATGATATTTATGAAAGGGGGGTGATATTTTCATATCTGAATATCACCCCGATATATGAATATGGTGGTGACATCATCAAGATCCGGGGGGGTCATATTTCTAACACTAGTCATCTTGTGGAGATCCCCCGATATTTGCAAATATGACGATGACGTCATCCGGATATGAGGAGGTGCGCGATAGGCAGATATGCTGATGACGTCAGCAGGATATGATGATGACATCATCAGAATTTTTGTGGACATGCAGGATGTTCATCAGCCAGACATTTGGTATCGGCTAAGCAGGAGGATCTTCCTCTGATCCATCAGGTTGTGCCAATGATGGTGAATATCAGGTTGGTATCTCACGCGAAGGTAAGGTTGGTCATCAGGCTGATATTCAAACATCAGGGTGATATCTTTTATGAGGTGATGCAGACGGCATGGTACTTTCCTGTAGGGTGATATTTTCTGCGAGGTGATGTGAATTATCAGGGTGAACTCATGTAGATGATGTTGACGTCAGGGTGATATTGAGCAACAGGATATCATGCTGGAGGATGATGATGATGAAGGCTTATGCTAGTGCCATCGGGAGCAAAATCACCGACATCATATATGCTCGCGGCCTAGTATATAAGCTGATGAGGAGGTTGTCGCAGGGTGCATGTGGGATAATTAGATCCTGCATGATTTGAATTATCAAGATGATACATTTTGGCGGGAAAGGGTTGCAATGCATAGTATGATGTTTTTCCCAAGGTTGTGGGTTGGTACGCCATTAATGGCAGTTGTTGCAGGATATGGGCAATGGCGTGGACATTTCAACCACCTGACTGAAGATGTGAATCCCTAGGCGGCGGCACAGGGCTCGAGATCTCTTCCTGTCTCCTCTCCCACCTGCTGCATTCAATGCGATGAGCACCATTTTCTCAATGTACTATATCTGGCAAATTTTGAGTTTGCCTGGTGGTTAATGCTGAGTACCTCCTTACTGTATAAGTAGGGCTGTGTTGCTCATTTGAAGGTTGTTGAAGACCTGGGCATTATTTTGTGTAAATAACGAAGAACAGGGCATGATCCTTGGTTGTTCTATCCCATTTTGGAGTTTATGTGTTGCAGCATGAATGTATTTTGCACATATTTTCAGTTTTAGTGTTAATGTTATATGAGAAATGCTTCACTGCATGTGTTTATCTGTCTGTCTCCTTTGTTGCATGCCTTTCCTTCTTTTGAATCTGGTTGCTAAGGGTTTCATAGATTCTAGGGTATAGATATCTATACTGCATGCTTGATCTGTAACTTCCATTCAAAGAGTGGATTAAACTGTTTTAGGTCAATGTATGGAGAAGGTTGTATGTCTGCAGGGATATCTGTAAGTAGAGGTAGTTAGATACCCACTCTTTGGTGATGTTTGTAAGGCAAGCATCAAGTCCAACCCCCTGAAACTTGAGTGAAAGTTGCAAACCATCTGTTGTATATGTCTAGTTGACTCCTTGCCCAATGGATAGGCACCAGTCTGCTCCTGGGTTAGTAGTTATGATCCAAAACCCCTTGTCTTGCATCCAGGACATTATGTCCACCCATCTCATCACTTCCACCTATTAGTTGTAGGAGTAGGATTAGGAACCCCCTGCATACTCTCATACCCAACCAGACAAATATGTCCAAGAATGTTGCCAACCTTGTGATCTACCATGCAGATCTTGGTCCATACATGAGAGTATTATGCCTGTTGTTGTCAAGTTAGATCTTTCTATCATTGAGCTAGTCAAGGTTACATCTTTAGTTAGAGGGATCCCCCCCTTGGTGCGGTAGAACCAAAAGTGAAGGGGAGGTAGCTCACACAACCTTCTGTATTAGTTAGCTGAATCTACACGTGCTTAGGAACTGGCAAACCCTGATGTTGATTCAGAAGAAAAACCAACATGTATTATGTAAGGTCTATGCAAAAGCATGGACTATAGGGATGTTATGGAGAAGATATGGAGGATAGTGGATGAAAGATGGAGAGATGGGGGTATGTGGGAATGTCATGTGGTGGAGGGGAACCAAGACCAATGGTTGCACACACCATTTTGGATTTTGAAGCTTATATTTTAGATGGGGGGTGGGTAGTAATGGGGATCGAGATAGGGGGTTTTTGGATGGTCCATCGGGGTTTTAGAAACCCAAATAGATTTAGGATTTGTGGGATTTTTAGATGGGGAGCGGGATGTTTGTGATTTTTGAGATTTGGATGTCTCTTTTGGATTGTTTGCTTTGTGCTTAAGGACCCACACCATTTTTGTTGTTTCTTTTTCTTTTGATGGTGTGGGCTTTGATAGCCTTTCGGATTTTTGTTTTTGCTTGGACAGTGCTGCCACAATAATGGGTTACACTTTCGGGGACATCTTGATTAATGCTGAAATCACATATTTTTAGAAAATATAATCATTTAAGCCTTGAAAGGTTCCATTTAAAGTATTTTAATTGAAGAGGGTTTGATCAAACCCCCTTAGATTCAAACCCCTTGGATAAAACCCTGCTATTTTTAAACCATACCTATAATGGAGTCTCCTCTACACCTATCAAAATGCTGACAAAAAACCACTTTTGATTTACCTTTTGGGGGATCAAATGAATTCATTTAAAATTTATGTTTTGTAAGTATGTAGTCCTTATTATAAGCTTCCCAAAAAGTATAATTTTAAATATATTTAATTTGATTATTATATTTATTTTTTATTTCTTGTGAGTGTAGGTTTTTCACCGAACATCAAGTTCTTTGTTCTACACATATGGAAAATTAGTAAATCAATGAAAAATTCTAAAAAATATATATGCCCTAGGTATTGATGTCCTTGTTTCAACAAAAAAGAAAAATTTGAATTTTGATACATACAAAAAAAAGTTATGTTTTACGAAATATGCATATGTCTAAATTATAATTGGTTTGACTTCAAAAATTAATTAAGAAAAAAATATTCAACAAAATATTATAAAACCAAATGCATGCCCTATATATCAATGTTACCAATCTAAATTCAAAAGATTCAAAATTTTTTTCCTTTGTAGAAAAAAAGTTATGTGCTACAGAATACACATCATTTTAGAAAAATGGTGTTTACTATTAAAAACTAGTTATCAAAGGAGACACAAAAAAATTTACAATTTAACTTCAATTTTTTTAAAAAAATATATTTAAAATCTACAAACAAAATCTCACAAATCACTAGTTTGCATCATCTTCAAATTCCTAACGGTTTAGCGGCTATAGATGTCAGAAAGTGAATATTTAGTTCAAAATGTTGATTTCAATGTCAAGTTTGGCCAAAAAGTGTAACCCATTATTGTCCAGAATGGATAACATATTTAGGCTTATGTATATTTTTTGCTTTATGTAAGGAGGCATCCAAATTTTTACTTTTGAATCCCATGGATTTGGTGGAAGCTTCATGTTTGGATGTTGTGTGCTTTTGTTGGTCTTAATTGGGGATTTTAGGGGATTTATGGGTGGAGGGATTAAAAGTAGATTTATGGATAAATGGATGAGGGGATTTGAGGATAGGGATATTAGGAGTTGGGATGATGGGAGGATAAGATGATTTGTGGATAAGGATGTTTGGTGTTGGTAGGATAGGAGGTAAAGTGAATTTAATAGGGATATTTGGAGTTGGAAGTAGTGGAGGTAAATTTGATGGAGGAAGGTGGATGATTACATGCTTTTGCAAATGATATGACGATGGAGGGGGAATGGTGACATATGATTTGGAGGTGAGATGAGGTGTACCATGTTTGGGATTGGATGAATGGATTTTGGAGGATGTGTGGGTGTTACCAACATGTTTAGATTGTTTGCCTTGGGATGTATAGCCAAGGCCATGCAAGGATGGATGGAATGTGGTGTGGATGGGCTCCAAGATACCTTGTTCATGAAGGCCTAAGCCTTTTCCTTGATAGTTCATGTGTTGGAGCATGCGACATGCAATGGGGTGTTTGGTACTTTGGAAACAAGATGCGAGTCCATTATTTGTTTGAGAAGGATAGGTGGTGGATGGAAGTTGTTCATTTCCTATGAGAGACCCACCACGGATGAAAGTGATTTTTCCAAGTGGATAAGAGGATGGATTTGGGATGGGATTGGTAAATGGTGTGGGAGGATCAATGGGCTTGTTGTGGTCGAAGCGATAGGGTTGATGTGGATAGGGTGATCATTAAATGGGAGGGAATCGAGGATGGGGTTAGATGGGATGCTTAGATCTTGATTAGGATAGGAGGTTGATGCTTCAACATGCTTTGTATTTGATTCTAGGCATAGCTCATGTGTTTGCAAGGTGATGGAAGTGATTTGGATGGATGTAGTGGGTGCTTGGATGGATGTGATAGGTGCTTGAGTTATGGGTTCTTGAACATGACTACATGATGGTTCTTGACTTATGAAAGGAGATTGTTCAATAGGTTTTGTGGGTGTTGGATTGCATGAGGGTGCTTGATTCCTTGCTAATAGCTAATGGATGACATCATTTATGAGAGTATGGGTTGAAGAACAATATAATGGATGGATAATAAGGGTGGATGATCTAGGATTAGGATTGGGAATGGATAGGTGGGTGATGGGATTGGGTAGTGATAGTTCTTGGATGGGTTCAAGAATAGGTGTTGGATTAGATGGTGGTGTTGGAGGGGTAGGGGATTTGGAGGACTCCCTAGATTCTCTTTTTCTTTAGAGAAAATCCCTCAAGGATTCATTGGGTGTTCTTGCCTTAAGATTTGGAAGGTTTGATGGTGTATTAGATGGTGGATTAGATGGTGGATGGGTGACAGGGATTGATGGATTGGAAGATACATAGGATGATGGGTTAAGATTGATAGGGTTGGAGGGATATTGCAGTGAGGGGATTGGAGGATGGGGATTAGAAGATAAGGGATTTGCATGGGGAAATGGTTGTTGATATAGGCTTTGGATTTCGGCTATAAGGTGTGCTAGATTGGTGCTCCCTTGATCAAAGTTAGTATGACAAAGGTTGGGGGATGGATAAGTTGGAGGTATTGGTTGGTTGGATAGGTATGATGGCATGGATGTATAAGGAGATGAAGATTGATATGAGGGTAAATGTTGATATGAGGTTGAAGGTTGATATGATGAAGGTTGATATGATGTGGATGGGGATGAAATGTAGGGTATTGATGGGGATGAAATAGGAGTTTGAGAATCTCCCATGATGAGGTGTGCTAAGGGTATATCCCTAATGTCATTTTTGCATTTTTCCTTAGCATTAGGATCCATGTTCTCATAGATTTTTCTAAGTCTTTGTAATTGTTGCATTGCTACATAAGGATCCATGTTGTTGGAGAGATATGAGATGAAATGGAGGATAATGGATGATTGTGATGTTGGGGATCAAATTTCAGGACCTTAGGGTGATTTATTTTTCTTCAAAAGATGGATGATTCTCTATACTTAAGGTAGACTAGTGACACTTAAGTAATAGAGTTGACTAGTTTGATTTGATTAGATGACTTACTTGAGATAGACTAATGATGTCAAGCAAATTTGGATAAAGGTTGATAGTGATAAACTAAGGTCTTGATTTTTGATTGGGTTGATTTGGATTTGGATTTTGATAATGATGTGGATGATTGTGATTGGGATTTTGGATGAAATATTGATGGAGGATGAAGGAGACTAAGTCCTTAACCAAAGTTTGATTTGCAAAGGATGATTATTGATTAAGGAATAGGGATTGGAATGGTTGATTGGAGTGGATAAAGAATGATGGATGATCGATGTTGGATTTGATTTGGATGAAATTGATCAAATGGATAAAGGAGTGAGATTAAGATAATGATAATGGATTGGATTAAGGATGATGAGGATGATTAGAATGGTTGAGATGAAAGAGGTATGATTGGATGAGTGATTAGGAGGATAATATAGGATTAAGCTCAAAGATGGGGATTAGTTAAGCTCAAATGATGAGATTTTGATAAATGGAGGGGGTGGTTTAGTGGTGTTGGGAGGAAAAACCTAGCCCAACAGATGGAAATGGCGCTAAAATAGATGGAAATGGTGTTGAAACAGAGGTAAAAGGCGCTAAAATAGAGGGAAATGGTGCTAAAACAGATGAAAATGGCACTAAAACAGAGGGAAATGGCGTTGAAACAGATGGAGAAGGTGCTAAAATAGATGGAAATGGCCTTGAAACATAGGGAAATGGCGCTAAGAGATAGATAGATGGCGCTAAAGGATGAAAATATGGTGCTAAATCAATGGATTATAGCGCCAATGCAAGAGAAAACATCGCCAATGAAGGAGAAAAATAGTGCCAATTCAGGAGAAAATAACACCAATTTAGGAGACAAAGGTGCCAAAGTGAGATAGTTGCTTGGATTTGGTCTAGGTTTTTGGCAAATTTTGACAAATTTTTGGATTTTGATCTCAAATTTTTGGATTTTGAAGGTCAAATGATGGATTTGGAGATGTCAAATGTTTCAATGGTTCAATGATTTATATGGCTTTGAATAATGTCAATGATAGTTTCCTTGGAAAGCATACAAACAATCACACAATGGCTAGATGTTTTGGTAGGATAGTGTATGTTCATGATTGAAAACACTTGTAAGCATGTACACCCTAGGTTGGAAAGTGGATACTACCTGCTAAGTCCCCACTCAGATTTCTCCAAATACTAAGACAAAGCAGACAGCTAGAGAATTTGGTGACACTGGCTCCCCCTTACACGGCACATGCACACCAACTTCTCTTACCCTTCAATCCTAGGGACCGAGGGAATTCTTATCTCTACAATGAATAGTACACGTGGGGCGGCTTGAGAGGTTCGACCTCCTGCACCAGCAAGTAAAAAGGGTTTTTTTGGCCACTAGCACAAATGGTTCTTAATCAATGTTTTGGGATATATTGGTGTTATAAATGTGGCGGTTCACTCATTTAAGATGCCTACTAGCCCTTAGAAAGGGTTTTCATGCATCACATGGATACTGAGGGAGACATTCATTGGTACAACAATACTAGGTGATTGATGACTTTCGTCACAACCATGATTATTTGTATAGCAGACCAGAAAGAAAGTACCGCTTGGGTCATTCCCTCTCACAACTCGAGAGGCAAACCCTCTATAAGAGCGTAGAATCATTTCTCTTCACCCAAGATCCTTATAAAGGCGAGGGGAGAGGATACTTCGATTCTATCCCTTGGGTTCTAATGACACATGCATGCAAATGCACAAGACACTTCAAACAAAGCTACGTTCTTTTTATGCCCAAAAATGAAGTGTTCCTACATTTAAGCATGCAAAGACACACACAAAAGTGGAAATCTTGGAAGAAAAAATGTTAGTAGTTTGATTTTTTATCTTTGACAAGTGTTCTTTTCCCTACAAAATATGTTAGCAACCTATACAAATCCTGAGAAGCTAATATGAAAATAGTGCCAAAACAGAGATAAATGGCGCCAAAGTAGAGGATGGCACCACAGGATGGGTAGATAGTGCCAAAATAGCAAATGGCACCACAAGATTGGTGGATAGCACCAAAACAACAAATGGTGCCACATGATTGGTGGATAGCACCAAAATAGCAAATGGCACCACAGGATTGGTGGATAGCGCCAAAACAACAAATGACACCACAGGATTGGGAGATAGCGCCAAAACAACAAATGGCACCACAGGATTAATGGAAGGTGCTAAAAGATGTTTTTATAGTCTCACCTTTGTTGGGTCAACTGAAAGGCACCAAACTGTGAATGGAAGGCACCAAAAATAAATAGTGTGCCTAAAGCTTGCTCAAAAACACATTAGCTCTTAAAAATATGAACTCAAAAGGGTCTCTCTCCCTGTCAAGAAACACTCAAAGAACCAGGTTAGAGCCAAAATATGTTAAGGTGAAAGCCAAACACACTAGGGTTAGATGAGAAGACTATCATATGATCATTAAAAAAAATTGCCATTATATCCCCTTATCCTTGCATATTTCCCATCAAAACAGAAAGCACCTTAACCTAAAAGCTCATAAAATGTTCAAAAAAGCCATAAAAAGTTAAACTACAAGACCAGAGTTAGTGAGGATGTCATGCGAAAAAAGCACCGAAACAGTTGGAAATAGCGCCACAAGATGATGAAATGGCGCTACTGCGGGGCAAAATGGTGCCAAATAGTGAGTCACTAGCACCAAAACCTACAAAAACATGTCTTCTTGTACACAAACTCAAAGAAAAGTTAGTAGATTTGGACCATGGGGTCCCACCGGGCATGCCAAATGAGAGCAAGGAAAACTACAAAGTTAGAAAACACAGATGAAATGCATAAAATGAACCATTTATACCTTGGAATCTTCTTTCTCCTTGATAAGGTGGAAGGAGTTGCACCCAAACTCCTTAGATTTACCCAAGAGGATGATAGTGTATGTGGATTGCTCTTTGTCTTCAAACACAATGTAGATGAAGGGATTTGACTATGGATTGATAAGAGATTTTGATAGAGATTGAAATGAGATGATATGGCTATAAGATGAGGAATGATTTTGGCACGGTAAGGGTATGATGAGAGAAGATGAGAGAAATTTGGACATGGTAGGATGCTATGAAGAAGTTGTGTAAATGGCTTGGGTGAGGGCTCTATTTATAAGCCAATTGAGGGGGATTTGAATCCAATGGCTAGGATTCAAAGTAGAGATCAATGGTTGAGATGAGAGGATGAGATCAAGGGCTAAGATCTCATCAACAATATTGGATGGATGGGATTAAATGTGAATTTTAAATTCACATGGGGAACAGTGATGAGAATTAAAATGAATTAAAAATTAATTTTTGGGAAGAGTTAGCATTAAATGAGATTAGATGGATGAGGAAAAATAAATAATTTTTTTGGAGGAAGTGGAATTAAAAATTCCACTTTATGTGTAGATGTGTAAATCAAGGACACGTGTAATTATGGGTTCTTACACATGTAAGGAAGATGTGATGTTTTGAATAAAAAAATGATTTTTATTCAAAGTGTGTGGGAGGATGGGTTAAGCAAGGTTTGACCAAGCTAATCAAGAGGATTAGCTTAATTAATGTGGCTGGAGAAAATTAGTGAGTGGGCTAATGAGAGGTTAAAATTAATTAAATAAGGGTTTATTTAATTAATTTAGGTCTAGGGGATAGGTAGGCTAGAGTAGCTAATTAAATAATTGCTATTTAATCAGCTAGGCTAGGTTTAGGTTGATTAGTAGGGTAGATTAATCAAATAAGCATGATTTATCTAATTAATAAGGATTAGGGAGATGGACAAATTAACTAAATAAATATTGAGAATATTTATTTAATTAATGAGGGATAATGTTGTAAAGCGTGGTGATAAATTAAATGAATTAATTGATCACAAAGGATGGATAAATGGTTAAGGGTAGATGATTAGGACTAAATTAATTAAATAAAATGAATTTATTTAATTAATAGGTGGAATAATTGGTGGTGTAGAGATACGGGAAATTGGTTTGCGGAGCAAGTCAATTTTAAATGTCTACACTTAAAAACTCAAATGACTAACTTACTGATGGTCCAACCTTGTCTTCTCACATGTACTCCCTCACCTGCTCACTCTACTACTTATGAACTAGAATATGGACCATAATTGTGCTAGTTCCCCTACAAGTTAGAGCCCTCTAATCCATTATGTGCAAGAGTGAAATGACATGTTCCCCCTTCCATCATCTCCCTCATTTGTTGACCTCTCCCCCACCCCCATTTTCACATTTTCTCTTGATTTGTTCACCCCTTCAACCCATCTTTTGCTCCTCTTTCTCCATTTTTGTCTCCCTTTGTCTTTCCAAGATGTGATATGCCTTTTTCCCAAAACATAGTAAATGTAATGAGTAAAAATAATTATTAATATGATTAATTGTTGCATGTAATTCATGCATTTCTAGATAAAGTAAACTAGAGTATGTGCATAGCAAAGCTATATATATATATATATATATATATATATATATATATATATATATATATATATATATATATGAAAAGAAGGAAAAGATCATTAGAATAATGTTCCATAATTTATATTGTTTGAAAGTATCAAAATACATATATATGAAAAGAAGGAAAAGAACATTAGAATAATCTTCCATAATCTATATTATTTGAAAGTATCAAAATGCATGTATGTTACACATGTATTGAGTGGCTGCTCTATTCTCTTGTTGTTTGATCATGATATATAAAGTTGTGGTACACTATAGAGAACCTGTGTAAGAACACAACATGTGCTTATGCACCAAAAGCCTTGTCCAAGACAATCCTAGGTGCAATTTGTACCCCAAGTTATTATCCATGAGAATTCTTACATCTTTTTCCACTCATCCAAATATACATATTTATAATATTTTGGTGGGTAGTTATCCAACCAATGTACCCATACAATTAGCAATACCCCTTCATAAAAAAAAGGGTTTTATTACTCACATTAATCAAATGATTTATTTATGGCATTTGATTATTTTATATTTTCACTTATGGAATGGCTATTGCTTTTCACTCTCAAGATTTGTAAATAAATTACATTCTTTTCACATCTTTGAAAGGAAGCTAGGTGTGCGGAAATCGCTTCCTACACTAATCTAATGAGGAGAGATGTGTCCGAATTCTTTTTAACCTTTACAATTACAGTGTTATTAACCTAACAACAAAGATATTACAGCAATACACACACAGAGAATGTAGATAGAAGAAAGAGAGACAAGATATAATGTGGGGAAAACCCTTTCGGGAGAAAAACCCCACACTCCAAAACCTGCACAATGTATTATCGAAACAAGGAATGTTTACAACACACTTGCAATGCAAGTCTTTACAGGAGTCTTTGACACTCATATTTGGAGATATTCTGGTAGCATAACAGTACCTGTCAATCACATAATACATCTCTCCAAGCACCTGTTTAAATAGAAGTTACAAGGCAAAAATGGACCTTTCTTGGAATGGGCGTCCAACTTGGCCTCATGGCCCAAAACCCACGCCTAGGGACACTTGTCCAACACTGCAGTATGGTCATGACACTTGTCACATCACCCCATCCCAATATGGGCACCTAATCCCAAGATAGGCAATGGCAGATGCTATTACACATCTTACAACTGTCATAGAATCTGTCATACACTGACTAAAAATAGCATATTCCTCTTACAACATGTCATAACCCACCTTGGGAACTCAAAGATGCCTTAAAGATGATCTTCGACACTTGTTTTCACCTGTCATAGGATCTTCTATTTCTGACTCTTACGCATCATAGATTCTATCATAGGAATCTGTCATAACTGTTTCAGTCAAGATTCACTTACACACTAATCAAGATGACGACACATGGTAGAAAACCTCTACCACACAAAGGGGATGCCTATCTCCACATGGAGTGAGTTGACCTTCTTAGTCATCTTACAAGTGGAGTGACAACTCATCGTGCCACTTCACACTAAATGACAAAATAGGATGTGCAACAAAATTACAACATAGGCTAAACAAATAAATACATTACAATAAATAAATGCAAGGAATCGCCAAGGTTGAGACACCTTAATTCCCAACATTCTCCCACTTTTTGAACACCTTGTAAGAGACAATAGAAATAATAGGATTTAACCTCTATAGGCTGAGAGGCCCATAGACTCCGAACACCATCTGAACTTGTCTGTGCCCACTGGTTTTGTCAATGCATCTACAACATTCGTCAAAGTGTCTACCTTCTCCAAATTCACCTTCCCATCCTCTACCATGTCTCATACGAAGTGAAACTATACATCAATATGCTTTGTTCTGGCATGGAAAGTTAGATTCTTTGCTAGGCAAATCACACTCTGACTGTCACAACAGATTGTAATCTATCCTACATCAACACCAATAACATAATCTCCTAAGCCAAATGGCTTCCTTGCAAGCATAAGTTGTTTACATATACTCAGCTTCTATCGCGGACAAAGTGACCACAGGTTGGCGCTTACTCATCCAACTAATTGCACCACTGAACATAGTAAACACGTAAGCACTGGTAGATCTCCTGTTGTCAATTCACCCGCCCAATCAGAATCCATGAATACAAATAGAATGTGGAGGTCCTATAGGACTACCATGATAGCATATGGAATACTTGAAAGTACCCCTCAAATATTTGAACACTTGCTTTACTACATCCCAATGTACTCATCCAGGATTAGCCATAAATCAACTAAGGACTCCCACTGCTTGGGCAATGTCTAGTCTTGTATAGACCATAGCATACATCAAACTACTAACAACACTAGCATAAGGTACTTTGCTCATTTCCTTCACCTCAGAAGGAGATTTTGGAAAATCATTAACAAATAACTTTGTCCCCAAAGAAACAGCAACACACAATGGTCTACAATCTGCCATGTTGAACCTATCCAACACGGTCTTCACTTACTTACTCTGGCTTAACCAAAGTTTTCTGTTAGCTCTGTCTCTTCTGATTTCTATTCCCAAAATGTACCTGGTTGCCCCTAAGTTTTTCATCTCAAATTGTGCTGATAACTGAGACTTCAAATCAGAAATCATATTCTTACCATTCCCAATTAACAACATATCATCAACATACAATGCAATAATGAGAATGTGATCATTGTCAAACTTGTAATATACACAATGATCTGATTTAGATCTCAGAAATCCAAATGACAACACAAAGGCATCAAATTTCATATACCACATCCTAAGAGACTGCTTCAAACCATACAAAGACTTCTTCAGTTTGCAAACCAAATTTTCTTTACCTTTCTCTATGTAATGCTCTGGTTGTGACATGTAAATCTCTTCCTCCAAATCACCATGAAGGAATGTTGTCTTCACATCCATCTGTTCCACCTATAAGTCATAAGTTGCTACAAGAGATAATAGGAACCGAATAGATGCCATCTTTGCAATAGGAGAGAAAATTTCACCATAATCAATTCCCTCCACTTGTGAGTACCCCTTCGCAACCAGTCTGGCCTTATACTTTTCAACACTACCATCTGCACCAAATTTCTTCTTGAACACCCATTTGCATCCAACAAGTTTCCATCCTTCAGGCAAAGGCACCAAGTCCCAAGTTTTATTCTTCTCCAAAGAAGCCATCTCATCTTCCATGGCCTCCTTCCAGGAACCTACATCTTTCATGCCCATAGACTCTGTCACAGTTCTAGGCTCATTAGTGTTAGTAAGCAAGGAAAAAGCACAACTAGAATCAAGCAATGAATAACCAAACCTATCAGGTTGCTTTCTTGTTCATGTAGACCTCCTCAAAGGTTGAGGTTGAGGTTCTACTTCTTCTTCTGAGATTTCAGAGCTGCCAGAGCTCTCCTCATCATCAAGTCTCATAGAGTCGGTCGGTTTAGTCTTCTTAGGGGTAGTGGGAAACTGAACCACATCCTCTTTCTTTTCTTTCTCGTATGGCTGTAGAACAACAGAATAAGGTGTTAGCTCTCTGAAAATAACACTTTTGCTATACAACACTTTTTCATCCATAGGATCCCAAAGCTTGTATCCTTTCACACTGACACCATAGCCAATGAAAATACACTTAACAGCCTTGTTCTCCAATTTTGACCTTTTCTCCCTAGGCACATGTGCATATGCCTCACAACCAAAAACACAAAGAAGTCTAACTAAAGGCTTCTTACCAGACCACACCTCCATAGGTGTCTTACCAACAAGAGCTGATGTAGGAGACCTGTTTACTAGGTAGCAAGCAATGACTACAGCTTCAACTCAAAACTTTTGTTTGAGGCTTGCTCTACTAAGCATACTCCTAGCCTTCTCCATCAGTGTCATGTTCATCCTCTCTACAACTCCATTTTGTTGAGGGGTGTATGGAGTTTTCTTATGTCTTTCAATCACTTGCTCTTTACAGAACTTATCAAACTCTGCCGAACAAAACTCACGACTGTTGTTAGTCCTCAAACACTTAATCTTTTTACTAGTCTGATTCTCAACAAAAGCTTTAACTCTTTGAACCGACTAAAGACTTCAAACTTTCTTCTGAGAAAATAAATCCATGTCCTACTATAATCATCTATAAAAGATACAAAATATACAAATTTGGAGATCGAAGGAACACTAACAGGACCAAACACATTAAAATGAATAAGGTCCAACATACCAGAAGACTTGTGAGAACTAGAGTAAAATTGAACATGATTTTGCTTTCCTTATATACAATGTTCGCAAAAGTTGAACTCGAGATTACAATCATTTAGCCCCTCAACGAAGTTTTTATTTTTCAGGGTTCTAAGACCCTTCTCACCAATGTGGCCAAATCTCTTATGCCATAACATTGTCTTTTCAGTAGGAAGCTTAACTTCCAAAACATGAGCACCCTTAGGTACCCAAAATGCACTACCATCAGAATTTGTTACAACTAAATTTTTCACTACTAGTTCCAATGGTGGGGATGAAGTGGCTACAGCTCTTTTCTTCGAGTTAGAAGAACTATTGCACTGTGAAGTGCATGCCTCCAACTGAAACAGAGTACCTCTCCGAGTACCCTTCACAAGCACCATATATCCTCTAGTCATCTTGCATCCGTCCTTCGAAAAGACAACCTGCATACTTGCATCATTCAACTTACTTACAGAAAGCAAGTTCTGTGCCAAGCCTGGGATGTACATGACCCCACTGATCCCCTTCACTCATCCATCAGGGAATCAGATTGAGACTCTTCCATGAGCAACAATCTTCAGATGAGAATCATCACCTAGGTACACTCTTCCACCATCAAACTCTTCATACTTTGTGAACCAGCTTCGATGCGAGGTCGTGTGAAATGATGCACCAAAATCAATCAACCATATATCATCAGATGCATGGGTGGCCAGGGCTGTGATAAAGGCATCACCATCATCTTGTGATTTGTCAAAATATGAGTCTGGGGCATTCTTCTTCTTTTTCTTTTCCTCTTTGCATTCCTTTCAGAAATGCCCAATTTTTCCATAGTTCCAACAGAGAGCCTTGGACTTTCCAGGAGATTTGGATCTCCCATGGGATTTGGATCTACCCTTCTTAGCTTTCTTGTCCTTCTTTTTCCCTTTCTCCTTAGGTCTTCCATGAACTGCAAGAGCCTCTTTGGCTGCTTCAGGGGACTTTCTCCGCATCTCTTCAAATAATAGTGAAGTTACCACTTCATCCATTTGAAAGTGGATGTGGTGCTCCCAATAGCCATAACAAGATGATCCCACGAGTTCGACAAAGAACAAAGCAAGATCATACAACAATCCTCCTCATCCATCTTCACACCAACGGAAGTCAAATGTGCAACTAACATGTTGAAGGCATTCAGGTGATCTACAACAGATCCTCCATCCTCCATCCTCAGAGAATACAACTTCTTTCTCAGAAAAATCTTGTTCACCAGGGATTTGGCCTGATAAACATCTCCCAGCTTCTTCCAAAGGTATTTCATGGTCTTCTCCTCATGGACATTTAACAGGACAGAGTCAACTAGACTGAGTCTTATAAGACCCTTAGCCTTCTGATCTTTGAGATCCCAATCAGCTTGTGCCAATGCAGTTGGTTTTACACTGGAAATAGTTTCACATAGGTCTCGATCAACAAGCATGTCTTCCATCTTAAGTTTCCATAACTCAAAATTTGTGTCGTTAAACTTCTCCACCAAGATGTGCCTGCCATCTCCTTCCTGCAACAAGATTACAAAATACTCTGCACAGACTCCTACTCAATCTAAGATCAGCTCAAAAAATCCCTACCCAACAACTAGGACCAAAGGTGATCAAGCACTTATACCAACTGAAAGAAAGCTAGGTGTGTAGAAATCGTTTCCTACACTAATCTAATGAGGAGAGATGTGTGTAAATTCTTTTTAACCTTTACAATTACAATGTTATTAACCCAACAACAGAGATATTGCAGCAATACACATACACACATAATGTAGACAGAAGAAAGAGAGACAAGATATAACGTGGGGAAAACCCTTTCGGGAGAAAAACCCCACACTCCAAAACCTGCACAATGTATTATCAAAAAAAGAAATATTTACAACACACTTGCAATGCAAGTCTTTACAGGAGTCTTCGACACTCATATCTAGAGATATTCTGGCAACATAACAGTACCTGTCAATCACATAATACATCTCCTCTCCAAGCACCTATTTAAATAGAAGTTACAAGGCAAAAATGGACCTTTCTTGAAATGGGCATCCAACTTGGCCTCATGGCCCAAAACCCACACCTAGGGACACTTGTCCAACATTGCAGCATGGTCATGACACTTGTCACATCACCCCATCCCAATATGGGCGCCTAATCCCAAGATAGGCAATGACAGATGCTCTTACACATCTTATGGCTATCATAGAATCTGTCATAACTGACAACACTTACAGTTGTAAGAGAATCTGTTATACACTAACTAAAAATAGCATATTCCTCTTACAACATGTCATAACCCACCTTGGGTGCCCAAAGATGCCTTCCTCAAAGATGCTCTTTGACACTTGTCTTCACCTATCATAGGATCTTCTATTTCTGACTCTTACGCATCATAGATTCTGTCATAGGAATCTGTCATAACCGTTTCGGTCAAGATTCACTTACACACTAGTCAAGATGCTGACACATGGCAGAAAACCTCTACCACACAAAGGGGATGCCTATCTCCACATGGAGTGAGTTGACCATCCTAGTCATCTTACAAGTGGAGTGACAACTCATCGTGTCACTTCACACTAAATGACAAAATAGGATGTGTAACAAAATTACAACATAAGCTAAATAAATAAATACATTACAATAAATAAATGCAAGGAATTACCAAGGTTGAGACACCTTAATTCCCAACATTCTTTACTCCAATATATTAATATTTTATAAATTATTTTCACTCTTAGATACTTTTTACCCATATAATAATTACTCTCACTTCATTTTTTTTTTTTGGGTAAATAGTTCTATAACACAAGACCTAGTTCTCCTTTCAAGAGACCACTTGGGTCCTATAAACCCACCTACTCTCTTGAGTGGGCAACCTTAATCAACTTTCTAACTCTACTTTTTTAAAATGCCTAGGGCATATTGCCACCAGTTTCACCTCACCAAGTGCCTATAATTTTTTCTTTGAAATGACATCACTCCTCTTAGTCATGGCGTCATTTCAAAGATGGGCAAAATGTAGACACTTAAAATCCACTTTCACATTTTAATCGTATTCCTAACATTTTGTTGACATCGCCATATCATTAATCCCACATCACTACATCACTAATTAATAAAATAAATTATGTTTATTTAATTAACTAGGTTAATTTCATATTCACTAATTAATTAAATAAAGTTAGTCTCCTTCCACTAATTAATTAAATAAATTATGTTAATTTAATTAATTAGGCTAATGCCATCTTACATGCTTCCCTTCATTCCATTTAAAAAATAAAAAATATCTTTCCATCCACCTCATTACAAAAGCCAGAAAATAGCTTTGCATCCCAACCCTTCATTCAAATTAATAAAATCCTAGCCATCCACCACTCAAATCAATCTTATATATCTACTTCTATCGATCTTAGCCATTCATCCTTAGCTTTCTATACAAGTTAATGCATCTCAACTATCCAATTTATGACACAATCACAACTGTCCATATCGTTAGCCAAAAATCTATAAAAATCCCCTCACAAGACATCTTTCCATATATGGAAGTTCATCAATCATAGCAACCACATACCAACTCTCTCCTTCAACATCCCAAAGCACATCCATTCAACAAGAAGGTATAATGTTTGGTTTTCCTTGAACATTTGTTGTGCTTTTACCTTCTTAGCACAATCTGAGCTATTCTTGGGTTTGGAATAGGGATTTTCTAGTTTGCAAAAGTTTCCATCTTGTTTCACTCCAAATCTAGGGTATACAAAAAGTGTTGCTTCTTTTGACCTGGTTATATTCCCATAAGGACAAATCATTCCTACAAATGCATTGGTATACATTTGGATGTTTGCTCATGGAATGAACTTGCACAAGGTTGTTCTTCATTTATGGAAATTTGAGGCTCACCATCTAATGGAGTGGAAGAAGGATCCTTGGTAAGGAGTACTAGTTCTCATTTTTAACTCTTTTCTATCTTCATTATGTCACTTGTGCTTGATAACAAATTCACTTAATGGAAGGGGTTTTGACAAGAACATTGACATAAAAAGTTTGGGCTTACCATATAGAAGTTCGAATCTTCCTGAATGATGTAGGTATATAATTCATTTTAAGATTGGGGAGTTTAGTATTACTAACTTTCAAGCAAATTAGGCTCTACCTTGTGTTATAGAATAGGTCATGGTTTTGAAGAAAATAAGTAGGATTAGGTTTTAACTTTCACCCAATTTATCATATTTCTTAATAATTTGTTTTCCTAACATGTGATGCTAGGATGCCATGTATCATATATGATTATATGAATGTATACTCCATTTTCTCAACATAAGGTAACAAGATATTAGGCATTGTATTTGGTGAAGTGGGACAATAATATTTGGTGTAGAAGGCTATATTCCTAAAAAGGAAAATTGTTTTCCCTTAAAGTGGTAAAAAAATTAGTTCATTCATGTAAAGCTTAGATTGTTTCCATTCACATAGGTACAACTACTACAACTATTGTTTTAGATTGTAATTTACCTATGCTTTTGATTTCCTCCCAACCTCCAAAAGTTAATGCGTTATATTTATTACTTCATTTCCTATGAAAATTGTATACAAATAGATTTTTTTTAAAACTGTAAACATAACATAGCATAACATTGTCTTCAATGTTTGTCGGGAATAATAGGGGTAATGAAGGGAACATAGTGGTTGGAAATGGAGTTCCATGATGGCATCATGGAGTTCCATGATGTCTTGATGCCAAATTAGCAATTTCAATGTCTTATAATGATCTTGCACAAATCCATAAATTGCAATTTTGAATTTTCTTTTTTCAATTGTGTCTATATTATTTTAATTGTACAAAAAATATTATTAGTATAATTATGTTCACATAACTAACTATAATATGTTTTTTTAATATGATCACCTATAAGGTATGGTCATGATATTTATGTGGTTATTATACATGTTTTGCTTTTTATTTCAATCTCAACCTTTATGTATCAAGTGTTTGTATTGTATATGATACATTGCAATTGTATAAAATAAATTGTGTAATAAGCAAACATTAAACATCCAAATGCATTCAATAAGTGATTCAATACATTTGATAATATGTATAACACAAAAAACATAACGTATCCTTATATAACTATATTGTTATTAATTCTTAGAAGTATAAACTTAAGCTATAAATATTTGTATCTAGTAACACCTTTAAGTGTTGTTACTAATTCTAACCTATATAGAAAAAAGGGAAATGTATTAAATATATTCATATTATTATGTTAAAAAGTATTTCGTACATGTGACATCATCCACTTCAACAGTCAAATGTCAATTTTGGCCAATAAAAATAGGACAAATATTTACCATTTTTTAATGTAAATTAGGTCTAAATTCACTATTGATTGTTTGACCATTTAAATAAATGATGTTTAAGTAGAGTGCATATGAGATGGGATTAAAATCCTAATCAATTTTGATGGGTTGTCATAGTGAATTTTTTTAAAGAGCATTGCAACCCCCTCATTAAGCTATATACAAATGTGACTGCAATTTTACAGCCGAGTGATCTTGAGCATTCTTGTATCATCTCAGAATTTATTGTCCACAACTTGTGATTTTAATTAACTTAAGAGAGAATCTTTTAACTTTTTCTGAAAAAACCTACAGTTTAATAAATTTATATAACCAATCCACAGATTTCAGCACAGTTGTAAATGGACATAAATAATACAATATTCAGCATGAAAACATTTTCCAAGAAATCTAACCTTTAATTCACAGGCATGGCTTTATAGTTATAACTTCATCATTATCTTATTGCAAACAAAACTATGTTAAACTGGACGTAAATGATAGAATATTCAGCATGATTGAATAGCTCTTGCCTGTTACTCCTGGCCCCGACTCGACATTGTGCCAAATTGATTTGTACACATATAAATTAAGATTCATTAAGATTTCAGAGAGTTACAAACAGTTCAGTTTTGGGTTGTAATCTGATTTTGTGATTCAGCACTAGAAAATTATCTGTCAAGAACATGGAATGGGTTTTCTTGGTCATAATTACAGTTGCAGCTGGTTTAGGAATACTTCTGTTGGAAGTCACAAAAGCTATATGGTGGAAACCACTGCAAATCAAAAAGCACATTGAAGCCCAAGGGATTCAAGGTCCTCCTTATAAGTTAGTCTATGGAAACGCTCCTGATGTTCTTAGAATGGCCAGCGAGCAGAGATCTAAGCCACTGCTCCTTTCAGAACACAACATATTTCCCCAAGTTCTTCCTGCTTTTCATCAATGGGGAAAAACCTATGGTACATTTATTCTCTCTATCTGAAACTTTTCTAAAAATTTAGTTGAAAAGGCATTAATTAAACATCATGTTTCTCGATGGAGTTTATATCCCTGTATCTTATCCCTGAACAGCATCCACAGGTGCGATCATGGTAGGGAAAAACCTCCAAACTGAACAATAAATAACCAAGATTTTTTTTTCAGTCTCAATTAAACCTTAGTTGACGCTATTCTTAAATATCATCCATTTCAACAGTTAAGAGTCAATTTTGGCCAATATAAATAGAACAAATATTTACCACTTTTTGTTGTGAATGAGGTATAAAATTACTATTGGTTTTTGACAGTTGAAGTGGATGATATTTAAGTAGAGTGTTAGTTGACCCACTCTCTTTAACCTTAGTTGGCCTTAAATCAAAAGGTTTATATGAAGGTAGGCTCTGTATGTAGTTTGGGAAATTTGCTAGGAAAGAAACCTAAAATGTTTTTCTCCTTTTTGCCCCTGATCCTTCTGCTTGAATTATTTAACTCTTTTTTTGAACAGTTTGAATTTCATTTTTATGGTCACTTCAAGTGTAATCATTTTAGTTGGATACAGACCTACCCTTTAAGTAGTAGATAGGAAGGGGATGATTTAGACCGCCCAATTCATTAAATATTTATGTGTCTGTGCTGCAGGACAGGATTTTGTTTACTGGTTTGGGACTAAAGCCAGGCTCTATGTTCCTCATCCTGAGCTTGCGAAAGAAATATTAGTTAACAAGTTTGGGCATTATGGAAAAGTTCCATTTAAGCAACTGGGATACGTAGGCCTTGGGAGGTTAGAAGGCGAGAAATGGGCAAAACATAGAAGAATCCTTAATCCTGCCTTCCATACCCAACTTTTGAAGGTGAAGTCATAAATTTCCATGATCCTATAAGATCTAAATAAAACATGAAAGATATTTCATCGTAACTTTATTCAAGAATGAATTTCTTCACACAGGCTAACTGGTCCTTTCACACCCATTACAACACACCTAAAAGTTGCTTTTCCCTTATGCTCCAAGAATTTGTCTATTAAGATTTTCAGTTGTAACAGTAACTGTCTTAAAGGTTGCTTTTTGTTTTATACTTGTTGACTGTTACAAAGATAAGGTGGTTCTGCTATTAGCCTATTCTTTATGCTTTGCGTATACAATGAAATCGCACCGTGTTAACTTTTATAATATATTTGCTATGCTATAGCAGGGCATGATTCCCTCATTTATAGAAGGTACCACTAATATGTTGAGCGAGTGGAGTAAATTGGTATCTTCAGGTGCCAATGAAATTGATGTTGTAAGTGAATTTTCTATTCTTACATCAGATATTATTTCACGTACAGCATTTGGAAGCAGTTATGCAGAGGGAAATCACATTTTCTATTTACTGAAACAACGAATCCTTATCTTGAATGAAGCATTTCACAGTGTTTATATTCCAGGTTCAAGGTAACATGTTTTAGCCGTATTTAGACCAGTACTTCTTTAGTTGTTAGACATTGTTTAAAGTCACACAGATTGCTATGTATATGGTGATATCTCTCGAAAGGTTCATACTGTTAATAGCAAAGGCTTCACAAAGTTCACCTTTTTAATGAATTTACTCTTATTTTGCACAAGCAAAAACACAAGAAATTGATACAAAATCAATAGATGAAACATATATGAGATGAAAGAGATCTGGAGAAAATCAAAGGCTTTCCATTAATGTAAATTCCCATCTTATATACAGTATAAGTATTATTTGACTCCATAATCCTCACACTCTCTTCATCTTTTCTCTTTTTATTAATTTACGTTCTGTTCACAAGTTGTCTTCAATAGGGCTTGGTGGGGGGGCCACCAAACATAAACCTTTCAATCAAAATGTCACAGGATTTTATGGCTTGCCTGAAAACCATTGTGATACGAAACTCAAGTTCAACTGCAATCTTGTCTATGGCCATCTTCTATTAGACAACCTTTGACGAAGACTTCAATGGGTGTTGCAAACACTTGCCCTAGAGAAATGACCTAAGTTTCTATATTTAGGTCCAATTCATCAATGCAATTTCTTAAAGCTGGATCCTTAGACCTCATAATATTATTGTTGTAACCTTTGTGACCCAATTGGTGACATGATTTCTGGCGATTGCAGGTCCACCCACATAATAGACTTCTATAACATCCACATCTCTTGTATTTAATTGACTTCGAGAGAGCCTATAAGTACTACAAATCAACTATCATAAGCTGAACTTGACTTGTGCCTCCAACTATTGTTGAGGTTATTATCAAGTGGTTAATTCTAAAAGCTAGATCATAAATCTTTTTTCTCTAAATGGGTTAAAATTGAAGCCAATGCCAATATAGAATTTGTGGGAACCAGTAAGGAGATATCTTCCAACTTTTCAAATCATCTTTTCACATTGTTTTCAACAAAACAAAAAGTCTGGTACATTTCAACTATGACAATTATAAGGAATTAACTTTTTGATTGGTTAATAGCCCTTTGCAGGGTGTCCTTCAGCTTAGATGCCATGACCAAAGAGTATCTCTTTCGTCAAATTCACCACTTGCATCTAACCTTGTCTGATCCATAATTAGTGTAGATATTGTAATTCAAAATTTGCCAACACAAAATTTATGGTATGATTTTTGTTCCTTATAAAAATGATGCAAAAATGGCCCACTGCCATCTCCTTTAACTATTACAAAGGTTTACTGACTTCTTGAGGCTTTCATGGATATCTTTTACATACACAGCATGTCCAAACACCTATACAAGATCTAATAATGCTCATAACACTACACTTCAACTCCTCTAAGACTCCTAAGCTGAAGCAACACAAGTACAATTCAACCAAATGCAACCCCCTTACGGTGGCGCCTTGGAGGTGTTGTACAACAAGAGTTATAAGAACACTTGAAGAGAAGCCCAAGAGTCTCCAAAATCTGAAACACTGGAAATCCAAATGCTTCAGCTCCCTTTGATCCTGTGGACTCTTCTATTTTGTCTTATGTGGGATGGTTTCAGCTACAGATGTCCTGAATACCCCATCTGTACAGTGATAGTTTTGGGCTGAGTTGAACTAGTTTGACTTTTTTCTGGATGGGTACAAATCTATCATTATTGCATGTTTTCGTGATGACATCAGCTTCCTGTGTGTGCGGATCACTCAGATGATTTCCATCTCTGTTCTGCTCCATAATTTGCCTTTCAACTCTGTTTCAGATATTTTCCTTACAAAGTGAGTCTTAGGAGTGTGTCATATCATCTTCTAAACTGGTAAATAACATACAGTCTTCACCGTGTTGTAAGAATTCCATACAGGGAGTAGTATCTATCCAGCAACAGTAATAAAGTATTTGATTTGAGTAGGCACAACCACAAGCGAAATCATGACAGCACAACTATAATAGAATAGAAACTTTGTTTTTCCTTATTTATTAAATGAATATATATCCATTCATGTGAATATTTGGTACCAAATTTACATTATTCTGCCAATGGTTCCAAATCTGCAAGTTGATGTAAATGTTCGAAAATATTACAACAGGCAAAAACTGCTTTAGCAGTTACTGAATTTTAGAATATGACTATGGGCAAAAACAAATTACTTGGATAAGGGAAACAAACTGGAAGAGAAAGATAGCCTAACCTAAAGTGTTGATGTTTTGGTAGCTTTGGGAGGTAAGCCTAAAGTCAAGTCGGCCAAATCACAAAGCATAAATTATAGAGTGGCAAACAAATTAACAAACATGATTAAAGTTTGTCAAAAGTGGCATCGATTGAAATAGTCACGACTCTTAAAACCAATCGGGTATATATGGCAGTAGATTCACCATCCAAAGGGATTAAGTAAGAAACAATTGCATAACAGCATATCTGATCTGAAAATTAACATGGTATCAGAGCCAAGTTCAAGCAATTAGAAGAGGATGTGAATCTGAAGCAGTTGTAGGAGGGGTACTGGTCGATATGTACTGTAAATGTGATTGTGTCAGTTTTGCCCGCAAAGTGTTTGACAAAATTTCTAAGCGAAACGTCATTAACTGGACTGCTATGATATATGGGTTTGTTCATAATTCGTGCTGGGAAGATGCATTGGAATGTTTGACGCAAATGCTAGCGGAAGGATGCAAGCCAAATTCAGTTACCTTGATTTCAGTTCTATCGGCATGTGGGCCCTTGGCAGCTCTGAGAGAGGGCAAAGAGATCCATGGTTACATTATCAGAAATGGCTTTGATTCCCATGAGTTTGTTGCAAGTTCACTCCTAGATATGTTTATGAAATGTGGATGTGTAGATTATGTACGCCAATTGTTTGACAAAATGTCTGAAAGGAATGTTGCTACCTGAGTGCCATGGTTGCTGGGTACAGAAAAAATGGCCACGCTAAAGAGGCCTGTGAGGTATTTAGTCAAATGCAGCGAGATGGTGTGAAACCCAATCCAATTACCATAGCAAACATTCTGCCCTCTGTGTTGACTTAGCAGCCCTGCAGCAGGGCGAGGAAATCCATGGTTATATCGTCAAATGTGGCTTCCTGTCCAATCTATTCGTGACTTATTCTCTTATAGACTTGTATTCCAAATTTGGAATTATCGAGGATGGGCTTAAAGTGTTTGATGAGATATCTGATAAAGGTGTCATTTCCTGGACAGGGATGATTGCAGGGTATGTACTAAATGGAAATGCCAAGGAAGCCCTTTCAGTGTTTCACCAAATGCAAGAGGATGGTGTTAAACCTACTTTAACTACCATGTTGAAGATACTCCCTGCATGTTCTGATGTGGCAGTTCCACAAGAGGGTAAGAAAATCCATGCTTATGCAATCAAAAGTGGATTTGACTCCCATGCATCGGTGACTTCCTGGACGGCGATGATTGTAGCATATGGAATAAATAGGCATGGCAAGAAAGCTCTTGAGATTTTTAATGAAATGCAGGAGGAACATGTGAAGCCAAACGACATATCCGGAGTACCCCGTGCATGAAGGTGCAAATCTCAACAGTATCGTATGCCATAAAATCATAGAAGCTATGTGAGATGTTATGCAAGGCCACCGATTAAAACATCTCAGTTGTGCAGATTCAAATCTCAAATTGGTTGAAGGATATTATGAATCATAGGGCGTAAGGAGAGACATTCCCGAAAAATTAGTTATGTGAAGACTGCATAAGGGAAGAAAGTATGATGCTCATTTCTGCCCAAAGATTCAAGAAATGTGCAGGAATAAAGGCGTTTAATCTGTGAGGATGAAATCATTGACCTACATGTTTTTGTTTTCTCAAGCACCAGATTATAATTGTTGTTGGCCGCGTGAGTTTCCCATATAGTGCTTATATTTACGTGAGATAGAAGCAAGTTTCCTTTATTTAGTATTTTTCACAACAGAGAATCTAATGATCGGGGTGTGGATGTCTAAGCAAGGCACAGAAGCTGCGCTACTTCAGATTAAATAGTGAAAGAGAGACATTGACTGTAGAAGTTGATCGCTACTAGTTATTATTAATGGGAACTCTGACGTTTGCTAGGATTTCGTAGATATTTCTTTTAATGTGAGTTGACAGAAAATGATGAAGAATGCAGTATTGGGACATGTGGGATTTCAAATTTGGCGCAGAGACAACCTTGCCTCACTAAGATTGCAGTACTAGTTGGTGTGCGAATTTGGTGCTCAATATGAAATTTGAAGGCTCATTGAGAGAAAGTACTTGTTGTGCATAGCAAAGCTATAGTTGTTTTGTTTACAAAGCTCTTGCAACAGGTAATGGTGTTGTTGAAGTATCTTGGCGTATGATGTTGATGGAGCCGTGAATGTTCAGGATTATCAGTAATTATATTCATTATCAGACCTGTATAAGGGTCACGACTATTGCACTTCAAGTTGACAATCCCAGTTATCATATCGGGCCCTATATTATGCTCTTGTCGCCATCAACATTGATGTCCAACGACCATTCTTATATCCAATGTGTATTCTGGAACACAACCAGTGATAGCATGGGATAATAAAGCATTGGAATCTATTGGCCTTTGTAATCAACACACACCCATGTGGAAAGGGATCAAGAGGGAGTTATGTGTTCCTTACAACCCTCAGCAAAATGGAGTTGCCAAAAGAAAGAACGGGTCTATAGTAGAGGCAACGAAGGCTATGATCCATGATCAGAGTTTGCAAATTTTCCTATGGGCAGAAGATTCCAGAACCGCAATATATGTTCAAAACAGAAGTTCTCATCGGATATTGGGGACTTGAATTAGTCACTGAGTTCAGGGAGAAGGATGTTGTCAGGGCAAATCCGAGTGGCGGATAGGCCCTGAGGTGGGAGAGACCAAGAGGAGGCCGAGTCACAAGGGAAAAATCCTGGATTGGACAAGATCAGGTTGAATGGAAAGTCTATGGGGACAATGCTGAACTAGGAGTTTTTGGCAGAGTCAAGCTGATGTCATAAGGTATCGACCAGGGTATTTGCAAAGGTTTCATCCAGGAGGAGTGAGCACAAGGATGTTGGGTGGAGCTTCTCGTACAATGTTACAGTCAAACTTGGGTGCAAGACGTGCCAAGAGGCAGTGTAATGGACATGCAGAAGAAACACAACAGAGCTTGGGGCTACTCAGTGTGGGTGAAGTAATGCAGAAAGGGGTGCCTTTGGAAGGTACCAAGGTAGACTCAGGCAAGTTTGTAGTAGAACCATCTTGGAGGTGGGAATGAAGAGGCCAAGTATCTAGGGATACACGAAACAGAGTAAGTGCATCAGCAGGTGTAGGTTGAGTTGTACTCGTGGTGGAAGTGTCTTGAATATGAATGGGCATAGGGAGATCCCATGGATGTTGAAATTAGGGCTGACAATTGAGAGGGGGGGTGAATCAGTTGTCTCAAAACTTTATCTTTTGCTGCAACTTATCTTCTTTATCACTTATTTACAGATTAATGATATAACCATGAAAGTATGAATCAACAACACAAGAGCAGAAATATAATCAACACACATAACACTAAGATTTTTACGTGGAAACCTGGTTAAGGGAAAACCATGGTGGGGGCTAACCCACAAGATTTATTCTCTATTAAAAGAATAGAAAATGGGAAGGCACTTGCCTTTGGGTGCACTGCCCAGAGCTCATTGCTCAAAAGAGGCTCACTGCCTACAGAAATATTTATAAGTTTATCATAGAAAGATTGAACTGGAAAACAACATCTTCTTCATGCCAAGGTCAATTCCATTCATGCACACAACACTTCTGCTCTTCCCCCAAACACTTTTTCGCTGTCTCCTCATTCTTTACTGCTCTTCCTCTTCTCTGCTCTGCTCTTCTTCCTTTCTTATGATCTTGTCATTTTTGCACAAGGATGCATTTCCACAACTCAACCACACATATTTATATGCTTCATCAACCTTGGAATAAACATCAAGGTCGGCACTACAAACATCTGACTTAATGCGAATCACTATACTGTTGGCCAAACATAGTTGAGACCCAAACCATCCTCGAACATCACGCCACACTTCATAGAACCTTTCTTAAATCATCCGCAACATGCACAAAGCATTCAGTCGGCCAAGACTGGAAAGAACAGCAACATCCAAAGAGAAATCTTCAATCACGAGCTCAAACCTCAATGCGGATCACCAACACAACAGGGACACGATCCAGAGACCACCACAAGCACAATGAAATTAACAGGAACAATCGCACCACCTCAGATTACTAGAAGCACTTGCACCTTCATCCGAGAACTCAAGAACACCAACTGCCATGACTGTCATACTAGAAAGATTGCTTGCGGACCTCCAAACCATGAACCACTTGAGTTGAGGATACACAATAATATCCCAAACACACCCCTAGATCCGCAGATCATAATCTTTCAATGCGGATCAATCTGGACCAAATTCTTGTCCCTCTGTCACCACTGAACACCTGTAAAACCCAGTTCTACTCAGATGGCCATAAATTCCCCAATTCTTCATGCGGATCCCTCAAATTTTAACTGGAGCAACTTCAGACAATCCTTTACAACACCCTTTGGTCCGCAAACTCTGATCTTCATCTCACTTGTAATACAGAGCAATCTACTTCACTGAGCTGCACTGTCTTCACTGTCTCTTACAAAGAGATATGTAACATACTTGTTTCTTCCGGAGAGGCTAATTTTCTCAATATAATATCCTCAACATACAAGTCTTCTAGAATAGGATACAGTTGACACCAATGATAATGACGCAGAGCACACATGAAAGCTCTCAAAACATGGTGATAATACCCATCAACCTCAATACAAATAGAATAATACTCAAATAGCTTTTAAAACCCCTTTGTAAGGCCCAAATAATTCCAAAATGCATTCAGTAATCTCTATCGGCAAAACATACACTATTGGCCAACACAGAAATTCTTATACTGATGCACTGATACATTCAACTCTTCATATACAAGACTTAACTTACTATTGCTGGTTCCCTTTACCGCTTCTCCCGGTCACTCCTTGCATCATTCAAATTGCACATTTCCCATGTATCTTTATAACATACATTTACACCATACAACCCCCCGACATACAAGTGCAGGATACAAACGAAATGTCCCTGCATACACAATATACACACACACTGTCTGCGACATACAATTGCAGTATACACAAGAGTTGTATACCCAATATACTTTAGCGATATACACAGGAAATGTACATTCTCATACAATTGCAGTATATACATAAAATGTATGTATGGTGACACCACGAACCTTATGTCAATAGATTTCTACTTGTATATGCATTTCCTGACCCGCTACCACCGATGGACCTAAAGTATCTCTGACCTGACTTTACCAATGTAGCCGATCATTCTTTGCATCATATGAAAAACACATTTTCAATGTATCTTCACAATATACAACCGCGATATGCGATTGCAGGATACACACGTAATGTACTCAGATGCAATTGTGATATATACAAGAAATGTATATTCGTTGGGACAACATCAAAATCTTACACCGAGGACATCCTCTGCAACCAATCTCGCAGCCTCTATTCTGTTGAGCCCTAGCACATAGAGATGCCAGGCTCCCTTACTGCGACAGCTCTTCCACAAGTTGGATCCACTGTCCCATTCTGCCATGACCACGAACAAAAAGAAAATAAAACAGAAAACTATGTACAGGGTCCATTCCACTGATTTTGAAGAAATCCACTAGTGGAATGGTCTTAGTCTTGCATCTTCGACAACTGAAAACTAGATTATGTACAGAACAATTTGATACAGAGAATATACACAGAACAATTCGATACCTAGAGAATTTACACATAACATAGAATTTGTAAACACAAACTGACAGAATTTCTATTTCTTTAATCAAACTTCGTCTCTGATCTCCTCTTCCAAAAATGTGTTTATAGTCTCTTCCCATCCAGTTTCAATCGAAATACCAGAGGTTGGAGTCGTTACAACTTCCATATTTTAGATTTTGCTTAACCAAGATTATAAGCCAAAACACTAACTAAACACATGACACATGTTTAGCACACAACAAGACACTTCAAACAACTCAACACACTTGATTTGAACATCCACATACCCCAATTTCCTAAGATGTCCAAATTAATTTATAAGGATGCCAAATTTGTGACACTGGTTCGCATGATGGGGTCTTTATTACAAACATGAAATCACTACAACAAGAACTACATGACAACATGAACAAACATAGAAATGCATAAAACATAACACATATCAAAACCTTAGTCTTCTCCCTCAGATGTATAGTTGGCTTGTTGAAGGGGTGCTCCTGCACCATACTCCCCGGGAGAAGAAATCTCAAGCCCACTTGAGATGAGAGTTTGAAGGTCTACACCATGGTTTGTACTCTGATCTTCAGTCATCCAATCTGCCTCTTAATCAGGTTTCTCCTGCCAAGCCACCAAGTACTCCATGTACTCTTTGTTCCTTGTCTTCTTTGCCACTCTTGAGTCTAAGTTCTTCTTCAATTTTGGTGGATCATGCTTAGGAATATCATCATCTGTTGTACCTTGCAATGGTTCTTGTCCTACATCTGCATTATGCTTGTATGGAGTTAAATCACATACATTGAAGATGGGTGACAATCCAAGGTCAGGAGGAAGTTGGATCTCATAAGCATTTTGCCCACACTTCTTCAAAATCTGACATGGTCCAATCTTCCTCTGCATTAGCTTGGTATATTTACCTTTTGGGAGCCTCTCCTTCAGATGAACCCACACCAAATCTCTAACATCAAATTGTACATCCCTCTTTTTCTTGTCAGCATATGCTTTGTACTTCAATGAAGTTTGTTGGAGTTGGGTCTTGACTTGATCATGCACCTCCTTGATGGCTGATGCAAAGGCTTCTCCATCTGGACTAATAGACTCTCCTGTAGGCAGATCTCTCAACTCCAAAATACCCCTGGGATGAATGCCATATACCACTTGAAAAGGTGACTTCCCTGTACTCCTATTGATGGTGTCATTATAGGAGAATTCTGCTTGTGGTAGGATGTTATCCCACTTCTCTCCATGCTGCCTTGTCAAACACCTTAATAGATCTCCCAATGAACGGTTAACCACTTCAGTCTGCTCATTCATTTGAGGATGGTAGGAAGATGAGAAGGATAAATTAGTTCCAAGCTTCTTCCAAAGAGTCCTCCAAAAGTGGCCAATAAATTTCACATCTCTATCTGACACTATGCTCAAAGGCAAGCCATGTATCCTCACTATCTCTTTGAAAAACAGATCTGCAACATATGAGGCATCACAAGTGGTTTTGCATGGCAAGAAGTGTGCCATTTTACTAAATTTGTCTATTACAACAAAAACACTATCATATCCCTTCCTTGTTCTAGGCAAACCCAACACGAAGTCCATGCTTATGCTCTCCCATGGCCTAGAAGGAATGGGTAGTGGTTGATACAAACCTGCATTAGTGGATCTCCCTTTTGTCTTTTGATATATCACACATGCCTCCACAAATCTCCTCACATCTGACTGCAACTTGGGCTAATAGTAATGCCTCCTCACAAGATCAAGATTCTTATCCAGACCAAAATGTCCTGCCATGGACCCACAATGTTTCTCCCTAATGATATTCAGTCTCATAGAACACTAAGGAATGCGCAACTGTCCACCCTTGAAGAGTAATCCATCTTGGATCAGAAATTCAGAGAACTCAACATGATATTTGTCATCAAAGGAAGTACATACCTTATAGATTTCTCCAAAGTCTTCATCAGCATCATACATGGCCTTCAATGAGTCACTGCCAACACTCTCCAATTGGATCTGATTTATGGTTAGAGCCCTCCTACTCAAAGCATCTGCCACCTTGTTCTTGACCCCTTTCTTGTGCTTGAGTGTGAAGGTGAAAGCTTACAAAGTCTCCACCCACTTCATGTGTCTATGGTTTAGCTTCTCTTGACTATTTATAAAACTAAGGGCCTAATTATCTGTGAACACTATGAATTCTTTTGGCATCAAGTAATGCCTTCACTTTTTGAGTGACTGTACAAGAGCATACATCTCCAAGTCATATGATGAGTATCTCTTCTTTGCATCATTTAGTTTCTCATTGAAAAATACAATAGGTCTACCTTCTTGACTGAGTACTGCTCCAATTGCCATGTGGCTTGCATCACATTCTACTTGGAAAATCTTGTTGAAGTCAGGAAGTGCAAGGACTGGTTGTTCTACCACCTTCTTCTTCAATGTTTCAAATGAATCATCTGCCTCCTTTGTCGAAGTGAATTTGTACTTCTGTCCTCCTTTTATGGTGTCAAGCATGGGTGCACAAACATGACTAAACCCCTTTATAAACTTCCTATAGAAGGTTGCTAACTCATGGAAACTTCTGACATCATTCATGGTCTTAGGAGTTGGCCAAGACAATATGGCACTTACCTTCTCTTGATCCATTTTCAGTTTTCCCTATGAGATGACAAAACCCAAGTATATGATCTCCTCCTACATGAACAAACACTTCTCCAAGTTGATCATTAAGTGCTCTTCATGTAACCTTTTGAGGACCAGGTCTATATGTTTGAGGTGCTCTTCCCTTATATTACTGAAAATCAGGATGTCATCTAGATATATTATGACAAATTTGCCTATGAATTCCCTCAAGACCTCATTCATCAACCTCATAAAGGTACTAGGGGCGTTGAACAAACTAAAAGGCATGACCTTCCACTCATAGAACCCCTCATTGGTCTTAAATGCAATTTTCCATTCATCTCCTGGCCTAATCCTAATATGATGATAGCCACTCTTTAGATCTATTTTTGTGAAATATTTAGCACCCCCAAGCAATCAAGCAAATCTTCTATCCTAGGGATTGGTAACCTATACCTGATTGTTATCTTGTTGATAGCCCTTGAATCAGTACAAAGTCTCCAAGTGCCTTCCTTCTTTGGTGCTAAGACAGCCGGTACTGTACATGGGCTTAAACTCTTGCCAATTAGGCATGTCTCCAACAACTCCTCAATCTACCTTGCTACTTCTGCATTCTGCTCTGGGGTAAGCTTGTATGCTGCCTTGTTTGGAAGTGTAGATCCTAGGATTAGATCTATGCAATGGCTAATGTGCCTTATAGGTGGTAGGGACCTTGGCATTCCATCAGAGATGATGCCTTTGTACTTGTCCAATAGCTCTTGGACAGCCGGATCTATGAACCTTTGCCTCTTCTCTCCCTTGATTTCCTACTGCTGCTCCTTGTTCACCTTTAGGCATGGAATTAGAGCATATGCAACTGCACCTTCTTCTACTATCTCTTTCATGAATTGTTTGCCTTCTACCATCATCACCTTAACTTCTTTCCCTTTTGATTCCACCTCATTCTCCACCAATGATAGCAGCTCTATCACCTTACCATCCTTGGTGATTGAATATGTGTTTCTAACTCCATCATGATGTGCTTTCAAGTCATACTGCCATGGTCTTCCAAATAGGAGATGGCAAGCATCCATCTTGGCAATGTCAAACAATAATATGTCCTTGTATGGTCCAATTTGAAACTCCACCCAAGCCTGCTCTTCCACAACTGTTTGCTGACTTTGAGTGAGCCATGAGACCTTGTATGGGCAAGGATGTGGCAGTCTTCTAAGCTTAAGTTTTTCTACCATTTCAATGGACACAAAATTTTCAGTGGATCCGGAGTCAATCAGAACTTTACATACCTTTCCTCCTGCCCTGCAAGTAGTTTTGAAAAGAGACTTTCTTTGTGGGGGTTCTTTGTCAGGTACTTTCATGGCGGTCATTGCTCTCCTAATCATCAAAGATTCTCCCTTCTCAAGATATCCATAACCGTCAGGAGCATTCACACTTTGATAAGTGCTTGAGCTTGTCACACTTTGACAATCAGATTCTTGGATCAGATTTGTCCTCCTTTCTCCCATTGAACTTGTTGCCTTTTCTGGACATCTGCTAGCTATGTGGCCTTCTTGATTGCAATTGTAACATCTGAGAGGTCCTCTGCCCTGAGATCTCCCTCTAAATAGTGGTCTTCTGCCCCTAAAGTTTCCTCTTTGATTGTAATTTCCCCCTTGAGTTTGACTGTTGTCTCCCTTGCTGCTCTCTTGATTGGATTCACCTTGGTGTCCAAATCCATTTCCTCTGCCTCTAAAAGGACTTCTTCCCCCTCTTTGCTATCTCCATCTTCCTCTACTGTTCTGCTCTTGTCTTCTCTTTAATTTCTCTTCCACTTTGAGTGCCAATTGGTAGCACTTTTGGACTGTCTCTGCGGTATGCAGATTTATGTCTTCTTCGATGTTAAACCTCAATCCATTGAGGTATCTTGCCACCTTCTCTTCCTCACTCTCTTTTACCTTTGTCTTGACACATAGTTTCATAAACTCTTCAGTGTATGAACTGACATCTAACTCCTTCTACTTCAAGTTTTGTTTCCTCTTATGTAGTTGAATGTTGTAATCCAACGAAACATAGGCTTCCTTCACTAAAGCCACCATCTTCTTCCAAGTAGCAACTCTACTCTTTCCCTCTTTCACCCTGTCATCTTGGATGAAATTCCACCAAGTTAGTGCAGCCCCTTTCATTTTGGATTGGGCCATCTTCACCCTTTGGTGGTCTAGTATCTCCTCAGTCTCAAAGAAATTATTCAAGGAATCTATCCACTCCATCACTGAATCAGGAACTATTTTGCCTACAAACACGGGCAGGTCTAGTTTCATATCCACAGTCCTTCTCTCCATGGATTTGAGGGCATTGATTAAGGGTCTCTGGTTTGCAGGTATCTCCATCTCTTCCTGTCTAGGGATCTTCTCTTAATCCCAGTCTTCTTCATCACCAGAATCTTCTTCTCCCTTCTCTACTTTGTCCCTCAACTTTTCTAACTCATCTCTCAAGGCCTAATTCTGAGCTCTAACTGCTTTGCTCTCTATCATTTGCTTCTTCACTAGGACAGCCAATTCAGCATTGGTCATCTTTGCTGGGTACTCTTGTGACCCCTCTTCATTTGACATCTTGTCTTCTTCTTCTACCCAACGGACACTCTTTTGGCTCTGATACCACTATGACGCAGAGCACATAGGAAAGCTCTCAAAACATGGTGATAATACCCATCAACCTCAATACAAATAGAATAATACTCAAATAGCTTTTAAAACCCCTTCGTAAGGCCCAAATAATTCCAAAATGCATTCATTAATCTCTATCGGCAAAACATACACTATCGGCCAACACAGAAATTCTTATACTGATGCACTGATAAATTCAATTGTTCATATACCAGACTTAACTTACTATTGCCGGTTCCCTTTACCACTTCTCTCGGTCACTCCTTGCATCATTCGAATTGCACATTTCCCATGTATCTTTATAACATCCATTTACACCATACAACCCCCCAACATACAAGTGCAGGATACACACGAAATGTCCCTACATACATATGCGATATACACACACACTATTTGCGACATACAATTGCAGTATACTTTAGCGATATACACAGGAAATGTAACTTCTCATACAATTGCAGTATATACATAAAATGTATGTATCATTGTTGCAAGTATGAGGATAACCAGTGTTGTCATTGATGTCAACATACTCATATTACATTAATGAGAAGGATTGGATGAGCTGTGTGCTGAGGATATTGAGAAAATTAGCCTCAATCAGGAACAATGAAGAACAGTGATGACATTAAGGTAAAAGTCCAAGATAAGATGAAGATCAGAAGATGCGGTTTAAAGGGTTTTCAGATATGAGTCTTGAGATGTTCCAGTCAAGATTTCAGAGGTCCACATGAAGATATGAAGAAGTTATGGTCGCTCTAGTAGAACCGGCTCCGACAGATGTTCAGTGGTGACAGAGTGTCACAGATTGGTCTGGTGAGCTCCGGAATTGCATTATCTCATTCTGCGGATTGGAGGGATTGTTGAAGACGTCCATGTGAAGTGAAAACTAGATTTGTTCATGGTTTGGAAGTCTGAAAGCACCTTTTTCATTATGACAATAATGACAGACTGTGTTCTTGAAGTTCCAGATGAAGAAGAAAAGAATTCCAGTAAGCTGATAAAGTGCGGATGTTTTTGATGACTTAGGAAAGTTTTTGGTGATCATTGGATCATGTACAATTCTTATTGGCGGTCCGCATTGAAGTTTAAGTTTACATTTGAAGAATAACCACGGATATTGGTGTTCTTCCTAAGACAGGCTGACTCGATGTCTTACACATCTTGCGAATGATCTTATAGGTGTTTGCTGACTTAGATGATTGTTCCTAAGTCGATGCCTTATAGAAATAAGGGATTGTGAATTCATTTTGAAGTGTATCTTGGTGCGGATAAGTGTGGTATAGCGAAGAGAAGTGTGAAAGGCAGAGCAGGAGTTTTTGGGCTTAAATGGAACTGATCCAGGCATGGTAAAGATGTCAATCTCCAGTTCAAGTTTGTAATACTTGTTACTTTGTAGACAGTGTGTCTCTTGTAGGCAGTGTGCCTCTTGTGAGCAGTGTGCTCGGGCAGTGAGCCCTAATTGGCATTTGCCATCTATTTTTCTTATTCTTCTAATAGAGAATAATCCTTGGGTTAATCACCCCGTGGTTTTTCCCTTGACCAGGTTTTCCACGTCAAAATCTTGGTGTCTCATGTGTTGATGTGTATCTGCTCTGGTGTTTATGCTTTATGCTTTCATGAATGATTAACTGATATGCTATTAAATAACAAAGAGGATTTAAGTGTTTGAATTAGAAGCAAGTTTTGGACGACTGATTCACCCCCCCTCTCAGTTGTCTGTCCTAAATCCAACAATTGGTATCAGAGCCAATTCCTCTAAAAGGAGCTTAATCGCTTGAGGAGATCCAGGATGTCGTCATACAAGAAGGATAGTCCAAAGTTTGATGGAACCAACTTCTCTCTTTGGAAAGGTCGCATGAAATGTCACTTGGAGTGTATGGGAAAGGCGTACCTATCCATGGTCACAAAAGCATATGTACCTCCACAGGGTGGTCTGACAACTCTGAATGAAATCACAGATGCTGAAAACAATCTGTGGACCAAAGAAGCTCTTCTAAGCGCATTAACTGACTCAGAGCTCTCAAATGTTATTGAACTACCAACTGCCTATGAGATCTAGATTAAATTGGAACTTCTGCATGAAGGAGATGAGTATGTTAAGAGTGCAAGGTTGCAGAGTCTCAAAGGGAAATTTGAAAGACTGAAGATGAGAGATGATGAAAATATTACCACCTTTATGCCAAGAGTAAATGAGCTGGTGTGTGGAATTAGGAGTGCTGGTGGAGTTTTGGATGAAAATGAGATTGTTGGCAAAATTCTCAGATCCCTTCCTGTTGTCTACAAAATCAAGGTTGCTGCCATTGATGAATTCAGAGCCCATACAACTGTCACAAGAGACCAATTCGCTGGCAAGCTAGCTGCATTTGAAATGACCGAATTTGGAGATGATCCCCCCAAAAATGAATCTGCATTCAAAGCCAGTGCCTTTGTGAAAGGTAAACAAAGATTTGATCTGGGAGAAAACTCTTCAAGGAAGCTGTCATGGTATGATCAAGCAAGAAGAGACATGGAAGAGGAAGAAGCAGAAACAACTCAACTTGAAGCCCTCATTGCAAAGAGACTGCCAAGAGGATCCGGTAAGTATGAAGGAAAATTACCCTTTAAGTGCTTCAACTGCAATAAGATTGGTCATTTTGCCTCAAGATGTCCGGAAAGATATGCAAGGTCAAATTCTAACAGACAAAGGTTCCAAAAGAATTGTTATTATGTTCATGAAGATGATGATAATGAAGGAGTAACAGATGATGAATCAAAAATAGGAAACAAATCCAGAAATGAATGGGTGTTTATTGCCATCAAGGAAGAAGATCCAATATCCTCTGAATCTGTCAATCATAAGGTTGTAGAAAGAGCTTTGGCTGCCCAAGTTGAAGAAAAGGATGATTGGGTTATTGACAGTGGATGCTCTCACCATATGATAGGTGACAAAAACAAGTTCTTAGACTTGGAAAGGTATGAAGGAGGAATGGTAAAGTTTGGTGATAATTCTGCTGGTAGAATCAGAGGTAGGGGAACTATTTCTTTTGATGGAAAGAGCAAAACTGGTAATGTACTATATGTTGAAGGTTTGAAGCACAATCTTCTCAGTGTTGGACAGTTAGTGGACAAAGGTTATGATCTCTAGTTCAAGAATGGAAGATGCAGGATCTTTGAAAGCTCTGGAACTGAGATTGCATCCGGTACTCAAACAAAAGGTAATATCTTCCATCTAGTCGTTTCTAATAAAAGTTGTATGTTTGTTCAAGTTGATCAAAGTTGGTTATGGCATAGAAGGATGTGTCATGTAAATTTTGATAACATCATCAAGATAAGCAATACCCAGGCTATAAGAGATCTTCCAAAATTGGTAAAACCTACAAATAGTTTGTGCAAAAAATGTTGGGTAAACAAAGCAGAGTCTCATTCAAAAGCAAGGATCAGTCCTCTACCAGATTATTAGAATTAATTCATACTGATCTATGTGGTCTGACAAGAATCAAGAGTATGCAAGGTGATAGATATTTCATGTTACTAATTGATGACCATTCCCAGATGATGTGGGTTACCTTTCTGAAAGAGAAATCAGAAGCCTTTGAGAAGTTCAAAATCTTCAAGGCTTTGATAGAGAATCAAACTGGATTAAAACTGAAATGTTTAAGGTCTGATAGAAGTGGTGAATTCACATCCGGTGAATTCATAGACTTTTGTGAGAAGCATGGTATAAAGAGATAATTATCTGCTCCTAGGACTCCACAGCAGAATGGAGTAGTAGAGAGAAAGAACCGGACCATCCAAGAAGCATCCAGGACAATGATGATGGAAGCAAATGTTCCCCAGATGTTTTGGAGAGAAGCTGTTAGCACTGCAGTCTATACTCTCAATCAAGTTCAAATCAGAAGCAATACCGGTAAGACTCCTTATGAAATTTGGTTTGGTATAACTCCTACTATGAGATATTTCAGAGTATTCAGTAGCAAATGTTACATTAAAAGAGATGAAGATCTAGGAAATTTTGATGCTAGAAGTGACAAGGGAATTTTCTTGGGTTACTCCACTCAAAGCAAAGCATACCGGTGTTACAATAAGAGACTGAGAAAGATGATAGAAAGTACAAATGTGAAGGTTGATGAAGGAATTGAGAAGCCCTCAAGGTTTTATGAATATGATGAAGATGATCAGAATGGTTCTCTGGTTCAAGGAGCTCAATCCCCCTCTGAAAGTCAGATTCAGACTGATCCGGTAAATCAGGAAGAAGAGGTTGTTCTGAATGAACCTGATCAAGAAACAGTAGTGCAAGAAACCCCTAAAGTTCCAAGGTATGTAAGACTGAACCACTCTGAAGATCAGATCATAGGTGACAAAAGCAAAGGTGTGCAAACTAGAAGGAAATTTGCTCAAAATTCAGATGAATTTTGTTTGATTTCAAAGATTGAACCTAAGACAATAAATGAGGCTTGCAATGATGAAAATTGGACCAATGCAATGGAGGAAGAGCTGATGCAAATTGAGAAAAATCACACTTGGGATCTTGTTTCTAGACCTAGAAACAAGAATGTGATTGGAACCAAATGGGTCTTCTGAAACAAACTAAATGAAGTTGGTGAAGTAATTAGAAACAAAGCCAGATTAGTCTGTAAAGGCTACTCTCAAATATAAGGGATTGATTTTGAGGAAACCTTTGCTCCGGTGGCAAGAATTGAAGCAGTCAAACTATTTCTTGCATTTGCTGCCTTCAAAGATTTCAAAGTATATCAGATGGATGTCAAATCTGCTTTCCTGAATGGTGACTTAGAAGAAGTGTACATTGAACAACCGGATGGATTTCAGTTATCTGAGCATGGTGATATGGTCTACAAATTAAAGAAGGCACTGTATGGTCTAAAGCAAGCCCCAAGAGCATGGTATGAGAGGCTGGACAAACATCTTTTGAAGATTGGTTTCAACAAAGGTACTGCTGATAGTAACCTATATTTCAAAATTGATCATGAAAACATCTTGATTGTTGAAGTATTTGTTGATGATATCATCTTTGGAGGAAGAGACAGTATGTGTAAAACCTTTACAAATCAAATGAAAAGTGAGTTTGAAATATCAATGCTCAGTGAAATAAATTTCTTCTTGGGTCTGCAAATTACTCAGACAAAGAAAGGAATCTTTATCTCTCAGACCAAATATGTGAAAGAATTGTTGAGGAAATTCGGAATGAAAGATTCAAAGCCAATGAACACTCCCATGGCAACCGGATGTAAGTTGAGCAAAGATGATGACTCTCCTAAGACAGATCAGACCAAGTACAGATTAATGATTGGAGGATTATTGTATCTCACTCAGACTAGACCAGATATAATGCAGGCTATTGGTCTTGTGGCAAGATTCTAGGCTGATCCCAGAGAATCTCATGTCATGGCAATCAAAAGAATTTTTAGGTACTTAAAAGGAACAATTGAGTATGGCCTATGGTATTCTAGAGATCAAGATTTTTCTCTTTATGCATATACAGATGTAGATTGGGCAGGAGATGTGGATGATATGAAGAGTACAAGTGGAGGAGCATTCTTTTTGGGAAAAAGGTTGGTTTCTTGGCTAAGCAAGAAACAAGAGGCAATATCCATGTCTACAACTGAAGCAGAATACATTGCAGCAATAGGAATTTGCACTCAAATTTTGTGGATGAAGCAGATGCTAAGAGATATTCAAGTAGAATATGAGGGGCCTATCACAATTTTCTGTGATAATTCAAGTGCAATAAATATTTCTAAGAATCCGTTGTTGCATTCTAAGACCAAGCATATATCTATCTAATTTCACTTTTTGAGAGAGCAAGTGAACAAGGGCCAAGTCAGATTGGAGTATGTGCCCTCCAAGGATCAACTTGCAGATATTTTTACTAAACCTCTTCCCAAGGACTCTTTTAAGTATCTCAGGGAGAAGTTAGGGGTCATTGCCCATCCAGTGATGAACTAGGATGCACTGATGTGCATCAGTCCGGTGGATATCACAGTCATATCTTGTGATCCGGATTGGTGATAGGGAGCTGCTACTCAAGGGGAGCAGCTGGTATGATTCTGATGTGTTAAAGTTGCTAGTATGAGCCCTTTGCCATTGATGTCAAAGGGGGAGAGAAGACATGTGAAAAACAAGTGGTTGATCAAAGGGGAGCAGTAAAGAAATAGAAGACATGTGAAGAGTTGTTGTTGATAGGGGGAGCTGTGACAGAAAGGAGAAGTTCTTGTCTTGATGGTTTTTCACATCATATGTTGCCATCAATGACAAAGGGGGAGATTGTTGCAAGTATGAGGATAACCAATGTTGTCATTGATGTCAACATACTCATATTACATTAATGAGAAGGATTGGATGAGCTGTGTGCTGAGGATATTGAGAAAATTAGCCTCAATTAGGAATAGTGAAGAACAGTGATGACATTAAGGTAAAAGTCCAAGATAAGATGAAGATCAGAAGATACGGTTTAAAGGGTTTTCAGATATGAGTCTTGAGATGTTCTAGTCAAGATTTCAGAGGTCCGCATGAAGATATGAAGAAGTTATGGTGACTCTAGTAGAACCGGCTCCGACAGATGTTCAGTGGTGACAGATTGTCACAGATTGGTCCAGTGAGCTCCGGAATTGCATTATCTCATTCTGTGGATTGGAGGGATTGATGAAGACGTCCGTGTGAAGTGACAACTAGATTTGTTCATGGTTTGGAGGTCCGGAAGCACCTTTTTCATTATGATAGTAATGACAGACTGTGTTCTTGAAGTTCTGGATGAAGAAGAAAAGAATTCCAGTAAGCTGATAAAGTGCGGATGTTCTTGATGACTCAGGAAAGGTTTTGGTGATCATTGGATCATGTACAATTCTTATTGGTGGTCTGCATTGAAGTTTAAGTTTACATTTGAAGAATAACCATGGATATTGGTGTTCTTCCTAAGACAGGTCGACCGGATGTATTACACGTCTTGCGAATGATCTTATAGGTGTTTGCCAACTTAGATGATTGTTCCTAAGTCGATGCCTTGTATAAATAAGGGATTGTGAATTCATTTTGAAGTGTGTCTTGGTGCGGATAAGTGTGGTATAGCGAAGAGAAGTGCGAAAGGCAGAGCAAGAGTTTTTGGGCTTAAATGGAACTGATCCAGGCATGGTAAAGATGTCAATCTCCAATTCAAGTTTGTAATACTTGTTACTTTGTAGACAGTGTGTCTCTTGTAGGCAATGTGCCTCTTCTGAGTAGTGTGCTTGGGCAGTGAGCCCTAATTGGCATGTGCCATCTATTTTTCTTATTCTTCTAACAGAGAATAATCCTTGGGTTAATCACCCCGTGGTTTTTCCCTTGACCGGGTTTTCCACGTCAAAATCTTGGTGTCTCATGTGTTGATGTGTATCTGCTCTGGTGTTTATGCTTTATGCCTTCATGAATGATTAATTGATATGCTATTAAATAACAAAGAGGATTTAAGTGTTTGAATTAGAAGCAAGTTTTGGACAACTGATTCACCCCCGCTCTCAGTTGTCTGTCCTGAATCCAACAATGGTGACACCACAAACCTTATGCCAATGGATTTCTACTTGTATATGCATTTCTTGACCTGCTACCGCTAGTGGACCTAAAGTATCTTTGACTTGACTTTACCAATGCGGCTAGTCATTCTTTGCATCATATGAAAAACACATTTTCAATGCATCTTCACAACATACAACCGCAATATGTGATTGCAGGATACACACAGAATGTACTCAGATGTGATTGCAATATATAAAAGAAATGTATATTCGTTGGGACAGCATCAAAATCTTACACCGAGGACGTCCTCTGCAACAATCTCGCAACGTCTATTCTGTTGAGCCCTAGCACATAAAGATGCTAGGCTCCCTTACTGTGACAGCTCTTCCACAAGTTGGATCCGTTGTTCCATTCTACCATGACCAGGAACAAAAAGAAAATAAAATAGAAAACTATGTATAGGGTCCATTCCACTGATTTCAAAGAAATCTACTAGTGGAATGGTCTCAGTCTTGCATCTTCGACAACTGAAAACTAGATTATGTATAGAACAATTTGATACAAAGAATATACAAAGAACAATTCAATACCCAGAGAATTTACACAGAACACAGAATTTGTAAACACAAACTGATAGAATTTCTATTTCTTTAATCAAACTTCATCTCTGATCTCCTCTTCCAAAAATGTGTTTATAGTCTCTTCCCATCCAGTTCCAACTGGAATACCAGAGGTTGGAGTCGTTACAACTTCCATATTTCAAATTTTGCTTAACCAAGATTATAAGCCAAAACACTAACTAAACACACGACACATGTTTAGCACACAACAAGACACTTCAAACAACTCAACACACTTGATTTGAGCATCCACATACCCCAATTTCCCAAGATGTCCAAATTGGCTTATAAGGATGCCAAATTTGTGACACTGGTTCACATGATGGGGTCTTTATTACAAACATGAAATCACAACAACAAGAACTACATGACAACATGAACAAACATAGAAATGCATAAAACATAACACATATCAAAACCTTAGTCTTCTCCCTCAGATGTATAGTTGGCTTGTTGAAGGGGTACTCCTGCACCGGACAACAAGAGTATGTTGACATCAATGACAACACTGATTAGGCACATATTTGCAACAATGGAGTCCTATGAAACAAGGAATTGGAGTGGCTCGATGAGAAGAAGTTGTGACACTGAAAAGAGACTAGAGAAAGTATGCCCTTGTAACATATATTTCTATGAGATGAAGAAATATGAGGTGAAAGCCCTTGTAACGTATATTTCTCTGAGATGGAGAAATATGAGGTGAAAGCCCTTGTAATGTATATTTATCTGAGACGGAGAAATATGACACATCTCTGAGACTGATTTGTGCTTCCCACAATTGGGTGTAGCCATTGTGGACGTCATGTTGAGAGAGTCCATGACTAGACATGATATCCTTGAGTAGGACTTAAGGAAGACTTTGTTATACCGCCCTAGCTAAGAGGGAGTGTTGATGTTTTGGTAGCTTCGGGAGGTAAGCCTAAAGTCAAGTCAGCCAAATCACAAAGCATAAATTATAGAGTGGCAAACAAATTAACAAACATGATTAAAGTTTGTCAAACATGGCATCAATTGGAATAGTCATTACTCTTAAAACCAATCAGGTATATATGGTAGTAGATTTACCATCCAAAGGGATTAAGTAAGAAACAATTACATAACAACATATCTGATCTAAAAATTAACATAAAGCATGGTTGAGGCTCCAAGAATTGGCTAATAGTTGGTCATCCTTGAATTCACAAAGGCATTCACCTTTCTTTTGAGCTCAAATTATCAAATTTGGAAAAAATAATACTAGTTTCCATAATCCATTTACAACTTTGACTGTGCTATAGTCTAAGTACCTTCAGGTGAAAATAGGATAGAACTCCGCTGCTCAAATTTTTTTTTGGTTTTGTGCTATTAGAATTAAAAAGAAATTGGTAACTCTTAAATTTTAATTTTGCTATGCATTATTGGAGACCATTTGCTAGAGGGTTGCTCAGCATACTTTCATCCTACCTAAAGTCGTTCCCTTTTTAGTTTTGGTTCTAAACCATTAACCTCATGACAGCTATTATATCTGAAAGTGTTTATGAAAAGCTTACCCATGATATATGTAACTACTCTGGAAAAAGCACCATAAAATGACCTTTTCAATTGTGTTTTCTCCATTTTTCGCCCTACTGACATCAACTGAATAGATACCGATGTCAACTCACGTGCACCTTTAAATTTTTTAAATGAGTTAGGATATATATGTGTGTTTTCATTTGTTTCGAATGTGTTGTTTATCAAACTTGTTTCTATAGGGATTACAATGGCAGTTAGTTCTAGCCCCATGGGCCAACCCTACTTCAGAATAGACAAATTCTCCCCTTTGAAAATATGTTGAAATGGTATAGGCAGTTCTAGGTGAAGGGGGTTATGTTTGGATTTGCAATGGGTGTGGTATTAGGTATTCAAACTCATACAATCAGGTCAAAGCCCATTTGTGTGGCATTCCTAGACAAGGCATCAAAGCTTTCCAAGGAAAGAATGGTGTATCCATTCCATTAGGGCAAGTCATAACATATTAGTGAACAATAGAAAGTAGATGAAGAAGTAGATCATAAATAAAATCATCCTTTGAAAAAGAAAGGATCTCAAGGAATGAAGTTCCTTCCTCCCTCATCTAATTTTGAACTTGTAGTAGAAAGCAACCTATTTTTGGCCACACTTGAAGAACAACCCATGGCCATTACAGTTAAGAGACCAAAGGGACTATTGGAAATATCATAATGAGCCTTGAGAGATTGCCAATCAACACATTGTGAGATCTATCTATGCATATGGGTTAGCTTTCAATGTTGTTTGCTCACCATATTGGCAATAAATGGTGAGAAAAATTAACGAGACTCTGAAAAGCGTACAAGGGCCCCAGTTTGAGAAGATGTGTAGTACCTTATTGCAAAATGAGGTGAAGCTTGTAAGAATTTATTGAAGCTCATAAGGGATTCTGAGATAGGGTTTTCCATTGTTTCTGATGGATGGAAAGATGCAAAAAATCATCCATTGATCAATATCATTGCAATGTCCCCTAAAAGCGCAATGTTTTTGAGAGCAATGGGTTATGAGGGAGAGGTCGAGAATGATGCATTTATTGCTAATATCCACATGACAACCATTGAGGAAGTGGGGCCTTGAAACATTGTTCAAGTCATAACAGATAATGCTAAAAGTTGTAGAGTAGCCAGTTTATTGGTTAAGAGAATTATTCACACATCTTTTGGACACCTTGTGTTGTCAACTCTGTCAACCTTATGTTACTAAAAACTGACACCAAAACTTCTTAGATCAAATAGGTGTATTATGAGGCCAAAGAGATATGAGTGTTCATCATCAATCACCATATATTATAGGACATAATCAAATCATTCTCAAAATTGGAGCTACTAAAGGTAAGTGAAACATTAAGATGTATTTTAATATTTATGTTTCACTTTAGTAATTTTTAAAAACTTAATAATGTTTTCTTGTTTGTTAATTATTTTATTTTAAATTTTGAATAGGTTGTCGAAAACTCTTTCACCTCCAACACAATCATCTTGAGACAACTTGTGAAGGTTCAAGAGGCACTTTCTAATATGGTCATCAGCCAAAATTGGTCCATATGGAGGCAATCCAACACCAAGAGGGAAATGAATACTAAGGGGATGATCCTAGATGACATTTGGTGGGATCATGCCAAATATCTCCTTAGTTTTGAGGAGCCCATTTTGAATATGATCTGTTATATATTGGCATGGATAGGCCTGATCTGGGAGAGATATATGATGGTGTTGATTTAATGATTGAGAAGATGAAGACCATCATAAATGAGAAGAGTAAGATCTTAAAAAAACTTTCTTCAAACATGTGCACAAAATTATTGAAGAGAGATAAAACACAATAACCATCCCACTACATCTTCTTGCCTTCTCATTGAGTTTAAAATATTATAGTTTTGAGATCCTTTCTATGCCAATAAGGGTTTCCCCATATAGAGATTTTGAAGTTAGCAAAGGGTATAAGGCAACAATCCATAAACTCTACCTTGATCTTGATTTGTAGAATATAGTTAGGATTGAGCTTAAGGATTTTGTACACTCCAATGGTCAAAGCATTGAAGCTCTCCATGACAAGTTTAAGGTTGATGCTCACAGTTGGTGGTACTTCCATGGCCAAGCATTCTCACACCTACAACCTCTAGTGATCAAAGTTTTGTCGCAAGTAAGTTTTATAAGCTTTTATTTTTTAGCTTTGTAGTTTCATTTATAATTTTTAAATTTCATAACTCTAACTCTCTAGCTTTGTCAGGTAATAGGTTGCTAGTTCATCTACATTTAGGATAAATTTAACCACATACTCCTTCATCCACTCAATAAAGTGCAATTGATTGGACTCAAGAAAGGCATAGCACTTAGTGTGCATGCATTTCGACTTGCACCTTCTTTTGCACAAACAAATTGGCTACAAGGAAGGGGACGCGAGGAAGTGGGATATTGATCCATAACATATGGACTTAGATGCTTCCACTTCCTAACTTGCCACACTTGAAGTTGAAGATGAGCCAACCAACGAGCTTGTGAGTGCTAATGGCACTACATGTGGTTCTTCTAATATACAAGTACCTAGATCATAGATAATATATTTCTGATTTTTATATGTTCTTGTATGGACAAACACAAAATGAACCCAACCCCCTTTTTTTTGGACCAATATTAGAATAATATTATAATAAAGTATTTGTAATAAGTAGTTAGTTGACTTTAACGTAACCATAGTCTTAATTACTATCTATTTTTAGACTATAACTACTTTCTATTTTAACTATATGTTTAATAATATAATACAATACTCTCTTCATGAGAGATACGCCATTTTCTTTCAATCTCATTCTTCAGTTTTACCAACATTGGTATTAGAATTGGATTGTGTTGAGAAAACTCAATTAGTCAAGTACAACACCAATCGTATGGAATTCGAAGGAGGTTGAAAGACACAAATCTAGTTATGGGATTTATTTATTTATTTCTAGACATCTGAGGAAAATTATGGATCGTAGGTCATTGTTGTTTCAATCATAGTTTGGAACCTCAATCAAGTTTTAAATAGGATCAAATATTTGAATAACTAGTTTCAACTAGGAAAATATTCAGTCTGCAAGCACCTATAGTCATGAGCATTGTAGATTTCAACACATGAAGGGTCCAAATCAAGGGAAATCGAGTCACAAGGGCATGATGTTTTTTTGCAATTGCTGCTATATTTCACATAGTTTTATCATAAATAGAGGTCATGAAAGGTTTCATAGAGGATTGTAAGAAAAAGAAAAATTGTGGGAGTGAATCACAAGGTTTTTGAGTTGTTTAATGTTGCAAAAAACTAGTGATAGTAGTTAGGTACTTGTAGAGTTTTTCTAAGGATCACAACTAGGGCACAACACAAAAAATTATGGGCTTTTCCAATAATATGCACCTTTTAGGTTGTGAGGGCATGCAAGTTTGCAAAATTAAATTATAGACAACTAGGGCACAACAACATATACAGTCATGATTTTGGACATGTACAATCATGAAAATTAAAAAAGAGGGATTTCTAGTAATGGGTATTTATGTGTTTGCCAAATCATAATCTGATCTACATTCAAAAAGAATTTTAGAAATTTAAAAGGGTTCTTCAAATATTTTTCAAAGGGTTTGAAATTTTTTGGGATAAAAGTTCAAATTGAAATATGTTGGGTCAAATTTAAAAAGAGGGTTTTCAAATATTTTCGGCAAATTTTATTTTTTATGTAGAGGATCAATATATTTTTTAAAAGTTTTGGGAAAAGTTTATTTTCTAGGGTTATTAGTAAAATGGCAAATATTCAAAATCTAGTATTACTAAAGGCACAAAAACTCATCAAAAAAAGCATAATAGGTCTAGAGTCACAAGATACTAGATATCATTGAGTATCAAGAATGTGACAAATCTTATTAGGCACAGAAACAAGGCCTACTACTCATCCAAGTGACTTTGATAGACATTATAGGGAATCCCTACAAATTCTCAAGTTATAAATCTTAGATGATTTAATTGGGTGAAGTCTAAAGTGCTACATTTGCACATATCATGTGGGATAGTTTGAAATATAGATATTAAATCTCCAAAACAATAGTTCTATATTTGAAAAATCTATTAAATTTTCTACTAAATTGTATGAGGGGGGTCTTTGTCAGAGCATCTTTTAAAAACCAAAGATCTTAGGGATCAACTCACCACGGTCAACAAACTAGTGGATGGGTAAGATATGGTTGCTTTGATCATGAATAGTCTACCACCCTTCTATGAAGCTTTGTGGTGTCTTTAAACTTATTGGCAGAAAGCTAGACTTTGAACTTTGACAAGGTTAGTTCATACTCATTGTAGAAGGAAGGTTGATAAGAGAATATGAGTGAATTTTCTTCTAGAACTTTAGAAAGTGCATTTTCTACATAGTTTTAGGGTACACACCTCAGTTCTCTTTCTCCCACTTCACAACCATAGAGAAATATATGGTGCTTCTATTTCCAAAAAATGGGGCATGTAAACAATGATTGCAGGAAAAGATAGTATGATCTATCTCACAAGCATTAGAGTGAAGCTAATGTGGTAGATACTACCAAGGAAGACTATGAAGAATATTATGCATTGATGGCTTTTTTAGATAGTATTAAAATTAGTTTTTAGTTCTTTGATTCAAGTGCATCTAGACACTTCATCTATCAAAAGGATTGGTATGTCAGGTTTATTACTAATGATAGTCACAAGGATTGTGTTTCACTTAGTGATGACAAGTCACATACAGTTGAAGGGACAGGTGATGTTAGACTTGCACTCCATGATGGTATAAAAATTTTAGTATGAAATGTTAGGAATGTTCTTGGTTTGAACAAAAATTTACTCTCTATTAGTCAGATAACAAAAAACTTAACTTGTTATTCTAGTTCAATTTCATGGGAAAGATTGCCTTATTTATGATGTAAATTAGGACAAAGTGATTGCTTGAGGAATTAGGCTAGGCAGTGTGTACAAAGGCTTGTACAAACGTGTTGATTCTATTTTATATGCTACACTAGAGAAACCATGGTTTGGTCATAAATCTAAGGAGGTCAAGACATAAGCTAGTGTTATGGTACCATTGACAAATGTACCTTCAAGTTCATGGGGTGTTTCAATGCATTAGCCTTTGGATGGTTTTCTCCACCTATGTATTAACAATGTAGAATTGAAGGTGTATTCATTTTGGATGAGGTTCAATCCATACAAAGTTTATTTCCAGTCAAGACTTTGTCTCCACAACATTCACTTGTTATGCCTTGGAGGCCCTAGCAGTATTATGAAGGTGAGCTTGACAATGACTTCACTAAGTTAGATGTATCACCTTGGAAGATAGGCAAACCAATTGATAACTCTGTAGCAGAGCATGTTCATTGTATTCCTTTTGCATATATTTATCATATGCCTAATGTCAAGAAGATTGCTTGTGCATATATTTCTTCCCATTTCTGTACATCTCATGAGTCATATTATAATTTAATGAATAAAGCTTGAGATCCTTATAGTTTAGTCATTAAGGGGGTATTAGAACATTAGAATGATAATATAATAAAATATTTGTAATAAATAGTTAGTGGACTTATTCAAGGTGTTGTAACCACAATCTTAACTACCATCTATTTTTAGATTGTTTAAGTACTTTCAATTTGTAGTCTACATATTCAATAATATAATGTGGTATTCTCTTCATGACAAATACACCATTTTCTCTCAATCTCATTCTTTAGAATATTAGAATAAAAATAGAATAAAGTATTTGTAATTTAATTAGTTAGTGGACTTTAATCTAGGTTGTTGTAACCGTAGTCTTAACTGTCATCTATTTTTAGACTATAACTACTTTATATTTTTAATATATGTTCAATAATATAATGTAGTACTCTCCTCATGAGAGATACATCATTTTCTCTCAATTTCATTATTTTGTTTTTACAAACAACCAAATCCGCATATTGAACCCATGAACTCAAACCAATACTCAGATTTGTAACTTAGAGATTTTGATGCAAATAAAATTTGAAAGGACTAATGGCTTCAACACATGACAACACATGATTTTAAGAACTAATTAGTTAAGTTCCATGCAAAAGAACCACTTAGATGAATAAATAACATCAATATAAGGCTTGATGCTATCATTCAACTTCAATTTAAAATCATTGAAATCACAAGCATAATAATGTAGACGTGCAATAATAGATGGAAAGATATTTTAGTAGCATAAGATTAACACCAACTATTATTAAGAATACCTTGTGCTCAAAGCACTTATTTATAGGTTACAAGATTCACAATTTTTGGGACATAGGATAATCATTATTTTATCCCAAAAATGAATGTTTTTAAAAACATTTAAATCTTCCAAAAAAGGAAATACAATACTTTAAAGTAAAATCTAATCCTAAAGAAAGAATAGAATAGAATTAACTAAGCAACCTAAAAATAGGCCCTAACTCCATCCAAAAATATAACCTCTAGAAATGACAACTATTATAAATATCCATGGCCAAAATAACAACTTGATGCATGAATGCTCTATAATTCTAATGTAGCTCTTAGCTCTAAAACCGTTGAATTCACTAACATGAAATCCTAACATGCCAACTAAGAATGCCTCTTAGGGTTTTGATAAAGACTTTAAAATGAACAATCAAATTTGTGCAACATTTTTTATATTCCTTCTTCAAATGGATGAAACCCACCCTATAATTACTTCTATGAATGTTCAAACTACTAGCATATTCTTAGAATTAGGGAGATGATAATAGTGCATAACCTGCCATCATTTATAGCTTGAAGTGGTGTTGATATAAGAGACTGAAACCTAGTCTTTACTACCTACAAAAGCTAGAACTATTGATGGACAAAAATTCTTACAACATTTCCCATCTATCATATTTGTTTCCCTAGGAAGTTGGAAACTTGTTGATACATGCATGAACATTGTCATTATGTATAACAACTATTATAAATGACTAAAACATTATCTTTTGTTGTTGTAGGAGGATGGAATCCAACTAATCATGAAGATCTTGCCATATCAACCAACCCTTCAATTAAATCACACTTGCCAATTCTTTGATCCTGATGTGAGTCATTTTTTTCCACTACAAACTGATTTAGGTATCCAAATCAAAAAAACTTTCCATAGCTAATGCAAGCACTTATTTTGTTCATGTTTATCCCTCAAATGTTGATATGGTAGGACTAGGCACTTGTTTTACATCCTCCTATTAGTTAATATATCTTAGAACACATCAATAACTTGTTTTGAATTTCTTATACCACTCAGAAGTATTGATCCCTACCTAGACACACTTTTTAGGTGATCTTTCCACTTTAACTTGATGAGAACTATCCTAGGCATGCCTTTTTAATAGTTTATACCACTTAATAGTTAGTCAATATACATGTAGCCCCCTTTCAGTAGTCTATACCACTTAACAATTAGTCAATGAACATGTAGGTGCCCTTCTCCAATCTTGCCACTTTAATAACTAGCTTACTACCCAAGCATATGCCCCTAGAGCCATTCATGTCATTTGAAACCTATTACAACCTTCTAGGCACTTAATTTTTCCCTTCATGTCATTAAAAATTGCTCTTTATCAATCTAGGTGCACCATTCTTTCAGCTTTACCACTTAAAACCCTTGATCTCATTGTTGAAGCACACAATTCATTTACTTATGTCACCTAAATTTCATCTAGATCCCTATTTTGGGAGACTTTGTTACTTGAATCTACTCACAAATGACTGAGGTGCCTTCCATAGCATGGTTGCCACTTAAAAATTCTAGTTTAGTCTAGTGCACCCTAGCTCCATCCTTGCCACTTAAGTTTTCCACAAGCTTTATCTAGGCACCTTTCTTATTCACTCAATCCACTTGAACTCCAATCTTTCTCCTTAGGCACCTATTTGATTTGTACCTACCACTTAACAACATGATAAGCACCCTTTCTATGAGGTCGTATCACTTAACATTTCATAAAAATGTTGTAGGGGTGCCATACCTTCATTTTCCTTCCTTTGTCATTCCTTAGGCACCTTTTCCTAACCTCTAGATACCACATAACCCTTAGCCAATCACTCCTTTCATGGCATATTTACCACTTATCAACCTCCTAATTTCTCTAGTTGCATATTTTCCTTGTGTTTTCCACTTGAAGCTTGCAAGAGTATTAAATCCACTTCTAAGGATCATTTCTACCATTAAAGCTATTTGAGTTGTTATTGTTAAAGTGCTCTTTTGAGGCATGTATGCCACTTAGGGACCTGCCAATCACTATTGACCCTATGAATGTTGGTAAGTGGATTAAGGTGAATAAATGATGAGTTTGGTCACATAAATAGGGAAATGGCACTTAATTTTAATTGTTTTTCTTGTTTTATGCAAAAGTGGGTTGGCCCCTTTGTTTTACCTCTATAAAAGTAGGTTGGTCCTATTTTTTCTATCATTGTCACTTACATTTGTCATGTCCTCCTTTCCTTGCATAAGGTTATCGATAAATTGCCCATTCAACACTCATGAAAGACAAACTATTGAAAGTTCCATAGGGATGCAACAATTGGTTGTGTCTAAGCACCATGGGACATACTTGGGCCATAGGAGTTCACCTCAAAATCTCTAGTTTAAAATATTGATGTCTATCCATTGAGTAAAAGGGTCAAGCCTATTTCCTAACACCTAAATAGATAACTAATTGTAAGGTCAAAAATTGTGTACCCTACAATTTTGACACTACAAATTATCCTTATTTTAGTGCCCATTCTTGTAGCATGTTTTACAGATCATTTTAGCCTAGCCTTGGCCTTTGCCTTCTCTAGATTGCCAAATTTCTACATCACATTCTAATTCTTCTCGTTGACCTAGAACTACTTGTCAAATTTTGAGCATTTTCTTTGGGGTGCTAGTGCAATGTACGTACATTTGCACAACGTGCTAGCATCCCATGAGTTTTCAAATTTTGAGCCATTAGTTTCTAGTCCAATTGCCTATTGTCACCTTCTCTAATGCTCGTCTATCCAAAAAATGTCTTCTACATTCAAATGTGACCTTTCAACTTTCCCATGAACCTTTTGAAAAAGTAACTTTTGAATCTTAACTCTCCAACACATGCAACTCTCTCTTGGAAATGCTTGGATAAATAGTCCTCCATTGTTATTGTTTGCTAAAGGTAGATGATGTTGGATTCTCATTAACAACTCTATGTGCTCACTCCTTTCTTCTTCATCATATTGGTAATGTTGTTCCAATAATTTTATATTCTTCTTTAAGTAATATTGTGGTCATTTATTTATCGTATTTGTTTCTACATTTCTCTTTACAAACGTCTTGGTAACCATCACCACCTTTTATCCAATCTCATATACACACTAGGGTATTTATCCCCATAGACCAAGTATTAATGCTTATAGGTTTGTTTATTTTATCATTGTTGTTCTTAGTCCTAGACACACATAGGCTAAGTGCACAAATTGTCAAATCTCTATTTTCTATTTGACTACTCATGGAGGTTGAAAGACCAAACTAGGGGCTTGATCATTCTTGGGAAGCTCTCAAGAAGTGCCAAAACTTTCTCTTGTCTAAGATATAGGTCTTCAAAGCATTCAAATGTATGGTGGTTTTCTTATTTCTTCCTTTCCTTATTCATTTTAATATTTTGTTTGATTTGGCTAGTTTAGATTACTTTTTAGCATTCTTGTGTATTTTGGCATTTCCTTTGTTTTCTATTATTGTTTTCCTTGCCTTCTAATGTGTAGAGAATTTGGAATCTAGAAGAATACTTTTATTTTGTAGGCTTTTAGGATGACGGTGTGTAAATAGGATGCCAATGCATGTTTGAGACAACAATGGATAAGTAGGATGATAGTGCATAGCTAGCATGAAAGCACATCATGCTAGCATCCTGGATAGTGGGTTGCTTAGCTTGTTTACCATGTACATCTTGAATTCTTCTTCTTTTCTATAGATTTGGTTTTTCAATTTTTTTTACTATGTTCTAATAAATTACCTTTTTACAACCTAGGTCAATATATTACAAAAGATTAACAAAAGCTTAATTTCTCCTTTAAATTTTGGTGAACCTATTGCTTTAACACTTAAAACCTTGTCTTTTTCATTCCATTTTCTTCTCAAAACAAAATCAATTTTTTTCTTTCCTCAAAAAAAAAAAATTCGTGCATTTCCTCAAACCCTATTCCATTGTCCTAAAGGAGAAAAATGATGGCCTTTAGCCAAATTGTCTACACATTTATTCATCAATATTATTTTTCTATCCTTAACATGTATATGTTTTCCTCCTTTCTTACTTCACTTTCTAGTTTTGTTCAGAAAGGTGTTGATAAGGTTACTTCTTTCAAGACTAGTGATAATGACTTAGCTCTTCGTATATTGCTCTATTCTCTTCCTCCTTTATTTTCATGTTCAAACTCTATGGATCTCTCATAGAAGATTGGAGCCTCCTTCTCTTCCCTCACTACCTTTGAGAATCTTATTCTTACCATTGATAATATTTCTTCACCACATGGCTCTCAAACCTCTATTGATAATCTTTCTTCCAATGCCTTTGATGACTCTTCTTCAAGTGATGATGAAGCTCATGCTTCTATTGATCCTTTCTCTTTCCAAATTCCAAGATGGACACTTTTCTTGTTAATCCCCTCATCTTTCTTTGGAGGATGAACTCCCTTTTGCAAACAATGTTTAACATGCTAGTATCATTCATCACTTACTTAAAGTCACATTGGTCGAACTTCCTTCTTTGATAGACAATGATCACCATTCTACTGATTTTTTCTCTATTTTATTTGCTACATCAAAGCCATATCTACTAGGCCTTGACTCTTACCATAGTATTTCTCCACCTTCTTTTCCTACTACCACTTCTATATCATTTCTTTTCAGGAGGCATCACCATCTATTTCTTGTGAGATACCTTCTATTACTCTTACATCTGCATGGCTATGCTCCCCTTTATCTTATGAGATTCTTGCATACCCCTCTCCTAACAGTATGGGAACTCTTTCATTTGACAAATATAATGGCCATGGTAATCCATTACACAATTTGAAACACTTCACCATATGCTTGACGTGATCAAACCTATAATGAATATGCATTGGAAAAATTCTTTCCTAGCACATTAAGAGATATCACCTTAGATTGGTTCTACAATTTACCTATTGGTTCCATAAACTCATTTTCTGATGTTGCTCACACCTTCATATCTCACTTTCAATATAACATGGAGCCTAGTGTCTCTCTTACACAACTAAATGCAAAAAAAGTGTTAATAAGAGTGTTCAAGGCTTCACTTCTTATTTATTTTCCTTGCTTGTTCGATGGGGCTTCCATCCCCCCTAATGGACTTATTCTACCTCTTTTTCAAGATAATTTATTGCCACATATCCTACAAGATATGTTGTTTCAACAATTTTGTTCTCTAAAGTCTAAGTTAGATCTACACACTCTTTAGGTTGACCAAATCATTCTAGAGCATCCTCACCTCAAATATGATGAACCCTCTCCTACCTTTCTACCCATGAATCCCCCTTGTGATTCTTCTCCACACACCTAACCTTCTTCCTATCCATCCAAACCTAAACCTAGATCCTATACACCTCTTGTTGACCCTCATAAGCATGTCTTACCCTTTCTCTTAGAGTCCAAGCTTATAACCCTTCCACCTATCTAACTCAAACATCCTCCTAAGCTTATAACCCTTCCACTTATCTAACTCAAACATCCTCCTAAGCATAGTCCCTCATCCCTTCTTTCATGTACATACCATAGCATGTTTGGTCACTCTACCAATGGTTGTCATGCTCGAAAGTCTAAAATTCAAGATCTTCTTGATGAGGGTGCTATAACTCTTTCTTGTGATATGCATCTCTCATCTTGTCTTGATGAAACTACTCCATTGGTAGATAAGAACAAGCCCACTATCACTTGTAAGGCCTCTCTTATACCCTCTATATTCCCTATTCTATCATGACTCATACACTTCTACCTTCTTCTAATGAGAAGTTGTTTTAGTCCATTGCTGACATTCCTCCTATAACTTTTGTATTCACTCATGCTACATCTCTACCTCGAGAGAACTCTCTTCTTCATTCACCTATATCATTGGTTGATTCTACTATCACTTAGTTGTGATGGTACCGATAATGTGGCACACATAGATTTCTTGCTTTGCTTGTTTCTATCCCATGGAGACACAATTCAAGTGCAACCACCTTCTCTATCCCCTTTCATCTACCTTAAAAATAATTGCACACATGTCTTCTATGCAATTATTTTAAGGGGGGAATACATCTACCATTCTCACATTTTGGCATGCTTTCCTAGAATTTGTAGTTTGTGGTCCCAAGTATAGAGTACACTTGGATGTGACCACTCCTATTTTGGATCACCTTGCAACAGAGCATGCTAGTCCAATTGATCCTGCATTTTATCAAGTTCATCTGAATCACCTAGCAATAAAGTACACTAGTACAAGTGATTTGTCTTAGCAATTGATTCTCATTATTCCTAGCGATAGAACAAGCTAGTCCTTGAATCATGCATTTTCTTTTTATGATTCTTAGTGTTGTGTTATGGAGCCTAATCAAGCTCAGAGGTTAAATTTCCCCACTTTTATCGGTGTGGTTTCCCCCCAAATTATTTAACGGGGGTTTGGTGGCAGCGCCCCCAAGATGAGGTCAAGGGGCAACGCCCCTTGCGGGGTCCAGGAGCAGCACCCCTGGTGCACTCCCTGTTGCGATACAGGGCAGGGTCGAGGGGCAGCACCCCCGCAGGGGCTTAGGGGCAACGCCCTCGAAACCTCAAATGACTTTTATTATTTTATAAAGGCGTCGGGAGTTATTTTTCTATTGGCCGACATTAAAAAAACCCTATTTTGTAACTGACATAAGACTTGATAAAAATAGCTAAGGTTTAGGGTTTTCGTTGATATTGTATTGTAGCATTTGTAGTGGTATTGAGTTGCAAGGATTGCTGGTTGTAATCGGTTTGGTTTGCTGGATAATAATATTGGACTCTCTATTGGTGGATGTAGCCTAAGTTTGGGTGAACCACGTTAAAAATTGTCTCTCATTATTATTTCTGTGTATTTTTCATTCCTTTGTTTAATCTTTATTTGCATTTAATTGATATCTTCTGCATTCAATTCCTAACAAGTGGTATCAGAGCGAGTTGTGTTCGATTATCATCTGCAAGAAGGTCTCACGGTTGAGTGGGACTCTCACAGTTAAGTGGGAGCAATGGCGGATGAGGATAAATTGAAGGTAGATTAATTTAATGGGTAGAATTATCAGTTATGGAAGATGCAGATGGAGGATTATCTCTATCAGAAGGATTTATGGAGGTCATTGGAAGGAATAGCCAAGAAAACAATAGTAATGATTGATGAGGATTTGGAACTTCTAGACAGAAAGGCACTGGGAACCATTCGGTTGTGCTTGGCACCATCTGTGTCATTCAATATAACAGAAGCGAAGACAACAAATGAACTAATGAAAGCTTTGGCTAAATTGTATAAAAAACCCCCAGCCTCAAATAGGGTATTTCTCATGAAGCGTTTGTGCAATCTAAAAATGATTGAAGGTGGATCTGTGACAGATCATTTAAATGAGTTTAATATGATTACCAGTTAGTTAACTTCTGTAAAAGTGAAATTTGATAAAGAGGTTAGGACTCTCTTGATTTTATGTTCTTTGCCAGAAAGCTAAAATAGCTTGGTAATGCTTGTAAGTAACTCTATCTTTGGTTCAAATACTTTGAAATTTGATGATGTCATTGGTGTTATCCTTAGTGAGGAAATGCAAAGGAAAACCTCAGGAGGGTCCACATCAGGTAGTGTTTTGAATGTAGAAAGCAGGGGCATATCAAAGGAGAGAGAAAAAGGTTTTGGAGGTCATGGGAAGTCACGAGAAAAATTAAAGGACAAGAGGTGCCAATCCAGAGAACAAAAGGATTGCTGGTACTCTGGGAAACTAGGTCATTTAAAGAAAGATTGTTGGTCTTAGAAGAATAAAGAAGGAGACAAACAAGAAGGCAATAAGGAGGCAAATGTGGTAAGTAATAAATCTGAAGATGATGCTTTGATTCTTTCCTTAGATAATGTTGATGATTCATGGGTTTTAGATTCAGGGGCCTCATTTCATGCTATGCCCCATAGAAGTTATTTTCTTGATTATGTCCAAGGGGATTTTGGGCTTGTTTATTTGGGAGATAGCGAACCTTGTCATATTTTTGGAAAGGGAAGAATTAAGATTAAGTTGTAGAATGAGAATCATTGGCTACTACAAGAGGTAAGGCATGTTCCAAGGCTAAGTAGGAATTTAATTTCAGCAGGGCAGGTAGGTGATGAAAGTTGCACAGTTACTTTTAATGTTAAAAATTGGAAGGTTTCAAGAGGTGCCTTAATAGTAGCAAAAGATGTGAAAGTAGGCACCTTATATCTTTGTACAGGTCATACTGTTCCTTCTACTTTAGTTGTTGTAGAGAAAAAACAAACATATTCAAGAACAGTTGTTGCAGGTTCATAGGAAAAGACTGAAAAAGTTGCTGCAAGTTCTGAGACAACATTGTGGCATAACAAACTTAGGCATATGAGTGAAAAAGGTATGAAGGTACTTCATTCTAAGAAAGTTTTACCAAGTCTAAAATGTATTAATATGGATTTATGTGAAAGTTGTGTGTATGGCAAACAAAAGAGAGTTAGTTTTCTCAAGGATGGGAAGCAAAAGAAAGATGAAAAGTTGGAACTTGTGCATACAGATGTATGGGAACTGGCTCAGGTATCTTCTCTCAGTGGCTCTCGGTATTATGTTACATTCATAGATGATGCAACTAGGAAGGTTTGGATTTATTTCCTTAGGCAGAAATCTGATGTATTTGAAACATTTAAGAAATGAAGAAGCTTGGTTGAGAATGAGATGGGTAAAAGATTAAAATGTCTCAAATCTAATAATGATGGTGAGTATTGCAGCAAAGAATTTGAGGATTATTGTTCCTTTAATGAAATTCGTAGGCAAAAAATGGTTTCAAGGACTCCATAAGAAAATTGAGTGGCTGAGTGCATGAATAGGACAATAATGGAGCGTGCAAGGAGCATGAGATTGCATGTTGGGCTGCCTTTAAACATTTAGGAAGAGGCCGTCAATACCATTGTATATTTAATTAATAAAGGTCATTCAGTTCCTTTAGGCTGTGGTGTCTCAGAGAAGCATGGACAGGTAAGAAGGTGAGTTATTCTTTTCTCAAAACCTTCGGATGTGAAGCATTTGCACATATTGAGTCTAAAAATAGAACCAAACTAGATGCAAAATCAAAAAGTGTATCTTTGTTGGATATGACATTGATGAATTTGGTTATAGCTTTGGGATGTTGAAAATTTGAAAATTGTGAGAAGCAGGGATGTTGTATTCAATGAGAAGGTATTGTACAAAGATCAATTGCAAAAGCATGAGAAAAAAGAAAAAGAATATGTGGTGCTGGATGATACTCTAGATAGTGATGTTCCAATGGTTCCTCATGTTCTGCAACAACAACAGGAAATACCACAAACTCCAATGAATGTTAGATGGTCAACAAGGATAAGTAGACCTCCTGAAAGATTTTCTCCCTCTTTGTATTCTATTTTGTTAACAGATGCTGGTGAATCGGAAGGATATTATGAAGCTATGTAGGTGGATACAAAGGTTCAGTGGGAGCTTGCAATGAAAGAAGAAATGGACTCCTTGCTGAAAAATCAGACTTGAGAATTATGTAAGTTGCCTTTAGGTAAAAAAGCTTTACCAAACAAATGTGTTTATAGGCTGAAAGAGGAAGATGGAGGTAAGAAAAGATTTAAATCCAGGTTAGTTGTAAAAGAATTTGCACAAAAAAAAGTATTGATTTTGATGAGATTTTTTCTCTGATTGTTAACATGACTTCTATTCATACTGTTTTAAGTATTGTGGCTACTGAATATTTGCATTTGGAACAACTAGATATGAAAACTGTCTTTCTCCATGGTGATTTGGAGGAGATATATATGGAACAACCACAGGGATTTGAGGTCAAAGGTAAGGAGAAATTGGTGTGTAGATTGAAGAAGAGTTTATATGGCTTGAAACAAACACCTCGGCAATGGTATTTGAAATTTGATAGTTTTATGGTTGAGCAAGGCTACAGTCAGTGTAATTCTAACCATTGTGTTTATTTTAAGAGGTTGGATAATGACAGCTACATTATTTTATGTTTATATGTTGATGACATGCTTGTAGCAGGGTCTAACATGGATCACATAAGTGAGTTAAAACATCATTTAACACAATCATTTGCTATGAAGGATTTGGGGGCAGAAAAGTTCAAATCCTTGGTATGAAAATTTGCAGAGATAGAAAGAATAGAAAATTGACTCTATCTCACGTTGATTATGTTGAAAAGGTGTTGCAAAGATTCCATATGGAGAATGCAAAAGTTGTCAGCACACCTTTGCCCAGTCATTTGAAATTGACTAAGGAGATGTGTCCTAAGACACAAGAGGAGGAAGAAAAAATGTATAAGGTACCATATGCTTCAGCTGTAGGAAGTTTGATGTACGCCATGGTATGCACAAGACTAGATATTGCACATGCTATAGGAGTCGTAAGCAGGTATATGAGTAATCCCGGATTAGAGCATTGAAATGCAATAAAATGGATTCTCAGATATTTGAGAGGTACATCCAATAAACATTTATGGTTTGGGGGCTCTAATACTGATTTAACAGGCTATGTGGACTCAGATTTGGCAGAGGATATTGATACCAGGTAGAGTACTATAGGTTGTCTTTACTGTAGGTGGGACAACAGTGAGTTGGATCTCTAGGTTACAAAAGGTGTTTGCTTTATCCACCACGGAGGCAGAATATGTAGCTGCAACAGAGGCAAGCAAGGAGATGATCTGGTTGCAATCTTTCATGGAAGAATTGGGAAAATAATGGGCTAACGGTTATTTGTTTACAGACAGTCAGAGTGTCATACATCTTGCAAAAAAATTTTGTCTTGCATTCAAAGACCAAACACATACAACTAAGGTATCACTTCATCCGGTCGGTGTTGGATGATGGACAGTTACGGCTAGAAAAGATACATACAGATGAAAATCCAGCGGATATGTTTACGAAGGTAGTGACAAGGGAGAAGTTGAGCTCCTCTTTAGCTTTGGTTGGTCTTCAAGATTGAAAACAATAAAATCAGAACAACAGGGTCTAAGGTGTTTATTTCCATTGGGAGCTATAGGGTAAGTAGTGTTATGATTAGTCTCCATGTGGGAGATGATATGTTGTGGAGTTTGATCAGTCTCTAAGTGGGAGATTGTTGTTATATGGAGCCTAATCAGATTTGGAGGTTAAATTTTCCCCACTTTTATCGGTGTAGTTTCCCCCCAAATTATTTAACGAGGGTTTGGAGGCAGCACCCCCAAGACAGGGTCAAGGGGCAGCGCCCCTTACGGGGTCCAGTGGCAGTGCCCTTGGCGTGCTCCCTATCACGATATAGGGTAGGGTCGAGGGGCAACGCCCTCGTGGGGGCTCGAGGGCAGCACCCGAAACCTCAAACACCTTTTATTATTTATAAAGGCGTCGGGAGTTATTTTTCTATTGGCCGACATAAAAAACCCTATTTTGTAACCGACATAAGTCTTGATAAAAATGGCTAAGGGTTAGGGTTTCCGTTGATATTGTATTGTAGCATTTGCAGTGGTATTGAGTTGTAAGGATTGCTAGTTGTAATTAGTTTGATTTGCTGGATAATAATATTGGACTCTCCGTTGGTGGATGTAGCCCGAGTTTGGGTAACCACGTTAAAAATTGTCTCTCATTGTTATTATTTCTGTGCATTTTTCATTCCTTTGTTTAATCTTTATTTGCATTTAATTGATATCTTCTGCATTTAATTCCTAACACTTACCAATAGAGAAAGTTAGTCCTTGAATCATGCATTCTCTTCTCATGAATCCTAGAAATAGAATAAGTTGGAGCTTGAATTATGTATTCCTTTTCATAGTGATTTTCTTTCTTTCTCTTCATGTGTACATCAGTTTATTCTCTCTTTAAAGCAATCATTCAAATTATTACATTCTTCTCACCATATAAGAATTCCTCTTTTTGTTGTTTCATTACGCACATAGTTTTTCTTTACCATATACAGGTTGTGATTTTCTAATGCATTTGCTTTGCAAGTTTTGTGCTTCCTGACATCTTTGTGTTGTAGGTCATGTTTTCTAACATATTTGTGTTGCAAGTCATGTTTTCTAACACTATATGTGTTGCAGGGTTTGTTTATTTAACATGTTTGTTTTGCAACTCTTAGCCTAGGGCCATGGGTTCCTCATATGAAGAGTTGATGCCTATCCTTTTGCATATCATTTTATGATATTTTTAATATTTTTTTTTCTGTACTTTAGCGTAGCTATATATCACTTAGTGACATCAACCCACTAAAGTGGAGGTAAAATATAACATCAAAAATTGCATACCCTACAATTTTAACACTACAAATTATCCTTATTTTAGTGTTCATTCCTATAGGATGTTTTAGGAATCATTTTAGCTATCCTCTACCTTTTCCTTGACTAGATTGCCAAATTTCTACATCACATTTTGATTCTTCTCGCTAACCTAGAACAACTTGTCAAATTTTGAGTATTTTCTCCAAGATGCTAGTGTGACACACGAATGTCTATGCGACATGTTAGTGTCTTATGAGTTTTAGAAATTTGAGCCATTAATTTCCTACCCAGCGACCTACTATCACCTACTATAATGCTTATCTATCCAAAAAATACTTTTTGCATTCAAAAGTAACCTTTTAGCTTCCCCATTAACCTTTTGAAAAAATAACTTTGGAATCTCAACTCTCCAACACATGTAATTCTCTCCCTTAGCTATGCTTGGTTGAACAAACCTCCATTGTTGATGTTTGCTAAGGGTAGATGCCACTAGATTCTCATTGACAACTCTATTTTCTCACTCATTTCTTCTTTATCATGTTGGTAATGTTGTTCCAATAAGTTTTTATTCTTGTTTAAATACTATTGCAATCATTTCTTTATTGTATTTGTTTCTACACTTCTCTTGGAGAATCTCATGGTGATTATCACCACCCTTTATCCAATCTCATAAGTACACTAGGGTATTTCTCCCCGTAGACCAAGGATCAATGATTATAGATTTATTTATTTTATCATTGTTGTTCTTAGTCCTAGACACACATAGGCTAAGCACATGCACTCTCCAATCTCTATTTTTTATTTGATTGCTCATGGAGGTCAAAAGACCAAACTAGGGGCTTGACCATTTTTTGGCAAGCTCCCAAGTAGTCCCAAAACTTTCTCTTGTTCAAGCTATAGGTCTTTGAAGCATTCAAACACATGGCGGATTGTTTGTCTTCCTTTCCCTGTTCATTTCAATATTTCATTTGATTTGGCTAGTTTAGATTACTTTTTAACATTCTTGTGTATCCTAGTATTTCTTTTGTTTGTTTTGTTGTTGTCCTTGCCTTTTGGTGTGCAACAAATTTTGAATATGGAGGAATACTTTAATTTTGTAACTTTTTGGAATGACATTGCGTAAATAGGGTGCCAACACATGTGGGGAAACATCTTGGCCTAACAAAACCATTTATAGGTTGGAAAAAATAACAATCCCTCCATTTGATCTAGGAGTCCAACCATGGAAGAACACATCCTTGAATCCCTTACAAAATATCTGGGGTGATCCCAATGATGCAGGGGCATCATTTCATTTCCCCATTAAGTTTTATTTTGCTTAGTGTGGTTTAAGTTTTGTTTGTTGAACTCTCTAAATATCATGTAATCTTGGCATGTTTAAGTTAATTTGTTAACTCCCTAAATTCCATGTAGTCGGTCTCCTATTGATCGGTTGAAGCAAGGGAAGTTAATTGGTTCATGTTCCCGTCACCACAAGAGGAAGTTGAAACTGCCTAAAAACAACCAGGAGGAAGGATCGTTGGGGGAGAACAACCCTCGAAAGTTTGAGAACGGAGGGAAAGAAAGGGAGACATAGCCTGAAGAAGAGAGGGATGAAGGGGATCGACTATGTGAGGGAGGAATCGGGATGTGGGATTGAAAGCCTAGAATAACATATTATGTAAAGAATGTTAAGTCTCAGATTCATTGGATGTGTAGTTTTTGTGCATGGTCGAACTGGCTGACTATCAAATAAAAGAGTCTTGCTATACAAATGTCTTGTAATCGAATGCAGAATGGATCCCATTAACATTATATTGTTGTGTGAGTTTTGTTTGTCACTTATGTGAATGAATGAGCTTTGTCTATGTTCCTATCACCTGGGAAAAAGGTTGATCCAACCGATTAAATAACATTCTGAAACTTAACACTGTTGGTTGTTATTGTCCTCTGTTTCTTCTGTGTACCTGTTTGTCTATAATTAATTGGGCTATCATCACCATGGCTTAAGATGATATAGTAGATTGTGTAGAGAAAAGTCATACAGGAATTCGTTAATGTATTGTAGTTCAAGATAGTCTTCCAACTCATTGAAATTTATATCCATTTATTAGAGGTACTCTACTTCCTTCTAAATATATGTCGCCAAATCCCATGGTTGTAGCACATCTTTAGATACAATGACAAATTTAGACTTTGTTCTTTTGTTGTGCTCCTGATAGCCCTCCTCTATTGTGATATTTGCTCCTAACACAAGCTCACTGACAATTGTTGTGTGTCTATCACCCAATTCTTGATTGATGTATATACAAGCTATTGAAGATGAGGATGAGTCAAACTTTAAGAGAACATTCACTTCTTCCAATTACAACTCTAATGAAATTATGGCACAAGAGAAGAATATAATAGGAAATATGTTGCAAATACTTGATAATTACAAACCATTTAGAAGGTGGGAAAACCTCAAAAAATCTTCAATAAGAACATAATTCACAATACAATGATCAACTACTACCTACTAGCTCCTATATCTAAGCATCATTAATATTGCCAATTTTGGGGGGGATTGGATTCATTTTGTACAAGGGAATAAAACGGGTAGTAAAATAATGCGAAAGAACAACACTGAAAATATGCGCAGAAGAAAAATGCATGATCGCAGCATGGAACAGGGAATATTGAGGTCTATAGTGCGAGGTGAACACTAAAAAGAGTAACCCGAGTCTGTGGCATTTGTGATCTCCAAAATAAATAGAGAAACAATGTTTGTATTGGCGAGCTATAGGAGTGTTTTATTCAATTTTTTTCATGAAATGTGATGTTTTTCTTCCCAGATTCGTCCCGCTCTAGAGTGAACAACCCCATGACTTTGTATTTTGGTAAAAGAGACAAAGAAAAAGTCAAATTCATGTGGGTTCATTTTTTATTCTAACAAACTCTATGAAATTTAGTTTAGGTTCATTTGGGTTCGTCCAGGATGAATCCACATGTCAAAACATGACCCCTGGCTGAATCAACTCAGAATCTAATCTGGGCTTGAACTGGACCCAGATCTAGGGCCTATTATGAGGAACCAGAAACTTAGGGTAATATTAGTACCCTAATCCTAATGAGGCCAACTTAGCTTATCATAATTATACTAAAAGATTTATAAATGATTTATTTAAGGATTATGCTAACCACAAGTTGGCCACATATATCCCAATACAATAAATGGGTCAAGGGCATGGCATGCCACTCTCTTTAGAGAAACATTGTCCTCGATGTGGATCAACTGTGGATGTTTTTGCATAAAATCTTCATTTTCCCCCATAGCATCTTTGATAGGAGAATTCTTCCACTTGATCAAATACTTTGTAATTGTGCTCATTCACAACCCCCTAGTGAGTGTCAAAAGGATTTCCTTAGGTTCCAAAATGATTTTTCCCTCCTCACCAAGGTCTAAAAATTCTGTTTGGGTTGAAACTTTGTCCAATGACCTTCAAGCTTCAAAAATGGAAGACCAAATGTCTTTTCATTCCCTGAAGTAATTCTAATTTGTATGCTACATTGCCAATTTTCTGCAAGACTTAATAAGGGCCATAATATTTGGAGGAAAGCTTGTTATCCTTCTTCTGTTATTTTAGTGGCATTTTCTTATATAGTTGTAATTGCACAAAGACCCAATCTCCTACAAAAGTTCTTTCTGTTGAGCAATGAAGCCCAATCAGACGTTTTTGACACCTCTTTCTGATTGTAACGTCTCTGAGATTCACTACTATTCTCTGACATTGTTATTCATAGATATTCCCTTGTTGGGGTTAAAGATAGTGAGTCTTTCGAAGGTTATTAATTCATTAGCTGTTGTTAGACATTGTAACATTCCCTGTTGTTATTCTCTGAGTTTTTCTCTTGAGGGTTTAAAAATGATCATGAGTCTTTTGGAGATATAGTGGTATAGTGAAGGAAATCTATTGGATCATGCTTTTGATGGTTGCAAATGTATTGTAACAGAGAGAGATGATAGAGTGAATAGTGTTGTAGGTGCAGATATTGTTGCAGATATAACATAACATAATTTATTCTAAGTTTAATGAAAAACAGAGAAATCCCCTGTTGTTTGTGGATGTAGCCATTAAGGTGAACCACGTTAAAAACTGGTGTTCTTTTGCATATGTGTGTGTGATTCTAATTTATTTTATTTGTGTTTAGTTTTTATTTGATGTCTATCACTCAACAAGTGGTATCAGAGCTGGTTGTGCTCGATCGTTTGGCAGGAGAGGTTCGAATTTGAGTGGGAGCAATGTCGATTGAAGAAGGAAGGATCGAAAGGTTCAATGGCCATAATTATCCATTGTGGAAGATGCAGATGGAGGATTTTCTATATTAGAAAGATCTGTGGAGACCATTACATGGTAAGGCAAAGAAACTAGCTAATATGCCTAATGAAGATTGGGATATTTTGGATAGAAAAGCATTGGGAGCGATTCGATTGTGCTTATCTCCATCTGTAACATTTAACATATCTAAAGCAACCACATCTATGGAGTTAATGAGTATTTTGGACAAGTTGTATGAGAATCCCTCAGCATCAAATAAGGTATTTTTAATAAGGCGGTTGTTTAATATGAAAATGGTTGAAGGTAGTTCTGTGGCTGAACATTTAAATAATTTTAATATAGTTACCAGTAAGTTAGCTTCTGTAAAAATAAGTTTTGATGAAGAAGTTAGGGCTCTTTTACTTTTGTCCTCTTTGTTAGAAAGCTGGGATAGCCTGGTTATGGTTGTTAGTAATTCTGTTTCTAGTTCAAATATGTTAAAATTTGATGATGTTGGTATAATTTTGAGTGAAGAAATGCATAAGAAGAGCATGGGTGAGACATCAACATCGGGTAGCATTTTGAATGTAGAAGACAGATGAAGATCAAAAGAAAGAGAAGAATCCAACAGAGCATGAAAAGTCACAAGGAAGATCAAAATCTATAGGTAGAGATGGTGTTTGCTGGTTTTGTGGCAAGCAACGTCACATAAAAAGAAACTGTTGGTCTTACAAGAAATCTATAGAACAACCAAAGGAAGTTGAAGCCAATGTAGCATACCAAGAAGATGCAGGTGTTCTTATTTTAACCAAAGAAGAAATTCCAACTAATGTTTGGGTGCTTGATTCAGGTTCATCGTTTCATGTCACTCCATGCAAGGAGTATTTCAAAAATATGCAAATTGGTGACTTCGATAAGGTTTTTCTTGGTAACAATGATTCTTGTGATATTGTTGGCAAAGGGCATATTTCATTAAAACTGGAAAATGGATATAGTTGGTTGTTATATGATGTTAGATATGTTCCCCAACTCAAACAAAATGTAATCTCAGTTGGACAATTGGGTTCTCAAGGTTGTGAAATTAGTTTTGAATAAAATAGATGCAAAGTTAAAACGGGGGCCTTGGTAATTGCAAGGGGTAGCAAATTAGGCACCCTGTATGTAATAGGGAGTCATGTTGAAGTGGGAGATATTCATCCTACTTCAGATTTGTCATTGTGTGAAATATGGACTGCCCAAAAAAAAATTGGATCAATTAAATGCTGAAACTGATTTTGTTATTAATGATTTTCTTAGTATGTTTGACAGCGAAAGTTTTGGGGATCAGTTAGATGATGGTGAGCAAGTTGATGCCAAAGAACCTGGGATAGATGAAATTAATGGTGATGCCAGTGAAAGTTTGAAGACAAAGGAAGACAACAAAGTTTGTAATAGCAATGAGAGTGAAAATTTGTAGATAAAGAAGATTGATATGAGAGTGAATCTGGTGGATGCTTTGATGAAGATTGTACCAAGGGAGAAGTTTGAGTTCTGTAGGACTTCTCTTGGCATTGTCAAGTTGTGACAATAAACCTGAAGTGGGCGATTTCTCTGGGCAGCTCTCTTGCAATAGTGATTGGACTTCAAGTGGGAGATTGTTGAGCGGTGAAGCCCAATCAGATGTAACTGACACCTCTTTCTCATTGTAACGTCTTTGATATTCTTTGCTATTCTCTGACATTGTTATTCATAGATATTCCCTCATTGGGGTTAAAGATAGTGAGTCTTTCGGAGGTTATTAATTCATTAACTATTGTTAGACATTGTAACATTCCATGTTGTTATTCTCTGAGTTTTTCTCTTGAGGGTTTAAAAATGACCATGAGTCTTTTGGAGATATAGTGGTATAGTGAAGGAAATCTGTTGGATCAAGTTTTTGATGGTTGCAAATGTATTGTAGCAGAGAGAGATGATAGAGTGAAAGTTGTTGTAGGTGCAGATATTGCTACAGATATAATGTAATAGAATTTATTCTGAGTTTAATGAAAAACAAAGAAATCCCTTGTTGTTTGTGGATGTAGCCATTAAGGTGAACCATGTTAAAAAAACTGGTGTTCTTCTTTTGCATATGTGTGTGTGGTTCTGATTTATTTTATTTGTGTTTAGTTTTTATTTGTTGTCTACAACACTTTCACTATAATATTGACCAACTTGCTACTTCATTATGTTTTACACTATTGGCAAGTTCTCCCTAAGACTAGAGAGTATCTCTTGTTGGTGTTGAATGTGTTCCTCAATTGCTCTAACCTTTGGATGTATCCTCAACATAGTTACAAGACTCGGACTTGCCTCGAACTCGACAAGCTGATTTTGGACTCGGACTCAGACTCGGCAAATTGAAAACTCCAAGAAATTCAGAGATTTTTAAGGATTTAAAACTTGTTTCATGCATCCTTTAATAAATAAACCTTAAAGACACAATAACATCATCAAATAGAAGCTAATTTGATCACATACACAAGTATACATCGATCACATAAGTATAAACATAAATTGTAGTTGAAGGAAATAACACACTTAGATATATAAATATTGTCAAATGTATACAAAAGTCATGGAATATGAAATCCATGGCATCAAAAGTTCTAGAATTCAAACAAATATCAAAACAAAAACTAGAAGTCTATGCCACTATGGCTCAAAGGAGCCTCCAACTGCACCCTTCTTACGAAGGTGTCTAAGATAGGTTTTGGATGATGATGCAGCCATAATATCTGCCTCTGTCTCTGTGCCACCCACACCAAAATGTAATGTTTCTGCTGACTCTGCTCGTGCTCTAACCTCCTCCTCTGCCATGGCTACAGCCTTAGCCTCTCTATCCGCCTGGTCAACCCAATCGAGGTCCTCATCACTAAAGATAGGATCCTTAGCCTCAGTGATCCAATCAGATTGTGGATCGACCTCCTCTAGCGTGATGGGGGTGGAGTCAGTGCCCAAAATTTATCTGTGGCGAAGACGAAGGTTGTAATGAACAAAGACTAGATCATTCAACCTCTGCACAGACAGTCTATTGCGCTTCTTGGAGTGTATGTGCTCAAACATACTCCAATTGCGCTCACAACTCGAAGCACTGCATGGTTGGCTCAATATTCAAATTGCAATCTTCTAAAGATTTGGTACCTTAGCACCAAACATATCCCACCATGCATCTGACATGAGAAAAAGAAAAAAATCAATCTCATTATCCAACTTTAAGTTTCAACATTTAATAATAATATAAAAAGAGGAAAATTTTATTAGATTTTAAAACTTAAATTATGCTCTTAATATGATTTTACCTGGCTACAATGTTTACTGATTCTTTTTGCAAATCTCATGAGAAAAGAGATCTCCTTGTGCAAGTCTAAAGGTCTCAAGCTCATGGACTATCTGTATTGAATTAGACGACATCCACTCCAACACTGTGTAGAGCCCACTCAAAACCTCCTCATCTGCCTTGAATTCAGGGCGGAATTGAAATGTCGGATTAAGGTAATAAGTCGTTGTGTGTAGGGGCTTGTGAAGCTGGTGGTGCCATCTGCTATCAATGATCTCCCAAATGGGATGATACTTACCCTCAACTCCCCCATAGATGGATCTAATGGCCTCCTTGGCCCCATCCATGCCCTCATATATGTAGCCCATTGCGGGCTTCTCCCCATCAACAACTCGTAGGAGAACTACTAGAGGCTCAGTGACCTGCAATTATTGTGAAAGTGAAACATTAACTTAAATGTGAACAAAAATAGGCAAATAAAAGAAAAATATGAATAAAAATTAAAACATAATATATAATTAGATTTTCATTTACCTTTACAATCTCCTCAACAGGTGTCCAAAATCTTACCTCATCAAAGATCCAATTTGTTACTTCAGCCCCTGCATTGGTATGAGCATAGGATGAGGAAGTCCACTCCTCATCAACAAACATGTGCCTCAAAGCTTTTTTTGACTGAAGCAAGGATTCTAATGTGATGAAATTTTGTTGCAAATCGGGTTATGCCAGGACAAGCCAACTCCTTTTGTTGCGTGAATTGCCTCATTAGGTTGAGGACCCATGTGTGATTGTATATGAATTTACAAATATTTCTTGCCATCTCCACACATGTTTTGATCCATGGAATCTTGCCAATATCCTCCAATGTGAGGTCAAGGCAATGGGCAGCACATGGAGTCCAAAATAATGATGGGTGCCTCTCCATCAATAGTCTACCCGTAGCAACATAATTTGTTGCATTATCCATCACCACTTGCACCACATTCTCCTCACCCACCTCAGCTATGATTTCCTCTATAGCTTCACAAAGGAATGTGGCATTTTTAACATGTCCTGAAGCATCAATAGATTTGACAAATACGGTGCCCCCTGAAAAAGAAACAAAATCAATGATTCAATAAAGCATAAATTAAAAATATTAATCACTAAATCAATGCATTGCAGGAAGTAGAATCACCTGAGGAAGAAACAAGAAAATTTAACAATGTCCTATTTCTCCTATCAGTCCAACCATTGGTCATGATGGTGCAACCCTTCGTCCTCCATATCAACCGTTGCTCCTCTATTGTGGCTTTTACATTGGCCACCTTTTCTGTCAAAATTGGGCCCTTTATGTCATCTTCACTAGGGGCTTTGAACCTCGCCCCACAAACAGTAATGGCATCAACCATGTTTTGCCAATAAGGAGACCTAACACATGTCACAAATAAATTAAATTAAATAAGTATTGTAAAATGGAGAGTTTAAAATTGAATTCGACATATCTCTAAATATAAAAATTCAAGAGAAAGAATCAAGCTATAAATTTTAAAACAATCAAACAAAAAAGAATTACCTAGCTGCATGGAATGGAATGGTGCAATAGTACCAAAAGTCTCTGATTGCACGTTTAGCTGCATCATGTACGTCCTTGTTCCAACCCATGCTCTCAAGTGATGGTTGGGAACCTGGAGTGGTGCATGGCAAAATATATGAATCAAGATTCCTAGATTTACAAACTCTAGGCCCAAGAACACTACCATTGGTAGTGGCACTAGTAGTAGCAGTAGCAGGTGTTCCACTTCCAACACCTGGAGGATGAAATGGAGGCATGGAAGAAGACTCTCCACTACCACCAACACTTGCCATCTCCTCTATTTGCCTCTTCAATTCTTTGTTTTTCTCAAATGTTTCTAGTTGCACTTTCACCTCTTGTATAACCTCAAGAGGCGCTTTTCCGCATGGGTTAGCATCATGGATTGGTATTTGTGCAAGACGGTATTTCAATCTATTAATGCCTCCTCCACGAAAAATTATTTTGCAATAAAAATATTTTACTTCTCCTTTCTTTTGGCCAGGCATAATTTCAGCATGTTTCCAACAAGGGTCCCTTCTAACTGGCTCTTTGGACATTGTGATAAAGATGATTTGAAAATCTCAACACTGCTGCAATAACATATAAAATTTATAAATACAAAAAAAATTAACATTTGTGATTTATAATTATTAAAGTAATAAAAAAAATGTAGGGTTTGCTTATAAAAACACCTAGGGTTCTTTCTTTGATCTACTAAAATAAAATAGAAAGAAGAAATGAAATGTAAAGAAAAATGCAAATTTTGGTAAAAAAAAACACAAAAAACCCTTCAAAATACAAACTTACCTCTAAATCTAGCTTGAAATCAATAAAAAGCTCCTTCCAATCCTTTGTAGACACCTCTAGATGCACCAAAAGTAACTACAAAGCTGCCCCAATGTGATTCAACAATCAATTTTTACTCTACCTCCTTGCCGGTTTCCCTACAATGCACTCCAAATTTTGCTCACAACTCTCTCTTCTCCTTCCCCTTTGGCTTCAAAATGAAATGATGTTGCTTTTAGGGTGGAGGAGGAGCTATAAGTGAAAAAAAGAACAAATTGAAGCAAGTCTTTTTATGTTCTTTTTTACTTTTTGACATTTTTCTGAGCGGTCGAGTCTTCTTGACGGGAATTGGTGAGTCCAGCGGGTCTGGTGATTTTTTTGGAAAAATTTGGCGAATCTGAGTCCGAGTCCCCCAAACTCGGCCAAGGTGCCTCACCTCAGACTTGCCAAGTTTTGGCGAGTTTCATTACACTGATCCTCAAAGAAAAGATGGTGGGTGGTGGATGGTAATCATATAGTGTCAAAAAAAAGAAATATTTTAGATGAAGTGTGGAAGGAAGTGTTATACCACCATTCTACCAGTGGCAACCATTGCACCCATTTCTCCTATTTATCTGAAGCAAAATAATGCACATAACCCTCTAAGCATTTATTGAACACCTCAATTTGCCTGATGATTATTGGCTGTAGATATAATCCTTACTTGAGTGAAGGCATTGGTAACTTTAATATTTTCACAAAATTTCCACATTAGCAGAAGTGACACTGCTCTAGCACGGTGCCAAAGCATATAGTTTTTGTGATTTCCATTCATCACAAATTTGACTCAGATGTTAGCAATCCTATATGAGGTGCATGTTTGGACTTTAATCAACCCAAATGAATGGTTTAGATTCCTAACGATTCTATAATCTACAAATACCTTTGATATAATAATCTTGAAATAGCAAAACATTTCTTGACAAGGAGTTGGTCCTTTACATAAAAATTTCACTGCAAATGTTAAACTTAGACAAAATTATTTGCATCATCACTAAGGAGATGGTGATGTCAATATTATTGCCATTGTTGATGGTTCTTAGATTTCATTTTGACTGTCAAATATTAAAAATGGATCGAGTCCTTTGCCTTCAATTGTTTTTTAATTAAGCACAAAATGATTTGATTTCATCCATATTTGCTCACTAGTTTTATACTACTTTGCCATTTGTAAAATTTGTAAAATGGTAAGAAATCTAGGGATATTTGTAGATTATACTACTTTGTCATTTGTAAAATGGTAAGAAATATACAGATATTTGTAGATGAAGCATAGAAGCAAGGTCTACATTGTGAAAATTCTATTACAACTACTGATTATTAATCTCCTATCATATATTGATTATTTGACTGCCGAAAAATTAATTCATAGCAAATATTAAAAAATAATATAGCCGCAACTTCACAAATAATCACAGAGATAGAAAAATAAAATATGCAAAATGAACACAATATTTTTGGACAAATTGTCCCTGGAAAAACCCTGAAGGGAAAACCAGTCAGCACATAAGAATTTTATTCAACTGCAGAAAATCAAGATGTACAAAATTGCTTGCCTCTTACTGACAGAGCTCTGGCAATTTTCTTTCCGGTAATTTTCCTTCCCTCGATTGCTCCTGCTAAAATTGCTCCAGCAATATTTTATTATCCAGAAATATTTCCCTTCTCTGGAAATAATTTTCTTCTCTAGCAATTCCACTGCTGCTCTCCAACGCTATCACTGCACCCTTGCTCTCATTGCAAATCAATTTGCTATTGCTGCATATGTTTTTCAAATCTATATTCTCCAAATGCCCATTGATCCTCTTTTATAATCCTCTCATTGAAAACCAATGGCCATGATTTAATCTCAATCAATGGCTAAGATTAATTAGACTCTAACAAACCCTAATGTCTAGAAGTCTCTCGAGAAATCCATTTTCTAGGTACGGAGATAATTATTCCAGTTGTGTTTCTAGCCTCGTAATCACCACCCGAGACTAGAATACCTATCCAAGCTACATTAAAATTAACACTCCCTCTTAGCAAGGAAGGTGTTCTGCATAACACCCAACTTATCTCTGAAGAAGATGAATTTTGCCTTCCCCAATGCCTTTGTCAAAATGTTTGCTACCTGATCTGTAGGTATATACTATAGCTGAACAATCCTCCACTGTACACAATTCCTAATGAAATGATACCTGATGGCTATATGCTTAGACCTATCATGAAACACTGGATTCTCTGATAATCTGATGCAACTCTAATTATCACAGTGTATCACCATAGTCTCAACCCTCTGACCAAACAAGGCTACTAGCAACTTCCGAAGCCATATAGCCTCACACGTTGCCATGCTAGCTGCTATGTATTCTACTTCTACAAAACTTAGAGCCACGAACTTTTGTTTCCTACTGTACCAAGAGACAACTCTTGATCCCAAACTAAAGCAGCACCCTGAAGTGCTTTTCCTGTCCACTGTACTACCTACCCAATCTGCATTAGTATAGCCTATCAACCTGATACCATCACCTCAAGCATATCTGATCCCTTACTTGATTGTACCATGCTAATACTGTAACACATGCTTTGTCGCTGTCCAATGCACTCTCTTTGGCTCAACCATGAACTAACTAAGAGAGTTTACTGCAAAGGATATATCTGGCCTAGTGTTGACCAAATACATGAGAGATCCAATCAACATCCTGTATAAGGTGGGGTCTACATCCTTTTCCTTGGATGAGTCTACCTTCTTCCAATTCATGATCATAGGTGTAGACATGGCTCTGCAATCTTGCATCTCAAACCTCTTCAAGATTTCAATGCAGTATTTCCCTTGTCCAAGGAAAATCTCTCCATCTATCTACCACACTTCCATGCCTAGAAAGTAGTGCATAAGCCCCAAATCCTTCATCTCGAACTCTGCTGCAAGGTCCCTCTTGCACTCCTTTATGAGCCCCATTGAACCTGTTAAAAACAAGTCGTCCACATATAGAACAAGAATGAAAAATTCACCCCCTACCACCAAGTAGTAGAGGTTAGCATCTACCTCACTCTTCACAAAGCCTATTCCCTGCAAGTATCTATCAATGCACTCATACCATGCCCTGGGAGCCTGCTTGAGTCCATACAAAGCTCTCTTCAATCTACACACATGGGTTTCGCTACTGTGTGCTACAAAGCCCTCTGGTTGTTCTATGTATACCTCCTCTACCAATTCACCATTAAGAAATGTCGTCTTGACATCCAATTGATGGATCTACCATCCCATATGTGCTGCAAGTGAGATTACGGCTTGTATAGAAGTATACCTAGCCACTGGAGCGAATGTCTCCTCATAGTTTGTTCCCTCCTTCTGAGAGAACCCCTTGGCCATGAACCTTGCCTTGTATTTCTCGATGCTACCATCTGTACCATGCTTAATCTTATAGATCCAATGTGATCCAACCACTGCCCTATCTGTCGGTCTAGGCACAACCTCCCACACATCGTTCTGCACTATTGAGGTATATTCCTCAACTATCGTATCTTGCCACACTTGTTGCTGTGCAGCCTCCTGATAGCTGGAAGGCTCACTATCTACCAACTGACTAACCAATGCCACATAGTCATTATACCTGGCTGGTTGTTTCCGTTGTCTACTACTCGTCCTAGGAGCTCCCACAAACTCCTGAGTATCCCTATGTGTTTGTTGAACCTCACGGTTCCTCCTGTCAACTATAGAGGATGAAATATCAAACTCCATATCTTCTTGATGCATCTCTTGGATTTGTTGTATCTGTTGCTCCATACTTTGTGAACTCTCAGCACCTGAGCCTGTGCTTGTACTAGTAACTGTACTCGTGCTTCGCTACCCCTGTTCTGGTTGAACAATCCTTGGAGCTTCTGTTGGCTGCTCATTCTGATCATCTACTGGCAAATCTCTAGACCTCCTATATGCCTTGTCCTCTATGAATTTGACATTACGCCTGACTATAATCCTCCTGTTCCCTGGAATAAATATCTGATATGCCTTTGAGGTCTCACTGTACCCCACAAAGTACTCTCTCTCTACAGTCTGATCTAACTTGGAATGTGTAGGCCTTGGAATGTGACAAAATGCCAAACTCCCAAATTCCTGAAGTGATTGACATCTGGCTTCTTCCCTGAGAATGCCTCCTCTGGTGTCATCTTGCCCAATACCTTATGTGGAACTCTATTTTGTATGTATATTGTTGTACTGCATGCCTCTGCCCATAAGTAACGTGGCATATCTTGGTCATACAACATAGCCCTTGCTGCCTCTAATATAGAACGATTCTTCCTCTCAGCAACCCCATTCTGCTGCGGGTTGTAAGGAAATGTCCACTCTATCTTGATTCCTTCCCTAGTACAGAACTCCTGGAACTCTTTCCCTTTGTACTCACCTCCATTGTCTGACCGAAGAAGCTTTACCTTTCTGCCTATCGAATTCTCCACAAGAGCTTTGAACTCCTGGAAGTGACTGAAGATCTCATCCTTGGTCTTCAAGAAGTATATCCAAGTCTTCCTGGAGAAATCATCAATAAAAGTAACGAAGTACTCGTATCCTCTGAGAGACTTTGTTGACATTGGTCCACATATATCTGAATGTACTAGATCAAGAACCCCCTTGGATCTGGTGTCACTCCTTGGAAAAGCTGCTTTCACAAACTTCCCCAACACACATCCCTTACATACATCATCATGCTCTATGCTCACCTCTGGAACACCTGTCACTGTCTCACGAAGCAATTTAAGTGCTCCATGATGTATATGGCCCATCCTCCTATGCCATAGCTCTCCTTGATCTCTAGGATTACTGCTGCTCACTAGTGCCTTAGGAGTATCAAACTGCAACCTATAAAGTCGACCGCTCCTAACTCCAATAGCTATGGGTGATTTCCAATCCTTATGCTTAATTAAAACATGCGCCCCTCTAAAGAGTACATTGTAGCCTTTATCCCGAAGGACAGATACGGAAATTAGATTCATGCCCAAGCCTGGCACATGCAACACATCATGAATGGGAATAGGCTTGCCATTCTCCCTCTAAAGAAAAATAGTCCCTCTCCCAACTAGATTGCACTTGGACTTGTTCCCCATCTGAATCTAGAATCAGTACTCCCTAACTCTTGTCATATGAAATGATGCCCCACTGTCTATATACCAAACACCCTGTGAGGTTGAGCTAGTTAGGCAAGCTATGAGTGCAAACTCATCCTCCATTCTACTAGAAAGCTCATCTACACTTGCTGAAGCTGTCGTCTACTTCTTGCCTTTCTTTTCATTTTTCTTCCTTTGTGGGCAATCATTGACATAGTGGCCAAACTCGTGATAGCCATAGCATTTGATCTTAGACAAGTCCTTCTTCTTCTTACTTTTTGGATTTGATCCTTTGCCAGACCCCTTCTTCACTTTCCCTTTTCCTGTTAGGGCAACGTTTTCCTGTTCCACCTCATTTTTCTGACTATTACTGCTAGTTCCACTGACAAGACTTAGTCTAAGCTCCTCCTGAGTGAAGTCACTCCATAGTCGATCCCAACTCGGTAAGGTGTCTCGTCCATTAATAACTTGAACAAAGACATCCCATTGCTTAGTAAACCCATTCAAGGCTATTCATACTAGCTCGTCATCATTTGGTTTGTCTCCAACAGCTGCCAACTCATCCTTGACAAGTCTAAGTCCGGTGAGGTAACTTGTGACGTCTTCTCCCTTATTCATCCAGGTATTCCTCAACTTTTCTCTAAGAATCAGCTTTCGGTTAGTGGTAGCATTCTGGTATAGATTTAGAATGGTATTTCACATCGTCTTCGCTGTATCTAACTCTGCAATATGCGGAATAATATGATCCTTAACATCGTCAAGAATCAACCTCCTCGCCTTGGCATCTTCTTTCTTATATGCTAAGAGCTGTGTTGCATCTGTAGGTACAGGTACAACAGTGGTGACATATTCCTTGATACCATTCTCTTATAGCAATAAAGAAATTCTGGCTTTCCAAACACCAAAATTTGAGGTTCCATCCAATCTGTCCCGATCTCTTAAACCTGTTGAGGCCATCTCAAAAGAAAATAATAATAATAACTTTGAAGAGGTCAAATTGGGTTTTATAAACCCTAGATTTTTATTTAATATTTTTTCTTTCTCCCTGTGCCTTTTCTGCCCTTAGATCTGTTTTGATACCATGTGAAAATTCTATTGCAGCTACTGATTATTAATCTCCTATCATATATTGATTATTTGACTCCAAAAAATTAATTCATAGCAAATATTGAAAAATAATACAGCCGCAACTTCACAAATAATCACGGAGATAGAAAAATAAAATATGCAAACTGAACACAATATTTTTGAACAAATTGTCCCTTGAAAAACCCTGAAGGGAAAACCAGTCAGCACATAAGAATTTTATTCAACTGCAGAAAATCAAGAGATACAAAATTGCTTGCCTCTTACTGGCAGAGCTCCGACAATTTTCTTTCCGGTAATTTTCCTTCCCTCAATTGCTCCTGCTGAAATTGCTCCAGCAATATTTTATTATCCAGAAATATTTCTCTTCTCTGGAAATAATTTTCTTCTCCGGCAATTCCACTGCTGCTCTCCAATGCTATCACTGTGCCCTTGCTCTCACTGCAAATCAATTTGTTATCGCTGCAAATGTTTTTCAGATCTATATTCTCCAAATGCCCATTGATCCTCTTTTATAATCCTCTCATTGAAAACCAATGGCCATGATTTAATCTCAATCAATGGCTAAGATTAATTAGACTCTAACAAACCCTAATGTCTAGAAGTCTCTCGAGAAATCAATTTTCTAGGTATGGAGATAATTATTCCAGTTGTGCTTCTAGCCTCGTAATCACCCCCTGAGACTAGAACACCTGTCCAAGCTACATTAAAATTAACATACATTTGTTTATGCCCTTCGCTTCATAAATGTTTACTTCTAAAGGGCCTGAATATTTGTCTAAATTAAATGATCCTTTAAAAAACACTGGTTTTTATAAATTATAGGAATAACTACTTCTGAAACGGGTTTTTTGCTAGTAAAAATCTAAGGAAATTCATAGATGAACCACAGAAGCAAGCTCTACAGCAGTTTACACCCTTGGCTTCATAAATTTTTACTTCTCTGAGGACTTGAATAGTTGTCTAAATTTAAATGTCTTTTAAAATCATCATGACTGTGAGTTTTAATAAATTGTAGGAATAATTTCTTCTCACAGATTTCTTCCTACAAGGAAGAATTGGCAACGATGGTGGTTGGAAAAAGAAATCAATAGATGTGTGAGACAGGTGATTGAACGCAGGGAGATGACTGCTGACATTGAAAACTCAGAGGACTATGGCAGTGATCTACTTGGACTAATGATGACTTCCAACAAGAAACAGGACGGAGGAAGTAAAATGATGACTATGGATGAAATAATTTCAGAATGCCTGACTTTCTATATAGCTGGTCAGGAAACTTCAGCAGTTTTCTTGACATGGACCATGGTCTTGCTGGGAATGCATCAGGAATGGCAAGAACGAGCACGGACAGAGGTCTTAGAAGTATGTGGAAAAAATGATCTTCCAAATGTAGACACTGTGAATGGCCTAAAGATTGTAAGCATAAATACTAGAAACCATAACTTGAGTTTATTTTATACAATTATGTTCATTGCATTTCCAAAACATTCCAGTAAAACTATTTGAAAGGTTGGGATAAATAGCAGAGGAAGCTATGCAAAAAGTCCATGTTTCTCAGATGTTCTTGTTTTTATCAAAACTGTTATACTGAAACTTTGGTTAGTACATAAATACATTTTATTCATGTTATTGCAGGTGGGAATGATTTTAAATGAATCCTTGAGACTTTATCCACCAGTAGTGGCATTAAGCAGACAAGCAAGTAAGCAAATGAAGCTTGGCAGGCTCTCACTTCCTGCAGGCACTCAATTTCAAATTCCAATCCTTGCAATGCACCATGACCCAACTTTGTGGGGGCATGATGTGCATGAGTTCAATCCAGAGCGGTTCAGCCAAGGAATTTCAAATTCTGCCAAGCACCCAATGGCATTCATGCCATTTGGATTAGGCCCAAGGATCTGCATTGCTCAAAACTTTGCACTGCTAGAGGTCAAAGTAGTGTTTTCCATGATTCTGCAAAGGTTTTCCTTTGTGATTTCACCTGATTACATCCATTCTCCTGTGCTAGATTTCACGCTTAGTCCGCAACATGGAGTTAAGGTCATCCTCCGCATGAATTAAATTTAACAATGAAGGATCTTGAAGTAAATAATGAGATCACGAACTGCAATACTTTTAAGTTATGTTTCATGTGATTGTGGTACACAGGCAATGGATTTGATATAAAGCATGGTAAAAACTATATATTTTAGCGTGATAATTTTGATATGTTACTGCAATGTACATTGGGTTTTTAAGAAACTTTGCAACCATATTAAGCAAAGCATGCAAGACTTATGTTGTATAGTTAGATTAAAAGTATTAACTATATGGTTATGATTGCCATCACCCAAGGGCCTACGATGAGCTTGCCACTTTTGGCTCATTGGTTAAGCATGATAAACCCTAGAGGAAACATTGAATTTGGCATTGAGCCTTGAGGGCAAAGATGTTATTAACTATTTCAAGACATCTATTTATGATGATGGCTAGGGGAAGAACTACACATAGATAACGGCTAAATTGATCAAATAAATAATCAAGACATAAGAAAGATAAAATGGAATTATGTTGTCTTTTTATAAATAAAGAGATACAAAGATCTATTAATAAAAGATTATTGTAATTCAATAGATGCAACTATCCTTAAAAAAAATTGAATGTTACTAAACTTACAAAGTATAAGATAAGTAGTTTTATAGCAATGTAATAGTGGTATACTTTATAGGGAAGAATGTTTAAGGGAAAGGGTTCTTCCATGTAAATATGAAGACCTTGATCTGAGGTCATAGTCACTATGTAAAGGAGTTTATTTTTACAAGGGGTATTGAAAGAGCATTGTTTCTATAGATTTGATGGTTGGACCATGAGAAATTCAAGAACAAGAATGTACTCTCAGATTTATTGAAATCCATTCCATTAGAAGGATTCCATTATTAAGATGTCTCCAGGAACCTTTGTTATCCTAGTTAGTTTGGCATAGATCAATAGTCTCTAAATTTTTAAGAAATTTATTTCTTAATGATATGCCCCAAGAAGTTGGGCCAAGACACAAGCTCTAGACTTATTTCTATGTTCATGTTCTTAATGTTTAACCCACATTGGCATTGGATGAACATTGTTTCTATAGACTTGATGACTATCATGAGAGATTCAAGAACACAAATGGAGCTCAAATATAGAAATCCATTCCATTAGAAGGATTCAATTATTGAGATGTCTCCATGAACCTTTGATCCTAGTTAATTTGGCATTGATCAATAGTCTTGGAATTTTAAGAATTTATTTCTTGATGATTTGCCCCCAAGAAGTTTGAGCAAGACATAAGTTCTAGGGTAATTTTCATGTTCATATTCTTAATGTTTAGACCACGATGGCATTGGGAGAGCATTATTTCTATAGACTTGATGGTTGTCATGAGAGATTCAAGAACAAGAATGGAGCTTAAAGATGGAAACTCATTCTATTAGAAGGATTCCCTTGTTGAGATGTCTCCATGAACCTTTGTTATCCTAGTTAATTTGGCATAAGTCAATAATCTTAGAATTTTTATGAAATTTATTTCTTAGTGGTTTTCCCTAAGAAGTTGGTACAAGACATAAGTTCTAAGCTAATTTCCATATTCACATTTGTAGTGACTCACTTGGTCATTAATTAAATCTCAACAAAATAATAACATTTAAACATTTAACAAATTGTAATTTCAAAATTATGATTACATAAACTTATATTAGCTAGATACTCAAGAAATAAGAATAGCCAAATAGGTTTTTCTGTCTAAACAAGGCAGTAGTAAGAATAGTCAAATGGGATTTTCTGTCTAAACAAGACATGGAAATAAGAATCATCAAATAGGCTCTTTTGTCTAATCAAGAAAAGAAAATAAGAATAGCTAAAAAGTTTCTTTTGAGAACCAAAGTTTTTTGATATCATATTTAGTTTAGTTTCTATTTTAAGTTGATTTTAGATTGTTGACAAATCAGCAAGTCCTTATTCGGGAGAACTCACTAATCACACACACTCAACCATGTGTTTGGAAACCTCTTTTGTTTACCCAAATTGGCTACATATTAGTGTTCGATAGAATCAAGGTGTATATATATGTAGTTCTAGCTCGACTTCTAAGCTTAGGTGACTATTAAAGTGGGTAAGTAATGCTTTATAGGGTGTTGTTTTCCTAGACAGTTCCTCATTGACTTCCACCCACTATGCTGAAACAATGACCTAGAAGAGTATTTGGGGTTGTATACAGGTTTAGGTTTAAATTATGCTATGGTTGAACACAACATTTTAACCCATAAGATAAAATATATTATCACATGGGATTTACCTCTTAATTTTTATGTATTTAATTTGTAAAATAGAATATCAACTACATAATCTTTCATATAAACTACATAATCTTTCATATAAACTTTAATTAGTTTTAATTTGCCCATAAGTCTATTATATTTGGTAAATTGAATGACACTATCTTTTTAACATACTAATTTGATCATCCACTTTTATGTTTTTAGTTTCTCTCTCACTAAATCATTCTACTCCTATCATTTCAAGATATTGAAAATTACAATCAAACCTATTAAATGTTATTATATAATAATCACCAATATAATTGATAATTAAATAATCTACTATCACGCTTCAATACATAATTCTTATTTATTTCACATTAGTCGAGACCATATGTAAAGTCACCACATTCATCTTAGGTTTAGGGTTATCATGTTTGAGTTACTAATTCTTTCATTCTTCTAAGCTCTTTAGATTAGGAGTCAACCAATTTGAGAATGATTAGTTCCACATCTTAATTAATTATACAAATTAACCATTGGGTATGTGCATGGAAATGGGGGACTAAAAGGGGGCCAAAAGTGGCCACTTTTTTTAAATCAATAAAAACTAATCTTGGATGAGAAATTGAAGATAGCCATGCTCAAAATTTAAAGATGTAACAAGAACAAGATTCATAGCGATCAAAATCTAGTTTCTAAATTAGTATTTTTTAAAAAAATTGGTGGAGATTAAAAGGTTCGAATAAGGGAGCACACAAAGTGCTCCTATTTTTATTACAAAAATATAACATAGCGTCTAGTGTGCTCCCCCTAAAATATTTTTTTAAAAGTATTTCACAAATCACTTTGGTGGAAAATTAACTAACATCACATAGTTTATGCCTAATTTTGTTTTCCTAATATTTTAATAAATATGATTTTTTATAAATTTTCAAAGTGGACATATCTTGGAAAAATAAAAATTTGAGGGTGCTCCCCCCTAATTTTTTTGAAAACTAATAAAAAATTGTTGTTTTGTGTAATGCCCTGCTATGCAACCCTAGAGATAAGTCAACTAAAACAATAAAAAGGCGGATTTTTTTTTTAAATAGAAATAATGTTAACAAACTATAACATAGTCTGATTCAACAAGTTAACTAACATCTCTAGGGATAATATGACTGCATTATTAAAATTAAGCAACATTCAACCATATACAAAAACTCATTACTACACACAAACATGATCAAAATAACCATGGTTTGTTCTAAGTCTAAATGCATCAATTGAACACATACACACACAATTTTTGTAATGCTTATCTCTGAAAATATTGATAGATAACAATAATGAAATTAATTGCGTGATAGAAACAATTTACATATTTTAACTTGGTAAAGCTCAATTTACATAACATAGTATATCACATTCATTGTAATTAAAATGTCAAATACAAATATTTCAAATTTAAATTATACAAGTGTATACCCATTTACCATGGTGCCAGATGATCATCCATACGCCAATTGGAAAGGTGCCTTCATAGCTTCTAAGTCCTACATGGCTAAAGGTTTCCTACTGCACATCTAAAGAAATATTAGTCCTGCATGATTATTAATTACACAATATCAATTCCATGAAGTGACAACCTAAGGCCCTAAGGGCTGACCTAATGTCTTGGGGGCTCATCTATGATGGCCTTGCCTATGTACGCTTAGCGCAAAGACTTCGTAGCTCGGAACTTGAACTTACAACCTCAAAAACTTGTGAGGTAAACAACACATTCGTTATAATACATTCTCTAACCTCAAAATTTTACAACTGTTACAGACAATACATCATACCAATCCCCATATCTATACTTCATTCCATAGACTAATTCACATGGATAGAGAACTTATAAAGGTAAATAGAATCATATCATCTTACCTCGATTCCTTCTACTAGAGAAACTACTAACTTGCTTATCCTTTTCGACTATCATATATAAAAAAAACTTACTCTTACAGTTTCAACCATAGGAAACACATATTCATCAATTGTCATTCTAAAACATTCACTTTGTTAATCGTGCAAGTATAAGCTAACATGAGATAATGAATTGTTCAATAAGCATATACTTATTTGGATGATAATTCAACATCAACCAGATAGTTAATCTAAAATATTCATTCTACATTCTACATCAAATCTTAAGACAAGTTTTAACCCAAATATCTATAAATCAGTTGATCCTCAAACCAATTTCATAATCTTATTCATAGATTTCAAATGATCTAACTACATCATTTCCACGAACAATTACCATTATTTAACGCTTGCATCCTCCTTAATCAATTACCCTTGGAATTTCTAACACTAATTCAATAGAACTTTACCAAAATTGCAACACAACATTAACCCCCTTCTTAACTATGACCTTATCAAACCATGCTTGTACCATCTTAAAACAAATTTATATGAGATTTATAAACATATGTACAAATAATTAATTAATAACACGAATAAAGATCCACTAACTATATTTAGTCCAAATTAATGAAGAATGGTCGAATTCATGTAACGAGCCACTCAATAATAATAAAAAACTTGATTAACTAATACTTAAATGCCATCATTACACCATTACATAGATTTCCATGACACAAGTTTACAAATCAAAAGAATAATAAGATTCAATCTCAGATTACAACTGTTCTTCTAATCCACCTAAGCTCATCAAAATATTAAAATAGGTAATGATGACATCTGCGGTTATGCATAATGAACAATCTATGGTTGACAATGATGACTAAAGTGATCAAATATCTAAGTTGATATATAACAAGAGATCAAATAATATGCAGATCTAATTGATATATAAACAGAGTTCAAATTAGTATACAAACCAGAAATCAAATTGGTATAAGAACATAAGTCAAATCGGTATATATAAATTTAATAGAGATTGAATAATATATAAACAGAGATCGATCAATATTTATAACAAATATCAAAATGATATATGAACAAAATCAATCGGTATTTGTGGGTGGTTGGGAGGGAGCCTTGCCACCCCATGATGGGTGGCAAGGCCGAGATAGCGAAGGTGATAATGATGGCTCACAGATGCAGAAAGAAGGCATGATTGGACGGGATGTTGCATTGATTAAGGTGAGTGTTAGATTTGGCATGAGCTGGGAGTCCAGATGGATTTCGAGAAGCTTCGGCAGGCTTCTTGATAAGCAGTTTGTGGAGGTAGCAAACTCATTTTCCCCAGTTTGAGATTAATGCCTACATACTTTGCTGTTATTTTCTCAGCGGATGCTATTCAGTGTGGTGGTATGGATACGCCAGTGCGTCTAACCAGTCGGAAGCGCTAGATGGCCTTCCTCGGAGCCATCACTGACCTCCGGCTACAAAGAATGCTGCGACGATCTGATGCACTAATGTTGGGGGCGGTGAAGATGATTTTGGGCAGGCTGTTTCTAGAAAATGGAGAACCATACAGGGTGGATACAGACATTACTTCCAGGGCTCTAGCGATGCTGCTCGAATTAGGCACGGACAAACAAATGGTGAAGTCCATCATGCAGGGTGTCTTCAATGCAGAGCATCTAGGGGATCTTGATGTTTCACTGCAGATGGCTAGCTTGGGGTCTGGTATTCCGCGATCTAAGGATTGGAATCTGTTTGAAGACCTTGGTGTTGTCATTAAGCTCTATCCTTTCATCCTGGATGTTAGAGGATTCGATCTGATTCTGCTAAAAGATCAAGCAGCACTGGCAGTTAGCTTCATCAAAAAGGCTCTAGGTCTAGAGATGGTGGACAGTCTCGACTGGGTGGACGACTTCAGGAAACTTCTAGCATCTGCAACTATCTAGTTATATCTACTCCTTCTGCTCCATTTTGTATAGCTGGAACTTCGAATTGCTAGTCTAGGTTATAGTTTGTCTCCTCTACAAATAAGTTTGGTGACCCTATGTGGTCTTTCTCCTAGGATTCTCCATTCTTGTAGATAGACTATTAATCTCTGGCCAACCATGAAAGGCTGATGATATGTATCTCTTTTTGAATTTATTAATATAAAACTGCTATTACGGATCCAAAAAAAATCAATCGCTATTTATATAGAGATCAAAAAAATTTGATGAGTGACAAGTAAATTTTAATTAAAAGCAAATGGTTGGTGTATAGCCAAAACCAACAACCTAATCCACGTCCTACACGGGTGTCTGATTTGTCATGGACACCCTTCTAATTGTAAGGGATAGAGAAATTCTATTGGACGTTGTTGTTGTAATTGCAGTGGTAGTCATACATGCAAAATGTAAAGCATATAAAAGGCTCAGAGAATATTCGATATGCCTCCAAGGACCATCTGTTGGTTTTTTCCCGGACTGGATGCTTATTCCCAGATTTCCCTACAAGGTAGCCATCAATGATCAACAGGATCTCTGGGCCAGGGGCCAACAGTGTAGGAGATAGACTCTATATTTTATCTCCTCTTCTTCTTCAGGCTCTGCAAAACCTAGGGGGGTATTCCCTACTCAACATCCATGAGGATATACATACAAGGCTGGGATGCTGACGGAAAGCAGATAAGTCCTCCTGTAAGTAGACCAAAACTGTAAGATAAGAGCAAAGGGGCTAGCTTTGGGCCTATTTGCAGTTATAGACAGAGGACTGAGGATCCTAAAACTAATTCTAATGTCCTAATGGTTGTTTTAGAGTTTGGTTTTGATTTTATATTTGGATGCAAAGCTGGACATGGTATATAACACAAAGACAAAGCTAGATCGGTGCCTATCCAGGGCCTGGAGTCAGTAGACATACACCTGTGAATGATATGCATGAACAACTAAAACTGGATTTCAGGGGGATACATATGATACCTGCCTTACAGATATCTCCCAATACAGAGTGTTAAGCTATCTATACTTATGGCATCCCTACTGCAGTATACCCTTCCCAATGTTCAATCTGAGAACAATTTAATCTACCCCTTGAGCAGAAGTTAAGAGATCAGACATTCAACACAGGAATTCTATGTTCTAGAGTCTCAAACATTGCTTAAATATCCAGACTCAGAAGAAAGATACATGCAATACTGGAGACAGAATTAACAAAACACATGCTAACATAGCATTTCTCATATAAAATTAACCATGAAATTAGTGGATTCATGCAAAAATGTACAACAAGAGATACATAAACTCACAGGTTTTGCTGTACAGAGCAACCAAATCAGCTGTATTGTATTACAGAGCCAAATGTTCAACTTTCAACCACCACAAAAATGGTAACACCATCTGCCTATATTGGCCAGAAAGTGTACCTGCAGCAATTAATTACATCACAAAATATCAAAATTTGTCGGATACAGATCCTTCAAAGGAATGGCGCTCAGAATTTATCAATGCAGGAGGCAGGAGAGTTGACAGGGAGGCCTCGAGCCTTGCGCCACTGTATGGAAGTCCTCATTCACAATCGAGCAGTTTAATCACTTGTACCGTCACCCATATCCCTGCTACAGTCGCCATTGATGGCTCAACCACCCGCAGCCATAGAGAAATCAGTCGCAGCAATCAAAATGAAGTTCCCACCAAAATGCGTTTACCATAGGTTCAAAATAATGCAGGGAGATTAATCCCACATGCATGGTGCAGAGACCACCTTAGTAGTTTAAAAGCATAGTCACTTGCATAATAGGTGTCGAGTGCTTTTGCCACGCTTGACACACGCTCCTTCACCCAAAAGCCCATCGCCCAGACCCAGGCCATCGGCCAACTCCCAAATCCTCCTGCCGATCTATCAAGTCTCGCCGACGACACCTCCCGAAAGCCTACAACTTCCATATCGGCCAGAGAAGAACCATCGGCCAACTCCACAAAACTCATCCCGACATCAATAGTCTGGCCGATGACCACAAACTACACTCTGCACCCCCGTCGGCGTGACTCCCTCCATCGGAGCATCCAAAAATCCTCTGGCCGACCTCAACAGTCTCGCCGACCGTTTCACTACATTCCCCTCATCGGCTAGAGACTGACCATCAGGCTAACTCTCCAGACTCCCACCAACAATACGAGTCTCCCCGATGGCCACCAAAACATACTTCGTCAGCCAGACAACAACCGTCGGGCTAGCCCAAAATTTCCTCGCCGACATACTAAGTCATCCCGATGGTTCACTCCAAACACGCCCGTCGCCAAGACATAGACCATCGGCATAACAGAAAAGATGGTCACTGACAACACAACTCACGCTGATGGACCCTGGCCTCCTCCTTCCATCGGTGTGACATACACCATCGGGCAAGTCAAAAACTCTTCGGCCAATCGCACAAAGTCACACCGATGCTCGTTCCAAATCCCTCCATCGGCGATATCAACACTATCGGCCAAACCCAAAGCTCCCTAGCCGATGGACCAAACTCTCACCAATTAAGTCTCCACATTCCTCGCCTGTCGGTATGACCAAAGCCATCGGCGAACAACAAAATGCCTACACCGATAGAACTTGTCACCTCGATAGACACATCCTCCTTGGTCCCATCAGCCAAGCCCCCCATCGTCGGCACAACTCAAAACACTCACGCCGACAATACAACACACGCCGATAACATCCATCGGCCAAACACAAATGAAGCCTGTCGACGATGAATATCACACCGATGGCATTTCCATCGGCCAAACCAAACACATCGGAGGGAACAAAAAATAGCTCGCCGATAGGCCAAGCTCTTGCCGATGGACAAGAAGACCTAGGGTTTAAATGAAGAAACCCCCCAACATGCAAGCTCAACCTCTAGGCCAAAATGGGTACCAACAACATCGACTTATGCAAACTTGGTATTCATTAATAATCTAGATTTTATGTATTAAAAAAAATACAGTAGGTATCTATAGTGAAAAATTATGGACATCTCATCTTAAGTTGTATAATCCCCACAATGCTACAATCATCCTAACACAGGGAAATAAAGGTCCTTCAAATCATAATACAAAGGCCAACATGACACTTATGGCTCAATCAAGTCCCAAATCATAACTGGGTTGTAGTCTCATCCAACAAGGATAATATTTAGCCAATCTACTTAGAGATCAAATCAGTGTATAAACAAAGATCAATTCAATATAAAATCAGAGATCAAATATAACTTCTACATCATTGCTATCACTATACCCAACTACAATAGATAATAGCATTATTATAGACTATTTAATAAGAATGCACTTACTTGTAGGTTCTTCCTTCAAATTACTTCCTCTTCACCCCATCATGATCTTCTCTTCTCTCTTATTCCCCTTGAACTTGTTCCTCTTATCAGCGTGAAACACCCGAAGGAAATATTAAGATCTCATTCCCCCCATTCGGCCACCTCCTTCAGATCTATATAGGGCAACTCCCCAAAACTAGTAACATCTCACTCCTGCCCCCTTTAATGGGTTGACAAGTATGCAAGTAAAAATAAATAAACGGCAGTCCTGTAAACTTTCTATGCTAATTTTAGTCTGCACGATGCCCCCCTCTGAAGGCTCTATTGAATGATATGAACATTCCAAGATGAGGGTGGCTAGTAATGGCTTCAAAAGTCTCACAATCGTGACTACTTTAATGCGATGGGATCCTAGATAGGCAACGGTCACAAGCTTGAAGGGCTACTCCCCTAACCCCAAACGCCTTGATATGGCTGGCAGAATTCTTGTTTGTTATACCAATATTGGATGCCATTATGTGGTAAAGAGTCTCATAATTTATTTTAGATCTAGCACCATTTATAGCAGATATAATTATGAAATAAAATGATGTTTAAATGCCATTATATGGCATAAAATTTAATGACTTCAAATGCCAATATCATGAGTTAAGAAGATCTAACACACAGTTAAAAAAACATGTAGTCCGAACACCCTAAAAAAAATAAAAATAAAAAATAAAACATAAAATATATAAGTTGTTTCAATGCCATAATCTTAAGAATAAAGGAAGATCTTTATACCTGATACTAATAAACGACTGATACACTGATGAATTCCCATCAAACTTGTAGAGCTTTTATCTTACCCACATCCATTATGGTCTCTGGACTCCCTTTCTGACTGGTTATGCTTTATGAGTCAAATTTAGTCAACGATCATTGAACTGCACATCCACAGTGGGAATGGAGGGGCACTACATTTTGAATGTGTTAAAATAGAGTCTAGAACGTAAAAATGTAATTGTTTCAAATTTAGATGAATGGATAAAATATGACACAAAAAATATTATACATATGTTTTTGATAAAAAAAGAAGACACTGGCAAAAGCAATTGAAGATGGAAACCTTAATGTTTTTAGATTTTAGATACATTACATGGTTAGAAAGATAATAAAAAGTTTGAAGTCATCCTAGTATTTTTTTAGATTAACATCAAAAAATGTGTAAACCTGGTGGAGAGTATTATCAAAATTTAATTGTTTTTCTATATTTTCTTGAAAACAAGACTTTGGGCATCTAAAATGTAGGTCCAACCCTTTAGGTTGGATGTGTAAGGTAAATCCAAACCTTAGGGCTGGAATTTCCCAATGCAAGTTATAACACGAGCATGTTATAATGTGCTCGCATTTCTAATTACTTGAAAAATGAGCAATGGTCTACAAAAAGGAAAAACCCATGATTTTGGACCAACATGCTCTATTTATACTTGTGCACTACACTTTTTGTGACATAGAATCAAACTTTTGATACTTTTGAGGAAACTACAATAATTAGTTAATAAAATTATCTCACTTTATGTTCTTGTATTGACGTAGAAGATTCTAATTGCATGTTTTTAAATCAAATTTGATATATCAATCATTATTTTCATGTTTGGAGGAATTGGAATAATTGTTTAACAAACTTAACTAATTTATTGTCTTACATTGACAAAAAAAATCTAATTTCATGTTTTGTATTTGAATTTGATAAATTATGAACTATTGTTTTCATTATTTTGATCAATTGTGTTAGATTGATATAGAATTCAACATCATGCCAAGTAAATGACCAAAAACTCAAACACCAGAGGAGTTTGAAGTTGAGAATATGAAGAAAAGAGAATGAATGAGACAACTTCGTGAAAATAAGAAATTGAACTCCATAGATGAAGATATACCATCTTTATCTATTGAATTAGATTATGAAGCATCCAAGAAAGAGAAGGATTTGGAGAAACAAGGGCAACGAATGCAAAACATTCATGCAAGTAAGAAAATGAATTTGGGAGTTGAAGGTACATCATCTTTTCCATCTTAATTTGATATTTTAGAAAATCTTCAATCACTAATTAAAAATGATGATCCAATTTCAAATGTAAATATAGATGTTACACCAATTGATCAATTGTTTAATGAGAAAAATTATTTAATGAGTTAAGTTTTCCATTGAAAAAACCTCCTACAATTTTACATAAAAAATCTATGCTTTTTATTGAAATTGATGAGAACATTCTAACACCAATGCCTAATAAGATTTCCAAACATACTTGTAGAAGAAATGTTAATAAAATATGGAAAATAGTTTTTGAAACCTTAAGTGAAATTGGAAGATGTCAATTGTTTGTTGAAATGATAAAAAAATTTAAGTTTAGACCCATCATGAAGATTCTTGGTCTAAGAAAATCAAATACTAATAGTGAAAAATCTAATCAATGCATATCAAAGCATTAGTTCAACCTTATGCACCAAAGATAATAATGCTACATGACATGTAATTACATCAACTATAGTAAGTAATCAAACAAAGAAATCTCACTTAATAAGGAAAACAAGTCAGTTCCACTAAAAATAAGTAGAAAACCACTAATGAAAGTCATTGGGAGGCATGAAAGAGTTGAGGACCTGAATAGAAATGAACTATGAACATTATCTGGTAGACTCCCATGAAAAGATAAAGTCATAGTTGAAGCCTTAAAAATATTATTTAAACAATTATGAAAAAAAAACAAAAGAATATCACCTAATCAAAGAGATATTGTAAAAAGGAGAATTAGTTGTCAAAACTATGAGCCACATCCAAAGCATTTTTTGGATATGACTCAAACACAATTTTTCTCTAAATTTATAGAAATTTATCGTCAAATAAAAATTAGTCAAAGATATTTTGAAATAGAAAAAAAAATTATGTCAAAATAAATCACACACAGCTTCTTGTTGTAGAGTCCACATTAAATTTTCTATGCATTATGATTTTTTTCAACATATATGTGTATTTTTACATACTAATGAAATTTTGTAGGAGTGTATGATAGAAGCTCCACCTAAATTGGTAAGATCATTTCAAGAATTTTTGTGAAAGATTAAATGGATAATATTTTATAAGAAATCATGTTTGGATCAAACATGTGATAGTTGTGGTGGTTTGCAATGCTTAATAAATTGTGTACACATGAAGAATACACATGTGATTGGAAATGAACTAGTAAGTTTAGAAAATATAAGTCAATAGCCTACACTCTAAAAGATGGTAAAGAAGCAAAAAAGTGTGAATTTGCGAGTGAAGAAATACTAGTATTTAAATTCATGCCTATTTTTTGAGAAAAGATAGTGTATGAGTATGAAAAGCATACACATAGAGGTCGATGATTGGACTTGCAATTAACATTATGCAAAGACACATTTCATTTTCATATGATCATGTTAATTGTAGACTTTGCATAGAATTGTACACTACAACCACAAAATGAAGTTCAATCACAATACTACAACTTCATGCTCAAGTTGCTATATTTATGCATATAGCATGTTCATTCATACACATGATAATATAAAGGAAGAAAGAAAAATCTTGAGGGAGTATCAATTTTATATTAATGATAATCGCACACCTTCTATAGATTTTGTGTAAGGTTGCTTTCAGATATTCTATGGTATTTTGAGTAGCAGGAATATCACTTTATGTCAATATATTGAATATGATTATATAATTTACATCACAATTCAAGAACTCATAGATGCTCTACCAGTTGAGTAGGATGCATATGATATGTGGTGTTCAACACATATGGAATATATCTAAGGTCGGGCATGGAAAAATGGAGCATGATGTTGCAGGAGTATGTACTAAAAGAGCCTTAGCATGAGAAGAGTTGAAGTACAAAGATAGTGTGAAGTTGACAGGTGTAGCATCCATCATCGAATAGTGTAACTCTACATTGAGTCCAAGTAATGAAGGTAAGTCTATAATTCATAGATTTTTTTGGTTAGTAAAAGAAGTTAACATTACAAAATATGAAGATTGATGTATAGTGATAGGATCGAGTGAGTTCCACTCTTTTAGAAGCTCAAATATAGCTATGAGGAAGATGACATGCTTTTATTTCTCATGTACATATTTTTCTTGGAATGAGTATGAGTCAAAAGAGTGGGTCAATGAATGGTGTGCTAAAACTTTAATCCCACTTGAAATATATTTGCCTCCAAGAGCACTACAACTCATGGAGATGGAATCATAAGATAACTTTGATCATGTTTCAGATCTAGTTCAACTAGGTATTATAGATGCATTACTTAATGAAAATTAATATTTTAGATTATGACGTAATATTTTTATATCATTTATTGAATTAATTTTTTTTGTACAATTTAATGTAGGGCATGTTTATGCAATTATTGCAAGTGAAAATAATGATGAAGGAATGGATTATTATTTGTGTCATTGTGTTGAGGAAAAAAAGAAATTGGCAACCCCTATCATAGATGGAGAAGACGTTGAATATCCTATAGGATGGATGGTTGTTATTGGAACATGGCTTAGAAGGTACCCAATGAAGAAGTCTAATATGTGATTGTTCAAAGACATTGACACACATAGGAAAATTCATTATTATTATAACCTTGTGGCATCGAATGTTTAATTGATCAAATATGGGGGTAAATTGTTGAATAAGAACTTGTGGAAAGTTCATGAATCTGACCATGAATCAATACTCAACACCATAAAGAGTAGATTAGACCCACATGGTTCATTGGAGTGAATTGGTGAAATGAAACAAAGGTATGTTATGTACTTCTTAAGTTTTGTGATTTGAGTATTTTTTTTCTTTTTCTTTTATTTATTTACTTCTAGTAGTGTTATTAATGTAGGTTAATGGTGCCAAACAAGCTTCCCCTTCTCATGGTTGGTACTACTACTAGAGAATTTTATATTCTTAAAGTGAAGAGAAGCTTTAAAAAGTAATAATAAACATACAATTTTCAAAACAATTACCAATAATCCATCATTCAAATTAGTTGTTTATCTATAGGGTTAAATGGTAAGGTCCACTATTTAGGGTTTACAGTTTAAATTTCATATGTTTATGGTTTAACTTTGAATGTTTAGTTAGGGAGAGGAAGAGAGAGAGAGAGACATTTGCCCACATTTTCTTATCCTCATTTCACCTTCTATATGGTTTCCATGCTTTGCTTATCCTCCTTTCACCTTTAGTTTCATTCAGTGAAAGCGTGATAGGAATGAAATTTTACATTTTGAACCTTTTGAGACCAAGTCAATAGTTCCAACATGTCAGGGTGGGTGGGTGAATGCTTGTGGAAGTTTCTTTTCAGTGGATAAGCATCCCAATCTTTCTAGGCTTCATTGGACTGAGAGAGTATCTTAAGAGCCCTAAGACCAAAAAGTTATTAAACTTTGGCCTAACTAGTCTCTCAAATCATGGCACCTAAGAATGTTTCATTTTCACAAACAGGTGGATGTTGGGTCCACCTAAAAATAACTAACTCAATTTTTGCCAACTCAAATTCATTTTCCCATGGTGGCAACGAACACAATGTTGCAAAATGATTCAGTTTCATTCATGAAAGGGTGCTAGGAGTGAAATTTTGCATTCTACACCTCTTGGGATCAAACCAATGGTGCCAACATGTCAGGATGGGCTAGTGAATGCTAGTGGAGGTCTCTTTTCAGTGGCCAAGTATCCCAATACTTCTAGGATACACAGTTTGAGCAAAGACTCTTAAGAGCCCTAAGACCAAAAAGGTGCCAAACTTTGGCGCAACTTTTCTCTCAAATTATTGTACCTAAGAATGTCTTATTTGCAGGTACAGGTGGATTTCAGATCTACTTACAAATACCTAACTCAATTTTTTTTGCCCATAGTGGCAATGAACACAATGTTTCAAAAATATCTAGTTTCATTTAGTGAAAGGGTGGTAGGAGTGAAATTTTACATTCCACACCTCCTAGGATAGAAGAGATGATTCTTAACACATCAGGGTGGGTGGGTGAATGCTACTAGAAGTCTATTTTCAATGGCCAAGCATCCTAATCCTTCTGGGCTACATTTGATTAAGAGAGTCTCTTAAGAGCCCTAAGACCAAAAAGGTTCCAAACTTTGGCCCAACTATTGTCTCAAATCATGGCACCTATGAATGTCTTGTTTGCATGTATAGGTGGATTTTAGGTCCAGCTATAAATACCTAACTCAATTTTTATGAACTTGAATTTGTTTGCCTGCGGTGGCAACAAACACACTATTACAAAATGCTTTTAGTTTTGTTCAGTGAAAGGTATGAATTGACAATGTCAACATGTTGAGATGGGTAAGTGAATGCTACTATAGGCCTATTTCAATGGCCAAGCATCCCAACCCTTTCAAGCTATACGGTTTTAGCAAACTCTCTTAAGAGCTAAAAGACAAAAAAGGTGCTAAACTTTAGCCTGACGGTTCTCTTAAATCATGGCACCTAGGAATGTCTCATTTGCATGTTACAGGTGGATGTCAGGTCTAGCTACAAATACCTACCTTTTTTTTTACTAACTCAAATTCATTTGCCCACGGTGGCAACAAACACAATATTACAAAATGCTTTAGTTTCATTTATTGAAAGGGTGCTAGGAGTAAAAATTTACATTCCACACCTCTTGTGACCAAACTTTATGAGGCCAACACATCAAGGTGGGTGGGTGAATACTACTAGAGGTTTCTTTTGGGTGGCCAAGCATCCCAATCCTTCTAGGATACACAGGTTTGATAAAGTCTCTTAAGATCCCTAAGACCAAAAAGGTGTCAAATTTTGCTCAAATTTCTCTCAAATTATGGCACCTATAAATGTCTTGTTTACACATATTAGTGAATGTTGTGTCCACCTAAAAATTGTTACTCATATGGGTCCTATGGTTTTCATTGATGTCAACACTATTATGGATGTGTAATAAGTGTTCATGGTTGGATGTCATGCTCCTGAAGAAAGAAGACACATTAAGATGGAAGTAGAAGTATTGACATGGCCAGATGACCAGAATGATCCATTCTACTAAGGTCTGGCCTATGGAAGTTGGTGATAGTTTCTGCCTCAACATGATTATCCTTGAAGATTGTTTAGGATACTTGAAGACTGCCTGGGAGATTGCTCCACACTTTCATTCCATTGATATTGAGCCTCTGCGGTTTGAAACATAGCTTCATACAGTATCATATTATGTATGTTCCAAGTTTCATGATGTGTGAACTATTAGAAGTGTATTTTGTAAAAGATAGAGTGAAGACAGTCACTACATGGAAGTAGGATGCTCTGCATTTGAATATTTGGCTATGCGGTTCTAAAGATATGTTGATATTGCAATGAAGATGGTAATTCCAGATATTCAGATCATTTACTCGACCGATGTGAATGATGTGCATGACAGAGTACCGGCATGTGTTCTAGCAGAATAAGCCAATGTTGAAGGTTTGATGGAATGCTTCGCATTCCTCCACAAATGAATGATTGCCATTGTGGTTTTGAGGACATGTTTCTAGATGAACATTATATGTTTCCTTTCAGTTTCAAGATTAGTGGTAGTCCAAAACTTAGTTTTTCAAATGACATGTTGCAGAGTGTTTCAGATGGCAAAGTGTTCTCAGAGTTAATGATTGAAGTTGTACGGCATAATTCTTTAATGTGCGATGGCAAATGAATGTTTGGGGGTGTTTTATGAGTCATGTGAACTCCTCTAGAAAAGTTTCATGAAGATCTTTCTTGTTTCCAGTACTGCACAAGGTTTGCAAGTTGATATGGCCTTTATACTTCAAGTCTTCATGTGTTTTCCTTAAAGTTGTCCTATTTCCAAATGAGCGGAGAGTGCGGATGTAATTCCTTGAGGTTTGAAGCTATAAAGTATGTTTAGGACCTAGTTAATCAATTGTTGGTGTCCGCAAGGTTTGGATCTTCTATTGGTGTAACATGTGAATTTAATTAGGACCTATCTTCTACACGTTTCATATTGTGTGTTGTCTGGTCGACTTGTAAATGTATTATTCATGTTGTATCTAACCAACAAGCAATGTAATCAATGTAATATCATGTATAAATAGTGAATCAAAGTGAGGTGAGGTATGATTGCAAGATGATTGAAAAGGTTCGCAAGCAGATAAAGGCAGTATAAATGCATTATTGTTGTGTGACTGTAGGAGAAAGAGCAGATGTTGTTGATACTGCCCGGATTCATATTGAAGACATATTTGTTACAGTGATAAAGTATAGAGTATGCCTAATTGATCAAATCTTTAGAAGAAAGTGTGAGGAGGTAGAAGTGCAATCATCAAAGGTGTGAGCTTTAATATCAGTTTTTAGACAGTAAGAAAAGAGTGTCATACTGTAATCTTTTGTAAGTGTATTCTCATTTCAGGGAGTAGATGCTTCCTTGGGAGTGACCCTAAAACAAAGTCATCAGGGAGTAGAAGCTTCCTTGGGAGTGACCCTAAATTAAAGTTACTTAGGGAGTAGTAGCTTCCTTGGGTTATAGCCCCTAAAACAAAGTTATTATTTGAGCTTCATATATTGTGAGTTAATCCTCACCGTGGTTTTTCCCTTCTAGGGTTTTCCATGTATATTTAGTGTTGTGTTGATGTACATTGTGTTAATCTTTCATATTCAAGTTAATACTATAATGCTTAAGGTTTAATTTGCTCTGGATAAGTTGAAATTGTTGAAAGTGAAATTTGGTAGAATATTGATTCACCCCCCCTCTCAGTATTCTTGTGTGTCTAACAATTGGTTTCAAAGCCAAGTTCCTTTGAGGGAAGATTAACTACTTGAGGAAGGTCTGAGATGGAACATGGAGGATCCAATAAGATACCTAGGTTTGATGGAACAAATTATGCTTTTTGGAAGATGAGGATGAAAGCCTACATCAATTCTCTAGGGTGTGGAGTTTGGGATTCTGTCAAGAAAGGTTACACTGTTACTGCTACTATTCCTACAAATGTAGATAAAATCAAGAAGTATGAGAATAATTCCAAAGCAAAGTTTGCCATCATGAGTGGATTATTTAATTCAGAACTTTCAAAGGTGATGAGTTGTAGTTCTACTCAAGAGGTTTGGGAGAAACTTAAAACCATTTATGAAGGAGATAAGAAAGTAAAGCAAGCTAAGATGCAAATCCTCAAAAGCAGATTTGAAACCCTCAAGATGACAGAGGATGAAAACATTGTTGGATTTATGCTCCGAGTGAATGAAGTGGTCAATGGCATCAAAGGTCTTGGTGGTGAAATAAAAGAGGATGAAATTGTGAAGAAGGTTCTGAGATCTCTTCCCAAATCATACAATCATAAGGTATGTGCTATTAAGGAGACTACAAACTTAGATAAATACTCTTTAGACCAAATGCTTGGGACCCTTACTACTTTTTAAATGAGAGAATTTGATAGTGATGTTCCAAAGAAAGAAGTTGCATTTAAAGCTAGTAAAAAGATAAAGGATGAATCTACTGATGAAGATGAAACTCCTGATGATGCTGAAGCAAATTTTGTAAGAACAATGAAGAAAGGATCTAGCAAATATAAAGGTAAGTTACTCTTCAAATGTTTTAATTGTAGAAAGGTAGGTCACTTTTCTTCTAAATGTCCTCTTAAAGAAGCTAATAGAAGTAACAGATATAGTAAATTCAAAAGGAGTCTATTTTCCTTAGAAGACGGTTGTTCTTCAGAAGTTGAGGATCATGATGATTCGAATGATGAAACACTTTTCTTGGCCATGATTGTTGGTGACAAAAATAATGAGGTTGGAAAATGTGGAAAAATTGATACCTTGCAAATATTCCAAAACAATGAAAAATCAATGTTTGTATGGACAACTTTCCATGTAAAAGAAGAAACCAAAGCTTGGGTTATTGACAGTGGTTGTTCAAATCATATGACTGGTGACAAAGAGAAGTTTATCATCCTTAAGAAGTGGGATGGTGGAGCTTGTAGGTTTGGAGGTGATGAGTTAGCTCAAATTTGTGGAAAAGGTGTCACAACTATTGATGGAAAGAACATGACTGAGGATGTTCTCTATGTCAAAGGGTTATAGCACAATCTTCTCAATATCAGTCAGATGTCAAGGAAAGGTTGCAATCTTACTTTTCATGCTAATGGTTGTGAAATCAGAAAGGCAGGATCCAGAAAGCTAGTTGCAAAAGCTATCAAGACATGTGGTGGTATTTATCACTTGAAAGAGGCAAATGGAAGAACATGTTTGTTGACTAAATCCAATGAGTGTTGGCTGTGGCACAAAAGAATGGGACACAACAACTTTGATAACATGGTAAGAATAAGCTCTATTCATGCTGATGCAGGAGCATCACTGGTTCAAGAGCAATCTTGCATCAACCAAAAACATTTGCATTTCAGTTTGTTTCTTTTCATTTTCTAGTTTAGTTCAGGCAGTTCAATCAATAGCAGTTTCTGTATTTTGGCCTGCATTCTACCACAATTGCGTTTTAGACCTTGTAGAGCTAGACTTAGCATCTCTAGACACATTTAGGCACATCATATCTAATTTTCAGAGCATTTGGATTAAGTATCGGTAAGATATCACTATCAGAAGATCGACTGTTTTCTCATAATAGAGCATCCTGATAGTCCCAAATAATTAGCTAAAGGAGAAGACTTGCAGAGCATTTCTTGACCTACGAATCTAAATTACACATCATTCAATGTTTTTTGGTTCGTGGCCGACCTTTCCTGAGATCCGCACGTAATTCGATTTATTCATGGAGTTCTATTCAAATAGGTCTGACCTCTTCATGTACACATGTTACAGCTCTTCATTGGAATTTGTGATCTTCCTTGGCCGACGTGGAGGAATCTTATGTTCTGGAGATGATATATATTGATGTAATAGATGCCTAGGAAAGTAGTGAAATTCATAGAGATAGTTGATAGTTTAAATTCTTGTGAAGAATCTTCAAAGCTATATCTTGTGCATATTTTGATATTTTGTAATCAAGCCTGTGAGCCCTAATTGTAAGCCCACATGTTGCTGGCCAATCTGTATTTGAAATCTATGATATACTAAATGACTGAATCTGCATTTGATTTATATCTTTGAGTTGTTTTCATTGTGTTTACTCTAGTTGCATGGTCTGGATAGTTTACTTTGTGGACCCTCCTAACTGTGACTGCACCTAGTGGTACTAGAGTGAAAGTTTGAATCTTTGGGAGTGAATTGACTGAAGTTGGTGAAGGAAATACATAAGATCTTGTTGTGAACAGATTGCCAAATCCGAGGTAGGTTACTTGTGTTACAACCGATCACCGATTGTGAGGCAGTTGTCACCTTGTAGCCCGATCGCCGAACTTGAGGAAGTTACACTTGATCCTAGGAAGAATACCACTAAGGAGAATCTCTGTTGTTGGAACAATGGCTGAAAGAATGGATGAGATGATGGAAATAATGAAAACAATGTGAATTAGACTGGATGATGTTGAAGAAGATAGAAGAAAAGGACTAAACCCTAGAATTGATATTATGAGTGATGATGAAGAATTTCAATTTGTGAATCAAACTGAAGAAACCCTAGGAGATGATGAAGAAGAATCAAACCAAGTCAAGATGTTGCAATCTATTTCAAAGATTAAAAAAGACCTAGAGTTGATGTACTGAACTATACCGGCAATTTGAATCCAGAGGAGTTGATTGACTGGATAAATGACATGGAAGAATACTTTGAGTATGAAGAAAATGAAGATCTAGAGAAGGTGAAATTTGCAAAGATAAAGTTGAAAGGACATGTTACTATATGGTGGAAAGAAGTTCATTTGGGTAGAAATAGAAGAGAAAAAGAAAAGATTATAAAATGGGACAGGATGGTGACAAAATTGAAGAACCAATTTATACCTGTTGACTGAATTAGAACTGTTGAAGAAATTGCAAAACCTGAGACAAAAGGAGAAATATGTGGAGGAGTATAGTGAAGAATTTCATAAGATGATCATAAGGACAAGACATAGTGAAGCAAGTAAGGAGAAAGTGGCCAAATACATCAATGGACTGAGATTGAACATTCAACAAGAACTGAGTTTGGTTAGGATGACAACATTGGAAGAAGCATATTAGTTTTCCCTGAAGGTTGAAGAGAAGTTGAACAAGAGGCATAATCAAAGACAGAGAGGCATAGGAGGTAAATTTCAAAAAGGTAGAACATTTTTTGGAGGAGAAAGATCATATGCGCAACAGAACAAACAAGAGAACACATTCAAGAAGGAGGACAAAGATAATAATGCATACCAGAGAGATGATAAAACTTTCTACCACAAAGGAAACCCTAGCCCATACCGGAATGAAGGATACAAAAGAGAAGGAAGAGGACCTGATAGGAGAACATTCCAAGGAACATGTTTTAAGTGTGGAGGTGAAGGACATAGAGAATTTGAATGCAATCAAGGGAGTAAAAGCAAGAAAATAGAGAATAGGGGAAGAGTAGCCTATGTGGAAGAAGAACATGTTGGATCACCTAGTTTAGTTGGTAAACCTGAGAAAGGAGAATCACTTGTCATGAGGAGAGCACTATTTCAAGTAGAGAAAAATGAGGAACCATCGCAGAGGAAAAGCTTGTTCAAAACTAGATGTAAATCAAGAGGTAAATGTTGTAAAGTTGTAATTGATAGTGGTAGTTCTGATAACCTAGTTTCAGAGGAGATGGTGACTAAGCTGAAGTTAGAAAGATTGAAACACCCTAAGCCCTATCAGATAGCATGGATTCAGGATGATCATAAGGCACTGCTGAGTGAACAATGTTGGTGCAATTTCGTATTGGATTTTATCATGATGAAGTATTGTGTGATATTATGCCTATGGATGTATGTCATATCTTGTTGGGTAGACCATGGCAGTATGATAGAAAATCTATACATGATGGGATAAAGAATATATACACTATAACATCAAACGGAAAGAGAATTACTTTGATTCCTTTGGAAGATGATCCTAAGAGTGAAGTATGTTGGAATGCTAGAATCTATTTGGTAGATGGAAGAAAATTTCTAGATGGTTTGAGACATGAGAATATATGTTATGCTTTGATCCCTAAGAAGCCTGAAACATTGAAGAAGGAGATTGAAGAATCATAACCGGAGAAGATAACTGAATTGTTGACAGATTATGAAGACATCATATCAAACAATGCACCTAAAGGATTGCCACCAATCAGGAGTATCAGTCATCACATGGATCTTATACGTGGAACAAGTTTGCCTAACAAAATAGCACACAGAATGACACCAACAGATAATGAAGAATTGAATAGACAAATACAAGAGTTGTTGAGGAAGGGTTTGATTAGAGAAAGTTTGAGTCCTTGTGCAATATGTTGGGAATTAAGGTGTCTCAACCTTGGTAATTCCTTGTATTATTTCATTTTATTTATTCATTTATTGCCTATTATTGTAATTAGGATGCAAATCCTTATTGTCAACTTGTGGGAGTTGGCATGGTGATGTGTCATCCTATGTGGAAGGTGAAAACATGTAAATTTGTCCTCACATGAGGAGATAGCCATCCCACTTAGTGGTAGGAATATTTTGTCATGTGTCGGCATCTTGGATAGTGTGTAAGGGAATATTGACCGAAACGGTTATGACAGATTCCTATGACAAATCTATGACGTGTAAGATTTATAAATGGAAGATTCTATGACAGGTAAAGACATGTGCCACAAGGCATCTTGGAAGAAGGCATCTTTGGGCGCCCCAAGGAGGGTTATGACATGTTGTAAGAGAATATGCTATTTTTAGCATGTGTATGATAGATTCTCTTACAACTGTAAGATATGACAGCTATGACGGATTCTATGATAGTCGTAAGTGTCGTAAGAGTACATGTCATTGCCCAACTTGGGAATAGGAGACCTCTTTGGGATGGGGTGATATGACAAGTGTCATGAACACCCTACAGTGTTGCACAAGTGTCATTAGGCGTGGGTTTTGGGCCATGAGGCCATGTTGGATGCCCATCTCAAGATAGAGTCATTTTTGCCTTGTATCTTCTATATAAACAGGTGCTTTGGAGAGATGTATTAAGTGATTGATAGGTACTGTTATGCTAACGGATTGTCTCCAGATATGAGTGTCAAAGACTCCTGCAAGAGCATTGGCTCTGAAACTATATTGTAACCATGATTGTTTACTGGAATACATTTGAGATGTGTTTTGGAGTGTGGAGTTTTTCACCCATAAGGGTTTTCCCCACGTATATCTTCTCTCTCTCTCTTCTATCTACATTCTGTGTGTATGTGTATTGCTACAATATCTCTGTTGTTGGGTTAATAACATTGTAACTGTAAAGGATACAAATTATTTGCACTCATCTCTCCTCATTAGATTAGTGTAGGAAGTGAGTTATGCACACCTAGCTTCCTTTCAGTTGGTATCAGAGCTTGATCACCTTTAGTCCTAGTTGTTGGGTAGGGGTTTTTTGAGCAAATCTTAGGTTGAGTGGGAGCTTTGTGTAGAGTATTATGTAATTTTATTGTAGGAAGGAGATGGCAGGCACATCCAGAAGATTAGAGGTGGAGAAATTAATTGGCACAAATTTTGAGTTATGGAAACTTAAGATGGAAGACATGCTTGTTGAGCGTGACCTATGGGAAACCGTATCCAGTGTAAAACCAACTGCAATGGCACAAGCTGATTGGGATCTCAAAGATTAGAAAGCTAAGGGTCTCATAAGACTCAGTCTAGCTTATTCTGTCATGTTGAATGTCCATGAGGAGAAGACCATGAAAGACCTTTGGAAGAAGCTGAGTGATGTTTATCATGCCAAATCCTTGGTGAACAAGCTTTTTCTGATAAAGAAGTTGTATTCTCTAAGGATGGAGGATATGTTGCAGATCACCTAAATGCTTTAAACATGTTAGTTGCACAATTGACATCTGTTGGTGTGAAGATGGAGGAGGAGGATTGTTGTATGACCTTGCTTTGTTCTTTGCCGGACTCGTGGGATCATCTTGTTATGGCTATTGGGAACACCACATCCACATTCAAAATGGATGAAGTGGTATCTTCATTGTTAATTGAAGAGATGTGGAGAAAGTCTTCTGAGGCAACCAAAGAGGCTCTTGCGGTTTGTGGAAGACCCAAGGAGAAAGGGAAAAATAAGGACAAGAAAGCTGAGAAGGGTAGATCCAAATCCCGTGGGAGATCCAAATCTCCTGGAAAGTTCAAGGCTCTCTGTTGGAACTGTAGGAAAACTACACATTTCTGAAAGAAATGCAAAGAGGAAAAGAAAAAGAAGAAGAAGAATGCCCCAGATTCAGATTCTGACAAGTCACAAGATGACGGTGATGCCTTCATCATAGCCCTAGCCACCCATGCATCTGATGATGTGTGGTTGATAGATTTTAGTGTATCATTCCACGTGACCTTGCATTGAAGCTGGTTCATGAAGTATGAAAAGTTTGATGGTGGAAGAGTATACCTGGGTGATGATTCCCATCTAAAGATTGTTGGTCGTGGAAGAGTCTCAATCCGATTCCCTGATGGACGAGTGAAGGGGATCACTGGGGTTATGCACATCCCAGGCTTGGCATGGAACTTGCTTTCTGTAAGTATGTCGAATGATGCAGGTGTGTAGGTTGTCTTTTCAAAGGATGGATACAAGATGACTAGAGGATCTATGGTGCTTGCAAAGGGTACTTGGAGAGGTACTCTGTTTCAGCTGGAGGCATGCACTTCACAGTGCAATAGTTCTTCTAACTTGAAGAAAAGAGCTACAGTCACTTCATCCACACCATCTAAACAAGCAGAGAAGAAATCTGTTGTAACAAATTCTGATGGTAGTGCATCTTGTGTACTCAAGGGTGTTCATGCTTTGGAAGTTATGCTTCCTGCTGAAAAGACTATGTTATGGCATATGAAATTTGGCCACATTCATGAGAAGGGTCTTAGAACCTTGAAAAATAAAAACCTCATTAAGGGGTTAAATGATTGTAATCTTGAGTTTGACTTTTACGAACATTGTATATATGGAAAGCAAAACTGTGTTTAGTTTTACTCTAGTTCTCACAAGTCTTCTGGTGTGTTGGACCTTGTTCATTCTGATGTGTTTGGTCCTGTTAGTGTTCCTTTGATTTCCAAATCTGTATATTTTGTATCTTTTATAGATGATTACAGTAGGGCATGGATTTATTTTCTCAGAAGCAAGACTGAAGTCTTTAGTCAGTTCAAAGAGTTTAAATCTTTTGTTAAGAATCAGACTAGTAAAAAGATTAAGTGTTTGAGAACTGATAACGGTGGCAAGTTTTGTTCAGCAGAGTTTGATAAGTTCTATAAAGAGCAAGGGATTGAAAGACATAAGACAACTCCATACACCCCGCAGCAAAATGGAGTTGTAGAGAGGATGAATAGGACACTCATGGAGAGGGCTAGGAGTATGCTTAGTGGAGCAAGCCTCGAACAAAATTTTTGGGCTGAAGTTGTAGCCACTGCTTGCTACCTGGTAAACAGGTCTCCTACATCAACTCTTGTTGGAAAGACGCCTATGGAGGTGTGGTGTGGTAAGAAGCCTTTAATTAGACATCTTCATGTTTTTGGTTGTGAGGCATATGCACATGTGCCTAGGGAGAAACGGTCTAAATTAGAGAAAAAGGTTGTTAAGTGTATCTTCATTAGCTATGGAGTCGGTGTGAAAGGATACAAGCTTTGGGATCATGTGGCTAAAAAAGTGTTGTATAGCAGAAGTGTTATCTTCAGAGAGCTAACACCTTCTTCCGTTGTTCTACAACCAGAAGAAACAGAAAAGAAAGAGGATGTGGTTTAGTTTCCTTCTACCCCTAAGAAGACTGAATTGACAGACCTTGTGAGACTTGATGATGAGGAGAGCTCTAGCAACTTTGAAAGTTCAAAAGAAGAAGCAGAACCTCAACCTTAGCCATTAAGGAGGTCTACATGAATAAGGAAGCAACCTGATAGGTTTGGTTATTCATTGCTTGATTCTAGTTGTGCTTTTGCTTTGCTTACTAACACTGATGAGCCTAGAACTATGACAGAGGCTATGGGCATGAAAGATGTAGGTTCCTGGAAGGAGGCCATGGAAGATGAGATGGCTTCTTTGGAAAAGAATAAAACATGGGACTTGGTGCCTTTGCCTAAAGGGTGAAAACCTATTGGATGCAAATGGATGTTCAAGAAGAAATTCAGTGCAGATGACAGTTTTGAAAAGTACAAGGCCAGATTGGTTGTGAAGGGGTATTCACAAGTGAAGGGAATTGATTATGGTGAAATTTTCTCCCCGGTTGCAAACATGACATCTATTCGGTTCCTGTTATCTCTTGCAGTAGCTTATGACTTAGAGGTGGAGCAGATGGCTGTGAAGACAACATTCCGTCATGGTGATTTGGAGGAAGAGATTTGCATGTCACAACCAGAGCATTACATAGAGAAAGGTAAAGAAAATTTGATTTTCAAGTTGAAAAAGTCTTTGTATGGTTTGAAACAGTCTCCTAGGATGTGGTACTTGAAGTTTGATGCCTTTGTGTTGTCAGTTGGATTTCTGAGATCAAAATCAGATCATTGTGTGTATTACAAATTTGACAATGATTACATTCTCATTATTACATTGTATGTTGATGATATGTTGTTAATTGGGAATGGTAAGAATATGATTTCTGATTTGAAGTCTCAGTTGTCAGCATAGTTTGAGATGAAAAATCTAGGGGCAACCAAGTACATTCTGGGAATAGAAATCAGAAGAGATAGAGCTAACATAAAACTTTGGTTAAGCTAGAATAAGTATGTGAAGACCGTGTTGGATAGGTTCAGCATGGCAGATTGTAGACCATTGTGTGTTCATGTTTCTTTGGGGGAAAAGTTGTTTGTTAATGATTGTCCAAAATCTCCTAGTGAGGTGGAGGACATGAGCAAAGTACCTTATGCTAGTGTTGTAGGCAGTTTGATGTAAGCTATGGTCTGCACAAGACTAGACATTGCCTAAGCAGTGGGAGTCCTTAGTCGATTTATGGCTAATCCTGGATGGGTACATTAGGATGCAGTTAAGAGAGTGTTCAGATATTTGAGGGGTACTTCCAAGTATTCCATATGTTATTATGGTAATGTTACAAGACCTCCGCATTTGGTTTGTATTCGTGGATTCGTGGATTCTGATTGGCCTGGTGACATTGACAGCAGGAGATCCACCAGTGCTTATGTGTTCACTATGTTTGGTGGTGCAATTAGTTGGATGAGTAAGCGACAACCTTTGGTTGCTTTGTCCATGATAGAAGCTGAGTATATGGTAGTAAATCATGCTTGCAAGGAGGCCATTTGGTTTAAGAGATTGTGTTCAGATATTGGTGTTGATGCAAGATAGATTATGATTTGTTGTGACAGTCAGAGTGTGATTTGCCTAGCTAAGAATCCAACTTTCCATGCCAGAACAAAGCATATTGATGTACAGTTTCACTTCGTGTGAGACATAGCAGAGGACGGGAAAGTGAATTTGGAGAAGGTAGATACTTTGAAGAATGTTGCAGATGCATAGACGAAACTAGTGGGCATAGAGAAGTTTAGATGGTGTTCGAAGTCTATAGGCCTCTTGGCCTATAGTAGTTAAATCATGTTATTTCTATTGGCTCTTACAAGGTGTTCGACAAGTGGGAGAATGTTGGGAATTAAGGTGTCTCAACCTTGGTAATTCCTTGTATTATTTCATTGTATTTATTTATTTATTGCCTATTATTGTAATTAGGATGTAAATCCTTATTGTCATCTTGTGGGAGTTGGCACAATGCGAATAAAAACAATACGGTTTTGAGCAAAGAAGGACTTTGCGGGATTGACAGCAAGACCATTATGCTGGCAAATAGATAGGAATTGGCGGAGATGAGTGAGGTGGTGAGGCATATCCTGGATGAAGACAAGGATGTCATCAATATAGGGTTGGATAAATTTGGCATAAGGCCGGAATATAACATCCATTTTCTGCTAAAAAATGGAGGGGGCTGTTTTGAGACCGAATGGAAGAACAGTCCATTCATACAGGTCTTGGGGTACAAAAAATGTTGTTTTGTAGAAGTCAGCACTTTTGAGACCAATCTGCCAAAACCCTTTTGTCAGATCAAATTTAAAATACACATGACTACCTTGAATAGTCTGCCAAATATGATCTTTACTCGGCAGAGGATGTCTATTATCAACAAGACAGTCATTTAACGGCTTATAATTGACAACTAGCCATTTCTTAGGTAATTCCTTACCATTCTCATCAACCTTTGGAACATACATGGCATGGCATGAGAATGGGGACTCAGAAGTTTGAATGAGCTTGAGCTTTTCGAGCTCTGCAACTTCTATTCTACAAGTTAATTCTTCAGATGAACTCATTAAGAAATAATTAGCTTTAGCCTTGGGCATGAGTTCATTACCTTGGGAATCTCATTTGAGAGGGAGATCACATGTCAGGTTCCTTTTCTACTTTTGTAAATCTTTCGTCATAACTGTGGTAGTAAAGGCAGTTTTAATCTCTGTGAGGGATTCCTGACCTGCATCCATTTGTTTGGCCAACCAAACTGCATTAACTGGTTTCTTTTTCTTTTCCTTTTCTAGCTTGGATGTATATGCTAGATCTTGATAAAGCCTTGGAAGCTGATATGTATTTCAGATTATAATAAAATCAGCATCAATGGTAAAAGGTTCCCATTGTTGAATTGCTTTGCTTCCAATTACGCCATCATAGCCATCAACTTCATATTGGACAAATGTTAGATTATCCGTAAAACCATCAAATCCAATTTGAATAGGAGCAATGCAGAAGGAGGAACTATTTTATTTTTCTGAATTACCAAAAGTAATACCTGTAGTTCCTTTGATCCAGGAATCTTTGGGAAAAGCATTGTACTTGGCAATGTTCAGATCTGCTCCAGTGTCAATAAGAAATGCTAATGGATATGTCATTATACCTGGAAAGTGAATTGTCAGGATTATTCCAAGGCATGAAGTCATTGGCTTGGCACTCCTTTTGTAGGCTTTCATTTGGCGACTACTCGAACTGTCTTCATAGGTGACTCCTGGTTCACCTTGTTCTTCTACAACTTGATGAATGAGAGGGTTGTAGGGCTTTTCTTCACAATACAGTTGTTCTTCTTGGAAGGAAGCTTGAGCAGGCAACTGTAAAGACCCAGCTAAATTAAACTGGCCAACAAACTTATCAAGTTCAAGGGCTTTTTCCATTTCTTCTGTAAGATAGAAATTCTCTTCATCATTAATTTCTGAAATTTCTACCTAAGCTTGAGTAATAACCTTTTCAAGAAAGGCTTTTCGATTTCTTCTCCATATTCTTCTGGCCATACTTCCTGGAGAAGGAGCATCGTTGATCAACCTTTGATCAAAAGATCCTGATGGTCTTTGTACAAGGGAACCTGGTGGCCAAGGTTCTCTTCTTTGTAGTGGTTTATAACCATGTTGCTCTAGAATCTCGGTTGGGGAGACAGATAAACCATATTGGAGAATAGGGGATCTCCGAACTGGGAGTTTAGGAGGTCGTGCTTCTTGTTGAAGCAGAAAATACTTTCTTTCTTTAAGCTGTTCCAACTTGTTGGTCAGCTTTCTTCATGTTTCTTGACCCATGTCCATGTCATGGAGTCAGGATTTAGTGTGGACAATATCTTCAATTACCTTGTCCAATTCTGCACGGGTGTCCCTTCTGAGCATTCTGCAATAGGAGACTTCCGACTCTTCATCAGAAGATTGAGTGCCTTTTGTCATCATATTAACTTGGGCTTGCTCTGGAGCTGATGCATATTCCTCATATTCTAATTCTGCCTCTGTCGCTGAACTGGATAGGATAATATCCTTTGAATCTGATGGATAGTTATCGATGAATTCAAATTCATCATTTTCTACGCCTGCTTCTCGGGCAGCACGAACTTTACCTTTTCCCCGTTTCTTGTTTCTGTTCAGACACTTGTTTGCAAAGTGATCACCCTTGCAAATGTAGCAGGTAGGTTTCCATTTTTTGGAACCCTTTCTTTTCAGATCTCTTTTCCTGAAGTATCCTTACTTCTTGGGATACTTACTGAATTTCTTCTTTTTCTTCTTGTAAGCCTTTTCTGGCTTGTCACAATTATAACAAGAAGATTTATCTGGAAACTGATTGGAAGGCATAATCTGGTAGCACATAGAAGAAGATAACAAAGGTTATACCTTCTTTATTTCTTTCTTTGCTTTTCCTTCTTCACAGATTTCTTCATTAATCTGTGTTAAAAACTGAACTAATTGAGGAAAGGTTAGTTCTTTCATTTCTATAGTATCTGTTACCAGATTCTCAAGAACTTTCTTGTGATAGAATTCGCCTATCACAGTACCAAAACGTTTTAGAAAAGTTGTGAACATAAAATCATGATTTTGTTCATGTCCTGAGAGATAGAAATTTTCATATTGAATCTCACAATACTTCTAGAAATATTTGAGATCTTTGCATTTACCTTTTATGAACTTGTTGTAGGCCAACTTTTCTTTGGTGGCTATTTTGCCAACAAGCAAACGTGTTAGCTAAGCACAAACTTGATCTATACCTCTACCTATTAGGCTTTCTCTGTAAGTGTCATCTAGTCTATCCCAGACACTTCTTGCAACACCTATCATAGCATTCAGAGCCTACTTAATCACTTGTGATTCATTACCATCAGCATTAGTGGATATATAATTTGTTATCCAGGCTCGCATAGCATCTATTCCTCTTGTATTTTCTATATCTTCAAAATGATCAAAATTAAAAAGGGGAGGTGTATCATCTTTCAGAGTTTGAATATTTTTAAATGGATCTATTGTGTTTGATCCATTAGGATTAGAACCAGTACCACGAGCCATTTAGAACTTTCCTTTTGGTCGTTCCTCTGGAGTAGTTTCTCTTAGATTCCCTGTGGAGGGATCATAGACCTTTTCAATTATAGGCTGTCTAACTTCAGTAGACAATTTAGGTCCTTCATACTGAGCCTATAGATATCCCTTAGCACTAGAAGGGAAATTCATTGTCTTCACAGTCTGACATTGACTAACTGTCTGTACTACTGACTGAATAGTTGTGGATTCCTGATGCAGTTCAGACTGTATGGTTGCAGATTCCATCCTGATGGAATTGCTCATAAGTAGTTGTGATTGAGCAATAGAATGGATTTCCTCAGAGGCTTCATTTAGCCTTTGCCCATGATGCTTGACATGAATATTTGTAGTGTTTAGTTGTGACCCAAGCACATCACAATCTAACTTTACTTCACTTCTGACTTTTTACAGAAGTTCTCTCTGTTGGTCTAAAGATCGCTGCTGGGCAACCCACCAAGTTTTAGCTTGACCTTGAACTCATTATATTGGGCTTTGAGTTCTTGGAGATCTTTGTTAACAGAGGCCATCCACTAATCAGTAAGATGCTTTTCCAAGCATTCAAGAGTGGAAATAAGAGAATGGAAATTCTCTTGAGCACTGAGACGTGCTTTATCAGCTTTGACTGCTTCGATCTGATGCCAGATCTTTCTATCCTCAGCAAGTAGCAGGGATTTCCTAAGACACGGGTTAGTCCAGTTGAGCAATTTGCTTTGGCTGGTACCTTGGGAGTTTTCAGCTATAGGAAAAAGATGCAGAGGCCAGAAATCAGCTTTGTATGTACCGGTTGTATCAAACAATATGAAATCCTTGAAAGGAGGAATGGTTTCAGGTACTAGACAAGGACCTGTAGGGGTAGTTATGACTTTTTCATTACTCTCAGTAATATCCTGTTCAGGCATAGTGGCTTGTCAGGCTGAAAACATTCAAAAATGGTCGGATCTAGGAGGATTGAAAACAAAAGAACAATCTTCACATCTATACAACCCATTGTCTAATTCAGAGAACTTTTTATGGGTACAAGAAGGGCTAGCAGGAGTAGTTGAAGGTATAGAGCTGCTAGGCTTAGCTATAGAGGGGATTTTAAATAATTCTTCAAAACCCTTAGTGGGTTGTAGTCTTGCACTTTGAGTGCGCGGTAATGGAATCACAGATGGAGCAGGTTGGTTGTAGTTAAAATTTCTTTCTGTTCTCATAGAAGGATTTCTGCTCAAAGTAGGTTGCCTACCAGAGGAGAATCTGATCACAGCCTAATCATCTATTTCTTCAATTGAGACACCTCTCAATTGTGGTTGCTTCTCTTCTTTAGGTTGACTTTCACGATCCCAAAGATCTAGTGCCCATTCTTCAGGCATCTTTATATCCTTATGTCAAACTATCTTGGGTGCAATCAACTGTGTACTGTTACTGGTAGATTGCCAGATGGTAGAGAATCCTTCTAGGCCTTGTGCCTATCGAGGATTGATCATTATGGGTAAGACCTTATTATATAACCTATAGTGAACAAGGAAGACAAGGGAATGATCAACAAATTGTTTTTTCATAAACAGATTCATTGTTCGGAAGTTATATTTGAGGACATCTCGAAGGTTTCCATCTTTGAGACTAACAGGAAAGTCTAATGTGCAATCTAGACAAATTGGCCCTTTGGACATGGAATCACAAGCAGTACCTAACAAAGAATGAGACAGCTTGAGGAACCTAGCATCTTTTAACATCATCATAATGATAATAGGGAGACCTTTACGGTAGTGTCCTGTGATGCCTATCCTAACATAGGACAGATGCATGAACTAAGGGTTATTAGGACTTGCTAGGGCTTCCTTTTGGAATTTCTGAACTTCCTTGTCAGAAAAGATATTTAACTTCCCTTCAATACCACCAGTTACAACATGTTGAAGGGTAGCTACATGACAGCGTTGTGAAGTCTTATAACCAAACCAATTCTTAAGACCCTTATGCTTAGTGAACATATCTATTAAGCTATTGGGGACATCACGATATATTTCAGAAGCTTTAATTTTGGGAACACGAAATTCTTTTTCAACATGCTGACTAGAAGACACTTCATCTAAAACATTACTACTAGATTCAGGAATAGAAAAGGTACTTTCATTATCAGCAAAAAAGTTTGTGAATTTAACTTCTGAGTTACGATATGCTATATGGTCGACACTTTCCATATGTGATCCAGAAGTACTCGGTCTATCCATTGCTGCGCTCGAAATACAAGATTACGGCCTCGAATCTGCCCTGACGCAACAAGCTTAACGAGACTTACATGGAGAGGATTTACAACAGGATGCTGAGTTGTATGAGCAGTACAGAGAGCAATATAAGGAGCAATACAGATGAACAAACTTAATACTTATTGACTCGTTATGGTTAGACAACAACAATAACAATAGACAATAACATCATCGGCTCTGATACCAACTTTTAAACACAGTTGCAAGTGACAAATGAAATGCAGAACAGAATATCTGACTCACAGATAGATCTTATGTATATTATTATTTCTAACACTTAGGAACAATACATTCATCATCTTCAATGCGCGTTGGCATAAAATACATATCTATGTAGAAAGAGGAGCTTAAAACATTAAGAGCAAGCTAGAGATAATAGCACTCTTAGATAGAAAGAGCAAACCAGAGATAATGGTACTCTTGTACTTACAGACTCTACTTAACACTTAAGACTTTCTAAGACTTCACTCGCCTAGAATTCGTTGAGAAATGAAGGCAGCCTTGTCACCTTTTATAGGAAGAGGGGGTAGATCTTGTAACCTTCTTTCCTAAATTACAATTTGAAATATGTCTATAGAGAGAGGACACGTTGCAAACCCTTATCTGAAGGATTACCCATGTGAGGATTAGATTCCTCAAGGTGGGACCAAATAATCCATGAGCAGGAATAAATGAGAACTGACCAAACACTTATTACAAAGCATCTTTTTTATCACGGGAAGGATAACCCGTGTATATTGTATGGCACGTATACTTTCCCCTGTTACCGTGGAAGGGCCCACGTCTATCAGTTTCAACGAGATGATAGATTCTCTCGATGGATGACAAGCCCATCCATTAACTTAGGAACCCATGCTATGCTCAGATGTGGCAGAATTGGCATAGGGATGACAGTGAGGATTATTCGGATCAAAACTAGAATTTCTGAGAGATCCTGTGTCATCGTAATCTGGAACTCGGGGATCATCAATTGGATCATACTCACAGTTAGCACATGTCTGCGTAGAAGAGTGTGGTATGCATCCTTTATGAGACTGTTGCGTTTGTTGAGCTGGTGCTGGTTCATGCTCCTTCCAGATAATACTCATGGTCTTCATTTTGTAGGGACCATACAATCCTTGAGCCAGACTCCTTTGATCAACTCTCTCCATATGATAGGTCTCTGTATGTATCCAAACAGGCATTTGTTTGGAATGGAGATATCTTAATCTATTCGAAACAGTCTAGTGGTCGAATAGAGAGGAAGATCCAGCAGGTCCATAGAGTTGACACATGTGTCTACTGATTGGATTTTCCTCAGGAGAGTCAAATGTCAATTTGAATGTACATCTCATGTATGATGAGGTTCCAGTGAACTCCATTTCACTTGCTGGTGGATACGGTCCTTGAAACAGATCTCGGATGAGATCCTTTCCATGTTCTTCATTCAACCATCACTCTGGTCTAGCAACTGTGGGATTCAAAAAAGAGACAAGAAGTACAAAGTCTCCACACCAATTCTGGAGAAGATGACCAACATCTAGATCTATTAGTTCTGCTTCGGCAGAAAACTAGAAGAATGGTTGTTTAGTCCATAGTCCTAGATGTGTAAGCTGTTGTTTGGCTATTAACATTTGAAAATGATCAAATAGAAAATCGTTAGCCATTTGATAATTATGAAGATTCCTTCTTTGGAATGGATTTGTGCTCCATTCTCGACAGCTTTCTTCATACCAGTGATGTTCCCTTATCCTGATTATCCAGACAATACCAGAGGAGTTCGCAGCTACTTCAGGCAGCATAGGATTGGAAGAGTGTCCTTCTCGTGACATAAAATCTGCAAAAATATTTTCAACTCCAGGAAGGTGAATGAAATCAAACTCATATGTACTTAATAATTGAGCCCACCTAAGGAGTCTTCCTTTGACAACTTTATTTTTTTATTCTTTCTTGAAGAATCCATGCAGATTTTGAAGATCACTTTTCAACAGAAATCTCTTGTCAGCAATGAACATTTGAAATGCTTGAAAGGTATTGACAACCGCAAGGATTTCTTTATGCGTACTATGGTAGTCTACTTCACTGTTCTTGAAACTACCAGAAATATATCTCACAATCTCACCTTTGTCTTTTGGATTGTAAGTTATTGTTTTCTGCTCTCTAAGAACACCAGCCCAGGCATGTTCACTTGCATCTGTTTCAACTATTTTGAAACCAGTACCTGGTAGCTTTAAGGGTGGCAACTGGGAGCACTTCTGTTTGATTCTAGAAATCAAGACATCATGCTTTGTCATCCATGGTGGTGGTGTCTTTCCTAGCAACTTGTTCAGTTCAATTCGATCTTTAGCAAGCTTATAATAAAATCCTGCAATATAATTAACAAGGCCTAAAAAGTGTTGTAATTCTTTGACATTAGAAACTGCAAGATTGGAAATTTTATTCAGGATGTGTGGTTGAGGACAACATGTAAATTTGTCCTCACATGAGGAGATAGCCATCCCACTTAGTGGTAGGAATATTTTTCCATGTGTCGACATCTTATATAGTGTGTAAGGGAATATTGACCGAAACGGTTATGATAGATTCCTATGACAAATCTATGATGTGTAAGAATCGTAAATGGAAGATTCTATGACAGGTGAAGACATGTGTCACAAGGCATCTTGGAAGAAGGCATCTTTGGGCGTCCCAAGGAGGGTTATGACATGTTGTAAGAGAATATGTTATTTTTAGCATGTGTATGATAGATTCTCTTACAATAAGATATGACAACTATGACTGATTCTATGATAGTCGTAAGAGTATCTGTCATTTCCCAACTTGGGAATAGGTGACCTCTTTGGGATGGGGTGATATGACAAGTGTCATGAACAACCTACAGTGTTGGACAAGTGTCCTTAGGTGTGGGTTTTGGGCCATGAGGCTATGTTGGATGCCCATCTCAAGATAGAACCATTTTTGCCTTGTATCTTCTATATAAATAGGTGCTTTGGAGAGGAGATGTATTATATGATTGATAGGTATTATTATGTTGTTGGATTGTCTCTAGATATGAGTGTCAAAGATTCCTGCAAGAGCATTGGCTCTGAAACTATATTGTAACCTTGATTGTTTACTGGAATACATTTGAGCTGTGTTTTGGAGTGTGGGGTTTTTCACCCATAAGGGTTTTCCCCACATATATCTTGTCTCTCTCTCTTCTGTCTACATTCTGTGTATGTGTATTGCAACAATATCTCTGTTGTTTGGTTAATAACGTTGTAACTATAAAGGATAAAAATAATTTGCACTCTTCTCTCCTCATTAGATTATTGTAGGAAGTGATTTCCGCACACCTAGCTTCCTTTCACAGTACTTACAGTGTTAACACTGAAGAAAGATGAAGAATGGAGCATGTGTACGGACTCTAGAGCAATAAACAAGATCACAGTTAAGTATAGATTTACTTTACATAGGTTGAATGATATCATAGATTGTTTGAGTGGAGCAAAATATTTCACAAAGATAGACCTGAAGAGTGGATACCATCATATCAGGATCAGAGAAGGAGATGAATGGAAGACTGCTTTTAAGACAAATGAAGGATTGTATGAGTGGTTAGTAATGCCTTTTGGATTGACAAATATACCGAGTACTTTCATGAGATTGATGAATGAAGTCTTGAAGAAATTCTTAGGTAAGTTTGTTATTGTATATTTGAATGACATTCTAATTTTTAGTAAGACAAAAGAAGAACATCTGTTGCACCTGAGACAAGTATTACAGTGACTGAGAGAAGAGAAATTGTTGATAAACATCAAGAAATTTAGTTTCATGAAGGAAGAGTCAGTATATTTGGGATTTTAATTTATGCAAAAGGATTGAAGATGGACCTTGAGAAAGTGAGAGTAATTGTTGAATGGCCTACATCGAAGAGCATTGGAGAAGTCAAATCATTTCATGGATTGGCTAGTTTCTATCGGAAGTTCATCAAAAAATTTATTTTAGTATGTAACCCTATAACAGAGATAATGAGAGGAGACAAAAAAGATTCCAAGTGGACATCAGGAGCAGATAAAAGTGGTAGAGCAACTTGTGTTAGCATTACCGGATTTCAATAAGGTATTTCAGGTAGATTGTGATGCAAGTGGGAATGCAATAGGAGCAGTGTTAAGTCAAGAAGGTAGACTTGTAGCATATTTTAGTGAGAAGTTGAATGATGCAAAGAGAAGATATTTAGTTTATGATCAGGAGTTCTATGCCATAATTCAAGCCTTGAAGAAGTGCCTAAGGAGTTTGTGTTGGATATAGATCATCAAGATTTGCAATATTTGAACAGTCAAGGAAAGTTGAAGCAGAGACACATGAGATGGGTAGAGTTCATGCAAAGTTATACTTTTGTATTGAATCATAGGAGTGGAAAATAAAACAAATTTGTAGATGCATTAAGTAGGAGAAGAAGCTTGTTGACAGAGATGAGAGTTGAAGTGTTGGAATTTGATGAATTGAAGAACATGTATGAAGAAGATCTTGATTTTGCATAACCTTGGAAAGCATGTAAGAAACCTATTGTGATAGATATGAGTAAGTGGTTGGACTTTTTGATTCAAGAAGATATGTTCTTCAAATGTAAGGAAGTCAGTTGTGCATACCTAGGAGTTCAATGAGAGACAATTTGATCAAGGAGAAGCATAGTGGTGGATTAGCAGGACATTTCAGCATTGATAAAATAGTGGCTTTGGTAAGTAAAAATTACTTTTGGCCTCAGATACTTAAGGATGTCAGGAAATTTATGCAAAATTGTAGATTTTGTCAAGTTGCAAAAGGAAGTAGTCAGAACACTGGATTGTACAAACCTTTAACAATACCGAAGAGACCTTGGGAAGACATAAGCATGGATTTTGTAATGGGATTCCTGAAGACATAGAGAGGACATGATTCAATATTTGTAGTAGTAGACAGATTTTCAAAGATGGCACATTTCATACCTTGTAAGAAGACAACTGATGCAGTATATGTAGTTGACCTATTTTTCAAGGAGATTGTGAGATTGCATGGATTACCTAAGAGCATAATTTTAGACAAAGATACAAGATTTCTTGGATATTTTTGGAAGACACTTTGGAAGAAGATGAAGACAAATTTGAAATTCAGTTCAGCATTTCACCCACAGACTGATGGACAAACAAAGGTAGTGAATAGGAGTTTGGGAAACTTGTTAAGATGTTTGGTTGGAGAGAAGGCAAGAAGTTGGGATTTGGTTCTTCCATAAACAGAGTTTGCATACAAAAATTTAGTGAATAGGAGTACCGGAAGAACACCTTTTGAGATTGTTACCGGAGTAAACCCTAGAGGAGTAACATAGTTGAGAGATATTAGTATGGAAGATAAGAGAAGTGCAGAAGCAAAAGAATTTTCAGGACACATGGAGACAGTGCATAATTAGGTTAAGCAGCATTTGGAGGAGATGAACAGTAAGTATAAAGAGCAAGTAGATGAGAAGAGAAGACATAAAGAGTTTGAAGTTGGAGATGAAGTGATGGTGTACCTGAGAAAAGAAAGATTTCCAGTTGGAACATTTAACAAGTTGAAGATGAAGAAGTTTGGACCTTGTAGGATACTTAGAAAGTTTGATTCAAGCAATGCATATGAAGTGGAGTTACCAAAGACATTGGGTATATCACCTATTTTCAATATTGCAGACCTATATCAGTATCATGAAGTAGAGTTTAGTGGCACCATTGAAGAAGACTTGAAGAAGTAGTTACCAAAACAAGTACTAGAGCAGATTGAAGACATTTTAGACAACAGAATTAGACGCAGCACCAAAGGAAGACAATACAAAGAATATCTTGTGACGTGGAAAGGCAGACCGAAAGAAGACTCATCTTGGATTTCTTAGGATGAGGTGGACTGTCTTGGTTTTCCTCTAGCCCCAACAAAGTGAGGGACTCACTTTTTCAATAACCCTGGATGTCTGATGCAGGAGCATCCCTGGTTCAAGAGCAATCTTGCATCAACCAAAAATATTTGCATTTCAATTTGTTTCTTTTCATTTTCTAGTTCAGTTCAGTCAGTAGCAGTTTATGTATTTTGGTCCACATTCTACCGCAATTGCATTTCAGACCTTGCAGAATTGGACTTAGCATCTAGACACATTCAGGCACATCATATCCAGTTTTTAAAGCATTTGGATTAGGTACCAGTAAGATATCGCTATCAAAAGATTGACTATTTTCTCAGAACAGAGCATCTTGACAATCTCAGATAATCAACTAAAGGAGAAGACTTGCACAGCATTTCTTGACCTGCAGAGCTAAATTACACATTATTCAATGTTGTTTGGTTCGTGGCTAACCTTCCCTAAGATCCGCATGTAATTCTATTCATTCGTGAAGGAGTTCTATTCAAATAGGTTTGACCTATCTATTTACACACGTTACATCTCTTCATTGGAGTTTTTGATCTTCCTTGTCCAATGCGGAGGAATATTATGTTCTGGAGATGATATATATTGATGTAATAGATGCCTAGGAAAGTAGTGAAATTCATAGAGATAGTTGATAGTTTGAATTCTTGCGAAGGAGCTTCAAAGCTATATCTTGTGCATATTATGATATTCTATAATTAAACATGTGAGCCCTAATTATAAGCCCGCATGTTGCCGGCCAATCTGTATTTGAATTCTATGATATATTGAATGACTAGATCTGCATTTACTTTATATCTTTGAATTGTTTTCGTTGTGTTTACTCTAGTTGCATGGCCTGGATAGTTCACTTTGTGGACCATTCTAACCATGACTGCACCACATGCAGTGAGAGATATGCCTAAGATAATCAAGCCTACAAACATTGTATGCAAGGAATGTCAAATGGGAAGGCATAAAAAGACAAGTTTTACAATCAAGGAGTACTCTCTTCTTCAAAGCCTTTGGAGTTGATTCACACAGAACTATGTGGACCTACAAGAGTAAAAAGTCAACAAGGTGAAATATATTTTATGTTTCTCATTGATGATTATCCTAGAATGACTTGGGTTACTTTCTTAAGAGAAAAATCTAATGCCCTTGATAAGTTTAAAGTTTTCAAAGCTTTGGTTGAAAATGAAATGGATACTAAGATCAAATGTTTAAGGTCAGATAGAGGAGGTGAGTTTACTTCAAATGAATTTGAAAAGTTTTGTGAAGATCATGGTATTAGGAGGCACTTCTCTGCTCCTAGAACCCCTTAGCAAAATGGGGTAGTGGAAAGAAAGAATAGGATTGTGCAAGAAATGTCTAGGGCAATGTTGAAAGATGCAAATTTGCCTGATAGATATGCCTGATATATACTAACAGAGTACAGTTAAGGGTCAATAGCACTAAGACCCCCTATGAGTTGTGGTATGGAAGACCTCCCACTGTCAGATACTTTAGGATCTTTGGCAGCAAATGCTACATCAGAAGAGATGAAGAATACCTAGGAAAGTTTGATTTAAGATGTGATGAAGGAATCTTTCTTGGTTACTCAACTAGAAGCAAGGCTTATAGATGCCATAAAAAAAGGTTGGGAAAGATGATTGAAAGCATAAAGGTCAAAGTAGATGAAGACTTGTATCAATGCTCACGAGATTCAGAAGACACCAGATTTGATATCTTTCCTTGTATTGAAGATGAAGAAGTAGAAGTGAAAGAAGAAAAGGAACAGAAACCTAAATAGTTGCCTAAGACCTCAGCAAAGTATGTTTAGAAGAACCACTCAGTAGAACAGAGCATTGGAGACAAAAATGAAGGTGTGCAGACAAGGAAAAAGTTTGTCAAGACACCTGAGCAAGTAAACTTGTGTTTGTTATCAAAAGTGGAACCTAAGACTTTTGTTGAAGCCAACAAAGATGATGGATGGATAAAAGCAATGGAAGAAGAACTGGATCAGATTGAAAAGAATCAAACATGGGAATTTGTTCCTAGACTAGCTAATAAGAATGTTATAGGAACAAAGTGGCTGTTCTGAAACAAGATGAATGAAGAAGGTGAAGTTGTAAGGAATAAAGCAAGATTAGTATGCAAAGGATATAATCATGTAGAAGGCATTGATTTTGAGGAGACTTTACTCCAGTAACTAGGATGGAGGCAATCAAAATGTTCCTTGCTCTTGCTACTCACAAGAACTTAAAAGTGTATCAGATGGATGTCAGGTTCACATTTCTCAATGGTGACCTAGAAGTATACATTGAACAACCAGATGATTTTCAGATATCAAAAGATCCAGACATGGAATGCATACTCAAAAAGGATTTGTATGGTCTCAAGCAAGCACCTAGGGCTTAGTATGCAAGATTAGACAAATACTTACTTCAGCAGGGCTTCAAGAAAGGTACTACAGATAGCAATCTTTATATAAAGGAAGGAGACATGATCTTGATAGTTGCAGTTTATGTTGATGATATCATTTTTAGTGGAAATGATGATATGTGTAAGAGGTTTGAAAAGGAGATGCAAAAAGAATTTGAGATGTCCATGATTGGTGAAATGTGTTTATTCCTTGGACTTCAAATTTCCCAGCTAGATGGTGGTATCTTTATTTCTCAAGCTAAGTATGTCAAAAAATTGTTGAAGAAGTTTGGTATGGAGGATTCAAAACCAGTGAGTACTCCCATGGTCACTGAAAGTCACTTGAGAAAAGATGATGAGTCTCTAGAGGTGGATCAAACTGTCTATAGGTCTATGATTGGAGAACTATTATACTTAACTACTTCTAGACCTAACATTATGCATGTAGTATGTGTGGTTGCTAGATATCAAGCCAATCCTAAGAAAACACATGAGAAGTAAGTGAAAAGGATATTTAGATATTTGAAAGGAACTTTTGACTATGGTCTAAGGTATCCAAAAGGTAATGACTTTGATTTGAGTGCATACACTAATACTGACTGGGTTGGTTGTGTTGATGATAGAAGAAGTACAAGTGGTGGTGTTTTCTTTCTAGGGAGAAGATTGGTTTCATGGCAGAGCAAGAAGCAAGATTTAGTGTCCTTATCTACTGTAGAAGCAAAGTATATTGTAGTAGCCTCTTGTTGTACACAAGTGTTATGGATGAAACAAAATTTGAAGGATATCAAGGTCTTGTATGATGAGCCCATTCCTATTTTGTGTGATAATACAAGTGCTATCAATATTTCCAAGAATCTAGTGATGCATTCCAAAACCAAGCACATAGCAATCAGGTATCACTTTTTGAGAGAGAAGGTTGCAGATAAGGAAGTGAAGTTGGAATATGTCCCAACAAAGGATCAAATTGCAGATATATTTACAAAGGCTCTTGCAAAGGACACCTTTGAGGATTCCTGACAGAATTTAGGGGTGATTGCCCCTCCCTCTTCTTTCTAAAGATGCATAGTGATGCATCTATCTAGGGGGAGTTAATGTTATATCTTTGTTTCCTAGACTGATGATGGCTACCTCTTAGGGGGAGATGGTAGTGGTTGCTAATGATAGGGGGAGATTGTTTGTTGCAACAAAAAAATATAACCTAAAGAAAAATGTGTAGATATATGGTTGTTGATGAGGTTGATAGTAGTTTCCCTTTGTCGTTGATGTCAAATGGGGAGAAATGTGCAAGCATGTGTTTCCAACAATGCCAAAGGGGGAGATTGTTACACATATGGGTCCTATGGTTTTCATTGATGTCAACACTATCACAAGGATATCATTGATGTCAACATTGTTAAGGATGTGTAATAAGTGTTCATGGTTGGATGTCATGATCCTGAAGAAAGAAGACACATTAAGATGGAAGTAGAAGTATTGACACAGTCAGATGGTCAGAATGATCCTTTCTACTAAGGTCTGGCCTCCGGAAGTTGGTGACAGTTTCTGTCTCAAGATGATTATCCTTGAAGACTGTCTAGGAGACTTGAAGACTGCCTGGTAGATTTCTCTACACTTTCATTCCATTGATATTGAGCCTCTACGGTTTGGAGCATAGCTTCATACAATATCATATTGAGTATGCTCCAAGTTTCATGATGTGTTAACTACCAGAAGTATGTTTTACAAAAGATAGAGTGAAGACAGTGTTGATTCTATGAAGACAGTCACTACATGGAAGTAGGATGCTCTACATTCCTCTACATTTGAATATTTGGCTATGCAGTTTTGAAGGTATGTTAATATTGCAGTGAAGATGGTAATTCCAGAGATTCAGATCATTTACTCTTCTGTTGTGAAAGATGTGCATGACAGAGTACCGACATGTGTTCTAGCAAAATAAGCCAGTGTTGAAGGTTTGATGGAATGCTCTGCATTCTTCCGCAAATGAATGATTGCCCTTGTGTTTTTGAGGACATGTTTCTAGATGAGTGTTATATGTTTCCTTTCAGTTTCAAGGTTCTTGGTGGTCTGCAGCTCAATTTTTCAAATGAAAACATGTTGCAGAGTGTTTCAGATGGCAGAATGTTCTCAGAGTTAATGATTGAAGTTGTGTGGCATAATTCTTTGATGTGCAGTGGTAAAGGAATGCTTGGGGGTGTTTTATGAGTCATGTGAACTCATCTGGAAAAGTTTCATGAAAATCTTTCTTGTTTCCAGTACCACACAAGGTTTACAAGTTGATAGGGTTGTTATACTTCAAGTCTTCATGTGTCTTCCTTAAAGCTATCCTATTTCCAAATGAACAGAGTGTGCGGATGTAATTCCTTGAGGTTTGAATCTATGAAGGATGTTTTGGACCTGACTAAGTAATTGTGGGTGTCTACAAGGCTTGGATCTTCTGTTGGTGTAACATGTGATTTCAATTAGGACCTATCTTCTACATGTTTCATATTGTGTGTTGTCTAGTCAACTTGTAAATGTATTATTCATGTTGTATCTAGCTGACAAGTAATGTAATCAATGTGATATCATGTATAAATAGTAAATCAAAGTGAGTGAGGTGAGGTATGATTGTAAGATGATTGAAAAGGTTTGCAAGAAGATAAAAGCAGAATCAATGCATTATTGATGTGCGATTGTAGGAGAAAGAGAAGATGTTGTTGATGCTATATAGATTCATCTTGAAGACATATTTGTGATAGAAGAGTCCTACTGCAACATCCTCATGTTGGATATGATGAACTGATCATATGCTAGATATATCTTTGATGTGCTCAGCAGGGATTATAGAACCTCACCTGTGAAGGGTGAAACACTTTTCAGGGTTGCAGCTGGTATGTCATTGTATGCAGCCAAATCTAATGGACTTCCTCCATTGGAGGTCACAAAAGGCAAATTCCTTTCCATCCTAGGGATATTCAAATTCAGTCTAGGGATATGCAAGCTTCTTCTATTATATTGAAACCTAACAGGAGGGGGTGTAGATTGAGCCCTTGGATGAGGTAAAGTTATTCCTTCTCACAGGTGACCTAGATAACCTAGACCTTCTCGTTGAAGCAAAAACAGATAATTTAGTGAACTAGAAGTTACATCTTGAAGATGCCCTAGTTTGCAAAGGCATATAAGATGGCACTGATCAGAACCAGAGTCCCTAGGTGCATGAAAATGTCTACCAAGATGTAGAGTACTGAGAAGAACACCAAATTCTCAGGTTGATTGTTTGATCGCTTATGCTTACTGTCCCACCAGGCGTGCCAAAAACTGTTGTCACATAGATTTGCACCCAGTGTTGAAGGCTTTTAAGGCTCCAATAATCTAGTGAAACATTGAGATGACCTCCAAGTGTGGGACCCTACAAGGAGGTCAAATCGCCAGAGAGAGGTTGGTTCCTTTGCTGAATAAAAGATTCAACGATCCTAAGACTAAACCTAATCTATCCATGGGTTTATGAAAAGAGGTAGAGAGAGTGAAACTAAAATTAAAATGAGGTGATACACTAAGTTTGAATATGGGAAAACCCTCAAAACAACCAAGTATGCACAAAATAACAATATCCAACATATCAACATTCACAAATCATGAACTATTTGCAGAGGTAAGAGAAACTAAATGAAACCCAAGAGGAAAGATGCATTCATAGATGGAGATCAAATAGAAAAATACACAGAACAAAGAATAATTCATGATAAGGTAAAAATCTGATGTCTATTCTCAAAGAGGCACTGTTACAATTGCAAGAGATATGGTTTTTTAGACCAAAAAGCCAACTTGAATACATTACATTTCATGCTTTTTATAGAATTTACAAATGGAGCGCCATTACCTACTGTAATGAATGCACCCATGGGCCTGTCAGAGATATTTCCTCGCCAAAAGGGACATCTACCTGCAAGAATTCAATGTAGAAAATATCTAGATCTAGGAGTACATGGTGTAGGAGTACAATTAACACTGAGAGGTGGGTGAATCAGTGTTAATATAAATATTGAGTTTTCTCACCTTTTTCACATTGTCAATAACCCTTATATGAACTAAGATCAAACATTAACTTCACCATCATTAAATTGTTAAAAACAAATGCAGAGAAATAACACAAGAAGTTTAACACAAAGATATACAGAGTGGAAAACCCTCCAGGGGTAGAAAAACAACTCAAACTGCCTCACTAGCTTAAATGAAAAACTTCAAGTTTAAAAATGTCTCACTGACATATATAGAGGTCTCACTGACCACAAGCCTCATTGGCATACTGTGCCTCACTAGCAAACACAATCACCATTAACAAAACATCAAACTTTGTGTGCAAGACATGATTGTCGTTCAATCCTATTTGCACCATTGTATACTATGTGTTTCATCATACAACCTTATACCTCCTGTTTGATTTTCAAATCAAGACCATTTTCTTTTACACAGTTCTACAAACAAGCTCCACATACAAATCTCTGTAAATAATTTTCTCTGCAAAATATCTATATCAATCTTTCATCAATCATTGCAATCAAAGCTTGATTCCTTGCAATCAAAAACATTACAAACAACTGCAAGTGTCTTTAAACATTCTGATATTCCTATAAGAACATTTCACTATGAAGAATATCTCACAATATGTCTTCTACTCTGTAAATTGGTTCACTCAATCATTCATCTGTTTCATCAAATTATCTTCATCATTGATCTGCATAACAACACCGCATCAATGCACTTGTAATGCCATTAAATATGAGATGACCTTTCACATTCTATTACTCTGCAAAATCATTTTCTTCAATTTCTTCAATCTTTGGCATGATCCTTCATATTCCTTCTGTAGAAATCCTTATTCTCCAAAATATGTCTCTTCAATAATTTCTTTCACAAAAGATATTCAATTTCCAAAACAAATACCCTTGATATTCTTCTATCTGCAAATTTATCTTCATCTATAAAAACAAATCAATTCACCTCAAAAAAATAATAGTTCAAGAAAAACTTCAACCAACTCCTTGCATAAAAATCATGAATGATTTCCACCATTTTATTTTCTCTTCAAAAAAAAATCCATTCATCTTCCATATCAATTTATTAATCTGCCCTCATATCCATCTTTCTATTTTCTTATCTCTGCAAAAAAAAACTTCAGTAGACTTAAATAAATTTTAATCCATTAACCCATTATTCATCTCCATGAGAACAAAAGAAATCATAAAAAACTTTAAACAATTCTGCCCAAAGTCTCAAAATATCCTTCGTTTGATACGAAGAAAGAGAAAAAAAAATTCCTTTGAAAAAAAAACTCCTTAAAGAACTCATACAAAATAGGAGTTTAAAAAGTTTCCATATTTAAAAATAAAGCCATAAATGGCTTGATAATCAGGCTTTCTCCTCTAGTAAGGACCAAAGCACATATGCACATAAAGAAGGGCTGATTTTTTATGTCATAAATGGCCCATTTTAAATACTTTCTATCGGCCTTTTTATTGCTCACTATTTGTTTTATTACAACCGGTGTAGCATGTTATCAAGGTTGAGGGGGCCGGTTGCCCATGATAATAAGCCCCTTAAAGTTGCCACTTAAGTGGCTTTTGACCTATTCAAAAGGTCAATCTCAAAAAAAAACACTTCAAGTGTGAAGGGAAATGAAGGGAATAGAATATGTGATAAGGTGTATAGAGATTAATATCTCAAGAGTCAACATACTAAAATCTTGGAATTTCTTCAAGCATATCCATATTGAGGCAATTCTCAAGACATTTTTAGAACCCAAAGATTGATGCAAAACACAAAGTGGTCTATAATGATATACCATCCTGACTTGAAATTCATGAAGTCACCATTAGATTACTATGACACGTGTCACCATGAGATTACTCTGATTTGGAATAACAACTCTTTCTTTGAACACCTTGCTTCTTCTGTCCTTAAGACATCCTGAAACAATCTTTGCAACCTTATTGTGAATAGTATGACAACGTATCATCAAGCAACAACTCAAACCATCAATGGAAAATAACTCAACATCCTGTGTGAGGAAATGATCAAACATAACAAACCAAATATGAAGCATTGCACCAATAATTATCATGAACACCATTTTTATCAAATAGCATTAAGGTACACTGTGATGGCCTTTCAACTCTTCTCAACAATGATCTTACAAACATCAAAGACAACATCATATAGATAGTCCTGATGATGAAGACATAAATGAAGCTTTCTTGACATCTTTGCAATACCCAACATCTTCAAGACACTGCCACTAAATGTGAACTTAGTCATGACATGAAGCAACTTCCTAACTAATTCAACTCAACTCCTGAGTATCTCTAATCTGATCCTCTTATTCCAAAGCACCAATGTGAGTATCATGAAGATATCCTGATCAAATGGAAGCATCATGAAACAACTTCATATGAATTGACAAAATTACCTAACGATTGACATCACATGTCACAAAATTCACTTTAACCATGAAGATCATTATGAACACCTAAAACTTCCTGTCATATGAGGACAAACAATAACTTCAAGTATAATCTAACTTTCACTATGATGTACATGCATCATTAACTCAACACATTTTTGACATCAATGACAATCAACTACCATCAATCTCCCCCTTTGTCATTGATGGAAAAACTTCATGATGCAATTTTTCTTTCTCCCCCTTTTTGACATCTGATGACAAAGACAAAAACTTTGATAGCACTTGTCTTTCAAAAGATTGAAGGAAATTTGATGTCCTAAACTTATCCTAAAAGATCTGAAAGCTCTGTTCTTGTACATCTGAATCTTGAACATCATTTCAAAACATACATCTGAAAGTTTACATCCTGAATCACAATACCACTATGAAGATGAAGACTGATATATATCTATGCAACCACATACCATCTTCTTGAACACTATGCAAAGAAATTATAAACACATCAATACTTTTGATGAACAATATTGCAGGAAAAAATTATGAATACTCCTCATCACACAGTTCTCAACAAAAGATGACATGATGACCACCTTTAATAAGACCTATACAAATTTTCCATGATAGTGACAACTCAGTCCTGCAGAGAAGAAATATAGTACACACAACACCAACTAGTATTACTATTATCAGCTGATTCAAGACCTTTACTTGCCTCTGATTAACTGATGAACTTGAAGAAAAACAAGGCACCACCATCAATTTCATAAGCATCTCTAGATGTCATAGCTTGAAACACATACCTGATACCACTTCAAAACTAGAATCACACAATTTGAACATACCTCCCTAAAACATATTAATGATGAGAACCATCAAAGAAACATGTCAAATTATCACATCAAGAACACTTCCATATAAGCATGACTTGACATCCCTGAGCACACTCAAACCAATCTGCATTAACAAGTTCTTCCTGCAACAACACTTTGCACAAATCAAATGCAGAGATAAGTGCTATGAATTGAATTTTTAATTTTCAGCCACCTTAGCCAACACATACTAATATCTGATAAAATCTTTTTGGAAACATCTTAACCTCTTTGGCATGACAACAAATACTTCACAATATCAAGATCCCATTGAACTGCAATATCATACCAACTCAACCAAGTTATTTAATATCATCAAACTCTTTGAGCATTGAACTCCTGAACATTATTTCAACATCTTGTTTGCATACTGAACCTAAGATCACCTGTATCATTGTCACATATTAAACATCAACATTGTTAGCAACACCACCATCAACTATATGAGTTTAATTTCATAAGGTTGGTAAGAATAAACATGACAAGATCACTATCTCCTCCTGAACCTTCTTGGGTATAAATGATAGAACATGAATAACTCCCCCTTACTTCATGCTCTCAGTTATCCAACTAATGATGTTACTTGTGCAAGATGCACAAGTATAGGATCCTTCTTGTCCTGACTTTGTTTTTGCTTCCACACTTTCACAGGTTCTTTCTTCCTCCAAATCTTTATACTTTCTTTTCTTTTCAACTTTTTCAAATCAGGTGAAGCTTTCCTGCAACTATGTGCTTTATGACCAAGAGAGTTGCAATTATAACAAATTATGTTGTAATCACAATCAAATGACTGATAATACCTTTTTGGCATCCCCTGAGTAATTATGTTATGCTTCTATGTAAGATCATACATTCTATTCATTTTGCAATTTCTTTGAATGTGACCAGCATTATTGCACTTGTAACAAACAATATCAGTATTCCTTCTGCAAACAACTGCTCTGTGTCCAAAATGATTACATGTATAACAATAACCATTAAAAGAATAATTATACCTGTACATGTATGCTTGCCTTACAGAAACATTTCTTCTAAAATTTCTTCTCCTTTGATTATGCATTTCATCTTTGATATTTCTTTCATCTTCTGACTTCTTTTTGTCTTCAGGAGCTTTTGAACATTCTCCTTCAGATCCTAAACCAGTAGTGTCATTATGATGCTTTTGTTTGCTCAACAACTCATGTAACTTGTATGTACTTTCTTCATATTCCTGATACTTCTTAGACAAAACTTTGAGACCATCATAATCCTTTTTGAGTTTAATAATTTCACCCTCTAGTTTTAGATTCTCAATCCTTGTAACTTTAAGGTCAGATATTGAGACATCAGCTATTCTCTTAGCTTCCTCAATTTCAATCTTTAATCTGACAATTAATTTGTTTGAATCATCAATATATGTCCTTAAACTCATAATCTGACATCCGACCTCTTCAAGATCTAAAGATACACTTCCAAGGTCTAAAAATGCTTTGTCTTTAGATTCTCTTTCTTGTTGCAACTGCAATTTTAGTTTCTAATTCTCTCTCTTATATTTCTTGAGTTTAGTTAGAGCATATATGAGCTCTCCTTCCATATCAATTTCACAATCTTGTTCATCATACTCCTGATGATAATCTTCTTCTGAATCTGATTGAATCTCAACTTCTTCATGTGATTGTCTTCTTTCATGGTCACTTTCTTTAAATACCAAATTGTCCTCTTCTTCATCACCATCTTGATAAATTCTTATCAATTTCTTCCACACATCCTGAGTTGTTTCACACTGCACAACTTTACAAGAAACATCATTAGATAAACTAGATAAAATAACCTTCTTGGCTATATGATTGCATTCAAGAGCCTCTTTGTTATTTGCAGAGTTAGAATATCCATTCTCAACAGACATCCATACATCATATCCTAAAGGGGATAAATACACATGCATTCTAACATACCAAACTAAAAAATTTGAACCATCAAACTGAGGAACTCCTGAAATGTTTTCTTCTAATACAATATTAGATTCAACTTGGGGAACATTTATATCAACAGGTTCTATATCAACCTTTGAATATGATAAAGATGAAGAGTTTTGACTAGTCTGAGACTTCACAATTTTCTTGCTCTTATTTCTTTTGCATTTACCCATTATACTCCACCCTCAAGATCTACCCAAGCCGATTAGACTATAACAGGGAACCTATGCTCTGATACCAATTATAGGAGTACAATTAACACTAAGAGGGGGGGTGAATCAGTGTTAATATAAATATTGAATTTTCTCACCTTTTTCACATTGTCAATAACCTTTATATGAACTGAGATCAAACATTAACTTCACCATCATGAAATTGTTAAACACAAATGCAGAGAAATAACACAAGAAGTTTAACACAAAGATATACAGAGTGGAAAACCCTCCAGGGGTAGAAAAACCACTCAAACTACCTCACTGGCTTAAATGAAAAACTTCAAGTTTACAAATGTCTCACTGACATATACAGAGGTCTCATTGACCACAAGCCTCACTAGCATAGGAAGGTCTCACTACCACAAGCCTCACTGGCATACTGTGCCTCACTGGCAAACACAATCACCATTAACAAAACATCAAACTTTGTGTGCAAGACATGATTGTCGTTCAATCAGATTTGTACCATTGTATACTCTGTGTTTCATCATAAAACCTTATACCTCCTGTTTGATTTTCAAATCAAGACCATTTTCTTTTACACAGTTCTACAAACAAGCTCCACATACAAATCTCTGTAAACAATTTTCTCTGCAAAATATCTCTATCAATCTTTCATCAATCACTGTAATCAAAGCTTGATTCCTTGCAATCAAAAACATTACAAACAACTGCAAGTGTCTTTAAACATTCTGATATTCCTGTAAGAACATTTCACTATGAAGAATATCTCACAATATGTCTTCTACTCTGCAAATTGGTTCACTCAATCATTCATCTGTATCATCAAATTATCTTCATCATAGATCTACATAACAACACCGCATCAATGCAGTTGTAATGACATTAAATATGAGATGACCTTTCACATTCTATTACTCTGCAAAATCATTTTCTTCAATTTCTTCAATCTTTGGCATGATCCTTCATATTCCTTCTGTAGAAATCCCTATTCTCCAAAATATGTCTCTTTAATAATTTCTTTCACAAAAGATATTCAATTTCCAAAACAAATACCCTTGATATTCTTCTGTCTACAAATTTATCTTCATCTATTAAAACAAATCAATTCACCTCAAAAAAATAATAGTTCAAGAAAAACTTCAACCAATTCCCTGCATAAAAATCATGAATGATTTCCACCATTTTATTTTCTCTTCAAAAAAAAATCCATTCATCTTCCATATCAATTTATTAATCTGCCCTCATATCCATCTTTCTATTTTCTTATCTCTGCAAAAAAAAACTTCAATGGACTTAAATAAATTTTAATCCATTAAGCCATTATTCATCTCCATGAGAACAAAAGAAATCATAAAAAACTTTAAACAATTCTGCCCAAAGTCTCAAAATATCCTTCATTTGATACGAGGAAAGAGAAAAAAAACTTCCAAAAAAAATTCCTTTAAAAAACTCCTTAAAGAACTCATACTTCATATTATTCGATCTCAAGGAAAGATGCCTTTTAGAAGGCCAACAAAATAGGAGTTTAAAAAGTTTCCATATTTAAAAATAAAGCCATAAATGGCTTGATAATCAGGCTTTCTCCTCTAGTAAGGACCAAAGCACATATGCACATAAAGAAGGGCTGATTTTTTATGTCATAAATAGCCCATTTTAAATACTTTCTATCGGCCTTTTTATTGCTCACTATTTGTTTTATTACAACTGGTATAGCATGTTATCAAGGTTGAGGGGGCCGGTTGCCCGTGATAATAAGCCCCTTAAAGTTGCCACTTAAGTGGCTTTCGACCTATTCAAAAGGTCAATCTCAAAATAAAATAAAATAAAACACTTCAAGTGTGAAGGGCAATGAAGGGAATAGAATATGTGATAAGGTGTATAGAGATTAATATCTCAAGAGTCAACATACTAAAATCTTGGAATTTCTTCAAGCATATCCATATTGAGGCAATTCTCAAGACATTTTTAGAACCCAAAGATTGATGCAAAACACAAAGTGGTCTATAATGATATACCATCCTGACTTGAAATTCATGAAGTCACCATTAGATTACTATGACATGTGTCACCATGAGATTACTCTGATTTGGAATAACAACTCTTTCTTTGAACACCTTGCTTCTTCTGTCCTTAAGACATCCTGAAACAATCTTTGCAACCTTATTGTGAATAGTATGACAACGTATCATCAAGCAACAACTCAAACCATCAATGGAAAACAACTTAACATCCTGTGTGAAGAAAAGATCAAACATAACAAACCAAATATGAAGCATTGCACCAATAATTATCATGAACACCATTCTGATCAAATAGCATTAAGGTACACTGTGATGGCCTTTCAACTCTTCTCAACAATGATCTTACAAACATCAAAGACAACATCATACAGATAGTCCTAATGATGAAGACATAAATGAAGCTTTCTTGACATCTTTGCAATACCCAACATCTTCAAGACACTATCACTGAATGTGAACTTAGTCATGACATGAAGTAACTTCCTAACTGATTCAACTCAACTCCTGAGTATCTCTAATCTAATCCTCTTATTCCAAAGCACCAATGTGAGTATCATGAAGATATCCTGATCAAATGGAAGCATCATGAAACAACAACTTCATATGAACTGACAACATTACCTGATGATTGACATCACATGTCACAAAATTCACTTTAACCATGAAGATCATTATGAACACCTAAAACTTCCTGCCATATGAGGACAAACAATAACTTCAAGTATAATCTAACTTTCACTATGATGTACCTGCATCATTAACTCAACACCTTTTTGACATCAATGACAATCAACTACCATCACATGGAAGATATTTGTGCCATTAATACAAACTACTAAATTATGCACTTGTAACAATTAATGCAAAATATCCACCTTTTGAAATCCTTTACAACACTTCAATTCGGCCATTGATATGTCTTGTTGGTCAAGTCTGCATATTTCCCTTTAGTCGGAAACTTATCCCGATATCGAGATATGCATGTCCATATCTGTATCATGAGTTTTGGATCATAATTTCAAAGTGAAGATATCCCTCAAAAGTCTGCCAAATGAACGAGGATGAAATTCTAAGCAACTTTGCCTTTTGGATCATGTAGAAATTCCTCATGATGAAGAAGATATTCGCGGTAAAAGTTGCAGTCAACAGGCATATAGATGTCCATGCATATATCCAAGGTCTGTACATTTGCAAATATTCAGATGATATAGCCCAACTGAACACATGAGTCTTCATATCCCGATATCTAGATGTACCCATCAAATTTACCTTTGTGGCATGGAGAAGTCGTCATCTGCATGGATATCTCATGTCTGGATGTTAACTTTAATATGCCACCCCTGATTATCCTGATGATGTCATTAGCATAGAGAGCTTCATTAGAGAGGGGATTTAGATGACATCATCAGGATATGAACACTGCAGGATAATATACTAGTGGCAGAATGTTCTAATGATGTCATCGTCATATGCACTTCTTTGGGGAAAGATCTAAATGATGTCATCAAGACATTCGCTTCAAGATCTAGACATTGGGGAAGATCCAGACATTAGGAAATATCTGGATATTAAGAAAATATCTAGATATTTAGCTAAGCTCGGGACATTTGAGAAAGATCCAGACATTAGGAAATATCTGGATGTTATGAAAAATCTGGTTATCGACTAAGGTCTAGACATTCGGGAGCTATCCGGAACTTAGCTAAGGTCCAAATATTAGCTAAGATCTGGACATCCGAACATTAGATATCCACAGCAAAACAACCAAGTAAAAGACAGAAATCTCTGCAGAGGCAAACATTGAAGATTAAAGGTTTCTAAGTTTTTTTGGGTTTTTTGCAAGGATTCTCTAGATGGATTTTTAGGGATTTTTACAAGGCAGACCACTGGGATTTGAGGATTTTAGGCCTGCAAGGCTATATCCAAGGGATATCAAGGAGATTTTTCAAGGGGGGCCATTTGACTCTGGATAGAGGAAAATAGGTCAATAGATTCCAAAGCTTATAACCTTTGACATTATCACCATATCCAATGAATGTACACTTTTTAGCTTTTGGATCCAACTTAGATCGCTTTTCCTTAGGCACATGAACAAAAGCCTCACAGCCAAACACCTTTAATATGAAACAGAAGGTTTCTTACCTATCCACACTTCATAAGGTGTCGAATCAAGATCCTTACAAGGAGATCTGTTAATCAAGTAGCAAGCAGTACACATAGCCTCTACCCAAAAATATTTATCCATCTATGCATCACTCAGCATACTTCTGGCTCTTTCCATGATTGTTCAATTCATCCTTTCTGCAACACCATTATGTTGTGGTGTATACGGAGTTGTCTTTTGTCTGATAATACCTACATGCTTGCAAAACTCATCAAATTTGTTAGAGCAATATTCTCCTCCATTGTCAAATCTTAATATTTTTATCTTCAATCCTGATTGGTTTTCAACTAAAACTTTAAAATCCTTAAACTTAGTGAAAACTTTAGATTTGTGTTTCATAAAATAAATCCATGTAAATTTGGATACATCATCAATGGAAGTGACAAAATAATGAGATTTTCTGATAGAATCATTATCCACAGGTCCAAACACATCCATATGAATAATTTCTAACTTCTCTTTTGATCTATTGCTTCCTAAAGAAAATATTTTTTTGTTTTATTTTCCAAACACACAGTGCTCACATAAATCAAAGTGCTCATCAGAATAAGAAAAACCATCCAAAAAATATTTATTCTTAATAGTTTTCAATACATTATTGCTTGTGTGGCCTAATCTACGGTGCCATAACATACAAGTGTTTTTAGAAGCCTCAAAAACATAAGATGCATTACAAACTATAGTGGCATCTAACCTAAACAAGTTTCCCAATCTCTTTCCCTTTGCTACCGCCAATTTTCCTCTCACCAATCTGCAACCATAATTATCAAATGTTACATGCATTCCCAAATCGTTCAACTTTGAAACTAAAATCAGATTTCTAACTAATCTAGGAACATGCAAAACACTAGGGAGGGTTTTAATCTCCCATCACTAAAACACAACAATACCTTGCCTTTCCCAACTATCAGATATGTAGATTTGTCTCCAAGGTATATATCACCTCCATCATACTCTTTGTATGATGGAGGTGATATGAAATGAGCATCATGATTTAACCAACCAGTGATCATTAGAAACAATATTACATGCAGAAAGTAAAACATCTTCACTTGCATTCGAGGACTTATCTGAAGCACTCTCTCACTATTTCTTTGGGTTTCTGCACTCCTTCACATGTCCCCTTTTCCCGCAGTTCCAACACTTAACTCTGTTCTTCTTCCCAAGAGTCTTAGATCGACCCTTAGACTTGTCCTTAGCCCCTTGCTGATCTTCTTTCAATCCTCTTTCCTTAGACCTTCCCCTGACACTAAGAGCATCCCCTGAACCATTCAAACTCTTCTTCCTCAATTCCTATGCCAATAATACTACAACAAGAGCATCCAACTTTGAATCCGTGAGGTTAGCAGTGATAGCAAGTATAGCATTTTCCCAAGACTCGGGTAAACAACAAAGAAGTAAGATACATTTATCTTCCTCATTAACCTCAACATCTACAGATGCAAGCTAACTCGACAACAAATTTAATGAATTCAAATGCTCTGCAATCCATTCACCCTCTTTCATTTTCATATAAAATAGTTTATATTTCAAGTAAAGTTTGTTTACCATACTCTTGGCTTGGTAGATCCCAGCCAAAGGTTTCCACAAACTATGTGTGGGCTCTTCCCTCGCGACATTCAATAGGATAGAATCTGCAAGACACAATCTTATTATTCCTTGTGCCTTCTTATCCATTCTATCCCACTCATCTTGAGAGACATCGTTGGGTTTCTTCTCTTTTAGAACAGCCAACCACTGGTTTCTTTCTTCTAGCAAATCCTCCATTATCAACTTTCACAACTCATACCCCGTTCCATTGAACTTATCAATGTCTAATTGAGAGGTTGATGCAATAGTGGATGCACCCATAATATCAACTCAAGATCTGCAAAACAAATGCAACCAAATCTCCCACTGTAGCTACACAGCCTTCATACTACCACCCAAGAGTCAAAGCTAGCCAGGATCTGATACCAAATGTTAGAAATGAAAGCACAACTACTCAACAAAAATCTGATTCAAATATATGTTTAATGATCTTTAATAGTGTATTATCAATAGATATTGCAACATAGAAAAGAAACTATGCAACACAGAAATAGCAAATCAGAAAACTAAACACACAACACAGTGTTTAACATGGAGAAAACCCTTTTGGGTAAAAAACTCCACACGAGAAAGAGGCCCAAGTCTGTATTAATCTAAAAATGATTTTACAATACAACTCCACCAATCTTCCCTTCAGTCTTCAACCTAACAACATTCTGGCAGCACTTGTGAAAGTATCAAAACTAAAAAAACTTAACAACACTTTACAAATACATCACTAAATAGTGAAACAACCCAAAATGGGCATCCAAGATGAGAATCCCAATCCCAACTAAGGAATCTTGCATGTAAACAAGATAATAATGCCCTCTTACACATGTCATAATGCATGTTACATGCATCAACGCGTGGGGCTAAAAATAGCTCTTACACTGCAATAATAGTTGTCATAACCGTCATAGAATCTTATGACAACTTGTCATTGTCATAGATTCTCCTACAATATGTGACACATGCCCAAAATAGCATATTCCAAGAGGTGGCACCTAGATTTTCCCAAATCACCTATTTACATTTATCATGGTGCAATAATCTGTAAATGTTAATATGTAACAACCTGCCCCATAATAAATAATTACTGTTGTCAGTGAAAACACTTCATCCCTTATGGGTAAGTACAAATTACAAATAATAAATGGAATAAATACAATATTTAGATTTACAAGGTTAATGGCACCTTATCCCAACATATCCGGATGTAGTTCTATTGTTTTTTTTTAGGATACCATAATGCACAATTGCATTGAAAATTACATCTAACTGTAGAGGCTCATGTTGTGGCACCACCAAAGGAGTTTGCTTAGATTTCTTCTCTTTCTTCTTTGGCATAGAGGTACCTTCTTCTCCATCTTCTCCTTCTACCTCCTCTACTTGAGTCTTCTTTCTTTTTTCAGGTTGTTTTAGTCTGGCATGCTTCTTCTATGCTGTCTTCATTTGTGTCAATGTTTCAAAAGCTATTCTTCTTCAAGTGGACATTGTTTGTGCTGATCTGGAGAGTTGCAGAGCATTTATAGCTGCAGAAGTGGACATGTTGGTCCTTGGCACTTGAGCAGATGGTGGATTGATAGGAATAGGTTTGAGATCCTCCGCAAGGGTTTTTGATGTGTATTTTGATGTAAAACCCCATTTCTTTCAAAATTCTTCTTTGTTTTTCTCAAACTGCTCATCCACACTCTTCCTAGTCAACTTTTCTCTTATTTCATCTTAGGTACCAAATCTTTTAGTAGTTGTATCTTTGGTTTGTTGAGAAGGATATCATCATAAGTCTTTATCTCCTCTATGGAGACCTCATAAGGCAACCTTGGAATCCATGCAGTCCTTGGCTCAATTGCTTCCATGTAGGTATAATCCTTATCAACCAAAAATGTGATTTGTTCCTTGTATCTCTATATATAGTGTTGAAGGGGACTATGTCTCTGGCTTGCATTTCAATTTGTAGGGTTTTGAAGAACCCCCAATACATTATATTGTATTTTTTTATATCTCCAAAGCCTCTCATATGGTTTTTGATTTGAGCAGCAATAAGAAGGTGGTGTTGCCAGACTTTTCCATTAAAACCAGGCAATTCATTCAGGAAATAAAATGCAATGTAGACGATAAGGGTACCATACCTAAAATTGTCCTGTTTCTTTTGTCCTCTTCAAGTTCTCCAACAGTTGTTCTCTCATGACCTCACATAGGTCAAAATCCTTTCCTTCCTTTACCATTTGGTAAGCAATGTGAATTGTTGTACCAATGGTGTATCCCTCTCTGTTTGTGTAGTAGACCTTATAGGTGATGCCTGTAGCATCATACCAGACCCCTGGATCTATTATGTCATTCACACTTAGGGTCCTCTTGTCAAATTTGGCACCTGTTAACTCTGTGACCTTCTCATTTTTTATGGATTTCATCACCGGTACAGGTCCGGTAGAACTTAACCCAGTGATAGCCCTAATTGCATCCTTAGTGATCCTATATGGATTATCAAGATATATGAATTCATCATGAATTCTGATCAAAATATGTGTTACCCATTCATGCTCATCACAGAAGTTAGGGTAATCCTTCCAAACATCTAGTCGCTTGGCTCCCACATTAGCATACTCTGGTTTGTAGTTGTCATCATCATCCAATAGTTGATCTCTAAGCTCCTCAAACTTTACATGATTAATCTCATCCAACTTGGAGTGAATATAAACCCTCACTTCTTCTATGTACACAACATATGTTAGCACATTGGAGAACACCCCTTCCTTATCTATCTCCATGGCTTCATAAGGATATTTCTTATATTCGGCCTTGGTTTCTCAGTGATATCCACCAATTGAGGAGTAGCCATTTCAAATTTCTCTAAATTTAGAAACTATGGTTCAATAAAAAAATAGTTTTGAAGAATACCTTTGTGTTTAGTCACTAGGGTTCCAAAATTGCCAAGTGCTCTAAATTCCTTCTTCTCTTCTTAGCTTTGGATGCAAATGCTTTGATTTCAAATGAGCTTAGATTGTGCAAATGAAACATAAGTAGCCTTCATTTGCTCTGACTTTTCACAATTAATGCACCTTTATCTCATTAGGTAAACTATTGTCGAAGTGCTATGTAAATCTACAGAGGCCCAAATCAATTCCACAATCCACCGCATCTTGTGATTTTGTTCTAGAAATTTGGGGGAATGGAACTATCTTGCTTCATCAACAACCTCATCTGTCAATTTCATGCCAACTCATCTGTAAGCCTAGCTTCCATTTGTAGAAGCCACAAACATTTAGGGGGAAAGAATAGATATGCAGTGGTTAGATCCCCCTGACCCTATGTTTTCTCTTAATCAACAATGAAGTCTTCTGCACTAGGCAAAAGCACAAATTCTTCCTTCTCATTATCTTCATTTGTCTTCTTTCTCCATATCTTTGCCATTTCCTTATTTTGTTGAGTCATAGTTTCCTCTATTTTCTTGTGTTGAACAAGTGGTTTCTTAGAACCACTTTTACATAATCTTGCTTTATGCCCAAAGTTGTTGCACTTGTAGCAAACAACACTATATTCTAGAGTCATACCATTTCTCCTTACTTTAGTTCTACACTCAACAGCCCTATGACCAAACTTATTGCATACATAACAATAGTCATAAAAGCAATGAGAGATTCTAACATCATGTTTTGGAGGTACAAATGAATTCTTCCTCATGTAATCATTTCTTCGAGCCTTAGTTCTACAATCAATAGCCTTATGACCAAACTTGTTGCAAGAGTAACAGTAACCATAAAAGGATTGAGAGAACCTAGGATTAGAACCCTGTCTAGGAGGAGATCTCTTCAAGTCTTTCTTCTAATCACTGACCTGTATGAAGTCATCATCATCCCACTCTTGCTCCTCATCTTTAGTTTCCTCATAGTCTTCAGTGCAGGGTTCTTCCTTTTTCATTTTAAACATACCTTCAAGTATATCTATTTTTGAGCTCTGACCTTTCTCAAACCCAATACCACCCTTATTCTTTATAGGTCTTTGACTACTGATTATCTCATCAAGGATGTTGGTGATTTTCTTGAGATTTAGACCTTTGTCTATCTAATCCTTTGCTTTTGCCAATTCTTTTCTCAGAGAGACAATTTATTCTTCAAGTTTGGAGCATTCAACTAATTTGTCATTGAGCTTAGCATTTAGATACTATGCAACCTTCTTGCCTTCTTCAACTTGAGCTTTCAATTTGACAATTTCCTATTTTGATTCTTTGAGCTTAATCTTATATTCTTCATTTTCTCTCCTTGTTGCATCGAGATCTTCTAGGGAAAAAATGCATTCTCTTTCAAAATCAATTTCACAATCTTCTACATTAAAGGCTGTCATATCTTTATCATCTTCCAGAGGATTCTTATCATTAAATAGTACTTTAGTTCCCATGTGTTCCACTCCAAGATCTACCTCAACTGTTAGACTGCATCAAGGAATTTAGCTTTGATACCAATTGTTGAACACATAGAAGTATTGAGAGGGGGGTGAATCAGTACTTAATCAAATTCTTTTCTTCCAAATACATTTAATCAAATGTAAGCATTTAAACCATGAGAAGCAAGAGAACACACAAGCACAAATCCATGACACCAAATTCACATGGAAATCCATAGAAGGGAAAAACCACGGTGAGCAAGTTGCTTGGATCTACTGTCCAAATCTAGCCTCGCAAATTAAAAAATTTACATTAACATTTATGGGCTACAACCCAAAGGAAGTTGCAACTCCCTAAAGTGCTAAAACACTTACAAATCTTACAAAAGGAGGCTAGAAAGCTCTAGAAGGTGCATGCAGCTCCAAACAGAGTAGCAACTCCAGATAGGCACAGAGAATAGCTCTAGAGGAAAATAGTAGTAAGCAACTCTAGACAGAGAGGGACAACAAAAATGTTTAGTAAGCTCCAAACAGGGCAATCTTTATAGAGAAAGGAGAAACAGAGCAATAGCTCTAGTGTTTGTAATTTTTGGATGTAAAATACTTTTGAATATAAATATAAATATATGTTTGTGTTTTTATTTGTGCCCTCTTCTCTCTCTCTTATTTGTTCTTCTTCTCTCTAATAAGTGGTATCAAAGCAATCCTTCCAATAAGTGGTATCAAAGCAATGCTTCCAATAAGTGGTATCAAAACTATACCACCACCAAAATGCATTTCAATTCAATCTGTTTTCAATCCTTATATAAATATTCTTGAATTTAGAATCCAACTTATGGGAAGGATCTTCCAATTGGAAAGAGAAGGTAGAGTTTATTTTAATTAGCAATGGAAGCATATAAAATCTGCTTGACCTTGTTCTGCAACTCTGGGTCTCTGAAATGAGCCCCCAAACGTATACAAAAGTATTTTCAGTGTGATTTATCATGGAACGCAGTTAAATTAGGATGCTACTTTGAAATTCATGTATCTACAGTCCAGATAATGATATTTTTTAGCATGTGGTAGCTTATCTAATTATATTAAAAAACACCAACTCTTGTACCCAAGAAAGTGACATTCAATTAGATAACAAATTCTTTATTCTTTTGTTTGGAAGAAATTCCATGGTATTGCCAATAATTATGAAAACAATACAATACATTAACAACGGATCTCTCCAAATGTTGTTCTCGATGGCAAAAACTACCTACCACTTTCCATTTCATTAATAATGTAGATATGAAGATTCAAGAAGTTTTGTAAATGTGGATTGATTTAATATAAAACAAAGAAGAGGGTGGTTGTTAAATGGGCATGTTGTTATTGATAACAATGACTTTTCATGTATAGTTGCAACATCTGGGTTGTCATTATGGCATGTTTACAACCACCTTCAAAACTACACTGAACCCTCCTATCACTGCTACAGAGTTTGAATCATTTTCATGGTGCTTGTATGTGTTCATATTTTTCGTAATTCTACTTTTAATTTTCTTAAAACCCTTTTTGTTAATTGTATATTTTAAATCATTTGTGTGATTCATTTACCATTTGTGGTTAGGAGCGCCCAGCCATACCATTCTTTGCCCCCAAAAATTTTAGTTGTTTGTTTTTAAGCAAGAATGCTAGTGGCCTCAATTGAATCAGGACAACTTTGCAAGGTATGGGAAATCAAAACCTTGGGAAGAAAAAGAGACATCGAGGCTAAGAAGTGTCTCAAATCTGTGGACCAAACAGGTCCAACCAATTATGTTCAAGTGTAAATGGCGTGTCATGCTCTTATCTAAATTCTTGTATTCATCTTAACCATGGTTATGTTATTTTTCCTATATTACAGATTTAAAATCTTTCACAAGCTCTTATCTACTACATTAATGGGTTGTCTTACTGTGACGAGGGGAATTTGAGCTTGGGTCATGGTCTTGAGAGTAGCATCTATTTTAAATTTTAGTTGCACGCCTCTTAAATTGAATTTTGTGCTTTTAAGATTTAAAATATGGTTGCTTTTAGCATGATTGGTGAATTTTGATTTAGATGTTCTATGTTTTAAGAAATGTGTTCCATTTCTGCTTCCTCTATTGGTTGCAACCCCAGCAATCCTTCTCTTCTATGATTAAATGTTGAAGGTGATGTAGAAATTAAGATCAGATTAAGGAGGCCTAACATAAAATCAAAGTTTTACCCTTACGAGGACTTGCTAGGCACTATATTGTATGAGCTCACCCATAATGAACATTGTGCACGTGATGCTAAGTATTGCATCCATCAAAGAAAAAGGATTATTAAAAGATAATAATGTTGAATATTGTGTTCTTATTAAAGATTATTAAAGATTATTAAAGACATATTATTATCAAGTATTTGCAGCTTATTTTTTATTATATTCTTTTATTGTGCAAGTTGTTTTATTAAAAGTGGTATCAGAATATGGTCTTGGCACCGTAAAGGCAAAAAACAAGTTGATTTTTTTTAGATTTTGAAGATCATTTTTGAAAGTGCATATCTCTCACATTTTGATGAATCTTTTCAAGATTTTTGAAGGGTTATCCAAAATTATATTGGTACTGCTTCAATCTTTATTTGAGGTCAATTGGAGCATAATTAAGTGACTTATTACCGAATTAAGGTTTCCACAAATTTCACTCTTAGGGCTGCGATTCAAAGATTTTTTTTCCTAATTTTTAGAGGGTTCAACAAAGACTCTTGATACACCTACAGTTGTGATTTGGAGGAATTTGGAATCATTTTTAGTAAGTTATTGCAATTTTAAATTTTTTCATAAATTCACTCTCAAGGCTGCAAATTAACAAATTTCTTGAATTTTTTTTAGAAGTGAGATCTAGACTAAACTTCAGATTAATTGGATTTATTTTGTGTTATTTATTGCAAAATTATTTTTTCCATCATAACAAAGCTTGCAACAAGAGAAAAAGAATATTTGTCACACCTGAAAAATCTCCAAGCAATGAGGATGTGGAAAATGAGGAGATTGTTCATAAGGATAATGAATCTATAATAGAATAAGTTCAAAAAGAAACCAACAAGATAAATGATGAAATCTTGTTAATTATGACAAAGTATATACAAGCAATGATGGAGAATTTGTTCATGGCCAACATTCTAGAGATTCCAAACATATGGAGTCACACAACACGGGTTGGGAGGAAAAGCAATCTCCTAAGAGGAAGGGTGCTTTTGAGTTTAAATTAGCACTCATGAGATTTTGGAACCTACTAAAGGAGAAGAATGAGGATGAGGATGGGGAGGATGAGGAAGAGGAGAAGTAAAATCAATAACATCTTGAAAAGAAGAGGAGGAAGAAGAGGGGGGAGGAGGAGTAGGAGTGTTAGGGAACTTTTTCCCCAAAATGAAAAAGAAAGCTATTTTATGAATAAGCCTTTAAATTATAAAAGGATAAAATTTATTTAACCCTTTATAATTAAAAGGAGATGGGAAAAATAAAGGACATTATGATCCTTTCGTTAAGATGGAGATAAATAAAGAATATTTATAAAAACCATGTTTTAAAAGGGAGGAATTATTATGTTTATTAAATAATTATTAATGATAATCTTTGTGAAAGGGTGTGATGGTTTAGAAACCACCCCTTAAAAGGTTATATAAGGCATTTATGTGAGACATGGAAAGGACATAGAGAACACTCAAGAAAGAAGGTAGTTTTTAGTGGGCTATGGGCATTGGAGAAGGGGCACACAGTGTGTGTCCAACTCAGGGTACGGTGTACACTCGGGATTGTTCTGGCCAGGGCTTGTGTGCACTTGTATTGAGCATTTGTTCTGTTGAACATGGCTCTGGAGCACTTGTGTTGAGTGTTTGCTCTGTTAAGCACTTATGTTGAGCATGGCTCTGGAGCACTTGTGTTGAGCATTATACATTATGTTCTGAATAAGAATTGTTCCTCCTAGAGTGCGTCATAGACATAATGAAGGCCACAACACTTGTATTTGTTTAACATAATTTATATTGTGGGCCCATAACTCATAGGTCCTAGGATCATTTTCACATCTTAAACTTTGGAAAATATGGTGTTGTTTAGGTGAAATGCAATAATGTTTTTATAAGATATAAAACGAAAATGATTATCTTATCATCTGCCATGGAGACGTGTCAAATTTTACAGAGGGAAAGACAACCTCTAATTTTTCTTTTGATATGGAAGTTCAAGGAAATTTTTTTGTAGCTAGTAATAGTTTGTTTCTTATTCTATTTTTAATTAAGATGCTTTCTTTGAATTCTTTGTACCATCTTTATTGTACTTTGTTATTGGACTTGATCAACCCAATAACCTTGTATGTGCTTTTGTATAGGACTGAGATCTAGGTTAGGTATTATAAACATCTTGTTGATAAAAATAAACCAATTTACATTTGAATCCTTGTTAGATTTAGACTTGTCCCAAAACTTTATTTGAGTGACTAGGAAATTATATAAACACTAATGTATTTGTTGCTATTCAATTGTATTGGGTATATGAAAAAAAAGATATTCATGTAGTCCGGAATGCATGACTATCACCTTTGAATGTATGTTGAGTATATGGTACTCAATGATGAGTGACTATTTTTGATATTATTGAAATATTTGTATTAAAGATAAAGTTACACATTAATGACCAAATTTAAAAGATTATTTGATAGGAGATTTAGTGTATACACTTGTGGTAGGTCCTCAAGTATAAATTCATCATCTATTTGATGTGAAAATGTACTTATAGTTTTAATCATGTTTTGAATAACAAAATATTTCTATGGGATCTAATTGTGGTTTCAGTTAAACTAGAAGGGTTATTGAAAAGATCTAAAATTTGAAAAATATAATTATAGATGAAGTTAAAAAGAAATACATTCATTGTGATATTGATAGTGTTATATCCACACTTGACTAATTATTTTTGGTGAATTATGTTATAGATTTAACTTGAACTACTGAGGACATCAACTGATTTACAAGGGGGAGAAACATTATGGGATTTTTTCTCCAAAATGGAAAAGAAAGCTATTTTATGAATAAGCTTTTAAATTATAAGAGGATAAAATTTATTTAACCCTTTATAATTAAAAGGATATGGAAAAAATAAAGTGGAGATAAATAAAAAATATTTATAAAATCCCCTTTTTAAAAGGGAGGAATTATTATGTTTATTAAATAACTATTTGTGATAACCTTTGTGAAAGGGTGTGATGGTTTAGAAACTACCCCTTGAAAGGTTATATAAGGCATTTATGTGAGACTTGTAAAGGACATGAACACTCATAGAAGAAGGTGGTTTTTGGTGGGCTATGGGCATTGGAGAAAAGGCACACAGTGTGTGTCCAACTCAGTGTACACTTGGGATTGTCTTGGCTAGAGTTTGTGTGCACTTGTGTTGAGCATTTGTTTTGTTGAACATGGCTCTGGAGCACTTGTAGTAAGTGTTTGCTATGTTAAGCACTTGTGTTGAGTATAGGTCTAGAGCACTTGTGTTGAGCGTGATATGTTGTGTTCTGAATAAAAATTGTTCCTCTTGGAGTGCACCATAGCCATAATGAAGGCCAAGACTGTTGAAACCTTCCTAAGGTGAGAGTGGTCGATCCAAGTGCTCAATGATTCAATTAAGTACTGAACTTGTTAACAAAAGATATTGAAATTATTATATGCATGGGTTTTGATGTTAATCTGATTATGTGATTATGTTATCGAATTTGTTTTGTTAATGATTTACTTTAGAGTTCATATTAAATTAATACATGTTTTTTACCTTTGTTATTTACACATCATTTAACATTCTATGTTATCTTTAGTGTTGCCTATAATAAATCTGTTGCTAATACTTAAATACCTATAGAAGAAAAGTAGCATTACAAGGAGGAAGAAGAGGGGGAAGAAGGAGAAGAAAAGAAATAAGTAAAACCAATTACATCTTGCCATGCATATATTGTTCTGCTGATTGTGCCCTGTTTGGGCCAGCTTTATCTAGCCCGTGTGGCTATTGTTGTAAAGGGATCAAGACCCTTGTTTCCTACTTAATTAAAAACATCTTGCCATGCATTGTCGCTACTTGGAGAAATTAAAAAAAGAATGCCTCCTAAAAGAGATTCTGGTCACAAACCATTCAATCAATGCTAGGGTAACATATATCACCCTTCATCTCTTCATCAAAGGTACACAAAAAAGTTAGAAAAATGAAAAAACACATTCATCACCATCAAAAGGTAAAGACAAAACATAATGAAGAGGCAAGTGAATCAATACAAAATTCTAACATAAATAGTGCTACCTAAGCTAGATGCAGAGAGCACACACCTCGGAGCTGAAATTAATTTTTCAAACACACAGGAAAATTGACATGAACAATCAAAAAAATACCTCATTAAATAGAAATATTTTTTGATTGAAGTTACCACATGGGAAGAAGATGATTTTATGCAAAAGCTACTATATTTGAGAAGTTTGGGGCGTGCTACACCTCTAATCCTATAATGTGTACATGGTTGAATAGTCTCTTATTTAAGTTATATAATCATTAATATAGTCTTATATAGATAGTTAAGTCAGTCTTACAACATCCATGTCATAAATATAATTTATATAGAAGGTAGAGGTTAGTTATCATCTGAGTATTGTGTTATTGAAAACTATAGGAGGCATCCCCCTCAAAGTGGGATTAGGAGGTTACCCCCTCAAAGTGGTATATTATTAAGTATTTGCAACATATTTTCTATTATATTTTATTATATTGTGCAAGTTGTTTCATTACACACGTCCTAAGCACTCACAAAAAATTCAAACAAATAAAGCTGTACCACTTATAGCACACATTCACACCAACAGAGATTGAAACTATAGCTCCAATGGCATAAACAAATGGCAATTGATCAAAACACCCCTAGGTGTTGAATTTAAATCCAGACAAACAATAATACATGCCAAATGGACAGAGATGATCAAAAATTTAAATCTAGGCGTGAAAGCAAAAAACATTAAGGCGTGATTGGTTCACCCAACTACAATAGGGAGCAAACAGGACAAAGTCGGAACAATGTGAATGAAATAGTAACATTAAATATAGCCTCACAGAAACACAGCTAAAAAAAAAACTGGAAACTCTTCGTACGGATATACATGGGTAAACACTATGCCAACTAACAAATTTCCTTCCTTGTTTTTAAGTAGTAGCCAGCAATTGACACCAAATTGCTTTTGTATGCAACTGATTACTAACAATCCATCTTACACAAGTATCAATACTTGAAAATTATTTCAAGGTGCCATATTATGCTAGAGAATGATAACATACTCAGTGCAAATGTCCATCAGACCTAACAATCTATTCAAACCTTAAAATAAACAACCAACAGGTTTCCCATTTCCATTAGAATCAAAGAAAATCATCGCAGCCATGTCACTGTCACATGGTCATATGCACCGAGCCCCTGACCATAAGTTGGACAAACTCTTGCACTCAAAAGATTTCAGCGAGTCAAGATGAACATATCATTGTCAAATTATACCGAGAATCTGCTTGCCATCTTGTAAGAATCTAGCACAAGTCAATAGAGCATAATACAGTAGGAGAATTGATAATACAAGACACAATCACCCTTGGGAAGAAGTTATTAATCCTCCCAAACAGAAAAAGACATAAATTTAAGGTTATCAAAACACAAAGATCTAATTTATCAAAAATTGTGTAGTCCAAATCCACAACCATTTAAATTTTGAGACATGCGAAATATTATTTTGATCAGCAACTAGCATGCACTAAAAATGAAACTACCAAACCAAAGCACAAATCACTAAATTCTTACTAGAACAAAATTGAGAACTACACTCGCCACCAGGTTTTTCAACATTTATAATTACCATATTTTTTGCCTAGGCAAGCAAAATTTGTGAAAGCATTGTTGTGTACAAAATTCTGCTTCTAAATCAAACTGCTGTGAATGATATTGTTTGTAGTGTCCATTATAGTACAGCCCATGTTCTGCATTTTCTGCAGTTAATTCCAAGTTTCCAACTGCTTGTGTGTACTTAGATACATTCTCCTAGAACATACCAAAAACATTTCTACCCCAACTAAACCTGCCTTTTTACCCTCCAACCAGAATCTGACAGTAGACACTATACATATGCAAAAGTAACCGTTTTGATATGCATACCCATTACTGGAACTTTACAGCAATGCAATCAATCAGGTTAAACCTTCAATGGCTCGGGATTAAAGCAAAATTGTTCCCTTTTCTTGATCATTCCCACCACTTAATGCATTGTGCTCTAGGCAAATTACTCAGTACTTGAGCAATGAGTTATAGTTGCAATAACACAATTTACACAATTTCCAGAACACAGGATAAACATTTAGAGAAGTCAATATCTTCTCAAGCATTGGCAATAGACTGTAAGATTAACCATCCAATGAATGTTCTACTCTTCTGAGTTGGAGTTGGAGCTTGCAACATATGATACAACAACAGTAATATCGTCCAGTTTTCCACCATAATACCTAAAACCTGCATCTTGGGCAGCAGTAGAAAAAGGTGTTTGTCGGTGTTTATCTTGCGCTCTCTGCCTTGCAAGTGCAGCAATTTTTTGAGCAGTAATCTGTGGCCCCAAACCGGCTCTTACAGCATGAACTACCACAGCAGTTACTTCACTATTGTATAGATTATCAAAGAGCCCATCAGTACCAGCTATAATTACATCTCCCGGGGCAACTTGAAGGGTGAACATCTGTATATCTCAAACATATTAAAATATCAAAATAAGAACACGAATTCAGTCAAATATTAGGAACAGTATACAACTAAAAAATAGTTTTAAGGAATTGCTTCACCTGTGCAGAGCTTGGGAGGTCACTACCACCTCCACTTTCGAGTTGAAATGTGAAATTGAAGTTATGTTGCTGTACAGGAGATCTGAAGATTGTGCATCCGTCCCTCACTACTAAAAATCCACTATCCCCCAAATTGACAGCATGAAGACCCTAGAAAAAACACACAACACTTACGTCAGATTAACTACATGCATAAACAAGATGAGCAGGAGCTAATTCATTTAATGAAGTTGCCTGGATAAAATAGCAAACATCAAAACCTACTGCAGTTATTAGAAAATGGTAAGGTACAGAATCATATTTCTGTAAGCTAAAAGTTACCTGATCAGAAAGGGCTAACATACAAGCTGTTGATGATCCCCTGGATTTTGTACTTACATAAGCTTTCTCCAAAACCCTTGAAAGATCAATAGAACCTCGAGGTTCCTCTTGAATTGCAGCCACAGAATGAGCCATGAGTTCACGGGCATACATACCTGCATTAACACCCATCTCAGCCCATCCTCCCACACCATCAGCAACACCAATAGCCTGTTCAGCTGTACATATAAAGTGAGCATCTTCACCACCTGTTTCCTCCTTGTCAGGATGTGGGAGGTAACATGCACCTGATTGCAGTTTCAATACTCTGTCACCAAGAAGATCCCTACAGACCAAAAAGAGTAATGTAAATGAGATTTAACAATACGCCACCAAGAAGAAACTTACAGATGAAAAAGTGTCACGTAAAGTGAAAGTGTTTTGCACTGTTTTGTAAAATAACCAACTCTACCAAATGACACCAGCAAAGGCAGAAAAGGAAACATACTCACACAAATACATCAAGGAAAAAATATACAGATAATTTTACATGGTTAAACAAAACAAATTTACTTGACTTACAACCACATATACTCATTTCAAGATGCAATTATAAAGAATACAGAGAAACCCATTATAAATTGCATTTGGTTGGATCCTCAATTGTCGGAATGTCAAACAAAATTTTAACTGAGTATCATAATGTCCATTCCAATTAATCAGATGAGTCCACATGAAATTAGAGAAATATTATGAGAGCACATATATGTTTAACCTATAGCTTACCATATGATTAATTCTGAATTTAAATTTGTAACCGATAATAAGAAAAATACATTAGTCAGGAAATAAAAGCCAGGTTCTGACTAGTCTCTCAGGTTGTAGCTTCTCCAAGATTCTTGCTGAGCACAACAGCATCATTAAACCTGAAAAGGGATCTCTGCACCTTATCAAAACATTTTTTAAACTGCCCATTTCAGGTTTGATTCTATGGGGTTTATCTCCATCCATATATAATATATTTCAAAACCTTGGAAATAATACTGCACTTCAGATAGTATTCCGATTGTTTCATCAAACAAAAATCTTACTGCAGAGTTAAGAATGCCACTGTCACACAATAATAAACCGAAGAGTTTTTAAATTTAGAAAAATGCCTAAACCAATATCCATTTCACTGCAAGCATTTATTGCACCATTCTACCTACTATAATAGATCACTCATCATCACACTCTCAGACAGATAACCTATTGAATCTTAATAAAAATCTCTAGTTAGAAAACAAGATTCCAAATTAAAACTAAGCCAACATAACAAAATAACAGCTTGTAGAGGATATTTTGTATATAAAATTTCAAAGAGAAGTCCTAAAGCCCTTGCAATGAAGCTTACTTCAATTCCATTTTTGGCAAATTGCTTGTATAGACCATACACCACTCCATGACACATCTGTCTAAGAAAAAGAGAATAATTCATACAAGACAATAACTGTTTGTGTATGCACATACGATTATTTTCAGTCAGTGCAAATTATGTAAAAGGCTTCTGGAAACAATTGTTTGTCCATTTGTTAGAGACTCAAAGAGAGAACCATCCTGATTAGCATTCTCTACAGGGCAGCAAACCCAACACATCAGTGCGTACCACTATGTTCAATTGTATGTGAAATATAGAAAGGTCTCTTCAACTCTACCCTTGACAAAAGCCAACTGTTTAGACTATAGCTTATTTGTATGCAGAAAACTAAGGATATTCAAAGAGCAAAATGATCATAAAAGGGAGCCGTAGCTCTGTCATTGCTGGTGTGATATCCAAAGTACATCACTGAATATTAAATAAGTATCTAGACAAAGCATATCTTAATGTATCTCGATAACATCTCAAAGATAAAGCAATGCTCCATATAGAGATATGCTCCAACGTCAATTCTCAGTTTTTTACCGTATTCGCAATAGAATAATCCTTTGAAAAATCCAATCTAAGGCCATCTCAATGTCTCTAGCTATATCAAACACAAACCTATATGATATAGTTAGCTTTTATTGTTATTAATTTTAGTTGTATTATAACATACAATCCCTGAATAGCTCAATGTTACATTAATAGTAGATTATATGTTAGGTTATTTTATTTTTGGTTTTTAAGTTTATTTTAATTTTATATTGCTGAAGCTAGAAGTTATGTATTATATTTTTTAGTTTAATTTTAAGGTACGTATGTCAGTGGAAATTATGTAAAAACTTCTGGAAACAACTGTTTTGTCTGTATGTTAGAGATTCAAAGAGAGAACCATCCTTACTAGCAGTCCCTACAGGGCAACAAACTTTAAATATGTGGATGTATGTAGCTATGTTCAATTGTATGTGAAATATGGAAAGGTCTCTTCAACTTTATGGTTGACAAAAGCTAACCATTTGAACTATAACTTATTTATATGCAGAAAAAAAACTAAGGATATTCAAAGAGCAAAATGATCATGAAAGGGAGCTGTAGCTCTGTCATTGCTGATGTGATATCTCCAATCTAAGGCACTGAAAATTAAAAACATCTAAATAAAGCATATCTCAATGTATCTAGATAACATATCAAAGGTAATGCAATGCTCCATATAGAGGTATGCTTCAATGTCAATTCTCAGTTCTTTACTGTATTTGCAAGAGAATGATCATTTGGTAAATCCACGCTAAGGCTGTCTCGATGTCTCTAGCTATATCAAGCATAAACTTATATGATATAGTTAGCTCTTATTGTTATTACTTTTAGTTGTGTTATAACATACAATCCTTGAATAGCTCAATGTTACATTAATAGTAGATTATAGGTTAGGTTATTTTATTTTTGTTAAAGCTTTAAGTTTATTTTAATTTTATGCCAAAGCTAGAATTTATATATCATGTTTTTTAGTTTAATTTTAAGGTAGATATATTGGAATGTTTTCTTTAAGAAGATACCATACTCTTACCTTCTAATAGCTGAGCAGAAATCACAACCTGAAGATTCATATTCAACCCAACACTCCTAAAACTCGACTGATTCTTGTAGTCAATACCCCTAAATTTCAAGGAACAAACTAGGACATGAACCTAATATAAGAAAATGTTTATTAAAATTTATGATAAAAATCATGATTTATAACGAAGATAGGAATTTATAAATAATCTGAATGAAATAACTTAATAAGCAATAACAATGTAACATGGGATCCTCAGACACATTACGTAAATAAAATGTCACAGAAGTTAAACATGTACTTCTGAGCTAAGTATTCTGAGCTAAGTATCCATTATGATTCTAAACAAAAATTATGATTCATAACAAAGTAATTTACAAATAATTTATTAATCTGAATAAAATAAACAATCATAATGTAACATTAATTCGCAGACACATTATGCAAATTAGATGTCACGAGAGTTGATCATATACTTCGGAGCTTAGTTTTCCTTACGATGCTATACAAAAATAAAATTCAATGATATATTAATATTGAATCTTGTAGCAAACAAAAAGAAGTATGAAGTAAATTTAGATAGACCATGCTATCTTCTATTACTGTGTTCCTCAAGAGTGCTCCAACATCATCAATGGATCTGGCCTCTTGCCCCTAATAAAGCTTAACTATTTTGTGCCTCAAGAATGCCCTAACATTGTCAACATGGCTCTGGCGTGCCACCTGCTGCTTCTCATAAGGCTTAATGCAAAACTGGGGCAATATGCTTTGTGATTTGAAATCTTATCTTTATGGCTTCAATAACATAGCTGAGAGGACTCCATGCATTGCAAATTGTACGATGCAGAAATGTGAAATAATAAAGAGAAATCAATCACAATGAAAGCTCCTATTTCACATCTACATCACCTCAAAACAAGCAAGGGACTATCAAAATCAAAGGAAAACAATGAAACAATGTTACCACAATAGCCCTTGATGCACCATGACAAATGGTGGATGTGCTCCAATGATGCTTGATAATGATATTTGATGTATAAATGTTGATTGCTCACACTAGCAGCATAACAATACTTGAAAGCTCATGTGATAGCCAGGCACTCTAGGTAGGTCTTGCTAGGAGAAAGGACATGATGTAGGCTAAGATTAATACGTAGAAGTGTACAAGAATTAGAATACGTGAACAATAATTAATTAAATAATAAAATTATTTAATTAATTATAGGACAAAGTGGGAGAAATAAATTAATTAAATAAATGTGCTACAGGATGGACTAAATTAATTAAATAAATGTTTAATTAATTTAGGAAATTGACTAAGATTAATTAAATAAATAAAGAATTTATTTAATTAATTGGATAATAAAAGGGGCCTAGGATGAAAGTGTCACAAGATGTCACATGATGGTGTCTAGGTGATGTCGTAAGGACAAGGTCAAATTTAAGTGTCTACACAAATAAAGGAAACTATAAAAGCCTTTTTCAAGCTATGGCAGGTAGACATTCAAATGTCTACTGACAAATCGAGGGACACTTGAGCATCCCCCATCATGGGGCATGTGGAAGAAATGGCCTCTGGATGTTCCCCAGATATCCCTGAGAAAGAACAAGTGTCCTCTAGTCATCTCAGCTGGCCTGTGTTTCCCACATTCAGGAGACAGATGGGGAGCATTCATGAGGCCATCCCTGCCTACAAAACATACAACCTGCAGGGTAAGCATCACGTATCTTTGGTGACACACCCCAAACTCTACAAAATGATTGACAGCATCTACAGAATCAGTAACTATTGTAGTTGATGATAGGAATCTCCTCAAAATCAATAGGAATGACATTTTAAAGCATGGTGATGCAGAGTGATGGGCCAGATTCAGATTCAGACCATTGGAGCCAACAGTGATCTTGAAGAAACACAGGTTCCGATGATGGACGAGTCTTTTGCAGACTCAGATGACTTCGATGATATTGATCATTTTAAAAGAGAGGTTCAGGACAAATTGTTGACACGAGTCCCACAAGAAAAACTAAACCAATTTGGGTTTCATTCGGAAAAGCATAGATATCATGACAAATATCTAAAACAAAATGTTCATCAAGAGGAAAGCACCCAAGAAGAAGGTGGTCAAGATTCTGCAAAAAAAAAAAGTAGAGATAACAAAAAAGTAAAAAAAGTAGAGATTCAGGAATGAGTGTAGAGGATATTCAAAAAATACAAATGAAGATTGGCAATCAATGCCAGATGCAGAGGAAAAGCTACCCGCAATTGATGGGATGGTGACATTTGCTGGCTCACTACCTAGATGTAAACCTAGTGTTGGCCAAGAACCATGCTGTTTGATCAACAAAGTTCATCTAAATCATTGGTGAGGGTAATAATTTGGAAAGGAATATTGGCAATAATTATTAATGTTGGTTTTCACTTTTCCGAGCATAGATAACAATGATGGAGAACAAAGTAGTGCAGGGAATGGGTTATTTTGCATTCGGCATTTCATAAAACAAATTGGTGTATGAGTTAGTAAGCCACAGGTTTCAAGTTGTTGATGGGCTTCATCTTAAGGCCTGTTTTTCATCATAGCTGTAGCTTGAAGCTCTCTAGCATTTTATTTTAGCTATCTAGCCGCTATTATATTATCTGTCCCATGGATATTTTGAGCTTGAGGTTGTTCCCATTTCTTGGGTTGTAAGTTGAGGGCAGATTCTTTTGCATGCGTCATTTCACAAAAGAAATATACTTTTAAAGGATGAGTTAGTAAACTGCAGGTTTCAAATTATTGATGAGCTTCATCTTAAGGCTCATCTTTTCATCACAGCTGTGGTTTGAAGCTCTAGCATTTTTATTAAGTAGGCGGTGTTTTTCCACTGCATAGTTTTTGAGTCAATCTCATTGACCCATATTTCATGAGTAGTGGTTCATAAGAACCCATCTCTCATGAGCATGAATGGTTCACTTAGCAATCATTGAATCTAGGTGATGCTCACAAGGGTGAAGCATTGGGCTTCCCGGGAGGTCACTCATCCTAGTAGTACTCTGACTCAAGCACACTTCACCATGGAGTTTCCCCCAAGACCAAGCCCAATTAGCTTGCTACCCCATTTGCAAAACCTTCAACAAGTGTTGTGGCTTATGAACCATTCATTATAGAGCTCCTTATGAACCATAATTTTACATAGTGTGTCAAATTATGTGATGTTTTATTAGGATTCAATTGCGTAATTTTTGAGTCAATCTCATTGACCCATATTTCATGAGTAGTGGTTCACAAGATCCCACCCCTCATGAGCATGAATCATATGAGCATCGTCTAATTAGCATTCACAGATTGCATCTAGGTGATGCTCATAGAGGTGCATCTAGGTGATGCTGGTAGAGGTGAACCATTCATGCTTATGAGGGGTGGGATCTTGTGAACCACTACCCATGAAATAGGGTCAATGAGATTGACTCAAAATTCATGTTCATGAAGGATGGGTTCCTGTGAACCACTACAGGTCAATGAAATTGACTCAGAAACTACCCAATTGAATCCTAATAAAACATGAACATCACATAATTTGACACTGCAGAAAACACCACCTACTTAATATTGAATGAGCTAAGGAGCAATATAAGGAATGGTTCATAAGGCACAACACTAGCTGAAGGTTTTGCTAATGAGGTAGCAAGCCAAGTGGGCTTGATCTTGGGGGAAACTCCATGGTCAAGCACGATTGAGTCAGAGTAGTTTGAGATGGGTGACCTCCCGAGAAGTCCCAATGCTTCACCCTGTGAGCATCACCTAGGTGCAATGAGTGCTAAGTGGACCATTCATATACTCTTGAGAGATGGGCTCTTGTAAACCACTACTCATGAAATACAGGTCAATGACATTGACTCAAAAACTACATAGTTGAATCCTGATAAAACATCACATAGCTCTAGCATTTTATTTTAGCTAACTGGCTGCTATTACATTATCTGTTCCACTGATAGTTTGAGCTTGGGGTTATTTCCATTTCTGCTTCAGTGGTAGCAATAGGTTATGAGATTGGAATTGGGCCTTTAATTTTTAGGACAGCAGGAAATCTTTTGAAGCTGATATAAAAGAGTTTTCTGATATGTTAATTCCAGGAGTTCTAAAACTTCTAGTATAGAAACAAGGGATGAGCTCAAAGCCAATATTAAAAAGGTAGAAGAATAAACTTAAGAATGGAGAAACACTAGTTTCTTAAGCAGGTGAAAGAGCGTATGGAAGGACTGGAAATTGAGGAATGCAGTTAAGGAATGAGAGGCACTTCAGTCATCTTTGAAGGAAATTTGGCAGGATCAAGCTACAAGAAGGAGCTAGAAAATAAATCTTCACTATAGCAGTCATCTTAGATTCTTAAGCACTAATATGAAGTAACATGTAATCAGTATTGGCCAGATACTGATGAAATCTAATTTAGTCTCAGGAAGAAACTTTATACCTACTGAGGCATCAGTCTGAGATTATCATGGTGTTCCTACATTCCATGAAACATTTTATACAATTGTAACAGCACAATTGATGAAGGTCAATACAAATATAAGACGCTGATAACGCATCTGAGAATAGCTCTGTCCAGTAGATCACTGTGAATTTTTATTGATGTTTGGTGCAGTTATAATGATGTTTCTTTCTTCTTGGTTCAGTATGGTGGACACAATTTTTTATTGTCTGGTAACTAGACCTTTTATGTCTTTAGGGTGCCAATTCCGTGGAAATTTTCATGTATGGAAAAATATGGTTGGCCTAGCAGTGCATCTGGATCTTATGTCCAAAATCTGGTGGTTGTAAAAAACTGTAGCAGGATATAAGCTGTCTGATGTTGGCTGATCTCTGTCAAATCTGTAACCTTTAAGCTAATCCTTGGTATATTATTTGGTTTGATAAATGTGAATACCGCTCTTTTGTGCAAATATATATATATAGCATGCATGATATTTTTCAAATATATTTCTGCATAGATCAATCAGTTGTCAGCAGCGCTCTAGTGTGTTATCCATATTCCAGGAATCAGATTTGTAAATGTGAATCATATTTTCGAAAACATTCCTATGGTCACCGCTAGCAAAAGTTGAAGCATCTACACACCACTGATTATTGGCTATCCTAAATGCAGTAGTAGAACAATTTATGTTCTTCATTCAATATTGATAGACAGAGTGAAAAAAAGATTGCCCATCCAATCCAATCATGTAAAACAAAAAACTGGAAGGTCAAGCAAAGTAAGAATCAACGTACTGGTCTGAAGTGCTAGACAAATCTTCCAGATTATCATCCTTAGCAGAACTGTTGAAAGGCACATCCCGAACTACTCGAGCCGTGTTAAAGAAAGCACTAGAACTGTGAAAATCTTTTACCCTAGGTGTCCACATCCAGTGAAGCCAGCTTCCTGTTCTGAAAATGTGAAAAGCAAGTAGACCAGAGGCTAGGTTCACTTTAGAAGGTCCTCTGTTATCTGATCTACCTCCATTTCCACCAGAGTTACCTTTCCCTCCAATACTATGAAAGGAAGCTATTTGTAGACCCCTGTTAAAGCTGACATTCTCATTATGCCTCTGGAAATGAAGAAATCCTTTAAGACGCACGATGCCCAAATCTGAAACTGCACTGACACTATTATAACTTTTCACTCTCCCCAAAAGCTTTCCTGCTGAAATTGTTTTAGGACAGTACTTTGACGATGATAGCGGACTCTTGCCAACAAGAAAAACATCGGCATGATATTCACAAGCTTGCCACGAGGGACCGGAGACCGATGGTATTGCAAACATCCGAGAGAGAGCTTCTGAAACAGTGAGGGCCTTTCCTTGATCAATTGTTTGGTCAACACATGTATTTGATTGCCTTGATCGGCATAGATTGCGCAATCCCACAATGGATGGAAAACTATCCACACAAGAAGAATACAAAACTGGGACATCCAATGATAGCAGATTCCCTCTTTTAAGCCAACCACTTGCAGATTCCTTGAGTTCTAGATTATGCAATGTTTTTTGCCGAGTGGCTTCAAAAGCAGTTTTCAACCTCTGGAGGTATTGTGTAGATGGCATTTTCTCCAAAGAAAACTATCTCTTCAAGAAACAATAGTTCATTGTATAAAACTAGGGCCCTAGTAATTCTTCTGATGAACCTATTCATTCATTAACACAGAATCTTCAAGTACTTCCTTCTAAAAAAGTCAGTGAGATATTTTAGACTTCCTGTTAATCTACAAGTATAATGTAAATGCATAATACCTTTTTAAGGACTTCTTTTGCCCAAAGAAACTCTCAAAATACAAAATACATTTTTGCCCCTTCAGTGGCCCTCAATCATCCCAACAATGTCTGGCATTTTTCTGTACACACACCAGAGTTTATTCAAATTAAATGCACAGAGCGCTGATGCATAGAAATAACTAGACACGTGCATTAATTAGTAAATATTTGCTGCAAATGCACGAATAGTTAGAACTTAGGACTAATTTTAGTAAAAAAAATCCAGTTGCACTTGCATGCAAAGGAGTTTCTAATCTTGTACAAAATAAAGTTGTAATGTATTGCTAGAGATGAGGACACAAGAGTATGATAGAAGTAAGGAAAGAAAGAAAGTGATTATCTATGAGAACTGGAATGTTAATGAAAAATAAAACAATTCTGTTTATATTTGATGATGCCCTTTGGATGAATTTGTTTTTAGTTTGTAATTGGTGTTCATGCATGCTCTTGTTCTGAATTGATCTCTATCAAGGGCGACATCCAGCCTATGAATTACATTTTTAAGCACACCCTACGGCACCAAATTCAGAAAAAGATTCCCCCCTTGACATTTCAACTTAAACTCACTACAAAGAACTGTCCTATCAATCTGTATTTTCATCCTAAATTTAACACACCATATTTCATATCCGTACCAGAACTAGAATTTCATTGCAAACTAAGAAAGCCCACCATGACTCCCGCAAAGTTAAATCATCCCTGCACATTAATGTGTTTGCTTGGTAAGCCTAGGGTGACATTATGAATCAACTTTTGCACTTTCTTACCTGGTAAATTCTGGTGAGTTTGCAGTCACCTCTTTGTTCAGTGCAGGGTAAGTTTCAAACACATTCTTAAGATCTATAGACATACATCATACTTGAATGTAACCCTTCATCATTACAGCACAATCTTGACGAGGCTTTGGGCCTGGATCATGCTCCTACAGATGTCCCCAGTCCATTGCTTTAACTGCAAATCTTTCTTCATATTTTTTCACAGCACTCCATGTGAGTTATATGATATATCTATAGGGTATCTATAATCTTCCCCAAAAATTCTGCATGTGTTTTAACTTTTATATCTAAAAGGCACCAATAATCTCCCCCAAACCTTTCTGCTAACATGAATTTCGCCCAAACTGATTAAAAGCCAACCACCACTTAAAATTTTCTCTTATATTTAGGCCCCCTCTTCATAAAGTTAACCCTGAACCATCGTACAGATTTTACACCGTGCAAAATTGAAAGGACATCCAAAATATTCCACAAACTAATACTGTTCTAAAAACTAAATACTTGCAGGCTAAATTTATCAAAAATAAACAAAACGTGCAGCATCAAATAGAATAAGCTCAAGTTGTAACAGCTTTGTGGATCTCATAATGAAGCCCAGTTTCAAATTTTACAAAACAAGCTAAAGTGTTGCAATTTGAGTGATATACTCGGTGACTAATGTATTGGAGATTTCATTATTGAGCCAACGTTGGAATTCCAGAATTCTTGATAAAGTGTTAAAATTGAGTGAAATACCACGTCCAAATTTTTAGTTGCAACTAGAGCACGTGCAAATACCAGGTGAATTTTTCATTCAGCAGGAATTCACCAAATAGAAAAGAAAAACATCTGCTGAATCAATTGATCCAAAAATTAAAAACTCATGTCATTAAATGAGATGAGCTCAGAGGTAAAAACACAAAGGATTTCATAACAGAGTACAGGTTCAAATTCCAGGAGGCATCATAAAGTAGTGAACTAGAGCAAGATACAACATCCAATTCGCTGAGTGTGAAGAATCTCAACGGTAGAGACTACGTGCTAGTCCCTAGTGAATTTACGACCTGGACCGTAGCAACCAAGAGAAAGGTTACCAATTAAAAAAGAAAATGAAATTCAAGATAATAAAAATAAATAAACGCATAGGCTTGACTGAAATATCTCTAAGATTTTTAATAACAAATGTACAGAGCAAAACAAAGAAAGTGTAATACTAGAATCAATTAAGCTCTCAATTCTTTCAATTGCCAAAGCATATAACGCAAATCCTAACATGAAAAATCTTCAAAACCCTAACCAGACAATTGCCACAACATATAACCAAAACCTAGCAGGAAAAAACTTAGAGAATCTAACTAGGGTTAGGGTTTAAAACTGCCAATTCCAGAATGAATGGGGACTGAAAAAGTACCGTTAGAAGCAGGATGTCGGCGCCGCTTCTATAATTGTTGCTGTCGCCATGATCGGCGTATATTTCCTCCCTAATAAAGTAATCGACGAGGGTTTGAATTTATAAAACCCTCGCCCTTTGTTAACTATGTCTGACCCACCTGACCTTCCGCGTGTATCTGAACGTCATGAAACCCTTGAAAAATGAGATCAAAAAAATATGAAATAAGAATTATGGCTACGCAATTACTTTGCTAGCTGTTGTTCGTTTTCGAGAGACAGTTTGTCGTATTCTGTCTCCTTTTATTCGCGGTTAGAAAGGAAATCCAAAAGCTTCTTAGGAAAATGTTTTATTTCTCATTTCCTTTTTCAAGAAGTGTGTAGGGTTATCCCACTCATTACATGTTCGAAAGTTAGTTTAGTTGGTTAAGTTAAGTGATATTAGTTTGATTATGTTATATTTTTTTGGGATATTAAGATATCTATTTCAAACAATAATTATATTTATATTATTTTTAAGAATTAATAATCATATGTGTATGATGTTTTTTGTACTTCCTATCATGTTGTTTATGGATGGTCTGAGTCTTCCTGCGCTAGCGTTCAACCTCTCTTCCACACTACTCCAAAGGAGCTTCTGGTTGGCCCAACAGTGACAAATTCCCTCAACTTGCTCTGGATATCTCTCTTGCCAAGGCCACTAGTCAACCCCTTAAGGAAGTGCAGGGTAATGAGGATAATCTTAATGGTGCTTTTACTGATTGGGAGCCCATTTTTGCTGAACAAGATAATCAGGATATGTGGAAACTAGATCACTATGGTCTGCCTCCTGCTACTAGTACTCTAGCTCTCACTGCTTAACAACTATGTTTATCTTTGATGTGATGTATAAGATCCCACCTTACTTAGACTTTGGGGTGTGACTTTCTCCACCCACCCTTTTTTTGTGTTTTAGTGTATTTTTAAAAGCTTTTATAATTATATAAATGACTATTTCATCAAGCAAAAATATAGTTAAAAAAGATGTATTTGTGGGGAGTGTGCTTACTATTATATAGTCATAGCCTATTGAATTATCTTTGATTTATAATAGTAACAATAATCCTAGTTATATATGAAATATTAAGATGTAGATCCCACAAATACCATTATGTATGGACATTCACATATCGCTTAAGTGAAAATTAAATTAATATAAACATATCATGTGAGTAGCTCGAGACTTCCATCTCTATTATACACACAAGTTTCATAGCCACCATCATGTTTATATATATTAAAAATCCTCACACAATGCACCTCATCGACATGTTTGCTTTCTAATATTTTTGTAAAGAAAATAAACTTTCCCCAATGTTTAGTGTTAGTGCTCCAAATTGTTCCTTGTAATTTTAAAGGATGCACACTGAAAGCTTAACCCCAAGATACAACTTGCACTAAATGATTAGGGTGACTAACTTTTCCTTCTTTCTGGCTATGACTTTTCATTTTCCTAAGCTCATGGAAATTGAGTTTTGTCCTTCTCTTGAATAGTTCAATTTGCAAATGTTATTGTTTTTTCCTGATAGCCATCTAGGTGTTTAGCTATGCTTCTTGTCTATTTAAATCATCTTGGAAGTTGTATCTCTCTTTTCATTTATGTGTTATTTTGACAAGCTAAGGATCAAACATTTTTCTTGCTCACAACTTGGGCTTCGACATATTTGAGTTTCTTCATAACGTCGCTCTTGGTGGAATTTTTTATCTTTTCCTTGGCCAATACTACTCTTCATCTTGATCACATGAGGTGTTTTATAGTTTTACATGGCCATTTCATTGGCCATTAATCTTACTTGTTTTAATTAGATCATTTTAATAGAATGGCATTGCCTCAACTTTTCTTGGTCATACATTCCTCCATGAGGGCTATAGTTACATCTACTAGTCATATGATTCATCTTTTGGGTAGGTAGTTAGATCACTTGGACACAAGCTATTCCTTGGAACAACAATTACCATTTCTAGGCCATGTGGATATTCATTCTTTTGAAAGGTGATAGGGAGCTGAAAGCTTCTTGATTTAACAATATTATATATTGTTTTTATTCTTCAAAGGAGGTAGGCTAGAGATGAGTAGAAAAAAGCAACTATATTTATGAGAGAAGTGAAGATCTCTGGCTTGAGATAAGAGGGAGTGAAGCTTTGATTATCAAAGTTAAGAAGAGTGGAATCAAAGGAGAATTGTAATGAGAGGGTGATGATTGAGTTGAAGCCTCACATTGAGTGAATATAGTAGAAAGCTACAAGAAATGTTGTTCTAGCATAATGTATCATGCAAGCAAGTTGTAATAAGCTATAGGAAGTCAATAAAGTATTGTGTTCTTCATTTATTGCTTATGTTGTGGAGTTGTGTGTATGTTGTTTGAGTAGGATGCAAGATTGAGTTGTCTTTTATTAGACCCCCTTACAATTAAACATTTTTTTATAATTAAAAAATATTTGTTTCCCTTTTGAAAGACAAAAAAAATATTTTGAAGAAAGCTCTAAATAAAGAATCAAGTTTATCTTGTCTCTTAGCTTATAAGAATTGGGAAAAAGAGAATAAAGGCAAAGTCTAACCAATTGATGTAGTCATAGTAGGAGGGTCCAACGAAGGACTATCCAACCATGTAGCCAACACAATAAACAACCACTATGCCACAAAATTTCATAATAATAAAAACATTATCATTGATTTCATTCTTCCAGGATTACAACCATGATTACAAACTTCACAATTTTCTGTAGTGGGCTTCTTACATGCCAGGCTATAGCTATTTGATTATTATCTAAGATTCACAAATGGATATTCACTACAGTGGGCCTCCTACAACACTATCATGCAATGATAATTCAAGTATAATCACATTAATAAACACCACTTTACTGTATTGACACCCATTATGTGTTGCACTATCAAACTCCTACGTCAGGATCTACTTTTCTCAAAATTGCACTCCACATCATACTCTTATTCCCTCACTATGATTCTTAGACCTCACTACTCTCCTTCCCTCACTAACGAAACTCGTTGTCTATTCTCCTACTTCACCCTATCTTCTTTGCTTGCTTTCCAACACCTCACAATCATATATAGCATTCCCAAGTTTTCCCAATGATCTGTGTCGACTCCAAGATGGCATAAAGCCCAATACCACATGAAACATGTGGTCGGCCAAAATTAACAAACATACAAATCGAAATAGTGAAATGGTGGAAAACCTCCACATGGTACCCAATATTCATCCTCAACAGTGTAATATATCCTTACAAATATTCCTTTGTTGGCACAAACTTCAAATAACTTGTCGCAAATGGAAACAATCACAATTGTAGACTACTATCAACTTGGAAGATGCTTGCAAACCATATTACTATATGTTACTCGTCTAATCCTCCTCAAACATTAACATGAGACCCATCAACCACAACTAGAACTAATCTTAAAACCATAAAAGCCAATTTCAAACTACAGCGAAATGCACTAACTTTATCGCATACTAATAACCATAAACTAATAGACAAACAAAAAATTAAAATAAACCACAAAATCCACTTCTCTAGAATGATGCAAGATTGCCACGATGCCCAAGGATGCTCCTGCATCAAACACCTAGGGTTAATAAAAATGAGTCTCTCATTTCCTAGGACAACATACCCCTACCTGGAGATGCCAAAATGATACTTCCTCAACTTGTTCTTTCCACCTTTTTAGGTATGCCTCTAGCTATCCACCCTAAGCATTGCTTTCTCCTTCATTATTTTCCATTACATCCAGCTTCCTCTTTTATAGTTGTGGTACTATATTCCACCAATCATCCTCTACCTCATTTCTTCTTGACTTGAGATCACTCACAGTCCTCTTGTTATTTCCATCAACCAGTCTTTCACTTTTGTCAACCTATTTCTTGGTTGTCTCATACCCTTCTATTATGTTATCCATTGTTGCACTCTCCTCAACACAACCCCTCATCCTCTCACTAATATGTCTTATCCTCTAGATGCCTCAACACAACTTCTCATCCTCTCACTAATATGTCTTATCCTCTAGATGACTTCCCTTTGGTGATCTCTGCTCTCATATTCTCTTTTTTATGATACCTCTTTTGCATTTGCAATGCTATCAGACACTCTGGCAATGTCACACATCTTTAGAATCAATGCATATCATTCCTCCCCAATGCACACTCCATAACTATTGTAAAATTGTCCCTTGCTTGCCCTTAGTGCTATCAACTTAGTGTCTAGTCATCCCTCCAATTTGTGTAGGTGTTAGCTCTTCCATCATACACAACACTTCTATAAAATTGTCAAGGTCTCCCTAACAATAAATGACACACATCCATCAATGCAATGTCATGCGTCACCTCATCATGGTATGCTTCTATGTTGAACCTTATTAAACACTATTCTTTCACTAGTATCTTGTCTCCCTGCTACAACCATCCAATCATATATGGGTATGGATGCTTTATCCTCCTCAACCTCAACTTGTCAACCATTTCCTCAAACACTAAATTATTTGTACTATTGCTAATCATAATGGCATTTCAATACTTTCCTGCCACTTTACATCTTATCTTGAATAAACTTTTCCTTTGTGTTAGTTCCTCCCTTCTATTGCATCTCAAGGTTCTCTATAAAATAAGTAAATCTCCACATTCTAGGCCCCAATCTGAGATAAGTGATTGTTGGCAGGAAACAGGGCAGAGAGTAAAAGCTACTGTAGGTCACCGCAAAGGGAGTGCAGAGCATAAGGCCATGGATGATAGTATTAAGGATGTTTTGTAAGGGACACATCCCTATTACACCATATTGTATAAAGATATGTAATGAAGTAAGCATAAGTAAGCGAATATAAGAAATATAATAAATAGAGCAGAAACTTAGACCTGCCTTTTGTATCTATTATTGAATATGAATATATAAGGAGAGATAAGGGTTACAAACTAATGATTATGTATCTATTGATGTATGTAACTTGTAAGATGTGATTAGATCTTACCGCAATATGATATTTCCTACCACAATTGTCTATCTTTCTCTCACTGTATCTTCTGGGGTATAAACAGATTACATAAGAGTACTGTAAGCTCAGATCTCTGGACTGTGTCTTAATTTCTCTTGCCAAAGATGACCTCTCATCCCCAAATGTAGCATGTGTGCTACCCTTTGTCCTCTTTCCTTGGCACTTGAATGCCTTATGGCCCTCTTCTCCACGCCTAAAACAAGTCCCCTTGAAATATTTCTACCTTTTTCTCTCATATCCTCCTCTAATTTGCTAAGAATACCCCACACTTCCTTGTTGGGCCTCTCTGCAATATGTTTCTTCACCTTCTTCATCCCTAAACAACTCTTACCAACATCTCTACCTTTGCAGTGGGTATTGTTGTCATCTCTCTTGTTGTTGTGGTAGGAGTTAGCATTTTCTTTCTCTCCACGATGGGAATTTTGGTTTTCTCCTTCATTGTGGCAAGGGATACCTCTCATTTGACTCCTTGAGTATGATCCTTTATCATTGCATTTCGCTCTACTATCACCACATCTCTCCTCCCCTCTATGTCGGCTTTGCCTCTCTTTTAGCTTCCTTTCTATTGAGTACCAACTGGTAGGCTTCCTCTACTATATGGATATTCAACATACCTAATGCCTATTGGATGGATTCCCTCAATCCATTAACATACATCACCACTTTTTCAACTCCTTCATGGTGTCCTAATTGAATTGTCAACCTATAGTACTCATCAATGTATTCTTTCACAATCATGTTTCTTTGCCACAAATTGTGTAGCTCCTTCAATAGTTCCAATTGATAATTTGCTAGAATAAACTTGGACTTCATCTTTTCCACCATCTGGTCTCATTTTCCAATGCTCAACTTGCTTTTCCTATTCCTCTCTAACTAAACTTCCTTCTACCATATTGCCACATGGCCTTTCAACTTGGTCTTCACAAATTTCACCCTATTTGGGTCCACAATGTCCTCATACTCAAAGTGCTCCTCCGAATCGATGATCCAATCTATGAACTCTTCAAGATCCAAATTCCCAAAATAGTTCAAAATGTCCACTCTAGTCCTCCTACCAATGTTTATTATGGCCTTCAACATCCTCTCTTCCTTGTCCTCTTCACTTCCACTTGATTCTGCAAGATTTGCCTCCTACTCTTCATCACTCTCCTCAGCCCTAGAGTTAGGTTTTATCTAGTGGTCTTGGTACGATGCATCCATCTATCTCTGCATAGCCTTCAACATATCATACATCTCCTCCATTCTTTCTGCAACATTGATAATACCTCACTCTCTCTTTGGCTACATCTTGAATTGATTAAAACTACCTTTAAGTCGGCAATCTACCTATAATCACCCCTTGGTAAGCTACCTCATAGTCGGTGCTCTATTTACAAACCTTTCATGGACTACCACAGTTTGACAAACTTTATTTAATTCCTTCAAAGTACAAAACAAATGCAACATGCTTCCACTACTTACACCTCAATTTACCTAAATCAACTCCTCAATATTCATCCTATGATCAACCCTCACTCTAATACCACTTGATGCAATCACAGTGGGTGATCCCACAATAGTGTGTCCCACATTTTTGCCTAAGTGAGACATTCAAAATCAATATTTTTCAGCATTTTTCAATTTGTGTCAATTATAGGGAACAAATGGTCAATAATTTGAGGTTCATGTAAACTAATGAGTTATGGAATTTTCTATGTAGATTCAAGCTATGTTTTTTTAAAAAAATAAAGAATTATTTCTATTATTTTTATTTTTATTTTTCGATCAAATTTTTGTCTATAATTTTTTATTGAGTGATATTATTCCATAACACATAACTTTCATTGCAAATAATTTTTTTTCATGATTTATTGGAATTAGAACATTAACTCCACCATATAGTGTATGGATTTTTTTTTGTAATTTTTATTAAATATTTTATTTATTATTAATTTTTGAATTAGGACTAACAAATATTTTAGACCTATATTATTTCGTAACACATTTCTTGTAGCACATATATCAAAATTATATTTTGGATTTTTCCATTTAAACAAAGACATCTAGATGGAGTGCGATGCATTTTTTTTGAGATTTTTCTAACAATATTTTTTATTTTTCCTAGAGTCCTCAATAGAGGTCATTGCTTTTCGCAATGGACTTACATTCATTATAATTTTTTAAAAATATATAATGATAAAAAACATAATATATATTATATTTTTTGAAAAACTAATACTAAGGGCTACATACTTACAAAATTACGTTTCCAAATTATTTTTTGTTAGCATTTCGATAGGTGCAAGACTTTGTCAAGGGTTTGATTTAAGCCTAGGGGGTTCTATCCAAGGGGGTTTGATCTAACGGGTTTTGATCTAACCCCCTTGAACAAAACCCCCTTAGATGGAACCCCTCTAGACTTAAATTATTATTTTTTCTAAAAAAATTATGTTCTAATTGTGGTTATAGTGATAGCCACAAACTAACAAATAAATAAACAACTGAAATAAACCACCAAATCCACTTCTTTAGAATGATGCAAGATTGCCACAATGCCTAAGGATACTCCTACATCACCAATAAACAAAGATGTATCTTTTTTAATTTAAAAAATGAAAAAAAAAAAAACTAAAAATTCACTATTGTTATTTAAAAAATTATAAAAGAAGCTTAAAAGATAAATATTTAAACTAGAGAAAAAATGAGGTTTACCTCTGATCATTTATTTTTTAACTAAAGAGTTAACTATAACTTATACATATTTGATAAAAGTCTATAAGTACTTGCAACACAATATTTTTGTATTTAAATTGAATTAAAAATGTTAAATAACTAAGGATATAAATTAAAGAACGTTACTTATATAATAAATAATCAAGGTAATTAATATAAATAGAAATAAGTTAAGAATGTAGATTTTTTTTTCAAAATGTAGTAAATTATTCATATAGAAAATAACTTATGTAGTAATTTTAATGTCTATAATAGACTTAGCTTTTAAGTTTTGATGGATAGATATGACATATAAAACTCATAAATAAGTGACAAACTTTAAAAATAAGCGACAAACTTTAAAAATAAACAAGAAACTTTGAAAGTAATATTACTAACTATTAAAATTTCATATTGGTTTTGTAAAAAAGACAGAGTATAATAGAATATAATAAAGAATACATAAAATAATAAATTAAAAAAAATACCTCAAGACTCATAAAAGAGTACTTGTGACTCATCTAAATGTATGACACCTAAAATCAAATCCAAACATCATACTTTTCTCTTTATCATGGGCATACTTCACTAATGCATGAATGTTAAGGTATCCCTAGGTAATTTCCTTTGATCTTGTCTTTTTATATTCAGCGACATAATTTATCTTGTAAAACAACTTAGGATTAAGTGATATTATAAAACTTAAGTTACTTAAATGACTTTATAATGTTCATGCATTTTATTAAATCACTTTTATTTTATAATCATGCAAGTCACTTGAGAATAATAAAATTAAAGTGATTAATAAAATAAGTTTCTTCACAATAAATAACTTAACTTAATTCATAAACAATTTGCTTGGAACTTACCTTTTTCTAGAATTATAGTAGAATCCCAAGTAAAATGTTAGTTGCAATCCCAAGGGAAATAATGGTTGCATCCTTAGAACATTTTAGACATTTTGAAATTTTAAAAGAAATGTAGACTAATGAAATAAAATCAAAACTACTAAAATTTTATGGTGCCACAAATTACATTAGTTTCATTTTACAAATAACAACTCTAACTAAATAAGAGTCTCAAGGACAAAACATGTAATCAGACTTAAAATTTACTAAAAAACCTCCAAAAAAATCATCAAATGTAATTAAATCCAAAGTACATTCTAGCTAAAATTCCACCATAACACCATGATAATTAGACAAGTTTATTAAAAATTATAATATTCTTCACATTTTCAAAAGTGACCATGACATAAGGATGTTTATCTATTCTAAATTTGTTCTATATCATACGTCACCTGGATTTTTAAAGGAATTAAACACATAAACATATCAACATACAAGATGTAATCAACTATAATCCAAAATATCATCCTCAATTGATTCAAAACTCAAAAATAAAATTAAAGTCATAATCATTTATGCCAATATCCTTAAAATGAAAAAATAATCAAACTCAAAAAGATATTATCATTCCATTATAGCTCTCTATTACTAAACAAATACTAATATTTTAATAAATTTGATCAAAGAAACAATTACTAAAGCACCATGTCTTTATTCTTATCCATTTCTTATACTACTAAAAATGTAGTCTCATATTTTTCATTAACATGTGGTGTGAACTCAAGCTTAGCAAATGTATGATAGAAATTGCAAGCTCCAATTCATAATAAGAAAACATTAAAATTGAAAAAATTAAGAAGCTTTATTCATTTCTTTAACTATTTAACCATTTTCTTACCTATATAAAACAATTGTTATAGGTCCCATAACTCTTTAAAAAAATGATTGACTAATAAATATCAAGAACAATAATTAACTCTCAAACCTAAAAATTTAAAAAAGAAAACAATAATCTATCTCATTATAAAGAAGAAAGAGGTTAGTTAAGAATAAACAAATCTATAAAATCTATAGAAAGGAACCCATCGTTACATTAATTAATATAATTTTAAGGAACCAAAAAATATTCATTCCACTTATTTGAATTAATATATTATATTTTTATAAATTAATATAATAAATATTTATTCATTAAAAATGTATGTTTTTAGTTATGAAAGAAATGTCCCTACTTAATATGGAATGCTAACTATTTATTTTGAAGGTGGATGTGGTTAGTAGATTAATGGACAACCATTGTGTGCTTGTTAACTACATGTCAACAGTTGAAATTTTGCTCCTCTTGAGGTCTCCCTCATTTATGGTGATTGCTAATCAGAATCATAAACCTAATAAACTAAACTAAAAATTGAATTCCTAACCTAAATAAAGATGATAAAATTTTCCTAAAATAAAATTTAAATTTAAAAAAAAAAACTAAAAAACTATTTACTTTGAAATTTGGATAAGTTAGTAGTGGGTTGACGTATTTATATGATTTCATAGTGCGGGCATGAACTATGAGGAATCGATATCATTATCCTTCGTCCACAATTTTGGTCCACGTTATTATAAACAAATTCAAATTGTGTTCTCGTATTATCATGATCGGTCATAGAAAGTTGACAGGCCAATAAAGTATTCAACACGTGCAATAATTGTAACTAATTTCGTTTACTTTACCATCGTGGACTCATTCCCCATGGGTAGGTATCCATCAAAATAATTTGAAACTTCTTTAAATTGCTTTCATTATTCGTTATGGTCAATTATCCACTCACTATCTTCCTATATTGGCTCAAGTGTGATATTTTCTCTTATGGTGTATGCTTTTTTTTTTTTGTGGTCGTCATTTAACAAGGGTTGTAAGAGTAATAGTTTTATTGATGTTTTGTAATAGATTTAGGATTTTAATGACGAAATTTGTATATTTATGTCATTTTTTATTTGGGTTTTTGTTTATTTTGAGGGGAACGCGATACATAGATTTATTGACAAATGATATAATATTGTGTAAAGTCGAGTCTCTTGCTCTATGCTATTCACCTACCACTTACATATATTCCTAGCACCTACTACTTAATCCTCATTCTCATGTTCACACAATCTTATACGTTCACTTTATCCACTTGTTTATCATTCATGTGCTTGCACTTATTTCCATGCACACATCATCTATTAAGATCTAGCCCCTTTTCTCTCTTGGGACTAGTTCACGGTCGTGAGGTCATCCTCATGGTTGCGGACTCATCTTGCCTAAATTTAATTTTTTAAATTCAAATGTGGCTGACTTCCCACCTTTCCTCTTCCTATCTAGGGCCAACTAAATACAAGTTTGTGTAATATTTGTTATATCCTTGTATTTAAAGGCACATGATGTATCCATTCTAAGACATCTAATGACTTGCGAGCTAAATTTGATTATCATTTGCTTTACACACTTTAATCAGTGCACTAAAATAAATTTATTTCTACACAATCATTCTAGAAGAATTTTCATGATTGAAGATTATTGTATTCAATCATTGTTCAATTTCTAGGGATTGATCTTGGTGAAAGCTGCTTGTCACATAACAACAATCCTTTAAGGTATTTTTATATATTGCAAGGTCCCTGGACATTGAAGAAACACTGAGAGGAAATCAAGAGTGATAAAGCAAATGAAGTATAGAAGTGTGTAGATTACACATGACAAGTTCATAGGATCATGACAAGTTTATGGTTGTAAATTTGTCCCTAACAATCAGATTCATCCTTGTATAGTCACATTGGAGTGTTTGATTCCAAGGAGATTGTCAATCCATCATCCACTATTTCTAAGCCCAAGACATACTAGGTTCAGATCTTCATCGGTGTTTGTGAACTTGTATGATCCTACATGACCTAGATTTTTTCCTAGCTCATTTCTTATTACCATTAGAGTTTTCAAATCTACATTTTTCTTCTTCCACATAATATTTATAGAATTGATCGTCCTTTTTTGCTTCATTGACTTATCTTTCTTCTAGGGTTTGGTAAGCATATATAAATAGTTTATATTACACCCATCCTACCCACCCTTAGATTAACAATATGGTTTAAATTTTGTGCTTATTTTCATACCTAATATACATTTCATCTTTTGATTTTTCTAATTTGAGATTTCTCCCTTGCTATATATATTGTTTCACCATGAATATTCTTTCATATTTTCTTTCCAAAGTCACTTCTTATATTGCTACATTCTATGATGATATATCTTTTGTGACATATGATTGTGACCTAGCTACTTCACTCATGCATGCATTTGATAGTTTTTCTTTTACATCTATGAACCCTTCTCTATATGCTTCTTTAGATTCATCTTTACCTAGTGATGAGGGTACATATTCTTTACATACACATGACATTGTTGCATTTCATGTTGATCCTTCTTTCACATGTCATGATGATCTTATATCCATAGAGTCATATATTTTAGAGAACATATCCCTTCTCATATATGATGATAAGGTACATTATGCATCATCTTCCTTCCAGGAATGGGGATATGCTTGTTAGTTTGCGATCGATTATTTACAATGACTATGCCAGTGTTGAACATTGTATTGATTATCTTTTTCTATATGTTGAAAAACATGGTAGATGTCACCATAGCAACATTAACCAATAGTGGTTTAAATCCATTTCATACATGTGATAAACCATAAAATATCATTGAAACAATGGAGAAGCAAACACAAATAAGAAAACCATATGAACACGAGATATACATAGAGAAACCCTTGTGGAGAAAAACCTCACCACCAAAGAGACCAAAGAAAAATTAGAAGCCTTCAGTAGGTTTAATAGTTTCAAATCCATGGTTGAAAATGAAATGAATTCTAGAATCAAGTGCTTAAGGTCTAATAGAGGCGGTGAGTTTACATCAAGAGAGTTTGAGGAGTTTTGTGAGAACATGGAATAAAGAGGCACTTTTCTTTTGCAAGAACTCCCCAACAAAATGGAGCAGTGGAAAGAAAGAATAAAACTATCCATGAGATGGCAAGAACAACGTTGAATGAAGCCAAGTTGCCCGATGTATATTGGAAAGAAGCAGTCCATACTATTGTCTATATTCTTAACAGAGGAGAACTAAGAGTGAACAACACCAAGACACCTTATGAGCTATGGTATGGAAGACCAACTTTTGTCAAGTATTTTAGAGTTTTTGGAAGCAAATGCTACATCAAAAGAGATGAAGAAGGTTTGGGAAAGTTTGACTCAAGATCTGATGAAGGAATCTTCCTTGGATACTCAACTAGGAGCAAAGCTTACAAGTGCTTTAATACAAGACTAAGGAAGATAGTTGAGAGTGCAAGTGTTAGGGTTGATGAAGCATCACATCAAATCATATATGAGCAAGAAGATTGTTGGTCAGATGAACCTGCATGCACAAAAGAAGAAGAAGTTGAAGAAAAGGAAGAAACACAAGAGAAGGTTACCAAGACTCCTGCCAAGTATGTTTAGAAGAATCATTTAGAAGATTAGATCATTGGAGACAAGAATGAAGGAGTGTAGACAAGAAGAAGATTTGCAAGAGCAAGTGAACAGGTAAAGTTTTCTTTACTATCAAGAGTAGAACCTAAAACTTTTGCTGAGGCTAGCAAGGATGAAGGATGGATACAAGCTATGGAAGAAGAACTAAACTAGATATAGAAAATCAAACTTGGGAGTTGGGGCCAAGACCTGCAGGCAAGAATGTGATAGGGACAAAATGGCTGTTCAAAAATAAATTGAATGAAGATGGAGAAGGGGTGAGAAACAAAGCAAGGTTAGTTTGTAAAGGCTATTCATAAGTAGAAGGAATTGATTTTGAGGAGACATTTGCTCCAGTGGAAAGAATGGAAGCAATCGGAGTGTTTCTTGCATTTGGAGTTCCCAAGGGTTTCAAAGTATATCAAATGGATGTCAAATCTACATTCTTGAATGGTGTCTTGGAAGAAGTCTACATAGAGCAACCTGATGGATTTCAATTATCAGAAGACCCAAACATGGTATACAGACTTAAGAAGTCTTTGTATGGTCCTTATCAATAACAAAAGCATAGTATATAGCTGCAACATCCTGTTGCACTCAAGTGTTGTGGATGAAGCAAACATTGAAGGATATCAAGGTAATGCACATGATGAGTGGGCATTCCTATCCTATGTGACAATACAAGTGCCATCAATATTTCAAAGAATCCAATGATGCATTCTAGAACCAAGCACATATCTATCGAGTATCACTTTTTGAGAGAGAGAGAGGATTGCAAATCAAGAGGTAAATCTAGAATATGTACCTACAAAGGATCAGGTTGCAGACATCTTTACAAAGGTACTTTCCAGGGATACATTTGAATATCTCAAACAGAAGTTAGGGGTTGTTGCCCCTCCTCCTTCTAACTAGATGCATAGATGGTGCATCTATCCAGGGGGAGCAGTTCAAGATACATTTTTATCCCTGGATTGATGGAAGCTACCTCTCAAGGGGAGCAAGTAGAAAGAGGATGACAAGGATTGCATAGACAGGGGTAGCATGTATGTTTTTATAGGTACAGAGGGAGACCACTAGCCCTTTGTCCTTGATGTCAAAGGGGGAGATTGTTGCATATGTGTTGTCATTGATGTAAACAGTGTTGTGGTGTGGAAGGTTGCATGTGATGTTAACAGTATAATGTTCATTGATGACAAAAGATTAAGAGTTCAGAGGAGCAGACAAAGGAGTGTTGTGAGGCAGAAAGTAGATAGAGGCGTGATGATCAGAAGTATTATGAGGTGAAGAAGATAATGATGCAATTCTTGAGCATACTAATGAATCGGTATCATTTGTACATAGTTGTTTCTTATCTACTGAAGTTCATGGATAGGTTGAAGAGTATGTTGATATGAAGATGTCATGGTTTCTTGTTTGTGATGAAAAGAGTTGTGATTGTTGTTTATGATGTTGTAAATGTTTCATTCACTATTTCCTTTTGAAAAGAATTGCATAAGACATGAAAGAAAGTGTTTAAGGTTTCAAACAATCGAAGGCACATGAAGATGCACTGAAGAATCTCGGGAGAATGCTCTGCATTCCTCCGCATTTGAAGGTATGGCCTTACGGTTTGGAAGTTAGACAGAGACAGGTGTGAAGTATGTATGTTCCTGATTAGACAGAGACAGGTGTGAAGTATGTATGTTCCTGGTTAGACAGAGACAGGTGTGAAGTATGTATGTTCCTGATTTCAGAGCATAGAAGTTACCGCAGAAGATTCTAGAGCTAGCAAAGTGAAAACAATGGTTCAGAGTTGTTGCAATAAAAAAGGGTCAGAGGAATGCTCCACATTTCTCCGCAGTCAAAGATGTGATCTTGCGACTTGAAAGATTGTTGGATACAGGTGAAAGGTATGGATGGTTCAAGTTTCAGATGATAAGATGTACCACAGAGGTTCTCCAGAGTCAGCAGAGTAAAGAGAAATCACATTGTTGATTAGGGTTGTCAAGAGGAGAATGTGAAAGCCACTGCATTTCACCGCATTACAATATTTGACTTTGATGTTTGGAAGATATGTTCAGAATGTATGTATGTTTTCTCATTTCAAGTTTCAGGTGTTGAGGTGTACCACAAATCTATTTTTTAATGTTATATTTCATGACTATGTGTTCAGAGTTTGCAAGTGATGCTGGGTTCAATGTTTGTTTGCGCTAGAAAGAAGATGCATAATTAAGAGAAAGGAATGTTTGGGAATGTGTTTGCAAGTCATATAATGGCTGTGAAGTGATCCGCATGATGTTATATGGTCTCTCTGGTACCACTTTAGGTCTAGAGCTAATGCATGAGAGGTTAAGTGTTTGCTGGGCTGACTTTGTATGATTTGGTGTTTGCGCCGTGTGTTTGGAAGTGTGTTCCAACTTTGAGATGTGTGCAAAGATAAAATGGGTCATGGTTATCACTTGGTTTAAACTGCATTGAATCTCTACATGACTTTGGGTGCTGACTTGATGTAACCATTACACGTTTCATGCTACACATTTCATCTTGGCCGACGAAGGAGAAAGTTTTTGAAGCTTGCAGAGTATATAAATGAAAGATGATGTTTGGTGTAAAATGAATGAGTATGTGAGAGTGTGCGACGATGTATGTGCGAGTGTCAAGGAGTATGTGTGTTGTGAAGGTAGCTGTGATCAGTGAAATCAAAATGAAGATAATAACTAATCTAATGTAAACAAACACGATTATACCTTCATGAAGACCTCACAGATCCATGCGGGAAGGAGATGCACCATGTAGCTCCTCAAGATTGGTCCCGTGATTAGAATGACTAAATGTGGATTGCTCAATGCATACAACAAAATGTAGATGAGATTAGATGATGGAATGGATGGGATTGAGACAAGATTTGGAGTGATTTGGGCATTATGATGGCATGATAAGGGGATTTGTGGAGAGATTTGGGCAGAGTTCTGATGCATGAAGTGGTCTTATGAAAATGGCTTGGGAGAGGCTCAATTTATAGAATTTTGGAGATGAGGATGGAGGGTGAGGATTCATTTGACAAGATCAAGGGCTAGGGATAAAAGTGAATCTTTTATTCCTAGTGGATGAATTAAATATTCCCATTTTGGGAAGAGTGGGAGATAGTGGGAGACATCTGAATTTAAAATTCAGTGAGTGGGAGACATCTGAATATTAAATTCAGTGAGTGGATGAGTGGGGGACAAGGTTAATTAAGTGGTATCTTAATTAACTTAAGTCTAGGTTAATTAGATAATCAAGATTTATCTAATTAATCAGGGATTAGGGAAATGGATAAATCAATTAAATGAATATTAGGAATATTCATTCAATTAATAGGATAGGGTTGTAAGGTTAATTGATCACCAGGGATATGCAGATTGGGGGAATGGATTAGTGCGAGGTACGGAAAATTGGTTTGCAGAGCAGTCCAATTTTAGGTGTCTACATTTGCCCCTCTTTGAGATGGTGTTGCGGCTAAGCAACACCATTTCGAAGAAGTTAAAACATAGAGATGGATTGGATAGAAAAAAGATTTTGGTTTGGAAGAATAAGGTTTGGGGATAATTGGTAAGGGTGATGCCCCCTCGAGAGGATAGGTGGGTTGCGAGAACACGGTTGTGCTCTCGAAATGGATGGGACAGATTGGTTGAACTGGTCAGAGGATAAGTGGTGGGATGAAAGGATGATGATGTTCGGAGATGATTGGTGGATGATCATTGTGCTGAAACTGAATTTGAGCAATCCTAGGTTTGATATAGCAAAGTGGATATGTTCACCAAGGTATAGAAGACCAGGGTGATGATGTTTATCTGACATTTGCATGGACCAGACACGCAGACAAAGGGATGATCTCATGCATGCCCAAGATAGTACAACCTTGTCTAGATGAGGGAAGGGGACTCATAGCATAAGCCCTCAGTACAAAAAAGGTATGATGAACCTTAGATGCATAAGGAGATCAATATGTTAGAACCGACCCTATGATCAATCAAGATATGAATACTAGCTTGGAGTAATGAAACCAACCCACAAGCACAGCATACAAAAGCAAGACTATGCCCCATTCTAGATGTTTTCGCCACATACCATGATATAGTAAGATCAAGGTAGCTTTGATGTGATCTTCGAATAGGACAAAAGATAAAAATCAAAAATCAAAAGACCAACGAACCAAACAAGTAGCCATTGTATCTCTTGCCAAGATGGATGATGATTTAATAGATTCTGCCTATCGTAGGAAAGATATATCCTAAGGCAGGAATTGATAGAGGATTGGATGATGTTGTAAAATTGGCTCAAGATGTGATGGTGACAAGTTGTGATTGATGCTGATTTGATAGTTGATGATTTTGATTAAGGACAATGCTTTGATAGGTGATGCGATGCTTGGATCTAGTGTAAGTTTATTGATGATAGATGTGATGATGATGCGGGATGATGATAAATGTGATGATGATGAGAGTGTGATGGAGCAAGTTTTATTTGTGTGATGGATAGATTATTTTTGGAATTTTGTGTTTTCTATTGTTTTGGGATTTTTTCATATTTGTGATGTTTTTGGATTTTTGATTTTGTGATGTTACGATTTTTGGATTTTGTGATGTTTTTTTTTTTTTTTTTTTTTTTTTTATGTTTTTGGATTTTTTGGATTTTTGTGATGTTTTTGAATTTTGTGATTTTGTGATGTTTTTGGATTTTTGATTTTGTGATGTTTTTGGATTTTCTGATTTTGTAGAAAGGGCATGATTTATTATGATGGGTGCCTTGGATTTCGTGTGGATAGCCTTTGTGCTAAATACCAATGACAAGGGAACACCAAGTCTAGAGGTGAAGGTGATGGGGTTGGACAGGGGGATTGGATAGCTGATTCATGATAGATGAATGGACAAGTGATAGGGATGCATGGATGGAAGACTGGGATGAGGATTTTCTCCAAGGGCTAGGTTGCAAGGAATCATATGCCCCAATGCTTAAGATTTTTGCATGATGGGCTCATGTGTGAATGGGTGGACTTTGCAGAAGGTGGATGGAGGATATACTGACAAAGGAAGTATGTCAAGCGGTCTCTGAAGCATGTTGTTGATATGTTGCCCCTTGTCTTTATCAAGATCTAGGGTGAGAGATATAGTGGATAGAATGGATGGGGAATGATAGGATGCATAGGGGATGGTGGATAGGAATATGATAGGATAAAGATAAGACAGTGAGTAAGATGTGCAAGGATATTATGGATGTGGGTGAAGGATATGGTTTTGCCCCCAAGTTTAGGGATACAAAATGGATGGAGAAGGGATTACGCATGACGCCCACAAGGGGTTTTCATCAAGGTACTTGCCCAAGGCGCAACAAGGAGTGGTTTTCACCATTGGACGGATTTTTTCTCTTTACTATTTTCTTGATTTTTTTTTTTTGCTTTTTTGGTTTTTTTGATGGAAGGGGGACTTGAGCGTTTGTTTCCAAAGCAAGGAGAAGATGGTCCCATGTTGGATAGCATTATGGATTATGATTGCATGGATTGTTGGAAGATAGGAGAAGATGGAAGGGATTATGGATAATGGATTATGGTGTGGATATGCGGATTATGCAAAAGCATGGACCATAGGAATGTGATGGGGAAGATATGTAGGATATTGAACGAAAGATGGAGAGATGGGGGTATGTGGGAATTGCAAGTGGTGGAGGGGAACTAAGACCAATGGTTGCACACATCGTGATGTATTTGGAATCTTGTATTTTGGATGTGGAGTTGGGAGTAATGGGGATTAGGATGGGGGATATTTGGATGGTCGATTTGGGGTTTTAGGGACCCAAATAGACTTAGATTTTGGAGGATTTTTGGATGGGGAGCGGGATGTTTGGGATTTTGCAGTAGATTGGGATGTGGATGCCTCATTAGAGTTGAGTGATCTTTGTTTAGGGACCCACACCATTTTTGTTTTTGCTTTTTCTTGTGATGGTGTGGGATTTGATAGCCTTGTTGATTTTTTAGGTTGATTGGAAGGGATAATATCCTTAGGATTTTGTGCTTTATGAGTTGAGGCATTCAAATATTTGAATCCCATGGTTTTGGTGGAAGCTTCACCTTTGAAAGATGTGTGCTTTTGTTGGTCTTGATTCGGGATTTTAGTGGACTTATGGATGGAGGGGTAGAAAGTGGATTTTTGGATAGATGGATGAAGTGATTTGATGATTGGGATATGAGGAGTTGGGAGGATGGGAGGATAAGAGGATTTGTGGATAGGGATGTTGGGAGTTGGTAGGATAGGAGGTAGAGTGGATTTGATAGGGATCTTTGGAGTTGGAAGTAATGTAGGTAAATTGGATGGAGGGAGATGGATGGTCACATGCTTTTGCAAATGATAGGATGATGGAGGAGGGATGGCAACATATGTTTTGGGAGTGCGATGAGATGCACCATGCTTGGGATTGAATGAATGGAATTTGGAAGGTGGGTGGATGGTATCAACTTGTGTAGATTGTTTTTCTTGGGATGCATAGCCAAGGCCATGTGAAGATGGATGGAATGTGGTGTGGATGGGCTCCAAAATGCCTTGTTCATGAAGGCCTAAGCCTTTGCCTTGATAGTTCATAAGTTGGAGCATGCGACATGCAATGGGATGTTTGTTGCTGTGGAAACAAGACGCGAGTCCAGTATTTGTTGGAGAAGAATAGGTGGTGGATGGAAGTTGTTCACCTCCTACAAGGGGGTCACCATGGATGAAAGTGCTTGTGCCAAGTGGATAAGGGGATGGATTTGGGATGGGATTGGTAGATGGAGGTAAAGGATTCATGGGGGATGGTAAAGGGGTGGTAGAAGAAGGTGTGAGATCAATAAGTTGATCAATAGGTGGGAGGGGATCGGGGATGGGATTAGATGGGATGGTTAGATCTTGATTAGGAGAAGAGGTTGATGTTTCAACATGCTTTGGATTTATTTCTTGACATAGCTCATGTGGTTGGGTGGAAGTGGGATTGACTTGGATAAATGTGGTGGGTGCTTGGATGGATGTGATAGGTGTTTGGATGGATTCTTGAACATGTTTGCATGATGGTTCTTGAGTTATGATAGGAGATTGTTCAAGCAGTTCGGTGGGTGTTGGATTGCATGAGGGTGTTTGATTCCTTGCTAATAGCCAATGGATGGCATCCTTCATGAGTGTATGGGTGGAAGAACAATATAATGGATGGATAATGATGGCGGATGGTGTGGGATTAGGATTGGGATTGGATATGGGGGTGATGGGATTAGGTTGTGATGGTTTGTGGATGGGTTCAAGGGTTGGTATTGGGCTAGATGATGGTGTTGGAGGGGTGGTGATAGTATTGGGACTTGGAAGATTTGATGGTGGATTAGATGGTGGATGGGTGATAGGGGTTGGTGGAGTGGGAGATACATAAGGTGATGGATTAAGGTTGATAAGGTTGGATGGATATTGTGATGGGGGGATTGGAGGATGGGGATTAGGAGATGGGGGATTTGGTTGTTGATATGAGCTTTGGATTTCAGGGATAAGGTGTGCTAGATTGGTGTTCCCTTGGTCAAAGGTAGCATGACAAAGGTGGGGGGATGGAGAAGGTGGAGGTATCAATTGGTTGGATAAGTATGATGGCATGGATGTGTAAGGGGATGGTGATGGATATGAGGGTAAAGGTTGATATGATGAAGTTTGATATGATGGAAGTTGGTATGAGGTTGAAGGTTGATATGAGGATGATGGAGGTTGATATGACAATGATGGAGGTTGATATGAGGTTGATGGTGTGGATATGTACAAGGTAGATTGGTATGAAGGTTGAAAGAATGACGAGTGACATGATGTGGATGGGGATGAGGTGTAGGGTGTTTGTTGATATAATGAAGGTTGGTATGATGTCAATGGTGTGGATATGTAAGATGTTGAAGGTTGATATGATGAGGGTTGATATGATGAAGATGGGGAAGGGGTTTGGGATTCTCCAATGATGAGGTGTGCTAAGGGTATATCTTTAATGTCATTTTTGAATTGTTCCTTAGCATTAGGATCCATGTGCTCATAGACTTTTCTAAGTCTTTGTACTTGTTGTATTGATTCATAAAGATCCATTCTATGGGAGATAGTATGGGATGATGGGGGATGATGAATGATTGTGATGTTGGGAATCAAATTTCAAGACCTTAGGATGATTTGATTTGATTTGATTTGTTTTGATGGATGGTTTTCTATGCTTAAGATAGACTAATGATCTTAAGCAAGAGGGTTGATTTGGGTTGATTTGATTAGGTGATCAATTAAGGTCTTGATTTTTGATTGGGTTGATTCGGATTTGGAGTTTGATAATGATGTTGGGGGATTTGGATAATGATTGGGATAATTGTGGTTGGGCTTTTGGATGAGGGGATTGATGGAGGATGAAGGAGACTAGGTCCTTAATCAAGGTTTAATTTGCAAAAGATGATCTTTGATTAAGGATTAGGAATTGGAAGGTTAGATTAGAGTTGACAATGGATGAGGGATGACTAATGTTGGATTTGGGATTTGATAAATGGGGGGGACGGTTTAGCGGTGTTGGGAGGAAAACCGGGCTTGATGTGAGGGGGGGTGCGGGGGGACGGACGCAATCCCCCGCTGATAGGGGTTCGGGGGCGTAGCCTCCCGACTGGAAATTTTTTGAAAATGGGCTTATAGAATTGATGTTTTTGATGGGAAAATTTGATTTTTAGACATGGATGAAGAAGGTGCTAAAACAGATGGAAAATGGTGCTGAAATAGAGAGGAAATGGCACTAAAGGATGTGAATGGTTGGATTGATAGATGAATTTGATTTTTTCTTGGCAAGTAGACAAACAATCAAGCAAGAAAACACAATGGTTAAAGGTTTGATTTATGAAAAAATGTGATAATCAAGCATGTACAACCTTAGAGATTTGGGCCACTAAAATAAAGGTTCGTAGTGGGGGAACATCCGGGGGATCGACACCTTACGAGCATCCGATAAACCACTTAAGGTTTTGACTAGCTCTACTAGGAGTTTAATATACCTTGAGGGTACTACTTCCTTTCAAGCTAGCACCGAATGGTAAGCGCTCATACCGATTAGACTTGGCTTTCACCTTATCCTCAATTTACATATAGCGGACCGGATGAAAGTACCGCTTGGGGTCGCCAATGAGTTCTTCGAATGGATGTGTCTCAAGGGCAGGCCCACGTCCTAAAAAGAAAAATAGAATAGAACCATTTCTCTTCACCCAAGATCCTTTTGAAGGCAAGGGGAGAGGATACTTTGATTCTACCCTATGGGATAACACAAACGTGCAAGTGCACAAGACACGGCAAACAAGAGCTAATGTTCATTTTAAGCCCAAATTGAAAATGTGCCTAAAGTTGTTTGTTGCAAGCAATGATTGATTTTAAGAACACCAATGTTAAATGTTTGGCACACACACAAAGATTTGATTGATTTGTTGATTTTAATGCACCAAATTGAAACGTGTGTCTAAGCTAGCATGCAAAAAGGGTTCATTTTAAGAGCCCAATTGAAATGTTTTTGCTAGACTAAGATAAAGAAACACCCTGCAACAAATTGTTAGTGTCCTCAAGTGATGGTGATAACTTGCAAAAACTGTCAGTCCTTGCACAAAGAAGAAAAGTTAGTTTTCGAAATGGCGCCAAAACAGACAGTCAATAGTGCCACTTTAGAAAGGAGATGGCGACACTGGCAGAAAATAGACAGAGATTCTGACCCTTAGACAGATGGCGCTAATCCATAAGATAGCGCTAATATGAGACCCCGAAGGCGCCAAAACATAATATGGCGTTACAGAGTTAGACAGAAGGCGCTACTAATGTAAATAGCGCTAATACAAGACACATAAAGCACCAAAATAGAATATGGCATCACAATATGACAAGGAAGGTGCTACTACTGTAAATAGCGCTAATAGAAGACCCATAAAGCGCCAAAACAGAAGATGGCGTTACAATATGACAAGGAAGGCGCTAAATAAGGAGATAGCGCTAAAATAGGCCTATGAATGCGCCACTGCATGTTGTCAAAGGTTCTGATCACGATTTGAAGATAGCGTCATTCTGGGCAGATAGCGTCGATACGGGGCTAAAATGTGTCCGACCTGCAAAAAAGTATTTTTCCTGAACAACACAAAGAGTCAGACAACAAAGTTGAGGTCTTGTTAGCCTTGTTAGTGTAACAGATGAAGAAAATGAGACAAAATGATAACTGAAAAATGTGCTTAGATTTTAGAAAATTTTTGGCATAACCTCCCCTTGTATTTTCTATTTTTTCTACAAAACAGAGAGCATTTTAGGCTTAAAAAGCAGTGGGAAGATCGATGAAAGAAGACATGTGAGTGGAGAGTAGTATAGAGAATGCTCTGTTGGGATGGCGCCAAAATAGAGGATAGCGCTAATATTTGACAGTGATAGCGCTACTGAGAGGGGTGGATGGCGTCGCACCTGTAAAAACACGTCTATGCACACAAAAACTCACACATCAAGTTAGATTCGGACCTTGTGGGTCCCACCAGGCGTGCCAAATGTGATCAGTGAAATCAAAATGAAGATAATAACTAATCTAATGTAAACAAACACGATTATACCTTCATGAAGACCTCACAGATCCATGCGGGAAGAAGATGCACCATGTAGCTCCTCAAGATTGTTCCCGTGATTAGAATGACTAAATGTGGATTACTCAATGCATACAACACAATGTAGATGAGATTAGATGATGGAATGGATGGGATTGAGACAAGATTTGGAGTGATTTGGGTATTATGATGGCATGATAAGGGGATTTGTGGAGAGATTTAGGCAGAGTTCTGATGCATGAAGTGGTCTTATGAAAATGGCTTGGGAGAGGCTCAATTTATAGAATTTTGGAGATGAGGATGGAGGGTGAGGATTCATTTGACAAGATCAAGGGCTAGGAATAAAAGTGAATCTTTTATTCCTAGTGGATGAATTAAATATTCCCATTTTGGGAAGAGTGGGAGATAGTGGGAGACATCTGAATTTAAAATTCAGTGAGTGGGAGACATCTGAATATTAAATTCAGTGAGTGGATGAGTGGGGGACAAGGTTAATTAAGTGGCATCTTAATTAACTTAAGTCTAGGTTAATTAGATAATCAGGATTTATCTAATTAATCAGGGATTAGGGAAATGGATAAATCAATTAAATGAATATTAGGAATATTCATTCAATTAATAGGATAGGGTTGTAAGGTTAAATGGATTATTAGGTGAATTAATTGATCACCAGGGATACGCAGATTGGGGGAATGGATTAGTGCGAGGTACGGAAAATTGGTTTGCAGAGCAGTCTAATTTTAGGTGTCTACAGTAGCAAAGTTGTTTGAGCAGAGGTGTTGAAGATGCATGTCAGTGTGAAGGGTTGTGATGCTGCGGAGGTGATTGATCAATGGAATTTGTCAAGTATGTTGTACAGAGGTTGTAGCCTCTTTCTGTAAGTGTTGTAGCACTGTAGGGAGTTGTAGCTTCCTTTGGTTGAAGCCATAAAAACTGTGATTCAAGGAGTTGTAGCTTCCTTTGGGTTGTAGCCCATAAAACTTGTTGTAAATCTGTTTATTATTGTGAGGTTGGATTTGGACAGTAGATCTAAGCAACTTGCTCACTGTGGTTTTTCCCTTCTAGGGTTTTCTACGTAAATTTGGTGCTATGGTTGTGTGATTGTGTGTTTTGCTTTGAATTGCATAGTTTGATTCTTTATCTGTTTAAGGAAATAGAAATATTTGAAGATCAAGTTAAATTGGATTAAGTTTTTGGCATATACCGATTCAACCCCCCTCTCAGTATATTAGTGTGTTCTAACAAAAAGGGGTTATGCTTTAATTGTGATAACAAGTATGGAAAAGGACATAAGTGTGGAGAAAAGAAATTGTTCTACATTGAAGTTGCCAATGAAGAAGAAATGGATGAAGACTTGTTAGGGGAGGCTAATGAGAATGTCCAACAAAAGAAACTAAAGAAACACGACTAATTATTTCTTGCCATGCACTTTTAGGCATTAACACTCCACAAATCCTCAAGGTAGTGGGTTTTTTGGAAAATAGAAGGTGACAATATTAATTGACTAAAGTAGTACTCAAACTTCATCCATTACAAATTAGCTATATGTTTAAACTATTTTGTTCATCCAGCTCTAGAGTCTTAAGTCGTGATTGCAAATGGTGGAATAGTTAGTTGTTATGGAAAATACCATAGTATTAAGCTCTCCATGGGAGAATATTGACTAGATAGTTCTATGTTTGTCATTCCTATAGATGGAGCTGATATTATTTTGGATGTTCAATGGCTAACTACCTTAGGAATGATTGAGATGATTTTCAAGAGTTTTTCATGTGTTTCTAGTCAGAGGGTAGGAAATTTGAGCTACAAGGGCTACCTACATCATTGTGACAATTGGTGAGTTCTCATCATATGCAAAAGATTCTAAAAAGGGTGTAGATGAGTTTGTGGCTCAATTATTTTCCATAGAGGCACAACCAACAAAGGGATCTACTCCACAAGACTTACAGACTATTGTGGAGAAACATTTAGTAGTCTTTGGAACTATGCCAAAATGATTTCCTCTCAAAAGGGATCATGACCATACAATTCAACTAGTGTCATGGTGCCAACCACCCAACATTAGGCATTATAGGTACACATATGTCCATTAGAGTAAAATTGAGAAGATGGTACAAGAGATATTAAAAGCATTTATTATCCATCATAGTCAGAGTACTTATTCCTCTCCAATGGTGATTGTACGTAAGAAGGATATCACTTGGCGCATGTGTCTAGACTATAGACAACTCAGCCAATACACCATCAAAGATAAGTTTCCTATTCCAATCATTGATGATTTGTTAGTTGAACTAAATGGAGCTATATATATTTTTAAATTAATCTTAGATCAGGTTATCACCAAAGTAGAATTAAGGAAGAAGATATTCCCAAGACACCATTTAGGACTCATGCGGGTCATTATGAGTTTTTAGTGATTCCATTTGGTCTTACTAATGCTCCTTCTACATTCCAAAGTTTCATGAATTCCATATTTAAGCCATTTTTGAGGAAGTTTTTATTAGTGTTCTTTGATGATATATTGATTTATAGAAAGACACATGGGAAGACCATTTGCACCATGTTGATCAGGCACTACAAATTCTACAATAAAATTAGCTTTGTGCCAAACCTTCTAAGTGTGCTTTTGGACTCAAAGAGGTGGAGTACTTGGGTCACCTGTGCCTCATGGAGTAAAAGTTGATCCAAAAAAAAATCAAGGCTATGATGGAATGGGCAGTTCCTAAAACTATCAAGAACTTGAGGGGTTTCCTAGAACTCATTGGATACTATAAAAGATTTGTAAAGAATTATGGTCACATAGCAACACCCCTCACAACACTTTTGAAAAAGGATGCTTTCTAGTGTAATAAGGATGCTAATACGACATTTGAGAGACTAAAGGAGGTTGTGTGTACCACTCCAATTTTAGTTCCTCCAACTTTCACCAAGAATTTTATTGTGGAGTGTGATGCTTCAGGGAATGGTATTGGAACAATATTTATGCAAGAAGGTAGGACAATTACTTTTTAAAGTCATCAATTGGAGGGTAAGAATCAACTCAAACCTATTTATGAAAAGGAAATGCTAGTGACGCCTCATGTAATCAAACAATGGAGACCATATCTAATGGGTAGACACTTCAAAGTAAAGACAGATCATGATAGCCTAAAATATTTCTTGGAGCAACAATTATCCTTTGAAGAACAACAAAAATGGATCACTAAGATGTTAGGATATGACTTTGATATCGTTTATAAGAAAGGGAAGGAGAATGTAGTGATTGATGCACTATCTAGAAAGGATGATAAGGAGGAATTATTGTGTGTCATTTCAATATTGTAGGCAAATTGGGTTGAAGAAGCGAGATTAGGATGGTAGCAAGATGTCACTACATGGAATCACATTCAACAATTGCAAAATGATCTGAGCAGCTCAGATAAGTTTTGTTGGAAAGGAGATTCCCTGTGGTATAAAGAGAGATGTACTTATGCAAGAACTCCACCCTCAAACACAAAAGATTCTACATGAGCTCCATGGTTCTCCAATTGGGGGCCATTCAAGCTTTTTGAAGACTTATCATAGAATCAAGCAAGATTTCTTTTGGGATGGACTTAAAGGGGATGTCTAAAAACTTGTAACAAAATGCATGGTATGCCTGCAAAATAAAGGGGAGACAATTAAGACTCCAAGTCTTCTGCAACCCTTATCTATTCCAAGCCAGAGGTGGGAAGAGGTATCCATGGATTTTATCACAGATTTACCCAAGCCTAAAGAAAAATGTCATCGTGGTTGTTGTGGATCGACTCACCAAATATGCACATTTGTGTGCTTTGTCACACCCATTTTAGTAAGTTTTGTAGAAACAATCTTTATGGATACCATTCTGAAGTTGTATGGGACTCTAAAAATCATAGTAAGTGATCATGATCCTATATTTACAAGTAATTTTTGGACTAAATTATTCTCATGTTTGGGAACTCAACTTTCTCATAGCTCGTCATATCATCCTCTCAATTTCTAGTATGCATACTCAAACTTTATGTTAATGATTGCTTATCAACAAGTTTTGATTCTTGAGATAATTGAATAATCCTCTTTGAAGCAAAGTGTGCTTAGAGCTTCACTCTCACTAGTAGTGTGCCTAAAGGCCACATCAACACATTTGTCAAGGGGGGAGGGGGCCATTAATTGGGTCCCCCATTGGATATAAAGGGGTATATTTGACACTTGCATGTTTTGTGTTTACCTTTGCATCATTTGGGTGTTGGTTGAGGCTTACATATTGGTCACGTGGTCTATAATTTGCATGAACATTTGGGTATGATATGTTAGATTATCTTGAGTTTCTTGAGTGTTGGAGTTGGTTTCGTGGGACAAGGTGTTAGTTGTAGCACCCACCATGGCAGTAGATGTTGAATGGATTGTGGATGCAAATAAGATGGGGCAAGTCATGTTATTAGAATGATTTTCCCCCAAGTTTGAGAAAATGTTTGTTATCCTAATAAAAGCATTCATGAGAGGGAGGGTTTCTTTGAGTTTTTCCCATGTGCTAGGGGTTGGCTTGAAGAAGTTGTTGCATCTCAAGGTTGATTTCAACATAGTCATCTTGTTTACCATCTTGATTAGCTTCTTCTAGAAGAGGTATTCATTGTTGATTGGCTTGAGATCTAGTATTGACCTTAGTAGGTGGAATTGTGGTGTTAGTGAAGGCCATGTTGCAATCCGTGGTGGGAAGAGATTATAATTGAAGGAAAGAGGACCACTGTGTGGCTTCTTCTTGGTTGTTATAAAGGAATTTCTTAGTGTGGATAGGAGACTATTTTTTTTTTAAATAAGAGAAAGCTTTTGTGAGGAAGGAACATCTGGGGGTATTGCAATCCTACATAACCCCCCCAAAAAAAAAAAAAAGTGTTTTGCAAGTACAAGTAGGAAGAATAAGTGAATCCTCTGTGATTAAAGTTTGCGTTCAGCCTGAATGAAGACTTTTGAGGACACCACAATGAGGAAGGTGATGTAGTACAAGTAGGCAGAATAAGTGAATCCTCTATTATTAAAGTTTCTGTTCAGCATGAATAAAGGAATCCTCTATGATTAAAGTTTCTGTTCGGCATGAATAAAGGCTTTTTGAGGACACCACAATGAGGAAGGTGAGGTAGTTTTAGGAAAAACCAAACTGTGTGAAGGGCAAAGCTATTTTGTAGCAATGATTGCCGCTGAAGAAAATCTTTCTTTAGCAACCTTACTGCATAAAGCTACCTACAACAATTCTCTAGCTGCTACGGAAAATCATTTGCTACAGCGTATAGTTGCTACGGAAAGTCTGTTGGAACAGTTACATAGCTAATGCAGAAGGACATTTGTAGAAGTTGCACAACTTCTATGGAAAGTTTGTTGTAGTAATTACATAGTTGTTGAGGAAGGATGTTTGTAGTTGTTGTAGAAAGATGTTTGCAACAATTACACAATGGCTACGTAAAGTCTAATGTAACAGAAACAACCGTAGAAAGATTTCATGGCCAGCACACAAGTGTCGCTGAAGATAATTTGCAGCAGTCAAATAATTTGGAGCTACCATTAAAAACATAAATACGCTAAATGAGCTTCAGGAGCACAAGCAACATGCTAGAAAGGAATTTAGGTGCTAAATAGGTCATAGTATGTTGGTTGCATTTCCAGTAAGTGGTGGATTAATGAACAGATCATTCCACTAAATGTTGGTTCAGGAGCATTGTTGGTTAATGCTTTGCATTGATGGATTAGCAACCATCATGATTATTTGAAATGCCACATGGACTAAATAAGGACAAGTAAATATTATCGCCATTCAAGTTCAGTATGATGACAATAATTGGAGACTTTGAAAATAGTTTATTATTTACAGGTACAAACGCTTGGAGGAAAAGGGTGTGCACTTGGGCATCATCATTTGGGATAGATATTTGATCATAGTTTCATTAGTTACATCCGGAGGCAGGACAATTGTTTCAACCCCAAAAAGTGGAGGAATGTGAAGAGTCGTTATTTGGAAGCAAATTAGTCATTGGATGGAAACGAAGAGCCCTCATATGGAAGCAAAGAGTTAGTTAGAAGATGAAGAGAAGTTTAATTGGTGCCAGTGATGGTATGTTCCTTGATTACACCATCCACCAAAGTTCAAGCCCTCGAGAGGTACAATAAATAAGGGATGAAGCCTGGATTGTGCCCCAGGGGACTTTGGTGGAATGGATACCCCTTAGTCCTTAGCTCTTAGCTAAAGAGGTTTCAGCCTGAGGCTCGTGCTCCCGCTCCCATATCCCGTAGCTAAATGATTCTATGAGTTTGATATAAAACCCTCCAACAAAAAAATATAGTTTTGTAATAATGAGCAAAAAGATTAAAATAAACTAAAACAAAAAACCAAAGGACATTTGAAAAGGAAAAGAGCATAGTGATCTAAAAAAGGAAAGAGTAGAAAGTTCTTAAAAGAGAAAAGAAAAATTGGAGTAAAGCATGTTTGTAGTAATATCTACATTTAGAAGCTTCCAAAGTAGTTTTTGTAATTGTACATAATATGAATTGTAGTTGTCAGGAATTTCCATAGCAAGTTTTGTAGTTGCACCTTACATGATTTGTAGCTTCTTGTAGTAGCCTGCAACATTATATCAAAATCTTCTTATAATAATTTGTTTTCAACAATAAAATTAGTCTCTAATATTTGTTTTGTATGCAACAATACTTGCTTATAACATTTTAATAAAATGTCTAAATTTATCCAAAGAATTACATGTTAAATTTGGGTTCATTGAGGGAACCTAGGACATGGCTGCAAGGATGGGATGTCATTACTTTTAACTCCATCTTTGTCTACATCAACTTGACAAATTGATAGAGTGCACATGATCAAAAAAAACTGACAAGAGAGATTTTCTCAATAAGAGCTTGACATTGTGGTTGTTGTTAGTGTTGTGGGCTTGATGTTGTCTAAACCTTCAAGTTTGTCACCCTACTTTTCTCCTCTAAGTATAGACAACTTCATTCCCACTTCGTTGCAAGCTTTGGGGTCTAGGAAAGTTGCCCTGCTTTCTGGTCAAGGGGCTACTCCAAGGGTTGTCTTTGGTTCTCCCCCCAAGAAGAGCTGGGCTAATTCAATCAAAGGTATCTCTTCTCCCAACCCTATTCTATCTTCTCTAGTCCCTGAGGTTGTGGAATAGGGATGGAGGTTTGAAGTTCTAGATGTTTTTGTTGATAGATTGTTTGCCAAGTTCGCTAATGCTATGGTGGGGAAGTTTTTACAAACTAGGCCCAATGTGGACAGTTTCAAAAACTGGGCTAAGAGGAAATGGAAGATCAAAGGTTCATTGGAGATTTATGTTCTGTTGAAGGGTTTCTTCCTCATTTCATTTTATGTATGCAAAGATTGTTCTTAGACTTTGATGGGTTGTCCAAGGTTCCTTGGCAACTCCTACCTATTCCTTAAGAATTAGGAACCGAGATTAGATCTAGATAAAGTTTGCATTGGAAGAGTCCCTTCATGGGTCAGACTCCCCTAGTTTACCATTAGAGTACTAGGATGAGGAAGTGTGGGTAGCTATTGCATGCTCCCTTAGTGATCACATTATGGTTGATGAGATGACCAAATCCAGGAAATATTTTCTATATGCTAGTTTTTGTGTCAACGTTGTTGTTGACAAGGCACTCCCCTCTTTGATCACCTTATCCTCAAGACTTGGCAATTTGGTCCAACAAATCATGTATGAGGAGTCCTTGGTGATGTCTCTTAATTGCCACAAGTCGGGCCATGCTTTTGGCATGTGTGGGGATTCAAAAAAAAGGTTGTTTCATAGGAGAAATAAGGATCAACAAGATCCTTCTCCCCCTTCAAGATATGGTCAACACTCCCTCGAAGGGGATTGGTGTGCCAATTAGTCCTCTCATGGACAAGACTAACTTGGAGACTCTTGGTTCTCTCCCTTTGGTGGAGAAGAGTAAAGAGATGAAAGTGGCTAGGGTGGTTCATTACCCTTCTCTTGGTCATCGACGTTCATCCTGCAACAAGGAAAATTATAAAGTGGATTCTTCTGGTAAGAATCTTGCGATCCTCTTGATTCAACCTATATTATTCATATTGTGAATCTCGCTAGTAAGGGATTTGGTTTGGTTAAGTCTTTAGATGACAACACAAAACAAAGCTCCCTGAAGAGTTTTAGCTTCAAACCACCTTGAGTTGGTGGTCACGTTTAATATGGGAATGGTTCACCCATAGTTTTGTTTTTCACCTTGTGTGTGGGGTGTTGTTTGTTGTCTGTATCTTTAGCTCAGTGGTTTGTGTTTCTTATCACTCCTTGACATTGTTTTGGCATTGTTGATTTTTCTTTCTAGTACTTTGTAAAGGGTGAAACCCTTCCAATTTCTCTCTAGTTCATAGCTCCGATAAAAAATGTTTACCTTAATAAAAAACAAAGGCCATCTAAAACATCTTCATAATATTTTTTTTAAAGGAATACAAAGATGCTTCTAGAAATCTCAACACAAAAATACTATTATATCTAATGAGAAGATTATATTCTATTATATTAACTAATCAAATATTATGTCTAATGAAGAGGCTATGACAGGGATAAGCCTTATCAATTCCTCCCTATTTAGAGGAAGGTGTCTCCACTTTCTCCTTAAGATGGGGAAAATGTAGCTCAAAATATGCCTATGAGATCCACTTCGCTTGGGTTGTTAGGGTATTCATTACGATCGACCAAGTATGTAGTGGTAGTCCCCGCTCCTGGCAGAGTGTGTACAAACCTCAAAAAATGGTATATGCATCCAAAGTAGGCTAGAAATCTAGAATATTATGCTCAAGATTAGAGAGAGGAACTTCTTCTAAGTGAGGTGGCTCATATCACTTCAATTAATTACCATTAATCACATCATGGATTCCAAGGTGGGATGGGAGATCAAGTTTGAAGGTATTATCTCCTATCTATTGGATATGGTATAAGGCCCATATCTAATAGGCTTGAGCTTATGATGTTGTTGACCTTTGAACCTTTTCTTATCCATATAAATCCAAACTTTATCACCAAATGTGAAGTTAGAAGGGATGCGATGCTTATCATGATTTTTCATGTACTTGGCTTGAGAAGTCTAAAGAGTTTCTTGCACTTGTGCATGAATATTTGTCATGTTGTGGATATACTAAGAAGCTTGGCCCTATTCCTTTTGTTGGTGTCATGAATAAGCTGGAGGAAAAACAATTGGAATCTCATATGGAGCAAGAGGTTGATATCCATAACATACCTCAAAAGGAGAATCGCTTGTGGAGACATGTGTAACCTGAATATAATTGTGCTTCAAAACATGAAGATAACTATCCCACTATTTATTCTTACTATAGTAGATCATAAGAAAGTGAACTAAAGTATGATTAACCACTTTAGTCTAGCCATCTATTTGTGGATGAAAATCTATAGAATATCAAAGTTGACACCCCAACAATTTCCAAAGTGATTTCCAAAAGTGACTCAAAAATCTAGAATCACGATCAGAAATAATAGAAAGAGGCAAACCAAACTAACACCATACATTATTGAAAATAATTTAGCAACCTTAAGAGCATCACTAGTTTTCTTGCAAAGGATGAAGATGACCATTTTTGAAAACCAATATGGCACCACAAAAATATAAACATGTTGTTTGAAGGTAGTAGGCAACCCATTAATAAAATCCATAGAGATAAACTCCCATGGCCAAGAGGGAATAGGAAGAGACTGATACAAACCAAGTTTGTGATTAGTGACTGGTTAAAGAAAAAGGTTGGGGTGGGGGATACCAACCTAACCGTCCAAAGAACTAATGTCAGTTGTCCGCCCTTACTTAAATCCTCTCTCCCCTCCTTCCTGTCAAACAAACTAAAAGCACCCCTGACAAAATGAGGGGGTGCTACTTGACATAGGTGAGGGGGGACTAGTTGTCCGGCCTTACTTAAATCCTCCCTCCCCTCCTACACGTCACACAAACTGAAAGCACCCCCGATGAGAGGGCCCCTTCCTTGAAAGAAGGGGACCTCAAGGAGGGGGTGCTACTTGACATTTAGAGGGGGCGTTGGTTATTGTAAAGAAAAAAGGTAGGGGGCAGGTGCTGACCATCTAGAATAAATGTTGTTGATCCTGGGTGGGCAACACTACCCTTTTTTCCATCCACAAAATTGAAAAGTAGGCTTAGCTTGGCTACAAAGAGAGCATTGACGAATGAAATCTTCCACTTTCTTCCTCATGGAGTGCCAATAGAAGTACTGCTATAAATGTTGTAAAGTTTCAGTGGTACCAAAGTGTCCCCCATGTTAGATTCTAGGAATCTCTATAGTATTTCTTCTACAAGAGAGAAAAGTCAAAAATGAGAGAATAAACTTCCAATCAATACATTCATGTGCATTACTTACAAAGACTGATTACAAAGATCAAATACATTCACATTTGTCAAGAATAGACAAAGTGAAAAATTAGAAAAGCAATCTTATCCTAAGTGATAAGATTGACAACTAATAAAGAAAAATAGATTCCTAATTAATTAATTAACTTATGGCAATGTGTATATATCATTTTACACCAACACCCCTACATTAATGCAACTTAGGGAGATTACACATCAGCTAAAAAGGAAAGATGAAGATAGGTCCCAATAATAAGGATCAATCAGGTACCCATTTACAACAAAGAAACTCTCATAAAATGAGAAAAGGGGGAAAAGCCAGTGGGAGAAACCCCCTCTCCAAAAGGGAGAAAAGACAGGTATGTACAACACCCATAAGAGAGGATGTAAAGAGAGAAGAATGGAACCACATGCGAGGAAATGATCCCAAAACAAAACAAAAATGAGAGACCATGTAATTACCCCTCAAGATGACCCCTGTAGTGCTGGTAGATGCTCAACACTAGATTTTGAAGAAGATCCACGAATGCAAAACAACATTCCTCCCCTTGGGAAGAAATAGAATTGCAGATGTGTGTAAAATATCTTCCCATTCCGAATAAGAATATGCAAGAAGAAGAATGAATGTCTCTAAACTCTACACATGATCCAAAGATAACAATCATTTCTCTGAATGCTACTCAAAGGTCTCCGAACCACTATCAAATTGTTATTGAATAGGAGGATGAAGAATAATCTTTGAAGAATAAGATGGGAGATGACATCAAATAAAAGATAGATGTCCTCAATGTGGTCTTCCAAATCTACAATGTCAGACTCTACAAACAAGGATGATATGTCTAGTAGATATATGTACTAATGAGGTGGATCTAGAAAATTGAAAATGTCTTGCTACTATTATGTCATAAAAATGTCCCCCTAGGACTTTTACCTCCTAAGTTTAGCTCCCGAGTCCCTTAGATTTAATCATGCATGTTAGAAATAAATCCCGAAACAAAATCCCCTGAAACCCATGTCAAATGGGACCTAGGGGTGAACCTTGAGCATAATTTGGACCAAAAATAGGCCCCTGAACTTGGGCGCCCGTACCCTAGTCCTGCCCTATTTTGTCAGGGTCCCAAATTCATATGTCGGCTTATGACCATTAAAAAGGTTCCTGGGTCGGCCTTGTTAATTTGAATTACGAATGTTTAGTAGGAATGCATATATAAACATGTTTAGGACTTCATTTGTAAACTAGAAGATGATTTTGAAAGGAAGACAAACTTATGATCATTAAGCAAAGAGCATTCAAGGCATTCAATTGTGTTGCAAAGTAGAATTGTGTTGTTGTTGTGTTTGTTATTGCAGATTTGGCTTCATCTTCTCATGGTGTGAAAGATCTTCATCTCCTTGAGAGATACACCTCCGAGGTGATATCTATTTGTGATTCAATCTATCTACTTTATCATTTAATTTTGCCTCTGTCCACCAAGGACACACACTCTCTATCTAACAACGGTGTTGGAAGGCTTGAATGACATTCTAGGGATTGATTGAGGCAAGCTCCTAAACACCACAACACCCAACCCCTCTCTTGTGATTGCAAGTTACAGGTGCAGGATCTTGCGGAGTGGAGTTGTAGGAAGTTAGAGCAGAGCATAGAGATTCCAAATCTGAAGAAAATGACAGAAAAGAACCCTAATTGGACAAGGGTGCCCGCTCTTTTATCCCCCAATTTTGCAGTGTCAGAAACCCCTGAGCACATCATAGTATGAAGCACATTTGGATCCCAGTCACTCAGAAAAAGCACTACCTTGGACAGGGGCGCCCGCTCTTTTGTCCCTGAAGTTCTCGCTTTCTGAAACTTGAAATCTAGTGCATATCTAATCTGTATTTTGTGCCTTCATGTGTGAGCATTTGTCGTGTTTCATCCGTTTGTTTATGAATTTGCATAATTAGGGTTTTAGGCCTAATCGGACTAGGGTTTAACAAATCAATCAACAAATTTCAAATTTCCTTATCATTCCAAGTGAAAGCAAACCTGATAGCTGAGTCCTCTCGTAAAAGTTGTGATTTGGCTCGATTTAATGTCCTTGAATGTATGTAGTGAAAGGAGGATCTAATCAAACAATTAATCAAAACCATCTTCCCTCTTTTTCTACATAACAACTACAAGGAATCATTAGAATCTCTCGAAGAAGCAACACTGGAATCTGTAGTAGCAACAGGTGATGATGGAGTAATGTCTGCACATGTTGGGTTAGAAGAATTTGGTGAATTGATGCCATTGGTAATGCAAAGTTGTTTTAACTGATGAAGCTCATAGAGTTGTTTTAATTCATCAAATTGTTTTAGTATGCATTCATCTATAGTATGCCTTTTCTTTCCACAATAATCACATTTTATTTTCTATAAATTTGGAGACATGATGAAACTAGTAAATATAAATGCAGAAATGAAGCCCACCCAAAAAATAAAACTTCTCCAGGTGCTAGTATGTCCAAGATATTAATCAGGAAGTGTAAAACCAAAAAATTGAATAAAATAAACCTAGGGTTGAATCTAGAAAAATCACATGGGTGGCTATGTAGAGCTCCTCAATGCCTTTCCAACACCTATTCGATCTTGAAAAAAAAAGATTATGGACAAAAGTTATGAGCTTAGAAGCCTGAAAAGATGTCTAGACTTCAACCTATAATAAAAAATACCAGCAACATATTATATAAAAAACACTAGCACCACTAGATATAGCACAAAACCAACTTTCCAATGCCTATTCATTTGTAGATTTTTGATATAGTGACAAAAATTTATGGCCATCGAGAAAAAATAGCTCCATTATGGATGAAAATGAGGGCAGGGGCTCTAGCTGGTGGCTCTCGAGCAACAAACTGGTGGTAAGACCGATGGTGGTGGCCGAAATAGGTGGCACAACCTCTATTGGAGAAGAGATGCACTTGGGTGGTGCTCTATCGGCTAGGCCAATGGTGGCAATACCCTAGTGGTGTTCAGGTGGGGAACCATTGGATGGAGCGACAATCTTCCCTAACTATCCTTCTGAGGAAGTAGTGGACCCAAGCGGCTCTACACAAGGTTTAGCCCCCTAGTGGGAAATGACTAGGGGATAGCCCTGCATGAGACCCTGCCACTTAAGATTTTGAAAAACTCCTAGCAAGTGGAATAAACGTCTAGTTAAAGTGATAAACCATCAATTGAAATTGCCAAATAAAAGAAAACCAACTTGACCATTGGGATTTTTCGATGAACCATAAGTTAGGTGGATTGATTTTAGCACAAAGAAAACCCATCATGGACCAATGGATGATGTAGAAAGAGCATAGAGCTGAGGAAGGATGATGTAGTACAGTGGTAAAATTGCATACGGATGTACAAAACCATACAAATTTTTTATGATGTACAAAATTTTCACTAATGAAAATGAAAACCACAAAAAAATCACCTAAAATTTTCTTGACTCTGATTTTGATGTTTGGATAGGTGATCCTTAGGTTTTGATGCCTTCTAGACTTATCTGTGTTGAAATACACCAGACAACTGAGAGGGGGGGTGTGAATCAGTTGTCATAAAAACTTTAACCACTTATCATCACATCAAGTATTCAATCACTGTTATTAAGATTTAACCATGGTGGGTGTTAGCCCACATAAATATATATGTTATATCAATACCGAAAAAACAGAGGCTCACTGCCTTAGGGCTCATTGCCCAATATGCTCACTGCAAATGTTGAGGCTCATTGCCAAGGGGTGGCTCACTGCCAAGAGTTGGTGAACTGATTTGTTAGCATCTACTTCATGCATGGGTTCAGTTCCATTGAAGCACAATATAACTCCTTTGCTCTGCTCTTCTTACACCTTCACACTTATCTTCACATTTTCACACAAGGACATATTTTTCACAACTACATTACATGTTTTTATACAATTCATCAACCTTGGAATGTACATCAAGGTCAGAATTACATTCATCAACCATTGGAACAATCTCCAAGGTCGACATTACAAACATACAAGGAAATAGGTCTGGACCTAAACAAAATTGCTAAGGTAAAGATGTATGCGGACCATGTTATGCCTTAGCTGGGACTCAAATGCAATCTTCCACGCCACAACACGATTTCACAATCTTTGATGTATCTCCGCAAGTAGTGAAAACAACCAAGTCGGCCAAGACTGGTGTTAACACTAAGTCTTCTAAGAACAATCTTCATCCACGATCCAAATTTCTCTTTGCGAACCAAATCAAAGGTAGGAACACGATCAAGAGACATTCACAAGCACATTGTAATCACCAAGAACATCCACACAACTTCTAATCACTTAGTCAAGAAGATTCTTCAATCCAAAGCACTTGAACATAACTGTCACCTGCTATCATAAAGAAAAGATCACTTGTAGACCACTAGATCACGAACCATTGGATTTGAAGGCACATAACATCACTATAAACTTGATTCTAGAACCACAGACTGAAATACTTAAATGAGGAGGAATGCGGAGCATGATACATTCTCCCTGTCACCACCAAATATACAGAAAAAACAATTTTCACTCTGGTGAACATAACTCACTCAAATCTTCATACCGGAGGCTCAAACTTGAAACATAGCATCTTCAGACATGCATCTAAATAACTTACAATCCACAAACAAGGATATTCATTCTACAAGAAATGCAGAACAATCTACTGAACTATTCTGTTGTAATCAAAGATACTCTTCTATACACTATTTCTACCGGAGAAGCAAATTTTCTCAAAAGCACTTGGAAACTCAATCTCAGGATCACGTACTCATTATCTCCAACATTGCATAGGCAAGTACAAAGCATCTAATCAGGAATCAAAACAAGAGCACAATTGACACCAATGACAACACTGATATGTTGACATCAATGACAACACTGGTTAGGCACATACTTGCAACAATCTCCCCCTTTGTCATTGATGGCAACATATGATGTGAAAAATTGTAAAGATCATCAAGACAAGATTCTCCCCCTTTCTCTTTACACATCTACACTCTTTCTTCTCTGAGTTTTTCACATGATTTCTCTCCCCCTTTGACATCAATGGCAAAGGGCACATACTTGCACTTTGTTGCTCTGATTCATCTGAACTTTCATTACTATCAACACTCTCTATATCAGGAACACATATCGGTAACATCTAGCTACTCCCCCTGAGAGATAGCCCTCAAAACATCAATCCAGATTAATGAATGAAGCTCTAAGCACCACTGGATTGATGCATTCCTATGCATCTTAGTTCAAAATAGGATGGTAATAATCGCTAATTTTTCTCTGAGATACTCAAAAGTATCCTTAGGCAGAGGTTTAGTGAAAATATCTGCAATCTGATCCTTTGTAGACACACATTCCATCTTAGCTTCATTCTCTGTCACCTCTCTCAAAAAGTGATACCTTATTGATATATGCTTTTTTCTTGAGTGCATCATTGGATTTTTTGAAATGTTTATAGCACTTGTATTGTCACAAAAGATTGCAATTGGATCTTCATACACAACTCTTATGTCCTTCAATGTCTGCTTCATCCATAACACTTGAGTGCAACAACATGCTGCTGCAATATACTCTGCTTCTGCAGTGGATAAGGAAATTGAATCTTGCTTCTTTCTCAACCATGAAACCAATCTATTGCCCAAAAAGAAAGCACCTCCACTTGTACTTTTCCTATCATCAACATCTCCGGCCCAATCTGCATCTGTATAAGCACTGAGAGTGAAATCATTATCTTTTGGATACCATAAGCCATGATCTGGTGTGCCTTTTAAATACCTCAAGATTCTCTTAACTGCCATCACATGTGACTCTTGGATCTGATTAAAATATTGCCACAAGACAAATTGCATGCAATATGTCAGGTCTGGTTTGTGTTAGATAAAGTAATCCTCCAATCATAGATCTGTACCTTTTTTGATTAGCCTTAGGTGATTCATCAATTTTGCTCAACTTGCAGCCAGTCACCATGGGAGTACATACCGGTTTAGAGTCCTCCATCCCAAATTTCTTCAACAACTCTTTCACATACTTAGACTGAGAAATGAAGATTCCTTTATATGATTAAGTAATTTACAGATGTAGAAAGAAATTCATTTCACCAAACATAGACATCTCAAACTTTTTTTACATTTCCCCAGCAAATTTCATGCACATACCTTCATTGCCTCCAAAGATAATGTCATCAACAAAGACTACAACAATCATGATTTGATTATCATTGATTTTGAAATAGAGATTACTGTCTGCAGTGCCTTTACTGAACCCTAATTGCAACAAATACTTGTCTAGTCTTGCATACCAAGCTCTTGGGGCTTGCTTCATCCCATACAAGGCCTTCTTCAATCTGCACACCTTATCACCTTGTGATAATTGAAACCCTTTCGGTTGCTCAATGTAGACCTCTTCTTCCAACTCACCATTCAATAATGCAGACTTAACATCCATCTGATACACCTGGAAATATTTGAATGCTGCAAAAGCCAAAAATAGTCTAATTGCTTCAATTCTTGCCACAGGAGCATAGGTCTCCTCAAAATCTTGAGAGTATCCTTTGCATACCAATCTTGCTTTGTTCCTTACTACTTCTCCATTCTCATTCATCTTGTTTCTAAAAACCCATTTGGTGCCAATCACATTCTTATCAGCAGGTCTAGGAACCAATACCCAAGTTTGATTCTTCTCTATCTACATCAGTTCTTCTTCCATGGCTTTAACCCAATTTTTATCGTTGCAAGCTTCATTCATAGTTTTGGGTTCAAACTTTAAAAGTAAACAATAATTCACTTGTTCTTCTGCAACTCTTTTCCTTGTCAACACCCCTTTATTTTTGTCACCTATAATCTAATTTTTAGAATGATTTATCCTTACATACCTAGGAGTCTTAGCAACACTTTCCGGAGCCTCTTCTTCATCTCGACTGCCTTCTTGCTCAACTTTTTCATCATTCACTATAGTCATAGGTTCATCTAGTTCATAGCAACTCAAATATGATATTCTTTCCCTGCCTTCATCCACCTTCACATTAGTACTCTCAACAATCTTTTTCAGTCTCTTATTGTAGCATCAGTAGGCCTTACTCTTGGTAGAGTAACCAAGAAAGATTCCTTCATCACATCTAGCATCAAACTTGCCTAGTTCTTCATCTCTTCTGATATAACATTTGCTACCAAAAACATTGAAATACTTCACTGTAGGAACTCTTCCATACCATAATTCAAAAGGAGTTTAAGAGCTGTTACCTTTGACTTGAACTCTATTTAGGATGTACATAGCAATATGTATGGCTTCTCTCCAGTATACTTATGGTAGCCCATCTTCCTTTAACATAGTCCTGGTAGCTTCTTGATGTTGGGAATTAAGGTGTCTCAACCTTGTTAATTCTCTGCATTTGTAATGTTTGTATTTATTATTTAATTGCCTATGTTGTAAATAATTGGAAAATCCATAATGTCATATTGTGGGATGTGGCACGGTGATGTGTCAATCCTACATGGATTATGACAACTTGTATTTTTGTCCTCACATGAGGAGATAGGCGTCCCACTTAGTGGTAGGAATATTCTGCCATGTGTCGGGATCTTCTATGTTGTGTAAGGAATGTTTGACCGAAACAGTTATGACGGATTCCTATGACGAATCTATGACATGTAAGAGTCGAGAATAGAAGGTTGTAAGACAGGTAATGACATGTAAGAGTCGAGAATAGAAGGTTGTAAGACATGTAATGACATGTGTCATGTAGCATCTTTGAATGAGTCATATTTGGGTGCCCCAAGGTGGAATATGATGTGTTGTAAGAGAATATGCTATTTATAGCATGTGTATGACAGATTCTCTTACAGCTGTAAGTTGTAACTGCTATGACAGATTCTATGACGGTCATAAGTGTCGTAAGAGCATCTGTCATAGCCCATTTTGGAAATAGGTGACCTCTTTGGGATGGGAGCTGTGGAAAAGTGTTAGACACATTCTACAATGTTGACCAAGTGTCCCTAGGCATGGGTTTTGGTCCAAGATGCCATATTGGATGCCCATTCCAAGATAGGTCCAATATTGCCTTGTATTTTCTTTATATATAGGTGCTTGGAGATGGAGTTTGTATCACAGGTTGACAGGTACTGTTATGCTACCGGATTGACTCCAGACACGAGTGTCGAAGATCATTGAAGCTTGCCTTGCAAGTGAATTGTAAATATTCTTTCAGATTTGTTAATACATTGTGCAGGTTTCTGAGTGTGGAGTTTTTCACCCAATAAGGGTTTTCCCCACCATAAATCTTTGTCTCTCTTCTTCTGTCTACTTTCTGGTTCTTGTGTTTTGCTGCAATATCTCATGTTAATGGTTCAACATTGCTGTAATAGTTAGGATAAAGTTGAATTTGCATAGCCCTCTCCTCAATAGACTAGTGTAGGAAGCATTTTTCGCACACCTAGCTTCCTTTCAATTGGTATCAAAGCTTGATCACGTTTGGTCCTAGTTGTAGGGTAGGGGTTTTTTGAGCTAATCTTAGGTTGAGTGGGAGTCTGTACAGAGCATTCTATATCTTATTGCAACAAGGAGATGGTAGGCACATCAGGAAGGTTTGAAGTAGAGAAATTCAATGGCAGTAATTTCGAGCTGTGGAAGCTCAAAATGGAAGACATGTTAGTTGACCGAGACCTTTGGAAAAGTGTGAACAGAACTAAACTAACTACAATGTCACAAGATGAGTGGGATCTCAAGGATCGAAAGGCTAAGGGTCTCATAAGACGTAGTCTTGCTGATTCTGTGTTGTTAAATGTCCATGAGGAGACTACGAAAAAACTCCTTTGGAAGAAGTTGGGGGATGTGTATCAAGGCAAATCCCTAGTCAATAAACTTTTCCTGAGAAAGAAGTTGTATTCTCTTTGAATGGAGGATGGAGGATTCGTGGCTGAGCATATGAATGCCTTTAATATGCTGGTTGCACAATTAACATCTATTGGTGTAAAGATGGAGGAGGAAGATCGGTGTATGACCCTGCTCTGCTCCCTACCAGACTCATGGGATCATCTTGTCATGGCAATCGGAAGCACCACATCCACATTCAAAATGGAAGAAGTGGTTTCTTCGCTGTTGTCTGAAGAGATGCGAAGAAAGTCTTCTGAGGCAGCCAAAGAAGCCCTTGCAGTTCGTGGAAGACCCAAGGAGAAAGAGAAGAAGGACAAGAAAGCTGAGAAGGGTAGATCCAAATCCCGTGGGAGATCCAAATCTCCTGGAAAGTCCAAGGCTCTTTGTTGGAATTGTGGCAAGACCGGGTATTTCTGAAAGGAATGCAAAGCGGAGAAGAAGAAAAAGAAGAAAGCTCCTGATTCAGATTCTGACAAATCACAAGATGACGGTGATGCTTTCATTGCAGCCCTAGCAACCCATGCATCTAATGATGTGTGGCTAATCAACTCTGGTGCATCATTCCACATGACCTCGCATCGAGACTGGTTCACCAAGTATGAGGAGTTCGATGGTGGAAAGGTGTATCTGGGTGATGACTCTCATCTGAAGATCGTTGGTCGTGGAAGAGTCTCTATCCGATTCCCTGATGGTCGAGTGAAGGGGATCTCTGGGGTTATGCACATCCCAGGCTTAGCACGGAACCTACTTTCTGTAAGTAGTTTGAATGATACTGGTGTGTAGGTTGTCTTTTCGAAAGAAGGATGCAAGATGACTAGAGGATCTATGGTGCTTGCTAAGGGTACTCGGAGAGGTACTCTATTTCAGTTGGAAGCATGCATTGCACAATGCAATAGTTTTTCTGACTCGAGGAAGAGGGCAGTTGTCACTTCATCCCCACCATCTGAACGAGCAGTGAAGAAATCTGTTGTTTCTAGTCTTGGTGGTTGTAATCGTGCATTGGAAGTTAAACTTCCTACAGAAAAGACAATGTTATGGCATAAGACATTTGGCCACATTGGTGAGAAGGGTCTGCGTACCCTGAAAAATAAGAACCTCGTTGAGGGGTTAGATGATTGTAATCTTGTGTTCGACTTTTGCGAACATTGCATTAATGGAAAACAAAACCATGTTCAATTTTACTCGAGTTCTCATAAGTCTTCTGGTGTGTTGGACCTTATTCATTCTGATGTGTTTGGTCCTATTAATGTTCCTTCGTTATCAAAATTTGTATACTTTGTATCTTTTATAGATGATTACAGTAGAAGGACATGGATTTATTTTCTCAGAAGCAAATCTGAAGTCTATAGCAAGTTTAAGGAGTTTAAAGCTTTTACTGAAAATCAGACTAGTAAAAAGATTAAATGTTTGAGAACTGACAATGGTGGTGAGTTCTGTTCCATAGAATTCGATAAGTATTGCAAGGAACTTGGGATTGAAAGACATAAGACAACTCCATACATACCGCAACAAAATAGAGTTGTAGAGAGGATGAACAGGACACTGATGGAGAAGGCTAGGAGTATGCTTAGTGGAGCTGGTCTAGAACAAAAGTTTTAGGCTGAAGCTGTTGCCACTGCTTGCTATTTGGTAAACAGATCTCCTACATCAGCTCTTGTTGGAAAGACACCCATGGAGGTGTGGTCTGGTAGAAAGCCTTTAGTAAGGCATCTTCATGTTTTTGGTTGTGAGGCATATGCACATGTGCCAAGGGAGAAGCGGTCAAAGATGAAGAACAAAGCTGTTAAGTGTATCTTCATCGGCTATGGTGTTGGTGTGAAAGGATACAAGATTTGGGACCCTGTGGCTGAAAAAGTGTTGTATAGCAGAAGTGTCATCTTCAGAGAGCTTATACCTTCTTCCACTATTTTGCAGCCAGAAGAAAAAGAAAAGAAAGAGGATGTTGTTCAGTTTCCTCTCACCCCTGAGAAGACTGAACAGAAAGACAATGTTGGACTTGATGATGAGGAGAGCTCTAGTAGCTTTGAAAGCTCAGATGAAGAAGCTAAACCTCAACCTCAACTCTTGAGTAGGTCTACACGGATAAGAAAGCAACCTGAAAGGTTTGGTTTTACATTGCTTGATTCTAGTTGTGCTTATGCTTTGATTACTAACAGTGATGAACCTAGAACTGTATCAGAGGCTTTAGATATGAAGGATGCAGGTTCATGGAAGGAGGCCATGGAGGAAGAAATGGCTTCTTTGGAAAAAAATCAAACTTGGGACTTGGTGCCTTTGCCTCTTGGACGGAAACTCGTTGGATGCAAATGGGTGTTCAAGAAGAAAATTGGTGCAGATGGCAGTGTTGAGAAGTATAAGGCTAGATTGGTTGCGAAGGGGTATTCACAAGTGGAGGGTATAGATTATGGTGAGATCTTCTCTCCCATTGCAAAGATGACATCCATTCGATTCCTGTTGTCACTCGCAGTAGCTTATGACTTGGAGGTAGAATAGATGGATGTGAAGACAACTTTCCTTCATGGTGACTTGGAGGAAGAGATCTACATGTCACAGCCATAGCATTACATGGTGAAAGGTAAAGAAAATTTGGTTTGCAAACTTAAGAAGTCTTTGTATGGTTTGAAGCAATCCCCTAGGAGATGGTACTTGAAGTTTGATGCCTTTGTGTTGTCAATTGGATTTGTGAGATCGAAATTGGATCACTATGTGTATTATAAATTTGATGGTGATGGTATTCTCATTGTTGCACTATATGTTGATGATATGTTGCTCATTGGGAAGGGTAAAAATATGATTTATGATTTTAAATCTCAGTTGTCAGCGCAATTTGAAATGAAAGATTTAGGGGCAGCCAGGTACATTCTAAGAATGGAAATCAGAAGAAACAGAACCAATAGAAAACTTTGGTTAAGCCAGAGTAAGTATGTGAAGTCCATGTTGGATAGATTCAGCATGGCAGATTGTAGACCATTGTGCATTCCCGTTTCTTTGCGGACAAAGTTGTCTGTTGAGGATTGTCCAAAATCTACTAGTGAGGTGGACATGAGCAGAGTACCTTATGCTAGTGTTGTTGGTAGTTTGATGTATGCTATGGTCTGCACAAGACCAGACATTGCCCAAGCAGTGGGAGTCCTTAGTTGATTTATGGCTAATCCTGGACGGGTTCATTGGGATGCAGTTAAGCGAGTGTTCAGATATTTGAGGGGTACTTCTGAGTATTCTATTTGCTATCATGGTAATGTTTTAGGACCTTCGCATTCTGTTGATATTCATGGATTTGTCCATTCAGATTTGGGCAGGTGACATTGACAGCAGGAGATCCACCAGTGCTTATGTTTTTACACTTTTTGGTGGTGCTATTAGTTGGATGAGTAAGCGACAACCTGTTGTTGCTTTGTCTAGAACAGAAGCTGAGTATATGGCAGCAACTCATGCTTGTAAGGAAGCCATTTGGATTAAGAGATTGTGTTCAGATATTGGTGTTGATGCAGGTCAGATCACAATCAGTTTTGACAGTCAGAGTGCAATTTGCCTTGCAAAGAATCCAACTTTCCATTCTAGAACCAAGCACATTGATGTTTAGTTTCACTTCGTGAGGGACATGGTTGAGGATGGAAAGGTAAATTTGGAGAAGGTAGATACTTTGAAGAATATTGCAGATGCATTGACAAAACCAGTGGGCATAGAGAAGTTCAGATAGTGTTCGGAGTCTATGGGCCTCTCGGCCTATAGCAATTAAATCTTGTTTTTCTATTGGCTCTTACAAGGTGTTCGACAAGTGGGAGAATGTTGGGAATTAAGGTGTCTCAACCTTGTTAATTCTCTGCATTTGTAATGTTTGTATTTATTATTTAATTGCATATGTTGTAAATAATTGGAAAATCCATATTGTCATATTGTGGGATGTGGCACAGTGATGTGTCAATCCTACATGGATTATGACAACTTTTATTTTTGTCCTCACATGAGGAGATAGGCGTCCCACTTAGTGGTAGGAATATTTTGCCATGTGTCGGCATCTTCTATGTTGTGTAAGGAATGTTTGACCAAAACGGTTAGGACGGATTCCTATGACAAATCTATGACATGTAAGAGTCGAGAATAGAAGGTTGTAAGATAGGTAATGACATGTGTCATGTAGCATCTTTGAATGAGGCATATTTGGGCGCCCCAAGGTGGAATTGATATGTTGTAAGAGAATATGCTATTTATAGCATGTGTATGACAGATTCTCTTACAGCTGTAAGTTGTAACCGCTATGATAGATTCTATGACGGTCGTAAGTGTCGTAAGAGCATCTGTCATAGCCCATTTTGGAAATAGGTGACCTCTTTGGGATGGGAGCTATGGACAAGTGTCAGACACATTCTACAATGTTGACCAAGTGTCCCTAGGCATGGGTTTTGGTTGAAGATGCCATATTGGACGCCCATTCCAAGATAGGTCCAATATTGCCTTGTATTTTCTTTATATACAGGTGCTTGGAGATGGAGTTTGTATCAAAGGTTTACAGGTACTGTTATGCTGCCGGATTGACTCCAGACATGAGTGTCGAAGATCATTGAAGCTTGCATTGCAAGTGTATTGTAAACATTCTTTAAGATTTGTTAATACATTGTGCAGGTTTCTGAGTGTGGGGTTTTTCACCCGATAAGGGTTTTCCCCACCGTAAATCTTTGTCTCTCTTCTTCTGTCTACTTTCTAGTTCTTGTGTTTTGCTGCAATATCTCATGTTAATGGTTTAACATTGCTTTAATAGTTAGGATAAAGTTGAATTTGCATAGCCCTTTCTTTAATAGACTAGTATAGGAAGCATTTTCCGCACACCTAGCTTCCTTTCACTTGAACTGTCATGTTCTTTCTTTCAACAACTCCATTCTGCTGAGGAGTCCTAGGTGCAGACAACTGTCTCTTTATCCCTTGTTCTTCACAGAAAATATTGAATTCATTTGATGTGAACTCATATCCTCTATCAGACCTCAAGCATTTGATCCTCAATTCTAACTCATTCTCAACCAATGCCTTGAAAAATTTGAACTTGTCTAGGGCTTCAGATTTTTCTTTTAGAAAAGTGACCCAAGTCATTCTAGAGTAGTCATCAATAAGCAACATAAAATACCTGTTACCTTGCAAACTTCTTGTTCTTGTGGGACCACATAGATCTATATGTACTAGTTCCAACAATCCAATAGAGAATTATTCTTTATTTTTGAAACTTGTTCTAGTTTGTTTTCCAAATTGGCACTCCTTGCAAATGGTGTTGGTAGGCTTCACAAGTTTAGGCAGATCTCTTATAGTCTGTGCAGAACTTATCTTCACCAAATTGTCAAAATTGATGACACATCCTTCTATGCCACATCCAACTCTCATCTATCTGAGCCACTAAACAATAATCATTAGTTCCTCTTAATTGATAAATGTTACCTCTGGTCTTCTTCCTGGTAGCAATCACAGTTCGGGAGCTTTCCATGATCTTGCATCCATTATCTTTGAATCTCAGATCATATCCTTTGTCACACATCTGACCAACACTTAGAATATTATGCTTTAAACCCTTCACATATAGGACATTCAGTGTTGTGCTTTCCATCAAAAGAAATAGATCATTTTCCACAAATCTTACCAGCTGCATTATCTCCAAACCTAACTAGTCCTCCATCATACTTTTCCAAACTTACAAACTTACTTTTGTCACCGGTCATGTGATGTGAACATCCACTATCAATAATCCATTCATCCTTATATTTCTCAACTTGAATAGCCAATGCACTTTCTTCCACTGGTTTTTCTTCCTTCACACATCTAGCAGGATTAGTAGACACATGTTCTTCTTTAATTGCAATAAACAAGAATTCATTTGCACTAGTACTAGCATCGTCAAATTCATCATCTGTCACACCTTCATCATCAAGATCTCTAACATAGTAGCATTTCTTTGGAACCCTGGGTCTACTCTCAAATCTTTTTCTATTTCTTTCAATTCTCTCAAGACATCTAGAAGCATAGTGACCAACCTTACCACATGTAAAACATTTGAAAGGTAATTTGCTTTTGAACTTACCGAAACCTCTTTGCAGTATGTCAACAAAGTTGGCTTCAATTTCATCAAGCTCATCATCAAGTTCCACCTTGTACTTTTTTGCTCTAGATATCTTCTCTGAAGTACTAGCTTTGAAAGCAGTTTCAACCTTCGGTAGGACATCACCAAACTCTTTCATCTCAAAGGCTATAAGATTTCCAAGCAACTGATCCTTAGTGACATCTTGCACTGTTATTATTTCTTCAGTTGCAGCTACTTTGTGACTGTAGGACTTAGTGACCTAAGAATTTTCATCACAACTTCCTTCTCATCAATAGTTCCTCCCATACCTTTTATTCCATTAACAATTTCATCAACCTTTTGCATGAAGGTAGTTATGTTTTCATCTTCATTCATTTTTAAACTCTCATATTTTGCTTTCAGGCCCTGCAGTTTGGCACTCTTTACAAAATCATCTCCTTCATACAGTTTTTCCAACTTTTCCCAGACTTCATGAGTAGATTCCAGATCCATGACTTTTATCAACTCAGTGTTAGATAAGGCACTTAACAGAGCATCTCTAGCTTTTATATTTAACTCATATTCTTTGATTTCATTTTCAGTTTGCAAACCATTCTAAGGTAAGGTATACTTTGTCTTTGTCGCTTTACACACTTTATAACCAAGACAAAGGAGATGGCTTTTCATTCGTACCTTCCAGAGAGCATAATTTGTTCTATGCGGAGCTTCCTTCCTGTAAGACATCCTAGATCTTCCTCAAGAGGTTAGGATTTCTTTCGAGGAACCTTCTCTGATACCAATTGTTGAAATACACCAGACAACTGAGAGGGGGGGTGAATCAGTTGTCACAAAAACTTTAACCTCTTATCATCACATCAAATATTCAATCAATGTTATTAAGATTTAACCATGAAAGCATGAAACAAGAAGCTCAACACAATAACACATTCAACACATTAGACACTAGATTTTTTACGTGGAAAACCCTATAAGGAAAAAACCACGGTGGGTGTTAGCCCACATAAATATATATGTTATATCAATACCAAAAAAATAGAGGTTCACTACCTTAGGGCTCACTGCCCAATATGCTCACTGCAAATGTTGAGGCTCACTGCCAAGGGGTGGCTCACTGCCAAGATGTGGCTCATTGCCAAGAGTTGGTGAATTGATTTGTTAGCATCTACTTCATGCCTGGGTTTAGTTCCATTGAAGCACAATATAACTCCTTTGCTATGCTCTTCTTACACCTTCACACTTATCTTCGCATTTCCGCACAAGGACATATTTTTTGCAACTATATTACATGTTTTTATACAATTCATCAACCTTGGAATGTACATCAAGGTCGACATTACATTCATCAACCATTGGAACGATCTCCAAGGTTGGCATTACAAACATACAAAGAAATAGGTCTGGACCTAAACAAAATTGCTAAGGTAAAGATGTATGTGGATCATGTTATGCCTTAGCTGGGACTCAAATGCAATCTTCCACGCCACAACATGCTTCCACAATCTTCAATGTATCTCCACAAGTACTGAAAACAACCAAGTTAGCCAAGATTGGTGTTAACACTAAGTCTTCTAAGAACAGTCTTCATACACGATCCAAATTTCTCTTTGCGGACCAAATCAAAGGTAGGAACACGATTAGGAGACATCCACAAGCACATTGTAATCACCAAGAACATCCACACAACCTCTAATCACTTAGTCAAGAAGATTCTTCAATCTGGAGCACTTCAACATAACTGTCATCCACTATCATAAATAAAAGACCACTTGTAGACCACCAGATCACAAACCATTGGATTTGAAGGCACATAACATCACTACAAACTTGATTCTAGAACTGCAGATTGAAATACTTAAATGCGGAGGAATGTAGAGCATAATACATTCTCCCTGTCACCACCAAATATACAGAAAAAGCAGTTTTCACTCCAGTGAACATAACTCACTCAAATCTTCATACTGGAGGCTCAAACTTGAAACATAGCATCTTTAGACATGCATCTAAATAACATCCAATCCGCAGACAAGGATATTCATTCTACAAGAAATGTAGAGCAATGAACTAAACTGTTCTACTGTAATCAAAGATACTCTTCTATACACTGTTTCTACCAGAGAAGCAAATTTTCTCAAAAGCACTTGGAAAATCAATCTCAGGATCACTTACTCATTATCTCCAACATTACATAGGCAAGTACAAAGAATCTAATCATGCATCAAAACAAGAGCACAGTTGACACCAATGACAACACTAATATGGTGACATCAATGACAACACCAGTTAGGCACATACTTGCAACAATCTGTGAGGTCTATTTTGCACCAAGATGCACCGATTACAACCTCATAGCTAAAACCCTCAAAACTTTGAGAAGAGACTTAGAAATTTGAAGCTCTAATACCAGGTTAGATTCTAGGAATCTTTACAGTATTTCTTTTATAAGAGAGAAAATCCAAAAATGAGAGAATAAACTTGCAATCAATATATTCATATGCATTACTTACAAAGAGTAATTACAAAGATTAAATACATTCCCATTTGTCAAGAATAGACAAAGCAAAAAATCAAAAAGGCAATCTTATCCTAAGTGATAAGATTGCCAACTAATAAAGGAAAATGCATTCCTAATAAATGACTCCCTAATTACAATGACAATGTGTAAATATAATTTTACACCAACACCCCATAAGAAAAAGAATGAGCCTCCTTAATTAGCATCAACGAGGTAGAACTAGTAGAAATATGCAATTGATTCAACTTATATAACCAACCATCTCTAATTATGTAGTCTAAGAAAGGGGTTTGGCTAGTGATAGTGGGATGTTGCAGAGCATGTATAACTAGTCCAAAAGATGCATCAGAAGAATACAAAAATTTATAATCCTTATATGCAACAAATCTATCATCTAAGTCATGCAATGCTTTGTCTAGAGGATGGCTCAACAAATCAACAACTTTAATGGTAGTGCCCTTTTTATATTTAATGACTAAGTTGATTGTTGAAAATATGAGGCTCATTTCAAATGATGTTGTTCTTGAATTTTAGACTGTGAATTCAAAAACATAAGGGTTTGAAGATTAGTAAGAAGAATTGTTTCCTTACTAAGAATGTAGTGCCTCCATTGTTTCAAGACTTGGACCAAGGCATATAACTCCTTATCATAGGTTTTGTAATTGGTCTTGGTTGCAAAGGGACCTTTAGAATCATAGGCTATAGGGTGTCCTTCCTATTTAAGAATAGATCCTATAGCATAGTTGGAGGTATTAGTCTCAATCTCAAAGAGTTGCTAAAGATCTGAAAGAATAAGTACTATATTTGAGTAAAGTGCCTCCTAAGTTGTTGGAATGCTTGATCTACTATTATAGGCTATGAAAAACTATTTTGGTTGGACAATTGGTGAAGTGGTTGAACAATATAGGAAATTTTTTGAATAAATTTTTGTAGTAATTCATGCCCCCTAGGAAACTCTTTAGATTTACAACACAATGAAGGATAGACCAATCTTTGAGAGCTTTCACTTTGTGATGGTCTACACGCACTCCATTTTGTTCAAGAACAAAACCAAGGTATCTGATAGAGCATTGACCAAAGAAGGATTATTTCATCTTAGTTGAAGTTGGTGTTGTCATAGAAGATCTAAAGTAGTGCGAACATGTTGAATATGATCTTCTAAAGACTTGTTGAATGCAAGAATATCATATAAATACACTGTTGGTTATTTTCCCAGACTGGATGCTTGTTCCCAGTTATCCCTACAAAGTAGCCATCATTGATCAACAGGATTCCCGGGCCAGGGGCCAACAGTACAGGAGATAGACTCTATAAATATCTCTTCTTCTTTAGGCTCTGCAGAGCCAAGGGGGGTATTCCCTACTCAACATCTATGACATATACACATGAACTTACTTGGATGTTGATACAAAGTAGATAAATCCTCTTTTATGCAGACCAAAACTGTGGAATAAGTGCAAAGGGGCTAGCTTTGGGCCTATATTCAATTGTGAGACAGAGGATTTAAGTCCTAAAACTACTTCTAAAGTCCTAATGGTTTAATTTAAAGTTTAAGTTTGATTTTATGTTTGTATGCAAAACTGAGACTTTGGGTTGCAACCTCAATACAAGACTGGATCGGTGCCTATCCCAGCCTCGGAGTCAATAGACATACACATGTGAATGGCCAGCATGAACATATACCAAAGACTAGATATCAAGGGGATTTTTAATATCTGCCTTACATATACTTCCCAAAAATTAGGTGCTTAATCATTCATACTTAGTGGTATCCCTACTGCAACACATTTTCTCAATGATTAACCTAAAACATTTAATTTGTTCCTTGAACAAAAGTAGGAGATTAAACATTCAATATAGAAAAGTTATATTCCTGAACCTTAACAACCTGTTATCTTGATTCAAAAGAAAATATGCCCACAGCTTGGAGACAAATGATTAAGCACATGCATAGAGCATTTCTCATATAAAACAACATGAAACCAGTGAATTCATGCATGAAACATACAACATGAGACTCATAAACTTACAAGACATCAAGAACAGGGCCACCAATGAAGTTGTATTCTGTCACAGCACCAAAATTTTTGTCCAGTTTTCAACCCCCAACATAAGTAACATAGTTTTGCCTATATACCAAGACCGTGTACCCAGCAAAAATTAATTACAAGGCAAATCAAAAATCCACCAGATTCAATGCATGAGGAATGGCGCTCAGAAATATTCAATGCTGCGGAGAGACAAAGAGGAATGAGTAGGTGGAATCAGGATCCGCACTGCTGCTCAAGGACTTTCATCTTCAATCGGGTGGTTGACTTGTCACTTGATCCATCGTGCCTCCTGAAACTACCATTAATGCCACAGCTACCCGCAACACTCTTTGGAATGTAGCAGCGGATGCATCAGTTGTTTTCCCGCTCAAAAATGATTGCAAATACACAGGAAAAAACCTTCGCTGTGGGTTCAAAACATGGCCATCGATCATCTCCTATCGCATGAGATCCACAGCTCAAAATACGCTGAAAAGTCAAGAACCAATGAAAATGTGCCACATAGGCACTTCACTCCTCTATCGCTGACCTTTCGCTTTCTCCATTTTGCCATTTCGCTCTTGTATATGCATAAACATATGCATATACAAATTCCCTTTTTAAATCTTTGTACATGCAGGATGCATATACATACAATAGTTCAACATACAAGGTGGACCCCAAGCTGTTATAGAGAAAATTGGAATTTTCAATAGGGTCCACCTAGCATCTTCTTTCTTGCATCATTCCTTGTATATATGGATATACATACAACCTATACATACAAGGCGCGGATTTCAAATTTTTATAAAGCATGTTGAAGTTGCTTTGAAATCCAGCTTGTATCCTCTATTTGTATCATTGCAATGTATATTGACACATACAAACGCCTAATATACATGTTGCAGACCCCAAACTTGTATGAAGCATCTTGGAATCCTATTCGGGTCCGGAATGCATACTTTTAGTTGTATGTTTTGAATGTATGTCAGTATACATACAACTGCCATTGTATATAACTGGTGGGCCCGACCCGTTTTCTCTCTCCTTTGCACATTTCATTGCACATCGCATATACAAATGCAATGTACAAGCCGCAGACGCCACTACTACTCACAACCTGATTTGAATCACTTTTGAAGTCCGCAATGCATCCTCGGCGTTGTTGTCGAACATACAACAAAATAAACATACAACTCACCTGCTCGATACAACGGCGGCATCTTCAAGGAATCTTCAATGTATATTCCGCCATTGCACATTTTCGCTTGTATATAGCCTTTGTATGTTAGGACATACAACAAAACATGTACAAGAAAAACCTGATATACATGCAAAGAATATTCCAGGAATCTTGCGAAAGATTCCCCCAATGTACATGCGTCCTTTTGAACCCGATATGCATTTGGAAATGCATACAACTGCAGAATATTCCTGGGGAATCTGCGATAGATGCTCCCTTGTATACGTAACTCGATATGCATTAGGAAATCCATATAACTCAGTTTTTTCACCATTTTTGGAAGCCGATTGAGATTTTGCAAGCCTGCCAACATACATTTACACTTGCATATACAAACACTTAATATTTTTCCTATGTGCGACAGGAAAAAGTGGTAAGACATTACATGGAGGTCGAAGAAAACTCAAACTAAGGCACTAAGGGTTTGAAGGAATAAACACAGGAGCCTGCAGACTCAAAATCAGAACCCTAACCCTAGGTGAACACCACCATACACAATGATGGACTTTCCTAAGTGAACTCTAAAAATATCATTAATGAGTTGCATAAATGTGGCAGGAGCATTACTCGGTCCAAAGGACATCACTAACCATTCATAAAACCCAAATTTAGTTTTGAAAGTAATTTTCCAGCAATCAATAGAATCTTCATACCTAATGTTAGCCTGAAGTGAGATCCATCTTTGTGAAATACTGAGCTCCCTTAAGATGATCTAGAAGGTCATCAATCTTGGGCAAAGGATACATATTCTTTACAATGATTTTATTTAAATATCTATAGTCAATGACCATTCTTTGTTCATGCTTCTCCTTTTTTGTATTAATAAAGGTTGGAGAGTCACAAGGAGAGGTGTTAGGTTGTATCCTCCCTTCCATAAATTTTTTGATTTTCTTCTCTATTTCTACATTCTCAATTTGTGAGAGGCAGTAAGCTAGAAAATTTGGCAACGAACACCCTGGAATCAGATATATAGAATGATTGATAGTTTTAAAAGGTGGTAAACCTTTGGCTCTTCAAAAATATTTGACTAGCTCTCCACTAAACTTCTCATAGTAGGGAGTGGCAACTTATCCTAATTATCCTCCTTAGCTTGGTGAATGATACAAAGTGTTAAGTATTTTGATAAATTTACCTATTTAACAGTAGGCTTACCTAAAATGAAATGTGATTTAGCACTAGAAGCAAAAGTAAGCTTATGCACCCTACCGTGTGTTTGGATCTAGTAAGTGTTTATGGATCCATCATAAATTACATTACGAGCATACTAGAATGGTCATCCAAGAAAAAGATCTAAGCAATCTAATGGTGTTACATCACATTCAAATGTATCCTAGAAAGTCCCAATAGCAAAGGTCACTACAGAAACCTTGTTGATTAACTTAAGAGGCCCATGTTCTTGTACCCAACCCAGATGGTATGGTTGAGGATGATCATGTGTGGGGAGTTTAAGAGTGGTGACCAACCTTTCACTAACCATATTCTTTTCACTTACATTTTCAATGATCAAAAGAGCCATAATATTCTTGATTTGATAGTTATGTGTGTAAATAGACTTGCGAGAGGCCTTAGAGTAGTTCTTAGTCATGAGAACAAGGGCAGGGATAAGATCCATAGGATTATCAACCTCCACTATGGATGAATCCTCCACTCTTCCACATTCCCTTGTTGCTCTTCTATAAGGAGTGTTTTTTCTTCTCTTACTTTGGAGTACCTTGCACTCCTTAGTGGAATTACCCTAACGCTTGTGATAGCTACAAAATTATTTCTTGCTACTAGTGGTAGGGGAGGATGACTTATTTGGAAATTGTGATTGGCCACTAGGGTTACTAGAGGCTTTAAAGGTACCCTATTGCATCCCATTTTTAAGCCCTAACTTATTTTTTGCAACCATTGCAATCTTAAAAGCCCTATCTAAAGATTCATCTTCAAACATAGCCAACTCTTTACGAAGGAAATGAGACGGACTAGAAATAAACTTAACAACAATTACCTCTTCTACATCTAAAATATTGAGCTTGACTTGAAGCTTGCTAAAGGTATCAATACACTATTGCACTGATTGACATTGTGCTTTCTTGAGTTGTAACCATTGACCTAACATGTTTCACAGATAGCCAGGGGGATAAAATATTTCCTTAAGAGCTACTTGCAAATTTGACCACTTAGTGATCTCCTCTCCTCTTTCTGCAAGCATTATCTAATGATTTTTCCACCAATCCAAGGCTAAATCTAATAGATGGATCTTAGTTGTTTGCACCTTTTGGGGGTTAGTCAAATCAGGATGTGTTTTAAAATATGCCTCAAGATTGTGAAGCCAAGAATCTTTCTTTTCTCTATCAAAGCTTCCATAAAATTTGGGAATGGAAACCTTCATTTCAAGTTGGAAGCTAGGGGTTTGAGTGGCATGCATATTGGCTAGAGGGCACTGGAGTGCCATTTGGAAAGATGCAACCAAATCTTGCATGACAAAGTTTTGTATTTTTGTTTGATTCTGTGAAATTTGGAGAGTACTCATGTTCACTAACTCTTTAGAAGTCTCTTCTCATTGGGTAACTCGCTTAGGAGCCATTACAAGATGGTGAGGAAAAAGAAAAAAAATATCAAGGGTTTTTCAATAGTGTACCTTCCAAAGGGCGTAACTTTTTATTCGCAACTCCAATTTCAATGATTTTTTTCAATCGAAGATATTGCCAATGTGGATTGTTTAAACTAATCTAAGGCTAGTTTGGTAAACAAAACCACTCAGAAACCCCCAAAAATGAGTTGTAAAGTTTCGTAGTGCAATACCTAAGACAAATAGAATATATATCTAATAAGGGTTAAAGCTAGAAACCCTTAAGGAGATTGGATCTTCGGATGCAAATGAAGATATACAAGGGAACACCAAATGAAACCCTCAAGGAAACAAGATCTATGGCAACCAAAAAGGGAGGGAGCTGGTAAAGGTTGATCAAAATCTTCAAGAAGACTAGATCTAAGGCCGTGATCCTTTAGCTCTAATACCAATTGATATGAGCGCAAATGAACAAAAAAAACTCATGAGAGATTTTCTCAACAAATTCCATCCAAAACATCTTCATAATAAGTCTTTTACAAGGATACAGAGATGCTTCTAGAAGAAAGAAGCTTCCAAAAATCTCAACACAAAAACATTATTATATTCTATTAATCAAATATTATATCTAATGAGAAGATTATATTCTACTATATTAACTAATCAAATATTATGTCTAATGAAGAGGAGCTATGAAGGGGCTAAGCCTTATAACAAATTATTTGGAAGACGAAGGTATTGGTTAAGAGATGAAAATATGAAAAGACATTAAAGATATTCCAATCAAAAGTAAGGCAAGATTCACATTAGGTTTGCCAAAAATGTGTTAAGCCTAAAATAGTTCTTCATAATATGACGGTCCTCCTATGATGTTAGTCCATAAAGTGGTTTGGGGTTGTGAGCAAGGGTTGTTTAAATGATGGGGTTGCCAAAAGGTAGTAAGAAAGAGCTATGAAGACTATAATGAAATAGGTAAGCAAGGACTATATATGAAAAACAATGTAGAAGATAGAAGTAAAGTAATTAGCAATACTATGCTACTGTTAACACCCAGATTTGCACCCTTTGCTACAGTTGTTAGACCTTAGCAATCTGGAGTAACACGGGAATGATCTCGAAGTGTGGGACCTTGTGATTTGAGATCAGACCTCTAGAGAAGGTTGGTTCCTTTCTCTAAGCCTATTACTTAGAGCAGTGATACTAAACCTAGTGCTAAACGACTTGCAGGGGAAAGAGTTAGAAGGAAAACTGAAGGGGAAAAGAGGTGATACACCAGTGAGTGACGGTGGTCAAGGCGTGGACACAACAATGACTCTTTTGCTGCTGGAGGGGGATTCACACAGACTTATGACTGGTTCAGGCTTCGGTATGAAAGTTAAACCTGCAGAGGAACCGTTTTACCCACAGAACAGACTATATCTTCAATTAAAACACAGAAATCCAGACATAAGAGAGGTGAGAAATCAACATCTATTAATCATGAAGGTCCAAAAAACTATTACGATATAGAGATATTTCATAGCAGGGATATACCAACATAGCTAATTACATTCATTGGTGGATAAAAGGAAGACAACAGAGGCCAGATTCAGGCACAGTAAGTCACATTCCCATACCCTTGCAATTACACTAAGAGGTCTGACTACAAAAAAAATTGGCAGCATAACAGCCCCCAAAAACAACCATCCTCCTGTAAAAGAGCTTTCTACATGCCTTTTATAAGCCAGACCCCTACCAAAAGGGCAAGGAGTCGCTGAATCACAGAACTGAGGCCATAAATGCCAGAAGCAAGAAAGTATGGGCCGAGGCATGGCGAAGGGACAGGGGCCATGTCGCTGCCAGGCCAAAATCGCAGAAAAACCGCAGCCAGGATGCAAAAAAGGACAGGACATGGAGAAGAAAAACTCCAAAGTCATTGCTCAACGCGTAAGAAAATGGTCCTGAAGGACAAAGAGCCCATACGCCATGAATGCATCTGCAGAACTTCACCAACCCGAGCTACCGTGCGGAGAAAACCCCCCAAAACTTCAAGGCGGCCGTTGAAATGTCCAATCGACCCAAACATGCAAACCCAGATCCAAAAAATGGAAACTAGATAATCCCCTTAAAAACCTGCCCAAATGAAAGAGGAGGCAAAAACAAGCCTTTTTGCCTCTTACAACATGTTGAAATTCGCTGAAATGGGGAAGATATAGGCAGTCAAAGTTCTGGTCAACTGCCTGTATATATCGCTTCTGCATCTGTGTATATATCGGCCTCTAAAAATGTCTCTGAGTCTGCCTTTGCATGTACAAAACACTTTGCATATGTCTCTGCATTTTGGTGCCAAAAGGCCTCTACAATTGCTCTCAGAAAATGCATTTGAAACTGCCTTGTATATGCAAGAGTCTTTGTATATCTGCTTGCCGCTGCCACGTGGCACCTCCTGATTTGCTGTTGAGTTGGGCTAAGAAGTGGCGCTAAAACTGCATCTCCTCTTGTATATCGCCTTGTATATACAAGCATATAATCGCATACATAATGCACTGTGGACTTGAAACTGCAACAACTGCATTTGATTGTTTTGTCGAGTCCACATTGTATCACTTTTTCCTTATATATTTCTGTATATGTGCGAATATACAAACACCTGTACATACAAATCGGACCTGAAGCCTGAATGAGCTAGAAATGATATTCATTTGGAATCCGGCTTGCATATCGCCAATGTATATTTGCTTTGTATATCCGCGATATACAAGCCACTGTTCACATGATCCTTTGTATGTAGAAACATACAATCCTCCTTGTATATGCGCAGGCCCCACCTCTTGTATGCTCTGCCTTTGCATTGTAGCAAATGCATATTGGCACCTTGTATGTTAAATATGCAAACACAATATACAAACTCCCCTACATACAAACAGGGAATCTTTACGGAATATGCCCGCAATGTATCTTTTCATTGTATATTCCTTTTGTATCTTTACTTGTATATCTGAATATACAAGCCCCTATATACATGCAAACCCGATATACATTCAGCGAATATTCTGGGGATCTGCGATGTATATTCCATCCTTGTATCTGCCCTTGTATACTTCCAGCGAATGTATATTTGATTGTATGTCGAAAATACAAAGGCAAATATACAAACCTCCCAAACATACAAATGGGGAATCTTGACGGAATATGCGATGAATGCACAATATACCTTGTATGTTTCACTTGCATCTTTGTTTGTATATCGCCGATATACAAACCGGGAATATTCCCGAGGACCTGCGAAAGATTCCCTAAATGTATATGCACCTTCTGAGCCCGATATACATTCAAAAAATCCATATAACCTAATTTTTTCATCACTTTCTAAGGCCGATGGAGATTTTCAAGCCCGCCAAATGTACATTTGAACTATATGTTAACCAAAATTTTGACCATGAATAACTTCTTTGTTTGGACGAATTTTAGGGTGATGTAAAAAGCAAACCTGCCTATTTTTTTAAGCTCTTTACAATGGTAAGGTTAGGCAAGGTTTCTTAGGAAATTTGGCACCTTTGCCTTATAAGAACTTTTCAAAGGATTTTCAAGGAAAATACCAAGTTGGCCATTTAACTTTGAGTAGAGGAAAAAAGGATAACAGCTACATGGTACATGAAGAACAAGCATTCACATTACAAATGGAACTATCAAATGAAAGAGAGTGAGGTTAGGGATACCTGCCTTCAATTGACTTGTCGATACATTAATTTCCCCTTGGCTAATGGCACTCTGTGAGAGATGGTTATATATGAAGTCAAGATAGATAGAAGAAAACCTAAATAGACAATAGTTGAGGTCTCCAAAGACTTGGTATGCCTTGCCAATATGACTCTATTCTTGATCTTCAAGACCTTTGTATGGATTTGTCTTCCATTATGCAAGCTCCTCTATTCTTAAATTTTCTTCTTCTCTGAAGAAGATGTATATGTGAGAGCAAAGCAAATGATGATGTTCTTTGTTGTTGTCAACAAAATGACCAAAAAGGAGGTATTATATATACAAACTTGAACCCTAGGTTCAAATCCAAATTTTAGTCAACATCTTTAACTTGATCAATGGCATCAACTAAATATTATTGCTACACAATGCCTTTAGTCACACCAAAGGTGTTGGTTACAAACAAATTTGAAGGAGAAGGAAAGTTAACAAGGGAAATCAATGAGAGAGGTATACAAATCTACTATCATGTGGGTGACATGATAGATGATTATTAATGACACGTCTCTCGAAAAGTACCTATAAGATTTGGCTATGGAGATAGCCACCCAAGATCAAGATGGTCCAAATGAAAGCACAAAGAAGACTAGTATGATAGAATAATAATACTCTAATCAAAGGATGTAATACAATGAGATTATATACAAGAGATTACTCATATGAGCATAAGAGGTGAGTATACAAGATACGCCACCAAGAGATATGAATGTACAATCAATGTGAGATAATAGATGTAGCCACATGTGTGTAGTAAAAATCCATCAAACAAGGAAAGTACAATTCACATTATACAAGTGCGACCTAGGCAAGTGGATACCTACCTAAGCAAGTTTATCATACTCTAGGTGCATATGATGCAAACAAAGTAATAAACTAAATACAAAAATAAAATAATGCACCAACGCCCCACCAAGTGTAGCTTAAGTGGCTAGGATAGATGGAATGCATGGGTCTTGACAAATGTGTAGCCATGTTAGGTACCCTTGTAGAAAATAATCCCCTTAAAAAAGAGAAGAAAATCTATAGGAAAAAACTCCCTCGAAGAGAGGATGAAGAGAGCAAGGCTAGGTGAACCCATTCAAAATATTGAGAAGGATAAAAACCTACGTGAGGAAAACTCGCCTCAAAATAGAGAGAAGAAGAGAGACCATGTAGACCTGCCCCCCAATGTGTAGTCTCTTGCACTAATGGTGGAAGCTCGACATTGAATACTAAAGATCTAGAATCGCCAAATAACATTTTTCCCCTTAGGAAGAAACAAAGCCAAAGGTGTATGCGAAAGATCTTCCCATTCTTTAAGGCAATGTGAGTGAAAAAACTCAAAATATGTGTCTAGAAGATGCTCAGATGTTGACATGTTTTTGATTAAGATAAGCAGCTAACCAGGGGTTGAACCCTTTACACACAAGGTCCCAAGGGCATAGCAAAACAAGCCAAAAACATGCCAGAAACAACAAAAACAAAACAAAAACAATAGAGAAACAACAGTAGCTGCAAACCAAAACAAGGGATCTAAACAACACCAGATCCTGAGGGCAAGAACCTAACATGGTCCTTAACCCTCTATAGCGAAGCAGCGACAAACTTGGGAAGTCATTTCTTATTTCTCTGAACAACAATCCAAGAAAGCTCTAAATCAAAATCTTCAGAGCGAGGCGAGAGGAGGGGACCCTCAATAGAAACCGCAACCAAATCCCGCTCTGAGTGAGAAGCCGACAATGTAGAAGATGAATCAGGTATCGACAAAGTAGTAGTTTGAACCACGACAGACGAAACCAATAAGGGATTCAAAGGCCCGACAGAGGTAGCCAAAGATGAGGGTCGGGCAAACCCAGCAAGATGAGCAACAACAGTCCCGGTCACCGTGGGCACCACAAGAGAAGCAGGCAACAAAGAATCCTAGGAAAGATCGTTCTCCTGGGAAGAATCACCCTCCAGAGAAGGCTCACCCTCCTAGAAGTAACCATCCATCGGGGAAGCTTGAACCGTCAAATGATCAATGAGTGCATCCTTCCACCAAGTTGCCGCACCTTTGCGATAAGAATGAGGGCATCCAAAGGCTAAGTGACCAATAGAGAAACATCTCTTGCACCTAAAAGGGAGACCCTCACAATCCAACAGTTGCATCCATGGCCTATCCTCAACCATCAAAACAACATCTCCATGGAGGGGTTTGGAGATGTCAATATCCACTAATATGCGAGCAATCGTAGTATGCCCTAAATCTGAGGTCATAGAGTCAACCTTCAAGAAACACCCTATAGTGTTGCCAATGGCCTTAGATGTTAACATGTTGGTGCCAAAAGGTGCCACAATTAAATCAAGAGACCCAAGCCTTGTTGAAGAAAGTGACCTCTCAAAACTATGTGGAAGCAAATGAAGAACATGTACCAAAGATACAGATGATACCATCAAAAATTGTTCAAGTTTATCCAAACCAATGCCAAATTTTGACAAATGTTGATAAGATGAATCAAGTACCATGCAAAATTCAAGTATAGTAACAATGGATGTATGGTGCTCAATATAGGTGAGACAACTAAACCGATGAAAATTTGGTACTCATACAAAAAGTGTCAACATGAAGATAACTAAGTGAGATTTGTGGGCACATGAAGATATGTAGAATCTATCATTCTGGAAGCATGAATAGGTGGAGAAAGAATAGAAGGGTTTGAATGTGCCCTCATAACATCCAAAGAAAGAGATCCAACTATATAGGATTTGTTATTGAAGAGGAGATGAATGTCTTCGATAGTGTCCTCAAGATCCTCAAGGTGAGAGTCCACAAATAGGTGATGAATGTATGGTAAGTAAACATCCCTATGAGGTAGATCGGGAAGAAAAATATGATCTTGCTACAAGGAGTCACTAGAAGTCATGGATGAAGCAACACTAGAATCTAATGGAGCAATAGGTAATGATCGAGATGAGATCTTGGTGCATGTCATCTAACTACACTGCTCATGCAATGATGTGTCCACACAAGATGTTTGAGTATGAACACAAAATAAATTTTTCCATGCCATAATAGAAGAATCCTCAACCTCAAGATGTTGACTCAAAGATAAAGAAGATGAACCTTTAAATCCGCAGTAGGAGTCATAGAAGTAGAAGATTCAACATGAATCTATGTAAGAGAAGTATTAGAAGTCTCTGTGTCATCATGATGATCAAGCTTTTTCTATTCATCAAGCACCTTAATTATTTTATGGTCATATGGTAAAAAACATCAAGTGGTAGAAGACAACCTATAGTGTGATCTTTTGGGAATGGAGATTCATTTGAGTCTCCAAGCATCTCCCATATTCTAGTCCAAAGGTTACGAGTGCACTCAATGTGAATAGTAGCCATCATGGTGTCAATATTGACATTACATAAAAGCAATCCCAAGGCATGTTCAACATTTTCACTCCATATTTGCTTCTGCCAAGAAAACTAGATTCAAGAGCAAGTCCATAAAGAATGGGCAAGAGTTTAACTCAACTAAAATGATTTAAGAGGCCATCTCGCTAGGACTTATAGTTTTGTTTATTTAGTTTGATTAATACTCATGATTATATCCTCAAGTTAGTCACACAATAGACCAATTAACAAACTCAACTAGCAAAAGCAAATAAAACCACAAGAGCACCTCCAAAATTACATAATCATGAAATCCCCCAGCACAATATGAAGTCAACACTTTATATTTAATGTGAGAACAATTGCCACTTGCAAAAATCACAAAGTGGACTTGACCCAATGCTTGACATATGCCAAAATAAGTCTATAATGATGAAACTATAGATTAGAAATAAAATCAGAAAGAACCAATAGTACAATTGCATAGAGCTTGAAAAATTATGCATTGTCAAAAAAATGGCGCTTGAAAAGGAGCTCATATGAGCCCAAACAAAGCCTCAGAAGGTCCCAAAACAAGAATTGTGCAACAACACCTATGACAATTTCAAATTCTAGAAAATTTGTGCATCAAAATTAAAAAATGCGTACACTTCCATGAAGTACATAGAAAATAGTCTAAATCAAAAAATGCACTGAAAAAGTAGCTCATATGCTCCAAGATATTTTCCCTTTGAAAATTAGGTACAAAAGGCAAAACTCCAACCATGTAGTCTCCTCCAAAAGCTAGGTCAGTCATGTCACTAAATATAGAACATTTGCCAAATTTAGAGGATTGTGCCAAAATTAGCAAATTCTGTCAAAATCCACACTAAAGTTAGAGAACACCCAAATAAAATTAGAAGACCTCCAAGTCTAGAGGAACCACCAAACTTGGAAAAATTGCTAAACTTAGCTAATCTCTACCAAATTTGAAAACTGAAGATAGTTGTTGCCCAATATAGCAAAGGACTAAAATTTACTGCCAAATTACAAAGGGGTCTCTAACTATTTGAAATGCCACATAGGTTGACTGAAAGAGGTCAAAGGGAGGTGCTAAGTGTTGTGGAGGCCACGTAGGCCAATCCCAATAGGGGTCCCACATATCTTAATTTAGGGTTTGTAGCTTATGAAATGGTTGCAGTCTAATACAAATAGTCGTCGACCTTAGGGTTGGTGAGAGCCACCAAGATTGGTGGCAAATCCACTTGCCACACCCTTTGACAAAGGGGGTTGAAGATAAGGGGGTCTATGCCTGTATGGTGCCCCTGGAAACTTCTAATTTTTTTATTTATTTTTTAATAAAATAAAATAGCAACCAAGATTTTCAATCATAGAAAAAGTAATGCATTAGCATAATTACACAAAGATGGCATAAGAAAATTGTACGCCAATGCAATTAGAATCTTCAAAGATGCCAAGGAATAGTTCACAAGGGGAAGAAAATTTCTCTAAAGAGCTCAAGGCAAAGTGCTCTGATTTTGATGAATTAACAATCGACCTATGAGTTTTTGGGCCTTATGGACATGATGGCAAGGTTGGATATGACTCAAAATGCTTCAAAATGATGGCTACTTATTAGATCTTGCAAGCACCTCCCAAATAAAAATCCTCACAGTTCTAGCCGCCAATGTTCAATTTTGACACAACAAGAGACAAAATCCACTATTTCAGATCCTTTGGATTCAATGATAGCTCAAATTTACTCCACCAATCTCCAAAATGCACCTGCAATACAAAGTCACAAGAAAAACCCCCATGGAATATAATCTTCCTATCAAATGTTTTTTATTCTCCATATTATCATTTGATGCAAGAGAATGACATACTAAGTTTTTCAAGCAAAACAAGATCTGCAATCCTAGATCTTCATAAAAGACTAACCCAAGGCTATCTCCCACTTTGATACTATGTAAGATTTGGCTATCAAGATAACCACCCTAGATCATGAAGGCCTAAAGGAAAACACAAAGAAGAGACTTATGATAGAATAATTATGTTTTAATCAAAGGTGTAGTACAATAAGATTATGTACAAGAGATTACTCATATGAGAGTAAGAGGTGCATATATAGGATACACCACCAAGAAGTGTGAATGTATAACCAATGTGGGATAATAGGAGATATAATCACATGTTTGTAGTACAACTCTACCAAATAAGAAAAGTACAAGTGATGTAGGAGCATCTAGGCTAATACGCAATCTTACACAACCAAAAGCATTTACGAAGCTTTGCTTCCAATTTTGTGTGTTTGTTGTAGGTTGTTTGTGACTTTTTCTTATTTTGATAAGCGCTACAAAAAGGTTATAGTTTGTTATGTGCAGCAAATCATCTATTATAATGTCGAGATTTCATTAAAGTGTTGTTTCAAACTTAGTCTAAGCTATTGCAAGTCTATTTTTCATTAAAATAACTTCTACAAAATGGCAACAACAATTTGTATGTGCTTATGGCAAGATTTTTTATAACAGGGGAATTCAAAAAAGGAATAGACGAGCATATTTGAAAGGGAGTCTAGAAGGGAATGCTAAGAGATTTAGATTGATGTTATAGATAAATGAATAAAAGATAATTTTACTAATGTAGAAAACAGAGCATGTGAAGACTCTGAGCAGAGTCTATAACCAAAAGCTACAAAAAGCAAATGTGAACCAATTATGAAGCTTATAGGGCAGATTTTTGTATGAAGAATTCATAGCTTCTATAATGCATTGTGCATGAGAATAGATTGGCACAAGGTGGATTTTAATTTCCTGAAGCACTTTGTTAATTGTAATGAGCTACAAAAAGTTAAAAAAATAATGGCATTTAGTTTTTGCTTCCAACTTGCATTGAGTGTTGATTTGTATTTAGGGCTACTAGATTGGATAGTTTGTAATAAAGCCCCTTAGTCTAGGTCTACAACAACAAGCCACATAAAAAGTGCAGCCTACTCAAGTAGATACCTACCTAAGCTAACGTATCATATCTTAGGTGCATATAATGCAATAAAATAACAAGTTAAATGCAAAAATAACAGTACCCACCTCACCCTGATCCCAACACATAAGTTAAATCCTAAAATAAAATAATAAATCTTGCATGAGACGAGTGTCTATAAAAGCAAAATCAAGGTGTATACACATATTCATCTATCTTAAACATATTTGTACCTTCTTATCACTCTTTTTTTTAAATTATATTCTACCAATTCAAATTAATTAACTAGATTAGTAATAGACTTGTGTGCCCTAGATTGGCAATAGGAAACAATATAATTTTCATTCTATTACATAAATAGTTGTATTCCATGTGAGAGATTGTATTATTCATCCCCATTAAATGTAATTCTTTGATTATATTTATTTGATATTATTTAATGTATATTCTCAAATTTTCCCATTATTTGAATTAACACGGAACAAGAACTAAGTATGCTTACCTAGACCAAAAAAAACATTTAATTCTTAGTACAAATAATTAACAATTGAAGAGAACAATAAACATGAAACTAGAAAACATAACACCATGAATTGGGAAGAATCCAAGGAGTTTAGTAATATTGAACATAACACAAATGCTTAAATAGTAAGGCACTATAGGCTTTTGCTAATTCTCAAGCACTAGGTAAGGATTTTAGTAATACTGAAAAACATAACACAAAACACAAATGCTTCTCTAGTAAGGTTCTATAATCTTTTGTTAATTCTACTAGGAAGGATTTTAGTAATCCCAAAAAATAGGGCACAAATGCTTCTTTAGAAGGCACCATAAGCTTTTGCTAATTCTCAAGCATTGGGTATAAGGCTAATCCTCACTAGTGGACTATTTTGTATAATCTTTTTCCAACAAATTGTTTGTGATTTGGATTCATAAAAAAATGAGATTTGCCAAAAAAATAGATTGGTAAAATGAGTGTACCTATTAGGGCCCTCTTCCATGAATAAAATAGAGGAAACATCCTCATTACAATTAATGCCCCTACTCATAAGCCAAGGGAAACCAAGAAAAAAGCATATTACATCAAACATATTTAGGGACAGGACAACAAAACCAAGACTACCTACTAGAAGATCCAAACCTTGTTTAGGAAAGAAAATAAACTAGGATTGGGCTAGGGGTTGCCCTTCTCCCCCTTCTGGAGAGGGGAGATTCCACAGTCCATTGAAAGCCCAAACCTATAGACTCCTTGGCTTCTAAATAAAGAGGCTCAACTTCCATTTTTTACCCCTCCACTTCTTGGTTGAAGCGAGAGAGTATCCAAAGACAAAAGGGAGCCAACACCTTCCACAACCACAATAGTGCCCATTTTTGAAGAGAAATTAACTACAAGAAAAATCTTCCCCTCTTCCAACCCTTAGTCCTCAATCAAAAACTTGGAGCCCTTTTCTTGTAGAAACTTGTTCGTTGAAGCCTGATTACAAAAATCAATCTTTGCCCTTATTTTCTCACTCAGACCAGCTCTCGCTTTCCTTTCATATCACAATATGCTTTTGTCTCAAGACTCTAGGATTGAGAAATAGTAAAGATATCTCTTGACAAGAGCTCATCCTCAAAATCATCGAAGTCCAAAGAATCCTTATCTACTTCAGCTCTCACTTTCCTTTCAGACCACAATTTGCCTTTGTCTTAAGGCTCTAGGATTCAGAAATAGTAAGTATATCTCTTGACATGAGCTCATCCTCAAAATCGTCGAAGTCTAGAGAATCCTTATCCTCTACTTCATCCTCGCTTGAGAGGAAACTCTCACAAGCAACCACATCAATCTAAGAGACCGCATTCACATCAACCGTTTTGTCAAGCATTGAAGAAGATAACTAAACATCCTTAGAATGATCCATCAAGAACTTACTATGGTTACTCCAAATGAAATCAAAATCTAGCTTTCCAATTTTTGAGATCTACTTTTGAAGTTGAACAAACTTAAGGAGGGGAAGCCTTGGAGAAGTTGCACTCACTCCTGAAGTGCCCCATTTGATTACAATGAAAGCAATGAAATGGTAGCCCTTCATAATTTATAAATTGAATCCAAGGGGCATGTGGTGATCAAATACAAATGGAGTGTAAAGGGGGCTTTGCAAGATCAATCATCACACCCTCTAACAAAGTGATTTTGCCAAATCTTTTGAAGACAACTCGATCCTAATGAAATCCACATGTTCCACAAGGAGTTTCAAAAGCCCCACATTTTGCAAAACCAGGGGAAGATTATAAATTTGACCCAAAACGGGGACACAAAAAAAGAAAGAAAAAAAAAAACACAATTGTTGGGAGTGAAAAAGGGATACCACAGACACATGAAGACCCTACTCTTCCCCCAAAACTAAATATCGTTGGTCCACACAAACTCTTGATCTACCTAGTACTCAAATTTGACCACAAAGAAGCCTTTAGCGACAATAGAGATAGATGGATCGGTGATTGAGGGCAAAGATTCCTCAATTCATTCGTAAATCTCCAATAAGGACAACCTCATGCCCATGAAATGGCAAATAATAGAGTGGCTTTCCCAGTTTTTAACAACTGAATCAATGAGCTTATCCAAAAGATGAGTTCTAGAGAGGAATAGGAGAATGAAACAAGAATATCCCCAGGAGGAAAGAATTGACAAGCTACTTAGACAAATCCAAACCTTGTCAAGCATCCTCGAAAAGGTGACCCTGTGGGGGGCGGAGGCCAAGAACAAGCTCATTGGCCTACCTTGCACATGCAAATCAAGAGAAAAAAAGATGCCTTACCAATAAAGATGCAAATAAAGGGGGAACAAAATCTAGTCACCCACCTATAATAGAATGTTTTTGCAAAAATACTCACAAATATGAAAGGGGTTGGTAGCGTTTTTATAACCTGAAAAAATAGGCTTAAACGAACTCGGCCTCCTTTGCAAGGACAAGATCAAAATCTCCTTTAATCGAATGCAATCCTAGCTTAATGTTTTTGCAATCGTTGCTTTGCCCACCTACCGCCTTGGTAGGCCAAGTAACAAGCGCCAAAAAAAACCGTGCAAAGGTCATGCTCCTTATACTCAAAGTCGACTTTACTCTCCTTCACACTTGCACGTTCACACTTTTTACTTTCACCATCTAATAAAAAAAATATTTTACTTTGATAATGCACCAACCTTACATATGTAACATATAAAATATTACAAAAATTTAAAAATATATATATCAAATCAATACTAGTAAGGAAGTCCCCAAGTTAATTTGTTAGCATTTTCCTCTCTTAATAACATCACTTAGAGATATATTCGTGCCCTTTGGGAGTCCATTGCCTTGTAATTATTTGGCAATTTGAAGTATTTAAAAGTTACAGGCTTATTTCCAACAAAGTGACATTGTTCAACTCTTCGCTCTAACTATAGTTAGCCATCCTCTCCAAACAAGCCTCTCACAAGTTATCAACTTCCACACTACAGTAAGGCATACTTTCCACAAAACTTATATTACTTCAATTCTACTGCATAACTAGAATTTCCATGAGAAAATTGTGTTATTCACCCCTACTAAATATCATTCTTTGCTTGTATTTAATTGAAACTTTTAATGCACATTCTCAAATCTCTGTTATTTGAATAAGACGTGATCAAGAGCTAAGAACACTTTCCTAAACAAAAAAGACATCGTTAATTGTTTCTCAATGCAAGCAATTAACATTTGACGATAACAATAAACATTGAAAGTAGAAAACATAACACCATAAATTGGGAAGAATCCAAGTATTTTCGTAATTTGTTTTTGATAAAATTGATTCATATATATTAATCCAAGAAAATCAATACAAACTATCTTTAAAAAATTCGGATGGAACGGTATCACACTGCAAAGACAACCAAACAGGCAAAGCCAAGAAACGAAGTATCACACAGCCCCAAAAAGGAAACAGCCACAACAATAGATATGATCTCAAAAAGGAACAGTCATCTACAACATTACAATATCAAGTTCATAAAATTCACAAACTAAGTCATGCAGTTAAAGCTATAAAAATAGCACTGGGAGGGGGGTCCAGTCATCACGGCAACCCCGCCCTCCACATCAACCAGGACCTTTCCATCATCCACAGGCTCCCAACCAGTGGGAGTAGTGTCCTCTCCCTCCTTGAGGATTTCTTGCAGCTGAGAATCCTAAGCACCAAGCAACAAAAATTGGGAACTCCTTGACCAACAAAGTGGTCTTGGAAGCGCACACCTTCTGAGCACTGAGCGACAAAAATTGACAACTCTTTGGCCAACAAAGTGGCCTTGGAAGTGCAACACCTTCTGAGCACCAAGCGACAAAAATTGACGACTCTTTGGCCAACAAAGTGGCTTTGGAAGTGCAATACCTTCTGAGCAGCCATCTAATTAGTCTCCACCTACTAACCATTAGAGAGGATGGCCTCCGCCTACTGGCCATTAGAGAAGATGGTTGCCACATGCTTAGTACTCTCTTACGTTCCTCTCAAAGGTGTGGATAGGCCCCACCAATGACCAGGACAGTTTTTATTAATATTCATTCATGGATACACAAATGTTTCTCTACAAGGCACAATATGCACTATAACTTTGGTAACTCTCTAACATTGAGAATAAGACTAATGCTCACAGGTGAGCCAATTTTCCCAATCTTCATCAAAATACTGTTTGCAATTTTGATTCATTGGAACAACAGATTCACCCCAATTTTTATAAAAATGTATTTAGTCTTTTGATAATTCGCCAACTTTATATATGTAACATATCATGGAGATAGAAAAATATTATCAACTAAATGTCAGTTCCATAATTCAACATTGAACATCAAAGAATTGTATCCTTCAAATAAAGTAGGTCTTCCTTAACATTACTCTTAAGCATTACTAAGTTACTTTCATCTCTGATATTAACGTCACTTAGAGATGCTTGTGCTCTTTAGGTGTCTGTTATCTAGTGATTACAGTTTGAAGTTTCTAAAAATTAGAAGCTTATTCCAAACAAAGTGACATTCCACAAATTGAAGATTTCACTCCAGCTATAATGACCATCCTCTCCAAAAACCCTCTCACAAGTTTTGAACTTTCACATTTCAAAGCAAGGTATACATTTCACCTAATATTGCCTAATCTCTTCCTGAAAAGATCTACATCTCCTAACTTATGGGAACCTTTCTCTTTCTTAAACATAACTAACTTTTTGAACATCGTAACTATGGCCACATAGTACTAGTTATATACATCACAACTATTTTTTGCTGAATCAAGGCTCCAGAAGCCCATGCACCAACTGAAGACACACTTTATAGGGTAAAAACAAATTCAGAACAGAACGCTAAGATATGTGTTTGTTTCCGAAATTTGTAGATTTACTTGTATATGGTATCTTGTTGACAAAATTCATAAAAGGATAGGCAAGAAGACCATTATAGCTCAAATAATGTGAAAATAGTAAAAATTCCATAGGAAAATAAATTTGTAATCAGTTACAATAAAGTGACCCCATTAGTTATACATAAAACAATGAACAATAATACCATCAGCATATAAATAAAACTGTTGATGAGATATATAGCAAAGATGCAATGAAACCTCTAGTGCACTGAACGGGGGACAACTTGACAGTCTTTATCTCAAGAAAGTGGCCAATTAAAACTACTGTGATTTATTATGTCAATTTCATTACAAACCCAGGATGTTACATTTATCCCACCAGAAAGGAGGTGGATTTTTGTACAGTGCATCCAATACATATTTCCATATAAATCAATTTTGCATTGAAAGGGGATTAATATCATTTCATGCCTATATCTTCTCTTGTTGATCAATGCTACAAAATGAAAGCGTGTAGTTATCAATCTTTCGACACAAGAAATATAAGCTCTAGTACAATTTCTGTGCTTGGAAGGATAATAAACTCTTGGTGGACATGCTGAGGAACAACTGTAAATTTCAGTCCAAATTCAATGCGTCTATATAACATAGACTTTACAGACTGATCATAGTTACAATTTCATTTGTTTAATGGCTTTCATTTTCACATCTTTCCAAGTGTAATTTCAAACTCCATACAGTGGCAAGCCAATTTTTACAAATGAGTAAACAAGGGCACCTGTGAACAGGTAGCTATCAACTCGGTCTAGCAAGCCACCTAAACAGATCAACACAAGACATAAGAGATTACACTTTTAGAATGTAATATGAAATTTTCAAATAAGTTAAACAATACTGCAATATTGCACAGTGGCATACAGTAACCAATCCCCAGGGATATATCCTCATGGTATGTGATATGCTGTAGGTGACAAGTGAGTGAGAAGTAAAGAAAATACATACATCACACACTACAGATACACCTGGCAAACAATATTAAAGCATTGACTTCATTCCTGTTATTGAGAAGAGCATCTTGCAAACCAGCAAAGTTTCTCATGGTACGATAAACTATGCAAGCATCTCAGCCTTTATCAACACCCCTCTAGGCTCTAAGTGCATATATTTCTGAACTTCATATGATCTTGTACATATTTATAAGTTCAACACTTCTCTCCTCAGAGGTTTCACTTAATAATGGGCACTCAAGTGTGGACTTGTGACATTCCCTAATTAATAATATTAAATAGATTGTAAGTGCACCAGAAGGTCACTGGCCCTTCTCCTTGGCCAAGCAGTACATAAGTTCGAACCTCTTGACACAACCTTTGAACTCTTATTGTATTAAACATTATTTATGGATATAATAAAAATTGGAGATACAGGATGCTATCATATACAAAATGTGCCCCGAGATCGCAGGTCAAGATAATATGACAAATACACTGCGTTCATATAAAAAGGCATTCATATATTTAAGATTTAAATAGCAGAAATCTTATGTATACAAAATTAATGCCTCAGATCTAAGTAACAAAATTCTTCAGACCTAAATAAATGAAAAACCCATCTTAGTAATACCTAAATATATCATTAATATAGATAAATTTTGCAAACACTAGTTTAAGAAATAAATAATCATGGGGCATATGTCAACTAGCTAAATAGGATTACATTAGTGACAAATATTGTATGATTAAACCCAACAAAATGAGGCATAATTTTGGTAAAGGTAAATGAGGAGAGCAATGGCAAACGAGGTAGACATTAATAGCATGCAATGCACATTGCATGGGGAGATTGCATAATGATGCATTCAGTGGCAATGATTGGGATGCACTTATGATAGTTTTCCAATTTATTCTTGTATTTCTTCAGTAAGCATGCATGGAACCCTATACCTAACCTACTGTTTGTCTCCATGTTACATGGATTCAGACAGGTTTCTTCATAATAGTAGATCCATCCAAGTTCTTCAATATTAATGAGAATCCTTTGCAAAGTAGCTTTATGACATTGCTCATGTGCAAGTCCTAAACAACATGATTACTAGAAAATTGGTAAGGAACCCTATTCAGAAAGCTGAATTTCTCCAAACAACACGATTGAATTACCACAATTATATCAAGCCCCTTCAGCAACTTGCCTAAATGTTTCTCAATAATGGACTGCCAAATATGTATATGGTATGTCAAAGGCTAAACCACTGGGGCTTTTATAGCGGAGACCCATTTTTAAATCCCCTGTAGCACTCATACATAAAATTAAGTGATATACATCGACTACTGGAAAGGCCAGGTGAAAGTCCTGGGTGCTGAAGCTTTTACTGCAAGAAAGCAATTTACCAACCAAAAGAATTTGTACATATTCTTGCCAATATCAACTTGGACAATTCAGGTACCACATAATATTTGGAAATATGAAGCACGTCGGTTTTAGAAAATTCTCCATTTAAACGAACTTTGCTCGTCACTATTTTCAATTCTGTTAGAATTTAGCTCTTGGCTCCAACAACAGAATATTACTAACATAAATGAAATGAGACAGAGAGCACGAAAACAATCGGCCAAATAATTTCAGATTAGGTATGGATTTCTATATTATTTTACATAGCACCAAACTTGTCTCTAAAAGGGATCCTGGATTATAAGTGATATCAGATAATATCAAGTTTAATGCAAGTAATTTAACAAAAAACTCACCGTGGCCAGGAATGAGGCGTCCAGAGTCCTTCACACCGGCATCGCGCTTGATCATTGACTCAATAAGATCCCCAAAAAGGGATCCCATGAAATTCAGCAATGCAAATACGAACGCACTAATTCAAACAGGTATACAAACAATTAGAACAGTAACATAGTAAGGGCTCCCTTAATGAGATCAATACAAGGCAAATCTCGTGTCCTGAATTAAAGTCCTTCAATAGAACAATACTATACTGTGTTATAGCTGTCATAGAAACTTTTCTAACATTGGATAACCGAGAAATACTTGTCACTAATTTCAACATCATGGCAAAAAAACATTTGTTGCTAGTTTCAACATCAAGAAATACAAGAAACTTAGAAACATCACGAAATTCTATAACATGTTAACTTTCATGATCTCTCACACACACCATCTCCATGCCCAAAAGGAAATCTTACTTCATTAGCTATATCCTATCGTAAACTTCTGTCTCCTAAAGGTTTAGCTATATCCTATCATAAACTTCTGTGTCCTCAAGGTTTAGAAAAGTTCTAGCAATAAATAAATCTCCTGCAGGTCATCAGTTTTTTTTTTCCTTGTTATTGGATGGATGCCCTGATCTTTGGAAGGAATAAAAAGAGAAGGCTTCCTCCAAAGATAAACCTTCTCATAAAATAAGTCTGACTAATTATCACAATTATCAGATTGAATGGACAACTACAAACTGAGAAGGTAACACTTCAACTCATCTCATGTCCATGACATTAATATCACTAATACTAGCATGCATGCTTACTTGCATATCAGAGAACCCTTGCCATTTTTTCATCATATGATAGCCAGTTTTCGATAACAAGTGAATATATACAGAGTTTCACAAGAATAAAAAGGCAAGGAACCTGCAAAATATTTAGCACCAATGTTTTCTTCTGTGCATATTAGGAAAGGTGTCGCAATCTTGCATCCTAATGTTCAAATGCAATTTCTAGGCTATAGAGGTCGTTTTTGACCCCGAAAATTACCAAAATGGGTTTTAACAGGCTAAAGCTGGTTACTAAGACATGGAGCTCTCCAAGATCTTCAATTTAAAAAAAAAGGCTCAATCAAATTCTCAAATTAAAAGTTATTGCCTCCAAAAGTTAGGCCTCCCACATCAGGAATGTAAAAGCATCTATGACATTTAAGAGAGCTGTAAGAGAGTTACACATGTTGACTAAGAACATTCATCAACCTATGATGTATCATTATGACTGCCATAAAGCATCTTTGGAGAGTTTGAATAAAACAAATTGGAGCACCCTAGTTGGGAGGATAACAATGACATGTTATGACAGATTCTTATAAGACTTCTCTTCAGATTTGGGTTTTGAGATTTGATTAGGGGACTTGAGTGCCACTTTTGGTTGATATTAGCTCATGATTTTGTAATTCCTCTTTGCTGGTTTCATGTATTGGTTTCTCTATTTAATAATTTATTGGGTGCTTGAGATAGAGTTTACATAGTGTATTTTGTAGGTATTATTATGTTGTCAATATTACTCCAAATCTAAGTGCTAGTGTTGTCTCCTGTGCTTCCTTTGTCGAATTGTATTGTAATCAGTATTTGTTGCTGATTAATACATTGGTTTGGAGTTTGGAGGCTAGATTTTTTCCCAAAAAGGTTTTCCTAAGACACATCATTGTGTTATGGTGAATGATTTTATTGTGTTGTTTATTTCCTGCAAATTATTTTAGATCTATTTTATGTTCACCTCTCCTCTTAAATTAGTGTAGGAAGCATTTGTGCACCTTAGCTTCCTTTCATTTGATATCAGAGTCTGATCAACTTGGATCCTAGGTGGTAGAAACAAGGTTTTTTGTACTAATCTTGGTTTGAGTGGGAGCATGCAAAGATCTTTGTTTTAGGGAATGTACTAGAGATGGAAAAATTCAATGACATTAATTTTGAGTTGTGAAAGCTCAAGATGGACGATTTGCTCATAGCTCAAGATCTATGGTTGTAGTATCCAAATCCAAACTAGCTCCAATGTCACCAATTGATTGGGTAGTGTTGGACAAACAAAACAAGAAGCCTTATCAAGCTTTGCTTCGTAGATTATGGGTTACTAAATGCCTATGAAGAATCCATTGCAAAAGCCCTCCAAAAAAAGTTGGTGAAACTATACCAAGCTAAATCCCTAGTTAATAAGCGTTTTCTAAGGAAGAAGTTGTACACTTTGAGGATCGGTGATGGTGATTATGTTGTTGAGCACCTAAATGCATTCAACACGATTATAACCCAATTACAATATGTGGGTGTGAAGATGGAAGAGGAAGATTAATGCATGACCCTTTTGTGTTCTCTGCCCAACTCATGGGATGTGGTAATGGCTATTGGAAGCACTGTCTCAAAACTAGTGCTAGATAAGATCGTGATTGCTTTTCTCTCAAAAGGGATGAAGAGAAAGGCTCCTAAATCCACCAAGGAGACCTTGGTTGTTCATGGGCAATCTAAAGAAAAAGGCAACAAGGACAAGAAGAAGGGCAAGAAGAAGGGCAAGGGCAAATCTAAATCTCGTGGGAGATCTAAGTCTCCTAGAAAGTCTAAGGCAAAATGTTAGAACTGCAACAAGGCGGGCCACTTCATAAGGGATTGCAAGGAGGAGAAAAGAAGAAAAAGGCCGAATCTAATGATGATCTTGATAAATCTTCTCAGTAGGATGCTAGAAATCTCTTTTGTCACGGCCTTAGCAACGCATGCATGTGAGGATGCCTAGATGATAGACTTCGGAGCTTCTTTCCACATGACTCCTCATTGAAGTGGTTTTCAGATTACAAGAAATATGATGGTGGGAGAGTATACCTCAGCAACAACTCATATCTCAACATAGTTGGCCATGGAAGAGTCAAGATTCAATTCTTTGATGGAAGGATAAAAGGGATTACTAAAAACCTGCAGATCCCTAGTTTGGCATGGCACCTATTATCAATAAGTAAAATGAATTATGCAAGCCTAAAAGTAGTCTTTGGTAATGGAGGTTGTAAGATGATTCGAGAAGCTATGGTGCTCGTGAAGGGGGTTCGAGATGGTACTCTCTTTCGACTTGATGCATGCACTTACATATAGTGCAATAGTTCTTCAATACATGCAATGAAAAGATCTATAGAGTCTACACCTCAATCAGTGGAACCTGCAATGAAGAGATTAATGTAACCAGTTCTGATGGCCATGCATTCTAGGTACCATAGTTTTAAAATCAAACTTGGCAATTACTCGACTAACCCAAAAATTTTAAAAACTTGGGACTCGACTAAAACTTTGGGAAAAAAACTTGGAAAATTTATCGAACATTAAAAAATACATTATTTTTTTAAAATATTCTTTAAAAACGTGCATATTATTGAATTTACGGACCATATTATTGATTTCCTTCATATGTAGATCAAAATTAGAGTTCTCATATTACTGAATTTGCAAGCCATATTACTAAACTCATAATGGTTATGCTGACATGGTGTCTCACGGTTCAACTGCTTCTTGGTATTATAGCCTTAAGGAGTTTTCTTGACATACAATTTTGGAGTTTTGAACCCTTCTAGCTTTTCATATACCCACATCATCTTCTTTCATTTCTGAATTTTCAATCCTTAGAATTACCAAAATCCCCTTTTGGGACTTGTTCAATTTTACCACTATTTAGGCGCTCACGCTTGGGTGTAAGTTTCTCCTCCGCATCCTACCTTTATGCCTTCTTAAGTTTTGATGCATTTGAAGTTCCAATGGGACTTAATCACTTCCAAATTGTCAAATCTTCCTTCATGCATTCATAGAAGACACTCTGCCACTCAACATAGGATGACATTCTTTACCGTGCCCTAGCCGTCATCAATGTAGGTTTCTTGGTTCACTCACTCATGTCAATTTGTTTGGAAAAAAACTATGTGAAAAAAAATTGTGACCCATTCCCACAATTTTCTCCCGAGTTTCACAATTTTTGGCATTTTTTTGCAGAAAAAATCGTAGCGACTTTTTGCTAAAACCCACGGCCGAGTTATTGTCATGATTACTCATGGGCAAAATTTTCTAGCGAGTACTCACTGATTTTTTAAACCTTGCTTGGTACCTAATGTTCTTACCTAAAAAAGCAAGTTATTAGCCGAGAAGACAATGTTATGGCACCAACACATGGGCCATATTGCTGAGAAAGGTCTACAAACGTTGAAAAATAAAAATCTTGTAGAGGGGCTAACTGGTTATTCTCGAGTTTGATTTTTTGTGAACAAAGCATTTATAGAAAATAGAACCATGTTCAATTTTATTCTAATTCTCATAAATCTTTTGGGTTGTTGAATCTTATTCATTTTGATGTATTTGGCCCTATAGATGTTCCTTCCTTGCCAAATTTTTTGTATTATGTATCATTTATTGATGATTATTCTAATCAAACATGGGTATATTTTCTTAGAAATAAATCCAAGGTCTTTAATCAGTTTAGGGAGATAATGTTGCCTTGGAAAACTAGACTGATAGAAAGATTAAAGTTTTGAGGACTGATAATAGTGGTGAGTATTGTTCTACAGAGTCTAAAACATTTTGTAAGGAGAACAACATTGAAAGACATCAGATGATAAGACAACTCCATACATGCCTTAGCAAAATTGAGTTGCAGAATGCATGAACATGACATTGATGGAAAGGGCTAGGAGTATGCTCAATCGGTCTAGATTGGAACAAAAGTTTTGGGCAGAACCAATTGCTACTACATGTTACCTAATCAACAAGTCTCCTAAATCAATGCTTGCAGAGAAAACCCCCATGGAGGTTTGATGGGAAAAAAGCCTTCATTTCAGCATCTTCATGAATTTGGTTGCAAGGCATATGCTCATGTGCTCTGGAAGAAGCGGTCAAAGTTGGATAATAAGGTTGTGAAATATATCTTCATTGGCTATGGTGTTGGTGTGAAAGGGTACAAGCTGTAGGATCCTGTGGTTGAAGGTCTCTATAGTCGGAATGTGATTTTCACAGAGGTCAAACCTTCCACTATAGTTGAGCAAACAAAGAAGGATAAAAAGTCAATTGTGCACCTACAAGCAAAGACTGAGAAGGCTGCACCAAATGTTGAACCAAAGGTTCAAGTTGGAACAAATGAAAAAGATAACACGGAGAGTTCAGAGAGTTTGAAAGTGGTAAAACCTCCACCTTAGCTTTTCAAGAGGTCCACTCGACAAAGGAGGCAACTAGAAAGGTATACCTGCCTGATTTTAGATGTATATTCACTTTGTTGACTAATGTTAATGAGTCCAGAACAATAAAGAGGCAATGAAAATGGATGATTGTTAGTCTTGGAAATTGGCCATGGATGAGGAGATAGCTGAACTAAGAATGATACATGGGACATGGTACAATTGCTTGATAGACAGAAACCCATTGGTTGCGAATGGATATTCAAAAAGAAGCATGGCTCTGATGGTAAACATTGAGAAGTACATAGCGCAATTAATTGCAAAGGTTTCTCTTAGGTTGAAAGAATAGATTTCGATGAGATTTTCTCACCTGTTGCAAAGTTGAAACCTCATCTTGAGGTTGAGCAATGGATGTGAAAACAATTTTCTTGGATGGTGATCTGGAGATCTATATGACACAACCAGAGCATTACGTTGAAAAGGGAAAGGAAAAATTGGTTTGTCGGTTGAAGAAATCCCTCTATGGTTTAAGCAGTCTCCTAAAATGTGGTATAAAAAGTTTGATTCATATGTTTTGGGGCTGAGGTTTATTAGGTCTAAGTCAAAACATGGTGTTCACTATAAATAGAACAATGATCATTTTATCATTATCACTTTGTATGTCGATTATATGTTGTTTAGTAATGGTAAGGAAATGATTAGGAATTTGAAATCTCAGCTTTCATCACAGTTTGAAGTGAAGGATTTAGAGGCTACTAAGAACATACTTGGGATGGAAATTAGACCGGATAGGGCTAACAAAAGACTTTGGATTGGTCAGAGGAAGTATGTTAAGTTCATTTTGCAATGTTTCAATATGACCAATGACAAATTGGTGATTATTTCTATTTCTACAGAAACTAAGCTTTCAATTGACCAATGTCCTACAACACTCGCAGAGATGGAGGAGATGAGCTCAGTGCTCTGTGCTAGTGTAATTGGAAGCCTTATGTATGTTATGGTTTGTAGTAGACCAAACATTGTCCAAGCAATGGGAGTTTTAAGTCGTTACATTGCTAGTCCTAGAAGAAAACATTGGGTTGCAGTGAAGAGGGTCTTCAGGTATTTGTGGGGTACTTCTAAGTATTCCATATGTTATCATGGTGATGTTTCAAAGGACCAGCACTCAATGGATATACAAAGTTACATGGATTTAGATTGGGCAGGAGATGTTGACAGCAAAAGGTCTACCAATAGTTACATGTTTATCTTATTTGGTGGTGAAGCGAGTTCGATGAGTAAGCAACAAGTTGTGGTTGCTTTATCCACAGTAGAGGTAGAGTACACGGTAGCTACTCATGCTTGTAAGGAGTCCATTTGGCTTCTAAGATTGTGTTTGGATGTTGAGTTGTGTCAAAAAGCAACTAGAGTTTATTGCAATAGTCAGAGTACCATTAGCTTAGCAAAGAATCCAACCTTTCAAGCACAAACAAAGCACACTGATATACAATATCATTTTGTCCGTAACATGGTGGAAGATGAGAGGGTATTGCTGGAGAAAGTTGATACTTTGAGTTTGAATAATGTTGTGAATGCTTTGACAAAGCCAGTTAGCATAGAGAAGTTTAGGTTATGCAATAAGACTATTGACCTCTCAACCCCTAGCAGAATGTTGACAATGTTGGTATTCCTTTTATTGTTGGAAAGTGGTCAACAAGTGAGAGAATGCTAGGAAAAGTGTCTCAACCTTGCATCCTAATGTTCATATGCAATTTTTGGGCTATAGAAATCATTTTTAGCCCCGAAAATTACCAAAATGGGCTTTAACTAGCTACACATAGAGCTCTCTAAGATCTTCAATTGAAAGAACAGACTCAATCGAGTTCCTGAATCAAAATTATGGCCTCTGGAAGTTCGGCCTCCAACATCAAGAATGTAAGAGCATCTATGACACATAAGATGTAATGTCTCTTCTAAATTTTCCTTATTTTTCTTTAAATATAATAAACCCTATCTCACAATTATAATAGTTTGCACAATTAGTATAAATATGAAATCCTTATGATCCAAACATTTCTGTTAATAATTAATTCTGTAAATCAGATTTAATACTCAAAAAATAGTTTAGAATGACCAAATTGTCTCTTTCCAACGGCTGGCAAAACAGTCCCTTTTTGCAGCTATTTATCTTCAATGAAATGCTTTTGAAAATGTCTCCAAATCTGCCTGAAATAGGGGTTTTCGTCCACTAACTCAGCAATGAAAATAGGGGGTTTCCGTCCTCTAATTTCTAACCTAGAGGGGTTTCATTCTTAGGTTGGTTGAACCACAATCCACGCTCCTCAAGGAGTAAAAATCAGATATAAAATGTATTTGCAATGATGATTCCTTCTCCCTTTTTGATCTCTCTTATATACCCTCTTTAATAGACAACTCTTCACAATGCCCCTTTATTATTAAAAATAAACTTTTATTATAATTTTATTTTATTAATTAATTCTTCCTCTGTCGTGGCATTTCTGGCCTTGGCAACCAGTTTAGTCATTGTCATCTTCATATCTTCTCCATCAGTTCCACCTCCCTTTAGTACCCTGACACATCTCTCCACTTCGCTTCTACTTACCAGTCCGTCCGCTCCCTTGTGTGCTTCAACTGCAATCTTTATTTCTTTGCACACAAGACAAGAGTATTGAGTTTCTGTTCACTCTCAAACACTGGCCATGCGATGATGGGCTTCGAGTTTACAATGTTCTGCAGCATGGAATTCCATCCGCAATGAGTAAGAAAGCCATGAATGGACTGCTGAGAAAGAATAAAGCCCTGCGGAGACCAACAATATTTCTTTATTCCCTTAGTATAACATTCCCAAAACCCACGGGAAACAAAAAAAATGGGCATTGGGTTAATTTTGCTTTAATTTTAAGGGGGGGTATTACAATATGCCCTTCCCAAGATTGTTGGTCCTCAAGCAATCGTAAATTTGGATGCTAAAGGATTTGCACATTCTCCCATGTAGCATTGATATGATCATGGAGAAAGTGATCAAGATGACTCTCAACCAAAAATGGTTCACATAAAAACTTATAATATTCTTTGCATGGTGCATACTACATAGTATAAAATTACACTTTTTCCAGCATTATTAAGTAGAGGTTTACTAGCATGCCCCATCATTTGGAGAAGATCAGTAATAGGATAGTTTGTGTAAGCGTTTTTCCATCCATCATAATATTGTGTACCCATGTCCACAACCAAATGTGCTGACAAAGACAACCCCCAACTCATTGAACTGCTGGCAACACACACCTGATTGCCCCTGCCTTGATCAACTGAGCGACAAGATTATGTTCTATCAAAGGGAGACCTTCATGTAGATGCCCAATTCCATTAGACAATGCATGTTTCAACATATTTAACTTTGGCAATGCAAGGTTTCAAATCTTCTTCAGTAAATTGAAAAATTGGGATCTTTTCCCACCAACTTCATTTGAATAAATTAGTAAATCAGGGGTAGTAAGCCGTGCATGTTTTTGAGTTGGCACATACACTAGTGTTGGTTTGCTTTCCTTTGCATGTTGAATTATTGATGTGTAACTTGACTTGGTCATTGCTTGCACTTGAGCTTCAACATTGGTTATATCAACACCCTGAATGTGAATCCCTAACAGTATAGGACGGACTTCAAGGGGAAAATTAAAAAGCCCATGTGCAGCGGTGCCAATCCACTCGCCAAGATCTTTAGCATTAACAATGCGAATAAGGTTTTTTATTTGACTTGAAATATATCTCATTCTTGAAACAATTGCTTTCAATATGGGACCACCCTCTCCACTAATTAAATGAAGTTCATCCACATTAAATAGGCTAACTTGCTGCACCTATTTATGTTGTTTCCATCTGTGAGATAGAGCATCCCATTTCTCAGGTGTACTTATAAGTTATAACAACCTGACCTTTCTCAAGTAGATTTAAATCAATTGCAATCTCACTTCTTAATTCAACAGCTTTCCATCCCAGATTTTCCCCAAACTTCTGCTTCCATTCACAATATTTTTACTTTGCTAGTGCTGCTATAAGTGCAATGTCAACAAATCAAAATGTACTCTCCATACCATTTTGATGTAATCATAGCACGGCAAACTCAGCACTAATAGTCTTACTACTTCTGGTGGGTGCTGTCACCAAAACATTATCGTCTAAGTTATAAAGGACCATAAATACCTGGGTTTGAATAGGATTGAAATGCCTGAGCTGCTGATACAAAACTTTATATGAAGGATTTCTTAATGTAGGTATAGGAAGTGGTTGCAAGTCTAGCAATTCAGTTGGAGGTGGATGAGGTTCGTGTATTGGGATAGTGAAACTATGGTTATGATCATCTTCCTCATACTTCATCTTCAACATAAAATACTCATGATGGAGTAAGAAAATCAGAAAGCTTGCTTGGACAAGCTTCTCTCCCTCTACCAAAGTTGCCTACACTGCTTTGTGCCTTAGTAAGAACCACAAACAAGACTTTGCATCCTCTAAACACCAACGACTGTAATTGCAAACTCATACCCAACAATTGTGGAGGTATGGCCCTGCCAATGGTACAGCAGGCTGCAGAAATTATATCACAACAAAACAACTAACAAGATATGCTCAGAAAGGGTTGCCTCATGGTGACTTCAAATGGGTATCCAACATTTTGGCATAAACTATGGTGTCTCAATCAGTACAAACACATAAAATCCCTGTTGTACGGCCCTGGTACAGTACGGACTGCAGCAGCCAATTCAATGGAAACTCCCAGAAATCATAATCACATTCAAAACCAAAATCTTCTCATTCAAAACCACAGTCCAAACCAAAACTTGCAGGCAAAAACTCAGAATACATCAATCTCCGTTTTGTTCCAATATGATTTCTGAAGTGAAATCATCAATTACTTGACTCAGCTAGGACTGGTCTCTCATAGTCGAAACTGGGTGAATGTTGAGATAAACATCTCCCAAAACCTTGCTTAGCAGGCGCTCCAGAAAAAAAAACCAATTCTCAAATTGCACGAAGATAAAAAACCCAAATGAGCAAACACTTCCTCAAAACACCCACGCCCAAGCAAGAATAGCAAATGGGTCATAATTGTCCAAATACTGGCGCGACAAAGCAACTGCCCAGCCAAGAATAGGTGTCCACTAACAGAGGGGCCCACCCACTACAGCGCCCACTGAGGGAGAAAACCGACTAATTTTAAAAGAATAAAGTTTATAATGAAACATTTGGTCTTTTAAAAGTCTCATTTCCCTTACCACAAAAAGTTAGCTTTCGGGAAATTATTAAAAGCTAACTTATTTTCAATTTTTCTATCACTGAGGAAAAGGGGACATTACATTTAAGCACCACATTTGGGTGGTATTAGCTCATGGTTTTGTAATTCCTCTTTGGTGGTTTCATGTGTTGGCTTATCTATTTATTGGGTGCTTGGTATGGAATTTATATAGCGTATTTTGTAGGTATTGTTATGTTGTTAGTATTACTCTAGATCTGAGTGTTGGTGTTGTCTCCTGTGAAGGCTCCTTGCTAGGATTGTATTGTAACCAATATTGTTGTTGATTAATACGTTGGTTCAGAATTTGGAGGCTAGATTTTTTTTCCCGAAAGGGTTTTCCCATGATACATCATAGTGAATGGTTTTATTGTGTTGTTTCTTTCCGACAAATTATTTTAAATCGTATTTTTTGTTCATTTCTCCTTTTAGATTAGTGTAGGAAGTGTTTCCATACCTTAGCTTCCATTCAATGCAAAATATAGAGAATTTCCCACATTCACAGGTTCATTATTTTATAATAAACCATGAAAATATTTAACCATCTTTTTTAATTTCCTTTTTAATGACCTTCAATAATCTATTGAACCATTCAATAAGTAATAGAAACAACTCCCTCTATTCAAGGACATGAAATGCAACATAACTATATTTCCCCATGAAAAGTTTGTATGCTTGTTTCCTTTGCATTCAAGCTCTAGGCTGGAAATATGCAGTATAAGAATTGAAATAAAAAGTTAAAAAGGAAGTACCTTAAGAATGATGTAGGCCAACTGAAAATTTTGAAAAGTACAATCGTCACTACAAGAGAAGTACTGAAGCCTGCAAATGCGCCTTCCCAAGTCTTCTTCGGGCTCACACTAGTAAGTGGAGTTCTACCAAAAGTCTAGAATATGAGAAACCACCAGACCATCAAAACCAATCAATTAGAATCAATTCTTTTCTCAATTGAATGTATTGAAAATTTCTAATTTAACAAAGATATTTAAGAGATAATTTTCTGTAATGTCCCACCCTAATTTTTTTTTTTCTAATTTTCTGTTTAATGTGGAGTTTATGTGTTTCAGGGTTGCATTTTGTTTTGCATTGCATATAACATACATTCAAATATAAAGCAAATTAATGATACCCAGATGCTTATTTATGTGGGAAACATTAATATCAACAAACTAACAAACACCTAGATGGAGAAATAACATTAACATCAAAATGGAAACATACCCATTTGTTGTTCTGACATTACAAGCCTGATAACATAACAATACAGCAAACTGGAGGCTTGTTTTTGTATGGAAAGGGTCCAAACCCTAGCTGTTCCAAACTTCTAAGCACCGGCAAATATGTAGCAGTCCCAAATGCCTCCAAAAACACCAAAAAGAACTCCAAATGCTAGGCATTTTGCCCTAGAAAGGACCACACCCTCTACTGATGTTGTACAACCTGCTGTGGTATGGCCCAACAGCAATAAACTCATTCAATCCCTTCCAATATGCCCTCTTAATAGCTCCCTTATCATCTGCAAATTGTTTTCAGCTCCTCACGCCAAGGTAGAAGAAGGGAAACACCAAAAGTGAAGCCAAATAAACCCACAACTGGTATGGCCTGCCTTAGGATTGGTACGTCCAACAAGGAAACTATATGCAGTCCACAAAACTCATTCAAACTGCTTTATTTCATTAAGAACTCTGCTCATCATCCGTATTCAAAAATCTGCAATCAAAATCCTTGTTCAAACTATAGAAATTGATCCAATGCATTACCAGCATAGTTATTATTTAATTAGCTACCCTAGCCTACATGACCCCTAGACCTAAATTAATTGAATAAATCATTATTTAATTAATGCATGTATAGTATAATATATATATACAGGGTTTTGTGGCTGAACTTTGGATTTGCTTGGCTTTGTGAGGACGAAATCCCTCATGAGGATTAACATGCATGATTGAGAGACATCCCAAAGTTGTTCGTCGATGGTCTCACACAGGGACTATGCTGGTAATGCATTGGGTCAATTTCTATAGTTTGAACAAGGATTTTGATTGCAGATTTTTGAATTCTGCTCATCATCCGTATTCAAAAATCTGCAATCAAAATCCTTGTTCAAACTATAGAAATTGATCCAATGCATTACCAGCATAGTCCCTCTGTGAGACCATCAGCAAACAACTTTGGGATGTCTCTCAATCCTACAGTTCTTGATCCTCATGAGGGATTTCGTCCTCACAAAGCCAAGCAAATCCAAAGTTCAGCCACAAAACCCTGTAGAAATAATATATCAAGCATACCTACAAAATGAGCTCCAAAGCCTTTTATATTTTCCCCCAAAACTCACGCTCAACTTGGGCATTTAATATTTTATTCATTTTGTTTTATTACCCAACCTTAAAACTCCCTCAAAATGGACGCCAAGTTAAGTCATTTAACTTTAACTTATTAATATATTATTTTTCCCAAAGTTGGGCGCCCAAGCATATATTATAAAGTCACCTTTATAATATTAAATTATTGCTAAGTTAAATATTTAATTTAACTTAATACATTAACGATAATTAATATAACAATATCTCTCCTCAAACGGACACCAACGGCATCGGGTAAAGAGACCAATCATGATGAAGCATAACCAGTACCACGTGACGAAGTTGGTGCTGAGCGGTGACCCTCCTAAAAATAGTAAGTGTGGACCCCGTGTCCAAAAATGCCCAAGAAAGTATCACTATGAATCCCCTGACATCTCTGAGCTCAATGCAACCTTTGAAAAACCCAAACGACTGAACTGTCATGCCGACAACTCCCTCGGACGAAGTCCCCTAACCACTATGTTAGCCTACGGGAACCCAAGTAATAGGCTAACCATCACTATCTGTCGTATACATAAGAAGGGGACATTACAGCCAAATGTTGTGTAACCTGAATGTGGATCTAGATACAACTAGATTAGTAGTAGTTTCTAAAAAACAAACATGATCAAATCAAGATTTTCACTCTAACTTGATGGCTGCATACATTCACCATCCCTAAACTTCACCCATGTCCTTAGGCTCAATGAGAGCATGCATATGGTGAAGGATTCTCTAAATTCCCTTCCCTCCTGTTGGTGCTGGATCTCAATCTGTTGCTACGACCTCATTATTGTCACCAAGGCCAAGAAGAGATATTCCCTTAGCAATTAAACCCTAAGGCTTGAGCATCTACAAAAGTTGGAATTGAGTAATCATAGCATCGTCTTCTAGAACCACTGGCCTCCTTGATATTCATTCAACAAAATAGCAGAATAAGACAACTTCTTGACATAAGGGCTTGTATTTCTTCAAAATTTGTCAAATTGCAGGCTAAAAATGTGACCTTCACATGGTTGGCCAAGTTTAACCAAAAAGGAAACATGACCCTAATCTGCCCAAAAGATTTACCAAAGAATTAACTACTTCATAGATGTATCAAAATAAGACTCAATACTGCAGTCATTCTGTCATGGATACTAGAAATACACATAGAAAGAACATATAATATGCATGAAGAAGACTCAAAGAGCTTAATTTTGATTATCTCTGCAAAGAACTGGCTTCACAAATTAATCCTTGGCCAAACCATCTAAGTCTTGTGTCATGAGGCAAGCAGATGCTATGATAGGAGAGATCACAAGGCCTTAGTACATATACTAACAAAGACCATAAAAGAGCTTGCTTTTCAAGAAAATTCTCAAACATTTAAGTCCCAAGCTGAACACAATTATTTTCACGTGTAGGAACTTCTATCCAAACATAATGCAACACTACTAGACCACCCTGAAGGTGGTGGTTCTTTTTTGACAATAGACATAAGTGATCTGTTACTCTACCTAGCTTATATTTGCAGATTTAGCATCTTCAAACATCAATACTGGCTAAATGTTCCTTATATAAGGATACCAAACATTTTTGGTGCCAGAACAAATTTGTGAGAAATTCCTGTCATATCTAGCACTAGGGATTTTCCAAGAGAGCATTTTTAGCACTTATCAAACCCTTGAAACACATTGACAATAAATATCATTAGGAACATAATGAGATGGAAGCTGCCGAGTAGGAAACCAGATAATTTGAATTTGAGGTCATGCGGGGTCCCTTGTCAATTGGTTATGAGCATGGGTTTTGCACGTACAATCACCAGCTATGAGCACGCGGGTAATGTCCTATCAGATTCTTCTCCCTTGGCAAGACATGTTGGTTATGTGGTGGACTCTTGTGTGAAGAAGATTGCTTCCTCTCCTCTGGGAAAGAATCATGGAGCATATTCACCTCTTTTGGATGGTCCAAACCATGTGTCTTGGGTGGATTTGGTCAAAGGTCTCAACACTTGCAAAGGTGGTGTGGAATCCCATAAAGATAAGGGTTGTTTGTCTGATCCCCTTGTTACCATTGATTCTTCCTTTGGTTCTAGAGAAATCACACTGTGTATCTTGAAGGTAGTGGTAAACAGAGCTACTGCCAAAATGGAAAACTCTTTGGTTGGCAAATTCTTAGGGCCTACACCTAACATCGATGCAGTTAGGTCATGGTCGGCCAAACGTTGGTCGCTTAAGGGGCATTTGGAGATGACAACCATGGCGAAAGGTTTCTTCTTTCCTCCTCTTGTAATGAGGATTTGGGCAGTATTCTTGTGGCTGGCCCCTGGATTTTCCGACGTGCCAATCTGCTTCTCAAACACTAGTATCCAAGCTTTGACCCTTTTAAATAAAACATCAATGTAGCCCCAATCTAGATCAAACTCCTGAGTTTCCCCTTGGAGTACTGGGAGGAAGAGGTTCTCAATGAGATTGTGTTGTACCCAATTAAAATTTTCGCTTCATTAAGGCATTTTGAACAAGTCTAGAAAAATTTTCGTCAAAAAGCCAAAAAAGCAAAATTTCTAAAAATAGGCTGGGTTTCTTGAGATATGGATGCTAGCAAAACTTTCTAAAAATAGAATCTCCGAATCAGGTGTCGCGCTTGATTCTCATTGGTCGATTTTGCTTCACGATCAGCGTGGTCCAGACGGAATCTGAAAAAGGTCAAGTTTTCTCTACTGGGTCATTTTTGCTTTTTCGAAAGGCGAAGCATGAGCTCTGAAGTCGTCAAGGGAGAAGTTCATCTGCCAAAGCTCGTTTTCAGGTTTTCAATGCTGTTCCAACGACGCAGAACCAACGAATAGTTGTCGACTCGACAAAGCACGTAAAACAGAGCAGGTTGGATCCGAGGTGAGGTGAAAATCTAGAAATCACAAAATTTGGCTAAGTCTGAAGATTTTAGGCGCCCCAACAGGCTTGGGGCGCCCAATCCCACTAGTGTTAGAAATTTTTCACGTTTTTTGAGAAAATGCAAGAAGTGTGTCCGTCAATCAGTTCTGGTGGGCATAAAAACAGTCATTTTGATCATCAGATCCTGAAAAGCTGGAAAATTCGTCAGCTGTACCCAAGCTACCTAGTTCATTTGCCATCCAGTGGCAGTGGACTGACGAAATCGTCGAAATCAGTATTAGGAAGCAGCTGTTGGCAAGCAAAACGGAGCAAGTTGAAAACGAAGGTTGGAAATCAGGAAAATGGTTAAGTCTTAAGAAACCAAGCGCCCTAGGAGGCTAGGGGCGCCCAACCTCTCCAATGTTATTTTTTTTCATGTTTTTCAAGAAACGTCAAAAATGCCTCCGTCAGCTCATTCCCGGTTGGTCAAACTTGGTCAAACTCAGTCAAACGTCAATAAAAGTTGGGATTTCATCACAGATATGTTCAAGCTGCTCAGATCACCCTCCGTGCTGCCTCAGCAGCCACCCGGATGGAAAACAAGAAATGGCATGAAAATTGAAATTTTTAGAAATTTTTCTAAGGCACGGAAAACCAAGCGCCCCAGGAGGCTTGGGGCGCCCAGTTTCACTAGACTTAGTTTATTTTTTGAGGTTTTTTTCTAAAAAACGTAATCTCCCTCCGTCAGCCCGGTCCGATTCATAAAAGATCAGTTTGGCACGTTTCCTGAGGCAGACAGAGAGTACAATCAGCTTAGTTTTCATCAGGCCTGCCTATCTGCCAGATCATCAGACTTAGTTTTGTCCTAGCAGGCAAAAATCAACAGCCAAATAGCAGTCCACAACCACCGGAACACGCACGCAAATCGAAAAGTTGAAAAAGTTGAGATTTTCGAAAAAATAGCTAAGGCATTGGAAGTCAGGAGCCCCAGGTGGCTTGGGGCGCCCAGATTCTTTAAAGTTAGAATTTTTCGTGTTTGACAGTGTTTTCCGACAAGCTATTTCTCGATCTTCGCTCGGTGGCCGATTCAAGAGGTCAGATTTGCAGTGAAATGATGCCGGATCGTCAGTTGGAGGCTAGGGATGGAATCTCAGTTGATAGGTCTTCAAAATGTCAGAATCAGTCAGCTTTTTCAGTCAACGGTGACATTTCTCCATCTTGTTGAAGTCGGAGACAGGCCATACTGAGTGCAGAAGTGTCGAAAACGAAGAAAAATTGGCTAACACTTCTGTCAATTCGCGTGTTCGATGACATCATCAAAAGAAGATATTTTTCGTCATCTTACACATGAAGCCATAGGCAGCTACAAAATAGGGATTCTTTCTATTCGAAAACATCCACTTGGATTTGTGCTTTAAAAGTTGTTTTCTTCATGGATGAGATCGAAGTTTTATTCTTTCACAAATAAAACTGCTTTTTCGCCCTAAAGATCTATAAAGACAAGCATTTGGTTTCTTTATTTCATTATCTTTTGCAGGTTGCATCCAGAGGAAGGAATTTTATTTTTATTTCAACGAAGATTCGAAGGCTCAAACGAAGTGCTTTTTCAACGTTCTTCATAGTTTCAGGTTGAGAAAGCAAGGAGGCTCGCTTTTTCAGAGTCCTTTTTTCGAGGGGATCATTTTTCATAAATTGGACCGAAGCTTTTTCAGTTTTTATCAAGATGGGTCCATCTAGTATTTCATCCTCTTGAAAATTGGGAGTTTTGCTCTTTTTGGGAATCTGCTTTTTTGTTGCTTTTTCAGGAAAGTCTCCGCTTTTTCAAAATTCGACGATCTGGGTTGCTTCAAAACAAAATTTCCTACAAAACCCATGCGCCAACTTTTTTACTCGGAATCTGCTTTTTTTTAAAAATCAGCAAGTAATTTTCAGCCATTTGTCCAAGATTTTTCCGACATAGGCATGTTCACAGTCAATTTTCAAATCTTTCAATATGCAGTATTCTCCAACACAAATCAGGCCCAAAACGGCATTGGTTCACGATTACCTGAGAACTTGTGAAACAGACTTGCATAAAGTACTTCCAGTGATCAATTTACATTCTTTGGAGGATGCAGGAAATAATGCTATCAGAAATCTAGGACACTCCAGTTTGCTTGCAGCAACATCCTTTCCCATCACAGTGCAAAGTATCAAATTTGTAATTGCTTGCATGACGCATCACAATTCGGTCACAAGAGAAATCCAATCAAGAGATGGACGTGTGCTCTGTAGCCTGAGGCCGAACGACATTGAGAAGTGTTTTACAATACCAGTCTAGAGAGAAAACTTAACTGTTTCAATTGAAGAATGCAAGAGGGTTTGGAACAATGATAAAGAAAAATACCAGAAAAAGATTGGTCAGAGGTGGTTAAAAGAGAAGCAGAACGTAATGCCAAAGAACGTTGGGCGTGGAGAATTCAAGGAGCAACATGCAATAATGATTACTCTGCTAAGCCAAATCACAGGTCAAGCAGATGCTAACAAGTTCCAGCCTTGGATGTTTTATATAATGTCCCAGATTGTTGATGGAACCGAATTTTATGACTGGTCGGCACTCATCAGTGATAGTCTCCACCATAGTTTGAAAACTCGGACTCGCCGCGGACTCGGCAGCCCAAAATAGGACTCGGACTCGGGACTCAACAAAAAACTCGGCTAGGACTCGGCAAAGAAGAAAACCGTAGTTTTACAAAAAAAAAAAAAAAGAAATTAATGCATTTAGAGAACATAAGAGCCATAATTCAAACATTACACATGTCATATGATCTTCAAACACTCAATATTTGAAATTTCATCATTCATGAACCATAATCATACAATTCATACTCATAGTTTCAAACTTTCAAATGTATAACAGCATCATAAGTTTATAAATGTATACATATAATGATGTCAAAATGAGAAAAACAACCAAATAAAATCTACATCTTCCTCTTTCCTCTCCTAATGTAACTCAATTTTTGAGGCCTCGAACTAGAAGGTGCTACAGTTGTTTCTTGTTCTTCAAAATCAAAACTATCTTCGTCATCCTCCATTTCACCCAATTCTGCTGCTTCTGCTTCTACTGCTCATAGTTCTTAGCTCATACTCTCCTCTTCTCCAGCCTCTAATCCACTATGCAAACCTGTTTTGTGCTTCAACTAGTGTTAAAATGAAAAAAAAAAAGGCGACCTGAGAGTCCTGGGTCGGGACTCGGGAGTCCGACCCTGGGACTCGCGCGAGTCCCAGGGTAGGACTCGGGAGTCCTGACCCAAGACTCCCCCAATACTCACCCGACTCGCGAGTCCATGGCGAGTCGACTCGGCTCGCCATAGGACTCGCGAGTCGGGTGAGTATTGGGGGAGTTTTCAAACTATGGTCTCCACCAACAAATACTTGATTTTCAAAGGGCTCATGAATTCCACATGATGTCATACCTTGTGTATTTGATGGCTTTTCAGGGTCAATTCAGAGGTTTGAATGTTGTTGGAACTCTAGGTATTCAGCATGTATATCACCATTTCCCGCAGTTAGAAATTTCTCAAGCTGAACGACATTACAAGCGAGTAAATGATGCATTCCTAATGCATGCAGTGCGAGATATGGATAATGAGTTGCATATAAGGTTTTCAGCAGATGCTAGAATAGCAATGGCAGAATGGGCTGATTGGTTTATCCAATTTCCCACTTTTTCCTACATCAGAGTATATGGCTTCTCAGGACAGCCAGCCATGTTGCCGAGATATCCTACAGATGAAATAGCATTTATGGAATTTCTGAGGCAAGCTTATGAAGTTCATACATTTTTGCGTAGTAGATGCAAGGCAACTTTCAATTTTCCACTTGGGATGAGTATTTATAGATGCAGATCTGGAGCAGATGCCAAGGCAATCGGTAATGAATCATCCCGATATGGTCTTAAGTTTTTCAACAGGAGGTCTTCATATGATCCTCGTGGTGTTTTTGCATCACATCTTGGTCAAAATTGTACACACAAGCATGCGGTTGAAGACTTTTGAGCTAATTGTGCTAATGAGTTTGAAGTGCGAAAACGCAATTACAGCAGGTTTACTCTTCAATAGATGTCTGATATCCTATCAGAAGATATAGAGGGTTTGACAGAAAATGGTGAAGTTCTACTTCCCACATATTTCAGGGACCAAGTTGAGCAACAACCATTGCCATCAGTTAATTGGTCAATAAAAGAGAACACTTCCATTGAAGAAAGAATGAGTCGAGTGGTTAAAAATAGTTTGATATTCTTGAAGAATAAGCGGAAGGATGATATTCCGGTAGCAGAGCCGCCAATCGTACAACCATCAGAGCCTTCCACTTCCAAACCAAAATGAAGGGTTAAAGCTATGAGTGTTCTTCCAGAAGGAACAAAAATGGCTAAGTTAAAGAGGAAAAAGGATGAGTCTCCAGCTCATGTCCAGCAAGAACAACCAGCAGTTGAATCAAAAGTTCCTGTTGAACCAACACTGCATGTTGAAGCGTTACCTTCGAATCATGTCTCTCCACCTTCTTCACCGAGCACTTCTCCTATCCACATAGATTCAGAGCCAGATTCATCGGTTCGTAACTCTGATGCACATATTGGTTCATCAAGAGCTGATGAAGTTAGAACCGAGTTTCCAAGAGAGGATGGCTCATCCTGGCTTGAAAACATTCTAGGAAGGAAGAGGAAAAAGTCCTCATATCAGCTGGATTTAATAGAGCTTAAAAGCGTCTACCAAGACACACCAGACAAGAAGCTGAAGAAGCAGGTTCGCATTGAAAAGAATGCGGATGGAGAAATAGTCCTTGAAACTGCAGCACCGCCAGAAGATAGAAGTGCTGATGATATTGAGGTTGATGACTTCAAGGTTGTCAAAGCTAACCTTGGTAGGAGTACCCGGCATACAGATGTAAATCTCTTCGAGGTTGTAGCGGATAATTTGAAGGAAAGGGTGTTGAAAAATGGAGAAGACAAAGTAGCTCTCAAAGTTGAAGTTAGGCAGTTGCGGCAGTATATTTCCAACCTTTTCCATGGCACATCACAGGCTGATTTATTGCTTCCACCGAATCTGGAATCACCAGCCGATCAGCGGCATTTCAATCAGTTGGTCCTCTATGGGAGGCACATGAATAATTGGGTGGAAGAATTTGTGACTAAAGGGAGAGTTGTACTCTCAGAGTTTTATCAATTAAAGTACAACGCTCATGATTTACGCCAAGGCATCCAGGGGTTGCAGCAGACCATGGTAGAAAATAGACCGGTGTTTGAGATCATTATCTCCGACTTGAAGATTGCACTTGATTCTGTTGATTTAGCCGATGATAAGAAGACAGTTTCTACTTGGAAAGCGCAATATCTTTTCACAGTAAAAACTTATGACAGTATAATTTCAGAGTTGACAGAATGGAAAAAAAAAGTGATTGATGTCCTCAAGTTCGTCAGATCTTTTGTTTCTCAAATCCCGTGTTCGTATGAAAAAGAAGATGGTACCCTATATGATCTCAGGGAAGTGCAAGCAAAGTTCCAAACTCTCCTCCGCAGCAATTTTAATGATGATATCAGTGCCGGCAAGATGGGTCGTTTTGCCGCAATGACAGTGAAGTTTGACAAGGTTGTGGGCAAAGTTCATGAATTTCTTCAGATGGTTGCAAACGGTGAAGAAATGTTAGAGAATCATAATATCATTCTAGAGAGTATCAGTGTTCCTGGCAAAGATGCAATCAGTCGCTTTTTAGAAGATATTGTTTCCCAGAATATAAATGGATGACATCACCAAAAAACAAGAATGTACATGAGAATGTGACTCAAAAGAAAGCAACTTTAAATCAGATGTTTTTTGTTTTATAGCATTTGCTTTCATCCTAAGCTCATCCATTCTATTTTTAGAAAAGAAATCACTTTTGTGTTAGTTGGAGTTTTCTTTGCTTTAAAGCAAATCACTTTAAAGCGTTTGTTAGTTGTAATATTTGTCTTAGAATAGTAATAAAGCTTGCAAGTTGGCAAGTTAGGGTTAATCAAGGAGATTTTAGGGTCCCTACTCCTTTGATTTTAGTATAAATAAGAGCGGCCTTGTCCATTGTAAAGGGATCGACTTTTGTGATTACAAATTTGCTGTGCCTATTCTAGCCTGCAAACCTTGTTATTCCAAGTGTTTGTTCACTTTGTGTTCGTTGTAAGGAAACGGTGTTGAAGATAACATATTTTGCTGTGCCTATTCTAGCCTGCATAATTGTTATTGAAAGTGCTTGTTCTCTCTGTGTAACCTGTTCTCCGGTGTTTGATTGCTTGTTGTATGCCTGCCTTTTGCTACAGTATTGTTGTCCTGGGGTTGTATCAACTTTGTGATATTGAATAGAAGTCTCATGCCTATTTTGCTCTAATATTCTATCTCGAATCATCAAGTTTCGTCGTCAGATGTGTGGTTTTTGTAACTTTTATTTCAACTTTCATCATTAAAGTACTATGAGTGTTGTGATGTAAATCTAGGAGAAAATTGCTTAAGTTTTTGTGTTAAAACAATCTTTTCTCATCCACTTTTAATCCCCTTTGCTTTGAATTTACTTAGGAGATTAAAAGTGTCATTAGTTTATGCCTAGTTGTAGTAGAAGTTCTAAAAAGGAAAAAACCTCTTCTGCAGCGTTTAGAGTTTTATAACCTTGTGCTCGCAGCTGAGAATCAAAAAGAAGATAGGCGAAATTTGTTTTAATTTATCTTTTCAGAAAACATCAACAAAAAAGGAACTCCCCCTTCCAATAGGAGAGCAGTTTATCTGTGCATAGCTGTCCATTTCCAACTCGCATTCCAAAGGTGCGAACTGAAACGCCAACAGATTGCTAATTCCTTTGGCAGTTAGCTGCCATTGATCCTGTTACTAGATCACGAAAATGTTTATTTTTCGCTAGACTCTATGTGAATATCTCTTCTAGTACAGCACTTCCTTTGGAGGTGACTTGCGATCCAAATTTGGCTCCTGGAAGCAACAACTCACCTTTGAAAACTCTCATTTCGCACGCTATGACTGCCATAAACCTAGCCACATCATGAAAAATTGTCCACTCAATGTGGGGAAGGATGATAAGAAGGCTAACGATCTTGGGGACTTGGGGCCCTCCATCTCGAATACTAATGAAATGTAAAAGGAATTATCTAGTCTTCTTCTAGAAGACGACGAGATTGCTAAGATCTCTGATCTTTCTGAGAATGCTCAAGTCCCTAAACTCCCTCTGGCCAGCCCTTAGGCAACTGTGGTGGATCCTCAAACTATTAGTTTGCCTCAAGCCCTAGAGCATTAAGTTTCTACATCCTTTCCAATGGTGTCTAGCCCATTTGGAATTAATTCCACTGATTCCATAGCTGAGAGTTTGTTCGCTCTCACTCAACATTCCCCTTGTTGTTTGAATACTAAAGATGGTCTTCTAGAAACCAAGCTGACAAAGGATGCGCTTCCTACTCCTTTCAAGAAGGAACTCTCTTCAAAAAAAAAAAATTTGCATACTTTTGATAAGAAGAAATCCACTCCAAGCCCCTCTAGGGTTAGAAAAACTAGAAACAAGGAGAAACAAGCAAACATTGGATCGAACAAAAAAAAGCAACGGAGACCTAATCAATGAGAACTTTGTGACAAGGAAACATCAACGGAAGTAGCGGATGGAAGTCAAGGTACTTTGTAAACGGTGGGCTGCTCACCAAAATCTAAAAAATGAAGCTGGTCTCATGAAGCATTCGGGGATTAAATAATCTCCATAAGCAGGATTTACTTGCCAACTTGAGAAAAATGCATAGACCAGATATAATGTTGATTCAGGAAACAAAGATGACCATGGAAAGATTCAACAAGGTTCTACGAAAAATTATGTAGCAAGTCCAGGGATCCTGCTTGGAAGCATGGCAAATTATGTTCAGCGCCAAGAAAGGTGGTATGGAGAGGAGACATCAATTGCCTCAAATATCACCTTGCATGAATATCTAGTTGAGCTGTGTAGCTATGTATTCAGTGGAACTTGAGGTTGCATAAGAGATGAAGGCCCTCTTTGATAGCTACAAGGAGAAAAAAAATAGAAAAGAAGAAGACAGCTGAGGCAATTGCAGATGTGATGAATTATCCTCCTGATTCAGGTACCAAATTAATTGACTCGTCTTGGCCCACAAATGTGAGTTTCATCAACTACAAAGAGCTTTTGCTAGTTGCATTCATAGGGCTTCTTTGTTCTGAGTAATACTTTTGGTGTGCAACCTTCACTCGAAGGTATTGGTTGGAACCAAGAGAAGCATCATGAGACAAGGATGGCTATCACAAATTTTTGGTATTACAACAACATGCTATTCCAAGTTGCAAAGAGCCAATATTAAGAATCATTGGTCAGTTTTGTTGATGAGGTTTTTGTGACTGCAACAACATTAGAATAAAACACAGAGTATTCTATCCTCTCTTGAATAAAGCTTCTCAGACGCTGAACTGCGTGATCGAATGAGACTGCTTCAAGGTTCCTTTTGTGTCAGGTCTTGACTGGTGTGGGATAGACTCAGTGGAATGATGTGATTTGCTAGTAATCACGAGGGGGACTTACATGGGATTACTCCTTCATGGACATGGAATTCACTCCTGGGACCCAAATTGGTGGGTGAATGAAATTCCTTCACAAATGGACAACTTGGAATTCCTAGGTTCCACTCTTGAAGAGGTGGATGATTTGGCAATGAGGCTCTAGAAAACTAATCCTAGCAAAAATCTAAAAGAAAATGCAAAAGATGGGGTAAGGGTTCAGGAATCTAATTAATGTAAATGACTGTTGTTGAAGATGGAAACTGGAACTAGTCCTCTGCTTCGTCATGAGGCAACAGCTAGGCAGGGATGGTGCTATCTTCTGAGGGGGAGAAAGGATTTTCAGACTGCTCCTGCAAGGGACATGGAACTGAAACATGCAGAACAGCCGAAGTTAGACTTGGAATTAGTTCAGGCTAACCATGCACGGTGATTTGCAAGCCACAGATCACCAATGGTATGAACAAACAGATTCAACCATTCAACAGTAATAATCTCCATCATTCTAACTAATGAAAAGCTTTGAAAGAAAATAGAAATGAAACAGCTTAGATCTTGGAGCTTATGATTTGCTTCAAAGAAGTCAGAAAACCATGCCACAATCCAAAGAATATCAAGAACACCAATCTTCAATGTCCATATATTGATTTGGGAATGTCCTACAACAATCTTGCTGATTCTTCAAAGTTCCTTTGCTCCAGAAATGAAGTGCAACAGAAAGGAACAACTAACTAACTACTTGCTCTAAGAGCCTAAGAAATGAAAGAAGAAAGAAGACCCCTTCAAATGTGGCCCCTCAGCCTATTTATAGGCAAACATAATCCAAATGAGGAGGTGAGGAGATCTGATCTCTTGAAAATCCATGCAAGCCTTAAAGAGATAGGGATGAATATGTCATAGGCTCCATGGGATGCTGCCACCTGTCCTGGATGCCACCTGCCCTGGATGAAAAGTTGCCACTTGTCCTGGACGCCAGGCTGACTAAGCTGCTTGGTAGGTAGGTGAGAGCAGTCAACTGTCTGTTTGTCCTGCTCCTTGGTCGCAAATTCCATGATGTCCTGGAGTCCTTTATCCTGAGCGCAGATTCCAGGGTGAACAAGATTTTCATGTGGAGGAATCCTTCCTTGAGCAAGGGCGCACTTTCCTTAGGGTCCTGGAATGGAATTCCTTCCTGAGTTGGAATTCCCTGTCGTGGAATAAAATTCCCTGTCCTGGATTCCTAGGTTGGAATTCCTCATCCTTGGCGTGGATTCCCGTTCTTCCTGATGGATGGTGAACTGTACTTTTGTTCTTGGCCTTCCAAGGATTGATCCTCTTGTCCGGAACTGAAGTCCTTGATGTGGAACTTGAAGTGTTGAAAGGAGTTCCAGTCTTTTATGCAAAGTCTCCCTATTGTTGAACTGGAATCTTTGATGTTGCCTTGTATCATTGAGATGTCTAAATCTTTCTTTTCTTCTTGTGGAATTCACATGTAGTCTCCTCGTCTGGTGTTGGAAGTAGTCCTCCTCTCCGGTATTGGAACTCTCTGATGCTTGAGATAGTCCTTGATCATCCTTCAGCTCCGTCTTCATGGAAGCCCATCCTCGTCCTAGATTCCTGTGAAACAAGGGAAGCCTCGAGTAGTCATGATGAACAAGGTCCTTAAATGCAATGTAATCAAAAGATAAAACAAGAACTAAACTTGCATAATTGATCAAATTAGCTTATGAATTCCTGAATAAACAACGGATTTTCTTCACTTTCTGGTATCCTTCACACTTGGACTAACTTCTTCATTCTAGGGTTACCAGGTATGGACAGGAGGAATTTCCAGGTCAAGGAGCAATTTCTAGGTGGTCGGGGATTTTCTAATGTCAGGGATTTTCCAATGTCGGGGATTTCCTGATGTCTTGGATTTTCTCCCTTGGAGTGATTTTGGAACTTTTTGTTGAAATTTGGCTAAGTCTTGGAATGTTGCCTCCTTGAAACCTCATTCAGATGGAAGTGTTGCAATTTTGCATTTTGTGAACAGGAATCCACTCAAGTTGAATCTTCCGGAAGGAATTGGAATCTATCTAGCATGCCTTCCTACAAGTCTTGGAGTTTGGTTATATCTTCAGGCAGGGTCAGGAGGGTCACTCTGCAGGATTTCATGAAGGTTAACATTCCATTTCGGACAGCGCAAAATTCCATAGGTGCAAGATTTTGCGCCCAAGGACAAAAACTGTCCTAGAGTGCACATTTCCACCAGTCAGGGATTTTGCGCCCAAGGACAAAAACTGTCCTGGAGCGCACATTTCCACCAGTCAGGGATTTTGCGCCCAAGGACAAAAACTGTCCTGGAGCGCACATTTCCACCAGTCAGGGATTTTGCGCCCAAGGACAAAAACTATCATGAAGCGCACATTTCCACCAGTCAGGGATTTTGCGCCCAAGGACAAAAACTGTCCTGGAGCACACATTTCCACAGGTCAAGGATTTTGCGCTTTTGACCCTACCTGTCCAGTTTCCAGGATATTAGGCTAAGGACTTATCTTTTCTTCAGTTTTGAGTGGGGTTTCAGTTTTGCAGTAGGTACACTTTTAGCTGTTTTTATGGGGCTTTCGTTTCTTCCATCCCCTCAAGGAATCTCATTTCCCTGGTCAAAGAAAGAGCTCGTTTCTTCCATCCTTCGTTTCTTCCATCCCCAAGGAATCTCTCCTTTTCATGGCGGGATACGGAGTTGGTGAATTCAGAATCTTTCGTTTCTTCCATCTTTCATTTCTTCCATCCCATCAAGGAATCTCATTTCCCTGGTGAAAGATAGAGCTCGTTTCTTCCATCTTTCGTTTCTTCCATCCCCAAGGAATCTCTCCTTTTCATGGCGGGATTCGGAGTTGGTGAATTCAAAATCTTTCATTTCTTCCATCTTTCTCACGGAATCTCCCATTTTCATGGCGAAATATGGAGTTTTCGTTTCTTCCATCCCTCTCAAGGAATCTCCCATTTGCATGGCGAAATACGGAGTTTTCGTTTCTTCCATCCCTCTCAAGGAATCTCTCATTTTCATGGCGAAATACGGAGTTTTCGTTTCTTCCATCCTCCTCAAGGAATCTCCATTTTCATGGTGAATTTTTCAGATAGTCAGGGAGGAATTTCCTAGGTCGCACATTTCAGTACCAACAGGATTCCTTCTGTCTAGGTCGCACTTTCCAGGTTGAACTGGATTCCTGACCAGGGGCGCAAAGTCCACCTGGTCAGGGAAGAATTTTCCAAGTCGCAAAATCCACCTGGTCAGGGAAGAATTTTCCAAGTCGCAAAATCCACCTGGTCAGGGAAGAATTTTCCAGGTCGCAAAATCCACCTAGTCAGGGAAGAATTTTCCAGGGCGCAAAATCCACCTGGTCAGGGAGGAATTTCCAGGTCGCAAAATCCAGACAATTAAGGAGGAATTTCCTAGGGTGCAAACTCCTGTAGGAAAGAGGATTTTCCACCTTGTCGCACTTTCCTGATGGTCAGGGAATTTCCTCTGTCAAGAATTCCTCCAGGACAAAAAGTCGCAGCTTCAAGGTGGGTCTTGGAATGAAATGATCCTTGAATTCCTTGTTTTGCAAATTTCACTAAGTGAAGGAATTTTCCTATCCGGAACTCTTGCAAGGTAGAAGGTCGCCCTTTTGGAGTGGGTGAAGGAATGTTCAATTCAGGAATGTTCCTGTCAAGTTTAATCCAGTTCAGGAATTCCTTCCTGAGGATCTTGGGTTTTCCTGCATTGAACTGTGGAATTTCTATTCACTCTAGATGAAGCTTCTTGACATTTGAACGAGGATTTATACCTTGGAACGAGGAACTGCCTCTTTTATCATGGAACCCCTATAGTCATCTTTGGAATTTTCCATTACTTCAAGTCAGGGATCGATGAGTTTCGACAAGGAATGACAAGCCCTCGGTGCACTCCAGACTCTAGATTTAGAGCCCTGGAACAAAAATCATGGTGGGTTTTGGAGTAGGACCCTAGACAAGAACTTAGGACAAATACCACCGGAATGGAATTGCGAACAAGGACCTCTAGATTCTGAAGTTTGAAACATGGATTGGAACTGTGGAACAAGAATCCGGATAGACCTTGCAACGGGATTCTGGATAGGAACTTTGGAATAGGATTCCTGTTCATCAAGGAGTTTTATGCTGAGGGCAAATGATTTGGACCCTTTTCCATGGAATGATGGACTCCTTCCATGGACTGGCCAGATTTAATCGAGGAATGACAGGTAGGGCATTATTCATCCTCAGGAGAGTCGCCCTTTTCTTCACTACTTCAAGCACTCCTAACGTTCCCTGTGAGCTAACTGCTTGGGCATTCTTTCCTAGCTTCATGGATTTGGGGGCAAGAAACGGCAAGATCAAAGCAAAAAACGACGGCGAAAGCAAGCAAAAGAGGGGGTCCCCATTTGCAATGGGGTGATGTGTGAAAACATCACAAGTTCCTTGATTGTTGCCAAGAAAGGGTTCAAGGCACCTAGTCAACAAGATTTGGGGGGTGGGGATGCGGGGCGGGGGCGGGATTGTTGGAGGAAGTCATGAAAAATACTATTGTGATAGTAGGAGATCAAAAGAGAATTTGACATAAAAAGAGTTGCAATGTTTTGCCTAATGGGTGGACAGATGGCAAGAACCACACATTGATCAACTTCCTAACTGGCCTCACATGAATAGTTGGTGTATCAGTTCATGCCTCCTACAAGGTGAACAATGTTAAGAGACTTTGTGCAACATGTTGGGAGAGGTGGCCATGAAAGTGGGTGTTTGAGTATGTCGTCCAAGTTTTGACTAATAATGCAGCAGCACATAGAAACAAGAAGACTTCTTGAAAAGAGGCTTACCATTTTTTTGGAGCCCTTGTGTTTCTCAATGCATTGATCTTCTTCTTGAGAACATAGGCAAATCAGGATAGGTGAAACCCATGGCTGAAGAGGCGAGAAATAACAAACATATCTACAACCACCCTTGGGTGCTTAACATGATAAGAAAGCACACCAAAAAGGAGCTTGAGCAATCAGAAGTCACACGATTTGCCACCAATTTCATCACACTATAGAACATTGTAGCCTCACTAACATCTCTTGAGCAAATGTCTATGAGCATTGGGTGTTTGGAGTCTCCATATTCAAAGAAGGTCGAAGGGGAAAGGGTCGTGAAGACCATTGTTGATGATGTGTTGCAAAGAGCATTGATGAGATCCACAAAACAACTTTAAACTTAACATTTGTGAACTTGCAAAATAATTGACTCCAATATTTTAGAAGTTTGTAGAACTTATAAATTTTTTTTTTTTATTATTTTCAATTACTTTTTATTTGTTGTTTTCATTCAAATTTATATTAATCTTAATTTTAAAAATCCATACTATTTTGTTTTAGGTTACAAAACCTTTGGTCAGGGTTTTATGCTTGGTGGATGGGGGGGGAGAAAAACCCAGTCAGTTATCTATATAAGGCCATGGACAAAGACGAGGCAATCTAATATTACAATAAAAAAAATAACAGAAAATATGAACCCATTTGATGGATAATTGACCAAAGGTGGAACAAGCAACTCCACCAACACATGCTATTACTTAAATCCCAAGTTTTTCTTCTCCAATTCCTTTAAGGCCAAAAGGAGGTCATAGATGGCCTCACCATGAGCATAGGGAGGATGACACTTAACGAAACTCTTGCAAACACAATACTTGACGAGTTACATATTTACATGGGTGCCCTTGTACGAAGGGGAGGTTTTCTTGACCTTTATAAATTAGGAGAATGATCCAACAGCCAAGTTAAAAATACCGAGTTCTTCAAAAGTTCAAACATAGTTTCATAGATGGTAGACTTGTTCAATAAGTGCAATTCTAGTTTACTTGTAAAGTTATAAATGATCTCTTTACAAATCTGTGGTGAGAAGATTATGGTGCAAAAACACCAAATTTTCAAAGCATAGCCATCCACATGTTGTGCCAACCTTGTAGTGCTTCCAGATGTGAGCACAATGTGAACATGTTTGAGCCCACTCACATGAAGAAGCACAATAAATTAACCCCAAAGTGCATCAGTGACCTCATTTTATGCTATGCAACCTTCATCTTTGCGCCAAAAAGGTTGAGGTGAAGGAAACTCATGATATGATTGGCTTGGATGACATCGATCCGTATTTGGATTGGATTGCCAAGGATGTGGAGCCTATGTTTACCGAGAAGATCACTAATTTTGTGGGGGAAGCAAAGGAAGGGCCAGCAGAAGTAAAAGCACAGGTGCAAGCAAAAGCGGAAGCAAAACATCACAAGGGGCTGCATTGGATGATGATAGGCTGATATTGTTCTTGAGGAGGAATCTTTACCATCTGTTGTGACGTTTTCACACATCGCCCCATTGCAAATGGGGACCCCCTCTTTTTTTGGCCTAGTTCTCGTTTTGCTTTGATCTTGCAGTTTCTTGCCCAGATCCATGAGGCTCCTGAGGGATTTCCATGCACTTAGCTCACAAGGAACATGAAGAATGCTTGGAATAGTAAAGAAAACGATGAATTTCCTCAGGATGAAGGCAATCCTAGTAAATTGGTCAATCCATGGCAAAAGTCCACCATTTCATACGAAAGGTCCAAATCTTTCACTCTGTCCATAGTTCTAATCCAGGAGTTTCTGTCCATATTTCCAGTCCAGGAGTCCCTGTCCACAGTTCCAATCCAAAGCTCCAATCCAGAAGTCCAATCCAGTTTCTTGTTCCAAGGTCTATTCGGATTCCTGTTCTAAAATTCCAAACCAAGGTCCTGAGTGTGACAAAGCTTGTCATTCCATGTCGAAGTTCATCATTCCATTGAAGAATCCTGAATTCCTGACTCAAAAACACGGAGAATTCCACAACACAACTTTGGGAAATCCTTAGCAAAATTTGGAAAATCCTTGTCGAAACCACAAAATCCTGACTCTAGAATAGAAGTTCTCAGATAAAACCCCATCAGAAGCTAAGTCCAAATCCATGGAAATGGGGGATGTACGCCTCAGAAATTCCATGACACCCTAAAATGCGACCTTGGTCTGGAAGGAATTCCTGAATGAAAGATTCCTAGCCACAAGTGGAAATGCACTCAGGAACAAGATTCCTTACCACCATGAAATTTTGCGCTCAACAGGGAAATTCCCTGAGGTCATGGAATATGCGCCTAGGATGAAGGACTCCCTAAGCCTATGGAAAATGCACCCAATCCTGGAAATCATTTTGAAGTTTTGCTAATCCTTGTCAAATGTTGGAATTCCTTGACTCAAACTTGTAAAATTCCTCCTCCAATCTGAGAATTCCAAGTCAAAATGAAGGGTTTCCTTGGCCAATGTGGTAGATCCTGGTCAAATTTCCATCATCCCATATATCCCTTAAGTCCTCCACTCTAATTCCAAGACAGGGTAGAAATTGCGACATGAATGAGGAAGTAGTCCTCAAGGAAGATTCTTGGATAGACTGGAATATGCGCTCAGGGTGAAAGATTCCTAGACAAAGTGAAATTGCACCACAGGAACTGGATTCCAGGACAGACTGGAATATGCGACCTAGATACAGGAATCCATGACTAGCAGGAATTTGCGACCAGGAACTGAGAATTCCTGAACACCCTGGAAAATGCGACCTTCTGTCTAGAAGGAATTCCTGACGATGAAAATTCCTGAACACCCTGAAAATTGCAACCTTTTGTCTTGAGGAATTCCCATAAGGAATTCCACAACTGAAGATTCCAGGACTTGGTGAAATTTCAACAAATGAATTCAAAAAAAATCATTCCCAAGTAAAAGATTCCATGCCACTGAGAAAGTTGTGACCTTGTTCTAGATATTGGATTTCCTGAACAGACTGGGAAGCGCGCTCAGATTAAAGATTCCAATTGGGAGTGAAATGTGCGCCATAGGTCAGGAATCCTTAACAGGGAGGAATTTGCGCCCTGGAAAATCATTCCCTGCCAGAGTGGAAAGTGCACCTCAGGGTGGAAGATTCCTAGACCCACTGGAATTTGCACTCTGCATTGGGAATTCCTGAACCAACTGAAATATGCGCCCTAGACATGATTCCCGAAGGTCAAGGAATGTGCGCCCAAAGATAAGGAATCCTTGACACAGAGGAATTTGCGCTCAGAAGGAAGATTCCTTGATACTATGAAAATGCGCCTAACTCTTGGGAAGGATTCCTCCACATTCATGAATCCATGACACTGAGAAAATTGCGCTCAAGGATAAGGATTCCCTGACAAGCTTGAAAATGTGCCACCGCCTGAGGAAGAAAAAGACAAAATTCCAAGTCGGCCAGGCTTTGGCGGTTAGAGGAAAATGACAAAATCAGGACACTGGGTCATCCATTCCCAGTCGGCCAAGTGTCCCTAGGGCTTGAACGCCTATATATAAGGGAGGACGCCCAAGCCATTTCAAACCAAGTCCAAAGCAAATCCAAGCAGAAGTTAGGCAGATTTCAACACTCAAGGAGCAGACCTCTTTATTTGAAAGCATATTTCATCGAAAGGAAGGTAGATCCCACCAATCCCAAAGCAGAATTTATCATTCAGGTGCAGAATTAGACCATCCAAAAGGCAGATTTCCTCATAAGAAAATCCTCTTGGAAGAGCAAAAATCTCTTCCAAAGGATGAAGCATTCTATAACTTAGTGGAAATCTTGATCATGGAGTGAACGTCCAAGACTGAAGAATCCACGACCTCTTGGATTTTGCGACCTGGAATTCCTGACTGAGGAATTCCTGTCCAAGGAATCCTGCTCCACCTTCCATATGCGCCCTGCCCTAGAAGACCCTCCTATGCATGTCTGGTAACCTTGGAAGGAAGGAAAAGTTAGTCCAAGTGTGAAGAATACCAGAAAATGAGGAAAATCCTTTATTTGTTCAGGAGTTCATAAGTCAAATTTATCAAATCTTGCAAAATCATTCATGTTTCATTTCAAATTACGTTGCATTAAGGATTTCATTCGCCTTTGCTATTCAAGAGTTCTCTTTCTTTTGCAGATGTTGAAGACAAGGATCAGTTCCATGAGGAAGGTGCTCGTTGATTCAAGACATTCAAGACGCAGAGAGCTTCAGATGCTGGAGAAGGAGATTATCCTACGTCAAAGAGACTTCACAAATCCAGAACAGAACATCACTCCATTCCAGTGCCCGCCTTTTCCCCCCTAACACTCAACATGATTGGCATAGGGAAGGGAACACCAGGGATTCCAATTCTGTGACAAGGAGACTTCGCAGGAATGCTAAAGGAAGATGAAATTCCTTTCAAGACTCCAATGACACAGAGAATGCTAGCATCAAGGACAACATGATACACTTCGAGTTCCACCTCAGGGACTTCAGTTCCGGACAAAAGGATCAATCCTTGAAAATCCAAGAACAAGGGTATTGTTGTGACCTAATCACACATCGCCCCAATGCAAATGGGGACCCCCCTTTTTTTGAGCTCTGATGCTTTGCATTAAGTCCTGGATGATGTCTTTAGTTTGTTTCATGATGAAGTCAGTGGTTGTTTGAGTTCTTTGTCGAGTTTCTATTCAAGAGTCATTTGCTTTCGTCCTGATGCATGTTTGAGATCCTAAAAATGACTAAGTCTGAAATCCTGAAAATCCTGAAATTTGACTAAGTCTGAAATCTGGTGGATCCTCCAAATTCTATAATCTGCATGTTAAATCCGGTGGGATTCGAGACCTATCTCAAACATCCTGAAAGATATATTGAAAAATATTTAAAGTATAAGAAATTCATCTTATACTTAAATATATTTTTCAATATACCTTACCCTAAGAAAGTTACAAAAAATGGCTAAGTATTCAAGAGGATTCAAATTCTTCAACCAGTGCGCCCTTATGAGAGCATTCAACCGAAGCGCAAAATCATGATCCAATGCGCCTCATCCAATGCAACCCATCCATTGCGCCATTCTAGCATAAGGTTGAAGTGAAGTTTTAGGGGTAATTTTAAGAGGAGATCAAAATCATGATCCGTTGCGACCAAGGTGAAGAAGTGTATCTTGAGGATAGAAGTGCAAACTTTCAAGAGGATCTAAAACCCTCATCCATTGCGCCACATCTGATGCGCCATTTTAGGAGGTGATGATAATTTCAAAACACATTTTCAACCAAGCACCAAAATGTGGATCCAATGCGCCCTTATAAAAGAGGTTAAATTCAAGTTTTTGAAACATTTTCAGAAGATCCAACACGCTGATCTGCTGCGCTTGATCCAATGCGCCCTCCTTGAAAGGTGAAAATGATGATTTAAACAAGTTTTAAGAAGGGATCAAAACTCCTATCTGCTGCGCCAATACGTGAGATTTCAAAATGCTCAACCAATGCGCCATCCTTTAAGGAGGTTTAACTTAAGTTTTTGGACCTTTTTCAAGAGGATTCAAAATCTTCATCTGCTGCGCCAAGGTGGAGAAGGCTGTTTTGGGTGTCGACATGCAAATTTTATGAGGTTTTAAGGAGAGATTGAAATCTTGATCTGCTGCGCCTTGATGAGAGAGGGAGATGATAATGAGTTTCAAGAGGCATTTCAACCAGAGTACTTAAAGAAGAAATGTAAATTGCAAGTGTTATAACATGTTTCAAGAAGATTCAAAATGATGAACTAATGCGACCACCTTGGATTGAGGTCAAATTAAAGTTTTATGAAAGTTTCAAGAGGATACAAGATCCTCATCCAATGCGCCCATTGTGAATAAGTATAAATTGAAGTTCTTTTGGCAGAATTTGAGAGATCAAAACCTCCATCTAATACGCCCACATGAACAAAAGACCAAATTTGTCAACCAATGCGCCACTACTAGGAAGAGGATCCAAAGTCCTCATCTAGTGCGCCACCTTAGTGAATGTTAAAGGGAGATTAAAGTTGCCATCTGCTGCGCCAAAAACCAGAAGATTCAAAACTCCTATCTGCTGCGCCATTGAGAAGGAAGAGGATTCAAAAGACTGATGTAATGCGCCACTCATAAGTGAGGATGAATTGCAAGCATTATGAAATCTTTCAAGTGGAGAACAAAATCCTTACCTAGTGCGCCACTCCCATATGAGGTTGATTCTAAGTTTTAGAAGTCTTTTATGCAAACAACTAAGCCATGATCCAATGCGCTACATTTAATGTGATGCTTGGTTTGAATGTTATGATTGCTTTCATGTGAAGAACCAATTTCCCATCTAATGCACCTAAGTTAGAAATGCATGAAATGATTCTTATGTGTTACGAATTTATGTTATAAAGCCAAGTGATTGATATTGCTTCTTTGTTTGTGTTGCAGGAGCGTGGATGGAGCTAAGGAATCATCTAAGGAGCAAGTGCTTGGAACCACCGATAAGTGAGGTTAGAAGGTCATGTATAAGGAGAAGTCATCATGTAGCTGCTCCAAAGGAACCTTTCATCATCATGATGCTAGAACACTTCATTATCAGTGATATCACCTTCAACATCTATCCATTAAGTTCCAAGTTTTATCAACTTCAAAGTATCAACTAGCTTCTTCATCAATCATCACTTCAGGGTCAACATGGCAAGTGTACTACCTCATCTCCATCATCATCGAACATTCCAAGACACTTCATCCATCTAGCTTCAAGTGCTCTCAATCTTCAAGTCTTTGAGGAGTCTCCTACTCCATGTTATCAAGTATCAGCATCATCATCCTCACTACTCACCGTGAGAAATCATCCAAAGAAAATCAACTTATATCCTACAAGAAGAAACATCACAATGTTAAACAAATGAGCAACATCTATCATACATATCCAGTTTACAAGAAGATGAACAAGGCAAGATCAACAAAGTATTCTCAAACATTCAAGATCAAAGCAATTACATTGAAGACATCATTAAGATGATACAATTTGGGAATATGCCTACAAAATAAATTGAATAAACAGTTGGAATCCATGAGAGTTGCTGAGATGGCACCTACGCGGCATGTACATCATCATCAAGCCAATTATGTTTCACCACATCATTTCACTACAAACTTATCTTCTTCGAAAGTGTGCCTTCATTGCCTCACTTCTGTACTAAAAATAGCAAGTTGTTGTAACTACCTATTAAGGTGGCATGATCTGGACCCTTGGCTATCTAGATTGATCCAAGCCATTCATTGTAATCCTGGAGCTCTATATAAAGGCCTTGTTGCCTCATGTGTAAAGTTAGAAGTTCACAGGCAGTAGTTCAGTTGGTAGGAGTAGAGTAGATTAGAAGAGACTCTCGAAATTCTCTGAGAGTACTTGGAGTTGTAAATATTTCTCAATATTAATGCAAAGACATTGGAACTTATTTGGTGTTAAGTGTTGTCTTGTGGAATAACATGGTTTCTTGTATCTTGATGAAGTGGAGAGATGTTTCAAATTAGATTAGAAATAGATTAGTAGCTCTTTGATGTAATGCATGTATGTATTGGATATTTAATCAACTCCTAGCTCATGCATTTAACATTCATCGTTGGTGAAGTGTTGTGTAAAGCTAGTTTGAGCCTAATCATTTGCTTAAGTTTGATTGTGGATGCTTGTTTGAACTGCGTCGTTTAATGGGTGCTTATACGAGCGTTCATGATATGAAAACCTTTCGTTTACCTTAAGAGATTGCACCAACTTCATGTAGTTGTAGGCACCCTTGGCAAAGTGGAGTTAGGTTTATTCAAGAGTTTGTCTATTCATGCATCATTATTGCTTCATTGACCTTAAATTAGCTCTCAACCCTTATCTTTTTCCTTTTTTTTATATCATTTGATACATCGTGAATACTTCATCCACTCTGAAAGGAGAAACAAGTTGAATGAATGAAGAAGAAATCTACGTAAGTCCCTTTGTGATAGTCAGTAAGATTGCATGTAATCACTGAGTTTATCCACCATAAGTATAAAAAAGGAACCTTGGAGTTACTTCACTGGATCACATAGCTTAGCCTGTGGAGAGCTTTATTCAAGAGAGAGTGATTAGACCTAGTCAGGTGGTGCCCAGGACGGGTGGCAGCTTTTCATTTGCCAAGAGGGGTGGCAGTCTCACCTACCACTTTTTAGGGTTTCTGTCTGACCTAAGTTTGGTGCGGATTTCAAGGAAATCATATTTCCTCCCCCCTCCATGTACTTTTGTTGCGTATATAAAGGTTGGGGCACCTCATTTCAAAAGGCCTTGTTTTCCTCTCTCATTTTTCATGCTCTAAGAGCAGGTAGTTAGTTTTCATTCTTGTATCACTCCATTCTTGGAGCAAGAAACTTCGAAGGATCAACAAGATTGTTGTAAATCATTCTCCAAATCAATATATGGTCATTGTAGATTGGTGTTTATAGCATTCTTGGATTATGACATGGTTTTCCTGATTTCTTTGAAGCAAATCTTAAGCTCCAAGTTCTAAAGTTGTTTCATTTCTTCTTATTTTTTCGCTTTTATTAGTTAGAATGATGGAGATTGTTATTGTTGATGCATGATTGAAATTGATTGTTCACACCATTTGTGATCTGTGGCTTGCAAATCACAATGTATGATTGGTCTGAACTCACTTCAAGCTTAACTTCGATTGTTTCCGCATGTTTCAGTTCCATGTCCCATGTTGGAAGCAGTCTGAAAATCCTTACTCGCACCCTAGAAGATTGCACCATCTCTGCATAGTTGTTGCCTCATGACAAAGCAAAAGCGTGGTTCCAGTTTCCATGGATCAACAGCAGTCCTTTCCATCAGTTAGATTCCTGAACCCTTATCTTTCTTTTTGCATTTTGTTTTTAGATCTTCACTAGGATCAGTTTTCCAGAGCTTCATTGCCAAATCAGACGCCTCTTCAAGAGTGGAACTTGGGAATTCCAAGTTGCCCATTTGTGAGGAAGTTCCATTCATTGACAAATCCCAAGGAGTAAGGAGTGAATTCCATGTCCATGAAGGAGTAATTTCACGTAAGTCCCTTTGTTATTACCAGCAAGATCACATCATTCCACTGAGTCTATCCCTGTGCACGTCAAGACCTGACATTCAAGGAACCTTGGAGCAATCTCACTCGATCACAAAGTTCAGCGTTTGAGATGCTTTGTTCAAGAAAGGATAGAATACCCAGTGTTTTATTCTAATGTTGTTGTGGTCGTAAAACACCCATCAACACCATCCAAATCAACAGCACAGCCAATGAGGAGCTCTAGTCAAAGAAGAAATTTATAAAATATTTTATGGATTTGTAATTTTCTCTGATGATGATCAATCATCATATCATATATGACACCATAATGTGCATTGTACTCGTTTTTGGTCTAAAACTAACAAAAAAATACCTGATTTCTCTAAATTCAATATTTTGCATGTTATTTAAGTTTATTTTATGACTTTATGTATTTTGTTAATATGCTAAGTTTTTGCCGAGTCCATGTCGAAAGTTTGGGCTGCCCAGTTTTTGCTGAGCTTGAGTTTTAAAACTATGGTAATAATTATTTAAACAACATTAACCCTCGAGAATGAGGGTTTTACTTGACAATTTATTTCATAAATACCAAATAATAGTGACAGGCTTAGCAGAAAGGATAATGTAGTGCAAGATGAAGGCCATCCTCCTGTTGCAATCCTCAAGTTTGAAGATCCATATTTTATTTATGCTTTTGAGGAGGTTCTGGTTTCATTGATACAGGAGATAAGAAGCTTTATAGGTAAGGATCACTGCCACAGCACTATGGTTGAGATTAGACTCAAATGGAAAGGTACAGGATCAATTGGACAGTCTGCAGCACAAACTTGCTGGTCTCACCTTACAATTGCCATGGACATGGCTTTACCTCAGCAAGACATTAATCATGTTTTATTGTGGTGATGATCATTCTATGCTGGGATACCTAAATAATATGCATATCTAGGAAAATACATTTGCCAAGCAATCCTATTTCTTGTTTTTAACTTTGTACTGTCTTGGCCTTTTGTGGGGCATCTACCATGCCTTTGTTTTGTGTTTTTGTAACTGAAACATGTTCTATTATGGGTTTCTAGCACAAATTCCTCTCTGGTGCATTCAACAGTGAGTCAATATGTAGTGATTTTGGGTTTCAGGCCCAATATTATGTAATACTAATTTTCTAATTTCCCAGAAAAAAATGCAAGAATTATCTCCAGCGTTGAGATTACCTTTCCTCCAAGGAATGCTCCTGTATCTGCTGCAATGATGCTGCTAAAAGACATTAATGTTGCCACAAGACCCACAGTCCATTGTGCCTGACCACCAAGCAGCACAGGCCATAATGCTCCTATTTCTGCAGGACGTCATAAGAAAGTTCAGAACATTATTTTTCTGTCCTTTTACAAATTCAGAAAATAATGCTAAGCACATTGCGGCTACTATGTAATTCTTAAGCAATTTCTACTTCAGCAATTCACTCTGTTACAAATACTTTTCATGTCTGTGCCAAAGCCAAAAGATTGTTGGATGTTTGATAGTCCCTAGAGCTAATGCAGTTATCTTAAATGCTTTTATTCTTTCTTATTTTCTATAAACCATGTGTATCTATAGTAATCAAAAAAAGTAACAAAAAAGCAATACACAGTTATACCAGAAGCTATCTACACTTATATCATGGACTGTGGAAATATCATGTCTACAAAAAAAGTAACATCGGGCTAAATGCTTTCATCAAACTCTAGTAAGTAAACCAAATTCTACAGCAGAGGAAAAAAGAAATTGCAAGAAATGTCCAACTGACTAATAAAGTCTAGCAAAAGAAGAATATAACATATGAGATAAATGACAAACAGTGAAGAAACCCAATAAATACCATGGTTAATTTATAACTAATACGTGGTAGGGTCCTATGATCAGGAAGCAAAGGGTGCATGTTATTACCTACAGAGTTTTTGATACCAATAGAACTCTCGGAGAAATCCAGCAGTGCAAAACAATGTTCGTACTTCATCCAAACCATCCAAGAAAAGAATCCTCAAGATTCAGTAAAGAGAAATTAATCTCTTAACCTTGACTGGGTAAGATATCATTTTGCCAATAGAAAGGATGATATGGAAAATGCTTTTCCTAAAGGCAATGAGCAATTAACTTCTTTTTTTCATGTTTTTTTTTGTCTGGTAAATTCCCCTTTTTCAATTTTGTGGCAACCTTCAGCATGGATGTAATGTCCCCTTTTTCTCAGAAGTTGTAAATGAATATGTGTTAGCTTTTTTTGCATTTCCCAAGGCTGATTTTCATTTAAAGGAAATTAGACTTTTAAAAGGATATTAAAACTGGGATATTTATTATAAAATTCTTTACCTTTAAGGGTTGTGGGCGTTGAGTATTGTGGGCCCCTCTTGTTTTGCATGCCTATTCTGGCCATGCGTGTGAGTGGGGAACGCTCTTTTTGGGCCTTATTCATTATTTCTTTTGCATGGAGTGGCTGGAGGAGTGGGAGCGCTCCTTGGTGGAGCATTGATTGCAATTCTTTGCATGAGTGTGAGGATAATGGTGGTTATATTGGAGGAATCGGGCATTTTTGCCTCTCTTATGCAATTTCTGATTTTGGAGACTATCTTCTTGAGTGGCCTGGCTGTTGAGCAAGGTTTGAAGGTGTTTACCTCAGATTCGCCCAGTTTCGATTGTGTGAGATCAATCCTAGCCGGTACTATCTGGTGATTTCACTTCAGGAATCATATTGGAGCATAATGGAGTCGACTTGCAGTTGTGGGATTTTATCAGTTTTTGATGTATTCTAGTGATCTCAGATGGAGCTGGTATTTTACCTTGATTTTTGGTGTGATCCTTGTGACTTTTTGGAGAATATTTAACTCTGAGTTAGAGATTACTTTGTGTGACTTCCTAGTTGCAGCCGTATGTTCTGTAGTGGCCGTACAACATAAAATCTCTTCAAAATATTAAAGTGAGGAATCAAATGAATGAACAAATAGAGATAGCTTTTGTCTTGTAGTGGTTATAATAGGACAAAATAGGGATGAATAAGCATTTTGCTACTTTTGGGAGATTCCTCAAACAGCAGCGTACGGTCCCAGCAGCCGTACATCTAACTTAGTACGTGGTCCTTCAAAAATTAAATTGTTCCTTGTTGGAGCCATCAATATCACTCAATGGTGTTGCCTAGGGGCAACTCTGCAACAGTCATATGTTGGAGTTTTGATGATTTGGTGGAGTTAGGAATGATTGGATGGTACCCTGGCTGCCATACCATTAGTGAATTTAATGGAGTTTCTTCAGAAGAAACACTTCAGAAGGTCCTGTTGTCACTAAAATCTGGGCAACTGAGCACAGCAAAGATCATTTCAAGCCTTTGCAGCATGATATCAGTATTTTGAGAGAAATCTGGGTGATTTGCATAGTTTTCTGGGTATTTTCAGCAGCTTGAAATGGTTAGCAGACCCAAATACAACCATGTCTGTGACACTATACGAGCTCAGAGTTGTTAGGAGTGACATTACTTCAACTGCAATATCATTTTAGCTGGGATCTAAGTTATTTTTGAGGTAGTATTTTGGTTTTTTTACCATCTTTTCCATATTCAGATGTTTTTACTACAGCAGTGTTATTCAAATAAAAAGACAAACTAATGAGTTGCATCAGATTCCCATGAATTGCATTGAGTTTATTGTGTCATAATCAAGGGTAGCTCATCTCAGTGGTATCAGAGCTGGTATCCTGCCAGCCTGTGAAGATTCTTTAACTCTGCATGCAGCAACCCAGTCCCAGGGAGAGAAGGTATCAGCAGAGAGAAGAAAGAAAGTTGAAATCTGCAGTTATCTCTAATACTGTCGAAAAAGAGACAATCATGGCAGATAGAGACAAAGAGAACTGACCACTTGAAAGCCAAGGTAAAAAGATGCAGAGAAAGTTTGACCAAACGTATGAGATGATAGCCAGACTATTGAGCAAAATGGATCAAAACTTAACTCAGGGCACAAGAAACAACACTGAAGCCAGCAGCTCGCAGAACAATGGAGCATGAAATGATTATGTAAGAACACCTACCAGGATCTCAGTGGGATCAGCTGCAAGACCTCTTGAATCTTTTGCAAATAGAAGGGAGAAAATGCCACCTGAGCAGGAGGAAAGAACTACATTCACTGATGATATCATGGTAAATCATGATGAATATATGACACTTTCTGATCTTGTCTGTAGAAGCTTAACATTTGATCAATTTCTGAATCAGAAAAAAAAGAAATGGTGGAAGACTGAATAACAGGGAGAACAAAGATTACAAGCATGCTCTGAGTAAAGTGTCTATGGACCGATTTGATGGGAGTGGAAGATGTACTACAAGAGCTTGGGTTCAAAAGCTCGACACTTACATTACCCTGAAGCCTGTGCCAGAAGAGACAGCCTTAAACTTTGCAACTTTACACTTGGATGGGGTTGCCTATGAGTGGTGGTATCATGGCCTTGTGACACAGGGTCACAACCTAATTACAACCTACGATAAGTTCACCAATAGACTCATCGAGAGGTTCGACAAGCAAGATCCTAAGCAAAGCTTCAAGGACCTAGCACAGCTGAAACAAACCAACACTATTGATGCATACATCACTAAGTTTCAGAGACTTAGCATAATGGTTCCAGACATTTCGGAAAGAAGACTCATCTTTCTGTTTGTTGAAGGACTAGCAGAACCAATTAGAGGGTGGCTCAAATCCTTGGACTCACAAACTTTGCAAGAGGCCATTAAAAAGGCAAGAAGCATGGAGTTTTCAGCTCCAAAGGCCAAGATGGAAGTCAAATCTTCTCCACTCAATAAAGATAAGGAATCAACCTCAAAATTTTCCAATCAGCAAAATCCACCCATGCTGAGAATGAGTGATGAAGTCAAAAATGAGCTCAAGAGGAAAAAATTGTGTTTCACATGCAAAGAGCCATGGGCTCCGGGTCACAAGTGCTATGAGAAGGGTCAAGCACGCAATTTGGAGGTGTATGTAGATGTTGATTATGAATCAGAAAAAACAGAACAGCAAGCTCAATTCAAAGATTGTGAAGAAGTTGAGGATTTTGATGAAGCTCCAGAAGGGCCAAAAAACAAGAAAGTTGATGATGGTATTTTGCCCAACTTTCATGCCAACCAAAGAATGACCCCTTTAGGATTCGTGGTGTACTGTGTGGACAGCGAATCGCTGCCCTCATTGATACTAGTGCTACTCACAACTTCATTGATGAAGGAATTGTAGCACGAAGAGGCCTTCAGATGGAGGAGTTTAAGGAATTCAATGTTATGGTTGCGGATGGGTTTACAATCCAATGCACAAGAAGGATTCCAAATCTGAGTCTCCATTTGGGAAACTATGAGGTTAAGGATGTTTTTCATGTAGTAAGTATCGGTGATTCAATTATTGTCCTTGGCATTTAGTGGCTTAAGTCTTTGCGAGAAATTTATTTAAACCTTCAAACCAGGTAACTCAAGTTTCAAAATGATGGAAAAACGAGGGGAATGTTGAATGCTACATCACGTGTTCACACTGCAAGAAGAATGGAAGAGAAAAAGGAATACCTTTCAGTTATGCAAGCCTTACCGAATAAGCAAAGTCAAGATTTCAGTTGTAAATGGTTTGAGAAGCTTCCAAAAGGAGATGAGGAGCTGGCTGGAAAAATCACGACAGCAACAAAAAATACAAGTTCAGAATTTATTTTGCATGGAGAACAGGTAAGCCAAGGGTCTAATCATGTTTTTCAAGCAATTGATAATCCACTCTATGAAGTAGATGCTGATTTGATATGTGACAATTCATTTTTTGAGTGGGATTGGGAGACATTAATTGTTCCTAGACACTTGAGTATTCATGTTGACATGCCAAAGTTGGAAGAAGAAGATGATGTAGTTGTCTCAAACCGACATTGGGAGCAAGAGGATGATCTCAGAGAGCATGCAATGTTTGATGTTGATTACAAAAATCCTAACACCTTAGAGGTTTCATTGGTTGAAAACACTTGGATTGGAAGTGTGAAAAGCATTCTTATTCGGAGACTCCTTCGAAACAACTATTGTTCCTTAGGTACGGAGCTAAAATCAGATTATTCAACGCTGATTTCAGATATGAACAGCAGTGAAGACGTGCTTTTTCAGACCTTCCAGACCTTGGAAGTTCACTTTACAAAGGTTCATGATGCAAATTATGATAGTTTACCCTAGGAGTTTAGTCAAGACAGCGAACTTTCGCATGCTTGGGTTCATCATTCAGAGACTCTTGGAGGAAGAACAATGGTGATTGCAATTGTGAGTCAGCATGGCACAGGGTATTGGGGAGTTCACAAATCCCCTAGACTAATTTGGGATCTTGGAGTGATATTATTCAGGATGGGCCTGCGACTCTGTGGTTATGGATTGCCAGTTGCTTGAGGGCAAGCAACTTCAAGGAGGGAGGACTGTAATGTCCCCTTTTTCTCAGAAGTTGTAAATGAATATGTGTTAGCTTTTTTTGCATTTCCCAAGGCTGATTTTCATTTAAAGGAAATTAGACTTTTAAAAGGATATTAAATCTGGGATATTTATTATAAAATTCTTTATCTATGCGTGTGAGTGGGGAGCGCTCTTTTTGGGCCTTATTCATTATTTCTTTTGCATGGAGTGGCTGGAGAAGTGGGAGAGCTCCTTGGTGGAGCATTGATTGCAATTCTTTGCATGAGCGTGAGGATAATGGTGGTTATATTGGAGGAATCGGGCATTTTTGCCTCTCTTATGCAATTTCTGATTTTGGAGACTATCTTCTTGAGTGGCCTGGCTGTTCAGCAAGGTTTGGAGGTGTTTACCTCAGATTCGCCCAGTTTCGATTGTGTGAGATCAATCCTAGCCGGTACTATTTGGTGATTTCACTTCAGGAATCATATTGGAGCATAATGGAGTCGACTTGCAGTTGTGGGATTTTATCAGTTTTTGATGTATTCTAATGATCTCAGATGGAGCTGGTATTTTACCTTGATTTTTGGTGTGATCCTTGTGACTTTTTGGAGGATATTTAACTCTGAGTTAGAGATTACTTTGTGTGACTTCCTAGTTGCAGCCGTATGTTCTGTAGCGGCCGTACAACATAAAATCTCTTCAAAATATTAAAGTGAGGAATCAAATGAATGAACAAATAGAGATAGCTTTTGTCTTGTAATGGTTATAATAGGACAAAATAGGGATGAATAAGCAGTTTGCTACTTTTTGGAGACTCCTCACACAGCAACGTACGGTCCCAGCAGCCGTACATCTAACTTATTACGTGGTCCTTCAAAAATTAAATCGCTCCTTGTTGGAGCCATCAATATCACTCAATGGTGTTGCCTAGGTTATGAGGCAACTCTGCAACAATCATATGTTGGAGTTTTGATGATTTGGTGGAGTTAGGAATGATTGGATGGTACCCTGGCTGCCATACCATTAGTGAATTTAATGGAGTTCAATCAAAAGAAACACTTCAGAAGGTCCTGTTGTCACTAAAATCTGGACAACTGAGCATAGCAAAGATCATTTCAAGCCTTTGCAGCATGATATCAGTATTTTGAGAGAAATCTGGGTGATTTGCATAGTTTTCTGGGTATTTTCAGTGGCTTGAAATGGTTAGCAGACCCAAATACAACCATGCCTGTGACACCATACGAGCTCAGAGTTGTTAGGAGTGACATTACTTCAACTGCAATATCATTTTAGCTGGGATCTAAGTTTTTTTTGAGGTAATATTTTGGTTTTTTTACTATCTTTTCCATATTCAGATGTTTTTACTACAGCAGTGTTATTCAAATAAAAAGACAAACTAATGAGTTGCATCAGATTCCCATGAATTGCATTGAGTTTATTGTGTCATAATCAAGGGTAGCTCATTTCAATGGATGCCATGACTGAGGAGTATCTCTTTCGCCAAAGTCACCCAAGCTTGCCCATTGGGCTACACTGCACCTAGCAAGTCGGATGCAGTATTTACCAATTTCAACACTTTATCATGTCTCCTGGGCTTTGAATATGAGGCTCCATTTTGAAAGCCCAATTGCTTTTACCATTTGAGCTCATTCCATTCAACACCAATTATCAAAAATTCCCATAAAATGAAAGATATTGTTGCAGAGGATTTAGTTCCAGAGAAAGGGATCGAAGAAAAACATCCCCTGAACATGACACTCAAAATGATGCAAAGCAGAAGAGACTCAAATAAAAAAATTATAAGAAACCAAGAATCAATCATCTAAATACCACAAATTCGCCATGATAATCCCCTAATGGCAGCACTGGGCAAACATCACAGCCATTTTTATACATCTACATGTCTAACTGCAGAATTGGGATTGTAGTTCTTACACCCCACTGCAACCTGATACTGATATACATGCAGGCTGCGCAATAGCATACACTAAGTTCTACTTTGTGTGTATGAGCCTGTGGATACATCTAAAACTATGTTCCACGGCACTTACATGACAGGGACGGAAGGGGATGGTGGGAGGCATTTCGGGGATGGCAATCCAAGAAGCCATTTTTTGGTGATGGCAGGGGACAGCGGTGTGTGTGTGTGTGTCATTTCGGGGATGGTAATCCAAGAAGCCATTTTTTGGTGATGGCAGGGGACAGCGTTGTAGGTGTGTGTGTGTGGCATTTTGGGGATGGCAATCCAAGAAGCCATTTTTTCATGATGCCAGGGTACAGCAGTGTGTGTGTGTGTGCCCCTATATATATAAAGTTATAAATTGTTCAAAAATATCAAGCTACAAAAGTACATAGTATGATTATAGCGAATATTTAAGGAGACAAAAAATGTATACTAACGCACTGTGTGTGTGTGTGTGTGTTAATAAAAAATTATAAATAGTTCAAAAATATCGGGCTACAAAAATACATAGTATGATTATAGCGAATATTTAAGGAGACAAAAAATGTATACTAACTACAGTGTCCCTTGATTTTAGCTGAATAAATAGAACCATTGTAGAACTTAACAACTGAAAAATACTACCCAACAATCCAAATTGTTTTCTTGACGAACATAGTCACCATGTTTCCAAGTTTAGACTGTGTGAGCATATGATCTCAATGGCATATTGTTTAGAGAGAATCAAAACATATAAAGCACATCATTGTATCCAACTTTCCTAAGGTGCCTTTGGGACCAATTGTAGATTTTGTAGAAAATTTGTAATGTCCCCTTTTGGGATTACCCTAAATCTTGCCCTAGAATCACAAGTTAGGGTTACAACTTACCAAATCAAATGTTGTAAGCAAGATAAATCCTAGTTTAGGTCTATTTCAAAACCATATAAACTGCCAATGTCCTTCATAAGAGTTATATTAATTTAATCCTAAACTATCAACTTTCCAAGCAAACAGTGGATTTGGAGGATACCTTGGCTTGACTTAATCCCTGCAAACAAGCTAGAGATCAATTACAATAATAACTTATCAAATAGAGTATCATGATTAAACATCAGTAAGTCCATAGTGAATTGGTTAACCCAATTATTAAACCTTACCTTGGGATGCTCAACCATGGGGGAGCATGGAAGAGAGTGACTTGATGGGATATCTTAGCCTCCCTAGGTCTCGGGGCAGATATAGCATCCCTCTAGTCCTCATGTGGTGCATGCCATTCATATGAGGTGTCATTGTCCTTATGTGGCACATGCCATTCATATAAGGTGTCTTTGGCCTCATGTGGTGCATGCCATTCATAAGAGGTCGCCTCAGTCTCATGTGGCGCATGCCATTCATATGAGATCGCCTACCTAGTGAGGATCCGTTATCCCCTCATCTTGCCATCTTTTCCCATTTCCCCATGATTGATCTCCTTGCATTGTTACACCATGATAGGAGAGTGAGGTTACGAAGTCTGTCCTGGTAGCCAAACTCTCTAGGCCCAAAAGCAGAACCCTTTATGCTAAAGGCAAAACCCCTCTAGGCCATGTGGGCTCATTTCGTCCCCCCCCGGGTGGCGTACCTAAAAGAGGGCCCTCTCACCATTCCCCCTTTGCAATTCTCCCTTTTCCCATCATGGTGTAGGTATGTGCAGAATGAACAAATCAAATTCACATTTACAATTAATCACATCAGCAATAATAATTTACGAGTATGGTACCATATGATAATAACAAGCATAAACCATTAACCATATTATACTCCCATATGAGTATCCTACCACAAATAGATTAATGGACCATTCCTCAATTTAACGCCTTTCCTATATATCTTGATTGCAGATCTGTATATATGTTTTTCTCCATCATGTCTTCCCAAACACTCTTCTTACCTTCCTTTAATACCACTCAAAGTCTTTCGAAAGGATGCATCTCTTTGTTACTAGTGCAACCCTCCATACTTACAAATCGCACCTCTTAATAGATCGCACCCCATTCAATAACTAAATCTGCACGTAGCAAATACTATTTATTGTAATCGCAGCCTTATCTAACTGCATATCTTTATATATCAATCGCTGCTCTTGGTATAAGGCATATCTCTTGATATAAATCGCTCCTTATGAGAATCAGCCTTATATTTAACTTTAATTTGTTTCTACCTAAGCACTGCCTCTAACATATGACAATCGCTGCATTTATTTTGAAGTCATCGCTTCCTTTGATGTCTACGATTTGTCTTTGTCTTTTGTTTATTAACAAACTGCTTAGGACTTTGTCTTCTTATAATATGTATTAGATTCGCTGCCTTTGTATTCTATATATTAATTTTATATATTTATATTATTATATTATAATAATCATAATTATAATAATATTTAATTTAATAATTATATTTATATTATTAATATTTATATTTGTTTTTATATAATATAATAATATATCTTGTTAATTATTTAAATAAATATATTATATATTACATTTTAATTATATTAATATATTTATATAATAGTATTATTTAATATTATTTATTAAATATTATATATTAATAATATATGCTTGTTTAAATATTAATGCATACACAATTATCTCTACCACATTTTACGAAAGGGACTTCACCATCTTTTATCATGATGTTTAAATCTTTAATTTAAATAATGCCTTAATATCAGGATATCACAAAATCATCATATTTGGCATCAAGCAGGGTGTGTTTTGAATTTTATGTCTTCAAAACATTAGATTCATTTGTGTGAGCAGTGTGAATATTCAAGGGTGACTAGTCATAAACTATGTGTGCTCCCTTCCTCTTCTTTCCTTACTCTTCGAGTTCACAGCGGCAAGTGCAAAAATGATTGTGGTAATTGTGAGTGGCAATGCAAATGGATGAGTGGGTTAGGAATAGGGTATGTTTAGGATTCCATAAGAGGAGTGAGAGGGATTCTGGGCCCGCCACACCCCTTTCTTCTGTTTGTTTTTGAAAAATCTGGCCCTGTTTTTTTTTAATTAAAAAAGAGGGGAGGCACCTGGCTTCCCCAGGATGGTTAGGGGATGGCACAGACATCCTCAGCCATCCCTGGGACAGCCAAACATCTTCAGGCCACATCAAGTGACTGTTGTGACGTTTTCACACATCACCCCATGGCAAATGGGGACCCCCTTTTTCTCCCTTTTTGTCCTTGTTTCTGTTTTGGGGTTTTGGTTTTCTTCAAGTCTATAGGTTTGGTAGTATAGATTTGCCCATCTCTCGCCAAGTCTTGCTTACAATCCATGAACGATTAACTGAAAGAAGTCATTTATTGGCAAAATCCTGTTAATTCTTGTCAAAATCCATCATGTCATGTGAAAATTCCTGAATTGATCACTCTGAATATGCAGGTCTGAAAATGAAGATTGTCATTAACAATGCCAGAGTTGCAAAATTCATGAAGAGATTTTAAGTAAATGATAGTGAATTTGTGCCAAGGAGCTAAGGAAATTCACACTTACGAAATTCACTCACTGAAAGATGCACTGAAAGAATTGAAATTGCTTTTCACTCATTAAGTGTCAGGAAAATATTGAAAGACTTCTTGCAATTTGCACCTATTCCTGAATGAATTCTTGCAATCCCCAAATTTTCTTGTGAAAGACTGAACATTGAAAGATTGAACAATGAATAACTTCTTGCAATATGCGACTCTCACTTCTCAAGAACATCTCAAGATTGCAAGGAAATTATAAAAGATTGCAAGGAAATTGCAAGAGATTGCAAAGAATTTGTGAAAGATTGCTTGGAAAATGCTACTAAGGCAAATTATGAAAGACCACTCCAAATTTGCGCTCAAGAAGTATTGAATGACACACTAGAAATTGCGCTCCACTTATGAATGCTTGCCTAAAACTTGCGCTTAACATTGAATGAACATTACGAATTTGCGCCAAGGAACATTCTGAAAGAGTCTAAGGGAAATGCGCTCAAGATATCATCAAATCTCTGCTTTGTGAAAGAAACCTTGCAAAATGCGACCATAAATTATTGAAAGAACATGCGAATTTCAATTGTGAAAGACAGAGAAATATGCAATTTGCATAAGTGCAAGACTACCTCAAGAGAAGTGCTAAAGAATTCGTGAAAGCATACATAAAATGTGCGAAAGGAAATCGTGAAAGGTTGTAAGGAAAGTGCAACTTTTCCACTGAATTCATGAAGGACTTTAAGGAATGCCCAACTTGAATTTATGAAAGAAGTTCTAAAAGGTGCGCTAAGGAATATTGAAAGAGATGACGTCAGCAATGAGAATTTGTGAAAGAGCACTTGGAAAGTGCGACAGGAAGACTTGCAAGACTATATCAAATTGGCGACTTGGATAACATCATTGGAATAGCGATTTGAAATTGTGAATGGTTCTAAGCAAAATGCGAAATTGCAAGGAGAAGTCAGCCTGTCTTCATAGTGGAGTTGGCCAGTGCATATCATACTAAATATTGCTACCTCTCCTTTGAAGTCGGCCTGTGCAAAACAATGCAAACACTAGTGAGGTCGGCCCATAAAAGAATTCGTCAACATGTATATATACAGGTGCGTTCAAGTCACAATCTCTCAAAACAAATGCAAATCAAAAAGCGAATTTCCTCTTGATGAGCAGAAATTCCTAAAGAAAAACAGCAAATTTCTCAAGACAAGGCGAATCCACTCAAAGTGAAGGGCGAATTCTTTAGAAAGCAGAAACATTGAAAGAACAACGAATTTTTCCAATAAGTTAGGCGAATTCCTTAAAAAAGAACAGATTTTATCTAAAGTAGGTGAATTTCCTCTTGAAGGGCGAATCCACTCGAAAGGAAGCGAATTTCCCCAAAAGGAGAAGCAAATTCTTGAAAGAGGATCAAAGTTTATTAGAGCAAGAGCAAAAATTACTTAAGAAAAAGGGCGAATTTCTTTGGGAGGAACGAATTTTCCTAAGGGTGAAATTTTGTGAAGAAATAGTTTTTTAAGTGTTATTATTATTTATCTTTCTTCACAAGTATGTTAAGGAAATGCATTGATTTTCCATGAAATTTTATCCCATGTGCACAATTTGACAAGAATTCGTTGCATTTGAAGTGAATTCTTATTTAATTATTCTTTATCCTCACTTGAATTATTTGTGTTTTATAGGTAAATGGCAAATGCGAAAGCTGGATCCACTTCAGGAGTAAGGATAACTTTCATGAAGATGATACTCAAGGAGGATGCTCAATGAAGAATCAAATGTTCGGGGTGCATACAAGGAGTTCCAATGCTAGAGAAGGAAATTACTTCCAGTGACAAGGAGACTTCACAAAGTTCCGATGAAGACAAAGGACAACAGGATAGAGAACAAGTCCACATCAAGGATTCTAGTTTTGGAAAAAGAAGAACAATTCTCGGAAATTCAGGAACAAGAACCTAATTCATCGTTCATTAAGAGAATTGAGTTCAACATCAGGAAGTGAAGTTCAGGATTGCACCAAGAAGAATGCAAGAAATCCAAAGGAAGTACAGCACAAAGTTTCCAAGTTCAAAGAAGATTCAAGAGATAATCATGCTGAGGTGGCATCTAGTCGTCGTCAAATCAAATTGTGCGACATCAACATGTCTAGATACATTGAACCTAGTCGTCCAACATAGAGATAAAGATGGAGCCTTCTAGAAGATCATGTTGTTGACATCTCATTGGTCGATGGTAGTAGTAGTTTAACTACCTTCCATTATTGATGTGTTGTTTTTATCTTGGCCATTGATTCTAGAATCAATCTGGGCCCTTAGTTGTAATTTTGAGCTCTATATAAGGCTCATTCTCTTCATTTGTAAAAGGATTTTTAGATTCTTAAGAGGTTGGACATAGATTAGAAAGTTCTTCATTAGAAAAGAAGCTTTTGAAAAGTTGAAGAGACTTTGGCAAATTGTTGTAAAGATACTACCAAAACTAATACATTCTCATTGAAGATTGGTGACTATTGTGTTGTTTTGGGATGTTAGCATGGTTTCCAATTTCTTGAAGATGACTCAAAACAAATTAGATAAGTTTTAGTTGAAATTCATATTAGTATGTTTTTCTATGTCAGTCTTATTTCTATGTCGGCCTGTTTTTTATTAATGCTAATCTATGTCGGCCGTTTTCTATTTTTAGAAAACTCGCCTCTTGTACCTTGTATATATTGAGCTTTTTCGCTCATTTGTAAACATCAATTCATCAATCAATCTACTTGCATTTTTCAAATCTTTATGGTATCAGAGCCAGGCCAGGCTAGGAGCCCCAAGCACACGAGAGGTGTGGCTTAAGGGGGGGTGTTGGTGTAAGCCACACCCGGACCGACGATGGATTGGTCCAAGAGGGGCCAGTAGCTCAGTGGTAGAGCACTCCAGCAGCAAATGGAAGGTCCTAGGTTCGAGTCCTAGCTGGTCCATGTCTCAACATGGTATCAGAGCCAGTCGATTTTGGGTGACACAATTCTCTCCAAAAATCGCGAATTTCTGAGGCCGCGTTTTTGTGAAAAGGTTTTCTGCATTTCCCTTCAAGTTTTTTCGCGATTTTGACAGTTGGAACGGAATCGTCATTGGATACACACTTGGAGCGATTTTTTTCTTTCCAGTAGCGACTCCTGGTTTGGCCGCGCGTGCTCTCCTGTTGGGTCGCATTTTCTTTTTCGGCGTTTCTTCTGTTCTTTGCCCGCGTCTCCCTCTTACGGCGCGAGGTCTTCCTTCCATATCGCGCGGGGAATTTTTTTTCCTGAAAATCGCGACTTGCTGGCAACTCCGCTGGTTTTTTTTTCGCAAGTTTCTGCCCGCGATTTCGAGCCTGGAGAAGTCGCGTCCTCCTTAAAACGCTGCGCGGGGGTTCTGGGATACCTGTGTGTTCTCCACGACCTCCATTTTCTGGTTTTTTCGTGGCTTTCTACTGATTAAAATCCGCACGACTTTCTGCCCTCGCGATTTCGCGCCAAGAGGTCGCGTTTTTTCACTGTTTGTGCTCGTGTTTTTTTCAGTCTGTGAAGGATAAAGTTCTGTGTCTCGCCCTTGCACAGTGAAACGGCCGCGACATCTCTGCATTTTTCAAAAATTTCTGGGTGCCTAGGGCACGGAAATTTTTCGTCTAGGGTTTTGTACCCTCAGCATTTGACGAAAAAAAATTTCGATCGCATATTCCTTCTGGGTTTTTCGAGACCTTTCGTGGGTACCTGTCAGATTTTTTCCGTACCTCGAAGTTCGTGCCTCGTTTTCTGTGCAACCGTACCTGCCTCAGATTTTGTACTTGATTCTGTTCTGCTCAACGCTGTTCAGTTTTCTGTCATTCTCCTGCATTGGGAGACGTGCAAATGGCGTCTTTGACCAACTTGATGCTGGAGGGTAGTCAGCGATTTAATGGCAGAAACTATAATATCTGGAAGCAGCGTATGATGACTATTTTCGAGTACCGCCGCCTTGATGAATTGGTTTTGGAAAAAGAAACTCGTCCTCCCACCGCTGGTGCTGATCAGGACAAGTTTGATGATCGTAACAGAGAGGCTGTCATGCTTCTAAAGCTTTCTGTTACAGATGACCAGTTGCCGCAGATTCCTTCAGGCAAGACAGCTGCTGAGATTTGGAAGCACCTGAAGGAGCTTCATGAGACCTTTGATAAAAGTCGGGCTTTCTTTTTGAAGAATCAGTTGTTCTCCATCATGATGGACGAACGTATGTCCTTACAGGAGCATCTCACGAAGATTAAGGACATTCGAGATCAGCTTGAGGCTATCGGTCGAAAAATGGAGGAAGAGGATATGGTAGTCATCACCCTCAAAAGTCTACCTAAATCCTACGAGCACTTTGTCGAGACTCTCAACATTACGTCTACGAATGTTGATCTGAAGTTTCCTGAATTATGCAACAAACTCCTGCAGCAGGATCGCTGGAAACAACAGTTTGGTAGCAGTGCTTCCTCGTCCTCTTCTGAACAGGCATTTGCAGCTAAATCCTTTCAGAAGGATTACAGCACATTTCAGTCATCTCCATCATCACAACCGAACGGTTCCAATCAACCTCCGGGCAACCCTAAGAAGAAGAATGTGCAGTGTAATTACTGTCACAAATTCGGCCATATGAAGAAAGATTGCCGTCAGAGGATAGCTTCTGAACAGAAGAAGCAGGGAGGGTCACACCAGAAGGCGCATGTTGCTGAACTTTCTGAGCAGAAGGAATCTGCCTTTTATGCTTTTATGGCTAAAAGATCTTCAGATCCTGTCAAGACTTCTGCTTGGTACATCGATTCTGGTGCGTCACGTCACTTTACTCACAGGCGTGATTGGTTTACCGACTTTTCTTCCTTCAGTGATTCAGTTATCTTTGGCGGAGGTGAGGAGTACACAGTTGTTGGTAGAGGCACTGTTCAGATACAGTCTGGTGGAAGGAACCTTATCTTCCTCAATGTGTACTACGTTCCTCGTATGGAACTCAATCTGCTTTCCGTGAGTCAGATCATGAGGAATGCTCCTCAGTTGGATGTTGTGTTCAGTGCTCACAAGTGCTCTATTATTGATCGAGAGACCCGTCTTACTGTTGCTGTTGGTCTAGAGGATCATGGCATTTATCGGCTCATTGACACTGGTGATTCTCCTGAAGTAGCTATGGCAGCCCGTGTTTCTTCTCTCAGCACTTTGTGGCATCAGCGATATGGACATCTCAACATGCATTATCTCTCTCAGCTGTCCCGGCAGGGCCTTGTTTCTGGCCTACCTGATATTCAGACACAGCATCTTGGAGTATGTGGCGCCTGTCAAGCTGGCAAACAACATCGGACTCCCTTCAAGGATGGAGATTCTTGGCGTGCGTCTAAGGTACTTCAATTACTTCATGCTGATATTTGTGGTCCTATGAATACATCTTCAGTTACTGGTTGCAAATATTTCTTGCTTATTGTTGATGATTTTAGTAGAAAGATGTGGGTGTACTTTCTCAAACAAAAATCAGATGTATTTAGTATCTTTCAGAAGTTTAAGTCCTTGGTTGAAAAAGAGTCTGGCTGTAGCATCATCACTCTTAGGACAGATAACGGGGGGGAATTTTGTTCTGGTGAATTCTCCGACTTCTGTGATACCCATGGCATCAAACGCCAGTTGACTACACCCTACACTCCGCAGCAAAACAGTGTTGTTGAGCGTCGCAACCGTACAGTTGTTGAGATGGCTCGTACTATGTTACAGCACCGGAGTGTTCCTAATAAGTATTGGGCAGAAGCAGTTTTTACTGCCGTCTATCTCCTTAATCGCTCTCCTACTCAGGCTGTTAAGGGGAAGACTCCAGAAGAGGTTTGGTCTGGTCGCAAGCCTCGTATCAGCCACCTGAAAGTTTTTGGCTCTCTTGCATATGTTTGGGTTCCAGATGCTCAGCGCTCGAAGTTGGAATCCAAGAGTCAGAAGCTCATGATGACAAGGTACAGTGACAACCATAAGGCCTACCGACTGATCGATATTGACACTGATCGTCTTATCTTCAGCCGTGATGTTGTCTTTGATGAAGATAGAGGACCTTTTCAATCTTCTTCTTCTGAGCAGTGTTCTGAGGACCAGCTTCACAGTGTTCTTCTTCCACTAGGTCCACCTAATGGGAGGGCTGATGCAGAATCTGTTCCTGATGCTGCACTACCTGAGTTTCCTCCGGAGAATAATCCTCTTCCTGCTGCTCGTGTTGCTAATCCTGCACCTCTTCCGGCTCCTCCAGATGTTAGCACTTCTACTCTCCGGCCTAAATGGTATGCTAAAACCATTAGTGATCTCCGGGATGGTGAGCTCATTGAGAGTAGAACTTCCCGAAATAAGAGCAAACAGCAGCCTACAGTCAATTTTGCTCTCATGGCTAACATTAATAGTGTTTTTGAGCCTCAGACCTACTCAGAGGCTAAAGGTATACCTGAGTGGGAACAGGCTATGGACGCAGAGTTCCAGAGTCTTCAGAAGAATCACACTTGGGCACTTTCTGATCTTCCTCCAGGGAAGAAACCCATTAGCTGCAAATGGGTGTACAAGGTGAAATACAAAGCTGACGGAACCCTCGACAAGTATAAGGCTCGTCTTGTTGCCCGTGGGTTCTCACAGGCGGAAGGCATTGACTATGAGGAGACCTTTGCTCCTACAGCCAAAATGAGTACCATCCGGCTTGTTCTTGCCTTAGCCGCCCAGTTTGGTTGGAAAGTCCATCAGATGGATGTTAAGAGTGCTTTTCTGAATGGCGACTTGCAGGAAGAAGTCTACATGACGCAACCTCCAGGCTTTAAGGTTGCTGGTCTAGAACACAAGGTCTGTAGACTCGTCAAAGCGCTCTATGGTCTGAAACAAGCCCCTCGGGCTTGGTACATGAAAATAGATAAGTACTTGACAGATCATGGTTTTCAGCGAAGTCCATCTGATTCAAATCTATATATCAAACTTTCTGGTGATGATATATTGCTTGTGGTTGTCTATGTGGATGACTTAATCATTACTGGCAGTTCCGCACATTTGATTGCTGAGATCAAACAGGATTTGTGCCGTACTTTTGATATGACAGATTTGGGCTTGTTGCATTATTGCCTAGGAGTTGAGGTCTGGCAGACTGAGCACAGTATCTTTCTTTCTCAGTCCAAGTATGTGCGCAGCCTCCTGGACAGGTTCAGAATGCAGGATTGCAAACCTGCCTCTACTCCTATGGAACCCGGGCTTAAATTGTCAGCTCAGTCCACCTCACCAGTGGTCGATGAATCTTTGTTCAGGCAACTAGTAGGCAGCCTCATTTATCTTACTGCTACCAGACCTGACATTAGTTTTGCAGTGAGCTACATCTCACGCTTCATGACAGCCCCCAAAGCTGATCATTGGACAGCAGCGAAGCGTGTGCTGCGTTATGTGAGTGGCACTCCTGATTATGGACTTCTGTACACTCGGAGTTCTGATCCTATCCTCAGAGGTTACACAGATTCAGACTGGGCAGGTTCTGTTGATGACCGTAAGTCTACCGCTGGGTATGTGTTTAGTTTGGGTTCTGGTGCCGTCACCTGGACTAGTAAGAAGCAGCAGGCAGTGGCTCTCTCCTCGACAGAAGCAGAGTATCGGGGAGCAGTTAAAGCCGGTTGTGAGGCAGTTTGGCTTCGACGAATGCTTGTGGATATGCATGTTCCTCAGGCAGGTCCGACTCCCTTGTTCTGTGATAATCAGGGAGTGCTCAAACTGGCCAAGAATCCGGTCTTCCATGAACGAACCAAGCATGTGGAAACTCATTGTCATTACATCCGACAGCTGGTTGAAGACGGATCCATTCAGTTGCTGTATGTTCCTACCTCGGAGCAGCCAGCAGATATCTTCACCAAGCCCCTCGGTTCTGATAAATTTGTACACTTCAGGGGGTCTATAGGTGTTGTTGATAGATTGAGCATTAAGGGAGGGTATTAGTATGTTTTTCTATGTCGGTCTTATTTCTATGTCGCCTGTTTTTTATTAATGCTAATCTATGTCGGCCGTTTTCTATTTTTAGAAAACTCGCCTCTTGTACCTTGTATATATTGAGCTTTTTCGCTCATTTGTAAACATCAATTCATCAATCAATCTACTTGCATTTTTCAAATCTTTAATTCATTGATATGGTGGATTAATGTGAAGATAATGAATCCCTTAGTTCATACTTTTTGTGGATTGCTGATGGTAATTTGCAATGCAAAGTTAGCCTGAACCTCATTTTGGAATAGTCCGATTGTGGATATTTGTTCAAGCTGCGCCAACTGTGGGTATTTGAATGCATATTTGCAATATGAAAATCCTTCATTCCCTTTGAAGATTGCACTAGTTTCGTGTAGTTGTTCTCATGGCGAAACGAAACTTGGTTCAAAGGAATTTGTCTATTGAAGTATTATTCATCATTTCATTGTCCTTAGATTAGATTTCTCTAACCCTTTCCCTTTTTGCCTTTTTCTTTTAAGTTTGTTGGAAGGAGTTCCATTCATTCACACGTCCGAGGAGTAATGAATTTCATCCATGTCCACGAAGGAGGAGTGATTTAGCATAAGTCCCTTTGTGATTACTAGCAATATCACATCATTCCACTGAGTCTATCCATGTGCACATCAAGACCTGACATTCAAAGAACCTTGGAGTAAGCTCACTCGATCACATAGTTCAGCGTTTGAGATATTTTGTTCAAGAGAGGATAGAGCACTTAGTGTTTTATTCTAATGTTGTTGCCCGTCATAAAAAACACATCAACAGTGACATTCCCAGGATGCATTCCTGATTTTCCTAACAGGGGACTTCCCCTACCACCTGTGTCCCATGGACCAGGGTGGAGACCAAGACATTTGGTGGGGGCATGGGGATGCGTCCCCATGTATCCCTAATCTAAAGTCCCCATCAATCAATGCCATAACATGATGCAAACTCATGCACAAACTGATACTCATAGACTGCATAAAACAGTGCAACATTCCTTCTGGCTAATATGGAATGAATATCTAACGGTTGTTCTAAACTCCACTTGCAAAATACCAGAATAGCAGATCATTGAGGTACAGCAGGGCATTTCTCATACAAATAACATAACTTTCTTCATCTTTCTTTCCATACTTGGAACAGCTAACTAGTTTCCAGCCAAATACTTAAATACCACCATAAGAAACAGAAGTCTTGGGAATGTGTTTCTATTTTATAATAAACCCATTACATTCATTTCCCCACTAATGGACATACTGGACCTTCTTCCAGTCATCTTACAAGCCAATGGCCAGAAGTTGACATGAAGGCTGGTAGCAACCAACTCTCCCTGAATTTTAGCTCCGTAATGGATTGCAAACTAACTGCATCCTGAGTTGCAAGTTGCAACCATCCTTTCTCCTTGCCAATTGTCACCTACTTCTAAACTGTCTGTATGACAGGGTGCAGAGCAACATCTAAACCATCCTCACTCAAATCTGCATTTCAAAATTTTGAAGCCTTTGTTCCAGTTGCCTAGCCACTCCTTTTTTTCAATATTTTGCAAATAGTCACGTAATTGGCACAGACTTAATCATCTTTTTTTAAAGATGCATATATTGTAAGTACAAGGATTTATCATTCTAACACTCTTTGCTCCTACAATATTACTCTTCAAATCCAATATCTGTGTAGCAATAACCTCCTCTTGTTCAATTGATACAATGGCATGTGTTGCAGTAACTCCCCCAAGAATCTTCACCACTTCAATATTCACTGGAACAAGTCCAACCATACCCATATATTGCTATTAATCATTTGACTAGATCATCATCAGTTAGAAATCTGGAGGTGTTGCACCCAAGCCCAGCAACCTTACTGACTTACCAGGCTCTTTAATATCTTTGTTTTCTTTTTCAGGGCCTTCAGTCTCATCAGTCCTATAATTTCTACACACTCAAGATCTAACGGCATATCCTACATTGATGTTCAATTCAACAGGCATATGGTGATTGCAGTATCAAGAAATTGTCTGTCCAATCAATTCACATATCTGTAACACTAATGTACATAATCCTAGTTACTCTAGAAGCTGAATAGCCATCTAGAAGATGAACTGAACAGTCATTTTCATATTGTTAAATATGTACACTGTATCTCATTGACCAATGGATGAATGGTTAAGCTTTTCATTGAATATTGTTCTCGTTGTTTAACTCTCATCCTTTTCATTTGTCAATCTTTTCTGCATTTCATTCCTGGGCCTGACATTGATATCAGAGCAGGTTACTCAAAGCCAAGCTATTTTCCATTTGAATTCAAGCATAAGCAAGATTGAAGGTTTGAATCAACGGCAAGGTTGAGGGTTCAGATCATAGTTATGAGACTTGGACTCGGCTCGGACTCGGCAAGCTGATTTTGGACTCGGACTCGGACTCGGCACCTAGACTTGGCAAAGACTCGGCAATTGAAAAACCCAAGAAATTCAGAGATTTTTAAGGATTTAAAACTTGTTTCATGCACCCTTTATTAAATAAACCTTAAAGACATAATAACATCATCAAATAGAATCTAATTTCATCACATACACAAGTATACATCGATCACATAAGTATAAATGCAAATTGTAACTGAGTTGCTGAAGGAAATAGCACACTTAGATATATAAATATAGTCAAATGTATACAAAACTCATGGAATATGAAATCCATGACATCAAATGTTCCAAACAAATATGAAATATCAAAACAATAACCAGAGTGTAGAAGTCTATGGCTCAAAGGAGCCTGCATCCTTTGCCTTCCTACGAAGGCATAAATGGTAGGTCTTAAATGATGCCAAAATTGACGAGTCAACAAAAACTTGGAGAAAACTCGGCAAAAACTCGACAAATCAATAGGATCTATCTCATCCAAATCAATAGGATCCAATGATTTGTCCTCTACTCTTTGTGTGCAAAATCGAAACCATGAATTTGACTAAGTCTGAAACCCTGAAACCTTGAAAAATTGGTTAAGTCTGAAATCTCATGGATCCTCCAAAATCTAGAATCTGCATGTTAAATCCCATGGATCCGGAACCTATCTCAAACATCCTGACAGTATATTTCAAAATATTTAAAGTATAAGAATGTATATTTCTTATACTTAAATATATTTTGAAATATACTGTCACTGTGTTCCTGATTTTTTCACTTTTTCCCGAGTTTTCCCATCGGGATTCGCCGAGTCTGGCGAGTCTAGCGAATCTGACGAGTTTGAGAAAAACTCGGCCGAGTCCAAGTCCGAGTCCCCCAGACTCGGCCAGGCTGCCTCGCCTTAGACTCGCCGAGTTTAGGCGAGTCTCATAACACTGGTTCAGATACACTCCTACTGCTTGCAATATAGTCTACAAATTGCATCCAAAAGGCACAAATTGTGTCCTTTATTTCGTGAAGTATTGTGAAGTATTATCCCACAGGCAAGAACAACTCTTCTCTGGTACTTTCTTGTGCTCATACTCCTACTTGTTGTTCGTCATTATTTTTTACGTAACCCACGACTCCATTTGCTCACCAATCTTTTACTAGATATAGATTCCTTTTTTCTTTGATGAGTCCTCTGTAAATACTAGCATCAAAGGTGATGCCCTTAGAATTTCATGTTGCCTGCAAAACTACCTGCAAAACCCCTCAACTTGCACATTAAATCTTTATTCGTGCTCTAAATTTGTCTTTTTTTTTACTTGCTTTCATGCACCATCTGCAATCCACATTTTTTTGAAGAGGTTTTCGAGCTACTTTTTCATTCCCGCAACCTTATATAAAACCTACATCTCACAGCTGCAATGTTTAAAAAAGAAAGAAAGAGAAAGAGAAAACCCTCACGCCCAAAGCTGCAAAAGTAAACACATGGTGCCATTTGTACATTGTTCTGGTTCACGATTTTCAATTCATGGCTACAACATTTCTAAGGAGAACTGCAAATAATTGATTGAATCCCTATACACACCAACGTAGGAGGAGATTGTGTTGTGTGAGCAAAACCTCATAGTCGCCTAGAGAAAAGTCATCACCAGATTGTCGTCGCCCCTGGGCTACAAACTCCAGACATTTGTGCCCTAGACAGACCATAGGATTTGACCTTGTTTTTGTTTAAGTCGTCTTTGCAAACTCTATTCATGGCTCACAAATACTCGTGCTGCCATAGTATGTCTTTAGTCCTATACTTTTCCAATCAAGAATTTTTGGGAGTTTAGGGTTTTTAATTAAGGGATTATTAAATTATTTTAATCTTTTAGGTTGGGATTTAGAAAAATAGTCTAAGTACTTTTAATTTGGACGTATTTTTAAAATAGTGTGGGATTGGTTTCCTATAAAGGGGTGTTTCAATTTAAAACCAAAAAAAAATCATTTTAGAAGGGGGGACATTTTTAGCAATAAGTTGGCTTTTATTTTTGGTAAAATCAAAAGTCAAAAAATCAAAACAAATTTTGCAAAACCAAAACAAATCGTAACATTTCGTATACACGATGCCTCTAGTTCACATTTGCGGGTCAAGCCATCGCAATTGAACCTACTACATCCAATGACTAACATAGCTACAAGCCTACAATAACGACGTTTGTGGCTTCATACCTATAAATCGCCAGGGAGAAATAATGACATTGTCAATTTCATTTTCATTTCCCTCCATCACCCATTCGTCACTATCATAAGATGTAAATCTTGACAAGAAGAAATTTATTTTTCTTTCTAAGCAAGTGTCACTGATAGGACGAATCCTTTTCACGTGCTACCTAAGTGCCACGTACCTCTCTGCTCTCACATGCTTTAACATCCCTTTCACGTTCCGCTAGGTATATCTGAAGGACGGGCTTCTTCCACATACCGACAGGTATATTGGAAGGGTGAGCATATCAAAAGGTTTGGTATATTGGCTTGGTGATATATAGGAAAGGAAACCATTTGGAGTGATAAGGAACCAATCCATCTCCATTTGACAGCAAAAGTCATTAGCTGTTGTGAATTGTATTGTCTCCAAATATTATCGGTGGAACCCAACTCGGACGTGTATAATCTTTGTAATTATGTCCACATTATACCCCAATGGCATGTTATCCTTGCAAATTAATGTCAATAACAAACAAGAAGTAGAAATAATATCAGAATGTTGGCATCAATACAACCCTCTATTTATGAATTTTGCAATCAATACAAGATGTTGCGGCAAGAAATCAATAGGTTGCAAGATCAATTACAAGATCAGACACCCATTGCCTCAACAAAGAAAAAAGATGTTGTCAACAATGATGTTCCTTCTTCAAGCAATTCAACTAAAAAGGTTGGAAAGGAGAAAAAGTCCTTGAAGAAAAGTGTTAAGCCCCCTCTTGTGTCACATACCAGTGTTGCAGAGAAAAAAGATGTTGATATTCCTTCTTCAAGCAATACAACTTAGAAGGCAAGAAAAGACAAAAAGCCCTTGAAAAAAAGTGTTAAGGCCCCTCTTCTATCACAATCAAAAAGTGTGTTGTCAAAACCCATAACGGATACAATACCTCTTAGTCCTCCTATTGTTGAATCTCCACCTGTTTGTGCGAATCTAGGAGGCAATAAAACTCAACAAACATTGTATTGATCTAGGGTATACAGGTTTTGTGAATTTTCATATACCAGAATATCCCAAACCTATCAAGTTTGTGTCCAAAGGTATTCAGAACAATAGTCAAGTTGAATCTTCACCTGTTGGTCAGCCATGCGAAACTGACAAGCTACCAAGTCAATCAAAATCAACTTGCACTAAAACTCATCAAGTCCAAACATGTTGTCACTATGGACATCAAGGCCATACCTCCAGATGGCAAACTAAGGCTCGGCTTTTGTCAAAATCCTATAATATGAACTGAACAATCATTTTCATATTGTTAGATATGTACATCATATCTCATTTTGATCAATGGATTGGTTAAGCTTTTCATTGAATATTTTTCTGGTTGTCTAATTCCCGTCCATTTCATTTGTCAATCTTTTATGCATTTCATTCTTGGCCCTGACAATATCACAATTTCAAGTTTCAACTATCTCTTTGGCTTCCCTTTCTACCTTTTCACCTTTTCAATTTGCTCTAGTACCTTTCCCCCTTTTCGTTTTGATCTCCTTGTGGAGCTTACAATTTACTCAATTATCACTAACTACTAGCTTTCTCAGAACTGTCCTAACCTCAACTTTCTTTGGTAAGTAATGCACTTGGCAGCGAATCTCATTTCATTGGGCAATAGAAGTTCACTCTCCAAATTTGCCACACTAACGTTAATACTCTTGCTAAAATTTTCAGCTTGTGCACATCTGAAAATGGTGTTAATTGCAGTTGGATTCTTAAAAATGTCGTTGTAGGTTGATTCTGCTTTAGCATTTTTTTTTCCTTACCTAGATGCAGTTGTGAGAGGTTGTTTTGCCCAATTATACTTCATACTGAAAAATCATCCCTCCTATCATTGCACAACTCTTGCTACTTTAATGCCCCAATTTCTCTCATTACTGCATTATTTATTGCTTCTGGAACCATTTTTAAGAGCTCAAAGAATTGCACTTTCCAACACCATATAAAACCATCTTGTGTAACAGATTTTTCAAGAATCCTCTTGAAGCTAGTCTATCAATAAATGTAAACAATTAGAAAATCAGAATGATATTCCTCACCAGGAACAACCATATCCAATTAGCTACTCTTAACCTATTTTGTACACAATGTGTGATCTTCACAAACAACACATCCCTTGTTAAACAACGCAATTTTTGATAATTAATGCCCCATCTCATACCCAAACAAGAATGAAAGGTTTGTGCACTACCTTTGTATAGCTAAACATAACCACAACGCCCTTTAAAATTCTGATATTTCCCTGTTATTATGAAATGATAATCATGATTGGCATGTGTCAATTTTTAGATATTGCATCCTAAAGTCTGATCCCTATGTAATATTGGTAGCAAGCCCATTCATTCTGCAACCATGCTTATTGCAACAAGGTACAAGCCATATATTCCACGTTGTCCTCTGGGAGAACTGACTGAATTCTTTAACTTGGCCACTCCTACACATAGTACTTTACTTTATACTATCTTATTGAGATGAAAGAACTATTAGAATAATACTTATGTCATATTTATTTAATGGTCATTCCTGTAACTTACTGTAAATAGTTTGGTAAGATCGTCTTCACGATCTTCTGTAGTTTCTATTCTAGAAACTTGCTAAGTTTGTACATATGTAATTCTTTATAAGAGTGTGATGCTTATTGTTTCAATACAATCAATATTTTACCAATTACTTGCATAATATGGTATCAGAGCCAAATTGGTCAAAACAGGAAACCTATTGTTCTTGTTTTTTGAAAATTCGTGAATTCATTTATGAAAAAAATCGTGCTTATCTTTTCTCAGAAAAATCACTCTTGTCCACACGCAATTTTGTGTATTCTAGGCGCGTGATTTTGTGACCACGTTTTTTTCTGGTCGGCTTCTGGCATGCTCCCATTTTTATTTTTTTTCCGTCGGTTTGCATTTGTTTTCCACATGCGACCAGGTCCCTGAAGCCCGCGTTTTCTTTTCCTGTCGTCAACGCATCTTTCTCAGGTCTCTGTGCCCACGGACGACCTTCTGTATGCTCGCGTCTTGTGTTTTCTAAGTCTGACGGCTCTTCTGGTGTTCGTTCCGGGCTTTCTCAAAAGCGTGATCCTCTCTACAATTCATGACTACAAATCGACAGCATTTTTTTCATTCCACATCTTTTGCTCGTGATTTTGTGTTAAGGGCAGCGGATTCAAGTTTTTGTATGTGATTTCCTGCTCTCTGGTTCGTGTTTCTGTGTTTTCATGGCCACCTAAGGTTTCTGCAACTTCGGCTAGAGTTTTGACCCTTCATTTCAAGTCGAAAAAAAAATTTGATTGCAAATTCTTTGTGGGTTTTTCGAGACCTTTTCTGGGTTGCCTTCAGATTTTTCTAGGTGTCTCGAAATCTGTGCCTTGGGATTTGTGCCGACGGATGTCTCAAAATTTGTGCCTGTAAACTGCCTCAGCATCCTGTGCATTGGAATTTGTGCCTCGAGTTCCGTGCATTCAGCCTCTTCTCAGTACCTCATTTTTTGTGCCTCGAAAAGCGTGCAAAATGGCGAGTTTGACCAACATTATGTCGGAAGGAAGTCAGCGATTTAATGGCGAAAACTATAATACCTGGAAGCAACGAATGATGACCATATTTGAATGTCACTGCCTTGATCAGATGATTCTAGGCAACACTACTCGTCCCACAACAGCGGGTAAAGACCAGGACAAGTTTGATGAGCAAAATCATGAAGCGGTGATGCTCATTAAGCTTTCAGTTACAGATGATTAGCTACCTTAGATTTCGACTGGAAAACCAGCAAAGGAGATTTGGGACCATCTGAAGGGTTTGCAAGAGACCTCCAGCAAGAGTCGTGCATTCTTCTTGAAAAATATGTTGTTTTCTATCATGATGGATGAGAAGACAACTTTGCAAGTGCACCTGAACAAGATCCAAGAGATCCGAGATCAGCTGGAGGCTATTGGTCGGAAAATGGAGGAAGACATGGTTGTAATCACTCTGAAAAGTCTACCTAGGTCTTATGAACATTTCATTGAGACTCTCAACATTACGTCTACTAATGTTGATCTGAAGTTTCCGGAGCTCTGTACTATCCTCTTGCAGCAGGATCGCTGGAAACAACAGTTTGGTAGTAGTGCTTCTTCATCCTCTACAGAGCAAGCTTTTGCAGCCAAGTCTCAAGCTTAGAATAAAGGGAAAGGTCAGCCTCCGCAGCAGAAAGGCTCAGGTCAACCTTAGGACAGCACCAAGAAAAAGAACATTCAGTGTAATTACTGCCATAAATATGGTCATATGAAGAAGGATTGTCGTCAACGTTTGGCTTTTGAACAAAAGAAGTAGGGAGGGTCTCAGCCAAAAGCAAATGTTGTCGAGCACACTGAGCAGAAGGAATCTACCTTTTATGCCTTTATGGCTAAAAGACCTGCAGATGATGTTAAGTCCTCTACCTAGTATATTGATTCAGGTGCCTCGCGACACTTCACCCATCGGCGTGATTGGTTCACAAATTTCTCTCCCTTCAGTGACTCAGTTATTTTTGGTGGAGGTGAAGAGTATACAGTTGTCGGTAAGGGCACTGTTCAGATTCAGTCTAGCAGGAGGAATCTCATATTCCTCAATGTATACTATGTTCCTAGCATGGAACTAAATCTTCTCTCTGTCAATCAAATTATGCGGCATTCTCCTCAGTTGGATGTGGGTTTCAGTACACACAAATGTTCCATTGTTGATCGGGAGACTCGCACCACTGTGGTTGTTGGCATTGAGGATCATGGTCTATACAGACTTGTGGATATAGGTGATTCTCCAGAGTTAGCCATGGCAGCCAGAACTTCTGCTATTACCAATCTTTGGCATCAGCAGTATGGGCACTTAAATGTGCACTATCTCTCTCAGCTATCTCGGGAGGGACTTGTCGCTGGTTTACCTGAGATCTAGACTCAGCATCATAGAGTTTGTAGAGCTTGTCAAGCTGGGAAGTAGCATAGGACACCATTCCCGGCTGGTGACTCATGGCGAGCCTCCAAGGTACTACAATGGGTTCACGCTGATGTATGTGGGCCAATGAATACACCTTTTGTTACTGGTTGCAGGTATTTCTTGCTTTTTGTTGATGATTTCAGTCGTAAAATGTGGGTGTACTTTCTCAGACAGAAATCAGATGTGTTTACTGTATTTCAGAAGTTTAAGGCCTTAGTAGAGAAAGAGTCTGGCTGTTCCATAGTCATTCTTAGGTCAGATAATGGGGGGAATTTTGTTCTACTAATTTCTCCAACTTCTGTGATATACAAGGCATCAAACGCCAGTTAACCACACCCTATACTCCTCAACAAAACGGTGTTGTAGAGTGGCGCAACCACACAATCACTGAGATGGCCCGTTCTATGTTAGAACACAAGAGTGTTCCTAAGAAATATTGGGCAGAAGCAGTCTACACTGCTATCTATCTCCTTAATCGGTCTCCTACATATGTTGTTAAGGGGAAGACTCCTGAGGAAGCTTGGACTGGTCACAAACCTCAGATCAGTCATTTGAGAATATTTGGCTCTTTAGCTTATGTATGGATTCCAGATGCCAAGCGCTCAAAGTTGGATTCCAAGAGTCAAAAGCTTATGTTCATAGGGTACAGTGACAATCATAAGGCTTACCAGTTGATTGATATAGATACTGATCATCTTATCTTCAGTCGGAATGTTGTTTTTGATGAAGAACGAGGACCTTTTCATCCTTCCTCGTCTGTGCAACATTCTAAGGATCAGCCTTTGAAGGCGTCTGATTTGGGTGTTCATCTTTCATTAGGTCCACCTAATGGGAGGGATGATGATGCAGATTTTGTTTTTGATGATGCTCAACCCGAATTTCCTCCGGATGATGTTGATCTTCCACCTATTGAACCTGTTCCAGGTATAGTTCCAGCTTCTTCTATTGCATCCGATGTTGATCTTCGACCTGTTGGCACTTCTACTCTCCGGCCTAAATGGTGGGCCAAGACTATTGGAGATCTTCATGATGATGAGCTCATTGGGGGTAGATCATCCAGAAACAAGAGCAAAGAGCAGCATACAGTTAATTTTTCTCTCATGGCCAACATTCATAGTGTCTATGAGCCTCAGACATATTTAGTGGCTAAAGGAATTCCTGAGTGGGAAAAGGCTATGGAGTCTGAATACCAGAGTCTGCAGAAAAATCACACTTGGGTCCTTTCTGATTTTCCTCCAGGGAAGAAGCCCATTAGCTGCAAATGGGTGTATAAGGTGAAATACAAAGCTAACGAAACCCTTGACAAGTACAAAGCTCGTCTCGTTGCTAGGGGTTCTCACAGAAGGAAGGCATTGACTACGAAAGGACTTTTGCTCCTACAGCCAAGATGAGTACAATTCGACTCGTTCTTGCATTGGCAGCCCAGTTTGGTTGGAAAGTCCATCAGATGGACATTAAGAGTGCTTTCCTCAATGGTGAGTTGAAGGAAGAAGTCTACGTGACGCAGCCTCCAGGGTTCAAGGTTGCCGGTCAAGAACACAAGGTGTGTAGATTGGTACAAGCACTCTATGGCCTGAAACAAGCTCCTTGGGCTTGGTACATCAAGATTGACAAGTACCTCACAGATCATGGCTTTCAGAGGAGTCCATCTAACTCTAATTTGTATGTCAAATGCAGTGGTAGTGATATTCTGATTCTTGTTGTCTATGTGGATGACCTGATCGTTACTGATAGCTCGACACATTTGACCGTTGCGATCAAACAAGATTTGTGCAGCACATTTGACATGACAGATTTGGGTCTCTTGCATTATTGTTTAGGTATTGAGGTTTGGCAGACCGAGAGCAGTATCTTCATCTCCCAGTCCAAGTATGCTCGAAGTCTTCTGGATAAGTTCTGTATGCAGGATTGCAAACTTGCCTACACACCCATGGATAAAGGGCTTAAGTTGTCAGCTAAGTCAGACTCACCTGTAGTGGATGAATCATTGTTCAGGCAACTAGTGGGCAGCCTCATCTATCTCACTGCCACTAGACCTGACCTCAATTTTGCAGTGAGCTACATTTCACGCTTTATGACAGCCCCCAAGGCTGATCATTGGGTAGCAACGAAGCGTGTGCTGCGTTATGTGAAGGGCACTTCTGATTATGGACTTCTTCACACTAGGAGTCATGATCCTAGACTTAGTGGTTTCACAGACTCAGATTGGGCAGGTTCGGTTGATGACAGGAAATCAACATCTAGGTATGTGTTCAGTTTGGGATCCGATGCAGTCACATGGACTAGTAAGAAGCAACAAGCAGTGGCTCTCTCCTCGACAGAAGCAGAGTATCGGGGAGCAATTAAGGCAGCTTGTGAGGCAGTTTGGCTTCGCCAGATGCTTGCTGATATGCAAATATCTCAAGCAGGTCCGACTCCCTTGTTCTGTGATAATTAGGGAGTTCTCAAACTTGCCAAGAATCCAGTCTTCCATAATAGAACCAAGCATGTAGAAACTCATTGTCATTTCATCAGAAAGCTTGTTGAAGACGGATCAATTCAGTTGCTGTATGTTCCGACAAAGGATCAGACAGTAGATATCCTCACCAAGTCCCTTAGTCCAACAGGGGGTCTCTTGGTGTAGTTGATAGATTGACCATTAAGGGAGGGTATTAGAATAATACTTATGTCATATTTATTTAATGGTCATTCCTGTAACTTATTGTAAATAGTTTGGTAAGATCATCTTCACGATCTTCGACAGTTTCTATTCTAGAAACTTGCTAAGTTTGTACATATGTAATTCTTTATAAGCGTGTGTCGCTGATTGTTTTAATACAATCAATATTTTACCAATTACTTGCGTAATAAGAACAGATATAGGTAGTCTAGATACAACTATAACTGAATTCGCAGCGTAGTTTTCTCCATCAAATAAAATTTGCTAACTTCATAACCTACTTTGAACTTGTCCATCACTTTTCAGGGGCAATAAACATGCAAACCGGTTTGGTTATGAACATAGGAAACCCAAAAACTTAAGAATTTAATAAGAAGCCATTGTATTGGGATGATGCTTCATCTTGACAAGATTTGCATTCTTAAATCTAGGTCCTTTGCTCATTCGCCTCACAGCTGTCAAATAGTTTCCATGTTTTCAAAAAAGAAAAGTATCTTCTCTGAAATCAAGTCAAGAGAGCTTTTTACAATTTTTCCAATGGACAAAAGTCCATCAGTTACTGATAATAAGAGACTGTTTCATCCCATATTGTCTTCAATTCAAGCTCTGTTTTCCACTTCCTCGGTAATCCTCCAAATATCAATATCATTGAGACATACTCAAATGGACTATTATATGTTATTTTATACTCTCAATGCTCATGCATCATAAAGATCTAGACCCAATCCCGAATGGCTCCAGAAGTTGCACAAGAGGTTAATTGAAAATTGTTACAGCAATCAACCAATAAAAGTTCTATTGAACAGATCCTTGCCAGTTGAGCCAAAAACCAAATCAAGATTATACTAGACATGAATAGAGCATTCCAGACAATGCTCCAGCAAAATCGAACACCAGCAAACCCAGTAACACAGGTTGCTTCTCAGCTGGATGCATGCAAAACTCGAGATCCCTAAGCTTGACAACAATGTCAATGGCGAGAAGCTTTACACCTAAATACACAGTCTGGAGGCATATTTCAAGACTTGTCTAAGATCAAGATACTAACTGTCAACGTTTATATGCAAGAAACCACTCAAGATTTGCAGCATATTTGTCAGAATTTGCTTGCCATCAAAGATAATCCGATCACCTAATGCAAAAGTTCATATCTGCCATGAACAAGAGTTTTACTCTGCTGGATATCATAATAATCTTTTGGCACAATGGCTTCAACTCGGACAATTTACAGCTTATTCAATCCAACAATATCTTGCAGTTGAACCGTTCAACAAGTTCAACTCCAAGCTGGACATTAAAGATTCAGAGAGGTACTTAAGATTATATTTCTTTCAGGTTTACCTCTTATTTTAGTAAAAAAGCTATGTTTGAAGTGGACTCTTTGGAAAGAGCAAATAAATTGCCATATCTGCCAGAAACAAACTTAGATTTAAATTTGTAAAGAAAATTCCCTGTTTCAGTAACACTACCGATGCTTCTTCCTCAGAACCTTCTGCTTCCAAGGATCTGTCTAACCAAAAAATAACTATGTTTGATGTAGACTCTATGGAACAAGCAAATAAATTGCTATATCTACTAGAAACAAACTTGGATTTAAATTCTTAAAGAAAATTCCCTGTTTCAGTAACACTACCGATTCCAAGGATCTGTCTAACCCTAACAGACAGTCGAAGTCATCAAGCCAGCCATCTTCATCTAGTGGTGAAGGGGGGATTGTATAATAATATTATCATGAGAAGCTTGGTTACTCCACTAATGACTTTAGAGCTCTTCAGGCTAGGAAAGAGTCTACTGCTTTTCTTACATAGCAACAACCTTAATTAGATACAGAGAACAGTTGACAATCTAGTCACTTCACAGCCACAACTTATCTTGGTGATCAAAGACAATTCTGCAAATCTGAAGTAAGTACAATTTATTCAAAATTGTTGGGTAAACAATTACTTGACTTCTCTTATCAGTGATAGTGGCACTCAAGAACACCCAAGTATCTTGGAAGCTATTTTCAGATCTACAGCTTCCTACTCCCCATCACTTGGGTTGAGTCAAAGAGGTTGGTAATACAATGCCACATATAAGGTGAAGCTCTATAACATTTGTCATCAAACACTTTAAGGATGCAGTTCAATGTAATGTCACTCCACTTGATTTTTCTGAGTTAATTCTTGGGTCTCCTTACCCATATGATCAATATGCTATTAATGATAGTCGGTACAACACCTTTGGAAAGGGGCAGTTTGTAATGTCCCCATTTTCAAGTTCTCTTGCAGTTCAGTCAGGGCTGACTTTTTGGGTTGGTGGCAGCCTAATCAGAGCAGTATTTCAATGTCACCAGAGTGTTCGGGTGATCCAGTGGCGCTGGTTGACACTTTCCGGAGAGATTTCGAACAACTTGTCCATACTATTTATAGTAAGTGCGTGCATGTCGACAATTTTTCTAGGTTTTTCTAGATTCGTTCTCTGTGGTCCTCGGAGAACACTGTTATTTTTAATTAGTGTCTGTTTGGCGATCTTTTGGTGACTTGGCAGTCAGTTGTTGGCTCTCCCAGATGTTGCACTGAGCTCAATGATATCAGATGGTTTGTGGATCCAGTTGGCATCCTCTATGTTGGCTCAGTGTGCTTATGGCCGTACTTACTACTTTTAGTAAGTTCGGGTTGGGTGGCGTTTCGGGATTTTTGGAGTTGGAATGTATTCGTCTCGTCGAGACCTTTCCGACGAGCTATAGATCACTAAATTCCGAGTTCGTCTTGGTTTTTATTTTGAAGTCCAAAGATATATAATATTTATTTGACGGGATTTTAATAAAATGTTATGTGACTTTATAATATAATGTTAAGTCATAACTTAAAAAGTGGTTCCCCTAGGAGATGGGCGCCCATGGGAGACATAAGGGGATAAATAATAAAATGAAATAACTCCTCATTTTTGGGCGTTGGGGAAATGAGAGTTATAAAAGAGGAAAAAGTGCCTCATTTGAGATATGCTTGGATTATTATTTCTACTCTCTTTTGAGATTTTCCCTTTGAGGGTTTCTGGAGCTTGGCTCTAGGGTTTGGTATTGTCTTGCTAAGACGAAAACCTCTGCAAATTTGATTTGATCTTGGCTTATGGGGACGAAAACCTCCATTAGCAAATACTTTTGTGGTGGATACATCCAGTATTCACATATGTGCTTCATTGGAGTCAGTTTGGAGTGATTTCTAGAGATATCTTGTTGAGATTGTTTGCAAATTGGAAGTGAGCAGCAGATAACAATGAATGTGGAATAGATATGAGCAGTTGAGGCATAGTTTATTGCAGCCGTACCATATTCCTTGCTGGTCGTACCTCTATGAGCAGGCCGTACTTCCTTGTGTGGGTTGTTTGGTGAAAGTTCTTGGCACAAAGACTCTTCAATCTTGGTCACCTTGGGTCTATAGGAGAAATCAGGGTGAAGGGAGGTCTGTTTGGTGAGTTTGCAGCAGTTTATGGACTGATATAAGCTACAGCCAGCCGTACATCTTACTTGGGTGACATTGGGGGTCCTTGGGACTCATTATTCAGTGATAATAGCTATTGTATTCTTCCTATTTGGGAGTCTAAGGCTCTTGCATCATTGTAATTCTTTATATTGCCAAATACTTCCAATATCATGGAGATTTGAGGCGATTCCAACCATACCCATTTGCTGGTCCGGCTACAACAGTTGTATGAAGTTGCAAATCTCAACATGGGTATGTGATAGTAATTGTTTATTGGCCATTTTACTATCTAAGTATCTGTTAGTTTCTTCATATTCATTGTATATTTTCTGGGTTTCCATACTATGCTATATATTGTATGCTCCGGCAACACATCTGCAGGAAAACTGAAACCCATTCTGCATCTTCTGTCTAGTCTATAAGAACACCTCTAAAATTAAAAATAACACATAAAAAGATCTTTAAAATATACAAACAGGTACGGCACTTTACAGTGGTATTAGAGCTAAAAATCTTGCCATCCTATGAGGTCGGGTTCAGACATGCAGATGAGAATATGAGACATGCAGATGAAAATATGAAACATGCAGCTTAGCTTTGTATGTGAGTGATCAGCACTTGCATGCGTGTTCAGTAATCTGGCAGTTGAAAATTTTTATCAGTGAATGTGAAATCATGGCAACTCTCTTGAACAACAATCTGTGTGACAAACTTTTTGATGTAGGTTTGAAGCTTAAATTGTTGCACTGGTTAGATAAAAGTCTTCTCAGCACTGTGGAAGAAGCTGAGGATTGTTTATCTAAAGTCCCCTAGTCACCTTCTCTTATAATACAGTTGGCTTTGGTCCGTTTAAAGACTTTGTTGTGTGAACCGGAGCTGCTAAAACATCCATATAAGGATGTAAGATTGGCAGTTATCACATGCATCAGTGAAGTAATGAGAACTTCAGCTGCTGAAGCACCCTATAAAGATGACTAAATGAAGGAGATTTTTCAGCTAATTATTGAAAGTTTTCATGGCTTAGGTGATACTAGAAGCTTATCTTTCAAAAAAATTGCTCAGATATTAGTAATGATGGCTCAGGTCAGGTCATGGGTCTTTTTGATTGATCTTAAGTGTAAGATTTACATCTTGAAATGTTCCCTTGTTTCTTTAATAAAATCAGAAAATATCATGAAAATGATGTTAAAGCAGCCATGCAAACTATCTTGTCTATGATTTAGATAAAGATATCTCCAAGTTGTTATTATCTAATTTGCTAAGTATTTGCAGAAAAGAACAGTTTGTTTCACCCGCAGCACATTGGTTATCAAAGACATTCGTTGAACACAAATTTGAGAAAAATAAACATCTCTTGACAGATGAAGAATGTATTGCTTGTGGTTTACAGGTTACGAGAATGAGCAAGAATCAGTTGAGAAGAGAGCAGCGTTGTTTCACATGCCAAGAAGCTTGGACATCTAGTCATAAATGTGGGAACAACAAAGAATGTGAAAGAGAAACTTCCACTTCCTGTTCATTGCAACCAAATAATAATGAAAACAAAGAAGATGACAAAGATGAACCTGAGTCTTTGTATGATGAAAACAAGATCATTGATCAAGAGACATGTGAAGGAGAGCTTGCTGATTTGCGAAAGACTACAACAGAAATTTGTGAAGCTGGGCCTCGCTTTGATGAAGGTCTTGAAGATACTACTTTTGAGAATGAATTAAAAATGATTGATAGATTGCTGGAAGGTGACTTTGCAAGCGAGCCTGAGAACATTGATACTGAAAGTCTTAAGTCCTCAAAGGACCTAGGTGAAAAGTATGCGGATAAAGACTTTAAATCAGCCATGGGTGACAAATTTGATGCTGCCATAACCTTTGACCAAAGTAATGGAGATAATTCCGAGGATTGTTTGACGGATGTGCATGCATCTAATTTGATAGGGGAGGTGTGCATTGATGTTGGCAATTCAGCAACCTCTAGGATGTTAGTTGAGCCACCCCTAGAGATTCATAACAGCAGTACACTTGACGAGGATGTGTATGAAGTTGATAACACACAAGAGGATGATTACCAATTGGTGAGTGATGATGATTCAGCCTCTTTCCATAGTGTAGATTTCAAATCAAAAAATTTGTGTGGAGACAATTTGTCAGTGGGGTCTAATCATTTAATAGGACAATTGAAGGTGAATGAAGGCATGATTGTTGCAGCCATAGAACACCTTGATGTTGCTCAGCAGTTGTTGGTAAATTGTTGTTGGAAGACTCCAGAAACACATGAGCACTTTGATAGTGAACTTTCCCTTGCCGAGTTTCAAGCACTCAGAGATGCAGTTGGAGTAATGAAGAATACTTAACTACAGATGCTATCAGATAGAGATCATCTTCTCATGCTCGATGGTATTTATCCTGATGCTCTAAGGGGAAAGGAAGAAGAGCTTGATGAGCTCACCTATGAGCTCAAGGTCACCACAAACTCTTTGAAGAGCACTCAATCAGCCCTTCAAGAGTCAGAGCTACGGATAGATGAGCTTACCATGGAGTTGAGTTTAGCACAATCTTCATCTCCAGTAGTTACAGTTCCGATTTCTATGACAGTTACTGGTGATGAACATACAACCACGGATAGTGGTAAGGAGTACTTTGTGGATGTGGCTACATCCATTACAGTTACAGATGCAGGTAACACAGATGGGATGGGTGTTATGGTTGAGAGTAGCAGAGAACCAGATGTTGCATCAGGGGTATCTGAGGTTAGTTCCATGACAGGTATGATAGAGCAGGTAATTGATAGCTCTGGCAAGAAGTTGGTGGATTTCCCCATGAGTTGTGTGATAGATTACCACACTACATCTTTTTCACAGGAGACATGCAGGGCATCTTTCAATGGGGAAATCGATTCTCATGTTGATTTGTCTCCCTCTCTTGGAAGCAAATCAGAGATTGCATCCTATGCAGCTGATAATGATCGACAGCTCACTAGACCTCAGGGTTGGAGAGATCAGCTAAAGGTTACAGGAGAAAAGGTTGATTCAACCATATCTCTGTCACATCCCTCGATGGCCCTATTCCAATTAAAGATTGGAATAGTCATGACAAGAGAATCAAATCAATGATATAGATTGATTATAGCCTTATGACATCATTAGATGATCTGAAGCAAGTATACGTGGCAGGCAAGACATTAGTATCACATAGAGCAAGCAATGGATCCATATGAATTGTCATTCGATGCATAAGAGAAGGAGAATTGTCATTCAATGCAGAAGAGAAGGATTAATATTATAATAGATTGTCATCATAGATTAAACTAAAGCAAAATAGCACCAATAGTTAAAGGGTGATTTAATGATAACTAAAGAGAAGCATCCTTTGGTTAACGGGCACCAACCACCTATATGATGCAATCGAATCATTGAGGAAAGGCATCGAAGAAGGAACATCATATCATCACATGAAACAAGATAAGAACATCGGCAATTTGAAAGCATTGGAGTATATATCCTAATATATCTGATCAAACCATTGAATCTCATCGTAGCATCGAACAGGGGAAAACTCATCGGATATAAAGAACAAATATCTGCAAGTAACAATCAAATCATTGAATCTTATTTATCAAGTATCTTCAGCATAGACCATCAAGAATCACAAAGCAAACACCCAACATCTATGCGCTAAGCGACCAAGACATTACCTTATCACTCATCGAACCACAAGACAATAACACAACACTTAGACATTGATCGCCACAGTAATATTAGAAATTGAGCAGCACTGAGATCAATTCAACAAAGTATAAGAAGCATATCGAGGTATTAAAGAAGCATAGTCCATTATCGTAGCCATTAAAAGATTGAATGAATGGATATAGCCTAGGACATTAAGGCATTGATTAAATAATGACAATAACTAGAAGAAATACTTAAATTATGATGAATAGGGGATGAGAAATAAGGCTCATGGTTTATCCACCAAACCCATAGATCGAGGTGAAGGGGTAAGGGTAAGCAATGGGGCATAATAATGGTTGATGCCGAAGTTGGTCAAGAATGCCATCCGGCTAAAGACCGAGATCATGGTTGATGCCTAAGTTGGTCAAGAGTGTCATCCGGCTAAAGACCGAGATCATGATTGATGCCTAAGTTGGTCAAGAGTACCATCCAGCTAAAGACCGATAAATCCTCATCTCAAGTTGGTCTAGAGTACCCTTGAGATGAGTTTCCCATTGTCTTATGTTGGTCAAGAGAACCATCGAGATAATGGATAGGCCCTTGTCTCGTGATGGTCTAGAGTACCTCTCCGGAACAAGGGATGGCCTTTGACTCGAGTTGGTCTAGAGTACCTCCAAGTCAAGGAATATGGAACCCATGATTGCTCCTTACGAACCCTCTCTCGTTGGGCAAGTGGTAGGATAAACATGTAGACCCAAGTGTATCTCTCCCAATTGGAATCATGAAATATGTGAAATGAATATTGCGAAATATAGCATATGACTAGATTTGAAATACCTTTATGGATAATATGAGTAGATAAGAAGAATTGAATACTAATGTTCTCTTTTGGTGAGTTGAAATGTTGTGCAAGGTTGTGAAAATTTTGGCTTGCTAGAAGGGAACATTACAAATGGTATCAGAGCAGTCATCCTGCCATCCTGTGAAGAAATTTAATGCAACACTATACAAGACAAACAGCCCGTAACAACAGCAACAACATGGAAATGTACAATGAGGTAAGAGCATTCATGGAAATGACCAACAAAGCAATGATGGACCAAAATGAAAGAATCACTAAAGCCATGATGGAGCAAAGTGAAAAGACAACACAAATGTTTCTTGAGGCACTCCAAAAGGTAGGAGAAGTAGCATATGAGTTGGAATTGCCCGGAAATAGCAAGATACACAATGTATTCCACGTCTCCCGACTCAAGAAAGTGTTGGGGCAAGCAATCACACCATGCAGAGATCTTCCCCCTCTAGATGATGAAGGACAACTAATCCTAGAGCCTAAAAGAATACTAAGTACCCGAAAAAGGAAACTAAGGAATAGAGCTATTGTGGAGTATCTTATCCAATGGAGGGATCTCCCAGTTGATGACGCTACATGGGAAGGAGAGGAAGTTCTCAAACATCCAAATTTAAGCATTGCTTGAGGACAAGCAATCTCAAGAGGGGAGGCCTGTCACATCCCTCAATGACCCTATTCCAATTAAAGATTGGAATAGTCATGACAAGAGAATCAAATCGATGATATAGATTGATTACAGCCTTATGACATCATTAGATGGTCTGAAGCAAGTATATGTGGCAGGCAAGACATTAGTATCACATAGAGCAAGCAACGGATCCATATGAATTGTCATTCAATGCATAAGAGAAGCAGAATTATCATTCGATGCATAAGAGAAGGATTAATATTATAATCGATTGTCATCATAGATTAAACTAAAGCAAAATAGCACCTATAGTTAAAGGGCGATTTAATGATAACTAAAGAGAAGCATCCTTTGGTGAACGGGCACCAACCACCTATATGATGCAATCGAATCATTAGGGAAAAGGCATCGAAGAAGGAATATCATATCATCGCATGAAACAAGATAAGAACATTGGCAATTTGAAAGCATTGGAGTATATATTCTAATATATCTGATCAAACCATTGAATCTCATCGTAGCATCGAACAGGGTAAAACTCATCGGATATAAAGAACAAATATCTGCAAGTAACAATCAAATCATTGAATCTTATTTATCAAGTATCTTCAGCATAGACCATCAAGAATCACAAAGCAAACCAACATCTCTGCGCTAAGCAACCAAGACATTACCTTATCACTCATCGAACCACAAGACAATAACACAGCACTTAGACATTGATCACAACAGTAATATTAGAAATTGAGCAGCACTGAGATCAATTCAACAAAGTATAAGAAGCATATCGAAGTATTAAAGAAGCACAGTCCATTATCGCAGCCATTAAAAGATTGAATGAATGGATATAGCCTAGGACATTAAAGCATTGATTAAATAATGACAATAACTAGAAGAAATACTTAAATTATGATGAATAGGGGATCAGAAATAAGGCTCATGGTTTATCCACCAAACCCATAGATCGAGGTGAAGGGGTAAGGGTAAGCAATGGGGTATAATAATGGTTGATGTTGTTTACTGGCAATGTGGTGTTTTACACAGACATGGAGTAAACAGAATTATAAAGCTGTAGTATAGCGCACAACATAGAACATGAATTTATAACAGCATTGCACAGAATAAGGCATTGTTTCCATTCATTGAATATATCAGTATTCTACTACAATGTCACAATGCTGCCTCCCGATTACAAGTATCGACTCAATATATAACTTATGGCAAGGTTGGTTGAGATACCAACCATTGGCAACGACTCCATAACTATCCAACCGTCGGGGTTAACCCGATAACACTCCTAAACTTAACTGTGCACAACATTAATTAATTCATGATTATTTACGTGGCCGACAACGGCCGACTACAATTATGACCAACTATATCATCCCCCCCACAAAATTAGTCAACGACAGAAAATCGTGAAGTATCAAGTGACATTAAGTAAGCTCTGCCATACTGACAACAATGCTGAAGTAGGAGCTGTGTAAAAGTAGAACCAAAACATTCGGAACACTTGCCAGTAGACCAACCAACCAAGGGACCCAATCTAATAGCACACTGAATGCTGTGAATGTTGCTCCCCATTGCTCACTAAATCAAGATAGTACTGATTTGATGGGGGTTTGGGGGCAGCGCCCCCAACGAGGTCGAGGGGCAGCGCCCCTCGCTGGGATCTGGGGCAACGCCCCTAGCGGGGTCGAGGGGCAACGCCCCTCATGGGGTCCGAGGGCCGCCAAGCCCAAAATAACACCTTCTAAACCATTCGGACCTTCATGGCGCACATCATTTTTTTGACAAAATCGGACACTCATCTACAATCCAAAAACTGGTACAATCGGCAACAAAGGAAGGCATACGGCAATAGAGGAAGGCGCACATCATTTTTCCCTTCGTCCTCCCCAATCTTCTTCGTACGGCCTACAATTTGCTCTGTGTTATTTCTCCTTCTCTTTCTTCCTGACAAGCAAAAAAAATGCATGTGGTTTTTGGTTTCTTTTCTTTCTTTTCGTTGGGTTTTATACATGAGGGGACGAAGAGGGTGGGTCGTACGTCGTACGGCCTGGTCGTACGGTCGTACGCCATACGGCCTGGTCGTACGTCATACTCTTCTTCTTCTTCTTTTTCATTCTCTTCTTCTTCTCTATTTTTTCCATTTTTTCCAATTTTTCATCCATGTCAACCTAAATCAATTTTTCTATTTTTCTCTGACGGGGTCCACGTTCGATCTGCCACTCCAACTGTAGAACTTTCTTCTCACGTAAATTGTCTTGTAATATTTCTCTGTCATAATATTTCTCTCTTTTCGAAAATTTTGTTGCGAGGGTGATTTCACAGTACAACAAGTAGCCATATCCTCCAATTTAATTATTTTAACTTCCTTCTTCAGAGATGTACCTTTATTGATTTTGTAATCGTCGACAGGGTCGTCTGAGGGTCCGATGCTTTTTTTCTTGGAACCGGAACGATTGTCTTCCATAAAAATACTCTATGGTCCTTATTCCTTCTATATGGTCTCTTTCTAGCCAATGCTTTCAATACCAGGTTCTCGTCGTTAGTTCCGTCGCCCCGTTTCACCTTGCTTGCCAATGGCTCCTCATACCTGATCACTTTGTCTAGTTCAAATTTATGTGCAAGTGTAACATCTATCTTGGCTTCTCCCTCTGTATATTCTTTCTGTGCCTCTCCTGGTCGACTTGTCTATTCTAGTCGACTGGTCTCTGCCACTAGTTGCTCTGGTGTACTGTCCATTCTAGCCTCTCCTTCATTATTCTCTTCATATGCTTCTGGAAAAGCGTTACTTCTTGTTGAGTATTACCGTCCTCCCTTTTGTCACTCGTTACTGGGTCCCTCTTGCCAAGTGGTCAAGTGTTTGTCAATCCATCAAGTGCTTCATTCATGAACAATGTTTCACTCGTCGGCCTAGAGTTGCCGAGACTTTCACTCGTCAACCAAGAGTTGCCGAGAGTTTCACAATTGTCGAGTGTTTCACTCTTCGACTAAGTTTTACCAAGAATTACACTGCCAGGACTTGCACTGCGAGGACTTGCACTGTTCGTCGGAGAGCTCTCGCCGACTTCTTTTATTGCAATCATATTACATTCTGGTTGAAATAACTCGTAATCTTCCATCTGCCAATGGAAGAGCCCACGAAAGGAATTAGTTTCATCCTCAGAACATTCTTGCAGTTTTAATACTCCTTCCTCATCAGGTTCTATTGGTCCTCAGCCAATTGACTCCCCCCCGTCTGTATCGGAATCTGATGCCAACTCTTCTCTTACAGCCTATGTTCTTAGATCCATGACGATCTTCTTACCCTTGTTTTCTATCAACAAGGTGTTCTTTTTCCAGTTGTGGTTGGCCTTGGCGGCTATCAGCCACCCTCGACCAAGTAATGCATCGAACGACGCATTCTGTGCTGTTATGACTACAAAGTTTAGCAGAAAGGGTTGGGTGCCAATCTTCACTTTTTGAGCCATTAGCACTCCCAACGCTTTAATTCCGTGCTGGTCTGCTCCCACCAACTGGAAATTTTGTGGCCATAAAGTAGGTTTTCTCAAGCACTTCCATGTATCTTTTGTCAACACATTCACTCCGGATCCTCCGTCAATTATTGTGTTCGTCAGGTAGCATCCACCGATTGACATGTGTACGACGGCTAGACTCTTCCCATTGTCAACTGCCAACAGCCTCAGGTCGATGACTTGTTCTCCCTTCGGTGGTGGCTCCACTATGACATCCTCGTCTTTTGTTTCCCCGCTTGGGTTTCCTTCCATCGCCTTAGAAATTGCCATCCTCAATTGTGGCATGCTTTGTAGGAGATCCGCCATCCTGACGGATATAGTGGTCTGCAACACTTGATTTACAATATTCTTGTCTGACTCTGGTCGTACGGTAGTTATTTTTTTGTTTTTCCCTTCTATTTCCATCACCATCTCCACTTCTTTTTTAGCATTCCGGAGTCTCTCCTTATCGGTTCTGGGATTTGGATAAGTGGCCCTTTTCCATTGTGCTCGAGTGATAGCAAGGATCTCTTCATCATTTTCCTCGACATTGATAAGGTTCACCCCTTTCTGTTTTGGGCAATCTTTTTCTTCATGGTCTCCGGGCCAACACCACTTGCATATATGCATTTGGCTTCTGGTTGTTGCTCTGGCAATCCCTTGCAAAGTGCCCCCACTCATTGCATTGACGACATTGCATCATGGGCCTTCCTTTACCATCTTATTGTATCTTGCTTCTTGGACTTTTGTTGCTTCGGTAACCTCCAGGGGATGCATGGCTATTGTACTGGGGCTTCGGTGGTGTATTCGGCATTGTTGACGGTTCTCCCTGAGTGGAGTACTTGCGTACCCCTTGCTTTCAGATTGTATGGGCATTCCTCGATCGAATGTCCCATCACTTGGCAGCTATCGCAAAACAATTTCTTCGGGCAGTTTGCCTTTGTGTGACCTTCCCCCTTGCAATCCCTACACCACAGTTCTCTGGCTTCCCTTGTACTCTCTTTGTCGGCCTTCAATTCTTTCATCATTCCCATCATGTCCTTCCTGAGTGCTTGCACGGTCTTGGACTCACTGTCACTGTTGTCATCTGTACTCTCCTCGTCGTCCGTCTTCCTTTTCCCTCGGGAGGATGTTTTATTTTCACTCTCTATATCCATCGCCCGATTGTACGCTTCATCGTACGATGACGGAGGCACGACTTTCATTTTCTTTCTCAGCAATGGGAGCAACCCTTCGATGAACCATCGTTTCTTCAGCCCGTCGGCCGGCTGAGTCTCCAGTTTTCCCAACAATTCTTTCAGTCTCCGGTTGTAGGTTCGCACGTTCTCGTGTTTCCCTTGCTTCGTACTGTAGATCTCCGCTACAATTTCATTGTCATCCCTCAGGAGTTTGAATTCATCTTGGAATGCCTTCTTGAGTAGTCTCCATGATGCCCTGTGTACTTGGTCCAACTCTGTGTACCACTCGATGGCACTATCTCTCAGTGTCGCTGGAAATGCTTTCAACCAGTAGTCCACATCATCTTGCCCATTGCCTATCCAAATCGTCTCGCACGTCTTCAAGTGTCGTATTGGATCTTCTGACCCACTCCCCATAAATTTTGGCAGCTTCTGCCTCTTGGCTGGCGTAGTCACCATCATTCCCCGATGCCCTCCTTGTGTGTTGGACCTGACTGGATTGGTTCTCTCGCAACGTCCCGGTGCATCACTTGCACTCTCGGCCACGTTCGAGTCTTACCCGCGTCCTCTGTCGGCGTCCTCTACACCTCGAGTCTCCTCGGGTTCGTTCCGATACTCCCTCTACCCTGGGGTCTTAGGCTCAGATCTTCCAACTCTCAGCCCTTCATCATCCGATATGAATAACTCTCCGATGCGGCGTATGTTGTTTTCAATTTCTTCTGTCAATTCATTTTCATTCCCTTTTTCTTTATTTGTCAGCGGTGTCTTGAAAATTCCTTTGTCGGCATGATGATGTTCATTGGCAATTTGTCTCAGTGTTTTCGTTCGTTTTTCTTGTTCCTTTAATCTCAATGATCTTCGTGTTCTTTCCTCTAGTGTTTCATGCCCACTTGGTACTCGATTCTTATCCTTATTGAGTTGTATGGGCATTAATTGCTACTCGGGTGAGGAGATGCAGAGATCTTCCGTCAGAGCGTCTTCACGATCCTCGTTTGCTTGTACTGGCTCTTCGGTCGGCTGCCCCATCACGGCGCCATTCTCCTGTCTGGATGTTCACCGGATTCACTTAGGCAACAGCACCAAATGTTTACTGGCAATGTGTTGTTTTACACAGACATGGAGTAAACAGAATTATAAAGCTGTAGTATCGTGCACAACATAGAACATGAATTTATAACAGCATTGCACAGAATAAGGCATTGTTTCCATTCATTGAATATATCAGTATTCCACTACAATGTCACAATGCTGCCTCCCGATTACAAGTATCGACTCAATATATAACTTATGCCAAGGTTGGTTGAGATACCAACCGTTGGCAACGACTCCATAACTATCCAACCGTCGGGGTTAACCCGATAACACTCCTAAACTTAACTGTGCACAACATTAATTAATTCATGATTATTTACTTGGCCGACTACGGCCGACTACAATTATGACCGACTACAAATGCCGAAGTTGGTCTGACTACAAATGCCGAAGTTGGTCAAGAGTGCCATCCGGCTAAAGACCGAGATCATGGTTGATGCCTAAGTTGGTCAAGAGTACCATCCGGCTAAAGACCGATAAATCCTTATCTCAAGTTGGTCTAGAGTACCCTTGAGATGAGTTTCCCATTGTCTTATGTTGGTCAAGAGAACCATCGAGATAATGGATAAGCCCTTGTCTCATGATGGTCTAGAGTACCTCTCCGGAACAAGGGATGGCCTTTGACTCGAGTTGGTCTAGAGTACCTCCGGGTCAAGGAATATGGAACCCATGACTGCTCCTTACGAACCCTCTCTCGTTGGACAAGTGGTAGGATAAACCTGTAGACCCAAGTGTATCTCTCCCAATTGGAATCATGAAATATGTGAAACAATTATTGTGAAAGATAGCATATGACTTGATTTGAAATACCTTTATGGATAATATGAGCAGATAAGAAGAATTGAATACTAATGTTCTCTTTTGGTGAGTTGAAATGTTGTGCAAGGTTGTGAAAATTTTGGCTTGCTAGAAAGGGACATTACAATCTCGTCTAGATTGCACTCATAGGAATGTTGAGAACCTTCTTTGGACAGCAGAGTTGGAGGAGAGACAGTATGGGGTCTCGGCTGGTACTCACATTCATGATTTGCAATTCATCAGGAGCGCTTTGGAGGAGGTAAAATCATAATATCTCCAATTATTTCATGATAGGGAGTATGCTATTGGGTACGCAGAGAGGATTGCCAGAGTATCCACCCAATTAGCTATTCAGAATCAGAGACATGAGCCATCTTCTGATTCGTGTGATGATGGTGATGAAGAGTGTGTTCCCCATGGCTATGTCGGTCAACCATCAACGCAGGCAGGTTTTTTTTATTTTGACTGCATAGTGAGGAGTGCTCATCACTTTTCCTTTAGTCCACACACAGATGACTTGATGATGCGTAAGTGTGGATTGGCTCAGGATTTATACCATCCTTTGTGGGATGAAGGGTTGCCGTCTACAGAAGATGGAACTAGGGATTGTAGGTGGTTGACTCAGATACATACAGAGGATTATGTCCAAGGTCAGAGATCAGATTTCCATCATGGTGATATGCATCAAACAGAATTTGCAACTTCTTTGTCACGAAAATTTCCATTGGAGACATGGCTTCAGAGAGGTTGCAGTGTCAGTGGGCATGATGGCAAATTTAGTTTTTACAGCAGTAATGGAGGAGAGTTTTTTCATTCCCTTGATTTGAGAGAACCAATTTCATATCTTCCAGCACCTATGTTGGATAGTCAATACATCCATAGGTGTTTTGCAGAGGATGGAAGGGGATGTTGTGGTTCAGGCACTTCGAGATTTAATTACCTCTTCATGATAGTTGGATGTGAGGTTCTGATGTGTTGGAATCCAGGTGGTGACAGTTTTGGCATGACAATTCAGTTGGATTCCGATGTGTTGCTTCACCACCATCTGCATGGTGAAGAATTTATCAGAGTAGCGCAGCGTCGGCATGGTGGTTCTATGCTAAGAATAACTTGGCACCCTGGGATCATTTTTGGTTTCAGTTTGGTCCAGTCTGTTGTTTGGAGGTGGTATTAGCATTGCTTGAGGACAAGCAATCTTTGGGAAGGGCGGACTGTAATGTCCCCATTTTGAGTTCTCTTGCAGTTCAATCAGGGCTGACTTTCTGGGTTGGTGACAGCTTAATCAGAGGAGTATTTCGATGTCACCAGGGTGTTCGGGTGATCCAGTGGAGCTGGTTGACACTTTCCGGAGAGATTTCGGACAACTTGTTTGTACTTACTATTTATAGTAAGTGCTTGCATGTCAATTTTTCTGGGTTTTTCTGGGTTTGTTCTCTGTAGTCCTCAGAGAACACTACTATTTTTAGTCAGTGTTAGTTTGGCGATGTTTTGGTGACATGGCAGTCAGTTGTTGGCTCTCCCAGATGTTGCATTGAGCTCAATGATATAAGATGGTTTGTGGATCCAGTTGGCATCCTCTATGTTGGCTCAGTGTGCTTATGGCCGTACTTACTACTTTTAGTAAGTTTGGGTTTGGTGGCGTTTCGGGATTTTTGGAGTTGGAATGTATTCGTCTCGTCATGACCTTTCCGATGAGCTATAGATCACTGAATTCCGAGTTCGTCTTGATTTTTATTTTAAAGTCCGAAGATAAATAATATTTATTTGACGGGACTTTAATAAAATGTTAAGTTATGTGACTTTATAATATAATGTTAAGTCATAACTTAAAAAGTGGTTCCCCTAGGAGATGGGCGCCCATGGGAGACATAAGCGGATAAATAATAAAACCCTAGGAGATGGGCGCCCATGGGAGACATAAGCGGATAAATAATAAAATGAAATAAATGAAATAACTTTTCCTTCTTGGGCGTTGGGGAAATGAGAGTTATAAAAGAGGGAAAAGTGTCTCATTTGAGATATGCTTGGATTATTATTTCTTCTCTCTTTTGAGATTTTCCCTTCGAGGGTTTCTGGAGCTTGGCTCTAGGGTTTGGTATTGTCTTGCTGAGACGAAAACCTCTGCAAGATTGATTTGATCTTGGCTTCTGGGGACGAAAACCTCCATTAGCAAATACTTCTGTGGTGGATACATCCAGTATTCACATATGTGCTTCATTGGAGCTAGTTTGGAGTGATTTCTGGACATATCTTGTTGAGATCGTTTGCAAATTGGAAGTGAGCAGCAGATAACAATGGATGTGGAATAGATATGAGCAGTTGAGGCATAGTTTATTGCAGCCGTACCATATTCCTTGCTGGCCGTACCTCTATGAACAGGCCGTACTCCCTTTTGTGGGCTGTTTGGTGAAAGTTCTTGGCACAAAGACTCTTCAATCTTGGTCGCCTTGGGTCTGCAGGAGAAATCAGGGTGAAGGGAGGTCTGTTTGGTGAGTTTGCAGAAGTTTATGGACTGATATAAGCTACAGCCAGCCGTACATTTTACCTAGGTGACATTGGGGGTCCTTGGGACTCAATATTCAGTGATAATAGCTATTGTATTCTTCCTATTTGGGCGTCTAAGGCTCTTGCATCATTGTAATTCTTTATATTGCCAAATACTTCCAATATCATGGAGATTTGAGACGATTCCAGCCATACCCATTTGCTGGTCCGACTACAACAGTTGTATGAAGTTGCAAATCTCAACATGGGTATGTGATAGTAATTGTTTATTGGCCATTCTACTATCTGGGTATATGTTAGTTTCTTCATATTCATTGTATATTTTCTGGGTTTCCATGCTATGCTATATATTGTATGCTCTGGCAACACATTTGTAGGAAAACTGAAACCCATTCTGCATCTTCTGTCTAGTCTATAAGAACACCTCTAAAATTAAAAATAACACATAAAAAGATCTTTAAAAATATACAAACAGGTACAGCACTTTACACAGTGAAGTATCCAAACTTGTCTCTTCTTCTTCAACTAAATCCCTTTTACTTGCTGGATAGTGCGCAGCAAAACATATTGATATCATAATACTTAGCACTTTGTGTTGTCACCCATGAAAAGAGAGATAACATATCAATCAACTTATAATTAATGCATATTCAAATGTTTTTGAAGAGCTTAAGAGATTGTCTCCTATTAGAGCCATCAATGTTGGCAATATTGTCATTGATGTCAAAGAGATTGTTGTCATTGATGTCAAAGGCGTATGAGAGATTGTTGCAAATGTTGCCTTTGATGTCAAGAGGAATTCGTTGTTTAAGTTTGTTGTCATTGATGTAAAAGGAAATACCAAGGATGCAAAATATGTTATATGGTGATAAGGTCTCACCATCAGATATTAAAGAAGACATAGACAAAGCATGACAATGATGAGTGTTATATGAAACGGAGAGGAGGCAACAGAAGGAAGATATTAATGTCGATAGCCTTGTTAAAGGAAGTGTAATTCATGCTAAGTACAGCAACTGTGAATAGTGCTAGTGTTTAGAGTGGAAGCCGATTTAGAAGAAGTGTCGACGCCAAAGATAGTATTGCTGTTCAAAGAGTGGATAAGATACCAGCCAAAATGAAATAGCATCAAAAGCATGAGGTTAAGAATGATATAGAAGCCACTATGGAAAATGCTGCAGGGATATCAACAGACATAAACCAAAGCTTGAAAGGTTATGTTGTCGAAGATTTACAAGATACTCACGTTAGATGACAGCGATGAAAATACATGTATATACCTATAAAAATTGGCCAAGGGAAAGATGTGAATAATCATCTTATATATGAGACAGTGACTACTATATATTATGAAGCGATTCATTATAGAAGTGATGTTAATTACAAAGGCAGCAACTACATTTAAAAAAGGCAGTGCTTTCAATATCGACAACTTTATTCCTTGGTTGCAGTGGCTTGGAGCTGTACACGAAACAGAAGACAATCCATTCCATGATATAAATGTGTCTGATGCTCATGCAGAATTTAGACGAGGTTTGGAAGAGCTTGTTCGGGATCATTTCCTACATCCTGCAGCTCTGCCCGCGATAGTGGAATCAATGGTCGACGTGATCACATTAACCACTTTCATGAGGACCATGATAAATATTCCAGTGCAATCGATACGTATACTTTTATCTAGTTATCATGAGAATCGAGAGACAAATCGAATATCTATGATAAAGCAGAGACAGCAACAAGTAAAGAAAATTAAGTTAAATTAAATTTAAGTTAAGAATGGTCAACGGACTTTATGAAGAGATGTATCTATTCGAGAAAGAGTTGTGTCTCATAATGAGACAAGATATATAAGAAGTCGTTTCATGAGATGGAAGGATGAGTGTAAAAATGTAACATCATAAGAATAATTAGCAGATGTATGGACAGCAAAGAAACAATAAGAATCATATGAATTAAAGCTGATCTAAATCAGAAATATATGTGAAGACATTGCATTATTGTGATCAAATGTATGAAGGAAGGATATACATTATTTTGAGAGCAGATTTGTGAAGGGAGAATATACATTATTTTAAGAGCAAATTTGTGAAGGAAGGATATACAATACTTGAGTTCAGATTTGTGAAGAAAGATTTGAGAGGGAAGGTGTATCTACATTCAGACCTTATGAAGACAATATCGCTTATTGAAGAATTTGAAGGTTGGTGCCTGTCAAAGAAGAGATTGGTGTCTCTTGCTGAGTTGGTGCTCGTTTGTGGGTTGGTGTCTCCGGTGGGTTGGTGCCTACAAATTATGTAAGTGGGGATTGGTGTCTCCAGTGGATTGGTGCCTACAAAAGAAGACTTGTAAGAGAAGTAGGTTGGTACCTACAAAGAATATATAAGCAATATTTTGGTGTGGTTTTCTCCCGCAAGGGTTTCCACGTAAATCGTGTGTTCTTCCTGTGTTCTTAATTGCTAGATCTTGCATGTGTGTTATTATTGTGGTTGTTAAGTTAGAAAAAGTAAAAGATTGTATTATACTGATTCACCCCCCCCCCCCCTATCAGTATAATCGTGTGCTTATCAATCAGATGTCATTGATTCGGTGCGTGATTCTTGACTCCTAATTTTCTTGCATAATGCACCGTGCCTATCAAGAGTGCAAAGACTGAGAAGCAGATGCAGACACTCCTTGAACTTGTATTATTTGCCCTAAAACACATCCATGTGGTTCCTGTTGTGACCAAATCACACATCGCCCCATTGCAAATGGGGACCCCCATTTTTTTGAGCTCTGATGCTTTGCATGAAGTTTTGATGATGTCTTAGAGCTATTTCATGATGAAGTCAGTGGTGTTTGAGTCCTATAGTCCCTTGATGACCTGATCCTGATGTTGGAGATCCTGAAAATGACTAAGTCTGGTACCCTGATCCTGAAGATCCTGAAAATTGGCTAAGTCTGAAATCTGGTGGATCCTCAAGAATCTAGAATCTGCATGTTAAATCCGGTGGATCTGAGACCTATCTCAAACATCCTGAAAGGTATATTGAAAAATATTTAAAGTATACCTATCTCTAAACTTATAATTAAATATATTTTTCAATATACCTGACCTTGGGGACTTTTGGTTTTGGGCGCGAATTTGCTTGAAGACCTTAGGCGCATTTTCCCACTCACAGAGACCCAAAAGTGCGCCTAAGGTGGAGACTCATATGTGCGCCTAGAGGAGAATACACATCCAACCTCTCCTAGATAGGCGCCTTGATTGAAATTGGCATAAGAGACCTTAAACATCAAGGAATTCGACAAAGGAATGATCCAGGAGTTTTAGGCGCCTTTTTCATGTTCAAATGATCATCAGATAGCGCCTTGAGTTGAAGGCGCCCATTCCTTGTTGCTCCTGCCAGTTTTAGGCGCCTTGATGTGGGATGGAGTTTAAATCATTATTGAAGGCGCCTAAAGATGAGGTGGTCTCACAGGGGTATAATCAAGTGTTGAAGAGCCTTAAAGATGTCAACAATGAGCAAATTCAAGTCTAGGCACCCTTCATGCATTAAACTAACTCAAAGTTGCGCCTTAGCATGAAAGAGCATAATATGTTTAAACTAACTACAATCCTGATGTTTAAGATCCTGAAAATGACTAAGTCTGATAGCCTGAAATCTTGAAACACTGAAAAATTGACTAAGTCTGAAATCTAGTGGATCCTCCAAATTCTATAATCTACATGTTAAATCCGGTGGATTCGAGACCTATCTCAAACATCCTGAAAGGTATATTGAAAAATATTTAAAGTATACTTAAATATATTTTTCAATATACCTTACGCTCTGAGACTTCCACTGCTAAGCGCGAATTCACTCTAGGAGGCTAGGCGCGTTTTTTCACTTCTGCAAACATCATTTTTTTTGCGCCTAAGGTGGAGACTTCAATATGCGCCTAGAGGAAAATCAACTTTCAAACACTCCAAAAGATGGCGCCTTGATTGATATTGAAGATGTAAGGCCTTAGACATTGAAAATCCAACAAGAAAGTGCTTAATGAGATTGGGCACCTTTGCATGTTCAAACAATCAACAAAATTGCACCTTGGGAGAAGTCATCCTAGAAGAAGGCGACTATTTCAATTCAAACCATCTTGTATAGGCGCCTAAGGATAAAAGAGTCAAAATAACATCATTTGAGTGCCTAAAGGCAAAGACCTAAATTGGCGCCTAGGAGTTTGAAAGTATTGACAAGTAAGCATTCCTATTTTGGGTGCCTTTCACTTGTTAGAAAGTCCTTATGTTGATCTTGGCGCCTATCTACACCTCTATTATTAGTCTTGGCACCTAGGAAGTAGGGTTGGTTGAGTTCATTTTGAGTGCCTTGATGATGTATAAAGTTGAAGTCTTCAGTAGCACAATAGACCTTAAGCGCTATTTTCCACTAAAATCATCTATTTTGGCACCTAAAGGAGACATTGCATTGAAAGGTACCTTTTGAATGAATCTCTTAAGGGAGGTTGGCTTCTTTAAGCCCTTACAATTGTTTGAAATTATTTTAAGTTATGAATATGGGACTAACTTGTGTTAGGCACCCTTTGCTCCTCTTTTCACCTAGATTTGTGCCTAGGGTGTTGAATGCTTAAAACATGTTTCTTATATGCTATATTATGCAAGGTTATCAATTGTTTGATATATTGTTTCTCTTGTCTTGTAGGAACATCAACAAACCTAAGGAGCAAGTGCCTGGAGTCACGTTCATCCAAGGAGTGAAGTCAAGAAATTGTCATTGCAAGAAGAAGCATCATGCTAGCCACCTTGGAAGATCACTTCAAGATCATCATCAAGTTGCATCATTGAGAGGAGTGCTGATGAAGACAAGGAATCATCTGAAGGACAAGCACCTGAGTCACCTTCAAATTGTAGAGGAAACATCAATGACATCATGTTAGATCACATCAAGTTCAAGTATACTTCATGAATGGCATCATGTTCGAAGACATTCATCTATCCAAGCTTCAAGTCAAGTTCTCCCAATCTTCAAGATTCATCAAGCTTCAAAGTCTCTTTGAGAGGTCATCTACTCCACATCCAAAGAAGGTGTTATCTACACTCCAAAGGGTTACTTCAAGGTCAACATGTCAAGTGCACTACTTCATCTTCATCATATCATCAAGCTAGGCACTTCATCTATTTAACTTCAAGTTCCATTCAACATTCAAATCCAAGAGAGATCTTCTACTCTATATGAAGATAGCAACATCATCATCATCTCCTACTACTCTACATGAAGTATCATCGAAGAAGATCAACATCATGTATCCTACAAGAAGAAGAAACATCACAGTGTTAGATAAATGAAGCAACATGTATCATACTCATCCAATTTACAATTCAATGAACAAGGCAAGATCAACAAGATACATCTCAAGTGTTCATCATCAAAAGCAATCACATTGAAGATATCATACAAAGATGATACAATTTGGGAATATGCCCACAGAACAAATTGAATTAACTGTTGAAATCCATAAGAGTTGCTGAGGTGGCACCTATGTGGCATGTACACATCATCATCCAATCATAATCAACCATATCATATGACTACATTCAATGTATCATATAATAAAAGAAGCCAAAGGGACGCCTATGTGGAAGATGCTTTAAATGATTTCATCTTACCTTATCACATTGGAAAGCGTGCCTTCATTGCCTCTCTCTTTTGTACTAAAAATAGCAATTTGTTGTAACTACCTGTTGAGGTGGCATGATCTAAGCCCTTGGCTACATGAATTGATCCTAGCCTTTCATTGTAATCTGGACACTATATAAAGGCCTTGTTGCCTCATTTGTAAGATATAGTTTTGTAGGAGTAGAATAGAAGAGACTCAAAATTCTCTGAAAGGACTTGAAGTTGTTGTAAATATTTCTCAAGATTAATGCAAAGACATTGGAGCTTTGTTTGGTGTTAAGTGTTGTCTTGTGGAGTAACAGGGCTTCTTGTATCTTGAATTGAAATGGAGAGATGTTTCAAAATTAAATTAGAAATAGATTAGAAGCTCTCTGATGTGATGTTTGTTGTATTGAATATTTGATCAACTCCTAGCTCATGCTTTTAACATTCATCGCCGATGAAGTGTTGTGTAAAGCTAGTTTGGGCCTTATTTGCTTCAGTTCGATTGTAGAGTTTTGTTTGAGCTGAGCCGTTTAATGGGTGCTTGTATAAACTTTCATGATTTGAAAACCATTCGCGTAACCTTAGGAGATTGCACCAACTTCATGTAGTTGTAGGCATCCTTGGCAAAGTGAAGTTAGGTTTATCAAGGAGTTTGTCTGTTCATACGTCATCATTGCCTCATTGACCTTAGATTTGATTCCTTAAACCTTTATCTTTTTACTTTTCTTTATCATTGAAACCTTGTACATACATCATCCACACTGAGAGGAGAAATAAGCTGACTGAAAGAAGAAGAGTCTAATGTAAGTCCCTTTGTGATTATCAACAAGATCACATGTAATCACTGAGTTAACCCATCATGAATCATAAAAGGAACCTTGGAGTTACTTCACTGGATCACATAGTTCAGCCTTTGAATAACTTTATTCAAGAGAGAGTGGGATACTCTAGTGTTTTACTCTATTGTTGACTTGTCGAAAAACAATCATCAACAGTTCCCCACTCATAATTGTCCCCAAGAAAGAACAAAGTGAATGGATATTCTACACAAATTATAAAGCATTGAACAAGATAACCATGAAAAGTCAGTACCCACTACCTAGAAGCAATGATCTCATAGACGAGTTAAAAGGGGCCAAAGTTTTTATCAAAATTGATATAGCCATTAGTTATCATATAATATATAAGAAGCCTTCAAATGTTTGGAAACAACTTTCAAAACAAATCAAGATCTTTGAATGGCTAGTCGTGCTCCATTGTCTTACTAATGCTCCAACAATATTACGAGAAAGAATGACCAACTTATACATGAGATAAATACGAGAAACACGCATTTCACACACTCTGCCACTCGCCAACTCTACCATATTGGAATTCAGGCTGCAAATTTTACATATAAATAATATTGTGCTTTCTATATTTTTCATTCAATGCATGTTACATATTTATAGGACTTGCATCTCCTATATTATAGGAGAGCTCCTATAACAACTCCCTTACATAGATGAGTTGTTCTAACAACTAAAATCCATACAAACACTCGTACAACCTAATATTACAATATATTATATTAACCTACACATGATATTCTAACAAACCATAACAAATGTGCTAACACACCTAATGATGTAATATTCCTAACACCCTCCCTTATTACATAATTCTCCAAATGGGGATAGGTGGACTAAAAATAAGTGATGAACACGTTCAGTGGTTCATCAAAAACACAAGGTATGAGTAGGGACATACACATCTAGTCAAGATAAACAATAGTGGATCTCGCCTCACTATGCTTCTTCAGTAGGATTGACCTTACTGGACTTTATCCAAGGATAGGGACAAATTCATCTACCCATGGAGCGGGGATAGGGACTAACACTTCTATCTGAGGTCAACAAGTTTGGATGGGGACAAACACATCTATCCAACATCAAAGTTATGAATAGGGACACACACTTCTGCTCACAACAATTATGATTGGGGACAAACACATCCAACCATAATCACCCAACAAATGTGATTGGGGACACACACATCCAATCACAAACAACTAGCAATTGTGATTGGGGCCACACACATCCAATCACAAACAACCAATAATTGTGATTGGGGACAAATACATCCAATCACAGCATAAAAAATTGAGGACTAAGTCCTCATTGTCATGTATGTAGCCATCGTTATAGATCACTGCCACTCTAATCACAAACGATATGAGATGGTTACCGCTACCACCTAGGAACCCATCTTAGCTTTAGTCATTTTGGCACAAATAGTTTTGCCACTAATACAATTTCACAGCCTCGTTGCTAGTGACTGACGAGAGGACGATGCTTGTCCTCCAACCTCTTGTGCCTCCGTCCTCCAATAGGTTTGCTACTTAGAAAATTTGGATTTGAGGCTCAGTTTTAGAGTGCCCCCCCTCAAGATGGATGTCACATACAAGCAATAGTGCATCCAATTACAATTGAGGCAATTTTTCATTTTTATTATTTTTTGAGTTGTATGAGAGATCCATTCATCTGAAGTCTCAACCAATTTGGAAAGATCATCATTTGAAACAAGAAGTTTTGGCACTGCTGAACCAAAACCTATCAATTTGGAACCTCTCCCAACAACTCTGTGAGGTGCCTAAGCAAAAGGTGACACGCCCTCTGCCTCATGTAATATCCCATTTTTAAAATAAGCCACTGCTCATATAAATCTAGAGCCATACCGTACCACAATTTCATGGAATGAATCGACTTAAAATTATAAGTTGGAGTGCTGAAATCCAAAGGCATATCGTGGGTCCCTCTTTCCACTTCATCACATCAGAAAGAAGGGAATCGTGAGTCTAAGGGGGACAGAACTGCAGATGGCATCAGAAGTTGTCTCCCAGAAATAGCAGCGAATGGATCTAAAGTTAATATAAGTTATAAAATAAAGATTACTTTCACATCTTGTAATATACACCCTAAGATATATGTTTTTCTGTGCCAAGTTTTTTGCTTTTCTGACTGTTTTAGGTTTAGGGTTTTATTGCAAGTTTTGCATGTTCTGATATTGCATTGATAATATGGAATATAATGCATATATTGAAAACCCAAGAAAACTACAACAAATATCACCAAAATATCGAAGACCCAGATCATAGAATAGTATATAATGAATTACTATGACATACCCATATGAGAATATGCAACTTTGTACATGTGCTGAAGTTGGACCAGCGACTGGGTAGCATAGAAGTCATTCAAACTCCATGACAATGAAAGTATCGAGCATAAAATGAAGAATATCAATGATATAGGCCCTAGACGCCTCAAACAAAGAAGATATGTGGCTGCTAGCAAACAAGAATGAGACCCAACAGACCCAATGTTCCTCCAAGCAAGGTTGTACGGCCCAACAATGAAGTAATCAGCAAATATGATCAGCAATAAATCTCTGCAAAGTCCTCCAAGACCTAATCCTCATGCCAAAGGAGAGATGACTGAACTCAGCACTAAACACTCAAAAATCAGACTTTAAAGGGTACAGCTGCTACAAGCACTGTACGGCCAACAAGAAGAAATCACAGCCTTGGACAAAATGCTTCAAACAGCATCAATATCTACACAAATAAATATATTTCGCTGTCCTCTAATCTGCTCAATAAGAACTCATCAAAATCTGCAAAATATATCATGTTCTTCCACAAACTCTCACCAAAAGGAATCCCAATGAAGCACAACTGTGAATATTGGATGCATCCGCCTCAATAGTATTTGCTAATGGAGGTTTTCGTCCCCAGAAGCCAAAAGATCAAATCCTATCTTGCAGAGGTTTTCGTCTCAGCAAGTTCAATCCAAACCCTCAAAGCTCTTCCAGCTCCAAAAACAAGAGAAGAAAATAATAATCCCAGCATATCAAATGAGCTCACTTTTCCATCTTTTTTTTCCTCTCTATTAGGGCGTTGGCATTAAGGAGGGAAATGTTATATTTTTAATTCACTTAATTTCCCTTTGGGATGGGCGCCCAAGCTCTCCTTTAGTGACCCTTTTAATATTTGCTTTTTCATAAGTCACTTAATATTTATAAAGTCCCGTCAATTAAATAAGTTATAACTTCGGACTTTAAAATAAATATGAAGATGAAGTCGGAATCCAAAGATCTATAGTTCGTTGGAATGGTCTCGACGAGACAAATCCAACTCCACTCTGAAAAACCCGATCCGGAACCAAACCCGAACTTACTAAAAATAGTAAGTGTGCCACAAAGCACCCAACTGTCACTGCCAACTGCCAACTACCAACTGAGAATGTAGCAACACCAACATTGGGCTCTCTAAACACCATTATTAGCCTACGAGGACCCGATGATAGGCTAAACCACTAGCTCTGATGCTCGCTCAAAAAGGGGACATTACACGTGGTTTGGTTAATAAATGATTGAATTAAAATTAAAATATGGTTTATCAAAAGACAAAGGTTATAAAGGGTTGTGTCTCTTTCTAAAAGTAGTGATCCATATGAAAGATTGTGACTCTTCTTTCCAAGAGAACATATAAAATGGGCAAGGAAGGAATGGAATCAAGAGGAAGAAAAAGGAACAAGAATTATTATTCGAATATAAAAGGCAGAAACAAATATAAAAGGGCAGAAAAGGATTTCTGATCTGGAATATAAAAATAGAATAAAGGAAAGAATAAAATAAAAGAAGGCAGAAAGGAATATATCAAAAGTGATATATTTATAACTGTGAACAGCAAAGACATTATTTATAACAGCAGAGGTACATATATCAATCATACCAATTCTCAAGCAATCCAATTGAAATGAGAGGAGGTTAGTAAGTAGGAAGTGATGGCCCTTTCCGGGGCTCACGAGATGGTGAAGTGTCGATAGGCCCCTTCATCAAGTACGCCACCCCGAGTTAAGTGCTTGTGGGCCCAGGCTTGTTGAATAGCGGACTTCATGCATCTTATCAAGCACGCTACCCCGAGGTGTGCCACTCGTGGGCTGGAAGGCTATTAAGTGCTCCTGGGCTTGATCAAGGTATCTTATCAAGCATGCCACCCCGAGGTGGGCACTCGTGGCCTGGGAGGTTATTAAGTGCTCCTGGGCTTGATCAAGGAGGACGGCCAACCTCCAAGGTGAACCAAGACATGTTGGGTGGACTGACCCCTTTCATGCTCTCAACAATATTGTTACTTACTAACACTCCGGGAAGATTCAATATGTGATTGGCTTGGGGAATTGTGTTATGGATTGAACTAAATGTGGATTATGTTGTGATGGTTTGATCTCATTTTTATGTTATGAAGTATTGATCTCGTTTTTTTTTTTTTTTTTGATTCGTAAGCGTTGGAGGTCACAAGGAGGACCTCCTCCCCATCAACATATCCACTTAACCAACTTAGAAGCCACATAGAAACCACATGTTACTTGGGGGATTTGAACTTGGATCTCCATCGTGAGAACCATATGGCCTTTGCCATTTAAGCACAACCCCGTTCACAAGTATTGATCTCATTATTAATTATGCTATGATAGATGAATTTAATATGAATAATGCTATGAACTAAATATTATCTAATTTATTGATCTTTAATATTTCTAATGTCCTTTTCTAGTAATTATTATTGTATACAGGAAAAGAAATCAGGAATATCCTAAAAGGGGACATTACACCTCATGAGCAACTTCAGCCATGGCACATTCACTGGGAATCTTAAAGCAGTAGAATTACATATCTCCTCAGAGATTGCATCTATAAAGGACGACGCAATATGTGAAAGGTTCAATGGTTCGTATTTCTTCTCTTCACACCACCATCGTTCAATACATAGGCTCACACTTCTTAGGACAGCCAAAGCTTTCTCTGGATATTGACCCATAGATGACTCACTAAATAGCATTAAAGCATCTACACAGTATTTTATTGCTTTTGACACATCGCCAACCTCAACTCTTGTTGGTGTAGGATATTCTATCATCGACTCAAGTAGCTGCGATGCAACAATAATTGGCTTGTTTAATTGCCTGTATAGCTGGACTATTTGCTGCTGGACAGAGGGAACCTGTTCAAGAGGAATCTGTGCACCAAGATCCCCTCTTGCAACCATTACTCCATCCAAAGAGTGCATGATCTCATCAAGACACTTCAAAGAATCAACACTTACAAATTTAGCAATGACATCGATATCACCATCACGAGATCGAACAACAAAATAGCTTTTCATATGTTGGATCACTTCAGCTTGATTTGACAAAAGATATTGCAACAAAATCCACACCTTCAGAAATGTCAATCCTAGGAATGAACTCTGCGGCTGATCGAGTGTCGGTCTTGGAGACCGCATTGTATGTGTCAGTAAACATGACGTCATTGGTTTGGTGCAAGGCAAGCAACGTCTATGTGCACACCATGCCACAGTTGCTCGGATTCATACCCCATGCAACCCACCCATGCCTAGTAGTCGGCTTTGCTTTAAATGCCATATCCATTGACCCTTCTGTGAGTCATCTTTATGATTTCTAAACTTATATTGAAATATCTTGGGCACTTCTCAGCATGTGCGCTCATGAAAAAAACGAAGAAAAATAAGCATGCCAATGCTAGCAATGCAGGTCATGGACAACTGCCCTCCATTGCTCCGATGGCTGAATTTCTCTCTCTATAATTTACAACAAAATTGAGAACAATCGTTTTGAAGACTCCTTCGTTGAAGAACATGATCACTAACATTAACAGATATATGAGCCCTACATTTACACCAAATGGAATCTGACAGCTTCAAGGTGAAATCCACATAATCAGGTGGGAGGATAATCTCACCAACCCATTTCATTAAATCTGCTCTGCTACCATATTGTAATTCAGGCTTCAAATTTTACATACAAATAATATTGTGCTTTCTATATTTTTCGTTCAATACATACTACATATTTATAGGACTTGCATCTCCTATATTATAGGAGAGCTTTTATAACAACTCCCTTACATAGACAAGTTGTTCTAACATCTCAAATCCCTACAAAAACTCGTACAATTTAATATTACAATAGTATATTAACCTACACATGATATTCTAACAAACCATAACAAATATGCTAACACACCTAATGATGTAATATTTCCAACATACCATACGTGGGAAAAATGTGTTTCAAACACTACAAAAACACGGTTTGGTGGCTATATAAGCCCTATTGGCTCATGTTATGAAAACACACAAGCAATACAGCATTGTTGAGAAAATTGCAAGGATTTTATAGGTGATTCGAAGAGCAATTTTCTGGAATTTCAGATTTACAGGTTAGTTCCTTTTTCTTTTTTTTTTCCTTTTTTTCAAGCATATAAAATACTTCTAATTTTCAAGCATGTTGAATCTTTTACAACATGTAAAATTTACAAATTTTATTGCATTTATTTCAATTTATGTAAATTCTTTTTGCTGATTTACACGAGTTCATGTGAATCAATTTATTTTATTTTTCCTACTAAATATAGGGTTTACGTTTTAGGGTAAAACGTGTTATTTTTGTCAAATTCATTAATTCAATTACCATATTACCGTATTATATTTCAATTTTTCAAATGCATTTAAATTTTACATTACTTTTTTTTAAATTCATGTTCAAACTTCAAATTGTTGTATTTTTTTTTACGCTATGTTTTTGTTTTTATTAATGTTGTAGGTTAGTATACAATGGCATCCAACTTTGCATCAAGTTCGGACTCAACAAGTGGGAGCCTTCCCATTGGAAGTAAACCTCCTGGAAACCATGACCCCACTTGGAAATTTGTCGTAATGGGACCAATAGTGGGAGTGTGATTTGTAACTAGTGCATGAAGAAGCTTAATAGAGGCATCAATCGCCTCAAATACCATATTACAAGCATTCCTAATAGCGACACCAAGGCATGTCCAATTGCCCTAGAACAGGCAAAATGAGAGATGAGAGCACTTCTTGCATTATTGGATGAGAAGAAATTGGAGAGGGGAGGGCACAAGCAACCATAGAAACAACCATTGCTCTTGATTTGCCAGCAGAAACCAACGAATATACAATAGGCATTGTGGGCTCTAGTCGCAATCCACGCATACGTGGCACATCCACCCCGTCCAACTCAAGTAGAGCCCAGTCTCAAGGCTTTTTTGTGCCTAGAAACATACCTGGAGCACAAACATCACTGCAAGGTACAAGGTGGAGCAAAGACGCGCACAAAGAAGCAAATAAGGCATGCGCAAATTTCTGGTATTACAACAACCTTCCCTTATGATGCAAGAGCATCTAGCTGAAGGCCTTGTGGGGCCCACATAAAACCTAGATGGCCTTCACTACAAGTGTGGAAGGATTTCATGGGACCCACAACACACATTATGTGTTTGTAAATCTTTTCATCTACTGGGTGCTAATTTGAAATCTATGTTGGGACCCACCTAATACGCTAGCAGCTATTAGGCATAGCACTCGTAAATCAAAAATGAAAAGATTGGAACCGATTGGTTTGGCAAGGGCTCACATGCCCCCCTTTAATTGGGCATATTTCCTTGGTGTTGCATGTAGAAAATTTATAAATACGATTTGGACATTGAGCGAGATTCATATGGCGGGGTCCTCAAAGATCGCAACTTCTATATTAACCAATCCATTATCTTTGATGTAGACATCCTCAATAAAACCATATATTTATTTCAGTATATGGCATTATATATAATCCACCAATGGCTTTAAAGAGGCGATTGGACTGGGTGATTGGACTGGCATATTCCTGTTTTGGTCGCAGCTTTTTAATTCTCTTGAATGCTTGAGTACAGTTAATAATGATATGATTGACCCCATCTAAACTCAAATCCAGAGTTCCGTTAACTTGGAAGAGTCTTATCACTGGAGGAAGTAGAAACCCATAAGGAAGTGGGAGAGTAGGATGATAGTCGTGCAAGTCCATTTCAAAAAGTTCTTTTTAGTTAGTCACAGTTGTAGGATGATAGTCGTGCAAGTCCATTTCAGCAAGTCTTTAGTCAGTCACAGCTATTTTCTTAACTTTAAGTATTGTTCTAAGTCTTTTTTTTTTAACAAGTCAGTTGTTTGGCCATAGATAAATATTTCTAGAGGCTCGTGTAAGGAATACTGATCAGTACCTTCAAGCATTTTATAGTACACTAAGTATGGAAGAGTCTTGTTCCAGTTCTTAGAAAATGAGTTGCTGAGTTAGAAACATTTCTCCATCTAATTTGAAGCTTGTTCACAGCGTATGATTCAGTTTTCTGTCAATTTCCTTTAAGTTTTAGCTGTGTATGTTTCCAGCCTTCAGATCAATAAGAAATTATAAAAAGTTTTGTGGGAGTATGTGTTCTTGGCTATAGACCTTTGTTGTCTTTCAGTAGGCATCCAAGTTTGAGTTCATCACCTTCAACATGGCAAAGAGTCCATATTGGGAGTATTTGGTGACAACATTGACAGTTGCAGGGAAAGGGTACAAGGTGCCTTCTCCAACAGTTAAGTGGGAGGTTGCTCCAAGATGCTATTGCAGATTTAAAAACAATTGTGGAAGATCAAAACAAGTAGTGGCAAAAGTTCGGATGCACAATTCTTTCAAATGGGTGGACAAATGAAAGGAACTGCACCCTCATCAATTTTTTGGTGCTTCAAATGGTGAGCTGATTTTCTTTAAGTCAGTTGATGCCTCGAACAAAATAAAGAATGCAAAAACTTTGCACTTGATATTGAAGGAGGTTGTTTTAGAGGTGGGCATACAAAATATTGTGCAAGTTGTCACTGACAATGCAACAACATATGTGGTGGCTGAAAGATTGCTTCAAGAGAGGCATTTGACACTCTTTTGGACCCCTTGTGCAGCCCATTGCCTTTACCTTCTTTTGGAGGACATAGGCAAAATTGATTAGGTGAGACTAGTTGTAGAAGATGCAAGGAACATAACAAAATATATTTACAATCACCCTTGGGTTCCCAACTTGATGAGAGATCACACCAAGGGGAAAGAGCTTGTGCGACCAGATGTGACAAGGTTTGCAATGAATTTTCTAACATTGCAAAGCATTTCTAGTTCATTGACTTCCTTTAAGCAGATGTTTGTGAGTCAAGCATGGCTAGACCCAACATATTCAAAGAAGGCTAATGGAGAGAGGACTACAAAGACAATTTTTAATGATGTCTTTGCCAAGAGAGCTATAGAAATTGTCAAAGTAACTTCAAACTTCAATTTAAATTTCAAATTGAATCCTTTATTTTTAAATTTTAAAAGTATTTAGTTTCATTGTAACCTGTAAGTTTGTAACTTTAATTTGTTTATACTTTGTAGGTATCGAAGCCGTTGGTGAGGGTTTTGCGGTTGGAGGATGGGGAGCAAAACCCAATGGAATACATTTATGAGGCCATGGATAGGGCCAAAGAAGCCATCCAATAATATTATAGTGAGTGTGCAAGTAGATTCGCCCCCATTTGGGAGATCATTGATCAAAGGTGGAACAATCAACTCCACCAAGCCATTCATGCAACAAGGTACAATTTAAACCCCAAGATTTTTCTTCTCTGATAACTTCACAAATGCTAATGGGGAGGTTGTGGAAGGCCTCTCAACATGCATTAAGAGGATGACAACCAAGGTTAAGGTGAGAGACCTCATTATTTCAAAGTTGCAAAATTATAAGCAAGCTAGGGGGAAGCTCTTTTCTTCGCCACTGGCTATCCGAGGAACATCCACATAGACACCAGGTAACAAAAATTAATGTATCTTACAAGTTACAAATTACAATTATTAATAAAATATTGTTTGCTTACAAACTCTTGAATATCTTATTTGTAGGTTCTTGGAGGGAAGATTGGGGTGGAAATACCCCAAATCTCCAAAAGTTAGCCCTCTGAATTTTGTCTCAACCTTGTAGCGCTTCTGGCTATGAGCGCAATTGGAGTTTGTTTGACACCATTCACAAAAAGAAGCATAATAAGTTGACTCAATGGCACCTCAATGACTTAGTTGTTTTGCAATGCAACCTTTGGTTTCGCACAAAAAAGGTGGACAAATCAGAGCAGCTTATTGATTTGGATGAAATTGATCCCTATAGTGATTGGACTATTAAAGTTACTTAATGGTCAACATAGTTAGTTTCTAATTCTATCTTTAGTTTAAGTTTGTTTCTATTTGTTTTGGTTTATTAGCTGTAGTTTCCTTGTGAAACTCCTGTGCTCATTATAGAAACTTCTTGTAAACCTCTTTATATAGAGCACTACTCTATCATTGTAAATATCTAATTCAATAATAATATTTGCATATTATTCTGAAATGTAACATGGACCGCCTGTTGTGATGCAATCACACATCGCCCCATTGCAAATGGGGACCCCCTCTTTTTTTTGTTTTCTCGCTTCATTTTGCTTTAGGGTTTAGTTTTTCTCTGAGCTTGCAGGTTTGGTTGTGTGTCCAAGTCTCAACAGTTTCTTGCCAAGAGGTCTATATGCCTTCATCCTGATAGATGTCCCTAAGACCCTGAAAATGACTAAGTCTGAAATCTGGTGGATCCTCAAAAATCTAGAATCTACATGTTAAATCCCATGGATCCAAGACCTATCTCAAACATCCTGGAAGTACTTAAATATATTTTTCAATATACTTCCATTCAAGAAAATCCAAAATTTGACTAAGGCAAGAAATTCCAAGCACACCTACCAAACCCGCCTAGCCTGGGCGGCCTCACAAGGTAGTCATGGACAAGGTCTTCACCAGGACAATCTCTCCACACAGAGCCTCCAAATCCACCCAGGGAAAGTTAGGTTATTTTCACGAGCTTTTGCCAATTGAAGAGAATCAGGAAGTGATGATGAAGTCTAGAATTAAGTTTAACTTGCAAGGTTGAAGACAGAGAACATCTTTTGATGAAAATTCCAAGCCCTGCCTTCCAACCCGCCCTACCTGGGCGGCCTTGGCATGAGGTCATGGACTTAGCCTCCTGCACATGCACTTCTCCAGACAGAGCCTCCGGAGGCACCTTAAGAGGAATGATATCAAGGTTATAAGGTTTTAAGACTAAGAAATGATAAACTCCAAGGTAATTTCATAAGTTTGAATGACTCATAAGGCATCAAAAGGCAGAATCCAAGCATCATCTCCCAACACACCCAACCTGGGCAGCCTCACAAGGTGCTCATGGACAATGTCACCACCAGGAGAGTTCATCCACACACTGCCTTCAAACCCGCCCAAGGAGGAAAGTGGTCAAGTTTACAAGGTGTTAAGCACAAAGACAAGGAGATGATGAAATTCTAATGAAAGTTTATAAGTTTAAAGGAGTCAAATGCATTTCAAGTAAAAATCCAAAGGTCACCTCCAAACCCGCCCTACCTGAGCGGCCTCAAGAGGTGTTCATGGACTCTATCATCTCTCACAATGCACTCTCCACACACTGCTTCCAGAACCGCCCAGGGTGAGAACAATACAATTTGCGAGTATGACTCAATGAAGATGATGAAGATGACAGTTGGAAGATGAGATGATCAAGTTGAGAAAGGTGAAAAGTTTTCTAAGTATAAAATCCAAGGGTCACTCTCAACCCTGCCCTACCTGGGCGGCCTAGAGAGGTGAGCTTGGAATCTGGTGTCTAAGCACTCAAGTCACCCCATTCTGACCTTCCAAACTCACCATGTTGCCTCACACCCATGCCAAATCATTCACGAGGAAGAAAATTGAAGATTTCAAGAAATAAGGTAAAATCCAAACACTATCACCAAGGCCGCCCTTCCTAGGCGCCCTAGACACTTGAGCATGGAAAGTCTATTGAATCCTTCAAGATCACTCCTCAAATTCTTCCAACAATGTTGAATCAACTTGAAAACATGAAAAAATCACTAAGTCATGCAAGTAGAGGAGAGAAGAGCCTCAAGGTCAATATGGAGAATGTTCACATTGCAAAATCCTTCTGCACCCTTCAAACCCACCCATCCTAGGCAGATTTCACTAAGGCATATGGACAGAGTCTCCAAACATTCCAAGTGTGCCTTCCAACTTCACAAAACGCCTCAAAAAATCTCTAAGTCTTAATGAAGTTGAAGAAAAGGGTCATCAAAAGGATCAAATGAACATCAAATGAAGTCTAAGTGAGATAATCCAAACATCATCTCCTAGCCCGCCCTTCCTAGGCGGCCTTGACCATCATGCATGGACTCTGTCATGTCCTTCACATCACACACTCCAGACAACACCTCCAAACCCACCCAGCATAGGCGCTTTTGACATTTGATCATGGAAAACTTGTTTAAAACATTAAATTCCTCCTCAACTAGGCCAACTTGCTTGAAGAGGTACAACGACTTGTATAAAAGAAGGTTCATTCTTGCATTTTTTTTTATCAAATTCAAATCAATTTCAATCTGATTTTTAGCAAAGTAGACCTGCAGCAGCAAGGAGGAGCTTCATTCAAGTACAAAAGTCAAAATTTGAAGTGTCTTATAAGAGTCAATTCTTCCAAATTCTGATTTTTCATAAAATCTAATTTTTTAAGGTATGTTGTTTTTAAAATGCATTGATTTTGTCCCACATGCACAAGGAGATGAGTTAAGTGTTAGGAAAGTCTTTATATCAAGTGTCACATCAACCTTCTAACACGTATCGTCTTCCCTTGCAGGAGGAGGTAGACAATGAACGCCAAGGAAAGACAAGCCTTGATCAAGAGTGACAAGCAAGGAGTCATGTCGGAGACAAAGATCATGTCCAAGTAGAGGAACATAAGCGACACCAACTTGGGCCACATCCACACGGAGGACCTCCTACATCAAGTTCATCTTACTTTGAAGACTTTGTATGTCTGGATGAGGAAGACATCAACGCCACGCATGAGAGGGAGTCATCTTCCAGTGATTCATTCCACGCGCCAAAAGGACAATCATCATGTAATCTACTCCAAGGACTCGTGCACAACATATCTTCTACTTCATCCAACTGTCTAGAGGCATAATCCTGCACAAGCACAAGGACGTCACAAGATGAGAGATGAGCATGATCATCAAAGCGATCCATGAGTTACATCAAGACAACAAGAGGAAAAATATTCTAAGTAAAGTGAACATGAGGTGAACAAGACTAGTTCGTTTGAAGATGCTAAGGTGGCACGTACACATCATCAAGCCAATCACATTCTGCCATGTCATTCATTCAAGTCCAGGTCGTCTATAACAAACAAGTGGATAAAGAGGGCCCACCATAAAGATGCTTATCACATTGGGAAACATGCCTTCATTGCCTCTTTCATGTTTTAAAAATAGCAAATTTTGTAACAAACTGCCTTGTTGTCTCAATCTCGGTCGTTGATTGCTAAATCAATCTTGGCCCTTCATGTAATTCTTGGGCTCTATATAAAGGCCCATTCTTCTCATTTGTAAAGGAGGAGACATTATATAATATACATTAGATTAGAAAGGAGTAGAGTAGAGGAGACTCTTTGAAGTCATTGAAGAGATATTGAGAGATTGTTGTAAAGATACACTTCAAGATTAATGCAAGCTCATTGTTGAATGTTTCATGGTGATCTTGTGATTTTGGAATGTTAGCATGGTCTTCATTGTCTCCAAGATGGTTAAGAATTGTTTCCAAAGTAGCTTAGTTGATAGATTAGAAGTTCATTGATATAATGTTTCTTATGTGAAGATATTTGATGAATCCCTTTTGGTTCATACTTTTCGTGGATTGTCGAAGGTAACTCACTTTGCAAATTAGCCTGAACCTTGTTTGCATAAGTTCGGTTGTGGATGCTCGTTCAAACTGCGCCAGTTGTGGGTGTTTGGATGGAAGTTCACAACATGAAAATCATATGATTACCTTAGGAGATTGCACTTACTCCATGTAATTGTTGGTTCTCATAGTGAAGCGGAGCTAGGTTGTGGAAGTGAATTTTTCTATTATAGCATGTGCATTATATCATTGTCCTTAGATTAGCCCTCTTAACCCTTGCCTTTTGCCTTTTCTTTTTGTACTTGATTAGAAGAAGTTCCAGTTCACAAGGAAAGAGTACATATTTGAATGGAGTGATAGATAAATTCTGCGTAAGTCCCTTTGTGTAAACAGCATTATCACATCATACCACCAAGGCTATCCGTTGCAAGTCACATACAAGGAACCTTGGAGCGTTCTTGTTTGATCATGTAGTTTAGCATTCGAGACACTTTGTTCAAGAGAGGATAGAGCACTTGGTGTTTTATTCTAATGTTGTTGTTGTCAAGAAACATCATCAACACCGCCCAGGATAAGGAGCCCTCCTTGTTTACAAAGGATGAGATTGCTAATTTTGAGAGGCAGGCTATGGAGGATGTGGGTGCAGCAAAAGCAACAGAGATTGGATTGTCATTGGATGACATTGATGTGGTAGAGATGGAATCATTGCCATCTAGTAGCAAGGTGGATCCATAGGCGCAGCCTTCTAGGCCGAGCGAGGAGCCACAACCAAGTGCAAGGACTAGACCCTCTCCCCCCCCCCCAATTTTTCACTAGAACGGAAAGAGGAAATTGTAAAATCTTGTAATTTGTAACTTGCCTAGATATGCAATTTATGAGGATGATTTTCAAAGACAATCATCATAAATTCATAATAGTTATCAACTAGTTATTGTATCCACATGATGGTGTGATTTTGTACTCTATTTTGTAATGTGCCATACCTGTTGGTTCTTTTAAGATCTTTTTAGTGTTATTTTTAATTTTATTTGTGTTCTTTCAGACTAGAGAGAAGATGCAGAAGGGGTTTCCGTTTTCTTGCAATGTGTGTTGCCGGAACAATACAATATGAAACATAGATTGAATACCCAGAAAAGATATTATGAATTTGAGCAAAATAACAATAACCCAATTCAAGAAATACCTCCAAATGAATTATAGTCGAATACCCATTTGCATTTTAACAACTTGACAGTATGGCTGTACATGAATCAGCTACATGCAACAAGGGAAATCGCTCACATCAACAAACAACAGAGGTTTCTTGACAAAATAATCACAGCAGCAAGTAATAGGGCCTTAAACGCCAATATTGGAGAAGATACAAGTGATGAAAGGAAAGAGAGAGCAGCTCCAAGATGACCCACGTCCTTCCTGGAGAGGTACAACCTAGCTAGTGTGGGATATCAGCGAATGCAAGGTGCCAAACCCTTAATTTCATCTCCTTTTTGATCTGCAACTGCTGCACATTAATGGTGACCAATACTACAAATCAAACAGCCACAAAACCCTCCAATAATCCTCCTCACTATGGTACGGCCAAGCAGGAAGTGTACGGCCAGCTAGAGGAAGTAAATATAATCCAAAACTCTCTTCATACTCAGCTCAAATCTGCACTACAATATTATTCTTCTGCTGTCCACAATAAACCTGCAAATGATATATCGATAAATCCTCAAACCCTCAGCAATGTCAACTCCATTGAAGCCCAACTGCAAATACTGGATGCATCCGCCATCAATAGCACCTTTCAATGGTATTGCACATTTGTAGAATGTTGTTACTAGAGGGAGTTTTCGTTCTCAATAGCCTCTGGTTTGAATTTGCTTCAAACCCTCTCGAAGAAACCCTAGCAGAGCAGAATAGCCACAATATCATAAATTCAAGCATATCAAAAGACTTAACTTTTTCACCTTTTATTTCCTCTCCAAGAGGGGCGTTGGCTTTTGGGGGGAAATGTTATGTTTTTTAATTCACTTTATTCCCCTAGTGATGGGCGCCCAACTCCACAAGTGACATACTTTATATTTTCTTTTCATTAAGTCACTTAACTTAATATTTATAAAGTCTCGTCAAATAAATATGATATAACTTCGGACTTTAAAATAAATATCAAGATGGTGTCGGAATCCAATGATCTATAACTCGTTGGAAAGGTCTCGACGAGACGAATCCAATCCCACTCTGAAAATCCCAAAATGACACCAATCCCGAACTTACTAAAAATAGCAAGTATGGGCCATAAGCAAACGAAGCCAACTCTGAGAGTGCCAACTGGATCCACTGAACTCAAACCACATCTACACCATTGAATAACCCATCCAAGGCCAATCCAACCATGGTTCCCTAACCAGATTGTCAGTCTACGGGAACCCAATGATAGACTAACACTGCAGCTAGAAAGGGGACATTACATATTTTTATTCAAATCTAATAGAAACCACTTCCCTGTGGTTTTATAGACTCGTTTGATACATTTTGTAACAGAATTTGGCAAAACAATTGTGTTTTTAAAGAAATTTAAGTAATCTTTTAAGTTGCCGAGATTTTGCCGAGTCGGGAAATTTTTAGTTCGCCAAGTCCAAGTCTGAGTCAAGTCCAAGTTTGCAAACTATGGATGATATGTTGCACCAAAATATTAGGCATTCATAGTAGTATATATGGATGACATATTTGTCTCAGATAATAGCTAGAAGGACCACGAACAACATATTTAGACTGCTCTTGATCTTCTACTACAATATAAATTACTGGCCAAAATTAAAAATTCATTCTTGGCAACAGTCAAAGTCAAACTTCTTTAGAATTGGCCAAGTTCATCCGATATTCCAGATCTAAAGTTCTCCCAAATATTCATCCAACATTTATCTCACATTGTCATGCCACTTCACCAACTATCCAATCAGGAATTTTTCTCATTAACAGCAGCATAATCTAAAGAATTTTAGCAGCTCAAGGATGTCCTTATCTAAGCTCTAGTGCTTGCTCTTGATTTATACCAGCCCTTTGACATGAAGACAAATGCATTCAATAATGTCATATGCATTGTTCTTAAGCAGGGAGGCCACCCCATTATGTACTACTTGAAAACACTTTCTGCAGCCAAAAACACTACAACACACACGATAAAGAATTATATCCATTGATTCAAACACTCAAGCAATAGAGACACTACATATTTGGCATGGAAACAATTCTTCATGTTGATCGTCATCCCCTCGTGTTTTTTAATCCACAATCCAAGCTTCCAAACAAAGGCCTTAAATAGGCTTCATATATTCAACAATTTCATCTCATGGTTAGGTATAAATAGGGGATTTGTCAATTTCTCCGTCTCTTCTCTTTCTTCTTACACATGACGTACTTGTTATATTTTGATGTAATTGATTCTATTCCACAAATAAATATTTGGCGTGGAAACAATTCTTCATATTGAGTCAATACAGACACTACATATTTGGCGTGGAAACAATTCTTCATGTTGATCATCATCCCCTCGTGTTTTTGAATTCACAATCCAAGCTTCCAAACAAAGGCCTTAAATAGGCTTCATATATTCAACAATTTCATCTCATTGTTAGATATAAACAGGGGATTAGTTCATTTCTCCACCTGTTGATGTACTTGTTATATTTTGATGTAACTGATTCTATTCCACAAATAAATACTAAGAAAGGGACATGTTAAGGTTAAAGCTTATTTAAGGTTATGGTTATGACTCATGAGGCAGCCAATATACAGCATACACAAGTCTGAGTTAGTACTTGGTAGTTGAAACTTGAGACAGACTTATACTAGTAAGTAAAGCATTTAACCTACCCTTAAGGTTACAGCCCAGAACAGGCCTTCACTCGATTACTAATTTGCCTCATACATATACAGGGTGATGAAAGGCAGTTTAAAGTGGAAAATAGAGACAAATCCCAACTCGAAAGATAGCACAAAATGACATTGTCCTAGTACCATCATAAAAAAAAATTTTACTGTTATATAATCCGGCTAATGTAAGTGGACTAGGATGATATCGACATGTACTTGAATGCATTTATTATTATTTATTAATTTAAGCAAAGATTAAATGCGTCATTCCAAAAATAGTATTTAGATTCAAAGCCTTTAATGCACAAGTATCCAGAAGGCAGAGAATGCCTATTTGATCAACACTAACCTCCTTTGACAGGTGATTTGCACTTGCTGCAGCATTTGATCTCTTTGACCAGCAATTTTGACTTAATGAAGTGCTGACTTTCTGTTATAAATGTTCACAGCTGTAACAGGACAGATTTGCTTCTATTGACTTTGTAAAGATCATTTCATCTCTAGACTGACTGTTCAACTGAAAATTTCACCATTGATCCAGCCTTGACTCTTGCAGCTGAGTTTGACAAAGAAAAGTCTTCAGCAAATTTTGGTTTGACCAAGATTTCTCACTGTCTGAAGTTGAACTTTGTAGAAAATATGATAGGTTCTCTTCCCCTCTATTGAATTTTTAGTTCACTTTTATTAAAAATGTTAAAATTTATGAATGCTGAACTTGATTGAGAAAACATGGCATAGAACTTGTGTTTGGAAATACCATATAACAGTTAATCAACACTTGGGCTAGGACAAGTGTCTCGCCCGATTTTTTGTGCTACATTTACTAAGCTTTTACTCCAACTGAGTTGTGTGTAGGTTGTTAGGCGGAAATTATATTTGTTATGTTGTTGTATCGGTAAATATGTTGGTTAGTTGGTATCAGCGAGTAGTTACTCCCGACCGGTGTCGGCGACGGTTGGCAACCGTTAGACAACATATATATGTATCGTCATTCCAAAGTAGAAGGGCATTGTGACATTGTAGGGTGATACTGATATATTCAATGAATGGAACAATGTTTTATCCTGTGCAATTCTGGTATGAATCATATGCTTTATAGTTATTGCTGTATATTTCCGTTTACTCCAAGTTTGGTCTGAAACACCATATTGCAAGTAAACATTTGGCGCCGTTGCCAGTTCGAAAACGGGTCGAGGGTGACAAGTCGATGACAAGTTGAGTCGTTCGAGGCCATCGGATAACAAGTTGGCTGTCGATGACAAGTTGAGTCGTCAGTAACCATCGGACAAGTGGCATCGTCAGAAACAAGCAAACCGTCGGGTGTAACCAAGGTCGAGAAAAACACAATGAAGATAGCGTCGTGATGGGGCAGCCCACCGAAGAGCCAGTACAAGCAAACGAGGATCGTGAAGACGCTCTAATGGAAGACCTCTGTAGTTTGTGGGAAAACTCATTGAAGGACCACGTACGGAGGGAGGCTCTCAGACGAAAGATCCCTCAGTCGGTCATCTGGGATCAATTGCACGTTGACCAAGAGGTCGACCATCTCACCCGAGTAGCAATTAATGCCCATACAACTCAATAAGGATAAAAACCAAGTACCAAGTGGGCATGAAACACCAGAGGAAAGAACACGAAGATCATTGAGATTAAAGGAACAAGAAGAACGAAGGAAAACACTAAGACAAATTGTCAATGAACATCATCATGCCGACGAAGGAATTTTCAAGACACCGCTGACAAATAAAGAAAAAGGGAATGAATATGAATTGACAGAAGAAATTGCAAACAACATACGCCGCATCAGAGAGTTATCCATATCGGACGACGAAGGGCCGAGAGTTGGAAGATCTGAGCCTAAGACCCCAGGGCAGAGGGAGTATTAGAACGAACCCGAGGAGACTTAAGGTGTAGAGGACGTCGACAGAGGACACGGGGAAGACTCGAACGTGGCCAAGAGTGCAAGTGACGCACCGGGACGTTGCGAGAGAACCAGTCTAGTCAGGTCCAACGCACAAGGAGGGCATCGGGGAAGGAGAGGCAGAAGCTGCCAAAATTTACGGGGAATGGGTTAGAAGATCCAGTACGACACTGTAAGACGTGCGAGACGATTTGGATAGCCAATGGGCAAGATGATGTGGACTACTGGCTGAAAGCATTTCCAGCGACATTGAGAGATAGTGCCATCGACTAGTACACAGAGTTGGACCAAATACACAGGGCATCATGGAGATCACTTAAGAAGGCATTCCAAGACGAATTCAAACTCCTGAGGGATGACAGTGAAATTGTAGCAGAGATCTACAGTACGAAGCAAGGGAAGCACGAGAACGTGCGAACCTACAACCGAAGACTGAAAGAATTGTTGGGAAAACTGGAGACTCAGCCGGCCGACGGGTTGAAGAAGCGATGGTTCATCGAAGGGTTGCTTCCATCGCTGAGAAAGAAAATGAAAGTCGTGCCTCCGTCATCGTACGATGAAGCGTACAATTGAGCGATGGATATAAAGACTGAAAATAAAACATCCTCCCGAGGGAAAAGGAAGACGGACGACGAGGAGAGTACGGACGATAACAGCGATAGTGAGTCTAAGACGGTGCAAGCACTCAGGAAGGACATGATGAGAATGATGAAAGAATTGAAGGCCGACAAGGAGAGTACAAGGGAAGCCAGAGAGCTGTGGTGTACAGATTGCAAGGGGGAAGGTCACACAAAGGCAAACTGCCCGAAGAAGTTGTTCTGTAATATCTGCCAAGTAATGGGACATTCCATCAAGGAATGCCCATACAATCTGAAAGCAAGGGGTACGCAAGTACTCTTCACCCAAGGAGAACTGTCAACATCGCCGAATACACCATCGAAGCCCCAGTACAATAGCCATGCATCCCCTGGAGGTTACCGAAGCAACAGAAGTCCGAGAAGCAAAATACAGTATGATGGTAAAGGAAGGCCCATTATACAATGTCGAGAGTGCAACGAATGGGGCCACTTCGCCAGGGAATGCCAGAATAGTCAAGGTTTAGGGGGAAGACTGTGCACGTGGTGCGGACCAGGCGACCATGAAGACAATGATTGCCCGAAACAAAAAAGTACGGTCAATCTTATTCACATTGAAGATGATGACGAAGAAGTCTTTGCCGTCACAAGGGCACAAAGGATAAAAGCCACTTTTCCAGACCCCAAAACCGAGAAGGAAAGACTCCGTGATGCACGAAAGGAAGTAGAAGTTGCCATGGAAACCAAACGAAGAAACTCAGACAAGAAGGCAATCACAACCTTACAGTCGGAATCGGATAGGAACATAGTAAGCCAAGTACTGCAAGCTACTGTACCGATTAAAATGGTGGATCTTCTCCAAAGCTTGCCTCAGTTAAAAGTAGCAATATCCAAGGTAATGGAAGATAACTCGCACGAAGGCCAAGCCCACACAACAAAAGATGTTATAGTAGAACCACCGCCAACGGGAGAACAAGTACTCGACTCGAGGTTGCTAGCAATTGATACCAGGAAGAAACCGACCGTAGTGCATATGGAAATCCTTGGAAGAAATTTGACGAGTACGATAGTCGATGGTGGATCCAAAGTAAATGTGCTACCAGAAGAAACTTGGAAGAGCCTTGGCAAGCCTACATTGTGGCCGTAGAACTTCCAGTTAGTGGGAGCCGACCAGCACGGGATCAAGGCGCTGGGAGTGCTAATGGCTCAAAAGGTAAGAATTGGTACCCAACAGTTTTTGTTAAACTTTGTAGTCATAACAGCACGGAATGCGTTGTACGATGCATTACTCGGCCGAGGATGGCTAATAGCCGCCAAGGCCAACCACAACTGGAAGAAAAACACTCTGTCCATAGAAAATAGAGGTAAGAAGTTCGTCATTGATTTGAGAACACAGATTGTCAGTGAGGAGTTGGCATCGGACTCTGACTCAGATGAAGGGGAATCGTCAGAAGGAGAAAGAGGGCCGATGGAGCCCGATGACGAAGGAATACTGAAATTGCAAGAATGCTCAGAAGATGAAGCCAACTCCTTCAGTGGACTTTTTCATTGGCAGATCGAAGATTATGAGTTCTTTCAACTGGAATGTAATATGATTTCAAGAAAAGAAGTCGGCGAGAGCTCTCCGACGAATAATGCAAGTCCTGGCAGTGCAAGTCTTGACAGTGCAAGCCCTGGCAGTACAATTCTTGGCAAAACTCGGCCGAAGAGTGAAACACTAAGCAACTCTCAAACTACTGGTGCAAGTCTTGGCAACTCTTGGCCGACTAGTAAAACACTCGGCAACATTGGGCCGAGTGAAACATTGTTGACGAAGGAAGCACTTGATGGATTGGAAAACACTCGACCACTTGGCAAGAGCGAACCAGTAACGAGTGACAAAGGGGAGGAGGGTAATAATCAGCCGGAAGTAAGTAACGCTTTTCTTGAAGCATATGAAGAGTATAAGGAAGGAGAGGCTATAATAGACAATACACCAGAGCAACTAATGACAGAGACAAGTCGACCAGAAAAGGCACATAAAGAAAATATAGAGGGTGAGGCCAAAATAGATGATACACTTGCACATAAATTTGAACCAGACAAGGTGATCAGGTATGAAAAGCCATTGGCAAACAAGGTGAATCGGGGCAATGGAACTAACGACGGGAACCCAGCATTGAAAGCACCAGTCAGAAAGAGACCATACGAAAGGAATAAAGATGATTACAAAATCAATAAAGGTACCTCTTCGAATAATGAAGTTAAAATATTTAAAGTGGAGGACATGGCTACTTGTCGGACTGTCAAATCACCCTCACAACAAAACTCCAAAGAAGGGAAAAATATCAAGAGACATTCCACGGGACAAATTACGCGACAAGAAACTGTTACAGTTGCAGAGACAGATAACAGGGGGACCCCGCCGGAGAGAAACATAAAAACTCTATTTAGTGGGCTATGGATGGAAAATTGAAAAAAACGGAAAAAATAAATGTCGGAAAAGAAAAATTAAAAAAAAATAAAAATGACCTAATAGAATAAAAGGTAGATCGTACCATTACATGTCATATCTTTTTGCCAAGGAAAAATTGCAAAGCAACGGGTCATACCATTGCGAACTTCCTAATCAAATCGTACGAAAGGAAGCCTCCGCCATACCAAGTACAAGTTTTCCCACCGTTGTACGTCATCACTAGGACCCTACAGTCGAACGAAGCTACTATCACCGTACGGAAATTTTCTGCCATTGCCGTACGAGAGTTTTTTGACATCGCCGTACGGGAATTTTCTGCCATCACTGTACGGGAATTATCGCTCATCGCCGTACGGGAGTTTTTTGCCGTACGGAAAATTTATGCCATCGCCGTACGAGAAAATTTTGCCATCGTCGTACGGAAATTTTCTGCCATCACCATACGGGAATTTTCTGCCACCGTACGAAATTTTTTTGTATCTCCGTACGGGAATTTTCTGCCATCACCGTACTAAGTACTAGTTTTCTCACCACCGTACAGGAATTTTCTGCCACCGTCGTACCCAGTACAAGTTTTCTCATTACCGTATGGGAATTTTCTGTCATCGCCGTATGGACTAAACACCAGCAAAATGCAAGTTTAGATTTCCGTACAAGCTGACAAAGGAGGGATTTTTTGACTGTATAGATTCTTTTGACTTCTTTACCGTACGAGTCCCTGTCGTACAGATCTTTGCCGTACGGATCTCTGTCGTACGAGTCTTCATTGGCCGTACGAGTCTTTTATGCTATTCACAGTACGGATCCTCAATTCTTCAGGACCGTACGAGGGCGCTTTGTCAAGCCGTACGCTTTTCCTAGCCGTACAAACCTTGTCCTCATGTGTCGTACGGGGGTGATTGAATTCATTTTTTGCCGTATGGATTTCCTAGTCTGCTGACCGTACGGATTTTTCCATTGTAAGTTCTCTGTTGACCGTACGGATTTTCCTGGTATGAGTTCTCTTTAGCTGTACGAACTCCTTTGCTACCGTATTTTGCTCTTGCCGTACGGATTTCCTTGGTACGGGTTCTTGGCCGTACGAAATCTTCTACTGCCGTACGACCTACCTGCTGTAAAAGTCGTACGATCTAAGAGGAGGGCTCCAACTTGCCAGAGTTCTCATCGCCAAATGTCAGTATCGCAAGCAAAATCAAACCCTAACGGGCATAACTGAATTAACTAGGCAGTATAAAAGGGGGACAGAATGTTATTTTCACCGGCAAATAGGGTCACCAAAGCACAAGACAGAGGAAAGCAAATTCAAAGATCAGGAGATGCTGAAGACAAAAAAAAAAAAAAGACAGCTGGCACAGGAAGCCGATGCACTCAGAGTAGAGCTAGAGGCTACAAAGAAGCAGTTGGCCGACTCTCAGGAACACAAGAACAAACAAAGACGCAGTTGGCCGAGGCTGTCCAGATGGTACGTCTCACCAGAGACAAGCATATCATTGCCATGACACATCTGAAGCAAAGGACTGAGGAGGTTTACAGGCTTTGGCGATTAGTTCAACCTGAGTAGGAGACTCCTGGTTCAGCACAAACGGCATCCACACCTCCAGGGACGTCCACTGACCCTCGTTCTTCCTAGTTATTTTTGGATCTTGCTTTGTAGTTGTCTGGAAGACAACAAGTTTTTTGGGGGGGATGATGTTAGGCGGAAATTATATTTGTTATGTTGTTGTATCGGTAAATATGTTGGTTAGTTGGTATCGGCGAGTAGTTACTCCCGACCGGTGTCGGCGACAGTTGGCAACCGTTAGACAACATATATATGTATCGTCATTCCAAAGTAGAAGGGCATTGTGACATTGTAGGGTGATACTGATATATTCAATGAATGGAACAATGTTTTATCCTGTGCAATTCTGGTATGAATCATATGCTTTATAGTTATTGCTGTATATTTCCGTTTACTCCAAGTTTGGTCTGAAACACCATATTGCAAGTAAACATAGGTGCTTAGTCATTGGCCTTGAATTTTAGTGCTGCAACTGCTTAGCCCTGGCCTTGAATCTTGGTGGTTCAGGTACAAATGTGTTGATCTGTAACACTAAACTTATAATAATGAGGCTTTACGTAGAAAATTTTAGCGCTTTGTTTCTTTGAACAGCTGTCTTACTATGTTATTTAAACTTTATTCATATGTGTCGCCACAAAACCTAGATCCCACCTGCAATGATAACTGAGATATATACCCTAAAATTAACTCTTTCTGACAAAGTTCATTATATGCCACTGTATAAGACAAATACTCATGATCATTTTGTCATTATTCCAGACACTTACATATAATATTCAGGCTTTGGATAACTCACAAATGGATCTTTAATTTACCGTTTATTATGTTATATAATGCATACTTTCCTTTTACAAACATATTTAATGTCATGTCCCCATATTAAGGCATGTTTAAATTAAAGATTTAAACATCATATGACAGAGAAGCCACTTTGAATGATAATCACATATATAATAATATTTAAATGTCAATATATAATAATATTAAATATATTATTTTATATAATTAAAATATAATATATTTATTGTATTTATGAATAATAAATATAAATACAAATATAAATATTGTCAATTTAAATATTATTATAATTATAATATAAGATATTATTAAATATTGTTTACCCGCAATATGATGTTTCAGACAAAACTTGGAGTAAACGGAAATATACAGCAATAACTATAAAGTGTATGATTCATACCAGAATTGCACAGAATAAAGCATTGTTTCCATTCATTGAATATATCAATATTACACTACAATGTCACAATGTTGTCCCTTGATTACAAGTATCGACTCAATATATAACTTATGCCAAGGTTGGTTGAGATACCAACCATTGCACCGACTACATAACTGTCGGGATTAATACCGACAACATTCCAAAACCAATTGTGCCCAAACATTATCTAACATATTATTATTTACTTGACTAATTACGACCAATAACCACTAACAATAATGACCGACGACATTATCCCCCCCAAAAATTTAGTCGTCTTCCAGACGACAGAAAACCATGGGGTATCAAGTGACATTAGGTACGCTCTGCCAGACTGACGACAATAAGTTGGAAGTAGGAGCTGAGTAAAAGTAGAACCACACATTCGAAACACCTGTTAGTAGACCAACCAACCAAGGGAACCAATCTGATAGTACACTGAATACTATTGAGAATGTTGCACCCCATCAATCATTGAATCGAGATGGTATTGGTTTGATGGGGGTTTGGGAGCAACACCCCCAACGAGGGTTTGGGGGCAACACCCCCAACGGGGTCGAGGGGCAGTGCCCCTCGTGGGGTCCGAGGGCATTTTTCTGACAATGAAGAATTTCTCTGCCTCAAGAATTCGTATGGCTTTAGCAACAGAGGGTGGATAAAATTTGTATCAATTAGCTCCAACTCGCACAACAAATTCACTGGCAAGGTTGAACTCGTGCGGCTTCCAGAACCAAGCTCTATACGGTAGCAAAAGAGGAAGTCGTATGGATGGTAGAGAGAAAACCAAAGTCATGCGGCCCCAGGTGAAGACTCGTACGATACAATTTTTACTTGCACTCAGGCACTCATGACAATGTGGAATACTCATACGATGGTCCAATGAAAGAATTCGTAAGGCAAAATCAGGAACACGAAATCAGTGCAGCAAAAGACTGCACTTCGTACGACCTCCAAAAAAAACTGCTTCGTACGGCAAAAAATTCCCCCCTCGTACGGTTCCAGTCGTACGGCCTATTTTTGGTGATAGAAGTTGATTCATACGATGCAAAGGGACTCAGGGCATTCTTCGTATAGCAGAATTGTACGGCGAGAGTTTGTAGATTTCTCCTGACTTCATACAACGATGCAATGAAAAGGATGACTCGTACAGTTGGCATTAAAAAACTCTTCTTCGACTATGTGGCAGCAATTTCTTGTTGAGTAGTACTCCCTTTAATCTTTTATAGAAGTCGTATGGCGGTGATGGTGTAATTTCTTTTCGTACGGCTTAAAAAATTCAGTCTTCCCCTTCGTACGGTCAGGGAGTCGTAGGACCCCCCTTATAATCTTTTTATTATTATTTTCTATTTTTCAATTTTTTCCAACATTTCTATTTTTTCCGTTTTTTCCAATCTTCTATCCTCAGCAAACTGAATCCAATTTTTCTATTTTTCTTCGACGGGGTCCACGTTTTATCTGCCTCTCGGATTGTAACAATTTCTTGTGGCATAATTTGTCCCCTGATATTCTGCCCTTTTTAGAAATTTTGTTGTGGGGGTGATTTGCTAGTACAAGTAGCCATATCCTCCAATTTAAATCTTTTAACTTCATTATCTGGAGACGTACCTTTATTGATTTTGTAATCCTCGACAGAGTCGGGTGCCTTCCTTGGAATCGGAACTGTTGTCTTTCGGGAGCCGTGTTCTACGTTCAAAAAAAAAAACTGTCTGACTTTTTAACATCATTTTTTCTCTGTTGCTTTTCACCGATCGTCATAACTTCAATAAAATTACAAGTGGACGGAAATACTCTATAGTCCTTATTCATTCGGTATAGTCTCTTTTTGGTCGGTACTTTCAATGTCAGGTTCCCGTCATTAGTTCCATCACCCCGATTCACCTTGCTTGCCAATGGCTCTTCATACCTAATCACCTTGTCTGGTTCAAATTTATGTGCAAGTGTATCATCTATCTTGGCATCACCCTCTATATATTCTTTATGTGCCTTTCCCGGTCGACTTATTTGTTCTGGTCGACTTGTCTCTACCACTAGTTGCTCTGGTGTACTATCTATTATAGCCTCTCCTTCCTTATACTCTTCATATACTTCTGGAAAAGCATTACTTCCTCCTGATTATTACCTTCCTCTCTTTTGTCACTCATTACTGGTTCCCTCTTGCCAAGTGGTCGAGTGTTTGTCAATCTATCAAGTGCTTCATTCGTCAACAATGTTTCACTCGGTCCAATGTTGCCGAGTTTTTCACTAATCACCTGAGAGCATTCGCCACTTCCTCTTATTGAAATCATGTTACACTCTGGTTGGAAGAATTCATAGTCTTCCATCTGCCAATGAAATAACCCGTTCAGTGAATTTGTCTCATCCTCCGAGCATTCATGGAGGTCGAGGATACCTTCCTCATTTGGCTCTATGGTTCCTCTTCCTCCCTCAGTTCCGCATCCTTCCTCACATTCTGAGTCTGATGATGCCAATTCTTCGCTCACTGTTTGATTTATCAAATCAATCGCATACTTTCTTCTATTGCTTTCTATGGAGAGTGTGTTTCTTTTCCAATTATGATCCGCTCTGGCTGCCACCAGCCATCCTCTTCCAAGCAATGCATCGTACCCTCTCTTCTGTACCGAGATGACTACGAAGTTCAGCAAGAACGGCTGTGTCCCGATCGTCGCCTTCTGCACCATCAATGTTCCCAACGTCTTGATGCCATGCTGGTCGGCGCCCGCCAATTGGAATGTCGGTGGCCAGAGTCTAGGTTTCCTGAGACTCTTCCATGTGTCTTCGGAGAGTACGCTGACTGCTGCTCCTCCATCGATGATCGTGTTTAGGATTTTCCCTCCAATCTCCATTTGTACAATCGCTGGGTTTTTCTCGATCTTTACCGATAGTAACATTGGGTCGATGTCTTGTTCACCTCGTGGTGGAGGCTCTACTATTAATTCCTTCCTTCGATGTTCCTATCGCTGTCGTTGGTCATTACCGACTATGTTTGTGATTGCCATTCCGAGTTGTGGCATAGTTCGGAGAAGGTCCGTCACATTGATAGGTACGGTGGTTTGCAGTATCTACCGGACAATATTGTTCTCCGCCTCTAATCGCCAAGAGGTACTTGGAATATCCAGAGCGGTCTAATCTTCCTTCGTCATCGCCCGCTCCACTTTTGCTTTTGCTTCTTTCATTCTTTGTTTTTCTGTACGTGGATCTAGGTAGACAACCTTCTTTGCCTGGGCTCTAGTGGTGACCGCCAGTACCTCCTGGTTTTGTTCTTCCACATTCAGCATGTTGATACCTTTCTGCTTTGGGCAGTCATTGTCTTCATGATCACCTAGGCCACACCATTTGCACAGTCTTCCCCCGGGGTTTTGGCCATTTTGACAGTCTTCCTTATGTGTTGGACCTGACTAGACCGGTTCTCTTGCAACGTCCCGGTGCGTCACTTGCACTCTTGGCCACGTTTGAGTCTTCCCCGAGTCCTCTGTCGACATCCTCTACACCTCGAGTCTCCTCAGGTTCGTTCCGGTACTCCCTCTACCCTGGGGTCTAAGGCTCAAATCTTCCAACTCTCGACCCTTCGTCGTCCGATATGGATAACTCTCCGATGCGGCGTATGATATTGTCAATTTCTTCTGTCAATTCATTTTCATACCCTTTTTCTTTATTTGTCAACGGTGTCTTGAAAATTACTTCGTTGGTTTCGTCGACGAGGTTTTGGTGTAACTCGATATCTTGATTTATTTCATGACAATGTTCATTGGCTTCTTCGGCAATGTGTCTTAGTCTTTCCTTCGTTCTTCTTGTTCCTTTAATCTCAATGATCTTTGTGTTCTTTCCTCTGGTGTTCCTTGCCCACTTGGTACTCGGTTCTTATCGTTATTGAGTTGTATGGGCATTAATTGCTACTTGTACGAGCCTTAGTTGCCAAACGTACGTCTTCGACTTGTATCTCGGCTTGGCAGTCTAGTGAGGAGATGGTCGACCTCTTGGTTGACGTGCAGTCGATCCCAGATGACTGACTGAGGGATCTCTCGCCTAAGAGCCTCCCTCCGTGCGTGGTCCTTCAACGAGTTTTCCTACAAACTGCAGAGGTCTTCCGTCAGAGCGTCTTCACGATCCTTGTTTGCTTGTACTGGCTCTTCTGTCGGCTACCCCATCACGACGCCATTCTCCCGTCTGGATGTTCACCGGATTCGCTTAGTTAACGGCGCCAAATGTTTACCCGCAATATGATATTTCAAACAAAACTTGGAGTAAACAAAAATATACAGCAATAACTATAAAGCGTATGATTCATTCCAAAATTGCACAGAATAAAGCATTGTTTCAATTCATTGAATATATCAGTATTACACTACAATGTCACAATGTTGTCCCTCAATTACAAGTATCGACTCAATATATATCTTATGCCAAGGTTGGTTGAGATACCAACCATTGCACCAACTACATAACTGTCGGGATTAATAGCAACAACATTGCAAAACCAATTGTACCCAAACATTATCTAACATATTATTATTTACTTGACTAATTATGACCGATAACCACTAACAATAATGACCGACTACAAATATAATATATATAATATATTAATATAAATATAAATATTAATAATTTAAATATTATAAATTACATAATATATATATATATATATATATATATATATATATATATATATATATTATGTATTATAAAGTAACTATATTAAATATTATAAGAGGTGGGGCTGACCTCTTAATAAAGAAAAAGAAATATAAATACTAAGTCAGCGAATATAACATGAGGATTATTAGAAGAGTCTTAAAAAGACAAAATGGAAGTGTTATGGCAGCGATTCATATTTTCTAAGAGGCACGTCCTTGGTGGACAGCAGCGAATGAAGGGTTGTAATTGTTAGGGGAAGAAAGGATAGTATAAATGGATCAATGGGGCAGTGGTAAGAAGGGGCATCTGACATGAATCAATTCATTATCTCTCACATAGATCATTCAAAGCATTCAACACTCCTTTCATCTCATCGAATCATCCAAACATCACAGTTGATTCAATCCAGTCATTGATACTTGCAGCAGGTCAATCAACTCAAAGAAACAAAGGCAATATCATATTATATCAGCAGTCCTAAATACAGACCTACATTACATATCAACAGCAATTTAGATTCCAATTGGACAACCAACTGAATCAAAGAAATAAGACTCAGCAGCGGACAATCTATTACAGCAGTTCGGTCATTTACTACAGCAATTAAGAAGTGTAATACTCTTGAACAGCGATCTTCTAAGATCAAGGTATGTTTCTTCATCATAAGTTAACTTAGAATCTTAGTGAAGAACTACATGGGATCTCAATATGTTAATCAAATGAGAATGTTTATGATAAGAAATTGGACAAAGAATGTTATGATATAACAATAAGATCCAAAGGAATAATATATGCAGTAATGATAGTAAATGAATATGTGGAAACCAATATATTATATTTAACCATCATATGAGATGATGCAATAATAAGCTCCCATAGAGGAACATTGTGATCAAATGATTATCTCGTGATCTATGGGATCACGAGATCATAAGGGCAAGGTTCCTTCGAGGTATGATTTCTAACTCTAATCATGATATACTCGAGACGAGAGTAAATGGCCTCACCGTTAATCTATCACCTTACGAGTATGGTAGTGAGTTAGGGAAGGGCGGTCTAGGATCTAGCACCTAGGTGATTCTCAAGTGGGTGAAATATCGCCGTCTGCATAGCGTGAAGCCCCTTGAGCCAAGTGGTGAAGTATCACCGGCTGCATAGCGTGAAGCCCTTGGGCCTATGGTTGCCTAGACCTAGTTATTATTATAATGGCTTAACAGTAGGTGACTCTCAAGAGGGTGAAGTATCACCGGATGTATAGCGCGAAGCCCCTTGAGCCAAGAGGTGAAGAATTGCCGGGTGTAGCAATGAAACCCTTGGGCCTATGGCAGTGGGTCTTGTTATACCAGCGCCCTAACATAACCGTCTCATATAGGGTGGGTGAAGTAGAGTAGATTAATGATCAGGCACAAGAATGACTCTCCCGAGGTATATCATGAATCTTCATATGATAAAAATGAGAAAGTTGAAATGTTATATATAAATGTACTTTGATATTGATTATCATTATGTGGTTACTAACCCTAATTACAATATTATGATGTTATAAGGATTTATAGGTTACTAATGTTCTCTTTGAGAAGTTATATTGTGTGCAAGGTAAAGAAATTTTGAGCTTCCTAAAAGGGGACATTACATTTAATCCTTCCCAAAAAATGCATAAGTCCATCCTTTACAGATTTATAATTATGTCAGTGTTTTCTCCAACAATTACAGTTTAGTTTTAGCCATAAATCGTCCTCATATAATTGAGGTTGTAACTTGTGACCGAAAGCTGAGGGGTTTAAGTGCATAAGTCAACACTCCTTTTGACACAAAAAAAAATTCTGCCAAAATGTCAAATGATGAAAACAAGTACTGAAACCAATCATATATTAAAAAATTAAACATTTAAGAAAGAAACTAATGTATCCTTGTAAAGTTCATCAAAATCTTTTAAACTGTTTTCTTGATTCCCTATAATGAATAAAAGAGAGTTGAAAATCAATGAAAAGAGTTTATTTTGATGTAGTAGATTATGTTGGATTTCATTTGTTTAGAGTTGCATAAAAACTAAACAGATGTTCAAAATAATTCTAGGAGTTTCTATTTTACTTCCCCCAAGATACTTGATTTCTTTAGTTCTTTTATTTCCCAGAGGTTATCCATTTGCTTTTCTTATAAAACAAAACAACTAATAAAAATAAATAAAAAACATGCTATCAGAAAAAGAAAGAGAAAACAAACTTGTATTCAATGCAGGAGCTGCCAGACCACATCGGAGTTTGACCCAAAAGGATGGAAGATATCCACAGTAAAATAGCCCAAATATTATACTGCTAAGCTGTGCAAACCGAGGACTACCTCTCTGCAGCAAGAGAACAATTGCTAGAAAGAAAGCAGATGACGTGACAGCAATTCCCATGCGACCTCCAAAGTACCTGCCATATATCATACATTAACACTCAGATATCCACATTCATTTATGCAAGAATGATGATTATCTATAATTGTCAATTAACTAATGAATGCAATCAACAAATTCAAGATAATAAGCTTGAATTATCATTTCCTGCCATTTGGCATTATGACAGTTGACTAGCTCAACAAATGTTACATTTACTTCAAAAAAAATTCTATGGTAACAGTAGGAGTATGGTCAAGGTTTCCAGCAGGGAGTGCAGCAGTAACATACTGGCATAACATGTGAGAGGTCCCTAGTTCAAACCATGCAGGTACCCTCTCACCCAGGTCATAGAAAAAATGAAGGGAGCAGCCAATTACAGTGTGAACTGACTACCAGTGAAACATGGTAAAACTGTATGATTGTATTGTATAAAACTTAATAGTTGGTTCCATTTTTCTCCTCAGGTTAAAAAGGAGAAACAATCAGCATGAAAAATCTGAAGGTTCAGAGCTCCTGGATTAAAAAAGTGATCACCATTTCAAAAAAAGAATACGGTTGCATTAGATAAACTAATTTTTCTGAAGCCTGTATAGCTGCATAAACATAGAAACTTATTTCCACATTCCTGTGAAAATAACTCCTATAATATAGAAGCTGTTCACATGGCTAACATGCTAGGTCACAGTTATCATTTATTATAAATTCCCTTCTCCCTTTCTATTAATAAATAGTCAGTGCCATGTAGAAATGAAAATTATAAGGCAATTCCAAACGTTCACACTAGGAACAACTCCTGTTTATATGGACTGCTCCAATATCGATGGCCAACTAGCTCCTGTGGGTGCTATCTGCGTAACATTTACTGCATATTATACCTTGCTCTTATAGCTAAAAATGTTAAGCTCCTCATGCACAAATGTATCCTTAATTTCTTTTTAAGCATGTCCAAACTGATTGGAATTTCTATGAATCTCAAATGAATGACATAAAATAATAACATAAACTAATGTAAAATATGCAGCAAATAAGAAGAGGGCACAGGACATACATTGTCATCAAAGGCATGACTGCACAAATTACAGAGCAAACTCTAGATACATATCTAGGTGGTGGTGTCATGCCAGCAGCTATTCCATGGCTTCTAACTAATTCAAAATACTCTCTTGTGCCAACCAGTATTGCCAAAGCCAATCCCACTGTAAAAATCCAACCCCCGGCTAATACAAAGGCACCCACACTGACACCAATGGCCAAACCAAAAATAATCCGCTTTTGCAATTGCCTACTTTGATTTTGTCTCTCGAGTTCATAGTTCTGTGCATTCTCTGCCTCTGTGCCCACTTTGATTTGATCATTCCCTTGAGCATCCTACATAACAAAACTGTCTAAAATGTAGCGTTAACAGGTCATTGCATATCACTGTTAACTCTTTTTCCAATATATGCCATCAAAAAAAAATAGCAGCATCCTCCATGTTACCAAAAAACAAGACATTAGGTTTATGTAATTATAAATAAATTTACATGCAGAAATAAAAGAAAGAAACATGTTAAGAAGATTGTTTCTCTTGTAACACCAATTAGGCATTAGGACTTCCTTGGCATTAACTAAGCATTCTAATAACAGAATCATGAATTTATCAAATGATTAAAAAACAAGATTTATTTGATTGAAAGAAACAAAATAATGGAAAATTACTAGAAATGGCATTGGGATTTCTCTAGACACGTTGCATATGTATTTTGCATATTCTAATCAGTATTTATGCAAGAGATAAACTCAGGTTACTTTCTTGTCTGATTTTGTCCATTCGGTGCAGAAATTTGTTAATGTTATTCTGTGTGGTTTAACAGATTCTTTATGCAGCTACAAGGGTAGTTCTAAAAGCTTGGAATTACATACAAATTATTTTACTCCAACCCATTTCCCCCAACATTAAAGGGAGGGAGTGTTGGGACTTTGGTGTGCTATTCACCTGCAAAGAGTTCCTGTTATGCAAAAGTTTGAGTACAGACAGTAAAACAGTGTTGGTAGCCTGTGTGGTAAAAGGCAGTGAGAGTTAGACTTTGCAGTTTGGCTTGAAGGTGTGTTATAACTTGCTGAAGCCATGGTAGCAAGTTAGCAACCACATGAGGTTTGGTTGTAATATGGGTACCACATCTTGTGTAGAGTACATTGTGGGAGTATGTGCAATATGTATTTGTAGTATCGTTGGTGTATGTGCGACATTGCTGGATTGCAGGGGCAACAACAGAGGATAGGTAAATGTTCTAGAAGGTGCTCCAAAGTACTGCAGCTCATGAGAGTGTTGTCTCTGCTATTGCAAGAGGAATGATCCATCATCAACTGCGACCTCCTAATATGCTGATGGAGATTGAACAATTTCCACTGGAAGACGAAGTATCCCAGGTTGTCTCTTTCCCTGCCGTTAGTTGTGAAAGTTATGAATTTGATTATGGAAACTTAGGAAGAACAACTTGTGTGTGGATTAATCATGGTCCTTTTGAATTGCCGCAACTGATAATCCTGCGTGAAATTTTGCTTGAATATGAGGAGTGTAGTATGCAAGATCTTTTCTCCGAATTAAAGGATGAACATGCTAAATTCCGAACAATCACTTGCGCATTATTACTCTTATTCATTTTGAAAAATCATGCTAGATCATGTATATATTTAGATCTTTTAAGTCTTGTTCACTCTTTGCTTGTGGTTAGATAGCTTTCTTTTCAGTTTGCTTTAGCTTAGGTTTGCTTTCCATAGTTTGTTTGCTTTCCTTAGTCTAGGTTTGCTTTCCATAGAGAGGATGTCTCTAGGTTTAGTGTATAGCTCACTTCAGTTAGTTGTTTTCTGGGGTTCCCAACCTGTGAAAGGAGGTGTTGAACTTCTAAAACACAATCTGGCACTTCCACCGTGAGACTCATTCCTTGGATAAATTGCTCATGAAATTGCTTGAATCTTCAGGATAACTTTTCTTTAGCTTATCTTCTGTTAAGATTGGTACTTGACTCGAGATTAGAATCATACATTACATCTTGACATGAATATCTTTGATTATATGTTTAAAATGCTTAAATCTTTAAATGAACACTTCCTAGTTTTCCTTTGAGAAACTCGTATCAAACAGATGCATTCGCTGTGAGCTCCATTGTTAGTGTTTGGATAACATGCTGCTTGCTCTTGGAAGATAAATCGACTGTTTAGGATGGCTTGAAGTATGTTGAGATCTCATACCTTGCACACTAAGAAATTTGGAAGTCGCTAGGAGAGACTTTGTGATCCTACATTAAGTGAAAAATCCATGGTCCACCTTTGCCGCCATCGGAATTCCACACCCAACCAATTGAGTTATCAACGTAACCTATGCCGTCAAAAAGCATATGTTGCAGGGATAGCAGTACTGCATTGTACTCTGCCAAATTTGAGCTTAATTAAAAAATTACAAAGGGGAAAAGGACAAGGAACAAAGCACTCAATCACGCACTATAACTCAATTAGATGGACAATCGAGCAATCTCTACCGGGGCTATGGGCGCTCGCTAGCAGTGGGGCTCTACTCGAGTGGAATTACGAGACAAACCCGTCGGGGCTATAAACACTCGCTAGCAGCGAGGCAATGTCTAGGTAGTTTAGGAGGTGCGTACTAATCACGTAGCTTAATGTAAAGGAACTTTCATGACCCTAGTTGCTTACAGATGGGAATGAACGCAATCGCACACACTGGATCTTCAGGATATGAACGGCTGTACTAACCCTTTGATTTTGAAGCCTCGATCAAGTATTCATGTTCATCTGTCTTAACGTGTGGGTGTGCACAAGGATGTTTGAAGTTGTGACTCTTGTTTATCATTAGAACACTTGAAGACCTTTAAAAAGAAAACGTTTATTTAATGCAATAGCAAAGATAGATGTCTTGATATAATCTATGGCTCTTTTCTCCTTTTCAGTATATTTCTTAACTAATTGATTGTCTTGAGGAAGTTATATTGTTGATCTTGAGTTCTGAGTGGACCTTTTATCTTTGAAATGTTCAGGAACATTTGTTTAAAGGTGGTGCTAGATGTTGTGACGTTTTCACACATCACCCCATTGCAAATGGGGACCCCCTCTTTTGCTCGCTTTTGCCGTCGTTTTTGCTTTGATCTTGCAGTTTCTTGCCCGAATCCATGAAGCTAGGAAAGAATGTCCAAGCAGTTAGCTCATAGGGAACATTAGGAGTGCTTGAAGTAGTGAAGAAAAGGGCGACTCTCCTGAGGATGAATAATGCCCTACCTATCATTCCTCAATTAAATCTGGCCAATCCATGGAAGCAGTCCATCATTACATGGAAAAGGGTCCAAATCATTCGCCCTCAGCATAAAACTCCTTGATGATCAAGGAATCTTATTCCAAAGTTCCTATCCAAGAATCCTATTCCAAAGTTACTATCCAGAATCCCGTTCCAAGGTCTATCCGGATTCTTGTATCCATGTTTCAAACTTCAGAATCTGGAGGTCCTTGTTCGCAATTCCATTGCGGTGGTCTTTGTCCTAAGTTCTTGTCTAGGGTCCTACTCCAAAACCCACCATGATTTATGTTCCAAAGCTCTTAATCCAGAGTCCAAAGTGCACCGAGGGCTTGTCATTCCTTGCCAAAACTCATCGATCCCTGACTTGAAGCAATGGAAGATTCCAAAGATAACTTCAGGGATTCCATGGTGAATGAGGCAGTTCCTCATTCCAAGGTATAAATCCTTGTTCAAATGTCAAGAGGCTTCATCAGGGGCGAATAGAAATTTCACAGTTTAAGGCAGAAAAACCCAGGACCCAGTCCAACTTGATACTTGGAAGATCCTCAGGAAGGAATTCTTGAACTGAATATTCCTTGACAGGAACATCCCTGAACTGGATTTTCCTTGACAAGAACATTCCTGAACTAGACATTCCTTGACCCACTCCAAAATGCACCTCTGGGCAAGGATGATTTCCGGACAGGAAAATTCCTTCACTTCGTGAAATTTGCAAACAAGGAGTTCAAGGATCATTCCATTCCAAGATCCACCTTGAAAACTATGACTTTTTCCTTGAAGGAATTCCAAACAGAAGAAGAATCCCTGAAACCTGGATGAACTTTGTCCTTGAGCGCAGATTCCTGATATAGCTGGATTTTGCGCTCCAGGAACAAAACTGTCCAGGTCGCATATTCCATGACCTCCTCGAATTTACGCTCTTGGAGGAAATTTGTCCAGGTCGCACATTCCTAACCGTCCTGGAATTTGCGCCCCTGGACAGCAGGATTCCAGTACATTCCTGATCCAATCTGTAGGTACCGGCATGAAGAATCTTGTCTGGCTGCCAAATTTCACCATGAAAATGGGAGATTCCTTGAGGGGATGGAAGAAACGAAAACTCCATATTTCGCCATGAAAATGGGAGATTCCTTGAGGATGGAAGAAACAAAAACTCTGTATTTCGCCATGAAAATGGGAGATTCCTTGAGGATGGAAGAAACGAAAACTCTGTATTTCCCTATGAAAATGGGAGATTCCTTGAGGATGGAAGAAACGAAAACTCTGTATTTCCCCATGAAAATGGGAGATTCCTTGAGAGGGATGGAAGAAACGAAAACTCCATATTTCACCATGAAAATGGGAGATTCTTTGAGAGGGATGGAAGAAACGAAAACTCCGTATTTTGCCATGAAAATCGCAAATTCCTTGAGAGGGATGGAAGAAACGAAAACTCTGTATTCTGAATCCCGTGTCGCCATTAAACCTCCGTAAGGCAACTAGAGTTCACTTTCTGCAAATTTCACCATGAAAAGGGGAGATTCCTTGAGGATGGAAGAAACGAAAACTCCGTGCCCCGAATCTTGTGTTAATGATCAAACCTTCGATGAAACAAACTAAAATTCACCCTTTGCCAAAATTAAACTTAAGGAAAAGGATAAGTCCTTAACCAAAATCCTGTTCCTCAGGGAATGTGCGCCCTTGGAAGTTTTTGTCCAAGGCGCAAAATCCTGTTCCTCAGGGAATGTGCGCCCTTGGAAGTTTTTTGTCCAAGGCGCAAAATCCTGTTCCTTGGGGAATGTGCGCTCTAGGAGAAAATTGTTCCAGGTCGCAAATTCCTTGACCTTGTGAAAATTGCGCTCCTAGACAATTGGCCAACAGGGGGACTCTCCTGACCCAGTCATGGATGCAACTGAACAAACTGAATTCTGGAACTTGCAGGAAGATATGCCAGATGGATTCCATTTCCCTCCACGGGTGATTCCTGTCCAAAATGAAGCAATAACCTTCATGAAATTCCTCAAAGAAAAAGATCTCCAAAACTTAGCAAAGAAGGACAAGAGAATTTGGAAGGAATCCCTTACTGGAAGAAATCCAGGACATCAAGAAATCCCCGACAGTGGAATTCCAGGACTCCTTGGAATCCCTGATTGACTAAAATCCCCGACCTTAAGGAATCCCCGACCTCAAGGAATCCCTGACCTGGGCAGCAGGAAATTCCTGTTGACAGTGAAAAATGCGACCTAGACAGGAAGGACTCTTGAACCAACTGGAAGTTGCTCCCTGACTTGGAAATTCCTCCTGTGCATGCCTGGTAATCCTGGAATGAAAAGAAAAGTTAGTCCTAGTATGAAGGATACCAGAAGGTGATGAAAATCCTCTATTTTGTTCAAGAGTTCATAAGTCAATTTGATCAATTATGCAAGTTTAGTCCCTGTTTTATCTTTTGTTTGCATTACATTTAAGGATCTTGTTCATCATGACTACTCGAGGTTCCCCTTGTTTTGCAAGAATCCAAGAGGAGGATAAGTTCCATGGGGAGGACGAACAAGGATGATCTAGGACAATCAGGATGAATGCGAAGAGTTCAGGGGTCGAAGGATGGCCATTTCAGGTTCCAAGAGCTCCGATAACTAGAAGATTACACATGCATACCAAGGGAAGATGAAGGCATTGCTCCATTCAAAGGCATTGATTTCATCAGCACGCCCCTCTTCCAACGCCTAACATGACTAGCACAAGGAAGGCAACGTCAAAGGATTCCGGTTCCGGACAAGAGGATCAATCCTTGGACAACCCGGAGGATGCACTTCAAGTTCACCATCCATCGAGAAGAATGAGAATCCACACCAAGAGCAAGGATCCGTGTTGGTGCGAAGGAAAATACAGCAAGGATGAAATTTCAATTCCAAAGTACACAGCACCAGGACAAAATTCCAAGGATCACTCCAAGAATTCCCTCAGGATTGACCTAATTTCCATCCTGGAAGGAATTCCACAGCAAAAGTTCCTTGACCCCCTAGATTATGCACCCAGGAAGAAAATCATTCCTGGTCGCAAAATCCTGTTCCAAGTGGAATTTGCGACCAAGGAGCAGGACAAACAGACAGTTAACTGGTCTCACCTACCAACCAAGTAGCTTAGTCAATCTGGCGTCCGGGACAGGTGGCAACATCCCATGGAGGCTATGACATATTCATCCCTATCTCTTTACGGTTTGCACAGATTTCGAGGAAATCTGATCTTTTTTCACCTCCTTGTTTGCTAGCTAGCCTATAAATAGGCTGAGGATGCCTCATTAGATCTCTCCCTCTCTCTCTTTTCCATCAGTCTGATGCTCCTAGAGCACCCTAGTAGTTAGCTTTCATTTCTGCATTGTATTTATGAGCTGAAACTCCAAGGATCAGTTGGATTGTTGTAATACAGACTTCTGAAGCAATAATATATGCATTGAAGAATGGTGTTCATATATTTCTTTGGATTTTTGGCATGGTCTTATTGATTTCTTGGAGCAAATCTAAAAGATATTGAAGTTCTTTCTTGTATTTTCATGCTTTCGTTAGATAGATGTGATGGAAATGTTCTTGTTGAATGATTGAAGTTGATTTGTTCATACCATTTGTGATATGTGGCTTGCAAATCACTTTGTATGGTTAGTCTGAACGTAATCCATGCTTAACTTCAACTGTTTCTGTATGATCAGTTCCATGTTCCATGACAGGACAGTGTGAAAATCTCTGCCTCTACCCCAGAAGATTGCACCATCCCTGCCTAGGTGTTGTCTCATGACGAAGCAAAGGAGTGGTTCCAGTTTCCATCTTCAACAGCGATCATTTCCATTGATTAGATTCCTGAACCCTTACCTCATCTTTTGCATTTTCCTTTAGATCTTCGTTAGGAATAGTCCGTAAGGAACCTCACTGAAAAAATCATTCCCTATCCGAAAGTGGAACTAAGAGCCTACGCCTTGTTTTCCTTGGAAGAGATAGTGAAATCCAAGCCTTTCCATGGAAGAAATAGTGAAATCCCAGTCTCTCTGTTGGAGGAAACAGTAGGTTCCAGGTTGTCCATTTGCGAAGGAGTTTCATTCACCCACAAATCCAAGTCCCAGGGGTGAATTCCATGTCCACGAAGGAGTAATCCCACGTAAGTCCCCCTCGTGATTACCAGCAAATCACATCATTCCACTGAGTCTCTCCCACACCAGTCAAGACCTGACACAAAAGGAACCTTGGAGCAGTCTCATTCAATCACGAAGTTCAGCGTCTGAGAAGCTTTATTCAAGAGAGGATAGGATACCCTATGTTTTATTCTAATGTTGTTGCAGTCACAAAAACCTTATCAACACTCCCTTGATTACATTCAAATGCTCTGTCCTTCACCTCCACACTTGAAACAAGTGCCTCTGAATGTTCTCTTATTAAATCATGTTCCCTCTCTTCTATGTCCTTCAATCCGGTATGAATTATAATTACCTCTGTGATGAAAATTTATGTCATTGCTCCGGTAGGTATTGCTATCTCTGTCATCCTTCTTAAATGGGTTGTGTTGATGGTTGTTTTTTGACAAGTCAACAATTAGAGTAAAATACTGAGTATCTGACTCTCTCTTGAGCAAAGCCTCTCGGATGCTGAACTAGGTGATCAAACGAGATGACTCCAAGGTTCCTTCTGATGTCTTCGGTAAGAGACAGCTCAGCGATTAAGTATGATTTTGCTGTTTACACACAAAGGGACTTACACAATTGTTCAAGTAACTTGTTGTTTCAAGGACTATGGAAGTGAATACTAGAGAATCTAAGTACTGCAATTGATGCGTATGATTTAGCAATCGAGGTTCTTTGGTTCTAATCCTAACTGAATAAAAAAAGGCAAAAGATGTAGGGTTTAGAAATACTAATCTAATCCTAAATGCAAGGATGTTTACTACTTGAAGTGAAATCGAACCAGATCCTGTTTCGCCAAGATAAGAACAACTACACACGATAGGTGCAATCTTCAAAGGTGTACAAGATATTTAAATCAATTATGCTCATGAAAGATCCAACAAGCATAAAGATCAAATTGACGTTCAATAGTTCAGACTAACCATGCACTGCAATCCACACGCCGTAGACTGCAAATGGTATGAACTTATAGACTTCACTACAAAGCAATAAAGCAACCTTTCATTAACTAACTTAAACTTAAAAGAAAACTTGTAACTTAACTTAATGTTTGTTTGAAAATTGAAACCATGCAACACTCAGAAACATAAATAGAATCACCAAAGCAATGAATCTTTTATAATCTCAGAAAGCTCTTACAACAATTTCAGAATTTCCAACCTCTTCAAATGAGAGCAATGAGAGCTCTTTTATAGACCTCAAAGGAAAGAAGGGTCAAGATCGATCGGCTGAATCAGCGGACCAGATCGATCGGCTGAATCAGCGGACCAGATCAAGCCACATCACAAGTAGTTATAACAAACTATCCTTTATTAAATGAAGGAGGCTCACTTTATTAAATGAAAGAAGCTATGAAGGAGAGAACAAAGGCACGCTTTCCAAGAAGATAAGGAAGCCACATCATGTGCCCTCTATGTAGTAGTACTATGAGATACAATGAATCTAGACACAATTTGAACAATATCCTCCATTGGTACACTTGTCGCCGCATTAATGGATCCTTGTGCCACTGCTACATCTGACTCATAGACGCCAAGTGTCTTCTCCCAGTCATTTATCCAAGACTTATTTTCTCCAAGACAAAATGCAAGTGTGAATATACTATCCAGCTGACCTTGTTGTATCGAAATACTGATCATTCTCTCCCTAGTTGGAATGTTGAAAGTCTCTTCAACTGCCTCCTTTTGCAAATAAGCTAATATCGTTCCATCTTTAACTATAATTTGCCTTGTATCTACATCATATTTCTTGACACATTCAATGATCATCTCTGGACACGGCAAAGCTGGCGGAAAACAAGCAGCTTCAATGGCTCCGCTCCTCATGATGGCTCGAGCAAGACTACCTCCATTGGGTTCCTCAAGGACTAACTTGATGTCTTCTAAGTTGCTGTTGCCCATATTCGTGTCGCTTACATTTGTCCACCTTGAGACGAGCTTTGATTCTGGAATTTTCCCCTTAGCATCCATCCGGATCTTCGCTTGTCGTTCCTTGGAAGTCATTGCCATGATCCTGCAAACTTGACGCGAATAAGTAATTGCAAACACCATCTAGACATCACTTCAGCTACTTTAGTGGATTAAATTTATGAAGTTTTCCCTTTAGAATTATGAAATATTATCATCTAGACTCAAGGAATTTATGAAAATCCACTTATCCTTCTTGAATTTTACCAATACTTGAACAATTTTAATGCATCTAATGAAGGAAAAAGAAGAAAATCAGATCAGAAAATATTCAGATCAGACTTACTTGATAGGCTGCTTTGAATTTGATACCTTGCAATTTGATCCACCACTTGCTTGAATTTGATAAAATCAAATTTGTACTTCTCTAAAAAACTTCTTGTTGCTGCTCCTTGAAGACAAATCTGCTCTTGGAAAACAAATCTGCTCTTTGAAAATGATAAAAATGAAAAGGAGATGAGGTATATATACATAATTTGCTTTTAAAACTTTACCTCTTACCTAGGCCGACCTCCTTTATTATAGTGCAAAACATTTAATTTAGATTGATCTTTATTTAATAAATGCAATTTTCACGTTTTTCAAGGCAAAAATCATTAAATGTTTATAACTTCCTTTGATTGGCGCATTGGATGGGGTCTTGATGATCTCCTTGTAGATTGCAATTACCTTCTCCCTCAAGCGCATTGGATCAAGAATTAAAATCCTCTTGTCTTTCACATTTGATAACGTCTTCGAGGTCTTCTTCATATCCTTTGGATTCGTATTTGAGTTTCTCCTTGCATTTCGCATTGGATGGGTATGGTGAAGTCTTCTTCTTTGAAATACCATGATCTTTCTTTTTAACCCTCTAGGCGCATTAGATCAAGGATCGGAATCCTTCTAGCATTTGACATGTGTGGCGCTTTGGATCAAGTTTTTAAATCCTCTTATCATTTCGCACTAGATGAAGTTTTTGATTCCCCTCAACACTTCGCATTAGATGATGTTTTAGACTCCTCTCAACATTGGTTTAGTTTGCACTTAGTTTTCACTTGCTTAAGGGAGTGGCGCATTGGTTGAAAGATTGAAATCCTCTAGATTTTGGCGCATTGGATAGGTAGTTTGAGTTCTTCTCATGTATGGCGCACTAGATAGGTAACTTGAAGTCTTCAAAATCAAACTTTATTCTCCCCTTTTGTGTGGCGCACTAGATGGGTAGTTAGAGATCTTCAAAAATGAAACTTTATTCTCTCTTCGTGTATAGCGCACTAGATGCCACTTTTGATTTCTTCTTGTTGAGCACTTTGATAACGAGTCTTGGAAATGGCGCATCACTTCACTAGGTTGAAATCTTCAAACCTTTGGTATATTAGATGGCCTTTACCTTGAAATAGATCATGCATGGTGTTGGCGCATTAGATGACCTTGGAGAATCCTCTAGAAACAAATCTCACTCTACCTTATGTTGCGCATTAGATGACCTTGGAGAATCCTCTAGAAACAACTCTCACTCTACCTTATGTTGCGCATTAGATGACCTTGGAGTAGGTGCTTTGGATAACCTTGTTGTAGGCGCATTGGATCACCTTGTTGGAAGCTTGAAAACTTAGAGGTATTCATGAAGTTGGCGCATGAGATAAGACTTTAAAATCCTTTAAACTCAAACCTTGAAGGCTTAACCTTGGATCTCACCTTCCTCCTTGTAGGGCGCATTAGATCAAGCATGGAGAATCCTCTAGATTGCGCTTTGGATAAGGATCCTTCAAACTTCACCTTGAAACTACTTGGGCGCATTAGATCAACCTTTTGGAATCTCTGGAGTTTCCCCTCATGAGGTCGCATTAGATGAGCTTTTAGAAGTCCTCTAGACTTGGCCTTGGAGACTTGACTGGATAGGCGCATTAGATCAAGGATTGAAATCCTCTGGTTTCTAGCGCATTAGATAGGCTTTTGAAATCCTCTGACACTTATCATTTTTAATTTGCTCCAAGATTGGTTCCAAGACTTGTCCTTTCATTTTCGCACTAGTTCAAGGTATTGAAATCTTCATTTTCTCCTTCAAAATGATACTTTTGGTTTGGGCGCAGTAGATCACTGATCGAAATCCTCATGCCTTTTCGCATTAGATCAAGGTTTTAGATGGGCGCATCAGATCATTGATTGAAATCCTCATGCTCAAGCGCCTTTTTCTTCGTGATTTTGCGCCACTTGGACATCCAGTCGCACTAGATCAGTGTTTTGAATTCTCTAGAATTGTCAGGCATTTTTCAGGATTGCGCGAGTAAAGGTATATTGAAAAATATATTTAAGTATAAGTTGAGCAACTTATACTTTAAATATTTTTCAATATACCTTTCAGGATGTTTGAGATAGGTCCCGAATCCACCGGATTTAAGATACAAAATATAGAATTTGGAGGATTCACCAGATTTCAGACTTAGCCATTTTTCAGGATTTTCAGGATTTCAGGCTCCAGACTTAGTCTTTTCAGGGTCTCAAACATTCTTCAGGATTGATCTCGACATTCATTATCTAGATGGGATTTGATCAAGATTTGCAAGTTCATCTACCTCCTAATCATGAAACAAAGATCATAAAAGAGGAAATTATTACCGTATCGGCAGAGGAAGATGAGTCAGGTCATCATCAAAATCTCATTGAAAACTCATTGAAAGCACAGAGCTCAAAAAAAAGGGGGGTCCCTATTCCTAATGGGGTGATGTGTGATTTGGTCACAACAGGTTGTCTAGCTTGTTTTGCTCCGGATATGAACTCTCTCCTCCAGAAAATGTTCTGCCTCTCTGAAATTTTCCTCCTCTTCCTCTCTATCTCTGATCATGCCTCTTGTTCAACTTCTTTTCAACTTTTAGGGCAAACTAATATGCTTCCTCCAAAGATGTCATCCTTGCCAAACTCAGTTCTTCTTGAATGTTCAATCTCAATCCATTGATGTATCTAGCCACTTTCTCCTTGCTTGCTTCACTATGTCCTGTCCTTATGATCATCTTATGAAATTCTTCAGTATACTCCTTCACAGATTTCTCCTTTTGTCTCAGGTTCTGCAATCTCTTGAATAATTCCAACTCATAGCTAGCAAGTATAAACTGATTCTTCAATTTTGTCACCATCCTATCCCATTTTGTAATCTCTTCTTTTCCTCTTTTGTTTCTATCCAACTAAACTTCTTTCCACCATATAGAAGCATGTCCTTTCAGCTTTGTCTTTGCAAATTTCACCTTCTCCGGATCTTCAACTTCTTCATACTCAAAGTATTCTTCCATGTCATTTATCCAGTCAATCAACTCTTCAGGGCTCAAATTGCCAGTGTAAATCGATACATCAACTCTAGGCCTCTTCCCAATCTTTGAAATAGCTCCCAACATCTTGACTTGATCTGATTCTTCTTCTTCATCACCTCCTAGGGTTTCGCCAATTTGTTCAACAGATTGAAATTCCTCTTGATCATCACTTTCAACATTAGGTTTCGGAGTCAATCCTCTTCGCCTGTCTTCCTCGACAGCATCCAATCGAATTCTCATTGTTTTCATCATTTCCATCATCTCATCCATTCTACCAGCCATTGTTCCAACAACAGGGATTCTCCTCGACGGCATTCTTCCTAGGATCAAGTGCAAACTGTCTCAAGTTCGGCAATTGGGGTACAAGGTGACAATTGCCTCACAGTCAGCGATCGGTTGTGACACAAGTAACCTGCCTCGTATTCGGCAATCTGTCCACAGCAAGATCTTACAAGATTCCTTCACCAACTTCGATCAATTCTCTCCCAAAGATTCAAACTTTCGCTCTGATACCACTTGGTGTAGTCACGGTAGGAGGGTTCACAGAATGAACAGTCCAGTCCGAGCAGCTAGAGTAAACACAATGGAAACAACTCAAAGATATGGGACAAATGCAGATTCAGTCATTCGGTATATCATAGAATTCAAATATAGATTGGCCAGCAATATGCGGGCTTACAATTAGGGCTCACAAGCCTGATTACAGAATATCAGAGTATGCACAAGATATAGCTTTGAAGTTCCTTCGCAAAGAATCTAAACTATCAACTATCCCTATTATGATAAACTTGATAACTGCTTTCCTAGAGATCTAATACATCAATATATATCATCTCCAAAACATAAGATTCCTCTGCGTCGGCCAAAGATGGTCACAAACTCCAATGAAGAGCTGTAACGTGTGTACACGGATAGGTCGGACCTAATTGCATAGAACGCCTTCATGAATGAATAGAATCACGTGCGGCTCTTAGAGAAGGTCGGCCACGAACCAAACAACATCACAAGATATGTCGGCTTGCTCCGCATGTTGTGAAATGCTCTGCAAGTCTTCTCCTTTAGCTGATTATCTAAGACTGTTAGAATGCTTTGTTCTAAGAAAACAGCCAATCTTCTGAGAGCGATATCTTTCCGATACCTTACCCAAATGCTCTGAGATTTGGATATGTGGTAGATGAATGAATCTAGACGCTAAGTCCAGCTCCGCAAGATGTGAAATGCAACTATGGTAGAATGCGGACCAAAATACAGAAACTGCTACTGACTGAACTGAACTGAAAATGAAAGAAACAAACTGAACTACAAACAAACTGAAATGCAAATGTTTTTGGTTGATGCAAGATTGCTCTTGAACCAAGGATGCTCCTGCATCAATGTCCCAAGTGTGAAGATGATTTTGAGGATATGTTTAATATGCCATATGCTAGTGTTGTAGAAAGTTTGATGTATGCAATGATATGCACTATGTCAAATATTGCCCAAACAATGGGAGTTTTGAGTAGGTTTATGTCTAACCCTGGTAGAGAGCATTGGAATTATGCAAAGAGTGTGTTAAAATATTTGTGTGGTGCTTATGACTATTATTTGGTTTATTCTAGTACTAACAGTGAAGATAAGCTATTGGACATACAAGGTTCTGTTGATAGTGGCTGTGTTTACTCTATTTGGAAGAGCTGTGAGTTGGATAAGTAAAAAGCAGCCCACGGTTGCTTTGTCCACCACCGAAGCAAAGTATATGGCTGCTACTCATGTCTCTACGGAGGCAATATGGTTACAAAGATTGTGTGCAAGTATTGGTTTTGAGTGCAGTACAATTTAGATTGGTTGTGATATCCAGAGTGCAATTTGTTTGGCCAAGAATCATATGTATAATGCTCGGACTAAGCATGTGGATATTCAGTATCACTTTGTTCAAGAAATGGTTGCAAATAAACAAATTGAGTTGAAGAAGATTGACACTCAGGTGAATGATGCAAATTATCTTACCAAACCTATGAGCACAGAAAAGTTCAGTTGGTGCAGGGAGGCCATGGGCCTTGTTTCTTGTGCATAGTTGATTTATGTTTTCCTATGATTGTATTTACAATGTATGATGTCAAGTGGGAGAATGTTAGAATTAAGATGCTATCAACCTTGTAAATCCAATTAATTTAATTACTCCTAATATTGTAATTGTAAATGCAAACATAAGGGAAGTAGAATCCACCGACTGCAATAATTATTTAATTACGATGACATGTAACATTTATTTATTTTTATCTCGCGATAGTAAATAGGTGAAAATAGGGCGTCCAAGTTTATTAATAGGCTTATGACGTGTAAGAGAGTCTTCCTAGATTGTAGCTTACATGTTACAAGAGAATCGGCTATTCTTGGACAGCTATGATAGAGCATCTTATGACAACACGTAAGATGGTGTAAGAGGCTATTTTGGCCTGTTGTTGACTTTCCTAGAGGTGGACGTAGGATTTTTCTCTATCTTGGGTGCAATATTCAAGCGAAGGCTATGACAGATGTAAGACACTAAAATTAGCCAGATTCCTAAGATGGGTGCCATATTCTGGATTCTTCTTCAACAAGCTTGTAATTTATATTTAATAGAAGCTAGAGGAAGTGCAAAGTATGAGAGTTGATAGTTTTACAGGTACATAGGTGTAGTTAAGTTGGATGCAAGATTGAAGGAAATTGATGTATTGTAATCTCTTTGCAGATAATACAAATTTGCCATCTTTTCCTGGTAGAGTTTTTATTGAAAAGGTTGTCTCCATGTAAATCTTTGTCATGTGTATGGCTTTTGAGTATTGTTGATTTCTTTGTTGCTAGTTTATATCTCCATTGATATTCTACAATTTATATTTCAGATTTGCAAGTTTATTTTAGATTTCCATATTGTAGTGGTTTCCTTCATTTTTAACACATTGCTGGAGTATGTGTGGCATTGCTGATGTATGTGTAGCATTGCTGGAGTGCATGCGACGACAACAGAGGACAAGTAGATGCATTGATCAATAACTAATGCCTTCAACCATTCGCAGGAATATCTAGACTAATGACTAATTTGTCCATTTATTGTGTAATGTCCCCATTTTGACAGAGTGGTTTGCCAACATAGATGGGTGTGCTAGTAGTTTCCATCAAATAGTTAGGACTGAAATAAGATGGGTATGTGGTCAATTAGTTAGGTTTGTAGTGGACTGGAATAAGGTGGTCAGTTAATTGTTTAGTTTCTACTAGGATTGAGGAGTGGCTTTGACCACTGACTGTTTAGAAACTACCATCAATTGAGGAGAACCGCTCAGTTAAGTGCTGAAGTTGAGAAAAGGACAACCGAGTTAAGCACTGAAATTGAAGAAAGGACTGCTCAATTAAGTGCTGAAACTGCCTATAATTAGGGAATGTAGGGAGCACATTGGTTATAAGAGGCATTGAGGAAAAAACAGAAGTTACTTTTCAAGACATTAAAACAAAAATCAACTTCATTTTCAGGACTGGGAAGCTGTTTGCAGCAGGTTTTGGGCATGTGGAGATAAAACTTTTTAACATGGCAGCTAGATTTTCTTGGGGACGAAAAAACCTCGAGTAGTAGATTGAGTTTCAAAGCGTTACCAGGTTCATCAAAGGTGCTTACATTTGCATGTTGAGTGTGTCCGGTAAGTTGTTTCAAACTACCAAATTTCAATTTGATTGTATGTGTTTGAATATATTAAAAATACAAAATATTTGTTGCTAGAGTATTTTCTAGGTTATCATTACTTGTGTTTTTAGTTGAGTTTTTACAATGGTATCAAAGCTATGATCTTGCCAACCTATGAAAAACACAAAAATTATAAATTTATAAAAGCAAAACAAAACAACACAAACCGAGAAAAAAACCAAAACAATTGGGTATATGTATTGCATGACAAAAAGTGATAAGGAAACAAGGTATCAGCACAAGGAATAGAGCGAGCAGAAAATGCCATACGAGGACGACGAACGTGAATTTTTTGAGGTGATGAAATCCTTAAAGGATGGGCAATAATAGCTTATCAAACTCTTTCATTCAAAGTATGTAGGGTAAGGAAACAAATCATGCCACTTCACCTCCAAGAAATGGTGAGCCTTCATCTAAAACAACAAACCAGAACACCCCATCGAAGTCAATTAAGGTCCAAGACCCCCCACAATCACATTCTTGTAGAAGAAGCCTCGTCTCCAGACGAAGATATGGACATTCAATAGGAGGATTTGCATGCTCTCCATACTAAATATAAGGAAAAGAGTCTTGAGTTTCGAAAAGATATTTCCTTCATGGATTTTTGTACATTGAAGTCAAAAACCAGAACTAGGAATGTGAGTAAAACCCCTTCAAACAGGGCTCATAAAGACTTGCAAAGCAGGTTAAGAAAGCTCATTGTCCATTCGATGGATCCAACAAAACTTCAACTCGAGCTTGGATCCAGAAGTTGAATACCTACTTCTCACTAAGCCCTATGTACGAGGATGCATTTAAATTCGCAATCCTTCACCTAAAAGGAGTTGCACGTGAGTGGTGGTATCACGGGCTAGTCACTCAAGGGTATAGCCTTATCATCACCTACAAGGAGTTTTGTAGGAGGCTAACCTACAAATTCGAGAAGCAAGGAGTATTGTAGGGAGTTGGCACAACTACAACACCATGGCTCAGTGGATTTATAGGCGACTAATTTCCAAAGCGTAGTTGTGATGGTCCCTGATGAGTCAAAGAAGCGTCTCATTTTCCTTTTCATGGAGGGGTTGAGAGAGCCCCTTAGAGGCCTAGTCAAGGCCCTTGAACCGGATTCATTATAGGCAACTATAAAAAAGGCCTAGACATTGGAGACCACTACACCTAGCAAATCCTTCCAAGGGTCTACCACTAGAGGTGTAAGTACAGGAGCACCACAATAGCAGCAGAGGACTTTGTACAACCCTTTTCAACAAAGATTGGAGGCTGCACTCTTTCGACCCGCAAGTCATTAGGCGACAAGACACACCTTTAGGAGTCAACAGCCTGTAGGAGTCAAGAACAACACTAAGAGGGGGGGTGAATCAGTGTTGTGTGAATTTTCAAATCTTGAACTTTCAAAACACAAGGAGAAAGAAAGATATCATTGATTTGTTACACACATGTGCACATAACTAAGAATGAAAGAAAAGAATAAAATCTCATGAATAAATCATACACACACACACAGAGAAGATCAATATGAATCAAGACACAAGAATTGCACGAGTGAAAAACCCTCCAGGGGTAGAAAAACCACTCCAAAACTGCCTCGCTGGCTTTATCAAAAATCTCACTGATTACAATGTTTAGAAGCACCAACTTCAAGGAGCACCAACCCCTAATACAGAACAAACTGCAAAGTGTGCAAAAAGTGATTGCCACTCAATCTGATCTGCATATTAATCTCATGATCTCTGCATATCAATTCCCCTGATACACAATTAATTCACACTGGTCCAAATTATCTCTCTGCATAAACAATTCACCTAATTATCAATTCACCTGATTATTTCTGCATAAGAATTCACTTGATGCAATCAATTGCATATTGTCTTTCTGATGATCTTGTCAATCTCTGTATCTGTATTTGATCCCGTCAGTGTCATTCAAATTGTATTGAAATTTTCATTTGAATTCACATCCATTTCAACTGTATTATTTCATCATTGATCTGCACACTCACACTCAAATCAATCCATCTGCAATACTATTAAATATGAAAATGACCTTTCATATTCAAGTTTTCTCCTGCAAGGAAAAATTACCTGACCTTTCATATCTCTCTTTTCTTTGTATAATCAATTCAAAAAACAATTTATTTTCTTCTACAAAATGATCATTTGAATTCATTTTTCTCTCTTGTACATTCTTCATAATTTCCCCTGCAATTAGAAATTATTCCTCAATCTTTTCATATTCCTCTTTGCATTTTAAATTCTTCAAAAAACCTCTTCAAATTCAATCTGCAAAGAATTCTTCAATCTGTAAAAATCTTTTTCATAAAATCCATCTGCCCTTAAAAATGAAAATCTCTTCCAAATTAATAATTTCTTCAAAATACCATCAAAAAAAATCTTTCAATAAACCATTTAAACCCTTCAACTTCTTTCAAAACAATTAATCTAATCCACTTCAAAAAATCTTCCATGTTTTTACATCCAAATCCATTGCCTTCATGAAAAAGCAAAAAGAAAAAAATCTGCCTTCTAAAAAGAACAAAAAACTCCTTATCAAAAAATGGGAGTTAAAAAATAAAGTTTCTAAAATTGAAAAAAGCCATAAATATGACTAAATAAACGGGCTTGCTCCTTTGACAACGAATATTCAACAAGTTTCTAATAAGTTGAAATAAAACCATTGAAGGCTTAATCAGGCTGCCCTTAATTAATCATTCCCACATATATTTGTGCCCTTATTAACAACATTGAATAGTCTTAAATAAAAAATTTGACCGATGCAATGTAAAGCATAAAGCTTCTTAACAAATCGTGCTCCTCCTTATAACATGGTCTCCCTTAGAATGTATTCTATGCTCCCCTAAAAAAAAGGTAATTCGATGCTTTTCAAAAAATAAATCAAGACCATCTTTTTCGGGATTCATAAGGCTTCGATGCATTTGAAAAAGTCTTCAAAAACTTTATAAAATTTTCAAATTAATTGATGGCCGCTCACCACATTCAATGCCTTATGTATTAAACATGCTCCTCATAAATAATTCGATGCTCAAATATAAATCGGGCTCTTCTTTAATGCAAACTCCTCATGCTATTAGCATTCAATTAAACTTCACCACCGATTTTACCTCCCTTAGCATGTATTGAAGACCAATGCAAAAAGTTTTACAAGAAGAAAGGTCGATTGCCCGATGACACTTATACCCTTAACATTGCCGCTTAAGTGGCTTTTACCCTCATTGTGATTTCACTTAGTTAAAAAGACACTGTTGCAGAGAGGTAAACTTCACCAAATGACCTCACAAATATGAGTCTTTCAATATCAAACCAATCAACCTCAAGCCATATTAGCATCAATGTCAAGACATGAATTCTGATTGAAGACATCATCTGAAATCACCTTGTATCATCATAACATATAGTATCAAACCTTCTTATAAGAGCATCAACAATTGATATGATCATACTAATCAACCAAGCCCTCTCATAAATACCTGATTTGCATTGCTCTTGTATTACTGAAGCATGTGAACTTTGTCAAACCAAGATCCATTGAAACATACATTGTAATACCAACGATGAACAACCTGATTTACCTTAACCATATGAAGTTCATGATGAATACCTGATCAACCATCACCTGAACAATGAAGCATATGACGCAATAACAAAACAACTGACAAGTGTCTTGATCGACAACTCATGAACACTTTGAACTATGAGATCCAAAACATCAACACATGTTATCAAGATAATGAACTCCATCACCTGTATCAACAATACCATTGATAATCAACACACCACATGAAAGAGATATACTGACAAACACTTATCCTGTCCAAATGAACAACTCCTGATTAATGTTCCTAATAGAGTGAACAATTGTGAAAGACATGATCCTGCAAAACCTATATACAATAGTGCAAGCTCTTTTTGACATCAATGACAATCAGTCACCAACACAGCCAAGTGACATGACCCACAATGAGATGTTGAGGAAGCAGTTATGCTTCAACTACAAGGAGCCTTGGGACCCAACACATAGGTGCTTGGGAAAGGGGCAAGTACATTGGATAGAGGTGTACTCCAATGACGAGCGAGTGCTTGAACCATGCACGAAGGCATAGAGTATGAGAGTCGATTGACATTTTAGATCACCTTATTTTGTCTTGCTTGAGGGCAAGCAAATTTGACGAGGAAGGACTTGTAATGTCCCCATTTTGACAAAGTGGTATGTCAGCGTAGAAGTAGCATAGATGGGTATGTTTGTAGTTTATGTCAAATAGTTAGGACTAAACTAAGATGGGTGTGTGGTTAGTTAGTTAGGTTTGCAGTGGACTGGAATAAGGTGGTCAGTTAACTGTTTAGTTTCTGCTAAGATTGAGGAGTAGCTTTAACAGTTGATTGTTTAGAAACTACAATTGATTGAGGAGAACTGCTCAGTTAAGTGCTGAAATTGAGGAAAGGATTGCTCAATTAAGTGCTGAAACTATCTATGATTGAGAAATGTAGGGAGCACGTGGGTTATAAGAAGCGCTGAGGAAAAAACAAAAGATACTTGTCTAAACATTAAAACAAAAATCAACTTCATTTTCAGGACTGCGAAGCTGTTCGCAGCAACTTTGGGGCATTTGGAGACAGAACTCTTCAGATGTGGCAGCTAGATTTTTTTGGGGTAAGAAACCCTCAAGCAATAGATTGAGTTTTCAAAGTGTTATTAGGTTCATCAAAGGTGTTTAGATTTCCATGTTGAGTGTGTCCGGTAAGCTGAATTACACTGTTAAATTTCCATTTTATTGTATGTGTTTGCATTTAATAAAAAATACAAAAATATTTGTTGCTAGAGTAATTTCTGGGCTATTATTACTTGTGCATTTAATTGGGTGTTTACATGGAGAAACCTCTTAGAAGTGACATATGGCAAGTATGATGTCACATTAAGGTCCTTGATTGATTGTGTGACAATTGGTATTCCAAGATGGTTAGAATGTAGAGTCAGTTAGGATTCCAAGAAACGACTCGGTATGATGTCTTGCGAAAAACGTGATTGAGACGTGCATTGTGTTGGATTGGATGTCTTCCACCTTACAATTTCCTAATGTCCATATTTATTGTAATTTGTATTAATTATGTGCCCACATGGAAATGGGTGTCCCACTTGATGTGGCATTGGTCACCACATGTAAGAATGTAAGAAAATGTAATTTGTATTTGACAAGTTGTAAGTAGCACTTAGTGTCATGGAAGTCATAAATGCAACTTTGAAAAAAGTGCATGAAAAGAGGGAGTGAGATGTGGACTAGAAACCCAAGAAGACTCTTTGATCAACGCATGAGATCACCTGGCTGAAAAGGTGGATTTGTCCAAGATTTTGTGCTGATTTGAGCAGCAAATTTGCCCATGGTTTTAGCACATGGTATTGGAAACTATCCTTGGTTTCCGGTTGTGGACTTGCCCATAAATTAGATGTGTTGGTGATTTGAGAGAGAAAAGGAGGCACATGTAGGGTTATGTTGCCAAATTTCCACCACAAATGCCCTCTTGTTGGTCATGGTTGTAACATTGCAATATGGTCGTGGATGTATGACTGGGATGTTGCAGGTTTGTTCACACGGTGGAGAGCATGTGTAAAAGACATGGGTTGTGGGCAGATTGACTCCATGAAGCCAGTTGATTGTAGATCTCCTCCTTGTACTCCTAATAAAGCATTGGTACTCTGCGAATGTATTGTAATTGTATTTGTTATTGAATAATACATTGAGTGTGCTTCAGAGGCTGGGATTTTCCCGAAACGGTTTCCCAAGATATATCTTGTGTCCTGTGGTTTTTCTCTACTATTTAGCTCTAGACTTATTAACTTTTTTGCATTGCTTCTCTCATCAAATTAATGTAGGAACTGCTTAGTTTGCCTTTGCAAGCTTAGTTTCCTTTCACTTGGTATTAGAGCTTTGTTTTGAGTTCTTGATACCAGTGATGTTATGGGAAATGTTCCTTTCATTTGGTTTTGTCCTCCAAGGTGTCGTGTTGGCGATAGCTTGAGGCGAAGACTTGGCACCAACTTTGACTTTGAGTGATACAGTTAAAGGAGTGGAGCTATAACTTTGGCGAGACCTCTTCGAGAATTTTGGATTGCTAATTTGGATTATTTTTGAAAAATTATGCAATTTCTTAAAAATGGTACCTAATTTTGAGTTTGTATGAGAAAGTTATGGATACCGAAAGTTTTAGTTTGAGATGCTTGAGTGAAGTATCACCTAGGCGACATCTGCAACGGCGGGCGACCCCTAGGTGTCACCATGGTGACACTTGGAGGCCAAGGGTAACCCCAAATCATCACCACAGTGATATCTCACGATTCTAGGAGATTGAGATAACAAGGTGTCAACCCAACAACACCTAAAGTGACTTGGAGGGGAATTTTTGTAACGTCCCACCCCTTTTTGAGACCCAATTTTTTCAATTTTCTGTGGTTTAGTTGAACCTGTTGCATTTTATGTGTTTTTTGAACATACATTGGGTTTGCATACATTCATATATGCAGAAAATAAACATTTCTAACTACCCAGTTTCAGATTTATGCAGGGAATTGACCAAATCATTAGAATATCAAATACCCATGTTGTAAAATCATATTAAAATGCAATATGAGATGTACCCATTTGCTGGTACAGTAATCTGCAGTACAAAATATGCTTAATACAGCAAGCTGGAGCTATATAGACACCAACAATGGTAGCAAATCTGTGTTTTCTCCTCCCCAAATTATTATTCAACTGAACACCAATCCTAGGCGCCTCCAATATCCCACAGCAGGTACTAAAATCCCAAACGCCCAAGTCTAGGATGCTCACGCCATGGTCTATGAGCTGTACAGCCTGGTGTGGGGGTGTATACAGCAGATAATGCTCACAAAAAACACTTGAATCAGCTTCTGTTTCCCCTTCAAATCGCCCTTGATACAGCTGCTAATATTAATGCCACAAAATAGATACAAAATCATCCAAAAGAAGCTCCAAACTTCAGTGCTGAAATGGTACGGCCAGGTCTGGGAGAGGTACGTCCAGCAGCAGTCTCTATGCACACCAAAAACTCCTCACAAATCTGCCTTTTAGCACTACACAAACCCTCTTCAATCAGAACTTTCAGTTGCACTCAGAAACCCTTATCAACTAAGCAATACCAAACCAAAATCTTTCCTTTGAAGCTCAAACTACACCCTCTGAATGAGAATGCTCTTACAATGCCCTTGGGAGATCTTTCACTCCTGCAAACACTCTCCAAATGCGAAGGTTTTCGTCTTCACAGTGGCTGGATTTCTTCACAAAACCCTGGTTTGCTCCAATAGCAATTTCCTTTCACAAATATCCCATATTCCAAAAATGAGTGTTCAATCTTCTTTTATTTCACTTCACTTTTCCCAACGCCCTTCTGAGAATTTGATAACTTAATATTATTTTTCCCTCTCATGACTTGGGCGCCCAAACCAAGGAAAAATATGACATTATTAAATATTAATATATCCCAAGTCTCCATATATTAATAAAGTCACTTTATCACTATATACTTTAAGTTAAATATTTAATTTAACTTAAACAAATTATCGCAACATTAAAATAAATGCCTGAACGTACTCCGAACTGGAATTTCAAAGCACCACCGTGATTACCAATTAGGAGAGAGCACATTCCAAGTCGGACCGACCAACTCGCAACTAATTCTGATGCACTTACTAAAAATAGTAAGTTTGGCCTCAAGGCCCCAAAAATACTCCAGAAAGAGTCAAAACAGAAATCTCGCCAAGGTAGAAACCAAACTCCTTGCCAACCAAGCTGACTAAACCCCCACAATGATCACCCGACATGGGTTCTCTAACCATCCTCATTAGTCTACGAGAACCCGAGTAGTAGACTAACCCATAGCTGTGCTACTTAGGAAAGGGACATTACAATTTTTTCAAGGTTTTGCCACTACCTTTCCTTGAGTTGCTTGGAAGGAAAGCTTCTAAGCTTTCATTGCTGCGACACCTCAATGAATGTTCTCAAGTTTTTAGAGGGCATGAACCATTATGCCATGGGAAGCTCCGAATCACTTTTCAATGGGAGTTTTAGCAGTGACAATGGTTGGTTGAAGAAATTCTAAGCTATCGCCACCACGAGACCTCAATGGATGTTCTCAGGTTTTTTGAGGGCATGAACCATTCCACCATGGGAAGCTTCGAATTACTTTTCAAAGGGAGTTTTGGCAGTTACAATGGTTGGAGGAATTTTAAGTTGTCACTGCCACGAGATCTCAATGTACGTTCTCAAGTGTTTTTAGAGCAAGAACTATTCTACCATGGGAAGCTTCGAATCACTTTTCAATAGGAGACTTTTCAATGGGAGTTTTAGCAATGACAATGGTTGGAGGAGTTTTGAGTGTCAACATTGCGAGACCTCCGTGTATGTTCTCAAGTTTTTTGAGGGCATGAACCAATCTACCATAGGAAGCTCCGGATCTCTTTTAAGTGGAAGTTTTGGCAGCGACAAATGGTTGAATGCGAATTTGTCGATCAATGACAAATGGTCTTCAAGGTATTCTGAAGTTGTGGACTATGTTGACATGTTATGCTCTTGATCATAGTTCAATGGAAGCTTTGTGCAAGGACATAGTTTGTCGTGGCAGATTGTTTTCTTGGTTTGGAGATGGTGATTTTTACTTTTCCTTTTGGGTGCTCCTAGGAAGCAATTTTTGTTTCGATTTCTTTAATTGTGTTAAGGCCATGGGTGATCTTCAAACTTTAGGAGATGTTTATCACAGTGCCATGGATAGCTCTCGAATACTTTCAATGGGAGCTATGGCAGTAATGTGTTACAGTGCCATGGGTTACTCTAGAACTCTTTTAGTGGGAGTTTCGGCAATGATGTGGTACTGTGCCATGGGAAGCTCTAGAACACTTTCACTAAGAGTTTTGGCATGATATGGGTGCTTTTTAGCAAATTTGTCAATTGGAGATAGATGATCTTCTAGTGTGAAGATGTAAATCACAATGTCATGAGAAGCTCTTGGATTCTGTAGTGAGAGTTTTGCCAATGATTTGAGTTTTGGGTGAGGTTGGATATCTCTTGGATTTTAGAGATCATGTGTTGTAATAGGGACTCTCAACAAGGTTTCAACAGAAAGATCGAAGAGCCTACACATGGATTTGGACTTGAGTTCAACATGCTCGATGGAGAATGATCTGATAGGTTTTGTCCACTTGTTCTTCAAATGCACTGTAATCATGTTTTGTCTTCTCATGTGAATGTGTCTTGAACTATGGTATCAACTCTAAGAACTAGTTTGTCTTGAGCTATGGTGTTAGTTCTGAGGACTAGTTTGGCATGGTTTTGTTTTCCTTTGTATTCTCATGTGAATGAATCTTGAATTGTGATATCAACTCTGAGGCAAGTTTGTCTTGCACTATGGAGTCAATTCTACAGACTAGTTTGAGGAGTACATGGGATGGTTAGTGGCTTTGGGATTATTCCCTGGGTGTGGGTATGCATGTTAGTTGGATGTGTGAATGATTGGTTGTGGTCATTGTTCCAGTTGTCTTCCAATTGTCAAGGCAAAGTATGTAGCAACTACTCAAGCCTATTTTGGAGGAGTATTTGGCTTCAACGTTTGTTTCCAAATATCGAGTTGAAGTAGGACATAGTGGTGTTTTTTAATGACAGTATGTCATCAACTTGGCTACGGATCTTGTCTTTCATGTGTTGGCATGATGGAGGATGAGAGGGTTTTGGTCGAGCTAGTGGTCACCTTGGAGATTGTTGCAAATGTTTTGATGAAGCCCGAGAGCGTAGTAGAGTTGCAGCATGGTTGTACCCTTTGGTAGCTAGTTTACCTTTGTTTCCTTTTTGCTCTTGCAAGCTACACGACAAGTAGGAGAATGTTGGGATTAGGTGTCATCCACCTTGCAATTTCCTAATGTTCATGTTTATTGTAATGTATATTAATTATGCGCACACATGGAAATGGGTGTTCTACTTGATGTGGCATTGGTCACCAAATGTAAAAATGAAAAAAAACGTAATTTGTACTTGACAAGTTGTAAGTAGCACTTAGCGTCATGGAAGTCATAAGTGCAACTTTGACACTCATAAGGTGTGAAAATGTTACTTTGGGAAAAGAGCATGAAAAGAGGGAGTTAGATGTGGACTAGAAACCCAAGAAGGCTCTTTGGTCGACGCATGAGAACATCTGGCTGAAAAAGTCAATTTGTCTGAGATTTTGTGTTGATTTGGACATCAAATTTGCCCATGATTTTAGCACATCATATTGGAAGTTACCCTTGGTTTCCGATTTTGGACTTGCCTATAAATTAGATGTATGCATTGGTGGTTTAAAAGAGAAGGGGCACGTGTCACACAGTGGAGACAATGTGTAAGAGACATGGGTTGTGAATGGATTGACTCCATGAAGCTAGTTGGTTGTTGATCTTGTCCTTGTACTCTTGATAAAGCACTAGTACTCTACGAATGTATTGTAACTATAACATTGTAACTATATTTGTTATTGACTAATACATTGAGTGTGCTTTGGAGGCTAGATTTTTCCCAAAAAGCTTTCCTAGGATATATCTTGTGTCATGTGGTTTTGCTCTGCTATTTACCTTTAGATCTCTAACATTTTGCATTGCTCCTCTCATGGGATTAGGAACTGCTTAGTTTGCTTTTGCAAGCTTAGCTTCCTTTCACTTGGTATTAGAGCTTTGATTTGTGTTCTCGATACTAGTGATCTTACAAGAATAGTTCCTTTCACATGGAGGTTGTATACTTGATGTCTACAAATTGAGAAAGAGGGCATAAGAAGATGATTGTATTGTCTTTGGATTATGTGTTTATAAACTACTACAATTGTTGGCTCTATTTTGCTAATAGGTTTTTTCCTGAAAGGGTTTCCTAAGTTGACCCTTGTGCAGTGTTTCTCCAAGTTTCCGAGATGGAGGGATGAGGGGACAGGTTTCTAGGGACGATAAATTTTTTCAAAAATTTAGGGGATGGAGAGGGGACAGCAAGGGGACAATTGTGTGTGTGTATATATATATATAATATTTAAAATCTCATGTTATAATATATTAATATAAATAATAATAAATATATTAATATTTATAATAATATTATAATAATCTTATGTGTTATTCATATTAATATTAGAAATATAAATTTTAAATTTTTTTGCAACTTTTAGTTTTCACAGTCAATGAGGAACCTGTTGTGACGTTTTCACACATCACCCCATTGCAAATGGGGACCCCCTTTTTTCCTCGCTTTCGCTGTCGTTTTTGCTTTGATCTTGCAGTTTCTTACTCGAATCCATGAAGTTAGGAAAGAATGTCCAAGCAGTCAGCTCACAGGGAACATTAGGAATGCTTGAAATAGTGAATTTCCCTGAGGATAAGTGAAACCCTAACTATCATTCCTCGATCAAAACTGACCAATCCATGGAAGGAATCCATCATTCCATAGAAGTCCAAATCCTTCGCTCTGAGCATAAGACTCCTTGACAAATAAGAGGATCCTTTTCTAGGAATCTTGTTCCAGAGTCCCTATCCAGAAATTCCAGTTCCATAGCTCCAGTTCTGAAGCTCCAATCCAGGAATCCTGTTCCGAAAAAAATTCCCGTCCAGAATGAAAGAAGCAACCTTCCGTTTGAGTGAGATTCCACAGGAGAAAATTTCCAAGAATTAGCAAAATTTTGGCAAGAAAACCTGAAAGAATGAAGAAATCTGGACTCTGGACAAAAGTGTCCCTAGTCACAAAATCCATGACCAAGTGGATTATGCGCCCATGGAAGAAATTTGTCCTTAGTGCAAAAGTTCCTTGACCCCCTGGATTATGCGCTACTGGAAAAGTGGAATTCCAAGACTCCTTGGAATCCTCGACCGACTAAATCCCCTACCTTAAGGAATCCCCGACCTCAAGGAATCCCCGACCAAGTGGAATATGCGCTCCAGGACAGGTGAAAATCCCCGACCACCTAGAAATTGCTACCTGACCTGGAAATTCCTCCTATCCATGCCTGGTAACCCTGGAATGAAGGAGAAGTTAGTCCAAGTGTGAAGGATACCAGAAAGTGAAGAAAATCCTTTGTTTGTTCAGGAATTTATAAGTGAAATTCATCAAAACTTGCAAAAATCATTCATGTTTCATATTGCATTGCATTTAAAGGATCTTGTTCATCATGACTACTCGAGGTTTCCCTTGTTTTGCAGGAATCCAGGACGAGGATAAGCTTCCATGAAGACGGAGCTCAAGGATGATCAAGGACTATTTCAAGCATCATGGAGTTCCAATACCGGAGAGGACTACTTCCAACGCCAGACGAGGAGACTACATGCGAATTCCACAAGAAGAAAAGAAAAATTCAGACTTCAGGGACACAGGAAGGGTTAGCATCAAGATCCTCAACGGGAGAAGATACTTCATGTCCAATTTCAAGGATTCCAGTTCCGGACAAGAGGATCAATCCTTGGGCAACCAGGAGGATGCACTTCAAGTTCACCATCCATCGGGAAGAACGAGAATCCACACCAAGAGCAAGATCCGTACCGGTGCGAAGGAAGATACAGCAAGGATGGAATTTCAATTCCAAAGTACACAGCACCGAGACAAAATTCCAAGGATCACCCCAAGAATTCCATTAGGATTGACTTGATTTCCAGCCAGGAAGGAATTCCACAGCAAAAGTTCCTTGACCCCCTGGATTATGCGCCCAGGAAGAAAATCATTCCTGGTCGCAAAATCCTGTTCCAAGTGGAATTTGCGACCAGGACAAGTGGATTCCTGTTCACCATGAAATTTGCGACCAAGGAGCAGGACAAACAGACAGTTGACTGGTCTCACCTACCTACCAAGCAGCTTAGTCAGCCTAGCGTCCAGGGCAAGTGGCAACTTTTCATCCAGGACAGGTCGCGTCCAGGACAGGTGGCGGCATCCCATGAAGCCTATGACATATTCATCCCTATCTCTTTAGGGTTTGCACAGATTTTCAGGAAATCAGATCTCCTCACCTCCTCTTTGTATTCTGCTTGCCTATATAAAGGCTAAGGGGCCTCATTTGAAAGGGTCTTCTTTCTTCTCTCTTTTTTTATGCTCTTAGAGCAAGTAGTTAGTTAGCTGTTCATTTCTGTTGCACTCCATTTCTGGAGCAAGGAACTTTGAAGAATCAACAAGATTGTTGTAAGACATTCCCAAATCAATACATGGACATTGAAGATTGGTGTTCTTGATATTCTTTGGATTGTGGCATGGTTTTCTGACTTCTTTGAAGCAAATCATAAGCTCCAAGATCTAAGTTGTTTCATTTCTATTTTCTTTCAGTATTTCATTAGTTAGAATGATGGAGATTATTACTGTTGAATGATTGAATCTGTTTGCTCATACCATTGGTGATCTATGGCCTGCAAATCACCGTGTATGGTTAGCCTAAACTAATTCCAAGTCTAACTTTGACTGTTCTGCACATTTCAGTTCCATGTCCCTTGCAAGAGCAGTCTGAAAATCCTTACTCCCCCTCAAAAGATAACATCATCCCTGCCTAGTTGTTGCCTCATGACGAAGCAGAGGACTGGTTCCAGTTTCCATCCTCAACAATAGTCATTTCCATCGATTAGATAACTGAACCCTTACCTCATCTTTTGCATTTTCTTTTAGATCTTCGTTAGGAATAGTCCGTAAGGAGCCTCACTAGGAAATCATTCCCTATCCGGAAGTGGAACTAAGAGCCTACGCCTTGTTTTCCTTGGAAGAGATAGTGAAATCCAGGCCTTTCCATGGAAGAAACGGTGAAATCCCAGTCTCTCTGTTAGAGGAAGCGGTAGGTTCCAAGTTGTCCACTTGTGAAGGAATTCCATTCACCCACAAGTTCGAGTCCCAAGAGTGAATTCCATGTCCATGAAGGAGTAATCCCGCGTAAGTCCCCCTCATGATTACCAGCAAATCACATCATTCCACAGAGTCTATCCCACACCAGTCAAGACCTGACACAAAAGGAACCTTGGAGCAGTCTCATTCGATCACGAAGTTCAGCATCTGAGAAGCTTTATTCAAGAGAGGATAGAATACTCAGTGTTTTATTCTAATGTTTGTTGCAGTCATAAAACATGCATCAACAGAACCCACACAACCTAGTGAGTCATAGCCAACTCCTCGCACCACAATACTTGCAGACATGGAGAACAAGACAGCCAGTCAAAGGGAGAACCAGTAGGGAGTAGGGGAATGCTCCAACAATGGCAAAGTTGCACAAATCTCCAAATGCATAAGGTGCAGTTTCAATCCAAAATACGAAAAAGTTGATCCGGGAAGGCTTGGCACTCCCCAGATGGGGACGTTTCCAGGGAACGTTCCCCTTGCAAAGGAGGATCCCCTGGGACAACCCCATTTTTTTCAAATTTTTCGGAATGGCAGGGGGACATTCTATCCCCATCCCCACGTCCCCAAGGTGTCCCCATTTCGGGAAACGCCTGAAAAACGAGGGGACATGTCCCCAAGGTACACTACCCTTGTGCCTCATGTGTTATGTAGATATTGTATTTGAATCTCTTGTTCTTCCATAACGTTTTTCTGAATGAATTGATAATAGCACAATAAAATTGTAATTTGATCACATAATCTAAAGTTTTAAGGCCATCAAGATACCAAAATTCTCTTTTAGGGGGAGATGATCAATTAACTATGTGCGCACAGATCAGTATCCATACAAAAATCAAGTACAAGGAGAAGGAAAATCCAACAATACACAACAATGCCACGAGACAATTGTAGTTTCAATCAGCCCCATAGTCTAATGACACTATGGCACACCTAAGTGGGCAAGTGATGAAGATCCAGTGATTCTATCATGGAACCATTGGCTTGATCTGGAGGAAAGAAAAGTATGTGCAGCTCATACACGGCTAGTTGTGTGACAGGTCCAATATGCACACAAGAACCTTATAGAAAAAATTTGCCCACTAACCACAAAACATGCCAAAGAACAGGCTCAGAAGTACTGATAGTCCAGGAAGGGGCCAAGGGACAAATAAAGGTTATCATGCATAAGATAAAAAAACAGGTACCCAGGTTTACATGGCCAAATAACATATGCCCAGGTTTACAAGAACCCCTTATTGGAGAAAAAACATACACCCAGGTTTACATGGATCTGGATTCTATGCTAGTACTCAGATTTATTCTAGCAAACCAGTCTGCATAAAAAGTCCCTTTGTTAAATAAGGCCAATAGCTTTTTACAGTCACTCAGTTATTCTATCTAAAGGACTTGAAATTCCAGCAGAACAACATTGCATCAGGATCTTTATTTTCAAAATTATCTAACCTGTAACAAAAACACAATATTTTACAGATAGTTCCAAGATTTATAAATGACATTAAACACTGTATATGTTAGCACATTGCATTATAAAAGTAAAACACAGCAAGGTGTTTGTACCAATTGTATTGTAATTATATCAAAAAAGGTTAACATTGAGGGATAAAAGAGTAAAAATGAAGGCCATACCTCTTGAGAATCTTCTTTATTGCATTGTTCTGCATCTGCACCAACAGCATTGTAGGAAAACTGCCTGTTGGCAGTCTCTCTGTATAATCTCCTCCTCTCTGATGCACAAGTTCTACTAGGACCACCAAGTAATGGAGAGAAGTGGAGCTGGTGATCCAGTCCCAATTTGAAGTTTATGAATAGAGCAATTTGAGGCTGGCAAAAATGCTTAAAGCACTCCCTTCTGTTTACAGATGACTGTGTCCTAACAGAACTGCTGCTTCCAAAGTTCCTGAATGCAAGGGAGGCCTGTTGGACAGCACCGCTTTTGGGAAGTAATGAAACTGAAATAGGAGAAAAGCTGTATTGGCATGTTTCCATTGAAGAGGAGCTAAGGGCCTAATACCCTGTTCAGGCATAGTGCATCATGGTTCATATACAATCACATGCCACAGATAGGACTGCACCCAATTCTGCTCTTGATCCATTTTAGAAGACAAAAAAACCATAAGAAACCTCAAAAATCTATATTGAAGAGGATTAATACCATGTTCAAACATATCATATCTTGATTCAAATTCATCATGTGCGATCCTGAGCTACAGTTTAGACTGCACCCAATTCAGCTCTTTGCCATTTTGCAGCACAACAAAATAAAAGCACCACAAGAAACCTCAATATTCCCTATGAAGAGAAACCAACACAATTTTCAAACATACCATATCTTGTTTCAAATAAAGCAGAGGCAATCCAATGCTACAGATTAAACGGCGCCCAATTCAACTCTTGGGCATGTAAAAAATAAAAAGAAAATCATAAGAAACCTCAAAAATCTATTTTGAAGAGGAACTATACCCTATTCAAACAAAGCGCAACTTGCTTCAATTTCAGCGCAGGCACTCCTATACTACACTTTAGACTACACTGAGGTCTTTGCCCTTTATTCAGGAAAGCAAAAGGCAAAAGACCACAACTAACCTCAATACTCTATATTGGAAAAAAACTAATAGCATGATAGCATGCTATGCTTCAAATACACAAGCAATCCCAAGCTACAGAATAAACTACACCCAATTAAAAACCTGGGCATATGTTATTATTTTATAGCCTCTTCCATAAAAACCCTATGTTACATAATGAACTACGCTCAATTTCAGCTCTTCCCCCTTTCTTGCAAGAAAACAACATGAAATACACATTAAAAACCTCAAAATTATTTTCTAAATTGCAATTAATACAATGTTCAAATATACCATGTTTTTCTCCCAGTACACCACAGGACTAAATTACACCACTTCAGCTCTTGACCTTTTTAGAAGAAAAAAACTAAAAAGCGCCACAAAAAACTCAAACCTGTAATCTCAGCCCTGCCAGTGTACCTAAGCGCATTTATCCTTTTACAGAAATTTCACAAACCCAATCTGAAATATGCCATTTGAATGATTCGTCCTCTCACAGAAACTCACATTTACCCAATCTCAAAACAATTCGATACTGTGCACCCAAATCTATTACAGAAACAAATTATATTGTATCCATAATGTTTCTGGTCTTTTCATAGGTAGCAAGAATCAATTAACACTCATATTAATTTCTACGGCCTACCTACTACACCGAACTGCAATAAGAACTGGTTACAAGGACAAGTGCAAAAAGCTATCCAACTCACCATTTGTTGGAGGAGTTTCAGGCTCCGAATGAATTTAATGCAGCCTCGTAAGCTAAGCCCAAATAACACTACAAGATCGAGTGGTTTACTCCACGCAAGAGCTTTAGAGTTGGAAGAGGCTATAAAATAATATTATTTTGAATTTCTCCGGATACATTAATGTGAAAAATTCGAGGGCATGAGAGAAAACATTGGAATTGGCAAGGATAGGGAATGATTTAAACAAATTTGGTATTTAAGTACGAGAAAATGAAAGATAATGAAAAAAATAAAATGAGAATTCCCTAAAGAGGATCAAATAATCGCGTACAGGACGTATCCATGGCTGTTTGGAATGAATCTACACCTTACATTGTTCTATTTGAGCCGTTTTAGTGAACGCTAATAAAACTAATCTTACACTGCCCTATTTGACGCCAATAAAATTAATGAAAGGGCTTCGGTTATGTCCAAATACAATGAATTTGTAATGTTTAATCAATTTTTTTACTAGAAAAGTTATGAGGATGTGAAAATATTTTTTTCTTTTAAGTCTAGGTTAATCCAATAACATCTATATATAATATTATAATAATTATTAGTTCCTCTAAGGGGATATATATATATATAAAATGAAAATGCCATATTATCTATTAACCATAAGATAAGAAAAACACTTCCACAAAAAATGGTTTGGGTGGTTAAAAGGCACACCCCAAAAAGACGGTTAGTCATATGGGCATAGCCCAGAAAGTTCCAGAATGTCTATGGGTTCACACCAAAAATAAGATAACAGAAATTATAAAAACATAATACTAATCAGAATTATGCAGCCAAAGCAACACCCGCAGACGGGGGATCCCTGTCATCTGAGTTACCCCAAATTGTTGCAGGGTCCGGGATGACATATGGTGGAGCCCACCCATCATTGTCCTGGTTTTCATTCTCTGTACTAGCTTCCTGGTGCTCTGGTGAAATGGCCAAATTTAAGTGTGGAAAAACTTTGCTGCTATCCCAACCAGTGTTGGTTGGATTGGAAGTACCAGGAGCAAGCGAGCCTATATTGTCACCAGTAGGGCAACCTGCATTGTCAGCAGAGGGCCAACCTGCATTGTCAGTTGTAGCACCCGCAGGACGACCAGATGTCCAGCCACGAGTACGTGGAGAGGACGAGCGCCTGCGACGAGGAGGCTGAGAACGTGGCCGGGAATCCCTGGCAGATCCACTCCTTCGCCGGTGGCCATGAGAAGGTGAACGAGCTCTGGCAGAGGAAGGAGATGGAGGTACCCGTGCCACTGTGCATGGAGCATTACCCCAGTGATCCAAAAGTTCCTGTAAGTGAGCAACCTCAAGAGCCACTTTGTTTGCCTGAACTTGTATCTGCAAAAGAACATTAGAACATATAATAGCTTTAATATAAAGAGATACAATTGTTCCAATGTGATTGTCTGAAAATATACAAGAATTACGATCCTTCCAAATTGTGAAAAGAATCTCCACCCTAAAAATATGCCAAATCTAAGTAAATCTTGCAGGGAACCTGAGAGAATCACCCAGAAGTATTATCTACCATGAAAAAGGCTCTAGTCTGAAGGGCCTAAAGAAATCAAATATCCATAACCAAAATTGTTGAGCCCTGGTGCAATACCAGAAGAGATGGTGAAAAGTCTCAGGTTGTCCACAAAAAGGACAACGGGGATCCTGAACCCCGAGATGAAAAAGCCTTGCTCCGACTGGTAAACCTTGAAATAGAAGGCACCAGGCAAAATGTGCTAGCTTTGGCTCAAGGATGGTTGACGAAATAGTGGAAAATCTGTTATGCCAAGTAGGCACTGAAGAGTGAAGCAACCATCGCTTATTGAGAATATCTATCATTGGCAAATGAGGCGAGAGCCAACTGTAACTAAGACTAGGCTTATAATGATGCATTGGTGTTTTTGGATACCATTTCCAGTCTTTCCACCAAGGTCTGATGGAATGGATTCCCACTTTGTGAAGCATTTCTGCTGGAATGACACTAACAGTTCCATCATATGTAGCCAGATCATACCTTTGAAGGCCAAATTTAACTCGAAGAGGTTCCCATGCCATAAGGCTCATGGTGGGTCTATGAAAAATATCCTAAAGAGTCTGGATACCTTTTTTACGAGATCTAAGAGCTTTTATCCAGGGCAATTTGGCTAATGGCTGGCCTGCATTGCTCAAGAGAGGTGACCACCAAATGTTTTGTTGATTGAATGACAGACCATCTCGAAACCCATCTCCAGTCCAATGGAGCCAAGGCTTAACTTTCTCCCAGGTTTTCCAAATGCTCTTGGCCACAAAGGTTCCTGAGATTTGAACAAGCTCTCTCATGATAAGGATGGTTGAAAAACCAATCCCTTTCCATGCAGGTTTGTGAACAGGATGTCCCATTTCTATTTTGTGTCTAAGTAAAATTTTCCACGCCTCATTGCCAGAGAGAGCACGAATGATCCATTTAACACACAAAGCAGTGCCTTGGCGCTCGGTAGAAAGAAGACCAAGGCCACCTGAATCTTTGGGTAAGCAGCAAAACTCCCATGCAACACGGTGAAAACCATGGCGAGTTTCATATTCGTATGCCTTGGAATAAGGCTATCCAAAAATTCCATGTTGTTGTATAATGTTTGGTAATGTTTCAAATTTTCGAGAATAAGTTTACTAATTCCATGTTGTTTTGTAATGTTTGGTAATGCTTCAAATTTTTCTGAGCAAGTTTACTATTTTTTATTGGCTTGCATTTTTTTAGTTCGACATGTTTTCTTTTTATTGTTTAAAAATAGAAGTGAAAACTTTGTTCTAATTGTGTTTGTTTACAACAATTTTCAAACTAATGTCTTCATTAATTTTTTAAAACCCGAGCATATGCTAAAAATTAAGGCTTTTCTCTAATGTTCTACAAAGCTCAAAACGTGGTGTGTTTATGGGTTCAAGGTTCTCCTTCGAGGGTTTGTTGCAGGACACGTGTGGATGCAGTACCAGTTGCTACGTAGGGTTTGTGTAGCGTATGTGTTGTAGTCTCCTGCAATGTAACTCCCAAGATCTAGTGGATGTTATATACATTAAAAATTTCAGGCAAGCAGCTCATTATGTGTAGTTAGATTTGTGTGAACAGGCCAAATTTAGCATAAGTGCTTGTTCCTACACATTCATTTTGTGTTAGCCCTTTTGTTTTTTTAATGATATTTTTTAAAACCCACAAGATAAATGCCTCATAGTGTCACATTTTTCCAAAAGCTTTGTTGTTGGCATATGTCATTTGTTTTTAGCAAAGAAAAAAATGTATATATTTTGTTTTACATTGTTAGAGTTTTATTCTAATGGCAGTCTCCAAACTTGGGCATCACTTTTGTCCTTAGTTCATTCATAAGATTTAAACTATCATTTAAGTGTTGGACTGTTGAAATTGGGTGGCCTCCAAATCCAAATCGTTGACTCCCAACTTCAAAAAAGAGAAAAAATGAATGAAAATGGTTAATTAAGAGTGGCATGAGAAATTATTAGGGTTTGATATAATATCCTTGTCAAACTATCTCTATGTTTTAACAATGGCTATGCAGTAATATTTTGCCAAGCCCAAGTAAGGAAGTCAATTTGACTGTAATTTTTTATTTGTTTGTGTTGCTCTGGGACATTAACATTATTTTTTTTAACTTTTGGATTTTGTTGATGATATCTCTATGGGATGTGAGTATTCTAGTTCACATTAATTTTATACTTATGATTTTTTTAACTGTAAAATAATGTCCCCTCTTAAGATAATTCATAATTTTTGTCTAGTTTTGGATTATAATCTCAACAATCCACTTTGGAAAAATCCAGTGTTTAGAATTATATGTAATTATTTGCTTGAAAGCTTCTAGAGCCTTTTCAACAAATTTACTTTGTGCATATCTTGCTATCGTTGCATTCCATTAGATGTCATCCCTCTAAGGCATCTGAGAAAATTCCTTTATGCATTATGCTCTAGTGAATATCCATACCCTTTTACAAAGTTGTCATATTAGCACAATGAGCAAGCATATTAGCAAAGGTTGCGGAGTTTGGCTTTGTACCTATGAATTACATTTGCCTATAAGTTTCGAGAGCCTTCTCAATAATCCACTTTGGGCAAATCCTACAATCATTGCAACTCATGAGGACACATTTAAAGTGAGGATTCTAGCAAACAATTCATGTGACTTGTCTATACTTCCACATTTTGCATACATGTCTACCAAAGCATTTCCAATTATTATGTCTAGCAAAACTTATCCCTCCATTATGCTTTGATGGATTTCCATACCCTTTTCCAATGCTCCCGTTAGCACAAGTAGAGTCGATACTAGCAAAGATTGTGGAATTTGGCTTTACACCTAATGATTGCATTTCCTTGAGAGTTACTAAAGCCTTTTTAACTAATCCAAGTTGTGCACATCCTACAATCATTAAAAACCATGAGAGCATATTTCTTTGAGGCATTTTGCCAAACATCCAATTACATTTGCCTCAATCTAAAAAGTGTTTGTATTTTCAGTTTTTGTAGTTTAGTGTAGTGGAATTACTCGATTTTGTTTCCATTAAATCCAATTCTATTAGACAATTCATAATGTTTGTCTAGTGTTGGATTATAGGGTAGTAAAGACTAAAAATTCTCTCTAAAGCCATAATAATAATGCCCAATAATGGGCTCCAAGATAATTCTATCACTTAAAATGTTGGGATGTTTCAGTAGGAAAGGTCACCACCTGGCAAACTACCTGTGCAGTGTATGCATCTAGAACTTTGAAGAACTAACTATTTTATTTGCACAGAGTTGTTTAAGCTCTTTAAACCAACAGGGCTTTTATTTTAGGTAAATTTAAAAACTTTATCTTTTTTTAAATGATAATTGTTATAGGGTTGGGGCAAGAGAGCATTATGTAACATTTGGGTCTCTGAAAATAAAGAACAACAACCACAAGTAGGGTGTTTGGTTAATTGCCAAATTTGTATACAATATACAATAATTAGTAGTTAATGTAAAACCCATTTGAACATTTAAAAGCAAGTAAACCTACATGATTAATTAATTCTTCCAACCTAAGGTTCTCCTGAACATGTTAGGCAATGTAAATAGGGCCAGATTGGACAACCAAATTGGCTAACACCAAGCATTATAGTTCAAGCAAGTTAACATTGTTCAAAGAGCTTTAATAAAGTAACAAAGAGTCAAACATTCAAGAGACTTCAATAAATATGGACGTTGAAATCACAATATGAATAGAAACATAAACACTATAACATCAATATTTGTTTTATAATTTTCTTTTATGTGACAATCTTTTAATAAAGTAACAAAGAGTGATGCAGGAGCATCTAGTGGTGTAAGGGCAATCTTGCATCACCAAAAAAATGATTTTATTTTATGTTATTTTCTATTTTTGTATTTTCGGATACCCATTTTCTTGAATAATGATTATGAACCTTCAGAGTTTCCAAAAAGGCTAAGAATACTAGGACTTACTATTTTTAGTAACCCTATATCGAAGAAGTGATTGCGACTAAAATTTTCTCCAAAGCTTCGAAATAGAAACATAAACATTCTTGGTAAACTTCAGCCCAAGATCATGTTTGGATTTCAAGATATTAAAGTTTCAATTTTTGAGGTTCATGGAAAAAGTTTCAAAATCAATTTTGAGGCACTTAGAGGTTCCTACAACGTCCCAGAAATTGGCCAAAAATCAAAATATCCCTTAACAGGATATATTGTGCACCTTCATTTTCCTACAAGTTTTCCAATGCATCAAAAGGTTTGTCAATCACACACCCGGTTCAAAAGTTATGGCTCCCAGAAGTTGCTATACCTAGTTTCTCAGTTTTAAAATTTTTAAAATTCTTTCTTGCGCAGCAAAAAGGGACAGTTGGGTTCATTTTGGTGCCCAAATGTGAGTTACACATTTCAAAGCAAGTTGACATTGGGGAAATTACACTAAGTGGTGTTGATGCGTATTTATGGCCTATTTTTAACAGCTCTGGAAGTAGTGGTAAGAAGGGGGAGTTATTAGCAAGTCCTATTCATGCAAATAAGGAGGTTAGTAGATATCAGAAGATAGCTCCAGAAGGCTCTGTAAGTCAAATATTTCTATTGTAAAATAGCACATATTGTTGTAATAAGAGGGCATATGACCCTAGGAATTGTATTTCAGATTTATACCCTTTTACAGGCAAGCTTAATGAAGAAATTGTGAAATAGTTTGCGATTTTATTAACTAATCTTTCTTGAGATCTTATTCATGTCTATTTGAAATCTATAAATTGTTATTATATGTGTTTTGGGTGGAATCCACCCTCATCAAGTGGTATCAGAGCAAGGGTTCCTGAGTGTGTAGACAAATCGCCGACCATGAGGCAGCTTGCACCAGGACCTGAGGTTGTGGGTTTGCTGTAGAGATCAAAATGCCTCCACGAAGAAACTATGGTGGGAGAAATGCTTTGATAGAAGATGGTTTTAGAGCCCTACGAAGGCAAATAGATGCATTGTAAGAGGAGCTACGAAGCGGGTTTGAGCCAAGAATAAGAGAAGAAAGCGAAGATGAAGCTGAAGAAGAAGAGTTATCTGAGGAAGAACAAGATGATGCAGGATATCTTGCACAAGTTAGGTTGCTGAGGGTTATTTCAAAGATTGGAAAGAGGCCTAGGATTGAAGTTTCTACCTATTTTGGGGATCTAAATCTAGAAGATCTTATTGATTGGATAAACGATATAGAGGAATATTTCGAGTATGAAGATGTGGAGGATCCAAAACAAGTCATGTATGCAAAAATGAAGTTGAAGGGTCGTGCCAGTATTTGATGGGAGGAGGTCTAGTTAGACAGAAATAGAAGAGGAAAAGGAAAGATTACCAGATGGGATTGGATGGTGGACAAGCTAAAGAAGAAGTTCATTCCTATGGACTATAAGTTGGAGTTGTTGAAGAAGCTACAAGGATTGAAGCAAGGTAACAAGTCTATTAAGGAGTATACAGAGGAGTTTTATAAGATTATAATTAGAACAGGCCATGCAGAGGCCAACAAGGAGAAGGTAGCCCATTATATTAATGGGTTGAGGCCAAGTATTCGAGAGGAGCTAAGCCTAGTCAGAATGATCACCATAGAAGATGTGTACCAGTTTTTCCTAAAAGTGGAAGAGAAGCCGAATAAAAGATTTGAAAGCAAGCAAAGAGGAAGAGGTCATGGCAATAGGACTGGTGGAAGATCCTATGGAGGTCGAAATGAAGATCAAAAGAAAAGTGACGAAGCAAGCACCAGTCGAAATCAAAAAGGAGATAATGCCTACCACCCTCGTGGTAAAAATAATGGTGAACAAAGAGGAAGAGGAAAACCTAGGCAAGGACCTAGAAGAGGAGGTTTCAAAGGAACTTGTTTCCAATGTGGAGAAGAAGGACATTGAGCCTACGAGTGTCCCCAACATCAAGGAAGAACAAATAGAAGACCTGGAGGTAATGCACAAGTTGTACATGTAGATGAAGATGCGTAGTCTAAGCATTCTGAAGATGTTGAAAGAGGAGAAACCCTAGTTGTGAGAAGAACCTTGTTAAATGAGGAGAAAGAACCGAATCAGAGGAAGAGTTTATTTCACACAAGGTACAAGTGTGGAGGTAAGTGTTGTGATATTATTATTGATAGTAGAAGCACTGATAATTTTGTCTCAAAGGAGATGGTTAACAAGTTTAAGTTGACAAGAAGAAGGCATCCACATCCATATCGAATTGCATGGTTGTAAAAGGACCATATAGCTTTGGTCAATGAGCATTTTTAGTCAAGTTCAAGATTGGAGACTACCATGATGAGGTGTTGTGTGACATCATACCAATGGATGCATGTCATATGCTATTGGGAAGGTCATGGTAGTATGATAGGGGTGATGTCCATGATGGCCATGCAAATACCTATTCCCTAACAAGTTATAGAGTTCGTCATAAGCTGAAGCCTTTGAAGGAGATGGAAGAAAATGTATGTAGTACTGCCATAATTTGCTTGGTAGATGGTAGGAAATTTTTGGATGGTATGAAGCATGAGCGTCATTGTTTTGCGTTGATTCCTAAGATCAACCAGGAGAAATGTAAAGATGTACCAGCAAAAGTCTTAGATCTGTTGGAAGGATTTCAAGACATTATCTTTGATAATGTATTAGAAGGTTTACCACCAGTGAGGAAGATAAGTCACCAAATGGATTTGATACTAGGAGCTAGTTTGGCAAATAAGGTAGCCCATAGAATGACTCCTACAAAGAATAAAGAGCTAAACAAACAAGTTCACGAGTTGTTAAGGAAAGGACTAATAAGGGAGAGCCTAAGTCCATGTGTGATACATACGGTACTTGCACCAAAGAAAGATGAAGAGTGGAGAATGTGTACAAACTCCTGAGCCATCAACAAAATTACAATCAAGTACAAATTCCCATTGCCAAGGATGGATGGTATTATGGATTGCTTGAGTGGAGCCAAGTACTTTATGGAGATTGATTCGAAGAGTGGATATCACCATATCCGAATCAGAGGAGATGAATGGAATACAACCTTCAAGACTAAGGAGGGCATGTACAAATGGTTAGTCATGCCATTTGGGCTAACCAATGCACCGAGCACATTTATGCGACTCATGAACGAGGTACTAGGGTAAATTTGTCATTGTTTATTTAGATGATATTTTGATTTTCAATAAGATCTTGGAGGAGCACTTGATGCATGTTTGAAAAGGTTTTGAGAAGTTGAGGAAAGAAAGGTTGTTGATTAATCTGAAGAAATGTAGTTTCAGGAAGGAGTTTGTGTACTTGAGATTTGTTATCTCAGCTAAGGGTCTTAAAATGGATCTAAAGAATGTGAGGGTTATCATTGAATGGCCTACCCCAAGGATTGCTACAGAGGTATGATCTTTTCATGGCTTGACAAGTTTTTATAGGAAAATTATCAAGAATTTTAATAGCATTTGTACACCCCTAACTGAGACAATGAGAGGGGATAGAAGAGAGTTTAAATGGACTACAAGAGCAGCCAAGAGTTTTAATAAATTGAAGCAGAAAAGTCACAAAGCAACCTATTTTGGCACTTCCTGATTTCAATAAGGTATTTCAGGTAGATTGTGATGCTAGTGGAAGTGCTATAGGAGTTGTTTTGAGTCAAGAAGGTAAGCCCATTGCCTATTTCAGTGAGAAGATTAATGATGCCAAGAAAAAGTATTATATTTATGATCAAGAGTTTTATGCTATAGTTCAGGCTTTGAGTAAATGGAGACATTATTTGTTGCCGAAAGAGTTTGTTTTATATACTCGTCAACAGGCTTTGTAGTATCTTAATAGTCAAGGAAAGTTAAATCTGAGGCACTTAAAATAGGTTGAGTTTTTGTAGAGTTATACTTTTGTTTTGAAGCACATGAGTGGGAAGTCCAACAAAGTTACAGACGCCTTAAGTAGAAGACAAATTTTGTTGACAAAGATGAAGATAGAGGTTGTTGGGTTCAATGAACTCAAGAATATGTACCCCGAAGATCCAAACTTTACAAAGGCCTGAAAGGCTTGTTTGGAACCTATTACCTTGGATAAGACGAGATGGTTGGATTATATAATCCAAGATGGTATGTTGTTCAGAGGAAGCCAGTTGTGTATTCGGAGGAGTTCCATGAGAGAGAACCTGATTAAGGAGAAGCATAGTGGAGGGTTGGCAAGACACTTTGGTGGAGATAAGACCATTGCTCTTGTTAGTGAGAATTATTACTAGCCATAGTTGCATTAGGATGTGAAGAAATTTGTGTAAAGTTGCAAAGTATGCCAGATGGCCAAAGGAGTGAATCAGAATACTGGGCTATATTAGCCATTACCTATACTAGAGGGACCATGGGAGGATATCAACATGGACTTTGTTCTTGGTTTACTAAAGACACAAAGAGGGCATGATTCAATATTTGTGGTGGTTGATAGATTTTTAAAGATGGCACATTTTATTCTGTATCATAAAACCACTGATGTTGTTCACGTTGCAGAGTTGTTTTTCAAAGAGGTGGTTAGACTACATGGTCTACCAAGGAGTATAATATCAGATAGAGATACCAAGTTTGTTGGGTATTTCTGGAGGACCTTATGAAAGAAGTTAAAGACTAAGTTGAAGTTTAGTTCTGCACATCATCCGTAGACTGATAGACAGACAAAAGTAGTGAATCAAAGTTTGGGCAACCTGTTGAGATGCTTGTAGGAGATAAGCCCAAGGGATGGGATTTGATATTACCACAAGCAAAGTTTGCTTATACCAATTCTATCAATAGGAGTACTGGTAAATCCTCATTCTAAATTGTATATGGGAGTAGTTTGAAAAATGCTTTTGAGTTGAGAATGATAGACAGAGGAGAGAAGAGTAGTGCTGAGGCTGAAGAGTCTGCAAAGCACCTAAAGAGATTGCATGAAGAGGTATGATAACATATTAATAAAATGAATTCTCAATACAAGGCTAAGGTAGATCAGAAGTGAAAGTTTTAGGAATTCAAGGTTGGTGATGAAGTCTTGGTTCACCTAAGGTGGTGCAGTCATGGTAGGAGGGTTCATAGAATGAACTGTCTAGACCATACAACAAGAGTAAACACAACAGAAACAAATCAAGGAAATGGAACAAATACAAATTCAATCATTCAGTATATCATAGAATTCAAATACAATTTGGCCGGCAACATGCGGGCTTACAACTGGGCTCAAAGGCCTGATTACATACATGCGCAAGATAAAGCTTTGAAGTTCCTTCGCACAAAATCCAAACTAAGAATTATGAATCAATTGCTAACTGCTTTCCTGAGGATCTATTACATCTATATATATCATTTTCAAACCAATAGATTCCTCCGCGTCAACCAAGGAAGGTCACAAACTCTAATGAAGAGATGTAACGTGTTCACAGATAGGTTGGACCTAAATGCATATAACACCTCCAATGAATGGAACAAATGTGTGGACCCTTGGGGAAGGTCGGCCATGAACCAAAGGACATTTAATGATGTGTCATTGAGACCCGCAAGTCAAGGAATGATCCGCAAGCCTTCTCCTTTAGTTGATTGTCAGGAACTGTTAGAATACTCTGCTCTGAGAAAACAATCAACTTCTGATAGCGATAACTTTACGGTAACTAATCCAAATGCTCTAAATTCTTGATATGACGTAGATGAATGTATGTAGGTGCTAAGTCTAGATCTGCAAGATGTGAAATGCCAAAATTAGACCACAAGCTAAAACTACTTCTAACTAAACTACTTGAACTGAACTGGAAAATGAAAGAACTGAAATGCAAACAAACTGAAATGTAAATGTTTTTGGTTGATGCAAGATTGCTCTTGAACCAGGGATGCTCCTGCATCATAAGGAAATAAAGGTTCCTAATGGGGACATATAATAAGTTAAAAACGAAGAAATTTAGACCATACAAGATCCTAAGGAAGCATGACTCAGGAAATGCATATGAGGTAGAGCTACCGAGTGGAATCAACATTTCCCTTGTGTTCAATATTACTGATTTAATAAAGTATCATGAAGGTGGCACAGAGGATGGACCAACAATAGAATAGTGGAGTATCCCAGCATCTACTTCTAAGGAGGAAATAGAAGAAATCTTGGATAGTTGTGTTATGTAGAAAGGAGAGACTAGATTAATAGATAAAACTAGGTCAAACCCTCTTCTACAAAACATTAGGACACAAGCTAAGCTTAGCTTCTACCCAAGAAGGAGAGTCAAACTACAGGAGCTCTACCCTTTTGTTGTATAGAGAATAAATTAACCAAATCTAATCAATCAAGATAGGACAAAGACATGAAACCCTAGTTGACAAAGATCAGAGCATAATAGACAATCAGAAATAGATAGTACAAACAATCTGAAAGCACCACAGAGACCAGTGAATAGAGGAGAACCTGAATCTAGAGTTGGGAGGTCAAAGGACCAGGACACTTGGGAACTCTAGACCCTAATTAGGGTTAGCAAAAATTGATGTCTTCGTTGGGTCTGTACCTGTAGGCTTTGTCTTCTTCCGAGAAGCCACCTTTACAAACCTGTTCTTCTGACCTGCACACATACAAGAAGGAAGATGGTTGGGTGATATTTAGGAGCTTTCCTTAGTCAAGATCTGTGAATGGTGTTCCCACCTCCATAATAGTAAAGATGATAGATAAAGAGCACGTGCCCTAGGAGGGCAGAGGCAAATCTAAAGTAGAATGGAATGCTAGAACCAAGCATGAAGGAAAGAAGTCACCATGAGCATGGAAACCCTAGCATGCTTGATACGACATCACAACTTGACTCCAAAAGTTGGTGTAGCCCAAAGAAGTAGAAAGACCTTCACAAGACCTACAATAAGTTAGTGTCACAACAATAATCCACAATAGAGATCTTTAGAGAAGAGTAGAGAGCACGAGAGAGAAGAAGAGAGAGTGCAAGAGTACCTAGATTGCTTAGAGAACTTCGAGATGTTCAAATGAATAAACTAACTTGGCTTTATATGCATTCCCATTGATTTCTTTAGAATTAAACCAAATGAGGCCAACATTGGGAATCATTTAAGAGGTCCTAAGCTGACAAGCCATTAAATAAGCCAAGAATAAAAGGGGACAAGGGCGCTTGGGCACCGTGGTCCTTTAGCCTCAAACTCCCAGGATAAGGCACTTAAAGTGTGCTTAACCCCGCCTTATAATTACTTTTCTGGGTTTTGTGCATCAAGATCAAGAATTACATGTTTAATGCTCAAAAAGGAGCTATAATAGGTCCTAATTAACAAGTGTAAATATTTTAGGTCCACCTGGGTGCTAAACTAAGTGTAAAATGCAAGTGTGCACATTTTACTCTATAACATTTAGCCCCCACTTTAGTGTGGGTACGAACTTACATTTGAAATCACACTAAAGGATGGAGAAAACAAATTTCAAACACGACAAACATAGAAGCCTAAGAATTCTACCAAGATTGAGGGGTGATTAAGCCCCCAAGCATAGGATTCTAAGGTTACAAACACGTAGGATCATAGAAGCCATATAATGTCACCAAAATTGAGGGGTAATCAAGCCCCCAAGTTTAGGATTCTAGGAGTCTATGATGAATTTCATACACACAAGACACATGATATAATTCACTCACATATGAATTACTTAGAAAACATGAGATAAGACAAGTCATACACAAGACATACACTTGAGAAATCACAATGTATACACAAAATACATGAAGCATAGATGTCATACACAAAGTATACATGTCATAGACAAAATATGCACGCTCGACACAAAGTATACACATAAGGCATAAAACATACATAGAATACACATGAAAACACATGGAATACATGCAAAACACTCAAGGAGAATACATAAGGAACATATAAAGAGAACACATGAAGTATGCACGAGACATGAAGAATATATGGAGAGTAAGAATATAAGAGGAGAATACACGCATCACACATCAATCATAAGAAACATAATACAAAAGACCTTGAGTCAGCATGACAAAGGAGACCTTGATCTAAATGTTGTCTCAATCATCATGCATCATTCCCCAAGATGCAACAAAGAAGAATTCTTAGGGGTTAGTTTGAAATGAGAAGCACAAGAGGAGTACAAACACATCATATACACAATCTCAAAAGGAAAGTGTTTTCACTCAAGGGAATACACCAAGCTACCTCCCATAAGAGGATTTTCATGAAGTCTTGCAGAATAAGAAGGTGAAGAGACCTTATTACCAAACTCTAGTTGGTGGCACAACCCTTCTCCCAAACATTTCAGGAACTTCAACTTAGGAGAACAAGATAGACTCAAGATCTTGTTTCCAAGTTAGCCATAATCCTTTCTAAGAGAGTGTAATAACAAAGATAATCAACAAGTGTTTTGATAGAAAGAAAGAGAGTAAGGCTCACAACATGATATATACCCCCACCTTAAAGTGATTGCTAACTCCATTAGGGAGCAACTGTCTTTAAGGTAGTGTGAGGAAGAAATTCAAAACAAGCACAAGAGCATTCTAAAAGTATATGCCCAAATGATATGTGTTTTCAAAAGCTACATCACGACAAGGGGTTTCTCCCAAGATGAGAAAACCAAGGCGGTGCTTATAGGCATGATACACAGTGGCTTGTGTAGTCATGGTATGACACCGAGCATTGCTACAAGTTGCCACATAGACAAAAGAAAGATCACATATACATTAATTGAATCAACATGAAAGGGCGCTAAATCATCCAAGGAAAAATAATGAATTACACATCACGACACATAGAAGAATGAAGATACACACAGAGGAATGGCACAACACATTCTAACTCCTTATACCTTTATGCTAACAAAGGTGTTAAGGGAGAACTAAAAAAAATCATAATACAGGGATCACATTATGCACAAATATAACACAAATGATGAGGGACTACACTTGCAAGTTGGCTTATAACAAATTATCCTCCCCCAACTTGATTGTAAAATGGATGGAGGACAAGGTGCTCTAGGGACTACATCAAGCATGGTGATAAGTGCTAGAGCCAAACCTTGTTCCAAGTTGTTGAATTTTTTCACCCAAGACCATTTATTAGTGGAATGGCCAAGCACTCGATGATATGCACAATAATGAGGTGATGAATGATTATTTTGTTGAATCTTTTTGTGTTTTGGAGTAGGAAGAGTGATTAAGTGGTCTTCGAGTAGACTCGAAAAAATACACTCTTGTTGATATAGAAGAGAGGATTTAGGGGGAGTACAAAGCAATCCTTTTTGTTGTGAACATGGTGGAGAGAACATAGGAGAAGGCCATAAACCTAAACTTACTTTAGACAAGTTCAGTGTTGGTTCGACAGGGTCCTTAATTCCTTATTCTTTACATCCTAACCAATTTCCATTGTATCCTTGTTTAGAAAGAATTTTGAATCCAAGCCCATAACGCTTCTCCAAGTCTAAAGGAAGAGGAGAGGTCATATGTCTGTCTTTGTTGAAATGTGTTAAAGAAGAAGGATCATTCTTTTCATCATGGTGAGGAGGTTCAACCTTTGTTTCAACCATCCCATGGGGGTTGAAATCTAAAGAGACCTCTTCATTACCAAGACATGCATTAGATGGTACTTTATCACAAATGGAGACCATTTCTATAGAAGAAGCAAATCATCTATTTTAAAGGTTCCATCATCATTAAACTTGAGTTTAAACTTTGTAGGAGTAAGAGATTGTGTTGAAGAAATTTCATTCACATTTGAGGCCTTTGGGTGTGAGGGTGAGATTTTATATTAACCCACAAAGGAGAGTGTAAAGTCTAACGAACCCCAATCATCATTGAAAAATGCATTTGAAGGATCAACACTATCCTGACCAATACTGTTGTTAGCAGTGGAGGATAGTGGTTTTGCTTTTGTTAAAGAAGGGATCAAATCACTTAAAGGAATTTGATGTCTCACTTCTATTTGTAAGCAACTTTCTGGAATAAAATCAACTTCAATTTTATGCAATTCATTTTCAAAGATAAATTTTATTGAACGATGAAGGGTAGATAGAACTGCCCCCATGGCATGAATCCACGATCTACCAAGAAGAAGATTGTATGAAAGAGAATTAGGCATGACATGGATAAGGGTAGGCAATGCCACATGTCCAACCTTAATATCTAAGGTGATTATACCAAGTGATGTCCTACCAACATTATCAAAGCCATGAATACTCATTTTATCCGATTTGATGATAGATGTATCAATATTGAGTTTATGTAACAAATCTAGTCCACAAATATTAAGACCCGATCCACCATCAATCATAGTGCGTCTTACCGTCATGTTACCAATCATGACGAATATCATAAGAGGCTCATTTTGGTTTTGAACTTCTATGGGAGGTAACTCATGTTGTTGAAATGATATATCTGATGTTGTCGCATGCATACAACTAAGAAAAGATGCTACATCATTCGGTCTACCAAAAGGTGGAACAACTACCTTTTGTAGAGCCTCATGGAGCATTCCATGGTATGTAGGCGATGTTTGTATTAAATCCCATAGATATATCTTAGCTGGAGTAGTGCGCAACTGCTCGACAAGATCATATTCTTTATCAATATGTGCAGGAAGACAAGGTGCTTGAGGTAGGATAGGTTGAGAAGGTGGAAGAGAAATGGGCACACTCGATGCGTGCTTACTTTTATTACAGGTGTTATATGTGTGAGCAATCGTGTGATGTGTTAGAAATGAAGGTGCAATACCACACAATGGAAATATGATTCAAACTTTATTAATTTCCTCTAAATAATGTAGAATCAATAGAGATTGCAATAGAAATAAAACCCACTACACATAAGTAACATGCATTAAGAACTGAACACATAACATAATATGTAACATGGAGAAAACTCTTTCACGTAAAAAACTCCACTAAGAAAATAGGCTCCAAGTTGTCTTATCTTCAAATATGAGATTACAATACATGCACTTCCTCTCCTTCTTCAGTCTTCAATCCAGCGGCACCTGTTACTCTCAACACTGCTAAAAATGTAGTACAAATATCCTTATAAAAGGGGGTTGCCTTCTAGGGCAAGAAAACTGATATAATATCATCTGTCAGATCTGTGACCTAATGATGAATGGTCTAGATTTACAATGTGTTGGAATTTCAATTTGCACCACTGGAATGCGATTTGGAAATGGACAACTATGCATAGATAAACTGCTCTCCTATTGGAAAGGGGAGTTCCCTTTCTTGCCGACGTTCGCTGAAAAGATAAATTAAATGAAACTTTGCCCATCTTCTTTTTGATTCTCAGCTGCGAGCATAAGGTTATAAAACTCTAAACACTGCAAAAGATGTCTTTTCCTTTTATAAAACTTCTACTACAACTAAGAAAAGACTAATAACGCTTTTAATCTCCTGAGTAAATTCAGATAAAAGGAAATTAAAAGTGAACAAGGAAAGATTGTTAACACAAAAACGTAAGAAATTTTCTTCCAGATTAACACCACAAGACTTATAGTACTTTAATGATGGAAGTTGAAACGAAAGATACAAAAGCTACACATCTGACGATGAAAACTTGATGAATTGAGATAGAATATCAGAGCAAAATAGGCATGAGACTTCTATTCAATATCACAAAGTTGGCACAACTCCAGGACAACAATGCTACAACAAAAGGTAGGCATACAACAAGCGATCAAACACTAGAGAACAGATTACACGAAGTGAACAGACACTTGGAATATCAAGATTTGCAGGGTAGAAATAGGTACAACAAATTTGCTATCACAACTACCATTACCAACAATGAACACAGAGTGAACAAACACTTGGAATAACAAGATGTGTAGGCTAGAATAGGCACAAAAAATTTGTTATCACAAAAATAGCTCCCTTACAATGGGCAAGGCTGCCCTTATTTATACTAAAATCAAAGGAGTAGGGAACCCTAAAATCTCCTTGATTAACCCTAACTTGCCAACTCACAAGCTTTATTACTATTCTAAGACAAAGATACAATAAACAAATGCTTTAAAGTGATTTGCTTTAAAGCAAAGAAGATTCCAACTAACACAAAGTGATTTCTTTCTAAATAAAGAATGGATGAGCTTTGAATGAAAGCAAATGCTTTAAAACAAAAAGCATTGAGTCAAAGTTGCTTTTTGTGTCATATCCCCATCTTTATTGTTGCTTTATTGGTGATGTCATCCACTGGTATTTCTGGAAATAATATCTTCTAAAAATATGATTTTGACCGAAAAAGCTGACACATGGGTTTTGTAGACAATCCCATTCTGAAGCAACCCAAATTGTCAGATTTTGAAAAAGCGGAGATTTTCCCGAAAAGCAGGAAAAAAGTAGATTCCTGAAAAAAAGAAAAACTCCCAATCTTCAAGAGGATGATACTCTAGATGGACCCATCTCGATGAAAACTAAAAAAGCTCTGGTCAGATTTCTGAAAAACGATCCCCTTGAAACAAGGACCTTGAAAAAGCGAGCCTCTATGCTTCCTCAACTCGAAACTACGAAGAAAGCTTAAAAAGCACTTCGTTTGGGTCTTTGAATCTTCATTGAAAGAAAAATAAAAATCTTTCCTTTGGATGCAACCTATAAAAGATAATGAAATAAAGAAGCCAAATGCTTGTCTTTATAGATCTTTAGGGCGAAAAAGCAGCTTTATTTGAGTGAGAATAAAACTTGGACCTCATCCATGAAGAAAGCAACTTTTAAAGCACAAATCCAAGTGGATGTCTTCGAATAGGAAGAATCCCTATTTTGTAGCTGCCTATGGCTTCATGTGTAAGATGGCAAAAAATATCTTCTTTTGATGATGTCATCGAACACGCAAGTTGAAAGAAGTGCTAGCAAATTTTACTTCGTTTTTGACACTTCAACACTCATTTTGACTTAAATATGGTCTGTCTTTGATTTCAACAAGGCAGAAAAATGTCACCATTGACTGAAAAAGCTGACTAATCCTAACATTTTGGAGACCTATCAACTGAGATTCCATCCCTTGCCTCCGACTGACGATTCAACATCGTTTGACCAAGTTTGACCTCCCGAAAACTGCCAATGGGCGAAGATTGGTAACAAAGCATGTCAGAAAACACTGTAAATCAAGAAAAATTCTATCTCTACTCAAGTTGGGCACCCCAAGTCACCTGGGGCACCTGGTTTCACCAGACTTAGCTATTTTTCCAAAAATTGCAACTTCTTCAATTTCTCGACTTGCGTGCGCGTTCCGATGGCAGAGGACCCCTGTTTGGCTGTCAATTTCTGTCAATTGGGATAAAACTAAGTATGATGATCTAGCAAATAGGCAGGCCTGATGAAAACTGAGCTGATTATACTCTCTGTCTGCCTTGAAAAATGTGCCAAATTGATCAACTCTGAACCGGACCGGGCTGACGGAAGGAGATTCACGTTTTTTGAGAAAAAAATCAAAAATAATCTAACTCTGATGAGTTTGGGCCCCCCAAGTCACCTGGGGTGCCTATCCTTCAATGCCTTAGAAAATTTTATGAAAAACTCAAAATTTGTACCTTTTCTCATTTTTAGTTCCCACAGGTCCTGTTTGATCTTCAATTTCAGTTGTTCTGACTACTATCGAGGTAGGATGGAGGGTGATCTAAGCAGTATGAACATATATGTGATGAAATCCTAGCTTTGACTGACTTTTGACCAAGTTTAACCAACCGGGAAAGAGCTGACGGAAGCATTATTGACGTTTCTCAAAAAATGTGAAAAATAAAATTTAACACTTGAAAGGTTGGGTTCCCCAAGTCACCTGGGGTGCCTGAATTTCCAACACTTAGTCAAATTTATGATTTTCCAACCTCTTATTCTACCTTGGATCCATCTTGCATCGTTTTGTGTGCATCGTTGAGTTGACAACTGTTCGTCGGTTCTACGTCGTTGGAACAACATTGAAAACTTGTCGACGAGCTCTGGTAGATGAACTTCCTCTGTTGATGACTTCAACACTCATGCTTCACCTTCTAAAAAAGTGGAAATGACCAAGTAGAGAAAACTTGATCGTTTGAAGATTCCATCTGGACCGCGCCGATCGTGAAGCAAAATCGACCAATGAGAATCAAGCGTGACCCCTGAGTCAGAGATTCTATTTTTAGAAAGTTTTGCCAACATCCATATCTCGAGAAACCCAAAAAACCTAACCTGGCGTCTATTTTTAGAAATTTTGTTTTTTCGACTTTTTGACGAAAAAATTTCTAGACTTGTTCAAAATGCCATAATGAAGCAAAAAGTTTGGTTGGGTACAACAATTGGCTCTATCTAGGGACCATGGCGGATACTTACGACATAGGAGAACTGAGAATCTCTAGACTTTTAAGCTTGGACTAGTGCCTTATCAGTTGGGCAATAGAGTCAAGTCACATTCCTAATCACCTAGAACAAGACTTTTCCCTACATCACCTAAAACCGGACTTCCTAAAATCACCTAAAAAGTTGGAACTTTCTAGAACACAAAGAACACAACTGTCGCATTACAGAAAAGGGGAAAAACATTATGACATAACGATCACATTACAGAAAGGGGAAACACATTACGAGAACAAATAGTGTTTCACACGCTCTTTTTCCTGAGCAAGGATGAGATGAAATTAAGACTCACATAAAACCATCAATCAACTCAGAAAATTAAGAACCATCTGATGCTGAGCACATAGTGGAAGCAATTCTTCTTTTATGATCGGCAAGACCATATGCCATCGGCTAACCAAATACCCTTCGCACCGAAGTCCTTCCTCATACCGATGTGTCTCCGACACCACTATCGCTATGACTTCTTCTGTCCACGTAACTCAGAACCATTCCACCGACCTATATCTCTTTCCGATAAGCTTAATACCAAGCTTTTCCTTCGGTGAGACTCCTTGCATCTAACACAATGTATATGCGCAATATACATTCAAAACATACAACTCGAATATGCATTTGGTGAGACTGACCATTGACCTAACGCAATGTATATCCTCAATATACATTCGTAAGATACATTTGAAAACATGCATTCATAATATGCATTTAGTGAAGCCGACCGTTGACTTTCCTTGTATCATATGAAATGCACTTTCACCACATGCAACCGCAACATGCACTTGCAAGATACACACGAACATTCAACTGCGAGATACACATGAAATGACCCTGACATACATTAGCGATATACACACAGAATGTATACCCATCGAAACAACACAAATCTTCGCTGATCTAAACCTCTGCAAACCCTGCAGCTACACAGATCCTTTTCTCCGACAACCACACAGATCTTAGACTTCGCCAACCTAGCACATGAGGATGCTAGGATCTATCAGAGCATATTGCACGTGATCCTGCAATACAAACGAACAAGACGGAAAACACAAAAATGAACTGTACAACCATTCCACCAATTTCAAAGAAATCTAACCGGTGGAATGGATTAACGAATCTCGGCCACAAAATAGCAAATCGATTGCATAGAGAGAACCTACATAAATTGAAAGATGGAAAGATGCTCAACACAGAACATTATTATGCCTTTCAGAAAATGTATAAACACAGATGCTCTATTTACAATTGTAAATCACTCTGATCATATCTAAACTCAACTACAACTGATTACAACTGCACTGAACTGAACTGAACTGATTACATTCGATCTGCTCTAGGATATTTATCTACTTGCCTTGAGTAGTACTGACTTGACTCCAAGTGGCTAGGAGACTAATCCAAGTGGACGGGAGATCTAACAACCTCCAACTGCCTAACAACCTTCGGGATTACAGATTGACAAGTGTCCTTGGGACTTACAACATAAACCTAGATACAAACTAAAATAACATGCATTGGTCAAACAGACCTTATTACATAAATGGTCTTATAGGACCTTATTGAAAAGAACAAAATGAACATCAAACAGTTGAATGCCTCACAGAGGCCACCTTGTGTTAGGTGCTCCTACACCACCATCTCTCTTTAGCTATGAAGATTGTCTTGGTAACACAAAACTTTTCTTTCTCTGCAACATCTCCTCAAAGAGCCATGATTTAGGAGGGTATTCATGTTCAGGCCATGAGAAGTTCCTGAGGAACTGGTTGATATGCCAGAGATCAGGTGGAGCATCTTCCTCTAAAGAAAGCAACCTCTGCAACAGTTGAAGGTACAAAACTTCCTTCTGAAGATATACGGGAAAGTCTTGTGGCCAAAGTATATCTGTGGGAATGGTTATCACCACATATTGAATATGAGTTTCATTTATATCTTGTACACACGCAACCTTATACTCAGTCAGTGCTTCATCTTCCGGAAAAGGTGCAAGTTGTTCATACACAACCCTCATTACTGATTCTTGGCTTATAGGATCCACAACTGTCGTTGCCCATTTTTCCAGTGCTTTAGGAGCTTCTTCTTCTTCATTGGTTATGTTTTCGTCCATCCACTCTCCAAAGTCTGATGAATCATCAAGATCTGCATGCTCAAACTCTTCAACATCTTCACCTGATAGCTCACTTTCCCATTCATTACCTAGAATCTTGTCATCCTTTGTAGAGTAATCTTCTTCAATGCAGATATCCAACATCACTTCATCTTCAGCATTCATGTATCTTTCTTCTTCTGTAAAGTAAGTGGAATCAAAGACAGATTCATCTGGGCCATATGCTTCCTCTTCTTCTTGATCAATTTCACATACGGCGTATCTCACAAAGCATTTGTCAAGAATTTCTGATTTTTCAAAATCATCCTCTTTAGTGACCAAAACTGAATATTCCATGAACTCTTCTTCTCCATAGACTTCTTCGTATGTTGCATTTAGTATTGGTCGTATAGTATTAGTGAAATCTCTTTCTTGTATAGGTTCATAGATGGATTCAACATCATCTTCTTCACTTGTGTGTATGAAAGCTTCTTGAGACAAAGATGAAGATGGGCTAAATTGCAAAAGAAAATTTACAGTATCCTCTATTGAAGAATCACTCTCCAAGTGATGTAGAAAAATGTCAAGATCTAATGATGAATTTCCATATGATCTCCATTTTTGAGAAATTCCTCCAATGATGAATCATCTTCAAAATGAAGAAAATCTTGTTCTTGCTCCAATTGTAATGCTTCTTTGGTCTCTTCTCCTTTGAATGTATCTGACACAGGTTCTTCAAACCAACCTTCAAAAGATGAGAAGAACAAATTGGATTCTTCATTGCTCTCTGCAACATATTTGATCTCTTCCTCATAATTTTACTCTTGTGAAGATTGTTGCACTTCTTCCTCAAAGAAAATTTGCAAGTTGCACATTTCTTCAGATACTTCCTCTGATTCGTCAACCGCACAGACAACTTCTTGATTCTCTTCAGTTATTTTTGATAGCATAACATATGCACCAGAATCTGTTTCTTGATATAGCACTTATGCTTGAGGATCTTGAGATTTCACCACCGTGAACCGTGACTTGGTTTCTGGTTCCAATTTGAAATTACCTTTCTTTAAAGGAATGGTCGCAAATGACCAATCCAATTGTATTTCTCCTCCAAGATCTTTGCAGAAGCTTCTGCTTAGCAGCATCCCATAACTGGCTGGAATGTCAGCTACCAAAATAGTCATCATTATTTTCTTTTTGGGGCAAGCCGCCAACCGTACTTGAGCATCCTTCAATTGTCCAACCAACGACACTGATTTACACTCAAGGGAATAACACTTGTCATGCATTTCATTGCACGAGAGTCCTAAAGTGTTCATCACCTGCAAAGGCATGATGTTGTCCGAGGCTCCTGAATCAATGATACAATTGCTCAATTTATAGCCTCCTATATACAAAGAGATATAGAAAGGCTTGGGCTTCTCTCCTGCTGGAATAGAAGATTCAAGCAATGTGGGTTGTATGACAGTCTCTTTCTTGACATACTTAACAATTCTATCCAATTGATCTGGATGGTCCTGAAGATACTCCAGCTGAGAAATATGCACCTTTATCTTCATCATGGAATCCACTATATCAAAATTTGTTGAAGACGAGTCTTGAGTTGCCTTGACATTTTCATGTGGTGGCTTAGCATTGGAAGTTGAAGCCACTTCCTTCTCCTTTTCTTTTGATCTTTGTCTATCCTCTCCTTCCTTCTATGCTTTAAGACGCTGAGTATGTGTAAACACAAGAGACGAAAGATTTTCATGATTCACTGCAAGAGAATATTGATGAAAATCGTCTTGTTCTTCCTTCATTATAATAGGTTCATTCTGGAAGTATCCTGTAGTAGAGTCGCCATCGAAGATGTCCATCTGTGGTAAGACAACATTCGCACTTGGGGAAGGAACAATGTTTGAAATAGGTGCAGCATTCGCATATCCCATGATTTGATTCATCCTTAATTTTTTAGGACATGTGGCTCCAGTATGTGCATCAGTCTCATGAAAAGAACAAAACACTGCATTTTGAGCAGCATCAACTGCTTATCTTGGTGGTGGTGGTGGCAACTTGGGCCTGTAATTATTGAAAGGCTGAAAATTGTTCCTCTTGGGCTGATATGGTTGCTGAGGTTGCTACTGTTGCTGTGGTTGGTATTATTGTTGTGGTGACTGATATGGCTATTGTGCAGGTTGCCCCTAAGTAAGCAACTGTCTCTTCATGATAGTTACTTCATTTGCTACCTTATGTAGCAGTGGATCCACAGAACTCTATACAAGAGGCCTGATTGAATCTGTCTTCATCTTGCCAGAGGTGATCATGTCATTCTCTAGCTTGATGGCATTTTCTTGTGCATTGGATAATTCTGTTTCATTAGCCGATCTTAAAAAGAAGGTTATCTCAGAAGGCAGAGCATTAATGAAACTGCTCAACAAAATTTGCAGAGATGGATTGAGAGTATGAGAAAGGCATGTAACCAGGTGATTAAACCTTGCCACAAACTCCCTCATTGGTTCATTATTTTCCATCTTTGAATTTGAGAGTTGGGCGAACAATCTGTGACCATCTTCGGCGGGCTTGAACCTTGCCAAAAACTTCTCGCTCATAGTTTCCCAACTTGTAATGATGCCTGGTTCCAAATGATTGAACCAATCAACAACATTTCCCACGAGACTCTCAACGAAGAGACGGACAACAACATCTTCGTGTGATACATGCAAAACAACGCAAGCCATTGTGAATGCAGAGATGTGTTCATCAGGATGTTCAGTTCCATCACCGTGGAACCAGGGAAAATGCTTCCTTGACCCCTTTGGTAAATCATGATGTGCTTGCAGGGCCAAAGGTCCAATGTTATTACCCCAAGGCAATGGTGGGGGTTGCCTTTGATTTGCATCATTATGATTGTTGTTATTTGCATCACCCATTGCTCTAGGCTGGATTACTGGTTCTTCTTGTAATTCTTCCTGCTCTCCTATTGGAAGGGGGAGTTCCCTTTCTTGCTGATGTTTGCTAAAAAGATAAATTAAATGAAACATCACCTATCTTCTTTTTGATTCTCAACTGCGAGCACAACGTTATAAAACTCTAAACACTGTAGAAGAGGTTTTTTCCTTTTATAAAACTTCTACTACAACTAAGAAAAGACTAATGACACTTTTAATCTCCAAAGTAAATTCAGAGCAAAGGAAATTAAAAGTGAACAAGGAAAGATTGTTAACACAAAAACTTAAGCAATTTTCTTCCAGATTAACACCACAAGACTTATAGTACTTTAATGATGGAAGCTGAAACGAAAGCTACAAAAGCTACACATCTAACAACGAAAACTTGATGAATTGAGATAGAATATCAGAGCAAAATAGGCATGAGACTTCTATTCAATATCACAAAGTTGGCACAACTCCAGGACAATAATGCTGCAGCAAAAGGTAGGCATACAACAAGCAATCAAACACCGGAGAATATATTACACGAAGTGAACAAACACTTGGAATATCAAGATTTGCAGGCTAGAAATAGGCACAACAAATTTGGTATCACAACTACCATTACCAACAATGAACACAGAGTGAACAAACACTTGGAATAACAAGATGTGCAAGCTAGAATAGGCACAACAAATTTGTTATCACAAAAGTAGCTCCCTTACAATGGGCAAGGCTGCCCTTATTTATACTAAAATCAAAGGAGTAGGGAACCCTAAAATCTCCTTGATTAACCCTAACTTGCCAACTCACAAGCTTTATTACAATTCTAAGACAAAGATACAATAAACAAATGCTTTAAAGCAAAGAAGATTCCAACTAGCACAAAGTGATTTCTTTCTAAATAAAGAATGGATGAGCTTTGAATGAAAGCAAATGCTTTAAAACAAAAAGCATTGAGTTAAAGTTGCTTTTTCTGTCATATCCCCATCTTTATTGTTGCTTTATTGGTGATGTCATCCACTGGTATTTCTGGAAATAATATCTTCTAAAAAGTTGATTTTGACTGAAAAAGCTGGCACATGGGTTTTGTAGACAATCCCATTCTAAAGCAACCCAGATCATCGGATTTTGAAAAAGTAGAGATTTTCCTAAAAAAGCAAGAAAAAATAGATTCCTGAAAAAAGTAGAACTCCCAATCTTCAAGAGGATGATACTCTGGATGGACCCATCTCGATGAAAACTGAAAAAGCTCTGGTTGGATTTCTGAAAAATGATCCCCTTGAAACAAGGACCTTGAAAAAGCGAGCCTCTCTACTTCCTCAACTCGAAACTACGAAGAACATTGAAAAAACACTTCGTTTGGGTCTTCGAATCTTCATTGAAAGAAAAATAAAAATCTTTCCTCTAGATGCAACCTACAAAAGATAATGAAATAAAAAAGCCAAATGCTTGTCTTTATAGATCTTTAGGGCGAAAAAACAACTTTATTTGAGTGAGAATAAAACTTGGACCTCATCCATGAAGAAAACAACTTTTAAAGCACAAATCCAAGTGGATGTCTTCAAATAGGAAGAATCCCTATTTTGTAGATGCCTATGGTTCATGTGTAAGATGACGAAAAATATCTTCTTTTGATGATGTCATCGAACACGCGAGTTGAAAGAAGTGCTAGCAAATTTTACTTCGTTTCGACACTTCAACACTCATTTTGACTTAAATATGACCTGTCTCTGATTTCAACAAGGCGGAAAAATGTCACCATTGATTGAAAAAGCTGACTGATCCTGACATTTTGGAGACCTATCAATTGAGATTCCATCCCCTTCCTCCGACTGATGATTCGACATCGTTTGACCAAGTTTGACCTCCTGAAAACTGCCAACGGGTGAAGATTGGTAACAAAGCATGTTGGAAAACACTGTAAATCAAGAAAAAATCTATCTCTACTCAAATTGGGCTCCCCAAGTCACCTGGGGCGCCTAGTTTCACCAGACTTAACCATTTTTCTAAAAATTGCAACTTCTTCAATTTCTCGACTTACGTGCGCATTCCGATGGCAGAGGACCCCTATTTGGTTGTCAATTTCTGTCAATTGGGATAAAACTAAGTTTGATGATCTGGAAAATAGGCAGGCTTGATGAAAACTGAGCTAATTGTACTCTGTGTCTGCCTCGAAAAATGTGCCAAATTGATCAACTCTGAACTGGGGCGGGCTGACGGAAGGAGATTCACGTTTTTCAAGAAAAACTTCAAAAATAATCTAACTTTGATGAGTTTGGGCACCCCAAGTCACGTGGGGTGCCTATCCTTCAATGCCTTAGAAAATTTTATGAAAAACTCAAAATTTGTACCTTTTCTCATTTTTCGTGCCCACAGGTCCTGTTCGATCTTCAATTTCGGTCGTTATGACGACTATCGAGGTAGGATGGAGGGTGATCTGAGTAGTCTAAATGTATCTGTGATGAAATCCTAGCTTTGACTAAATTTTGACCAAGTTTGACCAACCGAGAAAGAGCTAATGGAAGCATTTTCGACGTTTCTCAAAAAACGTGAAAAAAAAAATCTAACACTTGAAAGGTTGGGTGCCCCAAGTCACCTGGGGTGCCTGGATTGCCAACACTTAGTCAAATTTATTATTTTCCAACCTCCCATTCCACCTTGGATCCATCTTGCATCGTTTTGCGTGCATCATCAAGTCGACGACTATTCGTCGGTTCTACGTCATTGGAACAACGTTGAAAACTTGTCCACAAGCTCTGGCAGATGAACTTCCTTTGTTGATGACTTCAGAGCTCATGCTTCACCTTCTGAAAAAATAGAAATGACCCAGTAGAGAAAACTTGATCATTTGAAGATTCCATCTGGACCGCGTTGATCGTGAAGCAAAATCAACCAATGAGAATCAAGCGCGACACCTGAGTCAGAGATTCTATTTTTAGAAAGTTTTGCTAGCATCCATATCTCAAGAAACCTAGAAAACCTAACCAGACGTCTATTTTTAGAAATTTTATTTTTTTGACTTTTTGACGAAAATTTTTCTAGACTTGTTCAAAATGCCTTAATGAAGCAAAAATTTTGGTTGGGTACAACAATTGGCTCTATCTGGGGACCATGGCGGATACTTATGGCATAGGAGAACCAATAATCTCTGGACTTTTAAGCTTGGACTAGTACCTTATCAGTTGGGCAGTAGAGTCAAGTCACATTCCTAATCACCTAGAACAAGACTTTTTCCTACATCACCTAAAATCGGACTTCCTAAAATCACCTAAAAAGTTGGAACTTTCCAGAACACAAGTGTCCCATTATGGAAAAGGGGAAAAACATTATGACATAACGATCACATTACAGAAAGGGGAAACACATTACGAGAACAAACAGTGTTTCACGCGCTCTTTTTCCTAAGCAAAGATGAGATGAAATTAAGACTGTCACATAAAACTATCAATCGACTCATAAAAGTAAGAACCATCTCTCTTTAGCTATGAATATTGTCTTGGTAACACAAAACTTTTCTTTCTCTGTAACATCTCCTCAAAGAGCCACGATTCAGGAGGGTATTCACATTCAGGGCATGAGAAGTTCCTGAGGAACTGGTTGATATGCCAGAGATCAGGTGGAGCATCTTCCTCTAAAGAAAGCAACCTCTGCAATAGGTGAAGGTATATAACTTCCTTCTGAAGATATACGGGAAAGTCTTGTGGCCAAAGTATATCTGTGGGAATGGTTATCACCACATATTGAATATGAGTTTCATTTATATCTTGTTGAGTCAACGACTGTTCGTCAGTTCTACGTCATTGGAACAACATTGAAAACTTGTTGACGAGCTCTGGCAGATGAACTTCCTCTGTTGATGACTTCAGAGCTCAGGCTTCGCCTTCTAAAAAAGTAGAAATAATCCAGTAGAGAAAACTTGATCGTTTGAAGATTCCGTCTGGACCGCGCCGATCGTGAAGCAAAATCAACTAATGAGAATCAAGCGCAACACTTGAGTCAGAGATTCTATTTTTAGAAACTTTTGCCAGCATCCATATCTCGAGAAATCCAGAAAACCTAACCTGACGTCTATTTTTAGAAATTTTGCTTTTTTGACGATAAATTTTCTAGACTTGTTCAAAATGCCTTAATGAAGCAAAAATTTTGGTTGGGTACAACATAATGAATAACCCCTTGCGACCCCCCATCGCAGATGAATTGGTGTTGGGGACCTAATATAAACATGCTGTTGAAACAAGATCGTTGTTGGTGAAACCTTTTATCCCTTATGGGTGATTTACAAACAATAATAGGAATGATAAATTACATAGGATTTATAAGGTTAATGACACCTTAATCCTAACATTCTCCCACTTGACATCATACATTATAAATACCAATAGGAAAACCATAAAATAATTAGGCACTAGAATCAAGGCCCATGGCCTCTTTGCACCAAATAAATTTCTTTGTGCTTATAGGCTTGGTCAAAGCATCTGCAACATTCTTTGGGTGTCTACCTTCTTCAGCTCAATCTGTCCATTTGCAACCATTTATCGAACAAAGTGATACTGTACATGAACATGCTTAGTCTGAGCATGATACATATGATTCTTGGCCAAACAAATAGTACTCTGGCTATCACAACCAATTTGAATGATCTTGCAATCAAAACCAATACCTGTACATAATCTCCTCAACCAAACTGCCTCCTCAGAGACATGGGTAGTAGCCATATACTCTACTCCAGTGGTGGACAAAACAACCATGGGCTGCCTTTTGCTCATCCAACTCACTACTCTGCCAAACAAAGTAAACACATAGCCACTGGTGGACCTTCGACTATCCAAGCCACCTGCCCAATCTGCATCAACAAATCCTTGTATGTCCAAAGTTTTTTCAGCAATGTCAGTACTAGAATAAACCAAACAGTAATCAAGAGTACCTGCTAAATATCTAAATACCCTCTTCGCATAATTCCAATGTTGTCTACCAAGGTTAGACATAAATCTACTCAAAACTCCCATTGCTTGGGCAATATATGGTCTAGTGCAAACCATTGCATACATCAAACTCCCTACAACACTAGCATATGGCATATTAGATATATCCTCTAAATTATCCTCATTCTTTGGACACATATTTGATGAAAGCTTAGTACCAATGGGTAAAGGAACTCTAATTGGGTTACAGTCCTGCATACTAAATCTCTGTAAAATGGTATTCACATACTTACTCTGAGAGAACCAAAGTTTTTTGTTACCTCTATCCCTCCTAATCTCCATACTCAAAATATACTTGACTACTCCAAGATCCTTCATTTTGAATGCACCTGAAAGTTGGGATTTCAACTTGCTGATCATACCCTTCGTATTGCTAAAAAATAACATGTCATCAACATACAATGCAATGATCAGAATAGAATCATCAATACAATGAATGTAAACACAATGATCCTCCTCACTTCTAACAAAACCCAATTTTAACACAAATTAAGCAAATTTCTGGTACCACATTCTGGGGGACTGTTTCAGACCATAAAGAGACCTCTTCAATCTACAAACCCAATGTTCTTTCCCTTTTACCTCAGAACCTGTTGGTTGTTGCATGTAAACTTCTTCCTCAAGATCTCCATGCAAGAACACAATCTTAACATCCATTTTCTCTATTTCCCAATCAAGAGCTGCAACAATGGATAAGAGAAATCTAATAGAAGTTAATTAAGCAACAGGAGAGAATATTTCACCAAAATCAACTCTGTCTCTCTGGGAGTAGCCTTTGGCTACCAATCTAGCCTTGTAATTCTCCAATGAACTGTTTTCTCCAAACTTCTTCTTGAAGACCCACTTGCAACCTATGGCCTTTCTTCCTTTGGGAAAATGAACAAGATCCCAAGTGTTGCAAGAGTCTAAAACCATCATCTCCTCCTACATGGCTAACTGCCAAGACTCACTATCATTTGCATGAATAGTTTCCTTGTAGGATCTAGGGCTCATCGTCAGTACTCAATAAAGGAAATACACAACAGAAAACTGGTGGGCTATACATGTCAACTGGGTTCCGTTGTCTTATGGATCTTCTCAGAGGTGGAGTAGTAGACTCTTCAGGTTCTTCTGCATGCTCATTTTTACCAATTTCTTCTATCACAACAGATTCTTCCTCGTTAGAACTTTCACTCGAGTCTTCTTCTACTTCTTCACCCCCAATCCATCATTATGTTCTTCCTGAGGTGCATATTCATGCTCTAATTCAAAAGGCACTCTCTTCACCTTTTCTTCTTTGTCCTTTGGTTATTCAAGTTCTGAAATAACACTAAGTTCCCTGAAAATAACATCTCTAGAATAGATAATATTTCGGGTTAGTGGATTCCAAAGCTTATAACCTTTTACATTATCACCATATCCAATGAAAGTACACTTTTCAACTTTTGGATCCAACTTAGTTCATTTTTCTTTAGGCACATGAACATAAGCCTCACAACCAAATACCCTTAAATGTGAAACAAAAGGTTTCTTATTTGTCCACATTTCATAAGGAGTTGAAACAAGAGCCTTACACAAAGATCTATCAATCAAGTAGTTTGCAGTACACACAACCTCTGACCAAAAACATGTATTCAATTGTAATTCACTCAACATACTTTTGCCTATTTCCATTATTGTCTAATTCATCCTTTTTGCCACTCCATTCTGTTGTGGAGTATACTGAGTAGTTTTCTATCTAACAATACCTACATGCTTACAAAATTCATCAAATTCCTTAGAATAGTATTCCCCTCCATTTTTAGATCTCAAAACCTTTATCTTATTGTGCTTAATGAGGACAAAATGAAGATTAAAATAAGAATCAAATGCAAATACAATGATTATACCTCCATAATGACTCACAAATCCAAGAAGGAAGGAGTTGCACCCACGAGCTCCTCAGATTTTACCCATGACTAGAATGACTAATGTGGATTGCTCAATGCTTTTCAACACAATAGGATGAGAGACAAGTGGATTTAGATAGAGATTTAGATGGAGATGAGGGATAAATTTGACATTATGATAATATGATGAAGGAGATTGTGGAGTGATTTTGGCAGAGGTTTGATGCATGAAGAAGTCCCTCCAAATGGCTTAGAGAGGGGTCTTATTTATAGAGTTTTGGAAATGAGGATAGAGGGTGAGGATTGAAAGATGAGATCAAGGGCTAGGAATAAAAGTAAATCTTTTATTAATTTTGGGGAAAGGGGTGATAAATGAGGTATGGGTGTGAAAGAATGGGAAATGAATTAAGAATTCATTTGGGGATAAGAGGTAATGAATGAGGATGGGTGAGGTAAGGGGTTTGTAAGAGAAGTAAATGTGATGTGTGATTTATTTCAATTTTTAATTTGGGGGATGTGGGGAAGGGTGTTAAACTAGGTTTGACCACCCAAATGAGAGGTTAGGACTAATTAAACAGAGGTTTTGCTTAATTGATCCTAGGGCTAGGATGAGGTAGGCTAGGGGGTCAATTAGTAGGCTAGATCAATTAGATAACCATGATTTATCTAATTAATGAGGATTAGGGAAAATGACAATTTAATTAAATAAATATTGTGAATATTTATTTAATCAAATGAGGATATAGTTGTAAGGTCTAGTGATAAATTAAGTGAGTTAATTGATTACAAGGGATAGACAGATGGTTAGGGATAACTTAATTAAATAAAATAAATTTATTTAATTAATAGGAGGGATAAATTGGTGTCGAGACATGGGAAATTGTTTTGCGAAGCAAGCCAATTTTAGGTGTCTACACTTATAATCTGATTCTTTTTCAACTAAATCTTTAAATTCCTTAAACTTAGTGAAAACTTCAGATTTGTGACGCATAAAATAAATCTGCGTAAACCTTGAGACATCATCAATGAAGGAAATAAAATATCTAGATTTTCCAATTGATTCATCCACTGGACCAAAAACATCTGAATGAATAAGTTCCAATTTATCATTAGATTTATTATTGTCTGAAGGAAATGGAGATCTATTCTGTTTCCAAATACACAATGTTCACAAAATTTGAAACTCTCATCAGAATAAGATAAATTGTCTAACAATTTTTTCTTTAAGATAGTCTTTAAACCAGACTGACTTATGTGGCCCAATCTACGGTGCCACAACATACATGTATTTTCAGTATTAGCCTTAGATGCATAATAGGCATTACAAACAGTAGTGGCTTCTAGCTTAAACAAAGTTCCCAATCTTTTCCCCTTCGCTACCACCAGGTTTCCTCTCACCAATCTACAACCATGCTTATAAAATGTCACATGCATTCCCAAATCATTCAACTTTGAAACATAAATCAAATTTCTAGCCAATCCAGAAACATGCAAAACACTAGGGAGGGTTTTAATTCTCCCATCACTAAAACACAACATTACCTTCCCTTGTCCAACAAATGGGATATGTAGGGTTGTCCTCGAGATACACATTTCTTCCATCATACTCTTCGTATGTGGAAAACCATTTTTTATGCAGGGTCATGTAGTACGAGCATCTTGAGTAACCAACCAATGATCATGAGAAACAACATTACATGCAGAAAGTAAAACCTCATCACCTACATTCGAAGACTTATCAGTGGTGGAATCCCATTGTTTCTTCGGGTTTCTACATTCTTTTTTCACATGTCCTCTCTTTCTGCAGTTCCAACACTTGACTATGTTCTTCTTTCCAGGAGTCTTAGAACAACCCTTAGATTTTTCTTTAGACCCCTTCTAATCTCCTTTTGGTCCTCTTTCCATAGACCTTCCCCTGACACTGAGAGCATCCCCTGAACTATCTAAACTTTTATTTCTCAATTCATGTTACAGTAGAACTGAAACAAGAGCATCCAACTTCAGATCTATGAGATTAGCAGTGATAGCCAAAATAACATTCTCCCATGACTCAAGCAAAGAACAAAGAAGCAATATACATTTATCTTCCTCATTCACCTCAACATCTACATATGCTAGTTGACTCAATAACAAATTAAATGAATTTAAATGCTCTACAACCGATTCACCCTCTTTCATTTTCATGGAAAATAACTTACACTTTAAATAAAGCTTATTTACCATACTCTTGGCTTGGTAGATCTCACCCAGACGCTTCCACAAGCTATGTATGGACTTCTCACTCATAACATTCAGTAGAATAGAATTTACAAGACACAATAGGATTGTACCTCATGCCTGTTATCTAATCTTTCTCACTCATCAGGAGCAACATCATCGGGTTTCTTCTCTTTCGTAACAACCAACCACTAGTTTCTTTCTTCTAGCAAATCCTCCCTTTTCAGCTTCCACAATTCATACCCTATGCCATTGAACTTTTCAATGTCCAACTAAGAGGTAGAAGTAATAGTGGATGAAGCCTTGATATCTACACAAGATCTGCAAAAAAATAACAACCAAATGTCTCACCGCAGCTAAAAAACCTTCACACTATCACCCAAGAATCAAAACTGGCTAGGCTTTGATACCAAATGTTATAAATGAAGGTGCAAACCATATGATGGAAATCTGATTCAAACCTTATTAATTTCCTCTAAATAATGTAGAATCAATAGAGATTGCAATAGAAATAAAACCCACTACACAGAAGTAACATGTATTAAGAACTAAACACATAACATAGTATGTAACATGGAGAAAACCCTTTCGGGTAAAAAACTCCACCAAGAAAAGAGGATCCAAGTTGTATTATCTTCAAATATGATATTACAATACATGCACTTCCTCTCCTCCTTCAGTCTTCAATCCAGTGGCACCTGTTACTCTCAACACTGCTAGAAACATAGTACAAATATCCTTATAAAAGGGGGTTGCCTTCTAGGGCAAGAAAATTGACATAATATTGACTATCAGATCTGTGACCTAATGATGAACGGTCCAGATTTACAATGAATAACTCCCCTGTGACCCCTTGTCACGGATGAATTGGCGTTTGGGACCAGATATAAACATGCGACTGAAATAAGATCGCTACTGGTGAAACCTTTCACCCCTTATGGGTGATTTACAAACAATAATAGGAACAATAAATTACATAGGATTTATAAGGTTAATGGCACCTTAATCTTAACATGATGCTATGACACATTTTGAACACCTTGATTCTTTTGAGTAATTTGTTTTGCAAGATTGAGAATGTACCTCGGGGGTTGAGGTGGTGTTGGATCACCTTGAACCGTAATCACCAGTTTGAAGAAAGGCGGTGTAGTAGGTGCCTCATGCACAATGATTTTAGGAACACTAGTACACTTATTCACTATCCCTTTAGTGGGCGGAATAAGTCTATTAATAATGATTGAATTGACATTGTTTTCCTTTTGAGTAAGTTCAACATCCATCCCCAAGGGATTTAATGTGAGAGATCGCTCCTCATCCACTAATGCCTCATCCTTTGAAGGGAGAGCAATGGAATGAAGGGAGGGTGAAGTGTTGTTAAGAAGATTGTTGATTATTGTATCCTGAGTAATGTCCAAGAGGCTTGAACATTCAACCAAAGGAGGAACAAGGGTCTTCGCATCCTCAGTGATATCCAACTTACTTGAACATTCAACCAAAGAAGGAAGATCAAGGGTCTTCACTTTCTTAGTGATATCCAAGGTACTTGAACATTCAACCAAAGGAGGAAGATCAATAGGATGATCCATAGAATTATCATGTGCTATGGTAGAAGTAGAAGTAGTATGTTCAACCTTATCTCTAGAAGAGAGACTAAGGAGTATGTCAATGATCTCATCCTCTTGCACCAAAATGTCTTCATTTTTGGGAGAGGGATCCTAAGCATAGGGTGAAGTAGGCAAAGATAAGTCATCATCACATATTTTAGAGAGTATATCGATGTAATTATCATGATTTGTAGTAGTAGAAGAAGATTTATCATCATCATGAGATATATCATACATGGATGCTATGTTATCTAACATGTGAGGATGCATATTAATGAATTTAGAAAAAAATTCAAAATCCATGATATGTGCATGCAAAGATTTTAAACAAGAAGAAGCCATAATTAAAATGCCTTGTTTACTATATGCACAATTTGTTAACCAAGTACAACCAATATCCCAATAAGATTGCAATCAAAGACCTACAAGTGCAAGAGAAGCGGGGTCTTCAAAAAATTGTAATATTCTTGGTAACCACAACAACTAAGTCTTGCAAATGTAGGATATGCAGTATGTGCAAAAGAAGTGACTAAATGATTTATCCAATTAAATGCAACAAAGGTTCAGATATATTTTCTTTGATAAAGATGTACTAAATGCAAAACTAGCTAGGGTTTACTATCAAAACCTTGGATTATAAATGCTTACTTTTTAAACCACAATTTTTTGATGCAAGAATTATTTTTGAAATAAAATGATATTTATGACATACTACAAAAATTCTAAATCAGATTTGAAATGTAAATGATAGCAGAAAAATTTGAAACAAGATGCTGATTACCAACCCTAGGTTTTGAATTTGATTAGGTTCTCCAAAAATGTAACTTTTTTCAACAAAACCTTAGCAAATAAGAGATTTAAATATAAGATGCAACACCATAAAATGATTATCTACTTTAATTTCAATTATATATGATGAAAAATCAGAAATTTAAATCTTTCTATGATGATCTACAACATATGCAATGAAAACAATGCACAAATATGCCTTTTTGCAAGCCTAAAATGCTTGATTTTTTCACATTTTTTTAATGCAAATAAATGCAAGAATGCTCTAAAATAGTAAGGATGAGAAGGTACATAAAATTAAATCCATTTAATCAACCCAATATTGCAACAAGGTTTGAAGAAACACACTAAACTAGAAAACCTAGGTTGAAGATTAGCTAGATTTCCTAAAAATGCAAGATTTTTTCAAACCTTGACAATGAAATGATGCAAAATTAAGCCATATAACTATGCAAAATGATGAATGAATGTAATCTAATCAAATCTAGGGTATAAAATAGCTTAAATTTGATGCAATAAGGATGCCAAAGTGCAAGAAACGATGGGTTCACCAAAATGTAATGTAGAAAAGAGAGACTAGCTCAATAGATCAAACTAGGCCAAACCCTCTTCTACAAAACATTTGGACACAAGCTGATCTTAGCTTACATCCAAGAAGGAGAAATAAACTACAAGAGCTCTACCCTTTTTTTCTATAGAGAAGAAATTAACCAAATCCAGTCAATCAAGCTAGGGCAAATACATGAAACCCTAGTTGACAAAGATCGAAGCATAACAGACAATCATAAATAGATACAGACAATCTAAAAGCACCATAGAGACCAATGAACAGAGGCGAACCTAAATCTTGAGTTAGGAGGTCAAAGGACTAGGGCACTTGGGTGCCCTAGACCCTAATTAGGGTTAGTAGAAACTGATGTCTTCACTGGGTCTGTACTTGTAGGCTCTGTCTTCTTCTTGGAAGCCACCTTTAGAAACCCGTTCTTTTGACCTGCACACATACAAGAAGGAAGATGGTTGGGTACTATTTATGAGCTTGCCTCAGTCAAGATCTCTGAATGGTGTTTCCACCTCCACAATAGCAAATATGATAGATAAAGAGCATGTTCCTTAGGAGGGCAGAGGCAAATCTAAAGTAGAATGGAATGCTAGAACCAAGCATGAAGGAAAGAAGTCACCATGAGCATGGGAACCCTAGCATGCTTGATGTGGCATCACAAATTGACTCTAAAAGTTGGTGTAGCCCAAAGAAGTAGAAAGGCCTTCACAAGACTTGCAATAAGTAAGTGTCGCAACAATAATCCACAATAAAGAGCTTTAGAGAAGAGTAGAGAGCATGAGAGAGAAGAAGAGAGAGTGCAAGATTGCCTAGATTGCTTAGAGAACTTAGAGATATTCAAATGAATAAACTAACTTGCTTTTATATGCATTCCCATTGATTTTCAAAGAATTAAACCACATGGGGCCGACATTGGGAATCATTTAAGAGGTCCAAAGTCGACAAGCCATTAATTAGGTCAGGGCTAAAAAGGGGACAATGGTGCTTGGGTGTTCTAGTCCTTTAGCTCCAAACTCCCAGGATAAGGCACTTAAAGTGTGCTTAACCCCACCTTATAATTACTTTTCTGGGTTTTGTGCATCAAGATCAAGAATTACATGTTTAATGCTCAAAAAGGTGCTATAATAGGTCCTAATTAACAAGTGTAAACATTTTTAGGTCCACTCGGGTGCTAAACTAAGTGTAAGATACTAGTGTGAACATTTTACTCTATAACAAGCCATGTGGAAAGAAGTACTCGAAATAGGCAATATGAAGAATATTTGGTGAAGTGGAAAGGAAGGCATGTTGAAGATTCTTCCTAGTTGTCTAAGGTAGAGGTTGACCATTTGGGTTTTCCTCGAACACCTGAGATGTCACTTCTCAAATTACCCTGGGTGTCTGATACATGAGCATCCAATGGTGTAAGGGTAATCTTGTATCACCCAAAAAAATTATGATTTTATTTTTTGTTCTTTTGTATTTTTGTATTTTCAGATACCCATTTGCTTGAATAATGATTTAAAACCTTCAAAGTTTCCAAAAGGGCTAAGAATACCAAGACTTACTATTTTTAGTAACCCTATATTAGAGAAGCAGTTGGGCCCAAAATTTTCCCCAAATCTTCATAATAGAAACATAAACATTCTTGGTAAATTTCAGCCCAAGATCATGTTTGGATTTCAATATATTAAAGTTTTAGTTTTTGAGGTTTATGGAAAAAGTTTTAGAATCAATTTTGAGGTACTTAGGGGTTCCGTAACGTCCCAGAAATCAGCTGAAAATCAAAATATCCCTTACTAGGACATATTGCACACCTTCAGTTTTTCATAAGATTTCCAATGCATCAAACAGTTTGTCAATCGGACACCCGATTCAAAAGTTATGGCTCCCGAAAGTTGCACTACCTAGTTTCTCAATTTTTAAAATTCTTTCTTGGGTGGGAAAAAGGACAATTGGGTTCATTTTTGGACCCAAATGAGAGTTACACATTTCAAAGCAAGCCGACATTGGGGAAATTGTACTAAGTGGTGTTGATGTGTATTTATAGCCTCTTTTTAATAGTTCTAGAAGCAGTCGTAGGAAGGGGGAGTTATTGGCAAGTCCTATTCATATGAATAATGAGGTCAGTATATATTAGAAGATAGCTCTAGAAGGCTTTGTAAGTCAAATATTTCTATTGTAAGACAACCCATATTTCTATAATAAGAGGGCATATGACCATGGGAATTGTATTTTAGATTTGTTCCCTTTTATAGGCAAGCTTATTGGAGAAATTATGAAATAGTTTGCAGTTTTCTTAACTAATCTTTCTTGAGATCTTGTTTGTGTCTATTTAAAATCTATAAATTGTTGTTATATGTGTTTTGGGCGGAATCCACCCTCATAAAAGAGTCAAACATTTAAGAGACTTCAATAAATATGGACATTAAAATTACAAAATGAATAGAAACATAAACACTATAACATCAATAGTTGTTTTATAATTTTCTTTTCTGTGACAATCTTTGTTATGTAGGGACATCATATCTAGGGGTGAATAGAGTTGTTTGTCTTAATTATCTTTGACACTGTGAAATTACCTTATTAGAGTCATGTTATATATATGTATATATATATAAATATATATACATATACATATATTACATCTATTTATATATAATATATGTAATATATGTATGTATATACATATACATATATATGTAGTAGATATATACATACATATACATATATATACCTTGTTAGAGTCATGTTATATATGTGTATGGTATATGTATGTGTATATGTATAAAATATTTATACATATATACATATACACATACATATACGTATATATATTACATACATATATACATATACACACATATATTACATATACATGTATATATGTAATGTATACATGTAATTTACACATATACATATATATGTAATATTTATGCATATACATATATACATATTTGCATATACATATGGCAATGCATATTACTATTGATTACATATTTATCATGGTGTATTGTAGGAAAGAGCTGTTAGAGGCTTATACATATGTATATATGTATGTGTATATGTATGTATATGTATATACATATATACATATATACAACCAACTACCTTTCATAGGAATATAACCAACTAGAGATCCAGAGGCAACTCAACATCTATAAGACTCTTACACACAACCTCCATCTCAATCTCCTACTATATAGGAGATGCAATACAGTAAGCCGTAAATGGTAATTACAAAACCATGAGCCAAAAAAAACCACCCAAAAGTGGTGCTTGAATTATCTCCAATCAAAAATGCCTTGTTATGTGCCAAATCACACACCAACATTTGTAACTCTCCCCTTTACAACTCTTTTAAGTGTCCAATGCATTTTCACATTTCCCAAAACAAGAGGTCCAACTTTCGGAGCTCATAACTTTTGATCTGAGTGTCAGATTGGCAAACCATTTGATGAGTCAAAAAGCTCGTGAAGAGATCTATCAAGAGCTATAACCCCTACGAAACTTGTTTGTTTCATAGCCTACAACTCTAAGCATGCAGAACAAGGCAATCACATTTGTCTTCGTGCGTGATCTCCTAGTCTCAGAACATCCTTTCGAGCGTTAGCTTATGTTGGTTTTTCGAAATTTGTGAAACAAGTCCAATTGCAAATTTCACCCTTTTGAGAGTTAGTAAATTTTTTTGTACATGCATGGTCAGTATTTTTTACCGCCACTGCATCTTAGGAAATTTTTACATGCACGATCAGCAAATTTTGCTGACTCTACATGTTTTCCTTCCATGTTGCACGATCGGCAAATTTTGCCGACCTAGAAACATTTAGTTCACACGAAGTGCCATAAATACACTTCGATAATGGCGTTTGGGGGTTTTTAAAGGCATTTTTATTGTTTTATTTTTATTATCTTTCTTCCTTAATTCTCCTTCATCCCCTTGTGTCGTCGAAGAGTGCTTGCTTCTATTTTGTGCATAATTGTGAGTGGATTCGACAAGCTATCCAGCTACACTGTCGCTTTCATCTTTTCATCAGGGTATGTGTATCTTTTAGTTTGTATTTCTCTTCTTTCTTTTACGTTGTAATGTTTTAATTTTGAGTTTTTTGGGTTTGCTAAATTTCTGGCTTTGTTCAGCAAAAATCTTTCTATGTTCCACCTTTTGAAATATTAAAACCTTAGTGATGAAACCCTAGGAGTCTTGTTTTTGTTTTTTCTTATTTGTCATGTGTTGAGTTGGGTCTGATTTCGGGCTTCTCCTTTTGTGGATCAATTGGTGTTTTTCACTGATTGATCATTTTTAATTGACCTCCAGTCAGTGGTGAAAACTACTGCCAATTCCTAAGTTTTTTGTTCTTATGCACAATCGTGGGTTTTTACCGACCATACACCGAAGTTTAGTTTATTTCCCTTTATGCATGGTAGGTGAAATTCGCCGACCCTGCAGCGACCATGCCATACCAACCTTACACCTTGTATGAACATTTGAAAAACTTTATTCTACCACCATGCATGGTCGATGAATTTCGCGGACCCTGCATATACTTTGTGATTTTACTGACATGCATGGTCGGTGAAATTTGTCACCCATGCAATCACTTTGAAGTCATTTACCTGCAGTGTCGGCAAAATTTGCTGCCCATGTAGTCACTTCAACAAGTTGATCTACCTTGTAATAGCTGTAAAATTTGCCGACCATACATATCCTTCCAAAAGCTTTGCTCTATGCATAATTGACAAATTTTGCCGAACCTATAGACTTGTAAATTTTACCCATATGCAAGGGTAGAAAAATTTGCCGACCTTGCACAAAATCAATGCATCTTTTCACATGCAGAGGCGCTGAATTTTAGCACTCTTACACTCATTTTCCCAAAATTTCTCTAACATTGGGAAATTTTCTCATTTCAACCAATTGCCCGCTTTTGCTCAGTTTTTCACCTCCATCGCGCTCTAGCCCCTCAAAGCTCATGCCATTGCTCAAAATTTCCCTGTCATTGCAGTTTCCAATCAAGCAAATTTTCCTAACACTGCAAAACCCTAAAATTTGTGTTGTAATCTTTTATGCACGCATTCTGATATTTGCATTTCAACAAGGATAAATTGTTGGATATTCAACTGACTTTGGACAATCTCAAAGTGTTCCTGGGAAGGCATGAGAAATCTTGTCGCACCGTGAAGGATTCAATAAAAAGGGTCCTTGCCATTTCTAAACATACTTCAAGACCGGATACTGAGGAAATGCAAGCAATGATGAAGAAGTATGCAGATTTCATGGAAAGGATGGTGGAGAAAGTTGAACATACCTTTGGGCCATTAAATTTAGCTCAGCCTCTACATGAACTACCTCGGGGTTCACGTAAGAACTTTCCCAAGTTCTACGGGGATGGTAAACAACATCCAGATGAGCACAATACAACATTCTACATTGCATGCGGTGCTCTCGAAGTAGAGCATGAAGATGTTTCTGTGAGACTGTTTGTAGAAACACTCCAAGGTGTTGCAACTGATTGGTTTTATCACCTTACACCAGGAACTATCACTAGTTGGGCAACACTTCGAACCCAATTCGAAGCCAGATTCAAGTTAGCAGAAGATGCTTACACCTTGTTGGCCCAACTTACTCAAATGAAAAAGGAACCACATGAGCCCATGCATGAGTTCGTGGCAAAGTTCAACAAGCTAAAGAACAGGATCCCAATTATTACTCAACCCACAACTGAGAACCTAAAATGCTTCTTCATCAATTCACAATTACCGGAAGTAAGTTTTCTTTTACAAAGAGCAGCACCAGTTTATCTGGCAGTAGCTCAGAGCTTGGATAGTAAGATTGAGGATGATCTAATCCTCGTCGAAAAGATAAGAAAAGATACAAACAGAGCTAGAGGGCAACCCTCTATAAATACACCTTCTACTAGCACCACAGATCCTATGGTGCAGAAGTTGGCTAATGAGTTGTTAGCTCTTAAAAAGAAAATGTCTCAGAATATGTCTATTCCCTCCTACAAGGACATACCAAGGAGAACGTTTCCTAACGCTCCTAATTATCAAGGCAAGGCTACAAGAAATCAAGGTCAAAACAAGCTTCCTCCACCACAAGGAAGGCTTGCTTTGGAAGCACCACCAGTAAATGTAGTAGTGGGTTACTATGATATGGATTAAGATAATCTACCCCAATTAGATTTTGATCAGGAAGATGGTGCTGATCTCTTCACAAAGGGTGAAGAAGAGTTGGTTGGCGACTTTAATATTGGGTTCCTAAATTTTGGAGATGAGATAGAACAAGAAGCTGCATATGGTGAATCTTATGATGTTCTCACACAGTCACAAAAATCAATCTAACCATCAACATGTGGCTGATAAAGGAAAGTCAAGGGAAGATCCTCATCCTTCAGTTACCATTGCTAAGAGGTGCACTCCTTTACCTTTTCAACCAAGAGATGTGGCTGGTGACAAACAAGTAAGTACATCAGATTCTCCTACTTCATCGTCAGCACCTAAGACTAGTACCCCTTATGTAAAACCTCAAAATGAGAATATTTCATCTTCTGTAGCTAGTCCATATCAACTTTTTGATATTATAGATCATGCTAAAAAGACAAAGATTCAAATGTTTGAGGTTAAATACCTACAAGCTAATCCTGACCAGTTTGAAAGATTAGCTAAGTTTGTTAAAAACAAATTTGCCCCTGTTGGGCAGGATTCTTCCAAAACCACTCCTATCATCCCTAAAATGAGACCTGCTCAGAGCAATCTAGTTGCCTCTCCTTCAACCACTACATGGAAAATAGAACCTTTTTATATTTCCTTGTTGGTTAATGGCCACAAATTCAGTAACTGTGTCATAGATTCAGGAGCTTCTGATAATGTGATGCCCACCAAGGTAGCCAATGTTCTAGGGTTAACATTGACAAAAAAAATTGGTTGTTGTTTCTCCATGGAGACGAAACAAGTTCCTCTCATAGGGAAAATAAAGGATGCCCAGTTTGCATTCATCACTTTCCCAGAAAAAAGGATTAAAATGACTATCTTGGTAGATGATGTCCCAGCTTCATATGGGATATTGCTGGGGCAGAATTTCTATAAGGATGTGGGTGAAGAGACCAATATGGATTGGTCTAAAGCTAGAATAATTGTCAAAGGTATTATGCAAAAACTTCATCTTGAAAGGGAGGCCAAGTACACAGTGACAAAATCTAAGGATCCAAAAGCTCAAATTCTTTTTGAGTCTTTTGGTATGGGTACTTGTTTCTTGACCACTAATGAAGATCTTGAGTCATTGGATAATGCTTCAAATGATGGTCTAGAAACAGATGAATCATCCTCTTCAAGCGAAGAGATTTTGCAACTGAAAGGAAATAAGATTTCCAAAGGATTGGTTTCTCTAGAGAAACTTTTTGATAAGCATGATCGCTTTATCAAACGACAACAAAAATTGGGACTGAATTCATCAGCAGAATTTGGTCAATTCAATCTAGGTACATAAGAATATACCAGAATGGTAAACATTGGGAAATGTTACTCATTCAATAATTAAAAAAAAAGGATGGAATGCATTTTTTGCTGCCTCATGATAGACAACATCTGAATCTTTTCTCAAAGTGAAGCAATAGATAAGTTTGTGAATATTTGTATTGTTTTGAGTCTTTTTCTTTTATGTATTTTTGTGTCTTTTTGTTATGTCGCCTAACTCTATGGCCCAATGTATGGATGAAGGCACTTAGAGGCTAGAATTCTTCTCCCTTTGATCATTTCAAAGGATGATCGAAGGAAGCTCCCCAGTTAGAGCCAATTGTTATCCTCAAATTCAGCAACACTTAATTTGTAGGATGACCCCTACGAAACTTGTATGCTTCATAGCCTACAACACTAAGCACATGGAACAAGACAATCACATTTGTCTTCATGCATGATCTCCTAGTCTTGGAACATCCTTTCAAGCGTTAACTTATGTTGGTTTTTTAAAATTTGTGAAACAAGTCCAATTGCAAATTTCACCCTTTTGAGAGTTAGTAAATTTTTTTGTAGATGCACGATCGACATTTTTTACCGCCACTGCATCTTAGGAAATTTTTACATGCACGATCAGAAAATTTTGCTGACTCTACATGTTTTCCTTCCATGTTGCACGATTGGCAAATTTTGTCGACCTAGTAACTTTTAGTTCACATGAAGTGCCATTAATGCACTTCAATAATGGTATTTGGGGGTTTTTAAAGGCGTTTTTATTGTTTTATTTTTATTATCTTTCTCCCTCAATTCTCCTTCATCCCCCTGCATCGTTGAAGAGTGCTTACTTCTATTTTGTGCATAATTCATGAGTGGATTCAAAAAGCTATCCGACTACACTGTCGCTTTCATCTTTTCATCCGAGTATGTGTATCTTTTAGTTTGTATTTCTCTTCTTTCTTTTACGTTGTAATGTTTTTGTTTTGAGTTTTTTGGGTTTGCTAAATTTTTGGCTTTGTTCATTTAAAATCTTTCTATGTTCCACCTTTTAAAATATTAAAACCTTAGTGATGAAACCCTAGGAATCTCGTTTTTATTTTTTCCTATTTGTCGTGTTGAGTCGGGTTTGATTTCGGGCTTCTCCTTTCGTGGATCGATCGGTGTTTTTCACCGATTGATCATTTTTAATCGACCTCCCATCAGCACTGAAAACTACCATCAATTCCTAAGTTTTTTGTTTTTATGCATAGTCATGGGTTTTTATTGACCATACACTAAAGTTTAGTTTGTTTCCCTTTATGCATGGTCGATGAAATTCGCTGACCCTGTAGCGACCATACCATACCAACCTTACACCTTGTATGAATATTAACCACCATGCATGGTCAGTGAATTTTGCCAACCCTACATATACTTTGTGATTTTACCCACATGCATGGTCGGCAAAATTTGCCGCCCATGCAATCACTTCGAAGTCATTTACTTGCAGTGTCGGTAAAATTTTCTGCCCATGTAGTCACTTCAACAAGCTGATCTACCTTGTAATAACTGCAAAATTTGTTGACCATACATATCCTTCCAAAAGCTTTGCTCTATGCACGATCGACAAATTTTGCCGAACCTACACACTTGCAAATTTTACCCATATGCAAGGGAGGAGAAAATTGCTGACCTTGCACAAAACCAATGCATCTTTTCACATGCAAAGGCACTGAATTTTAGCACTCTTACATTCATTTTCCCAAAATTTCTCTAACGCTGGGAAATTTTCTCATTTCAACCAATTGCTTGCTTTTGCTCAGTTTTTTGCCTCCATTGTGCTCTAGCCCCTCAAATATCATGCTATTGCTCAAAATTTCCCCATCATTGCAGTTTCCAATCAAGCAAATTTTCCTAACACTGCAAAACCTTGAATTTTGTGTTGTAATCTTTTGTGCACGTATTTTGAGATTTGTGTTTCAATAAGGATAAATTGTTGGATATTCAGCGGACTTTGGACAATCTCAAAGTGTTCCTGGGAAGGTATGAGAAAGCTTGTCGCACCGTGAAGGATTCAATAACAAGGGTCCTTGCCATTTCTAAACATACTTTAGGACCAGATACTGAGGAAATGCAAGCAATGATGAAGTATGCAGATTTCATGAAAAGGATGGTGGAGAAAGTTGAACATGCCTTAGTTTATTTTTCAATATTTTCATGCTTTTTGTATTTTGTTCCAGACATATTTACATGTATTTTTCCAATATGTAATTACATGTAAAAATAGAGAAGTCCTAAATCAATTTGGGCTTTTGTGTTGAATAAGTCAAAGTAGTTATAGATTTCCTATTTTTGCTCTCGGCCTCTCCCTATAAATAAAGAGGGCCTCTTATGTAAATATCACCTTTTAATCTTTGAAGCGAAGCTTTGCCAATTTTTTGAAGCATATTTGAAATTTTGTGTTGAAAGTGAAAATCAAGAACTATCAATAAAAGAAGCGAATTTATCTCCAACCTTTGTTTTGGGAATACATTTGTTGTATGAAAGAGTGTTCTTATGTCTCTCTATTCATATTATCTTGAAGTTGATTTGTAGGTAATTTGGTATTTCATTGTTGAAAGGAAATCAGATTTAATACTGTTAAACTATGTGTTATCGTATTATCTTTGGAGATATATGTTTTGTATATGAGTGTGGTTGAGAGATTGCAGACTTTGTGCCACAAGTATCATCTATATTCTTGTGAGTTTGTGGTGTTGCAAGTTAATAGTATTTGAGCTATAATTTGTTGCACAGATTATTTAAGTGAAATCATCATGGAAAGCGGTAGAAGACTTTGTGCTCCTGTGGATTTTCTAGTTACTCGTATGTGCTGGTATCTTTCCTATTATTCTTTTGTCTAACAAAATTATGTATTGGTTATTATTGCTACAATTGGTATTATTTAGTTCCTTAGCCACTGTAATCATCAAGGTCTTTATTGTAATTTGTTTCTCTTATTCTGAAGAAAGAGAATATGTTAATGGAAATGCCCTCATGGATAATTGTAGTGTAAATAAGCATAATTTAATTATTAGTTGATTCAGATAGCAATAAGAAGGGATCTTCCCCTTTTTGAGAGGAGAGATTTAACCTCATCATACTATGGTTGATATAACCATTTTGTCCTCAGTTAGTTGAGAATAAAATATTCACCTAACAAATATCTTGCAATCCAAGTATGATATTGAGTGGAAACTCACCTGAGATGTTTACTTGGTAGTTCCACACCTTTTGGGAAAATTGCGAGTCCATTTGAGCTCAAATGTAGAGTTACTAAAAATAGTAATCCCTGTCATTTTTAGTCCCTTTTGAAACTTTGAAATTTCTAAACCATTCTTCAAGATAAAGGGTATTTGAAAAGACCAAAACTGGGAAGAATAGTAACCTTTTGTAGTTGCAAGGTTGAGACACCTTTCCTAACATATATATGTACATACATACATACAAACATACATATATGTACATATATATATGTATATATGTACATATATATGTATATTTATATATGTACATATAAATATACATACACACACACACACACGACAATGCATATTGTTGTTGATTACATATTTATCATGGTCTATTGTACGAAGGAGTTGCTAGAGGCAAAAGATAGAAGTGGTTGGACTAATCTCATGTTTTGTCTCCCTCCAGACAGACTAGGGCTCTAACAAAGGTATCTTTTTAGTCTGCCTGTAGTGTTTTTTGGTATTCCATATATATGTATATATTACATATATGTATATGTATATTCATATATTACACAGATATATCTATATATATCATGTAATACATATATACATATATACATATGACAATGCATATTGTTGTTGATTACATATTTATCATGGTGTATTGTAGGAAGGAGTTGCTAGAGGCAAAAGATACAAGTGGTTGGACTAATCTCATGTTTTTCCTCCCTCTAGACAGACTAGGCCTCTAGCAAAGGTATTATTTTGGTCTACCTATAGTGTTTTTTGGTATTACATATATATGTATACATAAATACATACATAAACACACACACACAATGTATATATATGTATGTATATGTACATGTATATGTATATATATTGTGTAATATATATAATATATATTATATATATTACACAATATATATACATATACATGTACATATACATACATATATATACATTGTGTGTGTGTGTTTATGTATGTATTTATGTATGTATGTATATATATATATATTACATAATATATATACATATACATGTACATATACATACATATATATACATTGTGTGTGTGTGTTTATGTATGTATGTATGTATGTATGATAATGCATATTATTGTTGATTACAAATTTATCATGGTGTATTGTAGGAAGGAGTTGCTAGAGGTAAAAGATACAAGTGGTTGGACTAATCTCATGTTTTGTCTCCCTCTAAACAAACTAGGCCTCTAGAAAAGGTATCATTTTGGTTTGCTTGTAGTGTTTTTGTTGTCCCTTTTGTTTTTAAAATCACAACATTAATATGATTGGAGAGAGCTTACTCTCTTTTACACTTTTCTTTGTCCACCTTATAAGCAACATTTTGGTTTTTCTTTTTCCCGGTATGCTTTATTGGTTTTTCTTGGCCCTTAGAATGTTCCTTGCTTTTCATTTTTGGGTAGTTGCCAGTGTGGAGAAATAAAATAGCAACATCATTCAATTGTTTAAATTTTTAACTCTTGTTGTCATGCCCCCTTGTTTATGAGACATTTGCCTCTATAGTTTGGCCTTTAATTTTTGCACGTTTTATTTCTAGTTTGCAAGATTTCCTTTTCTTTTCATGTGAAAAAGTTTCTCTTGCTTATGGTCCAAGACTTGACCTAGCCATTGCTAGTGGGTCATTTTCCACGTTTAGAAGTGGTAAATAACATTTTTACAGATTGTCAAGGGCTTTATAACCTTCATTTCCCCTACAAAGGAAATAAGCCATGTGGATATGATGTGTCCTTCACTACATCCATTTCAATTTCTATCTTTATGCTTTGAACATATTTTATTCTCTTGCAACCATGGGGCATGGAAGCAAGGTTGGTAAGAGGGAAAGGCATAGGCAAGGCATCAAGCCCAAAGTTGTAGAGTGTGAGGTGGAACCTTGTAGCACTTAATCCAATGTAGTGGAAGCAATGGAATTAGATTGAGATACCCTTGTCATTACTATTAAGTGGCTTAAGTTCTAGCGCAATGATAATGAAGTGGGTTGGTCAGCATCAACAGGGCCTAGCAAGAAGAAAGGGTAGGGCATGAACATCACACACAATCCATTAGCAATAAGAGATTTTCCCTTTGGGTGTGGGCGTAATGCACCCTCTTTGTCGAAAGAGGTTATTAGGGAATACAAATGCATCCACTCAAAAAGTATTGGTCGACATGGAGTATTTGATGAGGAAGAGCTAAAATCTAGGGGGCTTCCAAGATGTAATAAAAAGGAAAAAAATGTGAACCAAATGTTTTTGAACCTTAATAGTTGGAAGTGCTTTTCAAACTATTAGTTTATTAGGAAAATAACTTGATTCTCATGACCCTCTTAGTTGAAAGAGGTTATTAGGGAATACAAATGCATCCACTCAAAAAGTATTAGTTTGCATGCAGTCTTTGATGAGGAGGAGCTAAAAGAGGGGGCTCCCAAGATGCACCCACTTTTTCAAAAGAGGTTATTTGGGAATACAAATGCATCCACTCAAAAAGTATTGGTCCATGAAAGGAAAAATAAAAGAACAAAGGAAAATACTAACTAAGGAGCATTGTTTGAAGTAAAAAAAATATTTTACCATCCAATGAAGAACCATAACTAGAAGCATGCACCAAGATTCAACAATGGAGACAAATATTTTGAAGGGGGAAAAGAAAAGAAAAACCCCAAATGTTCTGTAGATGGCAAGAAGCCTAAAAATGACAAAGAGAGAGAAAGAGCTTTTCAAGCATGAGTGTGTGTGAATGTGATAATGAAATATGAGAAATGAGAAAGAAGCACCTCATAAATAGAGGTGAGAAAGGAGTTGCATGTAACTCCCATATTCCATCTATCACTTATGTGTGTGTAAAGTGTCAATCCTCATAAGGAGGCAACTAAAGCCTAAATATTCCTCCAAGAGGAATATGAACATGAGTCACCCTCACACATTTGTGAGGATACTCAAATAAGACAAAATACATTGTATTATAAATACAAGTATTTATAAGATGTAATTAATAGTCTTTACCAAAGTAAATATTAAGTTTCTAACACCCCCCCTTAATCTTTACTTGGGGAGATTACATCAAATCCATCAATGGGATGTAAGCCTATATTTTTACAATGATGAAATTTTTCTTTACAAAGGGGTTTAGTGAGAATATCTGCAACTTGATATTCACCCTTGCAATACAAAAGAGAAATTTGGTTGTCTTCAATTCTCTCTCTAATGAAGTGATGTTGAAGAGCAATATGCTTGGTTCTTGCGTGAAAAACTAGATTCTTTGCTAAGGTGATGGCACTTTGATTATCACAATACAAAGGAGTAGACTCCTTTTGAGGTAGACCAAATTCTTCAAGCAATCTTCCTAACCATAGTGCTTCTTTAAATGCATTAGTACAACCTTTATATTCAACTTCAGTATAGCCAAGAGAAGTGGATTGTTGCTTCTTACTATTCCATGATATTGCACTTGATCCAACAAAGAAACAATAACCACAAGTAGATCTCCCATCATTGGGATCACCTCTTAAATCTGATTCAGTATAACCATATAAAGAAAATTTACAATTTGCATCATAAAAAAGACCAACATTAATGGAACCTTTAATATATATTAAAATTTTTTTTTGCAACTTTAAAGTGTGTTTGTTGAGGTTTAGACATAAATCTAGAAACTAAACCAACACTAAAGGAAATATCAGGTCTAGTTAGAGTTAAGTAATTTAAGCTTCCAACTAGTTGCCTATATAAAGTAGAATCAACAAAAGGAGTTTCCATATCAACCATTAATTTTGTTCCTAATTCACAAGGAGAAGAAACACAATTAACATCATTCATTTTACATCTAGCTAAGAGATCTTGAGCATATTTGTGTTGAGAAAGGATAATACCATTAGGTGTTTGCCAAATTTCCATACCCAAAAACTAATGTAATAAGCCTAAATCAGTCATTTGAAATTGATGATTTAGTTGAGACTTAGTATCACAAATTAATTTTTTGGAACTACTAGTAAGTATCAAATCATCAACATATAAAATAATGATCACAATATCATTTTCACTATGTTTAATATATAGATTAGGATCATTTTGACTTCTAGTAAATCCTTGAAAAGTAAAGAAAGCATTAATTTTAGAGTACCATTCTCTAGGAGATTGTTTTAAACCATAAATTGATTTCTGTAATTTGCAAACATGATGTTCTTTACCTTTTTGAACAAAACCCAAATGTTGAGACATATAAATTTCTTCATGCAAATCACCATTTAAAAATGCACTTTTAACATCCATTTGATGAATAGGCCAATGCATATGAGAAATATAAAGCTATAACTAATTTAATAGTTGGCATTTTGGTCGCTGGAGCAAAAGTTTCATTATAATCTAGTCCTTCCACTTGAGAGAAACCTCTAGCTACTAATCTAGCCTTAAATTTATTAATCTCATTATTGGCATTAAACTTAGTTTTATATAACCATTTACATGAAACAAGATTCTTACCATGAGGTAAAGGAACAAGCTCCCAAGTTTGATTTACAATCAAAATATCATATTCATCTTGCATATCCTTTTCCCAATGAGGTTGATGTTTCGCTTGATCATAACTTTGTAGATCATTAGTATCCATAATTTTAGACATTAAAGCATAATTGCAATAATTTGCTTCTCTAGCCTTATATGTATCCATTCTAGTTAAAATATCATCACTTTCTTGAACAAATTTTTTGAACCATTTGGGCATATGTTTAGATGTAGGAGTATCATCACTAGAAGAAGAATCATCATGAGAATGTTCATCATGTTCACTATCACTTTGACTAAGAGAAGTATTAGAAAGTTTCAAAGAAGTGTGCAAAGAAGGAGGATTATCCTCAATAACAAGAACATTATGCTATTTTATTTCAGGGTTTAACTGCGTAGTTTTTGAGTCAAACACATGACCCATATTTCATGAGTAGTGGTTCACATGAACCCATCTCCCATGTTAATGAATGGTCCACTTAGCACTCATTGCATCTAGGTGATGCACACAGGGGTGAAGCATCAAGACTTCCCGGGAGGTCACCCATCCCAATACTACTCCAACTCAAGTGTGCTTAACCATGGAGTTTCCCCCAAGATCAAGCCCACTTAGCTTGCTACCCCATTTGCAAAACCTTCAGCAAGTGTTGTGCCTTATGAACCATTCATTATAGAGCCCCTTTAGCTCATCAATTGATAAGTAGGAGATATTTTTCGCAACGTGTCAAATTATGATATTTTATTTCAGGGTTTAACTGCATAGTTTTTGAGTCAAACACATGACCCATATTTCATGAGTAGTGGTTCACATGAACCCATCTCTCATGTTAATGAATGGTCCACTTAGCACTCATTAATGAGCTAAAGGGGCTCTATAATGAATGGTTCATAAGGCACAACACTTGCTGAAGGTTTTGCAAATGGGGTAGCAAGCTAAGTGGGCTTGATCTTGGGGGAAACTCCATGGTTAAGCACACTTAAGTTGGAGTAGTACTGGGATGGGTGACCTCCCGAGAAGTCCCGATGCTTCACCCCTGTGTGCATCACCTAGATGCAATAAGTGCTAAGTGGACCATTCATTAACATGAGAGATGGGTTCATGTGAACCACTACTCATGAAATATGGGTCATTGTTTGACTCAAAAACTATGCAGTTAAACCCTGAAATAAAATATCATAATTTGACACGCTGTGAAAAATACCTCCTACTTATCAAACAAGAACATTGTTTTGAGAAGAATCATTGTTAACAACTTTAGAACAATCATGAACACCATTTCTAGCAATGCATACATCTCTAGCAACTTTAACTTTATTAGTAATAGGATTATAAACTCTATAAGCTTTAGATTGATCATCATACCCAACAAAAAATTGAGAAGAAGATTTAGAATCTAATTTGTGCCTTTTTTGTTTAGGTTTATGAACAAAAGCAATTGAGCCAAAGATTCTTAAGTGCTTAAGATTAGGTTTCCTACCGGACCAAGCCTCTTCTAGAGTGATATCCTTTAAGACTTTGGTTGGAGTTCTATTAATAATATAAGTAGCACAAAACATAGCTTTAGCCCAAAATTTATAAGACATGTTTTTAGCATGTAACATACATCTAGCCATTTTAACAATAGTTCTATGCTTCCTTTCCGCTACACCATTTTGTTGAGGTGTATAGGTGTATAGGGTATTGAATATGTGAATAATTGAATTTAAAAAACTTAATTAAAAAGGATTTATTATATTAAATTTTTTATTGAATTAAAAATGAATTAAAAAACCTATATTAAAAAAAATAAAAAAAAGTTTAAAAACCCATGGGGCCAAAGGGCATGGGGTAATGTTTGCAAGTTGAGGAGCACAAAGATGAGCATTATGTGCGAGGGCTGACAGAGGGCTAGGCTCTGAAGGGGGAGTGAGGGCCTTAGGCTCCAAAGGGGGAGCGGGGGCCTTAGGCTCCCCACAGTCTCCCTTGGACTTGCGGGCCCTGAAGGCCTCGACCTTGAGGGGTCCATAGTCTCCAAGAGGTTGTGGCCTCTTCAATGACCGCCAAATTTAAGGAAGCTCTAAAAAATTTAAGGAAGCTCTAAAACAACAAAACCTACAACCTACAGGTAGGGCAAAATCCCAAATTCAAGAAAAAAATGATTAATAAAATAGTTTTTTTTTGTGAAACCCTAGATTTTTTAATAAAACCAAATTTGAAATTGTAGCATGCAGGGCTAAAGTCCTAAAAAAACTATTTGTTTTATAAACAAGAAAGATGTTTTTAATAGATAGAGATTCAACAACCAGGGATTGGGGCCCTAAATATATATATTTTAAAACTAAATATATATTTTTTGAAAATGAAATCTACACAGATCCATTAAGGACAAATTCAAAAAAGTTTCAAAAAAGAAATGAATAATAATTTTTACACAGATTTGCAAATAAAATGAAGTAAAGGGTTAAAACTCTTGTTCTTGCACATATAAATAAATATGCTTCTCTTTTCTCAATCTAAAATTTCTCCAAGGTGAATGCTTCAAAAGAGGATGGAAACCTTCAACAATTTAACTCACAACTTGGATTAGTATAACCTACTCTGATACCATGAAAGGAAAAATAAAAGAGCAAAGGAAAGTACTAACTAAGGAGCATTGTTTGAAGTAAACAAATATTTTTCCATCCAATGAAGAACCATAACCATAAGCATGCAGCAGGATTCAATAATGGAGACAAAGATTTTGAAGGGGGAAAAGCAAAGAAAAACCCCCAATGTTATGTAGATGACAAGCAGCCTAAAAATTACAAAGAGAGAGAGACAGAGCATTTGTGAATGTGAGAATGGAATATGAGAAATGAGAAAGAAACACCTCATAAATAGAGGTGAGAAAGGAGTTGCATGTAAGTCCCATATGCCATCTATCACTTATGTGTGCAAAGTGTCAATCCTCATAAGGAGGAGACTAAAGCCTAAATATTCCTCCAAAAGGAATATGAACTTTAGTCATCCTCACACGTGTGAGGATACTCAAATAAGACAAAATACATTGTATTATAAATACAAGTATTTATAAGATGCAATTAATAACCTTTACCAAAATAAAGATTAACTTTCTAGTAGTCTGCATGGAGTCTTTGATAAGGAGGAGCTAAAAGAGGGGGCTCCCAAGATATAATAAAAAGGAGAAAATGTGAACCAAATATTTTAAAACCTTAATAGTTGGAAGCACTTTTCAAACTATCAATTTATTAAGATAATAACTTGATTCTCGTGACTTCTTGGCCAGTATGGAATCACTTGTTGGAGTTTTATCCATGTCCCCAACAAATTTTGACAATTTCCTTAAATCTGCTAAAATTCAACAGTGCATCTAACAAGCCTGAACTTCTTGATGAAACTCCATTTTTAGTGTTTTTTCCTCAAATCAACTCTCTACTAAAAGAGTTTCAAATGGCTATAAATAGAATTATTACAACACGAAATTATATGGTTCTTACCAATTCATTATTACATGTGAGATTAGGTTTCATGTTCACATGGCTATACACTAGTCAATTTTTTTTTTTGTAAACTTGATAACAAGTAAAAAGCAATACTTTCATCTATCATTGTATTAGAAATTAGAGAGCAGTATATCAAATATCAAATGCTTCCTTTGTTTTTGGTACTCAGGGAACAATATTTTTTCATTATAACATATAATCTCAATCAAAGTACAAAAATTGTATCTATGTATGTATAATCGTATTTGCTTGCAATAGAACTCATGCAATGGCCTAGTCTAACATTTATTATAATAATTCTAAACACTCTTTACTATGAGATATCAATGATCAACATTATCAAATTACATTTTGTGTATTTATTTGATTATAAATGCCTTTTTGTTTGTATCATGGTGTTTGCAAACTTTGCATTGGTAAGTACTCCAAATCACATAGTAGCAACCCCATTTTTTTCACTTTTAACACTGTGTCAACTGGATGATAATCTATTTGGTATCCCAGTGTAGGATGAGTATTTATAAGCTATATTTTGAGAGAAAAAGACTATACTTGTTTATTATACGCTCTTTCACTTGTATGTGAATGAAATTATTAAAAAATGTGTGTTCATTTGGATGGCTCAATACAAACTATGATTTTGAAGAGTAGACTTATAGTATTTATATTCATGCTCTTGGAGTGGTTCATAATTTGGGTCTAAATGAAGAACTATTTGATAACAGGTGCCTGTGATGGCTATTGTGGTTCTTATTCAAGTCCATTCGTAGGTGATTTCTCATAGTAGAAACCTCATCTTTTTGTTACTCGTTGTGTGATTAATTGGATTTTAGCTACATAATAGATTATCGACATTACATTGTTCTAGATTTTGTAACATTGTAATTCCAAATTAGCACAGTTAGTTGACTCAGATCTTCTTTTTGCTTCAACTTGTTGTTTTGATTTAGAAATCTATTTTATAAAAATCTAAAATTTATTATGTAGGATGATAGGTTTTAGATTTATATTAATTTCAGTTATTTTAGATGTATATTGATTTTATAAGTTTTATGTTCGAGTTTCCACTTGTTTTATATTTTAGGGATTAAATTGCTTTAGATTTTCAAACATTGCAATTCCAAATTTTTACAATCAACTCAGATTTTCATTTTACTTTAGATTGTTTGTTTCAATCTAGATCTCTATTTTCAAAAAATCCTGTGGTATTCCCTTAATCTTATAGTGTATACAGGGTTATGAGTAGTCAGCTTGTGGCTACCTTAACTCTTAATTAAGTTATTTGATCATTATTATGTTCTTATCTAGTTAATTAGGTCAGTCTAGGTGTTATATTTTGGTATCTAAGTCAGCCTAGGTGTTATCCAAGACATAAGTAGGATATATATAGGAGGTAGTGAGTGTTATTTGATCATCATATTGTGAATTGTGTTCTTCATTGGAGAATTTTGGAGGTTGCCTCCTCGAAGTGGCTTATTAATACCATGTATTTAGGTCAATGCACAAAGATGGGGGACTAAAAACTGGCCACAACCACTTTTTGGTCCCATATGAGCTATGATGAGAGCACATTATAACATGCTCGTGTTATGGCTTAGTATTACTGAGCCGAAAATGTGAGCACATTATAAATCAAAATAAAAGCAACAAAAAGTGAAACCTACATCTCATATACAAAAATTAGCCATAGGTTTCACTTCTACTAGCGTGAGTGTGTTATAGGAGAGATTGAAACAACAATTTCAAAGGGCAATTGACAATTTCACCATGCTGCCTCGCCAATCCCACTCTCGAGGATGTTGTGCATGAGGTGTAGAGGGTGTAGCAGTTGAACAAGGTAGGGTTTGATTGTTGTTTTGTGAATTTGAAAAGAAAATTTTAATTCTACAATATTTTGATTGGATTTTTATCTTGAATTTTCAGCCAATGAGCCACCACAAAACCCTAATCTAGTAGAGGAGGCTCAAAACAAGCCCCCTCAAACTAAGGAGAACCCTCAAAACCCTCCACCTTCATGTCCTCACCATCAAAGAGACACACAAGAAAACTATTTAGGGTGAATTGAGGAAAACAAAAAACAACTTGAAACCCTAATTGAAACATTAAATACTCCAAATGCAAGCACCAATCGTAGGAGAGCCCTTGCCAAGTCATTAGAGGTCATTGTTTCTCATATTGAATTGGTGACAAACCAAATCACCAAATGGAATGACTATAGGGAGAGGAGTCAACAATACTATGCTGACAAATTATCTTACAAACAAGTTAAGGACAAAAAAATTACAAAATCTCAATTATGTTCACATTTTATCAATCCTAAAACTGGCTGAACACTAGAAGAGAGTTGCAAATGGTTCCTGATTCATTGGTGTGTGCATGATGGTATATCCCAAAATTTTTGGGATAGATGGTACATGGTCTTTGATGAGCGTCCTTGTAATAACAATGAGGTGCCACAATATTTCTTGTGGAAAATCTATTGTGAGTTCATCCTCAACTAGATTCCTAATTACTTTGACATTTAAGAGTTCCACGATAGAGGTGGTGGCTCTGGCCAAGATAGATAGGGGCACATCGAGACCAGAACCACGTACCTAGACCCCTTATGAGGCTAGCACATATCTCACTCCCTTTGGCTTTGAAGGAGAGTGTTGAGGTGTAGACACTATATTCATTGAGTTCTCTCGCCCAGTCTCTAACACAACATGGTGATGATCTTACCCAGGTCGATGAGGGTGAGAGCAGTAGGTGTCGTTGGTCCCCACATCTTTGTAATTCATGTGGGAACTTGTATTATTATGGGACCTAGGACTCTCACCATTTAGGCAATCTAGATGATGTTGTAGAGTGTCAGGACACTGCGACGCAGGGGTAGCAGCCAATGATGGACACATCCATATTGGATGATATTGCCCTCATAGATGTCGTCTTGTAGGATATGTTTGGTATTGAATCCTAGGTAATTTTTTACAAGGTTCAACATGATTTAATATATTTGTATTTGAAATTTCTAATTAATTATATGAGTATCTATATTATAAGTCAAAATTAATGTATGTAATTGTTTACACTATGAAATTCTAGGATCAAAGTATTCATCCTACATCTGTTAGTTGTCCAGTGCAGGGTTATGAGAGGAGGTTGAGTCAAAAGGTATGTAATTTATCATAAGATCACAAATATAGCACATATATCAATGGTAATCTTATTTAGTGACAATTTGATGATGAACAGGGAGCTTTACCACCACCACCACAATTTCCTTGATCCCCTACATGCAGAAGCACTTTCATTGAGGTAAATTTTACCATTTGTAATCATTATGCATTTAAATAATGTTATGTATCTATTTTGGTCAAATAACCTTGAACTCTATTTTTAGATGTTGAATATGGAGACTCCTCATCTTCGTTAGTCAGTACAGGTGGGCATTGCTGCAACTGTTTTGTCTACAAATACTTTGATTGAGGTATGAGCCAATAACATGTAAATGTCATTTTATATTTCTTATTTTCTCTCATGTAATTTAATGTACATAAATGATATTCATGTTTAATCAATTTTACTTCTTCATGCTTCTCACAGGAGCTCACAATTCCAACCCATCCAACTACAGATGAAGAGAGACAAAAAATGATTGAGAGGGATCACCAACTAGCGGTAAGTGATTGATTACATATGCCATGTTATATATTTCAATTTTTCTATATTAATGTGGATATTGTTTGATTGTATTAACATGTGGAGCTAAAAAAATCTTTGTCAAGGAGGTCTAGTCGATGGGAGAGAGAGGATGAGTCACTGATTGACTCTCCATCTTCATTGCCAAGCAAGGGCCATCGATTATTTGATATTAGTTCATAGGAAATTTGATTTTGGGACATTTTTTTGTATGCCTAGATGGCTTTGTATACATACTTTTGTATTTTACCGATGCATATCTTTGTATATGTTTGTATGGCTTTGTTTGTACATGCCTATATGGCTTTATATATACACTATATGTTATTTTCATGACATTATGTAATGAAATTTTACATTAAATATAATATGATGATCAATTATGGTTATAGGATATATATTGTATCATGCTTAAAAGTTTTGATATTGCGTACGTGTTCTTCAATGTTTCCATGAAATGATATTATGTTTAATTATAGTTCAATATATGTGTCAAGAATGGTTTGATTAATTCAAATATTTTGACAGCATCCTTGCAAAATACATTTTGTGCATATCTTGAAATAATTGCATTCCATGAGACTGCATTTATTTGAAGCATCATGTCAAACAATTCACGCGCCTTGTCTATGCTTCTACACTTTGCATACATGTCTACAAGGGCAGCTGTAAATACAACATGTGACAAAATTCTTATATCCTTTATGCTTTGATGGTTGTACACACTCTGTTCTGAAGATTCCATTTTGGCATAGGCAAGGAGGATGTTGGATAAGGTTGTGGAATTTGGCTTGACACCTACCAATTGCATTTTCTTGAAAGTTTCTTTAAAGCCTTATCAAAAAATCTATTTTGTGCATATCTTGCAATCATTGCATTCCATGAGACAACATTTCTTTGAAGCATTGTGTCAAACAATTCATAAGCCTTGTCTATGCTTCCACACTTTGCATACATGTCTACAAGAGCAACTACAAATACATCTCACAAAATTCCTATATCCTTTATGCTTTGATGGCTATCCATACCCTGTTCTAATGATCCTAATTTGGCATAGGTAGGGAGGATGCTTGCAAAGGTTATGGAATTTGGTTTTACACATGCCAATTGCATTTTCTTGAAAGTTTATAAATCCTTTCCAAAAAATCCATTTTGTGCATATATTGCAATCATTGCATTCCATTGGACTGTGCATTTCTTTGAGGCATCATGTCAAATAGTTCATGTGCCTTGTCTATGCTTCCACACTTTACATACATGTCTACAAGGATAGCTGCAATTACAACATGTGAAAAAATTCCTATATCCTTTATGCTTTGATGGCTGTCCACACCCTATTCCGAAGATCCCATTTTGGCATAGGCAAGGAGGATGTTGGATAAGGTTGTGGAATTTGGTTTTACATGTGCCAATTGCATTTGCTTGAAAGTTTATTTTGTGCATTTGCTTGAAAGTTTCTAAAGCCTTTTTGAAAAAATCCATTTTGTGCATATCTTGCAATCATTGCATTCCATGAGACAACATTTCTTTGAGGCATCATGTCAAATAGTTCATGTGCCTTGTCTATGCTTCCACACTTTGCATACATGTCTCCTAGGGCAGTTGCAACTACAACATCTATCAAAATTCCCATATCCTTTATGCTTTGATGGATACATCCATACCCTGTTTTGAAGATCCCATTTGGGCATAGACAAGGAGGATGCTGGCTAAGGTTGTGGAATTTGGTTTTACACCCACCAATTGCATTTGCTTGAAAGTTCCTAAAGCCTTATAAAAAAACCATTTTGTGCATATCTTGCAATCATTGCATTCCATGAGACAACATTTATTTGAGACATCATGTCAAACAATTCACCTACCTTGTCTATGCTTCATCACTTTGCATACATGTCTTATAGGACAATTGCAACTACAACATCTGACGAAATTCCCATATCCTTTATGCTTTGATGGATGTCCATACCTTGTTTTAAAGATCCCATTTGGGCATAGACAAGGAGGATGATGGCTAAGGTTGTGGAATTTGGCTTTACACCCATCAATTGCATTTGCTTGAAAGTTTCTAAAGCCTTATCAAAAAAACAATTTTGTGCATATCTTGCAATCATTGCATTCCATGAGACCATTTCTTTCAGCCATCATGTCAAATAGTTCACACACCTTGTCTATGCTTCCACACTTTGCATACATGTCTCATAGGGTAGTTGCAACTACAACATTTGACAAAATTCCCATATCCTTTATGCTTTGATGGATGTCCATACCATATTCTGAAGATCCCATTTGGGCATAGACAAGGAGGATGCTGGCTAAGGTTGTGGAATTTGTCTCTACACCCACCAAGTTAATTTGCTTGAAAGTTTCTAAAGCCTTACCAAAAAAACCATTTTGTTCATATCTTGCAATCATTACATTCCATGAGACAACATTTATTTGAGCCATCATGTCAAACAATTCACGTGCCTTGTCTATGCTTCCACACTTTGCATACATGTCTCATAGGGCAGTTGCAACTACAACATTTGACGAAATTCCCATATCCTTTTTGCTTTGATGGATTTCTATACCCTATTCTGAAGATCCCATTTGGGCATAGACAAGGAGGATGCTGGCTAAGGTTGTGGAATCTGGCTTTACACCCACTAATTATATTTGCTTGAAAGTTTCTAAAGCCTTATAAAAAAAATTGTGCATAACTTGCAATCATTACATTCCATGCAACATTTATTTGAGGCACATGTCAAACAGTTCACATGCCTTGTCTATGCTTCCTCACTTTGCATACATGTCTCATAGGGCAGTTGCAACTACAACATTTGATGAAATTTCCATATCCTTTATGGTTTTATGGATGTCCATACCCTGTTCCAAAGATCCCATTTGGGCATAAACAAGGAAGATGCTGGCTAAGGTTGTGGAATTTGGATTTACACCTGTTAATTGCATTTGCTTGAAAGTTTCTAAAGCCTTATCAAAAAAACCATTTTGTGCATGTCTTGAAATCATTGCACTCTATGAGATAACATTTCTTTGATCCATCATGCCAAACAGTTCACGTGCCTTGTCTATGCTTCCACACTTTGCATACATGTCTCATAGGGCAGTTGCAACTACAATATCTAACAAAATTCCCATATCCTTTATACTTTGATGGATGTCCATACCCTGTTCCGAAGATCCCATTTGGGCACAGACAAGGAGGATGCTGGCTAAGGTTGTGGGATTCATCTTTACACCTACCAATTGCATTTGCTTGAAATTTTCTAAAGCCTCATCAAAAAGTCCATTTTGTGCATATCTTGCAATCATTGCATTCCATGAGACAACATTTCTTTGAGCCATCATGTCACACAATTCATGTGCCTTGTCTATGCTTCCACACTTTGCATACATGTTTCATAGGGCAGCTATAGCTACAACATCTAACAGAATTCCCATATCCTTTATGCTTTGATGGATGTCCATACCCTATTCAAAAGATCCCATTTGGGCACAAACAAGGAGGATATTGGCTAAGGTTGTGGAATTTGTCTTTACACCCACCAATTGCATTTGCCTAAAAGTTTCTAAAGCCTTATCAAAAAATCCATTTTGTGCATATCTTGCAATCATTGCATTCGATGAGACAACATTTCTTTGAGCCATCATGTCAAACAATTCACATGCCTTGTCTATGTAGTATGCTTCCACACTTTGCATACATGTCTCATAGGGCAGTTGCAACTATAACATCTAACAAAATTTCCATATCCTTTATGTTTTGATGGATGTCCATACCCTATTTCAAAGATCCCATTTGGGCACAAACAAGGAGGATGCTGGATAAGGTTGTGGAATTTGGCTTTACACTCGCTAATTGCATTTGCTTGAAAGTTTCTAAAGCCTTATCAAAAAATCCATTTTGTGCATATCTTGCAATTATTGCATTCCATGAGACAACATTTCTTTGAGCCATCATGTCAAATAGTTCATGTGCCTTGTCTATGCTTCCACACTTTGCATACATGTCTCATAAGGGCAGTTGCAACTACAACATCTGACGAAATTCCCATATCCTTTATGCTTTGATGGATGTTCATACCCTATTTCGAAGATCCAATTTGGGCATAGACAAGGAGGATGCTGGCTAAGGTTGTGGAATTTGGCTTTACACCCAGCAATTGCATTTGCTTGAAAGTTTCTAAAGCCTTATCAAAAAAACATTTTGTGCATATCTTGCAATCATTGCATTCCATGCAACATTTCTTTGAGGCATCATGTCAAAAAGTTCACATGTGCCTTGTCTATGCTTCCTCACTTTGTATACATGTCTCATAGGGCATTTGCAACTACAACATTTGATTAAATTCCCATATCCTTTATGGTGTTATGGATGTCCATACCCTATTCCGAAGATCCCATTTGGGCATAGATAAGGAGGATGCTGGCTAAGGTTGTGGAATTTGGCTTTACACCATCCAATTGCATTTGCTTGAAAGTTTCTAAAGCCTTATAAAAAATCCATTTTGTGCATATCTTGCAATCATTGCATTCCATGAGACAACATTTATTTGAGCCATCATGTCAAACAGTTCACACGCCTTATCTATGCTTCTACACTTTGCATACATGTCTCACAGGATAGTTGCAACTACAATATCTACAAAATTCCCATATCCTTTATGCTTTGATGGATGTCTATGCCCTGTTCCAAAGATCCTATTTTGGCACAGGCAAGGAGGATGTTGGCTAAGGTTGTGGAATTTGGCAAGAAAATTTGATATGCATCCTTGAATTCACTCATAATTCATAAATTTATCATACAATTACCTATGTGGGCCCCATTAGTGATCTCATAAAATTAGTGAAAGGTAATAACCAAGTAGGTAATGGCCTCCAGTAGCATCGACCCGCCCAACCCGATGTGTTGGCGTAGTCGGTTTAGCCCCACGAGGTGGGAAGAAGAAAATATGCATGTTGGTACCTTTTCACTGCCCTCAAATGATGCATTTTGCAAGAATGCATACGTTGTTGGCACAGTCAAACAATTTGGAGTTGACCAAAACTGAGACAAGGTATGGTAGAGGGACTCGATGTCCACCTATAGGTCTAGACAAAACATTTGTAGGTGCCATAGATTGAGAGAAAAGGCAGGCGAAAGTTTTTCAACTTTTTGCTCTTTAGGCTCTTTAGAGACTCCTAGTGCAACATAGCCTAGAATGATCAAGAGACCTGGGAAATGAACTGAGGACCCTAGTAGCATTGACCTTCCCATCCCGACGTATTGTCATAGTCAGCTTGGCCCCACATGGTGGGCAGAAGAAAATATGGCTGTTGGCACATTTTCATTGCTCTCAAATGACACATTTGGGAAGAATGCATAAGTTGTTGGCACGGTCAAATGGTATGGAGTTGACCAAAATTGGGATAGGGTATTGTAGAGGGACCCGACATCCACCTGTAGGTCCAGATAGAACATTCATAGGTTTCATATATTGAGAGAAAGGTAGGCAATTTTTTTTCAACTTTTTGCTCTTTGGGCTCTTTAGAGACTACTGGTGTAATGTAGCCTGAAAGAATCAAGAGAATTGGGGAACAAACTGAGGCCTCCCCTATGTCAACCTTCCCACCTAAATGTTTTGGCATAGTCAGTTCGGTCCCACGAGACAAAGAATACAAAATATGGCTCTTAACAAGTTTTTGTTGAACGTTAATGACACTTTTTGTAACATTTCATACATCGTCGCTACAATCAAATGGTTTGGAGATAATAAAAACTAGAAGAGGTTATTATGGAGGGACTCTACATGCAGCTATAGGTTTAGACAAAATAGTCATAGGTGCCATAGATTTTGAGTACTAGTCCATCATAGTTTGGCAGGTTTTTGCACTTAGGTCTTTTAAGAGACTTTGTCAGAATAGTGTAGCTCGAAAGGATCAGGAGAATTGTGGAACAAACTGAGGCCTCCCCTAACATTCACCTACCCACACAAATGTTTTGGAACTAACGGTTTGGCCCCATGATGCACGAAATGAAATTTATGCTTGTCGACAACTTTCCATTGAACACAAATGACACTTTTTACAACTTTTGAAATATTGTCACCATGTCCAAATGGAATGAACATTTCAAAAATTGAGAGAGGTTATTGTGGAGGGACCCTACATAACCCTGTAGGTCTAGATAAAATGTTCCTAGGTGCCATAAATTCTGAGAAACAGTCTATCAAAGTTTGGTAATTTTTGGCACTTAGGGCTCTTAAGAGAAAGTGTCGACATAGTGTCGGGAACGATCAGGATAGTTGAGGTGTGAAATAGGACCTTTCCTAGTATTCACCCACCCACTTAGACGTGTTGGTGCTATCAGTTTGGCCCCACGATGCATGAAATGAAATTTATACTATGAGACAACTTTTGATTGAACACAACTGATGCTTTTTGCAACTTTTGAAATATTGTCGCCACGACCAAATAGAATGAACATTTCAAAAATTGAGAGAGGTTATTGTGGAGGGACCCTATGTGACCCTCTAGGTCTAGATGAAATGTTCCTAAGTGCTACAAATTCTGAGAAATAGTTTGTTAAAGTTTGACAATTTTTGGCACTTAGGGCTCTTGAGAGAAAGCATTGGCACAATGCAACAGGGAACGATTGGGATAGTTGAGGTGTGAAATAGGACCTTTCCTAGTTTTCACCTGCCCACCCAGACATGTTGGTGCTATCGGTTTGGCCCCACAATGTAGGAAACAAAATTTATGCTATGAGACGACTTTTCATTGAACACAACTGACGCTTTTTGCAACTTTTGAGATATTATCGCCACAACCAAATGGAACGAACATTTCAAAAACTAAGATATATTATTGTGGAGGGACCCTAAATGACCCTGTAGGTCTAGACAAAATGTTCCTAGGTGCCACAAATTATGAGAAACAGTCCATCAAAGTTTGACAATTTTTGGCACTTAGGGCTCTTAAGAGAAAGCGTCGACAAGAGAAAGCGTCGACACAGTGCAGCCGAGAATGATCAGGATAGTTAAGGTGCAAAATAGGACCTTGCGAAGTGTTCCCTTGCCCATCCAGACATTTTGGCACTGCCGGTTTGGCCTCATGATGCACGAAATGAAATTTATGCTATGAGACAACTTTTCATTGAACACAACTAACGCTTTTTGCAACTTTTAAAATATTGTCAACATGACCATATGGAATGAACATTTCAAAAACTGAGAGAGGTTATTGTGGAGGGACCCTATGTGACCCTAGATGACATAAATAGAGGATGCACTAGAGGACACACTAGAGGACATCAATAGAACTGAAATTAGAGGGCATAAATAGAACTGGAATTAGAGACATGATCATTAAAAAAACAAATATAAATCAGCTATACATATAAATGACATGAGAAAGTTAGTGTACATAATCATACACATAAACAAGAGTGTTGTACATAATCATATACATAGAGATCATACACATGTCATATACTAGCAATCTTTTACAAAACAAGATTAAGCTAGGATAACATTTGAATTACAAGTCAAGATGACATATCATACCATTCTTTCTTCACGGAGTAACTAACATTCATCATTTTGATGATATTTAAGAATGTATCATAGCAATACAAAGAAACTTTTCTAACACTTACAATGCCTTTTAGCTCTCTATATATATAGAAATAAACTTTTCCATACTAAGTTTTTAGAATACATCAATGGCTAAGATTAATTTGATCCCAAGGCTTAGATTTAGTCCTATGATCTGAAGTCAAACTCATTTCATTTTGGCTACAAGAGTTCCCCATCATTGGAATAAGGGTCTCTTAGGATATGGTCAACATTTACAAATGGTGGTAGGCACAATCTCTAGGTTAATTTCACATTTTCTTAACATATCTTCTCAAACCCGCTTGTCTCCTTCACCTAGGTGAATTGGGTATGCAATTTCCAAGTTAACAATTTTAGTTGACAAACATAATTTATTCTATAAAGATCTTCAAATCATTTAATATTCCTTCTTTTATCATAAATCTTCAATAGAAAGGCAACTTCCTTATAGCAATAGAATAATTCGCTACCTTTTTTATCTTCTGTTATTCTCATATTTATAGATAAAATTGTAAGGAGCTTGGTTTTTTGGAACAACAACAAATCAGGTCATCAAATCAGTAATTTTTCCTTTGTTCATCTCATTCTCTTAGCCAAAATTTTGCTTGATCTTGTCTTAGGTTCTTGTTGACCTATTTTTCTCTGCCCAGAGTCAAATAGCCCAACCTAAAAATCTTGTTGAAATTCCTTGAAACTTAGCTCTGTAAGCCTAAAATCCTTCAAATATCAGTGTTTACCTTGTAAAAATCCTTGAAAATTCATCTGGAGAATCCTTGCAAAAAACCTAAAAAAACCCAGAAAATTTGAAGCTCTTAATTTTTGCCCCCTTTTTGGCCTTTATCGACAAAGTTGCAGATTCACGAACTAACACAAAAATGGCTAAGGCATGAAGCTCACCTTTCCCTTTGTCGGCAAATTTCCAAAAACCTGAACTCTTGACCAAGTTCAAAATTTCATGAGTTCACTGACTGGCCGACGACAAAGGTGGGAGGAAAGTTAAAAAAATTGGCTAAGGGAAGTCTTTTCCCTTTATCGGCAATGTTTGCTTTCTGTGAACTTTTGGGAGGTTCATTTTTACACGGGTTCAACATTTTGCCAATAAAGCGACATAGGGGCGAGCTTCTTCAAAATAGTCTAAGGCAAAAAAAATAAAGGAAGCACCTTTGTCGGCAAAGTTTGCAAGGCATGAACTTTTCATAAAGTTTGAAATCTCTGCAATTCGCCAATAGAGCATTTCTCTGACAAGGCAAGGATAGAAGGAGGTTGAGAGGAGTTTGAAAAAAGGAAATTGGGCCAATAAAAGGAAAATGGCTAAGGCATTGTTGGTTCGAAATTCTAAGGTTTCATCGATAGACTTTTGTTGATAAAGCAAAAGTGAAGGCAAAATGGTTCAACAAAACGAAGTTTTGCCGGTAAAGAGATCTAGGTTTGCAAAAGTGACCTTTTACCGACAGGGCAAAAGGCAAGCCCAAATAGTTTGAAAAAAGAATATTTTTCTGACAAAGGCAAAAGGTGATGAATGAAGAAAAGTTATGTGGAGACAAGTTTTGCTGATAAGGCAAAAAGGAGGCAAGGAGAAAAGTTTGGCAAAATGGATTTTTATCGATAAAGAAGAAAAGATAACAAAGTAGGATAGTTTAGAGAAATGGATTTTTGCTGATAAGGGCAAAAATGAAGAAACAAGCCACATTTCAGGAAATGGAAAAGTCATCGATAAAGATGAGAAAATACATAAAGCAAAACATAATGGTTTGTAATAAGTAGATTGTGCAGATAGAGCAACATATAGGCCAAAATCTTGAAATTGACAGAACATGTAAAAACAAAGAATTATAATATATTGTAAACTTTAAATATCTGAATGTAGATATTTAAAGTGTTGTAAAGGATCTGTATAAAGGGATTTTGGAGGGAAAATCTATTTTGATTTTCTACATCAGCCATTAATGCAGAATTTGATCTGCTCAACTACTCCTTTTAGATATTTTTGCATTTATGATTGCAGGTGATGAATCAACTGCTTGCATTGAAGAGGCAAAATATCTCCTAGTTACTCCATGATCAAAGATATTTTAAGCATTGAATTTTAGCAGGTAGACATCCCTTTCGGCAGGGATATTTTTTGACAGGCCCATGGGGCGAATTTATTGATGAAATGATTAAAATCAATGTATTGAATTGCTATATATGCATATTTGTAAGATGTAATGACAATTGGAAAATAGTTGGATACTTTTCATTCTTATGTATTCCAAATAGAGCCCTCCTCTACTGTAACCGTGCCTTTTGTTAAAATACACACTATGTTTTTACCTTTTCTGCCGCTTTAGCTCTGTGTGATTCAGAACTGGTTGTCTATGAATGTTTATTTCCTCTCAACCTAGTTCTTTTCTTTACCTCTGCTAAGAATTTGCTAGATTTGTGTGAATGATCAACTATATCTCTTTATTTTGTGCATTTTCAGTTTTGTGGGAGTTTTATATTCGAACTTGGTGTATCACCTCCATTAATTTACAGTTTTATCCCTCTTCCTCCTTTCCTCAATGGTGGATAGATTAGGTTTAGTCTTAGGAATAGCTGAATCTCTTATTTAGTGAAGGAACTAGCCTCTCTCTAGAGATTTGACCTCCTTGCAGGGTCCCACACCTGGAGGTCATCTCAATGTTTCACTGGATTGTTGAAGACCGTTAAACCTATCCAACATAGGGTGCAAATCTAGGTGATAACAATTTTTGGCATGCCCGGTGGGACCGACTTGATGATCCTTATCATCCATTGAAGAGTTCTAGTGTGCTTTTCATTGCATCTTACCATTCAAGGCAATCTCTCTAACACCATGGTGACTCTACTGATCAAATCTACTGGTGAAAGCAACCCAAGCACCTAAAGAGCTCCAATGAATCAGGATTTCAATGGTATTCCTGGTTTAACCTGCTTTTAGAAGCATTTCAATCACCTGGCGATTCCTTGGTATGAACATATTTCTCTGAAGGGTAGACCTGTTTGCTCTTATTTTTCATGATTGTTTGAATGTTTCCTGTTTCTTAATACTTCAAAAATGTCAAAATTTTATGGGAGTTATGGTTACTCATGCCTCCATATCAACAATTTTAGATCCGAGATACCTCTAGTTTTTTGCCATTCTGCTATGTTTCAGCAGAATATTAGCATCCTTACAGTGCTTACCTCCCATCCGCTCCTGCTATGTCTTCTTGGCAGTGTAATAATGTTTATTACCAACCCCAAGGAGACATTTTTGACCTTAGCCAGTGTAGCTACCCTTCTAATTAGTTCCATGATGTTGACTATGTGAATACCGATGCATTCAAAGAGCTCACAGGCATGTTCCTAGAGCTTAATAGACTTTTAAATGTTATGAAAAGAAAAAGAGAGTATAATCGACTTCAGCTAAATTATGGCCTCAACATCAGAAACATTGGTGATTTGAAGGAGGCGTTGATGGACCTACAGAGGGAGTGAGATGAGTTTCAAGAAATGATAGAGCATACTTGGCAACAGGAGGCCCAAGAAAGGGTTTTTCAAGAAAACCTTGGTATGCGGATTGCAGCTCAAGAGCAACATATGAGGCAAGTAGCCCAATCAGTTCCATCCTCTCCCAGCTCCAAGCAACCCTTTTCTTCTACCCAGTTTTATCCTATAGTAGAGTAGACTCGACTTCATAAGTTCCAAGGTTTCAAAGGCTCTTTTCCTCCATAAGCTCCTATTCCTGTGCAAACTCAGATTATCACTCCCCAGGAACAAATTTGCCTAGAGCCCTCTCCCCTCCAAGAAATTCAAGAAAACATTCAGGCCTCTTTCCCTGACACCATTTCAATATTTAAGGGCGGACTTGTTGTCTACTAGGCTAATTGGGAGAATGAGCCAAAGGTGGAGGTGGATAAAAAAGATATTAATGAGGAACAATCTACTATTCCTATGCTCACAGTGATAGAACTGTTTGAACCTCTTATGCCTGTGAGTACTATTATTTCAGATAGAGGGTTGGGTCCTCTAAATTTTGGTTCTTTTAAGGCTTTCTCTCATGCATCTGATCGATTAAATAGGGATGAAATGCAAAGATTGCATGGGGAGATACTTCAGTTGTAGGGGCAACTTGAGCAAAATCCATTGGAACTACAGTCAAAGGATAGAGGCATAAGGGAGGAGATTTCTCCAATCACTCTAGAGGCTGATGACGCCACTTTGTTTCACAAACTGCCCAGTTGCATTGATGCCAAAGATGGCATGCAAATGTCAACATTAGTTACAGTTTTGGAACAACATGGAGATAATGAACATGATAGTGAGTTGCTGGCATGTGAAGAGGTGCAAGTAGGCATCCCTATAATGAAAAGTACATAGGCTGATAATTCAGACCTGTTTGAGGAGCTCCCGTATTTTATTGAAAACAACGATGTGGAGATTGAACATGGGCATGAACAAATTAAAGATTTGTTCTTGATTATCCGACAAGGATATTAGCTTCTTGGTGGGGAAGATTTCTCCATTGAGCATGTGCATGGCTCATTTTTTGAGCCTAATTTAGAAAATCATGAGCATCATAATCAAAAGGTGGAGGCAGTTTTATGTCCAATTGAGCCACAAGAGCCAGAACATTTAGACTAGTAGTAGAAGGTTGTAGAATCAGAGCATGAACATAAATGCAGTAGTGATGGCTTGCATACCATTTCAGTGGGATTTCCTATCAGGCATTTAGCCCAGTTAGAGACATATTAAAAGGAGTCTTGTTAGAAATTAATCTTTACTTAGTGAAGATTATAATTTATTTGTATTTTATTATTTGGTGTATCATCCCAACACATGTACGGATAATTCACCTCTTTTATTCCTCCTACAGGAATAATCTATTTATGTAATTCCTCCTTTAGAGGAAACATGTGGCACACACCTTATGCAAGATGGCATATGGGAGTTACGGATAACTCCCCTATTCACCTCTATTTAAGAGGTGTTTCCTCCTCTCCTTGAAGTATTCTGGAATCCTTCTTCCCTATTCTTCTTCTTCATTTCTTCTCATTTCACTCATAGAGAAGATTTCTCTCTCTCTCTCTCTCTCTCTCTCTCTGTAATCTTTATTAGGCTTCATGCCATTTGCATAACACAGGGGGTTTTTCTTTGTTTTTCCCCCTTCACAATCTTGGTCTCCATTGTTGCATGCTAGTATTTTTCTCTTATCATTGATTTATTTACTTTGCGTGTTTGATTAGTAGATTGTTGATCCTCTAATCTTCTTTACATGGTATCAGAGCTGCACTACTAATCTCTCTGTGTGAGTATTGTTGATGATTCTGCCATTTTCTGTGTGCGGATACACCTTGGAGACCTTTTGTAGGAACTTGAGAGAAGAGAAGAAACTCTCTGCACATATATATTATTTTTTTTTGCATGCAAATCAAAACCTAGTTTTTTTTTTTAAATACTTTTTTTTTTCCTCTCTGTTTGAAATTTTTTTTGTATGATCCTGTAGCATTTATCAATAGTTTGTAAAATTTTTATAAGACTTCTAAAAAAAAAAATATGTTTTTTTCCTCTTTTAAAAAAATTATTTGCATGCTAAATCCTTTTAAAAAAATTTCTATTTTTTTTTCAAATTATAATTTAAAATCAAATTTTAAAAAAAAAAATTGCAATTTAAAAAAAAAAATTTCTATAGTTTTTTTTTAAATCTACAAAGTTTAACAAAAAAAAAAAAATCTTTTTAATATAAATTAAAACTTAAAAAAAAATTACAAAATTTTTAGGACTTCATAGGCCCTAAAGGCCCCAACCCTGAATTAAAAATTAAAAATTTAAAAAAATACTACACAAAAATTAAAATTTGAAGGCAAACCTCCAACACAAAAACGCTTTTTACCTTAACTCCTGCACATTAAAAAAAAATCAAACCCTATTCTTTTCTTCTTCATATCTAAAAAAAATTTCCTTTTTAACTTTTAGTAATAACTTTCTTTACTTTATATTTTTATGTTAATTTTTTTATTTTTTATTTTTAATATTATATTGATTTTTTATTTAATATATTTTTTTAATTTTTTATTCTCATAATTACTAGTTTTTTTAAGAAACTTTTAATAGTTTAAAGAATTTTTTTTACGGTTTCTTTTTTGAGTTTTAATAATTTTTTTTAAAAATATGGTAGTATAATTTTAAAACTATTAGTTTGTATTTATTTTTTTATGGTTGATTTTTTTAAATTATTATATCTTTTATAATTTTTTAATATAAATTTTAAATTTCTTTTAGAAAATATAAAAAAGGGTTTCTTTTGTAAATGAGGGTTTCCTTTTAATCATAATTTTTTTTAATAATAGTTTTAAAAAATATTATAATGTAGTACATTTTTAAATTAAAAACCTTTAAAAAAATAAAAAGTTAAATTGTTTTTTAATAATTATTTTAGTGTGTGTGTTTTTTAAAAAGTATCATTTTTATAGATCTCGAGTGTATCTATTATTTTTTTTTAACAACAATTTTTGTGGTTAGTTTTTTTAATTTTTTTTTGCTTTTTGTTTAACTATTTAGGTTATTTTTAATTTTAATTTTTTTTTGCCTTTTGTTTACCTAATTAGGCAATTTTTTTTTCTTAAATAGATATTAATTTTTTGCAAAATGTCTACTCTAATTCCTGAAACTAAACTAAACTCGACTAACTATCATTCATGGAAACAACATATCAATTTTATAGTTCGATTTAACCATCTTTTGGATGTAGCTACAAATCCAAAGTCAGAACCTGGTGCTACAACAACCCAGGATGAAATTGACAAATGGATGGCAAATAACGATGAAGCTCTCAGCCTCATAGGTATTTCAATGTCCCCTGAACTATATGTTCACATAGGGGCATGCACAAAAGCCTATTTTTTATGGAAAACTCTTGAGAATATTTATGATAGTGCAAATGAATCTAGGAAGATTCAAATCCAGGATCAACTTGAAGATCTCAGGTATACAGACTTCAAATCCATGGATGAATTTCTTCTTAAATTTGATAGTATTAATGGTCAATTGACTGATTTAGGAGTTAAACTTGACAATCTTAGATTAATTCATCTTATTCTTAAAAAATGTTTACCTAGATAGTTTCAACAATTTATTACAAATATTCATACTCAATTAGTTATTCCTACATTAGCTCCTCAGTTATCTTATGATATTTTTCAAAATTTGTTAAGACAAGAAGAAGCTAAGTTGATTCAATTTGGTACTCCTAAAAATAGTGAGCATGATTTTATGTCGAAACATAATAGTAAATCTAACTCTCCACCTAATAAAAAACACAATTACAATTCACAATTTCATAACAATAACAATAGAACTCACAACAATAATAGTTATGATAGTTGAAAGAACAATACTTCTAATAATCATCAAAATACTAAAAAGTCGCATTGTAATTATTGTAACAAAGATGGTCATTGGACTAGTGATTGTTTCAAAAAGCCAAATGCTAATATAAAGCAAAATTATAGGCACAATAATCAACAAAGTTTTTTTTGAAAAATTGCCTTTTATCCTATTAGTTTTATTTTTTAAAAAATTTTTAGTTAGTTTTTTTTTTTTTTTTGTAATCAAAATTTGCCTTTTGTTAGGCAATTTTTAAAAATTCCCTATCTATTTTTTTTACACATGTACTTTGTTATTGGACTTGATAAACCCAATAACCTTGAACATGTCTTCTATAAATATATTATATTTAAAAAGGGGATATTCATGTAGTCATGAATGCATGAATATTGTCTTATTTTGAGTATGTTATACTCATTATTTATGACCAAATCCTATTCACTTGACAATCCTTGTGACATTTTAATCACAACTTTTTTACAATTAATTTATTTGTGACATTTCATTTGTGCCCCTTCACATTCCACACAATTTGTGTCTATTATCATTCTCTCTACCTAAGTCTTGATTTATCACAATATTTAAATCAAATCTAGAGTTTCCTTCTCAACTATGATTATGTTGTTTTGATAAAGGGAATCTGATATTTTATTGTGCCTCATTAATATGATATTGTGCCATATTGGTAAATTTGCCTTCTTATGGATTCAATCCATTTATATCTTTGAAAAATTCTAATCTCATTAGAGCATTTTCCTTCTTGATGGATTTATTCCATCTATATATTGCAAATTAAACGCTTTATCAAGTCTCAATGGAGCCTTTATATATGCGCTAGATGCATTTGCAGTAATGTTGCATAGGGAGCCGTATCTATAATGAATTATATATTTTATCAAGTCTCATTGGAGTTTTTTTTGGGCCCCATGGAAAATATTTCCATCCACTTTGATGGTATGCACTTACATTTACATTTTTATGATGAATTGATCGTTGGGGATCAAGTTCTTAAAATTCTATTGAAGGCAATTTTTATACCATTTTTATGATGAACTGATCGTTGGGGATCAAGTTCTTAAAATTCTATTGACGGCAATATGACTTTTATACCATTTTTATGATGAACTGATCATTGGGGATCAAGTTCTTAAAATTCTATTGAAGGCAATATGGTTTTTATACCATTTTTCGGACTATTTTCAAAGTCCTTGATATTGAAACTAAAAATGAAGGCCCTATGATCTTTAGGACTAATTTTCAAAGTCCATTATTATTAAACTTGATATAAGTTCCCTTTACAATTCAACAAATGATGTAGTGCGACTTGAAACCTAGAACTATTATTGTTATGTCTATATATTGACATTTTATAATTTGGGCTATAAGCCATAATTTGTGCTACAACTTTTCCTTGCACTCTTACTCAAGACTTAAGGTTATGTTATCTACCTTGAATTAGCCATGCTAACTTTTGCCTTATTGGCTTTATTTTTTGGATTCATTTGATCTGCAATTATATTATGCCATATGCAATTTGTATATCTTTCTATGATTATACTAATTCAAATTTAGGAGATGATTCCAATTATGGGAAATCTATTTGTGGTTATGGTTTCTTAATGAAACAGGTTCAATATCTACCTTGGTAGCACACGAACCTTCAATCCACTTCTTTTGGCTCTAAAGGAGCTCACTATTTAGATTGTTCAAAGGCATCTATACAATTACTCACAAGACCACTTGAAGACTTACCTCTATCTCAAAATAGATTCTTCACTCTTCTTCAAGCTTCTTTCTCAAATTCTATATTCTTATTCATTGTAAAGGCTTTTATGCCATTCATGTAACATGTTGTAATCATCATTTGATGGATTTATTGTAAATCTCCCCAAGTAAAGCTTAAGGGAGGGTGTTAGAAATTAATCTTTACTTAGTGAAGATTATATTTTATTTGTATTTTATTATTTGGTGTATTATACCCACACATGTACGGATAATTCACCTCTTTTATTCCTCTTGCAGGACTAATATATTTCTGTAGATTCCTCCTTAAGAGGAAACATGTGGCACACACCTTATGCAAGATGGCATATGGGAGTTACAGATAACTCCCCTGTTCACCTCTATTAAGAGGTGTCTCCTCCTCTCCTTGAAGTATTCTAGAATCCTTCTTCCCTATTCTTCTTCTTCATTTCTTCTCATTTCAGTCATTGAGAAGATTTCTCTCTCTCTCTCTGTAATCTTTATTAGGCTTCATACCACTTGCATAACACAGGGGGTTTTTCTTTGTTTTTCCCCCTTCACAATCTTGGTCTCCATTGGTGCATGCTGGTATATTTCTCTTATCATTTATTTATTTACTTTGCATTTTTGATTAGTAGATTATTGATCCTCCAAACTTCTTTACAAGTCCCTACCTGTCATACTTGCTTCAAAGCATGAGGTTAAGCATCAAAGAGGGCTAGACCAGCCCATTTATCCACTTCCAGACAGTACATTTCTAATTAGTGCAAGTGGATAGGTGAGTTTTTCTTTGTCCTTGGGGAAGTATTTCACTACTTTGTTGTATACCATCCCTTCCCCACCTCTTTTTAACTGCCCACATGCATGAGAAACATTGTAAATTGTTAAGAAAGGGTAGTTACTTTCAAGAATCTATTAATGACTTTGTTTGAAGCCATTTCCTTATTGTTAGTTTAGGTTTTAGAGTAGGTTTTGTTTCCACTTTAGTTTTCCCTTCAATAAGTGCTTTTGCACAGGTTGCATTGTCATTAGGAGAATGTAGGCCTTGTTCTTTTTTGGCATTTTTTCAAGAGGCAAGGTTTTAGTTGTTTTGACCTATTGTAGTCCCTTTTAGAGTCCATGCCCAATGGATGCTTAAGGCCACTAGTATATTTGTTTAGCAGGAAAGCATCCCTGAGAGGTTATCGAAATGTTGACCTATTTTCCTCTGCCCAGAGTCAAATAGCCCAACTTAAAAATCTTGTTAAAATTCCTTGAAACTTAGCTTTGCAAGCCTAAAATCCTTCAAATCTCAATTTTACCTTGTAAAAATCCTTGAAAATTCATCTAGAGGATCCTTGCAAAAAATCCAGAAAAACCCAAAAAATTTGAAGCTTTTGCCTTAATGTTTTCCCCCCATTTTGGCCTGTATCGGCAAAGTTGCAGATTCATGAACTAACACAACAATGGCTAAGGCATGAAGCTCCCCTTTCCCTTTGTTAGCAAATTTCCAAAAACCTAAACTCTTCACCAAGTTTAAAATTTCATGAGTTCACCGACTGGTTGATTCACCGACAAAGGCAAGAGGAACGTTCAAAAAATTGGCTAAGGGAAGTCTTTCCCCTTTATCGGTAATGTTTGCTTTCCGTGAAATTTTGGAAGGTTCATTTTTCCGCAGGTTCACTGAATTGATATTTTTTCAATAAAGTGGCATAGGGGTGGGCTTCTTCAAAATAGTCTAAGGCAAAAAAATAAAGGAAGCACCTTTGTAGGTAAAGTTTGCAAGGCCCAAACTTTTCATAAAGTTTGAAATCTCCGTGGTTCACCGATGGAGCATTTCGCTGACAAGGCAAGGAGAGGAGGCTGAGAGGAGTTTGAAAAAAGGAAAGTGGGTCTATAAAAAGAAAATGGCTAAGGCATTGTTGGTTCAAAATTTCAAGGTTTCACCGACAGACTTTTTTCGATAAAGCAAAAGTGAAGGCAAAATGGTTCAGCAAAAGTTTTGCCGATAAAGAGGCCCAGATTTGTAAAAGTGACCTTTTGCTGACAGGGCAAAAGGCAAGCCCAAATGGTTTGAAAAAAGAAGATTTTTCTGAGAAAGGCAAAAGGTGATGAATGAAGAAAAGTTCACTGGAGACAAGTTTTGCTGATAAGGCAAAAATGAGGCAAAGAGAAAAGTTTGACAAAATGGGTTTTTGTTGATAAAGAAGAAAAGATAACAAAGCGGGATAGTTCAGAGAAATGGTTTTTTTCTGATAAGGGCAAAAATGAAGAAACAAGCCATAGTTCAGGAAATGGAAAAGTCACCAATAAAGATGAGAAAATATAGAGAGTAAAACATAATGGTTTGTAAGAAGTAGATTTTGCTGATAGAGCAAAATATAGGCCAAAATCTTGAAATTAACAGAACATGTAAAAACAAAGAATTATAATATATTGAAAACTTTAAATATTTGGATTTTGCTGATAGAGCAAAATATAGGCCAAAATCTTGAAATTGACAGAACATGTAAAAACAAAGAATTATAATATATTGAAAACTTTAAATATTTGAATGTAGATATTTAAAGTGTTGTAAAGGCTCTGTAGAAAGGGATTTTGGAAGGAAAATCCATTTTGATTTTCTTGAATCAGCCATTAATGCAAAATCTGATATGCTCAACTACTTCATTTTAGATATTTTTGCATTTATGATTATAGGTGATGAATCAACTGCTTGTTGTTATATGGAGCCTAATCAGACTCGGAGGTTAAATTTTCCCCACTTTTATTGGTGTGGTTTCCCCCCAAATGCCTATGGGGTCAAGAGGTAGCACCCCTTGTGGGGTCCAGGGGCAACAATTGACTTAATGGGATGAGAAATACCACCTGATTTCTCATCTTCTGCTAGCACCACATTGATGTCCTCCCATGATAATTATTCGTTTCTTGAGTTTAGTAAGAAGATGACTTAGATCATACCATAGCTGGCTCTTCTAGGATGTTCTACATGGGCTGTAGACACAAAAAATCCAAAGATCCAGTCCATCAAAAGATCCCAGAAATTTACTCAATCTAATTTCTTTTTTTGGCAATGAATTCCATCTTGATCATTTGTTTCCTCCATAAGATTCCTAAACCTCCTGGGGAACCATTCATAGAGACCAAAATTGAATCCCACTTCCACAATTACTAAAAAATCTTATGGCCCTGTTCCTCCAAAAATTTGATTTCTTGCAATAGCACTACATCTACGTCTGCCCCATCAAGATAATTCTTGATGAGACATCTTTTGTTAGGGGCATTTAAGCCGCTAACATTCCACATGATGATTCTCATTGGCCCTGAGTCTAGATCCTTTAACTCTCCTCATGCTTGATCTTAGTGTCCTGTCTGTGGTGGTTTGGATGCCTACTACAATCTCCACTTAGGTTTTATTGTTCTTGCCTCTTCTTTTTTTCCTTGTCGATTTGGATGTGGTATTTTCCCCCAATCTTAGGTCCATCTCTTACTAAGCGATACATAGGGTTGACCTATCCATTTCTTCCATATTTTCTTGAAGAAGTTCCTCTACAATATCATCATGCTAAATATCATTACTAACTTTAAATAAGACCTCATTGATGATTGTCTCTAGGTCTAGGTGCTCTGGCTCTTGGCCACCAATTTGTTCTAGTAAAATAATGTCTACAGCCTTTCTTCAACATTTGACTTCTCCAACAAAAATTTTCTTATCTTATCAACTTGGGAACTATTAGGATTGCTTTGCTCCATTCCTGAGGCGACCATATCTTGGGTAATCTCTACTTCAATTAGGTCAGGTATGACACTTGTAAGTGCGATGATTGAGGAGATACACACCTTGTTAGTTCTTCATCTCCTTCATTTGTCTTTCCTTCCATTGTATCCTGTTGGGGAATATCCTCTCTGGTATTCTCTATATCCCTGTATGCCTCCCTCAAAGGAGGTTGACCTTGTGTTGTCTTTTTCTTGTGTTTCCTTACCCAAAAGAGCTCATTGTTTCTATCTTTATCTAGGTCATTCTGGTGGACCTTTCTCCAAGTCCCCTTTCTTTTTAGACATTCATCTTCTTTACTTGATATAGAATCCATTATTTTGATAGAAAGAGCTTCTCATGAGAGATTTCCAGACCCCTTACCCTCCTCTAGAGGGATTTTGTATGGTATTTTTTGAACCCAAAGACCATCCATGGTTTTCATATTAATCTATTTGGGCTTCTCATTGTTGGATTTTATGATTATAAAAAGTCTAACCAATCCTAGCCAATGGTAAGACTGTGGAATTTCAACTTTTAGACATGACCCTAAAGAGTTTCAAATCAGTCTTAAGATATCAGGGTCTCTATAGTCCAAGGGAAGATTTGATATCTATACCTAGTAGGGGAAATCACCTAAATCTTCTATCTCTAGGTTGAAATTTGATTTCCAAGGAAAATAAATAACTTGGCTCCCTTGAAAGGACTAGTTACTGGGTTATAGAACTTCTTCACAATCCTCCTTGTCTTTGAAGGTGATAGCAAAGTAACCCCCTCCTAACTCAACTAGCTTTATGGGGGGATGCTAGTTTACAAACACCCAATCCTGAAAGTCAATCACAGAAAAAAACCTTTTGGAAATCTTACTAATTATGGCCATTTCTTGAAGATGTTCCCACCTTGGTTTAAAAGTTTCCTCTGGTATCTACATGAAACCTCACACGGTTTTTAATTATTTTATTAAGGCATCAGGATTTATTTTTCATTGGCCAACATAAAAAAACCCTATTTTGTAATCGACAAAAGTTGTGATAAAAATGGCTAAGGGTTAGGGTTTCCGTTGATATTGTATTAGAGCATTTTGCAACAGTATTGAGTTGCAGGGATTGCTAGTTGTAATCGGTTTGATTTACTGGATAATAATATTGGACTCTCTATTTGGTGGATGTAGCCTGAGTTTTGGTGAACCACATTAAAGACTTGTCTCTCACTGTTATTATTTTTGTGTATTTTCATTCCTCTGTTTAATCTTTATTTACATTTAATTGATATCTTCTACTGGCTAACCCTAACATTGCTTACATTGAAGAGGCAAAATATCTCCCAGCTACTCCATGATCCAAGATATTTTTTGCATTGAATTTTAGCAGGTAGACATCCCTTCTGGTAGTGATATTTTCTGACAGGCCCATGGGATGAATTTATTGATGAAATGACTAAGGTTAATGTATTGAATTGCTATATATGCATATTTGTAATATGTAATGATAATTGGAAAACATTTGGATACTTTTCATTCTTCTGTATTCCAAACAAAGCCTTCCTTTGTTGTAACTGTGCCTTTTGTTGAAATACACACCGTGTTTTTACCTTTTCTATTGTTTTAGCTCTATGTGATTCAGAACTGGTTGTCTGTGAATGTTTATTTCCTCTCAACCTAGTTCTTTTCTTTACCTTTGCTAAGAATTTGCTAGATTTGTGTGAATGATCAGCTGTATCTCTTTATTTTGTGCATTTTCAGTTCTGTGAGTTTATATTTGAACCTGGTGTATCACCTCCATTAATTTAGAGTTTTATCCCTCTTCCTCTTTTCCTCAATGATGGATAGATTAGATTTAGTCTTAGGAATAGCTGAATCTCTTATTTAGTGAAGGAACTAGCCTCTCTGGAGATTTGGCCTCCTTGCAGGGTCCCACACCTGGAGGTCATCTCAATGTTTCATTGGATTGTTGAAGACTGTTAAACCTCTCCAACACAGGGTGCAAATCCAAGTGACAACAATTCTCTTTTAGTACTTTAGATTCCTCTATCATATTCTTGTCAAAATAGTGTATGTAGAGCAACAAATCATATCTCTAGATCAACAATTTTTCTTGATTATCCACCTTTCTCTTGAAACCACAAGACAAAGTATCAAACTCTTTTAAAGGACCACAAACTACCTCCTACTAGTTAGCAAAAAAATGAGATAAATGAAAAATGAAACACAAAGATTTTAATCAAGATCAATGAAAGATCTGAAAACATGACAAGTTAGATTAAAGATGCAACATATTCATTTCTATTTAGGACAAATCCCTTCTCTAATCCTTCTCCCATTCCTATTCAAATTCGTTGTGAAATTATAATCAAGTGTCAAATTTAGTTTCTTTTTGCAACTTCACCAAATTTGGTGTCCTTTTGATCTTGACTGCTACTTCCTGATGCACGACTCTTTCATTTCATAAAAAGGATATGCACCCACCAATATCAATATTCCATCTTCCTTAACTATCTAATAACTCCTTGATAAGTCACTATCTATTCAAGAACCTCATTGTGATTATGTCCTAATAACTATGCCAATGACATGTATGGTTATCTTTTAGTTGACCTATTTGGCCATCTAGTATCCACACCAATCTTCCCTACCATATGAATATCCTTTCAAGACCACCTCTATGTTTATATAGTATCATGGATACCTTTTTGCATAGATTTGAGATTAATTGATGTTTAACACACCTTAGAGTGCACAAGTTCAACCTTGAGCCACAATCTATTAGGACCCTTTTGACTAAACACCTTTTGATTATAACTTCTATGTGAAGGTGTTCCTTATAGGATGAAGGTTTGTATGAAGTTGATGGGGATATTGGTGGAAGCGAATATGGGGGGATATATGGTTCATGAGTATCAAAATATGCGTCATGATCTACAAAGTTCTCATCATCATTAGAAGCAAATTTTGGGTTTTGGATTTGACTTAGATTTGTTGATGATCACAACCATTGTGATGAATAAGGATTGTATTAGGTTCAAGGATGAGGATATGAGTAAGATGATGATGAATGATTTAGGTGGGAAATGGATGGATTGAATGATTTGGTCAATAAGAGCTTCTTACTTGTGCTATGATTACTTGTGAAAAGTGACAGTTTTGCGTGTTTTTCAGTTGGTTGATCAAGTTTTGTTTGTTGTATGAAGGATGGTGACAAGAAAACACTTCAAGCACAAAAACACAATGGCCAAATGTTTGATAGGAAGTAGTATAAGCATAATGTGTATGTTCAATAGCCCCCTTAAGGCCAAATTTCCATAGGTCTAGATACAATCAAATACACTTGAAAACAATGTCTAATCTATGTAAGGTCAATGGCCAATGGCAGCTTGTTTAAGCCCATAAATTGGAATCTCCTTCGACGCCAATGTAGGAACACCTAGTGTGGGTGTATACACTTTTGTCTTTGTAAGAGAGGATAGGTAGGGGCCTCCAGGACTGGAAGGATAACCTGATCACCCTTTCCTCAAAAAGCCAACAAGTAGCTTATGCTAAGCTGAGGATTTATGTCTCACTCAGGGGAGCCATATGGTGAGTATCTTCAGAGAATGTATTCTCTTGCATTGAACAAGACACCAACAACTCAAGCAATAGGATAGGCTTCTAACTTAAGGTGTCTAGTAAGAATTCAGGGACTTGACGCTTATTCATGAGGTAGTGACTCACTTAAGAGCCTATCTGAGCCACTTACATCAATCCTTCAAGAGGAAAGAATGGGGTTAACATATCTCACACACAAGTGTATGGAAACTAGGGAACTGCCAGAATAAGTATACATCACCAAGGAGTCTACGGATTTTGCCTCAACCATTTATATAGTGGACCAAATTGAAAATACCACTTAGAGTCGTCCCTTGGGGTGAGTACCTCTTTTCCCACCAAGGCAGGTTCTTGTAAAAAGAAAAATAAGATAGAACAATTTCTATTACACACAAGATCCGTTGAGATGCAAGGGGAGAGGATACTTTTGTTCTACCTTAGGATCTACTAACATGAAGTGTGCAAATACACTAGACACATCAAACAGTTAGATTCTTTTTAAAGCACCAATTGAAATGTTACTATGTTAACATGCAAACACACAAAAGGGATCCTACAAGGAAATATATTAGTAGTTTGCAAAATTTTGTATCTTAGACAAGTGTAAAGCTGCAAGAAAATGTTAGAACAAGATGAATGATCCTGCAAAAACCAACAAAATCTTAAATGCACAACAAGAAGAAAATGTTTGATGATTTACAACAAAATGATTGAATTTTAGATGCTTATACTAGAAATTTTTTGATGAATTTGACAAAATGGATTGTGGCACTGTGTAGTTTGTTGAATCACCTTTCCAACGCCTGTAAAATTGTAAAAATCTGTAAGTAACGCAAAAGTTATGCCTATATGAGCAAAAGAACCTCCTAGGGCTAAAAGTGAGCACTCTAGTACTTATTTGATCACTGATAATTAACAAAATTTGATGATTTCAAACTTGTTGCAGTTTGCAATGATTGATCAGAGGAAAATACTTAGTTTGGGTAATTATTGTGACATAAAGTGTGAACATTTCTCCTTTGGCAGAAACTATGTTTGCAATAATAAAAGATTAATGTCATTTGATAGATAAGATAATCTTCTGGTGAGATGCCACAGTTTGAATGCAACAAGTGATTCACTGTTAAAACTTGAACACCTTAGCTGCTCGCTGGTGGATATTTGTAACAAACAAATACTAGAAACTCAGTTCAACAACTTTAGACAAGATTATTGTAGCTCTGTAAAATGCCAAGAAAGGACCGAAATGATGATAAACTGAAAGAGCTTTTGAACCAAGATTACCTAGTGCATGTCCAAATTCACTCTCTAGTGTTGCTCTTCTAGACTTTGCATATTCAATAGATGGCTTATCACCATAAATATACAAATTTGAAAGTCCTCAATGTAAGGAAAACAATTGTAGGTTTCCTTTTCCTCTCTTATTTGCTTTTGTTTTTTAACTATTTATTGATGGTTTTACTCAAAGATCATATTTTGAATATATAAAAGAACAGAAATGAACCTTTTTTACCATGTAAGACAAATTTTAAACCATTATCATGTTCACACTTACACCTATAAGAGGTTCAAAGATAGGAATGATAGACGAGTTTAGAAAGTTTTTCAGCATAAAGTACATGAGACAATTCTCAGCAAGGAATACGCTTATAGGGACAACCAATGAACTCCACTAGAACTTGCAGAGGTTTCAAGGAATACACCAATAGGAACAATGAATGGGTTTAAATATTTTTCTGAGTTTGCTTAATGAAATTTTAGCGAACACATTTTAGTTTTTATGCTACAAAAACAAACAACTGATGCAAATACCTAAAAAAAAAGAATTTTCTTTTCTATTCGTGTTCCCGTTCAACTCACCTCAAAATCTTGCAACTTGATATGCTCGTTCCAAGCACTAGAATACTCACATACAAAACTTGTAGCATAAACTATTTTTTTTAATAGGGTATGAGATCGATTTTTACCTTAAAAGCCTATCGGCTATGTATTCATATCAACCCACAATGATTTTAAAAGATGAATGGTTTAAATCTTTGTTGCACAAGTAGAACAAGTAGAAAGAAGAAGCCAGTTTACAAAAACCACTACAACTGATGATAAAAGACTCCAAAATACCCTTGAAGAGATTAGGAGTGAATATATTTCCTACCACTGAAGAAGTAAACCTTTTCAAAGATGAGATGGTTATTCATTTTAAAATCCAAAAGTTCAAATTTCCATTGGTGCTAATACATGGGTTATTGGTGGATATCCCTGATAATTTGATTATGTAACGTCAAAAAATGTCCCCTTGGGGGCTTTTCCCTCATAAGGTTTAGCTCCCGGGTCTTTAGCATGCATTTAGGACATCTTAGTTCATATTTTGGCATCCTGATGGAATGAGACCTAGGTTCCATGGCAAATTGGACCTAGGCAAACCCCTTGAGCTGTACCCTGCCCAAAATAGGGGGGAGGACTTGGGCGCCTGCGCCCTAGTCCTGCCCTATTTTGGGGCAGCCCTAATTTTTGGGTGTCAGTTTATGACCATTATTTGGTCCTTTTGCTGACACGGTAAGTTTTGATTTTTAAAATCTTGGTGGGAGTGCTTGTAGTTGCATATATAAGCATGCTTAGGCATTCATTTAGAAACTAGATGGCAATTGTGATGTTCAAGTGTTCTCAAGGTGATTCAAGGCTTTCTCTTATGTTGCAAGAGTAGACTTGTGTGTTTTGTGTGTTGATATTTGCAGATTTGAGCATCAATTTGCTCATGGAATACAGAGCATCTTCCTCCCATGAGAGATTCATTACAAGGTGACATGATATTGTGTTTTCATCATTGATTCCTTTGGTTTTTGCCTCTGCCTCACAAGGGCACGCACTCTTTTATCTGACAAATGGTGTTTGGAGACTTAAGTGTCCTCAGGGGCTTGATTGAGGCAAGCCTCTAAACACCACAACCCCCAAACCAACTCTTGTGATTGTAGGTTACAGGTGTCACATTTGGGAAAAGTGGAGTTGTAGAAAGGATTGGCAGGCATCAAGGATTCGGGATCTGAAGAAAAGGACATAGGAGCACTTCCGGGACTTGGGTGCTCGCTCTAGTGTCCTTCGCATCTGAGTTTTAGGAAATAGAAGTTATAGGGCTGCGAATAAACTGGAACCTTGGACTTAGGCACCCACTCCAGTGTCCCCAACTATTCCTCTTCAAACCTTGAAAATAGGTATTCTGTGATTTGATATTTTACTCCTGTCTGCAAGAGCTTTTTCTGTCATTTGTTAATTTGTTGTTGTATTCGCATAATTAGGGTTTTAATGGTTAATTGAGCATAAGATAAGAAAATTAATAATTAAATTCCCTAATCCAAGTTTCCCTACATCTACAAGTGACCTAGGGTATGATAGTGCTCGTCACTCGACCCTAGATCCTTGAATGTATGGTGGAAAGGAGGATTTAAACATCTAAAATCTATAACATTGACAAATCCAATTTTCCCCTTAACATTTTGGTGAACCTGTGTTTTTGGACTTAAATTGCAACTTTTTGAGTGTTTTTCTTCAGATTTGGATTGATTTCATTCATTCATATAGTCATTTATTTTATTGCATTGAGAAAAATTCAAAAAAATTGAAAAATTTAGAAAATACAAAAAAAATTGCATTGTTTGGCTTACTAAATGGCATCAATTCTTTCTAAATTTTCCTAATTCATGATTTTTACATCAGATCTGATATAAAATATAGAAAAATCTAAAAATTCATAAATTTGCATTACATTTTCATCATTTAATTGCTAGGGTTTTGTAGAAATTTTGACAATTTTATTTAACCTAGTAATTCCAAAATCTAAGGTTAGTAGGCAAAATCTTTTTATCATATTTTTATACTAATTTTAAAGGCTCATTCAAATTAATATTTGGCTATAGTCTTGCATTTTAGTGTAAATTTGCATTTAGATTTAAAATATTTGCATTTTTGCATAGAAAATTTCAACAAAAACTAGCAATTTTGATGCATTTTCATTAAATTTGCATGGGCATTTTGCATGTTCAAGCTTGAAAATAATTTTTAGATCTGAGAGTAAGTCAATTTCATCATAAATCATACTTCAAAACATTCAGATAGTATTTTGTCCCAATATCTCAAACCTAGGGCCTTAAAAATAACAATTTTCACTAAATTTGGCCTTATCGACTTGATAAACTTGCACCATAGGTGTGCTGTGAAAGGTATTTTTGCATTAATTTGATTTAATCAGGGTAATAATTTTTTTCCCCTCATAAAAAGATTCACAACACCCTTTTAATGGGCTTTTGTAGTGAAAATTCGGTGAAAAACTACACATTTTAGCTATTTTTGCCCTAGGGTTTGACCTAGTTTTCACTCCAAGCATGTTGTGACAAATTTTATGGATTGAGGTGACTTATATTATTGATATTATTTGCTTTAATTCCTTAAATTCATTACAACACCTCATTTCTAGGTCTTGGAATCGAAAAACTGTGAAAAATTGCATATTTTGCTATATTTTCACTAGGGTTTTACCTTAAGTGGTACCAAAAGCATGTTGTGTTGGGTTATTTTGCATCAATTAGCTTTTATTACTAATATTATTTTATTTCCATCATCAGTTTCCTCACAACACCCTTTGTTATGCTCTTTTGCATTAAATTTTGGTGAAAAAAGTGTCTATTTTGACATATTTTCACTATCTTTCGACTTGGCATTATCTTGGATTTGCATCAAGAGTGTGTTGAGAATTATTATATCACTATTTTGGACTGATATTAGACATATAACTTTCTTTCCTTTATCAAAATCCTTACAACATCCTTTGTTTCATTCATTGGCATTGAACGTATTGAAAAATCAAGCATTTTAGGCTATTTTTGCTCTTATCTTTCACACCAATTTTTGAAAAGATTTCAAAATCTGATTTGGAATTGATTTGAGCATATAAAAATGGACTCTAATCACAACAACAACAATAGGTTCCCTCCTAGACCTTACATGAAAAGAAAGGCTCCCGAATCTGAAATTGTCTTTACACCTCATGATAGAACAATTGGTGACTCTGAAGGAACTCTTTACATCACCATGAAAATAATGGGAAAGAATGTGGAGGGAACTCTTATTGATCTTAACTTCATAACTAATGTTGCTTCTAAAAAATTCCTCTTTTCGAATCAATTAATATAGGGTCCATACAACCCTTTGAACTTGATGATTAAAACACATACGAGAACCTTAAAGAAACCATTGGGTAAGAAATCATTGTTAGTAACTATATTTGAGAAACATGTTGAACAATGGTTTGATATTACCCCCAATTCTGATACCTTTGATATAAAACTTGGAATCCCTTGGTTAAAGGCTATGAAAGTGGTCCCTTCAACTATTTATAAATGTGTTAAATTTCCTTTGAATGGACAAGTGCATGTCATTCATTGAAATACATACAAACCTTCAACTACATAACAACACTTCACATTGGATTACTTTTGCAACAAAAATACTAGCGACAAATTAGAGCTACGAATAGGCTTTACATTTTTGAGCTATAGAAATTACAAAGCAAAACTATTATATCCAGCACCTGGTCCTCCTACACAAATAATGACAAAAGATAAACAACCCGCATGTGAAGAGAACTTTAGACCGAAAGGACAAGGTCCCTATGCTGAGGTTCCCCCCCAAAATCCTTACAGGGATCAGGAGGTCGTTGTCAACAACAAAGTGTTCCACCGCGACAAATAAGATTTGATCCTAGTACTTCATCTTCTCATGTGCATAAGCCTATGAAAGGGGATAGCCCTATCTTACAAAGTGGCAAAACAAGACAAAATAGAAAAGCAAGAGAAAGAAGAAAAAGAAGAAAAAGAAGACAAGAATATGCTATAAACCTTGCCTCTCAACAAGAAAACATTGATCCTAACATTCAACAAAACAATAATGATGAACAACATGATGAACAACATACGAATTTGGCTATGCTACCATATGTCCCACTGTCCTCCAACATTAGGGAGTGGGAAGATGACGACGATGATTTGATTATAGACAACTTCTATGCCAGAAGGGCCCCTACAGGTAAGTATCTCTAACCCTTTATCTCTATTGTAATGTGCTTCCCCCGTGATGTGTTATATGTTTTTTAGGCCTCCTAGAATGACCTCGGATTCTCCCATAAGGTTCAGGATACCATGAGACCACCTCTATTGTGACCTTCTTCTATTTGTATAATCATTCTTCAAAATTGCTCTCTCTCCAATTTCGTTGTTGTGTGTTATGTCTTACGGACATAGCATCGTGGTTGGTGACCTGGGGGCACCCTCCTACATGACTGCCCCTAAGACACTTGTTTCTCCTCTCTTATTTATTGTTTCCCTTCCTCTAGTATTTCCACCTAGCGGGCGGATGATGACAAACATTTATACTGATGTGGACCTAGTGTGCCTTTCGAGAGCAATCAACAAATGGACTTAGTTCCTAATATGATGATGGGGTTATATATCTTATCCAACGCTTGGCTAGTGGAAGCACTCATGCTTTCCACGTAGTGACTATGATGATGTTTTTATTGCATTTACATACCTTAACAATACTGCTACTCTATGCACCTTTGTTTGCCTTTGAATTTGGCCTTGGTGGTACTCAATTCAGAGAGCTTTGTGATATAGCCCTACAGTTATCCTCGAACTCTGAATTCGTTGTATAACCTTGGCTCTTTGTGTGGTTAATCATATGCATTGATGTTGTTTATCATGATTTTGTAGACACTAACATGTTTCTTGCAGGGATGTGTTTGTGGGAACATTTGGTGATCGTAAATACATGTCACCTCCGGGGGGTATGGGTTTTGCGAAAGTCGGTGTTCCCTTGTGTGTTTTGTTCCTACCTTAGCGTGCTTGATATCAAAAACTGATATCAACCACCTTAAGGTGGGGGCATATATAAGGTAAGCTGTCTGTTGTAGATGTTAGCTATGTGCTTGTCCTCAGGTGCAGTCTAAAGACTTGCTCGATGAGTGCATCCTGCATCCTGAGTTTGTTTGCAATCAATCAATCAATCAATCAATCATGTAAGCCCTTTGTGGAGGTGGGATAACGCATATATCCTTTTTATCTTAAGTCCTCTGCAGAGGCAGGGATGGTGTATTTCTTGGAGCATATTGCATCATCTGGTCATTTTCAAAAGTCCTCTGTGGAGGCAGGGAGCGGTTCTATGACTAACACAACCCTTAAGCGTGTCTTCAACGATTGTTATGGTGAAGCACAATCGTCGGTGTGTGCCTGTAATGTGCCTGAGATGATGATAAGCCTAGAAATAGGGAACACACCATCGCTTGTCTACCATGTTTTCTCTGTGTCTTCAAGTGTGTGTGTTTTGGTGTGTTTGTTTTGTGTGGCATGTTTGTTCCCCCATATGCAGTCTAAAGACTTACTCGATGAGTGCATCCTGCATTTTGGGAGGTTTTACGTGTCTTGCGTGTGTGTTCCCCATATATACAGTCTAAAGACTTGCTCGATGAGTGCATCCTATATTATGGGAGGTTTGTTTACTTTCTAGTACTTGCATCTGCATTTCATATATAGGAGAAAAAGAAAAGAAAAGATATCATTTCTGTCTTCCATGCATTAATGTGTCTTCTATGCATTGACTATATTCTTCATGTTATGCATGACTGTAACTGTCTTCTCCGTGTTTTGTATGCCTGTTACTGTCTTCTATGTGATTGGCGTGTCTTCTCCGTGCTTGGTGTTTTTGTTGTGTTTGTGTCCTTACTTTAATGCATGTATTGGCCTCTCATTTATACATACATTAAAGTGGGGGCTAAATGTAACATCAAAAAATGTCCCCTTGGGGGCTTTTCCCTCAAAAGGTTTAGCTCTTGGGTCTTTAGCATGCATTTAGGACATCTTAGTTCATATTTTGGCATCCCGATGGAATGAGACCTAGGTTCCATGGCAAATTGGACCTAGGTGGACCCCTTGAGCTGTACCCTGCCCAAAATAGGGGGGGAGGACTTGGCCACCTGCGCCCTAGTCCTACCCTATTTTGGGGTAGCCCTAATTTTTGGGTGTCAGTTTATGACCGTTATTTGGTCCTTTTGCCAACACGGTAAGTTTTGATTTTTAAAATCTTGGTGGGAGTGCTTGTAGTTGCATATATAAGCATGCTTAGGCATTCATTTAGAAACTAGATGGCAATTGTGATGTTCAAGTGTTCTCAAGGTGATTCAAGGCTTTCTATTGTGTTGCAAGAGAAGACTTGTGTGTTTTGTGTGTTGATATTTGTAGGTTTGAGCATCAATTTCCTCATGGAATGAAGAGCATCTTCCTCCCATGAGAGCTTCACGACAAGGTGACATAATATTTTGTTTTCATCATTGATTCCTTTGTTTTTTGCCTCTGCCTCACAAGGGCATGCACTCTTTTATCTGACAAACAGTGTTCGGAGACTTAAGTGTCCTCTAGGGCTTGACTTAGGCAAGCCTCTAAACACCACAACCCCCAAACCAAGTCTTGTGATTGCAGGTTATAGGTGTCGCATTTGGGAAAAGTGGAGTTGCACGAAGGATTGGCAGGCATCAAGGATTTGGGATCTGAAGAAAAGGACATAGGAGCACTTCCAGGGCTTGGCCGCTCGCTCTAGTGTCCTTCGCATCTAAGTTTTAGGAAACATAAGTTACAAGGCTTATCAATGTCGGAAGGAGGTCCAGATCTCGCGAAAAAGCTAGCACCTTGGACTTGGGTGCCCACTCTAGTGTCCCCGACTGTTCTGCTTTGAAACCTTGAAAACAAGTATTCTATGATTTGATATTTTACTCCTGTCTACAATAGTTTTTTCCATCATTCGTCAATTTGTTGTCGTATTCGCATAATTAGGGTTTTAATGGTTAATTGGGCATAAGAGAAGGAAAATTAATAATTAAATTCCCTAATCCAAGTTTCCCTACATCTACAAGTGACCTAGGGTATGATAGTGCTCATCACTTGACCCTAGATCCTTGAATGTATGGTGGAAAGGAGGATTTAAACATCTAAAATCTAGAACATTGACAAATCCAATTTTCCCCTAAACAGATTATTTTGAAGAAGATTGCTCAACAATTACAAAAGCAAGAATCTGGTGTTGCTGAGAAAGAAGATAATGGAAAAGAAGATCAAGATTTTAGACATGGGGGGAATGAAAAAGCTTATCTATGAATGCAGTTTTTGCAACAACCAATATGCTAGATATAAAGGCTTAAAGAAAACAAGAAAGTTTACTAGAAATTAACTGCACTATGAATAAGAAATACTAACTAACTACAATGCAACAAACAAACCCCAAAAACTTTAGTAGTACTAACACCAATAGGGAAGTTTAATTACTCAAAACATTTGGTAAACATGTATGCTATCAATCCGAGATATATCCATAAATGCTCCAAATCTGCAAATTCTCAAAGGAAAACACTTGCAAACAAATGATCAAAGGGGGTTTCCGTCAGGTTCACCAATTGTTTACATGAGATATAAATTTTATTTGAAAAGATTTGAAACTATATGAAACCCTAAAAATTTATATTAAGTGCAATTGAAAAGATAAAAGATAAAATTATAAAGCCAAATAAGAATAGATGTTACAAAACTTAAAATGTGGTTGCTCGAAAGATTGCATAACTCCTTTGTAAATTTTTTCCAGAGAGAGGTAAATGAAAATAAGATAGGTTTTTTTAAAGTTTGGGCAGGGACAGTTTCAAAACTATAAATTGGTTGAACGACTTGGTAGGTATAGTGTAGTTAGGGTTTAATTTTTTGGGAGGGTAAAAATGAATGAAAAAGATTTAATTAATTAAAATTAATTAAACCTTAGGATTAGGGTGGATTAAATAATAAATTAAATTTATTAATTTTAACTTATTATTTATGGGAGAGTAAAAGGTGAAAAGATTTAATTAATTAATTAAATCTTAGGATTAAGGGTGAATTAGGGATTTAGGAACATTTATTTAATTAATTAAATTTCCTGACTTAGGGAATTTATCGATAATTAGGGGATGATTTAGGGATGGATAGGAATGCGATCAGGTATGAATGGGAATGTGATCCATGGTTAATTTTTGATGTCTACAATTGAATTATCATTTAGTCTTGATTGTCACCTTGTGTATCAGTTGCTATCCTACCTATGGGTGAGAAGTCATAGCTATTCCTAGGGTTGCATGATAGCTATTGTGGTATAATAGTCTTGTTGGGATAAGGTGCCATTTACCTTGTAAATCCCATTATTGTATTATTCTATTTATTGTTTGTAATTACCCATAAGGGATGTACAAGTTTCACCAGCAGTGGTAAAAATTATTTACTGTCCATGGTAATTATAGAGTTATTGCACGGTAAGTCCTAGAGTTACCAACGGTAGTTACAGGATGTCATTTACTATGGTAAATGGTAATTGGTCAAAGTGGGGTGCACATGTGGAGGAATAATCTATTTTTAGTGTTATGACACATGTCATAGATGTTGTAAGAAGGTGTAAGAGATTCTATGACAACTGTAAGTTGTCATAAGAATCTATGACACTAATAATAGCATATGACAGGTCATAATATGCTGTAAGTGGCTATTTTTGGCCACAAGGCGTTCAAACTTGCATGAGCACTTTTTCCCAAGTGTAGGATGCATGTATGACAACATTTATGACCCCATAAGAGCATATTCTTGGCCATGGACGCCCAAGGTTGTGTTGTTGACTCTTGACAAGTGTTATGGGATTGTAAGAAGTCATTTAATGTCTTGAGGTTGTGTGAATTCTATATAAACCATAGCATAGTAGATGAGATGCATATAACAGTTTACAGGTACCCAGGTTATGCCGGAGTGAAGGTTGGAGGACAGAGGAAGTGAATGTATTTGTAATCTCCTTTTGTGAAGATAATACAACTTGACCTCTTTTCTTGGTGGAGTTTTTTACCCAAAAGGGTTTTCTCCACGTTAAACACTTGTGTTATGTGCTTCATTCTACTTTTGTTATATTTCTATAGATGTTGAGGTTAGTGAGGAAGATAAATGTATCTTACTTCTATGTTCTTTACCTGAGTCTTAGGAGAATGTTATCCTTGCTATCACTGCTAACCTTGCGGATCTAAAGTTGGATGCTCTTGTTTCAGTGCTACTGTCACAAGAATTAAGGAAGAAGAGTTTAGATAGTTCAGGGGATGCTCTCAGTGTCAGGGGAAGGTCTAAGGAAAGGGGACCTAAAGGAGATCAAAAAGGGGTTGAGGACAAGTCCAAGGGTCAGTATAAGACTCCTGGTAAAAAGAACAGAGTTAAGTGTTGGAACTGCGGTAAAAGGGGACATGTGAAGGAGTGCAGAAATCCCAAGAAATAGTGGGAGAGTGCTTCGGATAAGTCCTCAAATGCAGGTGAAGAAGTTTTACTTTCTGCATGTAATCTTGTTTCTAATGATCACTGGTTGGTTGACTCAGGATGAGTTTTGAAGTTGAATGATTTGGGAATGCATGTGACATTTGACAAGCATGGCTGTAGATTGGTGAGAGGGAACTTGGTGGTAGCGAAAGGGAAGAGATTCAGGAACTTGTTTAATCTTGAAGCCACTACAGTTTATAATGCCTCCTATGTATCTGAGGCCACTACTAAAAATACATGTATGTTGTGGCACCGTAGATTGGGCCACACAAGCAATAATGTGCTGAAAACTATTAAGAATAAAAATTTGTTGGACGGTTTCTCTTATTCTGATGAGCACTTTGATTTCTGTGAGCATTGTGTGTTTGGTAAACAAAATAGAAAATTATTTCCTTCAGGAAGCAATAGAGCAAAAGAGAAGTTAGAAATTATTCATATGGATGTGTTTGGACCTGTGGATAATGAATCTATCAGAAAATCTTGTTATTTTGTAACCTTCATTGATGATGTATCCAAATTTACATGGATTTATTTTATGAAGCATAAATCTAAAGTTTTCACTAAGTTTAAGGAATTCAAAGTCTTAATAGATAACCAATCAGGTTTAAAGATAAAAATATTAAGATCTGATAATGGAGGGGAATATTGTTCTAAGGAATTTGATGAGTTTTGCAAGCATGCAGGTATAATCAGACAAAAGACAACTTCGTATACACCACAACAGAATGGTGTTGTAGAAAGGATGAACCGAACAATTATGGAAAGGGCTAGAAGTATGCTTAGTGATGTACAGTTGGATAAATGCTTTTGGGCAGAGGCTGTGTGTACTGCTTGCTACTTGATAAACATATCTCCTTGTAAGGCTCGTGATTCGACACCTTATGAAGTGTGGATAGGTAAGAAACCTTCTGTTTCACATTTAAGGGTTTTTGGCTGTGAGGCTTTTGTTGATGTGCCTAAGGAAAGTGATCTAAGTTGGATCCAAAGGCTAAAAAGTGTACATTCATTGGATATGGTGATAATGTCAAAGGTTATAAGCTTTGGAATCCACTAACCCACAAGATTATCTTTTCTAGAGATGTTATTTTCAGGGAACTTAGAGCTATTTCTAAACCTAAGCAGCCAAAAGAAAAAGATGAAAAGGTAAAAAAGGTGCACTTTAATTTAGAGCAGCAAGATGCACCTCAGGAAGAACCGAATGATGGATTGGGGGGTGAAGAAGAAGAAGAAGATTTCAGTAGTTCTGATGAAGATGAATCTGTTGTTATAGAAGAAGTTGGTGTAGATGATCATGTAGAAGAACAAGTAGAGTCTCTTACTCCACCCTTGAGGAGATCCACAAGACAACAGAATCTAGTTGACAGGTATAGCCCACCAGATTTCTGTTGTGTATATGCTTTATTGAGTATTAATGATGAACCTAGATCCTATAGGGAAGCTATTTTTGTAGATGATAGTGAGTCTTGGCAGCTAGCGATGCAGGAGGAGATGATGGCTCTAGACTCTTGTAATACCTGGGATCTTGTTTGTTTGCCCAAAGGAAGAAAGGCCATAGGATGTAAGTGGGTCTTCAAGAAGAAGTTTGGAGCAGACGGGTTATTGGAGAAGTACAAGGCTAGACTGGTAGCCAAGGGCTACTCCCAGAGAGAGGGAGTTGATTTTGGTGAGATATTCTCTCCTGTTGCTAAATTGAATTCTATTAGATTTCTCTTATCCATTGCTACAACTTATGATTGGGATATTGAGCAAACGGATGTTAAGACTGCGTTCTTGCATGGAGATTTTGAAGAAGAAATTTATATGCAACAACCTACATGTTTTGAGGTAAAAGGAAAAGAACATTGGTTTTGCAGGTTAAAGAGGTCTCTTTATGGTCTGAAATAGTCCCCCAGAATGTGGTATCAAAATTTTGATTCATTTGTTTTGAAATTGGGTTTTGTTAGAAGCGAGGAGGATCATTGTGTTTACATTCATTGTGTTGATGATTCTATACTGGTTATTGCTTTGTATGTTGATGACATGTTGTTTTTTAGCAATACTAAGGGTATGGTCAGTGAGCTTAAAGCCCAACTTTTAGGTGCATTTGAGATGAAGGATCTTGGTGCTGCAAGGTATATTTTAGGAATGGAGATCAAGAGGGATAGACTTAACAGAATGCTTTAGTTGTCACAAAGTAAGTATGTGAATACTATTTTGCCGAGGTTTAGTTTGCAGGACTGTAATTCAGTTAGAGTTCCTTTACCCATTGGTACTAAGCTTTCATTAGATATGTGTCCAAAGACTGAGGATGATCTTGAGGATATGTCTAATGTACCATATGCTAGTGCTGTAGGGAGTTTGATGTATGCAATGGTTTGCACTAGACCAGATATTGCCCAAGGAGTGGGAGTTTTGAGAAGATTTATGTCTAACCCTAGTAGATAGCACTGGAACTATGTGAAGAGGGTGTTTAAATATGTTGCAGGTACTCCTAATAATTGTTTGGTTTATTCTGGTATTGATAGTGCTAATAAATCTTTGGACATATAGGGTTTTGTTGATGCAGATTGGGCAGGTGACTTAGATAGTCGAAGGTCCACTAGTGGCTATGTGTTTACTCTATTTGGAGGTGCAGTGAGTTGGATGAGTAAGAGGTAGCCCACAATTGCTTTGTCCACCACAAAAGTAGAGTATATGGCTGAAACTCATGTCTCTAAGGAGGTAGTTTGGTTGAGGAGACTGTGTACAGGTATTGGTTTTGATTGCAGGAACATTTAGATTGGTTGTGATAGCCAGAGTGCTATCTATTTGGCCAAGAATCCCATGTATCATGCTTAGACTAAGCATGTTGATGTTTAGTATCACTTTGTTCGAGAGTTGGTTGCAAATGGAGAGAATGAGTTGAAGAAGATAGACACTCAGGAGAATGTTGCAGATTCATTGACTAAGCTTGTGAGCATAGAGAAGTTTGTATGGTGCAAAGAGGCTACGGGCCTTGTTTCTAGTGCCTGATTATTTTTCATTTGATTTCCTTTGGGTTGATTTACAATGTATAATGTCAAGTGGGAGAATGCTGGGATAAGGTTCCATTTACCTTGTAAATCCCATTATTGTATTATTTCATTTATTGTTTGTAATTACCCATAAGGGATGTACAATTTTCACTGATAGTGGTAAAAATTATTTACTGTCCATGGCAATTACGGAGTTACTGCATGGTAAGTCCCAAAGTTACCAGCGGTAGTTACAGGATGTCATTTACTATGGTAAATGGTAATTGGTCAAAGTGGGGTGCACATGTGGAGGGATAATCTATTTTTAGTGTTATGATGCACATCATAGATGTTGTAATAAGGTGTAAGAGATTCTATGACAACTGTAAGTTGTCATAAGAATCTATGACACTAATAATAGCATATGACGCATCATAAGATGCTATAAGTGGCTATTTTTGGCCCCAAGGCATTCAAGCTTGCATGGGCACTTTTTCCCAAGTGTAGGATGCATGTATGACAGCATCTATGACCCCGTGATAGCCTATTCTTGGCCATGGACGCCCAAGGTTGTGTTGTTGACTCTTGACAAGTGTTATGGGCTTGTAAGAAGTCATTTAATGTCTTGAGGTTGTGTAAATTCTATATAAACCATAGCATAGTAGATGAGATGCATATAATAGTTTACAGGTACCCAGGTTCTATTGGAGTGAAGGTTAGAGAATAGAGGAAGTGAATGTATTTGTAATCTCCTTTTGTGAAGATAATACAACTTGACCTCTTTTCTTGGTGGAGTTTTTTATCTGAAAGGGTTTTCTCCATGTTAAACACTTATGTTATGTGCTTCATTATGCTTGTGGTATATTTCTGTATTGTGGGTTTATGTTTTGTTATAATCTTCGTTGTTAATAGCACACAGTTAAACATTTCTAAAATTTATCTTAAATAAGATTTCCATTGAAGTAGTGTTGCTTTCATTTCTAACAAGTCTTTAGGGTGATATGACAGTTCTTGCAAGTGAGTATGCTCAAGTGACAATCCTTAGCTTGATTTTAGCATGATGATAATTCTTTGACTAACATGATTTCCCTTAGTACCCTTCTAATTGTTTAGGTTAGTGTTTGAATCAGGATAATAGTAACATGATTGGACATCTACTCCATAGTGAAAGTGTTTCCATGACCTTGTCCTAGTTTTGGATAATCTTTGAATGTTGATAAGACTCCCTTCATAAATATATACCAATATTATCTTGTTAGTTTCCTTCCCATGGTGATATGGCTTGTTGTCATAGATTGTTATCTCAGATAAATATAAATTTTCACTTTGTCATGATAATAACTTGTCAAAATGATAATCCTCTCACTTCCCTCATGACTTTCCTATAACATGAGAGTTCATGCTAACATAATCATAAAGTGAAGTAAACAAATACATAAAGAACATACCTTAGCTTTCGAGATTTGAGTTACCCAATTGCACAATTATGTCTAATTTTTTTTGGCTTCAAAATCCTAAAAAATTTGAGCTTTTTGGCAAGTTCCTTCATATTCAATGTTGAATTCTATATAACTCTAATAGGATTAGTCAAATTTATGAAAAACAAATCTATATCATCAAATTCAATCTAAATACATGAAAATTAGCATTCAAACAATATAAAGCATGAAAATATTAGTTCAAATAATCAAATTTTGTCTAACAACATCCAATTTACTTCTATGTTGAAGAACCAAAAAAAAGGTGGTGTATTACATAAACAATGATTGTCTAAATGTCAAAAACATGAAAAGCATTTTTTTATCTAATAATGCATAGAAAGTAGAGAATAACAGAGCATGTGGGTCTAATTCACGAATTGCACATGCTTTTTGTTCATTTTTTTGGTTCCTCAAAATGCGCTCGCATTATAACGCAAGTGCGTTTTGCCATGCATGGGAAGTTTTAAGTGTTGTCTAATTCTAAAATTACTACTATGACAAGACTTTCACTATCCCTAAATTACTAAATACCCTATAACCAATACCCTCAACCCTATGCCTTAAAGCCTATATGCTAGAGCCTCAACCCTATACACTCAACTAGAGAGAGAGAGAGAGAGAGAGAGAGAGAGAGAGAGAGAGAGAGAGAGAGAGAGAGAGAGAGAGAGAGAGAGAGAGAGAGAGAGAGAGAGATGATTTTATTTCACAATAACTTGAGCACGTTATAAAACACTTGAATTATGTGAATGCTTGAACATAATGTGAGCACATTATAATGCACTCACGATATTGTTTTCTTTAATGCGTTCATGTTCTGTGAATGCATGTACATAATGCAAGCACGTTATAATGTGCTCGTGTTATTGTTTGCTTTGGTAATTTCCAAGCCTTTGGCTTGGATTTTCCTTGGGTTTCCAACCCAAAGGCTTGGACTGAGCTTTGAACATCTAAAGACATGTTTTTGTAGATTGTAAAAAAAATTACATAATCTTGAGTGTTCTCCGTTGCAAGTATGTGCTAATCGATGTTGTCATTGATGTCAACATGTTTGTGTTGTCATTGGTGTCAACTATATTCTCTACTATTACTGTTGTTATTTGATTAAGTTTCTAAGTTAATGATGATGTGATTGCCTTGAAGAAGTGCTGAAGGTGTTAAGAATATGTTCCTCTTGCTGGGTTTCCAAGTGCTTTTGAGAAAATTTGATTAATATTGGAAATACTGTGTTGAAGAAATCTTTTGGCTTACAGGATACTGTTTGAGTTTTTACTCTACATTTATTTTATGTTAGAGATCTATGTGTGTAGTTTGAATATGTTGTTGAGAAGTGTTTGAAGATGCTAAATCCATAATTTAGTACTTTGGATCGCTGCGTAGTGAAAGTTATGTCCACCAGTTTGAAGACAGTGTTTGCAGTGTGTCTGAGAGGAAGTATTTTACTCTGCATTTCTCTGTAGAATAGTTTCAGGTGTTGCAGTTCTGGATATATGCTTATAAGGTCCTTATCTATCTTCTATCTAGAAGGTCTATGATTTGGTGCTCTAGAAAGCAAATTCTTGTGTAGAAGAGTTCAACAGTGTTGTTTGTAAGTAGATTGTAAACTTCCCTCAGGTGAAAACTATTGTGGTTGAATTTGTTGGTTTCCAGGTAGCTTCAAGATGTTTGTGGATATTTCTAGACTATGTTAAAGCTTTGTGCAAGGTCTACAAGGTGTGTTTATCTTTGAGGAAGCATGTGCTTGAAAGTTCTTGGTGTTAACATAGATTTGGCCAACTTGGTTGTTTACACTAATTCTGGTTATGCTTTGGTGATTGTGAAAGTGATGAAGCATGTAAGAATGAATTTAGGTCCATGCTAAGGTCTGATGTGGTTTGGATTCATTCCTTTCCTCCACAGGAATGTTTAGGTCCAGACTTAATTTGAATTTTATGAGCTAAGTTGTGTTTCTAACCTTGGAGAATGTTTTCATGATGGGTGATTATATAAATAAGTGTCAAGGAATCATGGATGTGGGTGTGTGCAAGGGATATGATGTTTGTGATGCAAATTTGATCATGGGTAGTAAGAGCTTTCATGTGTTAGGCTACTGGATGTAGTGAGTAGAAGGTGTCTACTATTTTTAGTGATACTGTGAAGATGATGTTTGTGATGTGATGGATATTGAGCTTCATTGGAACCAAACTCCATGTATAAGTTAGATGCAACTATATCAGTTCAAAGCCTAGCAGTGAGCCATTCTTCTCTTTTTTCTTTCTTTCTTAGTGGGCAGTGAGTCCACCTGGACAATGAGTCCACCTATAGTGAGCATTCTCTCTTTTGGGCAGTGAGCCCTCTAGCAGTGAGCCTTTTGTAATTTGATATTGTTACTACATTATATTGTGAGCTAATCCTCACCATGGTTTTTCCCTTTTAGGGTTTTCCACGTAAAATTTGATGTTCTCTTGTGTATGGTGTTGATGTGTTTAAGTTTCCATTATTTGCTTCTGATGTTCAATCATCATAACATATTAAGGGTTTAAGTGAACTGATGTGGATATGAATATGTTGTGAGGGTTTGAAATTTTTGATACAACTGATTCACCCCCCCTCTCAGTTGTCTTGTACATTCAACATGCTCCCCATCAGGTTTGCACTTGTTTCAATGAGAAGTAAAAAAATACCATGATAATGTTAAGCTCTCTCTTAGCTTTCTAGTTACCATATAATTTTTTTCACGTTTTGAGTATGTTAAGGTTTTCATCTTTAATTTATTGTGTTAGTGTATCCATTTTTTTGTCAAAGACCAGTGTGTGGTATTTTTGACTTTATTTTTTAACCATTCACCAAAATTTCAAATAAATTACTTTTTTAGAAACTAGACTCCATTCTACACGTATTAAAAAAAAATTAGATTTTTGATTAGTTTTCAAAAATTTTAGGGGGGAGCACACTCAATTTTCTATTTTTTCAGGATGTGTCCACTTTGAAAATTAGTAAAAAATCAATTATTCATGAAAATATTATCAAAAAAATTGGGGATAAACTACATGGTGTTAGCTAATTTCTCATCGAAGCAATTTTTGAAATACTAAAAAAAACTAACATTTAAGGGGGGCCACACTCGATGCTATGTTATGTTTTTTTGAAAAAGACAGGATCAATTTGTGTGGACCCCCTTTTTGAACCCCTTAATCTCAACCATTTAAAAAAAATTAGTAGTTTAGAAACTAGATTCATAGCACTACGACTCTTGTTTTTGTTGCATCTTCAAATTTTGAGTGTAACTATCTTCAATTTCTCATCCAACATCAATCTTTCCTAATTTCATTAAAAAAGTGGCCACTTAAAACCCCCTTTTGGTCCCCCATCTTTGTGCACTTAGCCATTTGTAGCATATTTTCTATTATATTCCTTATTTGTGCAAATTGACTAATTACAAGTGGTATCAGAGCATGATCTTGGCACCACGAAGGTAAGAAATAAGATGGTTTATTATTATTTTGGAGGTCATTTTGGGAAGCGCATATATCTCTCATTTAGTGATTTTTCCTTGATTTTTGGAGGGTTATTCAAGGGAATATTGGAGCTACTTAGACTTGATTTGAGGTTAATTGGATTAGAATTAAGGGGGTTATTGCTGAATTAGGGTTTCCACAAAATTTATCTTTGCAATTCAATAATTTTTTCCCTAAGTTCTAGAGGGTTGAACAAGGGTGCAATGATATACCTATAGTCTTGATTTGAAGGAATTTGGAGTAGAACTAAGGAAGTTACACCAAATTCACTCTTAATGTTGGAAATCAACAAATTTCTTGAAGATTTGTTCTGGGAAGTGATATGCAAGCCCTAGTAAGTCACAATAAAAACTTCAAAGTAATTGGACTTGTTTTGTGTGATTTCTTATGAAATTATTATTTTTTTCCATTACGATGGGGCCTACAACAAGAGCCGAAAATAATTTTGTCACACTTGGAAAATCTCTAGGAAGTGAGGATGTGGAAAATGAGTAGATTATTCATAAAGATAATGAATCTATAATGGAACCAATCCAAAAATAAACCAACAAGATGAAGGATGAAATCTTGTTAATTATGGTAGAGCAGATGACAGGGTTTGCTTTAAAACAAGTGATATTATTGCAAATATGATGGAGACATTTGTTCATGGCCAACATCCTAGAGTCTCTAAACATAGTGAGTCACACTACCAAGATTGGGAGGAAGAGAGGTCTCCTAAGGGAAGGGTGCTTTTGGATTTCAATTAGACCTAAACATGGATCATCACCTAAGTAATTCTATGGCTAGGTACTTCACACTAAAGTTGGATATGCAAAAGTTTGATGGAAAAGATCTTACCAATGAAATGGAGTAATTCTTTGACATTCATCATGTCCCTTGTAAACAAAAGGTGGAAATGGATTCCTTATACTTGGAACTAGAACAATTCATTTGATATCATTGACTATGTTACAAAAAGAAAAAGAAAGGATGTATTGTTACTTGGTCTATTTTCTAAGAGAATCTTACTACACATTATGGTGACAATCTTATGGATAGCTACTTTAGCTAGATTACTAAATTAAAGTAAATAGGTATGGTCAAGGATTATATTCATCAATTCCAAACCTTGTCTTTAAGAGTATAAAATGTGGTAGTGATGGTGTATACAATTGAGAGTGAACTATCTTAAACAGCCAAAGTGAATTGAACCTATTTAATTCACAACCCATTGCAACCTCAATATTAGACTAAAGAGCTATGCAAATAAACTATCCTAATTGCACCCTAACTGATCATGCAAAGCTCTTGATGTGTCCTAATTTCTATGATTTATACTAATTGTTTAAGGATGTTAGTGCTCAAAGTGGTAGAATTTCATTACATTCAAAGTGCTTGTTGAAAATGGATGGGAAGGGCTCAATTTATAGATTTTTGGAGGTGAGGATGGAGGGCTAGGATTGAATTGGAAGATCAAGGGATCACATTTCTTGAGGATCCTCAAGCAAGGAGAATTGGACAAGTGTCAGAAGGAGGTTGGATGAGAAGGATGCTCTAAGATTCAAGGGAAGATCAATTGATGAAATTGAATGGTTGAATAGATGGATGACTAGGATGAGGTAGGTGTATGACATGTAAGGACTCATTTATGAAAAGGTATGGCTTAGATTTTGTGAGAATTTTTCAATTTGGCATGAGGACAAATAGAATTTAAAATTAGATGAATAGTAGAGGAAGTGTGCAATATAGAATTTTAAATTTTATGAATAGTGACACTTGGAGTGGGTGAGAATAAAATAAGAAAATGGAACTATTTGGAAGATTTTCCCATACTTCCAAACTACCATTTGTCATGTACATGCATGTACATTGAATGACAAGTGGACTTCTAGAAACATGGGGAGATGTAATTGTAGGTTAATTTTAATTAACCCATGTGCACATGATTAGGATGAAAATAATGGTGTTTACTAAAAGTAATCAAAAGTGCACAAAATAGGGAATTAGACATATTATTTAAATTTTGGGAGTGCATATGAACTATAGTCTTTAAAATATTTAATTTTTGGAACTATAGTAGAAGATGTTGATTTTTGGCAATTGGGAAAGGCAAGGAAATATTAATTAAATAATTAAAAATTATCTAATTAACATGTGTGTTAGGTAGAATAGTGAGAATTATTGGATCTCGAAAGGCTTAGTGTGTGGATAATGGATGAAAGTGGTTGTGACCATTTTTAGATGTCTACATTTTACCCCTCTTTGATATGGCGTTATTACTATTGGGGGTTGACAGGATATCAAAAAATATCTAGATGATGTGTATGCCCCAGTCAGTTGATGGGGGAAGAAAGGATGGTGAGGTGATGCCCCCTCGAGAGATCGGTTAAAAAAAAATAAATTTGTCCGTCAATGTCTCAAACGAGGAAGAAGGGGTACATGGAGAGAGAAATGTGGAAAAATGATGGATAGGAAAGAGAGGACAGGTCTGGAGGGATAAAATGGGGATAGGGGGGAAAATTGGGGCTTAGAGGAATAAATTAGAGTTATAGGGGCTGTATATAAGGGTATGGGGGCCCATTCTTCTCATTTGTCCTATTGCTAATTATAAACTTGTGATTAGAGAAGAAAAAACTAAGTGAGAGAAGATGACATGAATCCCACAAGAGGAGCACCGAGTGGAGCAAATCTGGGAGTATCTATGACCTGTGGCAGCTGGTGACCCGATAAGTGCCCTAACGACTCTTCAATATTTGGTTTGGGAGTAGATGGGCGCCATAAATGCTAGGTTAAAGTGGGTAGAAGTGAGGCACTAGAGTAGGTGGTTTAGTGCCCAGGGGTCACGTTTAGCACACTGATCGGAGGGTTTAGCACCCAGACCTGCCTTAATGCCTAGTCCGGTGATCAGTGCTAAGGCAATGTGGTTTAGTACCTAGGGTAGCAAGGAGGGAGGGGATGGTAATTTAGTGCCCAAACTAGAAGGTTTAACACCTAAAATAGTGGATTTAGTGTCGTATAGGGATTAGCACCTGCTCTGGAGATTAGTGTTGAGAGGGCGAGGATTAGTACTTGTAGAGTGTGCTAAATGGTAGACTAGCGCTTAGACTAAAGGTTTAGCACCATAAATGGTGAATTCAACGCTTAGGATAGGATAGTGCCTGTTATGGCAATCAGCGCGTAGGCCAGGGGATTAGCACTAAAAATGAAGGGTTTAGTGTTAAGGGAAAATTGGATTCAAATGAACAATCAATATAATATATCAAAATACCCAAAACTCAATGAAATAATGAACAAAAGAGATTCAATTAAACAATGAACAATACAAAGCAAACCTCCTTCAATTTATAGCTTCCATTGATCACCTATCATAAATGATCTTGTCTATGAATATGGCCCTCAGAAGGTGCACTTCCTTGATATGATTCCAAGATGTTCAAATAGGAAAGGCTATGATAGTTTTTCCATGAAGATGAGCTTCACAACAATGATAGTAGTATGCAGTAACGAGTGTGATCACAAGCAATGAAAGAATTGGTGCCAAAGGCGCGCTTTAATTCCTGCAGAGTAACAATACTTAAAGCTTGGATGATTGAAATGGAAGAATTAGGTTCAATTTATAGACTCGAGAGAATAAAGATCAACAGTATAGAAAGAATGAGAAGATCAACGGTTGAGAACAGTTGAGGAACGTGCACAAATAAGAAGACATGTGTCTTGCTATATTTTGCATGAGAGGAATTAATAAAATAGAAGAATGAGTTAACAAAAGAGATAAATCAATTAAAAGAATAGATCAATCAGTTAAGAGAATAGAACTAGAGAATGGAAATTGCATGAGGATGAGAAGATATTTTAGCTCAATTAAATATTTGTAATATTCAATTGCATGTGTACAAGGATTGAATTATATTTAGAGATAACTTAATTTAGAAGAAAAAGACAACTTAAATAAATATTTGATTTATTTAAATTTAGATAAGATATTATTGGAAGAAACAATTAAATAATTGGTATTATTTAATTTAGAATGATTTTGGAAGAATAAATAAAATATTTGATTATATTTTATTTTTAGAGATTGAGAGGATTTAAATAAATTTGATTGATTTATTTAAATTTGGAGGAATGATTTGATTTAATTAAATAATTAAGAATTATTTAATTGTTTGGAAGAATTTAATTAAATAAAGGATTTTATTTAATTTTGACTTTAGAGGAGGTAATTAAATATTTTGATATTTAATTAATTTAGAGGAATGTGAATCAAATAAATAAATTTGTTTATTTATTTATTGATAGAAGAATTAGAATGGAATAAATATTAAGAATATTTATTTAGACCGAATCGTGTTATTTTTAGGCGTATACATTTTGCCCCTCTTTGATGCAATGCAGTTTACAACGTTGCTTCAAAGAATAAATAGTCTGATAATGATACATGCCCCAGTTTGCCCCTGGTACATGTTACGATGATAGGATGCCCCCTCGGGAGATTGGATGGGAAGAAGACAGAAGGACGAGAGATGGACAATCTCACGAAGACGAAGGGAAAACTTGGTTAGGATTTGAAGAAAACAGGATGCGTTTCAGAGAAACAGGGAAGAAAATTGGAAGAAACGAGTGCAGGAAGTAGTCACAGTTACCATATAGCCAGATTAGGGTTTGCATGCTATATATAGGAGTTGGGTCCACAAGATAATTCATTTGCACACTTGGCTTTGTTTGATTTTCTTTGGAGAGCTTAGGAGAGCAAGAGCATAGAGCAGTCAACACGAGGATGGACATTCCACATGAGGAGCATCGCTTTGAGCGTGTCTGATGATTTGACCAGCCAATAGAGGCAGGACCCCCAGTATGTATCTCAAATTCTTTTCTCCAAAGTCAATTTTGATTGCAATAAATGCTAGGAGAAAATTAGGTAGACAAATGCGCCGAATCACAGTTTGGTGCATCTGGCATGTGAAACTGCGCATCCATAGTTCTGTAGCGCATTTAGGATATAGAACGGTGCATATACTCAAGCTGCGCATGCATGAGTTTAGTTAGCGCATGCATAATTCTGTAGCATATTTACGGTATGAAGTGGCGCTTTTGACTAGGCGGCTCATTTACGGTATAGGATGGCGCATGCAGGACACGTTGCGGCGCATTTGCCAGAAGCGGTGCATTTGATAAGAAATGGCGCATTTGTCAAGAAATGGCACATGTACCACCTATTATGGTGCATATGATATAGATAGGTAGTTTACTTAACAAAATTGACTCGATTAGCATCCTGTTTGACGCGTCAATTGATAAGCTATCTCTGAGATTGCAGGAATCTAGTCAAGAGATGTAGTGTGTTGTTTTAATCAATTTGATATGTTTCTATAGATATGTTTGAGCATGGTACTTGTAGCATTAGGTTGACACCTTGCTTTGCGTGCTTGCAGGAGGACATTCGAGATACACTTCAATTGAGGGAGCAGTTCCCTATGCCGATGTTGTAGAGACATATGCTAACAGAGATGGATCGAGAGGCGCTCTGCACGATGGGCCTAGATTATGTTTGCTTTATGCCTGAGGTTCGAGCGAACCACGGGTTACTGACTGCAGCAGTGGAGAGGTTCCACAGCGAGGACGGGACCTTCCACTTCCCTACTGGCGAGATGACTGTTACATTAGAGGACATATACAGGATTCTCCACTTACCCATTCAGGGAGAGCTTGTGGAGTACGATCCACAGAGGGACGCAGGACTTGCTGAGTGCAGGCGAGTGTTCGATGACCTCGAGTTGGTCGGACAGGTCATCTCCTGGCAGGATATTCATGACTATTATGACTACTTCCCAGGTATAGTAGCAGGACTGATCGGAGGCGTTGTATACCCTGATAGGAGATCACACGGGTTCCCCATTGGATGGGGTCAGATCATGGAGCGGATGATTATAGAGGGCACCTGTTATGCTTGGGGTGTCTATGTTCTAGCGCACCTATACCACGACAAGCATCAGGTGGTATACCACAGGGGTGCGAGCTTATCTGCAGGTGTGTCACTATTGTAGTTTTGACTATGGGAACACATAGCGATCGCCCAGACCGATATGTGTTTTTGATAGACAAAGAGGAGAGCCGTATAGCTATGACTACGCAGGAGTGATTTCCCAACATAGGTTGGGGAAGCTCGAGTATTGGAGGCACACATTAGATGGAGTAAATGTGGTTGTCTGGCGGCCATATCTAGATTGTGAGCCCTGGGAGGATGAGGCAGATGAGCTGCCATACTGTTACCAGACACAGTGGCTGATAGGCCGGACATAGTTCATTCTGGAGAGGTAGATTGTCAGCCGAGTACAAAGGTAGTTTGGGAGGAGACAGGGCATGCCATAGGGGTAGGCTCTATTTGCGCAGACCCATGCTGAGAGATTCAGATGGGGGCCAGTGGCATCGTACAAGGAGACAGTGGCTGAGTTTCGACAGATACCCTATGTTGCCTGGGATATGAGGAGGGAGATTGTAGATGTTGGGATGACCCTAGATTTTGAGAATTGGTTCACTGCCCACCTATTTCTAAGATACTCAGGGCCTAGGGAGCTGGTGCCTCATATAGATGAGGTAGATTCAGATGATGAGGGCTAGGTTGGCCGGAGGAGGAGGAGGAGGAGGAGAGGAGGACGGGGAGGTGGTAGAGATGGCAGAGGAGGGGGAGGTGGTGGAGATGATGGAGGAGGTAGTGGAGAGGATGGAGGTAGGCCTAAACAGAGGAGGAGAGCTAGGGAGGGACCTTCCCATGCTCCGCAGGTAGTGCCACCGCAGGCCGCATAACAGGTTCCACAGCACACACATATGCCGCCATCTCAGTAGGTGGCACAACAGCAGGCACCCCAGCCACAGGGGCAGGTACAGGCACAGGCATCCCAGGGTCCAACATAGTCAGACGTCTAGGAGAGGGCCATAGCTATGCTGAGAGGACAGGTCAGGTAGCTGCAGGCACAGCTTGGGACTGCTGAGGCCCGACGAGAGACAGATGCAGCGGTTATCTCAGGGCTCACCAGAGAGAGATATGGCAGAGGCACGGATACGAGTTATCCGAGTAGAGTGGGATACAACAGTGTCAGCCCTTGGGATGGATGCGACTAGCAACTTTTTGGTTGGGCAGGTGCACCAGGCACTGACACATCTAGCACAAGCACAAGCGCAACTAGAACAGACACAAACATAGTTGGCACAGGCACAGGCTTAGGTAGCATAGGTGCAGGGTGAGCTTGCCAGAGTACAGGCTCAGACACACTATTACTGAGGCCTATACCATGGTGCAATGCCAGTTAGTCAAAGGGCTCCGAGCTATAGGAGCCAGTCCATGGCCTCCCAGAGAGTAGGTGGATCGAGGTTAGGAGCCTCTGTGATGGGCCCACAGTAATTTGGGGCCAGCGGAGGAGGGGATTCAGGAGACATTGCTGGTAGCAGCGGTTCTCAGTAGTAGGGATAGCTGACACTTGCAGTTTTGGGTTCTTACATACACTTTTTGATGACTCAGATAGCTGGATATACTTATGTACCACTTTTGTATTTTGAGACATGTATCACCATCCTTGGGATGTATTTATTGTATATGACATTGATTCAGAGATGGACCACTTGATTTTGTACATTTGGACCTGGTTTTATGATATTTACATGATGATGCAGCTATTTGATGCTCTCTATATTTATGAGTTATGATACATTTCTATTGTATGATGTGATGCATATTTTTATCTAATGCAGATTTAGATGTTTTACTTGATATGCCATGCGATGTTTATCTAATGCAGATTTTCATATGATGCCATGTGATGCTATATGACCTAATGCAAACTTAGATGTTTTACTTGATATGCCTCTAATGTGTGTGAATGCGAATGGTATCTATATGATTATGCAATTTATGTGATGCACTTATCTATGTTTTTGATTTTTTCTTTTGACACTATATGATGATTGCAAAAAATGTATATGGATGACTTGATGCACTTACTATGTATGCAACTGATTTAATCATGTAAATGACTCTCATCTGATATGATATGCACCTATATGCTATGTTTTTGTGATGTCCAAATGTACCTTATCGACACAGATGATAGAATGATAGATAGAAGATTGATTGACAGAATGATTCAATAGAAAGATTCACAAGCTTCACTTTGTATTGTTACTCTGCATTGTTTGGATCTTTTATTTGCATGGGATATGGATGTATGGATGTATGATGGATTCTTTGCTTTTGACATCTTGATGGTGCAATTATTTTGAAGTTCTTATTTCATCATTGGGCAATTTTTTTGGTACTTTTTCTGAATGTTGTAAGTTAATACAAACATCTAGGTATAATTGAATTGAGATGACCTGAGCATTGCTTACATGAATTTTTGATTAGCAAGTTAATACAAGCATCGAGGTATAATTGAACTGAGATGACCTGAGTATTTCTTGCGTAATTAATAGACAAGGATTGTCCCCGTTCATGTTAGACCTTTGAAGTCCTCGATGATCTTTTGCCGATCATGTCTTTAGACAAGGCGTCACATTACTAAAGTTTAATCCGCAAACAAAAAATAAAGAAAATAATCATGCCCCCATCATAGCATCTCTAGCTTTTGGCATCCTCGAGTAGCATAGAAAGCAATGATAGCAAAAAATCAAGACTCTGTATTTTAACCATGTTAATCCACAAAACATATTTGCATTTAGATGTGTTTGTTTCTTGCCATAATTTGGGTAGAATCATTTAGAATGCCTTAGGTGTTTGTTTGCTTTGCTTTGGATAGGTTAATGTCTTGCGTTAGGATTTCTGCTTGAAAAGAGCAAGTTTTGTTTGTGCTTGCTTGCCCGGTGAGAAGATTCCACAATCCTTTATTGGTGAGACGGACCCTAAGGGACTGACGTGGTGCCTCGAGGGCTCATTGCTAAATGGCCTTGCCTATGTGATGACGCAGAGGCAACGTAGTTCGGGGTGAACCCTAATGGACCTAAGATCTAGGTTATAGAAAGTGTCGTGGACTTAGATAGATAGAAGGACTAGACACGTGATGGATGTGATAGTGGAGCCTTGGGGGCGCATTTGAGAAATGGCCTTGCCTACATGACAACGCAGAGGCAATGTAGTTCATGGACTTGGACCATGGATACTAACGAGAGACACTATGCTAGGATGACACTGTGGATAGGATATGGGATAAAACCTTGGTTGACAAGACAACAAAGAGATAGAGTATCAAGCCATGATAGGTTACTGTTAGGGTTTTATTATGGAATAGATATGGGTCGAATGGGACACGAGTGAAGGAAGAATGGACACATGGTGATTGGTTTCCCAAAGATGGAGGAAGTGGTTTTATCACAAGTAGCACCTGTTTACCAGGTTTTCACCACTTGTTTTTATTTGCATGAAAGCCAGAAAGTATGCATGACGCCTATTTGCCAGGTTTTCATCATGATACCTATCCAAGGTGCCTATTTGCCAGGTTTTCACCAAAGGACGATTTTTTTGTATTTTTCTAATTTTTTGATTTTTTTTTGTATTTTATGCCCCCTTACATTGGGGTTCTCCTAGGTATAGAACTGACGAAGATGCATGCTATTGATTGGATCATTGAACAACTCACCCTCTGATGTTGCTAACTGATATGCCCCCAATCCATAAGCAGCTATGATCACATAAGGCTCAAGCCAGTTGGGTTCAAACTTGCCTTTCTTTTCCTGATCCTGTTGATTGTGGGGGTTCTCCTTAAGTACCAGATCTCCAAATTTAAAGACTCTTGGGTGAACTCTATGGTTATAGCTTCGTGACATCATTTGTTGATATGCTTTGAGATGGTCAAAGGCTTTTTATCTCCTTTCCTCTAGCAACTCTAGTTCTTGCAATCTGGAAACTCTGTACTCTTCATTTGATATGAGACCTTTTAATGACACCTTGAGAGATGGTAACTCGACCTCAATGGGGAGGATAGCTTCCGATCCATAGACAAGGGCATAAGGGGTAGCACTTGTGGGAGTGCATATACTAGTTTTGTAGGCCCATAGAGCGAGATTGAGTTGGATGTGCCAATCATGGCCAGCATCATTGACTGTCTTCTTGAGGAGTTTCAAGATGGTCTTGTTGGATGCTTCTGCTTGGCTGTTGCCTTGGGGGTAATAGGGTGTGGAGAAATGGTGTTGGATTTTGAATCGGTCATAGAGTTCTTGGACATCCTAGTTTTTGAAGGGTCTTCCGCTATCCGTGATAATGGATGAGGAAATTCTGTATCTGCAGATGAGGTAATTCAGGATGAATGAGGAAATTTGTTTACTTGTGATAGTGGTGAGGGGGACGACTTCAATCCACTTGGTAAAGTACTCAGTGGTGGTTATGATGAATTTGTGGCTGTTGGATGAGGGTGGATGGATCTTTCCCACAAGGTCAAGTCCCCATTGACAAAAGGGCCAAGGTGTCGTTAAAGATCTCAACTCTTGAGCTGGTGCATGTATCAGGTTCCCATGTATTTGGCACTGCTTGCACTTCTTCACAAATTGATATGAATATGTTTCCATGTTCGGCCAGTAATAACCCAAACGCATGAGTTTATTACCTAAGGAAGGAACGCTAGAGTGTGTTCCACAGATCCCTTCGTGTACATCTTGTAAGGCAGTTTGGGATTCTTCCCATTCTAAACAATGGAGTAAAGTACCATCTAGACCACGTCGGTATAGGGTGTCGACAATAATGGTATAACGAGAGGTTTAGCGTATAAATGTTTGTCGTTGGTTTGAAGATAAGTCAGGTGGGAGGGTGTTGTCCTTGAGGTAAGTGTAAACTCTACCATACAAAGGTGAATTAGATCCAACTAATAGGCATATGGAATGGGTTTCAGGAAGATCATAAGCTAGTTGCTGAATTGATTCCACGAAGAACTCGTACCATGACTCATTCTCTGGGATTTCAAGAAGAGAGACAATGGTTGCCATGACATTTGCTGCTTTGTTTTCGATGCAAGGTATCTACTCAAAAGAGATGATCACAAAGTATTCCTTAAAGTCCTTGACCATCCGCTTGTATGGGACAAGCTTCTCATCTTTAGTTTGGTAATCATCATTGACCTGATTGATCACTAGTTGAGAATCACCATAGACATGTAGCTCTTTGATTTTCCACTCTGTTACCATTTTGAGGCTAATGACTAAGGCTTCATATTCTACTATGTTGTAGGTGCATGGGAATAACAAATGATAAGACTTCGGTATGGTGTCACCATGAGGAGTTACAAACAAGATTCCTACCCCTAATCCATGGTTTGTGTAGGACCCATCAAAGTAAAGTTTCCAGGAATGTGTTAATATATTGAATAAGGATTCATCTGGAAACTCAAATTGCATTGGTGTGGTGTCTTGTAGTGGTGCATATGCTAACTGATCAACAATGACTTGCCCTTTGATAGCCTTTCTATCTTCATAGTCAATGTCATATTCACTTAAGAGCATTACCCATTTGGCTAGGTGACCTGTGAGAGCTACTTTGCTTAGTAGGTACTTCAGTGGATCTATTTTTGCAATAAGTTTGATTGGATGTGCTAGCATATAATGTCAGAGTTTTTGGGAAGCAAAAACTACCACAAGACATGATATTTCTATCTAAGAGTACTACAATTCATAGCCCACCAATGTGCGACTGATGTAGTAGACGACTCTTTCTTTATTTTCATAATCTTGTTGTGCTAGAAGGGCCCCAAGAGTTGTTGGTGTAGCAGATATGTATAATAACAATGGTTTCCCTTGGATAGGAGGCATGAGAATAGGTGGATTCATAAGATACTCTTTTAGTTTGTCAAATGCCTCTTCGCATTTCTCATCCCATCTATATGGAATGTTCTTATGTAGGAGATGACTGAATGGTTGACACTTGTTTGCCAGTTGTGATATGAATCTACGAATTGCTTGTAGCTTGCCCTGTAGAGATCTTAGTTGAGTCAGATTCTTGGGTGGTGGCATGTCCATAATAGCCTTGACTTTGGCAGGGTCCACCTCTATTCCATTTGCCGATACAATAAAACCTAAGAGTTTGCCCGAGGTGACTCCAAACACACATTTCTTTGGGTTCAACTTGACTTTGAATTGTTCTAATCTCTGGAAGACTTTCTCTAACACATCCAGGTGTGATTCTCTTGTGAGTGACTTTGCGAGGATATCATCTACATAGTCTTCCATTGTTACGTGCATCATATCATGGAATATAGTGGTCATAGCACGTTGATTTGTGGCTCCTGCGTTCTTTAGCTCAAATGGCATTACATTCTAGCAGAAAGTGCCCCACAGACAAGTAAAAGCTATCTTATGCTAGTCTTCTAGTGCTATCTTGATCTAATTATATCCTAAGAAGCCATCCATGAGAGATAACATGGTATGCCCTACTGTTAAGTCAACTATGATATCTATATTTAGCAATGGAAAATCATCCTTGCGAAAAGCTTTGTTTATATCTCTAAAGTCATTGCATAGTCTGATTCAGCCATCAGGTTTGGACACTGGTACTATGTTGGAGACCCATTTCGGATAGTCTATAGCTCTGATAAATCCTACATCCAGTAGTTTCTTGAGTTCTTCTTTTACAAGCAGTGCAATGTGGGGATGCATCTTTCTAAGCTTCTGTTTCATTAGTTTCACTGGTTTCACTCCTGGATCTAGTGGAAGATGATGTAGAATCAAATTTGGATCTAACCCTGGCATATCTGCGTATGACCAAGCAAAAATGACTTTCTTTCTCTTGAAGAATGGTACAAACTTAGTCTTCTCTGGTGGGGTTAGAGACTTAGCAAAGTGAATGATCTTAGGCTGTTCCTTTATTCCAATATTAACTGGCTCTGTGGGTTCCACAACAATCTAAGACTTCTCCTGGTGCATGTCGTCAGGGAGAGTGTCAAGCCTTCCATTGTGAGGTGCCACATTTTGGTTTTCACCGTCAAATCCAATTTTTATTTTGATATTTTTGCGACTGGAAGGCTTGGCACCCTCTCTGAAATAAGCCACGGAATTAAGTTCAATAGCGAAGCCAGCTTTATGATCTCCTTTAGGTAGGTGGTCCCTAAGTTCAATGTAGTCAATATAGGGCTCATCATTTTGGAACATATCTAGTTGTGGGGTTCCTCGTAGATCCCAGTCAATAAGCTCAGGATGCACAAGGGGGAGGGAGTCAGAGGATAGATCTGATTCATTGATAGTTTGAATGGATATGTTAGGAGTATTGGTAGGGAGAGTGTTCAAGGTGGTACTTTCCTCCAAGTTGTTTATCATGATAGAACTCAAACCTTCCTCGAAAGTCGTATTCTTAGGGATAGGCAAATCACACTCTAGTGGCCTATGCAGTAGCGTTTGTCCCTCATGGTAGGGGATATAAGTTTAAATGGTATCAACCTCTTTATCATCGTAGGAATGCTTTGTCAGCCCATCCCACTCATATTCATTGGAATCTGTGTTACTGTCCTCTTGAAGGGTATGGATCATTTCCACAAGACAAGCATTTGCTTTAGCTTTGCCCTTATCTTTATATCCTAGACCTTTTGTAGTTCTAGCCAATGAGGATGAAGAAGGTTGAATAAGTTCTATGATTCCTTCTTTCTTAGGCCAATGGGGCCTTGTCCTTCATAACCCATTCTATGTAGGATAGATTCACCTCGCCCGTAAATTTTCGTTGGGAGCTTAGGTGGTTCTTGTTGTATGTTCTCTTCTTCTTCTATGTAAAGCCATTGTAGGATATCTCTTTCCTCTGTTTCATCTAATAAGGTCCCCCATTTTACAAAGGGAGCTGTGGGGGGTGTAGGAGGAGCAGATGGCTTTGGAAAATGCTTGGGTTGACCATAGGATATAGGAGATAAAGGCATCTTGGCTAGATTGAGGCTGTGCTCAATGGAGTATTCCCCAACTCCAGTTTCTTTGATGGTAATTTTTTGCTCTTTGGCCTTTGATGAGGAAGCTTCAAAGGTAGAATCATGTTGTGGCGTAGGGGATGTAGATGATCTATTGTTTGGTATGATGCAATTGGGTTTTGACAGGATAGAGTTGCAATGCTGAAAGGGGTCAGGGTCACCCTGGATGGTGACTTGCTTGCCGTTATGAGGGAATTTTATGCATTGGTGATAGGTAGAAGGCACAACTTTCATGGCATGAATCCATGGTCTCCCTAGGAGAATATTATAGGTGAGATCCCTATCTAGGACGTGACACACAACATCTTTTATCACCGGTCCCACATGTATGGGTAATACCACTGTTCCTTTGGTAGTTCTCTCCTCTTCATCATAGGCTTTGATAGTAATCTTCTTTCTTGGATCAACTGCATTTTCAGAGAACCCTAATGTAAGGACTAACTTCAATGTGCAAATATTTAAACTGACTCCCCCATCAATGAGAACCCTCTTGATACGGTGCTTGTGGATGAAGGCGACAATGTGCAAAGGGGTGTTATGAGGTTGAGACACTGAGAGCTCATCTTGTTTGGTAAATGATATGGTACTTGAGGAGGTCAGATTACCTACCATGGCTTGAAACTTCTCTTGGGCCAAGTTAGTGGGGACAGTGGTTTCCACTAAGGCTTTATCGAGAATCTCCTTATGGGAAGGAGATAGACGCAACAACTCTAAGATAGAAATGTGGGTAGGGGTCTTCCGTAGTTGGTCTATGATGCTATATTAATGGAAGTTGGACTGAGAAGGTGACGACCTTGGAGGAATGGTATTCAAGGTGACCTTACCGCTGTGGGTAATGATACTACAATCAATCCTGTTGGGCTCTGATTGTTGGTTGGGTGTGACCACATTGATTTGTGGGACATGTTCTAATATGTAATTGATTGTATAGTCAAATGGCACACTTGCGTAGTGGCATTACTATTCCCACTATTCTGATTTTGCCTGTTGTGGTTGTTGTTGTTGTTGCCATTGTTATTGCTGTTGTTGTACGACTTGCATGATTGAGAAGCAGATCTTTGTAAGCCACATGTGTCTCATTAGAAGTATGTTGATGAGCACCTCCTTGATTTTGATCAAGCACGTCTTGAATAACATGTTTGAGATGGATACTATTGTTAGTTGTATGTTGTCTTCCTCTATGATACTCACAATAGTCAATGTCTTTCCAATAGTGAGGTTTGATTTGTGGCTCGTAATCACTTATTGGCGGTAGAGAGATTTCATTGTTAGCCAATAGCTTCCTTAATGCAAATTCTTGGACTCACCCAATGGTGTGAAATTTCACCTTGGATTAGAGTTTAACCATGGTCTTGGCTCCCGAGAGAATGTTTTGTTGGGTGCAACATTGCTTGTCTCTCCTTTGAGAGTGAGTATTGGCTGTTGTTTGGGAGCGACCACCTTGGCATTGACTACTCCATCGTTGATGACATTTTTATTCTTAGTCCAAAACTTTGATTTGTTAGTCATGTATTTGGAGGTAGGTGTGTCCTTGTATAACTTGATTTGCCCCTTGGCGATCATAGCTTTTTCGATGAACAATCCCATTTCAATGACTTTTGAAAATGAAGTAGGGCATTGAATTTGTATTTGGTAGCTAAGATCGAAGTTGAGGTTATGGACAAACATCTCCATTAATTGCTTCTCAGGTACATCATATGAGCATTTGCTTGCTAGTTGTCTCCATCTTTGTAGGAAGGTGGTGAATGATTCACCACTCTTTTGCTTGGTATTGCATAAATCAAGAATAGAGACTTCATGTTCAATATTGTACGAGAAGTGCGTGATGAATTTGTTGACTAACTCATCAAAAGTTTTGATACCCGATGGGAGCCATGAGAACCACCCCATGGCTTGACTACCTAGAGATCTAGGGAATAGTCTCATTAAGTAAGTCTCATTGTGAGCTACTTCCATGCATGCTACGTTGAATTCCCTAATGTGATCTCTAGGGTCCCCTTTCCCTTTGTATTTGTCAAACTTAGGAATTTCGAATCGATAGGGAAATGATGTTATGTTCAAACTTTTATCAAAGGGGTATGGTGCAATATCTTCCAAGGAGTAGGTTTTAGTGTTTGTACCTGTCTTGAGATCCATCATTTGTTGTGTTAGACCCTCGATTTGTTTCCTCATTTCTTCCATAGGAGTGCTTGGGTCTATGGATTTCTTTCCTTTTTCATGATTATCCTCCACATTTTCTTGGATTGTGCTTAGATCGAAATCGGTGGGGAGTTTAATTCCAAGATTTGCAAGGTGATAAAAATACTTGTGAGGATCCTCATGGAGCACTTTCCCTAGCAAGCGTTGGAATTTCTGATCTTGGAGGGTTCCTTGATACTCTTCATGAGAGATTTCCTCATCACTATCATTAGGTGTGATAATGTGGCTGGATGATCTGGCCATTTCAAGTTGCTTTTTGTATTGAGATCTAGTAAGAACCATGCAAGGTGACGTGGGATGAGGTGGGACGAAATTAGAGATTTTGGCAAGGTGCCGATAGAGACTGCTGAGAATAGGATACTTACGACAAGATTTGGACAAGGGACTCTTTCGATCAATGATTCCAAGTAAGATGACTGATACAAGATGATAGCCACTAGTAAGGGTACTCGATACCTGTCTTATTGTGTAGGGACTAGTCGTGCACCAAGACCACTAGCAAAGTTCTGTGACTTACTAGGGTTACTTGAATCCACAATGATACGAAAAAGGAGCCTATGCTGATCTGATATGGGATACTTTGACTTTGGACTAGGAAGACCTGATAGAAGGTGAATGGGATGACCAATGAAAGAGAGATTTTGACGTGAAATGGATGGAAAAATGACTGCAAGGTAAGACCTGATCTCGGAACTTGGAACTAGACTGAAATGGGTACCTAGAAATGATAAAATTTTTCTCTCAAAGATTGTGCAAGTGCTCACTGTCATGCATGCACTGGAACAAATGCGCTGTGATAACTGGTAAATGCGCAGGAAGTCAGGATAGATGCGCCACATTGGTAAAAAGCAGATGTGCTGTAACAAATAGTAAAAGCGCTCAAAGTCAGTGCATATGCGCTACAGGTCAGCACAAATGCGCAGTAGAAGAGGAGTTCAAGATAGCGATGGTTCAGTTTTACCCAGATAGCAATGATGAGTTCAATTTTATCCAGATAGCAATGAGTTGTTAACTTTGAAAGATAGCAATATAGCAATGATTCAATGATATGCAAGATAGAAATGATTCAATTACCGCCTTCCTAGTTAAAACTATGTGAGATTTGCATGAGCATCCATTTTACTTTCCTGTTAGAAATCGAAGTGTGAGTTAACAAGTGCAACTATATGATTCTAAACCAGTACCTAGCCTGCAAAATAGATCAAGAGAGTTCCTGCAAAAGATGTCAGCGTTAGCGAAAAATTTAATGAAACTCTAAAAATCACTGCCTACATCAGATGCACAACTTCAAAGACTGAATGCGCAGCAACAGAGCTTAGAAGCACCGCAGTACATATGCGCTAAGACAGAGGTCAAAAGCACAGTAAAATAGTGCATATGTGCCAAACTGACAGATGCATCATATTAGAGGGTAAATGCGCCAGAACAGAGTCTGTATGCGCTGAAAGGATGTATGCACTGGAACAGACAGTAGGTGTGTTGGAACAAAGTTTGTATGCACCAAAGGAACGTATGCACTGTAACATATATCAGATGCATGTTAGGATGTATCAGATGCGCTATTTCCTCCTATGTACAGCTTTCTGAAACACAAAAACTTAGTTTTTGGGTTAAATTTGGGTCTAGGCCCCATGGTGGGCGCTAAAAATGTTAAGGGAAAATTGGATTCAAATGAACAATCAATATAATATATCAAAATACCCAAAACTCAATGAAATAATGAACAAAAGAGATTCAATTAAACAATGAACAATACAAAGCAAACCTCCTTCAAATCATAGCTTCCATTGATCGCCTATCACAAATGATCTTGTCTATGAATATGGTCCTCAGAAGGTGCACTTCCTTGCTATGATTCCAAGATGTTCAAATGGGAACGGCTATGATAGTTTTGCCATGAAGATGAGCTTCACAACAATGATAGTAGTATGTAGTAACGAGTGTGATCAGAAGCAATGAAGGAATTGGTGCCAAAGGTGCATTGTAATTCCTACAGAGTAACAATACTTAAAGATTGGATGATTGCAATGGAAGAATTGGGTTCAATTTATAGACTCAAGAGAATGAAGATCAATGGTATAGAAATAATGAGAAGATCAACGGTTGAGAACGGTTGAGGAACGTGCGCGAATAAGAAGACATGTGTCTTGCTATATTTTGCATGAGAGGAATTAATAAAATAGAAGAATGAGTTAACTGAAGAGATAAATCAATTAAAAGAATAGATCAATCAGTTAAGAGAATAGAACTAGAGAATGAAAATTGCATGAGGATGAGAAGATATTTTAGCTCAATTAAATATTTAGAATATTCAATTGCATGTGTACAAGGATTGAATTATATTTAGAGATAACTCAATTTAGAAGAAAAAAGACAACTTAAATAAATATTTGATTTATTTAAATTTAGAGAAGATATTATTGGAAGAAACAATTAAATAATTGGTATTATTTAATTTAGAATGATTTTGGAAGAATAAATAAAATATTTGATTATATTTTATTTTTAGAGATTGAGAGGATTTAAATAAATTTGATTGATTTATTTAAATTTGGAGGAATGATTTGATTTGATTAAATAATTAAGAGTTATTTAATTGTTTGGAAGAATTTAATTAAATAATAGATTCTATTTAATTTTGACTTTAGAAGAGGTAATTAAATATTTCAATATTTAATTAATTTAGAGGAATGTAAATCAAATAAATAAATTTGTTTATTTATTTATCGATAGAAGAATTAGAATGGAATAAATATTAAGAATATTTATTTAGACCATATCGTGTCATTTTTAGGTGTATATATTTAGAACCTAGCACGAATTAGCACCTAGGCATCATGGATTAGTGCTGAGCTTGAATCAACACCTAGGAAGTAAGGATTAGCACCTAGAAGATAAAGGGGACTAAATGAAGTGCATTGGAATGTGTGTAGGATGATGAGGATTTTCTACAGTCATGTGAGCGACAACCGTTGACACAGGTGTCGTGGAACTAGATAGACTCCACAAATAGATTCTTCTTGTGGATGATGGGATTGAGGTGGATCACAGAGATGTCGATGATTCGAACACATAGGGCTATGATGATAGCTCTGGTTGAGAGATGGTAGTCAGAGTGATGCACTTTCCTATTTCCCACAGGAGAGATGATGATCACTCTTGAGGATGTATGGAGGATCCTACAAATCCCCATGCATGAGGAGAGGGTGGTATATGACCATGGATGGGGAATTTGGTTTGTGGAGGAGGTATTTTCCCCAGTGGTAGTTCTATTCGACATGGGGAGGACTAAGATGAGATATACCCAGGTGATGGGCAAGTTATACACACTGCCCTTGTTCATGGTAGGGATTATTATAGGGACACTAGTATCAGATAGGAGGTACAGGGGGTTTTCAGTGGGATGAGGGATAGTGTTGCCAAGGATGTTCAGGGATGGGGTGGTCTATGCATGGGGGCCATGCGTACTAGCACACTTCTATCATGATATGGATGTGGTGGTTTACAGGTGAGGAGCTAGTTTGGGATGTGGGGTGATGTTGTTGCACTTGTGGGCTTGGGAGGACATTGCCATCACTAGGCTGGTGATAGTGAGGGACCGATAGAGGAGTCACCCATTTGTGTTTGCCCATGATAGTGTACTACATCATCATAGGTTGGGGGACTTGGGATATTAGAGGAGGGTCATCGATGACATTCAGTCGATGATATGGAGGCCTTGGAGAGAGTGTAAGACGTGGTTAGATGATCCCATCCAGCTATCATATGTTTCTAAGCCTTGGTACCTGATGGGACATACCGAGCAGATTATTGATAGGTACATGCCGGATCAGGAGGTGAGATAGTTTGGGATTACCCAAGGTGTGCCACATGAGTAGGCTATATTCCCATGGATTTAGGTAGAGGCGTCGTGGTGGGGTGCACTGATAAAACCATGATTAGTTATAGATGAGTTTGATGGACTACAACCTAGGGCATGGGACCTAAGGCAAGATGTGGCAGATGCAGGTACCACTATGTTATGACAAGTGGTGGGCGTAGGAGAGGCTGATTTGATTGATGGTGCCACTAGGCTAGGCAGCTGTAGTAGTAGGACATGCAACATGAGGAGATGGTGATGATGGAGACAGGGAGGAGGAGGAGGAGGTGGAGATTATTGATATGGAGGTTGATGATGAGGGTGATGGGGGAGATGGTGATGGCGGGGAAATAGTAGAGGTTGTGATGCTGTGGGGATAGGTGCAACCGTTACAAGTAGAAGTAGCATAGCTGTAGGGGCAACTAGCACAGGCACATGGCAATGGGTAGATTTCTTAGCTACATGCCTAGGTATTACAGCTGTAGGGATAGGTACAGTGGTACCTGTGATAGGTGAAAGTCAGGTGTAGCAGATCAGACATAGTCATGAAACCCTAACCCTACCATCATCAAGGAATCTAACCTAAATGAAATCAAAGAACAATGCAATTCAAGCATAACTTCACCTAGACCATGCGATTCCTCGTTTAAGAGATGTGGACTGCTTCTTCAACAATGAACAATTGCAATGCTGAAAGCTGCCATGATTGATGATAAAAGCTCAGTTGGATAATCGGGTGCTCAAGATGCTCAAGATGATAATGTAAGTACTATATGATTGCTGGATCCCCCCTCTCATATGGAATGAGAGGGTGTTTATATAGGACTCAACCAAGATCAATCAACGGTGGAGATTCAGAGGCTATGTGAATGGCTAGGATTGAAAGATACTAAATTTAGGTTCCATTAGTTGTGCATGTGAAGGATATGAGTGAAAGTTGTCTTACAACACATGATTGACTGGACAAGTGTTGGAATGTGATAAAATATGAGTGTTTAATTCAAATAAAATATTTGAATTGGTTGTGATATGAGTTGGATATTAATTAAATAAATTAAATTTATTTAATTAATAGGATAAATGAATAAAATGGGATAAGATATGATGTGGAAATTAATTAAATAAATAAAATTTATTTAATTAATTGGGATGGGGATAGGATATGATTGGGATATGATGTGGAATTAATTAAATAAATAAAATTTATTTAATTAATTGGCTAAGTAGGATGAGGATGGGATTTTAATTAAATAAATAAAATTTATTTAATTAATTAGCTTAATGAATAATGATTTAACAATGTGTTGTTAGACATGGACAAAGTTGGGACAATTTTGGGTGTCTACATTTTGCCCCTCTTTGATACAATGTTCGATAGAGCGTTGTGTCAAAGAAGATATGATATGCGTTCAATAAACAAGTTATGCCCCAGTGTAACTGGCAGGTGATGCCCCCTCAAGAGGTAAGCCAGGCTAACCAAGAAGGGCTGGGTTGGCTCTCGATAGAAAAAAAAGGCTAAAAAGAAGGTAGACACGAAGAAAATGGAAATGAGTGATCTTGGCTGAGTATGAGGGAATAAATAGATAGAATGAATAGATAGGATGATGATGGGCAGCTTTCAAATAATTGCTCAGAATGAAAAGAAATGCAGTCCTTATGTTTGATATAGCATATGGATGTTATGCACCAGGGTATAAGAGACCAAGGTGTCGAGATATCCAATGCGTAACTAGCGTGTTACAATCTTGTCTGAACGCATGAGGTCAAGATGTTGAGCCAACATGCACAAGATATGACTAACAGCTAGTGTTGGACTTTGACGCTACAAGCAATGGTTTGAGCTTATCTCCACTACACATAATGATAGCTTGTTGGTTATATGTATGGAGTTAGTCTTAACATAGAATAGTCTCAAATGCATAAGAGACTGTTTAGCTTCTCAGATGCTAGAGATATTGATATGTAAGATGCTAATCCCAACACGTACAAGATACCAATACGCATAGGAAGAGAATAAGATCATCCCACAAACACGGCATACGAAAGCTATATGACCATGCCCCAGTCCTTACTTCATCGCAACATACCAAGATATAAAGAGATCAAGGCAGTCTTGATTAGGCATAGAAAAGGGACAAAAGATAAATCAAAAGATAAAACAAAAGATACTGTCATCACGTTCTCTTGCCAAATTTTGGGTGCTCTTGGATAGATCAAGCTGGCGCCTTGTTAAGAGGAAAGCTACATCCTGTTGAAGGCTAAAGTTGTTGATAAACTGTTATAGCAAATGTTGGCTTTAAGGCATGCGGACAAATAGCTTCTGGTGTACTTTTGATCGGTTAAAGTGCTTGGGCTTCGCATATACACATGGTTTGCTGCTTGTTCGAGCTAATCAAAGAGAGGAAAATGGATGAAGAAGATGGTGGGGATCATCTGTGCTTGAGTACTGGAAACTTCCTTTGTATTCCAGACTGCCTACATACCCTATATCCATGGGATCAAAGCACATTACGATGAAGATGAGACATGATGAATATGTAGTTCTGGGTTTTATTGATGATGTAAGTGATGAAAGATAGAAGAATTTGAGCTGAAAGATTGAAGGATGGTTTAGACGAAAGATGAAAAGATGGAGGATGAAAGGGACTATCGTCTTAGCCTGAATCAGAGTGCTTCCTTCACATCTTAGATTGCCTACATACCCTGTATCCACGGGATCAAGGCGTCAACGATAGAGCTGCATGTAGTTCGGATTGATGTTGCTGGTGGATTGGATGTTTGAGGAGGCGACGTTTGTTAATATTGTTGGATGAATGTGGATAAATTGTGAAGATATGAGTCCTGGTTGCAAGGCGCTAAGTCATATTTGTTGTTGGATACGTGCCATGGCTGAAGTTGATAAGGTGTGTTGTGTTGTATGCGGAGTGGTTTGATGGGCTATGAGCTAGAGATAACAAGATCCACGTCCAAATAAGACTCGACAAATGCCCCCAGTGTGGGATGAGGTTTATTATGCAGAAGCGACAATGCAGAGGAAATGTGGCCAAGAGGCTAAGGTGCCAAAAGATATAGATATCACGACAATGTCTCAAGTGTGAAAGCTAGCATAGGTCAAAGGATGAAGATGAAAGGCTATGTGTGGGATTGCGATAGGGCTTATGATTATGGCTGATACAAGATGAAGTGGGGAAATATGATCAAATGAATCAAGCAAATAAGGGAAGCTGGTCATTACACATAGCGCCTGTTTGCCAAGTTTTCACTATGGTACTTATCTAAGGCGCCTGTTTACCAGGTTTTCACCAGAGGACGGATTATTTATTTATCTCTTTATTATTATTATTATTATTTTTAATTTTTTTAATTTTATTTATTTATTTATTTTTTTTATGATTTTATTTTTATTTTTATTTTATTTTATTTTTTTTATGATTTTTGCGGGATAGCTGAGATTTATGGATAAAACTTCTTGAGATGAACGCTGTTGACGGGTTCATCCAAGGGAATGCCTTCAGGTGTTGACAAAGTGTATGCACCAGATCCATAGACTGCTGTGATAATGAAAGGACCAAGCCAATTGGGCTCAAACTTGCCCTGTTTCTCCCGATGTTGTTGATTCCTTTGATTTTCTTTAAGGACAAGGTCGCCAACTTGAAATCTACGTTCCTTGATCTTTTTGTTGTAGCTGTGGCGTAACCGGTTTTGATAGACTTGAAGATGGTTCAATGCTGTAAGGCGGCGTTCATCTAATAGCTCAAGATCATGGAGTCTGGATACTCAATACTCTTCATCTGAGATAGTATGTTGCAAGGATATGCGCAAAGAGGGAATCTCAACCTCAATGGGCAAAATAGCTTCAGTGCCATAGACGAGAGCATAGGGTGTGGCGCCAGTAGGAGTTCTGATGCTTGTTCTATATGCCCATAAGGCAGGATGTAGTTGTAGATGCCAATCTCGACCAGCGTCATTGACAGTCTTTTTAAGGATCTTGATGATTGTCTTATTAGAGGCTTCAGCTTGACCATTGCTCTGGGGATAGTAAGGCGTAGAGAATCTATGTTGAATATGGAACTTGTTGCAAAGATCTCTAACCTCTTGGTTCTTGAAAGGGCGTCCATTGTCTGTGACAATAGCTTGAGGAACGCCATAACGGCAGATAATGTAATGTAGAATGAATTTGGCTATTTGTTTACCTGTGATATAGGTCATTAGTATGGCTTCTACCCACTTTGTGAAATACTCAGTGGCAGTAATAATAAACTTATGACCGTTGGATGAAGTAGGATGGATTTTACCTACGAGATCAAGTCCCCATTGTGAAAAAGGCCATGGAGTGACAATAGGCTGAAGCTCACGTGCTGGTGCATGTATTAGATCTCCATGTTTCTGACATTGTAGACATCTCCTTGCAAATTGCTGGGCATCTTTTTCCATAGTTGGCCAATAGTATCCTACTCGTAGAAGTTTCTTAACAAGGCTAGGGCCAGCGGAATGCGAACCGCAGACACCTTCATGCACTTCACGTAAGGCCATTTTTGCTTCTTCAGAATCAAGACACCTAAGGAGGATACCATCAAGACTCCGGCGATAAAGAGTGTCTCCTAAGATAGTGTAACGAGAGGCTCGACGGATAAAGGTTTTGCGCTGGGTGTTGGATAGTTGAAGTGGAAAGGTTTGATGGCGAATATACTCGTATATATCCTTGTACCATGATGAGTTGGGACCAACAATTTCACATATAAGCTCAGATTGTGGAACTTCAAATGCTGGGATCAAAAGCTGTTCAACTAAGAACTCACATTTATAGGTATTAGATGGCATATCTAAAAGAGATCCAATCATAGCCATAGCATCTGCTGCTCTGTTTTATAGTCTGGGAATTTGCTCAAAGGTAATATCCTCAAAATATCTCTTGAAATCATCCACCATTAACTTGTATGGGAGAAGCTTCTCGTCTTTTGTTTGATATTCATCTAAAACCTGTTTGATAACCAGCTGAGAATCACCAAAGACTCGTAACTGTTTGATAGCCCATTGTACTGTCATACGTAAGCCTATGATTAAAGCTTCATACTCTGCTATGTTGTTGGTACATGGGAATGCTATTCTGTATGATTTAGGTATACAATCGCCTTGAGGGGTGACAAACAAGATACCTACTCCAGAACCATGTTGTGTGTATGACCCATCGAAGTATAGTTGCCATCGTGCTGGAGAATTCAAATGAAACAATCCTTCATCAGGAAATTCTGGATATATTGGCTGAATGTCTGTGATGGGTGCTGCAGCTAATTGATCAGCAATAACTTGTCCTTTGATAGCTTTGCGGTTCACATATTGTATGTCAAACTCACTTAAGATCATAACCCATTTTGCTAATCTCCCTGTGAGAAGAGATTTTGAAAGGAGATACTTGAGGGGATCCACATTAGAGATGAGCTTCGTTGTTTGGTTCAGCATATAGTGCCGCAACTTTTGGGAAGCAAACACTAAGGCTAAACAAGCTTTTTCCATGAATGAGTAATTGAGTTCGTATCCCACAAGGGTTTTGCTGATGTAATAAATGGCTTGTTCTTTTCCTGAGTCATCATGTTGAGCTAGAAGGGCACCCAATGCTGCAGTTGTTGATGATATATAGAGCAGTAATGGATGATCAAGTATCAGAGGTACTAGCACAGGAGGTGTTGCCAAGTATTCTTTTATCTTATCAAAAGCCTGTTGACACTTTTCATCCCACTTAAAAGGTTCACCCTTACGAAGAAGATGTTGAAAAGGATGACATTTATCTGCTAGTTGTGAGATAAATCTGCGGATAGATTGTAGCCTACCTTGTAAACTGCGGAGCTGTTTGAGAGTCGTTGGTGGAGGCATTTCTATGATAGCTTTTACCTTAGCTGGGTCCACTTCTATCCCTCGTCGAGACACAATATATCCCAACAGTTTGCCTGATGTTACACCAAATACACATTTCTTTGGGTTTAGTCTGACTTGGTATTTTTCTAATCGATCAAAGATTTGTGCCAATACTTGTAGATGTCCTTCTCTTGTCTTGGATTTTCCCAGGATGTCATCAACATAGTCTTCCATGATAGTATGAAAAAGGTCATGAAAAATAACTGTCATAGCTCGTTGATAGGTGGCTCCAGCATTTTTAAGACCAAAAGGCATTACAACCCAGCAATATGTGCCCCATGGACAAATAAAGGATGTTTTATCTTGATCTTCCTCTGCTATTTGGATTTGATTATAACCAGAAAATCCATCCATCAAAGATAGCATTTCATGTCCTGCTGTAAGATCTACAATGTTGTCTATGCTTGGTAGTGGAAAATCATCCTTAGGACAAGCTTTGTTAAGATCTCTAAAGTCTGTGCAGCAACGAACACGTCCATCTGGTTTTGCTACAGGTACCAAATTTGAAACCCATTCTGGGTAATCAATAGGCTTTATAAATTTTGCTTCTAACAGTTTCTGAATTTCTGCTTTGACCAATAAGGCAACTTGTGGATGCATTTTACGCAATTTTTGTTTGACAGGCTTTGCATCAGGAGATACTGCTAAATGATGTACCACAAGTGAAGGATCTAGACCTGGCATGTTTGCATAAGTCCATGCAAAATTTATAGCTCTTCTCAGAAAGAATGCTGTGAAGTTTCTTCGTTCTTGCTCAGAGAGTGATGCTGCCAAAAAAGTAATCTTCGGATTCTGTTCTGTTCCCAAGTTCATGTCTTGTGATTTTTCAACTAGCACAGTTGATTTCTCATGGTAATTAGTGGCAACAGGAAGGTCAAATCCCTCATCCTCAGGCGCCTTAGAGAGGTTTTCACCTTCGGATATGTCCTTTATTTTTACTTTTTCACAGTCAAGAGGCGCCTTTCGGTTTTCACCTAGTGACCTATTTTGTTGAATTTTGTTTATTTCACTTTTGCGACTGAAGGACTTGATACTTCCGCCAAAATATGCTAGTTTAGGTAAATCCATCATGAAACCTGCTTTATGATCACCCAATGGAATACCTTATCTCAAACCCATGAATTCTGCAATGGCTTCGTCATTTTCAAATATATCCAATATCGGTGCCCCCTGTTGGTCCCAATCGATGAGGTCAGGATATACGAGTGAAAGGTTAATGGAGGAATCATGATGGCTAGAAGAGGTTGCGGAAAACATGAAGATGGAATGTTCCTGAAAAAGGTCGGTGATATGAAGGGAGGAGTCATCGATAATATCCGAGTTAGAAGTCTCTCCTACCGAGGAAGGTCCAACGTTAATATCGGAAATACACTTAATGTCTTTGGGTCGCGGTACCTCCGGTTGGTAACCAAGGCCTTGCTTATTAAATTTCTTAGACACAATGATAGGCTCAATAGGTCCTTGTTCCTGTAGTCCCAAGCCGCCATGTCCTTTGTAGCCCATGTTCTTTATGATACGAAAACCATTGTTGTATCGCTCTACTCCAAGTTGGACTTGGTCATTGTCATCAAAGAATATCCAAGAGTTGATGTCCTCAATGTCTTCATCATCTAAGAAACCACCCTTAATGAATACTGTAGGGGGAGCTTTGATAACAGTGGAAGATGAAGTTGGCTTAGATGTAGAGGGCTTACCGTGGGATTTAGGAGATAATGGAAGAGTACCCACGCAATAAGACTCGTGTAGTTTGTATTCACCAGGGCCGTGTTCAGTATATTTGATATGGAGGTTGGAAGCGGCTTTGCTAGATGAGGGCTTGAGAAGATCGGATGGGTTGATATAGGATGAAGATGGATATGCCTCGGTGTTGATAGGGATGCGATTCGGAGTCTGATATTTAGCCTAAAAGGCACGGCAGAACTCAAATGGATTAGGATCAGCTTGAATGGTAACCTCAACACCCTTATGTGGAAATTTAAGGCATTGGTGGTATGTGGAGGGAACTGCTTTAAGGGTATGGATCCAAGGGCGTCCAAGGATGATGTTGTAAGGAAGATCAATATCAAGGACTTGACAGCGAGTTTCGGTAATAACCGGCCCAACTTGAATAGGCAATAAGATGATCCCTTCGGTATCTCTTTCAGCGTCATCATATGCTCTGATGGTAATAACCTTGGAGGTGTCAACATCTTTCTCAGAGTATCCCAATTGCTTGATAAGTTTCAAAGAACATATATTTAGACCAGCTCCCCCATCTATCAAGACTTGTTTGATACGGCGTCGTTTAACAAATACTTCAATATGGAGGGCTTCGTTATGTGACAGATGCATGGAGGGCTGAAGATCTTTGTCTGAAAAGGTCAGATGACAAGGGGCAGCAATGCTAGCGACCATGGATTGGAATTGTGTGATATTAATATTATTAGGCACCGAAGACTCTTGTAAGGCTTTATCAAGGATAGCTTTATGTGCAGGAGATATGCGGAGCAGCTCAAGAATAGATATATGTGCGGGTGTTTTACCAAGGTGATCCAAGAGGTTATAGTCAGAGAGAGATCGAGGAGAGTGAGGAGGAGCTCCTTGAATAGTAACTCGACCTCTTTGCGTGGTTACGGCACAATCAGGTGCTCTCCCTTGGACAGTAATGGTAGAAATGTGAGCATGGTCGATGCGGCCGATGGTAGATGATGCATAGTTATATGGAATAGCATTTCCAGCCTGAAGGTTATTTGTCTGATCATGAGATGGAAGTGGATTCTTGAAAGTCTCTAGATCATAGTTTGATGTGGATTGTTGAGCAGGTTGAGCTGTTTAAGGTGTGACGTTGATTAAACCTTGATCAATGCAGTCTTGGATAACATGTTTTAAGCGCATACAACCATTTGTTTTGTGCCCTTTAACTCGATGGTAATCACAATACTCATTTTCTTTGTACCAAGGAGCTCGAAAGAGGGGTTCGCCATTTGGTGGTGCATCAGGTAGAATAATGTCTCCTGCTTGAAGTAGCTTTTGAAGAACAACTTCCATGGGTTCCACTAATGGTGTAAATTGTCGGCGTGGATTGGAAGTTTGGCGTTGGTTTCTTCATTGTGGAAAAGGCTGTCTTGGTGTAGAGGCTGCTTGAATGTTGATGGGAGCTCTCATAGTTTGAATATTCTTTGCATCTATAATACCGTCATTGACGACATTTTTGTTCTTATTCCAAAAATGAGACTTATCATTGGAATTTTGAGGAGAATCTTTATTGTCGCGAAAGATCTTGATAGTGCCCTTGGCAATTAAGGCTCGTTCAATAATAACTCCTTTGGAAACTAGTTCGTCAAAGGTGCTAGCGTTTTGCAATTGTAGTTGGAATGACAGCTCAGGATGAAGATTTTGAACAAAGATGTCAAGCTGTTGTTTCTCAGGTATTTCCCATGATAATTTGCTAGCCATGTTACGCCATCGTTGGGTAAAAGCAGAGAAGGGTTCACCGTTGTGCTGTTTGGTATTGACAAGGTCATTCATGTTTACTTCATGTTCAATGTTGAAGGCAAAATGAGATCGAAATTTGTTTGCTAATTCCGCAAAAGATTTGATGCCCGGGGGTAGATGAGAAAACCATTCAAGAGCTTGTCCTGCTAAGCTTCGAGGAAATAGTCTCAAAAGATATGTATCGTCATAAGAAACATCAAGACATGCTACAAAAAAGGCTCGAAGATGGTCTTCCGGATTCCCTTTCCCTTTGTATTTCTCAAATTGTGGGATTTCAAAATGTGGTGGAAAAGGTATCATATTAAGAGACTTGTCAAATGGACAGGCGCATATGTTTTCGAGAGAAAAAGGTTTCTTGCCTTGTCCTATCCTTTCATCGATCATCTGTTGAACATCTGCTGAAGATAATTGCTGTTGTTGCGAAGGGGGTGGAATATGATAAGAGATATGTTGTGGTTGTGGTTGTGGGATATATGGAGTTGTGACTGTTTGTTGCGGTTGCGTGCCCACAATGTATGTCAAAGGATTGGTATGTGATACGTATGTGTTGGAGGATTGCTATCCTTGAGACACAAGCGGCAATTGGGTGTGCATCACATGGGAAGTGGATAGTGGATTGATAGTAGCGAATGGTTGGGAAATTGGGATTTGATTCGTGACATGGTAAGTGATGGAGGGATTTGTAGATACAACAGAAACATTTGGATTTGTATTCTGGATGATATGAGGATTGGTATGTGTCATAGGTTGGGTGACAATAGGAACTCTTTGGGTAGCATAGGATGGATTGATGGTGCGTGAAGGATTGGAAGAATATGACGACATGGATGTAAGTTGATCAACATAAGCAATCTTATTGTTCGGATTGGCTTGAGAAATGGGGGGATCACTCATGTCAATGAGACTAACGTTGGGATTATATGATAACGTGGAAGGATTAGTAGTTGGTATATGGGATACGGTATTCGTATGAGAGGTAGTGGATTGTAATGGGTGTGAAGTATGGACAACATGTGTTGTTGGAATAGTTTGGGAGGTTTGTGCACTATAAGACATGGGAATAGCTTGTGATGCTCGAAGTGTTTGCGCTTGTGTTACATGGGCAGCGTGTGTTACTTGAGGCATGGAAACAGTCATGGTAGAAGGAGAGATATGTTGAGGGACATGAAAAGGTGGAATGCTGAGATTTTGTGACATGAGAGGGAGCACATTGGTGGGCACTATCAATGGTTCTAAAGTATGCTCTGATCGTGGTAGCTCAAATGAAGCAACAATAGGCAATGAGGATGATGTTTGCAATGTAATAGGAGATGGTGTGACTATAGTAGATGGTCTATTTGCAACAACAGCAGTAGTGTTGGGATCTTGCTCTCTAATAGCAGATATGTCAAAATCCTTAGGTAGTTTAGCACCCATGCGAGCAAGTTGGAGAAAACAACGATCAGGCTCAGATATCATGAGTTTCTCAACTTGGTCCCATAGATAGGTATCTTGGAATTCTGATGAGTCATCTTGAGAGTGTTCTTCGAAAGTTTCCAAGGATGGTGGAGGTTGCATTTGTTGTAAAGATGACTCGCCCATAGTGTATCCTTGAGGTATAAACATATGAGAAGGCATACCAGTTGTGAATTGAGTTGCGTCCTTAAGAGGTGTTGTGAATTGTGTCATCTCAGCTTGCAATTTGGCTTCCATTTCAGCTTTCAATTTGGCTTCTATTTCAGCTCGATATTGACTCCTAGTTTGAGGCATGATGTTGATGATGAAGTTGAGCTTGTCAAAGTTTTGAGACCCAAAAGATGATAGTTGGCTGGTTGATTGATTGGTTGTTGTTTCGGTTTGCTGGTTTGGCTAAGTTGCTTGGTTGATTTGTTTTGGTTGAGTTGTTGTTGGTTGTCCCTAGAGGTAGCTTAATCACTCAAGGGAAAGATTGTTTGTTGTTGATGTTTGTTGGAGCTAAAGCTAAAAGAGATTGTTTGCTGAAGCTAAAGCTGAAGGATGTTTGTTGGTTGAAGCTAAAATTGAAGGTTGTTTGCTGATTGAAATGATTGGGTTGATGTCTGATTTGCTGGTTGGGGTCTCAAAAAGATGGAAAGCTCATGAGTTGTGATTGATTGATAAGCTCAAAAACAAGAGACAAAGGCCAGGTATTTGCTGTTGATCAAAGAGAAGTCTGAAAATTGATGTTTGAGACTCAAGCAAGCTAGACCTGAGGCTAATTCAGTTGATAGATTAAGGTTTGCAGGTATTTTAGCTACAGGTGATTGATGATAGCTCAAATGCGACTTAAAGGATGCTAAAGGCGATCAATGATAGCTCAAATGCGATCTCGTTTAGGCTCAACAGAGAATGACAATATTAACCAGAAGCGAATGCTATGCCAAAGGCGACGACTGTTGGTTCAAAGGTGATTTTCTGATGATCAGAGGCAACTCAGATATCCCTAGAGGCGACAGTATGTTGTTCAGATGCGATTTCATTCAGGCCTAAGGCGACTAACTGCGGCTTAAAGGTGATCTGGCTCAGACAATATGCGATTGGTTATAATTCAGATGCGACTTGGTTCAGGAAATAGGCGAGCAGTTGTGTTTTAAAAGTGATTCTATTCAGTCAAAAGGCGATCAACTGCGGTTTAAAAGTGACTCCATTCAGGCGATATGCGAGCAGTTGTTTAAAAGTGACGCAGTTCAGGCAAAAAGTGAATCACTATAGTTTAGAAGCGATGTCTGTGGTCTATGCGAGTAGTTTAGGTTCAAAAGTGACTGTGTTTGTGTAACAGTTGTCTGATTTTGTAGTTTTTCAGCAAGAAAACAGTGATAACAGTCACTCACACTCACAACAAGCACAAACTGATACAACCTAGGCTAAGATAGGACAGTATCTGTTGAATCCCCTAGCTGTACCTATTCAAAGCGGGTAGCTCCAGGATCTTGGTAGCACCGGCTCCTCCTTACATTTGCACACACTTCTCATGCATACCAAGATCCAGGTTTCTTATAAGGCTTGACCCTCTCCAAACCTTTAGATTGTCCCTGCTACCTCGGTTAAGAACCGCATGAATCAGGACCGCTTCAAGGGTTTTGCCCTCTGCGTCAACAGATAGAAGGTTTTTGGCTACTACACAAAGTTGCTAATAAGGGCATCCGTTCAGGTGGCTATACGTGCGGCAGCGCTACTCTCCGTTATGGAGTCTCCCAGCCTCCAAGGGTTGCGCCTTGGAGGGTTTTGGGGGAGGTTGGCTATCGGTATAACACAACTGCACCCATTGTTTGTGGCTTTCGACACAAACACTTTTCTTATATAGCGGTTTGGAAGGACTTGGCTTTAGCCCGTTACCGCTTGGGTCGTATCCCTTCTCACACCGGGAAGGCAGGCCCTCTAAAGATAATGACAAGTTCTCATACACCCAAGATCCATTTGATAGGCAAGGGGAGAGGATACTTTTGCCATTAAATTTGGGTTACAATCAGGCGCATGCAAGCAATCAAAAAGATAAATCAAGCACGGAGCAAGCAATGATTCATTTTAAGCACCAAGCCCAAATATGCCTAATTTAGTGAAAAAAAAGCACAAATCTTGGACCGATCGAACCTGCAACAGATATGTCAGTAGTTTAATAACCTCCTTTCTTGGACAGATTGATAAGATGCTGCGCAAATACCCAATTAATAGCCAAAAATTCAACTAGAACTGAAACAGATTTGAAAACAACAGAACTTACCAGATGCGGTTCACTGTTGATCAAAAGTGACCTCTATTATACCAGAGGCGAAAGGCTGTGGATCGGATGCGACGCGGGGAACACAGGATGCGGCACCTGTCAGCTCATAAGCTATGCATATTTGCTAGAGGCGATCAATTGAGGGCCAAACGCGAACAGTATCTGCAAAACACAGTCTGCACACAAAAACCCTAGTCTAACAGGCGATCATTGTCAGTTCAAAAGCGACACCAATTAAATCGAAAGCGGCCTCTGTAGACTCAGAGGCGATCCAGTTACCCCCAAAAGCGACCGACTGCGAGACAAAAGTGACCTGTATCTGCAAAAAAGACTAAACCCTAACCTGCACAGGCGATTGTTATCAGTTCATAAGCGATACAAATCAGCGTAAAGGCGAGTAATGTTAGGTCAAAAGCGATGCAAACATTTCCAAAGGTGTCCACTGTTAAGTCTAAAGCGATGCGAATGTGTGCGAAAGCGGCGGCTGTTAGGTCAAAAGCGGTAAACAGAGTTCGAAGGAACCATGAAAATCACAGGTGAGCATTGTAAAAACAAAAGCGATACGTTTTACCTTAAGCGGCGACTGTTCATTTAAAGGCGATCCAGAGAACTAAATGCGGCCCGTTCCAGCTTGAAAGTGGCGCAGAGATTCGAAGCGGCGGATGTTTGTTCAGAAGCGACCAGAATTTACTGCGAGCACCTGCAAAATCTGATCTTCAAAGAAAACAACTTTGAAAAATGAAGTCAATCAAGGATGTGAGTCCCACCGGGCGTGCCAAAATGTGATAGGTGAAAGTCAGGTGTAGCAGATCAGACATAGTCACGAAACCCTAACCCTACCATCATCAAGGAATCTAACCTAAATGAAATCAAAGAACAATGCAATTCAAGCATAACTTCACCTAGACCGTGCGATTCCTCGTTTAAGAGATGTGGACTGCTTCTTCAACAATGAACAATTGCAATGCTGAAAGCTGTCATGATTGATGATAAAAGCTCAGTTGGATAATCAGGTGCTCAAGATGCTCAAGATGATAATGTAGGTACTATATGATTGCTGGATCCCCCCTCTCATATGGAATGAGAGGGTGTTTATATAGGACTCAACCAAGATCAATCAACGGTGGAGATTCAGAGGCTATGTGAATGGCTAGGATTGAAAGATACTAAATTTAGGTTCCATTAGTTGTGCATGTGAAGGATATGAGTGAAAGTTGTCTTACAACACATGATTGACTGGACAAGTGTTGGAATGTGATAAAATATGAGTGTTTAATTCAAATAAAATATTTGAATTGGTTGTGATATGAGTTGGATATTAATTAAATAAATTAAATTTATTTAATTAATAGGATAAATGAATAAAATGGGATAAGATATGATGTGGAAATTAAATAAATAAATAAAATTTATTTAATTAATTGGGATGGGGATAGGATATGATTGGGATATGATGTGGAATTAATTAAATAAATAAAATTTATTTAATTAATTGGCTAAGTAGGATGATGATGGGATTTTAATTAAATAAATAAAATTTATTTAATTAATTAGCTTAATGAATAATGATTTAACAATGTGTTGTTAGACATGGACAAAGTTGGGACAATTTTGGGTGTCTACAGTACCAACATGAGCACGATTAGGTGCATCAGGCACTAGGGCTAGGGATGGTTGATATGTTTAGATCAGTATAACAGTAGACTCATGAGGTCAAGAGGGAGGCTCAACACTACAGGATGTTGTATGAGCATTTGGTGCCTATGGGACAGACAGAGAGCTTCCAGAGCTGATCAGGGGCTTCAGGATCGAGGAAGATTAGCCAATCAGAGAGGTTAGTGCAATAACCTTTATAGGCATAGGAACCAATACTTGGGCAGGCAGGACATCAGGTCATGGACCACCACTATAGAGAGGAGCATGGCCATCCCAGTTAGCCTAGGTGAGAAATAGAGATTAGGTTGAAGAGGTTTTTGAACTGGTGAAGAACTCGGTGAACTCTCAACACAAAATGACTAAATGGTTCTTCTTGGAAATTAGTAGAATTAACATCAAACTCTAGCTGCTTTAGGATAGTGTGGCAAATGGGACCAATTGTACTGTCGAACATGACACTTTAATTTTTAGAAATTGGGATGCCATTCCCAATATGGAGGAAATGGAGAGGGAAATGATCAGGATGAGAGAAGAATTCAATACTAGGATTCAGTATCTTGAGGGGAAGATTACTGAGGTGAATAATAACATTGAAAAACTTTGCAACATCAGTAAACTCTCCATTCAGAACAGTCTCAGTGGGATGAAAATTTTGATTGAAAAGCTTAAAGAGCTTAGAAAGGATCAATTCAAGGATTTCAAGGCTGAGGACATCATGAAAGCAGTGGATCTGGATAATCAGAATAAAGAAGATAACACTATCAACACTGGTAAATAGGTGGTTGGTGAAGACACTGGTGGACCTTTGACCCGCACTAGGGGAGAAACAAAAAATAGTTCGAAGATGAGAAGAGAGAGCTGATAAACTTTGCCAAAATGCATCAGACTTTATATGAACAAGAATTAGAAGCGGCAGAGACCCTAAATAAGATGAACTAATCTTGTCTACTTTGGTTTTATCTGGACTCTTTGTTGTAGCTACTTTCTATACGTTTATGTTTTCTGGTAGCTTCTAGTTAGCTTACAGTTGGCTTACTTCTTTTTGTATGCTTTTTGTGAAGGGTTTTGGGGTCCCTCTCAAAACCTGTTTGACCACTTTAATAAAAAACTAATGGAATACAAGTGGATAATGAAATGTACATACATATATTAAAATAAAATGGATAGGATCTAATGAAAGTGGATACTAATAGGATGGAACGGGTAATGATAATGGGATGGAACGGGTAATGATAATGAACTAGTAGCTAATACAAATGGGTCATTAATGATTATGGAATGGAATGAAAATGGATGAGTGATAATGTAAAATGATAATGAAAGGGATGTATTGATATATGATGATGGAATGAATTAATGGAAATTATAATGTCATGAAAGGGATGTATGAGATATGATGATAAAATGAAGGAATGGAAATGATAATGTTATGAAATGCAAATGGATAATGATCATATATTATGAATGAGAATGATAATGAAATGTAGATGAGAGGGAGAATAAACATATGTTTAGATTAATAAACATATATTATGAATGATAATGGGATACGAATGCAAAAGTGATAATGGCACGTGAATGGCAAATGATAATGGAATGCAAATGAGATGGATGATAAATGGATAACTAGTTTGATTGGTTGATCATGATACCAAGGCCTAAAAATGGTCACAAGGAATGATCAAGAAGATGGACAAGTTGAATAGGTGGGATGGTAGAAGAAAATAGGTGGGGGAGAGATGAAGACCTTTTTGATAAAACTTGGAGCATCAGATGAGATGGGATGGTATATGTAGGATGGATGGATAAAGTGTTGCATATGTTGTCATTGATGTCAAAAGAGTGGTAATCATTGATGTCAAAGTAGTAGTGATCAGAGGTGTTGTGATGAGGAAGGATTACTATTGTATATGTTGTCAAATGAGTGATGATCAGAGGATTTGTGATGTGAAACATTGATGTCAAAGGAGTGATGATCAAAGGAGTTGTGATGTGAAAGATATCTAGTGATGAAAGACATAAGCATGTTGTTGGATCTGTATCATCTGTACTATAAGGATACCTGAACCCTTTAATATTTATTAATTATGATATTTTATTGAGATTAATTAATTAACTACTTCATTTCAAAATAATTATTTAGATGATTTAATATTGTTTTCAAAAGAAAATCATTCATTATCATTTTATGCTTTTATATTTACATATTTTATAAAGAATTCTTTTATTCTATGCCACTTGCAAGAAATGGTAGTTATGTAATTCAAGAGAGAATCTTGGTAATTAAATTATGTTTTAAAATTATTCTAATCTATTTTTAGTTTATAAGAAAATGGGTGTCCAGATTGGCATATGAAGAGTCATGTTGTTCGGTTTTAAAAGATCAAGAAATATACGAGGTGAGAAAAGAAAGATACATTTGAAAAAAATATATTGATATGACAGGGAATAAAATGGATGGCTCTAGTTTTTTCGAGAAGAAAAGTTTTGGGGAAAAATGGATGCAAGTTGGGAAATTTTGGTGAAGATTGGATAGCAGTATAATTTCGGGTATGCACTGAGTTATGGAATTGATTTGTTGTTTGAAATAAATTTTAGTTATATGCAAGCTTTATGTTATTTTGTGAATTCCTTTTTACATATTCTATTCATTTTTTAAAAAAAATTCCTTAGGGATCACTTTCTTGAAACTAATCTCCAATCATATTCTGGGATGTTAATTCAACTAGTCTGAAGATTCTAAACCATAGTCTGTTACGTCAGCAATAACATTATTTTTACGAATTGGGTTTCTTTGAAATTTTTATATAAGGTACGCCACCCATTTATTGAAATCATATCCAAAAATCAACCTTACCCAATTTGTTGTTATGGAGATATGTAATGTTTAGTGACCATCTATTTCTTACCCATTTGAGTCTTTGTTAAAACAGTCTGTTGCATCACCAATAACTCTATATTTTTGAACTAGGTTTCTCTGAAATTTTTATATAAGGTGAACCACTTAGTTATGTAAATCATATCCAAAAATTATCATTACCTAGTTTGTCAATTTGGAGATGTGTATCAATTAGTGACGACCATTTCTACGCCCTCTTTGCTGCTGCTATTAAATCTGGAAATTCTTGACTCTTTCCCTTTAAATATATATTTAAGTAAATGATTAGTTAGGAAGAACATGGTTTCTTAGAGTAATGAATCTCTTTTCTTATATGCTTTCTTAGTTAAAATTAGAAAAGTGGTTAGAAAATGATTTGCGATCTTAGTTCTTGGTGAAAAAAATCATGTTTTAGTCATTATAGAATTGGGATAACCTAAATGAATGATTTCTATGTTATGTAAAGAATATATGTGTTGGCTTTAAATGGAAGAATGACCCATTATTAAACAATATACTTGTGTTGTTTCAATAGAATTAGGTGAGGTAATTTGATGACATTTATTGGAAATAGAAGAAGTTTGAATCCTTTTCTTAATTGTGTGAGATTGGCTGAGTGATGAATGATGTTTATGACTAGTTAAAGACTTGTCTTCCGAATTGGTGAATTACCATGAAAGATCATTGTAGATGGCTTCATAAATGATGTATGAGTGTACTCATGGTGAGAGAATACTTCTTGAGAAGAAAAATGTCTTTTTTTACATGTTGAAGCCTTCTTGCGATCTCGCATGCATCTTTGGAAGTTGAGTAAAAACATTGTCTATTTTTTGCATTCTATATGATGTGTTGAGATAGAGAATGGTTGGAATGTTTTTGTTGTTGTTATAACTTCTTTATTTTACCCATGTAGGGATTACTCATAAATATAAATATTGCATGTACTCTCTAGAACTTGAAAGATACTCTAGAAAATATAATGTGATGAACTAGATTCCTTATGAGTTATTGTATCTAAGTCAACCTTATGGTTGCAAGACTAGTTGCTTCGAACTACAAAGTCTCTATGTTGTGTGTATGTAGGCAAGGCCATCATGAGCCCCTAAGACATTAGGTCGGCCCCTTAGGGCCTTAGTCTCGTTATCTTGTACATTGATATCTGCTATGTATATCTATTAACTATGCGAAACTAATGTTACATTTAATGTGCAGATCCAGGTTTGTTAATCATGCAGGATACTGAAGCCGAGGAAGTAATTTCCCACTTTGTGAGTGGATGATTATATGACATTTACTGTAATTGTGTATAATTGTATAAAAATGTTTATATCTTAAATTTTCAATTACAATGAATGATACTAAACTTATGTTTAATCGAAATGTGTACTTCATTAAGTTTCAACAAGTGAATATTCTCCTATCATAGATTATATTTTCATTATTTCTTACTAAATTTATTATTGTTAATTATTGACAATCTTCATGGGTAGGCATTACATGTACATAGTTGTACCTTATCTTCTAAAGTTCATGGATAGGTGAAAGTTGTCAAGTTGAGGGATATGCTAACATAAAGAAGTTGTGACTTCTTGTTGTTGCTTATGGTGTTGTGAATGTTGCATTTTGTGCCTCTTAATGAAAAGCATTACATGATGATATGAAGGTGTTGTAATATCTCATTTTTTGGTGAAAAGAGTTGCTGAAGGAAATTGTTAGTGAAACAGTCAAGTTGTTGTAAGTGCCAGATGCACAAGAGATTGTAGTGCATTCTACCATAGATGAAGATATGGCCTTGCAGCTTGGAGGATAGCTAGAGATAGCTATGAGGTATGTATGATCCAAGTTTCAGAGCATAAGAGTTATCATAGAGTTTTCCAGAGTTTGTAGATTGAGAACAAGTTATGTTGCTGTGTAAGGTTATTGTAGATAGAATAGAAAGCCACTGCATTCCACCACACTCTGATGTTTGGCTTTTTTTGTTTGAAAGTTAAGTTCAAATGGTTAGTATTGTCATATTTTTTTCCAAGTCAAAATATCCCAAAAATTCCTCCTTACATCAGAAAGATCTGATCTGAGAAAGCCTAAATGGAAGGAAGTTTCATTTAGAAAAACCCCTAAAAATTTCTAAGTGTTTTTCCTTTGTTTTTGCCTTAGTCAGCTAATTTAGGTTTGGCAAAAACTTTGGTTCGGTGGTTTAGTAGTTCGAAGATTTGCCAGTTTGCCGATTAAGGGTGCATAGGCAAAAAATATCTAAGGCAAGGCAGGTGGGCAAAAGATTTAACTAAGGAGAGGTTTTGCCTTATCGACAAAAGTTTGGTTCTGACAACCTTAGTTTCGCCGATCGGTGAATTTGCTGATTAGTCAAGGCAGGCAGTCAGTGGGGTGACTTCAAAGAAAATGGATAAGGCAAAGATGAAAGAAAAGGCTTCGTTAGCAAATCGACGAAAAAGAAAACTTTCCGATTGGTTCATATTTTCTTAGGTTCACCAACGGGGTGATTCACCAAAAAAAGGGGCCCAAAATGGAAGATAAAGTGACAAAGGCATTGGTTAGCAAAATAGAAATTTTGCTAATAAAGCAGAAAAATTGATGAAGGTAGGGTGGTTCGCAAAAAGGAAGTTTCACCGACAAAAGGGCAGAAGAAGGCCAAAGGCATGGTTGGTTCACGAGCGAAGAGATTTTCTGATACGGTAAAATTGAAGATAAGCGGCAAAGAAAGATGGTTCTTGAAATGGAGATTTTGCCAATAAGGCAAAAGCAAGGCCAAAAGTGGTTCGTGAAATTGAGGATTTGCCGATAGGGTGAAAGATAAGGGAGAATTAGCTAAGGCAAGGAAAGTTCATGGAAAGCAAAGTTTGTTGACCAAGAGAAGATAGGGAGGTTCAAAAAAGGTGAATTTTTCCAACAAGGTGAGAAGCAACAAGGAGAGTCAAGTTCATGAGCGAGAAGATTTGCCAATAAGGCAAAACAAAAGAAAAGAGCCAAAGGGAGATAGTTCACAAAAAGAAGATTTTGTTGATAAGGAAAAAGTAAAGAGTACCAGGTTCATAAAAGTGGAAATTTGTTGATAAGGTGAAAGAGGGAGAAGATGAGCAAGAAAAGGAGAAAAGACAAGGCAAGCTTAGTTCACCAGAAGAAGATTTTGCCGATAAGGCAAAATAAAGTAAAAATTAATGTAATATTTAAGCATGTACTATAATGTATTGCTTTGAAATATTTTAAAGTCAATTTGAAATATTTTGAAGTATTGTAAAAGGATTTTAAAAGGCGCGACCTTTCTGGGTGTCTTAAGACACACTTCCAGGTGACGCCATTGCTGCAGGCCAAGGTTGCAGGTAGCTCAAACAGTAGAGATATTCAACGCGCATGTACCAGAAATGAATGAATCAGATGAAGTACCCTCTGCAACCCATGCTTCTACAGGTCCTTCCAAGGACAAATCAACACTAGGGCATGGGTGTTCCTCAAATTCTGCATATCTTCTGACATGCTTCTAGGCTCAAATTAAAGGTAGCATGGGCAACTAGGTTGAATTGATTGACCAATTTTTAATGCCCAAAGTTGTACTTGTAGCTGCACGGTGGACTTAAAATGTTATATATACATGGAAAAAGATGTATTGTTGGTTGGCTACGTTGGGTCACTTCCAGAGGCATAAAGTTCTTTGTAGGCTTAAGCCTTGTGGTTTTCTTTAGAATTGGATGGATTTGATGGACTGTGCTCTTTTGCTGAGCCTCTCATGTCTCTGTACTAGTTCACCAATGAAGGAGAGTCTATCATTTTGTGTCCATTTCATGTCTATAATGAATTCTTCTTCTTTTGTAATGGCTATTTAGCCTCTATGATCAATATAAACTAAATTTTTCCTCTCATTGTTCTTGCACTGTGTTTACTTGATAGATGTAAGTTGTGTATTTTGGATAAAATGATCCCTTTCATACTTTAATCTATCTGTCTTAACCTCTGTTTGAATCCCCATTAGTTTGTGTGATTCCTCTTCAACATTTGAGATCATTACTGTGTTATGTCAGTTACATTCAAACACCCTAAATCTTGGTGTATCACTGTTTCCCTTTCTATACTCCATCTATCCATTTTCCCTAGTGATCATTAGCATTAGATTTAGTTTAATTCTCCGAGCCTTAAGCTCAGAAAGAGGAACCAATCATCTTTGGAGGTCTGATCTCATCTGCAAGATCCCATACCTTGAGATCAGTCCCATTGTGTCATTGGAATGCTTGAACGGACTTCAAGAAGGGTGCAATTCCACATGATAATAGTTAGTATATATGCTCATTTCAGGTTTCAAGTGTTTTGGGTCAGCGCAAATGTGTTTTTCAATGTTCTATGTCAAGACAATGGTGTTACAATGTTGTTGCAGTCTCAAAGGTACAGAAGAATGCTCCATATTCCTACACATTTGAAGATATGGCCTGGTGGTTTGAACCATATATGAATAATGGTGTCTTGCATAACATATCCAAATTTTAGAATGTAAAAAGTACCACATATATGTTTTCATTGTTCCAAGTTAAGACAATGTGACCAGACAAAGTGAATGTTACTAGCATCAAAATTTGATTGCTTGTGCCAGTAAGTTGAAGCATGAAATAGAAAAAGGAGTTTACGAGAAGGTTTTTCAGATCATATAATGTTTGTGGCATGAACTACATGTTGATATCTCTCTTTTCCGGTACCACATAAGGTCTGTAGCTAATGTATGAAAGGATAAGTGTTTGCAGTGCCGACATGGTGGGCTTGAATGGTTGTGCCATATGTTTGGAAGTGTGCACCAACATAGAAATGTGTGTAAAGATAAATTAGGTCCAGTAGACTACTTGATATGAACCACACAATGCATTTTTACTCCTACATTATCATAGATGATTTGGGAGCTGACAAGCAAGGCCATTACACGTTTCATGTTACACGTTACATTCAGGATGACAAAGATGATGTTTTGAAAACTTGTAAAGGATATTTATGAAGGTAAGAAGATTGCTACAAGTGCATGTGTGAGAGTGTGTGCGAAAAAGGTGAATGATCTAGAAATGAAGAAGTGACTCTAGAGGCTATGATGCATGATTCATAACAGAGTCAAAATGTATTGTGGAAGTGTTTGGAGAAGAGATGATAGAGTAGAGGTGTTGAGGTTATCTAAATCAAAAAGTTAAAGGAGATGATGCTGTGGAGGTGATTGAACCATCATAATTAGTCAAGTATTTTGGTATAGAGGTTGGTGCCTCATCTTGTAAGTGTTGTAGCACTTTAGGGAGTTGGTGCTTCCTTTGGGTTGGTGCTCATAAAACTTTGTAACAAGGAGTTGGTGCTTCCTTTGGGTTGGTGCCCATAAAATTTTGTAATAGGGAGTTGGTGCTTCCTTTGGGTTGGTGCCCATAAAACTCATTGTAATACTTCATTTTATTTGTGAGGCCGAATTTGGACAGTAGATCCAAGCAGCTTGCTCACTGTGGTTTTCCCATCTTGGGTTTCCACGTAAATCTAGTGTTATGTGTGTATGTGCTCTTATGATTCTTTTTGTTTAAATGTTTAGTTTGGACTGAATGCATTTAAATGAAATAATTGGAATATGTACTGATTCACCACCACTCTAAGTACTTCTGTGTGTTCAACAATTGATATCAGAGCAAGGTTCCTTGGTACAAGCTAACAAATGAAGGTAGATCTTGGACTAGAACACATGGATTAGGAAGGATCCGCTTCTAACAAAGCACCTCTATTTGATGGAACTAACTATGACTTCTAGAGTGTAAGAATGGAAGCCTATCTTACCTCTCTAGGGTATGATGTTTGGAGAGTTGCAATCGATACTTATACTGATCCTACTCATCCTCTTACATATCCGACTGAGAAGGAGGCCCATGAAAACAATGCTAAAGCTAAGAATGCTATATTAAGTGGTCTAACCAACTTAGTGTTTGTCAAGGTGATGCAGTACAAGATGACTAAGGATATATGGGATAAACTTAAAAATCTCTACAAAGGAAATGACAGAGTAAAACAAGGAAAATTATAAACTTACAAAGGAAGGTTTGAGAATTTGAGAATGAAAGAAGAGGAAAGCATTGCTGACTATTTACTCTGAGTGGATGAAGTTGTCAATGGAATCAGAGGGCTAGATGAAGAAGTGAATGACTCAATGGTTGTGAAGAAAGTTTTGAGATCTCTCCCTCACAGATTTGACTCAAAAGCTTCTCTAATTGAAGAAGCCAAAGATATGAACACATTTACCATGGATGATCTGTTTGGGTCCCTCACTGCCTATGAGATGAGAAATGAAGTCAAAGATACATCCAAAAGGAAAGCTGCTTTCAAAGCTACAAAGAGAGAAGGAACATCTGGTTCACACAATGAGTCTGAGGAAGAAGAAACAAACTTTGTGAGAAAGCTAAATAAGGTTTTAGGAAAGTATAAAGGTAAGCTACCTTTCAAATGTTTTAAATGTGGAAAGATTGGTCATTATGCATCTAAATATCCTTTTGGAGAAAAGGAAAATAGCAACAAAGGTTTCAAAAGGAACAACTTCAAAAGGAATCTCCTTTCCAAAGAAGACTACAACTCTTCCAAAGAAACATATCACTACTCATTAGATGATGAAAGGGAAGAATCCTTATTCATGGTTGTGGAAGTCTCTGACATTTCTGACAAGACTATTGATGAAGAAGAATGTGAAGTTGATTTTGAAGAAGTTATTTATGCTCTTGAAGACTTGAACTGTGTAAGGAAATAGAAGAAAGAACAAAAATCCCTAATTGAAGCCAAGACAAATGAATGCTCAAAACTTGAGGAAGAAATCTTTTCACTCAGAAAAGAATTGGAGAAAGTACATGATCAACTAGACAAAAATATCAACTTTGGAAAAAGGCTTAGAAATCCAGACGATCTTGAAGAAGTAGATCTCATTCAAGTCATGTCTCAAGGAAGAAGATATGGAAGATCCCTCCATGCAAGACATATCTTCATAAACAAGTTCAATAATACCTTTTTGGTTATTGTTGTGTGTGAGGAAAATTCAGTTAAATAGATCAAGCATGAATGAACAAAACCCAATCCTACAACCTTCAAAGAATAGATAAAAAACAATAACAATAATTCAAAGCTAAACAAAACAAAGAACATTACCATCCATGATTGTATTTATTCCCTAGTTTATATGTGGATTGCTCTTTCAAATTGCACAACCATGATTGCAACAAGTGTGGATGAATGATGTGCTCAAAGACGTGATATGTGCTCCACGATACGAGATGCTCAAAGTGTTGTATGAATGACCATAGCTGAATGATCGAAGAGGGTTTGTGAAGAGATGAAGAGGGGTATATATAGCTTTCAGGGGAGATCGATCAATGGTGGAGACAATTCAATGATATCAATGGATGAGATAAATTGAGAAGACATGAAGGAATGCACACACGATAAATATCCATGCAAAAAGATGTTTTATTGAGTTAATTTCTTTCTTGGCTCAAAATAAGATTGATTTCATAAAAATAGAATGCATTTTTCTATTTTATGAGTTGATTGATAAAAAGAAAGATTTAAAGCCAATTAACTCAACTTCTGATTTGCTTTTTGACATGCTATGAATAAAATTAAGTGTGCATGAAAGAAAATGATATTTTTAGAAGATTTGAGAAGAAAATTAGAAATTAAATAAATAAATTTATTTAATTTATTGTGCATGATGGAAGAATAAGAAGATATAAATAAAATATTTATTTTAGAAGATTTGTAAAAGTCAACATTAAATAAATTTGGACAATTTATTTATTTTGGGAGGAATTATTAATTAATTAAATAATTAAAAATTATTTAATTGTTGCTGATAGGAGGAATTAAAGTGATGAATTAATTAAATAATTAGATTTATTTAATTAATGTGGATTTTATGATTGAAAGAGGATAATTTAATTAAATAATTAAAATTATTTAATTTAGAAGAATAAAGTGGCGATTTAATGAAATTAATTAAATAAATAGAATTTATTCAATTAATGTTGGAATCAGGGGAGTAAGAAGAAATTGATGAAATTAATTAAATAATCAAGTTATTTAATTAACGTTGGATGCAAGTGATTTAGAAGAATTTGATATATGCAAGGTGAATAATGCAAAGTTTATTTTTAGGTGTCTACATTTTACCCCTCTTTGAGACAATGTATTTTACAATGTTTCAAAGAAAATACTCATGATGGTGGGATTTAACAACTGTGGCCTAGTGTAACTAGTGGAGGATGCCCCCTCAAGAGGAAAACTAGGGAAATGACAAAAGGATTAGGTTGACTTGTGACTAGAAGAACAGGATAGCGACGCGGGAGAAAAAGGTTAAGAAGGACCAAATGGGAGGTTGGAAGTTGACATGATGGAGAAATAAGTTGGACATGAAGAAAAATAGGACAATGGGAGGGAAGAATTAGGGTTGGGACTCTATAAGTAGGGCCCAAGGGGTCACTTTCAACTCATTTGCATCTTCAAAGTTTAGAAAATCTAGAGCCCTTTATCTTCTAGTGCCTTTTGAGTTTTTAGAGCTTACAACAAACTTCGAGAGTAGATATGGTAGGCATTCCAGGACATGACCACCGCGCTGAGCGAGTGACCACCTATGGATGACTGATTGAAGCTCCAGGAGTGATATGTTCTCCAACCTTACCCTTTAGGTGCATTTAGTAGGTTCATTAATGAAGGTAGGTTTTAGGTGTTACCAAAAGTGGGCTAGGTTAGACAATGCACCTATGGTCAGTTCTGCTACTCCTTTGCAAAAAAGGCTCACCTTTAAGGCACACAACTGCGCCTTTGGCGAAATAGCTCGCCTATGGCTAGAACTAGGTTTTTGTAGAGATTGCGATGTCTTTGGTGAAAAGGCTTACCTCTAGTCAATAGTGACGCACCTTTGGAAAAAGGGCTCACACTTGGTCAATAGTGCCACGCCTTTGGTAAAAAGGTGGTGCTTTTGGCATAGAAAAAGTATAATATGAAAACACCGCACATTTGATCGACATAGATGCGCCTATGGGTGACAGAAATGCACCTTTGGATAACATTGATGCACATTTGGTTTAGAATGCCTAGATGAGAAGTTTTGCAAGTTTTTGACAAGTACACTTTTCCTTCAATATTGAAAATGAGATTTCCATGATATACTTGTTACACATATGGTTCCTATGGTTGTAGTGTTTGTCATTGATGTCAACATTGTCATAAGGTTGTCATTGGTGTCAACATTGTTATGAATGTGTAATAGTGTTCATAGTTGGATGTAGTTCTCTTGAAGAAGATATATTGAGATGGGAATTAGATGTCATGCTCCTGAAGAAGATACATTGAGATGGGAATTAGAAGTTCATATCATGCCTCGTTTATTGCAGAAGTGAATATGAAGTTATATTCAGATGGGAATTAGAAGCATCAAGAAGAAAAATTAATATGGGACTTAGAAGCACTAATATATGGTACTGATGGACTAAGATATGATGTATGCTCTCTTCTACCATCCCTAAGAATGCATGTGTTAATGCAAAGAAGATTTAGCCTCTGGAAGTTGGTGATAGTCACTGTCTCAGAATGACCACCTTTGAAGACTGTTTGGGAAATTGCTTAGCATTTCCATCAGTTTGGTTTTGGGCCTTTGTAGATTAGAATATAGCTTAATTTAATTACAAATCTTTCATATTCCAAGTTTTATGATGTGTGGACTACCGCAAGTATGGTTTGCAAAAGATAGAGTGAAGACAGTGTTGGTTTCGTGAAGACAATCACTACATGGAAGCAGGATGCTCCACATACCTCCACATTTGCATATTTGGCTATGTGGTTCTAAAGGTATGTTAAGATTCCAGTGAAGATTATAGTTCTAGAGATTCATATCATTTACCCTTCCGCTATGAAAGTTGTCCATGATAGAGTATTGGCATATGTTTTGGCAAAGTAAGCCAGTGCTGAAGGTTTGTTGGAATGCTTCGCATTCCTTTGCAAATGAATGATTGCCCTTGTGGTTTAGAGGACATGTTTATAGATGTGTATTACATGCATCTTTTCAGTTTCAAGGATCTTGGTGGTCCACATCTTAGTTTTTCAAATGACAACATGTTGCAGTGTGTTCCAGATGACAGAGTATTCTCAGAGTTAATAATTGAAGTTGCGTAGCACAATTCTTTGATGTGCGGTGGTAGAGGAGTGTTTGGGGAGGTTTTATGAGTCATGTGGACTCATCTGAAAAAGTTTCACAAAGATCTTTCTTGTTTCCAGTACCGCACAAGGTTTTTCAAGTTGACATGGCTGTTATACTTCAAGTCTTCATGTGTTCTCCTTAAAGCTGTCCTATTTCCAAATGAGCAGAGTCTGTAGATGTAATTCCTTGGTGTTTGAAGCTGTGAAGGATGTTTTGGACCTAGTTAAGTAAGTGTTGGGGTCTGCAAGGCTTGGATCTTCTACTGGTGTAACATGTGGCTCCACTTAGGACCTATCTTCTACATGTTTCATATTGTGTGCTGTCTGTCTGACTTGTAAATGTATTTTTCATATTGTATCTAGCCGAAAAGCTATGTAATCAATGTAATATCATGTATAAATAGTGAATCAAAGTGAGTGAGGAGGGTATGATTGCAATTTGATTGAAAAGGTTCGCAAGCAGATAAAAAGTAGAATAAATGCATTATTGATGCTACTTGGATTAATCTTGAAGACATATTTGTGATGGTGATCAAGTATAGAGTGTGCCAAACTGATCAAATCTTTAGAAGAAAGTGTGAGGAGGTAGAAGTGCAATCATCAAAAGTGAGCTTCAATGTTAGTTTTTAGATAGTAGAAAAGACTGTCATACTGTAATCTCTTGTAAGTGTGTTCTCATTTCAGGGAGTAGTAGCTTCCTTGGGAGTGACCCTAAAACAAAGTCATCAGGGAGTAGATGCTTCCTTGGGAGTGACCTTAAATCAAAGTTCCTTAGGGAGTAGCAGCTTTCTTGGGTTGTAGCCCCTAAAACAAAGTTATTATTTGAGCTTCATATATTGTGAGTTAATCCTCATCACGATTTTTCCCTTTAAGGGTTTTCCACATATATCTGGTGTTATGTATTAATGTGTATTGTGTTATTCTTTCATGTTGATATTATGATGCTTAATGTTTAACTTGCTTGAGATAAGTTGAAGTTGTTGAAATTGAAAATTGTTGAAATACTGATTCACCCCCCTCTCAGTATTCTTATGTGTCCAACTATTGGTATCAGAGCCAAGTTCCTCTGAGGGAAGCTTAACTACTTGAGGAAGGTTTGGGATGGCACAAAGTGGATCCAATAAGATACCTAGGTTTGATGGAACAAATTATGCTTTTTGGAAGTTAAGGATGGAAGCCTACATCAATTCTCTAGGGTGTGGAGTTTGAGATTCTATCAAGAAAGGTTACACTGTTCTTGCTACTATTCCTATAGATGTGGATGAAATCAAGAAGTATGATAATAATGCCAAGACAAAGTTTTCTATCATGAGTGGATTAATTGATTCAGAACTTTCAAATGTGATGAGTTACAATTGTGCTCAAGAAGTTTGGGACAAACTTGAAAATATTTATGAAGGAGATAAGAAAGTAAAGCAAGCTAAGATGTAAATATTCAAAAGCAAATTTGAAACCCTAAAGATGGTAGAGGTTGAAAACATTGCTAGATTTATGCTCCAAGTGAATGAAGTGGTCAATGGCATCACAGGCCTTGGTGGTATAATAAAAGAGGATGAAATTGTGAAGAAGGTTGTGAGATCTCTTCCCAAATCTTACAGTCATAAGGTATCTACTATTGAGGAGACTGCGAACTTGGATACATATACTTTAGACCAATTGTTTGACACCTTGAATGGTTTTGAAATGAGAGAGTTTGACAGTGATGTTCCAAAGAAAGAAGCTACTTTCAAAGCCAGTAAAAAGACAAAGGATGAAACTGTTGATGAAGATTAAATCCTTGATGATGTTGAAGCAAATTTTGTAAGAAAACTGAAGAAAGGCTCTAGAAAATATAAAGGTAAGTCACCCTTTAAATGTTTCAATTGTGGAAAGGTTGGTCACTTTGCTTCTAAATGTCCTCTTAAATAAGTTAGGAGAAGTAATAGAAATAGTAAATTCAAAAGGAGTCTATTTTCCATATAGGATAGTTGTCCTTTAGAAGATGAGGATCATGATGATTCAAATGATGAAACACTTTTCATGTCCTTGAGTGTTGGTGACAAAAAGGATGATGTTGAAAAATATGGAAAAATTGATACCTTGCAAACAGTCCAAAACAATGAAAGATCAATGGTTGTATGGACTCCCTTCCATGCAAAACAAGAAACCAAAGCTTGGGTTATTGACAGTGGTTGTTCAAATCATATGACTAGTGACAAAGAGAAATTTATTAGCCTTGAGAAGTGGGATGGTGGAGCTGCCAAGTTTGGAGGTGATGAGTCAGCTCAAATATGTGGAAAAGGTGTCATAACTATTGATGGAAATAACAGAACTGAGGATGTCCTCTATGTCAAAGGATTATAGCACAATCTTCTTAGTGTCAGTTAGATGTGAAGAAAAGGTTAGAATCTCACTTTTCATGCCAATGGTTGTGAAATCAAGAAGGCAGGATCCAGAAATCTAGTTACAGAAGGTATCAAGATAGGTGGTGATATTTATCACTTGAAAGAGGTAAATGGAAGAACATGTCTATTGGCTCAATCCAATGAGTGTTGGTTGTGGCACAAAAGAATGGGACACAACAATTTTGATAATATGGTAAGAATCAACTCTACTCATGCAGTGGGAGATATGCCTAAGATAATCAATCCTACAAACATTGTATGCAAGGAATGCCAAATGGGAAAGCAGACAAAGACAAGTTTTAAAAGCAAGGAGTATTCTTCTTCAAAGCTGTTGGAGCTGATTCACACAGACCTATGTGGACCTACAAGAGTAAAGATCAACAAGGTGAAAGATATTTTATGTTGCTCATTGATGTTTATTCTAGAATGACTTGGGTTACCTTCTTAAGAGAAAAATATGATGCCTTGATAAGTTTAAAGTTTTCAAAGCTCTGGTTGAAAATGAAATGGATAATAAGATCAAATGTTTAAGGTCATATGGAGGAGGTGAGTTTACTTCAAATGAATTTGAATTTTTTTGTGAAGATCATGGTATTAGGAGGCATTTGTCTGCTTGTAAAACCCCTCAACAAAATGGGGTAGTGGAAAGAAAGAATAGGATTGTGCAAAAAATTTCTAGGGTAATGTTGAAAGCTATAGATCTACTTGATATATAATGGAAGGAAGCAATGCACACTACTGTCTATCTAACTAATAGAGTGTAGTGAAAGGGTCAACAACACTAAGACCCCTTATGAGTTATGGTATGGAAGACCTCCCACTATCAGGTACTTCAAGATCTTTGGCAGCAAATATTATATTAGTGTTGGGTGAATATTTTTTCGTCAACTAATTGAAGACAAAATATTCACCCAACAGTTTTTGGCGACTCTACTGGGGACTGAACGTGCAACTAAGAGCCTCTTGATTTTGGTTGAAGTATACCAGCCTCATCTTTTGTAATATAGTTTTGTTATATCTTCTCTATTGTTTGTTAAGAGTATGGCTATTCAAGGACCGTGGGGAAATGCCTTTGGCCCATTGAATTTGGCTCAAGCTCTACATGAACTACCTTGGGGTTCACGCAAGAACTTTCCCAAGTTCTACGGGGATGGTAAAAAACATCAGAATGAGCACATTGTAGCATTCTATATTACATGCAGTGTTCTTGGAGTAGAGCATGAAGATGTTTCTGTGAGATTATTTGTAGAAACACTCCAAGGTGTTGCAACTGATTGGTTATATCACCTTGCACTAGCAACTATCACTAGTTGGACAACACTTCGAACCTATTTTGAAGCTAGATTCAAGCTAACAAAAGATGCTTATGCCTTGTTGGCCCAACTTACTCAAATGAAAAAGGAACCACATGAGCCCATGTGTGAGTTCATGGCAAAGTTTAATAATATAAAGAACAGGATCCCAATAGTTGCTTAACCCATAGTTGAGAACCTAAAATGCTTCTTCATCAATTCACAATTGGTGGAAGTAAGTTTTCTTTTACGAAGAGCAGCACCAACTAATCTTGCAATTGCTCAAAGTTTGGTAACTGAAGTGGAAGACGATCTGATCTTGGCGGGAAAGTTGAAGAAGGATTCTATTAGGCTTAGTGGGTAGCCCCCTTTGGCTTTACCTTCTAATAGCACCATAGATCCTATGGTGCAAAAGTTGGATAATGAGTTGTTAGCTCTGAAAAAAATAGATGTCTCAGAGTTTGTCCATTCCCCTCTACAAGGACATTCCAAGGAGGAATTTCCCTAATGCTCTGAATTACCAAGGTAATGCTTCAAGGAATCAGAATCAAAATAGGCTTCATCCACCCCAATCAGATTTTGATCAGGAAGATGGTGCTAATCTCTTCATGGAGGCTGAAGAAGAGTTGGTTGGTGACTCTAATATTGGTTTATTGAATTTCAAAGATGAGATGGAAAAAGAAGAAGTTGCATATGGTGAATCTTATGCTGTTCTCACATGGTCACAAAATCAATCTAACCATCAACATGTGGCTGATAAAGGACAGTCAAGGGAAGATCCTCATCCTGTAATTACCATTTTTAAGAGGGGTACTCCTTTACCTTTCCAACCAAGAGATGTGGCTAGAAAAAACAACTACATCAAATTCTCCTACTTCATCTTCAGCACCTAAGACCAGTACCCATTACGTAAAACCTCAAAATGAGAGTATTTTGTCTTCTGTAGCTAGTCCCTATTAGCTTTTTGATATCATAGATCATGCTAAGAAGACAAATATTCAAATGTCCGAGGTAGAATACCTACAAGCTAATCCCGATTAGTTTGAAAGATTAGCTAAGCTTGTTAAAAACAAAGCTGCCCCTATTGGGCAGGATTCTTCCAAAACTATTCCTGTCATCCCTAAAACGAGACCTATTCAGGGTAATCTAGTTGCTTCTCCTTCGATGTCCATAGGGAAAATTGAGCCATTTTATATTTCCTATCTAGTAAATGGTCATAAGCTCAGTAACTATGTCATAGACTCATGAGCTTCTGATAATGTCATGCCCGCCAAGGTAGCAAATGCCTTAGGGTTAACATTGACAAAGACTTTTGGTCGTTGTTTCTCCATGGAGACGAAACAAGTTCCTCTCATAGGGCAGATCAAGGATGCACAGTTTGCATTCATTGATTTTTTAGAAAAGAGGATTAAGATGATAGTCTTAGTTGTTGATGTCCTAGCTTCATACAAAATATTACTAGGGTGAAACTTCTGCAAAGATGCTGGTGGAGAAATTAACATGAATTGGTCGGAGGCTGTCAAGGGGGTCATGCAAAAACTTCATCCTAAAAGGGAGGCCAAGTACACAGTGACAAAATATGAGGATATAAAAGCTCAGATTCTCTTTGAGTCTTTCGATATGGGTACTTATTTCTTGACCACTAATGAAGATCCTGACTCATTGGATAATACTTCAAATGAAGGTCTAGAAATAGATGAATCATCCTCTTCAAGTGAAGAGATTTTGCAGTTGAAAGGAAATGAGATATCCAAAGGATTGGCTTCTTTAGAGAAACTTTTTGATAAGCACGATCACTTTATCAAACGACAACGACAGTTGGGACTGAATTCATCAGCAGAAGTTGGGCAATTCAATCTGGGTACAGAAGAAGATCCTAGAATGGCAAACACTGGGAAATGTTACTCATTTAATAAAAAAAGGATGGAACACCTTTTCTACTACCTCACAATGGACAACATTCGAAGCTTTTCTCACAATGAAGCGATAGACAAGTTTGTGAATATTTGTATAGTTTTGAGTCTTTTTCTTTTAAGTCCTTTTGTGTCTTTTTTTTGTGTTGCTCGACTCTATAGCCCAATGGATGGATGAAGGCACTTATAGACTAGAGTTCTTCTCCCTTTGATTGTTTCAAAGGATGATTGAAGGAAGCTCCCCAGTTAGAGCTAGCTATTATCCTCAAATTCAACTAAGCTTAATTTGTGGGATGACCCCTACGAAACTTGTCCATTTTGTAGCCCACAACTCTAAGCTTACAAAACAAGGCAATCACAATTGTCCTCGTGTGCAATCTCCTAATCTCAGAATGTCCATCCAAATGACATCTTAGGTTGGTTTCTCAGAATTTGTGAAGCAAGTCCAATTGCAAATTTCAGGTTTTGGGAGTTAGAAATTTTTTATATAGATGTAGGGTCAACATTTTTTTCCGCCACTAAATCTTAGGAACTTTTTATATGCGAGGGCGGCAATTTTTGCCAACCCTACATGTTTTACTTTGAACATTGCATGGTCAGCAATTTTTGCCAACCTAGTAACTTTTAGTTCACTTGAAGTGTCATTAATGCATTTCGTTAATGGCGCCTGGGATTTTTATAAGCATTTTATTATTTTATTTTGGTTGTTCTGTTAATTTCTTGCCTTCTCTACTAGTCTGAGCCTACGTGACCTCGTGCATTTACCTTTTGGGTGACTTTCAAATGGATTTGGCAAAGCGTTCTAGGTTCTCTCATCATTTTCATCATTTCATCTGGGTATGCATACCTTGTTGAAGTTGATAATTAACTCAAGCCACAAAGATCATCTGCAAAACCTAAGATTTACCTTCCATAAGAGAAAAAAGCAAAGAGAAATAATTTGCACAATATTGGATGAATTAATGATATGGATTTAGAATTACATGTGAGAACTTGCTTTTATATTTGCAAGTTAGAGAAAACCCTAATATGACTTAATAATAACCTCTAAGTAAACTTATTAAAGTGTAATTAAATAGTTAATTACACCAACACCCCCCATAAGTGCAACTTAGGGAGAAATGAAAAACATGCAACTAATGCAAGAATGGGTCCCAGCTATAAGGCCATATTAGGTACCCATGAATAACAAGAATCTCTCATAACGTGGAGAAAAAGAGAAAAACCCTGTGGGAAAAAACCCTCTCCAAAAGAGAGAAAAAACATGCAAAAACATGCAAAAAACATGCAAAAAACATGCAAATAAATATGTACAAATGATGGAAGAAGGGCTCCAACTAGGACCCCCAAGAATTGAATCCATCACAAGAATACAATAATGAGCCCCCCCATAAGAGGGAAAGATAGAGGCAATAAGATCCTCCAACACTGTAAAATCTCCAGAAGCAGAAGAGGATGCTCAAACACAAATGCAAAAGCCAACCCACTTATGGCAAATCACATTTCTTCCCTTAGAAAGAAATAGAACAACTTGTGAATATTGAAGAACCTGTGAAGTAGGTGGTCTCAAGATGAATGCCTCTGATGACTGGATGAGTGTCCACATGCTAAAATTTGAAGATGCCACAACAAAGTCAGGAACAACCTGCTCTGATACCATGTTGAAGTTGATAATTAACTCAAGCCACAAAGATCATCTTCAAAGCCTAAGATTTACCTTCCACAAGAGAAAAAAGCAAAGAGAAATAATTTGCACAATATTGGATGAATTAATGAAATGGATTTCGAATTACATGTGAGAACTTGCTTTAATATTTGCAAGTTAGAAGAAACCCTAAAATGACTTAATAATAACCTAAGACTAAAATTAGCCCTAAGTAAACTTATTAAAGTGTAATTAAATATTTAATTACACCAACATACCTTTTATTCTTATTCCTGTTCTTTCTTTTACATTGTATTTTTCTTTTTTGTGTTTTTAGGGTTTGTTAAATTTTTGGGTTTTGTTTGTTTAAATCTTTTTATTTTTCTATGTTTTGCCATATGAGATTTTGAAACCATAGTGTGGAAACCCTAGAAGTTTCATTTTCATTTTTCCCTATTTTATTATGTGTCGAGTCAGGTTTTATTTCAAGTATCTCCTTTCGTGGATCAATCGATGGTTTTCACTGATTGATCATTTTGGATCAACCCTCGTCAGCAATGAACTATCACCAATTTAAGTATTTGCTCCATGCAATGGTAGTAGTATTTACCACCTATGTATTTTTCTAAGACCTTTTCATTTGGTGTGTGGTCGGAAAAATTTTCTGCTCATACACTGAAGTTGATTGTATTACCCTACATGGGCAGTGAATTTCACCGACCCTACAATTGTATTGGCTTTATGATAACATGTGCGGCCTTTACATCCTTTCCTACATGCTTTTCAACATTTATATGGACAGTTTTTTTAGGCTTTCCAATTTCCATGTCAGTTTAGCCTTTCATAGCTAGCTCCAAACTTCAAGCTATTTGCAAATGCTTGCACCCTTCATCTCATATTTGCACCTGAATATTTAACTCTTTATTAGCAATGACATTCACATCCTCTATGTTAAGCTTCTATTCATCTGTCAGTATGCAGACATCTTAAGAATATATGGTTGCGCTGATTTGTGAGCTTCCTTTTCCTTCCTCAAATCTGTGAGCCTCCATATGTGATCTACACCATAATCGGAAGCCAAGGTGCATGTCTCTTATCATATATTTTCCATGCAACCTTTGTGCTTTTCCATTTAGGCTGCCATCACTTGTCACGCTCCCATTAATGTTTCCAAGCACTGCCTCCTTTCAACACACATGTTAGATTCTCATTTGTATAGGCTATAGGGATTGTACATTCATATGACCTTTAATATTTGAAAGGCAGTGGGCTTCAAAACTTGGTAAGATGAGCATATGAAACATAGTAATCCCTTACATGATATTAATCTGACCCTGCATAAAATTGTGATGTTTTACCATATGCACGTGTGGCAAAATTTTCCGACCTTGCACAACCAATGCAACCTTCATGTAAAAGCACTAATTTTTAGCGTAGTTACACAAGCTAAGCTTTTCACCATGTAGAGACATTTCAAATTCAGCAACCTTCACCTGCTCTACCTTTGACAAATTTACTCTATAGTATCCTACCTTTTAAAGTTCATTTGGTAATCTCTATCAACACGTATATAATGGCCCTTACATTTCCTTTGAGATTCTCACTCTACAAAGCCTAGTGCAATTTCACTTGTTCTTTCTCCCCTATGACTGCATCCCTCATTATGTAAATACTCCTTTCTATTCCACCTCTACCATAGTTGACCTTCAAGCATCAGAGGCGACATTCAGAATGACTAAAAACAAGAAGAAAGCTAGAATGTGGAATACCAGAGCATCTCAAGATGTGCATGATGAAGAACAAGTTGATCTTGATGTTGAAGAGGAAGAGAAGAATGATGCCCAAGAAGGTCTTGATTTTGATATAGCTGAGGATGAAGGATCTAGTTCACATGACGAGAAAGAAGTAGACCACGAAGCTAATGCCTCAAATCTGAACCATGAGAAATCGTCAGAAGATGATGGGAATCATGGCACTATAGAGGATGCTCCAGCAGTAGAAGATAATGATGAAGTGCAATCAACAATGAAGAAGTATGAAAAGTTCATGGAGAAAGCCGCTGAAGAAAGTTGATCATGCCTTAGTTTATTTCTCAAACATTTTTCATGCTTTTTGTTATTAGTTTTGGACATATTTACATGTATTTTTCAAATATGTAATTACATGTAAAAATAAAGAAAGTCCTAAACCAATTTGGACTTCTATATTGAATAAGTCAAATTATTTTTATTTTTCCTAGATTAGCTCTTAACTCTCCTCTATAAATATGAGGGAGTTATTTTGTATAAAAATAACCTTTTAATCTTGGAAGCGAAGCTCTGCCAATTTTGTGAAGCATATTTTAAACTTTGTGTTGAAAGTGCAAATCGAGAACTTATCAATAAAAGAAGTGAATTTTTCTCCAACCTTTATTTTTGGGAATACATTTGTTGTATGAAAGAGTGTTCTTACGTCTCTCTATTCATATTATCTTGAAGTTGATTTGTGGGTAATCTAGTATTTCATTGTTGAGAGGAAATCAGATTTAATACTGGTAAACTTTGTGTTATTGTATTATTTGTGGAGATATATGTTTTGTATATGAGTGTGGTTGAGAGATTGCAGACTTTATGCCACATGTATCATCCATATTCTTGTGAGTTTGTGGTGTTGCAAGTTAATAGTCTTTGAGCTATAATTTATTGCACTAATTATTTAAGTGAAATCATCACAGAAAGTGGAAGAAGACTTTGTGCTCCTGTGGATTTTCTAGTTACTCTTATGTGCTGGTATCTTTCCTATTATTCTTTTGTCTAACAGAATTGTATATTGGTTATTATTACTACAATTGGTATTATTTAGTTCCTTAGCCACTATAATCATCAAGGTATTTATTGTAATTTATTTCTCTTATTCTAAAGAAAGAGAATATGTTAATGGAAACACCATCATGGATAATTGTAGTGTAAATAAGCATAGTTTAATCATTAGTTGATTTAGATAGCAATAAGAAGGGAGCCTCCCCTTTTTGAGAGGAGAGATTTAATCTCATCATATTGTGGTTGATATAACCATTTTGTCTTTAGTTAGTTGATGACAAAATATTCACGCAACAATTAGAAGAGATGAAGAAGACCTAGGAAAGTTTGATTCAAGAAGTGATGAAGGAATCTTTCTTGGTTACTCAACCAGAAGCAAGGCCTATAGATGCTACAACACAAAGTTGGGAAAGATGATTGAAATCACAAATGTCAAAGTAGATGAAGATTTGTATCAGATCTCACAAGATTTAGAAGACACCAGATCTGGTATCTTTCCTTGCATAAAAGATGATGAAGAAGAAGTGATAGAAGAAAAGGAACAAGAACCAGAGAAGATGCCAAGACCCCAGAAAAGTATGTTCAGAATAATAACTTAGTAGAGCAGATCATTGGAGACAAGAATGAAGGTGTGCAGACAAGGAGAAGGTTTTCCAAGACACATGAGCAAGTAAACTTGTGTTTGTTATCAAAAGTAGAACCTAAGAACTTTGCTGAAGCCAATAGGGATGATGGATGGATAAAAGCCATGGAAGAAGAATTGGATCAAATTGAGAAGAATCAAACATGGGAATTGGTTCCTAGACTAGAAAACAAGAATGTTATAGGAACAAAATGGGTGTTTCAAAATAAACTAAATGAAGAAGGTGAAGTTGTAAGGAACAAAGCTAGACCAGTATGTAAAGGATACACTAAAGTAGAAGGCATTGATTTTGAGGAAACTTTTGCTCTGGTAGCAAGGATGGAGGCAATCAGAATGTTCCTTTCTCTTGCTGCTCATAAGAACTTCAAAGTATATCAGATGGATGTCAAGTCAACATTTCTAAATGGTGACCTGGAAGAAGAAGTATACATTGAACAACCACATGGTTTCCAGCTATCAGAAGATCCAAACATGGTATGCAGACTCAAAAAGGCTTTGTATTGTCTTAAGCAAGCACCTAGGGATTGGTATGCAAGATTAGACAAGTATTTACTTTAGTAGGGCTTCAAGAAAGGTACTACATATAGTAATCTTTATATAAAGGAAGAAGGATACATGATTTTGATAGTTGCAGTATATGTTGATGACATCATCTTTGGTGGAGATGATAATATGTGTAAAAGGTTTGCAAAGGAGATGTAAAAAGAGTTTGAGATGTCCATGATTGGTGAAATGTCTTTCTTCCTTGGACTTCAAGTCTCCCAGCTGAATGGTGGTATCTTTATCTCTCAAGCTAAGTATGTCAAATAATTGTTGAAGAAGTTTGGTATGGAGGACTCAAAACCAGTGAGTACTCCCATGGTCACTAGATATCACTTGAGAAAAGATGATGAGTCTTTAGAGGTGGATCAGACTATTTATAGGTCTATGATTGGAGCATTATTGTATTTAACTACTTCTAGACCTGACATTATGCATGCAGTATGTGTGGTTTCCAGATATCAAGCCAATCCTAAGCAAACACATGAGAAAGTAGTGAAAAGGATATTTAGATACTTTAAAGGAACTCTAGCCTATGGTCTATGGTATCCAAAAGGAAATGACTTTGATTTTAGTGCATACACTAATGTTGACTAGGTTGGTTGTGTTGATGGTAGGAGAAGTACAAGTGGTGGTGCTTTCTTTCTAGGAAGTAGATTGGTTTCATGGTAGAGCAAGAAGCAAGATTTAGTGTCCTTATCAACTGCATAGGTAGAGTATATTGTAGTAGCCTCTTGCTGTACACAAGTGTTGTGGATGAAGCAAACTCTAAAGGATATCAAGGTATTGTATGATGAGCCTATTCCTATTTTGTGTGACAATACAAGTGCTATCAATATTTCCAAGAATCCAGTGATGCATTCTAGAACCAAGCATATAGCAATCAGGTATCACTTTTTGAGAGAGAAGGTTGCAGATAAGGAAGTGAAGTTGGAATATGTTCCAACATGATCAAATTGTAGATATCTTTACTAAGGCTCTTGCAAAGGACACCTTTGAGGATCTCCGTTAGAAGTTAGGGGTAATTGCCCCTCCTTCTTGTTAAAGATGCATAGTGATGCATCTGTCCAGGGGGAGTTAATGTTATATCCTTGTTTCTTGGACTGACAATGGCTACCTCTCAGGGGGAGTAGGTAGTGGTTTCTGATGATAGGAGAATTTTGTTTGTTGCAAGAAGTACCTAAAAAAATGTGCAGATGTATGGTTGTTGATGAGCTAATGATAGTTGCCCTTTGTCCTTGATGTCAAAGGGGGAGAAATATGTGAGTATGTGTTGCCATCAATGCCAAAGGGGGAGATTGTTACACATATGGTTCCTATGGTTGTAGTGTTTGTCATCGATGTCAACACTGTCATAAGGTTGTCATTGGTGTGAACACTATTATGAATGTGTAATAGTGTTCATATTTGGATGTCATGCTCCTAAAGAAGATATATTGATATGGGAATTATATATCATGCTCCTGAAGAAGAAATTAGATGTCATGCTCCTGAAGAAGATACATTGAGATGGGAATTAGAAGTTCATATCATGCCTTGTTCATTGCAAAAGTGAATATGAAGTTATATTCAGATGGGAATTAGAAGCATCAAGAAGACACATTAATATGGGACTTAGAAGCACTAAGATATGGCACTGATGGACTAAGATATGTTGTATTCTCTCTTCTACTATCCCTAAGAATGCATGCGTTAATTCAAAGAAGATTTAGCCTCTGGAAGTTAGTGATAGTCTCTGTTTCAGAATGACCACCTATGAAGACTGTCTGGGAAATTGCTCAGCATTTCCATCTGTTTGGTTTTAGGCCTTTGCATATTGGAATATAGATTAATGTAATTACAAATCTTTCATATTCCAAGTTTTATGATGTGTGGACTACCGGAAGTATGGTTTGCAAAAGATAGAGTGAAGATAGTGTTGGTTCTGTGAAGACAATCATTACATGGAAGCAAGATGCTCTATGTTCCTTCACATTTGCAGATTTGGCTATGCAGTTTTGAAGGTATGTTAAGATTCCAATGAAGATGATAATTCCAGAGATTTAGATCATTTACCCTTCCATTGTGAAAGTTGTGCATGATAGAGTACCAGCATATGTTCTGACAGAGTAAGCCAGTGTTGAAGGTTTGTTGGAATGCTCCACATTCCTCCACAAATGAATGATTGCCCTTGTGGTTTTGGGGACATGTTTCTAGATGTGTATTATATGCTTGTTTTTAGTTTCAAGGTTCTTGGTGGTTCACAGCTCAGTTTTTCAAATGACAGCATGTTGCAGTGTGTTCTAGATGACCAATTATTCTTAGAGTTAATAATTAAAGCTGTGCGGCACAATTATTTGATGTGCGGTGGAAGAGGAGTGTTTGGAGAGCTTTTATGAGTCATGTGGACTTATTTGGAAAAGTTTCATGAAGATCTTTCTTGTTTCCAGTACTGCACAAGGTTTTTCAAGTTGATGTGGCCGTTATAATTCAAGTCTTCATGTGTTCTCGTTAAAGCTGTCCTATTTCCAAATGAATGGAGTGTGTGGATGTAATTCCTTGGTGTTTGAAGCTGTGAAGGATGTTTTGGACCTGGTTAAGCAAGTGTTGGAGTTTGTAAGGCTTGGATCTTCTGCTGGTGTAACATGTGGCTCCACTTAGGACCTATCTTCTACACGTTTCATATTGTGTGCTGTCTGGCCAACTTGTAAATGTATTTTTCATATTGTATTTGGCTGACAAGATATGTAATCAATGTAATATCATGTATAAATAGTGAATCAAAGTGAGTGAGGAGGGTATGATTGCAAGTTGATTGAAAATGTTTGCAAGCAGATAAAAAGTAGAATAAATGCATTATTGATGTGTAATTGAAGGAGAAAGAACAAATGTTATTGATGTTGTCTGATTCATCTTGAAGACATATTTGTGATAATGATCAAGTATAGAGTGTTCCTAACTAATCAAATCTTCAAAAGAAAGTGTGAGGAGGCAGAAGTACAATCATCAAAAGTGTGAGCTTCAATGTCAATTTTCAGATAGTAGAAAAGACTGTCATACTATAATCTCTTGTAAGTGTGTTCTCATTTTAGGGAGTAGTAGCTTCCTTGGGAGTGACCCTAAAACAAATTCATCAGGGAGTAGAAGCTTCCTTGGGAGTGACCCTAAATCAAAGTTACTTAGGGAGTAGCAGCTTCCTTGGGTTATAGCCCCTAAAACAATGTTATTATTTGAGCTTCATATATTGTGAGTTAATCGTCATCGTGGTTTTTCCCTTTTACAGTTTTCCACGTATATCTAGTGTTATGTGTTGATGTGTATTGTTCTATTATTTCATGTTGATATTGTGATGCTTAAGATTTAATCTGCGCTAGATAAGTTGAAGTTTTTGAAATTGAAAATAGTTTAAATACTTTTTCACCCCCCTCTCAGTATTCTTGTGTGTCTAACAAGAGGGGAAAATTTCATCTCCTTGCAAAGATGGAGAAACATGGATAGTAAATTCCCTTGGCCTATCCCAGAAAAACAAATTGTTAGCATATTCGTGCAAAATCTTAATCCCAAAATTGGATTTCACTTACAAATCCAATGTGGTAACTCATTTAACGAAATCATATCTAAAGGGGCCAATATTGAAAAAGCCCTCATAGCAAAAGGATTAGTCAAAATTTTCAAAGAGACAAAAGATAATCATCAATCATCTAATGACAAACCTTGATTTTGGTCCAAGAACAAGAATGCCATCAATGATGGTGTTGTGGACACTAAACACATTCAAACTCTCCAAAAATCAGTCAAACTTTAATCAAAAACTACCACATCTACTCCTTGGGAGCAACCAAAACAAGACTACCCCCCCTAAAGATAGGTTCACTCCTTTGGGAGAACCTATCAAATCAGTCCTTAAGAAACTTGTACAAAGTGAACTCATCACACTGCCAGAAGTTTGTCAATATGATGAACCCACTTTCAAACCCTCTTGGTACAAAGACAATGAATATTGTGAATACCATAGAATTAAAATACAAAAAACCCTTGGATGCATGAAATTGAAAAATCTAATCCAGAATCTCATAGACAGAGGAGAAGTCACAGTTGATGATCCTCGAGCCCATACCACAAACAAAGATCTTGACATGTACAAGGATCCATTCCATTGACATGGTAAAGGTAATAGCCCCGAAAGTGTAAACATGTCAACAAAGCTTCCTCTTCTTATGATTCCATTGTTGGTCATTTCAAAGAAAGTCATGTTTCCACTCTTACCATCAAGGGAATAGTCCCTGATTGTGTTGTTACAACTCATTTTGGTCATGTAACCCTTCATGGTCCAACACCTAATATCCATATCAACTCTGAGTACAATATCATAGAACATTTAGGGAAGACTCCCGTACAATTTTCTATTTTAGATCTCAAGTCATCACCTGTACACAAAGCAGTGCTTGAAAAAGCACTCAAAGAGTCATCGGTTCCAAACAAGATAGCTTTCATGGAATTCCAAGCCATGATAGGTCATATTGCCTCACCTTACCACATGGTCTTCATTGATAAAGACCTTCCATCTCAAAACCTTACCATAATGATGCCCTCCATATTGAAGTATTCATCCATCAACGCAAGGTCAAATGTATTCTTATAGATGGTGGTGCTGGTTTGAACATTTGTTCTTTGAAACTTCTTAGACAATTGGGATATTGTGAGGATGTTATTGATCTTGAATAATCTATCAATATTAAAGCCTCACTGAAGCCATTTTACCTATCGAGGTTGAGATCCCATCTCTTAGAGTATCTATGCAACATCTTATTGATGAAGAGGAGTACAAAATTTCTAGATTGCATGGATTAGAGTTACTGGATGAGAGGTGTCTCATAGCACTTAATCATCTTCACATTTATCAAAACTACCTCCGTCGTAACTATAACAAGAAGATCAAGGAAATACAGTTTCAGATAGGTGATCTTATCCTTAAAGAAAATCAAAGAAACCAACAAGATCGAGACAAGAAGGGAAAGTTTAAGCCTAATTGGTTGGGTCCTTTTGTTGTCATAGCAGTTTATGGATCACGAGATTACACTTTGTCAACACCTGAAGGCATTTCTCTAGATGAACCCATCAACAATGTTCATCTTAAGAAGTTCTATGCTTGATCAAAAAAATAAGATATGTGTTCTATGATGAATCAGAACAAGAGAGGAAAGATTTTACAAAATTCTTCTTGCAAAGACCAAAAGGCATGACTTTCTAGCAATAGGTTCCCCAAGGATATGTAAAATATATCTTATGTTGATCCTCTGGTGCTATGATAATCTGATTGTATCTAGAGAAACCATCCATTAAGGAAAGCATTTCGTGACCTATTGTCAAATCTATAATGATATCAATATTCGACAATGGGAAGTCATCTTTGGGATATGCTTTATTTAGATCTCTGAAGTCTATGCAAATGAGGATGCCCCCAAAGACTTTGGAGATAGGTACCAATTTTGAAACCCACTCTGGATAATCAATAGGGCAAATGAACTTCACATCTAGCAATTTCTAAAGCTCTATTTTTACCAATAGTGCTATTTGTGGATGCATCTTACAAAGCTTTTGTTTGATGGGCTTGGCATTTGGAAATACTACTAAGTGATGAACCACTAATGAAGGGTCCAACCTAGGCATGTCTGCATATGTCCAAGCGTAATTGATTGTCCTTTGCAAGAAGAATTTTTTAAAATCTTTACTCTCTTGTTTTGATCCATCATAGAACACCTATATTATTTAATATTTAATTTAATTTTGATTGAAGATTGAACCTGTAGATGATCTGCCCTAGTAGTAGATTTTCTAAATATATCATTGACATAGTCCTCCATAATAGTATGAAAAAGGTTATGAAATATCACTATCATTGCTCTTTGATAGGTAGCTCCTACATTCTTTAGACCCAAAGGCATGACTTGCTAGCAATAGGTGCCCCAAGGACATGTAAAAGCTATCTTATGTTGATCCTTTGGTGCTATGATAATCTGATTGTATCCAGAGAAACCATCCATTAAGGAAAGCATTTAGTGACCTACCGTCTATTGAGAAACAATGCCTCAAAATTATTGGTAAGATGGCTATAGGTTTTGGCTTGTCAGGTTGACAGAGAATTTTTGGTGGGACAAAGTAGCTAGTCTCCTCAATGTTCCGATGACCTCCATGGTTTGGTGTTAAGTACCTTGTTAGGTAGATAGTTACATGTCGATGGGACTTAGAGACGAGTCTCTTCGAAATCCTGTCAGGTGTTTGGCTTACTGTTTCATCGGAGTGATAGGTTGTTATCAGAGGGACCTTGAATCCTACCCCTTTGATATCCCAATGGTCTGTCAAAGTTCTTCATCAGTGGGATGTTTCCATGTTAAAGAGAGGCGTTTGGAAGTCTCCTTGATAAGACGATGATGTGTTGTTCTATGTTCCCTGCTAGCCCACTGGCCTCATGGTGGGACCTGATCTGTACTGCATAGGGGAGCGGGGGATGGTGATAATTATCATCTCATTAGATGTGGCAAAAGGACGGAAAAGCCAATGTTGAGTTGGCAATGCATATCACAAATATTGGATGAATGGTGTATGTTGTTGGCTATATGACTTGGCATGTAAGATGCTTGTCGAGGTGACTTTAAAAGTTCGGGGAGAGTTTGATATTGTCTCTTCGACATTCATGAAATTGAATTGAATGCTGGTAACTATTTGTTTCGTTGTGGAAGTTGAAACGTTGGCTTTCTGGTGACACTTGAGAGGTTTATAATGCTGTTTATTGAATGCATTGAAATAGAGGATATAAAGATCAGAGTCAATGTGACGAGTTAAGAAGTTGCAATCACATGGGTTTATGTTGTTGAACTATCTCTAGATGGAACATGATGTAAATCTTTGTGATAAAGGCTTAGAGCCTAAAAATTGTATTGTACCTGTGTATACTTGGTTATTGAATAATGCAATGGGTCTTTGGCTTTTGGAGTGTGAGGTTTTTTACCCATAAGGGTTTTCCCCATATAAATTTGTGTGTTCATATCTTCTATCCTTTCATGCTTTCTGATTTTGTTGTTGAATCTATTTAATGCTTGTTGTTGAAACTGGTTAAACTTGCATGAACTTTTCTGAGTAGGATTAATGGTGGGAAATGAAGTATGTCTGATTCCGCTTTGTGGCATAGTTGTACGTGTTTTTTGAGGCAATCTAAAGAAATTTAAAGCTACCGAAGACACTACTATTCTCAGATGTTTGTTCTGAGATGAAATCATTTCCCTACAAGTGGTATCAGAGCCTTCTTCTACTGGGATTTGATTATTCTTGGTGTTTTTGGTACCGAGTATTCCTTCTATGAATTTGGCAAGCTTGAGGAAATCAAAAGGAATTAGCTGATGATTGATCCTATGGTGAGTGGAAGGTGACTTCTCATTTGTTTTAGTTTCATGAAATAATACGTAGCTTGAAGGATGGTGAAGATGGAGAAACTAGAGCTGGTCATATTGAAATGATGTGGTCTAAGGCTCCTAGTTGACAGCGGAATAATCCTGATGCATGGGGTGGGATTTTTTGTTTTATGGTTGTGTTGCAGTAAAACTTTCATATTGGGTGTTTGTGTGAGAGGCTCCCTGGTGATATGTAGAAGCTTATGTTGTTCTTTAGCCATGGAGTAATGTACTTATGCTGGGTATTTATTCCTGGTATTGGAAGGCATTGTTCTTTGTTACCCCAATTGCATATAGGCTATGGAATTGATTATTAGATAGTCTGAATCCTTCTGTAATAGCCTGTCTCCCTCGGATGCATGCGCATGTTGGTGGTTGTGAATTTGGCCTACAAGTGGGCCTAAAGTTCCTGAACTACTATTTCCTTTTAGGGATGCTTTGTACTTGCATGTCCCAGATTCATGTTCCATGGACTTGAGGGGTTTTATAGTTTTTCCTAAAATCTATGGTTATGCATATTCATGATAATCCATTATTTTGGTTTAACTATTATGGTGTTTTTGTTTGACTTTTGAGTCATCCAGATGTGAAGTGGGTATGGATGTGCATGGGTGTTTTTTAAGACACAGTGGTTTTGCAGGTTTTACACGGTCAAGACAAAAACTTGTGGTTTTGTGAAGCTGCAATTAAGCTATTTTCTAGACCCTGGCTTTTGGGGTGTTGCTAGATGAGATAGTTGCATTTTTACATGCATGCTCTATGCATGGTGTGAGGAGGTGAGATGCTTTCTCTGCATGGGAGTGTTGGTACGTGATTTGTCACTCAACATTTTTGTGGTGATGCTTGGTGGATTCCTAGACTATGGTGCTTGGGATGTGGACCTAATTGACGAATTATATCTGAGCATGATCTGGTGCTTGAGTCATGTACTCTACATGGTAATTCTCCTTTTAATCTTAGTTTTCTGATTACTAGTACAATAGTGGGTTTGCATGTTACAATGTATTGGATCTATGAGTTATGTAGTTTTGAAGGTGTGTACAACCTATTGATTATAGTGGGATGACTCAGAGGTGGATTGTCTATATCCATGAGATTGATTTAGTGTTTATGCAAACTTGTTAGCTGGCCTTGTTTATGGTCACTTGTGCATTGGTGTGGTTTCTTTGAGATGAGAGGATGGATGGTGTAGAGTACCTAGTTAGTCGGTTAAGGGGATTTGTAGCATGTGTGTCATGATGTCAGGAATAGCTTGGTTACATAGTTTTGTGTAATCTTTTGATAGTGATGGTGTATTTCCTTAGTTTGGAGATCTTTGTGCCACTTGTTTTTATTGTCACATGGACATGTTAATGTGTGTACTTGGAGGATTTCTAGATTAGGAGATGTTTGGTCATGATGCTTAGAAAGCTCGGTTGTCACGGTTCAGTGGGAGCTTTAGCAATGATTATGAATTTGTCACTTGGTGATGGATGATCTTCTTTAGTGTTACATATTTTACTAGGAGGAGCTCTTAGATCCTGTTGCTGCAGAAGGGTTCTTTTGCATTTGCATGGACACTATTTGGAGATGGGTCATCTTCATGATATTTGTAGATATGTAACATCTTGAAAACCATGAAACTCATGGAGTCTTTGGTTGAGGTGTTGGTGGTGCTTGATAGGTGATGCTGGTTTAGAGTTTGGTTTGTTTTATATCATGGTATATTCTTGTTTTGGATTATAGTATTGACATGATGCATTGCTCTTGAGACCATGGTGTGTTCACTTGGAGCCTAGGATCCACTATGGGGAATGGTAAGGTCACGATGCCATGTGTAACTCGGTACCACAGTTTAGTGGAAGTTGTTGGAAGTGATGTGTGTTCGTCTTTTGATGGTGGATGATCTTCTACAGTGTTTAATGATGTCGTGGATGGACTCTTGGTTTTTTAATTCTATACAGTGAGGGTTCATTGGCATTGTTGGTTTCATTGACAAAGGATGGTTATATTCATATGGTTTGAATATGTTGACATCTTTATCTGCCACGCATGACTTCTTTAGTCTTTGGTTAAGGTGTCATGTTATGTTGTCTGAGATCATGATGTCATGAAAAGTTCTTGATTTAGATGATTCAAGCTTTGACAGTGGTCTATTGATTCTCTGTATTTTGGGTGCATTGGTCATTTGTTTGAGAACTTCACGATGGTGCAGTGATGTATTTGTAGTTTAGCATGAGATGATTGTTTGCAGGTGCTCATGGCTACATGGAGAATAAGGTGAGGCTATATTTCTGTTAAGATGAGAGAAGTGTGTTGAGGTATTCACTCATGGTGAGATTTCAACAGAAAGTCTGAGATTCCTACACCTTGATTGGACGCGAGTTCAACAAAGACCTGTGAGGATATTGCTCTTGGAGGAATCATGATGGCTTGTATATCCAAGAGGAGCATTCCCACTCTTGGTCTGTTCGGTAGTTTATGATTTGAAAGGTATTTTCCAATTATATCTTTCAGATATGTTATGTTTCTTTCTTTGGTTCTCATAGGATTGAGTTGATTCATGCTCATTGATTTTGGAGACTCATTTGAGGATGGTTTAGCATGAGTCTATATGCTTTATCTTTCATAGACATGGATCTTGAGCTATGTAGTTAGTTCTGGAGGATTCATCTGAGGGATGTTTGTAAAAGTTGTCTCCTTGTGCATTTGAGTTTGCCATATCATGTTCATTGATGAGGACTATTAGGAGATAGTTTATGGGCTGATTTCCTGAAATGGGAAATGGATTAGTTTGATCATCTTTGGTTTGAGAGGCTAACATCCATGTTGGTTACTTGATACATATGTTGTGTTTGATCTCTTGAGATTGAAGGTTTTTGGGTGTTGTTATGCTATTCTCTTTGGGTTTTATGGATGAGATCTTACTTGACATAGTTGGCATTTAGAGGTGTATGTAGAAGGATTTTCTATAGGTATATGATGTGCAGTGATTCTTCCTTTTGTCTTAGTTATCTTCCTAGATAGTTGGATTCACATTACATTAGTTTGAGGTTTTGTTGGAGCTATTGTGATCACTTTCTTGTGGTCATGTGTTTTCACTTATGTTCTTGGGTGATGACATGGAGGTTCTGCTATCTCTTTCCTTTGTTGGGTGTGGAGAACTTGGGAGAGTTCTGGATTGGTGGTTAGAATTGTTCTTGTAGGTTATTTGTTTATAGGTTTTGCATATCATTGTGGATGATTCCTTGGTGCTACATGATGTTGTTTACACTTTCTATATGGTGCTATTGGTAGACTTGGTATGCCTTAATCTTTTTTTTTAAAGATTTGCATTACCCATGTAGTGGGAGCTCTTGGATGTGTATGTCATTCTTTGGCACGTTTGCACATGGAGTTTATGGCTGCACTTTATGGGTGTATATGTTTGTGGCATGAGTTTACTATGTTCTTGTTGCAAGTATGAGGTGAGCTAGTGTTGTCATTGATGTCAACATACTCATATTGCATTGACAAGAAGGATTTGATGAGCTGTGTGCTGAGGATATTGAGAAAATTAGCCTCAGTCAGGAACAGTGAAGAACAGTGATGAGAAGAAGGTAAATGTACTGTATAGGATGAGAACCGGAGGATGCGGATTAAAGGGTTAGTAGATATGAGTCTTTAGATGCTACAGATAAGATTTCAGAGGTCCGCATGAAGATCTGAACGAGTTGTGGCTGCCGGTATAGAACCGGGTCCGGCAAGTATCCGGAGGTGACGGAGGATCACAAAAAGGTCCGGTGAGGTCCGGAATTGTATTACCCTAATCTGCGGATTGGAAGGAGTGTTTGGGATGTCCTTGTGATGTGTCATCCTGATTTGTGCATGAGTTGGAGGTCCGGAAGTACCTCTTGCATTATGACAGTGGCGACAGACTGTGTTCTTGAAGTTCCGGATGAGGAAGACAAGAGATCCCAGTAAGCAGAGGAAGTGCGGATGTATCCGGACATTCAGACAGGCTTGTGAAGGTTCTTGGATCTTGTTTAGGTTGTGTTGTTGGTCCGCATTGATGGTAGAGCCCGGAATTGAAGTTATTCTTCCGGATGAAGTTCTTGCTCTGTGTAGCCGACCGAATGAGTTGTTCATCCTGCGAATGTTCTTGTGATGGCCGACCGGATGTGTTATTCATCTTGTGGATACTCCTATGGTTGTTTGCCGACTTAGATGTTTGTTCCTAAGTCGATGTCTTGTATAAATAACGGTTTGTGAGTTCATTTCAGTGTGTGGTGTGAGGATGAGTATGGTATAGCGAAGAAACGTGCGAAAGGCAGAGCAGAGATTGTTGAGCTTAATTGGAACTGATCCGGACATGGTAGAGATGTCATTCTCCAGTTCAAGACTGTGATTTTCATCACTTTGTAGACAGTGTGTCTCCTTGTAGGCAGTGGGCCTCTTTGTGAGCAGTGTGCTCGGGCAGTGAGCCCTTATTGGCATGTGCCATTCATTTTTCTTTATTCTTCTAACAGAGAATAATTCTTGGGTTAATCACCCCGTGGTTTTTCCCTTAACCAGGTTTTCCACGTCAAAATCTTGGTGTTCAATGTGTTGATGCTTATCTGCTCTTGTGTTTATGTATTATGCTTCCATGAATGATTATTTGATATGCTGCTAACTGACAACAGTGAGTTAAGTGTTTGAAAGATAAGAAGTTTTATACAACTGATTCACCCCCCCCCCCTCTCAGTTGTATGCCCTAGATCCAACAGTTCTTTGATACCTTCAAGGTATGGGTGATTGGATGGAATAACACTTGTTGTGTGTGCTATTTTCAATCACATGGGTTTTGTTCAGTTGGATGGAAGCAGTTAGTTTTCTGGTTGTTGTTCTAGATGATGTTCTATCTTGTTTCTGGAGGATGAGTTCATGGTTGTGGTCAGGTTTAAGCTTTGAAGTTGATGTTGTTGATGCTTATGTATAGCTTGTGAGCACAATGGAGTGGTGGCAGTATTCTATATTCTTTACTATCAATTAGATATACTGCAGATGTCTTGGATTAGACTGGTGCATATTCACCATGGCTCATTTCTTTCCTTTGGAGGATGGTTGAAATTGTTGCCTGAGATGGTGAATATCTTAGATGTTTCTGTAGGTGTCTTGGCTAATATAGTGACTTTGAGCGTTGTTTGGGAGCCTGCAATTTCTTCGTCAAGTGGGAGAATGTTGAGAAATAGTGCCTCAAACTTACTGGCAAGAAGGCTACAGGTTTTGACTTGTTGGGCTGACAGGAAATTTTTTGGTGGGACAAAGTAGCTAATCTCCTCGATGTTTTGATGACCTCTACGGTTGGTGTTAAGTACCTTGTCAGGTAGACAACTATATGTCAATGGGACTTAGAGATGTGTCTCTTCAAAATCTCGTCAGGTGTTTGGGTTAGTGTTTCATCAGAGTGACAGGTTGATATCAGAGGGACCTTGAATCTTGTCCCTCTGATATCCTGATGGTTTGTCAAAGTTCTTCATCGGTGGGACGTTGCCATGTCAAAGAGAGGCATTTGGAAGTCTCCTTGATAAGCTGATGATGTGTTGGTCTATGCTCCCTACTAGCCCACTGGCCCAGTGGTGGGACCTGATCTGTACTGTGTAGGGGAGCGAGGGATGGTGATAAATATCATCTCATTGGATGTGGCGGAAGAATGGAAAAGCCAATGTTGAGTTGGCAATGAATATCACAAATATTGGCTAAACAGTGTATGTTGTTGGCTGTATGACTTGGCATGTAATATGCTTGTCAAGGTGACTTTAAAAGTTCAGGGAGAGTTTGATATTGTCTCTTCGACATTTAGGAAACTGAATTGAATGCTGGTAACTGTTTGGTTCATTGTGGAAGTTGAAACGTTGGCTTTTTGGTGATGCTTGAGAGGTCTATAATGTTGTATGCTGAATGCATTAAAACAAAGGATATAGAGATCAGAGTAAATGTGATGAGTTGAGAAGTTCCATTCATAGGGGTTTATGCTATTAAACTATCTCCATATGGAACTGGATGTAAATCTCTGTGAAAAAAGCTTAGAGCCTGAAAATTGTATTGTACCTATGTATGCTTGGTTACTAAATAATACAATGGGTCTCTGGTTTTTGGAGTGTGGGGTTTTTTACTCATAAGGGTTTTCCCCACGTAAATCTATGTGTTCATATCTTCTATCCTTTCATGCTTTTTGATTCTATTGTTGAAACTGGTTAAACTTGCATGAACTTTTCTTAGTAGGATTAATGGTGGGAAATGAACTATGTCTGATTCTGCTTTGTGGCATAGTTGTACATGTTTTTTGAGGCAATCTGAAGAAATTTAAAGCTACCAAAGACACAACTGTTCTTAGATGTTCGTTCTGAGATGAACTCATTTCCCTACATCGTAAAATCTACGATGATATTAATATTCAACAATGGGAAGTCAGAAGTTTATGCAAATACAAATACCTTTAGTGACTTTGGAGACAGGTACCAAGTTTGAAACCCACTCTGGATAATTAATAGGGCAAATGAACTTCACATCTAGTAATTTCTGAAGCTTTACTTTTACCAATAGTGCTATTTGTGGATGCATCTTATGAAGCTTTTGTTTGATGTGCTTAGCATTTGGAAATATTGCTAAGTGATGAACCACTAATGAAGGGTCCAACCCAGGCATGTCTGCATATTTCCAAGCAAAATTGATTGTCCTTTGCAAGAAGAATTTTTTAGATTGTGTCTTCGGTGTCACTTCAGGGAAATTGTTGGGATATGTTGTATCTCATAGAGGAATTAAAGTGGATCCTACCAAGGTCAAATCTATAGTTGAGATGCCTCCACCTTCCACTCTAAAGTAGTTAAGGAGACTTCAAGGGAAATTATAGTCCATTAGATGGTTCATATCACAACTAGTAGATAAATGTCAACCATTTCTACACTTGCTCCGAAAGGATGTCTCATTCCGATGGGATAGTAAGTGTCAATAGACATTTGATCAACTCAAAAAATATCTAGCTACACCTCTAGTTTTGGTGCCACTAGTTCCAAATTGACCTTTACTCTTATATATCTTGATGCAGGAGCATCCGAAAGCATTCAAATCAATTGGGACAGTTAATATTGCAGAGCCTAATGGAACATCATTCATGGTATTTTAGGACCTAACCAATCTTCATGGAGATCCACATGAAGTTCCATTCACCTATAGAGCAATACCATATGTTTAGGTCTGACCTATATGTGTGTACACATTTCATGCTTGCTATTACAATTAGGCTAACTTGATCATGTCATGAAGGCTTGTAGAGGATATAAATGAGGAATAGAAGATTGTTACAAGTAGCAGAGTGTGATGTGCAAATATATGAAGCAAGAAGCCGAAGTGTTTGATTCAGAGAAGTAGCAGAACAGAGCAAAAAGCATAGCAGTGAACATAAGAAGATACAGGGCAGAGAAGTGAGAAGAAGAATGATGGGGAGCACACAGGGGATACCAGACTGAGGCCCTAAATTTTTTGCAGTCAATGAACTAACAGCTGATGAGCCACCGATTCAACTCCATCGGCCAAGTTTCTCACCTTTTCACTAATGCCCCAATGGCATTTACCCTTGGAGAGACACGTTCCGTCGGTGGTCGCTTGTAACATTGGCCAATTCACCAAAAATGCCATCGTACAAATTTCCTCCTTCGAACCCTAGCACATGAAGATGCTAGGACGTTCTTACTGCGCGAAACCCTTGGTCCGAAACATCTGCACTATCCAACAGGAAAACAAAATAGGAAACAGATGGATATGGTACATTGAAGCCATTCCATTGATTTCAACCGAAATCTCAGCAGTGGAATGCTTCATAGAGACATACGACAACAATGGAAAATGCAAAATGAATGGGAATCTACAGTTACGCGATTTACAATTGTAAAAATGAAAAATAGATGGACAAAACAGAAATGCTTTATTTCTCCTGAACACAATGCAATCACATTCGATCACTTCTTCAATCTAATTACATTCGATGATCATTTGATCATTCCTTTGGGCATTTATCAACTCACCTTGAGTAGTACCAAACTAATTCCAAGCGGCTGGGAAACACTACTGCCTATTTTTGGCATTATTTCTATTTTTAGCATGATTCAATTACAATTGACAAATGTCCCCTTAAGTCACTTGGGACTTACAACATGAACCTAGATACAAAATGAAAATGCATTGGTCAATATACCTTATTACAAAAGAAAACATGATTTTGTAGGTGCTCTTGCACCATACTGCCCGGGTGAAAGTTGTCTCAAGTCCTCTTAGAGACTAACTGCTGCAAATCACCACCCTGCTTTTTGATGTTTGCTTCCAGCATCCATGTGGCCTCTGAGTCTGGAAGTCCTTGCCATTTGACTAAGTGCTCAAAATATGTCTGATTTCTAGTCTTCTTGGTTGGCCTGCTATCCATAATACACTTCATCTTCGGGGGTTCCTTAGGTGGTAAATGTTGCACCCACTCTGCATTGTCTTGGATAGAATCTGCTGTACCTTCTCCCATATTAGGACTCCTATATAATGTTAGATCAGCAACATTGGTGATAGGTGAAATAGCAATATCATCAGGGAGTTCAATTTTGTAAGCATTAGAACCATATTTTTCTAGAATTTGACAAGGTCCAATTTTCTTCATCATCAACTTGCTATGGCTTCCATTGGGTAGTTAGTTCTTGTTGAGATGAATCATGACCATATCTCCTATTTGGTACTGCACATCCCTTCGTCTTTAATCCACTCTAGCCTTGATCTTCTGACTATTTTGGTGTAGAGTATCTTTGACTTGTTGATGGATCTCTTTCATAGCCTCTGCAAATGTATCAGCATGTCCACTCCTTTTGTCCAGCCCTTGCACATCTCGCAATTCAAAAATACCTCTAGGATGACTGCCATAAATAACTTCAAAAGGACTTAATCCTGTACTTCTATTTGTAGAATCATTATAGGCATACTTTGCTTGTGGGAGTACCACATCCCAACTACTGCCATGTTCTCTTGTCAAACATCTCAGCAGTTGCCTAATGACCTATTCACAACCTCAGTTTGACCATCAGTCTGAGGATGATAGGCTAAACTAAAAGACAAATTTGTACCCAATCTTTTCCACAAGGTTCTCCAGAAATGTCCCACAAATTTACTGTCTCTGTCAGATACAATACTCAAAGGTAATCCCTGAATTCTAACAATTTCTTTAAAGAACAAACCTGCAATGCAACTAGCATCATTGGTGGTCTTACAAGGAATAAAGTGCGCCATTTTGCTGAATCTATCTACCACAACAAACACACTGTCATAACCTGTCCTTGTCTTGGGCAATCCCATCACAAAATCCATACTCAAATTTTCCTAAGGTTTGTTTGGTATGGGCAAAGGTTGGTACAATCATGCATTGGTTGAGACTCCCTTTGCTCACTAGAAAATCATACAACTCTCAACAAACCTTCAGATATCAGTTTGCATCCTTGGCCAAAAGTAAAACCTTCTAACAAGATCTAAGGTCTTATTGAGCCCAAAATGTTCTCCTAAACCACCACTATATTTTTCCTTCACAATATTATCCCTCATTGAACACTTAGGGATACAAAGTTGACTTCCCTTAAACAAAAGTCCATTTTGCAATGTATAATATGAAAAGTCGTTGTGGAAAGCATTAGAAAACTCATTGCATACCCTATAAATCTCCTTAAAATTGTGGTCCTCTTCATACAATCCTTTGAGTGACTCAACACCCATACTTTGTAACTGCACTTCTTGCACTGTCAACACCCTTTTGCTTAGAGCATTAGCAACCTTATTGGTTATTCCCTTCTTATGTTTGATGATGAAGGTGTATGCTTGAAGACTCTCCACCCATTTCATGTGTCTATGACTAAGCTTTTCCTATCCATTCGAAAAACTAAGGGCATTATTGTCAGTGTATACAATAAATTCCTTAGGAAACAAGTAGTGCCTCCATTTTTTCAGGGCTTGTACCATAGCATACAACTCTAAATCATAAGAGGAGTATTTCCTCTTGGCTTCATTTAAATTTTCACTGAAGAAGGCTACTGGTCTGTCTTCTTGGCTCAATATTGCTCCTATGGCCAACCCACTTGCATCACATTCAATTGTGAAAACCTTATTGAAATCAGGTAATACTAAAATAGGGAATTTAGCAACTTTCTGTTTCAGACTTTCAAAACTCCTATCTTCTTCTCTTGTCCACACAAACTTCATCTTACCTCCACCCTTGATGGTCTCCAACATAGGTGTACAAATGTCACTGTAGTTCTTAATGAATTTCCTGTAAAATGTGGCCAAACCATGAAAAGTGCTGACCTCTCCTACTGTCCTGGGTGTAGGCCAATTTAAAATAGCTTCTACCTTGGAAGGATCCATTTTCAAATCACCCTTAGAGATGACAAAACCTAGGTACACCAATCTTGTTTCATGAAGTCACACTTTTCCAAGTTTATCAGTAACTTCTGATCTTATAGCCTCTTCAAGACTATCTCCAAATGTTTCAAGTGCTCTTCCTTGCTCTTACTAAACACCAAAATATCATCAAGGTAGACTACCACAAATTTTCCTATAAATTCCTGTAACACCTCATTCATCAGCCTCATAAAGGTTCTAGGGGCGTTTGAAAGACCAAACGGCATCACAAGCCACTCATACAACCCTGCATTGGTTTTGAAAGCTGTCTTCCACTCATCCCCTTCTCTTATCCTTATCTGATGGTACCCACTCTTCAAGTCTATTTTGGAGAAATAAGTAGCCCCTCCCAAACAATCCATTAGATCTTGTATTCTAGGAATAGGAAACCTATACCTGATGGTTATCCTATTTATTGCCCTAGAATCAGTACACAGTCTCCATTTCCCATCTTTCTTTGGGGCTAAAACAGTAGGTACTGTACATGGACTAAGACTCTTCCTTATTAGCTCTTTGTTTAGGAGTTCTTGAATCTATTTTGCTATCTCTTCATTCTACTGAGGGGTCATTTTATATGTTGCCTTATTAGGAAGTACTGCTCCTGGTATGAGATCTATCTGATGGCTAATGTCTCTGATTGGTGGTAGGGAATCAGGTATATCCTTTGCTATCACTCCTTTGTAACTATCAAGCAAATCTCTAACCTCTTTAGGCCCTACTTCTCTCACACTTTTCTTCTTTTCCTCCTTAGGCTTCACAATCAAAGAAAAACCTACTCCATCACCTTCCTTTAGTGTATCCATGAATTCTTTTTCTCCTACCAGCATTACACTAGACCCTACATGCTATGGATCCTCTTCTACCAATGATTGTATCCTATAAGTTGCACCATCCTTTTGGAATGAGTAAGCATTCTTTTCTCCATCATGATGAGCCTTTCTGTCAAACTGCTAGGGTCTGCCTAATAAAAGATGGCAAGCATCCATTGGAAGGATGTCACACAAGATCTTATCTCTATACCCCTTAGTGCTGAATTCTACCCATGCCTATTCATTGATGAGTACGTGCTGCCCCTTGTTCAACCAACTGACTTTATATGGACTGCTATGGGGTATCTTTTCTAACTTCAACTTATTCATTGCTTCCAAAGATATAATGTTATCAGTAGAACCAGAGTCACTAATTACTTTACAAACCTTACCTTGGATCTTGCAGTTGATTCTAAATAAAGCCCTTCTTTGTGATGGTTCTGCCTACACTGGTTCCTTGAGTAGCGTCCTCTTGATCATTAGATTCTCTCCCGTTTCTAATTCTAGATTCACTTCAGGAGATGTCACACTCCTTGCATCTTCTTGAATCAAAGTGGTTCTCTTCTCACCACCATGAGAAGTTGAGGCCTTCTCTATACACTTGTATGCCGGGTGCCCTATCTGATTGCAGTTATAACATCTCATATTGGAGAATTTGGATCCTCTACTTGATCCATTTGTCCCACCTCTTCCATTACGCCTTCTTCCTCGGTAGCCTCCTCTACTACTAGAGTCCCCAACTTGCTCTTCTTGGCTAGACTCACCACTAGGCCTCTGGTTAGGACTTCTTCCTCCAAAATTGGCTCTGCCTCTAAAATTCCTTCCACCTCTGCCTCTATTGTTCTGCTCACTCTTTCTCTTTATCTTCTCTTTAGCCCTTAAGGCCATCTGGAAACACTTGTTCACTGTGTCTAGTGCTAAGATGCTGATCTCATCTTGGATGTTCATCCTTAGGCCATTCAAGTACCTGGCCACCTTCTCTGACTCTTCTTCTTGTCTCTTTGATCTGAGACTGAGTTTATGAAACTCTTGTGTGTATGCATTTACATCAAGGTCTCTCTGCCTAAGGTTTTGTAATTTCTTATACATCTGCACATCATAGTCCAGGGGTAAGAACTGTACCTTGAGTTTGGTCTTCATCATTTCCTAGAAGGTTATCATATTCTTCCCCTCCTTGACTCTCTCTCCTTGTTCATAATTCCACCATGCAAGAGCAGATCCCTGCAATCTTGCCTTTGCCAACTTAACCCTCTTATCATCCAAGATTTCTTTATATTCGAAATGATTGCTCAATGCCTCAATCAAGTCAATCACCTCTTTAGCTTCCATACTTCCACTATACATAGGCAACCCATCTATGGTGTCCCTATTGACTGACTTTAATGCATTTAAAAATGCCCTCTGGTTTGCTAGTATGTCCTCTATATTTTTACTGGTTTCAACAATTTCCGCATCGCCTTCATCACTATCACTTTCATCTTCCCTCTCTTTGCCTTTGGACTGCTTGAACTCCCCCAACTTAGATGCAAGCATCTCCTCAATCAACTTCTTAACGGTATCCTGTGACATACTTTTGGGAGGCATCCTCTCCGCCTCTGTCTCACTTTCTTTATTTGACATAAACATTCATAGACAACACCCAAACACTAACACTCTTGCAAATCCTCAATTTGATTTGCAGCCCAAATCTTTTTTAGGCTCTGATACCAATATGATGGGGAGCGCACAATGAATACCAGACTGATGCCCTAAATTTTTCACAGTCAACAAACTAACAGCTGATGAGCCACCGATTCAACTCCATCGGCCAAGTTTCTCACCTTTTCACCAATGCCCCGATGACATTTACCCTTGGAGAAACGCGTTCCATCGGTGGTCACTTGTAACATTGGTCGATTCATCAAAAACTTTGTCGCATAGCTTTCCTCTTGCGAACCCTAGCACATGAAGATGCTAGGACGTTCTTACTACGCGAAACCCTCGGTCTGGAACATCTGCACTATCAAACAGGAAAACAAAATAGGAAACATACGGATATGGTATATTGAAGCCATTCCACTAATTTTGACAGAAATCTCACTAGTGGGATGCTTCATAGTGACATACGACAACAATGGAAAATGCAAAATGAATGGGAATCTATAGTTACGTGATTTACAGTTGTAAAAATGGAAAACAAATGGACATAACAAAAATGCTTTATTTCTCCTGAACAAAATGCAATCACATTCGATCACTTCTTCAATCTGATTACATTCGATGATCATTTGATCATTCCTTTGGGCATTTATCAACTCGCCCTGAGTAGTACCAAACTAACTCCAAGCGGCTGGGAAACACTACTGCCTATTTTTGGCATTATTACTATTTTTAGCATGATTCGATTACAATTGACAAATGTCCCCTTAAGTCACTTGGGACTTACAACATGAACCTAGATACAAAATGAAAATGCATTGGTCAATAGACCTTATTACAATAGAAAACACGATTTTGTAGGTGCTCCTGCACCAAAGAAGTAAGAAGACATGAAGTTGTGTTGTATGAATCTTTTGTAAACCTGGGCTGCAACTTAGCATTTGAAAAGCCCTAGAGGCATATGTAATGTGATTTGAGATTTAATATAATGAGGAATGAGATTTGAAGGTTGGGTTTTTTTCCCTTTTAGGGTTTTCCTAGGATATATCTTGTGTCATGTGTTTATGAGTATCTCTTTTCATTTTGTTGATTGCGTATTTCTGTTGCATCTCTGTTATGATCATGTTGTTAGTTGTTTAAGGCTGCAAGGTTGGATTGTCCTTCATTGTATGCTCCTACCTTGACTGCATCAAGTGGCATCAGAGCTGGTTACAAATCTGTTGGGAAGGTTGTGGATCTATTGGGAAGAGAGAAAGTGTTGAAAGAAAGTGCAAAACCCTAGAAGTAACAAGTGTCATCATAGAAGAAAGATCAAGGCAAGAAAGATTCAGGTAAGATTTTCATATTAAATTATTTGTATAACATGTTTCAATGGGGAAGATTGGAAAAAAGGATGAAGAAAGAAAATGAAAACCTAATATGCGAAAAGGATATTCTGGAAGAAGAATTGTGTGAAATCAAAAGGTGTAATTTAGAATTGATGGAGAGGATAAAAGAACTAGGAGAAGACAAATATGATGCTCTTGAATAAGAATTAGAAAATGTAAAATGGAGGAATGTAGAATTAGAAGTAGAGATGAAGTTGTTTGAGTATGTCGAAAAGAGTTTTGAAGAATTGGAAGAAGGATTCAAGTTATTTGGGAAGGTGGAAAAAAGGAATAGAGATTTGGAGGGAAATTTGGAAGAGTTGAAAAAGGAAAATAGTCTACAAAAGAGTGAAATATTAGGATTGAAAGAACATGTTAATTAGTTAGAGCAGTCACTTGTAGCATGCAGGGAAGAGAATGATAGTCTAAGATCTAAGCCTGAACTTTGTAATGTTTCTTGTAATACTAATGATTTGTGTGATACTGCAGAAGCTTCTTTAGAAAATGAGATTGAAGATGACAATGTGACTGAACCTATAGTTGTTGGTGATGGTATTGGTTCCAAAATCATGTAAAGAATGGGATATGAAGGACAAGGATTGGGAAAGCATCAACAAGGAATTACAAAACCTATTGAACCAGTAACAAGATTAAGAAATGAAGGCCTTGGATATGATAGAGGTAAGGATGTTTTCACAAATTCAAACAAGTCAACTCAGGAAAGAAAAGGTATGCATTGTTCTTATTGTAATAGATATGGACATGAAAAGAAATTGTGTTGGGATCTATACCGTTGTAAGTTCTATGGATTGAGGAATCATTTGGAAAAATTGTGTTGGAATAAAATGTGAGGAGAAAGGCTATGATAGATTGTATGTAGATGGATTATGGATGGATTGATGGATGAAAATAGAAACATGTCACTAGTATGTTCAAAAGGTTGTATAGATTGAAGTATTCAAGTGTTGGAGAGAAAAGAGGATATGGATCGAAATGCAGAGAAAGAAGACCTTATGCAGAGCAAAATAAGAACAATAATTCATAGTCCAGGAGTCACAATTCTTATCACAATGAATGATACCAGAGAGATGAAAGAGGATTTGATAGGAGAGTAACCTATTTTCAAGTTTGGAGGTGAAAAGAGTCAAGCAATGAATGTCACCAAGAACCTATTACCGGAGAGGCTAATGATGAGGAAACGATAAATAATGCAGAGGTAGTTTATGTAGAGGAAGAGGAACCTTTTGAGTCATCGAGTTTAATAGAGAAACCAGAAGAAGGTGAAGCATTGATCCTAAGGAGTGTTGTGTTATAGAACTAAGAAAATAGTACAAGAGAAAGTTTGTGTGAACAAGTGTGAAGCAGAGAAAGAGGAAATGACAAGAAATTCTACTAGAAGAGAAAGTTTGTATACCAGAGTAAGGAAAATGTGAAGAAATAGAGAAAAGTATTGAAGCAATATATGTAGATTAGAAACTGTAATATTTTGAGGTGTGTGGAAGGAACTGTATCTAGAACCAGAGATCAGAAAGTGTATTGACTGAATCAAGGAAGTCACATGATTGTTCTGGAGGATGCAAGTATGTACTAATTAATTCTTAATTGATTGAAGTAGACATTGCTCTTGAGGCAGCTTGCAAAGAAGACTTGCTTAGATCGTCGATCATTGAGGCAGTGCAAGGCTTGCAAGTAGATTGCCGAACCTAGACCACCGGGACATGAAGAACTTGAGGCAACTTGCAAAGAAGACTTGCTCAGACTGTCGATCATTGAGGCAGTGCAAGGCTTGTAAGTAGATCGCTGAACTTATCTGAAGGGATCACATTGATTTTGAAATAATACATACCAAAGTAAAGAGGCTTACTTTTCAATTAACCCTGAGAGTTTGATGCAGGAGCATTCGAAAGCATTGAAATCAATTGTGACAGTTACTATTAAGTTACAGAGTGCCAGGGAGAGTGACATGTGGAGCTGGATTTAGTTTCTATAACATGTCATCTACATTATATCCAAAATTTAGATCATTTGGGTTCATTTTTGGAGAGATATCGCTATCAAAAGAATACATGTTTTCATAGAGCAGAGCATACAGTGTTTAGTGAAGTCTGATTGGTTTGTGAAGCAATTCTGTGACTTGCAAAGCCTAATGGAACATCATTCAGGGTATTTTAGGACCTAGCCAACCTTCGTGGAGATCCACACGAAGTTCCATTCACTTGTGGAGCAATACCATATGTTTAGGTCTGACCAATCTATGTCTACATGTTTCATGCTACCTGTTACAATTAGGCTGACTTGATCATGTCATGAAGGCTTGCGGAGGATATAAATGAAGAATAGAAGATTATTACAAGCAACAAAGTGTGATGTGTGAAGATATAAAGAAAAAAGCCAAAGTGTTTGATCTAGAGAAGTAGCAGAATAGAGAAAAAGGCAGAGTAGTGATCAGAAGAAGATATAGAGCAGAGAATTGAGAAGAAGAAGTAAGAAAACATGAAGTTATGTTGTATGAATCTTTTGTAAACTTGGGCTGCGGCCTAGCATTTGAAAAGTCCTAGAGGCATATGTAATGTGATTTGAGATTTAATATAATGAGGAATGAGCTTTGAAGGCTAGATTTTTTCCCTTTTGGCGTTTTCCCAGGATATATCTTGTGTCGTGTTTATGAGTATCTCTTTTCATTCTGTTGATTGCGTATTTCCATTGTACCTTTGTTATGATCATTCTATTAGTTGTTTAAGGTTGCAACATTGGAATGTCCTTCATTAGACCCTCCTACCTTGACTACATCATATATCTACTACATCCATTGCATTAGGTGCTCTCCTAGCACAACATGATGAGTCAGAAAAAGAACAGGTAGTTTACTACATTAGTCGTACCTTGGTTGGCTATGAGCTTAATTATACTCCCATGGAGCGGGCATGTCTAGTAGTAGTGTTTGCTTCCCAGAAGTTGTGACATTATATGTTAAACCAAAACACCAAGCTTGTTTCTAAGATAGATCCATTGAAATATCTTTTATCCAAGGCAACCCTCACAAGTAGACTAGCTAAGTGGGTCATGATTTTGAGCGAGTTTGACATAGAGTATGTTGATCGAAAGGCTATCAAAGGACAAGTTATTACAGACCAACTAGAAAAAGCTCCTATGACTGATACAAACCCTATTCTCTCTAATTTTATAGATGAAGGGATATTCAATCTTTTTGCCTCAGTTGAATGGAAACTGTACTTTGATGGTTCCTATACCCAACATGGTTTAGGAGTTGAAATTCTCTTCATTACACCACAGGGTGATTGCATTCCAAAGTCATATCGACTATCATTTCCTTGCACCAACAATATTGCTGAGTATGAATCTCTCCTTACAGGTCTCTACCTAGCAGTCCAATGGAATATAAAAAAACTACATGTTTATGGAGATTCTCAAGTAGTCATTAGATAGGTTACAAATGAGTACCAAATAAAAGATGATAAGTTGATGCCCTATAAAAGAATGGTTGATGACTACAAGCAACACTTTTCTACTATCTCTTTTACACAAATCCCCAGGGTGAATAACAAGGTTTCCAATGCTATGGCTATTGGTGGGTCTCTCTTGGACATACCTACACATACTCAGCATTGTGAATTCTTGGTCGAGCAATTGTTCATACCAGACGTTGATGTTCCACCTACTAAAATTATCTGCAAACTTGTTGGTCCCAATTCTCTCTGGTACCAAGGTATCTATGAATACCTCCATGATAACACTATCCCATCAAACCTTACATCTACCCAATGAGAAACCTTTATCCACTGAGCCTCTCATTTTACTATCCTTGGTGACACTTTATACCACAGGAGTCTCGATGGTATCCTCCTTATATGTCTTAACTTGGAAGAAGCTAACACTGCCTTACGAGAGGTACACGAAGGTGTCTATGGATCACATTCCACCGGTCCTAACCTAGCTAAGAAGATGCTCCACACAAGTTATTATTGGCACACAATGGAACAAGATGAATCCTAGTTTTCAAAGAAGTGCCTTCAATGCCAGCAACATGGATATTTGATTCATGTGCTAACACATCAGCTACAACCTATTACTACTCCATGGCCTTTTTCATAGTGGGGACTCAACCTTGTAGGTAAAATCCATCCATCCTCTTCTAATGGCCATAAGTTTATCATTACCACCACTGAGTATTTCATGAAGTATGTAGAAGCTATTCCCTTGACCTATATCACTGGTAGACAAATAACTAAGTTTATCGTAAACTATCTCATTTTCTGGTACAATATTCCCCTAGCTATAGTAAAATTGATAATGGAAGACCCTTCAAAAACCAAGATGTCTGTGTTTTGTGCACCCAGTACCATATTTAGAATCACTTATCCACTCCATACTATCCATAGAGTAATGACCAAGCTAAGGCTTCCAATAAAACCATATTGAAAATCCTAAAGAAAATAGTCAATAAAGCTAGTCATGATTGGCATTTGCAACTCAACCCTGCCTTATGGGCCTACCACACTAGTATCAAAAGCCCAACAAGTGCTACCCCAATGCCTTAGTTTATGGCACCAAAGCCATTTTACCTATCAAGGTCGAGATCCCATGTCTTAGAGTTTCTATGTAGCATCTTATCGATGAAGAGGGGTACACAATTTCTAGATTGCATGAGTTAGAGTTATTGGATGAGAGACATCTCGCAACACTTAATCATCTTCACATATATCAAAACTACCTCTGTCATAACTATAACAAGAAGATCAAGGAAAGACAGTTTCAGATAAGTGATCTTGTCCTTAAGGAAAATCAAATAAACTAATAAGATTGAGACAAGAAGGGCAAGTTTGAGCCTAATTGGTTGGGTTCTTTTATTGTCACAATAGTTTATGGATTAGGAGCTTACACGTTGTCAACATCTGGAGGCATTCCTTTAGATGAACCCATCAACAATGTTCATCTTAAGAAGTTCTATGCTTGATCCTTAGAGTATCCCTAGAAAAATACAAAAAAAAAAAAATAGAAAAATCCAAATATATATATATATATATATATATATATATATATATATATATATATAGAAAAATCCAAAAATAAAATAATCCATCCTCTGGTGAAAACCTGGTAAATAGGTGCCTTGGATAAGTACCATAGTGAAAAATTGGCAAACAGGTACTATGTGTAGAGTCAACATCTAGCATCTATTAAGTCTTACATCCATCTCATTCCATATCAACTCATAATAAGAGCCCCATCCATCCATATTGACCTTTGCATTTCCACTTTCCCATCTATCATGGTTTGGAAATTGTCAGTGCCAGTTGATCATCCATAGTCAGTTCATCTATCATTCTCCATAATAAAACCTCTACTTGAATGGGGGTACATTTTCATTAACCTAGGTCTAGGAATGGATCCTTGTTCAAGGTATGAAAACACTTTAACTCACTTTCATCTCATCTCCTCCTCTATCATGATCACCAACAAGAACTACATATCATTATCACCCTCATCTTAACGTGCCTTGATCCCATGGATATAGGGTATGTAGGTAGTTTGGAATACAAAGGAAGTATCTAGTACTCAGGTACATAAGATTGTTGGCAAGAGACACTGTGTGGCTTCATGATTGTTGTCATTGATGGCAACAAAGTCTATCCCACACATCCGCAACACATAGTATGTCTATACTAGATGATAGATTGAAGATTGTTTAGGTCCAGTGAGCAAGAATAGAGCATGCAGCAAGGTCTGACAATCAGGTTCGGATCTCCTAGATGGTATAACTTAGCAAGTTACAGACTTGGACAAGTCAAGAAGAGTATCATGAACACTGTATTCCAGAGATTGAGCATCTGGTGATGAATCATGGAAAAGATATGAACATCTGAGTGTTGGGTTCTAGATAGGTAGAGCAGACTGAGGAAGAACTGACCGACAGAGTATCAGACTTCAATCTAGATGAGTAATTGATGTTGATCAAGCTATTTGAGGGATCATACATGGTTGGCCAACATGATTGATGACTTCTATGTTTATGTTTTTGATACGCATCACATATTAAGCATGGATTTAGCTAACAGATTAGTGTTTTGAAAATATCTTGAGTATTCTGGTTGCCGACTAGAAAGATGTTGAAATCCTTGGTACGGATATATATACCTGATGGATTCCAGTATGAAGGTGTGTTGGTAAGGATATAGTGTGCGAGGAAAGGCAAAGATAAGTGTGGAAGCAGCAATACAAGTTTGGTATGTGACAAAACAATAACACTAAATCAGAGGAAGAATGAAGTGCATTAGATTAGTATATTGAGCCTAACCAGAACTAAACCTCAGCATATGTGGATGCCTCTCATCAGTTCAAACACCTGGTTACCTTTTATAAAATTTGTAGATAGTGAGTCTCTTGTAGGTAGTGTGCCTCTTGTGAGCAGTGTGCTCAGGCAATGAGCCCTAATTGGCAAGTGCCATTTTGTACTTATTCTTTTAATAGATAATACAATCTTGGGTTAGTCACCCCATGGTTTTTCCCTTAATAGGGTTTTCCACGTAAAAATCTGTGTTATGTGTGTTGATTTTATTTCTTCTCTCATGATTATGTATGCTTATATGATTAATGCTACACTAATTGTTAAAGGAGAAAAGAAAGTTAAGATATTTAAGATAATTGATTCACCCCCCCTCTCAGTTATCTACCTTGTTTCCAACAATTGGTATCAGAGCTAAGTTCCTCTAAACAGAGCCTAACAGCTTGAGGAAGATCTGTTGCAAGTATGGGCCTAACCAGTGTTGTCATTGATGTCAACATACTCTTGTTGCATTAATGATAAGGTTTGGATGAGCCGTGAGCTGAGGATATTGAGAAAATTAGTCTCAATCAGGAACAGTGAAGAACAATGATGATTGTAAGACAAAAGTCCAAGATAGGATGATGATCAGAGGATGCAGATTAAAGGGTTTGTAGTTATGTGTCTGTAGGTGATCCAGTAGAGATTTCAGAGGTCCACATGAAGATATGAAGAAGTTGTGGCCGCTCAAGTAAAACCGGTTCCAGTAGGTGTTCAGAGGTGACATTGTGTAACAAGAAAGGTCCGGTGAGATCCAGAAATGAAGTTTCCTGTTCTGCGGATTTAAGGGAGTGCTGAGGAAGTCTTTGTGGTGTATCAAATCTATTGGTGCGTAGTTTGAAGGTCCAAAAGCATCTATTCCCTTGTGACAGTTATGATGGACTGTGTTCTTGAGCTTCCAGATGAAGGAGAGAAGGATTTCAGTAAGCAGAAGAAGTGTGGATGTTCTTGGTGATTTAGGAAAGTTTGTGGAAGTCTTTGGATTGTGTCCAGTTTGTGTTGGTGGTCCGCATTGAAGTTGGAGCTTGCAATTGAAGGGTAACTTTTGTATGATGGTGTTCTTGAGACAGGCTGACCGGATGAGTTATGCATCTGTCAGATGATCTTATGAATGTTTGCCGACTTAGATGATCATTCCGAAGTTGATGTCCTGTATAAATAAGGGATTGCGAAGTTAGTTTGAACTTGCCTTTTTGTGTGGAGATGAGAGTGTGGTAGCGAAGAGGAGAGAAAAAGGCAGAGCATAAGTATTGAGCTTAATGGAACTGATTCAAGCATGGTGAAGATGCTATTCTCCAGTTCATGTATGTGATACTTATTTCTTTGTAGACAGTGTGTCTCTTGTAGGCAGTGAGCCTCTTGTGAATAGTGTGCTCGGGCAGTGAGCCCTAATTGCATGTGCCATTTGTTCTTTCTATTCTTCTAACAGAGAATTCAATCTTGGGTTAATCATCCCGTGGTTTTTCCCTTAACCGGGTTTTCCACGTCAAAATCTTGGTGTCTTATGTGTTGATATGTTTCTGCTCTTGATTTGAATGCATTATGGTTTATGATTAATATACAACTAATCACTAAGAAGACTTAAGTGTTTAAATTGAAGAAAGTTTTGAACAACTGATTCACCCCCCCTCTCAGTTGTGTGCCCTAAGTTTAACAGTTGGTATCATAGCTAAGTTCCTCTAAAAGGAGCTTAACCGCTTGAGATCCAGGATGTCGTCTTACAAGAAGGATAGTCCAAAGTTTGATGGAACCAACTTTTCTCTTTGGAAAGGTCACATGAAATGTCACTTACAGTGTATGGGAATGGCGTACTGGTCCATGGTTACAAAATAGTATGTACCTCCACAGGGTGGTCTGATAACCCTAAATGAAATCACAGATGCTGAAAATAATCTGCAGACCAAAGAGGCTCTTCTAAGCGCATTATCTGACTCGGAGCTCTCAAATGTTATTGACCTACCAACTGCCTTTGAGATTTGGAATAAACTAGAACTTTTGCATGAAGGAGACTAGTATGTCAAATGTGCAAGGTTACAGAGTCTAAAAGGGAAATTTGAAAAACTGAAGATGAGAGATGATGAAAATATTACTACTTTTATGCCAAGAGTAAATGAGCTGGTTTGTGGAATTAGAAATGCTGGTGGAGTCTTGGATGAAAATGAGATTGTTGGCAAAATTCTCAAATCCCTTCCTGCCTCTTACAAAATCAAGGTTGCTGCCATTGATGAATTCAGAGCCCATACAACTGTCACAAGAGACCAATTGGCTGCATTTGAAATGACCGGGTTTAGAGATGATCCCCCCAAGACTGAATCTGCATTCAAAGCCAGTGCCTCTGTGAAAGGTAAACAAAGGTTTGATCCAGGAGAGAAATCATCAAGGAAACTGTCATGGTATGAAAAAGCAAGAAAAGACCTGGAAGAAGAAGAAGTAGAAACTGCTCAACTTGAAGCCCTCATTGCAAAGAGACTGCCAAGAGGATCTGGTAAGTATGAAGGAAAATTGCCTTTTAAGTGTTTTAACTGCAATAAGATTGGTCATTTTGCCTCAAGATGTTCGAAAAGATTTTCAAAACCAAATCCTAACAGATCAAGGTTCCAAAAGAATTGTTACTATGTTCATGAAGAAGATGATAATGAAGGAGTAACAGATGATGAATCAGAGACTAGAAACAAACCAGGAAATGAATGGGTGTTTATTGCCATCAAAGAAGAAGAACCAATATCCTCTGTATTTGTCAATCATAAAGTTGTAGAAAGAGCCCTGGCTGCCCAGTTGAAGAAAATGATGATTGGGTCATTGACAGTGGTTGTTCTCACCATATGACAGGTGACAAAAATAAGGTCATAGATTTGGAAAGGTATGAAGGAGGAGTGGTGAAGTTTGGTGATAATTCTGCTAGTAGAATCAGAGGAAGGGGAACTATTTCTTTTGATGGAAGAAACAAAATTGGTAATGTACTGTATGTTGAAGGTTTGAAGCACAATCTTCTAAGTGTTGGACAGTTGGTGGACAAAGGCTATGATCTCTGATTCAAGGATAGAAAATGCAAAATCTTTGAAAGTTTCAGAATAGAGATTGCATCCGGTACTCAAACTAAAGGTAATATCTTCCACTTGGTTGGTACTGGTAAAAGCTGCTTATTTGTTTAAGTTGATCAGAGTTGGTTATGGCATAGAAGGATGTGCCATGTGAATTTTGATAATATCATCAAGATAAGCAATACTCAGGCTGTAAGAGATCTTCCAAAATTGGTGAAACCTACTAACAACTTGTGCAAGGAATGTCAGTTGGGTAAGCTGAGCAGAGTCACATTCAAAAGCAAGGAACTCTCTTCTACCGGATTATTGGACTTAGTTCACACTGATCTTTGTGGTCCGGCAAGAACCAGGAGTATTCAAGGTGATAGATACTTCATGTTGCTAATTGATGACTATTCCCAGATGATGTGGGTAACTTTTCTGAAAGAGAAATTAGAAGCTTTTGAGAAATTAAAAATATTCAAGGCTATGGTAGAGAATGAAACTAGATTGAAGTTGAAATGTCTGAGGTCTGATAAAGGTGGAGAATTCACATCTGGTGAGTTCATAGCGTTCTGTGAGAAACATGGAATAAAGAGACAGTTGTCTACTCCTAGGACTCCACAACAAAATGGAGTAGTGGAAAGAAAGAACTGGACCATACAGGAAGCTTCTAGGACCATGATGATGGAAGCTAATGTTCCTCATATCTATTGGAGAGAAGCTGTCAGCACTGCAGTCTATACTCTCAATCGAGTTCAAATCAGAAGCAATACTGGTAAGACTCCTTATGAACTTTGGTTTAGCATCACTCCTACTATAAGGTATTTCAGAGTTTTTGGTAGCAAATGTTACATTAAAAGAGATGAAGATCTAGGAAAGTTTGATGCTAGAAGTGATGAAGGAATATTCTTGAGTTACTCTACTCAAAGCAAAGCATACCGATGTTATAACAAAAGACTGAGAAAGATGATAGAAGTACAAATGTGAAGGTTGATGAGGGAATTGAGAAACCCTCAAGGTTTTATGAATATGATGAAGATGATCAGGATGGTGTTCTGACTCAAGGAGCCCAAGCCTCATCTATCAGTCAGATTCAAGCTAATCTGGTAAACCAGGAAGAAGAAATGAGTCTCAATTAGCCTGATTAAGAATCAGAAGTTCAAGAAATTCCTAAACTTCCCAGGTATGTAAGATTGAACCACTCTGAAGATCAGATCATAGGTGATAAAAGCAAAGGAGTACTAACAAGAAGGAGAATTGCTCAAGATTCAGAAGAGTATTGTTTGATTTCAAAGATTGAACCTAAGACAGTGAATGAAGCTTGCAATGATGAAAAATGGACTAAAGCAATGGAGGAAGAGCTGGTGCAAATAGAGAAAAATCACACTTGGGATCTTGTTCCCAGACCTAGAAACAAGAATGTGATTGGAACCAAATGGGTCTTCTGGAACAAACTAAATGAAGTTGGTGAAGTAATCAGAAATAAAGCCAGATTGGTCTGCAAGGGCTACTCTCAAATAGAAGGAATTGATTTTGAAAAAACTTTTGCTCGAGTGGCAAGAATTGAAGCAGTCAAATTATTTCTTGCCTTTGCTGCCTTCAAGGATTTCAAAGTATATTAGATGGATGTCAAGTCTGCCTTTCTAAACGGTGACTTGGAAGAAGAAGTGTATATAGAGCAACTAGATGGATTTCAGTTGTCTGATCATGGTGATATGGTCTGCAAATCGAAGAAGGCACTTTATGGATTAAAGCAAGCCCCAAGAGCCTGGTATGAAAGATTGGATAAGCATCTTTTCAAGATTGGTTTCAACAAAGGTACTGTTGACAGTAACTTATATTTCAAAATTGATCATGAAAACATCTTGATTGTTGAAGTATTTGTTGATGATATCATCTTTGGAGGAAGAGATAGTATGTGTAAAACTTTTGCAAATCAAATAAAAAGTGAGTTTGAGATGTCTATGCTTGGTGAAATAAATTTTTTCTTGGGTCTGCAAATTACTCAAACAAAGAAAGGAATCTTCATTTCTTAGACCCAATATGTGAAAGAATTGTTGAAGAAATTTGGGATGGAAGATTCAAAGCCAATGAATACTCCCATGGCAACCGAATGTAAGTTGAGCAAAGATGATGACTCTCCTAAGGTAGACCAGACAAAGTATAGATCAATGATTGGAGGATTGTTGTATTTCACTCAAACTAGACCAGATATTATGCAAGCAGTTGGTCTCGTTGCTAGATTCCAAGCTGATCCTAGAGAATCCCATGTCATGGCAATCAAGAGGATTTTTAGATATCTAAAAGGGACGGTTGAGTATGGTCTGTGGTATCCTAGAGATCATGATTTCTCTCTTCATGCAGATACAGATGCTGATTGGACAGGAGATGTGGATGACCGAAAGAGTACCAATGGTGGAACATTCTTTTTGGGGAAGAGATTGGTTTCTTGGCTAAGAAAGAAACAAGAGGCAATATCTCTATCTACAACTGAAGTAGAATATATTGTAGTAGTAGGTAGTTGCACTCAAGTTTTGTGGATGAAGCAGATGCTAAGAAATATCAAAGTGGAGTATGAGGAACCTATCACAATCTTCTGTGATAATTCAAGTGCTATACATATATCTAAGAATCTGGTGTTGCATTCAAAGACTAAACACATATCCAACAAGTTTCACTTTTTGAGAGAGCAAGTGAACAAGAATGAAGTCAGATTGGAGTTTGTACCCTCCAAGGATCAGATTGCAAACATCTTTACTAAACCTCTACCTAAGGACTCTTTTGAGTACCTCAGGGAGAAGTTAGGGGTTATTGCCCCTCCGGTGATGAACTAAGGTGCACTAATGTGGATCAGTCTGGTCATATCTTGTGATCCAAATTGATGGGAGCTGCTACTTAGGGGGAGCAGCAGGTATGATTCTAAAGTGGTGAAATTGCAAGTATGTGCCCTTTTCCATTGATATCAAAGGGGGAGAGAAGTTCTTGTCTTGATGGTTTTTCACATCATATGTTGCCATCAATGACAAAGGGGGAGATTGTTGCAAGTATGGGCCTAACCAGTGTTGTCATTGATGTCAACATACTCCTGTTGCATTAATGATAAGGTTTGGATGAGTCGCGAGCTGAGGATATTGAGAAAATTAGTCTCAATCAGGAACAATGAAGAACAGTGATGACTGTAAGACAAAAGTCCAAGATAGGATGATGATCAAAGGATACAGATTAAAGGGTTTGTAGATATGTGTCTATAGGTGATCCAGTAGAGATTTTAGAGGTCCACATGAAGATATGAAGAAGTTGTGGCTGCTCAAGTAAAACCGGTTCTGGTAGGTGTTCAGAGGTGACAGTGTGTAACAAGAAAGGTCCGGTGAGATCTGGAAATGAAGTTTCCTATTCTACACATTTAAGGGAGTGCTGAGGAAGTCTTTGTGGTGTATCAACTCTATTGGTGCATGGTTTGAAGGTCCGCAAGCATCTATTCCCTTGTGACAGTTATGACAGACTATGTTCTTGAGGTTCCAAATGAAGGAGAGAAGGATTTCAGTAAGTAGAAGAAGTGTGGATGTTCTTGGTGATTCAGGAAAGTTTGTGGAAGTCTTTGGATCATGTCCAGTTCATGTTGGTGGTCCGCATTGAAGTTGGAGCTCACAATTGAAGAGTAACTTCTGTATGATGGTGTTCTTCTTGAGACAGGCCGATCGAATGAGTTATGCATCTGTCGGATGATCTTATGAATGTTTGCCGACTTAGATGATCATTCCTAAGTTGATGCCTTGTATAAATAAGGGATTGTGAAGTCAGTTTGAACTCACCTTTTTGTGTGGAGATGCGAGTGTGGTAGAGAAGAGGAGAGCGAAAGGCAGAGCAGAAGTATTGAGCTTAATGGAACTGATTCAAGCATGGTGAAGATGCTATTCTCCAGTTCATGTATGTGATACTTATTTCTTTGTAGACAGTGTGTCTCTTGTAGGTAGTGAGCCTCTTGTGAGTAGTGTGCTCAGGCAGTGAGCCCTAACTGGCATGTGCCATTTGTTCTTTCTATTCTTCTAACAAAGAATACAATCTTGGGTTAATCACCCCGTGGTTTTTCCCTTAACCGGGTTTTCCACGTTAAAATCTTGGTGTCTTATGTGTTGATATGTTTCTGCTCTTGATTTGAATGCATTATGGTTTATGATTAATATATAGCTAATCACTAAGAAGACTTAAGTGTTTAAATTGAAGAAAGTTTTGAACAACTGATTCACCCCCCCTCTCAGTTGTGTGCCCTAAGTCTAACAAGATCTAGGAATCTCAATGGATATGTATGGTATGAATGAACAACTTCAGTCTACCTTAGATGATCTTGAGAAATCTCACTCTGAAGTCAACAACTTGAGAGAAAGACTCAAACAAGCTGATGATTTAAAAAATGAGCTAAAAGAAAAACTAAGTATCTCTGTGAAAAAGAGAAAGGAACTACTTCAAAAATTAGCAAGTCAGAGTGAAGCCAATGATACTAATGAAGATCTGAATGAGAAAAACAAGCTATGTGAGAAGCTATCAAAGGAGGTCATTATGGTAAGGCATGAGATGGAATTAGGGGTTATGAGATTCACCCAAGAAATTGAAGAGAAAAGGAAAATTGAAGATAATCTAAAACAATCTCTCAAGGAGAAGATAGAGGATTGCCACAAAATGGACAGAATAATCAGGCATCTTGAATCTGACTTGAAGATGCTAGAGATAATGAAGAACAACTTGAGAATCAGATAGACACTCTTAAACAAGATATTCAAACAACAAATGAATACAAAGAGAAATTCAAGATAATCTTAGCTCAACTTGAAGTTCTTCTTGAAAGCCAAAAGAGGGTAGATGACAAGTGTGGCTTGGGATATGAGAAAGGTGAAAGCTCCATATATGGTTAGAAGAACTTTGGATCAAGAAATCAAAGAAACAGGCCTAGAAGAGCTCCAGACAGGCAACCAAATGCTCAAAGATATCCATCCTTCAATGGATACAGCTACAATTGCAACAAGTTCGGTCATAGAGCAATTCAGTGCAGAAGAAGAATGAATCAGACTAATTCATCCTTCTCTAGACAGTGTTTCAACTGCAAAAGGTATGGTCACAAATCTCATGAATGCAAAAATATGTAAATTAACAATTCATTCAATGGTAGATACTTTGCATGCAATAGAATGGGACATATGGCTAATCAATGCAGATCAAGAGGATATCAGTCAAATATGCAAAGAAATGTTGTTTGTTATAATTGCAATAGATCCAGTCATATTGCCAAATTCTGCAAAAGTAAAAATCAGGATAAAAGGGGTCCGGTGCATCATAATCAAAATCAAGATAAGGGAAAAGGCAAAGTAAATGCAGATGAAGTTCAAAGGGAGATGAGCAAGATTTGGGTGAAGAAGAGTACATAAAATGTTGGGGATGGATCCGCACCAGAATTTGGTGCTGATATTCCTTCTGGAAACTAAACAGATGAGCTCTGGCTCAGGGGGAGTCACAAAGAAAAATAAATTCCCCCAGCCACTCAATTGGTGCCTAAATTTGGCACTTGGAATGTTCCAAATTAAAGGGTTATCAAAAAATTATCTAAATAACCCCTAGTAAAAATTATGAAAGATCCGCATGGAGTTTTGTAAGAGTTTAATCATCTAAGATTGATCCGGTTTGACAGCCATTTGGTAAAAGAAGGATTTTCACATACAGATCCGGTATGATTCAAAATTGAGATATCTTGATCTACAGATTCATGACATGATTGGAGGAAAGGAGAGACATTATCTTCTATCACAAAAATATTCTAAGTGCATCTCAGTAATTCAAAAAGATATCTCCCAGAACAAGACAACCAGATAACTTAAGTTGTGCATTTATTGGAATAGGAAATTAGGGTTTGTGTAGAGATAAAAGGGTTCTTTTACTCATCATTTGCACATTTGCATTCGAGAAGAAGAAAGGAAGAGCTTTGCATCAAGTTTTTACGACTTTCTCAAAGATCAACCACAGAATCTGATTCAACCAGCGACCTGTTCTAGCTCTTATTGTGAACCCTAAAAGTGTAAAAAGGTATTTCCATTTATGAATATCTCTCTCTAAATATTTTGCAAAGATGGCTACTCCAATGTTTGTTAAGATCATTGATAGGCCACGCCCAACGTTCAAGAAACACCCCTACAAATCTCTAGAAGTTGATCCCTTAGGCACTTTTTCTAGTACTCCGCATGGGGTTCTGCACGTAGAAGATTTTAGGGTGTACATCCATGCAAATATTGAGGAATTTGGAGAATATAAGCTAATAGATATCTACCATAAACAATAAATAGATGAAACTTTTGAACTCAAACCTCAATACAAGGCCATCCGGGATAAGCATTTTGGACATTGAATCCACTTTCCATGTTTTGCAGAAGATGAGTGGGTCCGGTATGTTCTTAGAAGAATACATGACAATTTGATGTGGTTGATGAAGCCCTTCAAGATAAAAAATATGCCATTAGGGCAGTAACTGGACTGCACTCATCCGGTGGGTTGCCTGCACTCAAATCTGTCAAGAACTAGACAGTAAGTGAAGCTACCAGATCTAAGTTTGACAAAAGAGCAATGACAATAGAAGATATCACATATCTAGATATCAAATTTGCCTCTATGATAATTGGTTATAAAATCTATCATTCCAGTAGGAAGAATTCTGTGTCGGGCACTGCAATTTATACAGCATATCAGATGCTAAGGGAAAATGCTGATTATGACCTATGTGATCTTCTTCTGAATCAACTATTAGAAAACTTGTAGAAGATCAAGAAGGATAAGAAGAACTCATTCAAGTATGGTGGCTTAATACTGTGTCTATTCTTTTACTATATGAATGAGCTACCCAGATCAAGTGGTTGGGTATGGCAGAATGACAGACCGGTTGCCATACAAATCAGAGACTATGTGTATGGACTTGGTGATGCTAAGGCTCAAAGCACAACACTTTGGGGATACTTTAAGAACTTCCAAAGTATGATGCAGGCAAGAGAAAGAATTCCTCAATCAATAGTTAAAAAATATAAGGATATAGTATGCTTCATGGTAGACACTGATCAATGCCTAATGGAGGCAGTTGAGCCTAGAAGAGTTTGGATTATGCCAATGGGATATGAGGTTGATGAGAAAATCTTGGAGCTGCATGTCCAACATTTGCTGAGTCAGCCTAAGGACCCTGAGGCAAAAAGGTTTGGAACCTTTGAATAATTAAGTGTAAAGATACATGTTGACCTGAGACAACCACAGATAAAAAGAAAAGTGAGAAGGGAAGTAGAGGAAATTGCCAAAAGATATGGCATATCAAAAGAGGCAGTTGATGCAAACAGAGAGAAAATAGAAAAAGGTGAGAAAGAGAAACAAGAAGAAGAAAAAGAAAGTGTTCTGGTGCAAGCCTCCTCCTGGACTAGATCCTCCAATAGCTTTGCACCTGCCACCTCTAAGAGCTCAAGAGCCTCAAAACTGGAAGCCAAGACATCCGGAAAGGGAGAAACGAGAATGAAAACAAAGTCCACAAGGTCCTACATAAGTCAAAAGGATGATGAAGAAACAGAGTTTGATGAGGAAGTTAAGAAAATGAAGAAGAAGAAGAAAACATCTGAGGAATCCTCTTCTGCCAAAAATAAAGAAAAAGGGGCAGAAGAATTTGTTGAAAAGCCCACTCTTTCTATTGATGATATCATCAAAGCAGTCACAATGGATGGGAACCTGCAACTAGTCATTGAATTTTATGATGAATATAGTGATACTGACAAGAGGATCTTGGAATATGCTACAATCAGGTACCTAAACATTTATAATAAAGCATTCATTGAAATCATGTCTCTAATTCCCAAAAGTCTAGAGAAGGTACTTGAACCCAGAAAAGAGAATGCCAAGGAAAGGACTTGGAGATCTGACAACAGATTGCTATTTAGCTCTATCCTTCCATTACTCCAAAGCAAATGAACATGATCTTTAAGGACTGCAAGGATGAATTCTGGAGCAAAGCAAGAATGAACAAACTAATGCTTGGAGAGATTGATCAGGTAGCAAGAGAAACATAAGACATCCTCCGGAATGCCTTCAAAAGATTCAATCTTCCTATCATAGAGGAAATAGATGAAGAACCTTCTACCATGGATGTTGAAGGATTAAATGCATCAAAAGAAGAATCTACTGAGAAAAATGTGGAAGGGTCTAAAGAGACAGATGAGGGGAAGTCTAAAGACTTGGATTCCTCTATTCTGGAAGAGGAAGTTCATGAAGAAGTTAACATCTCTCCTCCAAATCCCATTGCAGACATTCCAGACTCAGGAACTGAAGGAGAAGGAAGAAAAGAAGAAAAAGTGAGTTGAGAAGAGGAGGTAAAGGGAAGAGAAGAAGAACAAACAGAGAAGGTCTTTGATGATAGTTCAGAGATTCCAAAAGATAAGAAGACTTAGTCTTCGGCAAGAAACACTGCTGAGGCAGTGAAGAAATTCTTGAATAAAGAGCTGATGGAGATAGATGAAGTGGAATTTTTTCAAGGACCACTAAATTTTGATTCCCTCTCTTTGGTCTAGACAATGAAGATAACATCTTTTGCCCAAGCTAAAGCAAAAGAAAAGCTTCTGAAGTCTCATATGGAAGATTGTGAGTTGATAGAGATTGCATCCAAGATGCTAGAGAAGATCATGCCATCCTTCCAAAAGTATCCTTCGACCTCTCCATCCAGTAACCTAAAATCTCTGGTAAACTCTGTCAACGCTCATTTTAATTCTTTAGAGAAATCGGCAGAAGAAAAGGTTTGGAAAGAATTTTTGGGAAAGAGATTCACTAAAATATAGGGACTCATAGCTAATGATAGGAGAACCCTGGATATTGGGATAAAGAGCCTAGAAAATGCTCTTAAAGATGGTGGAGAAATGTATAAATTTTGTGTATCTTGGTCTAAAGTGACAGAGGATATTGAAAAGAAGGTGAAAGAACAAGAAGGTAAACTGTCAAGTTTATCTCAGAATTTTGATCCCCTTACCACATCCATAATGAATCAAGAGTGCCAGGCTATTGCCATTATAAATGAAATAAAGAGGCTTGAAAAGGAGAAGAAGAATATAATAAGCAGGATGAGTGAACTTAGAGGGATAATTATCCCTAAGTTAGAGGCAATGCATGAGGCCTTAACTGATGCTCAGACCACAGCCTGGACCAATGATCCGGCAGACTTAAGAAGGTCAGAAGCTTATGCATTTTTGTTGAGTCGTTAAATCTCAATTTTGGACAGGATGAAGCAGAGTTGGGCAACATAATTTGTACAGTTTAAGACCACTTTTGCGGATATACTTAAGTATATGTAAGTATAACATGTATATATACTTATGCGGCTATGTATATGTTGATTTTTGCAAATTTTGGTGTGCGTATTCCACCCTTTTCCATTGATGTCAAAGGGGTAGTGAGGAGTAGTGAAAAATGTGAAATCTAGCTAAGGGGGAGCTCTGGTAAAATAGTACATAAGACAGAGCATCAGCCAAGGGGGAGTTTTCTACGACACTTAGTCATTTTTCACTAAGTGTTGCCATCAATGCCAAAGGGGGAGATTTTTGGCAAGAGACACTGTGTGGCTTCATGATTGTTGTCATTGATGGCAACAAAGTCTATCCCACACATCCGCAACACATAGTATGTCTATACCAGATGACAAATTGAAGATTGTTTAGGTCTAGTGAGCAAGAACAGAGCATGCAACAAGGTTTGACAATCAGGTCCGGATCTCCCATATGGTATAACTCAGCAAGTTGTGGGCTTGGACAAGTCAAGAGGAGTATCATGACCACTATATTCCAGAGATTGACCCTCTGATGATGAATCGTGGATAAGATATGAGCATCTAAGTGTTGTGTTCCAGACAGGTAGAGCAGATTGAGGAAGAACTAACCGACAGAGTATCAGACTTTAATCTGGATGAGTAATTGATGTTGATCAAGATATTTGAGGGATCATACATGGTTGGCTGACATGATTGATGACTTCTATGTCTATGTTTTTGATATGCATCACATATTAAGCATGGATTTAGCCGACAGATCAGTGTTTTGAAAATATCTTGAGTATTCCGGTTGCCGACTAGAAAGATGTTGAAATCCTTGGTGCAGATATATATACCTGATGGATTCCAGTATGAAGGTGTTTTGGTAAGGATATAGTGTGCAAGGAAAGGCAAAAATAAGTGTGGAAGCAGCAATACAAGTCCGGTATGTGACAGAACAACAACACTAAAGTAGAGGAAGAATAAAGTGCATTAGATCAATATATTGAGCCTAACCGGAACTAAACCTTAGCATATGTGGATGCCCCTCATTAGTTCAAACACCTGGTTATCTTCTATAAACTTTGTAGATAGTGAGTCTCTTTTAGGCAGTGTGCCTCTTGTGAGCAGTGTGCTCGGGCAGTGAGCCCTAATTGGCAAGTGCCATTTTGTACTTCTTATTCTTTTAACAGAGAATACAATATTAGGTTAGTCACCCTGTGGTTTTTCCCTTATCAGGGTTTTCTACATAAAAATCCTTGTGTTATGTGTGTTGATTTTATTTCTGCTCTCATGATTATGTATGCTTATATGATTTAATGTTGCACTAATTGTTAAATGAGAAAAGAAAGTTAAGATATTTAAGATAACTAATTCACCCCCCCTCTCAGTTATCTGCCTTGTTTCCAATAATTAGTATCAGAGCTAATTTCCTCTAAATAGAGCCTAACAGCTTGAGGAAGATCTGGGAATCTCAATGGATATGTATGGTATGAAGGAACAACTTCAGTATGCCTTAGATGATCTTGAGTAATCTCACTCTGAAGTCAACAACTTGAGAGAATGACTCAAACAAGCTGATGATTTCATAAATGAGCTAAAAGAAAAATTGAGTATCTCTGTGAAAAAGAGAAAGGAACTACTTCAAAAATTAGCAAGTTAGAGTGAAGCCAATGATACTAATGAAGATTTGAATGAGAAAAACATGCTATGTGAGAAGCTATCAAAGGAGATCATTATGGTAAGGCATGAGATGGAATTAGGGGTTATGAGATTCATCGAATAAATTGAAGAGAAAAGGAAAATTGAAGATAATCTAAAATAATCTCTCAAGGAGAAGATAGAGATAATGAAGAACAACTTGAGAATCAGATAGACACTCTTAAACAAGATCTTTAAACAACAAATGAATACAAAGAGAAATTCAAGATAAGATCGGCTCAACTTGAAGTTCTTCTTGAAAGCCAATAGAGGGTAGATGACAAGGGGATATGAGAAAGGTGAAAGCTTTGGATCCGGTCAAAAGAACTCTGGATCAATAAATGAAAGAAACAGGCCTAGAAGACCTCCGGTAAGGCAACCAAATGCTCAAAGATATCCATCCTTCAATGGATACTGCTATAATTGCAACAGCTTTGGTCATAAAGCAATTTAGTGTAGAAGAAGAATGAATCAGACTAATTCTTCCTTCTCCAGATAGTGTTTCAATTGCAAAAGGTATGGTCACAAATCTCATGAATACAGAAATATGCAAATTAACAATTCATTCAATGGTAGATGATTTACATGCAATAGAATGGGACATATGGCTAATCAATGCAAATCAAGAGGATATCAGTCAAATATGCAAAGAAATGTTGTTTGTTACAATTTCAATAGATCCGGTCATTTTGCCAAATTCTGCAGAAGTAAAAATCAGGATAAAAGGGGTCCGGTGCATCATAATCAAAATCAAGACAAGGGAAAAGGCAAAGTAAATGCGGATGAAGTTCAAAGGGAGATGATCAAGATTTGGGTGAAGAAGAGTATAGAAAATGTTGGGGATGGATCTGCACCCGAATCTGGTGCTGATATTCCTTCCAGAAACTAAACAGATGAGCTCTGGCTTAGGGGGAGTCACAAAGAAAAATAATTCCCCCATCCAGTCAATTGGTGCCTAAATTTGGCACTTGGAATGTTGTCGATTAAAGGGTTATTAGAAAATTATCTAACTAACCCCTAGTAAAAATTATGAAAGATCCGCATGGAGTTTTGCAAGAGTTTAATCATCCAAGATTGATCCAGTTTGACAACCATCCAGTAAAAGCGAGATTTTCACATACAGATCCGGTATGATTCAAAATTGAGATATCTTGATCTGTGGATTCATGACATGATTGGAGGAAAGGAGAGACATTATCTTCTATCACAAAAATGATTCTAAGTGCATCTCAATAATTTAAAAAGATATCTCCCAGAACAAGACAACCGGATAACTTAAGTTGTGCATTTATTGCAATAGGAAATTAGGGTTTGGACAGAGATAAAAGGGTTCTTTTACTCATCATTTGCACATTTGCATTTGAGAAGAAGAAAGGAAGAGCTCTGCATCAACTGTTTACAACTTTCTCAAAGATCAACCGCAGAATTTGATTCAACCAGCAACCTTTTCTGGCTCGTATTGTGAACCCTAAAAGCGTAAAAGGGTATTTCCATTTATGAATATCTCTCTCTGAATCTTTTGCAAAGATGGCTACTCCAATGGTTGTTAAGATCACTGATAGGCCACACCCAAAGTTTAGAAAACACCCCTACAAATCCCTAGAAGTTGATCCCTTAGGCACTTTTTCTAGCATTCCGCATGGGGTTCTGTACGTAGAAGATGTTAGGGTGTACATCCACACAAATATTGAGGAATTTGGAGAATCTAAGTTGATGGATATCTACCATAAACAATTAATAGATGAGACTTTTGAACTCAAACCTCAATACAACGCCCTCTGGGAGAAGCATTTTGGACATTGCATCCACTTTCCCTATTTTGCAGAAGATGAATGGGTCTGGTATGTTCTTAGAAGAATACATGACAATTTGATGTGGTTGATGAAGCCCTTCAAGATAAAAAAAGATGCCATTAGGGCAGTGACTGGACTGCACTCATTCGGTGGGTTGCCTGTACTCAAATCTGTCAAGAACCAGACAGTAAGTGAAGCTACCGGATCTAAGTTTGACAAAAGAGCAATGACAATAGAAGATATCACAGATTCAGATATCAAATTTGCCTCTATGATAATTGGTTATAAAATCTATCATTCCAGTACGGAGAATTCTATGTCCAAAACTGTAATTTATACAGCATATCAGATGCTAAGGGAAAATGTTGATTATGACCTATGTGATCTTCTTCTGAATCAACTATTAGAAAACTTGCAGAAGATCAAAAAGGATAAGAAGAACTCATTCAAGTATGGTAGCTTAATACTGTGTCTATTCTTTTACTATATGAATGGGCTACCCAGATCAAGTGGTTGGGTATGGCAGAATGACAGACTAGTTGCCATACAAATTAGAGACTATATGTATGGACTTGGTGATGCTAAGGCTCAAAGCACATCACTCTGGGGATACTTTAAGAACTTCCAAAGTATGATGCAGGCTAGAGAAAGAATTCCTCAATCAATAGTTGAAAAATATAAGGATACAGTATGCTTCGTGGTAGACACTGATCAATGCCTAATGGAGGCAGTTGAGCCTAGAACAGTTTGGATTATGCCAATGGGATATGAGGTTTATGAGAAAATCTTGGAGCTACATGTCCAACACTTGCTGAGTCATCCTAGGGACCCTGAGGCAGAAAGGTTTAGAACCTTTGAAGAATTAAGTGTAAAGATACATGTTGAACTCAGACAACCAGAGATAAAAATAAAAGTGAGAAGGGAAGTAGAAGAAAATTCCAAAAGATATGGCATATAAAAAGAGGCAATTGATGTAAACAGAGAGAAAATAGAAAAAGCCAAGAAAGAGAAACAAGAGGGAGAAAAAGAAAGTGTTCTGGTGCTAGCCTCCTCCTGGACTAGATCCTCCAAGAGCTCTGCACCTGCGACCTCTAAGAGCTCAAGAGCCTCAAAACCGGAAGACAAGACATCCATAAAGGGAGAAAAGAGAACGAAAACAAAGGCCACAAGGTCCTACATAAGCCAAAAGGATGATGGAGAAACAGAGTCTGATGAGGAAGGTAATAAAATGAAGAAGAAGAAGAAAACATCTAGGGAATCCTCTGCCAGGAAAAACAAGGAAGAAGGGGTAGAAGAATTTGTTGAAAATCCCACTCTTTCTATTGATGATATCATCAAGGCAGTCATAGTGGATTAAATGCATCAAAAGAAGAATAGATGAAGAACCTTCTACCATGGATGTTGAAGGATTAAATGCATCGAAAGAAGAATCTACTAAGAAAAATGTAGAAGGGTCTAAAGAGACAGATGAGGGGAAGTCTAAAGACTTGGATTCCTCTGTTCTGGAAGAGGAAGTTCATGAAGAAGTTAACATCTCTCCTTCGGATCCCACTGTAGACATTCCAGACTAAGGAACTGAAGGAGAAGGAAGAAAAGAAGAAAAAGTGAGTCGAGAAGAGGAGGTAAAGGGAAGAGAAGAAGAACAAATAGAGAAGATATCTGATGACAGTTCAAAGATTCCAAATGATAAGAAGACTCAGTCTCCAGCAAGAGACACTACTGAGGTAGTCAAGAAATTCTTGAACAAAGAGTTGATGGAGATAGATGAACTGGAACTTTTTCAAGGACCACTAAATTTTGATTCCATTTCTCCAGTCCAGACAATGAAGATAACATCTTTTGCCCAAGATAAAGCAAAAGAAAATCTTCTGAAGTCTCACATGGAAGATTGTGAGCTGACAGAGATTACATCCAGGATGCTAGAGAAGATCATGCTATCCTTCCAAAAGGATCCTTCGGCCTCTCCATCCGGTAACTTGAAATCTCTGGTACACTCTGTCAACACTCATTTTAATTCTTTAGAGAAATCGACAGAAGAAAAGGTTCGGAAAGAATTTTTGGGAAGGAGATTCACTAAAGTACAGGGACTAATAGCTAATGATAGGAGAACCCTGGATATTGGGATAAAGAGCCTAGAAAATGCTCTTAAAGATGGAGAAATGTACAAATTTTATGTATCCTGGTCTAAAGTGATAGAGGATCTTGAAAAGAAGGTGAAAGAACAAGAAGGTAAACTGTCAATTTTATCTCAGAAATTTGATCCCCTCACCACATCCATAATGAATCAAGAGTGCCAGGCTATTGCCATTATAAATGAAATAAAGAGGCTTGAAAAGGAGAAGAAGAATATAATAAGCAGGATGAGTGAACTTAGAGGGATAATTATCCCTAAGTTAGAGGCAATGCATGAGGCCTTAATTGATGCTCAGAACACAGCTCGGACCAGTGATCCGACAGACTTAAGAAGGGCAGAAGCTTATGCATTTTTTTGAGTGGTCACATCTCAATTTTGGATAGGATGAAGTAGAGTTGGGCAACATAATTTGTATAGTTGAAGACCACTTTTGCAGATATACTTAAGTATATGTAAGTATAACATGTATATATACTTATGCGGCTATGTATAGGTTGATTTTTTCAAATTTTGGTGTGTGGATTCCACCCTTTGCCATTGATGTCAAAGGGGGAGTGCGGAGTAGTGAAAAATGTGAAATCCAGCTAAATGGGAGCTCTGGTAAAATAGTACATAAGACAGAGCATCAGCCAAGAGGGAGTTTGCTACGACACTTAGTCATTTTTCACTAAGTGTTGCCATCAATGTCAAAGGGGGAGATTGTTTGCAAGAGACACTGTGTGGGTTCATGATTGTTGTCATTTATGGCAACAAAGTCTATCCCACACATCCGCAGCACATAGTATGTCTATATCGGATGACAGATTGAAGATTGTTTAGGTCCGGTGAGCAAGAATAGAGCATGCAGCAAGGTTTGACAATCAGGTCTGGATCTCCTAGATGGTATAGCTCAGCAAGTTATGGACTTTGACAAGTCAAGAGGAGTATCATGACCACTATATTCCAGAGATTGAGCCTCTGGTGATGAATCATGGAAAAGATATGAGCATTTGAGTGTTGGCTTCCAGACAGGCAGAGTAGATTGAGGAAGAACTGACCGGTAGAGTATCAGATTTCAATCCGGATGAGTAATTAATGTTGATCAAGCTATTTGAGGGATCATACATGGTTGGCTAACATGATTGATGACTTCTATGTCTATGTTTTTGATACGCATCACATATTAAGCATGGATTCAGCTGACAGATTAGTGTTTTGAAAATATCTTGAGTATTCCAGTTGTCGACTAGAAAGATGTTGAAATCCTTGGTGCCGATATATATACCTATTGGATTCCAGTATGAAGGTGTGTTGGTAAGGATATAGTGTGCGAGGAAAGGTAGAGATAAGTGTGGAAGTAGAAATACAAGTCTGGTATGTGACATAATAGCAACACTAAAGCAGAGGAAGACTAAAGTGCATTAGATCAGTATATTGAGCCTAATTAGAACTGAACCTCAACATATGTGGATGCCTCTGATCATTTCAAACACCTGGTTACCTTCTATAAACTTTGTAGATAGTGACTCTCTTGTAGGCAGTGTGCTTGGGCAGTGAGCCCTAATTGGCAAGTGCCACTTTGTACTTATTCTTTTAATAGAGAATACAATCTTGGGTTAGTCACCCCGTGGTTTTTTCCTTAACAGGGTTTTCCAACTAATAATCCTTGTGTTATGTGTATTGATTTTATTTCTACTCTCATGATTATGTATGCTTATATGATTTAATGCTACACTAATTGTTAAAGGAGAAAAGAAAGTTAAGATATTTAAGATAACTGATTCACCCCCCCTCTCAGTTGTCTACCTTGTTTCCAACAAAGATGTCATCACTCACCTTCATCAACCCCATCTTACAACATCATCATCAAGAACTACATATCATTATCACCCTCATATTAATGTGCCTTGATCTCATGGATACATGTATGTAGGCAGTCTGGAATACGAAGGAAGTATCCAGTACTCAGGTACATAAGATGTCATCACTCACCTTCATCAACCCCATCCTACATCATCATCATCAACAACAAGAACTACATATCATCATCACCTTCATCTTAATGTGCCTTGATCCCATGGATACAGGGTATGTAGGCAGTCTAGAATACGAAGGAAGTATCTAGTACTCAGGTACATAAGATGCACCCATCCTCCATCTCAATCCATAATAAATTCAATCTTTTTCTTCGTCCATCTATCACAATCCATCCTATCACCCCAACTTGACTAACTCAAGCAGAAAATGACCTACGCAACCTTTGAAAGCTCAAGTACTTATCAAACTAGAAGCAAAAGACTACTCCTTAAGCAATATGCTTTCCCACATACCTATTGCCACATCTTCTACAATCCATCTATCCTAGATCCAAAGCCTTTAATGGATGTATTGTTCTTACAATAAGGTCCAATCTACCATGAGCCCCCTTTTTAGCAAGAGAATATGTCAGCTGTGTTTTTGTTTTATCAATCAGTCAATTTCTTTTTAGTTTATCTTTTGTTCCTTTCTAATACCTACTCAAGACTACCTTGATTTTTTCTATATCTTGGTATGTTATGATATGGGATTGGGGCATGGTAATTTGCTTTTGTATGCCATGTTTGTGGGATGAGATTATTATCCTACTATGGCTAAAATTTATCTTGTTTGTGTTGGAATTAGCATCTTGTATATCAATATATTTTACATCTAAGGTTCTATAAAGGCCTTATGTGTATTAAGATCATTCTACGCTAAGACTATTTTCAATTCACATTATCCAATAAGGTTCTATTATGTCTAGTAGATGTAAGTTCAAACCGTTTGTTTGCATAGTCAATGTCCTCATATTGGATACATCGTCACCTTGGTCTTATATATCCTGGTGCATAATATCCATATGCTATATCAAAAATAAGGATTGCTCTTTAGAAATTTTAGCATAACCATTGCAACTTCCTATCATCTATATATCCTAATAAAATTATAGTTATCATACCAGATCGACCAATTAGCATTCTCCCTCTATTCTAAATCATTTCTTTTATCCATGCTAACATCATCAATGTCTTCTTCAAAATCTGCAAAACCATCCATGTTAGGCATCATAAATCATAAACATCATAATATATCATCACATGAATCTGTGATCCTAATATCTATCATCTCATCCATACATCTATAAGCATATATACATCACCATAATATATCCATAGAATATAAAATATCATAGTAAACACATCATGACATGAATCCATGATCATAATATGTGTCATCATATCCATAACAACATCATCATATGCCATCAAATATAAGCATCTAAACATCCATAGCAGACAAAAGTAAATCATCATCATAAGCATGAATCATCAATAGAACATTAATAGTACATCTCATAAGGTCATCAAAATAATCGTGTCTCATCATATATACATAAAAAATGAATTAATATAGTACAATAGGCTACTAAGAGCCATCAAGATATACATCAAAGCCCATAGGCATCATAGTCTCAATGTAATGATACAAAATGATACATCATATAGAGTATAACAACTATGTCTAGTGCCGAGTATGGGTGGAGCTCCCTATAAAGTGCTGTCCCTGAGCCCCACCTATATGAAGTGGTGGCCCTCCTGTTAATGGTCTAGGTGGTGGGCCCATGACAGAATGTCCTGATCTTTGAGAGGAAGATACCCCTGATTTACTACGCTCTTAGAAGCTAGACTGCCGCTGCTCGGCAGGTACTGTAGCATAGTATAGACCCCTATACTACTTAGCCTCATGTATCATCATGTTGAACACACCTTGAACACGAGTCAACTCTCCAACCAATGTGATGGTGGCTTGGTCTATACCTAGGGTTGCATGGGAAGTATCTCTCTCAATCATCATCCTCTGCATAGAAGCCTTGACTCTCTATCTAGCCTCTACTACAGAATCCCTCTTGGCCATCAGTCGAGGTACTACTCCATCATCTACCATTGGTCCCTGTCCCTATATCTGGGCTTGAGCTCATCTCAGTTCCACTCTAGCCGTATCTCTCTCTTGCCTCATCCTCCTGTACCGTAACTCTATGTGGGTACGTTGTGTAGTCTCCGCATGTAGTAGCCTTTGCAAGCACTCTATCTTTGTCTCTCCCTACTGTGTAGCCTGTCATGCAGCCTCCCCTACCTGAACATCCAAGTGTTGTGGGTCATCGGCCTACTCCTATCCTGCCTCCACCTGTCCTGCCTCTCCTTTCTCAGCATCTCTCTATCCATGTCTCCTTTACCTCACTCTGCGATGCCTCACCTCCAAACCTCTGCCTCTGACCTCTCCCTGTCTATCCTGATCGTCAACAACTCCTGGAATGGTCAAGCAAATTAGTCGCGCAGTCAACCATCGTACATCATACTCTAGAGTGGACCCTAGGTCGGCACCACCTCCAAATGGATCCCATACCATTGGGGCAAGCCCCTACAACTCTGCTAGTGTTGTAGGCACCACTATCTCTGGTCCCGACTCAAGTATCTCTCGTTGTGTCCATACAAATATAGCATCTCCAACAAGCTTCAGCTATGGAAGTCCAAACTGCCTTAATACCCTCTTGGGAAGGTATCTCTCTATCACATAAATTTTATGACCAAAAAGGTATCTACCCTGTCTACAGTAGGAGATGTGATTGCGTCATCATCCCAGATCCCTGAATCCCTCCATGGCCTCCAAATGAAAGTATCCAACTTATCTAACTGTTTGCACCAGTAAGTCAACTCACCTAGTCTCTGCTGAGTGATAGTGCCATCATATAGATGAAAAAATAATTGTCCTATCTCCCATCACCACAGAGATATCAGCTGAGTCACACCAATGTGGTCCCAAGCCCATACATGAAGCAAGGTCACACCTGCAGATAAACTGGGTCCAAACCTGTATGTAACATCATGTAGATCATGGTATACCTGACTAAGAACACAGGGCTCCCATGCATATCTAATGCCATAGGTAAACATATACTCTAGTACAGTGCCCCATCAAACAAATAGTCCATGGGAGCACTTGTCTGGAACTACTAGCCCACCAATTAGAGATACAACCACTACCTGGATCCTGTCACATAACCTCCTCATCTAGCTCCACTTGATCTCATGGTCCGTAATGCCTAGATCTAGTGCCGTGAATAATCTCCTCAAGGAAAACTCACCCAAGTTTGTGTCATAGTCCACTTGTGCTCCATGGATCAGGATCCTCAAATTACGCCAGACATCCTCCAATGTAATAGTGGCCTCTCTAGTCAACAAGTGAAATGAGCTATGCTCGCTATGGCATCACTCAGCTAGTACAATCATCATGGCTAGGTGGGCTTACACTAGAGTGATGTGGGCTACATACCACAATCTCATCACCTCCAAGAAAACCTCCTCCTCAAAATCCAAGTCTACAACCAAGTTCAAATCAGCGTGATGTTGCTCCCTCGATATCAGCGGAGATAAGACAACCTGCATTGGTAGATGAGAAAACAATTCTATTGCTTGCCCTCCAAGACTATGAGGGAAGAGGCATAAAATATAAGTGTTGTTATGGGCAACCTCTAGGTGAGCAATGTAGAACTCCCTAAGGTGTTCTTTTGGGTCACCTTTTCCTTTATATTTGTCAAATTTTGGCATGTCAAAGTTAGGAGGAAAAGGGATGATAGGTAGTGACCTATGAAAGGGATAAGGATAAACCTCCTCCAAGGAGAAAGTTTTCTTGGTGTGACCAAGGATGAGGTTGAAAATTTGCTTTTGTGAATTGGAAAATTTAAGATCAAGATCGGATGTAGGTTGTTGTTGAGAAAGACCATGTTGGATGGATGGTGGTTGTTGTGCTACATAAGAGGAATTGGTGTTGAATGCATATGAATGGTTATTATATGGATCATAAGAATGTTAAGGATTGTTTTGGGGTGGATTCATGTAGAAGTGTTGGGCTTGTGAGTTTTGTGGAGGAGTGATGTAGAAGTGTTGACTTTGGGAGTGTTGTGGATGATTGATGTAAGAATGTGGATTTTGGGAGTGTTGGGTGGAATGATGTAAGAATGTTGAGGAATAGATGTTTAAACTTGTGAAACTTGTGGTGGAGTGGCATAAGAAACATTAGGAATGGAAGATTGAACTTGTGACACTTGTGGAGGAGTGGCATAAGCAACATTAGAAATGGAAGATTGGACTTGTAACACTCATGGAGGAGTGGCATAAGCAACATTGGGATGGAAGATTAAACTTGTGACACTATGGTTGGATTTTGAGATGATGAAGGTATAGATGTGGTGAAGAAGGGGTTTGATTGATTCATTTGATAAATTTTAGTGGGGACAATAAGAGGTTCAAGTGTTGTGGGGGGTTGATATAGCGGGTTGTGATACTTATAGGTGAAGGGTGTTAGAGGAACACCATGGGAAGGTGAATTTGGGATTAAGGTTGATATGGTAGACATGGTTTGAATAGGAGTTAGGTGTGATCTACCCATAGCAACAATAGCATCATTAATGGGGTCTTTCACTTTAAGTGTGGATGTGTCAAAGTCATTAGGCAACTTAGGTCCTTGCTTAGCAAGTAAAAGAAGGAATCTATTAGGATTGGAAGCCAATAGTCTATCTATGGTGTCTAAAATCTCAAGATTTTGCAATTCTTCAATTCAGTCTTGTGACACTTCTTGGGATGTTTGTCCTATTTGATATTGTCCATATTGATGAGATGAAGAATGACCCATGATATATCCTTTTGGAAGAAAGTCATGAGGGTTCATACCTGTGGTAAATTGTGTAGCATCTATCAATGTAGTGTTGACATCTTGAGGATTGGTTTGGGGATTGTTTGGAGGATTGTTTTGGCTAGCCTCCATGGCTAATTGATATTGATTTCTAGTCATAGTCATGTGATATATTAGATTTGCTATGACAAAGATTTGGATGGAGTGATGCTTGGATTCTTGGGATAAGGTTGAGACTATTAAGATAATTGGTTTAATTGGTTGTTTGGAGGGTGATTGATAAAACCTAGATCAATTGCTGATGGGATTGGATGATTATCCAAGAGATAGACTAATGACCTTAAGGAAAGATAGATATAGATAGTGAGCTTAACCAACTCAAGAGAAGCCACTCTCCTAAGCTAATAAAAATCACTAAAAGATGCTAATTTATCTTCAAGGATCTAAGAGAGGCAACTTCTCAAATCAAAGATAAACTAGAAGATATGATCTAGATTTTAGGATGAAATCCAAACTGAAGCTAAAGAGCTGGATAATATTTGGGCTGTTTGATGATGATGATAAACCTATAGTCTCAAGAGGATAAAAGCTGCTAAAAGTCCAATTTTTGTTATGAAGATAGAGGGAAAAGATCTGATGACTGATAGATTGGGTAGGGATGGACTATATGCTGTCAAGTCTACTGGTAATTTTGGCTAAAAATGAATATTTTATGATTCTAGGTGCAAAAGATGACCGATGACAATAATTGACCAGAAGCGTAGGACTATTGACCAAAGGTGGGTTTTTGTAGCTCAAAGACATGTCAGGATAATTCAAAGGTGAGATTTTGTAAAACTATGTGAAAATGTTAACAGGACCAAAGGCGAGTTTCTATGTACCAGAGGTGGGCTTCTATCAGAAGAAAGCTTCTATGTGCTAGAGGTACAAATCCATCTACCAAAGGTGCAGTAACAACATGCAAAAGTGGGGTTCTGTAGCTCAAAGGTGAGTTTCTGTAACTGTTTGTTCAAAAGATATATTTGGAATTCTTTGGCAAGAGAAAACAAAGTAGACACAATGGCTGTTGAATGACTCTTAGGAGTTCGGTGCATGAGGCTATTAACATCTATGGATAAAAAAATGGTGAATATTGGTAGATAATAAGAATACATGCCAAACACTTGTACAACAACCTAAAATTATTCAAGTAGGAGTGTCATATCCCGTGGACTCACTTAGGTGCGGCTTCAATCTCCACTATTAGATAATGGCTATTTCCACCCCCTTAATACCATCTTATCATTACTAGGATAGGTAGGGAATCTAGGATCATGTACCACCTTACACCCCTTACTATTGGAGACACTTAAGTCTTGCACAAAAGCATATTCTATCTCTAATCAATGAAGGTACAAGCGTGAGCTCTTCTCCTCCATGCAGCTGCAATGTGCTGAAGGATATGACGATTGAAGGTCTTAGCTAGGATCATAAGGTGTCTATGGAGCTCCCCAATATACGTGAGGTACAGGGGCACAAATCTATGAACAGGGGTGTCCTAATCAACTGTGGCTCAACCACATGAGTCTTGGCGGACCAAGTATCCTAGAAGATTTTTGCAAGAGGTGAAGGGTCCTTCCTTTGAAATGCATTCTTTCAATTCTTGTAACATTTATATACTGCGCCAGAACATGTGGTTGAGGTCATCCCTAGAGGTGATGAAATCCCGTAGCAAGCCCCCTAGAGAGGATATCAAGTACTTTTAATTCTCATGATCGTTTTACAACACGAGAGAAGAGCATATGTATGACTCTCGAGTCCCCAAGAATAAAGCAAATAAAGTAGTAAGTGAATGATCTTAGTATTTATGATCTCCAAGATCACCTTTTGGTGCAAGGAGAGAGCATACATACTAAGATATTCAAGAAAAAGTATACAATTGTAAATTCCCTTTAGAAAATTGAAGTGTTTCTAAGACTTAGTGATAAAAAGTAGGTCCTTTGACAAGTGTCTTGCACCAAATTTGTTAGATTTTCACTTCTTGACTCCTTTCTAGTTGATAAGAGGCTGCACAACTTGATATTAGTTCCAAAAAAGACCAATTGTTAGGGAAGTCAAATAATTTGACCAAAAGCTTAGAAACAATGTGCAAAGGTGAGATTCGGTTAACCAAAGGCGCAAAGAATTTTACCAGAGGTGAATTTCTACTAACCACAGGCGAGTTATTGTTGACCAAAGGTGAGTTACTGTTGACCAAAGGTGAACTTCTGTTGATCGTAGGTGATTTTCTATTGACTGAAGGCAGGTTTCTGCTAACCAGAGGTGAATTTTTGTGAGAGTCATGAAAAATCAAAGAAAACCAAGTCCACGTAATCAAAAGATAAGTGAGTGGATTTCTGATAGGCTAGGGGGGTTGAATAGATAGATGAATATGCTATCCTACACCAAAATCAGACAATAAACACAAGATAGGTTATCAATTAGGCCTAAAAGCAAAAAAAGCATGCCCACAAATAAATCAGATTATGAGAAAAATAATATAGGTGTTAGCAAATACAACAACTTGCATACACAAATAAGACAAATTAGATGCTATTAGAACCTTGCAAGATGCTAACAAGTCAGAAAAACCTAAGAAACCAAAAGCGTAGTTTAATAAACCAAAGACGAGTTTCTATTGATCAGAAGCAAGCTTCTATTGACTAGAGGCAAATTTTTGTCGACCAGAGGCGAGTTTTCGTCGATTAGAGTTGAGTTTCTTCCTGCCGAAGGCAATTTTCTATGTTTCATATGCGCAATTCCATACTTGTAGCTTAAAAACCAATTTTTCTCAAGAAAAATCAAATTAGATCAGGGAGTGGGTCCCAATAGGTGTGCCAAAATGTGTGTGAAGAAAATTGAGTTAAATAGATCAAGCATGAATGAACAAAATTGAAACCTACAACCTTCAAAGAATAGATCAAAGACAATAACAATAATCCAAATCTAAACAAAACAAAGAACATTACCATCCATTATTGTATTTATTCCTTGGTTTATATGTGGATTGCTCTTTCAAATTGCATAACCATGGTTGCAACAAGCATGGATGAATGATGTTCTCAAAGACGTGATATGTGCTCAATGATACGAGATGCTCAAAGCATTGTATGAATGCCCAAAACTGAATGATCAAAGAGGGTTTGTGAAGAGATGAAGAGGCGTATATATAGCTTTCAGGGGAGATCAATCAACGGTGGAGATAATTCAATGATATCAAGGGATGAGATAAATTGAGAAGACATGAAGGAATGTGCACACGATAAGTGTCCATGCAAAAAGATGTTTTATTGAGTTAATTTCTTTCTTGGCTAAAAATAAGATCGATTTCATAAAAATAGAATGCTTTTTCCTATTTTATGAGTTGATTGATAAAAACAAAGATTTAAAGCTAATTAGCTCAGCTTTTGATTTGCTTTTTGACATGCTATAAATAAAATTAAGTGTGCATGGAAGAAAATGATATTTTTAGAAGATTTGAGAAGAAAATTAGAAAATAAATAAATAAATTTATTTAATTTATTGTGCATGATGGAAGAATAAGAAGATATAAATAAAATATTTATTTTAGAAAATTTGGAAAAGTCAACATTAAATAAATTTGGACAATTTATTTATTTTTGGGAGGAATAATTAATTAATTAAATAATTAAAAATTATTTAATTGTTGTGGATATGAGGAATGAAAGTGATGAATTAATTAAATAATTAGTTTTAATTAATTAATGTGGATTTGATGATTGAAAGAGGATAATTTAATTGGATAATTAAAATTATTTAATTTAGAAGAATAAAGTGGCGATTTAATGAAATTAGTTTTTAATTAACGTGGATTTGATGATTGAAAGAGGATAATTTAATTAAATAATTAAAATTATTTAATTTAGAAGAATAAAGTGGCGATTTAATGAAATTAATTAAATAAATAGAATTTATTCAATTAATGTTGGAATTAGGGGAATTAGAAGAAATTGATGAAATGAATTAAATAATCAAGTTATTTAATTAACATTGGATGCAAGTGATTTAGAAGAATTTGATGTATGCAAGGTGAATAATGCAAAGGTTATTTTTAGGTGTCTACAATTGTTTTATTTGCAATAAATTTGGTCATAAGGATATGGAATGGAAGTCTAGTATGGATAGAAGAAATTTTGTAAGTAGGAATCGTCTTGCTTCACTAGTAGATGTCAATGTAATATGTCATATTTGCAACAATTTTGAACACATAGCAAGATATTGTAGAAGTGGATTAGCAAAATTAGAAACTTAGATGACAGATATTAATAAGCAAGACAAGGAGAGTGACACTTTCAAAAGACAAGAAACAAATAATGAGGTTGAAAATTCAATGATTGTCTGAACAACATTTCATGCCCAGCAGAAAACAAACCCTTGGGTAATAGACAGTGGATGTTCAAGCCACATGATAGGTGATAAAAGCAAATTCATCAATGTAGTAAAGTGGAATGGTGGATCAACCAAGTTTGGTGATAATACATCTGTGAAAATTTGTGGAAAGGGCATCATAAGTATTGATGGAAGATCTAAAGAAAAAGATTTTCTATATGTAGAAGGTCTCAAGCACAATCTTCTCAGTGTAAGTCATATGTGTAGTAAAGGATACAATCTTATATTTCATGCAAAAGGATGTGAAATCAAAATGGAAAATACTGGTAAAATGGTGGCAAAAGGTGCTAGGACATAAAATAACCTGTATAACCTAAGTGGTGTAAGTGGAAATAACTGTCTTCTAGGATATATAAATGAATGTTGGCTCTAGCACAAAATGATGGGACACATCAATTTTGACAATCTTGTGAAAATTAGCTCCACTCAGGCAATAAGAGACATGCCAAATATTACCAAGCTTGCAAGCACCTTATGTAAAGAATGCGAGATTGGGAAGTAGACAAAGATAAGGTGCAAGCCCAAGGAGTATTCTTCTACAAGACCATTGGATTTGATTCATATTGATCTATGTGGTTCTACCAAGATAAGGAGTCTCCAAGGTGAGAGGTACTTTATGATGCTTATTGATGATTACTCTAGGATGACATGGGTTACATTTTTGAAAGAGAAATCAAAATCTTTTAGTAGGTTTAAGATTTTCAAGTCTATGGTTGAAAATGAAATGAATTCTAGAATCAAGTGCTTAAGGTCTAATAGAGGAGGTGTATTCACATAAAATGAATTTGAGGAGTATTGTGAAGAACATGGAATAAAGAGACAATACTCTACTAAAGGACTCATCAGCAAAATAGAGTGGTTGAAAGGAATAATAGAATAGTCTAAGAGATGGCAAGAATAGTGTTAAATGAAGCCAAGATACGTGATGGTTATTGGAAAGGAGTCCATACTACTGTCTACATTCTTAACAGAGGACAACTAAGAGTGCACAACACTAAGACACCATATGAAGTAAATGTTATATCAGAAGAGATGAAGACAACTTGGGCAAGTTTGACTCAAGATCTGATGAAGGATTTTTTCTTGGTTACTCAACAAGAAGCAAGGCTTCTAGATGCTACAACAAGAGATTGCAGAAGGTATTTAAAATGTTAGGGTTGATGAAAAGGTACACCCATCCACACATGATTTGGTCATTAGTCCAGATGTTTCAAAAGATTGTTGTTCAGATGTTCCAGTCTACACAGAAGAAGAAGAGGAATAAGTTGAAGAAAAGGATGAAACACAAGAGAAGGCCACCAAGTCTCCTTCTAAGTATGTTTAGAAGAACCATTTAGAAGATTAGATAATTAGGGACAAGAATGAAGGAATATAGACTAGAAGAAGATTTGCAAGGGCAAATGAACATGTAAACTTCTCTTTGTTGTCTAAGATGGAATTTAAAACTTTTTCTGATGCTAGCAAGGATGAAGGATGGATCCATGCAATGGAAGAATAACAGAATTAGATAGAGAAAAATTAGACTTCGGAATTGGTGCCAAGACCTATAGACAAAAATATGATAGGCACAAAATGGGTGTTTAGAAATAAATTGAATGAAGATGGATAAGTGGTTAGAAGCATTTAAAATGGTTGGTCTGCAAGGGTTATTCACAAGTGGAAGGAATTTACTTTGAGGAGACATTTTCTCCTGTGGAAAGAATGGAAGCAATCAGGATGTTTCTTTCATTTACAGTTCACAAGGACTTCAAGGTATATCAAATGGATGTAAATTGTTCTTTTTTGAATGGTGACTTAGAAGAAGTTTACATAGAGAAGCCTGAAGTATTCTAGCTATCAGAAGATCAAAATATGGTATGAAAACTTAAGAAGACTTTATATGGTCTCAAACAAGCCCCTAGGGCTTGGTATGTAAGGTTGGATAAGTATTTACTCTAGCAAGGCTTCAAGAAAGGTAAAACAAATAGCAATCTATACATCAAAATTGATAATGAGCACATATTAATAGTAGTAGTATATGTTGATGATATTAGCTTTAGCGGCAATGATTAAATGTTGAAGAAGTTTGCACAAGAGATGTAAAAGGAATTTGAAATATCTATGATAGGTGAACTATCATTCTTTCTTGGACTTCAAATCACTTAGTTAGATGAAGGTGTTTTCATTTCACAAGAAAAGTATGTCAAGGAGATGTTGAAAAAGTTTGGTATGGAAGACTGCAACCAGTGAGTACACCTATGGTAATAGGCTATCATCTAAGTAAAGATGATGAGTCACCTCAGGCCAATTAGAATCTGTATAAGTCTATGATTGGGGGCCTACTATACTTAACAACATCAAGGCCTGACATTATGCAAGCTATTTTTATGGTTGCAACGTTTCAAGCTGATCCAAAAGAAACACATGTGAAGGCAATCAAAAGAATTTTTAGATATTTGAAGAACACTCTGGATTATGGACTATGGTTTCAAAAAGGTAAGGAATTCTCCTTGATAGCATACACTAATATAGATTGTGCTAGTAGAATTGATGATAGGATAAGTACCAGTGGTGGAGCTTTCTTTTTGGGAGATAGATTGGTCTCATGGTTTACTAAAAAATAGGATTCAGTTTCTTTATCAACAATAGAAGTAGAGTATATAGCCGCAGTATCCTGTTGCACTCAAGTGTTGTAGATGAAGCAAACATTGAAGGATATCAAGGTAATGTATGATGAGCCCATTCCTATTCTATGTGACAATACAAGTGCTATCAATATTTCAAAGAATCTAGTGATGTACTCTAGAACCAAGCACATATCCATCAAGTATCACTTTTTAAGAGAAAAGGCTATAGATCAAGAGGTAAAATTGGAGTATGTACCTATAAACTATTAGACTGCAGACATCTTTACAAAACCTATTCCAAAGGATGCCTTTGAATATCTTTAGCAACAGCTAGGGGTTATTTCCCCTCCTTCTTCTAACTAGATGTATAGATGATGCATTTGTCTAGGGGGAGTAGTTCAAGGTACATTTATTATCCTTGGATTGATGGTGGCTACCTCTTAGGGGGAGTAGGTAGATAAGAGACTATGGAGGATGACAAGGATTGTACAGACAGGGGGAGCTTGTATGTTTTGCTAGTATAGAGGAAGACCACTAGCCCTTTGTTGGGATAAGGTTCCATTAACCTTGTAAATCCCATTATTGTATTATTCCATTTATTATTTGTAATTACCCATAAGGGATGTACTAGTTTCACTGGTTGAGGTAAAAATTATGGACTATCCATGGTAATTACGGAGATACTGCATCGGTAAGTTCTGGAGTTATCAGTGGTAGTTACAGGATGTCATTTACTATGGTAAATGGTAATTGGTCAAGGTGTGGCACCCATATGGAGAATCTACTATTTTTAGCTTGTATGATGCATGTCATAATGTTTGGTGGGTGCATGTAAAGAATCTATGACAGCTGCAAGTTGTCATAAGATTCTATGACACTATGACACATTAATGTGTTGTAAGTTGCTATGTTTATCCCCAGGCACCTATCTTGGGAAGATTCTCTTTTAGTGGTATCTATGATGGTTATGATGCGTCATAAGATGCTGTAAGTGGCTATTTTAGGCCCTAGGTGCCCAAGTTTGCATGGGCATCTTTTGCCAAGTGTAGGATGCATGTATGATGATATTTATTATTGCATGGATGGAGATTCAAAGGTGGATGCCTATCTTGAGGATTTCAAATTCTATATAAACCATGACATAGTAGATGAGTTGCATAATAGTTTGCAGGTACCCAAGTTTTGCCGGAGTGAAGGTTGAAGGACAGAGGAAGTGAATGTATTTGTAATCTCCTTTTGTGAAGATAATACAACTTGGCCTCTTTTCTTGGTGGAGTTTTTTTACCCGCAAAGGTTTTCTCCACATTAAACACTTATGTGCTTCATTGTGCTTATGGTATATTTCTGTATTGTGGGTTTATTTTCTATGTTGCAATCTCCATCTCTAATACTCTGTTAAAGATCATTAAATATTCATTTGAATCTGATTTCCATTGGGTCGTTGTGCTTTCATTTCTAACATTTGGTATCAAAGCTTGGCCAAATTTGACTCTTGGGTGGTAGTGTGGAAGTTGTAACTGCAGTGGGAGATTTGGTTATGTTTGTTTTGTAGATCTTGAGTTGTTATTATTGATGCATCCACTATTGCATCAAGCTCTCGATTGGAAATTGAGAAGTTCAACAAAATGGGGTATGAGTTGTGGAAGCTGAAAATGGAGGATTTGTTGGAAGAAAGAAACCATCGGTTGGCTATTCAAAATGAGAATAAACTCGATGATGTCTCTCTGGATGAATGGGAAATGTTGGATAAAAAGGCATGGGGAACCATTCATTTGTGTCTTCTAGATTCTATCCTGCTGAATGTTGCAAAGGAAGAGACTGCACATAGCTTGTGGAAATGGTTGGGTGAGATCTATCAAGACAAGAGTATAGTAAATAAAATTTACTTAAAACAAAATTATTTTCCATGAAAATGAGAGATGGTGATTTAGTTGTAGAGCATTTAAATTCATTTAATTTGTTGTTGAGTCAGCTTGCATTAGTAGATGTTGAGGTTAACGAGGAAGATAAATGTATCTTACTGCTTTATTTTTTACCTGAGTCTTGAGAGAAGGTTATCCTTGCTAACCTCACGGATCCAAAGTTGGATGCTCTTGTTTCAATTCTGCTGTCATAAGAATTGAGGAAGAAGAGTTCAGATAGTTCAGGGGATGTTCTTATTGTTAGGGGAAGGTCTAAGGAAAGAGGACCGAAAGGAGATCGGAAAGCGGCTAAGGACAAGTCTAAGGGCAATCTAAGACTCTTGGGAAGAAGAACAGAGTTAAGCGTTGGAACTGTGGTAAAAGGGGACATGTGAAGAAGGAGTGCTGAAACCTAAAGAAACAATGGGAGAGTGCTTCGAATAGGTCCTCAAATGCAGGTGAAGATGTTTTACTTTCTAGATGTAATGTTGTTTCTAATGATCACTGGATGGTTAACTTAGGATGCTCGTTTCATATGACCTCGCATAAGGAATGGTTCTCCACATATGAAGAATATGATGGAGGTAATAAGTACCTTGGGGACAACTCTGCATATCCGATAGTTGGGAAAGGTAAGGTACTATTGTGTTTTAGTGAAGGGAGGATTAAAACCCTCCCTGGTGTTTATCATGTTCCTGGATTAGCTAAAAATTTGATTTCTATTTCAAAGCTGAATGATTTGGGAATGCATGTGACTTTTGACAAGCATGGCTGCAAATTGGTGAGAGGGAACTTGGTGGTAGCGAAGCGGAAGAGATTGGGAAACTTGTTCAAGCTTGAAGCCACTATAGTTTGTAATGCCTCCTATGTATTTGAGGCCAGTATTGAAAATAAATATATGTTGTGGCACCATAGATTGGGTCACACAAATAATAATGTTTTGAAAAATATTAAGAATAAAGATTTGTTGGACTGTTTCTCTTATTCTGATCAGTACTTTGATTTCTATGAGCATTGTGTGTTTGGTAAACAAAATAGAAAATCATTTCCTTTAGAAGCAATAGAGCAAAAGAGAAGTTAGAAATTACTCATACAGATGTGTTTGGACCTATGGATAATGATTCTATCAGAAAATATCGTTATTTTGTTACCTTCATTGATGATGTGTCCAGATTCACTTGGATTTATTTTATGAAACACAATCTGAAGTTTTCACTAAGTTTAAGGATTTTAAAGTCTTAGTTGAAAACCAATCGAGATTGAAGATAAAAATATTAAAGATTTGACAATGGAGGGGAATATTGATCTAAGTAATTTGACAAGTTTTGCAGGCATGCAGGTATTATCAGACAAAATAAAACTACGTATACACCATAGCAGAATGGTGTTGCAAAAAGGATGAACCGAACAATCATGGAAAGAGCTAGAAGTTTGCTAAGTGATGCACAATTGGATAAATACTTTTGGGTAGAATCTATGTGTACTACTTGCTACTTGATTAATATATCTCCTTGTAAGGCTCTTGATTCAACACCTTATGAAGTGTGGACAGGTAAGAAACCTTTTGTTTCACATTTAAGGGTTTTTGACTAGGAGGGTTTTGTTCACGTGCCTAAGGAAAAGTGATCTAAGTTGGATCCAAAAGTTGAAAAGTGTACATTCATTGGATATGGTGATAATGTCAAAGGTTATAAGCTTTGGAATCCAATAACCTGTAAGATTATCTATTCTAGAGATGTTATTTTCAGGGAACTTAGAGCTATTTTTGAACCTAAGAAACCAAAAGAAAAAGATGAAAAGGTAAAGAGAGTGCACTTTGAGTTAGAGCAACAAGATGTACCTTAGGAAGAACAGAATGATGGATTGAGGGGTGAAGAAGAAGATTCAAGTAGTTTTGATGAAGATGAATCTGTTGTTACAAAATAAGTTGGTATAGACAATCATGCAAAAGAACAAGTTGAGACTCTTACTCCATCCTTGAGGAGATCCACAAGGCAACATAATCCAGTTGATAGGTATAGCCCACCAAATTTCTGTTGTGTATTTTCTTTATTGAGTACTGACGATGAGCCTAGATCCTACAGGGAACCTATTCTTTTAGATGATAGTGAGTCTTGGCAATTAGCCATGCATGAGGAGTTGATGGTTTTACTCTTGTAACACCTATAATATTGTTTGTTTGCCCAAAGGAAGAAAGGCCATAGGTTGTAAATGGGTCTTCAAGAAGACATTTGGAGTAGACGATTCATTGGAGAAGTACAAGGCTAGATTGGTAGCCAAGGGCTACTCCTAGAGAAAGGGAGTTGATTTCGGTGAGATTTTCTCTCCTGTTGCTAAATTGACTTCTATTAGATTTCTTTTATCTATTGCTACAACTTTTGATTGGGAGATTGAGCAAATGGATGTTAAGACCATGTTCTTGCATGGAGATCTTGAGGAAGAAATTTATATGCAACAACCTACAGGTTTTGAGGTAAAAGGAAAAGAACATTGGGTTTGTAGGTTGAAAATGTCACTTTATGGTTTGGAACAGTCCCCCAGAATGTGGTATTAAAAGTTTGATTCATTTGTGTTGAAATTGGGTTTTGTTAGAAGTGAGGAGGATCATTGTGTTTACATTCATTATATTGATGATTCTATACTGGTTATTGCATTGTATGTTGATGACATGCTATTTTTCAACAATACTAAGGGTATGATCAGTGAGCTTAAAGCCCAACTTTTAGGTGCATTTGACATGAATGATTTTGGAGCTACCAGGTATATTTTGGGAATGGAGATCAGAAGGGACAGAGGTAACATAAAGGTTTGGTTGTCACAAAGTAAGTACGTGAATACCATTTTGTAGAGGTTTAGTATGCAGGACTGTAACCCAGTTAGAGTTCCTTTACCCATTGGTACTAAACTTTCATTAGATATGTGTCCAAAGATTGAGGATGATCTTGAGGATATGTCTAATGTGCCATATGCTAGTGTTGTAGGCAATTTAATGTATGTAGTGGTTTGCACTAGGACAGATATTGCCCAAGCAATGGGAGTTTTGAGTAGATTTATGTCTAACCTTGGTAGACAACATTGGAATTATGCGAAGAGGGTTCTTAAATATCTTGCAGGTACTCCTAATTTTTTTAGTTTACTCTAGTACTGATAGTGCTGATAAATCTTTGGACATACAGGGTATTGTTGATGCAGATTGGGTAGGTGACTTGGATAGTTGAAGGTCCACTAGTGGCTATATGTTTACTCTGTTTGGAGGAGCAGTGAGTTCGATGAGTAAGAGGCAGCCCATAGTTGCTTTATCCACCATAGAAGTAGAGTATATGGATGCTACCCATGTCTCTAAGGATGTAGTTTGGTTGAGGAGACTGTGTACAGGTATTGGATTTGATTGCAAGATCATTTAGATTGGTTGTGATAGCCAGAGGGCTATCTGTTTGGACAAGAATCCTATGTATCATGCTTAGACTAAGCATGTTGATATTCAGTATCACTTTGTTCCAGAGTGGTTGCAAATGGACAGATTGAGCTGAAGAAGATAGACACTCAAGAGAATGTTGCAGATTCATTGACCAAGCCTGTGAGCACAGAGAAGTTCGTGTGGTGCAGAGAGGCCATGGGCCTTGTTTCTAGTGCCTAATTATTTTTCATATTGATTTCCTATGGGTTGATTTACAATGTATAATGTCATGTGGGAGAATGTTGGGATAAGGTGCCATTAACCTTGTAAATCCCATTATTGTATTATTCCATTTATTATTTGTAATTACCCATAAGGGATGTACTAGTTTCACCGACAGTGGTAAAAATTATTTACTGTCCACGGTAATTACGGATTTACTACACTGATAAGTTCTGGAGTTACCGGTGGTAGTTATGAGATTTCATTTACTATGGTAAATGGTAATTGGTCAAGGTGGGGCACCCATGTGTGTTAGAATCTTGAAAAAGAATATAACCTAGAATCAAATTGAAAGAGCTAGAATCAATAAACTGTAATGCAAATGAAATGAACAACATAACAATACAATGAGAGAATAATGTAAATGCTCAATGGCATAATAGCATTATGAGAGAATTATAGCTCCAACTTTCATTACATTCATTCAGTCATTCACTCAAAATGAAAAGAGATACCTTGCTTATAAAGACAAGGTGAGAGCTAGAAAGGTGGAGTGAAAGGTGGAGAGTGTCCTACAACATGTGACAATTAGAGGATAGCAACTAATTACACATGTGGAGGATAAGACACCTCACTCCAACTATCAACAACTCAACACACAACTAGACTCCTAGAAAACTCACTAAGTCAACTTAACATGTGAATATGTGTGTGGATATTATTTAACTAATAAATAGTTAAATAATATAAATTATCCACAAAACATGGGAAATAACTGGTTAGGTAATATCCCTATTCACATTAGCAATGTGGAGAATCTACTATTTTTATCTTGTATGACACATGTCATAATGTTTGGTGGGTGTATGTAAAGAATCTATGACAGTTGCAAGTTGTTATAAGATTCTATGACACATATGACGGTTATTAATGTGTTGTAAGTTTCTATGTTTGGCCCCAGACACCTATCTTGGTAAGATTCTCTTTTAGTGGTATCTATGATGGTTATGATGCATCATAAGATGCTGTAAGTGGCTATTTTAGGCCCTAGGCACCCAAGTTTGCATGGGCATCTTTTGCCAAGTGTAGGATGTATGTATGATGACATTTATTATTGCATGGGTGGAGATTCCAATGTGGATGCCTATCTTGAGGATTGAAAATTCTATATAAACCATGGCATAGTAGATGAGTTGCATAACAGTTTACAGGTACCTAGGTTTTGCTGGAGTGAAGGTTGAAGGATAGTGGAAGTGAATGTATTTATAATATCCTTTTGTGAAGATAATACAACTTGGCCTCTTTTCTTGGTGGAGTTTTTACCCGCAAGGGTTTTCTCCATGTTAAACACTTGTGTTATGTGCTTCATTCTGCTTCTGGTATATTTCTATATTGTGGGTTTATTTTCTGTGTTGCAATCTCCATCTCTAATACTCGAATAAAGATCATTAAATATTCATTTGAATCAGATTTCTGTCGGGTAGTTGTGCTTTGATTTCTAACACAATTTGCCCTTGATGTCAAAGGGGGAGAAAAATTTGTATATCAGGTTAGTGTTTCCATCAATGACAAAGGGGGAGATTGTTGCATATGTTTTCATTGATGTCAAAAGAGTGGTAATCATTGATGTCAAAGGAGTAGTGATCAAAGGTGTTGTGATGAGGAAGGCTTACTATTGTATATGTTGTCAAAGAAGTGATAATCAGAGGAGTTGTGATGTGAAACATTGATGTCAAAGGAGTGATGATTAGAGGAATTGTGATGTGAAAGATATAGTGATGAAAGACATAAGCATGTTGTTGGATTTGTATCATCTATACATAGTTGTACCTTATCTTCTGAAGTTCATGGACATGTAAAAGTTGTCAAGTTGAGGGATATGTTGACATAAAGAAGTTGTGACTTCTTTTTGTTGCTTATGGTGTTGTGAATGTTGCATTTTTTGCCTCTTGATGAAAAGCATTGCATGATGATATGAAGGTGTTGCAATATCTTATTTTTTGGTGAAAAGAGTTGCTAAAGGAAATTGTTAGTGAAACAGTCAAGTTATTGTAAGTGCCAGATGCATAGGAGATTATACCGCATTCTAATGTAGATGAAGATATGGCCTTGCAGCTTGGAGGATAACTAGAGATAGCTATGAGGTATGTATGATCCAAGTTTTAGAGCATAAGAGTTACCACATAGTTTTTGAGAGTTTGTAGATTGAGAACAAGTCATGTTACTATGTAAGGTTATCAGATACATAATAGAAAGTCACCACATTCCACCGCACTCTGATGTTTTGCTTTTCTATTTGAAAGTTAAGTTCAAATGGTTAGTATATATTCTCAGTTTAGGTTTCAAGTGTTTTGGGTCACTGTAAATGTATTTTTCAATGTTCTATGTCAAGACAATGGTGTTATAGTGTTGTTACAGTCTCAAAGGTACAAAAGAATGCTTCACATTCCTCCACGTTTGAAGATATGTCATGGTGGTTTAAACCATATGATAATGGTGTCTTGTATAACATATCCAAATTTTAGAATGTAAAAAGTGCCGCAAGTATGTTTTTCATTGTTCCAAGTTACGATAGTGTGACTAGACAGAGTGAATGTTACCAGCATCAAAGTTTGATTGCTTTTGCTAGCAAGTTGAAGCATGAAATAGAAAAAGGAGTGTATGAGAAAGTTTTTCAGATCATATAATATTTGTGGCATGAAACGCATGTTGATATCTCTCTTCTTCGATACCACATAGGGTTTGGAGCTAAGGTATGAAAGGATGTGTTTGCAGTACTGACATGGTGGGTTTGAATGGTTACGCCATATGTTTGGAAGTGTGCGCCAACATAGAAATGTGTGTAAAGATAAATTGGGTCTAGAAGACCACTTGGTATGAACTACACAATGAGTTTGTACTCCTACATTACCGTAGATGATTTGGGAGCTAACATGCAAGGCCATTACATGTTTCATGTTACACGTTACATTTAGGCCGACAAAGATGATTTTTTGAAAACTTGTGGAGGATATTTATGAAGGCAAGAATATTGCTACAAGTGTGTGTGTGAGAGAGAGTGTATGAAAAAGGTGAATGATTTCGAAATGAAGAAGTAACTCTGAAGGCTATGATGCATGATTCATAATAGAGTCAAAGTGTATTGTGGAAGTGTTTTGAGCAGAGATGATAGAGTGGAGGTGTTGAGGTTATTTGAATCAAAAAGTTAAAGGAGATGATGTTGTGGAGGTGATTGAACCATCAGAATTAGTCAAGTGTTTTGGTACAGAGATTGGTGCCTCATCTTGTAAGTGTTGTAGTACTTTAGGGAGTTGGTGCTTCCTTTGGGTTGGAGCCCATTAAGCTTTGTATTAGAGAGTCAACACTTCCTTTGGGTTGGTGCTTCCTTTGGGTTGGCACCCATAAAAATCATTGTAATACTTCATTTTATTTGTGAGGCTAGATTTGGATAGTAGATCCAAGAAACTTGCTCATTGTGGTTTTTCCCATCTTGTGTTTCCACGTAAATTTGGTGTTATGTGTGTATGTGCTCTTATGATTCTTTTGGTTTAAATGTTCAGTTTGGATTGAATGCATTTAAAGGAAAGAATTTGAATAAGTACTGATTCATCCCTTCGCCTCTTAGTACTTCTGTGTGTTCAACATAAAGGGGATTTTTGAATGTATTAGAAATTATGCTAAAATTATGAGCACTTATGTTGATATAGCATGAGATGTTATGCACCAAGGCATGAGGAACCAAGGTGATAATGTATCACATGCATTGGACTTGAGTCTACAAACAATATGATGATCCCATACATGCCCAAGATAGTACAACCTTGTCTAGGTGAACGAGGGGGGATTAGAGCATAATCCCTTAGTGCACCAAAGGTATGAGGAGCCTTAGATGGAAAAGGAAACTATTATGCAAGAACCGATCGCAACGTTCACAAGATATGAATACGAAATTGGAGTAATGAGAACATCCCACAATCACGACATAAAAAAATAATGACCATGCCCCATTCTAGATTTATCGCCACATACCATGATATAGGAAGATCAACGTAGTTTTGAAGCAATTTGAGAATGGGACAAAAGATAAAATCAATAACCAAAAGACCAACTGACCAAGAAGACAACCATTATATCTCTTGCCAAGATGTGTATAGATTGAGGATTCTGCCTCTTGTCGGAAGGATGCATCCATAAGGTAGGGGTTGATGGATGATTGGGATAAATCAAATGATGGGTAGTGCCTTGACTTGTTGGAGGTGCAAGGACATGATGTGATAAAATCACAAGATGGAATAGGGGATGGATGACGCTGGTGGATGATGGGGGAGTGTCAGAGTGTGAAGGTCGATCAGGTGTGTGAGTTCTGCTTTTATGTTATCTAGTCTCTTGTGGGACACATACAAGATGGTGATGGAAGGATTCATATGTTATGAATTGTGGTGGGGATTCATATTTTGGGAATGATGGAAGCTTAGATTTATGAAATGATGAAAACTCATATAGCAGGGATGACTTAGGAAATGGTGGATAGTGGATGGAGTGAGTTGAGATGATGCTGCAATTGACAAATGATGGATTTGGTTTGAAACTACACATGATGCCTACAATCAGGTTATCATCTTGGTACTTGCCAAAGGTGCAGTGAGAAGTGGTTTTCACCAGAGGACATATTATTTTTCTTTACTTTTTTTCTTTTTGATTTTTGAAGTTTTTTGATTTTTAATTTGGGGTATTCAATAGCCTAGATATGGAACTACTTTAGATGGATGATATTCATAGGTTCTTCAAGCTCTTCTCCATCAAGGTGGAAAGGTGATATGCTTCTGAGCCATATTTAACCATGAACACATAGGGACCCAACCAATTAGGCTCAAGCTTCCCCCTCTTGTCTCATTCTGAGAGATTCCTTTGATTTTATTTTAAGACCAAGTCTCCTATTGCAAATTCTATAGCACAGATTTCATTGTTATAGGATTTGTGAAGCTGGTTCTAGTATGCTTGGAGATAATTCAAGGCATTGAGGTGCCGTTCATATAATAGCTCTAACTCTTGGAGGCGTGCAACACAACAATCTTCTTCAGTGATGATGTTACACAAAGAGATGCGCAAGGAGGGCAATTCGGTCTTGATTGGCAAGATAGCTTCGACTCTAAAGATAAGTGAGTATGGAGTGGCTCCAGTAGGAGTGCATATGATGGTGGGGTAGGCCCAAAGATTGGGGTGGATATGGAGGTTTCAGTCATGACTAGTTTCATTGTCAACTTTCTTGAGGATTTTGAGCAAGGTTTTATTAGTTGCCTCGGCTTGGCCATTCCCTTGGGGGTAATATGGAGTGGACCAATGGTGTTTAATATAGAATTGTTCACAAAGGGCATGAACATCATTATTTTTGAAGGGTTTACCATTTTTTGTGATAAGGGTAGATGAGATACCATAATGACAAATGATGTGGTAGAGGATGAATTTTGCGATCTGGGTACCAGTGGTAAAAGTGAGAGGGATGGCTTCAACCCACTTGGTAAAGTACTTAGTGGTGGTGATGATGAATTTGTTTCCATCAGAAGAGGGTGGGTGAATCTTGCCAATGAGATCTAGGCCCCATTAAGAAAAGGGCCATGGTGTGGTGATTGGTTGCAATGCTTGAGAGGGAGCATGTATGAGCTCTCTGTGCTGCTGACAAGGCTTAGATTTCTTCACAGTCACATGCATCATGCTCCATTGTTGGCCAATAATATCCTGTACGTAGGAGTTTTTTGGATAGGACAATATCGCTTGTGTGGGCACCACAAATACTTGCATAGACTTTGGTGGCACCCTCAAATTTTGCAAATTTGATGTGCCAATATTCTTTCAAAGTGTTGACAAAGGCTAGGTTGACAGGTTGCTCAATCTACCCTGAAGGCCACCTTCGTCAATTAAAATCTCGCAACTCTAAAGTCATATTGCAAATCCATTTGGTAGGAAGTTTCTTGGTGCATATGGTAACACGTCTGCTCAGTTTTGTGCTCCCGGGATGAGTTTTGATGGGGTATTTAATTATTTTCTGACTGCGATCAGGCCAAATTTGGCATTCTAAGAAGTTGCAAATTTCATGATTTTGAGGGTGACCCATTTCTCACTTTGGTCTCAAACGTCTCTGATTCCAGTTCCATCAAAATCAGAGACCATTTGATGCATTATTTTAATGCATCTCAGCTATGGCGAACTCATCCGATGGGTCAATTTACAAAGGAGGTCCCTGAATTTGGTCACTGAAGCGAATTATGAGAAAATGGGTTTTCTTGAAATAATTAATGATGCCCCTGTGCAAATTTTCGCGGTCATCGGATGCCCGATTTTCCTGCAGTGAAAAAACGTCATGTGCTCGACATGAAAAATTAAAAATTCACCAAAGTGATAAAGTTAAAATGGAAAAATGAATATGAAAAAATTAAATGGCATTTTAAAAAGTTCAATAAAAGAAATTTTAGGGCAGAGATTATTAAAAAGGTTTATTAAACCTTAGAAAAGGTTTATAAAGAAAAAAAAGAGGGTGCAATGGGCATTTCACACCATCAAACGCCTCTCTGCTGTGCACCCTTAGCCCCTTGCGATGGTGCGAAATGCCCATCGTAGGGCATTTTCAGTCCTCCTTACTCATCTGCAGGTAAAAATTGGGCATTTCCTTCACTTCTTCGGCATTTTCAATGAGTTTTCCTTAGCTGCAGGCAGATTTGGTTGCAGTTTGAATTGGTTGCTCACGTTTTTTGGCTTCAGGGCAATTTTTGGAGGCCATTTTGACCCAAATTTGCTGTTTTATGCTCATAATTTGTCCTTGGATCATTCCTAAGGCATTGGCAGAGGTTTTAAACACATTTACATTGATTTTTTGGCTGTTAATAGGGTGAAAACGCTCTTGTTTCTTAGAAAATGACTCAGAGATGTTTGGTTTGGGCAAAAATTAGAATTGAATGCTACTGTAATTCCCCTCTGAGGGTGAAATGTTATCATATAAGCTAGAAGAGACAGAGGAGAGGTCACAGAATCATGTTTCGCGGCAACGCATGAGGATGGAAGAGCTTCCAATAGTGCTCTACGACGGTGCGAAATGGGGTTATCTGACAGTCAAATGTGAAGTGTGGGAAGTACAAAAAAGGGGAAATAAATTAAAACCATTTTATATTGTATTTTCTTTTCTCCTCTTTTCTACATATTTTAATATTTTCCTATGACTTTTGGAGGCAAAATTGTAATGAATTTCTTACCTACCTCCAGAATGTAGTAAATTTTAGGGTAACTTATTCTGAGCCTATAAATGACTAATGGGCTCTCATTTTGGGTTGTTGAAGATTGGATATTCTGAGGAGTAGAAGGAATTTCTGGCTTTGATGGCTGCCTCATCTCTGTTGTAAGTTTGAATCTCATATGTTGAATGTATTTTCATATGTAATCCATCTATTTTAGGTTGAAAAATATGAGTAGTGCTGTGAGCACGTGTTTATGTTGACGGTCTTCATTGTTATTTGCATACCTCTTTTGAATGAAGAAGTTGAGGGTTTTATGATTTCTTATCTGCACACTTTCATATTTGGTTTTTGGATTCTGTTTAAGGAACAGACTAAAGTGCTTTAAGTCAAATATGGGGATATATGTTTGATAATAGGGATATTCATAAGAATGGTCAATATAAATACTTATTCTTGGTTGTGTCTATAAGGTAGAAACAAATAGGCCCTCTGAAACTATGTGTTTGTGTTGTTGTTGATAATACTCTCCATGTCTAGATTTGACTCTGCACCCTGAGATATGCGCTGGTCCAAAGTTAGAAAGATTTTCATGACTTAAACCCTAATCTTACAACCAAAATATCAAAACAAAAAGTCATTTTATCATTAGAAAAATTTAGGAATTTTAGGTTAGGGTCTTGCATGTTCTTTGATGTGAATGAGTTTGATAATCCAAGAACATTGCCAATCCAGGTTTATCATATAAATATTGGTGCATATTTGAGAGCATTTTGCCTGAGTTAATCAAAGATAGATCTTTTTGTTGTGAATGAAGGATACCCCCTAGGTGCGGCAGAACCTAAAGTGCAGGGGAGACAAGTGCAAACAATCTCCCGTCTTTGTTGGCCAAGTCCTGCAGTAAACCTGATCATAAGAATTGGCAAACCTTTAGGGTTTACTATCTGTTTGGGGACCAACAGACTTCATGTAGTGTGAGGGAAGTCTCTTCCATGTTTAAACATTGTAGGAGAGTACCATCATAGCTTCAACGATGAAGGGTATCGGCGAGAATGATGTAGCGAGAGGCTTGGTGGATGAGAGATTTTTGTTGTTTGCAAGAGGAGTCAGGTGGGAAGGTGTGATGTTGGAGATAAACATAAATATCATGGTACCAAGGATTTTCAGGACCAACAATCTCACATACAAATTTTGACTCAGTGACTTGATATGTTGGCATGAGGAGTTGTTCCACAAGAAACTCACACTAATGACTATCATGAGGATATCTAGGAGGGACCCAATGGTGGCCATGCCATTAGCTGCTTTGTTGTGTATTTGGGGTACCTGCTCAAATTGAATGTAGGTGAAGAATAAATTGTACTAATCAACCATTTGCTTATAGGGAACCAGTTTTTCATCCTTAGTGAGGTATTCACCATTGACCTATTTGATAACTAATTGGGAGTCTCCATATACCTATAATTGTTGGATGTTCCATTGAGCTGCTATTTTAAGACCAATGATCAAGGCTTCATATTCGGCCACATTGTTTGTTCAAGGGAATGCAAGCCTGTATGCTTTGGGAATGTAGTCTCCATGTGGTGTTACCAAAAGTATTTTTGCTCCTAAACCGTGATTTGTGAAGGATTCATCAAAGTACAATTTCCAAATTACTAATTTTGTTTTTGCACAGATAGAATCATCTGGAAAGTCAATAGCAAGAAGTTGATGATCCGTGAGAGGTGCTTCAGCTAATTGATCTGCTACTACTTGTCCCTTAATGGATTTTTGATCAATATAGTCAATGTCAAACTTGCTGAGTGAAATCACTCATTTTTCTATTTGTCCTATGAGTGAAGTCCTGGAAAGTAGGTACTTGAGAGGGTCAAATTTTGAGATGAGCTTGACTAAGTGACTTAGCATGTAGTGTCATAGTTTTTGAGAATTGAAGATGACAACTAAACATGCTTGTTCCATGGGTGTATAATTAAGCTCATAGCTAAGAAGAGTCTTGCTGATGTAGTATATAAACCTTTTATGACCAGTTTCATCATGTTGTGCTAAAAGTGCCCCTAGTGCTATTGAAGTGGCAGTTATGTACAATAGTAGGGGCTTTTCAAGGATAGGTGCCATAAGGACTAGGGGTGAAGTGAAGTACTGCTTGATGCAGTCAAATGCTTGTTGACACTTTTGATCCCATTTGAAATGTACTTTCTCGCAGAGTAAGTGGGAAAATGGTTGGAATTTATCTGCGAGTTGAGCAATGACCCTTCAGATAGCCTGAAGCTTGCCTTGTAGACTACGAAGTTGTTTGAGAGTCTTTGGTGGTGGCATTTCTGTAATAGCAGTGACTTTTGCTGGATCTACTTTGATACCTTTGTGGGAGACAATGAACCCCAAAAGCTTGCATGATGCAATGCCAAAGACACATTTCTTAGGATTGAGATGTAGCTTATATTCTCTAAGGCATTCAAAGATCCTTTGCAAGACCTCAGGATGTGCATCTATTGTTCTTGATTTCCCAAGGAGATCGTCTACATAGTCTTCCATGTCTTTGTGGAGCATGTCATGGAAAATGGTTGTCATAGCATGTTGATATGTTGTCCTTGCATTATTAAGACCAAAAGGCATGACTTGACAATAGTAAGTACCCCAAGGACAGGTGAAAGTTGTTTTATGCTGATCTTTGGAAGCAATCCTATTCTGATTATACCAAGAGAATCCATCCATGAGGGAGAGCATTTCATGTCCAATAGTCGAATCCACAATGATGTTGATATTAGGAAGTGGGAAGTCATCTTTTGGACATACTTTGTTGAGGTCTTAGAAATTTGTACACACTTGGATGTCCCTAGGTTTCTTAGCAACTGGAACAATATTAGAGACGCATTTAGGGTAGTCTATATGGCAAATGAAGCCTACTTCCAATAGTTTTTGCAATTCTTCTTTGACAAGGAGGGTGACTTGAGGATGCATCTTGTGGAGTTTTTGTTTGACTGGTCGTGCTTCTGGATGTACCATCAAATGATGGACCACCAAGGAAGGATCCAAACTTGGCATATCTGCATAGGACCAAGCAAAGACCTTTGGTGCCTTATGGAGTATGACTGAAAGATTAGATTTTTATTTGATTGTGAGAGTCTTTGTGAGGTAGGTGATCTTAGGTTTCTCTTGGGTTCCCAAGTTGATTTCTTGTGTGCCTTCGATCAAGATTGTGGAACATTCTTGCCAATATGGAAGTGCGGGGGGAAGATGAAATTCTTTATGTCCTGGCACCTCAGAGTGTTTTTCACTGGGAGATACGTCTTTATTTTTCTCTTTTGTGTCGGAAAGTGCCTTAGAGAGGTTTTCACTAGGGGACAATTTTCTATTTTCTAATTTTTTATTTGGACTAAGGATCTCCTCTTCCTCAAAGTAGGCATCGACATTTAAGCATATGTCATATTGTGAGGTGTCATAGAGTTGTATGAATGCATAGAGAGCATCGTCATTCTGGAATGTATTGAAAGGCGGTGGTCCTTGGTAATCCCAAGCAATGAGATTAGGATGGATGAGGGGAAGGTCGACAAGGAAGATGTCATTGTTAGGGAAGATGCATGAAATATTGAGATCTTTGCATGAAGCTATGATGATACTCAATGCAATGTTTTTAACAATAGAAGAGGATTTAGCCACATCTACCAAAGTTTTAGCCGGTCCATGGATTGTCATAGTGGGCAGTGTGTATCCTAAACTAAAATACTTGGCATATTGCTTGGGCAATGTTGAGTCCACTGGAATAGGTTCAGTAGCATCTTATTCATTGAGGCTAAGTCCTTTTCCATGATAAGGCATCTTAGTACATATTTGAAATGGTACATGATATTTTTGTTGGAAGTATTCAAGGTATGTCATAGGTGGACTAGTTTCATCATGGTACAACCAATAATTCAAGGATGCTTCAGTGGCTTCTTCATCTCAGGAGACCTATGCTGGAACGAAGGGGATCTTGTCATCAATCTTGCACTTTTGTTCTTGAGCCCTTTTTTGTAGGTGACGACCATGAGAGCGGGGGGACAAAGGCAGTTATCCTACATGGAAGGTGTTATGAAGCTCATATTCACCACACCCTTTTCTATGATCTTGACTTGAGATACTTGGGGGGTTGGTGTAGATGAAGAGGTGAAGGCATGCGATGGATCAGTTGTATTGGATTGAGTGGATGAAGGATTAGATGAAGAGGATGGAGTTGATGAAGGGTCTTTGAGATGTTCCCCGTAGGTACTTGGGCAATGAAATTGTATATCATAGACAACCTCCAAAGCTTTGCAATACTCAAATGGTTGTTGATCGATGTGAATAGTGACTTTGACATTGTTATGGGGAAACTTGAGACATTGGTGATAGGTGGAGGGGATGGCTTGCATGGCATGCAACCATGGTTGACCTAGGAGAAGATTGTATGGGAGGTCAAGATCAACCACATGACATAGAGTGGGTAGTGTGAGGGGACCCACTTTGATAGGGAGACATATAGGGCCTTTTGATTCTCGCTTTGTGTTGTTATATGCTTTGATGGAGATGACCAAAGATTCTAGGACATCTGCTGAATACCCCAAAAGTTTTATAAATTTTAATGTACATATGTTCAAATTAGATCCATTAGGCAAGAGGACTCTCTTGACTTTGTGATTGGCAATTTGGACTTCTATATGGAGTGCTTTATTATGGATGGGGTCAATAGGTGACATGTCAGATTGGATAAAAGTGAGATGATAGGATGAGGACAATTGGGCCACCATATTTTGAAACTATGTGGGTGGAATGTCAGTGGGGACTAGGATTGTTGGTGAGCCTTTTCAAGGATGTCACGATGGATGGTAGATGTCTTAAGGAGTTCCAAGATAGTAATTTGTCCAGATGTTTTCCCAAGATGGTCAAGGAGATTGTATTCAAAATTAGTAGTGGTGGAGGATGGGGGTGGTCCCTTGATGGTTACATGCCCACGTCAGGTGGTAACAAAACATTCAGGAGTTTATTATTTATTTTGATGGTGGCGATATGAGTGGATTCAAAATCAACACTGCCCACTACATTATCATAAGGAGGTGGAATGTTGTTATAGTTGATGTTGCTGGCTTGAATATTGGGATTGGTGTTGGAGGATGATGGTTTGGATGATGAAGCATTGTTGTAGTTTGGTAAAGGGTCCATGTATACCCATAAACCATCATTAGGTGATGTGTTTTTTTTCCTTCTATTTGTATATCTCCTCGGTTCATGAGATCTTGGATATAGTTCTTCAATTTCATGCACTTTCCTGTAGAGTGTCCTTTGATAGGATGGTACTCACAATACTCATTTTTCTTGTACCATGCAGGTTTAGGTCAGTTTTAATCAAAATTTTTGGTCATGGGAAACTCAACCATGTTGTCTTGGACTAGTTTTTGGAACACAACTTCGAGAGGTTCACCCAAAGGAGTGTACTTGCATTTTGGATTGTTGGGAGGGTTTCATTTTGGTCAACAGGATGGCACCGAGACATTTTTTGAAACAATTTATACAACTTGTGTCTCTTTTAGTTTAGGAGCAGTTATTTGAATGAACTTGGAATCGGTAGCACCATCTCCCACAACATTTTTGTTTTTAGCCCAAAATTTAGGTTTGTCATTGGATGGTTTTTCATTGTCATTTCTATTGTAGATCTTGACTAAACCTTTTTCTATAAGGGCCTTTTCGATGGTGACACCTTTCTCTATGATCTCATCAAAGGTGGATGCACAATGCACTTGCAAGTGGAAGACTATCTCTTGGTTCAAGTTTTGGATGAAGATATAGATGAGTTATTTTTCGGGTGTTGCCCATAGTAGCCTACTAGAAAGGCTCTCCATCTTTATAAGTATGAAGAAAAACTTTTTCCTTTTTGTTGTTTTGTGTTACAAAGGTCGAGCATGGTGATTTCACGCTCTACGTTGTATGAGAAATAAGCGATAAATTTTTCTGATTAGTCGGTGAAGGTGGAGATGGAGCCATAAGGTAAGTACATAAACCATTCTAAAGCTTGGCCTCCTAGGCTTCATGGGAAAAGATGAAGGAGGTATTGATCATCATAGGATACTTCTTGGCATGCCATGAAGAACTCCTTAATGTGGTCTCGAGAATCTCATTTTTTCTTCATATTTATCGAATTTGGGTACTTCAAAATGTTGAGGAAAAGGTATGGTTGTCATGTTTCTATCAAATGGGTAGGGACATAAGTCTTCAAAATTGTAATGTTTCTTTTGGGTCCCTAGTTGGAGGCTCTTGAGAGCATTTTTCATTTCTTTCCATTCTTGATCAAAAGGATTGGCAAGGGGAGGTTGTATTTGTTGTTGGAATGATGATTGTTGTTGTGGGATGGTGTATTGTTGGGGGTTATGTGAAGGTTTCCTGATGGCTTGTGAGTAGATAAGGGGTCCATATGTTTGATGTTGTGGTTAGGTGTGAGTAGATGAATTCTATGTGTGATGTGTTTGGAAAGATGGTTATTGTTGGGTGATGTTTTGATGTTGCATAGAAGTGACGTGGGGGGTTGTTGATGAGTGGTTGAGTGATATGTTTGTGTGGGATGCATATAGATCATTAAGGGATTTTAAGGTTGATGGGGTGGTTGAGATATGAATGGATGTTGTGATTGGAGAGGTGTTTGGGAAGGTACGGTAGGGGGTAATGTTGTTTGGGTGATAGTCATCCTTTGTGGGATGGCGATGGTATTGGAAGTGTTTTGGGAAATGTTGGATGGGGGTCATACGACAATGTTACTTGCTGTAATGGATGAAAAGAGGGTTTATGGGATTAATGGATAGTTTAGTTAGGTCCTCCTTTCACTCAATACATTCAAGGACATTTAATTGAGTTAAATCACAACTTATGCAAGAGGACTCAACTATTAGGCTGGATGTCACTTAGAATGATAAGGAAATTTGGATTTGATTTATTAATGTATGGATTTTAGTTTGATTTAGCTTAAAACCTTAATTATGCAAAATAGTAAACAAATGGATGAAACCTAATAAATTCTTCTACAGAAATAGACTAAATAAAGATCAGAGACATACGAAATTTTTAGTTTTGGAATACAGAAAAGTTGAGGGTGAAAGAGTGGGCGCCCAAGCCCAAGGTGCTACTTTTTTTTGAGGGCTTTGGGATCTTTTCCGCTACTGACTACAACCAAATTAGAGATTCTTCATGTTGTGAAATTAAGGGTCAAGGGTGCGGGTGCCCAAAGCCTTTTTGACCTATTTTCTACCTTTTTCTCCACATCCTGATTTCTTACACTCTGCAACAGTCCTGTGAAACTCCACTCTTCAAGATCCGATACCTGTCACTTGCAATTACAAGAGAGGGGTTGGGGGTTGTGGTGTTTAGGAGCTTGCCTTGGTCAAGCCCCGGAATGGCATTCAAGCCTTCAAACACCATTATTTGATAGAGAGTGCGTGTCCTTGTAGGACAAAGACAAAAACAATGATAAAAATGATAGATTGAATCACAAATAGATATCACCTCGGAGGTGTAACTCTCACAGAGATGAAACTCTTTCATGCCATGAGAAGATGAAGCCAAATTTGTAATAACAAACACAATAACAACACAAGTCTTCTCTGCAACACAATGAAAACCTTAAATGCTCTAAAATCACAAGTTTGCCAAAATCTTATAATCATCTTCTAGTTTGCAAATGAAGTCCTAAACATGATTATATATGCATTCCCGCTACAAATTTTGTAATTCAAACTCAAGATGTCGGCAACAGATGCCTTTTAACGGTCCCCAAATGACATTCAAATTTGGGATCTTGACAAAATAGGGTAGGGCTAGGGCGTGGGCTCCCAAGCCTAGGGCCTATTTTGGGTCAGGGTTAAACTCAGTGATGTCTCCTAGGTTCCATTTTGTTGGCAAGAGACACTATATGGATTCATGGTTGTTGTCATTGATGGCAACAAAGGTCATCCCACATATCCGCAAGTCATGGTGTGTCTCTACCGGAAGTCAGAATGAAGATTGTTGTGGTCCGGTGAACAAGAACAGAGCATATGGCAAGGTCTGACAGATTGGTCCGGATCTCTGAGAGGAAGTGTCTTGGTGCAGTGCGGATTTGGGGAAGTCAAGAGGACTACCTTGAGTAGTATACTCCAAGGATTTAGCCTCTGGTGATGAACAAAGAAAAAGATATGAATAGTTGAGTACCGGATTCCTGAGAGACAGTGAGAACAGAGGAAGAACTGACTGACAGAGTATCAGACTATTTTCCGGATGTGTTACTGTTGATGGTAAATGTTGTGAAGGCATGAATCATGTTTGGCCGACATGATTAATGATATCTACAAGTATATGCTTGATCCGCATTGCTTGGTGAGCAAGGATTCAGCCGACAGAATAGAGTTTGTAAGAAACTAGACTGTTCCGGATGCCGACTAGAAAGGTGATGAAATTACTTGTGCGGATATATATAGAGGATGGATTTAGTTGTGAAGAGAGGAATAGTGTGTGAAGGTATATGAGAATAAGTGCAGAACAGAGCAGAAGTAGTAAGAAAGATCCGGTATGTGAAAGGATAGCAGAATAAAGAACAGAGGAAAGATGAAGTGCAGTAGATCAGTGTACTGAGCCTAACCGGAACTGAACTCCAGCATATGTAGATGCTTCCAATCAGTTCAAGACTGTGATTCTTATCACTTTGTAGACAGTGTGTCTCCTTGTAGGCAGTGGGCCTCTTTGTGAGCAGTGTGCTCGGGCAGTGAGCCCTAATTGGCAAGTGCCATTTTGTAATTCCTTATTCTTCTAACAGAGAATAATCTTTGGGTTAATCACCCCATGGTTTTCTCCCTTAACAGGGTTTCCACGTCAAAAATACTGTGTCATGTGTTTTTCATTTCATGGTAATGTTTGTTTGTTTGATTCAATGCTGCATTGATTAATAAGAAAGTTCAAAAGAAGAAATAATCAGGATAACTGATTCACCCCCCCCTCTCAGTTATCAACACATTTGTCATGGGTTTTGGGGCATTTTGTCTCAGGATTCATTTCTAACATGCATGATTAAAATTAAGGGACCCAGGAGCTAAACTTAAGAGGTAAAAGTCCTAGGGGACATTTTATGACATAACACTTGCACTAATAGGTATGGTGGAAGTTGGGAAATTGGATGGTAGCATATGGAATGGTAGACCATAAGGGGGGTTTGATACTTGTGGTTGTGAAGTGGTATTACCCCCTATGTGTTGATCAATGGTATGAACGACGTTGGTATTTGTAGTGAAATTAGTCCAAGGGTTATTATGGATGGGATTGCTGGGATTAGGGACACATCCCCATGGTTGATTGCGAATGGGTGATGGTGGTTTATCATGCATGATTGTTTTAAGTTTTTCTTGATCAAATGAGTGGGGGGAGACGTGCTCCATGTTCAACGAGGTGTTTGAGGAATTCATCCCTATGATTGTCATAGAATCATTCATATTTGTGATGCAATCCTCTTTCATTAAGGAAATCGACGAAGGTGGGGGAATATATGTGTTGTGGTATGGATGTTTCACCCATTTCAGGTTGCTTGACATATCCCTCCATGTTGCTTGTGGTGGAGTCATGTGGAGAGAGGGGTTGATAGAGAGAATCTATTTTTCTTTAAGCTTGTGATCATGTGATTAGAGGCATACAATAATGGATGCGATGGGAGTTTGACGATGTGAACAAATGTTGAGGGATGAGGGTATTCCTAAGCTCAAATCTAAATCTCTTATGTGTGTGGATGAGATGATATCCTTACAAACTTAGGGTGGACAAAGAGCCTAAGCAAGGGGATAATGGGATTGTCTTACTTGGGGTAGACAAGATGCACCAAGCAAGACGAGATTCTTGAAGTCCACTGACTTAGGAGGAGTCTAAGCTCTTGAGCTAGCTTATCCAAATGAGATGATTTTGAGTTTACACTAAACTTCGATAGACTATATGAATGGTTGAGATAATTCAAGAGGCATGGATGAATGTGTACAAGACATGTGTCCATAGGGATAGCTTTTATTAAATGATTTAGTTGGCTTTGTTGGTGGAGATAAGATTGATTTTCTTAAAATAGGATGCTTTTCTATTTTAAGAGTTGGATGAGAAGGATAATTGATTTTTTAAACCAATTAAATCATTTTTTATATTTAATTTTTGACAAACTATGGACAAGGCCAACTTGCACACATCGAAGAAAGTGATAAAAGAGGAAAATGATAAGATATGATGGAGGAAAAGACTAAATTTAGAAAATTGGAAGAATAAATATAAATTAATTAAATAAATTTATTTAATTTATATGCATGACGAGAAGATAAATAAATAAATTATTAATCTTATCTATTTAAAAAAGATCAAATTAAATAAATTTAGAAAATTTATTTACTTTTAGATGAATAATGGGATAATTAAATAATTAAAGATTATTTAATTATAGATAGAAAATAGAAGAATAAAGATAATGAAAATAGATGAAATTAATTAAATAAATATAATTTATTTAATTAATGATAGAAGTGGATGATTTAGAAGAAAATAGATAATTGATACAAGTGTGCTAGACAAAATCGACATATGCAATGGTAAATAATGCAATAAATCGATAAATGGTACGAAGGGTCAATTTTGAGTGTCTACATTTTTTGCCTCTCTTTGAGACAATGTACTTTAGGACATTGTCTCAAAGAAGATATGATTGATACGTGAGGTAAACAAGCTATGCCCTAGTGAAACTGGCGGGTGATGCCCCCTCGAGAGGAAAACCAGGCTATCGAGAAAAGACGGGGTTGAATCGTGATTATATGACAAAAAAAGGATAGACTAGATTGACATGAAGAATTCTGGGGATTAGGTGGGAGAAAGGATGGATGGAAAAGAAGAATTAGGGTTTCATTTAGAAGAAATTAGGGTTTGGCTAAGAATAAATTAGGGTTTGATTGAGAAGAAATTAGGGTTTTAGCTCTATAAATATAGGTCCAAGGGTCCATTTCTATTCATTTGCATCATTTGTGTTTAGAATTCTAGAGCTCTTGTGATTTTAGAGTGCTTCAGAGCTTTCTAGAGCATCAGGATGGTGATTCCATGCACAGATCATCAAGCGAAGAGGGTGAGGACATATGGGCGACTAGCAGGAGCTCCCACACCGGTATGTAGCCAAAACTTGCTCTATAGGTGTCATTAATAGGTTCATAGGTGTCATTAATTCAATTGTGTGACCAAAGGTGTAACAGGTTAGGTGATGCACATATGGCTGACAGATAGTCGCATTTGGTGAGTTAAGTCGCATATGAACACTGGTTAGTCGCATTTGGCACTAGGCATCATATATGGTAATTTTGCTAGGTGTTTAGGGTTGTTCAACACATATGGCTTAGAAAGTCTCATATGAGTGATAAAAATGCACATTTGGTCTTTTACATCACATATGGGCGACAAGTAGCCGCCTATGGTTTTTGAAATCGCCTATGACTGACAGATAGTCGCTTATGGTAAATAAGGTCATTTTTGGCTAAACATAGGCAAAACTTAGGGTTTAACAAAGTAAGCTCAAATTCATAAGTGATGCTCAACGTGATTGATGATTGTAGGTTGTATTACCTATGTTATTATAGAGGTCGTTGGTCTATGGTATGCAACGCGGATCACACCTATACAAGCACATACTACATTGATGATAGTGTTGGTAGAGCATTGGTATAGTGAGCATAGTTCATTCTTGCTACTGACTAGAGAGGCCACCATCACACTAGATGATGTGTGGTGTATATTGAGGATACCTATTCATAGTGATCGAGTGCATTATGATCCAGAGCAGGGCCCTGATGCATTTCAGAGATTGTTCATGACACTTGATATAGGGGTGGAGGATCACGAGATTGGGATGTAGAGGATGAGGAGGCTTTGTACCTGATTACAGAGGCTAATGGTGGTAGTGATTCAATTCCTAGTGCCAGATAGGCGAGCTTGTGGATTCCCAGTAGGATGGGGTACAGTGATGGAGGGCATGTTCACATATGGGATTAGATATTTGTCGGGTCCTTGTTTACCGGGGCAGCTCTATCATTATCTGCATGACTGTTGCATACATGTTTAGCTTGAGTATGTTTGCTAGGGTTACTCTTCTGCATGTGTGGGCCTATGAGCATATTGTATTGATTAGGCTAGTTGTGACATGACAGAGGGAGGCAAGAGATCACTTTGTACATATATATGGTGGAGCTGTGATTTATAGACAACTCAATGCACCTGTGTATTGGAGGAGGACACTGGATGAGCTCGACACTTTCATTTGGAGACCCTGGCATGATTGTGAGAGCTAGGAGAATGACACAGAGCAGCTGGTGTATGCTCGCCAGCCTAGGTATCTTTTTGGCAGAGGGATCTATATTATAGAGCGCTATCTCCCTGAGAAAGTGCTCCAATAGTTTGGTTTTCCCCAGCCCAAGCCAGTAGGAGATGCAATTTTTGGGAGGACATGGCAAGAGATCCCTGCTTGGGGTCCAGAGATTGTGGTTGAGATAGCCTTGGCAGAGGTATAGGGTTTACAACTAGTTGCTTGGGATTGGATCCTTGGGCCAGTAGATGTAGACACTACACCAGAGTATGATGCATACTAGATACTGCACCGACTGAGTTAGTTGACTATACTTAGAGAGGTGGGAGAGGTAGCAGTACATAGACCACATCTGGCTAGGGCGAGGGGGTAGAGACGACCACCTTAGGTTTAGATTGTACATCACAACAAGGATAGGGTCAGGTTTAGGGACAGGTATAGGCTCAGAGATAGGTACAGGCTCCCCAACAACAATAGTAGCTTGTGATTAGAGGTGGATGGGGAGGGGGGACGGGGAGGGGGACAATAGGCAGAGACATAGGAGACTTGTCTGTAGCGACAACTATAGAACAAGATGGGTAGGAGGACTCGTCTGGAGGTGAGGTTTAGATAGATGAGATAGGACAAGAATAGAGCCTTAGTCATGATGAGACAGGCTCGAGCCTAGGTACAGGGATTACAGACATAGCTAGCATAGGCATAGGTTGCACTAGATGATGGAGTAGTGGCTCAGCCGACTGCACAGAGAGATGTAGCAGCATAGAGGTTGCAAGGTGTTACGACTGAGTGAGATGTAGCTAGAGAAGACTTGGGTACAGACTAGACAGGGGTCTTTTTGGTGAGAGAGCTCATTCGTTTATAGGGTGAGTTGGAGACAACACAGGTGAAGGCTGAGTACTACAAGGGTTTATACTATGGTGCAGTTCCTGTTGATCAACGACAACCGAGTTTCAGGACTAGATCTAGGGCATCATCTTCGAAGAGGACTGGGAGGTCAGCGAGATCTGGCCCATCAGTTATGGGACCACCACTACAGCTAGGTGGAGGCGGGGATCAGGGAGAGGCTTCATCAGGGAGTGTCACCCACCCAAGACACTAGGGATAGCTTGATTTTGTACAGTGTATCATTTTGTATCATGTATATCTTTTGAGGCCTACGAGATGATGTATGTATTTTGATGGCTCCGTGATAGCTGCTTTGTATATATCGATTCATTTTGTACATGATGAGACACTTATGTATTGACCTAGATGCATATATATATGATGGATTTTGATGGTGATATATGATATAATGATTATGGATGCACATGTATGATGTTGATATTTATGGTTTTATGTTTTCATGATTATGACATGTATATGGTAGATACGTAAATGATAAATGGATATGATTATAATTTGATGATGTAATGCATACTTATGAAAAGATATATGCTTATGTTAATGGATAGATGATGGCTTTATGCGAATGAAGTGTACAATGATCTATGTTATACAAATATATTGATATGATGATAAATGTATAGGGTAATGTATGTCTAACACACTTGTTTTGCAGGATGAAGATAATGAAGACATGGATGATGATGAACAAAATAAAGTAGGTGAAATTCGATTGATCAATCATTGTGAGAGCTATGAATTTTATTCTGGGATAAATGGATAGATGATGGAGAATAGATGCATCTTCTTTGCAATGGTTGCACAAAAATTTAGAGATTACAATCCTTATTTTTGATATAGCATATGGATGTTATGCACCAAGGTATAAAGACTAGGGTGACAATGTATCCAATGCATTCAACATAATACAATCTTGTCTATTGTTTGAGGTCAAGATGTTAACCCAACATACACAAGATATGAATATTAGCTGTCCTGAGATAGACTTTGACTCTGCAAGCAAACAATTTTAACTTATTTCCACTAAACATAATGAAATCTTGTTGGTCATATGTATGGGAAATAGTCTTAGTACATAAAAGGCTTTTAGGTCCTCAGATGCAAAAGATATTGATATGCAAGATGCTAATCCCAACATGCACAAGATACCATTAGGTATAGTAGGAGAATAAGATCATCCCACAAACATAGCATACGAAAGCAAATGACCATGCCCCATTCCATACTTCATCGTGACATACCAAGATATAAGAAATCAAGGTAGTCTAGATTAGGTATTAGAAAGAGACAAAAGATAAATCAAAAGAAAACAATGACACAACCATCATGTTCTCTTGCCAAAATAGAGTGCTCATGGATAGATTGGATAGCACCTTGTTTTGAGGAAAGATATATCCCATTGAAGGCTGATATGCTGGATTTATATAGCAAATGTTGGCTAAAGGCATGCAGACAAATTTCTTTGTTTGCCTTTGATTTGATGAGTGCTTGAGCTATCAAGACATGCGTAGTTTGTATTCTACTTGAGTTAGTCAAATTAAGATGGAAGATGGAAGAATGAATCATCTGTACTTGTGTACTAGATACTTCCTTCATATTCTAGACTACCTACATACCCTATATCCACGGGATCAAAGCACAATACGATGATGATGAAAGTGATGATATGTGTTCTAGGTGCTTATTGATGATGTAGAAGATAAATGATTAAAGAATATGTGATGGATGAAGATGATGATTGGTGAAGATTGGATGAAAGATGAAAGATGGAAGAGGTGTATCACCTATGCCTGAGTCTTGATACTTTGTGTTCCAGACTGCCTACATACCCTGTATCCATGGGATCAAGGCACTTAACGATAGAGATGATATGTAGTTCTTATAATGTTTTGTTGGAAATGATGAAGGTAGATGGATTGACTAGATTATGAATTGATGGGATTGGTTATTGTTTGACGATATGAGGTGTTGATAGTATGTTCGATGATGATGCTTTAAATATCCACTCCAAAAACTTAGTGCAAGCAAGTGCCCCTAGTATGGGAAGGACTTATTAGGGAAGATGATGGATTAGGTGACCTAGCTCTAGATAGATGATGGGAAAGGAATGACACTTCAACTCCAACAATTTCCAAATCATGATAGGAGTGAAGTATGGAGATGAAAAAGGGACCAGTCTTATTATAGATAAATAAGTTTATTATGAAATGGGTGGATTTTATTATGGATGGGATGGATGGAGGTTATTATGAGATGGATGGTTTGGTAAACAAAACTGAATAGATGGTAGGAGCTAGTTCTACACACAGTGCCTGTTTGCTAGGTTTTCACTATGGTACTTATCCAAGGCACCTGTTTACCAGGTTTTCACCAGAGGATAGATTTTTTTTGAATTTTGCTAGGGATATTCCGAGGATCAAGCATAAAATTTCTTAAGATGAACACTATTGATAGGTTCATCCAAATGAATGCCTTTAGGTGTTGAGAGTATATAAGCTCCTGATCTATAGGCTGCTGTGATCACAAAAGGTCCTAGCCAATTTGGTTCGAATTTACCCTTGTTTTCATGATCTTATTAATTTCTTTGATTCTCTTTGAAAACAAGGTCACCTACTTGGAACCTTCTTTCCTTGAGCTTTTTGTTATAACTACGACAAATATGGTTTTGATAGACTTGAAGGTGATTGAGTGTAGTGAGGCATCTTTCATCAGGTAACTCTAGATCATTCAATCTAGATATTTTGTACTCCTCATCAGAAATGATATGCTATAAGGAAACTCTTAGTGATGGGATCTCAACCTCAATAGGTAAGACAATTTCAGTGCCATACACAAGAGAATAGGGTGTAGCGCCAGTAGGAGTTTTGACGCTTGTTCGATAGGCCCACAAGGTTCGATTAAGTTGTAGATGCCAATCATGACCAGCTTCATTGACTATCTTCTTAAGAATTTTGATGATGGTTTTGTTAGAAGCCTCATCTTGGTTGTTACTTTGGGGATAATAAGGTGTGGAAAACCTATGTTGGATATGGAATTTATTGCATAAAGCATGGACTTCTTGATTTTTAAAAGGGCATCCATTATCGATAATGATGGCTTGTGGAACTCCATATCAACAAATGATGTAATGGAGGATGAATTTGGATATTTGTTTTCTAGTGAAATAGGTCATTGGTATAGCTTCAACCCACTTTGTAAAGTACTTAGTGGTGGTAATGATGAATTTATGGCCATTGGATGAGGGTGGATGAATCTTTCCTATGAGGTTGAGTCCCCACTACGAGAAAGGCTAAGGAGTAGTGACAAGTTGTAGCTCATGTGCTGGAGCATGTATCAAATCCCCATGTTGTTGACATTGTAGACATCTCTTAGCAAATTGTTGTGCATCTTGTTCCATGGTTGGCCAGTTATATCTAGCTCTCAAGAGTTTCTTAGTAAGGCTAGGGCCAGTGGAATGCGAACCACAGACACCTTCATGTACCTTGCATAAGGCAACTTTAGCTTCTTCTGAGTCAAGACACCTAAGAAGGATATCATCGAGACTCTTACAGTATAGGGTTTCTCCAATGATGGTGTAATGAGAGGCTCGACAGATAAAGGTTTTGCATTTTGTGTTAGATAATTTAAATGGAAATGTACCATTGCGGAGATACTCATATAAATCCTCGTACCAATGAGAATTAGGACCAACAATTTCACATATAAGCTTAGATTGTGGGACTTCAAAAGATGGAATCAAAATTTATTCAACCAGAAACTCACATCTCTATACGTTAGTGGGCATATCTAGAAGAGATCTGATTGTAGCCATAGCATCTGCTATTTTGTTGTTTATCCTAGGGATTTGTTCAAATGTGATTTTGGAAAAGTATTTCTGGAAGTCATCTACCATCAACTTGTATGGGAGGAGTTTTTCATCTTTTATTTGATATTTGTCCAAAACTTGTTTGAGGACCAGCTGAGAATCTCCAAAAACTTGTAGCTGTTTGATAGCCCATTGTACAACCATGCATAATCTGGTGATCAAGGCTTCATATTCAGCACTGTTGTTAGTACAAGGGAAGGCAATCCTATATGATTTTGGTATACAATCACCTTGAGGGGTGATAAACAATATTCCAACTCTAAATCCATGTTGTGTATATGAACCATCAAAGTACAATTGCTAAACTACTGAAGGATATAGATTAAATAGCTCTTCATTAGGAAACTCAGGATCAATAGGATGTTCATATCTATCATTGGTGCTTCTGCTAGCTGATCATCAATCACTTGTCCCTTTATGGATTTTCAATCAACATATTCTATGTCAAATTCACTGAGAATCATTATCCCTTTTGCTAATATACCTGTGAGTATTGCTTTGGACACAAGATACTTGAGTGGATCAAATTTAGATATGATCTTAGTTCTTTGGTTCAACATATAGTGCCATAACTTTTGGGAAGCAAACACTATAGCTAAACATGCTTTTTCCATGGATGAATAATTAAGCTCATAGCCAACAAGAGTTATGCTGATATAATAGATAGCCTAATCTTTCCTAGAGTCATCATGTTGAGCTAAAAGGGCACCTAGGGTTGCTGTTGTTGAAGAAATTTATAGTAGCAATGGTTGATCAAGAACAAGAGGTACCAGTATGAGAGGTGTAGCTAAATATTTCTTTATTTGATCAAAATCTTGTTGGCACTTATCATCCCATTTAAAAGGTTCTCCCTTCTAGAGTAGGTGTTGAAAAGGATGACATTTATCTGCTAGTTGTGAAATGAACCTGTGGATAGATTGTAATTTACCTTGAAGACTATGAAGCTATTTCAAATTTGATGGTGGAGACATGTTAACTATAGCTTTTACCTTAGCTGGACCAACTTATATGCCTCTTAAAGATATGATGTAACCCAATAGCTTTCTAGAAGTCATCCTAGATACACATTTCTTAGTATTTAATCTCACTTGATACTTTTCTAGTCTGTCAAAGATCTGTTCTAATACTTTTAGATGACCTTCTCTGGTTTTTGATTTTCCCAAGATATCATCAACATAATCTTCCATTATGGTGTGAAAAAGATTGTGGAAGATAATAGTCATGGCTCGTTGCTATGTAATTCCTGCATTCTTAAGACCAAAATGCATTACTTGCCAGCAATAAGTACCCCATGGGCATATGAAAGTTGTTTTATGTTGATCTTTGGGAGTGATTAGAATTTGATTATAGCTAGAAAATCCATCCATTAATGATAACATTTCATGTCCTACTATAAGATCAACAATGATATCTATGCTTGGAAGTGGAAAATCATCTTTAGGGCAGGCTTTGTTGAGATCTCTGAAATCGGTGCAACAACAGATGCCCCCATTCGGTTTAGAAATAGGTACTATATTTGAAACCCATTTAGGATAATCAATAGGCCATATGAACTTAGCATCCAATAGTTTCTGAATTTCTACTTTGACCAAGAGTGTTGTTTGAGGATGCATTTTCCGTAGCTTTTGTTTGATAGGTTTTGCATTTGGAAATACTGCTAGATGATGTACCACAAGTGATGGATCCAACCCTGACATATCTACATAAGGCCATACGAAGTTGATTGATCTTTTCATGAAGCAAGAAGTGAAATGTGTTCTTTCCTGCTTTGATAGTGATGCTATTAGAAATGTGATCTTAGGATTCTATGTTGTACCTAGATTGATCTCTTGAGATTTCTCCACCAACAAGGGTGACTGTTCTTGATATTCTATGGTCAAAGGAAGGTCAAATCCTCCATCCTCAGGCACCTCAAAGAGGTTTTCAACCTCAGATACGTCTTTTATTTTTACTTTTTCATGGTCAAGAGGTGCCTTTTGGTTTTCACCTAGTGACCTTTCTTTTTTGATTTTATTTATTTTACTTTTGTGACTGAAGGATTTGACACCTCTACCAAAGTATGCTCACTGAGGTAGGTCCATCATGAAGCCCACTTTGTGATCTCCCAATGGTATACCTTTTCTTAGGCCCATGAACTCTGCTAAGGCTTCATCATTTTGAAATGTGTCCAGAATAGGTACCCCTTGTTGGTCCCAATCGACAAGGTCAGGATATACGAGTTGAAGGTCAGGTGATTTAGGTTGAGAGATAAAGGAGGTAGATGATAACATAAATATAGATAGGTCTTGGAATAGTTCAGTTATGTGGAAAGAAGAATCATCGATGGCATCATAATTAGAGGTCTCTTGTGCAAGAAAAGCTTTGGCTACCTCATTGAGAATATACTTAATGTCTGAGGAAGGTGGAACCTCCTTACTGTACCCTAAACCTTGCCTATTAAACTTCTTGGTGACAATGATAGGTTCAATAGGTCCTTGTCTGTGTGGTCCTAGACCTCCTTGTACTTTGTAACCCATGTTCTTGATGATCCAAAATGCATTGTTATAGCGTTCCACTTCTAAAGTGACTTGATCATTCTCATAAAAAAAGATCCAAGAGGATATGTCATCAATAGCTTCATCTTCTAGCATTCCTGATTTGATGAACATGGTTGGAGGAATGGTGATAGTAGCTTTGGATATTGATGGTTGACCATAGGATTTAGGTGATAAGGGCAAGGCTCCTATACATCAAGATTCTTGTAGATTATATTCACTAAGCCCTTTCTCTTTATATTGAACATCAATATTGGGGATGGATTTACTAGTTGAAGGCTTATTCAAATCAAATGGATCAACATAGGATGTAGATGGATGGGCTTCGACATTGATGGGTATGTGATTAGGATTTTGATATTTGGCTTGGAAGGATCGGCAAAACTCAAATGGATTAGGATCGATAGGGATCGTGATTTCAACACCATTGTAGGGAGATTTTAGACATTGATGATATGTGGATGGAATTTCTTTCATGGCATGTATCCAAGGATGACCAAGGATAATGTTGTATGGAAATTCAATCTCTAGGACTTGACAATGGGTATCGGTAGTAACAAGACCAACCTGGATAGGTAGAAAGATAATTCCTTCAGATTATCTCTCTGCGTCATGATATGCTTTGATAGTTATACTCTTGGTAGTGTTAATGTGATCCTCAGAATATCCTAGTTATTTTACAAGCTTTAGAGAACATACATTTAACCCAGCTCCACCATCTATTAGTATTCATTTGACTCAGCATTGGTTTATGTAGACTTCGATGTGGAGAGCATCGTTATGGGATGGATTAGATGATGAAAGATCTTTGTCAGAGAAGGTTAGATGATAGGATGATGCAATACTCACTACCATGGATTGGAATTGTGTAGTATCAATATCATTTGGTACTGACGACTCTTGTAAAGCTTTATCTAAGATAGCTTTATGGGCAGGTGATATACACAGTAATTCCAAAATGTAAATATGAGCAGGAGTCTTACCTAGATGGTCAATGATATTGTATCCAGAGTTTGGGTGGACGATAGGTGGTGCTTCTTGGATAGTTACATGACCTCGACGGGTGGTAACAACACAATCAGGTGATTTTCCCCTTATGGTAGTGGTAGATATGCGAGCTTGTTCAATATGGCCAATGGTAGATGACTCATAGGTATAATGGACATTCTTCCCCGTATTAGAGGCACTTGCTTTATCGTGTGGTGGAATTCAATTCTTGAAAGCATCAAGGTCATAATTTGTCATTTGTTTTGGTGGATCGAATTGATTTCTCCTTGATCAATAAGATTTTGAATCAAATGTTTCAACTTCATACAACCAACTGTGTTATGTCCTTTCACTCTATGATAGTCACAGTATTCATTGTCTTTATACCAATTGGGCTTAAATTGTGGTTCTTTATGTGGTCTACCTTCAGGTAACATGATCTTGTCAGCTTGTACTAGCTTTTTGAGGACAGATTCAATAGGCTCTCCTAAAGGAGTGAATTGACATCTAGGTGATGGATTTGTTTTAGCTTGGTTTCTTGGAACAAAGGGTGTGCTCTTGGATGCTGCTTGGATATGGATGGGAGCCTTCACGATTTGAACATTCTTTGCATCAATAATGTCATCATTGACAAAATTTTTATTCTTGTTCCAAAAGAAAGATTTATCACTTGAGGATTGTCTATTGTCTTTTGTTTCCTTGAAGATCTTAATTAATCCTTTGGCAATTAAAGATTTTTCAATGTTTGTTAACTTAGATATGAGTTCATCAAAAGTAGTGGCACTTTGCAGCTGCAATTGAAATGATAGTTTAGGATGGAGATTTTGGACAAAGATATCGACTTGTTGTTTCTCAGGCATCTACCATGGGAGATTACTAGCCATATTTTGCCAACATTGGATGAAAGATGAGAAGGTTTCCCCATTTCATTGTTTGTTGTTGACAAGATCATTCATGGATATCTCATTTTCTATATTAAAAGAAAAGTGTGATGCAAATTTTCCTGCCAACTCTTTGAATGACTTGATGCTCGAAGGTAGGTGAGAAAACCATTCCATACCTTGTCCCCTGAGACTATGAGGAAATAAACGTAGAAGATATGTGTCATTATATGCAACATCAAGACAAACTACATAAAATGCTCTAAGATGATCATTTGGATCAACTTTTCCTTCGTATTTCTCAAATTATGGTATCTCAAAATGTGGAGGAAAAGGTATCATTTGAAGTGACTTATCAAAAGGATATGGGCATAGTTCCTCAAAGGAAAATATATTTTTTGTTTGGCTCATACTCATATTTACGACTTGCTATTGTAATTGATTGAATCACTGCTCAAAATTAGATGTAGATGGTTGTTTTTGTTGCATGGGATTTTGATGGCTTGGATGAGGTATTTGGTACACCAAAGTTTGATTTAGAGGATATTGTTGTGATGTATTATATGGCAGGGTGTATGTGTTTTGGCCTTGGTTATCAAATGATGGAAATGTGTATGAGTTTGGTGATGGAGTAATGTTTTGAATTTGTATTGCATGTGAACCAAAGGATGGATTGATGTAGGACATATGTTGGTTGATGTTTGGTGGAACTTGGGATATGACAGGTTGATTGGAATAGGATATGTGAGGGTTGGAGGTTGACGGAACTTGGGACACAGAAGGTGGATTGGCATAGGATATGTGTTGGTTGGATGATTGTGGTCCAAGTGAAAGGAGTTGATCAACATATGATATGTTGGAATGTTCTCGTGATCCAAAAGGTTGGTCAATAAATGATGTGTTAGGATTGGATAGCACATGCGATGTTTGGAGTAGACTCATAGATGATGCATTGAGATGGGAAGATACATTAGATGGTTGGGATGGTTCAACATGAGACACACTTGGATTAGAAACTTGAGGTGCTTGTGACACATGCAGAGGAGGTATATTCATGGAAGAAGGTAGCATGGGATGCGATACATGAGATGGATTAGCATGTGGCACACTTTGATTAGAAAATTGAGGTGCTTGTGTCACTTGCGGAGAAGTTATATTGATGGGAGAAGATGGAGTGGGATGAGATGCATGAGATGGATTAACATGTGGCACATTTTGATTAGAGAATTGAGGTGCTTGTGACACAAGCGAGTTGATCATGTAAGATGGTGTTAACAAAGGCTCTATTGATGTGGGAACATTTGGTTGGCTCATTGTCGTGGATGTAGAGGATGCATGGGATGGATATGTGGATTGATTAGTCAAAGATGGTGTTTGGATGTTGTGTGTAGATGTTGTGGGTTTAGTGGACATGGTAGTAATAGCCTTTGGGTTTCCCTAGCAACAACGGTATCATTGATTGGGTCTTGTTTTCGAATTGCAGATATGTCAAAGTCACTTGGCAATTTGGCTCCTCCTTAAACTAGTTGTAAGAGAAATCTATCAAGATTAGACTTTAAGAACCTATTGATGGTTTGTAAAGTCTCAAAGTCTTCTAACTCCTCTAGATCATCTTGAGATTCTTCATAGGTAGATTGAGCAAAATGATATTGTGGTGCTTGAGTTGATGATGAAGGTTCAATAGTATAGCCCAAGGGTACAAACATATTAGCATCCATTCCAGTCATGAATTTTAAGGCATCCTTAAGAGGCATAGATTGAATTTATTTTAGGTTAGCCTCCATAGATACCTTATATTGACTCCTAGTTTGAGGCATTGGTTGATGATGGATGAGATTGTTGGACTTGTGTGACAAAGTTGAGACTCTTGGATTGATTGATTGATGGTTGGCTTGATCAATTGATTGGATTGCTAATTGGTTTGGATAGGATGGATTGATTGATTTGGATAAGATGGATTGATTGATAATTGATTGCTTGATTGGTTGGTTGGATTGATTGATTGATTGGTTGGTTGGATTGATTGGTTTGATTGGATTGCTGATTGATTTGGATAGGATGGATTGATTAATGATTGATTGTTGGATTGGTTGGATTAATTTGGATTGGTTTGATTGGATAATATTATATCCCAAGAGATAGACTCATGAACTCAAGGGTAGACCAAATTGATTGTTGATGATGATATAGCCCAACTCAAAAGGAACTACTCTCTTAAGCTGGAAAGGATTGCTGTGATATGATCAAAAGCTGGATAGTGACCAAATCCAAAGGATGATGTTGATTTGATTGATTGCTTGATGTTGATGGTTGTTTTAGAGTCTCAAGAGGATGCAAGGGCTCTAAAAGTCTAAAATACGATGTGATTAGGCTGAATAAGATGAGTGTTGGCTGTAGATGATAAGTGTATTGTCTAAAAACTGATGGAAAATCTAATGATTGACTGGGATGAGATTTTGGACTGGATGACTGGAAAGAGTTTGTAGATTGCTAGAGGCGAGATTATACCAAGCAGAGGCAAGTTAGGATAGCTCAAAAGTGACTCAAGATAATCCAAAGGTGTGATTTTGTTGATCAAAGGTAATTTTCTGTAGCTCAAAGGTGACTATATATGATGCAAAGGCAACGCAACATAAGTCAAAGGTGACTGTATGATGATTAGAGGCAATTCAGGATGACTCAGAGGTGAGTTTCTGTTATTCAAAGGTGACTGGATATGATGCAAAGGTGCAGATGGATAGTGCAAAGGTGAGTTTCAATGACAATGTTTGGTTTTTGATAGGTAATTGGCAAGAGAACACATAGCAAAGACACAATCAAAAGGTTTTGGATGACTTTGATACAAAATCAGGGTAAAAGTCTGAATGAGGGCCTAGATTAGCCCAAAATTTTTCACGAGTCTTGATAAATTTGAAAACACTTGTAAGCATGTACAACCTAGGCTGGAAAGAGGATACTACTTGTTGAGTCCCTACTTGGATTACTCCATACTAAGATAAAACAGATAGCTAGAGATATTGGTGACACTAGCTCCCCCACCATGGCACAAGCACACCAAATCTCTTACCCTAAAGATCTGTAGATCTTATAAACTGAGGGATTTTCTGTCTCTACAATGAATAGTATGTATAGGGCAACTTTGAAGGTCCAACCTCCTGCACTAGCAAGCAAAAAGGTTTTTTGGCCTCTACAACAAGTGGTTTCTAGTAATGGTTCGGGGGACCGACATGTTACGAGCATCTAGCAAGCTACTTAAAGCTTTAACTAGTCTTACTAGGAATCTCATATACACAAGGTATGCCTCCTTTCAAACTAGCACTGTAAGATAAGTGCTAATGCTGTTTAGACTTGGCTTTTGCCTATCCTCTTTTATATAGCGTACCAAACGAAAGTACCACTTGAGGTCATTCCCTTGGGGTGAGTACCTCTTTTCCCATCGAGGTAGGCCTCTCTAAAGATAATAACAAGTTCTCTTACCCCCAAGATCCATTTGATAGGCAAGGGGAGAGGATACTTTTTTTTATTAGCTTAGGGATCTAACTAATGCAACACACAAACAAGCAAAACAAACAAAGCAAACAAGTTCTTTTTAAGCACCAAATGAAATGTTCCTAAATTAGTGAAAATAAGGTAAATCTTCGACTGATTGACCTGCAACAAATTTGTTAGTAGTTTCAGATCCACCTTTCTTTGACAATCAATAAAAAGATGCACCAATAGATGTTAGCTTCAAATAAACCTAGATTGCAATAGTTCAAACCAAAAGCGATGATACAGGGTGCAAAAGTGATTAATAGCAAATCAAAAGCGACTATATTTTACCAAAGGTGATCTTCTGTCGCTCATAAGCAATCCTGGGCTATGCAAAGGTGATCCGACATTACATAAAGGTGATTTTTTGTCATCCAGAGGCATTCAACTATCTAAAACCTGTAAAACTCAAATAACAGAGCTAAACAAATGATCATACAATGGATATATAAAGCCCTGATAAGCCAAAAAGATGAATTTATTGAATCAAACCTATATCATGCAGCCAAAACATAAGAGATCCAATGATGTGATATGATTAGGTCAAAAGATAAACCAAACCCCAAATAAACTAGCTTGAGGATAAAAGAGACAGTTATCGTTAGCAAATAAACCATCTTGCAACCCAAATCAGTCTCACTAAGATTGGAGAAAAACCCTGCAAAGAAAGATTATCAATAAAACCCTAATGTAACCAGAGGTGACTCTTAGCCAACCAAAGGCAATCAAATGCAGACTATAGGCGACAGAAATCTGTTCAAAGGTGATTTTCCACAGACCAAATGTGATTTTCTACCGATTAATTGTACTACTCCATACCTAGACTTCAAAAAATGATTTTTTAATGAAAACTCAATCAAGGACGTGAGTCCCACTAGGTGTGCCAGAATGTGTGAGCAAGAAAAATTAGGTTAACAAGATCAAGCATTACCATCAAAACCCAATCCTACCATCTTCAAGAAATCTATCTAAAGGACACAAAATGAAATAAAATCAAAGAACAATGTCACCTAGATTATATGGATTCCTTGGTTGAATGTGGGTTGCTTCTCAATAGTGAACAAATATAGTTGCCAAAGCTGCCATGATGATAAATGATATGCTCAAAGTGCTTAATGGATGCTTAATGGATGCGATATGCATAAGGTGATAATATGGACGCTAAAGAGAGTTTGTGTGTTGAAATGAAATGAGAGGGTGTATATATAGTTCTCAACTTGGGCACCCAAAGATGCCTTTCCCTTATGCAAAGATGCCAACTGACACTTGTCATCACTTGTCATAGGAATCTCCAAACTTGGCCCTTACGCGTCGTAGATTCTGTCATATGGAATATTGCCTTCCACATACCAAAGATGCCGACACATGGTAAATTAATGCCACCTCAATATGGGACTCCCAAATCCATGTAGGATTGACTTGACCATCCAAGTCACATTCCAAGTAAGCTGACATTCCAAGTAGGCAATAATTAAATATATAATTAAATTACCAATGCTAGGAAATTGCAAAGGTTGAGACACCTTAATTCCAAAAATTCTCCCACTAGTCAAACACCTTACAAGAGCCAAAAGAAATGACAAGATTTAACTGCTATAGGCTGAGAGGCCCATAGACTCTGAACACCATCTGAACTTCTCTATGCTCACAGGTTTAGTCAATACATCTACAACATTCTTCAAAGTATCCACCTTTTCCAACAACACCTTCCCATCTTCTACCATATCTTAGACAAAATGAAACTGAACATCAATGTGCTTTGTTCTAGTATGGAAGTTAGGATTCTTTGCTAAGCAAATCACACTCTAACTGTCACAATGGATAGTAATCTGTCCTGCATCAAAACCAATATCTGAACACAACCTCTTAAGCCAAATGGCTTCCTTACAAGCATGAGTTGCTGCCATATACTCAGCTTCTATCGTGGACAAAGCAACCATAGGTTGTCGCTTACGCATCCAACTAATAGCACCACCAAACATGGTAAACACATAAGCACTGGTGGATCTCTTGCTATCAATGTCACCTACCCAATCAAAATCCACAAATCCACGAATACTCATAGAATGCTAAGGTCTAGTAGGATAACCATGATAACATAAGGAATACTCAGAAGTACCCCTCAAATATCTGAACACTCTCTTCACTGCATCCCATGTACTCGTACAAGATTAGCCATAAAATGACTAAGGACTCCCATACAAAACTAGCATAAGGTACTCTGCTCATATCCTTTGTCTCAGAAGGAGACTTTGGACAATCATTCACGGATAACTTTTTCCCCAATGAAATAGGAACACTCAATGGGCTACAATCTGCCATGCTGAATCTATCCAACAGTCTTCACATACTTACTTTGGCTTAACCAAAGTTTTCTATTTGCTCTGTCTCTTCTGATTTCCATTCCCAGAATGTACCTAGCTGCCCCTAGATTTTTCATCTCAAACTGTGCTGAAAACTGAGACTTCAAATCAGAAATCATTTTCTTACCATTCCCAATCAGCAACATATCATCAACATATAGTGCAATAATGAGAATATGATCATTGTCAAACTTATAATACACACAATGATCTGATTTCAATCTCAGATATCTAATTGACAACACAAAGAGATAAAACTTCAAGTACCACATCCTAGGAGACTGCTTCAAACCATACAAAGACTTTTTCAACTTGCAAACCAAATTTTCTTTACCTTTCTCTATGTAATGCTCTGGTTGTGACATGTAAATCTCTTCCTCCAAATCACCATGAAGGAATTCTATCTTCACATCCATCTACTCCACCTCTAAGTCATAAGTAGCTGCAAGAGATAAGAGGAATTGAATAGATGTCAGCTTTGCAACAGGAGAGAAAATTTCACCATAATCAATTCCCTCCACTTGTGAATACTCCTTCACAACCAGTCTGGCCTTGTACTTTTCAACACTGCCATCTGTATCAAATTTCTTCTTGAACACCCATTTGCATCCAACAAGTTTCTATCCATCAGGCAAAGGTACCAAGTCCCATGTTTTATTCTTTTCCAAAGAAGCCATCTCATCCTCCATGGCCTCCTTCCAGGAACCTGCATCTTTCATGTCCATAGCCTCTGACATAGTTCTAGGCTCATCAGTGTTAGTAAGCAAAGCAAAAGCACAGCTAGAATCAAGCAATGAATAACCAAAGCTATTAGGTTGCTTTCTTGTTTGTGTAGACCTCCTCAATGACTGAGGTTGAGGTTCTACTTCTTCTTCTAAAATTTCAGAGCTGCTAAAGCTCTCCTCATCATCAAGTTTGTTGAGTACATATGTCTTAGATTTACAGCTATCAGCAAGAGTCTTAGTAATCTCATTGTTCATAGTGGGTTGTTCTTTGTATCGGCAAGACGTGAACTATCGGTGTGATTTGAGAGACTATCATCGATGGTGTGTGTTATTCTGATGGTGGTTGGTGTCAGTGAGAGTCATTCTGATAGAGAAAGGTCATCGGTATGGAAATCACTATCGGCCCAATTTTGAAGTGTCGTTTTGATATGTTGAGTCACTCCGATGGAGGTTTGGGTGATCGACGTGATAAGTGACATCAGCATGGTTGGAAGATGTCTCTCTAGTACTTCATGTTACACCGATGAAGGTCTTGGCATCAGTGTGAGAAGCATTGTCGGTCTGAGTTTTGGAAATCCTTTCGATGGTAAGTGTCTCTCTAATGAAGGTTGGTGTCAGCAAGATCTCTTCGATCGGTGCAGTGTTGAGATGTCACTCTGATGAGATTGGTCTATCCAATGGTGTTTGGCATCGGTAGGAGGAATTATGTCGGTGAAGTAGGATGAAGTCACATCGAAGGTCGTAGTCTCTCCGATGGTTCGTTGATGATTGACCAGCTGGGGTTGTCGGTGGCAAAAGCGTCGACGATAGACTTTCCGAGTGGTCGTGTGTATATACTACGGCTACAACCGATGTCTAGTGCATGTGGGACTAATGAGTCCTCTTGAATGTGAATAGTCACATGGCAGTTTGGATGGTTGGACTGAGCATAACTAAATCAATTGGTTGCTCAGACAGTTAGACAAGTTTGGAGAGAAATAGTCTTGGATCGATAGAGTGAGATAGAGAGTTAAATCTAGTTAGCTCTGCATTCTTCTTTGGGGAAGTCCTATGCTGTATGTTATACGCAACATGATAACAATATGTGAAGGGACTGAACTGAGAAAAGAAGAAACAGAGGTCGAGAAGTGAGCGAGTACAGAGTTCAGGTGTAAGGTGATGTTCTGTACTGTGTGCTATCTGTGGCATGATAACAGTATGAAAGACTAACCCGAGTGCTAGAGAACTTTGTGCAGCGTTATGCTGTCAGTTATTCTTCCAGAGGAGAAAGATGTAAATCTCCATGAGAGGCTTAGTGCCTGAATTGTATTGTAACTATATTTTCTGTTGCTGAATAATACAATGGCGATCTGGGCTTTTGGAGTGTGGGTTTTTTAACCCGTAAGGGTTTTCCCATGTAAATCTGTGTCTTATGTACTGTCTTTCATGTTTAATATTTTTGCTATTGAAATTAGATCTTGTTGCTTGTATTGCCTCTAAGGGTCAATGCTGGAAATGTACTACATCTATTTATGCTTTGTGGCATAGTTGTGCCTGTTTTTGAAGCAATTGAAAAGAATTTAAATCTTTTGAAGACACCACTGTTCTTAGAAATACGTTCTAAGATGCTATCATTTCCTTACAAGTGGTATCGGAGCTTTCTTCCGGGATCTGCTTTGTTTCTCACATATGTACATTTGTGTGCTGGATGTGTTTGCATGTAAGAGTTCTTGGTGTATAAGGTCTGGGTATTCCTTATGTGATGATTTCTCAGTGTGACAGGCTTAAGGAAATCTGAAGGAATTGTCTAGTGTTTTGATCCTTGTTTTGAGTGAAGTCTAGCAGTTGATCTTGTCTTCATGTTACAACAGGCGCTTGAAGGATGGTGAAGATGGAGGAACTGGAGCTGGTCATATTAAAATGATGTGATTTGAGGCTCCTAGTTGGCAGTGATATAATCCTGATGCATGGGGTGGAATATTTTACTCTATGGTTGAGATGTAGCAAATCTCTGTATTGGGTGTTTGTGTGAGAGGCTCCTTGATGATATGGAGAAGCTTGGGTTGTTTTTCAACTATGGAGAAATGTGCTTATGCTGGGTGTTTTGTCCTAGTATTGGAAGGCATAATTTTTTGTTACCCTGATTGCATGTAGGCTATGGAGTTGATCATTGGATGGTCTAAGAGATTCTAAAATAACCTATCTCCCTCGGATGCATGTGCATGTTGGTGGTTGTGGAGTTGGCCTACAAGTGGGCTTGAAGTTCCTGAACTGTTGTTTCCTTTAGTGGATGCTTTGTACTTGCATGTCTTAGAATCATGTTCCTTGGTTTTGAGGGGTTTCATAGTTTTCCTAAAATCTATGGTTATGCATATTCATGATGGTCCATTTTTTTGGTTTAACCGTTATGATGTTTCTTGATTCATATTCTTGGACTTCCAGATGTGAAGTGGGTATGGATGTGCATGGGTGTTTTTGAAACATAGTGGTTTTGCAGGTTTTACACGGTCAAGAGAAAAACATGTGGTTTTGTGAAGCTACAGTTAAGCTATTTCTAGACCCTGGCTTTTGGGGTGTTGCTAGATGATATAGTTGCAATTTTGCATGCATGCTTCGTGCATGGTGTGAGGAGGTGAAATGCTTTCTCTGCATGGGAGTGCTAGTAAGTGATATGTCACTCAGTATTTCTATGGTAATGCTTCTGGTTTTCTATACTATGGTGCTCAGGTTGTGGACATGTTTGGCAAATCAGATTTGTAAGTAATCTGATGCTTGAGTCATGTTGTCTACTTTGTTATCTATTCCTTGAAATCTTAGTTCTACAGTTTCCAGTATGATAGTGAGTTTGCATGGCACATTGGTTGGATCTATGAGTTATGTAGTTTTGTGGGATGATCACCTATTAAGCTACAGTGAGATGACTCGGATGTGGACTGTCTTTATCCACCAGATTGTTTCAGTGTTAATGCAGATTTGTTAGTTGGCCTAGTCTATGGTCACTTGTGCATTGGTGTGACTATTTTGGGATGAGAGGATGGATGTTGTAGAGTACCTGAATAGTTGGTTATGGAGACCTATAGCATGTATATTACAATGTCATGAATAACTTGGATTCATAGGTTTGTGTAAGCTATTGACAGTGATAGTGTATTTCCTTGGTTTGGAGATCTTGGTGCCACTTGGTTTTATTGTCACATGGACATGTTAATGTGTGGACCTGGAAGATTTTCAAATGAGAAGGTGTTTGGTCATGTTGCTTGGAAAGCTCGGTTGCCACAGTTCAGTGGGAGCTTTAGCAATGACTGCAGATTCATCACTTAGTGGTGAATGATCTTCTTTAGTGTTGCATATGTTACTAGGAGGAGCTCTTAGATCATGTTGCTGTAGAAGGGTTCTTTTGCATTTGCAGGGGCACTATTTGAGAATGTGTAACATCTTGGAGCCATGAAGGAGTCACTTAGTCTTTGGTTGAGATGTTGGTGGTGCTTGACAGGTGATGTTGGTTTAGAGTTTTGGTTTGCTTCATGTCATGATATTTTCTTGAATTCTGCATTTGAGTTTTGGCATGATACATTGCTCTTGAGACCATGGTTATGTTCACTTGGAGCATGGAATCTCCAAAGGGGGATGGTAAGATCATGATGTCATGATAAGTTCCTGATTTAGATGATTGGAACTTTGACAGTGGTCTGGTGATTCTTTGTGTGTTGGGTGCATTGATTTTTTGCTTGATTACTTCATGTTGGTGCAGTGATGCATTTGGGGTTTAGCATGATATGATTATTTGCAGATGTCCATGGATACATGGAGAATAAGGTGAGACTGTATATGCTTTGCTTAATCAAAGTTTGCAGCAGGAAGTTCAAGGAGTCTTTACCTTGGTTGAATGTGAGTTCAACAAAAGATCTAGAGGAAATTGTTCTTGGAGAAAGTCATTGGGACTTGGATATCTTGGAAGAACATTCTCATTCCCACTCTTGGTCTACTCGACAAGTTTCACTTGAGAGGTATTGCCCATCATTTCTCTCAGGTGTTTTATGCTTCCTTTCATAGATATGGATCTTGAACTGTTGATATATGGTTCTGGAGGATTCATTGTGAGAGATGGATAGCATGATTAATCTCCTTGTGCATTTGAGTTTAAGATATCATTCATTGATGAGGATTGTTAGGAGATGGTTTATGGGCTGATTTACTGAAGTGGGAAATGGATTAGTTTGATCTTCTTTGGTTTGAGAGGCTTACATCCATGTTTAGTTGCATGATTACATATGCTGAATTTGATCTCTTGAGATTGAATGTTTGTTTGGGTGTTGTTATGCTATTCTCTTTGGGGTGTTTTGAAAGAGATCATACTTGACACAGTTGGCATTCAGAGGTGTATGTAGAGGGACTGTCTACAGGTATATGATGTGCAGTGTTACTCTCTATGGTCTTAGTTATTTTTCTGATGGTGTGTTTCACATTACATTATTTTGAGGTTTTGTTCGAAGCTGAAGTGATCACTAGTGTGTGATCATGTGCTTTCACTTATGTTCTTGGGTGATAGCATGAAGGTTCTGTTATCTCTTTCATTGTTGGGTGTGAAGAGCTTGAGAGATTTCTGGATTGGTGGTGAGATGTACAGGTTATTGATTTACAGATTTTGCATATCATGGTGGATGTTTCCTTGGTACTACATGATATTTACACTTTCTATGTGATGCTATTGGTGGACTTTGTATTCCATGATCTTTTTTTTTTAGATCTGCATTACCCATGCAGTGGGAGTTCTTGGATGTGTTTGGTCTTCTTCGACTAGTTGACACATGGAGCTTGTATTTGCAGTTGATGGGTGTATATGTAGGTGGCATGAGTTTGCTGATGAATACCTTCAAGGTATAAGTGATTGGATGTTTTAGCACTGGCTGTGTGTGCTATTTTCAGTCAAGTGGGTTTTGTTCAGTTGGATGGGTGTAGTCAGTTTTTTGATTGTTGTTGTTCTAGCTGATGTTCTATCTTGTTTCTGGAGGATGATTTCATGGCTATGTTCTGGAATCTTTGAAGTTTGTTATGTTGGATCTTCTGTGTAGCTTATGAGCATAGTGGAGTGAAGGAAGTATTAGCTATGGTTCTGTGACTTGGAGTGTTGATTGGTTCCTGTAAATCCTTCGTCAAGTGGGAGAATGTTGAGTACATATGTCTCAGATTTACAGCTATCAACAAGAGTCTCAGCGATCTCGTTGTTCATAGTGGGTTGTTCTTTGTATCGGCAAGACGTGAACTATCGATGTGATTTGAGAGACTATCATCGATGGTGTGTGTTATTCTGATGGTGGTTGGCATCGGTGAGAGTCATTCCGATAGAGAAAGGTCATCGGTATGGAAATCACTATCGACCCAGTTTTAAAGTGTCGTTCTGATATGTTGAGTCACTCAGATGGAGGTTTGGGTGATCGACATGATAAGTGACATCGACGTGGTTGGAAGATGTCTCTCTGGTACTTCGTGTTACACTGATGAAGGTCTTGGCATTGGTGTGAGAAGCATTATTGGTCTGAGTTTTGGAAATCCTTCTGATGGTGTCTCTCCGATGAAGGTTGGTGTCGACAAGATCTCTTCGATCGGTGCAGTGTTGAGATGTCACTCCGATGAGCTTGGTCTATCCGATGGTGTTTGGCATCGGCAGGAGGAACTGTGTCGGTGAAGTAGGATGAAGTCACACCGAAGGTCGTGGTCTCTCCGATGGTCCATTGATGATTGACCGGCTGGGGTCGTCAGCAGCAAAAGCATTGACGATAGACTTTTCGAGTGGTCGTGTGTATATACTATGGCTATGATTGATGTTTTGTGCATGTGGGACTAATGAGTCCTCTTGAATGTGAATAGTCAGACGCTGGTTTGGACGGTTGGACTGAGCGTAACTAAATCGATTGGTTGCTTGGATGGTTAGACAAGTTTGGAGAGAGATAGTCTTGGATCGATAGAGTGAGATAGAGAGTTAAATCTAGTTATCTCTGTATTCTTCTTTGGGGAAGTCCTATGCTGTATGTTATATGTAGCATCATAATAGTATGTGAAGGGACTGAACCGAGAAAAGAAGAAACAGAGGTCGACAAGTGAGTGAGTACAGAGTTCGGGTATAAGGTGATGTTTTGTACTGTGTGCTATCTGTGGCATGATAACAGTATGAAAGACTAACCCGAGTGATGGAGAACTTTGTGTAGGGTTATGCTATCAGTTATTCTTCCAAAGGAGCAAGATATAAATCTCCATGAGAGGCTTAGTGCCTGAATTGTATTGTAACTATATTTTTTGTTGCTGAATAATACAATGGTGATCTAGGCTTTTGGAGTGTGGGGTTTTTTACCTGTAAGTGTTTTCCCCATGTAAATCTGTGTCTTATGTTTTGTCTTTCATGTTTAATATTTTTGCTATTGAAATTAGATCTTGTTACTTCTATTTCCTCTAAGGGTCAATGTTGGAAATGTACTATGTCTATTTCCGCTTTGTGGCATAGTTGTGCATGTTTTTGAAGCAATTGAAAAGAATTTAAATTTGTCGAAGACACCATTGTTCTTAGAAATACATTCTGAGATGCTATCATTTCCTTAAAAAGTCTCACAGGGTCTGTCTGTTTAGTCTTCTCAGGGGTAGAAGGAAACTGAATTGCATCCTCTTTCTTTTCTATCTGTTCTGGCTGTAAAACAATTGAAGATGGTGTTAGCTCTCTGAAGATAACACTTTTTCTATACAACACCTTTTTAGCCATAGGATCCCAAATCTTGTATCCTTTCACACCAACACCATAGCCAATGAAGATACACTTAACAACCTTGTTCTCCAATTTAGACCTTTTCTCCCTAGGCACATGTGCATATGCCTCACAACAAAAAACACAAAGATTTCTAACTGAAGGCTTCTTACCAGACCACACCTCCATAGGTGTCATACCAACAAGAGCTAATGTAGGAGATCTATTTACCAGATAGCAAGCAGTGGCTACAGCTTCAGCCCAAAACTTTTGTTCAAGGCTTGCTCCACTAAGCATACTCCTAGCCCTCTCCATCAGTGTCCTGTTCATTCTCTCTACAACTCCATTTTGCTGCGGGGTGTATGGAGTTATCTTATGTCTTTCAATCCCTTGCTTTTTATAGAACTTATCAAACTCTACCGAACAAAACTCACCATCATTATCAGTTCTCAAACACTTTATCTTTTTACTAGTCTAATTTTCAGCAAAAGCTTTAAACTCTTTAAACTGACTAAAGACTTCAGATTTGCTTTTGAGAAAATAAATCCATGTCCTTCTACTATAATCATCTATGAAAGATACAAAATATATAGATTTGGAAGTCGAAGGAACACTAACAAGACCAAACACATTAGAATGAATAAGATCCAATACACCAGAAGACTTATGAGAACTAGAGTAAAACTAAACACGGTTTTGCTTTTCATATATGCAATGTTCACAAAAGTTGAACTCGAGATTACAATCATTTAACCCCTCTACGAGGTTTTTATTTTTCAGGGTTCGCAAACCCTTATCACCAATGTGGCCATATCTCATATGCCATAACATTGCCTTTTCAACAGGAAGTTTAACTTCCAAAGCATGTGCACCATCAGAAAGTGTTACAATAGATTTCTTCACTGCTTGTTTAGATGGTGGGGATGAAGTGACTGCAACTCTTTTCTTCGAGTCAGAAGAACTATTGCACTATGAAGTGCATGCCTCTAGCTAAAACAAATTACTTCTCTGAGTACCCTTCGCAAGCACCATAGACCCTCTAGTCATCTTGCATCCATCCTTCGAAAAGACAACCTGTACACCTACATCATTCAACATACTTACAGAAAGCAGGTTCCGTGCCAAGCCTGGGATGTGCATAATCCTAGTGATCCCCTTCACTTGTCCATCAGGGAATCTAATAGAGACTCTTCCATGACCAACAATCTTCAGATGAGAATCATCACCCAAGTACACTCTTCCACCATCGAACTCTTCATACTTCATGAACCAGCTTTGATGTGAGGTCATGTGGAATGATGCACCATAATCTATCAACCACACATCATCAGATGCATGGGTGGCCAGGGCTGCGATGAAGGCATCACCATCATCTTGTGACTTGTCAGAATCTAAATCTAGGGTATTCTTCTTTTTCTTTTTCTTTTCCTCTTTGCATTCCTTTCAGAAATGCCCAGATTTACCACAGTTCCAAAAGAGAGCCTTGGACTTTCTAGGAGATTTGGATCTCCCATGGGATTTGGATCTGCCCTTATCAACTTTCTTATCTTTCTTTTTCCCTTTCTCCTTGGGTCTTCCACGAACCACAAGAGCCTCTTTGGCTGCCTCAGAAGACTTTCTTTTCATCTCTTCAGATAACAACAAAGATACCACTTCATCCATTGTGAAAGTGGATGTGGTGCTTCCAATAGCCATCACAAGATGATCCCATAAGTCTGACAAAGAACAAAGCAAGGTCATGCAAAGATCCTCCTCCCCCATCTTCACACCAACTGATGTCAATTGTGCAATTAATATGTTGAAGTCATCCAGGTGATCTGCAATAGATCCTCCATCCTCCATCTTTAGAGAATACTTCTTTCTTAGAAAAAGTTTGTTCACCAAGGATTTAGCCTGATAAACATCACCCAACTTCTTCCAAAGGTCTTTTGTGCTCTTCTCCTCATGGACATTCAACATGACAGAATCAACTAGACTGAGTCTTATGAGACCCTTAGCCTTTTGATCTTTGAGACCCTAATCAGCTTGTGCCATAGTAGCTAGTTTTACACTAGATATGGTCTCTCATAGGTCACGATCAACAAGCATGTCTTCCATCTTAAGTTTCCATAACTCAAAATTATTGCCATTGAATTTCTCCACCTCTATTCTTTTGGATGTGCTAGCCATCTTCTTGCTGCAACAAGATCACATAATACTCTACACAAACTCCCACTCAATTGAAGATTAGCTCAAAAAACCCCTACCCAACAACTAGGATCACAGGTGATCAAGCTCTGATACCAATTGAAAGGAAGCAAGGTACACAGAACACACTTCCTACACCAATCTAATGAGAAGAATGGAGTGCAAATTCATTTAAATCCTTACAATTGCAGAAATATTAAACTAATAACATTAAGATTATAGTAGCAACACAACACAGAAAGAAGGTGACACAAGATATACCGTGGGGAAAACCTTTTCAGGTAAAAAACCCCACACTCTAAACCTACACAATGTATTATCAAAACAACAATAGTTTACAATACACTTGCAATGCAAGTCTTCCAAGAGCTCACAAATGTCAATTCTAGAGTTATACGGTAGCATAACAGTACCTGTAAAAACACTATGCAACTACAACTCCAAACTATGCATTTTATAGAGATTACAAGGTATATCTTGAGAGCATCTTGGGATAGGCATCCACCTTGGCCACATGGCCATTTTCAGCATCAAAGGACACTTGTCCTTGCTGTCCTTACATCCCTTACATCTGTCATACATGACAAATCTGACTTTCCCAATGTAGAGCGCTCCAAGCTAAAAATAGACTATGACAGATTCTCTTACGCAACTTACAACTGTCATAAAATTTGCCCACAATAACAATCTTAAATGTTGTAAGAGAATCCATCATACAATGCTAAATATAGTATATTCTACTTACAACATATCATAGCCCAACTTGGACATCCAAAGATGCCTTTCCCTCATGCAAAGATGCCAACCGACACTTGTCATCACTTGTCATAGGAATCTCCAAACTTGGCCCTTACGCATCATAGATTTTGTCATATGGAATATTGCCTTCCACATACAAAAGATGCCGACACATGGAAAATTAATGCCACCTTAATATGGGACGCCCAAATCCATGTAAGATTGACTTGACCATCCAAGTCACATTCCAAGTAAGCTGACATGTCACCATGCCACCTCAACTATGTGACCAAACTGAATGTGCAAGTAATTACAATATTAGGCAATAATTAAATAAACAATTAAATTACCAATGCTAGGAAATTGTAAAGGTTGAGACACCTTAATTCCCAACATTAACTAGGATAAACAAGCTTCTAGGGGGTGCCCCAATATACATAAGGTATAGAGGATAAATTTGTGAACAGGGGTGCCAATCTAACCAAGTACCAACCAACACAAGTCTTGGTGGATTGAGGATCTTGGGGTTTTTACAAGGGGAGATGGGGTCCTTCCTTTGAAGTGAGTCTTTTGATTCTCGCAATTCTTATATACCACACCATAAAACATGGTTGAGGTTATCCCCTTGGTGATGAAATCCAAGGCAGTCCCCCTAGAGGAAAGAATCCAAGGTTCTTTTGATCACCCAAGATCACATGAAGCACAAGGGGAGAGCATACACACCAAGGACCTTGGGATTGACAATAAAAAAAGAGAGTGAGAGAAGATTTTTGATCCCCAAGATCACCAAATGGTTTGAGGGGAGAGCATACACCTTCTAACACCCTAAGACAAAGCAAACAAGTTCATTTACCCCTACATTAATTTAATGCCTAAATTAGTGGTAAAAATGGTGCTTTGACTTCTGAGGCTATAAACAAATGTTAATAGTTTGATATTTTGGTCTTGGATAGTTGATATGTGCTACAAAACAAATATTAGTCCCACCAATTTGTAAAAAAGGTTAGCAAATCAAAGGCAACATAACAGGGTGCTAAAACAAACTGTTTTAGCGCCGACAGAGCCAGGCGCTGAAATAGAGCATCTAAGTGCTAATATAGAAAAACCTAGGCACTAATCTAGACCACAAAAGTTTTAAAACATAGAACTAAGTGCTAAAATATAAGTGATAGGTGCTAAAATACAAAACATTATACCTGCTATGAGGGTGCTAATGTTAGATGGCTAGGCACTGAAGCGAGTTGGAGAGTATGATGGCTTGTAAATTTGATTAATCCTACAAAATTAGAGAGCTACAATCCTACAAATGTGTTGTTAGATATGTTAGCCCAGTATAAAGCCAACTAACTTGACATTTAAAACCTAAAATTCTAGGAAAAACAAGTTCAACTATGCCAAAGACTAGGTGCTAATATGAAGGATCTAGCTGCTAAAGTCAGTAGGTTGGGCATTGAATCATGCAGGCTGGGCATTGATTAGTAGAAATCATGACCTGAAAGGTAGAAAATAGGTGCTAAAGGGTCGTCAAGGGTGCAATAGGGTTAGGCACTGAGGCTGACTATCTGGATGTTGAAACTTGTTGTCTAGGCGTTGCTCAGCGAAAACGCAATGTTGTTCTGACATGCACAAGAGAAAACAAGACAAAAAGAAAACTAAAATGATGTGTTAGGGTGGTGAGGGTCCCACCAGGCATGCCAATAATATATACAATTGAGAGTGAACTATCCTAAATAAGCCAAAGTGAATTCAACCTATTCACAATGCATTGCAACCTCAAGATTAGACTAAAGAGCTATGCAAATAAACTATCCTAATTGCACCCTAATTGATCATGCAATGCTCTTGATGTGTCCTAATTGCTATGATTTATACTGATTGCTATAGGATGTTAGTTTTCAAAGTGGCATAATTTCATTACATTCAAAGTGCTAGTTGAAAATGGATGGGGAGGGCTCAATTTATAGATTTTTGGAGGTGAGGATGGAGGGGTAGGATTGAATTGGAAGATCAAGGGCTCACATTGCTTGAGGATCCTCAAGAAAGGATAATTGGACAAGTGTCACAAAGAGGTTGGATGAGAAGGATGCTCCAATATTTGAGGGAAGATCAATGGATGAAATTGAATGGTTGAATAGAAGGATGGCTAGGATGAGGTAGGTGTATGACATGTAAGGACTCATTTATGAAAAGGTATGGCTTGAATTTTGTGAGAATTTTAAATTTGGTATGAGAGGACACATGGAATTTAAAATTAGGTGAATAGTGGAGGAACAGTGCCACATGGAATTTTAAATTTCATGAATAGTGACACTTAGAGTGGGTGCGAAGAAAATAGGACAAATGGAACTATTTGGAAGATTTGCCCATACTTCCAAAGTACCACTTGTCATGTACATTGAATGACAAGTGGACTTCTAGAAACATGAGGAGAAGTAATTGTAGGTTATTTTTAAATAACTCATGTACACATGAGTTGGATGAAAATAATGATTTTTGGGAGTGGACATGAACTATAGTCTTTAAAATATTTAATTTTTGGACTATAGTAGAAGAAGTTGATTTTTGGCAATGGAGAAAGGCAAGGAAATATTAATTAAAAATTATTTAATTAACATGTGTGTCAGATAGAATAGTGGGAATTATTAGATCTGGAAAGGTTTAGTGTGCGAATAATGGATGAAAATGGTTGTGACCATTTTCAGGTGTCTACAGATGGAATTATTCCTTAGAGGCTTAAAGGATCACATCAAATTCATGGTACGCATGTTATGTCCAAATTCTATGTCCCAAGCAATGATTATGGCAAGGCAGGTAGATATAAAAATTATGGCTAATAAAAGGCAAGGTTTTGTAAACATAAGAGATAGAAACACTCCTACACAGTTACTTCCTCAACCTACTAGATTGACACCACAACAAATTGAAGAGAAGAGAGAAAAAGGGTTATGTTTTAACTATGATAGAAAATATAGCTGAGGACATAAATGCACTAAAAATAAATTATTCTTTATTGAAGGGTCGAGTGAGGAAGAAGAGAAGGAACCAATATTAGAAGGTGACAATGAGTTAGATAAGGAATCAAGAGATACTTAACTAATCATTTCCTGTCATACAATTGCTAGAGTTAGCACCCCACAAACTCTCAAAGTGGTGGTTTTCTTGAAGAAAGAGAGGGTAATAATGTTGATTAACTCAGGAAGCACTCACAACTTCATCAACAAGAAGTTAACTACTCATTTGTATTATTTTATATATCGCACTCTAGAATATTAGGTCCAAATTATAGATGGGGGTATTGTTAGTTTTTCAGGAAAATGCCATAGCATTAAATTAACCATGGGAGAATATCGACTTGATTGTCCAATGTTTGTTATTCCCATGGGTGTAGTAGATATAGTGTTGGGAGTAGAGTGGCTTACTACATTGGGGATAATTGAGATGAACTTATAGTAGCTATTCATGATATTTCACTTAGAGGGAAGGATAATTGAACTAAGAGGGTTGTATTCCAAGTCCCCACAAATGGTAAGCTCTTATCAAATGCAAAAGATGCTTAAAAAGGGGACTAATGGATTTGTGGCCCAATTATTTTCATTAGCAGGCTATTAACCAAATGTTCCTATCTAGCAAGATTTGCAACCATTTATAGATCGTCACTCAATGGTTTTTGGGGATATGCCTAAAGGATTGCCTCCTAAAAGAGATCAGGATCATGCCATTTGATTAGTACCAGGGAGCCAACTACCCAACATCAAGCCTTATAGGTACCCATATATCCAAAAAAGTGAGATTGAGAAGATAGTTCAGGAGATGCTAGAGGCAGGTGTTATTAGGCATAGCCAAAGTACCTACTCATGTATCATGGTGATGGTGTGTAAGAAGGATGACACTTGACACATGTGTCCCAACTATAGAGAGTTAAACAAGTACACCATCAAATACAAGTTTCATATTCTAGTCATTGATGATTTTCTAGATGAATTGAATGGAGTTATGTTTTCTACAAAACTTGATCTTAGATCAAGTTATCACCAAATTTAAATTAAGGAAGAAGATATTATCAAGACAACATTTAGGACTCATGAATGTCATTATGAGTTTTTAGTGATTCCATTTGGTCTTACTAATGCTCCCTCTCCATTTCAAAGTTTAATGAATACTATCTTTAAGCCATTTTTAAATAAGTTTGTATTAGTGTTCTTTGATGATATATTGATTTATAGAAAAATATGGGAAGATAATTTGAATCATGTAGATCAAGCATTACAAGTTCTCAAACATCACCAACTTTATGCTAAACCTTCTAAGTGTTCTTTTAGTCTCAAAGAGGTGGAGTACTTGGGTAACATAATGTCACATGGAGTAAGGGTTGATCCTAACATAATCAAGGCTATGATAGAGTGGCCTATTCCTAATTCCATTAAGAACTTGAGGGGTTTCCTAGGACTCACTGAATATCATAATAGATTTGTGAAGAACTATGGCCACATAGCTAAAAGGAAAAATTATAGCAATAAAAAACATTTCCACAAAATCCCATGAGAGATAAATATGCAAACAAATTGTAATGTAGAAAAGAGAGCACAAGCCTAAAGAGTTAAACTAGTTCATCCCTCTTCGATAAGACATTGAGGAACAAACCTATTATGTTGGAAAAATGCACCCTTGGGGGCTTTTTCCTTTTAAGGTTTAGCTCCTGGGTCTTTAGATTGCATTTAGAGCATCTTGCATGGTAATTCAGACCCCCGATGAGAAAACCCTTGGGCCTTGTGATAAATAGGACCTAAGGGGGACTATTTTCATGATCTCGGAACAAAGACAGGGGGTGGACTTGGGTGCTAGTGCCCTAGTCCAGCCCTATTTTGGGTCTTCCCTAAATTCAAATGTTGGGGTTGTGACAGTTATTTGGGTCCTAGGTTGACATCAAAAGTTTTAATTATGAATTTCTTAGTGGGAATCTTTGTAGTTGCATATATAAGGATGTGTAGGTTATCATTTAGAAACTAGAAGATGTTTATGATTGTGAGCTATTGGCGTACTTGTGATTTTCATTGTGTTGCAGAGCATAGCATTGGTATTGTGTTTGTTTTTGCAGGTTGGATTACATCTTCTCCTCATGGCATTGAAGAGCATCTTCCTTCCATGAGAGCTTCATCATCAAGGTGACATCTGTTGTGTTTTATTATCATTATCATTTGGATTTTGGCCTCTATCCCATAAGGATACGCACTCTCTCTAATAATGGTGTTAGAAAGACTTGAATGTCTCTCTGGGGCTTGACCGAGGCAAGCCTCTAAACACCACAACCCCCTCCCACACTCCTTGTGATTATAGGTTATAGGTATTAGATCTGGAGAAAGTGGAGTTGTAGGGAAGATTGGAGGACATTGAAGATTCGAGATCCAAAAATAAGTGGACACTGTGCGAGATTTCAGGACATGGGCGCTATCAACATTGTCCTCCACATCCGAAGCTATAGAAATAGACTAGACAATGGTAATTAGTGTTAGAAGAGCTTCCAACATCTGGTAGAAGATTTGTCAGTGGACTAGGGTGCTATCACCATAGTCGTCCGCATCTAAATTTTTGAAAACTGAAGATACAGTAGAAATTAGTGTCGGAAGGAGATCAGGATTCTATAGAAAAAGTTATACCTTGGACTAGGGCACCATCACCATTGTCCCCGACATTTCCATTTTCTAGACTATGAAAAATAGTGAGCTAAGGTTCTCTACCCTTTGTCTTATTTCAATAACATCTGTCATAATTTGTAGATTTACTTACTGTTTTGCTAAAATTAGGGTTTCAAGAGCATAAAAGCATTAATTAGAGACATTGTGTGATAACTTCTGAATTTCCTAGCTTTCCCTTGTGGCAACCCAACTTGATAGGTGACTCTCCTCTCAAGTGGAGAGGTAACTCAGTTAAAAATCCCTTGGAATGTTTAGTGGAAATAAGGATTCAAACTAAAACCCCCATACACCAACGAGCCCCCCTTTTCATCGTGGATACGCACTCTCTCTAACAACGGTGTTCAAAAGACTTGAATGTCTCTCTGGGGCTTGACTGAGGCAAGACTCTAAACACCACAATCCCCTCCCACACTCCTTGTGATTGCAAGTTATAGGTGTTGGATCTGGAGAAAGTGGAGTTGCAGGGAAGATTGGAGGACATTGAATATTCAGGATCTGAAAAGAAGCAGACACTATGCGAGATTTTAGGGCACGGGTGCTATCAACATTGTCTTCTGCATCTGAAGATACAAAAACAAACTAGACAGTGGTAATCAGTGTTAATAGAGCTTCTGACATTTGGCAGAAGATTCCTCAGTGGACTAGGGTGCCATCACCATAGTCCTCTGCATTTGAATTGCCAAAAACTAAAGATACAGTGGAAATTAGTGTCAGAAGGAGATTGGGATTCTACAGAAAAAGTTATACCTTGGACTAGGGTACCATCACCATTGTCCCTGACATTTTTGTTTTCTGGACTGCGAAAAATAGTGAGTTAAGGTTCTATGCCCTTTGTCTTATTTCAATAGCATCTGTCGCAATTTGTAGATTTACTTATTGTTTTCCTAAAATTAGGGTTTCAAGAGCATAAAAGCATTAATTAGAGACATTGTGTGATAACTTCTAAATTTCCCAGCTTTCCCTTGTGGCAACCCAACTTGATAGGTGACTCCTCTTGAGTGGAGAGAGAACTTGGTTGAAAAGCCCTTGGAATGTTTAGTGGAAAGGAGAATTCAAACTAAAACCCCCATACACCAACGAGCCCCCCTTTTTCACATTAAACATTTTGGTGAACCCAACATGATAAATAGGACCTAAGGGGGACTATTTTGATGATCCCCGAACAAAGATATGGGGGTGGACTTGGGCGCTAGTGCCCTAGTCTAGCCCTATTTTGGGTCTGCCCTAAATTCAAATGTCAAGGTTGTGACCATTATTTGGGTCCCAAGCTAACATCATAAGTTTTAATTATGAATTTCTTGGTGGGAATCTTTGTAGTTGCATATATAAGCATGTGTAGGTTATCATTTAGAAACTAGAAGATGTTTATGATTGTGAGCTATTGGCATACTTGTGATTTTCATTGTGTTGCAGAGCATAGCATTGTTATTGTGTTTGTTTTTGCAGGTTGGATTACATCTTCTCCTCATGGAATTAAAGAGCATCTTCCTTCCATGAGAGCTTCATCATTAAGGTGACATCTATTGTGTTTTATTATCATTATCATTTTGATTTTGGCCTCTATCCCACAAGGATATGCACTCTCTCTAACAATGGTATTCGGAAGACTTGAATGTCTCTCCAGGGCTTGATTGAGGCAAGCCTCTAAACACCACACCCCCCTCCCACACTCCTTGTGATTGTAGGTTATAGGTATTGGATCTAGAGAAAGTGGAGTTGCAGGGAAGATTTGGGATTTGAAACGAAGTGGACACTGTACGAGATTTTGGGACACGGGTGCTATCAACATTGTCCTCTGCATCTGAAGCTACCGAAACAGATTGGATAGTGGTAATCAATGTTAGTAGAGCTTCTGACATCCGATAGAAGATTCCTTAGTGGACTAGGGCACAATCACCATAGTCCTCTGCATTTGAATTGCCGAAAACTAAAGATATAGTGGAAATCAGTGTCGGAAGGAGATCAAGATTCTATAGAAAATGTTGTACCTTGGACTAGGGCGCTATCACCATTGTCCCTGACATTTCCATTTTATGGACAAAAAAAATAATGAGTTAAGGTTCTCTGCCCTTTGTCTTATTTCAATAGCATCTATCATAATTTGTAGATTTACTTACTGTTTTGCTGAAATTAGGATTTCAAGAGCATAAAAGCATTAATTAGAGACATTGTGTGATAACTTCTGAATTTCCCAGCTTTCGCTTGTGGCAACCTAACTTGATAGGTGACTCTCCTCTCGAGTGGAGAGGCAACTCGGTTGAAAATCCCTTGGAATGTTTAGTGGAAAGGAGGATTCAAACTAAAACCCCCATACACCAACGAGCCCTTCTTTTCACACTAAACAAAACTGACCATGGCTTCTACCCAAGGAGGAGAGCCAAACTACAAGGGTTTTGCCCCAATGTTTTCTAGAAGAGGGATGAACTAGTTTAACTCTTTAGGCTTGTACTCTCTTTTCTACATTACATTTTGGTGAACCTGACATTTCTTGCACCTTTTTCTTTCAGATCTGAGTTTTTTTATCACTCTAGATTTGATTGGGAGTGTGTTCTTTGGTTGCTTTGCATTCCTACATAGTTAAATTTTGCATAATTTCAACCTAGGGTTTGTTAAAATTTGTATTTATAGAAAATCTTGCTAGTTTTGACCCTAGGGTTTTTAGATTTGAAAGTTGTTTAGATCTTGTTGTATTGGTTAGAGCATTTGCATTTGTTGTACCTTTGTTAGTTGTTTTTCAAAGCATGTTGCATTCTTGTATTTGAAAATTGGAAAAGAAAAAATTGCATCCTAGATTTGAAAATTGCATAGTTGTCATTTCCTTACATTGGAAATTATGTTTGAATTTAACATTAGCATAATTGTAGTTGTTTGAATTGAATTTGATTAAAGATATACTATTGCTTCACTTAATAGAAAATTTAGATCTTTCTTTTCTTACATCATCAATTCCTTCTATTTGGGCATCTTGTGTGTTATTAAAGCTTGTAGCCACGTTATGAGCTTTGTGACCTGGTGCCTTGATTCTAATACATTTGTGAGAAGTATTTGAATTATGGGTTCTAATGTTAATGCATCTGAATCTAAAATTCTTAATCAAGTCACACAACTTCCTACTACACTTATCCTGAAACATAAATTGTTCAAGAATACATCGATATTGATGACCTTATCACTCATGTTCCTGAGGCCCAAATTCAAAAGTTAGACATGGAGTTGGCTAACTTTCAATAATTTGTGAGTAAGAAACATATAGATGAGGAGGTTGTCCCTATCGTTGAGAATCTTAGAGGGTTGTTGCTTGAGGGACAAGAGGGAGTAAAAGTATTGCATGGCCTAGCTCATATAGTGCATAAAAACATTATGTCAGCAACTAGTTGTGCTGAACTCATGACAAATGTGATCTCTCCTATCAAATAGGGACTCAAATGTTGGTACCGATATCTTCACTCCCTATGCCTACTTATTCATCTACTATTGTTACCACTACTACATAGACATGTAATGCTGCTACCACATGCGTTGGGTTACCTTCTGGAAATCCTATTTGCTAGTATGGTTTTGTTCCTTATAATTACACAAACTCTACACCTAATGTCACTCCACCTACATCTCAACCCCCTATCACATTTCAAAAGGATACTCATACACAATCATCTAGCCCTTCATTTCAATCTCTACCTAATTCCACTTCTGACCTTGATTTGTTGAAGAATATGACCTCCATGCAGCAACAATTGGCTAGCATGAGTAATAGCTCACCTAAAACTAGTATCACAACACATTACCTTCATAGTCCTTTTTCTTATTCTATCTTAAGAACTCCTATGCCCAAAAAGTTTGAGACTCCTCACCTTGAGAAAAATAATGGGAAGGGAGACCCTAGAAATCATGTGGCAGCTTCTATCATTATGTGTAGTGATTTCTACTTTGAGGATGCAATCTTAGAAAAAATATTTCCTAGGTCATTCAAGGACATCACCTTGGATTGGTTTTGCACACTTCTGCCTAATTCTATAACTAAATTTCAGAATTAGTCACTAAGTTCCTTGATCACTTTCAAGCAAACATTGGACCTCAAGTCTCTTTGACAAACTTGGTTCATTGTAAACAAGGAACGAAGGAGAAAATAACTAATTTTATGGGGCGTTATCAAGCCCTCTTTTCACAAATCCAATATTCTATTTCGGATGCTGATGTGCAAAGAATCTTCATAGGAAACTTACAACGTCACATATGTGATAGGATATTGTTGATGCGGTATGATTCATTCACTCATCTTTGCATGACTCTTCATGATTATCAACTTTCATTTAGTCAGTATGAGCATAATCCCTCATCAGCTCTAGTTGGTCAACACAAAGCCTCTAACAATCATTCTTTTAAGTGACAAAACAAGAATTTCATCAAGATAAACAAAGTTTCAGCAGATAAAATTAGAAAACATGTGGCGGCAGTGTCATCTCCTACTCTCGCCTCTTATAAATTGAAATCAAAAACAAGAAATTTTACACCATTATCTGAATCTCTTCATTCTATCATTACACAACTTTTACAAAACAATCTCATCAAGCTTCCACTTGTTAGACCTCTTGATCTAAGCAATATGTAATCATCCTCCTTTGACGTGAAGGCTTTTTGTCAATTCCACCGCTCTATTGGCCATGACACTTGTTGTGCCCTACACATGCCCCACATTTTGCACCAGGAAAATGGGGACCCCCTCTTTTTGGCATTAGTTTCAATGATTTCTCTGCCTCTTTCAGCTTTGTAGCTAGTCTTGGAAGCTCTGGGTCTTGGTTGAGTATCATAGTCTAATTACATAGGTCACAATCCATTTGTATTAGTTTGATGTATCTTGATGAGTTGAAGGTCGTGATTGTCCACCATTATCAAGGTACAATTGGTGATAGCTAGTTTAATTGGCTGTGATCATTGGAGGACCTAGTTTGGTATGTTTTCTAAGTCATTTTTGTGTGCCTCATGTGAGTTGACTCCCCTTGAAGAGATTTACAAGATTTCAGGTTTTGGGTATGATGGGTTATTGGCTTGATCTTTAGAAACCTTGTTCTAGAAATCCATTTTCCTAACCTAATTAATGTTTTGTGGTATCTTGGTACCTCTTTGTATAATTGTTTTCCTTTGAAATTTGATTGCTTTATCACTTTGTGAGAGATTTCCTCCTAGGTAGATAAAGCGAGGGATTTAAGTTCTATTACACATTGCAGGTAAATCCTCGCTATCAGGATGTGTCCAATAATCATCTCTTCTCCTACTTATCTTGGTGTTGCCCCATCTCCTACATATCTGCTAACTATCAAAGTTCCTACAAACTCATTCAAGTATTACACTTGTTAAGTGCAAAGACTTGGTTGATGCCTATGAAGATTGTCTTGAATTTCATGAAATAGTATTGATGTGAGATTTGCAAAGTAGGTGTTTAAAAGTAGATAACAAAGGAGAACATGTTTAAATTGTAAGATTTGAGGTAAGCTAAGGGATAGTAAAAGGAACTGCCATCATCAGATACTAGTTGTAGGCTTGTGTTGTATAACTAGACATATCTAGTGAGGCTCCATTTCCCTGCAAAATATCCAAAAAGATCCTAAATTCTCGTGACTATGCACACATAAGTGGATGTCTATAATATGTTTGTCTATGGAAACAAATGGTGCAATAAACAATCTCTTTTTTAGTGTTATCAATAAAGAGTAGAACAACTTCACAATAAGCTCGGTATAGGATAGAGGAAGTTTACCAGCTATTAATAGGCATGCATGCAAAATGTGGAAGTATAGACAAGGCATATGAACTAATTGCCATGATATTGCATACTATAAGGGGAGCAAGGAATTAATGCTCAACTGGATGCAAAGCTTTAGTGCACTACCAGATATCCCATTATCACAATATCTCCTGCATATCCTGTCATTACCATAACTTCCACAATATCTCATTCAAAGCCTTTTCCCCGTAAAGTCTGGTTAACATGAAAACTCCAGTAAATCCTTTAAAAATACAAGTCATCAACTGGGAAGCTAAAGTCTCTACCGGATATGGTTGAAATTGCGTTGATATCGTCAAGACTATGTCGTATTGGGCTTCACTGTAGTTGTGTGTCACATTTCAAAATTTTAATTGTTGGTTTGGTAAATGTTCCTGTCGCTATATTGTTGTTGTGACAATGACATAGTCATTGTTGTACCAGATTCATGAACTGTTCAAATGCCATCCCCTCTAAAAATGTTGGAAAGAAAATAACTTAGGCATGCATATTGAAATGCAAAGGTTTGTAGTGAGCTAGAGGAGAATGCAAATAGAGAATAGAAGGGAAAGATTATGAATAATCCTTCGAAGCATGAAGAATAGAGAAATATCATCTGAAAGGAGTATACACATGCGATGTGAAAGCATAGGCAAATCATATGAATTGTTAGACAAAATGTCTCAAGGTGATATGATGACGATTAAAAGATATGCATTTAAGAATTTTTGCAGAATAAATTGCTTAGGCGAGCAATAGTGTATGCTAGCACTTGCACCCATAGAAGGATCATGGAATACACCGATAGGAATAATGAACAAGCTTAGAAAATATTTTAAGTGAGATTTATTTTATTTTTATGGTATGGGAAATTCCAAGTGCTATAATGCTCACATATAAAAGCCTACCAGTCATTGGTGAAGGTAATGCCATGATTGCAAACATATGTGGAAGTGGAGGAAAGTGTAGCCATATAAAAAAATGTCACCTTTGAAGAAGTGGATTACTGAAAAAAATTGTATTACAGGTTGAGGAGAATAAACCAGAAGGTAATATATAAAACATGAGGTGGTTGGTTCTTTTTATCACATAGAATTGCACCCTACTTGGAGACAGTCCAAGCATTCTAATGAAACAATGGGAATGATCTCAAGGTGTGGGACCTTGCAATTTTGAGATCAGACCTCTAGAGAAGGCTGGTTCCTCTTTCTAGGCTTAAGGCTTAGAGAAATTAACTAACTCTAATGCTAAACTTGCCATGGGAAACGGGATAGAAGGGGATACATAAAAGAAAAGGTGATGTGCCAGAGTTATGAGGTGTATGAGCTGGACTGAATCAACACAACAATGATCTCAACCCTAAAAGGAACTCACATAGACTTGTAACCTTAACGGAGGCTTCGAATAGAAGACCATAAACTATGAAGGATCCTTTTTACTCACAAAATAAATCACAAATTCAAGTGAAACACATAGACAAAGTGCAGGAGAGGTAAAATATTCGAGATATATTGATCATGAAAGTCAAATGACTATTACAAAGAGTAAATAACCTGTTACAGAGCAATAAACACAAAATAATCACATACATTCATGGTTGAACAATGGACTAGAGACATCAAAGGCTCAAAAATGAGTACAATACATCAAATCTAGCTTTTCTGTAAGTGCAATACAAGGTCTGGAAGTAACAGAGGAATTCACCCAACATAACAACCCAGGAAAACAACTAACAACCCTCTTTACTTCTTTCTAACATGCATATATAACATTTCATCTTCACTGTAGCAGCCATAGCGTGGAAGGGAAGAAGTCAACAAGAAGGGGCATCGACCATGCCACATTAAGTCAAACTGACATCCTATGAAGCATGCCCTAGCTCATATCCACAAAATTTGCTGAAATAGGAGGTTCACCCATGCCATGGGTACAATAAATTCAATGCAAAGGGCGAACGTGACATGGGGAGGTGGGAAAACCATCTGCTGAATGAAAATAGGCCTTTATAGAGCATTAATGGTGTCTAGGAGGGTCGCTAGCTAGTCAAATCATGTTTCCTTTGTGAAGAAAGAAGCCATCAGAGTTTCAGAGTTTGAACTTTTGACCCTTTGCCCTATCACTTGCAGAAGAAAGGAGGAGGAAGGCAAAAACCTTGAGCTCCAATATTTACAATTAAAACATTTTTAGCTTAGTGGAGATTAGACCATCAGTGCTTCGTCCTCGGGCCTTCAGGGTGCCACATGTCATCTTTTCGTGATACTGCCGTAACCCTTTTCTTTAATAAAATAACCCATCGGAATGGCAGAAAGCCTAAGAATCTTTGAGAGAGGTAGAGTTTGGAGTTCGGGCCTTTGACCCTCCTCCTTTTGAAGGAAGGAAGAGGGAAGATGAAAACCCCGAAGTCTGAAACTCTAAAACACTTAGAAACATTTGTAATGAAAAAGAGTGGAACTAGGACCCCCAAACCTTTCCTCATGGATGATGTCACTGCCACTTGTCCTCATTCCATGGTTTTGCGGTCACTTTTTCCTTAATAACATAATCCCCACGGAATGACAGAAATACGTGTTGGGACAAGGTGCCATTAACCTTGTAAATCCCAATATTATATTTATTCCATTTATTATTTGTAATTTGTAATTACCCATAAGGGATGTACAAGTTTCACTGGCAGTGGTAAAAATTATTTACTGTCCACGGTAATTATGGAGTTACTGCATGGTAAGTCCCAGAGTTACCGGTAGTAGTTATGGGATGTCATTTACTATGGTAAATGGTAATTGGTCAAAGTGGGGTGCACATGTGGAGGAATAATCTATTTTTAGTATTATGACGCATGTCATAGATGCTGTAAGGTGTAAGAGATTATATGACAACTGTAAGTTGTCATAAGAATCTATGACACTAATAATAGCATATGACACATCATAAGATGCTATAAGTGGCTATTTTTGGCCCCAAGTCGTTCAAGCTTGCATGGGAACATTTTTCCAAGTGTAGGATGCATGCATGACATCATTTATGACCCCGTAAGAGCTTATTCATGGCTATGGACGCCCAAGGTTGTATTGTTGACTCTTGACAAGTGTTATGGGCTTGTAAGAAGTCATTTAATGTCTTGAGGTTGTGTAAATTATATATAAACCATAGCATAGTAGATGAGATGCCTATAACAGTTTAAAGGTACCCAGGTTTTGCCGGAGTGAAGGTTGGAGGACAGAGGAAGTGAATGTATTTGTAATCTCCTTTTGTGAAGATAATACAACTTGGCCTCTTTTCTTGGTGGAGTTTTTTACCTGAAAAGGTTTTCTCCATGTTAAACACTTGTGTTATGTACTTCATTCTACTTCTGGTATATTTCTGTATTGTGGGTTTATGTTTTGTTACAATCTCCATTGTTAACACACACTTGAAAGATTGCTAAAGTTTATTCAAATAAGATTTCCATTGAAGTAGTGTTGCTTTCATTTCTAACATTTGGTATCAGAGCTTAGCTAGCTTTGACTCTTGGGTGGTAGTGTGGAAGCTGTAGTTGCAGTGGGAGATTTGGTTGCATTTGTTTTGCAGATCTTGTGTTGTTATTATGGTTGTATCCACTATTGCATCAACCTCTCGAATGGACATTAAGAAGTTCAATGGAATGGGGTATGCGTTGTGGAAGTTGAAAGTCAAAGATTTGTTGGAAGAAAGAAACCAATGGTTGGCTATCCAAAAAGAGAAGAAACCTGATGATGTCTCTCAAGATGAGTGGGATAGACTAGATAAGAAGGCACGGGGAACAATCTGGTTGTGTCTTTCAGACTTTGTCTTGTTGAATGTTGCAAAGGAAGAGACTGCATACAAATTGTGGAAACGGTTGGGTGAGATCTATCAAGCCAAGAGTATGGTAAATAAACTTTATTTAAAAAGAAATTTATTTTACATGAAAATGAAAGAGGGTGAGTCAGTTGCAGATCATTTAAATTCTTTTAATTTATTGGTGAGTCAGCTTGATTTAGTAGATGTTGAGGTTAGTGAGGATGATAAATGTATCTTACTTCTATGTTCTTTACCTAAGTCTTGGGAGAATGTTATCCTTGCTATCACTGCTAACCTTGCGGATCTGAAGTTGGATGCTCTTGTTTCAGTGCTACTGTCATAGGAATTGAGGAAGAAGAGTTCAGATAGTTCAGGGGATGCTCTCAGTGTTAGGGGAAGGTCTAAAGAAAGGGGACCTAAAGGAGATGAGAAAGGGGCTAAGGACAAGTCCAAGGGCTGGTCTAAGACTCCTGGTAAAAAGAACAAAGTTAAGTGTTGGAACTGCGGTAAAAGGGGACATGTGAAGAAGGAGTGTAGAAACCCCAAGAAATAGTGGGAGAGTGCTTCGGATAAGTCCTCGAATGCAGGTGAAGAAGTTTTACTTTCGGCATGTAATCTTGTTTCTAATGATCACTGGTTGGTTGACTCAGGATGCTCATTTCATATGACCCCGCATAAGGAATGGTTCTCCACATATGAAGAATATGATGGAGGTAATAGCTACCTTGGTGACAACTTGACATATTTGATTGGCAGGAAAGGAAAGGTATTGTTGTGTTTAAGTGATGGGAGGGTTAAAACCCTCCCTGGTGTTTTGCATGTTCCTGGATTAGCTAGAAATCTGATTTTAGTTTCAAAGTTGAATGATTTGGGAATGCATGTGACATTTGACAAGCATGGTTGTAGATTGGTGAGAGGAAACTTGGTGGTAGCGAAAGGGAAGAGATTCAGGAACTTGTTTAAGCTTGAAGCCACTACAGTTTGTAATGCCTCCTATGCATCTGAGGCCACTACTAAAAATACATGTATGTTGTGGCACCATAGATTGGGCCACACAAGCAATAATGTACTGAAAACTATTAAGAATAAAAATTTGTTGGACAATTTCTCTTATTTTGATGAGCACTTTGATTTTTATGAGCATTGTGTGTTTGGTAAACAAAACAAAAAATCATTTCCTTTAGGAAGTAATAGAGCAAAAGAGAAGTTATAAATTATTCATACAGATGTGTTTGCACCTGTGGATAATGAATCTATTGGAAAATCTCATTATTTTGTAACCTTCATTGATGATGTATCCAAATTTACATGGATTTATTTTATGAAGCATAAATATGAAGTTTTCACTAAGTTTAAGGAATTCAAAGTCTTAGTAGAGAACCAATCAGGTTTAAAGATAAACATATTAAGATCTGACAATGGAGGGGAATATTGCTCTAAGGAATTTGATGAGTTTTGCAAGCATGCATGTATAATTAGACAAAATACAACTCTGTATACACCACAACAGAATGGTGTTGTAGAAAGGATGAACCGAACAATTATGGAAAGAGCCAGAAGTATGCTTAGTGATGCACAGTTGGATAAATGCTTTTGGGTAGAGGCTATGTGTACTGCTTGCGACTTGATAAACAAATCTCCTTGTAAGGCTCTTGATTTGACACCTTATGAAGTGTGGACAGGTAAGAAACCTTTTATTTCACATTTAAGGGTTTTTGGTTGTGAGGCTTTTGTTCATGTGCCTAAGGAAAAGCGATCTAAGTTGGATCCAAAGGCTGAAAAGTGTACATTCATTAGATATGGTGATAATATCAAAGGTTATAAGCTTTGGAATCCACTAACCTGCAAGATTATCTTTTCTAGAGATGTTATTTTTAGGGAACTTAGAGCTATTTCTAAACTTGAGCAGCCAAAAGAAAAAGATGAAAAGGTAAAGAAGGTGAATTTTGATTTAGAGTAGCAAGATGCACCTCAGGAAGAATAGAATGATAGATTAGGGGGTGAAGATGAAGAAGAAGATTCGAATAGTTCTGATGAAAATGAATCTATTGTTATAGAAGAAGTTGGTGCAGATGATCATGTAGAAGAACAAGTAGAGTCTCTTACTCCACCCTTGAGGAGATCCACAAGACAACAAAATCTAGTTGACAGGTATAGCCCACCAGATTTCCATTGTGTATATGCTTTATTGAGTACTAACGATGAACCTAGATCCTGTAGGGAAGCTATTTTTGCAGAGGATAGTGAGTCTTGGAAGCTAGCCATGCAAGAGGAGATGATGGCTTTGGACTCTAATAACACCTGGGATCTTGTTCGTTTGCCCAAAGGAAGAAAGGCCATAGGATGTAAGTGGGTCTTCAAGAAGAAGTTTGGAGCAGATGGGTCATTGGAGAAGTACAAGGCTAGACTGGTAGCTAAGGGCTACTCCCAGAGAGAGGGAGTTGATTTTGGTGAGATATTCTCTCATGTTGCTAAATTGACTTCTATTAGATTTCTCTTATCCATTGCTGCAAATTATGATTGGGATATTGAGAAAATGGATGTTAAGACTGTGTTCTTGCATGGTGATCTTGAAGAATAAATTTATATGCAACAACCTATAGGTTTTGAGGTAAAAGGAGAAGAACATTGGGTTTGCGGGTTAAAGAGGTCTCTTTATGGTTTGGAACAGTCCCTAGAATGTGGTATCAAAAGTTTGATTCATTTGTTTTGAAATTGAGTTTTGTTAGAAGTGAGGAGGATCATTGTGTTGATGATTCTATACTGGTTATTGCTTTGTATGTTGATGACATGTTATTTTTCAGCAATACTAAGGGTATGGTCAGTGAGCTTAAAGCCCAACTTTTAGGTGCATTTGAGATGAAGGATCTTAGTGCTACAAGGTATATTTTAGGAATGGAGAGTAGGAGGGATAGAGTTAACATAAAACTTTGGTTGTCACAAAGTAAGTATGTGAATACTATTTTTTAGAGGTTTAGTTTGTAGGATTGTAACCCAGTTAGAGTTCCTTTACTCATTGGTACTAAAATTTTATTAGATATGTGTCCAAAGACTGAGGATGATCTTGAGGATATGTCTAATGTGCCATAAGCTAGTGTTGTAGGGAGTTTGATGTATGCAATGGTTTGCACTAGACCAGATATTACCAAAGCAGTGGGAGTTTTGAACAGATTTATGACTAACCCTGGTAGACAGCATTGGAACTATGCAAAGAGGGTGTTTAAATATCTTGTAGGTACTCCTGATCATTGTTTGGTTTATTTTGGTACTGACAGTGTTGATAAATCTTTAAACATATAGGGTTTTGTTGATGCAGATTGGGCAGGTGACTTAGATAGTCGAAGGTCCACTAGTGGCTATGTGTTTACTCTGTTTAGAGGTGCAATGAGTTGGATGAGTAAGAGGCAGCCCACAGTTGCTTTGTCCACCACAGAAGCAGAGTATATGGCTGTAACTCATGTCTCTAAGGAGGTAGTTTGGTTGAGGAGACTATGTACAGGTATTGGTTTTGATTGCAGGAATATTTAGATTGGTTGTGATAGCTAGAGTTCTATTTGTTTGGCTAAGAATCCCATGTATTATGCTCAAACTAAGCATGTTGATGTTCAGTATCACTTTGTTCCAGAGTTGTTTGCAAATGTAGAGATTGAGTTGAAGAAGATACACTCAGGAGAATGTTGTAGATTCATTGACCAAGCTTGTGAGCACAAAGAAGTTCGTGTGGTGCAGAGAGGCCATGGGCCTTGTTTCTAGTGCTTGATTATTTTTCATTTGATTTCCTATGGGTTGATTTACAATGTATAATGTCAAGTGGGAGAATGTTGGGATAAGGTGCCATTAACCTTGTAAATCCTAATATTGTATTTATTCCATTTATTATTTGTAATTTTTAATTACCCATAAGGGATGTACAAGTTTCACTGGAAGTGGTAAAAATTATTTACCATCCACGATAATTACATAGTTATTGCACAGTAAGTCCCGGAGTTACCGGCGGTAGTTACGGGATGCCATTTACTATGGTAAATGGTAATTGGTCAAAGTGGGGTGCACATGTGGAGGAATAATCTATTTTTAGTATTATGACGCATGCCATAGATGTTGTAAGAAGGTGCAAGAGATTCTATGACAACTATAAGTTGTCATAAGAATCTATGACACTAATAATAGCATATGACACGTCATAAGATGTTGTAAGTGGCTATTTTTGGCCCCAAGTCATTCAAGCTTGCATGGGAACATTTTTCCAAGTGTAGGATGCATGTATGACAGCATTTATGACCCCGTAAGAGCCTATTCTTGGCTATGGACGCCCAAGGTTATATTGTTGACTCTTGACAAGTGTTATGGGCTTGTAAGAAGTCATTTAATGTCTTGAGGTTGTGTAAATTCTATATAAACCATAGCATAGTAGATGAGATGCATATAATAGTTTACAGGTACCCAGGTTCTGCCGGAGTGAAGGTTGGAGGACAGAGGAAGTGAATGTATTTGTAATCTCCTTTTGTGAAGATAATACAACTTGGTCTCTTTTCTTGGTGGATTTTTTTACCCGAAAGGGTTTTCTCCACGTTAAACACTTGTGTTATGTGCTTCATTCTGCTTCTGGTATATTTTTGTATTGTGGGTTTATGTTTTGTTACAATCTCCATTGTTAACACACACTTGAAAGATTGCTGAAATTTATTCGAATCAGATTTCCATTGAAGTAGTGTTGCTTTCATTTCTAACAATATGCCACATGGCCCGTGGGGAGTTGGCTGTTAGCTGTCAGGCCTTCCACCTTTGACCTTTAATGAAGAAGGTTTGACGTGAAAATCCTGAACTCCAACCTCTGACAATACATAAAGATTTTTCTTGGCAAACCTCGGCAAGAGGACCTTCAACGCTCAGCCTTCCAAGAGGGAAGGCGGAAGAGAAAAACTTTGAAGTCTAACAATGGAACACTTAGCTAGATTTGCAGATAAAAGGATCAGAGCTCGAGACTTTGGGCTTTGGCATGGTGAAGAGGTGAAGCTTAAAGTTTGACATCCCGACAAGGTAGAAAAACACAAGGAAAACTCTAAATTTTTTGGGACTTAACCATTTTTTGATGTTTTTCCTTGCATCCTCAGAAGGGGAACACCGGGATCTCATGGATCTTAGACTATTTGGCCAAGGGGGAAAAATAGGATAATATTTTGGTGACTATGCAAGGGTGTTTGCCTACCTAAACACTAGGATCTAGAGGACTATCCATCCATTGGCGATAGAGTCAAAGGGCACAGCAACAAGAATAGGGGTTGGCCAGACCAACACAAAACTAAACACTGCCTTTGAGAAACAAGACTAGGCAAAACAAATAAGGCAAGCATCCTCCTAATGAGAATGCAACAAAGTGCAATGACACTTATTGAAAGAAAACATCTAACCTATTTACAAGGTCTAACAACCATGCTAAAAGCAAGGTTTGAGATGAATCCCATTGAATGGGATGGGCATAACCTCTCCATTCAGTTTGAAAAGTTGGAATGCATTGGCTTGCTTGCAACTGGTAATAATATAAGGGCCACTCCACATGGCATTAAGCTTTGAACGTCTTCCATCTTTGGCCCTATTTGCATCCCATTTCATCACTATATCTCCTTCACTGAATGTTCTACCAGTAGATTTTCTATCAAAGGTCCTCTTGACTTGATCTTGGTGGGCTTCAAGGGTCTTCATAGAAGCATCCCTCTTCTCTTCAAGTTCCATCAACTCTACAAGTCTGATTGTCAGTGCATCATTTTCCATTAGTTCCAGTTGTTATGCCACCTCAAGAGAAGGAAATTCCAATGATAATGGAACCCTTGCTTCCCTCCCATACACAAGCATGAAAGGGGAATTGCCTATGGATCTTTTGGGGGTAATTCTGTCAACCCAAAGAGTAGACTTCAACCTAGAGTGGTAGGTTCTCTGGTTATCTTCCACCATCCTCTTGATAATTCTGATTAGTTTTTTATTGGTGGACTTAGCCAAGCCATTTCCCTGAGGATAGTAATTAGATGAGGTCTTCAAGTAAATCCCATAGTTCAGTGCCCATTCACTGACTTTTGTGCATACAAAGGCCTTGGCATTATCAGAAATGATGGTGGATGGCACACCAAATCTTGTAGCTATACCCTCAAGGAAGTCTACAATGGATGCCTATGTGGCATCCCTCAATGCAACTGCTTCTGTCCACCTGGTAAAGTAATTAGTGGCTGTTAGAATCCACTTATGGCTAGCACTAGGTGGATTGATTACTCCAATGAAGTCTAAACCCCATTGAGCAAAAGGCCGATCTGTTTGAATTGGATGAAGAGGAAGAGATGCCAACCTCTGCTTTCTAGGAAACAATGCACATTCTTTGCATTTCCTTATCCATCTATGTGCATCACTGAATAAACTAGGTCAGTAATAACTAGCTTTCATGATCTTGATTGCAGTTGTCCTTAGAGAATAATGGCCACTAGCAGGGCCATTATGAAATTCTTCTAAGACCCTAGAGGTCTGATCCTGAGTAATACACCTAAGAAGAACTCCATTGATGTCTTTTCTAAATAACAAAGAAAGGAAGTGCACTTTTTGAGGACTTCATTCACACAAAAGATCAATTGAGATTAGGCAACCAATGGAAGCTACGAAGTAACAAGGTTTGTTGAGGTATTGTTATTTGTTTTGAATCTTGTCTATTTCTATTTCTATTGAGTTATTGGGTTATTATTAATCATTGATATTATTCCACATTTTTCCTGTAACATTTCTGCAGCCCATCTATTTCTGTTGCGCATACATTTTGACTTGTTGCACTTTTGTTAAACCCTATTGCGCATCTGTCATTTACCAGTCCTGCATATTTATCCTATTCTGTTGTGTATTTACCCTCTGTAACTACGCATTTGTTTCTATGCATCCATGACAGTGAGCACTTCCATGTCTTTTGAGAGAAAAATATCAACCTTTCTGGATACCCATTTCATCCTTGTTCCAGTTTCCAAGATCAGATTTACCGTGCAGTCGCTTCTCCTATCCATTTTTTGCATCATACCCTCTTTTCCATTGGACATCTCACCAAAACGCTTCACAAATCTTTCCAAAATCAAACCATGTATCAAACCAGGTTAAAGCAAAGCAATTCTAGATCATATCAGCCTCAAACAAACCTAGTAAGTCTCCACTATCAAGGATCTATCATCCTTCTCTCATGGAACTTCAGTAGTGGCTTGTGCAAAACTAGTCTACATCAAGTAATCAGATTCCAAACATTCTTACTTTTGACTACCATTTTGTATTAACCAACTTGTTTAACACCATTGGTCTAAGGAAACCCTTGTTCAAACCTCATCACCACAAGTATCCCCTTCACTGCAACCTCCTTGCACACCTTGTCAAACCTTCCAATCTCACACCACCCCATCTCGATTTACATTGCATGGTCTTAACTAGATCCCAAAAATAAAAACAAATTTAAAGGGCAAGCACATCTAACAAGATTGCCCCATCCCTTCATGACAGTGATGAGGAGTTTACTTAGGAGGACATTCTAGATGCTCAACAAGACCGAAAGTTCCAACGTATGATGGACAAATTGCTCAAACAAAACCCTAGCAAATTCTTTCTTTACCTAGCGACACAAGGAGCCAAACTCCCCAAAGACTTTGACGTCAATGTGTTAAAGGAAATTGAAGAAGAAAGAATCCCCGAGGAAAGCACATGAGAAGAAAGAACCATAGACAAGGACAAGTTGACCATTGACTCAACAAATTCAAGCCTTGCAGCAACAGTTCGCTGACATGCAAACATGAGCGTCAACAAAACACTATTCTCTAGAGGATATTTCACCATATCCTTTTGACAAGACATTGATTATGATACCCTTCCCCTCAAAGTTTGAGGTACTAAAATTTGACAAATATTGCGGAAAGGGCGATCCATGAGACCACATCAGAGAGTTTAGTGCATCATGCCTTGAAGTCTCCCACAATAACACCTATCTCATGCGACTATTCCCAAGGAGCTTGGGAGGACAAGCTATGGAGTGGTTCTCTCAACTACATCCCAGCATTCGAACCTTCAACGAACTTGTGGATAAGTTTGTTATACACTTCTCCTACAACATTGAGAATGACATCTCACTTTTAGATCTTTGTAACACTAAACAAAACGATGGAGAATCCTTTGCCTCTTTCTTACAAAGATGGAGACAATTAGAAAGCAAATGCTGGAAATGTTTGTCCACAACTTACATGCTGACCTCAGCTACCAAATTCAAATACAATGCCCTACTTTTAGCAAGGTCATTAAGATGGGTTTACTCATTGAAAAGGCATTGATAGTGAAAGGTCAAATCAAACTTTACAAGGATACTCCTAGTGCAAATGTCAACACAGATAAACCACAATTTTGGACTAAGTATAAGAATCTCGTGAATGATGGGGTGGTTGATGCCAAAAATGTGGCGCCAAAACAACCAATTTTTAATTTAACGATCCCACAAAACAACCCCCCGCAAAACAAATCACAAAACACTAAATCATGATTTACAACCTATCCATCTAGGAGAAAATTCACCCCTCTAGGAGAAATATTGGAAACCACCCTATGGAAGTTGATATCAAATAAACTCATAATGCTTCTAATGGTGTGGGAGTATGAACCAAAGGTCAAACCTCCTTGGTGGAATGATAATGACTTTTGTGAATTTCACCGAAACAAGGGACACAAAACCAACGACTGTATTGTGCTCAAACACGCCATTCAAGACTTGTTGGACCAAAAAAAGGTATCACTTGATTGGCATGCCTCTAATGATGATCACTTAGTATTCAAGAATCCACTTCCCAACTATGAGCAAGGAGGGCCGTCAAATCAAAACAATAGTGGAGGTAACAACGCTAATTATACAAACGTATCATTTGACTATGTTGTCAACCACATATCAGAGAGTGATTCACATATCAATGTAATCACTATAAATAAAACCTCAGATTGTAATGTGACCACTCATAGTGGAAAGGTTACTCTTAAGGGAGTCTCGTCCAAGCCATCCTCTCCGTCCAACCAGTACAATGTCCTGGACCAACTTCACATGACACCTGTACACATCTCCATCTTGGAACTTCTGCATTTGTCCCCATCTCATAGATCCATACTTGACCAAGCTCTTTCAGAAGCCACCGTTCCAAGAAACCTCACTGAAGAATAGTTTCAGACCATGGTAGGTCATATTACCATGCCTCATTTCCTATCATTCACTGCAAAGGATGATATGTCAATCAGTCAACCTCATAATAAGTCTCTCCACATAGAAGCCTTCATCCACAAGCACAAAATAAAAAGGGTTCTAATTGATTCCAAACTTGAAGTTGTGATTCCCCATAACCGTGCCTCTACTTCATCTTCATCCCATGTTGACCCAACTTCACTCCCTTCCACATCGAAGGGACCCCAATCTAACCTCAAGGTCAAAGACAAGGGTCTCAGTGAATACACAATTGCACAATCCTTTTTCTTATCACAACTCCCTATCTCCCTCAGATCCTATGGCCCTCCATGAGCAAACCCAAGGCATTAGCAACTACTAAAGTTCCATTTGTCAAATGGGGAAGCCTTGAAGATGAGAGCAATGAAAAGGACATCCTACAATGGTTATATAAAGATGAAGATAGTCTACCCAAGAAACAAGACCATCACTCCACGGTGCAAACTGAATAGTATGGTCAAGGATTCTCAATATTACAAAGAATGGGGTATGAAGGTCATGTACCCATTGGATTGAGAAAAGAAGGTATTACTGAACCTATCCAAGCTCATACATTAACAGCCCGAGACACTACAGGGCTAGGCTATACCGGCAAAGCAAAGACCAAAAGAACATATAAGCATAAAGGCAAACAACCAAAAACATCTGCTACTAATATAGTAGATAAAATTCACCGACTACAAGGATGGAGTGAGACTGACTCCAATGAATATGAATGGGATAGTCTCTCTGAACTATCTTGTGATGAAAAAGACATAGATGTGGTCCATGAGTATGACCCTACTCATGCAACTAATGAGGGACAAAGTCCAAGGGCTAGACCTTTAGAGTTTGACCCGCATAATAACGATAGTGAGATTCGTGAGGAAAGAATGATATCGCACTTGACAGATCAACTTGTGGAGAGTACCATCGTAGGTGTAGACACCTAAAAATGTCTTCTACCATCAAACTGACTACTGACAACCCTAAACACACCAAATTCCCTTCTAATAAATTAATTAAATTTTTATTTAATTAATTACCCCTTTCATTTCCCAAATTCACACCATTTTATTCCCAAAATTGAATTAATTTCATTAATTCAATAGTCCAAACCTTAGCCAATTGATTTAATAAATATGCAATATTTATTAAATTAATTTCCCCTTTTACAATAAATCTAATTAATTAGTTAAAACCATGTTAACTAATTAATTCAGCCTATAATTGACCTATCCCTACCCTAGACAATTAAATAGCTATTATTTAATTGCCTACCCTAGCCTACCTCATCATAGCCCTAGGATTAATTAAATAAAACCTATGTTTAATTAATCCTAACCCCTTCATTTGGGTGGTCAAACCTAGTTTAACACCCTTCCCCACATCCTTTAAATAAAAAATTGAATTAAATCCACATAAGTCAATTTTTTATTTAAAAACATCCCACATCACATTTAATTTTCCTTACAAACCCATACTCATTTATTTCCTCTCTTCCACAAATAAATTTTTAATTCATTTACATTCCCCCATATGAATCTTTAATTCCAAAATAATCCTTCACCCCCATGCTCATTTAATAACTCCTTTTCTCAAAATGAATAAAAGATTCAGTTTTATTCCTAGCCCTCCATTCATTCAAGATTGAATCTAGGCCCTCCACATCACTTTTATCCTCCACCCTTGGATCAAAATCCCTTCCAAAAATCTATAAATAGAACCTCTCCCAAGCCATTTTCATCATCCAAGTTTATGTAAAGTTACCATGTCAAAATCACTCTTGAGCTAGAATAGTGAGTTGCAAATTAGAGTAGCATTTCACATTCAAATCTATTGTCTAGGGATAATCATGTCTTAGGAGCTTGTTTTGGGTGCAAAGACTTCTTCCTCCCCTGATGAGATTGGGTTTGCATGTGAAGTATAACTTTGTTTTTTATGCATTTTGTTTAGTATTTCTACCTTATTTGCCTATCTAATCTACATTGGCACGCCCGGTGGGACCCACAAGCCCCAATTCTAATTAGTTTTTGTGAGTTTTGGTGTGAGTTACGTGTTTTTGTAGGTGCAGCACCATCCACCCCTCGCAGTGGCGCTATCTCTAGCGAGTATTGGTGCTATACTCTGTTTTACCGCCATCCCTGCGGAGCATTTTTATCATTATTAGTCTAACCTCCAACTCACATGTCTCATTTCTAATGGTCTTCCTGCTATTTTTGCACCTAAATTGCTCTCTGTTTTGTAGGAATAATAGGAAACGCAAGGGGAAGTTATGCCAAATTTTTCATAAAATTTACACATGCACTTTGACTTCTCTTCTGTCTTGTTTTCCATTTATCAATACTAACAATGCTAATGGGACATCTTGTGTGTGCAGCCTGACCCTCCGTTTTTCTTATAAAACCTATTTTTGCAGGTTGGATGCATTCAGCCCTGTATCGACACTATCCCCCAGATTGGCGCTATTCGCAGGTGTAAACAAACTATGACAAGTTGCCATGCAGGAGGAGATAGCACCTTACTGGTCTTGTATTGACGCTATCATATGAATTAGCACCATCAGTATAGGGGTCAGGTTCTGTCTGTTTCCTGTCCATAGTAACGCTATTGGACCTCTATTTTAGCGCTATTTTGAAAACTAACTTTGTTGGCTGTGCAGGTACTGACAAGTGTTTTTGCAAGTTTTTACTATCATCTTTGCGGATACTAACAAGCTTTTTGCAGGATGGTTTTATTTCTAGCTTAGCAAAACACTTCAATTGGAGCTTAAAAATGAACCCTTTGCATGTTAGTTACACAACATCTTGATTTGGTGCTATAAAATTGAACAACAACAAACAAATCTTTTTGTGTGTGTGTGTGCCCAACATTTAAAATTTGGTGTTCTAAAATTTACAAATTGTGTGCCAACAACTATCAAACACTTCAATTTTGGGCTTTAAAAAGAACCACAAATTGCATCAATTGAAGTCATTGGGTTAAAAAGAACAACAATTTGCATTATTCACGCATGTAATCAAGAAAATCAAAGTAACTTGTGTGAAGTGTTTTCGTGGTTGTGTTTGTGGTGTGAAAAGCATATGCTCTTCCCTTGCACCTTTTTGGTGACCTTGGGAATCAAAAGCTTCTCACTAAACATGCATTAATCACTCCCAACATAATCCAAAGAACTAAAATGAACCATTTTTAGTGTGATGCAAACACAAACAATACGTATGCTCTCCCCTCGCATCTTTGTATGAACTTGGGGATCAAAAGTATTTTTGTGCTTGTATTGCTTTTGTTAATCCTTAGAGGGCCTGCCACCCCGCTTCGAAAGGTGGGAACGACCCAAGCGGCATCAAGCTAAAGCCAAGATCTTCCAAGCCGCTATATAAAATAAGGTGTTTGTGACGAAAGTCATAGACAATAGGTGTTGTTTTGTTATACCGACAACCAACCTCCCCCAAAACCCTCCAAGGCGTAACCCTTGGAGGCTGGGAGACTCCATAATGGAGAGTAGCGCTGCCGCATGTATAACCACATGAACAAATGCCCTTACTACAAACCATTGTTTAGCAAGCCAAAATCCTTCTATTTGTTGATGCAGAAGGGATACCTTTGAAGCGGCCCCAATTCATGTGGTTCTTAGCCTAGGTAGCAGGGATAATCTAAAGGTTTTGTGAGGGACAAGCCTTATAAGAAACCTAGATCTTGGTATGCATGAGAATTGAGTGCAATTGTAAGGAGGAGCCGGTGCTACCAAGATCCTAGAGCTACCCTCTTTGAATAGGTGCAGCTAGGGGATTCAACAAATATTGTCACATCCTCACCTTAGGTTTTTCAAAGTGCTTGTTAAATAAAATCACACATCTTTTTTATTTTTTTCAAAACAAAGTAAAATCTTGATTATTGTGTGATTATTGTGCTTGAATTGTTTGCAACAATATTGCCAACAGACAAACTAAATCATTTGATCACATTCCAAAACAAAGAAAATCCAAAATTGCCATAAAAAATCTATCTTTTTAGGACCTCGATAAACACTGTCTTGTTTTAGTGTCATATTTGTCTGACTTTGGCACCATTTCACCTGTGGATTGGCACTATTTTTAGATTGACTTGCCTAAAACTGAGACCTATCCAGTTGTGATCTTCACCATCTGCTCTACCATAATCCATATTCACCTTCCAAAAATCCGACAACAGTCTATCCATTTTCTTCAAAATTTTTCCAAAATCACACCTTCTCTTTGACCTTAGAGGATTAATCACCACCATTGTTGGACCCCTTTGCTACATCAAACCTACCTCATTTTCATATCCACCTCATCTTTATTAATATTTGCATACCTTTTGGACCAAACCAAAATCCTTGTCATAAGAAAATTATTCCAAAAATTCCCAAAATCTCCCAAATCAAAACATCGTCAAAATCCATCATCCTTTTGAGCTAAAGTTAGATCTAGATTTCATCCTTGACATCATATCTTGCTTGGAAAGTCAATATTCTACCTTCCAAGTGAAATCATTATCCCTCTTTGCGTAAGGTCATTAGTCTACCCCAAACAAAGAAAAACATCCATTTGTGCAACCACAAATCTAGGTCCTACCTAAGCTCAATTTGTTGACTATCAAAATCCTCCATATGAAACATCAAAATCAAACATCAACAAAATCTCTTCAAAACAAACGTCAGCCATCACCTATCTCTTTGGTCCAAAATTTGTGCAAAAAAATCAATATCGCCCATCTGTATCACCCTTAGGTTAAAACCTTTAGAAAGACATATCGATCTTCCACCACATCTTCTCCTCTACTCCATCTCACTACCACATCCATCTTTGGGTCCAACACAATCAATCAGATTCTCTAAGGTCTCCATCCCCATCTCACTCTACATCTAGGAATCAACCCCATAAGCGTGCATGCCCACCATGAGATCACAACACAAAAAGAATCAAGAAATGGTAGAATAGTGGCAATATGGCATGTCTAACACCGATACCAGCAACATACCCATCTATCAAACATACAACCCACCTACATACTCTTACATCCCCCCATACGGTCACAACGAAAATCCTTTTCAGTACTTACAACAAATACAACCACCACCACCACCACCAACACAAAATGTCCCCACCATTTCCCAAGATGATCTAGATGTCTTGAGCTTTACACAAGACACTGATAACATGGATCTACTTGATAAAATCCTAAGGTCAGACCCAAGTAGATATCTTGATCATCTTCTCAAAATTGGTGCTCAACTCCCCCCCATCATGACATCATCACAACCATCCACCTCTACAATCATCCCTACCCCATCAAATACCCAAGCATCTACATCACATACCCAACCCACCATCTCTCAAATGTCAACACCTACCGTATCTACCACATCCACAAGCTCAACCGTTACCACATCTACAATTCCCACATGTACCGCCATCCCCACCATCTCCCAGCCCGTCATCACCTCTACTACCACAACTACCATAAACCCTTTCATTCCACAAATCACTCTAGGCATACAAGGAAACATCATGCAAGCAAGTACATCCACGAGTGTGCCCCCACCCAACCCTCAAACCATTGCATACCTACGATAATTATTCTCACAACCACCTCACAACACATCTAACCAATCCAATGTCCACCTACCCAACATCAATCCATCCACTATCATGTATCCACATAACCCCATAACATCATCTATACAACATCAAACCAATCCCCAAATACCACCACATGTTCTCCAACAACTCTACGCACATCAACAACATCAGGCACCAATCAACCAAAACACCAACCCTTAATACCAACACCTCAATCAAACAAATCCCCAACATCAAATCCCACCCCATCTCCAACATCTCACCAATCAACATCCCTACATGCAACAACCACAACCACCACAAGACCTCACAAACGTTGTACGGGCCTTGATCCAAAAGGTTGGTGACCTACAAACTGGGGCAAGTAAAAACACTATTCCTTTGAGGACATTTGCCCCTATCCATTCGATCACACATTGTATATGCCCCCTTTCCCCAAGAACTTCAAGACACCTAAATTTGACAAATACAAGGGAAAGGGAGACCCTAGAGATCACCTTAGGGAGTTTTACATCGCTTTCTTAGAGGTCTCAAATAACGATACATATCTTATGAGACTCTTTCCAAGAAGCCTCGACGGTCAAGCCGCTGAATGGTTCGCACATCTTCCCCCATGCATTAGGACTTTCCCTGAGCTTACGGAGAATGTTGTAAACCATTTCTCCTACAATTTTGAGCATGAAATGTCTATGACAAACCTTTGCAACACCAAACAAAATAACAGAGAAGCCTTCGCTTCCTTCTTGCAAAGGTGGAGAGGCTTAGCAAGCAAACTCCCATGGCCAATTCCTGAAAAACAACTCGTCACCATGTTTGTGTCCAACCTCAATCAGGAATTAGGGTTTCATTTACAAATCCTTTGTGCATCTACCTTTGAAGAGGTCATCGACGAAGGTACCACTATCGAACGAGCCCTCATTGCCAAGGGCTCCATCAAACTGTATGACCACAAATCCAACAACAACAACAACAACAACAAAAACAACAACTACAAATCCAATAACAACACGCCCAATACAAACAACAATGCCAACACGCAATCAAATGACAAATCATGCTATTGGGGGAAGAACAAGAACAATTTGAACGACGGTGTCACGGATGTGAAAGCCATCCAACATATACAAAACCAAACACCTGCGCATACATATGTAACAAATGTAAATAACCAGATGGGTCAAACTAAACCACGCAAACCTTGCAGACAATTTACACCCTTAGGGGAACCCATCGAAGACATCCTTGATAGATGTCTCCAGCAAAGTTTGATCACGCTCCCACTCGTTAGACCTCGTAAAGAGAATGAACTAAAAGCCACGTGGTACAATGAGAACAACTACTGTGAATACCACCGTGTTGCGGGTCATAAAACAACTGACTGCATGCAACTAAAACATTGCATCCAAGACCTTATAGAACAAAATCTAGTCAGCCTCAATCACAACACCCAACCATCACCAAATGCCAACCTTGGAGCTTACAAGGATCCCCTACCTAACCATAATAAAGCCTCCTCATCCAACCAAGCATACAACGTCACCCCACCACCTGCATCCTATGACTCTATTGTAGGGCGGATAGAACCATCATCCCACCATGTCAACACAGTCACCATTCAGGCACAAGCACCCGATTGCACTGTTACAACCCGCCGTGGCAGTGTATCCATCCACATAGCCCCTCCCACTGAACAAACACCTACATCCACATCAGATCCCCTACCTCCTTGTCTGACCACACGTCCATCACCTACCCACCAATATAACCTCCTAGAACATCTAGGAAAGACACCCACACAAATCTCCATCCTTGAGTTGCTCCGCACATCACCCCTTCACAAGGACGTCCTCGACAAAGCGCTCTTGCAAACACAAGTCCCTACCAACTTGAATGTAACTCAATTCCAAGCCATGGTAGGACACATCGCCGCACCCCACCATCTAACCTTTTTAGAAAAGGACCTGCCTGCCTTCGAACACATACATAACGATGCCCTACACATCGAAGTCCATATCCACAAGCACACCATTAAAAGAGTCTTAATAGATGGTGGCTTTGGCCTCAACATATGCACTCTAAAACTGCTAAAACAGTTGGGGTACTTCAATGTGGTTGTCAACACCAGTGAGTGTATCATGATCTAAGGCTATGATGACACTGAATGGCTCTTTGAAGGCACTATCAAGCTTCCCATTCAAGTGGGACAGAAAATATTGGAAAAAAAATGTCAGGTTCTTGATCTCGACCTCCCCTACAACATCCTTTTTGGCAGACCATGGATTCATGCCATGCAAGCCATCCCATCCACCTTCCATCAATGCCTCAAATTCCCTCACAACGGCTCAGAAGTCACAGTCTATGCCGATCCTCGCCCCTTCAAATACTGTAGTTTTCTAGAAGGCCACAACCAAACCTTCTGCCCATACAATAAAGCCACCACTAAAGCCAATCCAACAACATCAAACTCATATGTTGACCCTGCAAACATTGCCTCCACTTCATCCCAAGCACCTCCACCACCTGAGGTCCAGATCAAGCTAACCGACATGGGATGTGGGGAATATGACCTGCAAGGTACCTTTTGTGTGGGCACATTACCCAATCCTAAGACATTCGGCATCCCAAAAATAGAGGCAGCCAACACAACCATCATCAAGTGCAAACCCTCACCCATCTTTGAGAAGAAACACCTTTTGGATCAGGATGTACTCGAAGATATCTCATCCTGGCTATACAAGGATGAAGAGCCTGAACAAGAAGCCCCCACAATCCCAACAGAAATCTATGACAAAGGCTCTGAAATTGTCAAAAGCATGGGCTATAAAGGACAAGGCGGTATTGGCCTTCATGAACAGGGAATTGTAGAACCACTGCAAGCAACAAAGAATCGCTATACTCAAGTGTTAGGGTATGGTCAACCACAACGCATCCTCACTACCGGTGAATGTATCTTAGCAGAGGTCACTACGATCTCCTTAGACGTCGACAATGTTAATGAAACGGGCCTTCAAGACTCCTTTAGTGACTTTATCGACTTCTTCGACTCATCCATTTGTACCATCTACTTAGTCACCACTCTCACTTCACCCTCTAATGACTTACCACTAGTTTACCCCGACCTCATTGATTGGGACCAACGGGGACCTCTTGTCTTCAACATCGCACCTAATGATGAGGCCATCACTGAAATGATGGGGGTAAGAGATCACTTCCCTTTGGGAGATCATAGAGCAGGATACATCATGGAACTCAATCCGAATGCCTATTTTAGGGAGACAACCCCTGCTTCCAGTCATAAAAACATAAAAATCAAAAATGGATCCGATGGTGAAAACCGTTCTGCGGCAGTGTCAGATCCTAAAAAAGTAAAAACAAAAGATGTATCTCCTGGTGAAAACCTCCATGAGGCACCAGGAGATGGAAGCATGGGCCTTCCTGAGGTAGACAAAGTATATCCAAATAGATCACCCATCTTGGTAGAACCAGCTTAGGAAATGAATCTTGGGACAGTGGAAGAGCTGAAAATCACATACAGAGTAGAATCTCTCAGCATACTGGAATAGAAGAACTTCTTGTCCTTCTTCACACATAGAAATCACAATTTTGTGTGGACCTATGCGGACATGCCAGGGCTAGATCCCGCTTTGGTTGTTCATCACCTTACAGTATGCCCTGATGCGAAACCAGTCAAGCAGAAGCTCAGAAAAATGAATCCGCAGGTGGCTCTCCTTGTCAAAGGAGAGCTAAAGAAATTACTAGATGTTGAGTTCATTCGCCCAATCAATTATCCTGAATGGGTTTCAAACCTAGTACCAGTTGCTAAACCGGATGGCCGAATTCGCTGTTGTACCGATTTCAAAGACCTCAACAAGGCCTGCCCAAAAGATGACTTCCCACTACCAAACATCGACATGATAGTGGATCTCATGGCAGGACATGAAATGTTATCCCTCATGGATGGTTTCTCAGGATATAACCAAATAAAAATTGCCGAAGAGGATCAACACAAAACAACCTTCATATGCCCATGGGGAACATACTGCTAGGTGGTAATGCCATTTGGCCTGAAGAATGCAGGAGCTACCTATCAAAGAGCTATGACCATCATCTTCCATGACCTCTTCCACCACATCATGGAAGATTATGTGGATGATTTGCTAGGGAAATCAAAGACTAGAGAAGAACACCTATATGTGTTGGTAAAGATCTTCGATAGGTTAGAGCAATACAATGTCTGTTTGAATCCAAAGAAGTGTGTCTTCAGTGTCACCTCAGGCAAACTTCTAGGATACATAGTCTCGAGAAGAGGAATCAAAGTTGATCCCATAAAGTTCAAGGCCATCATTGAAATGCCACCTCCAAAAACACTGAAACAACTGAGAAGCCTGCAGGGAAAACTCCAGTCTATTCGACGATTCATTGCCCAACTTGCCGATAAGTGCCAACCATTCCAGCATCTACTCCGAAAAGACATAGCTTTTGTCTAGAACACTCAGTGTCAATATGCCTTTGACCAACTAAAAGAATACCTGGCTAATCCTCCTGTGCTAAATCCACCAAGGCAAGGCAAACCCCTCCTGCTTTACATCTCCACAACAGAGATAGCTATCAGAGCCTTGCTAGCACAACTTGATGAGCAGGGGAAAGAAAGAGCCATCTACTACATCAGCCGCACCTTGATCTCATATGAGCTCAACTACACACAAATAGAATGAGCATGTCTAGCCCTCGTCTTTACTTCACAAAAGTTAAGACACTATATGCTTAATCACAAAACCAAGCTCATCACCAAGATCGACCCACTGAAGTACCTACTAAACAGAGCTACTCTTACTGGCAGAATGGAAAAATGGGTCATGATTCTCACTGAGTTTGACATAGAATACACTGAAAGAAAGGCCATCAAAGGACAAGTTATAGCAGATCAGCTAGCTGAAGCACCTATTCTGGCAGAACATCCTACAATAGTGGAGTTTCCTGATGAAGCTATCTTGACAATCACACCAGCCACAGACACATGGAAGATGTATTTTGGTGGATCATACACTCACAGAGGCTCGGGGGCAGACGTCTTGTTTGTTACCTCTCAAGGCAACACAATCCCTAAATTCTTCAAGATCACATTTCCACATACCAACAACATAGCAAAGTATGAGGCCCTTATCACAGGTCTCCGAATGGCCATCCAATGGAAAATTGAAAAGCTAATTGTGTATGGCGACTCTCAACTGGTCATCAGGTAGGTCAATAATGAATACAGAACCAAGGATGATAAGCTCCTTCCCTATAAGAAGATGGTCGATGATTTCAAAGACTACTTCGATGACATCCACTTCGAGCAAATCCCAAGACTCAACAACAAAGCAGCAGATGCCATGGAAACCATCAGATCTCTGGTAGACATGAAGAAAGATAGCAAGAAATGTGAGTTCCTGATCGAAGAACTCCCCATCCCAGCATACGATGTTCCTCAATCTAAACTAGTGTGTGAAGTCATTGGTCCCTTATCCCTGTGGTATCAAGAAACCTACCTATACCTTCATGATAATAGCCTCCCCCCTAACCTATCCATATCACAGAGAAAATCGTTCATCCATCGAGCCTCCTGCTTCATCCTTATAGGCGACACCCTGTACAAAAGGAGTCTTGATGGCACGCTTCTACGATGTTTAGACTCTAGGGAAGCTGAAGTAGCCTTAGAAGAAGTACACGTAGGCATCTGTGGGGCACATTCAAGTGGACCCACTCTTTCTAAAAAGATCCTCAGAACTGGATATTATTGGCCAACAATGGAACAAGATTCCTATAGGTTCATCAAGAAATGCCTCCCATGTCAACAGCATGGCGATCTCATCCACGCACCAGCACAGGAGCTGCAATCGATCACAAAGTCGTGGCCTTTCTCACAATGGGCACTTGACCTCGTAGGGAAAATACATCCTCCATCCTCCAAGGCCATAAGTTCATTATCACTACTATTGAATACTTCACAAAGTGGGTGGAAGCAATACCACTCACCTTTACCACTGGCACCCAAATCTCCAAATTCATCCTTCACTACATCATTTGCCACTATGGTATCCCTCATTCCATTGTCACTAACAATGGAAAGCCATTCAAGAACCAAGAAGTTTGCACCTTGTGTGAAAAATTTGATATCAAACACCATTTCTCCATGCCGTACTACCCTCAAGGAAACAGTCAAGAAGAGGCTTCTAATAAAACCATCCTCTGCATTCTCAAGAAGATAGTCAATGAAGCTGGCCATGACTGGCACCTCTAACTCAACCTTGCCCTTTGGGCCTACCATACAAGCATTCGCACTCCAACAGGAGCCACCCCTTTTCACTAGTATTCAGATCTGAAGCCATTTTACCTATTGAGGTTGAGCTCCCATCTCTCTGAGTGTCCTTGCAAAACATTATCTCTGATGAGGAATACCGTGTCGCAAGGTTGCATCAACTAGAACTACTGGATGAGAAATGCCTGAATGCATTGAACCACCTACAGGCATATCAGAACTACCTCCGAAGAAGCTACAACAAGAGGATCAGAACCTGAAAATTTGAAGTAGGCAACCTTGTTCTTATGGAAAATCAGAAGAACCTGCAAGAATGTCCTAAGAAAGGAAAGTTTAAACCCAATTGGCTAGGACCTTATGTTATCACAACCGACTATGGATCAGGAGCTTATCAGCTTGCAACACTTGAGGGGCAACCTCTAGATGAGCTGATGAACATCCTACATCTCAAGAAATTTTATGCATAACCCATCTGGTACCCCAAGTCAAAAAATCAAAAAAATCAAAAAATCAAAAACACCAAAAAAAAAAAAATCAGAAAATCAAGAAAAAACCCGAGTGCAATAAAAACTTCCAATGGTGAAAATCACTTCAGTGATGCCTTGGATAAGTACCATGGTGAAAACTTGTTTCAGGTGCCATGCGTAGTGGCCGGTTCTACCATCTAATAAGTCCTCTTTTCGTCACATCACTCCATATCTCACACATCCCATGGCTTGGAATTCTGAAACATCAAGTCCTATCACCCAACCCATACTATCCCATCCCAAGGCATGGAACGAGGATCCTTGTAAGCTCCCCTTTGTACATACAAAACCAGAAAAATCCAAAAACAATACAAAACCAGAAAAATCCAAAAACAATACAAAACCAAAAAAATCCAAAAACAATACAAAACCAGAAAAATCCAAAAACAATACAAAATCAGAAAAATCCAAAAATAATACAAAACCAGAAAAATCCAAAAACAATACAAAATCAAAAAATCCAAAAATAGTAGAACAACACAGAAAATCCAAAACAATCACCCCATACATCGATCTCGCTACAAATCACAATCATCAACACATACATCAAATCCCCACCATCACAAACATCCCAAACTATTCCCACATCATCAAGTCATGCCAGAACTACATATTCATTTCACCCGCATCTTAAAGTACCTTGATCCCGTGGACACAGGGTATGTAGGTAGTCTAGGATATGAAGGATGTTTCCAGTACTTAGGTATATAAGATGCACCCATCCAACCCGTTTGGATGGTCCCCATTCACTGAGCTTTCTGGATCTAATAAATGATACACATGCTACATATATGCTTGAAACATGCTTCCTAGCACAAAAATCATCAATCAACATACCAACTATAATCCTACATCTGGCCAGACTGTTCTTTTGCCCATCTTCCAAAATATTTCCAATCAACACCAACTGATCTGCGTCCTAGGATATATCTTTCCTATAATGGACAAAAATCTATCATTCTATCATCACGTCTCTTGGCAAGAGCACACAAAGGCTATTTGTATCTTTTTGTTGGTCTTCTTGATTATTGATTTTTATCTTTTTGTCTCACTCTAAGTCATCTCCAAAGCTACCTTGATCTCATTATATCATGGCAAGTGGCGGACAACACCTAGAGTAGACATGGTCATTGTTTCTATATGCTATGCTTGTGGGTTGGTTTCATTACTCCAGGAATAGTATTCATATCTTGAAGCCTGGGTCAGTTCTAGCATGATGTGTCCCATTTGCATATACAGGCATCAAAACCTTATATGCATTATTCGCACTCATCGCTATGAGTCCCCTTCCTAGGCTAGACAAGATTATACTACCTTGGGCATGCATGAAATCAACCTATTGTTTGTGGGTCTAGTCCATGCAATCGTAGGATATACATCATCATCTAGGTCATTTCATACCTTTGTGAATTGTATCCTACATTGCTACAGTAAACTAAGAAATGCTCTCAATTATTCTTTTGCAACTACTGCTACTAGCTCAAAATCATCATCCTAATCACTCATTCAACTATCCCATCTCGGCCTAGATTTGATAATCACTTCCCCCCCACCAATCCAATCCCCTCACTAATCCCATTCCCCCAACTAACTCCCACCTAACACCCTGAACCAAAGTAAATCCCCCCTTAATGACGTGGTGTCTTATGACCTAACAATCCTCCCGTCTCCCACCCCCATCCTCTAAAACACTCCCAATCCTACCCATACCCCATCCATACACCCCTATCCTCTCCTCACCTGATCCCCTCTCCCACAGACTTACCACTTAGGGTCAAAAAAGAACATCATGTGTATTAGGACCTGATCATCCCACCTATCACCTAGCATGCATCCCGCATATCGCCTAACTACATATCATAATCAGTTAATCTCATTTCATTTAGATTCATTATAAATCCCTTCGCATATCATTAGGCTCATTTAGATCACTTAAGTTGCATATCATTTTTAGGTTCATTTTAATCTATTTAAAGTTTCATATCATTTTTAGGTTCATTTTAATCCATTTAAAGTTGCATATCATTTAGGTTCATTTTAATCCATTTAAAATTGCATATCATTTAGGTTCATTTTAAATCCTTTGGCATATCATGTAAGTTCATTTTGTAGAATCCCTTAAATTGCATGTCATTCAGGTTCATTTTAAATCCTTTTGAATATCAATTAGGTTCATTTTAGAATCAATTTAAAATGCATGTCACTTAGGTTCATTCTAAATCATTTAAGTTAAATTGCATATCATTTCATTAGGTTCACCATTAACAACTGGTAGTTTGCATAATAATTAGGTTCATTCTAGAATCATTTAGTTGCACGTTATACATCACATTGCATATCATCTCATAACCATTTAGTTACATTACATCATCACATCGCGTTGTTGCATCCATACCAAATGTTTATTAGTTTGAACATTCGTTATACATCATATAGTCCATAAAATCACAAACACCATGCATTTATCACAATAAATCCATCATTAATGCATCCATAAAATCAAAAACACAATTACATAAACATAACACAACCACAGCATATAAAATCCATAAAGAAATACTGCATCCATCACATAGGCATCATCATAATAGAGCATCATAATCATAAGCATCATAAACCATCAAAAAGCATCGCATCATAAATAATCACCGCAAAAAATGTACATCACTCACATCATCAAAACAAAAATATAGTGTCCTGATACAATGCCTTTAAGGGCTAACATGATATAACTATCATATGGAGGATCCTCTCTCTGAGGGAGTGGGAGACTCTGACCCTGGTCGAGGCTGTGATCCTGTTGGCGGCTGTGGCTGTGGCTGTGCCTGCACCTGAGGAACCTACTGGGGCACGTGTGATGGAGGAGGCATCGTCTACTGAACGGACTGAATAGATCTCAATCTATGTGATCTTGATGCCCTTGTTCCACTGACCTGGCTATAGCTCGGTGCTCGGTGCTCTGCTGGCATGACTGCATAATACAGGCCCCTATAGTACTCCATCCACCTATTGCTCTCTGTCAACTCCCCCTGTACCTGGCTCAACTGTCCCTGCAGCTGATATGACTGTGACTGCACCTGAGACAACTGTGTCTGCATCACTGCCAACACTGGGGCAAGTCCACCACCTGAAGCCTGTAGGCTACCCAATGAAGTCTCTGCCTGCTGGGCCCTGACGAGTGTTGCATCTCGCTCCCCTGTCAAAGTGACTATGTCATCCTAAGCCTGTGCTAACTCTGTCTCGTGGCTCTCCAATACCTCCTGCAGGCTCGCCACCTATGCTCTCAGGGTCTCCATCTCCTCCCCATTTTGTCACCTCCGACAAGGTGTAAGCCTCTCACCCTCAGCCTCTCCAGTTGTCCCTGAGGGACCTGCCTGCTGCCCTACTGCCTACTGCCCTCCCCCAATAGCCTGTTGCTGCGCTACCTATGGTGGAGGCAGATCTCCCCTATCCACCCCTAGATGTCCCCCACACTGCCGAGGTTCTCTAGGCTGTCGCCCTACTCCAACCCGCACCTGCTCAACAGGAACCTGTTGCACAGGTACCTGCTGCCCCACCTGCCCCTGTCCTGCTACCACTGCCACTAGCACATCTATCAGCTGGCCATCCCTACCAATCAATCTCTCCACTCCATCCTCTCCCACCTCCACGAGGTCATCCTGAATAATCTCCTCCCCCTCCTCCAGGAGGTCATCCCCACCTGAGTCATCTCCATCGTCACCTGAACTGTCATCGCCTGAGCCTGATGCCTCCTCTGCGGGTACTGCCTCGGTAGGATCTGTAAACTGGGTCAGCCTCCACATTTGCCACAATATGTCATATGTAGGGGTAGTGCCTGCATCCCTCACTGTACTCCACCAATCCCACCGCACTAGCCGTAGGGTTCCAAAATCAGCTAGCACGACCTATGGCTATATGGCTGCAGGCTAGAAGGCTGCATCTCTAGGGGTCTGAGCATATATCGCCATCTGCTGCGGGGTGTCCTATATCAAACCAAATTGCCGCATGACCCACAAGGGTAGATACATCTCTATAGTATGGTCTCCTTGACCCATAAGATACCTTTGCTAAAAAGTAAAGGGGAGATGAATATCATCATCTGGTCATGGCTCTACACCGATATATGGTCGCCAGGTCACACTAATAACATCATCCAGCATCCTCCTCCAGTACCGCACCTGTCCAATATACATGTACTCTGCATCCTGATATAAAAACACAAAGGCCTCAAACGGCCGCCGATAATACCCACATGTCAGTCGGGTAATAGTGATGTGCTCCCAAATCCATACATGAAGCAGAGTAACTCTAGCTGACAACGCTCTATCATGTAGGTAGGTAACTGTGTGCATCTCATGGTATAACTGCCCAAGCATCGCCGGTCCCTAGGCATAGACAGTATCATGCCTCACCATCCCCTCTATCACCCCCTAGCCAATTGGAAAACCCTTGCCTCGCCTGTCAGGCATCACAACTCCTCCAATCAACGCACACAAAAATAAGGCAAAGGGATCTACACCCGTAGCCAGCATCCCCTCATAGCTCATCTCTCTCCCATCCACTGATAGGACAATGTGATTTGCACCAAACACTCTGATCAGGGCACTCCACCCCCTCCTCATGTCATATTGAACCCTCTGACCTTGAATAGGTAGTTTGAGTATGCGATAAACATCCTCAAGTGTAATGGTAATCTCACCAGTCGGCAACAGAAAGCTGCAGGTCTCAGAGCGATACCGCTCCACAACCACTGTCATCAGAGCTTTATGAGCTCACAAAACTGGCATCAACGCCACCGTCAGAAGCCCCAATCTTACCAGTCAAGCCCATGTAGCATCATCAAAACCATCGAACAGTGCCATCACGGATGGAACTCATCGCTCTCATGACTGTAATATAAATCGCTGTGTATCCTGCATATGCAACATTCAAGTTAAATGTCGACCTATCTTCTTCCAAATCACCCCCTTTTCTTCTAAGGTTGAAAGCCCAAATCATTTGGCGCTAAAGCAAACCAAATTTCGTGCCATTTCATAAATAGCGCTAACAATTCTTCTAAATGGCGCCATTATAGAAAATAGCGCCACTACGCGAACCTATTTGTGCCAATCCAAACTATGGCGCTACTGCGTAGCATCGATAGCGCCATTTTAACAAATGGCATCACACTCCCTTTTGGTGCTAATCTATAGAATAGTGCCAATTCTACCAAAAGCGTGATATTTCTATATCGCGCTAATCCGTTCCACTGCGCTAAAACACAAGATTGCGCTAATCTAGCCTATAGCGCTAGTTTAGAACATAGCGCTACTACAAATCCCATATGGCACTAAAATGCCAAAACCATAGTCTTTCTGACATTGCGCTAATCCAGAAGATAGCACTAAAATACCTACCAAATGGCGACAAACTGCCCTAACCTTACCTTGGAGGATAGCGCCAATCCCGAGGATGGCGCTAATCCGCCTTACCATTGGCGCTATGCGCTCCAATCCAAAATCCTAAACCCTAAAAAATGCATGTAAAATGAAAAAATTACAAAGTTAGGGTTAGACCCTACCTAAGGTCCATCCTCTGGTGCCCGCCCAAACTCTTGGAACTGCTCTGAAATGTGTCGAAGTCTCAAAACTAGGGGTTACGGTTAGCCATCTCTCCTTCGTCCTTTCTTCTCCAAAGTCAAAAGTGTGCAAATGTGGCACTGTAAGGGCCCACTTTGCCTAATATAGTGGGCCATGTCATATTTCCACCCCCTCCTTTTCCCTCTAGGGTGCAGATCTCAGCCTTTTTCCTCCGTTTTTCTTCCCGTCATCCTCTTTTCCCATCCCCTATCCAACTTTCACTCCCGTTGCATCCTTTTCAAGAACTCGCAGATCTCAAGGGGGCATCCCTTATCCATCTCATACCTTCCCGACAGCTGGGGCATATTTTTCTTCGACCTGATGCAACTTTCCTCCTAGGTTCGAACGCCACGTCAAAGAGGGGCAAACGTAGACACCTAAAAATGTCTTCTACCATCAAACTGACTCCCGACAACCCTAAACACACCAAATTCCCTTCTAATCAATTAATTAAATTTTTATTTAATTAATTACCCCTTTCATTTCCCAAATTCACACCATTTTATTCCCAAAATTGAATTAATTTCATTAATTCAATATTCTAAACCTTAGCCAATTGATTTAAGAAATATGCAATATTTATTAAATCAATTTCCCCTTTTCCACTAAATCCAATTAATCAGTTAAAACTATGTTAACTAATTAATTCAACCTATAATTGACCTATCCCTACCCTAGACAATTAAATAGCTATTATTTAATTTCCTACCCTAGCCTACCTCATCATAGCCCTAGGATTAATTAAATAAAACCTATGTTTAATTAATCCTAACCCCTTCATTTGGGTGGTCAAACCTAGTTTAACACCCTTCCCCACATCCTTCAAATAAAAAATTGAATTAAATCCATATAAGTCAATTTTTTATTTAAAAACATCCCACATCACATTTAATTTTCCTTACAAACCCATACTCATTTATTTCCTCTCTTCCCCAAATGAATTTTTAATTCATTTACATTCCCCCATATGAATCTTTAATTCCAAAATAATCCTTCACCCCCATGCTCATTTAATAACTCCTTTTCTCAAAATGAATAAAAGATTCAGTTTTATTCCTAGCCCTCCATTCATTCAAGATTGAATCTAGGCCCTCCACATCACTTTTATCCTCCACCATTGATCTTCCAGATCAATCTCCACCCTTGGATCAAAATCCCTTCCAAAAATCTATAAATAGAACCTCTCCCAAGCCATTTTCATCATCCAAGTTTATGCAAAGTTACCATGTCAAAATTACTCTTGAGCTAGAATAGTGAGTTGCAAATTAGAGTAGCATTTCACATTCAAATCTATTGTCTAGGGATAATCATGTGTTAGGAGCTTGTTTTGGGTGCAAAGGCTTCTTCCACCCTTGATGAGATTGGGTTTGAATGTGAGGTATAATTTTGTGTTTTATGCATTTTGTTTAGTATTTCTACCTTATTTGCTTATCTAATCTATAGCAGGCATTGTCAATACTTATAATGACCACCTTAACTCCTCCATCTTGACCATCAATGTCCTCAAACCAGACCAACCTAATGACCCTCTACCACTAGTGCATCTAGAACTCATAGATTGGGACCTACAAGACACTCCCCCTGAGCTTGACACCTTTCAAAATGATGAAGCCATCATAGACTTTTTGGAGCTTAGGGACCATATACCCGCAGGGGATCACCGGGCTGGCTACGCCATAGCACTCAATGATAGGACTTATTTTGGAGAGAGTGCCAAGCCTTTTAGTCTCAAAAATGTAAAAATGAAAAATAGATCTAATGGTTAAAACTGCTCTATGACAGTATTAGATCGTGAAAATAGTAAAAATATGAAAGATGTATCCAACGGTGAAAACCTCTCTGAGGCACCGAAGGATGAAAGGATTGACCCTCTCCCCAATCTCACACATTAGGAGAGATCTTCAATCTTGATAGAACTAGCAAAATAGATCAACATCAGCACAGGTGACAATCCATGGATGATCTATATGGCACAATCTTTAACTGCACAAGAAAAGCCAGAGTTCACTGAATTCTTCAAAAGGAAACAAATCAACTTTGCTTGGTCATAGGCGGATATGCTAGGGCTTGATCCAAAACTCATAATGCATCACTTGTTCTTAGCTCTAGGAGGTAAGCCAGTTAAGTAGAAACTCAAGAAGATGCACCCACATGTCGCCCTCATGGTAAAAGAAGAACTGAAAAAGCTGCTAGATGCCAGGTTCATCAGACCAATAGACTATCCTGAGTGGATCTCCAACATAGTGCCTGTCGCCAAACTAGATGGAAGAGTTCAATTGTGTAATGACTTCAGGGACCTGAATAAAGCTTGTCCAAAAGATGATTTCCCTTTTCCAAACACTGACATTATTGTAGATCTCACGACGGGGCACACTATGCTATCACTAATGGATGGTTTCTCTGGATATAACTAGATCAAAATTGCATCTAAGGACCAACACAAGACCGCATTCACATGTCCATGGGGCACCTATTGTTGGTGTGTCATGCCATTTGGATTGAAAAATACAGGCACAACATATCAGAGAGCTATGACCACAATCTTCCACAACATGATGCACACCATAATGGAAGATTATATTGATGACATCTTAGCGAAATCACTCACAAGAGGACACCTGGCAGTATTAGACAAAATCTTCAAAAGATTAGAGCAGTTCAATGTGTGCCTCAACCCAAAGAAGCGCGTATTCAGAGTCACATCCAGTAAGATTCTTGGATACATCGTGTCCACCAAGGGAATCGAAGTAGACCTAGCTAAGGTGAAAGCCATCATGGAAATGCTACCTCCCAAAAATATCAGTCAACTAAGGTCTCTACAAGGGAAACTACAATCTATTAGAAGGTTCATTTCTCAATTGGCAGACAAGTGCCACCCATTCACGCACCTCCTACATAAGAACAATCCTTTCAAATGGACTGATTCTGCAAACATGCATTTCAATAGTTAAAAGAGTATCTCATGAAACCACATGTATTGATGCCACCGATCCAAGGTAAGCCTCTGCTACTTTATATCTCTGCCACACCAACATCTCTGGGAGCTCTCCTTGCATAGCACAATTATGAAGGGAAAGAACAAACAATTTATTACATCAACAGAACAGTGGTTGGTTATGAGTTACAATACACGCCAATTGAAAGAGCATGCCTCGCTATGGTCTTCACCTCACAAAAATGGAGACATTACATTCTATCACATTCCATCAAGCTCAAAGAAAAAATTGATCCATTAAAATATTTGCTCAACAAAGTTACCCTTACAGGTAGATTGTCCAAATGGGTCATTCTACTTAGTGAGTTTGACATCGAGTATGTAGGCAGATGAGCAATAAAGGGTCAAGTACTTGTAGATCAGCTGGCAGATGCACCTTTAATAGATGAATACCCTTTGAGCTTCAAATTTCTAGATGAGTCCATATTTCACATAACAAAAACAATCTGGAAACTCTACTTCGACGGCTCCTATACTTGGCATGGGTCCGGGGCAGGTATCTTGTTGATCACACCTCATGGGGATACCATTCCAAAATCATACAGACTACTCTTTCCTTTCACTAAAAATGTGGCAGAGTATGAAGCCCTAGTCATTGGCATCAAGCTGGCAATTGAATGGAACATCAAAGAACTTCAGGTGTATGGTGACTCACAGCTGGTCATCAACCAAGTGAACGATGACTACCAAACAAACGATGAGAAGTTAATACCATACAAATGAATGGTAGACAACTTCAAAGAATACTTTGTTGAGATCTCTTTTAAGAAGTTACCAAGGATAGAGAACAAAGTAGCAAACGCCATGGAAACAATTACATCTCTCCTTGACATCCCTAACAATCAATCATGCTATGAGTTCTTTGTAGAGCTAGTGTCCCATCCTGCATACGACACTCCCAAATCCCACATAATTTGCCACATTGTAGGATCTAATTCTCCCCTATACAGAAAAGTATTTGCCTATCTTAAAGAGAATAACCTACCACCTGATCTCTCAAATAACCAAAAGCGAACCTTCATCCGACAAGCATCCCATTATGCCATTATTGCCAACACCTTATATCAACGAGGTCTTGATGGTACTCTCCTTCGGTGTCTCGATAGTGAGGAATATCAAACTACCCTGAGAAAAGTGCACGACAGTATATGCGAGACCCACTCTAGTGGTCCTACCCTAGCTAAGAAACTCATACGTATGGGATACTACTGGCCCACTATGGAAAAAGATTCTTATCATTTTGTAAAGAGGTGCAAGAAATGCCAAATCCATGGAAACCTGATACATGCACAGCACATGACCTGTAGCCTTTAACGACTCCTTGGCCTTTTTGTCAATGGGGACTCAACTTAGTGGGAAAGATCCACCCTCCATCATCCAGCGGCCATAAATTCATAATCACCACCACTGAGTACTTTACGAAGTGGATTGAAGCCATACCCCTTGGCAATGTCATAGGCAAACAGATTGCCTCTTTCATCCTGAACTACATCATTTGCCGCTATGGTATCCCTTTATCCATTATCACTAATAATGGATGACCATTCAAAAACCAAGATGTCAAAGAACTGTGTGACAAATTCTATATCCAACACCATTTTTCCACTCTGTATTACCCCCAAGAAAATGGCCAAGTAGAGGCATCAAATAAAACCATCTTAAAAATCCTGAAAAAGATTGTCAATGATGCCGGCTGTGATTGACACATCCAATTGAATCCTGCACTATGGGCCTATCGCACAAGTATCCGTACGCCCATAGGTGCAACACCATACTCCCTAGTCTACGGATCTGAAGCCATCTTTCCTATTGAAGTTGAGATCCCATCCTTGTGAGTTTCGTTAAAGGGCCTCATATCTGATGAAGAATACAGAGTGTCCAGACTTCAAGAGTTAGAGTTGTTGGAGGAAAGAAGGCAATAGGCCTTTAACCATCTCAAGGCTTATCAACAAAGGATGTCTAAAAGTTATAACCACAGAGTAAAACCCTAGGTATTTCAAGTTGGTGATCTGGTGCTTAAGGAAAATCCCTGTAATTAGTAGGATCGGGAAAAGAAAGGAAAGTTTGAACCCAAGTGGCTGGGTCCTTATGTCACCATTGCTGCCTATGGGTCAGGTGCCTGTCAATTGGCTACATCAAAAGGTGAACTATTTGATGATCCCATCAACATCATGCATCTTCGCAAGTTCTAAACCTAAACCCCAATGCAAGGGAGTCAAAAACAACAACAAAAAAGATCAAAAATAGCCAAAAAAAAAGAAAAACTGTTGCAAGTATGGGCCTAATCGGTGTTGTCATTTATGTCAACATACTCCTGTTGCATTGATGATAAGGATTGGATGAGATGTGTGCTGAGGATATTGAGAAAATTAGTCCTAATCAAGAATAGAGAAGAACAGTGAAGATAATGAGGTAAAGATCCCAGCTAAGATGAAGATCAGAGGATGTGCTTCAAAGGGTTTACAGATATGTGTCTTAAGATGATCTAGCAAATATTTCAGAAGTCCGCATGAAGATCTGAAGAAGTTATGGCCTCTTAAGTAAAACCAGTTTTGGTAGGTGTTCAGAGGTGACACAGTTAGGTCTGGTGAGATCTGAAAATGTAATATCTTGTTCTGCGGATTTGGTGGAGTGTTTAGGAAGCCAATGTGAATTGACAACCCAATTGGTTCGTGGTCTGAAGGTCTGCAAACATCTATTTCAATATGACAGTGGTGATAGACTATGTTCTTAAGGTTCCGGATGAAGGAGAGAATGATTTCAGTAAGTAGAAGTAGTTTGGATGTTCCTGGTGATTCAGGAAAGCTTGTGGAGGTCTTTGGATTGTGTCTAGTTCGTGTTGGTGGTCCGCATTGAAGATTGAGCTCGTAATTGAAGAATTACTTCTGGATGATGATGTTCTTCCCAAGTTAGGCCGACTAGATGAGTTACACATCCTGTGGATGATCTTGAAGATGTTCTGTGAAGAATAGCGTGTTCCTAAAGAAGATTGAAGTCTCAGATCTGTGTGGCCGATAGTGTGTTGATCCACATGAAGTCTTTTTTAATTATTCATGTTGTATTTATGTGTTTGCTCTCTAATGTATACTAACTTGGATGATTATCCCTAAGTTGATGTCTTGTATAAATAAGGAGTTGTAAAGTCATTTCAAAGTGATCTTGTGGAGATGAGAGTGTGGTAGAGAGGAGTAGAGCAAAAGGTAGAGCAGAAGTATTGAGCTTAAATGGAACTGACTCAAGCATGGTGAAGATGCTATTCTTTAGTTCAAGTATGTAATACTTATTATTATGTAGACAGTGTGTCTCCTGTAGGTAGTGGGCCTCTTGTGAGCAGTGTGCTTGGGCAGTGAGCCCTAATTGGCATGTGCCATTTTGTTCTTTCTATTCTTTTAACAGAGAATACAATCTTGGGTTAGTCAACCCATGGTTTTTCCCTTAACCAGGTTTTCCACATCAAAATCTTGGTGTCATATGTGTTAATATGTTTCTGCTCTTGAATTGTTGCATTATGTTTCATGATTGATTTATTATTATGCTACTGAATTAAGAAAAGAATTTAAAGTGATTAATTACAAGAAAGTTTTGGACAACTAATTCACCCCCCTCTCAGTTGTCTGTCCTAAATCTAACAAAAACAACAAAAAAATTTGTCCTTTGGTGAAAACCTAGAAAACAGGCACCTTGGATAGATACCATGATGAAAACTTGGCAAACATGTGTCATGTGTATTTTAGCTATTGTGCAAATAAAAGAAAGTGGTGAAAACCTGGTAAACATGCACTATCTGCAGCAAACCACTTCATCCATCTATTATGAACTCATTCCTCATTCATCCTAACTTGTGTCCATCATGTCATCCATCCTGAGCCAATCCATTGAACCATTGTCAAACTATGTCACCTTTGAGCTATCACGTAGGCAAGGCCATCATCGATGCATCCTAGAGGCTTGCTCCTTTCCCCATCCATTCCATATCCCTTTTCACCCATCCGCTGGTCCATCTGTATCTGCACTAGTTCCCATTGCCTAGGTCCTAGGTTCACAAAAGTCTGTCACCCTGAACTACGTTGCCTCTATGTCATCATGTAGGTAAGGCCATTTAGTAATGTGCCCTCAAGGCACTAGGTCTATCCATTAGGGTCTGTTTCTTCATGTCTATTTGTTAGTTCATCTATAATAGGTCGATCCTTTATCCAAACTGGGGGTAAATCCTCAACCTGGTTACAGAATTGGAGTCTTGAACGCTGCATATTCTAAGAGAACACCAATAAGGATTGTGATACATTTCACCACGACACACACGTGCAACAAAGAATGCTTCCAAACAGAAATCTTGATGCAAGACATCAACCTATCCATAGCAAAAAAATGAACAAGTACCTACGCACTCCAAATGATTTTACCTAAATTATGGCAAGAAAACACATCTAAGGGAAGAATGTTTTGTGTTGTGAGCATGTTAGGTTACAAAGTCTTGATTTTTGTTATTATGTCTTTCTATGCTACTCAAGGATGTCAAAAACTAGAGAAGCTATGATGGGGGCATAATCATTTTCTTTGTCTGTTGTTTGTTGATTAATCTTTAGTAATGTGATGACTTTTGTCTAACAACATGATTAGCAAAAGATCATTGAGGACTTCAAAGGTCTAAAAATGAAAAGGGGCAATCCTTGTTTGTTGAAACGTAAGAAATACTTAGGTCATCTAGATTAAATTTTGACTAGATGCTTGTATCAACTTGCTATATCAAAATCCATGTAAGTAATACTTAGGTCATCTCGGTTCAATTATACCTAGATGCTTGTATTTTCTTACAACATTTCAAAAGAGAAAAGAAACAAAAAAAGTGCCCAATGATGAAACAGGCACTTCAAAATACTTACAATATCAAGATGACATATATCCACATCCATCCGTATCAAATTACATTTCGCATACCATCCATCAATAAAAAATTTGTTTGCAGTATCAGAGTTTACAAAAGCTTGTGAGTTCTTCTTTAGAGTCATTCTTCTATCAAAATTCTCTTTTTGTCTCTCTTTGTGTCTCCTATCGAGTCTTTTCTACTTTGATTGTGTACACTTGGACATATCAAAAATATGGTAATCATTTTACATTAAGTGAAATAGTCATTAAGTTGATTAGATCATTTACATTCATGTAAGTCCATCAAGTCCTCCATGTGTCATCAGTTAAACATTTCATGTTAGGTGAGACAATCATTAACTTGATTAGATCATTTGCATACACATAACTGCATAAGTCAACATATCATTACATTTAACCAGAAAACATAAAAAACATAGCTATAATCACAATATCTGCATTAGATCATCATTGAATGTGAGCATATAGAGACATACATATAGGTGTATTAAAATCATCCATATACATTTGTGCCATCATAACATAGATGCATACATAGTATCCCATCAGAAAAATATCAAAAACATAGCATATAAACATAACAAGTAAACTGCATCTATGATCATCACATAACACATCATAATAATAGATTCATAAACTACATCATCATATAGACATCACATAAAAAAGTGCGCATCAATATAGACATCAAAAGTAAGGTGCATCCATAAGACATCACATAATGCATGTAGACCATCAATAGCTGCATCATCATATATAAGTATAACATAAATATGTCCAAGTGTATAATGTCAAAGTCCATCATCTATGAGTCAGGTCGTAAAAGGGAAATACATACATCGCAAAAATAATGATACATGTCTCGATAACTATACAAGTGATATATACATACAGTAGGCTATCCATGAGCCATCAAAACAAAGTATGTACAAATGCAAAATATGTCCAAAATGTAGCTACCCCTACTATCATGGGTCACTACTCCCAGCACTATCCCCTCCTCCTCCACCACGGCCTAACCTAGACTGTTGTGGGCCGATAACTGATGCTCCCGACCATGATCCACCTGCTCTCTGTGAAGCCACTGACTAGCTCCTGTAGCTAGGTGCCCTCTAATCAGCCGACACTGCCCCATGATACAAACCTCTGTAATATTGGGTCTGTGCATGAGCCCTGGTTAGTTCTCCTTGCACCCGTGTAACATGGGCCTGGGCCTGTGTCACCCGTGTAACCAAAAAAGCTGTGGCCGTGTTTGTACCAAAGGAAACTATAGCTACATTCCTCTTTGCTATCAATCCCTGCACCCTAGCTATGTCTCTCTCCCCTATCAATCCCTGCACCTTAGCTAGTGTTGTGTCTCTCTCTCCCCTATCAATCCCTGTACCCTGGCCAAGGCAACATCCCACTTTGTGGTAATGCCAGATATAATACTTGCGTCTCCATCTCTTCGGGCCTCTGCAACTCTTAATTGTGCTATGACCTGTCTAACCTACCCTTGAAGCATGTCCACTGCACCTCCCTCTGCCTACTATTGTGGGTTAGTTGCACCTAAACCTGCAGTCCCTGTGGGGCTACCACCTGCTAAACCTACGGTCCCTATGGGACCGCCACCTACTGAACCTGTGCCTACTGTAGAGCAGCTACCTATTGTGGCACCTACTTCTATGCAACTTGCTTCTGTAGTGCTTGCTAAGAGGGGCCCTGCCCCACTCTCTACAGTTGCCTCAGCCTCCCATCCCCTCCACCTCCTCCACCACCTCCTCCACCATCTCCGCTATCTCCTCGGGCTCCGCCCTCTCCTCTCCTCCTCCTCCTCCTCCCCCTCCGTCTACCTCCATCACCCTCCTCCTCTGACTCCACCTCCTCTAGACGAGGAGCTAACTCTCCCGGTCCTGAATATCTTAGGAATGGGTGGGCTATGAACCAATCCTCATAGTCTCGAGTCATACTTGCATCCACATCCTCTCACCTCATCGGCCATGCTTGATAAGGTATCTGTAGAAAGTCTATCCTGGCCTCCTCATAGGAAGCCATAGGTCCCCACCGCTGCCACTCGGCATAGGTCCTCGCAAACAAGGCCTACCTGATGCAGAGTGAAACGCAACGGAGGCTAACTAACAGGAAGGAGGAGCCAAATATACAAACAACATGATAAAAATGTCTATCGGCTCAGCATCATCATCATATTTCCTAGAAACACCAACAACATCATCATATTTCAACAGCATCATCATATTTCGGATGATCACAATTATCCTCCTGCCGACTACTATTCACCTCCTCCACCTATCATCATCATCATCATGATATTCAACGGGCGCAAACATCCTCCGGTTGCACTGTTCATCGGGCGCCAAATACTATCGGCATCATCATGATATGCGACACCACCTTCGTCAGCAGGATATCCAAATATCCGGTTGCTCCAAATATCCTGATGACGATCACTTCAACACCTTCCCTTCGATGCTCCGCTGCCCGACGATACAAGCAACAGCATCATGATAAGATTTATCCGGCTCCCTCGAAACCTCCTGATGATGTTAATACAACTTCCTGCCTACGCCAATACCTAACCACTTAGCGACAACAGGATAAACTCGCATAGAGGGATATCTCAATATCCTGATGACGATGACGTCATATCCTGATGACGATGACGTCACACAATATCCTGATGAACTCTTCAACACTTAGTCAAAAAAAACTGAACTTTCACACTCGCATCAGCTAGTGATACGCGGATGATGAGCACCCCCGAGAGATGATCCTGACTGCGATATATACACTGAGTATATATCCAACTCAAAACATCCTGATGCACTTGCAACATGCAAACTCCAACGGTTTCATGACCCGTTCCTGATGGCGATGGATTCGCAGATGACGATGCGGCTTGCTCCGACTGGAAACACACATGCAGACTCCTGTGTATCCGTCCACTGCATGTAAACACTCAGAACCGCTCAATTTCACAAAGACAATGTGACAACCAGGCCGGATCACCTTCAAACCAAAATCTAACAGCTTATCTTCTAGACCTAGCACATGAGGATGCTAGGCTGATTCACAGCATGCTCCTAACTGATCTTTTGAACAATGCAATGCATAAACAGGAAACACAAATGCAAACTAAGCTATAATACAGGACCATTGCACCGATTCGCAGGATCAACCGGTGGAAGGGTTGAAAGTACCCATCAACTTGCAAAACGGAAAGGAAATCAAAACAGATACAACTGATACAACCAGATAATGCAAAAGATGAGATCTTATTCAATTGAAATTCAAATGTCCTGAATACAGCTTCACAATGTCTGAACTGCTCTCCTGAATCTCAACTCAACACAACACCAATACATCTATCAACATCAATCTCAATATATCTAAACCCTAACAGATCGAAGGTATATATAACAAATCCTTCGAGTACTACCAACTCACTTCCCAGCGGCTGGGAGCTTCCAAGCGGCTGGGAGAGAGGACAGCTCAGATAACCTTATCCCGATCTCTAACTGCCTACACATACTCCTATGCTGAACTAATACATAGCATCGGTCCAATGGACCTTATTACATGATAAAGTCAAACATACTAAAAATAGACTATCCTGTCATCATGCTGATAATTATCCTATATCCTGATCATGTATGTCATCATGCGGACCTATATCCTGATCATGTACGGGTGCTCCTGCATCATACTCCCCAGAAGAAGAAATCTCAAGTCCACTTGAGATGAGAGTGTCAAGGTCGGCACCATGTTTTTGTATCTGCTCTGCAGTCATCCATACTGCTTCAGAGTGCGGCTGTCCCTTCCAAGAGACGAGGTACTCCAAGTACTTTTTGTTCCTGGTCTGTTTGACCACTCTGGTGTCCAAAACCTTCTGTAACTGTGGAGGATCATGTTGAGGAATGTCTTCAGCAACTGTATCCTGTAGGATATCCTGATCTGCATCTGGATTAGCCTTGTATGGAGTTAAATCACATACATTGAAGATAGGAGACAAACCAAGATCAGGTGGGAGTTGGATCTCATAAGCATTCTGTCCATGCTTTTGCAAAATCTGACATGGTCCAACTTTCTTTTGCATGAGCTTAGTATACTTTCCCTTAGGAAGCCTGTCTTTCTTCAAGTGAACCCAAACCAAATCTCCAACATCAAATTGAACATCCTTCTTCTTCTTATCAGCATATTCCTTATATTTCAAGGTAGTTTGCTGGAGTTGGGTCTTGACCTGATCATGGACCTCTTTGATGGCTTCAGCAAAAGCTTCTCCTTCGGCACTAACAGGATCTGCTGTAGGTAGATCTCGCAACTCCAAAATTCCCCTGGGATGCATTCCATAAACTACCTGAAAAGGCGATTTCCCTGTGCTCCTATTGACAGTATCATTATATGAAAACTCAGCTTGAGATAGAATATTGTCCCACTTCTCTCCATGCTGTTTTGTCAAGCATCTAAGCAGATTCCCCAAGGAACGGTTCACTACTTCAGTCTGACCATCCGTTTGAGGATGATATGCAGAGGAAAAAGACAAATTGGTTCCCAGTTTCCTCCAAAGGGTTCTCCAGAAGTGACCAATAAACTTCACATCTCTGTCTGAAACTATGCTCAAGGGCAATCCATGAATTCTGACAATCTCCCTGAAGAATAAATCTGCAATGTATGAGGCATCAACACTGTCAAATCCTCTCCTTGTCCTTGGTAAACCCAAGACAAAATCCATACTGATGCTTTCCCATGGTCTGGAAGGAATGGGTAAGGGCTGATATAACCCTGCATTAGTTGACCTGCCTTTAGCCTTCTGACATATCACACAGGTTTCTACAAATTTCCTGACATCTGATTGCAACTTAGGCCAGAAATAATGCCTCCTGACCAGATCAAGAGTCTTATCTAGCCCAAAATGACCTGCCATAGCTCCACAATGTTTCTCCTTGATTATATTCAACCTCATAGAACACCGTGGGATACACAACTGTCCACCCTTGAACAACAATCCATCCTGGATCAGAAATTCAGAGAACTCAGCATGGTATTTCTCCCCAAAAGAAGTACAGACCTGATATATCTCTCCAAAATCTGCATCAGACTCATACATGGTCTTGAGTGAATCAATACCAACACTCTCTAACTGAATCTGATTGACTGTGAGAACTCTCCTGCTCAAAGCATCTGCAACTTTGTTTTTGACCCCTTTCTTATGCTTCAAGGTAAAAGTGAAAGCCTGTAAGGTTTCTACCCATTTCATATGTCTGTGGTTCAACTTTTCCTGGCTGTTTATGAAACTCAGAGCCTGATTATCTGTGAAGACTATGAATTCCTTTGGCATCAGGTAATGCCTCCATTTCTTGAGGGATTGAACTAAAGCATACATTTCTAGATCATATGATGAATACCTCTTCTTAGCATCATTGAGCTTTTCACTGAAAAATGCAATTGGTCTACCCTCCTGGCTGAGTACTGCTCCAATGGCCATGTGACTGGCATCACATTCTACCTGAAAGATTTTGTTAAAATCTGGAAGTGCAAGGACTGGCTGCTGTGCCACCTTCCTCTTCAATGTCTCAAACGAATCATCTGCTCCTTGAGTCCAAACAAACCTGCACTTCTGTCCTCCCTTGATGGTATCCAGCATGGGTGCACAAATATGACTGAACCCTCTTATAAACTTTCTGTAGAAGGTTGCTAACCCATGGAAACTTCTGACATCATTCATAGTCTGTGGAGTTGGCTAATTCAATATGGCACTCACCTTCTCCTTATCCATCTGGAGCTTTCCTTGTGAAATGACAAAACCTAAATATGTGATCTCCTTTTTCATGAACAAGCACTTGTCTAAGTTTATCATCAACTGCTCTTCATGTAACCTCTTAAGAACCAGATCTATATGTCTGAGATGTTCTTCTTTAGTGTTACTGAAAATCAGAATGTCATCCAAATAGACTATGACAAACTTACCAATGAATTCCTTCAGAACCTCATTCATCAGCCTCATGAAAGTACTAGGGGCATTAGACAAACCAAAAGGCATAACCTTCCATTCATATAACCCTTCATTTGTTTTGAATGCTGTCTTCCACTCATCACCTGGTCTAATCCTGATCTGATGGTATCCACTCTTCAAATCTATTTTTGTAAAGTACTTAGCACTTCCCAAACAATCAAGTAAATCCTCTATTCTAGGGATTGGAAACCTATACCTGATTGTGATCTTGTTGATGGCTCTGGAATCTATGCAAAGCCTCCAAGTGCCTTCCTTCTTTGGTGCTAGTACAGCTGGTACTGCACATGGACTCAAACTCTTCCCAATCAGACCTGAATCCATCAATTCTTCAATCTGTCTGGCTACTTCTGCATTCTGTTCTGGGGTAAGCTTATAAGCTGCTTTGTTTGGAAGTGTTGACCCTGGAATTAAGTCTATGCAATGACTGATATCTCTGACAGGTGGTAGGGATCTTGGCATTCCCTCTGAGATGACACCTTTGTACTTATCCAATAGCTCTTGGACAGCTGGGTCTATCAACCTTGGCTTTCTCTCCTTCTTGACTCCTTGCTGTTGTTCTTTCTTCACACTCATACATGGGATTAGGGCATATGCAACTGCACCTTCTGCTGCTACTTCTTTCATGAACTGTTTGCCTTCCATCAGCATGACCTTCACCTCTTTTCCTTTAAACTTCTCCTCTTTCTCCTTCAATGGGAATAACGTTATATCTATACCATCTTTAGTGATTTTATAGGTGTTTTTAACACCATCATGTTGTGCCTTCAGATCATACTGCCATGGTCTACCAAACAAAAGGTTGCAAGCATCCATCTTGGTAATATCAAACAACAACTTATCCTTATATCCACCAATCTGAAATTCTACCCAAGCCTGCTCTTCTACAGTTGTCTGCTGACCTTGAGTAAGCCATGAGACTTTATATGGGGATGGGTGAGGCAATCTCCTAAGCTTAAGCTTTATCACCATTTCTTCAGACACAAAGTTTTCAGTAGAACCAGAATCAATCAAAACCTTACATGCCTTACCTCCTGCTTTGCAAATGGTTCTGAAAAGGGACTTCCTTTGAGGGGCTTCTTTGTCAGGTACCTTCATGGTAGTTACTGTTCTTCTCATCATCAGAGACTCTCCACTTTCTGGATATCCATAGTTATCAGGACCATTCACACTCTGAAAATCATTAGAGCTTGTCCTACTTTGATTATCAGGTTCCTTGACCAGATTTGTCCTCCTTTCTCCTGCTGAGCTTGTGGCCTTGTCTGGACATCTACTGGCTATATGGCCTTCTTTGTTACAGTTATAGCATCTGATGGATCCTCTGCCCTGGGATCTTCCTCTGAAAGGTCTTCTACCTCTGAAGTTTCCTTGCTGACTGAAATTCTCTCTCTGATTCTGACTATTGTTGCCCTTACTATTGTCATGACTGGATTCTCCTTGATATCCCTGTCCATGTCCTCTGCCTCTGAAAGGACCTCTTCCACCTCTTTGTTGTCTTCCTCTTCCTCTATTGTTTTGCTCTTGTTTTCTCTTCAACTTTTCTTCCACTTTCAATGCCAACTGAAAGCTTTTCTGCACTGTATCTGGATTATGCAGACTGAGATCTTCCTGAATATTAAACCTCAATCCATTAAGGTATCTAGCTACCTTCTCTTCTTCACTTTCTTTCACCTTTGTCTTCATACAGAGTTTCATGAATTCTTCTGTATATGAGCTGACATCTAGCTCCTTCTGCTTCAGGTTTTGCTTCCTCTTGTGTAACTGGATACTGTAATCCAATGGAATATAAGCTTCCTTTACCAATTCCATCATCTTCTTCCATGTGGCAACTCTACGTTTTCCCTCCTGTACTCTATCATCTTGAACAAAATTCCACCATGTCAAGGCAGCTTCTTTCATCTTTGACTGTGCTATCTTCACTCTCTGTTGTTCTGGTATCTCCTCTGTTACAAAGAAATTGTTCAAACAGTCTATCCATTCCATCACTGAATCAGGGTCCATCTTACCTGTAAACACTGGCAAATCCAGTTTCACATCCATGGTTCTCCTCTCCATGGCCTTGAGGGCGTTCAACAGTGGCCTCTGGTCTGCAGGAACGACCTCCTCGCTCCAATTAGGGATCTCTTCTTCTTCCCTATCATCTTCTCTACCAGAACCTACTCTGCTCCTCAACTTTGCTAACTCATCTTTCAACTCCTGATTCTGAGCCTTCACGGCCTTGCTTTCTGCAATCTGTTTCTTCACTAGAACTGCCAACTCAGCGTTGGTCATCCTTGCTGGAACCTCAGATGTTCCTTCTTCGTCTGACATCCTGCCTATCTTTTCCAAAAGATCCTAACCTTTGCTCTGATACCACTATGATGCAGAGTGAAACGCAACGGAGGCTAACTAACAGGAAGGAGGAGCCAAATATACAAACAGCATGATAAAAATGTCTATCAGCTCAGCATCATCATCATATTTCCTAGAAACACCAACAGTATCATCATATTTCAACAGCATCATCATATTTCGGATGATCACAATTATCCTCCTGCCGACTACTATTCACCTCCTCCGCCTATCATCATCATCATCATGATATTCAACGGGCGCAAACATCCTCCGGTTGCACTGTTCATCGGGCGCCAAATACTATCGGCATCATCATGATATGCGACACCACCTTCGTCAGCAGGATATCCAAATATCCGGTTGCTCCAAATATCCTGATACGATCACTTCAACACCTTCCCTTCGATGCTTCGCTGCCCGACGATACAAGCAACAGCATCATGATAAGATTTATCCAGCTCCCTCGAAACCTCCTGATGATGTTAATACAACTTCCTGCCTACGCCAATACCTAACCACTTAGCGACAACAGGATAAACTCGCATAGAGGGATATCTCAATATCCTGATGACGATGACGTCATATCCTGATGACGATGACGTCACACAATATCCTGATGAGCTCTTCAACACTTAGTAAAAAAAAATTGAACTTTCACACCCGCATCAGCTAGCGATACGCGGATGATGAGCACCCCCGAGAGATGATCCTGACTGCGATATATACACTGAGTATATATCCAACTCAAAACATCTTGATGCACTTGCAACATGCAAACTCCAACAGTTTCATGACCCGATCCTGATGGCGATGGATTCGTAGATGACAATGCGGCTTGCTCCGACTGGAAACACACATGCAGACTCCTGTGTATTCGTCCGCTGCATGTAAACACTCAGAACCGCTCAATTTCACAAAGACAATGTGACGACCGGGCCGGATCACCTTCAAACCAAAATCTAACAGCTTATCTTCTAGACCTAGCACATGAGGATGCTAGGCTGATTCACAGCATGCTCCTAACTGATCTCTTGAACAATGCAATGCATAAACAGGAAACACAAATGCAAACTAAGCTATAATACAGGACCATTCCACCGATTCGCAGGATCAACCTGTGGAAGGGTTGAAAGTACCCATCAACTTGCAAAACGGAAAGGAAATCAAAACAGATACAACTGATACAACCAGATAATGCAAAAGATGAGATCTTATTCAATTGAAATTCAAATGTCCTGAATACAGCTTCACAATGTCTGAACTGCTCTCCTGAATCTCAACTCAACACAACACCAATACATCTATCAACATCAATCTCAATATATCTAAACCCTAACAGATCGAAGGTATATATAACAAATCCTTCGAGTACTACCAACTCACTTCCCAGCGGCTGGGAGCTTCCAAGTGGCTGGGAGAGAGGACAGCTCAGATAACCTTATCCCGATCTCTAACTGCCTACACATACTCCTATGCTGAACTAATACATAGCATCGGTCCAATGGACCTTATTACATGATAAAGTCAAACATACTAAAAATAGACTATCCTGTCATCATGCTGATAATTATCCTATATCCTGATCATGTATGTCATCATGCGGACCTATATCCTGATCATGTACGGGTGCTCCTGCATCACTACCCCTGTGGCTGACCCTGAGTCCTCCCAAACTGCCTCAGAACTCGGCTGACTATCTATCACTCCAGTATGTGTGGTGTCCTGCCAATTAGCCACCACATCTGAAAAACATATGGGAGCTTGCCATCCTCCTCGTGCCAGACCTCACAATCTATGTAAGGTTGCCAAATCACTCTGTCCACGTTGTCCAACGCGTGACACCAATACTCCAACTTCCCCAGCCTGTGATGGGAAACTATGCCTGCATATCCATATGAGTAGGGCTCTCTTGGCTACCTAGAAAACACACAAATTGGCCAAGTCATGGCTATATGCTCCCATGCCCAGAATTGAAGTAATGAAACTCCTATAGACAAACTGGCTGCTCCACGGTATACCACCTAGTGCATGTCATGGTAAAGGTGAGCTAGCACACAGACACCCTAGGCAAAACGGGTGCCCTCAGTCACCATCCTCTCCAATATCCATCCCCAGCCAATCAAGAACCCATGAGATCGCCTATCAGGGCATACCACACCCCCAATCAATCCTACCACAATCCTCGGGAAGTAGTCATAGTAGTCATGCATGTCCTGCCAAGAGATCATTGGCCCCCGAAGCTCGGGATCATCAAAGACCCGTCGACACTCCTCTAGTCCAGCGTCACACTGTGACTCGTACTCCACAAGCTCACCTACTATAGGTAGGTGCAGTATCTTGTAGACATCCTCCAATGTAACGGTGATCTCACCAGTGGGTAGATGGAACGTCCCATCCTTGCTATGGAAGCACTCCACCACAGCAGTCAGTAAACCGAGGTTCACACAAACCTCGGGCATGAAGCAAACATAATCCAAACCCATAGCATCGAGCGCCAACCAGTCAATCTCTGTAAGCATGTAACGGTGCAACAACGGCAAGGGAAACTACTCCCACGACATCAGCGTATCTGAAATATCCTCCTGCAATCAAGCAAAGAAAAGTGTCAACCATAATTGTATCACAGTAAAACCTGCTCACACTATCAACCTCACTTGCTTAGCATATCAAATTGATCAAAACAAGCATATCATCTCTTGTCTAGATTCTATCAATCTCGGAGATCGCTTATCGATTGTCGCATCAATCAAGATGCCAATTAAGTCAATTTTGCTAAGTAGCTGACTATCCTAAGGTAAATACGCCATTACAGGTGGCAAATGTACCTTTTCAGGGCAAATGTGCCGATCCAGGACATATGCACTGTTGAGCATATGTGCAGCTCTAGAACAAATGTGCAATAGAAACTAATGAATGCACATATTAAACATATGCGCAGCTAGACACAATGCATGTGCAACTTCTTGATGGATGCGCGGCATCACATAACAAATGCACATTGGGGATGTATGCACCGACTTAGGATATGGATGCGCTTAAGGAGAACAAAAGCGCCATTTTGGAGTGCAAATGCGCCAAAACATAGAACGGCCAATTTGAATGGCTCATATCCATTGTCCTCCTATATATTGAATGATTACCCAAAGGTCCCCAACCTATCTTCTAAGTGCATTCTCATACGAGGAGTTTGGTCATAGAGCAAGGATGAGGTTGTAGGAGTCAAGGACAACACTGAGAGGGGGGGTGAATCAGTGTTGTGTGAAATTTCTAATCTTTTTCAAATTTTAACTTGCAGAGCACAAGGAGATAAAGCTATCATTGATTTCTCAAATACATATCACATAACATTGTCAAACACATATGCATATAATCTGAGAATGAAAAACAAAACTCATGAGTAAAACATACAACTACAGAGAAAAGATCAACATGAACCAAGACACAAGAATTGCACGAGTGGAAAACCCTCCAGGGGTAGAAAAACCACTCCAGAACTGCCTCACTGGCTACAAAGAATCCTCACTGGCTACAATATGTGTCTCACTGACAATTGAACCTCACTGGCATACTATGCCTCACTGGCTATTCTCAATCAATCAAAAAAACAAAAACTCATGTGCAAGAAATGATTGCTTGTTCAATCTGATTTGCACCTTTTACACTCTGTGTTTCATCATACACCCTAATTTCTCCTGTTTGATTTTCAAGTCAAGACCATATAAATAATTCCTTTTACACATCTCTCTGAAAACAACTTCCTGTGAACAAAATTTCAATACTCTTATCTCTACAATTCAATATCAATATCTTCCTCTGCATATTATTTTGAAAAACATTTGATCCTGTATCAAGAACAATTTTTTACTACAAATTAGCTCATGCATGCATGTAAAGTGATCTTCATAGTTGTATGATGCTCTGCTCTTCAACACACCCAAACATCAAAGCACCTCTAAGCCCATTAAATAACAGATGATGATTCATCTTCTCTTGCTCTGCAATTAAACCAATCTTGTAATCCATTCACCTGTATAAAAAAACTTTTCATATTCTTCAAGAAATTTCTCTGCAAATAAAATCAATTCATCTCTGAAAAAAATAATCTCCAAAAAAAACTTTTCATATTATGAGTTCTTAAAAAAATCTTTTTCAACTTCAATCACAATCTTTGTCAGTCTTCAATCAACTTATCTGCAAAAGGCCTCTCTCAAAGAAGTACTTCAAATAATATAAAATGCCCAAAAAAAAATCTTTCAAAATTCTTGATCTTCCACAAATCTTTCCAAAAAAAATATTGCCTTAATAACTCCCACAATCTGCCTTTCCTTGCAAAAAATAAGGAAATAAAATCAAGATTCTAATTATATTCTATGTCATGAAAAACATGCTCCTCAAATAAAAATATTTGATGGTTTTCATAAAGCTTTCCCGTGGAAGTATATCAAAAAACATTATTTCAAATTGTGCTTTTTCTCACACATTTAACCTTTCCTTTTTGGCGCTCCTTATACATATTAAAAATAGACTTTGGTTTATTCTAGCTCCTTATCAATATTAGAAATTACCTTTTTTAAAAAGAATGTCATAAAAATGACACAAAGGAGAGGCCGACTACTAAGTAGGTTAAAAGCAATGTTTGTGTTTAACATCCACGACAACTTTTTCCCATTTTGGCGCATTCAAACTATTTTAAATACCACCGATGATATTGTTGCCAACTTTAAAGCTTAAGACATGTATGAAGTCCGCTTCACATGGTAAGATAAGAAGATTCAAATAGAACTATAGACTTTTGTGCCCACCGCTTAAAATGCTGACTTCTATCAACGGTAAAGACCATCTATGGGGCCGGTTTCACAATGTTTCAATACTCCTTCAGCAGGTTACGGTAAGTGAGATTACCTTCTATCAAAAGTCACTTTGAAAATAGAACATAAAGAAGAGTTCACTTGATGGTTAAAATAGGAGCTTAAAATATGCATGAACAACTTAGCTTAGAGTTTCATCAACACCTAGAACCATAGGGTTTTAACACCTTAGCATAATCAATTACTTCAAACTATGTTAAAACTGAATGTTGAAGAAACGGCAGAGATATACTGTCATCAAAGATATATCCTTTGTCATGAAACATAACTTCATCTCAAGCATACCAAGAACATACCATTCTGATCAACCTTGAAGCACGAGACTTTAGAGCATGACCACCAAGCATCATGAAGTATGGGATGAACCTATAAAACACAACAACTATCCTTCTAATGGTAAAGCTAAGAGCATCATCATGAAGCAACCATAACTACTTAATGCAACTCAACTTTATGACACAACTTCTCAATTCAACTCCAAGCATATTCTGAATTTCTTGAGATCAACCTCCTGTGTGTAAGACAATAAATTAATTTCAACAACATGAACTTGTGAAGATCATCATTTCACACTGCATAACCATGGATGATGAACATTTGTCAACATTTGACAGCCCCAAACAAATCACCTTGTGACCTTACTTACCAATGATCAACTTCAAAAACACCATGAAGGTCAAACCTGATCAAACAAGTCCTGTGATTAATCATAACCAATACCAAACACCAAGAACATTAGAATCCATTCTGAGGCAATAGAAGCATCTTATTTCTAACCATATTTGTATATCTGACAACAATAAAGATCCACTGAAGATATGAGCATGCATCCTTAATAGGATCCTATATCTGATTTCACATGATCAAACATATGAAGACATCATGATGAATACCTCATTAAACATCTCCTGAACACTTTTGACATCATTGACAACCTAACACCATCAGAGGTAAGGTAAGAGGGAAGAAGTGTTAGCTTATTTTTGAAGAGAGATCCAAAGATATCTACAAGATGAGTTTTTCCTAAACAAAGGGCATATTTATCTAGAAGGGCATGATCTCATTTCTCTTTTTCTCTAAAGAAAAGGACAACTTGTTGTCTCAAAACTAAGCATCGAAATAACAAAAGATCACCCTAAATAAGAGTGATATAGAAATTTGTGTGATTAGATACAATAAGTCCACTTTTATCTACTTGAAATTCACACCATTAACCCCTAAACTCTATATTTTTAAACATCAAGAGCTGGAACCTCAAAAATTGAAAGCTTAGTCTTATAGAATGAGAGGGAAAGGATACATGATCAATTTCAAGTTCTCTCATTTTAGCAACCAGTTTGAATCATGATAGAAATTAGGCCTAGAAATTACATATTGCATCAATTTGCTTTATTGATCTACATACTATTGTTGGGTAAGAAGCATTTTGATTTGAAGGCCCATATTTTAATTCATTTGTTTAGGGTTTAAAATATACTGAATTTAGGGTTTATAATACAAAGTAGGACTTACAATTTATCAAATACAAATCAAATTAAAATAGAATGAAAGTTTAGGGTTTGGGTTGAAAGCTCTGTCGAAAGCTTTGTTCTTTTGATTCAAATGAAGGAGAAGAATAGACAATGAACGTTAAAAAACCATTTACCTTGGATTATCAATTTTTAAAAAATAATAAAAAAATTACCTTCAAATGAAGCAAATTTTTTATTGCTTCAACTAATAAAAAAAACACAAGACCTTCGAATGAAGGTGATTTTCTCTTTGCCTTCAAATGAAGGTACCTTCGTTTGAAGAAAAAACGTTGAACAAAGGTGCTTCTTAAATTTCTTCTCCTCCCTAATTCAAAAATCTAATGTCCCACAAGTGGGACTCACTATTGTGGGTTCACCCTACATTAAATTTGGTGAAAATTTTAAATTTCCTAGGTATTGGGTTACTCAGTCAGCAAAATGCAAAATTATATGCCTTTTTGCATCTACAATAAAAAATAAAGTTTTAGGTGAAGTTGTTGGTAGAAGTCTAAAAGTTAGCTTATGCATTTACAAGTAAAAAAAGTACAAAGAATTAAAATCAAGCAAAAACAAAAGGTTTCTATAAACTCGCAAAGTGTTCTTTAAATTTCGAATTTATGTGAGTTCACAATTAAAATGTATCCGACATTTAGTTTGGCATGGTAGAGATCCATAACTCCTACACAAATTTGCAAAATTACAAATTGTATTCAGATGTCGAATTCCCATCAATATTATGTTAGAGAACTTTAGAGTCTAAGTGCAGTTACGCAATTGCATTTGCCCTCCAATATTCCACCACTTTTATACTAGGGAACTTCAAGGTTTGGATGCAATTGTGTGATTTCACTCCAAACCAAAGATCCTATCAATTTGCAAAATGAAAGTTAAAAAGTTAAAAATTAAAATTCTTTTATGTGGCGAGACTTTAGAGTTCGATACAATTATACAAACAATTGCAAATTACAATTAAATTCCACTTTCTGAAAAATTATTTAATAGATATTGGTGCCATGATGCAAACTTGCATTTTATTTAATAGAAATTGGGGCCATGATGCAAACTTACATTTTACAAATTAAGTAGTGCAAATAAATCTTCATTTCCCACCAATTATATATTGCAAATAAATCTTCATGTCCTTCCCACCAATTATATGAGGTAAAAAGGTAAAGTTTATTTTTCTAGAGAAGTAGAAATCCTACTCAATATTACGAATTGCGAACAAAGTTCTACCTACTTCCTGCATGGTGAGAACATAGAATGGATCTATTGAAAGTTAAAGGCATCCCTCAAGCTTAGAAAAAAAATCTAAGCTGTTTGACAATGTACCAAAGAAGTGTGATCTCGTAGAAAGTACAGGTTAAATACTTTCAGGCAGATGCAAATTAGCGTGCGTAAAGCACCTTCATAGACATGTATACGCTGCCTTGATTGCAGGATATGAACAAAATGGATTTGTTGTAGACACCTTAAAAACTTCCAATCAAACATAGTTCTACTAGCATTCCCCCTACCTACACAGAATGAGAACATTCTAGAACAGGTTTTAATGGATTTTTGGTAGATTTTAGAGTTGTATTCGTAATGTGGAGGCTTATACAAGGCGTATAAGTTGTTTAACAGCGCCTCAAAAGAATTATGGTCTAATTAGACACAATGCTTGCAGAATTTACATAAAATGAAATAGTTGAAAAGGTTTTAGAAACTTTCAAGCCAATGTCATATGCAGCTCTTGCCAGTCTCTTTCTTCTTGCGCTCGAATGGAAGCTTTAGAACGCAATCTAGACATCAAATAGCAATGAAAATGATTTCATTCAAGTGTTGTACCTGCAAATACCATAGTGGAGGTGTATACAAGGCTTAGAAACATTGAAAAGGTGTGTGGAAGGTTTAAAGAAAAGTGCCTCATACATGTGCTCTCATAGAATGCTTTAATTATATTTATACAGAAAATGTTTGTCTAAATCAATTATCCAATCTATTTAGGTCATTTATATCTTCATACTTAAAATGTTCATCTAAATCAATTATCTAATCTATCAATTCTTCAGAATTTAGACTCCTAGAATAATTTAGAATATCTACTGTAGTTTTCTTACCAATACTTGATATAGTTTTCTTGGTAGGGTTGACTTCTTGTTCTTCATCACTTTCATCATCTGTAGGGTTAGGGTTTCTTTTATAGTCTTCTTCAAAAGTATTAATCCAGATCTTCATGTCCTTCACCATCTCAAGCATCTCTTCCATCCTTCTAGTGACATTAACAATACCATGTCCTCTTCATTGTGGTGTCTGGGATTTGGTGTAAACTACTTCATGTTGGTGGTCTATCCATAATCACTCTTGCAGACTGCCACAAAATCAACACTCTGTTTACAAGCTTCTTGTTGACTATGTTAGTTCGGTAGTCTATTTATAACCAATAAGTTCATAGGGACCTTCTACCCAACACTTTCTTTTTAGAAGACACCCTTATTTAATTTCTACAAATTATAAAAACATTGGTCTTTTATTGATATAAGAGCTACATTACAAGTTCCAAGCAAAATTTGATGTGCACTAGCTCAACTTTAGCATTCTATACACAACCAATTCAACATGGGAATCTACGATGTGCTTCCTTTTCTTAATTCACCAAACTCATATCATGATTCATGAATCTACTATTAGGTCAACTAACATCGCACCTACAAGTTTGCTTTTCTTCCCCTTTTACCAAACTCAATCTAAAAGGATGGTCTAACTTGCTTTGATACCATCTAGAATGCAGTCACGATCGGAGGGTGCAATGAAAGATTATCCAACTATGTAGCCAAATGAATAAACAAACAATAAACTCAATGTAATAGTAAAACAACAACAAGTTCTGTATTCATTCATAGTCACAACTGAATTATAGTTTATCGCAATGGGCTTCCAACATGCTAGGCCTCAGCCATTTGACTACACATAGAAAAATTATAGAATTTGAAATATGTTGCAATACAGTGCCATGCCAAGTTGTCTTCTACTTTCTATGTTGACTTATAATAATCTTCACAAATTTTTATATATCAGCTCCTAGTTGGAAAGGCGATCCTAATTGGTTGCAAGGTGGTACAAAGCTCAATTCCTAATGAAACATGTAGTTGGCCAAATGTATAAGTGAATCTTCTAGACTAAATGTGGTGATGATGGATCAATGGATTTTGATGCGGTTTATACCATGAGGTCTCCTAGGTTCAATGCACCTTGATATGTATTCCTTTATTATTGCAAGCCATGAACAATAAACTATTTACTTTTCTATTACACCTAGTAATAGATCAGAGATTGATATATGCCTTTGCAGTGACTAGAATCTTCTAGAAATTGATTACAATATTGTAGGGTCAATGTAGAACACATGCTCCCAACTGCAAGGTTAGATATGTCAATGTGGTGAAATACAATATGATTTGTAGTGACTGGTTGAAGATTGAAATGCAAATGAAAACCTGCAAACAAAACAAACAAGTGAAAGAAAATATTTTTGGATGATGTAAGATTGCTCTTACCCCCTGGGATGCTTCTACATCAACATCATCCTATGTCCATTACACACTTTCTTGCTATCCTCGATGCTTGTTCCAAAGTCGTTGAATTAACCCAACTAGGGGTTTGTCTAAGGAGAACATAACCCTTGTGATTTAACAAATTCCCCGAAGGTGTTTCTAAACATTGTCAGTTCTTACCAAGATTCGAATATTAAAAGATTGAGGCAAGCCAATCCTAACAATCCATTTTCTCCTAGTTCACTCTGCTAGGTAGAAGTTTAGGTCCGTGCACTAGTTTGGTTTTGTAAGCATCGAGATCAGGGCCATAGGCATGGATCTAATCCAAAACATATTACAATCAATTTACAAATTCTAAAATATCTATTTGACCAATCCTAAAAATCTACTAGCATTTGTGGTGAATCCATTCTTAACATCTTCAATATCATTTTCTCATCTACAAAATCTAATTAAATATTGCATTTAAATTTATTTAATCTCATATTTAATTTATTATTTATTATTTCTTGTCCCAATTTTTTAATCTAGATTAATTGCTTTACATAATTACTTTAATTATTTAATTAGCCTAGATTATTTAAGGTGTGTATTTTCCTTTATGTAAATATAATAACATGCAAAAGATGGCCGTTAACAATTGAAATAACTTCAATCAAGATGTTATATCTCATAATTTATAAATGAATTTGTATTTTTTTTTTTGTTTCAAAATGAGAAGAAAATAATAATTTATATCAAAAATAAAATATTCCTAATAAAAATTTGTATAAGCTTTTTAAATCAACATTTCAAATCATACTTTATAATCTATCATATAAAAAAATTCATGCTTTAAAGTTTATATGGAGTAATGGAGTTCAATTTTGAATCTGCTATCATTTTGTTTTATACGAAAGAAGTTGTCAGCTTCAGTATCTTAAAAATATATTGAGTGTAATGCATGGCAATGCTATGAAAACGAAAACCAAGCTTTGGATTGTAGTGCATAGCAATTAGAATGTGACAGTTGGGAATGGTTATCATTAAATACTAATGAAAATTAACCAGCCACCAACTTAGAATTGATTAAATTGTTCACATATAAAAGTATTTCAAAATGTGAATGTGACATGAAGGAATGTTCATTTGAAAATTAGCAACCCAACTACCGAGAATGATTAAATTATCTGTCCATATGCAAGTACTTCAAATCATTCTGGTTAAATACAATTGGAAATCAACTACCCAACCACCCAAAACCACTCAATTGCAAACTATTTCAATCCATCAATCTTGGTATGGGCAACAGAAAAATCACGAGGAAAAAAGCTTTTCATCCAAATGATGATGACAAGCGTCGTACACAGATCTGGTATTTCTCCAAAATCCCATTGATAAAAAGACCTTTTTACTAACCTGGCATGAATCATGACTGTTTTGTTCATGTGACATGAAACATAAGTTTGAAAGAAATATCATTTCACAAACTGAAATGCTATTTCAAGTGGGGTCATTTTTTTCAATTGAAGAAAAGCTTTATACACAGAGACCAAGAATATACAGGGATATGCTCCTGCCGTTTTTCAGCTGTCCTTCTACTCATGACATTTTGAGTGATGTAGGGACGGGTTGAAAATATCCCACAAACATCGCTTAGATGTTTGGGGACATCTGGGGACGGTTGGTTGTCCAGGGGATGGCTGGGATGTCATTGATGTCATTGATGTCATCTGACCATTCAGATGATGTAGTCAGGTTGAAAAAAATATTCAGAAATAAAACCAAAAAAAATCAGAACAACTTTGGAAAGAGTGAGGCTAGAATTCAAAACCACTCTACTTAAATATTATCTATTTCATGACTGTCTCAATTTTATCCGCTTCAATGATTGTCTCGAGCATTTGTCGGCTTTCGGAAAAGGAGAAGTACCTTGAATCTTTTTCGTATGGTGCCTGTGAATCCATAAACTTTGTAACCTATAATTGTTGTTAAAAATGCTTTGTAAACAGACTTTCTATGGAATTGGGTGCATGTTTATTTTATATAGGGGGTGGGATTTAATAGATGAATGTGCTTCAATAATTGTTATGGTAAAGTGTAGTAATAGTTTTTTATACTTTTATCTATTATTTCTAATGTTAAGTATTAATAGTCATTATGTTTGTACTTAAAAATGGACACAAAGTATCCATTTTTGTAACGCATAAAATAAACAATTAATCATATGGTGACACGTAAGGCAATCAACAATACATGCCTTGATGCATAGGTTTTGGTTTAACTTTCTTTAGGGTGCTTTTGGAGACGTAGTTGATGTTAAGTATTAATAGTCATTATGTTTGTACTTAAAAATGGACACAAAGTATCTATTTTCTTAAGTCGCATTAAATAAATAATTAATCATATGGTGACACATAAGACCATCAGTTATACATGCCTTGATGCACATGTTTCGGTTTAACTTTCTTTAGGGTGCTTCTGGACAACTCAATGAAGACATAGTTGATGTTAAGTATTAATAGTCATTATGTTTGTACTTAAAAATGGATACAAAGTACCCATTTTAGTAAGTCGCATGAAAGAAACAATTAATCATATGGTGACACGTAACGCAATCAATAATACATGCCTTGATGCACATGTTTCGGTTTAACTTTCTTTAGGGTGTTTTTGGACAACTCAATGAAGACGTAGCTGATGTGCCTATATAATTAATGCCTAGAACCCCAAACAATAGCTTTAAACGCTTCACTTACATATATATGGAAGTATGTTAAAATTTTTACAAAAATTCAATATACCGTTTAAGAACTTGAGATGCATGAAGTTAGGGTGCACAACTATTGGGTCCTCTCCCCTATATATAATATATATAGAATTACGAATTGATATATAATTTTCTTATTGTATTTGACATGTTCATTTTTTTTGCATTTGATTAGGTCCTTCCTTCCCCAACTTTTAGTTATCTTATATATGAAATTATGGTCTTATTAAATATATTTTGATTTTGTTTGAATTGTGTATATAACTATTTGAAAATTGATATGGAATGAAAAATACTTATTGTATTGGTAGTGTACAAAAGGTCTCTTAAAACTACTAACTACTAATTGGTTGGGGACATGCCATATCCTCCACACATGACCATATAGAGGATGTTGCAAATAGTATAATTTTGTGTTATGTTGGGAGTGACAAATTTAAACTTTGATTTTGGTGTAGTTGAAGATGAGACGTAGCAATAGTAGACCTAGTTGTTATATTGCTTTTCAAATTTTCTACTTTTTGTCATTTAGTTGCAGTCATTTGAATTTGTGTTGTATATGCACATCGACACTAAAAACTCAAATGAAAACAATAAAATCTTGTTAATTTATATGTCAACTCTCATGTGAATTCTCTATTCAGCTTTAATATTTCATAATATGGTTATATCATGAATATGTTGAATGTCTTATCATATGAATAATTGAAATTGCTTATATTTTAAAATTTTCCCATGCCATCCTACTACCCACTGCATCTTGTTTGTGCCCGCACTGGCTCCCCCCAACAAAAAAAAAGAAAAAAGAAAAAAAGGCCTCCCATCTCTTATCATTCTTAAAACATGTTCCCATATTTCCTAGCATCTCCATCCTAGAAGCATTGTGGAACATACATAGAAACAAAAATTACAAGTTTAATTGTCATAAGAGCAATGACAAATATACAATACTAAAAACTTCAATTGATATGCTAGTAAGTAGTGAAAAAGCATTTGTCCATGCAAGACCAAGACCATTTATAATAATTATAACCAAATTATACAAAAGACAAAATTACATCTTGAAATTAGACACACATGGCTAAGAAGGCTCAATGTTGTCATTGTAGACCAAATTGTTAAGGTCATGTTATTGACATTGTTAAGATGCAAGAAGTTGTCTCTATTGATGATTCCTTCATTATGAAGAGTGTCACCTAGGGTGGAAAAAACATTGGTCCCAAATTAGTTCATTAATATTTTAAAATCAAGATTATCTTGATTCTTAGCAAGGCTAGATAACTTCTCTTGAATGGAGTCCATTTGTTTCTTGAGACCCACATTGACTTCCATGGGCTAGATGGTGTTAGAAAATACTACATCACATATACTCTTCCAAATAATTTAAATAATTGTTTGTCTATATGATTCTAAAATTATATTAGAGGAAATTTTGAGCCCCAACAATGCAAACTTATATGAAATGGATCTTTTGAACAAGGTAGGGAAAACAGAGAGGATGGACTGCTAGATGTATTAAATCCATTTGCAAAACCAAAAGGCATGCTTCATGGTCTCTTTCTTCTTGCAAGAGGGGCAAGGGGGCAATTAGGGTTGGATGAAGCAAGTTCAGTCACCAACTAGGAGATAAAATTGTAAGAGTTTCCATGACATGATTTTTGGTGTGAATAAGGTATATTATATAACCAGTTTCCCTATTAGATCCTATTCGCACTAGTTTACTTAAGTTTACTTAGGGCACACTTAGGATAGTTATCTCTTTGTGTCTCATGTCATATGATTAAGACACTTGTCATAATCCTATGTTGTCCTATCTCATTACCTTGCCTATATAAGCAAGATCCCTCATGTACTTTATGTATCATAATATCATTTTTCACCATAATCAAATAACTCATCCTCTTGCTACTCTCTTGTGGAAGGTTATTTTTAGTTTTGTAGGTGATCCTAGGAGCTTGAGTCCATTTGTGAGTCTTACATGGTATGAGAGCTATCTATAGGCTTTTACAATGAGTTGGGCTTCAATGTTAGCTTTGGAATTCCATATTGCAAAGCTAAGTTTGTTGAACCTTGGGGGAAAGAGCATTTCCATTTTACATTAATCCTTAGGCTTAATTGAATTATGGGAGACAATCTACTTTAGACATCCTTTAAAGGGAAGAAGGTGAGATTTCTCCTCGTGATCCATCTCCAATGCTTATAGAAATTGCACTTATAGATAGTATAGATTCTGAATTGAAGAACTAGAGACAAAAGAGGATGAATCAATTGGTTAAACCATTCTTGGACTACCAAAAAATGTAAATCATTTCTCAACTATGTCTCACTCTTCAAGTTGAGAGTGGAAAAACACCAAATTTCCAAGAAGGTTTGAATTCCTTTTCTAAAAAGAGACTTGCCATTGAACTTTTTAAAAGTTGCTAAGGGTTGATCATCCAATTAAACCAACTTGTTCTACCAAATTGAGTAAGTGGGATCTTCAAGCTAAGGTCATTTTAAAGTGACTAATCTTTTTAGGTCAAGAAAGGTGAGACTCATTGCCATGCCTTCAAAATATATCTAAATTGGGTAGAGGCATGTTGCTTGAAGGACACTAGTAGAATTTTGTCTTTCCATCCCATAATAGACAAGGCTCCTTTAGAAGTAGTAGTTGGATATGGTGTATTATATTTGGACTTTCTAGGGTGCAATACCTTGAATATCTCTCACAATCCAATATACTATGAGATATATGCCTGGAGTATGCAGGTTAATGATGCCCAATGCTTCTCGATCCTTAGGTTGAATACAATGCAACCAAGATGAGGCATGCATTCCTCTCTTGTTACCCCATTTATCCCATATGAATCCTCTAATTAGTTTGGTCAATTAATTGTAACATTCCTTGGAGGGTTACCAATAATAAAAATTATAAACATGGCTATCAAGAAGTATCTTATTGGCTACTTAAAAGTGATAAAAGTGATCAACAATGGATATAAATCTATTGGTCTAGGACAATAGTTTGGTCCTTTATTTTTGCAAGTACTATTTCCACATATAATAAGTGATACTCCAAGACCAAATGAGACACCCAAGTATCAAAATATTTTTCCATATTTAATATGTTTCCATTTAGAAGGGATCCATGGGAAGGAGATCCAATAAATGTTATGAAAAAATAGTTTTATGATAATTGAAAGCTCAAGGTTGCATTGTAAATATCTAAGACATAAAGGGTGTTAGGGACTCCCTTAGTTAAATTTTGAATAAAGAGCATGCTATCATCTAAAAATGGGAGTTAAGGGTGACAACCTCATTTGGTAGTGAGATACCATGTGAAAGCACAAAGCTATGTCACACATTTATAAATGAAATGGACAACATTTGTCCAAATTTTTAACTCGAATCACTTGAAAGTTATATATTTTGAAACTTGAAATGATGTAACTAAAGAAATATAGATTTTTAGTGTAGTTTATGTTTATTTTTAAAAAAATTATTTGGATGTAGTTTTTTATAAATTGGCATTGTAATTTAATTACTAAAAAAGTTTTGAAAATGAAGTTTATGGTACTCTCAATTTTATTATAGTAAATTTCACTTATTATTTTTAGATTCCATATTGTGAACTTGAAATTTTGCATGCATTAAGAAAATAATTAATTTCAATAAATATATATTTTTAATAAATGTTTAAAATTAGGTGAGATAAAAAAACAATAATTTTATAGCACTCCACATTATCCCTTGACTATTTATAGAAACATAAAAAATATATAATCTTGACTTGAATTTTTTATATAGGGTAAAAAGGGGGTTTTTGAAAGGGCCCCAACCCTTTTACAAAAGTGAACTAACATGAGATAATAAAATGGCCATGCTATAGGAAAACAACAACATTATTGCAACCTTTAGCTTTCAATTATCATAAAACTATTTTTCATAACATCTATTGGATCTCCTTCCCATGGATCTCTCCTAAATGGAAACATATTAAATATGGAAAAATCTTTTGACACTTGGGCATCTCATTTGGTCTTAGAGAATCAACTTTTATATGTGGAAATGGTACTTGCAAAAATAAAGGACCAAACTATTGTCCTAGACTAATAGATTTATATCTATTGTTGGTCACTTTTATCTCTTTTAAGTAGCCAATAAGATACTTCTTGATAGCCATGTTTATAATTTTTATTATTGGTAACCCTCCAAGGCATGTTACAATCAATTGACCAAACTAATTAGAGGATTCATATGGGATAAATGGGGTAACGAGAGAGGAATGCATGCCTCATCTATTATTGAAAGGAAGACTCTAGAGTTTATTGTTGGAGAAGGCTCTAGAATGCTACTACAAAGGGGACTCTAGAGTTTTTCTTTTTTTTTTAAAAAATGCGCCTGGTAAACTTTTTAACGTGATCGGCGACGCTGGTGCAACTTGCCCTCCGGCTCCACACGAATGCTTTCTCCCGGAGCAATGAACCGGTGAGGCCACAACACAGGGGACCTCATCCCCTAGAAAGAACACCTCAAACCCGCGAGCTCGTTGACCCAGTGAAGGCGTAAAGCCCACAAGCTCATTGGCCTAGCGGGGGTTTGAACTCTAGTGGCCACCACTACAACCGAGCGACTTAACCACTGAACCACGCCCTTATCGTCCGGGGACTCTAGAATTATTGCTAGAAAGGAGCTCTAAATTTCTTTCCAAATAGAGAGTGTGCCAAAATTTCTACCAAAAAGTAGAACTCAAAATTTTGTTAGAAGGTATGCTCAAGAATTCTCATTTGAACGGTGGCTCCATAGTTTTTGTTGGAAGATGAGCTAACTCTAGAGTCTTTGTTGAAAGGAAGGCCCCGAAGTGATGAATTAAAATAGACTCCAGAGTAATGAGTAAAAATAAACTCTAGAGTGATAAAGTTGTAGTGAACTTTAGAGTGATAAAGTTAAAAATGAACTCTAGAGTGATGAACAAAAGTGGACTTTAGAGTGATGAACTGAAGTGATATTTGGATCATTGAAACTAAAAGTGAACTCTAGAGAAATAAAAATGAAAATGAACATTGGAGAAATGAACAAATCTAAACTCTAGAGTAATGAGCTAAAGTGATATTTAGAATGATGAAGCTGAAAGTGAACTCCAAAGTGATGAACAAAAGTGATGAATTGAAGTTATTTTTAAAGTGATGACGATAAAAGTGAACTTAAAAGTGATAAAAAAAGTAAACTCAAGAGTGATGAACTAAAGTAATCTCTAGATTGATGAAGCTAAAAGTGAATTTTAGACTGGTAAACAAAAACAAACTCTAGAGTGATATTTGGAGTGATGAAGTTGAAAATGAACCCAAGAGTACATTAACTTATAGTGAACTCTAGAATAATCAAGAAGTGAAATGAGCTTTGGAGAAGTTGTAGAGGGGTGGACTCTAGAGAAATTTAATTGAAAAAGGAGCCACCATTTGCTGGTTTTTAGCTCTCATTTATTTAGTTCTAGTGCCTCTTTTCAAAGATTCATTGTGATAGAAGAGGATTACCCCTTCACACAACAAAATTCTAGCTAAAACCATATTTTTTTATGAACTCTGTGGTGCATGGGTGTTGATAGAGACACAACTTATGCCCATTCACAATTATGCTTTGGTATCTCCATGTATTGGCATTAGCTGTATATCTCCATCATTAAAAATTTATTTTTTTCTCATATTGGCCCAACCAATGGGGGTGAAGTTTTCCCTTGAAATATTTATACCTAGAGTTGAACAATAGAGCCCAATCTCCTCTCTTGAACTCCCTTTTCAGATGTGTTGATTGTGCCAAAGTTTTTGTTGTTGTTGAATGAGTTCAGACTATTGCAACACTTCAAGTCTTAGTTTATCCAATTCATTTAGCTACAATACCCATTCATGTTGTTCCTAAGTCAAATCGAGGCCCACATCCATTGTTGTTTTGAGTGTTTGAATCTTGAATTTGATTGGAATGATTAGTTTCTTCCAAAAAAAAGCAACTCGTAGGGAGTAAGCCCCTTGGTTTATTTTCAAGTAGTGTTATAAGCCCAAATTGCCTTAATTAATTTCCTTGACTAATCCCTTCTACTAGCTACTACTATATTCATTGGTATATTTCCAATTCTTTGTTTGTGACTTCCACTTGATCGTTTTCCTACAGGTGATATGGTGAAGATTTATTGTGCTTTATTTGGTACTCTTCTATGAAGGCTTCGATTAAATTAGACATGAATTGTGGACCTTGATCTAAAATAATATATCTAGGTGCTCTAAACCTCAAGAATATTTTGTCATATAAGAAATCAACAACTTGTTCTTCTCTAGAAAAATTCAAATCCTATAGTCTACCCATTTAGTGAAGTAATTAGTACACCTAAGAATGTACTCTTTTCCCTATTATGTTGGTTCAATAGGTCCAATGAAGGATGGAGGGGAATCTCACTGGAGGGGGTATGCTTATCCATTCTTTGACATTGGTCACATTTCCTTACATAGCACTTGACATTCTTATCTAGAGAGGGCCAATAATATATGAAACCAAGAATTTTGTGTGTTATTAATTGGGTTGAATAGTGTACTCCTATTGGTTCATCATGAAAAAATCTAAGGATGCCATAGACCTAATTAGCCAATACACATTTGTACAAGACAAGGTCATGTCCACATTTAAATAAGATTCTATTTAACCATTTAAACATTGCAATGTCTTTAACAAGATTTTTCCTTTGTTTAATAGTAAAGTTAAATGGAAACTCCCTCATGGATAAATAGTTATCTATGTTAGAAAATCATGGTGTGTGGGTTAAGACAATTAAAAATTGCTCATTTGGGAAGTCATCTTTAATTAGCTCATGGTCATTTCCTACAATATATAATCTTGACAAGAAATCATCAACAATGTTAGTTTTTCTAGGTTTGTCAATTATTAACACATTGAACTCTAGTAAAGACATCACGTTAGAATGGTTGTGTTCATTGTTTGATCATTATATTTCTTCATTTGAAGATTCTCTAACACTTACAAGTAAACATTGGACCCCAAGTCACCTTTACTAACCTATTCCACTATCACCAAGGTGCTCAATAGAAGATAATTGATTTTATATTTAGATATCAATATTTATTCTAATAGATTCCTTATGTTCTACCTAAATCAGATGTGCAACAAGTATTTATTAGTAACCTATAGCCACTAATCCAAGATAGGATTTTGTTGATGAAGTACTCTTCTTTTGCTCATTTGGGCACAATACTTCATGACTATTAGTAGTTCATTAGCTAGTCAAAGAGGTTCCAACCTCATAGGCTCTTGTTGGATAGTCTTGAGCTTCATCTTCCTTCAATAATTATAATAAAAATATAAATTTCTTTAAAAATAATACTTTCACAGTTGTTAACAATGCAATAGCCATTGCACCTTCACCTACTACTTTGGCCCTCTCTTCATCAAAACAAAAAAGAAAAAGGTAATTCACACCTCTATCTAAGTGTCTTTACTCCATATTGTAGCAAAACCTAAATAAAAATTTAGTGTGGTTTCTGCTCATTCATCCATTAGACACAAACAAACCTTTGCCACCTTCCTATGACTCAAAGGCCTTCTTTTGATTTCATAGAGTACCTAGACATGATACAAAGATGTTTGCATCTTAAGAATATTGTGCAATACATAATTGATTTAAACATGATATCATGTCTTTGGCATAAATGATAGAGGTAATAAATCAGTTGTTGCGCCAAATCAAAATCTACAAATTTACACCAACCCGCTTCCCTACCATTCTTCAAACTTCATAAACCTTGATTCCACCTCCCAGGTGCTAGGAACTGACAATGATTATCTAGTTCCTTCCTTTTTTGAGATGATAGGGATGGTGGATACCTACCTCAAAGTTCCTTGGGAGTGAGCTACCATTTCCTTCTTCTATCTCGATGTGCCCATGCATATATATGATAGGCCTTTTTATATTATTGCATAGGTCAATAGAAAACCTGTCAACCTTGGTGTTTTGATTAACCTTATTTGCATGGTGAATATAATCATAGAGGAATTTCTATATATTCATGATTTTTATAAACACAAGTATGGTCAATCAGAAGTCTATATATGATTGCATGATGGGTTCACTAGACCAACCTTGTGTTCACCGACCCTCTCTGTTTAGGTGGGACCAAAAACCCTGGATGTTCTATTCTTTGTGATCCCTGCCTTAGATTATTTTTTAGTGAAGCTAGGTCATCCATGGATTTATTCCATGAGAGAAGTCTCCTTTGTAATCCACAAGTACTTGAAATTCCCACATGATGGAGTGGTGCAAACAATCCATCATAGTAGATTTCAGCCTCTCTAGATGCATAGAAATTTCTCCTTAGATTTCTTTTGGCTAACCTTGACTGAGCCTCTTCAGCCTCACAATGACTTCTTATTTTTGTCTTATCAAAAGTTCAAAGCTAGCCAAATTGCACTTTTGTTTGGTGGCCCTTCTTCCTCTACTCTAAAGACTACTCCCCCTTGGCCTCTCAGTCTTAGTGGTTTCTCTTGTTCCTTCTACTACCCCACAAGTAGTAAAAGGAAAGAAACCCATACTGAGTGATTCTCCCCATCCACATGTGACTAACTAATATTTGGTAGTTCTTCCTCTAGCTTCTTACTCAATTTCTATAGTTAAACAATCATTACTACGTAAACTACCTTGTGTCCCTTCAATTTCTCAACCTACAAAGGTTTATCCTATTCCTCCCACCTTTTTAGCAGACCAAGGAAAGCAACATGCATCATGAGACCCTTCTTCTCTTTCTATTGTTTCCCAACCTTGAGTGGTTCCTTTTGTTCCTCCTCATGCCTCTCAGATAGGGGAAGAAAAGGAACATCCATTGGAAACCCCCTTACTCCTTCAGCATAGGATTTAGTTGGTACTCATTAAAATCAACTCGTGAGAGATCGCAAGTGTTTTCATCATGTAATAACTCAAGAGTGTGCTACTAAAGTTGAGTCTATTCCTAAGCATCCTCCTATGTAGCTAGTTGTTGATCTTTCTCCTCCTTATGAGCCTCAACCTCCCCATTCCCAACCTGAACTTCTCCCATCCCTAAACCCTACATATCCTTAGCTAAACCTAGATGAACATAACCCCAAATTGGTGTTGAACACCTAGAATATTGAGGGGTAGGGATGAATAAGTATTCTATTAAACCTTTTACTTATTAAACCATTAATCCATTTGCCACATATAATAATAAAGTAAATTAAACACAAGAGAAGCAACCACAAAGCATCACACATAAACACTAGGATTTTTACGTAGAAAACCCAAAATTGGGAAAAACCACAATGAGTGTTAGCTCACAATATATCATGTAGTAACAATACCAAATTACAAAAGGGGCTCACTACCTTAGGGCTCACTGCCCAAAAGGACAAATATCAAAAGGTGGCTCATAGCCAAAGGGTTCACTACTCAGGGATCACTGCCCAAAAGAATGGCTCACTACCGGGGGTGGCTCACTGGCAAGGGTTGAACTGATTTAGTATCATCTACACCATGCTTGAGTTTAGTTCCATTGAAGTGTGAATTATCTCCTCTATTCTACTCTGCTTTTACACTTCACACTTATCTTCACATCTTCACTCAATCACACCTCAAAACCAAATTCATTACATGTATTTATACAATTCATCAACCTTGGAATGTACATCAAGGTTGGCATTATAATCATCAACCATTGCAACAATCTTGAAGGTCGACATTTATACATACATCAAATTAGGACTAGACCTAAACAAACTTGCAGACTAAATGAATAAAAGAGGAACACTTTGTTGGAAACAAGGCAAATAACTGAGAGGGGGGGGGTGAATCAGTTATCTCAAAACTTTTTTACTTTTACTTCCTTTTTGTATCTATCATTTAGTGATATATCAAAACATGAAAGCATAAGCAACCATAAGAGCTGAAATGAAATCAACACACATAACACAAGGATTTTACATGGAAAACCTATTAAGGGAAAAAACCATGGGGTGATTAACCCAAGATTATATTCTTTGTTAAAAGAATAAAGAAGAACAAAATGGCACTTTCTAGTTAGGGCTCACTACCTGAGCACACTGCTCACAAAAGGCTCACTGCCTACAAGAGGCTCACTATCTACAAAAGCTTACATATGATAACCAAATGTTTGAACTGATGAACAACATCTGCATATGTAGGAATTTAGTTTCAGTTAGGCATAGTATACAGATATAGCACATTTCATCTTTCCTCTGCTCAGCGTTACTCTTCTATCACATTCTGAGCTTGGATTACTCCCTTCACACTTGTCTCTGCTTTTATTCGCACTTACACAATCACACAATCACCACAATACCTTCACAAGCTTGAATCCATCAAATATAAATATCTACATCAAGGATTTCCAACAACTTTCTAGTCGGCAACAAGAATACTTAGGATATTTGCAAGTTACTGTTCTGTCAGCTGAATCCATATGCACCAAAAACTTAGGCATAGAAATCATTACCTATGTTGGTCAAAATCATATAACACTTCAAGTTACTTGATCAACACCTTCTGCACATCTGGATTGAGGTTTGATACCCTGTTGGCTAGTTCTTCATCTATTTGCACTGTCTAACTAGAGTCCGATACTTAGATGCTCATTTCTTTCACATGCTTTGTCACTGAAGGCTAAATCTCTGGAATATAATAGTTTAGATATTCCTTATTACTCATCCAAATCTGTAACATGCTTGGCTTCACCATTAGACAATTTCAAACCCAACTGTTGGACCCTATCATATGCTCTGTTCTTGACTACCGTACCAACCTATCTTCAATTTGACTTCCGATATGAGTAATTTATGTACTGCAGATGTGTGGGATATACTTTGTTGCCATCAATGACAACACTTATTAATCCTATTAGTGTCTCTTGCCAACAATCTCCCCCTTTGGCATTGATGGCAACACTTAGTGAAAAATGACTGTCGCTGAAACTCCCCCTTTGCTTGTGCTCCATCTCTCCACATTGCTTACCAGTGCTTCCTTAATGCTGGATTCCTCATTTTTCACTGCTCTTCACTCCCCCTTTGACATCAATGGCAAAGGGTGGGCTCCGCAAACCAAAAATATGCAAAAATTATTATATAATGCCACATATGTACATACAATTCATAGGATAAACTTACATATACTTAAGTATATTTACAAATGTAGTCTTCAACTGTACAAGCTCTGTGGGCCAACGTCTCTTCATCCTATCCAAAATGGAGATGTGTCCACTCAACAAAAACGCATATGCTTTTGCCCTCTTCAAATCTATTGGATCACTGGTCCGGGTTGTACTTAGAGCATCTATTAAGGCATCATGCATTAACTCTAACTTAGGGATGATTATCCCTCTGAGTTCACCCATTCTATCCATTAAATTCTTCTTCTCCTTAACCAATTTCTTTCTTTCATTTGTTACAACAACTACTTGACATTCTTGTTTTACTAGAGAGAAGTAAGAGGATCAAAATTCTGAGATAGATTTGTCAATTTTTCTGCTTGTTCTTTTATTTTCTTCTCAATGTCCTTTGCAACTTTAGGCCAGGATAAACAAAATTTATATATGTCTCCACCATCCTTAAGAGCATTTTCAATGATCTTTATGCCAATGTCTATGGTTTTTCTATCATTATCAATTAGCCCTTGTACCTCACTGAATCTTTTTCCCAAGAACTCTTTCCGGACCTTAGTTTCTGCTGATTTTTCTGACTCAAAATCTGTATTGACAAAATTAACTAAGTTCTTCAAATTACCAGATGGAGAGGTAGATGGATCCTTCTAATACGTGGACATGATCTTCTCCAGCACTCTGGATGCAATACTTAGTAGCTCACAGTCCTCCATGTGAGATTTCAGGAGTTTTTCTTTGGCTTTGGCCTGAGTAAAAGATGATATCTTCATTATCTGAACTGGAGAGAGAGAGTCCAGATTCAGTGGCCCTTGAATCAATCTGGTTCATCTAATTCCACAACTTCCTTGTCCAAGAAACTTTGCACTATTTCTGTAGTGTCTCTTATAGTCTCACCTTCCTTTCCTTTGGGGGCATCTAGACCGATTTGTTTATTGCCATCAACAGTATTTGTCTCTTCTTTCTACACTTCCTCTTCTGGAACAGAGGAGTCTAAGGCCTCAGATTGCTCTTCATCAATTTTCTTTAATCCTTTGACATCCATGTCATGTGGCTCTTCATTTGCTTCCTCTACAATGTGAAGGTTGAACCTTTTCAAGGCACTCTGGAGAATTTCTTTTGTCTCATCAGCTATTTGGTCAGTTTCTCCAAGCATGAGCTTGTTCATTCTGGACTTGCTCTAGAAATCTTCTTTGGCATCCTTGAAAACCATGTCCATTTGTTTTTGAGTGATAGTTGGACATAGCTGTATCACTATCTATTCCCAGATTTCCAAGTCTTTTGCTTTTGCACTTTATTTTCTTAACTCCAAAACTTCTTCTAAGCTCTTAGGAATCAAGGAAATTATTTCAATGAAAGCTTTGTTATAGATGTTTAGGTACCTTACTGTTGCTTCCTTAAGAATTCTCTTGTCTATATCATTGTACTCATCATAGAATTCTGTTACCGGCTGTCGGTTTCAATCCACAGTGACTGCTTTAATGATGTCTTCAATGGAGAGAATGGATCTCTCAACAAACTCTTCTGTCTTCTGCTCCTCATCATTCCTTTCATTCTTGAAAGGTTTGTTCTTGGCTTTCTTCAATTCTCTAACCTCCACATCTGATTATGTTTCTTCATCATCCTTAAGGCTCACATATGTTCTTGTGGCCTTAGACTTCTTTCTCTTTTCTCCTTTAACAGATGGTTTGACTTCTGGTTTAGCAGTTTTTGAGCTTTCAGGAGTGATAGGGGCATAACTCCTGGTAGATCTTGTCCGAGTAGAGGCTTCCACCGGAACGCTTTCTTTCTTTTCTCCTTCCCTTTCCTTTCAATTTTCTCTATTCTTTCTCTATTTGCATCTACTACCTCCTTTGTTATGCCAAACTTCTTAGTAAGTTCTTCAACCTCCCTCCTTACTTTTCTTTTTGACTCAGGCTTCCTTAATTCAACATATATTTTTATGTTTAGCTCATCAAAGGTGCCAAACCTCTTTGCTTCAGTGTCCTTGGGTTGTCTTAGCAAGTGTTGAACATGTACCTCCAATATGTTTTCATCAACTTCATAACCCATGGGTATTACCCATACAGTTCTTGGCTCAACTACCTCCATTAGGCATTGATCTGTGTCAACCATGAAGCAAACTGTGTCTTTGCATTTCTCAACTATTGATTTTTGTATTCTTTCTCTTGCATGCATCATGCTCTGGAAATTCCTGAAGTAACCCCAGAGAGCTATCTTTCGAGCTTGTGCATCACCAAGCCCAAACAAATAATCTCTGATTTGAATTGCAATAGGTCTATCATTTGCCCAGATCAGACCTTTTGATCCCAGTAACTCATTCATGTAATAGAAGAATAGGCACAACACCATATTTCCATACTTGAAGGAATTTTTCTTATATTTCTTTATCTTTTGCAGATTCTCCATCAGTTGATTCAATAGAAGCTCACACAAATCACAATCTGCATTTTCTTTCAGCATGTGATATGCAGTATAGATTACTGTACTGGATACACAGTTTTCCCTACTTGAGTGGTAAATCTTGAAACGAATTAAAATTGATGCAAACTTGACATCCGGATTAGTAATATCATCTATAGTCATTGCCCTCTTGCCAAATTTTGATCTGGTGGCTTCCGTTACCATTTGATTTTTCATAGATTTGAGTGTAGGCAACCCACCAGTTGAGTGCAATCCAGTTACAACCCTGATAGCATCTTTGAATGAACTCATTAACCACATAAAGTTATCATGCATCCTACTCAAGACATACCGAACCCATTCGTCTTCTACAAAAGATGGGAAATGTATGCAATGTGCAAAGTGCTTGTCTTTTAGGGCCTTGAATTCTGGTTTGAGATCAAAATTCTTACTTCTTAACTATTTATGATATATCTCCATCAATTTTAAGTCTCCAAAGTCTTCAATATTTGCATGAATGTAAACCCTAATATCTTCTACATGTAGAACACTGTACGAGATACTGAAAAATGCACCCAAGGGATCAACTTCTAGAGATTTATGAGCATGTTTCTTGAATTTCAGTCTCGGCCTTTCAGTGAGATTCAAAACCATGGGAGCAGCCATTCTAGCAATGAAATTAGGAGAGATTTTATAGAAAAGAAATACCTTTTTACACCTTAGGTTTGTTGTAACTGCCGAAGCGAATTTCTGATTGATTTTGATCTTCAACCTTAACTTGAATATTCTACAGGATCTCTTCTCAGAGCTCTTATCTCTTCTTCATGAATGCAAAGTGTTGTAAATGACAAATGAAGAACCTTTTATCCTTGCACAAAAAAAAAATTCCCCATTGTAATAAATGCACACTTTAAGTCATCCGGTTACCTTGTTTTGAGTGAATTTCTCATGAATCAACATACGGGTCTTCAAATAATTATCCAAGTGAGTTGACAACATAACTTTAGCCTTTTGAAACATTCCTCTAAATCCACAGACCATAAAATTGCATTTTCAGATCATACCAGATCTTATTTGTGTAGTTCTATTTTACCGAATGGCTGCCGGAACTGGATCTACTCATAACTTCTTAAAATCTATGTGCAAATTTCTCAAGTTTTAACTAAATGATTTTTAGATGAACCTCTAAAAGCCCTTTAATCCGCAACCTCTGATTCTTACTTAATGTGCCGAATTCAGGCACATACTAGCTGGCTGGGGGAATTTGATCTTCATTGCAACTCCCCCTGAGCTAGAGCTCACCTTTAATTTCCAGAATGATTATCAGCACCGGATTCTAGTGCAGACCCATCACCAATGTTCATCACACTCTTCTTTACCCAAGTCTTTCTCATCTCCTTCTGAATCTCATCTGCATTCACTTTACCTTTGCCTTTGTCTTGTTTCTGATCATGTTTCACCGGACCTTTTCCATCATGATTTCTACTCCTACAGAATCTAGCTATATGATTGGATTTATTGCAATTGTAACACACAACATTTCCTTGCTTATTTGATTGATATCCTCTTGATCTGCACTGATTAGCCATATGCCCCATTCTATTGCATTCAAAGCATCTACCATTGAAAGAATTTTTCATTTGCATATTTCTGCATTCATGAGATTTGTGACCATACCTTTTGCAATTAAAACATTGACCGGAGAAGGATGGATTATTTTGATTCATTCTTCTCTTGTACTGAGTTGCTTTATGACCAAATTTGTTTTAGTTGAAGTAGCTTCCATTGAAGGATGGATATCTTTGGGCATTAGGTTGTCTTACCAGAGGTCTTCTAGGCCTATTTCCTAACCCAAAGTTCTTTTGACTAGATCCAGAGCTTTCACCTTTCTCATATCCCAAGCCATGCTTATCATCTGCCCTCTTTTGACTTTCAAGTAGTACTTCAAGTTTGGCTGAGCTTATCTTGAATTTTTCTTTGTATTCATTTGCAGTTTCAAGATCTTGTTTAAAAGTGTCAATCTATCTCTCGAGTTGTTCTTCATTGTATCTGGCTTCTCCAAGATCAGACTAAAGATATTTAATTATTTTGTCCATTTTGTAGCAGTCTTCTGTTTTCTCCTTGAGGGATTGATTTAAGTTATCTTCACTCTTTCTTTTTTCTTTAGTTTCTTGGGTAAATTTATAACCCCTGATTCCATTTCATGTCTTAGCATGATAACTTCTTTTGACATCTTTTCACATAGCTTTGTTTTCTCATTCAGGTCCTCATCAGTATTATTGGCTTTATTATGATCTGCTAACTTCTGAAGTAGTTCCTTTCTCTTTTTCATGGAATTACTGAGTTTTTCTTTTAGCTCATTGATGAAATCATTAGCCTCCTTAAGTCACTCTTTCAAATTATTGACTTCAGACTGGGATTGATCAAGATCTTGTAAGGCAAACTGTAGTTGTTGTTTCCTACCATATGCATCCGTTGAGATTCCTAGATCCTCCTCAAGTTGTTAGGCCTTTTCTAAGGAACTTAACCCTATTACCAATTGTTAGAAACAAGCTAGATAACTGAGAGGGGGGGGTGAATCAGTTATCTCAAAACTTTCTTACTTTTACTTCTTTTTCTTATCTATCATTCAGTGATATATCAAAACATGAAAGCATAAGCACCATAAGAGCTGAAATGAAATCAACACACATAACACAAGGATTTTACATGGAAACCCTGTTAAGGGAAAAACCCACGGGGTGATTAACCCAAGATTGTATTCTCTATTAAAAGAATAAAGATGAATAAAATGGCACTTGCCAGTTAGGGCTCACTGCCCGAGCACACTGATCACAAAAGGCTCACTACCTACAAGAGACTCACTGTCTACAAAAGATTACAGATGCTAACCAAGTGTTTGAACTATTGAACAACATCTGCATATGCAGGAATTTAGTTTCAGTTAGGCATAGTATACTGATCTAGCACATTTCATCTTTCCTTTGCTCAACACTACTCTTATGTCACATTCTGAGCTTGGATTACCCCATTCGCACTTGTCTATGCTTTTCTTTGTAGTTACACAATCACCACAATACCTTCACAAGCTTGAATCCATCGGGCATAAATATCTGCATCATGGATTTCCAACAACTTTCTAGTTGGCAACAAGAATACTTAGGATATTTGCAAGTTACTGTTCTATCGGCTGAATCCATGCACACCAAAAACTTAGGCGTAGAAATCATTACCTATGTCGGCCAAAATCATATAACACTTCAAGTTACTTGATCAACACCTTCTGCACATTTGGATTGAGGTCTGATACCCTGTTGGCCAATTCTTCCTCTATCTGCACTGTCTAACTGGAGTCTGATACTTAGATGCTCATTTCTTTCACACGTTTTGTCATCGAAGGCTAAATCTCTAGAATATAATAGTTCAGATATTCCTTACTACTCATCCAAATCTGCAACATGCTGGGCTTCACCATCAGAGAGTTCCAAACCCAACTGTCAGACCCTATCATATGCTTTGTTCTTGACTACCGGACTAACCTATCTTCATTTTGACTTCCGGTATGAGTAATTTATGTACTGCGGATGTGTGGGATATACTTTGTCGCCATCAATGACAAAACTTATGAATCCTAGTAGTGTCTCTTTCCAACACACTTCACACCTTAGCATGGATTCAATTACATCTTCACACACTACCAAATGCTTCTACAATTTAGGAAATTCATCTGCAAAGAGTGTTAATCATACAGGTCAGCCATACTGGTGCAATCATCAAAAACACTTGAACACATGCTTCCAAGTTCTTCATTAGAGCTTGTGGATCAAGCACACATCTTCAATGCATTTAGGGGACATTCATGAACATCATAGAATCATCTGGAACCCAACAAATCTAACCACAATAGTTCTCAACTTATTTACTTGAGGATGGATCACAGATTGCTTTGAATCAGACACTGTTAAACTCTGCTAATTAGAAACTTGCTTTCCAGAGATTCAAATCACATAACCTTTGGAATGAAGATGACTAAGGACCTTATAAGCTTAACTCCATAACCACAAAGCCAAACTCCAATCTGCATAGAAATGCAGAGCAAAACACTTTCTCCTTGTCACTCTGTAAACCTTGCCAGGCATAGTCTTCACATTGGTGAATAGAACTTTTTCTGCACAACGATCCAGACTACCAAATTCTAGATTTAGTATCTTTAGACACTTTTCTAAATCATATCCAAAGCTCATACCCTAGTCTTCAATACAGAGAAAATGCATAGCAAAATACTTACATAGTGTTCTTCAATCAATCAATAAACGTCAATATCAGAAGCTACAGTTGGCACCAATGACAACACAAACATGTTGACATCAATGACAAAACTAGTTAGCACATACTTGCAACAATCTCCCCCTTTGTCATTTATGGCAACATATGATGTGAAAAACATTTTCCACCATCAAGACACAATTCTACTTCAGGACTCCTTTCTTTTTACACATCTGTAGTCTTACTCCCCTTGATTTTTTCACATGATTTCTCTCCCCCTTTGACATCAAAGGTAAAGGGATTCACATCTCTTTTACTATACATACTTGCACACTGCTACTCTGATTAGTATGAAACCATTCTTTACTCCCCCTAAATGTAACAATCATCTCAAACCACTACCTGCTCCCCCTGAGAGGTATCCTCCAACATCAGTCCAAAAAGAGAAATGTACTTTAAAACACACTGGACTGATGCACCTTCCAATGCATCTAGTTCAAGGAAAGAGGGGAAATAACCCCTAATTTCTCTTGAAGATACTCAAATGTGTCTTTTGGAAGAGCCTTAGTGAATATATCAGCAACTTGATCTTTTGTAGGTACATACTCAATCTTTACCTCATTCTCTACAACTTTCTCTCTCAAGAAGTGATACTTGATTGAAATGTGCTTTATCTTTGAGTGCATCACTGGATTCTTTGAAATGTTTATGGCACTTGTGTTATCACAAAGAATAGGAATTGGTCCATCAAACTCAACTTGGATATCCTTCAAGGTCTGCTTCATCCAGAGCACCTGAGTGCAACATGATAGTGCAACAATATATTCTACTTCTATAGTGGACAAGGAAACTAATTCTTGTTTCTTGCTAAGGTAGGACACTGCCCTATCTATAAGGAAGAATGCACCTCCATTTATGATTTTCTTGTCATCAACTCATCCAACTCAATCTGCATTTGTGTAGGCACTCAAAGAAAAATCATTGTTCTTAGGATACCACAATCCATGATCACGAGTGCCCTTCAAATACCTGAATATCCTTTTTACTACCATCACATGTGATTCTCTGGGATCTGATTGAAATCTAGCCACAAGAGAGATTGCATGCATGATATATAGTCTAGTAGTAGTCAGGTAAAGCAGTCCTCCAATCATTGATCTATACTTGCTTTGATCAACCTTAAGAGATTCACCATTCTTTCTCAGTTTACAACTAGTCAGTATAGGATTGCATACTAATTTGGAGTCCTCCATTCCAAACTCCTTCAATAATTCCCTGACATACTTTGATTGAGAAATGAAAATACCTTTGTCTATCTCATTGATTTCCAATCCAAGAAAGAAATTCATCTCACCACACAGACAACTCAAATTCTTGAACATCTCTTCATTTCCACCAAATGTGATATCATCTAAATAGACTTCAATAATCAAAATTTGATCTTTTCTTACCTTGATATACAAATTGCTATTTGCGGACCCTTTATTAAAATCCTGTTGCAACAGATATTTATCTAGTCTTGCATACCAAGCTCTGGCAGCTTGCTTCAATCCATACAAGGCCTTCAATTTGCACACCATGCCTGGTTTGTCTAATAACTGGAACCCATTCAGTTTCTCTATGTAGACCTCTTCTTCTAGCTCACCATTCAGGAAGGCAAATTTCACATCCATCTAATATACTTTGAAATCTTTGTGTACTGCAAATGCCAAAAATAGTTTGATAGCCTCCATTCTTGCCACTAGAGCATAGGTCTCTTCATAATCAATTCCTTCAACTTGGGAGTAGCCTTTGCATACAAGTCTTTCCTTGTTTCTCACAACTTCTCCAACTTCATTTAGTTTGTTCTGGAAAACCCACTTTGTTCCAATCACATTCTTGTTTGCAAGTCTAGGGATAAGTTCCCAAGTCTTGTTTTTCTTAATATGTTGTAGTTCTTCATACATTGCCTTGACCCAATGCTCATCATTACATGCTTCATTTACTGTTTTAGGTTCCACCTTTGATAGTAGACAAAGATTTACTTGTTCTTTTGCAATCCTACTTCTTGTCATCACACCTTTCCTTTTGTCACCAATAATCTGATCTCTCTGCACATACCTTGGAGTTTTAGGAGTTCTTACTGGAGCCTCAGCTTGAGTTTCTTCTTCTTTCAGATCTTGTTCTTCAGTCTAAACTTCCTTTTATTTTCCTTTTCCAACTTTTTCTGTATTAGTAGGTTCATCTGACTCATATCCATTTGGTTGGATGTCTTCATCTACCTTCACACTTGCACTTTCAATGATCTTTCTCATTCTTTTTTTATAGCACTAGTAAGCATTGCTCTTAGTGGAGTACCCAAGGAATATGCTGTTGAAATATATAGGACAACTGAGAGGGGGGGTTGAATCAGTTGTCACAAAATCTTAGCTTCATAAACCATCAACTACTTAAATACTGATAATCAGATTTAACCATGAAAGCAAGAAATCAGAGACTTAATGACAATCACACATTCAACACAGTAGACACCAAATTTTTACGTGGAAAATCCTACAAGGGAAAAACCACGGTGGGTGTTAGCCCATATAAAATATATGAGTTATAACAATACCAAAAATAGAGGCTCACTACCCAAATTGCTCACTGCAAAGAACGGCTCACTACCAAAGGGTGGCTCAGTGCCAAGGGGTGGCTCACTACTAAAGTGGTGAACTGATTAAGTATCATCTACTTCATGCCTAGGTTCAGTTCCATTAAAGCCCAAGATGATATCTTTGCTCTGCTCTTTTACACCTTCACACCTATCTCTTCATCTTCACTACACACACACTTTTTTTACAACTCTATTACATGCTTTTATACAATTCATCAACTGTGGAATGTACATCAAGGTCGGCATTACATTCATCAACCATTGGAACATTCTCTAAGGTGGGCATTATAGAACATTCACAAAAATAGGTTTAGACCTATTACAAAATTTACGTAAGGAAAGATGTAGAGAAGTATGATGAACATGCCATGCCTTAGCTGGGACTCAAATGCAATCCTCCATGCCACAACATGCTTCTACAATCTTCAAGGCATCTCTGCAAATAGTGAAAACAACCAAGTCGACCAAGACTAAAGTTAACACTAGGTCTTCTAAGAATATTCTTCTTTCATGGTCTAAAATTCTCTTTATGGACCAATCCAAATGTAGGAACATGATCAGGAGATATCCACAAGCACATTGTAATCACCAAGAATAACCGCATGATCTCTAACCATTCTATAAAAAAGATTCTTCAAACTAGAGCATAAGAACAACACTGTTAGCCACTGTCATAAGGAAATGATAGCTTGTGGACTACCAAATCATGAACCATTGTAGTTGAAAGCACTTATCATCATTCCAGACTTAACTCTAAAACTACAAACAAAAATAATTCAATGCAGAGGAATGCGGAGCATAATACTTTCTCCTTGCCACTGCTAAACATACAGAAAAAGCTGTTTTCACTCTGGTGAACATAACTCAAATCTTCATACTAGAGGCTCAAATATGTAATATAACCTCTTCAGAAAGACTTCTAAATAACGTCCAATTTGTAGAAAAAGATATTCATTCTACAAGAAATGCGAAGCAATCTACTAGATTGTTCTTCTGTAATACACAAGAAACTCTGCAACACACTGTTTCCACTGGAGGAGCAAATTTTCTCAATATCCTTAATATCCAGATCTCCAATACTTACATAGGCAAATACAAGGCATCTAACTCATTACAATCAAGCATCAAAACAAGAGCATAGTTGACACTAATGATAACAATGATATGTTGACATCAATGCCAACACCGATTAGTCACATACTTGCAACAATCTCCCCCTTTGTCATTGATGGCAACATATGATGTGAAAAACTGAAAAGATTATCATGACAAGATTCTCCCCCTTTCTCTTTACACATCAGCATTCTTTTTCCTCCTGAGTTTTTCACATGATTTCTCTCCCCCTTTGACATCAATGGCAAAGGGCACATACTTGCATTCTATTGTTCTAAACCAACTGAATTATTACCAACACATCTAACTGCCCCCTTGAGAGGTAGCTCCCAAAACATCAATCTAGATTAAATAATGAGAGTTTGAGCACCATGTGATTGATGCATTCTTATGCATCTATCATGCCCACATTTTCCATGTGGTTATGACACGATAGCCATATGTCATGTCCACATTTGTCATGTGGTCATGACACAAATTACAAAAAATTTTCCCACCTGACTCTAAAAGCCCCCTCGCTCGCAACATGCATGCTCGGTGACACACATACGTAACATATTTGTCTCTACAACTAATGTCATGTGCATCGCCCAAAGGTGGGGAAGGGAAATCACAACAGGATGAAGTGACACACACTTCGCCATCCCTACGAAACATAAGCCACTAAGGGGGTGTATGTCGTAAGGTGCGACACTAAGAGGGTTAGATTCCATTCTAGATTCCAACCCTAGAGTTACTAAAATAAAGTGAGTTGATTTTGATATACATCAAAATCTAACCTTAGGCCCACTAGAGACCTGAGAATCTGATATTTAATAAAAACTATAACAAATTTGACTTAAAACCATAATATGTCATTTAATGCAAAAAGGGATAAATTAATCAATCTAATATTTAAGCAATAATCTCAGTATAATCAAGGTAAATTTCAGCAGCATAACGGGGCAAAATGGAACTAACTAGGGTAAATCCTATAGTGATTTCGGTAGCATAACACTACCTCATCAACTATAGGAGGTTGCAAAAATTAATTTAAAATAAATCTCCTACCCTAACCCCTTTCAAATTTTAAAAAAATTAATTGCATAAAAAAACTAAAATCCCTTCCCAAACAATTTGAAATAAAATAAATCAATATAATTTACACGTGCAACAACTATAGCTTTAATTACAACATGTAAATAGAATTGCAAAAGGGGTTTATTTAATACTTTCAACCAAGGGAAAAATTCACCATCTCTTTTAAATGCACAACCCATAAAATAAAATTTGACTAAATAAGAGGAATAATACCTCCACACCCATATAAGACAAAAGGGAACTCAAACCCAAGTGGGGTTGCACATACAAAACCAATTTTAATTAAGTTAAACCATCTTCTAATCTTAGGGCACCAAAACCTAGATATGACATTATAAAATTCTCTCAACTCCTCATTTGTTCTAACTCACAAGTTGTTTTGTTTCTGGTTGAATGTGCAGGTTTAAAGGAAAGGGTCAAGTGGGAAGGTATCTCACCAAGTGGGAGACATCTTCCCAATGAGGATGCAAGAAAGCTCTGTAGTTTTATTTTCTAAGATTTTCTAACATAATCATTTACATGTTGCAAAAATATTTATTTCTTTTCTTTTCTAACATTTGTCTCAGGTTAAAAGATTTATTTTCCCATTTCTCCAATATTGTTGTGCATGCACAAGTTACAAAGCTTAAGGTTTTCTAATAAGTTAGATTGTTTTCTAAGTTCATATATGTTTATAATTCTAATCTCTCCATTCTCTTACTATTCTGGTTATTATAATTTTTGTTCTAAAGAACCAGAATAAAAATAATATATTTTCTCACACAGTCATTATATCAAGATATATATATATATATATATATATATATATATATATATATATATATATATATATAAGAAGCATAAATTTTAGGGCAAGAGATAATGCTTTGGGGCTGAGCCCCAAATCTCATGGCCGGTAGCCATTGAAGAAGACCCGCTAGAAATTGCAGAGGAAATAGGCATTACCGAATGTAACACAATCGTTATAAAATAAAATGGGGGCGCTTGTGGGAACTTAGAACGGTCGCAATCGTAGAGGGGCTTCAGCCCCTTGCAGACTGGCAACAATGGTGCCTACTTTTTAATAAAGCATAACCTAAAATTCAATTTTGCCTTTGCCATTCGATGAAAGTTCAAATAAACTTGTTCTCATATAAATTGCAGTGCATAATATTTGTAAGGCATATACTCATTTGTGTGTATATATATATATATATATAAATATGCTACTATGAAAAAAAATAGTGATCTCCATAATTAAAATAAGATAGAGAGCTTTATTAAAACATATAAATAAATAAATAAATAAATATATATATATATATCTGTGTGTGTGTAAATACTTTATATATATAATTATATAATTTAAATATATCCTCTAACTCAAAAAGGGAGTCAACTTTAAACTAATAATAATTATTTTTCTTTTGAGATAATCATAAAAACTAAGTTCTTTTCTTGATAAACAAGAAGTATGATCCATTTTCTTTTGTAAACAAGCATTAAATAGGTATTCATTTATTTTGTAAGAAGGCCTAATATAATATATTTTCTTTCCTCAACATTTTCCAGAGAGAGAGAGAGAGAGATTATTTCAACATTGAAATGGAGAGAAAACCATTGCTTCTATACTTAACATATTACAATATTTACAAGAGGGTAAATGACTTTAACCCATATGAGAGCTCAACTCTCAAGTTTGGACAACTTTATTACAACCCAAAAATAGGGATGAGCATCTCGATGCTCTCATTAACAAAATACATAAAGCCATTATACCCAATATTGTCTTCTTAAGCCAAACTCCTCCATAGCCACCAAATAAACCTACAAGACACACAAAGGAGTTCACAATACCCATGGGAAGCTCTCCTCCCAACCTAGGCCTACTAATAGGCCACCCCCAAGCTAGGAGGCCTTCCAATAACCAAGGACCAAACCACAAAGGATGCAAACACTCACATCAAGCACATTAACACCCATCCAAGGCAAAACACAAAACTAACCCATTTTGAAAATGGATTTGAAGGGTGAGAGAGTGGACTACTCTCAACTCAAGGAGACCCACACTCATAATTTCCAAACACTCAAAATACTCAATATGCTCATAATCACTTGTCCTCTTGCCATAGCTTTACATTTCTCAAAACAAGGCACTCATGCCATAATACCATACTTCCTAAACTTCAATAAAAGGCCCTTGGCCATAAAACTATACCAAAACAAAGTGGGGAAATTGAGGAGGTTCACATCCTCTCTCACCCAAGACAAAGGTGAGATCTCTCATATGGAGAGCTCACCCAACAACCCTTTCAAACCCACAAACACAAAAACTAAAAGAACATAAGCATCACAAACATGAACATACATAGTACATAAGCAAAAACAAGTAAACAATCGGATTGAAGCCTTGAGAAATACCTCTCAAGCTTCAAGGATGGAGGATGTTGGTGAAGAGCTTTCCACAAGTCCTCCTAATTCCTTCTAAGATCTACAAGTCCTCTCCTCCTAACACAAGCATAAAATTTCCCCAAAAGAAAAGAACAAAAGAACCCTCATCTCATGTAAATGAGAGAGATAAATAGGCAAGGCTCTCAAACCCTAATGGATGAGAAGGTGACACTTGTCACCCTCTCCTCCATCCACATAACCCTCCTCAAAACCCCACAAGAATGAGGAGGCAACACTTGTCATCTCCCCATTCCACAAAGATACACAATCTCACACATGTGTGAGAGCATAGGGAGATGTGAGCACACAAGGGAAGCTTATCATGAATGAGGAGGTGACACTTGTCACCTTCCCATTCAACTAAGCTACACTCTTCCCCACAAGTGCTCTCACACATGTGTGAGAGCATAGGGAAGAGGTCTCACACATGTGATAAGCTTCAAGAAGCTTCTAAAGCATGTGAAGTAAGGGTAACCTTACCCAAGTGGGTGAGGTTAGGTTAAGTGAGATGGTGACCTTCCAACCACCTTTCACACTTCCCAAACTCATCACTTGACTCAAGGGCCAAGTTTGGTTGACCATACATGATTCAAATCAAGTTTAAACATGTTAGGAATGGTTCTAGACCCTAGGGGTATGACCTAGGTTCAATATTTGACCACTAATAACACTAGGAAACACATAAAATCACTTGAAAAGGGCTTCAAACATTTAGCACTAAAAATTGTGCAAACCCAACCTTACAATTTTTACAACACATCAAGAGATAAATTAAAAATGGGTAAACCTTACAAATGTTATATATAAAATACAACATAATCAACATTCTCAAACACAAATGACCTCAGTCCTACTTAGGACTAGCTCAGCTTAACAGGGGTATAACATATGGTTTTTGTTCAACCTCCAATTTTCCATGGGCATGGAAAGTTGCACACTTCCACAAACCCATTAATAGCACATGATAAAATAGCCAAAGTGAAGTAACTACACATAACACATACATGATCGCAAAATTGCATATACATCAATAACAACCACATGCTAACATATATAGGTCTCTCAAGTCATTCACCATTCACAAGTATAATCAGGATCACATAATGTAAGATATATCATCCCTTTCACCATCAATTCATATACCGATAATAATTAAATGAAATCATAGCATCTAAACATAATATCATCAAATGAAATCTAACATGAGAACTAATCATCCACAAAGCATAAACCATCTATCTAATCAAACATAAGATAAGGTAATAAGGTCTAAGTGTGGGATCAACAGTCCCCAATATCCACATGTCTATAATAAAATCCATCACATATGTATCGTAAGCAAAAATATATGGTAAGGTAACGGTATGCCTCACATCCTCCCCCCCTAAGACTATACTTCCTCTTGGAAGTTAGGAAAGAGGTGAGGATAAAGAGTCCTCAAACTAGTAGCATCCTCCCATGTAGCTGAGACCTCATCATAACGGTCCCACTGAACTCTGACCTAGTCCAGCTCTCGGCCTCGAAGGCCTAGTGTCCAACGAGCCAAGATGTGAATTGGCTCCAAATATAGCTACCCGTCTGACTCTACCTATAAGGCATCCCAGTCCAAAACATGAGTCATGTCAGAAATATAATGGCTTAGCACAAAAATATGAAACACATCGTGGATGCACGACAGACTAGGTGGCAAGGCAATATGGTAAGCTATAGGTCCTATCCACTCCAAGATCTCAAAAGGTCCAACAAAATGAGGTGCAAGCTTAGAGCCCTTTCCATAACAGATTGGACTCTTATGTGGCCACACTCTCAAGAACACCTTGTCGCCCACCGAGAAGCTCTGATCTAATCTCTTGGCATCGGCATACTTTTTTTGGCAATCTTGTGCCTCTTGCAATCTCTATCTAATCAAGGTGACCTGCTACTCCATATCTTGTACCAACTCAGGTCCAATAGCCACTCTGTCCTCAATACAGTCCCAACTTAGAGGAGTCTTGTAAGGCCTACTATACAAGGCCAGATAGGGAGGCATACCTAACAAGCTGTGATGCCCATTATTGTAGGCAAACTCAACCAGATATAGGTAGTCCTCCCATCTAGACTAGTGATCCATCAAATACATGCGAAGCATGTCCTTTAACACCTAGTTCACCCTCTTAGTCTACCCATCTATCTCAGGGTGATATGCCAAAATAAAGTTGATTAGAGTGCCCAACGCCTGCTGTAATGCTCTCCAAAATGCTGATGTGAACACTGAATCTCTACCAGATATGATGCGATGAGGTACTCCATGTAGTCTCACAATGTCATTCAAGAAGACCCTCGCCACTGCTGGTGCATTGTATGTCGTGCATATAGGTGAAAAGTTTGCTACCTTGGTCAACTTGTCAACTATCACCATGATGGCATCATGGCGGCGAGATGATAAAGGTAGACCAACAATGAAGTCCATGGAAATGATATCCCATTTCCACTCCGGTATCTCGTGAGGGTAAAGTAGTCCTGCTGGATGCTAATCCTCAGCCTTCACCCTCTGGTACTCAAGGCAATAAGCAACAAACTCTGCAATATCACGTCTCATCCCTACCCAATGGTACAACTGTCTCAAATCGGAATGCATCTTCTTCACCCTAGGATGTGTTGCGTATGGTGCTTTATGAGCCTTTGATAAAACCACAGATTGAAGATCTCCTACTAGGGGTACATAGATGTGATGCTGATGTTGTAGGAGGTCATCTACCTCAAGAGAATGTACTGCAAACTTTCCCCTAAGGGGCCTTTGTGACTGTAGCTCCCGTTAAACCTCTAGAAACCACTCATCCTCTGGTAGGTGATGCAAGATGCACCCTCTCAAGTCTACACTCAAAGTCAAGGTTAGGATCTTGTGGTGCCTCCAACTCAAGGCATCGGTAACCATGTTCTCTTTCTCTTTGATGTAATGCACATCAAAGTCATACTCACAAAGGAACTCCATCCAACATTGTTGGCAGACATTTAAATTCGGTTGCATGAAGATGTACTGTAGACTATGATGGTCGAAGTGTAACTCACAATGACATCCTAAGAGGAAGTGTCTCTAGCAAACAAGAGCATGAACTACCACTGTAAGCTCCAAATCATGTGTCAGGTAGTTCAGCTCATGGGTCTTGAGCTTTCGCAACTCATATGTGATTACTTGACCATCCTGCATCAGTACTGCACCTAAACCCTCTAATGATGCATCGGTACATACCATGAAGTTTGTTGCTGGATTAGGTACTGCTAAGATAGGAGTGCTAGTGAGACACTCCTTGAGGACCTCAAAGGCCCTCTCACACTACTCTATCCACATGAAGCTCTTCCCTTTCCACTGAAGGGAAGTGATAGGGTGCGCTATCCTGGAAAAGACCTCTACAAATTTGTGATAATATCCTACTAGTCCCATGAAAATCCTAACCTTTGTGACACTAGTAGGTGCTGGCCAATCCCTGATAGCTCTAATCTTCAATGGATCTACTGAGATACCATCACCAGATAGAATGTCCCCCAAATATTGTACCTCTGATCAAAAGAAGGCACACTTCGCCAAGTTACCATATAGATGCTACTCTCTCAAACACTGTAGAACCTAGTGCAAGTGCTCCTCATGCTCCTTCTCAGTCCATGAATAAATCAGAATGTCATCAAGGAACATGATCATGAACTGATCAAGGAATGTGCAAACCTAAAGGCACCACAGTGAACTCATAGTGACCATAACAAGTCTAAAATGTGGTCTTATGGATATCCACCTCTATAATGTGCAACTAATGGTATCTAGACTTCAGGTCAATCTTAGAGAACACTCTAGCTCCCTACATCTGGTCAAACAAGTTGTCAATCTTAGGCAAAGGATAATGGTTCTTCATCATCACCTTATTCAGCCGCCTATAATCCATACAAAGCTAAAGAGACCCATCCTTCTTCTTCACGAAGATGACTAGTGCACCCCAAGGTGAGACACTAGGTCAGATGTACCCCTTCGCTAGAAACTCCTCTAGCTAAAGCTTGAGCTCTGTAAGCTCATGTGTGGTCATCTTGTAAGGTGCATGAGACACTAGCTCAACACCTAGTACAAGGTCTATATGAAAATCTACCTCTTTGTGAGGTGGCATCCCTAGAAGCTCTAGTGGAAAGACATATGCAAACTCCCTAAGGATGGGGTAATCATCAAGCAAAGCCTCTGACTCATTCTCTAATCTATCACTGACTATGAATGCAAACAACTAACAACCCTTCTACATACAATTCTTAAGTTGATTAGCGGATATCATGCAAACTATGGTGGGCTTCTGAATGCCCACTATCTCTACTATTGTGTCGTGATCATTGAGGCAACCTATCACCTTTCGGTGACAATCTAGCTTGGTCCTATGAGCCGCAAGCCAATCCATGCTAACACCACACCGTAAGACCCTAAGGTCCACAACTGTTGTGAAGGAACCAAGTGTTATCTCACAATCTCTAACCACTGAATCTATGGCCATCTTGGCCCCTATAGCTAACTCGACCTCCCACCTAACATCCTACCTAGAGGCTACTAGCCTGCAACGCTCCACTAATGATGCAGAAATAAAGAGTCTCTAGCTCCTGAGTCAAACAAAATAGTAATGGGAATATCCCCAATAGTAAATGAAGTCTCTATCATAGAGGCCTAAAAATCAACCTTGTGGTTATCAACTGCTACAAAGACTCGGTGAGATTGACCCATATCTCCAACTCTAGCCTTAGAACCACTAGCACGCCTCCAGCTATAAATACTTGTGGGCACTCTCTGGCAAAGTATCCTACACCACCGCATACATAACAAGGTCCATGTAAGTTCTAAACCTGTACTGACTGAGTTTGACTGGACTGTTATGTTTGAGTCATATTGTACAACCCTAGGATCCTCTAAAGGACTGCTGTGACCTAGCTGGTCCTACAACCGGTGCCTACTGATGCTGGTGTCTCTACAGACCTTGTGAATGCCATCCTCAATTGGGACCACCCTATGCCCTCTACTGTGGTTGTGACCTCTGCCGATACTGCTGCTACTATGGAGGTCTAGGAGGTAGAGATGCAGATCAAAAATTGCCCCTATGAGATGGTTGGGGTCTACGAAACCCCTAATCCTGATGTTGGCTACGGTCCTAAAACTATGGATGTGACCCGTGGCCCGACCCATGTACCTCGTCTGCAATGAGTGCCTTCTCGGTGGCCTCATTCATAGTAGGAGGGTTAGCGATGTGAATAGGTCCTGCTATGTGAGGATTCAAGCCTCTAATGAAATGACTAACAAGAAGCTTCTCATCCTGGAGATACTTGGCATAACAGGACAGTTCCACAAACTTGCACTCATACTATGCAACTGTGGAACCTTGCTGCTGCAAATCATGAAACTCATCTATGCAACACTACCTGTAGTGCTCCAAGAGGTATCGTGCATTATAGCACACTAGAAAAGTGTCCCATGAAAGCGTGTCTAAAGAAAGGCAATTTTTGTGCTCCTCTGTGTGCCACCATGTCGCTGTCGCATCGCATAGAAGATGCACTACAACACGTGCTTTTGTGTTTCTCCCATAGGGACGCAATGCAAAGCACCACTCAAGAATGATGAGCTAAGCCTCAGCCTCAGTTCCCTCTAAAGTACCCATGAAAGTAGGTGGATTTAGCCTAAGCAAATCCCATATAGGGTCTTCATGGTCCTGTGGTCCTCGAACAGGGCCATCTACCTCATCTCACTGTCCATAAACATAAGGGCCGTGAGGAAGATGCTCCACCCCAACCCCCACTTCGTGCTCCTTGTGGAGCAGTGGGCTCCTACTGCACTCTTGATGAGCTGATGCACCATCCTCGGTTGTAGTGTCTGGGATCTCCACATGTGGTCCATTCATGACAAGTGGTAATCTCGGTAATACTGCCTATAAGACCTGAAGAATCTGGAGACCTAAGTCAAGTACCGTTGGCGGCTCCTAATTTTAGCCCTCAGGTGGTGGATCAGCTCCTGGGCCAGCTCCTCCAGGCTCACTAGCACGTGAGCACCCTCTCCTAGACCTAGGTGGCATCCTACAAGAACAAGGTGCCTAAAATTAAAATAAAATTGTCGAATAAATAATGTGCCCTCAATGCCCAGTGTTTAAACTTGGGCTCTGATACCAAATGTCATGCCCACATTCGCCATGTGGTCATGACATGATAACCATATGTCATTTCCACATTTGTCACGTGGTCATGACATGAATTATCAATCCCACCCAACTCTAAAACCCCACTCGCATGCAACATGCATGCTCGGTGACACACGCATGTAATGTAGTTGTCTCTACAACTAATGTCACGCACATCACCCGAAGGTGGGGAAGGGCAATCAAAATGGGATGAAGTGACACACACTTTGCCATCCCTATGAAATGTAAGCCACTAAGGGGGTGTATGTCGCAAGGTGTGACACTAAGAGGGTTAGATTCCATTCTGGATTCCAACCCTAGAGTTACTAAAATGAAGTGAGTTGATTTCGATATACATCGAAGTCTAACCTTAGGTCCACTAGAGACCTCAGGATCTAACATTTAATAAAAAACTATAACAAATCTGACTTAAACAATAATCTACCTTTCTCTCCTTTCCACTTCCCCTCATTCTCTTTGGATGTTGGCTGGAGATTTTAATACTCCTTTATACCGTTCAGAGAAAATTGGGGGTATTCTTGATTATTCTGATAGTATGTTTGATTTTGCTAAGTTTATCAATAGCTTTGGGTTGTTGGATGTGGAGCTTCAGAATTAGAATTTCACTTGGTCCAATAGAAGAAGAGGGGATCAAATGATACAAGTTAAATTGGACAGATTCCTTATCTCCAATAACTGGGATAATCATTCTAATATGAGTTTGGTGGCTTTACCAAGAACTATTTTTGACCATAATCCTATTCTCCTCAATTGGATGGTCGAGCATAGGCGTGGTCCCTTCCCTTTCAGATTTGAAGCTATGTGGATTAAACATAAAGATTTTAGGAGTCTTTTGACTAATTGGTGGCAACTTTTGGTTTAGGGTACTCCTATGTTTAGGCTGGTCAAGAAGCTCTTACATATTAAACAAGAGGTCCGTGGCTGGAACAAATATAGTTTTGGTAATGTGTTTGTTCAGAAGAAAACTATCTCTGGTAAATTAGCTGACCTTCAAAATTTAATGGCTCAAGGAGTTGTTACAGAGGACATTGCCGAGGAAGAAAGTAATCTAATTTCTGACTGGAAGAACCTTATGAATAAAGAAGAAATTTTCTGGAAACAAAAGTCTAGAGTTTAGTGGATCAAAGAAGGCGATCGTCATACCGCCTTTTTTCATCTTTCAGCTATGAAGCATAGGAAAGCTAATTCTATTTCTAAATTATGTTTGGAGGATGGCAATACTATCACGAATGACAATGAGATTGGTAATCAAGCTGCTTTGTTTTTTCAGAATTTGTTGTCAGAACAAGTTGATAATGCTGTCAATGGGCAGATTATGGATCAGTTCCTTGATAAAATCCCCTCGTTGATTACGGAGGAGGACAACATTGAAATGTTGAAACCAATTTCTGAGAAAGAGGTTCGTGCTGTTTTATTCTCCATGGGTCCTTTCAAAGCCTTAGGCCCTGATGGCTTTCCTCTGATATTTTTTTAGGAATATTGGGATATTGTGGGCTTTGATGTAACTGCTGCTATTAGGGATTTCTTCAGAACTGGTAAACTTCTAAAGTAGATCAACAATACATTTATTCTTCTTGTTGCTCAGAAGCCAAATCCTATACTGCTTACTGATTTCAAACCTATTAGCTTGTGCAATACCATTTATAAGTTGTGTACCAAATTACTTGTTCTAAGATTCCATCCTTTCCTGGATAAAATTATTTCCCCTTCTCAGAAAGGCTTTGTCCCTGGTCAACAGATTTTAGATATTGTTATATCTGCTCATGAAACCATTCATTCTATGGTGAAGAGCAGGATCCCTAGTATGGTTCTAAATCTAGACATTTCTAAGGCCTATGATAGAGTTTCATGGAAGTTTCTTTTTAAGGTTATCCAAAAGTTTGGTTTTAATGATAAACTCTCCCTTCTCATTCAGGAAGCTGTCTCCACTACTAAATTCTTAGTCTTGGTTAATGGGGTCCCCAGAGGCTTTGTCTCTTCCATGAGGGGGATTAGATAGGGAGATCCTCTTTCCCCATATTTATTTATCATGATGGCTGAGGCCCTTGGGAGATATGTTCATTCTAAGGTTCTCTCTAAGGAAATTGTGGGCATTAAACCTGCTTCTTCTATACCTCCTATGTCTGTGCAGTAGTTTGTGGATGATACCATCCTCTTTGGTATCTCGTCTATGGTTGAAGCTCGAAGTTGGAAGAATATTCTCAATGACTATGCCAAAGCTTCTGGTCAACACATAAATTTTTAGAAAAGTAATGTTTATTTTTTCAACACTCAGGGTGATCTCTGGAGAAAAATTATTAACATTATCGACTGTGCTGAGGCTGATCTTCCTAATGTCTATCTTGGCCTTCCTTTAACTGTTAAAGAGGTCTCTCTGGGATTTTGGAATGGAATTTTGGAACGAACTCAAAAGAAGCTAATCGGCTAGAAGGGGAAGCTCCTAAGTAGTGCTGGTAAATTATAGCTCTTACGAGCTTCTCTTCAAGGTATTCCTACTTATTTTCTATCTCTTTTTAAAATACCTAGGTTTATTGCTGACAAATTGGAGTAGATCCAAAGAAATTTTTTATGGACAGGTGTGGAAGATAAAAAGAGAATGTCTCTAGTTAGTTGGGAGAAGGTCTGCCTTTCCAAATCTCATGGGGGTCTTAATATTAGATCTATAAGAAATATGAATAAAGCCCTCCTTGCCAAAATTAACTGGAATCTGGTCCACAACCATAAAGAATGGGGAGCCATTATGCAAGTTAAGTATTTACAGGGTTCTGACAATCTTAGTTTCCTTTATCAGGAGGGGCTTCCTCAGGGCTCTGTTATTTGGAACAAAATGCTGAAGTCTAGAAGCTTACTCAAATAGGGGCTTAGGTGGAAATTGGGGAATGGTAATACTATAAATTTCTGGGAGGACACTTGGGTTTTTGACAAGGCCCTTGCTGCTCAGGGGGATTATGGGATTGTTGCTAATATTTCCAAACAGTTTTTTGGGTCAAAAGTTTGCCATTATATTCATATTGAGAATGGTATTAGACTTTGGAAAAATCTTCTTGATTGTTGTGCTCATCGCCCTGAGTTTATTCCTATGATGAGTTCTATTCAACAAATGCTTCTGGGTACCAGAATCCCTCTCTTTCCTAGGGAAGATGAGTTGTATTGGTGGCCTGATAAGAGAGGTTGTTTCTTGGTTAACTCTGCTTACCATATGTTGATCCCTGATGTTCATAAAAATGAGCTTTGGAGGAAAGTTTGGAATCATAAGCTTATTCCTAAAGTTAATATGTTTTGGTGGGCTGCTATTCATAATAAGATTTTAACCCAAGATAATTTGCAGTGGAGGGGATTCACCCTGGTGAATAGGTGTTTCCTGTGCCTTAAGGAATAGGAAACTATTTCTCACTTAATTCTTCATTGTGACTTTGCCATGGAAATTTGAAGTACAATTTTGTAGAACTTTGGCATTCAATGGGTCTATAATCCAGATATTAGGGAAGTCATTGCTAATTGGTAGCCTAATTTTTCACATCCTTGGCTTGTGGAGCTTTGGAACCAAACTCTTCCCTTCCTTGGTTGGACTTTGTGGAAGGAATGGAATAACAGAATATTTAGGGAAGTTGTCAGAGACTCCGCTCAAGTCTTTCAATCTCTCTCTAAGCTCCTCATTGAAAGTGTTGTTAGCTCTCACATCAAAACTGCTGATAAACCACTTAAGAGGAAGAACAAATTGTAGTCAATTGGAGAATTCTTAACCAAATTCTAGCATATGATAACTCTAAACAGATTTAGAAATTAAATACTAGATGGACCCCTCCAAGGCCCCAATGGTTCAAACTTAACTTTGATGGGGCTTCTAAGTCCAATGGTAAGGCTAGTGGTTGTGGGATTATTAGGGATGACAAAGGGGGGCTGGTTGCTACCTATGCTGGTGGGATAGGTATTCAAAGTAATAACTATGCTAAAGCCTCTGCTCTCTTATGGGGGGTTAAATTGGCTATTTCTCTTGACATTCCTCATCTGCATATTTAGGGGGATTCAAAACTGATCATTGATGCAGTTACTAATGCTTTGGTCTATGGGTGGAGACTTAAGGATATTATTGTGGATATCCAAATCCTAGTCCATAGGATCTCTAGAGTGGAACTCTCTCATATTTATAGAGAGGGGAATGGAGTTGCTAATGCTCTTGTTGATTATGGTCAGCAATTCACGAATTGGTGGTGTTGGCGCCAATTTAAAAATATTCCTGCTAACATAAGGGAAGTAATTCAAAAAGAGATGACTTGTCTGTTGGCAAGAGACACTATATGGATTCATGGTTGTTGTCATTGATGGCAACAAAGGTCATTCCACATATCCGCAAGTCATGATATATCTCTACCGGAAGTCAGATTGAAGATTGTTGTGGTCCGGTGAACAAGAACAGAGCATGTGGCAAGGTCCGACAGATTGGTCCGGATCTCTCAGAGGAAGTGTCTTGGCACAGTGCGGATCTGGGGAAGTCAAGAGGACTATCTTGAGTAGTATATTCCAAGGATTTAGCCTCCGGAGATGGACAAGGAAAAAGATATGAATAGTTGAGTACCGGATTCCTGAGAGACAGTGAAAACAGAGGAAGAACTGACTGACTGAGTATCAAACTACCTTCCGGATGTGTTACAGATGATGATAAAGGTTGCGGAGGCATGAATCATGTTTGGCTGACATAATTGATGATATCTACAAGTATATGCTTGATCCGCATTGCTTGGTGAGCAAGGATTCAGCCGACAGAACTAAGTTTGTAAGAAACTAGACTGTTCCGGATGCCGACTAGAAAGATGATGAAATTACTTGTGCGGATATATATAGAGGATGGATTTAGTGGTAAAGTGTGCGAATGTGTGTGTGGATATGCGAACAAGTCCAGAGTAGAGCAGAAGTAACAAGAAAGATCCGGTATGTGAAAAGGACAGCAGACTAAAGAACAGAGGAAAGATGAAGTGCAGCAGATCAGTATACTGAACCTAACCGGAACTGAACTCCAGCATATGCAGATGCCTCCAATCAGTTCAAGACTGTGATTCTAATCACTTTGTAAGACAGTGTGTCTTCTTGTAGGCAGTGAGCCTCTTTGTGAGCAGTGTGCTCGGGCAGTGAGCCCTAATTGGCAAGTGCCATTTTTGTAATTTCCTATTCTTCTAACAGAGAATAATTCTTGGGTTAATCACCCCGTGGTTTTCTCCCTTAACAGGGTTTCCACGTCAAAAATACTGTGTCATGTGTTTCTTACTTCATGGTTTATGTTTTGTGTTTGATTTTATGCTGCTTCAATTAAAAGGAAAGTTTAATAAGGAAAATAATTAGGATAACTGATTCACCCCCCCCCTCTCAGTTATCAACAATTGGTATCAGAGCCAAGTTCCTCCTAATAGAGCCTAACAGCTTGAGGAAGATCTGGGATTTCAAATGGATGCATATGGTTTAAAGGAGCAACTCAAGACTGCCCTTGAGGATCTTGAACAGTCAAATTCTGAAGTCAGTGAATTAAGAGAAAGACTCAAACAGGCTGATGAATTCATGAGGGAATTAAAAGACAAATTAAGTCTCTCTATGAAAAAGAGAAAGGAGCTGCTCCAACAGTTGGCAAGACAAAGTGAAGAAAGCAATACAAATGAAGAATTGACTGAGCAAACCAAGTTATGTGAAAAGTTATCAAAAGAAGTCATCATGTTAAGACATGAAATGGAATCAGGAACTATAAAGTTCACTCAAGAGATTGAAGAAAAAAGAAAGGCTGAAGACAATCTAAAACAATCTCTTAAGGAAAAATCAGAAGAATGCCACCAGATGGACAGGATTATCAGACACCTTGAATCTGATCTTGAAGATTCCAAAGATAATGAAGGAAAACTTGAGGATCAAATTGCCTCTCTCAAAAGAGACCTTCAAACAGCAAATGAATATAAAGAGAAATTCAAGATAAGTTCTGCTCAACTTGAAGTTCTTCTTGGAAGTCAAAAGAGGACAGATGACAAGTATGGCTTGGGATATGAGAAAGGAGAAAGCTCCGGATCCGGTCAGAAGAATCTTGGATCAGAAAATCCAAGGAGCAGGCCTAGAAGACCTCCGGTAAGACAGCCAAATGCTCAAAAATATCCATCCTTCAATGGATACTGCCACAGCTGCAACCATTTTGGTCACAAAGCTAATCAATGCAGAATGAGAATGAATCAGATTAATTCATCCTTCTCCGGACAATGCTTCAACTGCAAAAGGTATGGACACAAATCCCATGAATGCAGAATTATGCAAGTAAACAAATCATTCAAAGGTAGATGCTTTACATGCAATAGAGTAGGTCATATGGCTAATCAATGCAGATCAAGGGGATATCAGTTAAATATGCAAAGAAATGTTATTTGCCAAATCTGCAATAGGTCCGGTCATAATGCTAAAGTCTGCAGAAACAAGAATCAGGACAAAAGAGGTCCGGTGTATAATCAGAATCAAGACAAGGGTAAACAAAAGATGAGTGCGGATGAAGTTAGGAATCAGATGAGCAAGATTTGGGTGAAGAAAAACTCAGAGAATGTAGAGGTTGGATCCGCACCAGATTCTGGTGCTGATATTTCTTCCGGAAATTAAAAGGTGAGCTCAGGCTCAGGGGGAGACTCAAAGAAGATTCTGTTCCCCCAGCCAAACAAGTTGTGCCGGATGTGGCACAAGATGCGGATTAAAGGGTTTGTAGATATAACTCCTGAGATGCTTCAGTCAAGTTTTTAGAGGTCCGCATGGAGTTATGAAGAATCTGTGTTCGATTAAGTTAGACCTGTTCAGGGAGGTGCTCCGGTATGATAAAGGTTTACAAAAGGTCCGGAGAGATCCGGAAGTGCACGATCTTGTCTTGCGGATTGGACAGAGTATTTGGGATGTTCTTGTAATATGTTACCTAGATTTATTCATGATTTAAAGATCCGGATGATATTCAGTGATCAGGACTAATCCGGGATACTCCAAGCTGTCCAGACATGGTAAACCGGAATAATGCAGGTGAAGCATTTATTGCAGACAGATATTAGGGTTTGCGGAGCAATATAAGGGATTTCTCAAAAGTTATCTGCTCATTCTACACTTGAGAAGAAGCGAATAGTGGAGCTCTGCAACAAGGTTCATCAAGCACACCAAGGATCTCCTGCCGAAGCTATTGCATAAAGAAATCAATCCAACCACTCCGTGCAAACCGAAGGCGCTTAAGGTATTCTTCGTTTTTCATTGCCTCACTGCAAATCCTTGAAGAATGGCTACTCCAAACATAGTTAAGATCTCTGATAGACCTCGCCCCTCATTCAAGAAACATCCCTACAAATCATTGGAGGTAGATCCACTAGGAGCCTTCTCTAGTGTTCCCCACGGAGTCTTACATACTGAAGATATTAGGGTTTACATACACGCAAACATTGAGGAATTTGGGGAATTCAAATTAAGAGACCTCTATCACAAGCAACTGATAGACAATGCTTTTGAGCTCAAACCAGAGTATAAGGGTATCCAGAAGAAACAATTTGAGCAATTCATTCATTTCCCTAGCTTTGAAGAAGATGAATGGGTCCGGTATGTACTGAGCAGGATGCATGACAACTTCCTTTGGCTAGATAGACCCTGTAAGATCACAAAAGAAGCAATTAGAGCAGTAACTGGTCTATACTCTTCCGGGGGGGTACCTATCCTCAAATCTGTCAAGAACAACGTTGTAACTGAGGCCACCGGATCAAAATATGATAAGAGGGCAATGACCATTGAAGATATTTCGGATCCGGATATCAAATATGCATCAATGATAATAGGATACAAGATCTATCACTCCAGCAGGGAGAATTCTGTATCCGGAACTGCAATATACACAGCATATGAAATGCTAAGAAAGAATGCAGATTATGATCTTTGTGAACTACTACTAAGCCAATTGATGGAAAATGTACAGAAAATCAAGAAAGACAAGAAGAACTCCTTTAAGTATGGTACTCTCATTGTATGTCTATTCTTTTACTTCATGAATGAGCTACCCGGAACAAGTGGATGGATATGGCAGAATGACAAACCTGTTGCAGTCCAGATAAGAGACTATTTGCATGGACTTGGGGATGCAAAAGCGAGAAATACAGCTCTATGGGGATACTTCAAAAACTTTCAGAGCATGATGCAAGCAAGAGAGAGAATTCCCCAGTCTCTCATTGAGAAATACAAGGACTCAGTATGTTTTATGGTTGACACTGATCAGTGCCTAATGGAGGCAGTGGAGCCAAGGACTGTCTGGATCATGCCCATGGGGTATGAAGTTGATGAACAGATAGTAGAGCTGCATGTTCAACACATGCTAAGTCAGCCCAAAGATCCTAAGGCAGAAAGGTTTGGAACCTTTGAGGAGCTGAGCGTGAAATTACATGTAGAACTCAGGGAACCTGAGATTAAGAGAAAAGTGAGAAAAGAAGTAGAGCACATTGCTCAAGGCCTAGGCATCTCAAAAGAGGCACTTGATGCCAGCCGGGAAAAGAGGAGAAAGGCTGAGGAAGAAGAGAAAAGCACAGAAAGTGTTCCGGTTGAAACCCCCACCCGGACCAGATCATCAAAGAGATCTGCACCTTCCACAACCAAAAGCTCAAAACCGGAAGTCCAGGCATCCGGTAAAAGATCCAAGACAAAAGCATCAAGGGCTTATGAAAGCCAAAAGGATGAAGAGGAAACAGAATCAGATAAGGAAGTTAGAGAAGTAAAGAAACAGAAGAAGAAAGGATCCGGTAAGCCCTCCACAGGCCAAGACAAGGATGAAATGGCAGAGGTAACTGTTGAAAAGCCCACTCTGTCACTAGAGAGCATAATCAAGTCGGTCACGGTGGATGGAAACCTTCAACCAATGACTGAATCCTATGATGACTTCAGTGAGGCAGACCAAAAGACTCTGCAGGAGGCCACAGTGAAATATCTCAACATATATAATAAGGCTTTCATTGAAATAATATCTCTTATTCCTAAAAGCCTAGAAAAGGAAATGGAAGTGAGGAAAAATAATGCTCATGCTAAAGATCTTGAGATCCGGGAGCAGATAGCTATTCAGCTATATCCTCAAATTGATCCCAAGACAATGAACATGATCTTCAAGGACTGCAAAGATGAGTTCAGAAGTAAAGCCAGGATGAATCAGCTCATGCTTGGTGAGACTGACAAAGTGGCACAAGAGACAGAAGAGATCCTCCGGAAGGCCTTCAAAAGGTTCAATCTTCCTGTTGTAGAGGACTTAGGTGCAGAAACAGCTGCTGACTTGGAATCTTCTGTTCCGGAAGAAGTGAGCCCTGAACAGACAAGTGAGGACTTGGGACCCTCTGCTCCAGAAGAAGTGACCCATGAACAAGCAAGCATCTCTCCTCCGGTTTCCCCTACAGTCTCCGGATCCAAAGAAGAAGAGCAATTGCAGGAGAAGGAAGCAGTGGTGACAGACAAAGAGGTTGACAGTTCTAAGACTGCAGAAGAAAAGAAACATCTGTCTCCGGCAAGAGACACTGCACAAACTGTTCAACAATTTTTGAGCAAAGAAACTCTAGAGATTGATGAACCGGAGCTTCTAAAAGGTCCATTTGATTTTGACTCTCTCTCTCCGGTACAAACAATGAAGATAGCTTCATTTGCAAATGCCAAGGCAAATGAAAAGCTCCTGAAGTCTCATATGGAAGACTGTGAGTTGATAGAGGCTGCTTCCGGAGTACTTGTAAAGATCATGCCATCAATCCAAATAGATCCGACTGCCTCCACTTCCGGTAATCTAAAAACCTTAGTCAGCAGTATTGATACACATTTTAATTCTCTAGAAAAATCAGCTGAAGACAAGGTCCGGAAGGAATTTTTGGATAAGAGATTTTCTGAAATATTAGAATTAATCTCTAAGGATAGGAAGATTGTAAGCATTGGAATAAAGAGCTTAGAAAATGCTCTTAAGGATGGCGGTGACATCTACAAATTTTGTATATCTTGGTCAAAGGCAACAACAACAATTGACAAGAAAATAAAAGAAGAACAGGACAAGCTTCAAAGCTTATCTCAAAGTTTTGATCCTCTCTCTTCCTCTATAATAAATCAAGAATGTCAGACTATTGCAGTCTTGAATGAAATAAAGAATCTTGAGAAGGAGAGGAAGAACATTACCAACCGGATGGGAGAACTTAGAAGGATTATAGTCCCTAAGTTGGAAACGATGCATGAGGCCATCAGTGATGCCCAGACCACCGCCCATACAAAAGATCCGACAGATCTCAGGCGGGCAGAAGCTTTTGCATTTTTGTTGAGTGGTCACATTTCAATCCTGGACAGAATGAAGCTTAGTTGGGCTACTGAAATGGTTCAACTGCAGACATCCTTTGCAGACATTCTGCAGTATATGTGAGTATGTAAATATGCGGCTATATATAGAAAATTTTTGAAAATTTTGGTGTGCGGACCCTACCCTTTGCCATTGATGTCAAAGGGGGAGTGAGGAGCAGTGAAAAATGAGGAATCCAACTCAGGGGGAGTTCCGGAAATTGTATATAAAGACAGAGAAGACAGAGCATCAGCAAAGGGGGAGCATAGTGTAAACACTTAGTCATTTTTCACTAAGTGTTGCCATCAATGCCAAAGGGGGAGATTGTTGGCAAGAGACACTATATGGATTCATGGTTGTTGTCATTGATGGCAACAAAGGTCATTCCACATATCCGCAAGTCATGATATATCTCTACCGGAAGTCAGATTGAAGATTGTTGTGGTCCGGTGAACAAGAACAGAGCATGTGGCAAGGTCCGACAGATTGGTCCGGATCTCTCAGAGGAAGTGTCTTGGCACAGTGCGGATCTGGGGAAGTCAAGAGGACTATCTTGAGTAGTATATTCCAAGGATTTAGCCTCCGGAGATGGACAAGGAAAAAGATATGAATAGTTGAGTACCGGATTCCTGAGAGACAGTGAAAACAGAGGAAGAACTGACTGACTGAGTATCAAACTACCTTCCGGATGTGTTACAGATGATGATAAAGGTTGCGGAGGCATGAATCATGTTTGGCCGACATAATTGATGATATCTACAAGTATATGCTTGATCCGCATTGCTTGGTGAGCAAGGATTCAGCCGACAGAACTAAGTTTGTAAGAAACTAGACTGTTCCGGATGCCGACTAGAAAGATGATGAAATTACTTGTGCGGATATATATAGAGGATGGATTTAGTGGTAAAGTGTGCGAATGTGTGTGTGGATATGCGAACAAGTCCAGAGTAGAGCAGAAGTAACAAGAAAGATCCGGTATGTGAAAAGGACAGCAGACTAAAGAACAGAGGAAAGATGAAGTGCAGCAGATCAGTATACTGAACCTAACCGGAACTGAACTCCAGCATATGCAGATGCCTCCAATCAGTTCAAGACTGTGATTCTAATCACTTTGTAAGACAGTGTGTCTTCTTGTAGGCAGTGAGCCTCTTTGTGAGCAGTGTGCTCGGGCAGTGAGCCCTAATTGGCAAGTGCCATTTTTGTAATTTCCTATTCTTCTAACAGAGAATAATTCTTGGGTTAATCACCCCGTGGTTTTCTCCCTTAACAGGGTTTCCACGTCAAAAATACTGTGTCATGTGTTTCTTACTTCATGGTTTATGTTTTGTGTTTGATTTTATGCTGCTTCAATTAAAAGGAAAGTTTAATAAGGAAAATAATTAGGATAACTGATTCACCCCCCCCCTCTCAGTTATCAACATTGTCAAGGATGACTTATCATAGTGAGGGTGCTAGCCTATTTAGTTAGATTTTTTGGGCGTTGATGATATGTATTTTGAAGTATGGGATTTTTACAAACTATTGTACTTCTTTTTATAATGTCATTTTAGCATTATTTATCACTCGCGTTAAGGCGAGTTGGTTATATGGTAATCATAGGAAATTTATGATTATCATTTTTGAGCATGGGAAGGGTTGGCATTGATTGGAGTTTGTGAAGGTGCTCCAGGATAATGATGACTCGTGTATGTTAAGCCTCATTTACTATTTCATTATTCCTTCCCAAGCTGTTAGAATTACCTTCCAAAAAAACATTGTGAATTCTCAGCTCTGTGTTTTCTGTGTCTTTGAGAGAAAGGAGATAATGGGGGGAGACATGATTCGTACGGAGCCAATATCTTGCTGTGAATTCAAGGATAATGTTGTGGTTTGGCATTATTGCAAGGAAGGTGGCATTAGTCCTTTTCTGGAATGCCTGAATGGTTTTGATGAAAATTTCTCTATGCAATTTGCCCTTTTCTGGCATAATCGCAGAGTTACTGTGGGAAGAATTGGTTTTAAAATCTCTGAGCAAGTCATCGCCATGGCGATTGGTCTTTCTACTAAGGGTACTAAGTTGCAAAGGAAGGCGAAGGTGGCTGATCATTTAAACCAGAAGCTTTTTCTGGGGGAAGGAGAGGAATTAGTTCCCTACCAGGGAGGGTTTGAATAGGCCAAGTTGCTAGAGCCATGGGATGAGATGTGCTTTCTTCTCATGAAATACATCACATTGGAGGGTTGGTTCACTAGGTTTTATAATTATCACCTCCCTCTACTTAATCATTTCAGGTGTAATGCTCTTATTAGTTTCCCTTTTTACTTGATGTCATCCCTTGAACAATCTGTTTTTAGGGTTAAAGCTAAGATGGATAAGAAACCCTCTAAAAGGCTTGTCCCTCTGCATCAAGGTCTTATCCTTTCTTTATATAATTTTCATCTTGCTTTGGAGCCACCTAAGCCAATTCAGACTCCCAGTTGTGAGGTTCCTACTAATCTTGACCCCCTTGATGTTGTCGTTTCTAAGGAACCTTGCCCTACCTCTATTTCCTAAAAAATGAAAGGGGTTTCTTTCTCTATGACCATTGAGGAGACCACCACGGTGAAGGATATTCATACTCCAGCTTCTAAAGGGAGTGTGAAAAGTAAGAAAAGAAAACTCAGGGAGTTGGATGATGATATTGTGGGGGACTTTGTGGGGACCCATAAGAATCTGAGCAGTGAACTTGTGGGACCTGGCAATAAACATAAAGCTAATTTGTCTGCTAAAGATAAGAAGGAGGGCTTCTCTTCTAGGGTAAGGAGGTCAGGAAGGATTGCTGGTAAGCCTACCCCGCATGCTAAACTGATTGACTACTCTAAAAGTGCTTCTAAAGCCTCCACTCAGGGGAATGATCATCTGAATTCCAAAGACATTGATGTTCAAGAGATCTCTGAAGATGATGCGGGTAAGGATGAAGGGAAACAGGTTGATGATTCAGGAGGTGATGATGGTGATCCAGTGGACAATGTTGGTGAAGGGGAGAGGATGATCGTGGAGGAGGTTGGAGAGGAGACTAATGAGGAAGGGGATGATCACATGCATGATCTTGCTGTCCTTAGGGGTCATGTGGATGATCTGGAGTAGAAGGTTTCTTCTATGGGAGAGCTCATAAGCAGCATGCTCAGTCGTACGACGATGCTTAACTTGTCTCGGTTACAGGAACTTGGGACTCATGCTAATGAAGAGGAGGAGAAATTCAAAAAACTTGATGAATTTATTGAATTTCTGGCTAAAGGCTGGGAGAATGTATCTCCTTAGTTCTATTACTTTTTATGCTATCTATCTACTGCTACTTACTATCTACTGGTTATAGGCTGTATATGTTGTTTATGTTGTTTATGCTGTAGTTGGTCTAGTGGCTCTTTTTGTGCTTGAGCCTCTACGGCTCTTTTTGTCTTGTTGTAAGGGTTCGACCCCTAGTTTTTGCTGACTTATATAATCAAAAATAATAATCTAACATTTAATTCAAAAATTGATAAATTAATCGATCTAATATTTAAGCAATAATCTCAATATAATCAAGGTAAATTTCAGCAGCATAACGTCGCAAAATGGAACTAACTAGGGTAAATCCTACAGTGATTTCGGCAGCATAACGCTACCTCAACTATAGGAGGTTGCAAAAATTAATTTAAAATAAATCACCTACCCTAACCCCTTTCAAATTTAAAATAAATTAATTGCATAACAAAACTAAAAGCCCTTCCCAAACAATTTGAAATAAAATAAATAAATATAATTTACACATGCCACAACTATAGCTTTAATTACATGTAAATAGAATTGCAAAAGGGGTTTATTTAATACTTTCAACCAAGGGAATAATTCACTATCTCTTTTAAATGCACAACCCATAAAATAAAATTTGACTAAATAAGAGGAATAATACCTCCACACCCATATAAGATAAAAGGGAACTCAAACCCAAGTGGGGTTGTACATACAAAACCAATTTTAATTAAGTTAGCCCATCTTCTAATCTTAGGGCACCAAACCCTAGATATGACATTATAAAATTCTCTCAACTCCTCATTTGTTCTCACTCACAAGTTGTTTTGTTTCTCGTTGTTTGTGTAGGTTTCAAGGAAAAGGTCAAGTGGGAAGGTATCTCCCCAAGTGGGAGATATCTTCCCAATGAGGATGCAAGCAAGCTCTATAGTTTTATTTTCTAAGATTTTCTGCAAAAAATATTTATTTCTTTTCTTTTCTAACATTTGTCTCAGGTTAAAAGATTTATTTTCCCATTTCTCCAATATTGTTGTGCATGCACAGGTTACAAAGTTTAAGGTTTTCTAATAAGTGAGATTGTTTTCTAAGTTCAGATATGTTTATTTTTCTAAGCTCTCCATTGTCTTACTGCTTTGGTTATTATTTTTTTGTTCTAAAGAACCAGAATAAAAATAATATATTTTCTCACACAGTCATTAAATCAAGATATTATTATAATAGTTTTGGGATATATATATATATATAAGAAGCATAAATTTTAGGGCAACATATAATGCTTTGGGGCTAAGCGCCAAATTTCATGGCTGGCGGCTATTGAAGAAGACCCACTAGAAATCATAGAGGAAACGGGCGTTACCGAATGTAACACAATCATTACAAAGTAAAATGGGGGTACATGTGGGAACTCAAAACGGCCCGGCCGCAGAGGGGCTTTGGCCCCCTACGGACCGCCAACAATGGTGCCTACTTTTCAATAAAGTATAACCTAAAATTTAATTTTGCCTCTACCATTCAATGAAAGTTAAAATAAATTCGTTCTCATATAAATTGCAGTGCATAAGATTTGTAAGGCATATACTCATAGTATATATATATATACAATTAAAATATGCTACTGTGAAAAAACAATAGTGAGCTCCATAATTAAAATAAAACATAGAGCTTTATTAAAACATATAAATATATATGTATATGTATATGTATGTATATATATATGTGTGTGTGTGTAAATACTTTATATATATAATTATATAAATTAAACATATCCTCTAACTCCGAGAGAGAGAGAGAGAGAGAGAGAGAGAGAGAGAGAGAGAGAGAGAGAGAGAGAGAGAGAGAGAGAGAGAGAGAGAGAGAGAGAGAGAGAGAGAGAGAGAGAGAGAGAGAGAGAGAGAGAGAGAGAGAGAGAGAGAGAGAGAGAGAGATGTAACATTATTTCAACATTGAAATGGATTGAAAACCATTGCTTCTATATTTATCATATTACAATATTTACAAGAGGGTAAATGACTTTAACCCATATGAGAGCTCAACTCTCAAGTTTGGACAACTTTATTACAACCCAAAAATAGGGATGAGGCATCTCAATTCTCTCATTAACAAAATACATAAAGCCATTATACCCAATATTGTCTTCTCATGCCAAACTCCTCCATAGCCACCAAATGAACCTACAAGACACACAAAGGAGTTCACAATGCCCATGGGAAGCTCTCCTTCCAACCTAGGCCTACTAATAGGCCACCCCCAAGCTAGGAGGCCTTCCAATAACCAAGGATCAAACCACAAAGGATGCAAACACTCACATCAAGCACATTAACACCCATCCAAGGCAAAACACAAAACTAACCCATTTTGAAAATGGATTTGAAGGGTGAGAGAGTGGACTACTCTCAACTCAAGGAGACCCACACTCATAATATCCAAACACTCAAAATATTCAGTATGCTCATAATCACTTGGCCATTTGCCATAACTTTACATTTCTCAAAACAAGGCACTCATACCATAATACCATACTTCCCAAACTTCAATAAAAGGCACTTGGCTATAAAACTATACCAAAACAAAGAGGGGAAACCAAGGAGGTTCACATCCTTTCTCACCCAAGATAAAGGTGAGCTCTATCATATGGAGAGCTCACCCAACAACCCTTTAAAACCCACAAACACCAAAAACTAAAAGAACATAAGCATCACAAACATGAACATACATATTACATAAGCAAAAGCAAGTAAACAATAGGCTTGAAGCCTTGAGAAATACCTCTCAAGATTCAAGGATGGAGGATGTTGGTGAAGAGATTTCCACAATTCCTCCCAATTCCTTCCAAGATCTACAAGTCCTTCTTTGCTCCCAACACAAGCATAAAATTTCCCCAAAAGAAAAGAACAAAAGAACCCTCATCTCATCTAAATGAGAGATAAATAGTCAAGGCTCTCAAACCTTAATGGATGAGAAGGTGACACTTGTCACCCTCTCCTCCATCCACATAAACCACCTCACAATCCCACAAGAATGAGGAGGTGACACTTGTCATCTCCCCATTCCACAAATCTGCATACTCTCCCACAATTGCTCTCACACATGTGTGAGAGCATAGGGAGATGTGAGCACATAAGGGAAGCTTCTCATGAATGAGGAGGTGAAACTTGTCACCTTCCCATTCAACTAAGATACACTCTTCCCACAAGTGCTCTCACACATGTGAGAAGCTTCAAGAAACTTCTAAATCATATGAAGCAAGGGTAACCTTACCCAAGTGGGTGAGTTTAGGTTAAGTGAGATGGTGACCTTCCAACCACCTCTCACACTTTTCAAACTCGTCACTTGACTCAAGGGCCAAGTTTGGGTGACCATACATGGTTCAAATCAAGTTTAAACATGTTAGGAATGGTCCTAAACCCTAGGGGTATGATCTAGGGTCAATATTTGACCACTAATAACACTAGGAAACACATAAAATCACTTGAAAAGGGCTTCAAACATTTAGAACTAAAAATTGTGCAAACCCAACCTTACAATTTTTACAACACATCAAGAGATAAATTAAAAAGGGGTAAACATTACAAATGTCATAAATCAAATACAACATAATCAACATTCTCAAACACAAATGACCTTAGTCCTACTTAAGACTAGGTTAGCTTAACAGGGGTATAACATATGGTTATTGTCTTACCTCTGATTTTCCATGGGCATGGAAAGTTACCTACACACTTCTACAAACCCATTAATAGCACATGGTAAAATAGCCAAAGCGAAGTAACTACACATAACACACACATGATCACAAAATCACATATACATCAATAACAACCACATGCTAACATTTATAGGTCTCTCAAGTCATTCACCATTCACAAGTATAATCAAGATCACATAATGTAAGATAAATCATCCATTTCACCATCAATACATATACTGATAATCATCAAATGAAATCATAGCATCTAAACATCATATCATCAAATGAAATCTAACATGAGAACTAATCATCCACAAAGCATAAACCATCTATCTAATCAAACATAAGATAAGGTAATAAGGTCCAAGTGTGGGATCAACAATCCCCAATATCCACATTTCCATAATAAAATCCATCACATATGTATCGTAAGCAAAAATATATGGTAAGGTAAAGGTAGGCTTCACAGCATCTTAATTTAGGGCAGGAGGGGTAATGACCCCTAACTTATCTCTAAGATACTCAAAAGTATCCATAAGTAGAGGCTTGGTGAAGATATTTGCAATCTGATCCTTTGTGGACACATATTCCAACTTTACTTCATTCTCTGTCACCTTTTCTCTCAAAAAGTGATACCTTATAGATATATGCTTTGTTCTTGAGTGCATCACTGGATTCTTAGAAATATTTATGGCACTTGTATTGTAACACAAGATTGCAATTGGATCTTCATAAACAACTCTTATATCCTTCAAAGTCTACTTCATCTATAACACTTGAGTACAACAACATGCTGCTGCAATATACTCTATTTCTATAGTTGACAAAGAGATTGAATCTTTTTTCTTACTCAGCCATGAAACTAATCTATTTTCCAAGAAGAAGGCACCTCCACTTGTACCTTTCTTATCATCAACATCTCTAACCCAATCAGCATCTGTATAAGCACTAAGAGTAAAATCATTATCCTTTGGATACCATAAGCCATGATCCAGAGTGCCTTTTAAATACCTTAGAATTCTCTTTACTGCCATCACATGTGATTCTCTTAGATCAGCTTGAAATCTTACAACAAGACAAACTGCATGCATAATATCAAGTCTGGTTTGAGTTAGATAAAGTAATCCTCCAATCATGGATCTATACTTTTTCTTATCAGTCTTGGGTGATTCATCAATTTTGCTCAATTTGCAGCCAGTCACCATGGGAGTACATACCAGTTTAGAGTCTTCCATCCCAAACTTCTTTAATAACTCTTTCACATACTTAGACTGAGATATGAAGATTCCTTTATCTGATTGATTGATTTGCATAACCAGAAATAAATTCATCTCACCAAACATAGACATCTCAAAATCTTTCTGCATTTCACCAGCAAATTTTATACACATACCTTCATTTCCTCCAAAGATGATATCATCAACAAAGACTTCAACAATCAAAAATTGATCACCATTAATCTTGAAATAAAAATTACTATCAATAGTGCCTTTACTAAATCCTAACTGTAATAAGTACTCATCCAACCTTGCATACCATGCCCTAGGAGCTTGCTTGAGTCCATATAATACTTTCTTCAACCTACATACCATATCACCTTGATTTGATAGTTGGAATCCTTCTGGTTGCTCAATGTAGACTTCCTCTTCTAACTCACCATTCAGGAATGTAGACTTCACATCCATCTGATACACTTTGAAATCTTTGTGAGCTGCAAATGCCAGAAACATTCTGATTGCTTCAATCTGAGCTACTGGAGCAAAAGTCTCTTCAAAATCTATTCCTTTAATTTGAGAATATCCTTTATACACAAGTTTTGCTTTATTCATTACAACTTCTCCATTCTCATTCAGCTTATTCCTGAAGACCCGTTTGGTTCCAATAATATTTTTGTTAACAGGTCTAGGAACTAATTCCCAAGTTTCATTCTTCTATATCTGCATTAGTTCTTCTTCCATTGCCTTAACCCAATTTTCATCATTGCAGGCTTTATTCATAGTCTTTGATTCAACTGTAGAGAGAAAACAATAATTCACTTGTTCTTCTACAACTCTTTTCCTTGTCAGTACTCATTTCTCTTTGTCTCCAATAATTTGATCTTCAGAGTGATTAATTCTTACATACCTGGGAGTCTTAGCAATTTTTGGAGCCTTTTCTTCTTCACTTTAATTGTCTTCTTGTTCATCTTTTTCTTCATAAGTTATATCATCAGGTTCATCTGACTCACAACCACTTTGATCTGATGTTTTTCCTTTGCCTTCATCCACCTTCACATTTGCACTCTCCACAATCTTTTTCAATCTTTTGTTGTAGCACCGATAGGCCTTACTCTTGGTAGAGTATCCAAGGAAGATTCCTTCATCACATCTTGCATCAAATTTTGCTAGGTCTTTATCTCTTCTAATATAGCACTTGCTTCCAAAGACTTTGAAGTGTCTTACTATTGGAATTCTTTCATACCACAATTCATAGGGAGTTTTAGTACCATTACCTTTCACTTGAAATCTGTTTTCAATGTAGATAGTAGTATGTATAGCTTCTTTCCAGAAAAATTCTAGCAGGCCTCCTTCCTTCATCATTATTCTGGCAACTTCTTGAACTATCCTGTTCTTCCTTTCCACAACTCCATTTTTTTGAGGAGTCCTAGGTGTAGACAACTATCTTTTTATTCCTTGTTCTTCATAGAAATTGTTGAATTCATTTGATGTGAACTCACCTCCCCTATCAGACCTCAAACATTTGATTTTCAGTTCTATTTCATTTTCAACCATTGCCTTGAAGGATTTGAACTTCTCTAAAGCTTCTGATTTATCTCTTAGAAAAGTAACCCAAGTCATTCTAGAATAATCATCAATAAGAAACATGAAGTACCCGTCACTTTGTAGACGTCTTATCCTTGTAGGACCACATAGATCTATATGAACTAGATCCAGCAAATCGACAGAAAATTGCTCTTTACTCTTGAAGCTTGTTCTTGTCTACTTCTCCAACTGATATTCTTTGCAAATAGTATTGGTAGGTTTCACAAGTTTTTGTAGGTCTCTTACGATCTGACCTAAACTTATCTTTACCAGATTATCAAAATTTATATGACACAACCTTCTATGCCACAGCCAACTCTCATCTGTTTGGGCTAATAAACAGTAATCATTGGTTCCTCTCAATTGATAGATGTTACCTCTGGTCTTCTTACCGATAGCAATCACAGTTTTAGAGCTTTCCATGATATTGCATCCATTGTCTTTGAATCTTAGATCATAACCTTTGTCACGCATTTGACCAATACTCAACAGATTGTGCTTCAAGCCTTTCACATATAGGACATTGTCAATATGATGCTTTCCATCAAATGAAATAGATCCTTTTCCACAAATCTTACCAACTACTTTGTCTCCAAACCTAACCAGTCCTCCATCATATTTCTCCAAACTTACAAACTTACTTTTGTCACCGGTCATGTGATGTGAACATCCACTATCAATAATCCATTCATCCTTGTCTTTCTCAACCTGAACAACCAAAGCACTTTCTTCCACTAGTTTTTCTTCCTTCGCACAACTAGCATGATTAGTGGACATAGGTTCTTCTTTAATAGAAATAAATAGGCAGTCATTTGCACTAGAACTAGCATCATCATATTCATCATCAGTTACACCTTCATCATCAAAATCTTTAACATAGTAACATTTCTTTGGAGCTTTAGGCTTGTTCTCAAATTTTTTTCTATTCCTTTCAATTCTTTCAGGACACCTGGAAGCATAATGACCTACTTTACAACATGAGAAACATTTGAAAGGTAATTTTCCTTTGAACTTACCAGAACCTCTTTACAGTTTGTCAACAAAGTTGGCTTCAATTTCATCAAGTTCATCATCAGGTTCTACCTTGTAATTTTTTTCTCTGGAGATCTTCTCTGAAGTACTGCTTTGAAAGCAGTTTCTATTTTTGGTAGAGAATCACCAAACTCTCTCATTTCAAAAGAAGTAATCTTACCAAGGAACTAATCCTTATTAATCTTTTTCACAGTCATTATTTCTTCAATTGCAGCTACCTTGTGAGTGTAAGATTTAGGTAATGACCTAAGAATTTTCATCACAACTTCAATTTCATCAACAATTCCTCCCATAACTTTGATTCCAGTAACAAGCTCATCAACCTTTTGCATGAAGGATGTTATGTTTTCATCTTCTCCCATCTTAAGACCTTCATATTTGGCTTTCAATCCCTACAATTTGGCACTCTTTACAGATTTGTCTCCTTCATACATATTACTCAGCTTATCCCATAATTCTTTAGCAGACTCATAATCCATGACCTTTATTAAAGCAGTGTCAATCAATGCACTTAGCAGAGAATTTTTGGCTTTTATATTTACCTCATATTCTTTGATTTCATCTTCAGTTGTCAGACCATTCTCCAGCATGGTTATTCAATCTGTGTCCCTTGCCATATTTTATAACCAATACAAAGCAGATGGCTTTTCATGTGAATCTTCCAAGTTGCATAATTCATCCCATCAAACTGTGAAGCCTCCTTGTAGGACATCCTGGATCTACCTCAATCTATTAAGATTACCACTGAGGAACCTTTCTTTGATACCAATTGTTGAAATATATAAGACAACTGAGAGGGGGAGGGGGGTGAATCAGTTGTCACAAAACTTAGCTTCATAAACCATCAACTACTTAAATACTGATAATCAAATTTAACCATGAAAGCATGAAATTAGAGACTTAATCATAATCACACATTCAACATAGTAGACACCAAATTTTTACATGGAAAACCCTAAAAGAGAAAAACCACGATGGGTGTTAGCCCATAGAAAATATATGAGTTATAACAATATCGAAAAATAGAGGCTCACTACCTACAGGGCTCACTGCCCAAATTGCTCACTCCAAAGAACGGCTCACTGCCAAAGGGTGGCTCACTACCAAGGGGTGGTGAACTGATTAAGTAGCATCTACTCCATGCCTAGGTTTAGTTCCATTGAAGCCCAAGATAACATCTCTGCTCTACTCTTTTACACCTTCACACTTATCTCTTCATCTTTGTAACACACACACTTTTTTGCAACTCTATTACATACTTTTATACAATTCATCAACCTTGGAATGTACATCAAGGTCGTCATTACATTCATCAACCATTGGAACATTCTCCAAGGTCAACATTACAAAACATTCACAGAAATAGGTCTAGACCTATTACAAAATTTAGCTAAGGAGAGATGTAGAGAAGTATGATGAACACACCATGCCTTAGCTGGGACTCAAATGCAATCCTCCATGCCACAACACACTTCTACAATACTCAATGCATCTCTGCAAATAGTGAAAATAACCAAGTCAACCAAGAGTAGAGTTAACACTAGGTCTTCTCAGAAAATTCTTCTTTCATGATGAAAACTTCTCTTTACAGACCAATCCAAAGGTAGGAGCATGATCAGGAGATATCCACAAGCACATTGTAATCACCAGGAACAACCGCATGATCTCTAAGCATTTTGTAAAGAAGATTCTTCAAACTGGAGCACAAGAACAACACTGTCATCCACTGTCATAAGGAGAGGATAGCTTGTGGACCACCAAATCATGAACCATTGTAGTTGAAATCACTTATCATCATTCCAGACTTAACTCTAAAACTGTACAAACAAAAATAATTCAATGCCGAGGAATACGGAGCATAATACTTTCTCCCTACCACTACCAAACATACAGAAAAAGATTTTTTCACTCTGGTGAACATAACTCAGTCAAACCTTCATACCAGAGGCTCAAATCTAGAATATAACCTCTTCAAATAGACTTCTAAATAATCCAATCCGTAGAAAAAGATATTCATTCTATAGGAAATGCGGAGCAATCTACTAGACTGTTCTTCTGTAATACACAAGAAACTCTACAACACACTGTTTCCACCGGAGGAGTAAATTTTCTTGATATCCTCAATATCCAGATCTCCAATACTTACATAGGCAAATACAAGGCATCTAACTCATTACAATCAAGCATCAAAACAAGAGCACAGTTGACACTAATGACAACACTGATATGTTGACATCGATGACAACACCGATTAAGCACATACTTGCAACATATCCTTCATCACATCTAGCATCAAATTTTTCTAATTCTTCATCTCTTCTAATGTAGCATTTGATTCCAAAAACTTTGAAGTATTTAACAGTAGGAGCTCTACCATACCACAGTTCATAAGGTGTCTTTGTTTCTTCTATTCTGAATTGCACTTTGTTCTGAATGTAGACATCAATATGTATTTCTTCTTTCCAGTACACTTTTGATAAGTCTGCTTCCTTGATCATTGCTTTGGCAACTTCTTGAACAGTTCTATTCTTCCTTTCAGCCACTCCATTTTGTTGAGGAGTCCGGGGAGTAGACAAATGTCTCTTTATTCCATGTTCTTCGCAAAAAGTATTGAACTCATTTGAGGTAAACTCACCACCTCCATCAGAGCTTAAGCATTTGATTCTCAAATCCAATTCATTTTCAACCATAGCTTTGAAATCCTTGAACTTATCTAAAGCTTCTGCTTTTTCTTTAAGGAAAGTAACCCAAGTCATTCTTGAAAAATCATCAATAAGGAGCATGAAATAGCTTTCACCTTGCAAACTTCTTATTCTTGTGGGACCACATAGGTCTGTATGCACTAGCTCCAGCAAACCGGTAGAGGATTGTTCTTTTCTTTTGAAAGTAGTCATTGTCATCTTCCCAAACTGACATTCTTTGCATATAACATTGGTAGGCTTCACAATCTTAGGTAGATCTCTTACAACTTGAATAGTGCTTATTCTCACCAAATTATTGAAGTTAATGTGACACATTCTCCTATGCCATAGCCAACTTTCATCTAACTTAGCCAACAAACAACAATTTTCAGCACCTTTCAAATGATAAACATTACCATGTGTCTTCTTACCAGCTGCAATTAAGGTTCCAAAGCTATTATATATCTTACACCCATTGTCCTTGAACACAAGATTATATCCTTTGTCACACATTTGTCCAACACTTAGTAGATTATGCTTTAGGCCCTTGACATAAAGAACATCATTTGTGTTATGCTTGCCATCAAAAGTAATAGATCCTTTTCCACAAATCTTACTAGCTGCATCATCACCAAACCTAACAAGTCCTCCATCATACTTTTCAAACTTAACAAACTTACTCTTGTCTCCTGTCATGTGGTTTGAGCATCCTCTATCAATGATCCATTCATCTTCCTTTTTAGCATGGAATGCAGATAACTCTCATGCACTTTCTTCCTTCACGCAGCTTGCAAGATTAGCAGAAGGTTCTTCTCTAGGTACAATAAACAAGCATTCACTACTATTTCCATCATCAGTTACACCTTCATCATCTCTAACATAATAAGTCTTTCTTACCATCTTTCCTTTGCTTTCATTGATCTTCAAAGCTCTATCAAGACATCTTGAAGCATAATGACCAATTTTATCATAACTAAAGCATCTGAAATGTAACTTACCTTTGAATTTTCCTTTGCTTCCCCTCTTTATCCTACTTGAAAATTTGGCTTCTAGCTCTACAAAGTCTTCATCATCTAATTCCACATCATATTTCTCTGATCTAACAGTCTTAGTTTCTTCCTTGGCCTTGAAAGTAGTCTCAGTTTTCACAGGGCCATCAATAGTACCAAACTCTCTTATTTCAAAAGTAGACAGTTTGCCAAGCAATTGTTCTTTTGTAAGCTTGCCCAATTCCAACAACTCTTCAATGGCAGATACCTTGTGACTATAAGATTTGGGAAGAGTTCTAAGTATCCTATCTATAACATCCTCATACTTTAATTCTCCACCAAGACCTTTGATGCTGTTGACAACTTCATCAATCTTTTGCAAGTAAATTGTTATGTTCTCATCTTCACCCATTAGCATGGCTTCATATGTGGTATTCAAATTTTGCAACTTGGCCTTCTTCTTAGATATATCACCTTCATAGATTTTATTCAATTTGTCCCACATCTCATAAGTAATTTCCATATTCACAACTTTTTCCATTTCAGTGTTAGACAAGGCATTTAACATATCATTTTTAGCTTTGTGATTAGCCTCAAACTCTTTAATCTCTTCTTTAGTATCTAGATATTTAGGAACTGTGTATTTATCTTTAACCATTGCCCAAACATTATAACCAAGATAAATAAGATAACTTTGCATTCGTACCTTCCAGTAGGCATAGTCAGTTCCATTGAACTATGGAATGTTTTTCCTCTTTGCCATCCTGGATCTACCTTAAGCTATTAGGCTTTCTTCAAAGAAACCTTGCTCTGATACCAATTGTTGAAAGACACAAGACAACTGAGAGGGGGGGTGAATCAGTTGTATCAAAACTTTAACTTCTTTAAACCACAATCAATTCCACAATCACTTAACTTATTTCCTTATTATGTTATGAGCATTAAACATGAATAGAAGAATTAAAACATGAACACATCAACACCATACACACATCAACACCAGATTTTTATGTGGAAAACCCTAAACAGGGAAAAACCATAGTGAGTGTTAGCTCACAATATAATAAAGTAACAATACTGAATATCAAAAGGTGGCTCATAGCCCAGGGCCCACTGCCCAAAATAATGGCTCATTGCCAAAATGGTGGCTCACTACCAAGGGTTGAATAGATTTAGTAGCATCTACACCATACCTGAGTTTAGTTCCATTGAAGCACAAATTATCTCCTTTGTGTTGCTCTGCTTTTACACTTCACACTTATCTTCACATCTTTGCTCAATCACACCTCAAAGATGAATTCATTACATGTATTTATACAATTCATGAACCTTAGAATGTACATCAAGGTTGACATTACAATCATCGACCATTGGAACAATCTCCAAGGTCAACATTCATACATACATCAAATTAGGACTAGACCTAAAAAACTTGCGAACTAAATTAATAAAGGAAGAACAATTTATACCTTAGCATGAACTCAATTACATCTTCACATGCTACCATATGCTTCTACAATTTAGGAAATTCATCCGCAAAGAGTGTTAATCATCCAAGTCGGCCAAACTAGTGCAATCATAAAAAATACTTGAACCCATGCTTCCAAGTTCTTCATTACAGCTTGTGGATCAAGCACACATCTTCAATGCATTCAGGGGACATTCATGAACATCATAGAATCATCTGGAACCAAACAAATCTAACTACAATAGCTCTCAACTTATTTACTTGAAGATGGATCATAGATTGCTCTCAATCAGACATTGTCAAACTCTACTAATTAGAAACTTGCTTTCTAGAGCTTCAAATCACATAACCTTTGGAATGAAGATGACTAAACTTCAAAGCCAAAATCCAATCTGTAGAGAAATGCAGAGAAAAACACTTTCTCCCTGTCACTCTACAAACCTTGCCAGGCACAATCTTCACACTGGTGAATAGAACTTTTTCTGCACAATGATCTAGACCACCAAATTCTAGATTTATCATCTTCAGACACTTCTCTAAATCATATCCAAATCTCATACTTTAGTCTTCAATATAGAGAAAATGTGGAGCAAAATACTTAGACAATGTTCTTCAATCAATCAACAAACGTCAATATCAGAAGATACAGTTGGCACCAATGACAACACAAACATGTTGACATCAATGACAACACTAGTTAGTACATACTTTCAACATGCAGTACCTGGTCTTCAACTATGGACCAATGCTAATCCAAACACTATCTCTCTATTGTTGTCTTTGTGCATTTCCAACACTTAGCCAAAATGACTAAGTCTTCTTGATCGAACCAAAATCTCTCTTCCAACCTTGTTCCTTTTCTTGTTGCCATCAATGACGACACCTTCAAACATCAAGCTTAGCAAAATTGCCAACAACGGGTTCAAGTAGTCTTGACCCCATCCACTAAGGACCCCATCATTTCAATCATTCCAGTTCAACCTCTTTCTTATAGCCCCTCAATCTTCCCATTGTCAATGCCATTTCCAGCACCATTCTCTTAACACTTATACCATTCTAGTGCACTCACCACCTAATTTTCCTAGATGTGCTCCACCCCAACATAATCGACATTGACATTCCACTCCCACCATCTAAACACACACTAGAACATTAACCAATACCACCCTTCCACAAACCCAAGTGTATGCCACCATATCCACCCCCTCTAAGCCCTCCTTCATTAGTTCTTCCTTCTATGGAGGATTCTCCTCCATCCATGAATCTTAGTGCTTGCATTTATACGAATAGAGTTGAGAAACCATGCCTTGTACAATATTCTCATAGTGATTCAAATGATCCTTCCCCAATGGGGTGCCTGTTTGAATCCTTCATAGATATTCCTTCATTGTCTTTGATTTTTACAAAATCATTGACAACAGCCCCTGCCAATACACAAGAGGATGCTTCCCATGTAGCTAATTTTCTCCTTTCTATTATAGGGGACTCCCCTAGTACCACTCTTAATGTTGTCCCTCTACCAACCTAGCCTTTTTCCCCTTATTATGAACAATATTGGGACTTGGATGACTTGATGGGGCCTGACCCATGAGGGCAGTACCTTCGTTTCATTTTTATATGTGTATGTTTTCTTGTTTATTATATTTTCCCTGTAATCAATGTTTGATATGTGTTTGTTAGTTCTACTTGGAGGACCCACGATGCCCTTGTAGGCATGTGGATATACGAGGAATGAAAATGTTGTCTCATTCTTCTATTTGTATCTATATTCTTCTATATGTTGTCTACTTGACTTTTTCAACATTTTAGGTATGATGCAAAGTGTTGGAAGATTTAGATTCCTTCCATGTTGACCTTTCTTTTTTCATGTTACATTCTTCCTTTGTCCTTGTAGTTTTGCATGCTTGGGGATGATGATGATTCCATCCTTATCCATTAATGATCTTTAACTCCTTTATATTTATACTAACCCCAAGCATGTAGATCCCTTTATGTTCTTGTGATGCTGATTAATTTTTATGTGACATACTTTTGTGTTTCTTAGTGTCATTCCATGATCACACAAGTTTTAGTGTATCATGCATGCAACATCACTTTGGGTTCCTCTCCTTTTAGCACCTATTCTTGAGGATGGATTTGGGAACATATCTCTTCATATATATTTCCTAAAGTCCTTTCACCTCTTTCCCTTTACTCTACCTTAAAATCAATTGCATACTTTTGATTTATGCAATTATTTTAATGTGGGGGCATATTGTGTGATTTTCACATATATACACCACATTGATGGTATGCTCCTTGAAGTATAAATACTCTTGTAGTGTTAGTATCTTGTGGTCTTAAGAAGATGCACTTGATTACATTGACCACCCTTATTAGGATTACCTAACCATTCTAGTTCATGTAATCCTTGATATTTGTATACGCCTAAAAATGACACGACTTTGTCTAAATAAATATTCTTAATATTTATTTCATTCTATTTCCTCTATCAATAAATAAATCAATTTATTTATTTGATTCATATTCCTCTAAATGAATTAAATATCAAATTATTTAATTACCTCTTCTAATGTCTTCCAATAATTAAATAAAATCTTTTATTTAATTAAATTCTTCCAAAAACATTAAATAATTCTTAAATTATTTAATTAAGTCAAATTCTTCCTCCAGATTTTAATAAATCAACCAAATTTATTTAAATTCTCTCAATCTCTAATGAATAAAATATAATCAAATATTTTTATTTATTCTTCCAAAGCATGCACAAATAATTAAATAAATTTATTTATTTAATTTGTTTTCTTATCTTCTAAATTCCTCAAAAATCTTCCAAATCTTCTAAAAATAAATCTTCTTCTTCATGTGCACAAAATTAAATAATTTATTATTTAATTTCTCTCAAATCATGCAAAAGAAAATCACAAGTTGAGTTAATTGATTTAATCAACCTTGTTTTTATCAACAACTCTTAAATTAGAAAAAAAACTTTCTAATTTATTAAATCAAATCTTATCTTTATAAAAGAAAGTAATTAACTCAAACAAAACAACTTTTTGTGTGACACTTGTGCTCTTTCTATTTGCGCACATCTCTCAAGTCTTCTCTAAGGTTGATCTTCTCTCCCACAAGTCTATAAGTACAATCCTATTCTTCTATTTCAATCATCCAAGCTTTTAGTAAAGTTACTCTACAGGAATCACAGTGTGCCTTTGGCACCAAATTCCTCCATTTCTTGCGATCACCCTTTTATCATTGTGAATTGTGTTGAAGAATCTATTCATTGCAAACCTATCATAGCCATTCCCACTTGACATCTTAGAAAATAGAAAGGAAGTGCACCTTCTGAGGGCCATATTCATACACAAGATCATTTAAGATAGGCGATCAATTGAAGCCACGAAGTAAAGAGGTTTGCAAGGTTTGAGTTCTTTGTTTATTTAATCTTCTTTGTTTCTTATTTCATTAAGTTTATTGGATTACTTTGATACTATTGGTAATCATTCCAATTTTCTGATAGCATTTTTGGTACCCACCATGGGGCCTTGCCCCAATTTAACCCAAAAACTGAGTTTTTTGTACATTAGGTTTCGTACACAGGAGGATTGTGCGCATCTGATCAATTCTAACATGCATTTGAGCTCTATTTTGGCTCATCTAGTCTTTCGGCACATATACCCCCGAAGCTATGCATATGTGTTTTGTAATGATGCATCTATTCTTTCTACACATATGTCTTATGTCTCTACGCATATAAGCTTTGTTTCTGCTCATATGATCTCTGTAGCTGCGCATCTGATTTTGACAGTGACTTTGAGTTGTTCCTTGTGATTTTGCTAATGCTAACACTTGTCTCACAGGAATATTCTTTGATCTACTTGCAGGTTAGGGGCTAGTTTAGTCATATGGCTGCATTTGTTAACTCATCTCTATATCTAAAGGAAAGTAAATGGATGTTCATGCAAATCTCATTTAGCTCTAACTAGGAGGATTGTAATTTGATCTTGTTGCATCAATAACTTGAATTTAGTCCCAATGCTAGGAGGATAAAATTGAACCATTGCTATCTTTCTCTCAAAGTTAACAAATTGCATGTGTGCCAAGTAGCTAACTCATTTAGTCTTTTTCATTTTAATTAGGGAAAAAGAACCACTGTCTTTCTTGTTTTTGGAATGATACTAGGCCTATGCTCTCCCCTATCTTGGGTGACCAAAATTTCAGACATATCATTTCGCATGTGTTAAACCTTTAGAGAGGCCTACCCTTGGATATCCTTCCATCCAAGTGGGAATGATCTTAAGTGGTAACAATCTAAAGCCAAGCTCTACCTAGCCACTATAAATAAATTGTATTTGGAGCGAAAGCTTCAAACAACGAGTGTTCTTAAGTTATACCGACAACCAACCTCCCCCAAAACCCTCCAAGGCATAACCCTTGCAAGCTGGGAGACTCCATAATGGAGAGTAGCACTGCCGCATGTATAACCACTCGAACGGTTGCACTTACTAATCATCCCTTGTTTTTAGTAGCCAAAAACCCCTATAAACCGGTGCAGGGAAGGGAGATTATCACCTCCCAAAGATGCCTCAACTAGAAATAGTGAGAATTTAGTTTATATTGTCCTAGCTAGCCTAGGATTTGTACTTGCTTTTTTAGTCAAAAAGAGTCAAAAAATTACAAAAAAGATCAAAAAAATAAGGAAAAATTCTTTGTGTTTGCTGTGTCTTAATTGCCATAATTGAGAAATTAGAAAAAAAAGACCAACTTGCAGCCAAGAAACCAAAAACATTGAAAAATGTACCAAAACATTGCAAACATAGTAAAAAAACTAGAGCTGCGCATTTATCCTGCAGAGTTGTGCATCTGTGTCAACCTGCTGCGCATTTGTAGCAACTTCCTGCACATTTGTGATCTGTTACTATGCTTTTATCATTTACTAGAGCTACGCATTTACCTCGACTTGCTGCACTTATATCCTCTATTTCGACACATCTGTAGCTACACATCCAAGAAAATGAGCATTTCCACATCTTTTGAAAGCAATTTTTCAGCATTTCTGGGTACCCATTTCGGCCTTGTTCTAGTTTTTGAGATCAAATTTACCGTGCAGTCGCTTCTCCCATCCGTTTCCATAGCTTACCCTCTCTTTCCTTAGTCATCTCATCCACCTTTTTACCAAGTCTTCCCGTAAACAAGTCAAAGTATCTATATCATATTAGTACAAGGCCTTTTTAGATCATTTTAGATTCAAGTAACCCTAGTAAGTCTCCACTATCAAGGATCGAACATCCTTTCTCTCATAACTTCACTAGTGGTCTTTGTGCAAGACTAGTCTCTACATAGTAAACGAGTATCTACTATCCTTACTTGTGGCTATTGTCTTGTGTCGACCAACTTACTTGGAATCATTGATCAAAAGAGTCCCTTGTTTGAATCTCATCACCACAAGTATCCCCTTCTCACCAACCTACACCAACACCTTACCAAAGTCTCTAGTTTCACCTCGCACCTTTCCATGTCGTCTTGCATGGTCTTAACTAGATCCCAAACACAAAAAAAACTTGAAATGGCTGGAACTTCTAAAAGAATGATATCCCTTCATGACAACGATGAGGAAATCTCCCATGAGGACTTCCAAGGAGCCCTCCAAGACCAGAAATTTCAGCACATGATGGACAAAATGCTCAACGAAGACCCTCAAAAGTACTTTCTTCATCTTGCAAACCAAGGACTTAAACTCCCCTCAGACTTTGATCTCAACAAATTAAGAGAAATTGTAGTGGAAGAAACTCATGAGGACCGCACAAGTGAAGATAAAACCATTGGCCTAGATAAAGAGAAAAAAGCCACAGGCTCAAATGCACCTCTAGACACATTAACAAAACAAATCGAGAGCCTAATACAGAAAGTAGTGGATCTCCAAATGGGGACATCCACTAAAACTTACTGATTGGAAGACATCTCACCATATCCCTTTGACAAGAGCTTAAAAATGATCCCCTTTCCCTTTAGATTTGAAGTACCAAAATTTGACAAGTATAAAGGAAAAGGAGACCCCAGAGATCACATTAGGGAATTTAGCGTCGAGTGTCTAGAGGTAGCTCACAATGAAACTTTCCTAATGAGACTATTCCCTAGATCTCTAGGTGGACAAGCCATGGAATGGTTCTCACAACTTCCCCCAGGTATCAAAACTTTTGATGAGTTAGTAAAGTAGTTCGTCAGACACTTCTCATATAACATTGAACATAAAGTTTCCATGCTCGACCTATGCAATACAAAGCAAAAGAGTGGCAAATCCTTCGTCGGCTTCTTACAAAGGTGCAGACAACTCACGAGTAAATGCTCATATCACGTGCCTGAGAAGCAAATGACCGAGATGTTTGTCCACAACCTTAACCCTGATCTAAATTACCAAATCCAAATTCAATAACCTACCTCATTTATGAAAGTCATTGAGATGGGATTATTTATCAAGAAAGCTATGATTGCCAAGGGGCAAATAAAGTTGTACAAGGACACCCCTAACTCTAACTACACCACAGACAAGTCAAAGTTTTGGACAAAGAACAAAAATATCATCAATGATGGAGTAGTTGATGCCAAAGTAGAGGCTCCCAAGAAGCAACCAATCTTCACTCTCAAAGGAGAAGCAAGCAATGCTACACCAAACAAAACCTTCTCTCATGAGCTAAAACAATGGTTCACCTCCGCTCCTAGACAAAAATTTACACCACTAGGGGAGTCCCAGGAGTTTGCGTTAAGAAAGCTATTAACCAACAATGAGATCACTCTTCCCACCACTAGAGACTATGAACCTCAAGTAAAACCTCACTATTGGAAAGATACTGATTTCTGCGAATATCATAGAGGAAGAAGCCATAAAACCAATGACTGTATCCATCTGAAACACATCATTCAAGAAATACTTGACCAAAATTAGGTAGGCACTAAAGAAGATACCTCTAATGAGACACATGTGGCATACAAGGATCCACTCCTCAACCACGACAGGCCATACAATAAGACAACAACAACAATAACAACCACAACAGGCAAACTCAAAACAACAGACATGTTGGGTCTCAAAAATGCATGTTGTAGATTCTAAGAGGATGCTAGGCTCTATGATCAAATCTATAACGTTTCTGAACCAACTAACAGAGTTAACCCTAATAGATGATTACTCCCTACGCTTCAAGCTCCATTAAACATAGGCGGGTGAACCTTTAATTAATAAAATAGATTAAATGAATGTGCAACTTCGATTAATGCTATTTTATCTATTCACAGTGGCATAAAATGTGAAATAGATGAGAAATTACTAACTACTTCTATAAAGCAAATAACTTGGTATAAACTGTAATGTTAAAGGAAATTAAAGATTTACTAATGAATAAATGAAATAAAATTTTTAGACTAGTGCCTCATTGGGTAATGGAGTCAAAAGAGATTCAGAAACAAATAACTTATGCTAGGTAATAATTTGAATTGTTTGGCACAGAAAAATGGTTTACAACTTGTGTAACCGTGCAAGGAAGTAATTATTAATCCATACTTAATTATCCAAAGGACAGAATCAGATTAATTGCAAAATATTTAAAAGGGTTTAATCCTTTCTTGAAAGAACCAATTAAAAATTATGCAGAAATAATAGATTGCATCAACTTTGGAGACAAAATAATAATTATAATTACATGACTATTTATAAATCCAAACAACATTTCCAAGTTATTGTGATTAATCAAAAGCATTTAATTCGCTTCAAATAAACCAATTAATATAATCACACAGATACAACAAATGTGTTCTGACAAGATAAATATATGCTTGATATCTCAAATTGAATAACAAAAAATACTGAAATGGAGACAATCAGATAATTGAAAATAAATTAACAAACAATTGATACCATCATGAAGTCATCGAATCTGAAATCTTCCACTGACTGCTTCAGGATATTGCGTGCAACATAGTCGTTCTAGAGATGATGATGGATATTCTATTCACCTGTGTATAATGTTTTGATTGAAACCTAAAAAGTGTTTTTCTCTAACCTAAAGTTGTCTCTAAAATTTATCCTCCGTCTAATCCACTTTTTTGGGTCATGGTCATCTCTTATAAAGAGAGGCAAACAAGCTTCAGACCCATTACAAAACTTGTGATGGTTGATAACTGATTGGACCTCAATATGAAATGAAACAGCATTATTTATTACATAAATTAAATAATTTGATTAAAAACATTAACGATCATTTAAGGCTGGGATAAAATATTTGATCTTCCGATATGATGAAATCATTTAACTACTGGCTGAGAACTGCTTCATTGCACTCAATGTAACCATAATCCTACAATGAAAACAAATCATCATCAGATAAATAATAAATATGTATTTTGTGCTAATGTCAACCTTAGGACAAATTCTCCTCTGTCGATGCCTTTGACATGGTTCTATTAGCATGTCCTTTGAAATCAATATGTTATTTCCTTCATTCCAACGTTTATTTTCTCACTGACGTGTATTTAGGGTTATTATCACAGTGGATAATGTCTTTCATTTTATCATCAAATGTCACTTTATCACACCAAAATGTTTAATAATAATTTTCTTCGATATCTTTTTAGGATTTCCAATAGTTTTTTAAAAAATCCTTTGGTATGACTTCATATAGTTAGGGAAATATGAATAGTTCATTCTGATATTGATGAAGGGGGTAAATCACAAAACACAAAACAACAAAAATTGAACACAGAAAATAGAATTTTCTTTTATTGATTTGGACAACTCATTACATTATAGAAGCTCAATTACAATCAGAGGAATCAATCCTCCACAGGTTACAACACACTACAACTACACATCACGAGGCTCTGGTATCTTTTGCCTTCTATAACCCCCAAATCAGCTAGGGTTTATGTTTTTCCCCTATTCGTGACTCTACAATTTCCCCCTTAACTCTACTACCACACAGGGTTCCCAAAATAGTCATAAATGGCACTTTTTGGCAGCCTCCAGCTAAATTTTGAAATTTGCAATTCCCTCCAAAAGTAGGTCAACTTCCGGGAAGCATAACTTTTGATCCAGGTGTCCGATTGACAAACCATTTTAAGAGCCAGAAAGCTTGTGATGTGATCTATCATGCTAGAAATTTGTAAATGGATTTCCATCAACTTTTTAGGACGTTATAGGATGTTTTAGTGCCTCATATCTCGTTTTGAAAATTTTTAGGAGCTTTTCAGAAAACAAAAACTTTAATATCTTTAAGCTCACAAATGATCTTTGCCTGATTCCTTCGCCAAAGGTCTTATATTTCCATTATGTAACTTTCTGCAAGTTTTCACTTCAATCCATGCCCAAATGCAAACTTTCCTAAAATAGCAGGTAAACTTTCCAAAATTGGCAGTTTGCTATTTTTAGCAGTTGGAAAAAAACTGAAAGTCCTACATCATTATTCAGGAGATTATGGAACCAAAAATACTAATTATGGAAAGAAATGAAAACAACTGTAATGTTTTTGAAGCAACATCTTTTTGGGTGATGCAAGATTGCCCTTACACCACTAGATGCTCTTGCATCAGACACCCAGGGTAATTAGAGAAGTGACCCTGTCACATCTCAGGTGTTTGTTTGAGGAAAACCCAAATGGTCAACCTCTACCTTAGAAAACCAAGAAGAATCTTCCATAGGCCTTCCTTTCTATTTCACCAGATATTCTTCATATTGCCTATTCCGAGTACTTTTTCCCACATGGCTATCTAATATCTCTTCTATCTCCTCTGTTGAAGTAGATGCCAGAATACTCCACTATTCTTTTGTTGGTCCATCCTCTATTCCACCCTCATGATATTCTGATAAATTAGCAATGTTGAAAATAGGGGAAATGTTGATCCCACTTGGTAGCTCTACCTCATATGCATTTCCTAAATCATGCTTCTTCAGGATTCTGCACGGTCCAAATTTCTTCATTTTCAATTTATTGTATGTTCCAATTGGGAACCTTTCTTTTCTTAAGTGAACCATGACTTCATCTCCCAATTGGAACTCCTTTTGTCTCCTCTTCTAATCTGCCTTAGCCTTGTACTGAGTATTCATCTTATTAATGTGCTTTCTCACATCTTCATGCAAATTCTTCAGATGTTCTGCAAAGTCTTTGGCTTCAACACTTGTCTTTTCTCCTTTGTCCAGCTTCCTTAACTCAGAAGCATTTCTTGGGCTATTCCCATATACAATTAGGAATGTGATTTACCAGTACTCCTATTGAAAGAATTGTTGTAAGAAAATTCTACCTATGGTAAAATCAAATCCCATACCTTGGGCTTATCTCCTACTAAGCATCGTAGTAGGTTACCCAAACTCCTATTCACCACTTCTGTCTCTCCATTAGTCTATGGATGGTGTGTAAAACTGAACTTCAAATTTGTTTTCAACTTCTTCCACAATGTCCTCCAGAAATAACCAACAAACTTGGTATCTTGATCTAAAACTATGCTCTTTGGTAGACCGTGTAATCTCACCATGTCCTTGAAAAATAATTCAGCAATATGAACAACATCATTAGTCTTATTTCAAGGAATGAAATGTGCCATCTTTGAGAATCTATCCACCACCACAAAAATGGAATCACGCCCTCTCTTTGTCCTTGGTAAACCAAGAACAAAATCCATACTAATATCATCCCATGGCTTCTCTGGTACAGGTAGTGGCTGATATAGCCTTGTATTCTGATTTATTCCTTTTGCCATCTGACACACTCTGCAACTCTACAAAATTTCTTCACATCTTGCTGCAACTGTGGCCAATAATAATTTTCACCAACAATAGCAACGGTCTTATCTCGACCAAAGTGTCCAACCAATCCACCACTATGCTTCACCTTAATCAAGTTCTCTCTCATGGAACTCCTCGGAATGCACAACTGGCTTCCTTTAAAGAACATGCCATCTTGGATTATGAAATCCAACCATTTTGTCCTGTCCAAAGTAACAGGCTCCAGACAAGATTTCCAGGCCTCTGCAAAATCTGGATCTTTAGGATACAAACTTTTGAGTTCATCAAACCCAACAACCTCTATCTTCATTTCTGTCAACAAATTTTGCCTTCTACTCAAGGCATCTGCAACTCTGTTGGACTTCCCACTCCTGTGCTTCAAAAAAAAGTATAACTCTGCAAAAACTCAACCCATTTTAAGTGCCTTTGATTCAACTTTCCTTGACTATTAAGATACAGTAAAGCCTAATGATCAGTTTATAAAACAAACTCCTTTGGTAACAAATAATGTCTCCATTTTTTCAAACCCTGAACTATTGCATAAAACTCCTGATCATAAACAAAATACTTTTTCTTGGCATCATTAAGCTTCTCACTAAAATAGGCAACGGGCTTACCTTCTTGACTCAAAACAACTCCTATAGCACTGCCACTAGCATCACAATCTACCTAAAATACCTTATTGAAATCTGGAAGTGCCAAAACAGGTTGCTCTGTAACTTTCTGCTTCAATGTGTCAAAACTTTTGTCTACTCCTTTAGTCCATCTAAACTCTTTTCTATCCCCTCTCATTGTATCAGTCAGGGGTGCACAAATGCAACTAAATTTTTTGATAAACTTTCTATAAAAACTTGCCAAACCATGAAAAGATCTTAACTCTATGGCACTCCTTGGTGTAGGCCATTCAAGGATAGCTCTCACCTTCTCTGGGTCCATCTTAAGACCTTCCTTTGAGACAAAAAATCCCAAGTATACCAACTCCTTCTTTGCAAAACTACATTTCTTCAGATTAATTAGCAACTTCTCCTCCCTCAGCTTCTCTAAAACTCGTTTGATATGCATCAGATGCTCATCCCAAGTCTTACTAAAAATCAAAATATCATCTAAATAAACAATAACAAAACTTTCCAAAAATTCTTTTAGTACCTCGTTCATGAGCCACATGAATGTGCTCGATGCATTGGTTAGCCCAAATGGCATGCTGAACCACTCATACAAACCTTCTTTGGTTTTCAATGCTGTCTTCCACTCGTCTCCTTCTCTAATATGGATCTGGTGATACCCACTCTTTAGGTCAATCTTCGCGAAGTACTTGGCTCCACTCAAATAGTCCATTATGTCATCCATTCTGGACAATGGAAATCTATACTTGATCATGATCTTATTGATGGATCGAGAGTCTGTACACATTCTCCACTCTCCATCTTTCTTTGGTGCTAGTACTATAGGTACCGCACATGGACTTAGGCTCTCTCTTATCACCCCCTTCCTTAACAACTCTTGAACTTGTCTGTTTAGCTCTTCACTCTCTGCAGGGGTCATTCTATGGGCTGCCTTATTCAGCAAACTGGCTCCTGGTATCAAATCCATTTGATGACTTATCTTCCTCACTGGTGGTAAACCTTCTAGTACATTATTAGAGACAATGTCCTGAAATTCTTCCAACATATCTGAAACTTCTGCTGGTACATCTTCACATTTATCTTGACTAATCTTAGGAATCAATGCAAAGCAATGACTCTCATGCTTCATACCATCCAAAAATTTCCTACCATCTACCAAGCAAATTATGGCAGTACTACATACCTTTTCTTCCACCTCCTTCAAGGGCTTCAACTTATGGCAATCTCCATCCTTTGTTAGGGAATATGTGTTTGTATGGTCATCATGGATAGCACTCCTATCATACTGCCACGACCTCACCAACAACATATGACATGCATCCATCGGTATGATATCACATAACACCTCATCATGGTAATTCCCAATCTTGAACTTCACTAAACACTACTCATTGACCCAAGCTCTGTGGTCCTTCTGCAACCATGCAATCTGATATGGATGTGGATGCTTTCTTCTTGTCAACCATCTCCTCTGAAACAAGATTGTTAGTACTTCCACTGTCAATAATAATATCACAACACTTACCTCACATTTGCACCTTGTTCAAAATAAACTCTTCCTCTGATTTGGTTCTTTCTCCTCATTCAGTAAGGTTCTTCTGACAACTAGGGTTTCTCCCCTTTCAGCATCTTCAGAATGCTTAGAATGTGCATCATCTACATGTGCAACTCGTGCATTACCTTCAGATCTTCTATTTGTCCTTCCTTGATGTTGCAAACACTCGTATGCGTGATGCCCTTCTCCTCCACATTGGAAACAAGTTCCTCTGAAACCTCCTCTTTTGGGTCCTTGCCCAGGTCGGCCTCTTCCTCTTCCTCTTTGCTCACCGTTGTTCTGGTCATGAGGGCGGTAGGCATTATCCCCTCTTTGATTTCAATTGGTGCCTTCTTCTTCACTTTTCTTTTGATCTTCATTATAGCCTCCATAGGGTCTTCCACCAGTCCTTCCACCTTGACCTCTTCCCCTTTGCTTGCTATCAAATCTTTTATTCAACTTCTCTTCTAGCTTCAGAGAAAATGGGTACACATCTTCTATGGTGGTCATTTTGACCAGGCTCATCTCCTCTTGAATACTCAGCCTCAACCCATTAATGTAATGCGCTACCTTCTCCTTATTGGGCTCTGCATGGCCTGTCCTTATAGTAATCTTATAAAACTCTTGTGTATACTCCTTAATAGACTTGTTACCTTGCTTCAGTCCTTGCAGCTTCTTCAGCAACTCCATCTCATAGTCCACAGGAATGAACTGCTTCTTTAGTTTCTCCACCATTCGATCGCATTTGGTGATATTTCCTTTTCCTCTTCTGTTCCTCTCTAACTGGACCTCCTTCCACCAAATATTGGCATGGCCCGTCAACTTTGTTTTTGCAAACTTGACCCGATCTGGGTCCTCCACATCTTCATACTTGAAATACTCCTCCATGTCATTGATCAAATCAATAAGCTATTCCATATTCAAATCTCCAGAATATGTAGAAACTTCGATCTTGGGCCTCTTTCTAATCTTCGAAATGGCCCTCAACAACCTAACTTCTGTAGGATCTCCTGCAACTTCTTGTTCTTCCTCAGATAGCTCTTCTTTAGGTTCATCCTCGCTTTCTTCTCTTGTTCTTGGATCAAACCCTCTTTGCAACTCCTCTTGCAATGCATCGATCTGCCTTGGAGGGCTCTAAAACCCTCTTTTGTCAAAGCATTCCTCCCAATACGGTTTCTTCGTGGAGGTATCTTGATCTCCGCAGCAAACTCTCAACCTCGGGGCTTGGTCATAAATAGAAATTTTTGGTGGCCTCCAGCTAAATTTCAAAATTTACAACTCCCTCCAAAAGTATGTCAACTTCCGGGAAGCATAACTTTTGATCCAGGTGTCTGATTGACGAAGTATTTTAAGTGTCAGAAAGCTCACAATGTGAACTATCATGCCAGAAATTAGTAAATGGATTTCCATCAACTTTTTGGAACATTATGGGATGTCTTAGTGCCTCATAGCTCATTTCAAAAATTTCAGGGGCTTTTCAGAAAATAAAAAACTTTAATGTCTTTCAGTTCACAAATAATATTTGCCATATTCCTTCGCCAAAGGTCTTATATTTCCATTACGTAACTTTTTGAAAGTTTTCGCTTCAATCCATATCCAAATGCAAACTTTCCTAAAATAGCAGGTAAACTTTCCAAAATTGGCAGTTTGCTATTTTTAGCAGTTGGAAAAAAAAATTGAAAGTCCTGCATCATTATTCATTAGATCATGGAACCAAAAATACTAATTATGGAAGGAAATGAAAACAACTGTAATGATTTTGAAGCAACATCTTTTTGGGTGATGCAAGATTGCCCTTAAACCACTAGATGCTCCTGCATTAGACACCCAGGGTAATTTGAGAAGTGGCCTTGTCACGTCTCAGGTGTTTGTTTGAGGAAAACCCAAATGGTCAACCTCTGCCTTAGACAACCAAGAAGAATCTTCAGCATGCCTTCATTTCCATTTCACCAGATATTCTTCATATTGCCTGTTCCGAGTACTTCTTCCCACACGGCTATCTAAGATCTCTTCTATCTCCTCTGTTGAAGTAGATGCCGGAATACTCCACTGTTCTTCTGTTGGTCCATCCTCTGTTCCACCATCATGATATTCTGATAAATTAGCAATATTAAAAATAGGGGAAATGTTGATCCCACTTGGTAGTTCTACCTCATATGCATTTCCTGAATCATGTTTCTTCAAGATTCTGCACGATCCAAATTTCTTCATTTTCAATTTATTATATGTTCCAATTGGGAACCTTTCTTTTCTTAAGTGAACCATGACTTCATCTCCCACCTCGAACTCCTTATGTCTCCTCTTCTGATCTACCTTAGCCTTGTACTAAGTATTCATCTTATTAATGTGCTTTCTCACATCTTCATGCAAATTCTTCAGATGTTCTACAAAGTCTTCAGCTTCAACACTTATCTTTTCTCCTTTGTCCAGCTTCCTTAACTCAGAAGCATTTCTTGGGCTATTGCCATATACAATCTAGAATGGTGATTTACCAGTACTCCTATTCAAAGAATTGTTGTAAGCAAATTCTGCCTGTGGTAAAATCAAATCCCATGCCTTGGACTTATCTCCTACTAAGCATCGTAGCAGGTTACCCAAACTCCTATTCACCACTTATGTTTGTCCATCAGTCTGTGGATGGTGTGCAGAACTGAACTTCAAATCTATTTTCAACTTCTTCCACAATGTCCTCCAGAAATAACCAACAAACTTGGTATCTCAATTTGAAACTATGCTCTTTGGTAGACCGTGTAATATCACCACCTCCTTAAAAAATAATTCAACAATATGAACAGCATCATTAGTCTTCTTGCAAGGAATGAAATGTGCCATCTTCGAGAATCTATCCACCACCACAAAAATGGAAACATGCCCTCTACGTGTCCTTGGTAAACCAAGAACAAAATCCATACTAATATCATCCCATGGCTTCTCTGGTACAAGTAGTGGCTGATATAGCCCTGTATTTTGACTTCTTCCTTTTGCCATCTAACACAATCTGCAACTCTGCACAAATTTCCTCACATCTTGCTGCAACTGTGGCCAATAATAATTGTCACCAATAATAGCAATGGTCTTATCTCGACCAAAGTGTCCAGCCAATCTTCCACTGTGCTTCTCCTTAATCAGGTTCTCTCTCATGGAACTCCTCAGAATGCACAACTGGCTTCCTTTAAACAACATGCCATCTTGGATTATGAAATCCAACCATTTTGTCCTGTCCAAAGCAACAGGCTCCAAACAATCTTTCCAAGCCTCTACAAAATCTGGATCTTCAGGATACAAACTTTTGAGTTCATCGAACCCAAAAACCTCTATCTTCATTTTTGTCAACAAATTTTGCCTTCTTTTCAAGGCATCTACAACTCTTTTGGAGTTTCCACTCCTATGCTTCAAAACAAAAGTATAACTCTGCAAAAACTCAACCCATTTTAAGTGCCTTTGATTCAAGTTTCCTTGACTATTAAGATACTGTAAAGCTTGATGATAAGTAAATAAAACAATCTCCTTTGGCAAACAAATAATGTCTCCATTTCTTCAAATCCTGAACTATTGCATAAAACTCCTGATCATAAATAGAATACTTTTTTTTGGCATCATTAATCTTCTCACTAAAATAGGTAATGGGCTTACCTTCTTGTCTCAAAACAGCTCCTATAGCACTGCCACTAGCATCACAATCTACCTGAAATACCTTATTGAAATCTGGAAGTGCCAAAACAGGTTGCTCTATAACTTTCTCCTTCAATGTTTCAAAACTTTTATCTGCTCCTTTAGTCCATCTAAACTCTTTTCTATCCCCTCTCATTGTCTCAGTCAGGGGTGACAAATGCTACTAAAATTTCTGATAAACTTTCTATAAAAAACTTGTCAAACCACGAAAAGATCTTACCTCTGTGGCACTCCTTGGTGTAGGCCATTCAAGGATAGCTCTCACCTTCTCTGGGTCCATCTTAAGACCTTCCTCTGAGACAACAAATCCCAAGTATACCAACTCCTTTGCAAAACTACATTTCCTCAGATTAATCAGCAACTTCTCCTCCCTCAGCTTCTCTAAAACTCTTCTGATATGCATCAGATGCTCATCCCAAGTCTTACTAAAAATCAAAATATCATCTAAATAAACGATAACAAAACTTCCCAAAAATTCTTTTAGTACCTCATTCATGAGCCACATGAATGTCCTCGGTGCATTGGTTAGCCCAAATGGCATGAATATCCACTCATAAAAAACTTCTTTGGTTTTCAAGGTTGTCTTCCACTCGTCTCCTCTAATATGGATCTGGTGATACCCACTCTTCAAGTAAATCTTTGTGAAGTACTTGGCTCCACTCAAACAGTCTATTATGTCATCCATTCTGGGTAATGGAAATCTGTACTTGATCGTGATCTTATTGATGGCTCGAGACTCCATACACATTCTCCATTCCATATTTCTTTGGTGCTAATATTGTAGGTACCGCACATGGACTTAGGCTTTCTCTTATCAACCCCTTCCTTAACAGCTCTTGAACTTGTCTGTTTAGCTCTTCACTCTCTGCAGGGGTCATTTTGTGGGCTGCCTTATTCGGCAAATACACTAGATGCAGTTTCCCATAGGTCTTGATCAACAAGCATGTCTTCCATATTAAGTTTCCATAACTCAAAATTTGTGTCATTGAATTTCTCCACCTCTAATATTCTAGATGTGCCTTCCATCTTCTTGCAGCAAGATTATAGAATACTCTACACAAAACTCCCACTCAACCTAAGATTAGCTCACAAAACCCCTACCCAACAACTAGGACCAAAGGTGATCAAGCTCTGATACCAACTGAAAGGAAGCTAGGTGTGCAAAAATTGCCTCCTACACTAATCTAATGAGGAGAGATGAGTGCAAATTCTTTTTATCCTTTACAGTTATAGTGTTATTAACCCAAAAATAGAGATATTGCAGCAATACACACACACAAAATGTAGACAGAAGAGAGAGAGAGACAAGATATACGTGGGGAAAACCCTTACAGGTGAAAAACCCCACACTCCAAAACATAGCTCAAATGTATTCCAGTAAACAATTAAGGTTACAATACAGTTTCAAAGCCAATGCTCTTGCGGGAGTCTTTAACACTTGTATTTGGAGACAATCTGGTAGCATAACAGTACCTGTCAATCACATAATACATCTCCTCTCAAAAGACCTGTTTATATAGAAGATACAAGGCAAAAATGAGTCCATCTTGAGATGGGCGTCCAACATGGCATCATGGCCCAAAATCCACGCCTAAGGACACTTGTCCAACACTGCAGGGTGTTCATGACACTTGTCATATCAGCCCATCCCAAAGAAGTCACCTATTCCAGAGTTGGGCAATGACAGATACTCTTACGACTCTTACGATTGTCATAGAATCTGTCATAACTGTCATATCTTACAGTTTTAAGAGAATCTATCATACACAGGCTAAAAATAGAATATTCTCTTATAACATGTCATAACCCTCCTTGGGGCACCCAAAGCTGCCTTCTTCCAAGATGCCTTGTGACACATGTCTTCACCTATCATAGAATCTTCCATTTACGACTCTTACGTGTCATAGATTTGTCATTGGAATCTATCATAACCGTTTTAGTCAATATTCCCTTACACACTATCCAAGATGTCGACACATGGCAAAATATTCCTACCACAAAGTGGGACAGCTATCTCCTCATGTGAGGACAAATTTACATGTTGTCACCTTCCACGTAGGATGACACATCACTGTGCCAATTCCCACAAGATGACGATAAGGATTTGCATCCTAATTACAATAATAGGCAATAAATAAATAAATAAATACAATGAAATAATACAAGGAATTACCAAGGTTGAGACACCTTAATTCCCAATAGCTATGGCCAATGATGTGGAGATAAGAGAATATGTCTTGTTGAGTCTCTATCCAAACATAACAAAGGAAGAAAAGGAAAAAGTCACAAAGATACTCAATGATAAATTTAGAACAAAGAGAAGGGTTAATTCACTTATGGCTAGTGACACTGAAAGACTAGTAAAGGAGACAAAGGAAACAACCTTGAGTGTATTGCATGAACTGCAAATTACAACTGTTGCAGGCATTGATAAGGAAGAGAAAGTTAACAATGGTAACTCCTCTAATGTTTCCCCAAACGCAAGTGTTGAGCAGAGAACAAATACACCTCCAGAGAGCTCAGAAAAGGTTGAATAAATGAGAGAAACTGAAGAAGAGAAGAAGTCTGAAGAGGTAGGGACAGTCCCTAAACATAACATCTTTGTGGAACAAGAAGAGTAGAGAAAAGAGACAGATGAACAAATGATAGATGTTCCTGCTCCGAAGCCAGAAAGAAATGAAAAAGAACACATCCAATAACTACCTCTAGAGAGACAAGAAGCTAAAGGGCCTCATGGTGAAGACAAGAGAGATACTACTGGCTCATTAAGGGAGTTCTTGGAAAAACAAAAAGAAGCTCAAATTTTGACTGCTCCTGAGCTTCTGCAAGGACCCATCAACCTTGTTACAATGTCCCCTCTACAGAAGCTAAGACTTGCAACAATCTTTCAAGCCACTGCATAAGAAGAAATGTTGAAATCCCACTTGGAAGATAGTGAACTACTTGGTGAAGCAATAAACATTTTTGAGAAAACCATGCCTGAAGTTCAGAGAGATAGAACACTCACTCCTAAAATACAAATGAAAAAGATTATGGAGGCTATGAACTCCCATTTTGAATCCTTTGAGAAAGCCACTGACAAAAAGGTAAGAGCTGAAATAGACAATAAGAGATTGGTTGAACTGAAAGATAAAGCTTCTCAAGACAAAATTTTGTTAGATAAAAGTGTAGAATATGCACAACTAGCACTTGAAGAAGCAAAGGAATTGTATGAATTTTGTCATACATGGTCGGACAAGACTAAAGAAGCTCAAATTTTTACTACTCCCGAGCTTCTCATCAACCTTGTTGCAATGTCCCCTCTGTAGAAGCTAAGACTTGGAACAATCTTTCAAGCCACTGCACAAGAAGAAATGTTGAAATCCCACTTGGAAGACAGTGAACTACTTGGTGAAGCAATAAATATTTTTGAGAAAATCATACCCGAAGTTCAGAGAGATAGAACACTCACTCCTACAATACAAATGAAAAATCAGATGGAGGCTATGAACTCCCATTTTGAATCCTTTGAGCAAGCCACTGACAAAAAGGTAAGAGCTGAAATAGACAATAAGAGATTGGTTGAGCTGAAAGATAAAGCTTCTCAAGACAAAATTTTGTTAGATAAAAGTGTAGAATATGCACAACTAGCACTTGAAGAAGCAAGTGAATTGTATAAATTTTGTCTTACATGGTCAGACAAGACTAAGGAGATAAAATAAATAAATAGGAAGTCAAATAATGAGGATATCCAAAACTTATGACTCGAAAAAAGATGCCATTGACAATCAAATGGCACAAGTTGAAACCATTCACTCTAATATATAGAAGTTATAGACCCAAAGGGATATCATAAAGCATAGAATTGGGCAGCTCTGGGAGGTAGCAAGTTCTAAAATTGCATCTCTAACCAAGTTAATGGTAGCTGTAGACAAAACAAGGTAAAGCACTAAGTCCCTGATATAGTGAAGAAAGCAGAAGACCTAGTGTCTCAGATTAATGGGCACATACTAATTTTGAGTGATGCCAAAACCGGTTGGGATGAAGAAATGGTGTAGTTGAAAAAGATCTATAAAGATGTTCTCCCAGAACAATAACAACAGTAAGCATTCCTTTTGTATATATCACTTGTATATATGCAGCAAAGAAGAATAGTTTTCAAGCAACTTGTACATGTCTTTGTATCATACACCTTTGTCATTGATGTCAAAGGGGGAGAAGAAGTGAAGCATGTGAAAAACAATTTTGAAAAATAATAAAAAAAGTATGAAGATAGGGGAGCAGTGTATAAAGAGATAGGGGGAGTTGTAATAGTTTTTCACATCAAGTGTTGCCATCAATGCCAAAGGGGGGGATTGTTGGAAACTTGTGTATGATGTCTTAAGAGGTTGTCATTGATGGAATAAAGCAAAGAAACAAGATTGGAAAAGTGTTTTGGTCCGGAAAAGAAGACTTAGCTATTTTGACTAAGTGTTAGAAGTATACAGGAGATAGCGACATAGCAGCAGTATAATGGATGGCATTGGTCTGCAGTAGAAGACAAGATAACATGGTTCTAGTATGTTATTTGTATTCCTTTTATGATCTTATATCCAAGTTTTTAGCTCCTAAAAAGTACCGAAAGCACACACTCCAATAGACTAAGTCTAGAAAGATAGAGTACATTATGATTCAAAGCAGAATACTCATTTGTTTTGGTCCGTATTCCTCTGATGTTACATATCTTGTTATGTAGTTTTGAGGTGTTGTAAACACATGTTTGAAGTATCCAAATCCAGAGTTGTAAGTTCTGAGTTCCACCGGAGAGTCAATTATGAATGCCTAAGTATCACTACTTGGTATGGTATAGTTTGAATGTGACAGGGTATATATTTCAGTGGTCTGCATTCTACCGCAAAAGAATATTTTGCCTTGCAGTTTTGGAGGTATGATCTATGATGGGTGAAGAGTCTTTGATATGGATTTGAGTAGGTCTTGTGGTTCACAGTGGAAGATGTTGTCTGATAATTGATTTGAACCAGTGAACAATTTATGGATAAGGCTGACATGATAATATGATGTGTGCGCGGTAAGTTTTGGTGTTTGGAACTTAATTTGAAGTAGTAAATAGTTGAGTCCAACATGTGTGATGGTGTTTCAAATATTGTTTGGGTTCACTGTAGATTTTGGAGAATGAATTTGGTCGATAGAGTACATAATGCATGACTACACGGTACACTTCATTAGGCTGACCTAATATGATGTTTTTGTTTGTTGTGGAGATATATATGGGATTGAATTTGGTGTTTGAGTGATGATTTTGAGAAGTTGAATGTGTGAAATATATGTAGTGCAGAGCAAGTGACAAGAGCAGAAGAAGAGAGATCTTGTTCAATGTAAAAACAGAGCAGTGAAATTGAACAGTCAAGATGAAGAGTTTTGAGATAGTATTTTGAGCATACATTGGAGCTGCATTCATGCATATATAGATGCAATTTGAGTAGTTCATTTTGGAAGTGAGCCATCTCCTTTCTTCTTTCTTTCTATAGGCAGTGAACCTTCTTGCAGTGACCACTTCTTTTGGGCAGTGAGCCCTGCGCAGTGAGCCCTAAGATAGTGAGCTTTTATTGTAATTTGGTATTGTTCCTACATAATATATTGTGAGATAACACTCACCATGGTTTTTCCTAGTTTTGGGTTTTCCACGCAAAAATCTTGGTGTTCATGTGCGATGATTTGTGGTTGTTTCTTCTATGTTTAATTTGCTTTAATTATTGCCTGCGGTCAATGGATTATTAGTTTAATAAACAAGAAGTTTAATACAGTACTGATTCACCCCCCCCTCTATGTACTTTGAGTGTTCAACACTTAACTCTGCAAAGCATATTTACCTTCTGCATAACTTCACACTTATAGGTCAGCACCACTAAGGACCTAATACAAAAACCCTTCAAATGTAGATCCATATACTAAATCATACATCTCCAATCAACATGAAAACTAGAAGTCACTCTCTATTAACATTTGTTAACATTCCCTAAAAACTGTAAAGTCAGAAACCAAACCATGGAGGAATGTAGACTCTCCTACATACCTGCTCTGTACTGGAAACAACTGTGTTCTTTCAAGATGAACTTCTGTCACTCATTACTTTCAAGCCATACATCAAAAACATACAAAATTATGGATTTAGAAGCATCTATCAACCAACACCAACATACTTTAACCATGGAGAAAAATCTTCAATAGAAGATAAATGCGGACCAAACTATTGGATGCTCGATAACTTTTAGAAATCCAGAGTTGACATATAGCCAAACTTCATAACATGTTTCCTTACCGGATCAAACTTTGGATCAAATCTTCTTGCAAATTAGTGTTCTATGTAGGATCAAACCATCTTGCAAAGTAGAAAATCAAACTGATCTACATCAAATCAAAATGCAATGTTGACATCAATGACAACACTGTAATGCATAGTGGTATGTACCTTGTGGTCATGTTCATGTTGCCAATAGCAGCATCAATGACATCTCATTCTTCCAACAATCTCCCCTTTTGTCATTGATGGCAACATGACAAAACATTTCTCCAAAATACTCTTCCCTTTTGACATCAAGGGCATGGGCCGTATATAGCAATCTTTATTCATACCGGATCTCCCCTATCAATTATACTCATGTACATATAAACTAAAATTTTGAACAAACTCCCCCTGAAATGACTCCCGTTTAGATATATGCCAGAGTAAAACCAAAAATTTGTATCAGAGCCCTCTTCATACATACCACATATTTACAATGAATTTGAAACTAAAAAATGGAAAATGTAAAAACTATTTTTACCCAGATGAGGTTTGAGCTTGAAGCTTTTGAATCTGAGCATGCCAATCCTGGTTACCATCATCCCAAGCCTTCTTTGCTTCCCTAAAAATTCTGAAATGTGTCTCAAACTCTAATAATAGATCTTCTCCTTCTTATGGAGTGCTTGGTATAGGATTCACTTGTGATGCTCTATTAGCACTCAATAGAGATTTGAGACAAACAGAAGTTTGGGATTCACTAAATCCCTTATTTCACCAAATTGTAAAATGATGTGCTCCTTTTGAGCCTGCAATTGAAAGAATTTCTTGTGTAAATCCTCTATGGTATCCCTTATGGTGCCATCAAAATCGAGTGCCAAATCATAGGCACTAGAGGAATTATTTATTTGGGACTCAATGGAGTCCATTTCCTTAGAAATGCTTTGTGTGGCTCCAGGCCACTTCAAGCCAAATTGATATAGGGCCTTTTCCTCACTTATGCAATCTTATGCATATTTCAAAACTTCTTGAAACTTCTTATGTGTCGAAGCACTTTTTTCAGACATCTCCATCATTCTCTTATCATTCATTTTCTTTTCTATCTCATATTCAATTTGTTTCTTGAGATCAAAGGCATGATCTTTAAAAGAAACAATTAAGGATTTTAAATTTTCTATACCTGAGATAGACGTGTCAACATTTTCTCTAGGTATGGCATCTTGTAATGCCTTCACTGTTTCATCAATAAGATCTCCACTTATCTAATGAGTCTCTGTCACTTTTTTTCTAGCAGAGGTAAGAAATAAGTCTCCTAGTTGTAGCTTTTGGAGAGGAGAGATCTTATCCATGTCTATACTTCCTACTATATAGATAGTTGAAGTAGTTGGGAGGATACAATAGGTTGGAAATTTGGCTGCATGTCTAATAGATTCTTTAGGACATCTCCGGAGGAACCAGAGGAATCACCGGAAGGCTTTGATAACTCCACAACTTTCTCTTTCAAGTCCTTCTCTTTATCTTCACTAGAGTCTTTGAGATTTTATTCCTTTGTCCCAGTATCTCCAGGAACTTCTTTGTTCTTATCCTCACCTTCTTTACCATTTTCTTGTTCTTTATTTTTCTCTTCCTTATCCTTTATAGCTTCATCTTTCTTTGCATCTTTTGCCTTTGAGGATTTAACAATGTTGTCCGAAGGAGAAGTGATTATAACTTCTTTTGTCCCTTGCTCACTGGTGACCTTGTCAACATTATATATAGGAGTAGAAGCCTTAGTTACTAGAGGAGAAGTGGATGCACCTTCCTTTTCAACATCCTTACTAGTGGCAATTTCTTCTTCAATGTTCTCCTCTACTTTCTTATAAGTCTAAGAAAATTCTTCTAACACCGGAGAAAGATTATCCTGATTTTGTGCATTGTCTATTTCATTCTCATGTTGAGCATCAATGTTCAAGGCCTCTTGTTCAATGACATCTTCCAGAATAGAGTTATCAAAGAACATCCCATATTTTTGAGAAATGTCAGAAATCTTCTCAACAATTTCTTTCTGTAGTTTCTCAAAATCATTCTTGTCTTTGATCATTAGAGTTTTTACTCTCTGCTTTACTCTAAACTCGGTTGAGTAAAGTTGAGCTAATGTAGCTCTGTTCTCAGTAGTCAAGGAGTTACCAACCTTTTGCAATGCATATTCTTTTATTTTTCCTTCCTCTTAGATGGTATCCTGTCTCCTCTTCATCAAATATCCCACAATTCCAGAGGGATCTGATCTTCTATGTTTTTTCATATCAACTTCTAAAATAATTATATACTTAACAATAGCCTCTACTATGGTGGCCTTATCCACCTCATTAGCTTTACTGTACAAAGCAATAGTTTCTCCTAATGTATCATATTGTACAATACTATTGAATAATGATTCTAACTTCATATGTGTATTTGGTCTTGTTATCAAAAAATGTGGTTAACATCATTAAACTATCAATAATCCAATAATCTCAATGAAATAAGAACAAACAAGATCAAACAACAAAGGAACAATACCTTGTAAACCTCTTTTATTCTATGACTTCCATCGGTCGCCTATCTCGAATTGATCTCATTGTATGAATATAGCCCTCAGAAGGTGTACTTCCTTGCTTTTTTCCAAGATGACAATGGAGAATGACTATTGATAGGTTTTTGCAAATGAAGACGATCTTCACAATGCAATGATAATGGTGATCTCAAGCTATGGAGTGATTGTGCCAAAGGCACGCTATGATTCCTACAGAGTAAGTTTATAAAAGCTATTTTTTTATTCAAATGGAGGAATAGGAGTTGTATTTATAGATTTGCGAGAGAGAATATCAATGGTGTAGAATGAATAAGAAGATCAACGATTGAGGAAATTTGAGAGGATGTGCATGAATAGGGAGAGGACAAGTGTCTTGCTCTTCCATGCATTAGGGGAGTTAACAGAATAGACTGAGGAGTTAACTGAGATGATTGATCAGTTAATAGAATAGATTGGAGAGATAAGTGGGTTGATTAGAGAGTTGATTGATTTGATTGAAGAGTGAACTCAGATGACCAATTAGTTAACAGATTTGATTGATGAGTTAACTAATCTGACTAGAGGAGAAATAGGACATGTGGGTGAGAGAATATTTGCTAATTAAATATTTAAATATTTAATTACATGTTCACGTGGATTAATTGAATTATTTTTGGTATTAATTCAATTTTGGAGGAAATAGACAATTTAAATAAATATTTGGATTTATTTAAATATGGAGGATGAGAAGAATTAATTAAATAATTTGGTATTATTTAATTTAGAATGATTTTAGAAGAATTTGGATTTAATTAAATAAATGATTTTATTTAATTTTTTGGAGGAATATGAATCAAATAAATAAATAAATTTATTTATTTATTGATAGAGGAATAAGGATGAAATAAATATTTAAAATATTTATTTAGCTAGAGTCGTGTCATTTTTAGGTGTATACATTTTGCCCCTCTTTGATGCAATGTGTTTTATCACATTGCTTCAAAGAATGATACATGCCCCAGTTTGCCCCTGGTATAGGTTTAACGATGGTAGGATGCCCCCTCAGGAGATTGGACGGGAAGAGACTGATAGGATAACAGGAATCTCATGATGAGATAGGTTGAACAGTTAGGTTAGGGTGAAGAAAATAGGTTACAACTTAGATAAATGGTGGAGAAAGGGTACGGTGAGTAGGTAGGGCCCCCACACAACTAGCTAGGGTTGCATGTCTATATATAGAAGCAGGGTCCACAATCCTAGTCATTTGCACACTTGTCATTTGGTGAGAGCTAGTAGGAACTTTGCAGAAAGTAGGAACTTTGCAGAATGTAGGAGCTAGAGTAGTCAGTAGAGAGATGGATATTCCACATGAGGAGCATCGCTTTTGAGTAGGTTCGACGATTCAGGCGGGTAGTAGAGGCAGGACCCCTGGTACGTATGTCGTCAACTTTAGGCTAGGTGCATTTATGAGTGTAATAAATGCTTGGGAAAGTTACTTGAATGAATGCACAACTTGGAGTTTAGGCACATTTATGCTCTGAAACCATGCATATGTTGTGTTTCGGTACATCTAGGTCAAGTTGTTGTGCATATGTTATTTTTGCGCATTCACTCCTTAAGCCTGCACATTTGTTTAGTGTAGCTACGCATTTGGTAGGGTCTGCGCATTTATGCCGTAGAGTTGCACATTCATTGTAGAACGATGCCTTTACTCGTTTTGGCTGCGCATGCATTATGAAGCTATGCATTTTGCTCTGATACTACACAAATGCCACCTGGAATGATGCATTTGCTTAGGGTGGTTAGTTACTTAGTGAAATTGACTCGATTGGCATCTTGACCGATGCGACAATCGATAAGCGATCTCTGAGATTGATAGAATCTAGACAAGAGATGATATGCTTGTTTCAATCAATTTGATATGTTAAGTAAGTGATTTTGATAGGTTTGATAGTTGGGCAAGTTTGCATGATATGGTTATGGTTGATGCATTGCTTTGTGGATTCTAGGAGGATATTTCTGACACTCTTATGTCGCGAGAGCAGTTCCCCATTACGATGCGGCGATAACACATGCTAATAGAGGTAGATCATTTGGTGCTCGGTGCGATTGGATTCTACTATGTGTGCTTCATGCCCAAGGTTCATGTGAACCTTAGTCTGCTGACTACTTTGGTGGAGTGATTCCATAGTGAGGATGGGACATTCCACCTCCCCATCGATGAGATTATTGTTACCTTGGTGGACATCTACAAGATCTTGCACTTACCTATAGTAGGGGAGCAAGTAGAGTACGACCCATAGCATGATGCTAGTTTAGCTAAGTGCAGGAGGGTATTTGATGACCTAGACATAGAAGAATCAATGATTAGCTAGTAGGATATGTATGATTATTATGACTATTTCCCTAGGATTGTAGCTGGTTTGATCGGTGGTGTTGTATGCCCCGATTGGCGATCCCATGGCTTTGCGGTTGGGTATGGTTGGACCTTGGAGAGGATGTTGATTGAGAGCACCTATTTTTCTTGGGGTGTCTATGTGTTGGCCCATCTATACCACAATATGCATTAGGTAGTGTATCGTTGAGCGTCTAGTCTGTCTGCAGGTGTTTCTTTTCTACAGTTTTGGGCTTGGGAGCACATTGCAGTGACATGGCCCATTTGCACATTTCATAGGCAGAGGGATGAGCCATACTCTTATGGATAATCTGGTGTACTTTCCTAGCATAGGCTAGGGAAGTTGGAGTATTGGTGACATCAGTTGGATAATGTGGATGCAGTTGTGTGGCAGCCCTATGAAGAGTGTGAGGTATGGGATGATGAGGCTGATGAGCTACCCTATGTGTTTCAGACATGTTGGTTGATTGGCCAGACTCCACACATATTGGAGAGGCAGATAATCAGATGTGTCCTCTAGTAGTTTAGGTGGGTGCAGGGTATTCCATAGGGGCAGGCCCTGTTTGCAAGGACATTTGCAGAGTGGTGGCAATGGGGACCTATGGCTTCCTATGAGGAAGCCCAGACATGTTTTCTACAGATTTCTTATCAGGCATGGCCAATAAGGAGGGAGATAGTGGATGCAGAGATGACCTGTGATTACAAGGATTGGTTAGCAGCACATCCATTCCCCAAGTATTTGGGACCAGGAGAGTTAGCCCTCACCTAGAGGAGGTGGAGTTAGAGGAGGAGGATGATGGAGGTAGGCGAAGGAGGAGGCGAAGGAGGAGAGGAGGATGCAAAGGAGGAGGAGATGATGGAGGTGGTGGAGATGGAGATGGAGGAGGGTGTGATGGCAGCAGGCTGAGATAGTGGTAGAGAGTGCAGAAGGCCCCACCCGAGTAGGCAGCATAGCAGGCAGTGGTTCAGATAGCAGTACAATAGGTAGTTGATCCACAGGTACCGCAGGCACCTGATCAGCCTAACCCACAACAGCAGGTGTAGGGGGACGCAGTAGGCCTGATACAAGTCTAGGTTAGACAACTGAGAGCCAAGTTGAGAGCCAGAGAGGCTCAGAGAGATGGAGATGCAGGGGTTATTGTTGGCATTACTACAGAGTGGGATGTCGCCCTGGCCAGGGTATAGGCTTTGACAGGTGAGAGAGATGCAACACTGGCTAGGGTGCAGGAACTGACAACTGAGAGGGATACAACTATAGTTGCCCTGGCCACTAACGTGGCCACAACATTTCTTGTTACACAGGTGACACAGGCCCAGGCCCAGGTTACACAGGTAATGGGAGAGTTGGCCACAACGCGAGCCCAGACATAGTATTACAGAGGTTTATATCATGGGGCAGTGCCAGCAGATCAGAGGGAACTAAGCTACAGGAGCCAGTCAGTGGTTGTGTCCTCGCAGAGGGTAGGTGGTTCACGGTCAGTGGCTTTAGGAATGGGCCCATAGTAGTCTAGGATAGGCCAAGGTAGAGGAGAGGGAGAGGGCAGTGCTGGGAGCAGCATCCCACGACAGTAGGGTTAGCTAAGATTTTGGACAGATTTGAGCTTTCATACACATTTTTTTTATGGCTCATGGATAGCCAGGTTATGTATATATCACTGTTATTTTGTACAGCTACTGAGACATGTATCATTATTATTTTGATGTACACATACACTTTATGTGATTTGACTCATGGATGATGGACCGATATTGTACACTTGGATAGTTTTATGTTTTATGATTATATATGATGATGCAGTTTATGATGACCTATATGTATGTTGCTATGTGATGATCATGGATGCATTTTATTTACGATGTTCATATGTTATGTGCATGTTTATGAGATCTAATATGTAGTTATGATGGCCTATATGCATGTTTTTGGTGTTTTTCTGATGGGATATTATGTATGCATCTATGTTATGTTGATTTAGATAAATGTTTCTAATGTACCTATATGTATGCAAATGATTGTAAGGATTCACATTCTATGATGATCTAATGCAGACATTGTGATGATAGCTATGTTTTTTTTTTTAGATTTTTGGTTAATGCAATGTTATGTTGACTTATGCATCTATGCGGCTACATTATATGCTAACATGATCTAAATGTTTATTGTAGTGTATGTGATGATACTATATGATGACTGACTTATTCATGATATGCAAAAATGATAACACATGGATGAGTAATGCACGCATATGAATGCAAAATGACTATATGTTTTTGTTATGTCCAAGTGTACTCAATAAAAGACACCACAAGAGATAGGAATGTGATTGATAGAAGAAATGCGAATGAAGGAATCACAAGCCTTTATTTGTAAACACTAACACTGTGAACACAATCCTTATTTGGGGATGGTACATGGAATGCAATTGGATACATTATGGATGCGGATACTTGTCACCTTGATATTGCAAGTACTTTGAAGTGTTTCATTTCATCATTGGGCATTTTTTTGTTTTTTTATGTTTTAAAATGTTGTAAGAAAATACAAGCATGTAGGTATAATTGAACCATGATGACCTAAGTACTACTTACATGGATTTGATATATCAAGTTGATACACACATCTAGTCACAATTTAATCTAGATGACCTGAGTATTTCTTGCGTGTCAACAGACAAGGATTACATCTGTTTCATGTTTAGACCCCTGATGTCCTCGATGATCATTGTGTTGATCATGTCTTTAGATAAGGTTTCACATTACTAAAGATAAATCCACAAGCAGTAAATAAAGAAAATAATCATGCCCCCATCATAGTATCTCTAGTTTTTAGGCATCCTTGAGTAGTGTAGGAAACATGATAACAAAAGTTAAGATCTTAGGCACAACTAATCAAAACAAAACTTTCTTGCATTAGATGTGTCTTCTTGCCAGAAGTTAGATAAAATCATTTAGAGTGTTTAGGCCTCTATTTGTTTTTCTTTGGGTAGGTTGATGTCTTGTGTCAAAATTTCTATTTGGAAGTGTGCTTTGTTGCATGTGTTTGTCTAGTGAAAGGTATCACAATCCTCATTGGTGTCCTCCGAGAACATGTGGCATTGCAGAATCTAACTCCTTAATTAGGTCAAGGACTTGCCCCCAATCAAGTAGAGGTTTCTAGTTTACTATGGATGAACTGACAATGGATACAAAGAAACGTGCCCTATGGGACTGACCTAGTGTCTCGGGGGCTCATTTGATAAATGTCCTTGCCTACGTGACAACATAGAGGCAACGTAGTTCAGGGTGAACTTGGTGGACCTAGGACCTAGGTGATGGGAAATGGTGTGGATGCAGATGAACCAGAGGATGGGTGATAAGGTATGGAACATATGGGAAAGGAGCCTCGAGGGTGCATCAAGACAAGATGGCCTTGCCTATGTGAAAACATAGAGGCAACGTAGTTCAGGTTGACCAGATACTGACGATGGACGCTATGATAGGCTAACACTATGGATAGGATACTGGATAGACCTTGGGTAGTAAGGCGATAATGTTTGATAGAGTATCAAGCCATGATAGGTTATCATTAGGTTGTTATTGTGAAATGGATATGATTGGATGATGGATAATGGTAGGAAGGATGGACGCAAGGTGATGGTTTCCCAAAGATGGAGGGAGCGGTTCTCATCGCAAAGAGCACCTGTTTGCCAAGTTTTCACTACTTTGCTTTTCTTGTAACACTTTTGAAATACACATGATGCATGTTTACTAGGTTTTCATCATGGTATCTATCCAAGGCACCCGTTTACCAGGTTTTCACCAAAGACAATTTTTTTGTTGTTTTTCTTTTTTCTTTTTTACCCCCCTTACATTAGGGTTCTCTAGGTATAGAACCAGTGAAGATACATACTGTTGATTGGGTCATTGAACAACTCACCTTTTGACGTAGCTAACTGGTATGCTCCTGATCCATAGACAACAATGATTACATAAGGACCAAGCCAGTTGGGTTCAAACTTTCTTTCTTCTCCTGATCCTGTTGATTGCAGGGATTTTCTTTGAGCACTAGATCACCAACATTAAAGACCCTTGGATGGACTATGTGGTTATAGCTTCGTGACATTCTTTGTTGGTAGGATTTGAGATGGTTGAAAGCATTCTGTCGTTTCTCCTCCAACAGTTCTAACTCTTGTAGTCTAGAAACTATGTAGTCTTCATCAGTGATAAGACCTTTTAACGACATCCTCAAATATGGTAACTCAACCTCAATGGGAAAAGTGGCTTCGGAACCATAGACAAGGGCATATGGGGTGGCACCTGTGGGAGTGCGTATGCTGGTTTGATAGGCCCACAGAGTGGGATTTAGTTGCATGTGCTAATCACAGTTGGTGTCATTGACAGTTTTCTTGAGGATTTTCAAGATGGTTTTGTTGGATGCCTCTACCTGACTATTGCTTTGGGGGTAATATGGGGTGGAGAAGTGGTGCTGTATTTGGAATGTGTCATAGAGCTCTTGAACAACCTAGTTTTTGAAGGGTCTTCCATTAGCTGTGACTATGGATGAGGGAATTTCATATCGACAAATGAGGTAATTAAGGATGGAGGCAATTTACTTGCTTGTGACATTGGTGAGTGGAACGGCTTCAATCCACTTGGTAAAATATTTAGTGGCAGTTATGATGAACTTGTGGCCATTAGATGATGGAGGGTGGATTTTTCCCACAAGGTTGAGTCCCCACTGACAAAAGGGACAAGGTGTCGTTAAAGGTCGCAGTTCCTGAGTTGGTGCATGGATGAGGTTACCATGAATCTGACACTACTTGCATTTCTTGACAAAGTGATATGAGTTTGTCTCCATGTTCGGCCAATAGTATCCCAAACGCATGATTTTCTTAGCTAAGGTAGGACCACTAGAGTGTGATCCGTAAATTCCTTCGTGTACTTTTCATAAGGTGGTTTGAGATTCTTCATGTTCAAGACATCTAAGTAGAGTACCATCTAGACCTCAAAGATAGAGGGTGTCAACGATAATGGTATAACGAGATGTTTGTCAGATAAAGGTTCGACGTTGGTTGTTGGATAAATTAGTTGGTAAGGTGTAATCCTTGAGGTAAGTGTAAATTTTACCATACAAGGGCAAATTAGATTCGACTAGGAGGCAAATGGATTGGGTTTCAGGGATATCATAAGTTGGTTGCGTGACTGGTTCCACCAAGAACTCAAAACATGACTCATTCTCTGGTATGTCGAGGAGTGAGGCGATGGTTGCCATGACATCTGCAGCTTTGTTCTCTATGTGATGAATCTTCTCAAAGGACATTATCACAAAGTATCCTTTAAAGTCATCTACCATACATTTGTATGCTATTAGCTTGTCATCTTTTGTCTGATAGTCATCATTCACTTGGTTGATCACTAGTTGTGAATCTCCATAGACATGTAGCTCTTTTACTTTCCACTCTGCTGCCATCTTAAGACCAATGACTAAGGCCTCATACTCTGCTATGTTGTTTGTGCAAGGAAAAAGTAGATGATAGGACTTAGGTATAGTGTCACCTTGAGGAGTGACCAATAGGATGCCTGCCTCCGATCCATGGTTTGTACAGGACCCATCAAAGTAGAGCTTCCATGAATGTGTCGTGATACTGAGAATTGATTCATCAGGAAACTTGAATGTCATTGGTATAGTATCTTGCAATGGTGCCTCCGCCAACTGATCGGTGATAACCTAACCCTTGATAGCTTTTCTTTCCACATTCAATGTCATACTCACTTAGTAGCATTACCCATTTTGCTAAGCGACCTATGAGAGAAGCTTTGCTCAACAAGTATTTGAGTGGATCGATCTTTGCAATTAGCTTGATGGAATGTGCAAGCATGTAATGGCATAGTTTTTGGGAAGAAAAAACCACAACTAGAAAAGATCTTTTGATTTGAGAATATTGCAATTCATACCCCACCAATGTGTGACTAATGTAGTAGATAGCCCATTCCTTGCCTTCATAGTCTTGTTGTGCTAAAAGGGTTCCAAGAGCTATCGGTGTAGAAGATATGTAAAGACATAGTGGCTTGCTTTGGATAGGAGGCATCAAGATCGGTGGATTCATGAGATACTCCTTTAATTTGTGAAATCCTTCTTCACACTTCTCATCCCATCTAAATGGGATGTTCTTATGCAATAGATGAGTGAAAGGTTGACACTTATTCGCCAGTTGTGAGATAAACTGACAGATTGCCTATAATTTTCCTTGTAAAGACCACATTTGGGTGATGCTCCTTGGTGGTGGCATCTCCATGATGGCTTTGACCTTCACAGGATCTAATTCAATTCCATTTGCTGATACTATGAAATCCAAGAGTTTGTCAGAAGTGACTCCAAACACACACTTTTTTGAATTTAATCAGACCTTGAATTGTTCCAACCACTGAAAGACTTTCTCTAGGACATCTAAGTGAGATTCCCTTGTAAGTGATTTGGCAAGGATGTCATCTACATAGTCTTCCATGGTGACGTGCATCATGTCATGGAAGATAGTAGTCATTGCACATTGGTATGTTGCTCCTACATTCTTTAACCCAAATGGCATGACATTCGAATAGAAGGTGCCCCATGGACATGTGAATGCCATCTTATGCTAGTCCTCTAGCATTATTCTATTTGGTTGTATCTAGAGAAACCATCCATAAGAGAGAGCATAGTGTGTCTAGCTGTCAAGTCTATGATGATGTCAATGTTGGGCAATGGGAAATCATCTTTACGACAGGCCTTGTTGAGATCTCAGAAATCATTACACAATATGACTCTGCCATCTAGTTTTGATACTGGTATGATGTTTGATACCCACTCTGGATAATTGATTGCTTTGATGAACCCTACATCTCGTAGTTTCTTAAGTTCCTCTTTGACTAGCAATGTGACATGCGGATGCATTTTCCTAACTTTTTGTTTAATAGGTTTAACTCCAGGATCGAGTGGTAGATGATGCAAGATTAAGTCTGGATCTAACTCGGGCATATCTGCATAGGACCAAGCAAAGTTGACCTATTTCCTTTTGAATAAGGGTACAAATTTTGTCTTTTTTGGGGGAGATAGAGACTTGGCAAAGTGTATGATCTTGGGGTTACCTTCTGTGCTGATATCAATAGGTTCTGTAGGTTCCACAACAATTTATGACTTCTCCTGATACATGTTGTTAGGGAGAGTGTCAAGCCTTCCATTATATGGTGCCTCAGAGAGGTTTTCACCATCCGATGCATCCTTTTTTTTACTTTTTTGGGATCTAACACTACCGCAGAGCGGTTTTCACCATCAGATCCATGTTTGATTTTTATATTTTTGCGACTGGAAGGCTTGGCACCCTCTCCAAAATAAGCAATGGTATTGTGTTCTATGGTGAAGCCAACTTTATGATCTCCAGCAGGTAGGTTGTCTCTTAGTTCCATGTAATCAATGTAGGCATCGTCATTCTGGAACATGTCTAGTTGGGGGGTTCCTCGTAGATCCCAATCAATAAGTTCGAGATGTACCAGGGGGGATCGATAGGTTGATCTAATTCAGTTGGTGTGATGGTAAGGATGGATACATGATTAGGATTGGGAGTGATAGGAACAAGATCTGAGATGGTACTCTCTTCAAGATTGTTTATCTCATGGGAACTCTGACCTTCCTCGTAAGTTGTTCTCTTCGGAATTGGCGAATCACACTCTACTGGTCTAGGCCTCGGTGTTTGTCCCTCATGGTAGGGTCTATAGGTGCGAATGGTATCGATTCCTTTGTCCTCATAGGAATGTTCTGAAAGTTCATCCCATTCATATTCATTAGAATCTGTATCACTATTCTCTTGGAGGTTTTGGATCTATTCCACAAAACAAGTAGTAGCCTTAGCTTTGCCTTTGTGGTTGTCTTTGTATCCTAGCCCTCTTGTGTTGCAGGCCAATGAGGATGAAGAGGGTTGAATGGGTTTAGTTATTCCTTCTTTTCTCAGGCTGATGAGACCCTATCCTTCATAGCCCATTCTGTGTAAGATAGATTGACCATGCCTATAGATTTTTGTTGGGAGCTTGGGTAGTTTGTCTTGTGGTGTGTCATCTTCGTCTATGTAGAGCCATTGCAGAAAGTCTCTTTCTTCTCTTTCATCTGATAGGGTGCCCCATTTGACAAAGGGAGCTGTGGGAGGTTCAGGAGGAGTAGATGGTTTTGGGAAGGGTGTAGGTTGCCCAAAGGACTTCAGAGATAAAGGCATTTTGGCTACACAAAGGGTATGTTTGATAGAATACTCTACTACCCTTGTTTCTTTGATCTTGACCTTCTGCTCTTTGGTCTTTGATGTGGAAGCTTGGGAGCTAGGATCATGTTGGGAGGTAGAAGATGTGGAAGCTCTATTGTTAGGGATGCTAAAATTTGGCTTTGGTTGGATAATGTTACAGTGTTGAAAAGGATCAGGGTCACCTTGGATGGTGATCTCTCGGCCATTGTGAGGGAACTTGATACACTGATGATATGTGGAAGGCACAGCTTTCATGGTGTGTATCCAAGGTCTTCCTAGGAGAATGTTATATGTGAGCTCCCTGTCAAGGACTTGCAAAATAACTTTTGTCACTACTGATCCAATTCTTAATGGTAACACCACAGTTCCTTTGGTTGTCCGTTCTTCTTTATCATAGGATTTTATTATGATCTTCTTTCTCAGATCCACTGCATTTTCCAAGAACCCCAATGTAAGGATTAATTTAAGCATGCAAATGTTCAAACCTACTCCTCCATCAATGAGAACCCTTTTGATGTGATTTTTATTAATGAAGGCTTCAATGTGTAATGATGTGTTATTGGGTTGAGATACGGATAGATCATCTTGTTTAGTGAATGATAGGATGTTAGGTGAGGTTAGATGACCTACCATGACTTGAAACTTCTCTTGGGCCAAGTTAGTGGACACAGTGGTTTCCACTAGGGCTTTATCAAGAATCTCTTTGTGGGACGACGATAGATGCAACAACTCTAATATGGATATATGGGCTGGAGTCTTTTGTAGTTGGTCAATGACACTATATTGGTGGTGGGTAGATGGTGAGGATGACAACCTTGGAGGGAGTGTGTGCAAGGTAACTTTCCCACTACGGGTGGTGATATTGCAATCAGATTTGGAGTTGGGATCTATTTGTTTGTTAAATGTGATCACATTGATTTGTGGGATATGCTCTGATATGCAATTAACAGTGTACTTTAATGGCACGTTCGTGTAGTTAGCGTCATTATTCCTATTATTGTGATTTGGCCGATAGTTATTGTTGTTGTTAGGAGGGTTCTGCCTGTCTTGGTCAAGGAGCCGATCTTTGAATGCCACATGTGATTCGTTAGAGGGATGATCTTTTGTGCCCACATGGTTTTGATCTAACAAGTCTTGTATGATGTTTTTCAAGCATATACAATCATTAATTGTATGGCCTTTGCCTCTATGGTACTCACATAAATTGGTATCCTTCCACCAAGGAGGTTTGACTTGAGGTTCATAGTTGCTTACGGAGGCAAGGGTGATCTCATTGTTTGGTAATAACTTTATCAAAGTAGACTCATATGACTCCCCCAGTGGTGTAAATTTTTGTCTATTTTGAAATTTGCACCGTTGTCTCGGTTCATTTGATGAAGGTTTACTCGGTGTTGTATTGTTTGATGCTCCTTTGAGATTGAAAATTAGTTTTTTAGGAGCCACTACTTTAGCATCAACCACTCCATCATTGACGATGTTCTTGTTCTTGGTCTAGAATTTTGACTTATCCGTGGTATAGTTTGAGTTAGGAGTGTCTTTGAACAATTTTATTTGTCCTTTCCCGATCATAGATTTTTCGATGAATAGCCTCATCTCAATGACTTTCGTAAATGTGGTAGGGCATTGGATTTGAATTTGGTAGCTAAGATCGGGATTGAGATTATGAACAAACATCTCAAGCATTTGTTTTTCTGGTATATGAAGACATTTGTTGGTGAGTTGCCTCCACCTTTGTAAGAAAGCAGCAAAGGATTCACCACTCTTTTTCTTTGTGTTACAAAGGCCAAGCATGGATACCTCATGTTCGATATTATATGAAAAATGTGTGACAAATTTGTTCACTAACTCATAAAATGTATGGATACCAGGGGGAGTCGAGAGAACCATTCATTGACTTGTCCACCGAGAGATCTAGGGAAAAGTCTCATGAGAAAAGTTTCATTGTGGGCCACCTCTAGACATGCGGTACTAAATTCTCTGATGTGGTCTCTAGGGTCACCCTTTCCTCTATACTTGTCAAATTTCAGAACTTTGAATCTAAGGGGAAAGGGAATTATTTTCAAGCTCTTATCAAAGGGATACAGTGAGATATCCTCCAACAAATAGTGTTTAGTGGATGTCCCTATTTGGAGGTCCACTAATTGTTGTTGTAGGGTTTGAACTTGTTTTGTCAATATGTCTAGAGGTGTGGTTGAGTCTATGGTTTTCTTGCCCTTTTCTTTGTCTATGTCAAGGGTTCTTTCCTCATGTGTGCTGTCTTCATGAGTTCTTTCCTCCTCGGTTTCTTTCAATGTTGTGATGTCAAAGTCTTTGGGGAGCTTAACTCCTTGGTTTGCTAGGTGAAGAAAGAATTTGCTAGGGTCTTGGATGAGTACTTTGTCCATCATACATTGAAATTTTCTATCTTGGAGAGCTTCTTACAAGTCCTCGTGAGATATCTCCTCATCACTGTCATGAGGGGAGATAATTCTGTCGAATGTTCCAGCCATTTCAATTTGTTTTTGTCTTTGGGATCTAGTTAGTACCATGGAAGGTGATTTGGAATGGGGTGGGGTGAAATTGGATGCTTTCGTAAGATGTGTTTGGAGGTTGTAGTGAAGGGGATACTTGTGGTAAAAAGATTTGAATAAGGGTTTTCTTTGATCAATGGTGTCAAACAAGTCGGTTGATACAAAATGGTAGCCAAAAGTAAGGATGGTTGGAATCCGATTACTTGGTGGAGACTAGTTTTGCACCAAAACAAATTAGTGAAGTTTCGAGATAGAAGGATGATAGATCCTTGATAGTGGAGACTTACTAGGGATGTTTGAATCTGATATGACAAAAAATTGGCTTGTGGTAATGTAGGGCCAAACTCTACATTTTGTTTTTGCTTGGTTGTGGTTTAGTGTTTCTATAGTTTCTATTGTTATTTATGTTGCTATATGTTTCTTGTGCGTGGAACGCACCATGTGTTGATATGGAGGACCTCTAAAGGAAAATGTTCAATTACCCGCGAGGCTACCATGTGTAAAATCTAGTGCTGAGCAAAGACTGTTGCATATTTATTTTATGCTTCATAATTCCCATGTGTGGAAGGTGCCACGTATCCTTGGCCATGTATCTTTTTATTGAGTTTCTTTCTGCATGGGGAGTGCACCATGTGTCACTGCCACAGGCCTTGGTAAATAGTTTCTTTTACTACAGCTTACGTGTGGGTGGTGCCAAGTGTCCTTTTGTTGCAATAGCAAATAGTGCCACGTGTATTCTTTTTTTGATAGTTTTTGAGGCACCGAGATATATGTGGTGGGCCCGAGACGTTATGACATAGTTTTTGGATGCAGCGAAGTGTGCCACATCCTACACGTGAAAGGTAGCACCAAGAAAGCTATTGAGGCTACCAAAGGTTGCCACATATGTTTCTCTTATATGTTTCTTGTTCCCGGAAGCTGCCAAGTGTCATCTCCGTGGGGCTTCGAAGAACATTTTTAATAAGCTTTTGAAACTGGCAGAAGGTGCCACGTTCTTTGATTGTTTTATGGTGAATGGTGTCACATGTCTCTATGTTTTAAAGGTAAAGAAACATATGGTGGGTCCCACAAAACAAGCTACAGTTTCTAAAGTGATGTGGAGAGTGACAAGTGTCATTGTCGCGGTTGTTTAAGGCATAAAGTGAAGTAGCTTTCAAGATGGACGGAAAGTGCCAAGTGTCCCAATATTGGTTCTCAGGTGCTGCCACGTATCAAGCAATAAGTGTGGCGGATGGCAACAAGTGGCAGTATTCTGTGTGCCTATTTTATGTAAAGGGAAATCATACAGTCAGCGGAGAATGCCGCGTAGCATATTTTGGAGCCGTTTGAGAATGCGCGGGTGATTCCAGGTGTCACAACAGAATTATAGTTATAGTGCCACGTATTTTATCACTCAACCAATGAGTGCACAGGAAAAGATGGTTGCAGATTCAAGGAGATTTTCAATGCCAGTGTGAGTCTCGGTTAAGTTTTAGTTCTATTGATGTCGTTAAGATTCTAGGCGGTTGAAGGTGATCTTGAGTCAAATTTTGTGGCTATAAATACAGAAATATTTTGTAACACAAATATACATTATTGATTAAGAATTCAGAGATTTTGTGGTGATCAGATTATATCATTTTGCCTTAGTTTAGTTGTTTTAGAAGAAAGAAGCTAATATATTTGTGCATGTTTCTATGCCTTTTGTATTTTTCTAATTTGTTAATGAAAGAAGCCCTCTTCTGTGCCATTGGTGGTATTTTATGTGTCTCTGTGTCAATATTCTGAGTTTGGCCTTTGATTTTAAATTCATTTACAATCTGTCTATGTTAATCATGCAGTATTTTCTCTTTAATAAAGTTGAATCCTGAGAATTTAATCATTGTGCTAGTTACTGAAATACATTTAAATCAGGCACATCACCATAGAGTTAGAAGTTCTGTTTATTGTATCTGTAATCTTGTTTTTTCTTCCCTTTACCTCAAACCCTAATTGAAATAGGAAGAGCCAACTTCTTTAAAATTTGGAGGTTGTTTCAAGTGTCAAGTCCCACATTCTTGAAACTTCCCATGTTGGTGTTGGAACCTGTGCAATTTTATACATCAATAGTTTTTGGCATGCCCGGTGGGACCTTTCTTGAATTCTGATCAAGATCGTATTAACCGAAGAGCATCAAGGAGTCAAATTTGTGGATCGACAACAAGAGCTCAGTCAGCCGCTAATCCAGGGATTTTATTGCCACCATTAGTTACCACTCCAAGAAGGAGGATAAATCGAGTAGAATAGCATCAAGAGCAAATATGGGAGCACCTGTACCCCCAAGAAACTATGCAAATTGGAACAATAGCAGTCCTCTCATTCTTTCAACACCACCAGATACTTGGGATCTAACTCTAGCTAATGCTTTGAAAGCTTTACCCAAATTTAGTGGAGAAGATTCAAAGACACCAGGGGAGCATCTCCAAGATGTATCAGATGTGCGTGTAGTACATGTTATTACCATACAAAATGTAGCTATCAGGCTGTTGGTGGCTTCTTTCAAAGGGAAGGCTCTAGATTGGGATAGATCTTTGACCCCAAATTCAATATCCACTTGGGACCAGCTTGGTGACACCTTTTTTGCAAGATTCAGTGAAAAGGATGATAAATCCTCCCTGCTACAGTAATTGATCACTATAAAGAGGGCGCCACAAGAAGCTATAACAAACTTCAACACTAGGTTTCAAAAGAACTGGGATAGAATCCCCACTACAACTAGGCCACTATTAGGTATGGCTATTGTACTCTACATCAAAGCTTTCAATTCTGATATCTCTGTGATGATTCAGTCGATAGGAGGACAAACCCTACCAAATGCATATGAATTGGCTATAAGAGTTGAGAACAATCTGATAGATGTTGGACAATTGCCTCCAAGGCCTCCTATGCCTATGCTCCCAGAAATTTCTATCCCCTTGCCTTAAGAGGTCCCTAATCCACCATCTATGCCTGTATCCATGTACTCCTTCCAAACATCTCAACAACCCACTGTGTCAACAACCTCTACCCCTCCATTTGAAATGGATGATATCAAGAACATCCTTAGGATCTTTTCAAACGAGATCATTAATCTCAAGAGGCAACAAACTTCTTACTCAAAGCCTCCTTACCAGGGATTCCAAGGAAATAGACCCCCATATCAGCCAAACCAATACCAAGGTGCTCAAAGACTAAATAATCCTCAACCTTCAAACCAGTTGGTCACAGTTCCCACACCTTTGCAAGTTGTCCCTCCTAACCCAGGTAGAGAAATGGTCCTCGGACAAAATAATTTAGTAGAAGATACCAATGCTTGGTGTTTTCCTTGCAATAATGCCCATATGTCTACAGATTGCCCTACAGGCAATTTATAGCAAAAGATAGCAGAACAGAGAAGGATGGAAAGTCAAGCTACGGTGTCTAATGTTCCTCCATATCAGTCACTTGGTGTTCAGAATGTAGTAATGGTGGCTTAGATGCAAGGTATGTCTATTCAACAAGAGGAAGAGATTGCACCAGAACATGCTTTGTTTTCATGGATTGAAGATGAAGATTCAGTATTATTAAATGAAGCATCTACCTCCAAGAAACCCTTAGTATAGTCTAATTACTACACCAAATTGAAAAGAAGGATGGTGGAATAGATTGAAGCTATAAACAATGAAGTAGCTGGGGTCCCTCCCTTCCAAGCTCACTATAATCTAGCTTCAAGACAAGAAGTACCACAACCAACCCAAAATCAAGCAGTCTCTAACCCAGTACTGGAAAGAGTAAAATATCCTTACTACCCAAAGACACAGACATTGGGACCCATGAATGTGGTAGAACAGCTGAAGAAGACCCCTACTCATGTATCAATATGGGATATGGTGGCCATTCCTGAGCAAAAGACATTGTTGCAAGAAGCACTGCAGATTCAGGTTGATCCCAAACGTGTCTATACAAAAGGAGTTACTAATAAAGGGAAGATTCAAAATAAGGACACTCCACCCTTATAGTCAGTTGCTCTATTGAACGCTATACCAGAAGTTAGTAAATCTAGGCCTGAGTTATTTTATCTAACTTTAATAATGGGTAAGAAATTGTTGCACAACTCAATGATAGATTCTAAGGCTAGTACTACAGTCATACAAAAATAGATAGCAAATGCTTTAAAGATAAAATATGAGCCACTAGCTAAATGGGTCATACAATTAGATGGGAAGTCTGTCCAAACCATAGGAAGGATTAAACAACTCCCATTGCAGTTGTATACTTGCCCAAATATCACTATCCTGCAAGACGTAATGGTTATAGACATTCCCCCTGTCTTTGGTCTATGCCTATCTAGAGATTTCACAGCTAAGATATGAGGATAGATGTCACTTGATTGGTCACATCTAATTTTCAGAACTAAGTATGGAACAAAGATGAAGGTATTGTCTAAACCTCTATCCAAAGATCATATTACTGAGGAACTAGCTCCAAGAATTGAAGCATCACATGCTATGATGAATAGGGAGGAAAGAGTTTTTGTTGAAGAAATGGGAGAATGGACTGAATATGATCAACAAGAAGAAGAAAACAGTCAGCTGATGACCATGATGCAAAGTGACCCTTATGGAAATTATGACTCTACTGGTTTGGGCACTTATGTTATTTTTGAAGGCCAAGAAATACCAAATATTATGAGAAAAGAAATATTTGAAAAGGAAGACCCTGACAGAGACTCAGAAATCTAGACCTTGAATTTTGATGGGGCTAGGAGCAAAAATGGTGCTGGAGTAGGTATATGTCTCACTTCTCCAAATGGTGAGAAAATTCTTAGAGCCATACGCTTTCAGTTTGCTTGCACAAATAATGATGATGAGTATGAGTCTTTGGTGCATGGTCTTATGTTGGCCAAGAAGAAAGGGATAAAGAATCTAGTAGTCAAGGGAGATTCAAAACTAGTTGTGAAATAAATAAGAGAGAAAGCTATGGAAAAGAATGTAAGAATGAGATCTTATCATCACAGAATTTGGGATCTAATAGATAGTTTTGATGCTTTTAACATAGAAGTTGTCCCTAGAACCCAAAACACTAAAGCAGACAGAATGGCACAAATTGGTTCCCAATTTGACCTAGCGAGTGATCTGCTCATTAACAGTGAGGCAGTGAAGGTGATAGTGAGACCAGCAATCCCAGACAATGTCCAAAACTGGCAAGTCTTTGATAATGATCTCCAGGTACTTTTGTTTCTGTAGAAATCAAGAGAATTTGCTAACCAATTACAACCCAAGATTGAAGAAGCATATGGTGACCAAATTATCCACTTGAAGTCTAATAAACTCCCAAAGGGATTGATCACACTAGAAAATCTATTTAACCTAGATGATGTAAGCGTGGACAAGAGGAAGTTTAAGGCAAGCAAAGATGATTATTCTAAAATTCAAGTCAGTGAAGGAAGAAAGTTGAAGGTAGGCAATGCTACTACCTAAGAGGAAAAGGATAAGCTAATTTCTTTGTGTAATAAGTATGATAAAGTAATTGCATGGACCTATGATGACCTTCATGGTTATAATAGTGTTTAGTGGAAAATTGGATTTGTTAATGTTTTAGTGTTTTGATGTTTGAATCCGACTTTCCACTTAACATTCAAGGATCTAGGGTTGAGTGGCGAGCACTATCATACCCTAGGTCACTGTGAGATGTAGGGAAACTTGGATTAGCGAATTTAATTATCAATTTTCCTTCTCCTATGCTCAAATGACCATTAAAACCCTAATTATGCAAATACGGCAACAAATTGACAAATAAAAGAAAAATCTCTTGTAGACAAGAGTAAAATACCAAATCACAGAGTACCTATTTTTGGGGTTCTGAAGCAGAATAGTCAGGGACACTGGAGCGGGTTCCCAAGCCCAAGGTACCAGTTTCTTCGTAGGATCTAGACCTCCTTCCGACACTGACTAGACCTATAACTTTTGTTTCCTGAAACTCATCTACAGAGGACACTAGAGCAAGCGCCCAAGTCCTAGAAATGCTCCGGTGTCCTACTTTTCTTCAGATCCTGAATCCTTGATGCCTGCCAATCCTTCTTGCAACTTCACTTTTCTTGAATGCGACACCTGTAACCTGTAATCACAAGACTTGGTTTAGGGGTTGTGGTGTTTAGAGGCTTGCCTCAGTCAAGCTCCAGAGGACACTTAAGTCTCTGAACACCATTGTCAGATAAAGAGTACGTGCCCTTGTGAGGCAAAGGCAAAAACCAAAGGAATTAATGATGAAAACACAATATTATATCACCTTGTAGTGAAGCTCTCATGGGAGGAAGATGCTCTTCATTTCATGAGGAAATTGATGCTTAAATCTGCAAATACAAACACATAAACCACACAAGTCTGCTCTTGCAACACAATGAAAGTCTTGAATCACCTTGAGAACACAATAGCTTGCTAGTAATCATCTAGTTTACAAATGAATGCCTAAACATGCTTTTATATGCAACTACAAGCACTCTCGCCAAGATTTTAAAAATCAAAACTTACCGTGTTGGCAAAAGGACCAAATAAAAGTCACAAACTGACACCCATAAATTAGGGCTGCCCCAAAATAGGGAAGAACTAGGGCGCAATCGCCCAAGTCCTCCCCCCTATTTTTGGTAGGGTACAACTCAAGGGGTCCACCTGGGTCCAATTTGCCATGGAACCTAGGTCTCATTTCATTGGGATGCCAAAATATGAACTAAGATGTCCTAAATGCATGCTAAAGACCCGGGAGCTAAACCTTATGAGGGAAAAGCCCCCAAGGGGACATTTTCTGATGTTACATTTAGCCCCCATTTTAATGTATGTATAAATGTGAGGCCAATACATGCATTAAAGTAAGGTCACAAACATAGCAAACACACCAATCATGGAGAAGACACACCAATCACATAGAAGATAGTAACAGGCATGCAAAATAGGGAGAAGACAGTTACAGTCACGTAGAACACGAAGAATATAGTAAATGCATAGAAGACACATTAATGCATGGAACACATGCATGATTCTTTTCTTTTCTTTTTTTCATATATATGAAATGCAGATGCAAGTACTAGAAAGTAAACAAACCTCCATAATACATGATGTGCTCATCATGCAGGTCTTTGTATATATGGGGCAACACACATGCAAGACATGCAAAACCTCCTGAAATGCATACTGCATATGGGGCAATAGACATGCCAAACAAAACAAGCATGCCAAAACACACACACTTGAAGACACGGAGAAAAAATGGTAGACAAGCAATGGTGTGTTCCCTATTTCTAGGCTCATCACCATCTTAGGCACATTACAGGCACACACCGATGATTGGGCTTCACCACAACAATCACCAAAGACACACTTAAGGGTTGAGTTAGTCACAGAACTGCTCCTCGCCTCTGTAAAGGACTTTTGAAAATACAACCCCACCCGCATCATGGAGAGGCCTTACAGTGAAAAGGAGGTATGAGCTCAAACGTATACAATCCCACCCACATCATGGAGATACCTTACAGTGAAAAGGAAGTATACACAATAGATTTCAAGATAGATTGATTGATTACAAACAAACTCAAGATGCAGGAAGTACTCATCACACTAGTCTACACTTGAGGACAAGCACATTACTAACATCTATAATAGACAACTTACCTTATATATGCCCACACCTTAAGGTGGTTGATATTAGTTATCGATATCAAACGTGTTAAGGTAGGAAGAAAACACACAACAGAACACTGACTTTCACAAAGCCCATGCCCCCCAGAGGTGACATGTACTTTATGATCGCCAAATGTTCCCACAAACACATCCCTGCAAGAAACATGTTAGTGTCTACAACATCATGATAAACAACAACATCAATGCATATGATTAACCACACAAAGATCCAAGGTTATACAATGAATTTAGAGTTCAAGGATAACCGTGGGGCTATATCATGAAGTTCTCCAAATCGAGTACCACTGAGGCCAGATTCAAAGACAAACAAAGGTGCATAGAGTAGAAGTATTGTTAAGGTTTGTAAATGTGATAGAAACATCATGAAATTCACTATATGGAAAGCACGAGTGCTTCCACTAGCCAAGTGTCAGATAAGATATACAACCCCATCTTTATATTAGGAACTAAGTCCAATTTTTGATTGCTCTCGAAAGGGACACTAGGCCTGCATCAGTATAAATGTTTGTCGTTGTCTACCTACTAGGTGGAAACACTAGAGGAAGGGAAACAATAAATAAGAGAGGAGAAACAAGTGTCTTAGGCATAGTCACATAGGAGGGTGGCCCCAAGTCACTAGCCACGATGCTATGTCCGTAAGACACAACACTTAACAATGAAATCAAAGAAAGAGCAATTTAGAAGAATGATGATACAAATAGAAGGTCACAATAGAGGTGGTCTCCTAGTATCCCAGACCTTACGGGAGAATCAGGGGTCATCTCAAGAGGCCTAAACAACACATAACACATCACAAGGGAAGCACATCACAAGAGAGATAAAGGGTTAGAGATACTTACCTGGTAGCACCATCATTAAGAACATACACATTTAGGATATCTCTCATGTTGTTTTGATCTTGTAGAATTAACATTAAGTTTAGGATGACGAGAAGCTTTCTTTTCTTTAAAAGGATTATATCCAATGCCACTTTAGTAATGTGTTGAAGCAGATTCTATAGGTACTCGAATCCCTTGTTGATTTAGACCACATCCCTTACCTTCATATTCACAGTTGTTATAGAGGATTTTAAATCCTTGACCATAAAGGGATGTCTTTTCCTTAGAAGATGGTGAAGCCTCATAGGTGTCCTAATTTGTGGTATAAGTGAGGGTATTTTCTTTATTTTTGACCAAGGGGACCTTAGGTTTCTTAGGTGCTTCAAAAGAGTGCTTAGTTGAGATCGATGTCACTTTTGATGTGTGAACGCTATTAATTTTATATTCCCCTATATTGCAAGGATTAAAATCTAGTGAGCTCCAATTATCACCAAAGAGTGCAATCGATGGTATAGAATCTTTCACAACATCATTTGTGGCCAGAGGCTTTGATGAACTAGCTTGTAAATTGTTTAAGCTCATATGATTGTGAACTGGTTTTTGCATTTCAATATGTAAACAGTTATCTGGTTCAGGATCAAGATGAATTGTATGAAGTTTACCTTTGAATATAAATTTGATTGAATGATGTAGAGTGGAAGGGACTGCCCCTAATGCATGAATCCAAGGTCTACCAAGAATCATGTTGTAAGCTAAAGAACTAGGAATGACATGAATCAGGGTAGGCACGATCACAGGTTCCACTTGTATAGGTAAATTTATAGTACCTATGGATTATCATCCAACATCGTCAAAACCACAAATACTTAACGGTTCTAGCTTGATGGCAGATGTATCAACTTTAATCTTATGTAATAAGTCAATGCCACAAACATTAAGAGCCGATCCATTATCAATCATAACTCATTTTACCAAAGTTATATTTATTGTGACAAAGATTATAAGAGGATCATATTGGTTTTGAACTTCAATTGATGGTAATTCCTATGGTTGAAAGAGAATATCTATTTTTGTCACATGCATAGTATCCAATACGGCTACTACATCATTAGGCTTAGTAGTAGGTGGGACATTCACCTTTTGCAAAGCTTCTTGGAGCATGCCATGGTATGTAGGCAATGTTTGTATTAAATCCCAAAGAGAGATCTTAGCTGGAGTAGCGCGAAGATGTTCAATAAGATCATACTCTTGACCACTTTTATGAGTAAGACGAGGTGGTGGAGGGAGCATAGGTTGAGAACATGGAAGAGAGACAGACACATGCAGTGCTTGGTTACTTTGCTTGTTATTATAGGTGTTTTATGTGTGAGAAATCACATTGTGTTGTGGTTGTTGTAACACATTTTGAACAGCTTGAATCGTAATCACTGGTTTTAAGCAAGAGGGTGCACTAAGTGCCCCTCGGACAATCATTTTAGGAATATTGCTATTAAGTCTATTAACGATTATTGAATTAACATTGTTTCCCTCTTGATTGCACCCAATATCCAACCCCAAAGGATTTAATGTGAGAGACCTTTTCTCGTCCAACAATGCTACATCTTGGCTAGGGAGAGCAGTGGGATGAAAGGAAGGTACATCAGCATCATCATCATACTCTGTGGCGGAAAAGGGCTTTTCACTCTCATCTTTCTCATGAGTATTTCTAGAGATGAATTTGGTTAAATCTTCTAATATCAAAGGATATGCTCCTATGAGTAAAGTGAAGCTACTAAAATCATGTGTATAACAAAGTAATTGTAGCTCATATGTAGAACATATAGAAGCATCAATACCACTTGCAGAAGCTATGTGCTCTAGAACATGAGGATTCTCATTAGTAAAATTAGAGAAATTTTCAAAATCTAGGATATACTCATGTAGAGATTTCGGAGATGAATAACATTAAGATGCCATAATCAGATGCAAAATTAGATTTTAAAAGTTTTCCAAAGTAAGTGCAAAACTATATGCAAAAATGACCTAAAATGCTTGATTTTTTGTACTTTTTTAATGCAAATCAATGAACCAAAGGGTTTTGTAAGGATTTCAGTCAAGGGAAGAAATTTATATGTCTGATATTAGTCAAAAGCAGAAAAAATATTCTTCTCAACACACTCTTGATGCAAATTCATGATAATGCCAAGTCGAGATATAGTGAAAATATGTCAAAATAGGCACTTTTTTCACCAAAACTTAATGCAAAAGAGCATAACAAAGGGTGTTGTGAGGAAAATGATGATGGAAAGAAAATAATATCAGTAATAACAGCCACTTAATGTCAAAATACCCAACACAAAATATTTTTAATGCCACTTAAGGTAAAACCCTAGTGAAAATATAGCAAAAATAGGCTATTTTTCACGGTTTTTCAATTCCAAGACCTAGCAAAGGAGGTGTTGTAATTAATTTTAGGATGTGAAGAAAATAATATCAATGATATTAGTAACCTAAATCCATAAAATTGATCACAACATGCTTGGAGTGCAAACTAGGTCAAACCCTAGGGCAAAAATAGTCAAAATGTGTAGTTTTTCACCAAATTTTCACTACAAGAGCCCGATTAAAGGGTGTTGTGAAGATTTTTAGGAGAGAAAGAAAATTATTACCCTAATAATAGTAAATTAATGCAGAAATACTCTTCACAACATGCCTACGGTGCAAGTTTGGAGAGTTGATAAGGCCAAATTTAGTGAAAATCGTTGTTTTTGAAGCCCTAGGTTTGAGATCTTGGGAAAAATGCTATGTGAATGTTTTGAAGTCTGATTTATGATAGAAATGAATTACTCTTAGATCTAAAAATTATTTTAAATCTTGAACATGCAAAATGCCAATGCAAATCTAATGAAAATACATGAAAATTGCTAGTTTTTGTTGAAATTTTCTATGCAAAAATGCAAATATTTTAAATCTAAATGCAAATTCACACTAAAATGCAAGACTACAGCCAAATGAAAATTTTAATGAGCCTCTAAAATTAGTAGAAAATTTTGAGAAAAGATTTTGCCTACTAACCCTAGATTTTGGAATTACTAGGTTATATCAAAATTGTCAAAATTTCCACAAAACCTTAGCAATTAAATGATAAAAATGCAATGAAAATTTCTAAATTTTGTGTTTTTACATATTTTATATCAGATCCAATGCAAAAATCATGAATTAGGAAAATTTAGAAAGAATTGATGCAATTTAGTAAGCCAAACAATGCAATTTTTTTGAATTTTTCTCAATGCAATAAAATGAATGACTATATGAATGAATGAAATCAATCCAAATCTGAATACACACAATCATAAAGTTGCAATTTAAGTCCAAAAACATGGGTTCACCAAAATGTTTAGTGGAAAATTGGATTTGTTAATTTTTTAGTGTTTTGATGTTTGAATCTGCCTTTCCACTTAATATTCAAGGATTTAGGGTCAAGTGGCGAGCACTATCATACCCTAGGTCACTGTGAGATGTAGGGAAACTTGGATTAGGGAATTTAATTATCAATTTTCCTTCTCCTATGCTTAATTGACCATTAAACCCTAATTATGCAAAAACAACAACAAATTGACAAATAATGAAAAAAGCTCTTGCAGACAGGAGTAAAATACCAAATCACAGAGTACCTATTTTTGGGGCTCTGAAGTGGAATAGTCGGGGACACTGGAGTGTGTGTCCAAGTCCAAGATACCAGTTTCTTTGTGGGATCTAGACCTCCTTCCGACACTGATCAGCCCTATAACTTCTATTTCTCGAAACTCAGCTGCGAAGGACATTAGAGCGAGCACCCAAGTCCTAGATATGCTCCAATGTTCTACTTTTCTTCAGATCTCGAATCCTTGATGCCTGCCAATCCTTCCTGCAACTTCACTTTTCCTAAATGCAACACCTGTAATCTGCAATCACAAGACTTGGTTTGGGGGTTGTGGTGTTTAGAGGCTTGCCTCAGTCAATCCTCAGAGGACACTTAAGTCTTTGAACACTGTTGTCAGATAAAGAGTGTATGCCCTTATGAGGTAGAGGCAAAAACCAAAGGAATCAATGATGAAAACACAATATTATGTCACCTTGTAGTGAAGCTCTCATGGGAGAAAGATGCTCTTCATTCCATGAGGAAATTGATGCTCAAATTTGCAAATACAAACACATAAACCACACAAGTCTGCTCTTGCAACACAATGAAAGCCTTGAATCATCTTGAGAACACAATAGCTTGCTAGTAATCATCTAGTTTACAAATGAATGCCTAAACATGCTTTTATATGCAACTACAAGCACTCCTACCAAGATTTTAAAAATCTAAACTTACCGTGTCGGTAAATGGACCAAATAATTGTCACAAACTGACACTCGGAAATTAGGGCTGCCCCAAAATAGGGCAGGACTAGGGTGTGGGCACCCAAGTCCTCCCCCCTATTTTGGGTAGGGTACAGATCAAGGGGTCCACATGGGTCCAATATGCCATGGAATCTAGGTCTCATTCCATCGGGATGCCAAAATATGAACTAAGATGTCCTAAATGCATGCTAAAGACCTGGGAGCTAAACCTTATGAGGGAAAAGCCCCCAAGGGGAAATTTTCTGATGTTACAAATAGAGACATCATTCAACATACCATAGAACTTGTTGAGGGGTCAAAACCAATTCATCAGAAACAAAGACTAGTGAATCCTAAGATTGAGGCTTTAATGGTGGATGAATTGCAAAACCTTCTAGAATCCAAAATTATTTTTCTTATTAAACATTCAACTTGGGTCTCTAACTTAGTGCCGGTAAGAAAAAAGAACGGGGACATAAGACTCTGTGTAGACTTCAGAGACCTGAATAAAGCATCATTACCCCCTGCCATCCATGGAATAAATTTTGCAAACAGTGGCTAGATCAGAGAGGTTTTCTTTGCTTGATGGTTTCTCAGGGTATAATCAGATTTGGTTGGCTAATGAAGACCAACATAAGACAACATTCACTAAAAAGTGGGGAACCTTTGCATATGCCAAAATACCATTTGGTCTTTCAAATATTGGAGCCACTTTTCAGTGTGCCATGGATATAGCATTTGGAGACCTTATAAATAAGATCATTTTGATCTATTTGGACAACCTGACTATACTTACCAAAGATGCCAAAGATCACTTTGAGCACCTAGAAGTCATTTTTCATAAATGTCAGGAGTTTAGGATCTCCCTAAATCCTAAGAAGTGTATTTTTGTTGTGCCTTAAGAAAAACTTTTGGGACACATTGTTTTAAAAGATTGAATTTCCATTGATCCAGAGCGACTCACAACCATACTAAATCTATCTTTTCCAGTCAACAAAAAGGAAGTTCAGTCTTTTTTGGGTAAGATCAATTTTGTTAGTCGATTTATATCTGATTTTGCAGGGCTAGTTAGGCCAATCACTCTGCTACTGAAAAAGTATTTAGTTTTCAAATGGACTATTGAGGGGAGACAAGCTTTTGAAGAAGTCAAGGAAGCCATTTCCACTACACCAGTACTGATAAATCCAGATTTCTCTAAGACCTTTATCATGTATGTATACAGAGGAGAGCACAGTGTTGCAGATGTTCTGACCCAAAAAGATGACAAGGAAGAAGGAGAACATCCAATTGCATTCTTCTTTAGGACCCTAAGGGAGTATGAATCCAGGCATAATTTCATTGAAAAACAAGCTTATGCTATGCTAAAATCTCTTAAAAAATTCAGGCATTTAGTGACAGGGAATAAGATCCTAATATTAGTAGCTCACCCTAGTGTAAGGGAGTATATTATGGAAGGTGAAATTACTGAAAAGAGGGCCAATTGGATAACTAAAATCTTAGAATATGAAGTAGAGGTAAGGCCTACTAAATTGGTCAGGGGTAGGGGACTCTGTCAATATTACTCAAGACAGAGGAATCAATGTTTGAAGAAGTAGAAGTTGAAACAATGTTGAAACTCCAATAGGTTGATCAAGATTCTTGGGTAAGTGACATAATATAGTTCATGAGAACTAGTGTTTTTCCTGGTGAACTCTCCCCTAATAAAAGAAGGCATTATAGACAACAAGGGATTCATTTTGTATTGATTGATCATGTTTTGTTTAGAAAGAATATTGATGGAATACTATTAAGATGTGTAGAGAAAGATGAAGCCCAAAAGATACTACATGAGTTCCATCATGGAGCCTCAGGTGGACATTTTTTAGCAAGAACTATTGCAATTAAAGTTACAAAAGCTGGCTACTTCTAGCCAACACTATTTGCAGATTGCTATCAGGTGGTCAAAGAGTGTTAGGCTTGTCAGTTTTATACTAGAAGAAGAAGAACTGTTGCATTGCCTTTAAGTCCTATAGTAGTAGATAAGTCCTTTTCTCATTGGGGTTTAGATTTTATTGGGATGATTAATCCAGTGTCAAATATGGGATACAAGTGGATCCTTGCTGCAACTGACTACTTTACAAGGTGGAGTGAATCAATGTCACTCAAAGAAGCTACTAAAAAGGTAATCTTAGAGTTTCTAGAGTGGATAACTACCCATTTTGGCCCTCCGTGCACCATCATATTAGATAATGGTAAGGTATTTTTAGGAACCAGACTGTCAAAATTCACATTAGAAAATGGAATATATCTGAAGACTTCATCAAATTACTATCCACAAGGAAATGGTTTAGCGGAGTCTACCAATAAGAACCTGATTAGACTCATAAAGAGAATGGGAGCTGATCATCAGAGAGACTGGCACAAATCTCTTAATTCAGCACTATGGGCAGATAGAATCACACCAAAGCAAGTGACTAAGATGTCTCCATATGAGTTAGTCTATGGCAAGCATGCAGTGATGCCACTAAGTATAGAAGTTCCTACATTATAGTTGCTTAAATAGTTGGAGATAGAAGATAGTGGCTTGATGCATGTGAGGCTTGCCGAGTTACTGGAGGTTCAAGAGGAGAGAAAGGGCATATGAGTCATTGATGAAGCATCAATAGATTGTAAAGAATTGGTTTGATAGAAAGACCTCCAATCCAAATTTTGAAGTTGGATAATTGGTGCTAAAATGGGATGAGAGTGTTGCTAAACCAAGCCGACATGGTAAGTTTGACTCATTATGGACAGGTCCTTTTAAGATCCGCACTTGTAAGCAACAAAATGCATTTGAGCTAGAGACTATGGAAGGAGAGCCTAAAGAGATTCTTGTAAATGGGATCTTCTTGAAGCATTTTACATAGTCTTGAAACCTGTCATGTATCATAGTTAGTTAGGTGTCTTTTTCCTTTCCCGCTTTTTCACTTTTAAATAAGTGTTCAAAGAACACGTGTCCGTAGTATAGTGGCCCCTTTTGTTAGCAGTTGCACGAACCAAGGCCGTTTGGTGGTTCCTTAAACCTTAAGAAAGTACCAAATCATATGATCACTGCTTTTATACTGATCTGACACACTATCCCATATAGATTTTCAAAGATACACTAACCATCTTTTTTGGTGTTAATGCCATTAATAAGATGTGATGGGTCATTAATGCTTCATTATGCCTCGCTGAACTAAGTTTCAAATCCCTTAGATTGTTGCATTTGCTATTTACTTATTCTACATTCTCTGAGTTACTGTCTACGTCGAAAGTTTCGTTCCTCGCCTACAATTCTAGCTAAGTTTAGGTTAATTTATAGTTTCTTACTTACTTTCTACGTCAAGAGTTTCTAAGGCTTTTAAAAGAGATACAAAGATGTTAGAGCCACAGTCACCAAGGAAGGGCTTGGGCTCTTTGAGCTATCTGTTAAATTGAAAGACAACAAATCTTATGCATCTGCACTAGCGCAACCAAAAGCGAGCTATCCAAGGACAAGGGTCTTGGATACGGGGGTAAGTGCAGATTCTACACAAGTAAAAGGCTAAGCAGATGGCATTTTTGACACACATATGCAAAAAAACCCAAAAAATCTTTGGGAGGGAGCTCATCAAAGGTGCCTCCTCTGAGCTGCAAAAGGGCAATCAGAAACTTTTGGAATGAGGATCTGGACGTCTCAATTGGCACAGTTTGTGGTTCCTGTTGTTCAACCATATCTAGAATTGATTGACATATGTGCAGAATTATTTCATCCTCCAACTACCTCTATTCAACATGGCCCCTTCATGGTCCATATAACTCCTAAAGCAATCCAGGATATGTTGGGTTTGCAACATGATATGACAGCTACATTTCCTACGAGTCCCAAGTTGTAGGCTACATGGGGAAATCTCCATAGTAGGGTAAAGTTTCTAAACACTGAAATGCATTTAGGTGATGACAATACCCAGTTGCCTCTACTACACATAGGCCAAGCCCAATTTAATCCTGATGTTCAAGATGCCCTTGCCATGCTGTCTTTTATCTTTGGCTAGTATGATGATTCAATGGTACATGATTGGCAATTCGCAGTAATTTCCAGACTTAAAACTGTGGACAAGTCTCAGGAGTACCGTCTTGACTTTTTAGAACAAATTGCTTAGGCTATGGTGGACCAGCTCACAAATTTCTCTCATAATCATGTTTTCAGGTATTCAGCCTACCTATTTCACTTAATGTTGTATCACAATTATGGTCTCTTTCAGCAATATATGCATTTAAATATGTATGACCTTGAGTCCAGTAGCAATAGAACAATCCCAGTGTCCACATGGACCCATGTTCTCTCAAACACCTCAAATCCATATGAGTTTGCAGAGTGTTTTGTTGCACCCATTTTTGGGCAGTTACGGTTTGAGCCTGTGGAAAATAGAATGACAAAGAGCCTCAGGGGTTTCTCAATGAATTCAGAAATTCATTGTGATTATTTCTTTGGAGCCCATACAACTATTATTAGACTTCATGGCTTTGCTGGAGAGCCTTTTCTCCTCCCAAAGGTTCTGACTCCTAGGGTTACTTTTTTAGAAGTGGCTCAGCAAATATCTATTATTGATAATAATTTTGGTCATAAAAAGAGGAAGAAAATGTATGATGTTCCTTGGACCAGAGAGAAAATAACAATTGAGAGGAGAGAAACTGAAAACCTCCTATTAAGAAAATTAACAGCTTATCATTTCTTGATAGTTGAAGATAGGTGGAAGTATGATCCAGATAGTTTCTTAGCTTCTTGGATTGTCAATAATAAAGTTTCTGCAAATTTCATTCATGAGAGACACCCTTTTTGGGAGAAGAGGAGATCGCCAAAGCAGGATGATCCTGCAGTTTATGTTGAATTGAAAGACCTGCCAGATGAAAGTCCCAAGCCATGGGAGACTTTTTATAAGAAGATACAGGAATATGACCCTAAGAAGCTAATGACTCTAGGCCTTAGAGATACTTTAAAGAAGAAAGTTTGGAATGCGGAGAAAATTTATGCTTACTGGAAATATAGATAGGAGATATCTGAGCTTTTGAAGAATGGGAAACAGTCTGGGATGAGTTTCATATGTGCCCAGTGTCTAGCCTTGACACAAGTAACATTCCTAGAAGTTCAAGAGCATAAGACGAAGGAGTATTAGAGGAAGCTCAAGAGCTTGAAGAAATAGAGCATGTAGCGGCAGAAATTTCTGGAGTCCCATTGCCTCCATCTCTTAGCACCTTCCAGAAACAAAATGAGATAGCATCGCCATCTCATGAGACCCAAATAGCTTTGGCATCAGGGGGTCTCAGAGTGGCACCTTTTCATCAAATAGTAATTGATTCAGAAGAAGAGGATCCTCATGACACAGAGGGTAGGCTTTTGAAAAGAAAACATAAATTGGTTTTAGAAGAAGAGGAAGAAGATGTATCAGTACCACAGCAACAACAAGTTCCCATGACATCATCGGCAGCCCAGATTAGTGTCTCTTCTCCTTTTTCCCCTTCTATTTCTTCTCATATAGGGGTGGCTACCCAAGTAACCCATTCTTCCATGCCTCCTGCTACCTCTGTCGTGCCACTTTAGTCTTTTGCCCCAATTGCCAGTTCACCGGCCATGTCATCACAGCCCATATCTTTACCCATATTTTCTCCATCAATGCCCAAGTGGGCTTTACCTCAGTTTGACCCAAGCTAGCAAATAACTACCATTCCTTATGGCTTGCCCCAAGGTTATCCATTTGCTGGAGGACACATTGCCTCACCTCCTACTTTTCAAGCACAAGCTGACATAGTAAGGAAAGAGAGGCTCGAATGGAAAAGAAGAGAAAGAAAGAGAATAAGAGCCCAACTGTTTCTCATGTGAAATCCTTGTTTGATCCTATTCAATAGTCTTTGATTGTTACACATTTAGCCCCTAATGTGATCAAACCAATGGAGCAAATGTAGCCACAAGATTATACAATGAATGCAGTAGCCATGGATCTGACTCATTTTAGGCCACAAGATAGAGTAGAATTAATGAATGAAACTACTTCAACTATTATTACTGATTATTTGAAGATGTCAAAAAGGTTGCAGAAAGTTGAAGATGACTTAGCAAAAGAAAAAGCTAATAATAGTAGCTTGATGTCAGAAATACAAGCTAAGGGTAAAGAAATTAACACCTTAAATAAGGATTTACAATCTACTGTCTATTTACAGATACATCAAGTGTCACAGGCTTAGGTCACGGCCTTGAAAATTGAGATTGCATAGAAGAAAGCTGTTGTTGCTGCATTGAGACAAGAGAAAGCCACTGTGAAGAGGAAGTATGAAGATAAAATGCAAGAGGTGTCACAGTTACAATAGACCCTTTCAAAAGAGAAAAATATGAGTAGTGCCGCTCAAGCCCACTTTATGGTTGAACAATAGAAGACCAAGCAATTAACTATTGAGTTAGCACAACGGCCACAAAATGCAGAGGTCTTGAATATGGTGAAGGAGCTTTATGCATCTGCCTGGAAGAGAATTTCTAAAGAGATTGTTTAGCTCAAGCCTTCCCTCACCTTCTTGTTAAATGCACAACAATTATGTGAAAAATTAGAGTCCTCTGTTGAAGCAACATTGTCTATTATTTCTTTGAGGGTTTCAGATTTCCAGCTTTTATTGCAGAAACTTTGACACAGCTAATGAAACTTTGTTAGCTGCTAGTGTAAGTGATAGAATGATTTCTGCAAAGAAAGTGAATGAAGTTTTGAGTTGTAATTTGGCTACCATGAGTTGCAAGGCACTGCTTGATGTAGTAAAGGAGGGTGTTAAGAATATGGAGAGACACATTGAGGAATTGGTGCAGTTAGGCTTGCGTTCTCCTTTTCCTAATGATAGTACGGTTTTAATGACTGATGCCATAAAGGCTTTACTACTAACCAAGCAAAATGATTAGACCATTTTCCAAGGTTTGAGTGATTCTTCTAGTGTGGAAGAAGTGGAAGCGGTCCTTGTTCCAATGGCTCAGATTGAATTTCAATTACATGATGTGGTATAGATTTTGCAGTCTTTTGCTCATAAAGACCATCAATTTAGATTTTGCTTTCCAGGATTTGCAGAATAAATAGGGATTGTCAGATTCAGAGTGGTCTGTATATCAGGCCGCATTATAGAAATTATAATTGAGATTCTTTGACAGTGGCAGTACAATTTTGTTTTTTGAATCTTTTTCTATTGATTCTGGAGTTCTTTCTGAGCAGGCATAGAAGTCCTTGTAGTCGCCATGAACTGTAGAGCCAAACTCTACATTTTGGTTTTGCTTGGTCGCAGCTCAGTGTTTCTACATTTTCTGTTGTTATTTCTATTTCTATATGTTTCTTGTGCATGGAACATGCCATGTGTTGATATGGAGGGCCTCTAAAGGAAAATGCTAAATACTTGCAAGGCTACCATGTGTAAAATCTAGTGCTGAGCGGACACTGTCGCATATTTCTTTTATGCTTCATAATTCCCGTGTGCAGAAGGCGCCACGTATCCTTGGCCGTGTATCTTTCTATTGAGTTTCTTTCTACATGCGGAGTGCACCACGTATCACTGCCGCAGGCTTTGGTAAATAGTTTCTTTTGCTACAGCTTGCGTGCGGGAGGTGCCAAGTGCCCTTTTGTTGCAATAGTGGATAGTGCCACATGTATTCTTTTTTTGATAGCTTTTGAGGCACCAAGATATATGTGGTGGGCCCGAGACATTACAACACAGTTTTTGGATGCAGCGAAGGGTGCCACGTGCTACGCATGGAAGGTAGTACCAAGGAAGCTATTGATGCTACTAGGGATTGCCACATATGTTTCTCTTATATGTTTCTTGTTCACAGAAGATGCCAAGTGTCATCTTTGTGGGGATTCGAAGAACATTTTTAATAATCTTTTGAAACTGGTGGAAGGTGCCATGTTCTTTGATTGTTTTATGGCAGATGGTGCCGCGTGTCTCTATTTTTGAAAGGTAAAGAAACATATGGTGGGTCCCACAAAATAAGCTAGAGTTTCTAAGGTGATGCAAAGAGTGACAAGTGTCATTGTCGTGGGTGTTTAAGGTATAAAATGAAGTAGCTTTCAAGATGGACGAAAAGTGCCAAGTGTCCCAGTTTTGGTTGTCAGGTGCTGCCACGTATCAAGCAATAAGTGTGGCAGATGGCGACAAGTAGTATTCTATGTGCCTATTTTATGTAAAGGGAAATCATACAGTTAGTGGAGAATGTCGCGTAGTATATTTTGGAGCCATTTGAGAATGCACGGGTGATGCCAGGTGTCATAACAGAATTACAGTTACAGTGCCACATATTTTATCGCTAAACCAATGAGTGCGCAGGGAAAGATAGCTACAGATTCAAGGAGATTTTTAGTGTCAGTGTGAGTCCCAGTTAAGTTTAACTTCTCTTGATGCCGTTAAGATTCTAGGCAGTTGAAGGTGACCTTGAGTCAAATTTTGTGGCTATAAATATAAAAAGATTTTGTAACACAAATATACATTATTGATTAAGAATTTAGAGATTTTGTGGTGATCAGATTATATCATTTTGCCTTAGTTTAGTTGTTTGAGAAGAAGGAAGTTGATATATGAGTGCATGTTTCTATGCCTTTTGTATTTTGCTGATTTGTTAATGAAAGAAGCTCTGTTTTGTGTCATTGGTGGTATTTTCTGTGTCTTTGTGTCAATCTTCTAAGTTTGGCCTTTGATTTTAAATTCATTTACAATCTGTCTATGTTAATCATGCAATATTTGCTCTTTACTATAGTTAAATCCTGAGAATTTAACCATTGTGCTAGTTACTATTGTGTGGTCACACAACACGCCCCATTTTGACTTGACAAAATAGGGACCCAACTTTTTGGCTTGTTGTGTGCTGTTTGGCAGTCTGGTAAAAAGTAAGTCATGCAGATCATCATGCATGGAAGGGCTAGGTAAGTCATCATCATGAGGTTAGTTGGCCAAAGTTCATATGTCATTCTAGTGACCTCATATTTGGAAAGAGCATAAAATTTCATGCAGGTTTGCCTTTTGTATCACCCTGATATTTGTCAGGATGTGAAAGTTATGAATGGTCAAAGTTTGAGTCAAACTTGATATTCACAGGGGGAGGATCATATTTCTAAACATTAGTCATATTATAGGTCACCTCGATCTAATTTATCACCTGATAAATCATGCAGTCCGAATGTCTGGACATCAATTTTAGGTGATAGTAACCTTTACCCGTTAGTAGCCTCACGCATTTCGCGAGGATCATATTTTTCAATGTAACCTGATATTTCTTAATATCCTCCTGCCGAGAAATATCCCCCTAAGCCAATATCCTGATGATGTCATTCAAGTCCGATAAATGAAGAAATAAACATGACGATGACGTAATCATCATTTTACCTCTCGGGGCATATTTCCTGGGCATGATCCTGCTTGTATAGCATGACGATGACGTCATGATGCCTTAGCGATACAATGAGTGAATATCTGGATGATGTCATCCTGATATACTGAGAGAGAGAAGTATAGTTTTGTCTGGTCATCATCATCACTTTAGAAGCATCACCTGATATATCGAAACATCCTCCTGATGTACAAATATGACCAAAGGGGTGCATTCATCACACGATCTTGTCGACGAAATTTTTTTCCTCTCTAGGAGGAGGATCATATTACACTCGGGGTGATATTTGAGAATATCACCCGATATCCAAATATCATGTATTCATGATAGCCTGTCATCTGGATATCACCCCGCTCCCTTGCCACCATTAACATTTAATGTGCGCGAAGGTGGTAGGTGGTTCCCGCCGACCACGAAACTCGATGGAACAGCTGGCGAAATTTGTTGTTTCCACGCAAATGATCAACGAATGAACTTTAATCCACCAGAGTTGCCCTAAATTTACCCTAATTGCAAGGTTAAAAGGTAAATTCATCGTCATTTCAAAATTACCTTGCGATAAAAATTGTTTTTACAGAGCACAAGCTTCCAAACCCTCATCCAGGCGACACTTGTACGAACGGAGCTTACAGGTGAGAAGAAGCACGTGATCATTAGCAAAATTAAGAGCACTTTCAGAAATCCACTGGTATAAAGGGATCTGCATAACCAGGTAAGTAATTGAAACCCTCATCCTGTTGTTTCTGCATAATCAGGTATGATGATGTTGGTTTAAGGTTATGGTTTATGCATCCCATGATAGGAAAATGCTGAAGAAGTACTGTATGCATGATGTAAATAGAGATAAAATGTTATATGCATGCATGTGAGTATCCATTGTAAGACCAAGTGTGTTAATTGTAGGTATTCGTGGCTGACAAGAGGTTGGCTAGGTGTGAGGCTGAGTTCAGCAAGCCCATGTTCTCATCTCCTAGAGGGATCTTGTTTAAATATGGAGCCATGACAGATACACACCAGGGGAGTACCGATTTAGAAGCCTGGTCCACCAAGCTGAACAATGATAAGAATAGAAGCCTAGTGATGGATGTAGTGTTCGTGTCTGGATTGTGGAATGCGGCTAGTTTTCCATACTCCATGGAGTCTCTAGAGTTGGTGGTTGAATGTGCACGGAATTACAATCTAGAGACCAGACAGGTGGTAAAACATGGAAGAGTATATGCAGACCTATCTATTAAAGGTCTTTCCAGGACATTTGGACTCCCATTGGGTAGCAAGGTTAAAAGTGTGGACCTGAAGAAGTTTGAACGTGAGTATGAAAGCAACAAGAAGTAGGCTAGGAAGAACATATACCAATGGAGGGCCAAAAATAGCACATATCCTGTAGCTGCCAAACTTCCTGTGCACATGTTTAAATATGATTTTGATGATGAATACCAGTACATGATTGCATTACTTAGTAGAGTAACAGGCCAGCCTGATGCTAGTAGTTTTAAAGATTGGATGTATGGTGTAATCATGATGTGCATGTATGCAGACATCAAGCCACTATGGGGCTAGCTGATAAGTGATGCTCTACATGGGTAGCTGATGAACCTGGGAGGTTCAAATTGTGCTTTTCACATGACATCATATATTGTCTACTCCTATGCTTATAAAGGCACATTTGATGCATTGACAACAGTTGAGAAGATCGGAGGAACCACCAATGATGCCCACATCTGGGATAATCATCCCCAATTACAGAGAGCTAACTACCTCCAGGACTATAAATTGGTAAATGATGCTTTTTCTATGCATCTGGTAAGAACCATGGAGGAGGACAGGACAAAGAGATTGAGCATGGAAGCTCAAGAGATAATCTACAGGTATGGGGCCTGGTATATTTAGTTTGCTACATTTTCTTATATGAGGATTGAGGGTTTTGAAGGACATCCCCTCATGCTGTCAAGGTATCCCACTAATGCAGTGATACTGATGGAATTCATAAGGCAGAGTTCCACCATGCTGAAAACATACAAGGATGCACAGAAGTTGCCACCAATTTTATTTCTAGTCACCATTGGCTGGTATATATGCCCTAACTCAGAAAACATCAAGAAGGTGATGGTCAGCTTGAATAAGATGCATCTGCAGCCATTCCCCCTGGCAAGACAATATGATCCTTATGGAAGGATATAGAAAATAATAGGGAAACCTCTGCATATGAAGCACCTAGAGGACTTTTGGGCTGATTGTGAAGATTAAGCAAAAGCCAGAAGGAGAAGATACCAAAGGTTGACCCTGAACCAAATCAAAACCTTTGACTGTATTCCCCCTTCCTCAGCAGTTGAAGAAAGATGATGGTAGGCTAATTGCAGATGAATATGAGGAGAAGAAAATATACAATGATACCATATCTGCACCAGACCTTACCTTGCAGGAAGATATATCCTTGGATCCTTTCATTGCCCAGACTTTATAGCTAACCCAAGCTTGGGTTAAAGAACAAATAGAGGCATTGAAAAAGAAAGGTGTTGCCCTTACTGTGGACAACAAGAAGAAAGGACAAGATATTCCTAATGAGGAATATGATGATTTCATAAATGAAAAGAGAAAATCTAAGGGAGACAGGTTGCCTCCACAACAACAACAAAGCAAAAGACCCCCTAAGGGTAAGAAGATTGATAGTGAACCCAAAGGGTGATCATTGAAAAGGCAACATTTGCACTTGAACAGGAGGCAGCATCAGGATTTGGATCTGGATCAGGATCAGCATCACCCCAACGGACAAGGAAGCAACAGTCCAAGAAAGCTAAGATTGCAGAGTCAAAACTTATAGAGACCCAAGAAGAGGGTTAATCTTCAAGACAACCAACTGAAGAGGATATCCTTGTGGAGGAGGAGCCTGAAGAAGAAGAAGCCCCTCTACTATTCAAAAGGAAGAGAAGACCTCCACAGGTGGTGGTATCTACCCCACCTAAGAAATTAAGAACCTCCATGAGAGGTGAAATAAAACAATCCCCTGCACCATCGCAAGGAGCTGGTAGTGAAGTTGTACACAAGGAACTTCAACACAATGTTCCACTTCCTACCATTGTGAAGTTCAAAACTAAACTTGTAGAGGAGCAGCTGAAAGAAACCTCCAAGGTATTTGAAGAAGCTCATATCTCACTGGAGGAGACGATTAACTTATCTGATGATGAGGTTGTGAAGGAAGTAGCTTCACAAAAGATGGAAACCCTTACTACAGGTACACACATGACCCCTCAGAAGACTCCACCAGTTCAAATAGTACTGGAGGAGATGAAGCAAGTGGAAGTAGAAATAGAAAAGAGCCCAGAGAGGATAGCCCAAGAAATGGGGCTAGATACCTTAATTGCACAGGTGACAAGTCCTGTAGTGGTAGACGTGACAGATAAACAGGATGAGAATCTTGAAGATCCAGCAGGAACACCTGATAAAGGGCAACATACAGAGGAAGTGAAGATGGCAGAACTAGAGGGCCATACTTCAGAACTGATCCAACAAAGTCCACAGGACACATCAGCAGAACCTGCTATAGTAGAGGTTCAAGACAAGAAGGCTGATGAGAAGGAGAATGTAATAGAAGAGCCTGCTTCCAAAGTTCAGGAAGTAAGTAGTGAAGGTGTAGAACAAAATGTGATTACAGAACAAGCACTAGCACCTAAGGAGGATTCCATGATATCCACTGCTGTGAAGGAGCCTCAACAGGAGGAAAAGTTGAAAGTGGATGAGGTGATAACGGAGAAGGATCATGATCATCATATGGATACATCACAAGATCCTCCACCTCAGGATGATGCTCCTCCAGATAAGGAAGTGCCTCAACAGGAGGATGTACAGCAGGATCACCCTCAGACCGAGCATCATGAAGAAGAAATGAGAAAATCACCTTCTCCATCACATATGCTGACAGATACAGGAGACCAAGGTGAACGTCATGGTGATGCCGGAAAACATGATCAGGTACCTCCATGGCTAGAAAAGGAAGTAAATGCAGAAGTAGATTTTGTAATTCAAGAATTTGATGTATCTTCTTTATTTTCTAAGAACATAATAAAACCAAAGAGGAAGGCCAGAATGACTTTGGCCATTAAAAGAGATCCCTCAACTGGAAGGAGGATTGCAAAAATTGCAATCCCCACTGTAGAAAAAGAAAAGGGTAAGATTACTCTAGAGGAATTCTAGATTAATACAGTTGACCTGGGATTTGCAAATGAAGACCAGGAGGGTCAAGAGGGCAAAGACATCATTGATTCTTTAATTCAAAAGGTAAAGAAGGAAAAAGAGAAGAATAAGCAACATAAAGAGTAGATTACTCAATTGCATGCATACATAAGCAGATTGACCAATCCTGAAGGTAGGTCCACTGATAATGCAGTCCCATTAATTGCTATTTCCCAGGATGAGGTGTATAAGTTGGACCTCATGAAGCATGAGTCCTCCGTTTTGAGAAAGTGGATGTCTACCACATTTGACACTGCAGAAGAAGTGGTGAAGGCCTCGTTTAAAAGGTGTACTCTCAGTGACTCCAGACAAAAGGTAGAGAAATTGTAGATGCAGGCTGGTAAAAGATCTTTCCAATTGGAAAAGATATTAGAAATCCTGGGAGAAATAAGGAGGATAAATCTTCAACTGCTCATCAACCAGCAGGTACTGAATAATAATACTGCTGTATTGGTTGACATCTGGTATAAAGACATTCAATTTGAATATGATGTCCTCAAAAGATGTAACAATAAGCTGAGGGAGATCAACATAAAACTACATGACATGATGTCCTTTGAGGCAGAGATTTTGGAGACCTTAGAAGGTAAGGTAGAAGGGAAGATAGATAACTAGGATGAAGAGTTTGCAATCCAAGCTCTACATAAAAACTTCTAATTTGTTGCAGATGATCCACTAGGCTAGCTAATAGAAGAAATCATGGATAAACTGGTAAGGATGAAGATGAAAATAGAACAGTATAATGAGACGCTGCAAAATAGGAAAAATAAGCTGGACAACATTAGAGATAAGTCCCAGGCACATAAGCATGCCATTGTCAAAGCAAAGACTCAGGATGGTGGAGAGATAGACAAAATTGTGCAGTTGTATGAACAGGTCCGGAGCAGCATGCAGCCTCATATGCGGGTTATCATCATCAAGATGATGATGTTGCACGTGAATCAGATAAGGTAGATGATGATGCATCATAAAGTTAATATCAGCATAGGATACTTAGTGAAAATAACTATTCTAGATAGTTGCCAACTGGCAACTTGTGCCATTTTGATAGAGTTGACGTAGTCAAAGGGAAATCTTGACCGTAGATATTCATAGGCAAATCAAGATCGTTGATCTTTTTGTAACGGATTCCTCACCTTGTTCTATAAAAGGTGCTAGAATGTCTCTTTTCTATTATTCGAAACTTAATTGAAATCCATCTGCTAAAGTATTCAGGGCTCATTTCAAAGGTTTTTGTATACATTTATATCTTTACATACTTAGTGAATGAGAAGACTATTTTGGTTACAATTCATAGTAAATCTTGAGTAATCAGTGTGTGAATTCTAGATATATGGGGTGATTTGCTATGTCCCTTGGAGTGCATGTCTACTTACATATGTTGTTTTCATATAATTCCTTTGAAGTTAGCACCTACTGTATCTAGCCGTGGAATGTCCTGGTGAACATATGGTTTGGTTTTCTTCTCCTCATGACTGTATCTAATGTAAATGTGGTTCAATAGCTGAAGATTCAACATTCATTTAAACTATTTCTTTCAAATTTCTTTAAATTTCAAAGCATTTCACTATCCTAATTGCAAATAACTGAATATCTAAAGCAAACAATACAAATATGTGGACATCTTGTACATAAGTGGAAATATTTAGCATATTTGAATCTAAAGCATGTATTACTGATAAATATCATGCAAATATTTAAGCATAATTGTATCATTTAATCTAATAACTGTGTAAAGTGACCTCTCTGTAAAGAATCTTTGCAAAAATAGTGTCATGATGATGAGATCTATGTAAGGCCCCAAAATGGAAACAGTAACACACATCAACCTCTGAGTAACGTCAGATGATTAAGACCTAATCACTGGAGACTTGGGATCATGAATTCTCTGAATTCATCGTATCTTTCAAGATGAATAAAGGTTAATGTGTACTTTTATTCTATGCTTGTTTATGACTAACATCATGACCAACATAAATTGGCGCTAGAAGGAGGGCCATCTGAAAGAAGACGCTCATCATCATTATTTTTAGGTTTGATGATGCAGAGAGTAAGGTAACCCCGAATGCATTCATGAATTCTAAATATTGCTCAAATATTTACTATAGCAAGCTTGTAAATGCTTATTCTGTGTAAAGATTTCCAAATCTAACATAAATATTGCAAGCTTTACAGTAGATCATCATGAATTCACAAATATCGACCAATGTTATGTAAATTTGTCAAGCTTTGAAGAGTTTGGCCTTAGAAACCTGATATCTCATGATAAGAGTTGTTATACCTCAAATATCACCTCATATTTGCACTATCTTTACAAATATTTTATAAATATCCAGTCAGATCAGTAATCTGATCATAAATATCGCCTCAGCTGGTGAAATACAACTAATATTTACAATCATCCAGCCAATTTGTCTTAAAATTGAGAAATCCTAGCTCACAGGATAAATACCAGGTCAAAATCCATCGGACCTTTTGAAGAACTACTTGTTAGAGGTTTCAGACCTAGGACTATTGACATTCATCATACTCCTAGTTCCAATGCATCAGGAACACCACTAGAACATCCTCCAGTGACTCCTATCAGTTTCAATATACCTACAAGATCTCCTCAGGGTGTACCTTTAGTCCAACCACAGGCTCAACCTCCTCCGGTTGCAATGTCTTTCTTCACAGCAGAATCGCCTTTAACCTTCACTGCATATCATGAGTTACCAAAGAATCTGTACAAACTTTGTCCAAAATATCATCCTTATCAAGATGCTGATGATCATATCAGAACCTTTAAAGAGGCCTACTATAGGGCCAGAATAGAACATCAAGATGTTGTATGTAGATTATTTCCTTTTTCCTTAGGGGAAGAGGCTTATAATTGGTTTATTAGTCTTGGTCAGGGTTCTGTTGATTCATGGGCTATCTTAGAGAAAGCTTTCACAGACAGATTAAAAGCTCCTATTGATCCTTCCATGAATTATCACCTATTTGCTACAATCAAACGATTTGAAGGTGAGCCGATTGCAAATTTCAATGCTAGGTTTCAGAAAATGTTATGCAAAGTAGTCAGCCCTTATACTGTGTCAGATGAGGCCGCAAGGAGCATTTATTACTCAGCCTTAGATCCTCTGACCTCCATGTTCATAAGGAGAGCCCATTCTCAGATCACAACTCTAGCATTAGCTTTTCAAGAAGCCATAAAGGTTAGTTAGTACTTGTCACCTGCTCCTACTCCAAATACGGCCTTCCCTACATTGCCTGGCATGTATCCAACATATCCTCCACAATGTCCTGCATCATATCCTACACAATATCCTAATGGTGCAATGATACCTCCAGCAGTCATGCCTGCACCTTTGCAAGTGCCTCCATCAAGTATCATGCCACCTCCTAATGGGAATGGCTAGATGTCACAATATCTTGCACAAACTCAGACACCTTAGGGTGCTGATCTATCCAACAATAACCATGGATCCTCTTTCTTCAAGCCTCAAAGTGAAAATGTAGTAGCTAAAGCTCAAGAAGAGAAGGAGGAAATCAAAGAAATCTCTACTCAGCTAAGAAAACTCACTACAGCAGTGACTCATTTGAGTAATCAGAACTTCTATTCCTAGTCAAATCAGAATATAAATTATTCCAATGATAGACCAAATTATCCTGACAGAGGGTACAATAACAGTAATTTCAATAATAGTGGCAGAAATAACAATAATCCTTAGAGACAGCCTAGAACATGGAACACTAGGCCTAATAATGGTTCACTACCATCACCTTTAGATAATCAGCCACTTGGTGAGACCAAACAAACTACTAGAGTCAATCTCACTGAGGCAGCCCTCACCAATTGGTGCAGGATCCACAATACAAATGCTCATGCAGAGCTAGATTGTCCACAATTTCAAATTACTGCCAGTATTTTTCAAATAGAAGTGTCTAATACTGCAGGGCATCCACCTCAGGTGGAAGGTAATGAAATAGTTCCTTGTGGATATGATTCAGCCCTAGTGCTAGAAAGTTATACTGATCATCAAAATTATTCTCATGCATGTGAAGAATCTGCCCTAGCCTTTGAGTCAAATTATGTCTTCCCTTTTGAAGATGAAAATGAGCCTTCCACTGAAAATGAGGAGGTGCATGCATACCAGCAGCAATATCCTGGTAAGCATAACTATAACTTGAGAGGTAACTCCAACAGACCTATTGGTCCATTGACATCATCTCTACCTCCAAACAACTTCAATACACCTCCTGATCCTAAAGCCAGTAATAATCCTGGGTTCCCCAAGGTAAATGCTCAATATCTGTCACCTCAGAATACAACATCAGAGGTTGTTAGCTTGCCTCATGAGTCTAATAAACTTGTTACATACTTGGCAGATGAGATGAAGAAGATAAAGATCAGCCTATCTTTATCAGAGTTATTGAAAACCCCTGCAATTAAGAAGGTGTTCATGAAATCACTGGATGATCTTGCTCCTAAAGAGGATATTCATTCTCTAGGCCAGTCTAGTAATAAAGATCATGCTGCTAGAGATAATAATATCAAACAAAAGGTGCCAGCTACTGTTCAGGTTGCAGAAACTTCCCACATAACATTGTATAGAGACAAAACTGAGTCACCTCTGTTCCTCCTCACCATAAGGATGTTCAACAAGAATTTACACAATTATTTGGTAGATTCAGGTGCATCCACAAATGTGATGCCCTTGTCTATATGTAATGCTTTAGGACTACATCCTACTAAATCCCTAAAGAAAGTCACTCAGTTGGACAAAACATAAGTAAGTGTGGTAGGAGAGTTAACTCATATCCACATGCAGTTAGCATCTGATCCTAGGATCTAGTATTACATTGACATTCAGGTAGTTGATATACCTAATACTTATGGGATGTTGCTTAGCCGGGATTGGTCCAAGACTTTGAATGGATATATGTCTACAGATTTCAGTCACATGTGGTTGCCATGGAAGTGTATTCCTAACCAGATCAGGATAGATGCTGAGCCTAGGATGAAGCATATGATCACTGAGTATAATAGAACAAATGAGATCATATATGTAGACATAGAGCCTAGAGTTTACTCCATTAGGCCACGGACTGTCAAGATAGAGGAGATCCTGATGTTGGTCATTCATCATCATCATCATCATGATCCTCTAAATGATGAAGTAGTTGTAGAACCTGACAATAACCCCGAGAATGAGAATGATGTAGATCACTTCAAGAATTTTGAGAGGCATTTGTCCAAACAAATAGAAAAATGTAAGATGTTGAATATACTAGCTAATGATGTTTTAAGTGATGGTTGGTGTAGATTGCATAATGCATCACATTCTAAAAAGACCTGCAAAGCATGCGTAGACATGATGGAGTTAGAATAGACATATAGTGACGCATCATCATATTCAGAGGTGAGTTCATCAGATGGTGATAATGACAGTAATTCTAATTCTTGCTTGTCTTCTGTAGGAACCTTTGAAAAGGTAGCGAATCATGATGAAGATTATGTATAGAGAACAGAGGAGATACTGGTGAGCAACTAGGTAAATGTTAAGAAGAAAGAAAAGATCACCCCTGGGAGTGATTGTTTTATGGAGTCAGATTATGAACTGTCTAATGAAGACAGATGTAGTAACTTGACTAAGTTTGAGGAGTTTTTGGCAAAAGAAGTAGAAAAGATGACACAGCAGCACAAACCTCCCCATGAAGTCTTGATTAAAGGTTGGTGTAGGTTGCATGAGGCACCTCATTCAGAGACAGCCTGCTCACTATGTTTACACATTTTTAAAAGACATACAGTGTTAGATCTAGAGGATCATCCTCCTAATGTTAAAAGGAAAAAGGAGTCAGATTCACCAAAGAAAGAAAAGGTGCAATCCAAGGATACTGAAATTCCTAAAATAAATTGGATATTAGGTGGAGCAGCTGCCATAGCTGTAAAGAAAAGAGAAGGTTCAGCCAAGTCTTTGGTTGAAGATAAATCCTGGATATTAAGATTTGATGGATCCAAATCCAAACAAGGAATTGGAGTAGGGATTGATCTTATTGACCCATTAGGAAAATCCTACTTAGCTGCATACAGATTACAGTTCCCCTGCACTAATAATTTGACAGAGTATGAAGCTCTGATTCATGGGATACTGTTTGCTCTCAAGAAGAAGGTAATAATTCTGCATGTCTTTGGAGACTCAGAATTAGTTGTCAGATAGGTAAGAGGAATTTACTCTTGCAATTATAAGAGATTGTCAAATTATAGACACAGAGTGTGGGATTTGATTGAAGACTTTGATGCATTTAACATTACTCATGTTCCTAGAGAACAGAATCATATGGTAGATGCACTTGCCCAGGCTGCCAGTACATTGGAGCCACTATCTATATCAAGTCTAAAGAAATTTTTAGTAGAACTGGTATCTGTACTATCAGTACCTGATAATGTCACTAATCTCTAGGTCTTTGATGATGATCAGCACATTCTTGATTTTATCTCTAACAAGGATATATTTGATGCTCATATCATAGATGAGAATAATATCAGAGATCAAGTTTGGGAAGAAGATGAAATATTAGAGTTGCCTAGCAACAGGATTCCCAAAGGTATGATTGAATTAGAAAGAGCCTTTGATTTGGATAATATGCTAAAACAGAAGGATCTTCCCAAAGCTGATGGAGGTCAGTATTCACAAGTGAATATTGGATAAAATGAAGACAAAAGAAATGTCCTGATAGGTAAGGTTTGCATGCCAGAAGAGTTAAAAGGAATAACTCAGGCTCTCAAAGATTACATGCATGTAATTGCCTGGACATATGATGAGTTGAAGACATATGACACATCAGTCATAACTCACACTATCCCCCTCAAGCCAGATGCTAAACCTTTCAGACAGAAGCAAAGGCCAGTCAATGCTTTTGCTTGAACCAATAATTTTTGAAGAAGTCAAGAAGTTGTTAAATGCCAAGATAATCTTTCCTGTAAGGCATTCCACTTGGGTGGCAAATCTAGTCCTAGTTAGAAAGAAGAATGGAGACATCAGGTTATGTGTGGATTTCAGGAACCTAAACGGAGCATCAGAGAAGGATAATTATCCTTTACCATCATTGGATGAGGTTCTACAGATTGTAAATGGAGCTAAAATGATGTCCTTCCTGGATGGTTTCTCAGGATACAACCAAGTGATGGTTGATAAGATTGACAGATTAAAGACTGCCTTTACCACCAAGTGGGGGATATTTGCATATAGATGTATGCCATTTGGGCTCATAAATGCTGGAGCTACATTCCAGCGAGCAATGGACATAGCCTTCAGAGGCTTAATAGGAAAGTGTATAGTCATCTACATGGATGACTTGACAGTATTCTCCAAAGAAAGGGGGAATCATGTAGCAGATCTTAGAAGTGTGCTGAAGAAATGTGAAGAGTATGGAATATCCTTGAACCCCAAGAAATGCATATTTGGGGTAACAACAGGCAAATTATTAGGCCATTTGATAACTGAAGATGGGATCATCATTGATCCTGCTAGAGTGGAGTCTATCATGAAAATACAACTCCCTGGAAGTAAGAAAGAACTTAAGTCTTACTTTCGTAAGATTAACTTTGTAAGAGAATTCATCACTGGTTTTGCAGAGATAGTTAGACCTCTAAATGCCATGTTAAAAAAGGATGCTAAGATTGAGTGGACAATAGAGGCTAAAGTTGCTTTTGAAGACATAAAGAAAGCCATATCAGATGCTCCTGTCCTGATCAGTCCAGATTACACAAAGGATTTCTACATTTATTCATTTGCCTCAGGACATACCTTTGCAGCAGTATTGACTCAAAGAAATGAGGAAAAAGAAGAAAAACCAATAACTTTCATGAGCTATCCCTTCAAAGATGCTGAACTAAGATATGTGGATGTTGAAAGACAAGCACTCGCATTAGTCAGGGTAGTAAAGAAGTTTAGGCATTATATATTAAGAAGCAGAGTGATTGCAGTAGTGCCTGATGTAGCAGTAAAGATGCTGCTGATACAGAGTGAGCCTGGCGAGATAAGAGCCAAGTGGATTACTGTATTACAAGAGTATGACATGGAAATTACACCAATGAAATTGGTAAGAGGACAAGCCTTAAGCCAAATGATATCTGAAATAGATCCAAACATCACTATCAGCAATATGTTGTCAATACTAAGGACAATATAGAATGGTATTCAAATATCAGGCACATCTTGATCACTGGAAGGTGTCTTCCAAGAATGCAAGCTTCACAAAGAAGAGCCTTGAAGATAAGGTCACAAAAATATATGATGAAGGGAGGAATCTTGTTCAAAAAGAATTATGAAGGGATATACTTGAGATGCTTGGAAAAACTAGAAGCAAATAAGGTTTTATCATAACTACATGATAAGTTTGAAACAGCACATTGATCAGCCCTGGCCACAACATATGCAATCCTTAGAGTAGGATATTATTGGCCCATAGTTTTTAAAGATACAGCTGATCATGTTAAATGTTGTCATGTATGTCAGGTTGCTGCCAACAAAGAGAAGTATGCTACACAACCATTGCAGCTAGTGATGGAAGAGTGCCCATTTGCACAATGGGGCATGGACTTTATAGGACCAATTAATCCTCCATCCTCTTCAGGCCATAGGTATGTCTTAACAATTACTGACTATTGTACTAGATGGACTGAAGCTGTCAGCAGCAAGACTTGTACTGCTGATGATGTTATTAAGTTTCTAGAAAGCAACATTGTTACCAGGTATGGAACTTCTTATGCTCTAGTAAGTGATAATGGTTCAGCCTTCATTTCAACCAAATTGTCAAGTTGGGCTTTTGATCATGGGATCATACTCAAGTTCTCGTCTAACTATTATCCCCAAGGGAATGGATTAGCAGAATCCACCAATAAAAATTTGCTGAATATCATAAGAAAATTAATAGAGAAGAACCCAAGGGAATGGAACTCATTTCTGAAATATGCCTTATGGGTAGACAGGACTAGAATGAAAACTGCACTAGGAAACTCACCTTTCCAACTAGTATATGGGATGGACCCTATCCTCCCTGTCAACTTGAAAATTCCTACTTTGCAGTTTTCCCAAGAGTACCTGGGCATAGACAATAGACAAGAAGTAAGGTTGCTTCAGCTGATGCACCTGGAAGAGAAAAGAAGTTAAGCTATTGACCAGTTTGCAAAACATCAGGCTGTTGTCAAACGCTGGTTTGACAAGAGATCCAAAATTAAAGCCTTCAGGATATCTGATTTAGTCCTAATGTGGGATAAAGCCCATGAGAGGAAAGGTGACCATGGCAAATTTGACAGATTATAGATATGTCCCTTTCAGATTTCTGAGATATTGGGAGACAACACTTATAGGCTTAAGAACCTGACAAGTGAGGATGTCCCATTGCCAGTCAATGGACAATTCCGCAAACATTATTTTCAAGTCTAAGTGACTTCATGACAGTCATGTGTATCATATTGTACATTTGTATAGTTGCTTGTATAGTTGTATTTTGTTGTTTTGTTTGTTTGTTCGTCTTGTTTTGTTTTGTTTTGGTTAGTCAAGATGATGCACTTCATCATCACAAAAAATAACAAATTGTTAGGATTCAGGTGATGAGATCAGATTTAGACATAGGTTGTGATTTATTCTAAGAAGTATTCATGATCAGATTTATGATGTCTTTTCATTAGGGTGCCTTTTCTTGATCAGAGTGAATCAGTCACAATGAAACACCTAACAGCCTTGGGTTTGTTGAACACACAAGTATAGGTGTTAAGTGAAAAATATAAAGGGACTCCCTTGCTACCAATATAATCTCCAACCTAAAGCTGCAAGTGACTATACATTGTATAAATGAGCTGACATGATGATATCAAATACAAATTTTAGAGAAAATTAGAAAAGAAATAAAATTAGGCCATCTAAGTAACTCTACTGGGGCTATGAACACCTGCTGGCAGTGGGGCTCTACTTAGGGAGATTGTATAGATAACCTTGCCGGGGCTATAGATGCCTGCTGGCAGCAAGGCTCTATCCAGGTTGGCTATGAGGGATGATCTCCAACTATGTAGTTTAACACCAGTTACTTATGTTTTCAACTGACTTTCAAGATGAATATAATTAATCATTTGCACACACATGATCCTTTGTTGGCATTGTTGCCATGATGAACTTTTATCATTCAGAAGATCATGATGCTTGTGCTTAGAATAAATTAGAATGATATGGATGAATATGATCACATCACTTGAATCATTGGAATTTGTTTATTTTCTTTGGTGGCAAGTTGTTGTGTGGTTACACAACACACCCCATTTTGATTTGACAAAATAGGGACCCAACTTTTTGGCTTGTTGTGTGCTGTCTAGCGGTTTGGTAAAAAGTAAGTCATGCAGATCATCATGCATGGAAGGGCTGGGTAAGTCATCATCATGAGGTTAGTTGGTCAAAGTTAATATGTCACTCTAGTGACCTCATATTTGGAAAGAACATAAAATTTCATGCAGGTTTGTCTTTTGTATCACCCTGATATTCGTCAGGATGTGAAAGTTATGAATGGTCAAAGTTTGAGTCAAACCTGATATTCACAGGGGGAGGATCATATTTCTAAACATCAGTCATATTATAGAAGGTCACCCTAATCTAATTTATCACCTGATAAATCATGCAATCTGAATGTCCAGACGTCAATTTTGGGTGATAGTAACCTTTACCCGTCAGCAGCATCATGCATTTCGCGAGGATCATATTTTTCAATGTAAGTCGATATTTCTTAATATCCTCCTGCCGCAAAATATCCCCCTAAGACAATATCCTGATGACATCATTCAAGTCCAATAAATGAAGAAATAAACATGATGATGACGTAATCATCATTTTACCTCTCGGGGCATATTTCCTGGGCATGATCCTGCTCGTATAGCATGACGATGACGTCATGATGCCTTAGCGATACAATGAGTGAATATCTGGATGATGTCATCCTGATATACTGAGAGAGAGAAGTATAGTTTTGTCCAGTCATCATCATCACTTTAGAAGCATCACCCGATATATCGAAACATCCTCCTAATGTACAAATATGACCAAAGGGGTGCGTTCATCACCCGATCTTGTCGACGATAGTTTTTTCCTCTCCAGGAGGAGGATCATATTACACTCGAGGTGATATTTGAGAATATCACCCGATATCCAAATATCATGTATTCATGATATCCTGTCATCTAGATATCACCCCGCTCCCTTGCCGCCATTAACATTTAATGCGCGCAGAGGTGGTAGGTGGTTCCCACCGACAACGAAACCCGATGGAACAATTGGCAAAATCTTGCATTTCCATGTGAATGATCAACGAATAAACTTTAATCTGCCAGAGTTGCCCTAAATTTACCCTAATTGCAAGGTTAAAAGGTAAATTCATCATCATTTCAAACTTACCTTGCGATAAAAATTGTTTTTACAGAGCACAAGCTTCCAAACCCTCATCCAGGTGACACTTGTACGAACAGAGCTTGCAGGCCAGAAGAAGCACATGATCATCAGTAGAATTAAGAGCACTTTCAGAAATCCACTGGTATAAAGGGATTTTCATAACCAAGTAAGTAATTGAAACCCTCATCCTGTTGTTTCTGCATGATCAGGTATGATGATGTTGGTTTAAGGTTATGGTTTATGCATCCCATGATAGGAAAATGCTGAATAAGTACTATATGCATGATGTAAATAGAGATAAAATGTTATATGCATGCATGTGAGTATCCATTGTAAGACCAAGTGTGTTAATTGCAGGTATCCATGGCTAACAAGAAGTTGGCTAGGTGTGAGGCTGAGTTCAGTAGGCCCATGTTCTCATCTCCTAGAGGGATCCTGTTTAAATATGGAGCCATAACAGATACACACCAAGGGAGTACCGATTTAGAAGCTTGGTTCACCAAGCTGAATGATGATAAGAATAGAAGCCCAGTACTGGATGTAGTGTTCGTGTCCGGATTGTGTAATGCAGCTAGTTTTCCGTACTCCATGGAGTCTCCAGAGCTGGTGGTTGAATGTGCATAGAATTACAATCCAGAGACCAGACAGGTGGTAAAACATGGAAGAGTATATGCAGACCTATCTATTAAAGGTCTTTCCAGGACATTTGGACTGCCATTGGGCAGCAAGGTTAAAAGTGTGGACCTAAAGAAGTCTGAACGTGAGTATGAAAGCAACAAGAAGTAGGCTAGGAAGAACATGTACCAATGGAGGGCCAAAAATAGCACATATCCTATAGCTGCCAAACTTCCTGTGCACATGTTTAAATATGATTTTGATGATGAATACCAGTACATGATTGCATTACTTAGTAGAGTAACAGGCCAGCCTGATGCTGGTAGTTTTAAAGATTGGATGTATGGTGTAATCATGATGTGCATGTATGTAGACATCAAGCCACTATGGGGCCAACTGATAAGTGATGCTCTACATGGGCAGCTGATGAACCTGGGAGGTTCAAATTGTGCTTCTTACATGTTTATTGTCTACTCCTGTGCTTATAAAGGCACATTTGATGCATTGACAACAGTTGGGAAGATCGAAGGAACCACCAATGATGCCCACATCTGGGATCATCATCTCCAATTACAGAGAGCTAACTACCTCTAGGACTATAAATTGGTAAATGATGCTTTTTCTATGCATCTGGTAAGAACCATGGAGGAGGACAGGACAAAGAGATTGAGCATGGAAGCTCAAGAGATAATCTACAGGCATGGGGCCTGGTATATTTAGTTTGCTACATTTTCTTATATGAGGATTGAGGGTTTTGAAGGACATCCCCTCATGCTGTCAAGGTATCCCACTGATGCAGTGATACTGATGGAATTCATAAGGTAGAGTTCCACCATGCTGAAAACATACAAGGATGCACAGAAGCTGCCACCAATTTTGTTTCCAGTCACCATTGGCTGGTATATGTGCCCTGACTTAGAAAACATGAAGAAGGTGATGGTCAGCTTGAATAAGATGCATCTGTAGCCATTCCCCCTGGCAAGACCATATGATCCTTATGGAAGGATACAGAAAATAACAGGGAATCCTCTGCATATGAAGCACCTAGAGGACTTCTAGGCTGATTGTGAAGATGAAGCAGAAGCCAGAAGGAGAAGATACCAAAGGTTGACCCTGAACCAAATCAAAACCTTTGACTATATCCCCCTTCCTCAGCAGTTGAAGAAAGATGATGGTAGGCTAATTGCAGATGAATATGAGGAGAAGAAAATATACAATGATACCATATCTACACCAGACCTTACCCTGTAGGAAGATATATCCTTGGATCCTTTCATTGCCCAGACTTTACAGCTAACCCAAGCTTGGGTTGATGAACAAATAGAGGCATTGAAAAAGAAAGGTGTTGCCCTTACTGTGGACAACAAGAAGAAAGGACAAGATATTCCTAATGAGGAATATGATGATTTCATAAATGAAAAGAGAAAATCTAAGGGAGACAGGTTGCCTCCACAACAACAACAAAGCAAAAGACCCCCTAAGGGTAAGAAGATTGATAGTGAACCCAAAGGGGTGATCAATAAAAGGGTAGTGTTTGCACTTGAACAGGAGGCAGCATCAGGATCAAGATCAGGATCAGGATCAACATCACCCCCACGGACAAGGAAGCAAAAGTCCAAGAAAGCTAAGACTGCAGAGACAAAGCTTACAGAGACCCAAGAAGAGGGTCAATCTTCAAGACAACCAACTGAAGAGGATATCCTTGTGGAGGAGAAGCCTGAAGAAGAAGAAGCCCCTCTATTGTTCAAAAGGAAGAGAAGAGCTCCACAGGTGGTGGTATCTACCCCACCTAAGAAATTAAGAACCTCCATGAGAGGTGAAATAAAGCAATCCCCTACACCATCGCAAGGAGCTGGTAGTGAAGTTGTACACAAGGAACTTCAACACAATGTTCCACTTCCTACCATTGTGAAGTTCAAAACTAAACTTTCAGAGGAGCAGCTAAAAGAAACCTCCAAGGTATTTGAAGAAGCTCATATCTCATTGGAGGAGACGATTAACTTATCTAATGATGAGGTTGTGAAGGAAGTAGCTTCACAAAAGATGGAAACCCTTGCTGCAGGTACACACATGACCCCTTAGAAGACTCCACTAGTTCAAACAGTACTGGAGGAGATGAAGCAAGTGGAAGCAGAAACAGAAAAGAGCCCAGAGAGGATAGCCCAAGAAATGGGGCTAGATACCTTAATTGCATAGGTGACAAGTCCTGTAGTGGTAGACGTGACAGATAAACAGGATGAGAATCTTGAAGATCCAGCAAGAACACCTGATAAAGGGCAACATATAGAGGAAGTGAAGATGGCAAAACCAGAGGACCATACTTTAGAACTGAGCCAACAAAGTCCATAGGACACATCAGCAGAACCTGCTATAGTAGAGGTTCAAGACAAGAAGGCTGATGAGAAGGAGAATGTAATAGAAGATCCTACTTCCAAAGTTCACGAAGTAAGTAGTGAAGGTGCAGAACAAATTGTGATTACAGAACAAGCACCAACACCTAAGGAGGATTCCGTGATATCCACTGCTGTGAAGGAGCCTCAATAGGAGGAAAAGTCGAAAGTGATGAGGTAATAATAGAGAAGGATCATGATCATCATATGGATACATCACAAGATCCTCCACCTCAGGATGATGCTCCTTCAGATAAGGAGGTGCCTCAATAGGAGGATGTACCGCAGGATTGCCCTCAGACCGAGCATCATGAAGAAGAAATGAGAAAATCGCCTTCTCCATCACATATGCTGACGGATACAGGAGACCAAGGTGAACGTCATGATGATGCCAGAAAACATGATCAGGTACCTGTTGGTCATGATGTTAGTCATAAACAAGCATAGAATAAAAGTACACATTAACCTTTATTTATCTTGAAAGATACGATGAATTCAGAGAATTCATGATCCCAAGTCTCCGGTGATTAGGTCTTAATCTTTTGACATTACTCAGAGGTTGATGTGCGTTGCTATTTCCATTTTGAGGCCTTACATAAAGTTCATCATCAGGACATTATTTCTACAAAGATTCTTCACAGAGAGGTCATTTTACACAGTTATTTGATTCAATGATACAATTATACTCAAATATTTGCATGATATTTATCAATAATGCATGCTTTAGCTTCAAATATGCTAAATATTTCCATTTATCTACGAGATGTCCACATATTTGTATTATTTACTTTAGATGTTTAGTTATTTGCAATTATGACAGTGAAATGCTCTAAAATTTAAAGAAATTGAAAGAAATGCTTTAAATGAAAGATGAATCTTCAGCTATTGAACCACATGTATATCAGATACAGTCATGAGGAGAAGAAAACCAAACCATATGTTCACCAGGACATTCCATAGCTAGATACAGTAGGTGCTAACTTCAAAGGAATTGTATGAAAACAATGTGTGTAAGTAGACATGCACTCCCAAGGACGCAACAAATCACCACATAAATCCAGAATTCACACACTGATTACTCAAGATTTACTATGAATTGTAACCAAAACAGCCTTCTCATTCACTAAGTATGCAAAGATATAAATGTATACAAAAACCTTTGAAATGAGCCCTGAATATTTCAGCAGACAAATTTCAATTAAGTTTTGAATATTCAAAAATGAAGCATTCCTACACCTTTTATAGAATAAGGTGAGGAATCCGTTACAAAAAGATCAGCGATCCCGATTCATCTATGTGCATCTACGGTCAATATTTCCTTTGACTACGTCAACCTTTACAAAATGGCACAAGTTTCCAGCTAGCAACTATCTAAAAAACCTATTTTCACTAAGTATCTGATGCTGATATTCACTCTACAACGCATCATCACTTACTTTATCAGATTCATGCCCTTCATCACCAGGTGCATCACTTCCTGAACTTTCATCATCATGATGATGATGAACCCGCATATGAGGTTGCATGGTGCTCTGGACCTGCTCATATAATTGCACAATTTTATCTATTTCCTAGCCATCTTGAGTCTTTGCTTTGATCATGGCGTGCTTGTGTGCCTCGTATTTGTACCTGCTACTGTCCAGCTTGCTCTTCCTATCTTGCAGCGTCTCATTGTACTTCTCTATCTTGACTTTGATTCTCATCATTTTATCTATGGCTTCTTCTGTCAAGTGAACAAGTGGATCATCTGCTATTGATTGGAAGTTGCTGTGTAAAGTGTTGATGGTAAACTCCTCATCTTGATTTTCAACTTTCCCTTCCACTTTTCCTTCTAATGTTTCCAATATTTCTGCCTCAACAGACATTAAATCATGCAACTTCATGCTGATATCCCTCAGTTTATTATTGCATCTTTTGAGTACTCCATATTCAAATTGAATGTCTTTATACCATATGTCAACTAACAAGGTAGTATTACTGTTTAGTACCTATTTATTGATGAGCAGCTGAGGATTTATTCTCCTTATTTCTCCCAGGATACTTAATACTCTTTCCAGTTGGTAAGACCTTTTTCCTGTCTGCATCTGTAATTTGTCTACCTTGGTCCTGGAGTCGCTGAGAGTATTCCACCCCTTTAAAGAGGCCTTTACTACTTCCTCTGCATCACCCAATGTGGATGACATCCATCTCCTGAGTACAGATGCCTCATGTTTCATGAGGTCTAATTTATTCACTTCCTCTTGAGAAATAGCAGTCAATGGGACTGCATGTTCAGTTGAAGTATCTTCAATATTGGTTAGTCTTCCTATGTAGGCATGCAACTGAGCAATGTGCTCTTTGTGTTGCTTATTTTTCTCCTTCTCTCTTTTCACCTTTTGAATTAAAGAATCAATAATATCCTTGCCCTCTCGACCTTCTTGGTCTTCATTGGCAAATCCTAAGTCTACTCTGCTAATCTGGAATTCATCTAAGGTAATTTTACCTTTTTCTTTCTCCACAGTGGGTACTGCAATCTATGCGGTCCTCCTCCTAGTTGTTGGATCTCTTTTGATGGCCGAAGTCATTCTGGCCTTCCTCTTAGGTTTTATTATATTCTCAGAGAATAGGGTGGAGACATCAAATTCTTGAATTTCAAATTCTTCTTCTATATTTACCTCTTTCTCCAACCACGGAGGTACCTGATCATGTTTTTCTGCATCATCATGATGTTCACCCGTGTCTCTTGTTTCCGTCAGCAGATGTGGTGGAGAAGGTGATTTTCTTAATTCTTCTTCATGATGCTCACTTTGACGTTGATCCTGTGGCACGTCCTCCTATTGAGGAACTTCTTTCTCTGGAGGAGCATCTTCTTGAGGTGGAGGATCTTGTGCTACGTCCACATGCTGATCATGATGATCATGATCCTTTTCTGTCATTACTTCATCCTCCTTTGGCTTTTCCTCCTATTGAAGAACATTCTTAGCAATGGATAATTGAGAAGTCTCCTTAGGTGCTGGTGTTGGTTCTGTAATCACAATTTGTTCTACCCCTGTGCCTATTTCTTCCTGAACTTTGGCAGTAGGATCTTCTATTACATCTTTTTCATCAGCTTTTTTTCTTGAACCTCTACTACAGCAGGTTCTGCTGATGCATCCTGTGCACTTGGTTGGCTGACCTTCGAAGCATGGCCTTCTGATTCTGCCATCTTCACTTCTTCTGCAGGTTGCCCTTTGTTAGGTGATCCTGTTGGATGTTCAAGACTAGCATCCTATTTATCTGTTATGTCTATCACTGCAGGATTTGTCACCTCTGCAATCAATGTATCTAGCCCCATTTCTCGAGCTATCTGCTCTGGGCTCTTTTCCTTTTCAGCTTCCACTTGCTTCATCTCCTCTAGTATTGTTTGAACTGTTGGAGTCTTATGAGGGGTCATCTGTGTACCTGCAGCAAGGGCTTCCATCTTTTGTCAAGATACCTCCTTCACAACCTCATCATCAGACAAATTTATTGTCTCATCTAGCGAGATATGACCTTCTGCTTGTGTCTGAGATGTTTCTTTCATCTATTCTTCCACAAGTTTAGTTTTGAACTTGACGATGGTAGGAAGTGGAACATTATGCTGAAGTTCCCTAGGCACTTCACTACCTGCCCCTTGTAACAATGTAAGGGGTTGTTTTATTTCACCCCTCATGGAGGTTCTCAGTTTCTTAGGTGGGGAAGATGCCACCACCTGTGGAGCTTTTCTTTTTCTCTTTATTATCAAAGGAGCCTCTTCTTCTTTAGGCTCTTCCTCCATGAGGATATCCTCTTCATCATGTTTCCTTGAGGATTGACCCTCTTATAGGGTCTCAGTAATTCCAACCTCTGCTGTCTCACTCTTCTTTGCCTTTCCTTTCTTTGTCTTTGGAGGGGATGCTGATCCTAATCCAGATCCTGATCCTGATGCTGCTACCTCCTCAGCTACAAATACTGCCCTTTCAATAATAACCCCTTTGGGTTCATTAGCTACTTTCTTGCCCCTTAGGGGTCTTTTGCTCTATTGTTGTGGTGGAGGGAGTCTATCTCCCTTAGACTTTCTCTTGTCATTCAGGAAGTCATCATACTCCCCATCGAGAATATCCTGCCCCTTCTTCTTGTTGTCCACCGTAATGACAACACCCTTCTTCTTCAATGCCCCTATCTGTTCATCAACCCAGGCTTGGGTTAGTTGTATGGTCCTGGCTATGAAGGGGTCCAAGGATATATCCTCTTGTATGGTGAGGTTAGGTGCAGAGATGCTATCATTATATATCTTCTTCTGTTCATATTCATCTGCAATTATCCTGCCATCATCTTTCTTCAATTGTTGGGGAATGGGAATGCAATCAAAGGTTCTTATTTGATTCAACGTCAGCCTTTGATATCTTCTTCTTCTTGCTTCTGCTTCATCTTCATAGTCAGCCCAGAAGTCTTCTAGGTGCCTTTGATGAATAGGCTTTCCTATTATTTTCTGCATCCTACCGTAAGGATCATATGGTCTTATCATATGGTCTTATCAGTGCATCAAATGTGCCTTTATAAGCATAGGAGTAGACGATGTATGATGTCATATAGAAAGCACAATTTGAACCTCCTAGGTTCATCAGCTGCTCATGCAGAGTATCACTTATTAGCTGGCCCCACAGTGGCTTGATATCTGAATACAAACACATCATTATTATACCATACATCCAGTCCCTAAAACTACCAGCATCAGGCTGGCCTGTTACTCTGTTCAATAGTGCAATCATATACTGATATTCATCAGCAAAATTATATTTGAATAGATGCACAGGAAGTTTGGCTGCTGCAGGATATGTACTATTTTCAGCCCTCCATTGATACATATTCTTCCTGGCTGATTTCTTATTGTTTTCATATTCTTTCTCTAACTTCTTCAGGTCCACACTTTTTACCTTGCTGCCCAATGGCAATCCCAATGTCTTGGAAAGACCCTTGATGGATAGGTCAGCATATATCCTCCCATGCTTCATCACCTGCCTGGTCTCTAGATTATAGTTCCTGGCACATTCGATAACCAGTTCTGGAGATTCCATGGAGTATGGAAAACTGGCGGCATTCCACATCCTGAAAATGAAAACTGCATCTAGCACAGGACTCTTGTTATTTTCATCATTCAACCTAGCTGACCATGCTTCCAAATTGGTACTCCCCTGATTGGTATCCGTAATTGCGCCGTACTTAAACAGGATGCCCCTCTGGGAGGAGAACATAGGCCTTTCAAATTCTACTTGACACTTCACTAACCTTTTGTCTGCCATGGGTGCCTACAATTAACAAAATCTTGTCTTACAATGGGTATACACATGCATGCCTATTATAATTAACTTTACTAATCACCATGCCTACTGTATATGTTTATCATTACTTAATCATATGGGTGCATAAACCAGAACTTGAGATTAACCACTCATACCTGACTATTATAGAAACAACAGGATGAGTGTTTCATTTACTTACCTGGATATGCAAACTTCCTCTTATACCAGTGGACTTTCTAACAACACTCTTTAATTCAGCTGATGATCATGCACTTCCCTCTGTCTGTGAGCTCAATTCATGCAACTATCGCCTATAGGAGGATATAGAAGCTGTGCTCTATAAAAAGTAATTTCTCACAAGGTAACTTTGGAATGACGATGAATTTACCCTTTTAACGATGCACTTAGGGTAAAATTAGGGCAACCCTGACATATTGGATTTCACTCATTGCTTATCCACGCGAAAACGCAGGATCTTGCCAGGTGTTTCATCAGGTTTCATGGTCAGTGGGAACTACCTACCATGTCCGTGCGCATTAAATGTTAATGGCGGCAACGGGAGTGGGGTGATATTCTCAAGATAGGATGATAGTCAAAAATATCAGGTCGAGTCTAATATGATCATCCTCCTTGAGAGGAAAATCTATTGCGACAACATCATGTGACGAGCGCACCCTTTGGTTATGTTTAGCACATCAGGAGGATATCTAGATATATCGGGTGATGTATCAAAGATGATGATGATCAGATAAACTTACATGTCTCTCTTTCAAAATATCAGGATGACGTCATCCTGATATTCACTCAGTGTATAGGCCAGGCATCATGACGTCATTGTCATGTTATGGGAACCGGATCATGTTTATGAAATATCCTACAGAGAGGTAAATGTGATGATGATGTCATCGTCATGCTTGTTTCTTCATTTATCAAACTTGGATGACATCATCAGGATATTGGCTTAGGGGGATATTTCACAGTAGGAGGATATTATGAAATATCGGGTTACTTTGAAAGATATGATCCTTGCGAAATGCATAAGGCTATTGACGGGTAAAGGTTACTATCACCTAAAATTGACGTCTGGATATTCGGACCGCATGATTTTATCAGGTGATATACTATATCGGGGTGACCTTCTATAATATGACTGATGTTTACGAAATATGATCCTCCCTCTGGGAATATCAGGTTTGACTCAAACTTTGACCATTCATAACTTTCACATCCTGACGAATATCAGGGTGATGTAAAGGACAAACCTACATGGAATTTAATGCTCTTTCTAAATATGAGGTTTCTGGAATAAAATATGAAATATGATGAACTGACCTCATGATGATCACTTACCCAGCCTTTTCAATGCATGATGATTTGCATGACTTATTTTTACCAGACCGCCAGAAAGCACAAAACACAAGCCAAAAAGTTGGGTCCCTGTTTTGTCAAGTCAAAATGGGGGGTGTTGTGTAACCGCACAACAGTACCTCCATGGCTAGAAAAGGAAGTAAATGCAAAAGTAGATTTTGTAATTCAAGAATTTGATGTATCTACTTTATTTTCTGAGAACATAATAAAACCAAAGAGGAAGGCTAGAATGACTTCGGCCATTAAAAGAGATCCCTCAACTGGAAGGAGGACTGCACAAATTGCTATCCCCACTGTAGAAAAAGAAAAGGGTAAGATTACTCTGGAAGAATTCCAGATTAATATAGTCGACCTGGGATTTGCAAATGAAGACCAGGAGGGTCAAGAGGGAAAAGACATCATTGATTCTTTAATTCAAAAGGTAAAGAAGGAAAAAGAGAAGAATAAGCAACATAAAGAGCACATTGCTCAGTTGCATGCATACATAGGCAGATTGACCAATCCTGAAGGTAGTTCCACTGATAATGTAGTCCCATTAACTGCTATTTCCCAGGATGAGGTGTATAAGTTGGACCTCATGAAGCATGAGTCCTCCATTTTGAGAAAGTGGATGTCTGCCACATTTGACACTGCAGAAGAAGTGGTGAAGGCCTCGTTGAAAAGGTGGAGTACTCTCAGTGACTCTAGACAAAAGGTAGATAAATTACAGATGTAGGCTGGTAAAAGATCTTTCCAATTGGAAAAGATATTAGAAATCCTGGGAGAAATAAGGAGGATAAATCCTCAACTGCTCATCAACCAGTAGGTACTGAATAATAATACTGTTGTATTGGTTGACATCTGGTATAAAGACATTCAATTTGAATGTGATGTCCTCAAAAGATGTAACAATAAGCTGAGGGAGATCAGCATAAAATTGCATGACATGATGTCCTTTGAGGTAGAGATTTTGGAGACCTTGGAAGGTAAGGTAGAAGGGAAGATAGATAACTAGGATGAAGAGTTTGCAATCCAAGCTCTACATAAAAACTTCCAATTTGTTGCAGATGATCCACTAGGCCAGCTAACAGAAGAAATCATGGATAAACTGGTAAGGATGAAGATGAAAATAGAACAGTATAATGAGACGCTGCAAAATAGGAAAAATAAGCTGGACAGCATCAGAGATAAGTACTAGGCACATAAGCACGCCATTGTCAAAGCAAAGACTCAGGATGGTGGAGAGATAGAAAAAATTGTACAGTTGCATGAACATGTTCGGAGCAGCATGCAGCCTCATATGCGGGGTCATCATCATCAAGATGATGAAAGTTCAAGAAGCGATGCACATGATGATGATGCACATGAATTAGATAAGGTAGATGATGATGCATCATAAAGTAAATATCAGCATCAGATACTTAGTGAAAATAAGTATTCTAGATAGTGGCTAGCTAGCAACTTGTGCCATTTTGATAGAGTTGATGTAGTCAAAGGGAAATCTTGACCGTAGATATTCATAGGCAAATCAAGATCATTGATCTTTTTGTAATGGATTCCTCACCTTGTTCTATAAAAGGTGCTGAAATGCCGCTTTTCTATTATTTGAAACTTAATTGAAATCCGTCTACTGAAGTATTCAGGGCTCATTTCAAAGCTTTTTGTATACATTTATATCTTTGCATACTTAGTGAATGAGAAGACTGTTTTGGTTACAATTCATAGTAAGTCTTGAGTAATCAGTGTGTGAATCCTAGATATATGGGGTGATTTACTGCATCCCTTGGAGTGCATGTCTACTTACATATGTTATTTTCATATAATTCCTTTGAAGTTAGCACCTACTGTATCTAGCTGTGGAATGTCCTGGTGAACATATGGTTTGGTTTTCTTCTCCTCATGACTATATCTAATGTAAATGTGGTTCAATAGCTGAACGTTCAACATTCATTTAAAGCATTTCTTTCAAATTTCTTTAAATTTCAGAGCATTTCACTATCCTAATTGCAAATAACTGAATATCTGAAGCATATAATACAAATATGTGGACATCTCGTAGATAAGTGGAAATATTTAGCATATTTGAAGCTAAAGCATGTATTACTGATAAATATCATGTAAATATTTGAGCATAATTGTATCATTTAATCTAATAACTGTGTAAAGTGACCTCTCTGTAAAGAATCTTTGCAAAAATAGTGTCATGATGATGAGATGTATGTAAGGCCCCAAAATGGAAATAGAAACACACATCAACCTCTGAGTAACGTCAGACAATTAAGACCTAATCACTGAAGACTTGGGATCATGAATTCTCTGAATTCATCGTATCTTTGAAGATGAATAAAGGTTAATGTGTACTTTTATTCTATGCTTGTTTATGACTAACATCATGACCAACAGTTACTAAAATACATTTAAATCAGGTGCATCGCCATAGAGTTAGAAGTTTTGTTTATTGTATCTGTAATCTTATTTTTTCTTCCCTTTACCTCAAACCCCAATTGAAATAGGAAGAGCCAACTTCTTTAAAATCTAGAGGTTGTTTCAAGTGTCAAGTCCCACATTCTTGAAACTTCTCATGTTGGTGTTGGAACCTGTGCAATTTTATACATCAACAGGTAACCTGGTTTTGATACTTGGATTTTCTTTTGGGAAGTTTTTGGCAAAATTTTTGACGGGGTGATTGGTGGAAAAGAGGGTATGCTGCGGAAATGGATGGGAAAATTGACTACATGGTTAATTTGATCTCAGAAACTAAAATAAGGCTGAAATGGGTGTCCAAAAAGGTAAGTGTTTTTCTGACAAACTATATTGAAGTGCTCACTGTGCAAGATGCGCAGGAACAGAGGATAAATGTGCAGCAGCAGGAAGTAAAAGCGTAGGACTAAAAAGTAGATGCACCAGAACAGAGGATAAATGTGCAGCAGAATAGTGTAAATGTGCAGGACTGGTAAAAAGCAAATGCGCAACAGACTTGCGTAAAAGTGCACCAGAACAGAGTAAATGCACGACAGAAAATAGATGCACAACAGGATAGAGAAAATGTGTAGTGGGATGAAGCAGATGCACAGCTCTGTCTTTTTTTCTTGTTTCTGACTAATTTTGACTTGGTAAAGGCACATTTTTCAATGTTTTTGGGTTTCTTTGTTTGAATGTTGCTCTTTTTGATTTGTTTCTCTGATTATGGCAAGAAAGACACATCACACACAAAGAATATTTTCATGATTGTTTGATTTTTTTTATTTTTTATTTTTGATTACAATGCATGCACAATCCTATGGTAGGCAAGGACAATATTCAATGAGTTCCAACTTGGTTTTTACACCAGCTACTTGCATAAAGGTAGACAACTAATAGCTTGGTAGCATCGACTCCCCTCCATGGCACTCACTTCTCACGCATACCAAGCTATAGTTCCTTCGAAGAGTTGAACTTTTTTGTCTCTACACTGAATGAGTGTATGACGTTGGACGACTTTGGAGAATGTTTTCATCCTATGTCACCGAATAGGGGATTTTGGATTCTACAAACAATGGATATGTAGTAAGGGCAACCATTCGAGTGGTTATACTTGTGGCAGCACTACTCTCTGTTATGGAGTCTCCCAGCCTACAAAGGTTGCACCTTGCAGGGTTTATGGGGAGGTTTGCTATTGGTATAACTAATCCACACTTGTTGCTTGAAGCTTTCACCTCAAACACAGTTTATTTATAGTGAATCAGAAGAGCTTGGCATTAGCCTGTTACCACTTAAGGTCGTCCCACTTGGAAGGAAGGAATTCCAAGGGTAGGTCTCTCTAAAGGAAACACATATGAAATGATGATTCTGGCATTTTGTTCACCCAGTTAAGGGGAGAGCATAGTCCTATCATCATTCCAAAATCACGGAAAACACTGATTCTTTCCTCCTAGTTAAAAAGAGCAAAACTAAATGAGTTACTCTATTTGGGCACACAAGATTTGTTAACTTTGAAAAAGCTTTTGAAAGCAATTATTCAATTTTAATCCTCCTAGTTGGGACTATGTTCAAGTTGTGATGCAACAAGTACGAATTACTTCCCTTCTATTTAGAATCTAAGTGAAATTTGCATGAACAAGCTCAATTACTTCCTTTGCTATTTAGATCTAGATGAGAGTTAACAATGCAACTATATGTCTAACCAGCTCTTAACCTGCAAGGTGGATCTAAGAATATGCCTACAAATGATGTTAGCCTTAGAAATCTCTCGAGAAATAGCCCAAAAACCCTAGCAAAATGAATGCGTAGAAATAGATGCATAGTTATAGAGAGTATATGTGCAGTAACAGAGAATAAATGTGTAGATTTAACATATGCGCAGTTATAGAGAGTGTATGTGTCATAATAGAGAATAGATGTGTAGATCTGATAGATGCACCAAAACAAAAAGTAAATGCGCTACAACAATGAGTAAATGCACAGGTTTGACAGATGTGCTGGAATAGTGAACAAATGCGCTGGAACAGTGAGTGGATGTGCAGGTCTGACAGATGCGCAACAATAGAGAGTGGATGCGCAACAATAATGAGTAGATGCATAGAAACGTCCTATGTACGGATTCTAACACAAAAACTCAATTTTGAAGTAAAATTGGGGCAAGGGCCCCACGGTGGGTGCCAAAAATGTTATCAGAAAATGTGGTTAACACCATTAAACTATCAATAATCTAATAATCTCAATGAAATAAGAACAAACAAGATCAAACAACAAAGGAACAATACCTTGCAAACCTCTTTTATTCTGTGACTTCCATTGGTCACCTATCTCAAATTGATCTCGTTGTATGAATATAGCCCTCAAAAGGTGTACTTCCTTGCTTTTTTCCAAGATGACAATGGAGAACGGTTGTTGATAGGTTTTTACAAATGAAGAGGATCTTCACGATGCAATGATAATAGTGATCTCAAGCTATGGAGTGATTGTGCCAAAGGCACGTTGTGATCCCTACAGAGTAAGTTTATAAAAGGCTTTTTTTATTCAAATGGAGGAATAGGGGTTGTATTTATAGATTTGCAAGAGAGAAGACCAATGGTGTAGAATGAATAAGAAGATCAATGATTGAGGAAATTTGAGAGGATGTGTGCGAATAGGGAGAGGACAAGTGTCTTTCTCTTTCATGCATTAGGGGAGTTAACAGAATAGACTGAGGAGTTAACTGAGATGATTGATCAGTTAACAGAATAGATTGGAGAGATAAGTGGGTTGATTGGGGAGTTGACTGATTTGATTGAAGAGTGAACTTAGATGACCAATTAGTTAACAGATTTGATTGATGAGTTAACTAATCTGACTAGAGGATAAATAGGACATGTGGGTGAGAGAATATTAGCTAATTAAATATTTAAAATATTTAATTACATGTGCACGTGGATTAATTGAATTATTTTTGGTATTAATTCAATTTTGGAGGAAATAGACAATTTAAATGAATATTTACATTTATTTAAATATGGAGGATGAGAGTCGAGTGGGTGTGGTCTAGTGGTTAAGACCACTTGGTCCTTATTGTGGAGACCAAGGTTCAAATCCCCCCAAAGACATCTTGGCTTCTAAATGGTTGTGACTCTATGTAGGCGACTCTTGGCACTCCGAGGTCCTTAAGTGGAGTGTGTTCGAATTCTAGTGTACTCTGGTCTCTGCAGCTCGATAGGTTGTGGTAACAATGGTGTACAATGATGAATCCACTGGTGACGATCCGTGCCACAAGCGGCATGATGGCAGACTTAGCAGGGCCGCACCACTGGCAATCCACGCTATAGTGGTGGTGGTAGTTCTACGCGGAGGAGGTCCCCCTTGTGACCTCCGCTGGAGTGGGCCAGCGTAAAAATCCCTCACTTACCAATAAAAAAAATGGAAGATGAGAAGAATTAATTAAATAATTTGGTATTATTTAAGTTAGAATGATTTTTAGAAGAATTTGGATTTAATTAAATAAATGATTTTATTTAATTTTTTGGAGAAATATGAATCAAATAAATAAATTGATTTATTTATTTATTGATAGAGGAATAAAGATGAAATAAATATTTAAAATATTTATTTAGCTAGAGTCGTGTCATTTTTAGGTGTATACAGGTCTTATTGGTTCTAATATGCTTTGTTCTTTGTTTTCATCCAAAGACCTTTCTTTGCTTGCCTCTATCTTCTTCTTCGGTGCCACTTTCTTGGTGGCCTCTTTCTTCTTTTCTCTCATATGAATAATAAATTTTTCTTTTTCTTTCTCTAAGTCTTCTTCACTATCAGACTCAACAATCTGTGTTTTTCTTTTCTTGGCACTAACTTCACCTTGTGAAGAAACATTTGTCCCTTTTCAGACCATTTTTGGTTTTGCCTCCTCTTCTTCTTCTTCTTGAACACTTGTACTTGCATCCTTCTTTCTAACTGTCTTTATCTTTATTCTTTTCTTGCCAAGAGTAGTAGGAGGAGTTACTGTGGTTGTTTTCTTCTTCTTTTCCATAGTAACTTGTATAACTGGAGGAGTTTTCTCCCTTACTGGAGAACCACTAGTAGGTTTTCTCTTCTCACCAACAACTAGCATAGTCTCGGAGGACTTCTGGAGTACAGGATGGGTGGTAGCAGTTCTACCTAATCTTCTTGTTCTCCCTAAGCTCTTCACAACACTATATTCACCTTTAGCTTTTTCTCTGGCTTTCTACACTTTCTCCTTAGAGAGTCTTATTCTCTTAGGATAGTCATCTACCATTCTTTCAACTTTCTGCTTTATTGTTGGCTTTTTGTGCTCTAAATGCTCTTCTAATGATTTCTCCTCATATGTACCAAATCTTTCTTTGGTTGTGTCCTTAGGGCTCTTCAATAATACATCATCCAACCCATCAATTTCTTTCTCATAAATTTCATATCCCATAGCAGGGATCCACACAGTCCTTGGCTCAATGGCTTCTAACATGCATTCATCATTGGAAAGTGAAAATGTAATATCATTTTGATACTTCTCAACCATTTTCCTTTGAATTCTTTCTCTTGCCTACATATTTTTCTAAAATACTGCAAAGAATGCAGTAAAGGCATTATCTTGTGCTTTGGAGTCACCCAGATTTCTTATGAAATCTAAAATTTGATGTGCCATAGGCCTTCCTTGTATCCATCTCACATTCTGGGTTCCAAGAAGCTCTTGTACAAAGTAGAAAAGTGTGCAAATTATAAGAATTCCAAACTTGAAAGGATACTTCTTCTCTTTTGTTTGCTTCAAATTTTCTAAAAATTATTGCCTCAATAGTTCACACAGATCATAATCTGATCCCTTTTTGACTATCTCATAAGCCACATTGATGGCAGTGGCAGAAACTGAATTTTCTCTATTGGTAAAGTAAATCTTATAACCTATCAACATACCAACATATCTTACCATTAGATTCTGGATAGGATTCATTGTGAGGGCTCTCTTGTCAAAGGTAGCACCTATTAAATCCATTACTACCTCATTCTTGATTGATTTCAGTATTGGAACAGGTCTGGTGGAGCACAGACCTGTAACTTCCCTTATCACTTCCCTTGTTATCATCCCCGACATATCCAACCATACAAATTTCTCATGAAATATACTTATAGCTACCCTAACCCATTTGTCATCAAAACAAAAATTAGGGAACCACTGCCATACATCAAGTTTCTTTGCCACAAGGTTTTGGTATATAGGTTTAAGGGAAAAATCATCTCCTGTAAGTTCTTTTACCTAGATATCTCCTAACTTCCTATGATCAAATTCTTCCATTATGTAGTGAATGTAAATCCTTATATCTTAAGTCAGCAAAACCCCATGTGGAATAGATGAAAATGCTCCCAATAGGTCATCCTCAGTACATTTGACATGAAATTTCTTAAATTTAGGTTGAGGTTTCTCTATTACCTCAATAACCCTTAGAGATGCCATTTGAAAATGCTAGCAAATACTTAAAAAAAGATCTTTTAGAAATTAGGGCTAATCGGTGACCAAAAAATCTCTTCTTCTGCACTACTCAACTCTTGACCTACTCTTCAAATGCTTTTGTGAATGAATTTTCTAAGTAAAATTCCTTTTACAACCCTTTCAGATCTGACCTAATTCACATTAAATTCTTCAAACAATAAAGCTATCAAACCTTTGTCTGAATACACAATCACCTTCAAGTGCTTTGCAAACTTCTGCATTAAGATATTTTCTACCAAAATTTTCTCCTTCAGTTCAAGCATAGTATCCTACACCATCTATCCTTGTGTTGAAGCATCAACACCTTTTCTTTGGTAGGGGATGAAATATTTTCATTAAAGCTCCCCTTGAGCCAAAGCTTTCAACTTAGTTTTTGGAGGAAACTTTTGCACCAGATGTAACTTCATATACATCCTTAACCTCTATTTCTTCCTTCTTTCTCCAGATCTTTTCCATTTCCTTCTTAGTTTCCGTAGGATCAATCTCTTGCACTGGTTCATTCCTCTTAACAGGTTTATCCTTCTTCATGTTTCTACTTCTGCAAAACCTAGAAATGTGTCTACGCCTATTGCAATTGTAACATATAACATTTTTCAGACCAGTATTCCTTTCATTCATTCTAGATCTGCATTGATTAACTTTATGCTCAAATCCATTGCATGTATAGCATTAGCCTTTGAAATATTGAACCATTCTACCACTGTTATAGCCATTCATCATTTGACTTCTGCATTCACTAGCTCTATGAACAAATCTCTTGCATGTAAAACATTGACCAAAAAAAGATGGAACATTTTGATTCGTTCTTTTTCTACATTCTATTGCCTTGTGTCCAAATTTATTACAAGAATGACAAGAACCATTGAAAGATGGGTACCTTTGTGCATTTGGTTGTCTGATTGGTGGTCTTCTAGCTTTATTTCTTTGACTCCAGAGCTGTTTGTCATTGTTCTTATTTTTAGCATTTGATATCTGACCTGATTTTGAACTTTCACCCTTTTAAAATCCTAAACCCTCTTTATCATTAGGACCTTTCTGATTTGCAATCATTTCATCAAGCTTTGTAGTACTCATCTTGAATTTGTCTTCATGACTCCTTGCTTTCTCTAGATCAAATTTTAGATTCACAACCTCTTGTTCAAGCCTTGTACATTCTTCTGATTTTCTTTTCTTTTCTTCAATTTGTACTTTTAGACTGGTGATGGTTTCATTTGCTTGCCCCAATTGTTCACTGACCTCCCTATGCTTTTCTCTAAACTTCTTGATTTGCTCTTTCAATTTCCTGATGTATTCATTTGTTTCCTTGACATTTTCTTTCAGATCTCTATTTTCATTTTCATTTCTTTCAAGATCTTCAAGGGTAGCATTGAGTTCTCCTATCTTGTCAAGCATACCATATTCTTCAATAAAATTAATGGTAGGAATCTCTTCCGGAGGAATAAGTAATTTTCTAGCAGCCATGTGTTTAATCTCCAAGGTCTTCCTTGAGCGGTTGGGCTTCTTCCAAAGGACTTGGGCTCTGATGCCAATTGTTGAACACCTAGAATACTAAGAGGGGGGTGATCAGTATTCCTTTAAACCATTTAAGCATTGAACATCCAATCCATTTAACATATTTAATTGTAGCAAATGAAATAAAGCATGAAGCATTCAGAAATAACTCAAACCACATGAACACCGACATTTTCTACGTGGAAAACCGAAAACAGAAAAAACCACAGTGAGGATTAGCTCACAATATATTATAATAAAGAAACCAGTTAAGGTTGATACAATTGGTGGACTCATTATCCAAGAATTCTCATTGCATGTGGCTCACTGCCAAAGGACTCACTATCCTAAAAGAAAGAGATAGAAGAAGAGTTGTAGCTCACTGCCAGAACTATTACAATTGCATCTAACTTATGCATGAAATACAGTTCCAATGAAGCTCAATTTACATCATCAAAAACCCTTCAAACTGATCACACTGCTCTACTCTGTATTTTCTCAATGAACATTCACAAGCACTTGTTGCCTCACACAATCGCACACAAATTCACACTTTCTAATGAAATTCACACACATACATCTCTGTTCATGTCTTATATTTTCAAAACATCAAAAAGATCTATCATATATATTTGCTACAAGAACAATCATCAATTAGGTCATCCTAATTGAGTGTAATGGGCAAAATATCAAAATGTAACCTATCGGCCTCAAACCTTTACACACATACTTCACACCAAGATTTAAACTTTGAAAAAAATTGAGATAGGTCAGCATGGACCTAAAATAGCTCCCAATTAACTCTGCAAAGCATATTTACCTTCTACATAACTTTACACTTAATAGGTTGGCACCATTGAGGACCTAATACAAAAACCCTTCAACTACATAGATCCATATAATGACTCATACATCTCCAGTCAACATGAAAACTGGAAGTCACACTCTATTAACATCTATTAACATTCCCTAAAAATGCAAAGTTAGATACCAAATTGCAGAGGAATGTGGACTCTCCTACATACCTGCTCTGTACTGGAAACAACTGTGTTTTGTCAAGCCAAACTTTTGTTACTCATTACTTTCAAGCCATACATAAAAAATGTACAAAATTATGGATTTAGAAGCATTTATCAACCAACAGCAACATACTAGAACCACAGAGCAAAATCTTCAATAGCGGACAAATGTGAACCAAAATATTAGATGCTCTATAACTTTTAGAAATCCAGAGTTGACACAGCCAAACTTCATAATAGGTTTCCTTACCATATCAAACATTAGATCAAATCTTCTTGCAAATTAGTGTTCTATGAAGGATCAAACCATCTTGCAAAGTAGAAAATCAAAATAATTTGCATCAAATCAAAATGCAATGTTGACATCAACAACAACACTATAATGCATAACTATATGTACCTTGTGCTCATGCTCATGTTTCCAGTAGCAACATCAATGACATCTCCTCATTCTTCCAACATTCTCCCTCTAAGATACTCTTTTTGATTTATCTCTTTCTAATATTAAAGATCTTCTTGCAACTCCGTTGTTGATTTCAATAGATTCTTGTATTCTTTAGCATTCTTACCAACATTCTTGGCAATTTCCATTGATTTATATAGCATGTAGTGAACTTGTGTTGTTATTTTCAAGATCATGTGATCATGTTTTGGATCTTTACACCTTCGTAGGGTTTTTGTGGAACCACTACTTACCATTGGGTTCTTCCTTGAGCCCTATTCCTAGTTGGGTAGCTTTCAACTATGCTTTTGAGGTGATTATGTTCCATTCTTTCCCTCTCTTTGTTTATTCCATTTGTGAAATCCACTTGTATTTGTGTATCATTTTTCGGGTTCCTTCATTTTTTATCTCTCTTTCCATAGCACACTAATTTGCTCTAGTTTTAGTAGAATAGTTTTTGTATTCTCATTTCTATTATTGTTTGTGTTGTTATTTTTTTAGATACACTTAGAAAATAAGAGTGCACACTTATTTTTCTAATAATTATCCATATTGATTGTTTGTGGAGGTTGAAAGACTGACATAGGGGCTTGAATAGAAGGCAAGCCCCCAAACAACCCCAACTATTTCTCATTTTCTCATAGGTTACATGTTTAAGAGAGAATATTTCAAGCACATGTTGGTTTTGTAGATCTTCCCTCTTCATTTTTTTTGGTACTATGGAGGTATCCTTGTGGCCCAGCCCAGCAATTCCCACCGAGCCTTGCCTCAAGCTTACATATTGCCAAGTTTTGGGGCACAGGAGGGGTGAGTGGAGGCGAGACTAGTCCCCCAGGGATGAGCGCAGATCCTGCAACCACACTTCCCTCTTCATTTTTGTTATTTCACTTATTTATTTCAAACATAATAGTAATACCCCTTTGGTTTTATCTTATTTTTGTCACTTGGAAGCAATTGGAAGTTGTCAATGTCCTTTTTTGTGTAGGTTGGGTGAAAAAATTAGTAATAAAATTAAGGTTTTTTTATTTTTCACACTTTTTGGAGTATAGAATGACACATATATGTCTACATGATGTGCTAGAATCTTGGGTAGTGACCTCCTCCATCTAGCACTGGGTTCCTTTTCTATAACAAAAATTTGTAGGTCACTTTCTAGTTTTCATTAATTAGCTCTTTATTAGCATTTCTTTCATTTATCTTAAAGCAAAATAAAACTATTTATTTCCTTTATTAAAAGCACTCTTGGGATTACAGAGTCATTGTATTAAACATAGAGAAACTAGTACAATCCTAATGTGAAAGTAGTGAAAAATCATTTGGCTAATACATCTTAAGCTAAATCACAAATTTTCCTCTTTTACATCTACATTAACTTATCCCTCAAATCATTTGATGTTAACCTTAGTTTCCACCTTAAATGGAGTTATTCTAGATTTTACTAAATAGTTTTTTCATCTTCCCATTATCACTCATGGTTGCCCTTGTCCTCTTCTCCATCCTCTTTGATACCAAACTTCTTTGGTAGAGCTCATACTAAAGTATTGGTAGATGATTACTCATAGGTCATTTGGACTTGTTTTCTATCCATATGCTCTTATTATTAACTAATCCACTATTGATGCTTCATTACCCTTTCTCATTAATGTCAACCATTCTTATTTCTCAATTCCAATGTTGTGTTACAATCTTAGGATTCATTAAGACTAACTATTTTCCATTATAAGACCTTGTTAATGTCATATAAATCCTCTTCTAACTTATTTTCCCCATTATTTTATCCTATTCAATACTCAAATGATATGTAATCACCTACAGAACTATGCTTTGTGGATTACAAAACACTAAAATCTTTTTGTGCTCTATTTTGGAACTATTATTTTTCCCTATAAAAGTTGAATAATGTTCACATAAAGTAGAAATTAATGCAAAACACAAGAATACAAACATAACACTTTAGTTTTTAACTGGAAAACCCCCAATGTGGATGATAAAACCTATCTTAGTAGGTGGCAATATCCTTCTACCTATTATACTAATTTTAAATTAGAGAAATTACAACTCTAATAGTTGCTTTGACCCTATGATTGGATTACTATAAACTATAATTGTGATCTTGGTGCCGAGTAATGGTGTCTTCATGTTCTCTAATACTTCCAAGAAGCTTGAATGTACTCATTGTTGGAGTGAATACTTTATTTATTCACTATAGCTTAAGTGTACTTAGGTTGATGAGGTTAGACAACATCTTGTCTAACTAAATGTGCAACCTTTTAGAGGTTAGAGGTTGTCTAGTTCTTTGGTAAACCTCATGTGCATACCTTTTGAGGTTGGAAGAGTTTCCATCTCACCTCAAAAGGCACTTTGTAGTCATCCAACACTTGTCACACAAGGTTGTTGGTTTGCACATTCCAAGATATCCAAAGGTTGACACCTCTATGACACTTGTCTTCATGCATGTGCCACATCATGGGGTACTTGTCAATCCACATGCAACGTGGATTACCTCATCCATGCTTATATAATAAGGCATTCTTATGTAAATTATCAAGTGAGATTAATATATGTTTATGCTCAAATTAGGTTCATCAATATCATTGATTTCTTATCTCTATTTGTCGATTTCCATATTGTGAGAGTGAATATCATGTTTTGTAAAGTATCCTTGGCTATTCCTACATGGTATCAGATCCATGCTACAAACATGCTCTCCATTTGGAAGGGATTCAGAGGTGAGGCAAAAATCAGTGCATCCTAGAGAAAAATCTGTCTCACGAGAAAATTTGAAAAAGCAAATTTTTTTTAGAAAAATTGATTTTGCTGTATAATTTTGTGAAATTTTGTTTCAAAATTCAATTTTTTTTGCAAAATAACAGTTTTTGTAGGTTTCATTGGTTTGATTTGGGTATATTTTGCAGCTCTGGGCAAAATTTTAGGTGACATTTGCAATTTTGGTGAACTTTTTCCCTGGTTTGCTATTCTACCCTATCTGGTTTCGTAGAGTTTCTGGATCCCTGGCCACCATTGCAGGGCGATCTCTGTCTATTGGTGTCACCACTAGGAGCCGAAGGTTTGTGGGCATTTTCACTGGAAAATTTCTTATTTGGTTCAAGGATTTGTAGAGCACATTTCACCATTTTGTGGCCGCGTGGAGGAAGCCATAGTGGTGGTCGATTCAACATTAATTGGTGCCTTCCCAACGGTGTTCTTGCTTTGGCTTGCGTTAGATTTGGTTTGATCGGCCATCGTGATTTTTTTGGCTCGTCCCACTAATTTCTAGGTTGGCTTCTGAGTCTCAACCACGGACTTGGTACTCTTTCCAACACATATTGGCCTTCAAAGGCCTGTCATAATCAGACCCTCCATTCAAATCCATAGCTCGTTGGTTCTAAGGTTGCCACCAGGGATATCATGGAGCTTGCAGATTGAAGTGTGGCGGCTTCATTTGCAGGGTTTGTTGATATCATTTGCAGCTCGAAGTGTATATCCTCAATGCCAAAGGTTTCCCAGGCAAGTTTTGAATTCAACTACTATCGCCATTTACACATTTCAATGAATTTTGAAGATTTGGGGTCGCCATAACCCAGTTCAAGGTCAACCAGAGGCGCCCATACCAACATCACCTGCTCACTAAGTCGATCTCTGAATGATTTGAAGGTTTACAGTCTTCATATCACTAGTCACTTATTGCAGGAGGTGCCACTCCTTTCCACTGACGGTTATGGTATTGTTACTTTTACAAATTGGTTTCTTCAAACTATTCTATTTTACAAGTGTATCCATTACTTGACATGTGGTAGATAGTGATTAAAACAATGGCTTGCTGAAATATTTTAATGTCAGTTTCTTGCAAACAGTTTAGTATTGTACCTTTTAGTGATTGATGTGTATGTGACTTTTAAGTCACTTCTTTGTAAATCAAGACACTTGTTAAGTGTTTTTCTGATACTAGTTTTAGCATTAACACTTAAGGTTAGTGTTTTTTGAGAATTTGCTTTGAATAGCATATTGACTCTTTATCTCTTCGTCGATCAAAGATGAAGGGAGAGGTCCGGTTTGGTAGGAGGTCAATACCCCCTCTCAAGTTAACACCATTGTATTGTACATTTCTTTCCGATTCCAACGAGTCATTGGAAGGCTAGGTTTTCTCTCACCATAGGTATTTTTTTTTGTTTTAGTGCAAGTGTATTAAAATATGCCAGAAATTGTTTTTGTCATAACTTTTGCTTGGTAGCTCGAAATTGAGCACTATTTTTTGCAAAATTTAATATTTTCCCATTTCCCACACATTGGGCCTATTCTCTTTGTAAAAAACACTAAGTTATAAAGTGCCAAAATTTGGGGGTCACCTAATCATGGAGACAAATTTCATAGTTTCAGGGGGGTCTTCTTTGTCTTCTTTCTTGCAATGGCTAACCTATTAACTCCTTTTAATTACCATTCATGGAAACATGCAATGGATTTACAACTTAAGAAAAAGGGTTTACATAGAGCAGTTACAGGATTGAAACCTAAACCTACCATGGCTTTTGAAAAGAGGAAGTGGTTTAATCGACTTGATGAAGCCTATGGAACTATTTGTATGGCCATTTCTCCAGACCTATTATTTCATATTAATGATGCTAAAGCACCTAATGGCATCTTAACAACATTAGAAACATTGTTTGGCAAGCAAGATATAATGAGGGGTCATCATTTGGAGAATGAATTAATAAGTCTCAATCCTTGAGATTTTGCGACAATTCAAGATTTCTTCTCCAAGTTAAACTCATTAAGGTCAAAATTGAAAGTATGTAAGATTGACAAAGATGATAATCAATTGATCCTAACTGTATTATCAAAGCTAGGTCTAGATTATTTAGTTTTTGTTTCAAATTTTTATGCCACACAACACTCATTAGGAAGTCATTTCACTATGCCTTCTCTAGCTGAGTTTGTTTTTTCTCTAACACAAGAGAAAGTTAGATTAATTCAAATGGGCACACTAAAGTCTTCATAAAATCATGCTCTAGTTACTAGTTGTGAAAAGAATTCAACTCCTAAGGTGAAAAAAACAAACAAGGACCTATCTAAGGGATCAAAATCAAAACCTCAAATTGAAGAAACTATCCCATCCAAAGGGAAAAAGTATAAGGAAAGGCCCACTTGTCGTTATTGTAAAAACTTGGGCATCAAGAGCACCATTGTTTTGAAAAGGAAAGAGAGAACCTCAAACTTTGAATAGCTGAGTTATAACTTCTTACTAAGAAGAATCAAATCAACTCCTCAAGTGGCTCTTCCTCCCCATCATCTTCAAATGTGAATAAGAACAAAGTAATGTCATTGGTTGACTCTACTAATAATGCATCATCTAAGTGCCTTCTTGATTCAGGGGCTTCACATCACATGGAAAATTCAAAAGGTGTGTTTTCCACCTATGAATCAGGTTCATATCCACCTATTCTCATGGCAAATAATGCCTACATGACAACATTTGGAAAAGGCACTATAGAAATTGGTGAAGGCACAATCAACGATGTTTTGTATATCCCTTCTTTATCCAATAATCTCCTTTATCAAATAACTCATAGTGGGATAGGGACAACAGTTGAATTCACACCTAATTCAGTGATCATAAGGGTTTTGTAGAGTAGAGACGTTTTTGCAATGGGACAAGCAGATCATGGGTCTCACTTATATTCCTTCTATTTCTTAGGTTCTTCACATATTGAAGACTTGCATGATGATCTTCATGCATTACACTTGGATAAGGAGATTCAATATGGATATTTGAACCTTGGAGTTGTTTTCTCCACATCAGTTCTTCTTGAGATCACATCTCCTTGTGAACCTACATCTTTGGTTCTCATAGGCTTCCATCAGTAGGCTACTTCCATCAGTCTTCAAGCACTAGGTTTTTGGCATGAGTACTTGACAGACATTACATGTTTGTTTGACAATTCTCACTATGCATATTTGGTAGACACTTTTGATGACAACCATATCGATGCTATTGTGCATCCATCTTCATCCTTGGCATCAATTCTTATGGAGTAGGTTTTAGAGGATTTTAGTACTTTCATAGAGGTCCATCATCACTTTCTAAAGGCTTCATATGTATCTTTGGATTTTGTGCAACATCTAAAGACTTATCATATTCTTTTTCCATGGGAAGATTCATTACACATATTTGTAGTTCTCTTTCTTCCTAAGAGGAGAAACATTGTTCGACATTCACGAAGCAACTTCGACATACTTCATTGAGCATCTACGAGCACTACAACATATCTTATGGGGGCTTCCAAGTCTCTCTTTGTATCTCCTATTTTGGAGAAATTTATTGTACACATGTGAAAGAAGTTATCCTAGGGGGGATCATGATATAAGTCCTCCTTCTACTTCACTTGTTTTCCTTTTCATGCATTTTGTTTCTCTTTTTGGAGAGGAGTTTTGTTCCCACTAGGTTTTCTCCTTTACTCCACTTTATGAGAAACTTTGTATATGAGTACCTAACATGGCCTAGTAGCCGGGACCCATATCTTTGTATCTATTGCACTTTTGTGATCTCCCCAAGTATCACTTAAGGGTGGGTGTTAGAGTGAATAATTTATCTATTCACTACAACTTAAGTGTACTTAGGTTGATGAGGTTAGACAATATCTTGTCTAATTGAATATGCAACCTTTTAGAGGTTAGAGGTTACCTAGTTGTTTGGTAAACCTCATGTGCATACCTTTTGAGGTTGGAAGACTTTCCATCTCACCTCAAAAGGCACTTTGTAGTCATCCAACACTTGTCACACAAGGTTGTTGATTTTCACATTCGAAGTGATCCAAAGGTTGTCACCTATAGGGCACTTGTCTTCATACATGTGCCACATCATGGGGAACTTGTCAATCCACATTCAAGGTGGATTGCCTCATCCATGCCTATATAATAAGATATTCTTATGTAAATTATCAAGTGAGGTTAATATATGTTTATGCTCAAATTCAGTTCATCAATATCATCGATTTCTTATCTCTATTTGTCGATTTCCATATTGTGAGAGTGAATATCAAGCTCTACAGAGTATCCTTGGCTATTCCTAAACTCATAACCTCCTTCTAGTCATTGCATGGTCCTCTTGTGCACTAGAAGCCTCCAAGACTAGAAATGAAATGTCGAAAATCATGTTCTTTAAAATTATTTAAATACTATCTATGCCATAGAAAATCAACCAATTGAAATATTAAAAATCATTGTGGTATTCCTACATTCATTGGGTATTGACCATTCTTCATGAATTTTTGACCATTCATTACATTAGATAGATAATTTCTACAATTATTATAGTATATAGACAATTACCATGATACATTCACTATACATTTTTGTCACTTTAACTATGTAACAAGTTTGTCTCTCATAAAGTAATGGGTACTTGCACATTTGCAAATTAAAATAAATGTTTTCTTGTTCCTTAATCCACCCTAATCCTTTTTTTATCAACTATGGTTGTGGCAAGTTATAGAATCTAAGATTGTTGGTACTTGAGCAAGCTTAGTATTTAATTGAATAATAATTTATTTATTTTTTAAAGAAAAAGTGGCAGAGCCACAAATTTTTTTTATTAAAATTAAGAGATATTACAAAATCCTGATTCAAGAAGAGCATACTAGTAGGAAAGAACCAGGAAGAAAACATCCAGTTATAGCTCCAAAAAACCTATCTAAAAAAATGATTTTCCGGTGACAGGAAGGCAAAAAAAGGTCACCTTCAAGAAGAAAGAAATCCCAAAGGGAATTATAGTAGAAAAAGGGTCATAGGCTAGCAAAAATGCCCCAAGATAGCCACCATAAATCCAACACAGATTTGAATACATCAATCAAACAACTTCATTCAAAACTTCTAACAAGAAGTTCTGAGCAGATTAAGCATTCTCAACAAAAACATTAGCTCCTCCTTAAGGTAAAGAAGACCCACAAGCTAAGGTCCCTCTGGCATCAAAATGTTCACAGCACGAATCTCTGCATCAGGCAGAGGGGGAGAGGAAATACTAGTTGAAACTGATTCTTCACCTAGAAAATTATCTTCTGCATCTGCAAGATCAACAACCCACGTAGGGGGTGGTGGGGGCAGATGGAAATGGACCAAATGAAAAAGTGCCTAAAAAGACCTCTCTTGCAGAATCTGCAAATTCATCCCCAAGCTCTCAAGCATGACAATGGAAGCTGTTTAGAATAGTTATTTAACATTATCGGGCTGACATGTGTCATCGTTGAGAGAATGGGAAACTTTTCTGATCTAATCAGTTTCCCTAACATCACTTTGTTTGTTGGGACCAATCGATGGGACTTTCACTGAAAACTCTATTGGTGTTCCTTATCGGAGAGACCTGCCTAGTCAGGGAGATTTGAGGAACTCGATCCGATCACTCAAGTCTCTCTGATACAAATGTTGGTTCTTCCAATGCTTTGTTCATTGAGATCAATCGATGGGACTTTCACCAAAAACTCTATTGGTGTTCCTTATCAGAGTGACCTGCCTAATCGGAGAGATCTGAAGAACTCAATCCGATCACTCAAGTCACTTCAATACAAAAGGTCTTTTGTTTATTGATGAGAATAAGTAAGGTTTCACTCCAAAAAGGTCTCTATCGGCATGACTCAAGAACTCAGAGAAAATTGAAATTTCTACTCTGACTAGCTTGCTTTTGCCGATAAGTTTTTTCATTGGTGAAAAGATATGGATTGTCTTCCCAAAAATGTAGATTTGCTATCATGGGATCTTTGATCATTATGACTTTATTTATCTCTTCTCGAAATACATGGCACAAACAAGACAACGGCTATACTAAAGGATAATTATGCCAAGGAAAGCAAGCTTAAAATAGAACCTGCAAAAAACAACCAAAAGTTAGCTAAAAAATTGTTTCTCCAAATTTATTTATATCTCCTTCCCAAGCAACAGTGAGTTCAACTACACTAAAAATTTCCCACTCCAAATAGAAAATGAACTCGACCGCCAAGAGCCATATCAACAATTAAAAGTGATCGTGCTCTATGGTAACAAACTGCTCAACACTCTTCCTATCTCCTTCAAAAATTGTGGCAAAACCATCTAGAATACACAGAGACTCTCCATCCCATTCAACCATTTCATTTTCCTAGTCACACGCAGAATTTGCTAACAGATTTGCCAATTTATTACCTTCTCTATAAGAATGAAGAATTTGAAAGGTTGTAAAATACCCCAACATGTTCCTAACATCCTGAAGAATATAATCAATTTTCCAATTCAAAACTAAGCTTTTTTCGATAGCATTCACAGTGTTCAAAGAATCCCCCTCAATAATAATATTGCTAACTTCATATTTGATAGCAAGTTTGAGTCCTGCAACAAGAGCTAGAGCTTCAGCGTCATTATTTGAGCAACACCCAAGCTTGAGAGATAGGGCCTTAACTATGTCACCCTTCCAGTCTTTGAGAACATGCCCAGCACCTGAAAGACCCAGATTGTCCCTACATGCACCATCAAAATTCAACTTGATGAAATTCTTAGGGGGAGAATGTCATCAAATAAGATTTCTATCGACTTTCATACTGTGAACAAAACAATTAGAATTGGGGAGTCTCAAGAAATTCCAAGATTTTAACATATTAGCATCCCAGGAAGAGAAAGCTAAAGATACACCACCCCTCATTAATAAATGTGAAGAGACCACCTCTGAAATTGCTTTCTCAACTTTACAAATGACTTGATCAAGAGAGCACTCTTCTTTTCTAAATAACCTATTGTTTCTTTCCAACCAAAGACTCCAAACCCCAAGACTAGGAGAGACAATCCAAAGGGCAGAGAAAGTTGAATTTTGATAAAGAGTAGGCCAAGATTAGAACAACTTCAAAACTGTATCTGGAAGAGCACCCAACCAACCCAATTTAACCAGTAGCCAGTACCAAACTTGAGAAGAAAAAGAATAGTTAAGCAAAAGGTGATTACTATCTTCATCCCTCTCTGAACAAAGAGGGCACAAAAAAGTTGAGCAATTTCAAGTTTAACAAGTCTGTCACTTGTAAGGATCCTACCCTTCAGGGCCAACTAGGCAAAAGCTCATGCCTTTGGAAGACATAAGTTACTCCAACATAATTTAAAAGGCCAAATTGAACAATCTATCATTTTCCTACTTATGATGCTTTGAAAGCCTTGCTTAACTGTGTATTTTCCTGACATAGAGGGAGACCAAATAATTTCATCACTTGCTCCTAAGATAAAAACCCTTCTATTCTTAAACACTTCCTTCAATAGATCTTTTTAGGAAGGGGATAAAGGAACATTAGATAAATCTTTCCACTTAGCACCCAAAGAAATCAAATTTAAGTCTACATCCAAATAGTCTCTAACTTTGATACCCCAAAACTAACTTAACACTTCTTTGGCCTCGTGCAATCCTACCATTTCTGAGAGAGGGGGGTAACTATTCCATGAATCATCCCAAAACAAGGCTAAGCATCCATCATGAATAATCCATAAAAGATAGGGGGAAATTACTTCTCTACAATCAACCATGAAATTTCAAATTTTAGATCCTGATTCTGGATTTTGAATAGTAAAAATTCTCACTGGATCAGCTGAATCTAAGTATTTAGCTTGTAGAATCTTACACCATTTGGCATCCAACTTCTCATACATTTGCCATACTAATTTTGCCCCAAGAGCTCGATTCTAGTCCTTAATATTGTGAATACCTACCCCTCCATATTGTTTTGGAGTACAAATCTTATCCCAAGATATCAAAGAAATTTTTCTACGAACAACTGATAATACTGACTTAATCAAGAGAATTCTACCTACAAAAGTTAGCCATTTACCTCTCCAAGTAGCAATTTTCCCTTTTATAATCTCAATTAGTCTCTTCCAAAAGCAACTTTTAGCATTCCCTTGAAAGAGAGGAATGCCTACGTATTTTGAAGGGAGTTCATCCACTTTAAAACCCAAATAGTTCAAAATTATCTCTTAACCAAGGAACTAGTATTAAAGAAAATCTTTGATTTGTCCTAATTTACTTTTTGGCCTAAAACTGAGCAATAAAGATCAATAACCTTTCTGATGGTTTGAGCTTCAGAAAAGGAAGGCTTCCCAAATAGTAGGGTATCATCAGCAAAAAGGCCATGAGTAATAGTAAAGGGGACTCTCGGAATAGAAACACCTTCCCATCGTCCTGTTCTATTTTGGAACTAGATAAGCCTACTCAAACCTTCAACAACAATGATAAACAGAGAAGGAGAAAGAGGGTCCCTTTGACGAATGCCTTGCAAGGATTTAAAAAAATCTAATGGGTACCCATTGATTAAAACTGAAAAACTTGCCCCTGAGATGTAAGAAAGGATCCATTTACACCATTTGTGAGAAAAGCCAAATTTATGCAAGACTTTTAAAAGAAAATCCCAAGATACCCTGTCATATGCTTTTAACATATCTAACTTGATCAGCATGGCTGAAAGTTTATGGTTATGAATAGAATGTAGGACTTCATGGGCTACCAAAGCCCCTTTAGTTGTTTCTTTACCTGGAACAAAACCTCCTTGCTCTTCAGAGATAATTTTTGGAATTAAAATTGATAATCTCAAGGAAATAGATTTAGTTATAATCTTGTAAAGAACATTACACAATGATATAGGTCTGAAATCTGCAAAAGATATTGGAACTGGCACCTTTGGAATAAGAGCAATAAATGTCGCATTGATTTCCTTCAAACCTGTACTATTTCTTTTGGCTTCTTTAACTGCTAACCAGACCTCCCTACCAATAAAATCCCAACACTTCTGAAAGAATAAAGGAGTGAAACCATCAGGACCTAGAGCCTTATCTAGATCAAAAGAGAATACAACATCCTTGATTTCTTCAGGTGAAATTTTTTTCATTAAATCTTTATTTTCTTCTTCACTAATTAGACTAGGAATATGCTATAACACCTCTTCCATATTAACTTCTAAATCATGGAGATCATTTTTAGATAGAAGTTTTTTGAAAAAATCAGTACCCTCCTTTTGAATCAATAATTCAACTTCTGTAATTTGGCTTGAAGAATCCTTGATGGACTTGATCAATTTTTTATGTCTTTTTACTATGGCTGATGAATGGAAAAACTTAGTATTTATGTCACCTTCTCTTAACCAGATCTCTCTAGATTTTTGCCTCTAGTAGATCTCTTCCCTTAATAATTCCTCAAGCTCAGTTTGACAGGATTTTGCACTTTCAAAGGAAACAAGGTCCATTCCAAATTGGATAATATGATCATTTAATTTAGCTAGTTGGTCCTGTATTTCTATTTTCTGCTGAAAGATGTTTCCAAACACTTCCTTATTCCAAACTCGAATCTTATTTCTGATAAACTTGAGCTTTTCATTTAATTGATATAGTCTTGAACCCGAAACAAAGGGAGCACTCTTCCACCAAGATTCTAAATTTTGTAAAAAGTTGTTGTCCCTAAACCACATATACTCAAATTTAAATAAATATCTTCTCTTCCTTTGACCCTTTGAAATACGAATATCTAGACTGATTGAAAAATGGTCTAAACCTGAAAAAGGAAGAATCTTAGTACAAGACACTTCACTTTCAAAACACCATTCAGGAGAAAACAAAAATCTATCCAATCTTTCAACAATTTTCAGGAAATCATTTCTTCTATTTGTCCATGTGAATCTACCATTTAAAACTGGGCTGTCCAAAAGAGAATTATTTGAGATAAAATCATTAAAATCTTCCATCACCTTAATTGTAGGAATGATACCCCCATTTTCTCAGAAAGACATGAAATAGCATTGAAATCCCCTCCTAAAAGAATTTTCTCTTCTTTTAAATTATCTAGAATAGCAGAAATTGAAAGGAAGCTAGGTGTGCGGAAATCGCTTCCTACACTAATCTAAGGAGGAGAGATGTATGCAAATTCAATTTAATTCTTACAACTACAGCAACATAGAACATCTAACAGAGATATAGCAGCAATACACATACACACAGAAAGTAGACAGAAGAGAGAGAGAGAGACAAGATATATGTGGGGAAAACCCTTACGGGTGAAAAACCCCACACTCCAAAACACAGCTCAAATGTATTACAGTAAACTATAACAGATTACAATATAGTTTCAGAGCCAATGCTCTTTCAGGAGTCTTCGAATGTCGAATCTGAAGATATTCCGGTAGCATAATAGTACTTGTACCAAAGTTGTCTATCTCCCATCCAAGCACCTATTTATATAGAGTTTACAAGGCAAATATGGAACCTTCTAGAGATGGGTGTCCATCTTGGACTCATGCCCCAAAACCCACGCTTAAGGACACTTGTCCAACATCCCATCCTGAAGTGGGTGCCTGGTCCCAAGATAGGTTACGACAGATGCTCTTACGCAACTTACAGCTGTCAGAGAATCTATCATACACTGACTAAAAATATCATATTCCTCTTACATGTCATAACCTCCCTTGACCACCCAAAGATGCCTTTCTCTCGTGCAAAGATGCTCACCAACACTTGTCATTAATTAAAAATAGGTTGAGGTTTCGGGGGTGTTCCCCCCGAGCCCCCACAAGGGCGCTGCCCCTCGACCCCGCCCTGTACTGCGACAGGGAGCACACCAGTGGCACTGCCCCTCAACCCCGTTAATTATTGAAGGGGGAAATTATGGCTGCCAAATTCGCCAAAATTTACCCTACTATATATACACAAGATGCTGACTATGCCAACTCAACATGGGATAAATAAATACAACATTAGGAATTTGCAAAGGTTGAGACACCTTAATTCCCAACAGAAATAGTATCCCAAAGATTCTTCTTATCATTAGCCGAGTTAGGGCCATAAATATTGAACATCCAAAAATTAAAATAAATGGAAGAGATTTTTGCCAATATGAAATTATGAGTTGAACAAATAAGCTTTGCATCACAAACTTTACTATTCCAAAGGACAGCTAAACCCCTTGAGGCCCCTACTACTGGTTCATGAATAAAATTCCACTTCTTCCATTTTGAAAAAATAATTTCAGCTTGTTCATATGAAAGTTTTATTTCTTGTAAACACACCACATCCATCAAGGAGGTATCAATTTGGCGCTTAATTAAGCACCTTTTGTTAGGGGCATTTATGCCCCTAACATTCCAAGAGAAGATCTTCATTGACCCCAGGGAGAGCAATGCACTCTTCCTGATCTTAAACAAGTTTCAAGGGTAGCTTGTATCCCTGCTTTTATTTCTTCTTGGGTTCTTGCCGACTTAGGAGGTCTACCTCTTTTCAAAGAAGGAGAAAGACAACATTTAGTATCTTTATTGTCTTGACGAGGTGTCTAAGAGATAGACAATGTTCTGTTGAAATCAAAAGCCTCAGATTCAGTGATAGTGCTATTTGGTTCCTTCATAATATTCTCCAACATGATTCTTTTCAACTCCTCAGCTTCCCCCTAAGAGTCCCCTTCAATATCACCAAAAGAGGTATCTTCCGTCATAACCTCATCTGCAATCTACTCAATTAAATCTGAACTTACTTTAAGAATGACCTCTAAAACAAACTTTTATGCCTTTGCTATCGAAAATTCATCTAGCTTTTCATTAAGAGCTGTTAATAATCCCTCTTTCCCACCGAGTTGATTCACTGAAATATCCTAAGTAATTTGTTCCCCTGGAATATTATTCATCCCTATTGTGTTCTCATTGATAATATTTGGAATGGTATTATGATCTATTAGATTCACCTGAGCAGATATAACTAGAAAGGAAAATTCAACATCCCCATTTTCTAAAGTCCTAATATCTTTATCAACCTGAGATAAGATTGGGTTCTCATTTAAATGAAGCTCCTGATTTATCAAAGTATCCATCGACAATTCCCTATTATCAGGAATTTCTCCTTCCTCTAGTCTGGTTTGACTTATTGGGGCTGAAACATCCTTGTTATTACCCAAATTGCTTATGTCATTCACAACATCTCCTATCCCATTCTCTGAACAAGCATTACCACTTCCAACCAAACTACCATCAATTTCCAAATTAACCCTTAATGCTTCAGACTGTATATTTTCTGAATCCTCGTATGCCTTCGAAACCCCCGAAGCATCAAATTCACAAATGGTTAGAGGATCCTCAAATACCAAACTTTGATCCCAGGAGCTTTTAGAAGTTTTTAACAAAACCCTAGTCGGGAAAGGAAAAGACATATTCATAAGCATACACATTCTTGCCAGTAATAGAGGATTTTTGAAAGTTAATAGATCATGATTCAGAAAAAACCCTATCTTTTGCACCATAAATCTGAGGATTTTCAAATCTCTATATTCCAACAGAAGGTTATAAGGTTGATCCAGAAAGGAAAAAAATTACCCTTATTTGCTACTGGGTCGAAATTTGGAACCCACTGTTGTAGAAACATTCCTCTACCATTATAAAACTAGGATTTAATTTTGAGAATAATATCTCTACTCTCCCCTGAATCAAAAATAGCTATGAAAAATCCATATCCCTTATCTAAATAAAAGAGTTTTGAAATCCCTTCCTAGTTCTATTTTTCCCATTGATATAAATCATTAAATTTTGGTGAAAGGTTCCAGATCTTACCTATTAGGGCATTTTGAGACAAATCCTTCACATGTGGAAAAAGTAGATCATCTGGTATTTGAATCTCGATCACCTTGTCCGTCTCTTTGAGGGACTCCTTTTGTACTTCCTTCCTGGGTGAGTGCAGGATCATGATGGGCCAAACACTACTCCTAAGTGGCAATGTAAATGTGAAAAACAGAAGATTAAGTAACTTCATGTCAAAAATTGAATGAGTTATATACACAATCTAGAAATAAGGTAGTAATAAAAGTTGCAATAAATTGAATGTAGTTTAACAGCTATTACTTTTTTTTGAAAATTTTAAAAATAGTTTGGTAAAAATTAGATATTTCAATGAAGCACTACTAAAATTTTCAGAAAAATGTAAAAAGTATGTGTTATTCCGGCCAACCTAAGTATGAGAAAAAGATAATGTTTTTCCTTCATGATTTGGATTTAAGTAAAAGACACATGAGTGGATGTGACGCATATTTTTTTGAATTTTTTAAGTAAATAAATAATTATTTATGAATTTTTTACTATGACTTTTTTAAAATATTAAAAATTAATTTTCCAGCCAACCTAACTTGGTCAAAAATATATGAAAATAATTTTTTAAAAATTTTAATGTATACCCAATAAATCCTAGAATGTGATGCATCTTTTGGATTTAAAAAAGGATTAATATGTTAAAAGTTATGGATGTTTTTCAATATGTATATCTATTGGGATATCAAACATAGTGTATACATAAAATTAATAATAATTACCTATTAAAATTATTATGAGGCTTATATTATATTTTTAGAATCTTAATAGCTTCCTCTATAAACCCTTTTCATTTGATTAAATTTAGTTCTGAAAAAGTCTGTCAGCTTCAAGGATGAAATTGTGGAAAATTTCAAGATAACACTAAATGGGTGGTTTTGCAAGTTTGTTTGCAAAGTTTTGGGACTCCAACTTGCCCAAATATGAGGTAATCCCAAGGAATTTTCAGAGGAAATCCATATTTTAGCTAGAAATATTAACACCCTTTCCATCCAAATCTAATTATTAGTCTAAATGTTAGCACTTTTTCATCGAGCAAGTTTTTTCTCCATTGCCATTGTTTTGCCCATCATGATCTCGCACTCACCCTCCTTCTCCAAATCTTCTTCTCAACTCTTCTTTCTCCAGATCCATTTTCATTTCGATAAGGCCTACAAAACCGTAAAGATCTAGATCAAAAACCCTCTCTTCCTTGCAGTACTATTCTCTAGGAAGATCGAAAAGGATGAAATCCTTTATCTGCAATCCTTTGTTTTGAATGATTTTCTGCCAAAACAGCTTTTCCATTCTTCCTCCCATAATGCTTAAATTGTCTTCCTTGATTTTGATGAAGCCGCTCCTCTGTTTGGATTTTCATAAAGTCATTAAATAGACTTTCTTGAGACTGTAGTAGTCTTCTCCACCTTTCTACATACCTTCGCAGTCACCAATCGGTCGCCATTAAAATACCCAGTTTGTTTGCTGAAGAGAAGATTAATTTTTGTTTCTTTCGGTGACTGCCTTTTCTCTGCTTCCTATCACTAGTTTCTTCTACTGCAAAAAAGTGATGTTTTTTCTCCCTTAGTCGCTCAAAAAAAGAAAGAATAATCTTCCATCTGCTCTCAATTGAATAATAATATTACCTATATATTTTTGTAAGATATCTTTACAAACTTCTAATGTATTCATTAAATCCCATAAATATATCTTTTCTTGATTATTTTGGAGTTATATAATAATGTCACACTTTGTACGTGTGCTTTTGTTGAAATCCTTTTTGAAGAAGTTATAATGAAGTTTGATGGTGTAGAGTTGGAAATTGCATACCCTTCATAATTTCTATAGTTTGCTCTCATTTATGTGTCCACTCTCATAGAATGTTTTAGGTCTCACTCAGCCACATGCATTATCCTTTTTACCTAATCCTAGTGCTAATGATGTCATTCTTTATGTTTTTGTTGAATTTTGTTTTATTTTTTGACATCTCACTTCATCAACTCCATTCTAATCACTTTTATTATTTTTGAGACTTGGTATACTCTACCACAACTTTAGATACATCTCCAAAATTGTGGATTCATCCCTTGAAAAAAAAAAAGTTATTGATGAAAATCCACAAGATAAAATTCTAACACAACTCAAATAACTTCTTTGCTGTAACTTAATGCCACATTTTCTTGAGAAAATTTCCTATTGGTTCATTATGGTTGCAACAATATTAAACCAATTGAAGTTTAAGATTTCAATTATCTCCTCTATCAGTTTTTTATTCACAAGTGTGAGGACCGCCCTTTTTACTCTGTTGTTATGACTATTTACATTACTGTTATTGTTACTTTTTATATTTGTGGGATAGCAGTTCCCGGAATTGTCAAACTATTAAACTTTCTTATGATTTCAGAAAAACTAATTGGGTGATGTTTGGATAAGTTTACATTTCAGAAAAGTTAATTAGGTGATGATGGAAAATTGTAATATGATTTCATTTATGTTAATTAGAACTATGTCATGATAATGCATGTTTTTAAGTTGCTTCGGCTATGATGATTATATGTGGATACTAATCTTGTAATTTAGTGTGCAGGATTTACTAATCGAACCACAGATTTCGGAGATCATTCCGCACCTTGTTATTTGTTATTCCCTGTTAAGCCGATCTGGTTCCACGAGGAACCAAGATCTCTCTGTGTTTGATGTGATGTTGTAATGTGGTCTTTCATATGGTCGAGTGGGTTAGGTTACCCTCATGTGACACTATTTTATGATTTGTGTTGTAAAAAGATTGAATTTGAATTTCTTTATTTTATTTAAATCTATGAGGCTTTTTCTTGTGCTTTACCTTGACCAGGGGTGTCTTGTATGGGTTAAAGTTGACCCTGGGTTATACCCCATGGGTCCAGGGGCCCATTTGGCATGGGTAACCCTTGAGTAACCTCCATCTAGTCATCTTAACTTTCCCCTGAAGTTAAGTGGCGAAAATTGGAGGTATGGAGGGGACATGATGGGTTGTACCAACACCCAACCCATCCCTCTTCAATCCCCAAGGTAAGAGATGACTACAAACCCATCCATTATTGAAGGATTGACTTGAAGTCACCCTCTCCATTAGTGAGATTCCCCCATGTGTTGTGGGGTCACCCATGTGAAGGAGGGAAGAAGAGGCATGGGTCACCTGTCTTTTACTCCTTTAACTCCTTTTATTTCTCCCATGCGTAAGAGAAATTATATGAGGAGAGGGATAAGGAGTACTCTAGGGATGGGTGAGTGACATAAGCCACCAGGACAGAATAGTGGTTTTGGGGAGAGTGAGGAGGTGACAAGTGTCACCTCCCCATTCCTCTAAACTGAAAAGAATTTGGGTTATTTGTTTCCAATTTTGGGATGAGAGGGAGTTAGTTGAATTTTGGGAGAGTTTTATTATTTTTGCCAATAATAGGAAAGTTAGCTTGGAGGAGAGGAAGGGAAGAGGGAGTTGGTGGCTAAGGTTGGAAGAGAACTCTGTGGAGCTCTGCACCAGTTTCATTCCAGGAGGGCTTTGTAAGGTTGGTTGGATTTTTACCTTTCTTTCGCATAGCTGAATGTGTATGTAAAGTGTGTGAAAGTTGCTTATTTGTTTGTGTTTAGATTTGTTTTCTGTGGGGTTTGTTGTCGGGTTGTTTGACAGAGCTTCTCCCACTTGGGAGAAATGCTCATCAAGTTTGGGGTAGGGGAGGAGAGATCTTCCTCGGGTGCATACCTGTTTCCTTCTTTTGGGATGTTGAAAGCCTTGAGGGCATGTATCTGTGACTGTATCTTTGACTTGAGAGTCAAATACAGGTTTCTTAAAAATTTGTGATCAAACTTGGTTTGAGGCCAAGAGAAATTTGTGTTGGTTAAATTATCTGTAGGGGTGACACTCTGGAGTCGAGTGTGTCCACTCTCCTGCCCCTTATGAAACTCACTGTAGTTGAGTTTTCGTGCTGTGTAATGTACCTATGGGTGTTTGTGTGCTTTGGGTTTGTTGTTGTCCCTGTTGTGAAGTGGAGTGCTTGAGTTTCCAGGTGTGAGTATGGTCTCCCTAGATCGGGGGTGACCCTCTTGCGGGTCTACGGAAGGGAGGAGAGCTAGATGAGTGGTGTTTTCTTCTTTGTTTGTCTTTGATACGCAGGTTTCCTCTTGGAGCTTATGGTTGGAGTTGGAGAAGTTATATTTATGAAGAAACAGTTTATTCTTCTTTGTCATGAGAATTAGATCATGTTCATTTCATAAGAGTTGAAGAGAGAGCACCTCTCTTGATATTGTTGTAACTATTGACACCCTGGGAGTGAAGGAAATCACCTCCCTGATCTTGTTATTGATGGACTTTTACTTGGTTGTTACAAGCTATCTTTTGTATGTTGTTTGGGAGAAGGAAGTTCATATCTCCCTTAGAGTGTGTAGAAGATGTGGAATGTTAGTTGTATGTGTCCATGGTTTAAAATTATCTCTTGCTATATGTAGTGGAAGAGTTAACTTTTCTGTATTATGAATGTTGTAAACAAATGCCTTAAATTTTCAAGTTAAGTTGCTTTGTAAACTTATTCTAAATAGCAATTTTATTGTGTTTAATGTGTTCTTGAAAAGAAGGGTTCCTTAGTTAATCTGATCTTGTATATGAAAATCAAGGATAAATTTGCTTAATTAGATGAAAATACAGTTTTACATGATTAAGTTTCTTTTTCCTTAAATAATGGTTTCAGTTATTTTGTGAAGTTTAGAGAAAGTCTAATATGTATTTACTTCTGTTGTCCAAGAGTTGAAATGGACATTTATTAATTGCAGAAATAAACTGATTAAAACTTCATTTCTTAAGTATATATATATATTCTTTATTGAATTTCTTATTTATCATTATAACAGAACATGGGAAACTGAATATATTGTTTAATTTGAGAAAATTAAGTGGAATTATGAAAATGAAATATATATATATATAATAATAATAATTGTTATTTATTTATCATTATAACAGAACATGGGAAACTGAATATATTGTTGAATTTGAGAAAATTAAGTGATATTATGAAACTGAAATATATATATATATATTGTTATATATCTATCATTAAATATTAATGATGCAAATTACACTCATGAAATTCGAAATAGAAATTAGAGGAGTGAAATTTGAGGTCGTTGTGTGTTAAAACACAGTCGAGATATTTCATGGTGGGCGGTGGGGAGTGAATCCCCACCGCAGTTTCCTTTTATGTATTGAGGTGTGGGGAGGGGCGGAGCCCCACCCACACCCCACATCGTGGGATGTGGGTGGGGCTCCGCCCCTCCCCACATCCCCCTGCCCTTTACACCCCGTGGAGCTCAAACTCCGCTGCCACCATTCCAAAAGCGCTGCCCCCGCCGCACCTTACACTCTGCGACCTCCGCGGAACCTCAAGCCCCGCCACCATCTATACTCCCCGCGGCCTTTAGACGTGGTCCTCCCTGCTTCGGCCGAGCCTGCCTCCGCCCACCACTGTCCATTGCAGCCTCCGCCGCCATGCCTCTTCCTCCCCTACATACAATACAAACTTCTTTCTCAATAATGAGTATTTAGGGTTTAAAACCCTATTTTATGTGTTGAACAAAACAATCCAAGGACTTATGTTATATTCCATGGTTTGGTTTTTATTTTATAAAGAGGAGAACCTCTTATAAATAACAACAATGGTATATAATTGTATATGTAAATATATATATATATATATATATATATATATAAATAGAAGATTTATACTAGTATAATAGATAGGTAACTTATTAAGATAACTTAATAATTGCAATAATAGTAATTATAATAAACAACAGTAATTATAACAACAGTAATTATAAATAGGAGAAATGTAATTGAGTATATATATGTTTATATATATATGATCTTATATATATATATATACATATAAATATATCGTTATATATTTATATTTTTTTTAATGATTACGACTTTCAGAGAGGCCGTTTTCTCTTAACGATAATAAGAGAGAATAAAATTATAATTTAACGAGAGCATAAAGGAATATACTGTATTACTCTGGAAAGAGTTTCTCGGAAGTTTCAACTATCAACGTAATTCAATAACCGGGAAAATGAAGAGGAAAATTACACGTCACCTTACTTAAAAGATCACTGGAAATAAACTTAAGAAGCCATCACAGACATTCCATGTGAGGCCATTTTAATCTCAAATGTAGTAAACGTCCATATAAGTAAACCTGTAAGAGAGTCAGAAGAAGAAAAACTAACATTGGAAAACACAGAGGAGAAAATGCGCGACATTTCCCACATGGGATAAGAGAACTAAGTTGATGGACCCTTCCGTTAATTTTACTTAGGAACAAGTTTAATTAATACAAATGAAGAGGAGAAACCTAGATCGGAGAAGACTAGGAGACCGAGTCTAGCGAAGTAGTAAACCAGCCTATGCGACCTGGACCATCCGGAAGTTAGGATTAATGTCAATAATAGATACAGTGATAACCCTGATTGATGTGAAATATGAAGAAAGGTCCGGATAAACATAAAGAAAGCATAGAAACCAAAAGAGAGAGAGACTGAAATATAAACAAACTAAATTATCAGAGAAATAGTTAAGGTGAGCGCGATAAAAATACAATCAAAATTAAAACCCAGAGAAAAGGGAAGAGAGAGCAAACGAACCGCCTTGTTGAGAATGCTAAGTCGAAGGAGGAGTATATTTTAGGAAGCAAGAGAGGAGACAGACAACCGTGCCTTGCTGAAAAATGACTCAATAGGGAGATCACGAGTCGGTTTAGTCAGAATAAGGCGTCGTGGGACGTTGTTAATCTATCAATGAACCACGTGCATAATATAGTGTTGAGTAATTCCCACTTACGCCGTAAGGCGTTACGCTGCCAGAATTTGCCGAGATTTAGATTTAGGAACCTTGATAATATAAACCTTGTAGAGACGTGAACGGCGTCGTAGAGACCCCCTTGTTGGTCTGCTCACGTCCGGTTGCACGCAATTGTACTTGTACCCCGCCGACAACTGTAGTGATTTCGCCTTGAGCGAACACCACCGAGCAGGCTTACGCATGCGAGGGGGTTTTTAGGGAAGCGTGAGAAAATTTTTTGATATCTCGTGTCATAACCACATGACAGATGTGGCTATGACACGTGTGATGTGTGTTGTGACCACATGGAAAATGTGGGCATGACATTTGGTATCAGAGCCAAGTTTAAACACTGGGCGTATTTGGGCACATTATTATTCCGCAACTTTGGCTAATTAGTTTCTACCTTGTTTTGTAGGATGCCTCCCCGACGTGTTTGACGAGCGTGATCATGCCACACAGCGTCTATCGAGGTGCACAGCGATTCCTCAGCCGAGGGACTGGCACCCGTAGTTACAGTAGCACCACCTGCACCACCTGAACCACAAGCACCACTAGTACCACAGGCGACACCAGTATTGGATATAGGTCCACAGATCTTACAGGCACTACAGGCTATGTTAGACAGGTTACCGCCAGTGATTCCTGAGCCACGTGTAGAGCCTCGTGTTGATCCGTGAGAGGAGCCATGTAGGGAGCCACGTGCCGAGTCACGTATTGAGCCATGTGAGGAGCCCCGTGTTGATCCACTAGAGGTGCCACGTGTGGAGCCCTTCGTTGAGATTCCTGACACAACAGTAGAGGAGGTAGGGTCAGCCTCCCGAGCACGGAGCAGGAGTCCTCCGAGACCTTTGAGACGAGATGAGATCCAGAGGGCAGAACAGGTTCATCATGGATTGTATGAGGATGGTGTGGAAGAGCCAGTTGTGAGACTTAGAGACAGAGGGGACCCCATCAGAGACCTACTTAGGCTCAACCCACCCACTTTCACAGGTACTACAGAGGGAGCTGTGGCTGAGGCTTGGCTGATTAGCTTAGACAGGTGTTTCGCTTTGTGACCTTATGGAAGCAACACGAAAGCACGAGTGGCAGTCCATCTTCTTAAGGATGCAACAGCTACCTGGTGGCGCACAGAGGAGTGCAAGCGCCGACTTTCCGTGGATACACTCACATGGGACATCTTCATAGAGCGCTTTAATGCGCGATATTTGTCAAAACATTATAGACAGCGCAGGATCGATGAGTTCCATGATTTACAGCAGAGGGGACTCACTGTTACTCAGTATGAGAGCCGATTCATTGAGCTTTCTCGTTACGCGGAATACCTCCATGACGAGAAGATCTTGATACACAAATTCATCAGAGGGCTGAATCACGGGATAGCAGGACCAGTTCGTATGGCAAATCCTCAGACCATGAGCGAGGCTATTGAAAAGGCCCTTATATCAGAGGAAATTCAGGGACGGGGGCAGAATGCACGCCTGCAGTATCAGGATCGTAATCCCCAACAACAGCAGAATTTTCGAAGGCCTCAAAACACAACACAGAAAGGAGGATATATCCCTTCCTCATTACCTCCTAGGCCTCCACAGCAGCAGCAACATCAGCAAAAATCTAAATTCCAATAGAGGGGTCAGGGAGGACAGAATCGTGGATGGCAGCAGCAGGGTCCACGCAGAGATCAGAGACAACAGGGTTCATCGGCAGGATCCGCGAGGTCCCAGCAGTCTTACAGAGGCTCACAGGGGTCTACGGGATGGACTGGGCAACAACAGTCGGGCAGAACACAGTCAGGGCAGTTACAGGCTAGAGGACCATGTTATGTGTGTGGTGGGGCAGGGCATCTGGCTAGAGAGTGCCCGCAGGGATTTACAACAGGGGGACAGCCTCGATCAGGAGGATCTAAGCAGACCGTAGGTGACGTGGGCAGATCCCACCACATGTTTGCAGCGGTTGATAACCGCCAGGCTGATTTCCAGGCTTCCGTCATCGAGGCAGCAGGTACGATTGGAGACTTCCCCATCTCGATCCTTTTTGACTCAGGAGCTACTGACTCCTTTTTGTCTACATCATTAGTGGAGTGTTGCAGGCTAGTGGCTTCTAGGCAAGACATTAGGTGGGAAGTTGAGTTGGCCTCAGGGGCCAGGATGTTAGTAGATACCTTGGTTAAAGACTGTGAGATCACATTGGGATCATTCACCACAACATGCGACCTTAGGATTATGCCGTTAAGATCCTACGATGTAGTTCTGGGTATGGATTGGCTTGCGGCACATAGAGCCAAGCTTGACTGTCGCCAGAGGACGATTAGCTGTTTAGACGATCATGGTTCGCTGGTTGAGATAGTGGGCATTCAAAAGCCCATGGCTGTTCGTATGATATCCGCTCAGCAGCTTAAGCGCTGTATGCGAAAGGGATGTCAAATGTTTGCCATCACGGTCAGTGATAGAGCAAAGGATGAACCTGAGGCTACTTTAGATCATCACCCTGTCCTTAGAGAGTTTGCTGATGTATTTCTGCCAGAATTACCAGGTATGCCTCCACGCACAGAAGTGGACTTCCACATCGACTTAGTGCCGGGTGCAGAACCGATATCCCGTGCACCTTATAGGATGACTACACATGAACTCACTGAACTTAAGCTGCAGTTAGAGGAATTACTTGAGAAGGGGCACATCTGACCTAGCATTTCGCCATGGGGTGCACTGGTTATCTTCGTGAAGAAGAAGGATGGGTCTCTTCGTTTATGTATGGACTACAGGCAGTTGAACAAGGTGACGGTGAAGAACCGTTATCCTCTGCCTAGGATTGACAACCTTTTTGATCAGATGCAGGGAGCCAGAGTGTTCTCAAAAATTGATCTAAAATCTGGGTATCACCAATTGCGCATCACGGAGGCAGATATTCATAAAACTGCTTTTCAAACCAGATATGGCCATTACGAATTCACAGTGGTACCCTTCGGGTTGACGAACGCTCCTGCAGTGTTCATGAGTCTCATGAACGGGGTGTTCCGTACTTACCTAGATCGGTTCGTGATCATATTTCTAGATGACATTTTGATTTATTCACGGACTGAGGAGGAGAATGTGGAGCATTTGCGTCAAGTTTTGCAGCAATTATGAGAGCAACAGCTTTATGGCAACTTGGCGAAGTGTGCCTTCTTCAGGACAGAGGTGCAGTATTTGGGACACATTTTATCAGGCGATGGCATCTCCGTAGATCCATCTAAAATCAGAGCAATTCAGGAGTGGCCGGCACCCACCAACATGACAGAGGTCAGAAGCTTTATGGGGTTAGCTGGGTATTATCGTTAGTTTGTCGAGGGCTTCTCCAGGATAGCACATCCCATTACTTCCCTTCAGCGAAAAGGGAAGGGTTTAATGTGGACCGAGCAGTGTAAAAAGGCCTTTGGAGTCCTCAAGGAGCATCTTACCAGTGCTCCTATTTTAGCGGTTCCAGAACCTGCAGAGGAGTTTGTTGTTTGCATAGATGCATCATTAGAGGGTTTAGGAGCCGTGCTTATGCAGGGTGGTAGAGCGATCGCATACGAATCACAGAAACTAAAGACACATGAGTTAAACTACCCTACTCACGACTTAGAGCTTGCAGCAGTTGTTCATGCTTTGGTCCGCTGGAGACACTTCCTCCTAGGTCGACACTTTGAACTCCATTCGGATCATCATAGTTTGCAGTATATTTTTACACAGCCAAATTTGAACGCCCGCCAACGGCGTTGGATGGAATTCCTATGCGAATACGACTTCGATGTCCACTACATCAAAGGGAAGGAGAACGTGGTCGCTGATGCTTTGAGTCGAAGGCGCCACGAGATCCTAACCCTGACCTTGAGGGTGGACTTGAAAGATCGCATCTTACAGCATCTACCAGAGGACGAATGGTTTCTTAATGTACAACAGGCATTACTAAATCAGAAGGCCCTTGAGGGCAAATTTACAGGATATACCCTTGAGTCTGATGGTATGCTTCGACATCGGTAGCGCATCTATGTACCCCATGCGGGTAATCTTCGTACAGTAATCCTATCAGAGGCTCATAGAGCACCCTATGCAGCACACCCAGGAGTGAAGAAAATGCATGCTGACTTACGATAGCTTTATCATTGGGCTGGGATGAGGCGTGACATTGCTAAATTTGTTGCTCGTTGCCTAGAATGTCAGAGGGTCAAGGCCGAACATCAGCATCCAGCGGGACTGTTGTACCCTCACGAGATACCTGAATGGAAATGGGACACCATTTCTATGGATTTTATCGTTGGTCTACCTATGTCATCACGTCGCCATGATGCTATTATGGTGACAGTTGACAAGCTGACCAAAGTGGCACATTTTTCACCAATATGCACAACATACAATGCACCATCAGTGGCAAAGGTGTTTCTGGATCAGATTGTTAGACTTCATGGGGTACATCGCGGCATTATATCTGACAGAGACTCCGTATTTACTTCATCATTCTAGAGAGCCTTACATCAGGCGTTGGGCACACAGCTCAACTTCAGTTCAGCCTATCATTCAGAAACTGACGGACAAACAGAGAGAGTTAACCAGGTGTTAGAAGACATGCTTCGCATGTATGTGATGGACCATCAGTCTAGATAGGAGGAGTACCTATATCTAGTTGAGTTCGCCTACAATAATGGGCATCATAGCTCGTTGGGTATGCCTCCTTTCCAGGTGTTATATGGCAGACCATGCAGAACACCTTTGAGTTGGGATCAGATAGAGGACAGAACGGTCATCGGTCCAGAGATAGTTCAGAATATGGAACAACAGGTCAGACAGATTGGACAGAGACTTCGGGAAGCACAAGACAGGCAGAAGAAGTATGCCGATGCTAAGAGGACAGACCGAAGCTTCTCTATGGGGGAAAGGGTATTTTTGAGAGTGCGACCGCACAAGAGTCCAATCCATTACGGGAAGGGCTCTAAGCTTGCACCTCGATTTGTAGGACCTTTCGAAATCTTGGAGCAGATAGGACCAGTAGCCTATCGTCTAGCCTTGCCAACTAGCCTGTCACGTATTCACGATGTATTTCATGTATCAGTTTTACGTCAATATATTTCTGACTTATCTCACGTGTTGGATTGGAGTGCTCTTTAGGTAGAGGCAGACGGACAGCTGGCGCTGGAGCCAATTCGTATATTGGCTCGTCGGACGCTGGCCCTTCGAGGTCGAGAGTCGGACCAGGTTAGAGTCCAGTGGGACCTATACGACGAAGTCATTGCAACATGGGAAGATGCAGAGAGACTGAAGACCCTTTATCCTCACCTTTTTGACGACTTCCAGGAGGAAGTTGTTGATAACTGAGAGGGGGGGTGAATCAGTTATCCTAATTGTTTCTTCTTTTGAACTTTCTTATTAATCAAAGCAGCATTGAATTAAACAAACAAACATTATCATGAAATGAGAAACACATGACACAGTATTTTTGACGTGGAAACCCGGTTAAGGGAGAAAACCACAGGGTGATTAACCCAAAGATTATTCTCTGTTAGAAGAATAAGGAGTTACAAAAATGGCACTTGCCAATTAGGGCTCACTGCCCGAGCACACTGCTCACAAAGAGGCCCACTGCCTACAAGGAGACACACTGTCTACAAAGAATGTTATACAATATTTGAACTGATTGGAAGCACCTACATATGCTAGGGTTCAGTTCCGGTTAGGCTCAGTACACTGATCTACTGCACTTCATCTTTCCTCTGTTCTTTATTCTGCTATCTTATCACATACCGGATCTTTCTTACTACTTCTGCTCTAATCTGTACTTTTTCGCATATACTGTCCCACTCTCACACTTTTCACAACTAAATCCATCCTCTATATATATCCGCATAGGTAATTTCATCACCTTTCTAGTTGGCATCCGGAACAGTCTGGTTTCTTACAAGCTCTGTTCTGTCGGCTGAATCCTTGCTCACCAAGCAATGTGGATCAAGCATATACTTGTAGATATCATTAATCATGTTGGCCAAACATGATTCATGCCTTCACAACCTTTACAATCAATAGTAACATATCCGGAAAATATTCTGATGCTCTGTCAGTCAGTTCTTCCTTCTATTCTCATTGTCTTTCAGGAATCCGGTACTCAGCTATTCATATCTTTTTCTTTGTCCATCACCGGAGGCTAAATACTTGGAATATACTACTCAAGGTAGTCCTCTTGACTTCCCCAAATCTGCACTACACCAAGACACTTCCTCTGAGAGGTCCAGACCAATCTGTCGGACCTTGCCACATGCTCTGTTCTTGTTCACCGGACCACAACAGTTCTTCATCCTGACTTCCGGTAGAGGCACACCATGACTTGTGGATATGTGGGGTGACCTTTGTTGCCATCAATGACAACAACCATGAATCCATATAGTGTCTCTTGCCAACAATCTCCCCCTTTGGCATTGATGGCAATACTTAGTGAAAAATGACTAAGTGTTGACACTATGCTCCCCCTTTGCTGATGCTCTATCTTTATATACAATTTCTGGAACTCCCCCTTAGTTGGATTCCTCATTTTTCACTACTCCTAACTCCCCCTTTGACATCAATAGCAAAGGGTAGGGTCCGCACACCAAAATTTTCAAAAATTTTCTATACATAGCCGCATATTTACATACTCACATGAACTGAAGAATGTCTGCAAAAGATGTCTTCAGTTGGATCAGTTCTGTAGCCCAACTTTGCTTCATTCTATCCAAAATTGAAATGTGACCACTCAACAAAAATGCAAAAGCTTCTGCCCTTTTGAGATCTGTCGGATCATTTGTTTGGGCGGTAGTTTGAGCATCACTGATGGCCTCATGTATAGTTTCTAACTTAGGGATTATAATCCTTCTAAGTTCTCCCATCCGGTTAGTGATATTCTTCCTTTCCTTCTCAAAGTTCTTTATTGCATTTGTGATTGCAATAGTTTGACATTCTTGATTTACTATGGAAGAGAGAGGATCAAAACTTTGAGACAAACTTTGTAGTTTGTCCTGTTCCGCTTTTATTTTCTTATCTATTTCTACTGTTGCCTTTGACCAGGAGATACAAAATTTGTAAATATCACCGCCATCCTTAAGAGCATTTTCTAAGCTCTTTATTCCAATACTCATATTTCTCCTATCGTTAGAAATTAATCCTAATACTTCTGAAAATCTTTTATCCAAAAATTCCTTCCGGACCTTTTCTTCAGCTGATTTTTCTAGAGAATCAAAATGTGTATCAACACTGCTGACTAAGGTTTTGAGATTACCGGAAGAGGAGGCTGTCGGATCTATCTAGATTGATGGCATAATCTTTACAAGCACTCCGGAAGCAGCCTCTATCAACTCACAGTCTTCCATATGAGACTTTAGGAGTTTTTCATTTGCCTTGGCATTTGCAAATGAAGCTATCTTCATTGTTTGTACCGGAGAGAGAGAGAGTCAAAGTCGAATGGGCCTTTTAGAAGCTCCGGTTCATCAATCTCTAAAGTTTCTTGGCTTAGAAACTTTTGAACAGTTTGTGCAGTGTCTCTTGCCGGAGACAGATGTTTCTTTTCTTCTGCAGTTTTGTCCTTAGGAGTCTTATCTCCTTCCACATTCTTACCACTTACAGTTGTGGTTTTTTCTGTTGGATTTTTCTCTTTCTCTGCATCCTTGGTGCTGTCAACCTCTTTTTCTTTTTCTGCTGCTACTTCCTCCTGTAATTTTTCTTCTTCTTGGGATCCGGAGACTGTAGGAGAAGTTGGAGAAGAGATGTTAGTCTGTTCAAGTGGCACTTCTTCCGGAGCAGATGATGCAGCTGTTTCTACACTTAAGTCCTCTGTAATAGGAATGTTGAACCTTTTGAATGTATTCCAGAGGATCTCTTCAGTGTCCTTGGCTACTTTGTCGGTCTCACCAAGCATAAGCTGATTCATCCTTGCTTTGCTTTTGAATTCATCCTTGCAGTCCTTGAATATCATGTTCATGGTTTTGTGATCAATTGAGGGATATAGCTGAATAGCTATCTGTTCCCTGATCTCAAGGTCTTTTGCCATGGCATTGTTCTTTCTTATCTCTAATTCCATCTCTAGGCTCTTTGGGATTTCAGAGATAATCTCAATAAAAGCTTTATTGTAGATGTTCAAGTACCTTATTATAGCTTCTTGCAGGATCTTTTGATCTGCCTCATTGTAGTCATCATAGAATTCAGCCACCGGTAGAAGGTTCCCATCCACAGTGACTGATTTGACTACACTGTCTAGAGACAGGGTGGGCTTTTCAAAAAATTCTTCTGTCATTTCTTCCTTGTCTCAGCCAGAAGAGGGTTTACCAGATCCTTTCTTTTTCTATTTCTTTATTTCTTTCACTCCCTCATCTGACTCAGTTTCTTCTTCATCCTTTTGGCTTTGATAAGCTCTTGAGGCTTTTGTCTTGGATCTCTTACCGGATCCCTGGACTTCCGGTTTTGAGCTTTTGGTTTTGATAGGTGTGGATCCTTTAGATGATCTGGTCCGGGTTGAGGATTCCACCGGAGCACTTTTCTTGCTTTTCTTTTCTGCCTCTTTCTTTTCTTCCTCAGATTTTCTTCTCTTTTCCCGGCTAGCATCAAGTGCCTCTTTTGAGATGCCTAGGCCTTGAGCAATGTGCTCTACTTCTTTTCTCACCTTCCTCTTTATCTCAGGTTCCCTGAGTTCTACATGTATCTTTACACTCAGCTCCTCAAAGGTTCCAAACCTTTCTGCCTTTGGATCTTTGGGTTGACTTAGCATGTGTTGAACATGCAGCTCCACTATTTGTTCATCCACTTCATACCCCATGGGCATGATCCATACAGTTCTTGGTTCTACTGCCTCCATTAGACACTGATCTGTTTCTACCATGAAGCATACTGTGTCTTTGTACTTTTCAACAAGGGATTGGGGTATTCTCTCTCTTGCATGCATCATGCTTTGGAAGTTCTTGAAATATCCCCATAGAGCTGTATTTCTTGCTTTAGCATCCCCAAGTCCGTGCAAATAGTCTCTGATTTGGATGGCAACCGGTCTATCATTCTGCCATATCCATCCACTGGATCCGGGAAGCTCATTCATGTAGTAAAAGAAGAGACAAAGGATCAGATTGCCATACTTGAAGGAGTTTTTCTTGTCCTTCTTAATCTTCTACAGATTTTCAAAACGTTGGTTTACAAGAAGCTCACACAAGTCATAGTCTGCATTCTCCTTTAACATTTGATAAGCTGTGTAGATTGCAGTTCCCGGTACTGAATTTTCCCTACTGGAGTGATAGATTTTGTAACCAATTATCATAGATGCAAATTTGACATCCAGTTCAGTGATGTCATCAACTGTCATAGCTCTTTTGTCAAACTTGGATCCGGTTGCATCACTAACTCTCTAATTTTTGACAGACTTGAGAACAGGTAATCCACCAGATGAGTGCAGACTAGTTACAGCCCTAATTGCATCTTTGGTGATCTTGAAGGGCTTGTTCAACCATAGGAAGTTGTCATGTACTCTACTTAGTACATACCGGACCCATTCATCTTCTTCAAAATAGGGGAAATGAATGCACTGTGCAAAGTGTTTGTCCCGGATGGCTTTGTACTGAGGTTTGATCTCAAAGGAGTCATCTATCAATTGTTTGTGATAGATATCCATCAGTTTTGATTCTCCAAAGTCTTCAAAATTCGCATGGATGTAAACCCTAATGTCTTCCGTATGCAATACACCATGTGGAACACTAGAGAAGGCTCCTAGTGGATCTACCTCCAAGGATTTGTAAGGATGTTTCTTGAATGTGGGACGAGGTCTATCAGAGATCTTAACTATATTCGGAGTAGCCATTTTTCAAAGATTTGCAGGGAGATATTGAAAACGAAAAATACCTTATGCGCCTTCGGTTATTTGGATTGATTTCTGTATGTAGTAACTTCTGTAGGTGATCTTCAGTGAACTTGATGAATTTTGTCGCAGAGCTCCGCTTTTCGCTTCTTCTTGGGTGTGGAATGATCAAGTGATTATTGAGAAATCCCTTATATTGTTTCGCAAACCCTAATATCTGTTTGCAATAAATGCTCCACCTATATTATTCCGGTTGGCCTTATCCGGATAGCTTGGAGTATCCCGGATCAGTCCTGATCTATGAACATCATGCGGATCTTTCAATCATGAATAAATCAAGATGACACATTACAAGAACATCCCAAACATTCTGTCCAGTTTGTAGAGTAAAATAGTGTACTTCCGGATCTCTCCGGACCCTTTTGTAGTCCTCTGTCATTCCGGAGCATCTCCCGGAATAGGTCTTACTTGATGGATCACAACTTCTTTACATCTTCATGCGGACCTCTGAAATCTTGTCTGGATCATCTTAGGACATATATCTTCAAACCCTTTACTCCGCATTTTGTGTCATATCCAGCATCACTTGATTGGCTGGGGGAACAGGATTTTCTTTGAGTCTCCCCCTGAGCCAGAGCTCACTTTTTAATTTCCGGAAGGAATATCAGCACCAGAATCTGGTGCGGATCCAGTTTCTATATTCTCTAAACTTTTCTTTACCCAAATCTTGCTCATCTGATTCCTAATTTCATCCGCATTCATCTTTTGTTTACCCTTGTCTTGATTCTGATTATACACCGGACCTCTTTTGTCCTAATTCTTGTTTCTGCAGACTTTAGCATTATGACCGGACCTATTACAGATTTGGCAAATAACATTTCTTTGCATATTTGACTGATAACCTTTTGATCTGCATTGATTAGCCATATGACCAACTCTATTGCATGTAAAGCATCTACCTTTGAATGATTTGTTTACTTGCATATTTCTGCATTCATGAGACTTGTGTCCATACCTTTTGCAGTTAAATCACTGTCCGGAGAAGGATGGATTAGTTTGATTCATTCTTTTTCTGCACTGATTAGCTTTGTGACCAAAGTGATTGCAGCTGTGGCAGTATCCATTGAAAGATGGATATCTTTGAGCATTGGGCTGTCTTACCGGAGGTCTCCCAGGCCTATTCCTTGGATTTTCTGATCCAAAATTCTTTTGACCAGATCCGGAGCTTTCTCCTTTCTCATATCCCAAACTGTACTTGTCATCTGTCTTCTTTTGACTTGCAAGAAGTACTTCAAGTTGGGCAGAGCTTATCTTGAATTTTTCTTTATATTCATTTGCTGTTTGAAGATCTCTTTTGAGAGAGACAATTTGATTCTCAAGTTTTTCTTCATTATCTTTGGCATCTTCAAGATCAGATTCAAGATGTCTGATAATCCTGTCCATCTGGTGGCATTCTTCTGATTTCTCTTTAAGAGATTGTCTTCAGCTTTTCTTTTTTCTTCAATCTCTTGAGTAAACTTTATAGTTCCTGATTCCATTTCATGTCTTAACATAATGACTTCTTTTGATAACTTTTCACATAACTTGGTTTTCTCAGTCAATTCTTCATTTGTATTGCTTTCTTCAGTTTGGCTTGCCAATTGTTGGAGCAGCTCCTTTCTCTTTTTCATAGAGAGACTTAATTTGTCTTTTAGTTTTCTCATGAATTCATCAGCCTGTTTGAGTCTTTCCTTTAATTCATTGACTTCAGAATTTGACTGTTCAAGATCCTCAAGGGCAGTCTTGAGTTGCTCCCTTAAACCATATACATCCATTTGAATTCCCAGATCTTCCTCAAGCTGTTAGGCTCTATAAGGAGGAACCTTACTCTGATACCAATTGTTGATAACTGAGAGGGGGGGGGTGAATCAGTTATCCTAATTGTTTCTTCTTTTGAACTTTCTTATTAATCAAAGCAGCATTGAATTAAACAAACAAACATTATCATGAAATGAGAAACACATGACACAGTATTTTTGACGTGGAAACCCGGTTAAGGGAGAAAACCACGGGGTGATTAACCCAAAGATTATTCTCTGTTAGAAGAATAAGGAGTTACAAAAATGGCACTTGCCAATTAGGGCTCACTGCCTGAGCACACTCCTCACAAAAGAGGCCCACTGCCTACAAGGAGACACACTGTCTACAAAGAATGTTATACAATATTTGAACTGATTGGAAGCACCTACATATGCTAGGGTTCAGTTCCGGTTAGGCTCAGTACACTGATCTACTGCACTTCATCTTTCCTCTGTTCTTTATTCTGCTATCTTATCACATACTGGATCTTTCTTACTACTTCTGCTCTAATCTGTACTTTTTCGCATATACTGTCCCACTCTCACACTTTTCACAACTAAATCCATCCTCTATATATATCCGCACAGGTAATTTCATCACCTTTCTAGTCGGCATCCGGAACAGTCTGGTTTCTTACAAGCTCTGTTCTGTCGGCTGAATCCTTGCTCACCAAGCAATGCGGATCAAGCATATACGTGTAGATATCATTAATCATGTTGGCCAAACATGATTCATGCCTTCACAACCTTTACAATCAAAAGTAACATATCCAGAAAAGATTCTGATGCTCTGTCAGTCAGTTCTTCCTTCTATTCTCATTGTCTTTCAGGAATCCGGTACTCAGCTATTCATATCTTTTTCTTTGTCCATCACCGGAGGCTAAATCCTTGGAATATACTACTCAAGGTAGTCCTCTTGACTTCCCCAAATCCGCACTGCACCAAGACACTTCCTCTGAGAGGTCCGGACCAATCTATCGGACCTTGCCACATGCTCTATTCTTGTTCACCGGACCACAACAGTTCTTCATCCTGACTTCCGGTAGAGGCACACCATGACTTGTGGATATGTGGGGTGACCTTTGTTGCCATCAATGACAACAACCATGAATCCATATAGTGTCTCTTGCCAACAGAAGTACCGTCTTAGGGGGAGAGGATGTGAGGACTGCCCTTTTTACTCTGTTGTTATGACTATTTACATTACGGTTATTGTTACTTTTTATATTTGTGGGATAGCAGTTCCCAGAATTGTCAAACTATTAAACTTTATTATGATTTCAGAAAAACTAATTAGGTGATGTTTGGATAAGTTTACATTTCAGAAAAGTTAATTAGGTGATGATGGAAAATTGTAATATGATTTCATTTATGTTAATTAGAACTATGTCATGATAATGCATGTTTTTAAGTTGCTTCGGCTATGATGATTATATGTGGATACTGATCTTGTAATTTAGTGTGCAGGATTTACTAATCAAACTACAGATTTCGGAGATCATTCCTCACCTTGTTATTTGTTATTCCCTGTTAAGCCGATCTGGTTCCACGAGGAACCAAGATCTCTCTGTGTTTGATGTGATGTTGTAATGTGGTCTTTCGTATGGTCGAGTGGGTTAGGTTACCCTCATGTGACACTATTTTATGATTTGTGTTGTAAAAAGATTGAATTTGAATTTCTTTATTTTATTTAAATCTATGAGGCTTTTTCTTGTGCTTTACCTTGACCAGGGGTGTCTTGTATGGGTTAAAGTTGACCCTGGGTTATACCCCATGGGTCCAAGGGCCCATTTGGCATGGGTAACCCTTGAGTAACCTCCATCTAGTCATCTTAACTTTCCCCTGAAGTTAAGTGGCGAAAATTGGAGGTATGGAGGGGACATGATGGGTTGTACCAACACCCAACCCATCCCTCTTCAATCCTCAAGGTAAGAGATGACTACAAACCCATCCATTATTGAAGGATTGACTTGAAGTCACCCTCTCCATTAGTGAGATTCCCCCATGTGTTGTGGGGTCACCCATGTGAAGGAGGGAAGAAGAGGCATGGGTCACCTGTCTTTTACTCCTTTAACTCCTTTTATTTCTCCCATGCGTAAGAGAAATGACATGAGGAGAGGGATAAGGAGTACTCTAGGGATGGGTGAGTAACATAAGCCACCAGGACAGAATAGTGGTTTTGGGGAGAGTGAGGAGGTGACAAGTGTCACCTCCCCATTCCTCTAAACTAAAAAGAATTTGGGTTATTTGTTTCCAATTTTGGGATGAGAGGGAGTTAGTTGAATTTTGGAAGAGTTTTATTATTTTTGCCAAAAATAGGAAAGTTAGCTTGGAGGAGAGGAAGGGAAGAGGGAGTTGGTGGCTAAGGTTGGAAGAGAACTCTATGGAGCTCTGCACCAGTTTCATTCTAGGAGGGCTTTGTAAGGTTGGTTGGATTTTTACCTTTCTTTCGCATAGCTGAATGTGTATGTAAAGTGTGTGAAAGTTGCTTATTTGTTTGTGTTTAGATTTGTTTTCTGTGGGGTTTGTTGTCGGGTTGTTTGACAGAGCTTCTCCCACTTGGGAGAAATGCTCATCAAGTTTGGGGTAGGGGAGGAGAGATCCTCCTCGGGTGCATACCTGTTTCCTTCTTTTGGGATGTTGAAAGCCTTGAGGGCATGTATTTGTGACTGTATCTTTGACTTGAGAGTCAAATACAGGTTTCTTAAAAATTTGTGATCAAACTTGGTTTGAGGCCAAGAGAAATTTGTGTTGGTTAAATTATCTGTAAGGGTGACACTCTCGAGTCGAGTGTGTCCACTCTCCTGCCCCTTATGAAACTCACTGTAGTTGAGTTTTTGTGTTGTGTAATGTACCCATGGGTGTTTGTGTGCTTTGGGTTTGTTGTTGTCCCTGTTGTGAAGTGGAGTGCTTGAGTTCCCAGGTGTGAGTATGGTCTCCCTAGCTTGGGGGTGACCCTCTTGCGGGTCTACGGAAGGGAGGAGAGCTAGATGAGTGGTGTTTTCTTCTTTGTTTGTCTTTGATACGCAGGTTTCCTCTTGGAGCTTATGGTTGGAGTTGGAGAAGTTATATTTATGAAGAAACAGTTTATTCTTCTTTGTCATGAGAATTAGATCATGTTCATTTCATAAGAGTTGAAGAGAGAGCACCTCTCTTGATATTGTTGTAACTATTGACACCCTGGGAGTGAAGGAAATCACCTCCCTGATCTTGTTATTGATGGGCTTTTACTTGGTTGTTACAAGCTATCTTTTGTATGTTGTTTGGGAGAAGGAAGTTCATATCTCCCTTAGAGTGTGTAGAAGATGTGAAATGTTAGTTGTATGTGTCCATGGTTTAAAATTATCTCTTGCTATATGTAGTGGAAGAGTTAACTTTTCTGTATTATGAATGTTGTAAACAAATGCCTTAAATTTTCAAGTTAAGTTGCTTTGTAAACTTATTCTAAATAGCAATTTTATTGTGTTTAATGTGTTCTTGAAAAGAAGGGTTCCTTAGTTAATCTGATCTTGTATATGAAAATCAAGGATAAATCTGCTTAATTAGATGAAAATACAGTTTTACATGATTAAGTTTCTTTTTCCTTAAATAATGGTTTCAGTTATTTTGTGAAGTTTAGAGAAAGTCTAATATGTATTTACTTCTGTTGTCCAAGAGTTGAAATGGACATTTATTAATTGCAGAAATAAACTGATTAAAACTTCATTTCTTAAGTATATATATATATATATATATATATATATATATTCTTTATTGAATTTCTTATTTATCATTATAACAGAACATGGGAAACTGAATATATTGTTTAATTTGAGAAAATTAAGTGGTATTATGAAAATGAAATATATATATATATATAATAATTGTTATTTATTTATCATTATAACAGAACATGGGAAACTGAATATATTGTTGAATTTGAGAAAATTAAGTGATATTATGAAACTGAAATATATATATATATATATACAAATATATATATATATATATATATTGTTATATATCTATCATTAAATATTAATGATGCAAATTAAACTCATGAAATTCGAAATAGAAATTAGAGGAGCGAAATTTGAGGTCGTTGTGTGTTAAAACACAGTCGAGATATTTCATGGTGGGCGGTGGGGAGTGAATCCCCACCGCAGTTTCCTTTTATGTATTGAGGTGTGGGGAGGGGCGGAGCCCCACCCACACCCCACATCGTGGGATGTGGGTGGGGCTCCACCCCTCCCCACATCCCCCTGCCCTTTACACCCCGCGGAGCTCAAACTCCGCTGCCACCGTTCTAAAAGCGCTGCCCCCACCGCGCCTTACACTCTATGACCTCTGCGGAACCTCAAGCCCCGCCACCATCTGTACTCCCCACGGCCTTTAGACGTGGTCCTCCTTGCTTCGGCCGAGCCTGCCTCCGCCCACCACTGTCCATTGCAGCCTCCGTCGCCATGCCTCTTCCTCCCCTACATACAATACAAACTTCTTTCTCAATAATGAGTATTTAGGGTTTAAAACCCTATTTTATGTGTTGAACAAAACAACCCAAGGACTTATGTTATATTCCATGGTTTGGTTTTTATTTTATAAAGAGGAGAACCTCTTATAAATAACAACAATGGTATATAATTGTATATGTAAATATATATAAATATATATATCTATATATATATATAATTATATATATATAATTATATTATATATATAAAAAATAGAAGATTAATACTAGTATAATAGATAGGTAACTTATTAAGATAACTTAATAATTGCAATAATAGTAATTATAATAAACAACAGTAATTATAACAACAGTAATTATAAATAGGAGAAATGTAATTGAGTATATATATGTTTATATATATATACGATCTTATATATATATACATATAAATATATCGTTATATATTTATATATTTTTTTAATGATTACGACTTTCAGAGAGGCCGTTTTATCTTAACGATAATAAGAGAGAATAAAATTATAATTTAATGAGAGCATAAAGGAATATACTGTATTACTCCAGAAAGAGTTTCTCGGAAGTTTCAACTATCAACATAATTCAATAACCGGGAAAATGAAGAGGAAAATTACACGTCACCTTGCTTAAAAGATCACTGGAAATAAACTTAAGAAGCCATCACAGACATTCCATGTGAGGCCATTTTAATCTCAAATGTAGTAAACGTCCATATAAGTAAACCTGTAAGAGAGTCAGAAGAAGAAAAACTAACATTGGAAAACACAGAGGAGAAAATGCGCGACATTTCCCACATGGGATAAGAGAACTAAGTTGATAGACCCTTCCGTTAATTTTGCTTAGGAACAAGTTTAATTAATACAAACGAAGAGGAGAAACCTAGATCGGAGAAGACTAGGAGACCGAGTCTAGCGAAGTAGTAAACCAGCCTATGCGACCTAGACCATCCGGAAGTTAGGATTAATGTCAATAATAGATACAGTGATAACCCTGATTGATGTGAAATATGAAGAAAGGTCCGGATAAACATAAAGAAAGCATAGAAACCAAAAGAGAGAGAGACCGAAATATAAACAAACTAAATTATCAGAGAAATAGTTAAGGTGAGCGCGATAAAAATACAATCAAAATTAAAACCCAGAGAAAAGGGAAGAGAGAGCAAACGATCTGCCTTGTTGAGAATGCTAAGTCGAAGGAGGAGTATATTTCAGGAAGCAAGAGAGGAGACAGACAACCGTGCCTTGCTGAAAAATGACTCAATAGGGAGATCACGAGTCGGTTTAGTCAGAACAAGGCGTCGTGGGAAGTTGTTAATCTATCAATGAACCACGTGCGTAATATAGTGTTGAGTAATTCCCACTTACGCTGCCGGAATTTGCCGAGATTTAGATTTAGGAACCTTGATAATATAAACCTTGTAGAGACGTGAATGGCGTCGTAGAGACCCCCTTGTTGGTCTGCTTGCGTCCAGTTGCACGCAATTGTACTTGTACCCCGCCGACAACTGTAGTGATTTCGCCTTGAGCGAACACCACCGAGCATGCTTACGCATGCGAGGGGATTTTTAGGGAAGCGTGAGAAAATTTTTTGATATCTCGTGTCATAACCACATGACAGATGTGGCTATGACACGTGTGATGTGTGTTGTGACCACATGGAAAATGTGGGCATGACAACAAGCATGTAGTAAGTTTTCTCTCCAACTCTCTCTCTCCCTCTCTCATTCTTTGAATCACTCACAACATACTAAGATTTCATTGTCTCATAATTTCTCTTTCAAATTGTACAATATATTGAGACTCTACATCCATGTGTTTAATACTCATATAAATACTCTCCTACCAATATTTGGAAGCTTTTACTTGGTGCATTTTTATGTTTTTCATGTTGCTAGTTCTTTAAGCTTTTGATTTTGTGTGAAGGATTGAAGCCTATCTTGTTTCTTCATTGGTAAAATCCATTTGTTTTGTTAGTTGTTTTTGTATTTTAGGATTCATGTGTATTATTACGTGGTTTCTTTGTCTTCCTCTCTCAAGTTAATTTATTTTGGATTAATATCATAATGTTTATTTCAAATTGGCACATTCTTGAATTTTCACTTCCCTAGTTGTCCATGCATAGTAGCATAATTGTATATCTCTAAATATATAGTTATTTAGATTTTTCACAATATTTTTCTAACATTAGGAACATAAGATAAGTGTCCACACAAATATATTTGAATATACATGGAAGTAAAAAGACCAAAATAGGGGCTTGAGAATTTTGGAAAGCTCCTAAGTAGTCTCAACATTTTTTACTTTCCCTCTCAACTAGTAAAATATAGTTGTCATCAACATATAGTTTGACTCTTCTTCCCCTTTTAAACTTGTTCCAATTAGCTCATTTTAATTAGTTACTTTATTGTACTTATTATGCTTTATTCATCTATTTCTTTTGTTATTTTGTAGATCTTAGATTGCTTGGCCATTATTTTTATTTTTCTATGTACTGAGGATGAATCCACAAAAAGATGAACTCTTTTCTGATTGTGGTGGCATCCTTGCAACAAATAGTTTCAACTTCTCCTACCAATACTTACCAAAGTGACATCCATCTCATCCAATAGAAAAAATATAGGTTCTTCTATTCCTCTCTTTAGTACATTTATTTGGCCTTTAACTTATATCATATCTAGTCTCTAAGTTTCCTAGTTGCTAAAGCTAAAAATAGTCCATAGCTTAATCTAGTTAAAGGAATCTAGTTTAATTAGAACACTTTGTTATTCTATTGCAAAGAATAAATGCCCAATTTAATCATTTCTTTCATAGTATTTGTTTTATTCCTACTTTTGTCTAGTTTAGAGAGATAGTAGTTTCTTTTCAATATAGTGCTAAAAATAGGGTAAAAAGTGGTTAGTAGAGCAAAAGAAATATCTCCACAACCTATTGCACCTTTTTCCCCTATTTTAAATGGGGTAAGGCTTGTTTATTAGATGTTTCTATTTGATATCCTTCCACATGTTTATATGTGTATTGAATCAAATATATTTGATTTGAATTTGGAGTCACTTGGAGGACTAAATGTTTGGTCACTAAAGCAACAAGTCCTCCTTGCAACACAAGATGTTTAGGTTTGTTGGAGAAGCCAATATCACTTACAAGAAGCCAAGAACATCCAAAAAGAAGAATTGCACAAATAAAAAATCCAAACAACTATCATACAATGATCAAAATGTGGAGCATACAAATGTACATAGAGATCTTGCATATAAAGGAAAGGATGAGGAGGTGAGATGGTAGGACTAAAAATTTGACTACCCCTCCAAAGGTGTAACACATTTGGATTCACTTGAGACAAGTGTGAGGACACGTGTGCATATGAGGTGAGACAAAAGTCTAAATAACCTCTAGGTGAGCTTAAGTGTATTGTGAATAGGACCTAGTCAAGCTAGATAGGTAAAAATACTTTTCACACTAACAATCCCCCTTAAGTGATACTTAGGGAGTAAGATAAACACTAAAAAATGCAAAGATGCATGAATGGGTCTTAGAAAAAAGACCTAATGAGGTACCCATGTACAAAAGATCTCTTGCAAAAGAGAAAAGGAGAAAACCTAGTGGGAAATAAAACTCCTGTCCAAAAGAGAGAATGATAAGGACAAATAAACTTCCTCAAGGATGTCCTTGAAAGATAGGAACATGACAAACTCTTGAAGCATGTAGAAGCTATAAACTCTATCAAAAAAGAAATGGTGTGTGCTAGAATCAAAAATCCCTCCAAGAATGTAGATCAAGATAGGTGAGGCACAAAACTTTGCATGAGTGCCCTCAATAACACTACTCAACTATATATGTATAGATGGAAACAAGGAAAAACAATCTATGAAGTTGAAAGTATGGATGGTACAATGATCAAAGAGGCACAAATAACACTGCATGAGTGACCCTATTGACACTAGTAAAACATGCAAGTGGTTCTCTAAAAAGATACCAATCTCACAAATATTGATCAACTAAAAATGAGAGGAGTGATGCGTCCAATACTTCACTGAAACTTAGAAGAATTAAAAAAACCATGTGATACCCCCCATAATGTTGATAGGAAGAGGTATTAGTAGATTAACTAAAATATGTGTAAGTAGATGGAGATGCAACATCAACTCCAATATGATGTACAAGCAACTGGAAAAGGGTGTGCAAAAAATAAGGCACACTCACATGAGGCTAGAATGTTGTCATGGAGGTAAGCTCACTAGATAAGATTGTGATGGAAAATAATGAGGCACCAACACAACCCCCCATGGCACTTTTAGTGCATGTACAAAAGTGGCATTAGAGATGTGCAAAAAATCCCCCCAAAAAGAAACACAAAATCAATTATGGAATTTTATATTAGTGCATTTACAAACAAATGCACTGTTAGAGTTCTTACAAGTGTCCAAAAGAAGTATGAAATGAGTTAATGTCATGAGATGGAAAATAAATACATAGACCAAGAATTCCTTACAAACCTTAAATAAATGACAAAAACTACAAAAAATTAACCCCCTATAACAAATAATACTATAAAATATAACCCCTAGAAAAAAATTGAGTACAATTTTGACAACTTGGAAGCCTAAATTGACCATTATAACATAGTGATTTTACAATTTTCTAAAAAAATAGGCATTCAAAAGAAAAAATTTACATGTACCAATGGATTCCTTGTGTTTTTTGATAAGTTTAAAAAAAAAAGTTTGCTCAAATTCGACATTGAGGGCAAAAGATATGCCTTGTTGAAAAAATGTTAAAAAAATAGAATAAAACAAACTTTTAGAGACAAATCCTCAAAAATATAGCAAGTTGGGGAAAAATAAATTGCACCATGAGAAACTAGATGGTATCAAATTTCTGTCGACTATAAGAAGTCAAAAAATTGACTCCTCGGGTACAAGTTATGGTGAAAAGAAAATGCACCCCCCCTTGCAAGCACTAGGCAGAGTCAAGGAGTCAAGTAACCTCTAAGGGTTAACAAAAATTGCTGGTAATTTGGATCAAACTACCAGTGGTTAGCAGAAGTGCTAACTATTACAATAAATGCCATGGTTAAAAATTGTAACATATTATGTTAGCAATTACTAAAAAAGTGAAGGAAATGTTGCAGTTACATAGTACATATCAAATGTAACATAGAAAGTGTTGTCACATAAAATGTGACTATGACTGTTTGAAAAACAATTACCACAAAGGTTAGATGTAGCATTAATAGATACAGTTAACATGTAATGGGTTGTAACAAATGTTAACATTAATAGTATCTATTAATAAATGTTAAGCCACTATATAAGGATAATGTTACAATAAATGTAACATGAACTATTAAAGTAAATATTAATAGTTACACCATCCACTATCTATGCCATGTGAAGACTGTGACCATGGATGGTTTGAAAAATCAAAACCATAAAGTGGTTGAAGATGCAATCATTGAAAACCACGGTTTGGAGATGTGGGAATATTGGGAGGTGATGGTTGAAGGTATCAACCTCCAAACAAAGCTTCAACCTAGGAAATGACATCAACCATGTAGTAGATCCTTGGCCTTTGATGCTAGCTATGACCGAAGGGAGTTTAGTAACCACAATCAATAGAGACCACGAGGTTTAGAGACCATAACCTAAGATTGTAAACATTGACTTGGTGGTTTGAGTATGCTTTGACCTAGTGGTGGAAACCTATTGGGAGGTGGCTTGGACAATCAATGGATTTGTGTCAAAATGACACTACCAAAGACCTTGACTAGTGAAATCAAAATCTTGAAGTACAAGAAGAAAAGTTGTGACCACAACTTGTATAAATGGAGACAAAATCTTTCAAATGGTGACCAAGAGACTTGAACAATGACCTCAGTTGAGGGTGCTCAATTGTTAGGAATTAAGGTGTCTCAACCTTGGTAAATCCTTGCATTATATTGATTGTATTTATTTATTCATTACCTATGATGTAAATTAATTGTAAATTCCATATTGTCATTTTGTGGGATGTGGCACGGTGATGTGTCATCTTACATGGAAGATGACAACTTCTAATTTTGTCCTCACATGATGAGATAGGCGTCCCACTTTGTGGTAGGCAAATTTTGCCATGTGTCGACATCTTGGATGTTGTGTAAGGGAATGTTGACCGAAACGGTTATGACAGATTCCTATGATGAAGTTATGACATGTAAGAGTCAGAAATAGAAGCTTGTAAGACAGGTGAAGACATGTGTCAAAGAGCATCTTTGAAAAAGGCATCTTTGGGCACCCCAAGGTGGACTATGACATGTTGTAATAGAATATGCTATTTATAGCTTGTGTATGACAAATTCTCTTACAACTGTAAGTTGTAACTGCTATGACAGATTCTATGATGGTCGTAAGAGTCGAAAGAGCATCTGTCATAGCCCATTTTGGAAATAGGTGACCTCTTTGGGATGGGGTGTATGGACAAGTGTCAGAAGCATCTTACAATGTTGACCAAGTTTCCATAGGCATGGGTTTTGGGCCATGAGTCCAAGTTGGACGCCCATTCCAAGATAGAGTCAATTTTGCCTTCTATATTCTATATAAACAGGTGCTTTGGGGAGTAGTATGTGATTGACAAGTACTATTATGCTACTGGATTGACTCTAGACATGACTATTGAAGGCTATTGAAGCTTGCATTGCAAGTGTATTGTAAACCATATTCAGTTTTGATAATACATTATGCAGGTTTCTGAGTGTGGGGTTTTTCACCCGATAAGGGTTTTCCTCACGATATATCTTGTCTCTCTTCTTCTGTCTTCTTTATGGTTCTATGTGTATTGCTGCAATATCTCTGTTATATGTTTCATGTTGTTGTAATTATAAAGATTAAATTGAATTTGCATAGCCCTCTCCTCATTAGATTAGTGTAGGAAGTGATTTCTACACACCTAGCTTTCTTTCAGTTAGTATCAGAGCTTGATCACCTTTGGTCCTATTTGTTGGGTAGGGGTTTTTTGATCTGATCTTAAGTTGAGTGGGAGTCTGTGTAGAGTATTCTGAAGCTTATTGCAGCAAGTAGATGGCAAGCACATCCAGAAGGATAGAGGTGGAGAAACTCAATGGCACTAATTTTGAGTTGTGGAAGCTCAAGATGGAAAACATGCTTATTGATCAAGACCTCTGGGAAACTATTAGTGGAACAAAACCTATGGTAATGTCACAAGCTGATTAGGATCTCAAGGATCAGAAGGCTAAGGGTCTCATAAGACTTAGTCTTGCTGATTTTGTTATGTTAAATGTCCATGAGGAGGCCACTACAAACTTGCTTTGGAAGAAGTTGGGAGATGTGTATCAAGCCAAATCCTTGGTTAACAAACTTTTTCTGAGAAAGAAGTTGTATTCTCTTCGAATGGAGGATAGAGGATCCATTGCAGAACATATGAATGCTTTCAACATGTTGGTTGCACAATTGACATCCATTGGTGTGAAGATGGAGGAGGAGGATCATTGTATGACCTTGCTTTGTTCTTTGCCAGACTCATGGGATCATCTTGTCATGACTATTAGAAGCACCACATCCACATTCAAAATGGATGAAGTGGTTTCTTCGCTATTGTCTGAAGAGATGCAAAAAAAGTCTTTTGAGGTAGCCAAAGAGGCTCTTGCAATTCGTGGAACACCCAAGGAGAAAGGGAAAAAGAAGGATAAGAAAGCTGAGAAGGGTAGATCCAAATCCCGTGGGAGATCCAAATCTCCTAGAAAGTCCAAGGCTCTCTATTGGAACTGTGATAAATCTAGGCATTTTTGAAAGGAATGCAAAGAGGAAAAGAAAAAGAAGAACCTAGATTCAGATTCTGACAAGTCACAAGATGATGGTGATGCTTTCATCGCAGCCCTGACAACCCATGCATTTGATGATGTGTGGCTGATTGATTCTGGTGCATCATTCCACATGACCTCACATCGAGACTGGTTTACTAAGTATGAGGAGTTCGATGGTGGAAGGGTGTACCTGGGTGATGACTCTCATCTGAAGATTGTTGGTCATGAAAGATTCTCTATCCAATTCCCTGATGGATGAGTGAAGGGGATCTCTGGGGTTATGCACATCCCAGGCTTAGCACAGAACTTACTTTCTATAAGTATGTTGAATGATGCAGGTGTGCAGGTTGTCTTTTCGAAAGAAGGATGCAAGATGACTAGAGGAGCTATGGTGCTTGCTAAGGGTACTAGGAGAGGTACTCTATTTCAGCTGGAGGCATGCATTTCACAATGTAATAGTTCTTCTAACTCAAGAAAGAGGGCAGCAGTCACTTCATCCCCACCATCTGAATGAGCAATGAAGAAATTTGTTGTATCTAGTCCTGATGGTTGTATTCATGCTTTGGAAGTTAAGCTTCCTACTGAAAAGATAATGTTATGGCATAAGAGATTTGGCCACATTGGTGAGAAGGGTCTTAGAACCCTGAAAAATAAAAACCTCATTGAGGGGTTAGATGATTGTAATCTTGATTTTGACTTTTGTGAATATTGCATGTATGGAAAACAAAACCGTGTTCAGTTTTATTCGAGTTATCAGAAGTCTTCTAGTGTGTTGGACCTTGTTCATTTTGATGTATTTGGTCCTATTAATGTTCCTTCGCTATCAAAATCTGTATATTTTGTATCTTTCATAGATGACTACAGTAGAAGGACATGGATTTATTTTCTCAAAAGCAAATCTGAAGTCTATAGTAAGTTAAGGAGTTTAAAGCCTTTGCTGAAAATCAGACTGGTAAAAAGATTAAATGTTTGAGAACTAACAATGATGGTGAGCTTTTTTCTATAGAATTCGATAAATATTGCTAGGATCTTGGGATTGAAATACATAAGACAACTCCATATACGCCACAGAAAAATGGAGTTGCAGAGAGGATGAACAGGACACTGATGGAGAAGGCTAGGAGTATGCTTAGTGGAGCTGGCCTAGAACAAAAGTTTTGGGCTGAAGTTGTTGCCACTGCTTGCTATCTTGTAAATAGATCTCCTACATCAGCTCTTGTTGGTAAGACACCCATGGAGGTGTGGTCTGGTAGAAAGCCTTCAATAAGGCATCTTCATATTTTTCGTTGTGAGGCATATGCATATGTGCCTAGGGAGAAGCAGTCAAAATTGGAGAACAAGGTTGTTAAGTGTATCTTCATTGGCTATGGTGTCGGTGTGAAAGGATACAAGCTTTGGGACCCTGTGGCTGAAAAAGTGTTGTATAGCAGAAGTGTCATATTCAAAGAGCTAACACCTTCTTCCACTATTTTATAGCCAGAAGAAAAAGAAAAGAAAGAGGATGTTGTTCAGTTTCCTGCAACCCCTGAGAAGACTGAATAGAAAGACAATGTTGGACCTGATGATGAGGAGAGCTCTAGCAGCTCTAAAAGCTTAGATGAAGAAGCTAAACCTCAACCTCAGCTCTTGAGGAGGTCTACACAAATAAGAAAGCAACCTGAGAGGTTTGGTTATACATTACTTGATTCTAGTTGTGCTTTTGCTTTGCTTACTAACAGTGATGAACCTAGAATTGTATCAGAGGCTATGGAAGATGAGAAGGTGTCTTTGGAAAAGAATCAGACTTTGGACTTGGTGCCTTTGCCTCCTGGATGAAAACATGTTGGATGCAAATGGGTGTTTAAGAAGAAATTTGGGGCAGATGGCAGTGTTGAGAAGTATAAGGCCAGATTGGTTGCGAAGGGGTATTCACAAGTGGAGGGTATAGATTATGGTGAGATCTTCTCTCTCGTTGCAAAGCTGACATCCATTCGATTCCTGTTATCTCTTGTAGTAGCTTATGACTTAGAGGTAGAACAAATGGATGTGAAGACAACTTTCCTTCATGGTGATTTGGAGGAAGAATTCTACATGTCATAGCCAGAGCATTACATGGTGAAAGGTAAAGAAAATTTGGTTTGCAAGTTAAAGAAGTCTTTGTATGGTTTGAAGCAGTCTCCTAGGAGGTGGTATTTGAAGTTTGATGCCTTTGTGTTGTCAATTGGATTTATGAGATTGAAATTGGATCACTGTGTGTATTATAAGTTTGATGGTGATTGTATTCTCATTGTTGCATTATATGTTGATAATATGTTTCTCATTGGGAAGGGTAAGAATATGATTTATGATTTTAAATCTTAGTTGTCAGCATAGTTTGAAATGAAAGATTTAGGGGCAGCTAGGTGCATTCTAGGAATGGAAATCAGAAGAGATAGAACTAACAGAAAACTTTAGTTAAGCCAAAGTAAGTATGTGAAGACCGTGTTGGATAGGTTCAGCATGGCAGATTGTAGACCATTGTGTGTTCCTGTTTCTTTGGGGACAAAGTTGTCTTTAAATGATTGTCCAAAATCTCCTAGTGAGGTGGAGGACATGAGCAAAGAACCTTATGCTAGTGTTGTTGGCAGTTTGATGTATGCTATGGTCTGCACAAGACCAGACATTGCCCAAGCAGTGGGAGTCCTTAGTCAATTTATGGCTAATCCTGGATGGGTACATTGGGATGCAGTTAAGCGAGTGTTCAGATATTTGAGGGGTACTTCTGAGTATTCCATATGTTATCATGGTAATGTTACAGGATCTTGTTGTGTGGTTACACAACATGCCCCATTTTTCCTTGATAAAAGAGGGACCCAACTTTTTCTTGTTGCTTTGGCTTGTTATTTTTTTGCTTTGGGCAGTCTGGTAAAATTAGTCATGTATGTAACCCTGCAAGAGGGTGGATTTGTCCCCATGATGAGGTTAGTTGTCAAAGTTAGTATTTCACATTATTAACCTCATGGTTGGAAAGTGCATAAAATTCCAAGCAGGTTTGCCTTTTAGATCACCCCAAAATTCTCTAAAGGAAGAAATTTATGTTGAGTCAAAGTTTCGTCAAACCTAATTTTCTGAAAGGGGGGGTCATATTTCAAACATCAATCATATTAGATAAGATCACCCCAATATAAGTTTATCACTTGATGATCAATTGATCCGTGAAGTGCGGATGCCAATTTTACGTAATAGTTGATATCTACCCGTCAAACAACTTCATGTATCTTGTGGAGGGTCATATTTTTAATATCTGTCATCTTACAAATATCACCCTCTTTACAAATATCACCCAACACCAATATGATGGTAACATCATCCAAGTCCAACGAACGAAGGAAATCACCCTGATGATGGCATCATCATTCCATTCTACCTCATGGAGGTATATATCTGATGCCCACCATATTCAATAACATGACGGTGATGTCATTAAAACACAACACTTAACCAACATCATCGACATGCTGACGTCACCTCGATCTTTTTCCAGGGGGGTCATTTTATTTGTGGGGTCATATTTTGAACATCCCCTGATCTTAAATTTATGACCCGATATACACGTGGTCAAAGTTGACCACATCACCCGATTCTTTTGCATTAGTTTTTTCGTTCAAGGGCGGGCGTCATATTTTAAATATCACCCGATCTTTCAAAGATCACCCCCCTCCTATTTCTTGACATTAAATACACGTAAATGTGGTAGGTGAATTCCCGTCGATTACGAATACAAATCAAACACTTGGCATCATCCATGAATTCCTTGCAGAAGATCGATGGATTTAACCATCCCAACGTAGTTTTACCCTAATTTGCCCTACAGATGCATTTAAAGGTAACTTTCCAAGGTTATTTTCATTTACCTTGTGAAAAAATAAGAAATTATAGAGTAGAGAAGTCAAACCCTCATACAGCTACCTGTTAACGGATTAGATCCTTCAGCATAACGGAATGGGTGATCTCTAGTATTCATAGCCCTTTTCAATAATCAGTCACCTAATCCAGGAGGAAAGCACTATCAGGTAAGTAACTGAAAACCCTCCTGTTGTCATTTGTTGCATGTTTAGGTAGGGTATATGTTCTTTCTTATGGTTTGGCTCTGTGAATATGCATATCATGATGAAGTAAAGAGTAATAGATAGAGTATGCATGATGATGTAGAAGTACATAATGTTGTATGAATGCATGTGGACATTGTAAGGTAAAATGAATCATCTTTATTGTAGGAGTCCATGGCAGATCTTAGAAGGAATAGGTCTGACTTAGAGTTTCTCAAGCCTATGTTTGTTTAGCCCTAGGGGGTATAGTTTAAATATGGAGTTATTGGTCACACTCACCAAGGGGATATAGACCTGATAGCATGGTCAGCAAGAGTAGATCATGATAAGGATAATCCTCTTTTGGATGGGTTATATGTTTTAGGAATGTGGCATGCAACTGACTTTCTGTATGCCATGGATACCCCAGAGCTGGTAGTGGAATGTGCTAGAAATTATAACCCTGAGACCAGGTGGGTGGAGAAGCATGGAAGAATATATGCTGACTTTTCAATTAAGGGCATTACCTCTACTTTTAATCTGTCAGTTGGAAAGAAGGCGGTGAGTGTAGATCTACGCAAGCTGGAAACAAAGTACAACAATAATAAGAAGAATGCAAGGAAGAGGATGTATCAGTGGAGGTCGAAGAGCAGCACCTACACTGCATCAGCCAAATTGCCTATACATTTATACAAATTTGATTTTGATGATGAATACCAGTATATGATTGCCCTGCTGAGTAGGATGACAGGTAAACCTCATACTAGGAATTTTGAGAACTGGATGTTTGGAATCATCCAAATGGTCCTATATGCAAACAACAGGCCATTATGGGCCAAGATCATTAGTGATGCACTAGATGAAGGGATGAGGAACCTGGGAGGCCAAGCATGCTTGTTTCATATGACCTCATATGTGGTATACTCATGTGCTTATAAGGGAATCTTTGATGCCTTGAAAATAGTGGGTAAGGCTGGCGGTGATGCAGATGATGCCCACATATGGGATCACTATCCTCAGCTACAAAGAAAAAATTACCTCCTAGATTACAAACTAGTAAATGATGCATTCTCTATGCATCTAGTCAGAACCATGGAGGAGGACAAGACCAAGAGATTGAGCATGGATGCTCAGGAAGTTGTTTACAGACATGGGGCCTAGTTTATCTAGTTTGCCACCTTTTCATACATAAGGTTAGAAGGATTTGAAGGACATCCCCTTATGCTACCAAGGTACCCTACTGATGGGGTTGTCCTGATGGAGTTTGTCAGACAGGGGTCTACCATAGTTGAAGCATACAAAGCACAAAAGAAGATACCTCTGGTGTTGTTTCCAATGTCTATGGGCTGGTATATGTGCTCAGACTTAGAGAGCATCAAACATGTCATGGGGGGCCTAAAACTGATGTATCTGCAACCATTTCCCTTGGCTAGATCTTATGACCCCTATGGCAGGATGTAGAAAATAGTGGGAAAACCTATACATCAAAAGCATCTGGAAGATTTCTAGACTGACTGTGAGGATGAAGTTGAGGTGAGAAGAAGGAAATACCAGAGGCTGACCTTGAATCAAATAAAGACTTTTGACCGCATCCCGGTGCCAGCACAACTGAGGAAGGATGATGGAAAGATTATGTCTAACGAATATGAAGACAAGAAGGTGTACAATGACACCATATCAACCCCTGATCTTACACAGCTAGAAGATATATCCCTAGATCATCTAACAGGTGGGGTGATACAATTAACCTAATCTCAGGTGCATGAAGAGATAAATAGATTGAAGAAAAAGGGTGTGGCCCTTACAGTTAATGCCAAAAAGAAAAGGCAGGAAATAGCTGATGAGGAATATGATGATTTCCTTAGTTAGAAGAGAAAATCTAATGGGGAGAGATTGCCCACACAAAAACAAAGGAAGGGTCCCCCTGGAGGTAAGAAAGTTGAAGATGAACCGATGGGGGTGATAATTGAAAGGATTGCCATGCTAGCTGCAGGTGCATCAACAGTAGCTCAAGCTCTGCATCATCTGCACAACCTCTGATTGACAAACCAAAGACTAAGAGGATTTTGAGGCCAGCTGTTGAAACTACAGAAGTGCAGGACCTCACAACATGAAGTGGAAGAGGGCATCCCATTTGAGGAAGAGCGGGTAAACAAAGAACCTGTAGGTGATGACCTGATGATGGTCAGTAAGAAGAGGAGGGTGATGCAGCTGATGTCACCACCCAAGAAGCAAAGAAAATCAATGCGGGGTAATACTAGGACTGACTCTATTGTATTAAGAGGAGATGGTGGTGAAGCATTTAGGAAGGAACTACAACATGATGTTCCACTTCCCACCATAATAAAGTTTAAAACTGAGAAGATAGAGGAACAAACAAGAGAAATATTCAAATTAGGTCAGGGTGGTCCTTTCTCCTTAGAGGACACCGTGGACTTGTTTGATGATGAAGTTGTTCAGAATGTGGCCTCTCAAAGGATGGAGACTCTTGCTTCCAACACCTACATGGCCCCTAATGGGACCCCATTAGTACAGATGGTAGTGTTGGAAGAAATAAGGCAAACAGAGGAGGCAATAAAACAAAGTAGCCTAGAGAGGACAACCCAATAGATAGGGCTTGATAAATTGGTTGATCAGGTGACTAGCCCTTCCTTCGTAGATTTAACATACAGGGGTGATGTAAGCTCCAACAATAAAGCAGGTGCACCTGATGGGACAAAAAGGATTGAAGTGGCCAAGCAGGTAGAATAGGAAAGCAATGCTCCTGATATGGGTTAGTGACAACATGAGATACCCGCAGAGCCAAAAATAGTAGAGGTTCAATAGAAGAGCGGAGGTGATAAAGATATATCAGGTGCCGCCGCTACCCAAACTCAGGGAGATCTGGGGGATGCCACATGAGTAAAAAGATAAATGAGGTCATGAAGACTCCAAGCCATAGAACATCGGTAAATTAGGTGCAGAACAAGCAGTGACCCAAGATCAGGGTGATGCACAAGGCCAACACACACAGACATCCACAGATGTCAATATGCCTCAGGATGAGGTACGTAATAAAGAAGATGAAAGTCAGAAGGAGGGAGTACAAGACTAGGTACAGGATCAAAATGTGGACATTCCACAGGATCCTCCTTTGTAGAAGGAGGCCCCTCAGCAAGAAGAAATGCAACAAGATCCCCCTCATGAAGAAGTGCATGAGGAAGAAAATAAGAAAGTGCCTTCTCCACCAAGAATAGAAGCAGATAATGGAGAACAAGATAGACATGATGTTGAAAAAGAGCATCAAGGATCTGGAGATGATGTGCCTTAATGGTTAGAGCAAGAGATAGGCATGGAACAAGGGTCTAAAATTTAGGAATTTGATGTTTCCACCTTGTTTGCAGAAACAATGATGAAGCCAAAGAGGAAGACCAGATTGACATCGGCCATAAAGAGAGATCCTACTACTGGTAGAAGGACTGCACAGGTAGCACTTCCCACGGTTGAGAAAGAGAAGGGTAAGATCACCCTAGAAGAGTTCCAAATCACAACTGTAGATTTGGGTTTTGCCAATGAGGACCAAGAGGGTTAGGAAGGGAAGGACATTATTGATTGTTTGACCCAAAGGGTAAAGAAGGAGAAAGAGAAAAATAAAAGGCATAAGGAGCACATTGCTCAGCTGCATTCTTATATAAAGGGGTTGATTAACCCTGATAATACCCCAGTTGATCCAGCAGTCCCATTTACTATCATATCCCAGGAGGAGGTCACCAAGTTGGACCTCATGAAGCATGAAGCATGAAGCAATGATCATGGAGAAATGGATGATGTTAGCCCTCACTGGAGCTGAGGATGTTTTGAGAACCTCCTTCCAAAGGTGGAATTCTTTAAGTAGATTAAAGAGAAAGGTAGATAAAATGCAAAATGAAACAGAAAAATAGTCATTCCAATTGGAAAAGGACCTAACTACTTTAAGTGAAATGAAGAGGATAGATCCACGAGTATTGATAAATAATCAAGTGTTGAATAATAATACTGCCCTACTGATAAACATATGGAATGAGGATATTAGGTTTGAATGTGATATCTTGAAGAAATGCAGTGGCAAGCTCAAGGATGTAAGTATAAAGTTGCATAGCATGATGGCTTATGAAGCAGAGATCCTTGAAGCCCTAGAAGGTAAAATAGAAGGAAAGATAGAAAATCAAGATGCAAACTTTTCTATCAAAGCTCTGCATGATAATTTCAAGTCCATAGCAGATGACCCCCTCACCCACCTGATAGAGGAGGTGATGGATAAAATCATGAGGATAAAGGTCAAGGTAGAAACTTATAATGAGACTTTGAACAGCAGAAAAGGTAAGTTGGAAGCACTCAAAGCTAAATTCCAGTCTCACAAGCATGCCATCACAAAAGCTAGAATCCAAGATGAAGGAGAGGTGAATAAAATAGTATAGGCATATGAGCACATCAGAACAGTGATGAAGGCCCACATACAGGAGGATGTACACCAAGGTGACAGTGATACTCAAAGTAATGAAGATGATGACAATGATGAAGAAGAAGAAAATGAAGAAGAGGAACCTGAAGAATGAATGAAGATGCATCACCAAGGGAACATATGCATAAGGTACTCATGTTATGCATAAGGTACTCATTTTCAAAGTTGTTGTAAATGTACATGTTATGCATACTGAATGAAAGAGAAGACATTTTGATTACAAATCATCATAAATCTTGAATAAGCTGTGTTTGAAATCTGGATACATTCATTGATTAGTTGCGTCCCTTGGAGTGCTTGTTAGTCTGCATGTGTTGTTTTCATTCCTAATCCCTTTGAAGTTAGCATCATCCATATCTAGCTGTGGAACATCCTGGTGACCTATGGTTTGATTTCTTCTCCTCATGAATGTATTTTGTATGTATGTGATTCAATGACTAAAGATTCACTAAAATTAGAAGCATTCTTTTAAATTTCTTTTAATTTAATAACAGATCATCACCATAATTGCAAATAACATGAAATATGTTGATATCATGTAGATAATTAAAAATATAGAGCATATTTAGGGTAAAAGCATGTCAAATTGACAAATATCATGCAAATTTATACAAATATCCATGAAATCCATGCCAACATCTACTTATAGACACATCACTTGAATAAATATACAATGTAGAAGAAAGAACAAGTTCATACTGATCAATGATCAGAAGAATTGATCAAACTTGCAAATATATCAGCCATCTTTGGAAATAGAGTAGAGTTAACCTCTCTGTGGAGTAAATTTATAGGAAACAGTGCAATACTGGTCATCTAGACAAATGTAAGACCCCTTGAAATGGAAAATAACAAGTCACATCAACCTTTGAGTAACGTTAGATGATCATGACCTGATCAACGGAGACTTGGAGTCATCACCTTATCCTAAGCTGATCGTACTTTACAAGATAATAAAGGTTTGTTGTGCAAATTTTTATGCATGTTGTTATTACTAACAATCATCATCAAAATAAATTGGCGCTAGAAGGAGGGCCTTTTCATCAATAGATTTGTTTGATTTGATGATGCAGATAGAAAGGTAATACTCATGCAGCTTTGTATTTCAAGTGCTATTCAAAGATTTGTTGTTTTGAGTCCATGCATGCTTGTCCATCGCAAAGTTTTCAAAATTGAGCATAAATATTTCAAGCTTTGTGGTTGATCACCATGATATTTCTAAGATAAGCTTTATTTCAAGTCTTTTTGCTAAACCTTTTAGGTAATTTTCTTAAGAGACTTGATATCCTGTTGCTTGTGTCCCAAAGCCTCATATCACCTCATATTTGCATCATTTCTACAAATATTGCATAAATATTAAGTCAGTTTCATATTCAGATCATAAATATAGCCTTTGCTGGAGTGTTTTAGCTAATCTTTACAGTAAACAAGCCAAATTTTCTTAAAATTCAAGAAATCCTAGCTCTCAGGCTAAATACCATGTCCAGATCTAGTGGACTCTTTGAAGAACTACCTATCTGGGGATTTAGACCTAGAACAGTAGATATTCATCATTCTCCTGGTTCTAGTGCATCAGGCGCTTCACCAGACATACTCCTATAACTCCTATCAGGTTGCAAACACCTACAGAACCACCTGTCACACCTCACGTCCAACCTCCACCAGTCACAATGTCATTCTTTACTGCAGAGTCACCTCTGACTTTTATTGCATATCATCCTTTACCTAAAAATCCTGATAAGATTTGTCCTAAATATCATCCATATTGGGATGTTGATGATCACATTAGAACATTCAAGGAAGCCTATTGTAGGGCCAGAATTAAACATTAGGATGTGGTATACTGGCTATTTCCATTTTCCTTAGGGGAAGAGACATATAACTAGTATATCAGTCTTGGTCAAGGTTTAGTTGGTTCATGGGCTGCATTGGAGAAAGCCTTTAAGGATAGATTCAAAATACCTATAGATCCTTCAATGAATTATCACCTGTTTGCCACAATCAAGAGATTTGAAGGAGAACCTATTGCCAATTTCAATGCAAGATTCCAAAAGATGCTCTCAAAGCTAGTTGCTCCCTATACTGTAACAGATGAAGCTGCTAGGAGCATATACTACTCAACCTTAGATCCCCTGACTTCTATGTTTATCAGAAGGACACATCCTGGTGTCACAACCTTGACAGGAGCTTTTAAAGAAGCTGTCAAAGTTAGTCAGCAGTTGATTCCTGCTCCAACACCAAATATTGCATTTCCTACACTCCCTGCTCATCCTACATATCCTACTCAGCAACAAACCAATGGAGCCATGATACCTCTAGCTGTAATGCCAAGCCCTTTACAGATACCTCCACTTAGTATCATGCCACCTCCAAATGGAAATGGTCAAATGTTGCAATATTTAGGACATACACAGGTACCTTATGTTGTGGAACAGTCTAATAACAATAACAATGGATCTTCCTTCTTCAAACCTCAAACATAGAATGTAGTAGCCAAAGTTCAGGAAGAAAAGGAAGAAATTAAAGAGATATCAGCACAACTGAGGAAACTCACCACTGAGATCACTCATTTGGGGAGTCAGAATTTCTATTCTCAACCAAATTAGAATAGAGGATATGCCAATGATAGACCTAATTATCCTGATAGGGGATACAATAACAACTACAATAATAACAATGGTAAAAATAATCCCCCTAGACAGCCTAGAGTGTGGAACACTGGCCAAACAATGGTTCTTTGCCATCACCCCTAGATAATCAGCCTCCTAGTGAACCTAAGTAGACCACTAGAGTAAACCTGGTAGAAGCAGCTCTTACAAATTGGTGTAGGATACATAACACCAATGCTCATGCAGAGCTGGATTGTCCTCAGTTTAGGATTGCTTCCAGTATATTCCAAACGGAAGTATCAAATACTGCAGGTAATCCACCTTGTGTTGAAGGAAATGAAATTGTCCCCTATGGATATGATTCTGCTCTTGTACTAGAAAGTTTCATCAATCATCCTCATTAGTAGGCAATGTCACCTCATGAGAATTACACCTTAGCATGTGAAGAATCAGCTATGGCTTTTGAAACCAATTATGTTTTTCCATTTGAAGATGAAAATGAGCCATCAATTGAACATGAGGAAGTACATGCTTATCAACAGCAGTATCAGGGTAGACATAATTACAACCTAAGGAATAATTCCAATCGACCTGCTGGTCCTTTGACTACATCCGTACCTCCAAATAATTTCAACACTCCTCCTGATCCTAAGGCAAGCAATAACTTTGGATTTCCTAAAGTTAATGCTCAGTACTTAGCACCACATAATACAGTACCAAAACTGGTAATCTACCTCCTGAATTTGATAAATTGGTCACATACTTAGCAGATGAAATAAAAAAGATCAAGATCAGTCTGTCATTGTTAGAACTACTCAAAACCCCACCTATCAAAAAAGCCTTCCTAAAATCCTTAGATGATCCTGCTCCAAAAGAGAATAATCATACCTCAGGGCAGATTGGGAATAAAGATCATGCCATCAGGGATGTTAATGTTAAACACAAAGCTCCAGCCACTATTCAAGCTATAGAGACTTCACACATGACTCTTTACAGAGATAAAATTGAGTCACCTCCTTTTCTCCTTACCATAAGGATGTTTAGTAAGAATTTGCATAATTACTTAGTAGATTCAGGAGCATCTACCAATGTAATGCCCCTTTCTATCATGCCCGCATTTCCCATGTGGTCACAACACACAACACGCATGTCATGTCCACATTTGCCATGTGGTCATGACACGAATTACGAAAAACTTTTCTACCTATCCCTACGAACCCCCTCACACGCGTCTGCATGCTCGGTGGAAATATGCATAAGGTGTAAACATGTCAACATAATTCAAGGAGATGCGTTGTCCCACGCAATCCCCTGCGTGATGATAGCCGTCTAGGGGGTATGCGACTCAAAGTGTCACTTTTAGGGTTAGACTGATTTTAATCTGAACCCTAAGTTTCCTAGGTGTGAAGATGATTTCGCTAGCATCGAAACCTAACTCTAATTTAGGTCCAAACGAAAATGATATAATGATGATTAAATAATAATGGTATGATGGACGCATGATTAAAGTGGAATGGTGAAATAAAAAAATTAATAAAATATCGTAAAATTAAAACCCTAGAAATCTAGGAAAAATTCGACAGCATAACGTGTTTTTGATAAAAGACTTAAAATTTTTAAAATAAACTCCAAGGAGAAATAAAATAAAATTTAAGAATAAAAAAATTAAACTTGAGAACAATTAAAAACAATTTCAAATAACCGAGTAAGTATCCTGCCAAGGTCAATAAAGCGACCTTGCATAAAAGAATGAACAAATTCAAATAATAATAAAATAATAACAAGATGCCAAAATGGATTTCAAATTCGAGTCCGTTAATAAACATAAATTTGGCAATTATGTTTATTATCAAACTCGGAATAATGGAGAAGGGAAGAGGTTAAGATACTCATTCCTGTAAAATAATAATAAAATAGATAAATAATTAAAAAGATAAAATCCCGCTAGGAAAAAATAAAATAAATATCACAACTATGATGAATTTAAAATAAGGGGAATATTTTTTCCAAATCTGAATAAAATTAATCCCTCCCTATACTAAAATTTAATTCACAATAAAATAAAATGCAAAAACTCCATCTAAATAATCGCAAAAGAAATGAGGCACAAGAATTGAAAGAAATATAAGGGCAAAAATAGAGGTAAAAAAACAAATAAAGAATAAACAAATTCCTCACAAGATAAAATCCTCTCAAATAAAATAAATATAGTTTCCAAAATTATAAACAACCCCGATCCCCATTTTAAAATGAGTTATCTAAATGAAAAAGCCCTAAGTTATAATCTATTATTTTCTCATGAGGAAGCCCTAACTTCTTATCTCATTCATTCTTTCTTTTGTTTGGTTTTGTTCTCTTCCATGTAGGTTAGGGTTTGAGCAAGAGGTGGAGGCCATCAGTGAAGCTTGCTGCTCAAACTCACAGAGGTATACATAGTCATATCAAATACCATCTTTTTTTTGTGTTTGAATGGAGTGATATATATATATATAATGCAAGTGTGATGGTCTAAAATCATGTTACAGGACTGTCTGAAGGAAACCTAACGCCGCCACCGCCATCAGAGGAGAATGGAGGGGAAAGGTAGTGGGGAGCCGAGTGAGGGGTACAGCCGCGTGGAGGGGTTCGTGGTGGCACTGAGGGGCCACAGAAGGTCTGCAATGGAGGGGGGTACAATGCTGTTAGCAGTGGGGACGGTGCCTCCCCCCACACCCACGAGTGTGGGGGGAGGCACGGCCCCCTCCCCACAACAATAGTATTAGCAGAGGCAGGGGGCGGCGGTTGCACCGTCATCCCCCTGCACCCCTTCTTTATTTATTTATTTTTTTAAGAAAAATAAAAACTCCAACATTTGCAGTAGCGTTTCGACCCAAAATATATATCACAATATAATTTTTTTAATTATAACTTCCAGTTTAACATATATATATAATATATATATATATATATATACATAACTTAAATGTGGTCTAGATCTTTTCTTCTTTTTGGTATAAATATATATAACCAGCAATATTTACAATCTTTGTGGTTTCTTCTATGTTTTTGTATATTTACACAGTGTTAAAGAAAATAAACTGAATATCAATAGATTTTTTTTGAAAGAATAAAACAACCCAGCATATTTACATATTTATATATATATATATACCCATATATATATATGTATAAGTATGTATATATGTCCATTGCATCTATTTTCTCAAACATTGGTCTAAAACAGATTACTAACTTTTCCATTTAACTCTAATCTTTTTTTTTTATACTAATATTTCATTACAAAATCATAAATAGATAACTAGTATTAACCTTTTCTTTTTGACACATAAAATAACAAAGATGTATTTTTTTGTTTTGAAATAAACCTACATGGCAGAATAAGCATTCTCATTTAACTTTTCTAACAGCAACTTAATAAAATAAACTCTCAAAGCAACCAAAACAGAAACCTAGTCTTGATAATTTCTATTCCTTTCCTTTATTTGCAATAAAATATAAACAACTGTTGCATTTTTTTTTTGAAAAGAACCATGACAGCAATGTATATATATTTTCTTTTTTTGCAAAGGACAAATGCCAACGATTAAATTCAACTCTTGAATTTCTCTAAAGCACACAAACCCCCCAATATAATAAATAAATAGTTTTCTATATAAAACATAAAGTATGTTTTCATTACAACACATATTTCAGCCAACTCCATAGTGGCATAACTTGACCAAAAATAAATACAATAGGGCCACAAAGGCCATAGCTCAACAACCAAAAATAAATGACCCAAGCAACACCAAAAAGGAGCTTCTCCAAAACTCCATTTCCTCATTTAAACACCTGCAAAAAAAACACAACAAAGGGAAAACGCAAACAATTTGAAATGCCCTCCTCCCTACCGTAGACCCGCAAGTGGGTCACCCTCAAGCTAGGGAGGTAGGGATTCACACGGGTTCAAACACATCAACACAAAAATAGCCCCAAGGATAAACACATAACTCAACTCATGAAAATGAGTTTGATGAGGGTAGGGAATGGACCCCTCTACTTCAAAGGCCACACCAAAATACCAAAAATAGCAAGTCTCATGGCCTCAAGCCAAAAATCTCCAAAATCACAACTCTCCAATATATCACAAAATAACCTCCATGGCACTCTTGCCATTCAAATAATCTCCACAACAAGTAAAATCCCTCAAGGCATAAATAACACAATATGGGAGTGACGTCAAGGAGGTTCCTTTCCCCTACCCCAAACAAGTTGAGCCTTACCTCCAAATGGAGGTGCTCTCACCATACTCCCATTCCAACAAAAATAATGAAACAACAACCAACAAAACTACAAACACATCACAATAAATAAAAAAGGGTAAAGAACAAGACATAGAGCTTACCTTCAATAGCCCTATTATAGAAGCACGTTTGGTGATGATCTCCAAGCTTCTCCAAACCTTCCAATCTCCAAGAATTTCTCTAACTTTCCCAAAAAAATGCTCAATAATAGAAATAAACTCCAAAATACAAAAACCCCACACTCCTTAACAAGAGGAGGTAATATAGGCCATCAATTTTGGCCTTGAGGAATGAGAAGGTTGCACTTGTCACCTTCTCCTTCCTCTTCCAATGCCACTTGCTAGGGAGAGGAAGTGTGAGGGTGACAAGTGTCATCCTCCAATTCCCTCTTAATCCTCACCTTATCCACTTGTACTCTCACACATGTGTGAGAGAACAAGTGGCGAGGTGGCATTCCCATTCAAACCTCTAAGAGGATAAGGGATGCCATATGGCATCCTCTTATTCTCTAAGAGAGCCAGCTCCCTCCAAGATGCTCTCACACGTGTGAGAGTTTTGGAGGAAGATCCCACACACTTGGGAGTCTTGGAGACCTCCCAAGTCCTCCTAGGGAAGGGATTCCCAAACTTTGGGAAGGGAGATGAGTCTTTCCCAAAGCATGACTCATCTCCCACCTTATCTAATTTTAAATTTCGTCACTTTGACTAAACCATAGTTTAGAGTGACCAAAAGTGAGTTTATCCAAGGGTTAGTTAGTCAAAATTGACCCTAGACCCATGGGTAACCACCTAGGGTAGATTTTGGGACACTAAGGTTCCCCAAGGGGGTCATAAATCCACTTTAAATGGCCTAAAAAATAAAACAAATACCAAGTGGTGTAAGTCAATAAAATTATACAACACTTAATATTAATTAAATTAAACAAAGGGTACTAGGCCGAAATGATAAAATTAAATCAAGCACTTAAATCAACATTCAATTTCAAACGTGATCCTTATCCCTCTTGGGAATGGATCGGTTTCACAGGGAATGACATTTGTGTGAATTCTACCTCTAATTTCCTGTGGCCTAGGAATGTAAAACCTGCACATCTTGATCAAGTGTCAATCATATCATGAATAATCATAGCCGAAGTAACTGGAATTAAATTCATGCCATCAAATACAACAATAATCATTTATAACATAATTCTGAATTGAACTGCATTTTTCTATCACATGTCAAATAATTGTCATCACATAAATAATTAGAAATCACATCACAAAACATCATCTAATATATCTCGTATGTTAGATCACAAAATATCATCAAAATAAGATCAAATCGAATCACCATATGTCTAATCCATGTCATATCAAAATCAGGAGATATAATCAAATCTGCATAATGAAACCAATCTCTAAAAGTCTGATAATGTCATCAACTGAAATGCATAACGATCAAAATAAGGAAGGAAAAATAAGTGGCCTCACATCTTCCCCCCTTAAGACTAAACTTTCTCCTGGAAGTCGTCAAAAAGGTGAGAATAGAGTGCCCTCAAATTAGCTGCATCCTCCCAAGTCGTTGTGACCTCATCATAATGATCCCACTGGACCCTAACCTGGTCCAGCTCTCAACCTCGAAGGCCCAGTGTCCGACGAGCCAATATGTAAATTAGCTCTAAAGCCAATTTCCCATCCACCTCTACCTATAGAGCACTCCAGTCCAGTACGTGAGATAAATCAAATATATATCACCTCAAAACAGAAATATGAAAGACATCGTGGATACGTGACAGGCTAGGTGGCAACGCTAGATGATAGGCAAAAGGTCCTATCCATTCCAATATCTCAAAGGGTCCTATAAACCGTGGTGCGAGCTTAGAGCCCTTTCCATAACGGATTGGACTCTTGTGTGGTTGCACTCTAAGGAATACCCTGTCACCCAATGAGAAGCTCTGATCAGTCCTCTTAGCATCGACATACTTCTTTTGTCTATCCTGTGTCTCCTGTAGTCTCTACCTAATCAGTGTGACCTGCTACTCCATATCTTGAACTAGCTCTGGACCAATGGCAAATCTGTCCTCTATCTGATCGCAACTTAATGGTATCCTACATGGTCTATCGTATAAAGCCTGAAAAGGAGGCATACCCAATGAGCTGTGATGCCCATTATTGTAGGCAAACTCAACCAGATATAGATACTCCTCCCATCTAGACCGATGGTCCATAACATACATATGAAGCATGTCCTCCAACACCTGATTCACCTGCTCTATCTGTCCATCTATCTCAGGATGATAAGCGGAGCTAAAGTTGAGCTGTGTGCCCAATGCCTGCTGTAAGGCTCTCCAAAATGCTGAAGTGAAAACTGGATCTCTATCAGAAATGATGCGGTGAGGTACTCCATGTAATCTCACAATATCATCTAAGAATACTCTCGCCACTGCTCGCGCATTGTACGTCGTGCATACATGTGAGAAATGTGCCACCTTGGTCAACTTGTTGACTGTCACCATGATGGCATCATGGCGACGCGAAGACATAGGAAGACCAACAATAAAATCCATGGAAATGGTGTCCCATTTCCACTCGAGTATCTCATGCGGGTATAGAAGACCTGATGGATGCTGATGCTCGGCCTTGACCCTCTGGCACTCAAGGCATCGAGCAACCAACTCTGTAATATCTCATCTCATGCCTGCCCAATGGTACAGTTGTCGTAGGTCGGCATGCATCTTCTTCACCCCTGGCTGTGCCACATATGGTGCTCTATGAGCCTCTAATAACACTATAGTATGTAGGTCACCTACATGGGGTACATAGATACGCTGTCGATGACGAAGTAACCCATCTGCCTCAAGTGAATACCCTACATACTTGCCCACAAGGGCCCTCTGTGAACTGATCTCCTACTGCACCTCAAGAAACCACTCATCCTCTGGTAGATGATGAATAATATGTCCTCTCAGGTCCACACTCAGAGTCAAGGTCAAGAGATCATGGCGCCTCTGACTCAATGTGTCAGCAACCACATTCTCCTTCCCTTTGATATAGTGGACATCAAAGTCATACTCGCAAAGAAACTCCATCCAACGCCACTGACAGATGTTTAGATTCAGCTGTGTAAAGATATACTGAAGACTGTGGTGATCTGAATGGAGCTCAAAATGATGACCCAATAAGAAATGTCTCCAACGAACTAGAGCATGAACCACTTCCGCTAACTCCAAGTTGTGCATGGGATAGCTCAACTCATGGGTCTTGAGATACGCAATCACTCTACCACCTTGCATAAGTGCGGCTCCCAATCCCTTAAGTGATGCATCCATGCAAACCATAAAATCTGTTGCAGGATCAGGAACTGCTAAAATGGGAGTGTTGGTAAGACGCTCCTTGAGGAACCTGAAGGCCCTCTCACACTGCTTAGTCCATAGAAAACTCTTCCCTTTCCACTGAAGGGAAGTGATGGGGTACGCTATCCAAGAAAAACCCTCAACAAAGCGACGGTAATAACTAGCTAACCTCATAAAACTCCTGACCTCTGTCACACTAGTGGGTGCTGGCCAATCCATGATAGCCTTGATCTTCGATGGATCTACTAAGATTCCATCGCCAGATAGGATATGCCCCAGATACTAAACCTCTATCTTGAAAAATGCATACTTCACCAAGTTCCCATAAAGATTCTGCTCCCTCAAACACTGTAGAACTTGACGTAAGTGCTTCTCATGCTCCTCCTCGATATGTGAATAGATCAAAATGTCATCGAGGAAAATGATCATGAATCGATCTAAGTAGGTACGGAACACCCTGTTCATGAGACTCATGAACACTACAAGGGTGTTCATCAAGCCGAAGGGGACCATAGTGAAATCATAGTGGCCATATTGAGTCCAGAAGGCAGTCTTATGGATGTCCACCTCTATGATACGTAGCTGATGATAACTGGACTTCAGGTCAATCTTAGAGAACACTCTAGCTCCCTGTATTTGATCAAAAAGATCGTCAATCCTAGGCAGAGGATAACGGTTCTTCACCGTCACCTTATTTAACTGCCTATAGTCCATGCACAATTGAAGAGACCTATCCTTCTTCTTCATGAAGATGACAGGAGTGCCCCAAGGTGAAACGCTTGGTTAGATGTGCCCCTTCTCAAGCAAGTCCTCCAGCTGCAACTTGAGCTCTGTGAGCTCATGTGTGGTCATGTTGTAGGGTGCACGAGACACTGGCTCAACACCCGGCACTAAGTCAATGTGAAAGTCTACCTCACGATGGGGTGGCATCCCTGGTAACTCTGCTGGAAACACATCGGCAAACTCTCTAAGGATGGGATGATCATCCAAAGATGCCTTAGGCTCATCATCTGATCTGTCACTCATTGTGATGGTGAACATCTGGCATCCCTTCCGCATATAACGCTTAAGCTGTTGAGCGGATATCATACGCACTATTATGGGCTTTTGCATGTCCACTATCTCAATTGATGTACAGTGATCGTCTAAGCAGCTGATCACCTTTCGGCGACAATCTAGCTTGGCTCGATGAGTCGCAAGCCAGTCCATACGCAACACCACATCATAGGATCCTAATATCATAACTCTAAGGTCACATATTGTGGCAAAGGGTCCTAAAGAAATATCATAGTCATGGACTAAGGTATCTACTGTCATCTTGGCCCCTGAGGCCAACTCAACCACCCACCTATCACCCTGCCTAGAGGCCACCAGCTTGCAACGCTCCATTAATGATGGAGATATGAAAGAGTCAATAGCACCAGAATCAAAGAGAATAGAAATGGGGATACCCCCAATCATACTTGACGTCTTAATCACTGATGCCTGAAAATTAGCCTGGCGGTTATCAACTACTGTGAACATACGGTGGGATCTACCCACATCTCCCGCAGTCTGCTTGAATCCTCCTGCATGAGGCTGTCCCCCTGCTGTAAAACCCTATGGACACTCTCTGGCTAGGTGTCCTACTCCACCATAAACATAACATGGGCCCCTAGCCTGTACCTGTCCAGTCTGAGTCCTACTCGACTGTTGCTGTCCTAACCTACCAGTAGACCCCTGTGAGCCCCTATATGACTGTTGCGACCTTGCGAGTCCCACAGGTGGTCCCTACTGCCTCTGATCTCTGCGTGGGCCCTATTGCTGCCAACCTCTATTATGTCCCCCATGTGCCCTCTACCATGTCCTAGATCTCTGTTGCTGCTATGGGGACCTAGGAGGTAAGGGTGCAGAACTAAATCCTCCCCTATGAGGTGGATGTGATGGTCTGTGGAAACTCTGCAGATGCTGCTGTTGTCCACGATCTTGAAACTGAGGGCGTGAACTCTGCCCTCATCCCTAAATCTCCTCAGTGATATATGCCTTCTCAGAAACATCACTCAAAGTCTAGGGGTCTGCCATATGAACAGGTCCTACTATGTTGTGGTTTAGTCCTCTAATAAACTTATGAACCAAGAGTTTCTCGTCATGGAGATACTTCGTATATTGGGATAAATCGGTAAATCTACCCTCATACTGTGCCACTGTAAGTCCCCTCTGCTGAAGGTCATGAAAGTCATCTATACGACGCTGCCTGTAATGATCTAATAAGTATTGTGCATTGAAGTGCTCAATGAAGGTCTCCCATGTGAGAGTGTCTAATGAAAGGTGACACTTGCACTCCTTAGTGCGCCACCAGGTAGCTATTGCATCTCGCAATAGGTGTACTACTACACAGGACTTCATGTTGCCCTCGTAAGGATGCAACGTGAAGCATCTATCTAAGCTGATGAGCCAGGCCTCTGCCTCAGCTCCCTCTGTGGTCCCGATGAATGTAGGAGGGTTCAACCTCAACAAATCCCTAATAGGATCTCCTCTATCTCTGTGCCCTCTGATTGTCTCATCTGTATAATAGTCATCAGGTCTATGAACCATGTGCTCTACTCATACTACCTCATCACACCTAGCATGATGTGGAGGGCTCCTGCTACGGGCCCTGTCAGTCGAACCAACCTCCTCTACCGTCATCTCTAGCACCTCAACATAAGGCTCCACACGTGGTGCCCCTCGCGGCTCAACGCGGGGCTCCACACGTGGCTCAACACAGGACTCATCTCATGGCTCCATGCATGGCTCCTCTCACGGATCCTTGCGTGGCTCAACTACAGCCAGTGGAAGCCTATCCAAAACTTCTTGTAAAGCCTGTAATATCTGTGGCCCAATATCTGGTAGGGCCGGTGGTGCCTGCGGTGCCTATAGGATCGACTGTGCCTGTACCTTAGCTGAAGAGTCACTATGAACCTCAGGGGATGGAGTGCAGCGGGACTGCGTTCGCCGAACTCATCGGGGGGGCATCCTACAAAAATGAGGTAACCATAAATTAATCAAAGTTGCAGAAAATAAATGTGCCCTAAACAAGCCTAGTGTTTAAACTTAGGCTCTGATACCAAATGTCATACTTGCATTTCCATGCGGTCACGACACACAACACGCGTGTCATGTCCACATTTGCCATGTGGTCATGACATGAATTACGAAAAACTTTTATACCTATCCCTACGAACCACCTCGCACGTGTCTACGTGCTCGGTGGCAATATGCATAAGGCGTAAACATGTCAACATAATTTGGGGAGGTACGTTGTCCCACACAGTCCCCTATGTGATGATAGCCGTCTAGGGGGTATGCAACACGAAGTGTGTCGCTTTTAGGGTTAAACTAATTTTTATCTGAACCCTAAGTTTCCTAGGTTTGAAGATGATTCTACTAGCATCAAAACCTAACTCTAATTAAGGGCCAAATGAAAATGAGATAATGATGATTAAATAATAATGGTATGATGGATGCATGAATAAAGTGGAATGGTGAAATAAAAAAATTAATAAAATATCGTAAAATTAAAACCCTAGAAATCTAGGAAAATTTCGACAGCATAACGCGTTTTCAATAAACGACTTAAATTTTTTAAAATAAACTCCAAGGAGAAATAAAATAAAATTTAAGAATAAAAAAATTAAACTTGAGAACAATTAAAAACAATTTCAAATAACCGAGTAAGTATCCTGCCAAGGTCAATAAAGCGACCTTGCATAAAAGAATGAACAAATTCATATAATAATAAAATAATAACAAGACGCCAAAATAGATTTCAAATTTGAGTCCGTTAATAAACATAAATTTGGCAATTATGTTTATTATCATACTCGGAATAATGGAGAAGGGAAGAGGTTAAGATACGCATTCCCGTAAAATAATAATAAAATAGATAAATAATTAAAACAATAAAATCCCGCTAGGGAAAAATAAAATAAATATCACAACTATGATAAATTTAAAATAAGGGGAATATTTTTCCAAATCTGAATAAAATTAATCCCTCCCTATACTAAAATTTAATTCACAATAAAATAAAATGCAAAAACTCCATCTAAATAATCTCAAAAGAAATGAGGCACAAGAATTGAAAGAAATATAAGGGCAAAAATAGAGGTTAAAAAACAAATAAGGAATAAACAAATTCCTCACAAGATAAAATCCTCTCAAATAAAATAAATATAGTTTCCAAAATTATAAACCCTAATCCCCATTTTAAAATGAGTTATCTAAATGAAAAAGCCCTAAGTTATAATCTATTATTTTCTCATGAGGAAGCCCTAACTTCTTATCTCATTCATTCTTTCTTTTGTTTGGTTTTGTTCTCTTCCATGCAGGTTAGGGTTTGAGCAAGAGGTGGAGGCCATGAGTGAAGCTTGCTACTCCAACTCACGGAGGTATACACAGTCATATCAAATACCATCTTTTTTTTTTTGTGTTTGAATGGAGTGATTTTATATATACAATGCAAGTGTGATGATCTAAAATCATGTTACACGACTGTCTGAAGGAAACCTAATGCCGCCACCGCCATTGCCATCAGAGGAGAATGAAGGGGAAAGGTCGCGGGGAGTCGAATGAGGGGTGTGGCTGCGTGGATGGATTCGTGGTGGCGCTGAGGGGCCGCGGAAGGTCTGCAACGGAGGGGGGTGCGGCACTGTTAGCAGTGGGGATGGTGGGGGGGAGGCACTGCCCCCTCCCCACACCAATAGTATTAGCAGAGGTAGGGGTGACGGCTGGGCCGTCGTCCCCCTGCACCCCTTCTTTATTTATTTATTTTTTTAAGCAAAACAAAAACTCCAACATTTGTAGTAGGGTTTCGACCCAAAATATATATCACAGTATAATTTTTTTTATTATAACTTCCAGTTTAACATATATAATATATATATAAGTATATGTATATATATAAGTATATGTATATGTATATGTATATGTATATATATATATACACATGTATATATAAGCATATATACATACTGCCCCTTTTTAAAAACATAGTGAATATATTACTCTATTAATGCATATATATATATGCAAATATATATATATATATATATATATATATATATATATATATATATATATATATATATATATATATATATATATGTATGTATATACAGAACTTAAATGTGGTCTAGATCTTTTCTTCTTTTTGTATAAATATATATAACCAAATATTTACAATCTCTGTGGTTTCTTCTATGTTTCTGTATATTTACACAGTGTTAAAGAAAATAAACTGAACAACAATAGATTTTTTTTTAAAAGAATAAAACAACCCAGCATATATATATATATATACCCATATATATATATGTATAAGTATGTATATATGTCTATTGCATCTATTTTCCCAAACATTGGTCTAAAATAGATTACTAACCTTTCCATTTAACTCTAATCTTTTTTTTTTACTAATATTTCATTCCAAAATCATAAATAGATAACTAGTATTAACCTTTTCTTTTTGACACATAAAATAACAAAGATGTATTTTTTTGTTTTGAAATAAACCTACATGGCAGAATAAGCATTCTCATTTAACTTTTCTAACAACAACTTAATAAAATAAAATCTCAAAGAAACTAAAACAGAAACTTAGTCTTGATAATTTCTATTCCTTTCCTTTATCTGCAATAAAATATAAACAACTGTTGCATTTTTTTTTTGAAAAGAACCATGACAACAATGTATATATATTTTCTTTTTTGCAAAGGACAAATGCCAACGATTAAATTCAACTCTTGAATTTCTCTAAAGCACACAAACCCCACAATATAATAAATAAATAGTTTTCTAAATAAAACATAAAGTATGTTTTGGTTACAACACATATTTCAGCCAACTTCATAGTGGCATAACTTGACCAAAAATAAATACAATAGGGCCACAAAGGCCATGGCTCAACAGCCAAAAATAAATGACCCAAGCAACACCAAAAATGAGCTTCTCCAAAACTCCATTTCCTCATTTAAACACTTGCAAAAAAAACACAACAAAGGGAAAACCCAGCCACTTCGAAATGCCCTCCTTCCTACTGTAGACCTACAAGTGGGTCACCCCCGAGCTAGGGAGGTAGGGATTCACATGGGTGCAAACACTCAACAACAAGAATTAAACACATCAACACAAAAACAACCCCAAGGATAAACACATAACTCAACTCATGAAAATGAGTTTGATGGGGGTAGGGAATGGACCCCTCTACTTCAAAGGCCACACCAAAATACCAAAAATAGCAAGTCTCATGGCCTCAAGCCAAAAATTTCCAAAATCACAACTCTCTAATAAATCACAAAATAACCTCATGGCACTCTTGCCATTCAAATAAGCTCCACAACAAGTAAAAGCCCTCAAGGCATAAATAACACAATATGGGAGTGACCTCAAGGAGGTTCCTTTCCCCTACCCCAACAAGTTGAGCCTTACCTCCAACTGGAGGTGCTCTCACCATACTCCCATCCCAACAAAAATAATGAAACAATAACCAACAAAACTACAAACACATTACAATAAATAAGAAACGGTAAAGAACAAGACAGAGCTTACCTTCAAAAGCCCTATTATGGAAGCACATTTGGTGATGAGCTCCAAGCTTCTCCAAACCTTCCAATCTCCAAGAATTTCTCTAACTTTCCCAGAACAATGCTCAATAATAGAAAGAAAATACAAAATGCAAGAACCCCACACTCCTCAAAAAGAGGAGGTAATATAGGCCATCAATTTTGGCCCTGAGGAATGAGAAGGTGACACTTGTCACCTTCTCCTTCCTCCTCCAATGCCACTTGCCAGGGAGAGGAAGTGTGAGGGTGACAAGTGTCATCCTCCAATTCCCTCTTAATCCTCACCTTATCCACTTGTTCTCTCACACATGTGTGAGAGAACAAGTGGTGAGGTGGCATTCCCATTCAAACCTCCAAGAGGATAAGGGATGCCATATGGCATCCTCTTATTCTCTAAGAGAGCCATCTCCCTCCAAGATGCTCTCACACATGTGTGAGAGTCTTGGAGGAAGATCCCACACACTTGGGAGTCTTGGAGACCTCCCAAGTCCTCCTAGGGAAGGGATTCCCAAACTTTGGGAAGGGAGATGAGTCTTTCCCAAAGCATGACTCATCTCCCACCTTATCTAATTTCAAATTTCGCCACTTTGACTAAACCATAGTTTAGAGTGACCAAAAGTGAGTTTATCCAAGGGTTAGTTAGTCAAAATTGACCCTAGACCCATGGGTAACCACCTAGGGTAGATTTTGGGACACTAAGGTTCGCCAAGGGAGTCATAAATCCACTTTAAATGGCCTCAATAATAAAACAAATACCAAGTGGTGTAAGTCAATAAAATTATACAACACTTAATATTAATTAAATTAAACAAAGGGTACTAGGCTGAAATGATAAAATTAAATCAAGCACTTAAATCAACATTCAATTTCAAATGTGATCCTTATCCCTCTTGGGAATGGATCGGTTTCATAGGGAATAACATTAGTGTGAATTCTACCTCCAATTTCCCATGGCCTAGAAGTGTAAAACCTGCACATCTCGATCAAGTGTCAATCATATCATGAATAATCATAGTTGAAGCAACTAGAATTAAATTCATGCCATCGAATACAAAAATAATCATTTATAACATAATTCTGAATTGAACTGTATTTTTCTATCACATGTCAAATAATCATCATTGCATAAATAACCAGAAATCACATCACAAAACATCATCTAATATATCTCGTATGTTAGATCATAAAATAGCATCAAATTGAATCACCATATGTCTAATCCGTGTCATATCAAAATCAAGAGATATAATCAAATCTACATAATGAAACCATAGTCTCTAAAAGTCTGATAATGTCATCAACTGAAATGCATAACGATCAAAATAAGGAAGGAAAAATAATCGGCCTCACACTATCCATATGCAATGCCTTAGGGCTACATATTGCTAAGTCGCTGAAGAAAGTAACACAGTTAGATAAAACAGAAGTAAGTGTGGTAGGAGAATTAACTCACATCCATATGTAGTTAGCATCAAATCCAAGAATCCAATATTACATTGATATTCAGGTAGTAGATATACCTATTACCTATGGGATGTTGCTCAGCAGGGATTGGTCAAAAACACTTAATGGATACATGTCCACTGATTTTAGTCACATGTGGTTACCTTGGAAAGGAATACCTAACCAAATAAGGATAGATGTTGAACCTCGCATGAAACATATGATCACTGAATACAATAAAACTAATGAGATCATGTATGTAGATGTCAAACCCAGAGTGTATTCTATCAGACCCCAAACCGTCAAGATAGAGGAGATCCTCATGTATGATGTTCATGTTCATAATGATAATCTTCAGGATGATAGAATAATTTTAGAGTTTGATTGTAACTCTGAAAATGAGATAGAAGTAGATCACTTCAAGAATTTTGAGATGCACTTGTCCAAAGAAGTACAACATTGCCAATTGTTAAAAGTACATGTTCATGATGTTCTAATTGATGGATGGTGCAGGTTACATGATGAGGCGCATTCTGAAAAAGACCTATGATGCTTACTTAGACATGATGGAACTAGAATGAGCATGCAGTGAGGCATCATCATCATCAACCGGGGTAAGTTCTACAGATAGTGATAGTGATATTAATTTTTGTTTGTCATCTGTAGGAGTAGAAAAAGGCACATATCATGATGAAAGTCCTATTCAGATAATAGAAGAGATATTGGTGTGTAGCAAGAGTAATTCTAAGAGTAACAAGAAGATCACCCCAGGAACTGATAGCTTGGTTGAATCAGATTATGAAATATCTGATGAAGATAGAGGCAGTAATTTGTCCAAGTTTGAAGATTTTTTATCAAAGCAAATTCAGAAGATGATACAGCAGCAAAGATCTCCACATGATGCCCTGATTGAGGGATGTTGCAGGTTACATGAAGCACCAAATTCAAAAACTACTTGTTCATTATGTTTGCATATTCTGAAAAGGCAGATGTTGCCTTGTCCAAAAGATTTTCCTTTTGATGGTAAAGAAGAAGAAGGAATATCAGCTTCACATTAGCTAGATAAGGTAAAGTTTGAGAAGATTGAAACACCAAAATTGAAATAGATATCAAATGTTGCAACTGCTAGAGCTGAAAAGAAAAGAGAAGGCCCAGACAAGCCATTAACTAAAGATAAGCCATGGATCCTTAGGTTTGATGGATCCAAATCAAAACAAGGGGGTGGAGTAGGAATAGATCTTATTGATCCAGCTGGTAAATCCTACTTAGCAGCATATAGATTGCAATTCTCATGCACAAATAATGTGATAGCATATGAAGCCTTGATTCATGGGATATTGTTTACACCCATAAAGAATGTAAAGATTCTGTATGTCTATGGAGACTCAGAATTGGTAGTAAGACAAGTAAGAGGTATATATTCTTGTAATTAGAAGAAGTTATCTAATTATAGACATAGGGTATGAGATTTGATAGAAGATTTTGATGCTTTTAACATGACCCATGTGCCTAGAGAACAAAATCATAGGGCAGATGCCTTGGCCCAAGCCGCAAGTATTTTGGAACCATTGTCCATATCTAGTTTGAAGAGATTTTTAGTTGAATTAGTGTCAGTACCCTTTGTACTAGATAATGTAGTTAACCTTCAAGTATTTGATGATGACCGACATATTTTAGACTTCATATCCAATAGAGATGTCTTTGATGCATATATCATAGATGAAAGAAATGTGGAGGATCATATCTGGGAAGAAGAAGAGACCCTAGAGTTGCCCAATAACAAGATTCCTAAAGGAATGATAGAGTTGGAAAGAGCATTTGATTTAGACAACATGCTGAAATAGAAAGATCTCCCTAAAGCAGATGGAGGAGAATATTCACAAGTTAACATAGGACATGATGATGAAAAAAGGAATGTCCTGATTGGAAAGGTATGTACAAAAGAAGAAATGGAAGGGATAACCCAAGCACTTAAATATTATATCCATGTTATTACCTGGACATATGATGAGTTGAAAACTTATGATACATCAATCATCACTCATACTATACCTTTAAAGCCAGATGTCAAGCCCTTTAGATAGAAACAAAGACCTGTTAATGCTTTGCTAGAGCCCATCATTTTTGAAGAAATTAAGAAATTTCTTAATGCTAGGATCATATTTCTTGTGAGACATTCCACATGGGTGGCTAACTTGGTCCCAGTAAGAAAGAAGAATGGTGACATTAGATTGTGTGTAGACTTTAGAAATTTAAATAGAGCTTCTGAAAAGGATAATTATCCTTTGCCTTCTTTAGATGAGGTCTTGCAGATTGTAAATGGTGCAAAGATGATGTCATTTTTGGATGGTTTTTCAGGTTACAACCAAGTGATGGTAGACAAGATAGATAGATTAAAGACTGCATTCACCACTAAGTGGGGAATATTCACTTACAGACGCATGCCTTTTGGGTTGATAAATGCTGGAGCCACATTTCAGTGAGTGATGGATATAGCTTTCAAAGGACTAATTGGTAAATGCATCATCATATACAAGGATGACTTGACAGTTTTCTCTAAAGAGAGAGGGAATCATGTGGAAGACCTCAGGAAAGTATTAAAGAAATGTGAACATTATAGAATATCCCTAAACCCTAAGAAATGCATATTTGGGGTAACCACAGGGAAGTTATTAGGTCACCTGATAACAGAGAATGGGATCATCATTGACCCTGAGAGAGTAGAATCAATCATGAAGATACAACTTCATGGAAGTAAGAAGGAGCTCAAACCTTATTTTGGTAAAATTAATTTTGTTAGAAAGTTCATTATTGGTTTTGCAGAGATTATTAGACCATTGAATGCCATGCTCAAGAAGGATGCCAAAATTGAGTGGACACCTGAAGCTAGAGTAGTTTTTGAAGATATCAAGAAAGCCATATCTAAAGCTCCTGTTCTAATTAGTCCAGATTATACCAAAGATTTTTATATATACTCATTTGCTTCAGAGCATACATCTGCAGTAGTATTAACACAAAGGAATGAGGCTAAAGAAGAAAAGCCTATAGCCTTCATGAGTTGTCCTTTTAGGGATGCAGAACTCAAATACATGGATGTCGAAAGACAAGCACTTGCTCTAGTCTGAGAAGTCAAGAAGTTCAGACATTACATCTTGAGAAGTAAAGTGATTGTTGTAGTACCAGATGCAACAGTAAAGATGCTTTTAATGCAAAGTGAACCAGGTGAAAAGAGAGCCAAATGGATCACTGTCCTCCAAGAGTATGATATGGACATAACACCCATGAAATTAGTGAGAGAACAAGCCTTGAGTTAGAAGATATCTGAAATGGATCCTAACATCATGAGCCAACAATATGTCATAAATGCAAGAGAAAATGGAGAATGGTATTCAAACATTAGGCACATATTGATTACTAGAAGATGCCCTTCAAGATTGCAGGCCTCATAGAGGAGAGCCTTAAAGATAAGATCACAAAAATACATGATAAAAGGAGGAGTCCTTTTCAAGAAGAACTATGAGAGAATATACCTTAGATGCCTAGAAAGGCAAGAAGCAGATAAAGTGTTAATAGAATTACATGACAAGTTTGGAACTACACATGGATCGTACTTAGCTACCACTCATGCTATCCTTAGAGCAGGGTATTACTGGCCTACTATTTTTAAAGATACTGAAGAACACATCAAATGTTGTCATATGTGTCAGGTTGCTGCAAATAGAGAAAGATATGTTGCTCAGCCCTTGCAACCAGTGATGGAGATGCGCCCATTTGCTCAATGGGGGATGGACTTCATAGGACCTATCAACCCTCCACCATCTTCAGGCCACATGTATGTGTTGACTGTTACTGATTATTGTACCAGGTGGACTGAGGCTGTCAGTAGTAAGACATGTAATGTTGAGGATGTAATCAAGTTTTTGGAAAGCAACATAGTAACCAGGTATGGAGTCCCTTATGCTTTAGTATGTGACAATGGGTCTGCCTTTGCTTCAATAAGATTATCAAGTTGGGCTTTTGACCATGGAATTATCTTGAAGTTCTCTTCAAATTACTATCCTCAAGGGAATAGATTAGCAGAATCCACAAACAAGAATTTATTGAATATCATAAAGAAATTGATAGAAAAGAACCCAAGGGAGTGGAACACCCTATTAAAGTATGCATTGTGGGTAGATAGAACCAGGATGAAGGCTGCATTAGGAAATTCTCCTTTTCACCTAGTATATGGGGTGGATCCCATCCTCCCTGTTAACCTAAAGATCCCCACATTGCATTTTGCACAAGAATATCTAGGTATAGATAAAAAATAAGAAGTCAGGTTGCTGCAGTTGATGCACCTAGAAGAAAAAATGAATAAAGAAATTGATCAATTTGCTAAACATCAAGCTGTTGTCAAGCATTAGTTTGACAAAAGAGCTAGAGTTAAGGATTTTAGAATTTCAAATTTAGTCCTTATGTGGGACAAAGCACATGAAAGGAAAGGAGATCATGGTAAATTTGATAAACTTTGGATAGGTCCCTTTCAAGTTTCAAAAATTTTAGGAGACAACACCTATAGGCTTAAGACTTTAACTGATGAGGATGTCCCATTACCAGTTAATGGACAATTTCTCAAGCATTATTTTCAAGCCTAAAACAGTGTCATGTAAGTCATGTGCATCATAGTGTGCATATTTGTATAGTTGTTTGTATAGTTTTGTTTTGTTTGTTTGTTTGCTATTGAGTTATGTTTTGGTTAGTTAGGATGATGCAGCTTATCACCCTAAGAAAATAACCAAATTGTTAAGATTCAAGTGATGAGAACAAATTCCTATATAGGTTATGACTCATTTTAAGAAATATCGGTGATTAGGTCTGTGGTATCTTTTTCATCAGGGTGCCTTTTGTTAACTAAAGTGATTGTTCACAATGACTCACCTAACAACCTTGGGTTTGTGGAACACATAAGTACAGGTGTTAAGTGAAAAATCTAAAGGGACTCCCTAGCTACCAATGCAATCTCCAACCTAAATCAGCAAGTGGCCATGCCTTGCACATCAAGCTTACATGATGACATCGTATGAATAGAGAGAATAAATGTTGAAAATTCAAAAGAAATAAAAAATAGGCCATCTAAGTAACTCTACTGGGGCTATAGACACCTCGTGGCAGTGGGGCTCTACTTAGGGGGATTGTATAGATAACCTTGCTGGGGCTATAGATGCCTACTGGCAGCAAGGCTCTATCTAGGTTGGCTATGAGGGATGCTCCCAAACTATGTAGCTTAACATCAGTTACCCATGTTTTCAACTTACTTTCAAGATGAGGATAATTAATCATTTGCACACACTTGATCCTTTGCTAGCATTGTTGCCATGATGAAAACCTTATCATTCAGAAAGATTATAATACTTATACTTAGAAAGATTTAAAATACTATGTTAGAATGTGATCACATCACTTGAATCATTGGAATTTTGTTATGTTCTTTGGTGGCAAGTTGTTGTGTGGTTACACAACATGCCCCATTTTGCCTTGACAAAATAGGGACCTAACTTTTTCTTGCTACTTTGGCTTGTTGTTTTTCTGCTTTGGGCGGTTTGATAAAATTAGTCATGTATGTAACCTTGCAAGAGGGTGGATTTGTCCCCATGATGAGGTCAGTTGTTAAAGTCAGTATTTCACATGCGGACATCAATTTTACGTAATAGCTGATATCTACCCATCAAACAACTTCATGTATCTTGTGGAGGGTCATATTTTTAATATCCGTCATCTTACAAATATCACCCTCTTCACAAATATCACCCAACGCCAATATGATGGTGACATCATCCAAGTCGAATGAACGAAGGAAATCACCCTGATGATGGCATCATCATTCCATTCTACCTTGTGGAGGTATATATCTGATGCCCACCATATTCAATAACATGACGGTGATGTCATTAAAACACAATGCTTAAACAACATCATTGACATGCTGATGTCACCCCGATCTTTTTCCAGGGGGGTCATTTTATTTGCGAGGTAATATTTTGAACATACCCTGATCTTAAATTCATGACCCGATATACACATGGTCAAAGTTGACCACATCACCTGATTCTTTTGCATTAGTTTTGCCATTCAAGGGCGGGGGTCATATTATAAATATCACCTGATCTTTTGAAGATCACCCCCCTCTTGTTTCTTGACATTAAATACACTTAAATACGGTAGGTGAATTCCCACTGATTACAAATACAAATCAAACACCTGGCATCATCCATGAATTCCCTACAGAAGATCGATGGAGTTAACCATCCCAACGTAGTTTTACCCTAATTTGCCCTACGGATGAGTTTAAAGGTAACCTTCCAAGGTTATTTTCATTTACCTTGCAAAAAAATGAGAAATTACATAGTAGAGAAGTCAAACCCTCATACAGCTACCTATAAACAGATTAGCTCCTTCAACGTAACGGAACGGGTGATCTCTAGTATTCACAGCCCTTTTCCATAATCAGCCACCTAACCCAGGAGGAAATCACTGTCAGGTAAGTAACTAAAAACCCTCCTATTGTCATTTGTTGCATGTTTAGGTAGGGTATATGTTCTTTCTTGTGGTTTGGCTCTGTGAATGTGCATATCACGATGAAGTAAAGAGTAATAGATAGAGTATGCATGATGTTGTAGAAGTACATAATGTTGTATGAATGCATGTGGACATTGTAAGGTAAGACAAATCATGTTTATTGCAAGAGTCCATGGCAGATCTTAGAAGGAATAGGTCTGACTCAGAGTTTCTAAAGCCTATGTTTGTTCAGCCTGAGGGGGTACAGTTTAAATATGGAGTTATTGGTGACACTCACCAAGGGGATACGGACCTGGCAGTATGGTCAGCAAGAGTAGATCATGATAAGGATAATCCTCTTTTGGATGGGTTATATGTTTCAAGAATGTGGCATGCAGCCAACTTTCTGTATGCCATGGATACCCCAGAGCTGGTAATGGAATGTGCCAGAAATTATAACCCTGAGACCAGGCGGGTGGAGAAGCATGGAAGAATATATGCTGACTTTTCAATTAAGGGCATTACCTCTACTTTTACTCTGCCAGTTGGAAAGAAGGTGGTGAGTATAGATCTATGCAAGCTAGAAATAGAGTACAACAATAATAAGAAGAAAGTAAGGAAGAGGATGTATCAATGGAGATCAAAGAGCAGCACCTACACTGCCTTAGCTAAATTGCCTGTACATTTATACAAATTTGATTTTGATCATTAAGACTAGTATATGATTGCCCTGTTGAGTAGGATGACAGGTAAACCTCATGCTGGAAATTTTGAGAACTGGATGTTTGGAATCATCTAGATGGTCCTATATGCAGACAATAGGCCATTATGGGCCAAGATCATCAGTGATGCACTAGATGAAGGGATGAGGAACTTGGGAGGCCAAGCATGTTTTTTTCATATGACCTCATATGTGGTATACTCGTGTGCTTATAAGGGAACCTTTGATGCCTTGAAAATAGTGGGTAAGGCTGGCGGTGATGTAGATGATGCCCACATATGGGATCACTATTCTCAGCTACAAAGAAAAAATTACCTCTTGGATTACAAACTAGTAAATGAAGCATTCTATATGCATCTAGTCAGAACCATGGAGGAGGACAGGACCAAGAGATTGAGCATGGAGGCTCAGGAAGTTGTTTATAGACATGGGGCTTGGTTTATCTAGTTTGCCACCTTTTCATACATAAGGGTAGAAGGATTTGAAGGACATCCCATTATGCTACCAAGGTACCCTACTGATGGGGTTGTCCTGATGGAGTTTGTCAGACAGGGTCTACCATAGTTGAAGCATACAAAGCACAAAAGAAGATACCTCCAGTGTTGTTTCTAGTGTCTATGGGCTGGTATATGTGCTCAGACTCAGAGAGCATAAAACATGTCATGGGGGGCCTAAAACTGATGTATTTGTAGCCATTTCCCTTGGCCAGACCTTATGACCCCTATGGCAGGATGCAAAAAATAGTGGGAAAACCTATACATCAAAAGCATCTGGAAGATGTCTGGACCGACTATGAGGATGAAACTAAGATGAGAAGAAGGAAATACCAGAGGCTGACCTTGAACCAAATAAAGACTTTTGACTGCATCCCGGTGCCAACACAGATGAGGAAGGATGATGGAAAGATTATGTCTAACGAATATGAAGACAAGAAGGTGTACAATGACACCATATCAACCCCTGATCTTACACAACTAGGAGATATATCCCTGGATCAGCTAACAGGTGGGGTGATACAATTAACCCAATCTTGGGTAGATGAAGAGATAAATAGATTGAAGAAAAAGGGTGTGGCCCTTACAGTTGAAGCAAAAAAGAAAAGGGAAGAAATAACTGATGAGGAATATGATGATTTCCTCAGTGAGAAGAGAAAATCCAATGGGAAGAGATTGCCCACACAAAACAAAGGAAGGGCCCCCCTAGAGGTAAGAAAATTGAAGATGAACCGAAGGAGGTGATAATGGAAAGGATTGCCACGCCAGCTGCAGGTGCATCAACATCAGCTCAAGCATCCGCATCATCTGCACAACCTCTGATTGACAAACCAAAGACTAAGAGGATTTTGAGGCTAGTTGTTGAAACTACAGAAGTGCAGGAGGAAGGCCAAGCCTCACAACATGAAGTGGAAGAGGGCATCCCGTTTGAGGAAGAGCATGTAAACAAGGAACCTGTAGGTGATGACCTGATGATGGTCAGTAAGAAGAGGAGGGTGATGCCACTGATGTCACCACCCAAGAAGCAAAGAACATCCATGCAGGGTGATATCAGGGCTGACCCTATTGTATTAAGAGGATCTAGTGGTGAAGCATTTAGGAAGGAACTGCAACACGTTGTTCCACTTCCCACCATAATAAAGTTTAAAACTAAGAAGGCAGAGGAACAAACAATAGAAATAGTCAAAGTAGGTCAGGGTGGTCCTTTCTCCTTGGAGGACACCATGGACTTGTTTGATGATGAAGTTGTTAGAATGTGGCCTCTAAAAGGATGGAGACTCTCGCTTCCAACACCTACATGACCCCTCATGGGACCCCATTAGAACAAATGGTGGTGTTGGAAGAAATAAAGAAAACAGAGGAGGCAGTAAAACAAAGTAGCCCAGAGAGGGAAGCCCAACAAATAGGGCTTGATAAATTGGTTGATCAAGTGACTAGCCCTACCTTTGTAGATTTAACATACAGGGGTGATGTAAGCCCCAAGGATAAAGCACGTGCACTTGATGAGACAGAAAGGATTGAAGTGGCCAAGCAGGTAGAAAAGGAAAGCAATGCTCCTGATATGGGTCATTGACAACATGAGATACCCGTAGAGCCAAAAATTGTAGAGGTTCAACAAAAGAGCAGAGGTGATAAAGATATATTAGGTGCCACTGCTGCCCAAACTCAGGGAGATCTAGGGGATGCCATAGGAGCAAAAGATAAATTAGGTCATGAAGACCCCAAGCCACAGGACATCAGTAAATCAGGTGCAAAACAAGCAGTGACCCAAGATCAGAGTGATGCACAAGGCCAACACACACAGACATCCATAGATGTCAATATGCCTCAGGATGAGGTACGTAATAGAGAAGATGAAATTCAAGAGGGAGTGCAAGACCAAGTGCAGGAACAAAATGTGGACATTCCATAGGATCATCCTTTGCAGAAGGAGGCCCCTCAGTAAGAAGAAATGCAACAAGATCCCCCTCATGAAGAAGTGCATGAGGACGAAATTAAGAAAGTGCCTTCTCCAGCAAGAATAGAAGTAGATACTGGCTAACAAGATAGACATGATGTTGACAAAGAGCATCAAGGATCTGGAGATGATGTGCCTCAATGGCTAGAGCGAGAGATAGGCATGGAGCAAGGGTCTAAAATTTAGGAATTTGATGTTTCCACCTTGTTTGCAGAAACAATGATGAAGCCAAAGAGGAAGGCCAAATTGACATTGGCCATAAAGAGAGATCCTACTACAGGTAGAAGGACTGCATAGGTAGCACTTCCCACAGTTGAGAAAGAGAAGGGCAAGATCACCCTAGAAGAGTTCCAAATCACAACTATGGATTTGGGTTTTGCCAATGAGGACCAGGAGGGTCAGGAAGGGAAGGACATTATTGATTCTTTGACCTAAAGGGTAAAGAAGGAGAAAGAGAAAAATAAAAGGCATAAGGAGCACATTGCTTAGCTGCATTCTTATATAAAGGGGTTGATTAACCCTGATAATACCCTAGTTGATCCGGCAGTCCCATTGACTGTCATATCCCAGGAGGAGGTCACCATGTTGGACATCATGAAGCATGAATCAATGGTCATGGAGAAATGGATGTTGTTAGCCCTCACTAGAGCTGAGGATGTTTTGAGAACCTCCTTACAGAGGTGGAATTCTTTAAGCAGTTTAAAGAGAAAGCTAGATAAAATGCAAAATGAAACAGGAAAACGGTCATTCCAATTGGAAAAGGACCTAACTGCTTTAAGTGAAATGAAGAGGATAGATCCACAAGTATTGATAGATAATCAAGTGTTGAATAATAATATTGCCCTGCTGATAAGCATATGGAATAAGGATATCAGGTTTGAATGTGATATCTTGAAGAAATGTAGTGGCAAGCTCAGGGATGTAAGTATAAAGTTTCATAGCATGATTGCTTATGAAGTAGAGATCCTTGAAGCCCTAGAATGTAAAATAGAAGGAAATATAGAAAATTAGGATGCAGACTTTGCTATCAAAGCTCTGCATGATAATTTCAAGTCCATAGCAAATGACCCCCTCACCCACCTGACAGAGGAGGTGATGGATAAAATCATGAGGATAAAGGTCAAGGTAGAAACTTATAATGAGACTTTGAACAACAGAAAAGGTAAGCTGGAAGCACTTAAAGCTAAATTCCAGTCTCACATGCATGCCATCACAAAAGCCAGAATCCAAGATGGGGGAGAGGTGAATAAAATAGTACATGCATATGAGCACATCAGAATGCGATGAAGGCCTACATACATGAGGATGTACACCAAGGTGATAGTGATACTGAAAGTAATGAAGATGATGACAATGATGAAGAAGAAGAAAATAAAGAAGGGGAACTTGAAGAATGAATGAAGATGCATCACCAAGGGAACATATGCCTAAGGTACTCATCAATAATGAGTCATCTAGATGGTTGCCAACTAGCAACCTGTGCCACGAGGACGAGTTGACTGAGTCAAAGGGTAATTATCAACCATTGATCTTAATTGATAAATCTTGACCATTGGTCATTTGTAACTGCCTCCTCACCTTATTCTATAAAAGGTGTAGGGAGGCAATATTTTGAACATTCAGAAACTTTATTGAAATTTTAGGACTCATTTCAAATTTGTTTTAAATGTACATGTTATGTATACTAAATGAAAGAGAAGACATTTTGATTACAAATCATCATAAATCTTGAGTAATTTATGTTTGAAATTTGGATACATGCATTGATTAGCTGCGTCCCTTGGAGTGCTTGTCAGTCTGCATGTGTTGTTTTTGTTCCTAATCCCTTTGAAGTTAGCATCATCCATATCTAGCTATGGAACATCCTGGTGACCTATGGTTTGATTTCTTCTCCTCATGAATGTATTTTGTATGTATGTGATTCAATGACTAAAGATTCACTAAAATTAGAAGCATTCTTTTAAATTTCTTTGAATTTCATAGCAGATCATCACCATAATTGCAAATAACAGAGAATCAAAAGTAAATAACATGAAATATGTTGATATCCCATAGATAATTGAAAATATAGAGCATATTTAGGGTAAATGCATGTCAAATTGATAAATATCATGCAAATTCATAAAAATATCCATGAAATCCATGCCAACATCTACTTATAGACACATCACTTGAATAAATATACAGTGTAGAAGAAAGAACAAGTTCATAGTGATCAATGATTAGAAGAATTGATCAAACTTGCAAATATATCAGCCATCTTTGGAAATAGAGTAGAGTTAACCTCTCTGTGGAGTAAATTTACAGGAAACAGTGCAATATTGGTCATCTAGACAAATGTAAGACCCCTTGAAATGGAAAATAGCAAGTCACATCAACCCTTGAGTAACATCATATGATCATGACCTAATCAACGGAGACTTGGAGTCATCAACTTATCCTAAGTTGATCGTACTTTACAAGATAATAAAGGTTTGTTGTGCGAATTTTTATGCATGTTGTTATGACTAACAATCATCATCAACAGACCTCCGCATTTTGTTGATATTCATGGATTTGTGGATTTTGATTGGGCAGGTGACATTGACAACAGGAGATCCACCAGTGCTTATGTGTTTACACTGTTTGGTGGTGCTATTAGTTGGATGAGTAAGCGACAACCTGTGGTTTTTTTGTCCACAACAAAAGCTGAGTATATGGAAGCAACTCATGCTTGTTAGGAAGCCATTTGGCTTAAGAGATTGTGTTTAGATATTAGTTTTGATGCAGGTCAGATTATGATCAGTTGTGATAGTCAGAGTGCGATTTGCCTTGCGAAGAATCCAACTTTCCATGCCAGAACAAAGCATATTGATGTACAGTTTCACTTTGTGCGAGACATGGTAGAGAGTGGGAAGGTAAATTTGGAGAAGGTAGATACTTTGAAGAATGTTGCAGATGCATTAACGAAACCAGTTAGCATAGAGAAGTTTAGATAGTGTTCGGAGTCTATGGGCCTCTCGGCCTATAGTAGTTAAATACTGTTATTCTATTAAGCTCTTACAAGGTGTTGACAAGTGGGAGAATGTTGGGAATTAAGGTGTCTCAACCTTGGTAAATCCTTGCATTATATTGATTGTATTTATTTATTCATTGCCTATGATGTAAATTAATTGTAAATTCCATATTGTCATTTTGTGGGATGTGGCACGGTGATGTGTCATCCTACATGGAAGATGACAACTTGTAATTTTGTCCACATATGAGGAGATAGGCATCCCACTTTGTGGTAGGAGAATTTTTCCATGTGTCGGCATCCTGGATGTTGTGTAAGGGAATGTTGACTGAAACGGTTATGACAGATTCCTATGACAGAGTTATGACATGTAAGAGTCAAAAATAGAAGCTTGTAAGACCGGTGAAGACATGTGTTGAAGAGCATCTTTGAAAAAAGGCATATTTGGGTGCCCCAAGGTGGACTATGACATGTTGTAAGAGAATATGCTATTTATATCCTGTGTATGATAGATTCTCTTATGGTTGTAAGTTGTAACTGCTATGAAAGATTCTATGATGGTCGTAAGAGTCGTAAGAGCATTTGTCATAGCCCATTTTGGAAATAGGCAACCTCTTTGGGATGGGGTGTATGGACAAGTGTCAAATGCATCTTACAATGTTGACCAAGTGTCCATAGGTGTGGGTTTTCAGCCATGAGGCCAAGTTGGACGCCCATTCCAAGATAGAGCCAATTTTGCCTTGTGTATTCTATATAAATAGGTGCTTTAAGGAGGAGAAGTAGTATGTGATTGACAGGTACTGTTATACTACTAGATTGACTCCAGACATGAGTGTCAAAGACTATTAAGCTTGCATTGCAAGTGTATTGTAAACCATATTCAGTTTTGATAATACATTGTGCAGCGATAAGGGTTTTCCCCATGATATATCTTATCTCTCTTCTTCTGTCTTCTTTCTAGTTCTATGTGTATTGTTGCAATATCTCTGTTATATGTTTCATGTTGCTGTAATTGTAAAAATTAAATTGAATTTGCATAGCCCTCTCCTCATTAGATTAGTGTAGGAAGTGATTTCTGCACACCTAGCTTCCTTTCATCAATGATATGAGAACCACGAACCAATTGAATCAGTGGTAATAAAATTGCCCAATTCAAATTCCATACTAGATGAGAGAAAACCCTCGTGTTAGTGAAAAAGACCAAACCACCTGCAAAAACGTGATTTTGTAAAACACCTCACTGCCCAAACTTGGGCCAAAACTAAAGCCCTTGACCATACAATGAGGACAAGACCAAGGAGAGGTGAAATACCAATAGGCCAAAATCGATCAAACCCCTAAACAATTTGTCCAATCCACAAACTAGGAGACCTCCAAAATTTCAATTTTGCAATTTTGTTTCTTTTTTTGCTCATAAAAATATGTATAGATGGTACAGATCCATAAAGGCCATGCAACTATACGGTATAGGTACTATGCAGGCCCTCCCAAAAACAAAAAAATATCTATGCCTAAAATTGATTTTTGGACAGTTGATTTTTATAGATTTAAGCCTTTCAAACTCAACGGTGAGGTCTATTTGGCTCCATGATGCACCATTGATAAGGCTAGGAATTGCACAAATAACAAGACAAATAATTATCATACAATGATCAAAATGTGGAGCATACAAATGTACAATAGAGACCTTTCATATAAAGGCAAGGATGAGGAGGTGAGATGGTAGGACTGAAAGTCTGAATACCCCTCCAAAGGTGTAACACATGTGGAATCACTTGAGACAAGTGTGAAGACACTTTTTGTGTGCATATGAGGTGAGACAAAAGTCTAAATAACATCTAAGTTAGCTTAAGTGTAGTGTGAATAGGACCTAGTCAAGCTAGATAGGTAGAAACACTTTTCACACTAATAAGGTTGAGTAGGATTTTTATTTGGACCTTGAATATAATATTATCCTTAAATAACTAGTGTTCTAAAAGATGATATGTAGATGAAGTAGACACTCTTTTAGGATTTATATGATAATTTGTCGATTTTAACTTGATTGTTAGAGGCTTCTTGGTAAGATCAATCAAACATGTACTATTGTACTACTTAGGCTATATTTGAATCATATGATGGAGAGATAGTAGAGGATGTAGGATAGATATATAAAGAAGATATATCATTAGAGATTATAAAGGCGTCCATGATAATCTCAAAGTGACGGCCACTAGAGGATGGAAAATTGGAATTATCTGATATACACATTCTAGGATAAGTAGCAATGAATGCATACATGTGTTTTCTAAATAATGACATTTTTTCTTGAAATAACATAGAGTATAATGCTTATAGAAAAATGTGTACATTTATATTTTCATAAACATTATGGATCACACTCCATGATCCATCATTAGGATTCTACTTGATCTTGTAGGTTATGAAAATTTCATGTTCATGATGAAATTACATATTATCCCATTACAAAGAATGCACAATCTTTTTCTCAATGAAACAACTAAGACAAAACTATCATTTATATGCATATAAGATGAAGTAATGAAATATATTTTATAGATAATAATTATCAACCAAATTCATGTTAGGTGTTTAAATAAGATGTCTGACATAAAAGGCATGAGCCTAAAAATGAAGGGGAAATAGATGGAAATGAAGATATATGTAGACACCTAAAATTGACTTGCTTCACAAAACTAATTTCCCGTATTTCTACACCAACAATTATCCCTCCTATTAATTAAATAAATTCATTTTTATTTAATTAATTTATCCCAAATCATCTATCCTTAGCCATTTATCCATCCATTGTGATTAATTAATTCACTTAATTTATCACTTTACCTTATAACACTATCCTCATTGATTAAATAAATATACCCAATATTTATTTAGTTAATTTCCCTAATCCTCATTAATTAGATAAATCATGCTTATCTAATTAATCTACCCTACTAATCAACCTAAACCTAGCTGATTAAATAGCAATTATTTAATTAGCTACCCTAGCCTACCTATCTCCTAGACCTAAGTTTATTAAGCTAAACACTTAATTAATCCTGCTTAGCTCATCCTCCCACACACCTTTGAATAAAAATCAATTTTTTATTCAAAGGGTCAAATCTTCCTTACAACTCATTTATCACCCTCTTACACATGTAAGTGTACATGTGTTCTTCAATCTTCACTTCTCCACATAAAAGTAAATTTTTAATTCACACTCCCCCATGAGTTGAATTTTTAATTCACTTGTCATATCCACTCTTCCCAAAAATAAATTTTTAATTCATTTTTATCTTCCACACCTTTCCCCATGTGAATTTAAAATTCACAAATAATGAGAGTCCTCCAAAACTATTGACCAAATCTCAACCCTTGATCTCTCTCATCCACTCCTCTTGTGACACTTGTCACAAGGCTATGAATCCAATCCTAACCCTAACTCTCAAGCATTTCTAGCCCTTCGTCTCATCTTTTAATCCTCACCTTCCATCCATTTTCCCAAAATCTATAAATGAGACCCTTCTCTAAGCCATTGATAACAACTTCTTCTTGCATCCTTACTATGCCAAAATCTCTCCAAAATCTTCTTATCCCAACATCATAACACCAAAATCATTCCTCATCCCCATCTCAATCTCCATCTAAACCCAAATCCCTCATCCTATTGTGTTGAATCTCAAAGAGCAATCCACATTCATCTACTTGGGTAAATCTAAGGAGTGTTGGGTACAACTCCTTCCACCCTATCAAGGATTTGTGACTCATTGTGAAAGGTATAATGCTTGTTTATGCACTTGTTTTGTGTTTTCTACTTTCATTTTGACTTCATCGATCACATTGGCATGCCCAATGGGACCCACAAGGTCCTAATCTAACAATCTTGTGAGTTTTTTTGTTGTTTAAGACGTGTTTTTTGCAGATTAGCACTATCTCTCTGTGTAGTGGTGCTATTTTCAGACTGTGGTCGCGCCTTCTTACCACGACATTGCTTGATCATTTGGACTCACATATTTTGTGTTCTTTCACCTTTTCAGCATCTTTTGTGTGTTTTGCTCTTTGTTTTGCAGGATTTTATGCAGGGACAAGGGGAGACTATGTCAATTTTTTCCTAAAATCAAACCCTTGACCATCTCTGCGTCGTTTTGGCACTAAACACACCCAGGTTGGCGCTATCTTTCTCATTTCAGAAGATAAACTAAGGCAAAAACACAGTTTGGCGCTATCTTGTATATTGGTGCTATCTTTCATATTGGCGCTATCTTGCCTCTGTATTGGTGTTATCTTGTATATTAGTGCTATCTTGTGTATTAGCGCTATCTTGCCTCTAGATTGGTGCTATTTTCTGTACTAGCTTAGGGATATGTGTAGGGTTGGGTCTCTATTCCGTAGGGTATTTAAGATCATCCAAGACCATCATCTTGAAACTACTAACATCTTTTGCAGGGATTTAGTAGATTAGACACATCTTCTTTGGGTGCACTAAAAAGAACCTCATGTGCTTAGCTTAAAGAACATTTATCTTTGGTGCACCTAAAATGAATCTTGCTTCCAAATAATCTACAATAAAACATTTCATTTTGATGCACCTAAAAAGAATCTTTGTGTGCCTTAGTATAAAGAACATTTGATTTTGGTGCAACTAAAATTAATCAATGCTTGCAACAAACAACTTTAGGCACATTTCAATTTGGGTTTAAAAAGAACATTAGAGAAGTGTTTGTCGTGTTTGGTGCACTTGCACATTTGTGTTATACCATAGGGTAGAATCAAAGTATCCTCTCCCCTTGCCTTCAAAAGGATCTTGGGTGAAGAGAAATGGTTCTATCCTCTTTTTTCTAGGAAGTGGGCCTACCCTTGAGACACATCTGTTCAGAGAACTCATTGGTGACCCCAAGCAGTACTTTCATCTAGTCCACTATATGTAAATTGAGGATAAGGCGAAAGCCAAGTCTAATTAGTATGAGCACTTACCATTCGATGCTAGCTTGAAAGGGAGTAGTAGCTTGTGTATATGAAACCCCTAGTAGAGCTAGTCAAAACCTTAAGTGGTTTATCAGATGCTCATAAGGTGCCGATCCCCTGGATGTACCCCCACTACGAACCATTGTTCTAGAAGCCAAAATCCCTCTACTTCTTCAACAAGTATTGTCCTTGCTTCACCTTAGGTTGTGCGTGATTGATAAATATTTCAAAAACAAAACCTTTGCCCATTGTGTCTTCTTTCTTGATTGTTTGTCTACTTGCCAAGAAAAATCAAATTCATCCATCAATCCAACCATTCACATCCTTTAGCGCCATTCCTCTCTATTTTAGCACCATTTCCATCTGTTTTAGCGCCTTCTTCATCCATGTCCAAAAATCAAATTTTCCCATCAAAAACATTAATTTTATAAGCCCATTTTTCAAAAAAATTCCAGTCGGGGGCTATGCCCCCGAACCGCTAAACACCGCTAAACCATCCCACCATTTATCAAACCCCATAAGTTGAGCTTATCCAATCCCTTTATTTGAGCTTGATCAAATTCTAATCCACTTCCTCTCTAGTCATAATCTATCTTCATCATCCTAATCATTCTTATCCACTTCATCTTAATCCAATCAGCCATCTATCCTAATCATCCTAACCACCTATATTATCCACATCATCATCCAAATCATTCAATCCAATCTTATCCTAATCACCCTCATCATCCTTAATCCAATTCATCAACATCATTCTAATCCCATCTCATCCAAATCAAATCCAAAATCCAACCAACATTAATCCATAATCTTCCAAACCATATTCCAAATCCAATCCAAAATCAACATCGATCCCAATCAACATCCAAGTCCCCCAACATCACTATCAAACTCCAAATCAAAATCAACCCAATCAAAAATCAAGACCTTAATTGATCATCCAATCAAATCAACCAAATCAATTCTATTACTTAAGTATCTTTAGTCCACCTTAAGTATAGAGAATCATCCATCCTTTGAAGCAAATTGAATCACCCTAAGGTCTTGAAATTTGATCCCCAACATCGCAATCATCCATCATCCTCCATCATCCCATACCTCCCCAACAAAATGGATCCTTATGTAGCAATGCAACAATTACAAAGACTTATAAAAATCTATGAGAACATGGATCCTAATGCTAAGGAAAAATGTAAAAATGACATTAGGGTTATACCCTTAGCACACCTCATCATTGGAGAATCCCAAGCCCCTACCCAACAAATACCCTACATTTCACCCCCATCCACATCATATCAACCTTCATCATTTCAACCTTTACCCTCATATCAATCTTCATCCCCTTATACATCCATACCATCATACCTATCCAACCAATCAATACCTCCAACTTATCCATCCCCCAACCTTTGTCACACTAACTTTGATCAAGGGAACACCAATCTAGTACACCTTATATCCGAAATCCAAAGCTTACATCACCAACCATTCCCCCACGTAAATCCCCCATCTCCTAATCCCCATCCTCTAATCCCCCCATCACAATATCCCCCCAATCTTATCAACCTTAATCCATCATCTTATGTATCTCCCAATCCACCAACCCCTATCACCCATACACCATCAAATCTTCCAAATCCTGAGCCCACGATATCTAAAGAATCCTTGTGGGATTTTCTCCAAAGAACATCACCAAGAAAAACAATGGAATCCCCCAAATCCTCCACCCCTCCAATACCACCATCTACTCCAATGTCCATCCTTGAACCCACCCAAGAACCATCACTACCTAATCCCATCACCCACCTATCCAATCCCAATCCTAATCCCACACCAACCACCCTTACTATCCATCCATTATATTGTTCTTCAACCCATACACTCATGAAGGATTCCATCCATTGGCTATTAGAAAGGAATCAAACACCCTCATGCAATACAACACCCACCAAACCTCTTGAACAATCTCCTAGCATAAGTCAAGCACCTGTCACATCCATCCAAGAACCTACCATCATCCCCACTTCTATCCAAACACATGAGCCATGTCAAGAATCAAATCCAAAGCATGTTGAAATATCAACCCCTTCTCCTAATCAAGATCTAACCATCCTATCTAGTCCCATCCCCAATCCTCTCCCATATATTCATCAACTTATTGATCCTACACCATCTTCTACCACACCTTCACCATCCCCCATTAATCCTTTACCTCCATCAACCAATCCCATCCCAAATCCATCGTCCTATTCACTTGGACAAGGCACCTTCATCCGTGGTGACTTCCTCATAGGAGGTGAACAACTTCCATCCACCACCTATCCTTCTCCAACAAATAATGGACTCACATTTTGTTTCCAAAGCACCAAACATCCTATTGCATGTCGTATGCTCCAACACATGAACTATCAAGGCAAAGGCTTAGGCCTTCATGAACAAGGCATCTTGGAGCCCATCCACACCACATTCCATCCATCCTTGCATGGCCTCGACTATACATCCCAAGGCAAACAAAATAAACATGTTGGTACTACCCATGCATCCTCCAAAATCCATTCACCCAATTTCAAATCTGGTGCATCACATCACACTCCTAAATCATATTTCGCCATCCCTCCTCCATCATCATATCATTTGCAAAAGCATGTGACCATCCATCTTCCTCCATCAAATTTACCTCCACTACTTCCAACTCCAAATATCCCTATCAAATCCACTTTACCTCCTATCCTACCAACGCCAAACACCCCTATCCAAAAATCCTCTCATTCTCCTATCCTCCCAACTCCTAATATCGCCATCCTCAAATCTCCTCATCCATTTATCCATAAATCCACTTTTAACCCCTCCACCCATAAACCCCCTAAAATTCCCAATCAAGACCAACAAAAGCACACATCTTTCAAACATGAAGCTTCCCCCAAATCCATGGGATTCAAAAGTAATAATTTGAATGCCTTGACTCATAAAGAACAAAAGACTAAAGATGTTATCCCTTCCAAGAAAAATAAAAAATCCAAAAGGCTATCAAAGCCCACACCATCACAAGAAAAATAAAAAACAAAAATGGTGTGGGTCCCTAAACAAAAAGAACCAAACTCTAATGAAGCATCCACATCCCAATCTACCCCACAATCCCAAAAATCTTGCTCCCCATCTAAAAATCCCATAATTTCTAAGTCCATTTGGGTCCCTAAAACCCCAAATCGACCATCTAAAAGTCCCCTATCCTGATCCCCATTACTAACCACCCCCATCCAAAACATAGGCTTCAAAATCTAAAATGGTGTGTGCAACCATTGGTCTTGGTTCCCCTCCACCACTTGACATTCCCAAATACCCCCATCTCTCCATCTTTCATTCACTATCCTACATATCTTCCCCATCACATTCCTATGGTCCATGCTTTTGCATAATCCACATCATAACCCGCATAATCCACATCATAATCTGCATAATCCACATCATAATCCACTACCCACCATACATTCCATCTTCTCCTATCTACCAACATCTATGCAATCATCATCCATAATGCTATCCAACATGGGACCATCTTTTCCTTGCTATGGAAATAGATGCTAGAGTCCCCATTCCATCAAAAAAGCAAAAAAAAAAAAATCAAGAAAATGGTAAAGAGAAAAAATCTGTCCAATGGTGAAAACCACTCCTCGTGGCACCTTGGGCAAGTACCATGAAGAAAACCCCTTGTGGGCATCATGACTAATCCCTTCTCCATCCATTTTGTATCCCTACACTTGGGGGCAAAACCATATCCTTCATCCACATCCATAATATCCTTTGCACATCTTATCCACTATCTTGTCCTTATCCTATGATATTCCTATCCACTATCCCCTATTTATCCTATCATATTCCTATCCACCAACCCCTATTTATCCTATCATTCCACATCCATTCTATCCACTATATCCCCCTCCTTAGATCTTGATAAAGACAAGGGGCAAAATATCAAAAAACATGCTTTGGACACCTTTTGGCATACTCCCTATTCAAGCATTTCCTCCATCCATCTACTACAAAGTCCATCCATTCAAACGTGAACCCATCATGCAAAATTCTTTAAGAATTGGGGCATATGATTCCTTGCAACCTAGCCCTTGGAGAAAATCATTATCCCCATCTCCCATCCATCTATCTTGCATCCCTATCTCTATCTTCCAATCCATCTATCATGAATCTCCTCTCTATCACCTTGCACTACCAAACCCCCCATCCATCTATCATGTATCCCTACCCGATCCTTTATCCCCCATCTTATCCCTTATCCACATGTATCTATATATCTACCAAAAATCTCCTATCCATTATCCTTTCATCGCCAATCCCCCTATCCAACCCCATCACCTTCACCTCTAGACTTGGTGTTCCCTTGTCATTGGTATTTAACACAAAGGCTATCCAAATGAAATCCAATGCAACCATCATAATAAATCATTCCCTTTCCAAAATCACAAAAATACAAAAAAATAAAAAGTCCATAAAATCCCAAAAATATCCATCCTAAAATCAACATCATTCCATCAACATCACATCTATCCTCAATCATCCCACATCACCATTCCAAATCAGAACTACATATCATCACTACTGACATCTTAATGTACCTTGATCTCGTGGATATAGGGTATGTAGGCCGTCTGGAATACGAAGGAAGTTTCTAGTACTTAGGTACATAAGATGCACCCATCCAACCTGCTTGGATGGTCCCTACCCGTTGAGCTTACACTAGATCCAAATGTAATATCCCAAGCATCACCCCTTAATCAAAGTCATCAACTATCAAATCAGCATCGACCACAACTTGTAACCAACATATCTTGAGCCAATCTTATGACATCAACTAGGCATGATCCAATCATCAATCGATTCTTGCCTTAGGATATATCGTTCCTATGATAGGCAGAATCTATCCTATCATCATCCATCTTGGCAAGAGATACAATGGCTACTTGTTTGGTTCGTTGGTCTTTTCATTTTTGATTTTTTAATCTTTTGTCCTATTTGAAGATCACATCAAAACTACCTTGATCTCACTATATCATGGTATGTGGCGAAAACATCTAAAATGGGGCATAGTCTTGCTTTTCTATGTTGTGCTTGTGGGTTGGTTTCATTACTTCAAGCTAGTATTCATATCTTGTGGATTGTAGGGTCGGTTCTAGCATATTGACCTCCTTGTGCATCTAAGGTTCATCATACCTTTTGTGTATTTAGGACTTATGCTATGAGTCCCCTTCCCTCATCTAGACAAGGTTGTACTATCTTGGGCATGCATGGGATCACCCTCTTATTTGCGTGTCTAGTCCATGCAAAGTATTGGATACACATCATCACCCTGGTCTTCTATACCTTGGTGAAAATATCCACTTTGCTATATCAAACCTAAGATTGCTCTAAATCATTTTCAGCACAATAATCATCCATTTTCCAATCCATCTATCATCTAATCATCAATCCATCATCATTCTTTCATCTCACCCCTTATCCTCCAACCACTTCTACCAATCCATTTCATCCATTTCGAGAGCACACTCATGTTCTTGCAACTCTCCTATCCTCTCGAGGGGGCATCACCCTTACCAATTATCCCTAAACTTTACCCTATTCTTCTAAGACAAAACCTTTTTCTATCCAATCCAATTCTATATTTTAACTTCTTTAAAATAGTGTTAGCCGCAACACCATTTCAAAGAGGGGCAAATGTAGACACCTAAAATTGACTTGCTTCACAAAACCAATTTCCCGTATCTCTACACCAACAATTATCCCTCCTATTAATTAAATAAATTCATTTTTATTTAATTAATTTATCCCAAATCATCTACCCTTAGCCATTTATCCATCAGTTGTGATCAATTAATTAACTTAATTTATCACTTTACCTTATAACACTATCCCCATTGATTAAATAAATATACCCAATATTTATTTAGTTAATTTCCCTAATCATCATTAATTAGATAAATCATGCTTATCTAATTAATCTACCCTACTAATCAACCTAAACCTAGCCTAGTTGATTAAATAGCAATTATTTAATTAGCTACCCTAGCCTACCTATCTCCTAGACCTAAGTTAATTAAGCTAAACACTTAATTAACCTTGCTTAGCCCATCCTCCCACACACCTTTGAATAAAAATCAATTTTTTATTCAAAGGGTCAAATCTTCCTTACAACTCATTTATCACCCACTTACACATGTAAGTGCACATGTGTCCTTCAACCTTCACATCTCCACATAAAAGTGAATTTTTAATTCACACTCCCCCATGAGTTGAATTTTTAATTCACTTGTCATATCCACTCTTCCCAAAAATAAATTTTTAATTCATTTTTATCCTCCACACCTTTCCCCATGTGGATGTAAAGTTCACAAATAATGAGAGCCCTCCAAAACCATTGACCAAATCTCAACCCTTAATCTCTCTCATCCACTCCTCTTGTGACACTTGTCACAAGGCTATGAATCCAATCCTAACCCTAACTCTCAAGCATTTCTAGCCCTTCATCTCATCTTTTAATCCTCACCTTCCATCCATTTTCCCAAAATCTATAAATGAGACCCTTCTCTAAGCCATTGATAACAACTTCTTCTTGCATCCTTACTATGCCAAAATCTCTCCAAATTCTTCTTATCCCAACATCATAATGCCAAAATCATTCCTCATCCCTATCTCAATCTCCATCTAAACCCAAATCCCTCATCCTATTGTGTTGAATCTCAAAGAGCAATCCACATTCATCTACTTGGGTAAATCTAAGGAGTGTTGGGTGTAACTCCTTCCACCCTATCAAGGATTTGTGACTCATTGTGAAAGGTATAATGCTTGTTTATGCACTTGTTTTATATTTTCTACCTTCATTTTGACTTCATAGATCACAATATCATTGTGGAAAGATAATAATTTCCAAAAACATCCTATTAGTTATATATTCACAAAGATGTGATTAACTTGGATCTAGGGTACCATTATGGTCTATGCACCCAAAAATATTATCATTATGAATCATGTTGTGCATGTACACCCATCACGGGTAATTGTTTTGAACAATACATATAGAATAATAAATAATAAATCAAAGAGAAATGGTTTATAGGGTTAGAAAGATACCATGATGTTGAACACACAGAAGTACTGAGAGGGGGGTGAATCGATACTTAATCAAATTCTTTTCTTCCAACAAAATTCAATCAAGTGTAAACATTTAAACCATGACAAATAAAGAGAATACATAAGCTCACAACCATAACACCAAATTTACATGGAAATCCCTAGAAGGGAAAAACCACGATGAGCAAGATGCTTGGATCTACTGTCCAAATCCAACCTCACAAATAAAAAACAAGATTACATTAACATTTATGAGCTAGAACCCAAAGGAAGTTGCAACTCTCTGAATCATAGTTTTTATGGCTTCAACAAAAGGAAGCTATAACTCCCTATAGTACTACAACACTTATAGAACTTACAAAAGAGGATTCAACCTCTACAACAAAAGTACTTATCTTGTTTAGATGATTCTTTCACAAACTGATTGCTTCAACCTTCTGCTGACCTTTCCAAACTCTACAGAACTATCTTATCTCTTCACTATCACAATATCAAGCTCCGCAACATCAAATTACCTTCAGAAACTCTTCTCTATCATCACAACTCCTACCAATACCTATGCAGCAACATTACTTTTACTAAAATTGATCCTTTCCATATTTCATCATCAAAACTGCTTCTACAACTATTTTTTTCACACAATATCAATACTATCACACAATACCCATAACCTTCATCTGTTAACAACTTTAATCTTGCATTTATATCCTCCACAAGCTTAAAAAACTATCTCATTTGTCGGCCAAGATGAAATGTGCAATGACCTTGTTTGTTGGCTCCTAAGTCATTAGCGGTAAGGTAGAAAAAAAGGTGGTTCAAACCAAAATGATAATCAAGTCCTATTTTACCTTACCCCACACTTCCACACTGGTACACACTTCAAAACATCTAGCATAATCATCAACATACACCAAGTCGGCCCAGTAAACACTTAACCTTCTATTCATTAGCTCCAGACCTAAGGTAGTACCAAAGGAAACAAGAATACATCATGTGGACCACACAATAAGCATTATATGACTTGAAAATCATCCCTATACACTTCTTTTACCATTTTAAGCTATTTCATGCTGGTGCAAACACTTGAATATTGATGTCAGTATCCTTGACACACTTTGGTTACACAATCTTGATGTAATACATTGAAGCTCATACTTGCAGTAAAGAAAAGCATTTGAACTTTAAACTAAGCAATCCAACTGACCAATTGAGCTTGTCTTTCCATCAGCAAAGCCAAATACCAATGTGCGCTGGCTTCAACTATCTCCCTCTACTTACCTTAACTAGCAACAAGACTTGTCTTCACACAGTTGACTCTGGAGAAACTTCTGCTATACATATTATCATGTGAAACTTGAAATATGCATACCTTGTACTTATATCAAGCTGTCCTCCCAACCACAATGTCATATCTTCATCTATAGAGATGTGCAGAGCAATCTCCTAAACCTTTGTGACTGGAACTACTCTATCTCAACACTACCTTCACTCCACAAACTCTAAAACACTTTGCGGTAATTTTCATGCTCTAAAATTTGGAATATACATTCTTCACACCTGTCTCTACCTATCTCCCAAACTACGAGGCCAAATATTCAAATGCAGAGATATGCAGTACATCCTTCTGAGCCTATGACACCTTTCCTAAACTTAAACTTTCTTTATCCAACACCAAATCACATGAACATGAACTTCAGAAGATAAGGTATGACTATACAAATGATACTGATGATCCTTTAACTTATTCCTCATCTTACACCATCACTGCCCCTCTAATTTACTGGTATAACTATGTATAGATGATACTACTCTCATCTCTCCTTTGACCTGCTCCTTTGACATCTCATGCAACAACATGCCTTCTGTATTACCACATGTTGACGTCAATGACAACACATATGCAACAATCTCCCCCTTTGTCATTTATGGAAACACAAATGGATATGCAATCTCTCTCCCTTTGACATCAAGGGCAAAGGGCTAGTGGTCTTCCTCTGTGCTGATAAAAACATATAGGCTCCCCCTATCTAAACAATCCTTATCATATTTTATTAGTCAGCTCCCCCTAAGAAGTACCCTCTGTCATTCCAAAACTAATGTAGAAAAACTCTATTTTCCAACTTTCTTATGGTATACATAGTCAATATATACATAGTGCCTTGTTCAACTCAAAATAACACTATTTATTCTTATCTTATTCTCTGCATATCTATGCAATCATCAAAATTTATCTTACCTTTAACATGTCTTGAATTTACTTAGAAGGTAGAACATTATTGTATATTACCTTTAACTGGGAAAGTATTGTATCTCAGTTATTCTTCACAGAAGATAGAATATGTAATTGGCTCTCAAGATTAATGTACAAGTCTTCTACTTCTTCCAAAGTAGCTAGCATCTTTACTTTATGTGCAACATTTTCTTCCTTTAACAAATTGCCAGTCAAGGATGCTAACCTCAGACTCATCACTTCCCTTAGCTAACCAATCTCACATTTTATTTGCTCCCTCTATTCTAGAAGCTACTTCAGCTGAGAATGTAGTGTTTCTATTTGTTCCCTAGTAGCTCCATCTTTATCCTTCAATGGATCATATACTTTGGCTACTTGAGATAATTGTGACTCAATAGAGTCAATTTGATCCTTTATGTTTTTAGTAGTTGTAGGCCAATTCAAACAAAAATGATAGAATACCTTAGCATCCTCCAAACACTTTTGAATTCTCTTCACATTTTCTTGTAAATTATTATGTGATTTAGTACATCTGTCAAATTCATCAGCTAATCTTTTATTGTTCACCTGCTCAGTTATCTTTTGCTCAACTTGTTTCTCAAGATAGAAAGAATGAGCCTTGAAAGACTCCAATAGAAGCTTCATTTGTTGTGTAGGAGACAAAGATGGATCTCTTTTGCCTCAGGCAATTCCTCCTGAATTATCTTAATTGCCTCTTCCAAAAATTCAACTCCGTCAACTTGTTGCTATAGAATTTCTTGCCTTGTTGTGGATTGTAGTATGTCTCCTAGTTGTAACTTGTGGAGGGGAGATATGCTAGACAAGTTAACTTGTCCATCAAACAATGGAAACTATAAAAGTTGCAGAGTAACCACCGATTGGATTTGCATTTGTTGAGCGAAAAAATCCTTGATTGAATCTAGCAGAGAAGAGGAGGAAGATGTATCTTGTGCTTTATCTGAACTCTCCCCTGCATCTACATTTATCTGCTCCTCTTGCTAATCAAGGTTACCATGTTGTTTAGTATTCTCTAGAGGAGGATTATCTTGCACAACATTATGATCAGGAGATGCATTTACTTCTCCTTGTGCAACTTGCTCTTCTTCCTCCTCTTGTTGAACTTTCTATTCTATGTTATGCGGAGGAGATACTGCAATGTGAGGTGGAGAAACTTGTGGTTGCTCCACATTCTCAGCTACTTTCACTCCTTCAAGTATTTTCTTTGTCACTTCTTCAGTCTCTTTCTGAATCTTATCTTTGTCATCTTTCTCCATGCTCATAAGAGCATCTACCCTATGCTTTGTTCTTATCTCCTGATCTTGCAATTGAGATATTTCCTCTTTTTTCTTTTTGAGAGACATTACTTCCAACCTTATCAAGAGCTTGTTGTCTTAGCTGATCATCCATTTCTATGGCTCTTTCTCTTCTTTGCCTCAGAGCCTGAGCTAGGCTCTCTAGAACCTTTTCAATAATGTCATTCAAAGGCACATTATACTTGATCATGTACATGACAATAGCTTTCTCAATGGTTCTCTAATCTGCAAGTGGCACATCCAATTATAAATCTTCAGTATCCTTCAGTATACCATAATGCACAATTGCATTAAAAATTGCATCTAACTGTATAGGTTCATGTTCAGGCACCACCGAAGGAGTATGCTTAGATTTATTTTCTTTCTTCTTTGGCTAAGAGGTGCCTTCCTCTCCTTCTTCTTCTTCCTCTTCAATCTCTTCAACTTGAGTCTTCTTTCTTTTAGCAAGTTGTTTTGGCATAGCATGCTTCTTCATTGTAGTCTTAATCTGAGCTAGGTTGTTATGTTATTCCCACAAATTTATCTTTACCTTTATGATATTTTACTCTTTTATATCTTATTTAGGCATATGAGAGGTTTTTTAGGGCCATTTAAGTGGTATATAACCCATACATGGGTCTAGAAATGACTCAAATTATATGTGTGGTATTTTAAAACCCTTATTTATGCAATATATTTTCTTCACTATGATTTGGATCTAATTAAATAATAAACATTATAGACAATGAAGTATAAAATTTAAATGAGTTGAGAGAGAGAGAGAGAGAGAGATTTCACATTTAAAGTCATTTTTTTCAAATATTAACATGTTGAAAATGATGTGATGGATAAACTGAAACCTTAATTTGTTGATGAAGCAATGCTTAATAGGGATGACATGATACTAAAATTTTTGGCTTCACAAATTTTGTTGTAGAACATGGCCTAGTCCTTCTCATGTGGCCTTGTCCCCCTAATGCAGACAGACTTTGTCATACTAAGAAACATCTTGGGGCTTTCTCAAAGGTAAAAGGTTGGTGAGCTTAACTTTTCTTGATAGCAATTCAAGCCCCTAGGAAGTAGTTACAAGTTTGAAGACACTTAATACAATAGATGATGATGTAGTACATGCAAAACTTTCTTTTTAATGCTTTCTAATTGACTGATCTTATGTAATTTGTGTGTGTGGATCTTGATTTCTCTTGATAAAACTTGATGCAAACAATGACCTAGGAGATTCCTATAAATTATATGAGTCCTTATCTTCTTAACTTGAGGTTTTTGGGACATAGGCCAAAGGAGTGAGTATCACTTTCTTCAAAATTCAAATTAGGATCCAAGTAATTAGAATTTGTAAAATGGGGATGCCAATCTATGCAATCCAATTTAAAGACTTCACCACATTATGCAGTAGAATCAAAATAGGAGAAATGCCATGAAGGGTGGATGAAATAGACTACATAATACTTTAGTGGTGGTTACTAATATACTTAAGGCCTAGTGGTGATTAGAGAACCAAATAAATTAAATTAAAGATCGTGACAATATGTTTATAACATCTATATAGAGGCATAAATAAAAAATATAGAAATGTAGTCAGTATGCACTTTTATCCCTTATAGGATCATGTCTCTTAAAATAAATTTACACTTTTTCATTCATATTATCAAGTGGGTGCAAGCATTCCTATAAGATTAATATTATGATTATTCTTGATGTGAAGTCTAGAATGTAAAACCCCTTAGGTAAGTAACCAACTTTTACCATACGAAAGGAAAAGTATATTCCAACATGTCATAGGTCTAAGTGCTTTTCCTTTGTCTTCCTTAGGCAAGCATATCTTTGACCATCTCTACTTTGTATTCATCCTTATTTTCATACCTTTGTTTAGGCATAATGTCTAAGACATGTTGAATGCACTTTTACCAGAATAATTAATAATTAGAATTTAGAAGCATTGGGTATAAGATTTAATAAATTAATTTTTATTTTGGTAAAATATTACATCTAGCATTTTGGATAAACACATGTTTCTTTAGGTAGTGGTTTGATGGTGGAAAGTTACTATATTTTTTCTAAATATAGAATTATATATGAAGTGAAATGGTCACATAAAATGCAAAATTGTAAATGAATGTACCAATTAAAGTTTATTAAAAAAGTTGACCATAGACATCTTTCAATATAATTTAAACCCCAAAAAAACAGTAATGAGGTTTAAGCTCCTCTCTTGATAGTCATAAATCTCTCATCCAATTTGGTTTTATAAAGATTTTTTATTGCTCCAAGTACTTTATAATCATATCATAAGGCTACTTACACATTTAAAAAATTGAGTTATAAGCCTTCCTATGACCCCATAAATGTTTTGAAACAATTTTATTAAAAATTTCACTCCTTTAGTTAACCCTTGTCTTTCATTACCCTTTATTTTTTGCAAATATTTGGTCTAAATAAAAAATAAAAACCCAAATTTAATAAGAAAATAAAATTTGTAAAAATACAAATAAATAGTTATAGATTTGTGAATGTAGCAGTCACATCCTTTAATGATGACATATACAAGTATACTCATTCATTGACGAATGTGGATGACATTACATGATATATAGGCCCCACCAATAGTGATATAGATATGGATCTATTGTTTTACATATGGTATGGCATGAGTCATACACTTGATAGAAATGATATCTTTCATTAGTCTAGGTGTTCCAACAGATGATGAACAATATTTCTAAAATGTTATCTACTATATGTAAGAGTATCTCATATGTCTGTTAAATTTCATTCCATGTAGGACCCACCTTTTTGTTTCCTACAATTAGATATATTCAACACAACAATCAACAACTTAAACATATGCCACACTGCACACATACACATGTATTTTATAAGCCATCATGGTTGATGCATTTTTACATGTTGGAATGAAATGACTCCTCTGGTTAATTTTGTCTAATACCCACTTCTTTTTTCCCATGAAAAGGACGATTCTCTTTGTTTTTAGTTGTCTTCACAATTCATGCTTTTTTTGTTTTTTATTTTTAATCTTAAAAAAGATATGTGGTAATAGAAGGATTACCATTCTTTTTCCTTTTGCTTTGGTTGAGGAAGGGTCCCTCAATTAAAAGTGACATTCACATCATCTTATCTTTCTATCTTGTGAGCATATCTTCTCAACATAGTTAATAGCAATGAAAGAAAGAAAAAAAAATTGAATGAGAAAAATGAAGATACACAAAATAATATATTAAGTAGAAGGGTAGTTCTTATTTCTTACCATATTATATTAAGAAGAGCTATTATTATAAATCTAAATAGACTTAAAGTCAATTAATTCATATCACTATTTTACAAGCTCAAATCAATTAATTCATGTCACTATTTTACATCCCAAGTTAGCTGAAGTCATATTATTTTTCTCACTATTGTGCATCCCAATCAGGCTCATATCACATTATTCATGTCGCTATTGTGCATCCCATGTAAGCTCAAGTCACATTTTTTATTTCTTATTTTTGTCTCTTTTGTAATGAATTCAATTCAATTCAAACTTGATAGCTTTAATATTCTCTCCCATAATTATTCATATACTTTGTTATCCTCAATACTTTGTTGCAGCTGTGCTAATCTATTATTTTCCGGCTGCTGTTTGTGATATCTGGTCCTTGCCTCTTTTCAGTCTTTCTGTAATCTTTTTATTTGCCTAATACTATATAAAAAACAAAAATGTATCTGTAGATTGTAAAACCATAGTCTATTTGTTTGATGTTTGTTAAGATAGAATTGTGTTTGCTTTCAACTAATGCTATGAAGTTCCTTCTGTTATTGACTTTTGAGATGCATTAATAGTTCTTCACAAGCAACAAATTCTACATTTTGGTTAAAGTGCTACGTTCCAAATTTATCTTTTTCTTTCACACCTGATTCTTAATCTCGTTTTATATTTTCTTCTTACTTGATATACATATAAAATCATAAGTTACTTTACAGGGACTGATTGTTGGCATGCACACGTTGGCTTCTATGGTTCAAAGCGTAGATGCCCTTTCAAATCAATACATACCCTTAAAAATGGAGAGTATAGAAGAATAAAAAGATAGTGTTTATCCTTGCCGACAAAGGAGTTTAAAAGCCACGCAGGCAAGAAGGAAACAAGACGATGGGTTAAAAACTTATCTTGAAGCAGCTAAAGGACCCACCAAAGATGCCAATCCCTTCATTCAAATCCTTTTTACAGAGAAAGTTATTCAATCCTCCTCATTTGAAGAGGAGAATAAACAACCTTTATAAAATATCTATTACAAAGTATCTAGGTTAATTAATTGAAAATATTTTAAGTAATTTAGCTAAAGGAGTTCAATATTGAAATATGTGTTGAAATTTATAAAGAATTATAAATGTTTTATTGAAATATGTATTTTATAATTCAACTTAAGAGATTTTTATGAAATCTGCAATAGTGGAGCTCTGACATACTAAAAACTTATTTGTGCTTCATCAAAGGTAAAAATCCCATAGATAGCCCTAACTTATTTGTGGAGCCTTGGACCTTTGTGTGGTACTAATTCTATAGTAGCAATCCTAAACTATGTCTTTTTGCTCTTCAAAAACCTATTAACCTTTGAATATCAAGACTTAGTAGTGCTTAAAAGTATTGGTAGGACTTGCTATCAAGTGGGGGAACCTGCAACTTGTCTTGACTACAATTAGGCCTAGCATACCAATCCAATAGTGTTTGAATAATATCAAAGAAAAATCTGTCCTTGTGTATGTAGATGTTGATGTAATGTTTTTATGATTGGATGATATGTGAATCATAATACTACTTCTTGATAGATGTTGGATGTACAAATGACCTAAGGTTTTGTCCTTTTATAAACCCAATAACATTCAAATTAGAATATCTTCTACATTAGTCAATGGATAATTACTATTTGGTATGGAGTCAACTTGGGTCCATATGATTAAATTTAATTTTAAAAAATGGATATCAAGGCTACATGAGTGGTCTTCACACAAGAGTACGAATGAGAGAATTAAAATCTAGGTCTAGACCACTAAGTAATGGGGACTTGGGTTTTATTTCATGTTAAAGGTGAATGTGTTGGCAAGAGACACTGTATGGCTTCATGGGTGTTGTCATTGATGGCAACAAAGACCATCCCACACATCCGCAAGACATGGTTTGTCTATATTGGAAGTCAGATTGAAGAGTATTTTGGTCCGGTGACCAAGAATAAAGGATGCAGCAAGGTCTGACAATCAGGTCTGGATCTCTCAGAGGAAGTATCTTTGTAAAGTGCAGACTTGGGGAAGTCAAGAGGAGTACTTTGACTGATAGATTCCAGGGATTAAGCTTCTGGTGATGAAAGAGTGAAGAGATATGATCACCCAAGTATTGGGTTCTTGTTTGGCAGAGTAGACAAAGGAAGAACTGACCGACAGAGCATCAGACCTTAATCCGGATAAGATATTGATGATGATCAAGGTTCTTAAGGTATCATTCATGATTGGATGACATGATTGATGACTTCTATAACTATCTTTTTGATATGCATCACTTAGGAAGCATGGATTCAGCCGACAGACTAGAGTTTAGAAATATCTTGAGTTTTTCGGATGCCGACTAGAAAGATGATTGAAATCATTGATGCGGATATATATACCAGATTGATTTTGGTATGAAGGGTGTGTGGTGTGTTGTGAGGTGCGAAGAAAAGTAGAGAATAGTGTGGAAACAGAGATAGAGGTCCAGTATGTGACATAATAGCTGCACTAAGGCAGAGGAAGAATGAAGTGTAGTAGATCAGTATATTGAGCCTAACTGGAACTGAACCTAAGCATATGTGGATGCTTCTCATTAGTTCAAGTATTTAGTTTCCTTCTATAAACTATTGTAGGCAGTGAGCCTCTTGTGAGCAGTGTGCTCAGGCAGTGAGCCCTAATTGGCAAGTGCCATTCTGTACTACCTTATTCTTTTAACAGAGAATACAAACTTGGATTAATCACCCTATGGTTTTTTCCCTTAACAGGGTTTTCCACATCAAAAATATTGTGTCATGTGTGTTAAGTTTATTCCTGCTTCCTTGGTTATGTATGCTTATATGATTTGATATTGTACTAATTGTTAAAGAAGAAAAGTAAGTCAAGTAATTAAGATAACTATTTCACCCCCCCTCTTAGTTATCAACAATTGGTATCAAAGCTAAGTTCCTCTAGACAGAGCCTAACAGCTTGAGGAAGATTTGGGAATCTCAATGGATATGTATGGTATGAGGGAACAACTTTAGTCTGCTCTAGATGATCTTGATCAATCTCACTCTGAGGTCAATGAGATGAGGGAAAGACTCAAACAAGCTGATGATTTCATAAATGAGCTCAAAGAAAAACTAAGTATCTCAATAAAGAAAAGAAAGGAACTTCTTCAACAATTAGCAAGTCAAAATGAAGCCAATGGTACTAATGAAGATCTAAATGAGAAAACCAAGTTATGTGAGAAGCTTTCAAAAGAGGTCATTATGGTAAGACATGAAATGGAATCAGGGGTTATGAAATTCACCCAAGAGATTGAAGAGAAAAGAAAAAGTGAAGATAATCTAAAACAATCTCTTAAGGAGAAGTGAGAAGAATGCCACAAAATGGACAGAATAATCAGGCATCTGGAATCTGATCTTGAAGATGCTAGAGATAATGAAGAACAGCTTGAGAATTAGATAGATACTCTTAAAAGGGATCTTCAAACAACAAATGAATATAAAGAGAAATTCAAGATAAGCTCTACTCAACTTCAAGTTCTTCTTGAAAGTTAAAAGAGGGTAGATGACAAGCAAGGCTTGGGGTATGAGAAAGAGGAAAGCTCTGGATCCGGTTAGAAGAACTCTGGATCAGGAAATCCAAGGAACGGGCCTAGAAGACCTCCGGTAAGGCAACCAAATACTCAAAGATATCCATCTTTCAATGGATACTGCCACAATTACAATAACTTTGTTCACAAAGCAAATCAGTGTAGAAGAAGAATGAATCAGACTAGTTCATCCTTCTCCAGACAATGTTTTAACTACAAAAGGTATGGTCACAAATCTCAAGAATGTATAAATATGTAAATGAACAATTCATTCAATGGTAGATGCTTTGCATGCAATAGAATGGGACATATGGCTAATCAATGCAGATCAAGAGGATATCAGTCTAATCTGCAAAGAAATGTTGTCTGCTACAACTGCAATAGATCCGATCATATTGCCAAATTCTGCAGAAATAAGAATCAGGATAAAAGGGGTCCGGTACATCACAATCAAAATCAAGACAAAGGGAAAGGAAAAGTGAATGCAGATGAAATTCAAAGGGAGATGAACAAGATTTGGGTAAAGAGAAGTATAGAAAATGTTGGGGATGGATCCGCACCAGAATCTGGTGTTGATATTCCTTCTGAAAACTAAATAAGATGAGCTCTGGCTCAGGGGGAGTCAAGAAGGAAAATAAGTTCCCCCAACCAGTCAGTTAGTGCCTGAAATTAGCACATGGAAAGTTGTAGATTAAAGGGTTCTCAGAGAAACATCTAATTAAGCCTTGGTAAAAATATGGAAGATCCACAAGAAATTTAGAAGAGGTTAATCTACCAAGATTGATCTGGTTTAATAGTCATCTGGTAAGAACATGATTTTCACAGTTAGATCCGATATGATTCAAATTGAGGTATCTTGATCTGCGGATAAATGGAATGATTAGAGAAAGATAGATAGATTGCTAATATTCACCAAGAATAACTCTAAGTGCATCTCAGTGATCCGGAAAGATCTCTCTTAGAAACAAGGAAAACAAGGCAACCGAAATAACCTAAGTTGTGCATTTATTGCAAAATGGAATTAGGGTTTACGTAGAAATAAAAGGGTTCTTTTATTCACCATTTGTACATTTACATTCGAGAAAAAGAGGAAAGGAGCTCTGCAATGAAATTGTCTCAAGCCCACCAAAGATCAACTGCAGAAATTGATTCTTCCAGCAATCCAATCTGGATCATATCGTGAACCCTAGAAGCGTGAAAGGTATTTTCTGCTCTTGAAAACCTCTCTCTGAATCTTTTGAAAGATGGCTACTTTGAATGTTGTGAAGATCACTGATAGGCTGCGTCCTAAATTCAAGAAACATCCTTACAAATCCCTAGAAGTTGATCCCCTAGGCGCCTTTTCAAGCATTCCGCATGGGGTTTTACATGTAGAAGATGTTAGGGCATATATTCATACAAACATTGAGGAATTTGGGGAATCCAAGCTAATGGATATCTATCACAATTAGTTAATAGATGACACTTTTGAACTCAAACCTCAGTACAAGGCTATCCGGGACAAGCATTTCGGTCAGTGCATCCATTTCCCCTGTTTTACAGAAGATGAGTGGGTCCGGTATGTTTTAAACAGAGTGCATGATAACTTCATATGGTTGAATAGACCATTTAAGATCACAAAAGATGATATTAGGGCGGTAACTGGTTTGCACTCATCCGGAGGGTTACCTGTTCTCAAATTGGTCAAAAACCAAACTGTGAGTGAGGCTACCAGATCAAAATTTGACAAAAGAGAAATGACAATAGAAGATATCACTAATCTGAATATCAAGTTTGCCTCCTTGATAATTGGTTACAAGATATACCACTCTAGCAGAGAAAATTCAGTACTCGAAACTATAATTTATATTGCTTATCAGATGTTAAGAGAAAATGTTGACTATGATCTTTGTGAGCTTCTCTTGAACCAACTGTTAGAGAACTTGTAGAAAATAAAGAAGGATAAAAATAATTCATTCAAATATGGTGGCTTAATACTTTGCCTATTCTTCTATTACATGAATGAGCTACTCGGATCTAGTGGTTGGGTATGGCAAAATAACAGACTGGTTGCCATTCAAATCAGAGATTACTTGCATGGGCTTGGTGATGCCAAGGCACAAAATACAGCACTATGGGGTTACTTCAAAAACTTCCAAAGCTTGATGCAGGCCAGAGAAAGAATCCCCCAATCATTGGTTGATAAATACAAGGATACAGTGTGCTTTATGGTAGACACTGATCAATGCCTAATGGAAGTAGTGGAGCCAAGGATAGTCTGGATCATGCCAATGGGGTATGAAGTAGATGAGAAAATTGTAGAGCTACATGTTCAACACATGCTAAGTCAACCCAAGGATCCTAAGGTAGAAAGGTTTGGAACCTTTCAAAAATTAAGTCTGAAAATTCATGTTGAACTAAGACAGCCTGAGATCAAGAGAAAAGTGAGAAGGGAAGTAGAAGAATTTGCCAAGAGGCATGGAATATCAAAGGAGGCACTTGATGCCAATGGAGAGAAGATGGAAAGGGCAGAGAAAGAAAAAGAAGAAGTAGAAAAAGAAAGTGCTCCGGTAGAAGCCCCCTCCCAGACCAGATCCTCTAAGAGCTCTACACCTGCCACTGCTAAGAGCTCAAAGGCATCAAAACTAGAAGAAAAATCATCCGGTAAAGGAGAAAAGAGAACAAAGACAAAGGCTACAAGATCATACACAAGCCTCAAGGATGATGAAGTGACAGAGACAGATGAGGAGGTAAAGAAAATGAAGAAGAAGAAAACATCTGGTGAACCCTCTACTGGTCAAGGCAAGGAAGAAAAGGCAAAAGAATTTGTTGAAAGGCATACTCTCTGCATTGATGACATCATCAAATTAGTTACTGTGGATGGGAACCTACAACCAATGGTTGAATTTTATGATGAATTTAGTGAAGCTGATAAGAAGATATTGCAAGATGCCACAGTTAGGTATCTAAACATATACAACAAGGCATTCATTGAAATTATATCTCTGATTCCTAAAAGCTTAGAGAAAGAACTTGAAATAAGAAAGAACAATGCTCAAGCAAAAGACCTAGAAATATGGGAGCAGATTGCTATCCAACTCTATCCCTCCATCACTCCAAAGCAAATAAACATGATCTTCAAAGATTGCAAGGATGAGTTACGAAGAAAATCTAGAATGAATAAGCTTATGCTTAGAGAGACTGATAAGGTGGCTAAAGAGATTGAAGAGATCCTTCGGAATGCCTCTAAAAGATTCAATATTCCTATTATAGAGGACTTAGGTGATGAACCCTCTGCCATGGATGACAAAGGAGAATCTACTGAGGTAGTTGTAGAAGAGACAAGTAAAGAGAAAGCTAAGGACTTAGACTCCTCTATTCTGGAAGAGGAAGTTCATGGAGAAATAGACACCTCTCTTCTGGATCCTCTAGCAGACTCTAGAATTGAAGGAAAAGAAAGAAAAGAAGAGAGCATCAATCAAGGAGAAGAAATGAAGGGAAGAGAAGAAGGTCAAACTGAGAAGACCACAAGTGACAGTGCTGAGGCTGCAGAAGAAAAGAAGACTATCTCCGGCAAGAGACACTGCAGAAACTATTAAAGATTTCTTGACCAAAGAAATGATGGAGATTGATGAACTAGAGCTACTTCAAGGACCATTCAATTTTGATTCTCTCTCCCTGGTTCAAACCATGAAGATAACATCCTTTTCTCAAGCAAAGGCAAAAGAAAAACTTCTGAAGTCTCACATGGAAGACTATGAGCTGATAGAAATTGCATCCGGAGTATTGGAGAAGATCATGCCATCCTTCCAGAAGGATCTCTCGGCCTCCTCATCTAGTAATCTGAAATCCCTTGTCAATTATGTCAATACACATTTTGATTCACTGGAGAAATCAGCTAAGGAGAAAGTCTGGAAAGAGTTTTTGGATAAAAGATTCTCTAAAGTACAGGGATACATAGCAAATGATAGGAGAAATCTGAACATTGGAATAAAGAGCCTAGAAAATGCTCTTAAAGATGGTGGAGATCTATACAAATTTTGTCTATCTTGGTCCACCGTGACAGCAGATATTACCAAGAAGATGGAAGATCAAGAGAACAAACTATCAAGCCTATCTCAAAGTTTTGATACTCTCTCCTCTTCCATAATGAATCAAGAGTGCCAAACTCTTGTAGCTATAAATGAAATAAAGAAGCTTGAGAAGGAGAAGAAAAATAGGATAAGCAGGCTAAGTGAACTAAGAGGGATTACTATCCCTAAGTTAGAGGCCATGCATGAGGCCCTACCTGATGCTCAGACCACAGCCCGGACCAGTGATCTGACATATCTAAAGAGGGAAAAAGCTTTTGCATTCCTGTTGAGTGGTCTCATCTCAGTTTTGGACAGGATGAAGCAAAGTTGGGCAACAGAACTTGTCCAGTTGAAGACAAATTTTGCAGATATACTACAGTATATGTAAGTATAACATGTATATATACTTATGCGGCTAAGTATAGTTAGATTTTTGGGAGTTTTGGTGTGCAGATTCTACCCTTTGCCATTGATGTCAAAGGGGGAGTGAGTAGCAGTGAAAAATGTGGAATCTAGCTAATGGGGAGCTCCGGTAAAATGTACATTAGAATAGAGCATCAGCTAAGGGGGAGTGTGGTTTGACACTTAGTCATTTTTCACTAAGTGTTGCCATCAATGCCAAAGGGGGAGATTGTTGGCAAGAGACACTGTATAGCTTCATGGGTGTTGTCATTGATGGCAACAAAGACCATCCCACACATCCGCAAGACATGGTGTGTCTATACCAGAAGTCAGATTGAAAGTATTTTGGTCCGATGACCACGAACAGAGCATGCAGCAAGGTCTGACAATCAGGTCCGGATCTCTCAGAGTAAGTATCTTTGTAAAGTGCGGACTTGGGGAAGTCAAGAGGAGTACTTTGACTGATAGATTCTAGGGATTGAGCCTTCAGTGATGAAAGAGTGAAGAGATATGATCACCCAAGTATTGGGTTCCTATTTGGCAGAGTAGACAAAGGAAGAACTGACTGGCATAGCATCAGACCTTAATCCAGATGAGATATTGATGATGATCAAGGTTCTTAAGGTATCATTCATGATTGGACAACATGATTGATGACTTCTATAACTATCTTTTTGATACGCATCACTTAGGAAGCATGGATTTAGCTGATAGACCAGAGTTTGGAAATATCTTGAGTTTTCCGGATGCCGACTAGAAAGATGATTGAAATCATTGATGCAGATATATATACCAGATTAATTTCAATATGAAGGGTATGTGGTGTGTTGTGAGGTGCGAAGAAAAGCAGAGAACAGTGTGGAAATAGAGATAGAGGTCCAATATGTGACAGAACAGCTGCTCTAAGGCAGAGGAAGAATGAAGTGCAGCAGATCAGTATATTGAGCCTAACCGAAACTGAACCTAAGCATATGTGGATGCTTCTCATCAGTTCAAGTATCTAGTTTCCTTCTATAAACTATTGTAGGCAGTGAGCCTCTTGTGAGTAGTGTGCTCGGGCAGTGAGCCCTAATTGGCAAGTGTCATTCTGTACTACCTTATTCTTTTAACAGAGAATACAATCTTGGGTTAATCACCCCGTGGTTTTTTCCCTCAACAGGGTTTTCCACATCAAAAATATTGTGTCATGTGTGTTAAGTTTATTCCTTCTTCCTTGGTTATGTATGCTTATATGATTTGATATTGCACTAATTGTTAAAGAAGAAAAGAAAGTCAAATAATTAAGATAACTGATTCACCCCCCCTTTCAGTTATTAATAGAATGTCAATTCTTGCACATAAATATGTCATTTAAACACTATACAATCACATTAGGGACAAGGATTTAAAGTGAGTTCAAAACAAGAGGGAAAATGTTCTAGGGGTGCAGTTTTTACCTCTACAACTACATTAAAAGCTACATTAGTGGCACTCTAGGAAAATATATATTAGAATATTATAATAACTAGCATATATATCTTAAATACATCTACCTAGTCACCTATGTATTAGATGCGTTGCATAGGTTAGATAGGCACCTTGAGAGTGATAACTCTCAACATTGTTTTAGTAGATGTATTTAAGACATCTATGCTAGTATCATCTGCATGTTTGATATTTAATATTTTTATCTCACATTCAATTTTTTGGTCTAAATCATGCAAATATTTTGCTATGACAATTTTTTTTTATAAATAAGTTGCTACCCTGAGGTAGCTCCCATACTTAAAATTCATATTGAGAAAACATGAACAACATGGCTCTTTGAGGAAGAGCATGCATATGCATTAGTTACTAGGCATTTTCAAGTGCATAAGAAAGTGTAGACCTTCAGATACTTTACTGACACATTCTACATGGGTTGGGGATAGGAGGTTAGCATAGTTTCTCAGGTAAAAGTTGAATGTCTCCATGTTGTTCTTCTGCAAACCATCTCTAAAGAGTATTTGATTTGAAGATTTCCCCACTTACTTATTTTGTTTGAAATGATTGTCTTATGACAATTAATTCAAAGCATATCCTAGGATTCATTTAAATGTATAATATACATCACATTAAATGATAAGTAATGAAGCATTTCAAATTATTCAAAGTGTTTAATATACATCACATTAAGTGACAATTAATAAATCATTTCATATTCATCCAAAAGTGTAATGTGCATTACATGAGGCATTTGAAAGAACTATATGTTGTTATACATGAAATACATATTTAACACTCTTATAGTTCCAAGGACTTGAGCCTCTCTTTTTTGGCTTTTTGTTTGGAAATTTGTTTTCATGTTCCCATATTTTCATAGTTATCTAGTTGTATGAAAATGGTAACAAAATTCTAAGCCTATCTAAAGAATTTACATCAAAGATAGTCACAAAGGTTAACCCTCTCCTTTTTCTTTGTCCTATATTAGTTGTTGCTTTGGAAAGAGTCAAGCCTTGTGATTTGTGTATTGTAAATTTCCAAGCTAATAATAAGGGAAGTTGGTGTGTATACCCCCTTTGTATTGGTGTGATTGAAATTGTACTTGACGATGCATCCTCAAATGAAATTCTAAAGTAACTTTCAAACTCCACCATAACATATGTTAGTAGTTCTAGTAGGGAACCCTTAAGTTTGTAAATTATACTTTGATCATATTCTAAAGTTTCATTTACAATTTGTTCTACCCATAGGTTGGAGTTTAACATCATGTTGATCATGATGTTAGTCATAATAACATAGCTAAAAAATGACATATCAAAACTTTATCATCTTGAAAAGATGATCAATTTGGAATAAATTGATGACTCCAAGTCTCTATTGGTCAAGTCTTGACCTTCTAATGTTACTCAGTAGTTTGATGTATGTTGCTATTTTCCATTAGGGGCCTTACATACGGTTTTGAAGTCTTTGTATCTGGATATGCTCTGTTTCACCTGTTTTCTATAAATCTTCAAACAATGATGTTAAATCTTACTGTTTTTAACCAAATCATGCAGATATTAATGATAAGTTTGATAAATTCTTCTACATATCACTCTTGTTAAGTTGATTCATGATTATGTTGATTAGTTCTTTTGAAACTATCTTCAATTCATTTGGAACTAAACTAATCCTTGATCAATTTTACTTCTGCACTATGAATTTATGTAAATATTGTTCCTTCAAGCTGATATTTTCTATGTTCTTATCGTTACTTGTAATTATTTGCATGATGTTCTCTATTCTATATGCATTTTATCTAAATATGCTAATGATCTTCAATTATTTATGGATTTTTGCATATTTTGTGTTTTGCTTATTCTTTATCTATATGTTTGTAGTTAAAGTGATAATGATTCAATGAAATTTAAGAAAATTGAAATTAAATCTAATTTTACTAAAATGAATGAGTCTTTGACAATTGGTCCACATACATATTTCAACACTTCATAAAATAGAGATGAAATCAAACCATGTGTTGCTTGGTAACTCCACAACTTCACACAACAGATGCTAATCTTCAAAGGGGATGGAATGAGAACAATATTCATTGATCAGCATGCATTCCAAAGGATACAACATATAGCAATGAAATATCCATATGACATTCACAAAGATTACACATAATTTATGATGAGTTGTGATTTGTATCTCTATTTTATTTAGTATTCAAAAAAATATGCACATCTACACTCAATCTTGAGAAGGAATCTTGACATTTCAACAACTTGATCTCAATTAAGTCTCTAATAATTTACAACTAAAATCCTCCATCCTTTTATAAAGCAAGGATGAGAATTAGTTACAACAGATCCTACGATCAAGATTTTTCTACTACAATCAATAGTTCACATTATTTTGACCAAGTCAAAATACCAAAATATGAGGCACAAGCTGCCAGTTGGCGACCATCTAGTGGATTACAGTTGGTGCTCTAGAATATTCTAAAATATTTGATTTAGTCTACCATACTGTAAGTGTCAAAATGACAAAAATATCTATGTGGCATATGTAGTAACCTCCTTTAATTCATTCAAATGTATCCTCTTCATGTAACTGCATACCCATATCTAACTTTTTGTAAGTATCATATGCCTGAACAAATGTTTCTACTTGGAACTTACTAATTGCTTGAGCTCTCATTTTAGCATACTTCAGTGCCTTTATCTATTCTTCCAAAGATTCTAGTATGGATGTCCCTCTTATTGCTTCTTTTCTACAGCTCTTTATCTTCACCCTCAACTCATCCATCTCATCCATGACATCCTCTGTAAATAGCTCTACTAGATCTTCCACTACCTCTTTGAATTTGTCTTTGAATATCTAGATAGCATCATCTATGTCTGGCATTTCTTCTTTTGTCACAACATCTTCCAACAATCCCATTAAAATGTTCATTTCTTCTGCTAGCAAGTTATGTACTTTATCTTGAGTGTCCTTGACCTTGATCATGCTAGCTTTCAATACATCTAACTCATATGCCATCTCAGTTAGCCAAGTATCCATGAGTGGCAATGTTACATGGGTGACAATTTTATTCTCCAATAACTCTTTATTAGTCATCTCCTTATCTCTTCTGAGTTTGCTTATTGCGTAATTACATTTTACTATCCTTTGAGTGAATTCACTCTTTAAAGAATCAATGTCTTTATTCAATTTGGACAATCTCAATTGGACTTGGAAGTCCTTATTAGCTTCTCACCTAATGTCATGAATCCTATGAACCATTTGTCCATAATATGAGCCTGGTATTTCTAAACATCCAAATTATCTATTTCTTCTTCACTTATTAGTGTCAATGCAACGGGTTTCTCTGTATCATGTAGTGTTGAGGCTAAGCTATCTGGCTTTACCAGTCCTTGTATAATCTCTACAATTGAGCATTTTGCTCCTTAATCTCTATCTTTCTAGCCTTAAGTTTTCTTATTTTGGCAACTATTGCCTCTGTGCTCTCAATATGTTCCTGCACTTCTTGCTCAATGGTGACATGACCTAATTCAATCTGGGTCACCTGGAACTCTTCTAGCCTGATCTCTCCTTTGGCCTTATCTACTATGGGAACAACAACCTAGGTTATCCTTTTCCCTATCTTTGGATCTCTCTTGATAGTGGAGACTATCCTAGCCCTCCATTTTGCTTTAGATGAGTCAAGAGTAAATAAAGATTTGAAATCAAATGGTACCTGTTGTTCTTGCGATCCACTTGTTTCTGATGAAACCAATGCCAATGTGGCAAACTGAGATCCTTCTTGATATGGTTTCTCAATTTGAGCATCTTGTATTTCTTTGTCTTTATTGATCTTCTTATCACCATCAGGATCTTGCATGTTTTCTTATTGCTCTTGGTCCCTCTGTTGTTCTTCTCTAGCATCCAAATCATCTTTCTCAGGCAAACATTCTTCTTGCCTATTCTCTTGAGGAGGCTGATAATCTAATGTCTTATCACCCTGTTCCTCTAGACCCTTGTCACCATGAGGCTCCTGGCCTTTATTTGCATCATCTTCATATTGAAGTTCTTCTTTAGGTTTACCCCTCTTATCTCCTTTATCTTCATAGATATATGGATGTGCTATTTGTTCTTAAGGATCATCCTTCTTGTCATCCACTTCCATTGAAACTCTTCCTCCTTGTATTTGGCTATCTTTAATAGCCTCTTCATCTATGCTTTATTTCTCTGGTAGGTGGGTCAAATCTACTACTGTTGGGCTAGTCACGTTCTCAATTAAAGTACTGAGAGGTCCCATATGCACTTCTACTTCTCAAGACTCTTCTCTCTCTATTGTTTCCTCATGTGACTCCACTGCTACACCCACACCTTTGGACTTTGTATGTTGCAGCATGGTCTCTATAGTGTGATTTGTTATGTCCTTGACCACCTCATCTTTAGTCAGATCAATTGTTTGAATCAGTGGGAGAGCTCTGGTTGTCTTTTCTTCTATATTGCCCTTAGCCTCCTATGCCATTTCAGTTTTCACTTTTACTATAGTTTCTACGAGCACATCATGTTGTAGTTCTCTAACTACACTCAATGAAGTAGGATCAATTGATCCTACTATTGCTACTTGTGCCGGTGGCAAAATTGAGCCCCTCATGCACAGGCTCTAGTATCTACTTTGCTTGGGCACCTTGACACCTTGTAGTGGATCATCTCTCTTTATCTTCAATGTACCAATGGGCATTCGATCTTCTTCATTATCACTATCCTCTTCCTTTGTAGTAGTCCTTATTGGACTTTGCTCTTAATCTTTTGGAGTCTCTTCTTGTGTTATGGATATATGAGCTGCAAATACAAGAATGATTTTAAGAACTAGTCCTATAGGGGGTGACAATAGTTGGTATACTAGGGATACTCCCATAGAAGTAATCTCGTCTATTCCTTTAGATGAACTAGGTTCAAGTATTTTTGTCCCTAGGATTTCTCTTTTCTTTACAAGGAAATCATCATATCCATGTTCTTCTTTTTCTTTTCTCTTCCCCTTTTTGTCACTGGTGATTGCCACACCTTTTTCTTTAAGCTCATTGATCTTTTGAGCAACCCAGTTCTTTGTCCTAGCCATAAGTTTGGCAATGAGGACATCTATTGAAGTCTCTTCCTTCTATGTTAGATCTGGGGTAGAGATGGTGTCATTGTATATCTTTTGTTCTTCATACTCAGGATCCATGAGGTTATCATCATCCTTTTTTATTTGTGGTGGCACTTTAGGCTACCCTATTGTTCTCATCTGGTCTAGGGTCAATCTTTGATACTCTCTTCTTCTTACGTCATGTTCATCATTGCAATCTACCCAATAATCTTTGAGGTGGACATTGTGCTTATACTTCTTTTTAAATCTTTGTTCAATCCTGTGATAAGTATCATAGTCCTTGGCCAATGGAAACATCTTCAAATTCAAACTTTTTAGTTTTGGCTTTTCCTTTCTTGCATTTTCTATTGCTCCAACCAGGAACCCGTTAATATCAATAGGAAATTTCTTGTAAGGCTTCCCTTCCTTTGCCTTGGACATTTCAAATGTAGACAACTATTGCCTCATCATCTCCATTAGTACTACCTTGTCCAAAGGGTACCTTGGTAAAATATACGGTTTCCCACTAAAACCTTCCATCTGAATGTATGATTATGTTTTTCCCTGGATGAACCAAGAACCATATCCATTGATTGCCTTAGTAGAACCCACCGAAAATTGCTTACTTCTATCTCCCTCCATGAGCCAAACTACGTGCATTAGGAAGCAATCATTAACCATTTTGTAATGTTGGATTGAAAGTCTTCTCTCCAACTAGGGATAATGCTCCCAGGGAGTCTTCTCATTGGGTAATCTACCCATCCTTCCTATAGTTTATAGGCCATCAAATGTGACTTCTGCCACATAGGCATATATAAGGTAGGATGTCATTTTGAAAATCATCCATTTACCTTCTTTCCACTTAACCATCTAGTCATGTATTGTATCACTAATAATCTTGGCACATTGGACCTTTGCTTTATCCTCTTCATATTCGACAACCATTCTTATCAGCCCAAATATCCAGGGCTCAAAGGTTCCACAATTTGCCAAGCCATTCATCTGGCTGAACATGAACATTATATACTATACTTCTTCATTGAAGTCAAATTTATAAAAGTGTTGTGCCATTTTGGTTGCTGCCCTAGATATGTTATTTGGGCTTCTCCATCTCTAATATATAACTTTTCTTCAGTTCTTGTTGTTGGCATCATACTCTTTGGCTAATGCATCTAGGTCTAGTACATACATAGGCTGAGAGATAGGCAAATGGAACACTTCAGTTATACTCTCCACAGATAAATCTGCATAAAGCCTCTTTTGTTTCTCTATTTTCCTTGTAGTAGCATCATAATTCAGTGCACATTCAGCCATAAGGTCAAAAGCCTTTGTGGAATAGGGAAAACCAGCTGCATGATATAAGCCGGATGCCACTATGTTCTATAGGAATGGGTTATCTTACCTAGCATCAATTCTTGCTCTGAATTCATCTATATCTGTACTACCTAAGTGGGTATCCTTTGTGAATCCTAATTTGTTGTAAACGCTGCACGTTCTGGGAAACATAACCGGTTTAAATTCTACATCTCACTTGTACATGTGTGGATTCGACATTTTATCCTGCAGTTTAAATATACCAGTCTCAATATATTTGTCTATCTAGGGTTAGCACAGTATTGAATTTTATGTTATAAATTAATAACATGCATGTATCCTACGAATTGAATTAAACCATGCATCATCTCCTTCCATGTTTACCATTTACCTTCTTTTTAATTAATCATGATACGATTTTGTGAAATAACCAGAAGGATAGGGATTTATACATACCTGCATATGCTTGTTTAACTTGTTGTAGATATGGTGATGACCAAATAGAATTCCTAGATGAAGTATTCTTCTATAATTTTGCTCTTCTGACTTGGTTCTGGTTCGCTATATAGCTCTTTCACAGTGAAAATTAGGACTCTCAAATGCAAATGTGCATATTATGATAATGAAATCCCCTTTTTAACTTAGACAATTCATGATTTTAGGGCTTATTAATGGCATCAAGGCAATTTGATAGCCCTCTCTTAGCAAGATTGCATAGGATTCTCACAAGTGTCCATTGGCACTTTGAAATTTAAAAGCCAACGACCTTTTGCAGCATTTAATGCAAAAAGTACAGGTATATGGGGGTGTATTATCTTGCTAAGGAATATCCAAGTGGATATCTGGATATGAATATCTGGACGATGTCATCACGTGTCAGGTCATCCTTTGTTGACCAAGGAATTACCATCGGCCTCCGAACATGCTTATAATAAGTCAGGATATGCATATGGACACGTGTCATCATGTCACAGCAGTGCGAAGAATCTTTCTTGTTGACAAGATTCCCCACGAGGATGCGGTACCGTCCGATCGGGACATGGATATCAAGTTAGGGCCTAGACATTATAAAGGAAAAATATGCATTCAATTAGAATATCTAGATGACGTCAACACTTTGTGTCTTTTGTATTGCATCAGGATAGGATGATGTCATCAGGATATGGATGTTAAAATAATGTCCAGATACTAAGTTAAGATCTGGATGATAGTTAATATCTTGATGACACAAGCAAGTTTGTCATTCTTCATTCGATCGAGATGACATGACGTCATCTAGATGAGGATGTCAAAATAAAGTCAGGATACTAAGGAGTTAATATCCCAACACTCTAATGTCTAGGTGATGTCAAGATGGTTAGGTCTCTTTGTAAAATCAAGATGATGTGGCGTCATCGGGACAAGGATATTATCAGAGGTCAAAATACTAAGTTAAGATCCAAGTGCAGACTAATATCCTTCATGTGACACGTAACTAGATAAGTCTCTTAAATTTGACGTCTGGATATTAGCAAGTATCGAGATACTAACTTAAGATCGGGATGTTAACTAATATCCTAACGTTTGACATTTAGCCTACCACGCCTTTTAAATTTGACATCTGGATGTTAATAGGCACCAGGATATTAAGTTAAGATTCGGATGGTAAGAAATGCAAATATCCAGACAACCCTTTGATTAAACATTGACTGACTGTAACTTCTTTATTCTAATGAATTTCAAGGTGCTTCAAAAAGCAAACATACTTAAATTTTGATACTCTTCCATTGGGTAGGATCTATAATATGAAATTCAATGTTTGAAAATCTGACCTCTAACCTAAGGTCTAGATTATGCACATGATAACATCCTGGCATGCGTTTGACATTGTCTATTTTTACCATAACGCCTAAAAGCAAAGGACAAGCAAGCCAAGCAAAAAGTGGGTCCTTGTTTTGCTAAGGAAAAATGGGGAGTGTTGTGTAACCACACAATAACTTACCACCAAAGAAAATAACTAAAATTCAAACAATTCAAGAGATGAGAACAAATTGATACATCATGTTCCAACTCTTATCAAATTTAAGTATTCTAATCTTCCTAAATAATATCATGTTCATAAATATAACAATTTTGAGAAGGAATCAGGTGTGTACAAGTGATTCATATCCTTCATCTTGAAGATAAGTTGACAACACTAGTGACATGTGTTAAGCTACATAATTTGATTTAATCCTCTTAGCCAACCTAGATAGAGCCTTGCTGCCAACAAGTGTCCATAGCCCCAACAAGGTTATCGTTGCAATTCTCCCAAGTAGAGTCGTACTACCGGTCAGGCGTCTATAGCCACGGTAGAGTTACTTGGATGGCCTAATTATTCTTTTCAGATATTCAATATACTCCTTTTTCTTTTATTTTTTTGTGAGATATGATCATGTAAGCTCATTTGTAATGTGTGGACACTTGCTATTTAGGTTGAGAATTGCAATGGTAGCAAGGAAAAACCTTTAGATTTTTCATTTAACACCACACTAGCATGTCAACAAATCCAAGGCTGTTAGGTGTATTATGTGAAGATCTCCTTGAACAAGAAAAGTTATCACTGATGAATAAGATATCACAGACCTGATTAGGAATACTTAGAGTGACATGAGTTACAACCTATGTAAGGACTTGTATTCATTTCCTGAATTTTGACAATTTGGTAGTTGTATAAAGTGAAAAGATGCACTATTTTGCCTAACCAAAATATAGACTCACCAACAAACAAAGCATTTAAGGAAACAAACAAAACAAACTATAAAAATAACTATACAAATTGTACATATGGTACATTGTCCTGATATGACCTATCTAGGCTTGGAAGTAATGTTTGAGGAATTGTCCATTGATTGGCAATGAGACATCCTCACCTATTAAGGTTTTGAGCCTGTAGGTGCTATCACCTATTTGGAAAGGTCTAGTCCAGAGTTTGTCAAATTTTCCATGGTTACCTTTCTTTTCATGGGCTTTATCCCAGGATAAAACAAAGTCTGAGATTTTGAAGGCTTTTACTCTAGCTCTTTTATCAAACCAATGCTTGATAGTAGCCTGATGTTTGGCAAATTGGTCAATTGCCCTGTCTCATTTTTCTTCCAAATGCATCAGCTATAGCAGCCTGACTTCTTGTTTATTATCAATGCCCAAGTATTCTTGTGAAAATTTCAAGGTAGGGATTTTTAGGTTAACAGGGAGGATGGGATCCACCCCATAAACTAACTGATAGGGAGAACTTCCCAGTGTAGTCTTCATTCTATTTCTATCTACCCATAGGGTGTATTTAAGTAGGGTGTTCCACTCTTTAGGATTCTTTTCAATAAGTTTCTTTATGATATTCAATAAGTTCTTATTCGTTGATTTTGCTAAACCATTACCCTGAGGATAATAATTTGATGAAAACTTTAAAATCAACCCATGATCAAATGTCCATCTAGACAATTTGAGAGATATAAAATCTGGCCCATTATCACAAACACAAGCATAAGGGACCCCATCCCTGGTAATAATGTTGCTCTCTAGGAACTTGATCACATCATCTACCATACAAGCCTTGCTACTGATGGCTTTAGTCCATCTGGTGCAGTAATCTATAATTGTTAATACATACCTATGTCCTGAAGATGATGGAGGATTAATGGGACCAATGAAGTCCATGCCCCATTGAGCAAATGGGCACATCTCCATGAAAAGTTGCAGTGGTTGAGCTGCATATCTTTCTTTGTTCGATGCAATCTAACATGTATGACAGAATTTGATGTGATTGGCACTATCCTTGAAAGTAGTTGGCTAGTAATATCTTTCTCTCAGGATGGCATGAGTAGTGGCCAAGTAAGATTCATGAGTTGTGCCAAATTTGTCATGTAATTCAGTGAGGACTTTATCAGTTTCTAGCTTATCTAAGCACCTGAGGTATATCCCTTCATAATTTCTCTTCTAGAGGACTCCTCCTTTTATCATATACTTCTATGATTTAATCCTCAAGGCTCTCCTCTGGGATGCATGCATGTTAGGGGGACACCTCCTAGTGATCAGGATATGCCTGATATCAAAGTACCACTCATCTTGTTCTTTTGTATCTATAGCATATTGTTGGCTTATCAGGTATGGGTCTATTTCAACAATCATCTATCTAAGGGCTTGTCCCCTGACAAACTTCATTGGATTTATATCCATGTCATATTCTTGGAGCACAGTTATCCACTTCGCTCTCTTCTCTCTAGGTTCACTCTGCATCAGGAGCGTCTTGACAGCTAAGTTTGGTATGATAACAATTACTGTGCTTCTGAGAATATAATGTCTAAATTTATTCACTGCTCTTACTAAGTCAAGGGATTGCCTTTCCACATCCATATAATTGAGCTCAACATCTCTAAATGGGGATCTAATGAAAGCAATAGGGTTTTCTTCTTTTTCTTCAATTCTTTGTGTCAAAATGGTTGCATAGGTATGTTCAGATGCAAATGAGTAGATATAAAAATCTCTTGTATAATCTAGACTAATGAGAACTGGGGCATCTGCAATGACCTTCTTGATATCTTCAAATGCTACTCTTGCTTCAGGTGTCCATTCAATTTTGGCATCTTTCTTGAGCATGGCATTGAGTGGTCTTACAATTTCTACAAACCCAGTAATGAACTTTCTTACAAAATTGATCCTACCAAAGTAAGATTTTAGCTCTTTTTTACTTCCTAGCAGTTGCAAATTCATTATTGAATCAACCTTGGTAGGGTCAATGGTTATCCCATTTTATGATATGATGTGACCAAGCAACTTACAAGTGGTCACCCCAAATATGCACTTCTTTGGGTTTAATGAAATACCATACTGCTCACATTTTTTGAGCACCTTCCTGAGATCCTCTATATGGTCTTCTCTCTTCTTTGAGAAAAATATCAGGTCATCCATGTATATGACTATGCACTGCCCAACTAATCCCCTAAATGTTTTGTCCATAGCACGTTGAAACATAGCTTCGGTGTTGATCAAGCCAAATGGCATGTGCCTATAAGAAAAAATCCCCCACTTAGTGGTGAAAGCTATTTTTAATCTATCTATTTTGTCCACCATTACTTGATTATATCCTAAAAAACCATGCAAAAAAGACATCATCTGTGCTATGTTAACCATCTGGAGCACCTCATTAAGAGAAGGCAAAGGATAATTATCCTTATCTAATGCTCTGTTTAGATTCTTGAAGTCCACACATAAGCATATGTCTCCATTCTTCATCCTAATTGGAACAAGTTTAGCCACCCAGGTAGAGTGCCTAACTAGAAATATGATCCTAGCAGCAAGCAACTTCTTAACTTCTTAAAAAATTAGTGGCTCCAGCAAAGCATTGACAGGCCTTTGTTTCTATCTAAAAGGCTTTGCATTAGGTTTCAGAGGTATTGTATGGGTTATAATGGACGTGTCATATGTCTTCCGTTTGTCATATGTCCATGCAATGACATGAATATAATATTTTAGTGCTTGGGTTATTCCTTCCTTCTCTTCTTGAGAAAAGACATTTCCTATCAGGACATTCCTTGTAGCTTCACCCTATCCTTTGTTGATAGGTGCATACTCTCCTCCATCTGTCTTGGGGAGATCCTTTTGTTTTATCATGTTGTCCAAATCAAAGGCTCTCTCTAGTTCAATCATACATTTAGGGATTTTATTAGTGGGTAGATCAACTATGTCCTCTTCATCCCATATTTGGTCTTCCAGATTCTTCTCATCTACAATCTAGGCATCAAATATGTCTCTATTTTCTATGAAGTCTAGGATGTGCTGGTCATCATCAAACACTTCAAAATTAGTGATATTATCCGGTATAGACGATGTTGATACCAGCTCTATAGAGAACCTCTTCATCCTTGAGTTGGATAAAGGCTCTAGAGTGCTAGTATCCTATGCTAGTGCATCTTCTCTATGATTTACTTCTCTAGGGACATGCATGATATTTGATGCAGAGCATCCACCAGAAACCCTAACATACATTCTCAATCGTATGTCCATGCATTATTAAATATGCATATAAACTCTATTTCAATAACCCTTCTCTTTATTTTCCTATCGCAAGGTACATTTCCCCTTATACATGCAAACTCTCACCTCCTGTGCCTACGAGCCTTGCATTTGCTTTGCACTAAATACTCAGACATACAACGCTTGACCTGTGACCACCAGTTTCCACTACCATTCCTGTCGGTCACTTCTTGCATCTAGAGCAATGTATCTTCCAACATACATTCGCGATATATCTACGAGCACTGTTCACTCCACCGAACATACATACAATTCTCAACCTACTCTGCTGGTGTCCTCATCTACTACTGCCGGTCGCGCAGAACAAAATTCCTTGCACATACATTCCAGCTACCACCTTGACCAGTCACAATTGTATCGGGCACTTGTATCTCCGCTAATGTACATTTAAAATGTACATTCCTCAACATACAAACTTTAACCTCTTATTGCCAGTTCCTGTTACCTCCGCTACCGGTCGTCTGATGTATCTTTCGACAATGTATAAGCGCAATGTATATTTCCCATATACATTCACCAAATATTCCTCTGGATATGCCCTCAATGTATGTTTGATTGGTGTTGACTTCTTTGTATTTGTGGAATGTATGTTCAGACATATAATCAAATATACAACACTGAATATGCATTCATTGAATATCCTTTGGAATATTCCTTCCGCAATCCGCTGACCGTTGACCTTCCCTTGTATCACCTGAATGTATATTTGAAATATACATTCACTATATACAAACCACAAAATGCATTTGACGTATACATAGAAACATGCATCTGCAGTATACTCATAAAATGTATACCAAAAGATGTATACTCAGAACTTGTATGACCCAATGTACAATAGCGATATACACAGAGATTGTATATCGACCCTTTACCAAATCCACAACATACAAACCCGATATGCGAATGACAGATACACACAAAATGATCCTCGGATGCAAAAGCAATATACACATCAATTGTCCCCAACAAACAAAAGTGATATACATAAAAATTGTATATCCAAACTGTTTCACCTTTGTACCTTCGAAACATGCATTTTTAACATGTTTTAACACCCAATCTGTTTAGCAATATACGCACAGATACAAATGCGATATACACATAGACTGTATGTCGCATACAAACACTGTATATCTGTCAAATGTATATTTTGACAAAACCCTCAAAACTTCACAAATTTCACACAGAAAATACTGTGATCGGGCTGAACCATTTCCTGGGCAATTTAAACTTAGAATTTAACCTTCAAACCCTAGCACATGAGGATGCTAGGATAAATCATAGCAAGCTATAAATTGATCCCACAAAGATGAAATGCATAAATAGAAACACGGAAATGCAAACTAAACTACTGTACATGTCCATTCCACCGATTCAGAGAATCAACCAGTGGAATGGGTGGATGAATCCATTTCACCTGCAAAATCAAAATCGACTACACAGATAGATCGAAGATCAGACAAATGAAACAACAGAATCTTCTTTATTTTAATAACAGAAATGCATACAAATATCACAGCCACACTGTATCACACTATTCAGTCTGATCTCCAAAATACAATGTCTTTGTTTTTCATATGCAACTGTTTATCTAAAACAAACTGAGCTAGGGCATAAATAACTACTCCTCACGAGTAGTACAAACTCGATTCCTAGCGGCTGGGAGGACAGCTAGCACAACAAACTATATCTGTCAACACACCACCCTAGATTGACTTAAAACATAAGGATTGGTCCAATGGACCTTATTACATCATAAACTAAAAACATACTATAATTAGACTTATGCTTTATTTTGAAGGGGTACTCCTACACCAATATTCAAAGCATCAAAGCCTTCTATCAAATCCTAGACTTTGTGTCTATAATTTGATAGCCTTTTGTAATTACATGCATATATATTCCTGACTTGCTTCACTACTAATTCTGAATCTCCATAGACATGCAAAATCTTAACTTGTTTATTTAGAGCAAACAATAACCCATGTATAAGGGCTTCATACTCAGCCACATTGTTGGTGTAGGGGAATTGCAGTCTATATGCTACCAGGAATGACTTTCCTGATGGATTAATTAAGTCCACGCCTACACCAGCTCCTTGTTTCAATTTAGATCCATCAAATCTTAGAATCCAAGGCTTGTCTTCAATTAAAGGCTTATCATGACCTTCTCTTTTCTTCTTGGCTCTTGCAGTTGCACCTAAAGATATCCATTTTGTCTTCTGTGGTTCATTCATCACCACATCTAGATGTTTTGGTGAGGATAAAGCATCTTCCTTTTGTTTATTTTGAATAGCCTCATGCTGAGTATTCTATTTTTTTGTCACTTGGATCTTATCATCTCTATCATTAGGAGATATTGTAATTTCCTTCCTTACATGTTGAAGAATATCCCTAATATGAGGTATCTTGTTACCTAAGCATTTATGCTCTTCTTTGTTTAATATATGTAAATACAATGCACAGGTCATCTCTGAGTGTGGTGCCTCATGAAGTCTGCACCATCCTTTAATCAGTGCATGATGTGGAGGAATTCCCTACAGAATATGTCTCTAAATCTATTTAGACAAGAACTTCTCAAATTGGGTCAGGTGACTCCCTCTATCTACATCTGATAGCTCATAACCATATTCAATGAGACAATCAGTCCCTGGGATGATAACGTTTTTCTTCTCGTGGAGATGTGTCTCATCACATATCAAAATCTCTTCTAAATCATGCATCAAGACATTATCCTGATGCTTTTCTTGTTCCTATTCTCCTGCATCTGAAGAAAATGATGAAGAATTAGTATCATCAATATCAGATGTTTCACTTACCTCAGTCAATGATGATCCACCTTCTATGCTTACTCTTTATAACTTGATCATATCCAGACATGTCTCACAAGCCTTTTCTAAGTGTGCATCATCATGTAATATACACCATCCAGATATCAGAATGTCTTCTATGGATGTTCCAGTCAAAATACACTTCTACATTTCTCTGGATAAATACTTTTCAAATTCAGTGAAGTGATCCACTTCCTGTTCATCAGTAGAACTATAATCAGATTCAATGATCAACCTTTTTTTTTGTTATTGTCTTCACATATGTGCATATTGCACATCAGGACTTCTTTAATTTTAACAGTCTGAGGTCTTATTGCATAAACCCCTAGTTCAATGTCCACATACAGTATATCATTAGTATGATTATACTCGGTGATCATTTGTTTCATCCTAGGTTCGGCTTCTATTCTTAACTAATTGGGGATGCCTTTCCGTGGCAACCACATATGACTAAAATCTATAGCCATATAACCATTTAATGTTTTGGACCAGTCTCTGTTGAGAAGCATTCCATAAGTATCAGGTATATCTACTACCTGGATGTCAATGTAGTATTGCACCCTTGGATCTGATCCAAGTTGCATGTGTATATGAGTTAACTCTCCCACAACACTCACCTCTGATCTATCTAACTGAATTACTTTCTTGAGGGATTTTGATGGATGCAAACCTAAGGTGTTGCAAATGGACAAGGGCATCACATTCATTGAGGCTCTTGAATCTACTAGACAATTATGTAAATTGTTACCGAATATTCTCAATGTTAGCAAGAATGGGAGTGATTTTCACTTATCCCTATATAAATTCATTTGTGATGTTTCCACAGCATGAATGGTATCTTGCACTCTAGGTTTGACAATATTGTCTCTAGGAGCATGATCTCTAGTCATGATGTGACTAGGGTTATGACTAGGATTGTCGTCCTTAGGTGCAGGTTCATCTAATGATTTCAAGAAATATTTCTTGATGACTGGAGTTTTTAGCAGTTCTGATAGAGATAGGCTGATTTTTATCTTCTTCATTTCTTCAGCTAGGTATGTGACAAGTTTATCTGACTCAGGTAGTTGGCTGATGGCTTTTGTCACTGTATTTTGTGGTGTGAAATACTGAGTATTCAATGTTTAACACTTCAACCTGGAATATGATGGCTGCTATTTTGAATTGAGGATAGTCTAGTTCAGCATGTGTATTGGTATTATGCATCCTACACCAATTTGTGAGTGCAGCTTCTACCAGATTTACCCTAGTCATCTGCTTAGGTTCAGCAGGAGGCTAGTTATTCAATGATGAAGGTAACAAGCCGTTATTTGGTCAAGTGTTCCACACTCTAGGTGGCCTAGGGGTAGCATTGTTATTATTGTTGAAATTTCTATCATTATTTTATCCCCTATCAGGATATCTAGACCTATCATTGTTATTTCCATATCCTCTATCAAAATAGCCCCTATTTTGGTTTGACTCATAATAGAAGTTTTGATTTCTCATGTGTGTAACCTCAGTGGTTAATTTTCTCAATTGTGCAAATATCTCTTTAATATCATCCTTTTCTTCACGTGCTTTGGCTACTACATTATCTTGTTGAGGCTGGAAGAAAGAACTGCCATTGCTATTTTGTATAGCATCCTAGGGTGTATGTCTAGGATGAGGTACAATCTGACCATTACCCTAAGGAGGCATGATACTGAGTGGAGGCACTTGTAATGGACTAGGCATTATAGCTGGAGGTATCATAGATCCATTAACCTATGGCTGACTAGGATATGTAGGATATCCTAAGTTAGGAGTAAAACTAGGTGTTAACTTTTGATTAACTTTAATAGCTTCTTCAAAAGCACTTGCTAGCGTTGCGATTGCAGGATGTGTCCTCTTGATGAACATGGATGTTAAAGGATCTAAGGCTGAATAGTAAATTGATCTGGCTATCTCATCAACTATATTATAAGGAGCAACTAACTTGGAGTACATCTTTTGGAACCTAGCATTAAAGTTGGAAATTAACTCTCCCTTAACTCTCTTTATTGTAGTGAAAAGGTGATATGTCATAGCTGGATCAATAAGTATTTTGAATCTTCCTAGGAAAGCTTTCTCCAAAGCATCCCAAGTAGCTATGGAAGACTGAGAAAGACTAATGTACCACTTGTATGCTTTCTCTCCTAGAAAATAAGGAAACAAACTACACACAATGTCTTCATATTCTATCCGAGCCCTGAAACAGGCTTCCTTGTAAGTTCGGATGTGATCATCTGCATCCTGATAAGGATGATACTTTGCAAAAAAATTGTCTAGATTCTTAGGCAAGGGATGATAAGCTACAAAGAGCAGGGGTGATTCAACTGTAAAGAAAGACATTAGAGGAGATGTTGGAGGTCTTGGAGGTACTATTAGAGATACTGGAGGTGTTATAATAGGTATCACTAGAGACACTGGTGAACTAGGAGCTGGACTATGATGGATATTTGTTGTATGAGGTATAAGTCCAATAATTGGCAATTCTTCCAAAGGTCTAGTGGATCTTGACCTGGTATTGGGTCTGTGAGCTAGTGCTTCACAATTCAAGACAAAACTTGCTTATTTTGGTACAATCTTTGCAAAGGTGAGGATATACCCTCTTCTAAAATAGATATTTATTATCAAATGCCTAGGATGACAAAAAATATTTGTTGGAAATACAAATATTGATTTAGATTTGTGAATTTTAGACAACTGACTATAAAGATCGAGATGATTAACCATTAGGATGAGATATTTGCAGACAAATTCTTCAAATTGGTAAATATAAGTGGAATATTTGCACAAATACTCAAAATTCAATGTATTGCTAAGCAATTTGAAAATACCTTCACCTGAGCATAGTAAATGATGTCCAGTTAACAAATCCTTTCAAATTAGTACCATTCGGTCCTCCTTCTAGTGCCAATTCATGGTGATCATGATGTTAGTCATAATAACATAGATAAAGAATTCCATATCAAACCTTTATCATCTTGAAAAGTATGATCAATTTGGAATAAATTGATGACTCCAAGTCTCCATTGGTCAGGTCTTGGCCTTCTGACGTTACTTAGTAGTTTGATGTGCATTTTTGTTTTCCATTAGGGGCCTTACATACGATTTTGAAGTCTTTGTATTTGCATATGCTCTGTTTCACCTGTTTTCTATAAATCTTCAAACAATGATGTTAAATCTTACTATTTTTAACCAAATCATGCAGATATTAATGATAAGTTTGATCAATTCTCTTGCATATCACTCTTCTTAAGTTGATTCATGATTATGTTGATTAGTTCTTTTGAAACTATCTTCAATTCATTTGGAACTGAACAAATCCTTGATCAATTTTACTTCTACACTATTAATTTATGTAAATATTGTGCCTTCAAGCCTATATTTTCTATGTTCTTATCGTTACTTGGAATTCTTTGTATGATGTTCTCTATTCTGTATGCATTTTATCTAAATATGCTAATGAGCTTTAGTTATTTATGGATTTCTGCATATTTTGTGTTCTACTTGTTATTTATCTATATGTTTCCAATTAAAGTGATGATGATTCAATGAAATTTAAGAAAATTGAAATTAAATCTAATTTTACTGAAATGAATGAGTCTTTGATAGTTGGTCCACATACATATTTCAACACTTCATTAAATAGAGATGAAATCAAACCATGTTTTGCCTGGTAACTCAACAACTTCACAGAGCAGATGCTAATCTTCAAAGGTGATGGAATGACAACAATATTCACTGATCAACATGCACTCCAAGGATGCAACATATAGCAATGAAATATCCAGATGACATTCCCAAAGATTACACAAAATTTATGATGAGTTGTAATCTGTATCTCTATTTTATTCTGTTAGTCTTAGGGTAGACAACTGAGAGGGGGGTTGAATCAGCTGTCTAAAACTTTCTTTTTCAATTACACACTTAATTCTTTTTGGCATACCAATAAATCAATCATGAAACATAATGCATTTAAATCAAGAGCAGAAACACATCAACACATAAGACACCAAGATTTTGACATGGAAAACCCAGTTAAGGGAAAAACCACGAGGTGATTAACCCAAGATTGTATTCTCTGTTAGAAGAATAATAAGAACAAGATGGCACATGCCAATTAGGGCTCACTGCCCAAGCACACTGCTCACAAGAGGCTCACTGCCTACAAGAGACACACTATCTACAAGATAATAAGTATCACCTACTTGAACTGGAAAATAGCATCTTCACTATGCTTGAATCAGTTCCATTTAAGCCCAAAACTTCTGCTCTACCTTTCTCTCTCTTCCTTGCTACTACACTCTCATCTCCACAAGACACCCTTTGAAATGACTTTACAATCCCTTATTTATACAAGGCATCGACTTAGGAATAATCATCTAAGTTAGAAAACATCTACAAGAACATCCGCAAGATGTGTAATACATCCAGTCGGCCAGTCTCAGGAAGAACACCATCATTCAGAAGTTATTCTTCAATTGCAAGCTCCAACTCCAATGCGGACCACCAAAATGAACTGGACACGATCTAGAGACCACCACAAGCTTTCCTGAATCACCAAGAACATTTGCACTTCATCTACTTACTGAAATCCTTCTCTCCCTCATCCAAAACCTCAAGAACACAGTCTGTCATCACTATCACAAAGGAATAGATGCTTGCGGACCTTCAAACCACGAACCGGTCGAGTTGATACTTCACAAAGACTTCCTCAACACTCCCTCAAATCCGCAGAATAGGATAATACATTTCCGGATCTCACCGGACCTATTTGTGTCACTCTGTCATCTTTGAACACCTGCCGGAACCGGTTCTACTTGAATGACCATAACTTCTTCAGATCTTTATGCAGACCTCTGAAATATCTACTAGATCATCTTTAGACTCATATCTACAAACCCTTTGAACCGCAACCTCTGATCTTCATCTTATCTGGGATCTTCACTTCACTGTCTACATTATTCCTCTCTACTTATCCAATCCTTCTCATTAATGCAACATGAGTATGTTGACATCAATGACAACACCGGTTAGACCCATACTTGCAACAATCTCCCCCTTTGTAATTGATGGCAACATATGATGTGAAAAACCATCAAGCAAAGGACTTCTCCTTACTATCATAACTCCTCCTATCAGCAACAGGTATTCACATGTCTTCTCTTCCTTTGCTTCTCCCCCTTTGATCATTAACCACTTGTTTTTCATGTCTTCTCTCCCCCTTTGACATCAATGGCAAAGGGCTCATACTTGCAACTCCAACACTTCAGAATCATACTAGCTGCTCCCCCTGAGTGGCAGCTCCCTAACATCAATTTGGACCACAAGATATGATTGTGATATCTATCGGACTGATGCACTCCAGTGTACCTTAGTTCATCACCGGAGGGGCAATAACCCCTAACTTCTCCCTGAGATACTCAAAAGAGTCCTTAGGTAGAGGTTTAGTAAAGATGTCTGCAATCTGATCCTTGGAAGGTACAAATTCCAATCTAACTTCATTCTTGTTCACTTATTCTCTCAAAAAGTGAAACTTGATAGATATATGCTTAGTCTTAGAATGCAACACCAAATTCTTGGATATATTTATTGCACTTGAATTATCACAGAAGATTGTGATAGGCTCCTCATACTTCACTCTTATGTCTCTTAGCATTTGCTTCATCCACAAAACTTGAGTGTAACTACCTTCTACAGCAATATATTCTGCTTCTGTAGTGGATAGAGATATTGCCTCTTGTTTCTTGCTCAGCCAAGAAACCAATCTCTTTCCCAAAAAGAATGCTCCACCATTGGTACTCTTCCGATCATCCACATCTCCTACCCAATCCGCATTAGTGTATGCATGAAGAGAGAAATCATGATCTCTAGGATACCACAAACCATACTCAACTGTCCCTTTTAGATATCTAAAAATCCTCTTGATTGCCATGACATGAGATTCTCTAGGATCAGCTTGAAATCTAGCTACAAGACCCACAACATTCATAATGTCAAGTCTAGTTTGAGTGAGATACAATAATCCTCCAATCATTGACCTGTACTTTTTCTAATCAGCCTTAGGAGAGTCATCATCTTTGCCCAACTTACATCTGGTGGCCATAGGAGTATTCATTGGTTTTGAATCTTCCATCCCAAATTTCTTCAAGAATTCTTTCACATATTTGGTCTGAGAAATGAAGATTCCTTTCTTTGTTTGAGTGATTTGTAGACCCAAGAAGAAATTCATTTCCCCAAGCATGGACATCTCAAATTCACTTTTCATTTGATTTGCAAAAGTTTTACACATACTATCTCTTCCTCCAAAGATGATATCATCAACAAACACTTCAACAATCAAGATGTTTTCATGATCAATTTTGAAATACAAATTACTGTCAGCAGTACCTTTGTTGAAACCAATCTTCAAAAGATGCTTATCCAACCTTTCATACTAGGCTCTTGGGGCTTGCTTTAGTCCATACAGTGCTTTCTTCAACTTGTAGACCATATCACCATGACCAAACAATTGAAATCCATCCAGTTGCTCAATGTATACTTCTTCTTCCAAGTCCCCATTCAGGAAGGTAGACTTGACATCCATCTGATACACTTTGAAGTCCTTGAAGGTAGCAAATGCAAGAAATAATCTAACTACTTCAATTCTTGCCACCGGAGCAAAAGTTTCTTCAAAATCAACTCCTTCTATTTGAGAATAGCCCTTGCAGACCAACCTGCCTTTATTTCTGATTACTTCACCAACTTCATTTAGTTTGTTCTGGAAGACCCATTTGGTTCCAATCACATTCTTGTTTCTAGGTCTAGGAACAAGATCCCAAGTGTGATTTTTCTCAATTTGCATCAACTCTTCCTCCATTGCTTTGGTCCAATTTTCATCATTGCAGGCTTCATTTATTGTCTTATGTTCAATCTTTGAAATCAGACAATACTCATCTAAATTTTGAGCAATTCTCCTTCTAGTTTTCACACCTTTGCTTTTGTCACCTATGATCTGATCTTCAGAGTGGTTCAGTCTTACATACCTTAGAACTTTGGGAGTTTCTTGCACTTCTGCTTCTTGATCGGGCTCATTCAGACTTATTTCTTCTTCCTGATTTATCAGATCAGTTTAAACCTGACTTTTAGAGGAGGTTTGGAATCCTTGAATCAGAACACCATTCTGATCATCTTCATCATATTCATAAAACCTAGAGGGTTTCTCAATTCCCTCATCAACCTTCACATTTGTACTTTCTATTATCTTTCTCAGTGTCTTGTGATAACACTGGTATGCTTTGCTTTGAGTAGAGTAACCCAAGAATATTCCTTCATCACTTCTAGCATCAAACTTTCCTAGATCTTCATCTCTTTTAATGTAACATTTTCTACCAAAAACTCTGAAATACCTCACAGTAGGAGTGATACCAAACCAAAGTTCATAAGGAGTCTTACCGGTATTACTTTTGATTTGAACTCGATTGAGAGTATAAACTGCAGTGCTGACAGCTTCTCTCCAATAGATCTAAGGAACATTTGCTTCCATCATCATGGTCCTAGATGCTTCCTAGATGGTCTGGTTCATTCTCTTCACTGCTCCATTCTACTGTGAGTCCTAGGAGTAGACAACTGTCTCTTTATTCCATGTTTCTCACAAAATTCTATGAACTCACCGGATGTGAAATCTCCATCTCTATCAGACCTCAGACATTTCAGATTTAATCCGGTTTCATTCTCTACCATAGCCTTGAATATTTTGAATTTCTCAAAAGCTTCTAATTTCTCTTTTAGAAAAGTAACCCACATCATCTGGGAATGGTCATCAATTAACAACATGAAGTATCTATCCCCTTGCACACTCTTGATTCTTGTTGGACCACATAGATCAGTATGAACTAATTCCAATAATCCGGTAGAAGATTGTTCTTTGCTTTTGAATGAGATTGCATTGTTTCCCCAACTAACATTCTTTGCACAAACCATTTGTAGGTTTCACTAATTTTGGAAGATCTCTTACAGCCTGAGTATTGCTTATCTTGATGATATTATCAAAATTCACATGACACATCCTTCTATGCCATAACCAACTCTGATCAACTTGCACAAATAGACAACTTTTATCAGTACCAACTAAATGAAAGATATTACCTTTTGTTTGAGTACCGGATGCAATCTCTGTTCTGGAACTTTCAAAGATCTTACATTTTCCATTCTTGAAGTGGAGATCATAGCCTTTGTCCACCAACTGACCAACACTGAGAAGATTGTGCTTTAATCCTTCAACATACAGTACATTACTGGTTTTGTTCTTTCCATCAAAAGAAATAGTTCCCCTGCCTCTGATTCTACCAGCAGAATTATCACCAAACTTTACCACTCCTCCTTCATACCTTTCCAATTATAAGAACTTATTTTTGTCACCTGTCATATGATGAGAGCATCCACTGTCAATGACCCAATCATCCTTTTCTTCAACTTGGGCAGCCAGAGCTCTTTCTACAACTTTATGATTGATAGATTCAGAGGACATTGGATCTTCTTCCTTGATTGCAATAAACACCCAATCACTTCCGGATTTATTTCCTGTCTCTGATTCATCATCTGTTACTCCTTCATTATCAACCTCTTCATGGACATAGTAACAATTCTCTTGGAACCTTGATCTGTTAGGATTTGGCCTTGAAAATCTTTTCGGACACTTTGAGGCAAAATGACCAATCTTGTTGCAGTTAAAACACTTAAAAGACAATTTTCCTTCATACTTACCAGATCCTCTTGGCAGTCTTTTTACAATAAGGGCTTCAGACTGAGAAGTTTCAGTTTCTTTTTCTTCCAGGTCTTTTCTTGCTTTTTCATACCATGACAATTTCCTTGATGAGTTCTCTCCCAGATCAAACCTTTGTTTACCTTTTACAGATGCACTAGCTTTGAATGCAGATTCAGTCTTGGGGGGGGTCATCTCCAAACTCAATCATTTCAAAAGCAGCCAATTTGCCAGCCAATTGATCTCTTGTGATAGTTGTATGGGCTCTGAATTCTTCAATGGCAGCAACCTTGATTTTATAAGAGGCAGGAAGGGATCTGAGAATCTTGCCAACAATCTCATCTTCATCCAAGACTCCACCAGCATTTCTAATTCCACAAACAATCTCATTAACCCTTGGCATAAAAGTAGTGATATTTTCATCATCTTTCATCTTCAGATTTTCAAATTTCCCTTTTAGACTCTGTAACCTTGCACATTTAACATACTTGTCTCCTTCATGCAAAAGTTCCAGTTTTTGCCAAATCTCAAAAGCAGTTGGTAGGTCAACAACATTTGAGAGCTCTAAATCAGATAATACGCTTAGAAGAGCTTCAATAGTCTACAGATTGTTTTCAGCATCTGTAATTTCATTTGCACTTTCAGACCACCCTGTGGAGATGTATACTATGTTGTAGCCATGGTCTAGTACGCCATTCCCATACATTGCAAGTGACATTTCATGCGACCTTTCCAAAGATTAAAGTTGGTTCCATTAAACTTCGGACTATCCTTCTTGTAAGACGATATCCTAGATCTCCTCAAGTGATTAAGCTCCTTTTAGAGGAACTTGGCTCTGATACCAATTGTTAGCCTTAGGGCAGACAACTGAGAAGGGGGGGTGAATTAGTTGTCTAAAACTTTCTTTTTCAATTACACACTTAATTCTTTTTGGCATACCAATAAATCAATCATGAAACATAATGCATTTAAATCAAGAGCAGAAACACATCAACACATAAGACACCAAGAATTTGACATGGAAAACCCAGTTAAGGGAAAAACCACGGGGTGATTAACCTAAGATTGTATTCTCTGTTAGAAGAATAAAAAGAACAAGATGTCACATGCCAATTAGGGCTCACTGCCCGAGCACACTGCTCATAAGAGGCTCACTGCTTACAAGAGACACACTGTCTACAAGATAATAAGTATCACCTACTTGAACTGGAAAATAGCATCTTCACTATGCTTGAATCAATTTCATTTAAGCCCAAAACTTCTGCTCTGCCTTTCACTCTCTTCCTTGCTACTACACTCTCATCTCCACAAGACACCCTTTGAAATGACTTTAAAATCCATTATTTATACAAGGCATCGACTTAGGAATAATCATCTAAGTCAACAAACATCTACACGAACATCTGCAAGATGTGTAATACATCTAGTCAGTTAGTCTCAGGAAGAACACCATCATCTGGAAGTTATTCTTCAATTGTGAGCTCCAACTCCAATGCAGACCACCAAAACAAACTGGACATGATCCAGAGACCACCACAAGCTTTCTTGAATCACCAAGAACATCCGCACTTCATCTGCTTACTGAAATCATTGTCTCCCTCATCCGAAACCTCAAGAACATAGTCTATCATCACTGTCACAAAGGAATAGATGCTTGTGGACCTTCAAACCACGAACCAATCGAGTTGATACTTCACAAAGACTTCCTCAACACTCCCTCAAATCCACAGAATAGGATAATGCATTTCCAGATCTCACTGGACCTATCTGTGTCACTCTGTCATCTCTGAACACCTGCTAGAACTGGTTCTACTTGAACGACCATAACTTCTTCAGATCCTTATGCGGACCTTTGAAATATTTATTGGATCATCTTTAGACTCATATCTACAAACCCTTTGAACCGCAACCTCTAATCTTCATCTTATCTGGGATCTTCACTTCACTGTCTCCATTGTTCCTCTCTGCTCATCCAATCCTTCTCATTAGTGCAACAGGAGTATGTTGACATCAATGACAACACTGGTTAGACCCATACTTGCAACATATTCAATATTCAAAAAAATATGCACATCTACAATCAGTCTTGAGAAGGAATCTTGACATTTCAATAACTTGATCTCAATAAAGTCTCTAATAATATACAACTAAAATTCTCCATCCTTTTATAGAGCAAGGATGAGAATTAGTTACAAAAGATCTTGCGATCAAGATTTATCTACTACAATCAATAGTTCACATTATTTTGACCAAGTCAAAATACCAAAATACATGGCACAAGCTGCTAGTTGGTGACCATCTAGTGGATTACAATTGGTGCTCAAGAATATTCTAAAATCTTTGATTTGGTCTACAATACTATAAGTGTCAAAATGACAAAAATATCTGGGTGGCATATGCAGTAACCTCCTCTTCATTCAGATGTATCCTCTTCATGTAACTACATACCCGTATCTAACTTTTTGTAAGTACCATATGCCTGAACAAATGTTTCTACTTGGAACTTACTAATTGTTTGAGCTCTCATTTTGGAATACTTTAGTGCCTTTATCTATTCTTCCAAAGTTTCTAGTATGGATGTCCCTCTTTCTGCTTCTTTTTCATAGCTCTTTATCTTCACCCTCAACTCATCCATCTCATCCATGACATCCTCTATAAATAGCTCTACTGGATCTTTGAATATCTGGATAGCATCATCTACATCTAACATTTCTTCTTCTATCACAACATCTTCCAACAATCCTATTAAAATGTTCATTTCTTCTGCTAGTAGGTTATGCACTTTATCTTGAGTGTCCTTGACCTTGATCATTCTAGCTTTCAATACATCTAATTCATATGACTTCTTGATTAGCCAAGTATCCATGAGTGGCACTGTTACATGGGTGTCCCAATTGGACCTAGAAGTCCTTATTAGCTTCTCACTAATGTCCTGAATCTTATGAAGCATTTGTCCATAATATGAGCCTAGTGTTTCTGGACATCCAAATTAGATATTTCTTCTTCACTTATTAGTGTCAATGCACTGGGTTTCTTTGTATCCTGTAGTGTTGAGGCTAAGCTATCTAGCTTTATGAGTCCTTGTATAAATCTCTACAATTGAGCATTTTGCTCCTTAAGCTCTTTCTTTCTAGCCTTAAGTTTTCTTATTTTGGCCACTACTGCCTCTGCGCTCTCAATATGTTCCTGCACTTCTTTCTCCATGGTGACATGACCTAAGTCAATTTGGGTCACCTAGAACTCTTCTAGCTTGATCTCTCCTTTGGCCTTATCTACTATGGAAATAACAACCTGGGTTGTCCTTTTCCCTGTCTTTAGATCTCTCTTGATAGTGGAGACTGTCCTAGCCCTCCATTTTGCTTTAGATGGGTCAAGAGTAAATAAATATTTGAAATTAAATGGTACCTATTGCTCTTGCGATCCACTTGTTTCTGATGAAACCAATGCTAATGTGACAGACTAAGATCCTTCTTGATATGGTTTCTCAATTTGAGCATCTTATATTTATTTGTCTTCATTGATCTCCTTATCACCATAAAGATCTTGCATGTTTTCTTATTGCTCTTGGTCCCTCTGTTGTTCTTCTCTAGCATCCAAATCATCTTTCTTAGGCAGATGTTCTTCTTGCCTATGCTCTAGAGGAGGATGATCATCAAATGTCTTATCACCCTATTCCTCTAGACCCTTGTTGCCATGAGCCTCTTGGTCTTTATTTACATCATCTTCATATTGAGGTTCTTCTTCAAGTTTATCCCTCTTATCTCCTTTATCTTCATAGATATCTGGATGTGCTATTTGTTCTTGAGCATCATCCTCCTTGTCATCCATGACTTCCATTAAAGTTCTTCCTCCCTATATCTAGATATATTTAATAGCCTCTTCATTTGTGTTTTCTTTCTCTGGCAGGTGGGTCAAATCTACTACCGCTGGGCTAGTCACGTTCTCAATTGAAGTACTGAGAGGTCCCATATGCACTTCTACTTCCAGGGACTCTTTTCTCTCTATTATTTCCTCATGTGACTCCACTGCTACACCCCCACCTGTGGACACTTATATGTTGCAGCATGGTCTCTATAGGGTGATTTCTTATGTCCTTGACCACCTCATCTTCAGTCAGATCAATTGTTTGACTCAATGGGAGAGCTTCGGTTGTCTTTTCTTCTATGTTGCCCTTAGCCTCATGTGCCATTTCAGTTTTAACTTTCACTATAGTTTCTATTGGCACATCATGTTGTAGTTCTCTAACTACACTCAATGAAGTAGGATTAATTGATCCTGATGCTGCTAGCTATGCCAATGGAAAAATTGAGCCCCTCGTGCATAGACTCTGGTATCTACTTTGCTTGGGCACCTTGACACCCTGTAGTGGATCATCTCTCTTTCTCTTTAATGTCCCAATGGGAATTCGATCTTCTTCATTATCACTATCCTCTTCCTCTGCAGTTGTCCTTATTGGACTTTTCTCTTGATCTTTTGAAGTCTCTCCTTGTGTTATGGATATTTGAGCTACAGATACAAGGATTCCTTTAAGCATTGGTCTTGTAGGGGGTGACAATGGTTAGTATACTAGGGATACTCCGTTAGAAGTAATCTCCTCTGTTGCTTCATATGAACTAGGTTCAAGCATTTTTGTCCCTAGGACTTCTCTTTTCCTTACAAGGAAATCATCATATCCCTGTTCTTCTCTTTCTTTTCTCTTTCCCTTTCTGTCACTGGTGATTTCCACACCTTTTGCTTTAATCTCATTGATCTTTTGACCAACCCAATTTTTTGTCCTAATGATAACTTTGGCAGTGAAGACATCTATTGAAGTCTCTTCCTTCTGTGTTAGATCTAGGGCAGACATGGTGTCATTGTATATCTTTTGTTCTTCTACTCAGTATCCATGAGGTTATCATCATCCTTTTTGATTTGTGGTGGCACTTCAGGCTGCCCTATTGTTCTCATCTAGTCTAGGGTCAATCTTTGATACTCTCTTCTTCTTACCTCATGTTCATCGTCGCAATCTGCCCAATAATCTTCGAGGTGGACACTATGCTTATACTTCTTGTTAAATCTTTGTTCAATCCTGTGGTAAGGATCATAGTCCCTGGCCAAAGGAAACATCTTCAGATTCAAACTTTTCAATTCTGCCTCTGTCTTTCTTACATTTTATATTGCTCCAACTAGGAGCTAGTTAATGTCAATAGGAAATTTCCTATAAGGCTTCCCTTCCTTTGCCTTGGACATTTCAAATGTAGGCAACTGCTGCCTCATCATCTCCATTAGTACTACCTTGTTCGAAGGGTACCTTGGTAAAATCTATGGTTTCCCACTGAAAGCTTCCATACAAATGTATGAGTATGTTTTGGCCTGGATGAACCAAGAACCATATCCACTGATTTCCTTAGAAGCACCCACTGAAAATTACTTAGTTTTGTCTCCCTCCATGAGCCGGACTAGGTGCATCAAGAAGCAATCATTAACAATTTTGTAATGTTGGACTAAAAGTCTTCTCTCCAATTGGGGATAATTCTCCCAGGGAGTTTTCTCATTGGGTAATCTACCCATCCTTCCTATAGTTTGTAGGCCATCAAATGTGCCTTTTGCCACACAGGCATATACAAAGTAGGATGTCATTTTGAAAATCATCCCTTTACCTTCTTTCCACTTGACCATCTGGTCATGTATTGTATCATTGATAATCTTGGCCCATTGGACCTTTGCTTTATCCTCTTCATATTCGACAACCACTCTTATCAGCCCAAACACCCAGGGCTCAAAGGTTCCACAATTTGCCAAGACATTCATCTGGCTGAGCATGAACATTATATACTATACTTCTTCATTGAAGTCAAATTTGTACAAATGTTGTCCATTTTGGCTACTACCCTAGCTGTGTTATCTAGGCTTCTCGATCTGTGATATATGATTTTTTTCCAGTTCTTGTTGTTGGCATCAAACTTTTTGGCTAATGCATCTAGGTCTTGTACATACATAGGCAGAGAGATAGGCAAATGGAACACTTCGGTTATACCCTCCACAGATAAATCTGCATAAAGCCTCTTTTGTTTCTCTATTTTCCTTGTAGTAGCATCATAATTCAATGCACATTCAGCCATAAGGTTGAAAGCCTCTATGGAATAGGGAAAACTAGGTGCATGATATAAGCCATATGCCACTAAGTTTTGTAGGATGGGGTTATCTTCCCTAGCATTGATTCTTGCTCTGAATTCCTTTATATCTATACTACCTGAGTGGGTATCCTCTGTGAATCCTAATTTGTTGTAAATGCTAGGTGTTCTAGGAAACATAACCCGTTTGAATTCTGCATCTCACTTGTCCATGCGTGGATGCAACATTTTGTCCTATAGTTTAAATATACCAGTCTCAAATAATAGTATATATTTGTCTATCTAGGGTTAGCACAGTATTGAATTTTATGTTCTAAACTGATAACATGCATGTATCCTATGAATTGAATTAAACCATGCATCATCTCCTTCCATGTTTACCATTTACCTTCTTTTTAATTAATCATGATATGGTTTTGTGAAATAACCAGAAGGATAGGGATTTATACATACATGTATATGCTTCTTTAACCTGTTGTAGATATGGTGATGACTGAATAGAATTCCTAGATGAAGTATTCTTTTGTAATTTTGCTCTTTTGACTCAGCTCTGGTTCGCTACATAGCTCTCTCATAGTGAAAATTAGGACTCTCAAATGCAAATGTGCATATTATGACAATGAAATGCCCTTTTTAACTTAGACAATTCATGATTTTAGGGCTTATTAATGGCATCAAGGTGATTTGATAGCCCTCTCTTAGAAAGATTACATAGGATTATCATAGGTGTCTATTGGCACACGTTGAAATTTAAAAGCCAATGACCTTTTACAAGATTTAATGCAAAAAGCATAGGTATATGGGAGTGTATTATCCTGCTGAGGAATATCCAAGTAGATTTCCAGATATGAATATCTGGATGATGTCATCATGTGTCAGGTCATCCTTCATTGACCAAGGAATTACCATGGGGCTCTAAACATGCTTATAATAAGTCAGGATATGCATATGGACATGTGTCATCATCTCACAGGAGCACGAAGAATCTTTCTTGTTGACAAGATTCCCCCGTGAGGATGCGCTACCATCCGATCAGGACATGGATATCAGGTTAGGGCCCAAACATTATAAAGGAAAAATACACATCCATTCAGAATATCTGGATGACATCAACACTTTGTGTCTTTTGTATCGGATCGGGATAGGATGATATCATTGGGATATGGATGTTAAAATAATGTCCAGATACTAAGTTAAGATCCTGATGATGCAAGCGAGTTTATTGTTCTTCATTCGGTCGAGATGACATGACATCATCTGGATGAGGATGTCAAAATACGGTCAGGATACTAAGGAGTTAATATCCCGACACTCTAATGTCTGGGTGATGTCAGCATAGTCGAGTCTCTTTGTAAAATCAAGATGACGTGATGTCATCGGGACAAGGATATTATTGGAGGTCAGTATACTAAGTTAATATCTAGGTGTGGACTATTATCCTTCATGTGAAGCGTAACTAGATATGTCTCTTAAATTTGACGTTTGGATATTAGCAAGTATTAGGATATTAACTTAAGATTGGGATGTTAACTAATATCCCGATGTTTGATGTTTAGCCTACCAAGCCTTTGAAATTTGATGTCTGGATGTTAATAGGTGCCAAGATATTAAGTTAAGATCTGGATGATAAGAAATGTGAATATCTGGACAACCCTTTAACTGAACTTTGACCGACCGTAACTTCTTTATTCTAACGAATTTCAAGGTGCTTCAAAAAGCAAACCTACTTAAATTTTGATACTCTTCCATTGGGTAGGATCTATAATATGAAATTTAAAGTTTGATAATTCAACCTCTAACCTAAGGTCTAGATTATGCACAGGATAACATCCTGGCATGTGTTTGACATTGATTTTTTTTACCATAACGCCCAAAAGAAAAGGACAAGAAAGCCAAGCAAAAAGTGGGTCCCTATTTTGCTAAGGCAAAATGGGGCATGTTGTGTAACCACAAAACACATCACCCTTGCATCATTGACAATTTATAATTAATGTTAAACTCATCTTTTTGACCTCCTAATGGATTGGCACTCCCTTCTTTGGTTGTAATGAAATGTAAATCATTTCTTTTCAATAAGTGAGATTTATTTCTATTATGGTTATGCACATTCTCATCTGTTGCAAATAGATGAATACTATTACCAATTTATTCCCTAGTGGTTTGATCTAATACAACACTAGTTCTTCTTATCAATGACTATAAATCATCATGAGAATTAGAGCAAATCTTATTTGTTCCTCACTTCCTCCCTCCTCTCTAAATACCTTATCCAAAGTGACAAATATTTATAATTATTCTCATAACATATAATTTGTATGTTTGTTGCTATAGAATGACAATTTTTCACTAACATGAGGAAATTGTTCAAAATCTCCTACAAATATGATTGGTCTTCCTCCAGAATATGTGTTTGAATTTTAATGAAATGCATAATGGAGTCACAAGTTTATGTGTTGTAGAAAATTCTGTCCAACGAAGCTCATTTCATCAATCAATGTGTATTTTATATGTCAAATCTCTTCTTGGAAGCTTATGATTCTTCTTCCTCCTAATTCAACAAAATATACAAGTACGATTTCAAGTGTTCAATGAAGTGTTGATACATTAATATTTAATTTTGCAACTCCAATTGGTGCAGTTAATAAAAAGGGGCAATATTATGGTAACAATTACTCTTGAAGAGCTTGATGAATGGTGCCAATTAGATTTACTTTTCTCATTCCTACCATTCATTGGATTATCATTCATAGTGGGAAGGTATTTTAACCTTGATGATAATGTGTCATGATTATATCAAGAAATCATTTTTGTTTAGAACTTAAGGTTTCATATGACATATTTGATGTTAGTCACCCAGTATGGACAACCCATTATCTATCATTTAGCTAATGAATTTTATGACTTTAGTTGTGTATTTTTCTCCTTGATATTTGGTATTCCATGGCACTTGTTAATCAAGATCTCTTATCCCCAACATATATATTTTAGTTACTTCCATAAACTTTCCATAATGTAGCCTAGAGATGATCTCCCACTCATGTTTAGTTGTGTTTTGTTGAATGGCTTGAACATCCTCATCTTTATAATGGTTTTGATTTTTAATTTCCTCTAGAATAGTCCTCTACTCCACATGGAAATGATAATAATAAAGTGACTCCTAGTTTGATGTACCTCTATTATAATTAAGATTGATAGCTCTTTATATGTCATAAAATGGCTTGTAAAGTAATAATTCTCACCAATAAAAAATAACCCATTTATCCAATTGATGAACATGTATGGTGATAAACCTTGGGGATACTCCCACAATAGCTACCATACTCCTTACCTTTTATTTTTCATCACTTTTATTCTTAGGATAATATGTGCAATATATAGCTACATATGCAAGTGAAATACTTTCATTAAATATGGACTTACCATGTATCCATACATAAAATATTTTGTGTCTTCCATGGTCATATTCATCAAATTATGCTATCAGCTTGAACATCTCTCATGAAACATTCAAAGTGACAAACACTGCTTTCTATGAATGGAAATTTGTAATGAAACAACTTGCACAATATCTGAATATAATAGTAAATATGCTGCAAATACTTGATAATAATATGCCACTTCGAGGGGGCAACCTCCTAATCCACTTTGAGGGGGATACCTCCAATAGTCTTCAATGAGAACACAATACACAATATGATATGAAATGAGACTCACTACCTCCTATATATACCTATTTATGCCTAGGATATCACCCAGGCCGACTTAGATAGCCCTATAGAAGCCTTAGGCTGACCTAAACAACTAAATAACAATATAATAATGATAATATGACTTAATTAGGAGTTAAGATAGCTACAAGCCAACTATTCATAACCCTATACACTATAGAAGTAAGGGCATAACAAAATTCCTACAACATATGGCATGTTTCATCTACCCCAATGTCTCTTTTGACAAGGATTTTTATTAAAAGTCTATTGTATTCTTTGATGCTAATTTGTTGGGGGGTTCAATGTTTGCAAGTTGAATTAACATATGATAATATGTTAGAACTCTTCCCATCTTTTATTACATACTTGGTAATGTAGTCGACTATAATGTTTCTAGAAACAGTAGCTTGCAAATCTATTTTTTCTCTTCATAATTATAGGATGTAGCACTCATTTATTATTACTTGATCATAATTTTTTCCAAGATCATATTTTTTATTGATGGCATAGGTATCAACTGGTTTCTAAATATTATATAAAGCATTAACAACGAAATACAATCAAAACACAAGTTTAGTTTCCTAGTCAATGAATGCATACATAATAGAAAACGTTTATTCATCAACCACTGCGTTTATGAAGATTCTCACACCTCCAATATAGAGACGACACAATATCCAACCATCTCCTCACTGTAATTCTCACAATTTGCACTTTCAAAAATAATGAAATAATGATGTTGTTTCCCTAAGTCATACTCGAAAGTATCTAAATAGCAAATGGATGCCTCTATATGCCTCTACAAAGAGAGAAACTCAAACCACACTCCCAAAATCTTGTTGATTGTTAGGAACACTGAGAGAGGGGGGTGAATCAGTGTTTTATAAACTTTTTCTTGCACTTTTACTTTTAACCATTTCAAAGGATTAATCAAATAGAAGCATAATATACAAATGAACAACATCCACAAAAGCATGACACATAACACCAAGATTTTACATGGAAAACCCAAAATGGGAAAAACCACGGAGAGGATTAGCTCTCATAAATATATTGTAATCTTTACAAAATGATGTTCAGGCTTGGTCACTCCATGGGCCTAGAACATGCTGGCTCACTGCCATGATGTACAACTAAGTTTAGCAGGCTCACTGCCTCAACCCTAAACCTAGCAAGATTAAAATAAGGGCTATTAAACCCTGAGGGCTATTAAACCTTGTTGAAGGTTCACTGCGTTGAAGATGAACACTTGCTTCCAATTGAATTGCACATGAGAACTAAGTACTTCTTAAGCATTTGCCACTATGCCAGGGTGCAGTCATTTAACAACTGTATTCTGAATCCCAAGTCTTCATCGCTGCTGATCCTCTAAGTCTGCTTCACTATTCGCATCCTCACATCACACATATATATTTCCCCACAACACCACAACCGAAGATCATCGCTCTTATATACTTATATATATATATATATATCTATGTGTGTGTGTGTGCGCACGCCTCATGATTTAATCCATAATCAGGTCAGCATCCAAGAAGTGAAACGTGTACATAGAAAGATGTACCTTGTCGCTCAATCCAATGCACTATGTGTCACATAGACCTAACTCTTTTCCCAAGCGTGTTCATATAGGTCGGCTCTAATCATTCAATTACTTACATAAATCCTCCAAACATTAACTCTTCTCCGCATAATGATTTATATACTTGTCAGCCTCTTCCTTAAGAGTATGCTTAACAACTTCATCTGTTGACTTACAAATTTTACTAAGGATCTCAAAACACATTCCAAAACATATCAAGGACTCTTTATACATTCCCAATCCTACCCTTAGAACTGCAAGGCATCATATCATCTTGCGAAGAAATGCGGACCATTAGAACTCAGACTCTGTCTCTGTTAAACACTATGCCAATACTTAGCAACTTGTAGCTATCCTTCTGGTGAACTTCAGATCTCCTAACTCTAGAATAAGACACTTCATATAAGTGTTTACAACACCTCAAAACTGCATAATGAAATACTTGTCTGCGGAGGAATGCGGACCACTACACTAGACCCTGTTCACTGTTCCTGCTATACCTTTGCTTACCTGGACTTGGGATCCAACATGTTCTTCTAGAGGTATCTCTTCTTGTCATGGAGATAGGTTCTTTGAGCTTTGTTACCATCAATGACAACATATAAGTCAATGCTAGAGTAGTGTCTCTTGCCAACAATCTCCACCTTTGGCATTAATGGCAACACTTAGTGAAAAATGCTTGACTACTCCCCCTTACTGTACACACTTTATTTTCCTACTCCCCCTGAGGTGATTACCCATTTTTCACTGAAATTTTTCTCCCCCTTTGACATCAATGGCAAAGGGTGTGATCCAGAACCCAAAAATTTGTCAAAATTTTAAAATTTTATGTACTTTGCTGCATATTTACAAGTGCAATCTACCTCTTTGTATTACATGTATTTGAGAATGTCATTGAATAAGTTCTTGATCTATGGCCACTCAACATTCCAACCTTTCTAAGCATTGTCCAAAATTTGAATGTGTCCACTGTAGAGAAAAGCTAAAGCTTTTGCCTTATTGAGATCAAAAGGTGTGCCTGTTTGTATAGATACCCTAGCCTCTGCGCCAAGACTTGTCATTGAGTCCAGTTTAGGGTAGACTAGTCTCCTTAGTTGTCCCATTCTACTTTTTATTTGATATTTTTGATTTAATAAGTCAGTTAGATCAATGTGAATGTGGATGACTTATGCTTCCTTATTTCTAATTGATTATGTTGCCGGATCAAATTTGTTAGAGATGTCCATCATTTTTTGTTCCAGCTCTTTGATCTTTTCTTCAATCTCCTAAGCAACTTTTGGCCAGGATAGACAAAATTTGTACAAATCTCCAGCTTCTTTCATAGCTCTTTGAATGTCAGATATTGAATTATCTAACGAAATCTTATCCTTGGCTATCATTGTCTTTAATTCTTCCAGTCTTTTTCCTTCAAATTCCTGCCTTACTTTTGTTTTTGCAGATTTCTCAAAAGATTCAAACTGATGACTTACTAAATTTATTAATCCCTTCAAGTGACTTGTTAGGGACATGGATGAATCCCTCTTGTGGGTAGGTAGAAGCTTCTCCAAAATCCCAGATGCTTCATCAATCAGTTTGCTATCCTCAGTAAGTGATTTCAACAACTCTTCTTGAGCCTTTGCTTGAACAATTGAAGCCCACTTAATTTTTTGTGCTGGAGACATTATGTCTAGATTTATTCGGTCCTGTAGTAATCCTGGTTCATCCCAGTCTAGAACTTATTTTACTGAAGCAATAGTGTCTCTTGTCACCAATTCTTCACAAAGTGAGACTTTCTTTTTCTTCTCTCCTTCAATTGTGGCTTCTGTAATGGATGAGATCCTTATTCTTTTTCTGGGACTAGATGCTAGTTTCTCCTCTTTAGATCTCTTATCTTTCTTTTTTGGAGTGTTTGATGCCCATTCTACTAGAGTACTTGTGAACTTGGGTCCTCCTGATTTGGTTTCTACCTTACTTAATTGTTCATCTGATGTTTTATCTGACTTCTCAGGTTCCATCAATATTCTGGAAGATAATTCTGAGAATGTCCTGAATCTGTCCTCTTTGGGATCAGTAGGTTTACTTAGTAGTGTATTAGCTAATTCAGTCAAGACATCTTCTGCAACTTCATAACCTAGTGTAGGGATCCATACAGTTCTTGGTTCCAAAGCTTCCATAAAACATTTGTCTTTATCCACCATGAATATAATGTCCTTTTCATACTTTATCACTACTTTTTCAGGTATCTAGAACCTTCTTACCATTTTTTGTTAAAAATCTTTGAAATATTTCCACATGATTTCATTTTGTATATCCTTTTTAAGTTCTCCATAAGTTCATTTCGGAGCAATTCACAAAGATCATAATCCGTATTGTTTTTGATCATATCATATGCTATGTATATAGCTGATGTAGACACAGAATTTTCCCTGTTGGAGAAGCATATTTTGTATTCGATAATCACTGATGCAAATATGATAGCTGGATCCCTGATATCAGTCACTGTAAGGCCATTCTTCTCAAATTTGGCTCTTTTAGCTACATTACCACATTGTTCTTCATTTTCTTTATGCCTAGAACCCTTCTAGAAGAGCTCATACCGGTAACTGCTTTAATGGCTTCTTTATTTATCAAATAGGGTTCATCAAGCCATAAAGATTCATCATGAATTATGCTTAGGATAAGCTTGACCCATGCATCAATCGAAATTGCGGGAAAGTCCAACCAGGTGTCAAATTTCTTTTCTTCTAAAACTTTGTAATCATCTTTCAGCACAATGTTCGTAGTAGTCAATTTGTCCAAATATAGTTTGCCTAACTTCATATGATCATATTCTTCTAAACTAGTATGAATGTATGCCCTGATGTCTTCCATATGCATGACCCCATGTGGAGTAATTGAGAATGCCCCTAATGGATCATTTTTTGGTAATTTGAAGAATTGTTTCTTAAACTTGGGGCGAGACATTTTTCCTATCTCGATTACATGAGTAAACATTTTTCTAGAGCAATTTAATTTTCACAGTAGGGTTTCAAGTTGCAAATACCTCTTTCTCCGGAATAGGGTTTCCTTGATCCAAAATTCTCCAAGCCCTTCAATTCTTGGTTGTTGTTACTTAAAGTCTATTTTGATCTTTCTAAATTTTTGATAGCTCTTAGTGCAAAGTGATTTTGAAACCAAACAAGTTCCTTTTATCCTCCACACGGCTTGACCTAGTCATCATTAAATGCTTATTCCAAAAAGATGCCAAAACCCTTCACTGTAGAACACAGTCGATTAGAATTGCTCCACAATATGTTGCATTGACTCTTTTTCTTCCAGTTTCTCTTCTAAGAGTTGTGACACATCAGATTTCATCACACGCCTTTGTGCCAGATTCTGGCACTCACTTTCTGGCTGGGGGATTTAGATTTTCTACACTACTCCCCCTAGGCCAGAGCTCTCAATTTACTTCCCGGAGGAAGTATCTACACCAAATACTAGTGTGGATTGATCCCTAACTTCAATTACTTCTTTCTTGGTTTCAATCGGATCAACCTTTTCCTTTCCCTTCCTATTTTTCTACTCTATTTTCCTTTCTTCAGAGTAGAGATCTCTCTTCACATTCCTGCTTCTGCAAAACCTTGCAATATGTCCATATTTTTTGCAATTGAAACATACTATATTCTTTTGACCTTGATTCCTTCCATTGATTGAATTTGATCTACATTGATTGGCCATGTGTCCAAATCTATTGCATGTAAAACACTTTCATTGAATGATTGATTGTTCCTAATATTTTGAAAATTAGTTCTTACCAAACTTCTGCATTCATTTGATCTATGTCCCTTTTTATAACATGCATTGCACCTAATAGAATTCTGACTCACTTTACTTCTGCATATGACATCTCTATGACCAATTCTATTGCAAGTGAAGAATTTACCTTTGAATGATTGTTCATTCCTCCCATTATTGAAACTTTTCCTGATCTGATTTCTACATTCATTTGTTCTATGACCAATTTTCTTACAATTGAAACACTGACCAAAGAATGATGGAGTCTTTTGATTTATTCTACTCCTACACTAAGTAGCTTTATGACCAAACTTATTGCATGAATTACAATAACTATTGAAAGATGAGTACCTTTGAGCATTTGGTTGTCTAACTAGAGGTCTTCTAGGTCTTCTTCTTTGATTTCTAAATTGGTATCCTTTATTTTGCCTTGACTCAGTGCTTATTTGCTCAGAGTTTGAACTTTCTCCTTTCTCAAATCCTAAACCATGTTTGTAATCAGCATTTCTCTGGCTAGCAATCATTTCATCAAGCTTTGCAGTACTTATCTTCAAATTTTCTTCAAAACTTCTGGCCTTTTCTAGATCTATCTTTGAACTTATAATTTCTTTTTCAAGTTTAGCACAATCTTCTGATTTGTTCTTCACAATCAAATTTAGATCATCTTTTGCTTTTGTTCTTTCTATAACTTCTACTTCCAAATCATTTAGGGCTTCATTTACTGATAACAATTGGTCACTGACTTCTTTGTATTTGTCTTTGAATTTCTTGACTTGCTCTTTCAGCTTTAAGATGCTTTCATCAGCTTGTTTTAGATTTTCTGTCAAATCTCTGACCTTTGCTTCAGAATTTTTAAGATTCATAAGAGTTGCTTCTAGTTGATTGTATCTCTCATAATTTCCATACCTTCTTACTTCCATGACCCAGATCTTCCTTAAGCTATTAAACTTTTTCCAAGGAACCTTGCTCTGATACCAATTGTTGATTGTCAGGAACACTGAGAGAGGGGGGGTGAATCAGTGTTTTATAAACTTTTTCTTGCACTTTTACTTTTAAACATTTCAAAGGATTAATCAAATAGAAGCATAATATACAAATGAACAGCATCCACAAAAGCATGACACATAACACTAGGAATTTACGTGGAAAACCCAAAACAGGAAAAACCATAAAGAGGATTAACTCTCATAAATATATTGCAATCTTTACAAAATGATGTTCAGGCTTGGTCACTCCACGAGCCTAGAACATGCTAGCTCACTACAATGATGTACAACTAAGTTTAGCAGGCTCACTGCCTCAACCCTCAACCTAGCAAGATTACAATAAGGGTTGTTAAACCCTGAGGGCTGTTAAACCATGTTGAAGGCTCACTGCCTTGAAGATGAACACTTGCTTCCAATCAAATTGCACATGAGAACTGAGTACTGCTTAAGCATCTGCCACTATGCCAGGGTGCAGTCATTTAACAATTGTATTCTGAATCCCAAGTCGTCATCGTTGCTGATCCTCTAACTATGCTTCACTATTCTCATCCTCACATCACACATATATATTTCTTCACAACACCACAACCAAAGATCATCGCTCTTATATATATATATATATATATATATATATATATATATATATATATATATATATATATGTGCCTCATGATTTAATCCATAATCAGGTCAGCATCTAAGAAGTGAAACATGTACATAGAAAGATGTACCTTTTCGCTCAATCCAATACACTATGTGTCACGTGGACCCAACTCTACTCCCAAGCATGTTCATTTAGGTCAGCTCTAATCATTCAATTATTTACATAAATCCTCCAAACAATAACTCTTCTCCGCACAATGATTTATATACTTGTCAACCTCTTCCTTAAGAGTATGCTTAACAACTTCATCTGCTAACTTACAACTTTTATAGAGGATCTCAAAACACCTTCCAAAACATATCAAGGACTCTTTATACATTTCCAATGCTACCCTTAGATCCGCAAGGCATCATATCATCTTGTGGAGAAATGCAAACCATCAGAACTCAGACTCTGTCTCTATCAAACACTGTGTCGATACTTAGCAGCTTGTAGCTATCCTTCCGGTGAACTTCAGATCTCCTAACTCTAGAATAAGACACTTCATATAAGTGTTTACAACATCTCAAAACCACATAACAAAATACTTGTTTGTGGAGGAATGTAGACCACTGCACTAGACCTTGTTCATTGTTCCTGCTATACCTTTGCTTACCCAGACTTTGGATCCAACATGTTCTTCCAGAGATATCTCTTCTTGTCATGGAGATAGGTTCTTTGGGCCTTGTTTCCATCAATGACAACATATAAGTCAATGCTAGATTAGTGTCTCTTGCCAACAAATTTGACAAAACAATGGTATAAGGCACCTTCAAGGATCACACAATGTAGAATATTATGTTTACACCTTGAAGAAAATAATATTGTCACCTATGAGATACTCTGTAACTATTTCCCATTCATTCTGCTATGCCATTGGCCATTTGGTATCCATTCTGAGACTGTCCCTTCATCTTGCCATGTTATTCTTCTATGGTTTTAGGTATCACTTTTCATTTTCCCTTTTGAAAAATCTATATTGTGCTCTCCAAACTATCCTTTCCATAATAGCAATCTCTCTGTACCTTTCAGTGGTTCTTATAACGTCACCAATTACCTTATACAGTCTCAATTCCTATCACATTCACAACCACAACATAATGTTCTCATGTTCCTGGAAAGAACATTGCTATAGAAAACCATGTTTTTATCTGCACTGAAGCCCTTTTTATTTTATCTGGTTCTCCAATAACGTTTCATGACTCCCTCTAACCATCTCTACTCCACTCTATTTTCTCCCTCAATGAACCCTCACTATTCAGGCAGTTTTCAATTTTCACAATCCTCCCCATTGGTAGTGACAGGAACCAACTGTTCCTCCCCAATTGATAGCAACCAACTAACTTCCTTAAGAGGCTGATGCAGGAAATTTAGGAACTTAACAACTTCCCCCCAAAACAAAACTTAAAATAGCAATTAATCAAAACAAACATTTGATGGGGGAACGATGCCCCTGCATCAAGCTCCTCGGGTGACAAAAGGTAGCATGTGCTCCTGCACATGAGGTCAGCATTATAATTATTCTTTGTTGATCATTTTCTTCTACTTCTTCCAACATTGTTGTGCACTATTCTTCTCTTCACTTTTCGTCTACTTTTGCCAAAGTTTCCTTGACCACAAATTCACATGCAAATCAATATGAACAATTATATAGAGATTAATGATCTCCTCATTTGCTTCTTCAAACACTTTCACCCTTGACATCTGTCTTTCAACTTCATCAAAATCATCGACATTCTTATATAAATCTGTACTTACTATCCTATACTCTTTAGCACATTCTAGAACTTGTATCATCTCAAATGGAAATAAAACATCATCTTCATAGTTTGCCAACAAATTTGCCTTTTGATCCTGTGCTATAATGTTCAACTTCTCACCTTCATCAGTCATCTTTTTTAGCCATTCTTCTTCTATAGCCAACATCAACAAATCATCCTTGGTTTTACCATTCACATTACAACCCACAACATCTACACTAAAATCTGCATATTATCCTCCATACTTATTCCCAGGCTTCTCAAAATTCAACATAGCAAATGAAAATGAAACAATATCCTTATTTAAGACCAATAAATTTACCTTTTCCTTTTTCACTACAATAGCTTCTTTATCATCAGCTTCCAACTTCATCTTTGTATCCTCCATTGTCCCATTTGTCTTCATACCTTCACTAGCAAGCTTCTCCATCCACTCTTATTCTATCACAAAAAATTGTGCCACAAATCTTCTGCACTTGTTGTACCTTCTTCAAATTCCATCTCTATAATTTCTTCACCATGCATTTCTTTGCCTTCCACTACTGCTCTAACATCTACTTCTTCCTTTTTAGTTGTACCTTCTTTTTTCTTTTCATTCTTCAATCCTTCATCATACCTTGTGTTGATGTATAAAATTGTGCAGGTTCCTACACCAACATGGGGAGTTTCAAGAATGTGGAACTTGCTACTTGAAACAACCTCTGGATTTTAAAGAAGCTGGCTCTTCTCTATCTTAAAAGGGTTTGAGGAAAAGGGGAGAAGTTAATAGGATTACAGATACAATTAAGAAAACCTAACTATGGCGATGTCCCTAAGTAAAAAAATTTCTTTCAAATTAAGCACAGTGAAAACTATCCTTAAGATTCAGTTATATTAAAGAGCAGATACTGCATGATTAACATAAACAGATGCAATGAATATAATCAAAGGCTCACAATTAGACACTTTGCAATGACACAAATAATATCAACCAAGGCACAGAACAGAGTTCTTCTCATTGATTTTCCAGCAACATAAAAGGCACATATACATGCACAGGTACATTAACTCTCTAATCAAGAATAACAAAATAAAGGCAAAATGACATTAACTGGTCACAGAAAAGTCTCCAACTTCTCTTTTAGATTTTGACTACAAAACTTATGAAAATTCTATCTCTGTGTATCTCTGTATATCAATCTCTATGAATCCGTCTATATAGATCTATTACAAATGCTACATATTTATAACCAAAGATCTGGCCCTAGATTGTCTATAGCAACCAAATCCCAACGGCCCAATGGAACTGAAGCTAACTGAAAGTCTCCGATGGTTACGATCCTTCAAATATGCAACAATCTTTTCCTCCCCGCAAGCTCATTGGCTGGGGCAGAATACATATGGCACAACTCCCTCCATAAGAGATAGACACTTGGTGAGACCCACGCACTTGAAACTGAACAGACGGTGATAGATGGTAGTGTCCACAGCAAAGCTGAAACTCCTTTGTCTCTCAGGAATGAACAGGAAAATGACACTTGTTGCACACCATAGCATCCAGAAACATCTACGTGTCTTCCTTTGCAAAGCCCACAAAACTATGTCTTTATATTCAGGTGTCCTCCGTTGTTGACATCTATTGCAACCCGCATCACTTCTAATCAAACACATTAAAAGATGGGACCCATAGCCTTTAGCGCTCACTACCTTTCAAAAGGAGAAAAGTTGGGACAGGTGGCATCTTCCGCATGCACAATAACTAACACGTGGCAGCACCCGCATCACTGCTAGAAACATTTAAAACATTTGAAACTCCCACGAAAGCTGACACTTGGTGGGTTCTACGTCACTTTAGAAACTTTAAGTTCTTCACCGGAGAAGGGGCATAAACAAAACAACTTTACCTCCACGTCCACCACATGGTGTTCTCCATTGGCTTGAAACTTAACATCAATGTGGCCCACCATCTCTCTTTACAAACAATAACATGATGCAGAAAGCAACAAGCAACAACCTCCGCAGCAAAGCAAAAAGACAAACAGCATACTCCACACAAAACTTGAGACTTTAGGGACTTCTTCTGCTTATGACATGTGGCGACCTCTGTAGCAAAGCTGAAACTTGAAATATTGAAACAATTTACTACATGGTGCGCTCCACACAAAAGTTAATCTTTGAAACAAATATTGTGGCTTTAACTGAGGCTTGACACTTGGCGGCTTCCATGCAAAACATAAGAAACCCGCGTAGCAAGATTTGAAACTCCCACAGAAACAAAAAGGAAACCCGCGGATTTGTTGCGACTGAAACAAAATGTAGTCTTTGACACTCTACAGTTCTTGGCGTCCAAGAGGACTTCTGAGCCTGCTCAGAAAGAACACAAAACTAGCAAAAATATATGTTTCAAAACAAAACCCAGAGTCAGATTCTACAGTGCCGTCTGATAAATAAACCATTCTGAATCAGAGAGTCCCTGTCTACTCTGTAAATCTTGAAAAGCAAAATCAAGATTAATTATATCTTTGTGGGAAAAAGTCTACAAAATTTGGACCACAACCTTTAACTGAAACTTTAGCTAGGCCATAGGTATCAACACAACTTCCACTTCCTTGACTGATGAAGAATCACTCAAACCCTGAAAAATTGTCTGATCATTTTGCCTGGTTAAGAACAAGGCCTTGATGTCATCAATCATTAGCACTGTGTTATTGTTTGGGAATGGTGAAGGAAGCCCCAGTTGCACCAAGTCCTCTATATGTTTCTTCATTTCCTTCACTCCTTCCTTCACTGTATCCAGGAGTTCTTGGCAATTTGTAGCTGCAGAGTTGTGTTGGCAAGAGACACTATATGGCTTCATGGGTGTTGTCATTGATGGCAACAAAGACCATTCCACACATCCACAGGACATGGTGTGTCTATACCAGAAGTCAGATTGAAGAGTATTATGGTCCGGTGACCAAGAACAGAGCATGCAGCAAGGTCTAACAATCAGGTCCAAATCTCTTAGAGGAAGTATCTTTGTAAAGTGCGGACTTGGGGAAGTTAAGAGAAGTACCTTGACTAATAGATTCCAGGGATTGAACCTCCGATGATGAAAGAGGGAAGAGATATGAGCACCTAAGTATTGAGTTCCTGTTTGGCAAAGTAGATAGAGAAAGAACTTACCAGCAGAGCATCAAATCTTAATCCGAATGAGATATTGATGGTGATCAAGGTTCTTAAGGTATCATTCATGATCGACATGATTGATGACTTCTATAACAATCTTTTTGATACACATCACCTAGTAAGCATGGATTCAGCCGACAGACCAGAGTTTGGAAATATCTTGAGTTTTTTGGATGCCGACTAGAAAGATGATTGAAATCATTGATGCGGATACATATACCAGATTGATTTTGGTATGAAGGGGTGTGTGGTGTGCTGTTCAGTGTGAGTAAAAGCAGAGAACGGTGTGGAAATAGAGATAGAGGTCTGGCATGTGACAAAATATCAACAATAAGGCAGAGGAAGAATGAAGTGCAGTAGATCAGTTTATTGAGCTTAACTGGAACTGAACCTAAGCACATGTGGATGCTTCTCATCAGTTCAAGTATCTAGTTTCTTTCTATAAACTATTGTAGGCAGTGAGCCTCTTGTGAGAAGTGTGCTCAGGTAGTGAGCCCTAATTGGCAAGTGCCATTTTGTATTACCTTATTCTTTTAACAGAGAATACAATCTTGGGTTAATCACCCCGTAGTTTTTTCCCTTAACAGGATTTTCCACATCAAAAATATTGTGTTATGTGTATTGAGTTTATTTCTGCTTCCATGGTTATATGATTTGATATTTCTCTAATTGTTAAAGAAGAAAAGAAAGATGAATAATTAAGATAACTGATTCACCCCCCCTCTCAGTTATCAACAATTGGTATCAGAGCTAAGTTCCTCTAGACAGAGCCTAACAACTTTAGGAAGATCTAGGAATCTCAAATGGATATGTATGGTATGAGGGAACAACTTCAGTCTGCTCTAGCTGATCTTGATCAATCTTACTCTAAAGTCTATGAGCTGAGGGAAAGACTCAAACAAGCTGATGATTTCATAAATGAACTCAAAGATAAACTAAGTATCTCAATGAAAAAAAGAAAGGAACTTCTTCAACAATTAGCAAGTCAAAATGAAGCCAATGATACTAATGAAGATCTAAATGAGAAAACCAAGTTATGTGAGAAGTTATCAAAAGAGTTCATTATGGTAAGAAATGAAATGGAATCAGGAGTTATGAAATTCACCCAAGAAATTGAAGAGAAAAGAAAAAGTGAAGATAATCTAAAACAATCTCTCAAGGAGAAGTCAGAAGACTGCAACAAAATGGATAGAATAATCAGGCACCTGGAATCTGATCTTGAAGAAGCTAGAGACAATGAAAAACAACTTGAGAATCAAATAGACACTCTTAAAAGGGATATTCAAATAGAAAATAAATACAAAGAAATTCAAGATAAGCTCTACTCAACTTGAAGTTCTTCTTGAAAGCCAAAAGAGGGTAGATGACAAACAAGGCTTGGGGTATGAGAAAGGGGAAAGCTTCGAATCCGGTCAGAAAAATTCTGGATCAGGAAATCTAAGGAACAGGCCTAGAAGACCTCTGGTAAGGCAACCAAATGCTCAAAGATATCCATCCTTCAATGGATACTGCCACAATTGCAATAACTTTGGTCATAAAGCAAATTAGTGTAGAAGAAGAATGCATCAGACTAATTCATCCTTCTTTGGACAGTGTTTTAGTTGCAAAAGGTATGGTCACAAATCTCATGAGTGTAGAAATATGCAAATGAACAATTCATTCAATGGTAGATGCTTTGCATGCAATAGAATGGGACACATGGCTAATCAGTACAAATCAAGAGGATATCAGTCAAATATACAAAGAAATGTTGTTTGCTACAATTGCAATAGATCCAGTCATATTGCCAAATTCTGTAGAAGCAAGAATTGGGACAAAAAGGGCCTAGTGCATCATAATCAAAACCAAGATAAAGGAAAGGGAAAAGTGAATGCAAATGAAATTCAAAGGGAGATGAACAAGATTTAGGTGAAGAGGAGTACCGAAAATGTTGAGGATGGATCCGCACCAGAATCTGGTGCTGATATTCCTTCCAGAAACTAAATAGATGAGCTCTGGCTCAGGGGGAGTCACAAAAGAAAACAAGGTCCCCCAACCAGTCAATTAGTGCCTGAAATTGGCACATGGAAAGTTGCGGATTAAAGGGTTCTTAGAGAAACATCTAAATAAGCCTTGGTAAAGATATGGAAGTTTCGTAAGAAGTTTAGAAGAGGTTAATCTTCCTAGATTGATCCAGTTTAACAGTCATCCAGTAAGAATAGGATTCTCACAGTTAGATCTAGTATGATTCAAATTTGAGGTATCTTGATCTGTGGATAAGTAGAATGATTGGGGAAAGGTAGATAGATAGCTAATAGTGCATACCATTGATCTGGAAAGATCTCTCTCATAACAAGGAAAACAAGGCAACCAGAATAACTTAGGTTGTGCATTTATTACAAAATGGAATTAGGGTTTGCACAAAAATAAAAGGGTTCTTTGGTTCATCATTTGCACATTTGCATTTGAAAAGAAGAGAGAAGGATCTCTGCAACAAGTTATCTCAAACCTCTCAAAGATCAACTGTAGAAGTCGATTCATCCAAGCAACTCGATCCAGCTCATATCGTCAACCTTAGAAGCGTAAGAGGTATTTTCCACTCTTGAAATCTCTCTCTGAATCTTTGAAAGATGGCTACTCCAAATGTTGTGAAGATCACTGAAAGGCCATACCCGAAATTCAAGAAACATCCCTACAAATCTCTAGAAGTTGATCCCCTAGGCACATTTTCTAGCATTCCGCATGGAGTTCTGCATGTAGAGGATATTAGGGTTTACATACACGCAAACATTGAAGAATTTGGTGAATCCAAGATGATGGACATCTATCACAAGGAATTGATAGATGAGTCACTTGAACTTAAACCTCAATACAAGGCCATCTGGGATAAACATTTTGGACAATGCATCCATTTCCCCTGTTTTACAGAAGATGAGTGGGTCCGGTATGTTTTGAGCAGAGTACATGACAACTTCATGTGGTTGAATAGACCATTTAAGATCACAAAAGATGCCATTAGGGCGGTAACCAGATTGCACTCATCCGGTGGGTTGCCTACTCTCAAATCAGTCAAAAATCAAACTGTCAGTGAGGCTACCGGATCAAAATTTGACAAGAGGGCAATGACAATAGAAGATATCACTAATCCAGATATCAAATTTCCATCTATGATTATTGGCTATAAGATATATCACTCCAGTAGGGAGAATTCTGTGTTTGGAACTACTGTATATACTGCATATGAAATGCTAAGGAAAAATGCTGACTATGATCTTTGCAAGCTTCTTCTAAGCCAACTATTGGAAAACTTACAAAAGATCAAGAAGGACAAGAAGAACTCATTCAAATATGGTGGGCTAATACTGTGCTTGTTCTTTTAATTTATGAATGAGCTTCCTAGATCCAGTGGTTGGATATGGCAGAATGACAGACCAGTTGACATACAAATCAGAGATTATTTGCATGGAATTGGTGATGCCAAGGCACATAATACAACACTTTGGGGCTACTTCAAGAACTTTCAGAGTATGATGCAAGCCAAAGAGAGAATCCCCCAATCTCTAGTTAAAAAGTATAAGGATACATTATGCTTTATGGTAGACACTGACCAATGTCTAATGGAAGCAGTAGAACCAAGAATAGTATGGATCATGCTAATGGGGTATGACGTTGATGAGAAAATCCTAGAATTGCATATCCAACATCTGCTGAGTTAGCCCAAGGACCCTAAGGTAGAAAGGTTTGGAACCTACCAAGTGCTGAGTGTAAAAGTTCATGTTGAACTGAGACAACCTGAGATCGAGAGAAAAGTAAGGAGGGAAGTAGAAGAATTTGCCAAGAGGCATGGAATTTCAAAGGAAGCACTTGATGCAGACAGAGAGAAGATGGAAAGGGAAGAGAAAGAAAGGCAAGAAACTGAAAAAGAAAGTGTTCCAGTACAAAACCCCTCCCGAACCAGATCCTCCAAGATCTCTGCACCTGCCACCTCTAAGAGTCAAAAGGCATCAAACCGGAAGTCAGGACATCCAGAAAGGGAGAGAAGAGAACCAAGACAAAGGCCAAAAGGTCTTACATCAGTCAGAAGGATGATGAAGAGACAGAATCTGATGAGGAAGAAGAAGAAAACATTTGGTGAACCCTCTACTGGTCATAACAAGGAAGAAGAGGTAGAAGAATTCATTGAAAGGCCTACTCTCTGGATTGATGATATCATCAAATCAGTCACTGTGGATGGGAACCTAAAACTAATGACTAAATTTTATGATGTTATAGTGAAGCTGATCAGAAGATCCTGCAAGAAGCTACTGTTAGGTATCTAAACATCTACAACAAAGCATTCATTGGAATCATTTGCTTGATTCCCAAAAGCCTAGAGAAGGAGCTTGAAGTAAGAAAGAACAATGCCAAGGCAAAGGACCTAGAGATCTGAGAATAGATAGTCATTCAGCTCTATCCCTCCATCACTCTAAAGAAAATGAGCATGATCTTCAAAGATTGCAAGGATGAGTTCCAGAGAAAAGCTAGAATGAATAAGCTTATGCTCAGAGAGACTGATCAGGTGGCTAAAGAGATTGAAGACATCCTCTGGAATGCCTATAAAAGATTCAATATTCCTATTATAGAGGACATAGATGATGAACCTACTGAGAAAAATGTAGAAGATCCAAAGGAGACAAGTGAGGAGAGAACTAAGGACTTGGATTCCTTTGCTCTAGAAGAGGAAGTCCTTGAAGAAGTTAATATCTCTAATCCGGATTCCCCAGCAGACTCCGGACCTAATGGAGAAGAAAGAATAGAGGAGAAAATAAGTCAAGAAGAAGAGGTAAAGGGAAGAGAAGGAGATCAAACAGAGAAGACTCCAGGAGATAGTTCTAAGGCTGAAGAAGGGAAGAAAACTCTGTCTCTAGCAAGAGACACTACAGAAGCAGTCAAAGACTTTCTGACAAAAGAAATGATGGAATTAGATGAACCAGAGTTACTTCAAGGACCATTCAACTTTGATTCCCTCTCCTCAGTTCAAACAATGAAGATAGCTTCCTTTGCCCAAGCAAAGGCAAAAGAAAAACTTCTGAAGTCTCACATGGAAGACTGTGAGCTAATAGAAATTGCATCTAGTGTATTGGAAAAGATCATGCCATCCTTCTAGAAGGATCTTTCAGCCTCCTCATCTGGTAATCTGAAATCACTTGTCAATTCTATCAATACACATTTTGCTTCACTGGAGAAATCAGCTGAGGAGAAAGTCTGGAAAGAGTTTTTGGATAAAAGATCCTCTAAAGTACAGGGGTACATAGCAAATGATAGGAGAAATTTAAACATTGGAATAAAGAGCCTAGAAAATACTCTTAAAGATGGTGGAGATCTATACAAATTTTGTCTATCTTGGTCCACCATGATAGTAGATATTACCAAAGAAGATGGAAGATCAAGAGAACAAACTATCAAGCCTATCTCAAAGTTTTGATCCTCTCTCTTCCATAATGAATCAAGAGTGCTAGACTCTTGTAGCTATAAATGAAATAAAGAAGCTTGAGAAGGAGAAGAAAAATAGGATAAGCAGGCTAAGTGAACTAAGAGGGATTATTATCCCTGAGTTAGAGGCCATGCATGAGGCCCTAACTGATGCTTAGACCACAGCCTGGACCAGTGATCCGATAGATCTAAAGAGGGAAGAATCTTTTGCATTCCTGTTGAGTGGTCACATCTCAATTTTGGATAGGATGAAGCAGAGTTGGGCAACAAAACTTGTCTAGTTGAAGATAACTTTTGCAAATATACTATAGTATATGTAAGTATAACATGTATATATACTTATGCAGCTAAGTATAGTTGGATTTTTGGGAGTTTTGGTGTGTGGATTCTACTCTTTGCCATTGATGTCAAAGGGGGAGTGAGTAGCAGTGAAAAATGTGGAATCTAGCTAGGGGGAGCTCCAGTAAAATGTACATTAGAACAGAGCATCAGCCAAGGGGGAGTGTAGTCTGACACTTAGTCATTTTTCACTAAGTGTTGCCATCAATGCCAAAGGGGGAGATTGTTGGCAAGAGACATTGTGTGGCTTCATGGGTGTTGTCATTGATGCAACAAAGACCATCCCACACATCTGCAGGACATGGTGTGTCTATACTGGAAGTCAGATTGAAGAGTATTATGGTCTAGTGACCAAGAACAGAGCATGCAGCAAGGTCTGATAATCAGGTCCGGATCTCTCAGAGGAAGTATCTTTGTAAAGTGCAAACTTGGGGAAGTTAAGAGGAGTACCTTGACTAATAGATTCCAAGGATTGAGCCTCTGGTGATGAAAGAGTGAAGAGATATGAGCACCTAAGTATTGAGTTCCTGTTTGGTACAGTAGACAGAGAAAGAACTGACCGGTAGAGCATCAGATCTTAATCCAGATGAGATATTGATGGTGATCAAGGTTCTTAAGGTATCATTCATGATTAGCTGACATGATTGATGACTTCTATAACTATCATTTTGATACGCATCACCTAGTAAGCATGGATTCAGCCGATAGACCAGAGTTTGGAAATATCTTGAGTTTTTCGGATGCCAACTAGAAAGATGATTGAAATCATTGATGTGGATATATATACCAGATTGATTTTGGTATGAAGGGGTGTGTGGTGTGTTGTTCAGTGTGAGGAAAAGTAGAGAACATTGTGGAAATAGAGATAGAGGTCTGGCATATGACAGAACAACAACAATAAGGCAAAGGAAGAATGAAGTGTAGTAGATCAGTATATTGAGCTTAACCGGAACTGAACCTAAGCACATGTAGATGCTTCTCATCAGTTCAAGTATCTAGTTTCTTTCTATAAACTATTGTAGGTAGTGAGCCTCTTGTGAGCAGTGTGCTCAGGTAGTGAGCCCTAATTAGCAAGTGCTATTTTGTACTACCTTATTCTTTTAACAGAGAATACAATCTTGGGTTAATCACCCTGTGGTTTTTTCCCTTAACAGGGTTTTCCACGTAAAAAATATTGTGTTATGTGTATTGAGTTTATTTCTGCTTCCATGGTTATATGATTTGATATTTCTCTAATTGTTAAAGAAGAAAACAAAGACAAATAATTAAGATAACTGATTCACCCCCCCTTTCAGTTATCAACAAGTGCAACTTAGAACCTCATTAACCTTTTTAGCAGCGACCATTCTGTCATTGATTCCCACTACTGACAGAGTCTCATCTGTGGTGTCATATAATTTCTTCAATAAAAGTTGAGAGTCAGAAACCCTCAAAGAAACAGTTGACAAGGTGGCTTGCACCAAAGTTTCAACCTTCTCACACAACTGTTGAGCATTTAACAAAAATGTTAAAGATGGTTTTAGCTGGATAATCTCCTCAGAGATTCTTTCCCATACTGAAACATAAAGCTCTTTTACCAAATTCAAAACTCCAGCATTCTATGGCCTATTAGCTAACTCAATGGTTATCTATTTTGTTCTTTTTTGCTCTGCCAGGAGTTGTGCCTGAATTGCACCATTAGCATTCTACTCACTTAACAACTTCTGCTAAAATTGTGTGGCTTGCTGCAACTTCTCTTGATATTTCTTCTCTAAAGTAGATTTCTCTTGTCTCAAAATAGTTACTGCAGCCTTTTCTTGTGCTAGCTCAGACTTAAGAGAAGCATTCTAGGCCTATGTAGACCGATGTATCTGACAAGAAACAATGTTTTGCAACTGTTTGTTCAGACTCTCAATCTCATTCTTCTTGGATTGAACTTCCCCAGCAAGGTTGCTATTATTCACCTTCTCCTGAGCTAAATCATTCTCTACTTTCTGCAACCTTTTAGACACTTTCAAATAATAAGTTGCAACAGAAGATGTAGTCTCATTTAATAGCTCCACCCTGTCTTGTGGCCTGAAAAGAGACATATCCATAGCCACAACATTCATTGAATAGTCTTGGGGTTGCATCTGTTCATTAGGTTTCACCACATTTGGAGACAAATGTGTGACTGTCAGTTGTTGTTGAATGGGGTCAAAAAGTGACATCATGTGTGGTACAACAGGGCTCTTGTTGTCCTTCTTCCTCTTCTTATCCATTCTAGCCTCCCTAGCCCTTTTTGTTGTGTCTACTTGGGCTTGGAATGTAGGAGGTGATGCAATGTAGCCTCCAGCAAAGGGATGACCTTGAGGTAGGCCATAGGGAATAGCCAATAATTGTTGGCTAGGAGAAACTTGAGGAGGGATTCTTTTTGGTACATATAGAGAAAAAAGTGGTAAGGAAATGACCTGTGAACTGGCAATTGGGGCAAGGGCTAATGTAAGCATAGAAGAAGTGGTAGGGGTTATAAATGCTTGGCTAATTGGGATTGCCACTCCTAAAGTAGAAGATAGAGACATAGGAGAAAAGGGAGAAGAAACACTTACCTGAGTGACCGAAGAGGTGATAGGCAGTTGTTGCTGCTGTGGCTCAATTTCTTCCTCTGACTCCTCTTACAAGTGTAGTTTCCTATGTTTCCTAGGTCTCTCTCCTATCTCTTCCTCTGTTTCTTCTTTCTCTGCCACATTTACCACAACTGGTGGTTACAAGGGAACAAAACTGGAACCCCCAGATGCTGAAGTTGCTTGAGTCCCTACAGTTGGTGATGAGACCACACCTTTCTACTTTTCTAATGTACTGAGGGATTGGGGCCATGAGGATGCAGGAGCAGCAGATGAGGCATGTCCTGTCTCTTGCATAGGGTGGGTGACTCTGCTTCCTCCTCTGATTCCTCACCCTTCCTTTGAATTTTACTTGTGTCTAAGCTAGAAACTGGGGAGGGATGCCACTCATCCTAGATTGACTCCCATTTTTCATCAGTGTTAATATTCCCAAAAGAATGTGTTAATTCTAAAATTTCTTTCCTATACTTCCAATAGGCTTCAATCTTTTCTGGTTTCCAATTTTGGGCCTTCAATGATTTCTTCAGACTAGTAGACATTCTTATCATAGGGTCATAAACTTTTTCTTTAACATAAAAATTTTCCTATGGCCTAGGCCCTTCATAGGGCAAATCAGCTAGTTCAACATATAGGTCTAGGTTGTCTTCTTTTGGATTCCTTCTATCTTCCCAGAATGGGTGACCCTCATGTACCATTTTAGCACGTACTTTGTTATTCATTATCTAGGAGGCCAGAAAATTGTCTGGATCATACTTTCATTTATCCTCAATGAGGAGGAAGCCAAGGGCAGCTAGCTTTCTTAGCAAAAGGTGCTCTGCATCTCTAACCTCAAGTGTGACATTTTTCCTGACCCATGGAATGTCATACATCTTCTTTTTCTTTTTCTTATGGCTAAATTCATTATCAACCACAGACACCTGTCTGGTCACTTCTAAGAATTTGACCCTAGGGGTCAATACTTTTGGTAATAGCATGGGCTCTTCATTGAAACCATGGACTCTAATGATAGTATTGTGTGCCCCAAAGAAATAATCATAGGGAATTGGGCAGTTAGTCATAAATCCCCTTATACCCTATGTCAATCTATGCTCTACAGGCTCAGGGCTTAATTGGCAAAAGGCAGGGGCTACAAAAAATTCCCAAAACTCATAAGGGTTGGATGCCTCAGATAACACGTGTCCATGCAGACACAGGGATAGTTTTGTTTTGGCCAAAATCTGGGTCATACATGTTTAAATGCATATACAGTGCAAAAAGACTGGTTCTGATACAACATTCGATGGAATAGAAAAGTAGAATACCTGAAAACTCACTTGGACTTGAAATTCACGAGCTGATCAAACATGGTGTTAGCGATTTGCTTCGAGAAATCCAACCGATATTCTTGTGACTTGTCCACAGTTTTCAATCTGAAAATGATAGCTATTTTCCAGTCATGAACTATATTATCTTCTCTCATCCCAAAAATGAAGGCTATCATTGACAATGCCTCTTGAACACTTTGACTGAATTGTGCCCTCCCAGTGGGTAGTGTGGACATCTAGGTGTTATCATCTCCTAACTGCATCTTTGAATTAAGGAACCTGACTTTGTTGATTACATTCACCCATGTGTTTTGCATTTTGGCAACAATTGGAAATGTGGCCATTCTATCATGTTGTAGGGCCAGCATGTCTCTTATGGCCTTGGGCATAATATGTACCATGAAAGGGCCCTGTTGTATGGTATTTGATGGTGCATGAAACAACTCTGTGCATAACTCAACTAGCTCAGGACATAGGAGTACACTCAGAACCAAGAACTGTGCCAATCGTGAGGTCCATATTCTCATACCAAAAGTTTCAGATTGCCCATTTTTGGCTTTGATGATACACCTCTGATGTGCCCCTTCCCAGAGAGCCTTGGTATTCTTTTGAAGGGTGTCAAAAATGCCATCTGCGTAATCCTTCACCTTCACTAGGTCAATAGATAATCCTACCTCAGGAACCCTTGTTCTTGGATAGGCTCTCTTTGGTTGCGCGAGTGCTGAAGCATATGATTTTCTACTCAACAGCCTGTCAATTGACTCATAAATCCCAAGCCCCTCCTGAGGAGACTGTGCTTCAGACATATCTGTATTTGTGAGAAGAATGCGAGAAGCTTGACACAGGAAAGAAAGAAACGATTAACAAGAATGACACTTAGCTGAAAGGCGCTTGCTAGGGACATAAATTAGATGCAATAGTGATTCAAAATAGAGAGATAGCAGCTAATGAGAGCAACATTTAGGATTTAACATTAATTCATTGGGGCTTTAATGACACATCTTCTCTTCTAAATGGCATTAATGCCACGGAACAACTAGTGTATCATTTAAAATCCATATGAAACAGAGTGTTAGATAAGTTAAGGGAGTGGCTATCTTTTATGAAAAGTGTGTACTTTCGGGAGATTTGGGGATTGTTGAACAACCTTAATGAATGCGAGACCAAAAGAGAAGGAGCTTTGCACTGCAGACACGTGTTCACCGAACACTTATTGAAAGGGAAAGTGAGAAAAGAAAGCGGGAAAATATGAAAGCAGAAAAGAAAACTAACTAACTATGATACATAAGAGCCCCTGCTTAATTAAAATGCTTCAGATAGATCCCATTTATAGGAATCTCTTCAGGTTCCCCATCCATGGTCTCCAGTTCAAATGAATTTTTTTGCTTGTAGGAACGAATCTTGTAAGGACCCATCCACAATGATTCAAATTTGATGTGTCGACCTAGCTTAGTAGCTCTCTCATCCCATTTCAATACCAGTGAACCAACCTCAAAAATGGGATTTGAAGTTTTCTTATCAAAACAGTCTTTAACCATTTTCTGATCTTTCATCAATGACTCATGTGCTTTTTCTCTTTTCTCTTGTACTTCCAACAGTTCAACAAGTCTAACTTGCATGGGGCCATTCTCTTCAATTTCTATCTACTTTAACAATTGCAAAGCAAGGATCTCTATGCTCAGTGGCATTACTGTTGGCTTACTGTAAACTAATTCATAGGGAGACATTTTAGTCACTTGCTTTGGTGTGATTCTATCAACCCACAGTGTTGTATTAAGTAGTTTATGCCACTCTCTGTGATAATTGGTCCCTATCCTCTTAATGAGTCTGATTAGGTTCTTGTTAGTGGACTCTGCTAGACCATTACCCTGAGGGTAATAATTTGAAGAAGTCTTCAAATAAATCCCATTCCTTAATGCAAACTTAGATAGTTTGGTTCCCAAAAATGCTTTAGCATTATCTGATATAATGGTACGAGGAGGACCAAACCAAACAGTTATGCCTTCTAGGAACTCTCGTATAGTCTTTTATGTTGCCTCTTTGAGTGGTACTACTTTACTCCATCTGGTAAAGTAATCTATTGCTATGAGGATCCATTTGTGTCCCATACTTGACACTAGATTGATCATACCAATAAAATCTAGACCCCATTGAGCAAAGGGTTCATCCACCACTATGGGGCTCAGAGGCATTGTTGCATTTCTCCTTCTGCCTACATAAAACTAACAAGCCTGGCATTCTTTAACCAGTTGATAGCAATCTAAAAATAGAGTGGCCAGAAATATCCTACTTGATTCACTTTGATTGTAGTGGTCCTTGCTGAAAAGTGTCCACCTGAGGCTCCATGGTGTAATTCATGTAGTATTCTTTGAGCTTCATCTTTCTCTATACATCTCAAAAGTATACCATCAACATTTCTTCTAAATAGAATATGGTCAATTAGTACAAAATGGGCCCCTTGCTACCTATAGTATCTTCTCTTATCATGGGAGAGCTCATTTGGGAAAATCCCATGCTTCATAAATTGTATTTTGTTTTTGACCCAAGAGTCTTGATCAACTTCTTGGATTTTCAATACATTTTCACTTTATGTTTCTTCAGTCATTATTCTCTCCATGTCTTGAGTCATATATTGGCACAATCCTTTGCCTCTGACTAACTTGGTAGGTTTTACTTCTACATCATATTCCAGGATCTTTGTTATCTAATTGGCTCTTTTCTCAGTGATCTCACCCTCCATAATAAACTCTCTTACACTAGGATGAGCCACTAATATTAGGGTCTTATTTCCTGTTACCATATATCTGAATTTTTTAAGGGCTTTTACCATGGCATATGCCTGCTTCTCCACACAATTGTATCTAGCCTCATATTCCCTGAGAGTCTTGGAGAAAAAGGCTATTGGGTGTTCTCCTTCTTGCTGATCACCTTTCTGAGTTAAAACGGCAGCAACACTAAATTCTCCCCCATATACATACATTATGAAAGATTTAGAAAAATCTGGGTTTCTTAGTACTGGGGTTGTTCAAATGGATTTCTTGACTTCTTCAAAAGCTTGTCTTCCTTCTACAGTCCATTTGAAATCCAGATCTTTCTTAAGCAACAGTGTCATTGTTCTAATTAGACCTGCAAAATCAGATATGAACCGGCTAACAAAGTTGATTTTCCCTAGAAAGTATTGAACTACTTTCTTATTAACTGGCAAAGATAGGTTCATTATGGCAGTGACTCTTTCTGGATCAATAGAGACTCCTTCCTTTGACACTATATGCCCTAAAAGTTTACCCTGAGGTACTGCAAAAATACATTTCTTAGGATTCAAAGATATCCCAAACTCTTGACATTTCTTAAAAACAACCTCTAAATGGTCAAAATAATCCACAGTATTTTTAGAAAAAATAGTGAGGTCATCTAAATAGATCAGAATAATTTTATTTATAAGTTCCCCAAATGCTACATCCATTGCTCACTGAAAGGTAGCTCCAGCATTTGAAAGGCCAAAAGGCATTTTGGCATATGCAAATGTTCCCCACTTTGTAGTAAATGCAGTCTTATGCTGATCTTCATCTACTAACTAGATCTGATTATATCCAGAGAAACCATCCAGCAAGGAAAACCTTTCTGACCCAGCCACAGTCTGTAAAATCTGTTCCATAGAGGGCAGGGGATAATGATCTTTCAAAGATGCTTTATTCAAATCCATGAAATCTACATAGAGTCTTATGTCACCATTCTTCTTTCTTACTGGGACTAGGTTTGATACCCAGGTTGAGTGCTTAATTGGAAAAATAATCTTTGATTCTAGGAGCTTTTGCAGTTCATCCACTATTAAAGGTTCAATTCTAGGATTCACTGGCCTTTGCTTATGTCTGACTGGTTTAGATCCTTCAGTAAGCTCTATGGTGTGTTGGATGATATCTCTATTATAGCCATGCAGGTCTTCATAGGTCCAAGAAATCACCCTATCATATTTTTCACACAAATCAATTAGCCTTTCCCTTTCTTGCTAGGTTGTAGAATTTCCAATTTTCAATCTTCTTCCTTCACTGACTTGGATTTCAGAATAATCTTCCTTATTTGCCTGGAACCTCCTCTTTTCTAGGCTTGCATCTTCTGGGTCAAGCAAGTTTTCTAAAGTAATCAGTCCTTTAGGGAGTTTATTTGACTTTAGTTGGATATTTTGGTCACCATATGCTTCTTCAATTTTGGGGTGTAATTGATCAGCAAACTCACCTGATTGTTGTAAGAATGAGAGTACTTGGAAATCATTATCAAAAACTTACCAATTTTGGTCATTATCTAGAATAATTGGTCTCACTATAACTTTGACTAACTCATTGTTAACTAACAGATCATTTGCTAGGTCAAACTATGAACCAATCTGTGTCATTCTATCTGCCTCAAAATTTTGGGCTCTGGGAACTACCTTAATATTGAAAGCTTCAAAACCATCTATCAGGTCCCAAATTCTGTGTCTATAGGATCTCATTCTTATATTTTTGGTTGTTGCCTTTTCCCTAATTTGTTTTACCACCAGTTCTAAATCTCCCCTTACTATCAGATTCTTTATCCCTTTTTTCTTTGCCAACATGAGTCCATGCACCAATGATTCATATTCAGCATCATTATTTGTACATGCAAACTAAAAGCGAATGGCTCTTAGAATTTTCTCACCATTTGGGGCAGTAAGGTAAATTCCTGCTCTAGCACCATTTTTACTCCTAGCCCCATCAAAATTTAGGGTCTAGATTTCTGAGTCTTTTTCAGATTCTTGACTCTGTGATGCTTCTTTCCTTAAAACATTAGGGATCTCTTGGTCTTCTTAAAAAATGACATAAGTGCCCAGACCTGTGGAGTCATAATTTCCTTAGGGATTGCTCTGCATCATAGTCAATAACTAATTATTCTCTTCTTCATGTTGGTCATGTTCAGTCCAGTCACCTAACTCCTCTACAAAGATTCTCTCCTCTTTATTCAGCATAGCATGGGATGCTTCTAACTTTGGGGTTGGTTCATTTGTGATATGGTCTTTGGATAATGGCTCAGACAGTATTTTCATCTTTGTCCCATATTTGGTTCTCAGGATGAGGTGTGACCAATCTAGTGACATGTAACCTCCTATTTTGGCTTTGAAATATCTGGATAAGCATAAACCAAATATAGGGGGAATATCTATGACTACCACATCCTGATTGACAATTATATTGGGGCAAGTATATAGTTGTAATGGAAGTTGTTTGATTTTTCCTATTGTCTGAACAGATTTTCCATCCAACTGCATGACCCCTCTTGTAAGTGGCTCATATCTTATCTTTAAAGCATCTGCTATCTGCTTTGGCATTACTGTGGTACTGGCCCCAGAATCTATCATTGCATTATGCAGCAATTTTTTCCCAACTATTAGAGTCAAATAAAAGGGATCTGGTTTAGATTTACCTACCTTAGGTGCATTGTTCAACAGAGCTGCTGTCTGTAGAGGTACAATATCTTTGAGCTGAAGCTTCTCTTTATCAATAGCTCCTCCCTTAGTACCAAAGTGTTTAGGGGCTTCTTAACTTTGCAGAGCTTCCTACAACAGTGTCTTTTGCTCAGGAATAGCTAACATATCCCAAATTGATACATGTGTTGTCCAGTTCTTTTCAGCTGGTCCACCACATTCACAAGTCCTAATGCTTGGGTCTTGGAATAATAAGGGTACCTTGCCTTTTCTAGAACCTATCCTGAGGCTACTTGATTCTGCACAGGCTGAGGCATTTCTTGCCTAGAGACTGTGTTCTGATGATTTTAAAATGGAGGAGCTCCCATGATTTCATTATTAGTGACTTCAGGCTACTCCATCATTCTCCTCTTTGATCTGGTATAATAGTCTGACTGTACCAATGGTTTCTTTGAAGTGGATGCCTCATTCAAGAATACTGAATCTTCTTCTTCAATCCATGAAAATAAAGCATGTTCAGGGGCTATTTCCTCTTCTTGTTGTATGGACATCCCTTGCATCTGGGCCACCATGACTGCATTTTGAACACCGGGAGACTGATATGGTGGAGTTTTAGAAGTTGAAAATTGTCCTTCTAACCCTCTCTATTCTGCTATTTTTTGCTTCAAATTTCCTCTAGGATAGTCTCTAGGCATATGGGCATTGTTGCAGAGAAAGCACCAAGCATTTGTGCCATCTGTAGAATTATTTTACCCTGGAACAATTTCCCTATTGGGATTAGGAGGAGCAGTTTGTAAAGGTGTAGAGACTCTAACCAATTGGTTTGAAGGCTGATGATTAGCTTGCCTTTGAGGGCCTTGCTATTGATTTAGCTGAAAGGGAGGTCTATTTCCTTGGTAACCTTGATAAGGGGGCTTTGGATAGGGATTTTCTTGTCTCTTTAGATTAATTATCTCATTTGAGAAGGTCCTTAAAATGTTCTTGACATCATCCATTCAGATGATTGAACATGGGTGATTACCTTAGTAGGTTGTTGAGGAAATGAATACATAGACACAGGTGGAACTGTAAGATTAGGAGCTTCTTGTGGCAAAGGTAAGATAATTTCTAGGAACATTAGCATAGGAGGCCTTGGGGGCAATTTTCTAGCATATATTAAGTTATTTTCAGCCTTGACTGCCAACTCATATGCTTCTGGTAGTATCTCACCTCCGAGACTAAATCATCACTGATATATCTAAGTTTAAAGCTTTATGGTAAAACACAATAGCCATACCTAGTAATGGTCTTGTTGTAGCAAGAATTCTTTCCCAAGTCTTTTGAAATCTTGAGTTGAAATCAGTCATGGCTTCTTGTGGTGCCCTTTTGATAGTGATCAATTGTTACATCAAGGAGGATTTATCACCTTTCTCCTTAAATCTTGCAAAGAAAGTGTCCCCAAGCTGATCCCATGTAGATATTGTGTTTGGAGTGAGAGATCTATACCAATCCAGAGCCTTCCCTTCGAAAGAGGCTGCTCACAATCTTATGGCCACATTCTGTTGAGTGATAATGTGTACTGCACACACATTAGATACATCTTGTAGATGCTCTTCAAGTGTCTTAAAATCTTCCCCATTGAATTTAGGTAGAGCCTTTAGAGCATTGGCTAGAATAGCATCCCATGTTGCTGGTGGTACTGGGAGAATTAGAGGACTGCCAGTGTTCCAATTTGCATAGTTCCTTGGGGCTACAGGTGCTCCCATATTTACTCTTTGTGCTGCTGCAAACTGTTTCACTCTTCTCCTTGGAGTAGCTACCAATGGTGGCAAAAGAATGCCTAGATTAGCAGTAGACTGAGCTCTTGTTGTAGGTCCACAACTTTGGCTCCTTGTGGCTCTCTGGCTCATACGATCTTGACAGAAACTTCAATAAAGGTCCCACCGAGCGTGACAAAAATTGTTGATGTATAAAATTGCATAGATTCCTACACCAACATGGGAAGTTTCAAGAATGTGGAACTTGCTACTTGAAACAACCTCTAGATTTTAAAGAAGCTGGCTCTTCTCTATCTTAAAAGGGTTTGAGGAAAAGGGGAGAAGTTAACAGGATTACATATACAATTAAGCAAACCTAACTATGGCGATGCGCCTTAGTAAAAATATTTCTTTCAAATTAAGCACAGTGAAAACTATCCTCAAGATTCAGTTATATTAAAGAACAAATACTGCATGATTAACATAAATAGATGCAATGAATATGATCAAAGGCTCACAATCAGACACTTTGCAATGACACAGATAATATCAACCAAGACACAGAATAGAGTTCTTCTCATTGATTTTCTAGCAACATAAAAGGCATAGGTACATTAACTCTCTAATCAAGAATAATAAAATAAAGGAAAAATGGCATTAACTGGTCACAGCAAACTCTCCAACTTCTCTTTTAGATTCTGACTACAAAACTTATGAAAATTCTATCTATGTGTATCTCTGTATATCAATCTCTATCAATATGTCTATATGGCTCTATTACAAATGCTACATATTTATAACCAAAGATTCAGCCCTAGATTGTCTGTAGCAACCAAATCCCAATGACCCAATGGAACTGAAGCTAACTAAAAGTCTCTGGCGGTTATGATCCTTCAAATCTGCAACAGTCTTTTCCTTCTCGCAAGCTCATTGGCTGGGGCAAAATATATGTGGCACAACTCCCTCCATAAGAGACAGGCACTTGGCGAGACCCGTGCACTTGAAACTAAATAGATTGTGACAGATGGTAGCATCCGTAGCAAAGCTAAAACTCCTTTGTCTCTCAGGAATGAAAAGGAAAATGACACTTGTCAAGCTCCGCAGCATCTAGAAACATCTACGTATCTTCCTCCGCAAAGCCCTCAAAACTATGTCTTTATATTTGGGTGTCCTCTGCTGTTGACATCTGTTGTAACCCGCATCACTTCCAATGAAACACATTAAAAGATGGGACCCACAGCCTTTAGCGATCACTACCTTTCAAAAGGAGAAAAGCTGGGATAGGTGGCATCTTTCGCGTGCACAATAACTAACACGTGGTGGCATCCACATCACTACTAGAAACATTTAAAACATTTGAAACTCTCGCGGAAGCTAACACTTGGCGGGTTCCACGTCACTTTAGAAACTTTAAGTTCTTCACCGAAAAAGGGGCATAAACAAAATAGTTTTCCCTTCGCATCCACCATGTGGCATTCTCCGCTGGCTTGAAACTTAACATCACTGTGGCCCACCATCTCTCTTTACAAACAATAACATGATGTAGAAAGCAACACGTGGCAACCTCCACAAAAAAGCAAAAAGACACACGACGCACTCCGCACAAAACTTGAGACTTTAGGGACTTCTTCCGCTTATGACACGTGGTGACCTCTGCAGCAAAGCTAAAACTTGAAATACTGAAACAATTTACTATGTGGCGTGCTCCGCACAAAATTTAATCTTTGAAACAAATATTGCGGCTTTAACTGAGGCTCGACACTTGGCAGCTTCTATGCAAAACATAAGAAACCCGTGCAGCAAGATTTGAAACTCCCATGGAAAAAAAAGGAAACCCGCAGATGTACTGCGACTGAAACAAAATGTAGAGTCTTTGACGCTCTACACCTTGCTTTTGCTTCCCACTCTTGCTTTCCATTGCTCTTGGCCAACTCCTTCTTTGCATCCACTCCATATGTATATTTGTTCATTCTGAGTTTTTCAATCTGCTTTTGTTTGTTTTCCTTTTTATTTTTGTATCTTCTCCTTCTTATGTCTTTTTCATCTACAATCCTCCAAAACTCCATCTCACATTCATAGATATCATTGTCACTATTTGATTCCACATCCTTTTTATCTTCTTCTTTGAACTCTTCCTTTCAATAATTTCATTCAAAGATTCAAAAGCATCATTATTTAAATCATCCAAATCAACTTGCTTACCTTCCACCTTGTATGTGGTCTCCTCAAGTTTTTCCCAAGCTGCTCTAGAAAGGGTGTCACTCTTCTTCTTTGATTTTTTCTAATCTTCATCATCTATTTCCTTCTTGACAGATTCTCCTACATGTTCCTGAACAACATGTTCCTTTCCATATTCCATTTTCTTTTTCTTTTTCTCTGCTTTAGGTTCTACTGTCATATCAACTTCTTCTTATTTCTTGTATTCCTCTTTATCATGTCTTATAACACCACTTTCATTTTCTATTGTCCTATCCTTTAACTTCCACACTTTATTTCCCATGGCTGTGGGTTGATGTTTGTTTATTTTTGCACTTGTTCTCCATAAGCCAAGGTTTGATTTCTACCTTAAAACATTTCCTTTATGCTTCCTCTCATGACAATTTACCCAACGTTCTTGGTTCTTCTTGAACTCTTTCATGACTTTCATCTTTTGTACCAGTTTTTTGTCATAAACATCCTCATATGCACCCTCTTGCTTACACTTTGTATGCTACCCCTCAACAACTGGTTTCTTTTACCAACTTGACACCTTGTATCCATGATCCTTGACAAAATTTAAAATCTTCAAATTTTTCTTCTCCCTATTAACTTGCATTTCTACATTTGTATTTCCACATGCATGATTAAAATTAACATTTATACCTCCATATACTCGTGCAATACTCTATTGTTTGGATTTTCCCACATCCTTGACTTCTTTTCTTGCCAACTCTTCCCCTTTGTGGGTTTCCTTTCCCTCTTCTGCAATACTTCCTAATGCATCATGAAATTCTAAAGCATCCTCTACATCTTTACTGTCATTTAGTAAATTCTCAACACCATTCTTATCTTTATGTTTAAGTACTTTGCAATGTACCTTTTCTAGATGGACTACAGCAAATTTCCTTGTATACCTTCTTCATAAACTATTGCAACTTTTTTTTGCTTTCTTTCATCTTCATCTCCATCTACGGTTACTTTACTTGCCCTTTCTCTCATTAATTGCAAGGTCTCATTCACGACCCCTCCTATGAAGTTTTGCATACCTACATACACATAGACAAATGCAACATTAACAAATAAAACAAGAGACCAAAATGTCTCCATGAATGCCTCCTTCATGGACATTCTCCTCTTTTCTTTACTTTTCCCTTTGAGTGCTACTTTTTTCACTGCTTCTCCTCTCCATTCTTTCTTGTGTTTCCTTATGTTCTCCTCAATGAGAACTTTCTTCACCTCTTCAGATGCACATTTCTCACTTGGCAACTCTCCGCTATCCAAACCTTGTTCATCTTCTTTGTTCAAGGTAGCCATATTCTGCCTTCCTCTTTTCTTAACAATCATTTTCACAAGCCACTTCAACTTTTTCATTGGCCAACACCAACCATATTCTTGGCTTCTTTCCTCAATCCACTGCTTACACTTATCTAAATCTCTTCTCAACTTTGCTATTTCTTTATCCCACTTTGCATTTTGCTTCTTCACATTCAGTTTCATTTTGGCATTCTTCCTGAGGCTTTCATATAACTCACTTCTCCTTCTAGGTCTTTTAGACTCTCCTAGATCTTTTAGGCACTGATACCAAAATGATGGCATAGGTATCAACTGGTTTCTGAATATTATATAAAGCATTAAGAACAAAATACAATCAAAACACAAGTTTAGTTTCCTAGTCAATGAATACATACATAATAGAAAACTTTATTCATCAGCCATTGTGTTAATGAGGATTATCACACCTCCATATAGAGATGACACAATAAACAACCATCTCCTCACTGCAATTCTCATGATATGCACTTTCAAAAATAATCAAATAACAATGTTGTTTCCCCGAGTCATACTCGAAAGTATCTAAAAGCAAATGGATGCCTCTATACGTCTCTACAAAGAGCAATACTCAAACCACACTCCTAAAATCTAATAAAAGAATGGTATAAGGCACCTTCAAAGATCACACAGTGTAAAATATTATGTTTACACCTTGAAGAAAATAATATTGTCGCCTATGAGATAATCTGTAACTATTTCCCATTCATTCTGCTATGCCATTTAGTTTGGTCATTTGGTATCCATTTTGAGACTGTCCCCCTTCATCTTTCCATGTTATTTTTCTATGGTTTGAGGTATCACTTTTCATTTTCCCTTTTGACAAATCTGTATTGTTCTCTCAAAACTATCCTTTCCACAACAACAATCTATCTGTGTCTTTCGGTGGTTCTTTTAACATCACTAATTACCTTATACACTCTTGGTTCCTGTCACATTCACAACCATAGCATAATGTTCTCTTGTTCCTGGCAGGAATGTTGCTACAAAAAATCATGTTTTTATCTACATCAAACCCCTTTTTATTTTATCTAGTTCTCCAAGAACGTTTCATGACTCCCTCTAACCGTCTCTACTCCACTCTCTTTTCTCCCTCAGTGAACCCTCACCATTCTAGCAGTTTTCAGTTTTCACAATCCTCCCCATGTGTGACAACATGAACCAACCATTCCTCCCCAATCGATAGAAACCAACTAACTTCCTTAAGAGGTTGATGCAAGAAATTTAGGGACTTAAGAAACTCCCCCCAAAACAAAACTTAAAACAACAATTAATCAAAACAAAAATTTGATGGGGAAACGTTGCCCCTGCATCGGTTATCCTTTTTGTCTAGGGCTTGAAATAATTTTGATTCCTATGGATTGAACAACTAGTGTGTCTTGTACCTATAACTAAAAGTAAATTAGTTTTAGTTTCTATATGTATTTTCTACTATTATTTTGTATAAAATTCAAATATTTGAACATCTCAATGCAAACCATCATTCCGATATTCTTACATGTAGGTATAAACCCTCTCTAATAGGTGTATGGAGTTCTATACAATTGAGTAGCTCTTTATAGTCACATTACAAATCCACATCTACAAGTTGTTGTTTATTTCAAAGACATAGATATTGCATAAAATTTTATACCATCTATAATTCGTAGGATATCACATTTTATCCATTGGATATATTTTTTTAATTATTCTATAAAACTTAGATATGAAAAGGATTGACATTATACATATTTATTTTGTTGATGTTGACCTTCCTATGGATTATGTGCATGGACAATAGAATCAATCTAATTATAAACATTTTATCATTCGTGATCATTTCTTAAATCTATGTTTTCCATATAGTTTGATGTCCCCTTTAACCATACAAAGACATGCACATGTAGTGAATTTGAATGTTTCCATTCATATGACATCTAGACCAATAACCTTTCACTTTCATTTTTTTAGTATGTCCTTTTTAAAATTATATTTTGTAGGTGAATTGCATAGTCCACAATATGAGGATAGTCAAAAATATTTTTTTTCCACCATTTTTGTACTTGTTATGGATTTGTTGGTAGTGTTCATGACATTAGCACATGCAAATCAAGCCAATACATATCGTATTGACTCAAAGTGAAGAAAATTTTTGGTCTTCAAATTTAGGTTACTTAAAATTTTGCACAACATTTGTTTCTAATAAGAACATGTACCACTTAATGTGGTACCAAATTGCATCAACTAATTGTCTAGATGAGAGTGTGCATATTGTACATATGCTCTTAGAACTCATTGATGGTGACTGGCAATTCTTGAAGGATATTTTTCACAAACAAATAAGATGAATTTTGTGCATGATGTCCCATGATCCTTTGCTTCGTATGTTATCTAAATCATGGGAGTAATTTGGAATGGTGATCTTTAAAATGAAAATAATGTTTAAAAATCATGTAGATGGACTCGTCTCAATCATAATTCTAATTAGTTGTATTTTTCCTTAGGAAATTTTGTTAGAAAATTTGTATCAATCAATCCTTATTTGATATAATTCACTAAAGATGCTCCAATTCCTAGCTAGTCAATTAGTGATCTAGGCTCTAGATTAGGTTTTTTGATTCATGTGTGGATTAGTTCCATCTCTCTCAGGGAATTGGGTCCTTTGCAGAAAATTAAAGTCATGTGATTGATAATGTTACATTCATCCATATCCATAATTGGAGCCATAAATACATATTCATTCATATCAAAATTAAACTCCATATAGATATATTTTAGTTGGTTGAAGATATTTTTATCATAATTGGATGGAAGTTCACTATGAACAATTTCATGAATATGAAAATATTTGTAGATCTCATTATTTATTTTTTATTTAAGTTCCTTATATACTCACTCTCTTTTGACTACAAAGTTGTGATTTGTTCCATGTTGATTCTTCCTTTAAAATTAACTTCAATATTAGAATTCAAACAATGATTCCTTTGAATTTCTTCCTAATTATTTTCTTGTATGTTTTGTCTTTCATTCTCAATGAATTGATCTAAATACATTTCTCTTTGCAATATTTTTCTTAATATATATTGATCCTCTTGAGATGTTCATGCCCAATAACTTATCATTCATTTACATGTTGTCTCATTTGTGTGTTGATTTCTTCAACTATCATTTCTAGCCTATGTTTAGCACATATTTCCCTTACATTCTCATCTTGACATTTTATTTGTTCTTCTCTTTGTCTATATGTCATTTTTTATTCTTGTTGTATCCTATATTGTTGAGCATATTCTCTTTTTTTTAAAAAAAAAATTCAACCTTGGGTCAACTATACCTATTGTAAGGTCAAAAAAGTCAAAATTGCATACTTTGCACTTTTCACCTTATGGTTTTTCTCTCATTTTAGTGTCCACTCTTGTAGTCTTATTTTAAGAGTCATTTAGCCTATGTACAAGCCTAAAGTTGTCATTGATATGAAATGCACACATGATCAAACAATAAATTTTATTCTTATCTTTCCCTTGAAGTTTGGAGACATAGTGCTTGAAGGACATCGACACCCCCGAATGCTAGTGTACATGTTCTAATTTAAATTTATATCCCTCTACTAGTGGGAAATGTTGTGATTTCTTCTATCAAGATAACCCAAAAATTTAGAACTTATTTTTGGGCTACTATTTGAATTAGTAATCTTTGTTTAAAATTTCATTAACATCTTGTCTCTTAATTGCATGTCTTGTTTCCCAATTTTATTTTTCTAATATTTATTTCTTTGGCCAGTTCCTTTGTTTTGGTTAATTAATTATTTCTCACTTTATTTTCATTTCTTTAATTTCCCTATTCATTTTGTTTATTAGACTTTGGTTAAGTTTAATTGGTTTTATAATTTTCATGGAGTACAAATGTTTGGAAACTTTTCTAAATTAAGTGTTTTAATTTTTAATTTTCGAATGCGGTCAGACTAAAATAGTTTACTCTTTATTTAAGTATTTTATAATGTCTACTTCATACTTTAGGTTTATCAATTTATTTTATTCTTACTATTTTTATGAACTCAACTAGGTTTTATACCAATTTGGATTATTTGGTAAGTCCAAACTTAGGGAATGTGTTTTGATCATTTTGAGTTTGTTTGTTTTGCAATATTTTCACTTGAATTAATATTTAAATTGTTTGTGATACCTCAATATGTTCAACTACTCAGAGAAAATGTTGTCTTTTTTACTCAAAGCCCCTCTAAAACTGAAATATGTTTTAAACCTAATTTATCTTGAATGTCTTGGTCTAATAAAATTTAGATCCCAAAGATAGTAATTTATTTTTAGTTTGTTTCACATCTATGATACTTCTAAAGGGTTGAAAGATCTTTTTGCAGCATTTATTCCTTCTTTATTTTAGACCCCTTAATTTTGTTGATTAAAAGGGTAAATGTGTTAGAAATCTGAAATAGATTGATAAACCAAGAACTTTATAAGAGAAATTCTAAGCTACATAAACTGGAAAAATCATAAACAATGCAAACTAGTGACTCCAAGAGATATGCAATTGTCAGGATGACATTATTGCATTAAGATCTCAAAGAAGAAGCTGCACCAAAGACTGACATAATTGTCATACAAGATGCAAAAGATGAAAAATACAAGCTAGGTAGTGAGTTTATATAGACCAAGGAGAGGGGTGGAGGTGGAAAAACTGACCAATAGGGAGAGACCACCAAACAGTCTAAACATAGTAAATGCAACTCCCTCATAGGATGGTGACACCTCAAATGATCCACTCACCTAATTAAACTTACTTTATTAACCTAAGCAAGCTTAATAAAAGTGTAAGAAACATCTAAGAAATAGAGAAATAAATAACACAGCTAGGAAAATAAAATATATATACTAACACCCCCCTTAAGCATATCCTAGGCGGGTAAAAAGATGGGTCTTGAAAAATTTAGCCTAATGAGGTACCCATGTACAAAGAATTCCCCCCAAAGAGAAGAAGCCCCCCAAATAGAGAGAGAACACCCCCAAAATAGAGAGAGAAAAAAAGGACTAAAAAGTCCCCTGAAGTGGACACCTGTCGCACCCCCAGAAAATCTCGTAAATGAAGGAACTTGCTCTTAGTGAAGGGTTTGGTGAAGATGTCTGTGATATGCTCTAATGTTGGATAGTACCTGAGATCAATGATCTACTCATGAATCAGCTCCCAAATGTAGTGCATATGGATCTCAATGTGTTTAGTATGCTGGTGATGAACTAGATTGTGAGATATCTATATCACACTCTAGTTGTCACAAAACATGACTGTAGGCTTCCTGAATGGAATACCAAACTCAATGAGAATGTTTTTAAGACAAATGGCCTTAGTAGTAGAATTCATTGATCCTAGCTACTCAACCTTTGTAGATGAAAAAGCAATTGTAGACTACTTCTTCTTGACCAAGAAACTGGACCAGAACAAAGTGAGAAGCAATACCCTGAAGTAGACTTACGATCTTGAGAATTGCCTACCCAATCTGAATCTGTGTGTCCCACTAAGTCAATATCCATGCCCACCACATATTGAATCCCATAACTATGATTGCCATGTACATAGTGAAGAATCTGTTTAGCTTCTTTCTAGTGCAACTCATTTGGCTCCTACATGAACCTAGAGACCAAGCCCACAACATATGATAGACTAGGCCTCATGTGAGTCAAGTCTATGAGACTCCCAACTAATTGGTGATACAGGCTAGCATCCACCAATGGTGAAGTATAGTGAGCCTCAAGTTTGACCCCTGACAGAAATGGAGTCAGTGTAGGCTTACAGTCAACCATGTGAAATCTAGAGAGCATATCAAGTGCATACTTGGGCTATACTAGATGAAGACTAAGTGATCTCAATCCCTAGGAAGTAGTGCATAAGCTCCCAAGTTTGATGTCAGGAAATGATCATGATTGGTAGTTTTCACTACCTTGATGATGGATGAGGAACTCCCTGCAAGAAACATTTCATCAACATAGAGAATAAGGAATGTGAGAGTATCATCCTACTACAAAATATAAACATTTGAATTAGAATTACATCAAGTGAACCTAATTGATAGAAGGAAGGAGTCCATCTTGGCATACCAGGCCTGAGGGGCCTATTTGAGGCCATAGACTTCTAAAGTCAGCAAACAAGTGAAGGATCATGTACGAACCCATGTGGCTGCTCCATGTATATCTCCTCCTAAAGGTCACCATGAAGAAAAGTACTCTTCACATCCATCTGATGAACTTCCCAAAAATGGAATGTAGCAACAACAAGGACAAGTCAGATGGAATTCATCTTGGCAACTAGAACAAAAGTCTCAGAGTAGTTAATCCAAATAACATGGGAGGATCCTTTAGCGACTAGGTGAGCCTTATGCTTATCAACTGACCCATCTACATCAAATTATTTTTTATATATCCACTTGCATCGAACAAGTTTTCTTCCATTGGAAAGAGGGACAAGATCCCAAGTGTGGTTCCTCTCCAATGAACTAAACTCTTCCTGCATAGCAGCATCCCACTTGGGGTCACCATAAGCTTCTCAAAAAGACTGTAGGTTGGAAAATGTGATGCACTAGTTTAGTGTAATGCAACCATAAAGTGACACATGGAGGGTTGTCTGGGCCAAAGAAGGGATTTAATATTTTAAATCTAGGTAAAGTATTCTTGGTAGGAAACAATAAGTTACCTTTAGCTAAGGCCTGTAAAATGACAAGTATTGAGGTTTAGTGCAATGACTTAAGTGAAACTAATCAGCTAAGCAAATCAACACAAAAATATAACAGCACTCTTAGTGAAGGCAAAAGTCCTTGAAACACAAAGGGATTTAGACAAAAAAATGGGATAAACCCTAGCATAGTGTAATCCCTAAAACCTTAAAGGATGAATCAACAAAAATTTCAAGAACATTTCTAACACTGAGCACCTCACATTACCTCTTTCAATCATAATCCTAGAGCACAACCACCATCACTAGAGAAACAAGGTTACATCAAGGTGAGATCTTTTATTGTTTTCACTATTTTGCGTGCAACTTAGCTCAATTAGAGGTATGGTTTGATTTAGAATAAAGGATTTAATATTGTTTTAATTTTTTTCTATTTTATTCTAAATTAAGCATATACATTTTGGCAACTCTACTAATCTTCATGCTTGTCAGTTTTTGGTGTCTTAATCTTGTAGGTTCCTTCATTTTTTAGGTGGTTTTAGAGATAAAGTTTTTATAGGAGCCTCATGGTGCAAAATGGACCTCACGATTATATCTAGAAGGCCCAATAGGTGAAGAAAAACATATAATTTAATATATTTGGGTAATTTTTTTACAGTTTTTTGGTACCTTTGGATTTTTTCCTAACACAAATGTGTACATCTGTATGGAATCTATACCATATGTACTCTACTGCATCATCCTTTTCATACTATGCCTATGCAAGTCTAAGGAAAAATTCATGAAAAAAATAGTTTTAAATCACAATTTTTTTTTTTAAAGAGAATGCGCCTAGTAAACTTTTTAATGTGACTGGTGACGTTGGTGTGACACACCCTTCGGCTCCACGCGAATGCTTTTGCCCAGAGCAATGAACTGGGAGGCAACAACTAGGGGACCTCATCCCCTAGGAAGAACACTTCAAACCCGCGAGCGCATTGGCCCAGCGAAGGCGTAAAGCCTTGCGAGCTCGTTGGCCCAACGGGGGTTTGAACTCTGGTGGCCACCACTACAACCGAGCAACTTAACCACCGAACCATGCCATCATCAGCTATTTTAAATCACAAAATTGAAGGTCTTATGTAAAAACATTAATATTTGTACCTATTTGGTCTTCTATTTTTTACCCCTATTTAGTCTATGATTTTTGTGCTTGTTTAGTCTACACTAAATAGGTAGTTTTCTTTTTTAAAATGCTATAAACTTCACATATTTTATCTAATTTTCATTTTTTTATAGGCGTTAGAAAGCAATTGGATGTACTTCGCTTTGGGATAGGAAATATTTTTAGATTTTCACCAAAAATCATGGGTTTGATCTTGTTTTCTAATACTTTGTTACAGCTATCCTCACATGCCAAAAACAAAATTTTCAAACTACTAATGCATTGTCTGCAACACTGCATGTCAAAGAAAATTTGTATTCATTAATTTAGGAACACTTATTTTTTAAAAATAAATTACTTCTTCTTGTCATGCTTGGGAGCTTCTAAAGTGTGTATGCTCTCTCCTCACACCAAAAGGTGATCTTGGAGATCAAAAGAATTCTTTAAGTTCTATTTTGTGATGTTTATCCCAAGAGTCTAAGTGTGTATGCTCTCTCCTTGCACTACAAAGTGATCTTAGAGATCAAAAGTACTTAGATTTACTTCCCTTTAAGAGGCCTACATAGGGATTTCATCACTGTAGGGGACAACCTCAACCGCATGTTTTGATGGGGTATAAAAAGGGGGGAGAACGAAAGTTGTACCCCAATAATGGAGTTGTCATTTTGGGCTCATGTCAAGCCTACAGGACTTGGCAAGGTGATTTATCACACACCTTAGACAACACACTTGTTCATAGATTTTGAGCCTCATGTACCTTTGAGTATAACAAGGACACCCCTAGATAGCCCTGTTTATCCTAGATTGAGACCTTCAATAGTATTTTTCATGGTGCACTAGTATGTAGTTATCCCTAAGAAGTTACATAACCACACCATACTTTTGAGTTTTTTGAGATAGAGCTCATTGTAGGAAGGTCCTTGGCCTCCACGATAAGGGGTGTATAGGTGGTACATGACCTTGCATTCCCTAGCTATCCATAGCTCGGTTGATAGTATTTTTGGGCCCACAAAGATTGATAGTCCCACTTGAATAATTTAGGCTTGTTCAGGTGTTTGAAGTGTTTTCTTGTCAAAACCTATGAATTCCCCTTTTCATCCAAGCCCATTTTGACTTTTGCAACCTTGAAAATCCTGTGTCAAAATACAAATCCAAACATCTCATCATCCTTACTCATCTCCATGATGGATCCCTACTTTGAAAACTTCATTATGCAAGATAAAACCCATATGCCTTCCCCCTTGCGAAAATCTCATACCAAACCCAAAATCACAATCATCCTAAGAGAGCTTCTCCAAATCCAAAAATAGGTGCCTCCCATTGTTCTTCCAAATCATTTGCTACCATCCCCCTCCTCCATCATATCAATCCAAAAAAATTTATCAAAATCCCTCCCCCATCTCATCATCCTTCTCCTTCCATCCAAAAATCCACTTATCTTTTTATCCATAAGTCCCTTAATCTGTCCACCCACAAATCTACTAATCCTCCATCCCAAATACCACCCATAATTCCTCATCCCCCAAAATCCCTAATTATAACCAACAAATGCACACATCATTAGACCTATTCTAAAATTATGAAGCTATCATGCAACTCATGGAATTCAAAGATAATACTTCCCCATGGCACCATACCATCGAATTTGGATGCACTTTGGATGCCTCCACTCATAAACCAACAAGTTCCTAAAACCCTAAGGGTTAACATATTGTAAAGCATAAATATACAAAATCAAATCCAAATAATTCCAAAAGGCCATAAAATCCCACACATATAAAAAGAAAAACTAAATTAGTGTGGATCCCCAAGAAAAAAGAAACATCAAATCTAAGTGGAGCATCCCAATCCACTTTTCCAAAGTCCCAATCCATCCTCAAATCCCACAATGTACATATCCTTCATCTCACACCCAATCAAAAAATCCCACAAATTTTGAGTCCATTTGGGTCTCCAAATCCCCAAAATGACAATCCCAAAATCCCCCATCTCACACCTAATCAAAAAATCTCAAAAATTCTAAGTCCATCTAGGTCCCAAAATCCCCAAAATGAAAATCCCATAATCCCCCATCTTGAGCCCATGGTTGGAAATCCACCATCCCCATGAATCCCAAATCCCCATTACTCCCCACTTCCTATCCACATCACAAGCTTCCAATGCCAATGCAGTGTGTGCAAATGTTCTTCCTAGTTCCCCTTGACCCCATAACATTCCCTCTTACATCCATCCCCCGTTCTCTCACCCTCAAATCCCTTATCTAACCTATCTCCCCCATTACACCCCTTTTCTCCATGCCTTTGCATAATCCATCCATCCTCCATCTAAACTGCCTTCCACTCCATCTCCCTTAGTAGTATCCTCTATAATCAATGCTATGGTGACACCTTGTTTACATCTGGGAGACATCCACTTTGCCAACACTAAGTTCTCTACCAAAATCTATGAGCACAATGAAAATCAACATGGTCTATGTGTTATAGTTATTTAGAATAGTATCCTATCATCTCCCCATGGAAATAAATGCTTGAGTCCAACAAATCCCCATAAACTCATCCATCCACTCTCATCTTAGCATCCCAAATCCAAAAAATCCAAAAACACTTCAAAAATATAAAAATATACAAAAAATTCCTTTAGTGAAAACCTCTCTGAGGTGCTATCAAACCAAAAAAAAATTAAAATAGTAAAGAGAAAATTATTTGTCCAACAATGAAAATAATTTTTATTGCACCTTGGACAAGTACCATGATGAAAACCTATTCATGGGCATCATGCATAATTAGCTATCAAAGAGCACCCTACACTTGGTGGAAAGCCTTACCTACCTTATCACTCCCCATCCATCCCATCCATTATATCCAAAAATCTATCTCATTGTATCCCCAATCCATCCTTCCTTCCCACTTTCAACCTTGATAAGGACAGGGCATAATGTTGAAACATGCTTTAGACACACCTTGTCATACACCCATCCATCATTTGCATTTATCCTCCCTACCATGCATTGTCATAAACATCACAATGCCTTGTCATGAGTGACGTACCTAGAGTGGGGCATGTTAATATTATGTGATGTATTTCTTGGAGATCACATTTGAATCCCCCATCTATCCCATTCACTATAACAATCCCTTAATATATCCATCCCATCATCACCCAATCCTCTTTGTCCTTAGACTTAGTATTCCCTTATCATTAGTATCAAGCTATAGGCTACCTAAATGTAATATAATGCGACCATCCCAGAGAAAATAAAAGCAATAAATCCAAGCACAAGCAATCCTACTCCACACAATCTTGCTAAGAAATCTTGCAAATCATCTAAAAGCATCCATTGTTGTTACTAGTCTTGCTACAAACTTGATCAACTCAAATCATCATCATCAAGATATATCATTCTGAATCCTTATGTTGTTCTCAAGATATATCATTCCCACATCAACAACACTATACTCATCATCAATTAATTAACCATCATATTTCATCTTGACCAGGGGTAACAACTCTTGTTTATCTTTGTATCATTTTGTACATGCTTGCTTGTGTGGATTATCATTTTGTCTTGCATTTGCATCTGTCCTCATAGCCTACCTACCATAACAGTATCATAGTATTCCATATCATAGTGTTATATGGCATAGGGTTTCTTGCGACCTTTTTTGTGTCATTTCTATGCATGGGATGCATCACCACCTTGGTCTTTATACCCTGGCGCATAACATCGCATGCTATATTAAAATAGGTGCTCACCCCATCTTAGCATAATACTCGCATTCAAGATCATGCACTTGTTACTACAAAAACTCATTATCCATTATCATTTATCCTTTATCACTTAGTTCTATTATTCTATCCTTCCAATACAAATAATTATTTCATGATATATCCATTCATCTATCATTCTTTAGTTTCACATTTTCAACATTCTGTAAGATTCAATGAGAATCTAAATACACAATCTTGAATCTAGGTGCATGAAGAAATTTACAATAGTTACAACAAGTATGTAATGTGCAACAACACAAGCTATTCCAAAATATAGGAAATGAATTAAATCAACCAAATCAAACATCAAATGAATGGATGAAGTACATATAAATAAGCTCAAGCATGCACAAGTCAAAGTGACAAGTGTCTCTGAGGAGAGTAGTAAACTAGAGATTGAATCAACTATAAGAGTAGAGGTGTCAAGAGAACTCATCTTGATGACCAAGTGAACTCACCTTGATGAGGGAGATCTTGCATGTGCTCCCATCAATCAAGGAGATGACATGTGCTCTTATTTCCTAATTTACTCAAGTAATTAAATAATAACTACCTAAGTAAACTTAATATAAGGTGCAATTAAATAATTACACCAACACCTCCCTTAACAGCAACTTAGGGAGAGATGTGAAAATGTGAAATGGGTCCCAGCAACTAGGCCTAATTAGGTACCCATGTGCAATGAAAATATCTCACAAAATAGAGAAAATGAGAAAACCCAGTGGGAAAATCTCCTCTCCAAAAGAGAGGAAGATGAATGAATCTATAAGTTGCTTGTGTACCTCAATGTCGATGTTGAACTATGACTAAAATTGATCTAGAGGAGCAAGTGCCATGAAGATTCAGGAAAATTAACCATAATTAATGGCTCTCAATTTGAGATGCGATCTGATGTGAATCAGATGCAAGATTCAGGATTGTAGACACCTAAAAATGTCTCAACCATCTAACTATCCTCCAACATCACCCATATCACTAATTTCTCATCTGATTAATTAATTAAATTTTTTTAATTAATTGTCTCACCCAACACCTGAATTATTCACTTTTTCTTCATCATTTAATCCTTAAAATTGAATTAATTTAATTAATTCAATAGTCACACCTTCTAACAATTTTCCAATTAATTAAATAAATATGAAAAATATTTATTTGATTAAATTCTCCACTTCACTAAACCTAATTAATTAGGTAAATCATGTTTATCTGATTAATCAGGCCTACTAATTAGCCTACCCCTAACCTAGTTGATCAAATACCTATTATTTAATTAGCTACCCTAGCCTACATGACCCCTAGACCTGCATTAATTAAATAAATCATTATTTAATTAATCCTAAACCCTGATTACCTCATCCACTAATTTACTACAACCACATTAACTAAGTTAATCACCTTGATTAACTTAGTCAAAGCATGATTAACACCTTCTCCCACACCTACAAATTTAAAATTAAAAAATATTCCAACTCACCTTTACCATTTTTGTGTAAAAAACATCTTCCTCTTTTTTAGCCTACAAATGTAAGAGGCCAAAAATATCCACATGTCACATGTTTCTCACAACTCTACATAAAATGGAATTTTTAATTCCAACTCATCCCAAGGAAATTAATTTTAAATTTCCTCATCCATCTCAATCACATTTAATGCTAAGTCCTTCTCAAAATGAATAAAAGATTCATTTTTATTCTCCACCCTCCAAATTTGTCGATCAAATCCTAGCCCTCCATCTCACAATCAATCTCATCCCTTGATCTCAACAATGAATCTCCACTGTTGGATCAAAATCCCCTCCAATTTGCCTATAAATACAAGCCTCCACAAGCCATTTAATCATCCAATTTTTGAGTAGTGTTATTATACTCAAATTTCTCTCATCTTCTCATCTTTAGCTAGGCTATAGTGATTTGTAGTTGCATTGAGAGCATTTGACATTGAAGAATATAGTCATGGGTAAAGTTAGAGCTTGTGGGTGCTAAGATCTCGACCGTATCAAGGAGAAGGAAAATCTTGAGGTTTAACTTTGTGTTTTATGAATTTTAGTTGTGTTTTTAACCTTTAAGATTTAACCAATCTTCATTTGGCATGCCCGGTGGGATCCGCATGGTCCCAAGCTAACTAATGTTTCTTGAGCTTATGCAAGGAGATGTGTTTACATGGTTTTGATGCTAAAAGTCCATTCGCGAAGTGGTGCCATCTTGCTCTGTTGTGGCACCATATTCACCTATTTTGGTGTCATATTCTGATGACATCTTTGGACTTGGTAGATTTAGAAAAAGTTTTTAAAGCATTTCTGAGGTTTTTAGTAGGTTTTGAGATATCATGCTCTCTATTTTTGATAGAAATATACAGGCACAAGGGGTCATAATGCAAAATTTTTTATAGGAATGCTTGAAATAATCTTTTGCCTAACCCTAACTCATTTTTGCCTCACACTAATAGTTTTTGGTGCTCTAATCTGACTTTCGGCGTTTGTGGATAGGATAGAAGACTCTCTAACCTCCTTTTGAGTTGACCATTTGAAACTAACATCCTTTTTTGAGCAAGTTTAGGGAGATTTAGTAGTTTAGCACTATCCACACATATAATGGTGCCATTTGGTCCAGCAACAAGATAAAGACAGGTATAAAACTCCTTTGGCACCATTTCCTAATAGTTTAACACCATTTTAAGATATTGTGACGCTATGCTATGTTTTGGTGCCATTTTACTGATCTGTACCACCATCTGCATTTTATGTTCTATTATTAGTCTGATTTCAGGTTTAGAGAACATTAGCACCATTTTCTGTTTTGGTAGCACCATTTTTGTGATTTTTAGTTCCATAGTTCTAATGCCATTTTATTAATTTTTGGCACCATTTCCTTTTGTTTTGGTGCCATCTTGCGGACTAACTTTGGGATCTATGTAGGCAGTTGATAGGTTTTTGTAGGTGATGAGAATGCTGGTCAAACACTAAAAAACCAAACTACTAACATTTCCTTTAAGGGTTCCTTTTTTATGTGTGTTTGTATTGTTAGTATAGGAACATTTGATTTGGTGCACCTAAAATGAACTTGTGTGTTTAAAGTAGGAACATTTAAACTTGTTACTTTTAAAAAGAATAACTTCTTGCTACATTTGGTACATTTGCACACTTTGTCAAGTAGATCCCAAGATAGAACAAAAGTATCCTCTCCCCTCGCCTTTCAAAGGATCTTTAGTGTAAGAGAAATTGTTCTATCTTCTTTTATCTTTTTAGGAGAGCTTGCCTTGATGGGAAAAGAGGTACTCACCCCAAGGGATGACTCTAAGTGGTGCTTTCAATTTGGTCCGCTATATAAATGGTTTAGGTGAAAGCCGAAGACTTCTTGGTGAAATATTCTTATTTTGACAGTTCCACAGTATCCATACACTTGTGTGTGTGATACGTCAACCCCATTCTTTCCTTGCAAAAGGATTGATGTAAGTGGCTGGAATAGTCTCTTAAGTGGGTCACTGCCACATGAATAAGTATCAAGTCCCTGAATTTCCACTAGACACCTTAAGTTAGAAGCCTACCCTATTGACTTGTTGGTGCCTTGTTCAATGCAAGGGTACAACGCCCCCAATATTACTCACCATATGGCTCCCTTGAGATGAGAAAGAAATCCTCGACTTAGTATAATTCACTTGTTGACTTTCCAAGGAGAGAGTGATTGGGTCATCCTTCCAGTCCTGGAGGCCCCTACCTATCCTCTCTTGCAAAGACAAAAGTGTATACACCCACATTAGGTGTTTCTACATTTGCGTCAATAGAGATTCCAAGTTGTGGGTTGAACAAGTTGTCATTTGCCATTGACCATAGGTAGACTAAGCATTATTTTCAAGTGTATTTGATTGTGTCTAGACCTGTGGAAATTTGGCCTTGAGGGGCTATTGAACATACACATAATGCTTACACTTCCTATTAAACATTTGGCCATTGTGTTCTCTTGTCTAGATTGTTTGTATACTTGCCAACAAATCTCATTGACATTATCCAAAACCACTTGAACCATTTGACCTTCAAAATCCAAAAGTTGAGACCCAAAATCTAAGATTTACCAAAAATTGCCAAAAACCTAGACACATCTCACTTTGGCGCTATAACTTCTTTGTTTGGTGCCTAAAAATTCCCTGGTGGCGTCATTTTCTCTAGCGCCATAATTCACTATTTTCGCACCATTTTCCTGATTTCTAGTGCTATTTCACTCTGTTTTGATGCATTATCACCAAAAATTAACACTATCTAAAGACTAAATCTCACATGTGTCCGATAAATTGTCCTAGAATCCTTGGGTCCTACCTAGTCATAATCTGTGATTACCTTGTCAAAATCTGTCAAAAATCCAAATTCACCTTTGACTATCATCTACAACCATTTTGTCCAAATTTATCCATATACCTTCATCTTGACCTTAGAGAAAAATCATTTTGACTATTGGACCCTTCAGCTCATATCATTAATCAATCACCAAGCCTAACCATAATCCATCTTTTTCATCTCCACATAATCCAACCTAACCCTAAATTTTAATTTTCACCTTTGAACCTTTAATTCATCCATTCCAAATTTCATTTCAAAATCCAACATTCACCCAACCTTATCCAAATTCTATCCATCTTATCAAAAAATCAAAATCATCCAAAAATCCAAACATCAATCAACATCCAAAATCATACCTCAAATCAAATTTTGTGCAAGAATTAAATCTAGATCTTACTATCCTTTAGTATCCCATTTTGCTTATTGGTCATTAGTCTACCTTCAAGTAAAATAATCCTCCCCTTTTTGCCTAAGGTCATAAGTCTACCTTAAGTAAAGAGGGACATCCTTTTTATAATCCAAAGATCTAGATTTATTCAAGCTCACTTTTGATTTGAACATCCTTTCCAAACATCATCAAAATCTTTAGTCATCCAAAACATCCAAATCATCTAAGGTTTTCCTTAGTTGATTATCATCTAAAATCTATTTATCTAAATCATCTAAGGTCTTCCTTGGTTGATTATTAGCCAAACCATATTAGGACTATCTTAGTCACATCATCATCCCTTCCAAGTTCATCCTAAAATCATTCTTCACTTGTTTCATTCATCCCCACCATCCTTTTTGGTCCAAAATTTTTGAAAATCAATTCATCCATTTATCTTTGAGACTTTAACCTCTAAGGGGTAAAAGCATAAAGTTCTATCACACTTTGGGCCAAAAAAATAGTCCAGAGCAAATCATTTTCACGCGAGTTTGACTCACTCGAGCCAATTTCACTTGAAAACACGTGGTCGTTGCATGGTGCATATGTGGCAAGATATTTTTGGGCGAGTCAATATCGGGCGAGATGGTTTTGCCCAAAATCATGCAATTAAAAACAAAAAAAATGAAATTGCCACATTTCATAGCGTTCATTTTTTGACAACGACAGTGGTAGGGTTTGAAAGTTTTTCGCATGAAGGGCATCCACGCCACCTTTTGTAACAGTCTCGTCACCTTGAACCAGGTATGCCATCTTCACCTTGGAATTTTCTATCAAACATTTTATATGGTACGATGTATAGAAGTGTTTGAAACAAACCTGCACCTTATATGATTGTATGCAATTAAAATGGGTTTGTATGTCTTTGATTTCAATGTGTAAAATGGGTAAAATTTGTTTAAAATTTGTGAATGGGTACAAAATTTGTATTAAAACTGTGTATCTATGTATATGTCATCTTTCTGCTCAAATTACCTTTATAAATGCTCCAACTGTTGCTATATTCCTTCAAACTGGTCATACAACCTGGAAAAAAAAGAGAGAGAGAGATCATAAATAAACAATGATATGTAATTACAACAATACCCATACAACAATATGTAATTACAACCATTTGATGCATCTATAACAATAGAGGCAGTATAATGTGGAAGTAAAAGTAAATATAAGTCACCTTTGCAATTTGTTTAACATTGATAACATATTTTGCATCCTCGGTATTTGGGTTTATTATCTTGGTACACCTTGCCACCTACATAGTAGAAAAAAGAACTAACTAAATATACACTAAAAATCAAAGCATAAAAGAGAGGAATTTTGATAGATGTTGTAGTTGCAACAACCCTGCTAGACATGTATGCAAAATGGGGAAGCGTAGAGAAGGCATGTGAACTGTTTGACAAAATACCTCAAAGAACTATAGGATATGCGTAAAAGAGTTTAGGCATCATGTCTATGCTTCCGCAATTTTTATACAGGTCTGCCAGGGCACTTGCAACTGATACATCTATCAAAAACTCACAAGATATGCACAAAATGTGGTCTCATGGACTGCAATGATTGCAGGATATGCACAAAATGGATTTGTTGAAAAGTCTTTAGAAATTTTAAAGCAAATGCAATTGGCTGGTGTAAAGCCAAATTCCACAACCTTTGCCAGCATCCTCCCTCATATCCATCAATACATCTATGAATCTGAATGGATATGAGGGAGTTAACAGAGCCACACCTACCCTATACCATAATGCAATAGGAAACTACAAGGAACATCAAATTTCATCCACACAATATAAGCTAAAAATATATATCAAAATTTGAAATCATTCTAGAGAGAATTTGTGCATAAATTCTTCTTTATTGAATTTTGTGCATAAGTTTTTATCAAGGTTGTGGTGATGGAAAATTAATCACAATTTGAAACCATTCAAGAAAGAATTTGTGCATAAGTTATTAGAAAGGTTGTGGTGATCAGAAGTAGCGAGTGGCTGATGGCTGTCGGGTGCGAGTCAGTTCACACATAAAATAGGTCAAATCAAGTGCTACAGCAATGTAGGACATGCACTTTTATCCCTTGTATGGTTATCCATTCAAATTTTCCAATCAAATGCTAGGGAATAACATGGTTAAAGAAGGAAACAACATACACTAGATATATGTATACACATATAATACTCTAGAATGTTAAATAGAGTCTGCCTTTTCTAGATTATCGAATGCTTTTTTTCTAGATTGGAAATATACCTTCTTATGACTCCAACTACTATAGGGTACCTCATCTTTGAGATCTCTTTTTTATAAAAATTTACAGCTTTTCCCCTTGCAAGAGCTTGTGTATCTCTTAAAAATAGTCAACTTGTGCATACTCCTCATCATATGCTTCATGGACAAATAGTTCAAGATAAGTTATTGTTCCCAAAGCTAAAATCAAAATATGATCTAGACAACATATCAACCTCCTTGTTAGTAAAATGGAATTTTCCTTAAAAACCATCCATTTGTAATAACTTGCTTGCTACATGTTTGATTGTGTTCCAAGGAAGTATTGAAGAGGTTGGTGATCTGTGTGAACAAAGGTTTATGTACCCATCATATAGTGATTCTATATATAAATTGCTTGAACTAGTGCGTGCAATTCTTTATTATATGTAAGATACATCAAATTTGCTCCATGGAAAAGGTTCAAAATGATAGCAATCCAACTGAGCTCCTTGCAATAGAACAATCCCCATAGCATAATCTCTTGCATCAATTTCCAACTCAAATGGTAGTTGTGAGTTAGGTGGTGCCAAAACTGGGTGCATTGTTGGGTTTATGCGTCAATTCGTCAAAAGCATGATTGTTATGAGCCAAATTAGATTCCAAAATTTTGAAACTTACAATTCTAGAAATGAAAATGTACCTAAAAAACTAAGATATTATTTTTAGGATTCAAAATAGAATCTATTTTTATGGCAGAATGAGGGTATTTAAACTCTGATCTAATTACAACCAACAATGAAAATAGCCCAAGCTCACAAGTTAGCCATTTTCAATTTTGAAGATAGCCATTCTTCAATTAAGTGTAAAATAGCATAATTGCATTCCAAATAATCATCTACAAGAAGATCTTTCCATTGCACCAAATATTCAGTAAGAACTTGATTCCTTAGCCTTCTATCAAAAATCTATCTCTATCTGGAGGCCACTTATCTTCAACATGAAAACCAGATTGGATTGTTGTTGGAATGATGTAACCTTCATCTACTTGTCCAATTACATGGCAAAGAATGGATGAGTGCTTTAGTAGTATCACACAAATGGATGAGAGAATCTATCATGTAAATTAGATCTGTTCCTATGTTCTTATCAAATCATTACTTGTTTATTTTTAAGCTGCTAATCTTCATGTTGAGATGCTTCTGTTCCTTTTTAATCATCATCATTGCTTGATGCTTGTGACAGTTGCACTTGATCTGCAACTGTGTTAATTCCAATTGTTAGTGCTTTTTTTGATGCTTCATAATTTGAAGCTGCAAATGCGAGCCTAAATCTCTTGGTGCAAGAATTGCATGTTGTCTATATTATATAGCCTTCAAATTTATTTTTACTATGATTGATCAGATTTGACTTCCCTCAACTTGCATAGTTTGTGAAATTTCTTGAGAAAACTTAACTTGAGGATATGATTCTTCATTGATGGAGAGCTAATATACCATTTCTATGAGTTTTTTCAATTTTACAAACTGAAGTTGTGATGTTTGTCGCTAAAATTTCTCATGTACCATATGCTGCTCCAAGATAGATAACTTTTTTGTTTCTTTTTGTCCAACTGTAATTTTTGTTGCTTCAACATGATGGGCAATAAAAACTATATTATGATGAATTGATGCATTCTCTTTGACAATAACTTCATTATCTTGAATCCTTTGTGTTGGAGGACATTGATGTGACTCAGAAGGAAAGTTGCTTTTCACTCTACTCCAATGGCTTTGATTTACGATAAAATCTGATTTATATAAATTCCTATGGATATCATGTCAACATGCTACATGCTATATGTGACTTCAAATTTGAAGTTTCTATGCATTCCTAGTTCTATGTTTTATGGTTGATTCAGATTTGGTTGATAGGCCTATTATTTATGTATTTGCAAGCATGTAAGGTGCAAGTTTATTTGAGAAGCACGTGTGCATTTATATCATGGATTTTTTAAAGATGTATGTAGTAGTTGGAAAATTTATATGCAGGTTTATTTACATTGTGACATACAATATGTTTGATAGAAAATTTAATTATCATGTTGCAAATAAATTTAGACAAATGGATGACCAATCTTCACATCAGTCACATCAGTTAGGTCAACTTGAAAATCATGATAATTCTACGTTCTATGCTGAGACCATTCAGAGGTTTGAAAAAGCTTTGGATGAACTCAACAATATAATATAGAATACATTGAACCTGTCAAATAGAGACAGGTTGGTTAGGATTAAAGATGAGATAACATGTATGATCAAAGTTGTTCGATCATACAATCCCTATGATGAGATTAGTGTTGACAAGTTCTATGCATCGCTTTCTTAGAGTGTTGTCGACCAGGAGAAATGGCTATCTATTTCTAGGGTGGTTTTAGTAGATAATATTCTCAGCATGTTCCCTTCTTATAGGGGAAAAGAGAGAGTGAGAGGCTATTCTCCCACCAAGTATGTGGATGCAGTTGTTAGTCCTTTCATCTATCTTAGGTTTTTGGCAGCTCATCACAAATGGCCAAACAATGATGAGTTGCCATTAAATTTTTGTAATAAATTATATGTAGAGTTCCATTTACATTTATCTGTTGATTATACATCTTTCCCTAAACAAGCTGGTTAGGGGAAAGGGAGGTTTACAAAGAGACCTGAGTATAGAAGACTAGATGCGCCACCTCTTGAGAATAAGAGGTCCTTAGTTGGCCCACACCTTTTGGTTCTTCCAAAATGTGTGGAACTAGAAAATACCACTCGACCAGCATTGACCCCCTCGAGATGCATGATTTTTGAGAGCATGATGACTATTGCCACTAAGGTTGATTAGTTGTCATCTGATCGTGTTAGCAGATATTTGTTATGCCCGAGGATTGACATTCCATCCACTGAAACCACATCGACCAACTGTTTAGATCGTTACATTTGTGCTAATATACCATCACCACATGATGTGGCATAGATTAGTGGAGAGAGTACTTTACAGAATATGACTAGATGCCTGACCAGTGATTTATTAGATTTGTACTAGTTCATCAGCGATGAGTTTGGGATCCCACTTGATGCTAAATCCTCACATCTCAAGTGATATTTTGGTAGACAGAGGAGCCATGGTGAGTCAGGTTCATAGGGTTTGGGGGGACATTAGGATGTTCCATTTGGTCCTACAGGCTCCACCCCTTTGCATGTTCTAGTTGGTCCTGAGGTTGAGGTTATTGCACATGATCTTATGGGAGGTGAGTATAGCAGGCTTCTTTTTGGCACTGACACTGCACCATCTACATGTGTATCATTGTCTCTCCATGATTCTAGCCTCAGTGGTATTGGGAGGGCCTTTGCTAGTGCAGTTGAGGTACAATTTATTTAAAAATTATAATCTAAATTCATAAATTATATATTTGAAAATTATAAGTTCAATTTTAAATTAAATCACATACATTAAAGCTCTGACTCTTGATTGCAATCTTAAATGTACATGTGTATTAGACACAAGCTATTGTTTTACAACCTAGATATGGAGATTTACATCATGCTAGCGATCCTAGTCATCATCATGAGGTATTTAAAAAATAGTTCTATATATCACATGTACATATAAGTTTGGTTGAAGTGTACACATATATCAAGTTAACTTTCTACATACAGACATGTTGGGTGAATATTTTGTCTTCAACTAACTGAAGGCAAAATGGTTATATCAACCACAGTGTAATGAGATAAATCTCTCCTCTTGAAGCAAGGGGAGGTTCCCTATTAACTATTACAAACTTATTTACACTAAAAACTAATTTCGTGGTGAAACCATGTCATCCATTTATCTTTTTTCAGAAATGATGTTTACAATATAAAAGAGTACTTTCACAATACAAATCGAAATAACCAAGAAACCCACGACAGCACAAAGTCTATTGTTTCTCCTTTTACTAATTTACAATTTAGAACCAAGTAGGATAAGGTGCAGCTCAAAGTCTTCACCGAATACTACGACAAAACATACGATCACAAAAGATAATAGTAGTTCAAAGTCTTTCCAATATCTTTTATTTCAAAACATAAAATCACAAGCTAAAGATAATTGTTGTAGCACAAAGTCTCCAAAATCAGCTTTAGAACATCTCCCAGATTATTCACACTCACACTACAATTTGATCAAGTAGATAAGATAGCATAAGGAAAAGGATATAAGAACAATTTCCAATACACCACAAGTTATTCCAATGCAAAGATTGAAAGATCGCTTGCTTTTCTATTCACTTGATAAAATATGATTTACAATTTGAACACAAAGTCTCAAAATGCTCTTCAATTTGGCATAGTTTCACTTCAATAACTAAAATATGATAATTACAATGGGGGTCCTCTTTATTTATAAGAGAAATCAAGAGCAAAAATAGGAAAAGAACAACTAACTATGACTTATTCAACAAAGGAGTCCTTTTAGATTTGGGACTTCCTATGTTTTTACATGTAATTACATATGAGAAAGTACATGTAAATATGTCCAAAATTATTTCAAAAGTACATCTATAAAGTAGAAAATAAACTAAGTGATGAAAAAGTTGCTTCAACTTGTACTGCCTTCTTTCTTCATATGGCAATCATACATAGTAAACACAGCTTACATCCCCATGCTATCCAGACTAACTATGTTCTTGAAAATCATCTAGGCTCTAACTATTGCATCTCTAACTGTGGTAATTGATTTTCCATGGCTAGTTAACTTGGCCTTCAGATTATCCAAAGTTAACTGGTTATCAAGAATATTATCCACAGAGGCTACTGAAAATGTTTTGTCCTCAAACTCCTTCTGAAACATATCTTCAAATTCCTGGATCATCTCCTCTGCAAAAAGAAATTGATTATCCTTTGACACCAAATTGCATGGCAGCTCCTCCAACTTGTGTAAGAGACTAACATCACTTTGGTCACTCAGCTTCCTTACAGTTTCTAAGTCATTGATCAGATCTTTCAGCACATGGCTCCGATATGTCAATGCCTCCTTAGTCTCAGTATATGAATCCCTATTTGGAATAACACCAATTGATATCAAAGCACTTATTTTCAACTTCCTCATTTCTACCCACTTATCATGATTCTGTTCTAAACGCTCAATATCCTAAGAAATTGCATCAATCAAATCATCAAGTTTTGCCCTGCTTTTTCTCCATTTTGCTTGTTTTCTCAACTAGCTGTGTAAGAAGAGAGATTCCTTGTGTGTGCATCCTTTCCAAATATTCTTCAAGCACTCTTCCCTTAAGGTGAGTCTTTTCAACTTTTTGGATGATAGGATCTTCCACAGAAATGGCCTCAGGTGTCACTGATTCTGAATTCAAAGTAATCTTCCTTACCACTGCAGTCAATTGCTCTACCATTGCTTTATAATGATCTTCCATCTCCTTTTCTTTATCAAACTTCTAAATCAAAATATCTATTGTCGACTGCATGTCAGTGTTTGCACTCTCATGTGTTATTTTTCCTAGCTCAATCCTAGAAATAGATTAATCATTCATACTAAAATTTTCTATGGTAGCATCGTGTGGTGGCCTTGCAATCTCCACAAATTTGTGCGCTTTGTCTCCCAGCACTCTTGAAAGAATTTTTGGCTTCTTTGGAGTCTTAGCCTTAGCAGGCACCAGCTTACCAAAATCAAAGTCATTTGGAGAGATGGCTTGTTTCTTTCTTTTAGGTGTATATGCTGAAAACCATGGAGGAAGCATAGAAGTACTCACATTCGGATCTGTTTTCATTGTTAGCATTACTGGAACTATACTGGCACTGGAAGTAGAAACAATAGGTGGAGTATTAGTAAACACTGCACCTAACACATTCACATTTGAAACTTGCTCAGAACCCAATACAAAGTGATCAAATATTGAAGAATCTCCAATATCAAAAGATGAGGAGGACAGACTAGGAATAGACTCAGAAGAATGAAGAACATCATCAAAAGTAGTTTGAGGATTATCAAAAATTATTTTTGAAGGTGGTGGAGATTCAGAAGATGGGATGTTGATAGGTGAAACAGACAGAGGAACTGAAACAGGTATGCTAGACAAAGGAGAAGAGACTCCCATATCATGTTGTACATTCTCTTGTGGAGATAGAACTTCATCTCCTTGTCCTTCTCCCATCTCTTCTGCTGGTCTATTTTCAACCTCCATTTCCTTGGTAGCTGGCTCATCAGTATTTTGTTTCTCAATTTCCATTTCTTCTACCTCAGATTCTTTCTCTACAGCCTTTGACTTCTTTGACACAAATTTGATCCTAGGTTTATGTGGCCTAGAAGAAGAGGGAATGTCACTCTTATTCTTTGTCCTATTCTCCACCTTCTTACCTATTTGTTCTTGGACTTCAGTCTCTGATCCCGTAAGGAATTCTTTCAAAGCAATTCCCTTACCTTCTAACCACTTGTTTGTGTTAGCCAATATAGGTTCAACCCTTTTCCTTAGAGAAGTCAATTCTTTCTGAGACCATTGGATAGGAGGAAGAGGAGAACCTGCAATCTGTTCAATGTTATACCTAGGATCAATCAACTCTTCATCATCCACCAGGTCTTCAGGAATATCAGCCAATCCTAGATACTCAATTTGTTCCAGAGATAACCTGTTATAGTCCAATTTCCTGATATCCTCTTCTGTCCTCAAGTCCACCCAGATGTCTTCAACCATTGGTTCATGAAATTGGGTCTTCCTTTTTATCTTGTCTTTTACACCCTGTAATCAAACCTTGGTCTTTGTTTGAACTGTTTCATAGTCACTAGCTGCATTTCAGTCTCCATGGCTCTAGCCTTTACAGTAGTTGACACTAAAAACCTGCCAACTTCAATTGGAAATCTGAATCATGGTTTCTTGAGTTCCATTTTCTTATTATGTATGACAATAATTTGTCTACATAATTCGATTAGAACAAGTTTATCTGAAGGAAACCTTGGCAACATATAAGGATAACCTTAGAAAAAGCCAACCCTTAAATATGAGAAAGTCTAAAATTGTAAGAACATGCACCCATAATCATTCACCACTGACCAAGATTCATCTGAAACTCTTCTTTTCTCTAACTGAGGGTCAAAAAAACACAATAATATAGCAAATAAAGCATCATTTACCCTCCTAAAGTGGTGAATAGAACCTTTCAATGTCAGTTGAGGATAGTACTGATACACAGGAACCACTCTCGTATCTCCTTTGGATGTCAAACCCAGAAAGATCCTCGTTGAGGCTGCTATATACACAAGGTAAGAAGTCATATAGAATTTGAAAGTAGTGGATACCTTAGTCAATTTCTCATGCAGAGCATTGTTGATTTATTCACCCCAAAAGATGGCTTGCTTGCCTTGAAGTATAACCTTGATAAAAGACTGCATCCATTCATGGAAAAGCGAGGAAGAAGCTAGCCCCTTTATCCTGCTAAGAAGAGTTATGAGATCACCAACCTCCTCGATAAAATCACTTCTTGGAAAACTCCTCAGCCACCTGGATAAGTTTGACCTTGAAGTCTTAAGCCATTTGGTGTTAATTGTCTTCTTAGCCTTCTTAGAATTCTTGTCATATTTTTTTTGAGCTTTAGCAAAATTAAGTTTCACAACTTCTGTAGCAGCAGGACACATGAAAACTTTATCAATGAATTCTGGATCCAATCTGATGATGACATTGCCATTCGTATCCACCACTGCCCTAGTGTCTCTGATGTAAAACTAAGCACATTGAAGAACAAACTCAGTATTATGAGCTGCCACCAGGAAAGATGACACCAAGTGAATGTTGCTATCAACAATCTTCTTCATTGTAGAACTAGGGTTATCAGACTTACTTCTTTCCACAAACTCGCCATGTCTACATGGCCAATCTCTATATCCTAAATGTCATCAACATTAGAGGTAACTGAGGTGATAAGAAAAACACCTTGATACTTATACTTCATTGCTTTCGACTTCTTTGGAGACAACTCAGTCATCTAAAAAACTAACACCAGAAGGATGTCGACGAAGAGAGAAAATCCACAGAAGAAACTGCAACAAAAACCCATGATCATGCAATTAGGGGAAATACTAGTAATCTGGGAAAATTGAATGTCGACGACCACGACTATGGGGATATGCTTGAAAGGGATAGAGTGCATGCAAATCAAGGTAAAAGGTGAAAGTGGGTTAACAGGCTTTAAAAGGCAAATTTTCCCTAGTGTTAGAAAAATTCAGGAAAATGTGCATGGGCGGCGGATTTAACCACTCCTGCATGGAGGACAAGTTATCTATCATGTAATGTCAGTGAAAAAGGCCACCACTGCATGTGTAAGGGAATATATATGTGTTTTAATGTAGGGGCAGTCAAAATGACAGCCCTTGCATGAGGGAAAAATAACTTCTTTTATATATGCAATGTCGGCGAAAATACCTGCCAACGCATATTCGAGGAACTATGTCTAGATGTCAGGTCGATCATACTGACCGTTCTTGCACCTCTTTGTTGAAATATATAACACGTGTATAAATAGTAAGTTTGACCGCTCGAACATGGAATAAAGTTTATTCATGGTTTTGATGTAAGGACGGTGAATTTAGCTGCCCTTACATAGGGTAAAATGACCAAGGTAAAGTGTATCGGTGACGGCTTTAACTGTTGATGCACTATCTGATAAATGTAGAGGTAGGGGATCAAAAATACAAAACAACACAAGTTTAAAAGAGATTCAAAGACACAGTCAAGAAAGTTACAACTCATACGAAAAGAAAAACTTGGAATTAAGAACAAACCCTAACAATGGCGATAAAACCTATGAAGATATAGTTTCAATCAATTCATAACAAAAAGAAAACTTAAAAGAATAACAAACCCATTCAATACATATAAAACACTAGTTTTAAAATATAAATGAAACAAAAATAAAGACTTACCTCTAACGATAAACCAGAACCCTAAATGCAACCACAAAGACCCAAAATCCACCCAAATCCAAATTTCGCACAATCAAACGGTCTCAAGGAGATATCACAGTTTGTTTTTAGTTTCAAAAAAATGAAATTAACAAACAAAATTGATTAAAGCAATTTAAAAAGGTTTAAATTGAAAGCATTAATGCCAACACGAGTAGCATTAAATGCCACCGTAGTTCAAAGATCCCAGTGAGATATGCTTCATCGGTCAAAATGACCACTTCTACATATTAAAGTTCAAAATGTATGAACAGTGGATTCAACCGCTTAAGCATATGCAAAATTGACAAGGGGGCATGCATGGGCGACGGATTTAACCGCCCCTACATGTTAAGAAAGAAACAAGTCAAATATGTATAAGCAGCAATTTTGGCCGACATCGCACATTAAAACATTAATGATATGTAAGAACTATAATTTTGACCGCTTATGCACATTATGACTTAAAAACTTACTAACACCCTAAAATGATCAAAATTGATATTTTGATCGATTTGCAACCTAATCAATTTTCACAAATTTTGAAGAATCGACTTAAGGAAATGTCACAAACTATTCTAGGATGTCAAATGACTTCGCATGAGGCCAAGAATGCTTGTCTTGATTTGCAAACTTAGAGTGTAGGCTACAAAACAGACAAGTTTCGTAGGGGTTGTCTACAAAATTGAGCGCAACTAATTTTGGAAACAACAAGACATCAAGTGTATAAATTTTCTAACTAAATACACATATGCTTATATATTGTATGAACACATGTCATATATAGGTTGCAAGATCAGGTCATGCTTCTATTAAGACTCTTCTACATGATGCAGACCGTGTATGTCAGTTAATTTAGATTTGTTAAGTATTATTTATTTATTTAAAATCAAAACAAATTATATTTGTGTGTATTTATATAGAATTTGAAAATTTTATGGTGTTTCATGTGTAGATCCCTGACCCACAACTCAGCATAGTGCTCAGGTCATGGATCAGTTGAGGGCTCCAATCAGGGATCAGGACACAACTCGAGATAGAGCGAAGCTCAATCCACTCGTAGAACAAGACATTTATGAGTTGTTATTATGATTCAGATGTTTTATATTTGTACATTTGGACATTATAAGTTACGTGTTATTATATTTTATCTAGACATTTTTATGAGTCACATGAACTTTTATATCTAGATGTTATTATGAGTCACGTGTTTTATATTTGGACATTATATACACTTATGTTTTATATCGTAGAGACATTCTTATTATGAGTCACATGCTTTATATTTACATTTCAAAATTCATAATATGAGTTACATGCTTTATATTAATTATTTGGACATTTGGATGTCCATTGTTTATTTTGTGAAGAAATTTAATTACTTTCCCCTTTATGAATAAATTTAATGCATTGATGTAATATAGATATAATTGCTTGGTATTATTCAATCCAAGGATAACAAAGTGCCATGTTTAATCTACTTGATGTTGGTATGATATGAAACAATGTAGGATCCTCCCTTGTAAATGACATAATGATTTCAATGGTTGAATAGGTATCAAAGTAATCACATTGTCCCTTAAAATAGAAGATTAAGTTCACAATATTTCACATGAAAAAATTAATCTATAAATGATGCATAATGTTTGTGTGAATGGGAAAAGGTAAAATACTTATTTTTATGTGGTAAATTATTTTCAATTACCTACCCTAATGTTCCACTATAAATCTAAAATAAAAAAAAGTTTTATTTAGTTAAAGCAAACATAAGTAACTACTCTACCCAACAAGTTAGTGTTATTTTTCCTTTTATCTAGATTTCTAAATGTGTCCTAATTAGGCTATATTCTCAATCTAAAATAAGATTAAGTTGGGAAATAGAAAATGAATATAGGAAGATATCTAAACAAATGAAGTAGTACATATAAATATTTTGAAGTAGTACATAGCAAATGAAGATATCTCAATGCTTAAATATTTTGAGTAATAAATGAAATGTAATCAAATATTAAAGAAATTTGTACATATTTTAAAAAGCTAGAGCATATAAATACCATTAAAGATCTACCTAAACTTCAGTTGAAATAACAATCATCATGTTAAAATCCAAAATACAAAAGAAATCTTAGAAGAGAACTCATAAGCACATCATCTTTGAACATGTAAATTATGAACTAGATAGATCTATCTAATGTAGGTTTGTTAAGTTTGAGACCCCTACATGATAAGGATACAAAAAAAGAGCTTTCCTTAGCTTCAAGAAATATTTATTCTATACTGACAAGGCCAACCACGTGAAGGTGGAAGCTCAGTGGCCTCACCTAAGACCTAAGACACTTAAGACCTAACACACCTAAGACCTAACACACCTAAAACCTAAGACCTAAGACCTAGAACACAACTAAGACCTGTAAGACACCTTTAAGACACTTAAGACATACATTAGGACACCTAAGACCTTTAAGACACTTAAGACATACACTAAGACACCTATGACCTTTAAAACACTTAGAAGACATACCTACTTGACACATTTAAGACATCTAGACACCTAATTCTTAAAACACCTAAGAAAACTAAGACCTATAAGACACCTATACACCTCTAAAACACTTAAGAATTAAGGCATATCTAAGACACCTAAGAAAATTAAGACATACAGTAAGACACCTAAGACCTTTAAGACACTTACTTGACATATCTACTTGACACATTCAAGACACCTAGACACCTAAGACACCTAAAACACCTAAGAAAGGTCTAAGATGCCTAATCTATCTTTAAGACACTTAAGACATATATCTAAGACACATAAGACCTAAGATAGGTCTAGAAGACATATTTAAGACACATTTAAGACACCTAGACACCTAAGACCTAAAACACCTAAGAAATTGTAAGACCTAAGACACCTCTAGACACCTAAGACATCTAAGACTATCTATATATAGTTTAGAGATCATACCTGCACAACATGAAGTTCAATTTTATAACTTGAAATCCTTATAGGCATAGACCTACATAATTACAAAAAACAAAAATCTGTGTAAATAAATGTATAGCTCGTTTGTAGCTTGATCATGTTTGATTATAATAAAATTTGAAAGGAAAGAAATATCAAGAATCATGTAAATTTTAAAATAAATCAATAGATCAATAGATAATTCAAGTGCATATATCTTCATACCATGTATCGATTGGTTCAACTTGCTCTTAAATAATATAGTTAGAGCTCTTGGTACATATAATTTGGATCTTCTCTATCTTTTATTATCTCTAAAATCGTTTCGTGATCTTCAATAAACAACCTCCACTTTTGTTGGCCACGTCTTCTTTTTCATAAAGTTTCCAAACTTAATCTTATTGCTATAACTAAGTGACTGTACTGTAGAAACTTTTGTCCTAGCATATAATCAATAAATACAATACCATTTTTATCTCTCTTTACTTGTTGATAATAGGTGCCTTCAACAACAACTAATCCAATGGGATATGATTGTCCATCACCATCTATCATTGATTCTAATAATTTTGATTGTGTTTGTGTGCATCTTAGTAGATAGTAATCTACACCTTCTGTATTGTCAAGATCTACAACCACAACAAAAATATCTCCTATACACACCACAAGTAAACATGTTTGTACATTTGAGTTGAACAATGTAAATCAAATGTTCAAAACTTTATTGCAATCTAGAATATAAATCAATTCTGTAACTTACCCATAACAACTAAATCTGATACACGTTCAAAATCAACTAAATATATAGGATCATATACATCTACAATGTCACTATCTTCAAAAGGAGGCATTGATACTATTTGTTTCATTTCCCATTGTGAAACATATCCATCCCTTACATTTGGACATTGTAGAATATTTGCATTGTTCTGAATGCAATCAACACAAAAATAGGATTTTTCTCACTTGAATAGCAAGAGGCTTGTTATGTCCTATAGTCATGACTTGATGCAAACTTCTAACACCATTTATTGCTTGACAATTATATGGATTTGAGTGATTGATATCTGCATGTATGAACAAATTCTTGAGCATCGCAATTAAAACTAAAATTCAATTAAATCACATGTGTACTTAAATTAAAATATTAAAGTTTTCAAATAACATAAATTCAATTAACATACCTTTAACTTCCCAAAAATAGCATTTGTTGTATATTGAGTCACGGGCACCAAAATGGCTTTTGCACCATTCAACAATTTGATTTACATTTCGTATGGTGTTACTTGCAATTTCATGTTGGTGAAGTGCCCAAGTAAGAGGTAAGAATTTAAAAAAGTTCACATGTACATCCAACTATTACAATACATGTAGATCAATTACATAAATCATTGTAGAAGTATTCAACAATTTTAAATTTTGTAAATTCCGTATCTAGTACATTACCTGCAAGTTCATATTGGCGAAGTGCACACTTTACACATGTTCCTGCTCCATCATACTCTCCTTTTCTATGTCCACTCTCAAAAAAATTCCACAAAAACTTTATGCTAAATCTAGCATGTTGTTGCATTAACCAATTAAATTCTTTTGCAGACTTAAATTGTTCTATATAAATAGTTATATATAAAAAACGATTTGAAAACCAAAAATTAGTTAAAAATTCAAGTCTTAAAATTTTATATTAAAAATTAAAAATTAAAAATTAATAATAAAATCAACACTTACCAGCACATCCATTAGACCAAATCTAGTGTTGTAATGCAGTAATGGCATGTTGTCTCAAATCTTCAAAAAACATTTGAAAGCAATGTGCTACATAGCTTCTTTCATGACCCGTATCATCACTAATATAAAAGTGAACCTCCTTGATGATAATTTGTTCATCTTCGATACTCTCTACCTCATCTACAAATAACTCAGCATGTCTATAGCAAACTTGTACAAAGATTGTGACTTGCTATGAATGATAATATTGACTTTGAATCTTAGTTTGAGGACTAAATGTATAATTTTTAGAAAAATCTACAATAGAGAGAATACAACCCAATGGAAAACAATTCTTTGACTCATGAAATTGCTTAGCTTGCCATCTTGCACCATGACAATGTTGAATATGTGGGTATTGTTGGGAATTAAGGTGTCTCAACCTTGGTAATTCCTTGTATTTTTACATTGTATTTATTTATTAATTGCCTATTGTATTAATTAGATGCAAATCCTATGTTGTCATATTGTGGGAGTTGGCACGGTGATGTGTCACCCTACATGGCATATGACCACATGCATTTTTGTCCTCACATGAGGAGATAGGTGTCCCACTTAGTGGTAGGAATATTTTTCCATGTGTCAGCATCTTAGATGTTGTGTAAGGGAATGTTGACCGTAACGGTCATGACAGATTCCTATGATGAAGTTATGACATGTAAGAGTCAGAAATAGGAGATTCTATGACAGGTGAAGACATGTGTCAAAGAGCATCTTTGAAAAATGCATCTTTGGGTGCCCCAAGGTGGACTATGACATGTTGTAAGAGAATATGCTATTTATAGCCTCTGTATGACAGATTCTCTTATAGCTGTAAGTTATGACAGCTATGACAGATTCTATGACGGTTGTAAGAGTCGTAAGAGCATCTGTCATAGCCCATTTTGGAAATAGGCGACCTCCTTGGGATGGGGTGACTTGACAAGTGTCAAGGGAATCCTACAGAGTTGGAAAAGTGTCCATAGGCGTGGGTTTTGGGCCATGAGGCCATGTTGGACGCCCATCCCTATGTGGAGCCATTTCTTCCTTGTATATTATATATAAACAGGTGCTTTTGAGAGGAGATTTTTTACAGGTTTGACAGGTACTGTTATGTTGATGGTTTGTCTCCAGATACGAGTGTTGAAGACTCCTAAGAGCTTGCATTACAAGTGTATTGTAAACCATTTGAGTTTTGTTAATACATTGTGCAGGTTTTGGAGTGTGGGGTTTTTTACCCGATAAGGGTTTTCCCCACGTATATATCGTGTCTCTCTTCTTTTGTCTCACTTTCTTGTTTATGTGCTTGCTACAATATCTTTGTTAGTGGGTTTAACATTTCTGTAATAGTAAGGATAAATTGAATTTACACTCTCCTTCCCTCATTAGATTAGTGTAGGAATTGATTTCCACACACCTAGCTTCCTTTCAAAATATACAATGTTACGAAATTTGTTCATAAACTCGTTGCAGGGCAATTCACTCTCTCTCAAACATTTTTTTTGGATTCAGCTCCTGACTTTGTTGAGTATTTATCATATTCAAATCTCTTCCAAACAACTGACATTGAATGACGAATATTCTCAAATGGTAAAAATTTCATCAAATTTCCACAATCTACACATATATTTCTTATACACTATACATTGAATTCATCTGAATCTTCTAATTTTTCACATAAGATAGACTTCACAAATTGTGTTGTACTTCCAGGGATGGCTATATTTGGATTAACTATTGCCATAATTTTTTTATATGACTGTAGGTGTAGATGAAATTCAACATGATTTTGACAGCAACAAGTTTCACATACTTTATTTATATGTATAAAACATGGTCGCAAATTCTCAAACATCCTTTGAGAAATCTTCACCTGTGAAAATTCTTGCTTGAATGTTTCAAAAAATTCACTTTGTGTTGTATCTAAAAAATGCTTTGGATGAGAATTTTTTTACCATCTTTGTCTTTTATTTGTATAGTATCTCTTCTATTGGAAGCAACACGGGAGTGCTTGATCCAATATCTAATTACTTTTTGTTTTACATCTTAAATTCTCTCTTTGAGGGACTTAACAAATATTTACCCAATTATTTTCAATGTTTTCATCTAATCTATTTCTCTTCTTGATATATATTTGAACAGTTCTCCTAGATACATTTATTAATTGGGCAATTGCTTTAACTTGTCTTCTATGTGATAATTTCTTACTAGAAATTACAGTCATCAATGCTCTGCGTGCAACACTTAAATCAGAACTTTGACTCTAGGTTTGAATACAATCCAATGTTGTTTGCAAGTTTTCAATTACTGTCTGATTTACTAAATTTAAAGATTTTTTCTTGTTATCAACTCCTAACAACTCCAAAATAGGGGTCATTTCTTTTCACCTAAATAACTTTGCACATAATTGTGCTCTTCCAATTAGAGATTTATATTCAAAAATTTCATCCCAAATTCTTTTAGAGCGTAATATTATTGTGCTTTCAGGTGACATATATGTTTAGGTGAAATGTTTTTGAAAAGAGCATCCTCATCCATCTCCATAAGATTTTTCATTCCATGCAAAAAATTTCTCACTACTACCAATTTCAATTTGTACTTGTTCATTAACATGCCCTTCAACTTGTTCATCAATAATTGCAATGGGTTGTTCTTGACTAGATGATCCTAAGGGTTTTTCATCTCTTTTTAGATCATACAACCTTGATCTAGTTCTTTTATTCCCCATCACAAATTGCTTGTTTTAATTCACCTACACACACATATACATCCTAATAAATAACTCATGAAGTTCAATTTCTATATGGTAAAATAAGTAAATAAGTTGGGAATCATGTTACATACCTGAAAATTTGTAGCCTCTCTTGCCAAAAAAACTCATTTTGTGTGGTTTCTCCAAATACTTGAATTGAAAAAAGAAATTTTAAAATTTTTAGCCTCTATTGTGAAAAATTCTGGTTCTTCTATTTTCTCCTTGATGGTTGAATTGAGAAAAAACACCAAAGAAAAAGCCATATATATATATATATAAGTTTTAAAAAAAAAAAAAACCGCCGACCGATGGTGGTCACCGGAATTATATGATTTCAGGTGAGTCGATCTCACCCGAATTTGATCCTGGCAAGTCGAACTTGGGCGAGTTTGATTCGCTCAAAACTATCTATGTGGCATTCCACTTGGCAGCCACCTCCTCATTTTCTAGGGTTATCTAAAATTCTCAACTTAAACTAAATATTTCTTCAATCAGAATGGATTATTTCAAAAATAAAAAATACCCTTTTGTAGAGCTCTGAGTCTAAAATCCAAATATGATTTTTTTTAATATTTTGATTAGTTTTAATATATATATATTTTTAAATTATTGCAAGTAGGTTGTTAAAATCAGAGATGACACTGATTAGAAATTTAAAAACAATATATCAAAACACATCCAATTTTTTTTAAAATTATATGGTGCACTAGAGGAAAGAGTCCTCTCTAAAAGGGTATAATTGGTTTTGTGAAAATGATAAAAAAATTTATACAAAAGTTGACGTGGAATGAAAACTATCAGATTCTATAAAGTTTGACTTTAAATCGATATTACGAAGAAAATATGCATTGAAAACTGATTTTTTTTTCTCCATGCACTAGATATTGAACTCATCTATTTGGGAACAAAAAATTAGGGAAAAATAAAATTGTTTACTTTTTTTTTTTGTGACATGGACTCAACGTCACTTTTTCCTGAAATTTTCAGCAATTCAAAATTTGCTTTTAAATTTATAAAAAAATGTCAAAATAATTTTTTAAATTTTTTTGAAAAATTACAAGCATAAGATTCATCAAGAGATCTGCATTTCATTAGTTTACATCATTTTGAAATTCAAAACATAAATGCCACTTTTATGAGGTCGAAGTTGAAACTTTTTGCTTGTGTTGGCTGATTCCTTTATAAAAGTGTGACATAGCTTTGTGCTTTTACCCTAAGGTTTCCCATCCATCCTCATACCTTTATCATTAATCGTCCTTAGATTTGTAACTTTTGAGATTTATTCTCTAAAGCCAAAAACCTATATCTTACCATATCCATATCATTATCCTTAGGTTTAGGATTTTGAGATTTTATTCTCTCAAGGCTAAATCTTTATTCCCTTTCACCGAATTTTCATCATCACCTATCCTTGGGTCCAATACTTTAAAATCCATTCTCTAGGGTCACAACCTTCATCCATCCAACCAAATTCACACCCAAATCCATTGCATTCCCTTGACAAGGTCTAAAGCTAAGAAGAACAAGGACATGGAACCTTTTAGAATCAACACGGGCATGGGGATGCCTCACACTAACCAAAACAATGTCCTTGTAGTCCAACAACTACCAACATTTGATGCCAATGCTATGATAAATCCTTTTCCACTGACTCAAACAACCAACACCAACCAAGTGGATCAAGATGTCATAGATTTCACACAAGACATCGATTCCATGGACATACTGGATAGAGTCCTAAAATTGGATCCCAATAGATATCTTGAATTCCTCCTTCAAAATGGTGCCACCATGCCTAATGTCACCACATCATCACAACCCTCCACATCTCATAATATCCCTAACACATCCCAAGCTTCAAATGTCACCACCTCAACTACACCAAACGTCTCGACCATGTCAGCATCCACCATCACCACATCTACACCGCAAATCACCCTTAACATCCCCAACAACACCATGCACGCAAGTACTTCCACAAGTGCACCCCAACTTGACACTAACACCATAGCTTTTATGACACAATTATTCTCACAACCACCTTATAACACATCCAACATCCCTAACAATAACCCATGTAACAACCCTTCAACCAATTTCACATATGTACAAAATCCAATCTCCCAAGAACCCATCACATCCTTCGTCCAAACTGCACAACAAAATCCCAAGCAAAACCAACAAATTCTGCCTCATGTCCTACAACAACTCCTCGCCTATCAACAACACCTCGCCCATCAAAATCAAAATCAAAACCAAACCTCACAAAACCAAAATCTGCCCCAAAATCAAATTCCACCTTTCCTCCAACAATTAATCCAAAACCAGCAAACCTACATTCCACAACCACCACCTACCCAAGATTTACCTAGCATCATGAAAACATTGATCCAAAAGGTGGACAACATGCAACATGGAAACAAAAGAAAGCAATACTCTTTCAAGGATATTTGCCCATATCCATTTGATAGAACATTACACATGCCCCCCTTTCCTAAAAACTTCAAAATGCCAAAGTTTGACAAATACAAAGGAAAGGGAGACCCTAGGGAACTCCTTAGGGAGTTTTACATAGCTTGACTAGAAGTCTCATATGATGATACCTATTTGATGAGACTTTTTCCTAGAAGCCTCAGTGGTCAAGCTACTGAATGGTTAGCTCATTTTCCTACCGGTATTAAGACATTCCATGAGCTTACAGAGAAATTTGTGAATCATTTCTCCTATAACTTTGAACACAAAATATCCATGACTGACCTTTGCAACACCAAAAAAAAAGTGGGGAATCCTTCACCACCTTTTTACAAAGGTGGAGAGGCCTAGCAAGCAAACTCCCTTGGCCAATTCCTGAAAAATAATTAGTCACCATGTTTGTGACTAACCTCAACCAAGAAATCACATTATCCCCTATTCAACCTTATGATGAAAATCAATTTAAACCCTCTTGGTTTGATGAGAATGCCTATTGTGAATACCATCACATGAAAGGGCATAAGACATCCAACTACATGAGGTTGAAACATTGTATACAAGACCTTATCGATAGAGGTGATGCAACAATCTACGAACCTCTGAGACAATCACCTAATGCCAACTTGGGAGCATACAAGGATCCCCTTCCTGACCATAACAAAGGAAAAGCATCCTCTTCCAACAAAACATACAATTTCGTACCACCTCCCTCTTCTTTTGACTTCGTTGTGGGATGAATAGAAGATTACTCCAACCATGTCAACACTATCACCATTACAGCTAAGACACCAAATTGCATCATTACTACTCATCGCGGCCGCATTTCCATCCATTGAGCCCCTATCAATGATCAACCTTCTACATTCACGCCTACCAATCCACCATATTCTCACAAGTACAACCTCTTAGATCACCTCGAAAAAACCCCCACACAAATCTCCATCCTTGAACTACTCCACATGTCTCCCCTCCATAAGGAAGTCCTTGACAAAGCCTTAATGGAAACACAAGTCCCTACCAATTTGAATGTTGACCAATTCCAAGCCATGGTAGGCCACATTGCCTCACCCCATCACCTCACATTTTCATAAAAAGATCTACCTACATCCAATGCCACTCATAACGAAGCCTTACACATTGAAGTCCTAATCCACAAGCATACCATCAAATGAGTCTTAATAGATGGTGGCTCCGGCCTAAATCTTTGCACTCTAAAATTATTAAAATATTTGGGATACTCTGATGTGGTTGTGGATTCTAGTGAATGTATAACCATTAAAAGATATTATGACACCGAAAGATTGTCCGAAGGCACCATCAAACTTCCTATTCAAGTAGGACAAAAGATCTTGGAAACCAAATGTCAAGTACTTGATGTTGACCTCACATATAATACTCTTCTTGGCTGACCATGGATTCATGCCATGCAAGCCATCCCATCCACCTTCCATCAATGCTTGAAATTCCCTCACAATGGCACAGAAGTTACCATCTATGCCGGCCATCGTCCCTTCTAATATTATAGTTTCTTGGAAGGGCACGACCGCACTTTCTATCCTTACAACAATGCCACCAAAAAATCCACCTCATACATTGATCCCTCCAACATCACAACCACATCACAAACATCCCCTCCTTCTGAGGTCAAGATCAATATAAGTGACATGGGATGTGGTGAATATGACCTACATGGCACATTTTGTGTGGGACTATTGCCATCTCATAAGATATTTGGTGCTCCTAAGGAAGAGGAAGTCTCTACGGTGGTCATCAAGTGCAAGCCATCACCTACCTTTGAGAAGAAGCACCTCCTTGAACAAGATGTTCTCAAAGATATATCTTCTTGGTTATACAAAGAAGAAGAAAATCAAGAAACTCCTACTCTCCCAATCGAGATCTATGGAAAAGGTCTCAAAATTGTCAAGTATATGGGCTACAAAGGACAAGGCAGCATAGGCCTTCATGAACAAGGAAATGTAGAGCCCATCCAAGCAACAAGAAATTTGTATCTCTGTGGGTTAGGGTATGGAAAATAAGAGTCTACCCCCACTGATGTTGATTGTATCTTAAGTGAGGTCGCTAAGGCCTTCCCTGTGGTAGACAACATCAACAAAGAGGACCATCAAGACTCTTTCAATGACTTCACTGAGATCTTCAAATCATGCATATGTACCATCTACACCTTAACCACCATGCCATCTACATCAAATGACCTACCTCTTGTTTATCCCCAACTCATAGATTGGGACCAACAAGGACCTCTCGTCCTTGATGTCGCATAACATGATCAAGCAATAGCCAAAATGATGGGGGTTAGAGATCACTTTCCCCTTGGAGATCATAGGGCCAACTACATCATGGAACTGAACACATCCGCATACTTTGGGGAGACAACCCAAACTCGTAGTCACAAAAATATGAAAATAAAAATAACATCCCCTAGTGAAAACCACTTTTTGGCACTTTTAGATGAGGAAAAAATCAAAATAAAGGACCTATCACCTAGTGACAACCTCTTCGAGGTGTTAGGAGATGAAATGATGGACCTCCCTGAAGTATCAGGGCTCTATCAAGAAATCTCACCAATCCTAGTTGAAGCATCAAGCAAGATGAATCTTCGAACATAAGAGACACCCAAGATCACATTATGAATAGAGCTCCTCACAACAAAAGAACAAGAGGCTTTCTTAGCTTTCTTCAAACAAAGGATTCATAACTTCGCATGGATGCCAACATGCCAGAATTAGATCCCACTCTAGTTGTCCATCACCTTGCAATGCATCTTGATGCGAAGCTAGGAAAGCAAAAGCTAAGGAAAATGAAACACCAAGAAGCACTCATCAAGGCGGAACTCAAGAAACTCCTTGATGTGGGATTCATTCGCCCTATAGATTATCCCAAATGGGTATCCAACACTGTACTAGTAGCAAAAGTCACTGGGGGCATCCGTTGCTGCACAAATTTTAGAGACCTTAACAAGGCTTGCCCTAAGGATGATTTTTTGCTACCTAACATAGACATCATCGTGGATCTCACCGCAGGACATGAGATATTATCCTTCATGGATGGATTTTCTGGGTACAACCAAATCAGGATAGCCGAAGAAGATCAACATAAGACCTCCTTTATATGTCTGTTGGGAACATACTATTGGGTTGTGATGCCCTTTAGGTTGAAAAATGTAGGAGCTACCTATCAAAGTGCAACGACGATCATTTTCCATGATGTGTTCCACAGCATAATGGAAGATTATATAGATGATCTACTGGGAAAGTCCAAAAATAGAGAAGAGCACTTAAATGTATTGGCTAGAATCTTTGACAGGCTAGAGCAATACAATGTGTGGTTAAATCCCAAGAAGTGTGTCTTTGGGGTCACATCTAGAAAGCTCCTAGGATACATTGTGTCAAGAAGAGGGATCAAAGTTGATCCCACCAAGTTCAAGGCTATAGTGGAGATGCCTCCACCCAAGACACTCAAACAACTTTGAAGCCTACAAGGGAAACTTCAATCCATCTGCCGCTTCATAGCGCAGCTTGCCGACAAGTGTCAACCATTTCAGCATCTTCTTTGAAAAAACATAGCCTTTGTATGGGATAATTAGTGTTAGAATGCCTTTGACTGGTTGAAGGAATATCTTGCTAACCCACATGTCCTTATTCCACCAAAGAAAGGACAACCCCTTCTTTTATATATATCAACAACAGAAACAGTGATAGGGGACTTGGTAGCACAACATGATGAATAGGGAAAAGAAAGAGCAATATACTATATCAACTACACCTTGGTGACATATGAGCTGAACTACACTCCTATTGAATGAGCGTGCCTTGTCGTTGTCTTCACTTCTCAGAATTTAAGACACTACATGCTCAACCACAAAACCAAGCTCATTGCCAAGATTGATCTGCTAAAATATCTACTGACTAGAGCAGCTCTCACAAGATGGATGTCTAAGTGGGTTATGATACTGAGTGAGTTTGACATTGAATATACAGAAAGAAAAGATATCAAAGGACAAGTGATCACCGATCAATTGGTCGATGCACCAATCCCAACAGAACAACCACTACTTGTAGAATTTCTAGATGAGTCCATATTGACAATAGCGCTGACAATAGATACATGGAAAATGTATTTTGATGGATCCTACACACATCGTGGCCCAGGGGCAAGCATCTTGTTTGTCACCCCTCAAGGAGACACTATCCCTAAGTCCTACAAAATTACATTTCCATGGACAAATAATGCAGCAGAATATGAGGCCCTCATCATAGGACTTCTCATGACCATTTAGTAGAAAATTGAGAAGCTAATACTTTATGGAGACTCCCAGTTAGTCATCAGATAGGTTAACAATGAGTACAAGACAAAGGATGACAAACTCCTACCCTATAAAAGGATGGTAGATGATTTCAAATATTATTTCCATGATATCCATTTTGAGCAAATTCTAAGGTTAAACAACAAAGCAGCAGAAGCTATGGCCACTATAGGATCTTTGGTGGACATGAAAAAGGATAGGCAAAAGTGTGAGTTCCTGATCGAAGAGCTTCCAATACTGGCTTATGACGTACCACAATCAGAGCTAGTGTATGACATTGTTGGTCCCTTATCTCCTTGGTATCAAGAGACCTACATGTACCTTCATGACAACATCCCACCAAACCTATCATTTGCACAATGCAAAAGCTTCATCCGTCGATCTTCCCATTTTACCCTCATAGGAGACACCTTCTATTGAAGAAGTCTTGATGGTACTCTTTTAAGATGTCTTGACTCTAGGGAAGCCAAAGTGGCCTTACAAGAGGTACACGAAGGCATTCGTGGGGCACACTCTAGTGGACCTACCTTAGCAAAGAAAATTCTAAGGATAGGATACTATTGGCCAACCATGGAACGAGATGCTTACCACTTTGTGAAGAAATGTCTACCATGTTAGCAACATGGTGATCTCATCCATGCACCATCACAAGAGCTGCAACCGATAACAACTCCTTGGCCCTTTTCATAGTGGGGACTCGACCTCATAGGTAACATTCACCCACCCTCATCTAATGGCCACAAGTTCATCATCACTGCTATTGAGTACTTCACTAAGTGGGTCGAAGCTATTCCACTCACTTTTACCACAGACATCCAAATTGTTAAATTCATCCTCCATTGCATAATATGTTGTTACGACATTCCCCATTCCATCATCACAAATAATGGAAAACTGTTTAAAAACTAGGAAGTCCGCACACTGTGCAAGAAATTCCACATCCAACATCAGCATCCTAACAGCTGGCCTTTAGAAGATCCTCAACACATTCCCCCTTCTAAAAAAATCAAATTCAAATTAGTTGCACTTTCAATTTCTTGCCACAAAAAATAATTAAATTTATCAAATATTAATACCTTTGCAAAATTAATCACATTTTTAATGTTTTTGAATAGCACCTTGATTTTTTGTGAATTTCAAAAAAGATTTATGGGTTTTGTTCCCCTCGTCGCAAGCTTTCCAAATCATTTTAAGTTTTTAAATTTTGTTGAGAAACGAGGCAGATATCGTTGTTTTAGTGAATATGCAGTTACATATGGATATCAAGGATATTAGGAAATATCTGATATATTAAGTTAATATCCTGATATCCTAATGGGTGAAATATCCTGATGATGACCAAATTTTCAAATTTTGAATTTTGACAAAAGATATCTAGGTTTTGTTCCCCACGTCTCCAACTTTCCAGATCATTTTGAATTTTTGAATTTTGTTAAGAAGATATCACTATTTTAGTGAATATGTAGTTACATATGGATATCAATGATATTAGGAAATATACTTGATATTTATGTTAATATTCTCGGTCTTTAGAAATATGACCTTGGACCAAACTTTGACCATGAATAACTTTTTTGTTTTGACGAATTTTGGGGTGATCCAAAAGGCAAATTTGCTTAGAATTTGATTCTCTATCCATCCATGGTCTTAGATGAGGTAGGTGCATAATAGAAATTTTCATCAGGATCTCGATGTGCATCCAGATATCCTGATGACCTTTGACCAAACTTTGACCATGAATAACATTTTAATTTTAAGGAATGTTTGGGTGATCCAAAAGGCAAAGTTGCTTATAATTTGATTCTCTATCCATCCATGGTCTTAGATGAGGTAGGTACATAATACAAAATTTCATTAGGATCTCGATGTGTATCCAGATATCCTGATGACCTTTGACCAAACTTTGACCAGGAATAACTTTTTTCATTTTAAGGAATGTTTGGGTGATCCAAAAGGCAAAGTTGCTTAGAATTTGATTCTCTATCCATCCATGGTCTTAGATGAGGTGGGCACATAATATGAAATTTCATCAGGATCTGGATGTCACGCATTGGAATATCTTGATGACCTTTGACCAAACTTTGACCATGAATAACTTTTTCATTTTAAAGAATTTTTAGGTGATCCAAAAGGCAAAGTTGCTTAGAATTTGATTCTCTATCGATCTGTGACCTTTGCAGGGAGATATTCTAACTTGAAATTTGACTTGGATTTTGAGGTGAAATGGCTTTTACCATTACCTCCCAAAGCGAGAAAACACACCAGCCAAGCAAAAAGTTGGGTCCCCATTTTGCTAAGAAAAAATGGGGCATGCCATGAAACCTCACAACAAATTGCAACCAAATAAAACAACCAAATTTCAAACAATTTAGGGAATACATAAAAATTTAAACATAGAATTTCTAACTTTCATTAAATGAAAGAGTGCTGATAAGCCAAGGAAAAATGTATTCAACAATGTAAATGAATTATCCAAAGGAATTTAGGTGTATGCAATTGATTTATTCCCTTCTTTGGAAAAGCAAGAAAGTAGGAGTTATTTGCATTAAACTACATAGTTTGATTTAACCTTTTAAGCCAATCCTAGATAGAGTCTTGCTGCAAGTCAAGTGTCCATAGTCCTGGCAAGGTTATCGCCTATAATTCCCCCAAATAGAGCCCCACTACTAGTCAGGTGTCCATAGCCTCGGTAGGGTTATTTAGATAACCTAGAGAGAATAAATTCTCTTTTATTTTGATTTTTAATATTTTTCTTTTGTGTAAGATATATCATTTCAGCTCATTATTTGCACAGTCATTGAACCTACGGCTAGGCTACGAATTATAGTGATAGCAAAGGCAAACCTTTAGATTTTTCACTTAATGCAAACATCTACTACCCCCCAAACCAATTAAAGAATTTTAAGTGTATGTATTTATATGATTCTTTGAATGCTTCATACTACTGCTGGCAAATAATATTTTCAAAAACAAAATCAGACAAACTACATTCATAAAAGGTACAACCTATGTAGAAAAATTTTAGTCATTTCCTAAATTCAAGAAATTCCACTATTTTCTAAGGTTGCAGTTTGCTCCATTAGTCATCCAAACAAAATGAAGACCACAACACACACAAAACAAAAGGGAAAGAAAGCAAACAAAGCAAGATAGAAAGACAAAATAAAGCCAAAAAAAACAAATAGAAAATAAACAAAGGCAACAACTACTCTACCACACTATGTACAAGACACTACAAGGCAAATGAAACCCAGGATAACACCCACACACGCTTGTATTTACATGCCTTTTCAAAATATGTAGGAGCATCAGGGCATTAGTTATGGTTCTAATCCTTGCAAATTTATCCTTGTATTCTCAAAAATATTCTTTTATTTTGAATTTTCCATATATGATAGAATAATCTTTAATGATCAGTAATTGAGGAAGTTCATTATGTTCATGACTAATCCATTTACATGTTTTATCCCCTGAATTTCCATAATCAAAATAATAATCAACATCATTCATTAGGGAAAGGAGAAATACAACCTAGTGCATTTCTTGTTCTACTGGACATGCTTGTTTGCTGCTAACTAGTCCTCCGTTTGTCTTTGCATTTTTGTTGTTTGGCTCAATGTCTTGTATCACTTCAACTTGAATGATGTATGACTCCTAATGGATTACTTCTTCATTTTTATCCAACTCCATCTCTTCATTTTGCAAGCTTATTTTATTTTTAACCTCAAGAAACACCTCAATGTTTTCTTCAATTTTCTGCATATTGGCATCTAAGTGAGTATCATCATCATCCAAATTTGATATACATAAATCCATCATTTCTAAATTATTTAACTATAAAGGTGAAACAACATTTGATTGATAGGAATACTTCCTTGCTTCATCTTCAAAATAGCACTGGATTGACATCTGATCATGCACGACAATAACAAAACCCTTTGTATCTTCAATTTTCACAAATTGCTCTTCAAATAATTTACTTCTACCATTCAGTAAAGTGTCTAGTTCTATTGTCCTACAACAATCTTGGATTTGATCATTCAATTTAAATAAATCAACTAAGAAATCAGTATTTACTCTATTCTTTATAACTCTTTTAGTTGTTGTCATAGAAATTTTTTTAGCAATAGTGCATTTTAATTCTTTCACCACCTATTTACACTTCTTTGTCCAATTATTTTCATCAAAACTGTTCAAAGAAGATCCAAAGACATTATCCTGACAAGTATTTCTTAATAATTCAATATATTTATTAAATGTATCAAGATCAATTTCAAATTTATTTTCCCTCTCATTACATCCTCTTTGCTAATTATCTGATGACTAAAAATAAGGTTTGATTTCTTCTCTATAATTTTCAAAAGATTGATACCTGCATTCTGCTTTATTCATATTTGATCTTTGATAGAGAAGTGGAGAACTCTTATTCTTACCATCAAATGATTCAAGGAAATATGCTTAACTATCCTTATCTTCTTCAACTAGTTTAACTATTGTATTTTCTGGACAACTCATGACTGTTAGTGTTGTATCTTCTTGCTACTCTAGAATTCCTTCATTTTTCTGCCAAACTTCAGTCCCGTACACATTTGAGAAAGGAATTAGTTCTTTCAAAGCTAAATCTAGCCTTGTAAGAAAAGTTAAACAATTAATTTCACCATGCTTTGTATAATTATGTATCTTGCATCTTCTAGATAAACCAAAGTTAGACAAATTTTGAGGATAAAGCTGCTCATTTAAAGTTTCCTGAAAGAAAGGAAAATCTACTTGGAAATTGTCTTCATATGCATCCATCGAAAATGAGACTCTATTTTTAATTTTTTAGAATTTTGAAATTTAATGAGATCTATCATATCTCAGAATAAAAAACTGGAAAGCTCAGAAAATCAGACTAATCTTTGAAGTTTTGAGCTGGATCTTTGCAAAGATACAGTCAAATCCTCTTAGACAAGAGATATTTGTAGTCATTAAACTGGAATGATGAAATATTTATGTAACATTTACAGAAATACAAAGATTTCAGTCACATGCCCTCCTTCTAGCGCCAATTCATTTGATGATGATGTTAGTCAAAACAACATGAAATAAAAGTTACTCAGCAACCTTTATTTATCTTGAAAGATATGATAAATTCATAATGAATTTATGATCCCAAGTCTCTGTGCATTAGTTCATAATGATTTGATGTTACTCAGATGTTGATGTGTGTTGTTGTTAATCAATTTGGGGCCTTACGTACTTTAGTAATTTCTGCAAAGTTCTTCAATATTTCTTCAAATATCATGTCCTTTATGCCTACTCTGCACAAATCTCCAACAATTCTGTCAAATCCTACAACATTTAGCTAAGATTTACACAAATTAATGTGAATTTATCCTAACTTTGATGTAATTCACTTGAATCTGTCTCTGATTTAGACTGATTGTAAAGATATTACCAGATTTAATTAGTTCTTCTAATATTATCTCTATCTAAACTAATATTTGTTGCTGCACTTCAAATTTACATAAATAATGTACTTTGCAACAGGTATTTTACTGATACTTATGATAATTTGAATGAAATACATCAGTATTTTCTCTAATTCACTGTATATAGTTCAAATTTGTCACTAGTTAGCATATATTTACTGTATTTTCTTATGATTCATCATTATTTCTCAATATTTGCATGATATTTTCAATATGACATGCTATTTGCTCAAATATACTAGGGCTATTCAATTATCTCTGTTAATTCAACATATTCTATCTATATCTACTTGTTATTTATCATTATTTGCAGATTTGACGATGGTGATTCAATGAAATTTAAGAAAAAGAACTAAAGCATTCTAAATCTAATGAAATTAAATGAGTCTTTGACAGTTCATCCATATGCACCATTTAATATTTCATGAAACAGAGATAAAAAAAATCAAACCATGTGTTGCCAGGTCATTCCACAACTTCACACAACTGATGCTAATCTTCTAAGGTAAAGAATGACAACAATATCCACCAGTTGATATGCACTCCAAGGGATGCAGCACACCACAATGAAATATCCAGATGACATTCACAAAGATTACTTAGAATTTACGATTGTATGTAATTTGATCTCTATTTCATTAATATTCAAAAGCATGCATATTTACAATCTGTCTTGAGAAAGTATCATGACATTCACCAATCCTATCTCAATTAAGTCTCCCATAATTTACAAATGACAATCCATCTCCTTTTATAGAACAAGGATAGGATTCAGTTATAACAATCCAATGGTCAAGATACAGCCAAAACAATCAACAGTGGCCATTTGAAAGTAGCACATGGGTGACATCAACATCTAGCAGCCGGCCTTTACAAGATCCTCAGCATATTCCCGATTCTAAAAAAATCAAATTCAAATTACTCGCAATTTCAATTTCCTGCCACAAAAAAACAATTAAATTTATCAAATATTAATACCGTTGCAAAATTAATCGCGTTTTTAATGTTTTTGAATAGCACCTTGATTTTTTGTGAATTTCAAAAAAAGATTTCTAGGTTTTGTTCCCCTCATCGCAAGCTTTCCAAATCATTTTAAATTTTTAAATTTCATTGAGAAACAAGGGAGATATCACTGTTTTAGTGAATATGCAGTTGCATATGGATATCAAGGATATTAGAAAATATTTAGTATCTTAAGTTAATATCCTGATGATGACCAAAATTTCAAATTTTGAATTTTGACAAAATATTTCTGGGTTTTGTTCCCCACATCTCTAGCTTTCCAGATCATTTTGAATTTTTGAATTTCATTAAGAAATGAGGGAGATATCATTATTTTAGTGAATATTCAGTTGCATATGGATATCAGGGATATTAGGAAATATCCCTGATATTTAAGTTAATATCCTATGACCTTTGACCAAACTTTGACCATGAATAACTTTTTCATTTTAAGGAATTTTTGGGTGATCCAAAAGGCAAAGTTGCTTAGAATTTGATTCTCTATCCATCCATGGTCTTAGATGAGGTAGTTACATAATACAAAATTTCATCAGGATTTGGATGTGCATCCGAATATCCTGATGACCTTTGACCAAACTTTGACCATGAATAACTTTTTCATTTTAAGGAATTTTTGGGTGATCCAAAAGGCAAAGTTGCTTAGAATTTGATTCTCTATCCATCCATGACCTTTACAGGGAGATATTTTGACTTCAAATTTGACTTGGATTTTGAGGTGACATGACTTTTATCATTACTGCCCAAAGTGAGAAAACACACCAGCCAAGCAAAAAGTTGGGTCCCCATTTTGCTAAGGAAAAATGGGGCATGCTGTGAAACCTCACAAAACCACCCTATGGGCCTACCATACAAGCATTTGCACACCTACAGGAGCCACACCATACACATTAGTATTTGGTTTCGAAGCCATTTTGCCTATTGAGGTCAAGCTCCCTTCACTTAGGATTTCATTGTAGAATATAATCATTAAGGAGGAGTATCAAGTCGCACCACTGAATGAGCTAGAATTACTAGATGAGAAATGCTTGGATGCTCTCAATCACCTTCAAGCCAATCAAAACTGCCTACGTAAGAGATACCACAAAAAGACCAAGAACCGCAAGTTTGAGATAGGCAACCTTGTCCTTATGGAGAATCATAGAAACCTACAAGAGTGCACCAAGAAAGGAAAGTTTGAGCCTAATTGGTTGGGACCATATGTCATCACAATTAGCTATGGGTCAGGAGCATATCAACTTGCAACACCCGAGGGGCAACCTCTAGATAAGCCTATAAACATCATGCACCTAAAAAGGTTCTATGCATAGCCCATCGAGTATCCCAAAATCAAAAAATCAAAAAAAATTCAAAAAAATCAAAAAATCAAGAAAAAACTTGAGTGCAATAAAGCTGCCCAATGGTGAAGATCACTTCAGTGATGCCTTGGATAAGTACCATGGTGAAAACCTATCTTAGGCGCCATATGTAGTAGTCGGTTCTACCATCTAATAAGTCCTCTCATCCATCATAACATTCCACATCACACGCATCCCATGCCTTGGAATTATAAAACATCAAATCACCCACCCTACATTATCCCACCCAAAGCTAATCCATGAAATAGGGATCCTTGTATGCTTTCCTTGTATAGCTCAAAAACTTTAAAAATCTAAAAACAATACAAAACTTCAAAAAACCCAAAAACATTAGAAAAATCCAAAAATCCAAAAACAATACAAAATCTAAAAATTCCAAAAAAATCACAAAATTATGAAAATACAAAAACAATCCCACATCGTCATCCCACTCAACACATCATCTTACACCATCATCACGTCTATCCCGAACCATTCCCACATCATCAAGTCAAACCAGAACTACATATTTATCTCAACCGCATCTTAAAATACCTTGATCCTATGGACACAGGGTATGTAGGTAGTCTAGAATACAAAGGAAGTATCCAGTACTTAGGTAAATAAACCCATCCAACCTGTTGGATGGTCCCTATCTTCTAAGCTTACTAAATTCACCAAACAATACACATGTTAAGCATAACATCAAAATGTCAATCTTACACAAAAATCATCAATCAATAAACCAATCGTAATCATCACATATGGCCATAACATCCTTTTGCCCACTTTTCAAAATTTATCCAACAATATCCAATTGATTCTCACCTTAACGAATATATCATTCCTACAACAAGCAGAATCAAACATCTCATCAACACTTATCTTGGCAAGAGATACAATGGCTGTTTGTGTAGTTTATTAGTCTTTTTTATTATTGATTTTTATCTTTTGTCTTGTTCCAGGAATCATTCCAAAGCTACCTTGATCTCACTATATCATGGTAAGTGGTGGAAAACACCTAGAATAGACATGGTCATTGTTTTTGTATGATGTGCTTGTGGGTTGATTTTATTTCTCCAAGAATAGTATTCATATCTTGAAGATAGGCTCAGTTCTAGCATAATGTTTCCCATTTACATATAAGGTTAAGGTTAATCACACCTTCTATGTATTAAAAGAACCTATGCTATGAGTCCTCTTCCCTTATCTAGGAAAGTTTATACTACCTTGGGCATGCATGAGATCAACCTATTGTTTGTAAGTCTAGTCCATGCAAAGATGGATATATATCATCACCTTGGTCCTTTCATACCTTGGTGAAAAATATCCTATCTTGCTATAATAAACCTAGAAATGCTCTCAATAATATCAATGCAAGTACTTTACCTAGCTTACCCATCCCCCTTTCTATCATTAATCATCCAACACACTATCTGGACTAAGCATTTAAAAATGATTCAACCCCCCCATCCATTCATCCACTCTAACATACCCCCCCCACCTAACATATCCCCACCACAATCAATCACTTTAACCAATTCACCCATTCCAACAAAACCCCTCTAATAACGTGGTGTCTAAAGTGACCTAGTATCCCTAAACCATCCCAACCTTCCCAAACCTATCCCAACCACCTAATCCCATCACCCAAGGTTTCAAGAACATCACATGTATCATGACATCCAACTATAACATCAATCCATCCCATTTCCCATCTCATTATCATTTGTCCATTTCATTAACCATTACACTTATCCATTACCATCTCATTAATCATTTCACTTACATAATCATCTATCATTAACCATTACATTTACCCATTACCATTTCATTAATCATTTCATCATTTTACCATAACCATTGCATATCTATTAACTATTATCATCATTCTTAATCCATTTTTCATCCATTTCATTAAAACATTAAATAACATATCCATTTATCCACTCATCCATCTATCAATACATAATCATTTGTTGGCAAGAGACACTGCTCTAATGAATGTTGAATGTTGTCATTGATGGCAACAAGTCAAAGGGCTTCTACCGGCATGGCAAAGAAACTTTCTTAGGAAGTCATATGGTGAAATATCTATGTCTAGGTGAACAGAGCTAAGTCAAGAATAGTGCACAGTAGCAGAGTAAAAGGGTCCGTATTCCTCCACTATTACATATTTTGTCTTGTGGTTCTAAGGTAGAAAAGATACATATCATGACTACCTAAATCCATAGTTATAGCCTCTGTAGTTCTCTTCATCACATTATGCAAGTTGTTCTCTATCAGCTTACAGTCTGACAATGTTTCACAGTGACTGAGTGACAGTACTGAGATCTGCATTTATCTGTAGTCAAATACTATGTTCTGTAGTTCTAAAGGTATGATAAGAGATTCATAATTGATGTTGGATATGATTTTTAGAATCTCCTATGGTCCGCAGTGAAAGTTATGATATGACAGTTGAATTAGTCAAGTGTGTTCTTAAGGAACAAGTTGACATGCATGTTAGATCTATTGCAGAGAAGAAATATTGTTTGAACAATCAATCTAAGTGGTTGAATGATTGGTTCTGACCTATATGAAGAATATTGTATGTTTGTTGGGGTCTGCATTGCTATTTGTGCACAAGATCAAGCCAACAAGGTATAACATTTGTATACACGTTTCATGTATGGCTTGCCAACCTAATTGTGAGAAAAATCTTGTTGTGAATATATATACTCGATGAATTTCAGTGTTGGAGTGAGAGGTATGTATGGATATTGTGTGAATTAGATGTGTGTGCGATCTAAGGTAGTTTTGTGATCAGAAAAGATAATAAGTGTAGAAGGGCAGAGCATATGTAAAACAAAGTAGAAAAGCAGGGCAGACATTATGAAGACATTTGAATCTGTATACTAAGCTATTAATGGAACTCCACTTTAGCATTCTATAGATGCATTTGCAGTAGTCATCTCTTGGCAGTGAGCCAATCTTTCATCTCTCTTCTATTTTCTTGGCAATGAGCCTATTGCAATGAGCACTTCTTTGGATAGTGAGTCCTTGGGCAGTGAGCCTTCATTTAATTAGATATTGTTATCATAATATATTGTAAGCTAACACTCACCGTTGTTTTTGTTATGTCTTGTGTCTTTATGGTTATGTTATGCGTTATGTCTTTATGGTTGTTGTTCTTATGTTTATTCTTCTTTAATGTAATTAAATTTGGTAATTGGATAAAAGAACAACAGAAAAAGTGGTTTTGTAGAATATTGATTCAACCCCCCCTCTCAGTATTCTTTGTGTTCAACAATTGGTATCAGAGCAAGGTTCCTTGGAAAAGATTAGCAGCTTGAGGAAGATCTGGGAAGGTGAACACATGGCAGCAAGAAGATATCTTGCTTCTTTAGAAGCAGGTTATTCAGGTAGCATTAATGAACAACTACAAGTTGCTCTTGAAGATCTTGACAAGTCTGAGGCAGATATCAAAGATTTGGTAAAAAATATCAAAGAAGCTGATGATTGCATTCTAAAACTAAAGAAGCAAGTCAAGAAGTCTCAGGATAGAAGGAAAGAGCTAAGTGAACAATTAAAAGAAGCAAATGAATCCATAGACAGTCTATCTATACTAGTTTAAGAAAAAACAAAGGCTGAAGATCATCTAAACCAGGTTGTGAAGGATAAGTCTTAGGAATATGAAAAGTTGGCAAAAGATGTATTACTTTTGAAATATGATATGGAAGCAGCAAATAGCTATAAAGAAAAATTCAAAATAAGCTCTGCAAAGCTTGAGCAGTTGATTGAAAGCCAGAAGAATCCAAATGACAAGCAAGGCTTGGGATTTGAGAAAGGAGAAAGATCAAAATCAGGTTAAGCAAACACTGAGATGAAGCAAAACAAAGGCAACCAATTCCAAAATCAAAGAAGAAGACCTAGAAGACCTTCGGTCAAGTAGCCAAATGCTCAAAGGTACCCATCTTTCAAGGGCCATTGTTTTAATTGCAATAAGTTTGGTCATAAGGCTACTCAGTGTAGGAGTAGAATGAATCAGAATGTCCCATCATTCTCTGGTCAATGTTTCAATTGCAAGAAAATTGGTCATAGATCAAATGAATGCAGAAGTCTGGTAAGGAATGGTTTTAACAATGCAAGGAATACTTAATCCTTCAATAGAAAGTGTTTTACATGTAATAGATTTGGGCATATGGCCAATCAATGCAGATCAAGAATGAATCCAATCAATAGAAGGAATCAAGGATAGAGAAATGTGGTATGTTACAATTGCAATAAGTTTGGACATATTGCAAGATTCTGCAAAAGCAAGAATGAGAAGAGAGACTATCCTACAGAGAAGAGGAAAACTGAGTAGAGAGAAGATAAAGGCAAGAACAATATTGATCCAGTGGAAATCAAGAAGGAAATGAGCAAGGTCTAGATTAAGAAGGATGTAATGAGGTCAAGAATGAATCCACACCAGTTTCTGGTGCAGATACTTCCTTTGGGAAGTAGATTGAGAGCTCTGGCTCAGGGGGAGCTATAATGAAAATCATAATCACCTAGCTAGTTAGTTAGTGTTGGAAAATGGCACAAAGATATGATGAGAAGCTTCATATGACAGATCTTCAAAAAGTAATTCCAGAAGAAAATTGAATGCGAAACATTACGGAGCAATCCTAATCGAATGTATTCTATAGAGATGTGTTTGATAGATTTTTAAAAGGGGCATTTATGGTGACTAGGTCAAGATAGATAAAGGATTAAAAAGGATCTCATTCGACAGAAAATTCATTTTATATTCAAGCTCTCAAGTGTCTAAAGTGAACTGAAGCGAAATTCCAAGCGACTACAGTAATCTTCAAAATAATTCAAGGCAAGATCAAGTAAAACCCTAATTTGGCTAAAAAGGTATTCTTCAGATTCGAAACCCTACTATGAATTTATTTGAATCTTTGCAAAAATGGTAACATCACATGTGGTTGATTTAACTAAAACAGCCCAACCAAAATTCAAGAAGCATCCATTCAAATCTATGGAGATCGATCCAAATGGTACATTTTCAGAGATTTTGTTCAGTGTGATGCATGCGGAAGATGTTAGGGCTTATATTCATGTTGCCCTAGAGGAACACGAAGATAGTCAACTCTCAGATCTATATCTAAAACATCTAAGTGGTGATACATTTAACCTAAAAGAAGAATACAAGGCATTGGAGGAGAAGAAACTTATTCAGTATATAGATTTTCCAGTTTTTGCCGAAAATGAATGGGTCCGATATGTTTTAAGCTGAATTCATGATGAGTTTATGTGTCTTAACTCTATATTCAAGATCATTAAAGATACCAAAAGGGAAGTCACAGGATTAAACTCTATCAGTATAGTGCCTATATTGAAGGCTGTGAAAAATGATATAGTGATGAAAGCCACAGGAGCCAAATTTGACAAAAGAGCATTGACAATTAATGACATTGAATATCATGTAGTTAGGTTTGCTTCCATGGTGATCAGCTACAAGGTCCACTTCACAAACCATGAGAACTCTATCTCTGGTACTGCCATATATACTACCTATCAAATGGTTAAGGAAAATGCAAAATATGAACTGTGTGAACTACTCTGATAGCAGTTAATGGAGAACCTGAAGAAGACAAAAGAAAACAAATATCCCTTCAAATTTGGTACGTTAATTATGTGCTTGTTCTTCTACTTTATGCAAGAGTTACCAGGCATGAAGAATCTTTTTTGGACTGGAGATAAACCTGTTGCAGTACAGATTAGGAACCAGTTGAGTAGCATAGGAAATATTGATGCACAAAACTCAGCCCTATGGGGCTATTTCAAAAATTTCCAAAGGTTAATGCAATCCAGGGAAAGGATCCCTAGATCAGTTGTTGATAAATACAAGGACACCATTTGTTAGGAACCCGTGTTTAACCCTTCTCTTTACTTTGTTAGTATATTACATTTGGATGCATATGCTTTGTAAGTCATCCCGTGAGCATATTGTATTATCCCACATTCATGGGAAGTAATAGTTGTTTAGATTAGACTTAGTATATAAGTACGTTTTGAGGCCAATGAAGGAATCCATGAGTTTATTGTATTGAGCTTGCTCAAAGGAGGTTTCCCCCTCGAAGTGGCCTACGATCAATAAATTCCTTCTGTGTTTTTGCTATTTCTATTATTTCATGCATTTTTCAGTATATTATTGCAGGAGGTTCCTCTCATCTGGTATCAGAGCGCTTTCTTGGGCTCGCTGGGCAGAATTTCTACCAAAAAAATTTCTGCAGTGGCCTCCAAGCACTGTGATTTTTGCAGGAGTTCTTTCTTTTTCGCATCTATATCGTTCATTTCATTTGTAGGTTCGGATTAGGGAATATCCCTATCTTCCTAACTGTGGGAAGTGCTTGGGCATAGCCCTAAAACACATTATGAGGAGTACCACAGGAACCCTGAAGTCGCTGGCCCATTGAGAGGACCTACCAGTGAAAAGGGCAACGGCCCCTACCTAATTGACTAGTTCCCATCTGTGAGGTAAACCAAGAGCTATCGTTTGTGGCAAAGCGGTTATCAGTTTTACCTGAGTTGTGGAGTGAGGGGTACAGCCCCAATACGCAAGCCGTTAGTCAGCATTAGTGGCTGAGCGACTCCCCTGAACCTTTAGGAAGCCGAACATACTTGGGGCCCAAATCTATTGATAGATGGCAAATCACAAATTGACTATGTCCATCCAGAGCAAATTGCAAATTGTTTCTAGAAAAATAGAAATTTTTTTTTGTTTTTTTGCCATATCTTCCTTTTTTTAGCTCTGTTTCCTCTCAAAATTCATTGGAACCCCTGAAATTTCATTCTGCATATTTCCTTCCTTGAGGACCGTATCCCAAATTCTACTTATCGAAGCCAAAAATCCCACATTTGTCTATTTTTAGGTTTTGCCATAACTCCTTCGATTCTCACCCAATAGCCTTCAAATTTTTCCACAATGTTCATTTCATATTTCTGCTCCTTTGTCCATCTTGGACAAATTTTCCCATTCTTTCACCCCACTTCTGAAATCCCCATTTTCTGCTTCCCTTTCCCTCAAAAAGTGTCCAAAACCTAGTCAAACCCCAATTACCCATCAGAACTTTTCCCAAATCCAAATTTTTATTTACTAAAAAAGTTTATGTTTTTGTTTTACTACCCATTCTGGAAAAAAAAAAAACTCCTGGTTATGGTTGTCACCCATGCAGGAGCAAAAAACATGGAGGGTGAACTTGCAGTCCTCAAGACCAAACTCCAAGATCTGGATGAAAAAATTATTGGCCTCAATCTTCAGCATTCAACCATGAATAATAGACAGGAGCTAGAGTCTTCTACAGACACTGGGTTTTCTTCTTCTGGTAATTTTCGTGGGCCGAAGCTTGATTTTCCTCACTTCAATGGTTATGATCTGACTGGATGGATATGCTAGGCAAAACAATATTTTAGTCTGCATAATACTTTTGATGTCAACAAAGTCCCACTTGCATCCTTTCATTTCAAACATGAAGCCCTTCAATGGTTATGTTGGTACATCAAGGCTCATGATGAGCCAAAATGGATAGATTTTTGCAAACTCATTTTGCAATGATTTGGCCCTAGTGCTTTTGATGACTTCACAGGAACACTCACTAAACTGCACCAAATAGGCACTGTGAGAGAATATCAGACAGAATTTGAAAAATTGGCCAATCACATAGAGGGGTTGTCTGATGAATTCTTCAGGAGTTGTTTTGTCAGTGGTCTGAAGGATACAATTCGCTCTGAGGTTAAAATGTTTCGTCCCAGCACAATGATAGAAGCCCTGGGGTTGGCTAAGTTGGTGGAGGACAAGATCACAGCTCAACAACAATCCAAATCTAATTTTGTTCCATTCAAAAATACAGCTTCCCAATGACCTCAAATAACGCCAGCTCCTAGAACAACTCCTATCAAGCATTTGATTGAAGCAGAGATGCGGGCACATAGAGAAAAAGGGCTTTGTTATAATTGTGATGAGAAATTCACTCGGGGACATAGATGTGTTGAGAAAATACTCTATCTCTTGGATGTGGATTCTCCACTTGAAATTGAAGTTTATGCAGATGCTCAGGATATAGTGGATGATCAGGTCAACACTCAGCAACTGCTTGTTGACCCTGCTTCTGAGGAAGACCACCCAAAGATCTCTCTCCATGCTTTAGCAGGAGTCACCACTGTACAAACCATGCAGGTCAAGGGTTACTTCAAAAAGCTCCCTCTTACAATACTCATTGATTCTGGTAGCACTCATAACTTCATTGATCCTTAGATCACCAAACAAGTTGATTGTTGTGTCCATCCTTGCTCCAGCTTTGAAGTCATGGTTGCCAATAGGGGCACATTACCTTGCAAAGGGAAGTGTCGCAAGGTGTGTATCTCTATGGGAGATTATAATCTATGCTCTGACATGTTTGCCTTGCCCTTAGGTGAATGTGATGTGGTTTTGGGCTCCTAATGGTTACGCACACTTGGACCCATCTTATGGGATTTTTGCTAAACTTTGGATGCAGTTTTTAGACAATGGGCAAAAACACACATTGAAGGGCTTACAACCGGGGTCTCTCAACATCATAAGTTCACATCGCATGGAAAAATTTCTTAAGAAAAATTCACATGGTGTCATCGCTCAGCTCCATTCCATTCAGATGCAACCATCAGTGGTCTCCACTACTCCTTTAGATCTACAACAAATTTTGGATGGGTATGCATGTGTCTTTGCCAAACCAGTGTGATTTCCACCTTCACGACCAGAGGACCACCATATTTAGCTCCTTCTTGGAAGCATTCCTCCCAACATCAGGCCCTACCGCTACCAATTTCACCAAAAGACAGAGATTGAGATGCTTGTTCGAGACTTACTGAAGCAAGGTATTATTCGCCCTAGTACCAGTTCCTTTTCTTCACTAGTCCTTGTCCAGAAAAAAGATGGGTCATGGCACCTTTACATTTACTTTTGAGCACTTAATCACATCACCATCAAGGATAAGTTTCTGATTCCTATTGTTGATGAGCTTCATGGCGCTTATTTTTTCTCCAAGTTGGATCTTCATTCTGGGTATCACCAAATTTGGGTTCATGAGGACGATATCCCTAAAATAGATTTCCACACACATGATGGCCACTATGAGTTTTTGGTCATGCCCTTTGGCCTCACTAATGCTCCTTCAACATTCAAGGCATTGATGAATAAAATATTCCGGCCCTACCTGCAGAAATTCATTCTGGTCTTCTTTGATGATATCCTCATCTATAGTAAAACATGGGCTGAGCATCTCCAACATCTGGATCTTGTACTGCAACTTCTCTCTGATCATCATCTCTGTACAAAATAGTCTAAATGTGTTTTTGGCCAAGAGGAAGTGGAGTATCTCAGGCATATTGTTTCAGCCCAAGAGGTTCGAGTGGATCCTACAAAAATAGATGCCATGAAAAATTGGCCACATCCTCAGACACTCAAGAGCCTCCGTGGTTTTTTAGGGCTGACTGGCTACTATCGCAAGTTTGTCAAGGATTATGGGAAGATTGTAGCTCCATTAACAGCTATGTTAAAAAATGATGCTTTTATCTAGACACATGTTGTTGAGTGCGCATTTGAAAAATTGAAACAAGCTATGTGTACTACACCTGTTCTAGCTATGCCAGATTTTTCCAAGACCTTCACCATTGAGAGTGATGTTGTTAGCAAGAGACACTACTTAGAACTGATAAGTGTTGTCATTCATGGCAACTAAGATCATCCCAAACATCCGCATAACATGAGTTGTTCATACTGGAAGTCAAAATTAGAATTTGTCTAAGTCTGGGTAATTAAGAACAAAGTAGTAATAGAGTCTGATATCTTGATCTGGATCTCTTCGGTAGAAAGGCATGGTTTGCTACGGATCTAAGGCAGTTAACATCATTGCAAAGACACTCTAAATCTAGAGTTTTGTCCTTTGGTGATGAAGGACTCAAAAGATGTTAGCATTCAAGTACCAGGTTCCAGTTTATTAGAACAGACAGAAGTAGAACAGACAGACCTTGCAAAAGATCTTGATTCCAGATGTATGAAAGTTGCATGTTGGACAAATGGTGGTGATTAGTGATTGTGGCTGACATGAGTAATGATTTCCAAGAGCAAGTTTTGGTCTGCACCTTAAGCTATGCATAGATCTAGCTGATAGAGCAGAGCACTCACAAAAGTTCTAAGTATTGTTGAAGCTAACAGATAGAATGATTGCAGATCATGTTGCAGATATATATATATATATGGTTGATGTAATTGGATGATTGAGTGTGTGTGTGTGTATGCAAATAAGGTGTATGTGTGAAAAGAGCAGAAATCCAAAGAGTGAATGAAGGCAGATCACTAAAAAAGAGTAGAGCAAAGATGAAATGTGTAAGATCAGTTTTTGTACTTAACCAGAACTAAAATTCATGCATAGGCAGATGCTATTAATTAATTCAAATCTCTTTTGTTCTCTTGTAATATTTTCTTAGGTAGTGAACCTCCATTTGAGCAATGAGCTCTGGGCAGTGAGCCCGAACGCTTGTGCATTCCCACTTGTAAAATACTTTTAACAGAGTATTAATTTTGTGGGTTAACCCCCACCATGGTTTTTCCCTTAACCAAGTTTCCATGTCAAAATCTTCATGTCAAGTGTATGTTTCTGCTTATGTGATGCTGAAATGTTTATTTCATTAATTTTTTTATAAGTTGTAAAGGAAGATTAAAGGAAGAAAAAGGTTAAATAAGTAACAACTGATTCACCCCCCCTCTCAGTTGTCCGGACCTAATCTTATAATTGGTATTAGAGAAAGGTTCCATAGAGAAGCCTAACAACTTAAGGAAAAGATCTTGGAAGAAGTTTCAACTAGGTTCATTAAGAAATCTTCAGTCAGCCCTAGAAGAGCTTGCTTAATCTTGAACAGAAATTAGTAATCTGAGAGGTGAACTTAAAGATGCTGATGACACCATTGAAATGTTCAAATATAAATTAAAGAAAACTATGCAAAGAAAAAAGGAGCTACTTCTGTAGCTATCCAGTTTACATGAAGAAAATAGCTTGAATGAAGATTTGAAAGAAAAAACAAAGGAATGTGAGAATCTCTCAAAAGAAGTTGTTGTTCTAAATATTGAAATGGAATATGGGGTGATGAGGCAAACCAAAGAAAGTGAAGATAGGAAGAAAATTGAAGAAGATCTGAAACAAAAACTAAAAGAAAGATCTGAAGAATATTGCAAATTGGATGGAATAGCAAGCCATCTAGAGTCTGATCTACAAGAAAGTAGAGACAATGAGATAGAACTTGAAAGGTAAATAGTCATTCTCAAACATGACCTAGATATTGCAAATAAATATAAGGAGAAGTTCAAGATAAGTTCAAAAAAACTTGAAGCACTACTTGAAGGACAGAAAAGGGTTGATGACAAGCATGGTCTTGGATATGAGAAAGGTGAAAGCTCCAGATCCGAATAGAGAAATTTTCAATCTAAGAATGGGAGAAACATATCTAGAAAACCTCTGGTAAGACAGCTAAATGCTCAAAGATATCCATCATTCAATGGAAATTGTTTCAACTGCAACAAATTTGGTCATAGAGCTACTCAGTGCAGAAGCAGAGTAAATCAAAATGGCCCATCCTTCTCTAGTCAATGCTTCAAGTGTAACAGGTATGGTCATAAATCAAATGAATGCAGACATATGACAATGAATAATCCCAATAATAGAAGAATTAGCAACTCTTTCAATGGATACTATTTTTTTTACAATGGGTTTAGACACATGGATAATCGGTGCAGATCAAGACAAAATCAAGTTGTGTGATTTAACTGCAATAAATCTGGTCATATTGCAAGATTCTGCAGAAATAGAAACAATGGAAGAAGAGGCCCGATAAACAGAAAATTGGATGAACAAAGACAAGACAAAGGCAGAGAAAAAATTAATGTGAATGAGACTCAAGATGAATCAAACAAGATATGGGTCAGGAAAACCATTATGAATGACAACAATGGATCCGCACTGCAATTCGGTGCTGATAGTTCCTTCGAGAATTAAATTGGAGGTCTTGGCTCAGGGGGAGTGGCATTACATATCAAATTCCCCCAGCTAGTAAGTGCCTAGATCTGGCATAGTAAGAAAAGAGATCTTGAATTATTTCAAGCCATTTGAAAGGATTTTTGAAAGAAAAGAGATGGATATGGCAAATTGCAGAGCAATACATGAAAGACTACTCAAAAACAGAGCAACTGGATGTATTAGGGAAGAGCATTTATTACAAAGACAAATTAGGTGTTGCAAAACATAAAAGGATCATTCATTCCTCATTTAGATCACTTTGCATTAGAAGAAAGCAAGAAGAAGAGAAGTGAACAAGTTCAGAGCTGAGAATTCCCAAGAATTGATGCGTAAAGAGGATCTCCAAGCAAAACCCTAATTTGCTAAATAAGATATTTCTATTTTCTATGAAACTTCTTGAATTCCCAATCTCTAAAAATGGCTACACCTTTACTCGTCAATGTTACTGAGAGGCCCCGTCCAAAATTCAAGAAGCATCCCTATAAATCTATAGAAGTCGAGCTGTTAGGTGCCTTTTCAAGTGTCCCTTATGGGGTTTTACATGTTGAAGACATTAGGGCATACATTCATTGCAATCTAGAAGAATTTAGGAATGCAAAAGTGATGGAGTTGTTTAAAAATCATTTGAAAGATGACAATTACCAGCTGAGACCTGAATATGAAGCCCTTGAAAGCAAACACTTCCTGCAATTAATTGAATTTCCATCTTTTGATGAAAATGAATGGGTTCATTACATCCTGAGCTGAATACATGATGAATTCTTGTGGCTAATGAAACCATTTAAGATCAAAAAGGATGTTATCAAGACTGTAACTGGGTTAAACTCCTCCGACGGATTACCTATGTTGAAAGCCATTAAAAACCAGATAGTAACTAATGCTACCGGCGGCAAGTTTGACAAAAGGGCAATGACCATTAGTGATATCACAGAACTAGAGGTTAAATTTGCCTCTATGGTGATCGGGTACAAGATTTATCACTCAAGTAGGGAAAATTTAGTTTCTAGGACTGCAATATATGCTACTTATAAAATGTTAAAGGAAGATACAAACTATGATTTATGTGAATTACTACAAAATTAACTGATAGAGACTTAAGCAAAATCAAAAGAGACAAGAAAAACTCCTTCAATTATGGTTCCTTGATCATATGCCTATTCTTCTATTTGATGAATGAAGTGCCTGGAGTGCAAGATGTGCACTTGACAAATGATAGACCAGTGGCAATTTAGATAAGAGACCACTTACATAATCTTGGAGATTCAGGTGCACAAAAGACTACAATTTGGGGATATTTCAAAAACTTTCAAAGTCTGATGCATGCAAGGGAAAGAATTCCTAGTTCAATTGTTGAAAAGTATGAAAATTAAATATGTTTTATGGTAGACACAGATCAATGTTTGATGGAAGCTATAGAACCAAGAACAGTTTGGATAATGCCAATGGGCTATGAAGTGGATGAGGAAATTCTGGACAAGTATGCTTAACATCTCCTGAGAAAACCTAAAAACACCTCTGTTGAAAGGTTCCAAACATACAAGGAACTAAGCTTAAAGTTACATGTGGAACTTAGACAACCGGAAACAAAAAGAAAGGTACAAAAGCAAGTGGAGATGTATGCAGAAAGTATTGGGATTACAAAAGATGTAGTGAGAGAAAATAGACAAAGGATTGAAAAGATAAAGAAGAGCACTGAGTAGGCAAAAAGTGAGTCTGTAGTTCCCCTGGAAGCCCCAAGGAAGACAAGGAGTTCTGCAACTCTTGTTGAGCCACTCAAGTCCACTTCCACTAAGAAGCCAGAAGCCACTGCATCCGATGAAGGAGGGAAAAGAAAGAAAACCAAGGCAACAAGAACCCACAAGAGCACACAAAATGATGATGAGATAGAAACAGATGAAGAAGTGAAAGAAATAAGATCCAAGAGGGTCAAAACTTCAAAGACTTCTGAAAATCAACCATCCAGAAGCATGAGGGCCAGTAAAAAGCAAGTATCTAGTAAGGTTGCCATGACTATTGATGAAATTGTAAAAACAGTCACTGTTCATGGAAATTTAAAACCTATCAAAGTTTACTATGATAACCTTGATAAAGCAAATAAGAAAATTTTAGAAGATGCCATTATCATATATGTGAATAAATTCAATAGAGCCTTGTTGGAAATCTTACAAGAACTTCCTAAAAGTTTGAGGAAAGTAATGGAAATGAGGAAAGAAGTAGCCAAAGAAAAAGATATAGAACTCAGAGAGTATGTTCTCTCCTCTTTGTGCCCTGTAATGACCAGAAAAGAAGCAGATGAAATCCTCAAAGAATTCAAAGATAAATTTAGAAGAAAAGTATGGATGAACAAGCTAATGCTTGGTGAGACTGAAGAAATTGCAAAGGAAATAGAGGAAATTCTGAGAAAGGCTTTAGACAAAAATAAATACTACATTGTTTCAGAAAAGCAAGTTGAAGAAGACAATCCTTTCGCTCTGGAACAAAAAGCTCTAGAAGAAGAAATTGACAAGAGAATTAATGACCAAAGTATTACTCTAGATCCTCCGAAACTTGATTCATCAAATCTAAATATTAGAGAAGTTCAGGAAGAGGAAAAAGTCAATCAGGAGGACATAGAAATAATAGACAGAATAATTGATGTAGAGATAACTCCTCCACCTGATCACTCTGGGAAGGAAAAGGATATTGCTACCACTTAGAGTCCTCTAGATCAAGTAGCAAGTGGTGAGCAAGCAGAAATGAGTCCCCCAGAAGAAAACATAGAGAAGAGTAATACAGAGAAAGAGGAGGAAAAAGGAAAGGAAGACAAAGCAGAAGAAGATGGTGCAAATGTTGAAGCACCTAAAGCAGATGTAGAAAAGTTTGATGATCAAAAAGATGGTTTAGAAAATGTAGCAAGAGACATTGTAGATGCAGTAAAAGGCCCTCTTGAAAAGGAAGTGGTTGAGATTGATGAGCCTAAACTACTCCAAGGACTAACCAATCCGGATGCACTCTCTCCTTTTCAATTGATGAAAATAGCATCTTTCACCCAAGTAAAAGCTAGAGAAAAGATGATAAATTCCCACTTAGAGAACAATGAGATGTTGGGGCTAGCAATCAGAGTTTTAGAGAAATTAATGCCAACTTATTAGAAGAATCAAAATGATTCCCCCTCCAGCCATTTGAAAAATCTTGTAAGTATAGTAAACTCACATTTTGAGTCTTTTGAAAAGTCTGTGAAGGCAAATGTTCAGAAAGAATTTTTGAATAAGAAATTCAGTCAAGTTAAGAATCTGATAAGGAGTAATAGATTGATACTAGGCATTAGCATAAAGAGCATTCAGAATGCTATAAGTGATGGAGGAGATATATATAAGTTTTGCCTATCATGGACTAAAGTCAATAAGGATGTTGAGAAGAAGATAAAGGAACAAGAATAGAAAATATCAGTTCTATCTCAAAATTTTGATCCTCTAAATACCTCTCCTATAAGCCAGGAATGTCAGGTCATTAGCTTGACATATGAAATAAAGGGACTTAAAAAAGATAAAATCAATACTATGAAGATGATGTGTGAACTCTGGGGATTGATTGCCCCCAAGTTGGAAGCCATGCATAATGCCTTATCCGAAGCCCAGAATGCACTTCAGACAAGTGATCCTTTAGATCTGGCAAAGGCAGAAGAATATGCATTTCTGCTAAGTGGGCACATCTCACTCTTGGATGGAATGAAGAATACTTGGGCCTCTAAACTTGTGCAATTAAAAACTAGTTTTGCAGACATTCTCAAGTTCATGTAAATAGAATTTGATGATTTGTTGTACATATGCGGCAGTATAAATAGAACTTTTTTTGAGAATTTTGGCTTGCGGATCCCACCCTTGGCCATTAATGTCAAGGGGGGAGTGAAGGACAATGAAAGATGAGGTATTCAACATAGGGGGAGCACTGGATTAAGTGAAGAGCATGAATGTATAGACAAAGGGGGAGTTTCTCTAAGACAGTCATTTTTCACTAAGTGTTTCCATCAATGCTAAAGGGCGAGATTGTTGGAAAGAGACACTACTTAGAACTGATAAGTGTTGTCATTGATGGCAACTAAGATCATCCCAAACATCTTCATAACATGAGTTGTTCATACCAGAAGTTAGAATTAGAATTTGTCTAAGTTCAGGCAATTAAGAACAGAGCAGTAACATAGTCTGATATCTTGATCTGAATATCTCTGGTGGAAAGGCATGGTTTGTCGTAGATTTAAGGCAGTTAACAGCATTACAAAGACACTATAAATCTAAATTTTTGTCCTCTTGTGATGAAGGATTCAAAAGATGTTATCATCCGAGTACCAGGTTCTAGTTTATCAAAATAGACAGAAGTAGAACAGACATACCTTGCAAAAGATCTTGATTCTGGATGTATAAAAGTTGCTTGTTGGAAAAATAGTGGTGGTCAGTGATTGTGGCCGACATGAGTAATGATTTCCAAGAGCAAGTTTTTGTCTGCACCTTAAGCTATGCATAGATCTAGCCAACAGAGCAAAGCACTCACAAAAGTTCTAAGTATTGTTGAAGCCAACTGATAGAATGATTGCAGATCATGTTGCAGATATATATATGGTCGATGTAATTAGATGATTGAGTGTGTGTGTGTGTATGTGTGAAAAGAGTAGAAATCCAAAAAGCGAATGAAGGTAGATCAGTAAAGAAGAGCAGAGCAAAGATGAAATGCGTAAGATCAATTTTTGTACTTAACCGGAACTGAAGTTCATGCATAGGCAAATGCTATTAATCAGTTCAAATCTCTGTTGTTCTCTTGTAACATTTTCTTAGGTAGTGAGCCTCCATTTGAGTAGTGAGCTTGAATGCTTGTGCATTCCCACTTGTAAAATACTTTTAACAAAGTATTAATTTTGTGGGTTAACCCCCACCGTGGTTTTTCCCTTAACTGGGTTTCCACGTCAAAATCTTGGTGTCAAGTGTATGTTTCTGCTTATGTGATGTTGAAATGTTTATTTCATTACTTTGTTTATAAGTTGTAAAGGAAGATTAAAGGAAGAAAAAGGTTAAATAAGTAACAATTGATTCACCCCCCCTCTTAGTTGTCTGGACCTAATCCAACAAATGCTTGCGGCAATGGAATTGGTGTTGTTCTCCTTCAAGAAGAAATCCCATTGCATTCACCAGTAAAGCCCTTTTTGGCAAGAATTTAGTACTCTCTACATATGAGAAGGAAATGATGGCTATTTTTCATGCAGTACAGAAGTGGCGGCCATACCTACTAGGGAATATTTTTGCCTCAAGACTGATCACCAGTCTGAAATATTTCCTGGAACAATGGGTCTCCTCCCTAGCACAACAAAAAATGGTCAGCAAACTCATGGGTTATGACTATGAGATCACTTACAAGAAGGGTAAGGACAATATTATGGTGGATGCTCTTTCTCACACTTTTGATGACGAAGCTTCCCTTTCAGGTATTTCTATGTCTATTCCAAATTGGTTGGAATATATCCAACAGGGCTATGTCAATGACTCTTCATTATCTCAAATCATTCAATAGTTGGCCACTAACCCCTCTGTTGTACCACATTACTCTTGGGATGGTCTTTCTCTATGATACAAGGGTCATATGGTGCTTCCCTAGAGCACAGATCTTTAGTAGGCTATCTTCTATGAACTCCATGCTTCTCCATCAGCAGGGCACTCTAGGTTCCTCAAAACTTATGAGCGGGCACGGAGTAACTTCTTTTGGAAGGGAATGAAAAGGGAAATTCAATACATGGTGGCTGAATGTGATACCTTCCACTGCAAAAAGGGTGAAATGACACTCCTTCCTGGATTTCTCCAACCCTTGCCCATCCCTACATGGATTTGGATAGATATTTCTATGGATTTCATTGAGGGGCTCCCTAAATTTGGAGGAAAGATAGTGATCTTGGTTGTGGTTGATCGCCTCTCCAAATATAGTGATTTTTGTGCCCTCAGCCATCCCTATATAGCCTCCTCAGTCACACAAATTTTCATGGACCAGATCTTCCATCTTCATGGCATCCCTTCTTCCATTGTCTCAGATCGTGATGTAACTTTCACCAGTCATTTTTGGACAGAACTATTTTGACACACTAGCACTAAACTGAAGATGAGTTTGGGATATCACCCACAAACAAATGATTAGATGAAAATTATCAACAAATGTTTGGAAACTTATCTTCGTTGCTTCACCTTAGAACAACAGCATCAGTGGGCAAAGTGGCTCCCTCTCACTGAATGGTGGTACAATACCTCCTACCACACTGCATCTAAAATGACTCCATATGAAGTAGTCTATGGTCAGGCACTACCAGTACTCCTTCCATACATCACCAATAGTTCACCAGTTCAGGTATTTGACACAGTTCTCTGAACTTGGGATCAAATTCTTCACATCCTGCAGGATAATCTTCACATGGTAAGAAATCAATTGAAACAACAAGCTGATCAGCACCGTTCTAAGTGCACTTTTCAAGTAGCTGATATGATTTGTCTTCATCTATAGCCATACAAGAAATCATCCTTGAAACTCAAAGGGTGTCATAAGACAGCTCCAAAGTTCTATGGGCCATATAAGGTTCTTCAGAAGATTGGGTCAGTTGCTTATAAATTGGAGCTTCCTCCTTCCTACGTTCATCCAGTATTTCATGTCTCTTGTCTAAAGAAAGTTCTTGGCACCAACATCAAAGCACAAACTATTTACAAGAATTGGATAATGAAGGATCCATCATTTTGGAGCCAGAGGCAATCCTTGATAGACGCACCCATCAGCTTCACTCTCGATCCATCATAGAGGTCTTAATTCAGTGGCACATAATGCAACCAGAGGATGCTACCTAGGAACCACTCCTTCAGATTCAGCAACAATTTCCACATCTTAAGCTTTGAGGACAAAGATTTTTTTAAGAGGGAGGGGATGTTAGGAACTCTTATTTAACCCTTCTCTTTACTTTGTTAGTATATTACATTTGGATGCATATGCTTTGTAAGTCATCCCGTGAGCATATTGTATTATCCCACATTCATGGGAAGTAATAGTTATTTAGATTAGAATTAGTATATAAGTACATGTTGAGGCCAATGAAGGCATCCATGAGTTTATTGTATTGAGCTTGCTCAAAGGAGGTTGCCCCCTCAAAGTGGCCTACGATCAATAAATTCCTGCTATTTCTGTTATTTCATGCATTTTTCATTATATTATTGCAGGAGGTTCCTCTCACCATTTGCTTCATTGTGACAAAAGACCAGACATGGATCAAGGATTAGACAAAAGTGATGAAGTCCCAAAGGAAAAAGAAGATCCAGTCCCTGCTACTGGTTCAGATACTAATGTGAAGGATTAATCCAAAACAAGTATTCCTCCAAAACAACAAACTGATGACATAATAGACAAGAAGATTGAGGAACAAAACAAAGATGATGATCAAGAAGAGGAACAAGCTGAAGAGAACTCTGTACCGAAACAAAAGAATGATGCAAATGATGCCATGGATTTAGATCCTCTGGAACAAAACTGAGAAGTCTGGTATAGAAAGAGACACTGCGGAGTCTGTCAAGGAATTCTTGGAAAGAGAAAAACAAGTCTTGGATGAGCCTGAATTTTTGCAGGGACCAATAAACTTGGATTTAATGTCCCTTGTGCAGAAATTTAAATTGGTATCAATTGTGCAAGCAAAGGCACAGGAAGAAATATTGAAGTCACACATACAAGATAGTGAGTTAATTGGTGAAGCATCCAACATTTTGGAGAAGTTGATGCCATCATATCAAAAGGATATCTTGATGTCTTCAACAAATCAACTCAAGGGACTCATAAACTCTATAAGTATGCACTTTAAATCTTTTGAAAAATCCACAAAAACAAAATTCAGAAAAGAGTTTGATGAGAAAAGATTTGCTGAATTGAAGACCATGTTAGCAAATGATAAAACTCTTTTAGACAATGGAATAAGAGGTATACATAGTACCATTAAAGAAGCTTGTGATTTGTACAAATTTTATTTATCATGGTTGGAAGCCACAAAGGAGTTAGAGGAGAAGATCAAGGATCTGAAACTGCATCTAACAAATATTTCTAAGTCATTTGATCCGGCAGTTGACTCAGTAAGCAACAAAGAAATACAAGTGATCAATATTCATAATGAGTTAAGTAATCTAGTGAATAAGACAGATCAAATAAAAAATATAATGTCAGTTGAGAGGACTAATAAGTCCCAAGCTAGACTCAATGTCAAATCTTGGAGCAGAAGCACTGCAGGTAAGTGCACTAATTGACACACCTTCTGATATACAAAAGGCAGAGAAATTAATCTTCTTGATAAGTGGCCATATTCAAATTTTAGACAATGCAAAGAAGAGTTGGGATAGAGAGTTAGTTCAAATCAAGAACATTTTTAATGACATCCTACAACCCACAAATTAAGTTGAAGATTGCACCTATATATATGCGACAAAGTATGACAGTTTTTGCAGTCTTGACATAATTTTGACTTCTATACATACATCTTTGCCATTGATGTCAAAGGGGGAGAAGAAAAATAGAGTGTATATAGTAAGGGGGAGAGGATATGCATTTTTCACTAAGTGTTGCCTTCAATGCCAAAGGGGGAGATTGTTGGCAAGAGACACTGCCCTAATGAATGTTGAATGTTGTCATTGATGGCAACAAGTCGAAGGGTTTCTACCGGCATGGCAAAGAGACTTTCTTCTGGAAGTCATATGGTGAAATATCTAATTTTGGGTGAACAGAGCTAAGTCAAGAACAGTGCACAGTACCAGAGTAAAAGGGTCTGCATTCCTCCATTGTTGCATATTTTGTCTTGTAGTTCTAAGGCAGAAAGATACATATCATGACTACCTAAATCTAGAGTTATAGCCTCTGTAGTTCTCTTCATCACATTATACTAGTTGTTCTCTATCGGCTTATAGTCTGACAATGTTTCACAGTGACTGAGTGACAGTTCTAAGATCCACATTTATCTGTAGTCAAATACTATGTTCTTTAGTTCTAAAGGTATGATAAGAGATTCATAATTGATATTGGATATGATTTTTAGAATCTCCTATGGTCTGTAATGAAAGTTATGATGTGACAGTTGAATTAGTCAAGTGTGTTCTTAAGGAACAAGCCGACATGCATGTTAGATCTATATGCGGAGAAGATATATTGTTTGAACAATCAATCTAAGTGGTTGAATGATTGGTTCCGACCTATATGAAGACTATTGTATGTTTGTTTGGGTCTGCATTGCTATTTGTGCACAAGATCAAGCCGACAAGCTATAACATTTGTATACACGTTTCATGTTTGGCTTACCGACCTAACTGTGAGATAAATCTCATTGTGAATATATATGCTCGATGAATTTTGGTGTTGGAGTGAGATGTATGTATGGATATTGTGTGAATTAGATATGTGTGCGATCTAAGGTAGTTTTTTTATCAGAAAAGATAATAAGTGGAGAAGGGCAGAGCATATGTAAAATAAAGCAGAAAAGTAGGGTAGACATTATGAAGACATTTGAATCTGTATACTGAGCTATTAATGGAACTGCACTTTAGTATTCTATAGATGCATTTACAGCAGTCATCTCTTAGCAGTGAGCCAATCTTTCATCTATCTTCTCTTCTATTTTATTGGTAGTGAGCCTATTGCAGTGAGCACTTCTTTGGACAGTGAGTCCTTGGGTAGTGAGCCTTCATGTAATTCCGTATTGTTATCATAATATATTGTGAGCTAACACTCACCATGGTTTTTCCCTTTTTGGGTTTTCCACGTAAAATCCTGGTGTCTATGTGTTACGTCTTTATGGTTGTTGTTCTTATGTTTATTCTTCTTTCATGTTATTGAATTTCGTAATTGGATAAAAGAACAATAGAAAAAGTGGTTTTGTAGAATACTAATTCACCCCCCCTCAGTATTCTTTGTGTTCAACATCATTCACATCCATTTTCATAATATATTTTTATTAATCTGAGCATTTATTTCACATTCATATCCATTTTCATTCGTAACATATGTTTATTAATTTGAGCATATTATCCACATCATAATCCATTTATTCATACATAACCATTACATCTCCAATTCATTTTTTCATCATACACAATAAATGAGCATATATCCCATCCATATCAACACATACAGAAACAAAAAATATATCCATAATAAAATAACATCCATAAATGCATCCATAACATCATCATAACATATCCATAACATCACATCTATATTTATAACATCACATATCCATAACATCATATAAACATCACATAAAAGCATAATCCATAAACATCCATAATGTATAAACCATCACATCCATAAACATCTATCATAATCATAAGAACATCATTCACATCATATCCATAAATGTATAAACCATCATATGATAAAATACATCACTGCCAAAAATATACATCGCTCAAAAATAATACAATGTCATGATACAAAAACACCACAAGGGCCAAAATACATCAGATAAATAACTATCAACCCTGGGTTGACGACCCCCTAGCAATGTCGGTAAGAAACCTAGGACGCGGATGCTACTATTGTTGAGGTGGTTGTTGTGGAGGTGCCTGTCGCTACTGCACAGACTGCTAAGATTTGCCAGATCTCCTAGAACTTGACATCCTTGATCTACTCCTTTGACTATAGCCAAGCACACACTAACCCTCTGGAACTATCGCACAGTAAGCACCATAATATTACTCAGCCCTAGAATGCTACTCTAATAGCCGATCCTGTAACTGTTGGATACATTGCAGGGAGTCTGAGTAAATCTATCCAATACTAGTACCGGCTACCATCCCTTATAGTCAGGTAATCTCTGCCTATAAATCCCCCACTTGTGTATCTGCATCTTGACACAAAGACCTCTCTGTGTCTCTCTCTATGGTAACCCTGACCATCTGTGCCTACAACTATCACTTGTGTCTGCAACTGCCCTACCTACGCCTGTAATGTGCTAATATGTCCATCTCCATCTCCCCCACTCCCTCCATCTAGTAGAGCAGCTACTCCATGTAACTGGACAAGCTCTTATCTCTAGCAAGTCACCAGATCCTCCAAACTAGCTACCCAGTCCCATAGGGTCTCAGTCTCCTCTTCATCGACTCAAGTATGCTGACGCACAGTATGAGTACCTAGAATAGGACCAGGCCATGTCCTTGAACTCCCTGGCTCTACAGTCCCAGCCCCTATGAATGGCATTTGAGCCACTGGCACCTGTCGCTGTTGTGTATGTGGTCTAACCTACTGCTGGGTGGTGCTCGGGGTCATGCCTATGGGGGTACCTACCTAGGTTCTTGCTATTGTGATGGTGCTCATGGCGATGGCATCTATCCCCTCTATGCCTGTTGTTGGGACGATGCCTAGGGTGGTGCCTGAGGAGGTGCCTACCTCGACCTCTGCTACTGTGGTGGTGCCCGTGGTGAAGCCATCTATCCTGTCTATGTAGGTGCCTGTTGTTGCTGCTATACCTGCCTAGGTGCCCGTTATCGCTGATGACTCTATTTTCCTCACCCCTGTCCTCTCCCCAACACCTGCTCTACTACTGTTGCAGCCAACATCCCAATAGCATCATCCTCATCAACCTCTACCTCCTCCAGCACTATATCCTCCTCGACCTCATCGCCCTCCTCCCCCTCCTCTACTATCATATCTAGCTCTGCAATAAGATCCATCAGGCAGATCAGTCTCCACACTGTCCACCACTGATCATCATCTAGGGTGGTCCTTGCATCTACCACTGTGCTCCACCAATCCCATTGCTAGGGCTGTAATCCTATAAAATCCTAAATCACCACCTGGGGTGCTATCCATGGTGGCCATCTAATATTTCGAGGCATCCTCACAAAAATTGCCATCACCTGTGGCAAGTCATGTCGTAACTTGAATTATCTCATCACCTAAGAGGGGAGATACATATAAATCATATGATCCCCTTGGCCTATCAAGTAACACACCTAAAATGCATAGGGAAAATGAATGTGCTCATTTGGCTAGGCCTCCACTCTAATATATGACTGCCACACAATACGAACCAAGTCAGCAAGAATACAATGCCAATATCATATTTGCCCAACATAGGAATACTGAATAGGTGCCCAATACAAAAAGATGAATGCCTTGAACTGCGCTCAGCATAGAGCAGCATGTGGCCTCGTAATGCCTATATGTTTGAAGGCCCACACGTGAAGCAATGTCACCCTAGCAGACAAAGCCCCATCCAACTGATACACAATAGTGTACATCTCATGATACAACTGACCCAGTATGCATGGCCCCTATGCATACATCATCTCATGCTGCACCATTTGCTCAATCTCCTCCCCCTAGCCAACCAAGAATCCCTCCGCGTGTTGATCTGACATTATTATACCCCCAATCACCACACACAGAATTAAGGTAAAATCATCCACTCCTGTCACCAGAGTCTGACCATAGCTCATCTGTCATCGATCCTATGTCAGAACTGGGTGACCTGGGGCAAAGGCCCTATCAAGGGTTGCTTGTCCTCTAGTAATGTCATAGGTGGCCCATGCTTTGACAATCGGCAACCTTAGAATATGATACATGTCCTTCAAGGTGATAGTGATCTCACCTGTGGGTAGGAGGAAGGAGCATGTCTTTCTCTGCCATTGCTCCACTAGGGCCGTTATCATGGCCCTATGTGCCTATATGATGGGAATATCAAACACTGTCTGTAGGCCCAATCTCCCTAACTTGGCTAATGTAGCCTGATTGAAACCATCTAATCGCCTCATAACTGTAGGAACTCATTGCTCCCACGAAGCCACAATATGCTCATCAATCTACATCCACAAAACTAAATATAAAAATAATAATTTTTCTTTTAAATCATTGTCATAAGTGCTATTCATAGCCCCTATGGCGCCAAATCAGACTTTGGCGCTAGTTTTAACCATTTTGGCAGCAATCTAGAGGATGGCGCAATCCTAACCATTTTGGTGCCAATCTGGAGGATGACACCAATCCTACCTATTTTGGTGCCAATCCAGAAGACGGACTCAATCCTACCATATTTGGCTCCAAACTAGCATTTTGTGCTGAAAAACCTTCACAATCCCAAAACCCAGGGTGCCATTCTAGATGATGGCGCCACAAACCCTAGTTTTGGCACCATTATAGATGATGGCGCCAAAATGCCAAAATATGGCACCAATCTGGAAACCATTCGACATGAGGCACCAAACTAGAGTTTGGCACCACAAATTTTAGTTATGGCACCAATACGCTAAAAAACCCTATTTCGACATGGCGTCGAACCAGAAGATGGCACCACAAAAACCTAAAAAGGCACCAAAAATCCACAAAACTCCCTTGGCCAATGGTGCCATTCCAGAGGATGGTACCAATTCAGTCGCTGATGGCGCCATTCCAAAGGATGGCACCAATTCAGCTGCCAATGGTACCATTCCAAAGGATGGCGCCAATTTGGCCACCGATGGTGCCATTCCAGAGGATGGTGCCAATTCAGCCACTGATGGCGCCAAACGGCTATGTTATGGCACCAGACCCCCTAAACCTACCCTTTCCCATGTAATAACTTTCCTGAAACCCTAAAATTGACAAAGTCAAGGATAGTCCACATACCCGTGAGTCTGCCAGCGGTGATCTCAGGTAGGTACAGACTCACTCGGATCAATACTCGTAGCATGGGAATGGTGGTTGCGTAGCCATCTCCTCTTCTCTTCTCTCATCCAATAAGCTCAATGTGTGCAAATGTGGCACTTTGGGCCCACATTTTCTATTTATGGAAGGCCATGCCATCCTCCAACACACTTTTCTCTCCCCAGGGTGCAAAACATAACCTTTTTCGCCTATTTTTCTTCCTGTCAACGTGGTTTTCTGTCCTCTATCCATTTTTCACCACCATTTCCTCCTTGCGAGAGATCACCTAAAAAATACTTCACCTAACCTCTCAAGGGGGTATCCCTCATCCATTTTATTCTGTCCCGACAGTTGGGGCAAATTCTTTGACTTGATGCCATATCCCTACTAGGTCACGATGCCACATCAAAGAGGGGCAACTGTAGACACCTAAAAATGTCTCAATTATCTAATTATCCTCCACCGACATCACCCATATCACTAATTTCTCATCTGATTAATTAATTAAATTTTTATTTAATTAATTATCTCACCCAACACCTAAATTATTCACTTTTTCTTCATCATTTAATCCCTAAAATTGAATTAATTTAATTAAGTCAATAGTCACACCTTCTAACAATTTTCCAATTAATTAAATAAATATGACAAATATTTATTTGATTAAATTCTCCACTTTCTTAAACCTAATTAATTAGGTAAATCATGTTTATTTGATTAATCAGGCCTACTAATTAGCCTACCCCTAACCTAGTTGATTAAATACCTATTATTTAATTAGCTACCCTAGCCTACATGGCCCCTAGACCTGGATTAATTAAATAAATCATTATTTAATTAATCCTAAACCCTGATTAACACATCCACTAATTTACTACAGCCACATTAACTAAATTAATCACCTTGATTAACTTGGTCAAAGCATGATTAAAACCTTCTCCCACACCCACAAATTTAAAATTACAAAATATTTCAACTCACTCCAACTCACCTTTACCATTTTTGTGTAAAAACATCTTCCTCTTTTTTAGCAGGTACAAATGTAAGAGGCCAAAAATGTGCATGTCACATGTTTCTCACAACTCCACATAAAATGGAATTTTTAATTCCAACTCATCCCAAGGAAATTAATTTTAAATTTCCTCATCCATCTCAATCATATTTATTGATAAGTCCTCAAAATGAATAAAAGATTCATTTTTATTCTTCACCCTCCAAATTTGTTGATCAAATCCTAGCCCTCCATCTCACAATCAATCTCATCCCTTGATCTCAACAATGAATCTCCACTGTTGGATCAAAATCCCCTCCAATTTGCCTATAAATACAAGCCTCCACAAGCCATTTGATCATCCAATTTTTGAGTAGTGTTATTATGCTCAAATTTGTCTCAGCTTCTCATCTTTAGCTAGGCTATAGTGATTTGTAGTTGCATTTAGAGCATTTCACATTGAAGAATATAGTCATGGGTAAAGCTAGAGCTTGTGGGTGCTAAGCTCTCGACCTTATCAAGGAGAAGGAAAATCTTAAGGTACAACTTTGTGTTTTTATGCATTTTAGTTGTGTTTTTAACCTTTAAGATTTTCCCAATCTTCAAGGATCATTTAGCATAGGCTCTCAATTCAAGATGTGAGCCAGTGTGAATCAAGATGTATCAAGTCATAAGCATGATGTGGTGAAGAGAGAACTAGAGGATCTAGACACAACTCAATGTGAGCTTTCATCAAGATGGAGGTGGGATCACAATGCATGGCATTCGACTACACTTACATCTCTTATTATGTCCTACTATGTGGAAACACTAGAAGCCTATGCATGAGGCCCCCAAATATGGAACTTTATTATAGTTCATGATTTACAAAATACCCATGTGTAAGCCCCCCAAAAGACAATTACATGATGTGAATGAACTTTATAAATTGAGTGCATTTTCATAAATAGTCCCCAAAAGAGCTCAATTTAGAAACCCTTAGCATATTACAATGATTGGCACTTTACAGGTGAGTGTGATTACAACATATAGCTGATTTTCCAAAGTTCACAATGTCTAATATTGTCAAAAAAGATGAAAGGACAATGAATTAATGGCTTAAGAACAAATAGATAGCACCGTGATGTAGTTCTTAGAAAAATATCCACTTTAAAAAAAATAGGACTCAAATTTGAGTCCATTTGTGAAAGTTACGAGCCTTGAAAGTCCAAAAAATTATGACTGTGCAGTAAATTCTGAGAGAAAACTAATTTTTTGAAAAATATGGGAATTCTGAGTAGAAACTAATTACATCAATGTGAAGACAATAGAAAAATAGTCCATTTCAAAAAATGCACTGAAAAACACCTCCATATGACCGAGATATGGTCTCCCGAAGTTCAACATGAATTTTAAAAACTGCATTGAGAGGGGGTCTCTATCCTTGGTGGCGCTTTGGTGGCTCTTGGGTGGCTCAATCAGCTGAGGTGGTACCTGGGTAGTTTATGGGAAAGGAGATTTATTTATTTATTTATTAAAAATATTAAAAAAACCTATTATTATTTTTATTTGAAAAAAACTTTAAAAAAAACTTTTGGGGCGGGGCCTAAGGAACCTGTCACCACCCATGTGGGTGGTGTAGGGCCCAAAGGCTCCCACTGCCCCCTTATAAAGGCAAGCGGGGGAAGGGGCCCTTCCCTACTCATGGTAGGGTATGACCGCTATCGTGGCAATAGAATAGGAGTAGTAGTGTGAGATTGAGCCATTCTGGCATTTCATAAAATTCTAATGATGTTATAAGAACAAAGAGATTGGGTTGTGAAGCTCCTAAACTGAGTTAGGATTCACAATGTATATAATCAAGAGTGATGAGAAGAATAAGAGATTGTTGTTTAAATATTTTTAGAGCATCAGGTTCACAAAAATGTAGGGTGAACCACAACATAAAGAAGTGTTTTAGTGTGAAAGAGCGATGGGTTCACCAAAATGTAGGGTAAGAAATTTGATTTGACAAATAAAAGTGTACTCCTCTTCGCCAAATGATTTCAAAGAACTACACTAGGAACAACTAGCTCACTTAGGATGAATTTAATCTACTTCTATCTAACCAAAAGAGTAGAGTTAACTAGTTGTGCCTAATTTGTTTCACCATTGAGAAAAAATACATTTTCTAATCAAGCCAAAACACTATGTAAATTGAAAGAAACTGAATTTATAGAATTTATAGCTTTAAATTATATGAGAGATGGAAAAAACTATAAACAAAAGATTAAGAGGGACCTATTATAGAGTTTTGGAGCCTACTACCTAGGACACCAGTGTATCACGCAGATGTCTATGCATCACGTTATAGTTTGTATGATGCTAAAAACTAGAATTTCAAAGTTTGTCCTTGATAATCGTACCTAGCCTACACATGAATCAGTAACAAAATATTGAGAATATGTCCAAATAATAACAAAAATAAAATTGAGGAAACCTAATCTATTTATTTGAAAATAAGTAACAAAATAACAAGAGGAAGAAGAAATTCACAAAATGCTTGTGTGTTTTGAAATCTTCTCCATGAAATCTATACGCTACAAAGAGACGAAAAACTAGGGTTGTTGGGGAGCTTGCCTTCAAGTCAAGCCCCTATGTAGGTCTTCTAACCTCCTTGGATAGACGATATAGTAATAATGGAGAAAAACAAGTGTGTTCTCTCAATCTTAAGTGCATCTAAGAAAAATTACAACAATCACAATAGATATACTATTAATAATAAAGCTATAGTCCATTCAAGCCAAGAAAACTACTGTGTATGGTAGAAATGAAGGAAATGGAGGAACCCACGAAGTGCTTTCTACACACAAATGGATTAACATAAATAAAATAACAAAAGAGAGGGAAAATGGAGCTCAATCACCTCAAGAAATGAATACGAATGCTACACAACCAAGAACAAGGCCCAAGAAAGAGCCTAATAGGAGATAGAGGTTCCAAAAACCCCACAAAGATGACAAATATTGAGAAAGTTGTAACAAGAATGCTATAGAGTGTCCAAGAATGAGTGAGAGCCAAGAGAGAGTGCAAGAAGATCACAATCATTTTCTCAAAGGATCCAAAATGTAAGAGTTGGAGGGAAGAATAGGAAAGGTAGGTCAAAATGATTAGTTCAAACATGACAAAGGCATTACACAAAATCACACACATTAGGGGAAATTTGTATAAAAATGGACTTCGTAAAAAACTCTTAAAAAGAAAAAAAATTATATAATATAAATTACTTAAATATAAATAAATATAAAGCACTTAATTATATGAGTTAAGTGGGGCACATATTTCTATTATAATTCCTTAAAAAACTCAAGTTCATTTTTCTTTTTTATATTATTTATTTTCTTGATTTATTTTTTCTTTGAAAATTCTTAAATTTTTAAGTTATGCTTTAAAAGCTAAACTTTCTAATTTTAAAACTCAAATTCACTTTTCTAAAATATAAATAAATATTTATTAAAAACTCAAATTCACTCTTGTTTTTTCTTATTATTTTTCTTAATTTATTTTCTCTTTAAAAAATCTTAAAGTTACATTTGAAAAGCTACACTTTCTAATTTTAAAACAAGCTCTTGTTTAAGTTTAAATTTAAGTTTAATTTTTTGAACACATATAAAAAGTAAAAATAATATTATACAATAGTTTTTTATTTTCCTTTTTTTAAATATAAATAATATTTGTTATCTTTTTTATTTTTTTATTTTTTTCTCCAAAGAAATGTTTTTCTTGCTTGGTAAACTATTGTCTTGGGGGCAGTTCCCTTTGCATTAATATTAATAGTAATACAAAATTTCATTACATCTCTCTACAAGAAAATAGAGGAAGAAAAACTAGGTCTATTCATCACCCTGGACTGAACTATCTATTATAAACCTTCATCTAACTAATACAGTCTATTGCCACCTTATATCTTCTATCTTCTCTATCTATATCAAAGTTTCTCATACATAAACCAAAGAAAAAACTAAGAATCATGCGTCTGAGTCCACCTGGGAGCAGAAATCCAAGAAATCTTGCATCCATTTATATCCTTCTGTCTTCCATGTCACCTTCTTCAGGAAGCCCACACCCATAGTAGCCCGATGTTTCCTCTCCTACTCCCCTCTAGCCCTTGAAACCCTCACACAAGGATGCCACTCCACATTATCTTCAGCTCCATTCACCGTATGGAAGTTTGTAGCTATAGGGACCAATACCCGGTCTTGCCACTGCCAACACTTCGTCCAAGCCCACTTCCTAGTCCTTGAAAATAAATTCTCTAACGAAATCCGCTATGTCCTCCTTCCTCTCTCTAATGTCTAACAGCAAGCCCACAAACATTGCCACCACATCTAAATTGACCATGTGTTTGGTCACCTCTTTCATATACTCGTCCCCTAAAATATATTCAATAGTGAACAAAATTATTGTGCTCTTGGTCTTAAAATCTTCATCATTCTCTGCTCTGAAATCCCTCCACAGAAAGCCATTTGCCTTTTAACTCCCTTCAAAAGAATTGGTGTGTCCATTGTCCTTCCCCTCTTTCTCTCCATATAGCTAATGGGTAACAAAGAGAGTCTTAATTCCACGAGATATAACTATCCCTCCTGTTCTACAAGCTTCCATTTTGATTTTTGTTCATTCGCCAACTCTTTGCATGTATGAAGCCTTGCCCAACTCTTCCTTATGATTGCAAAACAACTCGACCAAAACATCCTACACAGGATTTGATTTATCTATTTAACTCCCAAACTATTTCTTCTTCCCGTTCAATCATTTCATTAGACAAGAGATCTACTTCCTTATTAATTTCTCTATATACATGATTTATGGTGTATTCTTCCAAACTATTTAAAATATCCAAGGCTTCCTCCAATAGCAACTTGAATTTCCAATTTCTAATTTTCTACCTCCTGATTGCATTGACCACAAGCTAAGAGTCACCCTCAATCTCCACCCTCTTGAGGCCTAACTTCTCATAAATTTGTAATTCTAGGATCAAAGCTTCAAATTCGATCATGTTGTTAGTTCCCAGTTTGAGATGCTTAGAAGCCTTGCCCACTACTATTCCTTTCCAATCCTTAATGACGCAACCTACACCTGATTCTCCCGGGTTGCCTCTTGAGGCACCATCAAAGTTGAGTTTCAGCCAATCCTCCTTAGGTGAAGACCACCTAGCCTCCATTCTTCTTTTTGCCTCAACACCACCAACCCCATTAATAGGGGTTCTCCAAAGAAATGTTTTTGATAATGATAAGCGGCAAAACAAGGGTGTCGATCCCTTTAACAAGATTACAAAAAGAGGGCAGCAAATAGGGGTTAAACCCACAACAACCACAGACCAAAGAAGAAGGCCACAACAATACAACAATAGCCAAACAGAAAGAGACCAACTACCCAAAAAAGGCAACCCGAATAGTGCACTAGCAGCTCACTAACAACAGAAAACCCAGATCGGGGATCTAAACAACAGCAAATCTTGAGCAAGCAAATCTAAAACCCTTAGGCCTAGGGCATAGCTCCCTGATAGATTTGGGGACCCCCTTCTTTCTACGCTGAACCACAGACCAAGAAACCTCAAATTCAAAGTCCTTAGAGCGAGGTGAGAGGGGGGGATCCTCCTGGGCCTCAACAGCCAATGACGGCGCCAACGAAACCAAACTAGAAGAAGGCACAGTTGGGAGAGTGACCAAAGTAACAGAAAAAGGAGTGCAACCTGGAGCCCCAGAGAGCAGAGTTGACAAGTCTGAAGTAGGTAATATTGAAGGAATACCCAAAGCTGAAACAAAAGTGAACCGGTCAAGAGTAGTAGGAGCTAAGGTGGGATCTAAAGGAGGAACAAAAAAATCTAGCAAAGTCGTGGGGTTAGTAGCAGCCTCCACCACCCCCACCGAAGTAGCCTCAAGAGGGATCTCTTCCTCCTGAGAGGAAACATCGCCACAAGATGAACCATCCTCTTGGGAAGCACTAATAGTCAAGTGGTCCACAAGAGCATCCTTCCACCAAGTTGCGGTGGTTTTATGATGCGATAGAGGACCACTAGTAGCCATGTGGCCAATAGCGAAGCAATGCCGACATCTGAAGGGGATACCTTCATAATCCAGCAGTTGTTTCAACGACCGATCCCCTACCATCAAAATGTCTCCAAAAAGGGGTTTGGAGGTGTCGATGTCTACTAAAATATGGGAAACCGTGGAGTGATCCATGAAAGAGATAGTAGAAAATACTTTTAGAAACTGACCGATGGAATTACCAACGCCCTCATAGCAAGAATCCTCCCAAAACTAGAGGGGGAGGTTTCGGAGACGCACCCAAATTGGCTTGATATTAAGTGGCTCAGTAAGGGGGTTAAATGCAAGAGTCCATGGTTTAATGGACAGAGAATATTCCCCCCACATCCAGACCTAACCATCGAGCACTACATCTCACTGCTCAGAAGAAGAAAAAGTCATGATGAAAAAACCCCAAGCACTGGGGAAGAGCTCAATCTTTATGGCAATCAATGGCTTCTAGGACTCCAACACCCAATTGTGAAGGTCGGCCAGAGAGGGCCACAGTCCATTAAACCTGCAAATTACTCCTGTATTGTGGTAAAACTCTTCATTTTCAGCAATCTCAGGGCCACACATCACAACAGGAGAAGAGCAGGCACAAGGGAGAGGCCAGAATCCCCTACCCTCCCCCCCGAAGCACGATGAACACCCGAACTAGCAACTGCTGCAAAAGACCGTCTAGGGCCAATAGGGGCACGCAGCCCAGGAGAGGGCACACCAGTCCCAGCCACTGCCTATACCCCCAATGAACCATTGTTTCCATTTTCCTTAGGAATTTTGTCCCGGTCTGAGGGATCAATCATCCCCTCCAGAGAAATGTTATTATGAATATTTGTTAACTTTTTTTCTTTCTTTCTCTAATAATTTTTTAATTTTTCATTCTACAAGTACAATTTGTAGATAAATTTAAAATATTTATTCAGATATTTTTTGGTTTTAAAATTTATATTTAATGGCTGGCCTGAGTGTGTTAACAAAAACTCTTACTTTTTACCTTAAATTTGACAGCAATTTACATGTCAAAATATTGATATTTAATAATAAATATAATATAAATCCAAAATAAGCATGGTCTAAAAACAAAGATATGTTGTCATCAAAGATATTAATTTGAGATATTTTTTAATTTATATTTTGATTTGTTAATTTGACATGTTTTTTTATTTGTTAATTATAGTTAGAAAAATTGATGGACATAGGGTTGAGTCAAGATATAGACCTTAAATAATTATCTAAATATAAATAAAAATTTATAATTAAATTATAATTTTTTTTGCATATCACATTCAATACACAAAATAAAAAATGTAGATTAAATATAATATGCCTCCATATATATAGTAAATAAAATAGTTCTAATGTAAAATAAAATAACCTATAGATTTATTTAAAATATCTATACTAGTTTATATATACATAAATTTATGGTTTGATATATTTATGAATTAATATATTTATAATTTTATATATTATATAGAAGGCCTCTCAACAACAATTATAAATTAAAATATATTATTTATAAATATATATTTTTAAATTATAAATAATATATGTATTAATTATAAATCATAAATCATACACATATATATTAATATTATAAAAAAAAAAACCTATATAAAAAAAATAAAGAAGGTGAGGTACAAATTCTTTAATTTTATGTAGCTTCTTTAATTTTTAGTCAAATTTTAAATTTTATTTTATTTTATTTTATTTTAAAGTCATTTTATTGTAAATATAAAACAATAACTTTTTAAAAAATTAAATAATATATATGTGTATATATTAATATTAATATTTTTTAAAAATATTTCAAGTGTACTTGCATAAGTGCATATTAATAAATAAAAATTTAAAAAGTTAGCTAGAGATTCTTTAAGTATTGGCTTCTTTATTTTAATTTAATTTCTTTAATTTAATTTAATTTTATATGAGTTATAATTCTTTAATTTTTTATATTAATATATATACATATAAAAATATATATTAGTTCCTATCATAGGTAGGAGACTACAGTTTTCATGTCTCTAAATGTGCATTTCTTGTCTCTGGGAAATGTGCATGATCAAATATTTGAAGTTTGACTATAGTCTAATTTTTAATTTTTCAGGGGTTGCAGCGACTTTCACATGTAGGGTTTGGCCATGAAATTTATCTGGGATTTTTTATTATAGCCAGGGAATGTATCTGGGGTTTTTTATTGCATAAGACAACACTTTCACCTACAGCGATTGGGCAGTGAATTTTCATGGGTTTTTTATTGCACAAAATAGAGAAATGGGCGTCAAGGTTGCATGGATTTGGACATGTCTTCTTGTCAGTTGGAGGGTTTTTTTAAGGAAAGGTGTGGATACACATGTCTCTCATCTAGAACAAGTGTCCCACTTTCCCTACTACTCCTAGTAAAGTACAAGGAAATTGTATTCATATGCTATGTGTGTGACTTGGCGAGATTGACTGGATTGGATTTAGTAGATTATGATAGTGAGCTGCACTCTCTTTTGTGCTTTTGATGGAAGCAGAGGTAGTGAAGGTGCATAGTCCTTTGAATTTAATTCTATGCAAGGTAGGGTTTTAATTTTCATCTTCCAAATACTAGATTCATTGGTAATATTGATGCTAATTGATTTCTTGGTTTGCTAACATAGAAAATATTAGCAATAGGCTACCTAAAAGAGGAGACTGAGTGGTAATGGCAGCTGGTGTGGATGGATTCTCAAACAAAACAATCTCATACCCATCCCCATATTGATTCATGTCTAGTGTCATTAGCTGCTAAAACGTGCCTCCAACACTTGCTCCTCCCTTGCTTATGGAGGCATAGATGTGATTTTATTGGAAGTGATCTTGTGATTGCATGCACATTGCCTAATTTTGGGAAATTGGGGTTTAGTCTTACATGCCTCGTTTGTCTACTAAGCCTTATTTTTATTTGTTTTTCAACAAATCCATTTTGAATATATCTAGAAATGATTGTGTTCTATGAGGTTTTTATTTTTAAATTTTAAAATGCCATGACAGCTCACGGCCCCTTCATGCCTATTAGAGGATTTCCAATGCTCCCATTTTAGTGCACATAGTGAAGATACTATAAAGGCTGTGTAATTTGGCTTTACAATTGTTGATTGCATATGTCTGGAATTTCCTAAAGTCTTTTCAACAAATCCATTTTGTGCATATTCTATGATCATGGTATTTCATGAGATCACATTTCTTTGAAGCATTCGATTTAACAATCCCTAGTCCTTGTGTATGCCTCTACATATCACTGTAATGACAAACCTTGTGCAAGTGCATTCGATTGTTCTTTCATGGATCTTCAAGCTTTGTTCCAAAGCTCCCATTTTGGCATAGGCTAGGAGTATGCTAGGTGTGAGGGGGAAATCTGGTAAATCAAATCAATGAAACATGAAACCCAAACATCTACAAAATATGAAGATAAAGGAAGATAAAAAATAATGAAAAACAATGATACCTTCACCTTTTACCTTTCGCCTTATGTAGCTCGCCTATCTCTCTTTGATCTTGCTAATAAAAACCCTCAGAAGCTTTTGCTTGCTTGCTTGTTTGAAGATGACAAAGAGTGAATGGCTGTGATACTTGTGTATTTGAAGATGAGCTTCAAATACAGAAATGGATTATGAATGAGGATGCTCAAATGGGAGTAGGGGTGCCAAAGGCGTGCCGATATCTTTGCAGCATAAGTTTACACAAAATCTAGATATGAAATGAAGAGAAGAAGGTTGTATTTATAGAAGAGAGTGAGGGAAGATCAATGGTTGAGAAGAAAAGAAGGAATCAACAGAGGAGGCTTGTTGAGGAACGTGCAACCAACAGAAGGACACATGTCATTCCAAAAGCAACTTTGTTTGAGTTAACTCCTCTCTTGACGAGGATGAGATTTGATTTTCTTAAATTAGAATTTATTTTTCTAATTTAAGAGAAGATTTGCTTTAGAAGATGCTTTAAAAGTGATTTTGCTTTTGTAACTCGGAGTTTTGCTTTTGTGTGACAAGAGGAAAGTTATTTTTGAAAAATAAGAATGATTTTTCGAAGAGATAAGAAAGCATAATTAAATAAAAGATTTATTTAATTATTTTTGTGGATATTTGAGAAGAATAAATAAAATATAAAAATATATTTTATTTTGTGAGGATTTTAGATTTTATTTAAATAAAATTTGCTTTTTATTTAAATTAGGAAGAATAAGAGATCTTAATTAAATAATTAAAATTATTTAATTATTTTAGATGAATGAAGCTGGTGTAAGTGATTTTAATTAATTAAATAAATGTGTTTATTTAATTAAATGGGAGGAAGTGAACCACATAAATAAATAAATTTATTTATTTGTTGGTAGAAGCATACGAAGGATGAAATAAATATTTAAAATATTTATTTAAGCAGAGTCATGTCAATTTTAGGTGTATACATTTTGCCCCTCTTTGATGCAATGTGTTTTATCACGTTGTTTCAAAGAATAAGAATTTTTGACAGTGATACATGCCCCAGTTTGCCCCTGGTGCAAGTTTAACGACAGGATGCCCCCTCGGGAGATTGGACGGGAAGAAGACAGAAGGGCATGAGACGGACAAGCTCATGAAGAAGAAGGTGAAGAACGGGTTAGGGCAGAGAAAAATGGGATATGGTTTGGATAAAACGACATGGGAAGTAGCCACAAACGTCATGCAGTCAGGTATGGGTCATTTGCTATATATAGGAGTTGGGTCCACATATTCTATTCATTTGTACACTTGTCCATAATTGATTTGTCCTCTAGAGAGCTTAGGAGAGCATGGCAACCAGAGAGTTGGATATTCCGCACGAGGAGCATCGGTTTGAGAGGATTTGACGATTCGATCAGCCAGTAGAGGCAAGACCCTTGGTATGCGCTTCTTCAAAACTTGACAAAAGTTAATTTTTATGCATATTAATGGCTAGGGAATCCAACTAAGATAGATGCACAAAAACACCCATTTTGCGCATATGCACGTCAAAATGGCGAATGCGTTGCGAAATGGCGCATTTACACTGCGAAGTGGTGTATGTGTCCCTTTTGCGCATTTGAGTCATGAATGTGCGCATTTGTCACAATTGTGCATTTGAGCGATGAACATGCACATATGTCTGGAAGTTGTGCATTTGACTCCTGAATAGGCGCATTTGACAGAGTTGCGCATGTGAGTCATGAAATGGCACATTTGTCGGGAAGCTATGCATTTGATATGGGAAGTGGCGCATGTGCCAGAATGGTGCATACGCGTCAGAAAGTGGCGCATTCATGGTGAATTGGTGCTTTTGGTATGAAACGGCGCATTCGCCACCTGGATTGCACATTTGCACTTTAGGAAAATCAGTTGACTTAACGAAATTAACCCAATTGGCATCATGATCGATGCGTCAATTGATTAGCGATCTCTGAGATTGCTGAGAATCTAGTCAAGAGATGATATGATGTTTTGATTAATTTGATATGTTAAGCCAATGATAGGATAGCTTGATTGCTTTGAGTAGGTCTGATATGGATATGGATTTCACTGATGGTATGTGTTACTTAGTTGCAGGAGGACATTCGAGACGTTCTTACATCGCGTGGGCAATTTCTGTTGCCATTGTTACAGCGATATATGCTGACCGAGCTGGAGTGGGAGGCTCTAGGTGCTATGGGTTTGTATCATGTGCTCTTCATGCCTGAGGTTCGCATGAACCGAATGATGGTGACTGCAGCTGTGGAGCGATTCCACAGCGAGGATGGGACCTTCCATCTTCCGATGGGGGAGATGGCCATTACTCTGGAGGATGTGTATCAGATTCTGCACCTCCCTATTCAGGGAGAGTTGGTTGAGTATGAGTCATAGCGTGACGCTGGGCTAGAGGAGTGCAGGCATGTTTTTGATGATCCTGACTTGGTGGGGGAGGAGATCTCATGGCAGGACATGCATGACGACTATGATTACTTCTCGGGCATAGTGAATAGTGACTGGACTGATCGGTGGCATAGTATGCCCCGATAGGAGAGCGCATGGCTTCCCCATTAGCTGGGGACAGGTGCTGGAGAGTATGGTCACAGACGGGACCTGGTATGCTTGGGGTGTGTGCGTGCTTGCACACCTATACAAAGATATGCATCAGGCAGTGTACCACCAAGGCTCTGGTTTATCAGTAGGCTCGTCTCTCTTATAGTTTTGGTTGTGGGAGCACATTGCTATCACACGGCCGATATGTGTTTTTCACAGGCAGAGGGGTGAGCCCTACAGTTATGGCTATGCAGGTGTGATTTCCCAGCACAAGCTGGGGAAGCTTGAGTACTGGAGGCATGCCTTTGATGGACTAGATGCAGTTGTCTAGCGGCCGTATATTGACTGCGAGGTATGGGATGACGAGGTAGATGAGCTGCCTTATTGCTTCCAAACGAGATGGCTTATTGGCAGGACTCGGTACATTTTGGAGCGGTAGATTATCAGCCGAGTTCAGAGACAATTTGGCCGTGTACAGGGTAGACCACAGGGCGAGGCACGTTTTGCTAGGACTCACGCAGAGAGGTATAGGTGGGGTCCTATGGTATATTACGAGGAGGCATTGGCTGATTTCCAGCAGATTCCTTATGCAGCCTGGCCGATGAGGAGAGACATAGTAGATGCTGGCATGACGCCAGACTATGAGGAGTGGTTCGCGGCGCACCCATTCCTGAGATATTCAGGGCCAGGAGAGTTGGCTCCTCATATTGACGAGGAGGATGCAGATGGTGTGGGTGTAGCTGGCAGGGGGAGGGGAGGACGGAGGAGGAGGAGGAGAGATCTAGGAGATGATGGGAGAGCGAGATAGAGGTAGAGGGTCGAAGAGGGGCTCATGGGTCAGCAGGTAGTTGGACAGGCACAGGTCCAGGGGCTAGTTCAGCCAGAGGTAGTACAGAGACAGGTGCCGCCACCGCAGCAGGTGGCACAACCGATACATGGACAGGTGTCAGCGCGGCAAGTGGCATAGGCAAAGCAGGTTCCACAACCTGATGTGCATCAGCAGGTTATGGTCTCACTATAGAGCCAGATTAGGCAGTTGAGGGCTCATCTGAGAGCAACAAAGTAACGGAGAGAGTCAGATGTGACTCGGATATCCGAGTTGATGAGGGAGAGAGATGCAGCCTTAGCTAGCATGCGGGCTATGAGGTCAGAGAGAGATGCAGCTGTGATGGCCATGGGCATAGATGGGACTTCCAGTTTTTTGGTTTCACAGGTGTAGCAGGCACAGGCACAGGTGGTCCAGGTGCAGGGTGAGCTTACTAGAGCTCAGGCACAGGCTCAGTATTATAGAGGTTTATATCACGGAGCTGTGTCAGTAGAGCATCGTGCCCCTAGCTTCAGGAGCCAGTCAAAGGGATTCCAGCGGGCAAGTGGTTCTCAGTCTGTAGGCTCAGTGAGGGGTCCCCAGCAGTCAGGGGGAGGCAGAGGAGAGGCCAGTGCAGGGAGTAGTATTCCACGATAGCAGAGTTAGTCAAACCCGGATACTTGTACCATTTTTTATTGTATCGTAGCACATTTGCGATAGAGGGCTGAGATAGCCGATATATGTACTTTTATTCTGACACATGTATCACCATTTGTTGTATACATTTATGACATGACTCTGAGATGGGATAGAGATTGTGATATATTGTACATTTGGACATGGGTTTGATGTTTATGTGATGATTTTGTTGTTTCCTGATCTATATGCATGGGCTATATATGTGATGCTTTGATATTTATATGTTATGGATGCATCTTATCTTATGATGTGTTATATGTGATGCATACTAAATGAATGATTTTGATTTATGCCAATGCTAATGTGGATGGATATGATTATGCAGTTCTATATGTATGTGACCTATATTTTTTATTTTCTTTGGATATGATATATGGATGCACATGTGTGTGGATAACCTAATGTATGTATGCAAAATGATTTAATCATGTGGATGACTATCTCATATGATGTGATATGCAACTTATATGCTATGTTTTTGAAATGTCCAAATGTACTCAATCGACACAGGTGATGACATAGAAGGAAGAAGAGATGAAGAAATACTGACTTTCATTTGATATACTACAGGATTGATTTATGGCATGGATGATATGGATTTACTGGATATGAGATGGATACGGATGTGGATTTGCCATCTTTGCAAGGCTTTTTTCTTTCATCATTGGGCACTTTGTGGTATTTTTCACATTTTGAAATGTTGTAAGAAAATACAAGCATCTAGGTATAATTAGACCGAGATGACCTGAGTATGTCTTTCATGGATTTTGATATAGCAAGTTGATACAAGCATCTAGTCAAACTTGAATCTAGATGACCTGAGTACTTCTTGCGTGGTAACAGACAAGGATTTCCCTATTTTATGTTTAGACCTCGGAGTCCTCGATGATCTTTTGTTGATCATGTCGTTAGACGAAAGTCGTCACATTACTAAGGTTTAATCCACAAGCAGCAGACAAAGAAAACAATTATGCCCCCATCATAGCATCTCTAGCTTTTGGCATCCTTGAGTAGCATAGGAGACATAATGACAAAAATACAAGACCTTGTAAATTAACCTGTTGACAAAACTTCTTTGCATTAGATGTGTCTTTTGCCATAATTGATACATAATCATTTTTATTGGTTTGACACGGTGCTGCGCTTTGTTTAGGACAGGCTAATGCTTTGAGTCAAGGACTTTTGTTGTTGGGTAGCTTGCTTTGCTGCTGTTTGTTTGCCTAGTGAAAGGTATCACAATCCTTATTGGTATCCTCTTAGAACAGTGGCATTCAATAATCCAAATCCGTAACTAGGTCAAGGAGTTGCCCCCAGTTTAGACAAGGATCGACTTATTATGAGTGAGATGACAGACAGACAAGGAGAGACAGACCCTAAGGGACTGACCTAGTGCCTCGGGGGCTCATTACTAAATGTCCTTGCCTACGTGACGACGCAGAGGCAATGTAGTTCAGGGAAAACCATAGCGGACCTAAGACCTAGGCGATGGCAAAGTGGTGCGGAAATAGCACGAACTCAGATTGACAAAAGGACTAGATATGGGACCAACGGGACAGTGGAGTGGAGAGAAGTAGAGCCTCGGGGGCGCATTGAGAATGGCCTTGCCTACATGATAACTTAGAGGTGACGTAGTTTGACAATGGTTCAAAGGACTGGGTCAAGACGGATGATATGAAGGACACAAGAGATATGAAGTCGAAACAGATGGAGGAAATGGTTTGTCGCAGATAGCGCCTGTTTACCAGGTTTTCACCACTTTCTTTTATTTGCACAAGAAGCCAAAAGTACACATGACGCCTGTTTGCTAGGTTTTCACCATGGTACCTATCCTAGGCACCTGTTTGCCAGGTTTTCACCGTAGGATGATTTTTTTGCTATTTTCTCAATTTTTTTGATTTTTTTGTTCTATTTTTTATCACTTTTTTTATTTTTTTGGATTTTTTCAGGACTCCCTTACATTGGGGTTTTCAGGTATAGAACTTGCGAAGGTGCATGCTATTGATAGGATCATCGAACGGTTCACCTTCAGATGTAGCCAATTGATATGCCCCCGATCCATAAGCTGTGATGACGACATAGGGACCCAGCCAGTTAGGTTCAAACTTTCCTTTCTTTTCTCTATCTTGCTGATTTATGGGATTTTCTCTTAGGACTAGGTCACCAACTTGGAAGATTCGGGGCTTGACTTTGTGATTGTAGCTTCTGAACATGCATTGCTGATATGCTTTCAGGTGGTTAAAGGCCTGTTGCCTTCGCTCTTCAAGCAGCTCTAATTCCTAGAGTCTGGTTACTCTGTACTCTTCATCTGATATGAGGCCTTTTAATGCGACTTGCAAGGATAAGATCTTAACTTCAATGGGCAAGATAGCTTCAGATCCATAAACTAGGGAGTATGGTGTTGCACCTGTGGGTGTGCGAATGCTTGTGCGGTAGGCCCACAGTGCGGGATTCAGTTGGACATGCCAATCACGGCTGGCATCATTGACAATCTTCTTTAGTATTTTCAGAATGGTTTTATTTGATGCCTCAGCCTGGCCGTTGCCTTATGGGTAATAGGGGGTTGAAAAGCAGTACTGGATGTGGAATTTGTCACATAGTTCCCTAACATCTTAGTTTTTGAAGGGTCATTCGTTATCCGTGATAATGGACGAAGGGACACCATAACGACAAATGATATAGTTTAAGATAAATGAGGCGATCTGTTTTCCTGTGATGTTGGCTAAGGGCACAGCTTCAATCACTTCGTGAAGTACTATGTGGCAATGATTATGAATTTATGGCCGCTTGAGGAAGGAGGGTGAATCTTGCCCACTAAGTCAAGTCCCCACTGACAAAAAGGCCAAGGAGTTGTTAATGGATGTAGCTCATGTGTTGGTGCATGTATCAGGTTCCCATGGATTTGGCATTTTTTGCATTTCTTTACAAACTGATAGGAGTCTTGTTCCATAGTTGGCCAATAGTACCCCATGCGGATGAGTTTCTTGGCTAGGGTAGGGCCACTAGAGTGAGCCCCGCATTTCCTGTCGTGTATTTCGCTTAGAGTAGTTTGATATTCCTCTCTATCTAGACACCTAAGGAGAGTACCATCGAGACCTCGGTGATATAGGGTGTTTGCAACAATGGCATATCGGGATGCCTGTCAGATGAAGGTTCTTTTTTGGTTGCTGGAAAGGTCAAGTGGGAGGGTATTCTCTTTTAGGTAGGCAAATATTTTACCATATAGAGGGGAATCAGCTCCTACGATGTTGCATATGATATGGGATTCTGGGGTATTGTATGTAGGATAGGATACTGGCTCTACTAAGAACTCATATCGTGTTTGATGACCTGGAATGTCGAGGAGAGATGCGATTGTAGCCATTGCGTCTGTAGCTTTGTTCTCGATCCTTGGTATCTGTTCGAATGATATCTTGACGAAATATTCTTTGAAGTCATCTACCATTCATTTGTAAGGAATCAGTTTCTCATCCTTCATTTGGTAGTCGTCATTTACTTGGTTGATGACCAGTTGTGAGTCACCATAGACTTGAAGTTCCTTGATGTTCCACTCAACTGTTAGCTTGATACCGATGACCAGAGCTTCATATTCTGCTACATTGTTAGTGCAAGGGAACATTAATCTGTATGACTTTGGAATAGTGTCGCCATTAGGTGTGATTAATAAAATACCTGCCCCCGATCCATGTTGAGTGTAGGAGCCATCAAAGTACATTTTCCAGTTTGTTGTGTTGACGTGGAAGATAGACTCATCTAGAAATTCAAAGCTCAGAGGGTTGTCATCCGTTAAAGGTGCATCTGCTAGTTGATCTGCAAGCACTTGTCCTTTTATCGCTTTTCTATCCACATATTCAATCTCAAACTTGCTGAGAAGCATGACCCATTTTGATAATCTACCTGTTAAGGCAGCCTTGTTGAGTAAGCATTTTAGTGGATCAATCTTTGCCACCAGTTTAACAGTGTGTGACAGCATGTAATGTCTCCATTTTTGTGAGGCAAATACAACAGCTAGACATGCTCTTTCTATTGGTGTGTATTGCAATTCGTATCCGACGAATGTTTGACTAATGTAGTAGATAGCCTGTTCTTTTCCATCATAGTTTTGTTGAGCAAGGAGAGCTCCTAGAGCCGTTGGTGTAGCTGAGATATATAGTAATAGAGGCTTGCCCTAAATTTGTGGCATTAATACTAGTGGCTTCATTAGGTATTCCTTTAGATGTTGAAATGCCTGCTCACATGACTCGTTCCATTTGAAGGGTACATTTTTGTGTAGCAGATGAGAGAATGGGTGGCACTTGTCTACCAGTTGGGAAATGAACCATCTAATAGACTATAGTTTGCCCTGTAGGGATCTCAATTGAGTCAAATTTTTAGGAGGTGGCATCTCCATTATGGCCTTCACCTTAGCGGGATCAACTTCGATACCATTTGCAGACACTATGTATCCCAGTAGTTTTCCTGATGTAACCCCAAACACACACTTTTTTGGATTAAGTCGCACATTGAATTGTTCCAGTCTGTCAAAGATCTTGTCTAGTACTACTAGATGTCCTTCTCTTGTGAGAGACTTTGTTGGAATGTCATCGACGTAGTCTTCCATTATAGTATGCATCATATCGTGGAATATCGTTGTCATGGCTCTCTGATATGTTGCCCCAACATTTTTCAGACCAAACGGCATAACACACCAACAGTAGGTGCCCCAAGGACATGTGAAGGCAGCTTTGTGTTGGTCTTCAGGTGCAATCTTTATCTAGTTGTATCCCGAGAAACCATCCATGAGTGACAGCATAGTGTGTCCTACCGTAAGATCAACAATCATCTTTATGTTGGGCAGGGGGAAGTCATCTTTGGGACAAGCTTTGTTCAAGTCTCTAAAATCATTGCAAATTCTAACCCTGCCATCTGGTTTGACCACTGGTACTATATTCAAAACCCATTCAGGATAGTCTATAGGCCTGATAAATCTGACGTCTAACAGCTTCTTTAGTACTTCTTTCACCATGAGGGCCATATGTGGATGCATCTTTCTGAGTTTTTGTTTGACTAGTTTAGCTCCCGGAGCTAGAGATAAATGATGCATGATAAGATTTGGATCTAGCCCTGGCATGTCAGTGTATGTCCATGCAAAGTTGATCTGTTTTCTTTTGAAGAAATCCATAAATGCTAGTTTTTCATGTTCTGTTAGAGCCTTTGCCATGTGGACCATTCTGGGATTATCACCTGTGTTGACATTGATTGCTTCTGTTGGTTCTATCAAGATCAACGATCTCTCCTGATGTGTAAGATTGGGGAGAGGGTCAAGCCTTCCATCCTTCGGTGCCTCAGAGAGGTTTTCACCATTGGATACGTCTTTATTTTTACTATTTTGATGATCTAACACTGCCGCAGAGCAATTTTCACTGTTAGATCGTTCTTTTATTTTGATGTTTTTATGATTGAAAGGCTTGGTGCTCTCTCCAAAATAGACCTTCTCGTTGAGTTCAATAGTGTAGCCAGCTCTATGGTCTCCTGCAGGTATGTGATCTCTAAGCTTAAGGTAATCGATGATTGCGTCATCGTTTTCGAAGGTGTCTAGTTCAGGGGTGGTACCTTCAAGGTCCCAGTCGATAAGTTTAGGGTGCACTAATGGTAAGAGATCATTAGGTTGGTCTCGTTCAATGGCATTGATGGTTAGGAAAGAGTTATTGAAGGAGTGGACAAAGTCCACGATGGTACTCTGTATTAGTGGGTCCGTCAAGGGGGGAAACATTCCTTCCTCACGATTTTCACTATTGTTGTTATGCGGGTTAGACTCTAATGACCTAGCTCTTCGACCTTATCTCTCGTTGGCATGGGTTGGGTCATACTCATGGACAACGTCAATATCCTTTTCGTCACAAGACATCTCAAAGAGGCTATCCCATTCATACTCGTTAGAATCAGTTTCGCTCCCCAGTTGCATTCACTGAATTTGTTCAACTAGATTACTAGTAGAGGTTTCTGGTTGTTTGCCTTTGTTCTTGTTAGTTCTGTTGTTTCTTGGTGCTCCAGTGTAGCCTAGCCCTATAGTGTCTCGGGCTATTAAGGTATGAGGTTGGATGGGTTCAGTGATGCCATCCTTTCTTGATCCAAGTGGACCGTGTCCTTCATACCCCATTCTCTGTAGCATTTGGTAGCCTTGACCATATTGTTCTGTTGGTATAGTGTGATGACCATGTTGCGTAGAGGAACTACCTTCATCCTTGTATAGCCACTGTAGGATATCTTTTTCATCACTTTCATCTTCTAGGTTTCCCCATTTCACAAATGGTCCTTTGGTTGGCTTCTCTATTGTGGGTGTTTTTAAGATAGGTCTCCCATAGGATCGAGGAGATAGAGGTAGTTGTGCCAAGCAAAGGGACTGAGATATCGTGTACTCACCCAATCCTTTATCTTTGAGTTGGAGTTTAGGTTGAGGTGCCCCTGAAGAAGAAGCAAGTGTAGCTGGGTCAACATGAGAGGAGGAAGAAGCAGAGGCACGGTTATTGGGGATTACCACTTCTGGTTTGGGCTAAATGGAGTTGCAGTATTGATAGGGGTTAGGATCACCTTGGATGGTGATCTCTTGTCCTTCATGCGGGAACTTGATACATTGATAGTATGTAGAAGGTATTGTTTTCAAAGCGTGGATCCATGGTCGCCCAAGAAGAATGTTGTATGCTAGCTCCATGTCAAGGACTTGACAAGCTACATCTTTCACTATGGGGCCCACCCTGATTGGTAGGGTAACAATTCCTTTAGACATTCTTTCTTTCTCATCATAGGCTTTTATGGTGATTTTCTTTTCAGATCTGTAGCCTTCTCTGAAAACCCCAATGTAAGGATTAGCTTCAATGTGCAGATATTCAAACCAGCCCCTCCATCGATTTGGACTCTTTTGATCTTGTGCTTATGTGTGAAAGCTTCAATATGGAGGGAGGCATTATGGGGTTGAGTGATAGACATATCATCCTTCTCAGTGAATGATAGGGAGTGTGGTGAAGTGATGTGACCGACCATAGTTTGGAATTGCTCTTCAGCTAGATTCGTGGGAACGGAGGCTTCTGCTAAGGCTTTCTCGAGTATGGACCTATGGGAAGGGGACAGACATAGAAGTTCCAACATGGAGATGTGTGTAGGTGTTTTGTGGAGTTGATCCACGTGTGTATGAGGAAAAATCGATTAAATCTAAACTAATAAAACCAAAAACCAATCACATAAAGTGAACCAATCTAAGTAAAAGCCATTATCATAAAATCAAAGACAAAATGAAAGCTCTTACCAAAACCTGTATTGTTCCCTTTTGGAGAAGTGTGGATTGCTCAATCAAGTTGCGAAACCATCGCTGCAACAAGCAAGTAATGTGCTCAAAGATCAATGTCAAAAGATCGTAAGGTTGCTCAATCAACGCGTTTTGTATGCTCAAAGCTCTGTTAAGTATGCTTGAGAATACAATCGAAGAGAGAGGTAATGAAGGAGATGAGAGGGGTTTATATAGGTTTCAACAGAGATCGATCAACGGTCCAGATAATTTAGAAGAATCAAAGGAGGAGAACAATTGAGGAATGTGCAACGAATGAGAAGAAGACAAGTGTCTTGCTTTCTTTTGCATGAGAGGAGTTATCAAGAATAGAAGAATGAGTTAAAGCAATTAACAGAATGTAATGATCAGTTAAGTGATTTAAAACAAGAAGAAGAGATTTGCATGAGAATTAGAAGATATTTTGCTTTATTAAATATAGAAAGCTTGAGTTATATTAGAGATAACTCAAATTTAGAAGAAAAAGTAATTTAAGTAAATAATTGATTTATTTAAATTTAGAGAAGATATTTTGGAAGAAATGATTAAATAATTAGAATTATTTAATTTAGAAAATTTGAAAGGCAAATTAAATAAATAAATTTATTTAATTGTTGTGCATGATTTTGGAAGAATGATTTTGATTTAATTAAATAATTAAGAATTATTTAATTGTAGATAAGATAGAATTTGTGATGAATTAATTAAATAATTAGGTTTATTTAATTAATGTAGATTTGATTTTTGGAAAGAGACTAATGATCTAATTAAATAATTAAAATTATTTAATGTTGGAAGAATATAGAGGAATCTGATTTAATTAATTAAATAAAGAGGATTTATTTAATTAACGTCGCGAGTATGTGATTTAGAAGAATTTGGTGAAATTAATTAAATAATTTGATTATTTAATTAACTATGAAATGCAAGTGATTCGACGACCTGGTTATTTTAGGGTGTCTACATTTTGCCCCTCTTTGATGCGATGCAGTTTCTAGCGTTGCGTCAAAGAAAATGATTGTTGAAGACATGATACGATTTTTGATGCCCCAGTGTAGGCAGTTGCCCCAGCGTAGTTAGTGTAGGGTGCCCCCTCGAGAGGAAAGACATGGAAGCAACAGAAGAACTGTGTTGACACTCGACTAGAAGATTTTGTTGGAGACAAACGAGGTTGGGTTGATGATAGATAGAAGAAATGAGATAGAAGAGAACATGAGAGAAAGACTATTGATCGATCATTGCTGGAAGACTATATAAGGCCATGGATGAATGGATGGGTAGGTGGATGAGCTTGTTGCAATGGTTTCACAAATGTTTATAAAGAGCAATCCTTATTTTTGATATAGCATGTGGATAGTTCGCCACCAAGGTATAAAAGACCAAGGTGCAGTAATATCCGAGTGCGTGGACATTGACCCTGCAAGCAAGCGGTTTGAACTTAGATCCCTTAGACATAATATGACCTTGTTGGTACATGTGAATGAGCCATAGTCTTGAACATAAAATAAACTTCAATACATGCAAATGCAAGAAGAATTATTAAATATGTAAGATGCTAGGTCGTAACACACACAAGATAAATAGAATGCTAAGAAAGATGCTAAAGATCATTCCTCAAACATGGCACACAAAAAGCAATGACTATGCCCCCAATCTACACTACATTGCAACATACCAAGATTATAGAAAAATCAAGGTATCCTTGAATAGGTATTGGAAAAGGAACAAAAGATAAACCAAAAAGAAAATTTACTGACGTACAAAGTAAACAGACAGCCAACATATTCTCTTGCCAAAGAGGTTGCTCAGGATAGATTGGATAGGAAAGATAACAACCTTATCGTAGGAACTCTGTGTCCGTTAAAGGGTGCTATCTACCTAAAAAGACAATGTCTCGCTGCAGGAAATGCCACATGTCATAGGAGACACGTGTGTTGGTCTCGACAATGGAACACTGCGCAAAAGACAAGCCTATTGATCTGGTGCTTTGGTTAAGCGAGACATAGCTGGTGTTGGCAATCAGAACAGTTAGGACAGTAGATGACTCTGGAAGAAAGCTGCTTTGCTTCAGGTTTGTTAAGGACTTTTGCTTTGAAAGGATGCGCTATCTTGCTGCTTGAGTTAGTCAAGTCGAGGAGAAATGGTTTTTGATAACAGAAGACTAGAAGGATGACAATGTTTGATGGATTGGGGTGGGTGGAGGATGATGGATCGTGTGTGCCTGAGTACTGGATACATCCTTCGTATTCCAAACTACCTACATACCCTGTATCCATGGGATCAAGGCACATTATGAGGAAAGACGAAAATGATAAATATGTAGTTCTGGATAGAGTGATGAAATGGGTCAAGGTGGAAGGGGGAGATCTTATGTACCTGAGTACTGGAAACTTCCTTCGTATTCTAGACTGCCTACATACCCATATCCATGGGATCAAGGTACCTTAAGATTGAGAAGAAATGATATGTAGTTCTGGTAAGTGTGATGATGTGGAAAAAGTGTTGAGAAGATAACAACCTTATCGTAGGAGCGATGTGTCCGTTAAAGGGTGTTACCTATGAACAATGAGAAAGAGATTGAAGTATGCGTTGCGAACCACGAACAAGGAACCAATCCTAGACCTAAGTTAAGGAAAGAGTTGCCCCCATTCTGGTAGAGGAAACTATATGGGTGACTGCCAAAGAAGACACCGAAAGCTTTTGACCTAGGACAAGATAGTGTTAACTGTTGACACAGATCAATATGTGGGATGACAACGAGGGACATTGACAAATTTCCAAGCTATACTAGATAGGGAGATGGAAATGCAAACAAAGTCAATGGCTTTATTATGGATGTATGGAAAGGCGTGTTTTGTGCACTAGACATGGAGTGGATAGGACTCAATAGACGATGGATGCTGACTCTACACATAGCACCTATTTGCCAGGTTTTCACTATGGTACTTATCCAAGGTGCCTGTTTGCCAGGTTTTCACCAGAGGATGGAATTTTTTGGATTTTTTTGTTTTTTTGTTTTTTTTTTTGAATACTCTGAGGATCAGGCATAGAACTTCTTGAGATGGACACTGTTCAGTGGCTTATCTAGAGGAATGCCGTCAGGTGTAGCTAAAGTATAAGCTCCTGATCCATATGCTACTGTCACAATAAAGGGGCCTAACCAGTTAGGCTCAAACTTGCCCTTCTTTTTTTGATCTGCTTGATTTCTCTGATTCTCCTTAAGTACAAGATCACCAACTTGAAACCATCTTTCTTTGATCTTTTTGTTGTCATTTTTGATAGACATGGAGATGATTAAGTGCGGCAAGGCGCCTCTCATCTAGTAGTTCAAGCTCAACTAATCTGGAAGTGTGATACTCCTCTCCATCGATCAGGTCCTGCATGGATACTCTGAGGGATGGGATCTTGACCTCTATAGGTAGGATGGCTTCAGAGCCAAAGACCAAGGCATATGGTGTGGCACTAGTTGGTGTTCTGATACTAGTGCAGTAGGCCCATAGGGCGAGATTAAGTTGCAAGTGCTAATCACGACCAGCTTCATTGACTATTTTCTTGAGAATTTTGAGAATGCTTTTATTGGAAGCCTCAGCTTGGCCGTTACTCTGCGGATAGTAGGGAGTTGAAAAGCGATGTTGGATATTGTATTTTGTGCACAAGGCACAAACATCTTGGTTCTTGAATGGTCTCCCATTATCAGTGACAATGGCTTGGGGAATACCATACCGGCAAATGAGGTAGTTTAGGATGAACTTGGCTATTTGCTTACCAGTGATATAGGTCATAGGAATGGCTTCCACCCACTTCGTGAAATACTCAGTGGTGGTAATGATAAACTTGTGGCCATTGGAGGAGGAAGGGTGGATTTGTCCTACGAGGTCGAGACCCCATTGAGAAAAAGGCCATGGAGTTGTCACAGGTTGTAATTCATGAGCTGGTGCGTGAATCAGATCTCCATGCTGCTGGCATTGTAGACACTTCTTAGCAAACTGTATAGCATCTTGCTCTATTGTAGGCCAGTAATAACCTATTCTAAGTATCTTCTTAGCAAGATTAGGACCGGTAGAATGTGCACCACAGACACCTTCGTGTATGTCTCGTAAGGTAGCTTCAGCTTCTTCCACGTTAAGACATCGTAAGAGGATACCATCGTGACTCTGGTGATATAGTGTATCACCCAGAATGATGTAACGAGAGGATCGACGGATAAAGGTTTTGTGTTGGGTGGATGATAGGTTAGGGGGAAAGGTATTGTGTTTAAGGTATTCATAGATATCTTCATACCATGGGGAATTGGGACCAACAAGATCACAGATGATTTCAGTAACTGGAACGTCAATGGCAGGTATCAACAATTGTTCGATCAAAAATTCACATTTCTGTGTATTAGCAGGCATGTCGATCAGTGACCCTACAGAAGCCATAGAATCCGTAGCTTTGTTATGCTCTCTTGGAATTTGCTCAAATGTGATGCTAGAAAAATGTGGTTTGTAGGCATCCACTAGTTGCTTGTAGGGGACCAACTTTTCATCTTTTGTTTGGTACTCATATGTGACTTGGCGAATGACTAGTTGTGAGTCTCCATAAACCTGTAATTCTATAATGTCCCATTGAACTGCTGTGTTGAGACCTATGAGGAGTGCTTCATACTCGGCAATGTTGTTGGTGCAAGGGAATGCAAGCCGATATGACTTAGGAATATAGTCATTTTGAGGTGTGACAAACAAGATGCCGGCCCCTGATCCATGCTGTGTGTAGGAACCATAAAGTACAACTTCCACATTATTGAGTTGGAAAGAGTGAAGATATTTTCATCTGAAAATTCTGCTACCATCGGGTGTGTATCTTGCATGGGTGCTTCTGCTAGTTGATCTTCTAGGGCTTGTCCTTTGATTGCTTTACGATCCACATATTCAATGTCGAACTCACTAAGGATCATGACCCATTTAGCTAGTCTACCTGTAAGAGCTGCTTTTGCTAGTAGATACTTCAAGGGATCAATTTTAGCTATAAGAATTGTGTGTTCGTTCAACATGTAATGCCGCAAATTTTGGGAGGTGAACACTACTACTAAACAAGCCCTTTCCATTGGTGAATAATTGAGCTCATATCCCACCAAGGTTCTACTAATGTAATAAATTGCATGCTCTTTTCTTAATTCATCATGTTGTGCTAACAAGGCCCCTAGGGCCGAAGTTGTAGTTGAGATGTATAATATTAAAGGTTTATCAGCAACTGGTGGAACCAATACAGGAGGTGTAGCTAGATACTCTTTGAGCTGATCAAATGCTGCTTGACACTTATAATTCCATCGGAATGAGGCATCCTTTAGAAGCAAGTGTTGAAATGGTTGACATTTATCTGCTAGCTGTGAGATGAAACGCCTGATGGATTGCAACCTTCCCTGAAGGCTTCTTAATGCTTTAAGGTTCTTTGGTGGAGGCATCTCCACTATAGCTTTTACTTTCGCTGGATCTACTTTGATGCCTCTACGAGATACTATGTATCCCAACAGCTTTCCTGATGTTACACCGAAGACACACTTCTTTGGATTGAGTCTTACTTGGTATTTTTTGAGCCTGTCAAAGATCTATCCTAGAACTTGTATGTGATCTGCCCTAGAAGATTTAGCTAGTATATCATCCACATAGTCCTCCATGATGTGATGAAAGAGATCATGGAATATCACTATCATTGCTCTCTGATAGGTTGCTCCTGCATTCTTTAGACCAAAAGGCATGACACACCAACAATAGTTACCCCATGGACAAGTGAATGTCATTTTATGTTGATCTTCCTCTGCTATCCTTATCTAATTGTAGCCAGAGAATCCATCCATGAGAGAAAGCATATCGTGACCTGCTGTCAAGTCCACTATAATGTCAATGTTCGGTAGTGGAAAGTCATCTTTGGGACATGCTTTGTTCAGATCTCTAAAGTCATTACACATGCAGATGCGCCCATTAGGTTTAGACATAGGTACAATGTTTGAGACCCAATCTGAATAGTTGATTGGTCGTATAAACTTTGCATCTAACAGCTTTTGTATTTCCACCTTTACCAAGAGAGCTATCTGTGGGTGCATCTTTCTCAGCTTTTGCTTGACTGGTTTCACTTTCGAATCAATGGCGAGATAGTGAACAACTAGCTTGGGGTCTAGCCCTGGCATATCAGCATAGGTCCATGCAAAGTTGATGGTTCGTTGCAAGAAGAAGTTGTTGAGATTCTTGTGCTCTGTTTCTGATAATGATGCTGCTAGGAATGTAGTCTTTGGATTTTGCTCTGTGCCCAGGTTTATCTCTGTAGAATCTTCCACTAGGAGAGCTGATTTCTCTTGATACTTAGATGGTAGGGGAAGGTCAAATCCTCCATCCTCAGGTGCCACAGTTGGGTTTTCACCTTTGGATACGTCCTTTGTTTTTACTATTTTGTGATCGGGAGGTGCCACAGTGTGGTTTTCACCTAGAGATCTTTCTTTATTTTCACTTTTGTGACCGGAGGATTTGGCATTCTCACCAAAATAAGCTGTTGGCTCTAGTTCCATTACAAAACCTGCTTTATGATTGCCAAGGCGGATACCTTCCCGAAGTCCCATGAACTCAGCTAAAGCTTCGTCATTCTGAAATACATCTATAACAGGGGTCCCTTGTTGGTCCCAATCAATAAGTTCAGGGTAGACAAGTGTTACATTCTGGGTGCTGGTAGTGGAGGTTAAGGATATGGAGGATAGCATGAAAATGGAGGATTCTTCGAATAGGTTGGTCATATGGAGGGAAGAGTCATTGATGATATCCTCTGTAGACATCGAATCGGCGGGAAAAGTGTCAGCCACCTCGTCGAGGATATACTCGATGTCCAAGGCGTGTGGTACCTTCTTACCAAATCCTAATCCCTTCTTGTCTAGCTTCTTTGTCACAATAATGGGTTCCATGGTTCCTTGATTCTATTTCTCAAGGCCACCTTTGCCTTTATAGCCCATGTTTTTTTACTATTCTTAAGCCATTGCCGTATTGCTTGACTGGTATTGTGACTGGTTCTTTCTCCTTATAGAGCCAAGAAGAAATATTCTCAATAGTTTCCTCTTCCAATAACCGTCCATGTTGGAATTGGGTTAGGAATCCTGGGGGAGGAATAGCTACCTTTTTGGTTACTTTGGTAATGGGTGGTTTGTCGTAAGATTTTGGAGATAAAGGCATCCGCCCTACAAAACAAGATTCTGAGATATCATAAGTGCCAAAGCCTATATCTTGGATGCGAGCTGTGATTTTAGGGAGGGGTTTAGGTTCACTTGTAGAGGCTTGCGTCAGAGTTTCAGGATCAACATATAGTGGGGATTCAAGGGCTTTGTCATTTTTAGGCACTTGGTTGCAATTTTTATAGCTGCCTTGCAAGACACAACAGAATTCAAAAGGATTAGGGTCTCCTGGGATGGTGATCTCTGTACCATTGAATGGGAATTTTAGGGACTGATGGTATGTGGAGGGAACAGCTTTCATTGCATGGATCCATGGGCGGCCTAGGATAATGTTGTAAGGCAGCTCAATATCAAGGACTTGACACCTAGTTTCAAGCATGACAGGGCCCAGTTGTATAGGCAAGTGGATAACACCTTCTGAACGGTGTTCTGCATCATCATATCCCTTGATTGTAATACTTTGATCATTGTTGACATGATCCTCAGAGTATCCCAATTGCTTAAGTAACTTTAAAGAATAGATGTTGAAACCAGCACCACCATCTATGAGTATACGCTTGATTTTGCACTTATGGATGAGAACCTCAATATGAAGGGCATCATTGTGACAAGGATCATGGGATGGGAGGTCCTTTTCAGAGAAGACCACATTGTAGGGTGAAGCAATGTTACCTACAATAGCTTGGAAATCCGTGACTGCTATGTTGTTGGGCACCGAAGACTCTTAGAGGGCTTTTTCTAGCACTACTCTATGTGCAGGTGATGACTGTAAAAGGTCCAAAATAGAGATCTGTGCTGGCATTTTCCCTAAATGTTTGACAAGATTATATTCAGATTGAGCTGGAAGACTAGGTGTAGGACCACGAATGGTGACACAACCACGACGAGTTGTAATAGCACAATCTGTAGATTTGCCTTTGATTGTGAGGGTAGACACTCTACTCTCTTCAAAACGACCTACAATGGAATCAAAGGAAGTGGAAGCATGATTGATACCTTTACCTCTATCCTGAGGAGGAGGTGGACCATGATGAGGGAATGGTTCCTTGTACGATCTTTGTTTGTGTTCTAAGCCACTTGTTCATTCTCAAAAGTGATTAGGTTGCCGTCGATGAGATTTTGGATTAGGTGCTTGAGTTTCATGCACGACGCAGTTCTATGTCCTTTGCTCTGATGGAATTCACAGTATTCATTTTCTCTATACCGCGCAGTTTTGTAAACAGGTTCACCATATGGGGGTGCATCGGGTAAGGTGATGAGTCCTTTCTGTAAAACCTATTGTAGGACTGACTCCATAGGCACTCCCAAGGGAGTAAATTGACGTCGTGGAGGGTAATCTTGTTGAGGTCACTCCTGTTGTCATTGTTGCTGATTTTTATACGGTTGCCGCTATTGTTGCTATTGTTGAGATGGAGCTTGACTTGGTTTGGAGAGCTGCAGCAATGTTTGCAAAGTTTGGACATGTTTAGAATCAACCACACCGTCATTAACCACATTTTTGTTTTTGTTCCAGTATTTGGGTTTATCATTCATCAGTTGATGAGGAGCATTGTCTTTTGTTTCTTTGAAGATTTTGACCACACCCTTAGCAATGAGGGCCTTCTCAATATTGATACCTTTGTATGTGATTTCGTCAAAGGTTGTAGCACTGATAATTTGCAAGTGGAAACCTAACTCTTGGTTGAGGTTCTGCAAAAATATGCTAACAAATTGTTTCTCAGGAATCTTGAAAGGAAATTTGCTAGCCATTTGTCTCCACCGTTGAAGGAAAGAAATGAAAGTTTCCCCATTTTTTTGTTTGTTGTTGCGTAGATCAGTCATGGAAATCTCATGCTCTGCGTTGTAAGAAAAGTGGGTGGCAAACTTCTCTACTAGCTCATTGAAAGATTTGATACCCGTAGGTAAGTGTGAGAACCATTTTATAGCTTGACCTCCAAGACTGTGAGGAAAGAGACACATAAGATATGTGTCGTTATGTGAGACCTCGAAGCAAGCAAGATAGAATTCCCTAAGATGGTATTTTGGGTCACCTTTTCCTTTGTATTTATTGAACTTGGGAATAGTGAAATTTTGAGGAAAAGGGATCATTGGTAATGACCGATCAAAAGGGTAAGGACACACTTCCTCTAAAGAGAAGGTCTTCTTGGTGTGGCCAAACGTAAGATCATATAGCTGTTGTTGAACTTCTGCGATTTTTAGCTCCATAGTCGTGGGAGGGGTTGGTAACATCTCCGGTTGTCCAAAAAGTGGTTGGTGTTGCCCATATGGAAGATTATAATGTAAGACATGCACACTGGTGTTATAAGGGTCGTAAGATTGATTGGGATCATACAGGTTGTACGTTTGGTTCAGATTGGGTTGGAATTGGAGGTTTTGATTTGGCAGAGGTGGAGGTGGCGCTAGGTAAGAATGTTGGCTTTGTGATGGTTGAAGAAAAGTATTGGGTGGAGGAAAGCTAAAGTGCGTTTGATTAGGTTGTGATGGCGGCACATAGCTTTGGGAAACTTGATGTTGGGAATGTTGAGAGTGGCTAGGCAATGTGTGAAAGAAATTGAGTGAGGATGAACGTTGTGGAGGAGGGGCATAGGTAGAAGTGATTTGCAATGGTTGGGGTTGATTGAGGATGAGAGTAGAAGAGTGTTGTGGTTGGGGTTGATTGAGGATGAGAGTAGAAGAATGTTGTGGTTGGGGTTGCATGACTCTAATTGGTTGAGAGACATGAAGGTTTGATGATATAGGAGGTGGTAGTTGTTGAGACCCTTGTTGCATGGCTACATAGTTGTTCCCCATATTGTAATTTGGAGGGAAATCTATTCGTGATGGGGTAACCAAGATTCCACTTGCGATTGGTGTGGACACTTTAGGAGGTTGTTGCATATTTGATCAAGCTAAGGTGGCTTGCTTAGCTAGCTCCACTTGACGTTGGAGAGCTTCTTGTTGGTTTTTGTAGATCTCCATAGGAGTTAGAAGCAGTGATACAGCCCTCTCTCCTATTAAGTTTTGATAGAGGGGATTCCTATACTGTGAGCTATGTTCAGGTAAAGGTGTGGTCACTGTTGACATGGTTTGAACTGCTTGTATAGTATCTTGGGTGTTGTTGTTCTCCTTGAGAGTGGATAAATCAAAATCTTGAGGTAACTTGGCGCCTTGCTCTACAAGTAAGCGAAAGAAATGATCCTAGTTCTCACTAAGGATTTTGTCAAAGGCGGCCACGACTCTAGGCTCTTGTATGAATTCATCAAGATCTTGTTCATCTACTTGAGAGGATTGACCTATTTCAAAGTGTCGCTCTTCTTGAGATGGGGCTAGATCTACAGTATAACCTTGTGGGACAAAATCCAGAGGCAAGCCGGTGGTGTATTGGGGTGTACTTACCAAAGGGACCCTACCTTCTTAGGAATTGCTTGGTTGGTCGACATGTGGCATGCTTGGTGAATTAGTAGATCTTGCCGCAGGTGTTCTAGGAGTGACCTTGGGAGTAATGTTGAGAGGACCCGATTGCAGTGTGTGAGGAGGCGACTTGTGCTTCTTAGGGACAACTTGCTTAGACTTCATAGTTTGCTGGAGCCTAGTGGTTACCATGGAATACACTAGGACAAGAAGGGTAATGCTGGGATTCTATGAGGTGCTTTGAGAAACGGACAAACTCTAATGCACAAAGTACTGGACCAAAGGTGCTATACTGTTTGACCAAAGGCACAGGACTGCGCAACCAAAAGCGTGCTACTGTGACACCAAAGGCGACGGACTGAGCTACCAGAAGTGAGTTACTACTATGCCAAAGGTGACCTACAGTGACCAAAAGTGAGCTACTGTTATACCAAGGGTGCTGAAGTAGAGTTTTACCAGAGGCGAGTTACTACTATGCCAAAGGCAATCTACTGTACTACCAAAGGCGAGCTGCTGTAATACCAGGGGCGCTGAAGTAGTGTCTGATGTTTCTAAAAGGCAAAATTTTGATAGATTGTTTCTGTTTCTGATTTGATTTGTTTGGCAAGAGAAAACACAGCAAACAATGTTGGCACAAACAAGGGACTGACACAACAGATAGTGTATGTTCAAGGCTCCAAACAAGCCCAATTTTTCCACAGGTATAAGACAATTGCAATCAATAACAAGCACTTTTTATCCCTAGAGACAAGGTTTCATTGCAGTAGATCAACTCATAGCTTAATACTCCGTCGATAAAAATATCATTCCATAAAGGTGTCATATATTTTGTATCTTTGCGAGAGACAATAGGTAGGGATATCTCACCCTCCCCTTGGGAATCTCAAGTAGGTCACAAGAGCTTTATGGCCAAGGGAATACTATCTCTTCTCAAGGGAGCCAATGGTGAGTATCTTAAGGGCTTAAATCAATTCCCCTTGCACTGATGATTACCGCAATGTTCGGAGGTAGGTCGGGTAGTCTCTATCTAGAATGGTTCTTAGTGACTTTGAGGGACCAACGCCTTACGAGCAATGCGACAAGCTACTAAAAGCTTTAACCAATCCTACTAAGAGTATCAAACACTTCGCTCAATGTGAAAATTGTTTCCACAAAGAGCTAGTACACCTCTTTTCAGTTTGGCACCACAAGGTAAGGCTGACGTCGGTTAGGACTTGGCTTTCACCTTATCCCTCTTATATAGCGGTTCAAAGGAAAACTCCGCTTAGGGTCATCCCTTTTGGATGAAGCGCAATCCAAAAGTAGGCCCTTCTAAAGGAAGTACAGAAATGTAAGAGCAAGCACATCAAACAAAGGTTCAATTGTCCCGTTATAAGAAAAATAAGGTGCAACTAAACTAGGCACACACACGTTTGTAGTTGTCAATTGTCCCTTATGAAATTGAAGTGTTTGGCATTCATGTCCATTGTCCCTTAGAAAATTGAGGTGTCTATGCATACATGTCCATTGTCCCTTAAAAAAAAGCAGTATGTTTCTAAGACTTAAATTGCCGTAATGATTTGTTCAATTATCCCTTTAACAATGCAATGTGTTTCTAAGACTTAGTGAGATAGATCAAGATTTCTTCGATGCTCGTCCTGCATGAACATGTTAAAAAGACCTATTTGCTCTGTGTGAGTAGTAAGAGACTGCAACAAGTCAGTTAGTTCCACCAAAACCCACAAGTTAGCAAAAACAAATCAATTTAACCAAAAGCGCTGCACTATCTCACTGAAAGCACGTCACTCTGCTACTAAATGCGCCGAACTGTGTTTTCAACAGCGTTGTGATGCAGATCAGAAGCGTAAAAGAATAATACCAGAAGCACTGAAAAATATCCAGAAGCGCTTCACTGTGTTTCCGAAAGCGCTATGATACATACTAGAAGCGTAAAAAGATAATACCAGAAGCGCTGTACTGTGTTTTCGAATGCGTGATATTGTATAGCCAAATGCGCTATGCTATCTTAGATCAGAAAAAAATTAGCTTTGGTCAAAATAACCAAATCCAAATGGGATTCCATGATTGATCTATTGTTCTGAGAAGTAGTATCTGAGAGATCTGTATCATGAATTGCAGAAAATCTAGAAGGTGTAGTAACAAATAGGTTTAACTCAAATATCGAAGATATCCCTCAATAAGTTAGCTTAGGAAGTATCAAAAGAGGGTTCAAAGACAAATACAACAGCTTGTCAGAGAAATGAAAAGATATGTAAGGAATAAAAACCCTGTTAAAACACCAACTGAAGTCAGAAAATCTATTTTAACCCAAAAGCGCTTAACAATACTACCAGCCGCGCCATTCTATTATACCAAATGTGTCGCTCTGTGCTACCAAAAGCACCGCAGTGCCCCCAAGGGTGCTGTAATGTGCCTCCAATAGCGCTGAATGATACTACCAGAAGTGCTTTGTAATGTTGTTTGCGCTGTACCGTACTGTGACTTCAAAAAAAATCAATTTCTCAAAGAAAAAGCAGGATTAGTGGGTCCCACCAAGCATGTCAGAATGTGTATGAGGAAAAATCGATTAAATCTAAACTAATAAAACCAATCACATAAAGCGAACCAATCTAAGTAAAAGCCATTATCATAAAATCAAAGACAAAATGAAAGCTCTTACCAAAACCTGTATTGTTCCCTTTTGGAGAAGTGTGGATTGCTCAATCAAGTTGTGAAACCATAGCTGCAACAAGCAAGTAGTGTGCTCAATGTGCTCAAAGATCAATGTCAAAAGATCGTAAGGTTGCTCAATCGACGCGTTTTGTATGCTCAAAGCTCTGTTAAGTATGCTTGAGAATACGATCGAAGAGAGGGGTAATGAAGGAGATGAGAGGGGTTTATATAGGTTTCAACAGAGATCAATCAATGGTCCAGACAATTCAAAAGAATCAATAGAGGAGAACAGTTGAGGAACGTGCAACGAATGAGAAGAAGACAAGTGTCTTGCTTTCTTTTGCATGAGAGGAGTTATCAAGAATAGAAGAATGAGTTAAAGCAATTAACAGAATGTAATGATCAGTTAAGTGATTTAAAACAAGAAGAAGAGATTTGCATGAGAATTAGAAGATATTTTGCTTTATTAAATATAGAAAGCTTGAGTTATATTAGAGATAACTCAAATTTAGAAGAAAAAGTAATTTAAATAAATAATTGATTTATTTAAATTTAGAGAAGATATTTTGGAAGAAATAATTAAATAATTAGAATTATTTAATTTAGAAGATTTGAAAGGCAAATTAAATAAATAAATTTATTTAATTGTTGTGCATGATTTTGGAAGAATGATTTTGATTTAATTAAATAATTAAGAATTATTTAATTGTAGATAAGATAGAATTTGTGATGAATTAATTAAATAATTAGGTTTATTTAATTAATGTAGATTTGATTTTTGGAAAGAGACTAATGATCTAATTAAATAATTAAAATTATTTAATGTTGGAAGAATATAGAGGAATCTGATTTAATTAATTAAATAAAGAGGATTTATTTAATTAACATCGCAAGTATGTGATTTAGAAGAATTTGGTGAAATTAATTAAATAATTAGATTATTTAATTAATGTTGAAATGCAGGTGATTAGACAGATTATGAAATGCAAGTGATTCAACGACATGGTCATTTTAGGGTGTCTACACCACGATACTGTATTGACTAGGTGGAGGAGCAGATGCTCCTCTAAGGGTGACCCTGTTACTACGGGTAGTAACATTGCAGTTTGGATCCTTGTTGATAGTGATCACATTGACGTGTGTCACTTTCGTAGATATGGTTAACAACATAGTCGTATCCGATATTCGTGTAATTTGTGTTGTTAGAGCCACGGTTGTTTCTGTTGGAAGAACCTCCTTGCTCATAGTTAGGAAGAGGATCCTTGAATGCCTGATGATCATTGTTTGAGGTATGTCCATTAACAGATATTTTGTGTTGCTCTATTAAGTCTTGGATTATATGCTTGAATGCAATGTTAGGGTTAGCCGGCAGAAGATATCAATTAAATGCAAATAAAGATTAAACAGAGAAATGGAAATACACAAAAATAATAACAATGAGAGACAAGTTTTAACGTGGTTCACCCAAACTCGGGCTACATCCACCAAACAGAGAGTCCAATATTATTATCTAGTAAATCAAACTGATTACAATTAGCAATCCCTGCAACTCAATACTGCTGCAAAATGCTACAATACAATACAATACCAAAACCCTAACCCTTAGCCATTTTTTATCAAGCTGCCCCTGGACCCCGTAGGAATTTGGGGGGAAACTGCGCTGATAAAAGTGGGGTAAATATAATCTCTGAGTCTGATTAGGCTCCATATAACAACATGTAATACAATCATTTGTCTTGTGCCCCTTATTTCGGTGATATTCATAGAAGTCATTGTCATTCCACCAATGGGGTTTGACCTTTGGTTCATACTCTCGTACTGAAGGAAGCATTATAAGATTGTTGGCAATTAGCTTCCGTAGGGTAGTTTCTAGTGACTCATCCAAAGGTGTGAATTTTCTCCTTGGCTGAAAGTTGGTAAACCTAGATTCAGTATTTCTTGGTTTGTTTTGCGGGGGGTTACTTTGAGGTGTTGATAGGTTAAAAATTGGTTGTTTAGGTGCCACATTTTTGGCATCCACCACCCCGTCATTCACAACGTTCTTGTTTTTCATCTAGAATCTAGGTTTGTCATTGTTGGTGTTGGTATTAGGAGTGTCTTTATAGAGCTTAATTTGACCTTTTACGATTAGAGCTTTTTCTATGATAAGGCCCATCTCAATGACCTTGCTAAAAGAAGTGGCACATTGTATTTGGATTTGGTAGCTTAGGTCCATTTGCAGATTGTGGACAAACATCTATAGCATCTGTTTCTCTGGTATTTGGTGTGGGCACTTGCTTGCCAGTTGTCTCCATCTCTGTAAGAAGGTAGCAAAAGATTCTCCTCCTTTCTGTTTGGTGTTACAGAGATCCAATATTGAGATGTCGTTCTCAATATTGTATGAGAAGTGAGTGACAAATTTGTTGACAAGGTCATTGAATGTTTTAATACCAGGTGACAGTCTAGAGAACCAATCTATGGCTTGTCCTCCCAAGCTTCATGGAAATAGTTGCATAAGGTAAGTGTCGTTATGTGCGACCTCTAGACAAGCAGCATTGAACTCTCTGATATGATCTCTTGGATTGCCCTTCCCTCGATACTTATCGAATTTAGGCATTTCAAATCTTGAGGGGAAGGGAATCATGATTAAGGACCTATCAAAAGGATATGGTGAAATATCCTCTAGGGTGTAGTTTTTAGTCGATGTTCCCATTTTCATGTCTGAAATTTGTTGTTCGAGAGCTTCATATTTTTGGTTCATTAGACTTATGGCATCCAAGGAGTCAATTGTTGCTTTGCTCTTATCCATGGGTATTTCATCTTGTCTACTTCCTTCTGGGATTCTCTCTTCTTCAGTTTCTCTTAGAGCCTCTACATCATAACCTTTAGGAATTTTTACTCCTAGGTTTGCTAGGTGTAAGAAGAATTTTGTAGGGTCTTGTGCAAGTACTCCATCTAATAGGTGCTAAAATTTTGTGTCATGTTGCATTTTAAGGATCTCTTCCATGGAAGGTTCTTCATTGCTTTCGTGACTGTCAAAAATACTTTTCTCTGCCATTTCTAACTATTTTTGTTTTTGTAATCTTGTCAAGACCATGCAAGGTAGTAAAGAGATGGGATGAGGTGAGATTGGAAGATTTTGAGCAAGGTGTTAGGATGAAACAAGGTTTTAGCAAGGTTCCTCTTAGATCTAGGTGGTGTCAAACAAGGTGGGTATACAAAAGCGATAGTCAAAAGCTAGGATGTTAGGAATCCATTAATTGACGTTGACTAGCCTTTGCACAATCCACTAGTGGAGTTCCGATAGAGAAGGATAAGTAATCCTTGATACTTGGAGGCTCACTAGGTCTTGTTTGAGATTTGATTTTGATCAAGAAAACTTTGACTATAACCTTGTTGGAAACTTGGAGAAAAGTGGTGAAATTTTGGATGAACAAATAGCTATGGTGCGGATAAGGGAGAAATGGTTGATTTTGCAAGGTCTTTAACCAGATTTTGAAAACTAGAACAGGTTTGAACTAGTTTTTGAAAAGTATTGACAAATTTTTGCTCTTGGAAGATATGTTTTTTTGTTGTCTGGTTCAAATGCGCAACAGTTTAAATGCGCAACAACAGGAGTCAAATGCACCAAAAGTCAGAGTGAATGTGCAATTCTGCATTTGTTTAAATGCGCCACCTAATCAAATGTGCAATAAGTTGAAGCAGATGCGCAAGAAGTCGAGGCAAATGCGCAATTCTAGCTTTTTTCTTAGTTTTTTATAGAATTTTGGAAATTTTGGATCATTTTCAAGATTTTTGTTGTTTTTGGTTTGAAAAACTTGGTGTTTCTGATGATGTTGATGTTCAATTATGGCAAAAGCACAGCAAACACAGAAGTTTTCCATGATTTTTATCTTTTTATATTTTTTTGTGTTTTTAGACTATTGTGACTCAAAGACAAGTACAACCCAGGCTGGATGTGACAATATTTGTTGAATCCTCTAGCTGTGCCACTCAAAGTGTGTAGCTCTAGAATCTGGTAGCATAGGCTCCCCTCCACAGCACTCACTTCTCATGCATACTAGATTCAGGTTTCCTTAGGCTCGTCCCCACACCAAACCTTAGGATTGTCCCTGCTACCTCTACTAAGAGTCACTTGAATCGATGCCGCTTCAAGAGCTCCGCCCTTTGCATCAACGAATAGAGGTTTTTGGCTTGCTACACAATTGGTTCTTAGATAGGGCAACCATTTGAGTGGTTACACGTGCGGCAGTGCTACTCTCTGTTATGGAGTCTCCCAGCCTCAAAGGGTTACGCCTATGAGGGTTTTGGGGGAGGTTGGCTGTCAGTGTAACACAACAGCACTCGTTGCTTGAGGTTTTCACCCCAAGCACAATTTATTTTAAGTGGCTTGGTAGGGCTTGGCTTTAGCCTATTACCACTCAGGGTCGTTCCCACTTGGACAAGCGTGCATCCAAGGGCAGGCCCCCCTAAAGTTTTGACAAAAAGAATGACAAGTCTGGCACTTTGATCACCCAGTTAAGGGGAGAGCATAAGCCTATTGTCATTCACAAGCACAGAAAACAATTGTTCACCCAACCTAGTTAAAAATAGAAAAACTAAATGGGCTAAGCTAATTTGTGCACTCACATGATTGTTAACTTGAAACGTGATTAATCATAGCATTGTTCATTTCCCGTTTGTTAACTTTGAAAGTGATTAATCATAGCATTGTTCATTTCCTGTTTGTAGAAGATAGCAGTGATTAAACTAGAAAATAAATCCACAATGCAAGATAGAAATTTGGTCCAATTACTTCCTTCCTAGTTAGGGACTATGTGTAGTTTGTCATGAAATGCATTTGATTACTTCACCCCTAGTTAGGCTAGATGAACTAAGCAAAATATCTAGATGACCTAAGCTAGCCACTACTCCTGCAAAATAGACGTTAGTTCCAACATGCAAAAATTAGAAAACCTAAAAAAGAAATCAGAAGACAGATGCGCAACACTGCAGTCTGAATGCGCAGAAACAGGGAGTGTGCAGCTTTTTGAACAGAAGCGCAAATACAGAGATCAAATGCACAAAAAGATGAGGTACATGCATAAAAATAGCAGATGCACAAAAGGATGAGGTGAATGCGCAAAAAGGCAGGGTAAATGTGCAATTTTACAGAAGCGCAATCTGACAGAGTATATGCGCAAGTTGGCAGAGTGTATGCGCAAGTTTGAAACCAAAAGCGAAGTCAAGTTGTATATGCAACTTTAGATGTCGTATGCGCCAGAAAAGCAGATGCACAATAACAAAATGTAAAAGCGTCACTTGGAAGGTCAGATGTGCCAATTTATCAGATGCGTCACTTTGGGAGGTGTAGGCGTCGTTTCAGGAGTCGAATGCAAAAAAACTCTGTCAAAGGCCTATTCGTCACCTGTATGGACCTATCTTTAAGAAAACTCAGATTTTTTTGATTAGTAGAGGGGCAAGGGCCCCACGGTGGGAGCCAAAATGTGAGAGGGAAATCTAGTAAATCAAATCAATGAAACATGAAACCCAAACATCTACAAAATATGAAGATAAAGGAAGATTAAAAATAATGAAAAACAATGATACCTTCACCTTTTACCTTTTTCCTTCTATAGCTCGCCTATCTCTCTTTGATCTTGATAATAAAAGCCCTCAGAAGCTTTTGCTTGCTTGCTTGTTTGAAGATGACAAAGAGTGAATGGTTGTGATACTTGTGTATTTGAAGATGAGCTTCAAATACAGAAATGGATTATGAATGAGGATGCTCAAATGGGAGTAGGGGTGCTAAAGGTGCGCCGATATCTCTACAGCATAAGTTTACACAAAATCCAGATATGAAATGAAGAGAAGAAGGTTGTATTTATAGAAGAGAGTGAGGGAAGATCAATGGTTGAGAAGAAAAGAAGGAATCAACGAAGGAGGCTTGTTGAGGAACGTGCAACCAATAGAAGGACACATGTCATTCCAAAAGAAACTTTGTTTGAGTTAACTCCTCTCTTGATGAGGATGAGATTTGATTTTCTTAAATTAGAATTTATTTTTCTAATTTAAGAGAAGATTTGATTTAGAAGATGCTTTAAAAGTGATTTTGCTTTTGTAACTCAGAGTTTTGCTTTTGTGTGACAAGAGGAAAGTTATTTTTGGAAAATAAGAATGATTTTTTGAAGAGATAAGAAAGCATAATTAAATAAAAGATTTATTTAATTATTTTTGTGGATATTTGAGAAGAATAAATAAAATATAAAAATATATTTTATTTTGTGAGGATTTTAGATTTTATTTAAATAAAATTTGCATTCTATTTAAATTAGGAAGAATAAGAGATCTTAATTAAATAATTAAAATTATTTAATTATTTTAGATGAATGAAGTTGGTGTAAGTGATTTTAATTAATTAAATAAATGTGTTTATTTAATTAAATGGGAGGAAGTGAACCACATAAATAAATAAATTTATTTATTTGTTGGTAGAAGCATATGAAGGATGAAATATATATTTAAAATATTTATTTAAGCAGAGTCATGTCAATTTTAAGTGTATACACTAGGAAAGGTTGTGGAGTCTAACTTTACCCCTACAATTTGCATTTGCTAAAAAGTTTCCAAGGTTTTTTAACAAAACCATCTTGTGCATGTCTAGCAATCATTACACTTTTGGGCCCATCTACTTTGGTGGTTGCATTTGCATTTTGAATTCAATTTAGCATCATAGGGAATAAGAAGAGCTCAAATTAGAATCCAATAGGGATGTTGGAATTGTAGTTTAGGGCTTTGGTTTTAAGGCTATGATGTTCATAATTTTATCTCCACAAGCATGTTCATTTAGCATGTTAATGATATGTTGTTTTCAATGAGTAATATCTCTCCAAATCAATTGCTACATGAAATTGGCATAAAATAATGCTACAATACTGGACAATGACCCAAACAAAACATCATTTTCAAACCACTTGACACTCTTAAACTAGACCATAGGACATATTTAATGCCAATCTAGATTTTGGATTATTCTAGGGCCATTTTTCATTATTTTTATCCTTTTACCTAGTTTTGTACTAATCTGTATAGACCCCTAGACCCCTTTTCACTTCTATATCCTATTTTAAAACTTTTGGGACTAATTCAAATAAAGGAAAAATTCATCAAAATACTAAAGCCCCAGGATAAAAGTTAATTAGATTGAATTCTTGTATAGGTCCAGGGAGGATACACTGCATTTATGCCATATACCAAATTTAAAGTCCTATAATCTAAGCATGCCTTTCATGCTAAAGTTTACCCATGACTTGTGTAGGCTACATTCCAAGCAAAGGTTGCTAGTTACTTTAGAATCACATGTAGTTCTACTTTGATGATCCCATCTAATTTGTATGGTTGCACTGCTTCATCAAGTTGGCCCTATTGGCAATGATTTCCATCCTATAAATATAGATTATGTTGCAAGTATGTGCTAATCAGTGTTGTCATTGATGTCAACAAGCTTGTGTTGTCATGATGAGGTTGTTGTTGTTTGATTAAGTTGTCTTACTAAAAGTGATTTGGTTTCTTTGTAGAGGTGTTGAAGATGTTAAGGATATGCTTTTGTTTTTGGGTTTCCAAGTGCTTTTGAGAAAATTAGATTAATTATGGAAACAGTGTGTTGAAGAAGTCTTCTGGCTAACAGAGTGTTGTTCAAGTTTTTGCTCCGTATTTCTTTTGTGTTGGAGATCTGAGTATGCAATTTGGATATGTTGTTTAGAAGTGTTTGAAGATGCTAAATCCAGAATTTGGTGCTCCAAATCGTCGTGTAGTGGAAGTTGTGTTCACTAGTTTGAGAACAGTATTTGACAGTGTTTGTAGTGTGTCTGGGAGAAAGTATTTTGCTCTGCATTTCTCCGTAGAATGGTTTCAGGTGTTGTGGTTCTGGATGTGCACTTATATAGTCTATATTTTCCTTTAGCTCAAGTGGTTCTTGGTTTCGTGCTTCGCAAGTACATTTCTTAAGCTGCAGATGATGACAGAGCATGATATAGCTGGTTAAGTGCTTCGGTGTGAAGTTTCTTCAGGTGAAAGATGTTGTAAAGGAATTTGATGGTTTTCATGTGCTTTTGGATGTTTCTAGATCATGTTCAAGCTTGGTGTGTGGTCCACATGTCTTTGTGTGATTTTGAGGAAGTGTGCTTTTAAAAGTTCATGGTGTTAACACAAGGATGGCCAACTTGGTTGTTTACACTATTTGCGGTTGTGCTTTGGTGAAAGTGAAAGTGTGATGAAGCGTGTAAGAGTTGATTTAGGTCCATGCTAAGGTGTGATGTAGTATGTATTCATTCCCTTCCTCTGTGGGAATGTTTAGGTCCAGACCTAATTTGAATTTTATGGGTTAAGTCATGTTGTTGACCTTGGATAATGTTTTCAAGGATGATGATGGTATAAATAAGTGTCAAGAATTCGTGAATGAGTGTGAGTGAGGGATATGATGTTTATGATGCAAATTTGATTAGTGCAGTGAGAGTTTTCATTTGATAGGCTACTGGATGCAGTGAGCAGAAGGTGTCTACTATTTTCAGTGTTGCTGTGAAGATGTGGTTTGTGTTGTGATGGATATTGAGCTTCATTGGAACTAAACTCCATGCATAGGTTAAATGCAATTATATCAGTTCAAATCCTAGCAGTGAACCACTCTTCTCTTCTTTCTTTCTTTCTCAGTGGTAGTGAGTCCACCTGCAGTGAGCATTCTCTCTTTTGGGCAGTGAGGCCTCTAGCAGTGAGCCTTTGTAATTTAGTATTGCTACTACATTATATTGTGAGCTAATCCTCATCGTGGTTTTTTCCTTTTAGGGTTTTCCACATTAAATTCAGTGTTCTCTTGTGTGTGGTGTTGTTTTGATTCAGTTTCAATTATTTTCTTTTCATGCTTAATCATCATATCATGTTTAAAGGTTAAAGTGGATCTAAATGTTTGTAAGGGTTTGAATTTTTGTTACAACTGATTCAACCCCCCCCTCTCAGTTGTCTTGTGCATTCAACAAATTCATATGGGTGTCCAATCACATTCAAGTATATGATATTGGTTGAGATCTAACACATTTTAATATGAAAAATCTAAGGCAAATGTTAACTATAGATAGAAAATAAAGGACTATAGTACAAAAGCATGATCTAGATGTAGTAATAAATGTGCATCAACCATATGTTGAAACTGTTTATATGCATGTATGGAGCAATAACCACACTGAGTGAACTCTAGTTATGTAGTGGAAACCCATATGATAGAACACTTGATGCCAAGATGGGGACAGAATATATTGAATCTAATGACAATTTCATTTCTCAAGATAGTGATTCCATACCAAGAAAGTATATGTGTTGAAAATTTGATCTTGATACTCAAAAACACAATTCTATAACTCTTTTATTTGCATGCCTAGAAGGCTATATGTCATTAATTTTGATTCAATAATATTATAATTAAAATCATGTTTGTAGTATAATGTCCTACTGGAGCAAGGTTTTACCTATTTCACCCCACTGGCTACATTTTAAACAATTGGAGGTCCACAGAAGATGGGAAGTTAAACTAGGACCAACTTTTGGCTTGTCAAGGTAGGTCATTGTTGTCACATGGAATTGCACCTTGCTTGAATGGGATTTCAAGCATTCCAATGACATAATGGGATTGATCTCTAAGTGTGGGACTTTGCTAAATGAGATCAAACCTTTGAAGAAGGCCGGCTTCCTTGTCTAGTTATCACCTAAAACTACTGTATTGGGGTGAAAAGGGGAAGAAATGTGCTAAAGTGAAAGCAACAATACTTAAAAGCATCAAAGGGTGATGCACCAGACAATTCTAAAGAACCTTTGCATAGATGAAGCATGCACAATATAATCAGATACAACAAGCAAATATACACAAAATAGATGATTCTAAAAGAGGTAAGGAGCAAAATGATTGAGAGGAACAAGAAATATTCACAGACAACCATATGCAGATTTACATAAAGATAGAAAAATCAGCAAAAGGCATGATAGCTTTCATATATCTAAAGAAAGGCAAGGTTACAGTATGAAAAGTTCTATTTCGAAATAGGGAGAGTAGAATGTTTTTCAAAAAATTTCCAACCCTTATTACAACATAAGCCTCAGCTTATATAGCAATGCAAAAACTGACCTATGTCGGTTTACAAAAAAAAAAAAAAACCACGTTGGGGCTGCAATCAGAAATATCTTCCTGAAGAAATGTCCACCTGCCAAGAGTAATGGCACAAAAGATCTGGAACAAGGGTAGGTGGGAGATATTCTAGGTCTTTAATGCAAACAGCTGCGTCACCGATCTAATTCTCAAAATGGTGGAGGATAACCTAGCATTGAATGCTGACAGTTGCTTGCCATATCTGCTATAATGAATGCCCCCAAAAATCTCCATCTGTTGAAAAAGTGTCACAAAACCTCCTGAGAAGCCCACCAAATGAAAGAGGGGATGAAAACATACAACTTTGCCTCTTACAACATGTGAAAAATCACTAAGACGGAGGAGATATAGGCGGTCAAAGTTTGGTCAATCACCTGTGTATATCGCTTCTGCATTTGTGTGTATATCGCTTTAGTATCTGATCCGTGTCTCGGCATATACAACCCTAAATGCAAGCTGCAGACCTGAAGAATCATTATGAAACTATTGAACCATGTCGTCGGGTCTAGGCTGTGTCTAACAAGAAACTGGGTACCAAAACTCTTTGAGAAGCCCCTATCGGAAGCTCGGTTACTGCGGATATTGCCACGGGTTGCAACATGTGTCACGAGCGAAGGGGCAACTTCAAACTTTTGATACAGTTTTACAAGGTATCGCGGGACTCGACACGTCTTGGCTTCCGCACTTCATCTCAAGAGCTAAAGGAGATAAAAAGTAGCCAACAAAAAATAGAAAATCTTCTGCAGACTTTTGGGAATGATCTAGTAAATATTAAGAAGCAAGAGTCTCAAGGTAGACAGCCTTATCAACAACAATATCAGGGGCAGAACCAAGCATATCAGGGGTAGGGTCAACCTTACTAGGACAATAGGCCACCTTATCAGAACAACTACCAAGGTGCCAAGCAAAATGTGAACCAAAGGCCTTTTCAGCCTTACAATCCAGCACCTGTTAGTATAGCAAGGGACCTTGTCCCTGTTCAGAATAACATTGCAGCTGATTATGATTGGTGTGTCCCATGCCATATGCCACACAATCAGGCAGCCTGTTCAAGTGGAGTCCTAAATCAGGCTCTGATAGCATAGAATGTGGTAGCTACGCAACTAGACACACAAAATGTGGCAGCTACACAGCCATACGCACCAAATGAAGGAGCTACACAACAACAAGAGCAACCTTAGAATGATTCTGCTTTCATGAATTGGCAGGAAGGAGAATTCTGTGGGGTAAACAGTGATAGTAGTCTAGTTGCTGCCAATACAAGGGCTAAGAAGAGGGGTTATGAGGTTGAGCCAGCAGCAAGCAAAGATAGAGAACATACTGATGCATCCACATCCCGTGTTCCTTGCATCTTTCAAAGAGGTGCACCAACAACAACAAGGGAGATACCTCATTTGCAGGCTGATACCGCTACTACAAAGTCAAGTCAGAAGGTAGGTGCCTCTCCACCTTTCAATATTATTGAAAACATGAAAAAGATGAGTGTAACCATGTCTATGTGGGATTCTTTAGAGATCCCTAGCCAAAAGAAGATGTTGTAGTCTGCCTTGTCTAATTTGAAGGTATCCAATGATACCACTGTTGACCCTGATAGGACTGTCCTTGCTAATTTATCCCAAGATGACATCAAGCAGCCTAACCAAGGTGCCAAGCCTCTTCCCTTTTATGTATCACTGATAATTGGAGACAAACTAGTGCACAATTGCATGGTGGATAGTGGAGCAAGCAGTTCTATCATGCCTAAGTAGATTGCTGATTAGTTAGGGCTTAAGTACTAGCCACTTGAGAAGGGTGTACTCTAGTTGGATGGAACATCTGTTAATACTGTGGGTATCATAAGAGACCTAGGTCTCACCCTACATGCCTACCCCAATGTTTCTATTTCACAGGAGGTGTTCATAATAGATTTGCCTCCTCATTTTGCCATGTGCTTATCAAGGGAATTTACAACCAAAATAGGAGGATATTTTTCTTCTGACTGGTCCCACATGTTTTTAGGACTAGATACGGCACCAAGGTAACTTTGAAATCTGAGTTACTTTCAGACTATCACATAGAACCTTACACACCCAGTGTTGTTAATGCAAATTGCATTATCTCTGATGACCCTGAACTAGTTGCTGCTCAGGAACTACAAGCTAAGAGCATACCAGAGGTACTCTTGAAGGAGTGGGCCTCTGAAAATGTTGTAGAAGATCCTGAGGGACATATCCAAGAAGCTGGCATGGGAGTGTACATGTTGCATGAGCATGAAACAGCAATTCCAAGTCTTCTGAAGAAAGCAGAGCAGCAGGTAGAGCATCGTGATGAGGTATGGAAAATGTACTTTGATGGCTCTAGGGGTAGAAATGGATCTGGTGGTGGTGCAATGCTTGTGTCACCACAAGGTGAAAATTATTATGCTGCTTTTCATTTTGCTTTTTCTTGTACTAACAACACTGCTAAGTATGAAGGGTTGATCCAAGGTCTACAGTGGGCAAGAAGGAGGAAGATTGGCTGTTTATAGGTGTTTGGAGATAGTGAGCTCATTGTGAATCAGGTGAGGGGATTGCACCTTACAAAAAGTGATGCCTTGAAGTGCTACAAACACAGGTTATTGAATTTGATTGAAGAGTTTGATGCTTTCAATCTGATTTCCATTCCAAGAAGTCAGAACCATCATGCTGACAGATTAGCTTCAATTGGGGCTCATTTTGACATCCCCAGTGACATTCAAAGGGAGAAGGTTCAGCCTCATGTAAAAATAATTTCTAGGCCTTCTATCCCTGATAATAATATTCACAGGCAAGTTTTTGACAGTGATGAATAGATCCTGAGATTCCTATTAGAGGAAGATGAGTTTTCCATGATGAATTAGGATAAACTCAAACAGCAATATGACAATGATCAAATTATTCAGCTGAGAACAAATAAGCTGCCCAAGGGATTGGTCACCTTGGAATCTATTTTTGGCACTGATGACCAAAAGAAGAAGACAAAAACCAGTATGCAGGTAAAGGAGGAGCATTATGAAGAGTTAGAAGTTTTCAAGGGTAGGCTCCTTAAAATTGGTAAAATCTGCTCAGCTAAAGACAGAAGAGCTTTCATTGCTCTTTGTAAAGAATTTGAAGAGGTGTTTGCTTGGGACTATGCAGACTTAAAAGGATTTGATCTTCATATTGCCCAACACACCATAGAGTTAGAGCTAAGTATAAAACCTATGAGGCAGAAGCAAAGACCTCTGAATCCAAACCTAGAACCCCTGATGATCAAAGAACTAACCAAGCTGATTGAGGGGAAGATCATCTTTCCAATCAAGCACACTTCTTGGGTTTCTAACCTGGTGCCTGTGAGGAAGAAAAATGGGGAGATCAAGTTGTGTGTTGACTTCAGAGACCTCAACAAAGCCTCCTTAAAAGACCACTACCCATTGCCTTCAATGGAGCAAATTCTGCAGGTGGTGGCTGGTTCAGAAAGGTTTTCTTTGCTTGATGGATTTTCTGGTTATAATCAGGTGCTACTCAAGGAGGAAGACCAATTCAAGACCACTTTCACAACCAAGTGGGGTACTATGGCCTATAAGAGGATGCCTTTTGGTCTCTCAAATGCTGGCTCTACTTTTCAAAGAGCCATGGACATGGCCTTTAAGGGTCTGATGTATAAGCTTGTGCTGGTATACCTAGATGACATAATGGTCTTCTCTAAAAATGCATCTAAGGATTTATCCCACCTAAGGCTAGTCTTTGAAAGATGCAGAGAATTTGGGATATCCCTCAATCCAAAGAAATACATTTTTGTTGTACATGAGGGCAAGTTGTTGGGGCATATTGTGTCAAAGGAGGGTATTACCATTGATAAAGAGAGAATACAAGCCATTTTGTAGTTGCCCTTACCCAATCATAAGAAGGGACTGCAGCGCTTCATTGGCAGAATTAACTTTCTGAGAAGGTTCATACCTGATATTGCAAATCTCTTAAAACCCTTAACGTCTATGTTGAAAAACAACATAACTTTCAGCTGGACGTCAAAGGCCAGACTTAGCTTCTAGTCCATAAAAGAGGCATTAGCAACTGCACCAACCTTGATCAATCTTGATTTCTCTAAGGACTTCATCCTATATTCTTATGGTGGCCTGGATACCATTTCCACCATTCTAGTACAGCAACAGATCGAGGGTTTCGAACAACCGATCGCCTTCTTCAGTTAAGGGTTGGAGGAGTACGAGCAGAAGTATAGCTTCATTGAAAAGCATATCTTAGTAGTAGTCAGGAGTCTAAAAAAGTTTAGGCATCTTGTTTCAAATAACAAGATACACCTGATGGTGGCTCATTCTAGTGTGAAGGAGTTCCTGTTGAGTAGAGATGTTAATGAGAAAAGGGCTGGTTGGATCACCAAGGTCATGGAATATGATGTGGAGATCAAGATAACCAAGCTGGTCAGAGGCAGAGGACTCAGTGAGCAGCTTGTCACTAGTTCTAGGGATGAGGTAGAAGAAGAAGAAGAGGTGCTCCTGATCATAGAAGAGAGGCATCAAGATGATACAACAACAGTAGGTACTAGTTGGGTTAATGATATGACCCAATTTCTGTAAACTGGTAGGTGTCATGCAGGCTTAGATAAAGCTAAAAGAAGATACTTCAGGCTACAATCCATTCCATATGTTTTAATTGAAGGCATCCTTTTCAGAAAAGACTTTAATGGTGTATTGCTTAGATGCATTAATACTGATCAAACTAACAGGGTGTTACACGAATTCCATGATGGAATAGTAGGAGGACATTTTGCTCCAAGAACTACTACTTGGAAAGTAATGAGAGCTAGCTATTATTGGCCTAGCTTATTTAAGGATGCCCATGCATGGGCTAGAAAGTGTGTTAAGTGTGCCCTTTTTGCAGGAAAAGAGAAACTGCCAGCTTTGCCTCTACACCCAATCCAGGTAGAGTAGCCCTTTATGAGATGGGGCATTGATTTTATTGGACCTATCAACCCACCCTCAAGTGCAGGCCATAGGTGGATACTCACAGCCACAAACTACTTCACAAGATGGACTGAAGCAGTGGCTTTGAAAGATTCTAATGAGAGTGTTGTTTTGAATTTTTATTGTGATTTGGTCTCCAAATTTGGAGTGCCTGAATCAATCATCTCTGATAATGCTCAATCATCTCTGATAATGCTCTAGCTTTTGTTGGCTTGAGAATAACTAACTAGGCTGTCAAGAATGGGATTTATTTGAATACTTCATCAAATTATTACCCACAGGGTAATGGTTTGGCTAAGTCCACAAACAAAAATCTCATCAGGATTATTAAGAGGGCAATGGAGAGTAATTAGAGGACCTGGCACAATGAATTAAAGTTTGCTCTGTGGGCTGATAGGATAACTCCTAAGAGATCTATTGGGAACTCCCCTTATCTGCTAGTGTATGGAAAAGAGGCAAGGTTGCCTATGTCTGTGGAGCTACCAGCATTAGACATTATGCATCACCTAGAAATGCTTGAAGCAGAAAGCCCCATGGCTGTAAGGTATGCCCAGCTTATGGAGCTGGAGGAAAGCAGAGATAAAGCTATGGTAGCCATGGAACATCATCAGCTACAAACAAAGAGAAATTTTGACAAGAAGGCCACCCCTAGACATTTTAGAGTGGGTGATATGGTGCTCAAATGGGATGAACTGAGGAGTAGACCAGGAAAGCATTCCAAATTTGACAGCATGTGGAGTGGCCCCTTTCTCATCACTGAATGCAAGGAGCACAATGCATTTCAGTTGTCCAGCATGAATGGAGAAAATCTGCATATCCCGGTTAATGGGATACATTTGAAAAGATGTTTTAAGGTATGAGCACCCTGTAAATTAGTAGATTAGACTTCTTGTTTTCAATAAGTGTGATTGCACAGTAGTTTAGATTCTTTTATTTCCCTAAGTACTTCTGCACAGGCTGCTTTGTCATTAGGAGAAAGCAGGCCTTCCCCCCCCCCCCTTTTTTTTTTGTGTTTTGAGAGCCAGGTCCTAGTTTCCCAACATATTTTTTTTAGACTTGACTCCATGCCCAATGGATGCTTAAGGCCACTAATCTCATGTTTAGCAGGCAAACATCCCATAGAGGTCGCCAAAAATGTTAACCTTATCTCCCTCTGCCCAGAGCTAAATAGTTAGCCTGATATTTTCCTTGAAAATCCCTTTGAAAGGGTCCCTATAAAGCAAAGTGCCAAAATTTCCCAGAGGCCTTGCCTAATAAACCTTACCATTGTAAAGAGCTTGAAAAAATAGGCAGGTTTGCTTTTTACAGAACCCTGAAATTCGTCCAAATGAAGAAGTTATGCATGGTCAAAGTTTCAGTCAACTGACAGTTCAAATGTGCCTTTGGCGGGCTCTCAAAAAATTCCATTGGCCTTTTGAAAATGATCACTGTGGATCGCGACACGTGTCAACGGCAGAGCACAGTTTCTAAAAAGTTTCAATGTTGTCGCGGAGGGTACCACATGGCGGGTTCTGCCACAATTTCTTTGCAGCTTCTTTATGTTTCATCACAGTTTCTTTAAGTTTCTGAGAGTGGCGTGGATGGCACCACGTGGAGCCACCCGAGGGACACATAAAAGGTAACTCAAGAGCCCCACGGATGGAGACAGGTGGTAGCCTCCACTATGTTTCTAAAAGTTTCTCAGCTTCCGCCCATGTTTCGTGAGCTCCCTTTTTCTCAGAGTCTCGCGGAGACCGACGCGTGTCGCTTTCCGCTGAAGACCCTTTAATGTTTCTAAGGTGGGGCAGAATGCTCCACGTGTCCCTTGTGGTTTCTGCGGACGCTGACACGTGTCAACTTCTGCATCAGTTTCTTTTGTTTCGGTGTGAAGCCAGGAGAGGAGGTGGGCCCCTACTATGTTTCTCATAATGAAGCGAAGGATGCCACGTGTCAATTTTCGCATGAGTCTTAAGTGGGGCATTGAAAAGTTTCTATCTAGTTTCCCTCTGCGCGGATGGTGACAAGAGGCGGGTTCCACCAAAGTTTCAAAGGGCCCCTTTATATGTTCTAAGTGTGTGTGGAGGGTGCCATGTGTCAGCTGCGGAGGGTCTCATATGTTTCTCAAAAGATAAGCAGATAGCGACAAGTGTCGCTATCCATTGCAGTTTCAAGAGTCCCTGTTGATGTTTCAAGAGTAACGCAGGAGGATGCCACATGTCGGCTTCCACGTAAGTTTCAAGTAGTGTTTCTATGTATCTCAGGAGAAGCACAGAAGGTGCCATGTGTCATCATCTGCATATGTTTCTGCAAGGGGCCCCTAACTTCTCAAGAATGCCGCAGAAGCTGCCAAGTGGTAGCCTCCGCAGTGTTTCTTTTGTTTCAAGGCTTGGCACAGGCAAGGTGGGTCCCAGGGGAAGCTCAGTTGCTGCAGATATTGCCGCGGGTTGCGACACGTGTCATGAGTGAAGGGGCAACTTCAAACTTTTGATACAGTTTTACAAGGTATCGTGAGACTCGACATGTGTCGGCTTGCGCACTTGTTTCCGACAGGGGCTTCTCAAAGAGTTTTGGCACCCAGTTTCTTGTATAGACACAACCCGGACCCGACGGCATGGTTCAATAGTTTCATAATGATTCTTTGGGTCCGCAACTTGCATTTAGGGTTGTATATGCCGAGACATGGATCAGATACTGAAGCGATATACACACAAATGCATAAGCGATATACACAGGCGATTGACCAAACTTTGACCGCCTGTATCTCCTCCATCTTAGCAATTTTTCACATGCTGTAAGAGGCAAAGTTGTATGTTTTCATCCCCTCTTTCATTTGGCGGGCTTTTTAGGAGGTTTTGTGACACTTTTTCAATAGATGGAGATTTTTGGGGGCATTCATTATAGCAGATATGGCAAGCAGCTGTTAGCATTCAATGCTAGGCTATCCTCCGCCATTTTGAGAATCAAATCGGTGACGCGGCTGTTTGCATTAAAGACCCAGAATATCTCCCACCTGCCCTTGTTCCAGATCTTTTGTGCCATTACTCTTGGTAGGTGGACATCTCTTCAGGAAGATATTTCTGATTGCAGCCCCAGCGTGGTTTTTTTTTTTTTTTGTAAACCGACCTAGGTCAGTTTTTGCATTGCTATATAAGTTGAGGCTTATGTTGTAATAAGGGTTGGAAATTTTTTGAAAAACATTCTGCTCTCCCTATTTCCAAATAGAACTTTTCATACTATAACCTTGCCTTTCTTTAGATATATGAAAGCTATCATGCCTTTTGCTGATTTTTCTATCTCTGTGTAAATCTGCATATGGTTGTCTGTGAATATTTCTTGTTCCTCTCAATCATTTTACTCCTTGCCTCTGTTAGAATCATCTATTCTATGTATACTTGCTTGCTGTATCTGATTATATTGTACATGCTTCATCTATGCAAAGGTTCTTTAGAACTGTCTAGTGCATCACCCTTTCATGCTTTTAAGTATTGTTGCTTTCACTTTAGCACATTTCTTCCCCTTTTCACCCCAAAATTCAGTAGTTTTAGGTGATAACTAGACAAGGAAGCCGGCCTTCTCTAGAGGTTTGATCTCATTTAGCAAAGTCCCACACTTAGAGATCAATCGCATTGTGTCATTGGAATGCTTGAAATCCCATTCAAGTAGGGTGCAATTCCATGTGACAACAGTCATATCTGTTATTGAGTCTCTATATAAAAAAGCATCTGATTTATGTTGAAAATAACCAATATTTTTCCCTACTCACCTTATTTTTTGATGTAGTATCTCACTTGGCACTGTAAAAGGAATTTTAGCTCCACATGGTGTGTTCCCAATTGGAGGCTTTAATAGTGTACGGGGATATGGTGAAGGAGTTGCTGGCATAGGGAAATCATATTTTGTTTCTACCAATGAACTATTCATCCATGTGGTATGCTTCATGTCAATCATTTTATTCAGTGGCTATAAAAATCCATTATATTTATTCTGAATGTCCAGTAAAGAAGAACAAAATACATTAAGGATTCTGTCTGATGTTGTTCAGAGGATATCCATTAGGGTGTGGCTTAGTGATTGGTAGTAACTAATATTCAACTAAAGCTATGGATTGTAATTGGTTCTTATTGTCATTTATGCATTCAAGTGATATTTATGGTTGTAAAATAATGCCATGGGTCCAAGACTGATCTGAATATTTGTAATCTAAGAGTTTCACAATTTTTTAGTTTTTGGCAGAATTCTAATGAGATGTAATGGCAAAGGAACATGGTAAGCATATTATTTCCAAGTTACAATATATTGTTTTAACCTAGATTGATATGTAATCTAGTTAGAACCATTTAATGATTCTTGAACTTAGATGACTTATGGATGATGTATATTATTGTTGTCAAGAGGGAATTGTGTGAACTATGAAAAGAAAGCATGGCTATGCATGTTTGACAGGAATGAGGGTTGCAAGTTTCCTAAGGATAAGTTGTGAATCAAGTGTGGAAGATAATTGGTTATTGTTTGTTTTCTTATTGGTTCTTTCTATTTTTAGAGGTAGATTTATTGATTTCACATTTGTTTAAATTAGGAAAAAGATATGTCCAATCAAAACATGGGTGAGAACAAAAATTAAAACAATTTCAAATGTTGTGTTTTACTTCCTATTGCATGCAAGTGTTTGCGTGGGAGGGGTGTAGGGGACAGGTGTTTTGTATACCTATCAAACAGTTAACAATTGGCAATAGTTAGTGCCAGATGTAAACACTAGTTTTTACTATTTTGGGGCACCACCATATATTAAGACCTAGCTTCCTATTTAGTGTTTCTCTCTGTATCTACTTTTTCTATTCACATCACAAGCTACATGGTGTACTACTAGAGTAGTCACGGTAGGAGGGTTCACAGAATGAATTGTATGGACCGTGCAGCAAGAGTAAACACAACAACAACTCAAAGAAATGGAACAAATGCATATTTAGTCATTCAGCATATCAAAGAATTCAAAATACAGATCCGTTAGCATCATGCGGGCTTACAACTGGGCTCAAAGGCCTGAGTACATACATGCGCAGGATAAGGCTTTGAAGCTCTTTCGTACAAGATCTAAACTATCGAATATGAATCAATTGGTAACTACCTAACTACCTTCCTAAGGATCTATTACATCAATATATATCATTTCCAAACCAATAGGTTCCTTCGCGTCGGCTAAGGAAGATCACTAGCTCTAATGAAGAGTTGTAATGTGTTCATAAATAGGTCGGGCCTAAATGGATAGAACACTTCCTCAAATGAATGGAACAACATGCGGACCCTTGGGGAAGGTTGGCCATGAACCATAGGATATTGAATGATGTGTCATTGAGATCTGCAAGTCAAGGAATGATCTGCAAGCCTTCTCCTTTAGCTAATTATCAGGAACTACTAGGATGCTCTGTACTGAGAAAATAGTTGATCCTATGATAGCAATATCTTTCTGATAATTGATCCAAATGCTCTGAATTCTTGATATGATGTAGATTCTAAGTTCATATCTACAAGATGTGAAATGCCAAAACCGGACCACAAGCTAAAAATAGCTACTGACTGAACTGCCTGAACTAAACTGGAAAATGAAAGAACTAAAAATGCAAACAAGCTGAAATGCAAATGTTTTTGGTTGATGCAAGATTACTCTTGAACCAGGGATGATCCTGCATCAGAAATCTAGGTTTATTGTAAAAAGTGAGTCCCTCACTTTGCTGGGGCTAGGGGAGAACCAAGACGGTCCACCTCAGCCTGAGAAATCCATGATGAATCTTCTTCCGGTCTGCCTTTCCACTTCACAAGATATTCTTTGTATTGTCTTCCTCTAGTGTTGTGTCCAACTCTGCTATCCAAAATGTCTTCTATCTGTTCTGGTGCTTGTTGTGGTAACTACTTCTTCAAGTCTTCTTCCATGCTATCACTAAACTCTATTTCATGATTCTGATAAAGATCTGCAATGTTAAAAATAGGTGATATACCTAATGTCTCTGGTAACTCTACTTCATATGCATTTCCTGAATCAAATTTCTTAAGTATCCTACAAGGTCCAAACTTCTTCAACTTCAACTTGTTATAAGTCCCAAATGGAAATCTTTCTTTTCTCAAGTACACTATCACTTCATCTCCAACTTCAAATTCCTTATGTCTTCTCTTCTCATCTACCTTCTCTTTATACTTACTATTCATGTCCTGCAAATGATTCTTCATCTGATTATGCACTGTCTTCATATGTTCTACAAATTATTCTCCTTCTGCACTCCTCTTTTCTTCTATACTAATATCTCCTAATTTTGCAACTCCTCTAGGATTCACTCTAGTCACAATCTCAAAAGGTGTTCTAATACTCCTATTCACCGAATTATTGTATGCAAACTCTGCTTGTGAAAGAATCAAATCTCAACTTCCCGTCTTCTCTCCAACCAAACATCTCAACAAGTTTCCCAAACTCCTATTCACTACCTCTGTCTGTCCATCTGTCTGTGGATGAAAAGTAGAACTGGACTTCAAATATGTCTTCATCTTCTTCCAGAAGTATCCAACAAACTTTGTATCCCTATCTGAAACTATACTCTTAGGTAATCCATGCAATCTCACAATCTCCTTGAAAAATAGGTCAGCTACATGCACTGCATCAGTTGTCTTCTTGCAAGGTATGAAATGAGCCATCTTTGAAAATCTATCAACCACTACAAATATTGAATCATGTCCTCTCTGTGTCTTAGGCAATCCCATTACAAAATCCATGCTTATGTCTTCCCAAGGTCTCTCCAGTACTGTCAAAGGTTTATACAATCCGGTGTTCTGACTACTCCCTTTTGCAACTTGACCAACTCTACAACTCTACATAAATCTCTAAACATCCTTAGGTATCTGAGGCAAAAAGTAATTTTCACTTACCAAAGCCATTGTCTTATCAATGCCAAAATGTCAGGTGCCAATCCACCACCATGCTTCTCCTTGATCAAATTGTTCCTCATTGAACTTCTAGGTATGCACAATTGACTTCCTTTGAACAACATATCTTCTTGAATGAAATAGTCCAACCACTTACTTCTATCTGTTACAATAGGTTCCTTACAGGCTTTCCAAGGTTTGGCAAAATCAGTGTCTCCCTCATACATGTTCTTCAATTCATCAAAACCCAACACTTCAACTCTCATCTCTGTTAACAAGTTTCTTCTTCTGCTTAAGGCATCAGCAACTTTGTTTGATTTTCCACTCCTATGCTTCAACACAAAAGTATAGCTCTGCATGAACTCCACCCATCTCATATGTCTCTGATTCAACTTACCTTGACTATTCAAATATTGCAAAGCTTGATGATCTGTATACAACACAAACTGCTTAGGCAACAAGTAATGTCTCCACTTCTTCAAGGCTTGAATTATGGCATAGAACTCTTGATCATAAACTAGATATCTTTTCCTTGCATCATTCAATTTCTCACTGAAATATGCTATAGGTCTACCTTCTTGACTTAACACTACTCCTATTGCATTTCCACTAGCATCATAATCAACTTGAAATACTTTATTGAAATCCGGTAATGCCAAAATAGGTTGCTCTGTCACTTTCTGATTCAACAACTCAAAACTTTTATCTACTCCTGATGTCCACTTGAAATCCTTCCTGTCACCTCTCATTGTCTTTGTCATAGGGTTACAAACTGAACTAAAATTTCTGATGAACTTCTGGTAGAAACTAGCCAATCCATGAAATGATCTAACTTCTCCAATGCTCTCCGGTGTAGGTCATTCAACAATTGCTCTCACTTTCTCAGGGTCCATCTTCAATCCTTCTACAGAAATCACAAATCCCAAATATACTAATTCTTCCTTCATGAAACTACACTTCTTGATGTTTATCAGCAATTTCTCTTCTCTCAACCTCTGCAAAACTTGTCTAATATGCCACAAATGTTCCTCTTTTGTCTTACTGAAAATCAAAATATAATCCAAATATACAATCACAAACTTACCCAAGAATTTCTTCAAGATTTCATTCATCAACCTCATGAAAGTACTTAGTGCATTTGTCAATCCAAAAGGCATCACTAACCCCTCATACAATCCTTCATTTGTCTTAAAAGCAGTCTTCCATTCATCACCGTCTCTAATTCTGATCTGATGGTATCCACTCTTTAAATCTATCTTTGTGAAATATCTTGCTCCACTCAAACAATCCATGATATCATCCATCCTAGGTAAAGGAAATCTATACTTAACTATGATCTTGTTTATCACTCTAGAGTTAGTACACATTCTCCATTCTCCATCCTTCTTTGGTGCAAGCACTGCAGGTACTACACAAGGACTCAAACTTTCTCTGATCAAACCTTTCCTTAACAACTCTTGTATCTGTCTATTCAATTCTTCATTCTTTGTTGGTGTCATCCAGTGTGCTGCTTTGTTAGGCAAACTTGCTCCCGGTATAAGATCCATGTGATGACTGATACTCCTTATAGGTGGTAATCCTTCAAGTACATTATCTAATATGATGCCTTCATACTCTATCAGCAACTCTCTTATCTCCTCCGGTTCAGTCTCTTTCTTCAATATTTCAGGCTTCTTAGGAATCAAGGCATAACACATACTTTCCTGCTTCAAACCATCCAAAAATTTCCTTCCATCTACCAAACAGATTCTAGCATTCCTACATACCACATCTTTAGGATCATCTTCCAAAGGGATCAAAGTAACTCTTTTCTCATTTGTTGTTATAGTGTATGTATTCTTTCTCCCATCATGTATAGCTTTTCTATCATATTTCTAAGGTCTACCGAACAAGATATGACAAACATCCATAGGCATAATATCACACAAGACTTCATCATGATAAGATACAATATGAAATTTTACCAAACATTGTTCACTCACCAGTACCTTATGATCATCCTGAATCCATGCTATCTGATAGGGCTTAGGGTGTTTCAATCTTTCCAACTTCAGCTTAGTCACCATCTCCTCTGTAACTAGGTTATCTAAACTACCACTATCAATTACAACTTTACAACACTTACCTCCGGATTTGCATCTGGTTCTGAATAGACTTTTCCTCTGTGATGGTTCCTCATTTGTCTCTATTTGAAATAGCACTCTCCTCATCACCAAGGATTCTCCTTTCTCCAGTTTACCAACAGAACTAGGTGATTCAATAGGTTCTTCTTGAACATAGGCTGCTCTTCCATTGTTCTTTGTCTTCTTGCTTGTACTACCCTGATTACATTCAAATGCTTTATGTCCTTCACCTCCACACTTGAAACAAGTACCTCTGAATATCTTCTTATCAAATCCTCTTCCTTCTCTTCTGTATCCTTCATTCCAATATGCACTAGGGTTTCCTCTCTGATAAAAATTTATGTCATCTCTCTGGTAAGCATTGTTATCTCTGTCATCTTTCCTAACTGGGGTGTCAAACTTGTTCTACTCCATAAATGATCTATCATATCAGGAAAATGTTTTACCTCTCTGAAATTTACCTCCTCTACCTCTCTATTTCTGATCATGTTTCTTATTTAGCTTCTCTTCAACTTTCAGGGCAAATTGGTATGCTTCTTCTAAAGATGTCATCCTCACCAAGCTTAGTTCTTCTTGAATGTTCAATCTCAGTCCATTGATATATCTTGCCACTTTCTCCTTGCTTGCTTCACTATGTCCTGACCTTATGATCATCTTATGAAATTCTTCATTATACTCCACAGATTTCTCCTTTTGTCTTAGGTTTTGCAATCTTTTCAACAATTCCAACTCATAGTCAGCAGGTATGAACTGATTCTTCAACTTTGTCACCATTTGGTCCCACTTTGTAATCTTTTCTTTTCCTCTTCTATTTCTTTCCAACCAAACTTCTTTCCACCATATAGCAGCATGTCCTTTCAACTTTGTCTTTGCAAATTTTACCTTCTTCAGATCTTCAATTTCCTCATATTCAAAGTATTCTTCCATATCATTTATCCAATAAATCAACTCTTCTAGATTCAAATTACTAATGTAGTACAGAACATCAACTCTAGGTCTCTTTCCAATCTTTGAAATAGCTCACAACATATTTATCTAATCTGATTCTTCTTCTTCAGTGCCTTCTAGGGTTTTGCTAGTTTGTTCAGCAGATTGAAATTCTTCCTCATCATAACTTCCAACATTAGGTCTAGGTGTCAATCCTCTTCACCTATCTTCCTCGACAGCATCCAAATGGATTCTCATTGTTCTCATCAATTCCATCATCTCATCCATTCTATTAGTCATTGTATCAACAGTAGGAACTCTTCGCGGTGGCATCTTCCTAGGATCAAGTGAAAACTACCTCAAATTTGGTGATTGGGCTACAAGCAACAACTGCCTCTTAATTGGCGATCAGTTGCACACCAATAACCTGCCTTAGATCGACAATCTTCTTACAACAAGATCTTGCACAATCCCCTTTGCCAATTCACTCCAAAGAATAAAACTTTTGCTCTGATACCACTTGGTGCAGTCATGGTAGGAGGGTTCACAGAATGAACTATCTGGACCGTACAGAAAGAGTAAACACAATGGAAATAACTAAAAGAAATGAAACAAATGTAGATTTAGTCATTTAGTCTATCAAAGAATTCAAAATAGAGATCTGTCGGCATCATGCGGGCTTACAACTGGGCTCAAAGGCCTAAGTACATATGTGCATAGGATAAGGCTTTGAAGCTCTTTCGTACAAGATCTAAACTATCGAATATGAATCAATTGCTAACTTCCTAACTTCCTTCCTAAGGATCTATTACATCAATATATATCATTTCTAAACCAATAGGTTCCTTCGCGTCAGCTAAGGAAGATCACTAGCTCCAATGAAGAGTTGTAATGTGTTCACAGCTAGGTCAGGCCTAAATGCATAGAACACTTCCTCAAATGAATCGAACAATGTATGGACCCTTGGGGAAGGTCAGCCATGAACCATAGGACATTGAATGATGTGTCATTGAGATCCATAAGTCAAGGAATGATCTGCAAGCCTCCTCCTTTAGCTGATTATCAGGAACTGCTAGGATGCTCTGTACTGAGAAAATAGTTGATCTTCTGATAGTGATATCTTTCCGGTAATTGGTCTAAATACTCTAAACTCTTGATATGATGTAGATGAATGAATGTAGATGCTAAGTTCAGATCTGCAAGATGTGAAATGCCAAAACCGGACCACAAGCTAAAAATTGCTACAGACTGAACTACCTAAACTGAATTGGAAAATGAAAGAACTAAAAATGCAAACAAGCTGAAATACAAATGTTTTTGGTTGATGCAAGATTACTCTTGAACCAAGGATGCTTCTGCATCAACTACATAGTGTTGTTGCTCATAATACTACACCAATTCCTCTAATCCTCTACAAAGTTTGATATATGTTTAAACAAGTGAAGATGTCCATTATTTTAAAAAATATAGAAAATAAACTATTTATTTACATTTTGATTGGTTGAAAACTGTTAGATTTAGGGCACACAACTGAGAGGGCGGGGTGAATCAGTTGTGCCAAATTTTCTCCAATTCACACACTTAAAACTTCTTGGTGATTAGTAGTATATTAAACATGAAACATGATGCATTTAACTCAAAAGCAGAAACTCAATAACACATAAGACACCAAGATTTTGACATGGAAAACCCAGTTAAGGGAAAAACCACGGGGTGATTAACCCAAGAATGTATTCTCTATTAGAAGAATAGAAAGAACAAATGGCACATGCCAATTAGGGCTCACTACTCGAGCACACTACTCACAAGAGGCTCACAGCCTACAACAGACACACTGTCTACAAAGAAATAAGTATCACATATATGAACTGGAGAATAGCATCTTCACCATGCTTGAATCAGTTCCATTAAAGCCCAAAAACCTTCTGCTCTACCTTTCACTCTCTTCTTTGCTACCACACCCTCATCTACACAAGACACACATTGGAATGACTTCACAATCCTTTATTTATACAAGGCATCAACTTAGGAACACTCATCTAAGTCGGCAAACACTTATAGTGTTAGATCTAGGGCACACAACTGAGAGGGGGGGTGAATCAGTTGTACAAAAACTTGCTTTTACTTCAGACACTTGATTCTTCTTTGTTATTTAATAGCATATCAATTAACCAATCATGAAAGCATAAAGCATAAACACCAGAGTAGATAAACATCAACACATTAGACACCAAGATTTTGACGTGGAAAACCCAGTCAAGGGAAAAACCACAGGGTGATTAACCCAAGGATTATTCTCTGTTAGAAGAATAAAAAAATGGATGGCACATGCCAATTAGGGCTCACTGCCCGAGCACACTGCTCACAAGAGGCACACTGCCTACAAGAGACACACCGTCTACAAAGTAACAAGTATTAAAAACTTGAACTGGAGAATGACATCTTTACCATGCCTAGATTAGTTCCATTTAAGCCCAAAAACTCCTGCTCTGCCTTTCGCACTTCCCTTCACTATATCACACTCATCCCCACATAACATAGTACATAATGAATTCACAAACCCTTATTTATATAAGGCATCGACTTAGGAACAATCATCTAAGTCAGCAAACACCTACAAGATCATTCACAAGACGTGTAATACATCCGGTCAGCCAGTCTTAAGAAGAACACCAAAATCTGTGGTTATTCTTCGAATGCAAACTCTAACTTCAATGCAGACCACCAATAAGAATAGAACACGATCCAAAGATCACCAAAACCTTTCCTAAGTCATCAAGAATATCTGCACTTTATCAGCTTACTCGAATTCTTCTGTTCTTCATCTGAAACTTCAAGAACACAGTCTGTCATCACTGTCATAATGAAAAAGGTTCTTCTGGACCTCCAAACCATTCACAAATCTAGTTGTCACTTCACACTAACTTCTTCAACACTCCTTCCAATCCGCAGAATGAGATAATGTAATTCTGGATCTCACCAGACCAATCTGTGACACTCTGTCTCCACTGAACACCTGCCAGAACCGGTTCTACACAAGCAGCCATAACTTCTTCAGATCTTTATGTGGACCTCTGAAATCTTAACTGGAACATCTCAAGACTCATATCTACAAACCCTTTAAACCGTATCCTCTGATCCTCAACCTATTGAGTACTTTTGCCTTCTTCTCATCACTGTTCTTCACTGTTCCTGATGGAGACTAATTTCCTCAATAATCTCATCACACAGCTCATCCAATCCTTCTTATCAATGCAATATGAGTATGTTTACATCAATGACAACACTGGTTAACCTCATACTTGCAACAATCTCATCCTTTGTCATTGATGGCAACATCTGATGTGAAAAATCATCAAGACAAGAACTTCTCCTTTCTGTCACAGCTCCCCCTATCAGCAACAACTCTTCACATGTCTTCTCTTCCTTTACTACTCCCCCTTTGATCATCAATGACTTTTTTTTCACATGTCTTCTCTCCCCCTTTGACATCAATGGCCAAGGGCTCATACTTGCAATTTTAACACATCAGAATCATACCAGTTGCTCCCCCTTAGTAGCAACTCCCCATCATCAATCCGGATCACAAGATATGACTATGATATCCACTGGACTGATGCACATCAGTGCATCCTAGTTCATCACCAGAGGGGCCATGACCCCTAACTTCTCCCTGAGATACTCAAAAGAGTCCTTGGGAAGAGGTTTAGTAAAAATATCTGCAAGCTGATCCTTGGAGGGCACATACTCCAATCTGACTTCACCCTTGTTCACTTGTTCTCTCAAAAAGTGAAATTTGATAGATATATCCTTGGTCTTAGAATGCAATACCGGATTCTTAGAAATATTTATTGCACTTGAATTATCACAGAAAATTGTGATAGGCTCCTCATATTCTACTTGAATATCTCTTAGCATTTGCTTCATCCACAAAAGTTGAGTGCAACTACCTGCTGTTGCAATGTATTCTGCTTCTATTGTAGACAGGGATATTGCTTCTTGTTTCTTGCTTAGCCAAGAAACCAACCTTTTTCCCAAAAAAAATGCTCCTCCACTTGTACTCTTCCTATCATCCACATCTCCTGCCCAATCTGCATCTGTATATGCATGAAGAGAAAAGTCATGATCTCTGGGATACCATAGGCCATACTCAACTGTTCCTTTCAAGTACCTAAAAATTCTTTTGATTGCCATGACATGAGATTCTCTGGGATCAGCCTGGAATCTCGCTACAAGACCAACAGCCTGCATTATATCTGGTCTAGTCTGAGTGAGATACAGTAATCCTCCAATCATTGATCTGTACTTTGTCTGATCTGTCTTAGGAGAGTCATCATCTTTGCTCAACTTGCATCCGGTAGCCATAGGAGTGTTCATTGGCTTTGAATCTTCCATTCCAAATTTCTTCAATAGTTCTTTCACATATTTGGTCTAAGAGATAAAGATTCCTTTCTCTGTCTGAGTAATTTGCAGACCCAAGAAGAAATTCATTTCACCGAGCATTGACATTTCAAACTCACTTTTCATTTGGTTTGCAAAGGTTTTACACATACTGTCTCTTCCTCCAAAGATGATATCATCAACAAATACTTCAACAATCAAGATGTTTTCATGATCAATTTTGAAATATAGGTTACTATCAGCAGTACCTTTGTTGAAACCAATCTTCAAAAGATGTTTGTCTAGCCTCTCATACCATGCTCTTGGGGCTTGCTTTAGACCATACAGTTCCTTCTTTAATTTGCAAACCATATCACCATGCTCAGATAACTAAAATCCATCCGGTTGTTCAATGTACACCTCTTCTTCTAGGTCACCATTCAGGAAAGTAGATTTAACATCCATCTGATACACTTTGAAATCTTTGAAGGTAGCAAATGCAAGAAATAGTCTGATTGCTTCAATTCTTTCCACCGGAGCAAAGGTTTCCTCAAAATCAATCCCTTCTATTTGAGAGTAGCCTTTGCACACTAATCTGGCTTTATTTTTAATTACTTCACCAACTTCATTTAGTTTGTTCCGGAAGACCCATTTGGTTCCAATCACATTCTTGTTACTAGGTCTAGAAACAAGATCCCAAGTGTGATTTTTCTCAATTTACATCAACTCTTCCTCCATTGCTTTGGTCCAATTTTCATCATTGCAGGCTTCATTTATTGTCTTAGGTTCAATCTTTGAGATCAGACAACATTCATCTAGATTTTGAGCAACATTCCTTCTAGTTTGCACACCTTTGCTTTTGTCACCTATGATCTAATCTTCAGAGTGGTTCAGTCTTACATACCTTGGAACTTTGGGAGTTTCCTGCACTTCTGCTTCTTGATCAAGCTCATCCAGACCTATCTCTTCTTCCTGATTTACCGGATCAGTCTGAATCTGACCTTCAGGAGAGGATCAAGTTCCTTGAATTAGAACACCATTCTGATCATCTTCATCATACTCAAAAAATCTTGAGGGCTTTTCAATACCTTCATCAACCTTCACATTTGTACTTTCTATTATCTTTCTCAGTCTCTTATTGTAACACCGGTATGCTTTTCTTTGAGTGGAGTAACCCAAGAAAATTCTTTCATCACTTCTAGCATCAAACTTTCCTAGATCTTCATCTCTTTTAATGTAACATTTGCTACCAAATACTCTAAAATATCTCACAGTAGGAGTGATGCCAAACCAAAGTTCATAGGGAGTCTTACCGGTATTGCTTCTGATTTGAACTTGATTGAGAGTGTAGACTGCAGTGCTGACAGCTTCTCTCCAAAACACCTGAGGAACATTTGCTTCCATCATCATTGTCCTGGATGCTTCCTAGATGGTTCGGTTCTTTCTCTCAACTACTCCATTCTACTGTGGAGTCCTAGGAGCAGACAACTGTCTCTTTATACCATGCTTCTCACAAAAGTCTATGAATTCACCGGATGTGAATTCACCACCTCTATCAGACCTCAGACATTTCAGTTTTAATCTGGTTTGATTCTCTACCATAGCCTTGAAGATTTTGAACTTCTCAAAAGCTTCTGATTTCTCTTTCAGAAAGGTAACCCGCATCATCCAGGAATGGTCATCAATCAGTAACATGAAATATCTATCACCTTGCATACTCTTGATTCTTGTCGGACCACATAGATCAGTATGAACTAATTCCAATAATCCGATAGAGGACTGATCCTTGCTTTTGAATGAGACTCTGCTCTATTTACCTAGCTGACATTCTTTGCACAAACTATTTGTAGGTTTTACCAACTTTGGAAGATCTCTTACAACCTGAGTATTGCTTATCTTGATGATGTTATCAAAATTTACATGACACATCCTTCTATGCCATAACCAACTTTGATCAACTTGAACAAACAGACAACTTTTATTAGTACCAACTAGATGGAAGATATTACCTTTTGTTTGAGTACCGGATGCAATCTCAGTTTCGGAGCTTTCAAAGATCCTGCATCTTCCATTCTTGAACCGGAGATCATAGCCTTTGTCCACCAACTGACCAACACTACGAAGATTGTGCTTCAATCCTTCAACATATAGTACATTACCAGTTTTGTTCTTTCCATCAAAAGAGATAGTTCCCCTACCTCTGATTCTACCAGCAGAATTATCACCAAACTTTACCATTCCTCCTTCATACCTTTCCAAATCTAAGAAGTTGTTCTTGTCACCTATCATATGGTGAGAGCATCCACTGTCAATAACCCAATCATCCTTTTCTTCAACTTGGGCAGCCAAAGCTCTTTCTATAACCTTATGATTGATAGATTTAGGGGATATTGGATCTTCTTCCTTGATGGCAATGAACACCCATTCATTTCCAGATTTGTCTCCTATCTCTAATTCATCATCTGTTACTCTTTCATTATCAGCTTCTTCATGAACATAATAACAATTCTTTTGGAACCTTTGTCTGTTAGAATTTGATCTTATGGATCTTTCCGGACATATTGAGGCAAAGTGACCAATCTTATTGCAGTTGAAGCACTTAAAGGGTAATTTTCCTTCATACTTACTGGATCCTCTTGGCAGTCTTTTTGCAATGAGGGCTTCAAGTTGAGTTGTTTCTGCTTCTTCCTCTTCCATGTCTTTTCTTGCTTGATCATACCATGATAGCTTCCTTGAAGAGTTTTCTCCCAGATCAAATCTTTGTTTGCCTTTCACATAGACACTAGCTTTGAATGTAGATTCAGTCTTGGGGGATCATCTCCAAACTCGGTCATTTCAAATGCAGCCAGTTTGCCAGCCAATTGGTCTCTTGTGATAGTTGTATGGGCTCTGAATTCATCAATGGCAGCAACCTTGATTTTGTAGGTAGCAGGAAGGTATCTGAGAATTTTGCAAACAATCTCATTTTCATCTAAAACTCCACCAGCATTCCTAATTCCACACACCAGCTCATTTACTCTTGGCATAAAGGTAGTGATATTTTCATCATCTCTCATCTTCAATCTTTCAAATTTCCCTTTGAGACTCTGCAACATTGCACTCTTAACATACTCATCTCCTTCATGCAGAAGTTCCAGTTTAATCCATATCTCATAGGAAGTTGGTAGGTCAATAACATTTGAGAGCTCTGAGTTGGTTAATGCACTTAGAAGAGCCTCTTTAGTTCGTAGATTATTTTTAGCATTTGTGATTTCATTTAGAGTTGTCGGACCACCTTGTGGAGGTACATATGCTTTTGTGACCATGGACAAGTAAGCTTTTCCCATGCACTCCAAGTGACATTTCATGCGACCTTTCCAAAGAGAGAAGTTGGTTCCATCAAACTTCAGACTATCCTTCTTGTATGACGACATCCTGGATCTCCTCAAGTGGTTAAGCTCCTTTTTAGAGGAACTTAGCTCTGATACCAATTGTTAGATCTAGGGCACACAACTGAGAGGGGGTGTGAATCAGTTGTACAAAAACTTGCTTTTACTTCAGACACTTGATTCTTCTTTGTTATTTAATAGCATATCAATTAACCATTCATGAAAGCATAAAGCATAAACACTAGAGCAGATAAACATCAACACATTAGACACCAAGATTTTGATGTGGAAAACCCAGTCAAGGGAAAAACCACGGGGTGATTAACCCAAGGATTATTCTCTATTAGAAGAATAAAAAAATGGATGGCACATGACAATTAGGGCTCACTCCCCGAGCACACTGCTCACAAGAGGCACACTACCTACAAGAGACACATTGTCTACAAAGTAACAAGTATTACAAACTTGAACTGGAGAATGACATCTTTACCATGCCTGGATCAGTTCCATTTAAGCCCAAAAACTCTTGCTCTGCCTTTCGCACTTCCCTTCACTATATCACACTCATCCCCACATAACATATTGCAAAATGAATTCACAAACCCTTATTTATACAAGGCATTGACTTAGGAACAATCATCTAAGTCGGCAAACACCTACACGATCATTCGCAAGACGTGTAATACATCTGGTCGGCCAGTCTTAAGAAGAACACCAAAATCCATGGTTATTCTTCGAATGCAAACTCTAACTTCAATGTGGACCACCAATAAGAATAGAACACGATCCAAAGATCACCAAAACCTTTCCTGAGTCATCAAGAATATCTGCACTTTATTAGCTTACTCGAATTCTTCTATTCTTCATCCGAAACTTCAAGAACACAGCCTGTCATCACTGTCATAATGAAAAAGGTTCTTCCAGACCTCTAAATCATTCACAAATCTAGTTGTCACTTCACACTGACTTCTTCAAGACTCCTTCCAATCCACAGAATGAGATAATGTAATTCTGGATCTCACCGGACCAATCTGTGACACTCTGTCTCCACTGAACACCTACCAGAACCGGTTCTACACAAGCAACCATAACTTCTTCAGATCTTTATGCGGACCTTTGAAATCTTAATTGGAACATCTCAAGACTCATATCTACAAACCCTTTAAACTGCATCCTCTGATCCTCAACCTATTGAGTACTTTTGCCTTCTTCTCATCACTATTCTTCACTGTTCCTGATGGAGACTAATTTCCTCAATAATCTCAGCACACAGCTCATCCAATCCTTCTTATCAATGCAATATGAGTATGTTGACATCAATGACAACACTAGTTAACCTCATACTTGCAACATATAGATCCTCCGGAAGATGTGTAATACATCCAGTCAGCCAGTCACAGGAAGAACACCAACATTCGGTGGTTAATCATCAAATACAAACTCTAACTTTAATGTGGACCACCAACATGAACTAGACATGATCCAAAGATCACCACAGCCTTTCCTGAGCCACCAAGAACATCTGCACTTTATCAGCTTACTGGAATTCTTCTCTCCTTCATCTGGAGCTTCAAGAACACAATCTGTCATTACTGTCACAAATGAACAGGCTCTTCCAGACCTTCAAACCATGAGCCAATCTAGTTGACACTTCTCAAGGACTTCCTAAATACTCCCTCCAATCCGCAGAATGGGATGATGCACTTCCGGAGCTCACCGGACCTATCTGTGACACCCTATCTCCTCTGAACACCTGTCAGAACCGGTTCTACTTGAGCAGCCATAACTTCTTCAGATCTTCATACGAACCTCTGAAAACTTGACTGGAGCATCTCAAGACTTATATCTACAAACCCTTTAAACCGCATCCTCTGGTCCTCAACCTATTGTGGACTTTTACCTTCTTGTCATCACTGTTCTTCACTGTTCCTAATTGAGACTAATTTTCTCAATTTTCTCAGTACACAGCTCATCCAATCCTTCTCATTAATGCAACATGAGTATGTTGACATCAATGACATCACCTGTTAGGCCCATACTTGCAACAAAACTTGAAGTCTTATTAACAGATTCACATGGATCGATGCAAAAAATAAGTCCAAAACTTTAGCAAAACATAGGGAAAGCTACTTACTTATTAGTCCTTGCCTAAAGCGGGGACTAATGTTTTCACTGCACTAAAACTTATTAGTCTCACCTTTGGGAACCGTGTCAATCTAGGTATAAGATGTTTTTCTAAGGTTCTCAGCAGATGGATTTAGAAAATAAATTTTTGGCTGATTTTTTGCTTTTTCTTCATTGGTCTACCATTTTTTGTAGGTGTTTTTGGGTTTTTCCATTTGCATAAATGGAGAAAAATCTTATGACAAATTCAAAACTAGCAGGGGAAAAAAAAATTCATAGATTTGTAATGCTTTGGATGCTATAGACGTGTCATCATCTTGGGCCGTGAATTGGCTGAGGAATTTCATTATAAATGCTAAATGGTTTTATTGACAGGTGCCTGGCATGTAAAGGCAACGTGGTTATTTTATCATTGTGGGTTGTCAATTAGGTGTCTATATCTAAACCATCAAAATCAAAAGGCTCGTTTGAATTACTGTGTAACTTCACATTACGTCGATTGGTATCTTGAAATCTTCTTCTTAGAGGAGCTCTTTTTTTCAGCAAAATCATGGGTAAGGAGGTTTTTTCTCGGTGGAGTTTTGTGGATGACGATGCCCTCACATGTTTGTTGGGCACCTCAAACTGGTGGGATGACATTATTTTCTATGCCCTCTATGCTTCTTATTCACTCATCGCCCTCATTGCCTTGGTAATCTTTTAAAAGGCTATATATATATATATATATAAGTTTATTTAATCACTGTATTTGTACATTTGATTTTTTTAATAGAGATTTGGGAAAATTTTGGGTGCTTTTATGTGTATATGTATGAAGCAATGTCTATATATTGATCATATGGTGTTGTTTGATCCCAGTGGTGGAATCTGTATTGGGTTGTGTTGAATTAGGAATTAGGAAGTGGGTGTGGTCGATATGTAGAGGATTTGTAACCTAGATGGTGGGTTTAGTGTTTGGGACATATTTTGCTTTTGAACTATTGGGGAAATTGTTTTATCACAAGAGTCCTAGATGGAATTCTTAATAGAATGATGTGTTGAGAATGTATGTACATCAATCACCAAGAAACCGGGTCACTGTTTCAGTATCTGTTTCCCACATTTCCTAGTAACTATGCTCTTGACAATGTTGATTGGGAAGGATGTGAGTGTACTTGCCTAGCTAGAAGGCCATATATGGGGTAGGTGTGGAGTTTGCAAATTAGGTGTGCCATGAATGATAATTTTGTTGGAGGGTTAGAGAAAGGATATAAATTTTTTCAATGTCCATAAATGATCAAAATAGATCAGTAGGTCTCAAAAGTACTTGCAATTGCAATAGAAAAATGCTTGTGTGAGAAGACCCCAACATTTAAGAAAGCAAGTGAACACTAAAATTATAAGCTTGCAAATTTACAAAATGAGGTTAAATCCCAAAGCACATGATTCAAGTACAAGAAAATTCCTCAATGGAGCGTCAAGCTAAACTAATATTAGAGTAGGAGTTGAGGTTGAAAATTAACTCTGTCACATATTTCAAGAAAAAATTGGCTTAGATTAGTGGATAACATCATAATTTACCACCACAAATTGGTTAATGCAAGGCTTGATAATGTATGTGGTTGATTGTTTTAGAAGGAATATGGCACTCACCGATTTAAACAAGTCAATATTTTGTTTTCCATTCTGTAGTGATAGAGCCCTAGGAGATGTACCCTCTTCTGACTCTTTAGGTACTAGAGGAGGAGCCTGAGGTGGAGGAATGTATACCACTCTTAATTTGTACTCCTCAACAACATTCTCATTGTCTTTGTTGAACTTTAATACACCTATTGAATATTTATAACATGAGAAAATCAAATTCAATTTATCAAGGCACTAAGAACTTCCAAGTTTAAATTATAACACCATGTATCCCAAGAAATATCCTTCATTTTTGCCCCATAAGGTGTTATAACACTCTATACAAGGAACTTGTCTTTGCATTGGAGATCAATAGATGCTTACCATTGTTCTTGCATTGTGACTAGAAGTTCCATAAAATTATATGCACATGCCACATGCAATAGCCATCAAGACACTTAAGTTGCTAGAATATCCACTACATTACTTTGCAGGAAATCAAACTATGATATATCTGACATAAATAAAATTAATAGGAAGGAATATTTCATATAAGTGGATCATTCTAATGTTGGATGCCTCAAAGGCTACATTTTCCAAGCACGGAGCCTTAAATGTCACAGAGATTGATATAATTATTGAATAGTTCAAGAGAGCTGATTGTAAATTTATCTCATCAATAATCTCATTTATACCATGGATAACACATGGTTTATCATGTGTTTGCATTTGTTGTAGATGTTGTTGAAGCTCTAATCAATGTTCAATTTTTGGTCACTAAGGTGAAAAACCAGATATGGAAATTCTATACTATTCTTCTAGATCATATTAAATTGATACTTCAGATATTAATCATATTAATAGTTTAGTAGTTTATATGATATTAGTGTTCAAAGGTTGTTGACCGATGAGTTGAATCATTGTATTTGATTGGTTTATTGCAAAAGGAAATACAATGGCTCCAAACCTTGGCACAGTCTTTATCAATATTTTAGCACCATAAGAAGATTCAATACAAGTAAACCCCCACTCAAAGTTACACTAGATTGTTTGATTGGCCAGTCATGCATAGTTTGATTTTTTGTTATTGCTAAAATAATCTAGCACATTCGTTAAAGTTGTTTGAGATTAACCACCATGAAGTGGTAAATTGAAGTTCACCATATCATGATAATGTAAAAGATTTATTCGATGCACCCATTTTAATTATTGTATGCTTGAGTTGTGTGATCTTGTAAGAGAAGACTTGACTGCAATTTCTAATGAACTGTTATATACCTGGCGTCTTTGTTCTTATGCAACTTCTAAACATGTCCTATGGATGTTGCTAATAGAATGTCTTATCTATGTTTTATTTCTTTACAAATATGTTGTTTTCTTTGCCATGCTACAACTTTTCCACCTTTCAACTGCTCATACCTTTCTAGCATTTGGCAGGGACTGTAGCTGCCTTACAGCCCTTGTTATTTATAATTTTTTTTAAAATATTTTTATAATTTTTTATGTATATCTATTTTTATGGAGAAAAGATTTGTTGAAATATTTTTCAGATTTGTTTTTTTGAGAAAACACAATAATTTCTATACTAGAACTTACGAATGATAAATCTAAAAAATAAAAAAGATCTTTTATTTTTAGAAAGATATTGAGATGGAGTAAGATATGTAGAGTAAAATAAACTTTAGTGAGTTAATTTGTAATATTTTAGAAAGTTTAAAGTAATAAAATAAATTATTAAATTTTTATTTTTAGATGATGTCACTGCAACGGTTGACATCATCTTTTAGTTAATTTTTGTTAGTTCATTATTTTGATGATATCATCCTTAGGAGGCCCATTTTATGTGTAAATTTCCCCTAATTGATGTAGCGGAAAGTGGTGATAAATGGTCACTAGGTGGCAAACAGTCACAAGATGCTAGTGTGTTGCATGGATGTCTATATGTTGCACTCACATCTAGGTGACTTCAATTCTTGAACTTTCAAAACACCTTAGGGTAGTAATAAAAATGAAGCACTTAAATAGAATCACATGAAAATAAGCACAAAGGTCAAAACATAACACAAACATGACACTTGTGGATGGGAAAATTCTAAGGCAGGGACTAAAAATGAGACTCAAACATTCTAAGGGAATGGACACCAAAGTGAGTGAAAAATGTAGCATGAAATTGCAAGGGTTGTAATTTTTTATATTACAAATGTAAAGGCATCAAAATTATAGTACCACATCCTAAGTGATTGTTTTAGACCATGCAATGATCATTTAAACCTAGAAACTAAATGTTCCCTTTCACATCAAGACTATTAGGTTGTCACATATAAATCTCCTTCTCAAGATCCCCATGCAAGATAATAGTCTTAACATCTATTTGCTCAATCTCAAAATCACAAACTACAACACTAGATAATAGGAATAAAATAGAAGTTAACTTAGCAATAAGAGAGAAAATTTCACCAAAATCAACTCCTCTCTAGGAGTGGCCCTTGGACACCAATATGACCTTGTACCACTCTAACCAACCATTTTCTCTAATTTTCATTTTATACACCCACTTACAGCCAATGGGATTTCTTCCCTCATGCAAACTCACAAGGTCCAACTTAAGATAAATTTAATTAAATTGAGGTAGCAGATCATCCTTGGACCCAGTCTCTTATTATGAAGGTATTCCCTTCCGATGTCATAGGTGCTTTACTACAGGGCATCTATCATCAAATTGCCCTCGCCTAAAGGTATTGAGATCTTCATGGTGGAAGGATGTTGCTCCCGATCAATTTACCATTGATTTTGAAGACTCTTCATCAAAGTCTCCCAAGTCTTTATCTAATGCTACAGTGATGGTCTTAGGGCCTGCTACATCCATGGTCCCTTGTTTTGTTCTTAATCCATCATCTGTTTCTACCCCTCTCCAAATGGATGGTGTTGTTTTGCCGCTTTCTAATTGTAGTTTGGCTATTGGTCTCGGCATCAGCTCTATTGTGCCCTCTTTCCATGGTTTAGTTGTTAGTGGTGGTGTCACTACTACTTCTATTGATGACATTTGTTTGGTTGCGATGATTATCTCTGGTGGTTTGGCTAGTGGTGGTGGCGATGGTTTGGCTAAAACTTTTGTTCCTTCTAGAGTTGTGTCTTTTGCAGGGGCTACTATTGTGGTTCCTCAACGGTCTTCCTCTCCAGATATGTCTTCCTCTTGGTTTTCTCCTATGGGTAGGGTTTTTATGGAGGACTCCCCTCCCCCTCCGCTTACTCAATAGATCTGGATAATGATGTCTCTTGGATGTTTGTGCAACGAAGGAAGAAGGGACTTCCAAAGTCGATCTCTCATTCCCACACTTGTGTTAAGGGTGTGGGGATGGGTAGATCTTCTTATGGCATAGTTTAGGTTGTTTGTCTATCTTTGTTATGTGGTGTACTATGCTTTGGTTGCACTATATGTGTTTGGTACTTGATCTCTAGGTAGCTGGGTTGTTTTTGTTTTGTTGGTCAACCTCTTTTGAGGTTGAAGTTCATCTATTTGTAAAAGGTTCGGGACCTTTCAAATCAAAAACTATACATTCATTTACCAATAATCCAATGGGTAGTGTTGTCAACAAGGAAAACCTCTCCTCCATCATAAGCCTTATAAGATGAAAATAACTTCTTGTGAGGGGTCATATGGTAGGAGCAACCTGAATCAATGAGCCAAGCATCATCACTAATAGTGTTAGTCGAAATTAATAAAGCATCGGTATCACCATCATCAAAAGATTTATTTGTAGAGGAATCAATAGATTTATTTTTCTTTCTACAATCCTTCTTCACATTCCCTCTCTTCCCATAGTTCCAAAACATAACTCTACTCTTCCTTGGGGTTTTTGAGCATCGTTTTGACTTGGATCTATCTTTCTTTTTATCTATGTTTGACCCACCTTTATCCTTAAGGCTTCCTCGAACATGCAAGTTCAAGCCATCATTCATGGATTTTCTTCTCATCTCCTCTAAAAGTAAATTACCAATGAGACTCTCCATTTGATCTATGCACCACCACCACTAATGGAAATATTTAAATTTTTCCAAGATTCAAGTAAAGAACAAAGTAATAAGATGCATTTATCTTCTTCTTCCAACTTAACATCTAAAAACCAAGCTAACTCAATTTAATTAAATTTAAATCATTCAAATGATCTACAACTGAATCACCATCTTTTATTTTCAAAGACTATAACCATCTTTTGAAATACAATTTATTGGGTAGACTTTTAGTTTTATAAATGTCACATATCCTCTTCCATAATTTGTATGAAGTGGTATCCTTGGAGACATTCAAGAGGATATAATCTACAAGGCACAACTAAATGATTATGCATGCCTTCTTGTTCAACTTTTTCCAATCTTCATTAGGAATTATAGATGGTTTCTTTTTATTTGCAATTGGCACCCACTGATATCTTTCTTTTGGAAAAGATCTTTCATCTTTAGCTTCCACAGCTCATACCATGTGCCATTAAATTTCTTAATTTTCAAATGAGATGTAGAGGCCATAGTTTTCAATCCTTTATAGATCTACAAAACCCACTTAAAATGAAATCAGCTCCCACTACAATAAAAAACCTTCAACACTTCTAGAAAGGCATCCCCCTCTATACAAAACCAAGCTCTGATACCAAATGTTGTTAAACTAGTGAAGAAATCTTACAATGAAAACTTTTAAATGAGTATGCAAACTAATTTGTATTTATGCAACAATGGATTACCCATAAAATATTATGTGAGTGTTTAAAATCACCAATAAGAAATTAGTAAACCATAAAGTTACAACACATAACATTGAATATACATGGAGAAAACCTTTCAAGAAAAAACTCCACCATCAAAGAGAGGCTCAAGGATGTATTAATCTTCAAGCATAGAATACATATGAAACACTCGAACTCCCTTCAATCTGACAACATTTTGACAGCACTTGTGTACCTATATGAAATAACACAATGAAACTACTATCTCATGAAACCAATTTATAGAGAAATTGGAGAGGAATACCACAAATGGTTTCCAAAAACAATGTGCCATCAAACCATGGTAAAACGCAAAAACTTTGATGTCTAAAATAAAGAGGTTGTTCGAAGAATAGTAAATGTAACTCCTAATGATCCATGAATAGTAAATATATAACCTTCATACTAATAATAGACAACATCTTCAACTTATAAATCCTCTATAATGGTGCATATCCCAATGTAGATGTCCAAAATCCTCACCCAACTCATATGGGACCCATCAACAACATGCAAGATGCATGCCCAAGTTGAGAAATATTTTAAAATAGCATTGTAATTATCACTGCTAACTCCACCTCCTTCATGAATGTTTTTACAACTAATATTCCAAGTCAACAAGGACAATAACAATAATAAAATAATTGTCGCAAGTATGTGTAGTCGGTGTTGTCATTCATGTCAACAAGCTTGTGTTGCCATTGGTGTCAACTGTATGAATAAGAAATATTGTAAGAGTATGAGTAGTTGGTGTTGAGTGGATGCTATCTCTAATGATGAGGATGTGCTGAAGATGGTGATAATATGTTTATGGTGCTTGGTTTCCAAGTGCTTTTGAGAAAATATGAATAATAAAGGAAATAATGTGTTGTAAAGATGTTATGTTGTAGGGTAGTGTTCTGGTTTTGCTCCACATTTCTTATATACTGAAGATCTATTTATGTTGTTTGAATATGTTTTTTAGAGGTGTTTATAGATGCTACATTCAGGATTTGGCATGCTATATTGTTGTGTAGAGGGAGGTGTGTTCACCAATATGAAGACTGTGATTCGCAGAGGTTTGCAGAGGTGTCTAGGAGAAATGTCTTTGCTCCTCATTTCTCCGCAAAGTGGTTTTAGGTCTTGTGGTTTTGGAAATGTGCTTATAAGGTTCATATATTTCTTCTATTGAAGTTGTTCATGGTTTGGTGCTCCGGAAGTTGATTTCTAGAGATACAATGCATGATAGAGATAGTTAAGTATAGTGGATAAACAGGATAAGGCTGTGCGGTAGGTGAAAGTTATTGCCAAGGAATTTTTTGGATTTTAGGATGTTTCAAGATGTTCATGGAATACTATAGATTATGTTAAATTTTGGTATATGGTCCACAAAGTTGTATTTTATCTTGAGGAAGCGTGGACTTAAAATTTCATTGTGTTAACATAGGTTTGGCTGACCTTGGGTGTTTACACTAATTGCAGAGTTGCTTTGGTGATTGTGAAGGTGTGGAGTGGCCTGCTTGGATGAATTTGGGTTTGAGCTAAGATGTGTTGTGGTCTGCCTTCATTCCTTTCTATCGCAGGAATGTTTTAGGTCTGACCTAACTTGGATTTGAGAAGCTAAGGTGATTTTTTGACCTTGGAGAATGCTTTCAAGGTTGAAGACGATAGAAATAAGTATCAAGGGATTGTGAAAGGAAGTGCACATGATGTATGTGATGTGATTAATAGTGTGGTAGTATGTGTGGTGTAGTACAAGCTTTCATGTGTTAGATTATTGGATGCAGTGAGCAAAAGGTGTCTACAATTCTTCAATATGACTGTGAAGGTGTTGATGGTGTTGTGGTGGAATTCTCTGGTGCATTGAGATAGTCTTCACCTTGTAACTATCTTCTTCTCTATTCTAGAAGTGAGCCTTTCTTTTGGGTAGTGAGCCAACTGTTTTTTGGTTTTAATAGTACTTTATACTATGAGCTAATCCTCACCATGGTTTTTCCCTTCTTAGGTTTTCCACGTAAATCTAGTGTTATCTTGTGTTTGATGTTGATTTGATTCAGTTTGTGTTATTTTATTTCATGCTTAATCATCATAACAGTTTAAGGGTTAATTGAATTAATGTGGAACTAAATGTGTTTGAGGGTTTTGGAATTATAAGTTACAACTAATTCACCCCCCCTCTCAGTTGTCTTGTGCATTCAACAATTGGTATTAGAGCCAATTTCCTTGGAAGAGAGCTTAATCACTTGAGGTAGGTCCAGGATGGTGCACAAGAAGGATGTTCCCCTATTTGATGAAACAGATTATGCTTTCTAGAAAATAAGGATGGAGGTTTATCTGATTTCTCTTAGATATGAGATCTGGAAGTCTATTGATACTAAATACACTATACCAGAAAATGGTCCAAGTACTGCAAATGAGATTAAGGCCTATGAAACCAATGGTAAAGCAAGGTATGCTCTTTTAAATGATCTTACTAATTCTGAATTGGTGAAAGTTATGAATCTAAAAACTGGTAATGAAATCTAGAAAAATTTAAAGAGTATTTATGAAGGAGATGATAAGGTCAAGCAAGCTAAAATGTAGAACTTGAAGCTCATGTTTGAGACCATGTGAATGTCTAAAGATGAAAATATTACAAGCTACTTACAGAAGGTGGATGAAGTTTTCAATAGCATCAAAGGACTTGGTGGAGATGTGGAAGAAAAAGAAGTGGTATTGAAGGTACTCAGAACTCTTCCTAAAGCTTACAGTCATAAAGTTTCTACTATTGAAGAATTATAAAAATTTGAATCAGTTTACCAAAGATCAGTTGCTTTGTACTTTAACTGCTTTTGAAATGAGTGAATTTGGTACAAATAGTGCAAAAGTTGAGACTACCTTTAAGGCTGGTAAATCAGAGAAAATTGTGGAATCAGATTAAGAGGATTCTGATGATATGGAGGCTAACTTTGTGAGAAGAATGAAAAAGGGTACTGGTAAGTACAGTGGTAAGTTGCCTTTCAAGTTTTTTAGTTGTGGCAAGATAGGTCATTATACTTCAAGATGTCCAGAAAGAATTTTGAGAAGCCAAAATAGGGAGAAAAAAAGTAAGGTGTCTAAGAAAAGTTACTATGTTAGAGAAGATGCAAGTGTATATAATGATGAATCCGATTATGAAGATGATGAGGATGGTGAATGTTTGTTCATAGCTTTAAAGGATGATACTATTTCTACTAACTCTGAGGGATGTGTGAAGGAAAGGGCTCTAAAAGCAAGTACTAATACCAAAGGCACTTTAGTGTTTGCTTTTAATGCTAGACAGGAAAAGAACCACTTGATTAGTGATAGTGGATGCTCTAATCATATGACCAGTGATAAGAGTAGTTTTGTTAAACTTGAAAAATTTGAAGGAGAATTTGTTAGGATACATCTGCTAAGATATGTGGAAAAGTGGAAAAAGTTCAATTAGTTTGATGGAAAGCATAATATTGATGATGTTCTTTATGTTAACACATAATATCTTGAGTGTTGGACAAATGTGTAGCAAGGGATAGAATCTTATATTTCAGGATGGTGGTTGTGAAATTAGAAAAGATTCTGGAACTGTGATAGCTGTTGGAAAGAGGACAGATGCAAATGCTTATCAACTTAAAGGTGGTGATGGTTATTGTTTCATGACTCAGATCAGTGAGATTTGGCTATGGCATAGAAGATTATGTCACATCAATTTTGATAGCCTAGTAAGAATAAGTTCAGTTCAAGCTGTGAGAGATATGCCAAAGATTACAAAGTCTATCAATGCAATGTGCAAGGAATGTCAAGTTGGGAAGCAAGCAAGAAGTAGCTTCAAAATCAAGGATCCATCTTCTACCAGACTGTTGGAATTGGTGCATACAAATCTTTGTAGTCCTACCAAGCTAAGGAGTTTTCAAGGTGGTAGGTATTTCATGCTACTAATTGATGATTATTCTAGAATGACATGGGTTACTTTTCTCAAAGAAAAATTAGAAGCCCTAAATAAGTTCAAACCATTCAAAGTCATGGTTGAGAATGAAATGGATATGAGAATTAAATGTTTGAGGTTTGACAGAGGTGGAGAGTTCACCTCCAATGAATTTAACTTGTTTCATGAGAATCATGGAATAAAGAGGCACCTATCTGTCCCTAGGACTCCTCAACAAAATGGAGTGGTTGAAAGAAAGAATAGGATCGTTCAATAGGTTGCAAGGACAATGATAATGGAAGCAAATCTACTGGAGGTCTACTCGAGAGAAGTAATTCATATTGTTGTTTATATACTTAATAGAGTGCAGACAAGAGAAAATAGTACAAAGACTCCTTATGAGTTATGGTATGGAAGGATTCCTATTGCCAAATACTTCATAGTGTTTGGAAGCAAATGTTATATTAGATGGGATGAATAAAATGTAGGAAAGTTTGATGCAAGATCTGATGAAGGTATCTTCCTTGGGTATTCTACTAAAAGCAAAGCTTACCGGTGCTACAACAAGAGGCTAAGAAGGATTGTTGAGAGTGTAAATATCAAAGTTGATGAAGATCTACAAAAGAATTCAGAAGTAAATGGGTATATGAATCAGATGAACCTTCTTGTGGAGAAGAAGAAAATGCTAAAGAAAAGGAAGTGCAGGTTGAAGAGGAAGAAGCTCAAAAAAAGACCCCTAAAACTCCCAAGTATGTGTAGAAGCATCATTTTGAAGATCAGATCATTGGTGATAAGAACAAAGGTGTGCTAACAAGAAGGAAAGCTATTGAAGAACACGTAAATCTATGTTTACTCTCTAAATTTGAACCTAAGATAGTAATTGAAGCATGCAAGGATGAGTATTGGATCAAGTCTATGGAAGAAGAACTAATATAGATTGAAAAGAATTAGACTTGGGAACTTGTCCCAAGACAAGCAAACAAAAATGTGATTGGAACTAAGTGGGTATTCCAGAACAAACTGAATTAGAATGGAGAAGTGGTAAGAAACAAGGCAAGGCTTGTGTGTAAAGGTTACTCACAAGTAGAAGGAATAGACTATGAGGAAACTTATGCTCCGGTGGCAAGAATGGAGGCCATCAGGATGTTTTTGGATTTTGCAGCACATAAGGATTTCAAAGCATATCAAATGGATGTGAATTTTGCTTTCTTGAATGGTGAATTGGAAGAAGTATACATAGAACAATCACATGGATTTTAGTTATTAGATAAATTGGATATGGTTTGCAGGTTGAAGAAGGAACTGTATGGTTTGAAGCAAGCTCCCAGAGCTTGGTATGCAAGGTTAGACAAGTACTTAATACAACAAGGATTCGATAAAGGTTCTGTAGATAGTAATCTATACATCAAAGTAGGAGAAGATCAAATTTTGATTATGGAAGTATATGTAGATGATATAATCTTTTATGGAAATGAAGGTATGTGCAAGAGTTTTGCAGATGAAATGTAGAAAGAATTTGAAATGTCAATGTTAGGGGAAATGAAATTCTTCCTTGGGCTATAGATCCATCAAATAGATAAAGGTATTTTCATTTCACAATCAAAGTATGTCAAGGAGATGTTAAAGAAGTTCATAATGGAAGATTCTAGACCAGTATGTACCCCTATGGGAACTAGTTGCAAGTTGAGCAAGAATGATGAATCTCCTAAGGCTGATCAGAGCAGGTATAGATCAATATTTGGAGGATTGCTATAATTAACTGCTACTAGACTAGATATTATGCATGCAGTTTGTCTTGTGGCTGGATGTCAAGAAGATCCTAGAGAGTCACATGTTGCAGCAGTGAACAGGATATTCAGATATTTAAAGGGCACTTCCGATCATGGCTTGTGGTATCCAAAGGATAATGACTTTGCTCTAAGTTCTTATACAGATGTAGATTGGGTTGGTTGTGTAGATGACAGGAAAAGTACAAGTGTTGGTACATTCTTTCTTGGTGGCAAAGTGGTGTCATGGTTAAGTAAGAAACATGATTTAGTATCTTTGTCTACTACAGAGGCAGAAAACATTGTAGCAACATCTTGTTGCACACAAGTGTTGTGGATGAGGAAAATCTTGAAGGATATTAGAGTTGTATATGATGAACCTATTCCTATCTTCTATGATAATACAAGTGCTATTAATATTTCAAAGAATCTGGTGATGCACTCAAGGACAAAACATATCTCAATCCAGTATCACTTTCTGAGAGAGAAGGTTGTAGAGAATAAAGTGAAGCTTGAGTATGTGCCTACAAAGGATCAGGTTGTTGATATATTCACCAAAGCTCTTCCTAAGGATACATTTGACTATCTCTGGGAGAAGTTAGGGGTTATTGCCCTTTCTTCTTTGAACTAGATGCAAAAGGAGATGCATCAATCTAGTGAATTCCAAGATTCATTCCTTATTCTGGATTGGTGTTGGAGGCTACCTCTTACGAGGAGTAGGTAGTTGTCATGGTGGTTGTTGCAATCAGGGGGAGTAAGTTCTAATGTCGGTTGCTTCTAAGGGGGAGTATGCAGAGCAGTAAAAGGAATGATGTTGCAGAGTAGTAGTGAGAAGGTACAAGTTTGAGCAGTTGTCTAAAAGGTGAGAATGAAAGAGATATGTGTAGCCCTTTGCCATTGATGTCAAAGGGGGAGAGAGAGCAATGTGAAAAAGGAAAGAGTCAGTTGTCAAGAAGAGAGTAGCATGCTAAGGGGGAGAGAAAGAGTAAGGAAAAGAGTTGGTATGAAGCATAATATTGAGGATGCTATTGTGCTGATGGTTTTTCACATTATGTGTTGCCATGAATGACAAAGGGGGAGATTGTTACAAGTATCTGCAGTCGGTGTTGTCATTGATGTCAACAAGCTTGTGTTATCATTGGTGTCAACTATATGAGTAATAAATGTTGCAAGAGTATGAGTAGTTGGTGTTCAGTGGATGCTATCTCTGATGATGAGGAAGTGCTAAAGATGGTGATAATATGTTTCTGGTGCTTGGTTTCCAAGTACTTTTGAGAAAATTTAAATAATTAAGGAAACAGTGTGTTGTAAAGATGTTCTGTGTTGTAGGGTAGTGTTCTGGTTTTGCTCCGCATTTCTTATATACTAAAGATCTGTTCATGTGGTTTGAATATGTTGTTTAGAGGTGTTTATAGATGCTACATTCAGGAGTTGGCATGCTATATTGTTGTGTAGAGGGAGGTGTGTTCACCAGTATGAAGATTGTGATTCATAGAGGTTTGCAAAGGTGTCTGGGAGAAATGTCTTTCCTCCGCATTTCTTCACAAAGTGGTTTTAGGTCTTGCAGTGTTGGAAGTGTACTTGTAAGGTTCATATATTTCTTCTATTGAAGTTTTTCATGGTTTGGTGCTCCACAAGTTGATTTCTAGAGATACAATGCATGACAGAGATAGTTAAGTATATTGGATAAATAGGATAAGGTTGTACGGCAAGTGAAAGTTTTTGAGGAGGAATTTATCAGATTTTAGGATGTTTCAATATGTTTGTGGAATACTCTAGATTATGTTAAAGATTGGTATATGGTCCGCAAAGTTGTATTTTTTCTTGAAGAAGCATGTACTTAAAAGTTCATTGTGTTAACATAGGTTTGGCTGACCTTGGGTGTTTACACTAATTGCGGAGTTTCTTTGGGTATTGTGAAAGCATGGAGTGGCGTGCTTAGATGAATTTAGGTCTGAGCTAAGATGTGTTGTGGTCCATCTTCACTCCTTTCCACTGTGGGAATGTTTTAGGCCTGACCTAATTTGAATTTGCAAAGCTAAGGTGATTTGTCGACCTTGGAGAATGCTTTCAAGGTTGAAGACAATATAAATAAGTATCAAGGGATCGTGAAAGGGAGTGCGCATGATGTATGTGATGTGATTAATAGTGTGGTAGTATGTGTGGTGTGGTACAAGCTTTCATGTGTTAGATTATTGGATGTAGTGAGTAGAAGGTGTCTACAATTCTTCAGTATGATTGCGAAAGTGTTGATGGTGTTGCAGTGGAATTCTTTGTTGCATTGAGATAGTCTTCTCCTTGTAACAATCTTCTCTATCTTCTTCTCTATTTTGGCAGTAAGCCTTTCTTTTGGGTAGTGAGCCCTTTGGTAGTGAGCCTATTGTTTTTCAGTGTTGCTATTACTTTATACTATGAGCTAATCCTCATCGTGGCTTTTGCCTTTTTGGGTTTTCCACATAAATCTGGTGTTCTCTTGTGTTTGATGTTGATTTGATTCAGTTTGTGTTATTTGCTTTCATGCTTAATCAACATAACTGTTTAAGGGTTAATTGAATTGATGTGGATCTAAATGTGTTTGAGGGTTTTGGAATTAAAAGTTACAACTGATTCACCTCCCCCCCCTCTTAGTTGTCTTGTGCATTCAACAATAATAATATCTCTCAACAACATGGGTGTCCAAGTACCCATTCCAAGATTATTGGAGATGCATAAAATAATCATTAAGATTACATTTAAATATCACATTATCTTAACAACTCCCACATCCTTTTGGAGTTTGGTTGAGTTGTCTTCAGATGTGGAATGAATTGATGTGTTTATTTCATTCCAATCCTTGTGTCTATAGGAGAATGGGATCAAGGGCTAGTTTTTTATCTCAATCTTAGAGGAAACTCTACCCTCTTTTATGTGTTGGAAAATAAATAGTGCATAACATAGGTAGTTAGATAATAAATGATAAATTAACATAATATTGTTAATTTATTATTAGGTGGTAGTTTAAAGATTAGTCATTAGTTATTTGTTAGTAAGTTTGAGTAGTTGTAGGTTGTATGGCTATATAAAGCCATTGAATGTAATAATCAAGAGTTGAAGATGAATGATTGATTGTTGTTGATGTGGTTGAGCCTTGGGCTCTTCTTCATTATGTTGCCATTTTCAATATGGTATCAGAGCAAGTTCCTTCTTGGACCTCTCTCTGATCACTTTCCATTCGATTGTGTTTTCTTTCTCCAAAGTGGTTCATACAATGGCCAAGCAGTGAGGACCACGTGCAACAGCCATTGATGTCCATCCACCATTCTTGCATTTTGTCAGTGAGGCATAGTGCAGACCATGTGCAAATCGGTGACTCCATCATTCATTTGCATTTTTTCTTTTTCTCTCCACTATGTTCGTTCTTGCCATTGTTTTCACACTCCATTTTGTTCATGTTCATATTCAAAATTAGAAAAAATTAAAATCTATTTGACAAGAAATTTGAACATCTATTTAAAGAGATCCAAAGCAATTGTTGTGAAGTCAAAGTGTTGTTTTCCCAAAAGATGTATGTATAGCATTTACAGATCATGCAATCTAATTTTGAGAGTTTTATCAACATTGGGATCTGGTTTAAATGGTTCCTTAAATGAAATTTCTAGCAAGCCTATTTTCCTTAAATGAAATCATCCATTGCAATGGGTGTGTTGATTATAGCACCTGTATAAAGGAGGATCAATTAACCTACCACGGTCTTTTGGGCCACTTCTTTTCCTTCCAAAAGAAATGCTCTAAACTAAAAAAGTAACAGCAAAATAAAGAAAAGAACAATCATATTTTTGTATAATGAAAGAAAGAAATCTCTATCATTGCCATGCACTGCTCTCAACATGTAGATGTTTTTAATGAGCAGATTACATTCAATCTGTTGAGCACAAATTCCTTCAGTTGTATTGACCCTTCATGAAAGAGGATGAAAGAGGAGTAAGTGTTGAGACATGGACCAGCTAGGACTCGAACCTAGGACCTTCCATTCGCTGCTGGAGTCCTCTACCACTGAGCTACTGGCCCCTCTTGGACTAGTCCATCGTCAGTCCAGGTGTGGCTTATTTCCAACACCAACACCTCCCCTTAAGCCACACCTCTCTTGTGCTTGGGGCTCCTAGCCTGGGCCTAGCTCTGATACCATGTTGAGACATGGACCAAATAGGACTTGAACCTAGAACCTTCCATTCACTTCTGGAGTGCTCCACCACTGAGCTACTAGCCCCTCTTGGACCAGTCCATCGTCGGTCCAGTTGTGGCTTATTTCCAACACCAACAGTAAGGTCATTAGTGCAGTTAACAAGTCATTCATTTTTCATATATTTCTTTTATGTGGTGGCTCCAAAAGCTCAGAGAAAATAATATTTGTAGAGTTAAGGTGCATGAACGAATGTTATTAAGGAATGTTAATTGGAGAGATAAGTGTATTGTTTATTTTTGATAGGTGAATGGTAAAGCTCAGAATGGGCAAATTGTTCTTGTCATCACCGACTCTACTTAAGTTGTGAAGAAGCAATGTTAAGATATGAGATTCTTTGCCTAGCAATTGATCCAAACAATGAGTTTGATTACTAGTGCGCTCTCTTAGAAACAACCACTAAGTTTGTCTCCCAAGTGTTTACAATTGTGAAGCGGTTTGCTCAAAGTCATAAACGTCTGGTTTATTGCTCACCTAAGATAGTTACAAAATTGGAGTTATAAGGATGTAATAGTACATTTTTTATAGGCTCCTTGTTCATGATCATTTTGTATGCACATTTGTTGATCAAATTGTAATTGGATGCATTATCAGTCGAAACTGACATCCAAATAAAATCTTTATTGAAGGGGGCAAACATATAAGTTCCTATGTTAGCACTAAAGGGGGGTGTTGGAAAATAAATAGTGCATAACATAGGTTGTTAGATAATAAATAATAAATTAACATAATATTGTTAATTTATTATTAAGTGGTAGTTTAAAAAATAGTTATTAGTTAGTTGTTAGTTAGTTTGAGTAGTTGTAGGTTGTATGGCTATATAAAGCCATTGAATGTAATTATCAAGAGTTGAAGATGAATGATTGATTGTTGTTGATGTGGTTGAGCCTTGGGCTCTTCTTCATTATGTTGTCATTTTCAATAGTATGTGTGTTGTGGCGACTTTGTCACACAACATGGTTAAGTCTTCCACTTGCGTTGTCATGTTTGGTGCATTGGAATTGTATACCTTGAGTGTCATTATGTTCTATAACAACATCTTGAGTGTGTAGGTATGTAATATGACTTTTTGATGTCTCATTTAAACCACAAAAAAAGTGTTCCTCCATTTTTTATTTCTATTGTCTTGGGAAAGGCATTACATTGATGGCTTCCTAAGCCTTCCAAATTCTTTTGGCAACAAAAGTTCTTGTAATCTTGAGAAGAATAGGAGAGATAACAAGAGAATGAAAGCCAAGGTCTTTCCACACCAATCTCTCATAGGAGACACAAATGAAATGTTATTAAATAGGACCTTCCAAGATTCATTACCTTTAATGACTCTCACGATCCACTTTGTACAGAGCACAATTCCCACAATCTCTAAACATCAATTAACCCTAGGCCTTCAGAGTCTCTAGGAAGGTGACATAGTTCCCACACCACTATATGAAAGTCCTTGTTATGGTCAAAGCTGGCCTAGAGAAAATCACATAGGATTTTCTCTAGCTTGTTATGGTCAATTCATTTCCATTCAAAGGCTTGAAGCTAGATAGTATAAGTAATTGATTGCCTATAAAATTGAGTCTTGCTCCTTTGAATACTAGAACCAAAGCTAAGCAAAAAGTGTCCAAAGACTTAAAAGCCCGCTTGATGTTGTTCTCATCCTCAATTAAAGTGAGGAAAGAGTCATTAACAAAGTAACCATTGACAAGTTGTTAAGGGTAATTTTTGGGAGGGAATAGCCCAAACAAGCCTTTGCCAAATGGCATTCACAAAAAGGTAGCTAAAACATTCAACAACCATCACATATAGTGAAGGTGCAAGAGAACACCCTTGTTCTATAGATCTAGAGTGCCCAAATTGTTCAAATTGGATGTCATTTATAGTGAGACATATAGAAGATTTGCACATCTTCACTAACTAAAAAAAAGTTGGTGCTAAAATGAAGAGCATAGAGCACGGCAAGAATGAAGGGCCATCCAATCTTGTCATAGGATTTCTTAAAATCAATTTTGAGGAAAACCACTTGTTAGCTAATTTTTTTTGCCTATTCCACACCTTCACAAACAACAATAATATTATCTAATATAAATATACTCTAGATGAACCTAGTTTGCTCCAAGAAGACCACTAATGAAAAAAGATAACGAATACGAAACACAAAAACTTTGACAAGTACTTTGTAAGAAAATTTCAATAAAATAATGGATCTCCAATTGTAGATGAGCTTCGAATCCCTAATCTCAAATATATATTTTTTAATTTGGGTTACTCGGATTTTTAGACTGGTTAGAGCCTAGAGAGACCACTCATGGAGGATCTCTTCCCATGGTTTTATCGCCAAGACCACTATTAGGGGGTCTTAGACCACAAGGCATTATCACCTATGATCAAACCCGCGAGCTCATCGGCCCAGCGAAGGCACATAGCCTACGAGTATGGCAACCTAGTGAAGGCCCATGGCCTGCGAGCTCATCGGCCTAGTAAGAGTTTGAATCCTAGTGGCAATCACAACAACCAAGTGAACTAACCACCGCATTACGCCCTTAAAGAATTGTTAATAATTTTCATAAATTGTTAGAATGAAAAGCTTCATGATAATCAAGGCAAGCAATTCCGCAGAAAAATCTATAAAATTCATCTAGAAAACCATCAAGAAGTTTGTCATTAGCCATGCTATCTACAACTATCTGTAAGGAGAGTTTGTCACAAGCCGCCAATGGGGTATTCTTTTAGAGATAAGACTTTCTCTAATATGAAAAGCACCCAGTTTGCATACGCAGAGATGCTGCCGTTTGCATCTTCCTCTCAGCAATTTTGTGCCACCAACATTAGGCACAGGTACACCATTCCCTTTACAGAAGAGTTTTTTAATCATATGAGTCTCAGCTCCATAAAGAAACCATCCAACTTGTTATCACTGAAAAGCTCAGGAAAAAATAAAATGTTAGTTGCTGCTGTAGGTAGACACAAGATGTACACAACAGAAGATTTATAAAATTAGGGAAGATGCCAAAAAAACTTACATGGGTTTTGTGTCTTATGGTCACTAAAAATAAAATCCCGTACACTGTATATTAGTGCAGGTCAGAACAGAAAATCGTTGCTAAAAAACTGTCGTGATTCGTAGTCATGTCATAAGGTATGAAAGGGAAAGTTGAAGTCAGAGTTTCTTCTGTAGAGGCTGCAGAATTTGTACCCCCTCTTACATGGGCAGTGGATACAGTAGATAGATAATGTTATAAATCCAAACAAATGGAAAAAAAAAACATGCACGTCAAACTGATTGCAAAGAAATTTACAGTACGGTCTGAGATGAAGCAGAATAAAAATTATTTTATGTGATTGTTGAATGCTTTGTGGCTTGCTATAAATTTGCAGAGAAAACTCTGGACTTTCTCATGCTCGCCATAGGTTTATTGGAAAAGACAGACTTGCTCAACAACAGTGATGTCAGTTGTGTATAGTTTTTTTTGCTCTGGTTAACTGACCGGTTTTGTTTCTTTTTGGCAGCCTCTTTCTTTGTAGTTGTTTGTTCTTTTGTAATCAACTTTGTTCAATACAAACTAAAAAAAAAATTGTTATACGGATTTCCAAACTATACTTAGAATAACTTCTATATTTAAAGTAAGTATGATAGAAAAGAGGATGCTTCACAAAGAGAAGAATATTTTTATTATAAAAATATAAAACTTAAGTAAAATCATGGTAGGTGAGTCATGTTACATCAGTAATATAGATTAAGGGTTTCTTGACAAATCTAAACAAGTTTTAAATATTTTGATAAATCTCTATTAACTAAAAATTTAAATGGCTTAAACTTCAACCTTTCTTTATCTTGTCATGCAAGATTTATTTCTAAAGTTATTTTGTTGGACCACTCCCCATCTTCCAAATTGCTTAGGACAAAAGCCTCCCATAGTTCCATGCACTCAATTTTTTATGAACATATATTTTCTACAATATGAAGAAGCCCTTAAAACATATTTTTAGGTCTTAGATTTCTACCCCTTGTTTGCCTCATATAAAAAGCTAGATTGTTTGGGGAAATGTGGTCATTGCATTTATACTTCTTGTGGCACTATGGTAAACAAATCATTAAGGTGTGTAAGCTATCTAGTTTTCCTTGACTTATGCATGTTCTCTAGGGTCACTTCTTAGAATAAGCTAAACTCATTGAATAGCCAACTCAAGTCTCATGTAAACTTTCTCAAACATAGGCTTAAGCTTAAATAGAAATGCACACTACTAGGGTTTCAACTCAATGGTCATCTCCGTTGGCTCAAAGTGGGGGATAAACCCTTTAAGAAGTTGTTCATATACCTTAATTATAATCAATCAAGAGATCAAATAAAATCCATTAAATCTAACATAGAAGAGTTGTTGAGTTACCTGAAATATCTATGGCATTTGTGGACACAATAAATTAGTATTCTATGATCAATAGTACACCCTAGAGAGGGTTCAATATTGTTAGTAGCATCTTAACATTCTCCCCTACAAGTTCAACCCCTCTACTAAGGATCTTTGTAAATCCAATCTCACATTCAATGAGATTCACTCAGACATATAGGTAGCAAATGACAAAGATCTAGATTTGGGCAAAATTGTTTGTGAATTGTATAATGTCACATTGTACTTTACTAGCCAAATCTCACTTCAAGTTAAAAATAATATTTTGTTTTTATTATGAAATAAAGTAAATAAGGGAACTAACAATTTATTCTCAAGGAATGAAATTGAAATTCAAAGACCAATTTATAGTGTCACATATCTCTATTGGATGTCTCATATCAAGTTATCTCTAAAGCTCTCACACTTTAAACTTGCCCTTTGCTTCCTACAATAGAACTTAGAGGTGAGTAAATTGGATTCATGAAAATTAGATAAAGTACGGATAGCATCATCGTGGAATGAAGATAGATGGAATGGATAGAGCTTCTAAACAATATATTCAATTAAAATTATTTTGAGAAGTCATTGATAATATAAAATAATTGTTCATGTTAGTCATCCATAAATATCCCAACTTCAAAAGCTTCTTCTTTTAGTAGTTCAAAATATTTTAAAAATGGCCATAGATTTTTATTACCATAAATTCCCCACCTCCTTCCAAGTTGTTTGGAAGAATAGCATACCCAAATTTCCACATGCTCAATTTTCAATGAGCTCATATTTTCTACAAGATGAAAAACCCTTAAAATATACTTCTAGATTTTATAATTATATCTCATGGTTGCATCATACAAGAAAAGCTAATTGTTTGGTGGAATGAGGCCATTACACCAACATTGCTTCTTCTTACATGGCACAATGTTAAATGAATGAATAACTTGTATGTACTTGATATATAATTATACCTTGACTAATGACTTCTCTAGGGTTAGTTTTTAGCCTTAGCTTACCACTTTATACTCAAGTTGAGCCTTGTTTATAATTTTTCAAATGTTCATGAGGTTAAACTTGTAAAAATGTAAATTGCTAAAAGGGTTCTCAAGGTGAGGGAAAGTATCTTTTCAAATTTATTTGAATTACTTCATTTGAGTAATCTAATCAAACCACTTAAAACTAATCATTATGGACTCATTGTGATGCCTAAAATCTCTCTAGTGTTTGTGAGCCACAATAAGTTAGTATTTTATGACAAACAGGACAACCCAAAGGGAGATAAATATTTGGAAGTATAGTTGAACATTGCAATATTCAAGCTCAACCATCTTCTAAGGCTCTTTATAATTGTCATCTCATATTAGATGATCTTTAATTAGATCTAATGCAAACAAAAATTGACAAAGCTCTAGGATTGGATAAATTTTTTTATGAATTCTATAAAGAAATATTGCATTTTATGGGCCAAGACTTGCTTCAAGTTTAAAATAAATATTTTGCTAACCAATAATCATGAAATATTATAAACAATGGAAATGTCAATTTCATTCCAAGGGAACGAGATCTAAATTACATTAGGTCAATTGAAGTCCCATAACTATATTGAATTCTTTAAATAAAAACATTGATAAAGCTATTGCACTTTGTAAATTTGGGACAAATTTTCTCTAATACCATTTAGGATCTGCCATAGATCTTCTAAGTTGATACCATTTACAATTCACCTAAACAATCTACCTAAGACCAAAATGCCAAGAAACAATTTGGATAACGATTTCTCAAAACAATAGAGAAATATGAACATGCATCACAATAACTATATCCCATTCTTCAAGTGTGCAAATAGAAGAAAAAGGGTTACATTTATAGGAAATGCAACTAGGGGAGGAGGATGAGGATGAAAACTCACCACCCACATAGGGAAGTGTAACACCTACCACAAATAATAAATAATAAAAAAAGCATTAAATGTAAAACTCAACTTAAGTACAAGTTTAACCTGAGGTGAATCAATGCATGAGAGATACACACTAAATGCATAAATACACTAACACTCTCCTTAAGCACAACTTAGGTCGGTAATTGTAATGATTTTTTCACTACATTTGTAAAATCTTATAATTTTTCCTTGTGCTACAAGGTTTCCTCCTATCACAAGCAAAATATAGCCTTGCAAAGCTTGAGGAGAGCAAGGACTATTCATTTTTTTTCTAATGGCTCCTAGAAGTTTTCTTATTGAGAAGTTTGAAGCAACATTCATTTATTTTTCTAGATCAATGGCCCATGAAGGACCAAAATTTATAAAGTTTCTTTATCACTACCATCTATTATTTTAATCCAATATCTTGTAAAGGATTTCAAAAGGTAAAAGGAAGTTGTCAATCAAAAGTTTTGTGATTGGTTAAATCAATTGAATACATGGCCCCCAAGTACATTTTCCATGGTTTTATCTTGTTGAAGGCATGCATTAGCTAATGCTTTATTCATTACATGCTATGATGAATTAGAACATCTAATGGCTCACATAAATTTTGGAAAAGTTTGAGTGGAAATTGCTTTGGCTCAACAACGGTTGTTGGATAGCTTAGACCCCAAGTATATTTTCCATGGTTTTAGCTTGTTGAAGGCATGCATTAGCTAATGCTTTACTCATTACATTCTATGATGAATCAGACCATATAATGGCTCACATAAATTTTGGAAAAGTTTGAGTGGAAAATGCTTTGGCTCAACAACGGTTGTTGGATATCTTAGATCAATGGTCTATGATTAATATAAAAGTGAGGGTGGTTTCAGCCCAATCATTTATTGTTGTAGATCAATGGTCAACATGCACCCTATGGAAAATCATAATGTTATTAGAAATGGGGAAGTAGTGACCATAGGATGGAAAGTAATATTCTAAATAAATAATGCACAAACTTTCAAGCCAAAAGTAATAAAATGAAGGCTACAAGGAAGCGGTAACCACTTGATGGAGGCTATTTGATCCAATGGCCTACAAGGATCTAGACAACAATAAGGAAGAAACTTAATATGGATTGAGCCACAAAGATATTTTCAACTTCAAATGAGAATAAGGAGTGCATGCATGACCATTGAAGATGTAATTAGGCATGTAGTTTACTCCACTATAGTCTTAATGTTTGGTAGTTACATACATTGAGTGGAGGAGCATTCAAGTAGGTATTATGAGTATGTACTCTAAGTTTCCACATAAATTTAAAGGATCATCCCCTACATGATAATGGCATTAACTACCTATCTATTTTTGAATTTCTATGGTAGTTTTGATTGTATAAGTAAGATCTTGCTTTTAAGAAGCCTTGTATGCAAACAAAATCTCATGTTTTCTACTTATTAATCTTGAGAATAGTCTTAATTCACGTGTCTAGACATTGATAGATTTTTTTTCTTTATAGTCATGTATGTACTTTAAATTTTCAATATATGAAAGCGTGATTTTCTCTATCTTATAAGTTGCCTTTTGTATCACTATAAATGTGCTTAAATTTCATTTTGTTGACTATTGAATTATTTGTTGTATACTCTTTTAGAAATAAATAGGAAAGTCCTATCCTAGTGCATCATCTTTTATTAGTTTTTTTAGTTTTATGTTCTTCTCACCCTTTTCACCCCAAACCAAAATTAGGATTACTTCGAGTGGACAAGGAGAAAAACCATTTAATCTTGACGGTTGTTTTATAATCAAGTCCCACATTTGTAAAACTTCCCATTGTTGAGCTCTTCTTGAGGAATTGATAATGAAAATCCATATGTGCAATATTTGAGTATCAACAATAAGGATGGATCTTAGCAAGATATAATAGCCATGTTAGGTACCCATATATAAAATAATCCTACCAAAGAAAGAGAGAGGACCCTCAAGAATAGACTCAAAATAAAGAAAGGACTAGGTATCCTCCCTCAAGGAACAACCTCACACACGCCTTACAAAGATCACAAATGAAAACCCCCTAAAGAAGAGAGAAAATGTCAAAGTAGACGATCTCATAACAAGTGTTGAAATAGACCCCCTACATCAAAACAATGTGTCTTCCTTTTAGAAGAATGAACCATGCATTGTATATATATTGAATTCCCACTCTAGAGGAGGATATGGTGTAGGAGCATCTCATGAGTCAAGCAATCTTGCATCACCCAAAAATATTCCATTTCACATTCTGTTTTGTTTTGTAGGTTTTAATAATTTTTCAATTATCAGATCCTTGGCATAGAAGATAGTTCCCACCATAAAGACATTTTCTTATCGAGTCACCATTTTAGCACATTCTAAGTTCTAGAGTAGAATCTCACCATGCAAAAACCATTCAAGCTTTCTAGTAACATATGAAGATTATTCTAATCTTATGGGTTCCCAAGAGGTTCATGGCTAGGACCACATCAAATTTCACAACATGGATCTCATAGCACATAACATGGATCTCACTGAACACAACATCTACCTTGTAGGTCTCCCTTATTAACAAGTTGTAACATGTAATAGGCCATTTTAGGTTTTACACCAAATTTAAATATTGCATAGACTAGAATATTTTGAGATTCATCCTCAAAAGAGTCATGAACAAAGGCTCATGACTTGTGTGGACCACTAGTAACTTATCATTAGAAGGGATCCTTAGAAGTATGATACTAAATTGTTTGGAATGGGCATAACATTAGGGAGAGTGCCTAAATAGTGATAGAGGTTCTAAATTGATGTAATGGGATCATAGCCTATAGGCATATTAGATTATAACCAACATTCTTATTCATGAACTTAGAATTAACATCACACTTAATTGCAGCATGTATTTTTGGAACAAGTCTTTCATGTAATAATACAATCACCGAGTTGCAACATCTCATTTGTCTTCTAATTTTTGTTATGTATTTTCATGAGTATTATGTTTGTTTGTATTTGGGTTGCATGAATATACTTTTTCATTAGATACTCTATTTGTGACTACATCAAATGGTATGAGAACCTAGTTACATCTTAGTTGGAAAAAGAGTTCAAGGTGATCCCATAATAGAAACTTGTGCATTTCTTGCATTACAAGTTAGCCATAAGAAAACATGGTTAACAAAAGAAGAGGTGATGCTCAAAATCAAAGAGGACAACATGGTGATGAAGATGATTAAAGGAAGCAGTAGGATGGGGAATTGACTAGCATTCTAAGAGCTATTGAAGCAGGTTTGGGAACCCTTGAGACTACACAAAGTCAATCAAACAGGTATGAATGAAATCTTTACTTGGCTCATCCTCTTGTCTTTCAATGTCTTGAATTTATTAGAAAAGAAAGGAAGGATTAATGTTGCACGTGTACTCATCATTAAATGTGTCAATAAGGCTATCCTAAGTGGAGAAGTGATGAGCAGGAAAATCATTGAGCCACATCCTTACACTTCCATGGAGATATCTAACAATGAATCTCATCCATTCATCTTCATTACAAAAATAAATATCCTCCTTGAAGGCCACAAAAGCATTCACATGAGCACTAACCTATGTGCGATCACAACCATCAAAGAGAGGCATTTTGCTTAAGATCCTAGTTGTTGTGGTCTATATTTCATAGTTAGCACAAGATAGGTCAAGCTTCTTATATGTAGTATCAATGGGTACAATGGGGTTTTGAATTATTGGCTTCTTTGCAATAGATAGAGAGACATTGGCTAGTAGCCTAGAATCTATCTATTTGATTTGAATTTCAATTTCTTTTTGCTAATGGACAAGTTTAGTATGTTCTTATAGGGACACTTGAAGGCTTTGGGAATGAATAAAAGATGGAGTATGACCATCATAATAGGAAGATGCACCACTATAATAGGCATAGTCAGACTCATCAACAAAGTAGGTAGGGATAGAAGAATATGGAAAAGAATTTGAAGGAGTAGTCATACCAACATGTTCAAATCTGAAGTCCATGGTAAAAGGTTCACAACGTGCTAGAAACACACTACACCTTCACATAGGTAGATTCTATTTCACAAAAAGAAGCACTATCCCACCAACAGATAGAGGAGAAGAGGCATTTACCTTGTAAAACTACCGCACATGTAAGCTATAGGTTTATGACACCTCCAACAGATTGGTATCAATATAAAACACCTTGATTCATGACAATAGAGTCACCAGCTCACAAGATGACGAAATCCTTGGGGTAGGAGATGCCGCCAAGGAAAGAATATGTTTTGGGTTCTCTTCCACTAGTAGAGTCTTTAATTTATTTTAACCTAGGATAAGATTAATTGAAACTTTCACCAATAGAGTCACTACTTTGTTGTCTCTCAAAATTGTAGGCCATCTCCTCTAGCATCATCACTTAGGAAGAGACAAGGGGAACAAGGTATCTCAAGTCAAGAGGATAACACATCAATAAGGAGAGGATGGTTTTGGGCCAATGTATAGGATTAGGACAAATCCTCTTCTTCTTCAAGCTCTACAAAACCTAGGGAGTATTCTCTTGAGGCCATAACATAACAAGAATAAGGCTCTAATTACCACACCCTAACAACAACCAAGAATAAGCCAACAAGACCTTATTGATAAAAATGTAAACAAGAATGTATATACATTTAAAGTTATGAACTGACTATATTCCTTAAGATGAATCTCCTTATCTTTTCTTACACATTGTAATGTATAAAATTACATACCCACACAATTTCACGTTGTATCTTGAACCCATTTTAGTATTCACTCCTATAACATGTTTCTATGGCCACTTGAACCTAACCTTGGACTAATTTCCCTCACCAAGGTTTGTTAAGATTATGTATTGCAATCTTTCTTTTTCCACTATTCTAGAGACATGTGTTGAATTCTAGATAATCCCTAGGATGCGAACGTGAAGCATAGGCATTCACACGATGCACTAGCATCCCATAAGTTTTCAAAATTCAAATGTTGGGTTCTCTACTTAGCTACTTCATACCACCTGTTGTAACATTTGTCTTGCAAAGTAATGCCTTTTGCATCCACACTTGACCCTTCAGCTTCCCTCTCTACCTCTTGAAAAACTAAAATTTGAAAATCTAAGCTCTCTTCTCTATTCTAGTTACTCTCCCTCTCTTAGTGTATACAAATAAGTGTGAATGAACAAGAAGGATTGAAACACTAAGATCAAAACCTTATTTAACACCTAAATGTAACCTCAGTTTAAGAAAAAGAAACTTGTAAAATGTGAACAAAAGAATCTAGAACTCTCTCACCTACACAAGATCCTTGATGTGCCAATAGTGGTTGTGCTTGGACAATTTGTTGTTTGAAAGGGAGGAATGTCAAATGCTTAGTACGATAGAATAACTTTGCATTCAAGATGGTTTGATGAAAAATGGATCGTATAAGGATGCTTTTATAGATTTTTGAATGGGAAGATTAATGGATAGGATTGGTTGAGAAGTTATTTAGTTATTTAGGGTTGGTTTTGGAAATATATGAAGGGATAGGATTTGGTAGGATTTTAGGAAGGGTGGAGATTAAAAAAGGACTTTTGGAATTTTTATGGATTTTCATGTGCAAGTGGTTAATTAATTGGCTAATTAGTTGTTATCTAACTAGGTATTTAGGATGAAAATGGGAATTTAACAATAAGATTTATTTAATTATTTTGAGATGGAAAGGGGGGATTTAAATAAATAAATGTGAAATTTATTTATTTAAGATTAAACATTAGGAAAAGGGGGGAATTAAATAAATTTTCTTAATTTATTTAATTAATGGAAAAAAATATAGTTTATTAATTAAATAATTAAATATTATTTAATTAGTGTTAGGAGGAAAGAAGGAATAATTAATTAAATAAATAAAATTTATTTAATTAATTTTGAGGAAAAATAGTGATGAATGAGATTGGTTACAACAAAAATTGTAGAAGGTGATTTAAAGTTTCTACACTTTGCCCTTCTTTGAGATGGCATTTTATAATATCATTTCAAAGAAAAATAAAATATAGCACTTTTGGGATAAGAAAGATTGAAAAAAGATGTTAGTAAGATGGAGGGGATGATGCCCCCTCAAGAGGTCAGTCAAGAAAAAATAGTGTGAGGGAGTTCTTGAAATAACGAATAGGGAGAATAATGATGATATGGTTTGTGTTCATGGCATAACTATTAGAACAAAATGATGATGTTAGACAAAAAATGATAAATGTAATTAGCAAACTAATTAATCACTTGCACAATAATAATGATAAGGAAGGAAAATGGGATAATGATCTAGATAATAATGGATGGATAACGTGGATTATATGATGAGCAGTTTATGAATGTAGGTATTATGCTAATAGGTGGTGAGAACTTATATTAATATAGCATCAAATATTATGTACCATGGTGTAGAGATCAAGGTGACAATGTCTCCCATGCATAAAGGACTAACTCACAAGAATAACAAACAAAAAGGATATTCTAGCACATCACAAGGCATATGACGTCCTTGGTGCGAACTATAATGGGACAACCAACAAACATGTCACATAAAATAATAGACACGTCCTTGAATTATATACCAATCAAGACTCACCATGATTTAAGGATCATGTGGCCTGGAGTAGGTATAGTATGAGTCAAAGATAATCAAAATTAAAATCAACAGTCAATCAACATACATGAGTTTACCTCTTTTGAAAGGATCTAGGATGATGATGATAATGCCTAATTTGGGGAACGATGTGTCCTGTGAAGGAAAAAGGTAGGAAAAAGATGAGACATGGATTTCATAGTGGCAAATGAGCAACTACTGCATGGTATTGAGGTTGCATAAAGATGTAGGTTTGCATTTAAGTTTGATGTTTTGGGTGTTGATTTTTTAGGTATAAGGTATGGAATGCCAACATACTTGCAAGTGCATGAAATTCAAGACTAATAAAGGTACTCATCTAAGATGCTAAGAAAGGGGCAAATGCAAAAAACCTTTTCTTTTAGTAAGATGCAATCGCCTACCCCTAGCATAGGACAAGGTCAATAGTATGAGTTCAAAGGAAATGGGAACCATGTGGGAGACTAAGGCATGAGATGGGATGAAATGTCATGAAGAGGAACTAAATGATAACAGAGTCCAACTATACACATGGTGCCCACGAGTAATTTTGATGTAATGAAACATTCAAAACATAATATTCATCACTATTATTATTGCAAACAAACTTAGAAACTTAGAAAAATTATGAGTTATGCTTCTCATCCCATTCCATGCTTCCTCTACAATTGAAAAGAAACACCTTATATCTACAAAAACAAATTTTCCTTTTTTTGGCAATTTTTAGCAACATTTTAAATTTGTCATTTTAGGTAATTTCGCATGCTTATCTGCATGGCCATGAAATTTGCCAATTATTTTAAAGTAATTGAATTAGGACTAATTGTCAAATTTCTAATCTAATCGCATATAAAGTTTGAAAAATAATTAGAAAAAACAAATTGGAAAAATCCTGAAAAATCATTAAGACGTCAATTTCAGGCCTTAGATGATTGAAAATGGCCCCAAAAAAATGTCAAAATAGAATCCAACTGTAATAGCCTAAAATTGGCACAGGTCGAATTAAGTAAATATTCAGATATTTATCTTAATTCATATCTTCTTCTGTTAATCAAATAAATATTATAAGTTTATTTGATTGGTTCATTATCCTACAATTAAATAAAATTATTTTATTTAATTGAAATCCCTAAATTCTTCTAATGTCTCAAATCCTAAATCCACCTCACAAAATCCACCTCATCAATCCACCTCATCTTTCCACCTCATCCCTTCCACCTCACCATGTTGCACATATAATTAAATATTCTTAATATTTAATTAGCTAATATCCTCCAAAATCCAAAATTGAATTCTTAATTCAATGTTCCCCACTAGCCTCCACCAATTGAATTTTTAATTCAATTGTCCCCCACTCTGAATTTTTAATTCAATGTTCCCCATTATCCTCCACTCTGAATTTTTAATTCAATTGTCATTCCCCATTATCCTCCACTCTGAATTTTTAATTCAATTGTCATAACCCATTGTCCCCCACTCTGAATTTTTAATTCAATTGTCATAACCCGTTGTCCCCCACTCTGAATTTTTAATTCAATTGTCATAACCCATTGTCCCCCACTCTGAATTTTTAATTCATCCATTATGAATTAAAGATTCACAAATAATGAGGGCCATTGATCTCATCAGTTGATCCTCACCCTCCATTCTATTTTCAGAAAATCTATAAATAGAACCCTCTTCTAAGCAATTGGGGAGGAACTTCATTTGCACCATCACTATACCCAAATTCCTCTAGGAAATCATTCTAGCCATTCTCATATCATCATCTTCATACCATCGTAATGCAAAAATCATCATAGCCATTTCTCCTTGTCATCTTGAGGAATCGAAGCAGGAAGCAAGCTCCCTGAGGGCCCATCTCCATCATTCAAGATCAAGAAAGAATAGGCGACCAATGGAAGCCGCAGGGTAACAAGGTTGTAAGTTTGACAGTTTCATTTGCTTATTCTTGTTAATCGCATATTCCATTGTTGTTTGGGTTATTATTTATCTTCATTGATCAAACCTATTTCACCCATTACATTTTGACGCCCACCGTACTGTTCTCGAATCTGATCGTCGTTTTGTGAAGGTTTCATTGTCAGGATCTTCATTTTCTAACCCTTTTTCTAACAATTTTTATCAAGTTTTGTGGAGAAAGTGTTGTAGGTTTCGTTTTGAGCAAAAACGGATGTCATTTTTGTGCTCAGGATGCTTGTTCTATGAATTTTGATAGTAAACTTGCTTATGTTTTGTGAAAAAAAATTTGAAAAAATTTGAAAATTTTTTAGGGTACAGTCCATACCATACGGATCCGTACCATACGGAACTGTACCCTATCTGTGTTAATTGGTGCAGTCTCAGTTTTCTGCCATTGTTTGTTTGCAGAGTTAGCATTTGTTTTGTCTTGCAAGTTAATACAGTTTATTTGTAGGTGTCGAAACCCCTACAATTGCTTCCGCCGCCACCAGGTCGACACCTACCCCACTAGGTCGAAACCCCCTTACCACACTGTCGCCACTACTCCCCGCAAACTCCCGCCACTGCCACGCCATCCCCACCTCCCTGCATCTCCTGACCACCCACCCGGTCGACACTCTCACCACTGCCTCGCCATCGCCGCTCCCTCTATCTCCAAGCTCCCGCGACCACCGTCCTGCCACCGCTACTAACAACCTACCTCCCGCCTTCGTTCTCCCCGCAGCTCCTCCTGCTCGCCGCTTCCACAACACCCCGCAGCCCCCTGCCTCACTCCCCACAGAGTCCCTACGGACCTCCCTCTCCCCTCCACCCGAGCCTCCTCCATCTTCCGCCACCTCCCCCAACTCCATTTCCTACACCAAACACACAACAAAAAAAACATACCCTAAACTCGACCGGTGGTCCCCTTATCACTTGGGGATAGGGGTTATTCAAAAACCCCTTATATTATCTTTTTTTTCAAAGTGATAAGCCCCTGGTCATATCAGCGACCAGGGGCCTTTTTCAAACTTAACTGCCAAAATAAAACCCTAACCACCAGAGAAGCAAACTGCAACATGTGACTGGATCTTGCCAAACCGCCAACAATTAACACTAAACAGTTAACCTCTAGTGCCTCCTACATGCCATAATAGGCTATTTTTTTCTTTTTCTCATAACTTTCGCATACGGAGGCGAAATCGTGCAAACAAGGACTCATCAGAAAGAGGACTCTGAGCACTTCATAGTTGTGAGTTTTTTATCAGGTGACTATACTTTTTTCCTGCCTATTTCATCAGTCAAATTCAAACAAGCTTAAAAACTTCAAATCATCATATCTTTTGCAATTTTGATCAAATTTTCGTGAAATATTTTTTCAAATCGCATTGAATATCCTAAATAATCTGTTCATGCACTTATTTTTCCTGTATCAGTTCATTTTTCAGCAGATTTTATCATATTATCAATTTTCACATCACAATCTCCTTGGCTAGTCTACCTGCTTTGTTTTCATTTTCGTCACTTGCAGGTGATCATTCGAGATGGGACAAACATCAGGAGCAGCAAACACATCAATTTGGACAGCAATTTAATTAGGTGTATCCATTTTCATCCTTTATCTCTTAATCATTGCTTGCAAACACACTTCGGTTTGGGCATAAAACGAACATTGTTTGATCATCACACATTGAAATTGGGCATAAAATCAACCAGTGTCTTCAATCACACTTTGAAATTGGGCTAAAAAGAACCATTGTTTGATGTGTTTTTCATCACATTTCAATTTTCTAAGGTCAATTAATCAACTGTGAGTGTGAATCAAGTGGGTGTGTGTATGCTCTCTCCTCACACCGCAAGGTGATCTTGGAGATCAAAAACACCTCACTTGATTCGCTTTTGTCAACCCCTTTCCTAGGAGGCCTGCTAGGGGATTTCATTACCCCTAGGGACGACCTCATTTCGAGGTTGAATCGAAAGACACCCTCTTTGAAAATGGAATCTTGTCACTCCTGGCTAAGCCCCAAAGAACTTTCTACCTTTGGGAAGTGAAGGTGAAGGCTGGGTTACCCCCTTCTCCCGGCTGTGTGGCAAGATTTCGCTTTCAAATTCCTAGTCAACCTCATGTAAACATTGCCTAACCCTAATTGGCCATACCTTCCATCAAACTAGACATTAGGGCATGTCAATTTGTTTTGCAAGTGTGCTTGTCTAATCATTATCATCTTCTTCAAATTCAAAATTCAAATTTGCTTGTGTCTTGTGTGAGTGATTCTTGTTTGTACATGTGATCATTTGCTAAACATTGTCAAATCAAACTAAAATATCAAACACATAAGACATGTCATTCAACTCATTCTTCCAAGCACACTTGTCTCGACTTGTGACGCATTTGTTTTTGCACATCCACACTAGTAAGCTTTTCCAGTCTTGGGTCAATGGCAAACAAATTAGAATATCTTAATCAAAAATTGCAATTTATGAAATTGCAAATAAACTTAGGTCCCTCACCCCAAGATTGTATAGCAATTATTCAACAAATCGACATCTTAGGACAAGAATTGACAAGCTTGCAAGCTGAACGTGCCAGCACCAGCTATGCCTCGCCACAAACTCCTATGTCTTTTTCCCGTCTTAATGATACTATTGACAAGGCAACCACCACCTCAAGAGGGAAATCATATACCATCCTGTCTACTAATCCTCGTTCACCATATCCTAAAACACATATCCCAAAACATACCAGTCCTATGCCAACACCGCCATCTAGTTCCTCAAATTTTAAATGGCACACCAAAAAAGAATCAGATGAGTGGTGGGAAAAATGTTTTCCACATTTATACAACAAAAGAAAAGCTAGGGAGAAAAGCCAAATCCATTCATCCATCCCCTCATTCATCTACCCATACACCTGTGACAGATGTGATCCATGGGCTATTAGCAGAGAGTCAACCATGTCCCCAAACTCTGGTCCTTGACCTTACCAAAGATTCTTCCAATACCATGTCAAATCCTACAACCCCTTCAAGTCATCTGCAACCCCTTGAGCTTCTCAAAGAGCCTTCTACCATGCACCAGAGTCAAGGTCCGTCACACCCTCATATTGTTGACCAAGAGCCTATCCAAGAGCCCTCAATTAACATTCTTAGCCCTTCAAGCCCATCATGTGACCAACAAGCCATCAAGCCTATTCAAGAGTCTCCTCTTATGAATCCAAGTCAAGAGTCATCATGTTCTCATGTTGTTGACCAAGAGCCTATCCGAGAGCCTTCCACTTCCATTCAAGCAACCCAAGAGGTATGTCAAGAGTTTAATCCTAAGCATGTGGAAACATTAAGCCCTAGTCCAACTCAAGATCAAAACACTTTCATGCAACCCATCCATAACCTATATCTTTTCCCTAATCAAGATACTAGTGTTGATGAAGAAGCTATCCATGAGCAACTTGATCCTATGCATGAACTAGAGATTCGATGGTTTTTCTATGATTAAGATGATATCCATAATAATGAACCTCTCCAGGAGCCACTTGATCCTATACATGAGCAAGAGATTCAGTTTCCAACCATGCATAACCTATATCTCTCCTCTGATCACAATCCCATCTATGATGATGAACCTATACAAGAGAACATTAATCCCATCATGCTAAATCATATCTATGATCAAAATCCCATCTATGATGAAGAACCTATCTATGATCAAGCAGACCATGATGATCCTCTTAGCCCACTTTACATATTCCATGGTCCTGAGCCTAGCACCCCATCTAGTCCTACCCAAGCTCCAACAACTTCCACTTCCTTCGATGAGACACTTGCCTCCCAAGAAAGCATAGAAGATCAAATAGTAATACTCCTCTGCCATCTGCTATGGACCAAGTGGCAAATTCTGCACCATATATCCTTGGTCTTACTACCTTCATACAGGAATGTTCTTTCTTAGAACACCAACAACCATTATCCACTATCTTGCCTTCTCAATCCAATAAAGAACTTGTGTCTAGTGTTCCACCTACACATAATCCCGCTATCCACCACATACTCCAGAAGATGAACTATCAAGGTAAAGGCTTAGGCCTTCATGAACAAGGTATTTTGGAACCCATCCATGTCAATGTTCCCCCACCTTCATACGGCCTTGGATACATACCCCAAGGTGAGAAAACTCAAGATGTTAGTACTTCCTCCACTCCTCCTAAGTCTACCACTTTCCATCGCAAACCCTCTCATATCCCCAAAACATATGTCGCCATTCCACCTCCATCATCCTACAATTGCCAAAAGCATGGGACCATACACCTTCCCCCATCCAACCTCCCTCCGCTACTTCCAACTCCTAACATCCCACCTCCCTTATCATACACATCCCAAAAGCATGTGACCATACACCCTCCCCCATCCAAACTCCCTCCGCTACTTCCAACTCCTCATATCCCCCCATGCCGTTTACCACCACTTCTTCCAACACCTTATAAATCCATCTATAAATCCTCTACATATCCCAATCATGGCCGACCAACGCACATATTGTCTCAACAAGGATCTTTCACCAACCTCACTTCTACCATCCCACGGGGATTCAATGACAAATATGTGGATGCCTCTACCTATAAAGTCAAAAATCCTAAGAGTCCTCATGACCTAGGACATAAAAGCCAAGAATCAAAGCATTATCCATATCAAAAGATGCATACACCCATACACCCCAATGCCAAACTAAAACATGTGTGGATCCCCAAGCAACAAATGATTACTCCAAAAGCTGCACAAAAGCTGCATACACCCAAACCCATACCTTCATAGGTACTACCTAAAAACAAAATGGTTTGGGTACCCAAGCAAAAAGCCCTAAAGTTACATGAGGCATCCACCTCTCAAGAATCTCAACCATCTACTTTCTCCCATTCCATCCAAAAGTCTCAAATTCTTCCATCTCACATGACGAACAAAAATCAAGACACTACTCAGTCTATGTGGATCCCTACATCCCTACATCATGCATCCACAAGCAAAAGTCTCCGTTGCTTCCTACACTACTTTCCCATCACCAGCTTCAATGTTTACCATGGTATGTGCAACCGTTGGTCATGATTCCCTTCCATTCCCCAACACTTCCGTATAACTCCATCTCCCCTACCTTCCACTATTATCCTACATATCTTCCCCATCCTATGGTCCATGCTTTTGCATAAGCCTTCCCTCCATATTATGCATCATAATCCACTATCTACCTACACCATCTCACCTTCATACGATCCCCTACCAACATCTGTGAGAACACTTGACATTGTCCATTCGACAGTATCTATCTAGCAGGACTATCACCTTTCAAGGAACTCTATACTTGAGTCCTTCCATATCCACCTTCTCCTATCTACATATTCAAACAACAAAAAAAAAAATGAAAAAAGTAAAGAGAAATCCCTTCGTCTAATGGTGAAAACTTGGCAAACATGTGCCTTGGATAAGTACCGTGATGAAAACCTGGCAAACAGGCGTCATGTGTAAAGTTGATCTTCTATGTCACCTACACTTGGGGGCACCTTGTCTCAATGGCATATCACTCTTCTCCTACCAGTTTCCTTTCATACCATTTCCTATCCTGTCCCGTCCATCCATCCAATACTCCTTTCCTCTATTATTTGGTCTTGATAAAGATTGGGGGCACAATGTTGACAAATGTTCTAGATGTCTCTTGACATACCTTATCCCTCCAAACTAGGCAAACCCTTCATTATCCTCTCATCCTCCTATCGTCCTTAGCATTGCCATGAAAAATCTGAAGTATTCTACCTACAATGGGGCACGTTATTCTTATGCGACATAGTCCTTGGAGATCACATCTTTGATTTCTTCTACCTGACCATTTGCATCTACTATCTTCCATCCATCTACATATCTGTGGTGGTTCCTTGTCATCAGTATTGTCTGTTCTATATCTATTCCATGTCATGTCTCTTTTTGTTCCATATCTGATCCATATCGTGTCTTGTTTGATCCATATCTGATCCATATCAGTTCCATATCGTGTCTTACCTATTCCATATCTAATCCATATCTATTCCATCTCACATCTCATCTAATCCATATCTTAGGTCCATTAGGGTTCTTGTCAAACTACGTCGCCTCTGAGCTATCATGTAGGCAAGGCCATTATCCATGCGCCCCTGAGGCTCTGCTTCCCTATCCATCTCATATCTTGTCGTCTATCTTCTAGCCCATCCATGGTCCAAGCCCCAAACTACGTCGCCTCTGAGCTATCACGTAGGCAAGGCCATTATCAATATGCTCCTGAGGCTCCACTGTCCCGTCAGTCCCATATCTAGTCTTTCTATCTATCTCAGCCCATCCATGGTCCAAGCCCCGAACTACATCACCTCTGAGCTATCACGTAGGCAAGGCCATTATCAATGCGCCCCCGAGGCTCCACTTTCCCTATTCATCCCATGTCTAGTCCTTCTATCTGTCTGACTCTGCTCCATTTCCTATCCATCACTTGTCATCTGTCCCTCTATCTGTCCCTGTCTGCACCTTTCTTTAGACAAGCACACGCAACAAAGCCCACTTCAAAACAACAAAAATCTTGACGCAAAACATTAACCTATCCAAGGCAAAACAGAGCACCATACCGAAACACTCAAGCTAAATCCTATATCAATTATGGCAAAAAGACACATCTAATGCAAGAATGTTTTGTGTTGGTTAGATTAAGAGCCTTGATTTATGCTATCATGCCTTTCTATGCTACTCAAGGATGCCAAAAGCTAGAGATGCTATGATGGGGGCATGATTATTTTTTTTGTCTATTGCTTGTGGATTAAACTTTAGTAATGTGACAACTTTTGTCTAATGACATGATCGGCAAAAGATCATCGAGGACTCTAAGGTCTAAACATGAAAAGGGGCAATCCTTGTCTGTTGAAAAATGCAAGAAGTACTCAGGTCATCTAGATTCATTTTTTACTAGATGCTTGTATTAACTTGCTATATCAAAATCCATGTAAGTACTACTCAGGTCATCTCGGTCTAATTATACCTAGATACTTGTATTTTCTTACAACATAATAAAGCCCGATGATGAAAGTGCTTCAAAATACTTGCTATCTCAAGGTGACAAATATCCACATCTATATCCATACCGTATCCAATCACGTCTCATATCCATATCGTATCCAATTGCAAGTCTATCCTTAATCCATGCCAATCAAGTCAAGTCAATCTTGTCAAATGATCCAATCACAATCAATGGTCTTGATCCTTGTCCGGTCGTAAACCAACTCAATCAATCAATCAATTGTCTTATATAGGATGTTGCATTGTTGAAATCAGACCAACACACGCGTCTTACACGACATGCTTCATTTCTTGAAACTAGACACTATCCTTCATGTTGCTCTAGGGATCCATCATTCCCTGCCATGACAACACTACCATATCAAATGTCTTAGATAGGATGTTATATTGTCGAAACCAGACCCAGAGTCTTATACGACATATCTCATTCCTAAAACCAGACATCATCGATCCATATCATTAGTTTACCGCTCGATAGGGGCAATACTTTGTTTGTTCCTATATCATTTGTGCATACTTGCTTACTTGCTTGTGTGGGTTATCATATCAGTCATCCCTTTCTTCTGCATCCAACCATTTCATCTCCTATCAACCTATCTCATTGTGAGATTGTCCATCTCACGCCTTTCGCCTTCTCCCCGTCGAATCTCCTGAGGGGGCATCCTATCATCATAACCTGTACCAGGACCAAACTGGGGCATGTATCATTATCAGACTATTCTTATTCTTTGAAACAACGTGATAAAACACATTGCTTCAAAGAGGGGCAAAATGTAATAGCCTAAAATTGGCACAGGTCAAATTAAGTAAATATTCTGATATTTATCTTAATTCATATCTTCTTCTATCAATCAAATAAATATTATAAGTTTATTTGATTGGTTCATTATCCTACAATTAAATAAAATCATTTTATTTAATTGAAATCCCTAAATTCTTCTAATGTCTCAAATCCTAAATCCACCTCACAAAATCCACCTCATCAATCTACCTCATCTTTCCACCTCATCCCTTCCACCTCACCATGTTGCACATATAATTAAATATTCTTAATATTTAATTAGCTAATATTCTCCAAAATCCAAAATTGAATTCTTAATTCAATGTTCCCCACTAGCCTCCACCAATTGAATTTTCAATTCAATTGTCCCCCACTCCGAATTTTTAATTCAATGTTCCCCATTATCCTCCACTCTGAATTTTTAATTCAATTGTCATTCCCCATTATCCTTCACTCTGAATTTTTAATTCAATTGTCATAACCCATTGTCCCCCACTCTAAACTTTTAATTCAATTGTCATAACCCATTGTCCCCCACTCTGAATTTTTAATTCAATTGTCATAACCCATTGTCCCCCACTCTGAATTTTTAATTCATCCATTATGAATTAAAGATTTACAAATAATGAGGGCCATTGATCTCATCAGTTGATCCTCACCCTCCATTCTATTTTCAGAAAATCTATAAATAGAACCCTTTTCTAAGCAATTGGGGAGGAACTTCATTTGCACCATCACTATACCCAAATTCCTCTAGGAAATCATTCTAGCCATTCTCATATCATCATCTTCATACCATCATAATGCAGAAATCATCATAGCCATTTCTCCTTGTCATCTTGAGGAATCGAAGCAAGGAAGCAAGCTCCCTAAGGGCCCATCTCCATCATTCAAGATCAAGAAAGAATAGGTAACCAATGGAAGCCGCAAGGTAACAAGGTTGTAAGTTTGATAGTTTCATTTGCTTATTCTTGTTATTCGCATATTCCATTGTTGTTTGGGTTATTATTTATCTTCATTGATCAAACCTATTTCACCCATTACACCAACCATATCAAGTTTAATTAGAATTTCAATAAACTCCTCAAGACGCATCTTCACACCAAAGTTTAGCTCAAACGGACTCCCGAGTTAAAAGTTATGGCCTCCAAAAGTTTCTACATCATTCTCCTCTAGTTGAAAAGAATGCAACTACTGTAAATTGTTTTCCTAAAACTTGTCCAACTTGTCCTAATCTAGCTTCTTCAATTCCCACTCTAAAATCCATGTATTATCTACTTGTGCTAGCCCTTCCCACTATACCAAAAAATTGCTATATTGACCCTGTTGTGTGTATATTGTCTGCTTGTCAAGAATCTGTGCAATCTTTTCCCTTCTTTTCTTGGAACCTATTGTTGCCAATCTACTTTGACCTCACCTTCTTCATCACAATCCTCTCCATGAAAGCATATAAATTAGAAACATTAAACACATGAGAAATGTCTAAATTCTCTAGTAAATCTACCTCATAAGCATTGTCATTCATTTTTTTGTAATCCTACAAGGACCTATTTTCTTGTATTTCAACTTGTTGTAAGTTCCCATGGGAAACCTCCCTCTTCTCATATAAACCATCACTAAGTCACCTTCAATGAATACTTGATGTCTTCTACCAGCATCTACTGTCATTTTATACTTTTCATTACTCTCTTGGATCTTTTGCCTCACCTCTTTCTGCAATTGCTAAAGATATTTTGCATATGCTTCTCCATCGTCACTAATCATGTCTCCAATTGGTAGTTGTACCAAATCTAAAACACCCTTAGGATTCCTGCAATAAATAATTTGAAATGGTGATTTGCTTGTTGATCGATTTAATGAAATTTAGCTTGTGGTAAGGCCAAGTCCCACTGTCTGGGTTTCTCTCCAACAATGCATCTTAGCAAGTTTCCCAAACTCTGATTTATGACCTCTATATGCCTATATGTTTGAGGGTGTTAAGCACTACTGAATTGGAGCTTAGTTCCCATCTTCTTCCTTAGGGTCCTCCAAAAATGACTCAAAAACTTGGTATATCTATCAGATGTGATAGTTCTTGGGACACCATGCAATCTAACAACTTAAAAAAATAATTCTACCACCCTAGTTGTATTATTAGTTTTCTTGTAGGCAATAAACTGAGCCATCTTAAAGAGCCTATCAACAACCACAAAAATGGAATCATTACCTCATTGTGTGTTTGGAAGCCCTAACACAAAGTCCATACTTAAATATGTCCATGGTCTTGTAGGTACTGGTAATGGCATATACAACCCTGTATTCTGTGAATTTCATTTAGCCATTTGACAAATCCTACACCTTGTCACATAACTTGTTATGTCTCTTTTCATCTTTGACTAGTAGTATTTGCCTTCTACCAGAGCTATGGTCTTATCCTTGCCAAAATGTCTGGCCAACCCATTGCTATGAATCTCTCTTATAATATTATCTCACATAGACCCAACTAGAATATATAATTGTCTTTCTTTAAATAGATAACCATCTTGCATAATTCATCACCTTGAATGTGCTCCATGCTACCCATTACTGGGGTTTTCAACTATTCCACAATCTCCCAAAAATCATTGTTATATTCATATATATCTTTGATGGCATCAAAACCAATCACCTCATTTTCCATTGTTTTCAATAGTACAGCATGTCTACTTAAATCATCTGCAACCTAGTTCTATTTTCTTGACTTATGCTTCAGAACAAAAGTGTAGCCTTGTAAGAAAGAGACCCTTTTTGTATGCCTGCTATTCAAAAATTTTATGTGCTCAAGTATTTCAAGGCAATATGATCTATAAACAACACAAACTCCTTGGGCACTAGGTAATGCCTCCAATGTCTCAATGCTTGCACAATTGCATAAAATTATACATCATAAGTTGAATAGTTCTTCTTGACCTCATTCAACTTTTCACTAAATAAGGCTATGGTTTTACCTACTTGACTAAGTACAGCTCCAATGCCCACATGTGGGGCATCACAATCCACTTCAAATACCTTATCAAAATCTAGTAATGCTAAAATAGGAGCTTCTATCACCTTCTTCTTCAAAAACTTAAAACCCTCCTTAGCTTCCTTGGTCCACACAAATTCCCTGCCTTTGGTGCAGTATGTTATGGGTGCTACAATACTACTAAATTTTTGAATGAATTTTTGGTAAAATGTGCTTAACCCATGAAAACATCTTACCTCTATTATGTTCCTTGGACTAGGCCACTCTAGAATTGCCTTGACCTTTTATGCATCCACTTTGACACCATCTATGGAAATGACAAAGCCCAAAAATACCAAACTTTCTTGCATAAATCTGCACTTCTTCAATATTTTATAGAGTTTCTCTTTTCTCAACACATCCAATATGATCCTCAAGTGTTGTAGGTGCTCCTCTTTTCTCTTACTAAAATCCAAAATATCATCAAAATAAACTACCACAAACTTACCAATGTAAGCACACAGTACAATATTCATTAGCCTCATGAAGGTGTTGGGTGCATTAGATAACATGAAAGGCATAACCATCCACTCATATAATCCATCCCTAGTCTTGAAGGTTGTTTTCTACTCATCCCCTTCTTGAATCCAAATCTAATGGTGACCACTGCATAGATCAATTTTGCTAAAGTATGTAGCCCCTACAAGCACATCCATCATGTCATCCAAATGAGGGATGGGAAACTGATACTTGATGGTGATTTTATTTATTGCTCTACTATCTGTGCACATCCTCCATGTGGCATCCTTCTTTGGAGTTAATAATGTAGGTACAACACATGGGCTCATGCTCTCCCTCACCACACCTTTCCTTATGAGATATGTCACTTGTCTATTGAGTTATGCATGGTGGGTAGGACTCATTCTGTAAGCTACCTAATTAGGTAGAGATGCTCCTGGGATTAAATCAATGTGGTGCTAAATATCTCTCTTTGGTGGTAAACCATCAAGTAATTCATCCAGGACAACATAAACATATTCTTCTAGTGCCTTTATTGCTTCTGCTGGTACTAGTATTTCCTCACCATCTTCTTTCTGCACCACTAGTGCATAACAGAACCCTTTCACCTTCATTTCCTTGACAAGTTCTCTTGTGGACAACATACTCTCAACTTTCCTTTCATCCTTAGGGGGCAATAAAAGCACTTTAGAACCTTCTTTCCAAAAAGTGTATGTATTCTTTTCTCCATCATGCATTACCTTCCTGTTTTATTGCCATGGCCTTCCCAACAACACATGGAATGCATCCATTGGGATGACATCACACCATATTTCATCCTTATAAGTCTTTCTTATGGAAAACTTAATTAAACATCTCTTATCAATAGTTACTTCATTTCCCTTTTTAAACCATGCAATACGATAAGGACGTGGATGTTTTTCATAGTGCAGATTTAGAACTTTTATCTACCATTTCTCTAGAAACCATATTTTCACAACTTCCACTATCAATAATAAATTGACATACATTTTCTCTTGAGGTGCACCTAGTTTAAAAAATATAGGTTCGAAGCCAAGAACCATCACAACCTTTAATCTATGCTTTCCCCTTTTCTAGAATCGCCATTGCTCTTCTCATCATGAGACTCACCGACATCTGGTGGAACCTCTATTTCTTCCCCTTCTCCTCCATTTTCAGCTTGAACCAAGTGCAACCTAGGTTGTTCTCATTGTTTCCTTTCTTGCATGTGATAGTTTGGACATTCAAATTCCCTATGACCATGTTCACCACACCTATAGCAAATGAAAGGATTTTGTGGGTTTTCCCATCCTCTACCAACACCGTAACCTCTGCCCCTCTAAAATCCTCTTCCTCTTTATTGAATTTGAGGATCTTTCAGAATATCTTCTAATTTCTTTGCTCCTTAGGGTGATTCTCCTTGACTATAATTCAAGCCACCATGCAATGGAGATGATGTCCCCCTCCTCACTCTTCTATTCCTTTGAAAATATTGTCTGCTCTATTCCTTTGAAAATATTGTCTTTGCCTTTAAAGGTAATTGGTATGCCTCTTCCATATTGTTAACCCTATGCATGCTCAATTCATCTTGAATAGAGAATTTTAGACCATTTACATACCTTGCGGCCATATGTTCATCAGTTTCTTGATGTTGAAAGGAAGCTAGGTGTGCAAATATCGCTTCTTACACTAATCTAATGAGGGGAGGAGAGTGCAAATTCAATTTATCCTTACTATTACAACAATGTTAAACCCACTAACAGAGATATTGCAGCAAACACATAAATAAGAAAGTGAGACACAAGAAGAGAGACACAAGATATACGTGGGGAAAACCCTTATCAGGTGAAAAAACCCACACTCCAAAACCTGTACAATGTATTAACAAAACTAAAATGGTTTACAATACACTTGAAATGCAAGCTCTAAGGAGTCTTCGACACTCGTATCTGGAGACAAACTGGCAGCATAACAGTACCTGTAATCAAGAAAACTTGGTCAAATGAAATGTAAAACAACTAAATGCAAATACCTTTTGAACAAAAGCCTTCTCGAATACCTTAGAAGATGCAAGATGCTAGTTGACCAATGTTGTTGATTGAATGTTGGTTGCTCACAGACGCAGCATAACAGTGAGATGGAGATTGAATGAAAGGAGATAGGTGAGAATGGATTGGAAGAAAAATTGGAAGCAGATTTCGGCAGAGTAAGGATATCAAACTCAGTGCATGATCTATGAAATGGCTTGTGAGAGGCCATATTTATAGACTTATTGAGGATGAAGGGAAGAGGATTTGATAAGATAAGGTAGGATTTGATTTTTCAGATAAGGTAGGGAAAAAGATAAAAAAGATTTGCTTTAATGTTTTAAATCGTCATAAATCTTTGAAAAGAATGGGATAAAAGAAAGCAGAGTTTTTTTTAGGATTGATTAATTAAATAAATATTTAATTTATTTTGGATTGTGGAAGATAATTAAATAAATATTTAATTATAGGAACAGGATAAATGACTAATTAAATAATTAAAAATAATTATTTAACTAGAGAGGATTAATGGTCATGAATAATTAAATAAATAATTAAGATTTATTTAATTATAGAAGATAGGATAAATGGATAGAAAGGGAATAAATGAAATTAGTCAAACAAATAAAATTTATTTAACTAATTAGGCGATGACTTGGTACCTAGGGCAAAACATACTAATGACAAGGTGTTGGACATTTTTAGGTGTCTACATTTTGCCCCTCTTTGAGATGATGTTCGAGATGATGTTCATGTTGCAAGTATGGGTCTAACCAGTGTTGTCGTTGATGTCAACATACTCATGTTGCATTAATAAGAAGGATTGGATGAGTTGTGTGCTAAGGATATTGAGAAAAATAGTCTCAATCAGGAACAGTGAAGAACAATGATGACAACAAGGTAAAAGTCCAAGATTGGTTGAGGATCAGAGGATGTGGTTTAAAGGGTTTGTAGATATAAGTCTTGAGATGCTCCAGTCAAGTTTTCAGAGGTCCGCATGAATATTGGAAGAAGTTATGGTCGCTCAAGTAGAACTAGTTCCGGTAGGTGTTTAGAGGTGACAGAGTGACACAGATAGGTCCGGTGAGATCCAGAAATGCATTATCCCATTTTGCAGATTTGAGGAAGTGTTGAGAATGTCCTTGTGAAGTGTCAAGTCGATTGGTTCATGGTTTGAAGGTCCGGAAGAGCCTATTCCTTTGTGACAGTGATGACAGACTATGTTCTTGAGGTTCCGGATGAAGGAGAGAAGGATTCTAGTAAGTAGATGAAGTGCGGATGTTCTTGGTGATTCAGAAAAGCTTGTGGTAATCTATGGATCGTGTCCAATTCATATTGTTGGTCCGCATTGAAGTTAAAGCTCGCATTTGAAGAATAACCACCGGATGTTGGTGTTCTTCCTGAGACTGGCTGACTAGATATATTACACGTCTTGTGGATGTTCTTGTAGGTGTTTGCCGACTTAGATGATTATTCCTAAGTCGATATCTTGTATAAATAAGAGATTGTGAAGTCATTCCATAGTGTGTCTTGCAGTGATGAGTGTGTGGTAGCGAGGAGGTGTGCGATAGGCAGAGCATAAGTATTGGGCTTAAATGGAACTGATTCAAGCATGGTGAAGATGCTATTCTATAGTTCATGAAGGTGATACTTATTTCTTTGTAGACAGTGTGTCTCTTGTAGGCAGTGAGCCTCTTGTGAGTAGTGTGCTCGGGCAGTGAGCCCTAATTGGCATGTGCTATTTTTTTCTTTCTATTCTTCTAACAGAGAATACATTCTTGGGTTAATCACCTTGTGGTTTTTCCCTTAACCAGGTTTGCCACGTCAAAATCTTGGTGTCTTATGTGTTGATGAGTTTTTGCTTTTGATTTGAATGCATTGTGTTTCATGTTTAATATACTATTAATCACTAAGAAGATTTAAGTGTGTAAATTAGAGAAAGTTTTGCACAACTGATCCACCCCCCTCTTAGTTGTGTGCCCTAAGTCTAACAATTGGTATCAGAGCCAAGTTCCTCTAAAAGGAGCTTAACCGCTTGAGGAGATCCAGGATGTCGTCTTACAAGAAGGATAGTCTGAAGTTTGATGGAACCAACTTTGCTAGTTGGAAAGGTCGCATGAAATGTCACTTGCAGTGTATGGGAATGGCGTAGTGGTCCATGGTTACAAAAGTGTATGTACCTCCACAGGGTGGTCTGATAACCCTAAATGAAATCACATATGCTGAAAACAATCTGCAGACCAAAGAGGCTCTTCTAAGCGCATTACTTGACTCAGAGCTCTCAAATGTTATTGACCTACCTACTGCCTTTGAGATTTGGAATAAACTAGAACTATTGCATGAAGGAGACCAGTATGTTAAATGTGCAAGGTTACAGAGTCTAAAAGGGAAATTTGAAAAACTAAAGATGAGAGATGATGAAAATATTACCACTTTTATGCCAAGAGTAAATGAGCTGGTTTGTGGAATTAGAAATGTTGGTGGTGTCTTGGATGAAAAGGAGATTGTAGGTAAAATTCTCAAATCCATCCTTGCTTCTTACCAAATCAAAGCTGTTGCCATTGAAGAATTCAGAACCCATACAACTATCACAAGAGATCAATTGGCTGGGAAATTGGCTGCATTTGAAATGACAGAGTTTGGAGATGACCCCCTAAGGCTGAATCTGCATTCAAATCCAGTGCCTCTATTAAAGGTAAACAAAGGTTTGGTCCGGGAGAGAATTCTTCAAAGAAATTGTCATGGTATGAAAAAACAAGAAAAGATTTGGAAGAAGAAGTAGAAACTGCTCAACTTGAAGCCCTTATTGAGAGGATCTGGTAAGTATGAAGGAAAATTACCTTTTAAGTGTTTTAATTGCAATAAGGTTGGTCATTTTGCCTCAAGGTGTCCGAAAAGATTTTCAAGGCAAAATCCTTACAAGCCAAGGTTCCAAAAGAACTGTTACTATGTACATGAAGATGATGATAATGAAGGAGTAGCAGATGATGAATTAGAGATAGGAAACAAATCCAGAAATGAATGGGTGTTCATTGTCATCAAGGAAGAAGATCCAATGTCCTCTGTATCTGTCAATCTTAAGACTGTGGAAAGAGCTCTGGCTGCCCAAATTGAAGAGAAGGATGATTGGGTCATTGACATAGGATGCTCTCACCATATAACAGGTGACAAAAATAAGTTTGTAGATTTGGAAAGGTATGAAGGAGTGGTAAAGTTTGGTGATAATTCTGCTGGTAGAATCAAAGGAAGAGGAACTATTTCTTTTGATGGAAGAAACAAAACTGGTAATGTACTATATGTTGAAGGTTTGAAGCACAATCTTCTCAGTGTTGGACAGTTGGTGGACAAAGACTATGATCTCCGATTCAAGGATGGAAAATGCAAAATCTTTGAAAGTTCTGGAACAGAGATTGCATCCGGTACTCAAACTAAAGGTAATATCTTCCATTTGGTTGGTATTAGTAAAAGCTGCTTATTTGTTCAAGTTGATCAGAGTTGGTTATGGTATAGAAGGATGTGTCATCTGAATTTTGATAATCTCATCAAGATAAGCAATAATCAGGCTGTAAGAGATCTTCCAAAATTGGTGAAACCTACTAATAGCTTGTGCAAGGAATGTCAGTTGGGTAAGCTGAGCAGAGTCACATTCAAAAGAAAGGAACTGTCTTCTACCAGATTATTGGACTTAGTTCACACTGATCTTTGTGGTCCGGCAAGAACCAGGAGTATTCAAGGTGATAGATACTTCATGCTGCTAATTGATGACTATTCCCGGATGGTGTGGGTAACCTTTCTAAAGGAGAAATCAAAAGCTCTTGAAAAATTCAAAATATTCAAGGCTATGGTAGAGAATGAAATAGGATTAAAGTTGAAATGTCTAAGGTCTGATAGAGGTGGAGAATTCACATCCGGTGAGTTCATAGAGTTTTGTGAGAAACATGGAATCAAGAGACAGTTGTTTGCTCCTAGGACTCCACAGCAGAATGGAGTAGTGGAGAGAAAGAACCAGACAATCCAGGAAGCATCTAGGACCATGATGATGGAAGCAAATGTTCCTCAGATCTATTGGAGAGAAGTTGTCAGCACTATAGTCTATACTCTCAATCGAGTTCAAATCAGAAGTAATACCGGTAAGACCCCTTATGAACTCTGGTTTGGCATTACTCCTACTGTAAGATATTTGAGAGTCTTTGGTAGCAAATGCTACATCAAAAGAGATGAAGATCTAGGCAAGTTTGATGCTAGAAGTGATGAAGGAATATTCTTGGGTTACTCTACTCAAAGCAAAGCATACCGGTGTTATAACAAGAGACTGACAAAGATGATAGAAAGTATAAATGTGAAGGTTGATGAGGGAATAGAGAAACCCTCAAGGTTTTATGAATATGATGAAGATGATCAAAGTGGTGTTCTGGTTCAAGGAGTTCAGTCCTTTTATGAAAGTCAGATTCAAATTGATCCGGTAAATCAGGAAGAAGAGATAGGTCTGAATGAGCCTGATCAAGAAGCAGAAGTGCAAGAAACTCCTAAAATTCCAAGGTATGTAAGACTGAACCACTCTAAAGATCAGATCATAGGTGATAAAAGCAAAGGTGTGCAAACTAGAAGGAAAATTGCTCAAAATTCAGATGAATATTGTCTGATTTCAAAGATTGAACCTAAGACAATAAATGAAGCCTGCAATGATGAAAACTAGACCAAAGCAATGGAGGAAGAGTTGATACAAATTGAGAAAAATCACACTTGGGATCTTGTTCCCAGACCTAGAAATAAGAATGTGATTGGAACCAAATGAGTCTTCCGAAACAAACTAAATGAAGTTGGTGAAGTAATCAGAAATAAAGCCAGATTAGTCTGCAAAGGCTACTCTCAAATAGAAGGAATTGATTTTGAAGAAACTTTTGCTCCAGTGGCAAGAATTGAAGCAGTCAAATTATTTCTTGCATTTGCTGCCTTCAAGGATCTCAAGGTGTATCAGATGGATGTCAAGTCTGCTTTCTTGAATGGTGACTTAGAAGAAGAAGTGTACATTGAACAACCGGATGGATTTCAATTATCTGAGCATGGTGATATGGTTTGCAAGTTGAAGAAGGCATTGTATGGACTAAAGCAAGCCCCAAGAGCCTAGTATGAAAGATTGGACCAACATCTTTTGAAGATTGGTTTCAACAAAGGTACTGGTGACAGTAACCTATATTTCAAAATTGATCATGAAAACATCTTGATTGTTGAAGTATTTGTTGATGATATCATCTTTGGAGGAAGAGACAGTATGTGTAAAACTTTTGCAAATCAAATGAAAAGTGAGTTTGTGATGTCTATGCTTGGAGAAATGAATTTCTTCTTAGGTCTGTAAATTACTCAAACAAAGAAAGGAATCTTTATTTCTCAGACCAAATATGTGAAAGAATTGTTGAGGAAATTTGGAATGGAAGATTCAAAGCCAATGAATACTCCCATGGCAACCAGATGTAAGTTGAGCAAAGATGATGACTCTCCTAAGGCAGATCAGACAAAGTATAGATCAATGATTGGAGGATTATTGTATCTCACTCAAACTAGACCAGATATAATCCAGGATGGTGGTCTTGTTGTGAGATTCTAGGTTGATCCCAGAGAATCTAATGTCATGGCAATCAAGAGGATCTTTAGATATCTAAAAGGGACGGTTGAGTATGGTCTGTGGTATCCTAGAGATCATGACTTCTCTCTTCATGCATATACAGATGCTGATTGGGCAGGAGATGTGGATGACTGAAAGAGTACTAGTGGTGGAGCTTTCTTTTTGGGAAAGAGATTGGTTTCTTGGCTAAACAAGAAACAAGAGGCAATATCCCTGTCTACAACTGAAGCAGAATACATAGCAGCAGCAGGTTGTTGCACTCAAGTTTTGTGGATGAAGCAGATGCTAAAAGATATTAAAGTAGTGTATGAGGAGCCTATCACAATCCTCTGTGATAATTCAAGTGCTATAAGTATATCTAAGAATCTGGTGTTGCATTCAAAGACAAAGCATATATCTATCAAGTTTCACTTTCTAAGAGAGCAAGTGAATAAGAATGAAGTCAAATTGGAGTTTGTGTCATCCAAGGATCAGATTGCAGATATCTTTACTAAACCTCTACCTAAGGACTCTTTTGAGTACCTCAAGGAGAAGTTAGGGGTTATTGCCCCTCCGCTGATGAACTAAGGTGCACTGAGGTGCATCAATCCAGTGGATATCACAGTAATATCTTGTGATCTGGATTAATGGGAGCTGCTACTCAGGGGGAGCAGTAGGTATGATTCTAAAGTGGTGAAATTGCAAGTATGTACCCTTTGCCATTGATGTCAAAGGGGGAGAGAAGACATGTGAAAAATAAGTGGTTGCTGATCAAAGGGGGAGCAGTAAAGGGAGAGAAGACATGTGAATGGTTGATGTTGATAGGGGGAGCTGTGATAGTAAGGAGAAGTTCTTGTCTTGATGGTTTTTCACATCATATGTTGCCATCAATGACAAAGGGGGAGATTGTTGCAAGTATGGGTCTAACCGGTGTTGTCATTGATGTCAACATACTCATGTTGCATTAATGAGAAGGATTGGATGAGCTGTGTGCTGAGGATATTGAGAAAAATAGTCTCAATCAGGAACAGTGAAGAACAGTGATGACAACAAGGTAAAAGTCCAAGATAGGTTGAGGATCAGAGGATGCAGTTTAAAGGGTTTGTAGATATAAGTCTTGAGATGCTCCAGTCAAGTTTTAAGAGGTCCGCATGAAGATTGGAAGAAGTTATGGTCGCTCAAGTTGAACTGGTTCCGGTAGGTGTTCAGAGGTGATAGAGTGACACAGATAGGTCCGGTGAGGTCCAGAAATGCATTATCCCATTTTCCAGATTTGAGGAAGTGTTGAGAATGTCCTTGTGAAGTGTCAAGTCAATTGGTTTGTGGCTTGAAGGTCCAGAAGAGCCTATTCCTTTGTGACAGTGATGACAAACTATGTTCTTGAGGTTCCGGATGAAGGAGAGAAGGATTCTAGTAAGCAGATGAAGTGCAGATGTTCTTGGTGATTCAGAAAAGCTTGTGGTAATCTATGGATCGTGTCTAGTTCATATTGTTGGTCCACATTTAAGTTAAAGCTTGCATTTGAAGAATAACCACTAGATGTTGGTGTTCTTCCTGAGACTGGCCAACCGGATGTATTACACGTCTTGTGGATGTTCTTGTAGGTGTTTGCCAACTTAGATGATTATTCCTAAGTTGATGTCTTGTATAAATAAGAGATTGTGAAGTCATTCCATAGTGTGTCTTGCGGTGATGAGTGTGTGGTAGCGAGGAGGTGTACGAAAGGCAGAGCAAAAGTATTGGGCTTAAATGGAACTGATTCAAGCATGGTGAAGATGATATTCTATAGTTCATGAAGGTGATACTTATTTCTTTATAGACAGTGTGTCTCTTGTAGGCAGTGAGCCTCTTGTGAGCAGTGTGCTCGGGCAGTGAGCCCTAATTGGCATGTGCCATTTTGTTCTTTCTATTCTTCTAACAGAGAATACATTCTTGGGTTAATCACCCCATGGTTTTTCCCTTAACCAGGTTTTCCATGTCAAAATCTTAGTGTCTTATGTGTTGATGAGTTTCTGCTTTTGATTTGAATGCATTATGTTTCATGTTTAATATATTGCTAATCACTAAGAAGATTGAAGTGTGTAAATTGGAGAAAGTTTTGCACAACTGATTCACCCCCCCTCTCAGTTGTGTGCCCTAAGTCTAACAGTTTGAGATGATGAAACTTGTGTCGAGTAACATCATTTCAAAGAAGCTAAGGTATGGATAGAAGAAAAGGGGTGGATGATAGAAAGATAGGATGAGGATGCCCCCTCGAGAGGATAGGCAGGTTGGACAAACACAAGTAGGCTCTCGACATGAAAGTGGTTGGTCAAGGAAGAAAGATAAGGAAATGGATAGAAGAAAGGATGATGCGTTATGCTACAATGAAAGTGAGCAATCATGATGTTTGATATAGCACATGATGTTATGCACCATGGTATGAGGACCAAGGTGACGATGTGTCTCGTGCCCCAGCATAATACAACCTTGTCTAATGCGTGAGGAAGAAAACTTAGAGCATTAAAGTCCTAACACACAAAAGGTATGATGTGACCTTAGATGCAAATGATAATGTAAAAAGCCATTCCAACATACACAAGATATGAATATTAGATGGAATGATATAGACGTGATACAAATGCAAGATAAAAAGATAACACACACAAGCAAGAAAGCAAGCATGCACAAATGATTCAAAAACAAACAAGGTATTGCCCCTATCAAGTTATAAGCCAATGATTAATTGTTGATTGATTGATTGATGATGATGATAGTGTTGTCATTGCAGGGAACGATATATCCCTAGATCAACACAAGGATGTGGGAATGATATATCCCATTGATGATGATGATTGATTGATTGATTTGGTTTATGACAAGATTAGGATCAAGACCATTGATTGCGATTGGATAAGTTGGCAAGATTGATTGACTTGCATTTGGATCTATTTCTTGGATTGAGATTGACTTGAAGAAGTGATGGATTGATGAGGATAGATAATGGAAGAAAGAGAAGATGGTAGGGGGATGGAAGAATGAATCACCGGTAGTTGCATACTGGATACTTCCTTCGTATTCCAGATTGCCTACATACCCATATCCACGGGATCAAAGCACCACACGATGATGATGAGACATGATGAATATGTAGTTTTGGGTGTTTATTGATGATGTGAGAAATGGATGAATAGAAGAAGGTGAGATGGATGATGAGGATAAGGAGGGGGAGATCATCTTGTGCCTGAATTTGGGTACCTTCTTCGTACTCCAGACTACCTACATACCCGTATCCATGGGATCAAAGCACCACATGATGATGATGAGACATGATGAATATGTAGTTCTGATTTTATTTGATGATGATGGTGGATAGATTGATCGAGTTATGGATTGATGGAATTGATGTTATTGATGGGTTTCAAGTGATGTGATTTTGATTGATAGATTGACATGATTTGATGATTTGATTGGATTTGCTTTGAGTGATGTGATGGATGGATTTGAGTGGATTTTTTATGGATTTTTTATTTTTTGTATTTTTGGGGAATATTTTGATTTTTTTGTAGTTTTTTTAGGACATTTTATGATGTTTTTGGTATTTTTTTCAGGACATTTTATGATGTTTTTGGATTTTTTTAGGACGTTTTATGATTTTTTTTAATTTTTTGGATGTTTTGGGATGTCAATGGATTTACAATTTGGGGTAGCCTTTTGTGCTAGATACCAATGATAAGGGAGAACCAAGTCTAGTTGCAAGGATGTAGGATAGATAGGATTGGATGGGCGATAAGGGATGGAAGGATGCATGCTTAAGAGAACAAGGATGTGATCTCAAAGGCTATGTCGTATTAGAATAACATGCCCCACTCCGGGTGTAATACTTAGGATTTTTATGACAATGCTTATGACAATAGGCTAGTGATAGGATTGGATGGAAAGGATGAGGTATGTCAAGAGATATGAGGAGAGATGAGTGCAAATTCATTTTAATCTTTACAGTTACAACAATGTTAACCCAACAATAGAGATAAGGCACACTTCAGTTTGGTGCTTAAAATTAACTCTGTCTACTCTATGCTTGCTTTTCTTTTCTTCGCTTGCTTTTCTAAGTCTGATTGTTACCTAATTTGGCAATGAGAGTATCCTCTCCCCCTACCTAACCAACGGATCTAGGGTGCATGAGAAATCATTGTCAACTCTAGAGGGCCTGCTTTCCCATTGTGAGAAGGGGTACGACCCAAGCAGAAACGGGTCAAAGCCAGACCATTCCGATCTGCTATATAAATAATGAGTTTGTGATGAAAGTCACAAACGACAGGTGTTGTTCCACTATACCGACAACCAACCTCCCCCAAAACCCTCCAAGGCACAACCCTTGAAGGCAGAAAATCAAATCACTTTTTATCTTTCTAAATCTTATCCCATCTTATTTTATTTCCTCTTCTATCTAATAAAGCAAAAATCAAATCAAATCCAATCCTTATCGAATCTTATCAAATCTTCTTCCCTCCACATCAAAAATTAGCCCCTTGTCTATAAATATGGCCTCTCATAAGCCATTTCAGAGATCATGCACTGAGTTTGATATCCTTACTCTACCAAAATGTAATCGAGAAATTTGGATAAAATAAAAGATAAAACATAGCATTCATATACCTTCTTACCCAAACCTTTCGAATACCTCAAATGATGAATGCATGATTATTTTGCTCAATTTATTGAATGTTGATTGCTCACATTCGCAACATAACGATAATAGGATAGAGATTTGATGAAAGAAGATAGATGAAAATGGGTGAAAATAGATAGATGATGGATGAAGAAGAAGAATTTTAGCAACATAAGGATATTAAACAAAAATGCATACCAATTGGCTTATGAGAGGCCATATTTATAAACAAGGGGCTGATTTTTGATGTGGAGGGAAGAAGATTTGATAAGATTTGATAAGGATTGGATTTGATTTGATTTTTGCTTTATTAGACAAAAGAGGAAATAAAAACAAGATGAGATAAGATTTAGAAAGATAGAAAGTGATTTGATTTTCTGATTTAAAGGAAATAAATCCTAAAAAGATGAGAGGATGAATCGATAAAACATCTAATTAAATAAATTAATTAGATATGCATGAGTTGTATTTTTAGAAAGAAAGCAAGATGATTTTATTAGTATTTTATTAATTAAATAAATATTTAATTTATTTAATTAATTTTGGATTGTGATGGAAGATGATGTGGATAATTAAATAAATAAAATTTATTTAATTATAAGAGAAATAGATAAGTGATTAATTAAATAATTAAAGATAATTATTTAACTAGAGAGAATTAATGGTCATGAATAATTAAATAAATAATTAAAATTTACTTAATTATAGAAGATAAGATGTTGGGATTGAAAGGGGATAAAATAAATTAGTCAAATAAATAAAATTTATTTAACTAATTAGGTAATGACATGGGTACCTAGGGCAAAACATGCTAATGACAAGGTGTTGGACATTTTTAGGCGTCTACAGTACCTGTCAAACTAGTACCTGTCAAACTAGTAATTCTCCTCCTCAAAGCACCTATTTATATAGAAAATACAAGGCAAAATTGTCTCTATCTTGGAATGGGCATCCAACTTGGCCTCAAGGCCCAAAACCCACACCTATGGACACTTGGTCAACATTGTAAGATGTTTTTGACACTTGTCCACACACCCCATCCCAAAGAGGTCGCCTATTTCCAAAATGGGCTCTAATAGATGCTCTTATGACTCTTACAACTGTCATAGAATCTGTCATAGTAGTTACAACTTACAGTTGTAAGAGAATCTGGCATACACAGGCTATAAATAGCATATTCTCTTACAACATGTCATAGTCCACCTTGGGGTGCCCAAAGATGCTCTTCAACACATGTCTTCACCTATCATAGAATCTCCTATTTTCGACTCTTACATGTCATAACTTCGTCATAGGAATATGTCATGACCGTTTCAGTCAATATTCCCTTACACAACATCCAAGATGCCGACACATGGCAAAATACTCCTACCACAAAGTGGGACGCCTATCTCCTCATGTGAGGACAAAATTACAAGTTGTCATCTTTCATGTAGGATGGCACATCACCGTGCCACATCCCACAAGATGACAATATAAATTTACAATTTAATTTACAACATAGGCAATAAATAAATAAATACAATGAAAATAATACAAGGAATTACCAAGGTTGAGACACCTTAATTCCCAACATTCTCCCACTTGTTGAACACCTTGTAAGAGCCAATAGAATTAACAGGATTTAACTGCTATAGGCCGAGAGGCCCATAGACTCTGAACACCATCTGAACTTCTTTGTGCCCACTAGCTTCGTCAATGCATTTGTAACATTCTTCAAAGTATCTACCTTCTCCAAATTTACCTTCCCATCCTCTACCATGTCTCATACAAAGTGAAACTGTACATCAATATGCTTTGTTCTAGCATAGAATGTTGGATTCTTCGCAAGGCAAATCACACTCTGACTATCACAACAAATCATAATCTGTCTTGTATCATCACCAATATCTGAACAGAATCTCTTAAGCCAAATGGCTTCCTTACAAGCATGAGTTGATGCCATGTACTCAGCTTCTATCGTGGACAAAGCAACCACAGGTTGTCACTTACTCATCCAACTAATTGCACCACCAAACATTGTGAACACATATGCACTGGTGGATCTCCTATTGTCAATGTCACCTGCCCAATCAGAATCCACAAATCCACAAATATAAACTGAATGCGGAGGTCCTGTAGCATTGCCATGATAGCAAATGGAATACTTAGAAGTACCCTTCAAATATCTAAACACTCGCTTAACTGCATCCCAATGTACCCATCCAGGATTAGCCATAAATCAACTAAGGACTCCCACTGCTTGGGCAATGTCTGGTCTTGTGTAGACCATAGCATACATCAAACTGCCAATAGCACTAACATAAGGTACTCTGCTCATGTCCTTGACCTCACTAGGAGATTTTGGACAATCACTAACAAACAACTTTGTCCCCAATGAAACAGGAACACACAATGGTCTACAATCTTCCATGATGAACCTATCCAACACGGTCTTCACATACTTAATCTAGCTTAACTAAAGTTTTATGTTATCTCTGTCTCTTCTGATTTCCATTCCTAGAATGTACCTAGCTGCCCCTAAATCTTTCATTTCAAACTATGCTGCCAACTAAGACTTAAAATCAGAAAGCATATTCTTACCCTTCCCAATCAGCAACATATCATCAACATATAATGCAATAATGAGAATACGATCACATCAAACTTATAATAAACACAGTGATCTAATTTTAATCTCAGATAACCAATTGACAACACAAAGGCATCAAACTTCAAGTGCCACATCCTAGGAGACTGCTTCAAACCATACAAAGACTTCTTAAGCTTGCAAACCAAATTTTCTTTACCTTTCTCTATGTAATGCTCTGGCTATGACATGTAGATTTCTTCCTCCAAATCACCATGAAGGAAAGTTGTCTTCACATCCATCTGTTCTACCTCTAAATCATAAGCAGCTGCAAGAGATAACAGAAATCTAATAGATGTCAGCTTTGCAATGGGAGAGAAAATTTCACCATAATCAATTCCATCCACTTGTGAGTACCCCTTCGCAACCAATCTAGCCTTGTACTTTTCAACACTGCCATTTGCACTGAATTTCTTCTTGAACACCCATTTGCAACCAACGGGTTTCCATCCATCAGGCAAAGGCACCAAGTCCCATGTTTTGTTCTTTTCCAAAGAAGCCATCTCATCCTCCATGGCCTCCTTCTAGGAACCTGCATCTTTCATGCCCATAGCCTCTTTCACAGTTCTAGGCTCATCAGTGTTAGTAAGTAAAGAAAAAGCACAACTAGAATCAAGTAATGAATAACAAAACCTATCAAGTTGCTTTCTTGTTCGTGTAGACCTCCTCAATGGCTGAGGTTGAGGTTCTACTTCTTCTTCTGAACTTCTAGAGCTGCTAGAGCTATCCTCATCATCAGGACTCATAGGGTCTATTTGTTCAGTCTTCTCAGGGGTAGAAGGAAACTGAACCGCGTCCTCTTTCTTTTCTATCTATTCTAGTTGTAGAACAATGGAAGAAGGTGTTAGCTCTCTGAAGATAACACTTCTATTATACAACACTTTTTTAGTCACGGGATCCCAAAGCTTGTATCCTTTCACACTGACACCATAGCCAATGAAAATACATTTAACAGCCTTGTTCTCCAACTTAAACCATTTCTCCCTAGGCACATGTGCATATGCCTCAAAACCAAAAACATGAAGATGCCTTACAGAAGGCTTCTTACCAGACCACACCTCCATAGGTGTTTTTCCAACAAGAGTTGATGTAGGAGATTTGTTTACCAGATAGCAAGAAGTGGCAACAACTTCAGCCCAAAACTTTTGTTCGAGGCTTGCTCCACTAAGCATACTCCTAGCCTTCTCCATCAATGTCCTGTTCATCCTCTCTACAACTCCATTTTTTTGCGGGGTGTATGGAGTTGTCTTATGCCGTTCAATCCCTTGCTCTTTGTAGAACTTATTGAACTCTGTCGAACAAAACTCACCACCATTGTCAGTTCTCAAACACTTAATCTTTTTACAAGTCTATTTTTTAGCAAAGGCTTTAAACTCCTTAAACCGACTAAAGACTTCAGTCTTACTTATGATAAAATAAACCCATGTCCTACTATAATCATCTATGAAAGATACAAAATATACAAATTTTGAAATCAAAGAAACATTAACAGGACCAAACACATCATAATGAATAAGATCCAATACACTAGAAGACTTGTGAGAACTAGAGTAAAACTCAACATGGTTTTGCTTTCCATAAATGCAATGTTCACAAAAATTGAACTCGAGATTACAATCATTTAACCTCTCAACGAAGTTTTTATTTTTTAGGGTACTCAGACCCTTCTCACCAATGTGGCCATATCTCAAATGCCATAACATAGTCTTTTTAGTAGGAAGCTTAGCTTCCAAAGCATGTGCACTACCATCAAAACTAGTTACAATAGATTTCTTCACTGCTCATTTAGATGGTGGGGATGAAGTGACAGCATTTTGTTTCCTTGAGTCAAAAAAACTATTGCACTGTGAAGTGCATGCATCCAGCTGAAATAGAGTACCCCTCCGAGTACCCTTTGCAAGCACCATAGATCCTCTTGTCATCTTACATCCATCCTTTGAAAAGACAACCTGCACACCTGCATCATTCAACATACTTATAGAAAGTAGGTTTTGTACAAGGCCTAGAATGTGCATAACTCCAGTGATCCCCTTCACTCGTCCATCAGGGAATCAGATTGAGACTCTTCCATGACCAACAATCTTCATATGAGAGTCGTCACCTAGGTACACTCTTCCACCATCAAACTCTTCATATTTCATGAACTAGTCTAGATGTGAGATCATGTGGAATGATGCACTAGAATCAATCAACCACACATCATCAGATGTATGGGTGGCCAGGGCTATGATGAAGGCATCACCATCATCTTGTGACTTGTTAGAATCTGAATCAGGATCTTTCTTCTTCTTTTTCTTCTCCTCTTTGCATTCCTTTCAGAAATGTCTAGTTTTACCACAATTCCAATAAAGAGCCTTGGACTTTCTAGGAGATTTGGATCTCCCATGGGATTTGGATCTACCCTTATCACCTTTCTTGTCCTTCTTCTTCCCTTTCTCTTTGGGTCTTCCACGAATCGTAAGAACCTCTTTGGCTGCCTCAAAAGACTTCCTCTACATTTCTTTAGATAACAATGAGGACACCACATCTTCCATCTTGAAGGTGGTAGTGGTGCTTCCGATAGCCATGACAAGATGATCCCACGAATCTGGTAAAGAACATAGCAAGGTCATACATCGATCCTCCTCCATTTTCACACCCACAGATGTCAACTATGCAACAATCATGTTAAAAGCATTCATCTGGTCTGCAACAGATCCTCCATCTTCCATCTTCAAAGCAAACAACTTCTTTTTCAGGAAAAGTTTGTTTACCAAGGACTTGGCCTGATAAACATCACCCAACTTCTTCCAAAGATCTTTCGTGCTCTTCTCCTCATGGACATTCAACAGGACAGAGTCAGCTAAATAGAGTCTTATGAGACCCTTAGCCTTCTGATCTTTGAGGTCCCAATCATCTTGTGACATTGTTGTAGGTTTCACACCAGATACTGTTTCCCATAGGTCACGATCAACAAGTAGGTCCTCCATTTTGAGTTTCCACAACTCAAAATTAGTGCCATTGAATTTATCAACTCTAACCTTCGGGATGTGGTTGCCATCTCCTTGCTACAACAAGATACAAAATACTCTGCACAACACTCCCACTCAACCTAAGATTAGCTCAAAAAATCCCTACCCAACAGCTAAGACCAAAACTGGTCAAGCTCTGATACCAACTGAAAGGAAGCTAGGTGTGTGGAAATCGCTTCCTACACTAATCTAATGAGGGGAGGAGAGTGCAAATTCAATTTATCCTTACTATTACAACAATGTTAAACCCACTAACAGAGATATTGTAGCAAACACATAAACAAGAAAGTGAGACAGAAGAAGAGAGACACAAGATATACGTGGGGAAAACCCTTATCGGGTGAAAAACCCCACACTCCAAAACTTGCACAATGTATTAACAAAACTGAAATGGTTTACAATACACTTGCAATGCAAGCTCTCAGGAGTCTTCGACACTCATATCTGGAGACAAACCGATAGCATAACAGTACTATCAAACCTGTAATTCTTCTTCTCCTCAAAGCACCTGTTTATATAGAAAATACAAGGCAAAATTGCTTCTATCTTAGAATGGGCATCCAACTTGGCCTCATGGCCCAAAACCCACACCTATGGACACTTGGTCAACATTGTAAGATGCTTCTGACACTTGTCCACACACCCCATCCCAAAGAGGTCACCTATTTCCAAAATGGGCTATGGAAGATGCTCTTACGACTCTTACGACAATCATAAAATCTGTCATAGCAGTTACAACCTACAACTGTAAGAGAATCTATCATACACAAGCTATAAATAGTACATTTTCTTACAACATGTCATAGTCCACCTTGGGGCACTCAAAGATGCCTTTTTCAAAGATGCTCTTCAACACATGTCTTCACCTATCATAGAATCTTCTATTTCTGACTCTTACATGTCATAACTTCGTCATAGGAATCTGTCATGACCGTTTCAGTTAATATTCCCTTACACAACATCCAAGATCTCAACACATGGCAAAATACTCCTACCACAAAGTGGGATGCCTATCTCCTCATGTGAGGACAAAATTACAAGTTATCATCTTCCATGTAGGATGACACATCACCGTGCCACATCCCATAAGATGACAATATGAATTTACAATTTAATTTACAACATAGGCAATAAATAAATAAATACAATGAAAATAATACAAGGAATTACCAAGGTTGAGACACCTTAATTCCCAATAGATGCTCCACGTGAATTTGGATAGTTAATAAAATTCATTTGTATAGTCTTGCACAGTAGATAAGTTTTGTTTCAAATTCTGAAATCTATGAAAAATAGTTTACGAATAGTCCATAGGCAAAACTTTCTCTCATCTTCTTCTCCATTTTTCTCCAAGTACTGATTTTAGTCTTTCCTTTTCTAGTTCTTTCCTTTTGCAAATGATCCCACTAGATCATTGCATGACCCTTTAATTTGGTACATGCAAATTCCACCTTCTTTTCCTCTGTCATAGTCTTACATTCAAAGAATTTCCCCATATCATTCAACCAATCTATCAACTCCTCTGGTTTGAGACTACCTACAGACTCTGAAACTTCAATTTTAATCCCTTCATTTTTTCCTTTTAATGCTCTAAGAGTCCTCTCTTCAAAATTTAGGTGCTCTAATTATGCTTCCTCTTTAGGTTCTGTATGTTGATCTTCATCTCCTTGGCCTATTTCTTCATTAAAATCATCTCTTCTTTGTCTCAATCTCTAATCTTCCATCATATCTGCAAGATCTTCTACTTGCCTTTGTAGATTTTCATATCCCTATGCATCTGGGTAAGACCCGCTCTTCCTCTTCCTCTCCCAGCCATCTTCCCGCTCTGATACTAGATGATGTAACCAAACATTCATAGCATAATATTCATCAATATTATTTTTGCAAGAAACTCAAAAACTCAGAAATATTATCAATTTTGCTTCTCATCCCATTCCATGCCTCCTCTACAACTGAAAAGAAACACCTTATATCTACAAAAATGAAAATTCCTTTTTTTGGTAGTTTGAGCAACTTTCTAAATTTACCATTTAGGTAATTTTGCATACGTATCCATATGGCCATGAAAGTTGCCAATTATTTAAAACTAATTGAAGTAGGACTAATTGTCAACTTTCTAATCTAATTTCATATAAAGTTCAAAAAATAATTAGAAAAAACAAATTTGGGAAAATCTCAAAAAATCATCGAGACCTTAATTTGAGGCCCTAGATGATTGAAAATGACCTCTAAAAAATGTCAAAATGGAATCCAACCAAACTAGGTTCAATTGTCATGTCAATCAACTCCTCAAGACGCATCGTCACTCCAAATTTCAGCTCAACCAAACTCCCGAGTCAAAATTTATGACCTTTGGAAGTTTCTACATTAAATTTTTCACCATGGTACTTGTCCAAGGCGGCATAAGAAGTGGTTTTCACCAGAGGATAATTTTTATCATTTATTTTTTATTTTTTTTGTTTCCGTTGTTCTTTTTAAAAAAAAATGGTTGGGATGCTATGTAGACTGATCATAGAAATGTTTGAGATGGGTGATATTCAGGGGTGCATCGAGCTCTTGCCCATCTAGAGTAGCCAACTAATAAGCACCTAATCCATATTTGGAGATGATAACATAGGGACCTAGTCAATTAGGCTCAAATTTTCCTTTATTTTCATGGTCTTGATTAACGTTTCTTTGATTCTCTTTAAGTACAAGATCCCCAATTTGAAATGCTTAATTTTTTATCCATTTATTGTAGCTTTCACAGAGACAATTCCTATAAGCTTGTAAGTGACTTAAGTCATTGAGGCGCCATTCATCAAGTAGCTCAAGCTCATGTGTAGTATGCAAGCCTATATTCCTCATCCTCAATGAGGTCATGCAAGGAGATGCACTCATTCATAGTTGCTATTTTATTGGCTTAGAAGAAGATGGAACTAGAATCTTCTATAAAGACTTCTAAAGTAAGTCATGATAGGAGGGAAAGACTTGGATAAGTTTACAAAGGTAAATTTTATCTTGTGTTGATTAGAGCTACTCTATAAGGTCATAGTCTTTCTTGGGAGGAACTTAAGAGACTGTCGGAAGATAGATTTAGAAGGGGGAAAGGAAACCATCACTAGATTAATTGATTACCTTTTGTTGATCCCACCTTAATGAGTTTGTTTTGACCCACCTTTTCTCTTGGTTTTTAATCCCTTTGCCTTCTCCATAATTTTTAAGGAGGCAATAAATCATATATTTTTCCTCTTCTTGATGATGGATTAGAGAGTGTGATATGAAATGTTGATAGTAAAATCTCTATATGTAGTTAACATCCAAAAGCACTTTCAAACACAAACATCACTAGATTAGTTTATCACTTTTGTTAAGTGTTGTACATGTGGACCACTGCTTGACGGTTGCTGATGCACAAGGCTTGTGATACAATAATTAGAGAAGACCTGAAGTAGAAGTATGAGGATATATTTAAGGAGAATCCTCAAAATCATGAGGGAGTCCTCAAATAATAAGGATTGATCATGATGATGGGAGAGATGGATGAGCTTCATGCACTACTATTTGAGGAGAAAAATGATTAGAGGTAGCTATAGAATTCAGATGGACATACGTATGATTAAGGTTTTGATTAACTATATTTCAATTATTATCATTGACTAATTGATGATTGGCATTAGTGATGACTTGGGTAATGAGCTAGACCATACAACAAGCATGCCCTAGGGTGAGATCAATAATTGAATAATAAACTAGAGGAGAAGGACTAGCAAGGATTCCTTTAATCCTAGTAACATGTTATCATCCCAATAATGAGAGTTAATTCCATAATTACCATCAAACAAGGGTTTATCATAATTAACAAAATTAGATGAAGTACTAGGAGACATGATTAAAAATCTAGAGTAGAAAGATAAATAGACTCCCAACAATAAACAATTCACATTAGTTTCACCAAAATTGTGGATAAGGAAAAGAAAACCTACTTAATTTACAAGGGTAAATTCTTTTCAATCATCTAGCTTAAGTTTCAATTAGTATTCCAATATGAAAGAGCTTGCTCCAGTTCATTTAAGACAAGATAAGCACTAAATATAAGTTTTTTTTTCACTTAAAATATTAAAGGTCTCCTACTTAGACTAGATTCCTAGCTTAAGTAGATCTAATGGAAAATGAAAACAACACATAAACTAGATTTATGCTAATGAGTCAATTGTTTAAAGAATAATGGCATGTCTATAGAAATGGTAACCCGATGTGGAACCTAGACAATGTTGTTTGAAGTAGCGGTTTGAAAGTTGCTATAATGAACTCAAGATGATATCAATAGGGTCAAGGACAAACTATGATGTTAAGACACTAGCATACCTATGAGGATGTCAACATAGCCATAGTTGGGTCCACTATGCATGGAAAAATTAAAAAAAGAAATAGAAACCTATAAAATGATAAAAATAAGATGAACAAATCATAAGGGATATAAAGGAAGTAAAACTACTCTAAAATAACTTAACCTAGATTAAATAATTTTAATAAATCAAACCATTCATGGGGAAGAGCATGTTGATACACCAAATTGTGACAAGGCATTATACATATGTTTGGGACAAAGAAAAAGGGTTGACTACATATGATCTTGCCAAGGTGGTCAAACCCATATTTTGGTATTTTGACCTCCATGGGTAGTCAAATAAATATTTTGATATATGTGTGTGCACTTAGCCTAAGTGTGTCTAGGACTAATAGCACCATAAAATACAATATATTTGCAATATAATAAAGACTTTTTATTTCTATGTATAAAATAAACAATAGAATAGAATCGTGGGTATTTCCAAGAGGGAAAGGTCAATCACTATTCCTTGAGTAAACATTATTTTTTCTACAACTGGAAAATACTAAATACTTTTGAAAATAAAAGAAAGGAAAGGTTGTTTCCCTTGGGAAGGAAGGGGAACAAACATAGGAAAATACCAAGTGTTGTCAAAGGAGAAAGGGACAATCTCCTTGGGATATTCAAAGAGTAAATATAGAGATTCAAGCATAAGAAAAGCTCAAGGGAAGATAGTGTATAATTTTTATTTTAAAAATAAATGAGAGAGGAATTATTGTTTCTATATAGAAATAATGAGCAAGAATAGAAGAATCTAAATGTTATTGAGTCAAGAGAGTGACTATAGCTTAATCACATGGATTTATTTTATTTCCACAAAATAGTGGGTCAACAAAATGAGAAATCCCTAAATGATATTAGGGAGGCCAAGAAGAGGGCCTCAACCCAAGATCATAGAGACTCAAACTAAAATCTTGTTAGTATACAAAAACTATTTCATAAACCCCAAATGAGTGCAATAATCAATAGAATACCAGTAGATTTATGAGTGATAAAGAGAGATTTGAAGCTTGTAGAAAAAACCCAAATGCAAAACCATCCACAAATCTACCCAAAGTATATTGTAAACATGTAATGAGTCTAGGAAAATAATGGGGAGAAAAAGGAAGGAAGAGAGAAAGTGTGGGAGAGAGAGGAGAAGAGAAAAGAAAGTGAATAATAGAAGTTGTTAACCCTCATAATGGCTCCAAAAGGGGGCCTTTTATTGGTAGTATAATAGTCATTGGTGAGAAAATTTGTTAGATAAGGGTTTCAGACATTGGGAAGGAAAATAAAACATGTTTAATTTTTTTGTCATCCAAGGATGCATCCATAGCACGACACTAACATCAACATGACCACACCTAAGTCCAAATAAAAATAGGATAATCCAAAGTTATAGGAGTAGATACAAGATTAAGTTAATGTTAGATCTTTCGAATCTAGTAAGGAAAAAGGCTTAGACATTTAGTTAAGTGCAATTAATGATCATGCAATACAAATGAACACTAATTGCATTGTATAGAGTGGAAATTGTAGAGTATTCAATTTCAAACACTACAATGTGTATTGTTGGTGTTTAATATGGCTAGTGAATAATGACTCTTTAATGAAAATATTATATTGGTATGTTGGGTCAAAATATTTTACTATGTGATACACATTTTAAAGCACCTAATATATATAACAAACCATAATAATTTGTTTTGTTGGATCTCTTCATCAAAAATGTAATCAATGGGGAAGAAGGAGGAGAATAAGAAGTGGCATTAGCTTATATAGCTCCCACAAAAGCTTGTTCATGTGAGATATCCTCATGGTCAACATCATCCCTATATGTATCATCATGTACATCAACATTATTTATAGATGACGTGGAAAAAGATTCATCTAAATTTCCAATTAGCTATTTACAGGTACCACCAAAGGATTTTTTTATTATTGATACTTTCAAGTTTGGTCTTATTGTTGTCAATGAGGTCTTGAACCTTGTGTTTAAGACCTATGCATGATTGAGTGTAATGACCTTTTACTTGATGGAAAATACAAAATTATTGTTCATTATATGACTTAGGAAGTGGTTTATTGGGATCCAATGGATGGTCAAGAGGGAGAGTGATTAAGTTATCTCTCAACAAGCTTTCAAAAACATCATCTGTGGATTCTTGTAACTTAGTAAACTTCCTAGTAGAATTTGCTCTAAATGAAGGAAAGGTAAAATTGATAGAAACTTGATTCATATTTTCTTTCATATCATTACCATTTAAATAATTATTTGGATTTTACAACTTAGAAGGATAAGATGATTGAGATGATGAGCCATATTTTAATGTATTAGATGCTAAAATTTTAACCTCAAAATTATTCAGATGTATGCACATGTCTCTAAAACAAGGAAAGATACTTAAGTGCATATAAATCTATCTATTTAGAAGTAATCCTCAAGAAACGTGATTTGTAACGAGAATCATTTTCAATCACATATAGATTGAAAGTGAATAACATAATCATTGATGGGTTCACTGCTTTGTTGAGTGTATCTAGTCAAATCATTTACAGTGATCTTCAAAACCATGTTTACATGAAAATGTTGTAATAATGCTGTAAATAGATCATCAAATCATTTTATGGAACTAGGAGGCAAAGAATAAAACCATTTAATAGCATAGTCCTTCAAGGTTTGTGGGAACAATTTAGCCATGATCTTATCATCATAAGAAAAATCAATGCATGAAGATATTATTGATTGTATGTGAATGCTCGGATCTCCTTTTTCATTATACAATTCAAATCAAGGAGCCAAAAATCCCACATGAAACGGATATGTAAAACGCTCAAAAAATAAAGGTATGTGTGATTTGGAGGGTTGTATGTAATAGAATTCTCGTTTTTATCCTTGATTTCCTTCTTAAGACTGGCCAATTCTTGTACTAGTCTATCCAAAGTAGTGGTAGAGACAAGGGTGGTTCTAGGGGTGTGAAACAATGGAATAAGGTTAATGAGATTGGGAGGTGAGGGGTAAGTTCATATCTATGGATGGATTAGTCATGTTATGGGAAGTGTTGGTCATGGCTTGAGATGGAAAGCTAATATGCATCGTAGATTGAGGAGGAGGAATAATATGGGACATATGAATGGAGGGTGTAACACTAATGGATGTGTGGGTAGAAGGATGGGATATAGGTGGAATGCTAGAAGGAATGTAATCCTTAATGATGGTCATGAGGGGTGGAGTGTAACCATGGGATAAGCCATATTGGTGAAAAAATCATGTGAGGAAGGAAATGGGAATAATAGAGGTAGGAGCAACACTAGGGTTAATAATGGTAGTGGTCATGAAAGTGGTGGGGATATGGTTGGGATTGAAATAAGAGGATTGATGGGAGAATATACTAGTAGAAAGATTCAATAAGGATCCAAGATCTTGAGGACATACCTCCAATGTCTTATGACAAAATATTTGTTAATTGATCAACAAACTTAGCTTGTATAAATGCATCAATTAAAGCTTTCCCAGTAAATGAAAGGTATTCTTGAGCCACATATACATCATGATCCTAGTCTTGTTGATCGTCCATGTTAGTGTTAGCATGAGGACCATTAAAGATTTCATTGTTACCATAATGGGTAGCCATTTTAGGGTTTAAGAGAGTACTCCTTGATAAGGGAATATTAGGATTGCAAGTAGCCTGTGGCATAAACAATAATATGGAAAAGGGTAGTAATCAATCTCAAATTGGAAAAATTAGAAAATTATAAGTCTATTAGATCTAAAAACAAGAGTAAAATGTAAAACCCTAAATCCAACACAAGGGTGAGTAGGGTAGGTGGAAGATATGATATGTAAATAAGCACACCAAACCATGGAATAGGATGTATCGATGAAGCACATGAATGAAAAGAAAGATGAGCTCTAGAAATAAGATGTGAAATAAAAAAATGCATATTTGAAAGCCCTAATAATGAGAAACCCTTGGGGGAATTACATTGTGTAAGAGTAGATAGGCTCACAAATAATGTAAGGGAAAATAAACTTTCCCTAAGCTTAATCTGGGCTAACCAAATGAAATGCATACAACCTAACATAAATTAACCTATATTAATAAATGACAATTGTGGGCATCGATAATTTAGAATTAAATGCTAAGCTAGAAAATTATATGTGATAGATAAGGTGTACTTAGCTCTAGGAATAGAGATGGATGATTCTAATGTAGTTCTAGAATCTAATGATTTTGGAATTGGAATTAGATACTCTCTATTTGTGTTTCACCTTAGATTCTATGTAAGATCTGCGTCTTTGTCTAGGTTGAGTCTATAGATCTAGGATGATTCCATAGGTGTGGATCTACTCTGAGGGCCATGGATTTGATCTTGCAACTTGTGGGCTTCTACACTTTGATTCACCAAATTCACTAATGTTTGCTATACTAAAAGAATTGACAATATTTAAGAATACTTTTAGAGGGTTGCAAATTGCTAGGGGACATGTTCTACTAGGTCAACCCTGCAAAAATATTAGTTTCATGGTCATATAAATGATCAAGTAGTAAGCAATCATGTAGGTGGGCTAGATGATGATGTTGAAGTAAATATTATTTTTAAGTGCATCAATTGAAGTGTTCTAATAAATGCTCCTTGAATGCCCAAATGATCTAGGATGAGAGAGCATGTGAAATGAATGTAATTGAATGTCTTTAAATACAAGGACATAGTAATATATTGTGCTAATGTATGCTTAGTCAATTCATACCAACTAGTGAAATGGGAGGGAATCAGCCAAATTTGAATTTAAATTTTAAAATTTCAAAGGTTAGATCCATAGATGTAGGATAAATCTTGCACCCATGGGAATGACCCAAGATGATGGAGTAGTAAGATCTAGGTAAGAAAAGAATGTCTGATCATGAAAGGTGCAATAAATGTCAAGTACATGGAAAAAAGTACAGAGATAGATAAGGTGTGGTGAGATATGTAGAATTGTGTGTAAATGGGCATAGATAAGATTAAGCGAACGAGCCCAACTTTACACAAGATTGTATCATTTATTGATATATAACTACATTAAAACATTAACTCAAAATAAACACAAAACTACATGCAAAGTGACATAAATATACAAATTTCACCATTACACATTTTCAATTGTATTCACCCAATTTAATTTTATTTATTTAGTTGTCTTACTCACTATTTTTTTTTTTAATAATATAAACTATATTTTTATAAAGAAGAAAAAGACCAAGAAGCAATAGTTCTAAAACCTTGGGCCAAACATCATAAAAATTTCATGGCTAAAGAGCTTAAATGAATATTAAAGTTTGGTTTAAGCTCACCTAGGGTATTTATTGGGGGAGAAACTATCCATTCGCTCTCTGGTCCCCATCACAAAGTTGAGGACTCACGAGAATCCTATCTACCCCTTGTATAGTGTGCTAACTATTTCCACTTTGAACTCTATTCTTTTAACTTCCTTGTCCCTATCTATTTGCACCTCTAACACCTTTCACATTATATATATTCTCATTCCAATTGGGAATGAGATAAACACCCATGAAAAATGCTGCAAATTCTAACAAGATCTCCCTTTTTTTTTTAAAAACACAGAAACCCATTTACTAACAATGCTTCCATGTATTCTCTGTTATATAATGCTTGTTACAACTTTTTTATAAAGAAAAAAACAAGGGAACACATTCCCATATGATGGCTATCATTTGAATGTGGATCATGTTTAGACCTAGAAAGTAAAACCCCTCTACCTAAAACCCAAAAGTGGGGCCCAATTTATGAATTGTATACTATTGTTTGAAAACTATGTTTTTGTCATAACCCAATAAAAACGTTAGAAAAAGAAAAACAAATATTTGACCAGAGCTCGCATGTGAAGAATGTCTTCGCACATCTCATTAAATATAAAATCTCCATTTAAAATAGCATTAAAAGGTGAGCCAGATGACGTAAGAAGGGGTAACATGACGTCATCCCACAAGTCTTGTCGCTGTCAATACAACAGCCCCCATGTGATCTGTTGCCTTGCTGTCATTCACGTCTCCACGTTCTCTCCGCCTCCAATTACGGCCAATTTTATTAAAAACAAGAAATCAAATAAAAAATTTTGAACTCTCATCGTGTAAAGGATAATATAATTTTACAAAAATTTAAGCCTCGGTATTAGTAAAACACTGTATACAAGAATATTTTAATTTCCATCTTTAAAAAAATTGTTTTTTGTTTTAAATTGTATTAAGCATAAACAATTCATATTGATTTATATAGTCTAGGTAACTATCAACAAATATATTCTTATCACCTTAGTGGCACACATAATAATTGTATGTTAGACATTAGAGACAACGTTTTAAGGAAAAGTAAATTAAAATAATTTAACTATTTTGGATATGATCTTGGATAAATTTTATATAAAAAGAATTGGGCGCTTTTATAGATAATTCCCCTTAAGGTTGAGATAACGATAATTTTTTTAGTGAAGTATATGATGTAATGAGTACTAGTATTTTACTATTAAAAAGTGTAATGGAATGGTATGTTCTTTATTAAGTTATTTAGTAAGTTTTAAATTTTTTATGAGGGTTGATTTTTGGGTGATTTTAATAGACTAGATTTTTTTACTCATGATAATTTAGTTAAAAGATGATTTTTGATTTAGATGTATGTTCTCTCATAATATTGTAATCAACTATATAAAGACAAGTACTAATAGTATCTACGTGTAATCTAGGTGTTTTCATTTTTTTTTAAAGTGCAATGAATATATCCATAATGTTGTAAGTGAGAAGAAAGTTTGTCTAAAATATATTGTAATTCTGGGACTCTTAAATCTTATGCCACCAAGCCCACACTAATAATACTTATTAGCAATTAAAAGTTTTGTACTTTGAAATATTTATTAGAAAGAATTGAAGAATAAATCTTCATTTTTCTAGCTTTTCATTTTCTATCTTTTTTTTTTAATTATTATTGGAAAAAAGCTTTCTATCTATCTATTTTTTCACTTTTCTATCTATTTTTTATTGGCAAAGTTTTTGAAACATATAATAAGTTGCTCTTGTCTTATAATTTTAACTTGTGTTAAAGAAACTCTCCAATTCTTTGCACAGGAATTAAAATTATAAAATGAAAATAATTTATAAAAATTATGTTCCCAAGAAATTTATTTTATTGAAAAAGACTAAAAAGTGTAGAGCCTAAAACCATATAAATAATTTTTCATAAAAAATATACATAAAATAAATCCCATGAAAATAATATTAATTATTGTAATTTTTTCTTAAATTTATACCCTCACTAATTTAAAAGCATTAAATGTTCATTTCTTAAACTAAGTAGTTCTTCTTTAAATTGCTGATTAAGAGTTACACAAATCTTTATTTAAATTTTAAGTAGTTTTTAATTTTTATTATGACAAGTATTAATGGAGAGATATATAGATGGGAAAACATACTTCAAAATTTAACAGATGATAGTTTAGGTTTGATTTAGATTTTGTAAGGATGAAATATTTATTATTTAGATTTTTTCTAAATAAGAAATTATTTTATTTTATTATTTACTATGTGAATAATTTTTAAAAAAATTATCTATAATTTTTTTAAAAATTTTAAATTTTTTGATATTGGTTTTTAATTATGTGCAGATTGGCTAAAATGGAAGAGTGTTGGTAGCAAGAATGGGATAATATTAGATCTAGAGGATGGCAAGGTGATAAGCATTATAATAGATGATAGTTTAGGTTTGATTTAGATTTTGTAAGGATGAAATATTTATTATTTAGATTTATTCTAAATAATAAATTATTTTATTTTATTATTTACTATGTGAATAATTTTTAAAAAAATTATCTATAATTTTTTTTATTGGTTTTTAATTATGTGCAGATTGGCTAAAATGGAAGAGTGTTGGTAGCAAGAATGGGATAATATTAGATCTAGAGGATGGCAAGGTGATAAGCATTATATGATGGCTTAAAGGAAAAGGATCAAAGATAAATCTAATGAACAATTCAATTTTAGATCTAGAGGTTGGCAAGGTGTTGTAATGTAGTGGAAAGAGGGTTGATGGGATTTATGGATAGTTTAGTTAGGTCCTCCTTTCACTCAATATATTCAAGGACATTTAACCAAGTTGAATCACAACTTCTGCAAGAGGACTCAACTATCAGGTTGGTTGTCACTTGGAATGATAAAGATATTTGGAATTTGTTGATTGATTTGTTAATTCTTAGCCCGATTAAGCCTAAAACCCTAATTATGCAAAATCGTAAGAAAATGGATAAAACACGACAAATCCTTCTACAGAAAGACACTAAATACGGATCAAATACATACTCGATTTTGAGTTTCAGAATACAAAAAAGTTAGGGTCGAAGGGGCAGGTGCCCAAGCCCAAGGTGCTGCTTGTTTAGAGGGCTTTGGGACAAGACCTGCTACAGACTGCAACCACTTCAGAGATTTTCTGTTTCACATCAGGGTCAAAGGTGCATGCGCCTTTAACCTTTTTAGGATATTTCCTACCTTTTTCTCCAGATCGGGGATCCTTATGCTCTGCAACAATCCTCTGCAACTCCTCTCTATAAGATCCGATACCTATCACCTATAATCACAAGAGAGGGGTTGGGGGTTGTGGTGTTTAGGAGTTTGCCTTGGTCAAGGCCCGGAATGGTATTCAAGCCCTCCAACACCGTTGTTAGATAGAGAGTGTGTGTCCTTGTAGGACATAGAAAAAAGCAATGATAAAAATGATAGACTGAATCACAAATAGATATCACCTCAGAGGTGTAGCTCTCATGGAGATGAAGCTCTTTCATGCCATGAGAAGATGAAACCAAATCTGCAATAACAAACATAATAACAACACAAGTCTACTCTGCAACACAATGAATGCCTTGAATGCTCTAAAATCATAAGTTCACCAAAATCTCAAAACCATCTTCTAGTTTACAAATGAAGTCCTAAACATGATTATATATGCATTCTCGCTACAAATTTTATAATTCAAACTCAAGATGCCGACAACAGAAATCTTTTAACAGTCTCCAACTGACATTAAAATTTGGGAGCCTGATAAAATAGGGAAGGGCAAGGGCACGGGCACCCAAGCCTTGGGACCTATTTTGAGTTAGGGTTAAGCTCAAAGATGTCCCCTGAGTCCCATTTGTCATGGGTTTCAGGGGATTTTGTTTCAGGATTCATTTCTAACATGCATTATTAAAATTAAGGGACCCAGGAGCTAAACTTAGGAGGTAAAATTCCTAGGGGGACATTTTACGACATAATATTTAGCACCCACTTTAATGTATGTATGAACTTACGACCCATACATGCATTAAAGTATGGTCGAAAACATAACAAATGTGTCAGGCACTTAAAGATAATGCATACACAAAGATTGAGGAACTATTTCTAGCCCCCAATCTTAGGTAAGCATTAGAAAAATACATCGCAGACATGCAAAACACAATGAAGAGAATAAAAGGCACGCAAGACATGGAGAAGATAGTATTGAAGACATGTAAAACATGATGAAGATATGAGGGCAATCACGCAAAACACGATGAATACAATGTTATGTCATTTTTATTTTCATATATATAAATGCATGGAAATAAAAATTGCAACACACAAAACCTAAGAATGTAGGGGAGACTCTTTGCCACACCCTTTACACTACACAAAGGGGAGAAAATAAGCCATACAAAACCCAAGCGCAGGGGAGACTCATCACCATGCCCTTTACACTATGTGAGGGGGAAAACACGCCATATGAAACCCAAGTGTAGGGGAGACTCATCGCCACACCCTTTACACTACACGAGGGGGAAAACACATAGAAGACAAATGGAAGACACGAGCGCCGTATAACATGCCATAAACATACTATACGTCTTAAACACGACAAACAAGGTGATGGCAAGAACTTATTGCTAAGTCCCACCATCTCAAATACACTGCAGACACACCTGACAGTTGGGCTTATGCCACAACAACTGCCAAAGACACGCTTAAGGGAGGATAGTCTCAAGATGCAACCCCGCCTCTGTAGAGGACTTTTGAAATAAATGGATGTGCACTAGCTCAAGAGATACACCATCTCACCTCTGCAGAGGGCTTTTGAATAAAAGGATATGCACTAGCTCAAGAGATATGTTATCATGCCTCCACAGAGGGCTTTTGAATAAAAGGATATGCTATCCCACCTCACAAAGAGGGCTTTTTGCTTGCAATATGGATAAAGATGTACACTTGCGCTGGAGATACAACATCTCATCTCCGTAGAGGGCTTACAAACACGCTTTGTTAGTACCAAAATCATCAGACAACTTACCTTATATATGCCTCCATCTTAAGGTAGTTGATGTTGTGTACCGATATGAAGCACGTTAAGGTAAAGAGAAAACACACAAGGAAACAAGAGTTTTCGCAAAGCTCATGCCCCCAAGGTGACATGTGCTTATGATCATCGAATGTTCCCACAAACACAATGATAAAATATGCTAAGATAAGATAACAAGCGAGGTTACAAATATTACTCTAAGATAATAACCAAAGAAAAACATGATAGCTATGTATGAATGAGATTACATCAAAGAAACCAAGGCTACACATACAGGTTGGAATCCCAGTATAGTCATTGGGCTTATACTGCAGGCATCTCAGAATCGAGTGTAACAACAAGGTGAGATACAAGACAATCAAAGTGCACGGAACAAATGTATTGTTATGATTTGTTAGAAAGATAAGACAACATCAAATATCACACAAAGTGATTCTAATAGCTAGATGTCAGATATATAAATCAACCCCATCTTCATGTATGGACTAGGTGCATTTTTTCTGCTTGTTGAAGGGACATGCAGTCCGTATCAGTTGTTTGTTTTTTGTCATCTGCCGACTAGATAGAATCACTAGAAGAAGGTAAACAATAAAATGAGAGAGGAGAACAAGTGCCTTAGGAACAATCACATAGGAGGATGCCCCCAAGTCATCAACTGCAATGCTATGCCCCTAAGGCACGACACAACAATAAAATAGAGGAGAGACAAGATAGAAGAATGATGATACAAATAGAAGAATGGTCACAACAGAGGCAGTCTCCCGGTATCCTTGACCTTATAAGAGTATCAAGGGTCATCCTAGGAGGCCTAAACAACACAACACATCACGGGGGAACACAACACAAGAGGGGAGGTCACATAAATCAGCAAAGTATGCTACGACAAAGGTGACTACCAGGGTTAGAAAGACATACCTACTACACAACTGAACTAGCGGTTGTCGACAAGGAAATCATCGTCTTCCCAATCTTGAATGTCAGAGGAAAGAGGTACATAAGGTATAATTGCCCAACTTTTGTCATTGTCCTTAAACTCTTTCTCTTCTTCTTTAAGCTCTTCTTTGTTTGGTTCAATGTTAGGTGGTGGAATTTTTTCTTGTTGAGGTGCATTTCGTTAGGCAAAATCTTATCTTCTCTTCCTCCTTTCTCTTGCTTGTCTATTTCTTCGTTGTGTATTATTGATGTTTTCAAAAGGTTTCTCATGATTTCCCATAGTTTTTGACATTTCAGAGGAGGAAGTTGGTACAAACTTGATTTCTTTTGATGAAGTGCTTTGTTCTCCACGAGTACCTCCTAATCCTTGCAAGGATGATGGAGGAGGAAGCTCAGCATAGATTCCCTTACCTTTCGATCTAGGAAGTTCTTCTAATGCGGGTTTTTCTTCTCTTGTTGTTTGTTGAATAGAAGGTTTGGCCACTCTAGATAGTAGTTTTGCCTTGTATCGTCTATATGCTAAGAAAAGTTGGTCTCTTCGTGGTTTAGGTTCTATGGTAGGTCATGGCCAAAAGTAATCAAGAGTAAGGTTCTTATGAGTAACCATGGGTTTCCATGTATTACAAGGAATAGTGCACACTTGTCCATGTAAAGGGAATTTTATACATTTGTGAATTGTTGAGGGGATAGCCTTCATAGATTTTAGCCATGGATGTCCTAATTTAATGCAGAAGAGGTCAGATGAAGGGATGGCATCAAATAATTGTTCCACGAGTTTCTCAAATACCATAACCAATAAGGATATATTCCCATAGGTAGGAATAAAATATCCAGTGTGTCTTAATCATTATGTCTGTAGGTTCATAAAAATCTTGTATCAAATCATGTGAAAAAAAGAAACTCTTTCGTTGCTACATTTGTCATGCAATTAGGATCTTTAAGTGCTCCATGCACAGGAGTCTCTATTACCTTCACTGTGATGTAAAGAAGTCCTTCAATGTCTCCAATTGTTCTATCATGAGGTTTGAATGTTATTTCAGGCTCAAGGGTCTTTCTTTTCATATAAGGTCTAGGGGGGAACCTAGCATTATTGTTGTGATTAGAAGCCATGTATGCAAGACTATTTCACCCTTTCAGCACTTGTTTGAGGGAAACGGGTACTAAAAGACACACAAGGTCCACAACAAAAAAGTGGGTAGAATGAAATAATGCAACACAACAAGGCAATATGAATGATTTATAAGTTTGTTTAAAGAAAGTGTATTCAACCCTTAGCATTGAAATACACAATGTGTAATTAAAAACATGCAAATTTCCATGCAAGATTGTGAAATGATTGAATTTTTTTTAGAGGATGGATGAATAGTTTTTTGAAAATGAAAAATGATATTAATGATTAATGTGATGAAACAAAACAAAACTATGCTTGTTTAAGACCTAAAATGCTCAATTTTTTTACGTTTTCCAATGCAAAATGTTCTAAGGATGCAAATGTAAATGCAAAAATGTGCAATGCAACAACACTATAGTTCAAAATATTTGAAAGAGTGTTCAAAGGAGTAGTAAAATCTGAGACAAGATTTTAACCACAAACCCTAGCTTTTGCAAAGACTAGGTTATATGAAAAATGCACAATTTCAAGCAAACCCTAACAAATTTAGACTATCAAAATGCGAGGTAAATGATTATGAAATGATGTAATGCTGAAATTTATATCAGATTTGATGTAAATATCAGAGATTTAAATGATTTAGGTGAAATGCAATGCAAATAGTGTAAACTATGTCTAAATGCAAGCCTAGGATGCTTGATTTTTTCAAAAATTTTAATTTTTTTGTAAGATTTTCAAATTATGATGATGACGATGAAATGTATGAATGAAACTCTAATGTACAACACTTAGCAAGGTGTAAAATGTAATAAAAACATAAGTTCACCAAAATGTAATGTAGTGGAAAGGGTTGATGGGATTTATGGATAGTTTAGTTAGGTCCTCCTTTCACTCAATACATTCAAGGACATTTAACCGAGTTGAATCACAACTTATGAAAGAGGACTCAACTATCAGGTTGTTTGTCACTTGGAATGATCAAAAAAATTGGAATTTGTTGATTGATTTGTTAATTCTTAGCCTGATTAAGCCTAAAAGCCTAATTATGCAAAATCGTAAGCAAACAGACAAAACATGACAAATCCTTCTATGGAAAGACACTAAATACGGATCAAATACATACCAGATTTTGAGTTTCAGAATATGAAAAAGTCAGGGTCAAAGGGGCAGGTGCCCAAGCCCAAGGTGTTATTTTTTCATAGGGCTTTGGGACAAGACCTACTACAGACTGCAACCACTTCAGAGATTTTTCGTGTTGTGAAACTGAGGGTCAAAGGTGCGGGTACCCTTGACCTTTTTGGGATATTTTCTACCTTTTCTCTAGATCTAGGATCCTTATGCTATGCAACAATCCTCCGCAACTCCTCTCTGCAAGATCTGATACTTGTCACCTGCAATCACAAGAGAGGGGTTGGGGGTTATGGTGTTTAGGAGCTTGCCTTAGTCAAGCCCTGGAATGGGTTTCAAGCCTTCCAACACCATTGTTAGATAGAGAGTGTGTGTCCTTGCAAGACAGAGGCAAAAGTAATGATAAAAATGGTAGATTGAATCACAAATAGATATCACCTCAAAGGTGTAGCTCTCACGGAGATGAAGCTCTTTCATGCCATGAGAAGATGAAGACAATTTTGTAATAACAAACACAATAACAACACAAGTATGCTCTGCAACACAATGAATGCCTTGAATGATCTAAAATTATAAGTTCATCAAAATCTCAAAATCATTTTCTAGTTTGTAAATGAAGTCCTAAACATGATTATATATGCATTCCCCCTACAAATTTCATAATTCAAACTCAAGATGCCGACAACAGAAAACTTTTAACAGTCTCCAACCAACATTCAAATTTGGGACCCCGACAAAATAGGGCAAGGAAAGGGCGTGGACACCCAAGCCCTGGGACCTATTTTGAGTCAGGTTTAAGCTTAGAGATGTCCCCTGAGTCCCATTTGCCATGGGTTTAAGGGGATTTTGTTTCGGGATTCATTTCTAACATGCATGATTAAAATTAAGGGACATGGGAGCTAAACTTAGGAGGTAAAAGTCCTAGGGGGACATTTTACGATATAACAAGTATTGAGATTGATATCATGGTTTGGATTAAAAGAGATAGAGGTAGTTCAAGATATAGTAGGATAGTCAAGGCTATCATGGGTGGAATTATGATGAAAATGGAACTTTTTCAAAATCTAAGGATCAAAGAGGGAAAAAAGGAGAATTTTTAGGAGAGGATAGAACTATGACAATAAATCTAATGGAAACTAATATAGAAGCTAAACCATGGATCTAAGGGCAATTACACTATTAGGTAAGTTTTGGAAATATTGGCCAACTAGGCATATTTTGATTGATTTGGGTAAAATCTAATTGGGGTCCTATTGTTGAGATATTTTTTGTACCTCAAGGTTATATTTTATGATTGTGTTTAAGAGTTCAAAAGTTAGGGAGATGATTTTCAAAGGTGGTCCTTAATTTATGGATAGATTTGGTCTTTTTCTTCAAAAATGACATCCTAATTTTAATCCTTTTATGACAAAGATAGGTTTAATACTGGTCTAGGTAAGATTACATAATCTACCTACAAAATATTAGGACTTGTCTATTTTGAAGAAGATTGATGATTCATTAGGCATCTTCAACTAGAAAATGAGAATGCACTATCAGATTTTTCTAGGATCTATGCAAGAATCTATGTGAAAATGGGTACTTCAATTCCTCCTCTTGATTACCTTTTGCTAAATTCTAATTTTAGCAAATGAAGACATTATTCAAATTAAAGATCAAAGTCAAATTTATTTTCACTATAAAACAAACTAGGCATATTAAGAGGCTCAATTTAAACATCCATAGGAAGGAATGAGTTTCTGATAAAGGTGATGAAGAGGGACTTTTTAAAATATCTAGACAAACCCATGGGGTAAAGGATGTGAATTTTGGGTTAGAAATGGAAATATCTCTTGAAGAAAATACATCAAAAAGGGATATCATGGATTAGATTTTGGTTCAAAATAATGAACTTAAAAATGTTTCAGTTGTGGATCAAGAAGAAAATATTTAGGAAATTATAGGGGCATCATCACTAGGTGAGATAAGCGATGTGAGAGTGAAGGGTGAAGATTTTCTAGAGATTCCTAGTGTAGTAGTGATAGATGGTTTAGATTTGTGATAGAATGTGATCATGGAAAATGTTATAATATTCAATTTCATGTGAAAATTTTGATTTAGGGATGGGTAGTTTAGGGAATAATGATGTGGATAAAAGGAACTCTATTTCATTAGAGGTAATAGCAAATAAATCCCCTATTAAATCTACTAAATACTTATGCAAAGGAAATTCTAAGGCAAGTTGGCGAGGCCTTTATTGATGACGTTTGAAAGAAAATTTTGGGAGAAGAGAATGACTTGGCCTTTCTAGGTAATTTGACAATTTACCAAACAAAAGATCTAACCAAATTTGAAAATTCTTTCTCCAAGAAGAAAAGTAGGGGTGCAAAAATCCAAAGTCTAGGAGGAGATTGCAGCTAGCATTCAAGCAACTTTATATTCTAACCTAAGATCAAGGAGAGGGAACACCTCTACTTAGGAGTGATGACGATACTTTTGTGGAATGTTAGAGACATCAATTCCCCTAACAAAATACACATGGTAAAAAATCAAGTAGAGGTATGTAATACTAGTGTCATTTTATTACAAGAAACTAAGATTAGTACTAATATAAATCTAGTAAATTGTTTAATAAATGGAGTAAATTTAAGAGTTTGATGGTTAGTTCTTGTAGGGCCTTAGGTGACTTGGTAATCTTGTGGTCTTCAAGTAATGTTAGAGTGGAATTTGCTTCTTCAAAATAGAATTAGATGCTCTGTAAAGTCCATATCTTCCCTTCTAATATGGTTTGTTGGCTTGTCAATATTTATGGCCTTATGGCCATATTCTCAAAAACAACTACATAATCAATGTTGGAAGTAATTATGAATAATTGTAATGAAGATCTTTTTTTTTTGGTGGGGACTTCAATGCTATCCTTTTGGAGGAGGAAAAAGTTGGTGAAGTAGAAAATATTATTGTGTCAATCTAATTTTATGGAATTTATGAATTATTGCAAACTAATCAACATTCTACCTAAGAATGGGAAGTACACATGATCCAATAGAAGGTCAATATTTCATTGAGTTGTGGAGAGGTTTGATCAATTTTGAATTTCACCAATCTAGTTGGTGAGAATCTTTGTTATAAAATCTTGATACTTTTGACTTTGGGATCTAATCATTTTCTAATTTCTTTTTCTCTTTTCAAAGATTCAGCTCTGAGTGAGTGCCCATTTAAATTTTAATTAATGTGGTTTAGGGATCCTTAATTTCTTGTCATGCTACAAAGTTGGTGGGAGCAAGCAACTTGGATATGGGATTCTAAAATGTACAAATTATGCAAAAAAATATGCTTTGTAAAAAATGTATAAAGAATTGGAACATTTCTACCTTTATAAACATTTTTTAGAAGTTTACAATTAAAAACTCTTTTAAGAATCTAAATGATTTGCTAATCCAAGAGCGTATGGATCAAGAAAATTTTAGAAAATAGAAAGCTCTTTTAGAAGAACTACAGGGGATCCATCTACAGGAAGAGATCTTTTCTAAACAAAAATCAAGGGAATCATGGATAAAAGAATGTGATAGAGACACTAAGTTCTTATAGAGACACTAAGTTCTTCCATGCCTATACTATATCAAGGAGATTTGCTAATAGAATTACCTACATCATGGATCAAGATGGTAGTCATTTAGAGAATAATGAGGATATCAACATAGAGACTGTGAGGTTATTTAAAGATTTATTGGGAGGAATGAAGATAATATTGATTCAAATATCTTAAATTATATCCCCTCTAGTATTGAGTGAGAAAGACAAGATTTTGATGGCTCCCTTTAAACTAGAGGAGATTTGTAGTTCTATTTTCCTTGTAGGGTGACAAGTCACTTGGGCCAGATGGCTTTCTAATGCTACTCTTCTAGAAAGGATGGGACTTCCTTGGGAAGGATGCACGTGGTTAGCAGTTGAGGAGGCTCACAAGAGTTAAAAATATTTAATGAAATGAATACACTTTAATCACTCATATTCTTAAAAATTATTCCTCTAAGACTTTTGTTGACTTTAGACCCATTTCTCTATTCAACACTATGTATAAAGTCATTGCTAAAACTATTATCCTTAGATTGAATAATGATATCTCTTCTCTCATTTCTTTGAAGAAAGAGAGTTTTTTCACAAGAAAAGAGATATCAAAAGGTTCCATTGTCGCACATGAAGTAATTCATTCACTAGTGTCTTCAAAGATCCCTATGATGTCAATCAAACTAGATATGAGGAAATCATACGATAGAGTGGGATGGTGCCTTTTATTGTAGGTATTGGAAAATTTTCATTTTTGTAAAGATTGGTGCAATTAGATCTCACCTTGCATTTCTACACCAAGATTTTTGGTTTTGGTGAATGGCTATACTACTAGTTTGTTTCAATCTATCCAAGGTTTGTGGCAAGGTGACACCTTGTCACCTTTTCTATTCATAAAATAGCTAAAGAACTTGGGAGATCTATTAAAGCTACTCATTTGGTTGGAATTTGAAAATGAATAAGAATCACAAAGGAAGTGGAAACCATCACCAATTCATAGTTTGTAGATGACACTCTCATGTTTAGACTATCTAATATCAATGAGGTTCATTCTATTAATAAAATCATAATTGATTATTGTTGTGCTTCAGAAAAATTGATTAACAATGGAAAATATGATATTTTATTCTTTAACACATCTACATCAATATAAGGGAGGATTACCATTCTTTTGGATTTCAATGTTGGAATGTTGAAAAGCAAGTATTTGGACATTCCATTCTTCTTTGGGATTGGTAAGGTATGCTACTAGAATCATGTGATCTCCTCTTTCCAATAAAAGTGTTGGCATGGAAAGGGAAATGATTTCCTTTCATAGGAAGGATTCTTTTGATCAAATATGTGTTAGCAACTGTATTAGTCTATATGATGTTAGTTTTAGAAGATCTATCCATAGTTGTCTCTTCCTTGGAGAAGACCATGAGATCTTTCCTCTAGAAGGGTATAGGTGGAAAATGTGAAATTTCATCTCTTGGCATGGGAAGCTATTTGTGAGCTAAAAAAGGATGGGTGTAATAGTTTTCAAAATATGGTCAATTAAAATTTGGCCCTTGATTCCAAGCTTGTTTGGGGGCTATTTTTGTGCCCCAAGGGTAAGTGGTGTAAAATTTTGTAGAGCAAATATTTGGATAGTCAGGACTCAAAAAATATTTTGATAATTGTTAATCATCCTTTAGGTTTACATATATGAAATTTCTTGCTTCAATGTTTAGGCCAATGATTACTAACAACCTCACATGGGAAATCTATAATGGCTACAAAGCACTCTTTTAGGACAACTCTTGGAATGGATACCCTAATTTTAAGGAAAGATAAGATTTGAGGGAGGTTGTTTGATTCCTTTCCATGACCTAGGGTAGTAGTGTAAAACATTATTTTAGTTTTTGGGATGATAACAATATCACCATGAAAAAATTAAAACTATTTTTCACACCATCCTTCTCCTAAATCTTAGAAGACAATACTTAAATAAGATCTATCACTTGAAGGAAAGTGTTTATCAACAAGGAGGATAATTTGAGATGGATTGGCTCAAAATTGGGTGATTATTTGATTAGGCAATATTGTTTGTCTTCTATCAAGTATTGTGGAGATTAGGTGTGGCCAACTACATTGTATTGGAACAAGGCTTGCCTTCTAAAAGTGAGCCTTTGCATGGTTGGATTTACATAGAAGAGTCCTAACTGGTGACATACTATCTAAATTTGGTATGGCACAGAATTTACTTATGTCATGTGTAATGAAGATTTGGAAAGTGTGGACCACCTTTTTCTTCATTACCCTTTTGTTTTGAAGTGTTGTGATTAGATATGGGCTCAATTAGAATGGAGTAGTGCTCTTCCTAGTACTTTATTACAATTGTTTTAGAGCTGGTCAGTCCTCTTTTAGAATTTTACATTCAATTACATTTGGTTAGTTACTACTCTCTTAATTTGGATAATTGAGAAATAGAAATAATAGAATATTTAGAAATAATCATTCTTCTTTGGATCAAGTAATATATAAAATTGAGAGTGATATCTCTAAAATAGTGATGATTAAAGTTGTGAAATCCTCAAATAGAAATAGAACCTTTACTTCCTAGGATATGGAGCTACTAAAAATGGACTTATTAAAGTCCCCTCATTCATAGGGTTTTGAGTGATACAATTCATTGAGTGGATAGATAAAAAATCAAGTGGAACTACCCCCAAATAAATTTATAAAATCAAATTTTGATGTGCCTCTTCGGGTAATCTAGGGTTTCAAGTGGCAGTTGTGTCATTAGAAGGAATTATGGCAAGGCACTTGTGGTTTCTTATAAAAAATTGAAAACAAAATGAACAATGAAGCAACATCCCAAGATTTTGTCATGGGACTTAGTATTACCATCAAAATGGGGGTGTCATGGTTGGGAGTTAAAGGTGATTTCATGGTTATTATAGATTCTTTAATAAGAGGTCAGTTATATAACTAGAAGTTTAATAACATCCTTCAAAATGCATGGGAATTGATTAAGTTGATCATGTAGTTTGTAAGCTGACACTATTACAGGGAGGCCAAAAAAGTGGCTAATGTGTTTGTAAACCTAGCCATTGATGGCCCATGTAACTATATATTGTGTAAATTCCTCTATTAATATGTGGAAAATTCCAATTTAGAAAAGTTGGTTATTGATGGAATTGTGGGTGACCTCCAGTTTGAGAAAAATTCCTTTCCACACTAGAACTAGTTTCATGATATTTTATTTATTACAAGGCTTTGTTATAAGTGTTGGTTTATTATGCTCATGAAATTATCATAAAAAAAATCAATAATGGAGATTCCCAAGCTACATTTTGTAGCAAAAGAAAACTCACTTTTCAAGTTTCATCTCTCTTAATAGATTGATTGAGATTTTCAATTTCAAATTAAAACATCTTTAGAGGCAACAAAAATTATCATGGGGGTAGGTTTTAGGGAAGATGGTGACTACATTACGGTTAACTTAGATATAGCCAATTGTTTTGTCTATAAACTTCAATAGTTCCTCCATAATAGAACCCTTGCTCCTTCTCTAGATAAGGCTTTCATCAGTCTAAATTATTTTCTAGGTCTTGAAGAAGTGTTGATGTTAGTAGATTTAGAAGCCAAGTGGGTTTAAAATCTAAGTTGTGTGTTGTTTAAAGTTTCTCAAGTGCTTGAAGAGCATGTTCTAGTTCTAACTTTAGAATTAGAAAGAATTAAGTCAATTTGGCAATTGGGGTATGGCATTTCAAATAGGTTTGGACTTTGATAATTTGCTTCATTTACCAATTAGGATGTCTAATGAAAATATCATGCTTGTAGATCTAGATGTAGTTAAGGATTCTTTCCAAGTAATATGCAAAGTTTCTAGGTTGCATAATCTTGTTTCAAGGGCTTTGGCTTCAACTAGAAATTCTCCTTTTAAATAGGAAAAGATTTGAGTCTTGAGTTATGTGATCTTGGAATAATGAAAGTAGGCTCTAGGATGCATGATATAGGATCACACTTTACTTGTAGAAATGTCGCTATGTGTGAAGGTTGTGGCTTGGGTCTCAAACATTGGTATGGGAGTAGCACTAGAATGTCTATTGGGTCTAAGGGCAAGGAGGTGCTTGTGGATTATTATATTTGTGTTGTTTGTGGTTATGGCTCAAACTATTGGCATGGTACTTGTGGAATGGATGCGGGTGGCAAGACTGTCATTTTATAATCATCTCATAATGGCTAGAGTTTGAGCAATTCAATCTTAGTCTATATGGTAGTTGCTTGTTTGGTGGGATAGTCATCATCTTTTTTGTTGGTAGTTGACTATTTTTGTGGGTTTTTATTGAATTTTCCATTGTGGGTTTTACACCTCCAGAGATTTGTGTTGAGTCCATATCTATTTTTTTATAAATTTATTTTTTTTAATATAAAATGGCATGGACCCCATAAGGTCAAATTTATTGATAAAAAAAGGATAAAAGGGGTATTCTTAATACTTTTCTTCATTTTTGTTAGACTTATTTTGACCCTTTATTCTTAGTGTAGTAATTTAACATTCAAATGGCGTATTCTTATGTGAGATATAGAACCCAACATGTGTACCTAATTTGATTATGAGTCCTTGCTCCTAGTGGTCCTAAATTAACCCTCAAATTGACTATTTTCACTCTAATTCAACACCCTTCATCTTTATTTTTCATTTTTGTCCCTCTTATGAAATTTGAGCATCCTTGGATGAAGGGAATATCTAGCCTAGCATGATAGTCCCTTTCTTATTTGGCATTAAAATATGGCACTCTTTAATGCATCCTTATACCATATTTGGTTGGCTATTTCTCAAAAACTTAGTAGACCCCTCTCAAAATCTATAAATAAGAGCCTTTTTCTCATTTGGATACCACACTCACAACACACAATCATAGTAATCTTCATTATCTTACTATTATTCTACAATTTTGGAGCTTTAGAGTTTTAGAACATTGACTGTTGAATACACAAGACAATTAAGGAGGGGGGGTGAATCAATTGTAACTTACAATTCCAAAACCCTCAAACACATTTAGATCCACATAAGTTCAATTAACCCTTAAACTATTATGATGACTAAGCATGAAAACAAATAACAGAAACTAAATCAACTCAACAACAAACACAAGAGAACACTAGATTTACATGGAAAACCCAAGAAGGGAAAAACTACGGTGAGAATTAGCTCACAATATGTAGTATCAACACCAAAAAATAATATGCTCACTACCCAAAAGAAAGGCTCACTACCAAAATAAAGGAGAAGAAAGAGAATATTGTTACAAGGAGAAAACTATCTCAATGCAACAAGGAATTCCACGGCAACGCCATCAACACCTTCACAGTTACACTGAAGAATTGTAGACACCTTCTGCTCACTGCATCTAATAGTCTAACACATGAAAGGCTTGTACTGCATCACACATTCATCCACACTATTATTCACATTAATCTCATTGTGTGCGCACCTAATCATGATCCCTTGATACTTATTTATACCATCTTCAACCTTGAACACATTCTCCAAGGTCAAAAAATCACCTTAACCCTAAAAATTAAAATTAGGTCTAGACCTAAACATTCCTGTGGTGGAAAGGACTGAAGGTGGACCACAACACACCTTAGCTCAGATCTAAATTCATCCAAGCATGCCACTCCATGCTACTACAATCACCGAAGCAACTCCGTAATTAGTGTAAATGCCCAAGGTCGGCCAAACCTATGTTAACACAATGAACTTTCAAGTACACACTTCCTCAAACCCAAAAATGATTCACAGACCACATGCAAGGGTTCAACATAGTCTAGAGTATTCCACAAACATCTTGAAACATCTTGACATCCAACAAATTCCTCCACAACAGCTTTCACCTGACTGAAGTTCACACCGGAGCACTCAAACAACTCTGTCATACACTGCAACTCAAGAAATCAACTTGCGGAGAACCAAACCATGAACAACTTGAACTAAAGCAATATATAAGCATTATAAGGACAAATCCATAATCGCAAGGTTAGAAACAAATTTGTGAAGAAATGCAGAGAGAAATAGTTTCTCCTAGACACCTCTACAAAGCTCAAAAGCACAGTCCATACACTGGTGAACACAACTTCCTCTGCACATTGAACCAGAGCACCAAATTTAGAATATAACATCTCTTAAGAAACCTTTGAACAACATATTCAAACCACAAAGATAGATCTTCAACATTGAGGGAATGCAGAGAAAAACTAGAATACTACTCTGTAAACCAAAATGCCACTTTCACACATTATTTCCTTTATTAATCAAATTTTCTCAAAAGCACTTGGAAATGAATCAACATAAACATATTCTTAACATCTTTAGCACCTCTTGAGAGCAACCAAATCATCTTCAGTAAAACAACTAAACCAAACAGCTCATACCATTGCAACAGTCTTTTCTCTGCTCAACCAACCTCATTATCAAAGACAATATACACTCAACACTAACTACTCATACTCTTGCACCATTTCTTACTCACATAGTTGACACCAATGACAACACAAGCTTGTTGACATCAATGACAACACCGACTGCACATACTTGAAACAATCTCCCCCTTTGTCATTGATGGCAACACATAATGTGAAAAACCATCAACACAACAACATCCTTAATACTATGCTTTAAACCAACAATTCCTTTCTCTTTCTCTCCATCTCAGCTTGATATTCTCTTCTTGACAATTGACTCTTTCCTTTTTCATATTGCTCTCTCTCCCCCTTTAACATTAATGGCAAAGTTCTAAACATCTCTCTTTCAATCTTACTTTTGGACAACTACTCAACCTTGGACATGCTTACTACTGCTTCTGCAACTTCATTTCTTTTATTGTTTTGCATACTCCCCCTTAGAAGCAACCAAAAATAGAACTTACTCCCCCTGACTACCACAACCATCATGACCACTACCTGCTCCCCCTGAGAGGTAGCCCCCAACATCAGTCTAGAATAAGGAATGAATCTTGAAATTTACTAGACTAATACATCTCCTTATGCATTTAGTTCAAAGAAGGAGGGGCCATGACCCCTAACTTCTCTCAGAGATACTTAAATGTATCCTTAGGAAGAGCCTTGGTTATCAGCAACCTGATCCTTTGTAGGCACATACTCAAGCTTCACTTTATTCTCTGCAACCTTCTCTCTTAGGAAGTGATACCGGACTGATATGTGTTTTGTCCTTGAGTGCATCACCAGATTTTTTGAAATGTTAATAGCACTTGTATTATCACAGAAGATAGGGATAGGTTCATCATATACAACTCTAGTATCCTTTAAGGTTTATCTCATCCACAACACCTGTGTGCAGCAAGATGCTGCTGCAATGTATTCTGCCTCTGCAGTAGATAGAGCTATTGAATCTTGCTTCTTACTTAACCATGACACCACTCTGTCTCCAAGAAAGAATGCACCACCACTAGTACTTTTCCTGTCATCTACATGGCCAGCCCAATCTACATTTGTATAAGCACTTAGAGCAAAGTTATCATCCTTTGGATACCACAAGCCATGATCTGGAGTGCCCTTTAAATATCTAAATATCCTCTTCACTACTACAACATGTGACTCTCTGGGATCTTCTTGAAATCTAGCCACAAGACAAACTGCATGCATAATATCTAGTCTAGTAGTAGTTAAATATAGTAATCCTCCAATCATTGATCTATACCTGCTCTAATCAGCCTTAGGAGATTCATCATTCTTTCTTAGCTTGCAACCAGTTGTCATAAGGGTACATACTGGTTTAGAGTCTTTCATTCCAAACTTTGTCAACATATCTTTGACATCCTTTGATTGTGAAATGAAAATACCTTTATCTCTCTGATTGATCTGTAGTCAAGGAAGAAGTTCATCTCACCACACATTGACATTTCAAAGTCTTTCTACATTTCATCTGTAAAACCCTTACACATACCTTCATTTCCTTCAAAGATTATGTCATCCACATATACTTCCATAATCAAAATTTGATCTTCTCCTACTTTGATGTACATATTGCTATATGTAGAACTTTATTGAATCTGGTGCAGTCACGGTCGGAGGGTTCACAGGATGAACTGTCCAGGCCGTGCATCAAGAGTAAACACAACGGAAACAACACAAATATAGAATGCAATGAATGATTCAAATTCTCAAGATATCATATATTTAGAATGCTTATATGCTAACAACATGTGGGCTATAATCTAGGGCTCACAAGCCTGAATTTCAGTTACAACAGATATAAAAGATATAGCATTGAAGCGCCTATCCAAAAAGAATCCCACTACCTATCTTATGAATTATGCTAACTTCCCTCCTAATACATCTTAGATATCTATATATATCATCTCCAAGCTCAAAGAATCCTCTGTGTCGGCCAAGAAAGGTTACAAACTCCAATGAAGGAATGTAACATTTAGAAACAAATAGGTTGGGCCTAAACATCTGGTAATGCTCCGTAATTGCATGAATCAAAGTGCAGACCTTAAAGAAGGTCTATCTACTCCTTATTGTTGTGCGGTTACACAACATGCCCCATTTTACACCAATAAAAAAAGGACCCAACTTTTTTCTTGGCTTGTTTGGTTTCCCTTGCTTTCGGGCGGTATGGTAAAAATAATCAATATCAGATGCATGACATGATGTCATCCTGTGCATGTCTAGACCTCAAGTTATAGGTTAGATTTTTAAATTTTGAATTTTGTATTATATATCCTACCAAGTGAAAGAGCATGAAAATCTAAGTAGGTTTGCCTTTTGAAGCACCTTGAAATTCCTTAAAATGAGGAAGTTACATTCAATCAAAGTTTGGTCAATAAGTCAACTAGATGTTCACATTTCATGTCATCTAGATATTAGCTTAATATCCTGACACCCGCTAACATCCAGACGTTAAATTTAAAAGACTCAATGGGTTAAATGTCATGTGGATGGATATTAGTTTACGTCCAGATCTAAACTTAACATCTTGACCGAGAATATCCATGTCCCGATGACATCACATCTTAACCCTACAAGGAGCCCTGAGCATGCTTATGTCATCTAGCTATTAAAGCACATGGATATTAACTTTGCTAATATCCTAATCTTATTGCAACATCCTCATCCAGATGACGTCATGTCATCTTGGGCTAATGAAGAATGCCAAACCCGCATACATCATCCAAATATTAGCTAACATCCAGATCTTAACTTAGTATCCAGACATTATTTTAACATCCATATCCTAATGATATCATCCTACTTTTATGCAATATAAAAGATAGACTATGCTTACGTCATCTAGACATTAAGTCATAGGGATATTTCATACTCTTAATATCCAAATCTTATTCTAATATTCTCATCCTGATGACGTCACCTTATTGTGCTACAATGAAAGATCTTCCTCATGTTGATGTCATCCGAATTTTTCGACCGGATGGATATTTCACAAACACCATATCCCAATCTTAACCAAATATCTAGGCCCTAAACTAAACTAGTAGCATTATGACATGTGTCCACATCACACTCAGACATATTGAAGGAGAATTTGTGACCCAATGATAATTCCTTGGTCAATGTAGGTTGACCTGACTTTTGATGATGCCATCCAAATATTCACATCTAGATATCCACATGGATATTCCTCATCCAGACATCCACTCCCATATACCCACACTTTTTGCATTTAATGCGGTGCAATTAGTCATTGGCATTTAAATTTGAACGCATGCCAACATACACCTGTGAGGATCCTATGCATCTTGCTAATAGAGACATCAAATCTCCTCGATGCCATTAATAAGCCCTAAAATCACAATTCAACTAAGTTAAAAGTAATTTCTATCGCCATAATCGACATAAGTGCATTTGAGAGCCCTAATTTCTACTGTTAAGAGCTTATTGCAAACCAAAGCCGAACCAAAGAGAGAAATTGCAGAAGAACACCTCATCCAGAGCATCAATTCAGTCTCATCACTTCAATAATAGGTTAAGGAAACAATCACAGGTATGTATGAAATGTGATCCCTTTGGTTATTTCATAAATCGTACCATACTCATGTTGAAGGAGGATAAATGATGAATAATGATAGTATTCATGAAATGGCTTGTTAATTTATAGGGTTTAGGTGTTTTAATATCCTCCAGGACATAAAATTGATGTGCACTAACCCTATATTGATAAATATATGCAGTTATTTGAAACCTGTATGTTTAATTTGTAGGAATACAAAATGTCTCAGCCACACAAGGATAAGCGTGATGCAGAATTCAAACTCGTCATGTTCTCTCGAGCACGTAGTGTGTACAACAAACTGGGTAATCAGAAGGATACACATCGTGGTAATACATATATTGAGGCATTCAGAGCTTGAATCGATGCCAAAGAGGATAATCCCATTCTACAGAACATAGTGACTTCTGGGCTATATCATGCTGCTGGATTCCCTTATGCCATAGAAGCTTTTGAGTTTATGGTGGAATGTGCACATAACTATGATATCACCACAAGGAAGGTGGAGAAGCAAGAAAGGTTGTATACCAATTTGTCTGTGGATGGAATTGCTGAGGGGTTCAAGTTGCCAGTATCCCAACCTATTTATGTGCTAGACTTAGATGCATTAGCCAAGGAATTTGATGACAACAATAAGGTCTATAGAAAAGTAATATATCAAGGATGGAGAAGTCCAGACAACACAGCCAAGGATGCAGCTAAAATGGCCCAACATTTGTATAAGTTTGACTTTAATGAAGAGGTGTAGTACGTAATGTTCATGCTCAACGGGATGAAGGGCTTGGCAAATTGTGGAACCTTCAAGTCATGGATGTTTGGGTTAATGAGAACGGTCATTGAATATAAGTAGGAGAATGCAAAGGTCCAATGGTCCAAAATCATTAGTGATACAATACATGACTAGATAGTCAAGTGGAAGGGAGGTAAGGGCTTAGTCTTCAGAATGACCTGCTACCTAGTATACACTTGTGTAGCAAAAGGCACATTTGATGGATTACAAGCTATGGGAAAGATGGGTAAACTACCCAATGAGAAGACTCCATGGGAACATTATCCCCAACTAGAGAGGAGGTTATCAGTCCAAAATTACAAGCTTGTCAATGATTGCTTCTCAATGCACATAGTAAGGCTGATGGAGGGAGATCGAACCAAAAGATTTTCAGTAGGAGCCACTCAAGCAATTAGCACATATGGCTCTTGGTTCATCCAGGCCAAAACATATTCTTACATCCGGATGGAGGGTTTCGGTGGAAAACTCTATATGCTTCCTAGGTACCCTTCGGACAAGGTAGTACTGATGGAGATGATGAGGCAACAATTTCCCACATTTGAGTTGTCCAGAGTCAAAGAGGGGAGGCCATACAAGAAATTTCCCATTGATATCAACTGGTTCCTTATAGGATCCATGGATAATGCAAAGAAGGCTGAGGCAGATCTAAAAAGTTTAAATTTGAAGTTGTTTCCTCTAGCCAGGGATTATGATCCTTACCATAGGATCAAACAAAGGTTTAACAAGAAGTATAAACACAGTGTGCACCTCGAGGACTATTGGGCCAATTGTGATGATGAACATGAGGTGAGAAGAAGAGAATACCAAAGGTTAACACTAGATCAGATGAGGACCATAGGGCAACCTGAGGTGCCTCCACAAATCAGAAAGGATGATGATGACCTCATGGATCCTAAGTATGAGGAGAAAAAGATATACAATGACACAATCTCTACTCCTAATTTGAAACAGAGGGAATAAACATCAATAGATGTCCTCATTGCCAAAGTCATGGCAAGGACAAAGAATTGGGTTGATAAAAGGGTCAATGAGCTGAAAGGAAAAGGCATTGCTATCACATATGACAAAAAGAAGAAAATGAAAGAAAGAGAAGAGCCTAGCTTTGAAGACTTTCTGATAAGAAAAAGGTGAGTTCTTGGGACCAAGGCTGCAGAACCTAGTTCATCAGAAATTGTAGAGTAGCCTACCACTAAGGGGATTTCATTGGTGTATGCACTACCCTCACCTCCTAAAGGTACCCCACTAGCATCCATTCCTATATTTGTTCCCCAAGTACCAATTACACAAAAGGAATTGCTAGAGGATATAGAGCAAAGTCCAGTTAGGACTACTGCAGGGGAGGAAGATAGTGATGATGAAGGAGATAAGATGCCTCTTGGGACATTGAAGAGGAAGAGAAGTGATGTATTGCAAGGGGTTAAAGTACCCAGACAGTCTAGGTATCAAAGCCCTAGTATGAGAGGGGCTATTTCACCACCACCACCAGCAACATCAGGATCAGTGGATCCATCATTGAATGTAGTTAAGGAACTACAACATGAGGTGCTAGTGGAAACAATAGTCAAAGTAAAAATTGAGATGCCACAAGAGGCCAAGAGCAAAACTCAAGAAGAAGAAGCTACAAAGGCCCTCCCACTGAGTGACACAATTAATCTCATGAAGGATGATGTGGTTAAGGATATCACAAATCATCCTATTAAGACCATGCTGCAACATACAAAATCTACAGATAAGGGTGAGGCAATAGTAGAGTCACATGATGAAAGGATAGAAAGAGGAGAATCTCTAGAAGTAGAGGTACAGATGGAACCTCTCAATACTTTAATTAAAAATGTGACTAGCCCAGCAGTGGTCGATTTTACCTATCTACTTGAGAAAGGAAAAAATAAAGAAGAGGCTATTAAAGATAGCCAAACTCAAGAGGGGCATATCTAGATGGAGATAGATGACATGAGTGGTGATGCTCAGATAGAAGGAACTCATCCAGATATCTAGGGAGATGAAAGTAAACAAGAACATCAGGATATCCCGATGAAAGAATTTGAGGAAGAACCTGTATCAAGATCAATCTTGGATACAGGGGGTAAAGTTGATGAGGGTGATAATGAGCAACAACAACAAAAGCCCCATCAGGATGATTAGGCACAAAAGCCTAAAAATGTTCAAACAAAAGAACAAATGCAAGAAGAGCAAATGAAAGATATACCTCAGGATGGTCATAATCAAGATAAACAACATACAGATCGACCTCCATCACCTCTAGAATAGAGACAAAAGGATGTGGAATTAGGGAAGGAAGATGCTCAGATTGAGCAACCAGATCAAGGGGGATCTCAATCAGTTGGATTATCATTGGTGTCCTCAGAGGTGGGCCATGCACAAGAACAACAGGTACCATTCAATCTTAAATCTTTGTTCACTCTTGACCCAGCTACAACTAAAAGGAGAGCTAGAGTAGTCTCCACTATAAAGAGGGATCCTAAGACAGGAAAGAGAACAACCCAAGTTGTTGTTCCCATAGTAGATAAGGCCAAAGGAGAGATCAAGCTAGAGGAATTCCAGGTGACACAAACTAACTTAGGTCATGTCACCACTGAGCAAGAAATACAAGAGCACATTGAAAGAATTGAGGTTGTGGAATCTAAAATAAAGAAACTCAAAGCTAGGAATAAGGAGCTGAAAGAACAAAATGCTCAATTGCAGCAATTTATACAAGAGCTAGTAAAGCCAGACAACCTAGCATCCACATTACAAGCTACAGAGAAACCTACTACTTTAACATTAATAAGTGAAGATGAAATAGCTGGTCTAGATGTATAGAAGCACCAAGCTCATGTCATGAACAAATGGTTCATGAAATTCATGACCTCTAGAGAAAACTTAATAACGACCTCTAGGTCTAATTGGGACACATTGTCCACTCTTAGGGAGAGCATTGATTCTTTGAAGAGTGAATTCACTCTAAGAATAAAACAATGCAATTATGCATTGAACAGGATGAGAGAGGCTAAAGGGATGACCAATGATGAACTGATCTCTAATAAGATAGTCACCCATATGACTCTTCCTCTATTGTATACCTGTATAATAGAGTTACAATTTGAGTTGGATATACTAAAGACAAGCATGAATAGGGTAAGAGACACTCAGACTAAGGTACATGACCTACTAGCTGAGGAGATGAATACACTGTTAGAATTGTTGGATGATGCTATAGGTGAAGATGCTATGCCTGAAGGAGATGAAGCTGCCAAGATCTTCAAAGATAAGTTTAAAGAAGTGGTAGAGGATGCAATAAACTCATTCACATAGGATGTCATGGATGAAATGGTAGAATTGAATGTTAAAGTGAAAGCATATGCTAAGGAGATAGAAAACAGAGAACCTATGATGAAGGCTTTGGAAGACCAAATAGGAGCATTAAAGTATGCCAAAGCCAAGGCTCAAGCCATTAGTAAACAACAGATAGATCAAATGGTGCAGGAATATGATTATCATAAGAAGCTAGATACAGGAGTGCTCATACATGAGGAGCCAGATATGTCTAAGTAAAGCTCATTTGAAGATACTCTGATAGAAAGAGAGGTGAAGAGGTTGTATTGACCAAATCCAAAGTTAGGGAATATTCATTCATGCCTTATAGAGGGTTGCCAACTGGCAACTTATGCCACATATTTTATATTTTGACTTGGTCAAAGCAATGTAAACTGTTAATCACAATAGATAAATCTTGATAGTAGGATCTTTTGTAATAGATTCTCATCCTTGCTCTATAAAAGGATGGAGAATCTTAGTTGTAGATTATTCGAAGCTTAATTGAGATTGGATTGTTGAATGTCATGACCAATTCTCAAGGTTAATTGTAAATATATACTCCTTTTGCATACTTAATGAAGATGAAGACTTGTGATTACAAATATTGTAAATCTTGTGTAATTTGTGGATGATATCTTGATATTCATGTGATTTGCTATGTCCCTTGGAGTGCATTTTAGTTTGTGAATATTGTTATTATCCTTTCCTTTGAAGATTCGCATCAATCATATCTAGTTGTGGAATGACCTAGTGAAAATATGGTTTGATTTTCTTCTCTTCATGAAAGCATCTAGGACATATGTGGATCAATGGTTGAAGATTCATTTATTTCAGTACATTTAGAAAGATTTAATTCAATTTCTTTAAATTTCATTTGAATCATCACCATAACTGCAAACATATCAATAAATGAAAAGTAGAACATGAAATATGTTGATATCCATAAATCCATGAATCATAGGCATATTTAGATAAAGTGCATACAGAATAGCAAATATTAGGGAAATAATCATAAATAATGATAAGAATCATAGAAATACATGCTTGTAGGCACATCATTTGAATAAATTTACAATGCAGAAGTGAAATTAAACAAAGATTAGTTCAATACAAGTAGATTGAAGATAGTTTTAGAACTAATCAAAATAACCATGAATTATCTTAACTAGAATGATAGACAGAAGAATTGATCAAACATACATAAATATTTGCATTAATTGGTTAAATATTGTAAGATTTGATATCATTTGTTGATAATTTATAGAGAGCAGGTGAAATAGAGTAACATTTGGATATCAAGATATAGAAATTTAAAATCAAACGTAAGGCCCCTAATGGAAAATAGCAACACACATCAACCTCTGAGTAACATCAGATCATTATGAACTAATGCACAGAGACTTGAAGGTTGGTTGTATAACTTTTATTTCATGTTATTTTGACTAATAATCAACATCAACACTTATGCACCATGTATGATGTTCCATTTATCTCCGCAAGTCACGGAAGTGCTTTGCAAACCTTCTCCTTCAGTTGATTGTCTGAATGTTCTGTTCTGTGAGAACTGGTGATCTTCTGATAGTGATAAACATTTAGCAGACAAGTTCAAATGACCTAAAATTTGGATATGATGTAGATGATGGTGTGTAGATGCTAAGTCTTGCTTCATGAGCTCTGAAATGACAATCCGACAAAATGCGATACAAAATGCTGAAACTTCACTGACTGAATTGAACTGGAAATGAAAGAAAAGAAAGAATGCAAAATGTTTTTGGTTGATGCAAGATTTCTTTGCAACCTAGGATGCTCCTGCATTAGACACCTAGGGTTGCTGAAAAAGTGAGTCCCTCACTTTGTTGGGGCTAGAGGAAAACCAAGACGGTCTACCTCAGCCTGAGAAATCCAAGAAAAATTTTCTATCGGTCTGCCTTTCCACTTTACCAAATATTCTCTATATTGCTTTCCTCTGGTATTGCATCCAACTTTGTTGTCCAAGATGTCCTCTATCTTCTTCGATTGTTGCTGTGGTAATTGATTCTTCAAATCATCTTCAATGCTGACACTTGATTCTCCTTCATGATACTGATATATATCTGTAATGTTGAATATAGGTGATATACCCAATGTATCTAGTAGCTCCACTTCATATGCATTTCCTGAATCAAATTTCCTGAGTATCTTACATGGTCCAAACTTCTTCATCTTCAACTTGTTATATGTCCCTACTAGAAATCTCTCTTTTCTCAAACATACCATTACTTCATCTCCAAGTAGAAATTATTTGTGTCTCCTCTTCTCATCTGCTTGCTCCTTATACTTACTATTTATCTCCTCCAAATGCTTCTTAACCTAATGATGTATTAGTTACATGTATCTTGCAAATTCTTCTACCCTTGCACTTCTCATATTCTCCATACTGATGTCTCTCAACTCTACAATTCCTCTAGGTTTCATTCCAGTCACAATCTCAAAAGGTGTCTTCCTTGTACTCCTATTCACTAAATTATTGAATGCAAACTCTTCTTACGGTAGAATTAGATCCCAATTTCCTATCTTCTCTCCTACCAAACATCTCAACAAGTTTCACAAACTCCTATTTACCACTTCTGTTTGTCCATTTGTTTGTGGATGAAATTTTGAATTAAACTTTAGGTCTGTCTTCATCTTCTTCCACAATATCCTCCAAAACCCAATGAATCTTGTATCCTTGTCTGAAATTATGCTCTTATGTAATCCATGCAATCTCACAATCTCCTTGAAAAATAGGTCAGCAACATGCACTACATCATTTGTCTTCTTACAAGGACTGAAATGTGCCATCTTTGAAAATCTTCCCACCACTACAAATATAGAATCATGTCCTCTCTGTGTTCTTGGAAATCCTAATATGAAATCCATGATTATGTCTTCCCAAGGTATCTCTGGTACTATCAAAGATTTGTACAAACCAGTGTTTTGACTACTCCCTTTTGCAACTTGACATACTCTACAACTCTGCACAAACTTCCTTACATCCTTATATATCTGAGGCCAAAAGTAATGTTCACTTACCAAAGCCACTGTCTTGTCAATTCCAAAATATCCTACCAATCCACAACTATGTTTCTCCTTGATCAAATTATCTCTCATTGAAATCCTAGGTATACACAACTAATTTCCTTTGAACAACATATCCTCCTGAATGAAATAATATAGCCACTTAATTCTATCTGTCACAACGGGTTCCTTACATGCTTTCTATGGTTCTACAAAATCAAGATCTTCTTCATATATGTGCTTCAGCTCCTCAAAACCTAATACTTCAACTCTCATCTCTGTCAGAAAATTCCTTCTTCTACTCAATGCATCTACAACTTTGTTTGACTTCCCACTCCTATGCTTCAATACAAATGTGTAACTCTATTGAACTCTACCCATCTCACATTTCTCTAATTTAATTTTCCTTAACTGTTTAGATATTGTAAAGCCTGATGATCTATATACAATTCAAATTCCTTAGGCAACAAGTAATGTCTCCACTTCTTAAAAGATTGAATTATGGCATAGAATTCCTGATCATAAACTGAATATATTTTCCTTGTATCATTCAACTTCTCACTGAAATATGCTACCAGTCTACCTTCTTGACTTAGCATTGCTCCTATTGCATTTCTACTTGCATCACAATCCACTTGAAATACTTTGTTGAAATTCGGTAATGCTAACACTAGTTGCTTTGTCACTTTCTGCTTCAACAATTCAAAACTTTTATTTGCTCCTGATGTCCACTTAAAATCCTTTCTATCACCTCTCATTGTCTCTGTCATTGGTGTGCAAATAGAACTGAAATTCCTAATGGACTTCCAATATAAACTAGCTAATCCATTAAATCATCTGACTTCTCCAATGCTCTCAGGTGTTGGCCACTCAACAATTGCTCTAACCTTCTCAGGGTCCATCTTCAATCCTTTTGCAGAAATCACAAATCCCAAATGTACCAATTCTTCCTTCATGAAACTACATTTCTTGATGTTTATCAACAATTTCTCTTCTCTCAACCTCTGCAATACTTGTTTGATGTGCCACAAATGTTCTTCCTTTGTCTTACTAAAAATTAGAATATTATCCAAGTATACAATAACAAACTTACCCAAGAAATTTCTTCAAGACCTCATTCATCAACCTCATGAAATTGCTCGATGCATTAGTCAATCCAAAAGACATCACTAACCATTCATACAATCCTTCATCTGTCTTAAAAGCAATCTTCCATTCATCTCCTTCTTTGATTCTGATCTAATTGTATCCACTCTTGAAATATATCTTTGTGAAATACTTTTCTCCACTCAAACAGTCCATAATGTCATCCATCCTAGGCAATAGAAATCTATACTTAATTGTGATCTTGTTGATTGCTCTAGATTCTATAGACATCGTCCATTCTGTATCTTTATTCAGTGCTAGCACTGCAGGTACTGCACAAGGGCTTAAACTTTCTCTGATCAATTCTTTCCTCAACAATTCTTGTATCTATCTATTTAGTTTTGAATTTTCTACCAGTGTCATCTGATGTGCTACTTTGTTAGGCAAACTAGCTCTAGGTATAAGATCCATATGATGAATGATACTCTAGATTGGATGCAATCCTTTAGGTACATTATCTGATATGATGTCTTCATACTCTATCAACAATTCAATTATCTCCTCTAGTTGTGATTCTTTAGTCTTTGTACTTAGTGTTCCATGCTTTTTAGGGATCAAAGAAAAACACATGTTCTCATGTCTCAAACCATCCATAAATTTCCTTCCATCAACCAAAAAGATTCTAGCATTCTCACATACTTCACTCTTAGGCTCATCTTCCAAAGGTATCAAGGTGATTTTCTTTCCATTAGATACTATAGTGTAAGTATTCTTTCTCCCATCATGTATAACTTTTCTATGATATTGCCAAGGTCTACCCAACAATATATGACATACATCCATTAGCATAATATCACACAATACTTCATCATGATAAGATCCTATATGAAATTTTACCAAACATTGTTGACTCACCAGTACCTTGTGTTCATCCTGAATCCATGCTATCATTTAGGGCTTAGGGTGTTTCAATCTCTCTAGATTCAGCCTAGTCACCATCTCCTCTGAAACCAAATTATCAATACTACCACTATTAATGATAACCTTACAACATTTACCTCCTGATTTGCATTTGGTCCAGAACAAACTTTTCCTTTACGGTGGTTCCTTAGTTGTCTCTTCTTGAAATAGTGCTCTCCTCATGACTAATGATTCTCCTTTCTCTAGTTTTCCAACTGAATTAGGTGATCCAACAGGTTCTTCTTCTACATAAGCTATTCTTGTACTGTTTTCTATCTTCTTACTTGTATTTCCCTGATGTCATTTAAATGCTCTGTGTCCTTCACCTCCGCACTTAAAACAAGTTCCTCTAAATGTTCTCTTATCAAGCCCTCTTTCATCTCTCATGTACCCTTCACTCCGGTAAGAATTATGATTGCCTCTATAGTAGAAAGTTCTATCACCTCTCTGGTATGCATTACTATCTCTGTCTTCCTTTTTGAATGGGCTATCTTGTTTGTTCTACTCCACATATGAGCTGTCTCCTCCAGAATATGTTCTACCTCTTTGAAATTTACCCCCTTTACCTCTCTATCTCTGCTCAAGCTTCTTATTCAACTTTTCTTCAACTTTCAGGGCAAACTGATATGCTTCTTCTATTGTTGTCATCCTTACCAGACTCAGTTCTTCTTGAATGTTCAATCTCAGTCCATTGATGTATCTTGCCACTTTCTCCTTGCTTGCTTCACTATGTCCAGTCCTTATGATCATCTTATGAAATTCTTCATTATACTCCTTCACATATTTCTCTTTTTGTTTAAGGTTTTGCAATCTCTTCAATAGTTCCAACTCATAGCTATCAGTAGGTATAAACTAATTCTTCAACTTTGTCACCATTCTATCCCATTTTGTGATCTTTTCTTTTCCTCTTCTGTTCCTATCCAACTGAACTTCTTTCCACCAAATAACAGCATGTCCTTTCAACTTAGTCTTCACAAATTTTACCTTCTCCGGATCTTCAATTTCTTCATATTCAAAGTATTCCTCCAAGTCATTTATCCAATCAATCAATTTCTCCAGATTCAAATTTCCAATTTAATTCAGTACATCCACTCTAGGTCTCTTTTGCATCTTCAAAATAGCTCTCAACATCTTCACTTGATCTGATTCTTCTTCTTCTTCTAGGGTTTCTTCATTTTGATCAGCGGATTGAAATTCTTCATCATCACTTTCAACATCACGTCTCAGGGTTAGTCCTCTTCTTTTGTCTTCTTCTACATCATCTAGTCAAACTTTCATTATTTTCATCATCTCCATCATTTTGTCCATTCTTCTAGCCATAGTGCCTATAGTAGGAATCTTCCTCGGTGGCATCTCTTCCTAGGATCTAGTGCAACTACCTCAAATTCGGTGATCTAAATACAAGGTAGCAACTGCCTCACACTCAGAAATCTATTGACAAACACAATTAGACTACCTCAAGTCAGTGATCAGTTCACCACAAGATCTTACGGAATGCCCTCACCTCAAAACTTCACTCCTAAAGGATTCAAAAAAACTTCACTCTGATACCACTTGGTGCCGTCATGGTCGGAGGGTTCACAGGATGAACTGTCCAGGTCATGCAGAAAGATTAAACACAATGGAAAAAACACAAATATAGAATGTAATGAATGATTCAAATAATCAAGATATCATATATTCAGAATGCTTATATGCCAGCAACATGCGGGCTACAATCTAGGTCTCACAGGCCAGAATTTTAGTTACAACAGATATGCAAGATGTGGCATTGAAGTGCCTATCCAAAAAGAATCCCACTACCTATATTTTGAATTATGCTAAATGCCCTCCTAATACATCTTAGATATCTATATATATATCATCTCCAAGATCAAAGAATCCTCCACGTCGGCCAAGTAAGGTTACAAACTCCAATGAAGGAATGTAATGTGTAGAAACAAATAGGTTGGGCCTAAACATCTGGTAATGCTCCACAATTACATGAATTAAAGTGTGGACCTCAAGGAAGGTATATATACTCCTTATGTGTTGTGTTTGATGTGCCATTTAGCTCTCCAAGTCATAGAAGTGCTCTGTAAACCTTCTCCTTCAATTAACTATCTGAATGTTCTGCTCTGTGATCATAGGTGATCTTCTAATAGCGCTAACTTTTAGCAGACAAGTCCAAATGGCCTAAAATTTGGATATGATGTAGATGATGGTGTGTAGATGCTAAGTCTTGCTCCATGAGATCTAAAATGACAATCTAGCAAAATGTGGTACAAAATGCTAAAACTACACTGACTGAACTGAACTAGAAATGAAAGAAAAGATAGAATGCAAAATGTTTTTGGTTGATGCAAGATTGCTCTGCAACCTGGGATGTTCCTGCATTAGAATCCTTGCTATATTAAATACCTGTCTAACCTTGCATAGCAAGATTTAGGGGCTTTCTTAAATCCATACAGTGCCTTCTTCAACCTGCAAACCATATCCGGTTTATGTAATAACTGAAATCCATTCAGTTGTTCTATGTATACTTCTTCCAACTCACCATTCAAGAAAGTTGACTTCACATCCATTTGATATACTTTGAAATCCTTATGTGCTGCAAAAGACAAAAGCATTCTAATGGCCTCCATTCTTTCCACTAGAGCATAAGTTTCCTCATAGTCTATTCCCTCTACTCGTGAGTAACCTTTACACACAAGCCTTGACTTGTTTCTTACTACTTCTCCATTCTCATTCAGTTTTTTCAGGAATACCCACTTAGTTCCAATCACATTTTTATTTGTTGGTCTTGGGACAAGTTCCCAAGTCTGATTCTTCTCAATCTACATTAGTTCTTCTTCCATAGTTTTGATCCAATACTCATCCTTGCATACTTCAATTACTATCTTAGGTTCAACTTTAGAGAGTAAACATAGATTTACTTGTTCTTCAACAACTTTCCTTCTTGTTAGCACACCTTTGTTCTTGTCACCAATGATCTAATCTTTAGAATGATGCCTCTACACATACTTGGGAGTTTTAGGAGTCTTTTTTGAAGCTTCTTCCTCTTCATCCTGCACTTTCTTTTCCTTAACATCTTCTTCTTCTCTGCAAGAAGATTCATCTGATTCATATCCATTCACTTTTGAATTCTTCTGCAGATCTTCATCAACTTTGACATTTGCACTCTCAATAATCCTTCTTAGCCTCTTGTTGTAGCATTGGTAAGCTTTGCTTTTAGTAGAATACTGTTGTGATGTTCACAACACGCCCCATTTTACTCCTTGGCAAAATGAGGATCCCTGCTGCGGCTGTTGCTTTTGCTTCTGTGTGTGTTGTTTTGCTTGGTGGTAAAGGGAAAAGAGGGGTTAGGATTGCAAACTTTGTTAAAAATAGAGAAAAAAATGCATTTCCAGTTCCAGTGCATGATATGGTTGGGTTCCTTGTGAAAAATAAGCTAGGGTTGCTTTTTGAACCATCTTAAAATTCGCCATATTTTGCAAGTTATGATCATTTTGGTAAAATGTACATTCAGGTTTGTATATTGCTTTCATATGCAGGGCCGTTTGTATTTTCTTTTTCCTTGTGTGCATTTGATGAAAGTTTTGATATATACATGCAAGTGGACCCGAGGTGGTTTTAGGTTAAAATAACTTGTTTTAAATCCACTTTGTATCTCATGATTGTGTGTCTGGTAGGTAAAATTCAAAGTGAGCAGTGCGTGTATTCCCCCCCTTTTTTATTGGCGTAACTTTTCATATCGGCGGAGGGTTGTTTTATCTTAGAGATATCTGATGTTTCATCGATAAGCATTTCCATCGGCGTAACATCCCCTATCGAAGTTGGGTGATAGTTTCATGCTGAAGGGTTTGGTCCTGCCGATGGTGCAGGGTGTCATTTGTGTTTTGCTTTCAGCCCGACATTGGCGATCAGTGAAGTTATTTTTTGCCTCACCAATATCTAATATTATGCTAATGGAAGGGATACAAAGGCCATCGACGGGAGTAGGCAGTGTTACCCTAATGGAAAGAAAGAAGTTAAGGCCATCGACATAAGGTAAACGATCGGCGGATAAAATAATGCCCGCGCAGATGATCGCAGGTCATGCCGATGGAAGATAGAAAATTTAAAGGGATCGGTAGGAGATATCTAGTGTTACGCCGATGAGTGTAAGACAAGCCGATAGGGCTATTTTAGTGAGAGTCACGCCGATATAAGGCATCGGCCAAACAATGTGCATCAGCTAGTCATTTTTTGGATTCGCCGATAGAATAGACTCAAGCCGATACATGGCTATCGGTGAAACAACAGCGATCGGAATGAAGTGTTAAGCCTTCACCGATAGAAGAGATTCACGCTGATACATGGCTATCGACAAAACAATAGCGATCAGAATGAAGTGTTAAGCCTTCGCCAATAGAGGAGACTCATGCCGATACATGGACATCGGCGTAACAATGGCCGTTGGCCAATCTTTTTTTGGACTCGCCGATGGGCGAGGAAAGACATAGCGAAGCATTTTGGAGCCCAAATGCATATTTTTGGTCAACGGTGGTTGACCCGACTATTCTGGACGCTGTATATGCATTTTTGGATGTGATTTTCACAGATTTAGGGCCTGATTGACGTGTTCACATAGTCACGACTGGATTTGGAAGCTATTTTCTTCCTGTTGTTTATTAAGTGAATTGCTACTTATTACTTATCTCTTTTTACAGGTTTGCAGTTGAGGAAGGTAGTTGAATCTTGATGACGATGACATCATGGAGGGAGGAAATCTGATCTCACAACAGAGGAAGATAAGGACGAAGGGTGAGGAAGTCAAAGGCCATTCATTGATGAAGACAAAATGCAGCTGAAGACATTATTGCAGCAGACAAACATAAGTTACTAATTGAGCTGCTAGGGTTTCAGAAGGGCATATTTCACCCAGATTTGATGTATACTTAGAGGTATTTTGGGAAACTGGTTCACCAACATTTATTGTTGTAACTAGAGGTTTGAACCAGGGTTTAAATTAGGGTTTTTTGGGCTGTATTAAGGATAATCAAGGTCTATATATTGTGCCTGGATACACTGAAATACTTTACACAGGGATTTTTTAGGACACGGGCTACATAGAGATTTGTAGCAGCAAGAATTTGTAAAAATAGCATTTTAGAGTAGAGGGACCTTTTAGTTTAGAAGTAGAAGAAGGAGGTCGCCTGTGTCTGCAATAAGGAATGCGTGGAACATCTGGCTTCCTTACTGTATCTATAAAGCTTGTAAGTTTTATGTAGTTTGATCATTGAAGCTAAGAGTCATTCAGACATTGTAAATCTTATATGACTGTCTGTTTCTAATACAATTGAATCTGGAATTCTACATCTATCTTCTGAGTGTTTTCTTGCTCTTCATTATGTTTGAAACATTTTCTCTTAGATCTTGCAATTTTAAGTGTATGTTTGTGAAAATGCTTAGAACTTACACTTAAGGTTTTGTTTGTGGATTTGATCAAATTGCTGTATGATTTATAAAGCGCACAATAGAACAATTAGATCCTTTGGTAGAATGAATGATGTTTAGTTTAGATCTTTCTAACTTTTTCCAACCCATCTGAAAATACTTAGCTTAAAACATAGAAATTTGAAGGAAATTTGTCTCATATTTGAAGAAGCATGAACAACAGAGTTTGAAAGTAGACAAGTTTTTCATAAATATAAAGAGAAGAGAGCTACAATAATTCAAGAAGACCATTCAAAGGTTTTGCAGCATAGTAATATTTTATGTAAAAGGAATGAACAACTTGCTGATATTTATGATCTTTTTGCATAGTTTGAGTCCAGCTAATCATCAAGAAACCCTAAACTACGTAAGGCCCCTTGAACATTACAGCTTCACATTGACCAACTAAATTTGCCCAACAGGTCAAGACCTGACCATATCAAACTTGGGATTAAGTGAATCTTAACCGATTCCTTCATATCTTTCAAGTCAGTTTTGGTTCATTTTATGTGAATTTTAACTAATTGTTATGATTGCATCAAAATGATCATCAACAAATACCCAAGGAAGATACGATCATCAGACCTTACTTTCCTATATTTTCTTCATCCATTTTGATAAAAAATTTGCTTCCAAACACTCTGAAGTACTTGGTAGTAGGAATCCTTCCATACCATAACTCATAAGGAGTCTTTGTACTATTTGTTCTTGCCTGCACTATGTTCAGTATATAAACAGTAGTATGAATTGCTTCTCTCCAGTAGACCTTTGGTAGGTTTGCTTCTTTTATCATTGTCATTGTAGCTTCTTGAATAGTCTTATTCTTCCTTTCAACTACTCCATTCTGTTGAGGAGTCCTAGGGGAAGATAAGTGCATCTTTATTCCATGATTCTCACAAGACATGTTAAACTCATTGGAGGTGAACTCTCCACCTCTGTCAAACCTCAAAAATTTGATTCTCATATCCATTTCATTCTCAACCATGACTTTGAATGCTTTGAACTTATCTAGGGCTTCATATTTTTCTTTGAGGAAAGTAACCCATGTCAACCTAGGATAATCATCAATCAATAGCATGAAATACCTTTCACCTTGAAAAATCCTTACCTTGGTAGGACCATAGAGATCTGTATGCACCAATTCCAACAGTCCGGTAGAAGATTGATCCTTGACTTTGAAACTATTTCTTGCTTGCTTTCCAATTTGATATTCCTTACAAATAGCATTGATAGGCTTTGTAATCTTTGGCAGATCTCTCACAGCTTGAACTGAGCTTACTCTTACCAGGCTATCAAAGTTGATGTGACACAATCTCTTATGCCATAGCCAACTCTCACTGATCTAAGTCATGAAGCAATAACCATCACCACCTTTGATTTGATAAACATTTCCATCTGTCCTCTTCCTAGCAGTAATCACAATTTTGGAGTCTTTTCTAATCTCACAGCCACCATTCTGAAACACAAGATTGTATCCTTTTCTACACATTTTTCCAACACTCAAGAGGTTATGCTTTAATCCCTTAACATAAATAACATCATCAGTATTGTGTTTACCATAAAAAATAATTGAGCCTCTTCCACATATCTTAGCAGTTGTACCATCACCAAGTCTAACTAGTCATCCATCATATTTTTCAAGTTTAACAAAGTTACTTTTGTCACCAGTCATATGATTTGAACATCGACTGTCAATAACCCAATAGTTCTTTCCCTGTCTAGTATGAAAAGAAGATATCAAAGTACCTTCAGTATTAAGACTTACCTCTAGAGCCTTTTCCTTCACATATTTCTCAGAGTTAGTAGAAATAGTATCATCTTTTAAAGCTATGAACAAACATTCATTATCCTCATCATTTTCATAATCAAATTCATCATAAGATATACTTGCATCTTCTCTAACATAGGTGCTCTTTTTAGGCACTCTACTCTTGTTTTCCCTATTCTTACTTCTCAAAATTCTTTTTGGACATCTTGAAGCATAATGACCAATTTTGCCACAACTGAAACACTTGAAAGGCAACTTACCACTATACTTACCAATACCCAATTTCATTTTTCTCACAAAGTTAGCTTCCATATCATTTGAATCCTCCCGATTTGATTCCACAGTCTTCTCAGATTGGCCAGCCTTGAAGGCAGTCTCAACCTTTGCACTACTTGTTCCAAATTCTCTCATTTCAAAGGAAGTTAAGGTACCATGCAACTGATCTTTGGTAAACTGATTCAAAATTTGTAATTCTTCAATAGTAGAAACACTATGCCTATAATCTTTAGGAAGAGTTCTGAGTACCTTCAATACTACTTTTTCATCCACATCTCCACCAAGTCCTTTGATGCCATTGACAACTTCATCCACCTTCTATAAGTAGCTTGTAATGTTTTCATCTTTAGACATTCTCATGGTCTAAAAAATGAGCTTCAAATTCTGCATTTTAGCTTACTTGACCTTATCATCTCCTTCATAAATACTTTGTAACTTTTTCTAGATTTCATTAGTAATTTTCAAATTAATAACTTTCACCAACTTAGAATTAGTAAGACCACTTAAAAGAGCATACCTCGCTTTACCATTAGTTTCATAAGCCTTGATCTCATTTGCAGTACTTGGACCATTTTCTGGTATAGTGTATTAAGTCTCAACAACCTTCAAGATCTCATATCTAAGAGAAATCAGATAACCCTCCATCCTTATTTTCTAGAAAGCATAATCCATTCCATCGAACAAAGGAACATCCTTCTTGTGCGCCATCTTGGATCTACCTCAAGCGGTTAAGCTCTCTTCCAAGGAACTTGGCATTGATACCAATTATTGAATGCATAAGACAACTAAGAGGGGGGGTGAATTAGTTGTAAATTACAATTCCAAAACCCTCAAACACATTTAGATCCACATCAATTCAATTAACCCTTAAACTGTTATGATGATTAAGAATGAAAGCAAATAACAGAAACTGAATCAACTCAACAAAAAACACAAGAGAACACCAGATTTAAGTGGAAAACCCAAGAAGGGAAAAACTACAGTGAGGATTAGCTCAAAATATAAAGTAGTATGAACACCGAAAAATAATAGGCTCACTGCCAAAGGATAACTACCAAAGGGCTCACTACCCAAAAGAAAGACTCACTACCAAGGCTTACTACTAGAATAAAGGAGAAGAAAGAAAAGATTGTTACAAGGAGAAAACTATCTCAATGCAACAGGGAATTCCACTGCAATGCCATCAACACCTTTGTAGTTACACTGAAGAATTGTAGACACAATCTGCTCACTGCATCCAGTAGTTTAACACATGAAAGGTTTGTACTGCATCATACATTCAACCACATATTCATCCACACTATTATTCACGTTACTCTCATTGTGCATGCACCTAATCATGATCCATTGATACTTATACATACTGTCTTCATCCTTGAATGTATTCTCCAAGGTTAGCAAATCACCTTAACCCTAAAAATTCAAATTAGGTCTGGACCTAAAAATTCTTGTGGTGGAAAGGAATGAAGGCAGAACACAATACACCTTAGCTTAGATCTAAATTCATCCAAGCATGCCACTCCATGCTACTACAATCACCGAAGCAACTCCGCAATTAGTGTAAATGCCCAAGGTTGGCCAAACCTGTGTTAACAGAATGAACTTTTAAGTACATGCTTCCTCAAACCCAAAAATGACTCATGGACCACATGCAAGGGTTCAACATAGTCTAGAGTATTCCACAAACATCCTAAAACATCCTGAAATCCAACAAATTCCTCCGCAACAAATTTCACCTGACTGAAGTTCACAACGGAGCACTCAAACAACTCTATCATACATTGTAACTCAAGAAATCAACTTGCAGAGCTCCAAACCATGAACAACTTGAATTGAAGCAATATATAAGCATTATAAGCACAAATCCAGAACCACAAGGTTAGAAACAAATTTGTGGAGAAATGCAGAGCAAAATAGTTTCTCCCAGACACCTCTGCAAAGCTCAAAAACATAGTCCATACACTGGTGAACACAACTTCCTCTACACATTGAACCAAAGCACCAAATTTAGAATATAACATCTCTTGACACCTTTGAAAAACATATCCAAACCATAAAGATAGATCTTTAACATAGAGGAAATACAGAGCAAAACCAGAATACTACTCTGTAAACCAAAATGCCACTTCAACACATTGTTTCCTTTATTAATCAAATTTTCTCAAAAGCACTTGGAAATAAATCAACAGAAACATATTCTTAACATCTTCAACAGCTCTTGAGAGAAACCAAATCATCTTCAGCAAAGCAACTCAACCAAACAGCTCATACCATTGCAACAGTCTTTTCTCTGCTCAACCAACCTCATTATCAGAGACAATATCCACTCAACATTAACTACTCTTGGACCATTTTTCACTCACATAGTTGACACTAATGACAACACAAGCTTGTCAACATCAATGACAACACCGACTGCACATACTTGCAACATTGACATCTTGTGGGAGCATTCCTTTGAGAGTCTTGGAGCTCTTTTTTTTAGAAATTTGGATCTTTAGCATAGATTCTTGTGTGGTCCCATTTCTATATATCTTCATTCCATTACCCTATCCCTTCTATGTTTCCAATTTCTTTTGAATTTTACCCAATTTCTACATAACTTTCCTCACACTCTCTCTCCTCTCATTCCTATATAGACCCATTCTCTTTTCCTTCCATTTTGTTTCCATTTTAGAACCCTTTTTCTTCTCCCATTTTCCTCTTTTCCTCCTAGTTTCCCTTTTTCATTTGGCATCCTATTCAGGTTTCAATTTTGTATGCATTTAAATTACATGTTTTCAAGCTTTCCATAGTCTAGATCTAAATATTATTATTGTCATAATTATGTTCATGTGGAATAGGTTTGAATAACCACAATGGGGTTGATTCAGGCAACTTCCCCTTTAAGGGTGTTTTATACAAAAAGTTGTCTTGTAGGTCAAATATGTGAAAATTTGTATATTTTTAATAAAGGCAACACTTGATGAAAGTGATAAGAAAATGGAGGTAAAATTTTCATAAAATTTTCAGCCAATTTGGAGCCATGGACTATCTAGCTTGGCATAGGTGTCTAGAATAAAATCTACCACTTGGAATAGGTGTCTAGACTAAATTCTAGCACCTATCACTTCTATCCAATCCATAGATCTAGTCTTGTAGATCCTAGATTTCATAGAGTGATTCTATCAGTCACATGTATCCTTCTCAATTAGTTTAAGTAGTCCACATTAGCTGCATGGGTTTTAATTAACTATTTTTCTCTCTCCTCACTTGTATTAGTTTATGACAATATTTTTCTCTAATTTTTTTTATCTCTATTCATCAAAAGAAGTTGATTTTACCCATAAAAAACTATACATGCATAAAGCTATGTCTTATAAATTTTATTAGTTTATGAGCACTAGACTAAATTCTAGTACCAACCATAGGTGTTTGGACTAAAATCTAGTGTCCAACATAGGTGTCCTATCATTTGTTTGCCTTAAAATTTGGTTTGGTTCCTCTTGAGAACATTGACATCCTATTTCTAGTGATTTCACAACCACATTCAAATTGTATCATTCTCCCAATTTGTTAGTTTTCTCTCTCTTTCTCTCTTTTGCATAGGTTTATAGCAGATGTTTTTCATTCATATCTCTCTTTATTGTGATTATTGATGGGTGATAGAAGGAATAAATTCTAAGAATATGGTACAAACCCACATAGAAAAATTCATTAGTTTCTAAGCATTGGACTATCCTACTTGACACTAATGTCCAGACTATCCTACCTAGCACTAATGTCCAAAGTATCTTGCATGGTGCTAATATCCATACTATCCTACTTATCACTAATGTATAGACCATCCTACATGGAACTAATGTCCTGACCTTAGTTTGGCATGGAATTCGCTTTGCAACCTATTTATAACATGCTTAGTCTGTTTCCAACAATTTCACATCCATATCCCAAGTGCAACAATTTTAGATTTTCATTTCAATTCCTTTTGTAGTTTTATGTTTCCATTTGTAATTTCATATATTGAAGGATCTAGTATAGTTTACTTGATAGACCTATCTCATGTGTAATATAATTAGGTCAAATTAGGACTCTTGATACACATTTGAATGTCCTTTATTTGATCTAATTAAATTACACATTTAAGAAAGAAAAAATAATTTTATTTCTTTCAATGGGAGACAAGGAGAAGGAGAGAAGTAGTGGGAGAAATACAAGAATGGTGGGGTTGATGGGATGTGAATGAGAAAGGAGTAGCAAGTATAGAAGTGGAATGTGGAAGGGAAAACGTGGGGATTTTGATTTTAAAGTGAAGTATCATGAAGGGAGATTTAGACACTCATCTTTTGACCCATCACTTTGATCATTTCCATTCCATAAGGATTTATACATGAGTATGTTATGAAGATCATTAGCTAGATCCAAAGGATTAATGTTATCGTCAAGTTTAGCAAGATCCTCTCTAAGTATAAGGGTTGAATTTATAATATCCATTTTATCAATAGTAACAAGATGTGCATGATGGTCAAAATAATATTTTTCATTCAGGTAAGTTGAATTCAATTGTAGGAGCCTTAATTTGTTCCATGACCATTGTGGGACATAGTCTAGGAGTTATCCTAAGTGGAAGATAAGAGCTTGGTTCATGTTTTAGCATACAATCAATGGTGGATCAAAAGAAAAGAAGTGATGTAAGAACATATTTTTTTTAGATCTAAATTAAAGGAAAGAAAAAATAAAAATTAGATTAGAAGTAACAAGTAAGGTTCAAACCCTAGGTTAAATCTAGAGGGGTTTGAAATGGGAGGTTCACCAAAATCTAGGGAAAGAAAGTAAACCCTACGAATAATGTGGTGATAAATTTAGGCCTAATAATGTTGAAACAAATAATGTAGTAATTAAACCTACATAATCACATGAATTGATACTATTTAATGCAAATAAGAGAGTTAAGATCACTTAGGTTATTGATGATGTTGAATGTCAATGTAGTTGATTCAGCTATGTAGAAGTGTTTGATGATTAAATCTAGAATCTTGTTAACAAACTTGGACTGTGATTTTTGTAGTTGTTTTGTCTTTGATCTGTCTACTTTAATTTCAAATGTGACCACATGCACTTTTGTCCTAAATTATCAAGATTTTGTCTTCCTTGGTGTGGTTCTATCTCTTTTTGTTGCATGCCTTCGAATCTTGCACTCCTATCTTGATATTTAATTTCATACTGATGATGTATTAATTAATACCTTTAGAGATTTTTTGTGCTAGGATTAAATTGTTAAACTTCCTTAATTTGAAACTCCTTTTGTTGTTTTTATAAGATTTTAAATCATAAAAGACACACACATGCAAGATGCCTAGAGTGTAGTATTTGTTGATGTGATGCAAAATACCTAGAGTGTAGTATCTATTGATGTGATGCAAGATACTCTAATATGATCTAATATGCTCTCAAGTATGCTCTATATTCAAATATTCTAAGTGATGAAGGATTATATTCTAATGTCTTAGGACTTGCCTTTAAATATGACATCTTAGGTGTTGGTTCCCAAAATTATAGGTCCAAAATCCTAGAGTATTTCTCCTCCTTCTAGGCTAGGGGTGTCGTCAAGAAGGTGAGAAATAGACTCATTCACCTATTGAGGATGGTTAAGGCCAACTAACAACAGTGGGTACACTCTCCTACACTTCAGGATCAACTAGACCCAAAAGGAATATTCCTAGAGACATGAAATGGAACACAAACAAACACACATAGCCATACCCAATGCACACTTGACCCCCATAGTTGTCACTAGGCCAAGACAAACTGGCTACATAAAACCTCTAATAAAATTAATCACTACACCTTGCACATGCACCCAAAGATGACAACATAATATCTCATAAGATGAATCCACTTAACTGTACATACACAAGCTACAAGGTGTAGGCACACATGAACATGATTCACAATGATTCAAACAATTTTATATTGCTTCAGATTGATCCCTGGTTATAATACTGAATCATGAATAGCATGTGGAACCTAATCTAATCCTACTCCTACTCCTATAACTACCGAAGACAAAGGATTGATTTAAAGAGAGTGTTGGCCCTTTACCAATCTGGATCGGTGCCTACTCCATTGGACAATAAAGTCATGAACAACAAAGAGGAGGGAGATGAATCTAATAATCACCAATAGAATGAAATGTGCATTAATATACATATCTTAGATTAAATCCCATACGACAAACGTACTTAATGATCTAGAAAATATATGCAATAACCCATTTGTAACAAAGGAATGACCCAACACAAAATCCTACATTGACTTAAATGTTTGTCACACATTATTAAATCTATGTTAAAATTATACCAGTAAATGTGGCAAGAGAGGATGAGTAACTAGGTTCAAACACCCCCTGAACTACTACATTCTTCCATGGAGAGATATCATCATATGAAGATTTTCATTACAATATCCTTCCTACATTGTATCAAATGCATCCCCACGTTTGTAGCTCAGAATGGCTTCATTTGATGCCATAAAATCACCTGAGGCACTTACAAACCAAAAAATTGGTTTAGTGACCAACCCAAAATACATCTTCTAACCACATATATATATATATATATATATATATATATATATATATATATATATATATATAGCAATCCTTCTTCCACTACTATGCTTGGTCTGGAATCACCTACCCCACCTACCTCTATAACTTTAGCATTGAATTACACCCACTTCGCCACCTGCCTATGCTTCATCTTTAATTCACCTTAATGGCAGAGTCTCAGGTGCAAGCATATTGCATTAAAGACTCACCAAGAATCTTATGTATGAGACTCAACAACCTCTTGATGTACTACCACACCATTGATTCAAATCACTTGAGAATTAGCCAATCACACAATTATATAACTCTAGTAAAATTGAAGTGCCTTGGAGGAGTGCCAAGCCACCATGCATCCCTTTAGAGGTGCCTATGTATTTTCTTCATAGGGTTAGAGACTTGTTGACTTACCTGCTTGATCAATGGCACAATGCCTTCATTTGTTTTCTCTGACAAGCTCTCATAATGTACGAACCGTTGGATCTTGAGGAGATCAAATGGTTCAGAAGCCTCTACCTGATGGTGGGTCCCACTATCACATGAAACAATGGTGTAACATCTAGATGTGTCAGGCCTGGCCTCTTTGAGGAGTTACGTGATCATGCCAAGTGTCACTATCACATGCCTTCCCTCAGCATCTCTTTTTAAATGAAATTGGGCCCATCAATTGGCTGATTTAGTGCCTCCAACCAATAGCGCAACACTTTAAAGATGTTAGCACTATAGCTTTATAATTACGTGCAGTGCTACCACTTGTCTCAGGGAAAAGCCCCATTCACTACCTTTCTTTTGATTCACTGGACCTCACTTTCCGGTGATTCATGCCTCTCCACCAATGGTGCAATAGAAACCATATGTCAGATATGTCACCCTCAACCTGTAGCACCATTGAGACATGTGGAACCCTTATAGATGCCTCAAGAATTCACAATTTTCTTTTCCTTTTCTAAGCTTTTAAAATAAATGGACCCCACTACAGGCTAACTCAAATGAGCTAACCAATAGCATAATGGGAAGACTGTGTCAGGCCTGCCTTCCTTGAAATTGTGTGTGATGCTTCTACGTGGAGATGAGAAGGTGTTGAATGAATGGAACTTTCATAAAGAATGGGCCCACCTTGAAAATGAATCAGTGCCACCCAAACAATAGCGCATCATTTAGAAGTTGTCAAGAGTGACAAATTTTAAACATGTGTTGTTGCGACACGTGGAACAATTGCATTAATTTTATGAAAAGGGCATGCGACCTCCTTCTTTTGATGAGTCCTTTTAACATGGGTCCCGCATGATGTTGACTCAAAAAAATTGGCAAATGGTGCAATGAGGAGACTGTGTCAGAACTAGTAATGTCTAAACATTGCAAAAAGATTCCACATGGAAAACCTTGCACTCGAAAATGACAGCCCGTCACAAGATTCAAAACACACTGCCGCCTGACTCCAGATCTAAAACAAAATGGAGTGTGTGTAAAAACACACTACAACAAAGGGGAACAAATACATGATTTTTGATGGATTTAGGAAAATTCAGGGCCAAAAAATCTAGGCATCAACACTAGGTGCTAAGTTCAAATAATTTGGTTTGTGAGTTGATGAGTAAAAGGTGAGTTAGATAAAGGGGATGTGATCATGGGTCTAATTCTATCTAGTAGATTGAATCACACTTGTAATTTATTCTAGGGTGGATAATTGCTAGGATTTAGATGGGTCCAAACTTCTAGGGTTGAAATGGCTGAAGGTTGAGAAAATTTTCTCTATTTTATTAGCTTATCTTAAAGAATATGTTGAATTAAGTACCTAAATGCCATATCTAAGACAAGGCCAAAGTAAGCATAAGTCTAGTGGAGAAAGGGGCTAATCATGAACTTTTCTCCTCTACACTAGTATTGCTGATGAAAACAAACAACCTCTATGAATATATCTAGGAAATAAATCAATATAATTTAAACCCTAGATAAATTAAGGAGATGAATATGATTAATCAACTAAAGTAGATTAACTAAGATTGGAATTAGATATGTGTTGACTTTAAATTGAAAGAGAAATATGAATTACCTTAAAATCATTGAAAGTTAGATTCTCACTTATCTGATATTGTGAATGAGATCTATAAACTGAGAACTAAAACTAGATTATAGATCAAAGACTTGTGATGACTAAGATCTAATAATTTGATAACGTGAGACTAGGTCACACTTGTAATTAGGTTTAAGTGGAATGATGTAATCCTCTATAGAAATAGATCTATGGTACATTCAAAAAGTGTTCACTTATTTATATCTAAATAAGGAAAATAGTCTAGCACTAATGAGTACCATTGGGAGCCTATTATGTTGGGATTGATGTTTTGAACTTCCTTAAACCTAAGTTAGGCCCTTTAGATTGAGTTAACAATTGTGTAAGAGAGATTGAGGATACTAATGAATATTAGTGTGTGTGGTGGAAATGGATGTTGTTGAGTTGATCATTGATATTGAGAGAGATAGAGGAAGAGAGAATTTTTGACATGGGGAAGAAAATAATTTCATGTAGATCCCCCATTGCCTGGATATTCTTTTTTCAGGATTCTATTTCAAGCATTCAATGACAAAAGACTCAGTGTTATAGACAATCTTTTCTTTCCAAGCAAAATTGGTTAGACAATTTTGGTTGGAAATGGATTAGGCATGGGGAATTTTTTTACTTTTTGGGCATTCCCTTCACCATTTAGGCCTCCCATTCTAAACTCTGGCAAGTGGTTGTTGATATAATTGAAAAGAAGATCAACTACTAGATCACCAAGCCTCTTTCTTTGGTTGGTAAGTTCCAAATTTGCTCTAAAATCTTGGCTGCCACTCATGTCTCCTATTCCTTTTGTTGGGTTTGTTCTAAGGATTCCTATTTGAAAATTGAAAAATTACTTAGAGGCCTTCTCTAGGCTTCTAGTGAAGGGCACCAGGGCTTCCATCATGTTACTTGGGAATTATGTTGCCTTCCTTGTGAAGTTGGTGGTTTAGGCCTACTTTCTATTCGCTAGCAAGGCATTGTCTTATGAGGGCAAATGGATTATTAGAGTCTTAGAGGGTAATGAAGCCTAGAAAATTCTCGTTAGGCATTGTATTAGTTTTGGTGTGCCTTCAGGCTAACCGACTTGGAAAGGCCTAGATTTTGGCACTTTCCTTACCATGAGGGAACTCTTTAAGATTAAAGGCACATTTGTCATCAAGAGTATTTGAAAAGCCTAGGAATCTATTAAGCCTTGGCTTCTTTGGGTGGGTAATAGTTTATGCAATGGTCTTTCTATCAATTAGTAGTCTATTTGGTGGTCCCTAGTCCTCTCTTATCAAGACTACCCTCTGGCTAAAGTGCCATGGATTTATGCATTGAAATTATTTAAAAGAGGCATTCAAGTACTACTAGATTTCATAAATAGAGCCACTAAAAAGTTTGTTTCTTGGCCAAAGTTTAAAATAAAATTTAATCTTGTTAATCAAGACTAGGAGACTTTTCAATTCATGATTAATGACATTCCTCCCTAGGCGGTTCACAATTTTGGGATTAGATCTTTTAAACCTTGATGGAAGGATTGGAAATGGTATCCAAATACACCATTTCAGAACTATAGGCCTCACAAAGGCTATTTGTGGTTGTCTTCCCATCTTCCTATGGTGGATTAGCCTAACCATTGCTGACAACTATAGTCCTCGCTTGGTACATGTCATCAATAGTTCCAGTGTATCTGGTCGACTATTATGGAGCCTAAGTTGGCTCACTTTGCCTTGTGTATTCATTATAAAGGCCTTCCTCTTGGTGCTTGTTTAGCTCATATGGGAATTCTTATGCCCCATTGTCCATTCTATGGATAGACTAAGAGTCTCAAGCATCTTTTCTAGTTTTGTCCTAGAACTTAAGAAGCTTGGAATTGGGTCCATGATTTCTTCAAGCCCTTCCGACATGCTCCTTTTTCTTGGCATATGGTTTTCCTTGGGGATTGGCCTTGTCTCACATTCAAGTATACCTAGATTTGGCATGCTTCTAAGGTGGAAATTCTCTTTAGTATTTGGAAAGATATAAATGCATCTCTCTTTATAGGTTGCTCTATTGATGTTCATTTATCTTTGTATACTAAAGGCATGATTTACTCTAATGTTCTTATGTAGATTTAAGTGCAAGATAGTAAATTTGCACTTAAGGTTACATATCTTCAGGAGCTTTTGGACAACTGGGGGAATGCTCCCTACACTATTGCTAGAGTTCCGCTTGACCCCTCTTCTCCTTCTTGAGGGTGCCGATGTGGTCGTAGTTAGTCTGCCAGGAGAGATAGAGGCTCCCACTCTCATGGCTCCCAACCTCTGGATCCTAGAGATAATGGAGCCCATGGTGGATGGACTTAGCCTTCCAGGTTACCTTCCACCTCCTCTCATGGGCGTGGTGCTCCTGGCTGGCACAACTATGACAAGTTTCCTCACCTAGAATTAGTCATATTCTCTGGTCCATGCTCAATAACCCTCGAATGCTACACCTGAAGAGGAAGGTGCTCTCACTAATTGGGAGCCTATTGATGATTCAATGCTAAGGGATGTTTGGAAACCAGATGATAAAGATCCCCCTTCTTCTATCATTGCTTTAGCTAATTAGTTATGTTTGGGCTTGGCCTTTTTTAATTCGCATCTTTGTTTTGGACTCTGTCCTGTTTATACTATGTGGTCTGCTTCTCTACCACCCTATTTTTTGTAAATATTATACTATTACTTTTTTATTTATATAAAGTTTAATAGGAAGTATTCATTAAAAAAATACATAAAATATTTAAAATGTTTCATCTCTCTACATACCTCACATACATGCCTCACATACATGCAAATTGAGCAACACCATGATGATGCATGTTAATGGGTCCATCGTGCATGGGCAAGGCTAAAATCCTTTAAAATTGAAATTGGTATTAAAAAAATATTAATAAAAAATGACCCAAGATTGACTTAGTGTAATGAAATATGATAGAATGCAAGAGGGCCCATCACAAGCAGCTTTGAACACCTTCCCAACATTAAAAGAACACAAAAATAACTATATTTAATTAAAAAAATAAAATTAAAAATGGGTTTTGAGCGAGTGTGCCATATACAAAAGTAGTTGTTCGGTTGCATTAACCCAAAAAAAAAAGAAAACAAAGCTTTGGAATGTAGTGCACCACAATCTTCCCCATGTGACATTTGGGAATGTCTAGCTTTAAATGTAGTTAAAAATTAGCCATCCACCTTCTTAACGATTAAATTGTCACATTATCAAAGTATTTCAATCAACCAATTCTTTGTCCACTTGCAAAAACACTTCATCCAAATCATGATGAAAACCTGCTAAATAGACCATTTAAAGAAATTAGCCACCCACCTACCTAGCATCATTATTATATTGTCGATGTTATTTGACCCAAACTATGAAAACCACCCATTTAGAGTTTTTTATTATGCATTATTTTTTAAATGCTGAAATTATATGATAGCGTATGGGCTTCGAATTATGATATATTAACCCACGGCTTATATGATTATAAGAAACGTTATCGAGTATGATAATAACAATGTTAACACTTTCTAGTAAATATAATTATTTGTTTGTAGTAGTGTAAGGGATAAAACACCTCGTGAGGGAAAATAAGCCCACTTAATAAATATTTTAGGGTTAATAGATAAATGAATTAGGACTTATGTTTGGTATAAATTTAATGTTATAATAAATGTGAAAATTAAATAATAATAAATGTAAGGGTATCTAGTTTTATATTTAATGAAGATATTATTATATAGATGTTAGGGGTTTATTTGTCATAATGTTAGAATTTTAAGATTTGTTAGACTATTATTGCTAATTTAGGAATTTGATTGCACATTGTTTTGGTTTACTTATGTGAGTATAGAAGTGATCTTGGCGAGTGCGAAAGAGAATTTTGTGAGTGCGGAAGTGACCTCTATGAGTGCATATTTGAACTTATGTATGGAACTAAACTCTAAACTAAGTAAAATTTTCTCATTGAATCTTGTTTTCCTATGTGTATGTGCTCTAAATCTAGTAAATAAAAGGTAATGTGTAGAAACACCTTTGGAGAATGTACTAAATTGTGAGGCTCATGTTCTCCTTAGTTAGATTCTTGGAGGGAATGATTCAATGATGGCGAACCTAGATTGAGGACAACAAGAAAATGTGCAATAAGCTCCTAGGATGATGATATAATGTTGATGCAATTCTTTTTATCCTTTCACAATTAAATTCTAGATGTGCTCAAATAGGATCTTTACTAGTTCGTCTTTTTAAAAATGAATTATGGTTAGTCCTTAAATACACCACGCATGCAATTTGGAATAATTCACACTTTAGTTAGCTCATAATGACTTTAATAGAAAAAAGGCAACAAGGTTTGAATTTTAAAATTTCAATTTTGAAATTTAGGGTTTAAATCTACAAAGACAAAAAATGATCTAGATTAATTTCACACTCATGAACTTGAACTAGAGGGCAAATGAGGGATCTAGGGATCAAGATTGATTTATGGGGATGCGTGATGATGGGATGGGGTATGATAATGTTATTTGCCAACTTCAATGTGAGATACATCATCTTACACAATAGTCAATGCATAAAGGACAATCTAGTCATCATGGGTCAAAAACATAAGGGACAAGGGCATAGGTATGTAATTTTGATCATTACAATAAATATCTAGGATAATTAAATAATTGAAGCAATTAAATAAAACACAACCTAGATTATAGAGTTGGGATTGACACTAAAATTAAATGTAAAATATTAAATAAATAAAATAAGCTATTTAGCTAAATTCTAAAACTCCGCACTAGAAGGTCTTATGAGTGCATATACATGAAAATGCAGCATGGTCTATCTTGTGGTTGTATTTGTCTGTTGGAAAGAGCTCTGCGTGGACATGTCCATTTAGTTCCCAAGAAAATGTGCAAGAGGTGCAAAAACTTGTTCCTTGCCATTCGTTTCCTCCTCTTTCATGCAACGGATTTATCCCCACGCCTACTTAGGGTTGTGGCGGATGGGGATGATGAGTCCAATTCTGATTCTCTGCGGGACCAGCTGGACTAGGATGAGGTTGAAGATTTGGTGGCAGAGGCAAGCGGGGTGGCTGGCCTAGTAGTGGGTGGCGAGCGTGCTGTTCTCTAAGGTGGTGCTTTCTTCTCTGGCAGTTTGTAGGTAGTTTTTTGGTTTTCTTTCCTCCTGGTTGGTTGTTCTCTAAACTTTGGCTGTGTTTTTTTTGGCGTTAGTGTTTTTGGCCAGCTGTTGGTGGTTTGTATTTTGTTCGGGCTTGGTTTTGGGTGTCGGTCGAGCTTCTCTTTAGTCTTCGATGGCTTTTGGGCATTTTTTGCCATTTTGTTTTCTTGTTTAAACTATATTATCCTTGGGGTTTTAGTCCCCTTACTGTAAATGCGTCTTTTTAATATAATTCTGAGGGTCTTCCCTCCTTCTTTAAAAAAAAAATCTAAAAGGAGGAAAATAATGTTAAAAATGTTGGGAATTGGTTCACTAATGTGTTAGAATTTCAGGGCTTGGTCAAACAAATGTGTCAAAATATATTAAATAACTATACTATGTCTTGTGAATTTTACTACACCCTATTTTGAAATATTGGTGTTGATCATTTGTAGGTATGTTTATGAGGTTGCAATTAGTAGGCATGTGAATTTTAATTAGAAGAATCAAAAAATTCTAGTGCCTAGAAAAAGAATGGTGATCTTTTGAATGTTGTGTGATGGAGATTTCCACTAACACTACATTAGGGTTCTATTAGCTAATGTTTCACACAAAATCTATATCTACAGAACCACTTTATGTTTTAACAGAAATGAATAGCAATAAATAGAATTTTGAGAAATGAAGTACATAAATGAAAAGATAAAATGATAAGAAATCTAGCACCAAGTGGATATCCTCACTATCTAGGATGATAGCGTGCCACATGGATGTTTGCATGTCGCACAGTAGTTTGTAGGCACAGATACTGTATGGATTTGCAATCTCAGCTCTTGTGCCAATCTTTTTAGTCCTTCCTCCCACTGCTGAGCTTCCTAATAAAACCTGCAAATACATAGACGAAAGAGAGGGTTAGGCTATATAGGAGTCTGCCTTAGTCAAACCCTATTTTCGGTGTTTCCACCTCAATGATAGACAAAGATATAGATTGATATAAAAGTGTGTGCTCTAATTCTAAGTGCGGTTAGAATTATTTGAGCAGTGACAATATAATAATGCGATATTGATAAAAAAAAAACCCTACTAAATGAGTTAGAGAGGATTAAAAAAGCAATCCCTATATGATAGAGATAACAAGAAATATATTCAAGCCACAAAGATAAGAGAGATATCAAAACAAGCTTGTGAGCAACATCGTGATATGATCTTGATAAAATTTATTTCAGCAATGGTGCCTCTCGATTTTGGCAGAGCTTCGCTATGAAAGGGAAAAACCATCCTTTGCAATAGCAAATCTACTTGCTTAAAGAGAGAAGGAAAAGGTGAAAAATTAAGAAAAGGAGTTGTTTGGGTGTGGATAAGCATCAAGAATATCTTAGTGAATCATGCAAGTGAAAAGACAACCTCCAAAAATGATTGCAAGATTGACAAAGGCTTTCAAGACATCTACGCGTGGCGCAGACGTCTGTGCTAAGTGCTAGAGTCTTGGCAATTTCAGTTCTTAAAAGGTCTAATCAACTTGGGACACAATTAGGATTTTGGCACTTTTATGGTTTTTGGATATGATAAGCAAAAAGGGTCAAAGCAACACAAAGGCACATCTCGTGGGTTGAGGGTAAGGCCAAGGCTGGAAATGATCCTAAAACATGCTAAGGGCATGGACACTAAAGTGATTACCAAACATAGCGTGAAATAATGAGTGCACACAATTTATGACATTACATTTAGCCCACACTTTAGCGGGTGTATGACACTACATGCATATGCATGTTAAAGTACAAGGAAAAAAGTACTAAAAATAAATAAGCACGAAAAAGATACCCAAAAGGATACTGTAGAGGATGTAGGGCTCTTCAAGCAGAGAAATCTAGCCCCCAAGCTAAGAACCTACAAAACAAATACATTAGACAACAAAAACCTGCAAGACAATAGTTTTAGACCATAAACCTGCAAAACCACTATTTCAGAACATCACAAACATATATATAAACATAAACAACATATACATAGAGGAGAGAAACACACATCAAACAAAGAAAAATTTTGAGTCAACAAAGTGAAGGAGACCTCAATGTAAAAGGTTATCTTAGGGTGATCCCACAATACTGTGTCCCACTTTTTGGCCAAAGTAGGACATTGAAATCAACATTGTAAACCAAATTTTCACTTTCTGACACTTATAGAAACTAAACCATTAAGAATTTCAAGATGATACGAACTAATGATTTTTAAGATTCTGTGTGTAGATTCTAAATGTATTTTTTTTTAAATTTAAGAAATAATTTGTGAATTTTTTTACGTAGCTTTTAATAACTTATTTTTTAGAGCTCACAATATTTTTTAAAAGTGACGTTTATACCATACATCATAACTTTTTTTATATAAATGATCAAATTATAATATTTTAAACATAGATTTGTAACACCAATATCTACTGTGTATGTATTTTTCATAGTTTTTTGTTTCATATATTTTTTATTAATTTTTGAAGTGAGATTAATTATAATTCAGACATAGGTTTATACCATACAACATAGCTTTTTCTATATGTATCCAAATTAAATTGTTTTTTTGTTGAGACAAGCACATCAATACCTAGTATGTATATATTTTTCCAAAAAAAAAATTCTCTATTTTTTTATTTGTTCGCATGTGTGGAATGGAGACTTAATGTTCAGTGAAAACCTATGTTCACTAGAAAATATAAAATAAATATAATAATCAAATAAGCATATTTAAAATCATACTTTTTGGAAATCTTATACTAAGGGCTACATGCTTACAAAATAGAATTTCTAAATGACTTCATTTGATACCCCAAAAGGTGAAACAAAATTGGTTTTTTGTCAGTGTTTTGATAGGTGCGGAGGAGACTCCGTCGAGGTTTTGATTTAAGACTACGGGGTTCTTTCTAAGGGGGTTTGATCTAAGAGGGTTTTATCTAACCCTCTTCAATTAAACTCCTTTAGATGGATCCTATCAAGGATTAAACCATTAATCTTTCTAAAAATATGTGATTTTAGACAAAAATGAAGATGCCCCAAGTTTGGGACTCAATATTGTGGGAAAACCCCTCAATACCATGTGTCGTCCCCAAAATACAACAAAAATAAAGAAAACAACAAATAGAGGAATTCTTAAATGGAGATAGAAATATATAATGAGTTGATCAATTGCTTCAAGGAGATAAGACATAAAAATAAACAAGGAAGCAATCAATACGAATGAAGAAGAATACATGACTCAGACACCAGCTTGCTCTGTCACTAGGGGTCATGAAAATAACAATATCGTCATGGATCAAGGACTACCAAGCTACATTATGCTAGGTGACCATGATTTTAAAAAAGGTAGGCAATATGAGGCATAGGACTAGCAAGTTGCATCATTCTAGGGGGCTCATAGACTACATGGATCACAATCTAGAAAGTTGCATTATGCTAGGTGATCATGAAATACCAATGCCTCAAGGAGAGTACCAAAAACCAACGCATTAGGGAGTGTATTAAACACCAACGCCTCAGGGAGAATATCAAACACCAACGCCTCAGGGAGCATATCAAACACCAATGCCTCAGGAAGCATATCAAACACCAACACCTCAGGAAGCATATCAAACACCAACGCCATAGGGGGTGAACACTTTAGACAACATTAAAAAAACAATGCCACAAGGGGGTGAATTAATACACAACACCTCAGGGGTTGAATTTATAAGATACACCTTAGGGGGGTAAATTGATAAGATACACCTTAGGGGGTGTGAAAAAAAGGGTGCATGTATGGATGCACATGTGAGAAGAGTATATGCCCGCTTAAAATATTAACATGTATAATATGCAAATATTTTAAGATAAAGAAAAAGGGGAAGAAAGAGAAGGGGTGTCCTTATGAAGAATGCATACCCCTAGAACAAATTGTCTTTGCCCCTAGAATATGGGTGAGGACAAACATGAAAAAGAGGATTGTGTTGTTACCAAAGATGAAGTATAGTTGTTTGTAAGATTATACCACCATGAGTGGAAATGAGAAAACAATGAAAGCTACAAGTGTCACATAGTAGGTAGCAACACAATAATCTCATGAGAAAGTAGAGGAGGAACCATGAACTAGATAGAGGTGAATCTCAATATCGCTTATCATGTAGAGGATAGATGGTGCTTCATCAGCGAGAAGAGTACGAGCACCTATGCCAAGAAGTTGAATTTTGTTCTGCAAGGTGCAGAATTTGCTAGTGGAATGGCCAAGCACTCGATGATATGCACATAAATGAAGTGTTGATTCAATATGCTTAGGAAAATTCTTGCATGTAGGAGGAGGAAGAGTGATCAAGCATGATTTGAGAAGCCTTAGCAAGATACACTCTTGTTTAGATAGAAGAGATGGAGTAGGAAGCAACCCTTTCTGTTCATGTGGAGAAAGGTTTGATTTCTGAAAGGACAAAGCTATAGAGACCTCGGATAATAGAGGAGGGGATGTAGACATAGGATAAGGCTGAAAACCTAAACCCACTATAGAAGGTAAGTGCGGTGTAGGTTCCACAAGGACCTAAACTCCTTCTTCCATGTGCCCTAGACCATTTCCATTCTATCTGTACTTAGAAAGAATTTTGTATCTGAGCCTGTAATGTGTCTCCAAATCAGAAGGAGGAGGAAAATTAACATCACTAGCCTTGTCAAAATGAGATGTGTATGCACATGTTGGAAGAGAAGCAGTAGCAAAATTCACATGAGAAGAGGGATCGATTATAATACCAAAATGCCTATCATTATTAAATGTGGGAATATTAGGGTGAGAAGGGTCAGTCTTATATTTACCAAACCAATGGGAGGTGAAGTCTAAGGAAACTCAATCATCACCAAGACATACATTAGATGAGGAGGGCACATCATCATCAACAAAAGGTGATGATGGTGTTTGAGAATTTATTGTAGAAGATATGAAATTATGAAAAGAATAAAGGGCAAGCTTCTCATGACCCAATTTGGCCTATTGACAGTATTGAAAAGGGTTCAGATCAACACTTACCTTATACACTTGACCATTATAAAGAAATTTAAGAGATTGATGAAGGGTAGATGGAACTAGACCCATGGTATGAATCCATAGTCTACCAAGGAGAAGATTATAAGAAAGAGTCTCCTACATGACATGAAATTTAGTAGGTAATGTAATAGGGCCTAGCGTAGGTAATTTAACAAGGAATAACATCATAGGTAATGTGATAGTTCCTAAAGTTGGGCGAGCCACATTATCAAAACCTCTGATAAATATATTTGAAGGAGAAATAGAAGACACATCAATTTCAAGATGATTAAGAAGGTATAAACTGTAGACATTAAGACCATAACCACTATCAATAAGGGTTCTCTTAATCCCAGTTGAGTTTATAGTTCCAATAATCATAAGACCATCATTTTGCTTCTAAACTTCAGCAAAAGGGAGTTCAAGGAAATGAAAAATGATGTTAGTAGAAAGACGAGGAGGTAGTGAAAGGGAAAAAGGACATGAGTATCTTGTTTGTTTTTCTAAGTATACACATTTTGAGTTATAGAATTAGCAATCTCTAACAAGTGATTCAAAGGTTGAGGGTTTTCAGGAATACCTCGAACAATGATCATAGAATGAGAGAGTGGGAGTGGATCATGTGCCCTATGCACAATGATTTTAGGAATAGAAGAAATATTTTGAACATTAATGCACTTATCCAACATCCCCTTTACAAGTGGGGTTAGTCAATTAATAATTATTGAATTAACATTATTATCCACTTGAGAAATACAAGATTTAGGAGAAGAAATAGAAGTATGCTCAACATCTATCCATGGGGGATTCGATGTGAGGTGAGGCTTTTTATCCACTAATGCTTCATCTCTAGAAGGGAGATCATTGGAATGAAGAGTAGGCAAAGTAATATTAAGAAAAGTATCTATGATTTCATCCTCTTGTGCCAAAATATCCTCATAAGTAGGAGGAATCTTAGGAGAGGGATCAAAATAATAGAGTGACATAGGAAGAGCTAAGTCACCATCACATGTATTGAATGGAACATCACTTTCACAAACCCTTTTGAGCAAAGTTGGAAAGTGATGTAAGAAAAGAAGAGAACATGCTAATTTAGAAAAGTAGAAGGATACAAATTAAGAGATGTATTGACAGATCCCATCAATTTTTTGGAAAGAAAAGAAATTTGAATGAAGATAAAGGTGCTTTAAGTTAGAGTGGAAGATTCAACAAAATGTGATGTAGGAAAAACTACTCCTCAACTAAACATATCAATCAAGGGAGATTTCCACTAACATTACATTAGAGTTCCATTAGCTAATGTTTTGCACAAAATCTATATCTACAGAACCACTTTATGTTTTAACATAAATGAATAACAATGAATTTTGAGAAATGAAGTACAGAAACAAAAAGACAAAATGATAAGTAACCTAGCACTAGGTAGACAGCCTCACTATCCAGGATGAAAACATGCTGTGTGGACATCTACATGTCGTGCTATAGTCTGTATGGTGCAAGTAATATACAGATTTGCAATCTCATCTCTTGTGCCAATCATTTTAGTCCTTCCTCTCGCCATTGAACTTCTTGATGAAACCTAAAAATGTACAAATGAAAGAGAGGGTTGGGTTGTATAGGATTTTGTCTTAGTCAAACCCCATTTAGTTGTTTCCACCTCAATGAAAGTTGATAGACTGATATAAAAGTGTGTGCTCTAATTCTAAGTGTGTCTAGAATTGTTTGAACAATGACAATATAATAATGCAATAGTGATAAAATAAAACCCTACTCAATAAGTTAGAGAGCATTCACAAAGCAATCCCTATATGACAGAGATAACAAGAAATGTATTCAACCCACAAAGATAAGAGAGATATCAAACCAAACTTTTGAGCAAGAGCGCGATATGATCTTGAGAAAATAAATTGCAGCAATGATGACTCTCAATTTTGGGAGAGCTTTGCTATGAAAAAAAAAAACCATCCTTTGCAATAGCAAATCTACTTGCTTAAATAGAGAAGGCAAAGGCAAAAAATCAAGGAAAGGAGTCGTTTGGGCACGGATAAGCATCAAGAAAATCTCGGTGAATCATTCAAGTGAAAAGATAACTTCCAAAAATGATTGCAAGATTGACAAAGGATTTTGGGACATCTGCACATGGCACAAATGCCCACACTAAGCACTAGATTCTTAGCAATTTCAGTTCTTAAAATGTCTCTTAAACTTGGGACAAAATCAAGATTTTGGCACTTTTATGGTTTTTGGATATGATAAGAACAAAGGGTCAAAGTAGGGCAAAGGCACATCTCGTGGATTGAGGGTAAGGCCAAGCATAGAAATGATCCCCAAAAACATGCTAAGGGCATGGACACTAAAGTGAATACCAAACACAACGTGAAATTGTGAGTGCACACAATTTAGGATGGTACATGTTGAAATCTATAAAATGGAGACCTGACATAAAATGTTGAGGATGTGAGTAGAAAAAAATCAATGTGCAATCCACATTGTTTTATTAAATCTTAATCAACATATAGTGAAATCTTTTAAATGCATTTCCAATTGCATTTTCTCAAAGGTGTACTACTCAATCGAGAGGAGGTGAATTGTAAATGGGCTCATGATCTAAATAAAATCAATGTTTTCACCAATGAAAACTAATGATTTTATTATTATTATAAATTATTTCAAGCATATTTCCAACAATAGTTTGATGTATGATTTTATAAAGTGAAACTTTATAAGGAAGCTCTGAAGGTAATAATCAATCTCACAGGTGACGACATTATTTTACATTAATAAAACAAATCTCATGATCACATTCCACACTATTGGATAAGACAAGATAAATGGACAATACATATTTAAAAAGTGATAGGGGTTTGTTAGTTTTTTTTATTGCATTATTGTTTTTAGCGTGGAAATAGTTTACCAAAGTGTGGGCCCTAGGAAGATAAAATAAACTTTCACATTTTGAGTTTAAAGGTTTACAAAAAGAGATGAAAATCATATTAGACAAGTAGAAAGAGACAAAATAGTGTAGAATAATGTAAAATCCTCTTAATATGCTAAAATGTCACATATTGATCTAGCTAAACATACATATTCAATTGAAGAATAGTAGTGCAGTATTAAAAGAGTCTAGTATCAAAGAGCTATGTGGGGCTTGTATGAAGGAAAAAATAAGAAGTATAATGGAAGTTATTTTTCTAAGGAACTATGACATCAATAAAACATTATGTTGAAGGATTTCACAACCCACATTAACCTAGTCAACATGTAATTGGCACACTGTGAGGCCCACCCTAGTATGTTAGGATTATGTGCTCTATTGTACCAATTATTATGTTGATACACCTAGGTATTGGATAATTGTGTATATGGGCTTATGACCTTTTACAAACTATATTAAACAATGATGTTGGGGTTAGAGTAATTTAATTAATTTGCATATGTTGATGGTGATATTACTAGGAGTTGGCTATGTTGTTTTTCATTCAATTCTTATATTATGAAAGTATGTTTTAAATTGAATTATTATATGTTATTCAATCATGAATAGAAATGATCCATTTACCAAGTTGAATTGTAATGAAAGGGAATATCTATGTTAAGTAGGTTAGAATGATGGACATGTGATGTCTCTGAAAGATAATATGAAAATTGAATTGTGTAGAGATATGCATTGTGATGGCTAATTTAAGATTGAGTTATCATTGAACTATGAATGCTTGAATGCTATGTTGATTGCATTTCAAGTTTCTTTGGCTATCTGTTCGAACATATTAATGGGTGCAATTGAGTGTGTTGATAATTTCCATGGCCAATGGAAATTCATAGGTCTATCAAGTAACCCATGTGAATTAACCCCGTGACACCTAACCTGGTCCCTAAGGTAGACTAAGGTATTTTTTGGTTTTGTAATGTTGAAATGTGTTGAGTCTTTTGTAATTTTTAATTGTTTAAGTGTCCTAAGGTTGTTTTAGGATGAGTAGGATGATGTGTTGTCATCCTTATTGTTCAATTTTGGATTGTGATTTAAGAGATTTTAAAAATGTGTTATTTGTCCTTTTTATCAATTATTTTATTATTTTTAAGGCCCTAGGCCAATTACCCATGGCATATGTACCTTTTGGGCCACTAATGTTTGGTCTTGACCAAGATTTGACCCTTCCAAAGTGCCTTGAGAAGGGAGTGATGAGATTTTGGTTTGGAGAAGAGGGATGAGTGACTTGTCACCATTCCATTCCCATCCTCAAAGGCTCATGCATGGGCTTGGGTTGATCCCAAAGCCTCACACATGTGTGAGAAAAATGTAAGACTTTCATGGGAAGAGAGTCCAAATGCTTGCCGCTCCCCAATGCCTCACACATGTGAGAGAATTTGTGGGGAGATGTAATCTTGAGAGTGAATGGGAAGGTGAAAAGTGTCACCACCCCATTAAAGGGATTTGAAATTCAAATCCCTATTTATCACCCTAATGAGGGTGAAAATGTTGCAAGTATGAGGTGAACCAGTATTGTCATTGATGTCAACATACTCATATTGCATTGACAAGAAGGATTGGATGAGCTATGTGCTGAGGATATTGAGAAAATTAGTCTCAATCAGGAATAGTGAAGAATAGTGATGAGGAGAAGGCAAAAGAACTCAATAGGTTAAGATTCAGAGGATGCAGATTAAAGGGTTTGTAGATATGAGTCTTGAGATGATCGAGTTAAGATTTCAGAGGTCTGCATGAAGATATGAAAAAGTTGTGATCGGTCAAGTAGAACCGGTTCTGGGAGATGCTCCGGAGGAACAGAGTGTCACAAAAAGGTCCGGTGAGATCCAGAGGTGCATTATCAGACTCTGCGGATTGGACAGAGTGTTTGGGATGTCCTTGTGATGTGTCATCTTGGTTTGTACAAAGTTTGGAGGTCTGAAAGAACCTTTTTCAGTATGACAATGGCGACAGACTGTGTTCTTGAAGTTTCAGATGAAGAGGAGAAGAGATTCCAGTGAGTAGAGGAAGTGCGGATGTACCTGGTCAATCAGGCAAGCTTGTGAAGGTTCTTGGATCATGTTGAGCTTATGTTGTTGGTCCGCATTGGTGGTAGAGCTCAGAATTGAAGATATTCTTCTAGATGAAGTTCTTGTTCAGACTAACCTACCGGATGAAGTTGTTCATCTTGCGAATATTCTTGTGGTGGCTGACCGGATGTATTAATCATCTTGCGAATGTCCTTATGGTTGATTGCTGACTTAGATGATTGTTCCTAAGTCGATGTCTTGTAAAAATAAAGGTTTGTGAGTTCATTTCAAAGTGTGTTGAGTATCGGATGAGAGTGGTATAGCGAAAGAGCGAAGGGCAGAGCAGAAGTATCTCAGGCTTAAATGTAACTGATCTAGACATGGTAAAGATGTCAATCTCTAGTTCAAGTTTGTGATTCTTATCACTTTGTAGACAGTGTGTCTCCTTGTAGGCAGTGTGCCTCCTTTGTGAGTAGTGTGCTCAGGCAGTGAGCCCTAATTGACATGTGCCATTCATTTTTCTTATTCTTCTAACAGAGAATAATCCTTGGGTTAATCGCCCCTTGGTTTTTCCCTTAACCGGGTTTTCCACGTCAAAATCTTGGTGTTCAATGTGTTGATGTTTATCTACTCTTGTGTTTATGCATTATGCTTTCATGGATGGTTAATTGATATGCTATTAACTAACAAAGAAGAATCAAGTGTTTGAAGTAGAAGCAAGTTTTTGTACAATTGATTCACCCCCCCTCTCAGTTGTATGCCCTAGATCTAACAATTGGTATCAGAGCCAAGTTCCTCTGAAAGGAGCTTAACTGCTTGAGGAGATCCAGGATGTCGTCATACAAGAAGGATAGTCTGAAGTTCGATGGAACCAACTTCACTCTCTGGAAAGGTCGCATGAAATGTCATTTGGAGTGTATGGGAAAAGCATACTTGACCATGGTCTCAAAACCATATGTTCCTCCACAGGGTGGTCCGATAACTCTGAATGAAATCATAGATGCTGAAAACAATCTGCAGACCAAGGAAGCTCTTCTAACCGCATTGAATGACTCAGATCTCTCAAATGTTATTGACCTACCAACTGCATATGAGATCTGGACTAAACTGGAACTTCTGTATGAAGGAGATGAGTTTGTTAAGAGTGCAAGGTTGCAAAGTCTGAAAGGGAAATTTGCAAGATTGAAGATGAGAGATGATGAAAATATCACTACCTTTATGCCAAGAGTGAATGAGCTAGTGTGTGGAATCAGGAATGCTGGTGGAGTTTTGGATGAAAATGAAATTGTTTGCAAAATTCTCAAATCCCTTCCTGCTGCCTACAAAATCAAGGTTGCTACCATTGATGAATTCAGAGCCCATACAACTGTCACAAGAGAGCAACTGGCTGGCAAATTGGCTGCATTTGAAATGACTGAGTTTGGAGATGATCCCCCCAAGACTGAATCTGCATTCAAAGCCAGTGCCTATGTCAAAGGCAAATAAAGATTTGATCCGGGAGAGAACTCTTCAAGGAAGTTGTCATGGTATGATCAAGCAAGGAAAGACATGGAAGAAGAAGAAGCAGAAACAACTCAACTTGAAGCCTTCATTGCAAAGAGACTACCAAGAGGATCCGGTAAGTATGAAGGAAAACTACCCTTCAAGTGCTTCAACTGCAATAAGATTGGTCATTTTGCTTCAAGATGTCCGAAAAGATCTGCAATGTCAAATACTGACAGATAAAGGTTTCAAAAGAACTGCTATTATGTTCATGAAGAAGATGATAATGAAGGAGTAATAGATGATGAATCAGAAATAGGAAGCAAATCTGGAAATGAATGTGTGTTTATTGCCATCAAGGAAGAAGATTCAATATCCTCTGAATCTGTTAATCATAAAGTTGTAGAAAGAGCTTTGGCTGCCCAAATTGAAGAAAAGGATGATTGGGTTATTGACAGTGGATGCTCTCACCATATGACTAGTGACAAGAACAAGTTCTTAGATTTGGAAAAGTATGAAGGAGGAATGGTAAAGTTTGGTGACAATTCTGCTAGCAGAATCAAAGGTGGGGGAACTATTTCTTTTGATGGAAAGAGCAAAACTAGTAATGTACTATATGTTGAATGATTGAAGCACAATCTTCTCAGTGTTGGTCAGTTAGTGGACAAAGGCTATGATCTCCGGTTCAAGAATGGAAGATGCAGAATCTTTACAAGCTCCGGAACTGAAATTGCATCCGGTACTCAAACAAAAGGTAATATCTTCCATCTAGTTGGTTCTAATAAAAGTTGTCTATTTGTTCAAGTTGATCAGAGTTGGTTATGGCATAGAAGGATGTGCCATGTGAATTTTGATAACATCATCAAGATAAGCAATGTTCAGGCTGTAAGAGATCTTCCTAAATTGGTGAAACCTACAAATAGTTTGTGCAAAGAATGTCAGCTAGGTAAACAGAGCAGAGTCTCTTTCAAAAGCAAGGATTAGTCCACTACCGGATTGTTGGAATTAGTACATACTGATCTCTATGGTTTGACAAGAATCAAGAGTATGCAAGGTGATAGATATTTCATGTTGCTAATTGATGACCATTCCTGGATGATGTGGGTTACCTTCCTAAAAGAGAAATCAGAAGCCCTTGAGAAGTTCAAAATCTTCAAAGCTATGGTAGAGAATCAAACCAGATTGAAACTAAAGTGTCTAAAGTCTGATAGAGGTGGTGAATTCACATCCGGTGAATTCATAGAATTTTGTGAGAAGCATGGCATAAAGAGACAGTTGTCTGCTCCTAGGACTCCACAGCAGAATCGAGTAGTTGAGAGAAAGAACCTGACCATCTAGGAAGCTTCTAGGACAATGATGATGGAAGCAAATGTTCCTCAAATGTTTTGGAGAGAAGCTGTCAGCATTGCAGTCTACACTCTTAACCGAGTTCAAATCAGAAACAATACCGGTAAGACTCCTTATGAACTTTTGTTTGGTATAACTCCTACTGTGAGATATTTTAGAGTATTTGGTAGCAAGTGTTACATCAAAAGAGATGAAGATCTAGGAAAGTTTGATGCTAGAAGTGATGAAGGAATTTTCTTGGGTTACTCCACTCAAAGCAAAACATACCGGTGTTACAATAAGAGACTAAAAAAGATGATAGAAAGTACAAATGTGAAGGTTGATGAAGGAATTGAGAAGCCCTCAAAGTTTTATGAATATGATGAAGATGATTAGGATGGTGCTCTGATTCAAGGAACTCAATCCCTTCCTGAAAGTCAGATTCAGACTGATCTGATAAATCAGGAAGAAGAGGTTTGTCTGAATGAACCTGATCAAGAAACAACAGTGCAAGAGACTCCCAAAGTTCCAAGGTATGTACTTTAAATCACTCTGAAGATTAGATCATAGGTGACAGATGCAAAGGGGTACAAACAAGGAGGAAAATTGCTCAAAATTCAGATGAATGTTGTTTGATTTCAAAGATTGAACCTAAGACAATAAATGAAGCATGCAATGATGAAAATTGGACAAAAGCAATGGAGGAAGAGTTGATGCAAACTGAGAAAAATCACACTTGGGATCTTGTTCCCAGACCTAGAAACAAGAATGTGATTGGAACCAAATGGGTCTTCTGGATCAAACTAAATGAAGTTGGTGAAGTAATCAGAAACAAAGCTAGATTGGTCTGCAAAGGCTACTCTCAAATAGAAGGAATTGACTTTGAAGAAACCTTTGCTCCAGTGGCAAGAATTGAAGCAGTTAGATTATTTCTTGCATTTACTGCCTTTAAAGACTTCAAGGTATATCAGATGGATGTCAAGTTTGCCTTCCTAAATGGTAATCTGGAAGAAGAAGTTTACATTGAACAACCAGATGGTTTTCAATTGTCTGATAATGATGATATGGTCTACAAGTTGAAAAAAGCATTGTATGGATTGAAGCAAGACCCAAGAGCATGGTATGAAAGGTTGGATAAGCATCTTGTGCAGATTGAATTCAACAAAGGTACTGCTGACAGTAACTTATATTTCAAAATTAATCATGAAAACATTTTGATTGTTGAAGTATTTGTTGATGATATCATTTTTGGAGGAAGTGATAGTCTGTGTAAAACCTTTGCAAATGAAATGAAAAGTGAGTTTGAAATGTCAATGCTTGGTGAAATGAATTTCTTCTTGGGTTTGCAAATTACTCAGACAAAGGAAGGTATCTTTATCTCTCAGACAAAATATGTGAAAGAATTGTTGAGGAAATTCGGTATGGAAGATTCAAAGCCAATGAACACTCCTATGGCAACTGGATGTAAGTTGAGCAAAGATGATGACTCTCCAAAGGCAGATCAGACAAAGTATAGATCAATGATTGGTGGATTGTTGTATCTCACTCAGACTAGACCAAATATAATGCAGGCTATTGGTCTTGTGGCAAGATTTCAGGCTAATCCTAAAGAAACTCATGTTATGGCAATCAAGAGAATTTTTAGATATCTAAAAGGGACAGTGGAGTATGGTTTGTGGTATCCTAGAGATCATGATTTCTCTCTTCATGCTTACACAGATGCAGATTGGGCAGGAGATGTGGATGACCGGAAGAGCACCAGTGGTAGAGCATTCTTTTTGGGAAAGAGATTGGTTTCTTGGCTAAGCAAGAAACAAGATGCAATATCTCTGTCTACAACTGAAGCAGAATACATTGCAGCAGCAGGTAGTTGCACTCAAATCTTATGGATGAAGCAGATGCTAAGAGACATTAAAGTTGAATATGAGGAGCCTATCACAATTTTCTGTAATAATTCAAGTGCAATTAATATTTCTAAGAATCCAGTATTGCACTCTAAGACTAAGCACATATCTATCAAGTTTCACTTTTTGAGAGAACAAGTGAACAAGGAAGAAGTCAGATTGGAGTATGTACCCTCCAAGGATCAGATTGCAGATATCTTTACTAAACCTCTTCCCAAGGACTCTTTTGAGTATCTCTGGGAGAAGTTAGGGGTCATGGACCTTCCAGTGATGAACTAGGATGCACTGATGTGCATCAGTCTGGTGGATATCATAGTCATATCTTGTGATCCAGATTGGTGATGGGGAGCTGCTACTAAGGGGGAGCAGCTGGTATGATTCTGATGTGTTAGAATTGCAAGTATGAGCCCTTTGCCATTGATGTCAAAGGGGGAGAGAAGACATGTGAAAAACAAGTGGTTGATGATCAAAGGGGGAACAGTAAAGGAAGAGAAGACATGTGAAGAGTTATTGTTGATAGGGGGAGTTGTGACAGAAAGGAGAAGTTCTTGTCTTGATGGTTTTTCACATCATATGTTGCCATCAATGACAAAGGGGGAGATTGTTGCAAGTATGAGGTGAACCAGTGTTGTCATTGATGTCAACATACTCATATTGCATTGACAAGAAGGATTGGATGAGCTGTGTGCTGAGGATATTGAGAAAATTAGTCTCAATTAGGAACAGTGAAGAACAGTGATGAGGAGAAGGCAAAAGTACTCAATAGGTTAAGATTCAGAGGATGCGGATTAAAGGGTTTGTAGATATGAGTCTTGAGATGATCTAGTTAAGATTTCAGAGGTCCGCATGAAGATATGAAAAAGTTGTGATCGGTCAAGTAGAACCGGTTCCGGGAGATGCTCCGGAGGAACAGAGTGTCACAAAAAGGTCTGTGAGATCCAGAGGTGCATTCTCAGACTCTGCGGATTGGACAGAGTGTTTGGGATGTCCTTGTGATGTGTCATCTCAGTTTGTACAAAGTTTGGAGGTCTGGAAGAACCTTTTTCAATATGACAGTGGCGACAGACTGTGTTCTTGAAGTTCCGGATGAAGAGGAGAAGAGATTCCAGTGAGTAGAGGAAGTGCAGATGTATCTAGTCAATCAGGCAAGCTTGTGACGGTTCTTGGATCATGTTGAGGTTATGTTGTCGGTCCGCATTGGTGGTAGAGCCCAGAATTGAAGATATTCTTCCGGATGAAGTTCTTGTTCAGACTAACCTACTGGATGAAGTTCATCTTGCGAATGTTCTTGTGGTGGCCAACTGGATGTATTAATCATCTTGCGAATGTTCTTATGGTTGATTGCCGACTTAGATTATTGTTCCTAAGTCGATGTCTTGTATAAATAAAGGTTTGTGAGTTCATTTCAAAGTGTGTTGAGTAGCGGATGAGAGTGGTATAGCGAAAGAGCGAAGGGCAGAGCAGAAGTATCTCAGGCTTAAATGGAACTGATCTAGACATGGTAAAGATGTCAATCTCCAGTTCAAGTTTGTGATTCTTATCACTTTGTAGACAGTGTGTCTCCTTGTAGGCAGTGTGCCTCATTTGTGAGCAGTGTGCTCGGGAAGTGAGCCCTAATTGGCATGTGCCATTCATTTTTCTTATTCTTCTAACAGAGAATAATCCTTGGGTTAATCACCCCATGGTTTTTCCCTTAACCGGGTTTTCCACGTTAAAATCTTGGTGTTCAATGTGTTGATGTTTATCTGCTCTTGTGTTTATGCATTATGCTTTCATGGATGGTTAATTGATATGCTATTAACTAACAAAGAAGAATCAAGTGTTTGAAGTAGAAGCAAGTTTTTGTACAACTGATTCACCCCCCCTCTCAGTTGTATGCCCTAGATCTAACAGAAAAAAGGGATTTTTGTTCTTTTTATTTTTGGCTTGTGTTGGAGAGGAGGAAGTGGAGAGTTGTATAATTGGGCTTGGGAGATAATATTGGAGGAAGGTCTTTGAAGAGAGCTCCACCAACTCTTCACCAATCTCTTGAAAGCTTGGAGAGGTAGGCTCTCAAGCTCCCCATAATGTGTGTTTTTGTCTTCTTGATTATATGCTTATGGGGTGTGTTGTTAATGGTTTCTTGTTGTTATTAGTTTGGTAGTGTTGTTTATAGTTTGGTGTTTGAGTTTTCTTTAGTACTGAGAAGGAGATTTATGATGGGATGGGCTTTCACTCTTGTTGAGAGCAACCCAAGTATTGAGATGTTTAGTGTTAAAAAAATGAAGAGGGTTGATTTTGATGGTTTGTGTTGATCCTCCTTTCACACCAAACATTCCAAGGGCCTATCAATCAAGTTGAATCTCCACTAAGCGAGAGCAATCACCTATCAAGTTGAGTTGCCTCTTGGGAAGCTGTGGATTCTTGGATATGTCAAACAATGTCTCTATCTAATGCTCAATTGTACTTAAAAACCCTAATTATGTAAATCAATAAGCAAATTGTCAAATTAAGGCAAATCATTTCAGACTGAGATAAGTGATAGAGGCATTTAACTCTGTTAGAAATGAAAGCAACACTACTTTAATGAAAATCTGATTCAATATAAATTTATGCAATCTTTAACTGTGTGTTATTAATGGAGATTGTAACACAGAAATAAAACTATGCTTCATAGAAATGTAAAATCAGAAAATTGAACACATGACACAATGTTTAACGTAGAGAAAACCCTTTCGGATAAAAAACTCTACACAGGAAAGAGGCCCAATGTTTGTATTAATCTGAAAATGATTTACAATACAACAACACTAGCAATCTCTCCTTCAGTCTTCAATCCAACAGCATTCCGACAGCCCTTGAGTACCTAAAATCTGTATTGCAGCAACAAATACATGGAAAATACTTATAGAAATATTTTCCAACTCATCCTAGGCATTCAGCTTCTCTCTCATGAGATTCCCCGACATGCAAACATTAAATGCCATCTTACAAGCACCTTCCACTTGTCCAAAAACAACCATGCAAAAGGTTGGGTGCCCAAGACTAAATCTGGCCTCTTACAACATCTTATGACGCGTCGTAACCATCATAGATTCCACAAAAGAGTATCTTTCCAAGATAGGAATCTTGGGATAAATATAGCAAATATACAACTAACATATCCGTCATATGCATCATAGAATCTCAGAATCTTATGACAACTTGCAGCTATCATAGATTTACTTACCAAACATTATGACAATTGTCATACATGCCAAATATAGTAGATTCCTCAAGGGAAAATGCCTACCCTCATTTACTTTGAGTTTTTACATTTGCCAACAGTAAAAGTCACTCTGTAATTACCTTTGGTTACTCTAAAATTATTCCTGCCAATGAAACTAGTACATCTCCTCATGAATAATTACAAATTACATATAATAAATGGAATAAATACAATATTGGGATTTATAAGGTTAATGGCACCTTATCCCAATATTTGCCCACCTAACATTATACAATGTAAATCAACCCTTAGGAAATCAAATGAAAAATAATTAAGCACTAGAAACAAGGCCCATGGCCTCTCTGCACCACACTAACTTCTCTGTGCTCACAAGTTTGGTCAATGAATGTACAACATTCTCCTGAGTGTCTATCTTCTTCAACTCAATGTCTCCATTTGCAACCAACTTTCGAACAGAGTGATACTGAACATCAACATGCTTAGTCCAAGCATGATACATCAGATTCTTGGCCAAACAGATAGCACTCTGTCTATCACAACTGATCTAAATGATCTTGCAATCAAATCCAATACCTGTACATAGTCTCTTCAACCAAACTGCCTCCTTAGAGACATGTGTAGCAGCCATATACTCTACTTCTGTGGTGGACAAAGCAACTATTGGCTGTCTCTTACTCATCCAACTCACTACACCTCCAAACAGAGTAAACACATAGCCACTAGTGGACCTTCGACTATCCAAGTCACCTGCCCAATCTGCATCAACAAAACCCTCTATGTCCAAATATTTATCAGCACTATTAGTACTAGAATAAACCAAACAATAATCAGGAGTACCTGCAAGATATTTAAACACCCTCTTTGCATAGTTCCAATGCTATCTACCAGGGTTAGACATAAATCTACTCAAAACTTCCATTGCTTGGGAAATATCTGGTCTAGTGCAAACCATTGCATACATCAAACTCCCTACAGTACTAGCATATGGCACATTAGACATATCCTCAAAATCATCTTCATTCTTTGGACACAAATCTAATGAAAGCTTAGTACCAATAGATAAAGGAACTCTAACTGGGTTACAGTCTTGCAAACTAAACCTCTGTAAAATAGTATTCACATACTTACTTTGTGACAACCAAAGCTTTCTGTTACCTCTGTCCCTTATGATCTCCATTCCCAAAATATACCTAGCACGTCCAAGATCTTTCATCTCAAATGCACCTGAAAAGTTGGGCTTTAAGCTCACTGATCATACCCTTAGTATTGCTGAAAAATAACATGTCATCAACATATAAAGCAATAACTAGTATAGAATCATCAATACAATAAATGTAAACACAATGATCCTCCTCACTTCTAACAAAACCCAATTTCAAAACAAATGAATCAAACTTTTGATACCACATTCTGGGGGACTGTTTCAAACCATAGAGAGACCTCTTTAACCTACAAACCCAATGTTCTTTTCCTTTTACCTCAAAACTTGTAGGCTGTTGCATATAAATTTCTTCTTCAAGATCTCCATGCAAGAACATAGTCTTAACATCCATTTGCTCAATCTCCCAATCATAAGCTACAGCAATGAATAAGATAAATCTAATAGAAGTTAATTTAGCAACAGGAGACAATATCTCACCAAAATCAACTCCCTTTCTCTGGGAGTAGCCCTTGGCTACCAGTCTAGCCTTGTACTTTTCCAATGACCCGTCTGCTCCAAACTTCTTCTTGAAGACCCACTTACATCCTATGGCCTTTCTTCCTTTGGGAAAATGAACAAGATCCCAGGTGTTACAAGAGTCTAAAGCCATCATCTCCTCATGCATGGCTAATTTCCAAGACTCACTATCATCTACAGAAATAGCTTCCTTGTAGGATCTAGGTTCATCGTTAGTACTCAATGAGGCATATACACAACAGAAATCTGGTGGGCTATACCTATCAACTGGATTCCATTGTCTTGTGGATCTCCTCAAGGGTGGAGTAAGAGAATCTACTTGTTCTTCTGCATGATCATCTGCAACAACTTCTTATGTAACAACAGACTCATCTTCATTAGAACTACTCGAATCCTCTTCTTCTTCTCCACCCCTCAATCCAAGATTCTATTCTTCTTGAGGTGCATCTTGCTACTCTAAATCAAAGTGTACCTTATTTACCTTTTCTTCTTTTTCTTTTGGCTTCTCAGGTTCAGAAATAGCTCTAAGTTCCTTGAAAATAACATCCCTAGAAAAGATAATCTTGCGGGTTAGTGGATTCCAAAGCTTATAACCTTTGACATTATCACCATATCCAATGAATGTACACTTTTTAGCTTTTGGATCCAACTTAGGTTGCTTTTCCTTAGGCACATGAACAAAAGCCTTACAACCAAAAACCCTTAAATGTGAAACAGAAGGTTTCTTACCTGTCCACACTTCATAATGTGTCGAATCAAGAGCTTTACAAGGAGATTGGTTTATCAAGTAGCAAGCAGTACACACAACCTCTATCCAAAAGCATTTATCCAACTGTGCATCACTAATCATACTTCTGGCTCTTTCCATGATTGTTTAGTTCATCCTTTCTGCAACACCATTTTGCTGTGGTGTATATGGAGTTGTCTTTTATCTGATAATACCTACATGCTTGCAAAACTCATCAAATTCCTTAGAGCAATAATCCCCTCCATTGTCAGATCTTAATATTTTTATCTTTAAACCTAATTGGTTCCCTACTAAGACTTTGAATTCCTTAAACTTAGTGAAAACTTTAGATTAATGTTTCATAAAATAAATCCATGTAAATCTGGATACATCATGAATGAAGGTGGCAAAATAACAAGATTTTCCAATAGATTTATTATCCATAGGTCCAAACACATCCATATGAATAATTTCTAATTTCTCTTTTGCTCTATTGCTTCCTGAAGGAAATGATTTTCTATTTTATTTACCAAACACACAATGCTTACAGAAATCAACGTGCTCATCAGAATAAGAGAAACTGTCCAGCAATTCTTTATTATTAATAGTTATTAATACATTATTGCTCGTGTGGCCCAATCTACGGTGCCACAACTTACAAGTTTTTTTAGAAGCCTCAAAAATATAAGAGGCATTACAAACTATAGTGGCTTCAAGCTTAAACAAGTTCTTGAATCTCTTCCTTTTCGCTACCACCAAGTTCCCTCTCACCAATCTGCAGCCATGTTTGTCAAATGTCACATGCATTCTCAAATCATTCAACTTCGAAACTGAAATTAGATTTCTAGCTAATCCAAGAACATGCAAAACACCAGGGAGGGTTTTAATCCTCCCATCATTGAAACAGAACAACACCTTTCATTTACCGACAATCAGATATGAAGAGTTGTCACCAAGGTAGATATTACCTCCATCATATTCTTCATATGTGGAGAACCATTCCTTATGTAGGGTCATATGAAATGAGTATCTTGAGTCAACTAACCAGTAATCATTAGAAAAAACATTACATGCAGAAAGTAAAACATCTTCACATGCATTCGAGGACTTATCAGAAGCACTCTCCCACTATTTCTTGGGGTTTCTGCACTCCTTCCTTACATGTCCCCTTTTACTATAGTTCCAAAACTTAACTCTATTTTTTTCACCAGGAGTCTTAGACCGGCCCTTGGACTTGTCCTTAGCCCCTTTCTAATCTCCCTTTGGTCCTCTTTCCTTAGACCTTCCCCTGACACTGAGAGCATCCCTTGAACTATTCGAACTCTTCTTCCTCAATTCCTATGACAATAAAACTACAACAAGGGCATCCAACTTTGGATCTGTGAGGTTAGCAGTGATAGCAAGGATAACATTCTCCCAAGACTCGGGTAAAGAACAAAGAAGCAAGATACATTTATCTTCCTCATCAACCTCAACATCTATTGAAGCAAGCTGACTCATCAACAAATTAAATGAATTTAAATGCTCTGCAATTGACTCACCCTCCTTCATTTTCAACGAAAACAATTTTCTTTTTAAGTAAAGTTTATTTGCCATACTCGTGGGTTGATAGATCTCACCCAACCATTTCCACAACTTGTGTGCAGTCTCTTCCTTTGCGACATTCAATAAGATAGAATCTAACAAACACAAATAGATGGTTCTCTGTGCCTTCTTACCTAGTCTTGCCCATTCATCTGGAGAGACATCATCAGGTTTCTTCTCTTTTTGAACAACCAACCATTGGTTTCTTTCTTCCAACAAATCTTCCATTTTTAGCTTCCACAAATCATACCCCGTTCCATTGAACTTCTCAATGTCCATTCGAGAGGTTGATGCAATGGTGGATGTAGCCATAATAACAACACACGATCTGTAAAACAAATGCAACCAAATCTCCCACTGCAGCTACAGCTTCCACACTACCACCCAAGAGTAAAAACTAGCCAGGCTCTAATACCAAATGTTAGAAATTAAAGCAACACTATTTTAATGGAAATCTGATTCAATATAAATTTCTGCAATCTTTAACTGTGTGCTATTAATGGAGATTGTAACACAGAAACAAAACTATGCTTCGCAGAAATGCAAAATCAGAAAATTGAACACATGACACAATGTTTAACATGGAGAAAACCCTTTCAGGTAAAAAAATCCACATAGGAAAGAGGCCCAATGTTTGTATTAATATGAAAATGATTTACAATACAACAACACCATCAATCTCTCCTTCAGTCTTCAATCCAACAATATTCTGACAGCACATGAGTACCTAAAATCTGTATTGCAGCAACAAATACATGGCAAATACTTATAGAAATATTTTCCAACTCATCCTAGGTGTTCACCTTCTCTCTCATGAGATTCCCCAACATGCAAACATTAAATGCCATCTTACAAGCACCTTCCACTTGTCCAAAAACAACCATGCAAAAGGTTGGGTGCCCAAGACTAAATCTGGCATCTTACAACATCTTATGACGTGTCATAACCATCATAGATTCCACAAAAGAGTATATTTCCAAGATAGGAATTGTTGACACCTTCAAATTTTACAAATTTGAAGCGCCTGATGTTGCAAGCATGAGGTTAACCAGTGTTGTCATTGATGTCAACATACTCATATTGCATTGATAAGAAGGATTGGATGAGCTGTGTACTGAGGTTATTGACGAAATTAGTCTCAATCAGAAACAGTGAAGAACAGTGATGAGAAGAAGGCAAAAGTACTTAATAGGTTGAGGATCAGAGGATGCGGATTAAAGGGTTTGTAGATATGAGTCTTGAGATGTTCCAGTTAAGATTTCAGAGATCCGCATGAAGATCTAAAGAAGTTATGTTCGCTTAAATAGAACCGGTTCCGACAGGCATTCAGTGGTGACAGAGTGTCACAGATTCGTCCGGTGAGCTCCAGAATTACATTATCTAATTATGCGGATTGGAGAGAATGTTGAAGAAGTTTGTGTGAAGTGACAACCAAATTTGTTCATGGTTTGGAGGTCCAAAAGTATCTTTTTCATTATGACAGTAATGACAGACTGTGTTCTTGAAGTTCCAGATGAAGAAGAGAAGGATTCTTGTAAGCAGATGAAGTGCGGATGTTATTGGTGATTTGGGAAAGGTTGTGGTGATCTTTGGATCATGTCCAGTTCATGTTGGTGGTCCGCATTGAAGTTAGAGTGTGCATTTGAAGAATAACCACTGGATGATGGTGCTCTTCTTGAGACTGGCCGACTGGATGTATTACATGTCTTGCGAATGATCTTGTAGATGTTTGCCGACTTAGATGATTGTTCCTAAGTCGATGCCTTGTATAAATAAGGGTTTGTGAATTCATTTTGTAGTGTGTCTTGTGGTGATGAGAGTGAGATAGCGAAGAGAAGTGCGAAAGGCAGAGCAAGAGTTTTTGGGCTTAAATGGAACTGATCCAGGCATGGTAAAGATGTCAATCTCTAGTTCAAGTTTGTAATACTTGTTATCTTGTAGACAGTGTGTCTCTTGTAGGCAATGTGCCTCCTTGTGAGCAGTGTACTCGGGCAGTGAGCCCTAATCGGCATGTGCCATCTATTTTTCTTATTCTTCTAATAGAGAATAATCTTTGGGTTAATCACCCCATGGTTTTTCCCTTAATCGAGTTTTCCACGTCAAAATCTTGGTGTCTCATGTGTTGATGTGTATCTACTCTAGTGTTTATGCCTTATGCTTTCATGAATGATTAATTGCTATGCTATTGATTAACAAAGTGGATTTAAGTGTTTGAATTGTAAGCAAATTAAGGATAACTGATTCACCCCCCCTCTCAGTTATCAACAATTGGTATCAGAGCCAAGTTCCTCTAAAAGGAACTTAATCGCTTGAGGAGATCTAGGATGTCATCATACAAGAAGGATAGTCTGAAGTTTGATGGAACCAACTTCTCTCTTTGGAAAGGTCGCATGAAATGCCACTTGGAGTGCATGGGAAAAGCTTACTTGTCCATGGTCACAAAACCATATGTACCTCCACAGGGTGGTCTGACAACTCTAAATGAAATCACAGATGCTGAAAACAATCTGCGGACTAAAGAGGCTCTTCTAAGTGCATTAACTAACTCAGAGCTCTCAAATGTTATTGACCTACCAACTGCCTATGAGATTTGGATTAAACTCGAACTTCTGCATGAAGGAGATGAGTTTGTTAAGAGTGCAAGGTTGCAGAGTCTCAAAGGGAAATTTGAAAGATTGAAGATGAGAGATGATGAAAATATCACTACCTTTATGCCAAGAGTAAATGAGCTGGTGTGTGGAATTAGGAATGCTGGTGGAGTTTTGGATGAAAATGAGATTGTTTGCAAAATTCTCAGATCCCTTCCTGCTGCCTACAAAATCAAGGTTGCTGCCATTGATGAATTCAGAGCCCATACACCTGTCACAAGAGAACAATTGGCTGGCAAACTGGTTGCATTTGAAATGATCGAGTTTGGAGATGATCCCCCCAAAATTGAATCTGCATTCAAAGCCAGTGTCTATGTGAAAGGCAAACAAAGATTTGATCCAGGAGAAACTCTTCAAGGAAGTTGTCATGGTATGATCAAGCAAGAAAAGACATGGAAGAGGAAGAAGCAGAAACAGCTCAACTTGAAGCCCTCATTGCAAAAAGACTGCCAAGAGGATCTGGTAAGTATGAAGAAAAATTACCCTTTAAGTGCTTCAACTGCAATAAGATTGGTCACTTTGCCTCAAGATGTCCGGAAAGATCCACAAGATCAAATTCTAACAAACAAAGGTTCCAAAAGAATTGTTATTATGTTCATGAAGAAGCTGATAATGAAGGAGTAACAGATGATGAGTCAGAGAGAGGAGACAAATCCGGAAATGAATGGGTGTTCATTGCCATCAAGGAAGAAGATCCAATATCCCCTGAATCTATCAATCATAAGGTTATAGAAAGAGCTCTGGCTGCCCAAGTTGAAGAAAAGGATGATTGGGTTATTGACAGTGGATGCTCTCACCATATGACAGGTGACAAGAACAAGTTCTTAGATTTGGAAAGGTATGAAGGAGGAATGGTAAAGTTTGGTGACAATTTTGCTGGTAGAATCAGAGGTAGGGGAACTATCTCTTTTGATGGAAAGAGCAAAACTGGTAATGTACTATATGTTGAAGGATTGAAGCACAATCTTCTCAGTGTTGGTCAATTGGTGGACAAAGGCTATGATCTCCGATTCAAGAATGGAAGATGCAGGATCTTTGAAAGCTCCAGAACTGAGATTGCATCTGGTACTCAAACAAAAGGTAATATCTTCCATCTAGTTGGTACTAATAAAAGTTGTCTGTTTGTTCAAGTTGATCAGAGTTGGTTATGGCATAGAAGGATGTGTTATGTAAATTTTGATAACATCATCAAGATAAGCAATACTCAGGCTGTAAGAGATCTTCCAAAGTTGGTAAAACCTACAAATAGTATGTGCAAACAATGTCAGCTAGGTAAACAGAGCAGAGTTTCATTCAAAAGCAAGGATCAGTCCTCTACTGGATTATTGGAGTTAGTTCACACTGATCTATGTGGTCTGACAAGAATCAAGAGTATGCAAGGTGATAGATATTTTATGTTACTGATTGATGACCATTCCCGGATGATGTGGGTTACCTTTCTGAAAGAGAAATTAGAAGCCTTTGAGAAGTTCAAAATCTTCAAGCCTATGGTAGAGAATCAAACTGGATTAAAACTGAAATGTCTGAGGTTTGATAGAGGTGGTGAATTCACATCCAGTGAATTCATAGACTTTTGTGAGAAGCATGGTATAAAGAAATAGTTATCTGCTCCTAGGACTCCACAACAGAATGGAGTAGTTGAGAGAAAGAACTGGACCATCCAGGAAGCATCTAGGACAATGATGATGGAAGCAAATGTTTCCCAGATGTTTTAGAAAGAAGCTGTCAGCGCTGCAGTCTACACTCTCAATCGAGTTCAAATCAAAAGCAATACCGGTAAGACTCCTTATGAACTTTGGGTTTGGCATACTGTGAGATATTTCAGAGTATTTGGTAGCAAGTGTTACATTAAAAGAGATGAAGATCTAGGAAAGTTTGATGCTAGAAGTGATGAAGGAATTTTCTTGGGTTACTCCACTCAAAGCAAAGCATACCAGTGTTACAATAAGAGACTGAGAAAGATGATAGAAAATACAAATGTGAAGGTTGATGAAGGTATTGAGAAGCCCTCAAGATTTTATGAGTATGATGAAGATGATCAGAATGATGTTCTAGCTTAAGGTGCTCCATCCTCTCCTAAAAGTTAGATTCAGACTGATCCGGTAAATCAATAAGAAGAGACAAGTCTGAATGAGCATGATCAAGAAGCAGAAGTGCAAGAAACTCCCAAAGTTCCAAGGTATGTAAGACTGAACCACTTTGAAGATCAGATCATAGGTGACAAAAGCAAAGGTGTGCAAACTAGAAGAAATATTGCTCAAAATTCAGATGAATGTTGTCTGATTTCAAAGATTGAACCTAAGACAATCAATGAAGCTTGCAATGATGACAATTGGACAAAAGCAATGGAAGAAGAATTAATGCAAATTGAGAAAAATCACACTTGGGATCTTGTTTCTAGACCTAGAAACAAGAATGTGACTGGAACCAAATGGGTCTTCCGGAACAAACTAAATGAAGTTGGTGAAGTAATCAGAAATAAGGCCAGATTAGTCTACAAAGGCTACTCTCAAATAGAAGGGATTGATTTTGAGGAAACCTTTGCTCCGATGACAAGAATCGAAGCAGTCAGACTATTTCTTGCATTTGCTGCCTTCAAAGATTTCAAAGTGTATCAGATGGATGTCAAATCTGCTTTCCTAAATGGTGACCTAGAAGAAGAGGTGTACATTGAACAACTGGATGGATTTCAATTATCTGAGCATGGTGATATGGTCTATAAATTAAAGAAGGCACTGTATGGTCTAAAGCAAGCCCCAAGAGCATGGTATGAGAGGCTGGACAAACATCTTTTGAAAATTGGTTTCAACAAAGGTACTGCTGATAGTAACCTATATTTCAAAATTGATCATGAAAACATCTTGATTGTTGAATGTATTTGTTGATGATATCATCTTTGGATGAAGAGACAGTATGTGTAAAACCTTTGCAAACCAAATGAAAAGTGAGTTTGAAATGTCAATGCTCAGTGAAATAAATTTCTTCTTGGGTCTGCAAATTACTCAGACAGAGAAAGGAATCTTTATTTCTCAGACCAAATATGTGAAAGAACTGTTGAAGAAATTTGGAATGGAAGATTCAAAGCCAATGAACACTCCTATGGCTACTAGATGTAAGTTGAGCAAAGATGATGACTCTCCTAAGGCAGATCAGACAAAGTATAGATCAATGATTGGAGGATTACTATATCTCACTCAGACTAGACTAGATATAATGCAGGCTATTGGTCTTGTGGCGAGATTCCAGGCTGATCCCAGAGAATCTCATGTCATGGTAATCAAAAGAATTTTTAGGTACTTGAAAGGAACAGTTGAGTATGGCCTATGGTATCCCAGAGATCATGACTTTTCTCTTCATGCATATATAGATGCAGATTGAGCAGGAGATGTGGATGATAGGAAGAGTACAAGTGGAGGAGCATTCTTTTTGGGAAAAAGGTTGGTTTCTTGGCTAAGCAAGAAACAAGAAGCAATATTCATGTCTACAACAGAAGCAGAATACATTGCAGCAGCAGGTAGTTGCACTCAACTTTTGTGGATGTAGCAAATGCTAAGAGATATTCAAGTAGAATATGAGGAGCGAATCACAATTTTCTGTGATAATTCAAGTGCAATAAGTATTTCTAAGAATCTGGTATTGCACTCTAAGACCAAACATATATCTATCAAATTTCACTTTTTGAGAGAGCAAGTGAACAAGGGTGAATTCAGATTGGAGTATGTGCCCTCCAAGGATCAGCTTGCAGATATTTTTACTAAACCTCTTCCCAAGGACTCTTTTGAGTATATCAGGGAGAAGTTAGAGGTCATGGCCCCTCCGGTGATGACCTAGGATGCACTGATGTGCATCACTTCGGTGGATAACACAGTCATATCTTGTGATCCGGATTGATGACGAGGAGCTGTTATTAAGGGGGAGTAGCTTGTATGATTCTGATGTGTTTGACTTGCAAGTATGAGCCCTTTGCCATTGATGTCAAAGGGGGAGAGAAGACATGTAAAAAACAAGTGGTTGATGATCAAAGGGGGAGCAGTAAAGGAAGAGAAGACATGTGAAGAGTTGTTGCTGATAGGGGGAGCTGTGACAGAAAGGAGAAGTTCTTGTCTTGATAGTTTTTCACATCACATGTTGCCATCAATGACAAATGGGGAGATTGTTGCAAGTATGAGGTTAACCAGTGTTGTCATTGATGTCAACATACTCATATTGCATTGATAAGAAGGATTAGATGAGCTATGTGCTGAGGTTATTGAGGAAATTAGTCTCAATCAGAAACAGTGAAGAACAGTGATGAGAAGAAGGCAAAAATACTCAATAGGTTGAGGATCAGAGGATGCGGATTAAAGGGTTTGTAAATATGAGTCTTGAGATGTTCCATTTAAGATTTCAGAGATCCACATGAAGATATGAAGAAGTTATGTTCTCTTAAATAGAACTAGTTCTGGCAGGCGTTTAGTGGTGACAGAGTGTCACAGATTCATCCGGTGAGCTCCGAAATTACATTATCTCATTCTGTGGATTGGAGAGAATGTTGAAGAAGTTCGTGTGAAGTGACAACCAGATTTGTTCATGGTTTGGAGGTCCATAAGTATCTTTTTCACTATGACAGTAATGATAGACTATGTTCTTGAAGTTCCGGATGAAGAAGAGAAGGATTCTAGTAAGTAGATGAAGTACAGATGTTATTGGTGATTCAGGAAAGGTTGTGGTGATCCTTGGATCATGTCCAGTTCATGTTGGTGGTTCGCATTGAAGTTAGAGTGCGCATTTGAAGAATAACCATTAGATGATGGTGTTCTTCATGAGACTGGCTGACCAGATGTATTACACGTCTTGCAAATGATCTTGTAGATGTTTGCTGACTTAGATGATTGTTCCTAAGTCGATGCTTTGTATAAATAAGGGTTTGTGAATTCATTTTGTAGTGTGTCTTGTGGTGATGAGAGTGAGATAGCGAAGAGAAGTGTGAAAGGTAGAGTAGGAGTTTTTGGGCTTAAATGGAACTGATCCAGGCATGGTAAAGATGTCAATCTCTAGTTCAAGTTTGTAATACTTGTTATCTTGTAGACAGTGTGTCTCTTGTAGGCAGTGTGCCTCCTTGTGAGCAGTGTGCTCGGGTAGTGAGCCCTAATTGGAATGTGCCATCTATTTTTCTTATTCTTCTAACAGAGAATAATCCTTAGGTTAATCACCCCATGGTTTTTTTCTTAACTGGGTTTTCCACGTCAAAATCTTGGTGTCTCATGTGTTGATGTGTATCTGCTCTGGTGTTTATGCCTTATGCTTTCATGAATGATTAATTGCTATGCTATTGATTAACAAAGTGGATTTAAGTGTTTGAATTGTAAGCAAATTAAGGATAATTGATTCACCCCCCCCCTTAGTTATCAACACCTGAATCTTTTTGAGGTGTCAACAAACGCTAGGTCGACAGGCTGCTCAATCTACCCCGGAGGCCACCTTCGTCAATTAAAATCTTGCAACTCAGACATTATATTACAAATCTGTTTGATGGGATATTTTCTAGCACATATGGTAACATGCCTGCTCAGTTTTGTGCCTCTAGGATGAAGTTTGATGGGGTATTTAATTATTTTCTGATTGCAACCGGGTTAGATTTGGTATTCTAGAAAGTTACAAATTTCATGATTCTGAGGGCGACCCATTTATCGATTTGGTCTCAAACATCTCTAGTTCTAGTTTCATCAAAATCAAAGACCATTTGATGTGGCATTTTAATTATTTTCGACTGCGGCGAAAGCATCCGATGGGCCAGTTTACAAAGGAGGTCTTTGAATTTGGTCGGCGAAGCGGATTCTGATGAGATGGGTTTTCTTGAAATAATTAATGATGCCCTTGTGCAAATTTTTGCGGTCATTAGATGCCTGGTTTGCCCACAGTGAAAAAATGCCATGTGCTCGGTAGAGGAAATTCAAAATTTGCCTAAGTATTAAAATTAAAATGCAAATATTAGAAGCAAAATATTACATGGCATTTTAAAAAGGTTTGAATGAGATGAAAGAAAGTCAAATATTAAAAAGTACTATAAACTTTAGGCTAAGGTTTATCAAGGGAGGAGAAATGATTTTTGGTGCATATTGCATCATCACATGGGATGTTCTTGTGCATCTTTAGACCCCTGTGATGGTGCATCGTAGGGCATTTTTTGCCTCCTTCCTTCTCTATAGAGTTATTTTCGATGCCTCCTTCACTTATGAGGTCATTTTTGACAGGTTTCAAGCTACTTTAGGCGGATTTTGTTGAAGTTTTGAAGTGCAAACACGTTTTTTAGCTTCAGGGCAATTTTTGGAAGTTCTGTTTGGCACAAAATTGCTGTTATAAGCTACAAAACTTTCCTATGATCGTTCCTAATGCATTGGCAGGGATTTTTAGCTTGTTTGCAATGATTTTTTGCTACCGAAATGATGAAAAACGCCACTATATCATAAAAAATGACCCAGTGGTGTACAATTTTGACATTGAGGCTGCTGAATGTTGTTCTATGTCATCTCAGAGGATGAATGCAATCAAGGAAGAATAAAAGATGAAGCCACACTGCCTCATATTACAACACACAGAGGAATGAGGAGTCTTCAGCTGCCGTAGGAAATTGGGAATATCCGACAAATGTAAAAAATTAAAAGGGGAAGTTAAAACATATTTTATTCATTTTTCTTCTCTTTTAATGTAGAATAGTTTATTCCCAATGTATTTTGGAGGCAAAATGTAATGGAAAAAATCTCATCTACCTCCATGATGTAATTAATTTTAGGGCAACATGTTCTTGTGTCTATAAGAGCATGTTGTTTCACTTTGTATGGTGCTGGAAGATTGGATATTTTGGGTAGTGGAATGAAACTCTGGCTTTGACGGTTGTCTTATCTCTATTGTAAGTTTGAATCTTATGTGTTGAATGCCATTTTCATAAGCTGTCTATCAGTTTCAGGTTGTAATAAATGAGTAATGTTGTATGCATGTGTTTTTGTTAGTTGTCTCCATTGTTATTTGCATCTTTCTTTTGAACTGGGTAGCCAAGGGTTGTTTGAGTTCTTGCATGAACACTTGTTGTATTACATATTTGATCTCTTACTTCTGTTCAAGGAATAGATTAAATGTTTTAGGTCAAATATGGAAACAAATGTTTTATGGCAGGGATATTTATAAGTAGAGTTAACATGAATACTTATTCTTGGGTGTTTTCTGTAAGGTAGAAACAAGTGAACCCTCTGAAACTGTATGTTTATGCAGCTGTTTGAAAATGCTTTCCATGTTAGCATTTGACTCTGCACCCTAGTATAGGCATCGATCTTGGGTTAAGGGGATTTCGTGGTTCAAATACTAGTCTTGCAACCAAAACATATAAAGTAAAATCATTTCAAAATCTCAATCCTTTAGTAATTTTAGGAGTAGGATTTAGGTGTTGCATGCTCTCAGATTTAACCTGAGGAGATAGTCCAAGAATGTTGCCAGTCTAGGGCTTATCTTACAAATCTTGATCCATACTTGAGAGCATTCTGCATAAGTTAGTCAAGGATGAATCTTTTGGTTGTGAATGAGGGATACCCCTTAGGTGCGGCAGAACCTAAAGTGCAAGGGAGACACGTGCAAACAATCTCTCGTCTTTGTTGGCCAAGTCCTACAATAAACCTGATCATAAAAAGTGGCAAACCTTTAGGGTTTATTGTTTACTGATTTGGGGACCAACAAAACTGGTGACTCTACTGGGGAGGACTGTCAAATCTTACCATGGAGTCTCTAAAAAGCCAGTGCTTACCTTTGTCATGGGTGCGTAGAGTTAGCACAAGAACAGTGTTTTATCATTCCCTTTGGAGGGTGGCAACTCTGCTTATTTTTGTTGCAGCATAATCAAGCGAAGACTGTATGGTGTTTTGCTAGTATGCGAATCTAGAATAAAATTGCCTTCTTAATGATTTGTCCTCTCTGGAGGTGGTGACTCTGTTGATTGAACCTGGTCAAGGCTGCAACATACTCCCAGGTACTCCATCTTTTTCATTCAAAATGATTAAAATAGAACAATCTTGGTCATGCTCTCATAAAAGGTCATTCTCTATTGAAAGATACAAAGCCCTAAATTTCAATGGTATTAGTAATTACACAAATACTGTCCCCAATAAAATTAGAAAGTGTTTTCCAAAATATAATGGATAGAATTCTGAATCAACAAACACACATCTACAAAATTTATATGATTTGATAGAAGAGTATGAGGTTGAGGCTAAAGATGTTGTAATGAATCTCTTTGTTCAGTCATTAAAGGATGATGCTAGGATTTGGTTTTCAGACTTACCTGTGTGTTCAATTTCTTCATGGATAGATTTAGAGAGTGCATTCTTAGAATAGTTTGGTGAAAGGACTGATATGGCCTTATTGATTATACAATTCATGGACATTAAAAAAGAAAGTGATGAATTGGTTCCAGCCTTTAATTTAAGGTTTACAAAAATGCTCAAGCATATTCCTGAACATATGAAACCTAATGATGCATTATGTTTGGCAATCTATCTGGTTGCATTTGATGAAGAAATGAGTTATTTGTTGAGAGATAAGGAACCTATTGCATTGCATCAGGCCTATAAATTTGCTATGGACATTGAAAATAATTAGAAGTATGGAATGCCAATAGGATACATGACTACAAGTTTTCAAAATAATATGCAAGATGAATATGTTTCTACTGCTCCAGTAGAAGATGAAAAGTTTCAAGTCATTAGTGAACAAGTTGCAAGTGTTGCTAATCTTATGTTCTTTGTTCAATCATTGCTTGACTTGAGGAGACAAGAAGGAGAATCACCCTATGCCTTGTATGCACGATTCATGAAGACCTAGTTGGAAATCCTAGAGCATTGCAGACCTAAGGATTCTATGTGTGTTGATTTGTTTTGTGAAGTATATGAATCAGGTCCGAGTACTTTGCCAGAAGATTTGAAGCCTGAAAATCTTGATCAGATATTCGATTGGATTGGGATTATGGAAAGAGCTAGTTGTGATTATGCAGAAAGCGGTCATGGTATAACACATGAAGATGAAGAGTTTGTTGCAAAAAATGAAGGCACATCCTGCAATGATGAAGATGAAGATTGTAATCAGCCTTTGGAAGAGAGATATGCAAATGCAAATTGCATACATGGTGAAATAAAAGATATATAAAGATGTGTCCTACAACAATGTTGTTGTTGAAGGATCAAGAGAATACACAAGCACCAAGTATGATGCATTCACAAGTAAGTATGTCCCAGTTGTTCATGATAATTTGTATGAAGTAGAGATGAAGACTTTTGTTTTGCATAAAAAGGATACGTGCTCACCTGTGATGGATCCATTAGATGATCAGGTTTGCATGGGTGATGAATACATTGGTTCTTCTATTTGTGTTAATCATGGACATAGTATGGGGATGGAAGTTTTTACTTTCAATGGTGGATGCATTAGTGAGATTGTTTCAAATGTTTAGATTAATACAAAAAAGGATAGTATTGACAGTGGTATCTGTGGCAAGGATGATCATGAGGATTCTGATAATGGGCCATATACTAAATTTTTCAAGCCTTCTTTTGAAGTATTTCTGGCAGAATTTAATGGTGAAATTGCTAAGTGCAATAGTGATGGGTATGATGATATTTTTAATAGTGAGCTCCTTCAGCCTATTGCCCATGGTGACTATGAGTATGATCAATTTTTAATTGATTATGATTTCTTATATGAGCATGCTTGGAAAAATTTTAGTTCAAGGTTGAAGGGTTTGTATGAATATGAAAGCCAGTGTTCAACAAAGCAAGTAAAGATGCTGCTCATGTATGAGTGTTTCATGATTAGTGAGGAAGATGACTCCAAGGTTTTACATGAGCCTTCCACTCAGTCTGACTTTCTAGACTTGGAGCTGCAATTTGGCTTCAATGAGTCAGGGTGTATACTTCTTGATGAGACTATTGAACAAATTCTTTATGAAATTTTCATGTTTAATGTGCAAACTAAGTGTGATTTCAAGATTAATGATGTCCACTGTCAAAGAGACTGAGTGTTTTCAATTTTCAGTTCAGTTGGATGAGCATTTAGTGGAACATGATAGTGAGCTGGATAATGTGAAATGTCAAAATGATTATGGATTTCAATTAGCATGCAACTTTCAGATTGACAGAGATAATATTGACAGGGGCAGGCTCAATGATGTGGTTAGGCATGACAGTGCCAGGGTTAGTTTGTGGGTAGTTTATGGTAGTGCTTTCAGACTTGACTCGATGCAATCAGATGAAAATAAGGTATTTGACACAGGAGGATTCTATTTTTTCATTTTTGGGGGCCCGGGGCCACCAAATAAAGTTGAAGATATGACTTTTCATGCAAGATGGAGTGTTGACTCTACAGCCCAATGGAGTAGGCACCTGGTCTACATCCCAGAGATAATTAGAATCTTGCCATGCCTACAAGAGGCATGCATCCCCGAGAAAGAGCCACTATTGACACCTGCAAATTTGAAGTGCCTAAATCCTTTCAAGGTGTCGACAAAGGCTAGGTCGACAAGCTGCTCAATCTGCACTGGAGGCCACCTTCGTCAATTAAAATCTTGCAACTCAGGCATCATATTGCAAATCTGTTTGGTGGGATGTTTTTGAGCACATATGGTAACATGTCTTCTCAATTTCGTGCCTCTAAGATGAAGTTTGATGGGGTATTTAATTATTTTTTGACTGCAACTGGGCTAGATTTGACATTCCAGAAAGTTAGAAATTTCTTGATTTTGAGCGTGACCCATTTCTTGATTTGGTCTCAAACATCTCCAGTTTTAGTTTCATCAAAATCAAAGACCATTTGATGTGGCATTTTAATTATTTTCGACTACGGTGAAGGCATCCGACAGGCTAGTTTACAAAGGAGGTCCCTGAATTTGGATGGCGAAGTGAATTAAGAGGAGATGGGTTTTCTTGAAATAATTAATGATGCCCCTGCACAAATTTTTGCTGTCATCGGATGCCCAGTTTGTCTGCGGTAAAAAACACCATGTGCCCGACAGAGGAAATTCAAAATTTACCTAAGTATTAAAATCAAAATGCAAATATTAAAAGAAAAATATTAAATGGCATTTTAAAAAGGTTTGAACGAGATGAAAGAAAGTCAAATATTAAAAAGTATTATAAACTTTAGGCTAAAGTTTATTAAGGGAAGAGAAATGATTTTTGGTGCATATCGCACCATCGCATGGGAGGTTCCTGTGCATCTTCAGACCCCTGCAATGGTGCAAGATGCCCATCGCAGGGCATTTTTTGCCCCCCTTCCTTCTCTGCAGAGTTATTTTCGATGCCTCCTCTTATGAGGTCATTTTTGATAGGTTTCAAGCTGCTTCACACGGATTTTGTTGAAGTTTTGAAGTGCAGATCACGTTTTTTAGCTTTAGGGCAATATTTGGAGGCTCTGTTTGGCCCAAAATTGCTGTTATAAGCTGCAAAACCTTTCTATGATCGTTCCTAATGCATTAGCCGAGATTTTTAGCTTGTTTGCAATGATTTTTAGCTGTCGGAATGATGAAAAATGCCCATGTATCAGCAAAAATGACCCAGTGGTGTAAAATTTTGATATTAAGGCTGCTGAATGTTGTTCTATGTCATCTTAGATGATGAATGCAATCAAGGAAGAACAAAAGAGGAAGCCACATTGCCTCATATTGCATCCGCACATAGAGGAATGAGGAGTATTCAGCTGCCGTAGGAAATTGGGAATATCCGGCAAATGTAAAAAAATAAAAGGGGAAGTTAAAACATATTTTATTTATTTTTCTTCTCCTCTTTTAATGTAGAATATTTTATTCCCAATGTATTTTGGAGGAAAAATGTAATGGAAAAAATCTCACCCACCTCCATGATGTAATTAATTTTAGGGCAACATATTCTTGTGTCTATAAGAACATGTTGTTCCACTTTGTATGATACTAAAAGATTGGATATTTTGGGCAGTGGAATGAAAATCTGGCTCTGACGGTTGCCTTATCTCTGTTATAAGTTTGAATCTTATGTGTTGAATGCCATTTTCATAAGTTGTCTATCAATTTCAGGTTGCAATAAATGAGTAATGTTGTATGCATGTGTTTTTGTTAGCTGTCTCCATTGTTATTTGCATCTTTCTTTTGAACTGGGTAGCCAAGGGTTGTCTAAGTTCTTGAATGCACACTTTCTGTATTGCATATTTGATCTCTTACTTCTGTTCAAGGAATAGATTAAATGTTTTAGGTCAAATATGGAGAAAAATATTTTATGGCAAGGATATTTATAAGTAGCATGATTACTTATTCTTGGGTGTTTTCTGTAAGGTAGAAACAAGTGAACCCTCTAAAACTTTATGTTTATGCAGCTGTTTGAAAATACTTTCCATGTTAGGATTTGACTCTACACCCTGGGATAGGCATCGATCTTGGGTTAGGGGATTTCGTGGTTCAAATCCTAGTCTTGCAACCAAAACATATAAAGTAAAATTATTTCAAAATCTCAATCCTTTAGGAATTTTAGGAGTAGGATCTAGATGCTGTATGCTCTCAGATTTAACCTGAGGAGATAGTCCAAGAATGTTGCCAGTATAGGGTTTATCTTACAAATCTTGATCCATACTTGAGAGCATTCTGCCTGAGTTAGTCAAGGATGAATCTTTTGGTTGTGAATGAGGGATACCCCATAGGTGTTGCAGAACCTAAAGTGCAGGGGAGACACGTGCAAATAATCTCTCATCTTTGTTAGCCAAGTCCTACAGTAAACCTGAACATAAGAAGTGGCAAACCTTTAGGGTTTATTGTCTGCTGATTTGGGGACCAACATGAACCTTGCGTTAAATATAGCAAATATACAACTAACATATCCATCATATGCGCCATAGAATCTCAGAATCTTATGACAACTTGTAGCTATCATAGATTTACTTACCAAACATTATGACAGTTGTCATACATGCCAAATATAATAGATTCCTCAAGGGAAAATGCCTACCCTCATTTACTTTGAGTTTTTACATTTGCCAATAGTAAAAGTCACTCCGTAATTACCTTTGGTTACTCTGAAATTACCCCTGCTAGTGAAACTAGTACATCTCCTCATGGATAATTACAAATTACATATAATAAATGGAATAAGTACAATATTGGGATTTACAAGGTTAATGGCACCTTATCCTAGCAAACTCACTGTTATTCAAAGTTTAGAAGGTGGAGAAGTCAGGGACACAGGGACTAGCACCCAAGTCCAAGGTACCTGCTTCTTTGCAAAATCCTGATCTCCTTCCAACATTGATCTGCACTGCAACTTCTATTTCTGGGAATTCAATGGTAGAGGACATGGGGACTAGCACCCTAGTCTAGGAAAAGCACCAGTGTCTTGCTTCTTTCCAGATCCTGAATCCTTGATGTCTACCACTCCTTTCTGCAACTCCACTTCACGGGACTCCACACCTGTAATGTGCAATCACAAGGAGTGTGGGAGGGGGTTGTGGTGTTTAGAGGTTTGCCTGAATCAAGCCCTAGAGAGACATTCAAGTCTTCCGAACATTGTTGTCAGATAAGAGTGCATATCATGGCAGGATAGAGGTAAAAATCCAAATGATGAATGATTGAAAACACAATAGATATCACTTTGTAGTGAAGATCTCATGGAAGAAAGATGCTCTTCATGCCATTAGGAGATGGATGCCAAATCTGCAAATACAAACACAATAACAACAAAGTACTTCTCTGCAACACAATGAATGCCTTGAATCACTTTCACAAAATCACAATGCTCATCTCATTTCCATCTAGTTTGCAAATGAAACATAATCATGCTTATATATGCAACTACAAAGATTCCTGCTAAGAATTTCGTAATTCAAACTTTAGATGTCGACATAGGACCCAAATACTAGTCACTAAATTGACATTTGAAATTAGGATAGACCCAACATTAGGGCTGGACTAGGGCACTAGCCCTGAAGTCCACCCTGCCATTTTTGCTCAAGATTGATTAAAGTGCAGCCTCCTTGGTCCTATTTGTCACAAGACCCAAGGGTTTTCTTATTAGGAGTCAGAAATAACATGCAAGATGCTCTAAATGCAATTATAGGACCCAGGAGTTAAACCTTAATAGGAAAAAGCCCCCAAGGTTACTTTTTCTGACATAACATGAGATAGTAAGAGAAATGATTCCCTCTTTTTCCCTTAGTGAATTTTGTTATAGATCCAAGTTTTGTGGATTTCCTTGGATATGAATTTGGTTGTGTGGTTGGTTGAGTGTTGAATCATTCCTTTGTGTTGTGTTGTTCTTGGGTTACCATGAAGGCCTCCAAGTTCAGTGGTGGCTTGTGAGCAATCCTAAGGTAGGGAAGTGAGCACCTCTATTAGCCTAGCTAGGATTTTTTTGGTTTTGCAGGTTCAGGGAGAGTTGGGAGAAGTGCTAGTCACCATTGAGGTGGTTGTATTTCTACTTGATTGAACCACTAAGTTGTAAAATTCCATTGATAAGGAAGTGGAGTTGAGATGTCCTTAATGTTATCCTAATTTCTTTGTTGAAAGAGAGGAACCTTAGCTATCCTATTTTGTATCCTCATTATGTGTAAGAAGAAAATGAAACATTTAAAGCATATTTACTTCATTTGTTCATATTAAAGTATCTTCTATGCAAGTTGTTGTGAGAATATAAATGTATTTACATATGAAATAAGATATATGCCTAATCTTTACCTTGCTTCATATAATCATTATTATAACTTGTGCCAAAAGAAATGTAGTTATATGTTCCTTGAAGGGTGATGTGCATGTATGTTACGTTTTTGTTATTTAAAAAGTATTACCTTGGTAGTGACATAACGAATCTATCTAATTCCTATCTAGACATGAAAATCATATTTTGTTAGTGGAATAAATTAACTTTGTTTCTACCTTATGTGTGAAAACCTCACTCTTAAAAGAATAGTATTTGTTGCTGTTAAGTGTAAAAGGAAGATAAGGTTGAAATGTGATTAAGATAGATTTAATCAAACCCTCCTTTCACAATAACATTCAAGCATATCAATCAAGATGAGTCACTATAGATAAAGAGGACTCAGCTATAGGTTGATGTCACTTAGGAATGATATGGAAAGATAGATTAGATTGCTAGATATGTCAAACCCTAGTTCAATTAAGCCTTAAACCCTAATTATATGAAATTAGATATAGACAAACAAGATATGACAAGTGATCGCACAGGAAGACACTAAATACATATTAGAAACATGCTAAGATTTATGTTTTTAGAGGCATAAACTTTAGGGACAATGGGGCAGGTACCCTAGTCCAACAGGCCAGTTTTTCTGTAGATCTGGAATAGTGAGGTGAGTAGGACTGCAACCTGCTTCAGAGTTTCTAGAGATGCCAGTTAGTAGGACTACAGGGTGGGTGCCCTAGTCCAGTAGGATATCTTTCCTACAATTTCTTCTTAGATCCTGAATCTCTATCCTCTACTCTGATCCTCTGCAACTCCACTTCACCAAATCACGCACCTCTAACCTACAATCACAAAGAGAGGGGTTTGGGTGTTGTGGTGTTTAGGAGCTTGCCTTGGTCAAGCCCCGAAATGACATTCAAGTCTTCCAACATCATTTTTAGATAGATTGCATGTCCTTGGTGGAAAGAGGCAAAATCAAATGATGAAATAGATTGATTGAAGCAAAAATAGATGTCACCTTGGAGGTGAAGCCCTCATGGAAATGAAGATCTTTCACACCATGAGAAGATGGATTGATGAAGCCAAATCTGCAACAAATAAACACAATAACAACACAATACTGCTATGCAACACAATGAGTACCTTGAAGTGCCTTAGTTCAATATTACAAGTTCACATTATCCATCTAGGTTTAAAATGAAGTCCTAAACATGTTTATATATGCATTCTCGCTAAACTTTTGTAATTCAAATTGAAAAGGCTGATAAAGGGAAACCTTTTTAAAGGTCCTATGTCGACAATTGAAATATAGGTCTCGACAAAATAGGCTTGGGCTAGGGCGCGGGTACCCAAGTCCACGGAAAGATTTTAAGTCATGATTAAGCATTAAAGGGGACCCCTAAGCCCCATTTGACAATGGTTTTAGGGGAAATTGCTCTGGGACAAGTTTTAAACATACATGATGAAATTAAGGGGACCTAGGAGCTAAACTAGGAAGTAAAAAGTCCTAGGGAAACTTTTTACGACATAACATTTAGCCCCCACTTTAATGTATTTATGATCTTATGACGCATACATGCATTAAAGTACGGTTGAAAACATATCAAACACAACAATCACATGAATCTAAGGCATAAATAAAGGTTGGAGGACTATTTCTAGCCCCTAATCTCAGGTAAGCACTAGAAAACACATTGAAGACACGCAAGACACAATGAAGACATTAAGAAGCACACAAAACACGGAGAATACAATGGAAGTATGTAAAACATGATGAAGACATGAGAGAAGTCACACACTACATAATGAATACATTGATATAACATTTTATATATGAAATAAAAATCCTAACTAAGGGGTGGAGGGGGCTCATCTCCAGGCACCTTTAGACAGCCAAAAATATGCAAAACAAAGACCCAAATGTGGAGGGGAATCATCGCCACACACCTTTAGACCACACTCAGGGGAAGACACACCAAACAAAGACCCGAATATGGAGGGGGCTCATCACCATGCACCTTTAGACTACACTCGGGGAAAGACACACCAAACAAAGACCTGAATGTGGAGGGGGCTTATCACCGCATGCCTTTAGACCACACTCGGGGGAAAACACGCAAGGAAAACACACGAAATACATGAGTGGCACATAGCATGCCATATACATACTATACTTCTTATACACTAGAAACACGAATGATGGAAGGAGCTTATTGCCAAGTCCCACCATCTAAAACATGCAAAACACACCTAACAGTTGAGCTTATGCTATGACAACCACCAAAGACATGCTTAAGGGAGGATGACTCAAGATCCAACCTTGCCTTGTGATGAGGACTTTGTATAAAAGGATGTGCACTGGCTCAAGAGATACACCATCTTGCCTTCCACAGAAGGGATTTCAAAATACAATCCCACCCGCATCACGAAGATGCCTTACAGTGAAAAGGAAGCATGTGCTCAAAGTATACAACCCCACCTGTATCACGTAGACACCTTAGAAGGAAAAGGAAGTATACACAATAGATCAATGTATGCAAACACGCTTTTCCAGTGTAAAATAATCAAGCAGATACCATTATATATGCCCCCACCTTAAGGTGGTTGATGTCGCTTACTGATATCAAGCACATTAAGGTAGAGTGAAAACATGCAAGGGAACAAGAGCTCTCATAAATCCCATGCCCCCAAAGGTGACATGTGCCATAATCGCTGAATGTTCCCACAAACACATTGATAAGATATGCTAAGATAATCAACAAGAGATAAGGTTAGAACATCTTACTCTGAGATATTAACCACATCAAATCATGAAAGCAATGCATGTATTAGATCACATTCAAGAAACCAAGGCTACACTTACGAGTTTAGATCTGAGTATAGCCATTGGGCTTATACTGTAGGTATCTCAGGACTGAGTGTAACAACAAGGTGAGATACAAAACAATCTAAAGTACATAGAGCAGCTATATTGCAAAGGTTTGTTAGAAGAGATAAGACAACATGATGCATCACACAGAGTGATATATATATATATATATATATATATATATATATATATCAACCCCATCTTCATATATGGACTAGGTCAATTTTTTCTTCTTACTGAAGGGACATGCAGTCCGTATCAATATTTGTTTGTTTTCATCATCCACTGACTAGGTAGAACCACTGAAGAAGGTAAACAGTAAAAATGAGAGAGTAGAACAAGTGCCTTAGGAACACCACATAGGAGGATGCCCCCAAGACATCAACCGCAACGCTATGCCCCTAAGGCATGACACACAACAATAAAATAGAGAAATAGAAGGATAGAAGAATAGTGAAACAAATAGAAGAATGATCACAACAGAGGCGGTCTCCCAGTATCCTTGACCTTACAAGAGTATCAAAGGTCATCCTAGAAGACCTAAACAACATATAACACAACACAGGGGAACATAACACATAAGAGAAGGCCACGTAAGTGAGCAAAGATATGCTATGACAAAGGTGGCTAAAAGGGTTAGAAATACTTACCTATTTACACAACTGAACTAGCAGTTGTCATTAAGCAAATCATCTTCCTCCCAATCTTGAATGCAAGAGGAAAGAAGTACATAAGGTACAATTGCCCAACTTAGATCATTGTTGTTTAGTTCTTCAACATTAATATCTTCTTTAGTTTGTTCAATGTTAGGTGGTGGAATGTTCTCTTGTTGAGGTGTTTTTTTTTGAGCTAAAGCTTGTCTTCTCTTCCTCCATTCTCTTGCTTGTCTATTCCTTATTATTTTGTTGGTGATGTTTACAAAAGTATTTTCATGATTTTCCATAGTCTTTGGCATTTTAGAGGAAGCTTGCGCTAGATTAACCTTTTGTGATGAATTGTTTTGTTCATTACGGATATCTCCCAATCCTTGTAAGGATGACAGAGGAGGAACCTCAACATAGACTCCCTTACCTTTCAGCCTAAGGGTTCTTTCAATTCAGGTGGCTCTTTACTTATGATTTGTTTGAGAGGAGGTCCAACCAATTTTGTTATCAATTTTGCTTTATATCATTGATATCCCAAGAATATTTGATCTTGTTGTGGTTCAAGAGGTTCAGTAGGTTGTGGCCAAAAGTAATCAAAATTGAAGTTCTTTTGAGTAACCATAGGTTGCTAGTTACTCTGATGAATAGTATGCATGCTTCCATGGAGAGGAAACTTTACACATTTGTGAATTGTTGAGGGGATAGCTTTCATGGCCTTGAGCCATGGATGGCCTAATTTTATATGGAAGAGGTCAGATATAGGTATGATATCAAATGATTGTTCCAAAGCTTTATCAAATACCGTGATCAATAAAAAAATCTTCCCTATGGTTGGGAGGAAAGCTCCAATATGTGTTTTAATCATCATGTCGGTAGGTTCATAATATTCTTATATCAAATCATGTGAATAAAGGAACCCTTCTGTAGCCACATTAGTCATACAGTTAGGGTCAATAAGGGCTCCTCTTGTAGGATTTCTCAACACTTTCATAGCAATGTAAAGAGGTCCTTCAACACATCCGGTTGTTCTATCATATGGTGTAAAGACTAATTCAAGTTCAAGAGTTTTCCTCTTCATATAAATCCTAGGAGGGAACATAGTGTTTTTGTGATGAGAAGCCATGTATGTGAGATTATTTCACACCAAAGCACTTGTTTTGAGGAAATCGGGTTTTTAAATAGAAAAACACACAAATTTCACAACAAGTCAAGTGAGTAGGATGGAAATAGTGCTACACAATAAGCCAAAATGAGTGATTTGAAAGTTTGCTTAAAGAGGTTTGAAGAAAGTGTATACAACCCTTAGTGTTGAAATACATAATGTGTAATTAAAAATATGCAAATTTTCAAGAAAGAGTGTGAAATGATGCAAAATTTTCAAATGAGTAATGAAAATATTCCTAAGATGAATGCAAAATCTGACTTGAAAGATGCTTATGACATGTGTAAGGAAACAATGCAAAACTATGCTTGTTTATGAATCTAAAATGCTCAAGTTTTTCACCTTTTTCAATGTAAATGTGCTAATGATGCAAATGTAAATGAAAAAACTACAATGCAGCAAAACTACAGTCCAAAGTCAGATTTGAAAGAGTGTTGAAATGAGTAGTAAAATCTGAAATAAGATTTTAGCTACAAACCCTAGCTTTTGGAATTACTAGGTTATATGAAAAAATGTAAATTTTAAGTAAAACCCTAGCAAATTAGATATGCAAATGCAAGGTAAAAGATCATGAAATGATAAAATGCTATAATTTATCTCAGATCTGATGTAAATATCAAAAAATTGAATGTTTTTATGATATGCAACACAAAATATGCAAAACTATGCCTTAATGCAAGCCTAGAATGCTTATTTTTTCCTAATTTTTCAAATGTATGCAAGATTTTTGAATATATGATGTTGAATTATGATATGAATGAATGCAAAGACCGATTACAACACTCAACAAGATGCAAGTTCAGTCAAAACATGAGTTCGCCAAAATGTTATGGTGTAAAAGGAAGATAAGGTTGAAATGTGGTTAAGGTAGATTCAATCAAACCCTCCTTTCACAATAACATTCAAGGACAATAATTGAGCTGAGTCACAACAGATGAAGAGGACTCAACTACAAGTTGATGTCACTTAGGAATGATATGGAAAGATAGATTAGATTACTAGATATGTCAAACCCTAGTTCAATTCATCCTTAAACCCTAATTATATGAAATTGGATACAGACGAACAAGATATGACAAATGATCACACATGAAGACACTAAATACAGATTAAAAACATACCAAGATTTAGGTTTTTAGAGGTGGAAACTTTAGGGACAACGGGGTGGGTGCCCTAGTCCAATAGGCTATTTTTTTGTAGATATGGAACAGTGAAGTGAGTAGGACTGCAACCTGCTTTAGAGTTTGTAGAGATGCCAATCAGGAGGACTATAGGGTGGGCACCCTAGTCCAGTAGGGTAGATTTTCTACAATTTCTTCTTAGATCTTGAATCTCTATCCTCTGCTCTGATTCTTTGCAACTCCACTTCACCAAATCCCGCACCTGTAACCTACAATTTCACAAAGAGTGGGGTTTGGGGGTTGTGGTGTTTAGGAGCTTGCCTCAGTCAAGCCTCAGAATAGAATTCAAGCCTTCCAACACCATTGTTAGATAGAGTGCATGTCCTTGGTGGACAGAGACAAAATCAATGGATGAAATAGATTGATTGAAGTATAAATAAATGTCACCTTGGAGGTGAAGCCCTCATGGAAATGAAGATCTTTGACACCATGAGGAGATGGATTGATGAAGCCAAATCTACAACAAACAAACACAATAACAACACAATACTAATCTGCAACACAATGTATGCCTTGAAATCCCTTAGCTCAATATCACAAGTTTGTATTATCCATCTAGGTTTAAAATGAAGCCCTAAACAAGTTTATATATGCATTCCCACTAAACTTTCGTAATTCAAATTGAAAAGGCCGACAAAGGGAAACCTTTTTAAATGTCCTATGCCAACAATTTAAATTTAGGTCCTGACAAAATAGGCCTGGACTAGGGCGTAGGCGCCCAAGTCCAAGGCAAGATTTTAAATCATGATTAAGCATTAAAGTGGACCCCTAAGCTCCATTTGACATGGGGTTCGGGAGAAATTGCTTCGGGATAAGTTTTAAGCATGCATGATGAAATTAAGGTGACCTAGGAACTAAACTAGGAGGTAAAAAGTCCTAGGGAAACTTTTTATGACATAATAATTGCTAAGTTATATAACCTAATGGTCTGGACCATATATAAATGCATACATATTTATGATGCCTATTATATATACACTTATGTATGTTATTATATATGTGGGAGTATAAGTGTATGCAAGGGTTTAAATTGATTGTTAGTTCTCTCCTCTCAACTATTGTAGTGATACTTGTAGACCATGTTTTTGTATATGTTGGATACCTTAGTTTTAAAGATAGGGTGTATTTTTATAGTAACTTTATAGACTATGTTTAGAGGCAATCCAAAAATATATTCATAACCAAAATTATATTTAGGCAATCATATATTCCTTGGTTGCCATTATTGATTAAGAAGTGTATATATTTAAGTCTCCTTTATATTAAAATAATGATATATATATATATATATATATATGAGGAAACTTTTGAATAAAGAAAAGTTATGGCATGCATATATTTTATTAGGAAAATAAACTATATGGAGAGAAAATAAGTTTTCTTGGTTTTTTAAGAACAACTAAGCTTTTTTCAAAGCAAGACTGATAATTTTAAAAGAATATAATTTAGAGTAATGTTTCTTAAATTTTGTTGGTGTTCCTTTTAAGTCGCATGACCTGTACCTAGGTGCAGGTTGTGGGGCCTGGGGGCTCCACACCCCAAATGGTCCATGGCCTCTGTTGGAGCCATGGAGCCTCTTTAAAGGGCCACAACACCACAAGGGAGTCGAGTGACTCCTCCCTAGCTCTTTTACAAAACAAAAATGAAAATATAATTTACAAAAAGATTTATACAATGGTTTTTTTATAGAGCCACCTTAACATTCGACCTCCTCTCACAAAGGTAATCTCTGTTAAAACTTCTACACTCTATTTTGGTCACCCTATTATATCTATATATATTCATCATCTGAGTATATATTTACTATAGAAAAAAATAGAGAATATAAAGACTATGAATATTTTCTTATGCAGAAAATGAACAAATGCTAGTTAGAGAGTGCTAGGGTTTGCAAAATAAGTGCTTTATTTCCTTCATATAAATAAGAAAAACAACTAAGTAGAATGATAGATCTTCCAGATAGATTTTTGTGAGAGAGATTAGAGGCACTCTTTAAAGGAAATGAAGGCACCTCCCTCTTGCCTCCAACCTCTTCCCTCTTATTTCTTATATTAAAAAAATAGAGAAGGGAGATGTTCTCTAAGAATGTGTAGGAAGGGGAAAACCCTTCCCTTAAATAGAGGGCTATAAGGGTTTTGTGTGTTTCTTTATTAGTTTAGTGATCTATTAGGGATTAAACTTTATTTTAGTTGTATTAGAGATTTTAACCTTGTTAGAGAAAGTTTTAGTGCCCTACTTCAGTTAAACCTTATTAAGTGGGTTAAATTGGGGTCCTTGTTTGTGCATGGTGATTGTTTCATTCGGTGGTCAATTACTTATTATAAGGCATGTCCTTAATGGTGAGACTAGTGGAATTTAATATAAATTCATTAAGTTTTGGAAGTTAATTTTGTAGATTAAACTTGTTTGAGATTAACTATTGCAGACACCTAAAAATGACTAACGCATTCTGTATCACCATTCACATCATTTCTTCATTAATTATTCTAAATCAACATTAATTAAATAATTTCTAATTATTTAATTAAATCCATCATTTCATCAATTTAATTCCTTTTCCAACATTAATCAAATAATTTCTAATTATTTGATTAAATCTAACAGTTCATTCAATTTTATTCTTCTAGTCCACATTAATTAAACATTTTTTATTATTTAATTAAGTTATCCATTTCAACCCTCATTTTCACATGAATTAAATAATTTCTATTATGTAAGTAATTCATCAATTTATTCCTCTTATCCACAATAATTAAATAATTTTTAATTATTTAATTAGCTAACATTTCTTCTACAATTAAATAAATTAACATAATTTAATTAATTATCTTTTCTATGTTCCTCTCAAAATAAATAAAAAATTAAATATTTTATTTATCTTTTTTCTCTCATCATGCACATGAATTAAATAAATTCATTTATTTAATTCTAATAATATCTTCTCATCTTCAAAAATGTCTTATCATACACATGAATTAAATAATTTATTTATTTAATTCTTTTCTCTCAAATCCATTTACACGTGAAAAATAAAATCATAATTTGAGTTAACTTATTCTTCAAATCTTTATCTTTATCAAATCAATTCATTAAATAGAAAAAAAAATAACTCTATTAATGACAAATCAAATCAATTTCATCATCCATGCAAGCAGTTAACTCTTTAATTAAGCTTTTTTGCATGAACACATGTCACATGCACATTCCTCATGTCCTCTCAATTTATCTCATCCATTGATTCATTCAATTATTCTCCACCATTGATCAATATCTTGTGAAAGCTACAAATACGTCCATCCTCCAAGTCACAAACCCTCGATGATAATTGAACTTTGAGCATTCGTATTGAGATTTTGAGCATTCATATCCACTATCATCGAGCACTTATCTCCATTATTATTTGCAATCAAGGTTATGCTAAGTATTGAGCAATCCACATCAAAATACTACAAATCTTTCAAGAGCATATCTAGGTGGATCTCGCGGGTGCATCCACTTCCACTCTATCAAGTGTTGAGAGTTGTGTTGAGGTAAAGAAGGTATAACTTGCATTGTTTGTGTTATCTTTCAATTATTTATCTCTCATGTGATTTTTATCATCCATATTTTGGCATGCCTAGTGGAACCCATGTCCTTGAAACTAACAAATTTTCTATGTTTTGAGATTTCCAAGTTTAGAACGGTGCTTTTGACAGGTATATTGGCACTTTTGACATCTAGAATGACGCTTTTAACATTTAAAACGACACTTCTAACCTATAGAACAACACTTCTATGCGACCTTTTGCGCTTTTGATTCAACTTCTTATGATTCTGATTTGAAATTCTATGTTTTTGATATAAGTGTTTTTTGTATCTGTAGGCTAAGGAAATACTTTTTATTTTCTAACTTATCTTGTTTGCAAGATGATTTATTTGCAAGCATTTTCGACTAGTTTCTAACCCTTGCAAAGGTTTTTGATATGATTATCCATCTATTTTGCTAGGGTTTACCTCCTTTTTACAAATATGATACAATCCAGAATAGTTTTATGCATCTGAGAGATGACTCGACACATCTGACAGGTATAAGTTCACTTTAGATTGATATATTGGCGAATCTGATTCATATAATGACACTTGTGATTTGTTTTATTGCACTTCTAATTTATTTTATTGCACTTTTGATCTATGTTACTACGATTTTGATTTTTGTACCCACACTTTTGATTATGGGAATTATTTTTCATTTAACATTTGGTGTTTGGAGACTAACCTCATTTGTACAACATGTCAATTGTTGGTCAAAGAAGTAAATCTCAGACTACTAATATAATTTAGTGCAGGACAATTTTTGAAGATCTAGTTTTCTCACTAGTATAGTCGCACACTTCAATTTTCTAAGGAAATTAATTTTTTTGCCATGCTTGTTAAGCTAGTTAGTGTGTATGCTCTCTCCTTGCACAACAAGGTGATCTTGGAGATCAAAACCACTTTCTATTTTATTTTACTTGTATTTCATTTATTCTTAGGGACCCAACCTTGTGTATGCTCTTCTCTCGCATTGCAAAATGATCTTGGGAATCAAAAGGACTTGGAATCCTCTCTAGGAGGCCTTCTAGGGGATTTCATCACCCCTAGGACAACCTCAAGCATGTTTTTTGGTGGGGTATATTAAAGGGTGGAGAGTGAAATATGTACCTCAAGGAGTGAGCCATCATCGTACTTCAGGAAGCCCCAAGACCCTCAGTTCACCAAGACTTGTGCAGTGAAGAGAGAAGGAGAGGCCTTTCTAATCTCACCCTTTAAAGACCGGCCCTCTGTTCACATAATTGTGCCTCACCATACCCAGTGTATATTGAGGACTCCCTAGAAGCTTTGTTAATCCTAGTTTAAGACATTCAACCATCATATCTTGTGGTGCGTCATTGCAGTAGGAGGAGAAGTGCTCACATGTAACTCCATTGTTTGAGATAGAGTTTACTTTGGGAAGGCTTTTTTATTTCCAAGGTAAGGGGTGTAAGGTGCTATATGACCTTACATTCCCTAGCTATCCAAGACATGACAGATGGTATTTGTGGAATGGATGTCACCATTATCAAATTAGTGGGGACAATTATTGGCATTGTGAGCCCACAAGATTTGAAACACCTTGCTTGAATAATTTTAGGGTTTGTAAGCGTATTTGGCATATATTCTCTTGTCAAGACTAGTGATACCATTTAGCCTTTAAAGCTTGAAAATTCATCAGCCATCATGTATTTTTTATCTCTTACCAAAAACAAGATGTCCAACAACAATAAAACCATTAAAACCACAAAATATCACTTTTGATCAAAAATATTATGCTTTTGATTTATCCTGTTGTGCTTTTGACCTGTAGTACTGCTCTTTTAACAGATAGAATTGTGCTTTTGATCCATACTTCTATGCTTTTGATAAACAGTATTGCACTTCTAAGTTTTCCTATTGCACTTTTGAGTTATACCTATGACCTTTTGACTAATAGAACTACGCTTTTGACAAACAGTCTTGTACTTTTGATAGACAACCCTATGCTTCTGATAGATAGTCCTACACTTTTGATAGATAGTCCTATAATTTTGATAAATAGTCTTGCACTTCTAACAGATAGTATTGTGTTTTTGATTTATTTCCCTACCCTATTGACTGATAGGATTACATCTCTAAGCTATCCTATTACACTTTTGCGTTATCCCATTGCACTTCTGAGTAATCTTGTTGTGCTTCTGATTTATCCTATTATGCTTTTGAGCTATCCTATTGTACTTCTAACTTATTGTCCTATGCATTTGATTAGTAGTCTAGTACTTCTGAGTGAGTCCTGAGTTTCTATCTTTTTCACATTCAGATTTTGAGATCTTGTTATGTCAGAAAATGTCCCCTTGGGGGCTTTTTCCTCTTAAGGTTTAGCTCCTGAGTCCTTAAATTGCATTTATAGAGCATCTTGCATGTTAATTTTGACTCTCGATGAGAAAACCCTGAAGTCTTATGGCAAATAGGAACTAGGGGATTATATCTTGATGATTCTTGAGAAGAAATAAGGGGGTGGTCTTAGGCGCTAGCGCCCTAGTCCTGCCCTATTTTGGGTTTGTCCTAAATTTAAATATCGGTTTTATGACTATTATTTAGGTCCTATGCCGACATCTCAAGTTTGAATTATGAAATTCTTAGCGGGAATCTTTGTAGTTGCATATATAAGCATGTTTAGGATTCATTTGCAAACTAGATGAAAACTAGATGGACTTTATGCATACTTGTGATTATAGAGCATTCAAAATATTCATTGTGTTGTAGAGCATAGCATTGTTATTATGTTTGTATTTGCATATTTGGCTCCATCTCCTCATGGCATGAAGAGCATCTTCCTTCCATGAGATCTATACTTCAAGGTGATATCTATTGTGTTTTCAATCATTTATCATTTGGATTTTTTCCTCTATCCCACTGGGATATGCACTCTTATCTAACAATAGTGTTTGGAAGATTTGAATGTCTCTCTGGGGCTTGACCGAGGCAAGCCTCTAAACACCACAACCCCCTCCTACACTCCTTTGTGATTACAGGTTACAGGTACTGTGTTTCATGAAGTGGAGTTGCAGAAAGGAGGTTGTAGACATCAAGGATTGGGGATCTGACAAGTAGAGGACTCTGATGAACATTCCAGGACTAGGGTGTTAGTCCCTATGTCCTCCATTTTCCCTGAGGTAGAAATAGAAGATATAATGCAGATCAGTGTTAGGAGAAGTTCTAGATTCTGTGACAAAAAGTGTACCTTGGACTAGGGCATTAGTCCCTGTGTCCCTGGCTTTTCTATTTTCTGGATTTCAAAAAATAGTGAGTTAAATATCTCTGTCCTTCACCTTGGTCTGAAAGGATTTTCTGTAATTTGATAATTTGCTTACTGTTTTGCATATTTAAGGTTTTAAGTGAAATTGAGCATTAAATTGAGATATTATGTGATACATCTGAGTTTCTACATCGTTCTAAGTGGCAACCTAACCTGATAGGTGAATGCTCCTACTAGTAGAGATTCAACTCAGTTGATATGCCCTTGAATGTTTGTGGTTAAGGGAAGATTTTCCTTTAAAACCTAAAACAAACAAAACCCCTCCTCTTTAACCCTAAACAAATCTTTACACCTAGACATACTTAACACAAACCTGAAACTTCTCAACCAAGTCATTAGCATCCCTTCATTATCTATCTATCAAAATGTTCATCACATCTTTTGGAATTTAGATATTTTATCCTTAGGTAACTATTGGACATCATTATCATCCTCAATCAACATATCCTTTATCATCTAGTTATCCCAACCAAAATTGTTAAAGTACAGATCTAGATCTTATCCTCTAGCTTGTTACTTGCTTGAGAAATTACCTCTCTCAAGTAGGGACCCAAGTTAGTCCCTATCATTAATGGATGAGATAACTTAGGAGCATTGGCTACTCTTGAGTTAGTGAATTTCACTCCTTATCCTTGTCTTTCTTGGACTCACTAGTCTAGTTCTAGAGAGATAATCTTGATCCTATCGTATCAAAGATCTAGATTTAGCTTGATCCACTTTGGTTGTCAACATTATCCCCAAAATCAACTATCTAATCCTCATATCCAATGATCATTAGAGTCTCATCACTTTCCAAAATAAGTCCAAACTCATCTATCATCCACATTTGTCATTCATTTCTCCATCAGATCTTTGAACGTATACACAAATACAACATGTACTTGAATCCTTGTAAATGCGTCTTTGGCATTAATAATGGTAAGCTATTGGGATTTATTGTCTCACATCGTGGTATTGAGGTGGATATGAAAAAGATTGATGTCATTATTAACATGCCACCTCCTAAAAATGTTTCACAACTTCGTAGTTTACAAGGGAAGATTCAAGCTATTCGTTGATTTGTTTCACAACACGCGGATCAGACTCACCCTTTCACACAACTACTCAAAAAAAATCTAACTTTAAATGGGATAGTGATTGTCAGAAAGCTTCTGATGATCTCAAAAGTTATCTAGCCAATCCTCCTATATTATAACTTGTTGTCTTTGGATGACCATTTATTCTCTACACATCAACATCTCCTAATACTCTCGTAGCTTTGTTAGCACAACATGATGATGATGGAAAGGAACACGTTGTGTATTACATCGGCTAAACTTTTCTTTATTATGAAATGTGATACACTACGATAGAAAGGCAATGCCTAGCTCTAGCTCTCATTTTTGCAACACAAAAATTGAGACATTATCTCTTAAATGTTAAAATTAATGTAATTGTAAAATTTGATCCTTCAAAGCAGCTATTTGCTAAAATAGATATTTTAGGATGCTTAGAAAAGTGGGTTATGTTGTTAATGAAATTTGACCTTATGTTTGTCTCTCAAAAGGCAATTAAGGGGCAAGCGTTGACCGACCACTTAGTGAAAGCTCCTTCACCATTTGCTATTCTGAATCAAGAATCTTTCCCTGATGATCAAATCCTTTCCCTGGATGTTGATGATAAGTGGAAAATTTTCTTCAATAGTTCTAGATAACGAATTGTCTCCGGTGTTGGTGTTATACCAGTACCTCCTTCAGGTAAGTTGATTCCTCTATCTTACCGTCTCAATTTTCTATGTACCAATAACATTGCAGAGTATGAAGCCCTTATTGCTGGCTTGCGTACCACTTTGTCTCTTAACATTAAACACATTTCAATATTTGGTGATTTTCAATTGATCATAAGACAAGTCACTAGATCTTATCAGGTAAAGCAGGATAAGTTATCTCAGTATCGAGACTTGGCCTTATATTTATTGAAGAATTTATCATCTTTTACAATCGACATAATTCCACAAAAGGACAATCGACATGCAAATGTAATGACAATCATTGCTTCCCTTATGTCCCTTGATGATTCTTCAAGAAACTATCAATTTATCATCTATAATCTTAAAACACCTTCAATATCTGAAATACCTAACTTGGTTGCCTTTTTTTATAATATAGATTCAAGAGAATGGTACTCCCATATATTCCAAAATTTGTGTGATGGTATCTTTCCTGATCTAGCATCCAGAAGCACCTCAATTTGCATATGCAAAATTGTGGTGCATTACATCATCTTATCAAATGTTGTATATTGACGAAGCTATGAAAATCTGTAAGGGTTAGCCAGCAGAAGATATCAATTAAATGCAAATAAAGATTAAACAGAGGAATGGAAATACATAGAAATAATAATAGCGAGAGACAAGTTTTAACGTGGTTCACGCAAACTCGGGCTACATCCACCAAACAAAGAGTCCAATATTATTATCCAGTAAATCAAACCGATTACAACTAGCAATCCCTACAACTCAATACCACTGCAAATGCTACAATATATCATTAGAAACCCTAATCCTTAGCTGCTTTTATCAAGCCTTATGTCGGTTACAAAATAGGGTTTTTTATGTCGGTCAATGAAAAAATAACTCATGGTGCCTTTATAAAAACAACGAGAGACAAATTTTAACGTGGTTCACCCAAACTCGGGCTGCCCCCAAACCCCCACAAGGGGCACTGCCCCTTGGCCCCGTAGGAATTTGGGGGGAAACCACGCTGATAAAAGTGGGGTAAATTTAACCTCCAAGTCTGATTAGGCTCCATATAACAACAATATCTTCTCCTTTGTTGCCTTAATAGTTTAGAGATCTTGATTGCCCTGGAGGAAGCACATTTAGGTGCTTGCAGAGGACATTTCAGTGGGAGATCTCTTGTTCAAAAATTACTTCGTATATGTTACTATTGGCAAGACATGGAACAAGATTCCTTTGCCTTTGTCAAAAAGTGCCCACAATGTCAACAACATAACAATCTTCATTCGAACTCCTGCGTAGGAATGTCTTGCTCAGGTTTCACCTTGGCCATTTTCTATGTGAGGCTTGGATCTTATTGGAAAAATTTATCCTCCCTCTCAAGGATACACTTTCATCATCACAACTACTGATTACTTTACGAAGTGGGTCTAAGTGGTTCCTCTTCGATCCATGACTGTTGAAGTAATTTGTCGTTTCATTCAAGATAACATTATCTCTCGATTTGGTATTCCTTCCACTTTGGTTTCTGACAATGGTGCTTCATTTAAGAACAAGGTGTGAAGAAATTCCTCAAAAGATATCATATTCAATACCACATCTCTACACCATATTATACATAATCAAACGGATAGGTGGAAGCTTCTAATAAAATAATTGGACAAATCCTTTGAAAATTTGTTAACAAACATCAAAAGGATTGGCATACTCAACTATCATATGTATTATGGGCTTACTGAACAAGTGTTTGTATGGCTATTGGTACTACCCCATACAACCTTGTGGATGACACCATTGGGATCATGCCTTTGGTGTGAGATATTTTTTCATGATGAATTTCTTTCAAGGGCATCCTTGATTAGAATACTCAAAGAGAACTATGATATCAACAACTTGAGATGCTCGAAGAACAATGTATAAACACTCTCGAACATCTTCAAGCTCATCAAAAATCCATTTAACGCTCGTACAATGAACGTGCCATTCTTGAGGTTTGAGATCTTGTACTATCAAAATCAATGCAATGTCAATGCACCTCCTGACGAAAAAGGGAAGTTTAGCCTGAATTGGCTAGGACCTTACATCATCACTGAAGTCTTCGGATTGGGTGTGTATAGACTATTCGATATGCATGGTATGCCTCTTAAAAAACCTATTAACACTATACATTTATGTAGATATTATTCTTAATATTTGTTTTTCATTTGTATGCTCACATTCTTTATAAAGCAAATAATTGGTAGATAGTAAATTTAAATTTCCTATTTCATTATTTGCTTCAGTCTTGACAAAATATGTAGTTTGTCTTGATTCTTTAGAGTAGTTTTCTTAGTTTAGAAAATTACTTAGTTGTTAGCATGATTGACATTGAGACACTAGATGACCTCTAGGATTAGAAGGCTAACTTGTAATATTTTTAATAAATATCCCACCATCCACTTGGAGAGGGAAGGAAAAAGTGTTAAACAAAGTGAAAATAAAATTCTAATTTAGAGAGGCATTGCTCCAAGATTAAGATAGGTTTTGCATGGCACATGGATTACAAACACATGGTCTAATACTAAATGGAGATGGAGAGATACATTTGCAAAAATGAAAGGCAAGAAATAGATATTTGCATGATCATCTACCAATGGGAGGTCAGGAACTTCTCACAAGAGATTAGAAAATCCTAGAAACATAGAAAAAGGTTACTTGAATGCATGTGGAAAGGGTAAATATAAGATTCCCATGTAAAGAAATAAAAATAGAGAACAATTTATTTTAGTTAATAGAGTAAACACACTTAAGAACTATGTAAAATGTAAGAAGAAATCACACATTTGTATTAGCTATCAAAGGTTTGAAGCAGAAGAAATATGTCTAGAAACATGCTCTAATCTATAATTCCTATTACAAAATGGCAGGGATTTGCCCATTAAATCCCCCCTTTGGCTCAAAAGAGATCGTTACAATATAACCTAGATGAGACGTAAGATAGAGAAAGTAAATAAAAATAGAGCAATCAGTACCCAAATCCTTTATGTTGGCAACACTTGTTGCAATCCTATAACACAACATCAAATTTTCTATTATACTTATTGCAAATACCTCTCTATTCAAGTATTAAAGTTGCTATAGATAAAGGGGCACTCAATTAGATATGATTTTATTATAGGAATAGAAAACTTTTTATATTGAACATTATGAATGAATAAGGGAAAATCCCTTCAATCACACATGCCAACTGACTAAAAGACCTTTATTGATTCTTGGTGTGAAATTTGTTGTTAGAATGTTTCCCATATTCTCAAGAGTTGAATTCCACTTGAATTTATGCAAACATGCATGGGTGTTGTTGAAAGGAAGCTAGGTGTGCGGAAATCGCTTCCTACACTAGAATCTAATGAGGAGAGATGAGTACAAATTCAATTTAATCTTTATAGTTACAGCTATCTTAACTGACTAACAAATATATTGTAGCAAACACATACACAAGAATGTAAGACAGAAGAAGAGAGACACAAGATATACGTGGGGAAAACCCTTACGGGTGAAAAACCCCACACTCCAAAACACAACTCAAATGTATTTCATAAACAATGAAGGTTACAATACAGTCACAGAGCCAATGCTCTTGTAGGAGTCTTTGACACTTATATCTGGAGATGATTCGGTAGCATAACAGTACCTGTCAATCACATAATGTATCACCTCTCCAAAGCACCTGTTTATATAGAATATACAAGGCAAAAATGGCTCCACATTGAGATGGGCATCCAACATGGCCTCATGGCCCAAAACCCATGCATATGGACACTTGTCTAACATTGTAGGATGTTCCTAACACTTATCAAGTCACCCCATCCCAAAGAGGTTGCCTATTCCCAAAATGGGTAATGGCAGATGCTCCTACGACTCTTACAACCATCATAGAATCTGTCATAGCTGTCATAACTTACAGTTGTAAGAGAATATGTCATACATAGGCTATAAATAGCATATTCTCTTACAACATGTCATAACCTACCTTGGGGCGCCCAAAGATGCATTTTTCAAAGATGCTTCTCCACACATGTCTTCACCTGTCATAGGATCTTCTATTTCTGACTCTTACATGTCATAACTTTGTCATAGGAATCTGTCATGACTGTTTTGGTCAATATTCCCTTACACACATTCCAAGATGCCAACACATGGAAAAATATTCCTACCACTAAGTGGGATGCCTATCTCCTCATGTGAGGACAAAATTACATGTGGTCATATGACATGTAGGATGACACATCACTATGCCAACTCCCACAAGATGACAACTTAGGATTTGCATCCTAATTATACAATAGACAATAAATAAATAAATACAATGAAATAAAACAAGGAATTACCAAGGTTGAGACACCTTAATTCCCAACATTTTCCCACTTGTCGAACACCTTGTAAGAGCCAATAGAAATAATAGGGTTTAACTACTATAGGCTGAGAGGCCCATAGACTCCGAACACCATCTGAACTTCTCTGTGCCCATTGGTTTCGTCAATGCACCTGCAACATTCTTCAAAGTATCTACCTTCTCCAAATTTACCTTCCCATCCTCTACCATGTCTTGCATGAAGTGAAACTGTACATCAATATGCTTTGTTCTAGCATGCAAATCTCACTCTGACTGTCACAACAGATTGTAATCTATCCTGCATCAACACCAATATCTGAACACAATCTCTTAAGCCAAATGGCTTCCTTGCAAGAATGAGTTGCTGCCATGTACTTAGCTTCTGTAGTGGACAAAGCAACCACAGGTTGTCACTTACGCATCCAACGAATTGTACCACCAAACATGGTGAACACATAGGCACTAGTGGATCTCATGTTGTCAATGTCACCTGCCCAATCAGAATCCACAAATCTGTGAATACAAACTGAATGTGGTGGTCCTGTAACATTACCATGATAGCATATGGAATACTCAAAAGTACCCCTCAAATATCTGAACACTCGCTTAACTGCATCCCAATGTACCTGTCCAGGATTAGCCATAAATTGACTAAGGACTCCCACTGCTTGGGCAATGTATGGCCTTGTGCAGACCATAACATACATTAAATTGCCAACAGCACTAGCATAAGGTACTCTGCTCATGTCCTCCACCTCACTAGGAGATTTTGGACAATCATTAACAGACAACTTTATCCCTAATGAAACAGGAACACACAATGGTCTACAATCTGACATGCTGAACCTATCCAACACGGTCTTCACATACTTACTCTGGCTTAACCAAAGTTTTATGTTAGCTCTGTCTCTTCTGATCTCCATTCCCAGAATGTACCTGGCTGCCCCAAGATTTTTCATCTCAAACTATGCTAACAACTGAGACTTCAAATTAGAAATCATATTCTTACCATTCCCAATCAACAACATATTGTCAAAATATTATGCAATAATGAGAATGCAATCATTGTCAAATTTGTAATACACACAATGATTAGATTTCGGTCTCAGAAATCTAATGGACAACACAAAGGCATCAAATTTCATATACCACATCCTAGGAGACTGCTTCAAACCATACAAAGACTTCTTTAACTTGCAAACCAAATTTTATTTACCTTTCTCTATGTAATACTCTGGCTGTTACATGTAAATCTTTTCCTCCAAATCACCATGAAGGAAAGCTGTCTTCACATCCATCTATTCTACCTCTAAGTCATAAGCAACTGCAAGAGATAACAAGAATCGAATGGATGTCAGCTTTGCAATGGGAGAGAAAATTTCACCATAATCAATTCCCTCCACTTATGAGTACCCCTTCGCAACTCTTCTAGCCTTGTACTTTTCAACATTGCCATCAGCACTGAATTTCTTCTTGAACACCCATTTGCATCCAACAGGTTTCTGTCCTTCAGGCAAAGGCACCAAGCCCCATGTTTTATTCTTCTCCAAAGAAGCCATCTCATCTTCCATGGCCTCCTTCTAGGAACCTGTATCTTTCATGCCCATAGCCTCTTTCACAGTTCTAGGCTCATCAGTGTTAGTAAGTAAAGAAAAAGCACAACTAGAATCAAGTAATGAGTAACCAAACCTATCAGGTTGCCTTCTCATTCATGTAGACCTCCTCAATGGCTGAGGTTGAGGTTCTGCTTCTTCTTCTGAGCTTTCAGAGCTTCTAGAGCTCTCCTCATCATCAGGTCTCACATGGTTTGTTAGTTCAGTATTCTTAGGGGTAGAAGGAAACTGAATCGCATGTTCTTTCTTTTCTGTCTATTCTGGCTATAGAACAACAGAAGAAGGTGTTAGCTCTTTAAAGATAACACTTTTGCTAGACAACACTTTTTTAGCCACATGATCCCAAAGCTTGTATCCTTCCACACTGACACCATAGCTAATGAAAATACATTTAACAGCCTTGTTCTCCAATTTAGACCATTTCTCCCTAGGCACATGTGCATATGCCTCACAACCAAAAATATGAATATGCCTAACTGAAGGCTTCTTACCAAACCACACCTCCATAGGTGTCTTACCAACAAGAGCTGATGTAGGAGACCTGTTTAACAGGTAGCAAGCAGTGGCAACAACTTTAGTCCAAAACTTTTGTTTGAGGCTTGCTCCACTAAGCATACTCCTAGCCTTCTCCATCAGTGTCCTGTTCATCCTCTTTGCAACTCCATTTTGTTGTGGGGTGTATGGAGTTGTCTTATTTCTTTCAATCCCTTGCTCTTTACAAAACTTATTGAACTCTGCCGAACAAAACTCACCACCATGGTCAGTTCTCAAACACTTAATCTTTTTACTAGTCTGATTTTTAGCAAAGGCTTTAAACTCGTTAAACTGACTAAAGACTTCAATCTTGCTTCTAATAAAATAAACCCATGCCCTTCTACTGTAATCATATATGAAAGATACAAAATATACAGATTTCAAAATCAAAGGAACATTAACAGGACAAAACACATCAGAATGAATAAGATCCAATACACTAGAAGACTTGTGAGAACTAGAGTAAAATAGAACATAGTTTTGCTTTCCATATACACAATGTTCACAAAAGTTAAACTCGAGATTACAATCATTTAACCCCTCAATGAGGTTTTTATTTTTCAGGGTTCTAAGACCCTTCTCACCAATGTGGCCATATCTCAAATGCCATAACATAGTCTTTTCAGTAGGAAGCTTAACTTCCAAAGCATGTGCACTACCATCAGAACTAGTTACAACAGATTTCTTCACTACTCATTCAGATGGTGGGGATGAAGTGACTGCAACTCTTTTCTTCAACTTAGAAGAACTATTGCACTATAAAGTGCATGCCTCTAGCTGAAACCGAGTACCTCTCCAAGTACCCTTCACAAGCACCATAGATCCTCTAGTCATCTTGCATCCATCCTTCAAAAAGACAACCTGCACACTTGCATCATTCAACATAGTTATAGAAAGTAGGTTCCGTGCTAGGCCTAGGATGTGCATAACCCCAGTGATTCCCTTCACTCATCCATCAGGAAATCAAATTGAGACTCTTCCACAACCAACAATCTTCAGATGAGAGTCATCACCTAGGTACACTTGCACCATCGAACTCTTCATACTTTGTGAACCAACTTCGATGCGAGGTCATGTAGAATGATGCACCAGAATGTATCAACCACACATCATCAGATGAATGGGTGGCTAGGGCTATGATGAAAGCATCACCATCATCTTGTGACTTGTCAGAATCTGAATCTAGGGCAATCTTCTTTTTCTTTTTCTTTTCCTCTTTGCATTCCTTTCAGAAATGCCCATATTTGCCATAGTTCCAACAAAGAGCCTTGGACTTTCCAAGAGATTTGGATCTCCCACAAGATTTGGATCTACCCTTTTCACCTTTCTTGTCCTTTTTCTTCCCTTTCTCTTTGGGTCTTCCATGAACCGCAAGAGCTTCTTTGGCTGACTCAGTTGTCTTTCTCCACATTTCTTCTAATAATAGCGAAGACCCCACATCTTCCTATTGATAACTGAGAGGGGAGGGTGAATCAGTTATCCTAATTATTTCTTCTTTCTAAACTTTCTTATTAATCAATGCAGCATTAATTCAAACAAGCAAACATTACCATGAAATGGAAAAACACATGACACAATATTTTTGACGTGGAAACCCTATTAAGGGAGAAAACCACGGGGTGATTAACCCAAAGATTATTCTCTGTTAGAAGAATAAGGAATTACAAAATGGCACTTGCCAATTAGGGCTCACTACCCGAGCACACTGCTCACAAGGAGGCACACTGCCTACAAAGAGACACACTATCTACAAAAGAATGTTATACAATACTTGAACTAACTGGAAGCATCCACATATGTTGGAGTTCAGTTCTGGTTAGGCTCAGTACACTGATCTGCTGCACTTCATCTTTCCTCTTCTCTTATGTTGCTTTCCTTTCACATACTGGATCTTTCTTACTGCTTTTTCTCTACTCTTCTCTTATTCACATATATCATCTCACAACAACACCTCTCACAACTAAAACCATTGTGTATATATATCCGCACAAGTAATTTCATCACCTTTCTAGTCGGCACCCGGAATAGTCAATCTTTTCACAAATTCTGATCTGTCGGCTGAATCCTAGCACATCAAGTAATGCGGATCAAGTATATGCTTGTAGAAATCATTAATCATGTCAGCTAAACATGATTCACACCTTCATAACCTTTAACACCATCAGTAACACATCAAGAAAATAGTCTGATGTTCTGTCATTCAGTTCTTCCTCTGTTCATACTGTCACTCAGGAATCCGGTACTCAACTATTCATATCTTTTTCCTCATCTATCACCGGAGGCTAAAACCTTGGAATATATCACTCAAGGTAGTACTCTTTACTTCCCCAAATCCACACTTTACCAAAATACTTCCTCTGAGAAATCTGGACCTGTCTGTCGGACCTTGCCACATGCTCTGTTCTTGTTTACTGGACCTCAACAATCTTCATTCTGACTTCCGATAGAGACACACCATGTCCTGCGGATGTGTGGGATGAACTTTGTTGCCATCATTGACAACAATCATGAATCCATATAGTGTCTCTTGCCAACAATCTCCCCCTTTGGCATTGATGGCAACACTTAGTAAAAAATGACTAAGTGTTTACACTATGCTCCCCCTTGGGTGATGCTCTATCTTTATATACATTTTCCGGAGCTCCCCCTTAGTTGGATTCCTCATTTTTCACTGCTCTTCACTCCCCCTTTGACATCAATGGCAAAGGGTAGGGTCCGCACACCAAAATTTTCAAAAATTTTACTATACTTAGCTGCATAGGTATATACATATGGCATACTTACATATACTTAAGTATGTCTGCAAAAGTTGTCTTCAACTGTACAACTTCTGTCACCCAACTCTGCTTCATCTTGTCCAAAATTGAGATATGCCCACTCAATAGGAATGCAAATGCATCTGCCCTTTTTAGATTTGTCGGATCATTTGTCTGGGCTGTGATTTGAGCTTCTGTTATGGCCTCATGCATGGCCTCTAGCTTAGGGACAATTAACCCCCTGAGCTCACTCAACCTGCTTATTCTATTTTTCCTTTCCTTCTCCAATTTCTTGATTTCACCTGACATTCTTGATTTGTTATAGAAGAAGAAAGAGGATCAAAACTTTGAGACAAGCTTAGTAGTGTGTCCTCTTGCTCTTTTATTTTCTTCTCAATATCCACTGTTACCTTGGACCAGGAGATACAAAATTTGTATATTTCACCGCCATCCTTAAGAGCATTTTCTAAGCTCTTTATCCCAATGTTCATGTTTCTCCTATCATTAATGGTCAAACCCTATACCTTGGAGAACCTTTTATCCAAAAACTCCTTCCGGACCTTTTCTTCAGCTAATTTTTCTAGAGAATCAAAATGTGTACTAACACTGCTGACTAAGGTTTTGAGATTACCAGAAGAGGAGGCTGTGGGATCTTTTTGAATCGATGGCATAATCTTTTCAAGCACTCCGGAAGCAGCTTCTATCAACTCACAGTCTTCCATATGAGACTTTAGGAGTTTTTCATTAGCCTTAGCATTTGCAAATGAAGCTATCTTCATTGTCTATACCGGAGAAAGAGAATCACAATTGAATGAACCTTGTAGAAGCTCCTGTTCATCAATCTCCATTGTTTCTTTGTTCAGGAATTCTTGGACAGTTTGTGCAATGTCTCTTGCCGAAGACAGATGTTTCTTCTCTTCTGCAGTCTTGGAGCTGTCCTTAGGAGTTTTCTCTCCTTCACTACTAGCAGTTGTGGTTTTCTCTACTAAGGTCTTCTCTCCTTCTACAACCTTAGCACTGTCATCTTCTTTTTCCTTCACCTCTGCTTCTTTCTCTTGTGATTTTTCTTCTCCTTTAGATCTGGAGACTATAGGGGAAACCGGAGGGGAAATGTTAGTCTGTTCGGGGCCCACCTCTTTTGATATTTTCTCAGGAGTTTCTTCTGCAACATTTGTAGTGGAGGGATCAGTACCCAAGTCCTCTATGATAGGAAGATTAAATCTTTTGAAGGTTTTCTGGAGAATCTCTTCAGCGTCCTTGACTACCTTGTCGGTCTCACCAAGCATAAGTTGATTCATCCTTGCTTTGCTCCTGAATTCATCCTTGCAGTCTTTGAATACCATGTTCATTGTTGTGGGATCAATTGAAGGATATAACTGAATAGCTATCTATTCTCGGATCTCAAGGTCTTTTTCCATGGCATTGGTCTTTCTCATTTCCAACTCCTTCTCTAGACTCTTAGGATTTAGAGAGATAATTTCAATAAAAGCTTTATTGTAAATGTTCAAAAACTTAACTGTGGCTTCCTCCAGAATCTTTTTATCTGCTTCATTATAATAATCATAGAATTCTGTTAAGGGTTGTAGGTTGCCATCCACAGTGACTACTTTTACTACATCATCTAAGGAGAGAGTAGGTTTTTCAATAAATTCCTCTTCCTTCTCTTCTTCTCCTTGACTGGATGATTTCTTCTTCTTCTTTAGTTTCCTGATCTCCTCATCTGATTCAGTTTCCTCTTCATCCTTTTGACTTGCATAAGCCCTTGTGGATTTTGTTTTTGATCTTTTCTCTCTTTTACCAGATGCTTAGACTTCTGGTTTTGAGCTTTTGGTTGTGACAGGTGCAGATCTTTTTGATGATCTAGTCCGGGTGGAGGTTTCTACCAGAGCACTTTCCTTGATTTTCTTTTCTGCCTCTTTCTTCTCTTCCTTAGCTCTTTCCATCCTTTTCTTGTGGGCATCAAGTGCCTCCTTTGAGATGCCAAGGCCTTGAGCAATATTTTCAACTTCTTTTCTCACCTTCCTTTTGATTTCTGGTTCTCTGAGTTCCACATGGATCTTTACACTCAGCTCCTCAAAGGTTCCAAACCTTTCTACCTTTGGATCTTTAGGTTGACTTAGCATGTGTTGAACATGTAGCTCCACAATCTGTTCATCCACTTCATACCCCATGGGCATGATCTAGACTGTCCTTGGTTCTATTGCCTCCATTAGGCATTGATCAGTCTCTACCATAAAGTAGACTGTGTCTTTGTATTTCTCAACAAGGGACTGGGGAATCCTTTCTCTTGTTTGCATCATGTTCTGAAAGTTCTTAAAGTATCCCCATAGAGCTGTCTTTCTTGCCTTTGCATCTCCAAGTTCATGCAAGTAATCTCTGATCTGGATAGCTACCGGTTTGTCATTTTCCCATACCCATCCATTTGATCTGGGAAGCTCATTCATGAAGTAGAAGAACAAACATAGTATTAGTCCTCCATATTTAAAGGAGTTCTTTTTGTCCTTCTTGATCTTCTGTATGTTTTCCATTAATTGGCTCAAGAGGAGTTCACAGAGATCATAATTTGCATTCTTTCTTAGCATCTCATAGGCCATGTATACTGCAGTTCCAGATACTGAATTCTCCCTACTGGAATGATATATCTTGTATCCTATTATCATAGATGCATACTTGATATCCGAGTCAGTAATATCTTCAATAGTCATTACCCTCTTATCAAATTTTGATCCGGTGGCCTCTATGACAATGTTGTTTTTGACAGATTTGAGGACAGGAATTCCTCCGGAGGAGTGTAAACCAGTTACTGCCCTAATTGCTTCCTTGGTGATTTTGCAAGGTCTGTTCAGCCATAGAAAGTTGTCATGTACCCTACTCAATACATACCGGACCCATTCATCTTCTTCAAAGCAGGGGAAATGAATGAACTGATCAAAGTGTTTTTCTCGGATGCCCTTATATTCTGGTTTAAGCTCAAAAGTATCATCTATCAATTGTTTGTGATAGATGTCTCTCAGTTTGAATTCCCCAAACTCTTCAATATTTGCATGTATGTAAACCCTAATGTCTTCTGTGTGCAAAACACCATGCGGAACACTGGAAAATGCACCTAGGGGTCCTACCTCCAAGGATTTGTATGGATGTTTCTTAAATGTAGGGCGAGGTCTATTAAAAATCTTTACAATATTCAGAGTACCCATTTTCAAGAGATTTGTAGTGAGATATTTGAAAACAGAAAATACCTTTTGCGCCTTTCAGTTTCACGGAGTTGGCTGGATTGATCTCTGGAAGTAATAGCTTCTGTAAGTGATCTTCGATGAACTCGAGGAATTTCGTTGCAGAGCTCCACTTTTCGTTTCTTCTTGAGTGTAGAATGAACAAGTGATTAATGAGAAACCCTTATATTGCTCCGTAGGCCCTAATATCAGATAGCAATAAATGCTCGACCTACATTATTCCAGTTTTTCCTTATTCGGGTGACTTGAAGAACTGGATCAACCCTAATCTTTAAACATCTTGCAGATCTTCCAAATCTTAACCACAGTTTGTTTTGATGTATCCCTTATGAATCCTTTAGTCCGCAATTCTTCTTGTGCCGGTTCCAGCACCAATTGACTGGCTCAGGGAATAAGGTTTTCTTTGTGTCTCCCCTTGAGCTAGAGCTCACTTTTCAGTTTCTAGAAAGAATATCAGCACCAGAGTCTGGTGCAGATCCAATCTCTACATTCTCAGTACTTTTCTTTACCCAAATCTTGCTCATCTCATTTTTAACTTCATCCGCATTCATCTTTTGTTTACCCTTATCTTGATTCTGATTATATACAGGACCTCTTTTGTCCTGATTCTTGCTTCTGCAGACTTTTGCATTATGACCGGACCTATTATAGATTTGGCAAACAACATTTCTTTGCATATTTGACTGATATCCTCTTGATCTGCACTGATTAGCCATATGACCTATTCGATTGCATGTAAAGCATCTACCATTGAATGATTTGTTCATTTGCATATTTCTGCATTCATAAGACTTGTGACCATACCTTTTGTAGTTAAAACATTGTCCGGAGAAGGATGAATTAGTTTGATTCACTCTCTTTCTGCACTGATTAGCTTTGTGACCAAAGTGATTGCAGCTGTGGCAGTATCCATTGAAGGATGGATATCTTTGAGCATTGGGCTGTCTTACCAGAGGTCTTCTAGGCTTGTTTCTTAGATTTTCTGATTCAAAATTCTTCTAACCAGATCCGGAGCTTTCTCCTTTCTCATATCCCAAACCACACTTGTCATCTGCCCTCTTTTGACTTCCAAGAAGAACTTCAAGTTGAGCAGAACTTATCTTGAATTTCTCTTTATATTCATTTGCTATTTGAAGATCCCTTTTGAGAGAGACAATTTGATCCTCAAGTTTTTCTTCATTATCTTTAGCATCTTCAAGATCAGATTCAAGATGTCTGATAATTCTATCCATCTGGTGGCAATCTTCTGATTTCTCTTTGAGAGATTGTCGTAGATTGTCTTCAGTTTTTCTTTTCTCTTCAATCTCTTGAGTAAACTTTATAACTCCTGATTCCATTTCATGTCTTACCATAATGACTTCTTTTGATAACTTTTCACATAACTTGGTTTTCTCATTCAGCTCTTCATTTGCATTACTTACTTCACCTTGTCTTGCTAATTGCTGAAGTAGCTCGTTTCTCTTTTTCATAGAGAGACTTAATTTGTCTTTTAGTTCTCTCATGAAATCATCAGCCTATTTGAGTCTTTCCTTTAATTCATTGACTTTAGATTTTGACTGTTCAAGATCCTCAAGGGCAGTCTTGAGTTGCTCCCTTAAACCATATGCATCCATTTGAACTCCCAGATCTTCCTCAAGCTGTTAGGCTCTGTTAGGAGGAACTTAGCTCTGATACTAATTATTGATAATTGAGAGGGGGGGTGAATCAGTTATCCTAATTATTTCTTCTTTCTAAACTTTCTTATTAATCAATGCAGCATTAATTCAAACAAGCAAACATTACCATGAAATGGAAAAACACATGAACAGTATTTTTGACGTGAAAACCCTATTAAAGGAGAAAACCACGGGGTGATTAACCCAAAGATTATTCTTTGTTAGAAGAATAAGGAATTACAAAATGGCACTTGCCAATTAGGGCTCACTGCCCAAGCACACTGCTCACAAGGAGGCACACTACCTACAAAGAGACACACTGTTTACAAAAGAATGTTATACAATACTTGAACTGATTGGAAGCATCCACATATGCTGGAGTTCAGTTCTGGTTAGGCTCAGTACACTGATCTGCTGCACTTCATCTTTCCTCTTCTCTTATGCTGCTTTCCTTTCACATACCAGATCTTTCTTACTGCTTCTACTCTGCTCTTCTCTTATTCACATATATCATCTCACAACAACACCTCTCACAACTAAAACCATTGTGTATATATATCCGCACAAGTAATTTCATCACCTTTCTAGTCGGCACCCGGAATAGTCAATCTTTTCACAAATTCTGATCTGTCGGTTGAATCCTAGCACATCAAGTAATGCGTATCAAGTATATGCTTGTAGAAATCATTAATCATGTTGGCCAAACATGATTCATGCCTTCATAACCTTTAACACCATTAGTAACACATCCAGAAAATAGTCTGATGTTCTGTCATTCAATTCTTCCTCTATTCATACTGTCACTCAAGAATCCGGTACTCAACTATTCATATCTTTTTCCTCATTTATCACTGGAGGCTAAAAACTTGGAATCTATCACTCAAGGTAGTACTCTTTACTTCCCCAAATCTGCACTTTACCAAAATACTTCCTCTGAGAAATCCAGACCTGTCTGTCAGACCTTGCCACATGCTCTGTTCTTGTTTACCAGACCTCAACAATCTTCATTCTGACTTCCGGTAGAGACACACCATGTCCTGTGGATGTGTAGGATGAACTTTGTTGCCATCAATGACAACAATCATGAATCCATATAGTGTCTCTTGCCAACACTTCCATCTTGAAGGTGGTAGTGGTGCTTCCGATGGCCATGACAAGATGATCCCACGAATCTGACAAAGAACAAAGCAGGGTCATACACCGATCCTCCTCCTCTATTTTCACACCCACAAATGTCAACTGTGCAACAAGCATGTTAAAAGCATTCATATGGTTTGCAATAGATCCTCCATCTTCCATCTCCAGAGAAAACAGCTTCTTTTTTAGAAAAATCTTGTTCACCAATGAATTGGCCTGATAAACATCACCCAGCTTCTTCCAAAGGTCTTTCATGCTCTTCTCCTCATGGACATTCAACAGGACAGAGTCAGTAGATAGAGTCTTATGAGACCCTTTGCCTTCTGATCTTTGAGGTCCCAATTAGCTTGTGACATTGTTGTAGGTTTTACACTGGATACAGTTTCCCATAGGTCACGATCAACAAGTAGATCTTCCATCTTGAGTTTCCACAACTTGAAATTAGTGCCATTAAATTTCTCCACCTTTAATCTTCCGAATGTGGTTACCATCTCCTTCCTGCAACAAGATACATAATACTTTGCACAAAGCTCCCACTCAACCTAAGATTAGCTCAAAAAACCCCTACCCAGTAGCTAGAACCAAAAACTGGCCAGGCTCTGATACCAACTGAAAGGAAGCTAGGCGTGCAGAAATTGCTTCCTACACTAATCTAATGAGGAGAGATGAGTGCAAATTTAATTTAATCTTTACAGTTATAGCTATATTAACCCACTAACATAGATATTGAAGCAAACACATATACAAGAATGTAAGATAGAAGAAGAGAGACACAAGATATACATGGATAAAACCCTTATGGGTGAAAAACCCCACACACCAAAACATAGCTCAAATGTATTCCTTAAACAATGAAGGTTACAATATAGTCACAAAGCCAATGCTCTTGCAGGAGTCTTCAACACTCATATCTAGAGATGATCCGGCAGCATAACAGTACCTGTCAATCACATAATACATCACCTCTCCAAAGCACCAGTTTATATAGAATATACAAGGTAAAAATGGCTCCACATTGAGATGGGCATCCAACGTGGCCTCATGGCCCAAAACCCACACCTATGGACACTTGTCCAACACTGTAGAATGTTCCTGACACTTGTCAAGTCACCCCATCCCAAAGAGGTCGCCTATTCCCAAAATGGGTAATGACAGATGCTCCTACGACTCTTACAACCGTCATAGTATCTATCATAGCTGTCATAACTTACAGTTGTAACAAAATCTATCATACACAGGCTATAAATAGCATATTCTCTTACAACATGTCATAATCCACCTTGGGGTGCCCAAAGATGCCTTTTTCAAAGATGCTTCTCGACACATGTCTTCACCTGTCATAGGATCTTCTATTTCTGACTCTTACATGTCATAACTTTGTCATAAGAATCTGTCATGACTATTTTGGTCAATATTCCCTTACACACATTCCAAGATACCAACACATGGTAAAATATTCCTACCACTAAGTGGGACGCCTATCTCCTCATGTGAGGACAAAATTACATGTGGTCATATGCCATGTAGGATGACACATCACTATGCCAACTCCCACAAGATGACAACATAGGATTTGCTTCCTAATTATACAATAGGCAATAAATAAATAAATACAATGAAATGATATAAGGAATTACCAAGGTTGAGACACCTTAATTCCCAATAGTTGTCATGTATTCATATAATTCCTTCGATACCTTATCTTTTGAACAATGACATAACTCCTTTAACTCTGATGTTGTTGTTGGCTTAGTATTTTCCTATGCTCTAGCTACTACCTCCTATGCCCATGCTCTAGTTTCCTTTTTCTTTGATTATGCTCCATTAACAACTAGATCAACATATGCTTAAATTTGTGCTTAATCTACTACTCCAATAGAAGAATCAACAACCTAATCAATTTCTCAATCTACTAGTGCTACCAAAGATTCTATTGCTAGATCATGAGCATTTGAAGAAATTCATCTTATCTTTAACTAGGCATTAATGCCTTCAACCACCTAGCCAAATCTCACTAACACAATTGAATTTTTGTTTGGATTCATAGTCAATGCAAGATTGAATTTTATAAATCTACGTCATGGAACCATGGTAAAGAATACTACTTTTCAAATTCATTATCATAGGCTTTCATGGGCTCAAGAACTACTTTTATCTTCATTAGACATCATGAACCAAATAAAAATTACCACATAGCCACCTCTTACTCATCTAGGCTTAGCATCAACTAATTGTCCACTCAAAGAAATGCATACTAGAAATAAATCCATATCTAGAATTTGAATTAATATTGTCATATAATATTCTTAGGTCTATATGAAAAATATATATTATACCAAGCCATGAAACCAAACATTCCTTTAAACTCTACTACATGAAAAGTTTAGGTCTACCAAATTTAGGCATCTCAGACTTCAAACTTTGATCATTAATAGTGTATACCCAAGATTTGGAATCAAAACAATGTGAAAATAATGAAAATCTAAGATCCCTATTCTAAGCCTATGAATAACTCATAGAACAATTAAGGAAGGAATGTAAACATAGAACATTTGTGTTCAATACAAATGGAACATTATACCATACTTGCTATAGGGATGTGCTCTTTGATGTTTGATTGATGTGGTTGCTCCATGGTTGTGCAAGATTTATGTAGCATGTACCTATACATTCTTCTTAATCCTCCTCCCTCTCTTGTTTAAGGATGAGGGTTGATTTATAGATGGTTGCATGATAGGATGGAGGGATGAGATTTGATTAGAATAGATGGCTAGGATTGGATGAGACCAATTAGGGAATGATTAGAAGCTTCTAGGGCAAGATAAAAGGATGGATGATTGAGGTTAAAGATGAATGGATGGTTGAGATTGAGTGAGAAGAATCAGGGAAAGGATGGTAGCTTCTAGAGCTTATCCCTATGTGAATGGCTAGGATTATAAGATGTAGTATGGAAATAGACGGTAGAAATATAAAGTTAGTTTTACTTTTGTGAGAGTGCCTAGGTTTAATGAACCTAGACAACCATTAGCTAGTGATGTGTCTTCTTGAAATTTTAAGTCATTTGTTTGTGGATAATGGATGAGAATGGGATTTGATTAGGATAAATGGAGGATTAGACTAGAATTTAGGACTTTTAGACTAATTAGTCAAATAATGAAATTAATTAATTAATTAGTGTAGAGGGATGTGGGAAATTAGTTTTAATTAAATAAATATAAATTGATGATGGATGATGCAAATGTTGTTAGGATGGTGTCAAAGTGTTGAAAGTGGTATTAGTGTTGTGATGTTTGATGTGTTGTTAAGATGTGGTCAATTTTAGGTGTCTAAAAATAGAAACCCTCAATAAAATTAGACAATATAATCATCTTAGGTTCATCAATCATTGGTCTTCTTATGACTTTTATCCTATAGGCCTACATTGTCAAGTTGGGATTGTTTCAACCAATGGTGGGAGCTCCTTCATATTTTATATTGTGAGAATTTGGAGACCTTGTTTGCCATAAGATTATAAAGATCAACAAGATGGACTTATTTATACTCTCTTCATAAAGATTGAAAGACCCAATTATTTGTTTAATGAGGAACAACTATTATTGGAGGAACTCTGCCATGTGGCAAGTTGAAAAATCCCTCCAACTCCCACCAATTGCTCAATTATGATTAAATTATGGTGCATACTAGACTTCAATGTCTTTGCTTATGGCATTCTCATTTTTGAGAAATGGCACATTGTGTCTTGTAAATAGGTTGCATACTTGCTCAATGGATACAACTACACTTCCTCAAAGAAAATACCAAGTTTCAAACTGGAGTGCAAGAAATTACATTACAATTTCTAGTGGTCCATAGGGGTTTTTTCTCCTTGTAGGAAAGAATAAACCTAGAAGCACATGTTAATCCATTAGGCACAAAGTTGAGTAGAGAGAAGAAAAATAACACCTTCTCAATGTAAAACTAGAACACCCATACACTACATCTACTCTTTCTATCCCAAACCCCACACTAAAAACTAAAGATTGGAGGACCAAAATGCTTCCATCACTACAACAGTATACCTCTGTTACAAACACATTGAAAAACAGAGAAACCTACTACCACAAAAGACTTTTTACTTAACTAAAATTGTAACAAACCTTACATTCAATAACCTACTTGAACAAGGCCATATATTGGCAAGGATAAATAACTACCCCTTCTTCTCACATGATTGACATGATTAGCTTTGAAATAACAACCATCCAAACAAATTACATGAAGAAAACATCATAAATTTTTACCTCCTTTCATCTTGATGCTCTTTTGGCTAAATGTTTGGTCTACAGTACCTCTCCACATGCTAATTTGAAATAATCAAGGGCTTGAAAATAACTTTGGAGAGATGAAGTTCTCACTCATGCTAAAAAATAAGCGTGTCCAATGACTTGATACTGCTAGTTGCACCCTCATGTTGTTGTTCACTTTTATTACTTTGGGAAATGCCAAAATTTAGCTTAAACTAGACTACACTCCCCAAACCAAATTTGAACCTTGTTGAAACTCCTTTCCAAATGCAAAATACCAAGTCTTTGTCTCTAAATGGAGACTCCTTAGCATTACAATAACTAGATTTTTCATGCATATTCTCATCCTCTTCAAGAAGGATAGATCTCTCTCATAGGATAGTATATGGGTCCATCTCATTTATGCTCATGAGTTCATCAACAACTATCTCATTAATACCTTCTTGCTCTCCCTCATGAGATACAATATTCTTTAAATTTGTGTTGTCATAACCATTTTCAACAAAACAAGGGAGCTCAAACAAATCAAGAACATCATCTTCTATAGGTCATTAAACAATATCTTTCCATAGGAGCTCCTTTGCTGAAGATAATGACTCTTCATCCTCATCTAGGTATTCACCAATTTCTATTATAGGTAGGAAACCATCAATAATCTCATCCCTAATCAATTGCTCAATGTTTGGTCTCTTGGAGTGCATGGATCTACGTCTCTCTTATGCAATGAGTTATTTGTGTTATAAAACAAGTCCCTTTTCTTCTATTCTGGCTCATGGAAGGCATGGGAAACCCTACCAAATGAATCAATTCCTAGAGGATTAATAATCATGCTTGAGTATACATCTTCTGATTGCACAAGATAAATACAATCTACTACAAGATTCAAATGGATGACAGTAATTTCTTCTTTCCTTTTCCACTTGGATAGGAATGTCAAAATTGGCACATTCATCACCTATTAAGAATACTTCATTTTGCACCACGAGATTAGAATCTTCAACCTTAGAGCTTCTTGGTAGTTGAGGAGAGCATGCATTAGGTTGAATGTGTTTCTTTAGGATAGGCTAAAAATTATTGCAGTCTCATAGGTCTGGATTTGGATATAGGATGATAAGGTGCCTAAAAGAATTATAGGTCAGGAGCTATTTTTTAAAATCTAGGCGAATAGGCAGAATATCAAAGTGAGTACTATTTTATATGACAATTTGAAAACTAGGATTTTTACTCTACCCACCTCATTTGGATTGGAATATTTAATAGGATGGAAGGTGGGTGGATTCAAGATGTATATGGGGTTATATTGGACAACTTAAGACCTAGGTTAGAAAATAGATGAAACAAGGAAGCTATAGACATAGGATCTATTTTTCTAGCCAATATGAGATCATGTTTAGCTTGGACAACTAGATCAAAGGCTTTAGGAAGGATCTCACCACCTAAAATTTTAATCGTCAAAGTTATTTTAGAATAAAGAGTTTTTAAATAATAGATAAATGCAAAACCTGGTGGAGGATGCACATCTATGTATATCCTTTCTCATGCCCTCTTGAATCTGGAGAGCCCACTATAAGTAAGATTAAAAAGATCAATGACATGGAATTTAGTTAATACTCTCTTCACAAAGCTTGAAACATATTGTCAGTTGCCTAATGAGGAATATCTACGATTGGCAGGACTCTACAAATGTTTCAAGCCACAAACTCCCTCTAGCTCTTGCTAACCATCTAATTATAATTAATTGACGTTGCAAATTGCTTCAATTCCTTTGCCTACATTATTTTCTTTCTAAAAAATGAGTTGCTTCTTGGAAATAAGTTGTGAACTTTCTCAATAAACATGACTATACTCCCTGAAGAAACTCTCCTTTCCTAATTTACACATGTTAAACACAAAACTAAGTTTCAAAGTACAGTGCAAGAAATTATTAATTCATAGATTAATTAATTCAACCCCTATTTTAATTTAAAAATTATTCTCCATGAAACAACTAGACTCATCACAGATCAATTTAAGTGGATGAATCCCATGATACCTCTAACACATAAGCAAGCCAAGTTGAAATACCGTAATAGTGCCCACTGATGTAAGCATATGATGATAATTGCTATTATAACTTGCAAAGAAATTCATTTTAAAGGTGTTAACCATAGGGATGATATTGATTCCCTCTTTTTGCATGAAAACACCCCCAATATGTTGATTTGATTTGAATGAATAATGGGGAGACATGAGTCCAAGTCATAATAGTGAAATGAAAGAGAAGATGGCCCAGAGAGACACATCAAGAGAAGGTGGCAAGTCAAATACAAACCCAATACCACCAACAAGTAATACACAGAGAAAGACAAAAACCCCCCAACCATATAAGCAAGCAATAACAAAATTAGGGAATGTTAGCCAAAGAGAGATGAAATGGCCTTCCCTCCTTGGCCCATGTATCCATCCATATAAGGCACAAAATGCAGGACATGCTAATAACGTGTGTACCAGAAAATTCAGGACAGGGATTTATGTAATAGAAATTGCTATGATTTCACTTGACATTTTCATCAGTCCAGCCTTTCTTGTCTCCTTTTAAATTTCTTTACTGGAGCAAAGATCCAAAGAATTAGTCATAATTATATTTGGTTATGGGAAGAAAAGACAAACACAAATTTAGTCATTACTATATACCATGTTTGCTTTTCTGAATAAACGACAAGACATAAAATGTCGAGCCAATTCTTTATGAGCTTAAAAGTTAGAGGGGCACTTTATTGCCTTCTGCATAATAATAATAATAATAATAATAATAATGAAGCCATGACTGTCATATTTTGACAGTCTTGTATTGAAAGTGAGATAATAAGCAATGATTTTTTCAAAAGCAATAATTGGTTGAGCGTGCATGGGATGTAACTCAAATGAATTACATTCGTGCATACCTATATGTGTTTTTACGTCGACATCTAAGGTGCAGATTCATTCCACACAGCTTGGACTGCATGTACACCGTCCATACAGTCTTTTTGACAGGACATTTGCACCAACTTAGGCAATTTCTTTTTACATCTGGTTATTCAGGTACTGATTTTTAAATCATTTTTAGTACCTCTGAGGTGATCCGTTAGTTTTGCCTTGAAATCTATGCAAAGAAAAATAATAATACACAATTTTTCTAATGTGTTATAATAAATAATAATAATTTTATAATATTCATTATTATATTATATTTAATTTGTGATTAGTCATGTCATATGGTAAAATGGCAAGTTTTGGGGGGAGTGAATCATTCTTAATACGACACTTATTCATCTCCCAAAAAAAGAGACAAAAAGAAAGAAAGGTATTTGCAGTTAGCTTAATAATTGTAATATGGAAAATTTCATACCCATGCCTTTTTTCTTTATGTTTTGGGTCCAATTTGATTGGAATGTCTTTTATGCAAGTTTACAAGAGGCATACCCTTACATATGAATTTGGTTCATGACATTATCCTAGCTCGTTTTGTCATCATATATCTTTAATAACTAGTTTTGATTTCTAGATTTTTTTTTTTGTATTGAATAAAATTGAAAATTACAAGAGAGAAGGTAGCCATTAAAGCGCTACATAGAAAATCAAACCTAACTATATACAAGAGTTTACATGACCAACATGTTCTAGATTTTCCAATTGTTTGTTCTTTATATGAATATAGATTTGAATTTTATACTTTTAAAATTCTAAATTCAACTTTAAATCTTGCCAACCTTTTCACTAGTCGTCGTGAGCCGACCGAGCACATGTTTGTGTAGATTTGTGTGCTATATTGTGTTTAAGGACATACACCATTCATTTTGAAATCGTCGAGGATTATGAAAAACATTGTCATAGAACATTCAAACACATCTATTGCAATATTATTAGAGGATACATCATCTTAGGTGTCCTTGCATGGTTACCTGTTTTCTTCCATCTTTGTTCATTATTGTTGAACTAGTCTTCCTAGGGGTTTGACTAAGGAGAACATGACCCTCACTTAGCAAGTTCCCAAACAATGTCTATAGACACCACCTCACTTCAAACATATGTACATTGGTCTAAGGTGAATCTACTATAGACATCCATTCCTCGCTAGTTTGCTTTCAATGTTCAGGGTTCAATTTCGTAGGGATGGCCATTAGTTCTTCAAGTCTAGATTTGAACTAGAATAAAGTATAGTCAATTTACAAATTTTGAGTTGCTCATTTAGAAACGTTTTCGATTTTCAACACATTGACAAAATAATTCCTCACATCTTTAACAACAAATTCCTTCCTCCAAAATCTAGCTAACTATCTAATTTAATTTATTTAAATTCCATAATTAATTATGTATTGATTATTCTAGTCACAACTCTATCATAGGTCAAATTTGTTTATCACTATGATTAATTAAATTACCTAGGATAAAAGGTGCTTTTGTTTATTACATTCCTACACAACCTAGGGTTTTGACCTTTAGGGGTTATCCTTCTTTTATTAGGGTTTTGAGGTCTATTTTTTGAAGATCCCCTTGGACTGTGCTTCCTTGCTTTACCTTTCTTTAGGGTTTTGTGCTTCATTACATCTAATCTTGCTTTCATTGCACCCTACCTACCCTCATTTTTTCCTCTAGGTTTTCATTTGTTGAATTATTTAGGAATCTTATAATTTTTTGATTTTATATCAAATCTTGCATCCGTTTTATATCATTTGGCCTTTAAGGATTTATTAGTCATTTGCAAGCCAAGGTCTCATTCATATGCCCATTTTCCTTTGAGAAGAAGTCCTCATTTAAATCCTCAAATTACCCAATATGGCAAGAATGGTTTTTTAATGATATTCCCTTGAGTACTACTAATGTTACTACTATTAAGCCTGAGGTTAAGGATTTTTATCATGATGGAAATTTAGAACAACCCAAGATTACACATGAGCTTGCTACTTTACATGAGTTGGATAGTCCTAAACATTAATAATTTTGGGTGAGTGCGAGATCATGATGGACCAAACAGTGGCAATGAAGAAAAAACTTGCTGGATGAAAAAGTGCAAACATTTAGACTAATATTTAGATTTGGATAGAAAGGGTGTTAATATTTATAGCTCAAATATGGATTCCCTCCAAAAATACCTTGGGATTACCTCATATTTAAGCAAGTGAGAGTCCCAAAACTTGCCAAAGAAACTTGCAAAACTACCCATTTAGTGATCCTGAAATTTTTCACAATTTCATCCTTGAAGCTGACAGACTTTTTTGTAACTAAATTTAATCAAATGAAAAGGGTTTATAGAGGAAGCTAGGGTGGGTGCAAAAAGATGGGGGGCCAAAAAGTGGCCAAATTCTTAAAACTTTTTAAAAAGCCATAACGCGAATATAACTCACTCGCGTTATAACGTGAGCGTGTTATTGTTTTCTTTGCATTTTTTTCTTTTTTGTAAAAGTTTGCCCAATGTTTAAGGGTTGAGGGTTTAATGGTTGAAGGATTAGGGTTTATGGCATACTATCGAGGGTAGAAGGTTTAGGGTTGAAGGTTTAGGGGATGAGGGTTGAGGATTTAGGAATGAGGGTTAAGGGATTAGGGTTTAAGGTATAGTGTCGAGGGTAGAGGGTTTAGGGTTTAAGGTTTAAGAGTTGAGGGGTGAGGCTTTAGGGATAGGGTTTAGGGTTTAAGTTATAGTGTCAAGGGTTGAGGGTTTAGGGATAGGGTTTAGGATTTAAGTTTTAAGGGTTGAGGATTTAGGGATAGGGTTTAGGGTTTAAGGTTAAATGAGAGACCTAGATGGCTAAGGACGGATGGAGAGGTAGACAAGGAGTGACTGAGAAACTTAGAAAGGGGAGAGGTAGAGGTGAGGGGGAGATAGAAGTGAGAGATACAGAGGTGAGGGGAGAGAGAATAAAATGAGAGAGTGAAGTTGACAACTTGAGGGAAAGATTGGTAAGGAGGAGGGAGACAGGTGGAGAGGAATGGAAATATCTAGAGAGCCCTAAGAGATATACAAGTGAGAGACCTACAACCTAGGGAGAGAGGGGTGAGAGAGATAGAGGAGAGATGGGAGTGAGGCAGATAGGGGAGGAGAGGGGTGGATAAGGGTTGAGGGTTTAAGGGTCAAGGGTTTAGGGTTTAAGGGTTGAGGGTTTAAGGGTTGAGGTATTAAGGGTCTAAGGGTTGAGGGATTAGGGTTTAAGGTATAGTGTCGAGGGTTGAGGGTTTATTGATAGTGTTTAGGGTTGAGGGTTGATGGATTAGGTTTTAATCCTAATCCCTTGACCATCAACCCTATCCCTAAACCTTCAACCCTAATCCCTCATCCCTAAACCCTAAACTCTATCACTATTCCTAAACCCTCAACCCTCGACACTATACCTTAAACCCTAATCCCTTATCCCTAAACCCTAAACACTATCCCTCAACCCTTAACCCTTAAAAATTAAACCCTAAAACCTATCCATATACCCTCGACGCTTAACACTATATTTTAAACCCCAATCCCTTAACCCTCAGCCCTAAAGCCTCAACCCTCAATCGTTAAACCTTCATCCCTAAACCCTATCTCTAATCCCTCAACCCTCGACACTATACCTTAAACCCTAATCCCTTATCCCTAAACCCTAAACACTATCCCTCAACCCTTAACCCTTAAAAATTAAACCCTAAAACCTATCCATATACCCTCGACGCTTAACACTATATTTTAAACCCCAATCCCTTAACCCTCAGCCCTAAAGCCTCAACCCTCAATCGTTAAACCTTCATCCCTAAACCCTATCTCTAATCCCTTGACCATCAACACTCTACTTTAACCCTCAACTCTCAACATTAAACCCTAATCCGTCAACCCTAAACCCTAATCCATCAACCCTAAACCCTAATCCTAAACCCTCAACCCTCAACACTATACCTTAAACCATAATCCCTCAACCCTAAACCCTAATCCATCAACCCTAAACCCTAAACCCTATTCCTAAACCCAACAAAACTTCTTTGCCTTATGTTAGGTTGTTAAACCCATCATTTTTGACACTCTTCTCTTAAAGATATTTGAGTTGCAAGAATATGTCAGAAATATGGCTATGAACTTTTTTAATGTTAGTAATGTTATATGGCATATTTTTCTGGCCCATCTGGGGTTCATTATGCCAATAGGTGTACACACTATGAGAAAAGCTTTGTGTATGGTACATCCACAGTGAGTAATTAACAGTTGAAATCAAAAGGATGATCATTATGAGAAAAGCTTTGCATTGGGGTACATCTATGTTTCTTGCTATCCACCCTGCACTTAGGGGAGGTATATTGTTATGAAATAGGCAAATAATCTCCCATTGTTTACTGGCTCTATCCACAAGAACTACTAAACTATACCTTAAACCCTAATCCCTCAACCCTAAACTTTCAACCCTAAACCCTATCCCTAATCCCTCTACCCTCAACACTCTACCTTAACCCTAATCCCTCGACCCTTAACCCTAAACGCTATCCCTAAAGCCTCAACCCTAAACCCTAATGCCTCAAGGTCCTAAACTCTAATCCCTTATCCCTAAACTCTAAATCCTATCCCTAAATGCTCAACCCTTAACCTTAAACCTTAATCACTCAATCCTTATCCACCCCTCTCCTCCCCTATCTGGCTCACTCCCACCTCTACCCTCCTCTACCCTCGATACTATACATACATACATATAGGCATACATAGATACATACATAGATACATACATACATACATACATACATACATACATACATACATACATATAGGCATACATACATACATGATTAATAGCCTTAAACATAAAAAAAATTAAGTTGAACATAACGCGCTTGCATAATTTAAAACATGAAAAATAACACAAACTTTTGTGGAAAAGGAAAAATGCAAAGAAAAGAATAACGCGAGTGCATTCTAACGCGAGCACGTTATAATGCGAGCGCATTATAACGCGCTTGCGTTATGTCTTTCTTTGGGAATCCCAAGCCTTGGGCTTAGCATTTGCTTTGGATTTCCAACCCGAAGGCTTGGAGTGCCTTTTGAACAGTAACAGACGTGTTTTTCCATATTCTTCAAGATTTTACATAATTTCGTTCGTGCTAACCCTCATATTTGCACGTGTTTCAAGATCAAACAAATCAAACACCTGGGTAATGTTAGGCTTTCTCTCAGCTATCTGATGATGTAATTCTTTTCACATTTTAACAATGTTAAGCTTTTCATCTTTAATTTCTTTTGTTTGTGTGTCCGTTTTTGGGCAAAAACCACTATTTGGTCTTTTTTTCATTGTAAATTAGCTATTCATTGAAATTTTAAAAAAATTACATATTTAGAAACTAGATTCCATTCTACAAATATTAAAAAAAGAAAAAAATAATTTTCGATTAGTTTTCAAAATTTATAGGGGTAGCACGGTCAAAATTCTATTTTTTAGGATGTGTCCACTTTGAAAATTAGTAAAAAATCAAATATTCATCAAAAAATTATCAGAAAAATTGGGCATAAACTACATGCTATTAGCTAATTTCTTACCAAAGCGATTTTAAAAATACCAAAAAAAAGTTGACCTTTTGAGGGAGCCACAAAACATGCTATGTTATGTTTTTTTGACAGAAACAACACCAATTTCTGTGGCTCCCTCTTTTGAACCCCTTAATCTATGCCATTTTTTTTAAAAAATAGTAGTTTAGAAAGTAGACTCGGAGCACTACGAACATTGTTTTGGTTGTATCTCCAAATTTTGAGTGTAACTATGCTCAATTTCTCATCCAAGGCCAGTATTTCCTGATTTCAGAAAAAAAGTGGCCACTTAAGACCTCTTTTTGGTCCCCCATCTTCCTGCACTTACCCACTATTAAGATTCTAAAAATATAATATATGCCTCATAATAATTTTAATAGGTAATTATTATTAATTTTCTACATACGCTATGTTTGATTTCCTGATAGATATACATATTGAAAAGCATCCATAACTTTCAACATATTAATCCTTTTTGAAATACAAAAGATGTGTCATATTCTAGAACTTATTGGGTATACATTAAAATTTAAATTTTTTGATTTTCAAATATTTTTGACCAAGTTAGGTTGGCTGGAAAATTATTTTTTATTATTTTAAAAAAGTCAGTAAAAAATTCATAAATAATTATTTATTTACTTAAAAAATTCAAAAAAATATGCGTCACATCCGCTCGTGTCTTTTACTTAAATCCAAATAATGGAGCAAAAATATTATCTTTTTCTCATACTTAGGTTGGTTGGAATGACACATACTTTTTACATTTTTCTGAAAATTTTAGTAGTGCTTCATTGAAATATACAATTTTCACCAAACTATTTTAAAAAAATTTCAAAGAAAAAGTAGTAGCCCATAAACTACATTCAATTTATTACAACTTTTGTTACTATCTTATTTCTAGATTATATAGATAACTCATTCAATTTTTGACATGAAGTTACTTAAGTTTGTTTTTCACATTTACATTGCCACTTAGGGGTAGTGTTTGGCCCATCATGATCCTGCACTCACCCTTTTATACATGAGCTTACTAGTTTATACTAGGTACAAAGTCTTAAACATTTAGTTTAGATATTTCGTGACTTGTTGCTTATTAATCCATTTGGATTGGAAGTGCTTCAAGGCATTAATGCTAAGGTTACTCTTGATTATTTGAATGGTGCATCCTCCTCATAGTTCCTCCTAGTTTTGTTTATTTTCGTATGCCTCTTCCTTCCATCCATCCCCTACCATGTTGGACATCATTATTTTTCCCTCTTTCCATCTTGAGTTTATGCATCTTCTCCTCCTTCCTCCCATCCCACTACTATTTTGGCTACTTTCTATGCTATTCCTACTAGTACCATGACTATGAATGGTCCTACTATTTCTTCTACCATCTCCACTTCCACCAATAGTGTTGCCTCTTCTTCTCACCCTTCTAGGGCCATCCCTACCTCCATTATTACTATCCCTCATTCTATTTCTTGTTCCATTCCTAGAGCCATATTTCATTCAATACCCTCTTTTGTATCGTATTCTATACCACATTCCACTTGTCCTATGATGGTCATGTATATGCCTTACCACTCTCTCTTTTATCTACCCATCTAATCCAACATTTTGTGTCACATATTCTTACTACCACCATCTCTACTTCTACCTTGGATACACTCATTCAAAAGATAGATATAGTATAGTATAAAATTGATACCATGCCTAATATTCAAGATAAAGATGAATATGTGGAAGTACAACATACACCACTTGCATTTGAGATTATTACTTATCCCTTACCTAGTGGTTTTGTGGCAACTCAAGTTGAGATGTATACTTGTATTTAGGTGATCTAATACATGTTGTGGCCTCCACATCACACGCCTAGTTTTTTCAAAATTGGGGCTCCTTTTTGCTTGTTTTAGTCTTCTTTAAATTGTTGCATCTTTAGTCTAAGCAAGGTCAATTTTGGGGGTTGCATTATTTCAATTTATTTTGTGTATTTTGTGTCAATGTTGTTTATTTAAGGTTTTAGGTTTACAAATGAGTGTAAAAAGGATCTTGTTGTGATGTTCTATACTTGTGGCTTCATCAAGGAACATGAAATTAAGGATCAATTAAATTTCTCTATGTCCTAGAGTCTAGACTTACTTCCCTAAAAAAATTAGACTTTACTTATGTTTTTATAATTCACAAGTTTGAGTTTAGAGTTTGAACCCTAAACTCCCATCACATCAGACCTCAAATTTGAATTTGCAAACTTATATGTAGGTCTCCTTCAAAAACCGAAGTCCCAAACTTCCTTTGCATAGGATTTATCATGCCAATTTACAAAGCAATGTAAACTAACATTAATACTTCAAGCCTCTAACTACTTGTCCTTCAAACCTCTCCTCATGATTTACAATAACATGTAACTTGGTGTCGAGATCTCGAATGCCAAGTTTGGTAAATAATTAATGCCCACATGAAAATCAACCTTTTACCTCCCACGCCTCTTCACCTTTCCTCATTTTGGGTGAATTCAGAGTATCTCAGGGATTGTTGGACCACCATTGATTGTTCACCTTCTATGTATTCAAACCACCTATCTCAATGTTTTCTTCATTTGGCACTTTGTCTCTGCATCATCCTCTAAGTTTTGCTCTAGCATTTTATCCTTTTGTATTTTTTTTACTACGATAACTAGGGTTTTGAAAGAGCATTAGGGATTTGTAGTTTGTGTTTTATTTAATTTATTTTCAATTTATATCTCACTCGTTTGATCTTGATCAAAGATGGCATATTAGTTTATCAAACATTAATCTAGATAAATCCTAAATGTTATGTTCATTATTTCAATCTTTTAGAATAAGCTTTTGCAAGGGTTTTCATTTTTTTAATAAGTGTGCCACAAATTCATATTTCCTTAGATGTTTAATGAATCAAAGTCTCAAGTGTCTAAAATAATGCAATAAATGCAAAATCTTAAATTTCCCCTTAGTAAAATATCAATTTTTGGTCAAATGTAGAAGAGTTGTTGGTGCAGGAGCACCTCTTCAAAACAAAGACTAGGTCTAAATATAGTATGTTTCATACATTATGATGTAATAAGGTCCATATGACCAATTCCTATGTTTGTTAGTCAATCTAGGTTTTTGTGCAGTTAGTTAGAAGTTTGTTATGCTAGCTGTCTTCTCCAAGCCATTTGGAAGTCTCCCAGCCGCTTGGAATCAAGTCTGTACTACTCTTGTTGAGTAGTTAATTATAAGCCTAGCTCAAATCCTTTAGCAGAGAATGCATCGAATAGTCAGTTGTAGAGTTTTTGGTATTATTGAAGTTGGTCGTGAAACTGAACAGAGTAATTGCTTATATTTTCTGCAATAAGAATCAAGAAGATCCTGTTGATATCGTTTTACTGTGTACTTGATTTTCTTGGTCTGGCAGGCAGGATGGATTCACTTATCCATTCCACTGGTTAATTCTCTGAATCGGTGGAATGGCCATGTACAGTAGTTTAGATTTCTTTTCTATTTTTCTGTTTATGCATTTCATGTTTTTGGGATCAAGTTACAGCATACAATGATTTACCCTAGCATCCTCATGTGCTAGGTTTTGAAGCTTGAAATCTAAGTTAAGATTGCTAAGGAAACAAATCAGATCGATCCTAGGGTTTCCAGTGTGAAAATTGTGAAGTTTTACGAGTTTTGTTTTGAGATACATTTGATGTATATACAATGTTTTTATGTCGCATACAATCCATGAGTATATTGCATTTATATTTTGTGAGTATATCGCTTTGGGATAATCGCTGTTGTATGTTGAAACATACAAGCCTTCGCAGATACAAAGGAGAGAGAAACCCTTGATGCATACAAAAAGGTCAACGGCGGAGTCAAAGGTACAATCGTCAAAGAGGATATCTTGCATAATGCATATCGGGCTTTGTATGTTTACAAAGTGTGTCGGGATATGCAACTTTTGAGTATGTCTTTTGTATACAGTTTGTGTGTATACTACAGTTGCATGGTTGTGAGTATCTATCAAATGCATGTTTAAATTTCATGTTGGAAATATACAAGGCCATATATATACAATTTATGTATATACTGCAAATGTATATTGGATGAAATGAATGTGTATATCCCTCTTGTATGTGAAGACAGTTCCTGTGTATCCGTCAGTTGCATGTTGGGGTTGTATGTGGTGGATGTACATTACAAAGGTACATCGGGTTGACACAAAGAAATCAACGGTCAACCTTCCCCGAAAGCTATTCTGAAGGCATATTCGATGAATGCATAATTTGCGTTGTATATTTGAATGTATATTGAAATATACATTCCACAGATACAACGGATTGATACAAGGGAGTCAGCACCAGTCAAAGGGTCCGTTGCATGTTTCGATTTGTATCTGGCGTTTGTATATTACAAATATACAACGCACATATACATTGTGCGCAGATACAAAGTGCGATCGACAGAAACGGTAAGCAGAACCGGCGATAGAAGTTCAACTGAAGGATATCGCGATTATAAATTGCAGATGTATGTTTGAATGCATATTTGGGAAATGTATCTTGTGATAGATACAAGCGGTGTAAATGTACATTGGGGTGATCGTTTATAAAGTGATAAGGAAATACAAGTACATCAGTTAATGTACATTCAAAGGTAATTGTATATTTTGATATACAAAGGTAAATGTATGTTTTGACATACATAGAAGAGTGTATGTTGGGTAGATAGTTTGGCGCCCATTTTTCAAATGCTTCCGCCAGCAGCTCTGCATCAGTTCTATTCTAAATTTTTGAGTCAAGCGAGTTAAATTTGTAAGAAGAGAAATGACCTCCAAGATATAAAGTCATGAAACTAATACTTTTGGGCCATGATGAAAATATGTTCAAACCCCCAGTTGTCTTGGATTTGGAATCTGTGAGTAGGGAAATTTTAAAGAATTCCTTGAACTTTGAGATCTAGAATCTTGGACTTTATTTATAACCAAAAGTTATAATGTGCAAACTAGAGCTTAAACCTTGAAATATGCAACTTGAGTTTCATTGCATTGAACTTTAGAATCAAATAAGCTTTGAATCCTAAGTCGTAACATCTCAAATTTTGGGACAAAGACTGTACATATGGAACATGTAGAGTAAATCTCAAACTTTGAGGTTAAATGAACTTGGATTTATAGACTTAAATTATATTTAACAACAAAGTTGAACTCTTGAAAAATTTCCTATAAGTCTAAAATCTGAACCACAAGGCATGCCCAACTTGGACTTTGGGTTAAAAATACAAATAAAAAATAAAATTACAAATTGTAAATTCCCTCTAGAGTTCAAAATCTAAGACCCAATTCCTCCAAACTTGATTCATATCCCTTTGGACCTTATTGGTTTAGAATGTTAAGATTTGCATGATGAAAGTAGATGTTGAGACCCGAGCCTTTGCTAATTCAAACTCAAAAATGAAATTTCAAACATGTAAATTGTATATGGGATGTCAAACCCTAAATCGTGTTCACAATAGACCCCTCAACCTCATTTTCATAATGTAAACATGCCAATTAATCTTGAATATTTGATTCTTATGTTATTAGATTATCAAGTCCAATTTGTATACTTGTAGATTAGTGGATAAGGTCTAAAATTCTTATGGTTTGACCTATAAACCCAAAATTATTTAGAATTAGGACCTTTAAAATTTCAAACTCGCAATGAAACATTGGAATATCATTAATGACATACATAGGGTTAAATTTTTCCACTATTCCTAAAACATAAAATTTTCTCAATACTAAAACACATTCTACCTCTCGAAGGATATTTGAAGGAGAATGATTTCACCAGTCAAGATGAAGTATGAATTCAAGGGTGTCATCCCATTGTTGAAGATATTAACTAGACTTACCAATATTACTAACACAAATTTAAGACACATTGGATTAGATGCATTTGTCATCCTATTGACAGTGATTTAACATTGATTCTTGCATAGTGAATCTAATAGTCTTCCATATTGATCTACATGAAATCATTTTGCGTGTGATATGCATGCCATCCTATTCCCATGCAATTGTTTTTGGTGATAGTACCTGTATATGGCATGTTTGACACACTTGACAGTGATATTTTTTTCAAACTACTATATGTTCCAGTCTGATCACAATGATTTGCTTTTAGTTGCTAGGGCACAAAAATTAAATTCAACTGGTCTAGTCCAAGCTGCAACCTTCCCAATAATCATTCAATCTATTGATTTCATGATGACCTATGCCAAATTTTACAATAAGAACTGAGGGTAATGCAATGTTACTAATATATCCACAATACATTGAAGAAATGTTAGATCTCCCTATTAGAGAAGAATACTATAGACTCCTAAAAATATCTTGACCCTTTAACCAATTTTCTATATCCTTGCATTACCAACCTAACCATTTCACCAATTGATTAAATAAAATCATAATTATTTAATTAATTAATCCTACATCATCCCTGACCATCCATCCTTGACCATCCATCATCAATTTACCCTTAGTCCTGAATTAATTTAATTAAATCAGCACTATACCTTACTACTTCATCTTAATTAATTAAATAAATACGTTAAATATTTATTTGGCTAATTTGTCGACTTCCCTAAACCTGATTAATGAGATAAAACTGTTACAAGTATGTTCTATCGGTGTTGTCATTGATGTCAACAAGCTTGTGTTGTCATTGGTGTCAACTGTGTCAAGAGTATGAGTTAAGAAATGATGCAAGAGTATGAGTAGTTTGAGTATGAGTTAATAAATGATGAAAGAGTATGAGTAGTTTGTGTTGAGTAGAGATCAGAGATAAGGTTGAGCAAAGATGAGGATGTTGCAATGATATGCGTTATTTGATTAAGTTGCCTTGTTGAAGGTGATTTGATTGCATTGTAGAGGTACTAAAGATGTTAGGAATATGCTTCTGTTGGTTGGTTTCCAAGTGCTTTTGAGAAAATTTTATTAATAAAGGAAACAATGTGTTGAGGATGTGTTCTAGCTTAATAGAGTAGTGTTCAGGTGTTTCTTTGCATTTCTTATTGAAGATCTCTTGTGTGGTTTGGATATGTTGTTTAGAGGTGCTTAGAGATAATATATTCCAAATTTGGTGCTCTGGTTCATTGTGTATATAAATTTGTGTTCACCAATGTGTGGACTATGTTTCTGAGTTGTGCAGAGGTGTTTGGGAGAAACTATTTTGCTCCGCATTTCTCTGCAGATTTGTTTCTGGCTTTGCAGTTCTAGATTTATGTTTATAAGGTCTATATCTTTGTTTAATTCAAGTGATTCATGGTTTGGTGCTTAGCAAGTCCATTTCTTGAGATATAGTTGATGATAGAGTAATCTAAGTGCTTCGGTGTAAACTTTCTTCAGGTGAAAGTGTTGGAGTACTTGACAACACTGAGAGGGGGGGTGAATTAGTGTTGTAGAGAAACAACTTAAATTATTTTTTATCCCAAACTTTCAAAAACATGAAATGATTGTAGAATAAATCTTTACTGATGTAAGAGATTGTAAAATAAAAAACTAAAGCATACAAACATTATAAACAGAGTGACCCATGCAACAAAGAAACCATAAGACAAAGTTTTGAGGAGTGGAAAACCCTCATGAGGTAGAAAAATGACTCATAAATGCCTCACTCGCTTATTGAAAAAAAAAAACACTTATTACAATGCCTCACTGGCCTTCTTGTCTCACTGACTTGCATTAATGCCTCACTGGCTTATACATTTCACTGCCTCACTGGCATATCACAATCAAATACAATGAAGAATATGAATCAATACAGAGGTTTAATATGTTCCTCTACATTCTAATCCTTTACTGTCTCATTATTTGAGACTCAAGAATTAACTACACAACAGCTCAAGAATATCCTTTTCAACACACTGATATAATCTTAATGATAGTGAAATAAACACTCATCATCAACATCACACCAAATGTTTACAATCCATGTCATTTTATATATTTTTCACAAAACCTTCCTTCTTTCATGAAACAGTTTAAACTTGTAATTGAAACACTTCAACTGTCTCTTATAGTTTTCAACTACAACAGTATTCATCAGGAGAGTATCGTCGAATAGACCCATATGGAAGAATGTAGAAAGGTCACAACGATTTTTGAAGATATTTCAACCTTTAATCAAATACCTTTTATAACACTTGTGGTTACAAAAAGAAACCTTAACCACAACAAAAACTTTATTAACAAAATAGGTCATATGCTATTCTATTTAGAGAATGAAAACTATTTCCAAGAAAGTTTTATGAAACCCTAACACCAAATGCATGTGGGTGGAAAAACTTTCTCAACCCTTAACCATTGAGTTTGCCAATGATGCAAACCCTAATCACAGTTTTTTATTTATATAACTGTTTTAGTTTCTAGCAAAAGATAAATGCATTTATGGATCCAAATTGAAAGTCTTTAACTCATAACTGAAACCCAGGTTATAGTTCAAACTGGCATGGCTTGGGAGATAAACCCTCACAGTCAACAAAGAAACAATAGAGTTCATTTTTCCTTTTGCACATAGACTATTTACCAACCTTTTTAAAACCAAACAGTCACCATTTTATTGGATCAAAGAATTCACATGAGAAATCAAGGAAAGATATCACCTGTGTGATGTCGACTAATAGCTAAACTATGTAACAGTCAAGCTCACCTTGCTAAAGCTCACTGTAGCTTGAGCAAAGTCAAATCCATGAGATCCCTTTCACCATAATAACTAAATCTTGCAATATCCTTCATAAAGGAGAAAACCCTAGGTTGAGAGACATAATGTCTCTAAATTCGACCTTATCAAATGAAGGCTCAAACAAAACATTTTTTGCATCATATGCTCTATTAACCTCCTGAGACGATATGCCCTAAAAGGTCTGGTCACAAAGAACTATTCTCACAACCTTTTAATTTGTTTAAGAAAGCTTGATACATGCTGGGCAGGTTACAACTTAAATTCCCTAATAAAGCTTTTTGTTTATCATTGATTTAAAAAAGAAAAACCTTTTATAAATCAAATGAAGATACTCATATGATGTTTCCTTATTGACAATAATCACATCAAAAATGACATTTTAAATGAAAACCTTGGCTTTGTCTCTTGCTTAAAAATTAAAATGAAACATCATAGCAATAATGCCCACTAAAATGTCAGCAACCACAACCACAAGACCACTGCAATTGTATACCAAGTCAACCAAATATTGCCAACTGATATGAAACCAATCACAAATCAAAAACCTCTACTAACTGAGTACCAACTAATATGAAATCAATACAGCTGGATATGAAACCAAACAAACTATAGAGCATGTGAATATGACAACAAAGATACCATGGATACCATAGTCATAGCATGTGAATGTAACATCAAGGATACCATATCTTAGCCAACTGTCCAACTATCATATGCCAAGAACCATGAGAGTATGTGATTGACATCAAGGACAACAACTGAGAGGGCAAAAAACTCCCCCTTTGTCCTTGAGGGAAAAACACAACTCTCACTTCCTCTTTTTGCACCAAAGACAAAGGGAGAAAGAAGTGTGCCAATGCCTCAACCATAAGCTAGCATGTTATAGAGAGAAATAATAAGAAAAAATAGGAAATTTAAAGCATACCATAACTATCCAAGGGAGCATAAATCATCCAGAATGGCTAGAAACACAACTACACTGTCAGCATCAAAGAAAATGAGCATATAAAGGAGCATGTATCATAGCCAGGACAACAACTAAAAAAGCTTAAACATGAGAGACAACAAAACCAAAGATAAGAGAATTGTCATCTAAATAGAGTAGAACACCACTGTCACCATCATCAAGAACCAACTAAAAGCATCATAATGCACAACATATATCAATGATAAAGTATTAAGAAATGTAGTCATGTTTCAACAACATCAAAGCACCAGGATAACATCTGAATATACCTATATACCAATGTATCAATGTATCAACCAAACAAATACCAACTGCTAAAATATAGCCATGATACAGTTTAACATGAGAAGAGATCACAAGAGAGTGAATGCTGGTAATCACTTATCACATTAATGTATCAACTGACACATTAGGGATGAAAAATATGCAAAGAAGCTCCCTCTAAGACCAAGATCTAAGTTGAATCAGTTTAGAGAGTCAAGAGAGAAGATACCAAGTCTATTTGTCAGCCCTTCAAATGCTTCTTTTGGAAGTGGCTTAGTGAAAATATCAGCCACTTGGTCACATGAAGATACATATTCCAGAGTAATTTCATTTGACAAAAGTTTTTCTCTTAAGAAATGATAATGAATGTCAATATGCTTTGTTTGAGAATACATTACAAGATTCTTAGAAATGTTTATTGTGCTAGTATTATCACATAGAATCCGAACAGGTTTAGAAACCTCAACCTGAATGTCTTTCAAAGTCTGAATCATCCATAACACTTGTGTGTAACAAGTTGCAGCAGCAATTTATTCTGCTTCAACAGTTGATAATGACACAAAACCCTGTTTCTTTTTGTGCCAGGCTACCAATCTTCCACCTAGGAAGAATGCACCTCTAGAAGTACTTTTCCTATCATCAATGATGCCTGCCCAATCAACATCAGTGAAAGCTACTAAAGATAAATCATTGTGTCTTGGATACCACAGCCCATAGTCAATAGTGCCTTTAATATACCCAAAAATCCTTTTAACAACATTTAAATGTGATTATTTAGGTGTAGATGGAAATCTAGCAGCCAAGCATACAACCTGCATAATGTCAGGTCTTGTTGCTGTCAAATATAACAAGCTACCAATCATTGATCTGAACAAAGTATGATCTATATCAGGCAAATCAACATTTTTACCCAATCTACAACCAACTTCCATAGGTGTGCCAACTAGTTTGCACTTATCCATTTGAAACCTTTTTAGCATCTCTTTAACATATTTCATTTGAGATATAAAGATGCCTTTTGTGAGTTGTGAAACTTGTAAACCAAGAAAGAAAGAAAGCTCACCAAGCATTGACATTTCAAACTTAGATTGCATGACTTTTGGAAAAGTAGAGCATAGTTCATCATTATTGCTGCCAAAGATAATATCATCTACATACACAACAATAACTAGTATGCTATCACTGTTGGTCATGTAGTATAGGTTACTGTCCAATCCTCCCTTTTTGAGGCCTTGATCTTGTAAATGTTTGTCAAGCTTAGAATACCAAGCTCGAGGAGCTTGTTTTAGACCATAAAGTACCCTTTTTAGCCTATATACATGATTTTCTTTTCCAACACATACAAACCCTTCAGGTTGTTCCATGTAAACTTCCTCTTCAAGATCAGCATTTAGAAATGTTGTTTTAATATCTATTTGAAAAACTTTTAAATTCTTATAAACAGAAAAAGCAAGTAAGATTCTTATTGCCTCAAGTCTAGCTACAGGGGCAAAAGTTTCATCAAAATCAATACCCTCATTCTGAGAGTATCCTTTATAGACTAATCTTGCCTTATTTCTGACAACATTCCCTTGACCATCAAGTTTGTTTCTAAAAACCCACTTGGTACCAATAAAATTTTTATCCTTGGGTCTAGGAACTAACTCCCATGTTTTATTTTTCTCAATCTGTTCTAATTCTTCCTTCATAACATTAATCCACGATTCATCTTTACTAGCTTCAACATAAGTTTTAGGCTCAAATTGAGAAAGTAAATAAAGATGTACCTATTCACTTGCATTTGCAAGCTTCCTTCTTGTTTGAACTCCTACAGATTTATCTCCAATAATCTTCCCTTGAGGATGATTCTTTTGAACAGACTTAGGAGTCTTAGATGTTGATACCCCAGGTGCAGTAGGTGCACTCACTAGATTTTCTTCCTCTCCTTTTTGATTTTTCCTCCTTTTCAAATGGTTGAACCTCTTCCTTATCTTCATCCTACTGTTTAAATGGCTGCAAAACTTCATCAACCTTCACATTAGTGCTTTCAACCATTTTTCTTAGTCTTTTATTGAAACATTTATAAGCTTTACTATGAGTGAAGTAACCTAAGAAGATATCTTCATCACAGAGAGATTCAAAACTTCCTAAAATTTCATCATCTCTCTTAATGAAACATTTACTGCCAAAAATTCTAAAATATATTCAACATTTGCAAGTCTACCATACCATAATTCATAAGGAGTATAGTTAATTTTTACCCTTAACTGTACTATGTTCAAGGTATAGAATATTGTATGAACAACCTCTTTCCAGTAGACATTTGGTAGATTTGCATCATGCAACATAGTTCTGGCCATTTCCTTCACAGTTCTATTTTTCCTCTCAACAACACCATTTTGTTGTGGTATTCTAGAGGTTGAATATTGCCTCTTGATTCCATGTTCTTCACAATAATCAATAAAATCTTGTGAGGTATATTCCCCACCTTTATCAAACCTAAGGCATTTTATTTTCATGTTTGATTCCCTTTCTACCATCTTTCTAAAAATTTTAAATCTGTTGAAGGCTTCAGATTTATGTTTCAAAAATGTAACCCAAATCATTCTGGTGTAATCATCTATGAAAAAGCATGAAATAACATTCACCATTTAAAGAGCTAGTCCTTGTTGGACTAAATAAATCAGAATGAACCAATTGCAAAGGTTGAGTAAAAGAATATTCTTTGGGTTTGAAAGTTACCCTGGTTTGTTTACCTTCTTGGCACTCCTTGCAGGTACTATTGTTGGGCTTTGAAATGACAGGCATATTTCTAACATTTTGGTTCTTGTTGATCTTAACCAGATTATCATAATTGATGTGTCCTAGTCTTCAATGCCACAGTTGGCTTTCTTCTACTTGGCTCATGAAGCACACATGTCCATATTTGCTATTGCTTGAAGTCTCATGAAGATTATAAATGTTGCCTTTAGTCCTTAGACCAGCTGCAACAACCTTCCCATATCTTTTCTTGATTTCACAACCTTGTGCACTAAAAGTTACTGTGAAACCATTATCACATATCTAACTCACACTCAGCAAATTATGAGTCAAACCTTCTACATAGTAAACATCATGTAGATGAATATCATTATCAAGCAAAATAGTACCTATATCTTTGATCTGAACACAAAAGTCATTACCAAACTTGACATAACCACCAAATAAATCCTCATATTTAACAAATTTGCTTCTATCACTAGTCATATGATGAGAGCAACCATTGTCAATGACCCACACATCTTTCTTTTGGGCATGAAAGACTATTTGAACAAACATCACATCAGCCTTTTAACATTTTGTTTCATTCTCCAAATCAACTTAGTCTTTTTAGCATTAGGAGATGTCTTAGATTAAGCATTAGACTGTATATCAAAAATAGATTTGCAAAATCTTGCTATGTGGCCAAGATTTCCACAAGTAAAACATTTCAATTTGTTCAAAAACTTAAACAGATTTCCATCAACAAAACTAGGCTTACTTCTAGATAAAAATCTACATTCATTTGCCTTGTGTCCATATTGATTACAATTAAAATAGTAGCAAAAAAACTATAGGATTGAATCTAAGAGGATTACCTCTTTTTGCAATGGACTTTCAGCAGCAATGAACCCATCATTGTTAGAATTTGAACATTGTCCTTTTATCATCCCCAAGCCACTCTTATCATTATGTGACTTTTGTTTGCCTAAGAGATGAGACAACTTGTCACTACTTTCACACATTGCAAGATTTTTCCTCAAACTAACAATCTCAGCTTCTTGAGTACAACAGTCTTTTTCTTTGACATGCAACTGTTCTTGAGTGACTTCTAAAATTTTTTGGTTTTCCTCAAGTTGCAGTTTCAGATCCGAGATTTGTTTTTCATAGTCAGTAATCTAACTCTTCTACACCATGGCCTCCTTTTTAAGTTTCTTTATTTCACCAAGGGAACATTTGAGTTCACCCTCAAAATCAACCTCAGTTTCAGATTGATCTAATATATTATTAGGTTCAACTGAATTGATTGTTGCCATAAACAAGGTTTCATCACCTTTTGTAGCAGATTCTTCTGAGCCACTGTCACTGACATCAACAAATAAACTCTTCTTCTTTTTGAAGACATTTTTTCTTAAAGTTATACTTCTTTTTCCTACTTTATTTTTTATTGTCTTCTTCATCACTATCAAGTTCTTTGTTTGGACAATTTGCTGCATAGTGTCCTATTTTGCCACAATTAAACACTTAAAGGGTAACTTCCCTTTATATCTACCTATTGAGCCTCTTTTTAGTTTGCTAACAAAAACTAACTCATCATCATTGACTTTTTTAGACTCAGAATTTATTTTATTTTCCTTTTTAACAGTTTTGATGGTAGTTTCTTTGTTAGGATTTTCATTGATCTTTCTCATTCATAAGCAATAAAAATTCCATGAAGAGCATCTACAGTTAATTTCTTCATGTCTCTTTCTTCAACTACAGAAGTCTTAGAATCATATTTAGGAGACAAAGTTCTCAACACCTTTTTAACAATAGTTACCTCTTCTATTTTTTCTCCTAAACCTCTCATAGTGTTTACAGTTTCTTAGACTCTTTGAAGGTAATCAACTACCTTCTCTTCATCTTTCATTCTTAAGCCTTCAAACTTGTTTCTCAGACCTTGAAGTTTTGCTTCTTTTATATCCTCATCACCCTCATAGATGTTTGACAACTTTTCCCATATGCCCTTAGCTGTTTTGCATTCCATGACCTTAACTAAGACATCATTAGACAGACCACAACAAATGGCATTTGCAGCCTTTGCATCACTATCATATGCTTTTCTCTCATCAGCAGTAGATGGTGTATCTAGACCAGAATAACTAGTTTCAATAGCATTCCAAACATCAAAGCCTAAAGACTTTATATAACAAGTCATTCTATACTTCCAAAAGGCATAATCAGAACCATCAAACAATGGTGCTCTGAAAGTAGATAGACCTTCCTAAGATGACATGGTATGTACTCCACCAGAAATCCCTTAGGTTGGTTAAACCTTTTAGACAAGGGTCTATCTCTAATACCACTTGTTGGAGTACTTGACAACACTAAGAGGGGGTGAATCAGTGTTGTAGAGAAACCACTGAAATTAATTTTTTATCTCAGACTTTAAAAAACATGAAATGATTGTAGAATAAATCTTTACTGATGCAAGAGATTGTAAAATACCAAAATTGAAGCATACAAGCATTATAAACAAAGTGACCCATGCAACAAAGAAACCATAAGACAAAGTTTTGAGGTGTGGAAAAGCCTCATGGGGTAGAAAAACCACTCATAAATGCCTCACTAGCATATTGAAAAAAAAAACCACTTATTACAATGCCTCACTGGCCTTCTTATCTCATTGACTTGCATCAATACCTTACTGGCTTATACATTTCACTACCTCATTGGGTTGTCTTTGTCACTGCCTCACTGGCATATCACAATCAAATACAATGAAGAATATGAATCAATATAGGGGGTTACTACGTTCCTCTATATTCTAGTCCTTGATCATCTCATTATTTGAGACTCAAGAATCAACTACACAACAGCTCAAGAATATCCTTTTCAACACACTGATATAATCTTAATGATAGTGAAATAAACACTCATCATCAACATCACACCAGATGTTTACAATACATGTCATTTTATACATTTTTAACAAAACCTTCCTTCTTCATGAAACAATTTAAACTTGTAACTAAAACACTTCAACTGTCTTTGACAGTTTTCAACTGCAATAGTATTCATCAGGAGAGTATGGTCTAATAGACCCATATGGAAGAATGTAGAAAGTTCACAAATCTTTTTGCAGATATTTCAACCTTTAATCAAATGCCTTTCATAACACTTGTGGTTACAAAAACAAACCTTAACCACAACAAAAACCTTATTAACAAAGTAGTTCATATGATATTCTGTTTAGAGAATGAAAACTGTTTCCAAGAAAGTTTTATGAAACCCTAACACCAAATGCATGTGGGTGAAAAAATGTTCTCAACCCTCAACCATTAAGTTTGTCAATGATGCAAACCCTAATCATAGTTTTCCATTTATATAATTGTTTTAGTTTCCAACAAAAGATAAATGCATTTACGGATCCAAATTGAAAGTCTTCAACTCATAACTGAAACTTAGGTTATAGTTCAAATTGGCATGGCTTGGAAGATAAACGCTCACAGTCAACAAAGAAATAATAGAGTTCATTTTTCCTTTTACACATAGACTATTTACCAACCTTTTCAAAACCAAAGAATCACCATTTTATTGGATCAAAGAATTCACATGAGAAATCAATGAAAGATATCACCTATGTGCTATCGACTAATAGCTAAACTGTGTAATTGTCAAGCTCACCTTGCTAAAGCTCACTGTACCTTGACAAAGTCAAATCCCCAAGATCCCTTTCGTCATAATAACTAAATCTTACAATATCCTTCATACAAAATAAAACCCTAGGTTGAGAGATATAATGTCTCTAAATTTGACCTTATCAAATGAGGGCTCAAACAAAACATTTTGTTCATCATATACTCTGTTAACCTTCTGAGCTGGTATGCCCTAAAAGGCCCAGTCACAAAGAACTATTCTCATAACCTTTTAATCTATTTAAGAAAGCCTGATATCTGTTGGGTAGGTTACAACTTAAATGCCCCGATAAAGCTTTTTGTTTATCATTGATTTAAAAAAAAAACCTTTTATAAAACAAATGAAGATACTCATATGATGTTTCCTTATTGACAATAATCACATCAAAACTGAAATTTTAAATGAAAACCTTGGCTTTGTCTCTTTCTTAAAAATTAAAATGAAACATCATAGCAATAATGCCCACTGAAATGTTAGCAACCACAACCACAAGACCACTGTAATTATATACCAAGTCAACCAAAGATTGCCAACTAATATGAAACCAATCACAAATCAAAAACCTCTACCAACTGAGTACCAACTAATATGAAATCAATATAGCTGGATATGAAACCAAACAAACTATACAGCATGTGAATACAACAACAAAGATACCATGGATACCATAGTCATAGCATGTTAATGTAACATCAAGGATACCATATCTTAGCCAACTGTCATAGTGCAAGAACCATGAGAGTATGTGATTGACATCAAGGACAATAACTGAGAGGGCAATAGAAAGATGTTACAAAGGTTTTTGTTGGTTTTCAGGTGTTTGTGGAAGATTATAGAGCGTGTTCAAGCATTGTGTGTGGTTTGCAAGCTGTATCTTTCCTTGAGGAAGCATGTACTTATAAAGATTCATTGCATTACACATGTTTGACTGACCTTGTGTGTTTGCACTAATTGTAGAGCTGCTTTGGTGATTGTGAAAGCATGATGAAGCATGTATGTGTGGATTTGGGTCCAAGCTAAGGCATGTTGTGGTTCACACTTATTCCTTTCCATCGTGGGAATGTTTTGGTCCAGACCTAATTTGAACTTTCTATGTTAAGATGTGTTTCTGACCTTGGAGAATGATTTCAATATTGATGTTGGTAAAAATAACTGTCAAGGATTTGTGATTGTGTGTGCGCATGATGTATATGATTGCTGTGATGTAAATTTGATTAGTCCAGTGAGAGCTTTCATATGTTAGGCTAATGGATGCAGTGAGCAGAAGGTGTCTACTATTTTTTAGTGTTGTTGTGAAGATGATGTTTCAGTTGTGGTGAATGTTGAGCTTCATTGGAACTGTACTCCATGCATATGTTAGATGCAATTATATCAGTTCATCCTTGGCAGTGAGCCTCCTCTTCTATCTCTTTCTTCTAGGCAATGAGTCCTTTAGCAGTGAGCCCTAGAAAGTGACCCATCTGGTAGTGAGCCTATTATAATTCGGTATTATTAGTACTTTATATTGTGAGCTAATCCTCACCATGGTTTTTTCCTTCTTGGGTTTTCCATGTAAATTTGGTGTTCCTGTGTTATGATGTGTGATTGTATGTTTTATGCCTAATTTCCTTCACTACAATTTAAATATGCTAAATGGTTTAAAATGTTTGATGTGCAAATGGTTTAAGGGAATACTGATTCACTCCCCCTCAGTCTTCTCAGTGTTCAACAATTGGTATCAGAGCCAAGTCCTTTGAAGGAAGCTTAATCGCTCAAGGAAGATCTTGGAGTTTGAACACATGGGTGTTAGAAGATTTTCTTCTCCTCTAGAGGAGATTCTTGCTGTTGAATTTTCAGAAGATGAGTGCATGTATTTCAATAATGAAAAAATCATGGTTGCTCTTGAAGACCTAGAGAGGACTGAAGAAGAAATCAAAGATTTGAAGGAGAATGTCAAAGAAGTAGATGGATGTATTAGAAAATTTAGAGAGCAAGTCAATAAGTTCAAAGAAAGACATAATGTGATCAGTGAACAATTGAGGCTAGCAAATGAATCTATGGATGCTCTAAAAGTGAGAGTTGAAGAAAAGGCCAGAACTAAGGAATATCTGAACTTAATGGTGAAAGGAAAATTTGAATAATGTATAAGGCTTGAACAAGAAGTTGTGAATTTGAAATCAGATCTAGAGAAGGCAAATAATTATGAAGAAAAAATCAAGATAAGTTCTACAAGTCTTGATGAGATGAGCAAGTTAGAAAAGTCCCAATGATAAAGAGGGCTTAAGATTTGAAAAAAGCAAAAGTTCAAAATTAGGTCAAGCATCAAAAGATGAAAACAAGAAGAATAATGGCATGCAGATCCATAATCAAAAGAATAAAGATAGAAGACCTCTGGTTAGATAACCAAATGCTCAAAGGTACCCATCTTTCAATGGTTTCTATCATTTATGCAATAAGTATGGACACAAAATCAATATAATGTAGAAGTATAACAAATCAAAATGTTCCATCCTTCTCTAGTCAATGCTTTACATGCAAGAAAGCTAGTCATAGAGCTATTGAATGCAGAAGTAGAGTGAGTCAGAACTCTATTAGGTGTTATGCATGCAATAAGATGGGACATAGAGCTAATGAGTGTAGAAGTCAAATGAGAAATGGATATGGCAAGGATAGAATAGTTAAATCTTTCAATGGCTACTACTATACATGTAAAAAATTTGGGCATAAAGCTAATAAATGCAAATCCAGAATGAATTGAAGGAATACTAGTTAGAGGAATGTTGTATGCTACAATTGCAATAGATCTGGACATACTTCTAAGTTTTGTAGAAGTAGAAACATGAAGGAGAATTATTCGGTAAAGAGGAATGAGCCAATACAAAAGGTTGATCTAGTAAAGACAAAGAGGGAAATGAATAAGATCTATATAAAGAAGGATGTAATAAAGGTTAAGGATGAGCCTATACTAACATCCACTATAGATCTTTTTTCTAGGAACTAAGATTAGAGCTTTGGCTCAGGGGGAGCCTTATTGAAAATATTTTCTCCCCTGCCAAAGGAATGGTACTGATGCCTCAACATGAAGAAATAAGGTTAAGGATGAGCAACAAAGGTTTAAGTCAGGACAGAGACTATGAGAACAAAGGATAAAGGTAGAGATATGCAAATTATCTTGGTTGGTAATTTTGCAAGAAGATTTTATCCTCCATAAGAAGTCTACAGTGCAAGAATATTTGATTAGGTAAGAAGACATGTTATGAATGTTGGCTAAGGATTTGTCTGGTAAAATCAAGCTACAGTGTTCCAGTAATTTGGTCTGCATTGGTCTGCTATTGAAGATCTTGCTCTACAATTCTAGCATATGGTTATTGATCATTGGATACATCTAAATATAAAATTTTGTTTGATTTTGATGAATAACTTGAAAGTAATGACTAACAACAGTTTGGCTTGATAGAACATAGTTGTTCCTAGTACAGAGTAGTTTTCATGTTGATTGGAGGTGTTTGTGTCAGTATATGGATCTACGGTTGAAGGGTTTTTGTATTAGGTCTTCTGCAGAGCCAACCTAAAAAATGTGAAGTTATGCAGAGAGTAAACAAGCTATGAGAGATCTGCCAAAGCCTATCTATGCCATGTCAAGTTGGAAATCAAGCAACAAGGAATTTTTCAAAGTGACATTAAATAAGAAAAGGCTAAATAAAAGGGAAGTATAGATTGAAGAAGAAGAAGCTCTGGAAAGGATTCCTAAGACCATCAGGTGTGTGCAAAAGCATCATTATGAAGAATAAATCATTGGTGACAAAAACAAAGGTGTACTGATAAGAAGGAGAGCTATTGAAGAACATGTATATCTATGTTTGCTTTCCAAGGTTGAACCTAAAACAATGGTTGAGGCATGCAAGGATGAATATTGGATCAAGGCTATGGAAGAAGAACTAATATAGATTGAGAAGAATCAGACTTGAGAACTTGTCCCAAGACCAGAGAATAAAAATATGATTGGAACTAAGTGGGTATTCCGGAACAAATTGAATGAGAATGGAGAAGTGGTAAGGATCAAGGCAAGACTTGTGTGTAAAGGCTACTCACAAGTGGAAGGAATAGACTATGAGGAAATTTATGCTTTAGGGGCAAGAATGGAGGCCATTAGGATGTTTTTGGCTTCTACAGCACATAAGGACTTCAATGGATATCAAATGGATGTGAAGTCTGCTTTCTTGAATGGTGAGTTGGAAGAAGAGGTGTACATAGAACAACCAGATGGATTTCAGTTATCAGATAAACCTGACATGGTCTGTAGGTTGAGGAAGGCACTATATGGATTGAAGCAAGCCCCCAAATCTTGGTATGCAAGGTTAGACATGTATTTATTACAACAAGGATTCAATAAAGGTATTGTAGATAGCAATCTATACATCAAAATAAGTAAAGATCAAATTCTAATTGTAGAAGTGTATGTAGATGATATAATTTTTTATGGAAATGAAGGTATGAGTAAGAGTTTTGCAGATGAAATGCAGAAAGAATTTGAAATGTCAATGTGTGGGGAAATGAAATTCTTCCTTGGGTTACAGATCAATTAGACAGATAAGGATATTTTCATTTCTCAGTCAAAGTGTCTAAAAGAGATGTTAAAGAAGTTTGGAATGGAAGATTCTAAACTAGTTTGTACTCCTATGGTTATTGGTTGTAAGTTGAGAAAGAATGATGAATCTCCTAAGGCTGATCAGAGAAAGTATAGATCAATGGTTAGAGGATTACTATATCTGACTGCTACTAGACTAGATATTTGTTGAATGTCAGGAACACTGAGAGGGGCAGGGGGTGAATCAGTGTTCTAGAAAATTTTTCTTTTAACCATTTCACAGAATTAATTAAATAAGAGCACAACATGCAAATGAATAACAACCATAGAAGCATGAAACATGGACACCAAGATTTTTATGTGGAAAACCCAAAGAGGGAAAAAACACGGAGAGGATTATCTCTCAATATATATTGCAATCTTTACAAATAATGATATTCAAGCTTGGTCACTCCATGGGCCTAAAACATGTTGGCTCATTACCATGAAGTACAACTAGGTCTAGTAGGCTCACTGCCTCAACCCTAAACCTAGAAAGATTACAATAAGGGTTGTTAAACCATGAGGGTTGTTAAACCCTAATGGAGGCTCACTGCCTTGATGAAGAAAGGCTCACTACCAAATACAAATCAATTAGCATATGAAAAGGAATACTACATAAGCATCTATCAACATGCCAAGGTGCAACAACTGAATTCTGAATCCCAAGCCTTCATCATCACTGATTTGTATCACTTCTCTGCTATTCACATATTTGCATCAATCCACCACCCATCTACACTACCTCAACTAAAATTCATCATTCTTATAAATCTACATCATGATTTGATCCATAATCAGGTCAGCATCCAAGAAGTGAAACATGTACATAGAAAGATGTAGCTTGTCGGCTCAATCTAATGCATTATATGTTATGCAAACCCAAATCATTTCTCAAACATGTTCATATAGGTTAGCTCTAATCATTCAATCACTTAAGTAGATCCTTCACACACTATCTCTTCTCCACACAATGATTTATCATATCATTCAATCACTTAATCATTTCTCTTGCCAACAATCTCCCCCTTTGGCATTGATGGCAATACTTAGAGAAAAATGCTTGACTGCTCCCCCTTAATATATACACTTCATTCTCCTACTCCCCTTGAGATGTTTATCCATTTTCACTGATCTTCTTCTCCTCCTTTGACATCAATAGCAAAAGGGTGTGATCTGGAACCAAAAATTGTCAAAATTTTATGTATTCTGATGTATATTCACAAGTTCAATCTTCATCTTTATATTACATGTATTTAAGAATGTCATTGAATATGTTCTTAATCTGTGCCCACTCAATATCCTAGGATTTCTTAGCATTATCCAAAATCTGAATGTGTCCACTGAAGAGAAAGACTAAGGCTTTTGCTTTTTTGAGATCATAAGTTGTATCTATTTGCACAACTAACTTAGCCTCTGTAGCAAGATTTGTCATTGAGTCCAGCTTAGGGTAGATTAGTCTTCTTAGCTGTCCCATTCTGCTCTTTATCTGATACTTCTGATTTATTAAGTTAGTCAAGTTATTGTGAATGCTAATGATTTTAGTTTCTTTATTTCTTACTGACTCTACTATCAGATCAAATTTCATGGAAGTATCCATCAGTTTCTATTCTAGGTCTTTGATCTTATCTTTAATCTTCTGAGTAACTTTTGGCCAGGATAAACAAAATTTGTACAAATCACCAGCTTCTTGAATGTTTGCTATTTTGTTGTCTAGCTGAATTTTATCATTGGCTATCATTATCTTCAATTCTTCCAACCTTTTCTCATCAAATTCTTGCCTTACGTTTATTTCTACAGACTTTTCAATGGATTCAAAATATTTACTTATAGAGTTTATTAGGCCCTTCAGATGGTTTGCTGAAGACATGGATGAATCCTTCTGGTAGGTAGGCATCAGCTTCTCCAAAATACTGGATGCTTCATCAATAAGTTCACTGTCCTCTATATTAGATTTTAGCATTTCTTCTCTCACTCTTGCCTGTACAATTGAAGCCAATTTTATTTTTTGCACATGGGACATTGCATCCAAGTCTATTGGACCATGTAGCAATTTAGGGTCATCCAAAATTTGTTTTTCTTTCTCTAGCAATTCCTTCACTGATACATTAGTGTCTCTTGGCACTATATAAACTCCTTCTTTTTGGCTTTATTCTGGACAATCTAAATCCATATCCTTTTTAATATCATCTTCTTGTTCTGGTGGAGGATTTTTCAAGACTGATTCTTCTTCAATCTTTTCCTTATCAGTATCATCCTCAGTTTGTTGTGCCAATGAGGGTCCTATTTGAGAGTCATCAATAAGTACTTCTTTCTCCTTAGACATTGTCATCTTTATCTATTTCTTGTCCCAAGTTTACTTCAAGAAGATTGTGTTGCTTCAGAGCTTCCAAAATAATTTCCTCTGTTTCTTTCACCACCTTATCAATCTCACCCATCATTAATAAATTCATCCTCATTTTTATTTTGAACTGGTCCTTGGTCTCCTTGGAGATCAGGTCTTCTTCTTCTAGAGTAATTTCTGGACATAATCTAGTTATCACATGTTTTCTTAGCTCAATATCCTTTATGATGCTCAAGATATTTTCTAGGCTTTTAGGGAGATCAGAGATGATGTCAATAAGAGCCTTGTTGAAGATGTTTAGCTATTTCACAGTGGCTTATTCCAAGCTTCTTTTATCAACATCACTATATCCATCATAGAGTTCAATCATGGGCTTTAGATTTCCATCAACTGTGATAGCTTTTATTACATTTGCAAGTGTTAGAGGCGTTTATTTTCTCTGTCTTTCACTAGATTTTTCCTTTTTGTAAGGCTTTTCTTTAATGCTTTCGGAGGCTTTGACAATCTTAGCTTTCATCTTCTTAACCTCTTCACCTAACTCTATTTCTTCTTCATCCTTTTCACCAACACTAGTAAATAATCTTCTTCCCTTCATCTTTTTCCTCTTCATGTCTTTGATAGAGGATTCTTTTGATGTTTTCTCCAGGTTTATTGATGATGTGGCACCAAAGGAGGTAGCAAAGCTCCTAGTGGTCCTTTGAACCTTTTCTGGTTTGTCCTGTTTCATCTGAGATTCTTCCAAAACCTGTACTGGTTCACTCTTTTGTTTTTCTTCTCCTACTTTCTCTACTTTTTCCCTGACTTCTTTTAGTTGTTCTTTGGTAATACCATACCTTGTAGCAATTTGTTCTACTTCTCTTCTCACTTTCTTGGTGGATTCTAGCTTTTTGAGTTCAACATATAGTTTTACAGATAGTTCTTTATATGTACCAAACCTTTCTTCCTTTGTGTCCTTAGGTTTGCTTAGCATATGTTGGGCATGACTATCCAGTACTTGACCATCTACTTCATACCCCATGGGCATGATCCAAACTGTTATGGGCTCAACAGACTCCATTAAACATTGGTCCTTGGTGAATATGAAACAAATGGTATCTTTGTATTTTTCAACAATTGCCCTAGGTATTATTTCCCTTGACTACATCATGTTTTGAAAGTTCTTGAAAAACCCCCATAGAGATGCTTTTTGCTCATTGTGACTACCTATATTGCTAAGACAGTTTCTTATTTGAATAGCTACTGGTTGATTACTTAACCAAATCAAGCCCTTGTGGTTAGGGAACTCATTTAGAAAATAGAAGAATATGAAAACAATAAGCGTACCAAATTTGAAAGGATAGTTCTTGCTTTCCTTGATCTTTTTTAGGTTGTCCATTAATTGAATTCTTAATAGCTCACACAAGTCATAATCCACATTCTCCTTAATCATTTGGTATGCTGTGTAAATGGTTGTACTGGAGATAGAATTTTCTCTACTTGTGAAGTAAATCTTGTACCCTATGACCATTGAATCAAACTTTATTGCAGGATCAATAATATCATTTTTTGTCATAGCCCTTTTGTTGAATTGGGCTCCAGTGGCATCTGTAACCATTTTATTCTTGACGGCTTTCAATAATGGCACACCTCTGGTGGAGTTTAGTCCAGTGACTGCCTGAATTGCATCCTTTGTTATCTTAAAAGGTTGCCCCTTCCCTAACCACATGGACTCATCATGAATCTTGCTTAGCACGTATCAAACCCATTCATCCTTAGCAAATACAGGAACCACTGCACATTGGATGAATTTCTTTTCTTTCAAGATTTTGTATTCTTCCTTCAGGTGGAAGTGATCATCACTTAAATGATTTTGATATAAGTCTGTGAATCTGTTGTCACCGTGCTCATCTAGGGCTACATGAATTTATGCCTGGTGCAAGAGCACCTAACACAAGGCAGCCTCCATGAGACATTTAAATTCATGTTTGTTTGGAAAATCAAGTTTTGTGTTGTAATAAGGTCTATTCGACCAATGCATATCATTTCTATTTGTACCTAGACCTAGAATAAACTTTGTAAGTCCCAAGTACTTAGTTTGCATTTGTCAAATTGTTAGTAGTTAGACGGTTGGTCTCCCAGCCACTTGGAATTAGTTAGTTTTCTCCCAACTGCTTGGAATTAGTCTCCCAACCGCTTGGAATTAGTCTCCCAACCGCTTGGAATGGGTTGGTGTTCCTCTGGCAAGTTTATAAAACCAGGGAAATGAACAAGATCAGATGTATTGTAATCAGATCGAAGAGGAGATTGAATGTAATTGTGCGAATGTAATTGTGCATTGTGTTAAGGAGAAATCAAACTATTCTATGTCGTCCAATTACTTTTCGTTCTCTGTAATTACAAATTGCATAGCTGTAGATTTCTTTTCCTTTCTGTACTCCATTGTTGCAAAATGTCGATGTGAAACATTCCACTAGTGAGATTTCTATCAAAATCAGTTGTTTCATGTTTGTTATCTCACCGATAACAGCTCCACTGAGGCTCCCCATCATTCCACTGAGGCTTCCCATCATATTGTTGTTCTGATACCAATATGATGGGGAGCCTCTATCTCACCGATAACAGCTCCAACTCCTCCAATCAAACCCTAGCACATGGAGATGCTAGGTAGTCTACTGTGCACCTCATACTGTCTGAATCCTCTGCACCACAAAATGATGAAACAAAACATGAAACAAATGAATATTTCACAACTCCCCATCATATTGGTATCAGAGCCAGCAAAAGCTCTAGGCAGAGGTGTTGTGTATTTGATTTCTATCACTAAGAAGGCAAATGAAGAGTTGCTCGTGCCACCTAGTTGTGAGAAGGAATAGGATTCCTATAGTGTGTGGGAAGATGATGATGAGGACTATCAAGAGCATTCACCAATAGAGGTTTGGCTAGAAGAGGGTGCAGAGTGAGGCCACTATGAGAGAGAGTGGTAGTGCATCTCTAGGATCTGTTGTTGGACGAGAGGAATGGGCCTGTGAAGCAGCCTATAGGATGGACATCTGATTGAGCATTGTTTTGTAGTCAAATTGAGGATTTGCAGGAGTGTTGGCATCTGTGAATGTTTATGTTAGACAAAGAAAGAGGAGAGGCTAGTGATATGCCTCCAAAGGGGATGACCACCGAAGTGGTCAAGAAATTCAAGGAGATGGAGAAGATGATCAAGATTGGAGTCAGGGAAGCACTCCAAGCAGAATTGAAGGCAATGAAGATAGGAAAAAGGATAGAGAAAGGTTCAGATGAAGAAGAAGAGAAAGAGGAAGAAGCAGAAGAACAAGAAGAGGCAAATATACCGACTGAACAAAAGTAATTCCTGGAAGTCATCAAGGCAATTGGCAAGGACTCTTCGTAGGCTCGGATAGATATCCCCATGTTTAGTGGAAATATGAATGTTGATGACGTCATGGAATGGATTGAGGCTCTTAACAACTACTTTGAGTACAAAGAAGTTCCCGACAGTAAGAGAGTTAAGTTTACAAAAACTAAACTCAAAGGTGCTACCCTTACATGGTGGAATTACACCCAAGGAGAGAGGGTAAAGAATGGGAAAAGTATGGTCTCTTTGTAGAGCAGAATGCTGGAAAAGATCAAGTCCCAGTTCCTTCCATCTGACTACGAGGTGCAGATTTACAGGAAAATGTAGAACCTTAAGCAAAAAGATATGGATGTAGCTAATTACACTGAGGAGTTTCAAAAATACACTCTTTGTTGTGGGTACATGGAGGATGAAAAAGCCAAGGTAGCAAGGTATCTAAATGGTCTGAGGATCAATATTCAAGATGAGATAAGTTTATTTACCCTTGAAATCGTGGAAAAATGCTTTCAAGTAGCATTAAGAGCTGAAGAGAAGTTGAAGAGGAAAGGTGAGCAGCAGAGTAGAGGAAGAGGCGATAGAAATGTTAGAGGCAATTTTGGAGGAAGAAGTCCTAACCAGTGGCCTAGTGGTGAGTCTAGCCAAGAAGAGCAAGTTGGAGACTCAAGTAGCAGAGGAGGCTACTGAGGAAGGAGGCCAAATGAAAGAGGTGGGACAAATGGATCAGACAGAGGATCCAAGTTCTCCAACATGAGATGTTATAACTGCAATCAGATAGGGCACTTGACTTTATAAGTGTCCAGAGAAGACCTCAACTTCTCATGGTAATGAGAGAAGAACCACATTGACTCAAGAGGATGCAGGAAGTGTGACATCTCCTGAAGTGAATTTGACATTAGAAGTGGGAGAAAATCTGATGATCAAGAGGACGTTGCTCAAAGAACCAGTGCAGACTGAACCATCACAGAGGAGAGCTCTTTTCAGGATCAATTGAAAACACAAAGGTAAAATATGCAAGGTAGTCATAGATTCTGGTTCAACAGATAATATGGTGTCTTTGATTTTTGAACTGCTATCCTCTATTTTGCCTTAAATCATTGTTTATTTGACTAGATTTTGAACTTTCTCCTTTCTCAAATCCCAAACCTTGCTTGTCATCAACACTTTTCTGGATAACAATCATTTCATCAAGCTTTGCAGTACTTATCTTGAATTTTTCTTCAAAGCTTTTGGCCTTTTCGAGGTCTGTTTTAGACTTGCAATTTCTTTTTCAAGTTTTGTACAATCTTCTGATCTATTTTTCACAATTAAATTTAGATCATCTTCTACTCTTGTTCTTTCTATAACTTCTACTTCCAAATCATTTAGGGCTTCATTTGTTGATATCTAACTTCTTTGTATTTGTCTTTAAATTTCTTGACTTGCTCTTTTAGCTTTGAGATGCATTCATCAGCTTGTTGTAAGTTTTCTTTCAGATCCCTAACTTCTGTTTTAGAATTTTTAAGATCCATAAGAGCTGTTTCTAGTTGCTTGTTGCTTTCATAATTTCCAAATCTTCTTGCTACCATGATCACACTATTCCAAATCTTCCTTAAGTTGTTAGACTTTTTCTAAGGAACCTTGCTCTGATACCAATTGTTGAATGTCAGGAACAATAAGAGGGGGGGTGAATTAGTGTTCTATAAACTTTTTCTTCTAACCATTTCCCAAAATTAATTAAACAAGAGCACAACATGCAAATGAATAACAACCATAGAAGCATGACACATGGACACCAAGATTTTTACATGGAGAACCCAAAGAGGTAAAAACCATGGAGAGGATTAGCTCTCAATATATATTGCAATCTTTACAAATAATGATGCTCAAGCTTGGTCACTCCATGGGCCTAGAACACGTTGGCTCACTGCCTCAACCCTAAACCTAGAAAGATTAGAATAAGGGTTGTTAAACCCTGAGGGCTATTAAACCCTAATGGAGGTTCACTGCCTTGATGAAGAAAGGCTCACTACCAAATACAAATCAATTAGCATATGAAAAGGAATACTGCATAAGCATCTATCAACATGCCAAGGTGCAGCAACTAAATTCTGAATCCCAAGTCTTCATCATCATTGATTTGTATCACTGCTCTACTATTCACATATTCACATCAATCCACCACCCATCCACACTACCTCAACTGAAATTCATCATTCTTATATATCTGCATCATGATTTGATCCATAATCAAGTCATCATCCAAGAAGTGAAACATGTACATAGAAAGATGTAGCTTGTTGGCTCAATCCAATGCTCTATATGTTATGTGGACCCAAATCTTCTCTCAAATATGTTCAGATAGGTCAGCTCTAATCATTCAATCACTTAAATAGATCCTTCACACACTATCTCTTCTTTGCACAATGATTTATCATATTAGTTGGCCAGTTCCTTAAGAGCATGCATAACAAGTTCATTTGTAGACTTACAACTTTTATTGTGAATCACAAAACACTTCCAAAATCATACCAAGGACTCTTCACACATTCCCAATCTTACCGTCAGAACCACAAGGCATGATATCATCTTGTGGTAAAATGTAGACCATTAGAACTCAGACTCTGTCTTTGTCAAACTCTGTCAAACATTTTACAAATACTCCATAGCCTACAACTATCTTTCCAGTGGACCTCAGATCTCACAACTCTGGAATTAGACACTTCATACAAGTGTTTAAAACACCTTAAAACTACATAGCAAAATACTCACCTATGGAGGAATGCGGACCATTACAATGTGCCATGTTCACTACCTTTGCTATACCTCTATTCACCTGAACTTAGATAATTCTTCCAAATGACTTTTGGAGGAAGTCAGGACTTAATCTCTGGAGCATAACACAATCAAACAATTAAGAACATCATACCTGGACCACATTTCCAGATCATCATCTGTGGAAGCATACTGACCCACTTATTGTGCTTTACTCTATAAATGCCCATACTTAGCCATTTTTGCCAACCGGAGCTGAATTCCAATGTGACCTTTTGGAGTTATATCTTCCTATCATGCTGATAAGGTCTCTTGCCCTTGTTGCCATCAATGACAACATACAAGTCCATACTGGAGCAGTGTCTCTTGCCAACAATATTATTCATGCAGTCTATCTTGTGACTAGATTTTAAGATCCTAGAGAGTCACATGTTATGGCAGTGAAGAGGATTCTAAGATATTTAAAGGACACTCTAGATCATGGCTTGTGGTATCTAAAAGGTACCGACTTTACTCTAGGTGCTTACACAGATGTAGATTAGGTTGGTTGTGTAGATGATAGGAAAAGTACAATTGGTGGTGCATTCTTTCTTAGATGTAGATTGGTGTCTTGGCTAAGTAAGAAATAAGATTTAGTGTCTTTATCTACTGCAGAGGTAGAGTATATTGCTGCAACATCATGTTGCACATAGGTGTTGTGGATGAAACAAACCTTGAAGGATATCAGAGTGGTATATGGTGAACCTATTTCTATTTTATGTGATAATACAAGTGCTATTAACATTTCAAAGAATCCAATGATGCATTCAAGGACAAATCATATTTTAATTAGATATCACTTTCTGAGAGAAGGTTGTAGAGAATGAAGTGAAGCTTGAGTATGTGCCTACAAAGTATCAGGTTGCTGACATATTCACTAAGGCTCTTCCTAAGGATACATTTGAGTATCTCCAGAAAAAGTTAGGGGTTATTGCCCCTCCTTTGAACTAAGATGCATAAGGAGATGCATTAGTCCAGTGTGTGTCAAGGTTCATTCTTTGTTATGGAATGATGTTGGAGGTTACCTCTCATGGGATTAGGTAGTGGCTATAGACAGCTAAAAATGTCTTAACCCTTTGACCATCCTTCGACATCACTCATATCACTAACTATCCCTTCCAATTAGTTAAATAAATTCATTTTATTTAATTTATTTATCCCTAATCATTTACTCTTAGCCATTCATCCCTTGTGACACATTAATTCATCTAATTTATCTCTAAACCTTACAACACTATCCCTCATTAATTAAATAAATATTTTCAATATTTATTTAGTTAATTTGTCCTTCTCCCTAATCTTGATTAGCTAGATAAATCATACTTATTTGATTAATCTACCCTACTAATCAACCTAAACCTAGCCTAGTTGATTAAATAGCAATTATTTAATTAGCTACCCTAGCCTACATGACCCCTAGACCAAAATTAATTAATTAAATCATTATTTAATTAACTCTAATCCTCCATTAGCCCACTAACTAATTTACTACAGCCACATTAATTAAGTTAATTTATTGATTACCTTGGTCAAACCTTGCTTAACCCATCCTCCCACACACTTTGAATACAAATCAATTTTTTATTCAAAAGGTCACATGACCCTTCCAGCTCATCTTTCTATTTTCATGATAAAACATTCTCCATGAAATTAGCTTACACATGTCAGGCCCCAAAATATGCACGTGTCACATGTCCTCACACTACTCAATAAGACTTAATTTTTTATTCAAACACTCCCCCACAAAAATGAATTTTTAATTCATTGACAAGTCTATATCATCCTCACACTCTCCCATGGAAATTAATTTTTTATTTCCTCATCTTTCCCAATGTGAATTTGAAATTCACTAATAATGGGAGCCGTCCAATCTATTGATCAAATCTTAGTATTTGATCTCTCTTATTCAACCCTCTTGTGACACTTGTCATAAGAATACAACTCCAATCCAAACCCTAATCCTCAAGCATCCCTAGCCATTAATCTAAACTTTCAATTCTCAGCCTCCATCCTTTTACCAAAAGCCTATAAATAGAACCCTCATCTAAGCCATTTTCATCATTTCTTCATCATATTAAAACCATGCCAAAATTCCTCAAGAATCTTCTCATCCTAACCTTATAATGTCAAAATCATCCCTCATCTCATAGCCATATCATCTCATCTCAATCTCTATCAAAATATCTTATCAATCCATAGCCAAATCCATTCATCTACATTGTGTTGAAAAGCAAGAGCAATCCACATTCTCTACATTCAACATTGGGTAAAGCTAGGAAGGTCTTGGTATGCAACTCTCCTCAACCTTATCAAGGAGTGAGGGAGATGTGGAGCTTGTGAAAGGTATAAATCACTATTTGGTGTTTCTTTTCTTGTTTATTTTCCTTCAAATATTTTCTCATCTTCATTTGGCACACCAAATGAAGATACGAGAAATATGAAACGTAAAAACACAAGTAAATGCATGAAAACACACAAATTATACCTCAAGATCTTCTTACACCTTGATAAGGTCACATCCTTAAAGTAGGAACATTTCAACTTAGTACTCTAAAAAGAACAAGTGTTTGGTGCATTTGCACATTTTTGTTAGTAGATCCTAAGGTAGTGTTGCAAATATGTGCCTAATCAGTGTTGTCATTGATGTCAACGTATCCTTGTTGTCATTAGTGTCAATTGTATCTTATTCTATTGCTTGTTTAGAAGACTTGTATGTTGAAGATATTGAGAAAATTAGCCTCTCCGGAAGACACAAGTGATTTACATATCACTCTGCAGAGTGAGTGAAGACAGTGTAGTTCAGTGAAGTAGATTGCTCTGCATTTCTAGTAGGATGAAGATCAGAGTCTGCAGATTAAAGGATTTGTAGAGGATTGTATGAAGTTGCTCTAGTCAAGATTTGAGGGGTCCGCATGAAGAATTGGCAAAGTTATGGCCATCTGAGTAGAACCAGGTTTTGCAGTTGTTCAGAGGTGACATAGTGATAGAAATCTGGTCTAGATTGATATGCATTAGAAAATTATGATCTGCGGATCTAGAGGTGTGTTTGGGGTGTTGGTGTGTATCCTCAACTCAATTAGTTCATGGTTTGGAGGTCTGCAAGCAATCTTTCTAGTGTGATAGTCATGATAGTTGGTGTTCTTGAGTTCCTGGATGAAGATTCAAGTGTTTCTGATGATCTGAGGTGGTGCCATTGTTCTTGTTGATTTAATTGTTCTTGTGGTAGTCTCTAGATCATGTATCTACTATGTTGGTGGTCCGCATTGAGGATTGAGCTCGTGGTTTAAGATTTGTCATTGGGTATTGATGTTCTTTCTAGTCTTGGCCGACTGGATGCTTTGTGCATATTGTGGATGATCTAAGAGAGGTTTTATGAAGTGTGGCATGTTGATCAAGGAAGATTTAGGTCCTAGCTATGTTTGGCCGATAGTATAGTACATTAATTCAGATGTTTGTAGTGCCTACCTTGATGTTTATTCCAAGGTTGAGGAAGCATATAAATATGTGTGGTTGAGTTGTGGAAAATCATCCTTGTGCAAAAATGATAAGATCTTAAGAAAGGAAGAAAGGCAAAGTAGAAGAATAGTAGTAAAGAATGAGGAGATAATGAAGTAGTGTTTGGGGGCAGAGCAGAAGTATTGTGCACTTAATGGAACCGACCTTGGCATGAAGAAGATGTTGTTTTCTAGTTCAATCTTTCTGTGATAAACTTATAAATGTTTTTGTAGGTAGTGAGCCTCTTTTGAGCAGTGAGCTCTAGGAAGTGCGCTCGAAGGCAAGTACCTTCCCATTTTCTATTCTTTTAACAGAGAATAAATCTTGTGGGTTAACTCCCACTGTCGTTTATCCCTTAATCAGGTTTCCATGTAAAAATCTTGGTGTCATATGTTTTGATTATGTTTCTGCTCATGTGTTGTTGATTTATGATTTCATGGTTATATCATTAATCTATTAATAAGTGTGAAAGAAGATTAGATACAACAAAAGATAAAGTTTTTGAGACAACTAATTCACCCCCCCTCACAGTTGTTTTCCCTAATCCCAACAGGTAGAACAAAAGTATCCTCTCCCCTTGCCTCTTGAAGGATCTTGGGTGTATGAGAAATGATTCGATCTTCTTTTCTTTTTTTAGGAGAGCCTACCTTGGTGGGAAAAGAGGTACTCACCCCAAAGGATGACTCTAAGTGGGTCTTTCAATTCGGTCTGGTATATAAATGGTTTAGGCACCAAACACAACAAACACTTGTTCTTTTTAGAGCACCAAGTTGAAATGTTCCTACTGTAGACACCCAGAAATGTCCATCTCTTGCATCACCTTATGTTTTGCCCAAGGTACCCATGTCACCATCATAACCCCTTCATCATCATAGCACTTCCTCTTATAAATTAAATAAATCTAACATTTATTTAATTTATCCCATCCCTTCACATTATTAAATAAATAAATTTTATTTATTTATTTAATCCCCTTTCCTCTTAAAATAAATAAATAATTTTATTTATTTATTATATCCTCATATGCCTCATAATTTAAATAATTTTTAAATTATTTAATTATGAATTTACTTACCTTCCATTTCCATCTCCTGAGATGACTCAACTCATCTCCCAAGTTCACTCGATTCACCTTCTATTTTCTCTCCCAAGTTGCATAATCAACATTCTAATTCCACTACTCCTCACAAAACAAAAACCTTCCCCAACCCACATCACTCAACTTGAGAGGATCTTCCATTTCAAAATGGAAACTTGCTAACTCCTCTCCCACCAAAAATCTATTTAAACCCCTCTTTTTTGCCTTTTCGAAGGATCCCACCTCTTGTATGTAACGTTACTCTACCAAAATTCTACCTCGCATCTCCATCTATCTATCTTTCATCGATCATCTTCCATCCTTTATCTTCATCTTCGTCATTATGCTGTGAACATGAGAAATCAACATCTAATCATTCGAGCAAATCAACATGCATGCATTGATCTTTCAAGGTATCAAGGTATTCGGAAGGTTTGGGTAAAAAGGTATTGTATGTTGTTTAGGATAAAATTGCATTTTGTTAATCATTTGTTGTTTAGATGTTAAAATCCTCCTTTCACCCTAATATGGAAGGATCTAGGGTTGAGTGGCGAGTACTATCATACCCTAGGTCACTTATAGATGTAGGGAAACTTGGATTAAGGAATTAATTATCAATTTTTCCTTCTCCTATATCCAATTGACCATTAAAACCCTAATTAAGCAAATGTGACAAAAAATTGATGAAAGATGGAAAAAGCTCTTGCAAATGGGAGTAAAATAGCAAATCACAAAATACCTATTTTTAGGGTTTTGAAGCAGAATAGTTGGGGACTAAGGTGCAGTCGCCTAAGTCCAAGGTACCTACTTTTTCGGGGAATCTGGACCTCCTTCCAACACTGATCAGCCCTGTAACTTTTGTTTCCCAAAATCTGTCTGTAGAGGACACTATTGCGAGTGCCCTAGTCCTAGAAGTGCTCCTTTGTGTGACTTTTCTATAGATCCTGAATCCATGATGCCTACCAATCCTTCCTACAACTCAACTTTTTTCTAGATGCGACACTTGTAACCTGCAATCACAAGACTTGGTTTGGAGGTTGTGGTGTTTAGAGGCTTGCCTCAGTCAAGCCTTGGAGGACACTTAAGTCTTCGAACACCATTGTCAGACAAAGAGGGCATGCCCTTGTGAGGTAGAGGCCAAAACCTAAAGGAAGCAATGATAAAAACACAATCATATGTCACCTTGTAGTGAAGCTCTCATGGAAGAAGATGCTCTTCATGCCATGAGGAGATTGATGCCCAAATATGCAAATATCAACACATAAAACACACAAGTCTACTCTTGTAACATAATAGAAAGCCTTGAATCACCTTGAGAACACAATAGCTTGCTAGTAATCATCTAGTTTACAAATGAATGCCTAAACATGCTTATATATGCACCTACAAGCATTCCCGCCAAGATTTTAAAAATCAAACTTTTCCATGTCGGCAAAAGAACCAACTAACAGTCATAAACCAACACCCAGAAATTGGGGCTACCCTTAAATAGGGTAGGGCTAGGGTGTGGGTGCCCAAGTCCTCCCCCCTATTTTAGGTAGGGTACAACTCAAGGGGTCCTCCTAGGTCCCATTTTCCATGAAACCCAAGTCTCATTCCATTGGGATGCTAAAATATGAACTAAAATGTCCTAAATGCATGCTAAAGACCCGGGAGCTAAACCTTATGAGGGAAAAGTCCCCAAGGGGACATTTTCTAACATTACATTTAGCCCCCACTTTAATGTATGTATAAACACGAGGCTAATACATACATTAAAGTAAGGTCACAAACACAACAAACACACCAAGCACGAAGAAGACACACCAATCACATAGAAAATAGTAACAGGAATGCAAAACACAGAGAAGACAGTTATAATCACGCAGAACACAGAGCAGTTACAGTCATGTAAAACACGGAGCAGACAATCAATGCATAGAAGACACATTAATGCATGGAAGATATAATGATATCTTTTCTTTTTTTTTCTCATATATATGAAATGCAAGTACTGGAAAGTAAACCAACCTCCCATAATACAAGATGCACTACCCTAGGGCGGAGGTCTCTGTATATATGGGGTAACACACACACAAGACACACAAAACCTCCCAAAATATAGGAAGCACTACATGAGGGCGCTGGTCTCTGCATATGGGGCAAAATACAAGCCACACAAAACAAGAATGCCAAAACACACATACTTGAAGACATGGAGAAAACATGATAGCCAAGTGATGGAGTGTACCTATTTCTAGGTCCAACACCATCTCAATCACATTACAGGCACACACCGACGATTGGGCTTTGCCACAACAATCATCGAAGACACGCTTAAGGGTTGAGTTAGTCACAGAACTGCTCCCCACCTCCGCAGAGGACTTTTGAAAATGACAGGATGATACAATCTGCTATGAGAAATACACCATCCCCACCTCCACAGAGGTCTTAATAAAAAGGATATGCTTGATATCCCACCTCCATAGAGGGCTTACATGATTGATTGATTGATTGCAAACAAACACAGGATGCACGATGCACTACCCTGGGGTGCAAGTCTTTGCATCTGAGGTCAAACACATTGCTAACATCTATAACAAATAGCTTACCTTATATATGCCCCCACCTTAAGGTGGTTGATATCAGTTATCGATATCAAGCATGTTAAGGTAGGAAGAAAACACACAAGGGAACACAAAATTTCACAAAGCCCATGCCCCTCAGAGGTGACATGTACTTTACGATCGCCAAATGTTCCCACAAACACATCCCTACAAGAAGCATGTTAGTGTCTACAACATTATGATAAACAACAACATCAATGCAAAGAGCCAAGGTTATACAATGAATTTAGAGTTTGAGGATAACTATGAGGCTATATCACGAACCTCTCTGAATCGAGTACCGCCAAAGCTAGATTCAAAGGCAAACAAAGGTGCATGGAGCAGCAGTATTGTTAAGGTTTGTAAATGCGACAGAAACATCATCAAATTCACTACGTGGAAAGCACGAGTGCTTCCACTAGCCAAGCATCAGATAAGATATACAACCCCATCATCATATTAGGAACTAAGTCCATTTTTTGATTGCTCTCGAAAGGGACACTAGGTCCGCATCTGTATAAATGTTTGTCATCATCGACCCACTAGATGGAAACACTAGAGGAAGGGAAACAATAAATAAGAGAGGAGAAACAAGTGTTTTAGGGACAATCACATAGGAGGGTGCCCCCAAGTCACCAACCATGACGCTATGTCCGTAAGACACAACACACAATAATGAAATTAGAGAGAGAGGCAAAATAGAAGAATGTCACAACAGAGGTAGTCTCCTAGTATCCTAAACCTTACGTGAGAATATGAGGTCATCCCAGGAGGCCTAAACAACACATAACACATCACGGGGGAAGCACGTCACGAGAGAGATAAAGGGTTAGAGATACTTACCTGTAGGGCCCCTTTCGGGCTAGCGGGTATCACGAATCTTGATCTTTATCTTAGTGGTTAAGGTGTTATCACTTCTTCTCTCTTCCATATGTTCATGAGTTTGCGAGGGTAACCATGTAGGAAAGGTTTCTCTTAATGATGGTTGAGAGGGGATGTTGTCATTGTCTAGGTCAGCTATAGGAGTATTTGAAATGCCATTTAAATGAGCTTGTGGAGGCATTCGAAAGATACCCATTTTAGTCCCTATATATGGTGTTGGAATGGATTGAATAAGAGGGATAGCTTATTCTTCCACAACATGTAGGATTTCATTGCTTTCCAAAGTATTTGACGGTTCATGATTGATTTCCTTGTTTAGAATGTGATTGAGAAGCTCCTGAACATAGGATGGCAAGTTATCAAGCAAATGGTCACAAAGAGAATCTGCATCATTCAAAGCTTCCTCTTGATTATAGAGAGTGGGGAGAGATGGTAGAGTAGTGTGGATAAATGTATCAATGATGTCTTCTTCTTATGCCAATATATCCTCACCAAGTGCAGTTATGTGGGGACAAGTCTCTTTGTTTGATAGATTACCCATTGCTTTTTTATTTTCATAGGTCTTAGAAAGGATTTGCTTTATATCATCATGAAACAAAGGGAGAGTGGGAGTAAAGTTATCATCACTACTTTCCCCATGTTGGTTTTCAGCTATAAAGTTTTTGAGATTCTCCATGATTGAAGGGAAAACATCTATAGTCTCATGAAAGTTATTGAAGTAAGCTATTGATCGAAGGATATCACATGGAGTAGTGTTGGTTATGTCAATGCCATATATTTATGCTATTTGATGCAAGACTTGAGGATATTTGTTAATGAATTTGCAAAAATTCTCATAGTTCACAATGTACTCATATAGATCTTCTAAAGATGTACTATTAGGAAAATCCATTAATGCAAAATTTATGCAAAAACGCTTGATTTTTTGATATGTTTTCAATGCAAATGATTGAAGCAAAAGATGCTGTGAGGATTTCAGTCAAGGGTAGCAAGTTATATGTTTGATATCAGTCCAAAAAAAAAAATATAATCACTCTCAACACACTCTTGATGAAAATTCAAGATAATGCCAAGTCAAAATATAGTGAAAATATGTCAAAATAGGCACTTTTTTCACCAAAACTCAATGCAAAGGAGCATAACAAAGGGTGTTGTGAGGAAAATGTTGATGGATAGAAAATAATATCAGTAATAATAGACACTTGGTTCTAATATATCCAACACAGCATGCTTTTAGTGCCACTTAAGGTAAAACCCTAGTGAAAATATAGCAAAAATAGGCTATTTTTCATGGTTTTTCAACTCCAAGACCTAGAAAAAGGGGTGTTGTAAAGAATTTTAGGAGGTACATAAAAGAATATCAATAATATAAATCACCTCAATCCATAAAATTGATCACAACATGTTTGGAGTGCAAACTAGGTCAAACCCTAGGGCCAAAATAGCCAAAATGTGTAGTTTTTTGCAAATTTTCACTACAAGAGCCTGATAAAGGCTGTTGTAAAGATTTTTATGAGAGAAAGAAAATGATTACCCTAATAACAGTACAATAATGCCAAAATACATTTCACAACACACCTATGGTGCAAGTTTAGAGAGTCGATAAGGCCAAATTTAACGAAAATCGTTGTTTTTGAAGCCCTAGGTTTGAGATCTTGAGAAAAAATGCTATGTGAATGCTTTGAAATCTGATTTATGATGAAATTGACATACTCTCATATCTAAAAATGATTTTCAGGCCTTAACATGCAAAATGGCCATGCAAATTTAATGAAAATGCATCAAAATTGCTAGTTTTTATTGAATTTTTCTATGCAAAAATGCAAATATTTTAAATCTAAATGCAAATTCACACTAAAATGCAAGACTATAGACAAATGAAAATTTTAATGAGCCTCTAAAATTAGTAGAAAAATATGATAAAGGATTTTGCCTACAAACCCTAGATTTTGGAATTACTAGGTTATATAAAACTGTCAAAATTTCCACAAAACCCTACCAATTAAATGATGAAAATGCAATGTAAATTTCTATTTTTTTGGATTTTTTTGTAATTTATATCAAATCTGATGCAAAAATCATGAATTAGGAAAATTTAGGAACAAATGATGCAATTTAATAAGCCAAACAATGCAATTTTTTTGTATTTTTCCAAATTTTCAATTTTTTTAAAAAATTTTCTCAATGCAATAAAATAAACGAACAATTAATGAATGAAATCACATCAAATCTAAAGAAAAACACTCATCAAGTTGTAATTTAAGTTCAATAACACAGGTTCACCAAAATGTTTAGGGTAAAATTGGATTTCGTTAATCTTTTGTTGTTTAGATGTTAAAATCCTCCTTTCACCCTAACATGGAAGGATCTAGGGTTGAGTGGTGAGCACTATCATACCCTAAGTCACTTGCAGATGTAGCAAAACTTGGATTAGGGAATAAATTATCAATTTTTCCTTCTCCTATGTCCAATTGACCATTAAAACCCTAATTATGCAAATGCAACAATAAATTGACGAAAGATGGAAAAAGCTCTTGCAGATGGGAGTAAAATAGCAAATCATAGAATACCTATTTTTGGGGTTCTGAAGAAGAACTTGTTGGATCTAGGGCATACAACTGAGAGGGGGGGGGTGAATCAGTTGTATAAAACTTCTTCTTCTTTCAAACACTTGATTCTTTGTTGTTAGTTAGCAGCATATCAAATAATCATCCATGAAAGCATAATACATAAACACAAGAGCAGATAAGTATCAACACATTGAACACCAAGATTTTGACGTGGAAAACCTGGTTAAGGGAAAAACCACGGGGTGATTAACCCAAGAATTATTCTCTGTTAGAAGAATAAAGAAAAATGAATGGCACATGCCAATAAGGGCTCACTGCCCGAGCACACTGCTCACAAAGAGGCCCACTACCTACAAGGAGACACACTGTCTACAAAGTGATAAAAATCACAGTCTTGAACTGGAGAATGACATCTCTACCATGTCCGGATCAGTTCCAATTAAGCCCAAAAACCTCTGCTCTGCCTTTCGCACTTCTCTTCGCTATGCCACACTTATCCACACACCACACACACCTTGAAATGAACTCACAAACCGTTATTTATACAAGACATCAACTTAGGAACAAACATCTAAGTCGGCAAACAACCATAAGAACATCCGCAAGATGAATAACACATCCGGTCGGCTAAACAGAGCAAGAACTTCATCCGGAAGAATATCTTCAATTCCGGGTTCTACTATCAATGCGGACCAACAACATAACCTCAACATGATCCAAGAACCTTCACAGGCCTGCCTGAACGACCGGATACATCCGCACTTCCTTTGCCTACTGGAATCTCTTGTCTTCCTCATCCGGAACTTCAAGAACATAGTCTGTCGCCATTGTCATAATGCAAGAGGTACTTCCGGACCTCCAAATCATACACAAATCAATGCGGACCAACAACACAACCTTAACATGATCTAAGAACCTTCACAAGCCTGCCTGAATGACCAGGTACGTCCGTATTTCATTTTCTTACTGAAATCTCTTATCCTCCTTATCCGGAACTTCAAGAACACTGTCTGTTGCTACTGTTATAATGTAAGAGGTACTTCCGGACCTCCAAATCGTACAAAACTTGAGTTGGCATATCACAAGGATATCTAAAACACTCGTTCCAATCCGCAGATTAGGATTGTACAATTCTGGACCTCACCGGACCTTTCTGTGATCCTTTGTCGCCTCTGAACACTTGTCGGAACCGGTTCCATACAGACAGCCATAACCTCTTCAGAACTTCATGCGGACCTCTGAAATCTTGGCTGAAGCATCTCAAGACTCATATCTGTAAACCCTTTAATCCGCATCCTCCGGTTCTCAACCTATACAATACATTTGCCTTCTTCTCATCACTGTTCCTGACTGAGGCTAATTTTCTCAATATCCTCAGCACACAGCTCATCAAATCCTTCTTGCCAATGCAATATGAGTATGTTGACATCAATGACAACACTGGCTCACCTCATACTTGCAACAATCTCCCCCTTTGTCATTGATGGCAACATATGATGTGAAAAACCATCAAGACAAGAACTTCTCCTTTCTGTCACAGCTCCCCCTATCAACAACAACTTTTCACATGTCTTCTCTTCCTTTACTGCTCCCCCTTTGATCATCAACCACTTGTTTTTCACATGTCTTCTCTCCCCCTTTGACATCAATGGCAAAGGGCTCATACTTGCAATTCTAATACATCAGAATCATACCAGCTGCTCCCCCTTAGTAGCAGCTCCCCATCATCAATCTGGATCACAAGATATGAATGTGATATCCACCAGACTGATGCACATTAGTGCATCTTAGTTCATCACCGGAGGGGCCATGACCCCTAATTTCTCCCAGAGATATTCAAAAGAGTCCTTGGGAAGAGGTTTTGTAAAGATATCTGCAATCTGATCCTTGGAGGGAACATACTCCAATCTGACTTCTTCCTTGTTTACTTGTTCTCTCAAAAAGTGAAATTTGATAGATATGTGCTTAGTCTTAGAATGCAATACCGGATTCTTGGAGATATTAATTGCACTTGAATTATCACAGAAAATTGTGATAGGCTCCTCATATTCAACTTTGATATCTCTTAGCATCTGCTTCATCCATAAGATTTGAGTGCAACTACCTGCTGCTGCAATGTATTCTGCTTCAGTTGTAGACAGAGATATTGCATCTTGTTTCTTGCTTAGCCAAGAAACCAATCTCTTCCCCAAAAAGAATGCTCCACCACTAGTGCTCTTCCTGTCATCCACATCTCCTGCCCAATCTGCATCTGTGTAAGCATGAAGAGAGAAGTCCGGATCTCTAGGGTACCATAGACCATACTCCACAGTTCCTTTCAAGTACCTAAAAATTCTTTTGATTGCCATAACATGAGATTCTCTAGGATCAGCCTGGAATCTTGCCACAAGACCAACAGCCTGCATTATATCTGGTCTAGTTTGAGTGAGGTACAACAATCCACCAATCATTAATCTATACTTTGTCTGATCTGCCTTTGGAGAGTCATCATCTTTGCTTAACCTACATCCGGTTGCCATAGGAGTGTTCATAGACTTTGAGTCTTCCATACCAAATTTCTTTAACAATTCTTTCACATATTTGGTCTAAGAAATGAAGATCCCTTCTTTTGTTTGAGTAATTTGCAGACCCAAGAAGAAATTCATTTCACCAAGCATAGACATTTCAAACTCACTTTTCATCTGATTTGCAAAAGTTTTGCACATACTATCTCTTCCTCCAAAAATGATATCATCCACAAATACTTCAACAATTAAAATATTTTCATGATCAATTTTGAAATATAAGTTACTGTCAGCAGTACCTTTGTTGAATCCAATCTGCACAAGATGCTTATCCAACCTTTCATACCATGCTCTTGGGGCTTGCTTCAATCCATACAAAGCTTTCTTCAACTTGCAGACCATATCATCATTATCAGACAATTGAAAACCATCCGGTTGTTCAATGTAGACTTCTTCTTCCAGATCACCATTTAGGAAGGCAGACTTGACATCCATCTGATATACCTTGAAGTCTTTGAAGGCAGCAAATGCAAGAAGTAATCTGACTGCTTCAATTCTTGCCACCGGAGCAAAAGTCTCTTCAAAGTCAATTCCTTCTATTTGAGAGTAGCCTTTGCAGACCAATCTAGCTTTGTTTCTGATTACTTCACCAGCTTCATTTAGTTTGTTCCGGAAGACCCACTTGGTTCCAATTACATTCCTGTCTCTAGGTCTGGGAACAAGATCCCAAGTATGATTTTTCTCAATTTGCATCAATTCATCTTCCATTGCTTTGGTCCAGTTTTCATCATTGCAGGCTTCATTTATTGTTTTAGGTTCAATCTTTGAAATCAGACAACATTCATTTTGATTTTGAGCAACATTCCTTCTAGTTTGTACACCTTTGCTTCTGTCACCTATGATTTGATCTTCAGAGTGGTTCAGTTTTACATACCTTGGAATTTTGGGAGTATCCTGCACTGCTGCTTCTTGATCAGGCTCATTCAGACCTATCTCTTCTTCCTGATTTACCGGATCAGGCTGACTCTGTCTCACCGGAGAGGATTGAGGTCCTTGAACACTCTCTTGGTCATCTTCATCAATCTCATAAAATCTTGAAGGCTTCTCAATTCCTTCATCAACTTTCACATTGGTGCTTTCTATCATCTTCCTCAATCTCTTATTGTAACACCGGTATGATTTGCTTTGAGTGGAGTAACCCAAGAAAATTCCTTCATCACTTCTAGCATCAAACTTTCCTAGGTCTTCATCTCTTTTAATATAACACTTGCTACCAAATACTCTGAAATATTTCACAGTAGGAGTGATGCCAAACCAGAGTTCATAGGGGGTCTTACCGGTGTTGTTTCTGATTTGAACTCGATTGAGAGTGTAGACTGCAGTGCTGATAGCTTCCTTCCAAAACATTTGAGGAACATTTGCTTCCAACATCATTGTCCTGGTAGCTTCCTGGATGGTCCGGTTCTTTCTCTCAACTACTCCATTCTGCTGTGGAGTCTTAGGAGCAGACAACTGTCTCCTTATACCCTGTTTCTCACAAAAGTCAATGAATTCACCAGATGTAAATTCACCACCTCTATCAGACCTTAGACACTTTAGTTTCAATCTGGTTTGATTCTCCACCATAGCTTTGAAGATTTTGAACTTCTCAAAAGCTTCTGATTTTTCTTTTAGAAAGGTAACCCACATCATCCGGGAATGATCATCAATTAACAACATGAAATATCTATCACCCTGCAGACTCTTGATTCTTGTTGGACCACATAGATCAGTATGTACTAATTCCAACAATCCGGTAGAAGACTGATCTTTGCTTTTGAAAGAGACTCTGCTTTGTTTACCTAGCTGGCATTCTTTGCACAAACTATTTGTAGGTTTCATCAATTTTGGAAGATCTCTTACAGCCTGAGTATTGCTTATCTTGATGATGTTGTCAAAATTTACATGACACATTCTTCTATGCCATAACCAACTCTGATCAATTTGAGCAAACAAACAACTTTTGTTTGAACCAACCAGATGAAAGATATTACCTTTTGTCTGAGTACCGGATGCAATTTCAGTTCCGGAGCTTGTAAAGATTCTGCATTTTCCATTCTTGAACCGGAGATCATAACCTTTGTCCACTAACTGACCAACACTGAGAAGATTGTGCTTCAATCCTTCAACATACAGTACATTTCCTGTTTTGCTCTTACCATCAAAGGAAATAGTTCCCCTACCTCTGATTCTGCCAGCAGAATTGTCACCAAACTTTACCATTCCTCCTTCATATCTTTCCAAATCTAAGAACTTATTCTTGTCACCAGTCATATGGTGAGAACATCCACTGTCAATAACCCAATCATCTTTTTCTTCCACTTGAGCAGCCAAGGCTTTTTCAACAACTTTGTGATTGACAGATTCAGAGAGTATTGAATCTTCTTCCTTGATGGCTATAAACACCCACTCATTTCCGGATTTGCTTCCTAGTTCTGATTCATCATCTGTTACTCCTTCATTGTCATCTTCTTCATGAACATAATAGCAATTCTTTTGAAACCTTTGTCTGTGAGTATTAGATCTTGCAGATCTCTCCGGACATCTTGAGGCAAAATGACCAATCTTATTGCAGTTGAAACACTTAAAGGGTAGTTTTCCTTCATACTTACCGGATCCTCTTGGCAGTCTCTTTGCAATGAGGGCTTCAAGTTGAGCTGTTTCTGCTTCTTCTTCTTCCATGTCTCTTCTTGCTTGATCATACCATGACATTTTCCTTGATGAGTTTTCACCCGGATCAAATCTCTGTTTGCCTTTCACATAGGTACTGGCTTTGAAAGCAGATTCAGTCTTGGGAGGATCATCTCCAAACTCGGTCATTTCAAATGCAGCTAGTTTGCCAGCCAGTTGTTCTCTTGTGACAGTTGTGTGGGCTCTGAATTCATCAATGGCAGCAACTTTGATTTTGTAGGCAGCAGGAAGGGATCTTAGGATTTTGCAGACAATCTCATTTTCATCTAAAGTTCCACCAGCATTTCTGATTCCACATACCAGCTCATTTACTCTTGGCATGAAGGTAGTGATGTTTTCATCATCTCTCATTTTCAATCTTTCAAATTTCCCTTTCAGGCTTTGTAACCTTGCACTTTTGACAAACTCATCTCCTTCATACAGAAGTTCCAGTTTAGTCAGGATCTCATATGCAGTTGGTAGGTCAATAACATTCGAGAGATCTGAGTCATTCAATGCACTTAGAAGAGCTTCCTTGGTCCGCAGATTGTTTTCAGCTTCTGTGATTTCATTCAGAGTTGTCGGACCACCTTGTGGAGGTACATATGGTTTTGAAACCATATCCAAGTATGCTTTTCCCATACATTCCAAGTGACACTTCATGCGACCTTTCCAGAGAGTGAAGTTGGTTCCATCGAACTTCGGACTATCCTTCTTGTATGACGACATCCTGGATCTCCTCAAGCGGTTAAGCTCCTGTCAGAGGAACTTGGCTCTGATACCAATTGTTGGATCTAGGGCATACAACTGAGAGGGGGGGGTGAATCAGTTGTATAAAACTTCTTCTTCTTTCAAACACTTGATTCTTTGTTGTTAGTTAGCAGCATATCAAATAATCATCCATGAAAGCATAATACATAAACACAAGAGCAGATAAGTATCAACACATTGAACACCAAGATTTTGACGTGGAAAACCTGGTTAAGGGAAAAACCACGGGGTGATTAACCCAAGAATTATTCTCTGTTAGAAGAATAAAGAAAAATGAATGGCACATGCCAATAAGGGCTCACTGCCCGAGCACACTGCTCACAAAGAGGCCCACTGCCTACAAGGAGACACACTGTCTACAAAGTGATAAAAATCACAGTCTTGAACTGGAGAATGACATCTCTACCATGTCCGGATCAGTTCCAATTAAGCCCAAAAACCTCTGCTCTGCCTTTCGCACTTCTCTTCGCTATGCCACACTTATCCACACACCACACACACCTTGAAATGGACTCACAAACCGTTATTTATACAAGACATGAACTTAGGAACAAACATCTAAGTCGGCAAACAACCATAAGAACATCCGCAAGATGAATAACACATCCGGTCGGCTAAACAGAGCAAGAACTTCATCCGGAAGAATATCTTCAATTCTGGGTTCTACTATCAATGCGGACCAACAACATAACCTCAACATGATCCAAGAACCTTCACAAGCCTGCTTGAACGACTGGATACATCCGCACTTCCTTTGCCTACTGGAATCTCTTGTCTTCCTCATCCGGAACTTCAAGAACACAGTCTGTCGCCATTGTCATAATGCAAGAGGTACTTCCGGACCTCCAAATCATACACAAATCAATGCGGACCAACAACACAACCTTAACATGATCTAAGAACCTTCACAAGCCTGCCTGAATGACCAGGTACGTCCGCATTTTATTTTCTTACTGAAATCTCTTATCCTCCTTATCCGAAACTTCAAGAACACTGTCTGTTGCTACTGTTATAATGTAAGAGGTACTTCCGGACCTCCAAATCATACAAAACTTGAGTTGGCATATCACAAGGATATCTAAAACACTCGTTCCAATCCGCAGATTAGGATTGTACAATTCCGGACCTCACCGGACCTTTCTGTGATCCTTTGTCGCCTCTGAACACTTGCCGGAACCGGTTCCATACAGACAGCCATAACCTCTTCAGAACTTCATGCGGACCTCTGAAATCTTGGCTGAAGCATCTCAAGACTCATATCTGTAAACCCTTTAATCCACATCCTCCGGTTCTCAACCTATACAATACATTTGCCTTCTTCTCATCACTGTTCTTCACTGTTCCTGACTGAGGCTAATTTTCTCAATATCCTCAGCACACAGCTCATCAAATCCTTCTTGCCAATGCAATATGAGTATGTTGACATCAATGACAACACTGGCTCACCTCATACTTGCAACAGAACTATCGAGGACTAAGGTGTGGGCCCCAAGTCCAAGGTACCTACTTTTTCGTGGAATCTGGACCTCCTTCTGACACTGATCAACCCTGTAACTTCTGTTTCCTGAAATCTATCTACGGAGGACACTCTTGCGGGTGCCCTAGTCCTAGAAGTGCTCCTTTGTCTGACTTTTCTTCAGATCCCAAATCCTTGATGCTTGCCAATCCTCCTGTAACTCCACTTTTTCCAAATGTGACACCTGTAAACTACAATCACAAGACTTGGTTTGGGGGTTGTGGTGTTTAGAGGCTTGCCTCGGAGGACACTTAAGTCTTTGAACACCATTGTTAGACAAAGACGGTGTGTCCTTTTGAGGTAGAGGCCAAAAACCAAAGGAATTAATGATAAAAACACAATCATATGTCACCTTGTAGTGAAGCTCTCATGGAGGAAGATGCTCTTCATGCCATGAGGAGATTGATGCTCAAATATGCAAATATCAACACACAAAACACACAAGTCTGCTCTTGCAACACAATAGAAAGCCTTGAATCACCTTGAGAACATAATAGCTTTCTAGTAATCATCTAGTTTACAAATGAATGCCTAAACATGCTTATATATGCACCTACAAGTATTCTCGCTAAGATTTTAAAAATCAAACTTTACCGTGTTAGCAAAAGAAGCAACTAACAGTCATAAATTGACACCCAAAAATTGGGGCTGCTCTAAAATATGGTAGGACTAGGGTGTGGGCATCCAAGTCCTCTCCCCTATTTTAGGTAGGGTACAACTCAAGGGGTCCTCCTAGGTCCCATTTTCTATGAAACCGAGGTCTCATTCCATCGGGATGCTAAAATATGAACTAAAATGTCCTAAATGTATGCTAAAGACCCGGGAGCTAAACCTTATGAGGGAAAAGCCCCCAAGGCGACATTTTATGATGTTACACATGTAATTGTTTTATCTTCTGATTTATCCAAATTTCTCCTCTACAAAATGGCATGCCCAGTGGGACCCACTTCATTTGATCATTTTTGCAGATTTTTGTAATAAAAATTTATGTTTTTCATCTAACCCTCATTGGCAATTTTTGTAGAGGATCTCTCATAGGTGACCTTTGAGACAAAAAATGACTGTGCCATTGTGTCTGGGAGGCAGATTCCATGCTTTTTAACTATAAATTTGCATATATTTCGTCACAAGAAAAAAAATTGTAAAATTTTGAATTTTTTTTTAATTTTCAGCCCATATAGTATGGATCCATATGGATCCATACCTTATGGTCATTCCTCTCATCCCTCTATGTGCTTTGTTTGTAGGCTATAGTCTTATATTGTAGGTGGTTATGATTTGATTGTGAGGTTGGGTGATTTGGATGCAGCTGTCTATTCTAGTTGAAATCCTAAAACTTTGGTTGCCCCTCATAGCTGTTCTGTCGTAGTCCCAAATCTCTTGTCACCAACCCTTGCTAATCTCTTAATCGACTCACCTCTCTAGTCACAGATCTTTGTTGAATCTCTACTGACCAATACAAATTTGTTTTGTCGCAGTTATAAAATCCATCAAATCTTTGATCGCTGAAAATCTGTGGTCGCTGGATAATCAAATTCAAAAAAATAAGAAAAACCTTTGGTCTACATTCTAAACCCTTAGGTCGACATCTAAATCTTTGTTGTCATTTCAAATTCCAAGGTTGGCATTTTAAATCCTCTAGTCATGTTAATCTTATAGTTGCAGTCTTTTAAAATGGTCGTGGTCATTAAAATAGCAGTTGTAGTCTTTTAAAATGGTCACGGTCATTAAAATAGTAGTCACAGTCTTAGAGAATGGTCACGGTCTTAAATTGCTAGATTGTAGGTCTATTGACATGGCACTTGTATAGTTAGGTTTTTACCTTTGATATCAACCTTGGCATTTAGGGTTTTTAACATTCAACATTATGGTCTTAGCTTTAGATTTTGAGCTTTGAATCGTAGATTTTTTTTAAAAGGGGATGGGGTATATTCACTAGAACACAAACAACACATGTAACAAAGAAAAATCTTTTCAAAATATCAAAATAAAAAAGTCAACCTCTGTTCAACCAAGTCAACCTGTTTTCTTCTACATGCCATAGGAGGGGTATATTTTTCTTTTTGCCATAATAGAAGCATACGGAGGCCAAATCATGCAAATAAATACTCATTGGAAAGATAACACCACAAACTTCGTAGCTATACAACTTTTATCAGAATGGAGAAAAAAAACTACTGACACATCTTTTGCAGGTTCGATCGGTCAAAGAATCTTTTTTATCACTAATTTAGGCATATTTAGAATGGGTGCTTAAAATGAACCCTGCATGCTTCATGTTTGTTTTATTTTCTTTGTTTGCTTGCTGAGTTTGTGTGTAACTTGATTTAACAATGAGAGTATCCTCTCCCCCGCCTAACCAGTGGATTTGGGGTGTAAGATAAATCATTGTTATCTCTAGAGGGCCTGCCTTCCCATTGTGAGAAGGGAACGACCCAAGTAGCAACAAGCTAAAACTAAGCTATTCCAAGCTACTATATAAATAATGTGTTTATGATGAAAGTCATAATCAAAATGTGCAGTTATGTCATACTGACAAATGTCTCCCATAGTACATTATGGTGCGTGAAACCCTGCAGAGCATAACCTCTGTAGGCTAGGAGGCCTCCTAATCAGAGCACATCACCACATGTATGGCCACCTAAATAGAAGCCCTTACTAGAAACCTTTGTCCAGAAGCCAAAGAACCTTCTATCTGTTACCGTAGGGGGTCAGAAGATAGACCTCTGGAGCCGTCCCACATTCTCGCAGTTCATAGTCGAGATAGAAAATTCCTGGAGATCTTTAGGTTTTTAGGAATTTGAAGTTTGGTATGCCCAAGAAGTGAGTGCTGAGAAAGGGGGAGCTAGTGCTACCAAACTTCTAAGCTATCCACTCTGAATAAGTGCATCTGGAGCAATCCAAGTTGGAACCCAACAGATATTGTCCTTGCCTAGCCTAGGTGGTAAATGTTTGTGAGTGGCTTGTGTATGAGTGTCTGCCATCTTGTTTTCTTGCCATAAAATTGCCAAAAAGCTATCAAAAACAAAATCCTTGTCACAAGAAAATCTCATCCTAACACACATCCTAAGCCATATCATCCATATCCTCTAATCCTAATCATCCTAGTCAATCATCATTCCAATCCAAATCATCTTAGTCATTCAATCAACCCCATCGTAATCAACCCAAGTCATCTAACCCCATCATTACACATCATCCTCTTTCTAATCCAATCCACATCATTCTACACCATGTCAACATTAGAGGACCTAGCACAAGAGCTCATTCACCAAATGCCAAAACCTCTAGACCAATGGATCATTCAGAGGATCCATGACATGATCCCAAAACTACAAACAAGCCAATCTCTGCACATGCAACACCTCTTAGCACAAATCCAACACCTCTTGGCCACTTGTCAAATGCAACAGGCACACCCTCAACCAATACTAAATCAACCCTACATACCACCTATCCCAGCATGTCAACCCTATCCATCCACTTATCAAGTCAATCCTATACCAACTTATCCCATTTATTCTAATGTCAACCCTTATCCACATCAATCATTATCCTATGTGATCCCTCCACCAACACACTATCCCAAACTCCAACACATTCAACCACAATCCTATGTGTCACCTTCACCATCATGCCAACCTAACCCATCTACACATCATGTCAATGCCATATTAACCTATCAATATCCACCTCAAGATAATCCAACTCCTCATTCCAACCTTCCAACAAATCACCCAATCCATTCACAAGGCCAAAAGGTGTTCTCACAAGAGGTACATGCAAGCCCAAATAGCCCTTGTACATAAGTCAAACGTCCTTAAATCCACTTTTGGAGCAAGATCTAATATCCTTTTGACAAGGGAGATACCTATGTGTCACCTAATCCTACTCCAAGTGGTTCTTTGTACATAAGTCAGGTGTCCTTAAGTCAATCTTTGGAGCAATACTTGATATCCTTTGATGAGGGAGATACCAATCTAGGTTATGCACCCTATGAGCATCCTTCATCACTATCCATTCCAATGCCAATCCATGAGCTTACTAGTCATATCCCAACACCATCATGTGATCCCATTATTATTCCTTTGATCCACCAACTGTCTAATCCATCTAATCCCCTTATCTCTCCCCATTCTAAACCCTAACATGTCCAATCCATCTAATCCCAATCCATCTCATCCCACAAGTCCTAATCCTAAACCTACCACTCCATCTAACCTTATTATCCACCCACTATATTGTCCATCAACCCATACCCTTGCACAGGATGTGATCCATTAGCTACTAGCTAGGAACAACTTATCCCTATGTCAAACACCCACTTGTGAGCCTATCAAAGAATCTCCTAATGCCATGCCTAGCCCTCTAACCCCATCATGTGACCCACAAGCCATTAAGCCTGCCCAAGAGTCTCCTACCTCTGCTTCCATGAAACCACAAGCGTTATGTCAAGAGTATAATCCTAAGCATATGGAAACATGAACCTCTCGACCAAGTCAAGATCAAAGCATCTCCAAGATCAACTAATCCATGACTTTTATATTTCCTATGATCAAGATATTATTTATGATCATGACCCTATTCATGAGCAAAGTGATCCCATTCATAGCCAAATTAATCTTTTTTATGCTCACATTCATGACCAAGATTCTATATATGATCATGAAAACCACGATGAGCCTCTTAGCCAAACTTTATGCAATTCATGATCAAGAGGTTATCACTCCACCTATCCTTCCTCCCATAACCATCCAAGAGCAAGATATCCAAATTGCTCCTATCCATCCTCCATCTAGCCCCATCCATGATCTACATACATCTACTTGTCATGATGAGCCATGTGCCTCCCAAGAACACATGAGCATAGAAGATCAAACAAATACCTTGGATCCTAATGGGCATGATCAAGATCCTAATCATCCTTCCACATCCACCATCGATCACATTTCAAATCCACCATCATATCTTGTGGGTCTATCCACCTTTATCCATGAGTGTTCCTCCTTAGAACACCAAAAACCATTATCCTCTATCTCACCTTCTCCATCCAATAAGGAACTCTAGTCTAGTGTTCAAACCACACCTAGTCCCATTGTCGATCGCATGCTTCAAAACATGAAATATCAAGGTAAAGGCTTAGGCCTTCTTGAACAAGGAATTTTGGAGCCCATACATGTCAAAGTACCCCCACGCTCATATGGCCTTGGATACACACCTCAAGGTCAACAATCTAACGATGTCGGTACTTTCTCCATGCCTTCTAAGTCCACCACTTTCCACCATAAATCCCATCATCCTCCTTAAACATATGTTGCCATTCCACCTCTATCCTCTTACAAATGTCAAAAGCATGTGACCATACACCTTCCACCATCAAATTTACCTCCGCTTCTTCCAACCCCTAACATCCCTCCATCGAATCTACCTCCACTACTTCCAACACCTAATATCCCCATTATCTGATCCCATTATCCATCCATTCTTAAATCCTCTAAAAATCCTAATCATGACCAACAAATGCACACATCATGTAAACATAAAGCTTCCACTCATACCACCCATCCCATGGGATTCAAAAATAAAAACTTGGATGTCTCTACCTATAAAGCAAAAAATCCTAAGGGCCCTAACACCTTAGGGTACAAATGCAAAGAATCAAATCAAAATCTATCCAAAAAGTTATCCAAACCCATAGCTTCACAAGCAAAGTCAAAAACTAAAATGGTATGGGTCCCTAAGCAAAAAACCATCAAGTCAAATAAGGCATCCACCTCTCAAAAATCCCAACCATCCAATTTCTCCTCTTCCATCCATTCCATTCAAACATATCCAATTCCTTCATCCCACAAGTCAAACAAAAATCATAAAAATACTGTCTATGTGGGTACCAAAATGCCTAAATCACCCATCTTCTAAGAAAACATCTACATTACTTCCTACACCACCTTCCCATCAAAAGCTTCAATGTTTATCACGGTGTGTGTAACCGTTGGTGATGGTTCCATTCCATTCTGCAACACTTCCACATACCTCCTTCTCCCCATCTTTCATTCATTATCCTACATATCTATCTGATCAGCTTCCTATGGTCCATGCTTTTGCATAAGTCTTTCATCCATCCATCCATAAGTCCTCCATAAGCCACATCATAATCCGCTATCTACCTAATCCATCTTTCATGCAATCTCCCTTACCAACATCTATGAGCGCACTTGACATGGTCCATGTGACAACATCCATCTAGCGGGACTATCACTTTCATGGCACTAGACACTTGAGTCCCTCCTATCCATATCCCCCCTATCCTATTAAAAAAAATCAAAAAAATGAAAAAAGTAAAGAGAAATCCCTTCATCCAATGGTGAAAACCTGGTAAATAGGCGCCTTGAATAAGTACCATAATGAAAACCTGGCAAACAGGTGTCATGTGTAAATTGATCTTCTATGTCACCTATACTTAGGGGCATGTTGTCTTATCCTCTTATCATGTTCCAACTTATCATTTTCCATCTTATCATATTGGTGTAGGAGCACCAATGCTGAGTTGGCAGTTCTGGTAAAGAAGCAGATTGCAGAGAGCATTGCTGTAAAGGCTCAGAATCAAGCATTGAAGAATGAGTTGGAGAAGTTGAGGGACAGAGTAGGTTCTGGTAAAGAAGAAGATAGGGAAGAAGAAGAGATCCCTAGGTGGAACGAGGAAGATGTTCCTGTAGACCAGAGACCCTTGATTAATGCCCTCAAATCCATGGAGAGGAGAACCATGAATGTGAAACTAGATTTTCCAGTGTTTACAGGAAAGATGGATCCTGATTCGGTGATGGAGTGGATAGACTCCTTAAACAATTTCTTTGAGACAGAAGAGATACTAGAACACTAGAGGGTAAAGATATCCCAAACAAAAATGAAAGAGGCTGCATTAACTTGGTAAAATTTCATCCAAGATGATAGAGTACAAGAAGGAAAGCGTAGAGTTGCTACATGGAAGAAGATGATGGCTTTAGTGAAAGAAGCCTATGTTCCATTGGATTACAGCATCCAATTGCATAAGAGGAAACATAATTTGAAGCAGAAGGAGCTAGATATCAGCTCATATACAGAAGAGTTCATGAAGCTTTGTGTCAAGACAAAGGTAAAAGAAAATGAGGAAGAAAAGGTAGCTAGATACCTTAATGGATTGAGGTTCAACATTCAGGAAGATTTGAATCCGTATAACCCAGATACAGTTCAGAAATGTTTTCAGTTGGCATTGAAAGTGGAAGAGAAGTTAAAGAGAAGACAAGAATAGAACAATAGAGGAAGAGGAAAACAACAAAGAGGTGGAAGAGGTCCTTTAAGAGGCAGAGGACATAGATTTGGATATCAGGGAGAATCCAGTCATGACAACAGCAAGGGAGATAACAGTCAAAACCAAAGAGGAAGTTACAATCAGCAAGGAAACTTCAGAGGCAGAAGACCTTTCAGAGGAAGATCTCAAGGCAGAGGATCTATCAGATGTTATAACTATAATAAAGAAGGCCATATAGCCAGCAGATGTCCAGAAAAGGCAACAAGTTCAATGGGAGAAAGGAGAATGAATCTGATCCAAGAACCTGATAGCCAAAGTGCAACAAGCTCAAATGCTTTTCAAAGTGTGAATGCTCCCGACAATTATGGATATCCAGAGAGTGGAGAATCTCTGATGATGAGGAGAACAATGACCACCATGAAGGTACCTGACAAAGAACCCCCATAAAGAATGTCTCTTTTCAGAACTACATGCAAGGCAGGAGGTAAGGCATGTAAAGTTTTAATTGATTCTGGTTCTACTAAAAATTTTGTATATGATGAAATGGTAACAAAGCTTAAGCTTAGAAGATTGCCTCACCCATCCCCATATAAGGTCTCATGGCTTACCCAAGGTCAGCAAACAGTTGTAGAAGAGCAGGCTTGGGTAGAATTTTAGATTGGAGCATATAAGGACAAGTTGTTGTTTGATATTACTAAGATGGATGCTTGCCATCTTTTATTTGGAAGACCATGGCAGTATGATTTGAAGGCACGCCGTGATGGTGTTAGGAACACCTATACAATCACCAAAGATGGTATGGTGACAGAGTTGATCCCATGGATAGAGAAGGAGGAGAAATCAAAAGGAAAGGAGGTGAAGGCAATGCTGATGGAAGGAAAATAGTTCATGAAAGAAGTAGCAGCAGAAGGTGTAGCTGCATATGCCCTAATTCCATGTCTGACAGTGAATAGAGAACAGCAGCAAGAAGTCAAGAAAGAGAAGAAGCAGAGGTTCATAGACCCAGCTGTCCAAGAGTTATTGGATAAGTATAAAGGCATCATCTCTGATTGAATGCCAAGATCCCTACCACCTGTAAGGGATATCAGCCATTGCATAGATCTAATCCCAGGATCTACACTTCCAAACAAAGCAACATACAAGCTAACTCCAGAACAGAATGCAGAAGTAGCAAGATAAATTGAGGAATTATTAGACACAGGTTTGATTGGCAAAAGTTTAAGCCCATGTGCAGTACCAGCTGTACTAGCACCAAAGAAAGAAGGCACTTGGAGGCTTTGCACAGATTCCAGGGCTATTAATAAGATAACAATCCGGTATAGGTTTCCAATACCTAGGATAGAGGATTTACTTGACTATTTGGGAGGTGCTAAGTATTTTACAAAAATAGACTTGAAGAGTGGTTATCATTAGATCAGGATTAGGCTAGGAGATGAATGGAAAACAACATTCAAAACCAATGAAGGGTTGTATGAATGGAAAGTTATGCCTTTTGGTTTATCTAATGCACCTAGTACTTTTATGAGATTGATGAATGAGGTTTTGAGAGAATTCATGGGCAAGTTTGTCATAGTATATCTAGATGACATTCTGATTTTCAGCAACACAAAGGAAGAATATCTCAGACATATAGATTTGGTTCTCAAGAGGTTACAAGAAGAGCAACTGATGATAAATTTGGACAAGTGTTTGTTCATGTAGGAGGAGATCACATATTTGGGTTTTGTCATTTCACAAGGAAAGCTGCAAATGGATAATGAGAAGGTAAGTGCCATATTGTCTTGGCCAACTCCAAGGACTATGAATGATGTCAGAAGTTTCCATGGGTTAGCAACCTTCTACAGAAAGTTTATAAGAGGGTTTAGTCATATTTGTGCACCCATGCTTGATACTATAAAAGGAGGACAAAAGTGTAGATTTGCTTGGACTAAGGAAGCAGATGATTCCTTTGAAACATTGAAGAAGAAAGTGGCATAGGAGCCAGTCCTTGCACTTCTAGATTTTAACAAAATTTTTCAGGTAGAATGTGATGCAAGTCACATGGCAATTGGAGCAGTACTCAGCCAAGAAGGTAGACCAATTACATTTTTTAGTGAGAATCTCAATGATGCTAAAAAGAGGTATTCATCATATGATTTGGAAATGTATGCTCTAGTCTAGTCACTCAAGAAATGGAGGCATTACTTGATGCCCAAAGAATTCATAGTATTCACAGATAATCAGGCTTTAAGCTTTATAAACAGCTAGGAAAAACTGAATCACAGACATATGAAATGGGTAGAAACTTTGCAAGCTTTTACTTTCACATTGAAGCATAAGAAAGGAGTCAAAAATAAGGTAGCTGATGCCTTGAGTAGGAGAGCTCTAACAGTCAACCAGATCTAGTTGGAAAGTGTTGGCATTGATTCATTGAAGACCATGTATGATGATGATGAAGATTTTGGAGAGATATATCAGGTATGTACTTCTTTTGGAGATAAATATCATGTTGAGTTCTCTAAATTTCTGATCCAAGATGGATTACTGTTCAAAGGTGGACAATTGTGTATTCCAAGGTGTTCTATGAGGTTGAACATCATTCAAGAGAAACATTGTGGAGCTATGGCAGGACATTTTGGTTTGGATAAGACTCTTGATCTTGTCAGAAGACATTATTATTGGCCTAAGTTACAATCAGATGTCAGAAAATTTGTAGAAACATGTATGATATGTCAGAAAGAAAAAGGGAGATCCACTAATGCAAGTTTATATCAGCCATTACCCATTCCTTCCAGACCATAGGAAAGTATAAGTATGGATTTTGTGTTGGGTTTACCTAGAACCAGAAAAGGATACGATAGTGTTTTTGTTGTAGTGGACAGATTCAGCAAAATGGCACATTTCTTGCCATGCAAAACCACTGCTGATGCTTCATATATTGCAGATTTGTTTTTCAAAGAAATAGTAAGAATACATGGATTGCCATTGAGCATAGTGTCAAATAGGGATGTGAAGTTTATTGGTCATTTCTGGAGAACTCTTTGGAAGAAACTTGGAACAAATTTATCTTTCTCATCCGCATATCATCCTCAAACGGATGGACAGACTGAAGTGGTAAATCATTCCTTAGGAAATTTTCTCAGATGTTTGACAAGACAGCATGGAGACAAGTGGGATAATATCCTATCTCAGGCAGAATTTTCCTATAATGATATTGTCAATAGGAGTACAGGGAAATCACCTTTTCAAATAGTCTATGGTATACATCCATGAGGTATTTTGGAGCTAAGAGATCTACCTACAAGAGATTCTATTAGTGTAGATGGTGAAGCTTTTGCAGAAGCCATAAAAGAGGTTCATGATCAAGTAAAGACCCAGCTACAACAAACTACCTTGAAGTATAAAGAGTATGCTGATCAAAAGAAGAAAGATGTACAGTTTGATGTTGGAGATTTGGTATGGGTTCATTTGAAAAAGGAAAGACTTCCTAAAGGTAAATATACCAAACTCATGCAGAGGAAGATTGGACCATGTCAGATTTTGCAAAAGTATGGACAGAATGCTTATGAGATACAACTTCCTTCTAATCTTGGTTTATCACCTATATTCAATGTATGTGATTTAACTCCATACAAGCCTAATCCAGATGAAGAACCAGAACTACTATAGGATACATCAGCTGATGACATTCCAAAACATGATCCACCACAGCTGCAAAAGATTTTAGACACAAGAGTGATCAAGAAGACCCAGAACAAAAAATATTTGGAATATTTGGTGGCTTGGCAGGGAAAACCTGATTCAGAAGCAGTGTGGATGACTGAAGAATAGATCAACCAACATGGTTTAGACCTACATACTCTCATCTCAAGTGGACTTGAGATTTCTTCTTCTGGGGAGTATGGTGCAGGAGCACCCCTCTGAAATAAAGAATAAGTCTAATTATAGTATGTTTTACATTATGATGTAATAAGGTCCATGCGACCAATTCTTATGTTTTAAGTCAATCTAGGTTTATGTGCAAGTCAGTTAGAAGTTTGTTATGCTAGCTGTCCTCTCCCAGCCACTGGGAATCAACTCTGTACTACTCGTGAGGAGTAGATATATATGACCTAGCTCAGTTTGTTTTAGGGACATAGTTGCATAGGAGAAACAGAGACATGGTGTTTTGGAGATTACACTGAGCATTGTGATACAGTGGGGATGTGATATTTGTATGAATTTCTGTTATTGAAATAAAGAAGATCCCATTGTTTCATTTGTCTGATTTTTGATTTATCTGTGTAGTTGATTTTGATTTTGTAGGTGAAATGGATTCATTCATCCATTCCACCAGTTGATTCTCTGAATCGGTGGAATGGGCATGTACAATAGTTTAGTTTTCTTTTCTATTTTTATGTTCGTGCATTTCATGTTTTTGGGATCGATTTGTAGCATGCTATGATCTATCCTAGCATCCTCATGTGCTAGGGTTTGAAGGATAAAATCTAAGTTAAGATTGCCTAGGAAACAAATCGGTTCATCCTCGGTGTTTTCTGTGCGAAGTTTGTGAAGTTTCGTAGGTTTTGGTTGAAATGTACATTTGACGTATATACAATGTTTGTATGCGACATACAATCTATGTGTATATCACATTTGTATTTGTGCGTATATCGCTAAACAGATCAGGTGTTAAAACATGTTAAAAAGGCATTGTTCAAAGGTACAAAGGTGAAACAGTTTGGATATACAATTCCTATGTATATCGCTTTTGTTTGTTGGGGACAATTGATGTGTATATCGCTTTTGCATCTGAGGGTCATTTTGTGTGTATCCATCATTTACATATCGGGTTTGTATGTTGTGGATTTGGTAAAGTGTCAATATACAATTGATGTGTATATCACAATTGTACATCAGGTCATACAAGTTTTGAGTATACACCCTTTGTATACATTTTGTGTGTATACTGCATTTACATGTTTGATACAGATCCTGCGTATCCATCAAATGCATCTTGTAGTTTGCATATACCAAATGTACATTTCAAATGTACATTGAGATGATACAAGTGAAGTCAATGGTCAACCGCCGTCAGAGGGAATATTCCTAGCTATATTCCGCAGATGTATATTTTGTGGTTGTATATTTGATTATATGTCCAAATATACATTCCGCCGATACAAAGGATTTTATACAAAGGTAGTCAGCGGGTCAAACATACATTAAGGGCATATCCGGAGGAATATTCGGTGAATGTATGTTTTGTTTGTATCTAGCGCTTGCATATTGGAAATATACATTGCACTTATACATTGTCAAAAAATACATCGGGCGGCTGGTAGCGGAGATAACAGGAACCGGTGATAAGAGGTTAAAGTTTGTATGTTGAGGAATGTACATTTTAAATGTACATTGGTGGAGATACAAGTGCTAGATACAAAAGTCGACCGACAGTGAGAGTGGAGGTGACCGGCGCCGATAGGTCAGAGTTTGTATGTTCTATGTAAAGGAAGCGACAGATACAAAGGGACCGTGGGTTTGACAGGTAAATGTTTTGTATGTATCGTCGTGACAATAGTCATCAGGATAGCTCGGTTTGGAGAAGTTGATAGATGAAGTCTTGCCGATAGGCACATAAATGAAATACTCATTGGGGTGAGATGGGTATTGGGGTGAGATGTATAGGAGGTGCCGATAGTTATTGTCAAGCCAATAGGGTATATCAGTAAGATAGTTAGACAGCTCTTGCCGATGAAATAAGAAATATCAAATTCCACCATTCCATTGAACATTTCTAGCTATGGCTCTGCATCACATATCCTATCTTACCATGTCCTTATCCATTACACCCACCTACACATACCTATCACATTGCATCCATTCATCCTCCCTTCCTCATCTTGATCTTGATAAAGATTGGGGGAAAAAATGTTGAAACATGTCGTGGATATCTCTTGATATACCTTATCCTTTCCATCCAATCCTATCACTATCCTATGATGAGCCTTGCCATGTAAAATCCTAAGTATTGCACCTAGAATGGGGCATGTTATTCTTATGCGACATAGCCTTTGGAGATCACATCCTTGCTCTCTTACGCATACATCCTTTCCATCCCTTATCGTCCATCCTTTCATCCATCCAATCCTACCTGCCTACCTCCTTGCACCTAGACTTGGTTCTCCCTTGTCATTGGTATCTAACATAAAGGCTGTACAAATTGTAAATTCATTGACATCTCAAAACATCTCAAAAATATAAATTTTTTTTAGAAAAGTCCTAAAAAAATTCCAAAAAAATCATAAAATGTCCTGAAAAATAACAAAAAATGATAAAAAGCCTTGAAAAAATACAAAAAACATCATAAAAAGCCCTAAAAAATACAAAAAATCATAAAATGTCCTAAAAAAATACAAAAAAATCATAAAATATCCTAAAAAAATACAAAAATAAAAATCATAAAATGTCCTAAAAAATACAAAAACAAAATCATAAAAAGTCCTGAAAAAATACAAAAAAATTAAATAATCCAACAAAAATCCAACCAAGCATCAAAATCAATCAAATCATTCAATCACCAAATCCAATTCATCATCAAATTCAATCACCAAATCTAATTCATCATCAAATCCAATCATCAAATCAATCATCAAACTCAAATCAATCCATCAAAATCAAATCAAATCAAATCCCATCAATAACATCATATATCATCAAACATCCAATCAATCCATAACCTAGTCAATCCATCCACCTTCATCATCACCATCTCATAATCAATCAGAACTACATCCCATCTCTATTGTTAAGTGCCTTGATCCCGTGGACACGGGTATGCAGGCAGTCTAGAGTATGAAGGAAATATCCAGATTCAGGCACATACGATATTCCTCTTTCTTCTATCATCATCTTCTTCTATCATCTATCTTCATCAATTCATCAATCTTTTAAAACAATTCTTCTAATCAATCACTTCCTCAAATCATCAATCCATCACTTCTTTTGATCAATTTCATCATCAATCATTCCAAGCAATGATCCAAATGCAAGTCATACTTTATCCATACCAATCAAGTCAATCAAGCTTGTAAAATTATCTAATTGCAATCAATGGTCTTGATCCCAATCTTGTCGTAAGCCAATTAATCAACCACTTAATCAATCATCCTTGTGTTGATCTAGGGATATATCGTTCCCCTCCATGGCAACACTATCATCATCATCAATCCAATCAATCCTTCAACAATTAATCATCAGTTTACAGCTTGGTAGGGGCAATACCTTGTTTGTTTTTAAATCATTTGTGCATGCTTACGTGTGTGTTTTATCATTTTTGCATTTGCATCCGTATCCTCCCAGCTAATATTCATATCTTGTACCTAGACAAGGTTGTATTACGTTGGGGCATGAGACACATCGTCACCTTGGTCCTTATACCTTGGTGCATAACATCTAGTGCTAAATCAAACATATGATTGCTCACTTTCATTGCAGCATAACGTATCCTTCATCTCTTTCCTCCACTTCCTATCTTGCATCATTCATCTTATCCCTCCTTTACCAATCCATTTCATTTCGAGAGCATACCTGTGTTTGTTCAACCCACCTATCCTCTCGAGGAGGCATCATCATCCCATCATCATATCTTTACATCATCATCATCATCCTATCTTTCCTTCATTATCTTATTTTCCTCTATCCATACCTTAGCTTCTTTGAAATGATGTTACTCGACACAAATGTCATCATCTCGAACATCATCTCAAAGAGGGGCAAAATGTAGACACCCAAAAATATCTATCTCTTGCATCACCTTATATTTTTCCCTAAGTACCCATGTTGCCATGTTAACCCCTTCATTATCATAGCACTTCCTTTTATAAATTAAATAAATCTAACATTTATTTAATTTATCCCATCCCTTCACATTATTAAATAAATAAATTTTATTTATTTATTTAATCCCATTTCTTCTTAAAATAAATAAATAATTTTATTTATTTATTTTATCCTCATATGCCTCATAATTTAAATAATTTTTAAATTATTTAATTATGACTTCACTTACCTTCCATTTCCATCTCCCGAGATGACTCAACTCATCTCCCAAGTTCACTCAATTCACCTTCTTTTTTCTCTCCCAAGTTGCACAATCAATTTTCCAATTCCACTACTCACAAAACAGAAACCTTCCCCAACCCACATCACTCAACTTGAGAGGATCTTTCATTTCAAAATGGAAACTTGCCAACTCGTCTCCCACCAAAAATCTATTTAAACTCGTCTCTCACCTCTTGTATGCAATGTTACTTTGCCAAAATTCTACCTCACATCTCCATCTATCTTTCATCGATCATCTTCTATCCTTTATCTTCATCTTCGTCGTTATGCTGTGAACGTGAGCAATCAACATCCAATCATTCCAAAAAATCAACATGCATGCATTGATCTTTCAAGGTATCGAGGTATTTAGAAGGTTTGGGTAAAAAGGTATTGCATGTAATTGTTTTATCTTCTGATTTGTCCAAATTTCGCATCTACACCTACTTTAAACATGCGACCTTATCAAGGAGTAAGAAGATCTTGAGGTATAATTTGTGTGTTTTCATGCATTTTACTTGTGTTTTTACCTTTTAGAATTCTCTTATCTTCATTTATGCATTTTACTCGTGTTTTACCTTTTGGATAATGTCGATGAGATTTCTTGGCAAGTAGACAAACAATCAAACAAGAGAACACAATGGACAAATGTTGGTAGGAAGTATAAGAATTATGTGTATGTTCAATAGCCCCATAAGGCCAAATTTTCATGGGTCTAGACACAATCGAATACACTTGAAAATAATGCTTAGTCTACCTAAGGTCAATGACCAATGGCAGCTTGTTCAAGCCCACACACTAGTACAAAAAGAGCAATATATTACTAAAAAACTACTAAAAACAACTTATAAATGACCAAACATGGTCACATGACCATTGGTAGTTTATTACTAGTCATTTATAACATGACCAAATTGATGATTAAACCATTTTTAGTCATTTATTGGTTGTTTTGATTGATCGATTTGGTAGTATATTTAGTCATTGATTTAGTCATTGATTGTTGTAATTTGGTCACTTAGTCATTTTTTTCATTGATATATTTAGTCATTGATTGTTGTTAACTAGTCACTTATATAGTCATTTTTATTCAATGATTTCTGTCCATTGGTAGTGTATTTAGTCATTAATTTTAATCATCATTTTGATCAATTTGGTAGTATATTTAGTCATTTTTATTCACTGATTTAACATTGGTCATATATTTAGTTATATTTATTCACTGTTCACTGATTTCTATCAATTGGTAGTATATTTATTCAATTTAATTATTAATTCACGTCAATTAGTAGTATATTTAGTCATTTTGAAGCTTGAAATCTATGTAGATTTCCATCTGGCATTAATTGTTCGCTTCGCACATGTATTTTTGATTTTATTCATTGAATGCTCTATGAGAGGAGTGTTGTGAGCTGAGCAATATAATCCACATTTGGATCTCATATGCCTTGGTTTTATTTCCCCGCCAACTTGAATGACTTCAATTTATTATGTTGGCTCGTGTGATCCTCTTTTTATGCAAGAGATGATGGTATCTGTGTCATTAATTATTTCATTCTTGCCTCTTCATTTTGCTCTTGCTATGTATCTACAATGTCTATCTATCCCCACAATTGTTGACTTCATTTTCCTGTTCAATCATGGGAACAACTAATGCACGGAAGCATCAACTCAGATTTCATGGCTAGGGCCTTTAAACTACTTGCTGAAGAGCCAGTGGAGGATGCTTTGATAGATGTATGTGATAGAGATTTTCTACTGCAATCTAGGGTATGTTATGCTTCACATCTGGTATCTCATTTTCTCTCAAATGTGATGGACTTATTTCATCATATTGATAAGGTTAAAAGGATATCATCAATGTTTGTTGATGACTATCTAGTCCCAGATGTCAAGCTATTTGAAGTTTTTGCTACTTATAATCTCCATGATGGCTCAGCCTTGGTAAGGGGACTCTTTCTCCATGAAGATATCATTAATAAACCTAGTTTTAACTATGTTTATCAAGTGATGATTTCAAGTTTGTAATCAGGTAACAAAGAGCTCATTGATAATTCACTGCGGGTTCACAAATCTACATTTGGAAGGCCCAAGAGGGAAAGGATAGAGGAAGTATTCAATGCATGGAGCTTCTTGTCAAATTTCCAACCACTAGTAGTTCCCTTCACCAATGATGACATAGTTCTTTCTCAAGAGAATCCAATTGGGGGTTCATGGCTTTAGGCTTGCAGATTTAAATATGGAAAGCATGTGAACCACTATTTCTGGTTTAAGTTTTTGGCTTCACTGTAACTTTGTTTTCCTTTTTGGCCAGAAAGGGCCTTTTAGATTTGTAGCTCTGTTCAGGGCTCTTAGTTAAAATGCTCTATTATGTTATCTTTTTGGCCAGGAAGGGCCTGTTTTGTAATCTATAAAAACATTTTTATTAATATTAATATATTATAATGCTCTAAGCATCATTACCGATTCAAAAAAATGTCAACCCTGGTTCATGTGTTATCTTGTGGAGAATATTGGTGATGCTAAATGAAATGATTTGAAAAATAGGCTTGCATTATAATAATGTGCACTACATCAGATATCCATTAATAACAAAGGGACATCCATCAAAGCATAACAATAGAGATTTTTTTGTCATATGTTGTAGTTACAAGTGCCCTGCTAGACATACATGAAAATGTGGAAGCATAGATAAGGTAAATGAACTGTTTCAAAAATTGCCTCAAAGAAATGTGATATCATGGAATGTCATGATTAAAGGATATGTTTAAAATGGGTTTTTCTAAAAGGTCCTTAGAAAATTTTAAGAAAATGCAACTAGTGGGTGTAAAGCCCAACTCCTCAACCTTTGAAAGTGTCCTTGCCTGTGTGTGAATTGGATCTTTGGATGAGGATATGAACATCCATCAAAAGCATATTTGGAAGTAGATTTTTATCATATATTGTAGTTGCAAGTTCCACTTTGGATCTCCAAAGCCTTCACAAAAATTTATGCACAAAATTCAATAATGAATAATTTATGCACAAATTCTCTTTTGAATGATGCACAAAGCCTCCACCGCAATACCGCACAGTTTGTTGCTGGGCTTTGCAGTGATGTGGGAATCACTCGCATCACCACAAGGCCTAGAAATAGTGTGGTGTTGTGGTGGAGGCTTTATGCATCATTCAAAAGAGAATTTGTGCATAAATTCTTCATTATTGAATTTTGTATAGATGTTTTTGTGAAGGCTTTTGTGATCCAAAGTGGAACTTGTTGATAACTGAGAGGGGGGGGGGTGAATCAGTTATCCTAATTAATTCTTCCTTTTGATCTTTCTTATTATTCAATGCAACATTAATTCAAATAAGCAAACATTACCATGAAAAGGAAAAACACATGACACAGTATTTTTGATGTGGAAACCCTGTTAAGGGAGAAAACCACGGGGTGATTAACCCAAAGATTATTCTCTGTTAGAAGAATAAGGAAATACAAAATGGCACTTGCCAATCAGGGCTCACTGCCCAAGCACACTGCTCACAAAGGAGGCACACTGCCTACAAGGAGACACACTGTCTACAAAAGAATGTTATACAATACTTGAACTGATTGGAAGCATCCACATATGCTGGAGTTCAGTTCCGGTTAGGCTCAGTACACTGATCTGCTACACTTCATCTTTCCTCTTCTCTTATGCTGCTTTCCTTTCACATACCAGACCTTCCTTACTACTTCTGCTTTGCTCTATTTTTATTTGCACACCATATTACAACCACAACACTTCTCACAACTAAATCCATCGTGTATATATATCCGCACAAGTAATTTCATCACCTTTCAAGTCGGCATCCAGAATAGTCAATTCTTTTCACAAACTCTGATCTGTCAGCTGAATCCTTCCACACCAGGTAATGCGGATCAAAACTATGTTTGTATAAATCATTTATCATGTCGGCCAAACATGATTCATGCCTTCACAACCTTTACCATCATTAGTAACACATCCAGAAAATAGTCTGATGTTCTATCAGTCAGTTCTTCCTCTGTTCACACTGTCACTTAGGAACCTAGTACTCAAGTATTCATATCTTTTACCTCATCTATCACCGGAGTCTACAACCTTGGAATCTATTACTCAAGGTAGTCCTCTTAACTTCCCCAAAACCGCACTTTGCCAAGATACTTCCTCTGAGAGATTCAGACCAGTCTGTCGGACCTTGCCACATGCTCTGTTCTTGTTCATCAGACCACAATAATCTTCATTCTGACTTTCGGTAGTGACACACCATGACCTGCAGATATGTGGGATGACCTTTGTTGCCATCAATGACAACAACCATGAATCCATATAGTGTCTCTTGCCAATAGAACTTGCAACATTTCTGCTTGAATAAATATGCAGATAAGGTACACCTCCATTCCACCAAATCTGGTATCTCCAACTGGACCTATGACAAGTGATTGAAGGAATAAATTACAAAAATATCATCCTATCTTTTTATGATGTTTTTCTAAGCATCAAAAAATTAAACAAAAAACTACAAAGCACACAAGTAAATCTCTTAGTTGTATAAACCAAGACAGTTCAAGCACCATTATACCACTCAATGAATACTAACCAGCTCCTAAGTCATGATCTAGATGACTGCTTTGGCACCTTGTAGGTGGTCTTGCATATGAAAGCTCTGGGTCCTAACAAAAAACCACAAAATGAAGGAGTTCAAACGAAGAATAAATAATATAGGGAAAATAACCTACAATAAAGATACCATCATACATTTGATAAAAGAACATTTGATAAATCCATAAATCCATGCAAATTTCCTTCCATTAATTCATCTTAGGGATCCATATTTCTTTTAAAATTATTCCAGGAGTCATTCATAAGCACCCCATACCAAGTCCATGTGAAAGATATTTGTATTTTGACCATTGATGTGTTTTTGTCTCTCACCATAGTCTGACAGGTCTCTCAAAAGGTCTTGGCGGGTGTGCGGCAACTAGAGATAACAAGGGAGCAGTTATTGTTATCCCACAACATGAAGAGATTGCAATTGCAGCATTGCGGGATGTAGAGATTGATTATCGCAGCCCCGCAGTAGTTTCAAAACAAAGTGGCAGGATGGCAGTATAAATTTAAGTGGCATATGATATTTCACTATGGTCCCACAATAGTCAAGAGAATAATCGATGGTAATATGATAAGGAGGAGCAGAGGAAAATAGTACACTGCACCCTCGCGGTGGCCTCAAGTGAGGCTTGAGTATGGCGGTAAGAAGGAGTAGAGGAAAATAGTACACCACACCCCCGCAGCGGCCTCAAGTGAGGCTTGCAGTATGGTGGTATAAGGAGTCTAAGTTATGTAAGTGTTGAATACCACAGCCTCACAATAGTTTCAATGAAGGAGTGCAGTAGTGCTATGAAAGGCTTCAAGTGATGTTTAGTATACCGTGGTCCCATGATGGTCAAAGAAATAGTTTGCGGTACTACAGCAGGGAACAAGTCATGGTGATATAGTTGAATTTTTGAGACAATATTTCTGAAATAGAGATAGAACAAACTATGAACTTTCTTAGACACAACCAAGCCATGACTTACACCCTCTACATGTTCCATAGAGTTGTCTTTATGGTAGAGATAAGTCAAGGGATAGTAGTTTGCAGTCATTACATTTCATTAAGGAGTAGGATTCTAAATAATTTTTGGTGTTGAGATACCCCTGCCACCAAGATAAGAATCATGTGAGGATGTACCTTAAGGCAATAAAGAGATACAGAGCTATGCCATGACTTACACCCCATTGACAGCTAAACAAATATAATTAGAAGCAACAAAATAAAAGATCATTAACCATACTTAGACATTCACTTTAATTTTGCATCTATGGCCCATTGGCTCCAATAGTTGCCATCCTATCTTATTTCTATTGTTGATTTTGTGTGTTCCTTGGAGTCATAAAAGTAGACATGACATGCAACTCCATCACAGGCAATCGATAAAATCATGAGCCCCCAAAGCCAAAGCATTGGAAGACCTCATTTGGTTCAAAATTGATAGTCATGACTTTAAAAATGACAGTCAATAGAATGGTAAAAAAATCCTTGGTTGACACTTCACATTGGAAACTCATTTGTTAAAATAAGTCAAAAAAATAGACAATCACTGCTAATCTCATTTTTTCAATGCTTATTGTTATCCTAGATGATATCACCATTAATAGCATTTTGTGGTTTGTGTCTAGATGTATGATTTGCTTTAGCTTTTGGTATTATCCCATCTCTAGGTTCATATGCCTGTCTTAGTAAGATATATCATTTCTCTTTGTTAAGCTATCTTAGTGAAGCCTTAAATCAGTTTTTATTTTTTCCCATAATGCTCTTGATTTGTGTAATAATGTTGGCCAAGGTATTGGTAATGAAGTTGCCAAATACATGGTGATATAGTTGAATTTTTGAGACAATATTTCTCATTGGCCTGATCAAATCAAAGAACACTTTTTCTTCCTTTTCTCCACTATTATTTTATTAGTTGAGTAATTTCAAATTTGATTGCTGTCATTTGCAATGCATTTTCATTGCATTTCAATCTGAAATGTTTGATCTATTGTTGGATTGTTGTCACCTTTATAGACATAAAAATGTACCTGTTCTAATATTTTGAACTTATGACAAGTCAAAGTGGGTTGTGCTCGTTTAGCAGCTGGTTGAAATTTAATTTAAATGTACCGCTTCTTGATGTTCCCCTTGACTCATTATCATTTTTGTTTATCATCTTTCTTTTTCACTAGCAACAAACATGTGATGCATTTGTTGTGATGTCCTATGGATGCTGGCTTTTTCCAAATTATTTCTGAACTATTTTGAGTTCTAGGTGTATACCTGGAGGAGACTTATGGCATATTTCTATGCTTAATTTTTTTCCAAGGTTACAGTGAGCTGATAAATGTAATTATTCCAAAGGTAGTGGAAATAATTTTGGAACAACTATCTATGTTCTCTCTTAATGTTTAGATTTCTGTAATTTTTTATTTTGTAGATTTTTAACAGCCTTGTTTGATGAGTCTTGGAAATTGGTTTCAATTTATAGGGTAAAACTTCCATCTAGAGCTAAGAAGATTGTGACAAGTAGTTGTAGAGCCATGACTGCTCAGATTATTGGTGGTGGAAGGACAAAAAATCCAATGCTCAAAGTTGGCAATGCATATCACAAATATAGGATCAAAAGAAACTGTTGGCCCAAGGTTCGTGGTGTGGCAATGAATCCTATTGAGCATCCTCATGGTGGTGGTAATTATTAACATATTGGGTATGCTAGTTATGTGTGTCATACAGAGAAGGCTTAGCATGTACACATACTTAATCCTAATTAAACAATTATAGAGCTCTGATTATTTAAAAATGTCATCTTTTAGTTTCTTTTTTCTTTAGGTTGCTTTGTGTCAACAATTTATGGGGACCAGGTTGTAAACCATGTTTCCTATTATTATTTCTTATCATTAGTGGTTTACTCTTGATTCAAAATTTTGGGAAAGACTTCAAACTAGGTTGTAATCCTTGTTTCCTTGTATTGTTAGACAAGGCAAATAATAAATTCAAAACTCAATAGAATTTATTGTTTTAACAATACCTTGCAAGACTCTAACAATGACTCTAACAAGCATAGACAAGGCAGTGATCTATTTCAAAAAATGCCTCAAAGAAATGTGCTCTCATGGTGATGGAATGCTATGACAAGAACATTGAGACCACATTTCTTTAGGGCATTTTTTTGAATAGTTCACTGCCTTGTCTCATGGTGATGGAATGCCATCACAATCCATAGCAATTTGCTTGTCATGGCATTTTCTTGTAATAGCTCTCATGAGCTTGGATATGTATCCCCTCCCTATTATATATGAACATATATGCATACTAAACCTAGCTTTACTGATCCACCTACACCCAAAGTAGCTTAAGTGTTGACTTAGTGGCAAAATTGCAATGTTCAAGATGTCAACTAATAAAATGACCATAGACAAGCATTCTATCAAAACACATAAAGCTCGTGTCAATTATGATATATAAAATATCAAAAAACCATAGCAGAACTCTTTTTTCCTGATTGTTTTGGAGGTTCGTTTCTTTTAGCATCATGCATAAGAGACTTTTTAAGGCAGCTTTTAAAATAATATTTTCAAACCTTAACTAATAACACCATATGTGAATTTATCATTTATGATCCCCCAAATAAATATTCTCATAAAATTAAGCTTATCACATGAACATCATGAAACAATAGAAAAATAAAAAATGAATATGACAGGCAGAGAGTGTTCAAGAGTTGAGTTAATTTACATTAGGAGGATCAAACTTGGCACCAAGGTTACTAAGTTTTGCATGAGCCTCTGCATAGTCCTTGACAAATGCATCTTGATCAACTGCATATTTCTCAGCATATACCTGTAAAAAAATTTAAAATCTAATCATTACTTTCCTTATTATTGAAAGGAAATCAACTATAGGCATCCTCTAAAACTTTATTTCAGATGCATATATCCTTCACTAAGTTGAATTATCTAGTAAAATGTTTCTCAATTTTTTCAAAAAGGATAAAAAGATTTCCTACAAGACTTAAGATATTGGCTTAGCATTATTAGTTTGTTATGTCAATGGAAAAATTGATTCTTTTGACATATTTCATCAATATTCTTCATCTTCTTTGACTTGCATAAGTTGACATCAAAATTTGTTGGAGTTCAAGATAGATTTTAAAATGCCTAGTTTTGCAAAAATAAGGGCAGGTTAAAATGGAGTATTCTTTTTGAGCTTGAAGAACTGGAAAGAAAGAAGGAAATTATATTAACCACCACAAATGACTAGAGTAGGTCCATGGGGACTCTAAAGTACAACCGGTTAAAGAAAGATTGATTCTTTTGACATATTTCATCAATATTCTTCATCTTCTTTGAAATTACATAAGTTGACATCAAGCTTTGTTGGAGTTCAAGATGGATTTTAAAATGCCCAGTTTTGCAAAAATAAGGGTAGGTTAAAATGGAGTATTCTTTTTGAGCTTGAAGAACTAGAAAGAAAGAAGGAAATTATATTAACCACCACAAATGACTAGAGTAGGTCCATGGGGACTCTAAAGTACAACCAGTTAAAGAATCACCTTGAATCCATGATCTTCAAAAAGAACAGTGTCAGTCGGCAATACCAAAAGATCTATGTCCCTCCTCTCTTTTATGTCCTTCACAAAATCAAGAAAAAAAAACTTTTTCTCATTCATGATCAAGGTAGATTCTAGTACACAATGTTCAATTCAGCTCTACTCTATACCTTGATATAAGAATTATCAAATTTAAGCCACACTACTGTCCATGATTGACCTCCTGGTGCCCCAGGACCATCTTTATGCACCAAAAATAATCACATGGTTATTGAAATTTACACTTTTCTAGACTACAACACTTTAGGAAGTTCCCACATTCCTTAATTGTCTTATTATGGAACCCTATAATTAAAAGTCAGGTTCCAACGTGTTAACATTCGCCATATATGTTGAAACTTTATACCCAAATGTCAACCTTTTTTACAAGTGCAGAAGTAAGTAGACTACCCAAATCAACCTACACCCAAAGTACTATATTCAATTATATTTACCTACTAAGGGTTATATCAAAATGCCCTAGGAGCATACCAAGTGGTATCAGTCTATCAGAGCATCTACTAATTTCTTGGCCTATATTTTCCTTCCGAGGCAATAATGTGTGGCCATAATTATTTGATTTCTTAGACTTATGGCTATCCTATTATTGAATTGTATCAGTGAGAGCTATTTCTCTATTTGTCTGAGTTTGACATTATATATGGCCATTGGTTTTATCAGCAACACATGATAGTTTAGTTATTTATCCAAATATTATAGCTAGTCATATGGAAATATAGCATATGGAGATAGGGGTGTCATTTTAAAATAGGATACAGGAATATATGAATAATGGTACAGGTTATATCGCATTTAAATATAAGACTCTAGAGCTGTAGGTTGAGGTATAGGGGTAGAATTGAAGTTTCCTGGTGACTATGCTTTCAAAGATTTGTTGAAATAAATAATAACTGCCCTAGAATATTTATCCAAGAACTTCATCATCAATTTCCAACACCAAGATTGACTTTGAAAGAAAAAATGCTCTAGATTTATTAGGTTACCATGATAAAGAATAAAGCAAAGACTGGGATCTATTTAAAAGCCACTGTCATGAAGATATTAAAGATGTCACATGCCAAACCCTAGCAGCTGGAGTAATGAATACAATGCCAAAGAGGATAGTGAGCTGAGATAGATTTAGGAGATCTCCACATTATCTAATCATAGGAAAATACATCATTTATTTATTTTTTTAAATTAAAAGTAATCATTCTAAACCTCATATAGGATACATTGATACTTCAAAAGCATCTAAAGGAATTTGAAATTATGCAAATATATGTCAATTAAATACCTGGATTATAAATAGTAGCACAGACAATGTAACCATTGTTGAGCAGAGCAGGAATGAGATAAGCAGCAATGAATCCTATGCCTCTTGTCATGTACATCTCCTTACCATTCTCTATCATTCTTTATTGAAACACTTCTCCATTTTGGTGGGCTATGCCTAAAAATAAGGTTTCAACCAAGGTTTTACAGTATGTTTATTAAAATGAGAACTCCATTTTGGTAGGCTACATCTAAAAATAAGATTTGGATGAAAGTTTTAGAGTATGTTTATTAAATTTTTAAAGTATTTTGGCAGGCTATTGATTCTTGAATCCTTAAATGATTTATTCAAATGGATTGTGACTAAATAAATGACTAACAATTTCATCATTTTTATGTGTGACTAAATAATTTTTTAGTCAATGACCATATTAGTCATTTATTTACTCATTTATAGCTGAGTTGCAAAAAATTAGTAGAATTTAGTCATTTTTAGTTGTTGTGACTAAAAGTTTGTCACTTAGTCATTTATTTGCCAAAATTCTACTAGTGACAACTTGGAATCTCCTTTGACACAAATGTAGGAACACCTAATGTGGGTGTATACACTTTTATCTTTGCAAGAGAGGACAGGTAGGAGCCTCCAGGATTGGAAGGATGACCCAATCACCCTCTCATAGGAAAGATAATGAGTAGCTTATGCTAAGATGAGGATTTATGTCTCATCTCAAGGGAGCCATATGGTGAGTATCTTCACAGAATGTGTTCTCTTGCATTGAAAAAGACACCAACAAGTCAATAGGGTAGGCTTCAAGCTTAAGGTGTCTAGTGAGAATTTGGGGACTTGATGCTTATTCATGCAGTAGTGACTCACTTAAGAGACTATCCCAACCACTTACATCGATCCTTTTGCAAGAAAAGAATGGGGTTGACGTACCACACACACAAGTGTATGGATACTGGGGAAATATTAGAATAAGAATAATTCACCAAGAAGTCTTTGTTGGTAACTATTGTGTGGTTACACAACACACCCCATTTTTCCTTAACAAAACAGGGACCCAACTTTACTTTCTGCTTTGGCTTGTTTGTTTTCTACTTTGGGTGGTTTGGTAAAATCAATCATGCATGTAACCTTGTAAGAGGGTGGATTTTTCACTATAACTGAAGTCAATTACCAAAGTTGGTAGTTCCTATTTATTAACATCATGGTTGGAAAGTACACAAAATTCCAAGCAAGTTTGCCTTTTAGATCACCCCAAAATTGTCTAAGGGAAGAAAGTTATGTTGAGACAAAGTTTGGTCAAACTTAATATCCTACGTAGGGGGGGTCATATTTCAAACATCAGTCATATTAGATAAGATCACCCTGATATAGGATTATCACCTGATAATCACTTGGTGTGCGATGTGCGGACATCAACTTTAAGTAAGAGCTGATATCTACTTGTCAAAGATTTCAGTTGTCTCACGGGAGGGTCATATTTTTAACATTAGTCATCTTATGAATATCACCCTCTTTGCAAATATCACCCTATATCAATATGACGGTGATGTCATCCAAGCCCAATGAATTAAGTAAATCACGCTGATGATGACATCATCGTTCCTGCTATCTGCGGGGGGTATATATCCAATGTCCTTCATACTCTTTAATATGACGGTGACATCATCAAACATAATAATTAAACAATGTAGCCGACATAATGACGTCACCTAGATCTTTTTCGAGGGGTCATTTTATCGCGGGGGGTCATATTTTGAATAGCCCTTGATCTTAATTTCCTGACCCGATATACACATGGTCAAACGTTGACCATATCACCCGATCCTTTGCATTCACTTATTTTGCTCAAAAGCGGGGGGTCATATTTTGAATATCCCCTGATCTTTTGAAGATCACCCCCCCTATTTCTTGACATTAAATGTAATTAAATGTGGTATATGAATTCCCACCGATTACAAATGTAAATTAAACACTTGGCAGCATCTACAGATTCCTTGCAAATGATCAATAGATTTGATCAGGACAACACATTTTTACCCTAATTTGTCCTATTGATCTGCTTTAAAGGTAAAATTTCAAGGTAATTTTCATTTACCTTGAGAAAAATTGAGAAATTAGAGAGCTCCAAAGTCAAACCCTCAAACAGCTACCTGTAAACGGATTGGATCCTTCAACATAATGGAATGGGTGATCTTCAGTGTTTATAGCCATTTTATGTAATCAGTCATCTAATCCAAAAAGAAAGCATTGTTAGGTGAGTAACTGTAAACCCTCCTGTTGTCATTTTTTGTATGTCCAGGTAGAGTATTTATTTTCACCTGTGGTTTGGCTTTGTGATAATACTTATAATGATAAAGTGAGGAATAATATACAAAGTATACATGATAGAAGTACATGATGTTGTAGAAATGCATGTGGACACTGTAGGGTAAAACATATCATGTTTATTGCAGGAATCCATTGTAGATCTCAGAAGGCATAGGTCTGAAATGGAATTCCTCAAGCCCATGTTTGTCTAGCCTAAGGGGGTGCAGTTCAAGTATGGAGTTATTGGTGATACACACCAAGGGGATACGAACCTGGCAGTATGGTCGACAAGATTGGATCATGATAAGGACAATCCCATTTTGGATGGGGTATATGTCTCAGGTATGTGGCATGTTGCTAGTTTTCCGTATGCTATGGATGCCCCGGAGTTGGTAGTAGAATGTGCAAGAATTTATAACCCTAAAACCAGATGGGTGGAGAAGCATGGGAGGATATATGCAGACTTCCCAATCAAGGGCATTACCACCACTTTCAATCTACCAGTTGGGAAGAAGGTAGTGAGTGTGGACCTATGTAAGTTGGAAACATAGTATAATAATAATAAGAAGAATGCAAGGAAAAGTATATACCAATGGAGGTCAAAGAGCAGTACATATGCCTCCTCAGCCAAATTACCCGTGCATCTATATAAATTTGATTTTGATGACGAGTACCAATATATGATCACTCTATTGAGCAGGATGACTGGCAAGCCTCATGCTGGAAATTTCAAGAACTAGATGTTTGGGATCATCTGGATGGTCTTATATGCAGACAATAAGCCATTATGGGCTAAGATCATCAGTGACGCATTGGATGAGGGAATGAGGAGCTTGGTAGGACAGACATGTTTATTTTACATGACTTCATATGTTGTATACTCATGTGCATATAATGGAACTTTTGATGCTTTGAAGGTAGTGGGTAAGGCTAGTGGTGATGCTGATGATGCACACATATGGGATCATTATCCCCAATTGCAAAGGAAGGCATACCTCCTAGATTACAAATTGGTAAATGATGTATTCTCCATGCATCTGGTCAGGACCATGGAGGACATGACTAAAAGGTTGAGCATGGAAGCTCAAAAAATTATTTATCAGCATGGAGCCTGGTTTATCTAGTTTGCCACTTTTTCATACATTAGGATAGAGGGATTCAAAGGACAACCTCTTATGTTGCGAAGATACCCCACTGATGGGGTCGTCTTGATGGAATTTGTTAGGCAGGTATCAACAATAGTTGAAGCCTACAAGGCACAGAAGAAGATACCTCTAGTTTTATTTCCAATATCTATGGGCTGGTACGTGTGTTCAGATTTAGAGAGCATAAAACATGTCATTGGGGGGTTAAAACTGATGTATTTACAGCTATTTCCCCTAGCCAGATCATATGATCCTTATGGCAAGATGTAGAAGATATTAGGAAAACTAATACATCAAAAGCATCTAGAAGACTTTTGGACCGATTGTGATGATGAAGCTGAGGTGAGAAGAAGGAAATATCAGCGAATCACCTTGAATTAAATAAAAATCTTTGATTACATCCCAGTGCCAGTACAGTTGCATAAGGATGATGGAAAAATCATGTCCAATGAATATGAGGACAAAAAGGTGTATAATGACACCATATCAGCCCTAGATCTTACACAGCAGGAGGATATATCCTTGGATCAGCTGACAAGTGGGGTGATCTAGTTGACCCAGGCCTAGGTAGATGAGGAGATATCTAGATTAAAGAAAAGGGGTGTTGCCCTTACAGTTGATACCAAGAAGAAGAGGTAGGAGGTATCTGATGAGGAATATGATGATTTCCTTAGTGAAAAGAGAAAATCTAATGGGGAAAGATTGCCCATAGAAAAATAAAAGAGGATCCTCCCTAAGGGAAAGAAAAGTGAAGATGAACCAAAGGGGTGAAAATTGAGAGGATTGCCACTGGGGCTACAGGTGCATCTACATCAGCTCAGGCATCTGCACATCCTCAAATTGAAAAGCCAAAGACCAAAAGAATTTTGAAGCCTGCTGTGGAAGCTACAGAAATGCAGATAGAGGGCCATACCTTGTAGCAGGAGGTGGAAAAGGGAGAACCTCTGGAAGAAGTACACTTAAGTAAGGAACTAGAAGGTGATGAATTGTTGGTGACTAGAAAGAAGAGGAGGGGGATGCCACTGATGTCACCACCCAAGAAACAAAGAACAACCATGAGGGGGGATATCCGCGCTGACCCCATCATATTGAGAGGTGCTAGTGGTGAAGCTTTCAGAAAGGAATTGCAACATGATGTTCCTCTTCCCACCATAATTAAATTCAAAAATGAGAATGCAGAGGAACAAACAAGAGAAATGTTTAAAGCAAGTCAGGGTGTTCCTTTCTCTTTGGAGGATACCGTAGACTTATCTGATGATGAGGTGGTTCAGAATGTGGCCTCTTAGCAAATGGAAACTCTGGTTTCCAACACCCACATGACCCCTCATGAAACTCCATTAGCACAGATGGTAGTGTTGGAGGAAGTAAAGTAAACAGAAGAAGTGAAACAAAGTATCCCAGAGAGGGCATCTCAACAGATAGGGCTTGACAATTTGGTCAAACATGTGACTAGCCCTGCGACCATTGACTTAACATATAGGGGTGACTTAAACCCAAGTAGAGAAAAGGATGCACCCGAGGAACCCAAAAAGAATGAAGTGGTAGGGCATGCAAGGAAGGATGACACTACTCAAGATCAAGGTCAACAACAGCATGAGACACCCACAAAACTAAAAATGTTAGAAGTTCAGCAAGAAGAGTGGGGGTGATCATGACATCTCAGATGCTGGTGTTCCCTAGACTCAGGGAGATTTGGGAGAAGTCCCAAGAATAGAAGACAAATCATGTCAAGAGGACCCTAAGCCACAGGATATCAGTGCATCAGGTGGAGTACAAGAAATGACCCATGATCAGGGTGATCCTCAAGGGCAAACTACACATGCATCCAAATATGTTAATATGCCACAGGATGAAGAAATTAATAAAGAAAATGAAATTTTGAAGGAGGGAGTACAAGATCAAGCACAAGATCAGAATGTGGAAATTCCACAGGATCCTCCTTTGCAGAAGGCAACCCCTCAACAAGGAGAACTCCAACAAGATCCCCCTCATGAAGAAATACATGAGAAAGAAATTAAGAAGGTGCCTTCTCCGCCAAGGATAGAAGCAGAAACTGGAGAGTAGGGCAAACATGATATTAACAAATGCCACTAAGAATCTAGAGGTGATGTGCCTCATTGGTTGTAAAATGAAATAAGTATGGAACAAGTGTCTGAAATTCAAGAGTTTGATGTTTCCACCTTATTCATTGAGAAAATGATGAAGCCAAGGAGGAAGGCTAGATTAACATCTTCCATAAAGAGAGATCCTACCATAGGCAGAAGGACCGCACAGATAGCACTTCCCACAGTTGAAAAGGAAAAGGGAAAAATTAGCCTAGAGGAATTCCAAATCACAACAGTTGATTTGGGTTTTGCCAATGAAGATCAAGAAGGTCAAGGAGGGAAGGACATTATTGATTCTTTAACCCAAAGGGTGAAGAAGGAGAAAGAGAAAAATAAAATGCATAAGGAGCACATTGCTCAACTACATTCTTTCATAAAAGGGTTAATTAACCCTGATCATACACTAGTTGATCCTGCAGTCCCATTGATTGTCATATCACAAGAAGAGGTCACCAAGTTGGACCTGATGAAACATGAGGCAATGGTGATGGAAAAGTGGATGCTTTTAGCTCTCACCAAGGCTAAAGATGTATTGAGAACCTCTTTACAGAGGTGGAATTCTTTGAGTAGTCTAAAGAGGAAGGTAGATAAAATGCAAAATGATATAGGAAAATGGTCATTCCAGTTGGAAAAGCACCTAACTGCTTTAAGTGAAATGAAGAGAATTGATCCACAAATTTTGATAAGCAATCAAGTATTGGATAATAATACTGCCCTGCTGACAAGCATATGGTATGAAGATATTAGGTTTAGTGTGATATCTTGAAGAAGTGCAGCGGCAAACTCAGGGATATTAGTGTTAAATTGCACAGCATCATGGCATATGAAGTAGAAATCCTTGAGGCCTTGGAGGGGAAAATAGAAGGCAAAATTGAGAATCAGGATGCAGACTTTACTATTAAAGCTCTGCATGATAATTTTAAGTCAGTAGCAAATGACTCTCTCACCCACCTGATAGAAGAAGTAATGAATAAAATTATGAGGATAAAAGTTAAAATAGAAACATACAATGATACATTGAACAACAGGAAAGTACGCTGAAAGCTCTCAAAGCCAAGTTCCAGTCTCATAAACATGCAATAACAAAAGCTAGAATCTAGGATGAGGGAGAGGTTGATAAAATAGTACAAGCATATGAACATATCAAGACAGCAGTAAAGGTCCACATACAAGAGGATGTATATCAGAGTGACAGTGATGAAGAAAGTGATGAAGATGAAGAAGAAAATGAAGAAGAAGAACTGAGGAATGAATGAAGATGCATCACTAAGTGAGCATATGCATAAGGTACTCATAAATAGTGAGTCATACAGATGGTTTCCAGCTGGCAACCTGTGCCATGAGATAAAGTTGACTAAGTCATAGGGTAATTGTCAATCGTTGATCTTAATGGATAAATCTTGATTGTTGGTCAATTGTAACTACCTCCTCACCTTATTCTATAAAAGGTGTAGGGGTGCAATCTTTTAGTCATTCGAAACTTAATTGAAATCTGACTATTGAAAAGTTTAGGACTTATTTCAAAGTTATTGTAAATATACATGTTATGCATGCTTAATGAAAGAGAATCTATTTTTATTACAAATCATTGTAAATCTTGAGTAATCTGTAATTGAAATTTGGATATATGCATTGATTAGTTGCGTCCCTTGGAGTGCTTTTTAGCCTGCATGTATTGTTTTCATTCCTAGTTCCTTTAAAGTTAGCATCAACTATATCTAGTTGTGGAACAACCTGGTGACCTATGGTTTGATTTATTCTCTCCATGAATGTATCTTGTGTGTATGTGATTCAATAACTAAAGGTTCACTAAAAGTAGTAGTCTTTTTCAATTTCTTTGAATTTCATACAGATCATCTCCATAATTGCCAATAACAGATAATCAAAAGCAAATAGAACATGAAATATGCAAATATCCTGTAGGTAATTGAAAATACAGAGCATATTTGGAGTGAAAGCATGTCAAATTGATAAATATCATGCAAATTTAGATAAATATCCATTAAATACATATAAATATCCACTTATAGACACATCATTTAAATAGATTTGTAGTGTAGAAGAAAGAGCAAGTTCATAATGATCAATGATCAAAAGAATTGATCAAACTTACAAATATCTCAGCAATACTTGAAAATAGAGTAGAATTGACCTCTTTGTGGAGAGAATTTATAGGATACAGTGCAATACTGATCACCTAGATGAATGTAAGACCCCTTGAAATGGAAAACAACATGTCACATCAACCTTTGAGTAATGTCAGATGATCATGACCTGATCAACAGAGACTTGGAGTCATCAACTTATCCTAAGTTGATCGTACTTTACAAGATAATAAAGGTTTGTTGTGCAAATTTTTATGCATGTTGTTATGACTAACAATCATCATCAACATAAATTAGCACTAGAAGGAGGGCCATACAATAGATTTGTCTGATTGAATGACACAAAGGGAAAGGTAATACTCACATAGCCTTGTATTTCAAGTCGTGTGCAAAGATTTGCTATTTTGAGTCCGTTTGTGCTTATCCGTTGCAAAGTTTTCAAAATTGAGCATAAATATTTCAAGCTTTGCAGTCGATCATTGTGATATTCAAAAGATAAGTTCTCTTTCAAGTCTTTTTGCTAAAGATTTGAAGTAAATTTCTTAAGAGACCTGATATCCTGTTGCTTGTGTCCAAAAGTCTCACATCACCTCATATTTGCATCATTTCTACAAATATTATACAAATATCAAGTCAGTCTCAGACTCTGATCATAAGTACATCCTTTGCGTGAGTGTTTTAGTTGATCTTTATAGTAAACAAGCCAAATTTCCTTAAATTCAAGAAATCCTGGCTCTCAGGCCAAATACTAGGTCTAGATCCAGTGGACTCTTTGAGGAATTGCCTATTTGGGGACTCAGACCTAGAATAGTAGATATTCATCATTCTTCTGGACCTAGTGGATCAGGAACTTTACCAGAACATACTCTGTTAACTCCTATCGGGTTGCACATACCTACAGGATCACTTGTCACACCCCCAATCCAACCTCCACTAGTCACAATGTTTTTCTTTACTGCAGAGTCACCTCTGACTTTCACTGCATATCATCCTTTACATAAAAATCCTAATAAGATTTGTCCTAAATATCATCCATATAAGGATGCTGATGATCACATTATAACATTCAAGGAAGCCTGTTGTAGAGAAAGAATTGAACATTAGGATGTGGTATGCAAGTTATTTCCATTTTGCTTAGTGGAAGAGGCATATAATTGGTATATCAGTCTTGGTCAAGGTTCAGTCGGTTCATGGGCTACCTTGGAGAAAGCCTTTAAGGATAGATTCAAAATACCTATAGATCCTTCAATGAATTATCATCTCTTTGACACAATTAAGAGATTTGAGGGAGAACCTATTGCTAATTTCAATGCAAGATTTCAAAAGATGCTCTCAAAGCTAGTTGCTCCCTATACTGTAGTAGATGAAGCTACTAGGAGTATATACTACTCAGCATTGGATCTCCTAACTTCTATGTTTATCAGGAGAACACATCCTAGTGTCACAACCTTAACAAGAGCTTTTGAAGAAGGTGTCAAAATTAGTCAACAGCTGATTCTTGCTCCAACACCTAATATTGCATTTCCTACACTCCTTGTTTATCCTACATATCCTTCTCAACAATAGACCAATGGAACCATGATATCTCCAACTGTAATGCCAAGCCCTTTATAGATACCTCCACTCAGTATCATGCCACCTCCAAATAGAAATGGTCAAGTGCTGCAATATCCAGGACATACACAGGTACCTCAAGTTGTGGAATAATCTAATAATAGTAACAATGGCTCTTCCTTCTTTAAACCCCAAACAGAGAATGTAGTAGACAAAGTTCAGGAAGAAAAGGAAGAAATTAAAGAGATATCAACACAACTGAGGAAACTCACCACTAAGATCACTCATTTGAGGAGTCAGAATTTCTATTCTCAACCAAATTAGAATAGAGGATATGTCAATGATAGATCTGGTTTCTTGATAGGGGATACAATAACAACTATAATAACAATAATGGTAACACTAACCCCCCTAGACAACCTAGAGTGTGGAACACTAGGCCAAACAATGGTTCTCTGCCATCACCCCTAGATAATCAGCCTCCTAGTGAACTTAAGTAGACCACTAGAGTGAACCTGGCAGAGACAGCTCTTACAAACTAGTGTAGGATACATAATACCAACTCTCATGCAGAGCTGGATTGTCCATAGTTTATGATAGCTACCAGTATATTCCAAACTGAAATATCTAATACTGTAGGTAATCCACCTTGTGTTGAGGGAAATGAAATTGTCCCCTGTGGATATGATTCTTCTCTTGTATTAGAAAGTTTCATCAATCATCCTCATCAAGAGATAATGTCACCTCATGAGAATTACACCTTAGCATGTGAAGAGTCAGCAATGGCTTTTGAAACCAATTATGTTTTTCCATTTGAAGATGAAAATGAGCCATCAGTTGAACATGAAGAAGTGCATGCTTATCAGCAACAGTATCAGGGTAGGCATAATTACAACCTAAGGAATAACTCTAACTGACCTGCTGGTCCTTTGACTACATCTTTGCCTCCAAATAATTTCAACACTCCTCCTGATCCTAAGGCAAGCAATAACCCTGGATTTCCTAAAGTTAATGCTCAATACTTAGCACCACAAAATGCAGTACCAAAAATTGGTAATCTGCCCCTGAGTCCGATCAATTGGTCACATACTTAGCAGATGAAATGAAAAAGATCAAGATTAGTTTGTCATTGTTAGAACTACTGAAAACCCTATCTATTAAGAAAAATTTCATGAAATCCTTAGATGATCCTGCTCCAAAAGAGGATAACCATACCTCAAGTCAGATTAGGAATAAAGATCATGCCATTAAGGATATTAATATTAAACACAAAGCTCTAGCCACTATTCAAGCTACATAGACTTCACACATGACTCTTTACAGAGATAAAACTGAGTCACCTCCTTTTCTCCTTACCATAAGGATGTTTAGTAAGAATTTGCATAATTGCTCAGTAGATTCAGGTGTATCTACTAATGTAATGCCCCTGTTTATATGTAATGCCTTAGGGTTGCATCCTGCCAAATCTTTGAAGAAAGTAACACAATTAGATAAAATAGAGGTGAGTGTTGTAGGAGAATTGACTCACATCCATATGCAGTTAGCATCAGATCCAAGAATCTAATACTACATTGATATTCAGGTAGTAGATATACCAGATACCTATGGAACGCTGCTCAGTAGGGATTGGTCAAAAACACTCAATGGATACATGTCCACTGATTTCAGTCACATGTGGTTACCTTGGAAAGGAATACCTAATCAAATAAGGATAGATGTTGAACCTTGCATGAAACATATGATCACTGAGTACAATAAAACCAATGAGATCATGTATTTAGATGTTGAACCCGGAGTGTATTCCATCAGACCCCAGACCATCAAGATAGAGGAGATCCTCATGTATGATGTTCATGTTCACAATGACAATCTTTAGGATAATAGAATAATTTTAGAGTCTGATTGTAGTTCTGAAAATGAGATAGAAGTAGATCGTTTCAAGAATTTTGAAATATACTTGTCCAAAGAAGTGCAATGTTGCCTATCATTAAAAATGTTTGTTGAGGATGTTCTAATTAAGGGATGGTGCAGGTTACATGAAAAAGTACATTTTGAAAAGACCTGTGATGATTGTTTAGATATGATGGAACTGGAACAGGCATGCAGTGAGAGAGCATCATCATCATTTGGGGTAAGTTTTGCAGATAGTGATAGTGATACTGATTTTTGTCTATCATTTGCAGGAACAAAAGAAAGCATATATCATGATGAAAGTCCTATCTAGATGATAGAAGAAATATTGGTGTGTAGCGAGAGTAATTCTAAGAGTAACAAGAATATCACCCGAGGAACCGATTGCTTGGTTGAGTCAGATTATGAAATATTTGATGAAGATGTAGACAATAATTTGTCCAAGTTTGAGGACTTTTTATCAAAACAAATTTAGAAGATGATACCACAGGAAAGATCCCCACAAGATGTTCTAATTGAGGGATGGTGCAGGTTACATGAAGAACCACATTTAAAAATTGCTTCTCATTATGTTTGCATATTCTAGAAAAGCAGATGCTGCCTTGTTCAAAGGATCCTCCTTTTGACGATAAAGAAGAAAAAGGAATATTAGCTTCACATCAGCCAAACAAGGTGAAGTTTAAGAAGATTGAAACACCCAAATTAAGATGGATATCAAGTGGTGTAGCTGCCAGAGATAAAAAGAAAAGAGAAGGCCCAGACAAACCTTTAACTAAAGATAAGCCATGGATCCTCAGATTTGATGGATCTAAATCAAAACAAGGGGTTGGAGTAGGAAAGATCTTATTGATCCAGCTGGTAAATCCTACTTGGCAGCATATAGATTACAATTCCCATGCACAAATAATGTGACATAGTATGAAGCTCTGATCCATGGGATACTATTTGCACTCAGAAAGAAAGTAAAGATTTTTCATGTCTATGGAGACTCGGAATTGGTAGTAAGCCAAGTGAGGGGCATATATTCTTGTAATTACAAGAAATTATCTAATTACAGACATAGGGTATGGGATCTGATAGAAGATTTTGATGCATTTCACATCACCCATGTGCCTAGAGAACAAAATCACAGGGTAGATGCCTTGGCCCAAGCTGCAAGTACTTTGGAACCATTATCCATATCTGGTTTGAAAAGATTTTCAGTTGAATTAGTGTCAGTCCCTCTATGCCAGACAATGTCATTAACCTTCAAGTGTTTGATGATGACCAACACATTTTAGACTTCATATCCAATAGAGATGTGTTTGATACACAAATCATAGATGAAAGAAATGTGGAAGATCATACCTGGGAAGAAGAAGAAATCATAGAGTTGCCTAGTAACAAGATTTCTAAAGGAATGATAGATTTGGAAAGAGTATTTGATTTAGATAACATGCTGAAACAGAAAGATCTCCCTAAAGCAGATGGAGGAGAATATTCACTGGTTAACATAGGACATGATGTAGAGAAAAGGAATGTCCTGATTGGAAAAGTTTGTATAGAAGAAGAAATGGTAGGGATAACCAAGCACTTAAAGATTATATTCATGTTATTGCCTGGACATATGATGAGTTGAAAACTTATGATACTTCAATCATCACTCATATTATACTATTAAAGCTAGATGTCAAGCCCTTTAGACAAAAACAGAGACCTGTTCATGCTTCGCTAGAACTCATCATTTTTGAAGAAGTGAAGAAATTGCTTAATGCCAGAATCATATTTCTTATGAGACATTCTACATGGGTGGCTAACTTGGCCCCAGTAAGGAAGAAGAATGGTGACATTAAGTTGTGTGTAGACTTCAGAAATTTAAATAGAGCTTCTAAAAAGGATAATTATCCTTTGCCTTCTCTGGATGAGGTCTTGCAGATTGTAAATGGTGCAAAGATGATGTCATTTTTGGATGGTTTTTCAGGTTATAACCAAGTGATGGTAGACAAGATAGATAGATTGAAGACCGTATTCACTACTAAGTGGGGAATATTCGCCTACAGGTGCATGCCCTTTGGATTGATAAATGTTGGAGCCACCTTTCAATGATCCATGGATATGGCATTCAGGGGACTAATTGGTAAATGCATCGTCATATACATGGATGAATTGACAGTTTTCTTTAAAGAGAGAGGGAATCATGTAGAAGACCTCATGAAAGTACTAAAGAAATGTGAACATTATGGAATATCCTTAAACCCTAAGAAGTGTATATTTGGGGTAACCACAGGGAAGTTGTTAGGTCACCTGATAACAGAGAATGGGATCATCATTGACCCTACAAGAGTAGAATCAATCATGAAAATACAACTCCCTAGGAGTAAGAAGGAGCTCAAATCTTATTTTGGTAAGATCAATTTCATTAGAAAAATCATTACTAGTTTTCCAGAGATTGTAAGACCATTGAATGCCATGCTCAAAAAGGATGCCAAAATTGAGTGGACACCTGAAGCTAGAGCAACTTTTGAAGATATCAAGAAATCTATATCTGATGCTCCTGTTCTAATTAGTCTAGATTATACCAAAGATTTTTACATATACTCATTTGCTTCAGAGCATACATCTGTAGTAGTATTAACACAAAGAAATGAGGCTAAAGAAGAAAAGCCTATAGCCTTCATGAGTTGTGCTTTCAGGGATGCAAAACTCAGATACATGGATGTTGAAAGACAAGCACTTGCTCTAGTCTGAGGAGTCAAGAAGTTTAGACATTACATCTTGAGAAGTAAAGTGATCGCTGTAGTACCAGATGCAGCAGTAAAGATGCTTTTAATGCAAAGTGAACCAGGTGAAAAGAGAGCCAAATAGGTAACTATCCTCCAAGAGTATGATATGGACATAACACCCATGAAATTAGTGAGAGGACAAGCATTGAGTCAGATGATATCTGAAATTGATCCTAACATCATGAGCTAACAATATGTCATAAATACAAAGGAAACTAGAGAATGGTATTCAGACATTAGGCATATCTTGATTACTAGAAGATGTCCTTCAAGGTTGCAGGCCTCACAAAGGAGAGCCTTGAAAATAAGATCCCAAAAATACATGATAAAAGGAGGAATTCTTTTCAAGAAGAACTATGAGAGAATATACCTTAGATGCCTAGAAAGGAAAGAAGCAGACAAAGTGTTAGCAGAATTACATGACAAGTTTGGAACCACACATGGATCATACTTAGCTACCACTCATGCTATCCTTAGAGCAGGGTATCACTAGCACACTATTTTTAAAGATACTGCTAAACACATCAAATGTTGTCATATGTGTCAAGTTGCCACAAATAGAGAAAGGTATGCTTTTTAGCGCTTGCAACTAGTGATGGAGATGCGGCCATTTTCTTAATGGGGGATGGATTTCATAGGACCTATCAACCCTCCATCATCTTCAGGCCACAGGTATGTGTTAACTATTACTGATTATTGTACCAAGTGGACTGAAGCTATTAGTAGTAAGACATGTAATGCTGAGGATGTGATCAAGTATATGAGGTGGATCCCATCCTCCCTGTTAACCTAAAGATCCCCACATTGCAATTTGCACAAGAATATCCAAGTATAGTTAACAAACAAGAAGTCAGGTTGCTTCAGTTAATGCATCTAGAAGAAAAAAGTAATAAAGCAATTGATCAATTTGCTAAACATCAAGCTGTTGTCAAGCGTTGGTTTGACAAAAGAGCTAGAGTTAAGGCTTTTAGAATTTTGGATTTAGTCCTTATGTGGGATAAAGCACATGAAAGTAAATTTGATAAACTTTGGATAGGTCCTTTTCAAGTTTTAGAAATTTTAGGAGACAATACCTACAGGCTTAATACTTTAACTAGTGAGGATGTCCCATTACTAGTTAATGGATAGTTCCTCAAGCATTATTTTCAAGCCTGAAACAGTGTCATGTAGGTCAAGTGTATCATATGTGCATAGTGTATATTTGTTTTTATAGTTTTTTTTTGTTTGTTTGTTTGTTTTTCTGTTGAGTTTTGTTTCGGTTAGTCAAGATGATGCAACTCATCACCTTAAGAAAATAACCCAAATTGTTAAGATTCAAGTGGTGAGAATAAATTCCTATATAGGTTATGATTCATTTTGAGGAGTATCAGTGATAAGGTTTGTGATATCCTTTTCATCATGGTGTCTTTTAACTAAAGTGATTTTTCACAATGACTCACCTAACAGCCTTGGGTTTGTAGAATGCATAAGTATAGGTGTTAAGTGAAAAATCTAAAGGGACTCCCTTGCTACCAATGCAATCTCCAACCTAAACCAACAAGTGACCATGCCTTGCACATTAATCTTACATAATGATATCATATGAATAGAAAGAATAAATATTGAAAATCCAAAAGGAATAAAATTAGGCCATCTAAGTAACTCTACTGGGGCTATAGACGACTGCTGGCAACAAGGCTCTATCCAAGTTGGCTATGAGGGATGCTCCCAAACTATGTAGCTTAACATCAGTTACTCATGTTTTCAACTTACTTTCAAGATGAGGATAATTAATCATCTGCACACACCTGATCCTTTGCTAGCATTGTTGCCATGATGAAAACCTTATCATCCAGAAAGATTATAATACTTATACTTAGAAAGAGTTAAAATGCTATGTTAGAATGTGATCACATCACTTGAATCATTGGAATTTGGTTATGTTCTTTGGTGGCAAGTTGTGTGGTTACACAACACGCTTCATTTTTCCTTAACAAAATAGGGACCCAACTTTGCTTTTTGCTTTGGCTTGTTTGTTTTCTGCTTTGGGTGGTTTAGTAAAATTAGTCATGCATGTAACCTTGTAACAGGGTAGATTTGTCATTATAAATGAAGTCAGTTGCCAAAGTTGGTAGTTCCCATTATTAACATCATGGTTGGAAAGTACACAAAATTCCAAGCAGGTTTGCCTTTTAGATCACCCCAAAATTGTCTAAGGGAAGAAAGTTATGTTGAGTCAAAGTTTGGTCAAACCTGATATCCTGCGTAGGGGGGGTCATATTTCCAACATCACTCATATTAGATAAGATCACCCTGATATAGGATTATCACCTGATAATAACATGGTGCGCGATGTGTAGACATTAACTTTAAGTAAGAGCCGATATCTACCCGTCAAAGACTTCAGTTGTCTCGTGGGGGGGTCATATTTTTAACATCAGTCATCTTACGAATATAACCCTCTTCGCAAATATCACCCTATGTCAATATGACGGTGACATCATCAAAGCCTAATGAATGAAGGAAATCATGTTGATGATGATGTCATCATTCCTTCTATCTACGGGGGGTATATATCCAATGTCTGTCATACTCTTTAATATGACGATGATGTCATCAAACATAATAATTAAACAATGTAGCCGACATAATGACGTCACCTAGATCTTTTCCAAGGGGTCATTTTATCATGGGGGGTCATATTTTGAATAACGCCTGATCTTAATTTCCTGACTCGATATACACATGGTCAAACATTGACCATATCACCCAATCCTTTGCATTCAGTTATTCTGCTCAAAAGTGGGGGTCATTTTATCTTGGGGGGTCATATTTTGAATATACCCTGATCTTTTGAAGATCACCCCCCTGTTTCCTGACATTAAATGTAATTAAATATGGTAGATGAATTCTCACCGATTACAAATGTAAATTAAACACTTGGCAACATCTACAGATTCCTTGCAGATGATCAATGGATTTGATCATGACAATGCATTTTTACCAAAATTTGTCCTATTGATCTGCTTTAAAGGTAAAATTCAAAGGTAATTTTCATTTACCTTACAAAAAATTGAGAAATTACATAGCTCTGAAGTCAAACCCTCAAACAGCTACCTGTCAACGGATGGGATCCTTCAACATAATGGAATGGGTGATCTTCAGTGTTTATAGCCATTTTCTGTAATCAATCATTTAATCCAAAAAGAAAGCATTGTTAGGTGAGTAACTATAAACCCTCATGTTGTCATTTTCTGTATGTCCAGGTAGAGTATTTGTTATCACCTGTGGTTTGGCTTTGTGATAATACGTATAATGATAAAGTGAGAAATAATACACAGAGTATACATGATAGAAGTACATGATGTTGTAGAAATGCATGTGGACATTGTAGGGTAAAACATATAATGTTTATTGAAGGAATCCATTACAGATCTCAAAAGGAATAGGTCTGAGGCAGTGTTCCTCAAGCCCATGTTTTTCTAGCCTGAGGGGGTGCAATTCAAGTATGGAGTTATTGGTGATACACACTAAGGGGATACGGACCTGGCAGTATGGTTGACAAGATTGGATCATGATAAGGACAATCCCATTCTAGATGGGGTATATGTCTTAGGTATGTGGCATGTAGCTAGTTTTCCATATGCTATGGATGCCCCAGAGCTGGTAGTAGAATGTGCAAGAAATTATAACCCTGAAACCAGATGGGTGGAGAAGCATGGGAGGATATATGCAGACTTCTCAGTCAAGGGCATTACCGCCACTTTCAATCTGCCAGTTGGGAAGAAGGTAGTGAGTGTGGACCTATGTAAGTTGGAAATAGAGTATAATAATAAGAAGAAGAATGCAAGGAAGAGGATATACCAATGGAGGTCAAAGAGCAGCACATATGCCGCCTCAACCAAATTACCCATGCATCTATATAAATTTAATTTTGACGACGAGTACCAATATATGATCACTCTACTAAGCAGGATGACTGGCAAGCCTCATGCTAGAAATTTTGAGAACTAGATGTTTGGGATCATCCAGATGGTCTTATATGCAAACAATAGGCCATTATGGGCTAAGATCATCAGTGACACATTGGATGAGGGAATGAGGATCCTGGGAGGACAGACATGTTTATTTTACATGACTTCATATGTGGTATACTCATCTGCATATAAGGGAACTTTTGATTCTTTAAAGACAATGGGTAAGGCTAGTGGTGATGCTGATGATGCACACATATGGGATCATTATCCCCAATTGCAAAGGAAGGCATACCTCCTAGATTACAAACTGGTAAATGATGCATTCTCCATGCATCTGGTCAAGACCATGGAGGAGGACATGACTAAAAGGCTGAGCATGGAAGCTCAAGAAATTGGAGGTATCTGATGAGGAATATGATGATTTCCTCAATGAAAAGAGAAAATCTAATGGGGAAAGATTGCCCATAGAAAAATAAAAGAGGATCCCCCCTAAGGGAAAGAAAAGTGAAGATGAACCAAAGGGGGTGATAATTGAGAGGATTGCCACTAGGGCTACAGGTGCATCTACATCAGCTCAGGTATCTACATCATCTGCATATCCTCAAATTGTAAAGACAAAGACCAAAAGAATTTTGAAGCCTGCTGTGGAAGCTACACAAATGCAGATAGTGGGCCAAACCTTGTAGAAGGAGGTGGAAGAGGGAGTACCTCTAGAAGAAGAACACTTAAGTAAGGAACCAAAAGGTGATGACTTGCTAGTGACCAACAAGAAGAGGGGGATACTGCTGATGTCACCACCAAAGAAACAAAGAACAACCATGAGGGGGGATATCCGCGCTGACCCCATCATATTGAGAGGAGCCGATGGTGAAGCTTTCAGAAAGGAACTGCAACATGATGTTCCTCTTCCTACCATAATTAAATTCAAAACTGAGAAAGCAGAGGAACAAACAAGAGAAATGTTTAAAGTAAGTTAGGGTGTTTTTTTCTCTTTGGAGGATACCGTAGACTTATCTAATGATGAGGTGGTTCAGAATGTGGCCTCTTAACAAATGGAAACTTGAGTTTCCAAAACCCACATGACCCCTCATGGAACTCCATTAGCATAGATGGCAGTGTTGGAGGAAGTAAAGCAAACAGAAGAAGTGAAACAAAGTAGCCCAGAGGGGGCAGCTCAATAGATAGGGCTTGACAATTTGTCGAACAGGTGACTAGCCCTGCAGCCATTGACTTAACATATAGGGATGATATAAGCCCAAGTAGAGAAAAGGATGTACCTGAGGAACCCAAAAAGAATGAAGTGGCAGGGCATGCAGGGAAGGATGACACTACTCCAGATTAGGGTCAACAATAACATGAGACACCCATAGAACCAAAAATAAAAGAAGTTTAGTAGAAGAGTGGGGGTGATCATGACATATTAGATGCTGGTATTGTCTAGACTCAGGGAGATTCAGGAGAAGTCCCAATAATAGAAGACAAATCAGGTCAGGAGGACTCTAAGCCATATGATATCAGTGCATTGGGTAGAGTACAAGAAATGACCCATGATCAGGGTGATCCTCAAGGGGAAACTACATAGGCATCTAAAGATGTTGATATGCCACAGGATGAGGAAATTAATAAAGAAAATGAAATTCCAAAGGAGGGAGTACAAGATCAAGCACAGGATCAGAATGTGGAAATTCCACAGGATCCTCCTTTGTAGAAGGCAACCCCTCAACAATGAGAACTCCAACAAGATCCCCCTCACAAAGAAATACATGAGGAAGAAATTAAGAAGGTGCCTTCTCCGTCAAGGATAGAAGAGGATACTGGAGAGTAGGGCAAACATGATATTAACAAATGCCACCAAGAATCTAGAGGTGATGTGCCTCATTGGCTAGAAAATGGAATAGGTATGGAACAAGTGTCTGAAATTCAAGAGTTTGATGTTTCCACCTTGTTCACTGAGAAAATGATGAAGCCAAGGAGGAAGGCCAGATTAACATCTTCCATAAAGAGAGATCCTACCACATGCAGAAGGACCGCACAGATAGCACTTCCCACAGTTGAAAAGGAAAAGGGAAAAATTAGCCTAGAGGAATTCCAAATCACAATGGTTGATTTGGGTTTTGCCAATGAAGATCAGGAAGGTCAAGAAGGGAAGGATATTATTTATTCTTTAACCCAAAGGGTGAAGAAGGAGAAAGAGAAAAATAAAATGCATAAGGAGCACATTGCTCAACTACATTCTTTCATAAAAGGGTTAAATAACCCTGATAATACACTAGTTGATCCTGCAATCCCATTGACTGTCATATCACAAGAAGAGGTCACCAAGTTGGACCTGATGAAACATGAGGCAATGGTGATGGAAAAGTGGATGCTTTCAGCTCTCACTGGGGCTGAAGATGTATTGAGAACCTCTTTACAGAGGTGGAATTATTTGAGTAGTCTAAAGAGGAAGGTAGATAAAATGCAAAATGATATAGGAAAATGGTCATTCTAGTTGGAAAAGGACCTGACTGCTCTAAGTGAAATGAAGAGAATTGATCCACAAATTTTGATAAGCAATCAAGTATTGGATAATAATACTGCCCTGCTGACAAGCATATGGTATGAAGATATTAGGTTTGAGTGTGATATCTTGAAGAAATGCAGTGGCAAACTCAGTGATATTAGTGTTAAATTACACAACATGATGGCGTATGAAGCAGAAATCCTTGAGGCCTTGGAGGGGAAAATAGAAGGCAAATTTGAGAATCAGGATGCAGACTTTGCTATTAAAGCTCTACATGATAATTTTAAGTCAGTATTAGATGACCCTATCACCCACTTGACAAAAGAAGTAATGAATAAAATTATGAGGATAAAAGTTAAAGTAGAAACATACAATGAAACATTGAATAATAGGAAATGTAAGCTGGAAGCTCTCAAAGTTAAGACATGCAATAACAAAAGCTAGAATCTAGGACATGGGAGAGATTGATAAAATAGTACAAGCATATGAACATATCAGGACAACAGTAAAGGTCCACATACAAGAGCATGTATATTAGAGTGACAGTGATGAAGAAAGTGATGAAGATGAAGAGAACAATGAAGAAGAAGAAAACAAAGAAGAAAATGAAGAAGAAGAACCTGAGGAATGAATGAAGATGCATCATTAAGTGAGCATATGCATAAGGTACTCATAAACAATGAGTCATATAGATGGTTGCCAGCTGGCAACCTATGCCACGAGATAAAGTTGACTAAGTCGTAGGGTAATTGTCAACCGATGATCTTAATGGATAAATCTTGACCGTTGGTCAATTGTAACTACCTCCTCACCTTTTTCTATAAAAGGTGCAGGGGTGCAATCTTTTAGTCATTTGAAACTTAATTGAAATCTAATTGCTGAAAAGTTTAGGACTTATTTCAAAGTTATTGTAAATATACATGTTACGCATGCTTAATGAAAGAGAAGCTATTTTGATTACAAATCATAGTAAATCTTGAGTAATTTGTAATTGAAATCTAGATATATGCATTGATTAGCTACATCCCTTGGAGTGCTTTTTAGCCTGCATGTATTGTTTCCATTCCTAGTTCCTTTGAAGTTAGCATCAACCATATCTAGCTGTGGAACAACCTAGTGACCTATGGTTTGATTTCTTCTCTCCATGAATGTATCTTATGTGTATGTGATTCAATAATTAAAGTTTCACTAAAAGTAGAAGTAGTCTTTTTAAATTTCTTTGAATTTTATAGAGATCATCTCTATAATTGCCAAGAACAGATAATCTAAAGCAAATAGAACATGAAATATGTAGATATCCCGTATGTAATTGAAAATACAGAGCATATTTGGAGTAAAAGCACGTCAAATTGATAAATATCCATGAAATACATATAAATATCCACTTATAGACACATCATTTAAATAGATTTGTAGTGTAGAAGAAAGAACAAGTTCATAATGATCAATGATCAGAAGAATTGATGAAACTTACAAATATCTCAACAATACTTGAAAATAGAGTAGAATTGACCTCTCTATGGAGTGAATTTATAGGATACAATGCAATACTGATCACCTAGATGAATGTAAGACCCCTTGAAATGGAAAACAATATGTCACATCAACCTCTGAGTAATGTCAGACAATCATGACCTAATCAATGGAGACTTGGAGTCATCAACTTATCCTAAGATGATCATACTTTACAAGATAATAAAGGTTTGTTGTGCAAATTTTTATGCATGTTGTTATGACTAACAATCATCATCAATAGTAACATAGTCAAGAGACACTGTTGGTATGATGGGGAATTGATGTTGTCATTGATGGCAACAATCAGACATGAATTATAATAGCTCTTGTGACAAAGTTCTGCATAGCCTTTTGGTCTGGAAAGACTAACTTAGCCAAAATTGACTAAGTACTGACATGGTATCAAGACAATGATAGAAATTTAGTTGATACTCTACCATAGTTAAAGGTCATGTCATTGAGTTCTAGTATGTTAGTCATAGCTATGTAGCAATTTCATGATTAAGTGTTCAAGTCCTAATCTCCTCTAGAAGTTCCATAGTGAAATATCTAAGTCTAGGAAATAGAGTTAAGTTAGAAATAGTGCAAAGTACTTGAGTAATTTTGTCTGCATTCCTCCGCTAGTGAATATTTCAATTTGTAGTTTTGAGGCAATGTAGATGCATGTCTTGAGTATCTAATTTCAGACTTATAGAGCTTCAAGATTATCAGGTCATATTCTACAAGTTCTCCAGTATCGGCTTCTAGTCTGACAGTATTTCACTATGACGGAACAATAGTTCTGAGACCTGCTTTTTGCAGAAGAAGATTATCATGACCTATGGTTCTAAAGGTATGACAAGAGATCTATGATGGATGTTAGCTACATTTTTTAGAGTCTCATATGGTTCGCATTTAAGGTTATAGTATGACAACTGAATTAGTCAAGTGTGCACTTAAGGGTTAAGCTAACAGTCATGTTAGATCAATATGCGGTAAAGGTATATGATTGGAATAATTAATCCAAGTGGTTCTATAATAGGTCCAGACTCATATGAAGAGTCTTCCATGATTGATTGGGTCCACATTGTTGTTTGGGCATAATAACATGCCGACAAGGTATAACTTGAATATACAAGCTTTATCTTTTGCTTGCCGACCTAGTTTGAGGAAATTCTTGATGTGGATATATATACTCTAGATTTCAACATTGGAGGTATGAAACTGGGTGAACATAGTGTGAAATCAATGTGTGTGTGATCTAAGGTAGTTTTGTGACCAGAAAAGGATAGTGAGGGAAAAAGAATAAAGTATATGTGAAGCAGAGCAGAAAAAGTAGGGCAAACATTATGAAGACATTTGAGTCTATATACTGAGCTATAAATGGAACTGCACCTCATATTCTATAGATGCACTTGTAGCAGTCTTCTCCTGGCAGTGAGCTATTCCTTCTCTATCTTCTCTTCTCTTCCTTTTGGTAGTGAGTCTATTACAGTGAGCACTTCTTTTGGATGGTGAGTCCTTGGGTAGTGAGCCTTTATGTAATTCGGTTTTGATATCATAATATATTATGAGCTAACACTCACTGTAGTTTTTCCCTTTTTGCATTTTCCATGTAAAAATCTTGGTGTCTATGTGTTATGACTTTGTGGCTACTCCTCTTATGTTTGTTTTTCTTTCATGTTATTGAATTTGGCAAATGGATTAATAAATATGTGAAATAAAAGTTTTACAAAATACTGATTCACCCCTCCTCTCAATATTCTTTGTGATCAACAATTGGTATCAAAGAAAGGTTCATTGGAAGAAGCTTAATAGCTTGAGGAAGATCTAGGAAGGTGTACACATGGAAGCAAAAAGGTATCTCACTTCTCCAGAAGCAAGTCACCTAGGTAGCATTAAAATTGGTGATTGTATATATGTCAACAATGAACAACTACAAGCTGTTCTTGAAGATCTTGACAAGTCTGAAGAAGATATCAAATATTTGATGGAGAATATCAAAGAAGCTAATGATTACATTATGAAACTAAATGATCAAATCAAGAAGTCCCAAGAAAAAAGGAAGGAGTTAAGTGAGCAATTAAAAGAAGCACATGAATCCATAGACAGTCTATCAATGCTGGTTGAAGAAAAACCAAAATTTGAGGAGTATCTGAATCAAGTTGTGAAGGAAAAGTCTAAGCAATGTGAAAAATTGGGAAAAGATGTGCTACTTCTAAAATTTAATCTGGAAGAAGCTAATAGTTATAAAGAAAAAATTAAAATAAGCTCTGCAAAGCTTGAGGAACTAATTGAAAGTCAAAAGAGTCCAGATGACAAGCAAGGCTTGGGATTTGAAAAAGGAGAAAGTTCAAATTCAAGACAAGTCAATGCTGAGAAGAAGAAAGATGAAGGCAACTACATCCAGAATCAGAGAAATAAACCTAGAAGACCTCCAGTAAGACAACCAAATGCTCAAAGGTATCCATCTTTCAATGGCTATTGTTTCAAGTGTAATAAGTTTGGTCATAGGGCTACTTAGTGTAGGAGCATAATAAATCAAAATATTCCATCTTTCTATGGTCAATGTTTCAATTGCAAAAGAATTGGTCACATGGCAAGTGAATGCAGGAGTGTAATGAGGAATGGTTTCAACAATGTAAGTAACACTCAATCCTTCAATAGAAAATGCTTTGCATGCAATAGATTTGGGCATATGGCTAACCCATGTAGATCAAGGAATCAAGGATAGAGGAATATTGTGTGTTACAATAGCAACAAACTTGGACATATGGCAAAATTTTGTAAAAGAAAGAATGTGAAAATAAACTACTATGCAGGAGAGAAGAAAACAAAGCAAAGGAGAGATAAAAGAAAGAGTAAAGTTGATCCGGTTGAAACCAAGAAAGAGATGGGCAAAATTTGGATAAAAAAGGATGTGATTGAAGTCAAGGATGGGTCTGCACCAGCTTCTAGTGCAGATACCTCCTCTGGGAAGTAAAATGGGAGCTCTGGCTCAGGGGGAGCTATATTGAAAATCCTAATCCCCTAGCCAGATAGTTAGTGCTGGGATCTGGCATGAAGATGTGATGAGAAACTTTATATGATAGATCTTTTGAAAGGAATTCCAGTAGAAAAGGTTCAAATGCAGAGCATTATGGAGTAATCCTAATCAACTGTATTCTACAGTGAAGAGTTTGACAGCTTTTTGAGAACAAGCATTTATGCTGACTAGGTTATCATAACAAGGGTTAAAAAGGAGCTTATTCAACAAACAATTCACTTTGCATTCAAGCTATCAAGTGTCTAAGATAAACTGAAGAAGATTTCTAAGTGATATCAACAATTTCCAAAGATTCAAAGTAACTCAGAGTGATTCAAGTAAAGAAAACCCTAGTTTGGTGTAAAAAGGTATTTATAGTTGAAACTTTATTGTGAATTTATTTAAATCTTTACAAAAATGGCAACTCCACAAGTTGTTGATATCACTAAGCGAGATCGACCGAAATTCCAGAAACATCCTTTCAAATCAACATAAGTCAATCCAATGGGTGCATTTTCGGATATACCACATGGAGTAATGCATGTGGAGGATGTTAGGTCTTACATTCATGTTACCCTAGAGGAGCATGGAGATAGCAGGTTCTCAGATTTATATCTAAAGCATCTAAGTGGTGACAAATTTGAGTTCAAGGAAGAGTATAAGGCTTTGGAAGAGAATAAATTCATTTAGTATAGAGACTTCCCAACATTTGTGGAAGATGAATGGGTCTGGTACGTGTTGAGTAGGATCCACAATGAATTCATGTGGATCAGGAAGCCCTTTATGATCACCAAGGATGCGATTAGGGTTGTGACAAGACTAAATTCTATCGGTAGCGTGCCCTTGTTAAAATCTATGAAAAATAACACTGTTACATAAGTAATTGGAGCCTAATTTGACAAGAGGGCACTAACAGTTAATGATATTATAGACCATGTAGTGAGGTTTGCATCAATGGTAATTGGATATAAGATCTATTTCACCAACTGGGAGAACTCGGTCTCCGGTACTGCTTTATACACTACTTATCAGATGACTAAGGAGAATGCAGACTATGACCTCTGTGAATTGCTATGATAGCAATTAATGGAAAACTTGAAGAAGACAAAAGAGAGCAAGTATCCCTTTAAATTTGGTACATTGATCATCTTCTTATTTTTCTATTTCATGCAAGAATTACCAAAAATGAAGAATTTGTTTTGGTTAAATAGTCAACCAGTTGTAGTACAAATCAGAGATCATCTAAGTAGCATAGGAAGCTATGATGAACATAATACAACCCTATGGGGCTATTTCAAAAATTTCCAAAAAAATATGTAATCTAGGGAAAGGATCCCCAAGGGAATTGTTGAGAAATACAAGAATGACATATGCTTCATTGTAACAAAAGACCAATGCATGATGGAGGCTATTGAGCCTAGAACAGTCTAGGTTCTGCCAATGGGGTATGAAGTAGATGGAAAAATATTAGATAATTATGCTCAACACATGTTAAGCAAACCTAGGGACCTGAAAGAAGAAATATTTGGGACCTATGAGGAGCTATCAACAAAAGTTCATGTTGAACTAAGAAAGCCAGAAATTTCAAAAAAGGCCCAGAAGATGGTAGAGGATTATGCCCTAAAAAAGGGTTTACCAAAGAACAAATTAGAGAAACAAGAACAAGGGCTGAAGTAGAAAGGGTAGTCAAAGGGAAGCAAGATGAACCTATAAAGACTCCTAAAGAGCCCAAGAAATCAAAAGAGCCTGCAGTAACAATGAAAAGAACAAGAGCTTCTAGTTCTCAAACTGCATCTGTTGGAACAACCTCTACAACTTCAACTGAATCTTTTGTTCCTACTCCTACAGAAACACCTATAAGGAAAACTACTAAAAGACAAAAGATAAAAGGACACATAATGTATGTCAATGTAAGCAAAGATGATGATGAGGAAATAGAATTAGATGAAGAGGTTAAGAAGATGAAAGCTAAATAGCTAAAGCCCCTGGTATTAGTCAAGACAAGTCCTCTGGAAAGGGGAAAGGAAGAAAGAAGGAGAAGAAGGCAGAGCCTGTGAAAGTACAGGATACATTAAGTTTAGAGGAAGTCTTGAAGGCCATTACAGTTGATGGAAATATAAAACCTATTGCCCAACTGTATGATGATTATAATGATATAGACAAAAGCATCATTGAGACTGCTGTCATCAAATACTTGGACATATACAATAAAGCTCCCATTTAGATAATTACTAATCTCCCATACATCTTGGGTAGTATAATGTTTGAAAGGAAAGAAGATGCTATGGCAAAGGACATTGAACTTAGAGAATATACACTAATAAAGCTGTGTCCTGAGATCACTCAAGAAGAAAAGGAAAAAGTCTCCAAAGTGGTTAATAAAGAATTTAGAACAAAGAGGAGGATGAACACTCTCATGTCAGATGACATTGAGAAAGTAGTTAAGGAGACTAAGGCAACCACTTTGAGAGTATTAAAGGAATTCCATCTCCCAACCATATATGATATTGAAGAAACAAATGTTGGAGATGGCACATCTATTCTAGAGGTTAGCCTTGTTGGCAACAAACACTGCTTTGATGAATGATTGAATGTTGTCATTGATGGAAACAAGGCAAAGATATTCCACCAAAAAGGCAAAGATACTTTACTTTGATAGATCAATTTGGTTTGACAACAAGGCATAGAAGGATTCTGGTCTGAAAGCCTAAAATGACTAAGTATGGGCAGTATACAGAGTAAGTGTCAAAGATTGGGTTAGTATACCTCCACAGTTGAAGATCATTACATGCAATTTATATATGTTAATCATAGCCATTTGGTGATGATATGTTATAGTGTTCAAGTCTTGACTTCCTCCATAAGTCATACTATGAAATGTCAAAGTCTGGATGAATAGAGTTAAGATAGGAACAGTGCACAGTACTAGAGTAAAAGGGTCCACATTCCTCCACTGTTACATATATTGTCTTGCAGTTCTGAAGGTATGTTAAGAGGTTAATGATAAATGTTGGATATGAATTTTATAATCTCATATGGTCTGCAGTGGGTGTTATGTTGTGACAGATGAACTAGTCAAGTGTGTACTTAAGGGATAAGCCAACAGACATGCTAGATCTATATGCGGTGAAGATATATTGTTTGATTAATCAATATAAGTGATTGAATGATTGGTGCCAACCTATATGAAGACTATTATATGTTTTTTTGGGTCTACATTGCTAATTGTGCACAAGATCAAGCCGATAATGTATAACATTTGTATACACGTTCCATGTTTTGTTTTCCGACCTAATTGTGAGATAAATCTTGTTGTAGATATAAATACTCGATGGATTTTAGTGTTGGAGGTAAGGAAAAAGAGAATATAGAGTGTGAAATCATGATTATGTGACCTAAGGTAGTCTTGTGATTAGCAAAAGGAAAGTAAAGGCAGAAGAATAGAGTATATGTAAAGTAGAGCAGAAAAGCAAGGTAGACATTATGAAGACATTTGAATCTATATACTGAGCTAATTGGTACTACACCTCAATGTTCTGTAGATGCACTTATAGCAATTTTTCTAGCAGTGAGCCAATCCTTCTTCTATCTTCTCTTCTCTTATTTTGGTAGTGAGCCTATTGCAGTGAGAACTTCTTAGGACAGTGAGCCTTCATGTAATTTGATATTGTTATCATAATATATTGTGAGCTAACACTCACTATGGTATTTCACTCTTTGGGTTTTCCACATAAAAATCTTGGTGTCTATGTGTTATGTCTTTATGGTTGTTATTCTTATGTTTGTTCTTCTTTCAAGTTATTGAATGTGGTAAATGGATTAATAAATGTGTGAAAGAGAAGTTTAACAAAATACTGATTCACCCCCCCTCTTAGTATTCTTTGTGATCAACAATTGGTATCAGAGCAAGGTTCCTTGGAAGAAGTCTAACATCTTGAGGAAGATCTCAGAAATAATACTCATGGTAGCCAGAAGGTCTCCTACTCCAGGTAGTGTCACAATTGATCAAGAATTAAAAGCAGCTCTTGAAGATCTTGATAAGTATGAAGTAGATATCTAAGATTTAAAGAAAAATGTCAAAGAAGAAAATGAATGCATCCTGAAGCTAAGAGAGCAAGTTAATAGATCAAAGGATAGGAATAGGGAGCTAGGTGAACAGTTGATTGAAGCTAATGAAACACTAAATAATTTATCAAGGTTGGTTGAAGAGAAAGAAAAAGATAAGGAACATTTGAATCAAATGTTAAAAGACAAATCTAAAGAATGTGAAAAGTTGGCAAAAGACATTATACTTTTGAAGTTTGATTTGGAAGTAGAAAATAGTTACAAAGAAAAGTTCAAAATAAGCTGTGCAAAGCTTGATGAGTTGCTTGATAGTCAGAAGAGTTCAGATGACAAGCAAGGCTTGGGATTTAAAAAAGGAGAAAGATCTAAATCAAGTCAAGAAAACCTTGAAATGAGGAAAAACAAAGACAACTAGTTTCGAAATCAAAGAAGAAGACCTAGGAGATCTCCAGTCAGGTAGCCAAATGCTCAAAGGTACCCATCTTTCAATGGATATTGTTTTAACTACAATAAGTTTGGTCGTAAGGATACTCAGTGTAGGAGTAGAATAAATCAGAATGCTCCATCATTCTCTTGTTAATGTTTCAATTGCAAGAAAATTGGTCATAGATCAAATGAATGCAGAAGTCTGGTAAGGAATGTTTTTAACAATGCAAGGAATACTCAATCCTTCAATGGAAAGTGATTTGCATGTAATAGATTTGGGCATATGGCTAACCAATGTAGATCAAGAATGAATCCAATCAATAGAAGGAATCAGGGACAGAGAAATGTGGTATGCTATAGTTGCAATAAGTTTGGACATATTGCAAGATTCTGCAGAAGCAAGAATGAAAAAAGAGACTATCCTACAAAGAAGAGGGAAACAGAGCATAAAGAAGATAAAGGTAAGAACAAGATTGATCCAGTGGAAATCAAGAAGGAAATGAGCAAGGTCTAGATAAAGAAGGATGTTAATGAGGCCATGGATACATCTGCACTAGTCTCTGGTGTAGATACTTCCTCTGGGAAGTAAATTGGGAGCTCTGGCTTAGGGGGAGCTGTATTGAAAATCCAAATCCCTTAGCTAGATAGTCAATGTTGGGATCCAGTACAAAGATATGATGAAAAGATTTATATGATAGATCTTTTGAAAGAAACTCTGGTAGAAAAGGATCAAATGTGGAGCATTACGGAGCAATCCTAATCGACTATGTTCTACAGTGAAGAGTTTTGACAAATTTTTGAAGGACTGTATTTATGACAATTATGTTAAGGCAATCAAAGGTTAAAAGGCTTAGATTCAAAAGGTTAATCACTCTACATCAAGTGTCTAAGAAGAACTCAAGAAAAATTCTAAGCAACTTCAACAATTTCCAAAGTGATTTAAAGCAAGACAAATTGATCTCAAGCAAAGAAAACCCTAATTCGGCAAAAGAGGTATTTTCTATTTGAAACCCTACTGTAAATTTGTCTAAGTCTTTTTGAAAAATGGTAATACAACAAGTGGTTGATATAACTGAGAGATCGAGACCAAAATTCAAGAAACACCCTTTCAAGTCAAAAGATGTTGATCAAATGGGTGCATTTTTGGATATTCCACATGGAGTAGTGCATGCGGAGGATCTTAGGGCATACATTTATGTTTCCCTAGAAAATTTTGGTGATATTAGGTTTTGTGAAGCACTTGAGCCAAAAAAAAATTTATTTGAAGAAAGAATATAAGGCATTGGAAGTGAAGAAGTTCATTTAATATGTAGACTTTCCAACTTTTGTAGAGGATGAATGGGTCTGTTACATTTTGAGTAGGATACATGATTAATTCAAATGGATTGAGAGACCCTTCATGATTACAAAAGATTCTATAAGAGCCGTAACTGGATTAAATTCCACTGGAACAATATTGTGTTAAATGATGTGAAGAACGATACAATAATGGTAGCTACCGGTGCCAAATTTGATAAAGGGCACTATCGATCAATGACATTGAGGACCATGCATTTAGGTTTGTAGCTATGGTAAACGGCTATAAAATCTACATCACAAACTAGGAGAACTCTGTCTCCGGTATTGCCATATTTGAAGCCTACAAGATGATCAAAGAAGATGTTGATTATGACCTGGGTGAGCTTCTCTAACAACAACTGATGGAGAATCTAAGGAAGACAAAGGAGCAAAAATATCCATTTAAGTTTGGTACTTTGATTCTTTGCCTATTCTTTTACTTTATGCAAGAGTTACCAAAATTGAAGAATTTGTTTTGGACTAATGACAAACCAATTGCAGTTCAGATCAAAAATCACCTTAATAGCATAGGGAGTTATGATGCACAGACCATAGCCCTATGGGGTTATTTCAAAAAAAATTAGAGGATCATGCAATCAAGGGAAAGAATACCTAAGTTAGTTGTTGAAAAATACAAAATGACATATGTTTCATTGTGAATAAAGATCAGTGCATGATGGAGGGTGTTGAACCTAAAATAGTCTGGATTCTCCTAATGGGATATGAAGTAGCAAAAAATGTGCTTGATGGTTATGCAGAACTTATGCTAAGCAAACCAAAGGACCCCTCTGAGGAAAGGGTTAGAACTTATGAGGAGTTATCTTTAAAGGTTCACATGGAACTAAGAAAACTAGAAATTTAGAAGAAGATGAAAAAAATGGTAGAGGAATATGCCCAAAGCATAGGGATTACAAAAGAAGAAATTGCTAAAACAAGGGCAAGGGCCGAAGCAGCTAGTACAAATAAAAAAGTGATGGAAGGTAAGCCTAGCAAGGCTCTAGAAGAACCTAAAAGGAAATCAGAAAAGCTTGAAGTGACAAAAAGATGAACCACAGGATCTACCTCTACAGAAGTTGCATCTGTATCCTCTGGTCCCACACCATCTACAAGTGTGGACGTACCTACTAATAAATCCACTAATAAAGGTCCCAAAAGACATAAGACAAAAGGATGAATAATATATGTCAGTGTAGGCCAAGTTGATGAGGAAGAAATTGAGACAGATGAAGAAGTGAAGAAGATGAGAGCTGAGGCTACTAAAGCCTCCAGAAGCAGCAAGAAAAACCTCTATGGTAAGATTGAGAAAAGGCCAAGGCAAGATGTGCCTCAAACAAAAGAACATGCTACAATAAGCTTGGAGGAAGTCTTGAAGGCCATTATAGTTGATAGCAATCTGAAACCTATTGCCAAATTGTATGATGATTATAATGATGTAGATGAATACATTATTGAGATTGTTGTTGTAGAATACTTGAAGATAGATGTAGAAAAATACTGATGGAAATAAAGCTATGGATCTGGATCCTCCAGAGCAAAATAAAGAAGAAGTCTCTGATATAGCAAGAGACACTACTGAGTCTATCAAGGAATATTTGGAAAGAGAAAAACAAGTCTTGGATGAACCTGAGTTTTTCCAAGGTCCAATAAACTTGGACTCAATGTCCCCTATGCAAAAATTTAAATTGGTATCAATTATGCAAGCAAAGGCACATGAAGAAATATTGAAGTCACATATAGAAGACAATAAACTCATTGGTGTGGCATTCAACATTTTCAAGAAGTTGATGCCATCATATCAAAAGGATACATCAATGTCTTCAACAAATCAACTCAAGGGACTCATAAACTTGGTAATTATGCATTTTGAATCTTTTGAAAATTTTGCAGAAATAAAAGTAAGAAAAGAGTTCAATGAGAAGAGATTAATTGAGTTAAAGACCATGTTGATCAATGATAAAACTATATTAGATGATGGAATAAAAGGTATACAAAGTGCTATTAAAGAAGCTTATGATTTGTACAAATTTTGTTTATCATGGCCAGAAGCCACAAAGGAGTTAGAAGAAAAGATCAAGGATCTGAAAATGTAGCTGACAAATATCTCTAAGTCATTTTGACCCAGTAGTTGAGTCAGTAAGTAGCAAAGAGATACAAGTTATCAATATTTTTAATGACTTAAGTAATATAATAAATAAGAGGGATCAAATGAAAGATAGAATGTGTCAGTTGAGAGGACTAATAAGTCCAAGCTACACTAAATGTCAAATCTTGTAGCAGAAGCACTGTAGGTAAATGCACTAATTGACACACCCTCTGATATACAAAAGGTAGAGAAATTAGTATTCCTAATAAATGGGCATATTCAAATTTTGGAAAATGCAAAGAAGAGTTGAGATGGAGAGATAACTCAAATCAAAAACATCTTCAATGACATCCTACAACCCACATCAAATTAAGTTGAAGATTGTATTTGTACATATGTGGCAGAGTATGATAGTTTTTACAGTTTTGTTGTCTTGACAAAATTTTCACTTATGTACATACACCTTTTGATGAGTACCAGGTAGCACCCATAATAATATACCCTTTTTACCTCTCTTTTCCACCCTTCCTATTCTGTTGTCCTGGTAATTGCACCATAGTCGACTGATAAGGTTTGTTCTAATTACATTAATAAGAGATAAATTACCAAAAGTCATGATTTTTTATTAAAGGACTAATGTGTAGCAAATTAATGGAAATATGCAGAAAATTCTCTCTTTTTGCGTCTATAGGTGCAGTTGTACAGGCAAAGGCAATTTTGAACATCTTCAAAGATGGTCTTAATAGTCTCCAGAGCTGACATGAGGGATACTACACCAGTCTCCAATATTTTTCTAATATGATTGGAGATATTTTGAAATAGGAGGACCAAGGGTGGATCATCTCTAGAGCTGGATAGAAGTTATAAGTGCATCTGTAGAGCTCTAGACAAAAGCACACGTCTTCAGAGCCCTCCTTAAGACAATGCAGAGTCTCAAGCACCACTATTAGTCAACACTTCCGGGGGCAATTAGAGTGCTCTGAGGATTACTCAGCCAACACCTGAATGATCGGGTGAAGACTCTAGTTGAATACTAGAGGTCTAATTCCTCTTTTATTGATTTTGCATGAGTTCCCAAAAGACTTATTAAATACCTACATTTTCAGGACCTTGTTGTCCAGTTGTTATTTAAACTAAGACTCTAGATTTAGTGGGACTGATGTACCACCAAAATCTATTTCAGTTGCATGATTTTACTCTACAGTTAAACAATTGATAGAATAAGAGATTAATGTTATCTCATAGATGAACTAATAGTTAGAGTAGAGTGATATCTCATTGCTTGATTTGATATATAGATATATAAGGTAGAAGCAAGATAGAGATGATTATCATTGAATTGTTATAATCTCAAATTTTCCAGATTGGATAAATTTTCTAAATACAAAGAATACTGATGAAATTAGATTGAAGAAATATTGTGATACTTTATTCTTGTACTAATTTATTACTTTAGCCTTCAGTCCTGAGGGTGAGGAGCAAGGGCCCACTCCCGCCATTCAAGACAGGAGGCTAGTATTTGTTTGTTCATTATTTTGTTTTAGATTCTACTTAGGAAAATAGTTCTTGCTTTCACATAGATAAATGTATGTTTCAGTTGTGTGGATTAGAATAGGTCAATATTAGCAATTTATTGTTTCATCTTTGTTTCCACTACTTTCAGAATTACCTTTCATAGCAGATAAATCAATAATATTAATTTCCAGAGAAAATAAGATTAGTAGAATTATTTAAATAGACTAGTAACTATGGGACCCCTAATTGCAGATACCCAAGGACACAGCCCTGGATTTGACACATGAAAATATGATGAAGTACCAAGGACCAACGAACCTTGTCATTTTTGGCACCATTGCCAGGGAGCTTTGTGGTAATTAGGAAAACTTAGTTAACAGTTTTTAGGTTAAACTAAATCTATATGGTTAGATCTAGGGATTCAAAAGGTAGATACATAAAACAGACACCCCAACAACAAACTATAGGAGAAAGAAGTAGGGTGGCACAAGATCTTGTTGAAGAGAGGCACCTAGAACCCACCTTGGAAGCTACACCCCAACTCAATATTCCCTCAAATCCTCAAATTCCTTCACTCTCTAAATATATCCAAGAATTACAAGAAAGATTCCAGGTAGATCCTTTAATAGAAACTAATTCCTTAGAACCCCACACTGAATCCCAAAGAGAAGAACAAGTGTTAGACATGGATGAGAATCATTATGAGGAGGACAATCATGCTCTAAGAACCTTCTCATACTCCATTGTCTTGGCTATTGGAGATAATGCCCCTATGAAGAATATTTCACCTTCATATTTGCCAAATTTTAGGGGTCTTGCTTCTGAGGATCCAAATTAGTTTTTGTTTGAATTCAAAGTGGTATGCCAGACTTATGATTATGGATCAGATAATCAAAACCTCAAACTTTTCCCATCAACCCTAAAAGATTCTGCTATGAGATGGTTCATGGGTTTACCCCAAAACTCCATTCATTCATGGGATTAGATGGAAACATAATTTTGGGAAAGTACTAGGATTACTATAGGGTTAGTGATAAAAATGAGGAACTGTTCAAAATTAAACAAAGATAGGATGAAACTTTAGAGGACTATGTGGATAGGTTCAACTTTGATTTGAGAAGGTATGGAAATCATGTGGCTCACTCTTTGGAAAGAACACTATTTGTAAAAGGATTAGACAAAGGATCAAAATAGGCACTAGATCTAATGGGAAAAGGGAACATCAACAAAATGGATATGCCTGCTATAGAAGAACTTTGTAGGAACTATTCCAGAACCCAAGATGGAGTGAGAACACCCAAATATTTCAAAGGGAAGAATAAAATAGGACAGTTAATGGAGGAGCTTACAAATCTTAAAATAAACATTCTAGTCCAACTGAATACCACATTAGATGGGATTCAGGCAAAAACTAGAGCAACCGATCATAGAAGAACAACTGAACCACTCTCCATATATTGTCCTAGGTGTAGGAATAAACACCTATTGAGAGAATGCCCTTTAGATAAATTAGAAATATATCAGATCTGTGATAGGGAACATCCTACCAGTCAGTGTGATCAACTCCTAGCCTTAAAAAGGCTAACTAAAAAGAACGCCATTATAGAGGAGGAGTTGAACTATGTAGGATAAAAACAAGCTGAGAATTTCCCTTATAATTAGTATCCAAAGAAAGATTCTTATAGGGGCCCTTCGAACTGGGGAAATAATTAATGGAATCCAATGTGGTATAGGCCTCAAAATATTCCCCCTTGGGGACCAAAAGATTGGTCAAACTAGCAATGGTAGAACCAACACTAGCAAAATCAGCGATGGGGAAATCAACAATGGCCACAACAGTTTGGATCACCAAACATGCAACCTCATTGGGGTCCTCAATAGGGTTATAATCAACAATACCAGGGACAGCCTAGATGTTTCCCACCTCAACAACAAGCACTACTAACTAGACCCCCCAACACATAGGGATGGTCACAAAATGAGCCAGTTATCCAACCACCTTTATCAACCCAACCTATACCAAACCCACAAAATAAACAGGGAGCAGTTGTTTACATGACAAAACAAGAAAATAAGGCTAGAATCAACGCTATATATTCCAATAATATCTAGCTACGTTATGGGAAAGCACTTCCAAGACCATCTCCCCCAATTATAGTTGAAGTAACCAATGATGTGGAACCTGAAAATTCATCCGCTTAGCTTCAGGAGGTGATTACTATCAAAACTATGCTCAAAGAACCATCCTTGGGTAACTCCGGAGTTCCTCCTAAAGGAACAGCTCCAAAGAACACCTCTGGAAACACTTCTGTTAAGAACTCCGGAGCTGCTCCAGAGATAGAAAACCAACACCATACCCAGAATGGCTCAAACAACATGTCCCTCAAAAAAAGGTCCTACAAAATCAAGTTCAACCTACCATGGAATTAGAACTTCTACAAGAAATCAGATAATTGAACATTGAAATTCCACTCCTACAAGCAATTAGAGATGTGCCTGAATTGAACCAATTTATCAAACAAGATTGTGTTAAAACCTAGGGTAGAAAGAAAAACTTTCCTACCACCATCCAGGTGGAAGGGAAAGTAGTAGACCTCCTAAGAGGAGAAATGCTCCTCCCAAAATATGGAGACCCTGGGAACCCTGTCATAATTGTCTATATCTCAGGGGTGGAAATATCTAATGTTTTGGTTGATTTGGGAGCAACAATAAATGTAATGGTTGTGCACACTATGGACATATTACCTCTAACATGTGTCCAAGCCACATCCACCATCCTCCAACTCACTGACCAGTCAGTAGAAATTCCAAAAGGGGTGTTAACTGATGTCTCAGTTGTGGTAGAGTCATGGGAATTCCCAGTAGACTTTCTAATATTAGAACCTAGAAACCATCTAAATGCATATCCATTGATATTGGGAAGGCCATGGATAGCTACAACAACAACATCTATTGATTGTCAAACATGGGATATGGTCATTTCCAATGGAATAGATTTGAAGAAAATTTCTTTATACCCTCCAGCTAAACCAACAATACATTATTCAGGAAAAGTGTGGGTAGATGAGATGAATAACATAGAAAATAGTACCTTAGTAGCTATGGTTACCATCAAGGAACATTTGGGTGAGTTAGAAGAAGAAATTAACTATGATACAATAGAAGATATCACCCATATTCTTATTGACAATGATATAATGAAACTAGCCCAAGATTCAAATAGAGAATTTCTCACTACTATTCATTGTACCTTATCAAACATTAATCCTTGTGGAGAGACCTTTTATAGAGACTTAGCCACATTCCACATGTTGCTCCCACATTCTTGTCCACTCAATATTATGACTCCAGGATATGGATTGAGGACATCTATGGATCAGATTACAAAAAAGGTCATGATTTTACCTAGGAAAACACTGAATATCAACACCCAATTAGCAGAAAAATACGAAGAAGCACTTCTCAAACTTCTTGTCTCCCATTCAGCAGCTTTTGCTTGGGAATACCAAGATATGAAAGGCATCCCTCCTGAGATCTGTACTCATCATATATACTAAAGATGTAAAACCTGTCAGACAACCCCAGAGAAGATTAAATCTTGCTTTAAAAGATATTGTTAAGATTAAGATAAAGAAATTGCTACAAGCAGGGTTCGTATATCCAATCTCGGACAATCAATGGGTCTCACCCCTAGTCATAGTACCTAAAAATAATAGGAAGTGGAGAGTGTGTATTGACTATAGAGAACTAAACAAAACCACAAAGAAGGACTACTTTCCTTTACCATTCATTGACCAAGTACTAGACAACCTTGCAGGGAGAAAGTACTTCTCATTTCTGGATGGATTTAGTGGATATAACCAAATTCAAGTAGCACTTGAAGACCAAGATGAAACCACTTTCACTTGTTCATGGGGAAATTTTTCCTACAAAGTTCTTCCATTTGGACAATGTAATGCTCCAGCTACATTTTAGAGGTTTGTTTTAGCCATTTTTGCTGAATTAGATAATGAGTGTATGTAAGTCTATATGGATGCATTTACTCTGTATGGAGACAACTTTGAAGAAGCTCTCATGAACCTAGAGAAGGTACTACAATGTTGTGAAAAAAACTATCCTTGAGCCATGAAAAATGCTTTATGATGGTGGAGGAAGGAATTGTATTGGGAAATCACATCTCAACAAACGAGATCAAAGTAGACCAAAATAAAATAGAAGTGATAAAATAGTTACCCTCACCTAAAAACTAGACAGATGTTAGAAGTTTTCTAGGTCATGCAAGTTACTATAGGAGTTTTATAGAAAATTTCAGAAAAATAACTACTCCTATGTTTGCCCTACTTACCAAGGACACTAACTTCTTATGAATAGAAGATTGTCAATCAGCATTTGAAACCCTTAAAGAGAAACTTACTGTCACACATATTTTGAGAGGGACCCATTAGACTCTAACATTTCACATACAAACTAATGCTTCAAATGAGTCAATTGGGGTAGTCCTAGACAGAAAGAGGAGGGAGAAGGTATGTATGCCATCTACTATATCAGTAAAAACCTTACCTCTGCAGAAAGAAACTATACCACAGCTGAAAAAGAATTCTTGGCAGTCATATATGCTATAAACAAATTCAGGCATTATATCACTGGATACAAAATATTTGTACATACTGATCATGCAACTATCAAGTACTTAATGAACAAACTGGTAGTGGGTGCAATGATAATTAGATGTCTATTACTACTGCAAGAATTTGACATTACCATAGTTGATAATCCAGGGAAATTCAATTTGGTTGCTGACTTTCTGTCAAGATTGCATACAGGTGGAGAAAACCAACCAGTGGAGGACAAATTTTTAGATGAATATCTTTTTTCTATCTCCTCTACTGTACCTTGGTTTGTAGACATAACTAATCTCTTAGCTACAGGCTTGTTTCCATCTCATTTCACCTCAAAACAAAAGAAGCAATTTCTAAAAGAAAGCTTATCTTACAAATGGTTAAATGGTTTGCTATTTAAGTGTGGTCTTGATTTCATTTTACGTAGGTGTGTAAAAGTTGATGAAATTTTTTATGTCTTAAGGGCATGTCATGATGAATCATCTAGTGGGAATTATTCCTCACACATAACCATTCACAAGATTCTGGGAGATAGTTACTACTGGCCCTCTCTTCATAAGGATACCAAGAAGTATGTGTAGTAGTGTGATTAGTGCCAAAGGATGGGGCAGCCAACCTTTACCCAGGAGATGTCACTTCATCCTTAGGTAGTGCTGGAACCAGTTGAGAAATGGGGTCTAGACTTTGTGGGACCAATTTCTCCACCATCTTCAGGCAAAGCATACATTTTGGTATGCACAGGCTATGTAACTAAATGGACATAGGTTTAGGCATTGCAATTTGCAAGAGAAGAAAAAGTTGATGATTTCCTCTATAACAGAATCTTCTTAAGGTTTGGAGCCCTAAGATCAATAGTTTTAGATAGAGGACCCCAATTCACTTCTCAGGTACTTAAAGCATTCACAGGCCTATATCAAGTTAAACACATGAATTCTTCATCTTACCACCCCCAAGCTAATGGGTAGGTGGAAGTGACTAATAGGGAACTAGAAAATATCCTAACAAGGATAGTGACCATGAATAGAAAGGATTGGGCTAGTAGGTTACCTGAAGCCGTTTGGGCTTACAATGCCACTTGGAAGTCCACAACCAAGTTCTCACCATATGAATTGGTTTATGGGAAGAAACCCATTATGTCTATAGAATTCAAATTGCAGACACTCAAAACTTCATTAGATATTGGCCTACCATTGTCTATAGCATAGCAGAGTAAGATCCTTCAACTCAATGAGTTGGATGAATTCTGGACAGAAGCCATACATCAAATAGAACTTGTTCAATATCAAAGGAAACAATTGCATGACCAACACATCAAAAGGAGGACATTTTAGTAGGGCGATTGGGTTCTCCTATATGATTTTAAGTTTAAGGAGTTCAAAGGGAAGTTACAAACTCACTAGATGGGCCCTTATCAAATAAGGGAGGTTTATGAAAATGGAACAGTTTTGCTAGTACCCATTGATGGAAGCACAGATTCATTCTTAGTAAATGGCCATAGAATTTGACTCCATACAAGGCCATCAACTAAGGAGGAATTTACCAAGGACTTATGCATGGTGACAGGGGTCACAACCTCTATCATAGATTGAAATATTCAAGGACAATAAAAAAGTGGTTGAAAATCAGCAAATGGCAGCCTTTTTTTTAAAAAAAAGAGGAAGATGGAAAACCAGTAAATGGTCATCTTTCTCGACCAAGGGGATTGAAAACTAGTAAATGGTGGTTCCCTTCTTGCAAGATTTCAGTAATTGATCTGTGTAGCCAATTAGACACCAAGAGCTACTAAGACACATCTCCATAGCAATCCAGGAGCACCTCTAGCACTTCACCAATAAGGAATCATTTTAAGGAATAAGAGGAAGGAGGGGACCCACCTCTCTAGGTATCAAAGTGGGGACATCATATGACGAGGTCAACATGACTCATCCTCCACTTTTTGAAATAAATAATGGTGGTGAGGTCAGTGCACACATTGTTAGCAATCAAAAAGACAATTGCTACTGCATGCATAGGTCATCACAGATATCTCTCCTGACATTACTTGACAGCATGTCATTTCCAAATCTACTTAGCAGGAAGGATTTTAGGCCACATGACAATGAAGATGCTGACACCAGTCCAAGCCACATAGGGGCTGCTCACGTGCCAGGTCACATCAAACCTCATTAAAGATGCAACATATCCACTAAGTACATTGGGCCATCATCACAAAAAGTGATCTAGGTAATTCACTTGAATTAAATTAATTATAACTATCTTATCATTTCTATTTTTAGGTCCAGTTACTTCCACACATGTCCCTGCCATTATTTCCCTTTTAACTCATACATGTCACCTTAATTGCCATATTGTCAACCTTTCTTCTGAGTGTCATATCACTCCCTACCATTATGACTAAACAATCACTTCATAACTAATTTCAAGCCACCTCCCCATAATCTAAGCATTTGTAATTAACAAACATCAAACCCAATTTAGAAATTGTAGAATTTCCCTTCAAGTTTCACTGCCACAGTCTTTCATAAGGTAAAAGAAAATAGGAAAAAGTACAAAGGAAATCAAGGTAAGGTTCAACCAAAGGAGGTGAAATAAGATAGGAAGATGGGAGTGAAAAAGAAGTTAGAGCCAGAGATTGTAACAAGTTTTCCATAAGACCAAACTACGACAGACATCTTGAGGAATGCTAGGTGGTTGGAATTTTTGGAGAAGTTTGAAGGATTTCAAGAGGACATTATAGATGATTTTGTGCACAACCTAAAGAATAATCAAACTACAATGAGAGTGATTCAAATCAATGTCTCATCCACCATTATCAACCATATTTCAGGGCTACCGAAACAAGGTGAGAGGTTCTACCATCTAAAAACCCTATACACTGATTTAATTAAAAATTTCTCTGAAGAAGGTGAACCTGAAATACAATTGCATTTAAGAAAAAATGAAGTCAAAGGAATTTTTAGGACCTCACTTCCACAACCATGGAAATCTCTATCTATGTGGTTAATAAAATATTTACATGTGATGGGTAATTCTCTATAGTTTTAGGACCAATCATGAAAATGTTAATTTTTTTGAGGCATGGGCATGCCCATCCAGAATTTGGCATAAATATCCCAAAATTTTTGTATTCTACTATTATAGCCTTGGCAGACAAGTATTAACAGGGGAAGGGTCCCATGAAAAACCACAGCCCAATTTTCTTCATTGTAAAACAACACTTTTGGTCCCAACCTGATGGAGAGGCTTTATGGCAGACATTTTTAGAAAACAAACCATAGGACAGGACACCAAGCAGGGCACAGGGTATAGATGAGACTTCCTCTGCTCTGCAAGATGAGGAAGCAATGCCTTCTACCTCCTCCCCAACTACTGAAAAGGATAAGAGCAAGAAACAAATAGTGGAGGAAACCCCAACTTCTACCCCTGTTACTAACAACAAAAGAAAAGGGAAAGAAGTTTTGGGTGAAGCCTCAGTTGCCATAGAACAGTTGAAAGAACCTATTACAAAGAAACCCTTCCATATGACCCGCTCTGAAAAATGAAGGATAACCTTGGGTGAGGAGTCCATTCCAGCCAAGCAAATAGGGGAAGATGTTATGGAAGAAGAAATTACACTGGCCTCTACCCAGACTTCTAGCCATAGAAAGGAAAGGAAAGGAACATGGCAAAGTAAGAAAGAAAAAAGAACTCCAAAGACACCTGAGTCCAGTAGACATTACTGGGCTGAGGAAAAATCTAATGATTTAGATGAAGTCCCTCTAGTTAGGAAGAGAAAACAAAGAGAAGAAGTTAAGGGAACTCCCCCAGAGTCACCTATTCATCTAAGCTCTCAGACTCTAGAGCCACAACATTCCCAAGCTTCGAAGACAATAGACAAAGAAACCTTCACCATTTCTTTAGACTCTGAAGATAATGCACCTACTTCAGAGACACAAGCTTTACCAGTGCTATGGAGAAGCCAAAAATAGAGACAACCTACTCAAGCTGAACAAGATACTACTCTCTTAGCTAAGGTCCTCATGGGCTTCCCAACTTCAATGGTTGAGGCTAGACCTTCATTAGCCTAAACATTTGTAGATGTAAGCCAAGAGGAAGTTCAGGATAAAGATACTTCAGGGGATGATGAGAAGGAGACTTCAGGGGAAGATGAGAAGGAGACTTCAGGGGAAGATGAGAAGGAACAAGAAGATGAAGTTGACAATGTGGAGCAAAACATTGAAACCCATGATGAGGAAAGAATGGAAGAGGGAGAAAAAAGGAGTTACTCTCACCCCTCTAATTAGGAGGATATAGAGGTTCCAAGAGAACAACAGTTGTTAGAGGAAATTGATAATCTAAAGAGACTGCTATGCGGGAAAAACTTAATCATCACTGACCTCAAAAAGGTCATGAAAGAAAAAGAAATAGAAAAAAGCAGATAATTGAAGGGCTACAAGTAGAACTCAAGGACAAACAAAAGATAATTTAGGAGAAAGAGGTGGAAATCAGAGAAAAAAATAGGAGGCAGCACAAAATATCATAGAAAAAGAAGAGGAAGCAACACAAAATATTTTTGATATCATGAAAGCTAGAGACAATAGTCTCACATTAATTGTAGCACTCATTGAAAAGACACAAGGTCAAGCCAAAAAGTTGACATGGGCCAATAACAAGATAGTTGATCAGGAAGAATACATTCATGACCTGACCAACCCAGCTGCAACCATGGAATAGGGGATTCAAACAGACCCATACCTAGGGCTGGTTCCAATAGACATGCCTAAGGCCCTATTTCATTGGGTAAGAAGATGCCAGGAATATGAGGAATCAAAGCCAATGATGCAACTGCAAAGAGTAGTGACTACCATGACATAGAAAGTATAGACTTTAGAGGAAAAGGTCATCCGGGTAGCCACCATTTCAACTGAGATCATATCTTACAGACCTCTCAGTGGTAGTTATGCTCTATTTTTGCAAGAATGAATCCTCCAAAGGAAGATATCTTTGATTTTTTCTAATTTAACTGAGGACATAGAAACTAAGGTAGGCTTCATGGAGGCATACATGAAAGGTTATGATGAGGATAAGGATTTCCTGTGTGAGCTGTATTTGCATGGTTTTTGCATCAATGATCATACATTTCTTATCAACTACTTTGTAGGGGAATGCCAACTCAGGGCATTCATGCCACTAATGAGAAATCATTAGATTTGGAATTAAAGGATGGAAGCTTACACAAAGAAGGATGCAAAAACAAGCCTCTTCCTCAAGAGGGAATGCCCAAATCCCAAAGCTTTTGAGATTCATTCCAGGGTTAAGACAAATATTTTTTCCTCTATATCAGAAACATCTGTAGGAATGTGTTATTGATTTTGGTTTCCTCATGAACAATTTATCCAATCAAATACTTCCAGTGGCAAAGAGAAGATGGAATAATTTAACTGTAGAACAAAAGATGAGAGAAGTAGTGTCCCCTGCCAACCTAAGGTTGTTTATGAGGAAAGCCAGAGCAGTGTCTAAATTGATGGACAAATACAAACAAGAGTGGATAGATGGTCATTTCAGACCTCCTCTCATTATTGAGCTACTGCCTATATGGGCAGAACAGACAGAAGATGCCAGATTTCAAGAATGGCAAAAGTAGGTTGAGCAGTTTAGGGGGAATGGCAATACAAATAGCTCTACTTGGTCCACATATGCAAATGATTTCAATTTCACTGATAGAATATCTTGCCTAAATAAGTTCAGGTTATGAAGTGTAGGAGGACCTGCTAACCTTCAAGTTCAGGGGGGATGATGAGTGCTAGGTAGTACCCATAATAATATATCCTTTTTTACCTCTCTTTTCCATCCTTCCTATTTTGTTGTCTTGGTAATTGCACCATAGTAGACTAATAAGGTTTGTTCTAATTACATTAATGAGATATGAATTACCAAAAGTCATGATTTTTTATTGAAGGACTAATGTACAACAAATTAATGGAAATATGTAAAAAAGTCTCTCTTTTTGCATCTATAGGTGCAGTTGTATGGGCAAAAGAAATTTTGAGCATCTCCAGAGATGGTCCTAATAGTCTCCAGAGCTAACATGAGGGATACTACACCAGTCTCCAATGTTTTTCTAATATGATTGGAGATATTTTGAAAAAGGAGGACCAAGGGTGGATCATCTCCAGAGCTGGATAGAAGTTATAAGCACATCTATGGAGCTCCAGACAAAAGCACATGTCTTCAAAGCCCACCTTAAGACAATGTAGAGTTTCAAGCGCCACTATCAGTCAACACTTCTGGGGGCAATTGGAGTGCTTCGAGGATTACTCAGCTAATAGCTAAATGATCAAGTGAAGACTCTAGTTGACTGCTAGAGGTCTAATTCCTCTTTTATTTTTTTGCATGAGTTCCCAAAAGACTTATTAAATACCTATATTTTTAGGGCCTTGCTGCCCAGTTGTTATTTAAACTAAGACTCTAGATTTAGTGGGACTGCTGTACCACCAAAATCTGTTTCAGTTGCATGATTTTAATCTGTAGTTAAACAATTGATAGAATAAGAGATTGATGCTATCTCATAGATGAATTGATAGTTAGAGTAGAGTGATATCTCATCCCTTGATTTGATATATAGATATATAAGGTAGAAGCAGGATAGAGATGATTATCATTGAATTGTTGTAATCTCAATTTTTCCAGATTGGATATATTTTCTAAATATGAAGCATACTAATGAAATTAGACTGAAGAAAGATTGTGATACTTTATTCCTGTACTGATTTATTTCTTTAGTTTTTAGTCCTAAGGGCGAGAAGCAAGGGCCCACTCCTGCCATTCAAGATAGGAGGCTAGTATTTGTTTGTTCATTATCTTCTTTCATATTCTACTTAGGAAAATAGTTCTTGCTTTCATATAGATAAATGTATGTTTCAATTGTGTGGATTAGAATAGGTCAATATTATTAATTTACTATTTTAGATTTGTTTCTAGTACTTTCAGAATTTACTTTCATAATAGATAAATCAACAGTATTAATTTCTAGAGCAAATAAGATTAGCAAAATTAGTTAAATAAATTGGTAACCATGGGACCCCTAATTACAGATAGCCAATTGCACACCCCTAGATTTGACACATGAAAATATGATTAGATGCCAAGGACCAATGACCATTGTCACCTTTGCCATTGATGCCAAAGGGGGAGAAGAGAATCAGTGAAAAATGGACAAACACCTAAGGGGGAGAAGAAGAACAGAGTGTGTATAGAAAGTGGGAGAAGATAAGCATTTTTCACTAAGTGTTGCCATTAATGCCAAAGGGGGAGATTGTTGAAAAGAGACACTGCTCTGATGAATGATTGAATGGTGTCATTGATGGCAACAAGGCAAAAATATTCCATCAACAAGAAAAAGAGACTTTACTCTGGTAGATCAATTTGGTTTGACAATACGGCATAAAAGGATTCTGGTCTGGAATACTAAAATGACTAAGTATGGGCAATATATAGAGTAACTATCAGAGACTGGGTCAGTATGCCTCCGTACTTGAAGATAACTACATGCAATTCAGATATGTTAATCATAGCCATTTGGTGATAATATGTGCTAGTGTTCAAGTCCTTACTTCCTCCGAAAGTCATACTATGAAATGTCTAAGTCCAGATGAATAGAGTTAAGATAGGAACAGTGTACAATACCAAAATAAAAGGGTCCGCATTCCTTTGCTATTACATATTTTGTCTTGCAGTTCTGAAGGTATTTTAAGAGTTCAATGATAAATGTTGGATATGAATTTTAGAATCTCATATGGTCCGCAGTGGGAGTTATGTTGTGACAGATGAACTGGTCAAGTGTGTACTTAAGGGATAAGCCAATAGACATGTTAGATCTATATGCGGTGAAAATATATTATTTGATCAATCAATCTAAGTAATTAAATGATTGGTGCTGACCTATAGGAAAACTATTATATGTTTTTTTGGGTTCGCTTTGCTGATTGTGCACAAGATCAAGCTGCCAAGGTATAACATTTGTATACACGTTTCATGTTTTGCTTGTCAACCTAATTGTGAGATAAATCTTGTTGTAGATATAAATACTCGATGGATTTTGGTGTTGGAGGTATGGAAAAAGAGCATATAGAGTGTGAATTCATGATTATGTGACCTAAGGTCGTCTTGTGATTAGAAAAAGGAAAGTAAAGGCAAAAGAATAGAGTATATGTACAGTAGAGCAAAAACATAGGGCAGACATTATGAAGACCTTTGAATCTATATATTGAGCTAATTGGTACTGCACCTCAGCATTCTGTAGATGCACCTGTAGCAGTTTTTCTAGCTGTGAGCCAATCCTTATTCTATCTTCCCTTCTCTTATTTTTGAAAGGAAGCTAGGTGTGCAGAAATTGCTTCCTACACTAATCTAATGAGGAGAGATGTATGCAAATTCAATTTTAATTCTTACAACTACATCAACATAGAACATCTAACAGAGATATTGCAACAATACACATACACACAGAAAGTAGACAGAAGAGAGTGAGACAAGATATACGTGGGGAAAACCCTTACGAGTGAAAAATCCCACACTCCAAAACATAGCTCAAATGTATTATAGTAAAAAATAACAGATTACAATACAGTTTCAGAGCCAATGCTCTTTTAGGAGTCTTTGAATGTCAAATCTGGAGATATGCCAGTAGCATAACAGTACCTGTAAAAAAAACTACTTATCTCTCATCCAAGCTCTTGTTTTTATAGAGTTTACAAGGCAAATATGGAACCTTCTAGAGATGGGCATCCATCTTGGACTCATGCCCCAAAACCCACACCTAAGGACTCTCTTCAAACATCCCATCCCAATGTGGGCACCTTGTCCCAAAATAGGCTATGACAGATGCTCTTACATACCTTACAACTATCATAGAATCCATCATAACTAATAGCACTTACAGTTGTAAGAGAATCTATCATACATTGACTAAAAATATCTTATTCCTCTTACAACTTTTCATAACCTCCCCTGACCGCCCAAAGATGCCTTTCTCTCGTGCAAAGATACTCACCGGCACTTGTCATTAAATAAAGGTCGTTTGAGGTTTTGGGGGCGTTACCCCCGAGCCTCCATGGGGGCACTGCCCCTCGACCCCACCTTGTACCGCAATAGGGAGTACGCCAGGGGCGCTGCCCCTGGACACCGCAAGGGGCTCCGCCCCTTGACCCTGTCTTGGGGGTGCTACCCCCAAACCCCCATTAATTATTCAAGGGGGAAACTGCAGCTACCAAAGTCACCAAAATTTAGCCTGCTACATGTACACAAGGTGCGGACTATACCAACTCAACATGGGATAAATATATACAACATTAGGAATTTGCAAAGGCTGAGACACCTTAATTCCCAATATTCTCCCACTTGTTAAACACCTTACAAGGACCAAAATCAATCACAACATTTAACTGCTAGGGGCCAAGAGGCCCATAGACTTCGAACACCATTTGAACTTCTCTATGCCCACTGGTTTCGTCAATGCATCTACAACATTCTTCAAAGTATCTACATTCTCCAAATTTACCTTTCCATCCTCAACCATGTCTCACACGAAGTGAAACTGAATATCAATGTGCTTTGTTCTAGCATGGAAAGTTAGATTCTTTGCAAGGCAAATTGCACTCTAACTATCACAACTGATCGTGATCTGACCTACATCAACACCTATATCTAAACATAATCTCTTAAGCCAAATGGCTTCCTTACAAGCATGAGTTGCTTCCATATACTCATCTTCTATCGTGGACGAAGCAACAACAAGTTGTTGCTTACTCATCTAACTAATAGCACCACCAAACAGTGTAAACACATAAGCACTGGTGGATCTCCTACTATTAATGTCACCTGCCCAATCTGAATCCACAAATCCATGAATATCAACAGAATGCGGACGTCCTGAAACATTAACATGATAGAAAATGGAATACTTGGAAGTACCCCTCAAATATCTAAACACTCACTTAACTACATCCTAATGAACTTGTCCAGGATTAGCCATAAATCGACTAAGGACTCCCACTGCTTGGGTAATGTCTGGTCTTGTGCAGACCATAGCATACATCAAATTGCCAACAACACTAGCATAAGGTACTCTACTCATGTCCTCCACCTCACTAGGAGATTTTGGACAATCCTCAACACACAACTTTGTCCCCAAAGAAATGGGAACACACAATGGTCTATAATCTGCCATGCTGAACCTATCCAACACGGTCTTCACATACTTACTTTGGCTTAACCAAAGTTTTTTGTTGGTTCTGTCTCTTCTGATTTCCATTCCTAGAATGTACCTAGCTGCCCCTAAATCTTTCATTTCAAACTGAGCTGACAACTGAGATTTAAAATTAGAAATCATATTCTTACCCTTCCCAATGAGCAACATATCATCAACATACAGTGCAACAATGAGAATACGATCACCATCAAACTTATAATACACACAGTGATCTGATTTCAATCTCACAAATCTAATTGACAACACAAAGGCATCAAACTTCAAGTACCATCTCCTAGGGGATTGCTTCAAACCATACAAAGACTTTTTAAGTTTGTAAACTAAATTTTCTTTACCTTTCACCATGTAATGCTCTGGCTGTGACATGTAGATTTCTTCCTCTAAGTCACCATGGAGGAAAGCTGTCTTCACATCCATTTGTTCTACCTCCAAGTCATAAACTGTTGTGAGAGACAACAAGAATCAAATGGATGTCAGCTTTGCAATGAGAGAGAAGATCTCACCATAATCTATACCCTCCACTTGTGAATACCCCTTCACAACCAATCTGGCCATATACTTCTTAACACTACCATCTGCACCAAATTTCTTCTTGAACACCCATTTGCATCCAACAGGTTTCTATCTAGGAGGCAAAGGCACCAAGTCCCAAGTTTGATTCTTTTCCAAAGAAGCCATTTCATCCTCCATGGCCTCCTTCCAGGAACCTGCATCTTTCATGTCCATAGCCTCTGATATAGTTCTAGGTTCATCACTATTAGTAACCAAAGCATAAGCACAACTAGAATCAAACAATGTAAAACCAAACCTTTCAGGTTGCTTTCTTATCCATGTAGACCTCCTCAAGAGCTGAGGTTGAGGTTTAGCTTCTTCATCTGAGCTTTCAGAGCTGCTAGAGCTCTCCTCATCATCAGGTCCAACATTATCTTTCTGTTCAGTCTTCTCAACGGTAGCACGAAACTGAACAACATCCTCTTTCTTTACTATTTCTTCTAGCTGCAGAATAGTGGAAGAAGGTGTAAGCTCTCTGAAGATGACACTTCTACTATACAACACTTTTTCAACCACAGGGTCCCAAATTTTGTATCCTTTCACACCGACACCATAGCCAATGAAGATACACTTAATAGCCTTGTTCTCCAATTTTGACCACTTCTCCCTAGGCACATGTGCATATGCCTCACATCCAAAAACATGAAGATGCCTTATTGAAGGCTTTCTACTAGACCACACCTCCATGGGTGTCTTTCCAACAAGAGTTGATGTAGGAGATCTATTTACCAGATAGCAAGCAGTGGCAACAACTTTTGCCCAAAACTTTGTTCTAGGCCAGCTCCACTAAGCATACTCCTAGCCTTCTCCATTAGTGTCCTATTCATCCTCTCTGCAACTCCATTTTTCTGCGGGGTGTATGGAGTTGTCTTATGTCTTTCAATCCCAAGTTCCTTGCAATACTTATCGAATTATGTAGAATAGAACTCACCACCGTTGTCAGTTCTCAAACATTTAATCTTTTTACTAGTCTAATTTTCAGCAAAGGCCTTAAACTCCTTAAACTTGCTATAGACTTTAGATTTGCTTATGAGAAAATAAATCCATGTCCTTCTATTGTAATCATCTATAAAAGATACAAAGTATAGATATTTTGATAACGAAGGAACATTAACAGGACCAAACACATAAGAATGAATAAGGTCCAACACACCAGAAGACTTATGAGAACTCAAGTAAAACTGAACATGGTTTTGTTTTCCATAAATGCAATGTTCACAAAAGTTGAACTCAAGATTACAATCATCTAACCCCTCAATGAGGTTCTTATTTTTTAGGGTACACAGACCCTTCTCACCAATGTGGCCAAATCTCTTATGCCATAACATTGTCTTTTCAGCAGGAAGTTTAACTTCCATTGCACGATTACAACCATCAAGACTAAAAATAATAGATTTCTTCACTTCTTGTTCAGATGGTGGGGATGAAGTGACTGCTGCCCTCTTCCTTGAGTCAAAAGAACTATTACATTGTGAAATGCATGCCTTCAACTGAAACATAGTACATCTCCTAGTACCCTTAGCAAGCACAATAGCTCCTCTAGTCATCTTGCATCCTTCTTTTGAAAAGACAACCTGCACACTTGCATCATTCAAACTACTTACAGAAAGTAGGTTTCATGCTAAGCCTACGATGCGCAGAACCCTAGAGATCCCCTTCACTCGACCATCAGGGAATTAGATAGAGACTCTTCTATGACCAACAATCTTCAGATGAGATTCATCACCCAGATACACCTTTCCACCATCGAACTCCTCATACTTAGTGAACCAGTCTCGATGCGAGGTTATGTGGAATGATGCTCCAGAGTCGATTAGCCACACATTGTTAGATGCATGGGTTGCCAGGGCTGCGATGAAAGCATCACTGTCATCTTGTGACTTATCAAAATCTGAATCAAGAGCTTTCTTCTTTTTCTTCTTCTCTTCTTTTCATTCCTTTCAGAAATGTCTAGTTTTGCCATAGTTCCAACAAAGAACCTTGGACTTTCCAGAAGATTTGGATCTACCCTTCTCAGCTTTCTTGTCCTTCTTCTTCCCTTTCTCCTTGGGTCTTCCACAAACTACAAGGGCCTCTTTAGCTACCTTAGAAGACTTTCTCCGCATCTCTTCAAACAACATGGAAGAAACCACTTCTTCCATTTTGAATGTGGATGTGGTGCTTCCAATAGCCATGACAAGATGATCCCATGAGTCCGGCAAAGAACAAAGCAAGGTCAGACATCGATCCTCCTCCTCCATCATTACACCAATAGATGTCAATTGTGCAACCAGCATGTTAAAAGCATTCATATGTTCAACAACAGATCCTTCATCCTCCATTCGAAGAGAATACAACTTCTTTCTCAGGAAAAGTTTATTAACAAGGGATTTGGCTTGATACACATCCCCCAACTTCTTCCAAAGTAGTTTTGCAGTAGTCTCCTCATGGACATTTAACAAAATAGAATCAGCAAAACTAAGTCTTGTGAGACCCTTAGCCTTCCGATCCTTGAGATCCCACTTATCTTGTGACATTGTAGCTGGTTTAGTTCCATTAACACTTTCCCAAAGGTCTCGATCAACAAGCATGTGTTCTATCTTGAGCTTCCATAGCTTGAAATTACTGCCATTGAACTTCTCCACTTCAAACCTTCCTGATGTGCTTGCCATCTCCTTGCTGCAATAAAAATTAGAATACTCTGCACAATCTCCCACTCAACTTAAGATCATCTCAAAAAACCCCTACCCAACAGGTAAGACCAAAACTAGCCAGGCTCTGATACCAACTGAAAGGAAGCTAGGTGTGCAGAAATCACTTCCTACACTAATTTAATGAGGAGAGATGTATGCAAATTTAATTTTAATTATTACAACTACAACAACATAGAACATCTAACAGAGATATTACAACAATACACATACACATAGAAAGTAGACAGAAGATTGACAAGATATACGTGGGGAAAACCCTTATGGGTGAAAAACCCCACACTCCAAAACACATCTCAAATGTATTACAGTAAACAATAATAGATTACAATACAGTTTTAGAGCCAATGCTCTTTCAGGAGTCTTTGAATGTCAAATCTGGAGATATTCCAGTAGCATAACAGTACCTATAAAAAAAACTACTTATTTCTCATCCAAGCACCTCTTTTTATAGAGTTTACAAGGCAAATATGGAACCTTCTAGAGATGGGCATCCATCTTGGACTCTTGCCCCAAAACCCATGCCTAAGGACACTTGTCGAACATCCCATCCCAATGTGGGTGCCTTGTCCCAAAATAGGCTATGACAGATGCTCTTACATACCTTACAACTGTCATAAAATTTGTCATAACTGACACCACTTATAGCCGTAAGAGAATCTATCATACACTCACTAAAAATATCTTATTCCTCTTACAACTTGTCATAACCTCCCCTGACCACCCAAAGATGTCTTTCTCTCGTGCAAAGATACTCACCGACACTTGTCATTAAATAAAGGCCGTTTGAGGTTTTGGGGGCGTTGCCCCCGAGCCCCCATGGGGGCGCTACCCCTCAACCCCGCCCTATACCACGATAGGCAGTGCACCAGGGGTGCTGCCCCTAGACCCCGCAAGGGGCTCCACCCCTTGACCCCGTCTTGGGGGTGCTACCCCCAAACGCCTATTAATTATTCAAGGGGGAAACCGTGGCTGCTAAAGTCACCAAAACTTAGCCGGCTGCATGTACACAAGGTGCTGACTATGTCAACTCAACATGGGATAAATAAATGCAACATTAGGAATTTGCAAAGGTTGAGACACCTTAATTCCCAACAATTTTGGCAGTGAACCTATTGCAGTGAGCCGTAAGGCATTAATTCTTCATGTAATTCAGTAAATTGTTATCATAATATATTGTGAGCTAACACTCACTATGGTTTTTCCACGTAAAAATCATGGTGTCTATGTGTTATGTCTTTATGGTTGTTGTTCTTATGTTTTTTTTTCTTTCAAGTTATTGAATGTGGTAAATGGATTAATAAATGTGTGAGTCCTAGATCAACAAGCCTAGATTCACCCCCCCTCTCAGTATTCTTTGTGATCAACAAGCCTAGATCAAGGGTTGGATAAAAATAATGAAGGGATATAGGAAAAAGAAGATCAAGCTCCTAGTACTAATGGTTTGGATACAACTGACAAGGAGAAGACTGATGAGAAGAACAAAGTTGATGATCAAGAACTTGAACAAGCTGAGAAGATCCCTGCACCGGAGCAAAATATTGATGAACATGAGGCTATGAATCTAGAACCACCTTTACAGAAAGCAGAAAAATTAGTTTTTCTGATAAATGGTCATATTCAAATTTTGGAAAGTGCAAAGAATAGATGGGATGGAGAGTCAGCTCTGCTAAAGACCATTTATAATGATATTCTTCCTTCTACAACTAATTAATTGAGTTAAAGATTGTACTTGTACATATGCAGTAGAGTATGACAATTTTTGAAATTTTGACACAATTTTGCTACTTGTACATACACCTTTGCCATTGATGTTGTATACACCTAAAAATGACACGACTCTATCTAAATAAATATTCATAATATTTATTCCATTTAATTCCTCTATCGATAAATAAATAAATCAATTTATTTATTTGGTTCATATTCCTCCCATTAATTGAATAACTTACCTTTATTTAATTAATTTCATTGAAGTCAACTTTATTCTTCCGAAACAATTAAATAATTCTTAATTATTTAATTAAGTTAATTTCTTCTTCCAAATTTAAATAAATCAATCAAATTTATTTAAATTCTCTCAATATATAAAAATAAAGTTTAATCAAATATTTTATTTATTCTTCCAAAGCATGCACAAACAATTAAATAAATTTATTTATTTAATTTGTTTTCTTATCTTCTAAATATCTTCCAAATCTTCTAAAAATATGTCTTCTTCTTCATGCACACAAAAATAAATAATTTATTATTTAATTTCTCTCAAATCATGCAAAAGCAAATCACAAGATGAGTTAATTAATTCAATCAATCTTGTTTTTATTAACAACTCTTAAATTAGAAAAAAAATTTCTAATTTATGAAAGCAACTCTTATCTTTATAAAAGAAAGTAGTTAACTCAAACAAAATAGCTTTTGTGTGACACTTGTCTTCTTTCTATTTGCACACATCCTCTCAAGTCTTCTATACCGTTGATCTTCTAATTCTTTCTATACCACTGATCTTCTCTCTCGTGAGTCTATAAATTGAACCCAATTCTTCCATTTCATTCATCCAAGCTTTTAGTACCCTTACTCTGCAAGAATTATAGTGCCCCTTTGGTACCCAAATTCCTCCATTGCTTGTGATCAACTTGTTACCATACCATTACTATTGTTGTGAAGCTCATCTTCATTACAATAAACTATCATGGCCATTCCCACTTGACATCTTGGAATAGCAAGGAAGTGCACCTTTTGAGGGCCATATTCATACACAAGATCATTTGAGATAGGAAATCAATGGAAGCCATGAAGTGAAGAGGTTTGCAAAGGTTTGAAGTTCTTTGTTTGATTGATTTCTTTGTTTCTTATTTCATTGAGTTATTGGGTATTGTTGATATTATTGATTATTCATTTACACTGATTTTCCCATAACATTTTTGGCACCCAAGGTGGGGCCTTGCCTTGATTTAATCCAAAAACTAAGTTTTTTGTCCTAAGGTTCCATAAACCAAAGGATTCTGTGCATCTGATCTATTCTAACACACATTTGAGCTCTATTTTGGTGCATTTACTCTTTCGGTATATTTACCTCATGAAGTTGCGCATCTATGTTCTGATATGGCACATTTATTAAAACTATGCATATATCTTTTGTTTTTGTGCTTTTGACCTTTGTCTCAGTGCTTTTGTAATAGCTGCGCATATGACCTCTATCTCTATGCATCTAATCTTTGTACCTGCACATCTGATTCTGATAGTGACTTATTAGGTTTTCTTGTGATTTTGCTAATTAATTAGCAAGGATAGTAATCAGATGTTCATGCAAAATCACATCTAGATCTAACTAGGAAGGGAGTAACTTGATCTTGTTACATCAACAAATTGAATCTAGTCCCAATGCTAGGAGGGTAAAATTGAACCATTGCTATCTTGCTTTCAAAGTTAACAACTCATGTGTGTGCCCAAGTAGCTTAACACATTTAGTCTTTTTCCATTTTACTTAGGGGAAAAGAACCACTATCTTTCATGTTTTTGGAATGATACTAGGCCTATGCACCCCCTTATCTTGGGTGACTAAAATGCCAGACATATCATTTCGCATGTGTTAAACCCTTAGAGAGGCCTACCCTTGGATATTCTTCCATCCAAGTGGGAATGACCTTAAGTGGTAACAAGCTGAAGCCAAGCTCTGCCAATCCACTATAAATAAATTGTGTTTAGAGCAAAAGATTCAAACAATGAGTGAAGTTGTGTTCTACCGACAACCAACCTCCCCCAAAACCCTCCAAGGCGCAACCCTTGAAGGCTGGGAGACTCCATAATAGAGAGTAGCACTGCCACATGTATAACCACTCGAATGGTTGCACTTACTAATCATCCTTTGTTTTTAGTAGCCAAAAACTCTTATAAGCCAGTGCAGGGAAGGGCGATTACCACCTCCCAAAGGTGCCTCAACTAGAAATAGTGAGAATTAGATTTATATTGTCCCATCCAACCTAGGATTTGTACTTGTTTTTTAGTCAAAAAGAGTCCAAAAATTACAAAAAAAAGATCAAAAATCATAAAAAATTCTTTGTGTTTGTTGTGTCTTACTTGCCATAATTAAAAAAATTAGATCAAAAAGACCAACTTGCAGCCAAGAAACTAAAAACATCAAAAAATGTGCCAAGAAAATTGTAAAAACAATAAAAAAAACTAGAGCTGTGCATTTGTACTATAGAGCTACGCATATACCTCAACCTGTTGCACATACACTTCAACTTTCTGTGCATTTGCATCGAATTACTATGCATAAACCTTCTGTTTTAGTGCATTTGTTGCTACGCATCTGCAATAGTGAGCATTTCCACATCTTTTGAGAGAGAATTTCTAACCTTTCTGGGTACCCATTTCAGCCTTGTGTCAGTTTCTGAGGATATGAAAAACCAATTAGAAGAAATTGCTCAAGAACTCCAAGCCCTAGAGCAGCAGCTATCAATCTTAAAAACTAAATCCTCCAAAGAACAATGTTCACCACATACATATCTCCTTATCCTTTTGATAAAAGCTTGGCCAAGATACCAAACTCCTCCCAACATGAGCATGCTAGTACTAGCTATGCCTTGCACCACGATCATACATTATTTTCTTGTCTTAATGATATTCTTGACAAGCAAAGCACCACCTCAAGTTGGGAATCATATACCACTCCATCTACTAGTCCTCCTTCACCATTCCCTAGAAGGCATAGCCCAAAAAATACCAGTCCTACACCAGCACCGACATCAAGTTCCCCAAGTTCTAATCTGACAACCAAAGAATCCTCAAATGATTTTTTCCAAAGAGTTTTTCCAAATTTATGCAACAAAAGAAAAGATATGGAACTATCCAAACCCACCCCTCCATTACCTCATTCATCTACCCATGCACCTACGAAGGAAGTGATCCAAGTGTTACTAGCCGAGAGTCGACCATGTCCCCAAATTCTGGTCCTTAACCTTACCAAATATCTGTCCAATGACATGTCCTCTCCTCCAACCTCATCATGTAATCCAGAACCCCTCAAGCTTATTGAAGAGTCTTCTACCATGAGTCCAAGTCAAGAACCATACTACCCTCGTGGTCAACCATCTAGAACCTATCAAGCTTATCCAAGAGTCTTGTATCTTCGCTTCAAGCCAAGAAATACCAGAGCTATGTCAAGCGTATAATCTAGGGCATGTCGAAACATCCACCCTTTATCTAAATCAAGATCAAATCACTTCCATCCAACCCACCCATAACCTATATCTTTTCTATGATCTAGATATTATCCATGATTATGATCCTATCCATGAGCAACTTGATCCTATACATGAGCAAGAGATCCCATTCCAATCCATCCATAACCTTTATCTTGTCCATGATCAAGATATCACCTATGAAGAAGCTATCCATGAGTAACTTGATCCTATACATGAGAAAGACATCCAATTTCAACCTCCCCATAACCTATATCTTTTCTATGATTAAGATATTATCGTTGATGAAGAACCTATGTATGAGCACGTTGATCCCATCACACTTAATCCTATCTATGATCAAGCTCCCATCTATGATCAAGAGCCTATCTATGATCAAACAAACCATGATGATCCTCTTAGCCAACTTTATACATTCCATGGTTATGACCTTATCACCCCATCTATCAATCTTCCCTCTAGTCCTTTCTACAATCCAACAACTTCCACTTCCCTTAATGAGACACTTGCCTCCCAAGTGCACCTAGATGATCAAACCAATAACTTGGATCCTACTGAGCATTATGAGAATCAAGATCCTAATGATCCTCCACCATCTATTATCGACCATGCTATGAATCCCCCACCATATATCCTTGGTCTTAGCACCTTCATTAATGAGTGTTCCTCCTTAGAACACCAACAACCATTATCCTCTATCTCACCTTCTCCATCAAATAAGGAGATTGCTGCTAGTGTCCAAAGCACACCAAATCCCATTGTCTACCACATGTTCCAACATATGAACTATCAAGGTAAAGGCTTAGACCTTCATGAACAAGGTATTTTGGAGCCTGTCCCAGTCAATGTCCCTCCTCGCTCATATAGCCTTGGATACACACCCCAAGGTGAACAATCTCAAGATATTGGTACTTCCTCCATTACTGCTAAATCCACCACTTTCCATCGTGAACTCTATCATATCCCCAAAACATATGTTTCCATTGCACCTTCCTTATCATATACCTCCCAAAAGCATGTGACCATACACCTTCCACCATCCAATCTACCTCAGCTACTTCCAACTCCTAACATCCCTCCATGCATTTTACCACCACTTCTTCCAACACCTTATCCATCCATCTATAATTCCTCTAAAAATCCCAATCATGGCCAACAAATGCACATGTTGTCTAAACAAAGAGCTTCCACCAACCCCACTTCCACCATCTCAAGGAAATTTAACAACAAATATTTGGATGCCTCTGACTATAAATTCAAAAATCCTAAAGGTCGTCATGTCTTCAGATACAAAAGCCAAGAATCAAAGAATTTTCCACCTCAAAAGTTGTATACACCCACACACCTCAATGCAAAATTGACAAAGGTGTGGGTTCCGAAGTAACAAGTAATTATCTCAGAAGCCACACGAAAGCTGTATATACCCAAGTCCATACCTTCGCAAGTAAAGTCTATAAGCAAAATGGTTTGGGTACCTAGGCAAAAAGCCCTCAAGTTAAATGAGGCATCCACCTCTCAAACATCCAAATCACCCACTTTCTCCTCTTTCATCCAAAAATCCCATTCCGTCCACAAGTCTCAAATCCTTCTATAGACACCTAAAATTGGCTTGCTCTGCAAACCAGTTTCCAGTACCTTTACACCAATTCATCCCCTTTATTAATTGAATAAATTCACCCTGTTTAATTAATTTATCCCTAACCATCTGTCTATGCCTTGTGATCAATTAATTCATTTAATTTGTCACTATACCTTACAACACTATCCTCATTAATTAAATAAGTATTTCTAATATTTATTTAGTTGATTTTGTCCATTTCCCTAATCCTTGTTAATTAGATAAATCATTCTTATCTAATTAATCTATCCTACTAATCAATCTACCCTAGCCTACCTATCCCCTAGACCTAGGTTAATTAAGCTAAACACTTAATCAACCATACTTAGCCCATCCTTCCACACATCTTTGAATAAAAATCAATTTCTTATTCAAATGGTCAAAATCCCCCTTACCCCTCATCTATCACTCTCTTACACATGTAAGAGTACCTCTTCACATCTCCACATAAAGGTGAATTTTTAATTCACACTCCCCCATGAGTTGAATTAAAAATTCACTTGTCATATCCACTCTTCCTAAAAATGAATCTTTAATTCATTTTTGTCCTCCACACCTTTCCCCATGTGAATTTAAAATTTGCAAATAATGAGAGCCCTCCAATCCCATTGACCAAGATTCAACCCTTGATCTCTCTCATCCACTCCTCTTGTGACACTTGTCACAAGGCTATGGCTTCAATCCTAACCCTAACTCTCATTCATTCATAGCCCTTGATCTCAACTTTTGATCCTCACCCTCCATCCTCATTTCCAAAACTCTATAAACGAGACCCTTCTCTAAACCATTTGGAGGGGACCTCATCTAGCATCCAACCTCTGCCAAAATCTCTCCACAATCTCCTCATCATACTACCATAATGTCAAAATCATGCCTCACCCCTATCTCCATCTCCATCTAAGTCCAAATCACTCATCTACATTGTGTTGAGCAAGCATTAAGCAATCCACATTTCATCATCTTGGGTAAAATCTGAGGAGCTATCGGGTGCAACGCCTTCCTGCTATCTTGGATTTGTGGGTCATTATTAAGGTATAATCGTTTGTATTTGCATTTGATTTATATTTCAACTTTCATTTTGTTCCCATAGATTACATTGGCACGCCCGGTCTTTGATCTAATCGTCAGTTTGTGCAGGTTTTGTTGTCAAAATCTTCATTTTCTAACCCTCATTTTAGTGAAGTTTTGCAAGTTTTGTGGGTAAACTATTACAGGTTGCATCTGGGGTAGAAACTAACCTCACTGTTGTGATCAGAAGGCTATTTCTAAGTTTTTTGAAAGTAAACTTGCCTATATTGGGTGACTGAAATTTTTTTTAGGGTACAGTCCATACTGTACAGATCTGTACCGTACGGACTGTCCATACTAATCCGTACAGGGGCTTGTGTTTGAAGTTGAAGGCATTTTTTAGGTTGCAAGTTTTGCCACTTCTTCTAGTGGTGACTGCATAACAAGTCACCTCCTCTATGTGACTGTCACCGCCCGTCCTTCAACCTGACCGCTGGCTCCCACCTTCCATAGCAAAGTCACCAGCGCCGATGGTCATATCCTCCACCACCGCTCGCTACTGTGTAGTTCGACCACTACAAACCCTACACTTGCCACTCAATCCACATCTGTCAGTCCTGCACCAACCACCTGAAGCTTCCTTGATCGCCAACCCTTCAAAACCCCTCTACCCCCGGTCGACACCACTTCCCCCAACGCCTGACCTCCATCTCCCGCTGCTGCTAGACTTCCCATGCCTCTGCGACCTCCCAACTCCTGCGCCACCACCTGAAGCTCACCTCTCCTTCCTGCACTCACTGTCGCTGCCCATACTACCACCTGAGCTCCATCTCCCGCCACTTGCTAGACTTCCCATTGCCTCTATTGGATCTGACCATTGCTCAGCATGTCGTATCCTTCATCGCTGCTCCCCTGAAACCCTAACCGCCGACCCCCTGTGGTTATCACAAAAACATCAAACAACAAAAAAAAAACTCTATGGTTATCTTATGCTCTACGGCCCCTTTAGGGCTTTCCGGTTCTAAGCCCCAAGTTGCCTGAAACCTCCAGTCACATGAAGGGTAGGGCTGTCCTCTAGCCCCTCCTTTGATTTTAAATTTTTTCTTATTTTTGTCTCTAGGAAGCCCACGGTCATATGGAGGACCATGGGCTAATTTAGCCTTACCTACATTACCCTAATTGCCAATGCAAACCACCTGTGTTAACACTTACCATGTGACTGAAATTTTCAAATAGCCAACGGTTAAGTATCAAACGGTTAGCTAGCCTTGTGCTCTCTCTATGCCCTAGGAGGGGTATTTTTTTTCCTTTTGCTATAAATCAGTCATACGACATCGAAATCGCACAAATTTGGACTTTCCAGAAAGCTGGGAGGACGAACTTCATAGTTGTGAGGAAATTTTTTAGGTGACTATACCTTTTTCCGGCCTTTTTTCGTAGTCAAAGTCAAAGCTCTTTGAAAACTTCAAACCATCATAACTTGAGCAATTTTGATTAGTTTTCAGCGAATTTTTTTTTTCAAATTGCATGGAATTTCACATAGAATCTATTTGTGCACTTCATTTTTCTGTATCAATTCATTCTTCATCAAATTTTATCAGATTATCAATTTTTGCATGACAATCTCCTATGCTAGTCTACTTGCTTCGTTTTCAATTTTTGTGACTTGCAGGTGATCATTTGGGGTTGGAACAACATCAAGAACAAAATATACAGCAAATTTGGACAGCAACTTAGTCAGGTGTATTTATTTTATTTCTCATTTCTTCATAATCTTGCTTGCAAACACACTTCAATTTAGGATATAAAATGAATCATTGTTTGCATACACATTTCAATTTGGGCTCATAAAACAAACATTTTTCTTCATCACAAATCAAAATTAGGCTTAAAATGAACCATTGTCTTCAACCACATCTTGAAATCGGGCTAAAAAGAACCTGTGCTTGAAGTGTCTTCCTCACATTTCAATTTCTAAGGGATAATTTACAAGTGCGAGTGTGAGTCAGGTGTGTGTGTGTATGCTCTCTCTTCACACCACAAGGTGACCTTGGAGATCAAAAATACCTCACTTGATTCTCTTTTGTTTACCCTTTCCTAGGAGGCCTACTAGGGGATTTCATCACCCCTAGGGATGACCTCAATCGAGGCTAAATCGAAAGACACTCTCATTGAAATTGGAATCTTGTCACGCTTGGCTAAGCCCCAAAGAACTTTCTACCTTTGGGAAGTGAAGGTGAATGGTGGGTTACCCCCTTCTCCCTGCTGTGTGATAGGATTTCACTTTCAATTCCTAGTCAACCTCGTGTAAACATTGCCCAAGACCTAATTGGCCATACCCTATTTCAAACTAGGCATTATGACTTGTTGATGTGTCTTCCACATGTGCTTGTTTAATCATCATTACATTTCATTTTCAAAATCCAAAATTGCTTATGTGTCTTGTGTGAGTGAATCAGGTTTGTACATGTGTGATCATTTGATTAAACATTGCCAAATCAAACAAAAAACACCAAACACATAAAGACAAGTCACTCAACTCATTCTTCCAATCACATTCATCCTAATCATTCATTTTTTTAGCCACTTCATTCCTAATCACATCCTTGTCACTCTACATCATCAAATCATTATCTAATCAATATCATTAGTTCAATCCTTGTCAAATCAACCTCAATCCCAATCATCCCTAAGCACATCCTAGTCACATCTCCATCCTTCATCCTCATCCTATCAACAACATCCTAATCATTATCCTAATCATCCCTAATCATTCCATATCAAACCCTAATCATATCCAAGTCATCATCACATCACATCAACATCGATCCTAATCAACATCCAAGTCCTCCAACATCGCTATCAAACTCCAAATCCAAATCAACCCAATCAAAAATCAAGACCTTAATTGATCATCCAATCAAATCAACCAAATCAATTCTATTACTTAAGTGTCATTAGTCCACCTTAAGTATAGACAATCATCCATCCTTTGAAGAAAATAAAATCATCCTAATGTCTTAAAATTTGATTCCCAACATCACAATCATCCATTATCCTCCATTTCATCTCATATCTCTTCCACAAAATGGATCCTTATGAAGCAATGCAACACTTACAAAGACTTAGAAAAGTCTATGAGAACATGGATCCTAATGCTAAGGAAAAATGCAAAAATGACATTATGAATATACCCTTAGCACACCTCATCATTGGAGAATCCCAAGCCCCTACCCAACCTTTATCATATCAACAAACATCCTACATATCATCCCCATCCACATCATATCAATCTTCATTCTTTCAACCTTCATCATACCTACCTTCATCCTATATATCCACTCCATCAACCTCATATCAACCTTCAACCTCATATCAACGTTCAACCTCATACCAACTTCCATCATATCAACCTTCATCATATCAACCTTCACCCTCATATCAATCTTCATCCCCTTACACATCCATGCCATCATACCTATCCAACCAATCAATACCTCCACCTTATCCATCCCCCAACCTTTGTCATGCTAACTTTGAACAAGGGAACACCAATCTATCACACCTTATCTCCGAAATCCAAACCTTATATCAACAACCATTTCCCCATACAAATCCCCCATCCCCTAATCCCCATCCTCCAATCCTCCCATCACAATATCCCTCCAACCTTATCAACCTTAATCCACCACCTTATGTACCTCCAATCCACTAATCCCTATCACCCATCCACCATCTAATCCACCATCAAATCTTCCAAATCCTAACACCATGACATCCAAAGAATCCTTGTGGGATTTCCTCCAAAGAACATCACCAAGCAAAGAAATGGAATACCCCAAATCCCCCACCCCTCCAACACCACCATCTAGTCCCACACCTATCCTTGAACCCATCCAAGAACCATCACTACCTAATCCCATCTCCCACCTATCCAATCCCAATCCTAATCCTACACCATCCACCATCATTATCCATCCATTATATTGTTCTTCAACCCATACACTCATGAACGATACCATCCATTGGCTATTAGCAAGGAATCAAACACCCTCATGCAAACCAACATCCACCAAACCTCTTGAACAATATCCTATCATAAGTCAAGAACCATTATGTAGCCATGTTCAAGAACCCATTACATCCATCCAAGCACCTACCACATCTATCCAAGTCACTCCCACTTCTATCCGAGCACATGAGCTATGTCAAGAATCAAATCCAAAGCATGTTGAAACATCAACCCTTTCTCCTAATCAAGATCTAACCATCCCATCTAATCCCATCCCCGATCCCCTCCCATCTATTGGTCAACTTATTTATCCTACCCCTACTTCTACCGCCCCTTTACCATCCCCCATGAATCCTTCACCTCCATCTACCAATCCCATCCCAAATTCATCCTCCTATTCACTTGGACAAAGCACTTTCATCCGCGGTGACTCCCTTGTAGGAGGTGAACAAATTCCATCCACCACCTATCCTCTTCTAACAAATAATAGACTCGCGTCTTGTTTCCAAAGCACCAAACATCCCATTGCATGTCACATACTCCAACATATGAACTATCAAGGCAAAGGCTTAGGCCTTCACGAACAAGGCATCTTGGAGCCCATCCACACCACATTCCATCCATCCTCGCATGCCCTTGGCTATACATCCCAAGGAAAATAATCTAAACATGTTGATACCATCCACTCACCTCCCAAAATCCATTCATCCAATCCCAAACATGGTGCATCTCATCGCACTCCCAAAACATATGTCGCCATACCTCCTCCATCATCCTATCATTTGCAAAAGCATGTAACCATCCATCTTCCTCCATCAAATTTACCTCCACTACTTCCAACTCCAAATATCCCTATCAAATCCACTTTACCTCCTATCCTACCAACTCCAAATATCCCTATCAAATCCACTTTACCTCCTATCCTACCAATGCCAAACATCCCTATCCTCAAATCCCCTCATCTATTTATCCAAAAATCCACTCTTTACCCCTCCACCCATAAACCCCCTAAATTTCCCAATCAAGACCAACAAAAGCACACATCTTTCAAACGTGAAGCTTCCCCCGAATCCATGGGATTCAAAAGTAATAATTTGAATGCCTCAATGCATAAAGCACAAAAGCCTAAAGATGTTATCCCTTCCAAGTAAAATCCAAAATCCAAAAGGCTATCAGGGCCCACACCATCAAAAGAAAAAGAAAAAATAAAAAGAACCAAACTCCAATGAGGCATCCACATCCCAATCCACCTCAAAATCCCAAACATCCCGCTCCCCATCTAAAAATCCCCCAAATCCTAAGTCTATTTGGGTCCCTAAAACCCCAAATCAAACATCCAAAAACCCCCTATCCCAATCCCCATTACTCCCAACTCCACATCCAAAGTACAAGCTTCCAAATACATCACGGTGTGTGTAACCATTGGTCTTGGTTCCCCTCCACCACATAACATTCCCACATACTCCCATCTCTCCATCTTTGGTTCACTATCCTACATATCTTCCCCATCACATTCCTATGGTCCATGCTTTTGCATAATCCACATCATAATCCACATCATAATCCATTATCCACCATACAGTCCATCTTCTCCTATCTACCAAAATTCACGCAATCGTCATCCATAATGCTATCCAACATGGGACCATCTTCTCCTTGCTATGGAAATAGACGCTAGAGTCCCCATCCATCAAAAAAGCAAAAAAAATAAAAAAAATCAAGAAAATAGTAAAGAGAAAAAATCTGTCCAAATGGTGAAAACCACTCCTTATGGAGCCTTGGTCAAGTACCATGATGAAAACCCCTTGTGGGCATCATGTGTAGTCCCTTCTCCATCTATTTTGTATCCCTACACTTGGGGGCAAAACCATCCTTCATCCACATCCATAATATCCTTTGCATATCTTATCCACTATCTTATCCTTATCCTATCATATTCCTATCCACCATCCCCTATTTATCCTATCATTTCCCATCCATCCTATCCATTATATCTTGCTTTTACCATCTCCCACCTTAGATCTTGATAAAGACAAGGGGCAAAATATCAACAACATGCTTTGGAGACCTCTTGGCATACTCCCTTTGTAAGTATATCCTCCATTCATCTACTGCAAAGTCCATCCATTCAAACATGAACCATCATGCAAAATTCTAAGCATTGGGGCATATGATTCCTTGCAACCTAGCCCTTGGAGAAAAACCTAAAATCCCCCATCCATATATCATGCATACCTATCCTATCCCTCATCCCTATCTTCCATCTATCTAACATGCATCCCTATCGCTTGTCCATTCATCTACCACAAATCTCCTACCCATTATCCTTTCATCGCCAATCCCCCTATCCAACCCCATCACCTTCACCTCTAGACTTGGTGTTCCCTTGTCATTGGTATCTAGCATAAAGGTTACCCACACGAAATCCAATGCAACAATCTCATAATAAACCATTCCTTTTCCAAAATCAAAAAATCCAAAAACAAAAAAATCAGAAAATCCAAAAAACAAAAAAATCATGAAAATCCAAAAAAATCAAAAAATCCATAAAATCCTAAAAATATCCATCACAAAATCAGCATCATTCCATCAACATCTCATCATCTTCCAACACAATCATCCAACACATTTCATCTTCCAACATCATCACATTTATCCTCAATCATCACACATCATCATCACAAATCAGAACTACATATCATAATCACCTGCATCTTAATGTGCCTTGATCCTGTGGATACAGGGTATGTAGGTAGTCTGGAATATGCATGAAGTTTCCAGTACTCAGGTACATAAGATGCACCAATCCAACCCACTGAGCTTACACTAGATCCAAGCATCACATTACCTATCAAAGCATCGTCCCTTAACAAAAAATCATCAACTATCAAATTAGCATCAACCACAACTTGTCACCATCATATCTTGAGCCAATCTTACAACATCAACTAAGCATGATCCAATCATCCATTGATTCCTACCTTAGGATATATCATTCCTATGATAGGCAGAATCTATCAATCATCATCCATCTTGGCAAGAGATACATGGCTACTTGTTTGGTTCATTGGTCTTTTCATTTTTGATTTTTATCTTTTGTCCTATTCGAAGATCACATCAAAGCTACCTTGATCTCACTATATCATGGTATGTGGTGAAAACATCTAGAATGGGGCATAGTCTTGCTTTTGTATGATGTGCTTGTGGGTTGGTCTCATTACTCCAAGCTAGTGTTCATATCTTGTGGATCATAGGGTTGGTTCTAGCATATTGATCTCCTTATGCATCTAAGGTTCATCATACCTTTTGTGTATTAAGGGCTTATGCTATGAGTCCCCTTCCCTCATCTGGACAAGGTTGTACTATCTTGGGTATGCATGAGATCATCCCTTTGTCTGTGTGTCTAGTCCATGTAAATGTTGGATAAACATCATCACCCTGGTCTTCTATACCTTGGTGAAAATATCCGCTTTGCTATATCAAACCTAGGATTGCTCTAAATCATTTTCAACACAATGATCATCTACCAATCAATCTCCCAACATTATCACACTTTCATCTCGCCCCTTATCCTCCAACCACTTCTACCAATTTGTTCTATCCATTTCGAGAGCACAATCGTGTTCTCGCAACCCGCCTATCCTCTCAAGGGGGCATCACCCTTACCAATTATCCCCAAACCTTACCCTATTCTTCTAAGACAAAATCTTTTTTCTATCCAATCCAACTCTATGTTTTAACTTCTTTGAAATGATGTTACTTAGCCGCAACACCATCTCAAAGAGGGGCAAATGTAGACACCTAAAATTGGCCAATTCATCCCCTCTATTAATTGAATAAATTCACCCTATTTAATTAATTTATCCCTAACCATCTGTCTATCCCTTGTGATCAATTAATTCATTTAATTTGTCACTATACCTTACAACACTATCCTCATCAATTAAATAAGTATTTCTAATATTTATTTAGTTGATTTTGTCCATTTCCCTAATCCTTGTTAATTAGATAAATCATTCTTATCTAATTAATCTATCCTACTGATCAATCTACCCTAGCCTACCTATCCCCTAGACCTAGGTTAATTAAGATAAACACTTAATCAACTTTACTTAGCCCATCCTTCCACACATCTTTGAATAAAAATCAAGTTCTTATTCAAATGGTCAAAATCCCCCTTACCCCTCATTTATCACTCTCTTACACATGTAAGAGTACCTCTTCACATCTCCACATAAAGGTGAATTTTTAATTCACACTCCCCCATGAGTTGAATTAAAGATTCACTTGTCATATCCACTCTTCCCAAAAATGAATCTTTAATTCATTTTTGTCCTCCACACCTTTTCCCATGTGAATTTAAAATTTGCAAATAATGAGAGCCCTCCAATCCCATTGACCAAGATTCAACCCTTGATCTCTCTCATCCACTCCTCTTGTGACATTGTCACAAGGCTATGGCTTCAATCCTAACCCTAACTCTCATTCATTCATAGCGTTTGATCTCAACTTTTGATCCTCACCCTCCATCCTCATTTCCAAAACTCTATAAACGAGACCCTTCTCTAAGCCAATTGGAGGGGACTTCATCTAGCATCCAACCTCTGCCAAAATCTCTCCACAATCTCCTCATCATACTACCATAATGTCAAAATCATGCCTCACCCCTATCTCCATCTCCATCTAAGTCTAAATCAATCATCTACATTGTGTTGAGCAAGCATTGAGCAATCCACATTTCATCATCTTGGGTAAAATATGAGGAGCTATCGGGTGCAACTCGTTCCCACTATCTTGGATTTGTGGGTCATTATGAAGGTATAATCATTTGTGTTTGCATTTGATTTATATTTCAACCTTCATTTTGTTCCCATAGATTACACCTTCCATCCCACATGACAAGCAAAAATTAGAACAATATGAAGTCTATGTGGATCCCTACGTGCCTAAATCATTCATCCACCAAGAAAAACTCTCCTTTGCTTCCTACACCACCTTCCTATCATCAACTTCAATGTTTATCATGGTATGTGCAACCGTTGGTCATGGTTCCATTCCATCCTGTGACACTTCCATATAACTCCATCTCCCCTCACTTCCACTATTATCTGACATATCTTCCCCATCCTATTCCTATGGTCCATGCTTTTGCATAAGCCTTCCCTCCATCTATTTATAAGCCTTACATAATCCGCATCATCATCCACTATCACACCTTCCGTAATCCGTAATCTACCTACTCCATCTTCCTTTCATACAATCTTTACCAACATCTATGAGCATAGTGACATTTGGCATGATCCATGCGATGACATGCATTTCTAGTGGGACACTATCACCTTCATGGAGCCAAATGCTTGAGTTCCTCTCATCCATATTCCATCTTCTCCTATCCAAATGTTTCAAAAAAAAAAAGCAAAGAGAAATCCCTTTGTCCAAAGGTGAAAATCTGGAAAACAAGCGCCTTGGATAAGTACCATGATGAAAACTTAGCAAATAGGCATCATGTGTAAGTTGATCTCCTACATCACCTACACTTGGGGGCACCTTGTCTCATCGACATATCACTTTTCTCCTATCATTTCCTTCCACACCATTTCCTATCCTATCCTTCTATTCTTAACCATTACTTACCTGTCGTATTGAGTCCATCCATCCTCCCTTCCTCTTTTGATCTTGACAAATATAGGGGGAAAAATGTCGAAACATGCTTTGGAAAAACTCTTTATATACCTTGTCTTTTTCAAAACAATCAAATCCTCTCATCCTCCTATCGTCATAAGCATTTCCCTAAAAAATCCTAAGTATCCTACCTACAATGGGGCATGTTATTCCTATGCGACTTAGTCCTTGGTGATTGCATCCTTCCCCTTTTCCTTGTGTGTTCCTTCTATCTACTATTGCATATCTTTCTACCTACCTATCCATTAACCATTATCATCCATCCATTTACCTATCCATGGTGTTCTCTTGTCATCAATATCCAACATTTAGGCTATCCAAATTGCTATCTGAAAATCCAAAAAATGTCAAATCATCTGTAAACCCAATCCACTAGTACCATTTCCCTGAACTACATTGCCTCTGCATTGTCACATAGGCAATGCCATTATCAATGCACCCCCAAGGCTCCACTTCCCATTCATCCTATTTCTTGTCGTCTATCCTCCAGTCCATCCACATGGTCCAAGTTCCTAAACTACGTTGCCTCTCCGTCATCTCACAAGTAAGGCCATTGTCAATGCACCCCTGAGGCTCCACTACCCAATCCATTCCATATCTGGTCATCTGTCCTTCTATCTATCCACGTCTATACCAATTTTACTAGGCCAAACATGCACATCAAATCCCGCTTTCAAACAGAAATATCGATGCAAAAACATCAACCTATCCAAAGCAAAGAAAACAAGTACCTAAAACACTCTAAATGATTCTATCTAAATTATGGCAAGAAAAAGACATCTAAATGCAAGAATGTTTTTGTGTTTGTGATCAGGTTATGTTGCAGCGTCTTGATTTTTGTTATCATGTCTTTCTATGCTACTCGAGGATGCCAAAAGCTAGAGATGCTATGATGGGGGCATGATTATTTTTCTTTGTCTGTTGTTTGTGGATCAATCTTTAGTAATGTGAAGCCTTGTCTAAAGACATGATCAGCAAAAGATCATTGAGGACATCAAAGGTCTAACATGAAAGGGGGAAATCACTATTTGTTGATACACAAGAAATACTTAGGTCATCATGGTTCAATTATACCTAGATGCTTGTATTAACTTGCTATATCAAAATCCATGTAAGTGATACTCAAGTCATCTTGGTTCAATTATACCTAGATGTTTGTATTTTCTTATAATATTTTAAAAGACCAATGATGAAACAAAGCACTTCAAATTACATGCAACATCAAGATGATAAATAGCCATATCCATATCCATACCGTATCCAATTGCATTCCATATCCACATCCACATCCATAACATATCCAATTGCATTCCATTTACATTTCGCATACCATCCATACAATAAAGATTCTATGCAGAGTATCAAACAAAAGCTTGTGAGTCCTTCTGTCGAGTCATTCTTCTTTCAGTCAAATTTGTATCTATTCTTCTTTCATCTTAATCCAGTCAGTCCAAGCAATGATTCAAATGCAAGTCTATCCTTAATCCATGTCAATCGAGTCAAGTCAATCTTGTCAAATGATCCAATCACAATCTGTGGTCTTGATCCTAATCTTGTTGTAAACCAACTCAATTAGTCATAATTATCAATGGAAGATACATTTTCCATGCCTATTGTGTTTCTCTAGGGATCTATCATTCCTCTCCATGACAACACTATCGTCAATCAATATCGATTAATCATTGGTTTACCACTTGATAGTGGCAATACCCTATTTGTTCTTGTATCATTTGTACATACTTGCTTACTTGCTTGTATGGGTTATCATTCTATCTTTCATCGCGTATCATTCATCCCTTTATTCAACCAATTTTTTCCCCTTAACCTTGTTCTTCCACCTTCTTCATCATGAGATTGTCCATCTCGCTCCCTCAAAACTCTCTCCATGTCCAATCTCCCAAGGGGGCATCCTCATCCTATCTTTCCATTATCATCTTTTTCTTCTATCCATACCTTAGCTTCTTTGAAATGATGTTACTTGACACAAATCTCATCATCTCGAATATCACATCAAAGAGTAAAATGTATACACCTAAAAATGACACGACTCTGTCTAAATAAATATTCTTAATATTTATTCCATTTAATTCCTCTATCAATAAATAAATAAATCAATTTATTTATTTGGTTCATAATCCTCCCATTAATTGAATAAATTACCTTTATTTAATTAATTTCATTGAAGTCAACTTTGTTTTTTCAAAACAATTAAATAATTCTTAATTATTTAATTAAGTTAATTTCTTCTTCGAAATTTAAATAAATCAATCAAATTTATTTAAGTTCTCTCAATCTATAAAAATAAAGTATAATCAAATATTTTATTTATTCTTCCAAAGCATGCACAAACAATTAAATAAATTTACTTACTTAATTTGCTTTCTTATCTTCTAAATATCTTCCAAATCTTCTAAAAATATGTCTTCTTCTTCATGCACACAAAATCAAATAATTTATTATTTAATTTCTCTCAAATCATGCAAAAGAAAATCACAAGTTGAGTTAATTGATTTAATCAATCTTGTTTTTATCAACAACTCTTAAATTAGAAAAAAGATTTCTAATTTATGAAAGCAATTCTTATCATTATAAAAGAAAGCAGTTAACTCAAAAAAAACAACTTTTGTGTGACACTTGTCTTCTTTCTATTCGCGCACATCCTCTCAAGTCTTCTATACCATTGATCTTCTCTCTCATGAGTCTATAAATTGAAACCAATTATTCCATTTCATTCATCCAAGCTTTTAGTACCCTTACTCTGCAGGAATTACAACGTGCCTTTGGCACCCAAATTCCTCCATTGCTTGCGATCAACTTGTTACCATACCATTACTATTGTTGTGAAGCTCATCTTCATTGCAATAAACTATCATGGCCATTCCCACTTGACATCTTGGAATAGCAAGGAAGTGCACCTTCTGAGGGCCATATTCATACACAAGATCATTTGATATAGGTAATCAATGGAAGCCATGAAGTGAAGAGGTTTGCAAAGGTTTGAAGTTCTTTGTTTGATTGATTTCTTTGTTTCTTATTTCATTGAGTTATTGGGTATTGTTGATATTATTGATTATTCATTTACTCTAATTTTCCCATAACATATGTCAAAGGCAGAGAAGAATATCTAGTGAAAAATGGCCAAAACATCTCAAGGGAAGAAGAAAAATAGAGTGTATATAGTAATGGGGAGCAGATAAGCATTTTTCACTAAGTGTTGCCATCAATGCCAAAGGGGGAGAATGTTGGCAACATAGTCAAGAGACACTACTGATATGATTGAGACTTGATGTTGTCATTGATGGAAATAATTAGACATGACTTAGAACAACTCCTATGACAAAGTTGTGCATAGCCTTTTGGTTCGGAAAGACTAACTTAGCCAATCTTGACTAAGTACTGACAAGGTATCAAGACAATGATAGAAATTTAGTTAATACTCCTCTGTAGTTGAAGAACATTTCATGCGGTTCTAGTATGTTACTCATAGCTATCTAGTGATGTCATGATTCAATGTTCAAGTCATGATTTCCTCCGGAAGTTCCATAGTCAAATATCTTAGTCTTGAAAACAAAGTTAAGTCAGAAACATTGCAAAGTACCTAAGTAATTTGGTCTGCATTCCTCCACTGGTGAATATTTTGATTTATAGTTTTGAGGCAATGTAGGTACATGTCTTGAGTATCTAATTTCAGACTTATAGAGCTTGAATATTGTCAAGTCATATTCTACAAGTTCTCCAACATCGGCTTCCAGTTTGACAATATTTCACTATGACAGAACAATAGTTCTGAGATTTGCATTTTGTAGAAGAAGATTATCATGACCTATAGTTCTAAAGGTATGACAAGAGATCTATGATGGATTTTGGCTATATTTTTCAGAGTCTCATATGGTCCACATTGAAGGTTATGGTATGACAGTTGAATTAGTCAAGTGTGCACTTAAGGGTTAAGCTGATAGTCATGTTAGATCAATATGCAGTGAATGTATATGATTGGAATCATTAATATAAGTGGTTCTATAATAGGTCCAGACTCATATGAAGAGTCTTGCATGATTTATTGGGTTTACATTATTTTTTGGGCATAATAATAGGCCAACAAGGTATAACTTAAATATACAAGCTTTATCTTTTGCTTGCCGACCTAGTTTTAGGAAATTCTTGATGTGGATATATATAATCAATAGATTTCAGTATTGGAGATATGTAAGTGGGTGAACATAGTGTGAAATCAATGTGTGTGTGATCTAAGGTAGTTTTGTGACTAAAAAAGTATAGTGAGGGCAGAAGAACAGAGTATATGTGAAGTAGAGCAAAAAAAGTAGGGAAGACATTATGAAGACATTTGAGTCTGTATACTGAGCTATAAATGGAACTACACCTTAGCATTCTATAGATACACTTGTAGCAGTCTTCTCTTGACAGTGAGTCATTCTTTCTCTATCTTCTCTTCTCTTCCTTTTAGCAGTGAGCCTATTGCAGTAAGCACTTCTTTTGGATAGTGATTCCTTGGGTAGTGAGCCTTTATGTAATTCAGTTTTGATATATTGTGAGCTAACACTCATCGTGGTTTTTCCCTTTTTGGGTTTTCCAAGCAAAAATCCTAGTGTCTGTGTGTTAAGACTTTGTGGCTATTCCTCTTATGTTTGTTTTTCTTTCATGTTATTGAATTTGGCAAATGGATTAATAAATATGTGAAAGAAAAGTTTTACAGAATACTGATTCACCCCCTCACTCAGTATTCTTTGTGATCAATAGTCTTTGAATTTCACCTAAACCATTTATATAGTGGACTAAATTGAAAGCATCACTTAGAGTCATACCTTAGGGTGAGTACCTCTTTTCCCACCAAGGCAGGCTCTCCTTAAAAAAGGAAATACGATAGAAAAATTTCTCTTACACCCAAGATCCTTCAAGAGGTGAGGGGAGAGGATACTTTTGTTCTAACTTAGGATCTACTAACAAAAATGTGCAAATGCACCAAACACAACAAACACTTGTTCTTTTTAGAGCTCCAAGTTGAAATGTTCCTACATTAAACATGTGACCTTATCAAGGAGTAAGAATATCTTGAGGTATAATTTGTGTGTTTTCATGCATTTTACTTGTGTTTTTACCTTTTAGATTTCTCTTATATTTATTTATACATTTTACTTATGTTTTTTCCTTTTCGATAATGTCTATGAGATTTCTTAGCAAGTAGACAAACAATCAAACAAGAGAACACAATGGCCAAATGCTTGGTAGGAAGTATAAGTGTTATGTTTATGTTTAATAGCCCCTTAAGACCAAATTTCCATGAGTCTAGAAATAATCGAATACACTTGAAAACAATGCTTAGTCTACCTAAGGTCAATGGCCAATGATAGCTTGTTCAAGCCCACAACTTGGAATCTCCTTAGATGCAAATGTAGGAACACCTAATGTGGGTGTATACACTTTTGTCTTTGTAAGAGAGGATAAGTAGGGGCCTCCTGGATTGAAAGGATGACCCAATCACCCTCTCCCCCAAAAGATAATGAGTAGCTTATGCTAAACCAAGGATTTTTGTATGGTGAGTATCTTCAAAGAACATTTTCTCTTGCACTGAACAAGACACCAACAAGTCAATAGGGTAGGCTTCTAACTTAAGGTGTCTAGTGAGAATTTGAGGACTTGACACTTATTCATGCAGCAATGACTCATTGAAGTGACTATCCCAGCCACTTACATCAATCATTTTGCAACAAAAGAATGGGGTTGACGTATCACACACACAAGTGTATGGATACTAGGGAACTATTAGAATAAGAATATTTCACCAAGAAGTATTTGTCTTTCACCTAAACCATTTATATAGTGGACCAAATTGAAAGCACTGCTTAAAGTCATCCCTTGGGGTGAGTACCTCTTTTCCCACCAAGGCAGACTCTCCTAAAAAATGAAAAGAAGATAGAACAATTTATCTTACACCCAAGATCCTTCAAGAGGTGAGGGGAGAGGATACTTTTGTTCTACCTTAAGATCTACTATAAAAAATGTGTAAATGCACCAAAAACAACAAACACTTATTCTTTTAAGAGCACCAAGTTGACATGTTCCTCCTTTAAACATGTGACCTTATCAAGGAGTAAGAAGATCTTGAGGTATAATTTGTGTGTTTTCATGCATTTCACTAGTGTCTCTACCTTTTAGATTTCTCTTATCTTCATTTATACATTTTACTTGTGTTTTTACCTTTTGGATAATGTCAATGAGATTTCTTGGTAAGTAGACAAACAATCAAACAAGAGAACACAATGGCCAAATGTTTGGTAGAAAGTATAAGCATTATGTGTATGTTCAATAGCCCCTTAAGATTGAATTTCCACCAGTCTAGACACAATCGAATACACTTGAAAACAATGCTTAGTCTACCTAAGGTCAATTTCCAATGACAGCTTGTTCAAGCCCACAACTTGTAATCTCCTTTGACGCAAATGTAGGAACACCTAATGTGGGTGTATACACTTTTGTCTTTGCAAGAGAGGATAGGTAGGGGCCTCCAGGACTAGAAGGATGACCAAATCACCCTTTCCTCAGAAAGCTAATGAGTAGCTTATTCTAAGCTGAGGATTTCTATCTCATCTCAAGGGATCCATATGGTGAGTATCTTCAGAGAACATGTTCTCTTGCATTGAACAAGACACCAACAAGTCAATAGGGTAGGCTTCTAACTTAATGTGTCTAGTAAGATTCCAGGGACTTGACACTTTATTCATGCTATAGTGACTCACTTAAGAGACTATCCCAACCACTTACATCAATCCTTTTGCAAGGAAAGAATGGGGTTGATGTATCGCACACACAAGTGTATGGATACTAGGGAACTGTCGGAATAAGAATACTTCACCAAGAAGTCTTTGAATTTCACCTAAATCATTTATATAGAAGATTGAATTGAAAGCACCACTTAGAGTCATCCCTTGGGGTGAGTACCTCTTTTCCCGCCAAGGCAGGCTCTCTTAAAAAAATAAAAGAAGATAGAACAATTTCTCTTACACCCAAGATCCTTCAAGAGGCAAGGGGAGAGGATACTTTTGTTCTACCTTAGGATCTAGTAATAAAATTTACAAATGCACCAAACACAACAAACACTTGTTCTTTTTAGAGCACCAAGTTGAAATGTTCCTCCTTTAAACATGTGACCTTATTAAGGAGTAAGAAGATCTTGAGGTATAATTTGTGTGTTTTCATGCATTTTACTTTTTTTTTAACCTTTTATATTTCTCCTATCTTCATTTATGCATTTTACTTGTGTTTTTGCCTTTTGGATAATATTGATGAGATTTCTTGGCAAGTAGACAAACAATCAAACAAGAGAACACAATGGCCAAATGTTTGGTATAGAGTATAAGTGTTATGTGTATGCTCAATAGCCCCTTAAGGCTAAATTTCCATGGGTCTAGACACAATTGAATACACTTTAAAACAATGCTTAGTCTACCTAAGGTCAATGGCCAATGGCAACTTGTTCAAGCCCACAACTTGGAATCTCCTTTGATGCAAATGTAGGAACACCTAATGTGGGTGTATACACTTTTATCTTTGCAAGAGAGGATAGGTAGGGGCCTCCAGGACTAGAAAGATGACCTAATCACCCTTTGCTCGAAAAGATAATGAGTAGCTTATGCTAAGCTGAAGATTTTTGTCTCATCTCAAGGGAGCCATATGGTGAGTATCTTTAGAGAACATATTCTCTTGCATTGAATAAGATACAAACAAGTCAACAGGGTAGGATTCTAACTGAAGGTGTCTAGTTGGAATTCGGGGACTTGACACTTATTCATGCAGTAGTGACTCACTTAAGAGACTATCGCATCTACTTACATCAATCCTTTTGCAAGGAAAGAATGGGGTTGATATATCACACACACAAGTGTATCGATACTGGGGAATTGTCAGAATAAGAATACTTCGCCAAGAAGTTTTAAGATTTCACCTAAACCATTTATATAGTGGACCAAATTAAAAGCACTACTTAGAGTCATTCCTTGGGGTGAGTACCTTTATGAGTCTAGTCCATGCAAAGATAGATATATATCATCACCTTGGTCCTTTCATACCTAGGTGAAAAATATCCTCTTTTGTTATAATAAACCTATAAATGCTCTCAATAATGTTAATGCCTTTACCATCTAATCCACCATCAAACCTTCCAAATTCTAAGCCCACAACATCCAATGAATCCTTGATGGATTTTCTCCAAAGAAAAAGCAAAACTATGGAATCCCCCAAATCCCCTACCTTTCCAACACCACCATCTAATCCAACACCTATCCTTGAGCCCATCCAAGAAACACCACTATCCAATCCCATTATCCCTTCATCCAATCCCAATCCTAATCCCACAATATCTACCATCATTATCCATCCACTATATTATATACCACATACCTCTCCTAATCCATCAACCCCTAAACTCATGAAGGATGTCATCCATTGGCCATTAGGAAGGAATCAAACACCCTCATGAAAACCAACACCCATCCAAGAACCTATCACACCCATCCAAATCACTTCTACCTCCACACAAACACATGATCTATGCCTAGAGACAAATCCAAAGCATGTTGAAGCATCAACTCCCCATCCTAATCAAGATCTAAACATCTAATCTAATCCCAACCCTAATCCCCTCCCATCTAATGACCACCTTATCCACATCAACCCTATCACATCTACCACAATAACCCCTATTGATCCTCCCATACCATCTACTAATCCCATCCCAAATCCATCCTCTTATCCACTTGGCAAAAACACCTTCATCCATGGTGGCTCCCTCATATGAGGTGAACAACTCCCATCCACCACTTATCTTTCCCCAACAAATAATGGACTCGCGTCTTGTTTCCAAAGTAGCAAACATCCCATTGCATGTCATATGCTCCAACATATCAACTATCAAGGCAAAGGCTTAGGCCTTCATAGACAAGGCATCTTGGAGCCCATCCACACCACGTTCCATCCATCCTCACATGGCCTTGGCTATACATCCCAAGGTAAATAATCTCAACATGTTGGTACCACCAACCCATCTTCCTAAATCTATTCATCCAATTCCAAACCTAGTGCATCTCATCGCACCTCCAAATCATATGTCACCATCCCCCCTCCATCGCCATATCATTTGCAAAAGCATGTGACCAAACACATCCCTCCATCAACTTTACCTCCATTCCTACCAACTCCTAACATTCCCATCCTCAAATCCCCTTATCCTCCCATCCTCCCAATGCCTAATACCCCTATCCTTAAATCCCCTCATCCATTTATTTATAAATCCACTTCTAACCCCTCCACCCATAAATCCCCTAAAATCCAAAATCAAGACCAACAAAAGCACACATCATTCAAACTAGAAGCTACCAACACACCCATGGGATTCATAAATAAAAATTTGGATGTCTCTCTACATAAAGGAAAAAATCCACAAAAGCCTAAAGATTTTATCTCTCCCAAGCAAAATCAAAAATCCAAAAGGCTACCAAAGCCCACACCATCAAAAGAAAAAGAAAAAAACAAAAATGGTGTGGGTCCTTAAGCACAAAGAAAACAATCCAAATGAGGCATCCACCTCCAAATCTCAAAAATTCCAAACATCCCACTCTCCATCTAAAAATCCCATAATTCCTAAGACCATTTTTCCTAAAACCCCAAATCAGCAATCCAAAAATCACTTATCTAGATCCCCATTACTACCCACCCCCCATCTAAAATATAAGCTTCCAAATGCATCACGGTGTGTGTAACCATTGGTCTTGGTTTCCCTCAACCCTACAACATTCCCACATACCTCCATCTCTCCATCTTTCATCCACTATCCTACATATTTCCCCCATCATATCCTTGTGGTCCATGCTTTTGCATAAACCTTACATAACCCACATCATAATCCACTATCCACCATCCATTCCATCTTCTCCTATCTACCAACATCCATGCAATTGTCATACATAATTCTATCCAACATGGGACCATCTTCCACTTGCTATGGAAATAGATGCTAGAGTCCCCATTCCATCCAAAAAAGCAAAAAATAAAAAAAAATTAAAAAAAATTAAGAAAAAAGTAAAGCAAAAAAATTCATCCAATGGTGAAAACCACTCCCTGTGGTGCCTTGGACAAGTACCATGATAAAAATCCCTTATGAGAATCATGTGTAATCCCTTTCCCATCCATTTGTACCCTATACTTAGGGGCAAAATCATATCCTTCATCCTTTGCATATCTTACTTTCATCCATCCTTATCCTATCATATTCCTATCCACCATCCCCTTATTTATCCTATCATTTCCCATCCATCTTATCTACTATATCTTCCTCCTTAGATCTTGATAAAGATAAGGTGTAAAATACCAAAACGTGCTTTGGACATCTCTTGGCATATGTCCCTTTCCAAGCATATCATCCATCCATCTATCTACTACAAAGTCCCTCCATCACTTTAAACATGATCCCATCATCCAAAACCCTAAGCATCCCACCTACAATGGGGCATATGCTTCCTTGCAACACAGCCTTTGGAGAATCATCCTAAACCCTTCATCTAGCTATCATGTTTCCCCCATCCTTATCTCTATCTTTCATCCATCATCTTTCATCGCCAATCCCCCTATCCAACCCCATCACCTCCACCTCTAGACTTGGTTTTCCCTTGTCATTGGTACCTAGTGCAAAGGCTATCTAAATGTAATCCAATTACATCCCATAATAAAACCATACCCCATCCAAAACCTTCAAAACCACAAAATCCAACAAAAATTAAAATATCCAAAAACCCAAAAACATTAAAAAAACTACAAAATCCAAAAATAATCATTCCAACATCATCATCCAAATCAACATCATTCCAAAATTAGCAGTATCTCATCACCAACCTCAACATCTTATCACCAATCCATCAACCCACATCATCATCACAAATGAGAACTACATATCTTCACCACCCTCATCTTAATGTGCCTTGATCTTGTGGATACAGGGTATGTAGGCAGTCTGGAATACGAAGGAAGTATCCAGTACTCTGGTACATAACATACACCCATCCAAATTGCTTGGATGGTTCTTATCCCCTGAGATTACACTAGATCCAAATGCAATATCAAAATCATTGCATCACTTATCAAAGCATCATCCCTTAACAAAAATCATCAACTATCAAATCAACATCAACCACAACTTGTAACCATGATATCTTGTGCCAATCTTACAACATCAACCATCAAAACCATGCCCTAGGATATATCTATTGGTAAGAGATACTGCTACACATGACATGTGTCATTGATGGCAACTAAGTCTATCTTACACATCCGCATTACATTATTTGTTCATACTAGAAGTCAGAGTGAAGATTTGTCTAAAGTCTGGGTAGTTAGAAACAGAGCATGTGACAGGGTCCAGTATCTTGGTCTGGATCTCTCTGGTGGTAAATCACAGTGTGTTATGTATCTGAGGGAGTGATAAGGATTGTTAGGACTATCTAAATCCAGAAATTTAGCCTCCAGTGATGAAGGATTCAAAAGTTATAAGCATCTGAGTATTGGGTTCTAGTTAGTCAGTACAATCAGAAGAAGAACAAGCTGACCTAGTATTTGATCTTGGTCCAGATGAAGAAAAGTTATTGGTTAAGCAATTTGTGATAATCAGTGGTATTGACCAACATGATTGATGATTTGAGAACACAAGTTTTTGGTCCGTGCTGTTGATTGTGCATGGATTCAGCTGACAGAGAAGAGTTCTTAATAAATGTTCTAAGTTTTCTTGAAGCCGACTACAGTTGATTGAATTTCTTGATGTGGATAGATATAGCCAATGGATTTGAGTGTTTTGTATTGTGGTGGTGATGTGATGATGGAGTAAGTGTGAAAAAGGGCAGAAAGAAGTGTGAAGGTGAAGATCTAAGCTTAGATTATGGCCACAGAGTGAAACTGGGAAGAGTAAGGATGAAGTGTGTAAGATCAGTATTTTGTGCTTAACTGGAACTGAATTTTTGCATTGGTAGATGCTACTCATCAATTCAAACATTCTATAATCTTCTTGTAATCATTTCTGTAGGCAGTGCACCTCTTTGAGTAGTCAGCTCTGGGCAGTGAGCCCAAAGGCATGTGCCTTCTCCATTTGTAATACTTTTAACAGGGTATTAATTTTTGTGGATTAATCTCCACCGTGGTTTTCCCTTAACTGGGTTTCCACGTAAAAATTTTGGTGTTCATGTGTGATGATCTTGCTATTCTTGTTCTTATGTTCATGTTTATTTCTTTTGAATGTGTGTGGTAAACTAATAAAGGAAAAAAACAATAAACTTTGTAGAACACTAATTCACCTCCTCCTCTTAGTGTTCCTTAATTTCAACAATTGGTATCAGAGCTTGGTTCCTTAGAAGAAGTTTAACAGCTTGAGGAAGATCTAGGAAGGTATTTTCAATGGGTCCATTCAAGCATTATGATGGTATCAATCAACAACTATAAGTAGCCTTAGATGATCTTGATCTTTCCAAAGCATAAATCAGAGATCTGCAAGAAAACCTTAGAGATGCTGAAGATTTCATTAAGACCTTAAAATAAAAATTGAGCAAATCTAATGAAAAGAGGAAGGAGCTACTTCTTCAACTAGTAAATCAGAATGAAGACAATGACATGGATGATGCACTAAAAGAGAAGACAAAGGAATGTGAGAAGTTATCAAAAGAAGTTGCTATCTTCAAACATGAGATGAAATCTAGGGTGATGAGGCTAACCAAGGAAATTGAGGAAAGAAAGAAATCTAAAGAAAAACTGAATCAATTTCTAAAAGAAAGAATAGAAGAGTGATGCAGATTGGATAGAATAATTGGTCATTTAGAATCTGATCTACAAGAAACTAGGGATAATGAGGATTGACTTGAAAGACAAATTGTCATTCTCAAACATGACCTAGAAGTTGATTTTTTTTTAAATGCGCCTAGTAAACTTTTTAATGTGACCGGCGATGCAGGTTCAACATGCCCTCCGGCTCCATGCGAATGCTTTTGCCCAGAGCAATGAACCGGTGAGGCCACAACACGGGGGACCTCATACCCTAACAAGAACACTTCAAACCCATGATCTCGTTGGCTCAGCGAAGGTGTAAAGCCTGCGAGCTCATTAGCCTAATGGGGGTTTGAACTCTGGTGGCCGCCACTACAACCGAGTGACTTAACCACCAAACCACACCCTTATCAGCAACCTAGAAGTTGAAAATGAATATAAAGAGAAATTTAAAATAAGCTCAGCTAAACTTGAGGCAATACTTGATAGTTAGAAGAAGGTAGATGATAAGCATGGTCTGGGATTTGAGAAAGGTGAAAGCTCTGGATCCGGTCAAAGAAATCCTGAAGCAAGAAATCAAAGAAGGTATCTTAGAAGACCTCTAGTAAGACAACCTAATGCTCAAAGGTATCTATCTTTCAAAGGCAATTCTTTTAAATGCAATAAATATGGTCATAGAGCTAATCAATGCAGAAGTCAAGTGAATCTAAATGCATCATCTTTCTCTGGTCAATACTTTAATTGCAAAAGGATAGGTCATAAGGCTGAGGAATGCATAAGTGGATCAAGGAATCCTCCTAAGAACAGACAAGTGTTTAATGGAAGATGTTTTACTTGCAATAAGTTTGGTCATATTGTAATGCAATGCAGATCTAAACCTACTCCATGTAATTGTCAGAAAAATAAGATTGTGTGTTTCAGCTGCAACAAATCTGGACATATTGCTAAATTTTGCAAAAGCAAAAAGGAGAACTCACAGGAAGATAAAAGAAAAATAGAGTAGAAGTTGACAAAGGCAAGGGCAAAGTTGATGTGGATGAGATCCAGAATGAAATAAACAAAACATGGGTGAAGAAAGGTGAAATGAAAATTGACAATGGGTCCTCACCAGAATCCGGTGCTGATAATTCCTCTGGGAATTGAATCAGGAGGTCTGGCTTAGGGGGAGCAACATTGAAAATCTTATTCCCTCAACTAGTAAGTGGGTACCTGAATCTAGCATGATGAATGAAGATAGAGAAGCCTATTGCAGATCTATTGAAGAAAATTCTAGAAGAAAAGAAGCAAATGTGATTGATTGCAAAGCAATTGAAGATTGACTACATGAAGAAACATTGTAACTGGATGTATTAGGGTAGAACATTTATTACAATGACAAATTAGGTTTTGTGGAGGATAAAAAGTCATTCATTCAATCATTTGGATCACTTTGTATTCAAAGAGAACAAGCAGAAGAGCACTTGAGCTAAGATTTCAAGGATTTGAAGTGCGACCGATGAATTCATCAACTAATCCTGATTCCGTGGAAGAAAAAGGTATTTTTCTGCAAAGCCTTGAACTTGTGATCTTTTACAATGGCTACACTGTTGGTTGTTGATATTACTGAAAGGCCCCAACCCAAATTCAAGAAGCATCCACACAAATCAGTAGAAGTTGACCCGTTAGGTGCCTTTTCAAATGTTCTATATGGTGTATTACATGTTGAAGATATTAAGGCCTATATTCATGTGAGCATAGATGAATTTGGGGACTCAAGATTTCTAGATTTGTTAAAGAATCATCTAAGGGATGAAATTCACAGTCTTAAACCTAAGTATAAGGCACTACATGATAAACATTTCATTCAAATTATAGGGTTTCCATCCTTCGATGAAGATGAATGGGTCTGGTATGTTTTAAGTCATATGCATGATGAGTTTATGTGGCTAATGAAACCTTTCAAGATCACCAAGGATGCCATCAAGGCTGTGACATGGTTAAACTCATCTGGTGGACTACCCATGTTGAAATCAGTAAAGAATCAAACTATAACTGATGCTACCGGTTCAAGGTTTGACAAAAGGGCAATGACAATAAATGACATCACTAATCTAGATGTCAAATTTTCTTCAATTGTGATTGGATACAAGATTTATCATTCCAACAAGGAAAATTTTGTATCTGGTACAGCTATCTATGTAGCTTATCAGATGATAAGAGAGAATATTGATTATGACTTGTGTGAGTTGTTGTAGAACCAGCTGATGGAAAATTTGAATAAGGTTAAGAAGGATAAGAACACTTTCAAATATGGTACATTGGTCTTATATTTGTTCTTTTATTTCATGAATGAGTTACCTGGCAAGAAAAGCATGTGTTGGACCAATGATAAACCTATTGCTATTCAAATAAGAGAGAACTTGAATATTATTGGTGACTCCAATGCCCTAAGGACTGCTCTTTGGGGTTTCTTCAAAAAAATTTAGAACATGATGCATACAAGGGAAAGAATTCCCACATTTGTGGTTGAAAAATATAAGGATATAGTTTGCTTTATGGTGGATACAGATCAATGTTTAATGGAAGTTGTTGAACCAAGAACAATATGGATCATGCCCATGGGGTATGAGGTTGATGAGCAAGTATTGGATATGTATGCTCAACACCTTTTGAGGAAGCCAAGGAACACAACAGTTGAAAGATTTGGGACATATGAAGAGCTAAGTGTGAAACTGCATGTTGAGCTCATAAAACTAGAAATCAAGAGAAAAGTTCAAAAGAAAGTGGAAATGTATGAAAAGAGCATAGGGATAACCAAAGAGGTAATGAAAGAAGTCAGGAAGAGAACCAAGCAAGCTGAAAAAGAACAACCTAGTGCTCTAGAAGTCTCCACGAGCCAGCCCAGAAAAATAAGAAGCTCTATTGCTACCTCTGTTCACACAAAACCTGTTAGAATAGAGAAACCAGAAGATGAACCATCAAGTAAAGATGGTAAAAGAATGAAGACTAAAGCATTGAGAACATATATGTGCATTAAAGATGATGAGAAAATAGAATCAAATGAAGCAGTAAAGGAAATAAAGACAAAGAAAGAAAAAGCTTCAAAGGCTACAAAAGATAAGCCTTCCGGAAGTATGAAGGTAAGTAAAAGAAAAAAGACTAAAACCCAAGCTAGAAAATCCACTTTGTCTATAGAAGAAATTGTGAATATTATGATGATTCATGGGAATCTAAAACCCATAATAAAATACTATGACACTTTTGATAATGCAAACAAGAGAATTTTGGAAGATGTCACTGTAAAATACTTGAATACATTCAATAGAGCTGTTGTGAAAATTTTATCTAAATTCCCTAAGAGTCTGAGTAACATTTTGGAAATGAGGAAAGAGGCTGCTAAAACTAAAGATTTGGAGTTGAGGGAACACGTGTTATCTAGTTTGTGTCTGGTGATCTCCAACAAAGAAGCAGATAAATTTTTTAAAGAGGTCAAGAACGATTTCAGAAGCAAGACAAGGATGAATAAGCTGATGATTGGAGATATTGATGAAGTTGTTAAAGAAATAAAATAGATTCTAAAGAAAGCACTGGACAAGAACAAGTTCTATGTGGTTACAAAAGAACCGGTTGATACTGAGGATGCATCAATTCTGAATGATGAAGAGTAGCAGAAAAATAAGCAACAAACTGGAGTAGATGATGACTCCTTTCTGGAAGAAGAAGCATTGAATAAAGAGGATGAAGAAATGATGGAAGAAGATCAAGTAAAAGAAACTGATTGTGGAGTTGACTCTTCCATTCCAGATGTTGAGGAACTTGATAAAACTACCACTGCGGATACACCAAATTCTCCGGAAGAGATTGTAGAATATCTTTGAGATAGATAAAAGTAAGAATGCTTTTGATGAAGATGCAGAAAAGGTAGAAGCAAAGAAAAGGAAAGAAAATGATGGGCATGACAATATGGTTGACTCTCAAAAGGGAGGAGATGGAGGCCCTAAAGAACACAAGCTAGAAACATCATTTTGGGAAAGAGACTCTGTAAAAGCAGTGAAAGAAATTTTGGAAAATGATAAACTAGTTGTAGAAGAGTTGAAAGGTCCAATCAATTTGGACAGTCTTTCACCAATTTAGAAGATAAAGTGGGTTTGTCTTGCACAAGCTAAGGCCAGAGAAGATATTTTGAAGTCTCACATAGAAGATAGTGAGCTACTTGGTATAGCATTAGGGATTTGTTGATGATGATTGTTAGTCATAACAACATGTATAAAAATTTGCACAACAAACCTTTATTATCTTGTAAAGTATGATCAACTTAGGATAAGTTGATGACTCCAAGTCTCCGTTGATTAGGTCATGATCATCTAACGTTACTCAGAGGTTGATGTGACATGTTGTTTTCCATTTCAAGGGACCTTACATTTGTCTTGATGATCAGTATTGTTCTGTTTCCTGTAAATTTACTCTACAGAGAGGTTATTTCTACTCTATTTCCAAAGATAGCTGATGTATTTGCAAGTTTGATCAATTCTTCTAATTATTGATCATCATGAACCTATTCTTTCTTCTACACAGTATATTTACTCAAATGATGTGTCTTTAAGTGGATATTTGCATGTATCTCTTGGATCCATGTATGAATTTGCATTATCTTTGTCAATTTAACATGCTTTTACTCTAAATATGCTATGTATTTCCAATTATCTACGGGATATCAACATATTTCCTATTACTTGCTTCTGATTCTCTGTTATTTGCAATTATGGTGATGAATTGTTATGAAATTGAAAGAAATTTAAAAGAATGCTTCTAATTTTAGTGAATCTTTAGCCATTGAACCACATACATACAAGATACATTCATGAGGAGAAGAAATCCAACCATATTGTCACCAGGATGTTCCACAGCTAGATACGGATGATGCTAACTTCAAAGGATAAGGAATGTAAACAACACATGCAGACTGAAAAGCACTCCAAGGGACGCAGCTGATCAATGCATGTATCAAGATTTCAAACATAGATTACTCAAGATTTATGATGATTTGTAATCAAATTGTCTTCTCTTTCATTCAATATGCATAACATGTACATTTACAACAACTTTGAAATGAGTCCTAATAATTCAGCAATCAAATTTCAATTAAGTTTTGAATATTCAAAATATGGCACCCCTTCACCTTTTATAGAATAAGGTGAGGGAGTGGTTACAAATGACCTACGGTCAAAATTTGTCAATTAAGATCAATGGTAGATTATCACTCTTTAACTCAGTCAACTGTCCTTCATGGCACAGGTTGCCAGCTAGCAACCATCTGGATGACTCACTATCTTATGAGTACCTTATGCATATGTCTTCTTGTGATGCATCTTCATTTATTCCTTGGGTTCCTCTTCTTCATGTTCTTCTTCTTCATCATGATCATCATCCTCATTGCTTTCTGTATCGCTATCACCTTGATGAACATCATCCTATATATGGACCTTCATTGTTGTCCTGATATTCTAATAGGCCTGTACTATTTTATCTACTTCCTAATGAAGGGGGTAAATCATAAAACACACAATAAAAGAAATTGCACATAGAACATAGAATGATATTTTATTAATATGGGAAAAACATTACATTACAAAAGCTCAAACACAATCAAAGGATGAATCCCCTATAGGCTGCAACACATTACAACTCCCTCTCTCAAAACTCTACAATCTTCAGCCTTTTGTAATTCCCAAATCAACTAGGGTTTCTAATTTCCCCACCTTTCTTGACTCTACACCTTTTCCCTTAACTCTAATACCCTAAGGGTTCCAAAAAAATGGTTATATATAGCCCTTTTTGGCGACCACTAGCTTAATTCTGAAATTTGCATCTCCCTCCAAAAATAGGTCAACTTCGTGGGGCCATAACTTTCCATCTGACCATTGGATTTTCAATTATAATGCCTTTTCGAAAAGCTCTCAAAAAGATGATGGTGCACAAGCAATACCGATAGGTAGATTGCTTGGGTTTCCCACCAAATTTCAGGCCCATCCAGAGCCTCTAAGTGTCTCAAATTTGACTTCGAATATTTCAATAGGATTTTTGGAATTTAAAATTTTAATATCTCACAAATGACAAATGATATTGAAGTGATTTCTTCACCATTAGCTTCAATTCACCATTCTGGAGGTCCATGTAAGATTTTGTATCCAACCGTGCACAAATTCCAACTTACTAAAAATACTAACCCTGCCAAATTTAGCCCATATTGAAAAGAAAAACACTTTTTTTTTTGGTTGATGAAAGATTGCTCTTACACCCTAGATGCTCCTGCATCAGACACCCGAGGTAATTTGAAAAGTGACCTCGTCACTTCTCATGAGTTAGAGGGAAACCAAAACGGTTAACCTCAGTCTCAGATAACCATGATGAATCTTCAACAGGCCTTCCTTTCCATTTCACCAAGTATTCTGTATACTGCCTGTTTCTTGTACTCTTACCCACACAGCTATCCAGAATGCCCTCTATCTCCTCCTCTGAATTAGATGTTGGAATGTCCCACTTGTTGGATCTAAGGCATACAACTGAGAGGGGGGGGTGAATCAGTTGTATAAAAACTTGCTCTTATTTCAAACACTTGATTCTTCTTTGTTAGTTAACAGCATATCAATTAAACATCCATGAAAGCATAATGCATAAACACAAGAGCAGATAAACATCAACACATTGAACACCAAGATTTTGACGTGGAAAACCCGGTTAAGGGAAAAACCACAGGGTGATTAACCCAAGGATTATCCTCTGTTAGAAGAATAAGAAAAATGAATGGCACATGCCAATTAGGGCTCACCGCCTGAGCACACTGCTCACAAAGAGGCACACTGCCTACAAGGAGACACACTGTCTACAAAGTGATAAGAATCACAATCTTGAACTGGAGAATGACATCTCTACCATGTCCAGATCAGTTCCATTTAAGCCCAAAAACCCTTGCTCTACCTTTCGCACTTCTCTTCGCTATGCCACGCTCATCCACACAATCCTCACTTCAAAATGAGTTCTCAAACACTTATTTATACAAGACATTGACTTAGGAACAATCATCTAAGTCAGCAAACATCACAATAACATTCGCAAAGCGTGTAGAACATTCAGTCGGCCTATTACAGGAAGAACACCAACAACTGGTAGCCATAACATCAAATCAAACTCTAACTTCAATGCAGACCACCAACACAAACTAGATATGATCCAATGATCATCATAACCTTCCCTGAATCATCAAAAAATCCGCACTTCATCAGCTTACCAGAATTCTTCTCTTCATCATCTGGTATTTCAAGAACACAGTCTGTCGCCACTGTCACAATGCAAAAGGTACTTTCAGACCTCAAAATCATACACAACTCAAGATGACACATCACAAGGACATCCCAAACACTCCTTCCAATCCACAGATTGGGATAATACAATTCCGGACCTCACTGGACCTTTCTGTGATCCTCTGTCACCTCTGAACACTTGCTGGAACCGGTTCCACACAGACAGCCACAACTTCTTCAGATCTTCATGCGGACCTCTGAAATCTTAGTTGAAGCATCTCAAGACTCATATCTACAAACCCTTTAATCCACATCCTCTGGTTCTCAACCTATACAGTACATTTGCCTTCTTCTCATCACTATTCTTCACTGTTCCGGATGGAGACTGATTTCCTCAATAACAACAGCACACAACTCATCCAAACCTTCTTACTAATGCAATATGAGTAAGTTGACATCAATGACAACACTGGTTCACCTCATACTTGCAACAATCTCCCCCTTTGTCATTGATGGCAACATATGATGTGAAAAACCATCAAGACAAAAACTTCTCCTTTCTGTCACAGCTCCCCCTATCAACAACAACTTTTCACATGTCTTCTCTTCCTTTGCTACTCCCCCTTTGATCATCAACCACTTGTTTTTCACATGTCTTCTCTCCCCCTTTGACATCAATGGCAAAGGGCTCATACTTGCAATTCTAATACATCAGAATCATACCAGCTGCTCCCCCTTAGTAGCAGCTCCCCATCATCAATCCGGATCACAAGATATGACTATGATATCCACCGGACTGATGCACATCAGTGCATCCTAGTTCATCACTGGAGGGGCCATGACCCCTAACTTCTCCCAGAGATATTTGAAAGAGTCCTTGGGAAGAGGTTTAGTAAAGATATCTGCAATCTGATCCTTGGAGGGAACATACTCCAATCTGACTTCTTCCTTGTTCACTTGTTCTCTCAAAAAGTGAAACTTGATAGACATGTGCTTAGTCTTAGAATGCAATACCAGATTCTTAGAAATATTAATTGCACTTGAATTATCACAGAAAATTGTGATAGGCTCCTCATATTCAACTTTAATGTCTCTTAGCATATGCTTCATCCATAAGATTTGAGTGCAACTACCTGCTGCTGCAATGTATTCTGCTTCAGTTGTAGACAGAGATATTACATCTTGTTTCTTGCTTAGCCAAGAAACCAATCTCTTCCCCAAAAAGAATGCTCCACCACTGGTGCTCTTCCGGTCATCCATATCTCCTGCCCAATCTGCATCTGTATATGCATGAAGAGAGAAATCCAGATCTCTAGGGTACCATAGACCATACTCAACTGTTCCTTTCAAGTACCTAAAAATTCTTTTGATTGCCATAACATGAGATTCTCTAGGATCAGCCTAGAATCTTGCCACAAGACCAATAGCTTGCATTATATCTGGTCTAGTCTAAGTGAGATACAACAATCCACCAATCATTGATCTATACTTTGTCTGATCTGCCTTTGGAGAGTCATCATCTTTGCTCAACTTACATCCGGTTGCCATAGGAGTGTTCATTGGCTTTGAATCTTCCATACCAAATTTCCTCAACAATTTTTTCACATATTTGGTCTGAGAAATGAAAATCCCTTTCTTTGTTTGAGTAATTTGCAGACCCAAGAAGAAATTCATTTCACCAAGCATAGACATTTCAAACTCACTTTTCATCTGATTTGCAAAAGTTTTGCACATACTCTCTCTTCCTCCAAAAATGATATCATCCACAAACACTTCAACAATCAAAATGTTTTCATGATCAATTTTGAAATATAAGTTACTGTCAGCAGTACCTTTGTTGAATCCAATCTGCATAAGATGCTTATCCAACCTTTCATACCATGCTCTTGGGGCTTGCTTCAATCCATACAATGCTTTCTTCAACTTGCAGACCATACCATCATTATCAGACAATTGAAATCTGTCTGGTTGTTCAATGTAAACTTCTTCTTCCAGATCACCATTTAGGAAGGTAGACTTGACATCCATCTGATATACCTTGAAGTCTTTGAAGGTAGCAAATGCAAGAAATAATCTGACTACTTCAACTCTTGCCACAGGAGCAAAAGTCTCTTCAAAATCAATTCCTTCTATTTGAGAGTAGCCTTTGCAGACCAATCTAGCTTTGTTTCTGATTACTTCACCAGCTTCATTCAGTTTGTTCCGGAAGACCCATTTGGTTCCAATCACATTCCTGTCTCTAGGTCTGGGAACAAGATCCCAAGTACGATTTTTCTCAATTTGCATCAATTCTTCCTCCATTGCTTTGGTCCAGTTTTCATCATTGGAAGCTTCATTTACTATCTTGGGTTCAATCTTTGAAATTAGACAATATTCATTTGAATCTTGAGCAATTCTTCTTCTTGTTTGTACCCCTTTACTTTTGTCACCTATGATCTGATCTTCAGAGTGATTTAGAGTTACATACCTTGGAACTCTGGGAGTTTCTTGCACTACTAATTCTTGATCAGGCTCATTCAGACAAACTTCTTCTTCCTGATTTACTAGATCAGTCTAGATCTGAATTTCAGAGGAGGAAGGAGCTTCTTGCACCAGAGGATCATTCTGATCATCTTCATCACATTCATAGAACCTTGAGGGCTTCTCAATTCCTTCATCAACTTTCACATTAGTACTTTCTGTCATCTTCCTCAGTCTCTTATTGTAACACCGATATGCTTTGCTTTGAGTGGAGTAACCCAAGAAAATTTCTTCATCACTTCTCGCATCAAACTTTCCTAGATCTTCATCTCTTTTAATATAACACTTGCTACCGAATACTCTGAAATATCTCACAGTAGGAGTGATGCCAAACCAAAGTTCATAGGGGGTCTTAGCGGTCTTGTTTCTGATTTGAACTCAATTGAGAGTGTAGACTGTAGTGCTGATAGCTTCTTTCCAAAACATCTAAGGAACATTTGCTTCCAACATCATTGTCCTGGCTACTTCCTAAATGGTCCGGTTCTTTCTCTCAACTACTCCATTCTGCTGTGGAGTTCTAGGAGCAGACAACTGTCTCTTTATACCCTGCTTCTCACAAAAGTCAATGAACTCACCGGATGTAAATTCACCACCTCTATCAGACCTTAGACATTTCAGTTTCAATCCTGTTTGATTCTCTACCATAGCTTTGAAGATTTTGAACTTCTCAAGGGCTTCTGATTTCTCTTTTAGGAAGGTAACCCACATCATCCGGGAATGGTCATCAATTAGTAACATGAAATATCTATCACCTTGCAGATTCTTGATTCTTGTCAGACCACAGAGATTAGTATGTACTAATTCCAACAATCCAGTAGAGGACTAATCTTTGCTTTTGAAAGAGACTCTGCTCTGTTTACCTAGCTGACTTTTTTTGTACAAACTATTTGTAGGTTTCACCAATTTTGGAAGATCTCTTACAGCCTGAATATTGCTTATCTTGATGATGTTATCAAAATTTACATGACACATTCTTCTATGTCATAACCAACTCTGATCAACTTGAATAAACAAACAACTTTTATTTGAACCAACCAGATGAAAGATATTACCTTTTGTTTGAGCACCAGATGCAACTTCAGTTCCGAAGCTTGTAAAGATTCTGCATTTTCCATTCTTGAACCAGAGATCATAGCCTTTGTCCACTAACTGACCAACACTGAGAAGATTGTGCTTCAATCCTTCAACATATAGTACATTACCTGTTTTGCTCTTTCCATCAAAGGAAATAGTCCCCCTACCTCTGATTCTACTAGCAGAATTGTCACCAAACTTTACCATTCCTCCTTCATACCTTTCCAAATCTAAGAACTTATTCTTGTCACTAGTCATATGGTGAGAGCATCCACTGTCAATAACCCAATCATCCTTTTCTTCCACTTGAGCAGCCAAAGCTCTTTCCACAACCTTGTGATTGACAGATTCAGAGGATATTGAATCTTCTTCCTTGATGGCAATAAACACCCATTCATTTTCAGATTTGCTTCCTAGTTCTAACTCATCATCTGTTACTCCTTCTTTGTCATCTTCTTCATGAACATAATAGTAGTTCTTTTGAAACCTTTGTCTGTTAGTATTAGACCTTGCAAATCTTTCCGGACATCTTGAAGAAAAATGACCAATCTTATTGCAGTTAAAACACTTAAAGGGTAATTTTCCTTCATACTTACCGGATCCTCTTGGCAGTCTCTTTGCAATGAGGGCTTCAAGTTGAGCTGTTTCTGCTTCCTCTTCTTCCATGTCTCTTCTTGCTTGATCATACCATGACATCTTCCTTGAAGAGTTTTCTCCCTGATCAAATCTCTATTTGCCTTTCACATAGGCACTGGCTTTGAAAGCAGATTTAGTCTTGGGAGGATCATCTCCAAACTCGGTCATTTCAAATGTAGATAGTTTGCCAGCCAATTGTTCTCTTGTGACAGTTGTGTGGGCTCTGAATTCATCAATGGCAGCAACCTTGATTTTGTAGGTAGCAAGAAGGGATCTGAGAATTTTGCAAACAATCTCATTTTCATCCAAAGTACCACCAGCATTTCTAATTCCACATACCAGCTCATTCACTCTTGGCATAAAGGTAGTGATGTTTTCATCTTCTCTCATCTTCAATCTTTCAAATTTCCCTTTCAGACTTTGCAACCTTGTACCCTTGACAAACTCATCTCCTTCATACAGAAGTTCCAGTTTAGTCAAGATCTCATATGCAGTTGGTAGGTCGATAACATTTGATAGATCTGAGTCATTCAATGCGCTTAGAAGAGCTTCCTTGGTCCACAAATTGTTCTCAGCATCTGTGATTTCATTCAGAGTTGTCAGACCACCCTATGGAGGTACATATGGTTTTGAGACCATGGCCAAGTATGCTTTTCCCATACACTCTAAGTGACATTTCATGCGACCTTTCCAGAGAGTGAAGTTGGTTCCATCGAACTTCAGACTATCCTTCTTGTATGATGACATCCTGGATCTCCTCAAACGGTTAAGCTCCTTTCAGAGGAACTTGGCTCTGATACCAATTGTTGGATCTAGGGCATACAACTAAGAAGGGGGGGTGAATCAGTTGTATAAAAAATTGCTCTTATTTCAAACACTTGATTCTTCTTTGTTAGTTAACAGCATATCAATTAAACATCCATGAAAGCATAATGCATAAACACAAGAGCAGATAAACATCAACACATTGAACACCAAGATTTTGACGTGAAAAACCTGGTTAAGGGAAAAACCACGGGGTGATTAACCCAAGGATTATTCTCTGTTAGAAGAATAAGAAAAATGAATGGCACATGCTAATTAGGGCTCACTGCCCGAGCACACTACTCACAAAGAGGCACACTGCCTACAAGGAGACACACTATCTACAAAGTGATAAGAATCACAATATTGAACTGGAGAATGACATCTCTACCATGTCCGGATCAGTTCCATTTAAGCCCAAAAACCCTTGCTCTACCTTTCACACTTCTCTTCGCTATGCCATGCTCATCCACACAATCCTCACTTCAAAATGAGTTCTCAAACACTTATTTATACAAGACATCAACTTAGGAACAATCATCTAAGTCGGCAAACATCACAATAACATTCGCAAGGCGTGTAGAACATCCGGTCGGCCTGTTACAGGAAGAACACCAACAACTGGTAGCCATAACATCAAATCCAACTCTAACTTCAATGCGGACCACCAACATGAACTAGATATGATCCAATGATCATCATAACCTTCCCTGAATCATCAAAAAATTCACACTTCATCAGCTTATCGGAATTCTTCTCTTCATCATCTGGTATTTCAAGAACACAGTTTGTCACCACTGTCACAATGCAAAAGGTACTTCCAGACCTCAAAATCATACACAACTCGAGATGACACATCACAAGGACATCCCAAACACTCCTTCCAATCCATAGATTGGGATAATACAATTCCGGACCTCACCGGACCTTTCTGTGATCCCCTGTCACCTCTGAACACTTACCGGAACCGGTTCCACACAGACAGCCACAACTTCTTCAGATCTTCATGCAGACCTCTGAAATCTTAGTTGAAGTATCTCAAGACTCATATTTACAAACCCTTTAATCCGCATCCTCTGGTTCTCAACCTATACAATACATTTGCCTTCTTCTCATCACTATTCTTCACTGTTCCAGATGGAGACTGATTTCCTCAATAACAACAGCACACAACTCATCCAAACCTTCTTACTAATGCAATATGAGTAAGTTGACATCAATGACAATACTGGTTCACCTCATACTTGCAACACCACTGTGTTCCTTTATCAATTCCATCATCATGATACTTTGTCAGATCTGAAATGTTGAACACTGGTGAAATATTGATGTTATCAGGCAACTCTACCTCAAATGCATTTCCTGAATCGTGCTTCTTTAGGATTCTACATGGTCTAAATTTTCTCATCTTCAGCTTATTATATGTACCAACTGGAAATCTTTCTTTTCTCAAGTGAACCATGACTTCATCACCCTCTTGAAACTCCTTATGTCTCCTCTTTTGATCTGCCTTAGCCTTATACTGAGAATTCATCTTATGGATATGCTTTCTTACCTCTTCGTGCAAATTTTTCATGTGCTAAACAAAATTTTCATCTTCAGCACTACTCTTCTCCCCCTTATCCATCCTCCTTGATGAGACCATAAGGTGTATCATCTTTAGTCAAATAAAAGCATATATTTTTCTCTTCATTAAATCAGTTTTGAAGTGGACTTGAGTATGGGTTTGAAGATTTTTTGCTAAATATCAAATAAACTTGTCTAAATGGAACAATCAATGCCATGCATGAGTTTATCTTGATATTACATGTTCACCTCTAGATCAGTAGTTATTTTATCAATAAAATGAAGAGAAAGTATATTTTATGTCAAGTTGCAGAGTTTCAGAGTTGCAGAGCATCGAAGATGCACAGAGCGTCGAAGATGTAGAAGTTAAAAATGTAGTTTCAGTAAAACTGCAATATCTTAGTCATTTCTTATTAAAAATTAGAATTTCAAAATGATCTACAAATCTGAAAGTTAGGGGAACAAAACCCAGAAAGCATTTGAGGAGATCTAGTAAAACAAATGAATAGTTTATGACAGAAGTTGACTATTACAGAGTGCCAAAGATGCATAGAGCATCGGAGATGCAAAAGTCAAAAATGCAGTTTCAGTAAAACTACAATATCTCACTCATTTCTTAACAAAAATTAGAATTTCAAAATGATCTAGAAAAATTAAAGAGAGAGGAACAAATCTATGAAGGCATGTTTTATTAGATTCATTAAAATGAATAAACGGTTAATGATATAAGTTGACTGTTACAGAGTGCCAGAGATGCAGAACAGAAAAAGTCAAGAAAACTAGTTTCAGTAAAACTGAAATATCTCACATTTCTTAATGAAATCTAGAAATTCAAAATGATCTAGAAAGATGAAAGTTAGGGGAACAAAACCTAGAAATCATTTGAGGAGATCTAGTAAATTAAATGAGCAATTTATGACAGAAGTTGACTATTCCACAAGCTCTGGAGATGTTCCAGAAATACTTTATGAAGTTGCTGTGAATTCTTCCAATCTACCAACACACACTTTGAGATTTTCTAAAGGATAGATTGACTATAATTACTCCTAAATTAATGGATCTAATTATGAGTAATTATTCCATGCAAAGAATACACACTTAGTGTCATTGCATGTCTTTCTAAAAGACTGCATGTTTTGCCTTGTAATCAACAATTGTATAATCAATTAACTAAATGAATAAGTTTAGTTAACTAGATAAATAAGTTTAGTTAGCTACATGAATAAGTTCTCTACTCTAGAGAGACTCTCAATTAGAATTTAATAACCATAGTTATATATAGAGAACTATGGCGTAGAATAGAGGAAGGGAAGTTGTAAAAGAATTAGTTTGAAGGAAAGAAGAACTCTGTTATTTTCCAGTGACATGTACTTTGGATCTTGAAGGTTTTGAATAAAAGAAGTTGTTCTACAAATTTGTTGATTGCTGGAATTGATTAGTCTCTCTGGAGGAAGGAGCAAGGGCCCACTCCAACTGAAGGGCAAAGACTACATTTCTTAGTTTGTTTAGTTGCTTTGCTGTTATGCAATTCCTTTATTCAGAATTCCTTTAGCTGTTCTAGTTTTTTTATTCTAGAATTAGATCATTTGTTCAAGTTATTATTTTCCTTAAATTAGGTTTTTATTTTCAACAGATTTTAAACCTAGTTTGTTTCATGTAATTGTTGTCAATTCCCTTTTGTAGAAAGGACTGCCATGCAAGTTATTCCTTCTCCCTTTTGCATATAGCCATGGACACCACCTTGGATTGATATTTATTAAAATTAAATGATGAGGACTACAATGACCCTCATCATTTTTGGTATCATTGCCGAGGATAGGTGTCATTAGGGAGTTGTTGATCTGGTGACAATAGGTCAAAAAGAGGGGAAAATTGGTTAGATAGTCTTTTTAGGTTTATTATTTTAGAGTCTAGGTAGATAAAAGAAGTTCCTCAAGAGAGATCTGTATGCCAAAAAACCCCCAAATAGTAGATCCAAATAGTAAGGTTCTTGCATGCAAAGAAGGTGAAAAATCTTGTTGTTTTGTAATTTCAGCTCTTGTGCAGCCTCTTCAACTAGATGACCATGACTCCAATGTCCAACAAGGAAAAATGTATTTTAGGAGACATCGATGCCCTATTGCTTGCAATAGGTAACGAGTATAATGAAGAAATCTTGTCTCCACTGAAGGAGCTTGTATGACAAAGTATTATTTGGATGCCTTCAATGTCCAAGGAGGGCTTCCTGATCAGATATTTGAAGAACAACAAGGAGTTACCTCTAATCATGCATGTACCAGAATATGAGGAAGGGTTTCAAGATCTCTCCAATCAGCCCATGAATAGCAAGGAGCTGCCTCTAATCATGCTTGCACCAGAATGTAAGGAAGGGTTGCAAGATCTCTCCAATTAGCCCATGCATGTGCTAGTCATAAATTATGGAGGAGGTTGTTATTTCAAAGGAAGGTGAAGCATCAAAGTTCAAATTTCCAGTCATCTTCTTCTCATGGTTTTCCTTTTCTTTTAGAAAGTTAAATGCATGGATCCTTATTTTGAGAAAAGGAAGTTATTTTCTCCAACCAGTCAATGGTTTTGTGTAACCTATCTCTACATCACTAAGTACAGTAGATTAGGGTAGGTTTATTTTCCACAAATAAGTGCTTTGTACATGCTTTTTCTATACAATTAGCTGCTTCCAAGAACTCTTGCAGATATTTTGGCTTTCAGAAGTTGAAGACCTCTTTGCATGCATCATGCAAAATGAGTGCTAAAAAGGATGGAGAACAAACTAGTGCATGATGGTCACATGGAAGACTAAGATCGATTAAGCTAAAAACAACTCTAGAAATCCAAACAGCAACTCTGGAGCTATTAGAACAACAACTCCGGAGCTCTCAAAACAACATCTCCATATCACTCAGAACAGCAGCTCCAAAGTTCAACAGAAAATTAGCTCCAGAGATGGACAACAAGGTATCAACTCTGGAGATCAGCAGAACAATAGGTCTAAAGTTCAGCAGATCACTAACTCTAGAGATCAGCAGAGCTTTTAGAACAACTCTGGAGATCATCAGAATAGCAACTCTGGAGCATCTCCAATGCTCTTCTTAGAACATCTTTGGAGCTCTTAGAACTGCAGCTCTGGAGATCAACATAATAGTAGCTTCTGGAGATGGACAATAGGGTATCAACTCCAAAGATCATTAGAACAAATGCTCTAGAGAACACCAGATCAACAACTATAAAGCATCTCCAGAACAACTGAAATAAAAGCAAAGAGTTTAGCTCAAAAAGATGATTATGAAGTGCAAGAGGACCTGCAACCCCTTAAGTGTGGGGGAGATGATGAGACCATAAAGTGTCTCATCTTTAGTCAAATAAAAGCATATATTTTTCTCTTCATTAAATCAGTTTTGAAGTGGACTTGAGTATGGGTTTCAAGATTTTTAGCTAAATATCAAATAGACTTGTCTAAATGGAACAATCAATGCCATGCATGAGTTTATCTTGATATTACATGTTCACCTCCAGATCAGTAGTTATTTTATCAATAAAATAAAGAGAAAGTATATTTTATGTCAAGTTGCAGGGTTTTAGAGTTGCAGAGCATCGAAGATGCACAAAGCGCCGGAGATGCAGAAGTCAAAAATGTAGTTACAGTAAAACTGCAATATCTCAGTCATTTCTTAATGAAAATTAGAATTTCAAAATGATTTAGAAAGATGAAAGTTAGGGGAACAAAACCCAGAAAGAATTTGAGGAGATCAGGTAAAAAAATGAATAGTTTATGACATAAGTTGACTATTACAGAGCGTCAGAGATGCACAAAGCGCCAAAGATGCAGAAGTCAAAAATTTAATTTCAGTAAAACTGTAATATCTCACTCATTTCTTAACGAAAATTAGAATTTTAAAATGATCCAGAAAGCTTAAAGAGAGAGGAAAAAATCAATGAAGGCATTTTTATGATATTCATTAAAATGAATGAATGGTTAATGATATAAGTTGACTATTATAGAGTGCCAGAGATGCAGAACAGAAAAAGTCAAGAAAACCAGTTTCAATAAAACTGTAATATCTCTCTGATTTCTTAATGAAATTCATAAATTCAAAATGATCTAGAAATATGAAAGTTAGGGGAACAAAAAATAGAAATCATTTGAGGAGATCTAGTAAATTAAATGAGCAATTTATGATAGAAGTTGACTATTCCACAAGCTCCGGAGATGTTCCAGAAATACTTTATGAAGTTGCTGCGAATTCTTCCAATCTACCAACACGCACTCTGAGATTTTCTGAAGGATAGATTGACTATAATTACTCCTAAATTAATGGATCTAATTATGAGTAATTATTCCATGCAAAGAATACACACTTAGTGTCATTGCATGTCTTTCTAAAAGACTGCATGTTTTGCCTTGTAATCAACAATTGTATAATCAGTTAACTAAATGAATAAGTTTAGTTAACTAGATAAATAAGTTTAGTTTGCTGCATGAATAAGTTCTCTACTCTAGAGAGACTATCAATTAGAATTTAATAACCATAGTTATATATAGAGAACTATGGCGTAGAATAGAGGGAGGGAAGTTGTAAAAGAATTATTTTGAAGGAAAGAACTCTGTTATTTTCTAGCAACATGTACTTTGGATCTTGAAGGTTTTGAATAAAAGAAGTTCTACAAATTTGTTGATTGCTGGAATTGATTAGTCTCTCTGGAGGAAGGAGCAAGGGCCCACTCCAACTGAAGGGCAGAGACTACATTTCTTAGTTTGTTTAGTTGCTTTGCTATTATGCAATTCCTTTATTCAGAATTCCTTTAGTTGTTCCAATTTTTTTATTCTAGAATTAGATCAGCTGTTCAAGTTATTACTTTCCTTAAATTAGGTTGTCATTTTCAATAGATTTTAAACCTAGTTTGTTTAATGCAATTGTTGTCAATTCCCTTTTGTAGAAAGGACAGCCATGCAAGGTATTCCTTCTTCCTTTTGCATATAGCCATGGACACCGCCTTGGATTGATATTTATTAAAATTAAATGATGAGGATTACAATGACCCTCATCACTCCTCAATTCAGAAGTAGTTCTTGGGCTACTCCCATACACAGCTTGGAATGGAGATTTACCTCTGTTCCTATTAACAGAATTGTTGTAAGCAAATTCTGCCTATGGTAAAATCAAATCCCATCCCTTGGGCTTATCTCCTACTAAGCATCATAGCAGGATACCCAAACTCCTATTCACCACTTCTGTCTATCCATCAGTCTATGGATGGTGTGCTGAACTGAACTTCAAATCTATCTTCAACTTCTTCCACAATGTACTCTAGAAATAACCAACAAACTTGGTATCTTGATCTAAAACTATGCTCGTAGGTAGACCATGTAGTCTTACCACCTCCCTGAAAAATAACTCTGCAATATGAATAGCATCAGTAGTCTTCTTGCAAGGAATAAAATGGGCCATCTTTGAGAATCTGTCCACCACCACAAAAATGGAATCATGTCCTCTCTATGTCCTTGGTAAACCAAGAACAAAATCCATACTAATATCATCCCATGGCTTCTCTGGTATAGGTAATGGCTGATATAGCCCTGTATTCTGACTTGTTCCTTTTGCCATCTGACACACTCTGCAACTTTGCACAAATTTCCTCACATCTTGCTGCAATTGTGGCCAGTAATAATGTTCACCAACAATAGCAATGGTCTTATCTTTACTAAAGTGTCCAGCTAATCCTCCACTATGCTTCTCCTTAATCAGGTTCTCTCTCATGGAACTCCTCAGAATGCACAACTGGCTTCCTCTAAACAACATGCCATCTTGGATTATGAAATCCAACCATTTTACCCTATCCAAAGTAATAGGTTCCAGACAAGCTTTCCAAGCCTTTACAAAATCTAAATCTTCAAGATACAAACTTTTGAGTTCATTATACCCAACAACCTCTATCTTCATTTTTGTCAACAAATTTTTCCTTCTGCTCAAGGCATCTGCAACTCTGTTGGACTTCCCACTCCTGTGCTTCAAAACAAAAGTATAACTCTGCAAAAACTCAACCCATTTTAAGTGCCTTTGATTTAACTTCCCTTGACTATTAAGATACTATAAAGGCTGATGATCAGTATATAAAACAAACTCTTTCGGCAACAAATAATGTCTCCATTTCTTCAAAACCTGAACTATTGCATAAAACTCCTGATCATAAACATAATACTTTTTCTTGGCATCATTAATCTTCTCACTAAAATAGGCAATGGGTTTACCTTCTTGACTCAGAGCAACTCCTATACCACTACCACTAGCATCACAATCTACCTGAAATACCTTATTGAAATCTGGAAGTGCCAAAATAGGTTGTTCTATGACTTTCTGCTTCAATGTATCAAAGCTTTTGTCTACTCCTTTAGTCCATCTAAACTCTTTTCTATCCCCTCTCATTGTCTCAGTTAGGGGTGCATAAATGCTCCTAAAATTCTTGATAAAATTTCTATAAAAACTTGCCAAACCATGAAAAGATCTTACCTCGAAAGCACTCCTTGGCATAGGCCATTCAATGATAGCCCTCACCTTCTCTAGGTCTATCTTAAGACCTTCCTCTAAGACAACAAATCCCAGGTATACCAACTCCTTCTTTGTAAAACTACATTTCTTCAGATTGATCAACAACTTCTCCTCCCTCAGCTTCTCTAAAACTCTTCTGATATGCAACAAATGCTCATCCCAAGTCTTATTGAAAATCAAAATGTCATCTAAATAAACAATAACAAAACTTCCCAAAAATTCTTTCAGTACCTCGTTCATGAGCCACATGAATGTGCTCAGTGCATTGGTTAGCCCAAATGGCATGACTAACCACTCATACAAACCCTCCTTTGTCTTGAAGGCTGTCTTCCATTCATCTCCTTCTTTGATTCGAATCTGGTGATACCCACTCTTCAGATTGATCTTTATGAAGTACTTGGCTCCACTCAAACAATCTATTATGTCATCCATTCTGGGCAATGGAAATCTGTACTTGATTGTGATCTTGTTGATGGCTCAGGAATCTGTACACATCCTCCACTCTCCATCTTTCTTTGGTGCTAGTACTGCGGGTACCACACATGGACTTAGGCTCTCCCTTATTAGTCCCTTCCTTAACAGCTCATGAACTTGTCTGTTCAACTCTTCATTCTCTGTTGGAGTCATTCTATGGGCTGCCTTATTTGGCAAACTAGCTCCTAGTATCAAATCCATTTGATGACTTATCTTCCTCACTAGTGGTAAACCTTTTGGTACATTATCAGAGACAATATCTTGAAATTCTTCTAACATTTCTGAGACTTCTACTGGTACATCTTCACATTTCTCTTGACTAATCTTAGGAATCAATGCAAAGCAATGATGCTTATGCTTCATACCCTCCAAAAACTTTCTACCATCTACCAAGCAAATTCTGGAAGTACTACATACCTTTTCTTCCACCTCCTTCAAGGGCTTCAACTTATGACAGACTCCATCCTTTGTTAGGGAGTATGTGTTTGCATGGCCATCATGGACAACGTTCCTATCATACTGCCACAGCCTCCCCAATAACATATGACAAGCAGCGATCGATATGATGTCACATAGAACCTCATCATGGTAGTCACCAATCTTGAACTTCACTAAACATTGCTCATTGACCAAAGCTCTATGGTCTTTCTGCAATGATGCAATCCGGTATGGATGCAGAAACTTTCTTCTTGTCAACTTCAAGTTGTCAACCATCTCCTCTGAAACAAGATTATTAGTGCCTCCACTTTCAATAATAATATCACAACACTTACCTTTACATTTGCACCTTGTGCAGAATAAACTCTTCCTTTGATTGGGTTCTTTCTCCTCATTCAACAAAGTTCTTCTAACAACTAGGGTTTCTCTCCTTTCTACATCTTCGAAGTGCTCAAACTGTGCATGTTCATCCACATGTGCAACTCGTGCATTACCTTCAGGTCTTCTATTCATCATTCCTTGATGTTGTGGACAATCGTATGCTCGATGCCCTTCTTCTCCACATTGGAAACATGTTCCTTTGAAACCTCCTCTTCCAGGTCCTTGCCCAGGTCTACCTCTTCCTCTCCCTCTGTGTTCACCATTATTCTAGTCATGAGGGTGATAGGTATTATCTCCTCTTTGATTTTGACTGGTTCCAGCTTCTTCACCTTTCTTTGGATCTTCATTTCGGCCTCCATAGGGTCTTCCACCAGTCTTTCCGCCTTGACCTTTTCCCCTTTGCTTGCTTTCAAATCTCTTATTCAGCTTCTCTTCCACCTTTAGGGAAAACTAGTATGCATCTTCTATGGTAGTCATTCTGACTAGGCTTAACTCTTCTTGAATACTTGGCCTTAACCCATTAATGTAACAGGCTACCTTCTCCTTGTTGGCCTCTCCATGGCCTATCCTGATAGTGATCTTATAAAAATCTTCTATATACTCCTTAATAGACTTGTTACCTTGCTTCAATCCTTGCAGCTTCTTCAGCAACTCCATCTCATAGTCCATAGGAATGAACTGCTTCTTCAATTTCTCCACCATCCGATCCCATCTAGTAATCTTTGCTTTTCCTCTTCTATTTCTCTCTAACTGGACCTCCTTCCACCAAATACTAGCATGGCCCTTCAACTTTGTCTTTGCAAACTTGTCCCGTTCGGGGTCTTCCACATCTTCACACTCAAAATACTCCTCCATATCATTGATCCAATCACTAAGTTGTTCCAGATTCAAATCTCTAGAATAGGTAGAAACTTTGATCTTGGGCCTCTTTTCGATCTTTGAAATGGCCCTCAACAACCTAACTTCTGCAGGATCTCTCGCAACTTCTTGTTCTTCCTCAGATAGCTCTTCTTCAGCTTCATCTTCACTTTCCTCTCTGCTTCTCAGCTTGAACCCTCTCCGCAGCTCCTCTTGAAATACATCAATTTGTCTTTGCACAACTCTAAAACCCTCTTCTGTCAGAGCATTCCTCCCACCATGGTTTCTTCGTGGAGGCATCTTGATCTTTGCAGCAAACCCACAACCTCACATCTTGGTGCAAACTACCTCACAGTCAGCAATCTGTCTACACACTTAGGAACCCTTGCTCTAATACCACTTGATGAAGGAGGTAAATCATAAAACACACAAGAATAGAAATTGCACACAGAAAATAGAATGATATTTTATTAATATGGGCAAAACATTACATTACAGAAGCTTAAACACAATCAGAGGATGAATCCCCTACAGGCTACAACACATTACAACTCCCTCTCTCAATACTCTATAATCTTCAGCCTTCTGTAATTCCCAAATCAACTAGGGTTTCTAATTTCCCTGCCTTTCTTGACTCTACACCTTCCCCCTTAACTCTAATGCCCTAAGGGTTCACAAAAATGGTTATATATAGCCCTTTTTGGCGACCACTAGCTTAATTTCAAAATTTGCATCTCCCTCAAAAAATAAGTCAACCTTGCGGGGCCATAACTTTCAATCCAACCGTTGGATTTTAAATTATAATACCTTTTCGGAAAGCTCTCGAAAAGACGATGGTGCACAAGCAATACCGATGGGTAGATTGCTTGGGTTTCCCACCAAATTTCGGGCCCATCCGGAGCCTCTAAGTGCCTCAAATTTGACTTCAAATTTTTCAATACGATTTTTAGAATTTGAAATTTTAATTTCTCACAAATGACAAATGACATTGAAGTGATTTCTTCACCATTAGCTTCAATTCACCATTCTGGAGGTTTGTGTAAGATTTTGTATCCAACCGTGCACAAATGCCAATTTCTAAAAATAGTAAACCTACCAAATTTAGCCCTTATTGAAAAGAAATAACACATTTTTTATTTTTTTTGGTTGATGCAAGATTGCTCTTACACCCTGGATGCTCCTGCATCACTTCCCTGCCATCTTGGGTTTTGGCTTTTGTTATGGCATGCTTGTGAGACTGTAATTTAGCTTTGATCGCATCCAGCTTACCCTTTCTACTGTTCAAAGTCTCATTGTAAGTTTCCACCTTGACCTTGATCCTCATGATCTTATTCATCACCTCTTTGATCAGGTGGGTGAGGGGGTCATCAGCTACCGGCTGGAAATTATCATGCAGGGCTTTGATGACAAAGTCTGCATCTTGGTTTTCTATCTTTCCTTCTACTTTCCCTTCTAATGTTTCAAGGATCTCTAATTCGTGTGCCATCATACTGTGTAGCTTTATACTAATATCCCTGAGCTTGCCACTGCATTTCTTTAGGATATCACATTTGAACCTGATATCCTCATACCATATGTCTATCGGTAGGGCGGTGTTATTATTCAATACTTGATTGTTTATTAGGATTTGAGGATCAATCCTCTTCATGTCACTCAATGTAGTTAGGTCCTTTTCCAATTGGAATGATCATCTTCCTCTTTCATTTTGCATTTTATCTACTATTCTCTTCAAAATGCTTAAAGAATTCCACCTCTATAAAGAGGTTCTCACTACATCCTCAGCTCCTATGAGGGTTGACAGCATCCACTTCTCCATGATCATGGCTTCATGCTTCATGACGTCCAATTTGGTGACCTCCTCCTGGGATATGACAGTCAATGGGACTGCCGGATCCACTAGTGTACTATTAGGGTTAATCAACCCTTTTATATATGAATGCAACTAGCCAATGTGCTCCTTATGCTATTTATTTTTCTCTTTCTCCTTCTTTACCCTTTGGGTCAAAGAATCAATGATGTCCTTCCCTTCTTGACCTTCTTGGTCCTCATTAGAAAAACCCAAATCAACAGTTGTGATTTGGAACTCTTCAAGGGTGACCTTGCCCTTCTCTTTCTCTATAGTGGGAAGTGCTACTTGGGCAGTCCTTCTACCTGTAGTAGGATCTCTTCTAATAGCCGATGTCAATCTGGCTTTCCTCTTTGGCTTCATTATTGTTTTTGCAAACAGGGTAGAAACATCAAATTCTTGAATTTCAAAGCCTTGTTCCGTACCTACTTATTTCTCCAGCCACTGAGGCACTTCATTTTTGGATCCCTGACGTCCTTTGTCATCATCATGTCTGCCATGATCTCCAGTATCTGCCTCTATTCTCGGTGGAGAAGGCAACTTCCTAGTTTCTTCCTCATGGAGTTCCTCATGAGGGGGATCTTGTTGCATCTCTTCTTGCTGAGGGGCCTCTTTCTGTGGGAGAAGATCCTATGGAATGTCCACATGATGATCCTACACTTGATCCTGCACTCGCTCTTTCTGTGTTTCATCCACTTTAGTGTTTTCCTCATTTTGAGGCATGTTGACATCTATGGCTATTTGTGTGTTTGGCCTTGGTGCATCACCCTGATCTTGGGTCACATTTTGTTCCGTATCTAATGCATCGATGTTTTGTGTCTTAAGGTCCTCATGACCTAATTTATCTTTTTCTCTTGTATCTCCTTGAGTCTAAGCAGCATCATCACCTGATGTATCTTTATCACCCTCGCCCTTTTGTTGGACTTCCACTATCTTTGGCTTAGCGGGTATCTCATGCTATTACTGGCTCATATCTGACGCATTTCTCTCTTCTCCTGCCTACTTGGCTACTTTAATTTTCTCTGTTACATCAGGTGCACCTACTTTGTCTTTGGGGCTCACATCCTCCCTATATGTCAAATCTATAACTACATGGCTAGTCACCTGATCGACCAATTTGTCAAGCTCGATTTGTTGGGCTGCCCTCTCTGGGCTACTTTCTTTTTCTTCCTCAACTATTCGTTTCACCTCCTCCAATACCACCATCTATGCTAATGGGGTCCCGTGTGGAGTCATGCAGGTACTGGAGGCAAACGTTTCCATCCTTTGAGAGGCTACATTCTACACTACTTCATCATCTAATAGGTCCATGGTGTCTTCCAAGGAGAAAGGACCACCCTGACCTGCTTTGAAAGTCTCTTTTGTATGTTTCTCTGCTCTCTCTATCTTAAATTTGATTATGGTGGGCAGTGGCACATCATGTTGCATCTCCTTCCTAAACACTTCACCACCAGCTCCTCTCAATATTATAGGATCAGCCCTGATATCACCCTGCATAGATGTTCTTTGCTTCTTAAGTGGTGATGTCAGGGGCGTCACCCTCCTCTTCCTACTGACCATCATCGGGTCATCACCTACAAGCTCTTTATCTACTGGCTCTTCTTCAAATAGGATATCTTCTTCTACCTCATGTTGTGAGGTTTGGCCTTCCTCCCGTACTTCTGTGATTTCTACATCTGGCCTCAGGATCCTCTTTGTCTTTGGTTTGTCCATCAGAGGTGGTGCAGATGAGGTGGATGCTTGTCCTGATGTTGATGCACCTGCAGCTGGTATGACAATTCTTTCAATTATCACCCCCTTAGGCGCATCATCGGTTTTCTTTCCTCTAGGGGGACCCTTCCTCTGTTTCTAGGTGGGTAGTCTCTCTCCATTGGATTTCCTTTTCTCATTGAGGAAGTCATCATACTCCTCATCAGTTAGTTCTTGCCTTTTCCTCTTGGCATCAACAGTAAGGGCTACACCCTTTTTCTTCAATCTATTTATCTATTCATCTACCCAAGCTTGGGTTAACTACAGCACCCCACCTGTAAATTGATCCAAGCAAATATCTTCTGGCTATGTTAGATCAAGGGCTGAGATGGTGTCATTATACACCTTCTTGTCTTCATATTCATTTGACATCATTTTCCCATCATCTTTCTTCAGTTGTGCTGGCACTGGGATGCAGTCATATGTCCTTATCTACTTCAAAGTGAGCCTTTGGTATTTTCTTCTTCTCACCTCAGCTTCATCCTCACAATCTATCCAGAAATCCTTCAGATGCTTCTAATGTATAGGTTTCCCCATTATTTTCTGCATCCTGCCATAGGGGTCATAAGATCTAGCCAATGGAAATGGTTGCAGATACATCAGTTTTAGACCTCCCATGACATGCTCTATGCTTTGTGAATCTGAGCACATATACCAGCCCATAGACACTAGAAATAGTACTGGAGGTATCTTCTTTTGTGCTTTATATGCCTCCACTATTGTAGACACTTGTCTAAGAAACTCCATTAGGAACACCCCATCAGTAGGGTACCTTGGTAGCATAAGGGGTTGTTCTTCAAACCCTTTTATTCTTATATATGAAAATGTGGCATACTGGATGAACCAAGTCCCATGTCTATAAACAACTTCTTGAGCCTCCATGCTCAGTCTCTTGGTTCTATCTTCCTCCATTGTTCTGACTAGATGCATAGAGAATGCATCATTCACTAATTTATAATCTAGGAGGTAGTTCTTTCTCTGTATCTGAGGATAGTGATCCCATATGTGGGCATCATCTACACCACTGTTAACCTTACTATTGTGTGGTTACACAACACACCCCATTTTGACATGACAAAATAGGGACACAACTTTTGTTTGGCTTTGCTTTTGTTTTCTGCTTGCTGGCGGTCTGGTAAAAGTAAGATAGTGCAGATGATCCTGCATAGTGGGACTAAGTAAGTCATCATGATGAGGTCATTTTTTTTTCAAAGTTAAATTTTCATGTCAATGACCTCATGGGTGGATAGAACACAACATTTCATGTAGGTTTGCCTTTTGAATCACCCTAATATTCATTAGGGAACGAAAGTTATGATGAGTCAAAGATCTGGTCAAACCTGATATTCTGGGGTGGAGGATCATATTTCTCAATATCAGTCATCTTACAAAAGATCACCCCGATCAAAATTATCACCCGATAAAATCATTTGCTCTGAACATCCGGACGTCAAATTTATGTGATAACGATACTTACCCATAGAACAACATCATGTATTTTGCAGGACTCATATTCCTGAACATCACCCGATATTCATAATATCACCCTGATATTTGAAATATCCGCCTATCGCAAAATAGCACCCCGAACCAATGTCCTGTTGATGTCATCCAAACTTGATAATTGAAGAAATAAACATACCAATGACGTCACCATCCTTTTTACCTTGTGGAGGTATATTTCCAAACATGACCCTTCCTACATAACATGATGATGACGTAATAATGTGACAACGATGAACCAAGTCTTTATCCTATTGACGTCACCCTGATATTTCAACAAGAGGTCACTTTAGTCTAGGGGGTGATATTATAAACATCACCAGACATTTAGAACCTCCCCTGATATTTTGAATATCTACTCGATATTCTCAACCCAACCCGATGTTTTGACATTGGTCTTTCTACCTAAAGTGGATGATCATATTATACCAAAGGGGTTATATTCCCAATATCACCCGATATTCAAAATATCACCCTATCCTATGAAGATCACCCCGCACCTTGCCGCCATAACATTAAATGCACTCAGATATGGTAGGTGGTTCCCACCTATTACGAACCCGATACATACACTTGGTAGGATCCAGAAGTTTCGTACGAGAAAATCGGAGGTTACATTTAATTCACCCTAATTTGTCCTAATTTACCTGAGTGGAGAGGTTAAAAGTGATTTACAGATTCATTTCATACTTACCTTGCGATAAAACATTTTTTTACAGTGCTCTGAGCTTACAAATCCTCCTAAGGCCACCTGTGGACACATAGAGCTTGAATCAGAATGGGATACTAGAGCACTATTGGTAATTGAGTCCCTTTCATAGATATCAGCATAATTAAGAAGATAAGTGCATCAAGTAAGTAATTGAAACCCTCTGGTTGTCATATTCTACATATCCAGGTATCATGAGGTCTTCTGGTTTGAAATTTCAAGTTATGCATGTCAGGATAAATGAAGTGTGGAAAGAATAGTAGTATGCATGATGAATAATGAATACGTAATGTATATGCATGCTTGTATATGTATCAATTGTAAGACCAGGTTGTGTTAATTGCAGGCATCCATGGCGGATAGACGGCTGGCTAAGTCAGAGGCAGAATTCCTGAAGCTGATGTTTGCTCATCCTGATGGTGTTCAATTAAAATACGGTGCCATTACAGACACACACCAAGGGAATACAGATTTGGCTGCCTGGTTAGTCAAAATGAATGATGAAAAGAGTAGCAGCACCTTGCTGGATGCAGTCTTTGTATCAGGAATGTGGAGTGCAGCTGGTTTCCCATATTCTATGGAAACCCCTGAGCTGGTTATTGAATGTGCAAGGAATTATAACCCACAGACCAGGAGGGTAGAGAAACATGGCAGAATATATGCTAATCTGTCAATCAAGGGTATTGCTACTACATTTGGTTTGCCAATGGGCAAGAAGGTTGCCAACATAGACCTGAAGAAGTCGGAAGTAGAGTACAAGAATAATAAGAAGTCTACTAGGAAGAAGATGTATCAATGGAGGGTGAAGAATAGTCCCTATTCGACAGCAGCTAAACTTCCTGTACATTTATATAAGTATGACTTTGATGATGAGTACCAATACATGATATTCCTGCTCAACAGAGTGACATGCCAACTTGATGCTAGAAGTTTCAAAGATTGGATGTATGCAGTCATCCTAATGTGCCTATACACAGATAGCAAGCCAATGTGGGCTAAAATGATAAGTGATGCTCTAGATGAGTAGTTGATGAATCTGGGAGGTCTGGATTGTTCCTTCTACAGGACATCCTATATAGTTTATTGATGTGCCTATAGGGGTACATTTGATGCCTTGATCATAGATGGAAAAATTGGAGGCACAACCAATGATGCACACATATGGTATCATCATCCCCAGCTGCAAAGGGTAAATTACCTCCAGGATTATAAATCAGTGAATGATGCATTCTCTATGCATCTAGTAAGGACCATGGAGGAAGACAAAACTAAGAGACTGAGTATGGAAGCTCAAGTGGTAATATACAGGCAAGGGGCCTGGTTCATTCAGTTTGCAACTTTTTCATACATTAGAATTGAAGGATTTACAGAGCATCCTCTCATGCTCCCAAGATATCCAACTAATGCTGTAGTATTAATGGAGTTCATGAGATAGGTTGAAACAATACTAGATGCTTATAAAGCTAATAACAAGCTTCCCCTAGTATTGTTTCTAGTAACAATGGACTGGTATATGTGCCCAGATAGTGAAAGTATTAAGAAAGCCATAGCTGGCTTAACAATGATGAATTTCTAGCCATTTCCATTAACAAGATCATATGATCCTTATGGAAGGATGCTGAAGATCATGGGACAGCCCATTCACCAAAGGAATCTTGAAGATTTTTCGGCGGATTATGAAGATGAAGCTGAAGCCAGACGAAGAAGATACCAAAGGTTAACACTTAATCAAATTAGAACCTTTGGTTGTGTCTCCATCCCAGCACAACTAAAGAAAGATGATGGAATGATAATGGCTGATGAATATGAAGAGAAAAAAGATATATAATGATACCATCTCTGTGCCAGATCTCACTATACAGGAGGATATCTCCTTAGATCCATTCACAGGGAGGATATTACATCTAACCCAAGCTTGGGTGGATGAGTAGATAAATATACTAAAGAAGAAAGGAGTGGTCATCACTGTTGATAATAAGAAGAAGAGACAGGAAGTTCCTGAGGGTGAATTTGATGATTTCCTGGTTGAGAAGAGGAAATCCAAAGGAGAGAAGGCACCACCTCCTGAAAAAAGCAAGAGGTCTTCAAGAGGTAAGAAGACTGATCCTAAACCCAAAGGGGTTATAGTGAAAAGAGTGATAGTGCCTTTTGAAGATGCATCAAGATCTGGACAAGCATCAGCATCATCAGCACAACCTCCTCAGGATAAACAAAAAGCCAAACAAATCCAGAGGCCAATTGCACAGACTACTATTGCATATGAGGAAGATCAAGCCTCACAGAAGAATAAAGAGAAGGATATTCCTCTTGAAGAAGAGGAGGGTCCCATATCCTTCACAAGGAAAAGAAAAGCACCTCAGGTGATAGCAACTACACCTAAGAAACCAAGGACTTCTATGAGGGGTGAAATAAGACAAACTCCCATAATGTTGATGGGAGCAGGTGGGGAAGTGTTTAAGAAGGAATTGCAACATAATGTTCCACTTCCCACCATTGTGAAATTTAAAACTGAAGAAGCAGAGGAACAATTGAAAGAAACCTCCAAAGTACTTCAAAGTGGTCAAGTTTCATTAGATGAGACGGTTGACTTATCTGATGATGAGGTGGTGAAGGATGTAACTTCACAAGGAATGGAAACCCTTGCTGCTAGCACTCGGATAACTCCTCATGGAACTCCATCAGTACAAATAGTGTTAGAGGAGATGAAGCAAGTGGAACTAGGGAAAGAGAAGAGCCCAAAAAAGGTAGACCAGGAGATGGGGCTGGATACCTTAGTTGAACAAGTAACAAGTCCTGCGGTAATTGATCTCACCTATAGACAGGATGCAAGTCCTGAAAATCAAGGAGGTACACAAGATACAGAAGAAAATATTGAGAAAGTAAAAATGGCAGAGATAGAAAGCCATACATTGGATATGGGTGAGCAACAACAAAAGGAAGTACCTGTTGGGCCCAAAATAGTAGACGTCCCACCAAAAGACAAGGAAGATAAAGAAATATCAGGTCCTGAGGACCATAAGGCTCAAGAAGTAATTGTTACAGCTGCAGAACAAATTACAGTTGCAGATTAGCTGGAAGAGCCTAAGGTAGATATAGTAATATCTATAGAAACTAATATGCCTCATGATGAGGAAATCACTAAGGTAGATGAGACAATCGTGGAGGAAGCAAAAGATCAAGATCAGGATAAACATGAAGATGATCAACAGGATCACCCTCCAGAAAAAGAAGGTCCTCAACATGAGGATATACCCAAAGATCACCCTCATGAGGAGCATCATGAGGAAGAAATAAGGAGATCACCATCACCATCGCACATGATGGTAGATACCGGAGATCAAGTTGATCATGATGATGATGATGAAGACCAACAACTAAAGGATCAAGTTCCTTCATGGCTCGAGAAAGAAATTGGTGCAGAACCAGGTATAGAGGCACAAGAATTTGATGTGTCTACATTGTTTTTAGAAACATTAATAAAGCCTAAGAGGAAGGCAAGATTAACTTCTGCAATAAGAAGGGATCCTAATACAGGCAGGAGAACAGCCCAGGTAGCTATTCCTACAGTTGATAAAGAAAAGGGCAAGATCGCTCTGGATGAGTTCCAGATGACTACAGTTGATCTTGGATTTGCTAATGAGGACCAAGAGGGCCAAGAAGGTAAGGACATTATTGATTCATTGACTCAAAGAGTTAAAAGAGAGAAAGAGAAGAATAAGCATCATAAAGAGCACATTGCTCAGCTGCATGCATATATAAGAGGGTTAATTAACCCTGATGATACATCCAGTGATCATGCAATCCCATTGACTGTTATTTCTCAAGAGGAGGTCAACAAGTTGAACCTCATGAAGCATGAATCAATAATAATGTTGAAATGGATGTCGTCTGCGCTCGATGGAGTTGAAGAAGTGGCAAAGGCCTCTTTGAAGAGGTGGAAGTCTTTGGGCACCTCTAGGAGAAAAGTAGATAAACTGCAAATGGAGGTCAGCAGGAGGTCATTTCAATTGGAAAAGGTCATGAACATTTTGGATGAAATGATGAGGATTGATCCACAGATCCTAATAAAGAATCAGGTACTGAATAATAACATGGCCCTGTTGATTGGTATCTGGAATAAGGATGTTAGATTTGAATGTGATGTGCTTAAAAGATGCAATAATAAACTAAGGAATATCAACATGAAGCTACATGATATGATGTCCCATGAGGCAGAAGTTTTGGAAACATTAGAAGGAGATGCAGAAGGAAAAATTGAAAATCAAGATGAAGAGTTTGTCATCAAAGCTCTACATAGTAATTTCCAGCTAGTTGCTGAAGACCCTCTCAAACACCTGACAGAAGAAGTGCTGGATAAAGTAATGAGAATAAAGGTCAAGGTGGAAGATTATAATGAAACATCCAGCAGCAGGAGGAATAAGTTGGAATCTCTCCAGAACAAGTATCAGGTGCATAAACATGTCATCACCAAAGCGAGAACTCAGGATGGTAGAGAATTGGAGAAAATAGTGCAAGCATATGAGAATATCAGGACAGCTATGCAGGTCCATATTCAAAAGGACAATCATGATGATGATGAAGATAGCGAGAGCGGTGAAAGTCATGATGATGACAAAGAACTTGATGAGGATGCTTCATAAAGGGAATATATGCATCAGATACTTATAGAAGTATAAGTTGTCTAGATGGTTGCCAGCTGGCAACCTGTGCCATGTGGAAATGTTGACAAGGTCAAAGAGAAATGTGAACCGTAGATTTTAATAGATAAATCTTGATCATATATCAATTGTAACCACTCCCTCATCTTGTTCTATAAAAGGTGCAGGGATGCCTCATTTTAAAACATTTAAAACTTAATTGAAATCTGTTTGCTGAAGTATTCAGGGCTTATTTCAAAGTTGTTGTATACATATATGTTCTTGCATACTTAATGAATGAGAAGACTATTTTGATTACAATCCATCATAAATCCTGAGTAATCAGTGTATGAATTCTGGATATATGCTTTGATTTGCTACGTCCCTTGGAGTGCATATCAGTTTGCATGTCTTGTCTTCATACCTTTCCTTTGAAGTTAGCATCGACTGTATCTAGCTGTGGAATGTCCTGGTGAACATATGGTTTGATTTCTCCTCTTCATGACTGTATCTAATGTATATGTGGTTCAATAGCTGAAGGTTCAACACTAATTTGAAGTATTTCTTTCAGTTTCTTTCAATTTCAGAGCATTTCATCATCTTAATTGCAAATAATTGACAATCATAAGCAAATATTACAAATATGCAGACATCCCGTAGATAAATGAACATATTCAGCATATTTGAAGTTAAAGCATGTCAAAATGACAAATATCATGCAAAGATTTAAAGATAGACACAATATTTGAAGTATATCTTGTGTAGAAATAACTATCTGTGTAGTATCATTACAGGAAACATTATCTTACTGATGAGATCTACATAAGGCCCCAAAATGGAAACAGCAACACACATCAACCTCTGAGTAACATCAGAAGATTAAGACCTAATCAATGGAGACTTGAGATCATGAATTCTCTAAATTCATCATATATTTCAAGATGAGTAAAGGTTAATGTGTACTTTTATTCTATGTTTGTTTATGACTAACATCATGATCAACACTTACCCACTATAGTTAGGGCATCAAATGTTCCCCTGTAAGCACATGAGTACACAACATATGATGTCATATGGAATGAGCATTCCTGACCTCCCAGGTTCCTCATCTCTTCATCCAATGCATCATTGATGACCTTGGCCCATAATGGCTTGTTATCTATATAAAGGACCATCTAGATGATTCCAAACATCTAATTCTTAAAATTTCAAGCATGAGGCTGACTTGTCATCCTATTGAGCAGGGCAATCATGTGCTGGTACTCATCATCAAAATCAAATTTATACAAGTGTACAGGCAATTTAGCTGAGGCAGTGTAGGTGCTGCTCTTTGACCTCCACTGATACATCCTCTTCCTTGCATTCTTCATATTGTTATTATACTCTGTCTCTAGTCTATGTAGATCCACACTGACCACCCTCTTTCCTACTGGCAGATTGAAAGTAGATGTGATGCCCTTAATTGAAAAGTTAGCATATACCTTTCCATGCTTCTCCACCCGCCTTGTCTGAGGGTTGTAGTTCTGGGCACATTCCACTACCAGCTCTGGGGTGTCCATGGCATATGGGAATCTGGCAACATGTCACATTCCTAAAACATCTATTGCATCCAGAAGGGTATTGTCTTTATCATGATCTATTCTGGATGACCATACTGCTAGATCTGTATCTCCTTGGTGAGTGTCACCAATGACACCATACTTGAATTGGACCCCTTCGTGCTGAAAAAACATGGGCTTAAGAAATTCTGCATTAGACTTGTTCCATCTAAGATTTGCCATGGATTCCTGCAATAAACATGCCTTGTCTTACCATATGATACCCATATGTATTCATTCAACATTATATCTCTACGACATCATGCATATTCTATTCATTACTCTTTACTTCATTATGATATGCATGTTTACAGATTCAAACCACAAGAAGGAACATACTACCTGAATATGCATATAATGACAACATGAGGGTTTTTAATTACTTACCTAATAATGCTTTCCTCCTGGGTTAGATGGGTAATTATGGAAAAGGGCTGCAGATGCTGATGATCACCTGCTTCGTTACGCTGGAAGATTCAGTCCGTTCACAGGTAGCTCGTATGAGGGTTTGACTTCTCTACTCTGTAATTTCTTGCTTTTTCACAAGGTAAATGAAAATAACTTTGGAAAGTTACCTTTAAACACATCCATAGGGAAAATTAGGGTAAAACTATGTTGGGATGGCCTAGTCCATCGATCTTCTGCAGAGAATCCATGGATGATGCCATGTGTTTGAATTGTATTCGTAATCGGTGGGAATCCATCTACCTCACTTATGTCCATTTAATCTTAGGAAACAGGGAGGGTGATCTTTGAAAGATCAGGTGATATTCAGAATATGACCCCCTCTAGATAAAATGACCTTCCACCTTTGAGCGGCAAAATTAGTGCAAAAGAATCGGGTGATGTGGTCAACATTGACCATATGTAAATTGGGTCATGAATTTAAGATCAGGGGATGTTCAAAATATGACCCCACAAATAAAATGACCCCCCTTTAGAAAGATCAGGATGATGTCACCGTGTCTATGACTTTGTTTAAATGTTGTGTTGTAATGACGTCACCATCATGTTATTGAATATGGTGGGGCATCAGATATATAGCTCCGCGAGGTAAAAATGGAATGATGATGTCATCATCAGGGTGATATTCTTTGTTCATTGGGTTTGGATGACATCATTGTCATATTGGCATAGGGTGATATTTTGTGATGAGGGTGATATTTGTAAGATGACGGATATTAAAATATGACCCCTCTGCAAAATATGTGAAGTTGTTTGACGGGTAGATAACAGCCACTACGTAAAATTGACGTTCGGACTTCACGGACCAAGTGATTATCAGATGATCAACTCATATCAGGGTGATCTTATATAATGTGACTGATGTTTGAAATATGACCCCCCTCCTCAGAATATCAGGTTTGACTGAAACTTTAACTTAACATAACTTTCTCCCCTTAGAGAATTTCGGGGTGATCCAAAAGGCAAACTTGCTTGGAATTTCGTACACTTTCTAACCATGAGGTTAATGATGTGAAATACTAACTTTGGAAACTAACCTCATCATGGTGACCTATCTACCCCCTACAAGGTTAACTGCATGACTTAATTTTACTAGACTGCCCAAAGCAACAAAAAAAAGGGGTCCCTGTTTTGTCAAGTCAAAATGGGGCATGTTGTGTAACCACACAACAACTTGCCACCAAAGAACATAACTAAATTCCAATGATTCAAGTGATGTGATCACATTCTAACCTAGTATTTTAACTCCTTCTAAGTACAAGTATTATAATCTTTCTGAATGATAAGGTTTTCATCATGGCAACAATGCTGACAAAGGATTGTGTGTGTGCATATGATTAATTATCCTCATCTTGAAAGTAAGTTGAAAACATGAGTAACTGATGTTAAGCTACATAGTTTCAGAGCATCCCTCATAGCCAACCTAGATAGAGCCTTGCTGCCAGTAGGCATCCATAGCCTCGGCAAGGTTATCTATATAATCCTCCTAAGTAGAGCCCCACTGCCAGCAAATGTCTATAGCTCCGGTAGAGTTACTTAGATGGCCTAGGTTTTATTTCTTTTTGGATTTTCAATATTTATTCTCTCTATTCACATGATATCATCATGTAAGCTTAATGTACAAGGCATGGTCACTTGCTGCTTTAGGTTGGAGATTGCATTGGTAGCAAGGGAGTCCCTTTAGATTTTTCACTTAACACCTATACTTATGTGTTCCACAAACCCAAGGCTTTTAGGTGAGTCATTGTGAAAGAATCACTTTGGTCAAGAAAAGGCACCTTGATGAAAAGATATCACAGACCTAATCACCAACACTTCCCAAAATGAGTCATAACCTATATAGGAATTTGTTCTCATCACTTGAATCTTAACAATTTGGTTATTTTCTTAGGGTGATGAGCTGCATCATCCTAACTAACTAAAACAAAACTCAACAAGCAAACAAACAAAAACAAAACAAAATTGTACAAACAACTATACAAATATGCACACTATGAAACACATGACTTGCATGACACTATTTCAGGCTTGAAAATAATGCTTGAGAAACTGTCCATTAACTGGTAATGGAACATCCTCACCGGTCAAGGTCTTAAGCCTATAGGTGTTGTCTCCTAAAATTTCTGAAACTTGAAATGGACCTATCCAAAGTTTATCAAATTTACAATGATCTCCTTTCCTTTCATGTGCTTTGTCCCATATAAGGACCAAATCTAAGATTCTAAAGGCCTTAACTCTAGCTCTTTTGTCAAACCAATGCTTGACAACAGCCTGATGTTTAGCAAATTGGTCAATTGCTTAATTCCTTTTTTCTTCTAGGTGCATCAACTGAAGCAACCTGACTTCTTGTTTGTTATCTATGCCTATATACTCTTGTGCAAACTGTAGTGTGGGGATCTTTAGGTTAACAGGGAGGATGGGATCCACCCCATATACTAGGTGAAAAGGAGAATTTCCTAATGCAGTCTTCATCCTGGTTCTATCTACCCACAAGGCATATTTCAATAGGGTGTTCCACTCCCTTGGGTTTTTTTCTATCAATTTCTTTAGGATGTTCAATAAATTCTTATTTGTGGATTCTGCTAATCCATTCCCTTAGGGATAGTAATTTGAGGAAAATTTCAAGATAATTCCATGATCAAAAGCCCAAATTGATAATCTTATTGAAGCAAAGGTAGACCCATTATCACATACTAAAGCATATGGAACTCCATACCTGGTTACTATATTACTTTCCAAAAACTTGATTACATCCTTAGCATTGTATGTCTTGCTACTAATAGCTTTAGTCCACTTGGTACAATAATCAGTGATAGTCAAAACATACCTGTGGCCTGAAGATGATGGAGGGTTAATAGGTCCTATGAAATCCATTCCCCATTGAGCAAATGGGTGCATCTCCATCATTGGTTGTAAAGGCTGAGCAACATATCTTTCTCTATTTGCAGTAACCTGACACATATGACAACATTTGATGTGTTTAGCAATATCTTTAAAAATAGTGGGCCAGTAATACCCTGCCCTGAGGATAGCATGAGCAGTAGCTAAGGATGATCCATGTGTAGTTCCAAACTTGTCATGTAATTCTGCTAGCACTTTATCTGCTTCATATCTTTGTAGGCATCTAAGATATATTCCCTCATAATTCTTCTTGAAAAGGACCCCTCCTTTTATCATGTATTTCTATGATCTTATCTTTAAGGCTCTCCTCTGTGAGGCCTGCAATCTTGGAGGACATCTTCTAGTAATCAAGATGTGCCTGATGTCTGAATACCATTCTCCATCTTCCTTTGTATTTATGACTTGCTGCTGGTTCATGATGTTAGGATCAATTTTAGATATCATCTGACTTAATGCTTGTCCTCTCACTAATTTCATGGGTGATATGTCCATATCATACTCTTGGAGGACAGTAATCCATTTAACTCTCTTCTCACCTGGTTCACTTTGTATTAAAAGCATCTTTACTGCTGCATCTGGTACTACATCAATCACTTTACTTCTTAAGATGTAATGTTTGAACTTCTTGACTACTCAAACTAGAGCAAGTGCTTGTCTTTCAACATCCATGTATCTGAGTTCTGCATCCTTGAAAGGACAACTCATGAAGGCTATAGGCTTTTCTTCTTTAGCCTCATTTCTCTGTGTTAATACTGTTACAGATGTATGCTCTGAAGCAAATGAGTAAATGTAAAAATCCTTGGTATAATCTGGACTAATTAGAACAGGAGAATTAGATATGGCTTTCTTGATATCTTCAAAAGCTACTCTAGCTTTAGGTGTCCACTAAATTTTGGCATCCTTTTTTAGCATGGCATTCAATGGTCTGACAATTTCTGCAAAGCTAGTAATAAACTTTCTAACAAAATTAATCTTACCAAAGTAAGATTTGAGCTCCTTCTTACTTCTAGGAAGTTGTATCTTCATAATTGATTCTACTCTCTTAGGGTCAATGATAATCCAATTCTCTATTATAAGGTGACCTAATAACTTCCCTGTGGTTACCCCAAATATGCATTTCTTAGGTTTTAGGGATATTTCGTAATGTTCACATTTCTTTAGTACCTTCCTGAGGTCTTCTACATGATTCCCTCTCTCTTTAGAGAAAACTGTCAAGTCATCTATGTATATGACTATGCACTTAGCAATCAGCCCTCTGAAGGCTATATCCATCACTCACTGAAACGTTGCTCCAATGTTTATCAATCCAAAAGGCATGCGCCTATAGGCAAAAATTCCCCACTTTGTGGTGAATGCAGTCTTCAATCTATCTATCTTCTCTACCATCACTTGGTTGTAACCTAAAAAACCATCTAGAAATGACATCATCTTTGCACCATTTACAATCTGTAAGACCTCATCTAGAGAAGGCAAAGGATAGTTATCCTTTTCAGAAGCCCTATTTAAATTTTTTAAGTCTACACGCAATCTGATGTCACCATTCTTCTTTCTTACTGGGACCAAGTTGGCCACCTATGTGGAATGTCTCACAGGAAATATGATCCTGGCATTAAGCAATTTCTTAACTTCTTCAAAAATGATGGGCTCCAGCAAGGTGTTGACAGGTCTCTATTTCTGCCTAAAAGGCTTAACATCTGGCTTCAGAGGTATAGTATGAGTGATGATTGATGTATCGTAAGTTTTCAACTCATCTCATGTCTAGGCGATGAGATGGATATAATCTTTAAGTGCTTGTGTTATTCATTCCAACTCTTCTTTTGTACACACTTTTCCAATTAGGACATTCATTTTTTCATCATCATGTCCAATGTTAACTTGTGAATACTCTCCTCCATCTACTTTGGGGAGATCTTTCTATTTCAACATGTTGTCTAAATCAAATGCTCTTTCCAACTCTATCATTCCTTTAGGAATCTTGTTACTAGGCAACTCTAAGATTTCTTCTTCTTCCCAGATATGATCTTCCACATTTCTTTCATCTATGATCTATGCATCAAAGACATCCCTGTTGGAAATGAAGTCTAAAATATGTTGATCATCATCAAATACTTGAAGGTTAACCACATTATCTGGCATAGAGGGTATTGATACTAATTCAACTGAAAATCTCTTTAAACCAGATATGGACAACGGTTCCAAAGTGCTTGCGGCTTGGGCCAAGGCATCTGCCCTGTGATTTTGTTCTCTAGGTACATGGATGATGTTGAATGCATCAAAATCTTCTATCAAATCCCATACCCTATGTCTGTAATTGGACAGCTTCTTGTAATTGCAAGAATATATCCCTCTTACTTGTCTCACTACCAATTTCGAGTCTCCATAGACATGCAGAATCTTCACTTTCTTTTTGAGTGCAAACAATATCCCATGAATCAAGGCTTCATACTCAGTCACATTATTTGTGCATGGGAATTGCAATCTATATGTTGCTAAGTAGGATTCACCAGATGAATCAATGAGATCTATTCCTACTCTAGCCCCTTGTTTTGATTTGGATCCATCAAACCTAAGGATCCATGGCTTATCTTCAATTAAAGGCTTATATGGGCCTTCTCTTTTCTTTTTAGCTCTAGTAGCTGCACCATTTGATATCCATTTTAATTTTGGTGTTTCAATCTTCTCAAACTTCACCTTATCTGGCTAATGTGAAGCTGATATTTCTTCTTTTTCTCTACCATCAGAAGGAAAATCTTCTGGACTAGGCAGCATCTGCCTTTTTAGAATATGCAAACATAATGAACATGTAGTTTTTGAATGTGGTGCTTCATGTAACCTGCACCATCATTCAATCAGAACATCTTGTAGAGATCTTTGCTGCTGTATCATCTCCTGAATTTGCTTTGATAAAAATTCTTCAAACTTGGACAAATTAATACCCCTATCTTCATCAGATAGTTCATAATCTGATTCTACCAAACAATCACTTCTTGGGGTGAATTTCTTGTTACTCTTAGCATTACTCTTACTACACACCAGTATTTCTCCCATCTAAATAGGACTTTCATTATGATACGTGCCTTCTCCTGTTCCTGCAGATGACAAACAAAAATTAGTGTCACTATCACTATCTACAGATTTTACCGTGGATGATGATGATGATGATGTCTCACTACATGCCCATTCCAGTTCCATCATGTTTAAGCAAGCATCACAAGTCTTCAAAATGCACCTCATCATGTAACATGCACCATCCTTTAATCAGAACATCATGAATAGGCATTTTTAACAATTGACATCATTGCACCTCTTTGGATAAGTGCATCTCAAAATTCTTGAAGTGATCTACCTCTATCTCATTTTCTGGGTTAGAATCAGATTCTAAAGTTATTTTATCATCCTGAAGATTATCATCATGAACATGAACATCATACATGAGGATCTCCTCTATCCTGACTGTCTAGGGTCTAATGGAGTAAACTCCGGGTTCAACATCCACATACATGATCTCATTAGTTTTATTATATTCAGTGATCATATGCTTCATGTTGTGAGGCCTACCTTTTTCACTTCTATTCATGAGACTATTTGTAGTGCTATTGCTATTACTTTTATGTTGAAGGACTATTGATCTTGGAATTTTGTTTATTAAACCTAAATGAATTTTAAGAAAACAAATTGTGTAATGATAGTTAGATGTTGCTTTTAAGAGAATGATGAATTAATAATTTTAGAAATAGAACTTTAATGTGATTTCAGTATGATTATATGGTAGAATATTTAGGTATGCTTGTATTTTAATTGCTTTAGCTATGATATCTTTATGTGTTATTAACTTCGAGATTGAGTGTGCAGGTATTGCTAACGAAACCACAAATACAAGAGATCATTCCACACCCTATGTTGTATCCCTTGTGAGCCGATCTAGTTCCACGAGGAACTAAGATCAACTCCGTGTATGGTGGAAATGTTGTAATGTTGTAATATTGCATGGGGTCAAGGGAATTAGGTCTACCCTCTGAATTACTTGTATTGTGATATGTGTTGTAAGAAATGTTGTTATGAGTCTTATTTAAGTTTATTTCTTTTAGACCCTCTTCTTGTGTTTTTACTTGACTCTGGGAGTCCTAACTAGGTAAAAATCAACCCTAGGTTATACCCCATGGGTCTAGGGACCCTTTTGACTAGGATAACCTTGGGATAACCTCCATATGGTCACTTTAACTTCACAGTGAAGTTACGTGACGAATTTGGGAGCATGGGGATAATGGGATGAGTGGAATCAACACTCAGGCCCACTTCCAAGTCATGGAATGACTCCATGATCCACCAATAATGGAGTGCTTTGTCTCTTTGTGCCTCTCTTTTGGTGGAGTTCCCCATAAAAAGGGTGGTGTGTCATCCACTCCCTTTTTATTTCTATTTTACTTATTATATTTTATTCCTCCATGTGTTGGAAAAGGGCTATAGTGGGGGACCTCTTGCGTGGGGTTAATTGTTTTAAGTCCACTAGGGATAATGGATAAGGAGTGGGTTTAGTTTTTTAATGCCTCTTGGGAATAAGGGAAAATGGAGGGAATTTGTTTTAAAGAAGAGAGGAGGGAGAGGGTAAAAGGGTTGGATTATTGTGGAAAGAAGGAGAACTTGGAGGAGGAGACTAAGGGTGGAGCTCTTCTTCAACTACATCCATAATAGGGCTTGTAAAGGTTAGTGAGTCAGTTTACTCACCTATGTATGTTTTGTTCTTTTTTTATGAATGTGGATTTGCAAAGGTTGTCTATGTGTTATTTCTGCTATTTTGGGTTTGTGTTGGATGTTTGAAAGAGCTTCTTCCAGTTGGAAGACAATGCTCATCATGTATGGGGAAGGGAAGGTGTGAACCTCCTCGGGTGCATTTTTATTCTTGGTATATGGAAGCCTTGAGGGCATGTTGGTAATTTTGAGCCAAGAGGGTTATAAGGCTTGAGAGCCTATTTGGGATATCCCTGTGATTTTTATTATTTGGATGGCTTGAGGCCATGAGAAAGAATAATTTTGTTGGCTTGAGGCCATGAGATAAGCTGTGATAAATGTTGAGAAGAATGACACCTTGGAGTTGAGTGAGTCTACTTCCCTACCCTCTTTAAACTCACCTCAGCTGAGTTTTTGTGTTTTGAGTAAAACCATGGGTGTTGTGTGTTGTTTGTTCTAATGTTGTGAAGTGCTTTTGGTCTATTCTACCCTGGGTATGTGGATGATCTCCCTAGCTTGGGGGTGACCCTCTTGCGGGTCTATAGTAGGGAGGAGAGCTAGTTGGTTGGTGTATTTCTTCCTTGTTGTCATGCAGGTTTCTCTTGGAGCTTATGGAAGAGAAATGGGAAAGTTTTATTGTTTGGGGAAAGTGTAACTCATCCTTACTAGCAAGGAGAGTTTGGTTCATTAAGTTTCATCCTGGATAAGTTTTCCTTTGAGGAGAGGTTTACTCCCTCTGAATTTGTAAAATTTGTTATTTGGGGGAAGAGAGTAATTCCTCCCTTAAAGTGTTTGAGAGTTGTGTATTTTTACAGTTGTTTTATACTTGTATAACAAACTTGTAAAGTTGTAAATATTTATCCATTGTATGGTTTAGTGAAAATATTACATCCAAATATTTATATAGGAAGTAAATTTGTCTTTGGGAAAGAGTTAAGAATTGATTTGATTATGCAATAAAAATTCTTTAGAAAATGGTTTACTTGTCTGTTATAATGAATTTTTGAAGTGAAGGATTTAATAATTATTCTGCATTTATTCTTAATTTCTTCTTTACATTGCATTGGAAAGTACATGTGAAAAGATGAATTTTAATTGACATTTGTAAATTGGAATCTATATTTATTTCTAATTTATTTCAAGTATTTGTTAAATTTATAAACTAAAGTACTGAAGAAAATCAGATATTTGTATAGTTCCTATGACATATATATATATATAAATATATATATATATATATACAAATATATATATATATATATATTTATATATATATATATATACAAATATATATATATATATATAACTATTTATAGATATATATAAATAAACTGAGAATCTAAGAAATTTACACAATGTGAATATCTTATGCTAAAAATATATATATATATATATTTATTTATTTATTTAATTGTAATTAAATTAAGATCTTATGCTAAGATTATATATATATATATATTTAAAATTACGAAATTAGCAAGTGAAATGAACAGAGAGAGTTTGCAGTTTTAATTGATACACAGTCAAACATTTTCAAGATATATGGTGGGGGTTTAAACCCCCACCGAAAATCCTTAAAACAAGAAGGGTGTGGGGAGGGGCGGACCCTTACCCACACCCCATGGAGTGGGTTGTGGGTGGGGCTCCGCCCCTCCCCACATCCCCCGCCGTGACTGTAAACCAACACCCCCGCCCACAGAACCTCGTAGTGCCACCTCCTGCGGCCCCTCCTCCATCCGCCCCACCCACAACCCCCGCCATGACTGTAAACCCACACCCCTGCCCACGGAACCCTGTAGTGCCACCTCTTGCGGCCCCTCCTCCATCACAGCCTGCACCGACCATTCCCGCCGCTGGCTCCCATGTCTGCTCCCCTCCATCGCTCACTGCGACCGCCACTCCGCCCACCTCCATTCCGCTGCACCACACCGCCACCTCCCTCAGCTCCCTTGCCACCTCCTTTGCCACTGCCGCCTCCATGACCCTGCAACACAGAATAAAGCTAGGGTTAACACCCTTCAAGGCTATAACATGTTTTATAACAAGCACTTGGTGTTTGAGTGGAGATTAATGTTAAATAATAATTAAGCAATTATATATATATGTAAGTAGGTATATATATATATATGTAAGTTTATATATATCTATATATATATAATTATTTATTGTGTTACTTGTGGAATCCACTTACAAAAGAGGAAGTTAATTAATTATAAATATAAATATATATATATATATATATATATATATATATATATATATATATATATATATATATATATATATATATATATACTTAGAAGTGATAGTTGCATTAGTTGTGGAATCCACTTACAAAAGAAAGATTAAATTATTTATATATATATAAAAATTTAGATGTAATAGATGTAATAAGTTGTGGATTCCACTTTCAAAAGAAAAATTAAATTTATTATAAATATATATATATATATATAAATACATATATATATTTATCTCTATAAAGACATATTTATGTTAATTCGGAGTTATTAAATGCCTAATGAATTATCAGGGTATTGAGCACAAATTATCTTAATAAATTAATTTAAGATAATAAATAAATAAGTAAACAATTGAACATGAAATTTATCGAAACAACTTAAAAGAGGAGGAAATAAATATTGCAAGGCAGTAATGAATAAACAGAGAAAACCAAATAGGGGCCAACCAAGTATCCAGTAATTTAAACGCTAAATTTTAAAACCAACGAAAAAACGTAGTGATCATCATCAAGTAACTAGTAAGTCCAGCATAGTGAAGGCACACGTGTGTAAAATATTCTGTAAACAACATTATCACTACACCTTAAAAGTATGCGTTCAAATATGCATATGCGTGCAAGGGGGAAATACAGAGTAGTAAGGGAAATTTTTTGATAGTTCGTATCATGACCACATGCCTCATGTGGACATGACATGTGTGTTTGCGTGTTGTGACCGCATGGGAAATGTGGGCATGACACATGCGAGGCTCAACATCTATTCTTATTTGATTAGGTATTCCTTTCCAAGGCAACCACATATGACTAAAATCAGTGGACATGTATCCATTAAGTTTTTTTGACCAATCTCTATCGAGTAGCATCCCATAGGTATCAGGTATATTGACTACCTAAATATCAATGTAGTATTGGATTCTTGGATCTGAAGATAACTGCATATGAATCTGAGTTAGTTCTCCTACCACACTCACCTCTATTTTATCTAACTATGTTGCTTTCTTTAGTGACTTAGCGGATGCAACCCTAAGGTGTTGCATATGGATAGGGGCATTACATTGGTAGATGCTCCTAAATCTACTAAGCAATTATGCAAATTTTTACTAAACATCCTTATGGTAAGGAGAAAAGGAGGTGACTCAGTCTTGTCTCTATAAAGAGTCATGTGTGAAGTCTCTACAGCCTAAATAGTAGCTAGAGCTTTGTGTTTAACATTAACATCCCTACTGGTATGATCTTTATTCCCTATCTGGCCTGAGGTATGATTATCTTCTTTTGGAACAGGGTCATCTAAAGATTTCATGAAGGATGTTTTGATAGCTAGGGTTTTAAGTAGTTCTGATAATGATAGGCTAATTTTGATCTTTTTCATTTCATCTACCAGGTATGTGACTAACTTATCAGACTCAGGGAACAGATTACTAGCCTTTGGTGCTATATTTTGTGGTGCTAAGTACTAAGCATTAGCTTTGGGAAATCTAGGGTTATTTCTTGCCTTAGGATTAGGAGGCATGTTGAAATTATTTGGAGGCAAGGATGTAGTCAAAGGACCAGCATGTCTATTTGGGTTATTCCTTAGATTGTAGTTATGCCTACCCTAATATTGCTATTGATAAGCATGTACTTCTTCATGTTCAATTGATGGCTCATTTTCATCTTCAAATGGAAAAACATAATTAGTCTCAAAAGCCATGGCTGACTCCTCACATGCTAAGGTGTAATCCTAATGAGGTGACATTGTTTGCTGATAAGGATGATTGATGAAACTTTCTAGCACTAGAGAAGAATCATATCCACAGGGGATAATTTTATTTCCTTCAATACAAGGTGGATTACCTAAAGTATTGGACACTTCAGTTTGGAATATACTTGCAGCAATCCTGAACTGAGGACAATCTAGCTCTGCATGAGCATTGGTGTTATGTATCCTGCAGCAGTTTGTAAGAGTTGCCTCTGCAAGGTTCAATCTAGTGGTTTGCTTAGGTTCACTAGGAGGCTGATTATCTAGGGTGATGGCAGAGAACCATTGTTTGGCCTAGTGTTCCACACTCTAGGGTGTCTAGGGGGATTATTGTTACCATTGTTGTTATTGTAATTGTTGTTGTATCCCCTATCAGGATAATTAGGTCTATCATTAGTGTATCCTCTATTTTGATTTGGTTGAGAATAGAAATTTTGACTCCTCAAATGAGTGATCTCAGTGGTGAGTTTCCTTAACTATGCTGATATCTCTTTAATTTCTTCCTTCTCTTCCTAAACATTGGCTACTACATTCTCTGTTTGAGGTTTGAAAAAGGAAGATCCATTGTTATTGTTGTTAGATTGTTCCACAATTTGAGGTACCTATGTATGTCTTGGATATTGTAACATTTGACCATTTCCATTTGGAGGTAGCATGATACTAAATGGAGGTATCTGTAAAGGACTTGGCATTACAGCTAGAGGTATCATGGCTCCATTGGTCTGTTGTTGAGCAGGATATGTAGGATAAGCATGGAGTGTTGGAAATGCAATATTAGGTGTTGGAGCAGGGATTAGCTATTGACTGACTTTGACAGTTTCTTCAAAAGCTCCTAGCAAGGTTGTGACACTAGGATGTGCTCTCCTGATAAACATAGAAATCAAGGGATCTAAGGCTGAGTACTATATGCTCCTAGCAGCTTCATCTAGTACAGTATAGGGATCAACTAGCTTAGAGAGCATCTTTTGGAATCTTGTATTGAAATTAACAATAGGCTCTCCTTCAAATCTCTTGATTGTGGAAAATAGATGATAATTCATTGAAGGATCTATAGGTATTTTGAATCTATCCTTAAAGGCTTTCTCCAAGGTAGCCCATGAACCGACTGAACCCTGACCAAGACTGATATACCAGTTATATGCCTCTTCCCCTAAGGAAAATGGAAATAACTTGCATACCACATCCCGATGTTCATCTCTAGCCCTACAACAAGCTTCCTTGAAAGTTCTAATGTGATCATCAGCATCCTGATATGGATGATATTTAGGACAAATCTTATCAGGATTTTTAGGCAAAGGATGATATGCAATGAAAGTCAGAAGTGACTCTACAATAAAGAATGACATTATGATAGGTGGAGGTTGGACCTGAGGTGTGACAGGAGGCCCTGTAGGTGTTTGCAATCTGATAGGAGTTACAGGAGTATGTTCTGGTGAAACTCTTGATGCACTAGAACCAGGAGAATGATGAATATCTACTGTTCTAGGTCTAAATCCTTGGATAGGCAATTCTTCAAAGTGTCCGTTGGATCTGGACCTGGTATTTGGCCTAAGAGCTAGGATTTCTTGAATTTAAGGAAAAGTGGCTTGTTTACTATAAAGATCAGTTAAAACACCCTAGCAAAGGTTGTATTTATGATCAGAATTTGAAACTGACTGGATATTTACGCAATATTTGTAGAAATGATGCAAATATGAGGTGATATGAGGCTTTGGGACACAAGAGACTGGATATCAGGTTTCTTAAGCAGATTACCTCAAAGTTTTTAGGAAAAAGACCTAAAATAGGGCCTATCTTTGAAAATCCATGATGATCAACCACAAAGCTTGCAATATTTATGCTTAATTGTGAAAATATTACAAAGGATAAATATGCATGACTTAAAACAACAAATCTTTGCATATGACTTGAAATATAGAGCTGCATGAACACTACCTTTCTTCTGCATCATCAAATTGGACAAATCTAGTGATGTAAAGGCCCTCCTTCTAGCACCAATTTATGTTGATGATGATTGTTAGTCATAACATGTATAAAAATTTGCACAACAAACCTTTATTATCTTGTAAAGTACGATCAACTTAGGATAAGTTGATGACTCCAAGTCTCCATTGATCAAGTCATGATCATCTGACATTACATAGACGTTGATGTGACATGCTGTTTTCCATTTCAAGGGGCCTTATATTTGTCTTGATGATCAGTATTGTTCTGTTCCCTATAAATTTACTCCACGGAGAGGTTATTTCTACTCTATTTCCAAAGATAGCTAATGTATTTGCAAGTTTGATCAATTCTTCTGATTATTGATCATCATGAACCTATTCTTTCTTCTACACAATATATTTACTCAAATGATGTGTCTGTAAGTGGATATTTGCATGTATCTCTTGGATCTATGTATGAATTTTCATGATCTTTATCAATTTAACATGCTTTTAATCTAAATATGCTATGTATTTCCAATTATCTACGGGATATCAGCATATTTCCTATTACTTGCTTCTGATTCTCCGTTATTTGCAATTATGGTGATAAATTGTTATGAAATTGAAAGAAATTTAAAAGAATGCTTCTAATTTTAGTGAATCTTTAGCCATTGAACCACATACATACAGGATACATTCATGAGGAGAAAAAATCAAACCATATTGTCACTAGGATGTTCCACAGCTAGATACGGATGATGCTAACTTCAAAGGATAAGGAATGAAAACAACACATGTAGACTGACAAGCACTCCAAGGGACACAGCTGATCAATGCATGTATCAAGATTTCAAACATAAATTACTCAAGATTTATGATGATTTGTAATTAAATTGTCTTCTCTTTCATTCAGTATGCATAACATGTACATTTACAACAACTTTGAAATGAGTCTTGATATTTCAGCAATCAAATTTCAATTAAGTTTTGAATATTCAAAATATGGCACCCCTGCACCTTTTATAGAATAAGGTGAGGGAGCAGTTACAAATTACCTATAGTCAGGATTTGATGAAGGGGGTAAATCACAAAACACCCAATAACAGATATTGAACACAGCAAATAGAACTTTCTTTTATTGAACTGGGCAACTCATTACATTACAAAAGCTCAATTACAATCAGAGGATGAATCCTCTACTAGCTGCAACACATTACAGCTTTCCCCACCTCAAGACTCTAGAATCTTTAGCCTTTTGTAACCCCAAATCAGCTAGGGTTTATGTTTTCCCACCTATTCTTGATTCTACACTGGCCCCCTTAACTCTACTACTGCTCAGGGTTCCTAAAATAGTCATAAATAGCACTTTTTGGTGGCCTCCAGCTAAATTTTGAAATTTGCAACTCCCTCCAAAAGTAGATCAACTTCCGGAAAACATAACTTTTGATTCGGGTGTCCGATTGACGAACCATTTTAAGCGCCGGAAAGCTCGCGATGTGAACTATTGCGCTGGAAATTCATAAATGAATTTCTGTCAACTTTTTTGAGACGTTATGAGAAGTTTTAGTGCCTCATATCTCATTCCGTAAATTTTTAGGGGCTTTTCAGAAAACAAAAACTTTAATATTTTTCAGCTCACAAATGATCTTTGCTTGATTCCTTCTCCAAAGGTCTTATATTTCCATTATGTAACTTTCTGGAAGTTTTTGCTTCATTACGTGCCCAAATGCAAACTTTCTAAAAATAGCAGGTACACTTTCCTAAATAGGCAGGTCACTATTTTTAGCAGTTTTGGAAAAACTGAAAGTCCTACATTATTATTCTGGATATTATGGAACCAAAAACACTAATTATGGGAAGAAATGAGAACAACTACAATGGTTTTGAATTAACTTCTTTTTGGGTGATGCAAGATTGCCCTTACACCTCTGGATGCTCCTGCATCAGAGACCTAGGGTAATTTAAGAAGTGACCCTGTCACGTCTCAGGTATTTGTGTGAGGAAAACCCAAACGGTCAACCTCTGCCATAGACAACCAAGAAAAATCTTCAACAGGCCTTCCTTTCCATTTCACTAGATATTCTTCGTATTGCCTGTTTCAAGTGCTCCTTCCCACACGGCTATCCAAGATCTCTTCTATCTCCTCTATTGAAGTAGATGCCAGAATACTCCACTGCACTTCTATTAGTCCATCCTTTATTCCACCTTCATGATATTCTGATAAATCAGCAATGTTGAAAATAGGAGAAATATTGATCCCACTCGGCAGCTCTACCTCATATGCATTTCCTGAATCATGCTTCTTCATGATTCTGCATGGTCCAAATCTCTTCATTTTCAATTTATTGTATGTTCCAACTGGGAACCTTTCTTTTCTCAAGTGAACCATGACTTCATCTCCCACCTGGAACTCCTTATACCTCCTCTTCTAATCTGCCTTGGCCTTGTACTGAATATTCATCTTATTAATGTGCTTTCTCACTTCTTCATGCAAATTCTTCAGATGTTCTGCAAAGTCTTCAGCTTCAGCACTTGTCTTTTCTCCATTGTCCAGCTTCCTTAACTCAGAAGCATTTCTTGGGCTATTGCCATATACAATTTGGAATAGTGATTTACTAGTACTCCTATTGACAGAATTGTTTTAAGCAAATTCTGCCTGTGGTAAAATCAAATCCCATCCCTTGGGCTTATCTCCTACTAAGCATCGTAGCAGGTTACCCAGAATCCTATTCACCACTTCAGTTTGTCCATCAGTCTGTGGATGGTGTGCAAAACTAAACTTCAAATCTGCCTTCAACTTCTTCCACAATGTCCTCTAGAAATAACCAACAAACTTGGTATCTTGATCTGAAACTATAGTCTTTGGTAGACCGTGTAGTCTCACCACTTCCCTGAAAAATAACTCTGCAATATGAACAGCATCATTAGTCTTCTTACAAGGAATAAAATGTGCCATCTTTGAGAATCTGTCCACTACCACAAAAATGGAATCATGCCCTCTCTGTGTCCTTGGTAAACCAAGAACAAAATCCATACTAATATCATCCCATGGCTTCTCTGGTACAGGTAATGGTTGATACAACCCTGTATTTTGACTTGTTCCTTTTGCCATCTGACATACTTTGCAACTCTGCACAAACTTCCTCACATCCTACTGCAACTGTGGCCAATAATAATTTTCACCAACAATAGAAATGGTCTTATCTCAACCAAAGTGTCCAGCCAGTCCTCCACTATGCTCTTCTTTAATCAGGTTCTCTCTCATGGAACTCCTCGGAATGCACAACTGGCTTCCTCTAAACAACATGCCGTCTTAGATTATGAAATCCAACCATTTTGTCCTATCCAAAGTAACAAGCTCTAGACAAGCTTTCCAAGCCTCTACAAAATCTGGATCTTCAGGGTACAAACTTTTGAGCTCATCGAACCCAACAACCTCTATCTTCATTTCTGTCAACAAATTTTGCCTTCTGCTCAAGGCATCTGCAACTCTGTTGGACTTCCCACTCCTGTGCTTCAAAACAAAGGTATAACTCTGTAAAAACTCAACCCATTTTAAGTGCCTTTGGTTCAACTTCTCTTGACTATTAATATACTGCAAAGCCTGATGATCGGTATATAAAACAAACTCTTTTGGCAACAAATAATGTCTCCATTTCTTCAAAGCCTGAACTATTGCATAAAATTCCTAATCATAAACATAATACTTTTTCTTGGCATCATTAAGCTTCTCACTAAAATAGGCAATGGGCTTACCTTCTTGGCTCAAAACAACTCCTATACCACTACCACTAGCATCACAATCTACCTGAAATACCTTATTAAAATCTAGAAGTGCCAAAACAGGTTGTTCTACGACTTTTTGCTTCAATGTGTCAAAGCTCTTGTCTACTCCTTTAGTCCATCTAAACTCTTTTCTATCCCCTCTCATTGTCTCAGTTAGGGGTGCACAAATGCTACTAAAATTCCTGATAAACTTTCTATAAAAACTTGCCAAACCATGAAAAGATCTTACCTCCGTTGCACTCCTTGGCATAGGCCATTCAATGATAGCCCTTACTTTTTCTAGGTCCATATTAAGACCTTCCTCTAAGACAACAAATCCCAGGTATACCAACTCCTTCTTTGCAAAACTACATTTCTTCAGATTAATCAGCAACTTCTCTTCCCTCAACTTCTCTAGAACTCTTCTGATATGCATCAGATGCTCATCCCAAGTCTTCCTAAAAATCAAAATATCATCCAAATAAACAATAACAAAACTTTCCAAAAATTCTTTCAGTACCTCATTCATGAGCCGCATAAATGTGCTCAGTGCATTGGTTAGCCCAAATGGCATGACTAACCACTCATACAAACCTTCCTTTGTCTTGAAGGATGTCTTCCATTCATCTCCTTCTCTGATACGGATCTGGTGATACCCACTCTTCAGGTCAATCTTCGTGAAGTACTTGGCTCCACTCAAACAATCCATGATATCATCCATTCTTGGCAATGGAAATCTATACTTGATCATTATCTTATTGATGGCTCGAGAGTTTATACACATCCTCCATTCTCCATCCTTCTTCGGTGCTAGTACTGTAGGTACCACACATGGACTTAAGCTCTCCCTTATCAGTCCCTTTCTCAACAACTCATGAACTTGTCTGTTCAGCTCTTCATTCTCTGCAGGGGTCATTCTATGGGCTGCCTTGTTTGGCAAACTGGCTCCTAGTATCAAATCCATTTGATGACTTATCATCCTTACTGGTGGTAAACCTTCTCGTACATTATCAGAGATAATGTCCTGGAACTCTTCCAACATATCTGAAACTTCTGCTAGTACATTTTCACATTTCTCTTGACTAATCTTAGGAATCAATGCAAAGCAATGACGCTCATGCTTCATACCCTCCAAAAATTTCCTACCATCTACCAAACAAATTCTGGTAGTACTACATACCTTTTCTTCCACCTCCTTCAAGGGCTTCAACTTATGATGAACTCCATCCTTTGTTAGGGAATATGTGTTTGCACGGCCATCATGGATAGTGCTCCTATCATATTGCCATGGCCTCCCCAATAGCATATGACATGCATCCATTGGTATGATATCACACAGCACCTCATCATGGTAGTCACCAATCTTGAACTTCACTAAACACTATTCATTGACCAAAGCTCTATGGTCCTTCTGCAACCATGCAATCCGATATGGATGCGGATGCTTTCTTCTTGTCAACTTCAACTTGTCAACCATCTCCTCTGAAACAAGATTATCAGTGCTTCCATTGCCAATAATAATATCACAACACTTACCCTCACATTTGCACCTTGTGTGGAATAAACTCTTCCTTTGATTGGGTTCTTTCTCCTCATTCAACAAGGTTCTTCTGACAACTAGGGTTTCTCCCCTTTCAGCATCTTCAGAATGCTCAGAATGTGCATCTTCATCTACATGTGCAACTCGTGTATTACCTTCAGGTCTTCTATTTGTCCTTGATGTTGTGGACACTCATATGCTCGATGCCCTTCTTCTCCACATTGGAAACAGGTTCCTCTAAAACCTCCTCTTCCAAGTCCTTGCCCAGGTCTGCCTCTTCCTCTTCCTCTTTGCTCACCATTGTTCTGGTCACGAGAGTGGTAGGTATTATCCCCTCTTTAATTTTGACTGGTGCCTACTTCTTCACTTTTCTTTTGGTCTTCATTATGGCTTCCATAGGGTCTTCCACCAGTCCTTCCACCTTGACCTCTTCCCCTTTGCTTGCTATCAAATCTTTTGTTCAGCTTCTCTTCCACCTTCAGGGAAAACTGGTACGCATCTTCTATGGTGGTCATTCTGACCAGGCTCAACTCCTCTTGAATACTCGGCCTCAACCCATTAATGTAATGGGCTACCTTCTCCTTGTTGGGCTCTGCATGGCCTATCCTGATAGTAATTTTATAAAACTCTTCTGTATACTCCTTAACAGACTTGTTACCTTGCTTTAGTCCTTGTAGCTTCTTTAGCAACTCCATTTCATAGTCCATAGGAATGAACTGCTTCTTCAGTTTCTCCACCATCCGATCCCATCTGGTAATCTTTGCTTTTCCTCTTCTATTCCTCTCTAATTGAACCTCCTTCCACCAAATATTAGCGTGGCCCTTCAACTTGGCTTTTGCAAACTTAACCCGATCTGGGTCCTCCACATCTTCATACTCAAAATACTCCTCCATGTCATTGATCCAATCAATAAGCTATTCTGGATTCAAATCTCCAGAATATGTAGAAACTTTGATCCTGGGCCTCTTTCTAATCTTTGAAATGACCCTCAACAACCTTACTTCTACAGCATCTTTGGTAGCTTCTTGTTCTTCCTCAGATAGCTCTTCTTCAACTTCATCTTCACTTTCTTCTCTTGTCCTCGGCTCAAACCCTCTTTGTAGCTCCTCTTGCAATGCATCGATTTGCCTTTGTAGGGTTGTAAAACCCTCTTCTATCAAAGCATTCCTCCCAACATGATTTCTTCATGGAGGCATCTTGGTCTCCCCAGCAAACCCACAACCTTAGGTCCTGGTGCAAACTACCTCACGGTCGGTGATCTGTCTACACACTCAGGAACCCTCGCTCTAATACCACTTGATGAAGGGGGTAAATTACAAAACACCTAATAACAGATATTGAACATAGCAAATAGAACTTTCTTTTATTGAACTGGGAAACTCATTACATTACAAAAGCTCAATTACAATCAGAGGATGAATCCTCTACTAGCTGCAACACATTACAGCTTTCCCCACCTCAAGACTCTAGAATCTTCAGCCTTTTGCAACCCCAAATCAGCTAGGGTTTTTGTTTTCCCACCTATTCTTGACTCTACACTGGCCCCCTTAACTTTACTACTGCTAAGGGTTCCTAAAATAGTCATAAATAGCACTTTTTGGCGGCCTCCAGCTAAATTTCTAAATTTGCAACTCCCTCCAAAAGTAGGTCAACTTCCGGGAAGCATAACTTCTGATCCGGGTGTCCGATTGACGAACCATTTTAAGCACCGGAAAGCTCGCGATGTAAACTATCACGCTAGAAATTCATAAATGGATTTTTGTCAACTTTTTTGAGATGTTATAAGAAGTTTTAGTGCCTCATATCTCGTTCCGTAAATTTTTAGGGGCTTTTCAGAAAACAAAAACTTTAATATTTTTCAGCTCACAAATGATCTTTGCCTGATTCCTTCACCAAAGGTCTTATATTTCCATTATGTAACTTTCTGGAAGTTTTTGCTTCATTACGTGCCCAAATGCAAACTTTCTAAAAATAGCAGGTACACTTTCCTAAATAGGCAGGTCGCTATTTTTAGCAGTTTTGGAAAAATTGAAAGTCCTACATTATTATTCTGGATATTATGGAACCAAAAACACTAATTATGGGAAGAAATGAGAACAACTACAATGGTTTTGAATTAACTTCTTTTTGGGTGATGCAAGATTGCCCTTACACCTCTAGATGCTCCTGCATCAGGATTTGTCAATTAAGATCAACGGTAGATTATCACTCTTTGACTCAGTCAACTTTCCTTTGTGCCACAAGTTGCCAGCTGGCAACGATCTGGATGACTCATTATCTAATGAGTACTTTATGCATATGTCTTCTTGTGATGCATCTTCATTTATTCCTTGGGTTCCTCTTCTTCATGCTCTTCTTCTTCATCATGATCATCATGTTGATAACTGAGAGGGGGGTGAATCAGTTATCCTAATTATTTTTGCTTTGTGAACTTTATTAGCAATCAATGTAATATTAATTCAAATGAACAAACATAATCATGAAATGGAAATACACATGACATAGTATTTTTGACGTGGAAACCCTGTTAAGGGAGAAAACCACGGGGTGATTAACCCAAGATTGTATTCTCTATTAGAAGAATGGAAATACAAAATGGCACTTGCCAATTAGGGCTCACTGCCTGAGCACACTGCTCACAAGGAGGCACACTGCCTACAAGAGACACACTGTCTACAAAAAGAATGTTATACAATACTTGAACTGATTGGTAGCATCCACATATGCTGGAGTTCAGTTCCGGTAAGGCTCAGTACACTGATCTGCTGCACTTCATCTTTCCTTTTCTCTTATGCTGCTTTTCTTTCACATACCGGACCTTCCTTACTGCCTCTGCTCTGCTTTTCTTTTATTCACACACCAACAACACACTCAACACCTCTCACAACTAAATCCATCGTGTATATATATCTGCACAAGTGATTTCATCACCTTTCTAGTCAGCACCCGGAATAGTCAATCTTTTCACAAACTTTGATCTGTCGGCTGAATCGTTGCACACCAAGTAATGCGGATCAATGATATACTTGTGGAGATCATTAATTATGTTGGTCAAACATAATTCATGCCTTCATAACCTTTACCAACATCAGTAACACATCTGGAATAATGTCTGATGTTCGGCCAGTCAGTTCTTCCTCTGTTCAGACTGTCACATGAGAACCCGACACTCAAACATTCATATCTCTTTATCCTTTTCACACCGGAGGCTCAAACCTTGGAATCTATCATTAAGATACTCCTCTTGACTTCCCCAAATCTGCACTTCACCAAGATACTTCTTCTGAGAGATCTGGACCTGTCTGTCGGACCTTGCCACATGCTCTGTTCTTGTTTACCGAACCACAGCATCCTTCACTCTGACTTCCGATAGTGACATACCATGTCCTGCGGATGTGTGGGATGAACTTTGTTGCCATCAATGACAATAATCATGACTCCATATAGTGTCTCTTGCCAACAATCTCCCCCTTTGGCATTGATGGCAACACTTAGTGAAAAATGACTAAGTGTATACACTATGCTCCCCCTTGGCTGATGCTCTGTTTTTATATACATTTTCTGGAACTCCCCTATAGTTGGATTCCTCATTTTTCACTGCTCCTCACTCCCCCTTTGACATCAATGGCAAAGGGTAGGGTCCGCATACCAAAATTTTCAAAAATTTTAACTATACTTAGCCACATATTACATACTCACATAAACTGAAGAATGTCTACAAAGGATGTCTTCACTTGGACGAGTTCTGTAGCCCAACTTTGCTTCATTCTATCCAAAATTGAAATGTAACCACTCAACAAAAATGTAAAAGCTTCTGTCCTCTTAAGATCTGTCAGATCATTGGTTTGGGCGGTAGTCTTAGCATCACTTATGGCCTCATGCATGGCCTCTAACTTAGGGATAATGATTCTTCTGAGTTCACCCATTCGGCTAATTATGTTCTTCTTTTCCTTCTCAAGATTCTTTATTGCATTTGTGATTGCAATAGTCTGACACTCTTGATTGACTATGGAGGAAGAGAGAGGATCAAAACTTGGAGACAAACTTAGTAGTTTATTCTCTTGCTCTTTTATTTTCTTCTCAATCTCTGTTGTTGCTTTGGACCATGAAGTACAAAATTTGTATACTTTTCCACCATCTATAAGAGCATTTTCTAAGCTCTTTATCCCAATGTTCATATTCCTTCTATCATTAATGATCAACCCTTGTACCTTTGAGAATCTCTTATTCAAAAACTCCTTCCAGACCTTTTCTTCAGCTAACTTCTCTAGAGAATCAAAATGTGTACTAACACTGCTGAGTAGAGTTTTGAGATTACCGGAAGAGGAGGCTGTGGGATCTTTCTGAAATGATGGCATATGTGAGGCCTAGCTAGTACTGCACTTGAGACCATGATATGATACTATTTATAATTGTCTATTTTGATGTGTGTGATTGGACATTATGATATAATTAAAAACTTTGGGAATTATGTTTGGATTGTATGCTTTTTATTCTGACGAATTGCTATTGGATAATTAATTGTGTGGGAAAAGAACGTATTGAATGCATTAAATGATTTTGTGATAGTCTTTAAATAGAATAAATTATATTATTTGAATTATGTAATCATGAATGAAGTTGGATTATTTAATTAATTTTTCTATGCATTTGAAGTTGCTTCGGCTATATTTTCTTGACAAAATGATGTTCAAAAATTAAGTGTGCAGGTGGGTGGTCAAGCTCCTTAAGTGGATTCGGAGACTCCATAAACCCTATGTCAGACCAGTTAAGCCTAGCCTAACCCGTGGAAGGGGTTAAGGCTAATATGTGATGTAATATTGTTATTTGATTTTTATTTTAATTTTTGTGTGTGGTGGTGGTATTTTATTTATTTATATTAATTTTATCTAATTGCATTTTGGGAGAAAGTCTTTTTAATTAATTATTTTATTTTAATTTATTTCTTTTATGGAATATGGATAAATGTTTTAAAATTAATATTTTAATATTTTATTTTATTTTTATGAAAGGATTTTATCCCTTTATTTTAATTTTGGAAAAATAAGAGTTTTATTGAGAAAAATAAAGAAAGTTGTTTTTTTTTGTTTTTCTTTCTTTTTTTTAATCTTTCCTTTTTGGAAGCTTTGAGTTTTATTTATGGGAATCTTTGGGGAAGAATCTTTACACTTTTGCTATGCTTGGAATTTGGGATGAGGAAATTGTGAGAAGATTTGGAAGAGAATTTTGGTGAGAAGTTTTGGTAGAGAAGTTTGGCTTTGGAATTTGGATTGTGAATTCAAGAGCAAGATTTTTGTCTCATTTGGGTTTTTGAGCTCACCCTAACTTGGGGAGCTGAGGTAGGAAATTATCTCCTCTTCATATTTTTGTAAAATGTATGCATGCTTATGAAAGCCTTTGTTTATGTGTTTTTGTATTTTTTTTTTTTTGTTATTGTGGGTTGGGTTGTAATAGGAGTGGCCCTCCATATTTGATGAGAGCCTCCTACGTAATGGGGTTTGAGAGAGGCGTGGAGCCTCTCTTGGGGGGGATTTGTTTTATATGTGATGGTGTTGTGGAGTAATTTGATAGTGGAGTTGGGTTTGGGCATGAGTGCCCATGTTTTATTGATATTTTGTTGAGGATAATTATGGAGGTTTGTGATTATGGAGTTTTGTGGAGATGAAAGGAAATGGTAATAAAATAAAAATGAAATGAAATGAAGAAATAACAATTAAAATAAATATATTTATTTAAAAGATAATGTAATAATGGCCATGATTTGAGTAATGGTGTTGTTGGTGGTGGATTATGGTGTTGCATGGATGGTATTGTTATTGAAGATTAAGGAGGATTGATGTGATTATTTTACCCCCCAAGAGAGATGATTATCCCCTCTCTCCTCCTATTTTGGATCTAGTTTGGATCCTTTGTTTGTGAGTCGACCAATGGGCTTTTTCATGTTTATGTGTAAATGATCTTTTCTGGTTTATGGATTTATGTGTTTGCATGAGTGTTTTACCCGGTTTATGGAGTTCTCTTGCTCGGGGGTGGGATGTGCTTAGGCAATCCCTATGGTAGGGTGGAGAGCAGGACTTGGCCATCTATTTTGGCTGAATGTGTGCAGGTTATTAAAAGATTCAAGTTGAAGATTGGAAGTTGATATTAGTCTCTATGTGTTCATCGAAAAAGAAAACTATCTATGTTTGTAAGTTTTGGCAGAAGTGCCATTATATGTTGGGGTTTCATTCATTGTGTACAAAAGGGTTTCTTGTGAAGTTGTGTCAATTCTGTGTTAATAGGAGAATGTTGGGAGTTCAGAAAGAAATAAATATCACAGGCATATCTTCTCTTAAATAAAAAAAAATGATTATTCTATTGTATTCATACTTGTGTTAATGGTTTTTATTTCAGAATATGGTTTCCTTTATTTTGATTGAATATAAAAAAAGTCTCCTTCGTGTAGATTGATTCTATAAATATTATAAGATTTCCATGGTACTACTATCCTGCAAAATAAATGCAAAGTGTAGGTAAAATTATATTAATAGGTAAATATAAAACAATGGTTTAGTTTTATTACAAAAAAAAAACATGTTCATATATATAAAAAAAAAATATAAATATGTATATTTATATATATATATTAGATTAATGTTTATATTTTCAAATGGAAAAAGTATGTTAATTTTAGAAATGAAACAAGAAAGCAAGATTTATACTTTATTTTATTCGAAAGAAGCAATTTTAATTATTTAATTAAATTCTTAAAAAGAAATCAAAAATTAATTTTATCTTACATATATTTGAAATAAAGTATTTGCTTTATTGAGTTAGAAAGAAAAGGTTGTTTTATTTATTTGCTTTATTCAGTTTAAAAAGATTGGGAAATTTTAAAAGTATAATTTAATAATTGTTTTATTGTTTTGAGAATAGAAAAATCAATTTTATTTAGAAAAATATTAGCTTTGTTTCATTATTTTAAAAAGGAAAAAAAAAAATTAAACTTGTTTTATTAAATTAAATATGTAATAAAGATGTAATTAGAATTATTATTTATAATATAAATCAATGGTTTGGGTTTTCTGCTTTAATCAATTCTATAATGGAAAAATATTGGATTGATTATATTTTTGGAATAGAATATATTTTTGGAATAGAAAAAGAATTTTAATTTTAGAATAGAAACCAAAAGGCAAGCTTTATGTTTTATTTAATTTGAAAAGAAATTTAGTTGTTTTATTAATTTATTAGAAAGAATTAGCTTTGATTTATTTAAATATGAAGAAAAAGATTCCGTTTTTATCTTATTATCTTTAAAACATAAAAAGAGTTAGATTTATTCTGTTCTCATAAAAAGGAAACATTTATTATAGTTAAATAAAGAAAAGAAAGTTTTTGTTTTAAAGATGGAAAAAGAAAACTAGTTTAATGGAAAAAGTTGTTTTATTGCTTTAAAGAATTAGATTTAATATATTATTTTTTTTGAAAATAATTAGTTTTATTCTTTTATTGAAGAAAGCAATTGATATATTTAAATTGAAGAAAGAAGCTTTATTTTAAAAAAAAAATAGAAAAAGTATTAGTTTTATTTCTTTATTAGAAAAATAAAAGAATTATATTTTATGGAAACAAAATTTGTATAATCTTTTTTGAACAAAAAGCTTGTTTTATTATAGAAATGGATTTGTTTAAATATATTTAATGGTTTTTATTTTTAAATAACAATTAAAAGATATAAATCATGTTATTTTGGAATTGAGAATGAGTGAAGAGATTTAGTTGGATTTTCTCGATAAAAGCAATTAGTTCTAAATAAGAAAGATGTTAGTTAATTTTATTAAAAAGAAAAGATTTAGAGATTGAAGATATTAAATTGATGTCATAATTAGTAACAAAGATTTGCTTTATCTTTTGTTAAATAGATATTAATTATCAAATATGGAACTTATTATTATTACGTTGAATTTATTATCTTGAAGTTTTATTCTAGAAAGAATTTGAAAGATTTGATTATTTACTAATAAAATATTCAATTTGACACCATGAAAAAAAAATAGTTTATTGCATTATTAAAAGAAATTAGTTTAAAATGAAATACTGTAGTTAAAGTTGTAAATTAGTAGTTGGAATTTTATATTTAATGTTTTGTATTATCAAATTAGCAACTATGATTTATTAAATGTTAAACTAAACCCATTCTTGTAAATTTAAATTAAAGAATCAAATAATATATCTAAGTCATTAATATCTTATAAACTTTGATGAATGTTATATTAAGTATAATGGTATTTTTAAAATTAAATTTTGCTAAAACATCATTATATTTAATTAAATCACTTAGTGGTGGAAAAATTATACTGTAACTTTATGGACTAAGCTTAACAAAATATTTTAATATTCTTATTAGTTTAACCTGGCAATTAGTTATTAAGATACTTGTAAATTAGAGAATGATCATCATCAAACCAATACATGTTTGTTATACAAGGGTGAACTATAGGTAAACTGATAATGGAGTTTTGAGTTTAACTCAATTCCTTAAAAAAAAAATATTTCCATCATTTTTTTCCCACTTGTATGGTTGACATATAGGTGGGCCTGGTACGGGCATGACAGCATAATCTTTTCAAGCACTCCGGAAGCAGTTTCTATCAACTCACAGTCTTCCATGTGAGACTTTAGGAGTTTTTCTTTAACCTTTGTATTGGCAAATGAAGCTATCTTAATTGTCTGTACCAGAGAGAGAGAATCAAAATTAAATGGTCCTTGTATAAGCTCCGGTTCATCAATCTCCATTGTTTCTTTGTTTAGGAATTCTTGGACAGTTTTTGCAGTGTCTCTTGCCGGAGACAGATGTTTCTTCTCTTCTACATTTTTAGGGATGTCCCTTTGAGCTTTCTCTCCTTCTACATTCTTACCACTATCAGTTGTGGTTTTCTCAGTTGGGGTCTTCTCTTCCTCTGCAACCTTGGTACTATCAACTTCTTTTTCCTTCACTCCTACTTCTTTCTCTTGTATTTTGTCTTCTCCTTTAGATCCGGAAGCTGTAGGGGAAACTGGAGGAGAGATATTTATCTATTCATGAGCCACCTCTTCCGGAATAGAGGATTCCAAGTCCATAGCTGTTTCTGCACCCAAGTCCTCTATAATAGGAATGTTGAATTTCTTAAAAGCATTCCGGAGGATCTCTTCGGTCTCTCTTGCCACTTGGTCAATTTCACCAAGCATTAGCTGATTCATCCTGGCTTTGCTCTAGAACTCATCCTTGCAATCTTTGAATACCATATTCATTGTCTTGGGATCGATTGAAGGAAATAGCTGAATTACTATCTATTCCCGGATCTCGAGATCTTTTGCTCAAGCATTATTCTTCCTCATTTCAAGCCTTTCTTCTAAGCTTTTGGGAATTAGAGAGATAATTTCAATAAAAGCTTTGTTGTAAGTGTTCAAAAACTAAACTGTGGCTTCCTCCAAAATCCTTTTATCTGCTTCATTATAATCATCATAAAATTCTGTTAAGGGTTGCAGGTTCCCATCCACAGTAACTACTTTCACTACAACATCTAAGGAGAGATTGGGTTTTTCAGCAAATTCCTCTTCCTTCTCTTCTTCTCCTTTACCGGTAGAGTGTTCACCGGATGATTTCTTCTATTTCTTCATTTTCCTGATTTCTTCATCAGATTCAGTCTCCTCTTCATCTCTTTGACTGACATAAGCTCTTGCAGCTTTTGTCTTTGTTCTCTTCTCTCCTTTGCCAGATGATTGTGCTTCCAGTTTAGATGCCCTTGAGCTTTTGGCAGTGGCAGGTGTAGATCTCTTTGAAGATCTGGTCCAGGTTGAGGTTTCTACCGGAACACTTTCCTCACTTTTCTTCTCTGCCTTCTTCTTCTCTTCCTCAGCCTTTTCCCTCTTCTTCCTGTGAGCATCAAGCGCCTCCATTGATATGCCAAAGCCTTTGGCCACACCTTCTACTTCTTTTCTCACTTTCCTCTTGATTTCTGGCTGCCTCAGCTCTGTATGAATTTTTATACTTAGTTCATCAAAAGTTCCAAATCTTTCTGCTTTAAGGTCCTTTGGCTGTCTGAGCATGTGTTGAACATGTAGCTCAACAATTTGTTCATCTACTTCATACCCCATAGGCATGATCCAGACTGTCCTTGGCTCTACTACCTCCATTAGGCATTGATCAATGTCTACCATGAAGCATATTGTATCCTTGTATTTCTCAACCACTAATTTAGGGATTCTTTCTCTGATTTGCATTGTATTTTGAAATTGATTGAAGTAACCCCACAGAGCTGTATTCCTTGCCTTAGCATCCCCAAGCTCATGCAAGTAATCCCTGATCTGAATTGCTACAGGTTTCTCATTTTACCATGCCCAGCCATTTGATCCGGGCAGCTCATTCATGAAGTAGAAAAATAAACATAGTATCAGTCCACCATATTTAAAGGAGTTCTTCTTATCCTTTTTGATCTTCTGTATGTTTTCTATCAATTGGCTCAAGAGAAGTTCACAGAGATCATAATCTACATTCTTTCTTAACATCTCATAGGCAATATATACTACAGTTCTGGATACTGAATTCTCCCTACTAAAGTGATATATCTTATATCCTATTATCATAGATGCAAACTTGATATCCGGGTCAGTAATATCTTCAATGGTCATTGCCCTCTTATCAAATTTTGATCCGGTGGCCTTAGTTACAATGTTGTTTTTGACAGATTTGAGGACAGGTATTCCTCTGGAGGAGTGTAAAGCAGTTACTACCCTAATTGCCTCCTTGGTGATTTTGCAAGGTCTGTTCAGCTATAGAAAGTTGTCATGTACCCTACTCAATACATACCAGACCCATTCATCTTCTTCAAAGCAGGGGAAATGAATGAACTGATCGAAGTGTTTTTCCCGAATGCCCTTATACTGAGGTTTAAGCTCAAAAGTATCATCTATCAATTGTTTGTGATAGATGTCCCTTAGTTTGAATTCCCCAAATTCTTCGATATTTGCATGTATGTAAACCCTAATGTCTTCTGTGTGCAAAATGCCATGCGGAACACTAGAGAATGCTCCTAGGGGATCTACCTCCAATGATTTGTATGGATGTTTCTTGAATTCAGGGCGGGGCCTATCAGAGATCTTTACTATATTCAGAGTATGCATCTTCAAAGAATCTTACTAAGAAATATCAAGAATGAAGAATACCTTTTATGCAGTTTAGGGCACACATGATGCAATCCAGATTGAGCTATAGGAAGAGTCATCCTAATCTTTGGGAGAAGTAGTTGCAGAGCTCCTTTTCTCTCTTCTTCTTGAATGTAGAATGAACAAGTGATTAATGAGAAAACCCTTATATTGCTTCGCAAACCCTAATGTCAGTTTGCAATAAATGCTCGAACTAAGTTATTCCGGTTGCTCTGTTTTCCCAGACCAGTCTTGTGAAAACACCTGTTTCATCGGAAGACACTTCAAATCTTTTTACGGATCTCTCAAATTTTTACCAGACCTTCTTTAGATGTTTCTCTAGAAACCCTTTGATCCACAGCTTCTCATGTGCCAATTTCAGGCACCACTTAACTGGTTGGGGGAATAAGGTTTTCTTTGTGTCTCCCCCTGAGCCAGAGCTCACCTTTTAATTTCTGGAAGGAATATCAGCACCAGAGTCTGGTGTGGATCCAACCTCTACATTCTCTAAACTTTTCTTCACCCAAATCTTGTTCATCTCATTCCTAACTTCATCCGCATTCACTTTTTGTTTACCCTTATCTTGATTCTAATTAGGATATACCAGACCTCTCTTTGTCCTAATTCTTGCTTGTACAGAATTTTGCAATATGACCAGATCTATTGCAGATTTGGCAAACAACATTTCTTTGCATATTTGATTGATATCCTCTTGATCTGCATTGATTAGCCATATGACCTATTCTATTGCATGTAAAGCATCTACCATTGAATGATTTGTTCATTTGCATATTTTTGCATTCATGAGATTTGTGACCATAACTTTTGCAGTTAAAACATTGTCTGGAGAAGAATGAATTTATCTGATTCATTCTCTTTCTGCACTGATTAGCTTTATGACCAAAAGTATTGCAGTTGTGGCAGTATCCATTGAAGGAAGGATATCTTTGAGCATTAGGCTATCTTATCAGAGGTCTTCTAAATCTATTCCTTGGTTTTTCTAATCCAAAAGTCTTTTGACTAGATCCAGAGCTTTCTCCTTTCTCATATCCCAAACCATACTTGTCATCTGCCCTCTTTTGACTTCCAAGAAGAACTTCAAGTTGAGTAGAACTTATCTTGAATTTCTCTTTATACTCATTTGCTGTTTGAAGATCCCTTTTGAGAGAAACAATTTGATCCTCAAGTTTTTCTTCATTATCTTTAGCATCTTCAAGATCAGATTCAAGATGTCTGATAATTCTATCCATCTGGTGGCAATCTTCTATTTTCTCCTTGAGAGATTGTCTTAGATTATCTTCAGTTTTTCTTTTCTCTTCAACTTCTTGGGTAAACTTCATGACTCCTGATTCCATTTCATGTCTTACCATAATGATTTCTTTTGATAACTTTTCACACAACTCAATTTTTTCCTTCAGCTCTTCATTTGCATTATTTGCTTCACCTTGTCTTGCCAATTGCTAAAGCAGCTCCTTTCTCTTTTTCATAGAGAGACTTAATTTGTCGTTTAGTTCTCTCATGAAATCATCAGCTTGTTTGAGTCTTTCCTTTAATTCATTGACTTCAGAGTTTGACTGTTCAAGATCATCAAGGGTAGTCTTGAGTTGCTCCCTTAAACCATATGCATCCATTTGAATTCTCGGATCTTCCTCAAGCTGTTAGGCTCTGTTAGGAGGAACTTAGCTCTGATACCAATTGTTGATAACTGAGAGGGGGGGTGAATTAGTTATCCTAATTATTTTTGCTTTGTGAACTTTATTAGCAATCGATGTAATATTAATTCAAATGAGCAAACATAATCATGAAATGGAAATACACATGACACAGTATTTTTGATGTGGAAACCCTGTTAAGGGAGAAAACCATGGGGTGATTAACCCAAGATTGTATTCTCTATTAGAAGAATGGAAATATAAAATGGCACTTGCCAATTAGGGCTCATTGCCTGAGCACACTACTCACAAGGAGGCACACTACCTACAAGAGACACACTGTCTACAAAAAGAGTGTTATACAATACTTGAACTAATTGGTAGCATCCACATATGCTGGAGTTCAGTTCCGGTTAGGCTCAGTACATTGATCTGCTGCACTTCATCTTTCCTTTTCTCTTATGCTGCTTTTCTTTCACATACCAGACCTTCCTTACTACCTCTGCTCTGCTTTGCCTTTATTCACACACCAACAACACACTCAACACCTCTCACAACTAAATCCATCGTGTATATATATCCACACAAGTGATTTCATCACCTTTCTAGTTGGCACCCGGAATAGTCAATCTTTTCACAAACTTTGATCTGTCGGCTGAATCCTTGCACACCAAGTAATGCGGATCAATGATATACTTGTGGAGATCATTAATTATATCGGCCAAACATAATTCATGCCTTCATAACCTTTACCAACATTAGTAATACATCCGGAATAATGTCTGATGTTCTGCCAGTCAGTTCTTCCTCTGTTCACACTGTCACATGAGAACACGACACTCAAACATTCATATCTCTTTATCCTTTTCACACCGGAGGCTCAAACCTTGGAATCTATCAGTCAAGATACTCCTCTTGACTTCCCCAAATCTGTACTTCACCAAGATACTTCCTCTGAGAGATCCGGACCTATCTGTCAGACCTTGCCACATGCTCTGTTCTTGTTTACCGGACCACAACATCCTTCACTCTGACTTCTGGTAGAGACATACCTGTTGATAACTGAGAGGGGGGGGGTGAATCAGTTATCCTAATTATTTCCCTTATTGAACTTTTCTTTTAATTGATGTAGCATAAAATCAAACACAAAAACATTAACCATGAAATAAGAAACACATGACACAGTATTTTTGACGTGGAAACCCTGTTAAGGGAGAAAACCACGGGGTGATTAACCCAAGAATTATTCTCTGTTAGAAGAATAGGAAATTACAAAAATGGCACTTGCCAATTAGGGCTCACTGCCCGAGCACACTGCTCACAAGAGGCCCACTGCCTACAAAAAGACACACTGTCTACAAAGTGATGAGAATCACAGTCTTGAACTGATTGGAAGCATCTGCATATGCTGGAGTTCAGTTCCGGTTAGGCTCAGTACACTGATCTGCTGCACTTCATCTTTCCTCTGTTCTTTATTCTGCTATCTTTCACATACCGGATCCTTTTGCTACCTCTGCTCTTTCTCTGGACTTATTCGTATATCTCTCTACATCACCACACACTTCACAACTAAATCCATCCTCTATATATATCCGCACAAGTAATTTCATCACCTTTCTAGTCGGCATCCAGAACAGTCTAGTTTCTTATAAACTTTCATTCTGTCGGCTGAATCCTTCCTCACCAAGCAATGCGGATCAAGCATATACTTGTAGATATCATTAATCATGTTGGCCAAACATGATTCATGCCTTCACAACTTCTGTCATCATCAGTAACCCATCCGGAAAGCAGTCTGATACTCTGCCAGTCTGTTCTTCCTCTGTTTTCACTGTCTCTCAGGAATCCGGTACTCAACCATTCATATCTTTTTCTTTGTTCATCACCGGAGGCTAAATCCTTGGAATATACCACTCAGGGTAGTCCTTTTGACTTTCCCAAATCCGCACTGTACCAAGACACTTCCACTGAGAGGTCCGGACCAATCTGTCGGACCTTGCCACATGCTCTGTTCTTCTTCACCGGACCACAACATTCTTTATTCTGACTTCCGGTAGAGACACATCATGACTTGCGGATATGTGGGATGACCTTTGTTGCCATCAATGACAACAACCATGAATCCATATAGTGTCTCTTGCCAACAATCTCCCCCTTTGGCATTGATGGCAACACTTAGTGAAAAATGACTAAGTGTTTTCACTATGCTCCCCCTTTGCTGATGCTCTGTCTTTATATACAATTTCCGGAACTCCCCCTTAGTTGGATCCCTCATTTTTCACTGCTCCTCACTCCCCCTTTGACATCAATGGCAAAGGGTAGGGTCCGCATATCAAAATTTTCAAAAATTTCTTATACTTAGCCGCATATTTACATACTCACATATATTGAAGAATGTCTGCAAAGGATGTCTGTAATTGAATCATTTCGGTAGCCCAACTTTGCTTCATTCTGTCCAAAATTGAAATGTGACCACTTAACAAAAATGCAAACGCTTCTGCCCGCTTGAGATCTGTCGGATCTTTTGTTTGGGCGGTGGTCCTAGCATCACTGATGGCCTCATGCATGGTTTCCAACTTAGGGATTATAATCCTTCTAAGTTCTCCCATCCGGTTGGTGATGTTCTTCCTTTCCTTCTCAAGATTCTTTATTTCGTTCAAGACTGCAATAGTCTGACATTCTTGATTTATTATAGAGGAAGAGAGAGGATCAAAACTTTGAGATAAGCTTTGTAGCTTATCCTATTCCTCTTTTATTTTCTTGTCAAATGCGGCTGTTGCCTTTGACCAGGATATACAAAATTTATAGATATCACCGCCATCCTTAAGAGCATTCTCTAAGCTCTTTATTCCAATGCTTACAATCTTCCTATCTTTAGAAATTAATTCTAATATCTCTGAAAATCTCTTATCCAAAAATTCCTTCCGGACCTTTTCTTCAGCTGATTTTTCTAGAGAATCAAAATGTGTATCAACACTGTTGACTAAGGTTTTTAGATTACCGGAAGTGGAGGCTGTCGGATCTATTTGGATTGATGGCATGATCTTCACAAGTACTCCGGAGGCAGCCTCTATCAACTCACAGTCTTCCATATGAGACTTCAGGAGCTTTTCATTTGCCTTGGCATTTGCAAATGAAGCTATCTTCATTGTTTGTACCGGAGAGAGAGAGTCAAAATCAAATGGGCCTTTTAGAAGCTCCGGTTCATCAATCTCTAGAGTTTCTTTGCTCAAAAATTGTTGAACAGTTTGTGCAGTGTCTCTTGCCGGAGACAGATGTTTCTTCTCTTCTGCAGTCTTAGAACTGTCAACCTCTTTGTCTTTCACCACTGCTTCCTTCTCCTGTAATTGCTCTTCTTCTTTGGATCCGGAGACTGTAGGGGAAACCGGAGGAGAGATGCTAACTTGTTCATGGGCCACTTCTTCTAGAGCAGAGGGTCCCAAGTCCTCACTTGTCTGTTCAGGGCTCACTTCTTCCGGAACAGAAGATTCCAAATCAGCAGCTGTTTCTGCACCTAAGTCCTCTACAACAGGAAGATTGAACCTTTTGAAGGCCTTCCGGAGGATCTCTTCTGTTTCGTGGGCCACTTTGTCAGTCTCACCAAGCATGAGTTGATTCATCCTGGCTTTGCTTCTGAACTCATCTTTGCAGTCCTTGAAGATAATGTTCATTGTCTTGGGATCAATTTGAGGATATAGCTGAATAGCTATCTGCTCCCGGATCTCAAGATCTTTGGCATGAGCATTATTCTTTCTTACTTCCATTTCCTTCTCTAGGCTTTTAGGAATGAGAGATATGATCTCAATGAAAGCCTTATTGTATATGTTCAGATATTTAACTGTGGCTTCCTGCAGAGTCTTTTGGTCTGCCTCACTGAAGTCATCATAGGATTCAGTCATTGGTTGAAGGTTTCCATCCACCGTGACCGACTTGATTATGCTCTCTAGTGACAGAGTGGGCTTTTCAACAGTTACCTCTGCCATTTCATCCTTGTCTTGGCCTGTGGAGGGCTTACCGGATCCTTTCTTCTTCTGTTTCTTTGCTTCTCTTACTCCCTCATCTGATTCTGTTTCCTCTTCATCCTTTTGGCTTCCATAAGCCCTTGTGGCTTTTGTCTTGGATCTCTTATCGGATGCCTGGACTTCCGGTTTTGAACTTTTGGTTGAGGGAGGTGCAGATCTCTTTGTTGATCTGGTCCGGGTGGGAGCTCCAACCGGAGCACTTTCTTTGCTTTTCTCTTCTTCCTCGGCCTTCCTCCTCTTTTCCCGGCTGGCATCAAGTGCCTCCTTTGAGATACCTAGGCCTTGAGCAATGTGCTCTACTTCTTTTCTTACCTTTCTTTTAATCTCAGGTTCCCTGAGTTCTACATGTATTTTTACACTCAGCTCCTCAAAGGTTCCAAACCTTTCTGCCTTAGGATCTTTGGGCTGACTTAGCATGTGTTGAACATGCAGCTCCACTATCTGTTCATCAACTTCATACCCCATGGGCATGATCCAGACAGTCCTTGGCTCCACTGCCTCCATTAGGCACTGATTAGTGTCAACCATAAAGCACACTGAGTCCTTGTATTTCTCAATGAGAGACTGGGGAATTCTCTCTCTTGCTTGCATCATGCTCTGAAAGTTTTTGAAGTATCCCCATAGAGCTGAATTTCTCGCTTTTGCATCCCCAAGTCCATGCAAGTAGTCTCTTATCTGGACTGCAACAGGTTTGTCATTCTGCCATACCCATCCACTTGTTCCGGGTAGCTCATTCATGAAATAGAAGAATAGACATACAATAAGAGTACCATACTTAAAGGAATTCTTCTTATCCTTCTTGATTTTCTGTATGTTTTCCATTAATTGGCTTAGTAGTAGTTCGCAGAGATCATATTCTGCATTCTTTCTTAACATTTCATAAGCAGTGTATATTGCCGTTCCGGATACAGAATTCTCCCTGCTGGAGTGATAGATCTTGTATCGTATTATCATTGATGCATATTTGATATCCGGATCGGAGATGTCTTCAATGGTCATTGCCCTTTTGTCAAATTTTGATCCGGTGGCCTCAGTTACAATGTTGTTCTTGACAGATTTGAGGATAGGTACTCCTCCGGAAGAGTATAGGCCAGTTACTGCTCTAATTGCCTCTTTTGTGATCTTGCAGGGTCTATCTAGCCATAGAAAGTTGTCATGCATCCTGCTCAGTACATACCGGACCCATTCATCCTCTTCAAAACAGGGGAAATGAATAAATTGCTCAAATTGTTTCTTCTGAATATCCTTATACTCTGGTTTAAGCTCAAAAGCATTGTCAATCAGCTGCTTGTGATAGAGGTCTCTTAATTTGAATTCCCCAAATTCCTCAATGTTTGCATGTATGTAAACCCTAATGTCTTCGGTGTGTAGAACTCCGTGAGGAACACTAGAGAAGGCTCCTAGTGGGTCTACCTCCAATGATTTGTAGGGATGTTTCTTGAATGAGGGGCGAGGTCTATCAGAGATCTTAACTATGTTTGGAGTAGCCATTCTTCAAAGATTTGCAGTGAGGTAATGAAAAACGGAGAATACCTTATGCGCCTTCGGTTTGCACGGAATGGTTGGATTGATTTCTTTATCCAATAGCTTCGGCAGGAGATCCTTGGTGTGCTTGAAGAACCTTGTTGCAGAGCTCCACTTTTCGCTTCTTCTCGAGTGTAGAATGAGCAAATGTCCTTTGAGAAATCCCTTAAATTGCTCCGCGAACCCTAATATCTGTCTGCAATAAATGCTTCACCTACATCATTCCGGTTTGCCTTGTCTGGATAGCTTGGAGTATCCTGGATTAGTCCTGATCTGTGGATATCATCCGGATCTTTCAATCATGAATAAATCGAGGTAACATACTACAAGAACATCCCAAACACTCTGTCCAATCCGCAGAACAAGATAGTGCATTTCCGGATCTTTCCGGACCTTTTTGTAATTCTTTATCATACCGGAGCATCTCCCTGAACAGATCTTATTTGATCGATCACAGCTTCTTCATAACTCCATGCGGACCTCTGAAAACTTGACTGAAGTATCTCAAGACTCATATCTACAAACCCTTTGATCCGCATCTTGTGCCACATCCGGCACCACTTGTTTGGCTGGGGGAACAAGATTTTCTTTGAGTCTCCCCCTGAGCCTGAGCTCACTTTTTAATTTCTGGAAGAAATATCAGCACCAGAGTCTGGTGCGGATCCAACCTCTACATTCTCTGAACTTTTCTTCACCCAAATCTTGCTCATCTGATTCCTAACCTCATCCACATTCATCTTTTGTTTACCCTTGTCTTGATTCTGATTATACACCGGACCTCTTTTGTCCTGATTCTTGTTTCTGCAAACTTTAGCATTATGACCGGACCTATTGCAGATTTGGCAAATAACATTTCTTTGCATATTTGACTGATATCCTCTTGATCTGCATTGATTAGCCATATGACCTACTCTATTGCATGTGAAGCATCTACCTTTGAATGATTTGTTTGCTTGCATACTTCTGCATTCATGGGATTTGTGTCCATACCTTTTGCAGTTGAAGCATTGTCTGGAGAAGGATGAATTAATCTGATTCATTCTCATTCTGCACTGATTAGCTTTGTGACCAAAGTGGTTCCAGCTGTGGCAGTATCCATTGAAGGATGGATATCTTTGAGCATTTGGCTGTCTTACCGGAGGTCTTCTAGGCCGGCTTCTTGGATTTTCTGATCCAAGATTCTTCTGACCGGATCCGGAGCTTTCTCCTTTCTCATATCCCAAACCATACTTGTCATCTGTCCTCTTTTGACTTCCAAGAAGAACTTCAAGTTGAGCAGAACTTATCTTGAATTTTTCTTTATATTCATTTGCTGTTTGAAGGTCTCTTTTGAGAGAGGCAATTTGATCCTCAAGTTTTCCTTCATTATCTTTGGCATCTTCAAGATCAGATTCAAGGTGTCTGATAATCCTGTCCATCTGGTGGCATTCTTCTGATTTTTCTTTAAGAGATTGTCTTAGATTGTCTTCAGCCTTTCTTTTTTCTTCAATCTCTTGAGTAAACTTTATAGTTCCTGATTCCATTTCATGTCTTAACATAATGACTTCTTTTGATAACTTTTCACATAACTTGGTTTGCTCAGTCAATTCCTCATTTGTATTGCTTTCTTCACTTTGTCTTGCCAACTGTTGAAGCAGCTCCTTTCTCTTTTTCATAGAGAGACTTAATTTGTCTTTTAATTCTCTCATGAATTCATCAGCCTGTTTGAGTCTTTCCTTTAATTCACTGACTTCAGAATTTGACTGTTCAAGATCCTCAAGGGCAGTCTTGAGTTGCTCCCTTAAACCATATGCATCCATTTGAAATCCCAGATCTTCCTCAAGCTGTTAGGCTCTATTAGGAGGAACTTAGCTCTGATACCAATTGTTGATAACTGAGAGGGGGGGGGGGTGAATCAGTTATCCTAATTATTTCCCTTATTGAACTTTTCTTTTAATTGATGTAGCATAAAATCAAACACAAAAACATTAACCATGAAATAAGAAACACATGACACAGTATTTTTGACGTGGAAACCCTGTTAAGGGAGAAAACCACGGGGTGATTAACCCAAGAATTATTCTCTGTTAGAAGAATAGGAAATTACAAAAATGGCACTTGCCAATTAGGGCTCACTGCCCGAGCACACTGCTCACAAGAGGCCCACTGCCTACAAAAAGACACACTGTCTACAAAGTGATGAGAATCACAGTCTTGAACTGATTGGAAGCATCTGCATATGCTGGAGTTCAGTTCCGGTTAGGCTCAGTACACTGATCTGCTGCACTTCATCTTTCCTCTGTTCTTTATTCTGCTATCTTTCACATACCGGATCCTTTTGCTACCTCTGCTCTTTCTCTGGACTTATTCGCATATCTCTCTACATCACCACACACTTCACAACTAAATCCATCCTCTATATATATCCGCACAAGTAATTTCATCACCTTTCTAGTCGGCATCCGGAACAGTCTAGTTTCTTATAAACTTTCATTCTGTCGGCTGAATCCTTCCTCACCAAGCAATGCGGATCAAGCATATACTTGTAGATATCATTAATCATGTCGGCCAAACATGATTCATGCCTTCACAACTTCTGTCATCATCAGTAACCCATCCGGAAAGCAGTCTGATACTCTGCCAGTCTGTTCTTCCTCTGTTTTCACTGTCTCTCAGGAATCCGGTACTCAACCATTCATATCTTTTTCTTTGTTCATCACCGGAGGCTAAATCCTTGGAATATACCACTCAGGGTAGTCCTTTTGACTTTCCCAAATCCGCACTGTACCAAGACACTTCCACTGAGAGGTCCGGACCAATCTGTCGGACCTTGCCACATGCTCTGTTCTTCTTCACCGGACCACAACATTCTTTATTCTGACTTCCGGTAGAGACACATCATGACTTGCGGATATGTGGGATGACCTTTGTTGCCATCAATGACAACAACCATGAATCCATATAGTGTCTCTTGCCAACAATACCATGTCCTGTGGATGTGTGGGATGAACTTTGTTGCCATCAATGACAACAATCATGACTCCATATAGTGTCTCTTGCCAACACATCATCCTCATTGCTTTCTGTATCGCTATCACCCTGATGAACATCATCCTGTATATGGACCTTCATTGCCATCTTGATATTCTCATAGGCTTGTACTATTTTATCTACTTCCCTGCCATCTTGGGTTTTGGATTTTGTTATGGCATGCTTGTGAGACTGGAATTTAGCTTTGATCACATCCAGCTTACCCTTTCTGCTGTTCAAAGTCTCGTTGTAAGTTTCCACCTTGACCTTGATCCTCATGATCTTATTCATCACCTCTTCGGTTAGGTGGGTGAGGGGGTCATCAGGTACCAACTGGAAAATATCATGTAGGGCTTTGATGGAAAAGTCTACATCTTGGTTTTCTATCTTTCCTTCTACTTTCCCTTCTAATGCTTCATGGATCTCTACTTTGTGTGCCATCATACTGTGTAGCTTTATACTGATATCCCTAAGCTTGCCACTGCATTTCTTTAGGATATCGCATTCGAACCTGATATCCTCATACCATATGTCTATCAGTAGGGTGGTGTTATTATTCAATACTTGATTTTTATTAGGATTTGAGGATCAATCCTCTTCATCTCACTCAATGCAGTTAGGTCCTTTTCCAATTGGAATGACTATCTTCCTGTTTCATTTTGCATTTTATCTACTTTTCTCTTCAAACTACTTAAAGAATTCCACCTATGTAAAGAGGTTCTCACTACATCCTTAACTCATGTGAGGGCTGATAGCATCCACTTCTCCATGATCATGGCTTCATGCTTCATGAGGTCCAATTCGGTGACCTTCTCCTCGGATATGATAGTCAATGGGACTGCCGGATCCACTGGTGTACTATTAGGGTTTATCAACCCTTTTATATATGAATACAACTCGGCAATGTGCTCCTTATTGTATTTATTTTTCTCTTTCTCCTTCTTTATGCTTTGGGTCAAAGAATCAATGATGTCCTTCCCTTCCTGACCTTCTTGGTCCTCATTAGAAAAAACCAAATCAACAGTTGTGATTTGGAACTCTTCAAGGGTGACCTTGCCCTTCTCTTTCTCTACAGTGGGAAGTGCTACTTGGGCAGTCCTTCTACCTGTAGTAGGATCTCTTCTAATAGCCGATGTCAATCTGGCTTTCCTCTTTGGATTTATTATTGTTTCTGCAAATAGGGTAGAAACATCATATTCTTGAATTTCAAAGCCTTGTTCTGTACCTATTTATTTCTCCAGCCATTGAGGCACTTCATTTCTGGATCCCTGATGTCCTTTATCATCATCATGTCTTGCATGATCTCTAGTATCTACCTCTATTCTCAATGGAGAAGGCAACTTCCTAGTTTCTTCCTCATGGAGTTCATCATGAGGGGGATCTTGTTGCATCTCTTCTTGCTAAGTGGCCTCTTTCTATGGGAGAAGATCATGTGGAATGTCCACATGATCCTGCGCTTGATCCTGCACTCCCTCTTTTTGTGTTTCATCCACTTTAGTGTTTTCCTCATTTTGAGGCATGTTGACATCTGTGGTTGTTTGTGTGTTTGGCCTTGGTGCATCACCTTGATCTTAGGTCACATTTTGTTCCATACCTGATACATCAATATCTTGTGTCTTAACGTCCTCATGACCTAATTTATCTTTTTCTCCTCTATCTCCTTGAGTCCAGGCAACATCATCACCTGATGTATCTTTATCACCCTCACCCTTTTGTTGGACTTCCACTATCTTTGGCTCAACAGGTATCTCATGCTGTTGCTAGCCCATATCTAGAGCATTGCTCTCTTCTCCTGCCTGCTTGGCTACTTCAATTTTCTCTGTTACATTAGGTGCACCTGCTTTGTCTTTGGGGCTCACATCCTCCCTGTATGTCAAATCTATAACTGTAGGGCTAGTCACTTGATCGACCAATTTGTCAAGCCTGATTTTTTGGACTGCCCTCTCTGGGCTACTTTCTTTTTCTTCCTGAGTTGTTCGCTTCACCTCTTCCAATACCACCATCTGTGCTAATGGGGTCCCATGTGGAGTCATGTGGGTACTAGAGGTGAGAGTTTCCATCCTCTGAGAGGCTACAATCTGCACTAATTCATCATCTGATAGGTCCATAGTGTCTTCCAAGGAGAAAGGACCACCCTGACTTGCTTTGAAAGTCTCTTTTGCATGTTCCTCTACTCTCTCTATCTTAAATTTGATTATGGTGGGAAGTGGCACATCATGTTGCATCTCCTTCCTAAACACTTCACCACTAGCTCCTTTCAATACTATAGGATCGGCCTTGATATCACCCTACATAGATGTTCTTTGCTTCTTAGGTGGTGACGTTAGGGGCGCCACCCTCTTCTTCTTGCTGACCATCATCAGGTCATCACCTACAGGCTCTTTATCTACTAGCTCTTCTTCAAACAGGATATCTTCTTCTACCTTATGCTATGAGGTTTGGCCTTCATCCCGTACTTCTTTGATTTCTACAGCTGGCCTCAGGATCCTCTTTGTCTTTAGTTTGTCCATCAAAGGCAGTGCAAATGAGGTGGATGCCTATCCTGATGTTGATGCACCTACAACTGGTATGGCAATTCTTTTGATTATCACTCCCTTAGGCTCATCATCAGTTTTCTTTACTCTAGGGGGACCATTTCTTTGTTTCTAGGTGGGTACTCTTTCTCCATTGGATTTCCTTTTCTCATTGAAGAAGTCATCATACTCCTCATCAGTTAGTTCTTGCCTTTTCTTCTTGGCATCAATAGTAAGGGCTACACCCTTTTTCTTCAATCTATTTATCTGTTCATCTACCCAAGCTTGGGTTAACTATAGTACCCCACCTGTAAACTGATCCAAGGAAATATCCTCTAGCTGTGTTAGATTAGGGGCTTAGATGGTGTCATTGAACACATTCTTGTCTTCATATTCATTTGACATTATTTTTCCATCATCTTTCTTCAGTTGTGTTGGCACTGGGATGCAGTCATATGTCCTTATCTAGTTCAAGGTGAGCCTTTGGTATTTTCTTCTTCTCACCTCAGCTTCATCCTCACAATCTGTCCAGAAATCCTTGAAATGCTTTTGATGTATAGGTTTCCCCATTATTTTCTGCATCCTACCATAGGGGTCATAAGATCTAGCTAATGGAAATGGCTGCAGATACATTAGTTTCAGGCCTCCCATGACATACTCTATGCTTTGTGAATCTGAGCACATATACCAGCCCCTAGACACTAGAAATAGTACTGGAGGTATCTTCTTTTGTGCTTTATATTCCTCCACTATGGTAGACACTTGTCTAAGAAACTCCATCAGGACCACCCCATTAGTAGGGTACCTTGGTAGCATAAGGGGCTATTCTTCAAATCCTTCTATTCTTATATATGAAAATGTGGCATACTGGATGAACTAGGCCCCATGTCTGTAAACAACTTCTTAAGCCTCCATGCTCAGTCTCTTAGTTCTATCTTCCTCCATTGTTCTGACTAGATGCATAGAGAATGCATCATTCACTAATTTATAATCTAGGAGGTAGTTCTTTCTCTATATCTAAGGATAGTGATCCCATATGTGGGCATCATCTACACCACCGCTAACCTTACCCACTATAGTCAGGGCATCAAATGTTCCCCTGTACGCACATGAGTACACAACATATGATGTCATATGGAATGAGCATTCCTGACCTCCTAGGTTCCTCATCTCTTCATCCAATGCATCACTGATGACCTTGGCCCATAATGGCTTGTTATCTGTATAAAGGACCATCTAGATGACTCCAAACATCCAATTCTTAAAATTTACAGCATGAGGCTGACCTATCATCCTACTAAGTAGGGCAATCATGTACTAGTACTCATCATCAAAATCAAATTTATACAAGTGTACGGGAAATTTAGCTGAGGCAGTATAGGTGCTGCTCTTTGACCTCCATTGATACATCCTCTTCCTTGCATTCTTCTTATTGTTATTATACTCTATCTCTAGTTTATGTAGATCCACACTGACCACCCTCTTTCCTACTTGCAGATTGAAAGTAAATGTGATGCCCTTAATTGAAAAGTCAGCATATACCCTTCCATGCTTCTCCACCTGCCTTGTATGAGGGTGATAGTTCCTGGCACATTCCACTACCAACTCTGGGGTGTCCATGGCATATGGGAATCTAGTGGCATGCCAGATTCCTAAAACATATATTGCATCCAGAAGGGTATTGTCTTTATCATGATCTATTCTAGATGACCATACTGCTATATCTGTATCTCCTTGGTGACTGTCACCAATGATGCCATACTTGAATTGTACCGCTTCGGGCTGAACAAACATGGGCTTAAAAAATTTTGTATTAGACCTGTTCCGTCTAAGATCCGCCATGGATTCCTGCAATAAACATGACTTGTCTTACCATATGATATCCATATGTATTCATACAACATTATATCTCTATGACATCATAGATATTGTATTCATTACTCTTTACTTCATCATGATATGCACGTTTATAGATTCAAACCACAAGAAGGAACATACTACCTGAACACGCAGATAATGACAACATGAGGGCTTTCAATTACTTACCTAATAACGCTTTCCTCCTAGGTTAGATGGGTAATTATGGAAAAGGGCTACAGATGCTGATGATCACCTGCTCCGTTACGCTGGAAGATCCGGTCTGTTCACAGGTAGCTCGCATGAGGGTTTGACTTCTCTGCTTTGTAATTTCTTATTTTTTCGCAAGGTAAATGAAAATAACCTTGGAAAGTTACCTTTAAACACATCTGTAGGGTAAATTAGGGTAAAACTACATTGGGATGGCCTAATCCGTCGATCTTCTGCAGAGAATCCATGGATGATGCCATGTGTTTGAATCATATTCGCAATTGGCAGGCATCCATCTACCGCATTTATGTCCATTTAATGTTAAGAAATAGGGGGGGTGATCTTCAAAAGATCAGGTGATATTCAGGATATGACCCCCTCTAGATAAAATGACCTTCCACCTTTGAATGACAAAATTAGTGCAAAAGAATCGGGTGATGTGGTCAACGTTGACCATATGTAAATCGGGTCATGAATTTAAGATTAGGGGATGTTCAAAATATGACCCCGCAAATAAAATGACCCCCCTTTAGAAAGATCAGGATGACGTCACCGTGTCTATGACTTTGTTTAAACATTATGTTGTAATGATGTCACCATCATGTTATTGAATATGGTGGGGCATTGGATATATACCTTCGCGAGGTAAAATATAGAATGATGGCGTCATCATCAGGGAGATATTCTTTGTTTGTTGGGTTTGGATGACATCATCATCATATTGGCATAGGGTGATATTTTGTGATGAGGGTGATATTCGTAAGATGATGGATATTAAAATATGACCCCCCGCAAAATATGTGAAGTTGTTTGACAGGCAGATAACAACCACTACATAAAATTGGCGTTCAAACTTCATGGACCAAGTGATTATTAGATGATAAACTCATATCAAGGTGATCTTATATAATGTGACTAATGTTTGAAATATGACCCCCCTACTCGGAATATCAGGTTTGACCAAAACTTTGACTTAACATAACTTTCTCCCCTTAGAGAATTTCAAGGTGATCCAAAAGGCAAACCTGCTTGGAATTTCATACACTTTCCAACCATGAGGTTAATGATGTGAAATACTGAATTTGGCAATTGACCTCATCATGGTGACCTATCTAGCCCCTATAGGGTTAACTGCATGACTTAATTTTACCAGACCACCCAAAGCAGAAAAATAACAAGCCGAAGCAGCAAAAAAAAGCGGTCCCTATTTTGTCAAGTCAAAATGGGGTGTGTTGTGTAACCACACAATAGGATTTTGGAGAAAATCATGCCAACATACCAGAAGGACTCATCAACATCCCCCTCTGGTTAGTTAAAGAACTTGATAAACTCTGTAAGTACTCATTTTGAATCTCTTGAAAAGTCTGCAAAGGTCAAGGATCAAAATGAATTCAATGGTAAAAGATTTGATGCTCTAAAATGGATGATTGGAGTAGATAGAATTGTGCTGGATAATAGTGTAAAGAGTATTCAAAATGCTCTAACAGAAGGAGGAAATGTATATAAACTTTGCTTATCTTGTCCTAAAGTTATAAAGGATATTGAAGATAAAATAAAGGAATCTAAACAAAAACTATCAAGTGTATCCAAATCTTTTGATCCTTTGATAGCATTAGTGGCAAGCAAGGAGTGTTAATCAGCTTGATTGAAGAAATAAAGAAATTGACAAAAGAATAGGAGAGCATTGAGGCAAGGATGAGTGAGCTCTGGGGACTAATTTCCCCCAAAATGGAAGCAATGTTCAATGCCTTGACCGAACCCCAAGCTACTGCATAGACAAGTGACCCCACTGATCTGTGGAAGGTGGAGTAACAAGCATTTCACTTTAGTGGCCACATCTCAAATTTGAACAGTATGAAGAAGAGTTGGGATAGTGAGTTGGCACTATTGAAAAACATTTTTGGTGATATACTTAAGTTTATGTAAATAGGACTTAAGGATTGTTTGTACATATGTGGCTTGGTATATAGAATTTTTGTGTAAATTCTGGTTTATGGATCCCACCCTTTGCCATTGATGTCAAAGGGGGAGTGAAGAGTAGTGAAAAATAAGGAATCCAACAAAGGGGGAGCACTGGAGAACAGTGAAAAGCACAAGTGTACAAAGTAAGGGGGAGTTGTTCCGACACTTAGTTATTTTTCACTAAGTGTTGCCATCAATGCCAAAGGGGGAGATTGTTGGCAAGAGAAACTACTACGCATGACAGGTGTTGTCATTGATGGCAACTAAGTCTATCTTACACATCCACATTACATAGTTTGTTCATACCGGAAGTTAGAGTGAAGATTTGTCTAAAGTCTAAGTAGTCAGAAACAGAGTATGTGACAGGGTCCAGTATCTTGGTTTGGATCTCTCTAGTGGTAAATCACAGTGTGCTTTGGATCTGAGGGAGTGATAAGGATTGTCAAGACTATCTAAATCTAGAAATTTAGCCTCCAATGATGAAGGATTCAAAAGTTATAAGCATCTGAGTATCGAGTTCCAATTAGTCAGTATAGTCAGAAGAAGAATAGGCTGACCTAGTATTTGATCTTGGTCCGGATGAAGAAAAGTTGTTGGTTAAGCAATTTGTGATAATTAGTGGTATTGACCAACATGATTGATGATTTGAGAACATAATTTTTTGGTCCGCGCTATTGATTGTGCATGGATTCAGCTGACAGAGTAGAGTTCATAATAAATGTTCTAAGTTTTCTTGAAGCTGACTACAGTTGATTGAATTTCTTGATGCGGATATATATAATGGATTCAAGTGTTTTATAGTGTCGTGGTGATGTGATGATGGTGTAAGTGTGAAAAAGGGTAGAAAGAAGTGTGAAGGTGAAGATCTAAGCTCATATTATGGCCAAAGAGTGAAATAGGATAGAGTAAGGATGAAGTGTGTAAGATCAGTATTTTGTGCTTAACCAGAATTGAATTTTTGCATTGGTAGATGCTATTCATCAGTTCAAACATTCTATAATCTTCTTGTAATCATTTCTGTAGGCAGTGAGCCTCTTTGAGTAGTGAGCTCTGGACAATGAGCCCAAAGGCATGTGCCTTCCCCATTTGTAATACTTTTAACATGGTATTAATTTTTGTGGATTAACCTCCACCGTGGTTTTCCCTTAACTGGGTTTCCACATAAAAATCCTAGTGTTCATGTGTGATGATCTTGCTATTCTTGTTCTTATGTTTATGTTTGTTTCTTTTGAATGTGTGTGGTAAACTGATAAAGGTAAATAACAATAAATTGTGTAGAACACTAGTTTACCCCCTCTCAGTGTTCATTCATTTCAACAATATCGTTCCTATGATGGGCATGATCCAATCATCAATCGATTCCTACCTTAGGATATATCATTCCTATGATAGGTAGAATCCATCATCCTATCTTCATCCATTTTGGCAAGAGATACAATGGCTATTTGTTGTGTTTGTTGGTCTTTTGGTTCTTGTTTTTTTTTTATCTTTTGTCCTATTTAAAGATCACATCAAAACTACCTTGATCTCACTATATCATGGTATGTGGAGAAAACATCTAGAATGGGGCATAGTCTTGCTTTTGTATACTATGCTTGTGGGTTGGTCTCATTACTCCAAGCTAGTATTCATATCTTGTGAATCGTAGGGTCTCATTACTCCAAGCTATGGGTCCCCTTGCCTCGTCTATACAAGGTTGTAATATCTTGGACATGCATGGGATCACCCTCTTGTCTGCATGTCTAGTCCATGCAACTATCAGATAAACATCATCACCTTGGTCTTCTATACTTTGGTGAAAATATCCACTTTGCTAGAACAAACCTAGGATTGCTCTAAATCATTTTCAACACAATAATCATCCATCAACCAATCTATCCAAAATCATCAATCTTTCATCTCACCCCTTATCCGCCAACCACTTCAATTAATCTATTTCATCCATTTTGAGAGAACACCCATGTTCTTGCAACCCGCCTATCCTCTCGAGGGGGCATCACCCTTACCAATCATATCTAAACCTATTCCTATCCTTCTAAACCAAAGTCTTTTTCCTTCCAATCCAACACTTCTTTGAGATAATGTTACTTGCAACATCATTTCAAAGAGGGGCAAATGTAGACACCTAAAAATGTCTTAACCCTTCAACCATCCTTTGACATCAATCATATCACTAACTATCCCTTCCAATTAGTTAAATAAATTCATTTTATTTAATTAATTTATCCCTAATCATCTACTCTTAGCCATTCATCCCTTGTGCAACATTAATTCATCTAATTTATCACTAAACCTTACAACACTATCCCTCATTAATTAAATAAATATTTTAAATATTTATTTAGTTAATTTGTCCATCTCCCTAATCCTAATTAACTAGATAAATCATACTTATTTGATTAATCTACCCTACTAATCAACCTAAACCTAGCCTAGTTGATTAAATAGAAACTATTTAATTAGCTACCCTAGCCTACATGACCCCTAGACCAAAATTAATTAAATAAATCTTATTTAATTAACTCTAATCCTCACTTAGCCCACTAACTAATTTACTACAACCACAATAATTAAGTTAATCCCTTGATTAACTTGGACAAAGCATGATTAACACCTTCTCCCACACCCACAAATTAAAAATTACAAAATATTCATAACCCTTCCAACTCACCTTTACCATTTTTGTGCATAAAAATCTTCCTCTTTTTTAGTCTACAAATGTAAGAGACCAAAAATGTGCATGTGTCATATGTCTCTCACAACTCCACATAAAATAGAATTTTTAATTCCAACTCATCCCAAGGAAATTTAATTTTAAATTTCCTCATCCATCTAAATCACATTTAATGCTAAGTACTCCTCAAAATGAATAAAAGATTCATTTTTATTCTCCACCCTTCAAATTTGTTGATCAAATCCTAGCCCTCCATCTCACAATCAATCTCATCCCTTGATCTCAATAATAAATCTCCACTGTTGGATCAAAATCCCCTCCAATTTGCCTATAAATACAAGCCTCCACAAGCCATTTTGACATCTAATTTTAGAGTAACATTATTATGCCAAAATTTCTCTCATCCTCTCCATCATTAGCTAGGCTATGTTGATTTGCATTAGTATTGAGAGCATTTCACATTTGAAGAACATAGTCATGGGTAAAGCTAGAGCTTGTGGGTGCTAAGCTCTTGACCTTATCAAGGACTAAGAAGATCTTGAGGTATAATTTGTGTGTTTTCTTGCATTTTACTTCTATTTCTACCTTTTAGATTTCTCTTATCTTTAGTGTCTTTGTTGGTTGTTACAGTTAGGGGAACTAAAACAGTAGTGAAAGAAAAAGATGTTGCAGTGTAGTAGTAAGCAATGCAAGTATGTGCATTATCATAAAAGGGGAGAGAGTAAGAAAGAGTTGTGTCACCCTTTGCCATTGATGTCAAAGGGGAAGAAAGTTTTTTTGGTGTTCCCAACTGATGGTCTGAGTTTCCCTAAAAAGTAGCCAACTCTTATACTCATGATTCTCGAGTTTGTGGCCAATGAATAGGAGATAGGTATCTGTTCTCCTCTGCACTTTAGGCTCTGCAAGGCCTAGGGGGTGTTCCCTTATTCAATATCACTATGATAAACTCTAACTTCAACTGGATATTGATTTTGAAGTAGATATGTTCCCCTTCATGCAAACCAAAACTGTATGATCTGAATTAAAGTGGCTAGCTTTGGAATTTTATTCACCAGAAAGCTCAGAGAACATGAAACTAAAATCCTACTACAAACTAACAAGTTGATTTTGATTTTTTTGCTTTTCAAAGTGAGTGTGATTGTCTGATTGTGGATATTTTGTGAAAATAAGCCCAACCCTGATCAGTGCCAATCCTAGGGTTTGGAGTTAATTTCTTACAAATGCAAACTTATTCCCATAAGCATCTCAAACATACAAATTCAGAGGATTTTAACTGTTCCCCGCCTTACAGAAAACTATCCAAGAATAGGGTTTTCTATTAATTCTTCTTACAAAGATCCTTGTTACCACACACACCTCCCCATATATGATTCAAAGCATTTTAATCTAATGCTTGATTAGAAGCAAAAAAATAGACATGTAATACAACAAATATGTATCCCAGAACTTAGAAACCCTTAGTATCTTTATTCAAAAGAGAAATGTAGATAACACAGGAGACAATCAATAGAAACACATGCTCACATTAATCATATAAGCTCAATCTAAAACTAATAAAATGGTCATAAAAATAGACATTCAAGATTCAACGTTGCAAAAAAATGAACTCACAACTCAGAAATAGGGCCAACCTCCAAAATTGCTCTATATTTTCATTATCAAAAACTTTCCAAATCTCCAACCACCTTACAAATTCATACTACCAGTTCTTTTATAGAGATAAGAATGTAGTACTCAAAATCATTACATTATGTCAGTTACATCAGTCTTCCTTTACAAGCCACCACCCATAGGCATTGGGAAACAATTTCAAATTACAATATGCATGAAAGAGAAAAAGACAAAATACAAATTTTCTTGGAGACTACAAAATCAATTGGAGAATGTATTATCCTTTCATATGATTAGGTCTTTATTCATCTAAGACATACTTCTCCATCCAAGATATATACAACCACTATGTAGGCCATTGAAATGGAATTAATCTTGCTATTTTGTCATTGTTCCCTATATATTTTGTATCCAATAAAATTATAGATTCTTTGCAAAATGTATCTAAATTCAATTCCAAAGTGTACAACTTGTCCAATGTAGAATTTAAAATACTCAAATTTGAGTCTCCCTCTACATGACTTGAGGATGCTAATTCGTCAACCATATTTTTAAAATCACCTTTCCATTTAATATCTATATCTTTGACCTGCCCATCATCTATTAAAATGCTTGGCATTATCCTCTTATCCATCTCCTCCATGACTTGTCTTTTTTCTTTCAAAACTTTATCTAATTTCAATTGGAAGGCTACCACCTCCTCCAATATTAGCAGCATGTCAAGAGTTAATTTTATTTCAGGTAGGGCATCTGGGGCAAATCTAGAACATTTGTGCAAATTTCTTACTTCCCCTATTCTTGGTAGCCACAACTTAATCATTTTGTCTAAGTTCTCCTTATCCTTCTCATGTTGATCCTGGGCTGATCTTATGCTTGAGTATTATTTCCATGTGTCCTTAGCCTTGGCTATGATATTAGACAACCTATAATTAATAAAAATTGTGATTAACTCTTTAACTATAGCCTTCTTTTCACCTTTCAATTTTCTTATCTCCTCTTTCAACTCTTTTATTTTTGAAAGTAGTGGCTCTGTGTCTACTGAGAATGACTCTACAGTTTGAATTAGAGTTGGAACATTCTGAGTTGAGGTGCTTGGCCCTAACAACAACTTCTCCTTGTATTTATTCACCTCTGAGGTAGCTTGTCCATACTTCAATAGAAATTCATCATAATCCCTTTGCAGTTTATTTGTAACAACCTCTACAATTTTGGTTGTTAGCACATTTAAACTAGTAGCTTGGGGAGCTAGAGTGTCTAACACTCTTTTTATTATAACATCCCCAGTTAACTCACCCAATCCAATCCTTGGCTTATTATTATTAGGGGATAATGCCCAAATTGCTAGGGTCTTAAACCTGGGATTGAATCCTACACCAGAGAGTGCCTTCTCCACCTGTTCATCAGATACATCTGTATCATTTCTTGTCACAATGTCAAATACAATTACCTCTGCTAGTGTCTAGTATGGGAGTAACATCATATTACTTTTTGCAACTAAGGCTCTTCTCTCTTCTAGGGTCATCCCACTTATATCTTGGCTCACCTCATTTAACACTCTCTGAGTTATTTCCTGATATTGTGATGGGTTAGCTCCACTCTTGGCCTCTTGTATTCTTTTATGAAACTGTTCATTTCTATCCTTCAATACATAACCCTTGAATTCAAGGGTATTCACAAAAGCATCATCCTCCAAAAACTGTAGACAAGCCAGATCTCTAATATCTTCTTTGTCAATTTGCTGCCTAATGGTTGTCCTTGCTAACATGTTGTCAAGGGAGGCATAAGGTCTTATTCTTACAGGTGAATGTACTTATTGGGAGATTTCTTGTTCTTGTTTATTTATCTCCTCTTCTAGATCAATCATCTCAATCTCTTCTTCCTACTCTAGATCAATTATTTTTACCTATTTGGCTTGAGGTGCATCAGGTGAATCTTCTCTTCTTCTGTATGCTCCTCTTTAACTGCTAGGTTCATATGTAGATCTTTCCTCTCCTGCTAGAGTACTCTAAATCAAGACATTTGCATTATCAAAAATCTTTTAAATCCTTGTTATTGGATCATCGTCATCTGCAAATGCTCCTGGATAGGTAGAGTTTAAATTCTTCCTCATTCTTCCCCCTTCCATTATTGTGTCCCATTTCCTTCTAAGAAATTGAACTTCTTGCATGGTGGCACAATTCCTCACTGTATCTTCATCATACAGGACTTGGTGAAAGTAATGTGGCCTTTTCATACTTAATTTGACCCTATCTATAAAGCCCTCACAGTCAAATACCCTAGAATTCTCCACACCCATCCTGTAAAACCTCAATACTTAATTAATTTGATCCAGTCCCTCCTTATTGGAAATTAAAAAATTAGAAAATCTAATTGAAGTGGCAAAAAATGAGCTTTTTTTATGCACTCTGAGGTGTTCTATATCAAACTCATTCAACTGTCTGATTATTTCAAAAAATACTAATCTTTTGGGCACATACTTTGGCAAAACATATGGGGTAGCCCTACTCCCATAGACCCTAATATAGGTGGTGTTAGTGTGTAAGAACCAATCACCCCAATTATGATCTATCCTCAAATCAGGGGTTCTATCCAGCAGCCTCAAAAAATCAATCACATCTGCATGCATCCTTTCTCCTTCTGGCTCCATAAAACAAAGCAGTCTTCTAACAAAATGCTCTTCAAAAGTGACATAATTTGCATTTGTACAATACATATCCATAATGCAAGTCCACATCTATACAGGAAGTTACCTTGTTTGTCAACTTGCTTAATATGCAAGTCCTTGTGCCACAATCCCAATCTAGGATATAGAAACATATGGCACATCATTGAGTGCCAGGTGAACTCCACTTTTGCATCAACAATATACAACTTGTTCTTAATAATAGTTAGCTACTTGTGCATTTCGTTTGCAATATATGTGGCATTAACATATGGTTACTTGGTTGAAATATCCTGAATATTCATAGCTAACATCATCAAAGAAATCGACATTTTGTCCATTGCATCTTTCCCCAGCACTTGACATAGAGAATGATAAGTTTTCACGAAATAATGCATGAATTAGGAGCAATCAAATGGTTCTTCCTCCATGTTTGAAATTTTTACTAATTTTCTATCCATGCCCTTTGTTCTGTGCTTGGGCAAGTTGAAAGCTCTGTATCCATGCTTGACTTTCTTATATCCTTCCTTTAGAGCAGCAAGATCAATCTGTTTGCTAGCTGTAGGATTTGAATCAAACACACTTGAGATATAGGCCTTTGTGGTTTTTATCATAATTGTACCATTTCCTACATAAACTACCCTAGACCTAGGGTCATATCTCTATGCCACTACCCTCACAAAATCTGGATTCAGAAAAACATTTGGGTATATTAACTTTGCAAGGTCCAAATTCTAGGCATTGCTATGATTAGATCAGATCTTGATTGTTGAGGTCTTTGTTGATGACATTATCTTTGGAGGAAATGAAGGTATGTGCTTAAGGTTTGCCAGTGAGATGAAAAGTGAATTTGAAATGTCCATGTTTGGTGAAATGAATTTCTTTTTGGGTTTGCAAATTAATTAATCAGATAAAGGAAACTTCATATCTCAGTCTAAGTATGTGAAAGAGTTGTTGAAGAAGTTTGGGATGGAAGACTGTAAATTGATATGTACTCCCATGGTGACTGGTTGCAAGTTGAGCAAAGATGATGAATCACCAAAGGCTAATAAAAAAAATACATATCCATGATTGGAGGATTGCTTTAACTAACTCAAACTAGACCTGATATTATGCATGCAATTTATCTTGTTGCAAGGTTTCAATCTGATCCAAAACAATCACATGTGATGGAAGTAAAGAGAATCCTAAGGTATTTGAAAGGTACTTCAGATTATGTCTTATGGTATCCAAAGGACAATGATTTCACTCTTAGTGCTTATACAGATGCAGATTGGGCTAGAGATGTTGATGATAGAAAGAGTACAAGTGGAGGTGCCTTCTTCTTGGGTAATAAATTGGTCTCATGGTTGAGCAAGAAACAAGATTCAATAGCTTTGTCAACTGCAGAAGTAGAGTATATTGCAACAACATGTTGCACTCAAGTATTATGGATGAAGCAGACTTTGAAGGATATAAGAGTTGTGTATGAAGATCCAATTGCAATCTTTTGTGACAATACAAGTTCCATAAACATTTCAAAGAATCTAGTGATGCACTCAAGAACAAAGCACATATCAATAAGGCATCACTTTTTGAGAGAGAAGGTGATAGAGAATGAAGTAAAGTTGGAATATGTGTCCACAAAGGATCAGATTGCAGACATTTTCAAACCCTCTACCTAAAGATACCTTTAATTATCTCAGAGAGAAGTTAGGGGTCATTACCCCTCTCGTCCTGAACTAAGATGCATAAGACTGCATCAATCTAGTGGAACCCAAAGTGTCATTCTTTGATTTGGATTGATGATTTGAAGGTTACCTCTCAGGGGGAGTAGCTAAGTGTTTCTGATAGAGTAAATGGGTCAGAGTAGTAGCATGCAAGTATGTGCCCTTTGCCATTGATGTCAAAGGGGGAGAGAAATTATGTGAAAAACTTAGGAGGAGAAAGAATGTAGTGCAGATGTGTAAAGAGAAAGGGGCAGAATGTATTACTAATGTGCAAGGAGAAAGAGGGAGAATCTTGTCTTGATGGTCTTTTTAGTTTTTCACATCATATGTTTCCATCAATGACAAAGGGGAAGACTGTTGCAAGTATGTGCCTAATTGGTGTTGTCATTGATGTCAACATATTTGTGTTGTCATTAGTGTCAACTTTGAGAAAATTAGCCCCTCCAGTGATAACAATGTGTTGCAGTAGAAATAGTGCATTACAGGTAGAAGAACAGTCCAAAACAATGCTCCACATTTCCTATAGAATAAATATCTTTGCTTGTGGATTGGAAGTTATTTAGAAGCTTGTTTGAAGATGTTATATTCTAAGTTTGAGCCTCCGGTATGAAGAATTGAGAGAGTTATGTTCACCAAAGTGAAAGTAGCTTTTTCTGTGTTTGGGGGTGATAGGGAGACAGTGTTTTGCTCTGCATTCCTCTGCATTGAAGTATTTTGGTTTGTGGTTTTGGAAGTGAGTCTTGGATGATGATTAATGCCTTCAAGTGTGATGGTTCATGATTTGGTGGTCCATAAGCTATCTTTTACTCATGACAATGGCTGGTAGTGTTGTTCTTGTGCTCTGGTTTGAAGAATCTTGTTGATAGAGTTGTTAGAGATCGTGCGGTTGTTCCTAGTGATTATAATGTACTTTTAAATGTCTCCTGATCATGCTCCTACATTTGGATTGGTCCGTAAGGTGTAATTCAAATTGTGCATGAAGCATGTTCTTGAGAATACTTGTGTTAACATTAGTCTTGGTCGACCTAGTTGAATTCATCACTTGCGATGATGCATCAAAGATTGTGATAGTGCGTTGTAGCATGGAATATTGTGTTTGAGTCTCAACTAAGGCATGGCATGATCCACATACATTCTTAGATCTTTTCCTTAGCTAAATTTGTATTAGGTCAAGACCTATTTTATGTATGTTTGTAATGCTGACCTTGGAGATTGTTCCAATGGTTGATGATTGTAATGGCAAGCTTGATGATAATTCCAAGGTTGATGTAGTGTATAAATACTTGTAATTGAGTCATGAAGATGTACCCAAGTGTAAAGATGTGAAGATAAAGTGAAGGAAGGTAGCAGAACAGAGCAGAGGTGTTTGTGCTTCAATGGAACTGAACTTTGGCATGAAGTAGATGTTGTTATCTCAGTTCAACCTTTTGGCAGTGAGCCTTCTTCTGGTAGTGAGCCACCCTTTGGCAATGAGCTATCCATAGGTAGTGAGCCTTTCTTTGCAGTGAGCCTCTATTTTTTGGTATTGATATAACTTATATATTTCTGTGTGCTAATACCCACTATGGTTTTCTCTTTTAGGGTTTTCCACGTAAAAATATGGTGTCTCCTGTGTTGTTTATGCTTTTGTGTTAAGCTTATCATTTGATGCTTTCATGGTTGTATCTGAATATAATTAATTGATAAGTTGATGACCATATTTGGTTTAAAGTTTTAGGACAACTGATTCACCCCCCTCTTAGTTGTCTGGTGCATCTCAACATGGTGAATATGATCTACATGGCACATTTTGTGTAGGCTTACTCCCACCATCCCCCAAGGCATTTAGTGCCCCTAAAGAAAATGAAGTATCCATGGTCATCATCAAATGCAAGCCATCCCAAATTTCCAAGTGAAAGCACTTCATGGAACAAGACATCCTCGAAGATATATCACATTGGTTGTGTTGCAAGTATGTGCCTAACCGGTGTTTTCATTGATGTCAACATATCAGTGTTGTCATTGGTGTCAACTATGCTCTTGTTCTGATGCTTGCTTGTAATGAGTTATAGTCTTTGTATTTGCCTATTTAAGTATTGGAGATCCTGATATTGAGGATATTGAGAAAATTTGCTTCTCCAATAGAAACAATGTGTAAGAACAGTCCAATAGATTGCTCCACATTTCTTGTAGAATGAATATCTTTGTCTTTGGATTGGAAGTTATTTAGAGACATTTCTAAAGATACTATATCTCAAGTTTCAACCTTCGGTATGAATATTTGAATTAGTTATGTTCACCAAAGTGAAAACTATTTTTCTATATATTTGGTGGTGATAGGGAGAATGTGTTATGCTTCGCATTCCTCCGTAATTAACTATTTTAGTCTACGATTCTAGAATCAAGTTTGTAATGATAACAAGTACCTTCAACTCTAATGGTCCATGATTTGGTGGTCTGCAGGAAATCTTTTCTTTATGATAGTGGCTAACAGTGTTGTTTAAGTGCTCCAATTTAAAGAATCCTCCTGACTAATTGGTTTAAGGTTGTACAGATGTTCTTGGTGAATACAATGTACTTGTGGACGTGTCCTGATCATGTTCCTACCTTTGGATTGGTCCACAAAGAGAAATTTGGATCGTAGATAAAGACTATTCTTAGAAGGTTTAGTGTTAACACCAGTCTTGGCTGACTTGGGTGTTTTCACTTCTTGTGGAGATGCATCAAAGATTGTGAAAGTGGGTCGTGGCGTGGAAGATTGCATTTGAGTCCCAACTAAGGCATAACATGATCTATATACATTTTTCCCTTAGCTAGTTTTGTTTAGGTCCAGACCTATTTCCATGTATGTTTGTAATGCCGACCTTGGGGATTGTTCCAATGGTTGATGAATGTAATGCTGACCTTGATGTACATTCCAAGGTTGATGAATTGTATAAAATCATGTAATGTGGTTGTGAAAAAAGGGATCTAAGTATAAAAATGAAAAGATAAGTGTGAAAGTGTAAAAGAGTAGAGTAGAGGAGATATAATGTGCTTCAATGGAACTAAACCTAGGCATGGGGTAGATGCTATCAAATCAGTTCACCAATCTTGGCAGTGAGCCAAACCTTGGTAGTGAGCCACCCCTTGGCAGTGAGCCAATCTTGGCAGTGAGCCTAAACATTTGCAGTGAGAATATTGGGTAATGAGCCCTAAGGTAGCGAGCCTTTGTTTTTTGGTATTGTTATAACTTATATATATTTCTGTGGGCTAACACCCATCGTGGTTTTTTCCTTTTAGGGCTTTCCATGTAAAAACCTAGTGTCTCATGTGTTGATGATGTTGTTATGTTAATTTTCTTATTTCATGCTTTCATGATTAAATCTAAATAACAGTGAACAAATGTTTGATGTGGTAATATTCATTAGTGATCAAAGTTTTGAAGACAACTGATTCACCCCCTCTCAGTTGTCTGGTGCATTTCAACAATTGGTATAAGAGCAAAGTTCCTTGGAGGTAAGATTAATAGCTTGAAGTAGATCTAGAATGTCTTACAAGAAGGAGGCTCTGTAGTTTGATGGAATGAATTATGTGACCTGGAAGCTACACATGAAAAGCCATCTGCTTTGTATTGGTTATAGAGTATGGAAAGTGACAGAGACTAAATATACCATGCCTCCAAATGGTCTGACAATTAAAGATGAAATCAAAGAATATGAGTTAAGTATAAAATCTAGATATGCTCTGTTACGTGTATTGACTGACTCTGACTTGATAAAAGTCATGGATTATGAAATTACTCAAGAAGTCTAGGAAAAGTTGGAAAATCTATATGAAGGAGATGTATCTATAAAAAGTGCCAAATTGTAGCTCCTGGACTAAAAGCTAAGTATGAAGGTTCAAAGATGGGTGAAGATGAAAACATAACATCCTACATGAAAAAGATTGATGAACTTTTCACTGGAATCAAAGCTATGGGAGGAAATATTGAGGAGAAGGAAGTTGTGATGAAAATTCTTAGATCATTACCTAAATCCTACAGTTATAAGGTAGTTGCAATTGAAGAAGTAATGACTGTGAAAGAGGCCACCAAGGATCAGTTGCTAGGAAAGCTTACAACCTTTGAGATGAGAGAACTTGGTGATGCTTTGCCAAAGATTGAGATTGGTTTCAAATCCAGTACTTCAGAGAAGATCTCCAGAACTGAAAAGGACAAGGTGGAACCTGATGATGAATTCGATGAAATTACAGAAAACTTTGTTGACAGACTGCAAAGAGGTTCTGGTAAGTTCAAAGGAAACATACCTTTTAAATGCTTTACATGTGAGGTTGGTCACTATGCTTTTAGATGTCCTGAAAGAGTTGAAAGGAATAGAAAAAGATTTAAGAATAGACCTAGGGTTCCAAAGAAATGCTATTATGTTAGAGATCTTGATGATGAATCTAATGATGCTAGTACTAGTGTAAATGAATCCCTGTTTATTGCTATTAAAGAAGAACCTATATCTACTAATCCTACTAGCTATGTAAAGGAGGAAAAGCTCGTAGAGGAAAGTGGTTTGGCTGTTTAGGTGGAGAAATATAAGGATGAATGGATTATTGATAGTGAATGTTCACATCACATGACTAGTGACAAAAGTAAGTTTGTGAGTTTGGAAAAGTATGATGGAGGACTGGTTAGGTTTGGAGATAATGCAGCTGGTAAGATTTGTGGGAAAGGATCTATTTCTTTTGATGGAAAGCACAACACTAATAATGTATTATATGTGAAGGGTCTAAAGCATAATCTTGAGTGTTGGTCATATGTGTGACAATGGATATGATATAAAATTCAAAGATAATGGGTGCAAAATCATGGAAAGCTCTGAAACAGTGATTGCTACAGGTAAGAAGACTAGACATAACATTTACTAGTTAAGTGGAACTAATGATTACTATTTATTGGCCCAAGAAGATGAGAGTTGGTTGTGGCATAGAAGGTTGTCATATAAACTTTGATAATTTGGTGAAGATAAGTTTAGGTCAGGCTGTGAGAGATTTACCAAAGCTTGTGAAACCCACAAATACCATTTGTAAGGAATGTTAATTGGGGAAGTAGACAAGAACAAGTTTCAAGAGCAAAGAGCAATTTTCTGCCAGTTTGGTGGATCTAGTGCATACAGATCTCTGTGGTCCTACAAGGGTGAGAAGTCTACAAGGTGACAGGTATTTCATGTTGCTTATTGATGGTTATTCTAGAATGACTTGGGTTACTTTTCTAAGAGACAAATCAGAAGCCCTAGAGAATTTCAAATCTTTCAAGGAAATGGTGGAGAATGAAATAGAACTATAAATCAAATGCTTGAGGGCTGATAGAGGACCTGAATTCACATCAAATGAATTTAATATTTTCTATGAAGAGCAAGGGATAAAGAGATAGTTGTCTGCACCTAGGACTCCTCAGTAGAATGGAGTTGCATGGAAAGAAAGAATAGGATAGTTCCAGAGGCTATTAGGACAATGATGAAGGAAGGAGATCTACCGGAGGTTTTCTAGAAAGAAGCTATACATACTACTTTCTACATTCAAAATAGGGTTCAAGTGAAAGGTAATGGTACTAAAACTCCTTATGAATTGTGGTACGAAATAATTCCTATAGTAAAATACTTCAAAATTTTGGAAGCAAATGCTATATTAGAAGAGATGAAGATCTAGGGAAGTTTGATGCACGGTGTGATGAAGGAATCTTCCTTAGATGCTCTACCAAGAGTAAGGCCTAGCGATGTTACAACAAAAGGCTAAAAAAGATTGTTGAGAGTGTAAATGTGAAGGTGGATGAAGACAAAGGTAGAATTTTAGATCTGAGTGGCTATGAATTAGATGAGTGTGTTGATATAACAAATGAAGAAAAAATTGATCAGGAAGATAGTCAAGATGAAGAAGAAAAGGCTCTAGAAAGCACTACCAAGACTCCTAGATTTGTAAGAATTAATCATTCTAAAGATCAGATTATAGGAGACAAAAGTAAAGGGGTATTAACAAGGAAAAAAGATGCAGAAGAAAAAGTGAATTATTGTTTTCTTTCAAAAATTGAACCTAAAATTGTGAATGAAGCCTGCAATGATTAAAATTGGGTAAAAGCCATGGAAGAGGAGCTGATGTGGATAGAAAAGAATCAAACTTGGGAATTAGTTCCTAGACCTATAGATAAGAATATGATTAGCACCAAATGGGTTTTCAAAAACAAGATGAATGAGAATGGAGAAGTAGTAAGGAACAAAGCAAGATTGGTATGCAAAGGATACTCTCAGGTTGAAGGAATAGATTTTGAGGAAACCTATGCTCATATGGAAAGAATTGAAGCAATTAGAATGTTTTTGGCATTTGCAACATTCAAAGACTTCAAAGTGTATCAGATGGATGTCAAATATGCATTTTTGAATGGTGAGCTAGAAGAATTGGACTACATTGAGAAATTGGAAGGATGTCAATTATCAAAACAAGGTGATATGGTATGTAGATTAAATAAAGCCTTGTATGGACTGAAGCAAGCCCCCAGAGCCTGGTATGCAAGGCTAGACAAGTATTTGTTGCAATTAGGATTCAGTAAAGGTACTACTGACAATAACTTATATTTCAAAATCAATGATAACTAGATCCTGATTGTTGTGGTCTTTGTTGATGACATTATCTTTGGAGGTAATGAAGGCATGTGCTTGAAGTTTGTAGGTGAAATGCAAAATGAGTTCGAGATGTCTATGTTTGGTGAAATGAATTTCTTTTTAGGATTACAAATTAATCAATTAGATAAAGGAATTTTCATATCTCATTCCAAGTATGTCAAAGAGTTATTGAAGAAGTTTAAGATGGAAGACTCTAAACTGGTATGTACTCCCATGGACACTGGCTGCAAGTTGAAAAAAACTGATGAATCACCCAAAATTGATCAGAAAAGGTACATATCCATGATTGGAGGCTTTCTTTATCTAGCTCAAACTAGACCTGATATAATGCATGCAGTTTGTCTTGTTGTAAGATTTCAAGTTGATCCAAGAGAGTCACATGTGATAGCAGTTAAGAGAATCTTGAGGTATTTAAAAGGCACACCAGATCATGGCTTATGGTATCCAAAGGATAATGATTTCACTCTTAGTGTTTATTCAGATGTAGATTGGGTTAGAGATGTTGATGATAGAAAAAGTACAAGTGGAGACACTTTCTTCATGGGTAATAGATTGGTTTCATGGCTAAGCAAGAAGTAAGATTCACTTTGTCAAATGCAAAAGCAAAGTATATTGTAGAAGCATGTTGTTGTACTCAAGTGTTGTGATGAAGTAGACCTTGAAGGACATAAGAGTTGTGTATGAAGATCCAGTTGCAATCTTCTGTGACAATACAAGTGCTATAAACATTTCAAAGAACTCGGTGATGCACTCAAGAACAAAGCATATCTCTATAAGGTATCACTTTCTGAGAGAAAAAGTAACAGAGAATAAAGTAAAGTTGGAATATATGTGTCCATTAAGGATTAGATTACAGATATTTTCACTAAGCCTCTGCCCAAGGATACTTTTGAGTATCTCAGAGAAAAGTTAGGGGTCATTACCCCTCCTCTCTGAACTAAGATGCATAGGAATGCATCAGTCCAATGGTGCTCAAAGTTTCATTCTTTGATTTGTATTGATGTCTTGAGAGCTATCTCTCAAGGGGAGTAGCTAGATGTTCCTGATAAAGAAAGTGTTGATAACAAAGAAAGTTCAGTGGATTAGAGCAACAACATGCAAGTATGTGCCCTTTACAATTGATGTCAAAGGGGGAGAGAAATCATATGAAAAACTCAGAGAATAAAGAGTGTAGATGTGTAAAGAGAAAGGGGGAGAATCTTATCTTTATAGTTTTTCACATCATATGTTGCTATCAATGACAAAGGGGGAGATTGTTGCAAGTATGTGCCTAACCGGTGTTGTCATTGGTGTCAATTGTGCTCTTGTTTTGATGCTTGCTTGTAATGAGTTAGATGCTTTGTATTTGCCTATGTAAGTATTGGAGATCCTGATATTGAGAAAATTTTCTTCTTCAGTGGAAACAATGTGTTGCAGAATATCTTTGTCTACAAAAGAACAGTCCAATAGATTGCTTCACATTTCCTGTAGAATGAATATCTTTGTCTGTGGAGTGGAAGTTATCTAGACACATGTCTGAAGATACTATATCTCAAGCTTGAACCTTTGGTATGAATATATCAATTAGTTATGTTCACTAGAGTGAAAGCTACTTTTTCTGTATATTTGGTGGTGATAGGGAGAATGTGTTATGCTCTGCATTCCTCTGCAGTTAAGTATTTCAATCTGTGGTTCTAGAATCAAGTTTGTAATGAAAACAAGTGCCTTCAACTCCAATGGTTCATGATTTGGTAGTCCACAACCAATCTTTTCTTTATGATAGTCACTGACAATATTGTTTAAGTGCTCCTATTTGAAGAATCCTCCTGACAAATTAGTTTAAGTTTGTGCGGATGTTCTTGGTGAATACAATGTGCTTGTGGATGTCTCTTGATCATGTCCCTACCTTTGGATTGGTCCACAAAGATAAATTTGGATCATAGATGAAGATTGTTCTTAGAAGATTTAATGTTAACACTAGTCTTGGCTGAGTTGGGTGTTTTCACTTCTTGCAGAGATGCATCAAAGATTGTGAAAGGGTATCATGGCCTGGAAGATTGCATTTGAGTCCTAGCTAAGGCATAACATGATCTGCATACATTTTTCCCTTAGCTAGTTTTTTTAGGTCCAAACCTATTTCCACGTATGTTTGTAATGCCAACCTTGGAGATTGTTCCAATGGTTGATGAATGTAATGCTGACCTTGATGTACATTCCAAGGTTGATGAATTGTATAAATCATGTAATGTGGTTGCAAAAAAAGGATCTAAGTATGAAAATGAAAAGATAAATGCAAAAGTGTAAAAGAGTAGAGAAGAGGAGATATACTGTGCTTTAATGGAACTAAATTCGGGCATGGAGTAGATGCTATCAAATCAGTTCACCAATCTTGGCAGTGAGCCAACCCTTGGCAGTGAGGCACCCTTTGCAATGAGCTAATCTTGGCAGTGAGCCTAAAAATTTGCAGTAAGCATATTAGGCAATGAGCCTCTATTTTTTGGTATTGTTATAACTTATATATTTTTGTGGGCTAACGCCCACTGTGGTTTTTTCCTTTTAGGGTTTTCCACATAAAAACCTGGTGTCTAATGTGTTGATGATGTTGTTATGTTAATTTTCTTATTGCATGCTTTCATGATTAAATCTAAATAATAGTGAATAAGTGTTTGATGTGGTAATATTCATTAGTGATCAAAGTTTTGAAGACAACTAATTCACCCACCCTCTCAGTTGTCTAGTGCATTTCAACAGGTTGTACATAGATGAAGATGAACAACAAGAAACTCCCATCCTCCCAACCAAGATATATGGAAAAGGCCTTGAGAATATCAAACACATGGGTTATAAAGTACAAGGCGGCATAGGCTTGCATGAACAAGGGATTATTGAGCCTATTCAAGCAACAAAGAATCTGTATCTCCATGGACTACATTATGGAAAACAAGAATCCACCTCTACCAAAACTGAGTATATCTTGAGTGAGGTCGCCAAGGCTTTCCCTATGATCGATAATGTCAATGAAGAGGACAATCAAGACTCCTTTTCCAGTCTCATTGAATTCTTTGAATCATCCATATGCACCATTTACACCCTATCAACTACATGATCAACATCCACTAACCTTCCTCTAGTCTACCCCTAACTCATATATTGGCACCAATAAGGACCTCATGTCCTTGATATCACATTAAACGATGAATCCATTACATAATTCATGGGGGTTAGAGACTATATTCCCCCTGGAGATCATAGATCTAGCTACATAATGGAAATCAACACATTTGTCTACTTTGAGGAGATGTCCCAATCTCTTAGTTGCAAAAGTATAAATATAAAAATAACATCCCCTAGGGAAAACCATTTTGTGACACTTTTGGATGATGAAAATTAGAATAAAGGACATATCCCTTAGTGAAAACCTCCCTGAGGTGCTAGGGGATGAGAGAATGGATCTCCCTAAAGTCCTAGAATTATATCAAGAAAGGTCACCAATCCTTGTGAAAGCATCACAAGAAATGAACCTTGGTACCAAGGAAGCACCTAAGATCACCTTTTGAGCAGCATCCCTTACAACATTAGAACAAGAGGCCTTCTTGTCCTTCTTCAAACAAAGAAACCATAAATTCACATGGACCTATGCTAATATGCCAAGATTGGATCCCACCTTAGAGGTACATCATCTCACCATTCATCCTGAAGTAAAACCAGTGAAGTAAAAGCTTAGTAAAACTAGTGGTCCAAGCAGAGCTCAAGACGCTCTTGGATGTAGGATTCATTTGACCAATCGACTATCCTAAATGGGTATCAAATATTGTCCCAATAGTCAAAGTTACTGGGGGCATCTGTGTATGTACAAATTTTAGAGATCTCAACAAAGCATGCCCGAAAGATGACTTCCAACTTCCAAACATAGACATCATTGTCAATTTAATGATCATGCATGAAATGTTATCCCTCATGGATGGATTCTCTGGTTATAATCAAATTAGGATAGTAGAAGAAGACCAACACAAAACAACTTTCATATGTCCATGGGGAACCTACTACTAGATCGTAATGCCCTTTGGTTTGAAAAATGCAAGAGCTACATATTAGAGAGCCATGATAGTAATCTTCCATGACCTATTCCACAACATACTGGAAGTCTATGTAGATGACTTACTGGGAAAGTCCAAAACAAGAGAAGAACACTTCAATGTGCTAGTAAAGATAACTACCTAAAATAATACAAAGTACATTTGAATCCTAAGAAATGTGTCTTTGGATTCACCTCCAGCAAGCTCCTAGGATATATTGTATCAAGAAGAGGTATTGAAGTTGACCCCACAAAGGTGAAAGCTATAGTGGAGATGCCACAACCAAAAACACTCAAACAACTTTGTAGCCTTCAAGGAGAGCTTCAGTCCATTAGATTCTTTATAGCCCAGCTAGTAGATAAGTGCCAACCATTCCAACATCTTCTCTGAAAGAATACAACATTTATATGGGATGAAAATTGTCAGAAGGCCTTCCAGCATTTGAAAGAATATCTTGCCATGCCACCCATCCTTATACCACCAAAATAAGGACAACTCTTTTTACTATACATATCCACAATAGAAACAACAATAGGGGCCTTGTTGGCACAACATGATGAGCAAGGAAAAGAAATAGCCATATACTACATCAACCACTTTAGTGGCATATGAGCTAAACTATACACCCATTGAACAAGCATGTCTCATTGTTGTCTTTAACTCCCAGAAGTTAAGACAATACATGATCAATCATAAGACCAAGCTCATTGCAAAAATTGACCCATTAAAGTACTTGTTAACAAGAGTAGTTCTCGCTAGATGAATGTTAAAATGGGTAATGATCTTGAGTGAATTTGACATTGAATATACAAAATGAAAATCCATCAAAGAATAGGTAATTGTAGATCAATTAGCCAATGCACCCATCCCGATAGAGCAGCCTTTGCTTTCAAGATTTCCAGATGAGTCCATCCTCATGGTATTACCAACAATAGAAACATGGAAAATGTATTTTGATGGATCCTATACACATCGTGGCTCAGGGGCAGGCATCCAATTTGTCACACATCAAGGAGACACCATACTAAAGTCCTACAAAATCACATTTCCTTGTACCAATAATGTAGTAGAGTATGAAGCATTGATCACAGGGCTTTGTATGGCTATCCAATAGAAAATCAAAAAGCTCAAAGTCTACGGTGATTCCCAACTGGTTATAAGACAAGTCAACAATGAGTATATGACCAAAGATGATAAGATCTTGTCGTATAAAAGAATGGTTGATGACTTCAAATACTATTTTCATGAAATCCATTTTGAACAAGTACCAAGGTTGAACAATAAAGCAAGAGATGCCATGGCTACCATAGGTTCTTTGGTTGACATGATGAAAGACAAAAAATTTGTGAGTTCCTTATAGAAGAGCTCTCGATGCTGACCTATAATGTTCCACAATCTGAGCTAGTGTGCGGCATTGTTGGTCTTTTGTCCCCATGGTATCAAGAAACCTACCTTTACCTTCACGACAACATCATCCCACCTAACCTCACATCTGTACAGCACCAAATCCTCATCCATCTAGCATCTCACTTCGCCATCATAGGTGATGCCCTATCCTACAAAATTCTTGATGGTACTCTTCTATGATGCCTCAAGTCTGGAGAAGCCAAAACAACCTTACAAGAGGTACACGAGTGTATTTGTGGGGCACATTCTAGTGGACCTACACTAGTGAAAATGATTCTAAGAATAGGATACTATTGGCCTACCATGGAACATGACACCCATCAATTTATGAAGAAATGTCTCCCATGTCAGCAACATGGTGATCTCATCCATGCACCATCACAGGAATTGCAATCGATCACTATCCATGCACTCTTTTCACAATGGGGGTTCAACCTCGTAGGAAAAATCCATCCACCATCATCTAATGGACATAAGTTCATTATTACCACCACTAAATATTTCACTAAGTGGGTAGAAGCCATTCCACTCACTTACACCACCAAAATCTAAATTGCAAAGTTCATCCTCCATTACATAATATGTCGCTATGGCATCCCACTTTCCATCATCACCGACAATGGGAAACTGTTCAAGAACCAAGAAGTACATAACCTTTGCCAAAGGTTCCACATCCAACATCACTTTTCCATGCCGTATTACCCTCAAGGTAATGGTTAAGTTGAAGCTTCCAATAAAACCATCTTAGGTATCTTGAAGAAGACGATTAATAAAGTTGGCCTTGATTGGCACCTCCAACTCAATCTAACCATTTGGGCCTACCACACAAGTAACTATACCCCTACAAGAGCCACTCCATACTCCTTAGTATTTGGTTCTAAAGCCATCCTACCAATTGAGGTCGAGCTCCCCTCTTTCAGAATCTCACTGTAGAATATCATTATTGAGGAGGAGAATTGAGTTGCATGACTAAATGAGCTGGAACTTCTAGGTGAGAAGTTCTTGAATGCTCTTAATCACCTATAGGCATATCAAAATTGTCTACGCAGAAGTTATAATAAGAAGATCAAGAACTGCAAGTTTGAGATAGGTGACCTAGTCCTTATGGAAAATTAGATGAATCTACAAGAGCATCACAAGAAAGGTAAGTTCAAGCCTAATTGGTTGGGACCCTATGTCATTATAAATAGCTATGGATTAGGAGCTTACCATATTGCAACACATGAGGGGATACCTTTGGATGAACCAATGAATATCATGTACCTGAAAAAGTTCTATGCCTAACCCATCCAATATCCCAAGTCAAAAAGTACAAAAAATCAAAAAAGTAAAAAATCCAAAAAAATAAAAAAAAGTCAAAAAAAACCAAGTGCAATAAAGTCGTCCAATGGTGAAAATCACTTTGGTGATGCCTTGGATAAGTACCATGGTGAAAACATGTCTTAGGCACCATGTGTAGTGGCCAGTCTTACCATCTAATAGGTCCTCGCATCCATCATATCACTCCATATCCCGTCCATCCATGGCTTGGAATCATAAACATTCAACATTGCCCATCCCATCCCTTCATCACCCACCCAAGGAAGATCCCTAAAAAAGAGGATCCTTGTATGCTCTCCTTGTACAAAATCAAATTTGAAAAATCCAAAAACATTACAAAATCACCAAAATGCAAAAAACAAAAAACTTAGAAAATACAAAAAATTGAAATATCCCCAAAATCCCAAAAAATGTCAAAAAATATAAAATCCCAAAAATAATCATCCAACTCATCATCACCACAACATCCAACCAATCCCAAACCATCCATACATCATCACTACAAACTAGAACTACATATCATCACCACCTGCATCTTAATGTGCCTTGATCTCGTGGATACAGGGTATGTAGGCAGTCTGGAGTACAAAGGAAGTATCTAGTATGCAGGTACATAAGATGCACTGATCCAACTCATTTTGATGGTCCCTATTCCCTGATCTTATACTAGATCCAAGAGTAATACACTCACTAAGTATTTTTCCAAAAGCATCATATCTCATGCAAAATCATCAATCAACAAATCGACTACAATCATGACACATGGCCTACTATCATTTTGCCCACCTTTCAACTTTTATCCTAGTCATCTAATCAATTCTTGCCTTAATGGATATATCATTCCTACAATAGGTAGAATCAATCGTCCATTAAATCAACACTTATCTTGGCAAGAGATACAATGGTTGTTTGTTTGGTTCATTGGTCTTTTTGGCTATTGATTTTTTATCTTTTGTCTCATTCTAAGGATCACTTCAAAACTACCTTGATCTTAGTATGTCATGGTATGTGGAGAAAAACACCTAGAATGGGGCATGGTCATTGCTTTTATATGTCATGCTTGTGGGCTGGTCTCATTACTCCAAGTCTAGTATTCATGTCTTGTGCAATGTAGGGTTGGTTCCAGCATATTGTTTTCCTTTTTCATCTAAGTTTCATCATGCCTTTTATGTACTAAGGGCTTATGCTATGAGTCCCCTTCCCTCATCTAGGCAAGATTCTATTAACTTGGGCATGCATGGGATCATCCTATTATTTGTGGGTCTAGTCCATGCAAAGATGGATATGAATAATCACCTTGGTCTTTCATACCTTGATGAAAATATCCCCTTTTTCTATAGTAAATCTAGGATTGCTCTCATAAATATCAACACAATATCCCATACCAATCCATCATCCTTAATCTACCCTCATCCCTCAAAATCATCACCTTGGCTTTGCATTTAATGAAGAAAAGGACCTAACCAATTCCATCTCCTAATCACTCAATCTTATCCCACAACCACCCTAACCAACCTAAAAAACTCCTACCCTCCCATCCCATAACCAACCCTATCCAATTTCAACCCGACCCCTCTAACAATGTGGTGTCTAGTGACCTAGTACTCACCATCCCTAAACCTATCTTCACCATCCCTAAAATCCCTAAACCCATCCCAACCATTCCCAACCTAGCCCAACCATCTCCCAAACCACCCAACCCCCTCACCATGGTTCTTAGCATCACAATGTATCATGACAAACATCCATCATCCTACACACATAACATCATTACATTAACATCAATTATGATATCATTTCAATACCATTACATTAATCAATAACCATAATCATTACATCACATTATCCATCTATCACATTACTTTTCATGCATCATTTATCCATTTGCATAATACATGTTTATTAATCTGAGAATATATTTCTATTACATTTCGTTTATCCATTTGCATAATAAATGTTTATTAATCTAAGCATATATTCCCATTACATTCCATTTATCTATTTGCATAATATATGTTTATTAATCTGAGCATATGTTTCCATTACATTCCATTTATCAATTTGCATAATATATGTTTATTAATCTGAGCATATATTTCCATTACATTCCATTTATCTATTTGCATAATATATGTTTATTAATCTGAGCATATATTTCCATTACATTCCATTTATCCATTTGCATAATATATATGTTTATTAATCTGAGCATATATTTCCATTACATTCCATTTATTCATTTGCATAATATATGTTTATTAATCTAAGCATATATTACCATTTGCATTTCATGTATCCATACATATATTCCATCACCATCCCATAAAATCATATGCATACTTCTATAATCATTCATTACATAATCCACATCATAATCCATAAACCATAAAACCATAACATATCCATATACATATCATACATCATCAAAACATACATCATAATCATCATTAGAACCATCATATACATAATGCATCATAATCATCAAATCATACACCATAATCCATAATGAGTAATCAAAACCATAAACATAAACATCATAACACATCATATATTGTTGCCAAAAATCATCATAAAAAATCATATACATCTCGAATAATGTCATGATACAAAAATGTGCCCTAAAGGCTGAAGTATCTCAAAAAAATAAAGCTTGAAGGCATACAAATCATACATCATGAACCATGGGCAGAACTATCCCATACATAATCAGTACGAGAACTAGGTGGTGATCTATGGGGAGCACTGGAACCTGTAGGCCAAGGATGAGGTGGACCCATAGGTGCCTGCTGCTGCTGTGATGGTTGCTACATAGATTGCTAGAACCATCAATATCTATAAGAACTTGATACCCTAGACTGAGTACACTGACTATAGCTTGGTACCCGCTAACCCTCAGGAACCACTATACAATATGCCCCATAATAGTACTTAGCTTGGGCTATCTAATTTGCTAGCTGTTGTTGTACCTGAGTAAGCTGTTGTTGTGCCATAGTGTAATCTCCCCACATCTGAGCCATACTACTATCATCTATCACCCCCTGTATCTAAGATACCTTTTGCTATAACTGAGTAATCTAGGCAATAGCCCTTTGCAATTTGACCTCTATCCCCTGCTTCATAACTATCTTGACATCTTGCTCTCCTATCAGCTAGGTAATTTGGGCCTACACATGACTCTATAAGTGACCAATCTAATCCTAGAGGATTTGAATCTGAGGATCCCCATCTCCTCTACTCACTCCATCTAACAAGGCCTGCACACCCTGTAATCTTTGCAGCTCCATCTATGCGTTGTTCTGCTCTACAGTAATAGTGTCCAACTCATGTTGCTACCTAGCAACCTGATCCTCTAGGCTCACTATTTGAGCCCACAAGGTCACTGCATCCTCCTCCTCATCTCCTCATGGCCATACTTGTCGGTGACTAGTGGATGGAACTAGGCCAGGACCAATATCTGAAGGTTTTGTACCTAATGTCCCCACTGTTGGGAAATGAGGTGTCTCAACCTTACTGCATATTTCCCATAATAGCTATTTTTCATTTAATATTTTCCTACAGTTGTTACACGTTGTCAGTGCTTTAAAAATTGGTTTGTTAGGTGTCAAAAGATGCCCACATGGTGGTATATTATGGAAGTCCTATTTTAGGCATATTATGACATATTCTATGACATCTCTAATGGTAAAAAATAGAGGATTTCATTTTGGACGTGAGAGCTTATTTTTAGACTAGAATCTTGGCTGAGAAGCTTCGCAAATGGTTTTGTAAGACCACAGATGGTTTCTTGTATAGCTAGAAGTCTATAAATTAGAGGCTTGAGGAGTAGATTGTAGTGTGTGAGTTTGCATGTACTGTTATGCTGCTAGAAATCTTCCAGAATTGTTTACTAGTGATACTCCTATAATAAACTTTCTCTACAAGTGTATGTAATCTTGTTGTTGGATTTGGAATACATGAGCAAGCTTTTGGAGTGTGGGGTTTTTCACCTGAAAGGGTTTTCCCCATGTATATCTGGTGTCTTGTGTTTCACTGTTTATTTTATGTTTTGAATGTGCTTCTGGATTTTCTGTAATTGTTAGATCAGTTTTAAAAGTTTTACATAATGTTTCTCCTTACGATTGGCATAGGAATTTGTTTCCACTACTTTAACTTCCTTACAAGTGGTATCAGAGCTTGATCACCTTTGGTTTCAGTTGTGGGTTGTTAGGTTTTTTGTGCTAATCAAGGTTTGAGTAGGAGCTTGTGCAGAGGATACTTTGTGATCTTGTTGCAAATGTTTTTTCAAATGGTGAACATATCTGGGAGGATTGAGGTAGAGAAGTTTTCTGGCACAAACTTTGAAATGTGGAAGCTGAAGATGGAAGATATGTTGATTGATCGGGATCTATGGGAGGCAGTGGATGAAAATGTCCATAGGCCTGTGGATCTAGATTTGGCTACAAAATATGATGTAATGGATAGAAAAGGTAAAGGTCTCATAAGATTGTGCCTTGTAGATTTGATTTTGATAAATGTCCATGAAGAACCCACTTCGAAGAAGCTTTGGAAGAAGTTGGATGAGATATATCAAGCTAAATCTCTAGTAAATAAGATTTTCTTGAGGAATAAGTTGTATTCCTTGAGAATGGAAGAAGGTGGATGTATTTCTGAGCATCTGGAAACATTCAATATGTTGGTGACTTAGTTTACCTCAGTTGGGGTGAAAATGGACGAAGAAGAAAGGTGCCAAATTTTATTGTGTTCGCTGCCAGACTCATGGGATAGCCTAGTTATGGCTATTGGGAGCACTGCAGTCATCTTGACAATGGAGGATGTTGTTGGTTCTCTACTTTCTAAAGAGATGAGAAGGAAGGTCTCTCTAAATGCTAAAGAGGCTTTGAGTGTTCGAGGAAGACAAAAAGAACAAGGCAAAGATGTGAAGCAGCGTGGCCATTCTAAGTCCAAGAATAAGGGGAGATCAAAATGTCTTGGTAAGTCCAAGGCAATATGCTGGAACTGTGGCAAATCCAGACACTTCCAAAAGGAATGTAAAGATGAGAAGAAAAAGAAGAAGAAGAAGCAAGATTATGATTCTGAGTACGAGAAAGAAGATGGAGATGCCTTTATTGCAGCCTTGGCCACTCATGCATGTGATAATGCATGGTTGATAGACTTAGGTGCATCTTTCCACATGACTCCTAACAAAAACTGGTTTAGTAAGTATGAAAACTATGATGGTGGTAAGGTGTATTTGGGTGATAATTCTTTCCTTGACATTGTTGGCCGTGGTAGTATTCATGTGAAATTTTCTGATGGTAGAGTTAGACGATTTGATGGTGTCTTGTATATCCCAAGACTAGCAAGAAATTTATTATCTATTAGCAAGCTAATAGGTGCAGGTGTGCATGTACATTTTTTTGAAGGTGTGAAAATGGTGAAAGGTGCTATGGTGATAGCAAGATGAAGTAGATTGGGTACATTGTACCAGCTCGATGCATGCATGGTTGAGTGCAATAGCACTTCTAATAAAATTAAGCCAGAAACTACTTCACTGAAAAAAAAGATGGTTTCCTCTTCTACGAATGGTCATGGCTTCTGGATACCCAAGGATGCTCTATCTACTGAATCAAAGTTGCCTAGAGAGAAGACCATGTTATGGCACCAGAGACTTGGCCACATTGGAGAGAAGGGTTTGAAAGACCTAAAAAATAAGAACCTTGTTGAAGGTTTGAATGATTGCAATCTAGAGTTTGATTTCTATGAACATTGTATTTATGGCAAATAGAACCATATTTATTTTTGCTCGTCTTTTCATATGTCTTCATGTATTTTGGATCTAATCCATTTAGATGTATTTTGTCTTGTTGATGTTGCTTCTATTGGTAAATCAATTTATTATGTTATTTTCATTGATGATTTTAGTAGGAAGACATGGGTATATTTTTTAAAGAGTAAATATGAAGTTTTCAATCATTTTAAGGAGTTCAAAGCTATGGTAGAAACTCAGACTGGAAAGAAAATTAAATGTTTGAGGATTGACAATGGCGGTGAATACTATTTTGCAGATTTTGACAGATTCTGTACAGATGTGGGATTAAAAGACAAAAGACAACTCCGTTTTCTACTTAGAAGAATGGAGTTGCTGAAAGAATGAATAGAATGTTGATGGAGAAGGCTAGGAGCATGTTGATTGAAGCTAGTCTAGAATAAAAGTTTTGGGCTGAAGCTATTACCACTGCTTTTTATTTGATAAATAGATCTCCAACATCAGCGCTTGTTGATAAAACAGCAATGGAGGCGTGGTTGGGGAAAAAGCCTTCACTTAGACATTTGAGAGTTTTTGATTGTGAGGCATATGCACATGTGCCTAAGGAGACGAGAACAAAGTTACATTCTAAGGCTGTCAAATGTATCTTCATTGGCTATAGATATGGTGTGAAAGGATACAAGCTTTGGGACCCTATTGTACATAAGGTAATTTATTCCAGAAGTGTTATTTTTAGAGAGACTAAATCTTCTGCTGTTACTTTTCAGCCAAAACAGCATAAATAAATTGAACAGAAAAAAGATGTGATTCAACTTCCTTCTATGCCTGAGGAATTTGAATCAAGGCCCCAAGATAGACAAGAAGTTGAGGAGAGATCATCAAGATCTAAATCTTCAGAAGAGGGAGAAGAGGAGAAAGAAGTAGAAGAACCTCCACCTAAGCTTGTTCGAAGGTCTACAAGGCATAGGCAACCACATGAAAGGCATGGGTATTCACTTGATGATTGGAAGTGTATATTTGCTTTGAGTACTAACATTGATGAACTGAGATCTGTGCAAGAGGCTTTGGGTATGAATGACACAGAGTCCTGGAAAATTGCCATGGATGAAGAGATGGTAGCCCTTGAAAGAAATGATACATGGGACCTTGTACCTTTGCCTAAAGGATGTAAACTTGTTGGGTGTAAATTGGTGTTTAAGAAAAAGATTGGTTCAGATGGAAATGTTGAAAAGTATAATACATGGTTGGTTGCGAAGGGATACTCTCAGGTTGAGGGTATAGATTACAGTGAAATCTTTTCTCCTATTGCTAAAATGACATCCATTCAGTTTTTATTATCTATTGCAGTAGCTTATGACCTAGAGGTCAAACAAATGGATGTGAAAATTGCTTTCCTTCATGGTGATTTGGAGGAAGAAATTTACATGACACAACCAGAGCACTACGTGGTGAAAGGTAAAAGCAAGTTGTTTTGTAAGTTAAAGAAATATCTATATGGCCTTAAACAAAGTCCTAGGATGTGGTACCAGAAGTTTGATACTTATGTGTTGAATTTGGGATTTGTGCAGTCTAAATCTGATCACTGTGTATATTTTAAATCTGATGGTGATCATTTCCTAGTAATTTCTTTATATGTTGATGACATGTTGTTTATTGGGAAAGGCAAAGGTTTGATTACAGAATTGAAATCTCAACTCTCTGTGAAATTTGAAATGAAAGATCTTGGTGTAGCAAAACACATACTTGGGATGGAGATCAGAAGAGATCATAATAACAAAAAGGTATGGCTTGGCCAGAGTAAGTATGTTTGCTTAGTTTTGCAAAGGTTTAACATGCATGATTGTAAACCACTTTGTGTTCCTATTATATTGGGAATGAATCTCTCTATTTCACAATGTCCTACATCCCCATCGAAGATGGAAGACATGAGCAGAGTGCCTTACCAGAGTGCAGTTAGAAGCTTAATGTATGCTATGGTCTGTACAAGACCAGACATTGCCCAAGCAGTGGGAGTTCTTTCTTATTATATGTCTAATTTTAGAAGAGTGCATTGGGATACAGTTAAGAGGGTCTTCAAATATTTGCAGGGTACATCAGAGTACTCTATTTGTTTTCATGGTACAGGAGATTAGCATTCCTTGAGTATTCGCAGTTTTGTGGAATCAGACTGGGCTGGTGATGTCGATAGCAGAAGGTCCACCAGTGCATATGTTTTTACTCTTAATGGTGGTGCAATCAGTTGGATGAGAAAGCAATAGGCTATGGTCACTTTGTCCACTACTAAGGCAGAGTACATGGTAGCTACTCATGCCTGTAAAGAAGCCATTTGGCTGAAGTGTTTGTGTTTAGATATTGGATTGAAACAATGTGTAGTTATAGTTTATTGTGACAGTCAGAGTGCAATCTTCCTTGCAAAGAACCTAACTTTTCATGCTAGGACCAAACACATTGATGTTTAGTATCACTTTGTGAGAGATATGGTCGAGGATGGCAGGGTGAAGTTGGAAAACGTAGAGACTATGGAGAATGTTATAGATGCATTAACTAAGCTCGTGAGCATAGCAAAATTCAGGTGGTGCTCTGAGTCTATGGGCCTCTTGGCCCCTAGCAGTTGATCCATGATGATGTGATTCCCTTAGCTCTTGCAAGGTATTCGACAAGTGGGAGAATGTTGGGAAATGAGGTATCTCAACCTTGCTACATATTTCCCATAATAGTTATTTTTCATTTAATATTTTCCTATACCTGTTACATGTTGTCTGTGCTTTGAAAATTGGTTTATTAGGTGTCAACAGATGCCCACATGGTGGTATATTATGGAAGGCCTATTTTTAAGCATATTATGATAGATTCTATGACATCTATAAGGGTAAAAAATAGGGCATTTCATTTTGGATGTGAGAGCTTATTTTTAGACTAGAATCTTGGCTAAGAAGCTTCGCACATGGTTTTGTAAAACCACAGATGGTTACTTGTATGGCTAGAAGTCTATAAATTGGAGGCTTGAGGAGTAGTTTGTAATGTGTGAGTTTGTAGGTATTGTTATGTTGTTGGAATGCTGTCAAAAATCTTCCAGAATTGTTTACTGGCGATACTCCTATAATAAACTTGCTCTGCAAGTGTATGTAATCTTGTTGTTGGATTTTGAATACATTAAGCAGGCTTTTGGAGTGTGGGGCTTTTCACCCTAAAGGGTTTTCCCCACGTATATCTGGTGTCTTGTGTTTCACTATTTATTTTATGTTTTGAATGTGCTTCTAGATTTTCTGTAATTGTTAGATCAGTGTTAAAAGTTTTGCATAATATTTCTCCTCAAGATTGGCATAGGAAGTTGTTTCTACTACTTTAACTTCCTTACACCCACCTATCTCGATGTCCCCACCTAAACTTGTGGCACCTGCCTTGCTGGCACCTATCTAACTAGAACCTGCCCAACTAGTGCCTGCCCAACCAACCCATTCCCTATCGCCATCTACATTGTACCTTCCACTTCTATTTCCTCTATGCCATCCCCCTCCTCTATCTCCACCTCATCCATAACATACTCCTCTCACTCCTCCTCCTCTGCGGGATCTATATCTAGGACTGTAAGTCATACCGGCCTCGCCATCTCCCACCAAGCATCATATATCAGGGTCATCCTTGCGTCTATTGTCTAACTCCCCTAATCCCACTACACTGGCTACACTACCACCCAATCCTATAATACCACCTATGGCTACAACTCTGGAGGCCAGGCTAGCATATCTACTTGAACCCACCCAAAAATAGCCATGACCTGTGGCAGATCTTGCCTCATCCTAAACTGGTGCATCACATGTGAAGGAATATATCTATCCATAATGTGCTCCGTCTACCCCATCATGTACTGAGGCTGGAATGTATATGGCATATACATGTCATCATCGATCCACAACTCCACTCCTATATACGATCGCCATATGATCATATCCATGTCATCCATAGCCACCGTGAGTATCTCAAGTTCCCCAGCCATGTATGCCAGAGATGTGCCCTATACAACATCACAAAGGGCTCAAATTGTGCCCTCACATATGCACACTTTGGCGTCATAATACAGATGTGCTCCCACGTCCACATGTGGAGCAATGTCAACTATTCCCCCAAGCTAACATCCACCTAATACCCCACTAGGTGCATCTCATCATAAAGTTGGGCCAGTAAAAAAGGCCCCCAAGAAAACACTATGTGCTAGGTCACCATATCCTTGATGACCCAACCCCAGCCGACCGAGAAGTCTCGCAATCATCGATCAGGCATTAGTATACCTCCAATTAGCCCACAAACATATAAGACAAAATGCTGATGTCCCCTCACATGAGTATGAACATATCTCATCTCCCGCCTATCCTGAGTGTATGATATTCATGCTAGCACAAACACTCGATCTAATGTGGCTACTCCAGATCCAACATCATAGGTCACCCTCTCTCCAAATATAGGGATCCTAAGGATCCTCCATACATCCCCTAGGATGATAGTGATCTCACCCATCGGCAGTAAGAAGGAGCATGTCTCGCTCCTCCATCTCTCTACTAGGGCCATCATCATGGCCCTATGATCCCTAATTGGGGCATCTCTAAGAGGGTATGAAGTCCAATCCTACGTAACCAAGCTATATCCACATATGTAAACTATCCCCTCAAAGCCATCACTGAAGGAACTCGTCGCTCTCGTGACTTGAAAGGAAGCTAGGTGTGCAGAAATCGCTTCCTACACTAATCTAAAGAGGAGAGAAAAGTGAAAATTCATTTTAATCTTTACAATTATAGAATGTTAACAACAACAATGGAGATATTGTAGCAATACACATACACACAGAAATGAGACAGAAGAGAGAGACACAAGATATACATGGGGAAAACCCTTATCAGGTGAAAAACCCCACACTCCAAAACCTGCACAATATATTATCAAAACTGAAATGGTTTACAATACAATTGCAATGCAAGCTCTCAGGAGTCTTCGACACTTGTATCTAGAGACAAACCAGTAGCATAACAGTACCTGTTAATCACATAATACATCTCCCCTCAAAGCACCTCCTTAAATAGAAGTTTACAAGGCAAAGATGAGCTTTCCTTGAGATGGGCATCCAACATGGCCTTATGGCCCAAAACCCATGCCTAAGGACACTTGTCCAACACTGCAGCATGGTCATGACACTTGTCATAACACCCCATCCTAAAATGGTTGCCTATTCCCAAGTTGGACAATGACAGATGCTCTTACGACTCTTATGATCATCATAGAATCCGTCATACTACATATCTTATAGCTATAAGAGAATCTATCACACATAGGCTATAAATAGCATATTCTCTTACAACATGTCATAACCCTCCTTTGGGAACCCAAAGATGCCTTCTCCCAAGATGCCTTGTGACACATGTCTTCACCTATCATAGAAACTTCCATTTACGACTCTTACGCATCATAGATTTGTCATAGGATCCGTCATAACTGTTTCAGTCAATATTCCCTTACACATTATCCAAGATGCTGACATATGGAAAAATATTCCTACCACTAAGTGGGACACCTATCTCCTCATGTGAGGACAAATTTGCATGTTTTCACCTTCCACGTAGGATGACACATCACCGTGCCAACTCCCACAAGATGACAATAAGGATTTGCATCCTAATTACAATAATAGGCAATAAATAAATAAATACAATGAAATAATACAAGGAATTACCAAGGTTGAGACACCTTAATTCCCAACATTCTCCAACTTGTCAAACACCTTGTAAGAGCCAATGGAAATAATAGGATTTAACTACTATAGGCCGAGAGGCCCATAGACTCTGAACACCATCTGAACTTCTTTGTGCTCACTGGTTTTGTCAATGCATCTGCAACATTCTTCAAAGTATCTACCTTCTCCAAATTTACCTTCCCATCCTCTACCATGTCTCACATGAAGTGAAACTGTACATCAATATTCTCGTTTTGACATGGAAAGTTGGATTATTTGCTAGGTAAATCACACTCTAACTGTCACAACAAATCGTAATCTGTCCTGCATCAACACCAATATCTAAACACAATCTCTTAAGCCAAATGGCTTCCTTACAAGCATGAGTTGCTGCCATATACTCATCTTCTATTGTGGACAAAGCAACCACAGGTTTTTGCTTACTCATCCAACTAATTGCACCATCAAACATAGTGAACACATAGGCATTGGTGGATCTCCTACTATCAATGTCAACTGCCCAATCAGAATCCATGAACCCACAAATACAAATAGAATGCAGAGGCCTTGTAGGATTACCATGATAGCATATGGAATACTTAGAAGTACCCCTCAAATATCTAAACACTCACTTAACTGCATCCTAATGTACCTGTCTAGAATTAGCCATAAATCGAGTAAGGACTCCCACAGCTTCGGCAATGTCTAGTCTTGTGTAGACCATAGCATACATCAAACTACCAATAGTACTAGCATAAAGTACTATGATTATGTCCTCCACCTCACTAGGAGATTTTGGACAATCATTAACACACAACTTTGTCCCCAATGAAATAGGAACACACAATGGTCTACAATCTGCCATGCTGAACCTATCCAACATGGTCTTCACATACTTACTCTAGCTTAACCAAAGTTTTATGTTAGCTCTATCCCTTTTGATTTCCATTCCCAGAATGTACCTAGCTACCCCTAGATTTTTCATCTTAAATTATGCTAACAACTAGACTTCAAATCAAAAATCATATTCTTACCATTCCCAATCAATAGCATATTGTCAACATACAATGCAATAATGAGAATGCGATCATTGTCAAATTTGTAATAAACATAATGATCTGATTTTGATCTCAGAAACCCAATCGACAACACAAAGGCATCAAACTTCAAGTACCACATCCTAGGAGACTGCTTCAAACCATACAAAGACTTCTTCAACTTGCAAACCAAATTTTCTTTACCTTTCTCTATGTAATGCTTTGGCTGTGACATGTAAATCTCTTCCTCCAAATCACCATGATGGAAAGATGTCTTCACATCCATCTAATCGACCTCTAAGTCATAACTAGCTGTAAGAGATAACAAGAACTGAATGGATGTCAGCTTTGCAATGGGAGAGAAAATTTCACCATAATCAATTCCCTCCACTTGTGAGTACCCCTTTGCAACCAATCTAGCCTTGTACTTTTCAACACTACCATCTGCACCAAATTTCTTCTTGAACACCCATTTGTATCCAACAGATTTCCGTACTTCAGGAAAAGGCACCAAGTCCCATGTTTTATTCTTCTCCAAAGAAACCATCTCATCTTCCATGGCCTCCTTCCAGGAACTTGCATCTTTCATGCCCATATCCTCTATCACAGTTCTAGGCTCATCAGTGTTAGTAAGCATGGAAAAAACCCAACTAGAATCAAGTAATGAATAACCAAACCTATCAGGTTGTTTTCTTGTTTGTGTAGACCTCTTTAATGGATAAGGTTGAGGTTTTGCTTCTTCTTCTAAGCTTTCAGAGCTGCTAGAGCTCTCCTCATCATTAGGTCTCACAGGGTCTGTCGATTCAGTCTTCTCAAGGGTAGAAGGAGGCTAAACCACATCCTCTTTCTTTTATGTCTGTTCTGGTTGTAGAACAACGGAAGAAGGTGTTAGCTTTCTAAAGATAACACTTCTTCTATACAACACTTTTTCAGCCACACGATCCCAAATCTTGTATCCTTTCACACCAACACCATAGCCAATGCAAATACACTTAACAACCTTGTTCTCTAATTTAGACAGTTTCTCCCTAGGCACATGTGCATATGCCTCACAACCAAAAACACGAAGATGTCTAATTGAAGGCTTCTTACCAGACCACACCTCCATAGGTGTCTTACCAACAAGAGCTGATGTAGGAGACCTATTTACCAGGTAGCAAGTAGTGGCTACAACTTCAGCCCAAAACTTTGATTTGAGGCTTGCTCCACTAAGCATACTCCTATCCTTCTCCATTAGTGTCCTGTTCATCCTCTCTGCAACTCCTATTTGTTGTAGGGTGTATGGAGTTGTGTTATGTCTTTCAATCCCTTACTCTTTATAGAACTTATCAAACTCTACTAAACAAAACTCAACACTGTTATCAGTTCTCAAACACTTAATCTTTTTACTAGTTTGATTCTTAACAAAAGATTTAAACTCTTTGAACTGACTAAAGACTTTAGACTTGATTCTGAGAAAATAAATCCATGTCCTTCTACTGTAATCATCTATGAAAGATACAAAATATACAGATTTGGAAATCGAAAGAACACTAACAAAACCAAACACATCAGAATGAATGATGTCCAACACACCAAAAGACTTGTGAGAACTAGCATAAAACTAAACATGGTTTTTCTTTCCATATACACAATGTTCGCAAAAAGTCAAACTCAAGATTATAATCATTTATCCCCTCAATGAGGTTTTTATTTTTTAGGGTTCTAAGACCCTTCTCACCAATGTGGCCATATCTCAAATGCCATAACATAGTCTTTTCAGCAAGAAGCTTAACTTCCAAATCATGAGCACCCTTGGGTACACAAGATGCACTACGATCAGAATTTGTTACAATAGATTTCTTCACTACTTGTTCAGATGGTGGGGATGAAGTGACTGCAGCTCTTTTCTTCAAGTCAAAAGAACTATTGCACTGTGAAGTGCATGCCTCCAGCTGAAATAGAGTACCTCTCTAAGTACCCTTTGCAAGCACCATAGATCCTCTAGTCATCTTGCATCCATCCTTCAAAAAGACAACCTGCACACCTGCATCATTCAACATATTTATAGAAAGTAGGTTCCGTGCCAAGCCTGGGATGTGCAGAACCCCAATGATCCCCTTCACTCGTCCATCAGGGAATCCGATTGAGACTCTTCCATGACTAACAATCTTCAAATGAGAATCATCACCCAAGTACACTCTTCCACCATCAAACTCTTCATACTTTGTGAACCATCTTTGATGCGAGGTCATGTGGAATGATGCACCAGAATCTATCAACTACACATCATCAGATGTATGGGTGGCTAGGGCTGCGATGAAGGCATCACCATCATCTTGTGACTTGTCAGAATCTAAATCTGGGGCATTCTTCTTCTTTTTCTTTTCCTCTTTGCATTCCTTTTGGAAATGTCTAGATTTTCCATAGTTCCAATAGAGAGCCTTGGACTTTCCAAGAGATTTGGATCTACCCTTTTCACCTTTGTTGTCCTTCTTCTTCCCTTTCTCTTTGGGTTTTCCATGAACCACAAGAGCTTCTTTGGTCAACTTAGTTGTCTTTCCCTGCATTTCTTTAGATAACAGTGAAGACACCATATCTTCCATCTTGAAGGTGGTTGTAGTGCTTCTGATGGCCATGACAAGATAATCCCTCAAATCTAGGAAAGAACAAAGCAAGATCATATACCGATCCTCCTCCAATTTCACACCCACAGATGTCAATTGTGTAACAATCATGTTGAAAGCATTCATATGGTCTGCAACAGATCCTCCATCTTCCATCTTCAGAGCAAAAAACTTCTTTTTTAGAAAAAAGCTTGTTCGGCAAGGACTTGGCCTGATAAACATCTCCCAGCTTCTTCCAAAGATCTTTTATGGTCTTCTCCTCATGGACATTCAATAGGATAGAGTCAACTAGACAGAGTCTTATGAGACCCTTAGCTTTCTGATCTTTGAGATCCCAATCAACTTGTGACATTGTCGTAGTGTTTGTTCCATCAATGGTTTCCCATAGGTCACAATCAACAAGTAGATCTTCCATCTTGAGTTTCCACAACTCAAAATTTGTGCCATTGAATTTTTCCACCTCTACTCTTCTGGATGTGCTTACCATCTCCTTCTTGCAACAAGATATAGAATACTCTATACAAACTCCCACTCAACCTAAGATTAGCTCAAAAACCCCTACCCAGCAGCTAGAACCAAAACTAGCCAGGCTCTGATACCAACTGAAAGGAAGCTGGGTGTGCAGAAATTGCTTCCTACACTAATCTAAAGAGGAGAGAAAAGTGCAAATTCATATTATTCTTTACAATTATAGAATGTTAACAACAACAATGGAGATATTGCAGCAATACACATACACACAGAAATGAGACAAAAGAGAGAGACACAAGATATACGTGGGGAAAACCCTTATCAGGTGAAAAACCCCACACTCCAAAACCTGCACAATGTATTATCAAAACTGAAATGGTTTACAATACACTTGCAATGGAAGCTCTCAGGAGTCTTTGACACTCATATCTGGAGACAAACTGGGAGCATAACAGTACCTATCAATCACATAATACACCTCCCCTCAAAGCACCACTTAAATAGAAGTTTACAAGGCAAAGATGAGCTTTCCTTGAGATGGGCATCCAACATGGCCTCATGGCCCAAAACCCACACCTAAGGACACTTGTCCAACATTGCAGCATGGTCATGACACTTTTCATAACACCCCATCCCAAAATGGTCACCTATTCCCAAGTTGGACAATGACAGATGCTCTTATGACTCTTACAATCATCATAGAATCTATCATACTGACATATCTTACAGCTGTAAGAGAATCTGTCATACACACGCTATAAATAGCATATTCTCTTACATGTCATAACTCTCCTTGGGGTGCCCAAAGATGCCTTCTTCTAAGATACCTTGCTACACATGTCTTCACCTATCATAGAAACTTCCATTTAAGACTCTTACGCGTCATAGATTTGTCATAGGAATTTGTCATAACCGTTTTGGTCAATATTCCCTTACACACTATCCAAGATGCCAACACATGGCAAAATATTCCTACCACTAAGTGGGATGCCTATCTCCTCATGTGAGGACAAATTTACATATTGTCACCTTCCACGTAGGATGACACATCACTGTGCCAACTCCCACGAGATGACAATAAGGATTTGCATCCTAATTACAATAATAGGCAATAAATAAATAAATACAATGAAATAATACAAGGAATTACCAAGGTTGAGACACCTTAATTCCCAACATGACTACATCATCTCTCCATCAATCTGCTTCCAAAAATCACCCAGGTCAAGCCATTTTACCTAAAACATCGTCATGGTGGTAATCCATTTACTGATAGCGCTAAACCAGAGGATGGCGCTAATCCAGAATATAGCGCTAATCCATTTACTAATAGTGCTAAACCAGAGGATTGTGCTAATGTAGAATATAGCACTAATCCATTTACTAATAGCACTAAACTAGAGGATGCTTCTAATCCAGAATATAGCACTAATCCTTGACTCGATAGTGCTAATCAACCCATTAAGCGCTAATCCTTGACCCAATGCATTAGTCCACCATTACACCCAAACAACCCTAAAATTTTGGTGCTAAAGTAGAACATAGAGCTAAACCCCATACACATTTCCCTAATCCACTCAATAGTGCTAAAGTGCTAACAAATAGTGCTAAACCACATAAACCCTAAATTTGTGATGCTAAACCACCTAATAGCACTAAACAGCTAGTAAATGGTGCTAAACTACACAAATTTCCCTTTTTGCCTTTAGTGCTAAACTACCCAATAGCACTAATCCGTGCCCAAATAGCGCTACGTGGCTGTGCAATAGTGCTAATCTACCTAACTACCCTTTTTTTGCCCCCTAAACCTAACCCAAATCCTGAAATGACAAAGTCAAGTTAGGATGACATACACGTGGTCTAGCCTCATCCATCTGCCGATAGCTCGTACCCTCTCTGATCGATGCACATGTTGCGAGAAAGTCAGTTGTGTCATGTCTCTCTAGTCTTCTCTCATCCAATCATCTTAGGGTATGCAAATGTGGCATATTGGGCCCATACTTACTATCTATAGCTTCCATGTCATCCCTAATTCACCATTTTCTCTCCCTAGGCCACAAATCGTAACCTTTTTCCTCCTTTTTTTCATATCAACCCTGTTTCTAGTCTCACATCTGTTTTTCACCACCATTCCCTCCTTTTCAAGAGTTCACCTAAAAAAATTATTATTTTTTCACCTGACCTCTTGAGGGGGCATCCCTCATCCATTTTCACTCCTTCCTGTCAGCTGGGGCAAAATTGTTTGACCTGACACTATTTCCCTACTAAGTCACAACACCATGTCAAAGAGGGGAAAAATGTAGACACCTAAAAATGTCTTGACCCTTTAACCAATTTTCTATATCCTCACATTACCAACCTAACCATTTCACCAATTGATTAAATAAAATCATAATTATTTAATTAATTAACCCTACATTGTTCCTGACCATCCATCCTTGACCATCCATCATCAATTTACCCTTAATCCTGAATTAATTTAATTAAATTAGTACTATGCCTTACCACTTCATCCTAATTAATTAAATAAATATGTTAAATATTTATTTGGTTAATTTGTTCACTTCCCTAAACCTGATTAATTAGATAAAACATGATTATTTAATTAATCTACCCTATCCTACCACATAACCTAGCTGAGTTGATTAAATATCAATTATTTAATTAGCTACCCTAGCCCACATGACCTCTGGACCAAAGTTAATTAAATAAACCCTTATTTAATTAATTTTAAACCTTGATTAGCTCATCCACTAATTTTCTCCAGCCACATTAATTAAGTTAATCCCCCTAATTAACTTGGTCAAACCATCATCAACACCTTCTCTCATACCCCACAAATAAAAAAAATGCCTTTTAATCCAAAGGATCGCATGACCCTTCCACCTCATCTTTCTATTTTCATCCTAAACTCTTCCCCACAAAATAAGCTCACACATGTGGGTACTAAAAATGGTTAAGTGTCACATGACTCATATAAAATGGAATTTTAAATTCCATCTCGTCCCAAGGAAATACTTTTTATTTCCTCATAAGTCTTAATCACATTAACTGCAAAGCCTTCCCCAAAAATGAATAAAAGATTGCAAAATATTCTCATCCATCCAATCTTGTTGATCAAATATCAACCCTTCATCCTCTCATCTCATCTTCACCCTTGATCTCAACTTTCAATCTCAACCATTGGATCAAATCCCCCCTCAAATTGCCTATAAATACAAGCCTCCACAAGCCATTTTGATCATCCAATTTCAAGTAGCCTTATTATGCCAAAATACCTCCAAATCTTCCTCTTGTGAGCTATCATTATGTTGAGAATTTGAGAGTTAATTATCCACATTTCTCCATTGCATTTGGGTGAAGCTAAGGAGTTTGTGTGCAACTCCTTCTACCTTATCAAGGAGTGAGAGCACTTCAAAGCATTTTGGGAAGGTATAAATCTTCATTTTAAGTTTCTTTTTCATTTTTTATGCTTTGAATGTTTTTCTCATCTTCAAATACATTAGAATTACCATGGACTCTTCAAGAGAATATTATGATGGTCATGTGGACAAATGTTTAGAAGTTATAAATAAAAGTTGGTTCATTAAGATAAATCCATAATCCACTAGGCTCCCAAAGAAACTATTTAGAAATGAATTTTTTTAGGAAGTTAATGATATAATCACACTATTGAGTAGAGTCACATGGCAGAAGATGGGAAGAGGATTCCAAACATGGATGTACTAGTACATTTCTAAGATCCTTGCTAGAAAGAGTTTATTGATTGGGCCACCTTGATCAGTGATAAACTGATGCAGTCAGATGGGAGGGTCCAAGAAGGACTATCCAACCCTATAGCCCACAACAAAGATTTGATTGCATTTCACAAGAATGTACACATTGAATAGATATAATTTGTAAGATTATCATCAAAATACAACCATAATGTTTTCTATAATGGGCCCTCTTACATGCCAATTCACATCTATTTCATTTCTTTAAGATTATCCAAGGTTACACAAATGGACAATTAACACTAGAGATTTTTACATGCAATACACTATATTAAATTATGGGGTCACCACTTCTAGACTTATTACCAATTACAACATAATGATTATGATACATAATAGCTAGAGAAATTGACACCATAGACTTGTCACAAAGGCTATGACATGAGATGACTAGAAGTACAACATTCCTATATGCCTCCTTAGATACTTTCATATTGAATATTACATCATACTACTCATCCCCACACTCTTATCACTCTAATCTCACTCCCTCATTGTTGAACTTACCTTCTACACCTCTACTCTCTTTTGGTCTTCTTTGCTCACTTTCTATCAATACAAAACTCTATTTATTCTATCCTCAAGCTCTTCACATGATCGACATTAACCTCAAGTTTGTACAAAGCTCAAAAACCAAGTGAAATGTGTTGCTAACTAAACATAACAAATTTACTAATTGTAATTGTCCAATGGTGGAGACTCTCCATGTGACACATCACAGACCTTCACAAAAGATACTACACACCCTAGAAATATTCTCCTTTGGTCCAAACCTGAAATAAACCCTTCAATATAGAAATATTTGTAACAACTCGCATTGCCAAACCATAGCCACTCTATGTCATGTCCCCTTTCTAAAATAATTAATTAATGGTCAATATTAACCCATCTTATTCTTCCATGGGTTAATTGGGCAAGCATAGGAAGAATAAATATTTAATATTTAATATTGTCCAACTAATATCTATTTCAAGAGGATAATTAAATATTAAATTAAATATTTTTGAGACTCAAAAAGGGGCATTGGGTTTGGTGAGGTGTCCATTTGCATGAAGATTTCAAAAATCTTGGTAAATCACAAGTGACGGGGGACTTTATGACAATGTGTGACAACTTATGACAACTTTCATACCCCAAAATAGTAAGGAATCAAAGAAAAAAATGAGAATCTTGGATTTCCCTCTCTCCCATGAAATATTCATACAAAATATGTAATTTTGGTCATTTTGGGGATATTGTTGATTTGATATTTTATCTCAAACTTGCAAATTTACAGATTTTGGCTTCGATGGATGAAAATCCATTCAAGTAAAGAGACTTGTGGATGAAAACCTATGAGTTTCAGGTGGCCAGAGGATGAAAACCCTTTGATCACAAGGAGTAGCTTCATCCAGAGCTTGTACAGAGCTTCAAAGATTCAGGAGTTTCTGACAGTTTCCATTGTTTGTGTGTGCAGGGCTTCATGTGTCACAGCAATGGCTCCAAGAGTGTTCAAATATGCTATTGTTGTTAATTTAATTTTTTTTCAGTGTTGTAGCTATAGATTTTCATTTCTTAGTGCCAAAGATCAGCTCTAGGAGTTCTAGGTTGTGTTGTGTAGTTTTTTGGCTTGTGGGTTTGAATACACAGTGTGTATTTCAACTTGTAGTGAATATTTGGTTGTGTAGTTTGTGGCTAAGTGTTGTAGGTGTTTTCTGCATATATCTTAATCATATCAGACTATATTTCATGTATTTTCTTACTGATAATCAAACAATATCATTTTATGGTGTTTGGGGTACATCTAGGTGTTTGTAGCTTTTGTGGGTTTTGCCTAGATTTTGGCTATTTAAAGTTGTAATGTTGCTGCTACTATAGATCAGTATTATAGACCTACTAACATATCATTTCCATCTAAAAATTAATAAAAATCATCTTGGTGAAGTTTCAGCATATTGGGTGTTAATTCCTTGCAAGACTAGCTAGCTAGTTACATCAGTTTCAGTGTAGTTTTGGTTGGATTTGTTGAAACTATATTTTTAGATATGATATTTTATATTAAATTTGAGTTTGGATCATTATAGTGGTATCAAAGCACGATCTTGCTAGCCTGTAGGTTACTCAGATGATTGATGATATCGAGTGACAGAGAAATTAGATATTTGAGGAGAGAACAAAGGAAATTGCAATTGGAGCAAACAATGGTAGATAGAAGAGATGCAGAAGAAGATGATGCTTCAAGGAAATTTACTCAAATGGTTGAGGCACAAACTAGACTTGCTGAAATGTTTGGGCAAATGATGCAATGGATCCAAAACAACAATGACGACGACGATGAAAACAATGGTGGTAGTACTTCGGGTGCAAACAATAGTAACAATGGAAAAGGGAAGGAATTTGAGACTCAAAATTTAGGGGCTGCAAACAAAACCTTATTCCTACCTGAAGAAGAACCTAAACAAGTTGAGTCAGTAGATACTAGTTTCTTCAATGCAGAAACCCTTAACAAATGGCATGGAGAATACAATTCATTGGCAGAGGAGATCAAGAATGATATGTCTTGGGGAGAATATGTAGAGTTCTTGAGAAGAGGTGAATCCCATAAGAAGGGAAATGGGAAAAATAAAGAACTAGAACACAAGTTGGGAAAGATAACCACAACCTTATTCAATGGTAGTGAGAAGATTTCAGCTAGAGCTTGGCTGCAAAAGATAGAAACATATTTTGTGCTCAACCCCATGAAAGAGAAGGATGCAGTTTAGTTTGCCTCCTTACATCTGAAAGGAGAAGCCTATGAATGGTGGTATCATGGTCATACTACTTTGGGACATGATCATGTACAAACCTTTGGTGACTTCAAACAAAGGATTCTTGAGAGGTATGAATTGAAAGAAGAAGAAGAATATTTCAGCCAACTATTAGAAATCAAGCAAAAGAACTCAGTAAGTGAGTATATAGTAGACTTCCAAAAGATTGTAGTAATGGTACTTGAAATATCAGAGAAAAGGAGAATACATCTATTCATTACTGGACTCACTGAACCTCTTAGGGGGTTTGTCATATCTTTCACACCTCTCTCTTTGCAAGAAGCTATCAAGAGGGCTCTAACTCTTGAGCCATCAATTCCAAAGAATGTTTTGTCCCACTCCTCCAAACTAAATACATACAATCATAAGGGATGATTCCAGAAGAAGCCATTCCATGCACCTACACCTATATAGAAGAATACAAATCCTAATGTTGCAAAGAAGATGGATGAAGAAACAAAGAATGAGCTGAGGAGGAAGAAACTTTATTTTTCTTGCAGAGAGCCTTGGGTCCCTAGACATAGGTGTTTGGGAAAGGGACAAGTCCATTACATAGAGGTTGTTTCAGATAAGGAATTAGACTCAGATGCTAATGAGGAGTTTCATGACATAGAGGAGTCAGAACCTAAGGTTGAAGAGAAGGAGACTATACAAGAAGGTTCGTTAGCTGCACTTTTAGGAGCACCTAGATATTATCCTTTCAGGGTTTGTGGAGTACTAGTAGGGCAGTGAATGACCATTTTGATTGATAGTGGGGCAACCCACAATTTTATTGATGAAGTATTGGTTATGAAGAGAGGCTTGAAGACTGAAGAATTTGAAGGTTTCAATGTCGCTGTTGCAGATGGATTCATTATGCCATGCACCAAAATGGTCAAACAATTGACCATCACTATGGGAGACTACAAGGTTTGTGATGATTTTTATGTTGTTGGTATTGGTGAAACTGATGTTGTATTGGGTGTTCAATGGTTGCATTCTACTGGAGGACACTATCAAAACTACCAAACTATGGAATTCAAGTTTTAGTCTAAAGGCAAGGCGATTACACTCAGAGAAATTTTAAATGGATCTCCAAGAGTGGTGACAACAAAGAAGATGGAAAGGACTTTTATAAGAGGTCAAGTTGCTTGGGCAGCCACTTCCTTAATCCGGCCTTCAAGCTCTCCAAATGGAAAAGGTAAATTTCATTTTGAAATTTAAGAAATTTTAGATAAGCATAGAATTGTTTTTAGTGATATACCCCTAGGATTACCTCCAGATAGGGGATTTCAGCATGTTATAGAGTTAGAATAGGATGTCAAACCTATTATAACCACTCCATACAAACATCCAAGGGGTTACAAGGAAGAGATAGAGAAGACTATCGGAGAGCTCTTAGACATGGGATTCATTAGACTGAGTTCTAGTCCCTTTGCATCATCTGTAGTTCTTGTGAAGAAGGATGGCACTCTAAGGATGTGCATCAACTATAGAGATTTGAATAAGAAAACCATTAAGAATAGATATCCCATACCAAGGATAGATGAACTTATTGATGAATTGCATGGAGTTGTTTACTTTTCTAAGATTGATTTGAGGTCAGGGTACCACTAGATTTGGATGAGAGACAAAGATGTGGAAAAGACAGCTTTTCGGTGTCACTATAGGCATTTTGATTTCCTAGTCATGCCCTTTGGATTCACTAATGCACCAACAACTTTCCAATCATGCATGAACAAGGTATTTAGTAAGCAACTCGGGAAGTTTGTCTTGGTTTTCTTGATATATTGATTTATAGTAAAACTTGGAAGGAACACTTGGAACATTTAGATACAGTTCTGGGTATTTTGAAGTAGTAATCTTTCTATGCTAAGTTGTCCAAATGTGAGTTTGGATTAACTAAAATTCTTTACTTGGGACATGTCATAAGTTCTAAGGGTGTTCAAGTAGATCAATAGAAGATTCAAGCAATACTAGATTGGCCTCCACCTACAAATCTTACACAGTTGAAAGGATTCTTTGGGCTATGTTGCTATTATAGGAGATTTGTGAAAGGTTTTCCTTAGTTTGTTGTTCCATTGATTGATTTGAATAAGAAAGGAGCCTTTGCATGGTCTGAAGAAGCTCAGAAAACTTTTGACAAGTTTAAGGAGGTAATGAGTTCATGTCCTGTGCTTGCTATTCCTAATTTTTCATTGCCTTTTGTAGTTGAATGTGATACTTTGGGTGAAGGTGTTGGGGCTGTCCTAACTTAAAGGGGACATCCAATTGCTTTTGAGAGTAGGAAGCTAAACAATCTAGAAAAAACATATCACATTTATGACAAGGAAATGTTGGCAATTATGCATGCACTAGAGAAGTTCAGACAATATCTTGTGTGTGGGAAGTTTGTTGTGAAAACTAATCATCATAGTTTGAAGTATTTCCTTGATCAAAAAGATTTGAATGATTGCCAACAAAGGTGGGTAAGCAAGCTGCAAGCATATGACTTTGAAATAGAATATATGAAGGGTAAAAGAAATGTGGTAGCGGATGCAGTTTCTTGGAAGCCAACTTTGTGTTCATTATCTTCTATTTCTACATAGTGGAAAGATTCTATCATTGCTGAATATGTCAAAAATACTTTTGCATCTAATGTATTGGATGATTTAGTAGAAGATGCCAGGTATATAGTGAATGATGGGCTGATTTATTACAAGAGCTGAATTTTCGTTGTTCCTGAATCAAAAATCAAGGAAAAGATTAAGAGCTTTCCATGACACTCCCTTGGCTGGTCATCAAGGTTACTTCAAAACATACAGGAATATCCATGAGAGATTTTCTTGGAAAGGTCTAAAAGAGGATGTCCACAAGCATATCAAAGAGTGTATGACTTGCCAAAGGAACAAAGGTGAATAGATTTTTCCTGCAGGTCTCCTACAACCTCTTCCAATTTGTGAACAGAAATGGGAGAGCATTTCCATGGACTTTATCACAGGACTTCCCAAGGTACAAGGTAAGGATTGTATATATGTGGTGGTGGATAGATTAACAAAGTATGTTCATTTCTTTACCATCACTTCAGAGTTTAAGGCTCCTCAAGTAGCGGAGCTGTTTTTCAAAGAGATATTTAAGCTGCATGGTTTGCCAAAGAACATTGTTAGTGACAGAGATAGTAGGTTCCTTAGTTCTTTTTGGAAGAAACTATTTCACTTGACAGGAACAGAGCTCACACCAAGCACAAGTTACCATCCACAAACAGATGGACAAATAGAAATTGTTGACAAGTTGATAGAGGGGTATTTGAGGAATTATGTTTTAGATTAGCAAACTACTTGGGTCAAATGGTTGCACTTGGGAGAGTATTGTTACAATACATCACATCATATGTCAATCGGGATGCCTCCATTTTGAGCTCTTTATGGTTATGATGCACTTTCTTTTTCTGATTTGATATTTACAGATAGGAGAGTACTTGCAACTAGTGATCTTATCAATCATAGTCAAGAGATCATAAGGTCACTAAAAGATAACTTGAGGCAAGCACAAAACCAACAAAAGATATATGCAGATAGGAAGAGAATAGAAGAATTTTTTGAGGTGGGAGACATGGTATTCTTAGAATGCATCCATATAAACAAAGCTCTTTGAAGAAGAGTGGGGCTGAAAAGCTTAAGCCTAAGTTCTTTGGGCTTTACAAGATCATCAGGAAAATTGGTGAGGTAGCTTATGAGTTGGAGCTTCCTCCAAACAGCAGGATACATAATATATTTCACACTTCTTGTTTGAAGAAGGTCCTTGGACAGAAAAATTTACCTTCATCTGATTTACCACCTTTGGATGATGAAGGGAAGTAGATTTTGATACCTGAAAAGATTTTGGAAACGAGCGATAAAAGATTGAGGAACAGGAGCATTTCAGAATATTTGATCAAATGGAAGAATTTGCCAGTGGAAGATGCAACATGGGAAGGACTAGAAATTCTTGACCATCCAAACTTGCATTACTTGAGGACAAGTAATTTCTAGGAGGGAGGACTTGTCATGTCTCCTTTCTAAAATAATTAATTAATGGTCAATATTAACCCATCTTATTCTTCCATGGGTTAATTGGGCAAGCATAGGAAGAATAAATATTTAATATTTAATATTGTCCAACTAATATCTATTTCAAGAGGACAATTAAATATTAAATTAAATATTTTGAGACTCAAAAAGGGGCATTGGGTTTGGTGAGGTGTCCATTTGCATGAAGATTTCAAAAATCTTGGTAAATCACAAGTGGCGGGGGACTTTATGACAATGTATGACAGCTTATGACAACTATCATACCCCAAAATAGCAAGGAATCAAAGAAAAACATGGGAATCTTGGATTTCCCTCTCTCCCATGAAATATTGATACAAAATATGTAATTTTGGTCATTTTGGGGATATTGTTAATTTGATATTTTCTCTCAAACTTGTAGATTTGCAGATTTTGGCTTCAATGGACGAAAACCCATTGGAGTAAAGAGACTTGTGGATGAAAAACCCATGAGTTTCAGGTGACTAGAGGATGAAAACCCTTTTATCACAAGGAGTAGCTTCATCCAGAGCTTGCACAGAGCTTCAAAGATTCAGTAGTTTTCGGTAGTTTCTATTGTTTGTGTGTGCAGGGCTTCATGTGTCACAGTAGTGGCTCCAAGAGTGCTTGAATATGCTGCTGTTGTTAAGTTAATTTGTTTTTAGTGTTGTAGCTATAGATTTTCATTTCATAGTGCCAGAGATCAGCTCTGGGAGTTCTAGGCTGTGTTGTGTAGTTTTTTGGCTTGTGGGTTTGAATACACAGTGTGTATTTCAGCTTGTAGTGAAGATTTGGTTGTATAGTTTGTGGCTGAGTGCTGTAGGTGTTTTCTATAGATATTTTAATCATATCAGACTATATTTCATGCATTGTCTTTCTGATAATCAAACAATATCATTTTATGGTGTATGGGGTACATCTAGGTGTTTGTCAGTGTCAGCAGTTTTTGTGGGTTTTGCCCAGATTTTGGCTATTTGAAGTTGTAATGTTGTTGCTACTATAGATCAGTATTACAGACCTGATAACATGTCATTTCCATCTAAAAATTAATAAAAATCATCTTGGTGAAGTTTCAGCATATTGGGTGTTAATTCCTTGCAGGACTAGCTAGCTAGTTCCATCAGTTTTAGTGTAGTTTTGGGTGGATTTGTTGAAACTATATTTTCAGATCTGATATTTTATATTAAATTTGAGTTTGGATCATTACACTCTATAAGCCAAATATCCAATCAAACTCAAACCTTAACTATAGATGTAGGAACAACATATAAAACTTATACCACAATTGTAGAACCGAGTTCCCTCATGTAGTGAAATACACCACCATTTACTACTATAGACTGGTAACCACAAACATACATTCACATGCAACTATCAAATTAGACCATAATTCCTCTTTCCTTTGACATGACACCATATTCTCAAGGTCCCATGGGATGTGCTTCGATCAGACTCTTGGGATAAATAAAAAATGACCCTCATTTTTTGGGGTAGTCCACCATTCCTGCCTAAAGATTTCACTTTGCTACCTCTTCCACTTATTCTTTTCACCTCCTCAAGTATGCCTCAAGTGATCCAACCTAAGTGTTTCTTTCTCCCATGTTGTTTGTCATTCTATTCCACCAATCTTCTTCCATTTTATTTATTTGTAGCCTACATTCAGTCATAGTCCACTTGCCTTTATCAACAACCAATCCATCACATCTATAACCAGTTTCATTCCTAGCCACCTCATACTCTTCTATTATAATTTTCTTAGCCACATTTCCCTCACTATATCTCCTCATCCTCTTGTTCAACTATCCTATCCTTTGGAACACTTCTTTTTCATTTGCAGTACTGCCACCCATTCTAGCAATGCTACACATTTTTGGGATCAATCCATATCGTCCCTCCCTGACACACATAGCAATGCTATTGTAAAAATGTCCTTTTACCCTCAACAACATAAACTTGTGCTTCTATCCATCCTTTGAGATTATGTATGTGCTATCTCTCCTATCATACATTGCTTTTGTATTGAATTGCCATGGTCTTCCCAATAGAAGATGAAAAACATCCATTGGTGCAATATCACACATCACCTCATCATGGTATGCCCCTATGTTGAACCTTACCTTGCAATTTTCTTCCACCAAAATCTAGTCTCCCTACTATAACTAGCCTATTTGGTATGGGTGCAGGTATTTCATCCTCCTCAACCCCAACTTGTCAACCATCTCCATAGACACTAAGTTGTTTGTGCTACCACTATCCACCACCACCTCAAAAAAATTATCGCCTACCTTATGTTTGGTCCTGGACAAACTCTTCCTTTGTGCTAGTTCATATCTCCTATTGCACCTCAAGTCCCTCCACAAAACCAATGAATCCTTGCACTTAGGGTCCCTCTCAGAAGTGGGTGATCTCTCATCACCAAATTTATCTCTTGTGCTATCCTCTGTCCTCCTTCCTCAGCACTCAAATGCCCTATGTCCTTCACCACACCTAAAGGATTTATTCCTTTTCCTATCATACCATCCTCTCCCTTGTTGAGTATATCCTCCATGCTCCTCTCTATCTTGTCTGTGGTGAGTTTCTTCTACCCTTTCATCTTTGTGGTAGTTTCCATCACCCTCTCTACCTTTGTAATAGCTATTACAATTTCCTTCTTTATTACCACAATTTCCTTTATCATCTTGTTTCTCTCCACAGTGGGGACCTCAGCCTTCTCTTTCATCATGGTATTGGTTACCTCTCCCTTGACCCCTTGGGATTGCTTGCCTATCACTGCATCCCATTATTATATCCTAATTCCTCTCTTCTCTTCCTCTGTGGTAGTTTTTCTTTTCCTCTTATTTTTGGTTCAACTTCTTTTTAGCGAGGTCCAACTAGTAGGCCTCCTTAGTTGTTTGGATATTCCACATATCCAACTCCACTTGGATGAATTCCCTTAGTCTATTGATATACTTGGCCACTTTCTCAAGCCCTTCCTCATGATGCCTTGACCTAATTGTTAGTTAATAGTATTCCTCCCTATACTCTTTCACAATCATATTCCCCTGCCACAAATTGTGCATCTCCTTCTATAATTCCAATAGTAGTTTGCTAGAATGAACTTGGATTTTAGCTTTTCCACCATCTCATAAAATTAATAAACAAATTTACTATATCTATTATGCATACAGAACTACATATTATAACACAAATACATTGCACAATAAATATAACTTTTGTAATATTTATACATTGTGCAATAAACAGAAATAAGGGTTTTAAGCATAGTAATATGGTTGCATTGTGGAGTTGGAGTCTTATACTTAATGTACATAGCAGTGAGTGATACAATCATCAACCATAGGAATGTATTGTGCAGCCTTGGCAAGTCTCGCATAGTATATTATAATATACACACCAATGGAAACTCAACACAACAGTTAGAAACTCAATGCGATAGCCATCGAAATAAGCACATGAGTTAGGAAACAATGCACAGGTACGCAGTAGCTTGAATGGTATATTCAAAAAAGTTTACATGCCACCTTCTCAATCACGTGAACTCTATCTAAGCGGTTAACAGATTCTTTTATCATAACATGAATTTCCGGTTTAGTTATACAGCCATTTGTAATTGTACCAAGCAAGAGCAGTTTTAGGGAGTTATTTTCAAAGTAGGTTTGTATGATATATGGGACCTTTCAAATAGGGTATGGATGTTACAAAGGGAAAATTTGTTGTATGTTGGGGTTATAAGGGTCTAGTAGACATGTATACCTAATGTGGAAGCATAGACATGAACTATAAATCTCTATTGCAAGTGTTAAACAAAATTAATTTAAATAACTAAGAGTATCAAATCTTAAAAAAAAAATTTATCCATATATATTATATGGAATGATAACTAGAAAATTATTCTTTGAAGTTAAATTATATTAAAAAAGATATGTAGTACTTCACACAAGTTAATCCATAGGGTGTTGCCAAAATTGCTTTGTTCAAACCTTCTATGTGCATTCTTTCTTTCCTCTTGCCAAATCCCTTCACAAACTTTAACCTGTATAAGCCTTTTCTTTCCAACTCCTAGAACTAACAGTGACTTCCTTTTACTTAATTTTTTTCTAATCATGAATTAAATATAACTTATTTAATTCTAAATTCTAATTTAGATCTTACCATTCAATTTATATTTAATTTGAAATTAAAGAGAATTCAATTCCAAATAATTAAATTAAACAATTATTTAATTTAAATTTTATTTCTAAAGACATCTAAAGCAAATTGATCATCCCAAAAAGAATTAATTAAATTAATTTCAACCATAAATAAATGACACCATAAATACTTATTTATGATCCATTATTAATTATCTTATTAATTAATCATTTGGTGCCTACACAATCAGATCATGTAGGAGGACTCCAATTCTAGAACCTAGTTCACCTTCCCCTATATCTAAACTTGACACATAACACATGATCTCACCACAAAACATTAGTAACATTTGTTAGTTAAACGTAACAACATAATCTCCATATAATAATTATCTTTACTATTCCCTGATGATTAACATGGTTAATTATTCTTTGCAAAGCAGTCACACACTACATGAAATGCATTAAATAAATGATATGCACCCAATAATCATAGCCACATAACATGTATACACACTATGTGATTTAAACCACTTGATCATAAAAAGATTGGAAAAGAGGCATGTTACATCCTTCCCCCTTAATAGAATGCCAGTCACAACGCAATCAATCAAAGAATAATAATTAAACATAGTATGACACATTAAAGACTATATGCAACATTGCAATGAGCTACTACTTTCACCCCATACTATGAGAGGCCTCATCTTCCAATTCCCTATGTCTTATAAAACAACACTAGCTCAAGGTAAGATAACATGCATCCCATACTACATGTATCGTCTCACCTTAGCATAATTCCTCATTCAACACATAGTGCCAACACAACCACCAAAATACAAGCACATAGATCTACAAAATCAAATAGCACACAAGGAATATACAAAAAATTAAATAAGAAAGATCAAACTTCCTTATTATCTATCTAAAAATATATCTCAAATATAACAATATGATTCAATTCTAGAGCTAAAGATCGTAGTTCTCGATTGAGCAATTGGAAAGATTCTGTAGGAGTGCTAGGTTTAGGCGTTGGTTCTCCATTGAGAATGACACCAAATATTTTATCACAATCATCCATATGGTTAGATTTTATAGTAAGCATCTCATGTAAAATATAAGCAACACCAAAACCTTCTATAGCCCAAACTTCCATTTCTCCTACTCGTTGCCCTCCTTTTCTTGATTTTCCTTTAAGGTTCATAAGCTAAATATCCATTCAAGAACATTACTAGTTGAATTCAACTAAATTGTCAAATAAGAAGTATTCAAATTTATGACAACAAATTTCTTTCCTCATAGTGATAAGACTATAAATTAAGACACAAAAATAATAACAATCCATTGATCATATTTTGACAACAATTTTTTCTCCTGATGATACAAGTATAGCTTACTACACAAAAATTATAATATTGATCCACTGATCACATCAAAAAGTTGCACAAATCTCTAATCAGTTCTTTGAAACATTAACTATTTCCTAAAAAGATATTAATAATAAGAGTAATCTTAGTCATAGAAAAGTTCTCAATATAAGTTTTAATGGTTTAACCAATAGTTCAATCATTAAATTAGAACCAGAGTTCACCAATGGATAATATTGACTACTATAGAAAGTAATAAAGACAATAATAAAAGCATCTTGAACCATTATATTTCTATCAAGGCAATAAACATGACCTTTAAATAAAAGAATTAAACTTTCTACTCAATAAAATATTCAACACATTCATGTACTTGTCTACCAACTAACTATTCACAAGAATGTCATATTCTCAAAGGAATCATACTTACACAAAATAATTTCATTCAAACAAAAAAATCACCATTCTAATAATTTAGTAACTTACTTAGGGTTTCATATCATATCAATATGGGATTTTCACAAGAAGCTTAAACAAAATATAGTAGTATACAACAATTTCCTATACAAGGAAATCCTAGATCCTTAACAACTAACCATAAGAACATCATACTTACAATAGAAATAAGGAAAAATACATGTTACCACAAAATCATAATATATTTCATCACCAGATGATACATGAAACTATTGCAAACCCCTTTGCATCATAATGAGTTTTCCAGTTACTTATGGGCTTAACATACACATTCATACATGCCCCATTGCAGCATCAATCATAAGTTTGCAAAACTCAACCAAAAAGTGAATAGTTCAATCATGATCACATTGAGTGTATAAATATCATTTTGATAAGTACTACAATAAGAAAGGACTAAAATATTTTCTATTTAACAAAAAATGAATTAATGTTAGCCATTCATTATATTTTACATACATGTGCCAACTAGGCCCAAATTCAAGTTCTTAGTGAATCTCGAATACATTTTTGAACTCTAATGCTTGTTCCTTGACCTTAAAAAGATATGCTCCTCTCTTGTTATCACTCTTAACCATTTATTACTTATAACTTATCCTTACAAACCTCTTCCAAAATTCATTCTTTCTCTAGAGCATGCTCTCTAATTAAAATAGGTAAGCTTAGCCCTTTACCTTAAATCCAAAAGGTTGTACTCTCTCAAGGTACAAATTAATGATTCCACCTTAGCACTATTCCAAATTCATCAACAAAGAGAATTCATGATAGTCTATTAAGTATTTTACAATGTAATCCTCCTATGATTCACTAGCAATCTCAAGTCCCTAATGTTTGAACCATGCTTTGGTACTAATAAAACAACCTTGAAAGGCAACTAGACAAATTTCTTCAAATTAGTAAAGCATTAAATCAATATGTCAAACCATATAGGAATATAAAATTATCAAAATGATCATCAACCAATTATATTTAAGCACAATGATAAGTACAATATGATGTGTCATCAAATAAAACTCAATATCTAAAAAGTACAATGGGTCAAGAGCTACAACCCCTTATTGAATCATATACACATGAATACCTATGGCCATAAGTTGAGTATGCCACATCCATATATGGTGTTAAAAAATACATGTCATCTTCTAGAGTCTTCACAATCTCTCCCAGCTTCTATTGCCAACATGGAGAAGGTATAGAACTTTCCATTAGAGGAAGTCCCTTTCTCCCTACCTATTAGTCAAGGAAAAGGCACATCCATCCATAATCTAAAAGTGTGGTACATCACAACACTAGTGATTATCTAGATCTCAAAAAATATAAAAATATAACACAACGTTCACAACACTCATTCACACTAAAATTTACATACCAACAAATCATTCCAATACAAACAAGTACACACAAAACATCATAACATGTCATTTAAAACATTAAATATGCACAGAAACATAAACATATTAAAGAAGACAATGCATGACACAAGACCAAACAATGAACATGCAGACATAAGGAACACAAGCACAAGATTGTAAATTGTTAGAAAGCACAGGGCAACTGAGAGGGTGGGGGTGAATCAGTTGTCTATTAAATCATTAAACCCTCAAAGCAATTCCAAACATCAATATCTTATTATACACTAATAGAATGCAAACATATGAAGCATCAATACAAACACATCCAAACACATAGGAACACCAGATTTATGTGGAAAACCCAAGAAGAGAAAAACCACGGTGAGGATTAAATTGCATATATATGAATAACAACACTAAAATCAAATAGACTCACTGGCCAAAAGAAAGGCTCATTGCCAAGGGCTCACTGCCTAGAAGGACTCACTGTCCAAAAGAGAGAAGAATAGAAGAAAACTATTACAGAGAGATTCACTATCTCAAAGCAACATGAGAGATCCACTACTGTAACCTTTTGTTATCTACAACCTCTAGTAACTTCAAGTACACTAAAATGTAGACACCTTCTACTCACTACATTTCAGAGTCATAAGCATTTAAGCTCGCACACAACTCACTACCCTTTATTCAAATTCACATAATCTTCTCTACATTTCTCCACACAACTTTATCTTGCATTTATACCATTCACAACCAAGACCAATCTCAATTAGGTCGGTCCTAATGAAGCATGTACATTACACACATGCTACATCACTTAGGTTGGCACTAAACACTTTTATGGTGGAAAGAAGTGAAAATGGACCATGGCAAGGGATAAACAAGATTCATATCTATATCACCAATCTTCTCATCACATCTACAATCCATGGGGCACCTCTGTAAATGGCACCAACAAGCCAGTTCGGCCAAACCTGAGCTAACAACCACATCCACTCTTCTCCAAGTCCAAACACATCATGTGAACCACAGAGAGACACTCCAAGACATCCACACACCTTTCCACAACATTCAACATCATTATAAACCTCTGCAACACTGCTGCAACTATTTGACACAAAGAATATCTTTATTATGCACATCAGGATCCACTACCACTGAACACCAACACAAGAACTGATCTTGAGGAGAAACCCAACACTGGAAACTTCAAGGAAAGGTAGATATAGACTATAGAAGCACATCCTTAGATCTGCAAGACAAGAAACCTTAATGCAGAGAAATGTGGAGCAATCTCATTTCTCCCAAATAGTCTTCTACACAAGCAAACACTCTGTCAAACACATCTTCTACTACCGCATGATCCAGAACCTCAAATTATGGATATAACACCTCTTAACACCTCTGATAAATACTTCCAAACAGCATAAGCATATCTTCAACTAGGAAGAAATGTGGAGTACCACACTGAGCACCACACTGCACGCCTTCATATTCAAATTTTCTCAATAGAAATTGGAAACCAAGTGAAGTACCTACTAGAGGTTGACATCAATGACAATACTAGTAAGTTTCCAAAAATCTCCCCCTTTGTCATTGATGACAACACCATCTTTCTGAAAAACCATCAAGACCTAAAGCAATCAATTAGCAGCTCAGTAGTACTCTTCTTGACTGGAACAACTCTTACTCTTCATACACTTTACTCCCCCTAATTGGAACAACTCTTACTCTTCTTACACTTTCCTACACAATGGTTTTTCAACCACCTTCATTCTCTCCTCCTTTGACATCAATGGCAAAGGGCCATACTTGCAACACCAGTAAACATTTCTCTTTCTCTCCACTACTTTTACTTCTCTACACTCTTCCCCTTAGGGTCATAAGATATGCTTTGTCTGACTATACCAATCACTACCTATTCCCCCTGAGAGGTAGCCTCCAACATTAGTCTAGGACTAAGGATGTATCTTGAAATGCTTCTTGGCTAGAGGCACACACTTATGCATCTAATTAAAAGGAGGGGCAATAACCCCTGACTTCTGCTAGAGATACTCAAAAGTATCTTTAGGAAGAGCCTTTGTAAAGATTTTTGCAATTTGGTCCTTAGTAGGCACATACTCCAACTTCACCTCATTCTCTACAACCTTCTCTCTTAGGAAGTGATACCAGATTGAAATATGCTTTGTCCTTGAATGCAGTACCGCACTTGTATTATCACATAATATAGGAATAGGTTCATCATATGATACTTTGCTATCCTTCAATGCTTGTTTTATCGACAACACCTATGTGCAGAAAGATGTTGTTGCAATGTACTCTGCCTCTGCAGTAGATAATAACACTAAATCTTGTTTCTTACTTAACCATGAGACAAGACTGCTTCCCAAAAAGAAAGAACCACCACTTGTACTTCTTCTATCATTTGTACATCCTACCCAATCTGTATCTATATATGCACTCAGGGAGAAATCAATATCCTGAGGATACCATAAGCCAAGCTTTAGAGTGCCTTTCAAGTGTACCTGAATATCCTCTTTACTGCTGAAACATGTGACTCTATGGGATCTGATTGAAATCTAGCTACAAGGCAAACTGCATGCATGATATCTAGTCTAGTAGCAGTTAGGTATAACAGTCTACCAATCATTGATCTGTACTTGCTCTGATCAACCTTAGGAGATTCATCCTCTTTTCTTAACTTACAACTAATAGTCATGGGAGTATACACTAGTTTGGAGTCTTCCATTCCAAACTTCAACATTTCCTTAGCATACTTTGACTGTGAAATGAAAATACCCTTTTTTGATTGACTAATTTGTAACCCAAGGAAGAAATTCATTTCCTCACACATTAACATTTCAAATTCTTTCTACATCTCTTCTACCAATCTCTTGCACATACCTTCACTACCCCCAAATATTATATCATCAACATACACTTCCATAATCAAGATTTGATTTTCTTCAACTTTGAAATACAGATTGCTATCTGCAGTGCCCTTTTTGAATCTTTGCTACAACAAGTACTTATCCAACCTTACATACCAAGCTCTAGGAGCCTGTTTGAGTCCATACATTGCCTTCTTCAATCTGAAGACCATATTTGGATCTTCTGATAACTGAAACCCTTCTGATTACTCAATGTATACTTCCTCTTCCAAATCTCCATTAAAGAATGCAGATTTCACATCCATCTGATAGACTTTGAAGTCCTTATGAGCTACAAAAGAACATTCTAATGGCCTCCAATCAGAGCAAATGTTTCCTCATAATCTATTCCTTCCACTTGAGAGTAGCCTTTACACACAAGCCTAGCCTTATTTCTGACTACTTCTCCATTCTCAATCAATTTGTTCCTGAAGACCCATTTAGTTCCTATCACATTTTTGTCTCTTGGTCTTGGGACAACTTCCCAAGTTTGATTCTTCTCAATCCACATTAGTTCTTCTTCCATAGTCTTGATCCAATGCTCATCTTTGCATGCTTCAGTCATTGTTTTGGGTTCTATTGTAGACAATAGGCACAAATTTACCTGTTCATCTCCCATAGCAATACTTCTCCTTGTTAAAACACCTTTGTTCTTATCTCCAATGATCTAATTTTCAGAATGATTTTTCTGCACATAGTTGGGGGTCTTGGGAATCTTCTCTGGAGCATCTTCTTCATCAATTTGCATCTCCTTTTCCTTTTCTTCTTCACTTTCTTCTTTTCTGCAAGGGGGCTCATCAGATTCATATTCTTCTATTAGTACTAAGCTTTAATGTGGATCCTCATCCACTTTGACATTTGCACTTTCAACCATCTTCTTTAGCCTCTTGTTGTAACACCTGTAAGCTTTGCTCTTTGTGGAATATCCAAGAAAGATTCATTCATCTGACCTTGTATAAAACTTTCCCAAGTCTTCATTTCTCCTAATATAGCACTTGTTTCCAAATACTCTAAAGCATTTGACAGTAGGAGTTCTTCCATACCATAGTTCATATGGAGTCTTTGAACTATTGACCCTTGCTTGTACTCTATTTTGTATGTAGACTATAGTGTGAATAGCTTCTCTCTAATAGATATTTGATAGATTTTCTTATTTCAACATTGTCCTTGCTGCTTCTTGAACTATCCTATTCTTTCTTTCCACAACTCCATTCTATTGAGGAGTCCTAGGGGCTGACAAATGCCTCTTTATTTCATGATCTTCACAAAAGAAGTTAAATTCATTGGAGGTGAACTCACCAACTCTATCAGACCTCAAGCACATGATTTTCAAATCAATTTCATTTTCAACCATAATCTTGTATGCTTTAAACTTATCTAGAGCTTCTAATTTTTCTTTGAGAAAAGTTACCCAAGTCATTCTAGAGTAATAATCAATCAACAATATAAAATACCTATTACCTTGAAAGCTTCCTACTCTAGTAGGTCCGCACAGATCTGTATGCACCAACTCCAAAGGTTCGGTGGTAGAATACTCCTTGATCTTGCAATTCTTCCTTGTTTGCTTGCAATTTGACATTCCTTGTAGGTTGCATTGATAGGATTTGTAATCCTTGGTAGATCCCTCATAGCTTAGGTAGAGCTGATCTTTACCAGGATATCAAAAATGATGTGACACATTCTTCTATGCCATAGCCAACTTTCATTGACATGAGTCATGAAACACATACCATTAGCACCTTTGACTTGATATATATTCCCTTTTGTCCTTGTTCCTATAGCAATAAGAGTTTTGGAGCTTTCTTTTCTGATTTCACAACCACCATCCTTAAACACAAGGTTATATCCTCTGTTACACATTTTTCCTACACTTAGCAGATTATGCTAGAGACCCTTGACACGAAGAACATCATATGTATTATGCTTGCCATCAAAATTGATTGAACCTCTCCCACATATTTTAGCAGATACATCATCTCCAAACTTAACATATCCTCCATCAAACTTCTCAAGCTTAACAAAGTTATTCTTATCACCTGTCATATGATTTGAACACCCACTATCAATTAACTAGTCATTCTCTGCTTCTCTTACATGAAAAGTAGTTACCAAAGCTCCTTTGATATCGTGCCTTATTTCCAAAGTAGTTTCCTTTATGCATCTTTCAAAGTTAGTAGAATTAGTTAAGCATTCATCATTTTCATCATTCAAATAGTCAGACTCATCATCAAATATACTGTCATTTTCTTTAACATAATAACTCCTCTTGAATGATGTACCTTTGTTGTCCTTGTTTTTGTCATTTGAATGTTTGATTGCACATTTTGAAGGATAATGACCTATCTTTCCACAATTGAAACATTTGAAGGGTAACTTACCTTTGTATTTTCCAAATCCCTTTTTCAATCTGCTCACAAAATTTGCTTCCATTTCATCAAAGTCATCAAGATTTGATTCAACATTATTTTCTATCTTGGTAGCCTTAAAAGTAATTTCTTTCCTTGACTCATCTTGACCAAACTTTCTTATCTCAAAGGTAGTTAGAGTTGTAGACACCCTAAAATGACCGTGTCGTCGAATCACTTGCATTGCAAACGTTAATTAAATAATCTAATTATTTAATTAATTTTCATCAAATTCTTCTAAATCACAAAATTGCAACATTAATTAAATAAATTCTCTTTATTTAATTAATTAAATTAAATTCCTCTATATTCTTCCACAATTAAATAATTTTAATTATTTAATTAAATCATTATTCTGTTTTCAAATCTCAGTTCCACATTAATTAAATAAATCCCATTATTTAATTAATTCAACAAATTCCCTCTTATCTAAAATTAAATAATTCTTAAATTATTTAATTAAATCAAAATTGTTCTTCCAAAATCATGCACAATAATTAAATAAATTTATTTATTTAATTTGCTTTTAAATCTTCTAAATTAAATAATTCTAATTATTTAATTACTTCTTCCAAAAATATCTTCTCTAAATTTAAATAAATCAATTATTTATTTAAATTGCTTTTTCTTCTAATTTGAGTTATCTCTAATATAACTCAAGCTTTTTTGCTCATCAATTAAATATTTCTATATTTAATAAAGCAAAATATCTTCTATTCTCATGCAAATCTCTTCTTCTTGTTTTAAATCACTTAACTGATTGCTTTATTCTTTTAATTGATTTATTTCTTCAGTTAACTTATTCTTCTATTCTTGATAACTCCTCTCATGCAAAAGAAAGCAGGACACTTATCTTCTTCTCATTCGTTGCACATTCCTCAACTTATCTCCTCCGTTGATTCTTCTGAATTATCTGGACCGTTGATCGATCCTCATTGAAACCTATATAAACCCCCCTCATCTCCTACATTGAGTCTCTCTCTCTCTCTTCGATCGTATTCTCAGGCATACTTAATAGCGCTTTGAGCATACACAACGCGTCCATTGAGCACTATAACGATCTTTTGACATTGATCTCTTAAGCACATACTTTCTTGTTGCAACCATGGCTTTGCAACTACATTGAGCAATCCACATATCTCCAAAAGGGAACAATACAGGTTTTGGTAAGAGCTTTCACTTATCTTTGATTTGTGATTTATGGCTTTTACTTAGATTCGTTTCCTTTATGTTATTGGGTTCTTTGGTTTTATTTAGTTTAGATTTAATCTATTTTTCCATATACACATTCTGGCACGCCCGGTGGGACCCACTAATCCCTTTGTTTCTTTGAGAAATTTATTTTTTGAAGTCACAGTATGGCACAGCGCGGATGATATTGCACAGCGCGTCTAGTAGTATCTCTAAGCGCTCTTGCAGGAACAGTTCAGTGCTACTGGCGGCACGGCCGCGCTTCTGGCCGCACAGAGCAACGCTTCCGGTGACACAAAGAAGCGCTATTGGAAGTCTTGTTAAGCACTTCTGATTAAAATTAGGTTTTGACTTTTTTTACAGTGCTTTTGCAGGGTTTCTCTCATTTTCAGATCTATGATTTTGGTTGTACAAGCTGTTGTATTTGTCTTCCAAACCTAATTTTTGACATCTCCTAAGCTGATTTATTTAGGAGTATCCTTAAGTTCTGCTAATCTATTGTGTTGACCCATTTTCTGAGTTTTCCAGATTTCACGACCCAGATCTATCAGATATCATTATCCAGACAGTAGATCCACCATGAAAAGTCATTTTTTGCCTGGTTATTTTGATAAACACTAATATTTTCTGTATCTGAGACAGAACAGTGCTTTTGGCTACACAGTATCGTGCTTTCGGTTACACAGTGACGCGCTCCTGGTTATTGTACAGTGCTTTCGTTATTATCGTTGCACGCTTTTGGTATTTATTGCAGCACCTTTGGAATAACAGTACAGCGCTTCTGGTTATTGTTCAACGCTGCTGGTAATATTCTGTTGCGCTTCTCGGCTGTCTTGAAGCACTTTTGGTTTACAGTGAATCGCTTCTGGTAAGACAGTAACATGCTTCTGGTCAAAGTTGATTTATTTTGCTAACTTGTGAAATTTTGGTGGAACTAACTCACTTGTGGCAGCTTCTTATTACTCACAGAGAGCCAATAGGTGTTTTCTTAACATGTTCCTACAGGACGAGCATTGAAGACCTCTTCGATTTATCTCACTAAGTCTTAGAAACACATTGCATGCTTAAAAGGAGTAATTGAACAAATCTTTTCTTGCAATCTAAGTCTTAGGAACATACTGATTTTCTAAAGGACAATGGACATGAATGCCAAACACTTCATTTCATAAGGGTCAATTTACAACTACAATCGTGTGTGTGCATAGCTTAGTTGCACCTTATTTTTCTTATAACGAGACAATTGAACCTTTGTGTGACGTGCTTGCTTTTACTTTTTTTGTACTTCCTTTAGAAGGGCCTGCTTTTGGATTGCGATTCATCCAAAAGGGATGACCCTAAGCGGAGTTTTCCTTTGAACTGCTATATAAGAGGGATAAGGCGAAAGCCAAGTCCTAACCGACGTCAGCCTTACCTTGTGGTGCCAAACTGAAAAGAGGTGTACTAGCTCTTTGTGGAAACGATTTTCACATTGAGCGAAGTGTTTGAAACTCTTAGTAGGATTGGTTAAAGCTTTTAGTAGCTTGTCGCATTGCTCGTAAGGCGTTGGTCCCTCAAAGTCACTAAGAACCAATTTAGATAGAGACCACCCGACCTACCTCCGAACATTGCGGTAATCATCAGTGTAAGGGAAATCGATTTAAACCCTTAAGACACTCACCATTGGCTTCCTTGAGAAGAGATAGTATTCCCTCAGACATAAAGCTCTTGTGATCTACTTGAGCTTTCCAAGGGGAGGGTGAGATATCCCTACCTATCGTCTCTCGCAAAGATACTAAATATCCGACACCTTTATGGAATGATATTTTTATCGACGGAGTATTAAGCTGTGAGCTAATCTACTGCAATGAAACCTTGTCTCTAGGGATAAAAAGTGCTTGTTATTGATTGCAACTGTATTAGACCTGTGGAAACATTGGGCTTGTTTGGAGCCTTGAACATACACTATCTGTTGTGTTAGTCCTTGTGCCTTTTTTGACCACTTGTTTGCTATGTTTTCTCTTGCCAAACCAATCCAATCAGAAACAAAAACATTTTGCCTTTGAAAAAACATCAGACACTACTTCAGCGCCCCTGGTATTACAGCAGCTTGCCTTTGGTAGTACAGTAGATCGCCTTTGGTCAGCAGTAACCCGCCTTTGGCAAAACTCTACTTCAGCGCCCTTGGTATAACAGTAGCTCACTTTTGGTCACTGTAGCTCACCTTTGGCATAGCAGTAACTCGCTATTGGTAGCTCAGTCCGTCGCCTCTGGCCCACAGTAGCACGCTTTTGGTAGCACAGTCCTGCGCCTCTGGTCAAACAGTATAGCGCCTTTGGTCCAGTACTTTGTGCATCAGAGTTTGTCCGTTTCTTCAAAGCATCTCACAGATTCCCAGCATTACATTGTGTCCTAAGTGTATCCCATGGTCACCACTAGGCTACAGCAAACCATGAAGTCTAGGCAAGTTGTCCCTAAGAAGCACAGGTCACCCCCTCGCACACCACAATCAGGTCGTCTCAACATTACTCCCAAGGTGACTCCTAGTACACCCGCGGTAAAACCAAACATCTCTCCGAACATGCCACACATAGATGAACCAAGCAATCCTCATGAGGATAGAACCCCTTTGCTAAATGCACCGCAGTATACCACAGGCTTGCCTCCGGATTTTGTCCCACAAGGTTACATCATAGATCAAGCCCCATCTCAAGAAGAGCGACACTTTGAAATAGGTCAATCCTCTCAAGAAGATGGGCAAGATCTTGATGAATTTATACAAGATACTAGAGCTATAGCTGCCTTTGATAAAATCCTTAGTGAGAACCAGGATCATTTCTTTCGCTTGCTTGCAAAGCAAGGTGCCAAGTTACCTCAAGATTTTGATGTGTCCACTCTCAAGGAGAGCACCAACACCCAAGAAACCATACAAGCGGTGCAAACCATGTCCACGGTGACTACGCCCCTACCTACTCAAGGCTCACAGTATAGGAATCCCCTTTTTCAAAATCCAACAAAGGAGAGGCCCGTATCACCACTTTTGACTCCTATGGAGATCTATCAAACCCAACAAGAAACTCTCCAACGTCAAGCAGAGTTAGCTAAGCAAGCCACCTTAGCTCGATCCAATGTGCAACCACCTCCTAAAGTGTCCATCCCAAATGCAAGCGGAATCTTGGTTACCCCATCACGCGTAGGTTTCCCACCTAATTATAATCCGGGGAACACTTACGTAGCCATGCAACAAGGGTCTCAACAAATGCCACCTCCTATATCATCACACCTGCATGTCTCTCAACCAATTGGAGTCACGCAGCCCCAACCACAACATTCTTCTACTCTCATCCTTAAGCAACCCCAACCGTCGCAAATCACTCCTACCTATGTTCCTCCACCACAACATTCTTCTACTCTCATCTTCAATCAACCCCCACCGTCGCAAATCACTTCTACCTATGTTCCTCCTCCACAACGTTCATCCACGCTCAACTTCTTTCATACATTGCCTAGCCACTCTCAACATTCCCAACATCAGGTTTCCCAAAGCTATGTGCCACCATCATAACCTAATCACACGCACTTTAGCTTTCCTCCCCCCAATACTTTTCTTCAACCATCGCAAAGCCAACATTCTTACCTAGCGCCACCTCCACCTCCACCTAATCAAGGCCTCCAATTCCAACCCAATCTGAACCAATCATACAATCCATACAATCCCAATCATTCTTACGACCCTTACAATACTAGTACGCATGGCTCACACTATAATCTTCCATATGGGCAACACCAACCGCTTTTTGGACAACAGGAGATGTTACCAAACCCTCCCACGACTATGGAACTAAAGATTGCGGAGGTGCAACAATAGCTATCTGATCTTACGTTTGGCCACACCAAAAAGACCTTCTCGTTAGAGGAAGTGTGTCCTTATCCTTTTGATCGGTCATTACCAATGATCCCTTTTCCTCAAAATTTCACTATTCCCAAGTTCGATAAGTACAAAGGAAAAGGTGACCCAAAAGACCATCTTAGGGAATTCTATCTTGCTTGCTTCGAGGTCTCTCATAACGACACATATCTAATGCTCTTTTTCCTCGCAGTCTTGGAGGTCAAGCAATAGAATGGTTCTCACACTTACCTACGGGTATCAAGTCTTTCAATGAGCTAGCAGAAAAGTTTGCCACCCATTTTTCTTACAACGCAAAGCATGAGATTTCCATGACGGACCTATGCAACAATAAACAGAAAAATGGTGAAACTTTCATTTCTTTCCTCCAACGATGGAGACAAATGGCTAGTAAATTCCCTTTCAAGATTCCAGAGAAACAGCTTGTTAGCATATTTGTGCAGAACCTCAACCAAGAGTTAGGTTTCCATTTGCAAATCCTTAGTGCTACAACCTTCGATGAAATCACATACAAGGGTATCAACATTGAGAAAGCCCTCATTGCTAAGGGTGTGGTCAAAATCTTTAAAGAGACAAAAGATAGCAATTCGCATCAACAGTGGAACGATAAACCCAAATATTGGAACAAGAACAAAAACGTGGTCAACGATGGGGTGGTCGATACTAAGCATGTCCAAACATTACAAACACCGCTGTAACTCTCCAAACCAAGTCAAGCTCTACCTCAACAACAGCAACAACAAAGGCAGCCTTATCCCAACCAACAGCAAAGACAACAAGAGCGGCCCCAACAAGATTACCCTCCGCGACGTCAATTCACTCCCTTGGGCGTGCCCATCGAATCGGTCTTACAGCAAGCTTTGCAGAAAGGGCTCATCACCTTACCTGATGCTCCCCCATATGGAGAACCTATCTACAAAACTGCACGTTACAGAGACAATGAATATTGTGAGTTCCATAGGAGCAAAGGTCATCGAACTGCATCTTGCATGAAGCTTAAGCACCTCATCCAAAACCTCATCGACGGTAATCAAATCACTTTTGAGAATGAATCACCACCGCAACACACGAACAAGGATCTCGATATGTACAAGGAACCATTCCCTCATCACGGTCCACCTCCTCCTCAGGATAGAGGTAAAGGTATCAATCACGCGTCCACATCTTTCGATTCCATTATAGGTCATTTTGAAGAGAGTCAAGTGTCTACCCTCACCATCAAAGGCAAATCTACGGATTGTGCTGTTGCTACTCGTTGAGGTCATGTCACCATTCGTACACCTACACCTAGGCTTCCGGTTCAGTCTGATTATAATCTTGTTGAACATCTAGGGAGAACACCAGCACAGATCTCTATTTTGGACCTTCTACGGTCATCACCTGCACATAGAGTGGTGTTAGAAAAAGCCCTCCAAGAGTCCTCCGTTCCTAACAACATAGCAGTCGTAGATTTCCAAGCTATAGTGGGTAATATTGCTTCACCTTACAATGTGGTCTTCTCTGAGAAAGACCTCCCCTCCCATGATCCTTGTCACAACGATGCCCTCCATATTGAAGTTCTCATCCATAAGCGCAAAATCAAATGCATCCTCATAGATGGTGGTGCTGGTCTCAACATATGTTCTTTAAAGTTACTAAAGCAATTGGGATACTCTGAGGATCACGTCAACACTAATCATAGTATTACAATCAAGGGGTATGATGATGCAGAACGCCGTTCAGAAGGTGTTATTCACTTGCCTATACAACTGGGCCCAGTCATGCTTGAAACCAGGTGTCAAGTCCTTGATATCGAGCTGCCTTACAACATTATTCTTGGCCGCCCATGGATCCATGCAATGAAAGCTGTTCCCTCCACGTACCATCAGTCCCTAAAGTTCCCATACAATGGTACGGAGATCACCATCCTAGGAGATCCTAATCCTTTTGAATTTTGCCGTGTCTTGCAAGGAAGCTATAAGAATTGCAACGAAGTGCCTAAAAATGACAAAGCCCTTGAATCCCCTCTCTATGTTAACCCTGAGACTCTCACGCAAGCCTCTACCAGTGAGCCTACACCCCTCCCCAAAATCACAGCACGCGTCCAAGATATAGGCTTTGGCACTTATGATATCTCAGAATCTTGTTGTGTAGGGCGGATGCCTTTATCTCTAAAATCTTACGGCAAACCACCCATGGCCAAAATTACCAAAAAAGCAGCTATTCCTCCCCCAACATTCCTAACCCAATTCCAACATGGACGGTTATTGGAAGAGGAAACCATTGAGGACATCTCTTCTTGGCTCTACAAGGAGAAAGAACTAGTCACAATACCAGTCAAGCAATATGGTAATGGCTTACGGATAGTAAAAAACATGGGCTATAAAGGCAAAGGTGGCCTTGGGAAATAGAATCAAGGCACTATGGAGCCCATTGTGGTAACAAAGAAGTTAGACAAGAAAGGATTGGGATTTGGTAAGAAGGTACCATGCGCCTCAGACATCGAGTATATCCTCGACGAGGTGGCTGACACTTTTCCCACCAATACGACGTCTACAGAGGATATCATCGATGACTCTTCCCTCTACATCACCAATCTATTCGCAGAATCCTCCATTTTTACACTATCCTCCGTATCCTTAACTTCCAACACCAACATCCAGAATGTCACGCTTGTCTACCCTGAGCTTATCGATTGGGACCAACAAGGGGCCCCCGTTATAGATGTGTTTCAGAATGACGAAGCTTTAGCTGAGTTCATGGGACTTCGGGAAGGTATCCCTCTTGGTGATCACAAGGCAGGTTTTGTAATGGAACTTGAGCCCACGGCTTATTTTGGTGAGAATGCCAAATCCTCCAGTCGCAAAAGTGCAAATAAAGAAAGATCTCTAGGTGAAAACCACACTGTGGCACCTCCTGATCATAAAATAGAAAAAATAAAGGACGTATCCAAAGGTGAAAACCTAACTGTGGCACCTGAGGATGGAGGATTTGACCTTCCCTTACCATCTAAGTACTAGGAGAAATCAGCTTTACTAGTGGAAGATTCTACAGAGATCAACCTGGGTACAGAACAGAATCCAAAGACAACATTCCTAGCGGCATCATTATCTGACACCGAGCACAAAAATCTTAACAACTTCTTCTTGCAACGAACCATCAACTTTGCATGGACCTATGCAGATATGCCAGGGCTAGACCCTAAGCTGGTAGTTCATTATCTCACAGTTGATCCCAAAGTGAAACCAGTCAAGCAAAAATTGAGAAAAATGCATCCACAGATAGCTCTCTTGGTGAAGGTGGAAGTACAAAAGCTATTAGATGCCAAGTTTATACGACCTATCGACTATTCAGATTGGGTCTCAAACATTGTACCTATGTCTAAACCCAATGGGTGCATCCGCATGTGTAATGATTTCAGAGATCTCAATAAGGCATGTCCTAAAGATGACTTTCCACTACCAAACATTGACATTATAGTGGACTTGACAGCAGGTCACGAGATGCTTTCTCTCATGGATGGATTCTCGGGTTATAATCAGATAAGGATAGCTGAAGAAGACCAACATAAAACAACCTTTACCTATCCTTGGGGCAATTATTGTTGGTGTGTCATGCCGTTTGGTCTGAAGAATGCAGGAGCAACCTATTAGAGAGCAATGACAGTGATATTTCATGACCTCTTTCATCACATTATGGAAGACTATGTTGATGATATACTGGCTAAATCTTCTCAGGCGGATCACATACAGGTCCTAGGGCAGATCTTTGATAGGCTTGAAAAATACCAAGTAAGACTCAATCCAAAGAAGTGTGTATTCGGTGTAACATCAGGAAAGCTATTGGGATACATCGTATCTCGTAGAGGCATTGAAGTAGACCCAGCAAAAGTAAAGGCTATAGTGGAGATGCCTCCACCAAAGAACCTAAAAGCATTAAGGAGCCTCCAAGGAAGGTTGCAGTCCATCAGGCATTTTATATCACAGCTAGCAGATAAATGTCAACCCTTTCAACACTTGCTCCGAAAGGATGTCTCGTTTCGATGGGACAACAAGTGTCAGGTAGCGTTTGATCAACTTAAAGAGTATCTAGCTACACCTCCTGTATTGGTTCCACCAGTTGCGGACAAACCCTTGATATTGTACATCTCCACTACAAACTCAGCCCTAGGGGCCCTGCTTGCACAGAACGATGACACAAGAAAGGAGCATGCAATTTATTACATCAGTAGAACCTTGGTGGGATATGAGCTCAATTATTCACCAATGGAAAGGGCTTGTTTAGCAGTAGTGTTCACCTCCCAAAAGTTGCGGCATTACATGCTGAACCAACACACAAATCTAATAGCCAAGATTGATCCCTTGAAGTATCTACTAGCAAAAGCAGCTCTCACAGGTAGACTAGCTAAATGGGTTATGATCCTTAGTGAGTTTGACATTGAATACACAGATCGTAAGGCAATCAAAGGACAAGCCCTCGCGGATCAACTAGCAGAAGCACCTATGAAAGATACTCATCCTATGGTCACAGACTTTCCTGATGAGAATCTCTTCACTCTTGCTAACTCCATAATGTGGAAGTTGTACTTTGATGGTTCTTACACACAGCATGGCTCAGGAGCTGGCATCTTATTTGTTACACCTCAGAATGACTACATTCCAAAGTCATATCGGCTAGCATTCCCTTGCACCAACAACATAGCCGAGTATGAAGCACTCCTTATAGGTCTCAACACAGTAGTTCAATGGGACATTACAGAATTACAAGTATATGGAGACTCACAGCTAGTCATTCACCAAGTCACGGATGAATACCAAACAAAGGATGAAAAGTTGGTCCCCTACAAGCAACTAGTGGATGCCTACAAACCACACTTTTCTAGCATCACATTTGAGCAAATTCCAAGAGAGCATAACAAAGCTGTGGATTCTATGGCTTCTGTAGGGTCACTGATTGACATGCCTGCAAATACACAGAAATGTGAATTCTTGATCGAGCAATTATTGATACCAGCCGTCGATGTTCCTGTTACTGAAATCATCTGCGAACTTGTTGGTCCCAATTCCCCATGGTATGAAGATATCTATGAATACCTCAAGAACAATACCTTTCCCCCTGACCTATCATCCACCCAACGCAAAACCTTTATCCGTCGATCCTCTCGTTACATCATTCTGGGTGATACACTATATCGCCGGAGTCTCGATGGTATCCTCTTACGATGTCTTAACGTGGAAGAAGCCGAAGCTACCTTACGAGACATATACGATGTCTGTGGCGCACATTCTACTGGTCCTAATCTTGCTAAGAAGATACTCAGAACAAGTTATTACTGGCCTACAATAGAGCAAGATGCTGCACAGTTTGCTAAGAAGTGTCTACAATGTCAGCGACATGGAGACTTGATTCACGCACCTGCTCATGAGTTACAACCTGTGACAACTCCATGGCCTTTTTCTCAATGGGGTCTCGACCTCGTAGGACAAATCCACCCTTCCTCCTCCAATGGCCACAACTTTATCATTACCGCCACTGAGTATTTCACGAAGTGGGTGGAAGCCATTCCTATGACCTATATCACCGGTAAGCAAATAGCCAAGTTTATCCTAAACTACCTCATATGCCGGTATGGTATTCCCCAAGCCATTGTCACTGATAATGGGAGACCATTCAAGAACCAAGATGTTCATGCCTTATGCATACAATACAATATCCAACATTGCTTTTCAACTCCCTACTACCCGCAGAGTAACGGCCAAGCTGAGGCTTCCAATAAAACCATTCTCAAGATCCTAAAGAAAACGGTCAATGAAGTGGGTCGTGATTGGCACTTGCAACTCAATCCCGCCCTATGGGCCTACCGCACTAGTATCAGAACACCAACTGGTGCCACACCATATGCCTTGGTCTTTGGCTCTGAAGCCATCCTACCTATAGAGGTCGAGATCCCATCCCTCAGAGTATCCATGCAGGACCTGATCGGCGGAGATGAGTATCGCACTTCCAGATTAGCTGAGCTTGAACTACTAGATGAGAGGTGCCTTGCCACGCTTAATCATCTCCATGTCTATCAAAATCGCCTCCAGCGTAATTACAACAAAAAGATCAAAGAAAGACAGTTTCAAGTTGGTGATCTTGTACTTAAGGAGAGTCAGAGAAATCAGGCAGATCAAGAGAAGAAGGGCAAGTTTGAGCCTAACTAGTTAGGTCCCTTCATTGTCACAGCAGCATATGGATCGGGAGCTTATACTTTAGCTACACCTGATGGCATTCCTCTAGATGAGCCACTTAACAATGTCCATCTCAAGAAGTTCTATGCCTGATCCTCAGAGTATTCCCACAAAAAATCAAAAAAATCAAAAAAATCAAAAAAAACAAAAAAATCAAAAAACCAAAAAAAATCAAAAATGCAAAAATATAAAAAAATCCATCCTCTGGTGAAAACTTGGCAAACAGGCGCCTTGGATAAGTACCATAGTGAAAACCTGGCAAACAGGCGCTATGCGTAGAGTCAGCATCCATCGTCTATCGAGTCCTGTCCACTCCTTGTCCAGTTCGCCACCTGCTTCATCCATCCATCCATAATAAAACCATTGACTTCGTTTGCATTTCCATCTCCCTATCTAGTATAGCTTGGAAATTTGTCAGTGTCCCTCATCGTCATTCCTATGTCTTGATCTATGTCTACAGTTAACACTGTATTGTCCTAGGTCAAGTCGTTCTATGTCTTCTTCGGCAGTCACCCCTATAGTTTTCTCTACCAGAATGGGGGCAACTCTTTCCTTAGCTTCAGTCTAGGATTGGTTCCTTGTTCGTGGTTCGCAACGCATACTTCGATCTTTTCTCATTTCCACAGGTAACACCCTTTAACGGACACAGAGTTCCTACGATAAGGCTGTTATCTTCTCAACACTCCTTCTACATCATCACACCCTAACCAGAACTACATATCATCTTTTAAATCTTAAGGTACCTTGATCCCATGGATATGGGTATGTAGGCAGTCTGGAATACAAAGGAAGTATCCAGTACTCAGGTACATAAGATCACCTCTTCTCCACACTTTTCCCCCTGCATCACATCAACCAGAACTACATGATCTCATTTCAATCTTAAAGTACCTTGATCCCATGGATATGGGTATGTAGGCAGTCTGGAATACAAAGGAAGTATCCAGTACTCAGGTACATAAGATCTCCCCCTTTCACCTGGCCCCGTTCATCACTCTATCTAAAACTACATATTTATCACGTTCATTTTCCATCGTAAGTGTGCCTTGATCCCGTGGATACAGGGTATGTAGGCAGTCTGGAATACGAAGGATGTATCCAGTACTCAGGCACACATGATCCACCATGCTCCACCCGTTTCAATCCATTTGCCTTCCATCCTTCTAGTCTTCCGTTTGTCAAAATCCATTCACCTCGACTTGACTAACTCAAGCAGCAAGCTAGCACATCCCTTCTAAGCAAAAGTCCTTAACAAACCTAAAGCAAAGCAGCTTTCTTCCAGAGTCATCTACTGTCCTGCATACCGATTGCCAACATCAGCTAAGTGCCGCTTAACCAATCCCTCGATCCACAAGCTTGTCTTCTGCGAAGTGTTCCATTGTTGCGACCAACACACGCGTCTCGTACGACATGTGGCATTTCCTGCAGCGAGATATTGTCTTTTTAGGTAGATAACACCCTTTAACGGACATAGAGTTCCTACGATAAGGTTGTTATCTTTCCTATCCAATCTATCCTGAGCAACCTCTTTGGCAAGAGAATATGTTGGCTGTATGTTTACTTTGTAAGTCAGTCAATTTGTGTTATGGTTTATCTTTTGTTCCTTTTCCAATACCTATTCAAGACTACCTTGATTTATCTATAATCTTGGTATGTTGTGATGCAGTACGGATTGGGGGCATAGTCATTGCTTTCTGTGTGCCGTGTTTGAGGAATGATCTCTAGCATCTTTCTTAGCATTCTATTTATCTTGTGTGTGTTACGTCCTAAGCATCTTACATATTAATATTTCTTCTTGCATTTACATGTATTGAAGTTTATTTTATGTTCAAGACTATGGCTTATTCGCATATTCCAACAAGGTTATATTATGTCTAAGGGATCTAGGTTCAAACCGTTTATTTGCAGAGTCAACGTCCACGCACTCGGATATTAATGCACCTTGGTCTTTTATACCCTGGTGGCGAACTATCCACGTGCTATATCAAACTAAGGATTGCTCTTTATATACAAATACGAAGCCATTGCAACAAGCTCATTCATTCATTTCCACATCCTTTATATCGCCTTCATTACAGTAATCGATCAACAGTCTCCATCTCCTCCTGTTCTCATCTCTGGTGCATATCTGCAAAACCCACATGTCAGATATCACTAGTCATCACATCTATATCATCATATATCTCTATCATCATACATCTATAAGCATCATATAAACAATATATGTCATCACATGAATCCATAATCTTACATACATATCATCACATTCATGACATCAAGGAATGCATACACAAAAGCATGAACAACAGTGAGCTGAATCGATCATCATATATATATATCATGTAATGGTCATCATAATACAAAGTGTCTGTGTCTACATCAATAATACAAACGTGTATACATCCAAATATACACCAATATAGTACATCAAGGCTATCAAGAGCCCTCAAAATATACATCAGAATGCACGCAGGCATCTGTCCAAAATGATACAATATGATACAATATACATGAATATGCCCTAGTGGGTAGAGCTGCCCTCCTGCTGTGGCCCCTGGCCTCCCCCTGTGCTCGGTGGAGGTCCCCCTGATGGTCCTCCTCCTCCCCCTGGTGGCAAAAGTGGCCCTCTGACCGAGGACACTGACTGCCCTGTCCTTCGGGATCCTGATGCCCCCGACTTGCTCTTGTCTCTATAACTCGGTGCCTACTGAGCTGCCAGCACCGCACCCACATACAGCCCCCTATAATACTCTACCTCCCGGCCAGCTGATACCAGCTCACCCTGCACTCGGACGAGCTCACTGTATAGGGTCCTCTGGTCTGCACCCAGTGCACGGCGTGCCTCCTCTCTCTCGCGCCTCACTCTAAAGAGTGTAGCCTCTGCTGTCAGCCGTAGCTGTACCTCTGCATCTCTCTCTCGCCTGGCCTATGCTACCACCTCGGTGTCTGCTACCGGTGCGGCCGGCGGCTGCATCTGTCCCTGTGTCTGTGCATGTACCTGGGCCTGTAACTACCTGTATGCCTGCACCTGTGCCTGTAGCTGCGCCTGCACCTGTGCTAGGGCTGTCTGTGCGGCTGTGGCTGCCTCTGTCTGTGCCTGGGCTATGGCCTCTGCCTGTCTCGCCTCTGCTCGCGTTGTATCCTTGTCTCTCCTCAGTCTAACCATCCAGAGCTCTAGTCGAGTCCTCCGAGCTATCTCCTCCTGCAGCAGTCGCTCGACCCTCTGCAGATCAGTCTCTACGACTGGGCCCAATGCCTCTGCCATCTCAGCATCCTCCTGCTGGCCACCTGCCTGCTGTCCACCTGCCTGCTGTCCGGCTGCCCTGGCCTGCCGCCTCATCCTGGCCTTTCCGCCAAGCAGTAACACCTCTCCCACTGCCCCTACTACACCTGGTGTAGTCAATCTCATCGGCCTGTGAGTCTGCCAGTACTGATCATAGTCTGGCAGTGTCCCTGGATCTGCTAGCCCTGTGTCCCAATCCCATCTCACGGGGATAAGTCCCCGCACCTCTGCTAATGCTGTCGCCACTGGGATCACTGTGTCCCAGTCTCCAGTCTCTCTCCGCGTCCTGGCATGTGTGGCCTCCCCCACTGGTAGCCCCTGTGGTAGGCCAAACTATCTCAGTACCTGCTCGGGAAGATATCTCTCTATCATATCTGTCCGTCTCCCGAACAGATAGCGAGCCTGTCTACAGTACATGAGCTGCTCGTGCTCATCCAGCCACTCCTCGCATAATAACCACGGCCTCCAGATGAATATGTCCATCTCGTCAATCTGTCGCCGCCAGTAGCTGACAGATCCCATCCTCCGGTGCGTCATCACCCCATCATATAGAAACGCATACGGCTCCCCTCTGTCTCGGTGGCGCTGCGCCATGGGCTGAATGACTGGAATGTGCTCCCATGCCCACAATTGTAATAGAGTCACCCCTGCTGAGAGGCTCCTACCTCTCCTGTATACGCAGTAATGCATATCATGGTATAGCCGGCCTAACACGCAAGGTCCCCACGCGTACTGTCTGCCATGGGTGAACATCCCAGATAGAACTGTCCCCCAGCCAACTGATAGTCCTCTCGATCTCCTGTCCGGACACAGGAAGCTGCCAATCCACGATGCCACGATCCAACGGATCCTGTCGCAGAGTCTCGGGATGTCTGCCCATCTGATCTCCCCATCGTCTATCCATAGGTCATCCATGCAGAAGACCTCCTCCAAGCCTGCCTAGCCTCGCGCTGGGTCAAAGTCAACAATCTCCCCGTCTATCCGGATCCGCAGGATGCGATATACATCCTCTAGTGTCACTGTAGCCTCCCCCGTTGGAAAGTGGAACAACGAAGTCTCACTGTGGTATCTCTCCATGACTGCTGTCACTAGGGCGAGATTCACCCTAATGTGTGTCAGGTGTGCCACATGCCATAGCCCTGCATGCTCTAAGAATGCATCCTCCTCCCAGGTCAACTAAACAACCTCGTGCACAATCGCGTGGTGTCACTCCCGCGACATCAACGGTGGCAAAATCCTCTGCATCCATAACAAATCACGTGTCAGTTCTTCCATAACCAAATCCTCATCAGTCCCTAAAACCCCTAACTTGCCCTTTCCTCTTTGGCAGCCTCACTCTTCTACTTGCACGCTAATTTTTCTTCTATTCAAACCAACAGTGCTTAGTTTTCTACAAATGCGCTGTCCCTCTCCCCCAACCGCACCTTCCTGTTCACACAGCCGTGCTTTGATTTTTGAACCAAATGCGCCTTGTTTTTCCAACTGCGCCATTCTGCCATACCAACCGCGCCACTCTGTCATACCAGACGCAACGCATTTTCTTCCCCTTCCCCCCACTTGCGCTGCACTGCCTGACCAAGCGCGCTACACTGCCTAGCCAAGAGCGCTGCAGGATTTCCCAACTGCGCTGCGGTGCGGGCATTTAACACCAAAAGCGACGTGATTTTACCACATGCGCTGCAGGCAACTACCAGCCGCGCTACAGCGCGCCAAAAGCGTGCTAGATGACTACCCGACGCGCTGCAGCAACCTAAAGCGCTTTTGGCTAACATGCTAAACCCTACCTAAATCTAGCCCTAATCTACCCCTAATCGACAAATTCAAAGGGGGTTTTCGATCACTTACCGCTGCTGGAGCTCCTGCTGGCCTCCCGTAGGTCTGCACCAGCTCCGCCCAATGTCTATGCACTAGAATCGGCATCTCTCCACGCAGTCTACTCACCTCTCTCTCAACTAAGTTTAGAAGCTCTTCTCTCTAAAATTAGAATCTCAATGGGTGCAAATGAGGATTGTGGTCCCCATGGGACCTATTTATATTGTCCCCACCCCTAGTTTTTCTTTCCCACCCCGTTTTCTGCTTTTCTTCCCCCCTGGTCGCGCAATCTTCTAGTCGAGCGTCAACACCTTTCCTCTGTCGCTTCCCTGTCTTCCCACTCGAGGGGGCATACGGTGGGGCAACTAGCTACACTGGGGCATAAAATTTGTATCACATCTTCAACAATTAAATTCTTTGACGCAACGCTATAAACTGCATTGCATCAAAGAGGGGCAAAATGTAGACACCCTAAAATGACTGTGTCGTCGAATCACTTGCATTCCGTTATCTGTCTAATCACTTGCATTGCAAACGTTAATTAAATAATCTAATTATTTAATTAATTTTCATCAAATTCTTCTAAATCACAAAATTGCAATATTAATTAAATAAATTCTCTTTATTTAATTAATTAAATTAAATTCCTCTATATTCTTCCACAATTAAATAATTTTAATTATTTAATTAAATCATTATTCTGTTTTCAAATCTCAGTTCCACATTAATTAAATAAATCTCATTATTTAATTAATTCAACAAATTCCCTCTTATCTAAAATTAAATAATTCTTAAATTATTTAATTAAATCAAAATTGTTCTTCCAAAATCATGCACAACAATTAAATAAATTTATTTATTTAATTTGCTTTTAAATCTTCTAAATTAAATAATTCTAATTATTTAATTACTTCTTCCAAAAATATCTTCTCTAAATTTAAATAAATCAATTATTTATTTAAATTGCTTTTTCTTCTAATTTGAGTTATCTCTAATATAACTCAAGCTTTTTTGCTCATCAATTAAATATTTCTATATTTAATAAAGCAAAATATCTTCTATTCTCATGCAAATCTCTTCTTCTTGTTTTAAATCACTTAACTGATTGCTTTATTCTTTTAATTGATTCATTTCTTCAGTTAACTTATTCTTCTATTCTTGATAACTCCTCTCATGCAAAAGAAAGCAGGACACTTGTCTTCTTCTCATTCGTTGCACATTCCTCAACTTATCTCCTCCGTTGATTCTTTTGAATTATCTGGACCATTGATCGATCCTCATTGAAACCTATATAAACCCCCCTCATCTCCTACATTGAGTCTCTCTCTCTCTTCGATCGTATTCTCAGGCATACTTAACAGTGCTTTGAGCATACACAATGCGTCGATTGAGCACTATAACGATCTTTTGACATTGATCTCTTGAGCACATACTTGCTTGTTGCAGCCATGGCTTTGCAACTACATTGAGCAATCCACATATCTCCAAAAGGGAACAATACAGGTTTTGGTAAGAGCTTTCATTTATCTTTGATTTGTGATTTATGGCTTTTACTTAGATTCGTTTCCTTTATGTTATTGGGTTCTTTGGTTTTATTTAGTTTAGATTTAATCCATTTTTCCATATACACAAGAGTAACAAACATTTGCTCCCTAGAATACTTGTCCAAATCTTGTGTTTCTTCAATAGTAGAAACCTTAGCACTATAATATTTTGGAAGAGTTCTTAGTACCTTATTTACCACTTCACTTTCCTCTAGATCCCCACCAAGACCATTGATGGAATTGAGAACTTCACCCACTCTCTGCATGTAGCCTGTAATATTTTCACCCTCTGAAATCCTTAGGGTTTCAAACTTGGCCTTCAACATCTACATATTTGCTTGCTTGAGCTTGTCATCTCCTTCATAGGTACTCACCAGCTTCTTCCAGATCTCATGAGTAGTTTTGTAGTCCATTACCTTCACTAGTTTTGAATCAAAAAGATTGTTTAGAAGAGCGCTCCTTGCCTTGCCATTGTTGTCATATTATTTAATCTCATCTTCATCCTTTGGACCATTAGGAGGTATAGTATACTTTTTTTCAACTATCTTCCATACATCATAACCTAGTAAGATAAGAAAGCTTTCCATCTTGGTCTTCCAAAAAGAAAAGTTGGTTCCATCAAACATTGGAACCTCCATACCTTTCATGTGTGTCATCTAGATCTACCCCAAGCTGTTAAGCTTCTTCAGGGAACTTGGCTCTAATACCAATTGTTAGAAAACATAGGGCAACTAAGAGGAAGGGTGAATCAGTTGTCTATTAAATCATTAAACCCTCAAAGCAATTCCAAACATCGATCTCTTATTATGCATTAACAGAATGCAAACATATGAAGCATTAATGTAAATACATCCAAACACATAGGAACACCAAATTTATGTGGAAAACCTAAGAAGGGAAAAACCATAGTGAGGATTAACTCACATATATATGAATAACAACACCAAAATCAAATAGGCTCACTGCCAAGGGCTCATTGCCAAAAAGAAAGGCTCACTGCTAAGGGATCACTGCCTAGAAGGACTCACTATCCAGAAGAGAGAAGAATAGAATGTTGGGATAAGGTGCCATAAACTTTATAAATCCCAATATTGTATTTATTCCATTTATTATATGTAATTTGTAATTATCCATGAGGAGATGTACTAGTTTCACTGACAGGGGTATTTTTAGAGTAACCAGAGGTAATTGTAGAGTGACTTTTACTATTGGCAAATGTAAAAACTCAAAGTAAATGAGGGTAGGCGTGCTCCCTTGAGGAATCTACTATATTTGGCATGCATGACAACTATCATAATGTTTGGTAAGTGAATCTATGACAGCTGCAAGTTGTCATAAGATTCTATGACACATATGACAGATATGTTAGTTGTATATTTTCTATATTTAGCCCAAGGTTCCTATCTTGGAAAGATACTTTTTTGTGGAATCTATGATGGTTATGACACACCATAAGATGTTGTAAGAGGCCAGATTTAGTCTTGGGTGCCCAATCTTTGCATGGCTATTTTTGGACAAGTGTAAGATGCTTGTAAGATGGTAATTAATGTTTATAGGTTGGAGAATATTAGGAGAGAGAAGGTGAACACCTAGGATGAGTTGGCAAATATTTCTATAAGTATTTTCCATGTATTTGTTTCTGCAATATAGATTTTAGGTACTCAGGTACTGCCAGAATGTTGTCAGATTGAAGAGTTGTGGAGAGAGTTGTGTAGTTGATCTATTGTACAATCTTGTTGAGATTAATATAAACTTGTACCTCTTTCTTGGTGGAGTTTTTTACCCACAAGGGTTTTCTCCACATAAACATCATGTCATTGTGTTGAGTTCTTCATGTTTGACATCTTTTCTGTAGTGGGTTTTATGTTTTGTTACAATCTCCATTGTTAATGCACACTTATAGATTGCTGAAATTTATTTTGAATTAGATTTCCATTGAAGTAGTGTTGCTTTCATTTCTAAAATTTGGTATTAGAGCCTAGCCATATTTGACTCTTGGGTGGTAGTGTGGAAGCTGCAGCTACAGTGGGAGATTTGGTTGTGTTTGTTTTGTAGATCTTGTGTTGTTAGTATGGCTACATCCACCATTGCATCAACCTCTCAAATGGACATTGAGAAGTTCAATGGAATAGGGTATGAGTTGTGGAAGCTGAAAATGGAAGATTTGTTGGAAGAAAGAAACCAATGGTTGGTTATTCAAAAAGAAAAGAAAACTGATGATGTCTCTCAAGATGAGTGGGATAGAATGGATAAGGAGGCATGGGGAACCATCCGGTTGTGTCATTCAGACTATGTCCCATTGAATGTCGCAAAGGAGGAGACCACACACAAGTTGTGGAATTAGTTGGTGAGATCTATCAAGCCAAGAGTATGGTAAATAAACTCTATTTAAAAAGGAAGTTATTTTCTTTGAAAATGAAAGAGGGTGAGTCAGTTGTAGAGCATTTAAATTCTTTTAATTTATTGATGAGTCAGCTTGCTTTAGTAGATGTTGAAGTTGATGAGGAAGATAAATGTATCTTGCTTCTTTGTTCTTTACCTGAATCATGGGAAAATGTCATTTTGGCTATCACTGCTAACCTTACAGATTTGATGTTGGATGCTCTTGTTGCAGTTATATTGGAATAGGAATTGAGGAAGAAGAGTTTAGATAGTTCAGGTGATGTTCTTAGTATCAGGGGAAGGTCTAAGGAAAGAGGACGAAAGGGAGATCAGAAAGGGCCTAAGGACAAGTACAAGGGCTAATCTAAGACTCCTGGTAAAAATAAATAGAGTTAAGTGTTGGAATTATGATAAAAGGGGACATGTAAGTAAGGAATGCAGAAACCCCAAGAAACAATGGGAGAGTGCTTCAGATTAGTCCTCAAATGTAGGTGAAGATGTTTTACTTTCTGCATGTAATGTTGTTTCTAATGATCACTGGTTGGTTGACTTAGGATGCTCATTTCATATGACTCTGCATAGGGAATGATTCTCCACATATGAAGAATATGATGGAGGTAATATCTACCTTGGTGAGAACTCTTCATATCCAATTGTCAGGAAAGGAAAGGTATTGTTGTGTTTTAGTGATGGGAGGATTAAAACCCTCCCTGGTGTTTTGCATGTTTCTAGATTAGCTATAAATCTGATTTCAATTTCAAAGTTGAATGATTTGGGAATGCATGTGACATTTGATAATCATGGTTGTAGATTGGTGAGAGGGAACTTGGTGGTATCGAAAGGGAAGAGATTCAAAAACGTGTTTAAGCTTGAAGCCACTACAGTTTGTAATGCCTCTTATGTTTCTGAGGCTTCTGAAAACATTTGTATGTTGTGGCACCGCAGATTGGACCACACAAGCAATAATGTATTTAAAACTATTAAGAATAAAGAATTGTTGGATGGTTTCTCTTATTCTGATGAGCACTTTGATTTATGTGAGCATTGTGTGTTTGGTAAGCAAAACAAAAAATCATTTCCTTCAGGAAGCAATAGAGCAAAAGAGAAATTAGAAATTATTCATACGGATGTGTTTGGACCTGTGGATAATGAATCTATTGGAAAATCTTATTATTTTGTTACCTTCATTGATCATGTATCCATATATACATGGATTTATTTTATGAAACATAAATCTAAATTTTTCACTAAGTTTAAGGAATTCAAGGTCTTAATAGAGAACCAATCATGTTTAAAGATAAAAAATATTAAGATCTGACAATGGAGGGGAATATTTCTCTAAGGAATTTGATGAGTTTTGTAAGCATGCAGGTATAATCAGACGAAAGACAACTTTGTATACACCATAGCAGAATGGTGTTGTAGAAAGGATGAATTGAACAATTATGGAAAGAGCTAGAAGTATGCTTAGTGATGCATAGTTGGATAAATGTTTTTGGGTAGAGGTTGTGTGTACTACTTTCTACTTGATAAACATATCTCCTTGTAAGGCTCTAGATTCGACACCTTATGAAGTGTGGACAGGTAAGAAACCTTCTGTTTCACATTTAAGGGTTTTTAGCTGTGAGGATTTTGTTCATGTGCCTAAGTAAAAGTGATCTAAGTTGGATCCAAAGGATGAAAAGTGTACACTCATTGGATATGGTGACAATGTCAAAGGTTATTAGCTTCGGAATCCACTAACCCACAAGATTATCATTTCTAGAGATGTTATTTTTAGGGAACTTAGAGTTATTTCTAAACCTGAGTAGCCAAAAGAGAAAGAAGAAAAGGCAAAGAAGGTGCACTTTGATTTAGAGCAGCAAGATACACCTTAGTAAGCATAGAATGATGGATTGGGGGGTGAAGAAGAAGAAGAAGATTCGATTAGTTATGATGAAGATGAGTCTATTGTTACAGAAGAAGTTGGTGCAGAAGAACGAGTAGAGTCTTTTACTCCACCCTTGAGGAGATCCACAAGATAATAGAATCTAGTTGACAGGTATAGCCCACCAGATTTTTGTTGTGTATATGCTTTATTGAGTACTAACGATGAACCTAGATCCTACAAGGAAGCTATTTCTATAGATGATAGTGAGTCTTGGCAGCTAGCCATGTAGGAGGAGATGATGTCTTTAGACTCTTGTAACACCTGGGATCCTATTTGTTTGCCCAAAGGAAGAAAGGCCATAGGTTGTAAGTGGGTCTTCAAGATGAAATTTAGAGTAGACGGATCATTGGAGAAGTATAAGGCTAAACTGGTAGCCAAGGGCTACTCCCAGAGAGAGGGAGTTGATTTTGGTGAGATATTCTCCCTTGTTGCTAAATCGACTTCTATTAGATTTCTCTTATCCATTGTTGCAGCTTATGATTGGGAGATTGAACAAATGGGTGTTAAGACTACGTTCTTCCATGGAGATCTTGAAGAAGAAATTTATATGCAACAACCTATAGGTTTTGAGGTAAAAGGAAAAGAACATTGGGTTTGCAGGTTAAAGAGGTCTCTTTATGATCTGAAATAGTCCCACATAATGTGGTACCAAAAGTTTGACTCATTTGTTTTGAAATCAGGTTTTGTTAGAAGTGAGGAGGATCACTGTGTTTACATTTATTATGTTGATGATTCTATATTGGTTATTGCTTTGTATGTTGATGACATGTTTTTTAGCAATAGTAAGGGTATGATGAGTGAGCTTAAAGCCCAAATTTCAAGTGCATTTGAGATGAAGGATCTTGGTGCTACAAGGTATATTTTGGGAATGGAGGTCAAGAGGGACATAGTTAACAGAAATCTTTGGTTGTCACAAAGTAACTATGTGAATACTATTTTGCAGAGGTTTAGTTTGCAGGACTGTAACCCAATTAGAGTTTCTTTACCCATTGGTAGTAAGCTTTCATTAGATATGTGTCCAAAGAGTGAAGATGATCTTGAGGATATGTCTAATGTGCCATATGCTAGTGATGTAGGGAGTTTGATGTATGCAATGGTTTGCACTAGACCAGATATTGCCCAAGCAGTGGGAGTTTTGAGCAGATTTATGTCTAATCGTGGTAGACAACATTGGAACTATGTGAAGAGGGTGTTTAAATATCTTGCAGGTACTCTTGATCATTATTTGGTTTATTCTGGTACTCATAGTACTGATAAATCTTTGGACATACAGGGTTTTGTTGATGCAGATTGGGCAGGTGACTTGGATAGTCGAAGGTCCACTAGTGGCTATGTTTTTACTCTATTTGGAGGTGTAGTGAGTTGGATGAGTAAGAGGCAGCCCACAGTTACTTTGTCCACCATAGAAGAAGAGTATATGGCTGCTACTCATGTCTCTAACAAGGCATTTTAGTTGAGGAGACTGTGTATAGGTATTGGTTTTGAATGCAGGATCATTTAGATTGGTTGTGATAGCTAGAGTGCTATTTGTTTAGCTAAGAATCCCATGTACAATGCTCGGGCTAAGCATGTTGATGTTCAATATCACTTTCTTCAAGAGTTGGTTACAAATGGAGAGATTGAACTAAAGAAGATAAACACTTAGGAGAATGTTGCAAATTCATTGACCAAGCCTGTGAGCATAGAGAAGTTCGTATGGTGCAGGGAGGCCATGGGCCTTATTTCTAGTGCCTGATTATTTTTCATTTGATTTCCTATGGGTTGATTTACAATGTATAATGTCAAGTGGGAGAATGTTGGGATAAGGTGCCATAAACCTTGTAAATCCCAATATTGTATTTATTCCATTTATTATATGTACTTTGTAATTATCCATGAGGAGATGTACTAGTTTCACTGACAGGGGTAATTTCAGAGGTAATTACAGAGTGACTTTTACTATTGGCAAATGTAAAAACTCAAAGTAAATGAGGGTAGGCATGATCCCTTGAGGAATCTACTATATTTGGCATGTATGACAACTGTCATAATGTTTGGTAAATGAATCTATGATAGCTGCAAGTTGTCATAAGATTCTGTGATTCTATGACACATATGACAGATATGTTAGTTGTATATTTACTATATTTAGTCCAAGGTTCCTATCATGGAAAGATACTCTTTTGTGGAATCTATGATGGTTATGATGTGTCATAAGATGTTGTAAGAGGCTGGATTTAGTCTTGGGTGCCTAATCTTTGCATGACTATTTTTGGACAAGTGTAAGATGCTTATAAGATGGTAATTAATGTTTACAGGTTGGAGAATCTTAGGAGAGAGAAGGTGAACGCATAGAATGAGTTGGAAAATATTTCTATAAGTATTTTCCATGTATTTTTTGCTTCAATATAGATTTTAGGTACTCAAGTGTTGTTGGAATGCTATCAGATTGTAGACTTGTGGAGAGAGTTGTGTAGTTGATGTATTGTACAATCTTGTTGAGATTAATACAAACTTGTACCTCTTTCTTGGTGGATTTTTTTACCCTCTAGGGTTTTCTCCATGTAAAAACTATGTCATTGTGTTGATTTCTTCATGTTTGACATCTTTTCTGTAGTGGGTTTTATGTTTTGTTACAATCTCCATTGTTAATGCACACTTATAGATTGCTGAAATTTATCTTGAATCAAATTTCCATTGAAGTAGTATTGCTTTCATTTCTAACATAGAAGAAAACTATTATAGAGAGATTCACTATATTAGAGAAACAAGAGAGATATACCATTGCAACCTTTTTCTATCCACAACCTTTGGTTCACTGTCTCCAACCACTTCAAGCACACTGAAATGTAGACACCTTCTACTCACTGCATTTCAGAGTCATAAGCATTTAAGCTCACACACAACTCACTACCCTTGATTCACATTTGCATAATCTTATCTACAATGCTCCACACAAATTTATCTTTCATTTATACCATTCACAACCAAGATCTATCTCAATTAGGTCAGTCCTAATGAAGCATGTGCATTACACACATGCAACATCACTTAGGTTGGAACTAAGCACTTATGTAGTGGAAAGAAGTGAAAGTGGACCATGTTAAGGGATAACCAAGACTCAAATATATATCACAAATCTTCTCATCACATCTACAATCCACGAGGTACCTTCACAAATGGCGCCATCAAGCCAAGTCGGCCAAACCTAAGCTAATAGCCACATCCGCACTTCTCCAAGTCCAAACACATCATGTGGACCATAGAGAGACACTCCATGACATCCACACACCTTTCCACAACATTAAAAATCATCATAAACCTTTGCAATACTCTTGCAACCATCTGACACAAAGAATATCTTCATTATGCACATTAGGATCCATTGCCACTGAACACCAACACAAGAAGTGATCTTAAGGAGCAACCCAACACTAGAAACTTCAAGGAAAGGTAGATATAGACTATAGAAGCACAGCCCCAGATCCACAAGATAAGAAACCTCAACGTGGAGAAATGCAGAGCAATCTCATTTCTCCCAAATAGTCTTCTACATAGGCAAACACATCTTCTACTACCACACGATCCAGAACCTTAAATTCTAGATATAACACCTATTAACACCTCTAATAAACACTTCCTAACCACACAAGCATATCTTCAACTAGGAAGAAATGTGGAGCACCACACTGAGCACAACTATGTCACACTACATGCCTTCTTATTCAAATTTTCTCAAAAGCACATGGAAACCAAGTGAACTACCTGCTAGAGGTTGACATCAATGATAAGACCAACAAGTTTCCAACATAAACACATAGTACAAGTCCTAACACCCAAGCTAAGTCCCATATAATACTAAGACATGCATATCCAAAATAATAGGCTACCACTATAAATGAATAACAAGATAAGTAAGCAAAGCTTGACCAATAGCAATCATAGAGCACATTTCCACCAAACCCTATTATATGGAAAAACTTTATACCAATCAAGCCACAAGTCTTTAGTTAGAGATATCCTAGCTCTTGTGAGCTCTTCATCCATCAAGAGCACCAAAATGTCAGTGATGTGAATCTAAGGTGAGATTAGACCCCATAATCTCTTACAATCATACTTAAGAATAGAAAACTTTAAGTTTTTTGGACACTAGAGTAGAGAAAAGTGATTTCTAAGGTGATTAGCCACATGAACACCCATGTTTCTCTCAATCCAAACTATTATGGTACCTTCATGGTAACCAAGGTACATAGAGCTTCTTTTGAGAACACTAGGTCAAGATAAACATGAAATACACTTCCACTTATGCTTTCACATACAACACCTTAAACATAATAGGTATACTTATATAAATAAAAATAATACATTACCAACACCCACTAGATTTACATGTAACTAGGTTGGACAATCATCCTAACCATCCATACAATAATCACATGCAAAGTACTAATTACTACTCTTTATGTTTCTCTCTACCAGAAAATTAACTGGTAAAAATCTAGGATTATAATGCAACTCTTAAAACATTATGCATAGTAGTAACAAGTTCTTTTCAAGGTAATCAATTCATGCTCTATGGTTTCAATAAAATAGGATTATATCCATCTATAACAATCTTGTTTACATTCAAACTGTAATAATTCCACCATAGTCTTATTATACAATAATCAATGCAAGTCACGATTAGATGGTTGTTGTAACTGTATACGCCTAAAAATGACAGGATTCAGTCTAAATAAATATTCTTAATATTTATTTCATTCTAATTCTTCTATCAATAAATAAATTTATTTATTTGATTCATATTCCTCTAAATTAATTAAATATCGAAATATTTAATTACCTCTTCTAAAGTCAAAATTAAATAAAATCCTTTATTTAATTAAATTCTTCCAAACAATTAAATAATTCTTAAGTATTTAATTAAGTCAAAATCATTCCTCCAAATTTAAATAAATCAATCAAATTTATTTAAATCCTCTCTATCTCTAAAAATAAAATACAATCAAATATTTTATTTATTCTTCCAAATGATGCACAATAATTAAATAAATTTATTTATTTAATTTACTTTTTTATCTTCAAATTCTTCAAATATCTTCCAAATCTTCTAAAAATAAGTCTTCTTCTCTATGCACACAAAATTAAATAATTTATTATTTAATTTCTCTCAAATCATGCGAAAGCAAATCTCAAGTTGAGTTAACTAACTCAACCAACCTTGTTTTTATCAATATCTCTTAAATTAGAAACAAAATTTCTAATTTATGAAAAGCATGTCTTATCTTTAGAAAAGAAAGTAGTTAACTCAAATAAAATAGCTTTTTGTGACACTTGTCTTCTTCTTATTCGCGCACATTCCTCAACCATTCTCAACCGTTGATCTTCTCATTCTTTCTGTACCGTTGATCTTCTCTTTCTCACAAGTCTATAAATTGAACCCTATTCTTCCATTTCATTCATCCCAGCTTTAAGTATTGTTACTCTGTAGGAATTATAGCGCGCCTTTGGCACCAATTCCTTCATTGCTTGTGATCACACTTATTACTACACACTACTATCATTGTTGTGAAGCTCATCTTCATGGCAAAACTATCATATCCGTTCCCATTTGAACATCTTGGAATCATAGCAAGGAAGTGCACCTTCTGAGGGCCATACTCATAGACAAGATCATTTGTGATAGGCGATCAATGGAAGCTGAGAATTAAAGGAGGTTTGCTTTGTATTGTTCATTGTTTAATTGATCTCTTTTGTTCATTATTTTATTGAGTTTTGGGTATTATTGATATACTATATTGATTATTCATGTTTACTCCAATTTTCCCTTAACATTTTTGGTGCCCACCATGGGGCCTAGCCCTAATTTTTAACCCAAAAACTAAGTTTTTTGTGTTTTAGAAAGCCGTACATAGGAGGAAACTGCACATCTGACACATCCTAACATGTATCTGTTGTCTGTTCTAGCGCATATATTCTTTCAGTGCATACAGAATCTGTTCCGGCGTATATATCCTCTGATACGACACATCTGTCAATTCAGTGCATATATACTATTTTCCTACGCTTTTGACCTCTATCTTAGCGCATATGTACTGCGATGCTTCTGAGCTCTGTTTCTGTGCATTCAAGCTCTCAAGCTGCGCATCTGATCTAGGCAGTGATTTTTAGGGTTTCCTTGAAGTTTTCACTAACGCTAATGTCTTTTTGTAGGAACACTCTTGATCTGTTTGTAGGCTAGGTACTAGTTTAGAATCATATAGTTGCACTTGTTAACTCACACTTTGATTTCTAACAGGAAAGTAAATGGATGCTCATGCAAATCTCACATAGTCTTAACTAGGAAGGTGGTAATTGAACCATTGCTATCTTACATATCATTGAATCATTGCTATATTGCTATCCTTCAAAGTTAACAAATCACTGCTATCTGGGTAAAATTGAACTATTTCTATCTTGTTATCACTTCAAAGTTAACAAATTTCTTTGCTTGCCCAAGTAGATAGCTCATCTAGTTTTTCTCATTTTAACTAGGGGAAAAGAACCACTGTCTTTTGTGTTTTGGGAATGATACAAAGCCTATGCTCTCCCCTATGTTGGGTGACCAAAATGCCAGACATATCATTTTCGCATGTGTTTTTCCTTTTGAGGGGCCTGCTCTTAGATACCGTTCATTCAAGTAGGAATGACCCTAAGTGGTAACAAGATAGATGCCAAGCCCTACCAATCCACTATAAATAAATTGTGTTTGGAGAGAAAGCTTCAAAAAATAGGTGAAGTTGTGTTATACCGACAGCCAACCTCCCCCAAAACCCTTCAAGGCACAACCCTTGTAGGCTAGGAGACTCCATAACAGAGAGTAGTGTTGCCGCATGTATAACCACTCAAACGGTTGCCTCTATTAAACACCTTTGTCTTAGTGGCCAAAAACCCCTATAACCTGGTGCAGAGAAGGGCGATTATCACCTCCCAAAGATGCTTCACTAGAGATAGTGAGAATTTGGTTTTATACTATCCTTTGAAACCTAGGATTGTACTTGCTTTCTTTTAGTCCAAATAGAGTCAAAAAATCACAAAAAAATAAAAAAACCATAAAAAAATTCTTTGTGTTTGCTGTGTCTTCTTGCCATAATTTCAAAAAATTAAATCAAAGAGACCATCTTGAAACAAAAAGTACCAAAAACATTAGAAAAATTGCCAAAAATTTGCAAAAGTACTAAAAAAGCTAGAGCTACACATTTGCTGTCTAAAACTACTCATTTATACTGACTTCCTGCGCATCTATACTAACTTATTGTGCTTTTAACACTTGTTGTTGTGTGTCTGAAGTTTACCAGTATTGCGCATTTGTACCAACTTTTTGTGCATTTACCAGTTTATGTTGTGCATCTGTTTCGGTGCATGCGTGATAGTGAGTACTTCCACAGTCTTTGAGAGGAAAATTTTACCATTTTTGAGTACCTATTTTAGCCTAGTTCCAAGTTCTGAGATTAGATCTTACCTTGCAGTCACTTTTCCATCCATTTTACGTCAAATTCTCTCTTTCATTGGTCATCTCATTCACCTTCTATCAGGTCTCCCTAGTCCAAAGTCAAAGTATCCCATATCAAATTAGCATAGGTCCCCTTTTCAGATCATTTTAGATTCAAGTAACCCTAGTAAGTCACAAAACTTCGCTAGTGGTCTTAGTGTACGACTAGTCCCTACATAGTAAGACAAGTATCAATTACCCTTACTAGTGGCTATCATCTTGTATCAGCCGTCTTACTTGGAATCATTGATCAAGAGAGTCCCTTGTCCAAATCTTGTTGTAAGTATCCTATTCTCAGCAGTCTCCACTGGCATCTTGCTAAAATATCTAGTTTCATCCCACCACATCGCACGTCACCTTGCATGGTTCTTACTAGATCTCAATACCAAAAGCAACTTGAAATGGCCAGATCATCTGACTGTTTTGTCACCCCTAATGATAGTGATGAGGAAATCTCTTAGGAAGATTATCAAGGACACCTCCAAGATCAAAAATTCCAATGCTTGCTAGAGAAAGTGTTCCATGAGGACCCTCACAAGTATTTTATTCATCTTGCAAATCTTGGACTTAAGATCCTCACTAATTTTGATCTAAGCAAACTCAAAGAGATTATAGAGGATAATCATGAACACCACACTGAGGAGGACAAAGAAAAGAAATTCATGGACCCAAACACACATATGGAAGAAATAAAGAAACAAATCAAGGGTCTAACGCAACAAATGACGGATCTCAAGACGGGTAAAAAAAACTAAAACATACTCCTTGGAAGATATTGCACCGTACCCCTTTGATAAAAGTTTGAACATGGTACCATTCCCCTTTCAATTTGAAGTACCTAAGTTTGACAAGTACAAAGGAAAAGGAGACCCTAGAGATCACATTAGAGAATTCAACACCACATGCATGGAAGCAGCTCACAATGAGACTTGTTTAATGAGACTATTCCCTAGATCTCTAGGTAGTCAAGCCATGGAGTGGTTCTCACGGCTTCCACTGGGCATCATGACTTTTGATAAGTTAGTCAGCAAATTCATCATGCACTTCTTCTACAATATTGAGCATGAAGTCTCCATGCTTGACCTATGCAATACCAAGCAAAAGAGTGGTGAATCATTCACCTCCTTCCTACAAAGGTGGAGACAACTAGCAAGCAAATGCTCATATGATGTACCTGAGAAGCAATTAATGGAGATGTTTGTCCACAACCTCAACTCCAATCTAAGCTACCAAATATAAATTCAGTACCCTACCTCATTTTTGAAGGTCATTGAAATGGGATTATTCATCAAAAAAGCTATGATCGCCAAGGGATAAATCAAGTTATACAAGGACACACCTACCTCCAATTACATGACCGACAAATCAAAGTTTTGGACTACGAATAAAAATATCGTCAATGATGGAGTAGTTGATGCCAAGGTGGCGGCTCCCAAACAACAACCAATATTCACTCTCAAAGGAGAGGCAAGCAATGTTACGCCCAACAAAACATTATCTTAGGAGCCAAGACCATGGTTCAACTCAAATCCAAGGTGAAAGTTCACACCACTGGGTGAGTCCCAAGAATCTGCATTAAGGAAGCTATTGGCCAACAATGAAATCACTCTACCACCAACAAGCGATTATGAACCTCAAATAAAACCTCACTATTTGAAAGACACCAACTTTTGTGAGTATTATAGAGGAAGGGGACATACAACCAACAATTGTATTTGTCTCAAACATGTTATTCAAGACATACTTGATCAAAATCAAGGAGGTGCTCAACAACATACTTCTAATGAGATGCATATGGCTTACAAAGATCCACTTCTAAATCACGACAGGCCGTATAACAACAACATCAACAACAACAACAACAACCACAACAGGTAAAATTAGAATAATGGGAATAGTAATGCCAATTACACAAGTGTGTCATTTGATTATACCATCAATTGCATATTAGAGCATGTCCCACAAATTAATGTGGTTACATCTAACCAACAATTAGGACCCAACAAAACTGATTGCAGCATCATCACCTGCAGTGGTAAGGTCATGTTGAATACCCTCCCTTCAAGGTCATCACCTTCTCAGTCCAACCCCCATCAATATAGTGTCATAGACCAACTACAGAAGAGTCCTGCCCATATTTCTATCTTAGAGTTGTTGCGTCTATCTCCTTCCCACAAGGAGATTCTTGATAAAGCCTTGGTAGAAACAACTGTACCCACTAACTTGGCCCAAGAGAAGTTTCAAGCCATGGTAGGTAATCTGACCTCCTCTAGTACCATATCATTTACTAAACAAGATCACCTCTCAGTGTCTCAACCTCATAACACCCCCTTACATATCGTCACCTTCATCCATAAGCACCGCATCAAGAGGGTTCTCATTGATGGGGGAGCCTGTTTAAATATTTGCATGCTCAAGCTAGTCCTTACATTGGGGTTCTCTGAAAATGCAATTGATCCAAGGAAGAAGATTACTATCAAATCCTATGTTGAAGAGGAGAGAACTACCAAAGGAATAGTGGTATTACCCATATAAGTGGGACCGGTGATAAAAGACATTATGTGCCAAGTCCTAGATAGGGAGCTATCCTATAATATTCTCCTAGATAGACCATGGATTCATGTCATGAAACTTGTGCCTTCTACCTATCACCAATGCATAAAACTCACTCATAATGGCAAGCAAGTCACCATCCAAGGTGATCCCGACCCCTTTTAGCATTGCAACGCTGTCCTCTCAAAACCTGATTGCATCATACCCAACAATAGAACATCTACACCCCCTACCCCACAACATGATTCTACCTCTGAAGCTTCCTCATCCAAGCCCAAAGAGAATAAAATTACCATCAATGAAACAGGAGTAGGGGAATACTCCATTGAGCACAACATCAACTTGGCTAAATTTCCTCTATCTCCTAGATCCTTCAAGTGACCCAAGCATTTTCCAAAGCCATTTTCTCCTCCTACACCTCCCACATCTCCCTTTGTAAAATGGGGGACCCTATCAGATGAAACGGAGGAAAGAGATGTCTTACAATGGCTCTACATTGAAGAAGAATAGAACATACAACAAGAACCACCTAAGCTCCCAACGGAAAGCTATGGGCAAGGTGAGTCTATCCTACATAGAATGGGTTATGAAGGACAAGGCCCCATTGGTCTAAGAAAAGAAGGAATTATAGAACCCATTCAACCCTCTTCGTCCTTATTGGCTAGAACTACAAAAGGTCTAGGATATAAAGATAACGGCAAAGTAAAAGCAAATGCTTGTCTTGTGGAAATGATCCATACCCTTCAAGAGGGCAGTGACACAAACTCCAATGAATATGAGTGGGATGAGCTAACAGAGCATTCCTATGATGAAAAGGAGGTTGATACCATTCAAACTTATAGCCTCTGCTATGAGGGACACATGCTACTGCACAGGCCATTAGAGTGTGATTTGCCTATCCCTGAGAATATGACTTTCGAGGAAGGTTCGAGTTCTATTGCAATAAACAATTTGGAGGAAAGTACCATCCTGAACACTCTCCCTACCAATACTCCTAGCATGTCCATTCAAGCTATCAACGAATCAGACCTATCCTCCAACTCCCTCCCCCTTGTGCATCCTGAGCTTATTGACTGGGATCTACAAGGAACCCTACAACTAGATATGTTCTAAAATAATGATGCCTATATTGACTACATGGAACTTAGGGACCACCTACCTAAAGGATCATAAAGTTGGCTTCACCATTAAACTTAATACTATGGCTTATTTCAGAGAGGGTGCCAAGCCTTCCAGTTGCAAAAAATATCAAAATAAAAACTAGATTTGATGGTGAAACCTGCTTTGTGGCAGTGTCAAGTCCCAAAATAGTAAAAAGAAAGGACGCATCTGATGGTGAAAACCCAACAGTGGCACCTAACGATGGAAGGCTTGACACTCTCCCTGATGACATGCACCAGGAGAAGTCTCAGATTGTTGTGGAACGTACAGAACCTGTTAACATTGGAATAGAGGAACAACCTAAGATCATTCACTTTGCTAAGTCTCTAACCCCACCAGAAAAGACTAAGTTTGTACCATTCTTCAAGAAAAAGAAAGTCAACTTTTCTTGGTCATACACAGACATGCTAGGATTAGACCTAGATTTGATTCTACATCATCTTCTAATAGATCTAGGAGTGAAACTAGTGAAACAGAAGCTTAGAAAGATGCATCCACACATTGCACTGCTAGTAAAAGAGGAACTCAAGAAACTACTGGATGTAGGGTTCATCAGAGCTATAGACTATCTAGAATGGGTCTCCAACATAGTACCAGTATCCAAACCTGATGGCCGAGTTAGACTATGTAATGATTTTAGAGATCTAAACAAAGCTTTCTGCAAGGATGATTTTCTGTTGCCAAAAATAGATATCATAGTCAACTTAACAGCAGGGCATACCATGTTATCTCTCATGGATGGCTTATCAACATACAATCAGATTAGGATAGCACCAAAAGACTAGCATAAGACAGCTTTTACTTGTCCATGGGGCACTTTCTGCTGGAATGTCATGCCATTTGGGCTAAAGAATGCAGGGGCCACATATCAACGTGCTATGACCACTATATTCCATGATATGATGCACGTCACCATGGAAGACTATGTAGATGATATCCTTGCAAAGTCACTCACAAGAGAATCACACCTGGATGTGTTAGAGAAAGTCTTTCAGAGACTAGAATAATTCAAAGTCAGGTTGAACCCAAAGAAATGTGTGTTTGGAGTCACCTCAGGCAAGCTCTTAGGTTTTATTGTATCAGAAAATGGAATAGAGGTGGACCCCGCCAAAGTCAAGGCTATTATGGACATGCCACCACCCAAGAATCTTATGCAACTAAGATCTCTACAGGGTAAGCTACAAGCAATCTGTAGGATCATATCACAACTGGCAGACAAGTGTCAACCCTTCAGTCGTCTCCTACATAAGAACATTCCATTTAGGTTGGATGAGAAATATGAAGAGGCATTCGACAAACTGAAAGAGTTTCTTGTGAATCCACCTATTCTCATGCCTTCTATCCAAGGGAAGCCATTGTTACTATACATATCTACTACACCAATAGTTCTTGGGGCCCTTCTAGCACAACAAGATTATGAAGGCAAAGAAAGAGCCATCAACTACATCAGTCGCACATTGGTGGGCTATGAGTTGCAATACTCTCATATAGAAAGATCATGTCTTGTGGTAGTTTTTTCTTCCCAAAAACTCTAACATTATATGCTAGCACATCTAGTCAAACTTATTGCAAAAATAGATCCACTGAAGTACTTACTAAGCAAAGCATCTCTAACAGGTCGCCTAGCCAAATGGGTAATGCTCCTAAGTGAATACGACATTGAGTATGTAGACATAAAGGATATCAAGGGGTAAGTCATTGCTGATCAGTTAGCAGATGCACCACTACAGGACACCACACCAATGCAATTTGAGTTTCCAGATGAATCCTTATTCCATATATCAACACATTCCTGGAAACTCTACTTTGATGGGTCCTACATAAACCATGGATCGAGGGTAGGAATCTTGTTTGTAAATCCTCATGGTGACACCATACTGAAGTATTACCATCTATTATGCCCATGCACCAACAACATAAAAGAATATGAAGCCTTGGTCATTGGCCTCAAAATGGCAACAAAATGGAAAATCAAAGAGCTACACGTCTATGGTGATTCTCAACTAGTGATCAATCAGGTCAATGACGATTACCAAACCAAAGATGAGAAGTTTGTCCCATACAAACAGATGGTCAAGGACTTTAAGAAATACTTTGTAATCATCTCTTTTGAGTAGATACCTCACATTGAAAATAAAGTAGCAAATACCATGGTAACCATTGCCTCTCTCCTCGAACTCCTAGAGAATGAGTCATGGTACGAGTTCTTAGTGGAATCAATTCAGCAACTAGCTTATGATCTTCTTGAAACCCACTCCATATGCCTATTAGTTGGATCTAATTCACCTTGGTATGGTAAGGGTTACACTTACCTCAAGGACAACACCCTCCCACCTGACTTATCTTCAAACCAACAATGAACCTTTATACGCCAAACCTCTCGTTATACCATTATTGCCAACACCCTATACCGACGTGGTCTAGATGGTACTTTACTCTGTTGTTTAGAACAAGAAGAATCCTAAACTGCCTTACAAGACGTACATGAAGGGATCTGCAGAACACACTCTAGCGGCCCTTCCTTAGCTAAGAAACTCATGCATTTGGGTTATTATTGGCCGAACATGGAAAAAAATTCATATCAATTTTTGAAGAAGTGTAAGCAGTGCCAGATACATGGGAACCTAATACATGCACCAGCTCAAGAGTTGAGACCTTTAACGACACCTTGGCCCTTTTGTCAATGGGGACTCAACCTTGTAGGCAAAATCCACCCACCCTCATCCAACAGTCACAAATTCATAATAACCACCACTAAGTACTTCACCAAGTGGATTGAAGTCATCCCCCTTGCCACCATCATAGGTAAACAAATCTCCTCATTCATCCTTAATTACCTCATCTGTAGATACAAAATTCCCTCATCCATTATCACGGATAATGGAAGACCCTTCAAAAACTAGGATGTCCAATAACTCTGTGACTGATTCAAAATCCAACACTGTTTCTCCACACCCTATTACCCCCAAAGCAACGGCCAAGAAGAAGCATCCAACAAGACCATCTTGAAACTCTTCAAGAAGACAGTCAACAATGTTGGCCATGATTGGCACATCCAACTCAATCCTACTCTGTGGGCCTATAGAACTAGTATACGCACTCCCACAGGTGCTACCCCTTACGCCCTTGTCTATGGATCAGAAGCTATCCTCCCCATCGAGGTCGAGTTACCATCTCTCAGGGTGTCATTAAAAGGTCTCATAATAGATGAAGAATATAGAGTTTCCAAATTACAAGAGCTAGAGCTGCTAGAGGAAAGGAGACATAAAGCCTTCGATCATCTCAAGGCATATCAACAAATGATGTCATGAAGCTACAACCGCAGAGTCCGCCCAAGAGTCTTTAAAGTTGGAGATCTAGTACTTAAAGAGAACCCCGGCAATCAATAGGATCGAGAAAAGAAAGGTAAATTTGAACCTAATTGGCTTGGGCCTTATGTGATCGTAGCTGCTTATGGATTAGGGCCATATCAACTAGCAACATTAGAAGGTGAGTTGTTTAATGACCCAATCAACATCATGCATCTTCGTCAGTTCTATATAAACATAAATAGCATAGAATGAACAAACTACATATATAGAGTGTCAATAGCTACATCATCATATAAATATCATAAACATGTCCAAGTGTACAATATCAAAAGGTCCATCTTTGAGTCAATGTAATATACAATGTATACATCTCAAGGATAACCCTAAGTATATCTCAGTGATTTGGAAAAAGATCTTTCTCAAAATAAGAAGAACTAGGCAACCAGAATGACTTAAGTTGCACATTTATTGCAGCGTGGATTTAGGGTTTTTCTCATAAATAAAAGGGTTCATTCGCTCGTCATTTGCACATTTGTAGTCGAGAAGAAAAGAAAAGGAGCTCTACAACAAATTGTTTCAAATTTCTCAAAGATCAACCGTTGAAGTCAATTCATCCAACAAATCAATCCAGCTCACTCTGCGAACCCTAGAAGCGCAAAAGGTATTTTCCGTTATTGAATATTTCTCTGTAAATCTTTTTGAAGATGGCTACACCGAATGTTGTAAGGATCACTGATAGGCCACATCCTAAATTCAAGAAACATCCATATAAATCCCTAGAAGTTGATCCCTTAGGGGCATTTTCCAGCATTCCGCATGGGGTTTTGCATGTAGAAGACATTAGGGTTTACATTCACGCAAACATTGAAGATTTTGGTGAATCCAAGCTGATGGACATCTACCACAAGGAACTAATAGATGAATCTTTTGAACTAAAACCTCAGTATAAGGCCATCTGGGATAAACATTTCGGTTAGTACATCCATTTCCCCTGTCTTGAAGAAGATGAGTGGGTTTGGTATGTGTTGAGCACAGTGCATGATAACTTCTTATGGTTGAATAGACCATTCAAGATCACCAAGGATGCAATTAGGGCAATAACTAGTTTACACTCTTCCAGAGGGTTACCTGTTCTCAAATCTGTCAAAAACCAAACTGTGACTAAGGCCACCGGATCAAAATTTGATAAGAGAGAAATGACCATAGAAGATATCACTGATGCAGATATCAAGTTTGTATCTATGATAATTGGCTATAAGATATATCACTCTAGCAGGGAGAATTTAGTATCCAGAACTGCTGTGTATATTGCTTATGAAATGTTGAGAAAGAATGCAGATTATGATCTTTGAGAACTCCTTCTAAACCAACTGATGGAAAACTTACAGAAGATCAAGAAGGACAAAAAGAACTCTTTTAAGTATGGTGGGCTGATATTGTGTTTGTTTTTCTACTTTATGAATGAGCTGCCCGGATCCAGTGGTTGGGTATGGTAGAATGACAGACCTGTTGCAATTCAAATAAGAGATTACTTGCATGGGCTTGGGATGCTAAGGCAAGAAATATAGCTCTGTGGGAATACATCAAGAACTTTCAAAATATGATGCAAACCAGAGAAAGAATTCCCCAATCATTGGTTGAGAAGTACAAAGATACAGTGTGTTTCATGGTTGACACTGATCAATGCCTAATGGAGGCAATGGAGCCAAGGACATTCTGGATCATGCCAATGGGGTATGAAGTAGATGAGAAAATTGTAGAGCTGCATATCCAACATCTGCTGAGCCAGCCCAAAGACCCTAAGGCAGAAAGGTTTGGAACCTTCCAAGAACTGAGTGTAAAAGTCCATGTGGAACTTAGACAACCTGAAATCAAGAGGAAAGTGAGAAGGGAAGTTGAAGAAGTTGCCAAGAGGCATGGAATCTCAAAAGAGGCACTTGATGCCCACAGAGAAAAGATGAAAAGAGTAGAAAAAGAAAAGGAAGAAGCAGAAAAAGAAAGTGCTCCGGTAAAAGCCCCCTCCCGGACCAGATCTTCCAAGAGGTTTGCACCTGCAACTACTATAAGTTCAGAGGCATCTAAACCGGAAGCAAAATCATCTGGTAAAGCAGAGAAAAGAACTAAGACAAAGGCCACAAGGTCTTACATCAGTCAGAAGGATGATGAAGAAACTGAGTCAGATGAGGAGGTAAAGAAAATGAAGAAGAAGAAGAAAGGATCTGATGAATCTTCTACAGGTCAAGACATTGAAGAGATGGCAGAAGAATTTGTTGAAAGGCCCACTCTATCCATTGATGATGTAGTCAAATCAGTCACTGTGGATGGAAACCTAAAACCAATGACTGAATTCTATGATGATTATAATGAAGCTGACCAAAAGATCTTGCAAGAAGCTACAGTCAAATATTTGAATATCTATAATAAGGCTTTTATTGAAATCATATCTCTCATTCCCAAAAGCCTAGAGAAGGAATTAGAAATAAGAAAGAATAATGCTAAGTCAAAGGATCTTGAGATCCGGGAACATATAGCCATTTAGCTCTTTCCTTCAATCACTCAGAAGCAAATGAATATGATCTTCAAATATTGCAAGGATGAACTCCGGAGCAAAGCTAGAATGAATCATCTTATGCTTGGTGAAACTGACAAAATAGTAAAAGAGACAGAAGAGATCCTCTAGAATGCATACAAAAGATTCAACATTCCCATTGTAGAAGACTTAGATGATGAAACCTCTGCCATGGATGACAAAGAAGAATCCACTAAGATAGTAGCAGAAGAGGCAAAGGAGACTAGTGAAGAAAAGCTAAGGACTTAGATTCATCTGTTCTGGAAGAGGAAGTCCAAGGAGAAGTAAATATAGATTCTCCAGCAGTCTCCAGATCTAAAGGAGAAGAAAGAATAGAGGAGAAAGAAGAAGAAGTGAAGGGAAGAGAAGAAGGTCAAGCTGAGAAGAACATAAGTGACAGTGCAGAAGGAAAGAAAACTTTGTCTCTGGCAAGAGACACTGCAGAAACTGTCAAGGATTTCTTGACTAAAGAAATGATGGAGATTGATGAACCAGAGTTACTTCAAGGACCATTTGACTTTGATTCTCTCTCTGTGGTTCAAACAATGAAGATAGCATCCTTTGCCCAAGCAAAGGCTAAAGAGAAACTTCTAAAGTCTCACATGGAAGACTGTGAGCTGCTAGAAATTGCATTTGGTGTGCTTGAAAAGATCATGTCATCCTTTCAGAAGGATTCCTCAGCTTCTTCATCCAGTAATCTCAAGTCTCTTGTTAGTTCTATCAACACTCATTTTGGATCTTTAGAGAAATCAGCTGAGGTGAAGGTTTGGAAAGAGTTTTTGGATAAGAGATTCTCTGAGTTACAAGGCTTTATAACCAATGATGGGAGAAATATGGATATTGGGATAAAGAGCTTAGAAAATATTCTTAAGGATGGAGGAGAAGTATATAAATTTTGTATATCCTGGACTAAAGTAACAAAGGATATTGAGAAGAAAGTGAAAGAACAAGAGGATAAACTGTCAAGCCTCTCTCAGAATTTTGATCCTCTCACTATATACATAATAAACCAGGAATGTCAAACTATTGTAGTCATGAATGAGATTAAGAAGCTTGAGAAGGAGAGGAAGAACATATTAAGCAGGATGGGCGAACTTAGAGGGATGATTATCCCTAAATTAGAGGCCATGCATGAGGCCCTAACTGATGCCCAGACCACAGCCTGAACCAGTGATCCGATAGATCTTAAGAGGACAGAAGCTTTTGCATTCCTATTGAGTGGTCACATCTCAATTTTGGACAAGATGAAGTAGAGTTGGGCAACAGAATTTGCCCAGTTGAAGACATCTTTTGTAGATATACTTCAATATATGTAAGTGTATCATGTATTTATACTTATGTGGCTAAGTATAGTTAATTTTTTGAGGATTGTTGGTATGCGGATTCTACCCTTTGCCATTGATGTCAAAGGGGAAGTGAGGAGTAGTGAAAAATGTGGAATCCAGCTAAGGGGGAGCTCCAAAAAAATATACATTAGAACAGAGCATCAGCCAAGGGGGAGTGTAGTGTGACACTTAGTCATTTTTCACTAAGTGTTGCCATCAATGCCAAAGGGGGAGATTGCTAGAAAGAGACACTGTGTGGCTTCATTGGTGTTGTCATTGATGGAAACAAAGACCACTCCACACATCCGCAGGACATGGTGTATCTTTACCAGAAGTCAGATTGAAGAATACCTTGGTCCGGTAAGCAAGAACAGAGCATGCAGCAAGGTCTGACAGTTAGGTCTGGATCTCTTAGAGGAAGTATCTCTGTAAAGTGCGGACTTGGGGAAGTCAAGAGAAATACCTTGACTAATAGATTCCAAGGACTGAGCCTCCAGTGATGAAAGAGTGAAGAGATATGAGCATCTAAGTATTGGGGTCCAGTTTGGCAGAGTAGACAGAGGAAGAATTGACCGACAGAGTATTAGAATTATTCTAGATGAGATATTGATGGTGATCAAGGTTCTTAAGGTATCATCCATGATTGGCCAACATGTTAGATGACTTCTATAAGTATCTCCTTTATTCACATCACTTGGTAAGCAAGGATTCTACCGACAGACTAGAGTTTGGGAAAATATTGACTATTTCAGATGCCAACTAGAAAGAGGATGAAATTCTTTCTGTGGATATATATACCAGATGGATTTAGATGTGAAGGTGTGGTGGTGTGCGAAGAAAAGTAGAAGAGCAATACAGAAATAGTAAGGTAGGTCTGGTATGTGAAAGGACAGCAGCACAGAAGAAGAGAAAGGATGAAGTGCAGTAGATCAGTATACTGAGCCTAACCGGAACTGAACTCCAGCATATGTGGATGCTTCTTATTAGTTCAAGTATCTTGTTACTTTCTTTATAACTTGTAGGCAGTGAGCCTCTTGTGAGCAGTGTGCTTAGGTAGTGAGCCCTAATTGGCAAGTGCCATTTTGTACTATCTTATTCTTCTAACAAAGAATACAATCTTGGGTTAATCACCCTGTGGTTTTTTCCCTTAAAAGGGTTTTCCAAGTCAAAATCATTGTGTCATGTGTATTGATCTTATTTCCATTTCATGGTTATGTTTGCTTATATGATTTAATACTGCATTAATTGTTAAGGAAGATTAGAAAGTAGAAATAATTAAGATAACTGATTCACTCCCCCCCTCTTAGTTATCAACAGTCCCAATCTATGAGTTCAGGGTGCAACAATGGTAAGGGGTCATTGGGTTGGTCCGGTTCGATGGTATTGATGGTTAAGATAGAGGTTTTGATGTGGTTATTATAAGCATGGACAAAGTCTACGATGGTACTCTCCATTAGGTGATCTGTCAAGGGGGTATCATTCTTTCCTTCACGAGTCTCACTATCATTATTATGTGGGTCAGACTCTAGTGGTCTAGCCCTTGGGCCTTATCCCTCAGTTGCATGGGTCGGGTCATAATCATGGACAACATTGATATCTTTTTCATCACAAGATAGCTCCGAGAGACTATCCCACTCATGTTCATTGGAGTCAGTCTCACTCCCCATTTGTAGTTGTTGAATTTGATTAACCAGATTAGTAGTAGTTGTTTCTAGTTGTTTGCCTTTATGCGTATTTGCTCTGTTGGTTCTTGTTGTGCCAGTGTATCCTAGCCCTATAGTGTCTCGGGCTGTCAAGGTATGAGGTTGGATGGGCTCAATGATACCATCTTTTCTTGAACCAAGTGGACCATGTCCTTCATACCCCATTCTTTGTAGCATTTGGAATTCATGACCGTATTGCTTAGTTTGTATTGTGGTTTGCTGGTCTTGTTGTGTTGATGAATTGCCTTCATCCTTATATAACCATTGGAGGATATCCTTTTCATCACTGTCATCTTCGAGGCTTCCCCATTTGATGAACAGACATTTGGTAGTTTTGACTACTTTGGATTTGCTCAAGGTAGGTCTTCCATGTGATCTGGGAGATAGGGGGAGTTGTGCCAAACAGAGGGATTGGGATATTGTGTACTCACCCATGCCCTTATCTTTGAGTCTGAGGTCAGGTTGGGAAGCTTTTGATGTGGAAGCAAGTGAAGCTGGGTCAACACAAGATGAAGATGAAGCAGAAGCATGGTTATGAGGAATCACTACTTCTGGTTTAGGATGAATGGAGTTACAATACTGAAATGGATTGGGGTCACCTTGGATGGTGATCTCTTGACCTTCATAGGGGAATTTGATACACTGGTGGTATGTTGATGGCACTACTTTCAGAGCATGTATCCAAGGTCTCCCAAGAAGAATGTTATATGCTAGCTCCATATTGAGGACTTGGCATGCCACATCTTTTACTATAGGTCCCACTCTAATTGGTAAAATAACAGTTCCCTTGGAAGTTCTCTCCTCCTCATCATATGCTTTGATAGTGATTTTCTTTTTTGGATCAATAGCTTTCTTTGCAAACCCCAATGCAAGGATTAGCTTCAAGGTGCAAATATTCAAATCAACTCCTCCATCGATTAGAACCCTTTTTATTTTGTGTTTGTGAATGAAGGCTTCGATACGAAGAGAGGCATTATGAGGTTGGGTTATTGACATATCATCATTTTTAGTGAATGATAGGGAGTGAGGTGAGGTAATGTGACCTACCATGGTTTGAAACTATTCCTCGGTGAGGTTCGTTGGAATGGAGACTTCGGAAAGAGATTTGTCAAGTATGGCCCTATGGGACAGGGATAGATGCAGAAGTTCCAGGATACAGATATGTGCAGGTGTCTTATGGAGTTGATCCAGGATACTATACAGATTAGTTGAAGGGGCATGGGCTCCTCTAAGAGTGACTTTGTTACTGCAGGTGGTAGCATTACAGTCTGAATCTTTGTTTATAGTGATCACATTGATGCATGAATCACTTTCCAAGATGTGGTTAACAACATAGTCAAAGGACACATTTGTGTAATTGGCATTGTTAGGTCCACTGTTGTTTTGGTTGGAAGACCCTCCCTGCTGATAGTTGGGAAGAGGATCCTTGAATGCTTGGTGATCATTATTAGAGGTATGTCTATCAAGTGACACTTTGTTTTTCTCTATCAAATCTTGGATGGTATGCTTGAGCACAATGCATTCGTTGGTTTTGTACCCCCTATTTCGGTGGTACTCACAGAAATCGTTGTCATTCCACCAAGGAAGTTTGACTTTTGGTTCATATTCTTGTGCGGTTGGAATTGTTATGATCTTACTTATGATTAACTTCCGTAGGGCGATTTCCAATGATTCTCCCAAAGGTGTAAATTTTCTCCTAGGTTGGAAACTCGTAAACCGTGATTTAGTGTTTCTTGGTTTATTTTGTGGGGGGTTGTTTTGTGGATTCGATAAGTTGAAGATTGGTTGTTTTGGTGCCACATTCTTGGCATCTACCACCCCATCATTCATAATGTTTTTGTTGTCTAGAATCTTGGTTTATCTATGTTGGTATTGGTACTAGGAGTGTCTTTATAGAGCTTTATTTGACCTTTGGTGATTAAAGCCTTTTCGATGATTAGACCCATCTTAATGACCTTACTAAAGGAAGTAGGACATTGGACCTGTATCTAATAGCTTAGGTCAGTTTGTAAGTTATGGAAAAACACTTCTAACATTTGTTTTTTAGGCATTTGATGTGGGCACTTACTTGCCAACTGTCTCCATCTTTGTAGGAAGGTGGTGAAAGATTCTCCACCTTTTTGCTTGGTGTTACAAAGGTCTAAGATTGAGGTGTCATGCTCAATATTGTAGGAGAAGTGTGTGACAAATTTATCCACAAGTTCGTTAAAGGTTCTAATACCGGGTGGTAGTCTAGAAAACCACTCCATGGCTTGTCCTCCTAAGCTTGTTGGAAACAATCGCATAAGATAAGTATCATTGTGAGCGACTTTAAGACATGCAGCATTGAATTCCCTGATGTGGTCCCTTAGATCACCCTTTCCTCGATATTTATCAAATTTTGGCACCTCAAATTTAGAGGGGAAAGGTATCATGATCAAGGTTCTATGAAAAGGATATGGTGAAATATCCTCTAGGGAATAATGCTTAGTTGATGTTCCTATTTGCATGTCTGTCAATTGTTGTTTTAAAGCTTGGATCTGTTAGGTCATTAAGCTTAAGCTGTTTGTAGAATCAATGGTTGCTTTGCTTTTGTCTGTGGGTATTTCCTCTCATGATCTTCCCTCAGGGTTTGTTTCTTCCTCAGGTTCTTTTAGAGCTTCCACATCAAAATATTTAGGAAGCTTGACTCCTAGTTGTGCTAAGTGAAGAAAGAATTTAGTAGGGTCTTGGGCAAGTACCTTATCCATTATGCATTGAAACCTTTGGTCTTGCTATGTTTGGAGAATTTCTTCTAGAGAAATTTCCTCATCACTGTCGTGAGAGGATGGAATAGTTTTCTCAACCATTTCAATCTGTTTTTGTTTTTGGGATCTCGTTAAGACCATGCAAGGTGACTTGAGATGGGATGGAGTGAGTTTGAAAGACTTGAGTAAGAAGCGATAAAATGCCAAGGTTTGAACAAGGTTTTCCTTAGATCAATTGGTGTCAAACAAGTTGGGTGAACAAAATGATAGTCAAAATCAAGGATGATAGAAATCTGGTTACTTGATGTAGACTAGTTTTGTACAAGCCACTAGTAGAGTTCTGAGAGAAAGGGATGATTGATCCTTGATAGTGGAGACTCACTAGGTTTGTTTGAGGGTGATGCGATCAAGAATAGCTTGGTACTAACTTGGTTTTTGGATATCTTGCTTGATTTTGGGAAGTTTTGGGATGATCCAAGCGTGGAAAAAGTAGCTATGGTGCGGAAGATGGTTGACATGCATGATTTTAATCAGATCTTGAGAAAACTGAGACATGTTTGAAATGGTTTCTTGAAAAGTTGGAAATTTTTCTCCTAGGAAGTACGGAACAGCTCTCTGGAATGGATGTGCAGCAATAAATGTGCCAAAACATAAGTCAAAAGCACCACAGGTCGAATCACATGCACAGATTTGTCAGATTTTATATGCACCGCAATAGTGATTAAATGCACAACAAATCTAAATGTATGCACAGCAGGTCATTGCAGATGCATCGTTCTAGTTTTTAGTTTTTTTTTTTGTAGTCTTTAGCATGTTTCTCAAAAAATTTCTATTTTTGGTTGAAAACTTGGTCTTTTTTTAATTTTAATTGTCAATTATGGCAAATAAAGACACAGCAATTGCATAGAAGTTTTCATGATTTTTATCTTTTATTTTTTTTTGTATTTTTGTAGACTTTTTGACATAAGAACAATTACAACCTAGGCTGGAAAGGACAGTATTTATTGAGTCCCCTAGCTGTGTATATTCAAAGCATGTAGCTCCAGGATCTGGTAGCACCGGCTCCCTTCCACAGCACTCACTTCTCATGCATACCAAATCCGGGTTTCCTTAGGCTTGTACTCCCACCAAACCTTAGGATTGTCCCTGCTACCTCTACTAAGAATCACATGAATCGGGGCCGCTTCAAAGGTCCCACCTTTTGCGCCAACAAATAGAGGATTTTGGTATACTATATAATGGCTAAGTAGTCAGGGCAACCGTTCAAGTGGTTACACATGCGGCAGCGCTACTCTCTGTTATGGAGTCTCCCAGCCTCCAAGGGTTACACCTTGGAGGGTTTTGGGGGAGGTTGGCTGTCGATGTAACACAGCGGCACTCACTGCAGGAAGCTTTCGCCTCAAGCACAATTTATTTAAAGTGGTTTGGTAGGGCTTTGCTTTAGCCTATTACCACTTAGGGTCATTCCCACTTGGACAGGTGGGCATCCAAGGGCAGGCCCCTCTAAAGGTTATACATAAAGAATAACAAGTCTGGTGTTCTGGTCACCCAGTAAAGGGGAGAGCATAAGCCTATTGTCATTCAATAGACACAGTGAACAGTGATTCTTTTACCCCTATTTAAAAGGGAAAAAAACTATATGCGTTATCTACTTGGGCACTCACACAATTGTTAACTTTGAAGTGATTAAAGATAGCAATGGTTCATTTCCCTTTTTGTAAGATAGCAATGTTCTAAACCAAAAGAGATAGCAGTGATGTAAAGATTGCAATGATGTTTGTTTACTATCCTCCTAGTTAGGAACTATGTGAGATTGGCATGCACACATTATTTTACTTTTCCTCCTAGTTAATCTATGTTGTGTGTTTTAAGGAAAATAAAACTATCTAGCACTTAACCCTACACAAAATCAAGGAAACCAATCCTACAAGACAAATGTCAGTGTTAGAAAAACCTGCAAGAAAACCCCTAGAATCACTATGAAGAATATAGGCGCCACCTTATAGTCTGTATGCGCAGAAATAGAGACTATAAGTACAGTGTTACAAATGTGCTAAGATAGGTGTCAAAAGTATAGGAATAAAGGACATATGTGCCATTTCTATGAATGCATCATTCTATAGGATGAAAGCGTCGTGTCCGGGGGTATATGCGCCGGAGTATTACAGGCACTGAAACAAGTTGCAGATGTGCCGCCTTGGAGGATGTATGCACTGGAATAGGGATTAGATGTGCCTCTTTGGAGGATGTATGCGCCAAAATGTTTCATGCACTGGAACAGTGCTCAGATGCGCCGATTAAACCTGTTAGGAGCCTGTACGAAACCTGTCACTCAAAACCTCATTTTTTTGGTTAGATTTGGGGCAAAGACCCCATGGTGGGCACCAAAAATGTTATCAAGAAAATAGGATGATAGTAAATGAATATAAAAACCCAATAACATCAATGAAATGTGCAAATAACAAAAGCTTTAAAATAAGAATGATACTTACAATCTTTGTTACCTCGCGATTTCCATTGTTCGCCTATTCTCTTTTGATCTTTTGGTGATGAATGCAGCCCTCAGGAAGCTTGCTTCCTAGCTTTGATTCCTCAAGATGACAAAGGATAAATGGCTTGGATACTTATTGTGTTGAAGATGAGCTTCAACACAATGCAGGATGAATAGTGAATGGTGTGAGAGTGGGGGTGCCAATGGCACGCTATGGATTCAACAGAGTAATCTTACTTGAAAGCTTCGTTATGTGAGATGGAAGAATAGAGGGGTAATTATAGGATTGTGTGAGAGAAGATCAATGGTGTAGAAGAAATAAGAAGATCAATGGTAGAGGATGTTTGAGAGAACGTGCACAAATAGAAGAAGGACATGTGTCATTCAAAAAGGAAGCTTTATTGAGTTAACTACTTTCTTGATGAGGATGAGTTTTTATTTCTTAATTTAGAATAGATTTTTCTAATTTAAGAGTTTTGTTGATAAAACAAAATTGCTTTAAATTAGTTAACTTAGCTTTTTCTTTTGCATGACAAGGAAGATTTATTTTTGGGAGATTTGGAAGATAAGAAAGCAAAATTAAATAAATAAATTTATTTAATTATTTTGTGCAAGATTTAGAAGAATAAATAAAATATTTGATTATATTTTATTTTTGGAGATTGAGATTTAATTTAAATAAATTTGCATTTTATTTAAATTTGGAGGAATGAATGATTTAAATAAATAATTAATATTATTTAATTGTTTAGAAGAATAAAGTTGATATTGATGAATTTAATTAAATAAGTGTAATTTATTCAATTAATGGGAGAAAATGAATCAAATAAATAAATTGTTTGATTTATTTATTGATAGAGGAATATTAAGATGAAATAAATATTTAAAATATTTATTTAGGTAGAGTCATGTCATTTTTAGGTGTATACAATTATAACTTCTATCATTATTATATCTCTTAAATATTCCTTCTCTTTTTGTACCTTATTCACTATATTATCCTAACTAGGCTAGAAGAAGGAACTACCATTACCATTTGGTCTAATATCCATAGGTATATGTCCTGAATAGGGAATCATCTAACCATTCCCTTGGGGAGCTATTACACTGAGCGGTGGCACTTGTAAAGGATTAGCCATTAAAGTAGGAGGCATCAAGGCTTTGTTGATCTATTGCATTTGATTAGGGAAAACAAAAATTCATAGATTAGGAAGAGGACTATGTCCTACTTGCTTCATTTTAGTATTAACTTTAACTACCTCTGTATATGCACTACATAGGGTTGTAATTGCAAGATTTGCCCTTTTTATGAACATTGTTGTCAAAGGATCAAGGGCAGAATAATACACTAGTATGGAAGCATTCTTAGGAATATTGTAAGGGATTGGTAACTTGGAGTACACTTTCTGGAAGTGATCATTAAAATTTGCAATTAATTCACCCTCACTCCACTTGATTGTGGCAAAATGATGATAGATTGTTGTTGCATTGATAGGGATCTTGAATCAAGCTTTGGATGCATTTTCCATCAGCAACTACGTGCTAATAGACCATTGAGGCAAGCTTACATACTTGTCATATGCTTCATCTCCTAAAGAGTATGGGAATAGTTTGCAAACAACATCCTCATGTTGTATCCTTGCTCTAAAGAAGGCTTCTTTGAATATCCATGTATGATCATCTGCGTCTCGATATGGATGGTACTTGGGATACAATTTATCAGGATTCTTTGGTAGATCATTGTATGCATTGAAATGGAGAGGTAACTCAACATTGAAGAACTCCATCGGGGCTTATATATGTGCTACTAGTATAATAGGAATAGTAGGTCTAGGTTGTGCACCAGCTAAACATAATCTCAGTCTCATAGCATTTAATTCTTGTAAAGGTCCACTAGATCTGGATCTAATGACAGACCTATGTGCCAGTTCAAGAAATTCAAGATGAACTATGAAGGTTTAGACTAGATCTTTGCAAAGACACCAACAAAGCTACTACAGGAATGGATATTTGTAGTCAAATGTCTCTAATAATGAGATGTTTATAGAATCTTTGCAGAAATGCAAAGGTTTCAGTTCAATTTTGAAATTCTTGATAATTCTCTGTAAATATCTGATCAGCTATCCTTGGGAAAAGGATATTTGCAGTTAGATCACTTAAGTAACCAAGTATTGACAAGAATATTCTGGAAACACTTAAGCCTTGAAGTGAACTGAACAATTTTGAGACAATCTTCATAGAGAAGCAGCAAATCCTCTACAATTTTACAGGTCAGGCCCTCCTTCTAGTGCTAAAAACCTATTGATGTGTTTGTTATGCACAACAACAAGAAATAAAAGTTTCACTCAAACCTTCATTTATCTTGAAGAATACGATGAACTCAAAGAATTCATGATTCCAAGTCTCTATGTGTCATGTCATCACAATCCTGTTGTTACTCATGAGTTTGATGTGATATGTTGTTTCCAGTTGGGGCCTTACATATTTCTTCAAGAGATCTTGTAAATTTTCACAAATATTTACCTTATTTCACCTTATCTGCATATATTCTCAACAAATTGCATTAAATCTTATAATCTTTAGCTAAGATTTTCATAAATTTGTGTAAATTCATCTTAAGTTTGATCGATTCTTTTGAAACTATCTCCAGCTAAGATTATTTCTTATGATCTTGCTAACTTTTGATGAGGGTAGGAGTAGTGTTCGTTAATGCATCATCATTTAATTTTATCAATCTGGAGGTGTCTGGAGTGATCTGTGATAAGACTCTTTGGTATGGGGGGTTTGGTTGAATGGTTCGTGGATGGGACTTGGTTCGTCGATCTTGCTGAAATGAAAGTTCATACAGAAATGGAAATCTATCTATTTTCTTGGAAATAAACACACATACTTTGAAAGGAACTATTCTAACTTACTGGAAAATAAACACACTTTGCTAGAAATAAACACACTTGCAGTGAAAGAAACTATTCTAACTTGCTAGAAATAAACACACTTGTAGTGAAAGAAACTATTCTATCTTGTTGGAAAATAAACACACTTGCTGGAAAGGTAAATAAAGATAAACTACCTCCACTGTTAAGATACAACAATGAAACACTCTGAATATGATAGTGATGTTGAATAAGAAGTCTATTTTTGGTTTTTTTAGAACTTATAAAATGATCCTGCAGGTAACAACTAACTAACAATCACACAGAAGAAAAATACACATCACATGTACAACAAGTGTAAAATAACTAAACAAACGACATAATCGGATTGAACAAACATGAAAATACCGAGAGATCTCCTCCAAAATGGAGAAGCGGGCCCTACTTTCCTAGCTGGAGATGATCCTCTTTTCTCAACTAACTCTTTAAGAAGAATTCCCCCTTCATTTACATTCAATCATAGTCCAAAGAATGGATGAAAGTACATGCCTGAAAACAAGGAGTTTTCCTCCTACTGGAAACACAATCTAGTGAACACCTATCTATGAAAAACTAGAACTAACCTAAAGAGATGATTTGCTCCTACTTATACAGTCGACATTTACTAAAAGGAGATAACTAAAAACAAATCTAACTACAGCAAATTGGAATTGAAGCCAATTGCTTATTTATTACATTGATGATTCTGCTGCGGGTTATTGACGATCATAGATTTGTATTGACTTGGTTGTTGGTGAACTTGAGTGATTTTCTATAATGGCATGGCACTTGGTGGTAGTGACTTCAGTTGGAACTAATGCCAATTAATAGCTACTTCAGTTAGTCACTAAAATAGAGTGACATGGAGATTTAGATTATAACAGCTACCCTAATTGAGGCGTGGGTCATGTTTACATTGTTGGGCCTTTTGAGTAACCCTAGGATTGACCGGTAACAGTCATCAACTTGAGGGGAGGATGACTCTATTGGAGGGTAATGGCATCTGGAGCCATCTGGAGTTTAAGTTCTTCGTAGAAAAGGGGGCTCTGGAGGGATCTAGAGACCACTGGAAAGCTTACTAGCATTATCCTTATGCAAACACAAACCGCCTATACCACAATTCATAAGATATGCACTTTGAAAATGTAATTCAAGTAAATAAGTTAAGAGATTTCATCAAAGGAAATGAAAACCAAACATGTGTATAATCCATTCAAAAGACAAACAGAATTATAATAATATGTAAATATATATGCCATAGTGTTTTGTTAAAGTCTCTCAGAATAGGAAGCTCCTCGTCTTTGGCCTTCAATTGTTGAGCCATGGCCTCCAATTGTGCCTTGCATTGCTTGAATTCAAATTCAACTCTAGATAAAGCTACGACATACCAAGTTTCTTGTGTTGTGGTGTGCTCAGAGCTTTCTTGAAGGGTCTCTTTTCCTTTCCTGTGACTGTGTTGCAATATATCCTCTCCTATTTCTTCTGGGGTGTCCTCTTAGCCAACTTCCTCGAGAATCTTACCACCACGAACTTCCTTAGGAATCTTACCACCACCAACTTCCTTAGGAATCTCACCACCACCAACTTCCTTAGATCCCCTCTCCTCATGAGTCTCTTCTCTAGGATGTGTAGTAGGGGATGAGTGTTCACCTGAGATGGAGTTGGGGTTTTGTTCTATTTCTCCTCTGTCCTCTTCATCTGAAGAGATAACTAACCGGTGGTGTCGTATTCTGGTAGAGGTGGACACTTTAGCTTCACTTGCTTTATTGCTTTGCTTTGTTCTTCTTTGGAGTCATCAGAACCGAACTTCAGGGGACTCAAAGGAAACTGCAATAGGGTCTCCTAAAATGGAGATAGTGGAAGAATGATGTTTCACCTTTTTCCTTCTGGGCTGCAGGGTGAGAAAGTCCTCCCATTTCTGCTGACGACCCTCCTATTGCAGGAAGTGGTGCTTAGTGATAAAATGTATCAAACCTAGGTGGCTAATCTACCCTTCTTTGTTCTTTCTTTTGGTCATCATGGTGACAAGATTTGTATGCAGAAAATTAGGAACATTTATCAAATATTGGGGGTTATTGGCTCCATGCCTCAGGTGGGTAATTAGCCGCATCCCAGGGCCCAAAATTGTACCAAATTGGCCATCACATGTGAAGAACTTCATGATCCATAGGACCATAGTCTTCCACGGGTCTGGAAGACTAGTCCTTTCAATGCCTTTAGCTTCTCCCTTACAATATATCAGGATAAGGGCTCCAGAGCAACATGAAAATTCTTAACTAATTCTTCATATGATGGTTTGTTTGCAAACAAATCAACACCTACTACAGGTATACCAGAAAGTTGACTAATTACGGTAGGGTTGATTTGTATTCTTACCCCTTTTACAGTGGTGAAGGTCCTGTGGAAGTTTGAAACAAACTCCTTGACCAAGTCCACTTCAAATCCTTCAAATTTCTACAAAAATGCCAACCATCTAGCCTGCTAGAAAATTTGCACGCTGGCATCATCAAAAATTGCATTCTTTGGTTTAGCTTTCCTTTTGTTACCCATTTGAGAAGTTGATTTTGTATGAGTATGTAACAAAATGTCACAATGGAGCTCTAGTTTTTTTCTCTCTCTTCTTTCTATCTTTGATTTCAAACAGGAAGGAATTGTGAACTTTGAGTTGTCAATTGCAGGTTTGTGCAAAGGAATAATTGCATGCGAGATGGACAAGATGGCATTTATCTTGCCCATATTTTCAAAATTCATGGCGTGAACTTCAGAGTTTCGAACCAGAGTGAGTGCATGCAAAGTGTAATTTCTCAACTGCCACCTTAACTGCTTTTCCATACACATCCAGAGTTGATGCCAGCAATCCTAGCGCTCATGTCTTTTCAAATGTACTTCCCTTAAATGGTCATAAATACTGGTCATTATTATTTCTTAATCTAGCACTTATTTCTATTTATGGCATTTATTTGAAATGTTGTTTTTATGATGACCAAGTACCTATATTTCATTGTGAAGCACGCAAGATCTGCAGACAAATTTGTCGCTGCTACCTATCGGACTGCAATCATTTATGCAACTGATGTGGTGTGTAAAAAGATGAGGACTGCATGCGGGTAACTTCGGGGAACATGTGGCATACATAAACATATTAAAGAAGGAATATACCTTGTAAAGTACCCATCCCTTTGATTATTTCACCTTAACATTTTTTACCGAATCACTTTTTCGCAATGCAACATCACCTAGCACCCAACAATGCTTTGGAAAGCAAGCATTCACTAATGTTCATCTGGAGCAATCCGTAGCCATCTGGAGCTATCAGTGCTATCTATCTGGAGCTCTTCAAAAAGTTTCAACATAAAGACCTGCAGAACTAAAAAAGTAGATTTATTGAAGGAAATGGGGAATTCAAAGGAAAGATCACCATTGTTGGTTTTCAATCTTCCCTCTAGGCAAAGCCGCCATTGCTGGTTCTCAACTTTTGCCTAATTTGTTTTTTGGTAGAAAAGGCCGCCAATTCTGGTTTTCAACCTTTACTGCTTTATTTATTCCAAAGTCATCACTTAGAACATGAGCCCCATAGAAGAGAGATCTTCCAAGGTGAAATGCTCTATCTGAGACTAGATTTCTATAGAAAACTCCTCTTTGCAAGTTGTTTTGCGGTACAGCTTCAATCTATGTCCATTTACCAGAAGAATTTTGTGATGTCCATCAATGGGAACTAGCTGAATAGCCCCATTGTTGAAGGTTTCTTTAATTTCATAGGGCCCCAACCATTTGGTATGTAGTTTCCCTTTTAGATCTTGATATTTGGAGTCGTACAATAGGACCCAATCTCCTTGCTTGAATTGCTTGTTGATAATGTGCCTGTCATGCCATTCTTTTCTCTGGTGTTGGATCAACTCTGTATGTTGAAGTGCCTCCACCCGCATCTCTTGGGTGCTGCCACAATAATGGGTTAAACTTTCTGGTACATCCTAATTTTTGTTTAAATCACATATTTTTAGAAAATATAATGATTTAAGCCTTGAAATGTTTCATTTAAACGATTTTAATTGAAGAGGGTTTGATCAAACTATTGCAAATATGTGCCTAAGTGGGTTGTCATTGATGTCAACATATCCTTGTTGCCATTGGTGTCAATTATATCCTATTTTGCTGTCTGCGTAGAAGACCAGACTATTGAGAATATTGAGAAAATTAATGACAATCAATGCATGTAGATCATGTGACTGTGTAGAGGATTGTCAGAGATTTCTCTAGTTAAGATTTGAGAAATTTGCATGAAGTTTTGAAGGAGTTATGGCCATCTGAGTAGAACTGGTTCCTGCAATACTCAGGAAAGACAGAGTGACAGGAAAGAGGTCTGGATTTCTTCGTTAATATAAAATCGTGACCTACAGATCTGACGACATATTTGGGAAGTCAATGTGTATCATCAACACCAATGGTTCGTGGTTTGGAGGTCTGCAAGCTATCCTTCTAGTTTGACAGTCATGGCAGATAGTGTTCTTGAGGTTCCTAAGGAAGATTCAAATTCTTCTGATAATTTGGTTTAGAATGGATGTTATTGGTGAATTCAATGTGCTTGTGGAGGTCTCTGGATCGTATGGCTACTATATTAGAGGTCTGCATTGAAGTTTGAGCTTGATTGAATATTTTCTCTTTGAGGTTGATGTTCTTCCCAGTCTTGGCTGACCGGATGTTCTTAGCCTGTTGCGGATGCCTTAGAGTATTTTTATGAAGCGTGGAGTGGTTGTAGAAGAAGATTCAAGTCTCAATTATGTTTAGCCAATAGTGTGATGATCCGCGTCAAGGTTAGCCCACCTTGTTGATCATTCCAAGGTTGATGAAGTATATAAATACTTGTTGAAGAGGTATTGAAATCATCCTTGTGAAAAATAGATAAATCTGACGAAAGGATCAGGAGCAGAGCAGAGAAGAAAAGGAGTGAGAGCAGTATAGAGTGTGAAGAAGAATTTGGGGTAGAGCGAAAGTTCTTGAGCATTCATTGAAACTGAATCATGCATGAAATAGATGCTATTTCTTAGTTAATTCTTTCTAAATAAATTCTATAGGTAGTGAGCCTCTCTTTTGAGCAGTGAGCTCTGGGCAGTGCGCCTGAAGGCATGTGCCTTCTATTTTACTAAGTACTTTTAACGAGGTACACATTTTGTGGGTTAACCCCCACCATGGTTTTTCCCTTAACTGGGTTTCCACGTCAAAATCTTGGTGTCAAATGTGTTGATTATATTTCTTCTCTTATGATGTTGATCTATGCTTTAATGTTTACATCACTAATCTAATAGTAAGATAATAACGAAGGTTAAAAGTAGAAAAGTTTTTATTGTGGGACAACTGATTCATCCCCCCCTCTCAGTTGTCTAGTCCCAACAATTGGTATCAGAGCCAGATCCTCTCATAAAAGCCTAACCGCTTAAGGAGATCTAGGATGTCAACCTACAAGGATAGTCCAAGATTTGATGGAACAAATTATTCTGTTTGGAAAAATCACATAGAGTGTCATTTGCAATGCATGGACGATGCTTATTGGGCAATAACTAGTGTTGAGTATAAACCTTTGGAGAAAGGTCCTTCAACCCCTGATCAAATCAAAGATGCTAAAAATAATCTTCGAGCTAAAGAAGCCTTGTTGAGTGCCCTGACTGATTTAGAGATGACAAATGAATTTGGTCTAAAAACTACTTATGAAATCTAGAAAAAGTTGGAGTTTCTATATGAAGGTGATAAATATTTCAAATGTGCAAAGCTGCAAAGTCTAAGAGGAAAATTTGAAACTATGAGGATGAGTGAAGATGACAACATCACAATCTACATGCAAAAGGTAAATGAACTTGTGTGTGGCATCAGGTGTGCTGGGGGAACTTTGGAAGAATCAGAAATTGTATCAAAAGTACTCAGATCTTTTCCGGATTCATACAAACATAAGGTTGCAACTATAGAAGAGATCAGGACAGTCTCAGAAGTTACAAGACAACATCTGGTTGGCAAGATTTCAGCTTTTGAATTAAGTGAGTTTGGTGATTCTCTTCCCAAGTCTAAATCTACATTTAAGGCCAGTGTGTATGGAAAACAAAGATATGATCTGGGTGAAAGTTCCTCTGCAAGATCAAATAGATTTATGAAGACAAGAAAGGATCTTGAAGATGTTGAAATAGAAACAGTAGATCTTGAAGCTCTTATTGCTAGAAGAATGCCAAGAGGATTTGGTAAGTATGAAGGAAAATTACCACTCAAATGTTTTGCTTGTAATAAGATTGGTCATTTTGCTTGAAGATGTTCAGAAAGGTTTTCAAAACCAAATCCTAACAAGTATAAAGGTCAGAAGAAATGTTACTATGTCCAAGAAAATGGAGAAGAAGGGGTAACAGATGATGAATCTGATCATGGAGGCTCCTCTGAAAATGATTGGGTGTTTATTTCTATCAAAGAAGAAGATTCGGTGTCCACTAGCTGTGAAAATGTGGAAAGTGCCTTGGCTGCTCATGTTATTGAAAAGGATGAATGGGTGATTGATAGTGGATGTTCTCATCATATGATTGGTGACAAGAGTAAGTTTGTGAATTTTGAAAACTATGAAGGACTTGTGAAATTTGGAGACAACTCAGCTAGTAGAATCTATGGCAAAGGATCCATCTCTTTTGATGGAAAGAATAGAACCAATGATGTTCTATATGTGGAAGGACTGAAACATAATCTTCTCAGTGTTAGAAAGTTGGTTGACAAGGGTTATGATTTTCGGTTCAAGGATGGTAAATGCAAAATTTTGGAAATCTCTAGAACTGAAATTGCATCTGGTACTCAAACCAGAGGTAACATCTTTCACTTAAGTAGTTCTGACAAAAGTTGTTTGATTGCTCAGACAAATCAAAGTTGGCTATGGCATAGGAGGATGTGTCATGTGAATTTTGACAACATTGTCAAAATAAGTTCCACTCAAGCTGTAAGAGATCTTCCAAGACTTGTGAAACCTAATAACATATGTAGAGAGTGTCAATTGGGCAAACAGAACAAAATTTCATTCAAGAGTAAGGAACAAGGTTCAAGTGAGAGATTAGAACTAGTACATACTGATCTCTGTGGTCTTGCTAGAATTAGGAGTGTGCAAGGAGATAGATATTTTATGTTGTTAATTGATGATTACTCCCAGATGATGTGGGTAACTTTTCTAAAAGAAAAATTAGAAGCCCTTGACAAGTTTAAAGTGTTCAAGATGATGGTTGAAAATGAGATTGGTGGGAAATTAAAATGTCTGAGATCTGACAGAGGTGGAGAATTTACCTCCGATGATTTTGATTCTTTCTATGAAAAGCATGGAATAAAAAGACAGTTATCTGCTCCTAGGACTCCTCAGCAAAATGGAGTTGTGGAAAGAAAGAATCAGACCATTCAAGAAGCTGCTAGAACCATGATGATGGAAACAAATGTTCCTCAAGTTTATTGGAGAGAAGTCGTGAGTACTGCTGTCTACACTCTTAACCAGGTGTAGATCAAAGGAAATTCTAGTAAGACTCCTTATGAACTTTGGTTTGGTCATCCTCCTACTGTGAGATACTTCAGAGCCTTTGGTAGTAAATGTTATATCAAAAGAGATGAGGATTTAGGTAAGTTTGAGGCAAGAAGTGATGAAGGAATAGTTTTGGGATACTCAACTCAAAGTAAGGCCTACCGGTGCTTAAATAAAAGATTGAAGAAGATTGTTGAAAGTGCAAATGTTAAAGTTGATGAAAGCAAAGAAGGACATTCCAGGTACTCTGGATATGATTCAGATGATCAAGATGAAAGTCAAAATCAAGGAAGGCAAGTTCAAGTTCAAACTCAGATTCAATTTGAACTGGTAACTCTAGAAGTTAACACAGATGATGAGGAACAAGTTCAAGAAACAGAAGCTCAAACAATCTCCAAAACTCCCAAGTATGTAAGGTTAAATCATCCTGAAGATCAGATCATAGGAGATAAGAGTAAATGTGTTTGAACTAGGAGAAAAATATCTAAAGATCAAGAAGAGATTTGTCTAATTTCAAGGATTGAACCTAAATAAGTAAGTGAAGCTTGCAATGATGAAAACTGGGTCAAAGCAATGGAAGAGGAATTGATGCAAATTGAAAAGAATCACACATGGGATCTAGTTCCCAGACCTGAGGACAAAAATGTGATTGGAACCAAATGGGTCTTCCGAAATAAACTGAATGAAGATGGCGAGGTAGTAAGGAATAAGGCAAGGTTGGTATGTAAAGGCTACTCTCAACTGGAAGGAATTGATTTTGAAGAAACTTTTTCCCCAGTGGCAAGGATAGAGGTAGTTAGATTATTTCTTGCATTTACTACCTTCAAAGATTTTAAAGTATATCAAATGTATGTGAAATCAAAATTTCTGAATGGAGATTTGGAGGAAGAAGTCTACATTGAGAAACCAGAAGGATTTTAGTTGTCTGATTAGGGAGATATGGTTTATAGATTGAGAAAAGCCTTGTATGGACTCAAGCATGCTCCAAGAGCCTGGTATGCCAGATTGGATAAGCATTTGCTTAAGCTAGGATTTAGCAAAGGTATTGCTGATAGTAATCTCTACTTCAAAATTGATTATGAGGACATTCTAATTGTTGATGTTTTTGTTGATGATATCATTTTTGGTGGAAATGAATGCATGTGTAAAGCTTTTGTTGATTAGATGAAAAGTAAGTTTGGGATGTCAATGTTTAGTTAGATGAATTTCTTCCTAGGTCCACAAATTGTTCAATCAGATAAAGGTACCTTTATATCTCAATCCAAGTATGTAAAAGAATTGTTAAAGAAATTTGGAATGGAAGACTCAAAGCCAGTAGGTACACCTATGGTAACTGGCTGCATACTAAGCAAAGATGACAACTCTCCCAAGGCAAGTCAAAAAAGATATAGATCAATGATTGGAGGACTGCTTTATCTAACTTAGACTAGACCTGACATCATGAATGCAGTTGGACTTGTTGCCAAAATTCAAGTTGATCCAAAAGAATCCCATGTTATGGCAGTTAAAAGAATTTTTAGATATCTCAAGGGGACAATTGATCTGTGGTATCCAAAGGACAATAACTTCACTCTTCATGCATATACAGATGCTAATAGGACAGGAGATGTGGATGACAGAAAAAGTACAAGTGGTGGTTCATTCTTCTTGGGGAGAAGATTGGTCTCTTAGATAAGCAAAAAGCAAGAGGCAATATATTTGTCTACTACAGAAGTAGAGTACATAGCAGTAACAAATAATTGCACTCAAGTTTTGTGGATGAAGCAAATGTTGAAGGACATCAGAATTGTGTTTGAGGAGCCAGTCACAATTTTCTATGATAATTCTAGTGCAATAAGCATCTCAAAGAATCCGGTATTACATTCAAAGACAAAGCATATATCTATCAAGTTTCATTTCCTGAGAGAGAAAGTAAATGGGAATGAAGTCAAGTTGGAGTTTGTGCCTTCCAAAGATCAGATTGTAGACATCTTCACTAAGCCTCTTCCCAAGGATACTTTTGAGTATCTCAGAGAGGAGTTAGGGGTTATTACCCCTCCTAAGCAGAACTGAGATGCACTTAGGTGCATCAGTTCGGTGGAATTCACATTCATATCTTGTGATCCAAATTGATGTTAAGAAGGTACTACTCAAAGGGGGAGTAGTCAATATACAAATTTTAGGATCAATCTGAAGCAAAAAGGGAGAAAAGATAGCAAATATGTGCCATTTGCCATTGATGTCAAAGGGGGAGAGAAGTCATGTGCAAAACTAGTTGTTGATGTAAGGGGGACCAGTAAAGAAAGTAGTTATAGAAGTGAGAAGAGAAAGGGTTGTTATATGGAGCCTAATTAGACTCGGAGGTTAATTTTTCCCCACTTTTATCGGCACAGTTTCTGTTAGACTTAGGGCAAACAATTGAGAGGGGGGGTGAATCCGTTGTTTAAAACTTTCTTCTAATTTGATCACTTAAATCCTTTTCTTAATTCAGCAGCATAATAATAAATCAATCATAGAAACATAATGCAACAATTCAAGAGCAGAAACACATTAACACATATGACACCAAGATTTTGACATGGAAAACCTGGTTAAGGGAAAAACCACAGGGTGACTAACCCAAGATTGTATTCTCTGTTAGAAGAATAGAAAGAACAAAATGGCACATGCCAATTAGGGCTCACTGCCCAAGCACACTGCTCACAAGAGGCTCACTGCCTACAAGAGACACACTGTCTACAGAATGATAAGTATCACATACTTGAACTGAAGAATAGCATCTTCACCATGCTTGAGTCAGTTCCATTTAGGATCAATACCTCTACTCTGCCTTTCACTCTGTTACTCTCTACCACACTCTCATTGCCACATAACCCCCATGAAATGACTTTACAATTTCTTATTTATACAAGACATCAACTTAGGAATTATCATCCAAGCTGGCATACATTACAAAGCAAGTACATAAATACAACATGACTTATTACAAAAAGACTTCACGCAGATCAACACACTATTGGCTACACAAATCTGAGACTTCAATATTTATTTGGGAACACTCCATTCTTCACAGGACACCTTCTAGATCATCTGCAGGATGTGTAACTCATCCGATCGGCCAGACTTAAGAAGAACATCATCATCCAGAAGTAAATCTTTAATTACGAGCTCAATTTTCAATGTGGACCATCAACATGAACTGGACACAATCCAAAGACGTCCACAAGCTTGCCTGAGACATCAAGAACATCCACACTACTTCTTACTGAAATCATTCTCTCCATGATCTGGAACCTCAAGAACACAGTCTGTCATCACTGTCATATTGGAATAGATGCTTGAGGACCTCCAGACCACAAACCAATTGAGTTGTCACTTCGCATTAACTTCCTAAACACTCCACCAAATCTGCAGAATAGGATATTGCATTTCTGGATCTCACCAGACCTATCTGTATCACTCTGTCAGCTTTGAACATCGGCCAGAACCGGTTTTACTTAAGTGGCCATAACTTCTTTAGATCTTCATGTGGACCTCTAAAATCTTTACTGGATCATCTTAAGACGTATATCTACAAACCCTTTGAAGCGCATCCTCTTATCTTCATCTTAGCAGGAATCTTTACCTCACTGTCTTCATTATTCTTCTCTGTTCTTGATTAAGACTAATTTTCTCAATATCCTTAGCACATAGATCATCCAATCCTTATCATTAATGCAATAGGAGTATGTTGACAACAATGACAACACTAGTTAGGCCCATACTTGCAACAGTTTCCCCTCAAATTATTTAACAAGGGTTTTGGGGGAAGCACCCCCAAGATGGGGTCAAGGGGCAGTGCCCTTTGCGGGGTCTAGGGGTAGCGCCCCTAGCATGCTCCCTGTCACGATACAGGGCGGGGTCGAGGGGTAGTACCCTAGTAGGGGATCGGGGGTAGCACCCCTGAAACCTCAAATGACTTTTATTATTTTATAAAGGCATTGGGAGTTATTTTTTTATTGGCCAACATAAAAAAACCCTATTTTGTAACTGACATAAGTCTTGATAAAAATGACTAAGGGTTAGGGTTTCCATTGATATTGTATTTGTAGCATTTACAGTGGTATTGAGTTGCAAGGATTGCTAGTTGTAATTGGTTTGATTTGTTGGATAATAATATTGGACTCTCTATTGGTGGATGTAGCCAAAGTTTGGGTGAACCACATTAAAAATTATCTCTTGTTGTTATTATTTTTGTGTATTTTTCATTCCTCTGTTTAATCTTTATTTGCATTTAATTAATATTTTCTGCATGCACTTCCTAACACTATCAATCTCCTCAGTCATCAATCCAACAATGTCTGTAATACTCTCTACTCCAACACAACCATATTACAATATATTTACAAAGGGGTTGCCTTCTAGGGTAAAAAAGATAACATAAGCTCTGCCATCATATATGTGGCCTAATGATGAACGTTCTAGATTTACAATGGAAATTTATAAAACAAATGTGGCTTTCATGGGTGTTACCCCCGACCCTCACTAGGGGGATGGTCCCCTCGGACCGTACAGGGGGGTACCCCCTTAGATAACCTACATCTATTAGGTACCGGGATCAAACATGCGGCTAAAACAAGATCGCTACTTGGTGAATACTTCTTCCCTTATGGATGATTTACAAACAATATTAGGAGTAATTAATTACATAGGATTTACAAGGTTCATGGAACCTTAATCCTAACATTCTCCCACTTGACATCATACATTGTAAATACATCCATAGGAAAACGTAAATAACTAAGCACTAGGAACAAGGCCCATGGCCTTCCTGCACCATGTAAATTTTTATGTGCTCATAGGTTTAGTAAGTGAATTTGTAACATTCTCTTATGTGTCAACCTTCTTTAGCTCAATCTTACCATTAGAAATCATTTCATGAAAAAAATGGTATTAAACATCCACATGCTTAGTCCGTGCAAATACATGGGGTTCTTGGCTAAACATAATGCACTTTGGCTATCAAAACCAATCTGAATAATCATGCAATCAAAACCAATACCTATACACAATCTCCAAAACCAAACTGCCTACTTAGAGACATGAGTAGAAACCATATACTCTACTTTAGTGGAGGATATAGTAATGGTGGACTACCTTTTACTCATCCAACTCATAGCTCCTCTAAACAAAGTAAACACATAGCCATTAGTGGACCTTCGACTATCCAATTCACTTGGCCAATCTGCATAAAAATCCTTATATTTCCAATGTCTTATCCACACTCTTAGTACTAGAATAAACCAAACAATATTCACAAGTACCACACAAATATCTTAACACCCTTTTTACAAAATTCCAATGCTGTCTGCCACGGTTAGACATAAACCTACACAAAACTCCCACTGCTTGGGCAATATATGGTCTAGTGCAAACCATTGCATACATCAATCTTCCTACAAAACTATCATATGGCACATCAGACATATCCTCTAAATCATCTTCATTCTTAAGACACATATCTAATGAAATCTTAGTAACAACCAGTAAAAGAATTCTAACTAGATTGGAATCTTTCATGCCAAATTTGTACAAAATAGTGTTATGTATGAAAAGTGGGAAGATGGTAGATAGTGTTAAGATCTATCAAATCAAACCCTCCTTTCACACTAACATTCAAGGACAACAACTGAGCCAAGTCACTACAGGTTGGTGTACTCAAGAATGATATGGAAAGATTGATTAGATTGAGAGATTCGTCAAACCCTAATTTAAATAAGTCTCAAACCCTAATTAGAATGCAATTGGGTACATACATACATAATGCTATAGATCACTAGACATGAAGACACTTAGGAAGGATCAGAAACATACCGAAAGTTGGATTTTTAGAATTTAAAACTTTGTCAATGAGGACTCAGCTATAGGTTGGTGTACTCAAGAATGATATGGAAAGATTGATTAGATTGAGAGATTCGTCAAACCCTAATTTAAATAAGTCTCAAACCCTAATTAGAATGCAATTGGGTACATACATACATAATGCTATAGATCACTAGACATGAAGACACTTAGGAAGGATCAAAAACATACTGAAAGTTGGATTTTTAGAATTTAAAACTTTGTGGACTACGAGGCAGGAACCCAAGTATGATAGGGCAATATTTTTGCAGATCTAGAGTAGTGAGCAGTGTCAGACTGTAACCTATTCTTGAGTTTGGGGAAATCTTGTTGGGAGGACTACAAGGTGGGCACCCTAGTCCAGTAGGGTCAAATATCAACAATTTTTCTCTAGATCCTAAATCTTTATCCTCAGAATTGCTTCTCTACACCTACACTTCTCCAAATCCTACACCTATAACGTGCAATCACAAGAGAGGGGTTTGGGGGTTGTGGTGTTTAGGAGATTGCCTCGGTCAAGGCCCAAAATGACATTCAAGTTGTCACGACCCCTAATTTAATTAATTAAATTTAAATATATTAATGTTTTGATGAGCATCAACTAATTCTGACCCATGTATGTGGTAGGAAAATTTTCTCAACGGAGAGAGAGTATCATCGAGCAGGGGGCGTCTAGCCGACTGATGTTGACTGGTGGTGAAGGGAATCTGTACACACCACATAGTTTCAAATAGGTTAAATTGCATCAATATAAATGTGTGCAAAAAAATAATTTCAAAATTAGATTAGACTAAAATTACTAATTGCGTTGCATTGCCATTTATGCTTTTCTAGCTTTAAAAAAAAATTCAATTAGAAATATTAAATATATGTTCTAGTTAAAATATTTATTTTAAGGTTTACATTCTTTTATCCTTAATGGATACTGCCAAGTTGGAAAGATAGAAATAAAGCAAAGGAAGAGAAAGGAAACTAGGAATAGAAAAAGAAAAACATTTTAGAATAAAAACAACCATAAAGCAAGGAAAAACCAAAAAGCATGGATAAGGAAAAATCAAAGGATAAAATCCCATTAGGGTATTAAATTGGAGGAGACTCCTTAATGGACAAACTTAAATCAATCCTGGAGAGTTTTTTTTGGTAGGGTACTTTGTGTGAAGCTGGGGTTAAGAATTTCTTGCTTAATGTTTTTCATGGTGGTAATTGCCATCCTAAGATGAAAATGGTTATAGATGACCAACTGAAGGTTTAGGGGGAAAAGAAAAGAAGAAACAGACCTAGAAGGACAGGAGGGGAGAACTCCGTAGCAGCAGCAAATAGGGAATTGTTGTCGGTAAAGAATAGGTTCATTTCCTTCTCATAGTAAATTGTTGGGCGAATAGCTTCATAAATATTTACTTTTATACCAGAATTGCTTTCTGTTCCATTGCTTCTCAAATTGAGAATCTATACCTATCGCACCTAGGTCAAATATCCTTTTTGCTATGAATTGATCTTATTTATGTGTTGTTGAAATTATGCATAAGCTCATTAACTGAAAATAAAGCGAAAATGTGTGTCAAAATTTTGAGGATATTGATTACATCAAAGTGAGTCGAAACATTACTCAATGATTCGAACCTTTTATCCAGGGACTTCTTTATTAAATTGCAATTCGAGTAAGCTACATCATTCTTCTTTGTGGAAATGCGAGTTGGTGGTAGTTATAATTTAGTTTTGACAGTTCTTTTTGTATACTATCCACCAAGTCATAGGGGATTCGTAAATCCATGTAAGTTATGATATATATAAATCTAGGTATTTAGGAGTATTGAGTACTTGCAGGGGCACGTATTTGGGAACTGGATAAGATGTCAAGGAAACATAATGATTAATATGGCATTCCCATCTCTCTTAGTAAGTAAATCTATATTGTTCTTTCATCAAGGTCTAATGTTTCATGGTTGTAAATTATATACTTTCACATCCAATTAGAATGCCAATTTATGGCTGGAATAAATATCAGATTGTGATGCCCTTCGTGGCAAGGAAATTATATTTAGATTGGATTAGTAGAGGCACTTCCTAATGATAGCAGGTAAACAAAAGGAGTCTAAGAACCATGAATGATAGCGGGTAACAATGTAGAATTACAAACTTAAACACCATGATGAGGCAATCAAAAATGAGTTTTTGTATGGTGGATCATATGGATTTGCATGGTCGCTCTATTCGTTTTGGCATGTGTAAGATTCTTGTACCTTGATAAACCCCTCTAGCTCATGCTTTGAATTCCTGTGAAGCTTCTTTCCAGATGCCTACAGAAAATGTGTGTTTATAATTGATATCCTATAGGCTTTGCCTTCTAGATCACAAAAAAATCTATCTACCTTTCTATTTTACACTATTCTACACTATTCATGGGGTGATCAATTATTGAGAGAAATTTCCACCATGTACGTAGATTGTCCTGGATGGCAAGTTGAAATCATAGGAGTAAGTGCCAAGTCTTTGGCCAATAAAGAAGATAATGTCATCTAAGTTTGAAGTCGAAAGGTTGTTGAGTGATAGCCATAAAGCTGAGTCACTTTTCTTGTGTTATCATTTTCCGACCCTCCCTAGGATACTTTTGAGCTTTTTCCTTGATGTTACTATTGGACAATGATTACTTAATCTTTTCTTCAAGATAGTAATTTTAATATTTGTAGGTTCAATCTAGTATATCTTCTAGCTTGTATGAAGTATTAATATGATGTATGTTTTATAAGGAATAGAATGTAATTTTGTGTATTGTGATAAAGGAAAATTTAAGTAGTAAAGAGATAATTTTATGGTTTTGTAAGAATGTGATATACTAATTGTAGGATTGATTGTTACTCTTTTGCCTTAGGATTTATAATAACCTATGTATTACTTATTTTTATTCAAGAAAAGTATAAGTCTATTTAATGTATGCAGAGCATTAATGTTATCTTAATAATAGAAATGGATGTTTCAATAAACAATTTTCACCTCCTTGGTTAATGACTTAAATTTAAACCGTTTCTATCTGTTTGGGGTTTGAGATTATTGTTTCCATCTATGTCATTAGAACTTGGTTGATAACACTTCCTAATTGGGTTCCCTCTTGGCTAGATACATTTTCTTATAAACCCTTTTTGGATGACAAACTTTAGTCGTTCGTGTCGATGACTTTACTTAATCAAATTCTTAAATTATGAGCATAGTTTATGTGGTGAGTAATTGATATTCAGACTCAAAGACATTACTTAAACCAAATTCATTGCTAATGATTAAGTTAGGATTATGTACTTGGTAAATGGATGAACACATGATTAGATCAAGATTGTTGATGAGTCCATGTCTTCTATGTGAGTAAGTAAGTTTGAATGGGAAGATACTTTACGACTCTGTCTGCCTCTTTGAGTGATCTATTTTTTATTGGCCTCTAAAAATGTAAAATGGTTGATTATATGATATATACCTTCTTGCCTCCTTAAGTTATAGTTTTGCGAATGTATCTTTGAAAATTGTGTAATTTTAAGAATAGCACCAGATTCCTTCACCTAAGTCATCTTTAGTTTGCTAGACCCCTCATGATGGGTTGGGCTTCCCACTAGGGAAGCACAGGGAAACTTTATGTTTCATGGCTAGGTGGATATCGCCACGATGATGCTCTCTCTCTCAAGATGGGCAGGACAGATACATATTGATATGATATATAAATATTGTTGTGCAAGCCTACAAGGCTAAATATTGTAAAGGCTTAGTCCTATTTTATTATGTTATTGGCTCATTGATGTATGTAACCTTAATTAGATAAACTGATGAAAGTATTTCACAAGCTGAGTTGTTATGGAAAAGTATTTAATTATTTCCCTCTTTTCGTACCATTTTATGAGAGCATAATTATTCTATTCTATTGACTATTTTTGGATTGGATTGCTTTTCATTGGTTACTTTAGTAAGTGGGATTGGTGGACCTTACATTTGGTATCAGAGCATTCTAGGTTCGACACTTAGGCCTTGAGTCTTCTACGTTTAGGTTGCATTATAGTATGTGACCTTGTGGTATTGAATAGAGAACCCTAGTTATGGGTCAAGGATGCTTTAATGAGTTGGTGATTCTTACTTGGTTCAGTTGGAAGTTTAGATGTAGTTAAATTATTTGGAGACCTCTAGGGGTGTGAGCCTCCTTTGCCTTAGTCACATTTTCATAGGACTTGCTAGTAAGCAAAATGGTGATTATTTGAAGTGAGCCAAGATGGCTAATGTGTGGTGACAACCATTAATGATGATATGAAATAAAAGTGAATTGATAAGAGAAATATATTGAGAAGAGAGATTTCTCTGATGACATCAAGGATGAATAAGATACACTAGAAGAAGGAAGGAGGAAATTTTGATTAAAGGAAGAAGGAAAATCAACTGTGAAATAAATAAAGTTAATAACAATGGATAAATATTGGGTGAACCTTCTCAAAGGAAGGAAACCTAAGATGGATGAAGGAATGTTTGTAAAAGTACTAGGCTTGGGCAAGTTGATTGTTGAGAAACAACTTATTTTCAGGATATGGATCTAGTAGAATCCACAAGGTCTTTCAAAATCACAAGGTTCAGATGTCTTAAGAATTCTCATTGGTAGTAGCTCGATCTGTCTAATAGACAAAGTAGAAGTGATTAATGTGGTGAGTCATGTATGCTTGATTATTATTAGTGATATGTACTTTTCTTGTGCAATAATGCACTTCTCTTACTTTGTGCAACTGTCACATCGGAAAAGAGTGATTGTATTCATATTATAGCAAAAAAATTTCCTTAATTACACTTATATTTATACTTGAACGAAAAATGTTCTCGATACCTATACTAATACGACGGGTGTATATTATTATTATCCTTGTGTAAGTGATGCACTAGGGTAAGTTATTGATTCCTTTGTGTGGATAAAACACTCAAGTAATGATTACATTCCAAATTTATGTGTGGGATACACTTTTTGTACTCATTGTGTTTATTGGATTGAGTAATGATCGCTATAACTATACTACTGTAATTCATGCATATTTAATATTTTGTGTGAGTAATGCACTTATGCAAGAGATGCACTTCCCATATTTATAGAATACAAACTTGAGTGAGTAATGCTCATTATATGCAATGCATATACCTTATTTTGTGCGAGTGAAGCACTACATGTGAGTTATATATTATACCTTGTGCGAGTTATGCACCAGGGATTCATGCATTCTTATTATTCATTCTATGTGCACTTGTGCATGTAAGCACTATCATATCTGATTTATATTTATGTAAATGAAATAGATTACTTTTGTTGAATGTGTTGTATGTGATAAGCTTTAAGCTTACCTTCTGGGATAGGATGCCCAATGTGGGTTAACAGAGAAGGTGATCTTCTTTTTCAAGATCAACCACTTTTTGTATTATGCTTTGGCCAAAGCTATGTTGTACCATTGAAATAGATGGATAATGAATAACTAGTTTCTATGTTATATGTTTCTCTGCCACATCCTGTATGCAAGAAATATGTCCATTCTAGTGTTGAATGCATATAAGGCATCAGGCATGCATCAAGAGTTTCCCTCCTACCCTTTTGATAAAGGTCTCTAGGCACCTCATGTAGGACCAGGTATTCTTCGAGTTAGGGAGAACCCTGGGGAAGTGTGTGTTCATGGTTGGGTGGAAAAAGCACCTTAATCTTGTTTTTGATTTTTGGCTTGCAGATGACTTGTGGGTTATGGTAGTTACAAATAGATTTTACAAATGAATCCCTTTAGATAATTTAGAAAATGGATGTAACATGGATTTGTACTTCATTCTATGGGAATTATGATTGCATTTGATCAATAGTAGAAATTGTACATTTTGAATATTTTTATCAATAGGAAGTTTCTTCTTTATAATATAGATTAAGATTTACTTTATTGATAAATGGGTGTATCATTATTGAAATTATGATGAACTTCTTATGTTAACCTTCTAATCATGTAATGATATTTTTACATGATGAAAACCTATAATCTTATCTTTTATGAAGACCTTGTTGTAAAAATTGAGATGTTTTTGTTGTTGAGATTTTTGATTTGCCAATGATGATAGCAAGTACTATGGGATGCTTGTTTGTCATCATAAGGGCATTTGCTTTGAAGTCTTGTGTGAGTAGGCATGCTGACAAAATGAACATAATTATTTTATTTCTTTATGTAGATGTCTGGAGATATGAATGATATTTGATTAAGCTATGAAAGATTGTACAAAAGCTATAGAAACAAAGTTAATTGATGAAGTCAAGACCTGCTAACAATGTGTGCAAGTGAATGAATATTAGACACAGGTTATAAACAACCAGGTGCGTTGAGAAACAATACATTGTCAGGTGGACTAATTTTGACATTGAGGTAAAACAGAATTAAGAGGTATGAAATTTTATCTTCAATTAAGTTGATTTAATCATCGGGATGATGATTCTTTAAGGGGAGAAGGATGTCATGACCCCTAATTTCATTAATTAAATTTAAATAGATTAATGTTTTGATGAGCATCGACTAATTCCGACCCATGTATGTGGCAGGAAAATTTTATCAAAGGACAGAGTATCATCGAGGAGGGGGCATCTAGCCGACTGAAGGTGATTGGTGGTGAAGTGGTGCAGGAGCACCAAGATATCTATGTCTTGTTTTGATCTTCAAGTTTGTTTTGTTTTGTTCAATAAGGTCCTAGAGACCATTCAAATGATGTAATAAGGTTGAGATGTCATATTGTAAAGGACTTTGTCCAAAACCATCTATTGCTGTCATAACACCATGGAGGATAGTCATGTAAGTCTTCTTGTTTTGTGAGCATTGTCAAGACATGGAAAGAAGTTTAGAATTCTATCAAGAAGTCTAGAAGGATGTCAAGAGGTTTAGTGCCTTGTTCAAGGCCTAACTACTTTGTATTTTTGTTTGAAGGCATTGTTATACATAACCCATTCACTGTTGTCCAAAAAGAGACAGTTGCAAAGACAGTTCAGTGGTTTCAAACCTTTCATCAAACTTAACTACCTTGACAACCAATTTAAATTGTTGGGAAGGCTTCATAAAAGAACTTCTTATTCATTGTAAGGGAAGAGAATCATAGAGAAGACATTGGAGTTGGAAAAATAATAACAAACAACAAGTTTTTTGCTTTTCTGAGTTAGTTCGCTATTTTCTGGCCGTACCTTACCCTATACGGATGTGTCATGGAGTCTAAGTTGTTTGTTGGTGTAGCATGATGGATTAGATTTCAAACAAGCTTAGTTGGAGGTCTTGACACCACTCATAAGGATAGATATAACCTTTACTCTCAGACTGCTCCTTGAAGACTATTTTTTCTAAATTTATATGCTGCTACAGGCCGTACTACTATAAGGTACAGGACTGTCATTTCTTAATCATGTTTTGTTTTGATGCTACTCTGAGTTGCCTATCATTTGAATGTAGTTTGGAATCTTCACAACAATATTAAGAGGAGTTATAAGTCTTCATTCTAAATCTGATTGTAAAACCCTCCTCTAGGGTTCTTGGTAGCAAATATGCATTCCTCTGCCATTCCATTGATTTACTCCACTTATGGTCAGTGGAATGGATGTTGTTAGGGTTGTACTATCATATTCTAGTGGTTTTTGGCAGAAAAACTTGATGAGGAGGAGTTTGCATTGAGAAACCTAACAAAACCATGTGTTAGGTGTAGTTTTAAGACACATTGAAGGAACCTAAGGTGTGATTTTGGAAACAATAGTTAGTATAAACCTAAAACCCACAAAATCTCTTATTTTGGCATGTACTCTAGATGTCCAAACCATTGGTGGAGTTTTGGAATTGTATTTGGGGGTACTTGATTCACAAAATAGGCCTATTTGGGGCTAAAAACCACTAGGAGGGTTATTGGTTAGGGCATACTTTGCAAAACAACCCAGACCCATTCTGGAGTATGTTGTGGGGAAGCATAAAGGGTATCTTCCAATTGTCTGAGATTTGTATTTGGGTGTCTGTATAAGAAGATATTAGAACTATTCTCTGTATTTAGGGCTACAAGCTATTTTTAAAGTTTGTGAAGGAACCACTAGTTTGAAGTTTGATCCACCTTTGCAAATGGATGGGATAGGGTCTAGTACATGTCTAAACACCATTTCCAAGAAGAATTCAAGATCTTTAAATGTTGTTCCCACTTTTCCATGAATATCCTTGTTTTGGGGCTTTTGGGGTGAATAGAACCTGGTTTTGTTTGTCCTTCTTCTTGTATCCAATTTGCCACTATACCATAGTGGTATCAGAGCCATAAAAGGTTATGTTGTTGGCCTGGTATATGTCAGCAGAGGAGAGTCAAGGAGAGGCTAGCAATATGCCTCCAAAGGGTATGACCACCAAAGTGGTCAAGAAGTTCAAGGAGATGGAAGAGAAGATCAAGACTGGAGTCAAGGAAGCACTCCAAGCAGAGTTGAAGGCATTGAGGATAGATGAAGGTTTAGATAAAGAGGAAGAGAAAGAGGAAGAAGAAGAAGATCAAGAAGAGGTAGAGGTACCGATTGATCAAAGACATTTCCTTGAAGCCATCAAGGCAATTGGCAAGGATCCTTCAGAGGCTAAGATGGAGATTCCCATGTTTAGTGGGGAGATGAATGTTGATGAAGTCATGGAGTGGATTGAGGCTTTAAACAACTACTTTGAATACAAGGAAGTTCCTAAAAGTAAGAGGGTTAAGTTTGCAAAAACTAAACTCAAAGGTACTGCCCTTACATGGTGGAACTACACTCAAGGAGAGAGGGTAAAGAATGGGAAGAGTATGATCTCTTCATGGAGTAGAATGTTGGAGAGGATCAAGTCCCAATTCCTTCCATTAGACTATGAGGTGCAGATCTATAAGAGGATGCAAAATCTCAAGCAAAGAGATTTGGATGTGGCTACTTACACTGACGAGTTTCACAAATACACTCTTCGTTGTGGGTACATGGAGGATGAAAAAGCCAAGTTGGCAAGGTATCTAAATGGTTTGAGGTTAAATATTCAAGATGAAATCAGTTTATTGACCCCTGAAACCATGGAGAAGTGCTTTCAAGTGGCACTAAGGGCTAAAGAGAATTTGAGGAGGAAAGGTGAGAAGCAAAGTAGAGGAAGAGGTGGCATAAATTTCAGAGGTAGGGGCAGTTTTGGGGGCAAAAATCAGTCCCAAAGAAGCCAAGGGGAATCTAGTTCCCAAGAGCAAAGTGGAGAATCCAGTCCTAGGGGAGGCTTTAGGGGAAGAAGGCCTAATGGGAGAGGTAGATTTGGTGGACCAGGAAGAGGTCCTAATGTCTTCATGGGAAGGTGCTATAATTGCAACCAAGTGGGACATACAGCCTTCAAGTGTCCTGAAAAGCAAGCCTCAAGCTCTCATGGAGGAGAGAGAAGGAACCAATTGATCCAAGAGGAAGATTGCCAAAGTGTCAACTATCCAATTGGAAGGGCAGCCCTAGTCCATGAAGGAGAAAGTTTGATGATGAGAAGAACCATGTTGGAGGTGCCTCAAACTCAAGAGCCCCCTCAAAGGAAGACATTGTTTAGGACAACATGCAAGGCCTATGGTAAGATTTGTAAGGTAATTGTTCACTTAGGCTCAACTGAAAATTTGGTTTCCATTGAAATGGTAGACAAATTGAAATTGAAAAGGCTTCCTCATGTTAGTCCTTATAAAGTATCATGGTTGAATAAAGGGCAACAAGTTTTGGTAGATGAATAATCATGGGTTGAATTTGAGATAGGAGAATATAAGGACAAAATTTTATGTGATGTGATTCCTATGGATGCTTGTCATTTGTTGTTAGGACTCCCATGGCAATATGATGTTCAATCACAACATGATGGTAAAACTAATTCTTTCATCCTAACTAAGAATGGTATAAAGTATAGAATGGATCCATTGCCTAATGAGCATGTAGAAAAGAATGTTGGGTCAAGTGTCATGATTGTGAGTGGGAAAGAGTTTCTAGATGTCCTTAAGGAGGAAGGAACCCAAGGGCATGCTCTAATTTTGAAGCCTACAAACAATCCTAGTTTGCATGATCCTAGTAACGAAGAAGTTCCCTATGAGGTGCAACAATTTCTAGAGAAGTATACGGGGATTATGGTAGAAGAAATACCTAATGAGTTGCCATCTATTAGGGACATAAGCCATCAAATTGACTTCATACCAGGATCTAATTTTCCAAACAAAGCAGCCTACAAGATGACACCTTCACAAAATGAAGAGATTACTAAGCAAGTACAAGAATTGTTGGATAAGGGAATGGTGAGAAAGAGTCTTAGCCCATGTGCTGTCCTAACAGTCCTAGCCCCTAAAAAGGATGGTAAATGGAGGTTGTGCACAGATTCTAGAGCCATTAATAAGATTACCATAAGATATAGGTTCCCTATGCCAAGGATTGAGGACCTAATGGACTATTTGGGTGGGGCTAGATACTTTTCTAAGATATACCTTAAGAGTCGGTATCATCAAATTAGAATCAAACAAGGGGATGAATGGAAGACAACATTCAAAACAAATGAGGGTCTTTATGAGTGGTTGGTGATGCCATTTGGTCTATCTAATGCTCCAAGTACTTTTATACGTCTCATGAATGAAGTGTTGAGAGATTTCATTAGCAAATTTGTTGTGGTATATTTGGATGACATTCTTGTTTTTAGTAGGACTAAGGAGGAGCATTTGCAACATTTGGATCAGGTTTTGAGGAAGTTGCATGATGAACAATTGATGATCGACATGGAAAATAGTGTCTTCATGAAGGAAGAACTCACCTATCTTGGTTTTGTGATTTCACAGGGTGGTTTGAAGATGGATCCAACAAAGGTAGAAGCCATTTTGTCATGGCCAACTCCAAAAACAACAGGTGATGTGAAAAGTTTTCATGGTTTGACAACATTTTATAGGAAATTTATAAGGGGTTTCAGTCATATTTGTGCACCAATTTTGGATACCATCAAAGGGGGGCAAAAATGTAAGTTTTTGTGGACAAAGGTAGCCAATGATTCTTTTGAAATTCTAAAACAAAAGGTAGCACAATAACCCCTACTTGTTTTGCCCGATTTTAATAAGTTTTTTGTGGTAGAATATGATTCTAGCAATCTTGCTATAGGGGCTGTCCTAAGTCAAGAGGGCATGCCTGTTGCTTTCTTTAGTGAAAAATTGAATGATGCTAAGAGAAAGTACTCTACTTATGATTTGGAATTGTATGCAATGGTGTAAGCCTTAAAAAAATGGAGGCACTATCTTTTGCCAAAAGAATTTATTGTTTATACTGACAACCATGCACTTAGTTTTCTGAATTCTCAGGAGAAACTCAATCATAGGCATATAAAATGGGTTGAGCAACTCCAAGCCTATACCTTTTCAATGAAACACAAGAAGGGGTAGGCTAACAAGTTGGTAGATGCATTGAGTAGGAGGGTGTGTATGGTTCAAGAAATTCAGTTGCAAAGTGTAGGGGTTGATGCTCTCAAGCATATGTATCAGGATGATGAAGATTTTAGGGAGGTATATGAAGTTTGTTCACAATTTTTAGACTCTTATCATTCTGATTTTTCTGAGTTTTTGTTGCAGCAGGGGTTGTTGTTCAAAGGAAGCCAACTATGTGTTCCTAAATGTTCCATGAGGGAGAACATCATAAAGGAAAAACATTGTGGTAGACTAGGAGGTCATTTTGGATTGGATAAAACATTGGATCAGGTGAAGAGGTTTTATTTTTGGCCTAAAATGCAATCATATATCAGAAAATTTGTTGAATGTTGTAGTATTTGTCAAAGGGAAAAGGGTACTTCATCTAATGCTGGTCTATATCAGCCACTTCCTATTCCTCATAGGCCATGGGAAAGTATTAGCATGGATTTTGTGTTGGGTCTACCTAGGACTCAAAGGGACTTTGACAGTATATTTGTTGTGGCGGATAGATTCAGTAAGATGGCTCTGTGATAGGTGAAAGTCAGGTTTAGAAGATCAGACATAGTCATGAAAACCCTAACCCTACCATCATCAAGGAATCTAATCTAAATGAAATCAAAGGATAATGCAATTCAAGCATAACATCACCTAGACCGTGCGATTCCCTGTTTGAGAGATGTGGACTGCTTCTTCAACAATGAACAATTGCAAAGCTGAACGCTGCCATGATAGATGATAAAAAGCTCAAATGAATGCTCAAATGCTCAAGATGATAATGTAGGTGCTATATGATTGCTAGATGTCTCATATGGAATGAGAGGGTGTTTATATAGAACTCAACCAAGATCAATCGACGGTGGAGATTCAAAGGCTATATGAATGGCTAGGATTGAAAGATACTAAATTTAGGTCCCATTAGTTGTGCATGTGAAGGATATGAATGAAAGTTGTATAACAACACATGATTGACTGGACAAGTGTTGGAATATGGTGAAAGTTGAGGACTTAATTCAAATAAAATATTTGAATTAGTTGGAATATGGTGAAAGTTGAGGACTTAATTCAAATAAAATATTTGAATTAGTTTGAATATGAGTTGGATATTAATTAAATAAATTAAATTTATTTAATTAATAGGATAAATGAATAAAATGGGATAAGATATGATGTGGAAATTAATTAAATAAATAAAATTTATTTAATTAATTGGCTAAGTAGGATGAGAATGGGATTTTAATTAAATAAATAAAATTTATTTAATTAATTGGCTTATGAATAAATAATTTAACAAGGTGTTGCTAGACATGGACAAATTTTGGTGTCTACATTTTGCCCCTTTTTGATACAATGTTTGATAGAGCGTTGTGTCAAAGAAGATACGTTATGCGTTCGATAAACAAGTTATGCCCCAGTGTAACTGGTAGGTGATGCCCCCTCGAGAGGTAAGCCAGGCTAACCAGGAAGGGCTGGGTTAGCTCTCGATAGAAGAAAAGGCTAAAAAGAAGGAAGACATGAAGAAAATGGGGGTTGGGTGGGAGAAAATAGGCTATGGCATAGAAGAATTAGGGTTGTGAGAAGGGCTATAAGTAGGTTCTGCAATGGCAAATAGGCTCATTTGTGCTCATTTGTGCTTAGAAACTATAGAAATCTAGAGCTCCTGAGAGTGAGGGTTGCAGAGCTAGCAGGATGGTTATTCCACGCAGGGATCATCGTGCGGAGCAAGTGAGGACACATGGGCGACCAGAGGGAGCAGGCGCACCGGTATGTTTCAAAACTTTTCCCAAAAGCGTGTAATTAATAGCCTAAAAGCATAATTAATGCACACATGTCACCAAAAGCGACTAGGTGAGGAAATAGCAGTTTTAGGTCACTTATGTAGGAAAACACGGCACATACAGTAGGGTAGCTCGCTTATGGGCGCGGGGTAGTCGCATATGCAAAAAGTAGTCGCATCCTGTCAGTGGGAAAATATTGGCGAAAATGCGCACATGAATCAAAAACACTCGCTTATGGGTGGATAATCAGCGCATATAGTAGGTTAACTCGCTTATGAATAGAAAGGGCTCGCATAAGGTGAATAGCGAGCGTATAAAGCTAGAATGGTCACTAATTGTGATTTGGCTCGCTTACGGAGAGAAACTAGGTGCATATAGAATAAGGCGCGCGTATGAAGCAAGAATGAGCGCAAGGAAAAGTTTAGGTCGCTTATAGACAAAACAGATGCGCATGTGCAAAAGAGCTCGCATGTGGGCAAAATAGAAGTGCATAAGGAAAGGCTAGTCGCTAAGGAGCTAGGAAGAAGCGCATATGGTAAAGTGGAATGCTTATGGTAGGTGTAAGGTAGAATAGCAAATAGATAAGCAGATTTTGATATGGATGACTAACGGAATGGACTAACAAGGGTAAATGGATGATGCAGGATGTACTACCACCATTACTATCATGAGAGCCACATCCGAGAGATTTATGACTGGTGAGACGGTTAGATGCAGAGGAGCTACTGGTGTTAGAGATCCTGGGCTTGGAGCATGTATCTCGATTAGAGCCAGTTCAGGCACATCGGGGGCTGATGACAGCGATGGTGGAGCGACGGATGAGCGAGCATAGTTCATTCTTGTTACTGACAGGAGAGGCGACCATCACCTTAGAGGATGTGTTCCAGATTTTGAGGATTTTGATAGATGGGGAGCGTGTGGATTATGATCCAGATATGGGTCCAGCGGCATTCAGGAGATTATTTGGGACACCAGACATCAAAGCAGAGGGTTCAGAGATCCCGATGGTGAGGATGGAGGAGCTCTGTGACAGGTTACAACGGGTAGTAGTGGCTATCATTAGATGGCTAGTGGGTGATAGGAGAGCCAGAGGTTTTCCAGTAGGATGGGGGACAGTGATGGAGGGCATGTTTTCATATGGCATGAGATATGCATGGGCAGAGTGTGTGTTGGGACAGCTCTATCATTATTTACACGATTGCGCTTATATGTTTGGAGCGAGCATGTCGACAGGAGTGACAGTATTACATGTATGGGCATATGAGCACATTCCGGTTACGAGACCAGAGGGATGGGTGGCTAGAGTAGCAGGAGAGCCATTTGCGCGGATGTATAGAGGAGCTTTGACATATCGACAGCGCCGAGGTGTGGTATACTGGCGGAGGAGATTGGATGAGGTGGATAGATTTGTATGGAGGCCATGGCTAGGATGTGAGCATTGGGATGAGGAGGATGCAGAGCTTGTCTATGCTAGATAGGTGAGATACATTTTTGGACGCAACATGTATATTATAGAGTGCTATTTGCCAGAGAGAGCCTTGAGACAGTTCAGAGAGGCACAGGCAGTACCAGTAGGTGATGTCATTTTTGGGAGGACAAGACAGGAGGTATTTGATTGGGGTCCAGAGGTTGTGGTTGAGACAGCTTTGGCAGAGAGAGATGGATTACAGCCAGTAGCATGGTAGTGGGGACAGGATCATGCAAATCCAGGCACCTTACCAGAGTATGATGTACACTAGGTGACAGCTAGGCAGACTCAGTTGACACGAGATGGGGAGATTGGAGAGATTGGGATGAGAGACCAGTTTGGAGGAGACGACGACGGGCTCCACTAGCACAGGCTATTGTGCCAGTAGCACTAGGGATACAGATGCCAGAGCAGGTGCCAGGTTAGCCTGCTATATTAGCATAGCCTCAGGCACAGATTGTAGCAGGTGATGATGTTGGTATTCAGCAGCTGTGGAGATGGATTAGAGAGGAGAGGAGATGGAGGCAGCGGGCACAGATGAGGCTGAGGAGGGTGGAGATAGATAGATATCAGGCAGTGATTGGTCTGCGGCATGCGAGAGCACAGGCACAGACATATCAGGCTCAGCTACAGTTGAGAGCACAGGGGGGAGATGGACAGGATGACGGTGCTCTAGCTAGAGTGACTGGAGAGAGAGATGTGGCTAGACAGCATGAGGAGATGATGAGACTAGAGCGAGACACTGCGATACAACAGATGTAGGCTATGAGAGCAGAGAGGGATGGTCTGCAAGCTGAGAGAGATTGGGTAGTGCAGCAGCTACAGGGGATGACCAGTGAGCGAGACAGAGCAGCGGCTGCATTAGGGACTGATGGAGCTACAATGTACTTGGCTACACAGTTGACAGAGGTACAAGCAGAGCTTTAGAGAGTGCAGGGTGAGGCTGAGTATTACAGAGGCTTGTACTATGGAGCTGTGCCAGCAGAGCAGAGGCAGCCTAGTTTCAGGAGTAGGTTAGGGGCTTCGAGTTCACGGAGGTCAGGTGGATCTCGATCAGTAGCCTCAATGATGGGGCCACCGAGAGATGGAGGACTAGGTACAGGACCTAGTGGTGGTGGTGGTCAGGGCGAGGGAGTTGCCAGTAGTCACTAGGGCTACTTTTGTTTATATTGTATCATGAGGAGGCCTAGAGCTGATTTTGTACATTCAGTTTTTCAGGGCTCAACTTGTATTGTAGACACTTGGATTTTGACACCCATGTATATATATATATGGCAGTTTTGGTGATCTATATGATGTTGTAATGGTTCTTATGTTGATATTATGATGGTTATGCATGTTGTGTGTATACTTGTTATGGATTATATATGGATGTTTATGCAAATGTTAATGGATGGAAAATGTGTGAATATGTAAATGGTAATGATATGGATAGACTTATGCATATAGATAGATGGTAATGAAAGGATATATGATGGACTTATGTATGTCTAACACACTTGTTTTGCAGGAGCGGGAATATGGACAAAGGATGATGGAAATGATTGATCTTGGCTAAGTATGATGGAATAAATAGATAGAATGAATTAAATGGGTAGCTTTCAAGTAATTGCTCAGAATGAAAAGAAATGCAGTCCTTATGTTTGATATAGCATATGGATGTTATGCACCAGGGTATAAGAGACCAAGGTGTCGAGATATCCAATGCGCAACTAGCATGTTACAATCTTGTACGAACGCATGAGGTCAAGATGTTGAGCCAACATGCACAAGATATGAATAATAGCTAGTGGTGGACTTTGACGCTACAAGCAATGGTTTGAGCTTATCTCCACTACACATAATGATAGCTTGCTGGTTATATGTATGGAGTTAGTCTTAACATAGAATAGTCTCAAATGCATAAGAGACTGTTTAGCTTCTCAGATGCTAGAGATATTGATATGTAAGATGCTAATCCCAACACGTACAAGATACCAATACGCATAGGAAGAGGATAAGATCATCCCGCAAACACAGCATACGAAAGCTATATGACCATGCCCCAGTCCTTACTTCATCACAACATACCAAGATATAAATAGATCAAGGCAGTCTTGATTAGGCATAGAAAAGGGACAAAAGATAAATCAAAAGATAAAACAAAAGATACTGTCATCACGTTCTCTTGCCAAATTTTGGGTGCTCTTGGATGGATCAAGCTAGCGCCTTGTTAAGAGGAAGGCTACATCCTGTTGAAGGCTAAAGTTGTTGATAAATTGCTATAGCAAATGTTGGCTTAAGGCATGCAGACAAATAGCTTCTAGCGTACCTTTGATTGGTTAAAGTGCTTGAGCTTTCAATATACACATGGTTTGCTTCCTATTTGAGCTAATCAAAGAAGAAGAAGACAGATGAGGAAAGAAGATGAAGAAGATGGGGTTGATCATCTGTGCTTGAGTATTGGAAACTTCCTTCATATTCTAGACTGCCTACATACCCTATATCCACAAGATCCAAGCACATTTACGATGAAGATGAGACATGATGAATATGTAGTTCTGGGTTTTATTGATGATGTAAGTGATGAAAGATAGAAGAATGTGAGCTGAAAGATTGAAGGATGTTTAGAAGAAAGATGAAAGAGGAATGATGAAAGGGGCTATCATCTTAGCCTGAATCAGAGTGCTTCCTTCACATCTCAGATTGCCTACATACCCTGTATCCACGGGATCAAGGCATCAACGATAGAGCTAGATGTAGTTCTTATTGATGTCGCTAATTGATTGGATGTTTGATCAAGTGATGTTTGTTGCGATTGTTGGATGAATGTAGATAGATTACGAAGATATGGATCCTGGTTGCAAGTTGTTAGGTCACATTTGTCATTGGATATATGCCATGGCTGAAGTTGATAAGGTTTGCTATGTTGTAAGTTGAGTTGTTTGATGTGTTATGAGCTAGAGATAACAATATCCACTTCCAAATAAGACTCAACAAATGCCCCCAGTGCGGGATGAGGTTTATTATGCAGAAGCGACAATGTGGAAAGGATGTGGCCAAGATGCTAAGGTGCCAAAAGATATAGGTATCGCGACAATGTCTCAAATATGATAGCTAGCATTGGCAAAGACGAAGATGAAAGGCTATGTATGGCATTGCGAGGTGCATTGTGATTATGGATTATACAAGATGAAATGGGGAAATATGATCAAACGAACCAAGCGGATGAGGGAAGCTAGTCACTACACATAGTGCCTGTTTGCCAAGTTTTCACTATGGTACTTATCCAAGGCACCTGTTTACCAAGTTTTCACCAGAGGACGGATTATTTATCTTATGTTTTTTTTTTTGTTTGTTTGTTTGTTTATTTTTTTTCTTTTTGAGGGATAGCTGAGATTCATGGATGAAACTTCTTGAGATGAACACTGTTGACTGGTTCATCTAAGGGAATGCCTTCAGGTGTTGACAAAGTGTATGCACCCGATCCATAGACTGCTATGATAATGAAAGGACCAAGCCAGTTTGGTTCAAACTTGCCCTGTTTCTCTCGATGTTGTTGATTCCTTTGATTTTCTTTAAGGATAAGGTCGCCAACTTGAAATCTATGTTCTTTGATCTTTTTGTTGTAGCTGCGGCATAGCCAGTTTTGGTAGACTTGAAGATGGTTCAATGCTGTAAGACGACATTCATCTAATAGCTCAAGATCATGGAGTCTGGATACTCGATATTCTTCATCTGAGATAGTATGTTGCAGGGATATGCGCAAAGAGGGGATCTCAACCTCGATAGGCAAAATAGCTTCAGTGCCATAAACAAGAGCATAGGGTGTGGCTCCAGTGGGAGTTCTGATGCTTGTTCTATATGCCCATAATGCAGGATGTAGTTGTAGATGCCAATCTCAACCAGCTTCATTAACGATCTTTTTAAGGATCTTGATGATTGTTTTATTAGAGGCTTCAGCTTGACCATTGCTCTGAGGATAATAAGGCATAGAGAATCTATGTTGAATATGGAACTTGTTGCAAAGATCTCTAACCTCTTGGTTCTTGAAAGGGCGACTGTTGTCTGTGACAATAGCTTGAGGAACTCCATAATGGCAGATAATATAATGTAAGATGAATTTGGCTATTTGTTTACCTATGATATAGGTCATTGGTATGGCTTCTACCCACTTCGTGAAATACTCAGTGGCAGTAATAATAAACTTATGACCGTTGGATGAAGTAGGATGGATTTTACCTACGAGATCAAGTCCCCATTGCGAAAATGGCCATGGAGTGACAATAGGCTGAAGCTCATGTGCTGGTGCATGTATTAGATCTCCATGTTTCTGACATTGTAGACATCTCCTTGCAAATTGTTGTGCATCTTTTTCCATAGTTGGCCAATAGTATCCTGCTCATAGAATTTTCTTGACAAGGCTAGGGCCAATAGAATGCGAACCACAGACACCTTCATGCACTTCATGTAAGGCTATTTTTGCTTTCTCAAAATCAAAACATTTAAGAAGGATACCATCAAGACTCTGGCGATAAAGGGTGTCTCCTAAGATAGTGTAACGAGAGGCTCGACGGATAAAGGTTTTGCACTGGGTGTTGGATAGTTGACATGGAAAGGTTTGATTACGGAGATACTCGTATATATCCTTGTACCACAACGAGTTGGGACCAACAATTTCACATATGAGCTCAAACTGTGGAACTTCAAATGCTGGGATCAAAAGCTGTTCGACCAAGAATTCACATTTATGGGTGTTAGATGGCATGTCTAAAAGAGATCCAATCATAGCCATGGCATCTGCTGCTCTATTTTGTAGTCTTGGAATTTGCTCAAAGGTAATATCCTCAAAATATTTCTTGAAATCGTCCACCATTAGCTTGTATGGAAGAAGCTTCTAGTCTTTTGTTTGGTATTCATCTAAGACCTATTTGATAACCAGCTGAGAATCACCAAAGACTCGTAACTGTTTGATAGCCCATTGTACTGCCATGCGCAAGCTTGTGATTAAAGCTTCATACTCTGCTATGTTGTTGGTACATGGGAATGCTATTCTATATGATTTAGGTATGCAATCTCCTTGGGGAGTGACAAACAAGATGCCTGCGCCAGATCCATGTTGTGTGTATGATCCATCAAAATATAGCTGCCATCGTGCTGGAGAATTTAAATTAAACAATCCTTCATCAGGGAATTCTGGATATATTGGCTGAATATCTGTGATGGGTGCTGCAGCTAATTGATCAGCAATAACTTGTCCTTTGATAGCTTTGCGGTTCACATATGGTATGTCAAATTCACTTAAGATCATAACCCATTTTGCTAACCTCCCTGTGAGAAGTGCTTTTGAGAGGAGATACTTGAGGGGATCCACATTAGAGATGAGCTTTGTTGTTTGGTTCAACATATAATGTCGCAACTTTTGGGAAGCAAACACTAATGCTAAACAATCTTTTTCCATGAATGAGTAATTGAGTTCATATCCCACAAGGGTTTTGCTAATGTAGTAGATGGCTTGTTCTTTTCAACTAGCACAGTTGATTTCTCATGGTAATCAGTGGCAAAAGGAAGATCAAATCCCCCATCCTCAGGCACCTCAGAGAGGTTTTCACCTTCAGATACATCCTTTATTTTTACTTTTTCACGGTCAAGAGGCACCTTTCGGTTTTCACCTAGTGACCTATTTTGTTGAATTTTGTTTATTTCACTTTTGCGACTGAAGGATTTGATACTTCCGCCAAAATATGCTAGTTTAGGTAAATCCATAATGAAACCTACTTTATGATCACCCAGTGGAATACCTTGTCTCAAACCCATGAATTCTGCAATGGCTTCATCATTTTCAAATGTATCTAATATCGGTGCCCCTTGTTGGTCCCAATCGATGAGGTCAGGATATACAAGTGAAAGGCTAATGGAGGAATCGTGATGGCTAGAGGAGGTTGCAGAAAACATGAAGATGGAATGTTTTTGAAAAAGGTCGGTGATATGAAGGGAGGAGTCATTGATAGTATCCATTAGCTAGAAGGGCACCCAATGCTGCGGTTGTTGATGATATATAGAGCAATAATGGACGATCAGGTATTAGAGGTACTAACACAGGAGGTGTTGCCAAGTATTCCTTTATCTTATCAAAAGCCTGTTGACACTTTTCATCCCACTTAAAAGGTTCACCCTTACAAAGAAGATGCTAAAAAGGATGACATTTATCTGCTAGTTGTGAGATAAATCTGCGGATAGATTGTAGCCTACCTTGTAAACTGTGAAGTTGTTTAAGATTCGTTGGTGGAGGCATTTCTATGATGGCTTTTTCCTTAGCTGGGTTGACTTCTATCCCTTGTCGAGACACAATATATCCCAGCAATTTTCCTGATGTTACGCCAAATACACACTTCTTTGGATTTAGTCTGACTTGGTATTTTTCTAATCGATCAAAGATTTGTGCCAATACTTGTAGATGTCCTTCTCTTGTCTTGGATTTTCCCAGGATGTCATCAACATAGTCTTCAATGATAGTATGAAAAAGGTCATGAAAAATAACTGTCATGTCTCGTTGATAGGTGGCTCCAGCATTTTTGAGACCAAAAGGCATTACAACCCAGCAATATGTGCCCCATGGACAAATAAAAGATGTTTTATCTTGATCCTCCTCTGCTATTCTGATTTGATTATAACCTAAAAATCCATCCATCAAAGATAGCATTTCATGTCCGACTGTAAGATCTACAATGTTGTCTATGCTTGGTAGTGGAAAATCGTCCTTAGGACATGCTTTGTTAAGATCTCTAAAGTCTGTGCAACAGCGAACTCGTCCATCTAGTTTTGCTACAGGTACTAAATTTGAAACCCATTCTGGATAATCAATAGGCTTTATAAATTTTGCTTCTAACAGTTTCTAAATTTCTGCTTTGACCAATAAGGCAACTTGTGGATGCATTTTGCGCAATTTTTGTTTGACAGGCTTTGCATCAGGAAATATTGCTAAATGATGTACCACAAGTGAAGGATCTACACATAGCATGTCTGCATAAGTCCATGCAAAATTTATAGCTCTTCTCATAAAAAATGCTGTGAAGTTTCTTCGTTCTTGCTCTGATAGTGATGCTGCCAAAAAAGTGATCTTCAGATTCTGCTCTGTTCCCAAGTTCATGTCTTGTGATTTTTCAACTAGCACAGTTGATTTCTCATGGTAATCAGTGGCAACAGGAAGCTCAAATCCCCCATCCTCAGGCGCCTCAGAGAGGTTTTCACCTTCAGATACATCCTTTATTTTTACTTTTTCATGGTCAAGAGGTGCCTTTCAGTTTTCACCTAGTGACCTATTTTGTTGAATTTTGTTTATTTCACTTTTGCGATTGAAGGATTTGATACTTCCGCCAAAATATGCTAGTTTAGGTAAATCCATAATGAAACTTGCTTTATGATCACCCAGTGGAATACCTTGTCTCAAACCCATGAATTCTGCAATGACTTTGTCATTTTCAAATGTATCTAATATCGGTGCCCCCTGTTGGTCCCAATCGATGAGGTCAGGATATACGAGTGAAAGGCTAATGGAGGAATCGTGATGGCTAGAGGAGGTTGCAGAAAACATGAAGATGGAATGTTCTTGAAAAAGGTCGGTGATATGAAGGGAGGAGTCATTGATAGTATCCGAATTAGAAGTCTCTCCTACCGAAGAAGGTCCAACATCAGTATCGGAAATACACTTAATGTCTTTGGGTCGCGGTACCTACGGTTGGTAACCAAGGCCTTGCTTATTAAACTTCTTAGACACAATAATGGGCTCAATAGGTCCTTGTTCTTGTGATCCCAAGCCACCATGTCCTTTATAGCCCATGTTCTTTATGATATGAAACCCATTGTTTTATCACTCTACTTCAAGTTGGACTTGGTCATTTTCATCAAAGAATATCCAAGAGTTTATATCCTCAATGTCTTCATCATCCAAGAATCCACCTTTTATGAATACTGTAGGGGGAGCTTTGATAACAGTGGAGGATGAAGTTGGCTTGGATGTAGAGGGCTTACCGTGGGATTTAGGAGATAATGGAAGGGTACCAACGCAATAGGATTCGTGTAATTTGTATTCACCCGGGCCATGTTCGGTATATTTGATATGGAGGTTGGAAGCAGCTTTACTAGATGAGGGCTTAAGAAGGTCGGATGGGTTTATATAGGATGAAGACAAATATGCCTCGGTGTTGATAGGAATGCGATTCAGACTCTGATATTTAGCTTGAAAGGCACGACAAAACTCAAATGGATTGGGATCAGCTTGAATGGTAACCTCAACACCCTTATGTGGAAATTTAAGGCATTGGTGGTATGTAGAGGGAACTGCTTTAAGGGTATGGATCCATGGGCGACCAAGGATGATGTTGTAAGGAAGATCAATATCAAGAACTTGACAGCGGGTTTCTGTAATGACCGGCCCAACTTGAATAGGCAATAAGATAATCCCTTCTGTATCTCTTTCAGCATCATCATATGCTCTAATGGTAATAACCTTGGAGGCGTCAACATCTTTCTCAGAATATCCCAATTGCTTGATAAGTTTCAAAGAACATATATTAAGACCAGCTCCCCTATCTATCAAGACTCGTTTGATACGGCGTTGTTTAACAAATACTTCAATATGGAGGGCTTCATTGTGTGAAGGATGAATGGAGGGTTGAAGATCTTTGTCGGAAAAGGTTAAGTGACAAGGAGCTGCAATGCTAGTGACCATAGATTGGAATTGTGTGATATTAATATTATTAGGCACCGAAGACTCTTGTAAGGCTTTATCAAGGATAACTTTATGTGCGGGGGATATGCGGAGCAACTCAAGAATAGATATGTGTGCGGGTGTTTTGCTAAGGTGATCCAAGAGGTTATAGTTAGAGAGAGATCGAGGAGGATGTGGAGGTGCTCCTTGAATAGTAACTTGACCTCTTCGCGTGGTTACGGCACAATCAGGTGCTCTCCCTTGGACGGTAATGGTATAAATGCAAGCATGGTCAATGCGGCCAATGGTAGATGATTCATAGTTATACTGAATAGCATTTCCAGCATGAAGGTTATTTGTCTGATCATGAGATGGAAGTGGATTCTTGGAAGTCTCTAGATCATAGTTTGATGTTGATTGTTGGGCAGGTTGAGCCGTTGAAGGTGTGACGTTGATTAAACCTTGATCAATGCAATCTTGGATAACATGTTTTAAGTGCATACAACCATTTGTTTTGTGTCCTTTAACTCGATGGTAGTCACAATACTCATTTTCTTTGTACCAACGAGCTCGAAAGAGTGGTTCTCTATTTGGTGGTGCATCAGGTAGAATAATGTCTCCTGCCTGAAGTAGCTTTCAAAAAATAACTTCCATGGGTTCTGCTAATGGTGTAAATTGTCGGCGTGGATTGGAAGTTCGATGTTGGTTTCTCCATTGTGGAAAAGGTTGTGTTGGTGTAGAAGCTTCTTGAATGTTGATGGGGGCTCTCATAGTTTGAATATTCTTTGCGTCTACAATACCATCATTTACAACATTCTTGTTCTTGTTCCAAAAGTGAGACTTATCATTGGAATTTTGGGGAGAATTTTTTTTGTCGTGAAAGATCTTGATAGTTCCCTTAGCAATTAAGGCTCGTTCAATAATAACTCCTTTGGAAACTAGTTCGTCAAAGGTGTTAGCACTTTGCAATTGTAATTGGAATGACAGCTCAGGATGAAGATTTTGAACAAAGATGTCAAGCTGTTGTTTCTCAGGTATTTCCCATGATAATTTGCTAGCCATATTACGCCATCGTTCGGTAAAAGCAGAAAAGGGTTCACCGTTGCGCTGTTTGTTGTTGACAAGGTCATTCATGTTTACCTCATGTTCAATTTTGAAGGCAAAGTGTGATCGAAACTTGTTTGCTAATTCCGCAAAAGATTTAATGCCCGGGGGTAAATGAGAAAACCATTTGAGAGCTTGTCCTACTAAGCTTCGAGGAAATAGTCTCAAAAGATACGTATCGTCATAAGAGACATCAAGACATGCCACAAAAAAGGCTCAAAGATGGTCTTCCAGATTTCCTTTCCCTTTGTATTTATCAAATTGTGGGATTTCAAAATGTGGCGGAAAAGGTATCATATTAAGAGACTTGTCGAATGGACAGGCGCATATGTTTTCGAGAGAGAAAGGTTTCTTGCCTTGTCCTACCCTTTCATCGATCATCTGTTGAACATCTATTGAAGATAATTGCTGTTGTTGCGAAGGGGATGGAGTATGGTATGAGATATATTGTGGTTGTGGTTGTGGGATATATGGAGTTGTGACTGTTTGTTGCAGTTGTGTACCCACAATGTATGTTGAAGGATTGGTATGTGACACATATGTGTTGGAGGATTGCTGTCCTTGAGACACAAGCAGCAATTGGGTGTGCATCACCTGGGAAGTGGATAACGGATTGATAGTAGTGAATGGTTGGGAAGTTGGGATTGAATTCATGACATGGTAAGTGACGGAGGGATTGGTGGATATGACAAAAGGATAAACGTTTGGATTTGTATTTTGGATAAGATGGGGATTGGTATGTGTCATGTGTTGGGTGATAATAGGGAATCCTTGGGTAGCATAAGATGGATTGATGGTGTGTGAAGGATTGGAAGAATATGACGGCATGGATGTAAGTTGATCAACATAAGCGATCTTATTGTTTGGATTGGCTTGAGAAACGGGGGGATCACTCATGTCAATGAGACTAACATTGGGATTATATGATAGCATGGAGGGATTGGCGGTTGGTGTATGGGATATGGTATTCGTATGAGATGTAGTAGATTGTAATGGGTGTGAAGCATGGACAATAGGTGTTGTTGGAATAGTTTGAGAGGTTTGCACACTATAAGACATGGGAATAGCTTGTGATGCTTGAAACGTTTGCGCTTGAGTTACATGGACAGCTTGTGTTACTTAAGGCATGGAAACAGTCATGGTAGAAGGAGAGATATGTTGAGGAACATGGAAAGGTGGAATGTTGAGATTTTGTGACATGAGAGGGAGCACATTGGTTGGCACTAACAATGGTTCTAAAGTATGCTCCGATCGTGGTGGCTCAAATGAAGCAACAATAGGCAATGAGGATGATGTTTGTGATATAATAGGAGATGATGTGACTATAGTAGATGGTGTCTTCGCAACAACAACAGTAGTGTTGGGATCTTGCTCTCTAATAGCAGATATGTCAAAGTCCTTTGGTAGTTTAGCACCCATGCGAGCAAGTTGGAGAAAGTAATGATTAGGCTCAGATATCATGAGTTTCTCAAATTGGTCCCATACATGGGTATCTTGAAATTCTGATGAGTCGTCTTGAAATTGTTCTTTGAAAGTTTCCAAGGATGGTGTGGGTTGCATTTGTTGTGAAGATGACTCACCAATAGTGTATCCTTGAGGCGTAAACATATGAGGAGGCATACCAGTTGTCAATTGAGTTGCATCCTTAAGAGGTGTTGATTTGAATTGTTGCATCTCAGCTTGCAATTTGGCTTCCATTTCAGCTCTCAATTTGGCTTCTATTTCAGCTCAATATTGACTCCTAGTTGGAGGCATGATGTTGATGATGAAGTTGAGCTTGTTAAAGTTTTTGAGACCCAAAAGATGATAGTTGGCTGGTTGGTTGATTGGTTACTGTTTTGGTTTTCTGGTTTTGCTAATTCACTTGGTTGGTTTGTTTTGGCTGAGTTGTTGGGTTGTTGTTGGTTTTCCCTAGAGGATAGCTCAAACACTCAAGGGAAAGATTGTTTGCTGTTGATGTTTGTTCAAGCTAAAGTTGAAGAATGATGTTTGTTCAAGCTAAAGCTGAAGGATGATGTTTGTTGAAGCTAAAGTTGAAGGATGATGTTTGCTGATTGAAATGTTGGGTTAATATCTGATTTGCTGGTTGGGGTCTCAAAAAGATGGAAAGCTCATGAGTTGTGATTGATTGATAAGCTCAAAAACAGGAGACAAAGTCCAGATATTTGTTGTTGATCAAAGACAAGTCTGAAAGCTGATGTTTAAAACTTAAGCAAGCTGGATATGTGGCTAATTCAGCTGAGGCACTGAGATTTGTAGATATTTTAGCTATAGGTGACTGATGATAGCTCAAATGCAATTCAAAGGATGCCAAAGGTGATTAATAATAGCTTAAATGTGATCTAGTTAAGTCTCGACAGAAAATCACAGTACTAACCAAAAGTGAATGCTTTTTCAAAGGCGACAACTGTTGGTTTTAAAGTAGTTTTCTGTGTATCAAAGACGACTCAGATTTCCCTAAGGGCGATAGTCTGTTGTTGAAAGGCGAGCTCGTTTAGGCAGAAGGTGACTAACTGCGGCTTAAAGGGGATCTTGTTCAGACAACATGCGATCAGCTGTGGTTTAAATGTGACTTTGTTCAGGAAATATGCGATCAGTTGTGGTTTAGATGTGACGCAGTTCAGACTATATGTGGGCAGCTGTTGTTTAAAGGAAACATAGTTCAGGCTAAAAGCGACTGTCTACAGTTTGAAAGCGATGTCTGTTAACTGTGCGGGTAGTTTAGGTTCAAAAGTGACTGTGTTTGTCAAAAGGATGTCTGATTTGCAATTTTTTAGCAAGAAAACAGTGATTACAGTCACTCACACTCACAACAAGCACAAACTGATACCACCTAGGCTAGGAAAGGATTATATCCGTTGAATCCCCTTACCGTGCTTATTCAAAGCAGATAGCTTCAGGATCTTGGTAGCACCGGCTCCCCTCCACGGCACTCACTTCTCACGCATACCAAGTTCTGGGCTTCCTGTAAGGCTTGTCTCCACACCAAACCTTAGGATTGTCCCTGCTATCTCTACTAAGAACCACGTGAATTGGGGTCGCTTCAAAGGTCCCACCTTTTGCATCAACAGATAGAAGGTTTTTGGCTACTACACAAAGTTGCTAATAAGGGCATCCGTTCAGGTGGCTATACATGCGGCAGCGCTACTCTCCGTTATGGAGTCTCCCAACCTGCAAAGGTTGCACCTTGGAGGGTTTTGGGGGAGGTTGGCTGTCAGTATAACGCAACAACACCCATTGTTTGTGGCTTTCGACACAAACACTTTTCTTATATAGAGGTTCGGAAGGACTTGGCTTTAGCCCGTTACCGCTTGGGTCGTATCCCTTCTCACACCGGGAAAGCAGGCCCTCTAAAGATAATGACAAGTTCTCATACACCCAAGATCCATTTGATAGGCAAGGGGAGAGGATACTTTTGTCATTAAATTTGGGTTACAATCACGCACATGCAAGCAATCCAAAAAGATAAATCAAGCATGGAGTAAACAATGATTCATTTTAAGCACCAAGCCCAAATGTTCCTAATTTAGTGATAAACCACAAATCTTGGATCGATCGAACCTGCAACAGATATGTCAGTAGTTTGATAACCTCCTTTTCTTGGACAAATTGATAAGATGCTGCACAAATACCTAATTAGTAGCCAAGAAATCAAACTGCAAATGAAACAGATTTAAAAGCAACAGAATTTTACCAGATGCGATTCACTATTGATCATAAGCAATCTATATTTTTCCATAGGCGAGATACTGCAGATCATATGCGACACAAAAAATATAGTATGCGGCTCCTGTCAGCTTATAAGCGATGTGGATAAACCAGAAGCGACTGATTACAGCCTGAACGTGATCTGTATCTGCAAAATGACAGTCGAAACACAAAAACCCTAGTCTGCACAGGCGAGCACTGTCAATTCATAAGCGACGCATATCATTTAAATGTGGCTACTGTCCATTCAGAAGCGATGCACATAAGATAAAAGCAACAACTGTTATTTCAAAAGTGATCCGGATGAAGCGATCACTGTTAGGTCATAAGCGATCAATACAGTTTAAAACAACAACTAACAGTGACAACACACAGGCGGGTTCTATTAATACAAAGGCGATGCAAATCATACCAGAGGTGATCACTGTCGGTTTAAAGGTGATCCAGAGAGCGATAAAAGTGGCCTGTTCCAGCGTAAAAGTGACATAGAGATACAGAAAGTGGCATATTTTCACTTAGAAGCGACTGGAATTTACTGTAAGCACCTGCAAAATCTGATCTTCAAAGAAACAACTCCAAAAATGAAGTTAATCAAGGATGTGAGTCCCACCGGGCGTGCCAAAATGTAATAGGTGAAAGTCAAGTTTAGAAGATCAGACATAGTCATGAAAACCCTAACCCTACCATCATCAAGGAATCTAATCTAAATGAAATCAAAGGATAATGCAATTCAAGCATAACATCACCTAGACCGTGCGATTCCTTGTTTGAGAGATGTGGACTACTTCTTCAACAATGAACAATTGCAAAGCTGAAAGCTGCCATGATAGATGATAAAAAGCTCAAATGAATGCTCAAGATGATAATGTAGGTGCTATATGATTGCTAGATGTCTCATATGGAATGAGAGGGTGTTTATATAGAACTCAACCAAGATCAATCGACGGTGGAGATTCAAAGGCTATATGAATGGCTAGGATTGAAAGATACTAAATTCAGGTCCCATTAGTTGTGCATGTGAAGGATATGAATGAAAGTTGTATAACAACACATGATTGACTGGACAAGTGTTGGAATATGGTGAAAGTTGAGGACTTAATTCAAATAAAATATTTGAATTAGTTGGAATATGGTGAAAGTTGACTTAATTCAAATAAAATATTTGAATTAGTTTGAATATGAGTTGGATATTAATTAAATAAATTAAATTTATTTAATTAATAGGATAAATGAATAAAATGGGATAAGATATGATGTGGAAATTAATTAAATAAATAAAATTTATTTAATTAATTGGCTAAGTAGGATGAGAAGGGGATTTTAATTAAATAAATAAAATTTATTTAATTAATTGGCTTATGAATAAATAATTTAACAAGGTGTTGCTAGACATGGACAAATTTGGGTGTCTATAGGCTCATTTCTTGCCATGTAAATGCACTAATGATGCTTCTCACATTGCTGGTTTGTTCTTCAAAGAAATTGTTAGAATCCATGGTTTGCCTCTTAACATTGTGGTTGATAGGGATCCAAAGTTTGTAGGCCATTTTTGCGCACTTTGTGGAAGAAGTTGGGCACTCAATTATCCTTTACTTCAGCCTATCACCCTCAGACTGATGGCCAAACTGAGGTGGTGAATAGGTCCTTGGGAAATCTTCTCAGGTGTCTTACCAAGCAGCATGTAGAGGCATGGGATATGATCATCCCTTAAGCAGAGTTTGCCTATAATGATTCCACCAATAGAAGCACAAGAAGGAGCCCATTTGATATTGTTTATGGTCTTCATCCAAGAGGTGTTCTTGAATTAAGAGATCTCCATGGATTGGAAAGGAAAATTGCTCAAGGTGAAGACTTTGCATTGGCCATGAAGGACATTCATGATAATGTCAAGGAAACTCTTCAAAAGAACAATGCCAAGTACAAGGAGAAAGCTAATGAAAGAAGGAGAGATGTGCAATACAAGGTTGGGGATTTGGTCATGGCACATTCGAAGAAGGAAAGACTTCTTAAGGGGCAGCCAACCAAACTCCTCATGAAGAAGATAGGACCATGCCAGATTGTGCACAAGTTTGGGCCCAATGCTTATGAGATTGAACTTCCTCAAGGATTGGCCATCTCCCCCATCTTCAATGTTTCAGATTTGTTCCCTTTCAAAGGTGATTCTCAGGCAAATCTAGAGGTAGATATGACAGTAGCAGCAAATGAAGATTGGATCAAAGGTCTTCCACCAAATTAGCCATCGAAGTTGGAATGCATTTTTGACACCAAGGTCTTGACGAAGACAAGGAAGAAGACATACAAGCAGTTTCTTGTCAAATGGAGTGGCTTGCCTATTGAAGATGCCACTTGGATGACTGAAGAAGACATCTTGAGACATGGTGTCACACTTGTTGATCTACTCCCTCAAGAGACTTGAGTTCTCTTTCCATCTGGGGAGTATGGTGCAGGAGCACCAGGATATCTATGTCTTCTTTTGATCTTCAAGTTTGTTTTATTTTGTTCAATAAGGTCCTAGAGACCACTCAAATGATGTAATAAGGTTGAGATGTCATATTGTAAAGGACTTTGTCCAAAACCACCTATTATTGTCATAACACCATGGAGGACAGTCATGTAAGTCTTCTTGTTTTGTGAGCATTGTCAAGACATGGCAAGAAGTTTAGAATGCTGTCAAGAAGTCTAAAAGGATGTCAAGAGGTTTAGTGCCTTGTTCAAGGCCTAACTACTTTGTATTTTTGTTTGAAGGCATTGTTATGCATAACCCATTCGCTACTGTCCAAAAAGAGACAGTTGTAAAGACAGTTCAGTGGCTTCAAACCTTCCATTGACCTTAACTACCTTGACAACCAATTTAAACTATTGGGAAGGCTTCTTAAAAGCACTACCTATTCATTTTAAGGGAAGAGAATCATAGAGAAAACATTGGAGTTGGAAAAATAATAACAAACAACAAGTTTTCTGCTTTTCTGAGTTAGTTCGCTATTTTCTAGCCGTACCTTGCCTTGTACGGATGTGTCATGGAGTCTAAGTTGTTTGGTGGTGTAGCATGATGGATTAGATTTCAAACAAACTTGGTTGAAGGTCTTTACACCACTCATAAGGCAAGATATAACCTTTACTCTTAGACTGCTCCTTGAAGACTATTTTTTCTGAATTTATATGCTGCTACAGGCCGTACTATTGTAAGGTACAGGACTATCATTTCTTAATCATGTTTTGATTTGATGCTACTCTAAGTTGCCTATCATTTTAATGTAGTTTGGTATCTTCACAACAATATTAAGAGGAGTTATAAGTCTTCATTCTAAATCTGATTGTAAAACCCTCCTCTAGGGTTCTTGGTAGCATATATGCATTCCTCTGCCATTCCACTGATTTGCTCCATTTATGGTTAGTGGAATGGATGTTGTTAGGGCTGTACTATCATATTCTGGTGGTTTTTGGTAGAAAAACGTGATGAGGAGGAGTTTGCATTGAGAAACCTAACAAAACCATGTGTTAGGTGTAGTTTTAAGACACATTGAAGGAACCTAAGGTGTGATTTTGGGAACAGCAGTTAGTATAAACCTAAAACCCACAAAATCTCTTGTTTTGGCATGTACTATAGATGTCCAAACCATTGGTGGAGTTCTAGGATTGTATTTGGGGTTACTTGCTTCACAAAATAGGCCTATTTGGGGCTAAAAACCACTAGGAGGGTTATTGGTTAGGGCATACTTTGCAAAACAACCCAAACCCATTCTGGAGTATGTTGTGGGGAAGCATAAAGGGTATCTTCCAATTGTCTAAGATTAATATTTTGGGTGTCTATGTAAGAAGATATTAGGACTATTTTCTGTATTTAGGGCTACAAGCCATTTTTGAAGTTTGTGAAGGAACCACTAGTTTGAAGTTTGATCCACCTTTTTAAATGGATGGGATAGGGTCTAGTACATGTCTAAACACCATTTCCAAGAATAATTCAAGAGCTTTAACTTATGTTCCCACTTTTCCATGAAGATCCTTGTTTTGGGGCTTTTGGGGTGAATAGAACCTGGTCTTGTTTGTCCTTCTTCTTGTATCCAATTTGCCTCTATACCATGAAGGGAATATGCACACACCACATAGTTTCAAATAGGTTAAATTGCATCAATATAAATGTGTGCAAAAAAATAATTTCAAAATTAGATTAGACTGAAATTGCTAATTGTGTTACATTGCCATTTATGTTTTTCTAGCTTTAAAAAAAATTCAATTAGAAATATTTAATATATGTTCTAGTTAAAATATTTATTTTAAGGTTTACATTCTTTTATCCTTAATGGATACTGCCAAGTTGGAAAGATAGAAATCAAGCAAAAGAAGAGAAAGAAAACTAGGAATAGAAAAAGAAAACCATTTTAGAGAAAAACAAACATAAAGCAAGGAAAAACCAAAAAGCATGGATAAGGAAAAATTGAAGGATAAAATCCTATTAGGGTATTAAATTGGAGGAGACTCCTTGATGGAGGAGGCTTAATCAATCTTGGAGAGTTTTTTTTGGTAGGGTACTTTTTGTGAAGCCAGGGTTAAGAAAGTCCTTGCTTAATGTTTTTCATGGTGGTAATTGCCATCCTAAGATGGCAATGGTTATAGATGACCAACTGAAGGTTTAGGGGAAAAAGAAAAGAAGAAGAAGAACTAGAAGGATAGGAGGGGAGAGCTCCGTCGCAACAACACATAGGGAATCGTTGTCAGTAAATCACAGGTCCATTTCCTTCTCCTCATAGTAAATTGTTAGGTGAATAGTGACGAGGGTCGTTGCAGTCCTCATCATTTAATTTTAATAAATATCAATCCAAGGCGGTGTCCATGGCTATATGCAAAATAGGAATTGACAACAATTGCATGAAACAAACTGGGTTTAAAATCTGCTGAAAAAGACAACCTAATTTAAGGAAAGCAATAACTTGAACAGCTGATCTAATTCTAGAATAAAAGAATAGCTAAAGTAATTCCGAATAAAGGAATTGCATAACAACAAAGCACCTAAACAAACTAAGAAATGTAGTCTCTGCCCTTCGGTTGGAGTGGGCCCTTGCTCCTTCCTCCGAAGAGACTAATCAATTCCAGCAATCAGTAAATGGGTAGAACAACTTTCTTTATTCAAAAAATCTTCAAGATCCAAATTACATGCTGTTGTAAAAAAATAGAGTTCTTCTTTCCTTCAAAAATAATTCTTTTACAACTTCCCTGGTTTATTCTATGCCATAGTTCTCTATATATAACTATGGTTATTAAATTATAATTGAGAGTCTCTCTAAAGTAGAGAACTTATTCATGTAGCTAAATAAACTTACTTATCTAGTTAACTAAACTTATTCATTTAGCTAATTGATTATACAATTGCTGATTACAAGGCAAAACATGCAGTCTTTTAGAAAGACATGCAATGACACTAAGTGTGTATTATTTGCATGGAATAATTACTCATAATTAGATCCATTAATTTAGGAGTAATTATAGTCAATCTATCCTTCAGAAAATCTCAGAGTGTGTGTTGGTAGATTGGAAGAATCCGCAGCAATTTGATAAAGTATTTCTGGAACATCTCTAGAGCTTGCAGAATACTCAACTTCTGTCATAAACTGCTCATTTTATTTACTATATCTCCTCAAATGATTTCTAGGTTTTGTTCTACTAACTTCCATCTTTCCATATCATTTTGAATTTCTAAATTTTATTAAGAAATGAGAGAGATATCATAGTTTTACTGAAACTAGTTTTCTTGACTTTTCTGTTCTACATCTTCGCACTCTGTAATAGTCAACTTATATCATTAACTATTTATTCATTTTAATGAATCTCTTCAAAATGCCTTCATATATTTGTTCCTCTCTCTTTAATCTTTCTGGATCATTTTGAAATTCTAATTTTCATTAAGAAATGAGTGAGATATTGTAGTTTTACTGAAACTGCCTTTTTGACTTCTACATCTCTGGCGCTCTGTGAATCTCTGATGCTCTGTCCATCTCTGACACTCTGTGCATCTCCAAAGCTCTGTACATCTCTAGAGCTCTATCCATCTCTGGTGCTCTATGCATCTCTGGAGCTCTATGCATCTCCAGCGCTCTGTGCATCTCCGGAGCTTTGTGCATCTTCGGTGCTCTGTGCATCTCCGGAGCTCTGTCCATCTCCGGTGCTCTATGCATCTCCTAAGCTCGTTACATCTTTGGAGCTCTATGCATCTCCAGAGCTCTATGCATCTCTGGCACTCTGTGCATCTCTGGAGCTCTATACATCTCCGGAGCTCTGTGCATCTCTGACAATCTGTACATCTCCGGAGCTCTGCAACTCTGAAACTCTACAACTTAATATAAAATAGACTTTCTCTTCACTTTATTGATAAAATAATTGCTGATCTTGAGGTGAACATGTAATATCAAGATAAACTCATGCATGGTAGTGATCATTGCATTTAGACAAGTTTATTTGATATTTAACTAAAAATCTTCAAACCTATACTCAAGTCCACTTCAAAAACTGATTTAATGAAGAGAAAATATATGCTTTTATTTGACTAAAGATGAGACACTTTATGGTCTCATCAAATAGCTTCATAAAGATTTACTTTTATACCAGAATTGCTTTTTGTTCCATTACTTCTCAAATTGAGAGTCTATACCTATCGCACCTAGGTCAGATATCCTTTTTTCTATGAATCGATCTTATTTACGTGTTGTTGAAATTATGCATAATCTCATTAACTGAAAGTAATGCCAAAATGTGTGTCAAAATTTTGAGGATACAAATTACATCAAATTGAGTCAAACCATTACTCAATGATTCAAACCTTTTATCTAGGGACTTCTTTATTAAATTGCAATTCGAGTAAGCTACGTCATTCTTCTTTGTGGAAATGTGAGTTAGTGGTAGTTATAATTTAGTTTTGATAGTTCTTTTTGTATACTATCCACCGAGTCATAGGGGATTCAAAAATTCATGTAAGTTATGATATATATAAATCTGGGTATTCAGGAGTATTGAGTACTTGCAGGGGCACGTATTTGGGAATTGGATAAGATGCCAAGGAAACATAATGATTAATATGGCGTTCCCCTCTCTCTTAGTAGGTAAATTTTATTGTTATTTCATCAAGGTCTAATGTTTCATGGTCGTAAATCATATATTTTTGTGAGGCCTACATTTTTTTCATTATGTTCATGTGACTATTTACCTTATTATTGCTGATACTTTTATATTTGTGGGACTGTTGATCCTGGATTACCAAACTTTTTGACCTTATTATGTTAAAGGAAAACTAATTGGGTGATGATAGATAGATGCTTGTATTAAGAGAAAACAAATTGGGTGATGTTAGATAGATGTTTATTTTATAGGAAAACTAATTGGGTGATGATAGATAGATGCTTGTATTAAGAGAAAACAAAATTGGGTGATGTTAGATAGATGTTTATTTTATAGGAAAACTAATTGGGTGATGTTAGATAGATGTTTACATTACATGAAAATTAATTGGGTGATGTTAGATAGAAAATTGTAATGTGATTTCTTTTATGCTTAAGAGGACTTGTGATATCTTATGTGAGTGCAAGTTTTAAATTGCTTCAGCTATGATATTAATATGTGGAATTGACTTTGCAATTGAGTGCGCAGGTTTTGCTAACAAACCATAGATACTGGAGATCATCCCACACCTTATGTTGTAATCCCTTGTGAAGCTGATCTGGTTCCACGAGGAACCAAGATCAATTATGTGTATGATGTAATGTTGTAATGTTAATTTGCATGATGTTGAATGGGTTAGGTCTACCCTCTTTTAAATTAAATTATGATTTGTGTTGTAAGAATTGTTTTTGAATTTCATTTTTTAAATTTTAAATTTTTGAGACCCTTTTCTTGTGTTTTAACTTGACCCTAGGTGTCCTAACTAGATTAAAGTTGACCCTGGGTTATACTTCATGGGTCTAGGGTCCCTTTTGACTTGGGTAACCCTTAGTAAACCTCCGTATGGTCACCTTAACTTCACACTGAAGTTAAGTGACGAATTTGGAGGCATGGGAGGGATAGGATGAATGGTACCAACACTCAAGCCCATCCCTTTTCAATTCCCAAGGCTAGAGATGACTCCAAGATCCACCAATTGTAGAGGACTTGACTTCACATCTCCCTCACAATTGGTGAGAGTCCCCATGGAGTTGTGTGGTCCTTCATGAGAGGGAAGGAAGGGGAGACATGTGTCACCCTTTCCCTCTTTAACTCCCCTTTTCTCTCCCATGTGTTGGAGAGAGGACATGTGGTAAGGGGTAAGGAAGACTTTGGGGATGGGTGAGTGACATGTGTCAACACCCATCCCTTGGGACACAATAATAGTTTGGAGAAAGAGTGAGGAGGTGACAAGTGTCACCTCCCTATTCCTCTAAGCTCATGGATTGGGTTATTTTAATCCCACTTGGGATAGGGAGAAAGGTTGTTGAATTTTTGAGAATTTTAAATTATTGGATATTATTTTTGGAGAAAAATGATAGAGGGAGTTTGGTGGCTTAGGTTGGAGGAGACTTTAGAGGAGCTCTACATCAACTTCTTCCACTATTAGGGCTTTAAAGGTTGGTTTTCAAGGCTAAGGCCTTCCCCTTGTAATTTAAATTTTTGCTTGCATGATGGATGTGTGAGAAGTATTTTTGCTTGTGTGTATTTTGTTATTATGGGGAATTTTTATTAGGGTGTTGAAAGAGCTTCTCCCACTTGGGAGAAATGCTCATCAAGTGTGGGGTAGGGGAGGAGTGATCCTCCTAGAGGTCATTGCCTTATTTTGGGATGTTGGAAGCCTTGAGGGCATTTGTGTAATTTTGAATAAATTTGTCACATGGCTTGAGAGCCAAAATATGAACTCCTTTAGAATTTTTGGTTAACTTGTGTGGCTTGAGGCCATGAGAAAAATTGTGTTGAATATTTTGAAGGGTGGCACTCTAGAGTTGAGTGTGTCCACTCTCCTACCCCTTTTGAAACTCACCTGTTTGAGTTTGTGTGTGTGTAAATATCCATGGGTGTATTTTGTGTTTTGGGATGTTGTTTTGCATTGTTGTAAGTGGATTTGGAATACCCTAGGTGTGTGAATGATCTTCCTATCTCGAAGGTGACCCTCTTGCGGGTCTACGGTAGGGAGGAGAGCAAGATGTGTGGTGTTTCTTTCCCTTATGTGTTATGCAGGTTTTCATGGAGCTTAGAGTGAAGTTGAAGAGTTTTCTTGTTTGGGAAAATATTTTATTTTCCTTTACTTTTAAGGCTCTTGAGAAGAGCTTGGTCTTATTAAGGAATTTCATCCTTGTTGATTTTAAGAGGAGAACTTTTCTCTCTCTTGTTGTAATATTTGGTTTTTTCTTGAGTTGTGAGAAAAAAATCCTCTCTCATTGAAATGATAGTTTTAGTTTGTAAAAAAATAAATATTACCATTTTGAAATGAGAAAGGAAAAAAAAAATGTTTTTAAAAGGATATTAATTTTGTTATTCCTAATAATTCAATTAGTAAAGTTGAGAGTTAGTTGTTGTGGTAAACAAGTTTGTTAAAATTTAATTCATTATAAGACTTATGGAAATATCAATTTGATAAATATGAAGTTGTAATTTTGTTACTATGAAAAGAAATGAAAATTGGGTTATAGTTATGCATTTGAGTTTAATTGTAATTAATTATATGCATACTATATTTAAATTGAATTTATTGACTTGAAATTGAAATGTTATTAAGAGAAAAATAGGTTTAATTATCCGTGTATAATGTTCTTTATTATAATGTTTATTTTAGAGATGCATTGGAAGTTACATTTGTATGAAAAATTAATTATATATTAATTCTTTATTCTGCCTCATAAATTGTTTGACAGTAATAAATTAATAATTATATAAATATATATATATGTGTGTGTGTGTGTGTGTATTTATTCTATATTTATACAGTCATGGGTTTTAAAAATAATACTGTGAATAATATTGAATTGAGAAATTGTGTAATATATATATATTATATTTTAAATAAATAAAAATACAAAGGAGAATGAAATTATATTTTGTAGGTTTTAGGGTTGAAATTACAGTCAATATAAAAAAAAATAGAGTGGTGGTGGGGGGGTTCGAACCCCCCACCACCATCGCATTTTACAATGGGTGGGGGGGGGGGGGGGGGGGCGGAGCCCCCACCCACACTCCACATCGTGGGATGTGGGTGGGGCTCCGCCCCCTCCCCACACCCCCGCCGTCTCTATACTCCCGTAGACCACCTTTCCTGTGACCCTTTGCACTTAAGCTGTGGCCACCGCGACTCCCGTCCTCCGCCGCGATCGCCGATCTTCCCACGACCGGTTACCTCCGCTCAGCTACTCGTGGCAGCCACCACCAAACACCTGTCCCTCCACCCACGACACCGCCACTGATCCTCTCCCTTCTCTCGTGCCCTCTGCGGTCGACTCCAAGCTGCGGCCTCCAACCGTGACCTCCATTAGCGCCACCACTACTCCATTAAACCCTGCACCACAAACAAACCAATGAAAAATAAATAAAAATTTAGGGCTCAACCAATGAGCCAAAACATAAAGATTTTAGGGCTTCAGCCCTATTTAAAATAAAATAAAATGTATAGGTTTTCAAAGGAAAACCTAACTTTGAATCTCAAAAGAAAATTTATATATATATATATATATATATATATATATATTATTTATTAATAATTTTGAAACAAAGAAAAGAAACCTTTTTTTTATAATAGGGTTTCTATTTTGACAATAATATCTACATAACAATTAAATTAATAAGAATATATATATATATATATATATATATATTAATTTTAATAAATTTCACAAATGGAATACTAGGAAAACAAAAAGAAATATACCTAATTTTAATAAAAGAAAACTAAAACAAATATAAATGCAAATAAATATATATATATACATATTAATATATGTTTATTTGCATTTATATAGATATGCGCATCTTTATAAATGCAATTAAGCCATCATATGCATTTCATATGTGGCCATTGTAAACTCGACCTATAGATTGAGAAAACGTCCAATTGAGAAAAATGAGAGAAAAAGAGAAAGAAAGATAAAAGTGAAAACAAAGAGGAGAAAATGCGTGACATTTCCGAAAAAGGCTAAGAGAACTAAGTAAGATTTAACTCTCCATTAATCCTGATTAGGGACAAATTAATTATCAAAATTAAATCAAACGTTGAAATTAAACCAAAGCAGAAACCTAGGGGACTCCTTCAAGTGAAGTTGGTAAGCCCTGTTTACGTGATCTGGTTTACCAAGAAATTAGGAATAATGTAAAGGATGCAATGATAACTCTGATTGATAGAGAACTGATCTACCAAGAAATTAGGAATAAGGTAAAGGATGCAGTGATAACTTTGATTGATAGAGAACATAAAAGAAATATAATCAAAATTAAATTTCAAAGAAACGGTAGGAGAACAAATGAACAGGCTTTGTTGAAAATGCTAAATTTAGGAGGAGAAATGAAAATTAAATTTCAGAGAAACGGTAGGAGAACAAATGAATAGGCTTTGTTGAAAATGCTAAGTTTAGAAAGAGGAGAAATTAATATTAAATTTTAGAGAAACGGTAGGAGAACAAATGAACAGGCTTTGTTGAAAATGCTAAATTTAGGAGGAGAAATTAATATTAAATTTTAGAAAACGTGAAGGAGAACAGATGATCGTACTTTGTTGAAAAATGATCAATTAACTTAATCAACTATTGTACCAATGTAATTAGTGAGATTAAGCTAAGTCAGGAAACCACGTGATCAAGATTAGTGTTAGTGTAATAAATCCCACTCACGCCCGTGAGGCGTTATGCTGCCAAATTTTTTTGGAATTTAGGGTTTAGGAGTTTAGTAAGTTTAACCCTTGTAGTGACGTTAACCACGTTGTGATGACCCCCTTATTGGCCTTCTTGTGTTTGGGAGTGCGCACGTGTGCGTAATACCCCACTAACAACTGTATTATTCACGCCTTAAGCATATGCCACCGAGCACACTTACACGTGCGAGGGGGTTTCTAGGGAAGCGTGGGAAAACTTTTGATATTTTGTGTCATAACCATATGACACATGTGGACATGACAAGTGTGATGCATGTTGTGACTGCGTGGGAAATGTGGACATGACAATTTTCACATCCAATTAGAATGCCAATTTATGGCTGGAATAAATATCAGACTATGACACCCTTCGTGGCAAGGAAATTATATTTAGATTGGATCAGTAGAGGCACTTCCTAATGATAGTAGGTAAACAAAAGGAGTCTAATAACCATGAATGATAGTGGGTAACAATGTAGAATTTGTCATGCCCACATTCCCCATGCAGTCATGACACACAACACACATGTCATGTCCACATTTATCATGTGTTCATGACATGAAATAACAAAAACCTTTCTGCATGTCTCTAGAAACCCCCTCGCATGCGTCAACATGCTCGGTGGCAATACACATAAGGCATAAACATGTCAAACATATTTAGGGAAGTGCATCTACCTATGAAATCCCCTACGCGATGAAAGCTGACTAGGGGGTTATGCGACGCGATGTACGCCGCTTCTAGGGTTAGAACGGATTTAATTTGAACCCAGAGTTTCCTAGGCGAGAGAGATGATTTCAACTGATTTGAAACCAAGCCCTAACTCTAATGCATAAATGAAAATTGAATAAAATAATAATGCATCGAGTGGTGAGATGGTCACATGATAAAATGGAGTGATTAAATGATGTCGCGAAATGCCAAAAAAAATGAAACCCTAAAATCTAGGAAAATTTCAACAGCATAATGCATTTTCGATAATTGAAGTAAAAATTTTAAAAAAGAGAATCTCTAAAATTTAATGCAAAAGTAGAAATAAATAATCGTAAGAAAAATTGAATAAATTTCCATGGTTAAATAATTTTGACCACTCAACAAAATTATAAAAAATTGAAGTAAATAAATGATCAAATTAAAACTCAAAACTTAAGTCCATTAATAAATATAATCTCGACAATTATATTTATTAATAAACTCACATTAAAATAATTAAAGAAAGGATAAAACAAAATATCCCCTTTGAAATAAAATTGCTAAAATTATTATTAAAAAATTAAGTTCAAAAAAAAAATTTCCTATCACATTAATTTAAATGGATAATTAGTTAAAATGAACACCCAAATAAATAACTTAACAAGGGATAAGACATCCCATTAAAATAAAAACATTCCATCCCCACAATATAAATTACACAAGAAATTTAAAAATCCTACCCAAAATAATTCTAAATCAACAAAAATCAACACAAAGAAAGTCAAACAACCAAAAATAACTCAAGAGCAAAAGAGAGGGAAAAAGATAAATTCCCGTGCACAAGGGATGAGGAAAAAGGAATTTAAAATAAATGGCAAAACAATTATCCTCACATCCCACTTAACCCTAGTTCATTATTTTATTATTTTCCCAATGGAAGCCCTAATTTCTTATTCTATCATTATGGAAAACCCTATCTTTTTCTTTTGTTTTCCCCAACTCATTTGTTTTGTTTTCTCTTGTTTTTGCCTGCCTCCATGGTTTGTAAATTTACAGGTTGAAGGTGTATTCATCTTCCATGGCCGCCAATAAGAATAACCAGAGGTATATTTATTACTTTTATATGCAAAACTAGGGTTTCATTTATTCATAACAAATTGTGTTTGGTTGGAACCTAGGGTAAAATATACATATATATTGTTTTGAATGCAAATCGATATACAACATTGCAGGTTTTAATCATAATATAGAGGCTTTCTTTTAAAATGGAGTGTGGTCTGCGGAGGTACCACCACCGTTGCCATCTGTATCTTGTTTATGGTTTAAGGGAGTAAGGGGATTTGTGGTGTGGTGCGGCTGAACGCCGTGGAGAGGGAGGTCCGTTGTGGAGGGAGGTGTGGGGAGTGGCATGAGGAATGACGTGGGGGGGGGTTAAGGGGAGAAGGGGGGTGTGGGTGGAGGCACCATCCCCTCCCCACACCCCTCTCTAAACCATGTACTGTGGGCGGTGGCTATGGCCGCCGCTCACAACCACATAATTTTTTTTTAATTTTATTTATAACTACTTTGTTAACAACAAAAGAACAGACCCTAAATTTTATTAGGGTTCCATCCATAAATTTCATTTCTGTTCGTCTCTTGTTAAAAATAGTTTGTATATTATTTAAATATATATGTATATTTGACTGTATATATATATATAGATTTTTCAGTCCAACAGTAAAGTATGAGAAGTTTAAAATAGAAATATATACACATCCAATATATATATATATATATATATATATATATGTATTATATACATATATATTATATTATATATATATATATATATATATATATATATATATATATATATATATATATATATATATATATACTTATAAGCAGCGTTGCAATGGGATGAAATAACCAAGTTTGCAAGTTTTTAAAATACCATTATATATCATCTTTCTCTTGAAAAGAAAAACTAGATTTACTAAGATATAATTTTCTTTTTCTTTGATTCAAAATGACAACATTTACACAAAACATTTCTATTCAAACTTCAAAAGATCAATATGAGCACAACAAAATATTAACCATGTATTTCCATTGCATTTAACACAATAGTGAATATTTTCTTTTCCACAAAGCATACAACAAAAATCACAACAGCAAAACATATTTTTTTGAAATAATATGACAGTAACTTATATCTTCTATGGCATTTCTCCATAAGCATATAAACATAACAACATATATTAATGACAATTTTGAATAAGAATAAAGATTGCTCACATTAGATTTCCTTCTACAGCCAACACAAAGAATAGTAGTCATGTTGTCAAAAAAATACAATGAGGCCTCTAAGGCCATGGCTCCAAAATAGCCATCTAAAAGTAGTGCCCAAACACCAAAAATGGACTTCAACAAGCTCCATTTTCCCCAATTGATAACCTGCAATAAACAACACAACAATGGGGAAACAAGCCACGAAGGAATGCCCTCCTCCCTACCATAGACCCACTAGTGGGTCACCCCCGAGTTGGGGAGGTAGGATTCACATGGTTTGGGCTCACACACACCACAACAAAAGAAGTTTTCCAAAAACACAAAAACAATTCAACTCCCATGGATTTGCACATACAAAACTCAATAAATTGAGTTTGGAGGGGGTAGGGAAGTGGACCCCTCAACTCAAGAGGCCACCCCAAGAACTCCAAGATCACAAAAATCCCAAGGCCTCAAGCCAAACACATTTTTCCACCAAAACTCAAAAATCACTATGGCACTCATGCCAAATCACATATTGTTTCCAAAACTCATATGATGCCCTCAAGGATAAAATAGTGCAACACAAAGGAGATGACCTCGAGAAGGTTCACTCTCCCATACCCCAAACTAGTTGAGCCTTTCCTCCAAAATGGAGGTGCTCTCACCACACCCTTCCCACACAAAATAAAATAACAACCCACATAATATGCAACCACATACACAAAAGAAAACATAAGCAAAAAGGGTAATGGCCATAGCCATGGAGCTTACCTTCAAAATCCCTAAAATGGAAGCACGTTTGATGAAGAGCTCCAAGCTTCCCAAAAATTTCTCTAACACTCTCAAAGCCTCCAAGAATAAAAGAAACTTTCAAAAAAAGAAGAACCCCGCACTCCTCTCCAAGAGGAGGTAATATAGGCCTTCCAATTTGGCCTTAAGGAATGAGAAGGTGACACTTGTCACCTTCTCCTTCCTCATCCCATGCCACTTGCAAGGGAGAAGGAGTCTGAGGGTGACAAGTGTCACCCTCCAATTCCATTCAATCTATCACCTTATCCACTTGTACTCTTACACATGTGTGAGAGACCAAGTGGTGAGGTAGCAATTCCCTTCAAGCCTCCATGAGGATAAGGGATGCCATATGGCATCCTCTTATCCTCCAAGAGAGCGATCTCCCTCCAAGATGCTCTCACACGTGTGTGAGAGTCTTGGAGGGAGATCCCACACACTTGGGAGTCTTGAAGACCTCCCAAGTCTTCTTGGTGAAGGGATCCCCAAACTTTGGGAAGGGAGATGGGTCTTTCCCAAAGCATGACTCATCTCCCATCCTTAGTCATTTCAAAATTCGTCACTTTGACTAAACCCCAATTTAGAGTGACCAAAAGTGAGTTACCCCAAGGTTTGGTTAGTCAAAATTGACCCTAGACCCAAGGGTAACCACCAAGGGTAAGTTTGGGACACTAAGGTACACCTAGGGAAGCATAAAATCACTTTAAATGGCCCAAAAATAAAATTAATACCAAGTGGTGTAAAACAAATATAAATATACAACACATGAAATAAATCAATATAATAAGGGTGAACTTAGGCCAAAATAATTAAACCAATCATGCACTAAAACATCATCCAATCCAACATGATCCTCATCCCTCTTGGGAATGGATTGGCTTAACAGGGAATAACATATGTGTGAACACTACCTCCAATTTCTCGTGGCCTGGGAATATAATCCTGCACAACTAGATCAAGCGTCAATCACATCATGGCTAATCATAGCCGAAGCAACTAAAATTAAAATCATGTCATTGCATACAACATTAATCATTTGCAACATAATTTAATATTTAAACTACATTTTCTATTTGATGTCTCCTAATCATCATCAAATAATATATCTACATAATGAACTTGGAATCACATTAATAATCATCATCAACTATATCTCATCTATCTAACATCATCATAATCAAAATATGATCAAATTAAATCACCACATGTCTAATCAATGTCAAACAAAAATTCAGGAGCTATAATCTAATCTGTATAAAGGAAATAATAGTCTCCCAAAGTCTTATAATGTCATCATCTAAAATGTAAATGATCAAAATAGAGAAGTGAAAATAATCGGCCTCACAGAATTACAAACTTAAACACCATGATGAGGCAATCAAAAATGAGTTTTTGTATGGTGGATCATATGGATTTGCATGGTCGCTCTATTCATTTTGGCATGCGTAAGATTCTTGTACCTTGATAAACCCCTCTAGCTCATGCTTTGAATGTCTGTGAAGCTTCTTTCTAGACACCTGCAGAAAATATGTGTTTATAATTGATATCCCATAGGATTTACCTTCTAGATCACAAAAAAATATGTCTACCTTTCTGTTTTACACTGTTCTGCACTATTCATGGGGTGATCGATTATTGAGAGAAGTTTCCACCACGTAGACAAATTGTCCTGGACGGCAAGTTGAAATCATAGGAGTAAGTGCCGAGTCTTTGGCCAATAAAGAAGATGATGTCATCTAAGTTTGAAGTCAAAAGGTTGTTGAGCCATAGCCATAAAGCTGAGTCGCTTTTCTTGTGTGTTATCATCTGCCGACCCTCCATAGGATACTTTTGTGCTTTTTCCTTGATGTTACTGTTGGACAATGATTCCTTAATCTTTTCTTCAAGATAGTAATTTTAATATTTGTAGGTTCAATGTAGTATATCTTCTAGCTTGTATGAAGTATTAATATGATGTATGTTTTATGAGGAATAGAATGTAATTTTGTGTATTGTGATAAAGGAAAATTTAAGTAGTAAAGAGAGAATTTTAGGGTTTTGTAAGAATGTGATATACTAATTGTAGGATTGATTGTTACTCTTTTGCCTTAGGATTTATAATAACCTATGTATTACTTATTTCTATTCAAGAAAAGTATAAGTCTATTTAATGTATGCAGAGCATTAATGTTATCTTAATAATAGAAATGGATGTTTCAATAAACAATTTTCACCTCCTTGGTTAATGACTTAAATTTAAATCGTTTCTATCTGTTTGGGGTTTGAGATTAATGTTTCCATATATGTCGTTAGAACATGGTTGATAACACTTCCTAATTGGGTTCCCTCTTGGCTAGATACATTTTCTTATAAACCCTTTTTGGATGACAAACTTTAGTCGTTTGTGTCAATGACTTTATTTAATCAAATTCTTAAATTATGAGCATAGTTTATGTGGTGAGTAATTGATATTCAGACTCAAAGACATTACTTAAACCAAATTCATTGCTAATGATTAAGTTAGGATTATGTACTTGGAAAATGGATGAACACATGATTAGATCAAGATTGTTGATGAGGCCATGTCTTCTATGTGAGTAAGTTTGAATGGGAAGATACTTTGCGACTCTGTCTGCCTCTTTGAGTGATCTATTTTTTCTTGGCCTCTAAAAATGTAAAATGGTTGATTATATGATATATACCTTCTTGCCTCCTTAAGTTATAGTTTTGTGAATGTATCTTTGAAAATTGTATAATTTTCAGAATAGCACCAGATTCCTTCACCTAAGTCATCTTCAGTTTGCTAGACCCCTTGTGATGGGTTGGGCTTCCCAGCAAGGAAGCATGGGGAGACTTTATGTTTTGTGGCAGGGTGGATATCGCCACGATGATGCTCTCTCTCTCTCTCTCTCAGGATGGGCGAGACAGATACATATTGATATGATATATAAATATTGTTGTGCATGCCTACAAGGCTAAATATTGTAAAGGCTTAGCCCTATTTTATTATGTTATTGGCTCATAGATGTATGTAACCTTAATTGGATAAACTGATGAAAGTATTTCACGAGTTAAGTTGTTATGGAAAAGTATTTAATTATTCCCCTCTTTTCACACCATTTTATGAGAGCATAATTATTCTATTCTATTTACTATTTTTGGATTGGATTGATTTTCATTGGTTACTTTAGTAAGTGGGATTGGTGGACCTTACACAAGTCTTCCAACACCATTGTTAGATAGAGTGCATGCCCAAAGAGGGAAGAGGCCAAAACATATGATGAATTAAAATGATTGAAACACAAATTGATGTCACCTTAGAGGTGAAACCCTCATGGAGATGAAGATCCTTTAAATCATGAGGAGATGGATTGGTGAAGCCAAATATACAACAAACAAATACAATAACAATACAATTCTTCTTTGCAACATAATGAATGCCTTGAAATCCCTTAGCTCAATATCACAAGTTCACATTATCCATGTAGTGTTGAATGCACAAGACAACTAAGAGAGGGGGTGAATCAATTGTTACTTTAAATCCCAAATCCCTCACACACACTCAGATCCAATTAACCCTTATACTCATTATGATGATTAAACATGAATAACAAATAATAGAAACTGAAACATAATGACACCATACACAAGACAACACCAGATTTTACATGGAAAACTAAAGAAAGGAAAAACCATGGTGATGATTAGATCACAATATAGAGTAGTAGCAACACCAAATTACAAAAGGCTCACTGCCATAGGCTTACTTCCAAAGTGCTCATTGCCTAGGAGAAAAGGCTCACTACCAAAGGGCTCACTACCCAGAAGAAAGGCACAATGCCAAAGGGCTCACTACTCAGAAGAAAGGCTCAATACTAAAGGACTCACTACCCAAAAAAAAGGCTCACTACCAAAGGTTTGAACTATTATAATTACATCTAACACATGCAAGGAGTACAGTTCCGATGAAGTTCAATATTCATCACAACATCAACATCATCTTCACAACATCACTGAAAAGTAGTAGACACCTTCTACTCACTGCATCCAGTAATCTAATGCATGAAAGCTTGTACTACACTGCACACACTCATCACACTATTACTCAGAACACTTCCATCATGCATACACACAATCAAAAACACTTGATACTCATTTATACTATCTTCAATCTTGAGAACATTCTCCAAGGTCAACATTACACCTTAACATAGAGAATTTGAATTAGGTCAAGACCTAAACATTCCCGTGGTGGAAAGGAATGGAGGTAGACCACAACACACCTTAGGTTGGGCCTAACTTCATCCAAGCATACTACTCCACACTTTCACAATCACCAAAGCAACACTGTAATTAGTGTAAACACCTAAGGTCGGCCAAACCTATGTTAACACAATGAACTCTTAAGTATAGGCTTCCTCAAACCAAAAACCAACTTGCAGACCACATGCAAGGCTTTAAAACAATCTAGAGTATTCCACAAACATCTTGAAACATCCTAAAAACCAAAAAATTCCTTCGCAACAACTTTCACCTACCGCATAACCTTATCCTATTTATCCAGCAAACTCAAATGCCTCTGTCATACACTGCAGCTCGATAAGTATTCTTTTGGAGTGCCAAATCATAAACAACCTCTACTAGAGAAAGATAGGAACCTTATAAGCACAAATCCAAAACCACAAGACCTAAAACCATTTTGGATAAAAATGAGGAGTAAAAACATCTCCCAAACACCTCTACAACACTCAAAAACATAGTCCACACACTAGTCAACACAACTTCCTCTGTACAACAAACTAGAGCACCAAATTTGGAACATAACAACTCTTCACACCTCTAAACAACATATCCAAATTGCAAAGACAGATCTTCAACCTGGAGGAAATGCAAAGCAAAACCAGAATGCTTCTCTGTAAGCCAAGAAGCCACTTCAACACACTATTTCCTTTCATAATCAAATTTTCTCAAAAGTACTTGGAAGTCAACCAATAGAAACATATTCCTAACATCTTCAACACCTTTCCAAAGCAACCATATCATCTTCATCAAAGCAACTTGACCAAATAGCCCATACCATTGCAATAACATCATATCAGAGACAATATCCACTCAACCTAAACTACTCATACTCTTGCACCAAAGGCAACTCATACAAATGACATTGTTGACACCAATGACAACAAAAACTTGTTGACATTAATGAAAACATCGATTACACATACTTGCAACAATCTCCCTCCTTATCATTAATGGCAACACATAATGTGAAAAACCATCAAGACATAAATTCTGCACCAAGCTTCTTTTCTTTCTCACTCTCCCCCTTTCTTTCTTTCTTATACAACTCTTACTCTCCCTCCCTGATCACTAAATCTTTTCTTTTTCATATTGATGTCTCTCCCTGTTGTGACTTAATCACACATTGCCCCATTGTAAATAGGGACCCCCTCTTTTTTCCTGCTTTCTATCTTTGCTTTGCTTTAGGTTTAGTTTTTCTCTAAGCTTGTAGGGTTTTGGTAGTGTTGTTTTGCTAAAGTCTCGTTATGTTCTAGCTTAGGAGTCTATATCTTCCCATCTTAATGCATGTCCTAAAGCCCTGAAATTGACTAAGTCTGGAATCCTGATGTTCTGAGATCCTGAAAAATTGACTAAGTCTGAAATCTGGTGGATCCTCAGAAATCTAGAATTTGCATGTTAAATCCCATGGATCTGAGACCTATTTCAAACATCCTAGAAGTATATTTCAAAATATTTAAAGTAGAAATTCAATATTTGAGCATATACTTAAATATACTTCCATCCAAGACATGTTGAAATTAGGCAAAAAAAGTTGAAGTCTTGGACCTTGGGCAAAAATTTCTCATGAAGATGCAATATGCAACCAGGATGAGCAGAAATTCCTTGCTTATGAACGATATGTGCCCTAGGAGTGGAGTCATCTAGATATGAAATTTGCATAAGTGATGAAGATTTGATTCCTAAAAACTGTTGGAAATTTGTTGCAAAGAAGATCAACACTTAGAACATTTCATCACCAAGGTTGAGCGCAAAATCCTTGTACATGAACATAATGCACCCAAGGGAAAGTTCTCATAGACATGCAAAATGCACCCAAGGTACATTGATGATTGTGAGGTCAAAATGATGAAAGGTTATTTTCCTTAGTCAAAATTCATATGAATGCAGGTAAAAATCATGAGAAGTTGTTTGAGAAAGTTGAAATAAATGAGAAATCTTGAAATTGGCTAAGGATGAAATGTGGAGGCAAATCGTTATCAACATGCAATTTGTGCTCATGTAGAGGATATTTCTCATTAACAAGAAGAATGTGCTCACATCTTGACAAGAAAATTGACTAAGTATAGAAGTCAGATATTTCTCATGAACAAGGAATATGCGCACAAGCAAAAAGTGGAAAGTTCTCGTGTATGAGCAGTATGCGCTCTAGGGTAGAGGGAAACTTTGACAAGGAAATCATACTAGTTTTGAAGGTTATCATCTTGTAACTGGACTCTAGAAGACATTTCACCTACAAAGGATTGTTTGAAGACTTAGCACAATTTGTAAAGTTTCAAAATTGCAAGGTCTGAAATTGTTCATCAAAGAGCATTATGCACCCTAATGAAGGCTCATATTTTGGGAGTTAGAGCAATAAAAGGTTGTTTTCCTTGAGTCAAGTTCATGAAAATCCATGAGGAAACCTTGAATAAATTCATCTAAGAATTGCAAAAGAAGGGAAAATCCTCATCAATGAGGAATTTGTGCCCTAGAAGTGGAAATCTCACTTGTTGGAGGAAATTGCATCCAAATCAAGTTTTCATTTGTAAATTACATGAACAATCTTTTGAAAAGCCACTTCAAATTCATTGAAAACCCTTGGAAGTTCCCTTGAAGAAATTCGCCTAGAGTTGCAAGTGAAAGGAAAATCCTTGTCAATGAGGAATTTACTCTCAAAAAGGAAGGGAATTCCTCACCCATGAGGAACTTGTGCCCTAGGAAACTACTCATCTAGACAAGGGAGGAGGCATTTAAGGGAAGAATCTTGTAAATCTTCAAATGGAAACTTAGAAAATGCATTGAAAGATTATTGAGAGACATAAGACAAAGTCATTTGAGAAATCCTTAGTGGAATATCACATCATGAAGGTTAGGTAGGTAAATCCTCACTAATGAGGAATATGCACCCTTGTAAGTAGAGATAATTTTATGAAGAATCAAGACCAATGACTTGGAAGAAATTCACTAAGGAAGTCATGAAAGATTTGAAAGTAAAAATCCACCTAAGGAGAAAAGGAGGAAAATGCTCATAAATGAGCATTATGTGCTCACACCTAAAGGAGAATCCTTGTCTATGAGGATAGTCTGCCCTCTCTTATTCCACCCACATTAACAAACCTTGCAAGTGGATATGCTTTATAGAGATCCAATGCCAAAAAACTTGAAAATTCCACTAAGGTATAAGCAAAAGTTCAAAGGAATGCAAACAAGAAGTTGATGTCAAATTGGATGAAAATCCTTATATACAAATAGCATGCACCCTAGATGGAGGTTCACTAAAATTTGCCTAAGTACAAAGGTGGAAAATCCTTATGAACAAGGATTATGCGCTCATATAGAGATATGCTAAAATTGTCAAATTTGCTTGAAACCTATCAAAATGTGTTGAAATCGATTAAAAGAAGTTAAAACTTGACAAAGAAATGCCTAAGTATAGGGCAAAAAATCCTCATACATAAGGAAAATCCACCGGTTTGAAGGAAGTTTCAAGAAAGTTTAAAGGAAAAAAGTGGAAAATGCTCATATACAAGGAGAATGCACTCTCGAAAGGCCCATAATGCTCATTAACATGGAAAAACTGCCCTCACATTTTGGTAAACAAACATCAAACTTATCCAGCTTATGATGCAAGTCGGCCCTATAATAAGAAAACTAACTTTTAAAATTAAAAATCATTGTTAAAGTGCAGGCCGACCTACACTAGGCCGACCTGCCTTAGGGAGATAAGTGAAAATGCTATAAAGGTAGGTTTAGATTTGTGTTTTCCACATTCAATTACAAAACAAATAAGCAAAATTAAAGGCAGAGTAGATCAAGGAACTAGGAGCAGAATACTTTTAGGAAGAGTAGAAATTTTAGTGAAGGAAGGAGGCACGAGGTCTCATTTTTCACATCAAAATTGCAAAATAAAAAGTAGAAATTTAAAAGCAAAGGTAGAGCAGACTTTTAAGAAGCAAGTTTCAATTAGAAAAGGTAGAAATTCCATTTCAAAGGATAGTGAATTTCTTCCAAAGGGAAAGATAACTTCATTAAGGAATGAATTCTTCTAAGGAAGAGGACAAATTTTGTGAAGGAATAAATTTAAAAAATAGAAATAAAAATGACTAAGTGAAAAGGTAGAAAATCTAGCTTGATGAGGAATATGCGCCCATCTTGGAACTATCCTTTGCAAACCAAAATTTGTCCAAGTCAAAACCAAGATGGCCTCAAGGAGAAGGGATTGAGTTTGAATCACTTTTTTCCTTGTTGATATTTTGCAATGAATAGCTTTTAATTTCTCATATATATTGATGAATTGGATATGATATTCTTATGATCAAATACTATGACCTGTAATTTTCAATTTTGCAGATATCAAAGAATTCGGAGGCGAGCTATCCAGAGGAGCATCCAGAGTTAAGGTACTACCAAGATCATTCACCTTGCATCCAAAGAAGGCATCATCACAGAAACAGAGAAAGAACATGGCACTTCATCGAGACATCATCAAGTTTGCCATCATCTTGCCTCCAAAGAGAAGAACTTCATCGCCAGAATGAAGGATCTTCATTATCCATCTTGCAAGTTCCATCATCCGCATCCAAGAGATCACTTCCACATTCCAGGGTCATTCATTTCATGCGCTAGGAAGATCAAGAGCAAGCATCATGCAATCTACTCCAAGAAGTCATGAACAAAGACATCTCCTACTCTCGTCAAGAAGCCTAAATGAAGGAATCCTGCAAGAACAACATCACATGAGAAGAGAAATGAGCAAAGATCATCAAGAAATTCATAAATTTCACTAAGGCATGAAAGACAACTTACAAAAATCCAAAATTCCCAAATTTTCAAGTTTTAGAAGCTAAGTTCCATAGTTGAAAATCCAACAATTTGGGAAATATTTCAAGCAATGTGAACGTGATGGAGATCAAACCGGTTTGCTTAATGCTAAGGTGGCGTCTACATGTCATTGAGCCTATCACATCTTACCACATCATTTGTTCACATTTAATGCATTCATAACAAACAAGAGGTCAAAGAGGACGCCCATATGGAAGATGCTTTAAAGATTCCAACATGTCAAGCTTATCATCTTGGAAAGCATGCCTTTATTGCCTCTCTTGTTGTCTAAAAATAGCAATTCTTGTAACAAACTGCCTATGTGGTGTAATCTTGGCCATTGATTCCAAAATCAATCTAGGTCCATTGTAATTCTTGAGCTCTATATAAAGCTCACTCTTTTCATTTGTAAAGGGGGATATCATTAGTTCTTAGGAGGTAAAATGTTAGAGTAGAAGCTCTTGAAGCATTGACAAGACTTTGGCAAATTGTTGTAAAGATACTACCAAAATAAATACATTCTCATTGAAGCTTGGTGAAACTTGTGTTGTGTCGGGATGTTAGCATGATTTCCAATTTATTGAAGATGATTTAAATCAAGTTAGATAGATTTTAGATTTAGTTCATTGATTTGATAAATAAATGTGAAGATATTGATGAATTCCTTGGTTCATATTTTTTGTGGATTGCCAATGGTGATTTGCAATGCAAAGCTAGCCTAAACCTCATGTTACAATAGTTCGATTGTGGATGTTCATTCAAGTTGCACCAGCTGTGGGTATTTAGATATATGTTTACAATTTGAAAATCTTTCATTTCCCTTTGAAGCTTGCACTAGTTTCATGTAGTTTTTTCTCTCATGGTGAAGCAAAGCTCGGTTGGAAGGAATTTGTCTATTGAAGTGTTGTCCAACACATCATTGCCTTTAGAACAACTTTCTAAACCTTATCCTTTTGCATTTTCTTTCATAGTTAGTTTGAAGTAAGTTCTACTTTACAAAAAGGAGAATAACATATTATATTGGAGAAAGGAGCCAATTCAACATAAGTCCCTTTGTGAGTAATAGCAAAATCACATCAACTACTAAGTCTATCCATAGCAAAACATGAATAAGGAACCTTGGAGTTGTCTTGATTGATCACATTGTTTAGCATTCGAGAGACTTTATTCAAGAGAGGATAGAATACTTAGTATTTTATTCTTAGTTTGCATGTGCATAAAAAATACATTAACACTCCCCTTTTGAAATCAATGGCAAAGGGCTACACCCATCTCTTTCAATCTTACTACTTAGACTTGTATCTGCTTACTATTGATCTGCAACATCATTTCTTTTACTACTTTGCATGCCTGCTCCCCCTTAGAAGCACATACCAAACTATATCAACTCTTACTCCCCCTGTTTGCAACAATCATCATGACCACTACCTACTCCCCCTAATAGGTAGCCTCTAACATCAGTCCAGAATAAGGAATGAATCTTGAAATCCACTGGACTGATGCATCTCCTTATGCATCTAGTTGAAAGGAAGGGAAATAACCCCTAACTTCTCCCAAAGATACTCAAATGTATCCTTAGGAAGAGCCTTGGTGAATATGTCGGCAACCTGATCCTTTGTAGGCACATACTCAAGCTTCACTTTATTCTCTGTAATCTTCTCTCTCTTAGAAAGTGATATTAGATTGAAATATGTTTTGTCCTTGAATGCATCATTAGATTCTTTTAAATGTTAATAGCACTTGTATTATCACAGAAGATAGGGATAAGTTCAGCATATAGCACTCTAACATCCTTCAAGGCTTGCTTCATCCACAACACTTGTGTGCAATAGGATGTTGCTGCAATGTATTATGCCTCTGTAGTAGATAAGGATACTGAATCCTACTTCTTACTTAGCCATGACAACACTCTATCTCCAAGAAAGAATACACCACCACTAGTACTTTTCCTATCATCTACGCAACCAACCCAATTTGCATCTATGTAGGCACTTAGAGCAAAGTTATTATCCTTTGGATACCACAAAACTTCCCTTTAAATATCTTGTTGGTATGTGGCGATTGATCATGCAAATATTGTACACATGTAATGTATCCTTTCTAGGGTTCAAGGGCATAGTCCCTAAATTTTTTTCCCTCTTTTTTGCCTGTTCGGAGTGGGTTGTTAATTTATGTTAACTGACAAAAGAAAAATGACATTGTAAAACCCTAATTCGAGAAGATTCCAAAAAGTGTGTTATAAGTGGTTGGGATGTATGTTGCAGTGTGAGATTCATGAGATTGTAATATGTTTTGCACTAGATATTAAAATCATTAGATGGTTGAGTTTCTGTGGATGTAGCCCATTTTGAGTGAACCACGTTAAATTTCTATGTTGATCTCTTTTGTGTTGTTCTTCATTGTTATATTTGAGTTATTTAATCTGCATATAATTATTAGTGTTTATTGCTTTGATCTTCCTGAACCCTAACAACTGGTATCAGAGTAGGTTGTGTTTGATTATTGTCTGTAGGAAGGTCTCACGTTTGAGTGGGAGTCTCACGGTTAAGTGGGAGCAATGGTGGACGACGGTAAATTGAAGGTAGATAAATTCAATGGGCAGAACTATCAGTTATGGAAGATGCAGATGGAGGATTATCTCTATCAGAAGGATTTATGGAGGTTGTTGGAAGGAAAATCCAAGAAACCGGTAGTAATGACTGATGAGGATTGGCAACTTCTGGACAGAAAGGCACTAGGAACCATTTAGTTGTGCCTAGCACCATCTGTGGCGTTCAATATAACAAAAGCAAAGACAATAGCTGAACTAATGAAATCTTTGGCAAAATTGTATGAAAAACCCTCAGCCTCAAATAAGGTATTTCTCATGAAGCATTTGTTGAATCTAAAAATGATTGAAGGTGGATCTGTGTTAGATCATTTAAATGAGTTTAATACAATTACCAGTTAGCTAACTTCTATAAAAGTGAAATTTGATGAAGAGGTAAGGGCTCTTTTGGTTTTATGTTCTTGGCTAAAAAGTTGGAATAACTTGGTAATGGCTATAAGTAACTCTGTCTTTGGTTCAAATACTTTGAAATTTGATGATGTTGTTGGTGTTATCCTTACCAAGGAAATGCAATAGAAAAGCACAGGTGAGAGTTCAACATTGGGTAATGCTTTGACTGTAGAGAACAAGGGAAGAACAAAGGAGAGAGGAAAAAGCCCAACAAATCATGGGAAGTCACAAGGGAAGTCAAAGAAAGGAAGATCTAAATCTAGAGGAAGAATAGATTGCTGGCACTGTGGAAAGACAAGACACTTGAAGAAGGATTGTTGGTCTCGAAAGGGAAAACAAGGAGATGGACAACATGATGACAGTAAGGAAGCTAATGTTGTAAGTAATAAATTACAGGATGCTTTAATTCTGTGTTTAGATAATGCTAATGATTCCTGGGTAATAGATTCAGGGGCTTCATTTCATGCCACACCCCATAGGAAATATTTTGTAGATTATGTTCAAGGTGATTTTGGATAGATATATTTGGATGATGATGAACCCTATCAGATTGTTGGAAAAGGAAAGATAAAAATCAAGTTGTAGAATGGAAATGAAAGGTTGCCATAGGAGGTAAGGCATGTTCCAAATTTGAGAAGGAATTTAATCTCTACAGGACAACTGGGTAGTGGAGGCTGCATAGTTACCTTTTCAGACAAAGTCTGCAAGGTCACTAAAGGTGAAAAGGTAGGCACATTGTATTTGTGTACTCGTAATACTTATTCTACCTTAGCTGCTATAGAAATAGTTGTTATAGTTATAGGACTTGCTACAGGGACAAAAACAAAATTGTGGCACCATAGACTTGGGCACATGAGTGAGAAAGAGATGAAGATCCTTCACTCCATAAAGTTGCTACCAGGTCTGAAGAAGATTAACTTGGAGTTATGTGAAAATTATGTTTATGGAAAATAGAAAAGAGTCCAATTTCTCAAAGTTGGGAAAGAGAAGAGTGAGAAATTAGAGCTTGTGCATTTAGATGTATGGGGACCATCTCAGGTATCATCTCTTGGTGGCTCTTGCTATTATGCTACTTTTATTGATGATGCAACTAGGAAAACATGGGTGTATTTCCTAAAACAAAAATTAGAAGTATTTGAAACTTTTAAAAAGTGGAAAGCTTTGGTTGAGAATGAGACATGAAAAAAGTTGAAGTGTCTTAGATCTGATAATGGAGGCAAGTATTGCAACATAGAATTTGAAAATTATTGTTCATATAATGGAATCTGTAGGCAAAAATGGGTTCCTAGAACCCCACAAGAAAATGGTGTGTCTGAGAGGATGAATAGGACCATTATGGAGAGTGCAAGGAGTATGAGATTGCATGCTGGACTACCCTTACACTTTTGGGTAGATACTATACATACTGCTATTTATTTAATAAATAGGGGACCTTCAAATCCTTTGGATGGTGGCATTCCAGAGGAGGCATGGATAGGAAAAAAGGTAAACTATTCATTTATGAAAACCTTTGGTTGTGAAGCTTTTGTCCATGTTGATATTGAAAATAGAACCAAGCTTGAGGCTAAGTCTAAATAATGTATCTTCATTGGATATGCAGTAGATGAATTTGGTTATCAGTTATGGGATTATGAAAATGATAAAATCATTAGGAGCAAAGATGTTATATTCAATGAGAAGGTCATGTATAAGGATCAACTGCAGGCAAAGAAGCATGAACAGGCCAAAAAGGAATATGTGGTGCTGGATGAGATTGCAGAAAATAAAATACCAGTGGTACCTGATGCTCAGCAACAACAAGTTATCCCACAGGCTGCTACAAGTGTTAGACATTCTACAAGGATAACTAGACCTCTAGAAAGATTTTCTCCATCATTATATTCCATATTATTAACTAATTTTTGTGAACTTGAAGTTTATGAAGAAGCAATGCAGGTAGATACCAAAAAGCAGTGGGAGCTAGGCATGAAAGAGGAAATGGATTCTTTGCTACAGAATTAGACTTGGGACTTATTCCAATTGCCTACAGGTAAAAGAGTACTGCCAAATAAATGGGTTTATAGGTTGAAGGAAGAAGATGGAGGCAAGAAAAGATACAAGTCTAGACTCATGGTAAAAGGTTTTTTACAGAAAAAAGGTATATATTTTGATGAAATATTTTCTCTAGTTGTAAAGATGACTTCTATTAGAACTATTCTAAGTCTTGTGGCTGCGAAAGACTTGCATCTTGAACAACTAGATGTGAAAACATAGTTTCTCCATGGGGATTTGGAAGAGGAAATATACATGCAACAACCATAGGGATATGAGGTCAAGGGTAAGGAGGAATTTGTGTGCAGGTTAAAGAAAAGTTTGTATGGCCTGAAGCAAGCACCTCAGCGATGGTATTTGAAATTTGATAGTTTTATGGTTGAACAAGGTTACAAAAGATATCATTCTAATTATTTTGTTTATTTTAAGAAATTAGGTAATGGCAGCTATATTATCTTGTTGCTTTATGTTGATGACATGCTTGTTGCTAGGTCTAACATGCAACATATTAATGAACTTAAGCATTAATTAGAAAATTCCTTTGCTATGAAGGATTTGGGTGTAGTAAAACAAATCCTTGGTATGAGGATCACATGGGACAAGACAAACAAAAATTTATTTTTGTCTCAAAGTGATTGTGTAGAGGTGTTGAAAAGGTTTAACATGCAGAATGCAAAAGCAGTTAGTACACCTTTGCCTAGTCATTTTAAGTTGACTAAGGAGATGTGTCCAAAGACACAAGAGGAGGAAGACAAAATGTCTAAGATACCATATGCATCAGCAGTTGGTAGCTTCATGTATGCAATGGTATGCACAAGGCCAGATATTGCACATACAGTGGGAGTTGTGAGCAAATATATGAGCAATCTAGGAATGGAACATTGGAATGCAGTAAAATGGATTCTCTGATATTTGAGAGGTACTACTTCATAGAAACTATGTTTTGAAGGAACAAATTTTTCTCTAAAAGGATATGTTGACTCTGATCTAGTGGGTGATATTGATAGCAGGAGTACTATAGGGTATGTTTTTACTAAAGGAGGTATTGCAGTTAGTTGGATTTCAAGGCTACCAAAGGTTGTTGCTCTTTCAACCACTACAGCTGAGTATGTTGCTACTATGGAAGCTAGCAAGGAGATGATTTGGATACAACATTTTCTGGAGGAATTGGGGCCCAATGACAAGAAGATAGCCCTTTGTACACTGATAGCCATAGTGCCATTCATCTTGCTAAGAATTCAGTTCTACATTCAAAAGCTAAGCACATACAACTCAGATACCACTTCATCCAGTCAGTTTTGGAGGATGGATAGTTGAAGTTGGAGAAAATTCACACAAGTGAGAATCTTGCAGATATTTTCACAAAGGCGGTTACACGGGAGAAACTAATTTCCTCATTAGTTTCTATTGGCCTTCACGACTAATAATGGTGGACATAAGAAACCAGCCAGGCCTGTAATCCAGTGGGAGCTGCAAGTGTAGCGGTGTCATCCAGGATCAGTCTCCAAGTAGGAGATTGTTGGTATATGGCGACTGAAATTTTTTTCCCTCTTTTTTGCCTGTTTGGAGTCATTTGTTAATTTTTGTTAACCAAAAAAAGAAAAATGACATTGTAAAACCCTAATTCAAGAAGCTTCTAAAAAGCTTTTTATAAGCAGTTGGGATGTATGTTGTGGTGTGAGATTTGCGAGATTGTAATCTATTTTGCACTGGATAAGAAATCATTGGATGGCTGAGTTTCTGTGGATGTAGCCCATTTTAGGTGAACCACGTTAAATTTCTATGTTGATCTCTTTTGTTTTGTTCTTCATTATTATATTTGCATTATTAATCTATATATAATTGTTAGTGTTTATTGCTTCGATCTTCTTAAACCCTAACATATCTGAATATCCTCTTCACTGCTACAACATGTGACTCTTTGGGTTCTTCTTGAAATCTAGCCACAAGACAAACTGCATGCATAATATTTAGTCTAGTAGTAGTTAAGTATAACAATCCTCCAATCATTGACCTATACCTACTCTGATCAACCTTAGGATATTCATCATTCTTGCTCAACTTGCAACTAGTTGTCATAGGGGTACATACTAGTTTAGAGTCTTCCATTCCAAACTTCTTTAACAATTCCTTGACATAGTTTGATTGTGAAATGAAAATACATTTATTTGTCTAATTGATCTGTAGCCCAAGGAAGAAGTTTATTTCTCCACACATTGACATCTCAAATTCTTTCTGTGTCTCATCTACAAAACTCTTACACATACCTTCATTTCCACTAAAGATTATATCATCTACATATACCTCCACAATTAGAATTTGATCTTCTCCTACTTTGATGTACAAATTACTATCTGTGGTGTCTTTATTGAATCCTTGCTATGATAAATGCCTATCTAACCTTGCATACCAGGCTCTAGGAGCTTTCTTCAATCCATACAGTGCCTTTTTCAACCTACAGACCATGTTAGATTTATCTGATAACTAAAATCCATCTAGTTGTTTTATGTATACTTCTTCTTCCAACTCACCATTCAAGAAAGCAGACTTCACATCCATTTGATATACTTTAAAATCTTTATGTGCTACAAAAGCAAAAAACATCATGATGGCCTCCATTCTTGCCACCGAAGCATAAGTTTCCTCATAGTCTATCCCTTCTACTTGTGAGTAACCTTTACACACGAGCCTTGCCTTGTTTCTTACCACTTCTCCATTCTCATTTAATTTGTTATGGAATAGCCACTTAGTTCCAATCACATTCTTGTTTTCTGGTCTTGGGACAAGTTCCCAAGTCTGATTCTTTTCAATCTGCATTAGTTCTTCTTCCATAGTCTTGATTCAATACTCATCCTTGCATGCTTCAATCACTATTTTAGGTTCAACTATAGAGAGCAAACATAGATTTACCTATTCTTCAATAGCTTTCCTTCTTGACAACACACCTTATTCTTGTCACCAATGATTTGATCTTCAAAATAATGCTTCTGCACATACTTGGGAGTTTTAGGAGTCTTTTCCAGAGCTTCTTCTTCTTCTTCTTCAACCTGCACTTCCTTTTCATCAGCATTTTCTTCTTCTCTGCAAGATGATTCATCTAATTCATATCCATCAACTTTTGAATTCTTTTGTAGATCTTCATCAACTTTGACATTTGCACTCTCAAAAATCCTTCTTAACCTCTTGTTGTAGCACTAGTAAGCTTTGCTTTTAGTAGAATACCCAAGGAAGATACCTTCATCAAACCTTGCATCAAACTTTCCTAGATTTTCTTCATCCCTTCTGATATAACATTTTCTTCCAAACACTCTGAAGTACTTAGCAGTCGGATTCCTTCCATACCATAACTCATAAGGTGTCTTTGTACTATTTGCTCTTACCTGTACTCTATTTAGTATGTAAACAACATAATAAATTGCTTCTATCCAGTATACCTCTAGTAGGTTTGCTTCTTTTATCATTGTCCTTGTAGCTTCTTGAATAGTCCTATTATCTCTTTCAACTATTCGATTCTGCTAAGGAGTTCTAGGAGTAGATAAGTGCCTCTTTATTCCACGATTCTCACATAACATGTTAAACTCATTGGAGGTGAACTCTCCACCTCTATCATATCTCAAACATTAAATTGTCATATCCATTTCATTCTCAACCATAACCTTGAATACTTTGAACTTATCTAGGGCTTCAGATTTTTCTTTGAGAAAAGTAACCCATGTCATCCTAGAATAATAATAAATCAATAGGATGAAATATCTATCACCTTGAACACTCCTTACCTTGGTAGGGCCATAAAGATCTATATGCACCAATTCCAACAGTTCGGTAGAAGACTAATCCTTGACTTTGAAACTTCTCCTTGCTTGCTTTCCAATCTGACATTCCTTGCAGTTAAAATTGATGGGCTTTGTAATCTTTGGTAGATCTCACATGGCTTGATCTGAACTTATCCTTACCAGACTATCAAAATTGATGTGACACAATCTTCTATGCCATAGCCAACTCTCACTGGTCCGAGTCATGAAGCAATAACCATCACTACCTTTGAGTTGATAAACATTTCCTTTTGTCATCTTTCCAACAACTATCATAGTTCCAGAATCTTTTCTAATCTCACAACCACCATCCTGAAACACAAGATTGTTTCCTTTGCTACATATTTGTCTAACACTCAAGAGGTTATGCTTTAAACCCTTAACATAAAGAACATCATCAGTATTATTTCTACCATCAAAAACTGATTGAGCCTCTTCCGCATATCTTAGCAGCTCTATCATGACCAAATCTAACTAGTCCTCCATATTTTTCAAGTTTAAAAAACTTACTCTTATCACCAGTTATATGATTTGAGTATCCACTATCAATGACCCAATGGTTCTTTTCCTGTGTAGTATGAAAAGCAAATATCACAGTGATTTCAACATTAAGACTCACCTCCGGAACCTTTTCCTTCACACATTTCCCAGAGTTAGCAGACATAGTATCATCTCCTAAAGCTATGAACAGACATTCATTATCCTTGTAGACACCTAAAAGTGTCCTTGGATTGCAAAACCCTAATCACTTCCACATTCGACTGATTTTCCCTAATTCACCTCTATGGTTAAATAATTGATTTTAATTAATTAATCATTTAATAATTCACTTTCCTAATGTCCCCTTCACTTGATTTATTTAAACAAATCACATTATCCCTCCTTCCTCTAAAAAATTAAATAAATGCACACCATTTATTTAATTTGAAAATCATTTCCCACCTCACTATTTCTTGAATTTAAAATTCATTTTGTCTTCTTGTGGCTGGAAACCCTAAAACATTCTCAACCCTTGATCTTAGCCCTAAGTCAACTCTTCATCTCAGCTCTCCATTCACATTTTACCTTCTATAAAACCACTCTTACCCCCTCATTTTCACCTCACCACTTGTGAATTTGACTTCTGCCATTGTCAACACTTGAGCTCTCATCCAATTTGTAGACTTGCAAGTTTTAGTGCATCATCATAGCTAGGGTAGATAGTAGTAATGGAGGAAATGCATTAGATATCCTAGGGTATCTAATGACAATAAGGATGAAAATTCAAAGATATTTTGGTCTTTTCTAAGGTTGAAAATGAGTGTATGCTAATGGATGTGATCTACGTGCCTTATGGAGATATATTTTTGGTATTTTCTTGGGATATTTTGTGGAGATGCAACTATGGTGATGCAATGATCTAAGGGAATTATGCCTAAGACTATAGTAGAGGTTGATGATTTTAATTTTCACGAAGTTTAGCTCCAATAGGATACTATTGTCTACTAATGACTTTCAAAGTACTAATTGGTTTTATCAAGACCTTAGAATTTTGATATGGGAGGAATGGTTTGATTAAAGTGAGCTCGTGAGTATGAGAATTTACTTTTAGAAGATGGTCCCAAAATAGTCAAGTGAGTATTAGGCCCAAATGATTGATTGAATGAGAATGATGCCAAGGTCCCTTAGTCCAATTTTGTACTTGTGAGGTAGTCACACTTCGACGGTTTCTCCTTATGTTTCAACTTAGGAAGATTAATTTTTGGAATCCTCTATTGATGTCTAAGGCCAAAGTCCTAAGGTTTCAAAGGTTGCCTAAATGATATGGTAGATGTTGGGAATGAAGCCTAATTCTAAATGGGCTTGTATATGCAACTAAATCTTTAGAGGATGAAATGATTTGCAAATGAAACCTAAGAGATGAAAACTAAGAGGTCTGAAATGTGTTTGATACAGTTGCAATTGAATCTTGATTGGGAGAATAATTTTTTAAAGGTTCCCTAGGTTTCCAATTTGTTCTTAGGTGGATGAGTCACACTGTTCTACTGATGCATTTCAGAACTAGGCGGGTGTGTTTCACTGTAACCTATGCATTGCACTGTTTAGTTTATGCATTTTACTATTTAGCAGAGGTGTTTCATGGTTTAGAAGATGCATCTTGTTTAGTCTCATGCATTGCAGAAGGTTTCCTATGTGTTTTATTGTTCAGCATATGCATTTTTGTAGTTTTAGCAGGCTCTAAAATTAATTTTTCTAAGTTCGTTTGATGGTTTTGTGAAAAATTAGAAAGCACATGAGTTATGAAAACACTTAGCAGTTAGTTTGGTGGCCATGCCTCTTATTTGTTTGACACTTTTGTGACCATGTTTTGAAAGCACTTTAGAAGATAAGCACAATCCCTAGGCTAGGCAAGGACAATACTTGCTGAGTTCCCACCTAGATTTCTCCAGCCATACTTATTTAAAGTGGAAAACCTAAAAGCTTGGTGGCACTGGCTCCCCCTTACATGACACTTACTTCTCGGGCACACCAAGCTACTAACTCCTCAAGACCCTAAGATCTCAAGAAGTTTGTTATCTCTACTTTAAACTGCAAGAGTGTGGGACGGCTCCAGAGGTCTATCTTTCAACCTTTTGCGTCAAATAAGTAGAGTGTTTTTGGCCACTAAATAATGGTTTGTAGTGAATATTCGAGGGACTAACACCTTATGAGCATCTAGAAAGCCATTAAAGGCTTTGACTAACCCTACTAGGAATTTTAATATACACAAAGGTATGCCTCCTTTTGAGCTAGCGCTGTACAGTAAGCGCTAATACCGGTTTGGACTTGGCTTTTGCCTTATCCTAATTTGTATAGTGGACTGGATGAAAGTACCGCTTGGGGTCACAAATGAGTTATCCTTGTGGATGTGTCTCAAGAGCAAGCCCACTCTAAAGGGTGACAAAAGCAATGCAAGTAAATGTTTTTGATTCCCAAGTTCATACTAAGACGTGAGGGGAGAGCATACACATTTACTTGGTCACACTCGCATGGGGGTTCTTTTGATTTTATCTTTTCTTAAGTGTGGTGTGATTTTATGTAAGTGATGTGGAGGGATTTTTGATTCCCAAGATCATCAATTGGTGCAAGGGAAGAGCATATACCTTTCCACAACTCTAACAAAAATCACCAAACATGGCAAGCAAAGATGCAATCCTTTTAATATTTTTAAATGAGTGAGTATGAAAGTTAATTTTAAGCCTCAATGAGTGAGAAAATGCAAGATTTGTGGTTCATTTTAATCCAATACGTGAAAATACAAAGTTGTTCTTTTTATCCCATGAAATGTGAACAATGCAGGGTTGTGGTTCTTTTTATCCAATATGAATGAGGTTTATTTTAGTCCCAAATGAGTGTAGATTGCAAACAAAGTTGTGTTCTTTTTAACCCAAACTGAAAAAGTTCCTTAGTATAATCCACACACACATTCATGAAAAAAGAAACCTAGAGTAACAAATTATGCTTGCAAATGAAAATGTTTCTCCCACACCATAGGCTGCAAATCCAAAAATTAGTAATAGAAAACCCTAACCCCATTGTTCAAAATAGAAAAACCTGAATGAAGAAGATTAAAATTTTTCTATTTTATACCAGTCACATGTGTCACATATAGCATAAGTGGTGCACTATGCAGCTTATGCATTTCAGAAACTAGCACAAGCAGTGTACTATTATGCTTATGTGGTGCAGTCAAGCGTAGGCGATGCACTGAGTAGCGTATGCGTCACAAAAACCTGCACAGATGTCAGACAATAGCTGCAACTAGAATTTTGATAGAAAAACCCTAACCAGCAATTGAAAAACGTAATGTATGGACTAATATCGAACCCTAGGGCTGTAAGGTCAATTCCTGGATGCGAGAAAGATGGAGAACCTTCAAGCATTAACAGGATTTACCCAAATTATAAAATAACCAAGAATAAACCCTAGATAAAAATCTTTGTAGCATTCAAACCCCTAATGCTTTAAAAACCCTAACGACTGATAGAACCAGAGAGTAATCTAAGAAAACAAAGCCTCTAAAACAAGTTAGAATCCTACAAAACAAAATGGGTTAGGGTTATTTAAAAATAAAACAAAAGATTCAAACCCTACACATAGGCACATGTGTTGCAGAACTCTTCTTAGGCGGTGCAGATTTAGCGCAGACGTTACTCCATACAAATCAAGCATCGTACGAAGGATCGCATGCATAACACTATTCATCTTATGCGTTGTACATACCTACAAAAGTTAAAATCATAAATTCACGGACTGTACGGTCGATTCACGTCAGGTTCACTAATGTAGTGTTGCAAGTATGTGCCTAATCGGTGTTGTCATTGATGTCAACATATCCTTGTTGTCATTAGTGTCAACTATGTATTATTCTATTACTTTTTTATAAGACTTGTATGTTGAGGATATTGAGAAAATTAGCCTCTCTGAAAGAAACAAGTGAGTTACAGAGAAGTGCAGTACAGACAATGAGTTGTTTACTAAAGAACAGTCTGGTAAACTGCTCCGCATTTATTTCTACTTGAAGATCATGGTCTGTGGATTGGATGTAAGTTAGAGGTATGACTAAGGATGCTACATTCCAGGTTTGAGCCCTCCGCATGAAGATCTGAGTGAGTTGTGTTGACCAGAGTGAAACCTACTTTTTCTGTAAGTTTAGTTGGGACAGGAAGAAAGTATTCTACTCTGCATTGCTCTTCATTGCTCCTCAATAAAGTATTTTTCTTTGTGATTCTAGAAGGAAGTCTAGGATGATGATAAGTGCCTACAGTTGCAATGGTTCATAGTTTGGTGGTCTGCAAGCTATCTTTCTTTTATGACAGTTGAAGACAGTAAAGTTTATGTGTTTTGGTGAAAAGATTCCTATGGATAAAGTGGTTAAGGTTCATGCGGTTACTCTTGATGATTATAATGTGCTTGTGGATGTCTCCTAATCATGTTCCTATCTTGATATTGGTCTATGTTAAGGACTTGAGATCATGTTCAAAGATTGTTCCTAGATAGTGTAATGTGTAACCAGTTTTGGCCGACCTAGTTAATCCGAGTGATTGTGGAGATCTCTGGAAGATTGTGGAAGCATGAGGTGGCATGGAAGATCATGTTTGAGTCCCAGCTAAGGCATGGTGTGATCCGTATTTCATTTCCTTTGCATAATTTGTAATAGGTTAGGACCTATCTTGTAAATGTTTGTAATACCGACCTTGGAGATTGTTCCAATGGTTATTGATTGTGATGCTGACCTTGATGATCATTCCAAGGTTGATGAAGTGTATAAATACTTGTAGTTGAGTCATGGAAAAGGAGTCCTTGAGAAAAAATGGAAAGATAATAAGAAAGGTCCAAAAGGCAGAGCAGAGAAGAGGCAGAGGAAAGAAGAGGAAGAACAGAGTAGAGGAAGAGGAGAGCAGAGGAACTATTGTACTTCAGTCACAAATATAGAAAGGTGTTGATCATGGCAATAAGTCTAGCAATGAGTTGCCAGTAGGGTTTAATAGCCCTTATTGTAATCTTGCTAGGTTTAGGGTTGAGGTAGTGAGTCTGCTAGACCTAGTTGTTCTTCATGGTAGTAAGCCAGTATGTTTAGGCCCATGGGGTGACCAAGCCTGAACATCACTATTTGAAGATTGCAATATATATTGAGAGTTAATCCTCTCCATGATTTTTCCCCACCTTGGGGTTTTCCACCTAAAAAAATGGTGTCTCTTGTGTTTGATGTTGTATCTATGGTTAAGTTTCTGAATTCATGCACTCATTATTATATCATAATAATTGTGGATAAGTAATAAATGTTTAATTGCAAAAAGTGTTTAAGTTTTTGGGACAACTGATTCACCCCCACTCTTAGTTGTCCGATGCATATCAACAATTGGTATCAGAGCCAAGTTCCTCTGAAGAAAGTTTAACAGCTTGAGGAAGATCCAAAATGTCTTATAAGAAGGAAGCGCCACATTTTGATGGAACGAATTATGTTCTCTGGAAGGCTTGGATGAAAAACCATCTTCTTTCTCTTGGTTACAAAGTATGGAAAGCTACAGAAACAAAATACACCATTCCTCAAAATGGTCTGACGACTGAAGATGAAATCAAAGAATATGAGATAGCTATCAAGGCAAAGGATGTTCTACTAAGCTCATTAACCGACTCAATATTGACGAAAGTTGTGGAACTTGAAACTACAAATAAGGTATGGGAAAAGTTGAAAAATTTGTATGGAGATGATTCTATGAAGGAAGCCAAGTTACAAAGTCTGAAAGTGAAATATGAAAGTTTGAAGATGAATGATGATGAAAACATATCAGCCTTTATGTAAAGAGTTGATGAACTTGTTACAGGGATAAAAGCCATAGGCGGAACTCTCAATGAAAATGAAGTTGTTATGAAAATTCTCAGATCTCTGCCCAAGTCTTACTATCACAAGGTAGCTGCAATTGAAGAATTCATGCAAGTAAAAATGGTTGATAGGGATCAATTGCTTGGTAAGATTACTACCTTTGAAATGAGGGAGTTTGATGATGCTCTACCGAAAGTTGAGATGACCTTCAAAGCCAATACTCCTGAAAGTACTTCCAGTTCAAAAAAGTACAAGCTGGAATCTGATGATGAGTTTGATGAAGTTGAAGCCAACTTCGTGGATAGACTGCAAAGATGATACGGTAAGTATAAAGGCAAATTACCTTTCAAAAAAATTTTCTTGTGGTAAAGTAGGTCATTTTTCTTCTAGATGTCTTGAAAGAATTGAAAGAAATAGAAGAAGATATGAGAATAGGCCTAGGACCCAAAAGAAGTGTTATTATGTTGAAGATTTTGATGATGATGAAGGAGTATCAGATAGTGGTGAACCAGATAATACTAGTTCCTCTATAAATGAATGTTTGTTTATTGCTATTAAGGAAGATCCCGTGTCTACTAATTCTACTAGCTATGTGAAGGAAGAAAAACTAGTGGAAAGTGCTTTGGCTGCTCAGGTCATTAAGGACAAGGATGAATGGGTTATTGATAGTGGCTGCTCTCACCACATGATTGGTGACAAAAGTAAGTTTTTGAGTTTGGAAAGATATGATGGTGGACTGGTTAGGTTTGGAGATGATACAGTTGGTAAGATTTGTGGGAAAGGATCTATTTCTTTTGATGGAAAGCATAATACTAAAGATGTCTTGTATGTGAAAGGATTAAAGCATAGTCTTTTGAGTGTGGGTTAGATATGTGACAAGAGCTATGATTTAAGCTTCAAGGACAATGGATGCAAGATCAGGGAAAGCTCCAAAACAATCATTGCAACTGGTAAGAAGACTAGAGGTAATATCTATCACTTGAAAGGAACTGAGAACTATTGCTTGTTGACTCAGACTAATGAGAGTTGGTTATAGCATAGAAGGTTGTGTCACATAAATGTTGATAATATTATGAAGATAAGTACTACACAGATTGTTAGAGATTTTCCTAATCTTGTGGAGCTTGCTAATCCTATTTGCAAGGAGTGTCAATTTAGGAAACAAACAAGAACAAGCTTCAAAAGCAAGGACCAATAAGTTGGAGGATTACTTGAGCTAATACATACAGATTTGTGTGGACCTACCAGAGTAAGAAGTCTGTAAGGAGACAGGTATTTCATGTTCCTCATTGATGATTATTCTAGAATGACTTGGGTCACCTTTTTGGAAAGAGAAAGCTAAAGCTCTAGATAAATTCAAGGCATTTAGGGCAATGGTTGAAAATGAGATGGATTTGGAAATCAAATGCTTGAGGTCTGATAGAGGAGGAGAGTTCACATGAAATGAATTCAATTTCTTTTGTGAAGAACATGGAATAAAGAGTCAGCTATCTGAGCCCAGAACTCCACAACAAAATGGAGTTGTTGAAAGGACAAACAAAATAGTTCAAGAAGCTGCTAGAACTATGATGAAGGAAGCTCATCTTCTAGTAGCATATTGGAGAGAGGCAATTCACACCACTGTATATCTTCTAGTAGCATATTGGAGAGAGGCAATTCACACCACTGTATATATCCTAAATAGAGTTCAAGTAAAAGGTAACAGTTTAAAGACTCCTGATGAATTGTGGCATGGTAGAGTTCCTACTGTGAAATATTTTAAAGTTTTTGGTAGCAAATGTTATATCAAAAGAGAAGAAAATTTAGGCAAGTTTGATGCTAGATGTGATGAAGGAATCTTCCTTGGTTACTCCACTAAGAGCAAGGCCTACTAGTGCTATAATAAGAGACTGAATAAGATCATTAAAAGTGCAAATGTTAAAGTTGATGAATGTAAGGAAAAGTCTTCAGAATCAAGTGAATATGATTCAGATGATCTAGAGGTTTCAGAAGTGGGGCAACATGAAGACAACCTAGATGAAGAAGAACAAGCTCCGGTAAGTGCTACCAAAACTCCAAGATATGTAAGAATCAGTCATTCTGAAGATCAAATCATAGGAGATAAGAGTAAATGGATCTTAACCAGAAGAAAAGCTGCAGAGGAACAAGTAAATTTCTATCTGATTTCCAAGATTGAACCTAAAACTGTGGATGAGGCTTGCAAAGATGAGAATTGGATAAAGGCTATGGAAGAGGAATTGATGCAGATAGAGAAGAATCAAACTTGGGATCTTGTTCCTAGACCAATAGACAAGAATGTAATTGGTACAAAGTGGGTCTTCAGAAATAAGATGAATGAGAATGGTGAAGTGGTAGGAAACAAAGCAAGTTTGGTATGCAAAGGATACACTCAAGTTAAAGGAATAGACTTTGAAGAAACTTTTGCTCCAATGGCAAGGATTGAAGAAATAAGGATGTTTTTGGCTTTTGCAGCATAAAAAGATTTCAAGGTTTATCAAATGGATGTGAAGTCTACTTTCTTAAATGGAGAGTTGGAAGAGGAAGTCTACATAGAACAACTGGAAGGATTTCAGTCATCAGATCAGGGTGACGTGGTATGCAGATTGAAGAAAGATTGTATAGATTAATACAAGCTCCCAGGACATGGTATGCATGGTTGGACAGGTACCTGATACAGATAGGGTTCAGTAAAGGTACTACATATAGCAATCTCTACTTCAAGATCAATGATGAAGAAACCATGATTGTTGTAGTTTTTGTTGATGATATTATTTTTGGAGGCAATGAAGGTATGTGCTCAGTTTTTTCTGGAGAAATGTAAAGTGAATTTGAAATGTCTATGTTTGGAGAGATGAACTTCTTTTTAGGTCTACAAATAAGTCAATCAAATAAAGGTATCTTCATTTCTTAGTCTAAGTATGTGAAAGAGTTGTTAAAGAAATTTGGGATGGAAGACTCTAAACCAATATGCACACCTATGATAACTAGTTGTAAGTTAAGCAAAGATGATAACTCACCCATGGCAGACCAAAAAAGGTAAAGATCTATGATTGGAATATTACATTATCTGACTCAAACTAGACCTAACATAATGCATGCAATATGTCTTGTGGCAAGATTTCAGGTAGAACCCAAGGAATCACATGTGATGGCAGTCAATAGAATTTTGAGATATTTAAAAGGTATAATAGATTATGGTTTGTGGTACCCTAAGGACTGTGACTTTACTCTCAATGCATATACAGATGCAGATTGGGCCAGAGATGTGGATGATAGAAAAAGTACAAGTGGAGGTGCATTCTTCTTGGGAAAAAGATTAGTATCTTGGTTGAGCAAGAAACATGATTCAATATCCCTGTCTACTGCAGAAGCAGAATACATTGTAGTAGCATGCAGTTGCACTCAAGTGTTATGGATGAAGCAGACTTTGAAGGACATTAAAATTATGTATGAAGATCCCATTGCAATCTTTTGTGACAACACAAGTGCCATAAACATATCAAATAATCTAGTGATGCATTCAAGGACAAAGCACATATCCATTAGGTATCATTTTCTGAGAGAAAAGGTGACAAAGAATGAAGTCAAGTTAGAGTATGTTTCTACCAAGGATCAGATTGTAGACATTTTTACTAAGCCTCTGCCTAAGGATACTTTTGAGTATCTTAGAGAAAAGTTAGGAGTTATCACCCCTCCTACTCTAAGCTAAGATGCACAATAGTGCATTAGTCCAGAGGTGATCAAAGGTCTAGATTGATGCTTTTTAGGGCTACTTCTCAGGGGGAGTAGTCAGAGAGTTTAGAAGAGAAATTAGATCAGAGCAGAAGAGTACAAGTATGTGCCCTTTGCCATTGATGTCAAAGGGGGAGAGAAGTCATGTGAAAAACTTAGAGTACAGATGTGTAAGAGAAAGGGGGGAATTTTGGAGAAAGAAAGAGTGCAAGTGTGTAAAGAGAAAGGGGGAGAATCTAGTCTTGATGGATGTTGTAGTTTTTCACATCATATGTTGCCATCAATGACAAAGGGGGAGATTGTTGCAAGTATGTGCCTAATTGGTGTTGTCATTAATGTCAACATATCACTGTGTCTTATTCTATTACTTGTTTAGAAGAGTTGTATGTTGAGGATATTGAGAAAATTAGCCTCTCCAGAAAAAACAAGTGAGTTACAGAGGAGTACAATTCAAACAGTGAGTTGTATATGCTGAAGAACAGTTTGGTAAACTACTCTGCATTTATTTCTTCTTCAAGATTGTGGTCTATGGATTGGAAGTAAGTTAGAGGTATGACTAAGGATACTACATTCCAGGTTTGAAGCTTCCACATGAAGATCTGAGTGAGTTGTGTTCACCAGAGTGAAACCTACTTTTTCTATAAGTTTCGTTGGGACAAGAAGAAAGTATTCTACTCTGCATTCCTCCACAATAAAGTATTTTTCTCTACAGTTCTATAAAGAAGTATGGGATGATGATAAATGCCTACAGTTGCAATGGTTTGTGGTTTGGTGGTCCGCAAGCTATCTTTCTTTTATGATAGTTGAAGACAGTAAAGTTCATGTATTCCAGTGAAAAGATTCCTATGAATAAAGAGGTTAAGGTTCATGTTGTTGCTCCTGATGATTATAACATGCTTGTGTATGTCTCCTAATCATGTTCCTATCTTGATATTGGTCTGCATTAAGGACTTGAGATCATGTTCAAAGATTGTCCCTAGATACTGTAATGTGTAACCAGTTTTGGTCGACCTGGTTAATCCCAGTGATTGCGAATATCTCTGGAAGATTGTGGAAGCATGTTGTGGCATGGAAGATCATGTTTGAGTCCCAACTAAGGCATGACATGATTTTCATTTCATTTCCTTTGCATAATTTGTAATAGGTCAGGACCTATCTTGTAAATGTTTGTAATACTGACCTTGGAGATTGTCCCAATGGTTGATGATTGTGATGCCGACCTTGATGATCATTCCAAGATTGATGAAGTGTATAAATACTTGTAGTTGAGTCATGGAAAAGGTGTCCTTGAGCAAAAATGGAAAGATAATAAGAAAGGTCCAAAAGGCAGAGCAGAGAAGAGGCAGAGGAAAGAAGAGGAAGAACAGAGCAAAGAAAAGGAATTATTGTACTTCAATCACAAATATAGAAAGGTGTTGATCATGGAAATAAGTCTAGCAGTGAGTCACTAGTAGGGTTTAACAGCGCTCAGGGTTTAACAGCCCTCAGGGTTTAACAACCCTTATTGTAATCTTGCTAGGTTTAGGGTTGAGGTAGTCATCCTGCTAGACCTAGTTGTTCTTTATGGTAGTAAGCTAGTATGTTTAGGCCCATGGAGTGACCAAGCCTAAACATCATTATTTCAAGATTGCAATATATATTGAGAGCTAATCCTCTCCATATTTTTCCCCACCTTGGGGTTTTCCACGTAAAAATCTGGTGTCTCTTGTGTTTGATGTTGTATATGTGGTTAAGTTTCTGAATTCATGCACTCATTGTTATATCATAATAATTGTGGATAAGTAATGAATGTTTAATTGCAGAAAATGTTTAAGTTTTTGGGACAACTGATTCACCCCTCTCTTAGTTGTCCGGCGCATATCAACATGTAGTCAGGTAAAAACTTTGCTACAGTCCTAGAATTAGCAAATTAAAACCCTAACTATGTAATAGAGCCCTTAAACAACCTAGAATCTAAACATGCAAGAATGAAAGCAAGAAACCATAGGATATCTAATGCATTTCCTCCATTGTTTCTATCTAACCTAGCTATGATGATGCACTTAGATTTGCAGGTCTACAAATTGGATGGGAGCTCAAGTGTTGACAATGGCAGAAGTCAAATTCACAAGTGGTGAGGTGAAAATGAGGGGGTAATAGTGGTTTTATAGAAGATGAAATGTGAATGGAGGGCTGAGATGAAGAGTTGAATTAGGGCTAAGATCAAGGGCTGATAACATTTTAGGGTTTCCAGCCGCAAGAAGACAAAATGAATTTTAAATTCAAGAAATAGTGAGGTGGGAAATGATTTTCAAATTAAATAAATGGTGTACATTTATTTAATTTTTTAGAGGAAGGGGGGATAATGTGATTTGTTTAAATAAATCAAGTGAAGGGGACATTAGGAAAGTGAATGATTAAATGATTAATTAATTAAAATCAATTATTTAACCATAGAGGCAAATTAGGGAAAATCAGTGGAATGTGGAAGTGATTAGGGTTTTGCGATCTGAGGACACTTTTAGGTGTCTATATTTTGCCCCTCTTTGAGATGATGTTCAAGATGATGATATTTATGTCGAGTAACATCATTTCAAAGAAGCTAAGGAAATGGATAGAGAAAAAGGATGGTGATGGATCCATCTTATAAGTACACTCTACCATTTAATCTTACATCAACTCTAGGCCCTAAGTTTAAACACTACAAAAGTAAACATGTGGAGTCATCCAAATCTACCACTTCATTCAACCCCTTTGACCTTCCACCTAATCAAAAGCCAAACCCTAATCCCACAACACCATCCATCCCTCTTATCCCTCCGCTATGGGAACTTTTCGCTCCACCTAATCCTAAACACGAGTCCACATCATCTACCCTCATTGTCCATCCACTATATTGTCCTTCCACACATGCCCTTGCAAAGGATGTGATCCAATGGCTACTAGCATGGAATAGCTCATCCCCATGTCAAAAACTAATTCATGATCCTATCAACGAGCCTTCAAATACCATGTCCATCCCTTCAATCCCATCATGTGGTCCAAAACATATTGACCCTAATGAAGAGTCCTCCACATCCATTTTGATTCCAAGTCAAGAGATATGTCAAGTGCATAATCCTAAGCATGAGGAAACATTACCTCCTCATCCAAATCAAGATAAATCTCCTTCCGTTCCACCCATCCACAACACACTTACTCCTTTCGATGATCAAGCTCCCATCTATGATCAGGATCCCCTTTATGATCAAGAAGGCCATGATCATCCTCTTAGTCTACAATATGCTTTCCATGGTTAAGATATTGCCACCTCACCCATCTATGATTCAACCAATTCCACTTGTCATGATGAGACATGTACCTCCCAAGAACACATAAACATAGAAGATCAAACAAATAACTTGGTTGTTAACGTGCATAAGGATACTCAAGATCCTAATGATTCTTCTTCATCCACTATCGATCCCATTTCAAATCCACTATCATATCCACTTGGTCTTACTACCTTCATCCATGAGTGTTCTTCCTTAGGACAACAAAAACCTTTGTCCATCACTTCACCTTCTCTATCCAATAATCAACTCAAGTCTAGTGTCTAAACTACACATAGTCCTATTGTCCGTCGCATGCTCCAAAACATGGACTACCAAGGTAAAGGCTTAGGCCTTCATGAACAAGGAATTTTGGAGCCCATCCATGTCAATGACCCTCCACGCTCATATGGCCTTGGATACACATCCCAAGGACAACAATCTAACAATGTTGGTTCTTTCTCCATGCCTCCTAAGTCTGCTTTCCATCACAAGTCCCATCACATTCCTAAAACATATGTTGCCATTCCACCTCCATTATCCTACAAGTGTCAAAAGCATGTGACCATACACCTTGCACCATCCAATCTACCTATGCTGCTTCCAACTCCTACTATCCCTCCATCCACTTTACCACCACTTCTCCTAATGCCAAATCCATCCATTTACACATTCCCTCAAATTCCTAATCATGACCAACAAATGCACGCATCGTCTAAACATGAAGCTTCCACTCATTCCACCAAACCTATGGGATTCAAAAATAAACATTTGGATGCCTCTACCTATAAAACCAAACATCCTAAGGGTCCTAATGCCTTAGGGTACAAATAAAAAAAATCAAAACAAAATACATTCAAGAATCCATCCAAACCCATACCTTCACAAGAAAAGTCCAAAAGCAAAATGGTATGGGTCCCTAAACAAAACACAATTAATTCAAATGAGGCATCCACATCTCAAAAATCCCAACCATCCTCTTCCATCCACAAATGCCATTCCATTCTAAAGTATCAAATTCCTTCATCCCACATGAAAAGAAAAAATCATAAAAATACTAAGTCTATGTGGGTACCCAAATGCTTAAATCATCCATCTCCTAAGCAAACATCACCATTGCTTCCTACACTACCATCCAATCAAATGCTTCCATGTTTAACATGGTTTGTGCAACCATTGGTCATGATCCCATTCCATTCCGCAACATTCACACATACCTCCATCACCCCATCATTCAACTATTATCCTACATATTTCACCCATCACCTCCCTATGGTCCATGATTTTGCATAAAAAGTTCATCCATCTTCCTTGCATAATCCACATCATAATCCACTATCGTCCCCTTCATAAGGGTAAGTGCAAGAAGATGAGTTCACTTTTTTGCCAAAAAGTGGAAGTGTTTTTCCTATTTTTCAAATTTTCTTGTACTTAGAGTGACAATTTGAAGCACTTGTACATAAAATATTAAGATGATGTAAAAATAAGAAATGTAGGATTTTGTTTCTAGTTTTCAAATATATATTTTTTCTAATACCTAGATGATGCAAGTTGGTTTTTTACTGGATGTACAAAAAGTGGCTTTTTAAAAGTCCCCTATTTTTTGTAAAAGCATGCATGTGTACGACCAACATAATTTAACCTAAATTACTATATTTTTCTAACTCCTTTTGTGGAAAGATTCTCAGAATGTTGAATTTTGGTCAAGATATTTTTTTGTAATTTTTTGATAAATATTTTTTTTATTAATTTTTTAATGGCCCTAATTAGTGTTTTTTAAAACCCCTCAGCCAACAGAATTTGAGCTAAACTAATCAATTCCCTATTTTTTTTTGATCATGTAGAGAATGATGTCTAGTTTGGTCAGACATTTTTTTTTTCAAGAAACTTTCAAAATCAAAAGTTATTAAAAAAATAATAACCTATGTTATTTCAAGTTTATGAATTAGTTTGTTTGGAAAATAAATAATAAATAGAAAATTATGTTCAATAGTAGAAAAAATTACATATTTGAAAACTAGACTTTCAGATCTATAATGGGTTTTAATTTTGTTAAAATATTCTGAAAAAAAAGTCGTCAGCCATAGTGGTGAATCTATTTTTTTCTCTTGTTGTTTTCATGGTCTCCTAGTTGCATGTCCAAAGCTAAGGCTTGGCTTTCCAAGCCTAAAACCAATGCAAATTAGTGGGTTTGAAATTTCAAAATTTTAGAAATAGGTACCTGTTATAAATGGGTGCCCGTTCATGTTGGTGCCTGCATGAACAGTCAGGTTTCAAGCTTCTAAATCTGCAGGTACCCTCCCAAAAAATCCAAAACAATTCTAAGTCTTTGGGCCCCCTCAGTATGTTTCAACCTGACCTAATATTCTTGGGGGCGAGGGGCATCATATTTTCAAATATCGGCCTGATATTTCAGCGCGGTCATCATGTTTCTAACATTAGTCATCTCAATTATGATCACCCCGATGCTGCTGCAAGGTTTCAATATGACCCGATATTCTGAAAGGGGGGTCATATTCTAATATCGGGTGATCTTAGTCAAGATCACCCCGACACTATTTTATCACCCCGATGTTGCGGACATCAATTTTACATGAGGGTTGATATCTACCTGTCCAACATCATCATATTTTGTGGGGGGGTGATATTTCAATTATCAAGTGATCTTGCGAATATCACCCTTGCTGTAGAATATCACCCTATGTTGTCAATATGATGGTGACATCATCTAGATCAGTGGGGTACATCATGTGATCTTTGGCATGATGGCTATTATCAGCATGTATTATGAGGATTCCCCTGATCTCAGATCAGGATATGAATGTGATGATGACATGAATATGTACAGAATGGTTCATCAGTGAGGTGTATGGTTCGAATATGCAGGAGGATTTTTCTCCAATGCATCCGAATATGCCAATGAGGTTGGTCATTAGGTTGATATTGAATATCAGGGTGTTTCTTCACATCAGGGTGATATTTCCCGGGGGTGATATTTTTACATCAGGTGATGCGGTCATCAGGGCGATATGAAATATTAGGGTGATATTTCATATCAGGGTATCATGCAGGAGGATGATGATGAGGTATATGCTAGTGTCGTCGGGAGAAAAATCACTGACATCATATATGCTCATGGCCTAGCTTATAAATTGTCGAGGGGGTCGCTACGGGGTGAATGTGGGATAATTATTTCCTACATGATTTGAAAAATCAGGGTCATATTTCTTGGCAAGAAAAGTTGCAAAATACATAGTCCACTGCATTCCCAAGGCCGCGGGTTGGTATGCCATTAATGGCAGATGTTACAAGGTATGGGCGAAGGCATGGACAACTCATGTACCTGATTGAAGATGTGAATCCCCAGGCGGCGGCATAGGGCTCGAGTCCAACCACTCCCTACCTCCTCTCCCACTTGCTGCATTCAATATGTTGAGCACCATTTTCTCATGATGTACTGTATCTGGCGAATTTTGAATTGCCATGTGATTAATGCTGAGTACACCTTCCTTGCTGTATATAGCAGATGGTGTTACTCATTTGTTGTTGAAAGCTGTACAAATATTGGTGTTGTGATAAGATACATCTTCATTGGTGACCCTGTTCTGGATGTCTTGTGAGTTTATAAGTCTCATGTTGTATGTCTCATGCATAAATTTACTGATTTCATGTTGATTTAAATGAGTAATGCTATATTGCATGTGTTATGTTATCTGTCTCCAATTTGAGTGTGTTCTTCTTATGAATCTAAGCATCTAAGGGGTGTTTATGATTCTAGAATATAGGTTTACTGTATTGAATGCTTGATTTCTTACTTCTACTCAAGGAGTAGATTAAATGTTTTAGATCAAGTGTTGGGAGGAATGTACTACAGTGAGGATGTTTGTAAGTAGAGGTAACTGAATACTCAGTCTTGGGAGGTATCTGTAATGCAGGTACTAAATAAATCCCCTTGAAATCTAGTCTTTGGTATATGTTTGTGCTGATCATTCACATGTGTATGTCTATTGACTCCAAGCCCTGGATAGGCACCAGTCTAGTCTTGTATTAGGGTTATACCCCAGGTCCTAGCTTTGCATCCAAATATAAAATCAAATTTAAAACTTAAAAAAAAACCATTAGGACCTTAGAAGTAGTTTTAGGATCAAAATCCTCTGTCTCACAACTGAACATAGGCCCAAAGCTAGCCCCTTTGCACTTATTTAACAGTTTTGGTCTACATAAAGGAGGATTTATCTGCTTTGTGTCAACATCCCCCTTAGTTCACAAGCATGTCTTATGGATGTTGAATAGGGAATACCCCCCTAGGTTTTGTAGAGCCTGAAGAAGAAGAGGAGATATCTATAGAGTCTATCTCCTACACTGTTGGCCCCTAGCCCAGAGATCCTGTTGATCATTGATGGCTACCTTGTAGGGATAACTGGGATAAAGCATCCAGTCTGGGAAAAAACCAACAGATCTGGTGACTCCACTGGGGAACTTTGTGTAAGAACCCTGATTTAAAAGAAAATAATTCCTAATTGTAGGTGATGACTTCGAACAATCTCCCAACTGGTAAAGTAAAGATTTGTATGCAAGGGAGAAGGTCCCTGCATAATCCTTTGTTTGAAGAATTACGCAGAAAGATGATGTACAGAAAAAAGGGGACTATCCCAGCTAGTCATGAAGGTTCTCCCAGAAATAATGATAATATTCAAGACAATCTAGGATCTTCAAAGCAGACAATACCTTATTTTTCAAACACTGAGGCTGAAATCCAGGATGCATATGAGAGACAACAGGGTGGTGAATTAAGAATGAGGTCAAAGGTGTTTCAAGAACGCCCTTTCCTTGATTCCCTTGATAGATTTGAAGAAGTTGAATCCCCAAGGGATGATGATAATGATCAGAATATAATGAAACCATCCTCTTCTATGCCTAGAGATGAGGAATTAGCTAAAGAAATCAAAAGTCTAAGGGCTGAATTGGAGTATTTGCAGGCTGTGAAGATTAGAGATGATATGAGATAGAAAGTGCAAGCTCTGAGAACCGCTCAACAGGATGCAATCTCCATTCTGGATAATGCAAATATCTTAAGAAACCAACATAGAGATGAAGCCCATCATCAGTAAAATGATCAAAGATAGAATGCAAATAATGCTAGAGTACCATAATAATGTGAGAAATCAAAATGTTGATAGAAATGTCAATATTAACCAGTTTGGTAGACAACCTATGCAGTTGGACAGATTTAGACAGCTAGTTTTTGATGGCATTCCTAGTTACCCTAATCCCATTGACAAACATGTAAGGCCACAGGTGCCAAAATTTTTAGGAAATAATACTGTGTTAGGGGAAGATCACTTGAAATCTTTTCAGAATGTCATGGATAATTTTGAGGTTGAACATGAAGATGTTTTCATGAAATTATTTATGCAGTCCTTGGCTGATGAAGCTAGGGAATGGTATAAGGGTCTGCCTGAGTGAAGTATCTCATCATGGGATGATTTCAGAAGAATTTTCAAAGAGCAGTATGGTGACAAGACTGACCCAAGATTTTTTGTAAATGAATTCACTAGTATCACTAAGGGGTCAAATGAACAAGTTGTAGATTTCAATGCTAGATTTACTAAAGTACTGAATAAATTGCCACATCACATGAGACCTAATGAACCAATGTGCATAGTGTTGTACATAAATTCTTTTGATGCCAAAATAGCTTATGGGTTAAGGGATAAATGTCCTGCTAGCCTCATAGATGCTTTCAAAATAGCAACAAATATTGAAAATAACAGAAAAGCGTCTGGTAAGACAAACATAAGAGATGATGTAAAAATTTTGTAAAATCCAAATACTAAATCTCAAAGTGTTCAAGGTAATGCATATACTTCTGAGGATAAATTAGATAAATTGACAACTATTGTCAAGGACCTGAGCTATAGAATGGCTAAAAATGAAAAGGGGGTAGGTCCTGACAGGCAGGTTTACCAGAGACAAGAAAAGAGACCATCATTGCATGATATGCCATATCACACAAATTGGCATAATGGTAAACCAATTCTTCCAAATAGCAACCCTAATCAAAGAGCTCAATATGTCAAGGAGACTCTTGATCCTTTGAAGAAAGCTGTTAATATTATTAATGATACTCCATGGTGCATAATATGTCAAATGCCTCATTCCCAATCTCAATGTATGATTGCTCAGTCTTTGTATAATAATGTTGTTGCCTGTGATGAGTGCAATGAGCCACATTGTGTGGAGAATGATAATGTAAATATGTTGTCCACAAACAGGGAGTATTCCTCTTATGATGTAGATGAAAGTACAAGTTATGGGACTCAAGTTTGCTAGTGGTTTCCCTGTGATGATGATGATGAAGATAACTGTGCATATGCTCAGGACTCACACATTTTTCTAAACAACCTAAGGAGGCCTTCTGATGAAGAAATTAGAGCTCTCACAGCTGCGGCAGTGGCTCAGGTCAAAAGCAATTACAACCTTAGAGGTAAAACTCAGGTAAGTGACCCACGTCAATCAGAGAGCACCTTTGTAAATCAACCAGTGCATAATCATAAAGAGGCTGAACCACAAAAGAAATAATGGAGCAATAATAAGCAAAATTTTAAGCAAAAAATAGGTCATGATTCTCAAGGATCAGAAAATAGAGTTCCCCAGGTTGAGGATCAAAACAAAAAATTTTAGATCAAAGATGATAGTCAAAGAACCACAAAAATTAAAGCTGGATCATACCAAGATAAAAAAAAAACTGTAGATCAGGTGACAACTGTTATAAAAAATTATGCTCCGTTTGACATAACTCAGGTCTTGTCCCAGGTAAAGGTCTCTGTTCCATTGATGGAGCTGATGAAAGTTGAGGAGTTCAGAAATAAAACATTGTCCCTGATTTCAGGAGTACCCTGTCAAGCTAATCAGAATATTGAGACTTAGGATAAGAAACAAGCTATGTGTATTGATGAGGATGAAACTCCTGAAGTATATCTGGGGGTGACCATGACAAAGTGCCCTTCACAGGTTGAGCCATTTTATGTTTTCCTTGTTATTAATGGGAAAACAATTAGAAATTGTATGCTTGATTCTGGAGCATCAACAAATATCATGCCTTTGGCTATCATGCAACAAGATGGATTGAAAATAGACAAGGCATGTGGAAAATGCTATGTAATGGATGCTAGAGAAGTACCAGTTATTGCAATTATGAAGGATGTGGATTTTAGGTTAGCAGCATATCCATAAAAAACATATAGAATGAACATAATGATGGTTGATATAAAGCCACAATATGGTATGCTGTTATCAAGAAGATGGGCAGCACTGATTGGTAGAAGTATGCAATTAGATCTGTCATATGCCATAATTCCAATGAATGGCAAAGATGTCAAACTGGTCAGAGAAGAAAGATCACTAGAAACAGTTGAGGATCAAGATTCAGAAGAGCATGTGTGTTTTGTTGATACTGACTGTGATAATTTCAAAGTTGTCTCTGATGATCAGGGAGGTAAGGGGAGAGACATTTGCATTCAAGAGCTTGACCGACAAGATCTATGGACCATGTTCTTTGATGGAGCTTGTGCAAAGGAAGGCTTTGGTACTGGAGTTGTGTTATTGTCTCCAGCTGGTAAGCTTCTAAAATTTTCTTTCTTGCTGAAGTTTGCCTGCACAAATAATATTGCAAAATATGAAGCTTTGTTACTTGGATTGAATGTGGCTCTGAAGCATGGGATTAAGATGTTGAGAGTGTCTGGAGACTCAAAGTTAGTTGTTTCCCAGGTTAGAGATAAGTATGCTTCAAAAAATAAAAGGTTAAAACAATATAAACATTCTGTCTAGGATACAATTGAATTGTTTGATGCATTTTCAATAAACTGGATTGAAAGATCCAAGAATGTCATGGCAAATTTTGTAGCTAATGTGGTGATAAGGCTAGATGATATCACTCTGTCTGATGTTACAAATGTTGAGGTTAAAATTAGACCTGCAGTACCAAAAAATATATACAGTTGGCAAGTATTTGATGATGACAAAGATTTGTTGAGATTCCTACACTGCATAGATGAATATGAGAACCAAGAGATTGATTTTCATAATTTTGTAGAGGTTATAGATGGAAAAGAGACTCTTTTGGGGAAAGAGGTAATCCAACTCAAAACAAATAAAATCCCTAGAGGGTTAGTTGCTTTAGAAAGAGCTTTTGACAATAGAGATCAGTTTGTTAAGAAGGCATCTCCTACAAACAAGGATGACTTGGAGGAGATAAACTTGGGGACAAGTCATGCCCCCAAAAAGATATATATTGGCAAACAGCTCAAACCACACATCAGGAACATGCTGATTGCATTGTTGAAAAAGTATAAGCATGTTTTTGCATGGTCATATGAGGACCTTAAAGCTTATAGAGAAGATTTATTCCAGCATGAGATCCCACTGAAGCCTAGAGCTAAGTCATTCAGGAAAAAACAAAGACCTATTAATCCTACTCTAGCTCCAAAAATGCAGGAAGAACTCAAGAAGCTTAGGGAGGCTGGAATAATTGTGCCTATTAGACATTCAACTTGGGTGTCTAATCTTGTCCCAGTTAGAAAAAAGAATGGTGATACAAGACTCTGTGTTGACTTTAGAAATCTGAATGTATCTTCCTTAAAGGATAATTATCCACTGCCCAACATGGAGGCTATGCTGCAAAAGGTAACTGGTTGTGAACTTTTATCCATGATGGATGAATTTTTAGAATATAATCAGGTGAAGGTAAAAGAATCTGAACAATATAAAACTACCTTCACCACTCCATGGGGGACATATGAATATGTGAGAATGCCATTTGGATTGACAAATGCAGGTGCTACATTTCAGAGGGCCATGGATGTTGCTTTTGCAGGATTAATTGATTCAATCTTGGCTGTATATCAAGATGATCTGACTGCCTATTCAAAAAAGGAGGAGCAACATTGCATGCACTTAGAGCAGATCTTTATTAGAGCACTAGAATATGGCATTTCACTCAACCCAAAGAAATGTGCTTTTGGGGTAGTTGAAAGAAAGCTCTTGGGACACATTGTTTCCAAGGATGGAGTCAGGATAGATCCTGAAAGGGTTGCTGCAATTGACAGGATTCAAGTTTCCAAAATGGTAAATGGCATACAGTCCTTCTTTGGACAGATTAATTTTGTTAGAAGATTCTTCCCCAACTTTGCAGAAGTCACAAAAGATTTTTCTAAGATGTTGAAGAAGGGTGCAACTATCAATTGGGAAGGTAAAGCAATTAAATCATTTCAGAACATCAAGGAGGCTATAAAGATGGCTCCTGTGCTAAAATCTCCTAATTTTTCTAAGCCATTTTAGTTGTTTTCATTTGCTTCTTTCCATACTATTGCTGCATGCTTATTGCAGAACAATGAAGAAGGTTTTGAACAACCTATAGCTTTCTTTAGCAGGTCATTGCAGGTAGCTGAGTTAAAATATGACATCATGGAGAAGTAGGCATATGCATTGGTTAAAGAAGTCAAAAGCTTTAGGCCATATCTAGTAGGATCTCATAAAATTGCATATGTGCCTCATGCAGCAGTCAAGGATAGTTTTACCCAGCAGGAGGTAACAAGAAGAAGATGCAAGTGGATAAATAAATTACAAGAATTCAACATAGAAATATAGATCACCAAACTGGTAAGGGGACAAGGCTCGGCTAAAATAATGACACGGTCCAATTTGGAAGTATGCCAAGTGAATATAGTTCAGAATGAAATTGTAAATGTGTCAGAATTTGAATGGTACAAGGACATTATATACTACTTGCAAAATCTGAATTGTCCTTCCCATCTCAGTGACAGTTAGAAAAGGACTTTGAAACTACATGCAATCAGGTACATCATCCTTCAAGGGGAGTTGTTTTGGAAGAATCCTGAAGGTGTACTACTCAAGTGTGTAGATGAAAATGAAGCTAAGAATGTTTTAAATGACATGCACAAAGGAGTGTGTGGTGGACACTATACTACCCAGACAACAACTCACAAGATTCTTAGAGTAGGCTATTGGTGGCCAACTCTTTTCTCAGATGCACAAAAGTTGGTGAGGAGATGTGATCCTTGCTAAAGGTTCTTAGGAAGGTTAAAATATGAAGGTGCATTACCCCTTAGAACTGTAACTGTGGAGGCTCCATTTCAGCAATGGGGAATTGATTTTATAGGGGAGATCTCAGAAAAATCAAGTGGAGGACATAGTTGGATTTTGGTTGCTACCAACTATTTCACCAAATGGATTGAAGCCATTCCAACTAAAAAAGCTACAACCAGGGTGGTGATGGATTTTATTTTGGAAAACATTATTATCAGGTTTGGAGTACCATTCAAAGTGGTCACAGATAATGCCATGTGCTTCAGATCTGGTGAATTTATTGATTTTGCAACAAATATGAGATTAATTTGTCATATGCATCACCATATCATCCACAGGGAAATGGTCAATTAGAGTCAAGCAACAAAAGCCTCATGAAAATAATCAAAAGGATGATGGACAAGAATAAAAGAGCCTAAGATTCAAAGCTGAAGATGGCACTATGGGCTAACTAGATAACAGTGAAGAAATCAATTGGGAGGTCACATTTTGAGCTAGTATATGGCACAGCAACCAAGCTGCCTATAAATAATCTCTTGCCAATCTATAGATTCATACAGGAAAATGATGAAGAGATTGAAGACCCAATGACTGAAATGATAAATTAGTTGGTTGCATTGGATGAAATCAAAAGGGAGGCACACAAGACAAACATCAAGAAACAACAAAGTGTAAAATATATGTTTGATAAAAGGACTAGAGAGAGGAAATTTTAGGTAGATGATTTAGTCCTTATTTGGAATGCAAGGAGTCAGGATAAGGGCAAGCATGACAAACTTGAGCCCTTATGGATGGGCCTATCCCTGATCAGAAATATTCATGGAGAGGACTCCTACTTTCTCCAGGCCCTAGATGGTGAGAGGCTAGAATTGCCTATGCACAGTCAATTCCTTAAGCTTTATATTTCATAAGTGATTATCTTCTGTGCACAATTGTAAATTATGTGTAAATTGTCTGTAAATGCTCTATATAGTTGGTTTTTTGCTCTTTCTGTGTTTTGCCTGGTCTGCCTAGAGATGATCTGGTTCTCACTGCAGCCTTGCGCCTGTACGTCCCCAATCAGAGCCACTATTGGTGCCTGCATGAACACTCAGGTGTCAAGCTTCTAAATCTGCAGGCACCCTCCAAAAAAATCCCAAAAAATTCTACCTCTTTGGGCCCCCTTAGTATGTTTCAGCCTGACCTGATATTCTTGGGGGGGTCATCATATTTTCAAATATCAGCCTGATATTTTAGCGGGGTCATCATGTTTCTAACATAAGTCATCTCAGTTATGATCACCCTGATGCTGCTGCAAGGTTTCAATATGACCTAATATTCTGAAGGGGGGGTCATATTCTAATATCCGGTGATCTTATTCAAGATCACCCTGACATTATTTTATCACCCAGATGTTGTGGACATTAATTTTACATGAGGGTCGATATCTACCTGTCCAACATCATCATATTTTCTGGGGGGGTGATATTTCAATTATCAGGTGATCTTGCGAATATCACCCTTGCCGCAGAATATCACCCTATGTTGTCAATATGATGGTGATGTCATATGGATCGGTGGGGTGCATCATGTGATCTTTGGCATGATGGCTATTATCAGCAGGTATTATGAGGATTCCCCCAATCGCAGATGAGGATATGAATGTGATGATGACATGAATATGTACAGGATGGTTCATCGATGAGGTGTATGGTTTGAATATGCAAGAGGATTTTTCTCTGATGCATCAAAATGCACCGATGAGGTCGGTCATCAGGATGATATTGAATATCAAGGTGTTTCTTCACATCAGGGTGATATTTCCCGGGGGGTGATATTTTTACTTCAGGTGATGCAGTCATCAGGGTGATATGAAATGTCGGGGTGATATTTCATATCAGGGTATCATACAGGAGGATGATGATGAGGTATATGCTGGTGTCGTCAGGAGCAAAATCACTGACATCATATCTGCTCATGGCCTAGCTTCTAAAGTGTCAAGGGGGTCGCTACAGGGTGAATGTGGGATAATTACTTCCTACATGATTTGAAAAATCAGGGTCATATTTCTTGGCAGGAAAAGTTGCAAAACACACAGTCCACTGCATTCCCAACGCTGTGGGTTGGTATGCCATTAATGGCAGATGTTACAGGGTATTGACGAAGGCATGGATGACTCATGTACCCGATTGAAGATGTGAATCCCTAGGTGGCAGTGCAGAGTTCAAGTCTAACCACTCCTTGCATACTCTCCCACCTACTGCATTCAATATGTTGAGCGCCATTTTCACATGATGTACTGTATCTAGCAAATTTTGAATTGCCATGTGATTAATGCTGAGTACACCTTCCTTGTTGTATATAGAACATGGTGTTACTCATTTGTTGTTGTTGAAAGCTAGACAAATTTTGGTGTTGTGATAAGATACATCTTTATTGGTGACCCTGTTCTGGATGTCTTGTGAGTTTATGAGTCTCATGTTGTATGTCTCATGCATAAATTTACTGATTTCATGTTGATTTAAATGAGTAATGCTATATTGCATGTGTTCTATTATCTGTCTCCAATTTGAGTGTGTTCTTCTTATGAATCTAAGCATCTAAGGGGTGTTTATGATTCTAGAATATAGGTTTACTGTATTGAATGCTTGATTTCTTACTTCTGCTCAAGGAGTAGATTAAATGTTTTAGATCAAGTGTTGGGAGGAATGTAATGCAGTGAGGATGTTTGTAAGTAGAGGTAACTAAATACTCAGTCTTGGGAGGTATCTGTAAGGCAGGTGCTAAACAAATCCCCTTGAAATCTAGTCTTTGGTATATGTTTGTGCTGATCATTCACATGTGTATGTCTATTGACTCCAAGCCCTGGATAGGCACCAGTCTAGTCTTGTATTGAGGTTATACCCCAGGTCCTAGCTTTGCATCCAAGTATAAAATCAAATTTAAAACTTCAAAAATAAACCATTAGGACCTTAGAAGTAGTTTTAGGATCAAAATCCTCTGTCTCACAATTGAACATAGGCCCAAAGCTAGCCCCTTTGCACTTATTTAATAGTTTTGGTCTACATAAACGAGGATTTATCTACTTTGTGTCAACATCCCCCTTAGTTCACAGGCATATCTTATGGATGTTGAATAGGGAATACCCCCCCAGGTTTTGCAGAGCCTGAAGAAGAAGAGGAGATATCTATAGAGTCTATCTCCTACACTGTTGGCCCCTAGCCTAGAGATCCTGTTGATCATTGATGGCTACCTTATAGGCATAACTGGGATAAAGCATCCAGTTTAGGAAAAACCAATAGTCTCCTAGTTGCATGTCCAAAGCGAAGGCTTAGGTTTCCAAGCCTAAAACCAATGCAAATTAGCGGGTTTGAAATTTTAAAATTTTAGAAACAGGTACCTATTATAAATGGGTGCCTGTTCATAACAGTTTCCCGTTATAAATAGGTGCTCATTCATAATGGGTGCCCGTTCATAATGGGTACCTGTTCATAACAGTTGCCCATTATAAACAAGTAACCATTTTAAAAATAACAGGTACCCATTTCTAAAAAATAAAAAAATTAGCCATAGGCATGTAAAAAAACAAAAAAATACTTTTTGAAAATGGGTACCCATTTTGAAATGGGTACCTATTTTATAAGGCGTACCCATTTTAAAATGGGTACCCATTTTAATCGGGTATCCATTTTGCTTTGGGAACCCGATCCTAAATGGGTACCCATTTTTTTCAAAATGGGCACCCATTCCAAGCGGCATTTTTCATCCATGGGAGACTTTCGTGAAATGTATACTCAACTTCTTGCTTTAACCCATAATCCACATCATAATCCACTATCGTTCCCTCCATAATCCACTATATACCTAATCCATCTCACTTTCATGTAATCTCCCTTACCAACACCGATGAGAACAATGACATTTGACATGGTCCATGCAATGATACCTATCTTTAGTGGGACTATCACCTTCATGGCACTAGACACTTGAGTCCCTCCTTTCCATATTCCGCTTTCTCCCATTCAAAAGTCAAAAAGTCAAAAAAAAGAAAAAAAAGTAAAGAGAAATCCCTTTATCCAACAGTAAAAACCACCCTTGGTGGTGCCTTGGATAAGTACCATGATGAAAACCTGGCAAACAAGCATCATGCATAGATTAATCTTCTATGTCACCTACACTTGGGGGCACATTGTCTCATCCTCCTATCATTTCCTATCTTATCTTATCATGCCATTTTCATCCGTCCACGTACATATACCTATCTTATTGAGTCCATCCATCCTCCCTTCCTCTTTTGATCTTGATAAAGATTGGGGGCAACATGTGGACAAATACTTTTGGTTATCTCTTGATATTCCTCATCCTATCCAAACAATCCTATCATTGTCCTAATGTCATAAACCTTGTTATGAAAAATCCTAAGTATTACACCAATAATGGGGCATGTTATTCCTTTGCCACATAGCCTTGGAGATCACATCCTTGCTCCCTTGCACATACATCCATTCCATTCATTAGTGCCCACCTTTTCATACAATCCCATCCTTTATCCTTGCACCTAGACTTGGTTCTCCCTTGTCATTGGTATCTAGCATAAAGGCTATCTCAAGTTGTCATCCAATGCCATTCCCAAAACATAAAAATCCAAAAAAATCAAAACATTTCAAAAACACAAAAAAATTAAAATATTTCCAAAACCCCCAAAAAATCAAAACAGGCCAAAAATACAAAAAAAATTGAATATTCCCAAAAACACAAAAAAAAAACATTTCCCAAAAACCAAAAAAAACACAACATTCAAAAATCCAAAAACATTCAAATATGTCTCAAAATTCCAAAAACGTTGAATATTTCCCAAAATCACAAAAAAATCAAATATCCTGCAAAAAATCCAAGCAATAAGATCATTCCATCTGCATCGATTCATCACATCATCCCAACAAAATCAATTCCAAATCATTCAATTCCTCAACCAAATCACTCAATCAAATTGCTCGATCAATCAATTCAAAGATGCTAATCAATCACATCATCATATCAATCAAATTAGTTCTTCAAATCATCCATAGTCCGCATGGTCGAACTACGTCACCTCTGAGCTTTCACATAGGCGAGGCCATCTTTGATGCACCCTCGAGGCATTAGGTTGGTCCCTTAGGGCCCGTCCTGTCAACCATCATAATAAGTCATCCCTTCACGAGATGAACACTTTGATCAGACCAAAGCAATCAGTCTTTCACATGAAAAACAATCCCAAACATCAAACAAGATAAGCTATCTAATTAGTCCAAGCAATCAATTGTCTTGTGATAATCATATGTCACTATCAAGCTATCCTTATCAACCATCACATTCCTATACGGGATGGGGCATCTTCGAAATTAGGATTCTATTCCTTATATGATGCAAGAGCATCCAGTGGTGTAAGGGTAATCTTGTATCACCCAAAAAGAAGATAATTCAAAATCATTGAAGTTGTTTTCATTTCTTTCCATAATTAGTGTTTTTGGTTCCATAATATCCAGAATAATGATGTAGGACTTTTAGTTTTTCCAAAACTGCTAAAAATAGCAACCTGTTGTTTTGAAAAGTGTACCTGCTATTTTTGGAAAGTTTGCATTTGGGCACGGATTGAAGTGAAAACTTACAGAAAGTTACATAATGGAAATATAAGATCTTTGGCAAAGGAATCAAGAAAAGATCATTTTTGAGTTGAAAGATATTAAAGTTTTTGTTTTCTGAAAAGCCCCTGAAAAATTTTTGAAACAAGATATGAGGCACTAAAACATCCCATAACATCCTACAAAGTTGACAGAAATCCATTTACAGATTTCCAACGTGATAGTTCACATCATGAGCTTTCCTGCACTTAAAATGGATCATCAATCAGACACCCAGATCAAAAGTCATGCTTCCCGGAAGTTGACCTACTTTTGGAGGGAGTTGCAAATTTTGAAATTTAGCTAGAGGCCGCCAAAAAGTGCTATTTATGACTATTTTGGGAACCTTGGGTGGTAGTAGAGTTAAGGGGGCAAGTGTAGAGTCAAGAATAGGTCAGAAAATAGAAACGCTAGCTGATTTGGGGTTACAGAAGGTAGAAGATTCTAGAGCCTGGTGATGTGTAGCTGTAGTGTGTTGTAGCCTGTGGAGGATTGATTCCTCTGATTGTAATTAAGCTTCTATAATGTAATGAGTTGCCTAGATCAATAAAAGAAAGTTCTATTTTCTGTGTTCAATTTTTTTTGTTGTGTGTTTTGTGATTTACCCCCTTCATCAAGTGGTATTAGAGCTAGGTTTCCTTAGTGTGTAGACAGATCACTGACCGTGAGGCAGTTTGCACCAAGAGCTGAGGTTATGGGTTTGCTACGGAGATCAAGATGCCTCCACGAAGAAATTGTGTTGGGAGAAATGCTTTGATGGAAGAGGGTTTTAGAGCCCTGCAAAGGGAAATTGATGCATTGCAAGAGGAGTTGTGAAGAGGGTTTGATCCGAGAACAAGAGCAGAAAGTGAAGATGAAGCTGAAGAGGAGCTATCTGAGGAAGAACAAGAAGCTGTAGGAGATCCTACAGAAGTTAGGTTGTTGAGGGCCATTTCTAAGATTAGAAAGAGGCCCAGGATTGAAGTTTCTACATATTCTAGAGATTTGAATCCAGAATAACTTATTCATTGGATCAATGACATGGAGGAGTATTTTGAGTATGAAGATGTGAAGGAACTAGATCGAGTCAAGTTTGCAAAAATAAAGTTGAAGGGCCATGCCAGTATTTGGTGGAAGGAGGTCCAGTTAGAGAGGAACATAAGAGGAAAATGAAAGATCACCAGATGGGATTGGATGGTGGAGAAACCAAAGAAGCAATTCATTCCTGTGGACTATGAGATGGAGTTGCTGAAGAAGCTGCATGGACTGAAGCAAGGTAACAAGTCTGTTAAGGAGTATACAGAAGAGTTTTATAAGATTACTATTAGAACCGGTCATGCAGAGGCCAATAAGGAGAAGGTAGCCTGTTACATTAATAGGTTAAGGCCAAGTATCCAAGAAGAGCTGAGCCTGGTCAGAATGACCACCATAGAAGATGCGTAGTAGTTTTCCCTAAAGGTGGAAGAGAAGTTGAATAAAAGATTTGACAGCAAGCAAAGGGGAAGAGGTCAAGGCGAAAGGACTGGTGGAAGACCCTATGGAGACCGAAATGAAGATCCAAAGACGAGTGAAGAAGTTGGCACCAGTCAAAATCAGAGAGGAGATAATACCTACTGCCCTCGTGACCAAAGCAATGGCGAGCAAAGAGGAAGAGGAAGAGGCAGACCTAGGCAAGGACCTGGAAGAGGAGGTTTCAAAGGAACTTGTTTCCAATGTGGATAAGAAGGGTATCGAGCATACGAGTGTCTACAACATCAAGGAAGGATAAATAGAAGACTTAAAGGTAATCCACAAGTTGCACATGTAGATGAAGATGCACATTTTGAGCATTCTGAAGATGTTGAAAGGGGAGAAACCCTAGTTGTCAGAAGAACCTTGCTGAATGAGGAGAAAGAACCAAATTAGAGGAAGAGTTTATTCCACACAAGGTGCAAATGTGAAGGTAAGTGTTGTGATATTATTATTGACAGTGGAAGCACTGACAATCTTGTTTTAGAGGAGATGGTTGACAAGTTGAAGTTGACAAGAAGAAAACATCCACATCCATATCAGATTGCATGGTTGTAGAAGGACCATAGAGCTTTGGTCAATGAGCAGTGTTTAGTGAAGTTCAAGATTGGGGACTACCATGATGAGGTGCTATGTGATATCATACCAATGGATGCATGTCATATGCTATTGGGGAGGCTGTGGCAGTATGATAGGAGCACTGTCCATGATGGCCGTGCAAACACATATTCCCTAACAAAGGATGGAGTTCGTCATAAGTTGAAGCCCTTGAAGGAGGTGGAAGAAAAGGTATGTAGTACTGCCAGAATTTGCTTGGTAGATGGTAGGAAATTTTTGGAAGGTATGAAGCATGAGCGTCATTGCTTTGCATTGATTCCTAAGATCAATCAAGAGAAATGTGAAGATGTACCAGCAGAAGTCTCAGATATGTTGGAAGAATTTTAGGACATTATCTCTGATAATGTACCAGAAGGTTTACCACCAGTAAGGAAGATAAGTCATCAAATGGATTTGATACCAGGAGCTAGTTTGCCAAAAAAGGTAGCCCATAGAATGACTCCAGCAGAGAGTGAAGAGTTGAACAAACAAGTTCAGGAGTTGTTGAGGAAGGGATTGATAAGAGAAAGCCTAAGTCCATGTGTAGTACCTGCAGTACTAGCACCAAAGAAAGATGGAGAGTGGAGAATGTCTATAGACTCTCGAGCCATCAATAAGATCATGATCAAGTACAGATTTCCATTGCCCAGAATGGATGACATAATGGACTGTTTGAGTGGAGCCAAGTACTTCATGAAGATTCACCTGAAGAGTGGGTATCACCAGATCCGTATCAGAGAAGGAGATGAGTGGAAGTTAGCCTTCAAAACCAAAGAAGGTTTGTATGAGTGGTTAGTCATGCCATTTGGCCTAACTAATGCACTGAGCACATTCATGCAGCTCATGAATGAGGTACTGAAAGAATTTTTGGGAAGTTTTGTTATTATTTATTTGGATGATATTTTGATTTTCAGTAAGACTTGGGATGAGCATTTGATGCATATTAGAAGAGTTTTAGAGAAGCTGAGGGAGGAGAAGTTACTAATTAATCTCAAGAAGGAGTTGGTATACCTGGGATTTGTTGTCTCAGAGGAAGGTCTTAAGATGGACCTAGAAAAAGTAAGGGCTATCATTGAATGGCCTACACCAAGGAGTGCAATGGAGGTATGATCTTTTCATGGTTTGGCAAGTTTTTATAGAAAGTTTATCAGGAATTTCAATAGCATTTGTGTGCCTCTAACTGAGACAATGAGAGGGGATAGAAAAGAGTTTAGATGGACTAAAGGAGCAGACAAAAGCTTTGATACATTGAAGCAGAAAGTCGTAGAACAACATGTTTTGGCACTTCCAGATTTCAATAAGGTATTTCAAGTAGATTGTGATGCTAGTGGTAGTGGTATAGGTGCTGTTTTGAGTCAAGAAGGTAAGGCCATTGCCTATTTTAGTGAGAAGCTTAATGATGCCAAGAAAAAGTATTTTATTTATGATCAGGAGGTTTATGCAATAGTTCAGGCTTTGAAGAAATGGAGACATTATTTGTTCCCAAAGGAGTTTGTTTTATATACTGATCATCAGGCTTTGCAGTATCTTAATAGTCAAGGAAAGTTGAACCAAAGGCACTTAAAATGGGTTGAGTTTTTGTAGAGCTATACTTTTGTTTTGAAGCACAGGAGTGGGAAGTCCAACAGAGTTGCAGATGCCTTGAGCAGAAGGCAAAATTTGTTGACAGAAATGAAGATAGAGGTTGTTGGGTTTGTTGAGCTCAAAAGTTTGTATCCTGAAGATCTAGATTTTGCAAAGGCCTGGAAAGCTTGTTTGGAAGCTGTTACTTTGGACATGACAAAATGGTTGGATTTCATAATCCAAGATGGCATGTTGTTTAGAGGAAGCCAGTTGTGCATTCCAAGGAGTTCCATGAGAGAGAACCTGATTAAGGAGAAGCATAGTGGAGGATTGGCTGGACACTTTGGTCGAGATAAGACCATTGCTATTGTTGGTGAAAATTATTATTGGCCACAGTTGTAGCAAGATATGAGGAAATTTGTGTAGAGTTGCAGAGCATGTCAGATGGTGAAAGGAGCAAGTCAGAATACAGGTCTATATCAGCCACAACCTATACTAGAGAAGCCATGCGATGATATTAGTATGGATTTTGTTCTTGGTTTACCAAGGACACAGAGAGGACATGATTCTATTTTTGTGGTGGTGGATAGATTCTCAAAGATGGCACATTTTATTCCTTGCAAGAAGACTAATGATGCTGTTCATATTGCTGAGTTATTTTTTAGGGAGGTGGTGAGATTACACAGTCTACCAAAGAGCATAGTTTCTGATCGAGATACCAAGTTTGTTGGTTATTTTTGGAGGACATTATGGAAGAAGTTGAAGATAGATTTGAAGTTTAGTTTTGCACACCATCCACAGACTGATGGACAAACAGAAGTGGTGAATAGGAGTTTGGGTAACCTGCTACGATGCTTAGTAGGAGATAAGCCCAAGGGATGGGATTTGATTTTACCACAGGCAGAATTTGCTTACAACAATTCTGTCAATAGGAGTACTAGTAAATCACCATTCCAGATTGTATATGGCAATAGCCTAAGAAATTCTTCTGAGTTAAGGAAGCTGGACAAAGGAGAAAAGACAAGTACTAAAGCTGAAGACTTTGTAGAACATATGAAGAATTTGCATGAAGAGGTGAGAAAGCACATTAATAAGATGGATATTCAGTACAAGGCTAAGGCAGATCAGAAGAGGAGGTATAAGGAGTTCCAGGTAGGAGATAAAGTCACGGTTCACTTGAGAAAAGAAAGGTTCCCAATTGGAACATACAATAAGTTGAAAATGAAGAAATTTGGACCATGCAGAATCCTAAAGAAGCATGATTCAGGAAATGCATATGAGGTAGAGTTGCCGAGTGGGATCAATATTTCTCCTATTTTCAACATTGTTGATTTATCAAAATATCATGAAGGTGGAATAGAGGATGGACCAATAGAAGTGCAGTGGAGTATTCCAACATCTACTTTAATGGAGGAGATAGAAGAGATCTTGGATAGCTATGTGGGAAGAAGTACACGGAACAAGCAATATGAAGAATATCTGGTAAAATGGAAAGGAAGGCCTATTGAAGATTCTTCTTGGTTGTCTAAGGTAGAGGTTGACCGTTTGGGTTTTCCTCACACAAACATCTGAGACGTGACAGGTTCACTTCTCAAATTACCCTGGGTGTCTGATGCAGGAGCATCCAGTGGTGTAAGGGTAATCTTGCATCACCCAAAAAGAAGATAATTCAAAATCATTGAATTTGTTTTCATTTATTTCCATAATTAGTGTTTTTGGTTCCATAATATCCAGAATAATGATGTAGGACTTTCAATTTTTTCAAAACTGCTAAAAATAGCAACCTGCCTATTTTGGAAAGTGTACCTACTATTTTTGGAAAGTTTGCATTTGGGCACAGATTGAAGCGAAAACTTACAGAAAGTTACATAATGGAAATATAAGACCTTTGGCAAAGGAATCCGACAAAGATCATTTGTGAGCTGAAAGATATTAAAGTTTTCATTTTCTGAAAAGCCCCTGAAATTTTTTGAAATGAGATATGAGGCACTAAAACATCCCATAATGTCCTGAAAAGTTGATAGAAATCCATTTATGGATTTCTAGCGTGATAGTTCACATTACAATCTTTCTAGCACTTAAAACGGTTCGTCAATCAGACACCTGGATCAAAAGTTATGCTTCCTGGAAGTTGACCTACTTTTGGAGGGAGTTGTAAATTTCAAAATTTAACTGGAGGCTACCAAAAAGTGCTATTTATGACTATTTTGGGAACCCTGGGTGGTAGTACAGTTAAGGGGTAAGTGTAGAGTCAAGAATAGACAAGAAAATAGAAACCCTAGCTAATTTGGGGTTACAAAAGGTAGAAGATTCTAGAGCCTGGTGATGTGTAGCTGTAGTGTGTTGTAGCCTGTGGAGGATTGATTCCTCTGATTGTAATTAAGCTTCTGTAATGTAATGAGTTGCCCAGATCAATAAAAGAAAGTTCTATTTTCTGTGTTCAATTTCTGTTGTTGTGTGTTTTGTGATTTACCCCCTTCATCATTATACGACATTGATCATTTTTAAAATCAACCAATCATCCAATCAATCCAATCCTGGTGTTGTTCGCATGGCCAACAACACTAGTATCAATCATTCATCTCACTTGCCTTAGATAAATAGGAGCATTGTCAAAACTAGACCAGGCATCTTATTCGTCATATTTCTATCCTAAAACTAGGCCTTCTTCTTCCAATCACAATTGATCAATCAAACACATATCACTTGGCAAAAGGTCTAGCTGGCTATTGGTCTAGTCTATCTTCTTTTACTGGATTGTTTTGCAGTCTCGTTCTTATGCTTCTCAAGGTAGTCCCTAAGCAATGAAGAGAAGTGAGGATAGGGAGAGACCTTTTTCTTTGCTTGTTGTTTGTGGTTTTCCTTGGCAAAATGACTGGGGCAACTTGGTGCCTTGCGTCTAATCAGGATTCCATTGGGTGTGAATCAAAGACATCCTATGCATTGGAAAGAACAACTGCTTCCTTGCATAAGGACTTGCACACCTCATAGTTATCTCATCACATGTTTCGACAAGGTACCACAGTTACTAGTCTGATTCAGGCATTCCTTGTCTATCACATGCCTGTTTCACAAGGGACTACACTTTCCACCTTGGCCTTTGACATGCCATTGTTATTGTCATCCTTTGACATAATAAGTTCTATGATGATAAGTAGAAAAATTGCAAGTGAGAAGCTCACAAATCTATCAAAGAAAGATCTCATTCTATTTCTTCTAACCAATCTTTCATTCCTCCACCTTCATTATAGCTTAACGTATCACTCATTACTTCTACTCATTCTCCTATCTTTCTTCCTTACCAATCACTTTCATTTCGAGAGCCTACCCGTGTTTGTCCAACCTGCCTATCCTCTCGAGGGGGCATCATCAACCTATCTTTCCATCACCATCCTTTTTCTCTATCCATTTCCTTAGCTTCTGTGAAATGATGTTATTTGACATAAATATCATCATATCTAACACCATCTCAAAGATGGGCAAAATGTAGACACCTAAAAGTGTCTTCGGATCTCTAAACCCTAATCACTTTCACAATCCACTGATTTTCCCTAATTCACCTCTATGGTTAAATAATTAGTTTTAATTAATTAATCATTTAATAATTCACTTTCCTAATGTCCCCTTCACTTGATTTATTTAAACAAATCACATTATCCCCCCTTCCTCTAAAAAATTAAATAAATGCACACCATTTATTTAATTTGAAAATCATTTCCTACCTCACTATTTCTTGAATTTAAAATTCATTTTATCTTCTTGTGGCTGGAAACCATAAAACATTCTCAGCCCTTGATCTTGGCCCTAAGTCAACTCTTCATCTCAGCTCTCCATTCACATTTCACCTTCTATAAAACCACGATTACCCCCTCATTTTCACCTCACCACTTGTGAATTTGACTTCTGCCATTCTCAACACTTGAGCTCCCATCTAATTTGCAGACCTGCAGGTCTGAGTGCATCATCATAGCTAGGTTAGGTAGCAGCAATGGAGGAAATGCATTAGATATCCTAGGGTTTCTTGCTTTCATGCTTGCATGTTTAGATTCTAGGTTGTTTAAGGGCTCTATTGCATAGTTAGGGTTTTAATTTTCTAATTCTAGGATTGTAGCAGAGTTTTTACTCGACTACAATCCTCATTATTCTCATAATTAGACTCATCATCAGATATGCTTGTATCTTCTCTAACATAGTAGCTTTTCTTAGGCACTCTACTTTTGTTCTCCCTATTCTTGCTCTTCAAAATTCTTTCTAGACATCTTGAAGCATAATGACCTATCTTGCCACAACTGAAGCACTTGAAAGGCAACTTACTACCATACTTAAGAGTACCCAATTTCTTTCCTCTCACAAAATTAACTTCCAAGTCATCTAAATCCTCTTGATTTGATTCCACTATCTTCTCAGATTTGCCAGCCTTGAAGGCACTCTCGGTCTTTGTACTACTTGTACCAAATTCTCTTATTTCAAAAGCAGTTAAGGTGCCAAGCAATTGATCTTTGGCAAATCGATTCAGATTTTGTAATTCTTCAATGGCAGAGACCTTGTGACTATAAGATTTAGGAAGAGTTTTGAGTACCTTCAATATTACTTCTTTTTCATCTAGGTTTCCACCAAGACTTGCGATGCCATTGACAACTTCATCCACCCTTTGTTAGTAGCTTGCAATGTTTTCATCTTTAGACATTCGCATGAATTCAAACATGAGCTTTAAATTCTGCATTTTAGCTTGCTTGACCTTATCATTTCCTTCATGAATACTTTCTAACTTTTCCAGTTTCATTAGTAGTTTTTACATCCATAGCTTTCACCAATTCATAATTAGAAAGACCACTTAAAAGAGTATACCTTACTTTACCATTAGTTTCAAAATCCTTTATCTCATCTATAGTACTTGGACCATTTTTTAGAATTGTGTATGTAGTTTCAACAACCTTCCAGATCTCATATCCAAGAGAAATCAAATAGCTTTCCATCCTTATTTTCTAGAATGCATAAGTTGTTCCATCAAACTAGGGAACATCCTTCTTGTGCACCATCCCAGATCTACCTTAAGCAATTAAGCTCTTTTCCAAGGAACCTTGCTTTGATACTAATTGTTGAATGCACAAGACTACTAAGAGGGGGTGAATCAGTTGTTACTTAAAATCTCAAATCCCTCATACACACTTAGGTCCAATTAACCCTTACACTTATTATGATGATTAAGCATGAATAGAAAATAACATAAACTGAAACATAACAACACCATACACAAGACAACACCAGATTTTACATGGAAAACTCAAGAAGGGAAAAACCACAGTGAGGATTAGCTCACAATATAAAGTAGTAACAACACTGAATTACAAAAGGATGACTGCCAAAGGACTCACTGCCCAAGAGAAAAGGCTCATTGCCAAAGGGTTCACTACCCAGAAGAAAGGCTCACTACCAAAGGGCTCACTGTCCAAAAAAAAGGCTCACAACTAAAGGTTTGAACTATTATAATTGCATCTAACACATGAAAGGAGTATAGTTCCAATGATGTTCAATATTCACCACAACATCAACATCATCTTTGTAGCATCACTAAAAAGTAGTAGACTCCTTCTACTCACTGCATCCAGTAATCTAATGCATGAAATCTTATACTGCACTACACAAACTCATCACACTATTACTCACATCAACTCCATAACGTGCACACACAATCATGAACTCTTGACACTCATTTATATTCTCTTTAATATTGAGAACCTTCTCCATGGTCAGTATTACACCTTGACTTAGAGAATTCAAATTAGGTCAGGACCTAAACATTCTCGCGGTGGAAAGGAATGAAGATGGATCATAACACACCTTATCTTGGACCTAAATTCATCCAAGCACACTACTCCACACTTTCACAATCACCAAAACAACACCGCAATCAGTGTAAACACCCAAGGTTGGCCAAACATATGGTAACACAATGAACTCTTAAGTACATGCTTCCTCGAACCAAAAACCAACTCACGGACCACATGCAAGGTTCAACACAATCTAGAGTATTCCACAAGCATCTTGAAACATCTTGAAAACTAACAAATTCCTTTGCAACAACTTTCACCTGCCACACAACCTTATCATGTTTATCCAACAAACTCAAATGCCTCTGTCATACACTGCAACTTGGTAAGTCCTCTTTTAGAGCACCAAATAATAAACAAGCTCTACTAGAGAAAGATAGGAACCTTATAACCACAAATCTAGAATTGCAAGACCTGAAACCATGTTGCAAAGAAATGCAGAGCAAAAACATTTCTCCCAGACACCTCTACAACACTCAGAAACACGGTCCACACATTGGTGAACACATCTTCTTCTGCACAACGAACCAGAGCACCAAATTTGGAATATAGCAACTCTTCACACCTTTGAACAACATATCCAAACCACAAAGATAAATATTCAACCTAGAGGAAATGCAAAGCTTTTCTATAAGCCAAGAGGCCACTTCAACGCACAGTTTCCTTTCATAATCAAATTTTCTCAAAAACACTTGGAAGCCAACCAATAGAAACATATTCCTAACATCTTCATCACCTCTCCAAAGAAACCATATCATCTTCATCAAAGAAACTTGACTAAATAGCCCATACCATTGCAATGACCTCATATTAGAGACAATATCCACTCAACACAAACTACTCATACTCTTGCACCAAAGGCAACTCATACAAATGACACCAATGAAAACACAAGCTTGTTGACATCAATGACAACATTGATTACACATACTTGCAACATCTAGGTGTAAAATTAAGTCATAAAATCACTTATATATGCTTTCCCACTAACTTTCATAATTTAAATTGAAAAGACCGACAAAGGGAAACCTTTTTAAAGGTCCTATGCTGACATTTAAATTTGGATCCTAACAAATTATCCTGGAGATGGGTGTGAGTGCCCAAGTCCCAAGGCCATTTCTAGTCTTGATTAACATTTAGAGTGGGCCCCTAAGTCCCATTTGACATGGTTTTTAGGAGAAATTTCTCTGCGATAAGTATTAAGCTCACAAAGTGTAAACACGGGGACCTAGGAGCTAAACTAGGAGGTAAAAAGGTATAGGAATACTTTTTACTCCATAACATTTAGCCCCCAATTTAATGTATGTATGATCTTACAATTCCATACATGCATTAAATTATAGTCAAAGCACCTCAAACACGTCAAACACACCAAGCACATAGAGCTAAGGCATACGCAAAGGTTGGAGAACTATTTCTAGCCCCTAATCTCAGGTAAGCACTAGAAAACACATGAAAGACACACAAGACACAAACAAGATAGTAAAAAGCATGCAAAACACTAAGAATATAGTGGAATCACACAATACATGAAGAAGACATGAGAGCAGTCACACAATACACAAATAATACATTGATTTAACAACTAAAATAAAATCCTACACTGTGGGGTTGGAGGGACCTCTGAAAGGAAGCTAGGTGTGTGGAAATCACTTCCTACACTAATCTAATGAGGAGAGAGCTATGCAAATTCAAATTTATCCTAACTATTATAGCAATTTTAAACCATTAACATGAGATATTGTAGCAAAACACAAGAACCAGAAAGTAGACAGAAGAAGAGAGACAAATATTTACGGTGGGGAAAACCCTTATCGGGTGAAAAACCCCACACTCAGAAACCTGCATAATGTATTAACAAATCTTAAAGTTGTTTACAATACACTTGCAATGCAAGCTTCAATGGTCTTTGACACTCATGTCTGGAGTCAATCTAGCAGCATAATAGTACCTGTAAACATGTGATACAAACTCCATCTCCAAGCACCTATTTAAATAGGAAATGCAAGGCAATATTGGACCTTTCTTGGAATGGGCGTCCAACATGGCTTCATGGACCAAAACCCATGCCCAAGGACACTTGGTCAACATTGTAGAATGTTCCTGACACTTGTCAATAGCTCCCATTCCAAAGAGGTCACCTATTTCCAAAATGGTCTATGACAGATGCTCTTACGACACTTACGACCGTTATAGAATCTGTCATAGCGGTTACAACTTACAGCTGTAACATAATCTATCATACACATCATGCTATAAATAGCATATTCTCTTACAACATGTCATATTCCACCTTGGGGTGCCCAAATATGCCTTATTCAAAGATGCTTCATGACACATGTCATCACCTGTCTTATAACCTTCTATTTTTGACTCTTACATGTCATAGATTCGTCATAGGAATCCGTCATAATCGTTTTGGTCAAACATTCCCTTACACAACATGGAAGATGCCAACACATGGTAAAATGCTCCTACCACAAGGTGGGACACCTATCTCCTCATGTGAGGACAAAATTACAAGTTGTCATATTCCATGTAGGATCAACACATCACTGTGCCACATCCCACAACATGACAATATGGAATTTATAAATATTTACAACATAGGCAATTGAATAATAAATGCAAACATTACAAATGTAAGGAATTACCAAGGTTGAGACACCTTAATTCCCAACATTATCCCACTTGTCAGACACCTTGTAAGAGCCAATAGAAAAACAGGATTTAACTGCTATAGGCCGAGAGGCACATAGACTCTGAACACCATTTGAACTTCTCTATGCTCACTGGTTTCGTCAATGCATCAACATTCCTCAAAGTATCTACCTTCTCCAAATTTACCTTTCCATCCTCAACCATGTCTCGCACGAAGTGAAACTAAACATCAACGTGCTTTGTCCTAGCATGGAAAGTTGGATTCTTTGCAAGACAAATTACACTCTGATTGTCGCAACTGATCGAGATCTGACCTGCATCAATATCTAAACATAATCTCTTAAGCCAAATGGCTTCCTTACAAGCATGATTTTCTGCCATATACTTAGCTTCTGTCATGGACAAAGCAACAACAGGTTGTCGCTTACTCATCCAACTAATAACACCACCAAACGGTGTAAACACATAAGCACTAGTGGATCTCCTGCTATCAATGTCACCTGCCCAATCTGAATCCACAAATCCATGAAACTCAATAGAATGTGGAGGTCCTAAAACATTACCATGATAGCAAATGGAATACTCTGAAGTACCCCTCAAATATCTGAACACTCACTTAACTGCATCCCAATGAACCCGTCCAGGATTAGCCATAAATGAACTAAGGACTCCCATTGCTTGGGCAATGTTTGGTCTTGTGCAGACCATAGCATACATCAAACTGCCAATAGCACTAGCATAAGGTACTCTGCTCATGTCCTCCACCTCAATAGGAGATTTTGGACAATCCTCAACAGACAACTTTGTCACCAAAGAAACAAGAACACACAATGGTCTACAATCTGCCATGCTGAATCTATCCAACATGGTCTTAACATACTTACTCTGGCTTAACCAAAGTTTTCTGTTGGTTCTGTCTCTTCTGATTTCCATTCCTAGAATGTACCTGGCTACCCCTAAATCTTTCATTTCAAACTGAGCTGACAATTGAGATTTAAAATCAGAAATCATATTCTTATCCTTCCCAATGAGCAACATATCATTAACATACAGTGCAACAATGAGAATACGATCACCATCAAATTTATAATACACACAGTGATCTGATTTTGATCTCACAAATCCAATTGACAACACAAAGGCGTCAAACTTCAAGTACCATCTCCTAGGGGATTGCTTCAAACCATTCAAAGACTTTTTAAGTTTGCAAACTAAATTTTCTTTACCTTTCACCATGTAATGCTCTGGCTGTGACATGTAGATTTCTTCCTCCAAGTCACCATGAAGGAAAGCTGTCTTCACATCCATCTGTTCTACCTCCAAGTCATAAGCTGCTACGAGAGACAACATGAATCGAATGGATGTTAGCTTTGCAATGGGAGAGAAGATCTCACCATAATCTAGACCCTCAACTTGTGAATACCCCTTCGCAACCAATCTGGCGTTATACTTCTCAACACTGCCATCTGCACCAATTTTCTTCTTGAACACCCATTTTCATCCAATGGGTTTTCATCTAGGAGGCAAAGGCACCAAGTCCCAAGTTTGATTCTTTTCCAAAGAAGTCATTTCTTCCTCCATGGCCTCCTTCTAGGAACCTGCATCTTTCATAGCCAAAGCCTCTAACACAGTTCTAGGTTCATCACTGTTAGTGATTAAAGCATAAGCACAACTAGAATCAAGCAATGTAAAACTAAACCTTTCAGGTTGCTTTCTTATCTGTGTAGACCTCCTCAAAGGCTGAGGTTGAGGTTCAACTTCTTTATCTGAGCTCCTAGAGCTACCAGAGCTCTCCTCATCATCAGGCCCAACATTGTCTTTCTATTCAGTCTTCTCAGGGGTAGCAGGAAACTGAACAACATCCTCTTTCTTTACTATTTCTTCTGGCTACAAAATAGTGGAAGAAGGTGTAAGCTCTCTGAAGATGACACTTCTGCTATACAATACTTTTTCAGCCATGGGGTCCCAAAGCTTGTATCCTTTCACAGCGACACCATAGCCAATGAAGATACACTTAACAGCCTTGTTCTCCAACTTTGACCGCTTCTCCCTAGGCACATGTGCATATGCCTCACAACCAAAAACATGAAAATGCCTTATCAAAGGCTTTCTACTAGACCACACCTCCATGGGTGTCTTTCCAACAAGAGCCGATGTAGGAGATCTATATACCAGATAGCAAGCAGTGGTGACAACTTCAGCCCAAAACTTTTGTTCTAGGCAAGCTCCACTAAGCATACTCCTAGCCTTCTCCATCAATGTCCTATTCATCCTCTCTACAACTCCATTTTGTTGTGGGGTGTATGGAGTTGTCTTATGTCTTTCAATCCCAAGTTCCTTGCAATACTTATCGAATTCTATAAAACAGAACTTACCACCATTGTCAGTTCTCAAACATTTAATCTTTTTACCAGTCTAATTTTTAGCATAGGCTTTAAACTCCTTAAACTTGCTATAGCCTTTAGATTTGCTTCTGAGAAAATAAATCCATGTCCTTCTACTGTAATCATCTATAAAAGATACAAAGTATACAGATTTTTATAATGAAGGAACATTAATAGGACCAAACACATCAGAATGAATAAGGTCTGTGAGGGGAAAAATAGGTTAATCCAAAAGATTATAAAACCCAAACATCTACAGAATCTGAAGATAAAAGGAGATTAAAACAAATAAACAACAATACTTACACCTTTACCTTGCGTCTTCTGTAGTTCACCTATCTTTCTTTGATGTTGGTGATGAAGCCCTCAGAAGCATTTTTGTTTTCTTGCTTGTTGAAGATGACAAAGGAAGAATGGCTGTGATACTTATGTGATTGAAGATGAGCTTCAACACACTGAAAGTGCATGCTATGAAGTGCTTTAGGAAGTGGGGTGCCAAAGGCGCGCTTGTATTCCTACAGCGTAAGTTTGCACAAATGACAGATGTGAAATGAAGAGAAGAAGGTTGTATTTATAGAAAAAGGTGAGGGAAGATCAATGGTTGAGAAGAAAAGAAAAGATCAATGGAGGAGGCTTGTTGAGGAACGTGCAACAAATGGAAGAACGACACATGTCATTTGAAATGTAGCTTTGTTGAGTTAACTCCTCTCTTGATGACGATGAGATTTGATTTTCTTAAATTAGAGTTTATTTTTCTAATTTAAGAGAAAGTTTGCTTTAAAGATGCTTTTAAAACTACTTTTGCTTTTGTAACTCAGCTTTTGCTTTTATGCGACAAGAGGAAAGTATTTTTAGAAGATAAGAATGATTTTCTGAAGATAAGAATGCATAATTAAATAAAAAGAATTTATTTAATTATTTTGTAGATAATTGAGAGGAATAAATAAGATATAGAAATAAATTTTATTTTTGTGAAGATATTTGAAGAATAAAATAAAATATAAAAATATATTTTATTTAGTGGAGAATTTAGATTTTATTTAAATAAAATTTGCATTTTATTTAAATTTGGAAGAATAAGAGATTTTAATTAAATAATTAAAATTATTTAATTAGTTAGAAGAATGTAGTTGATGAAGATGAATTTAATTAATTAAATAAAATGTAATTTATTTAATTAAATGAGAGGAGATGAATCAGATAAATAAATAAATTTATTTATTCATTGATAGAAGAATGTGAATGATGAAATAAATATTTGAAATATTTATTGTAAGTAGTGTCAGCCCCTCTTTGATGCAATGTGTTTTATCACGTTGTTTCAAAGAAAAAGAATTTTCGACAGTGATACATGCCCCAGTTTGCCCCTGGTACAAATTTAATGATAGGATGCCCCCTCGGGAGATTGGATAGGAAGAAGGCAGAAGGCGTGAGACGGACAATCTCACGAAGAAGAAGGTGAAAACGGGATAGGATGGAGAAAAATGGGAGATGGTTCAGAGAAAATGACATGGGAAGTAGCCACAGGGTCATGCAGTCAGATATGGGTCACTTCCTATATAAAGGAGCTGGGTCCACATATTCTAATCATTTGTACACTTGTCCATAGTTGATTAGTGCTCTAGAGAGCTTAGGAGAGTATGGCAGCCAGACAGTTGGATATTCCGTGCGAGGAGCACTGGTTTGAGCAGATTCGACGGTTCGAACGGCCAGCGGAGGCAAGACCCCCAGTATGTAGTTCTTCAAAACTTATCACAAGTTGATTTTTATGCATATTAATGGCTAGGAAGACCAACTAGGACAGATGCGCCAAAACAACCTTTTTTGTGCATATGACCTTCGAAGTGGCACATCTGTCACATTGTGGCGCATTTACGCTATAAAGTGGTGCATTTGATAATGTTGCGCTTTTGATCCTTAAATTGGCACATTTGTCATTATTGCACATTTGAGCTATGAACTAGCGCATACATTGTGAAATTGCACATTTGAGTCCTGAATGGGCACATTTGCTATATTTGCGCACTTGACATGAGAACTGGTGCATCTATCAGGAAATGGCTCATGTGACCTACGGATTTGCACATGTTCCAGAATGGCGCATACAAGTTATGGATTGGCGCATTCATAAGGAAGTGGCGCAGGCAAGCTCTGGATTGGCGCATTCACGAGGAAGTGGCGCATGTGATATGGATCAGTGCATCTGCCACCTGGATTGGCGCATTTTCACTAAAACTCAAATGACTTAACGAAATTAACCAAATTGGCACCTTAATCGATGCGTCAATTGATAAGTGATCTCTGAAATTGCCGAGAATCTGGTCAAGAGATGATATGCTATTTTGATTAATTTGATATGTCAAGTCATTGATAGGATAATTTGATTGTTATGAGTAGGCTTGCTTGGATATGGATTTCGTTGATGGTATGCTACGCTTGGATATGGACTTCTTTGATGTTATGTGTTGTTTGGTTGCAGGAGGATATTCAGACTATCTTGATGTCACGAGAGCTGTTCTCGTTGCCATTGTTGCAGCAGTATATGTTGACCAAGATGGAGCCCGAGGCTCTGGGTGCTATGGGTCTGCACTATGTTTGCTTTATGCCTGAGGTTCGCATGAACTGGGCTATGTTGATGGCAGTGGTGGAGCAATTCCATAGCGAGGATGGTACATTCCATCTATCGACGGCTTAGAGGAGTGCAGACACATTTTTGATGACCTAGAGTTGGTGGGGGAGGAGATTTCGTGGTAGGATATGCATGACAGTTATGACTACTTCCCGAGCATAGTAGCTGGACTGATCGGTGGTGTGATATGCCCCGATAGGAGAGCGCATGGCTTCCCGATCAACTAGGGGAGGGTACTGGAGAATATGATCATAGACGGGACCTGGTATGCATGGGGGGTATGCGTGCTTGCACATTTATATAGAGACATGCACCAAGTGGTTTATCACAGAGGAGCTAGTTTATCTGCGGGTATGTCACTGTTGCAGTTTTGGTTGTGGGAGCACATTGCTATCACATGGCTGATATGCGTATTTCACAGGCAGAGGGGTGAGCCCTATAGTTACGGCTATGCAGGTGTGATTTCCCAGCACAAGTTGGGGAAGTTGGAGTACTGGAGGCATGCTTTTGATGGCTTAGATGCAGTTGTCTAGCATCCCTACATAGATTGCGAGCTATGGGACAATGAGGAAGATGAGCTTCCATATTGCTTCCAGACGTGGTGTCTTATTGGCAGGACTAGGTGCATTCTGGAGAGGCAGATTGTCAGTAGAGTGCAGAGGCAGTTTGGCTGGGTCTAGGGCAGACCACAGGGGGAGGCACGCTTTGCCCAGACTCATGCAAAGAGGTACAGGTGGGGTCCTGTGGCATCATATGAGGAGGCCTTGACAGAATTTCGACAGATCCCCTATGTAGCTTGGCCTATGTGGAGGGAGATAGTGGATGCTAGCATGACGCCAGATTATGAGGAGTGGTTCGCGGCACACCCATTCCTGAGATATTTAGGGCCAGGATAGTTAGCTCCTTATATAGATGAGGGTGATTTTGATGGTGAGGATGCAGCTGGCAGGGGGAGGGGAGGACAAAGGAGGAGGAGGAGAGAGTAGGGAGATGATGGGAGACTAAGACAGAGGCAGAGGGTCAGAGAGGGGCCTATGGGCTAGCAGGCAGTTGGACAGGCACAGGTCCAGGTGCCAGGTCAGCCAGAGGTAGGATAGAGGCAGATGTCACTGCCACAGCAGGTGGGACAGCTGACACAGGGTCAGGTGTGAGCACAGCAGGTGGCATAGGCAGAGTAGGTTCCACAGCCTGATGTGCAGCAGCAGGTGATGGTTTCACTACAGAGCCAGATTAGGCAGCTGAGGGCTCATTTGAGAGCAGCAGAGTCACGGAGAGAGTCAAATGTGACTCGGTTATCAGAGCTGACGAGGGAGAGAGAGACATCCCTAGCTAGCATGCAGGCTATGAGGGCAGAGAGAGACGCAGCTGTGATGGCCATGGGCACAAATGGGACATCCAATTTTTTAGTGTCACAGGTGCAGTAGGTACAGTCACAGGTGGTCTAGGTGTAGAGTGAGCTTACTAGAGCTCAAGTACAGGCTCAGTACTATAGAGGGTTATACCATGGGTTAGTGGTAGCAGATCAGCGTGCCCCTAGCTTCAGGAGCCAGTCAGAGGCATTCTAGCGGGTAGGTGGGTCTCGTTCTGTAGGCTCAGTGAGGGGTCCCTAGCAGTCAGGGGGAGGTAGAGGAGAGGCCAGTGTAGGGAGTAGTATTCCACGGCAGTAGGGTTAGTTAGACCCAGATACTTGTATCAGTTTTTGATTGGATTGTAGCACATTCTTGATGGATGGCTAAGATCGCCTGTATATGTACTATTTTTGCCTTGAGACATGTATCACCATTTGTTATGTTTTGTATACACTTATGATATGACTAAGAGATTGGATAGAGATTTGTACATTTGGGCATGTTTTTGATGATTATATGATGGTGCCATTGTTCATGGTCTCCATGCATGTGTTCTTACGTTTATATGCTATGGATACAATCGATTTGTTGATGTACTTGTATATGTGATGCATACTAGATGGATGTTAGGATGATTTGATATGTAAATGTAAATGCATATGGATATGATTATGCAGCTCTATATGGCAATGTCTATTTTTTTTATTTTGTTGTTATGGATATATTGATGCAAATGTATGTGGATAACCTAATGTATGTATGCAAAAATGATTTAATCATGTGGATGACTATCTCATGTGATATGATATGCAATCTATGCTATGTTTTTGATATGTCCAAATGTACTCAATCGACACAGGTGATGACATAGAAGGAAGAAGAGATGAAGAAATAATAAGTTTCATTTGATATACTATAGGATTGATTTATGGCATGGATGATATGGATTTGCTGGATATGAGATGGATATGGATGCGGATTGTCATCTTGAGATTTTTGCAAGGTTTTTGCTTTCATCATTGGGCACTTTTTGTATTTTTCGCTTTTTGAAATGTTGTAAGGAAATACAAGCATCTAGGTATAATTAGACCGAGATGACCTGAGTATGTCTTACATGGATTTTTATATAGCAAGTTGATACGAGCATCTAGTCAAACTTGAATCTAGATGACCTAAGTACTTCTTGTATTTCAATAGACAAGGATTGCCCCTTTTCATGTTTAGACCTCAGAGTCCTTGATGATCTTTTGCTGATCATGTCTTTAGACAAAAGTCATCACATTACTATAGTTTAATCCACAAGCAGCAGACAAAGAAAACAATTATACCCCCATCATAGTATCTCTAGCTTTTGGCATCCTTGAGTAGCATAGGAAGACATAATGACAAAAATTCAAGACCTTGTAAATTCACCTGTTGACAAAACTTTCTTGCATTAGATGTGTCTTTTGTCATAATTGATATAGAATCAGTCTTAGTGTTTTTGGTACCTTGCTTCATTTTGGACAAGTTGATGTTTTGCGTCAAGACTTTTGGTTTGGGTAGCCTATTTTTGCTGCGCTTGCTTGTCTAGTGAAAGGTATAGCCATCCTTATTGGTATCCTCTTAGAACAGTGGCATTCAAGAATCCAAATCCGCAACTAGGTCAAGGAGTTGGCCCCAGTTTAGACAAGGATCGTCTTATTATGAGTGAGACGATAGACATACATGGAGAGATGGACCCTAAGGGACTGACCTAGTGCCTCGGGGGCTCATTGCTAAATGGCCTTGCCTACGTGATGACGCAGAGGCAACGTAGTTTGGGGTAAACCCTAGCAGACCTAAGACCTAGGTGATGGCAAAGTGGTGCAGAAATGGCATGGACTCAGATTGACAGAAAGACTAGATATGGGACAGACGGGATAGTGGAGTGGAGTGATGAGGAGCCTTGGGGGTGCATTGACAATGACCTTGCCTACGTGATAACTCAGAGGTGACGTAGTTCGACAATGGTTTAAAGGATTGGTTCAAGATGAACAATATGAAGGACACAAGAGATATGAAGTCAAAATAGATGGAGGAAGTGGTTTGTCACATATAGCGCCTCTTTACCATGTTTTCACCACTTTCTTTTATTTGCACGAGAAGCTAGAAGTACACATGACGCCTGTTTGCCAGGTTTTCACCATGGTACCTATCCTAGGTGCCTGTTTGCCAGATTTTCACCGTAGGACAATTTTTTTGTTATTTCCTCATTTTTTTGATTTTTTTGTTCTATTTTTTATCACTTTTTTGATTTTTTTGGATTTTTTTTTCAGGGCTCCCTTACATTGGGGTTTTCAGGTATAGAACTTGCAAAGGTGCATGCTGTTGATAGGATTGTCTAATAGTTCACCTTCAGATGTAGCCAATTGATATGCCCCTGATCCATAAGCTGTGATGATGACATAGGGACCTAGCCAGTTAGGTTCAAACTTTCCTTTCTTTTCTCTGTCTTGCTGATTTCTAGGATTTTCTCTTAGGACTAGGTCACCAACTTGGAATATCCAGGGTTTTACTTTGTGATTGTAGCTTCTGGACATGCGTTGCTGATATGCTTTCAAGTGGTTAAAGGCCTATTACCTTTGCTCTTCGAGCAGCTCTAATTCTTGGAGTCTGGTTACTCTGTACTCTTCATCTAATATGAGGCCTTTTAATGAGATGCGCAAGGATGGGATCTCGACTTCAATGGGCAAGATAGCTTCAGATCCATAGACTAGGGAGTATGGTGTTGCACCTGTGGGTGTGCGGATGCTTGTGCGTTAGGCCCACAATGCGGGATTTAGTTGGATATGCCAATCATGGCCAGCACCATTGATAGTCTTTTTTAGGATTTTTAGGATGGTTTTATTTGATGCCTCAACTTGGCCATTACCTTATGGGTAGTAGGGGGTTGAAAAGCGGTGCTGGATATGGACTTTGTCGCATAGTTCCCTGACATCTTGGTTTTTGAAGGGTCGTCCGTTATCCGTGATAAGGGATGAAGGGACACCATAACGACAAATGATATAGTTTAGGATAAATCAGGCAATCTGTTTGCCTGTGATGTTGGCTAAGGGCACGTCTTCAATCCACTTCGTGAAGTACTCTGTGGCAGTGATAATGAATTTATGGCCGCTTGAGGAAGGAGGGTGGATCTTGCCCACTAAGTTGAGTCCCCACTGACAAAAAGGCCAAGGAGTTGTTAATGGTTGTAGCTCCTGCGTTGGTGCATGTATCAGGTTCCTGTGGATTTGGCACTTTTTGCATTTCTTTACAAACTGATAGGAGTCTTGTTCCATAGTTGGCCAGTAGTACCCCATGTGGATGAGTTTCTTGGCTAGGGTAGGGCCACTAGAGTGAGCTCCGCATATACCGTCGTGTATTTCGCTCAGGGCGGTTTGATATTCCTCACTATCAAGACACCTAAGGAGAGTACCATTGAGACCTCAGCGATATAGGGTGTTGGCGACAATGGCATACCGGGATGCCTACCGGATGAAGGTTCTTTTCTGGTTACTAGAAAGGTTGAGTGGGAGGGTATTCTCTTTTAGATAGGTAAATATTTTACCATAGAGAGGGGAATCGGCTCCTACGATGTGGCATATGATATGGGATTCTGGGGTGTCATAAGAAGGATAGGACACTGGCTCTACTAAGAACTCATATCATGTTTGATGACTTGGAATGTCGAGGAGAGATGCGATTGTAGCCATTGCATCTGCAGCTTTGTTCTCAATCCTTGGTATCTGTTCAAAGGATATCTTGACAAAATATTCTTTGAAGTCATCTACCATTCATTTGTAAGGAATCAGTTTCTCATCCTTCGTTTGGTAGTCGTCATTCACTTGATTGATGACTAGTTGTGAGTCACCATAGACTTGAAGTTCCTTGATGTTCCACTCAACTGCTAGCTTGATACCGATGACCAAAGCCTCATATTCCACTATGTTGTTAGTGCGGGGAAACATTAATCTGTATGATTTAGGGATCATATCACCGTTAGGTGTGATCAATAAGATACCTGCCCCTAATCCATGCTGAGTGTATGAGCCATCAAAATACATTTTCCAGGTTGCTGTATTTATGTGGAAGATAGATTCATCTGGAAACTCAAAGCTCAGTGGGCTGTCATCCATTAGAGGTGCATCTGCCAGTTGATCTGCTAGCACTTGTCCCTTTATTGCTTTTCTATCCACATATTCAATCTCAAACTCACTGAGAAGCATGACCCATTTTGATAATCTACCTGTTAAGGAAGCCTTGTTGAGTAAGTATTTTAGTGGATCAATTTTTGCTACCAATTTAACAGAGTGTGACAGCATGTAATGTCTCCATTTTTGTGAAGTGAAGACTACAACTAGACTTGCTCTTTCGATTGGTGTGTATTGCAACTTGTATCCAATGAGTGTTTGACTGATGTAGTAGATAGCCTATTCTTTTCTATCATAGTTCTGTTGTGCAAGGAGAGCTCCCAGAGTTGTTGGAGTAGCTGAGATATACAGTAATAGAGGCTTGCCCTGAATTAGTGGCATTAATACCTGTGGTTTCATGAGATATTCCTTTAGTTGCTAGAATGCCTGTTCACATGACTCATTCCATTTGAAGGGGACATTTTTGTGTAATAGATGAGAGAATGGGTGGCACTTGTCTGCCAGTTAGGAAATGAACCTTCTAATAGACTGTAGTTTCCCCTATAGAGATCTCAGTTGAGTGAGATTCTTAGGAGGTGGCATTTCCATTATGGCTTTTACCTTTGAGGGATCAACTTTGATACCATTTGCAGACAATATGTATCCCAGTAGTTTGCCTGATGTTACTTTGAATACACACTTCTTTGGATTAAGTCACACATTGAACTGTTCCAGTCTGTTAAAGATCTTGTCTAGTACTGCTAGATGCCCTTCTCTTGTGAGAGACTTTGCTAGAATGTTATCGACGTAGTCTTCCATTATAGTATGCATCATATCGTAGAAGATTGTTATCATGGCTCTCTGATATGTTGCCCCAGCATTTTTCAGACCAAATGGCATAACACACCAGCAGTAAGTTCCCCAAGGACATGTGAAGGCAGTTTTGTGTTGGTACTTGGGTGCAATATTTATCTAGTTATATCCCGAGAAACCATCCATGAGTGACAGCATAGTGTGTCCTGCCGTGAGATCGACAATCATGTCTATGTTGGGCAGGGGGAAGTCGTCTTTGGGACAAGCCTTGTTCAAGTCTCTAAAATCATTGCATATTCTGACCTTGCCATCTAGTTTAGCCACCGGTACTATATTCGAAACCCATTCAGGATAGTCTATAGGCCTGATAAATCCAACATCTAAGAGTTTCTTTAGCTCTTCTTTCACCATGAGGGCCACATGTGGATGCATCTTTCTGAGTTTTTGTTTGACCGGTTTAGCTCTTGGAGCTAGAGATAGATGATGCATGATAATATTTGGATCTAGCCCTAGCATGTTAGCGTAGGTCCATGCAAAGTTGATGTGTTTTCTTTTGAAGAAATCTATAAATGCTGGTTTTTCATGTTCTGTTAGGGCCTTTGCCATGTGGACCATTCTAGGATTATCACCTGTGTTGACATTGATTGCTTCTGCCAGTTCTATCAAGATCGATGATCTCTCCTGATGTGTATGATTGGGGAGAGGGTCAAGCCTTCCATCCTTTGGCACCTCAGAGAGGTTTTCACCGTTGGATGTGTCTTTATTTTTACTATTTTGATGATCTAACATTGTCGTGGAGTGGTTTTCACCGTTAGATCATTCTTTTATTTTGATGTTTTTATGACTGAAAGGCTTGGTACTCTCTCCAAAATAGGCGTTCTCGTTGAGTTCAATAGCATAGCCAGCTCTGTGGTCTCCTACAGGTATGTGATTTCTAAGCTCAAGATAATTGACGATGGCGTCGTCATTTTCAAAGGTGTCTAGTTCAGGGGTGGTGCCTTCTAGGTCCCAGTTGATTAGTTCAGGGTGTACCAAAGGTAAGAGATCATTAAGTTGGTCTGGTTCAATGGCGTTGATGGTTAGGATAGAGTTAATGAAGGAGTGGACAAAGTCTACGATGGTACTCTCTATTAGTGGGTCCGTCAAGGGGGGTATCATTTCTTCCTCATGATTTTCACTATTGTTGCTATGCGGGTCGGACTCTAGCAGTCTAGCCCTTGGACCTTGTCTCTCGTTGGCATGGGTTGGGTCATACTCGTGGACAACGTCAATATCCTTTTCGTCACAAGACATCTCAGAGAGGCTATCCCACTCATACTCATTAGAATCAGTCTCACTATTCATCTGTAATTATTGAATTTGCTCAACCAGATTGCTAGTAGACTTTCCTGGTTGTTTGTCCTTTTTCTTGCTTGCTCAGTTGTTTCTCAGTGCTCTCATGTATCCTAGCCCTATAGTGTCTCAGGCTGTTAAGGTATGAGGTTGGATGGATTCAGTGATGCCATCCTCTCTTGAACCAAGTGGACCGTGTCCTTCATACCCCATTCTCTGTAGTATTTGAAATCCTTGACCATATTGTGCCATTTGTATAATGGGATGGTTATGTTGTGTTGAGGAACTACCTTCATCTTTGTATAGCCACTGTAGGATATCTTTTTCATCACTTTCATCTTCTAGGCTTCCCCATTTTACAAATGGTCCTTTGGTGATTCTCTTTGCTTTGGGTGTTGTTAGGATGGGTCTCCCATAGGATCTAGGAGATAGAGGTAGTTGTGCAAAACAGAGGGATTGGGAGACCGTGTACTCACCCAGGCCCTTATCTTGGAGTTGGAGTTTAGGCTGAGATGCTCCTAAAGAGGAAGCAAGTGCAGCTGGATCTACATGAGACGAAGAGGTGGCAGAAGCACGGTTGGTGGGGATTACAAATTCTGGTTTGGGCTGAATAGAGTTGCAGTATTGAAAGGGGTTAGGGTCACCTTGGATGGTGATCTCTTGACCTTCATGTGGGAACTTGATACATTGATGGTATGTGGAAGGCACTGCTTTCAAAGCGTGGATCCATGGTTGCCCAAGAAGAATGTTGTATGCTAGCTCCATGTCATGGACTTGATAAGCTACATCTTTCACTACGAGGCCCACCCTAATTGGTAGGGTAACAATTCCTTTAGACATTCTTTCTTCCTCATCATAGGCTTTTATGGTGATTTTTCTTTTCGAATCGATAGCCTTCTCTAAAAACCCCAATGTAAGGATTAGCTTCAATGTGTAGATATTCAAACTAGCCCCTCCATCTATTAGGACTCTTTTGATCTTGTGTTTATGTATGAAAGCTTCGATATGCAGGGAAGCGTTATGGGGTTGAGTGATTGACATATCATCCTTCTCAGTGAATGATAGGGAATGCGGTGAGGTGATGTGACCGACCATGGTTTGGAATTGTTCTTTAGCTAAGTTCATGGGGACGGAGGCTTTTGCTAAGGCTTTGTCAAGTATGGACCTATGAGAAGGAGACAGATGCAGAAGTTCTAACATGGAGATGTGTGCAGGTGTTTTGTGGAGTTGATCCATGATACTGTATTGATTAGATGGGGGAGCGGAAGCTCCTCTAAGCGTGACCCTGTTACTATGGGTAGTAACATTGCAATCCAGATCCTTATTGATAGTGATCACATTGATGTGTGAATCACCTTCTGAGATATGGTTAACAACATAGTTGAAGCTGACATTTGTGTAGTTTACATTGTTAAAGCCACTGTTATTTCTTTTGGAAGGTCCTCCCTGCTCATAGTTAGGAAGAGGATCCTTGAATGCCTAATGATCATTGTTGGAGGTATGTCCGTGAGATTGTCCATTAATGGACATTTTGTTTTTCTCTATTAAGTCTTGGATTATATGCTTGAGTGCAATACAATCATTTGTCTTGTGCCCCCTGTTTTGGTGGTATTCACAGAAGTCATTGTCGTTCCACCAGTGGGGTTTGACCTTTGGTTCGTACTCTCGTGCTAAGGGAAGCGTTATGAGATTGTTGGCGATTAGCTTCCATAGGGCAGTTTCTAGTGACTCATTCAAAGGTGTGAACTTTCTCCTAGGCTGAAAGTTGGTAAACCTAGATTCAGTATTTCTTGGTTTGTCTTGCGTGGGGTTATTTTGAGGTGTTGATAGGTTGAAAATTGGTTGCTTAGGTGCCACATTTTTTGCATCTACTACCCTGTCATTCACCACGTTCTTGGTTTTCGTCCAGAATCTAGGTTTGTCATTGTTGGTGTTGGTACTAGGAGTATCTTTGTAGAGTTTGATTTAACCTTTCACGATTAGGGCTTTTTCTATGATGAGGCCCATCTCAATGACCTTGCTAAAAGTAGGACATTGGATTTAGATTTGGTAGCTTAGGTCCGTTTGCAAATTGTGGATGAACATTTCTAGCATCTATTTCTCTGGCATTTGGTGTGGGTACTTGCTTGCCAGTTGTCTCCATCTCTATAAGAAGGCAGCGAAAGATTCTCCTCCTTTCTATTTGGTGTTACAAAGATCCAATATTGAGGTGTCATGCTCAATATTATAAGAGAAGTGGGTGACAAATTTGTCTACAAGCTCATTCAAGGTTTTAATACCAGGTGGCAGTCTAGAGAACCATTCCATGGCTTGCCCACCTAGGCTTTGTGGGAAGAGTCACATAAGGTATGTGTCGTTATGTGTGACCTCGAGGCAAGCAGCATTGAATTCTCTGATGTGATCCCTTAGGTCACCCTTTCCTTGATATTTGTCAAACTTAGGCACCTCAAATTTTGAGGGGAAAGGTATCATGACCAAGGCCCTATCAAAAGGATATGGTGAAATATCCTCTAGTTTGTAATGTTTAGTTGATGCTCCCATTTTCATGTCTAAAATTTGTTGTTGGAGATCTTCATATTTTCAGTTCATTAGACTTAGGGCATCTATAGCATCAGTGTTGGTTTTGCTTTTGTCCAAAGGTGTTTCTTCTTCATGTCTACTTCCCTCAGTTTCTTTGAGAGTCTCTACATCATAATCCTTAGGGAGCTTGACTCCTAGACTTGCCAGATGTAAAAAGAATTTTGTGGGGTCTTGAGCAAGTACTCCTTCTAATAGGCATTGAAATTTTGGGTCATGCTGCGTGTGAAGGATCTCATCCATAGAAATTTCTTCCTCACTTTCATGATTGTTTGGAATGATTTTCTCTGCCATTTCGATCTGTTTTTGTTTTTGTAATCTTGTTAAGACCATGCAAGGTGGTAAAGAGATGGGATGGAGTAAAAAAAAGATTCTTTGAGCAAGATGCTAGGATGATACAAAGTTTTAGCAAGGTTCTTCTGAGATCTATGTGATGTCAAACAAGTTGGGTATACAAAGCTATGGTCAAAGTAGGGATCTCAGAAATCCAAATACTTGATGTTGACTAGTCCTATATAAGCCACTAGTAGAGTACCGAGAGAAAGGATAAGTAACCCTTGATATTGGACACTTACTAGGTTTGTTTGAGTATTGATTGTGATCTAGAATAATCTCGGTTATAACCTTGTAGGAAGTTGGGAAGATTTGGTGAGATTGTGGATGAGCAAATAGCTATGGTGCGAAAAAGAAGGAGAAATGGTTGACTTGCAAGGTCTCAATCAGATTTTGAAAAACTGAAACAAGTTTGGAGATGGTTTTTGAAAAACTTTTCGATAGTTTTTTCTCTTGGAAGGTACTAAATTTGGCTCTCAAGTTTAAATGTGCAGCAATTTAAATGCGCAACAACATAGGTTAAATGTGCCAGAAGTCAGAGTGAATGCGTAGAAAGTTAGTTCAAATGCGCAACACTAGCAAAAGTTTAAATGCGCCATAGAAAATGTTAAATGTACGAAAAGTCAAGACAAATGCGCAATATGGGCAAATGTGCCACAACAGAGTTCAAATGCGCAAAAAGTTGAGTTAAATGCGCAATACTGGAAAATGCGCCACAACAGAGTTCAGATGCGCCACAGGTCGTGGCAAATGCACAACTCTGGCTTTTGTCTTTTTTTCTTAGATTCTTGGAAATTTTTTAAGATTTTTCTATTTTTGGTTTGAAAAGATTGGTGTTTCTAAAAAGTCTGATGTTTAATTATGGCAAAAACATAGCAAACACATAGAAGTTTTTCATGATTTTTATCTTTTTATATTTTTTTGTATTTTTTTGGACTATTTTGACTCAAAACAAGTACAACCTAGGCTGGATGTGAAAATATTCATTGAATCCTCTAGCTGTGCCACTCAAAGTGTGTAGCTCCAGAATCTGGTAGCACCGGCTCCCCTCCACAGCACTCACTTGTCACACATACCAAATTCAGGTTTCCTTAGGCTCGTACCCACACTGAACCTTAGGATTGTCCCTTCTACCTCTACTAAGAGTCACTTGAATCAAGGCCGCTTCAAGGGCTCCGCCCTTTGCATCAACAAATAGGGGTTTTTGGCTTGCTACACAGTTGGTTCTTAGTTAGGGCAACCATTCAAGTGGTTACACATGCAGCGGCACTACTCTCTGTTATGGAGTCTCCCAGCCTCAAAGGGTTACGCCTATGAGGGTTTTGGGGGAGGTTGGCCATCGGTGTAACACAGCAGCACTTGTTGCTTGAGGTTTTCACCTCAAGCACAATTTATTTTAAGTGGCTTGGTAGGGCTTGGATTTAGCATGTTACCACTCAGGGTTGTTCCCACTTGGACAAGCATCCATCCAAGGGCAGGCCCCCCTAAAGGTTTGACAAAAAGAATGACAAGTCTGGCACTTTGATCACCCAATTAAGGGGAGAGCATAAGCCTATTGTCATTCGCAAGCACAGAAAACACTTGTTAATCCAACCTAGTTAAAATAGAAAAAACTAGATGGGTTGATCTATTTGTGCACTCACACAATTGTTAACTTGGAAGTGATTAAAACATAGCATTGTTCATTTTCCCAATTGTTAACTTTGAAAGTGATTAAGACATAGCATTGTTCATTTCTCGTTTGTAAAGATAGTAGTGATTTAACTAGAAAATAAATCAAGAATGCACTGATAGCAATAAGGTCCAGTTACTTCCTTCCTAGTTAGAAAACTATGTGAAGTTTGTATGAAATGCACTTGTTACTTTCACCCTTAGTTAGTCTAAGTGAACTTAGGCAAAATATCTAGATGACCTAATCCAGCCACTACTCCTACAAAACAGACGTTAGCTCAACATGCAAAAATCAGAAACCATAAAACAAAAAGCAGAAGACAGATGCGCAACACTGTGGCCTGAATGCGCAGAAACAGGGAGTGTATGCATCTTTTGTATAAAAGCACAAGAATAGAAAGCAAATGTGCAAAATCATGAGGTATATGTGCCACTACGACATATGTGTCGTTTTACAATGTAAATGCACCGGAATATGGGTTACACGTGCAACTAGAGCGCAGGCGTTGAAACAGGAGTCGGATGCGCAACTTAGGTGGTCAAATGCGCAAAAAGGACAAATTCACCGATTAGTGAGGTAAATGCACAACTAGGATGCAGGCACTGAAGCAAAAGGTATATGCGCCATTTGAGAGGTCAGATGCGCCAGTTTTTTAGATGCACGACTTTGGGAGGTATATGCGTCGTTTGTGAAGTTGAATGCGATAGAAGACTCTGTTAGAAACCTGTTCATCACCTGTACAGACCTATCACTTGAAAACACTTAGTTTTTTAATTAGTAAGAGGGGCAAGGGCCCCACAATGGGTGCCAAAATGTGAGGGGGAAAATAGGTTAATCCAAAAGATTATAAAACCCAAACATCTACAGAATCTGAAGATAAAAGGAGATTAAAACAAATAAACAACAATACTTACACCTTTACCTTGCGTCTTCTGTAGTTCACCTATCTTTCTTTGATGTTGGTGATGAAGCCCTCAGAAGCATTTTTGTTTTCTTGCTTGTTGAAGATGACAAAGGAAGAATGGCTGTGATACTTATGTGATTGAAGATGAGCTTCAACACACTGAAAGTGCATGCTATGAAGTGCTTTAGGAAGTGGGGTGCCAAAGGCGCGCTTGTATTCCTACAGCGTAAGTTTGCACAAATGACAGATGTGAAATGAAGAGAAGAAGGTTGTATTTATAGAAAAAGGTGAGGGAAGATCAATGGTTGAGAAGAAAAGAAAAGATCAATGGAGGAGGCTTGTTGAGGAACGTGCAACAAATGGAAGAACGACACATGTCATTTGAAATGTAGCTTTGTTGAGTTAACTCCTCTCTTGATGACGATGAGATTTGATTTTCTTAAATTAGAGTTTATTTTTCTAATTTAAGAGAAAGTTTGCTTTAAAGATGCTTTTAAAACTACTTTTGCTTTTGTAACTCAGCTTTTGCTTTTATGCGACAAGAGGAAAGTATTTTTAGAAGATAAGAATGATTTTCTGAAGATAAGAATGCATAATTAAATAAAAAGAATTTATTTAATTATTTTGTAGATAATTGAGAGGAATAAATAAGATATAGAAATAAATTTTATTTTTGTGAAGATATTTGAAGAATAAAATAAAATATAAAAATATATTTTATTTAGTGGAGAATTTAGATTTTATTTAAATAAAATTTGCATTTTATTTAAATTTGGAAGAATAAGAGATTTTAATTAAATAATTAAAATTATTTAATTAGTTAGAAGAATGTAGTTGATGAAGATGAATTTAATTAATTAAATAAAATGTAATTTATTTAATTAAATGAGAGGAGATGAATCAGATAAATAAATAAATTTATTTATTCATTGATAGAAGAATGTGAATGATGAAATAAATATTTGAAATATTTATTGTAAGTAGTGTCATGCCAATTTTAGGTGTATACAAGGTCCAACACACCATAAGACTTATGAGAACTCAAGTAAAACTGAACACGGTTTTGTTTTCCATAAATGCAATGTTTACAAAAGTCAAACTCAAGATTACAATCATCTAACCCCTCAACGATGTTCTTATTTTTCAGGGTACGCAGACCCTTCTCACCAATGTGGCCAAATCTCTTATGCCATAACATTGTCTTTTCAGCAGGAAGTTTAACTTCCAATGCACGATTACAACCATCAAGACTAGAAACAACAGATTTCTTCACTGCTTGTTCAGATGGTGGGGATGAAGTGACTGCTGCCCTCTTCCTTGAGTCAAAAGAACTATTGCATTGTGAAATGCATGCCTCTAGCTGAAATAGAGGACCTCTCCTAGTACCCTTAGCAAGCACCATAGCTCCTCTAGTCATCTTACATCCTTCTTTCAAAAAGACAACTTGCACACCTGTATCATTCAATCTACTTATAGAAAGCAGGTTCCGTGCTAAGCCTGGGATGTGCATAACCCTAGAGATCCCCTTCACTCAACCATCAGGGAATTGAATAGAGACTCTTCATCAACCAACAATCTCCATATGAGAGTTGTCACCCAGATACACCTTTCCACCATCGAACTCCTCATACTTAGTGAACCAGTCTCAATGCGAAGTCATGTGGAATGATGCACCAGAGTTGATTAGCCACACATCATAAGATGCATGGGTTGCTAGGGCTGTGATGAATGCATCACCGTCATCTTGTGACTTGTCAGAATCTGAATCAGGAGCTTTCTTCTTCTTCTTCTTCTTCTCCTCTTTGCATTCCTTTCAGAAATGCCTAGTTTTTCCACAGTTCCAATAAAGAGCCTTAGACTTTCCAAGAGATTTGGATCTCCCACGGGATTTGGATCTACCCTTCTCAGCTTTCTTATCCTTCTTCTTCCCTTTCTCTTTGGGTCTTCCACAAACTACAAGGTTCTCTTTGGCTGCCTCAAAAGACTTTCTCCACATCTCTTCACACAATAGCGAAGAAACCAATTTTTCATTTTGAATGTGGATGTGGTGCTTCCAATTGCCATGACAAGATGATCCCATGAGTCTGGCAGAGAACAAAGTAATGTCATACACCGATAATCCTTCTCCATCTTTACACCAATAGATGTCAATTGTGCAACTAGCATATTAAAAGCATTCATATGCTTAACAACAAATCCTCCATCCTCCATTCGAAGGGAATACAACTTCTTTCTCAGGAAAAGTCTTTAGCTTGATACACATCCCCCAACTTCTTCCAAAGTAGTATTACAGTAGTCTCCTCATGGACATTTAACAACATAGAATCAACAAGACTAAGTCTTATGAGACCCTTAGCCTTCCGATCCTTGAGATCGTACTCATCTTGTGACATTGCAGCTGGTTTAGTTCCATTAACACTTTCCCAAAGGTCTCGATCAACAAGCATGTCTTCCATCTTGAGCTTCCACAGCTTGAAATTACTGAAATTAAACTTCTCCACTTCAAATCTTCTGGATGTTCCTGCCATCTCCTTTCTGCAATAAGATATAAAATGCTCTACACAGACTCCCACTCAACCTAAGATTAGCTCAAAAAACCCCTACCCAACAACTAGGACCAAAGGTGATCAATCTTTGATACCAACTGAAAGGAAGCTAGGTGTGCGGAAATCACTTCCTACACTAATCTAATGAGGAGAGAGCTATGCAAATTCAAATTTATCCTAACTATTACAGCAATATTAAACCATTAACATGAGATATTTCAGCAAAACACAAGAACCAGAAAGTAGACAGAAGAAGAGAAACAAAGATTTACGGTGGGGAAAACCCTTATCAAGTGAAAAACCCCACACTCAGAAACTTGTACAATGTATTAACAAATCTTAAAGTTGTTTACAATACACTTGCAATGCAAAATTCAATGGTCTTCGACACTTGTTTCTGGAGTCAATCCGGTAGCATAATAGTACCTATAAACCTATGATACAAACTCCATCTCCAAGCACTTGTTTAAATAGGAAATGCAAGGCAATATTGGACTTTTCTTGGAATGGGCATCCAACATGGCTTCAGGGACCAAAATCCACACCTAAGGACACTTGGTCAACATTGTAGAATGTGCCTAATACTTGTCCACAAATCCCATTCCAAAGAGGTCACCTCTTTCCAAAATGGGCTATGATAGATGCTCTTACGACACTTACGACCGTCATAGAATTTGTCATAGCGGTTACAACTTATAGCTGTAAGAGAATCTGTCATACACATTCTATAAATAGTATATTCTCTTACAACATGTCATATTCCACCTTGGGGCACCCAAATATGCCTTATTCAAAGATGCTTCATGACACATGTCATCACCTGTCTTATAATCTTCTATTTTTGACTCTTACATGTCATAGATTCGTCATAGGAATCCGTCATAACTGTTTCGGTCAAACATTCCCTTACACAACATGGAAGATGCCAACAAATAGAAAAATGCTCCTACCACAAGGTGGGACGCCTATCTCCTCATGTGAGGACAAAATTACAAGTTGTCATATTCCTTGTAGGATCGACACATCACCGTGCCATATCCCACAACATGACAATATGGAATTTACAAATATTTACAACATAGGCAATTAAATAATAAATGCAAACATTACAAATGTAAGGAATTACCAAGGTTGAGACACCTTAATTCCCAACAACCTCATCACTACATGCCTTTAGACCACTAAAACACACAAAACAAAACCCAAAGTGTGGAGGTAACTCATTGCTACATGCCTTTAGACCACACCAGGGGGAAGACATGCTAAACAAAGACCCAAATGTGGAGAGAGCTCATCGCTAGGTGCCTTTAGACCACACTCAGGGGAAGACACAACAAACACATAAGGAAGACACATGGAATACACTAGCGCTGCATAGTATGTCATTGACACACTATACATCTTATACACGACAAAAATAGGTGATGGGAAGGATATTATTGCTAAATCCCACCATCTAAAACATGTCAAATAGACCTGAAAGTTGATATACACTACCACAACCGCTAAAGACATGCTTAAGGGTAGATGACTCAAGATCCAGCCCTACCTCCCAAGAGGACTTTGTATAAAAGGACATGCACTAGCTCAAGAGGTACACCATCCCACCTTCTGTAGAAGGGCTTTGTATAAAATAATATGGACTAGCTCAAGAGATATGTAATCCCACCTCGTGATGAGGGATTTTTGCTTTCTTTGTAAAAGGATGTGCACTAGATCAAGAGATACACCATCCCACCTCATGGTGAGGGCTTCCAAACATGCTTTGTCAGTGTAAAATATAATTAGATAGATACCATTATATATACCCCCACCTTAAGGTGGTTGATCCCACTTGCTAGTATCAAGCACATTAAGGTAGAGTGAAAACATGCAAGGGAACAAGAGCTCTTGTAAAGCCCATGCCCCTAAAGGTGACATGTGCCACAATCACTGAATGTTCCCACAAACACATTGATAATCAACAAGAGATAAGGTTAGAACATCTTAGTTTAAGATAATAAACAAATCAATTCATGAAAGCTATGCATAAATCATATATTAGGTCACATAAAAAACCAAGGCTACACTTGCGGGTTTGGAACTGAGTATAACCGTTAGGCTTATATTGCAGATATCTTAGAATCAAGTGTAACAACAGGGTGAGATAAAAAACCATCCAAAGTGCATGGAGTAGATTGAGAGTATTGTAAAAGTTTGTTACAAGAGATATGACAACATGATATATCACACAGAGTGATTTTTCTAGTCAAGCATTAGATATATATATATCAACCCCATCTTCATATATGGACTAGGTCCATTTTTGCTTACTTGCTGAAGGGACACATGATCCTTATCAGTATTTGTTTATTTTCATCATCTGCCGACTAGGTAGAATCATTGAAGAATGGAAACAATAAAAGTGAGAGAGGAGAACCAAGTTCTTTAGGAACACCATGTAGGAGGATGTCCCCAAGGCACAACACATAAAAATAAAATAGAGGAGAAAAGAGTGGAAGAATGTAGAAACAAATAGAAGAATGGTCACAATAGAGGCAGTCTCCTAATATCCTTGACCTTACAAGAGTATCAAGGGTCATTCTAGGAGACCTAAACAACACATAACACATCACAAGGGAACACAACACATAAGAGGAGGCCACATAAGTGAGAAAATATATGCTATGACAAAGGTGGCTAAAAGGGTTAGAAATACTTACCTATTATCTTTGATCTTGATTTTTACATTTATTGTTAAGGCTTTGTCCCTTGTTCTATCTTCTTGGTGAATTATATTATCCACCTTTTCCTAAATTTGTGAAGAGGGAACCATAGGAGTTGGCAATGGAAAGCCCCTCTCTTGAAGGTTATCTTGTGCAATATACAAGGATGGTGGAGCAGGAACCTCACAAATGCCCATTTCAGTTGAGTGAGATGATTAAGGAGCTAGGAAAATGCCCATTTCAACTAGTTGAGGTGTTGTTAGAGTATCTTGGTCCTTTGCAACATTATGAATTTGTTTAGGTAATGGCAGGTAATCTGTTTCTTTATTTAAGATGTAGTTAAGAAGAGTTCTAAGATTAGTAGATGAATTTACAGTATTAATGGGTTGAAGGAGTTGTTCACAAAGAGAGTCTTCATCATCCAATGCTTCATCTTGGCCAGGGAGAGCATTGGTATGAAGAGATGCTAGTGTAGTGTTAAGGAATGTCTCAATGATTTCTTCTTCTTGTGCCAACATATCCTCACAAGGTGAGTTAGGAGAAAACTCTAAATCATTGGATGAGGAACACAAGGCTATGTCAACCTCATATGTCTCAGAAATGATGTCTATTATATCATCATGGAATGTAGGAAGAGAAGGAGGAATGTATTCATCATTACCTTCCTCCTGATCTTTCATGGAGATGAAATTGGTGAGATTTTCCAAGATTGACAGGTAGATACCCATCAGAGTGGTGAAGCTTTCAAGATCAGATATGTAACATATAATTTCATATGTGGAACTCATGGAAATGTCAATATCATAGATGTATGCTATTTTTTGTAGGACTTAAGGATGCTTATCAGTGAATTTGTAGAAATTCTCAACATCTATGATGTATGCAAACAAAGTTTCCAAAGATGAATAACAAGAGGCGTCCATGGTGAAAGTATGATAACTTGTTGCACACCTAGACACTAGTTTGAGGAAATCAGGTTTTTGAGAATCAAGAAAACACTAATTTAAATACAAACAAATTAAGTATGATAAAAATAGTGCTACCCAACAAGACAATATGAATGATTTAAAAGTTTGCTCAAATAGTTGTGAAGAAAGTGTTAAAAACCCTTGATGTTGAAATACACAATGTGTAATTGCAAAAGGTGAAAGTTTCAAAGATAGGATACAAAAGTATGCACTATGATCCAACACTACACTTCAAAATCAGATTTGAATGAATGTTGAAAAGGAGTAGCAAAATCCAAAAATGAAATTTTGACTACAAACCCTAGATTTTGCAAAGGCTAGGTTATATGAAAAATGCAACTTTTTAAGTAAAAACCTAGCAAATGCTGCTTTTAAATGCATTATTTGATATGAAGCAATGATTAATTACTATAATAAGGCTTAGATCTGATGTAAATATCAGAAAATTAAATCTTTTTATAATATGCGATGCAAAATATGCAAGACTATGTCATAATGCAAGCCTAAAATGCTTTTTTTTCAACAAGATGCAAGTTCAGTAAAAACATGGGTTCACCAAAATTTTATGTATGAAAAGTGGGAAGATGACCAGTGCATAGTGTTAAGATATATCAAATCAAACCCTCCTTTCACACTAACATTCAAGGACAACAATCGAGCCAAGTCACTACACATGAATGAGGACTTAGCTATAGGTTGGTGTACTCAGGAATGATATGGAAAGATTAATTATATTGAGAGATTTGTCAAACCCTAATTCAAATAAGCCTCAATCCCTAATTAGAATGCAATCAGGTACAAATAGACATAATGCTACAGATCACTAGACATGAAGGATAAAAAATATACCAGAAGTTGAAAAACTAGAATTGAAGAGTTTACGAACTATAGGGTGAGTGCCCAAGTCTGATAGGGCAATATTTCTGTAGATCCAGAGTAGTGAGCAGTGTCAGACTATATCCTGTTCCCAAGTTCAGGGGAAATCCTGTTAGGAGGACTATGAGGTGGTTACCCTAGTCTAGTAGGGTAAAATATCAACAAGTTTTCTCTAGATCCCAAATCTTTATCCTCTGAATTACTTCTCTACACTTGCACTTCTCCAAATCCTGCACTTGTAACCTGCAATCACAAGAGAGGGTTTTGGGGGTTGTGGCATTTAGGATCTTGCCGAGCGGTCAAGCCCCAGAATAACATTCAAGTCTTCCAACACCATTTTTAGATAGAGTGCGTGCCCAAGGAGGGTAGAGGCCAAATAAAATGATGAATTGAAATGATTGAAACACAAATTGATGTCATCTTAGAGGTAAAGCCCTAATGGAGATGAAGATCCTTTAAATCATGAGGAGATGGATTGATGAAGCCAAATATGCAACAAACAAACACAATAACAACACAATTCTGCTCTACAACATAATGAATGCCTTCAAATCCCTTATCTCAATATCACAAGTTCACATTATTCATCTAGGTGTAAAATGAAGTCATAAACTAACTTATATATGCTTTCCCATTAACTTTTGTGATTTAAATTGAAAAGGCCGGCATAGGGAAACCTTTTTAAAGGTCTTATGCCAACACATTTAAATTTGGATCCCAACCAAGGCCATTTTTGGGTCTTGATTAGCATTTAGAGTAGGCCCCTAACTCCCATTTGATATGGGTTTCAGGGTAAATTGCTTCGAGATAAGTATTAAGCTTACAAATTATAAACATAGGGACCTAGGAGCTAAACTAGGAGGTAAAAAGGCATAGGGATACTTTTTACTCCATAACAAATAGTATTCACATACTTTGTGATAACCAAAGCTTTCTGTTATCTCCATCCCTTTTGATCTCCATTCTCAAAATATACCTCGCTGCTTCTAGATTCTTCATGTCAAATGCACCTAAAATTTGATTTTTCAACTCACTAATCATACCTTTGGTGTTACTAAAAATAACATATCATCCACATACAAGGCAATAATCAAAATATTATCACCAATACATTGAATGTAGACACAGTGATCCTCTTCACTTCTAACAAAACCCAATTTCAAAAAAATGAATCAAACTTCTGGTACCACATTTTGGAGGACTATTTTAAACCATAAAGAGATACTTTTAACTTGCATACCCAATGTTCTTTCCCTTTTACCTCAAAAATTGTAGGTTGTTGCATATAAATTTCTTCTTCTAGATCTCCATGAAAAAATGCAATCTTAACATCCATTTTCTTAATTTCAAAATCATAAGCTACAACAATGGATAAAATAAATCTAATAGAATATAATTTAGCAATAGGAGAGAAAATTTCATTGAAATTGACTCCCTCTTTAGGAGTAGCCCTTGGCTACCAGTCTAGCCTTGTACTTCTGTAATGAACCGTCTGCTCCAAACTTCTTCTTGAAGACCCACTTACATCATATGGCCTTTCTTCCTTTGGGAAAATGTATAAGATCCTAGGTGTCACATGAGTCTAAATCCATCATCTCCCCATGCATGGCTAGCTGCCAAGACTCGCTATCATCTACATGAATAGCTTCCTTATAGGATCTAGGTTCATTGTTAGTACTCAATAAAGAAAATACACAATGGAAATATAGTGGGCTATATCTATCAACTAGATTTTGTTTTCTTGTGGATCTTCTCAAAGGTGGAGTAAGAGACTCTCCTCATGTTCTTCTATATGCTCAACTTCTTCTGTAACAATAGAGTCTTCCTCATCTGAACTTTCACTTGAATCTTTTTCTTCTTATCCATCCCCTAATCCATCATTTTGTTCTTCTTGATGTGTATTTTCTTGCTCTAAATCAAAATGCACTATCCTCTTCCTTTCTTTTTCTTCTTCCTATATAGGATCAGAAATAGCTCTATGTTCCTTGAAAATCACATCTCTAGAAAAAGATAACTTTTCTAGTTAGAGGATCCCAAAGTTTATACACTTTTACATTCTAACAATATCCAATAAAGATGCATTTCTATGCTTTTGGATCCAACTTAGATCTCTTTTCGTTAGGCACATGAACAAAAGGCTCACAGCCAAAAACTCTTAAATGTGAAACATAAGGTTTCTTACCTATCCACACTTCATAAGGTGTTGAATCAAGAGCCTTACAAGGAGATCTATTTAACAAGTAACAAGTGGTACTCACAGCTTCTGACCAAAAGCATTTAACCAACTATGCATCACTCAACATACTCTTGGCTCTTTCCATTATTGTTTGGTTCATCCTTTCTACAATACCATTTTGTTGTGGTGTATATGGAGTTGTCTTTTGTTTTATGATACTTGCATGCTTACACAACTCATCAAATTCCTTAGAGAAATATTCCCCTCCATTGTTATATCTTAATATTTTTATCTTAAGTCTTGATTGGTTCTCTACTAAGACTTTAAACTCCTTAAACTTAGTGAAAACTTCAAATTTATACTTCATAAAATAAATCCATGTGAATCTAGATATATCATCAATGAAGGTGATGAAATAATGAGATTTTGCAATAGAATCATTATCCATAGGTCCAAACACATATGAATGAATAATTTCTAATTTATCTTTCGCTCTATTGCTTCCTAAAGGAAAAGAATTTATGTTCTATTTACCAAACACACAATTCTCATAGAAATCAAAGTGCTCATCAAAATAGGAGAAACCATCCAAAAAAATTTATTCATAATTATTTTTAAAAAAATTCACTTGTGTGGCCCAATCTGTGGTGCCACAACATACATGTATTTTCAACAATTTTAGTTACATTAGTGGATCTACAAATTGTAGTGGCCTCAAGCCTAAACAAAGTTCCCATCCTTGTTCCCCTGGCTACCACCAAGCTTCCTCTCACCAATCTGCAACCATGCTTATTAAATGTTACATGCATTCCTGAATCGTTCAACATTGAAATAGAGATAAGATTTCTAGACAATCTAGGAATATGTAAAACACAAGACAGGGTTTTAATCCTCCAACCACTAAAACACAACTATACTTTTTCCTATCAAACAATCAGATATGTAGAGTTATTGCCAAGGTAAACATTAGCTCCATCATATTTCTCATATGTGGAGAATCATTCCTCATGTGGAGTCATATGACATGAGAAACTTGAGTCAATCAACCTTTATTCATTAGACATAACATTACATGCAGAAAGTAAAACTTCATCACTTGGATTCTAGGACTTTTTGGTAGAGAAATCCCATTGTTTCTTTAGGTTTCTGCATTCTTTCTTCACATTCCCCCTCTTATCGTAGTTCCAACACTTAACTCCGTTCTTCTTCTTAGGAGTTTTAGACCGGCCTTTTGATTCCTTAGGCCCCTTTTGATCTCCTTTTGGTTCTCTTTCCTTAGACATCCCCTGACATTAAGAGCATCCACTGAGCAATCCATAGCCTCCTTCCTCATTTCCTATGACACCAAAGTTGCAACAAGGGCATCCATCTTTGGATCTTTGAGGTTAGTAGTGATAGAAAGAATGAAATTCTCCCAAGACTTAGGCAAAGAACAAAGAAGCATAATACACTTATCTTCCTCATCTATCTTTGTTGGGAAAATCAAGGATCAACAAGAAACAATACAACCACAAAGCTATTTTCCACACAATAAGCCAAATTACATTGCCAAAAGATGAAAATTATGTACATAGAGCCTTGCTTAAATAGGCAAGCAAGAGGAGGTGAGAAGGTCATATACAATGACTAAGCAACCCTCCAAAGGTGCAACACTTGTCTACTCAAATGACACATGTTTGAGCAATTGGCAAGTTTGCATGAAGTAGGTGTTTCACAAACGTGAGTACACATGTCTTCACCACATGAGGTGAGACAAAATGGTAAGAAGCCCAAAGTTGGGCTTAAGCTAGTGTGGATATATCACCTAGACATGCTAAAAGCTAACTAGATAGATAATGCAACTTTTCACACTAACACCCCCTTAAGTACAACTTAGGGAGTAGTGAAACAATGATGGGTCCTGACAACTAGGCCTAATCAGGTACCCATGTAGACATACATCTCTCATAAAGTGGAGAAAGAAAGAAAAGCTTGTGGGAAAAAAACTTTCCTCCAAAAAGAGAGAAAACAAGAAAGTGTACTAGACATTGTACAAAATACCTAAAGGTGCTAATTCTACTATGAAGAATCTCTGGAAGCCTTTTGTGAAGCAACCTTGAACTCTAATGTAGTAACAAGTGATGATACCGATGATGTTAGGTTTCAGAATCATGAATCCATGTTCTAAACTTAGAGACTGAAAATGTAAAAGAGCATGGCCCTTAAATGTTTCTGGTGTTGATGACGACTCTTGGTTAGATTCATGATCATTTATATTATGCTTTTCAAGAAGACTGGTAAGATGATTGATCTTCTTCAAATATTTCTACTCAGTGTGCCCAGTTTTATTACAATATGTACACTTAGCTTTTTCTTTGCCTTGATCTAAAAATCTTTGAGTGTTTTATTTTGAGAATTCAACTTTCTTATCTTTCTTGATTTCTTTATCCTTTTGTTTTTATCCTTTGTTATTATTCTAATTTCCAGCAACAAGAGCATATGGTTTATAGTTCTTCATGGTACCCATTTATATCAATTTATCTTGTTCCATTGTTAAGTCAACAATGAAATCATCCAAAGTGTTGGCAAGAGACACTGCTAGCAATGTCAGTTGTTGTCATTGATCGAAACTAAATCTATCTTTCACATCCACATTACATCATTTGATTATACCGAAAATCAGATTGCAGATTTGTCTAAGTCTGGATAGACATGAATAGTGTTCTTAAAAAGACTTTAAGTTTTTCTCAAAGCTAACTGCAGTTGATGTTATTTCATGTAGCGGATATATATGATTGATGGATTCAAGCAATTGAGGTTGTAGTTGAGCAAATATGAAGGGTTAAGTGCAAAGTATAGCAGGATCAAGTATGAAGGGAAGAGATCTAAGCTCCCGATCATGGCAGAGTAGTAAAGTAGAGTAGAAAGAGATGAAGTGTTTAAAATCAGTATGTTGTGCATAACCACAACTGTAATTCTGCATTATTGGTTGCTATTCTTCAGTTTGATCATTCTAGTGAACTTTTGTAATTAATTTGTAGGTAGTGAGCCTCTTTGAGCAATGAGCTCTGGGTAGTGTGCCCTGAAGGCATGTGCCTTCCCCATTTGTAGTACTTTTAACAGAGTATAAATTCTTGTGGGTTAACCCCCACCGTGGTTTTTCCCTTAACCAGGTTTCCATGTAAAAATCATGGTGCTCATGTGTCATGATCTTATTATTTCTATTTATGCTTCTTTCTTTTGAATGTATGTGGTAAATTGTTAAAGGAACATAAAGTTTTGCAGAACACTGATTCACCCCCCTCTCAGTGTTCCTTAATTTCAACAATTGGTATCAGAGCTAAGTTCCTTAGAAGAAGGTTAATAGCTTGAGGAAGATCTAGTAAGGTGTTTTCAATGGGTTCATTCAAGCATTCTGATGGCATCAATCAACAACTCCAAGTAGCCTTAAATGATCTTGATCTGTCTAGAGAAGAAATCATAGATCTACAAGAGAACCTTAAAGATGTTAAAGATTTCATTGAGACCTTAAAAGGACAACTGAGAAAATCTAATGAAAAGATAAGGGAGCTACTTCATCATCTAACAAATTTGAATGAAGACAATGAAATGGATGAGGCCCTGAAGGAGAAAACAAAAGAATGTGAGAAGATAACAAAAGAAGTTGCTATCCTAAAACTTGAGATGGAATCTGGGGTGATGAGACTAACCAAGGAAATTGAGGAAAATAAAAAGACTGAAGAAAAATTGAATCAATCTATGAAAGAAAGAATAGAAGAGTACTGCAGATTGGATAGAATAGTTGGTCATCTAGAATATGATCTATAAGAAACTAGGGATAATGAGGAACAACTTGAAAGGCAAATTGTTATTCTCAAGCATGACCTAGAAGTTGAAAATGAATACAAAGAGAAATTTAAGATAAGCTCAACTAAACTTGAAGTGTTGCTTGATAGTCAAAAGATGATAGATGATAAGCATGGTCTAGGATATGAGAAAGGTGAAAGCTCTAGATCCGGTCAAAGAAATCTTGAATCAAGAAATCAAAGAAACAGACCTAGAGGACCTCCGGTAAGACAACCTAATGCTCAAAGGTATCCATCTTTCAATGGAAATTGTTTCAATTGCAATAAATTTGGTCATAGAGCTACTCAATGCAGAAGTAGAGTGAATCAAAATAGTCTGTCCTTCTCCGGTCAATCCTTCAATTGCAAAAGGAATGGTCATAGATCCAATGAATGCAGAAGTATGATGATGAACTACTCTAACAATAGAAGAAATGTCAATTATTTCAATAGCTACTATTTTGCATGCAATAGATTTGGACACATGGCTAATTAGTGTAGATCAAGAGGAAATCAAGTAAATGAGCAAAGAGATGTTGTGTGCTTTAATTCCAACAAAATTGGTCATATTGCAAGATTATGCAGAAGCAAGAATGATGACAAAAAGGATTAGGTAAACGGAAACCGAAAATTGTAGGGATAAGATAAAGGCAAGGGTAAAGTAAATGTGAATGAGATCTAGAATGAAATGAACAAAACATGGGTAAAGAAAAGTGAAGTGAATGATGGTGATGGGTCTACACCAGAATCCTGTGCTGTTAATTCCTCTAGGAATTGAAACAGGAGCTCTGGCTCAAGAGGAGTTGCATTGAAAATCTAATTCCCCCCGCCAACAAGTGGGTTCTTGAATTTGGCATTATGAATGAAGAAAGAAAAGCCTATTGCAGATTTGTTGAAGCAAATTCTAGAAGAAAAAAAGTCAATGTGATTGATTACGGAGCAATTAAAGATTGACTATATGCAGAAATAGTGTAACTGGATGTATTAAGGTAGAGCATTTATTACAATGGCAAATTCAGTTTTGCTGAGCATAAAAAAGTCATTCATTCATCATTTGAATCAATTTACATTTGAAGAAAACAAGAAGAAGAGTGCTTGAGATGAGATTTCAAAGATTTGAAGTGCGATAGGTGAATTCATCGACTAACCCTAATCCTGTGGAGAAAAAGGTTTTTTTTTTGGGCCCTGAACTTGTGATCTTTTTGAAATGGCTACACCTTTGGTTGTGAATATCACTGAGTGACCTAGGCCAAAGTTTAAGAAGCATCCACACAAATTAGTAGAGGTCGATCCGTTATGTGCCTTTTCAAGTGTTTCGTATAGTGTGTTGCATGTTGAAGATATTAGGGCTTATATTCATACTAGCATAGATGAGTTTGGGGACACGAAGTTAGTAGATTTGTTCAAGAATCATCTGAGGGATGAAATTCATGACCTTAAGCCTGAGTATAAGGCACTGCAAGATAAACACTTCATTCAGATTATAGGGTTTCCATCCTTCGATGAAGATGAGTGGGTCTGGTATGTGGAGTCGGATGCATGATGAGTTTATGTGGTTAATGAAACCCTTCAAGATCACCAAGGATGCCATCAAGGCCATGATAGGGTTGAACACATCTGGTGGATTGCCAATGTTGAAGTCAATAAAGAATCAAATTGTAACTGATGCTACCGGATCAAGGTTTGACAAAAAGGCAATGACAATAAATGACATCACTGATCCAGATGTCAAATTTGTAGCTATGGTGATCGGATACAAGATATATCATTCCAAAAGGGAGAATTTTGTATCTGGTACAGCTATCTATGTAGCTTATTAGATGCTGAGAGAGAATGCTGACTATGACTTGTACGAGTTGCTGTAGAACCAACTGATGGAAAACCTGAACAAGATCAAAAAGGATAAGAAGAACACTTTCAAGTATGGTAAATTGGTATTATGATTGTTGTTCTATTTCATGAATGAGTTACCCAACAAGAAAAGCATGTGTTGGACCAATGATAAGACTATTGCCATACAAATAAGAGAGCACTTGAACAAGATTGGTGACTCCAATGCCCAAAGGACTGCTCTTTTGGGATATTTCAAAAAATTTTAGAACATGATGCAATCAAGGGAACGAATCCCTGCATCTGTGGTTGAAAAATACAAGGATACAGTCTGTTTTATGGTGGATACAGATCAGTGTTTAATGGAAGTAGTTAAACCAAGAACTGTGTGGATCATGCCCATGGGGTATGAAGTTGATGAGAAAGTATTGGATATGTATGCTCAACACCTTTTGAGTAAACCAAAGGATACCATAGTTGAAAGATTTGGGATATATGATGAACTTAGTGTGAAAATGCATGTTGAGCTCTAAAAACCTGAATCTAAGAGAAAGATTCAAAGACAAGTTGAAATGTATGTAGAAAGCATTGACATATCAAAAGAAGCTGTGAGAAAAAATAGGGAAAGGATAGAGAAAGTTGAGAAGGAGAAACAGGACAGAGAACAGAGAAGTGTTCTAGTGGAATCCACTTCTAAAAAAAGGACTACTAGGAGTTCTAGTTCATCCTTCGGTGTGTCACCTTCTCCTGCTACAAAAAATCCTACCAGTAAGGAAGGAAAAAGGACAAAGGTAAAGGGCAAAAGAACATATGTCAGTTTGGATAAAGTGGATGAAGAAGAAACTGACTTAGATGATGAGGTTAAGGAGTTGAAGGCCTCAGGCACCAAAGCTGCTAAAGTGTCTAAGGAAAGCATTCTGGAAGCATAAAGTCAAGTAAAAGGCATAACATAGAGGCCTATGTTGAGAAGCCTACTCTTTCTGTGGATGACATCATTAAGTCAGTTACTATAGATGGAAACTTGAAGCCAATGACTGAATTTTATGATCATTACAGTGATATTGACAAGAGAGTTTTGGAGGAATCTACAATCAAGTACTTAAACATCTACAATAAGACTTTATTTGAAATAACTTTTGAAATTCTAGAAAGCCTTGCAAAAATTTTAGAAATAAGAAAAGAGAATGCAAAAGATAAATATTTTGAGCTCTAGCAGCATGTGCTAATAAAATTGTGTCCCCAAATTACTCTGGATCAAAAGAACCTGATATTTAAAGAAGTGAAAGAGGACATTAGGAGTAAAATAAGAATGAATATGCTCATGCTGGGAGAGATTGATAAGGTAGTCGAAGATACTCAGGAAATTTTTTTGAATGCATTGAAAAGGCATAATCTTCCCACTATTGAAGAAGAAACTGATAATAAAATTGATTCCTCCATTCCAAATGTTGAGTTGAAAGAAAGTGAACAACAAGCTGACATTTCTGCTCCAAAAGATGAAATGCTAAATAAAGGAGATGAAGAGATGGTGAAGGAAGTTAATTTTGATGGTACAGAGGACACTCAGATTCCTCCAGACCAATCTACTAGAGAATATAAAAAAATGAATACAAAAGTAGATGCTCCTGGTGAAGATGACTCTGTGAAGAATAAAGAGCAAAAAGAAAAAGAGGTTAAGGACAAGAATGAACAAGAAGGAGAAACAACAGAAAATATTAAAGAGCAAAAGCAAGATGACGGTACCGGTAAGGATCTGAAAGATGGAGCTGCATTCTTTGCAAGAGACACTGTAGATGCAGTAAAGAAATTACTTGAGAAAGAAAAGCTTGAGTTTGATGAACCAGAGCTAATTCATGGATGTATCAATTTTTACACTCTTTCCCCTCTACAAAAGATAAAGTTAGCATCTGTTGTACAAGCAAAAGAAAGAGAGAAGATTCTGAAAACTCACATTGATGATAGTGAGTTTCTTGATCTTGCCTCTAGAATTCTGGAAAAGATTATGCCAACCTTTCAAAAGGATTCATTCGACTCTCCCTCTGGTCAGTTGAAAAGATTGATAAACTCTGTTAGTTCTCATTTTGAAACCTTAGAGAAGTCAACAGAAGTTAAAGTCAAAAATGAATTTAATGAGAAAAGGTTTGCTAAAATAAAGAAAATAATTAGCTATGATAGATCCAGACTTGATACCAGTATAAAGAGTATTCAACATGCTCTATCTGAAGGTGTAGAGATCTATAAGTTTTGTCTAAGTAGATCTAAAGCTGTTGAAGATATTGAGAAAAAGATTAAGGACATAGAGCTCAAACTGTCTAATATTTCTCAATCATATAGTCCTTTAACTGAGTCTGTAATTACCAAAGAATGCCAAGTAGTGAGTTTGTGGAATGAATTGAGTAATTTAGAGAAGGAAAAGGCCAAAATTAATGGCAGATTGGATGAGCTCCGGGGACTGATCTTCCCTAAGTTAGAAACTATGTATGATATATTGGCAGAATCCCAAGCAGCAACTGCTACTAGTGATATTACTGACCTTCAAAAGGTAGAATCACTGGCATTTTTGTTCAGTGGGCACATATCTATCTTGGGCAATATTAAAAAGAGCTGGGATAATGAATTGACAAAGTTGAAAAACATTTTTGGTGATATCTTTTTGCTAATGAACAAGGCTTAAAGACTGTGTGCTCATATGTGGAAGTATGTACATAAAATTTTTGCATGAATTTTGGTATGCGGATCCCAGCCTTTGCCATTGATGTCAAAGGGGGAGAGGAAAAGTACTGAAAAATGAAGAATTAATCTAAGGGGGAGCTGTTCTAACACTTAGTCATTTTTTACTAAGTGTTGCCATCAATGCCAAAGGGGGAGATTGTTGGAAAGAGACACCACTAGGCATGTTAGATATTGTCATTGATGGAAAATGAATCTATCTTTCACATCCGCATTCAGATTGCAGATTTGTCTAAGTCTGGATAGACAGGAACATGGCATGTGACAGGATTCAGTATTCTGGTCCGCATTTCTCCACAGGAAATCATATTGTGTTGCGGATTTGAGGGAGTGTTAAGGGATGTCAGGGCTACCTAAATCCAAGATTTTAGCCTCCGATGATGAAGGGAGTGTAAGTTACAAACATCTGAGTATCAGGTTCTGGTTAATCAGTTCAGTCCAGTGAAGAATAGGCCAATTTAGTGTTTGATCATTGTATAGATTAGGAAAAGTTGTTGGTAAAGTAATTTGTGAGATCCAGTGGTATTGGCCGACATGTGTGATGACTTGAATGTATGGGTCTTGGTCCGCATTTGTATTTGGGCATGGATTCAGATGATAGAATAGTGTTCTTAAAAAGACTTTAAGTTTTTCTCAAAGCTAACTGCAGTTGATGTTATTTCATGTAGCGGATATATATGATTGATGGATTCAAGCAATTGAGGTTGTAGTTGAGCAAATATGAAGGGTTAAGTGCAAAGTATAGCAGGATCAAGTATGAAGGGAAGAGATCTAAGCTCCCGATCATGGCAGAGTAGTAAAGTAGAGTAGAAAGAGATGAAGTGTTTAAAATCAGTATGTTGTGCATAACCACAACTGTAATTCTGCATTATTGGTTGCTATTCTTCAGTTCGATCATTCTAGTGAACTTTTGTCATTAATTTGTAGGTAGTGAGCCTCTTTGAGCAATGAGCTCTGGGTAGTGTGCCCTGAAGGCATGTGCCTTCCCCATTTGTAATACTTTTAACAGAGTATAAATTCTTGTGGGTTAACCCCCACCATGATTTTTCCCTTAACTAGGTTTGCATGTAAAAATCCTGGTGTTCATGTGTCATGATCTTATTATTTCTATTTATGCTTCTTTCTTTTGAATGTATGTGGTAAATTGTTAAAGGAACATAAAGTTTTGCAGAACATTGATTCACCCCCCTCTCATTGTTCCTTAATTTCAGCACAAAGTAGGCATTTTCCATGTAGCACCAAAAGCCCTTTTGGTGGTATTAAAAGAAGATAAAAATACAAAATATTCAGGACCTAGTTTGGAAAGCATGGAGAGTATGAGTTGATCTTTTTTATCTATCCCACATTCTTTTAACTACAATTTCAATGATCTAAACTTTGTGAAATAATCTTCTAAGGTATCAAAATCTCTAGGGCTCAAACTGAGGAGCTCATTTTCTAACTCATGACTTTTTAACTCATCAACCTTCTTGTTATGTGGTTACACAACACGCCCCATTTTACCCTAGCAAAATAGGGACCCAATCTTTTTTCTTTGCTTCTTTTAGTTTTCTTTCCCTTTTTGTTTTTGGGGTGGTATGGTAAAAGCATTATCAAACAGTATGTTTAAGTCATGTTTTAGGCATGTCTAGATCTTGATTTATGAGTCAAAGTTCCAAGTGTGTTTTCTCCCCTCATTAAGCCTACCATGGGATAGTGAATTAAATTTTAAGCATGTTTGCCTCTTGGACCATGTCAAAATTTGTTAAAACAAAGAAGTTATGCAAGGTCAAAGATTGGTCAACGTACATGGATATTCACATTCACTTAATGTGCATATTCATGCTCAATATCCTCACATTGGTAATACCCAGATAAACTATCGTGACCAAGAAACCCAAGAAATACGAAGTAAAAGGGAAAACATAGAACCTGATCCCGATATCCATAGGGGGTTCCCGTCAAATTTATAGTAGCATACAACAAAACTATAATGTGCATGGATTTTCATGGTATGGATATTCAACCTTGATATCCAAACCTTTTCTTAATAGCCAGTTCCGTAGAGTGAACATCCATATACTCGCCAATATTGCCACATGTCCTATTTGACTTTTCAAATTAGACATTAGCTTATAGACATTCACATCAATACTTAATGTCTATATCTTTTAATGTGCATATCTAGATGACGTCATCTAGTCTCATCCCTAAGGAAACATTTCACAATGATGACATCATCTAGACATTCAAGGAGAGGATATTTCACAAACTTTAATGTCCATACTTTCCCAATATCTTGATGACATCACCCTTGGTTATTCTTAAGAAACATTTTATAACACTGACATCATCAGGACATTCAAGTTTAGGGACATTTTGTGAGTCCTAACATCCAGACCTTTTCGAATGTCCATATCCCTATTTTTTATGAACTAACATGAACAACCTCCTACAATCTAATGAAATGATTCCACATGGCATTCATTTGACTTTTCAACATGGTCATTTTATGTCTCGACATTTGAAAGCAGAGGGTAAATACATTATGATTCTTTGTCCAGATATCCACCCTTTGGTCAAAGTTTGATTCAACGATTGATGATGTTGTATGGATATATCTATATGGACATTACAAAAACAAGCATACTACTTGAATATTCATAGGTGCATATATCTATATCCAGACTCGCATTTAATGCCATGAAAAGAAGTCATTGGCTTTTCAAATCTTCCAATTAGCGTTTGCCACCTGTAGACATCTCCCAAGCCAAGTAAGCAGACCCTGTGCGCCGATGAAGATCATCATTAATTACGCCCTAATTCCAAATTTTAACACTTAAAAGGTAAAATTAGATCATTTTAACACTACCAAAGCATTTAATGAGATAATTACAAAGCTCAAAGTGATCATAAGGTGATCTTTACGATGACCCTAATTGAAAATGAAGTAGTGCAAATGAAGAATGAAAAAAACTAAATGGTTATAGCAAGGCTAAGGAGATGATATCCAGACACAAAAATTAGGTTTTTGGATCCAAAAAATACGTATGTAAAAGACAAAACCCTATCCCCTATTTTGTCATATGTTTACAATGTGATGCAAGGTAAATCTCATCATTAGGGTAAAGGCATTCACACATGAGCATGTCTATTCGGTGGAAATGGTAAACTCAAAATTTTTAGAGAAACAAATGTCAAAATGATAAACAAACATAGGTTAAAATATGCATATCTACGAATTGCAGGACAAGATGCAAGACCACAAGAACAAGAATGATGCAGAATTCAAGAACCCCATGTTCCCAGTTCCTAGGGTAGTATGCCCAGGATACGGAATGATAGAGGATACCCATTTTGGAAACATGGATTTGAGCACCTGGACTCCTAAGCTAAATAGAGCAGATGGGAACCCTACCCTACAAAAGACTTTCAACTTAGGCATGTGGAATGCAGCTGGATTTCCCTATGCAATTGATGCACTAGAGCTGGTCATCACCTGTGCATAGAAATACAATCCAACTAATAGGAAAGTGGAAAAGTAGGGAAGGGTATATGCAGACTTTTTAGTCCAAGGAATTACAAAGGCATTTTAGTTGCCCAGTGGCCCTAATTCTTACCCTATCAACATTGAGGACCTAGAGGCTCAATATAAGAACAAAACTACTGATTGTCAGAAAATAATGTTTACCCTATGGAGAGCTCTGGATAACAAGGCAAAGGCAATAGCAAAGTTTTTGTATAAGTTGCTAAAATTTGATTTCACAATAGAGGTACAATATGTGATGGTGTTTCTAAGCAGGATGGCTAGGAAGGTAGATTTTAGCACTTTTGAGCCATGGATGTATCACATCATCTGAATGGTGGAGTCCATATATAGAACAGTGCAATGGTAAACACTTATTAGTGAAAGCCTTGATGAGGGTATGTAGTTATGGAGGAGTAAAAGGTACCTACTCAATATGTCCTCATACGTGGTATATGCATGTGCAACTCAATCAACATTCCCTGGGTTGCAAGTGGTAGGTAAAATAGGAAGGCATCCAGAGGAGAAAATAGTATGGGACCTTTATCCTTAATTGGAGAGGAAGACATCCATTCAAAATTAAAAGATGGTTAATGATTGCTTCATAATGCATTTTGTCTGACTTATGGAAGGTGACAGAGCAAAAAGGATGAGAAATGAAGCCCAAGAAGCAGTTACAAGAAATGGGGTTTGGTTTATACAATTGCCTACCTTCACATACATTCGTATAGATGGATTTGAGGGACATCCACTTATACTCCCAAGGCATCCTATTGATAAAGTGGTACTATTGGAGTTGACAAGATAAATCATACCCTCATATGAGGCATATGTGAAGAAGAATAAAAGAGGTTACTGTTGATGGTGGTTTTAGCACACAGCAACGCAGGTGTGATTGCTGGTTTCACACCTCTCTTGAAAAGTATCTTACCCTAGGTAAGACTACTCCAAGGATAATATAGCTAGGTCTTAGCTTGCTTGGAATTTCTCAGTTGGTATGTTCTAGTTGTTCCTACAAGGGGTCTTACATGCAATCTGCAAATCTTCAGGTTTGGGGCAGCAAATACACATAAACCCTATAATGATTTTTCAGCTGATAAACAGAATAAAGTGCTACTAAAATTCTTATTCTAATAGCTAACAATGATTTTAAAAGAAAGTGCAAAAGGTTAGGGTTTGAGAGGGGTCCTAAGTCACATCCACAATGCAAGGGTTATCTTCAGTAGACAAATACTCCAAACTTTAAACCAATTTTCTGAGTTACCAAATGGAAATGGGTGTTATAGTGCTACAGAAAACGATGCTATCTTCAATGGAAGTCGAAAGATTTTCAGACCACATTCATTCGTTAAATACCCAATAGATGGTGCAACTTAACTTATGAAATGCAGTTGAACTTCAGCACAAATAATAAGCCCAGACTAACTTTATACAGCTATTTACCATCAACAAACAACTAAAAGTATGGACTTGGAATCTTCATCAAATATTTCAGCCAACCATGAACATTATAAAAGCACAACTAACTAACTATGGGAGAGCAAGAAGCGAACCATGAAAATCATAATGAGTCAACACAAGATACAAATTCTTAGAATTACTGCAGAAACTTGCTTTGTATTACCTCAAATGGCATAGAGTCAACAATTTGGTATCAAAATCTCTCTTACAAATAAAGGAAATGGCAGCCCTTTATATAGAAAAGCAGCATACCGAGTTTTCAAATGAACGGTGGAGATTAACTCAACACCAATGGTCCAGGTTACATGACATTTAATGAGATACATCAGTTAGTTACATTTTTGGATTTGCTTTTGTCCTCTAAGAAAAAGACAAAATACAACATGCAAATACATTGAATCTAGACAAAATGGATACCCATTTGGTTGTACATGATGAAAAGTCAACTTTCAAGGCCTAATAAAGCCAAAATAGAGTCACATGATGCTTGAAAAATTGAGTTGATGTGGATCCACAGGATTCCAAGTGCTGACTGGATCAAAAATGAGTATTTGGCACTTTATTAGTGAAGATATATCCAATTGGATGCTTGTTGGACTAATTCTTGATGACTGGACTATTGGGACAGCTGTATGCATGTCTTGGTGATCCGATCCAAAGTCATTTGAGTGGTATTTTTGGGAAAATATCAAAAATATAATTTTTGGTATTTTCTACATCATAGTAAATTACATTTTCTAAGGCCTTCAGAGCAGAATGGGGGCTCGAAACCTATCAGGTAGCTCAAACTAGATAATCAGTTTATCTTTCCAACGAGTCCAAGAAGTTTAAATTCTGATAAAATAGCTAGGAGTTATGACCCCCAGACTGGATCACTAGGACATTGGACTGGATCTGCAGGAACAACAGTGATTTGGCATGATCTTCTATGACTTTTAGCCCCTGAGACTCATCTTTATCATCTTGGACATTATACTGACTTCCTTTTGCATGTGCAGCAGCAATTTGGTTGATAGAATGTCGATTTTGCATCTCTGGATCATTACTGCATATCTGCGTGTACATCCTTCCAAGACAGCTCCAGTTGGCTCCTTTGTGCTCTTAGACCTACAATAAACAATACCAAGCATCAATTTTATCATAAACAAGTCATTTTCCATCAATTTGGATCAAAACATATCTATTTGCAGTCATGGATCAGTCAAGAACAACCCATTGTCAATGTTGCCTTCTTATAAACAACCTCTTAAATCCAATGATTTTTGCATGATTTTCTACATTTTTCAATCCCCATTTGGCCAATATGATGATTAGGGAAGTTTTTTGGGTCAATAGAATCCATTTACAAACTTTTATTTCATGTTTTTTAGTATTTTCTGCAAAAAGCAGGATTTTTGGGGGTGTCCGACCTTTCGTGTGCAGTAGCATTAATTGTCGTAAAATATGCCAAAAATCCACACAAACTTGATAAATGTTCATCATGATATGAAAAATAGATATGCACTTCAAACCCATCAAGAAAATCCCATTTGCACCTTGAAAAACTCAGTTTTTGGGCCAAAATACCAGAAAGTGCTGATTTGAGGGGTCACTGACTTAGTGGCGATTTTGGGGTTGTCTGACCTTGCGTGGATTTTGGCTCCATCTGACCTTAGTGCAGATTTTAGGTTTATCCGACCTTAGCGGGGATTTTAGGTTTGAATGACTAAAGTCAGTGAAGGCAACTTTCAGCGCAGGTCCGTGAGGGCTATTTTTAGCACAAAGTTCATTGGCGGGGATTTTCAATGCAACTGACTTGCGTGATTTAAGTCGGTGGAAGACCATTTCAGCGCAAGTTGGAAGAGGTCAATTTTAGCGCTTTTCTTTGAAATTGTCTCAGCGGGGATTTTTGGTCCGACTAACCTAGCGTTAGCTTGGAGGGAGGTCGGTGGGAGGCAAATTTAGCGCTAAGGTCAGAGGGAGATGATTTTCGCGCAGAAGTCCATGAGTGAGGTTTTTAGCACTGAAAGTCGGTAACAACTATTTTTAGTACAAAGTCAGTGACGGCTATTTTTAGCGCTAAGGTCGGTAGAGGCTGTTTTTAGCACTTTTTGCAGTTGGGGTCATTTTTAGCGCTAGATTTTGAATTGGTCAGGGTGAAAGTATATTTAAAAATATATTTAAGTATAAGGAATTTCTTATACTTTAAATATTTTTAAATATACTTTTAGGATGTTTGAGATAGGTTCCATATCCATAGGATTTCACATGCAGATTCTAGAATTTAGTGGTTCCACCAGATTTTAGACTTAGCCATTTTTCAGGATTTTCAGGATTTCAGACTTAGCCAAATCAAGGCTTCAGGAACATGTATCAGGGTGAAAGCTTATGAACCCCTTAGTGAAATCTAATGGAATTTGACACAATTTTGCAACTGTAAGATCTGGAAACTAAGAATTTCAACATGACACATCCTACAAAAGCAATCTCAAGGGCAACATCCCGTGACATAGGTTTTTAGAGCGAAGTGCAGTAACACCCAATTCCAATGCGGAAGGCAACAAATGGCTATTTTTTAAGCACAAGACCACTCAAGACACTTCCAAATCAATCATGAAAAACATCAACTGACTCCACACATGTGAAATACTAAAATTTGAAGCAAATCATGCACTCTAAGCACAAATCTACCTTCTCATCATCATAAGCAAGAGAGGTCTAGACTCCAAGCCAAAGTAAAAGAGGGGGTCTCCATTTGGCAAAATGGGGCAGGTGTGCAAGTCACAACAATTGCGTCAGGTTCCCTCTCATCATTGGATGGTATGCATGCGGATCCATTGATGGGGTAAAATAGTGAGAGGCCAAGCTACATATGTTGCATTTGCAACCATTCTCCCTAGCCAAATATTATGATCCATACAACAGAATGGAGAAATATGTGAATAAGAAGTTGAAACCTGAAGTGCATTGAGAAGATTATTGGGTAGATTGCCCGAATGAGGTAGAAGTTAGGAAAAGGAATTATCAAAGACTAACCCTCAATCAAATCAAGACATTAGGATGTTTTGATATTCCCCAACAACTCCAATCTGATGATGGTAAATTGGTTGATGTAGAGTATGAGAAAAAGTAGATATACAAAGAGTCTCTCTCCCCCTAGATTGAAGCAAAGCAGAGATCACATCCATAGAATTGATCACAACTAAGGTCACAGAGTTCACCAAGAAGTGGGTAAATCAAAGACTGGCTGAAATGAAAGAGAGGGGAGTGAAAGTGATAATTGATAAGAAAAGAAAAAGGAAGAACCTAGAAGATCATGAATTTGATGATTTCTTGATTCATAAGAGAAATTATGGAGGCCAAGATGGCTAAGCCATAGTTTTTTGGGGAAGTTGGGGAGGAGTTCACTACAGAAAATTTTATAGTGGCTACCATGCCGTCACCTTAAAGAAATGCACCTATACCAGCTATAACCATCACTATAAGAAAGGATAAGGATGAGACAGAGGATATGTATAAAGATGTTTTATATGAAAAGGGGGATGATGGAGTGTTGGGTTTTAGTTTGAATCCTCTTTTCCACAATCGAGTGCTTCTCCTATCGAGAGGAGAGTCATCTATCAAATTGGGTTGCCACCTAGTTTTCTACTGGGAAATTCAAAAGTTATCACATAATGTTTCCAATTAATACTTTAATGCTCTTGAAACCCTAATTTAAGAAAAATAGTAATTAAATATGTGAATTATGACAAATGCTACAAGAATTAGATAAAGGACAGAGAACCTTAACTCACTATTTTTTGCAGTCTAGAAAATGGAAATGTCGGGGACAATGGTGATGGTGCCCTAGTCCAATGTGCTACTTTTTCTATGGATTCCTGATCTCCTTCTGAAACTAATCTCTGCTATATCTTCTGCTTCCGGTGATCCAACAATGGAGGACAATCATGATGGCACCCTTGTCCCAAAATCTTGCACAGTGTCTGCTTCTTTTCGGATCCCGAATCTTCTATGTTTCCCTATCTTCCCTACAACTCCACTTTCTCCAGATCTGATACCTGTAACCTGCAATCACAAGGAGTGTGGGAGGGGGTTGTGGTATGTAGAGGCTTGCCTCGGTCAAGCCCCAAAGAGACATTCAAGTCTTCTGAACACTGTTGTCACAGAGAGAGAGAGAGAGTGTATCCTTGAGGGATAGAGGCAAAAATCCAAATGATAATGATGATAAAGCATAATAAATGTCACCTTGATGATGAAGCTCTCATGGAAGAAAGAGGCTCTTCAATGCCATGAGGAGAAGATGTAATTCAACCTATAAAAACAAACACAATAACAATGCTATGCTTTGCAACACAATGATAATTACAAGGATGCCAATAGCTTTTAATCATAAACATCCTCTAGTTTGCAAATGATAACCTAAACATGCTTATATATGCAACTATTAATATTCCTGCCAAGAATTTCGTAATTAAAACTTATGATGTCAGCCTGGGACCCAAATAATGGTCACAAACCTGACATTTGAATTTAGGGCAGACCTAAAATAGGGTTGGACTAGGGCTCTAGCACCCTTTTCCACCCCCTATCTTTGTTTTGGCATCATTAAATTAGCACCCCTAGGTCCTATTTGTCACAAGACCCAAGGTTTTTTCTCATCAGAAGTCTGAATTATCATGTAAGATGCTCTAAATGCAATCTAAGGACCTGGGAGCTAAACCATAATAGGAAAAAGCCCCCAAGGGTGCATTTTTTTGTCATAACATATAGTCCCCACTTTAATGTATGTATAAACGCAAGGTCAATACATCCATTAAAGTAAGGTCAACAAACACAACAAACATGCTAAGCACAGAGAAGACATGCCAAACACATTGCAGACAATAATAGGCACATAAAACACAGAGAAGACAGTTATAGTCATGTAAAACATAGAGAATACAACATTGAAGACATGCAAAGCACAAAGAATACAATGAATGTAGTGATTATTTTCTTTTTGATTTTTCCATATGAAATGCAAGATGCAAGTACAAGGAAAGTAAACAAACAAATCCCAAAAAGTGTAGAGGAGCTGTTCACCACCGGTCTTGTACTTTTTGAGAACAGACATGCCAAACAAAATCCCAAGGTGTAGAGGCATTGTTCACCACCAGTCTTGCACCTTAAGAACAAACATGCCAAACAAATCCCAAAGTGTAGAGAAGCTCATCGCCACCGGTCTTGCATTTGAGAACAAGCACACCATACACACACATTGAAGACATAGAGAAAACATGACAAACAAGTGATGGAGTGAAACTATTTCTAGGTTTGTCACCATCTCAGGCACATTACAGGCACACACCGATGATTAGGCTTTGCCATAACAACCACCAAAAACATGCATAAGGGTTGAGTTAGTCATAGAACCGCTCCCTGCCTCGTGATGAGGACTTTTGAAAATGACAGGATAATGCAATCTCTCTGAGAAATACACCATCCCCACCTCACGATGAGGGCTTAAGATAAAAGGATATACTCAATATCCCACCTCCACAGAGGGCTTAACTAATTTTGATTGATTTTAAGATTGTTCAAACATGCTTTACTATGATCTAAAGTAGATAGATTACCTTATATATGCCCCCACCTTAAGGTGGTTGATATCACATATTGATATTAAGCACGTTAAGGTAGGAAAAAAACACACAAAGGAACACGAGCTCTCGCAAAGCCCATGCCCCTAGAGGTGACATGTACTTTATGATCGCCGAATGTTCCCACAAACACATCCTTGCAAGAAAAGTGTTAGTGCCTAGATAATCATGATAAACAACAATGCATATGATCAACTACATGGAAGAGTCAGGCTAGGTGATATCCATGATAAACAAAGTGTGCAGAGTAGCAGTATTGTTAAAGTGTTTTTAGCAAGATAAGATAACATTGACATCAACATCAAGATAGAGAAATCACAGAGTGATTCCACTATCCAACTGTCAGATAATATGTAACAACCCCATTATCATGTATGGACTAGGTCCATTTTTTATTACTCACGAAAGGGACACTAGGTCCGCATCAATATAATATGTTTTTGGTCATCCGCCAACTAGATGGAAACACTAGAGGAAGGTAAAAAATAAATTAGAGAGGAGAACAAGTGCCTTAGGGACAGTCATGTAGGAGGGTGCCCCCAATCCACCAACCACAATGCTATGTCTATAAGACACAACACACAACAATGAAATTAGAGGAGAGGAGATATAGAAGAATGATGATACAAATAGAAGGTCACAATAGAGGCGGTCTCCTAGTATCCTTGACCTTACAAGAGAATCAAGGGTTATCCTAGGAGGCCTAACAACACATAACACAGCACAGGAGAAGCACAACATGGAGATAAGGGTTAGTGATACTTACCTATAGAGAGGTCCATGCTAGAAGTTGACATCGAGGAGGTCATCATCCTCCCAATCTTGAATTGTAGATGAAAGAGGTGTAGGTTGTTCCATTTGTCTTTCTAATGTATTTTGATTATCTCCCGATCCTTGAAGGGATAATGGAGGAGGGACCTTATCATAAATACTGTCTCTCCATGGATGAGGTAGTACTTTAGTACTTTCTTTATCCACTTCTATAATAGCAATTATTTCATCATAGTCTAAATAATCATCTTGATAGTAGTCATAATAAGCTTGTTGTTCTGTGAGATATCTTTCCGCATTCATCAATGCTTCCTCTTGGCCATGGAGAGCATTGGGATTAGGGAAAGGTAGAGTGTTGTTAAGAAGTGTAGATGTTGTGTCATCATCATCATCATCATCACAAGTTAGCTATTGATTCTGATCCATTAAGAGACTTTTCATACTCATCATTCTCACTGTGATACATGTTAAGTCTTCTACTACCCGAGGGTATGTATTCATGAGAGATGTGTAATTGTCTAGATAATATTGAGGCATAATATTAGTGTATACAATGTGTGCTAAACCTTGAATTACATTAATACGATCATTTCCTTCTTTTATCAATTCTCTTATATTATGAATAACAGGTACAACTTGGTCCACTATCATTTCATTTTCCACAAATGCTTGAAATTCAGCTAGCTCTTTGTCAAGTTTGTCTATTTGCTCATATGTTATGACATCAATAGGGTTCTCAACATCATGAAATATTTGTTCTTCTATTGTAGTTGTAGAAGGCATGATGTCTTGAAAAAGTTGTGTATCTCCTATTGTAAAGAAAGTGTCACTGATTTCATCATTTTGTACTAGCATATCCTCATGGGAAGAATCATTTTTGAAAGAATGACCAGAGGACAAGTTTGTGTCATCATCACATGGATAAAATATTGAATGCATGGGAGAAGTACTATCACCTTCGTCTTTTACATTTCTACTCATGGAGAAGAACTCAATTAAGCTTTCTAATATCGTAGGATGCTCACTCATGAGGATTAGAAATTGGTCAAAATCAAGATCTTTGACAAATGCATGTAAAGATACCATATAAAAATGACATGAATGTGCCATGTTTAAGGTTGCAATTGAGTTTCAAATCATATTTTCAAGATCTTCCACAACTTATGCAAAAGGCAAATGCAAAAGTGTTGTCGAATATGCTCTAAAATACTTGATTTTTTCAACTTTTCTCAATGCAAATGAATGAAAGAAGAGGTTTTGTGAAGATTTTAAATAGGGAAAGAAAATTATATTCCTAATAAAAGTCCACTAATCTAAAATAAACTTTCACAACATGCTTTTGAAGTAACTCTAGAAAGTCGATAAGCCAAAACCTAGTGAAAATAGGCCAAAATATGCAATTTTTCACCAAATCTCAATGCAAAAGAGTAGGGTAATGGTTGTTATAAGGAAAATGATGATGGAAAGAAACTTATAACAGTAATAACATCCACCTAATGCCAAAAAATCTGTTACAACATGTCTATAGTGCCACTCTAGATCAAACCCTAATGTAAAGATATCAAAAATATGCAAAATTTCCCAAAATTTCAATGCAAAATCCAAAAAGAAAGGGTATTGTAAGGAAAATGAGAAGGGGAAGTAGATAATAATTCTAATAACATCTAATTAGTGCAGAAAAATCCCTTACAACACACTTGGAGTGCAAATCTAACAAGACGATAAGGCCAAATCTAGTGAAAAAATGCAAGTTTTCAAGCCCTAGACATGGAATTTCACAAGGAGGCCACTGGTGGTGCCCACCTAGGTTTTGGGTTTCAAGTATTCATTCACAGGCCTTCCATGAAAAAACCCAAAAAATTTCTAAGTTTCTCGCCCTTCTGAGTTTTATGCATGTATCTTTGTATATGTATTATTGTTTGTATGTACAAGTGCATTTATACAATGGCGGGCCCGAAGAAGAAGTTCAATCGACCTTTAAAAATGCAAAAAATGGTTGTATGCATTGTTGTATGTGTATCAGGCCTATATGTGGCTTTTAGATGCATATCGGGTTTAGAAATTATGCTTGTATTTCGTAGATTCTCAGAATATTCCATGCTTGTATGCAAGGGATCGCATGTATGTTTTGTTTGTATGTTCGAATATACATTCGCAATATGCAATGTCAATATACAAGGCGCACATACAAAGGGGCATATACATTCCTAGATACAAAGGAATCATTGGCAAAACAATGTATATCGGTGACCCATACAGCAGTCTCCCCAATGGCTGATGCACATACAAAGGAAAAGATGCAAGTTAATATGCATCAACTAGATACAAAGCATACATGCAAAGCAAAATGTACATTGGGTAGATATAAAGGTAACTGCACATACAAAATGTGGGGCCCGATGCACATACACAGGCGATTGTATCTCTAATATACAAGTCACATGTACAAGGTGGAATGCACAAGCAAGGCAACATACAAAGGATATTGATGCAGAGGCATCCACACTATAACCTTGACATACAGCATGGATGTCCGCAACCCTTCATCATCATCATCATATTTACCTTAACACTGTCAGCATCATCATATTTTCCCTGCCGACCGATATCCTCCTGCAGACAAGCCTTCGCCCTTTCGCATGTCAGCAACATCATCATATCCGACTATCGGCAGCATCATCACAGTCGGCAAGCGCAAACATCCTCCTGACGTTCACTGTTCACCTTACCGACAAACTTCACCTTCAGCATCATGATGTTCAACATCATGTTCATCAGCAGGATATAGAACATCCGGTTCCTCCCATATATCCTGATGATGATACTCAACTTAACGCACCTTTCCTTCGATGCTTACGTCACCCCAATATCCTGATGACGATTATCCTGATGATGATGACGTCACATGTAGCTCCTCAATATCCTGCTGCCCCGATATCCTGATGACGTATATCCTGATGACGATGACGTCATATGCAACTCCTTCAATATCCTGCTGTCGGCCAAACTTAACCTTATCGGCCCGCGATGACTTGATCAACCTGATCTTCTCCCTTATGCTGATACGCTCCTCCTCAGCAACACCTGATGATGATCACCCCGACGCACATTCACTTCATGCAATCGACTGCATCATACTCATCTCCACCTACTCGGATGACTATGCCCGAAGTAACTACAGGATATAACCCGAAATATCCTGATGATGCCGTTGCAACAAATTTTCAACCTTTAGCGAATTTTGATCCGCCGAACCTCCTGGGATAACCCGATCCACTTTCAGGGTGATCTTCCAACTCTAACTATCAGCTCGACCTAGCACATACCCATGCTAGGGTTCTCAACACTTCTCGACGATGATCCTGCACACCTGCATGCGAACAAACAAACTAAATCCTAACCTACTGTACATAGCCATTCCACCGATTCGATGAATCAACCAGTGGAATGGATCAGCGAATCCATGTAACCACCAAACCAACAAATCGATTAAACAATGGAATTCAACAGAGGATGAACACAAACAGGATCTTTATTGATTTCAAAAGATGCAATACAATATACTGTCTCACTCTCTGTCACTCCTCTTCACTGCAATACTATACTATGATCGATGATCTACAACCAACCGATCCTCATGCATAAATAGGATCTCCTGCGAGTACTACCACTTGACTCCAAGCGGCTGGGAAATCTCTCCAGGTGGCTGGGAGATCCAACTGGACCTACAGCATAACAGCTGTCCTAACAACCTAGCTAAAAATAGCAAAGTATGGTCAACATGACCTTATTACATGCATTGGTCTTATAAGACCTTCTTGAAAACATTAACAAGACTCATAACAAACTAACTGCCTCATGGAGGCAAGCTGTCAGGTAGGTGCTCCTGCACCATACTCCCCAACAGAAAAGAACTCATGTCCCATGAGTTTAGGATGTGGAAGTCCTCCACCTTTACACTTTGCCTTTGCAGTGTTCTGCCCTGATCCAGCTTTATCCTCTGCTGTCTCTTGGCTGCTCCAAGACTTCTGAACTGTAACTTGCTGTCTTGCAAGTAAATCCTCATGCCTATCAATGTAGGCCCTTCTCTCACATACCCTATGTTTGTCAGGTTGTCTGACCAGAACCTCTGTCTGAACTGCCTCTTGAACTTCTGTAATGTTCAACTCTGTCTTTCTTTCAACCGTTATAGGACAAACAATAGTCCCAACTATGACAACATCCTTGTCATTCCTCTCAACTGGTTGCTATTTGCAAACCTGTTTCTGAACCTGCTGCTGACCTCTGTCAGTCAAAGTTGAAACTGTCTTCAACCTGTTGTCCTTAACAACTCCTTTCCCTGCAGTGTCCTCAACTGCCTTTATGCCTGCTCCTATAGGCTTCTGCACAAACTCCTTCTTTCCCATTAAAATGATTTTGGCTGCCCTCTGTACTGCAGCATTTGCCTGCAATGGCATCAACATAATAGTCTTCCCATCTTTCTTGATGGTGTAGGTATTAGCATACCCATCATATAGTACCCTCCTATCAAATTGCCATGGTCTACCCAACAGTAGGTGACAACATTCCATGGGCAAAATGTCACAGAAAACTCTATCCTGATATGCTCCAATCTGAAAATCCACATATGCCTGTTCATAGACAAAAAGTGATTGACTATCACTCACCCAAGATGCCTTGTAAGGGTGTTGGTGTGGAATCCTTTCCAAATGCAATTTATCCACCATTTCCTGAGATACCATGTTGTCTGTTGAACCAGTATCAATGACAACCTTACATACTTTACCTTTGCTCTTGCATGTGGTCTTGAAAAGAGCTCTTCTTTGCATCATATCCTTTGATGCCTGCAAACTAATTCTCCTCAGCATCAATGCTTCTCCCTCCTCAGGATATCCATAATTGTCAGGTTCTCTATCTTGATAAGTGTTTGAACTTTGCACACTTTGCTCTACTTTCTCTTCTTGCACAAGTTGCACTCTCTTGTCATTCGTTCTATCATCTCTGGATGATGAACCTTTGCTTTCTGGACATTTGAAAAATGGATGACCAAACTCACCACAGGTGTAACACTTTCCTAAAAATGTAGTAGAACCTCTACCACTTCCAAATCTGCCTCTATTACCTTTCCATCCACCTCTGAAATCAGACTGTCCCTGTCCTTTACCAGTGTCTTCTTGACCCTCATTGGTTTGCCTTGTTGTAGGGGCTGCTCCTCTTCCCCTCATATTGCTGCCTCTTCCTCTCATGGACTTATCTTGTCTCCTATTCATCTTTTCTTCAATCCTGATTGCCATTTGGTAACAATCCTCCACATTCTTAGGGTTAGCTAAAACTAACTCATCCTGTATGTTCAATCTCAAACCAGCCAAGTACCTAGCCACCTTTTCTACCTCATTCTCATGATGACCAGATCTCATACTCAACTTATAAAACTCCTCAGTATATGCCTTCACATCCATTTCCTTCTGCCTTAAAAATTGCAGCTTCTTAAACATCTGAATTTCATGATCCCTAGGCAAGAATTTACCTTTTATCCTTGCTACCATCTTATCCCATGAAGTGATCTTTGACTTCCCTTGTTTCCTTCTCTCGGATTGTACATAATCCCACCATACCAAAGCATGACCTCCTAACTTGGTCTTTGCAATCTTTACCTTCTGATCCTCAGCAACATCTCCACATTCAAAGTGATTATCAAGTGCAGCAATCCAATCCAGTAACTCATCTTCATTCAAACTTCCATTATACTTGGAAACATCAACCTTTACCTTAGGTTTATCACTCTGCACTGCCTTTAACAGTTTTGCAAATTTCTGGTCTTCAGCATCCAAATCTTTAGCTACCTCTTCATACTCTTCAACAACACTTCATCTTCTTCAGACTCACTGTCTTCCACTTCCCTCTTTTTGTTCTTCTCCAAGGCTACAAGCCTGGCTTGAAGTGCTTCAGCAAGCTCCTTCATCTTCCTCATCTCTCTGGCATGTTTTTCCTTCATCTCCTGCAACTCCCTTGCAGTACTACTACCTTTCGGAGGCATTTTGTCAACCTCTCACTTCTCTACCTCTGTCCTTTCAATGACAGACTCAACTCTACTTCTACCCTTTCAATGACAGAATCAACACACAACAGCCCAGACCTTTTGCTGAGCTCTGATACCACTATGATGCAGAGGCATCCACACTATAACCTTGACATACAGCATGGATGTCCGCAACCCTTCATCATCATCATCATATTTACCTTAACACTGTCAGCATCATCATATTTTCCCTGCTGACCGATATCCTCCTGCAGACAAGCCTTCGCCCTTTCGCATGTCAGCAACATCATCACATTCGGCAAGCGCAAACATCCTCCTGACGTTCACTGTTCACCTTACCGACAAACTTCACCTTCAGCATCATGATGTTCAACATCATGTTCATCAGCAGGATATAGAACATCCGGTTCCTCCCATATATCCTGATGATGATACTCAACTTAACGCACCTTTCCTTCGATGCTTACGTCACCCCAATATCCTGATGACGATTATCCTGATGACGATGACGTCACATGCAGCTCCTCAATATCCTACTGCCCCGATATCCTGATGACGTATATCCTGATGACAATGACGTCATATGCAACTCCTTCAATATCCTGCTGTCGGCCAAACTTAACCTTATCGGCCCGCGATGACTTGATCAACCCGATCTTCTCCCTTATGCCGATACGCTCCTCCTCGGCAACACCTGATGATGATCACCCCGACGCACATTCACTTCATGCAATCAACTGCATCATACTCATCTCCACCTACTCGGATGACTATGCCCGAAGTAACTGCAGGATATAACCCGAAATATCCTGATGATGCCGTTGCAACGAATTTTCAACCTTTAGCGAATTTTGATCCGCCGAACCTCCTGGGATAACCCGATCCACTTTCAGGGTGATCTTCCAACTCTAACTATCAGCTCGACCTAGCACATACCCATGCTAGGGTTCTCAACACTTCTCGACGACGATCCTGCACACCTGCATGCGAACAAACAAACTAAATCCTAACCTACTGTACATAGCCATTCCACCGATTCGACGAATCATCCGGTGGAATGGATCAGCGAATCCATGTAACCACCAAACCAGCAAATCGATTAAACAATGGAATTCAACAGAGGATGAACACAAACAGGATCTTTATTGATTTCAAAAGATGCAATACAATATACTGTCTCACTCTCTGTCACTCCTCTTCACTGCAATACTATACTATGATCGATGATCTACAACCAACCGATCCTCATGCATAAATAGGGTCTCCTGCGAGTACTACCACTCGACTCCAAGCGGCTGGGAAATCTCTCCAGGCGGCTAGGAGATCCAACCGGACCTACAGCATAACAGTTGTCCTAACAACCTAGCTAAAAATAGCAAAGTATGGTCAACATGACCTTATTACATGCATTGGTCTTATAAGACCTTCTTGAAAACATTAACAAGACTCATAACAAACTAACTGCCTCATGGAGGCAAGCTGTCAGGTAGGTGCTCCTGCACCAGATATACAAAGCAGATATGCAAGGATGAATGTATAGCGGGTTGTATATCGTGGATGCATAAGGAAACATACAAGGGCGATATACAAGGAGGGCATATGCAAAGTGGATGTAGCAGGAAAGTTAACTACATTTGTGAAAATGGTAAAGTCCACGCATTGTATATTGTGGTTGTATGTTCCCAATATACAATCAAACATACAATATGAAGATGCAAAGAAACATACAAGTAGGTCAACAACGGTCAACGTCAGCGATGGGGCCTACACGGTTGCATGTTCCGGGTTGTATGTATGTGCGCACATGCAATGTCAATATCAAAGGGCACAGATACAACCCAGACACGAAAGGGAGAATGTATTGCGGTGGATAAGTGGTTGGAATCTGCAGATTGTATGTATATCACGTTGTATGTGCAAATATACAAGGCAATATACAAAGGAGTTTGATACAACACCCGGAGCCGATGGCGATTGCAATCCATTTCATAATGATTTGGGGTCTACAGCTTGTATGTTTGGTGCTTGTATATGCTGATATACAAAGGAGGTAAGATGCAAGCCAGATCTGATAATGATTACATTTTGTCTTATAGAGCTTTGGGGCCCGCCTTATATATTGGTGATTGTATGTATATACAATCTCATACATACAACCACAGATGCAAATGGAAATACGTTGGATCGCTGATGGAGATACAAAGGCCAATGCTTAGCGATGGAGAACTAGTCAGCGGCTGCCATGTGTCCAAGGGTAAATGTATATACATGCAATTGCATATACAAGGATTTAAAGGCAAAATGGACAAAAATGGCAAAAGGTGAAAAAGGCAAAATAAGAGAGGGAAAAGTTAGCAATGGGCAAAGCTGCCTGCGTGGCACATTTCTATTGGATGATGGACTTTTCAAAGCAATTTGGACCGTTGATCTTGGTGGAAGGAAGGAGGTCAACGGCCGTGTTTCAAAATTTCAGCAAGGGACTTTCCTATGCATCCACAGTCGCATTTCAAGCGGGAAAATTTCTAAGCACGCAGCTGCTGCATCTCTAGAGGCCGCGGTAGGTTTGGCCATTAATGATGAAACTACAGAGGTCTGATCAACTGATAGACAGGCCAACTACCATATTTGATGAGAAATTCTTTAGGCAGCGGTACAGATCCCGAGTCTCACCTACTCTTTCCCCTTTTTCTCTTGGTTGCATTCAATATTCTTGGCACCTTTCTGAAGATGCAATGTATCTGGAAAATTTAGAAATGACCCTATAATTAATGCTGAGTACACATTCTTGCATATATCCAAACTATGTTACTCATTGTAGGTTGTTGAAGACTTGGGCATTTTTTGGAGGAAATAACGAAGATCAAAGCCCTTCTTGGCTGTACTATCTCTGTTGGAGTTTATGTGTTGCATTTTGAATGCAGGTTGCACATATGTTCAGTTTCAGTGTTGTTTATATGAAAAATGCATTGTTGCATGTGTTTAGTTGCTTGTCTCCATTGCTGTATGCATAGCTTCTTTTGAATCTGGTTGCTAAGGGTTCCTCAGATTCTAGAATATAGACTTTCTGTATTGCATGCTTGATATATGACTTCCATTCAAGGAGTGGATTAAATTGTTCTAGGTTAAGTATGAAGAAGAATGTATGTCAGCTTGGATATGTATAAGTAGAGGTATCTAAATACTCAGTCTTGGGTGGTGTTTGTAAGGCAAATACCAATCTAACCCCTTGAAACTTGAATGCTAGTGCAAATCATTCACTTGTATATGTCTAGTTGACTCCTCACCCTGAGATAGGCACCAGTCTTCTCCCTATGTAGTAGTTATGATCCAAAACCCCCTGTCTTGCATCCAAAAAATTAAAACAAATCATTCCATACTTCCAACCTGTTAGTTTGTAGGAGTAGACGTAGGACCCCTGCATACTCTCATCCTCAACCAGTTAGATATTTCCAAGAACACTGCCAAACCTATGATTTATCACCCAAATCTTTGTCCCAACATGAGAGTATTCTGCCTGTTGTTGTAAAGCTAAACCTTTCTATCATTGGGTGAGTCAAAGATCAAATCTTTAGCTTATAGGGATACCCCCCTTGGTGTGGCAGAACCAGAAGTGAAGGGGAGGCAGCTCATGCAACCTCCCATATTTGTTGGAGAACAAGGCCACTATGATGCAATACTACATTTATAAATCAAGCCTAATGAGTGTTTTTACAAGGTAGTAAAATATGAAACAAGATTTTGACTACAATCCTAGCTCATGCAAAGCTAGGTTTTCATGAAAAATGCAAAATTTCAAGCAATTTATAACAAATCAAGCATGCAAATGCAATGCAAATGAATTGTAAATGATGAATTTCTGTATTTTGGATCAGATCTAATGCAAATAACAGAAATTAGTTGAAATTAGATGCCAATTGAATCAAATTTTACAAACATGCAAGCCTAATATGCCATTTTTTACAAATTTTCCATTTTTTTCAATTTTTTTGTAATTTTTCAAATGTAATATTAAAAAATATGAATTGAATGATAATGAATTTCAGATCTAATGTAAAAATCAGAGAATTAATTAAATACAAATGAATGCAAACTATGTCAACAATCAAACCCTAGAATGGAATTTGTTCAATATTTTCAAATATATCAATTTTTTTGTAAATTTTTGAATGCAATAGAATGAATGAATGCAAATCTATCAAACAACACTCAGCAAGGTGCCAAAAAGTTCAAAAAATAGGTTAAAAAAAATGTTTTATATGAAAAGGGGGATGATGGAGTGTGGCATTTTAGTTTGAATCTTCCTTTCCACAAAACATTCCAAGGGCTTTTCAACCGAGTGCTTCTCCTATCGAGAGGAGAGCCATCTATCAGATTGGGTTGCCACTTGGTTTTCTGTTGGGAAATTCAGAAGTTATCACATAATGTTGCCAATTAATGCTTTAATGCTCTTGAAACCCTAATTTAAGCAAAATAGTAATTAAATCTATGAATTATGACAAATGCTACTAGAATTAGACAAAGGGCAGAGAACCTTAACTACTTGTTTTTTGTAGTCCAAAAAATGGAAATGTTAGGGATAATGGTGATGGTGCCCTAGTCTAATGTGCTACTTTTTCTATAGATTCCTGATCTCCTTTTGACACTGATCTTTGCTATATATTTTGCTTTCAGTGATCTGACAATGGAGGACAATGGTGATGGTGCCCTTGTCCCGAAATCCTGCACAGTGTCCGCTTCTTTTCGGATCCCGAATCTTCAATGTTTCCCTATCTTCCCTGCAACTCCACTTTCTCCAGATGTGATACTTATAACCTACAATCAAAAGGAGTGTGGGAGGGTGTTGTGGTGTTTAGAGGCTTGCCTCAGTCATGCCCCAGAGAGACATTCAAGTCTTCAAACACCGTTTTCACAGAGAGAGTGTGTATCCTTATGGGATAGAGGTAAAAATCCAAATTATAATGATGATAAAGCACAATAAATGTCACCTTGATGATGAAGCTCTCATGGAAGGAAGAGGCTCTTCAATTCCATGAGGAGAAGTTGTAATCCAACCTGCAAAAACAAACACAATAACAATGCTATGCTCTGCAACACAATGATAGTCACAAGTATGCCAATATCGTTTAATCATAAACATCCTATAGTTTGCAAATGATAACCTAAACATGCTTATATATGTAACTATTAAGATTCTTGCCAAGAATTTCATAATTAAAACTTATGATGTCGGCCTGGGACCCAAATAACGGTCACAGACCTGACATTTGAATTTAGGGCAGACCTAAAATAGGGCTAGACTAGGGTGCTAGTGCCCTTGTCCACCCCCTTGTCTTTGTTTTGGCATCATTAAATTAGCACCCCTAGGTCCTATTTGTCACAAGACCCAAGGGTTTTCTCATCGAGAGTCTAAATTATCATGCAAGATGCTCTAAATGCAATCTAAGGACTCGGGAGCTAAACCTTAATAGGAAAAAGCCCCCAAGGTGTATTTTTCCAACATAATAGAGGATAATGAGGAAAATGAAGAAGAAGAAGTTGTGCATATAGGTACAAGTGTGCTAGAAGGGATAAACTCCTTAAACAAAAGAGAAGACAAGTACCCATGATGAGGGGAGCCACTAGTGCACATCCTGACTTCCTAATTAAAGAGGTGGAAGAACCAAGCAAAATGGAGAAGATGTTTGCTAGGAGGCAACATATAGCAAGGACATCCTGATAAAAAATGGTCTAAGGGGATGTGGTAGCACCACCTAAGAAATTGCAACATAATGTGCCCATCCTGACCACAATCAAAGTTAAAGAGGAATTGGCCAAGGAAGCAAAGGAAGGAAAGGAAGAAGAAATGAAGAGGATGGTTGATCAATCCTTATCCTGAAAATGAACAATTGATCTGATAGATGATGAAGTGACAAGGGATGTGATGGCCAATCCTATTGAAAGCTTACTAAGAAATATTACACCAACACCCCAAAACACAACACAAGCATCACAAAATGTTATGTATATTGATGAGCCTAGATCTCCAGAGGCAATGGTGCACACTATTGGCCTGGATATATTGGTGAACACTATTACAAGCCCAAAAGTTATTGACATAGCATATGATGGGGCTAGTGATAAGAATAAGGATGTGGTCGGGGATAATAATAGAGTTCAAGATAATACATTTGAGGACATGAATATCCAGATCGAGCATCTAGAACAAAATGTTTATAAAAATGAAGAGGAACAACAAGTATCCATATCCAAACACAAAGGTCCAGAAGACAAAGGTGATAGACAAGATGTAATAGAAAAGGAAACTATAACTAGTCAAGATATGTGTCTAGATGTTTCAAATTAGGGTCACCTAGAGGAACAGAGAGTAGAAAACCCCAAGATCCAAGATAATTCAGATGCATAAGATCAGGATATGGGAAGCTCTGAGGATATCCACATAGTTGGAAATAAGAATGATGAAGATGTCCATAGGGATGTGCATGTACATGAGGAGCCATTAAAAGAAACATAATAGGATGGGGATATGTCATCCAAGGAGGTTGAAAAGGGTAAACATCAACAACAAGTGAGCATAGAATCTCCACAGGATAAAGATACAGATGTGAATCGTGCTCACATTGAGCATAGAGGTCAGCAAGGACCAGGATCTAGTGCACCCAATTGGTTAGCATTTGAGGTAATTCAGCCTCCTCTCCCATATTCTTCAAATTTTGACATTCAATCATTATTTTCACTTGAGGCTAGAAAGACCAAGTGTAGAGGACAACCTCGGAAATAAGGTGAGACCCTACCATAGGAAATAGAACAACTCAATTTGCCATACCTAGGGTATATAAAAACAAAGGGTAAATTAATGTGGGGGAGTTTCAAATAACCACTATAGACCTGGGACATGCAAGTGCAAATCAAGATATACAAGAATTAAAAGAAAGCACATAAGTAGTGGCAACCGGGATCATAAAGGCAAAGGCTAAAAACAAAGAGCTGAAAGGGAAAATTGCCCAATTGCAGATATTTATAAAAGGATTGGTCACCCTTGCCAATATTCCAATAACAATAGCTACACCATTGGCACTAGTGTCAAAATAAGAAATAAGTGGGTTGGATGCACAAAAGCACCAAGCTCAAGTGATGAATAAATAGTTCATAAGATTCTTGAAAGAAGGAGAGAAAGTAATGAGGACATCACTGTCCAATTGGGATATGCTTGGACATGTAAAGAGCAAGAAGATGCATTGAAGATAGAAGCTGGGTAGAGGCTAATTCAAAGTAGCCAAAATTTGACAATGCTCAAGGATATGAGAAAGGTTGATGAGTAGACTCTCATAACCAACAAAGTTTTGACCCTTTAAGAGATTCCTAAAATGGACATCTAGGTGAAAGACCCAAATTTTGAGGTGTACATTTTGAAAAGATACAGTGCCAAAGTAGTAGATATCAGTATAAAGGCTCATGAGCTTTTGGCAGAAGAGATGGAAATTTTGGAGAAACTAGAAGGTAAAGTGTAGGGTAAAGTTGGAAATCAAGATGAACAAGATGCAATCAAGGCATTCAAGGTTAATTTTAGCCTAGCAATAGAAGATCCACTCTAGCACTTCTCAAAGGATATTATTGATAAAGGCATAGATATGAAGTCTAAAATAGATGCATATAATGAGGAGTTGGATAAAAAAACCAATATATGGATAACCCTGAAGGAACAATTACAAGCTCAGGTGCATGCAAAGGAAAAGGCTAAAGTGCAAAACAAAGAAGAAATATGTAAAGCCATTAAGGCATATGAATTTTCCAAGGGTATGGATACAAGGATCTAGATAATTGAAGGGTTGCAGAGGAGGATACTGAAGAAGATACTGAATAAAGGGACCTTTGAAGACCAAGTCAAATATGTTGGGAATATTCCTCTTTTTCCAACTGTCCTCCACCAATGATTGCCAACTGACAATCACGTGCTATTAATCCTGACAAAAAACATGTTGATTTTTGTCATGGATTTTTGACTGTAGGATCAAATTGTAATCATCATGAACCTTGTTCTATAAAAGACCATGATCATTCTTTTTCAAGGAGATTGAATTGATGAACTTGTGAACACGAAGTATACCATTTTGAAACTTTGTGATTTCCCATGGTTCTTTCTCAAGATCAATTGTATATGTGCATACTTTTAGCATACTAAATAATAATAGAGACTTAGATTACTACCTAATTGTAAATCTTGAATAATCTTGTGGATGATTTCTTGATATTTTACTATGAATTGTTGCGCTCCTCAGAGGTGCATTCAACTAGTGCATGTTGTCATCATCTTATCCTTTGAAGATTAGCACTTGTCATGCGTAGTTGTGGACTGTCCTTGTGAAACATGGTCTGGTTTGTTTCCTTTTCATGAAAGTATCAAAGTTCCATGTGGATCATTGATCAAAACCTCAGTAGTTTTAGAATTTCAGTTCATATTCATTCTATTTCATTTCAATTTCATAAATAACTACAATCAAGTGCAAATAATGCTAAATCTTAAGCCAATATAGTTAATACATACTGATTAGATGTAAATATTGAAATCTATAGGTGATACAGAAATATCATGCAAATAATAGTAAATATCATGTAAATAATGGCATGAAATGTTTAAATACATACATACAGATACATTCTTCATAGAAATTTGAGGTGTAGAAGGAAACATTAGTTCAAATTGAGATAATTTTAAAATAACTAATCAATGTTGATGGGTCAAATATATGACTCATCTATTTCATTATATTTCTTGTGCTGAGAGACTTTAACAAAACACTATGGCATATTTATTTACATATTATTATAATTATGTTTGTCTTTTGGATGGATTATGCACATGTTTGGTTTTCATTTCCTTTGATGAAATCTCTTAACTTATTTACTTGAATTACATTTTCAAAGTGCATATCTTATGAATTATGGTACAAGTGGTTTGTGTTTGCATAAGGATTATGCTAGTAAGATTTTCAGTGGTCTTTGAATCCCTCCGGAGTCCCCTTTTCTGTGAAGAACCTAAACTCCAGACGGCTCTAGATGCCATTACCCTCCACTAGAGTCATCCTCCCCTTGAGTTGATGACTATTACCGGCTGATCCTAAGGCTACCCAAAAGGTCCGACAATGCAAACATGACCGACGCCTCAATTAAGGTAGCTGTTATAATCTAAATCTCCATGTCACTCCATTTTAGTGACTAACCGAAGTAGCTGTTAATTGGTGTCAGTTCCAACTAAACTCATTACCACCAAGAGCCATGCCATTCCAGGAAATCACTCAAGTTTGCCAACAACCAAGTTGATACAAATCTCTGATCTTCAGTATCCCACAGTGGAATCATTAATGTAATAAATAAGTAATTGGCTTCAATTCCAATTCCCTGTAGTTAGATTCATTTTTAGTTATCTCCTTTTAATAAAGGTTGACTGTATAAGTAGGAGTAGATCATATCTTTAGGTTAGTTCCAATTTTTCATAGATAGTTGTTCACCAGATTATGTTTCCAGCAGGAGGAAAACACTTTGTTTTTAGGCATGTACTTTCATCCATTCCTTGGACTATGATTGAATGTAAATGAAGGGGGAATTCTTTTGAAAGATTTAGTTGAGCAAAGAGGATCATCTCCAGTTGGGAAAGTAGGGCCAGCTTCCCCATTTTGGAGGAGATCTCTCAGTATTTTCATGTTTGTTCAATCCTATAATGTTTCTGTTTAGTTATTTTTACACTTGTACATGTGATGTGTGTTTTTCTTCTGTGTGATTGCTAGTTAGTTGTAACCTGTAGGATCATTTTATAAGTTCTAAAAACACCAAAAATAGACTTGTTATTTAACATCACTGCCATATTCAGAGTGTTTCATTGTTGTAGTTAACAGTGGAGGCAGTTTATCTTTATTTACCTTTCTAGCAAGTGTGTTTATTTTCTAGCAAGATAGAATAGTTTCTTTCACTGCAAGTGTGTTTGTTTCCAACAAGTTAGAATAGTTTCTTTCACTACAATTGTGTTTATTTCCAACAAGTTAGAATAGTTTCTTTTACTGCAAGTGTGTTTATTTCTAGCAAAGTGTGTTTATTTTCTAGTAAGCTAGAATAGTTCCTTTCAAAGTATGTGTGTTTATTTCCAATCAAATAGATAGATTTCCATTTCTATATGAACTTTCATTTCAACAAGATCAACGAACCAAGTTCCATCCATGAACCATTCAAACAAATCCCCCATACCAAAGAGTCTTATTATAGATTGCTCCAGACACCTCCAGATTGATAAAATTAAATGATGATGCATTAACGAACACTACTTTGACCCTCATCATTTTTAGCGCCATTGCTGGGGAAAATCTACAAATTATTGTAGGTTTAAGGTGTTGATAAGACTTTCAATCCATTAGTTTCTGAGAAGACCTAGGGATGCCTTAGGACGATTCATCGAGCAAACTATAGATAATACATCTCTAGAATCTCATTTAGAAGAACCTCCAAATCATCTGATCAACCAAGCATCACCTATACTATTAGAGTCTCCCAATTCATCTGCTACATCTTGTTACCCCAAAAATTTAAACCCAAAATTTTCACGCTTAAGGATTGATACAATCATTGCTTTGCTCCAGTCTAGTCATTTTCTGTTCCAAAAATTCTAAAGTATTGGAAACTTCTCTATAAGTCTCTGTCATCGGGTGGTTTTTAATTTCATGAATCTTTTATTTACCTGAATTATGTTCTTAAGTTCTTGAAATGGCCAACTTCCTGACTTCTCCTTTGTGTTGGGGAAGTTCAAAGCCCATTGTCAGAAATTTTCATGTCTTGTGAACTCCTTCAAAGTTATGAATTTGCTCTGACCGCCGACTAGTCAGCATCTTCGCGGTGCCCGTTTTCCAAGGTATCACCAACCTGTCAGTTTGCTCGTGTGATATACGATGAGAATGTCTTTTCAGAAGCTACGAAATGCAAGTTCAAATCTTGAGACTTGTTCCCAAGATACAAAATTAATGATGCATTAATGACAAGTGTAATGAAGCTCATTAAGATGGTGGCACATGTTAATAAGTTGGAAAGACATCATTACCCACTGACGTAATTAAGTAAAGGTGGCGGTGCTCTCTATGTTTAATTTTCTTGCCAGCCAAGCTATTTTTTAGAATGGGACTTCCAACAAATAATGAAATCTAGGATGATGAACCTATGCCTATTCTGCAACCTAATTTACAATGGCCTGAGGAGGAGCAGATCGATATCATCTCTCAGCTACACATAGTCGCTTGGAAGGAGAAAACCAACTATGCTAAATACCGCAAGACAATTGACATTCTAGAGGAAGAAGAAGAGCACGCTAAACTACGCCAGCTTTTTATGGAGATACGCCTAGAATTGGGGGAAGATTAATGCCACTTGTCTTGCATATTTGAAGTCTTTTTGTATTTGGAGATGATTACTACAATTTTGATATGATGTAACCGTTTCCATTTTGAGAAGTCACTTTCTTGATTACAATTACTCAAAAAGGACCGTTTTTGAATAGTTATAATTTTTGGGAAGTTATATAAGGGGAAGGGATTTCAAAGGAAAGCATCTTTTTCCAGAGCTATCTATGAATAGGGGAAGGAGAGAAATTTTAGTTTACTTTTCAGTTATACTTTCTTTCTAGCATAGCTTATGTATCTAGAAGTTCTGTAAAGACTTTGAGATTTTTTATGTTGAGGAAATGAAGAATTATTTACAGAACTTTGTGTCTCTAAGTATCTTCTATGATTGCAATTGTTCTTATGCCGATTAGTAATCTTTTTTCAATATTGCTTCTTATATGTTGGTTTGTGTTAAGAAGTGTAGACACCCAAATTTGTCCCAAATTTGTGTATTTCTTGCAACACCTTGTTAAAACATTATCCTAGACATCATATAGCATTTTGTCCTAAATCCCACTCTTAATCCCATTTATCCATTAGCCAATTAATTAAATAAATTTTATTTATTTAATTAAAATCTCATTTTAATCCCATCCTAATCCCACTTTCCAATTAATTAAATAAATTTTATTTATTTTAATTAATTTCCCAATCATATCCTAATCCCACTATCCAATTAATTAAATAAATTTTATTTATTTAATTAATATCCAACTCATATCCCAACTAATTCAAATATTTTATTTGAATTAAGTTCTCACATTTCATTATAAGCCGACATTCCAATTAATTAAATAAATTTTATTTATTTAATTAATTTATGTTATCATTTAGCCGACATGTGTGCCTCTTTCATTTAAAAAGATAAGTGGTATTACAGCCCTTTATTTAATATCTTTTATATGTAATACTTTTTATGTACACAAGCACACATGAGCCCTATTCTCCTTGACACTTGTCAAATGACTACAACTCCCTTGAAGAGTGGAATAACTAATCAATCCTAGCCATCCACATCAATCAATTAGCTTTTTAATCTCAACCATCCATTTGAACCAAGCCTTTCCTATAAATCAAACCCCTCATAAGCCATTAGCATGCATTGAGCCTCAAGTACCCTTATTCTGCCAGATTTTCTAAAATGTATTGATCCTCAAGTATCCACATGTTGTCAAAATATCATTAGAGCCTTTGCATCCTTCATCTATCATTCATTCTATTATCTTCATCTTAATTTTATGCTACAGAAGTGAGCACTCAACATTCCTCCAACAATAATCCTTCAAAATCTTGCATGCTCATGCGAGGTGGAGAAGAGCAATGGAGATAAATCAAGCATAGTGTGGAGATCGGTTGGCATTTACATTTGTTATTTTGATTTTTATGTTGTCTTGTGCTTCATTGTGCATTGCTAGGATTTTTATCATTGTTGTTTATTTATTTGCCCTGATTTGCAATTTTACCCTAACTACATTTGGCACGCCCGGTGGGACTCACTTCGCTTGATCTTTTTTGCAAGTTTTTGTAGTAAAAATTTGCATTCATATAACCCCCATTGCTGAGTTTTGCAGGTTTAATTAACTTTTTGTTGCAGATCTGCTACTTTTTGGACAAAACCCTAAGTTTTAAAGATTTTATCATATCTTCCAAACGGCTATGAATTTTTTTACAAAATTTTAGCCAACGTTTGTCCATGATATAAGGAAGCTACAACAAAAAAAATTTGGGTTTATTGTGATTTTTGCGGAATTTATCACATTTTTATGTGCTTTCATAAAATTGCAATTCTATGCGCAAATCAATGATTTTTTTAGAAATTTTTACATTTCTGGAAAGCTCTCAAAATTATAATGGGGGTCTATGTTTTACAGATTTAATTTGGAGGTCGTTTACAATGCAAAACAATTAGATTTTTTCTGACTATACTATTTTCATAAATCCACATTTCTGGGCGCAAAACAGGGAATTTTTTTGATTTCTTTACATTTTCAAAAAGCTCTCTAAAAATTAATAGGGGTCTCTTCTTTGATTTTTTAATTTTCAAATCAAAAATGTATCGAAATAATAAAATCTAATTCGGCTATGCATCTGAAATTACAATTTTCCTTGCCTGATGAGCCTATTTTTTATGTCTGCATTATAATATTATTTTTTTTATGTTGTAGGTGATCATAAGGAGTTGAAGCACCATTGACATCAACATCTATAGCAATTTGGATAGCGAATTAACCAGGTGCAATCATTTCATTTCTCATCTTCTAATCATTGTTTGCAAACACATTTGGATGTTGGGCATAAAATGAACAATTGTTTGCAAATTCACATCAAAACATTGGGCTAAAACAAACCATTGTCTTTCATCACATTTAGATTTGGGCTTTAAAACAAACAAGTGCTTGCATTGTCTTCCACACATTGAACTTCTAAGGTTAATGAACTCTATGCAAGTGTGACCAAGTAAATGTGTATGCTCTCTCCTTGCGTCCCAACACGAACTTGGAGATCAAAAACATTTACTTGTGTTGCTTTTGTTTAGCCTTAGAGAGGCCTACCTTGGTATCCACCCAAGGGAATGACCTCAAGTGGTACTTTCATCTGGTCCACTATAAAAATTAGAGGATAAGGCGAAAGCCAAGTCTAACCGGTATTAGCGCTCACCATACAGTGCTAACTCGAAAGGAGGTGTACCTTTGTGTATATTAAAACTCCTAGTAGGGTTAGTTAAAGTCTTAAGTGGCTTGCTGGATGCTCGTGGGGTGCCGGTCCCCCAGATTTTCACTAGAACCTCCTTGTGATAGTGGCCTTGCCCTGACTAGGACTTGTTGAATTGTCTTCATGTGCTTGCTTAACTATCATCACATTCTTCCAAACTAAAACTTGCTTATGTGTCTTGCGTGAGTGATTCATATGTGTATATGCATAATCATTTGTTTGAATATTCCCAGATCAAGCTCTAAACACCCAAACATATAAAGATAAGTCATCCTACACATTCTTCCAATAACATTCAAACCCAATCACTTTCATCCCAAACATAGCCAAATCATCCAAACAAGCCACATTATCATCCAAATCCCTAAACAAGCACTTGTTTAAAGGACTTAAGACATACACTTGGGTGACAACATGTCTACACTAGAGGACCTAGAAATCAAATTCCAAAGATTCCTCCAAAATCTTTATCAAGGATCACAACCCCTAAACCAAGATGCCATTGAAATATTACAATTCTTCATCCAAAGAGCTCAACCCCATGCAAGCCAATCACCTCAACTGCAATACTTCATAACCCAAGTCCAACACCTTTTAACCACTAGTCAAGCTCAACAAGTACAGCAATCCTTAGGCATTCACTATCAACCTAATCCATCTAGTCACATGTCATATCCATCCACTTCCTATCAACTTAATCCACCTATCCACCAAATCAATGCCACATCAACCTATCAACCTCCACCTCAAGCTTATCCAATCCCTCATGCCACCGTGCCAATGCACTACCAAGCCCATCCACAAGGCAATCAAGTGATATTACAAGAACAACATCCAAGTCCCAATAGCTCTTTGTACATAAATCAAGTAAGTCTAAGTACACCTTTTCAACAAGACCACCAAGCACCATTGATAGATCTAAATCCACCTTTCCAACAGGAATCATATCCAAATCCCAATGGCCCCTTGTACATAAATCAAATTAGTCCAAGTTATCCTATGCAAGACTTAATTACCTTTGACAAGAGAGATACCGATCTAGAGTGGCCTTCATCATCTAATCACCCACCAACACATGAGCCAACTAATCCTATCCCAACACCACTATGTGATCCCATTCGTAGTCCATTAATCCCTCCATCTTCCAAATCACCAAGCCCTTCATTACCTTCATCACCATGTCATTCTAATCCTTCACTAAAGGATGCGGCTAAGATAGTTTTACAAAGAATGCTTGAACAAAAACTCATTGAACTTCCTAAAGTCAAACCATGTGAAGAAAGTCCATATGATGAACATGATTATTGTGCATACCATAGGATCAAAGGCCATAATACAAATCAATGCCCAATATTTGTCTCAATTGTTTACAAGGTGTACCTACCTATAATGGGAAAACATGCCACATCATCCCAATCCTATGTATCATCCCCGTTTAATCCTAATCCATCCAATCCAATTAGCCCCCAGCCTAATCCTGGTCCTAAGCCTGCAACATCATCCGCTATTATTGCTCATCCATTATATTTCCCATCCACTCATACCCTTGCGAAGGATGTGATCCATTGGCTACTAGCAAGGAATAAACTACCTCTATGTCAAACACCCATTCATGAGCCTACCAAAGAACTTCCAAAGGTCATGTCCAATCCTATAATCCCATCATGTGGTCCACCTATCCTTGAGCCTATCCAAGAGTCCTTAATTAACATTCTTAGCCCTTCAAGCCCATCATGTGACCTACAAGCCATCAAGCCTATTCAAGAGTCTCCTATTATGAATCCAAGTCAAGAGTCATCATGTTCTCATGTTGTTGACCAAGAGCCTATCCAAGAGCCTTCCACTTCCATTCAAGCAACCCAAGAGGTATGTCAAAGGTTTAATCTGAAGCATGTGGAAACATTAAGCCCTAGTCCAAATCAAGATCAAAATACTTTCATACAACCCATCCATACATCATTATCCTTTTCCTCTATCCATATCTTAACTTCTTTGAAATGATGTTATTCGACACAAAGCTCATCATCTTGAACATCATCTCAAAGAGGGGCAAAATGTAGACACCCAAATTTGTCCCAAATTTGTGTATGTCTTGCAACACCTTGTTAAAACATTATCCTAGACATCATGTAGCATTTTGTGCTAAATCCCACTCTTAATCCCATTTATCCATTAGCCAATTAACTAAATAAATTTTATTTATTTAATTAAAATCTCATTTTAATCCCATCCTAATCCCACTTTCCAATTAATTAAATAAATTTTATTTATTTTAATTAATTTCCCAATCATATCCTAATCCCACTATCCAATTAATTAAATAAATTTTATTTATTTAATTAATATCCAACTCATATCCCAACTAATTCAAATATTTTATTTGAATTAAGTTCTCACATTTTATTATAAGCCGACATTCTAATTAATTAAATAAATTTTATTTATTTAATTAATTTATGTTATCATTTAGCCGACATGTGTGCCTCTTTCATTTAAAAAGATAAGTGGTACTACAACCCTTTATTTAATATCTTTTATATGTAGTACTTTTTATGTACACAAGCACACATGAGCCCTATTCTCCTTGACACTTGTCAAATGACTACAACTCCCTTGAAGAGTGGAATAACTAATCAATCCTAGCCATCCACATCAATCAATTAGCTTTTTAATCTCAACCATCCATTTGAACCAAGCCTTTCCTATAAATCAAACCCCTCATAAGCCATTAGCATGCATTGAGCCTCAAGTACCCTTATTCTGCCAGATTTTCTAAAATGCATTGATCCTCAAGTATCCACATGCTGTCAAAATATCATTAGAGCCTTTGCATCCTTCATCTATCATTCATTCTATCATCTTCATCTTAATGTTATGCTGCAGAAGTGAGCACTCAACATTCCTCCAACAATAATCCTTCAAAATCTTGCATGCTCATGCGAGGTGGAGAAGAGCAATGGAGATAAATCAAGCATAGTGTGGAGATCGGTTTGCGTTTATATTTGTTATTTTAATTTTCATGTTGTCTCTTGCTTCATTGTGCATTGCTAGGGTTTTTATCATTGTTGTTTATTTATTTGCCCTGATTTGCAATTTTACCCTGATTATAGTTGTGTCTTCAAATTAATTTACCTTTGTTAATGAATGTGGGGTAGATGGGCTGTGTATTGTTTATCTACATTCATTTCTTTCTTAAGTTGGTCATGCACATCTATTTCATGGTGATGGGCAGATGTTAATACGCCTTTCCTACTTTCTGGTTAAAAGCATACCCCTTTATCCTTATTCATTGAATATTTTAAGAGGGAGTTGTACCTCTAAAATTTAGAGGAAAGTTATCAACCCAATGATAACTTCTCCAACTGTTAGTGTTGTTTGTCCTTTCTGGGCATTCTGAGTCATTTTCTGTATTTATTTCTGAAAGACAAATCTGTTCACCAACAAATTTTTGCCGACTCTGCTGGGGAATTCAAAATTGAATATTAGTGCCATTTGTTTTCCCAGAAATTTGAAGGTGCCTGCCCGTGGATGGAGGTTGGTGGCTGTGTAAGATGAATGTATCTGAAAACTTTCTATTTGATGAACACTAATGCTTTCAGATTTACATTATGGTTTTGGTTTCTTCCCAGCCATGGGGAAATCATTTTGGGCCTCTTTCCTTGCCGGTTTATTCATCATTGCCTGAAAGATCAAGAAAGCATTTCCCAAAGTTTAGTGGAGAAGATTCTCAAGATGCTGAAGATCGCATTCTTGCATTTATCTACCTCTTCAAATTCTTCAGCATCATCTTCTTTTTCTGATTCACTATCTTCCACTTCTCTTCTTTTGTTTGTCTCCAAGGCTACAAGCCTGGCTTGAAGTGCTTCAGTAAGCTCTTTCATCTTCCTCATCTCCTTAGCATGTTTTTCCTTCATCTCTTGCAACTCTCTAGCAGTACCATTTCCTTTCAGAGACATCTTGTCAACCTCTCAATCCTTCTACTTCTACCTTCTCAGTGACAGAATCAACACACAACAGCCCAAATCTTTTATTGAGCTTTGATACCACTATGATGCAAAGCTGCTTGTGGAAGTGCGTGAAACCCACTTAGGAAATAAACTAGAGTTTAATTACTCCTATCGGCAAAAATTACCATTATTGGCATCCATCCTTTAACTTTATTTCGATGTCACAGTCTTCCCAGACACATTCGGCTTTGACAGTCAAAATGAGCCAAACTGACACAGTGGTTGAACCTTCGAACCACTTGAACCCTTGAACCAAAACTATCAGTTCAATCCCTTAGTGTAAAATCTCTATCAGCAACCCCCAGTTGTACAGTTGAACCGCAGGAACCCATCAGCTTTACTGGACAGGTGCACCCACTGAACACTCGCTGCTCACTGAACCCTTGAACCGTTGAACCATTGAACTGGTTCAACCATCAGTTCAACTATCACTAACTCTTAGCTTTATTAACGGCCACTTAACTTCTTCAGCCCGTGTGCTGCTTACACTGACGAACCCCATTGAACCTTGAACCGTTGAACCGGTTCAAAGGTTCAACAAAAAGTTTTTTCCTCCACACTTAAACATGCTGATGGTGATTTTGTTCCTTCAGCTATGCTAAACTCGCAGAACCTTTTGAACCTTTGAAAATTGGTTCAAACACAGGAAGTCTAACACTTCCACTTCACTGACAGACTTTCTTAAACCCCTTGTGATCACACAGATCGATTTCTCCCGCGATCGAGCAAATTTCTCAACTCACCAACCTAGCACATGCGGATGCTAGGGTTCATCTCAGTCTGCTGCAATCGATCCTGCATGCCCAAAAATGAACAAACAAAAACATAAACAAAACTAATCTACTATTTACAGCCATTCCACCAATTGCAAAGAAATCAACTGGTGGAATGGGCTAAGTTCCCATATCGACCGCAAATCGGGAAATCGATTCCACCAGAAAATCAAAAGTCAGAAAATTAGCACAGCAGGATCTTATTTTTATTGCTCTCAGAAATGCATACAAATAACTGATTTCACAGTACAACTATTGCTCCCTATCTCTCTGTCTCTATGTCTATGTATCTATATCCTCAAATCGATCTAAGCTGGGGTATTTAACTACCCTTAGCCGGTAGTATAGACTTAGATTCCCAGTGGTTGGGAGACAATTCCAAGTGGTTGGGAGCTAACAACCTCAACAACCTCTAACAAACTAACAACCTTGTCATCTACCGATTGACAAGTGTCTCTATAATAACATAAATGGTCAAACAAACCCTATTACATTAAATGCCCATTTAGGACCTTATTAAAAACATAAAAATAAGCATAAAATAGTTAAATGCCTCATGGAGGCCATTGTTGATTGGGTGCTCCTGCACCATACACCCCAATTTGAAAAGAACTCATGCCCCATGAGTTAGGTCTTTGTTTCACTCCAACTGCACACTCTGTTGCCTCATATCTATTCCATGATTTCTAGACTGCAACTTGCTGCCATGGAATCAAATACTCATGCCTAATATTGTAGGCTCTTCTCACACCTTGCTGATCATTCATCATCTCTATCTGAACATGGACAGGGGAAACCTCATTTACTACTACGGCAAAATGAGTTTGCTTTTCAACTCTTAGAGGGCAAACAATAGTCCCTACTATGACTGCATCCCTATCATTCCAATCAACCTGTGGCTATGTACAAACCTGCTTCTGGATCTTCTACTAATCCACCTGATCTCTGTCAGTCATAACTGAAATCTTCTCCAAACTCTAACCTCCTTTCCTTGAGATATCCTCAACTGCCTTTGACTCTGCTGTAGGCATCTTCACAAACTCTTTCTTACCTACCAAAATAATCTTACCTGTCTTCTTTGCTTCAGCATCCTCTGTAATGGTGCCAATAGAATAGTTCTCCCATCCTTCTTGATGGTGTAAGTATTAGCATACCCATCATACAATGCTCTCCTATCAAATTGCCATGGCCTACCCAGAAGTAGGTGACAACACTCCATGGGCAATATGTCACATATGACCCTATCTTGATTTTCTCCAATCTAAAAATCAACATATGCCTGTTCATATACCCAAAGTGATTGACTCTCACTTACCCAAGATGCTTTATAAGGATTTTGATGTGGAATCCTTTCCAGTTTCAGTTTATCCACCATTTCCTGAGATACCATATTATCTATAGAACTAGAATCTATTAATACCTTGCATATTTTGCCTTTGCTTTTACAATTGGTCCTGAAAAGTGCTCTCCTTTGTATCATCTCCTTGGATGTCATCAGGATTGTTCTCCTTAACATCAATGCTTCTCTTGTCTCAGGATACACATAATTTGTAGTAGTGTTTGAGCTTGTCCCACCTTGATCATCAGATTCTTGGACCAGATTTGTCCTCCTTTCTCCCACTGAACTTGTTGTTTTTTCTGGACATTTAAATGCTAGGTGACCATATTCACCACAAGTGTAACACTTTCCTGAGAATGTATTGGAACCTCTTCCATTTTTAAACCTGCCTCTTTTGCCTTTCCATCCACCTCTGAAATTAGATTGTTCTTGTCCTTTACCAGCCTCTTCTTGATTCTCATTTGCTTTCCTTGTTGTAGGAGATGATCCTCTCCCTCTGGTATTGTTGCATCTTCCTCTCATGGACTTATCCTATCTCCTTTTCATCTTTTCCTCAATCCTGATTGCCATTTGATAGCATTCTTCCACACTCCTAGGGTTAGCCAAAACTAATTCATCCTGTATATTCAATCTCAAACCAACTAAATATCTAGCAACCTTTTCAACCTCATTCTCATGATGACCAGACCTCATACTCAACTTGTAAAATTCCTCAGTATATGCCTTCACATCCATTTCTTTTTGTCTTAAAAATTGCAGCTTCTTAAACATCTGAATTTCATAATCCTGGGGTAAAAATTTACCTTTGATCCTTGCTACCATCTTGTCCCATGAAGAAATCTTTGACTTACCTTGCTTTCTTCTCTAAGATTGTACATAATCCCACTATACCAAAGCATGACTTGTCAATTTGGTCTTGGCAATCTTTACCTTCTGCTCCTCCGGAACTTCCTCACATTCAAAGTGATTATCCAATGCAGCAATCCAATCAAGTAACTCTTCCTCATTCAAACTTCTAGTATACTTTGGAACATCAATCTTTACCTTAGGTTTGTCATTTTGAACTGCCCCTAACAATTTTGCAAACCTCTAATCTTTAGCATTCAATTCTTCATCTACCTCTTCAAATTCTTCAGCATCATCTTCTTTTTCTGATTCACTATCTTCCACTTCTCTTCTTTTGTTTGTCTCCAAGGCTGCAAGCCTAGCTTGAAGTGCTTCAGCAAGCTCTTTCATCTTCCTCATCTCCTTAGCATGTTTTTCCTTCATCTCCTGCAACTCTCTGGCAGTACCATTTCCTTTCAGAGGCATCTTGTCAACCTCTCAATCCTTCTACTTCTACCTTCTCAGTGACAGAATCAACACACAACAGCCCAAATCTTTTGTTGAGCTCTGATACAACTATGATGCAGAGCTACTTGTGGAAGTGCGTGAAACCCACTCAGGAAATAAATTAGAGTTTAATTACTCCTATCAGCAAAAATTACCGTTATCGGCATCCATCCTTTAACTTTATTTCGATGCCACAATCTTCCCAGACACATTCATCTTTAAGAGTCAAAATGAGTTGAACTGACACAGTGGTTGAACCTTTGAACCACTTGAACCCTTGAACCAAAACTATCGGTTCAATCCCTTAGCGTAAAATCTCTATTGGCAACCCCCAGTTGTACAGTTGAACTACAAGAAACCATCAGCTTTACTGAACAGACGCGCCCACTAAACACTCGCTGCTCACTGAACCCTTGAACCGCTGAACCATTGAACTGGTTCAACCATCGGTTCAACTATCGCTAACTCCTAGCGTTATTAATGACCACTTAACTTCTTCGGCCCATCTGCTGCTTACACTAACAAACCGCATTGAACCTTGAACCATTGAACCAGTTCGAAGGTTCAACAAAAAGCTTTCCTCCACAGTTAAACATGTCGATGGTGATTTTCTTCCTTTGGCTGCACTAAACTTGCGGAACCTTTTGAACCTTTGAAAATTGGTTCAAACACAGGAAGTCTAACACTTCCACTTTGCCGACAGACTTTCTCAAAACCCTCGTGATCACACAGATTGATTTCTCCCACAATCGAGCAAATTTCTCAACTCGCCAACCTAGCACATGCGGATGCTAGGGTTCATCTCAGTCTACTGCAATCGATCCCGCATGCCTAAAAATGAACAAATAAAAATAGAAACAAAACTAATCTACTATTTACAGCCATTCCACTGATTATGAAGAAATGAACTGGTGGAATGGGCTAAGTTTCCATATCGACCGCAAACCAGGAAATTGATTCCACCAGAAAATTGAAAGTCAGAAAATTAGCATAGCAGGATCTTATTTTTATTGCTCTCAGAAATGCATACAAATAACTGATTTCACAGTACAACTACTGCTCCCTATCTTTCTATCTTTGTGTCTATGTATCTATATCCTCAAATCGATCTGAGTTGGGGTATTTAACTACCCTCAACCGGTAGTACAGACTTGGATTCCCAGCTGCTGGGAGACAATTCCAAGCAGCTGGGAGCTAACAACCTCAACAACCTCTAAGAAACTAACAACCTTGTCATCTACCGATTGACAAGTGTCTCTACAATAACAGAAATGGTCAAACATACCTTATTACATTAAATGTCTATTTAGGACCTTATTAAGAACATAAAAATAAGCATAAAATAGTTAAATGCCTCATGGAGGCCACTGTTGATTGGGTGCTCCTGCACCACTATTCATTTGCACACTTGTCCTTAGTTGATTGGTCTTTGAGAGCTTAGGAGAGTATGGGAGCTAGAGTAGCCGATAGAGAGATGGATATTCCGTGCGAGGAGCACCGGTTTGAGTGAGTTGGATGATTCAATCGGCCAGCTGAGGCAGGACCACCAGTATGTAGGTCATCAAAACTCGCTAAAAGTCATTTATTAGGTCAATAAATGCTTAGGAAAAAAATCTAGGACAAATGCGCCGAACTACTGTTTGGCGCATAAACACCCCAAAATGGCACATATGTTGCAAAGTCGAGCATCTGATAGATCTTATGATGCATATGATAGTTTGGCACATATAGGCTGGGATTTGGCACATCCATTGTGGAACAGTGCATATGACACAAGAAGTGGCGCATGTGCCAGAATGGCGCATACACGTCAAGGATTGGCGCATTCACGGTGAAGCGGTACATATGATATGGATCAGTGCATTTGCCACCTAGATCGGTGTATTTGCACTAGGAAAATCAGTTGACTTAACGAAATTAACCAAATTGGCATCTTGATCGATGCATCAATTGATAAGCGATCTCTGAGATTGCTGAGAATCTAGTCAAGAGATGATATGTTGTTTTGATTAATTTGATGTGTTAAGTCAATGATAGGATAGTTTTGATTGCTTTGAGTAGGTTTGTTTAGATATGGATTTCTTTGACACTATGCTTTGCTTGGTTGTAGGAGGATATCTGGGATACCCTGATGTCACGAGAGCAGTTCCCTTTGTCGTTGTTCCAGTGGTATATGTTGACAGAGATTGACCGCGAGGCTCTTGGTGCTATGGGTCTGTATTACATTTGCTTCATGCCTAAGGTTCGTGTGAACCACGGTATGTTGACTGCAGTGGTGGAGCGATTCCATAGTGAGGATGGTACATTCCATCTACCGACCAGGGAGATGGCAATCACTCTAGAGGACATGTACAGGATTCTGTACCTCCCTATTCAGGGAGAGTTGGTAGATTATGAGTCACAGCATGACGCTGGATTGGCTGAGTGTAGACGGGTGTTTGATGACCCTGAGTTGGTTGAGCAGGTGATTTCGTGGTAGGACATTCATGACTGCTATGACTACTTCCTGGGGCTAGTGGCGAGACTGATTGGTGGCATAGTATGCTCCGATAGGATGTCACACAGGTTTTTGATTGGCTAGGGGAGGGTGTTAGAGAGTATGATTACTAATGGGACTCGGTATGCATGGGGTGTGTGTGTGCTAGCACACTTATACAAGGATATGCACCAGGTAGTGTATCACAGAGGGGCTAGTTTGTCAGCGGGTGTGTCTCTTTTACAGTTTTGGTTATGGGAGCACATAGCCATCACACGGCTGATATGCCTTTTCCATAGGCAGAGAGGTGACCCCTATAGCTATGGGTATGTAGGTGTGATTTCCCAACACAAGCTAGGGAAGTGCGAGTACTAGAGACACACATTTGATAACTTGGATCTAGTTATTTGGCGCCCTTACCTAGACTGTGAGGTATGGGATGATGAGGCAGACGAGCTTCCGTACTACTTCTGGACTCGGTGGCTCATTAGCAGGATGAGATACATACTGGAGTGATAGATTTTGAGTAGAGTGCAGAGGCAATTTGGCAGAGTGCAGGGCAAGCCATAGGGGTAGGCATGATTCACGAGGACCCATGCGGAGATATATAGGTGGGGTCCCGTGGCATCATATGAGGAGGCCTTAGAAGACTTTCGACAGATCCCCTACCCAGCACAGCCCATGAGGATGGATATAGTAAATACGGGTATGACACCCAACTATGAGGAGTGGTTTGCCGCTCATCCATTTCCCAGATATTTGGGACCTAGAGAGTTGGCTCCTTGTATAGACGAGGAGGATTCAGATGATGAGGGTGGAGCTGGCGGGAGGAGGAGGCGACAGAGGAGGGGGAGAGGAGGTCAGGGAGATGATGGAGGTGAAGGAGGAGATGGAGGACGAGGTGGTAGACTGAGACAAAGGAGGAGGTCTGGGGAGGGACCCTTGGTTCAACAGGCAGTTGCGCAGCCATGGGCTGCAGGGTAGGTGCAGGCACAACAGGTGGCACCGTAGAGGTAGATGTCACCACTACAACAGGTGGCACAATAGTAGGTGTAGGGACAGGTGCTAGCTCAGTAGGTGGCATAGGGACAGGGATAGGCAGGGCAGGCTCCACAACCTGACTTACAATAGTAGGCCATTGTGACATTACAGGGTCAGATTAGGTAGCTGAGGGCCCATCTGAGAGCAACAGAGTCGTGGCGAGATGCAGATGCAGGATGGATATCAGAGATATCCAGAGAGAGATACAGCCTTGGCTAGCGTGTGGGCGATGAGAGTAGAGAGAGATGTAGTCATGGCAGCTATGGGTATAGATGGTACTTCTAGTTTTTTGGTTTCACATGTGCAGCAGGTACAGACACAGCTGGCCCAGGTATAGGGTGAGCTTGCCAAAGCATAGGCTCAGGCTCAGTATTACAAGGGATTATATCACGGGGCAGTGGCAGTAGACCAGCGTGCACCTAGCTTCAGGAGCCAGTCTAGGGCATCACAGAGGGCAAGTGGATCCCGATCTGTGGCATCAGTGAGAGGTCCCCAGCAGTCAGGGGGAGACAAAGGAGAGGGCAGCATAGGGAGCAGTGCTCCACGGTAGCAGGGTTAGCTAGACTTGGATACTTGTACCAGTTTTTGATTTGATGTATACATTTTTAATGGTTGAGATAGCCTGTATATGTATTATTTTTGCCCCGAGACATGTATCAGTGTCTTGTTGTACTTTGTATACATTTCATGACATGACTCTGAGATATGGGTAGATATTTTGATATGTTGCACATTTGGACATGTTTTATGCTTATATGATGATGCAGTTATGGATGTTCTACATGCATATGTTCTATGTTTATATGCTATGGATGCAATCTATCTTATGATGCTTTGTATATGTGATGCATACTAGATGGATGTAAATGATTTGATATGTAATGCAGATGTGTCATGTTATTGATATGTTTATGCAGCTCTTATATGTATTTGTCTATGTTTTTTAATTTTGGTAAGATATATGGATGTACATGTATGTGGATGACCTAATGCACTTGTCATGTATGCAACTAATGTAATCATGTGAATGACTATCTTATGTGATATGATATGCTATCTATGCTATGTTTTTGATATGGCCAAATGTACTCAATCGACATACAGATGATATAGATAGGAGGAAGAGAAGAAATGAAGAAATACAGGCTTTCATTTGATACATTGTAGGATTTTCTTTATTGCATGGTTGATATGGACTTTTGAATATGGGATGGATGTGGATTGTCATCTTGATATTGCAAGTATTTTTCTTTCATCATTGGGCACTTTTTGTTTCTTTTCTCTTTTTGAAATGTTGTAAGGAAATACAAGCATCTAGGTATAATTAAACCGAGATGACCTGAGTATTCCTTACATGGATTTTGATATAGCAAGTTGATACAAGCATCTAGTCAAACTTGAATCTAGATGACCTGAGCACTTCTTGCGTTTCAACAGACAAGGATTGCCCTTTTTCATGTTCAGACCTCTGAAGTCCTCAATGATCTTTTTCTAATCATGTCGTTAGACAAAAGTCATCACATTACTAAAGTTTGATCCACAAACAACAGACAAAGAAAAAGATTATCATCTCTAGCTTTTGGCATCCTTGAGTAGCATAGGAAGACATAATGACAAAAATCCAAGACCTTGTAAGTTAACCTGTTCACAACACATTCTTGCATTAGATGTGTCTTTTTGCCATAATTGATATAGAGTCAGTTTGAGTATTTCGGTATAGTGCTCTGCTTTGGACAAGTTGATGTTTTGTGTGCCAAGATTTTTGTTTTGGGAGCTTGCTTTGCTGCGCGTGCTTGTCTAGTGAAAGGTATCACAATCCTTTATTGGTATCCTCTTAGAACATGTGGCATTCAAGAATCCAAATCCGCAACCAGGTCAAGGAGTTGCCCCCAGTTCAGACAAGGATCAACTTATTATGGGTGACATGACAACAGACATGGAGAGACAGACCCTAAGGGACTGACCTAGTGCCTCAGGGGCTCATTGCTAAATGGCCTTGCCTACATGACGATGCAGAGGCAACGTAGTTCGGGGTGAACCTGATGGACCTAGGACCTAGGCGATAGCAAAAATGTAGAAATGGCATGGACAGTAGGACAGACGACACTGGATGGAATAGACAGGAAGGAAGGGGAGCGGAGCAGAGCGGAGCCTCGAGGGCGCATTAAGAATGGCCTTGCCTACGTGATAACTTAGAGGCGATGTAGTTTGATATCGATTCAAAGGACTAGTTCAAGATGAACGACATAATGGACACAAGAGAAAGAGATCACAAAAGATGGAGGAAGTGGTTTGTCACAGATAGCACCTGTTTTACCAAGTTTTCACCACTTGCTTTTATTTGCATGAAAGCTAAAAGTACACATGACGCCTGTTTGTCAGGTTTTCATCATGGTACCTATCCTAGGTGCATGTTTTCTAGGTTTTCACCAAAGGACAATTTTTTTTGTTATTTTTTAATTGTTTAAATTTTTTTTTTAATTTTTAATTTTTTTTTGTTTTGTTTTTTTATCATTTTTCCAAATTTTTTGTTATTTTTGACTCCCTTGCATTGGGGTTTAGGTGTAGAACTTATGAAGATGCATGGTGTTGATAGGATCATCAAACAAATCACCTTTAGATGAAGCTAATTGATATGCTCCCAACCCATAGGCTGCAATGATGACATAGGGACCTAGCCAGTTGGGTTCAAACTTGCCTTTCTTTTCTTGATCTTGCTGATTTCTGGGGTTTTCTCTGAGGACTAGATCACCAACTTGGAATACTCAGGGTTTTACCCTGTGGTTGTAGCTTCAGGACATTCGTTGCTGATAAGCTTTTAGGTGGTTAAAGGCCTGTTGCCTTCTCTCTTCGAGCAGCTCTAACTCTTGAAGTTTGGACACTCTATACTCTTCATTAGATATGAGGCCTTTTAATGAAATTTGCAATGATGGGATCTCAACTTCAATGGGCAAGATGACTTCAGATCCGTAGACCAGAGAGTATGGTGTTACACCTGTGGGTGTGCGGATGCTTGTACGGTAGGCCCACACGCAGGATTTAATTGGACATGCCAATCACGGCCGGCATCATTGACAGTTTTCTTTAGGATTTTCAAAATGGTTTTATTTGATGCCTCAACCTGGCCGTTGCCTTGGGGGTAATAGGGGGTTGAAAAGTGGTGCTGGATATGGAATTTGTCACATAGTTCCTTGACATCTTGATTTTTGAAGGGTCATCCATTATCCGTGACAATGGACGAAGGGATACCATAGCGACAAATGATATAGTTCAAGATAAAAGAGGCAATCTGCTTGCCTGTGATATTGGCTAAGGGCACAACTTCAATCCAATTCGTAAAGTACTCGGTGGCAGTGATTATGAATTTATGGCCGCTAGATGAGGAAGGGTGAATCTTGCCCACTAAGTCAAGTCCCCACTGACAGAAAGGCCAAGGAGTTGTTAATGGCTGCAGCTCCTATGCTGGTGCATGTATCAGGTTCCCATGGATTTGGCACTTCTTGCACTTCTTTATAAAATGATAGGAATCTTGTTCCATGGTTGGCCAGTAGTATCCCATATGTATGAGTTTCTTGGCCAGGGTAGGGCCACTAGAGTGGGTCCCGCATATACCGTCGTGCACTTTGTTTAGGGTAGTTTGATATTCCTCACTATCGAGACATTTAAGGAGAGTACCATCAAGACCTTTGTGATATAGGGTATTAGCGACAATGGCATACGAGGATGCCTAACAGATGAAGGTTCATTTTTGGTTACTAGAGAGATCCGGTGGGAGAGTATTCTCTTTAAGATAGGCAAATATTTTTCCATAGAGGGGAAATTCATCTCCAACAATGTGGCAAATGATATGGAGTCAGGGGTGTCATATGCAGGATAGGACACTGGCTCTACCAAGAACTCATAACGTGACTGATTATTCAGAGTATCGAGGAGAGATGCAATCATTGTCATGGCATCTGCAGCTTTGTTCTCAATCCTTGGTATCTGCTCAAAAGAGATCTTGACAAAGTATTCTTTGAAGTCATCTACCATTGGTTTGTAAGGGATTAATTTCTCATCTTTTGTCTAGTAGTTGTCATTTACTTGATTTATGACCAGTTGTGAGTTGCCATATACCTGAAGTTCTTGGATATTCCATTCAACTGCTAGCTTGATGCCAATGACTAGGGCTTCATACTCTGCCATGTTGTTAGTGCAGGGAAATAGTAATCTGTATGATTTAGGAATGGTGTTGCCACTAGGGGTGATCAACAAGATACCTGCTCTCGATCCATGCTGAGTATATGAGCCATCGAAATACATTTTCTAGGTTGTTGTGGTTATGTGAAAGATAGATTCATCTAGAAATTCAAAATTCAAAGGGCTATCATCTGTTAGAGGTGTATCTACCATTTGATCTGCAAGTACTTGGCCTTTTATTGCTTTCCTATCTACATATTCGATGTCAAATTCGCCGAGAAGCATGACCCATTTGGACAATCTACCTGTTAAGGCTACTTTATTGAGTAAGTACTTGAGTGGATCAATTTTTACTACCAGTTTGATGGAATGTGACAATATGTAATGTCTCCACTTTTGTGAGGTGAAGACTACAATGAGACATGCTCTTTCGATTGGTGTGTATTGTAGTTCATACCCAACAAGTGTTTGACTGATATAAGAGATTATTTGTTCTTTCCCTTCATAATTTTACTGTGTGAGGAGAGCTCCCAGAGCTGTTGGTGTGGCCAAGATATACAACAGTAGAGGTTTACCTTGAATCGGTGGCATCAATACAGGTGGTTTCATTAGATATTCTTTTAACTACTGAAATGCCTACTCACATGAATCATTCTATTTGAAAGGGACATTCTTATGTAGGAGGTGGCAAAATGGGTGGCACTTGTCTGCCAATTGAGAAATGAACCTTCTGATAGATTGTAGTTTTCCCTGTAGAGACCTTAGTTGAGTGAGATTCTTAGGAGGCAGCATTTCCATGATGGCCTTCACTTTAGCTGGGTCAACTTTGATTCCATTAGCAGACACTATGTATCCAAGTAGCTTACCTGAGGTAACTCCAAACACACACTTCTTTGGATTGAGGCGTACATTAAACTTTTCCAGTCTTTTCAAGATTTTGTCCAGTACTGCCAGGTGTCCTTCTCTTGTGAGTGATTTTTCCATAATGTCATCAACATAATCTTCTATTATAGTGTGCATCATGTCGTGGAAGATTGTAGTCATAGCTCTCTGATATGTTGCACCGGCATTTTTCAAACCAAATGACATGACACACCAACAATAGGTGCCCCATGGACATGTGAATGCAGTCTTGTGTTGGCCTTCAGGTGCAATTTTTATCTAGTTGTATCTGGAAAAACCATCCATTAGTGACCGCATGGTGTGCCCTGTCGTGAGATCTACAATCATGTCAATGTTTGGTAGGGGAAATCATCTTTCAGACATGCTTTTTTCAAGTCCCTAAAGTTATTATATATTTGGAATCTGCCATCTGGTTTGGTGACTGGTACTATGTTTGAAATCCACTCAAGATAGTCTATTGGTCTGATGAATCTGACATCTAATAGTTTCTTCAGCTCTTCTTTCACCATGAGGGCCACATGTGGGTGCATCTTTCTGAGTTTTTTCTTTACTGGCTTAGCTCCTGGAGCTAAGGATAAGTGGTGCATTATGCGATTCAGATCTAACCCTGGCATGTCTGCATATGTCCAAGAAAAGTTGATTTGTTTTCTCTTGAAGAAGTCAGTGAATGCTGGCTTTTCTTGTGTTGTTAAAGACTATGCCATGTGGATCATTATGGGATTATCACCTATGCTGACATTGATCGGTTCTGCTGGTTCTATCAAGATTGAAGATCTCTCCTGATGTGTAAGATTGGGTAGAGGGTCAAGCCTTCCATCCTTCAGCGCCTCAGAGAGGTTTTCACCATTGGATACATCTATATTTTTACTTTTTTCATGATCTAACACTACCACAGAGCAGTTTTCACCATTAGATCTTTCTTTCATTTTGACATTTTTGGGACTGAAAGGCTTGGCACTCTCTCCAAAATAGGCCTTCTCATTGAGTTCTATAGCATAGCCAGCTCTGTGGTCCCCTGTGGGTATATGATCTCTAAGCTCAATGTAGTCTATGATGGCTTCATCATTCTCAAAGGTATCCAGCTCAAGGGTAGTATCTTGTAAGTCCCAATCTATGAGTTCAAGGTGCACCAAAGGTAAGGGGTCATTGGGTTGGTCCAGTTCGATGGTATTGATGATTAAGATAGAGTTGTTAAAAGCACGGACGAAGTCTACGATGGTACTCTCTATTAGCAGATCCGTCAAGGGGGGTATCATTCTTTCCTCACGACTTTCACTATTGTTATTACGCGAGTTAGACTCTAGTGGTCTAGCCCTTGGACCTTGTCTCTCATTTGCATGGGTTGGGTCATACTCATGGACAACATCGATGCCTTTTTCATTACAAGATAGCTCTGAGAGACTATCCCATTCACATTCATTAGAATCAGTCTCGCTCCTGAGTTGCAGTTGTTGAATTTGATCAACTAGATTACTAGCAGATGTTTCTAGTTGTTTTCCTTTATTCTTATTTGCCCTGTTGGTTCTTGATGTGCCAGTGTATCCTAGTCTTGTGGTGTCTCAGGCTGTCAAGGTATGAGGTTGGATGGGTTTAGTGATACCATCTGTTCTTGAATCAAGTGGACCATGTCCTTCATACCCTATTCTTTGTAGCATTTGGAATCCTTGACCGTATTGTTTAGTTTGTATAGTGTGATGGTCTTGTTGTGTTGATGAACTATCTTCATCCTTGTATAGCCATTGCAGGATATCCTTTTCATCACTCTCATCTTCGAGGTTTCCCCATTTGATAAATAGACCTTTGGTAGTTTTGTTTGCTTTGGGCTTGCATAGAGTAGGTCTTCCATATGATCTTGGAGATAGGGGGAGTTGTTCCAAACATAGGGATTGGGAGATTGTGTACTCACCTAAGCCCTTATCTTTGAGTCTAAGGTTAGGTTGGGAAGCTTTTGATGTGGAAGCAAGTGAAGCTGGGTCGACACGAGATGATGCTGAAGCAGAAGCACGGTTATTAGGAATCACTACTTCAGGTTTAGGATGAATGAAGTTACAATACTAAAATGGATTGGGGTCACCTTGTATGGTGATCTCTTCACCTTCGTAAGGGAACTTGATACATGAGTGGTATGTTGACGACACTACTTTCAGAGCATGTATCCATGGTCTCCCAAGAAGAATGTTGTATGCTATCTCCATATCGAGGACTTGGCAAGCCACATCTTTTACTATAGGTCCCACTCTGATTTGTAAAGTGACAATTCCCTTAGAAGTTCTCTCCTCCTCATCATAGGCTTTGATAGTGATTTTCTTTTTTGGATCTATAGCTTTCTCCAAAAACCCCAATGCAAGGATTAGCTTCAAGGTGCAAATATTCAAACCAGCTCCCCCATCGATTAGGACCCTCTTTATCTTGTGATTGTGAATGAAGGCTTTGATATGAAGAGATGTGTTATGAGGTTGGGTGATTGACATATCATCCTTTTCAGTGAATGATAGGGAGTGAGGTGAGTTTATGTGACCTACCATGGTTTGGAAGTATTCTTCCACAAGGTTTGTTGGAACGGAGGCTTCTGATAAAGCTTTGTCAAGAATGGCCCTATGGGATGGGGATAGATGCAAAAGTTCTAGAATGGAGATATGTACAAGTGTCTTATGGAGTTGATCCAAGATGCTGTACTATTTAGCCGGAGGGGCGGAGGCTCCTCTAAGAGCGACTCTATTACTGCAGGTGGTAACATAACAATCCAAATCTTTGTTTATAGTGATCACATTGATGCATGAATCACCTTCCAAGATGTGGTTAACAACATAGTCAAAGGTGACATTTGTGTAATTGGCATTGTTATTTCCACTGTTGTTTTGGTTGGAAGGTCATCCCTGCTTATAGTTGGGAAGAGGATCCTTGAATGCTCGGTGATCATTATTACAGGTATGCCCATCAAGTGACACTTTGTTTTGCTCAATCAAATCTTGGATAGTGTGTTTGAGTGCAATGTAGTCATTAGTTTTGTACCCCTTGTTTCGGTGGTACTCACAAAAATCGTTGTAGTTTGACCAAGGAGGTTTGACTTTTGGTTCATATTCCTGCACTATTGGAAGTGTTATGATCTTACTTGTGATTAACTTTCATAGGGCAGTTTCCAATGATTCTCCCAAAGGTGTGAATTTTCTCCTAGGTTAAAAATTTGTAAACCGTGATTCAGTGTTTCTTGGTTTGTTTTGTGGGGGGTTACTTTGAGGAGTCGATAAGTTGAAGATTGGTTGCTTTGGTGATGCATTCTTGGTATCTACCACCCCATCATTCACAATGTTTTTATTCTTCATCTAGAATCTTGGTTTATCTACGTTGGTGTTGGTACTAGGAGTGTCCTTATAGAGCTTTAATTAACCTTTGGCGATTAAAGCTTTTTCAATGATTAGACCCATCTCAATAAGCTTGCTAAAGGAAGTAGGACATTGGACTTGTATCTGATAGCTTAGGTCAGTTTGTAAGTTATGGACAAACATTTCCAACATTTGTTTTTTAGGCATTTGATGTGGGCACTTACTTGCCAGCTGTCTCCATCTTTGTAGGAAGGTGGCGAAAGATTCTCCACCTTTTTTCTTGGTGTTACAAAGATCTAAGATTGAGGTGTCATGCTCAATATTATAGGAGAAGTGTGACAAATTTGTCCACAAGTTCGTTAAATGTTCTAATGCCAGGTGGTAGTCTAGAAAACCACTCCATGGCTTGTCCTCCCAAGCTTCATGGAAATAGTCACATAAGATAAGTATCATTGTGGGTGACTTCAAGACAAGTAGCATTGAACTCTCTAATGTGGTCCCTTGGATCACCCTTTCCTCGATATTTATCAAATTTTGGCACTTCAAATTTTGAGGGAAAAGGTATCATGATCAAGGTTCTATCAAAAGGATATGGTGAAATATCCTCTAGGGAGTAATGCTTAGTTGATGCTCCTGTTTGCATGTCCATGAATTGTTGTCGTAAAGCTTGGATCTGTTGGGTCATTAAGCTCAAGGTGTTTGTAGAATCAATGGTTGCTTTGCTTTTGTTTGAAGGTGTTTCCTCATGTGTGCTTCCCTCAGGGTGTCTTTCTTCCTCAGTTTCTTTTAGAGATTCTCCGTCAAAATCTTTAGGGAGCTTGACTCCTAGATGTGCTAAGTGTAGAAAGAATTTGGTAGGGTCTTGGGCAAGTACCTTATCCATAATGTGTTGAAATCTTTGGTCTTGCTGCGTTTGGAGGACCTCTTCCATAGATATTTCCTCATCACTTTCGTGAGAGTTTGGGATAGTTTTCTTAGCCATTTCAATCTATTTTTTGTTTTTGTAATATTGTTAAGACCATGCAAGGTGACTATAGATGGGATGGAGTAAGTTTGAAAGTTTTGAACAAGAAGTTCTAGAATGTGCCAAGGTTTGAGCAAGGTTCTCCTTAGATCCAGTTGGTGTCAAACAAGTTGGGTGTAAAAAATGATAGTAAAAGTAAGGATGATAGAAATCTGTTTACTTGATGTGGGCTAGTCTTACACAAGCCACTAGTGGAGTTCCGATAGAGAAGTATAAGTGATCCTTGATAGTGGAGACTCACTAGGTTTGTTTAAGATTGTGATGCAATGAAGAATAACTTGGTTCTAACCTTGTTGAATTTTGGGAGAACTTTGTGAGATTTTGGATGAGAAAAATAGCTATGGTGTGGAAGAAGAGAGAAATGGTTGAATTACATGATTTTAATCAGATTTTGGAACAATTGAGACAGGTTTTGAAATGGTTTCTGAAAAGTTGAAAATTTTTCTCTTGGAAGGTACAAAATAGCTCTCTATTTTGGATGCACAATAATAAATGCACCAAATCAGAGTGTAAAAGCAACACAGGTCGCAACAAATGTGCCAATCTGGTAAATTTCAAATGTGCTACAGTAAAATTCAAATGCGCTGTAAGTTAGAGTAAATGCACTACAGGTCATAGCAGATGCACCATTCTAGTTTTCAATTTGAATTTGCAGAGTTTTTGGAACGTTTTTTTAAAAAAAAATTGTTTTTGGGTGAAAACTTGGTCTTTTTTTAAATTTGGAGTTTCAATTATGGCAAAAGACATAGCAAGTGCATAGAAATTTTCATGATTTTTATCTTTTGTTATTTTTTTTGTATTTTTTGAACTTTTTGACACAAAAACAAGTACAACCTAGGCTGGATAGGACAGTATTCGTTGAATCCCCTAGCTATGCATATTCAAAGTGTGTAGCTCCAGGATCTAGTAGCACCAGCTCCCCTCCACGGCACTCACTTCTCATGCATACTAGATCTAGGTTTCCTTAGGTTCATACCCCCACCGAACCTTAGGATTGTCCCTGCTACCTCAACTAACAATTGTTGCAAGTATGGGCCTAATCGGTGTTGTCATTGATGTCAACATACTCCTGTTGCATTGATGATAAGGATTGGATGAACGGTGTGCTAAGGATATTGAGAAAATTAGTCCTAATCATGAATAGAGAAGAATAGTGAAGACAGTAAGGTAAAGATCCCAGCTAAGATGAAGATAAGAGGATGTGCCTCAATGCAACTAACTCAAGCATGGTGAAGATGGTATTCTTCAGTTCAAGTATGTAATACTTATCATTCTGTAGACAGTGTGTCTCTCGTAGGTAGTGGGCCTCTTGTGAGTAGTGTGCTCAGGCAGTGAGCCCTAATTGGCATGTGCCATTTTGTTCTTTCTATTCTTCTAATAGAGAATACAATCTTGGGTTAGTCACCCCGTAGTTTTTCCCTTAACCGGGTTTTCCACGTCAAAAATCTTGGTGTCATATGTGTTAATGTGTTTCTAATCTTGAATTGTTGCATTACATTTCCATGATTGATTTATTATTATGCTGTTGAATTAAGAAAAGAATTTAAGTGATTAATTGGAAAATAGTTTTGGACAACTAATTCAGCCCCCCTCTCAGTTGTTTGTCCTTAATCTAACAATTGGTATCAGAGCTAAGTTCCTCTAAAAGAGCTTAACTGCTTGAGGAGATCCAGGATGTCATCCTACAAGAAGGATAGTCTGAGGTTTGATGGAACCAATTTCACTCTTTGGAAAAGTCACATGGAATGTCACTTACAATGTATGGGAATGCAGTTTTGGATCATGGCTTCAAAGAAGTATATTCCTCCACAGAATGGTCTGAGAATCGTAGATGAAATCAAAGATGCTGAAAACAATCTATGGACTAAAGAAACTCTTCTAAGTGCCTTGTCTGATTCAGAGCTAACAAATGTTGTTGACCTACAAACTGCTTTTGAGATTTGTGAAAAACTGGAACTTCTGCATGAAGGAGACAAGTATGTTAAATGTGCCAAGCTACAAAGTCTAAAAGGAAAATTCAAAAATCTGAAGATGAGAGAAGATGAAATATCACTACATTTATGCCAAGAGTAAATGAGCTTGTTTGTGGCATTAGATGTGTTGGTGGAGTCTTGGATGAAGATGAGATTGTTGGCAAAGTTCTTAGATTCTTTCCTAACTCTTACAAATACAAGGTTGCTGATATTAAAGAATTCAGATCTATTTCAGGTATCACAAGAGATCAATTGGTTGGTAAATTGGCTGCATTTGAATTGACTGAGTTTGGAGATGCCCCCCTAAGACTGAATCTGCATTCAAAGCTATTGCCTCTGTTAAAGGAAAACAAAAGTTTGATCCGGGAGAGAACTCCTCAAAGAAACTATCATGGTATGAGAAAACAAGAAAAGACCTGGAAGAAGATGAAGCAGAAGTTGCTCAACTTGAAGCCCTTATTGCAAAAAGACTGCCAAGAAGATCCGGTAAGTATGAAGAGAAATTACCTTTTAAATGTTTTAACTGCAACAAGATTGGTCATTTTGCCTTAAGGTGTCCAGAAAGATTTTCAAGGCCAAACCCTAACAGATCAAGGTTCCAGAAGAATTGTTACTATGTTCATGAAGATGATGATAATAAAGGAGTAACAGATGATGAATCAGAAATAGGAAACAAATCTAGAAGTGACTGGGTGTTTATTGCCATCAAGGAAGAAGATCCAATGCCCTTTGAATCTGTCAATCATAAAATTTCTAGAAAAATCTCTGGCTGCCCAAGTTGAAGAAAAGGATGATCGGGTCATTGACAGTGGATGTTCTCACCATATGACAGGTGACAAAAATAAGTTCATAGATTTGGAAAGGTATGAAGGAGGAGTGGTGAAGTTTGGTGATAATTCTGCTGGCAGAATCAAAGGTAGAGGAATGATTTCTTTTGATGGAAAGAACAAAACCAGTAATGTATTGTATGTTGAATGTCTGAAGCACAATCTTCTCAGTGTTGGATAGTTAGTGGACAAAGGCTATGATCTCTGATTCAAGAATGGAAAATGCAAGATCTTTGAAAGTTCCAGAATAGAGATTGCATCCGGTACTCAAACAAAAGGTAATATCTTTCACATAGTTGGTACTGGCAAAAGTTATCTATTTGTTCAAATTGATCAAAGTTGGTTGTGGCATAAGAGAATGTGTCATGTGAATTTTGATAATATCATCAAGATAAGCAACACTCAGGCTGTAAGAGATCTTCCAAGATTGGTGAAACCTACAAATAGTTTGTGCAAAGAATGTCAGTTGAGTAAACAAAGAAGAATCTCATTCAAATCCAAGGAACAATCATCTACCAGATTATTGGACTTAGTTCATACTGATCTATGTGGTCCGGTAAGAATGAGGAGTGTGCAAGGTGATAGATACTTCATGTTACTAATTGGTGACCATTCCCGGATGATGTGGGTGACTTTTCTAAAAGAGAATTAGAAGCTCTGGAGAAATTCAAAATATTCAAGGCTATGGTAGAGAATGAAACCATATTAAAATTAAAATGTTTGAGGTCTGATAGAGGTGGAGAATTCACATCTGGTGAGTTCATAGAATTCTATGAGAAACATGGAATAAAAAGATAGTTGTCTGCTCCTAGGACTCCATAGCAGAATGGAGTAGTGGAGAGAAAGAACTGGACCATCCAGGAAGCATCTAGAACCATGATGATGGAAGCAAATGTTCCTCAGATCTATTGGAGAGAAGCCGCAAGCACTGCAGTCTACACTCTCAATCTTTGACAAATAAGAAGCAATATCGGTAAGACTCCTTATGAACTTTGGTTTGGTATCACTCCCACTGTGAGATATTTCAGAGTCTTTGGCAGCAAATGTTACATTAAAAGAGATGAAGATCTAGGAAAATTTGATGCTAGAAGTGATGAAGGAATTTTCTTGGGTTATTCTACTCAAAGCAAAGCATACCGGTGTTATAACAAGAGATTAAGGAAGATTGTAGAAAGTACAAATGTGAAGGTTGATGAAGGCATTGAAAAACCCTCAAGGTTTTATGAATATGATGAAGATGATCAAAATAATGTTTTTGTTCAAAAAGTCCAAGCTCCCTCTGAAATTTAGATTCAGACTGATCTGGTAAATCAAGAAGAAGAGTTAAATTTGAATGAACCTGTTCAAGAATTAGAAGTGCAAGAAATTCCCAAAGTTCCCAGGTATGTAAGACTGAATCACTCTGAAGATCAGATCATAGGTGACAAAAGCAAAGGTGTACAAACAAGAAGAAGGATTGCCTAAGATTCAGAAGAGTACTGTCTGATTTCAAATATTAAACCTAAGAGAGTGAATGAATCTTGCAATGATGAAAACTGGACCAAAGCAATGGAGGAAGAGCTGATGCAAATTCAGAAAAATCACACTTGGGATCTTGTTCCTAGACCTAAGAACAAGAATGTGATTGGAACCAAATGGGTCTTCCGGAATAAACTAAATGAAGATGGTGAAGTAGTTAGAAACAAAGCTAAATTGGTCTGCAAGGGTTACTCCCAAGTAGAAAGAATTGATTTTGAAGAAACTTTTGCTTCGGTGGCAAGAATTGAAGCAGTCAGACTATTTCTTGCTTTTGCTGCCTTCAAGGATTTTAAAGTATATCAGATGGATGTCAAATCTACCTTTCTGAATAGTGACTTGGAAGAAGAAGTTTACATTGAGCAATCGGATGGATTTCAATTGTCTGATCATGGTGATATGGTCTGCAAATTAAAGAAAGCACTGTATGGACTCAAGCAAGCCCCAAGAGCCTAGTATGAAAGATTGGATAAGCATCTTTTGAAGATTGGTTTCAACAAAGGTACTGCTGACAGTAATTTATATTTTAAAATTGATCATGAAAATATCTTGATTCTTGAAGTGTTTGTTGATGGTATCATTTTTGGAGGAAGAGATAGTATGTGCAAAACCTTTGCAAATCAAATGAAAAGTGAATTTGAAATGTCCATGTTTGGGGAAATGAATTTCTTCTTGGGTCTGCAAATCACTCAAACAAAGAAAGGAATCTTCATTTCTGAGACCAAATATGTGAAAGAATTATTGAAGAAATTTGGGATGGAAGACTCAAAACCAATGAATACTCCCATGGCAACCAAATGTAAATTGAGAAAAGATGATGACTCTCCTAAAGCTAATCAGAAAAAGTACAGGTCAATGATTGGAGGACTATTGTATCTCATTCAAACTAGACCTAAAATTATGAATGTTGTTGGTCTTGTTGCTAGATTCCAAGCTGATCCTAGAGAATCTCATGTCATGGTGATCAAGAGGATTTTCATATATCTAATTTAGGGACAGTTGAGTATGGTTTGTGGTATCCTATAGATCATGTTTCTCTCTTCATGCATATACAGATGCAGATTGGACAAGAGATGTGGATGACTGGAAGAGCACCAGTGGTGGAGCATTCTTTTTGGGGAAGAGATCAGTTTCTTGGCTGAGCAAGAAACAAGAGGCAATATCTCTATCCATTGTAGAAGCAGAATATATTGTAGTAGCAGGTAGTTGCACTCAAGTACTATGGATGAAGCAAATGTTAAGGGATATTAGAGTGGAGTATGAAGAACCTATCACAATCTTCTGTGATAATTCAAGTGCAATAAAAATATCAAAGAATCCGGTGCTGCATTCAAAGACTAAACATATATCCATTAAGTTTCACTTTTTGAGAGAGCAAGTGAACAATGAAGTCAAATTGGAGTTTGTGCCTTCCAAGGATCAGATTGCAGACATTTTTACTAAACCTCTACCTAAGGACTCTTTTGAGTATCTCAAGGAGAAGTTAGGGGTTATTACCCCTTCAGTTCTAAATTAAGGTTCACTAATGTGCATCAGTCCGGTGGATCTCACAGTCATATTTTATGGTCCGGATTGATGATGGGAAGCTGCTATTTAGGGGGAGCAGCTGATATGTTTTTGAAGTCATGCAAGTATGTGCCCTTTTCCATTGATGTTAAAGGGGGAGAGAAGACATGTGAAAAATAAGTGGTTACTAATCAAAGGGGGAGTAGTAAAGAAAGAGAAAACATGTGAATGGTTGTTGTTGATAGGGGGAGTTGTTCTTGTCTTGATGGTTAAAACAATTTTTCACATCATATGTTGCCATCAATGACAAAGGGGGAGATTGTTGCAAGTATGGGCCTAACCGGTGTTGTCATTGATGTCAACATACTCCTGTTGCATTGATGATAAGGATTGGATGAGCTGTGTGTTGAGGATATTGAGAAAATTAGTCCTAATTAGGAACAAAGAAGAATAGTGAAGACAGTAAGGTAAAGATCCTAGCTAAGATAAAGATAAGAGGATGCGCCTCATAAGGTGTGCAGATATGTGTCTTGAGATGATCCAACAAGGATTTTAGAGGTCTGCATGAAGATCTAAAGAAGTTATGCCCTCTTGAGTAAAACTGGTTCTGGCAGGTGTTCAGAGGTGGCAAAGTGACTCAGATAGGTCCGGTGAGATCCAGAAATGCAATAGCTTGTTCTGCAGATTTGGTGGAGTGTTTAGGAAGTCAATGTGAATTGACAACCCAATTGGTTCATGGTCTAGAGGTCTGTAAGCATCTATTCCAATGTGACAGTGATGATAGACTGTGTTCTTGAGGTTCCAGATGAAGAAGAGAATGATTTCAGAAAATAGAAGTAGTGTGGATGTTCTCGGTGATTCAGGAAAGCTTGTGGAGGTCTTTGGATTGTGTCTAGTTCATGTTAGTGATCCACATTGAAGATTGAGCTCCCAATTGAAGAACTACTTCCGGATGATGGTGTCCCTTCTAAGTCTAGCCGACCAGATGAGTTACACATCCTGTGGATGATCTTGAAGATGTTCTGTAAAGAATGGCATGTCCCTAAAGAAAGATTGAAGTCTCAGATCTATGTGGCTGACAGTGTGTTGATCCGCGTGAAGTCATTTTGTAATAAGTCATGTTATATTTATGTATTTTCTCTGTAATGTATGCCAACTTAGATGATTGTTCCTAAGGCGATGTCTTGTATAAATAAGGAGTTGTAAAGTCATTTCAAGAGTGTGCATGTGGTGATGAGTGTGTGGTGAGAGGAGTAGAGTGAAAGGTAGAGCAGAAGTATTAGGCTTAAATGGAACTAACTCAAGCATGGTGAAGATGCTATTCTTCAGTTCAAGTATGTAATACTTATCACTCTGTAGACAGTGTGTCTCCTGTAGGCAGTGGGCCTCTTGTGAGTAGTGTGCTCAGGCAATGAGACCTAATTGACATGTGCCATTTTGTTCTTTCTATTCTTTTAGCAGAGAATACAATCTTGGGTTAGTCACCCCGTGGTTTTTCCCTTAACTAGGTTTTCCTTGTCAAAAATCTTGGTGTCATATGTGTTAAAGTGTTTTTGCTCTTGAATTGTTGCATTACATTTCCATGATTGATTTATTATTATGCTGCTAAATTAAGAAAAGAATTTAAGTGATTAATTGGAAGATAGTTTTGGACAACTGATTCACCCCCCTCTCAATTGTTTATCCTTAATCTAACAAGAATCACATGAATCAGGGCCGCTTCAAAGGCTCTGCCTTTTGTGTCAATAAATAGGGGTTTTTGGTATACTAAACATGTGGCTAAATAGTCAAGACAACCATTTGAGTGGTTACACATGTGGCAACACTACTCTTCGTTATGGAGTCTCCCAGCCTCCAAGGGTTACACCTTGGAGGATTTTGGGGGAGGTTGGATATTGGTGTAACACAGCGACACTCGTTGCAGGAAGCTTTTGCCTCAAGCACAATTTATTTTAAGTGGATTGGTAGGGCTTGGCTTTATCCTGTTACCACTCAGGGTCATTCCCACTTGGACAGGCAGGCCCCTCTAAAGGTTATACAAAGGGAATAACAAGTCTGGCGTTTTGGTCACCCAGTAAAGGGGAGAGTATAAGCCTATTGTCATTCGACAGTCATAGAAGACGATGATTAATCCAAACCTAGTTAAAAGGAAAAAATCTAAATGTGCTATCTACTTGTGCACTCATGCATTTGTTAACTTTGAAGTGTTTAAAAGATAGCAATGTTCATTTTGTTTGTGAGATAGCAATATTCTAACTAAGAAAGATAGCAATATGCAAAGATAGCAGTGGTTTAGTTAATATCCTCCTAGTTAAAGACTAGGTGAGATTTGTATGCTTGCATTTTTTTTACTTTTTCCCTTAATTAATCTAAGTGAATTAATCAATGCAGCTAAATGATCTAACAAGCTCTTACTCCTACAAAACAAATGTTAGCGTTAATCAAAAAAATTAGAAGAAATCCTAAAAACCACAGTGACAGATCATATGCGCTGCTATATAGTCTGAATGCATAGAAACAGAGGTTGTAAGTGTCATTGTATAGATGTGTTAAGATAGATGTCAAAAGCGCAAGAAGAAGAGACAAATGCGTTAAATTAACAAATGTGTTGTAAAACACTATGAAAGCATCGTGCGTTTGGATGCATGCGCCGGAATTACGCAGGCATTGGAACAAGAGGTAAAAGCACCAGAATAGGGGATGTATGTGCTATAGTTGTAAAAGCGTCAGAACAGTGATTAGATGTTCCAGCTTGGAAGATGTATGCGCCAGAAGACTGTGTGCACTAGAATAGGTTGTAGATGTGCCACGGGATTGCTCAGATGTGCCGATTGAACCTGTCAGAAGCCTGCATGAAAACTATACGGAACCTGTCACTAAGAAAGTTAATTTTTGGTTAGATTAGGGGCAAGGGCCCCAAGGTGGGTGCCAGAAATGTAAGGGTAAAAATGGGATAATCAAATGAATAATAAAAACCCAAACATCAATGGAATATGAAGATAAAAGGATATTAAAATGAAATAGAGAGGAGATACTCACAACCTTTTACCTTGCGACTTTCATTGCTTGTCTATTCTTTCTTGATCTTTCAGTAATGAAGATGGCCCTCAAGAACCTTGCTTCCTTGCTTCAATTCCTCAAGATGACAAGGATAAATGGCTCTGATACTTGGTGTGTTAAAGATGAGCTTCAACACACTATGAAATGGATGGATGATGAATGGTATGAAAATGGGGTGCCAATGGCGCGTTATAGTTCCTGTAGCATAAGTTTACTCGAATGATGGATATGAAATGAAGAAGAAGAGGGTTGTATTTATAGAGTTGTGTGAGAGAGGATCAATGATGGAAAAGAAATAACAAGATCAATGGAGGAGAATGTTCAAGAGAACGTGCGCGAATAGAAGAAGGACATGTGTCATTCAAAAAGAAGCTTTGTTGAGTTAACTGCTTTCTTGATGAGGATGAGTTTTCATTTTCTTAAATTAGAATATATTTTTCTAATTTAAGAGCTTTGTTGATAGCTTTAAATTAGTTAACTCAGCTTTTGCTTTTGTATGACAAGAAGAGTTTATTTTTAGAAGATATTGAAGATTTTCTAGAAGATAAGAAAGCATAATTAAATAAATAGATTTATTTAATTACTTGTAGATAATTTAGAAGAATAAATAAAATATTTAATATATTTTATTTTTGGAGATTTTAATTTAAATAAATTTGCATTTTATTTAAATTTGGAAGAATGAAAGATTTAATTAAATAATTAAATTTAATTATTTAGAAGAATAAGGTTGATATTGAAGGAATTAATTAAATAAACATAATTTATTTAATTAAGTGGGAGGAAGTGAATCAAATAAATAAATTAATGTATTTATTTATTGATAGAGGAATATGAAGGTGAAATAAATATTTAAAATATTTATTTAAGTAGAGTCATGTCATTTTTAGGTCTATACAATTTCAAAGGAAAGCATCTTTTTCTGGTGTTGTCTATGAACAGGGGAAGGAGAGTAAGTTTAGTTTACTTTTCAGTTATACTTTCTTTCTAGCACAACTTATGTATCTAGAAATTCTACAAAGACTTTGAGTTTTGTTATGTTGAGGAAATGAAGAATTATTTATAGAACTTTGTGTCTCTAAGTATCTTCTATGATTGCAATTGTTCTTATGTCGATTAGTAATCTTTGTTCAATATTGCTTCTTATATGTTGGTTTGTGTTAAGAAGGATTATAGCTATGTCTTCAAATTAATTTACCTTTGTTTATGAATGTGAGGTAGATGGGCTATGTATCATTTATCTACATTCATTTCTTTCTTAAGTTGGTCATGCACATCTATTTCATGGTGATGGGCAGATGTTAATACGCCTTTCCTACTTTCTAGTTAAAAGCATAACCCTTTATCCTTATTCATCAAATATTTTAAGAGGGAGCTGTACCTCTAAAATTTAGAGGAAAGTTGTCAACCCAATGATAAATTCTCCAACTGTTAGTGCTATTTGTCCTTCTTTCCAGGCATTTTGAGTCATTTTTTGTATTTATTTATGAAGGACAAATCTGTTCACCAACACATCTTCAATAATGGGTGAGAATGGTGGTAACCACGAGGAACCAGCTAATAATAGAACATTCTCTTATCCAATCTCCATCATTCTTGAGAGAAATGAACCTCCTTTGAAAAATATATCTCTTGCATTTCTACCCACATTTAGGGGAAAAACTTCTGAAGATCCAGACCAATTCCTATTTGAATTTGAGGTCCTCTACCAAACTTATGATTATGCCAAAGATAACCAGAAATTGAAACTGTTTCCTTCCACTCTTAAGGAGTCAGCACTATGTTAGTTCATGGGTTTGATTGTAGACTCTATCACTACCTGGGATGAAATGGAAACCATTTTTCTTGACAAGTATCAGGATTACTGTAGAGTCAGGGATGAAAAAGATGAACTCTTCCACATGAACTAAATGGAAGATGAAAATTTGGAGGATTATGTGGATAGATATTTATTTGTCCATAGGAGGTGTGGAAACAATCTAGATGAGGAATTGAGTAAAACCATTTTTCTAAGAGGAATTGACGATGAGATTAGGGAAGCCTTAAACTTGATGGGTAAGGGAGATACTAACAAACGAACTTTTGCAAAAATTGTAGAAGTCTGTAGAAACTATTCTCTCACTAGAGAAGGTAAAAGAATACTAAAAAGGGGTAGTACCAATAATGTTATGTAAGTAATAGAAGAACTAGCAAACCTCAAAACTGACATCCTACTTCATTTCAATACCACTTTGGATGGCATGAAAGCTATTAAAAAGAATACTGAACCCTTAGTTATTTACTGCCCTCGTTGTAGATAAAAACATCCACTTATGGATTGTCCCTTAAATCAAACTAAGTTGTGTAAGATATGTGAGAAAAATCACACTACAAATGAGTGTGGCTTGCTTCCTAAAATTAAAAACAAATTGAAAAAGGTTCCAATAGATGAGGAAGAGCTAAATTTTATTGGCCAGAAACAACCTAAAAATGGATTTAATTAGTTTTAGAACCAATATGCTCCAAGAGGCCCTCAAGTTGGGGTACAAACTCTTATAATGGACCTTGGGGAGGCCCATAGCAAATGCCAATACAAATGCCAATGCAAATACCAATGCAAATGCTGATGCAATGGGGACAAACATGGCCTCAACAAGATTGGACAAATCAATCTTGGACCAATCCTCAATGGTCAAATCAGAAACAATATCCACAATAGTGGGCACCCCAGTATAACTAAGGAATGAGGAGATTTGGAAACCAACCTCAAGCCTTACTCCCTAGACCTTCAGAACCTGCAAATTTAAACTCCAATGAACATATAAACCAACCATCAATGCCTGCTCAGCCAGTTCTGAATCCCAAGAATAAAAGGCCACAACAACAGGTGTATAACACTGACCCAAATAATCCCAAGAATAAAAGGCCACAACCACAGGTGTAAAACACTGACAAAGAATCCCTCACAAGTAGACCCTTTCTACACTACCTTGTTAATCAAAAATAGGATAGTAAGGAACTGCATGATTGATTCAGGTGCAGCCATGAATATCACACCAATACAAGTCATGAAAGAACTAGGAATGTGGGTTGACACTACATTTGGTAGGTGTTATGCAATGGATAATAGATCCATCCCAGTCGTTGGCATTATGAGGTATGTGGAAATAAAACTTGCTTCATACCCTGAAGCAATCTATAACATTAATATCACTATGGTTGATATTCCACCATATTATGGAATGCTCTTATCAAGATAATGGGCTGCAATGGTAGGAGGGAATGTCCAATTAGATTTATCATATGCCACAATACCAGTGAGAGGCAAAGATATCAAGCTATGTAGGGAGCCAAGATATGAGAACATCATAGAATGCTTGGATCAAAATCAAATAAACCTATTTTGTGACACAGATTTAGGAACCTTCAAGGTTGAAACAAATCAGCCATAATTGCATAATATTGATCCATTACATGTCGAATCTAAGAAAGAGGAGAATGATGTGTGGAAGATGTATTTTGATTGTGCATGTAGCAAAATGGGAAATGGGGTAGGAGTATTATTTATTTCACCAACAGGCAAAACTTTCAAATACTCATTCGTATTGACATTTGAATGCACAAACAATGTAGCAGAATACGAGGCTTTGCTCATTGGTTTGAATATAGCCACCAAGTATAAGATAAAAAAGTTGGCTATATACGGTGATTCAGACTTGTTTACTTCTCAAGTAAGAGGGAAATACTTGTCAAAAACAAGAGGTTGAAGCAATATAGAAATGTTGTCTGGGATGACATTGAGTTGTTTGATGCCTTCTCAATCAACTGGATTGATAGATCAAAAAATACTATGGCAGATTTTCTAGCAAATATTACATTAAAAAGAGATGATATCACATTAGGAGGTATTACAGAAATTAAATTCAAAACTAGACCCACTATCTTGGATAATGTACATAACTAACAAGTGTTTAATAATGATACTGATATAATCAACTTCTTGCATTGTGCTAATCACAATGAAAACCAAGAGATTGATTTTAATGCATTTTTGGAAGAACATGATGGAAAAGAAACTCTCTTTGGTCAAGAGATAGTTCAGCTAAAAATAAACAAAATACCTAAGGGACTCATAGAGTTGGAAAAAGCATTTGATGGATGTGATAGATTTAAAATGAAAGATACACCTGTAGTATAGAATGACCTTGAAGAGATTAATTTGGGGACGCAGGTAGCCCCAAAGAATGTATACATTGGAAAGAAACTTAGTCCCAAAATCAGGAGCATGCTCATTAACTTACTCAGGAAGTATAGACATGTATTTGCATGGTCATATAATGAATTGAAAGCATATAGGGAGGATCTTTTTCAGCATGAAATACCATTAAAACTGGATGCTAAACCATTCAGGCAAAAATAGAGGCATATCAATCCCATATTGGCCCCTAAGATGCTTGAAGAACTCACAAAACTAAGAGATGGAGCTATCATTAAACCCATTAGGCATTCTTCTTTGGTTTCTAATTTGGTACATGTCAGAAAGAAAAATGGTGATATTAGATTATGTGTGGACTTCAGGAATCTAAACAAATCTTCTCTTAAGGACAACTATCCCCATCCTAATATGGAAGCAATACTATAAAAGGTTACCGGGTGTGAACTATTGTCAATGATGGAAGGTTTCTCAGGATATAATCAGGTGAAAGTCAAAGAATCAGAACAATATAAGACTGCATTCACCACACCATGGGGAATGTATGTATATTTAAGGATGCCATTTGGACTCACGAATGCTGGAGGAACATTCCAAAGAGCGATGGATGTGGCCTTTGTAGAATTGGTTAATAAAATCATGATAGTATATCAGGATGACATCATAGCATATTCCAAAAAGGCTGAAGATCATTGTACACATTTAGAGCAAATTTTTATTAGAGCCTTAGAATATGGAATTTCATTGAATCCTAAGAAGTGTCATTCCGCAATAACAGAGGGCAAGTTACTTGGTCACATAGTCTCAAAAGATGGAGTAAGAATAGATCCTGAAAGAGTAAAATCCATTGACCAAGTTCACATTCCTAAGAATGTAAAAGCTATACAGTCATTCTTTGGCCAAATCAACTTTGTCAGGAGATTCATATCAAATTTTGTAGAAATTGTTAGTCCCATATCAAGAATGTTGAAGAAGAATTCAGAAGTGAAGTGGACAACAGAAATAGTAGAGGCATTTGCCACCATTAAAAAGGCAATCAAAGAAGCCCTAGTTTTGATATCCCCTAATTTTAGTAAGCCGTTCCAACTGTTCTCATTTGCCTCATATCATACAGTTGTAGTAGTACTATTAAAGAAAAATAATGAAGGACATGAACAAGCCATTTCATTTTTTAGCAAATCTCTTCAAAATACAAAATTAAAATATGACATTTTTAAGAAATAGGCATATGCATTGGTGAAGGCAATTAAAGCTTTTAGGCCGTACTTGGTGGGAGCTGAAATAATAGCATATGTGCCTCATGCTGCAGTAAAAGATGTATTAGTCCAAACTGAGGTTACAGGCAAAAGATGTAGATGGATCAATACAATTTAGGAGTTTAATATCAAAATCTAGATCACCAAACTAGTGAGAGGACAAGGTCTTGCTAGATTAATGGCTGAAAATAATCTCGAGGCTTCTCAGATATGTAATGCTAATGATTTTAATGACACAAGCTCTAGCATTGAGCATACTCCATGGTATACTAACATCATATATTATCTCAAACACATGAAATGTCCTGAAGGGTATGATGATAACAAGAGAAGGACACTTAAATTACAGGCTTCAAAATATGTATTTATTGATGGAGATCTTTACTGGAAAAATAGGGATGGTATTCTACTACTATGCCTAGATGAACACCAGTCAAAACATGTCATGAAAGAATTACATGAAGGTATGTGTGGAGGGTGTTGGTTTTTTCCCAGACTAGATGCTTATTCCCAGATTTCCCTACAAGGTAGCCATCAGTGATCAACAGGATCTCTGGGCCAGGGGCCGACAGTATAGGAGATAGACTCTATATTTTATCTCCTCTTCTTCTTCAGGCTCTGCAAGACCTAGGGGGGTATTCCCTACTCAACATCCATGAGGATATGCATGCAAGGCTGGGATGCTGACAGAAAGCAGATAAGTCCTCCTATAAGTAGACCAAAACTGAAAGATAAGAGCAAAGGGGCTAGCTTTGGGCCTATTTGCAGTTGTAGACAGAGGACTGAGGTTCCTAAAACTAATTCTAATGTCCTAATGGTTGTTTTAGATTGTGATTTGGAGTTTAAGTTTGGATGCAAAGCTGGACATGGTTATAACACAAAAACAAAGCATGATTGGTGCCTATCCAGGGCCTGGAGTCAGTAGACATACACCTGTGAATGATCAACATGAACAGCTAAAACTAGATTTCAAGGGGATATATGTGATACCTGCCTTACAGACATCTCCCAATACAGAGTGTTAAGTTATCTCTACTTATGGCATCCCTACTGCAGTATACCCTTCCCAATGTTCAACCTGAAAACAGTTTAATCTACCCCTTGAGCAGAAGTTAAAAGATCAGACATTCAACATAGGAATTCTATGCTCTAGAATCTAAACATTACCCAAATATCCAGATTCAGAAGAAGAATACATGCAATACTGGAGACAGAATTAACACAACACATGCTAAGATAGCATTTCTCATATAAGATCAATCATGAAATCAGTGGGTTCATGCCAAAAACATACAACAAGAGATACATAAACTCACAGGTTAAGCTGTACAGAGCAACCAGATCAGCTTGTTTTGAATTACAGAGCCAAAAATCTTCAACTTTCAACAACCACAAATGAGCAACACAACCTGCTTATAACAACCAGGTAGGTGCTCAGCAATTAATTACATGGTTGACCAAAAATCCCGCCAGATACACAGTATCAGCAAAATGGCGCTCAACGCATTACCAGATTGGCGCCCAAACATGAATGCAACAGGTAGGGGAGGAGACAGGAAGATTTTTCGAGCCCTGCGCCACTGTCCGCTGATGTACACCTTCAATCGGGTACCAGATCCGCCCATACCTCTGCAACCTTTGCCATTAAAGGCGCACCAACCTGCGGCCTTGGGAAAACGTCAATTCTGCATCGCAACCATTTCCCGCCGAGATTCATCATCATGATATTTCGAATATGCAGGATATCAATTATCCCACATGCACCCCGCAGCAACCTCTTTAACACTTTATATACTAGGTCATGAGCATATATGATGTCAGTGCTTTTGCTCCTGACGACACTAGTGTAAGACTTCATCATCATCATCATCATCCTCCAGCAGCATGATATCCTGTCACTTGAAATATCACCCTGACGTCAGCATCATATCGCAATATAACCTGCATGATAATCGCCTTCATCCGCACAACCTGATCCATCGGAAGAACATCCTCCTGCTGAGCCTATACCAAAAGTCTGGCCGATGAACATCCTGATGACGTCATCATCATGTTTGCAAATATCGGGAGATCTCCACAAGATGATCAGTGTTAGAAATATGACCCCCCCGGACCTTGATGATGTCATCATCATATCGACATCAGGATGATATCCGGAAGATAACCGGATATTTGGAAATATCATCCTGATGCACAAATATCAGGTTGCACTGTAGCTCCACTATAAGATCGGGGCGATAGATGAATATGATGATGCTTGAAAAGATCACCCCCCACTAGATAATGCACGAAGCCGACAGGCGGATATCTCCCCTCGGAAATATCATGATGCAGACCAGCAGAAAACTGGATATCACCCTGACGTCAGAATGACGTCAGCATCATCAGGGTGATAAAACAACGAACATAAAGTGATACAACATCATCAGGATGATATTGACTAAGATCATCCTGACATTCAAAATATGATGACCCCAGTGGATATCGGGTCATACTTAGAACTCTTCAACAACATCATCAGGATGATCATAACCAAGATCACCCGATGATAAAAAATATCACCCCGGCGAAATATCATGCAGGCAGAAAATATGATGACCCTCGCAAGCAACACGGTGATAACTAGAAATATCATGATGATGATGACGACCCTTAAGAAAAAACAAGTCAGGTCGAACAACTTAGAGAATAACCCCTTCAGAAGATCGGGGTGACCTCATCATCATAAAAGGGCAAGGTGATAATTGGAAAATCACCGAATACTTGAAAGATCACCCTCCGCAAGAAAACTAAGGCACATTGTAGCTCATCAGCAGGATCAGGATGATATCCAGACATCACCCGATATCGAAATATGATGATCCTGATGAAAAAATAAGTCGACAGAGAACATGATGATGCTGACCACCATCGAAGCAAACATGATGATGATGACATCCTCCTCGAAGAAAATATGATGATGCAACTGAAAAATGCTGAGGAGGTCCAACACTTAGGAAAATGGGCAAGAAGATAAAGGGTTCAAATGAAGCAACCCCCTAAACATGAAAAATCAACCCCAGGTCAAAATGAGTGCTAACAGTGGCTCCGAATGGGGACGTGCAGGTGAAAACCTGCAGCGAGAACCAGATCTCCGGGCAGACCAGACAAAAATCCAAAAAGCACGAGCTGTACAAGGCATTTACACTACATACATGTTTTTTACAAATGTGCACAGCAACAAGTTATTTATGCAAAATAGAACTTAAGGAATTGGCCATGCACAGGCAATTCCAGAACTTCACCATCTAGGGCCTGGAGGAAATAAGAATCCTCCCCATGAGTATTGCAAACCTGATATGGGCCCATCCATAAGGGTTCAAATTTACCATGTTTACCCTTTTCCTGACCTTTAGCATTCCAAATGAGCACCAGATCATTGACTTGAAACTTCCTTTTTGTAGTTCTCCTGTCAAACTGATATTTCACATCTTGTTGTCTTTTGAGATTGATCTGGTGGGCTTTCCTTCTGTTTTCATCCAATGCAACCAGCTGGTTCACTCTTTCTGTCATGGAGTCTTCAATCTCCTCATCATTTTCCTGAATGAATCTGTAAACTGGTAGGAGATTGTTTATGGGCAGTCTAGCTGATGCACCATATACTAGCTCAAAAGGTGACTTCCCAATAGCCCTTTTTACTGTCACTCTGTCAGCCCATATTGCTAAGTTCAATCTTGAGTCCCAAGCTCTTTTATTCTTGTCCAATATCCTCTTGATAATTTTCATGATGCTCTTATTGCTTGATTCTGCTTGACCATTTCCTTGTGGGTGATATGGTGATGTATATGATAGATTTATCCCATACCTGTTGCAAAAATCAACAAATTCACCTGATCTGAAGCACATAGCATTATCAGTGACTATTTTGAATGGTACTCCAAACCTGATGATAATATTTTCTAGTATGAAATCTGTCACCACCTTGCTTGTAGCTCTCTTAGTTGGAATGGCCTCAATCCATTTGGTAAAGTAATCAGTTGCCACCAAAATCCAACTGTGTCCCCCACTTGATTTGTCTGCAATTTCCCCTATGAAGTCAATTCCCCATTGCTGAAATGGAGCATCCACAGTTACAGTTCTGAGGGGTAAAGCACCATCATATTTCAGCTTTCCTGAGAATCTTTGGCAAGGGTCACACTTCCTTACTAACTTTTGTGCATCTGAAAAGAGAGTGGGCCACCAATATCCTACCCTGAGAATTCTATGAGCTGTTGTTTGGGCAGTATAATGTCCACCACACAATCTTTTATGCATATCAATCAGAACATTGTTAGCCATATCCTCATCCACACATCTCAGCAGCACACCATCAGGGTTTTTCCAGTATAGCTCACCTTGAACAATAACATACCTGATTGCATGTAACTTTAAAGTCCTCTTTTGGCTGTCACTGAAATGGGAAGGACAATTCAGATTTTGCAAGTAGTAGATAATATCCTTGTACCATTCAGATCCTGATGCATTTACACTCTCATCTTGGACTGCATTAACTTGGCATGCTTCCAAGTTTGACTGTGCCATCATCTTGGCTAATCCTTGTCCTCTTATCAACTTAGTAACTTGTATGTCTATGTTGAACTCTTGCAGTTTGTTTATCCATCTGCACCTTCTTCCAGTCACCTCCTGCTGAGTGAATATGTCTTTGACTGCTGCATGAGGTACATATGCAATTATATATGATCCTACCAAGTATGGTCTGAAACTTTTGATGGCTCTAACTAGTGCATATGCCTGTTTTTCCATAATGTCATACTTCAACTCAGAAGCCTGCAAGGACATACTGAAGAAAGCGATGGGCTGTTCAAAACCATCTTCATTTTTCTGTAGCAAACAAGCAGCAACAGTATGAAAGGAAGCAAATGAAAATACTTGGAATGGCCTAGAAAAATCAGGAGATTTAAGAACAGGGGCCATCTTGATTGCCTCTTTGATACTCTAAAATGATTCTATTGCTTCACTTTCCCAGTGGACAGTTGCATCCTTCTTCATCATCTTGGAAATGTTCCTTGTGGTTTCTGCAAAGTTGGGAACAAATCTTCTAACAAAATTTATCTGTCCAAAGAAGGACTGAACTCCTTTTACAGTTCTTGGCATTTGGATCCTGTCAATAGCAGCCACTCTCTCTGGATCTATCCTGACTCCATCCTTGGAAACAATATGTCCCAGAAGCTTTCCTTCAACTACCCCAAAGGCACACTTCTTTGGATTTAAAGAAATACCATATTCTAGTGCTCTTATGAAGATCTGCTCCAGATGCAAACAATGCTGCTCTTCTTTCTTTGAGTAAGCAGTCAAGTCATCCTGATATACAGCCAGAATTGAATCAATCAGCCCTGCAAAAGCAACATCCATTGCTCTTTGAAATGTAGCACCTGCATTTGTTAGTCCAAATGGCATTCTAACATACACATAAGTTCCCCATGGAGTGGTAAAGGTGGTCTTATACTGTTCTGATTCCTTTACCTTCACCTGATTATAACCTGAAAATCCATCCATCATGGATAAGAGTTCACAACCAGTCACTCTCTGCAACATAGCTTCCATATTAGGCAGTGGATAGTTATCCTTTAAAGAGGATACATTCAAGTTCCTGAAGTCAACACAAAGCCTAATATCACCATTCTTTTTTCTGACTGGGACAAGGTTAGACACCCAAGTTGAATGTCTGATTGGTACAATTATTCCAGCTTCCCTGAGCCTTTTGAGTTCTTCTTGCATCTTGGGAGCTAAGGTAGGATTAATAGGTCTTTGCCTTTGTCTAAATGGCTTAGCTTCAGGCTTCAATGGGATCTCATGCTGGAACAAGTCTTCCCTATAGGCTTTTAGGTCCTCATATGACCAAGCAAAAACATGTTTATACCTTTTCAGTAATGCAATCAGCATACTCCTAATGTGTGGTTTGAGCTGTTTACCAATATATACCTTCTGAGGGGCCTGAGATGTCCCCAAATTTATTTCTTCTAAATCCTCCTTATTTGTGGGGGATGTCCTTGTGACCAATTTGTCTCTACTGTCAAAGGCTCTTTCCAAAGCTACTAACCCTCTAGGGATCTTGTTAGTCTTCAACTGAATTATCTCTTTTCCCACAAGAGTTTCTTTTCCATTTACAGTCTCTACAAAAGCTTGGAAATCAATCTCTTGATTTTCATATTCATCTATGCAGTGCAAAAATTTCAACAAATCCCTATCATCATTAAACACTTGCCAACTGCATATATTTTCTGGTACTGCAGGCCTAATTTTAACTTCTACATTTGTAACATCTGACAGATGATGTCATCTGGCCTTATTGCAACATTAGCTAAGAAATCAGCCATAACATTCTTTGATCTCTCTACCCAGCCTATTGAAAATGCATCAAATAATTCAATGGTATCCCAAACAGCATGCTTGTATTGTTTCAATCTTTTATTTTTTGTAGCATACTTATCTCTAATTTGGGATACAATCAGCTCAGAATCCCCAAATACTCTTAACATCTTAATTCCATGTTTGAGAGTAATATTTAGGCCTAAGAGTAAAGCCTCATATTCTGCAATGTTGTTTGTGCAATCAAACCTCAGCAAGAAAGAGAATTTGAGGAGCTTACCAGTTGGAGACAGGAAAACAACTCTAGCTCCAGAGCCTTCTTTTGCACAAGCTCCATCAAAAAACATGGTCCATAAGCCTTGCTGATCCAGCTCTTCAATGCAGACATTTTTCTTTTTATCTTCTGTATCATCTGAGACAACCTTGAAGTTATCACAGTCAGTGTCTACAAAGCATACCTGTTCATTTGCTTCTTGGTCTTCCACTGTCTCTGATGATCTTTGTTCTCTGATTAGTTTAACATCCCTGCCATTCATTGGAATCATGGCATATGACAGGTCCAGCTGCATACTTCCACCAATTAGTGCTGCCCATCTTCTTGACAACAACATACCATACTATGGCTTGATGTCAACCACTGTTATATTCATTTTATATCTCTTTTTAGGAAATGCTGCCAGTTTGAAATCTACATCCTTCATGATTCCAATAACTGGTACCTCTCTGGCATCCATAGCATAACATTTTCCACATGCCTTGTCAATTTTCAATCCAGTTTGTTGCATGATGGCCAAAGGCATGACATTTGTAGATGCTCCAGAGTCAAGCATACAATTTCTAATTATTTTTCCATTTATAACCAGGGAAACATAAAATGGTTCCACTTGTGAAGGACACTTTGTCATAGTCACTCCTAAATAGACTTCAGGAGCCTCATCTTCTTCATTACACATGACATGTTTCTCACCCTGGGTCTGAACATTTTGTTTAGCTTGAAAAGGTACCCCTGAGATTAGGGATATTGTTCTATTCTTGATTTCTTCCACTTTCATCAGTTCCATAAGTGGAACAGAGACTTTTACCTGAGAGAGGACTTGAGCTATATCAAATGGAGCATAATTTTGTGTAACAGCTGTAGCTTGCTCCACAATCCTGTTTTTATCTTGAACTGATTTAGCTCCTACTCTCATAGTTCCCTGATCATCATTCTTTTCTTGGGAACCTTTACTCTGATCTTCAGTCTGAGGGGTCTTGTTTTCTGGTCCTTGGGATTCATGACCTGTTCTGTGTCTGACATTCTATTTGTTATTAACCCACTGCCTTTTTTGTGGTTCAATTCCTTTATGACCATACACTAGCTGACCTGCAGAAATACCTTCTGGCTGATGTGGGCTGCCTACTTGATTTTTACCTCTGAGATTGTAGTTGCTTTTGACTTGAGCAACTGCTGCAGCTGTGAAGGCTCTAATTTCCTCATCAGAGGGTCGTTGTAAGTTACTCAGAAAATTGTGTGAGCTCTGAGCATACACATAATTATCTTCATTATCTTCATCATATGGAGATTGTTGGTAGGCCTGAGTTTGATGATCTGTATTCTCATCAGCATCATAAAGAGTGTATCCATTGCCTATGGACATCATATTAACATCATCATCTTGCACATAATGCAGCTCATTGCATTCATTACAAGATGTAGCATTATCATACAAGGATTGAGCAATCATACACTGTGATTGTGAATGTGGCATCTGACAGATTATACACCATGGAGCATCATCAACAATATTTATAGCTTTCTTTAGAGGATCAGGAGTTTCTTTGACATGTTGGGCCCTCTGATTTGTGTTGTTACGTGGAAAAATAGGCTTACCATCATGCCAATTGGTATTATAAGGCATATCATGCAATGATGGCCTTTTTTCCTGCCTTTGATAGACTTGCCTATCAGGACCCATCCCTTTTTCACTTCTAGCTAATCTATAGCTTAGGTCCTTAACAACATTTGCCAATTTGTCTATCTTATCTTCAGGGGCAGATGTATTACCTTGAGTGTTCTGAGGCTTGTTTGGATTCTGCAGAATTTTTGTATCATCCCTTCTATTTGTCTTGCCTGATGCTTTCCTGTTGTTTTCAATATTCACTACAATTCTGAAAGCATCCCTGAGAGTAGCAGGACCTTTATATCTTAATCCATATGCAGTTTTTGCATCAAAGGCATTGATATACAAAATTATGCACATTGGTTCATTTGGCCTCATGTGATGTGGCAATTTGTTTAACACTTTAGTAAATCTTGCATTAAAATCTGCAACCTGCTCATTTGACCCTTTAGTGATACTGGTGAACTCATTTACAAAAAAGCTAGGGTCAGTTTTGTCACCATATTGCTCCTTGAACATCCTTCTAAAATCATCCCATGATGAAATACTCCGGTCAGGCAAACTCTTGTACCATTCTCTTGCCTCATCTATTAAGGATTGCATGAATGACTTCATGAAAACATCCTCATGTTCAACCTCAAAGTTATCCATGACATTTTGAAAGGCTTTTAGATGATCTTCTCCTGACACTATGTTGTTTCCTAAAAATTTAGGCACTTGCAGCCTCAGATGCTTATCAATGGGGTTAGGATACCCAGGAATACCATCAAACACCAGCTGCCTGAATCTATCTAGCTGCATGGGCTGTCTGTTTAACTGATTAACATTAATATTTCTGTTAGCATTTTGGTTTCTTACATTGTTCAGTGGTATCCTAGCATCATTCACATTTTGTCTCTCATCATGATGCTGATGTTGCACTTCATATCTTTGCTGATGTCTCTGCACATTTGCATTCTCTAGGGTAGGAACTGAATCATTTTGGGCAGTTCTTAAGGCTTGCACTTTCTGCTTCATATCATCTCTGATTTTCATGGCTTGTAGATATTCTAGTTCTGCTCTTAGACTTCTAATTTCTTCAGCTAACTGTTCATCCTTAGGCCTGGAGGTAGATGGTCTCATACCATTCTGGTCATCATCTTCATCATCCCTCAGAGACTCTGCCTCTTCAAACCTTTCACTAGGGTCTAGAAATGGACGTTCTTGGAACACCTCTGACCTCATTCTCATGCTACCACCCTGTTGCCTCTCATATGCACCTTGAATATCAGCTTCTGCATTTGAAAAGTAAGGCACATGCTATCCTGATGGCCTAGGATTATCTTGTACATCATCACTTTTTCTGGGGGAACCCTCATGACTAACTGAGACAGCTCCCTTTCTTCTGTACATCATCCTTCTTGTTACCGGTAACTCTTCAAATAAAGGATTTTGTTGGGATCTTCTCCCCTGCATATAATTTTACTTTGACCGGTTGGGAGATTACTTCGGAGTCGCCACCTATTACTAGGAACTGTTTTCTTTTAAAAACCAGGGTTCTTTCACAAACTCCCCAGCAGAGTCGCCAATTTCTGTTGGTTTTTTCCCAGACTGGATGCTTATTCCCAGATTTCCCTACAAGGTAGCCATCAGTGATCAACAGGATCTCTGGGCCAGGGGCCGACAGTATAGGAGATAGACTCTATATTTTATCTCCTCTTCTGATTCAGGCTCTGCAAGACCTAGGGGGGTATTCCCTACTCAACATCCATGAGGATATGCATGCAAGGCTGGGATGCTGACAGAAAGCAGATAAGTCCTCCTGTAAGTAGACCAAAACTGAAAGATAAGAGCAAAGGGGCTAGCTTTGGGCCTATTTGCAGTTGTAGACAGAGGACTAAGGTTCCTAAAACTAATTCTAATGTCCTAATGGTTGTTTTAGATTGTGATTTGGAGTTTAAGTTTGGATGCAAAGCTGGACATGGTTATAACACAAAAACAAAGCATGATTGGTGCCTATCCAGGGCCTGGAGTCAGTAGACATACACCTATGAATGATCAGCATGAACAGCTAAAACTGGATTTCAAGGGGATATATGTGATACCTGCCTTACAGACATCTCCCAATACAGAGTGTTAAGTTATCTCTACTTATGGCATCCCTACTGCAGTATACCCTTCCCAATGTTCAACCTGAAAACAGTTTAATCTACCCCTTGAGCAGAAGTTAAAAGATCAGACATTCAACATAGGAATTCTATGCTCTAGAATCTAAACATTACCCAAATATCCAGATTCAGAAGAAGAATACATGCAATACTGGAGACAGAATTAACACAACACATGCTAAGATAGCATTTCTCATATAAGATCAATCATGAAATCAGTGGGTTCATGCCAAAAACATACAACAAGAGATACATAAACTCACAGGTTAAGCTGTACAGAGCAACCAGATCAGCTTGTTTTGAATTACAGAGCCAAAAATCTTCAACTTTCAACAACCACAAATGAGCAACACAACCTGCTTATAACAGCCAGGTAGGTGCTCAGCAATTAATTACATGGTTGACCAAAAATCCCGCCAGATACATAGTATCAGCAAAATGGCGCTCAACGCATTACCAGATTGGCGCCCAAACATGAATGCAGCAGGTAGGGGAGGAGACAGGAAGATTTTTTGAGCCCTGCGCCACTGTCCGCTGATGTACACCTTCAATCGGGTACCAGATCCGCCCATACCTCTGCAACCTTCACCATTAAAGGCGCACCAACCCGCGGCCTCGGGAAAACGTCAATTCTGCATCGCAACCATTTCCCGCCGAGATTCATCATCATGATATTTTGAATATGCAGGATATCAATTATCCCACATGCACCCCGCAGCAACCTCTTTAACACTTTATATACTAGGTCATGAGCATATATGATGTCGGTGCTTTTGCTCTGACGACACTAGTGTAAGACTTCATCATCATCATCCTCCAGCAGCATGATATCCTGTCGCTTGAAATATCACCCTGACGTCAGCATCATATCGCAATATAACCTGCATGATAATCGCCTTCATCCGCACAACCTGATCCATCGGAAGAACATCCTCCTGCTGAGCCTATACCAAAAGTCTGGCCGATGAACATCCTGATGACGTCATCATCATGTTTGCAAATATCAGGAGATCTCCACAAGATGATCAGTGTTAGAAATATGACCCCCCCGGGACCTTGATGACGTCATCATCATATCGACATCAGGATGATATCCGGAAGATAACCGGATATTTGGAAATATCATCCTGATGCACAAATATCAGGTTGCACTGTAGCTCCACTATAAGATCGGGGTGATAGATGAATATGATGATGCTTGAAAAGATCACCCCCCACTAGATAATGCACGAAGCCGACAGGCGGATATCTCCCCTCGGAAATATCATGATGCAGACCAGCAGAAAACTGGATATCACCCTGACGTCAGAATGACGTCAGCATCATCAGGGTGATAAAACAACAAACATGAAGTGATACAACATCATCAGGATGATATTGACTAAGATCATCCTGACGTTCAAAATATGATGACCCCAGTGGATATCGGGTCATACTTAGAACTCTTCAACAACATCATCAGGATGATCATAACCAAGATCACCCGATGATAAAAAATATCACCCCGGCGAAATATCATGCAGGCAGAAAATATGATGACCCCCGCAAGCAACACGGTGATAACTGGAAATATCATGATGATGATGACGACCCTTAAGAAAAAACAAGTCAGGTCGAACAACTTAGAGAATAACCCCTTCAGAAGATCGGGGTGACCTCATCATCATAAAAGGGCAAGGTGATAATTGGAAAATCACCGGATACTTGAAAGATCACCCTCCGCAAGAAAACTAAGGCACATTGTAGCTCATCAGCAGGATCAGGATGATATCCAGACATCACCCGATATCGAAATATGATGATCCTGATGAAAAAACAAGTCGACAGAGAACATGATGATGCTGACCACCATCGAAGCAAACATGATGATGATGACATCCTCCTCAAAGAAAATATGATGATGCAGCTGAAAAATGCCGAGGAGGTCCAACACTTAGGAAAATGGGCAAGAAGATAAAGGGTTCAAATGAAGCAACCCCCTAAACATGAAAAATCAACCCCAGGTCAAAATGAGTGCTAACAGAGGGCATTTCTCAGCAAAGACTATAGCTCACAAAATCCTGAGGGTTGGATACTATTGGCCTAGAGTTTCTAATGATTCATATCATTACACGAGAAAATGTGAAGCATGCCAGAAATTTTTAGGAAAATTAAAATATCAGGGAGCACTACCCTTGAAACCTATGTAGGTGGAGGCTCCATTCTATCAGTGGGGTATTGACTTCATAGGAGAGATTGCAGTGAAGTCAAGTGGAGGACACAAATGGGTGGAAGCAATCCTAACTAAACAAGCGACAAGCAAAGTGGTGATCAACTTTTTAATGGAAAATATTATATTTAGATTTGGCACCCCAGTGAGGTTGATTACAAATAATGGAATGTGTTTTAGGTCTGATGAGTTCAAAACTTTTTGCAACGTATATGGCATCACTATGTCTTATGCTGCCCCTTACCACCCACAAGGAAATAGGTAGGTAGAATCCAATAACACAAATCTTCTAAAAATTATAAAAAGAATGTTGGAGGGAAACAAAAAGGCATGGGATTCAAAATTAAGAATGGCTGTGTGGGCTGATAGGATTACTGTGAAGAGAGAAATTGGGAGATCTCCTTTTGAATTGGTGTATGGAACACAAGCAAAGATGCCATTAGAAAATCTTTTACCAGTGTACAAATTTGTTCTTCAAGAGGATTTAAACGTCCCTGAACCAATGGAGGAAAGATTAGAACATCTTGCAGAACTTGATGAGACAAGGAGACTGGCTCAAAAATAGAACATCAAATTGCAATCACAAGTGAAATATCTTTTTGACAAAAAGGCCAAGGACAAGAAATTTGAAATAAATGATTTGGTATTGATGTGGAATGCTAAATGTCAAGAAAAGGGAAAGCATGGAAAGTTTGAAGCCTTGTGGTTAGGCCCTTTTGTTGTCACTGGTAAAGGGGGCGATGATTCTTACTATCTGCAAAATATGTCTGCAAAAGAGCAGTAGCTACCAGTGCATGGACAATTTCTAAAACCTTTCTTTTCATGAAAATATCAAAATCATGCACAAAGAGAAATAAGTATTGCTAGTGCATGGACAACTCTTAAATAATTCTTGAAATACTTTTATTTAATGCACAGTAGTTTAGGATGATCAAAAGGGATTAGGATCTGCCAGTACATGGATAGTCCTATGAATCTCTCAACAATAACAAAAACTTTTCCATGTGTATACACCTAAAAATGGCATGACTCTACTTAAATAAATATTTTAAATATTTATTTCATCATCACATTCCTCTATCAATAAATAAATAAATTCATTTATTTATTTGATTCATTTCCTCTCATTTAATTAAATAAACACATTTATTTAATTAATTAAATTCATATACATCACCTTCATTCTGCTAAATAATTAAATAATTCTAATTATTTAATTAAAACGTTTTATTCTTCCAAATTTAAATAAAATGCAAATTTTATTTAAATAAAATCTAAGTTATCCACTAAATAAAATATACTTTTATATTTTATTTTATTCTTCAAAAATATCCACAAAATAAAATATATTTCTATATTTTATTTATTCCTCTCAATTATCTACAAAATAATTAAATAAAATCTTTTTATTTAATTATGCATTCTTATCTTCAAAAATCATCCTTATCTTCTAAAAATACTTCCTCTTGTCATACAAAAGCAAAAGCAGTTTTAAAGCATCTTTAAAGAAAAACTTTCTCTTAAATTAGAAAAATAAATTCTAATTTAAGAAAATCAAATCTCATCCTCATCAAGAGAGGAGTTAACTCAACAAAGCTGCTTTTCAAATGACACATGTCTTTCTTTTATTTGTTGCACATTCCTCAACAACCCTCCTCCATTGATCTTTCCTTTTCTTCTAAACCATTGATCTTCCCTCACCTTTTTCTATAAATACCACCCTCTTCTTCCTCATTTCATCATATCGATCATTTGTGCAAACTTATGCTACAGAGATACCGGCACGCCATTGGCACCCCCCACTTCCATAAGCATTTCATATCCATTTGTTAGTGTGTTTGAAGCTCATCTTCAACCACACGAATATCTCAGCCATTCCATTCTTGTCACCTTCAACAAGCAAGGGAGAAATAGCTTCTGAGGGCTTCATCAACATCAAGGTCAAGGAAGGATAGGCGAACTATGGAAGACGCAAGGTGAAAGAGGTTGTAAGTGTTGTTCTTGTTTATTACTTTAAATCTACTTTTTTATCTTCAGATTTCATAGATGTTTGGGTTCTTATTATCATTGATTTGATTAACCTATTTTCCCCCTCACATTTTGGCACCCACTGTGGGGCACTTGCCCTTCTATCTAATAAAAAACTGAGTGTTTGTAAGTGACAGGTCCGTACAGGTGCAGGTACAGGGTTCTGATAGAAACTTTCGGTGCATCTGCCCTCTAAAATGACGCTTTTACCTCCCAAATTGGTGCATGCAGAAAACTGGCGCATTTGACCTCCCAAGTGACACATCTACCCTCTATTTTGGCACTTACGACATTTTGGCACATCTATCCTCCGCAACGGCGCATCTAATCTCTATTTTGGCACCTGCATACTAGTTGCGCATATACCTGTTCTTTTGGCACATTCATTCTGCACAACGACGCATCTACCAGAATTGTGCTTACACCCAATTTTTTTGCGCATTTGCATTGTAAAATGACGCATCTGATATAGTTGCACATATACTTCATGTTTTGGTGCATTTACCTTCTATTTTTGTGCTTTTGTACAATGCCACATGTGAGTCCTGTTTCTGTGCATTCAGACTGCAGTGCGGCGCATTTGATTCTGCTTTCTATTTTTAGGGTTTCTGATTTTGTACGTTGGATCTAACAGTTGTTTTTTGCAAGGTTAGTTGCTGGATTAGGTCATTTAGATGCTTTACCTAGTTCACTTAGGCTAAGTAAGGGAAAAGTAACCAAGTGCATTTCATACAAACTCCACATAGTTCATAACTAGGAAGGAAGTAACTAAACCCAATTGCTATCTTTGCATTGTTCATTTATTTTCCTAGATTAGACCACTGCTATCTTAACAAACGAGAAAATGAACATTGCTATGTCTTAATCACTTCCAAGTTAACAAACAGGAAAATGAATATTGCTATGATCTAAACACTTCCAAGTTAACAATCGTGTGAGTGCACAAGTAGAGTAGCCCATTTAGTTTTTCTACTTTTAACTAGGTTGGGTTAACAAGTGTTTTCTGTGCTTGCGAATGACAATAGGCTTATGTTCTCCCCTTAACTGGGTGATCAAAGTGCCAGACTTGTCATTCTATTTGTTAAACCTTTAGGGGGGCCTACCCTTGGATGCACGCCTATCCAAGTGGGAACGACCGTGAGTGGTAACAGGCTAAAGCCAAGCCCTACCAAGCCACTTAAAATAAATTGTGCTTGAGGTGAAAACCTCAAGCAACAAGTGCTACTGTGTTACACTGACGACCAACCTCCCCCAAAACCCTCTAAGGCATAACGCTTTGAGGCTGGGAGACTCCATAATGGAGAGTAGTGTCGCCGCACGTGTAACCACTCGAACGGTTGCCCTGACTAAGAAACAATTGTGTAGCAAGCCAAAAACCCCTATTTGTTGATGCAAAGGGCGGAGCCCTTGAAGTGGCCTCAATTCAAGTGACTCTTAGTAGAGGTAGCAGGGACAATCCTAATGGAGGTGGGGGTACGAGCCTAAGGAAACCTGGATCTGGTATGCGTGAGAAGTGAGTGCCATGGAGGGGAGCCGGTGCTACCAGATCCTGGAGCTACACGCTTGGAGTGGCACAGCTAGAAGATTCAATGAATATTGTCATATCTAGCCTAGGTTGTACTTGTTTTGAGTCAAAATAGTCCAAAAAATATAAAAAAATTTAAAAAGATAAAAATCATGGAAAAATTCTATGTTTGTTGTGTTTTTGCCATAATTAAACATCAGAACACCAAGTTTTTCAAACCAAAAGCTAAAAAATCTTGAAAACAGTTTGAAAACTTTGAAAATACAAGCACGAAACCAAAATTGTGCATTTGCCTTGACTAGCGGCGCATTTGCTTCGACTTTTTACGCATTTGATATATTCCGTTGCGCATTTGAACAAAACCAGAATTGCACATTTGCCTCGACTAAGCGGCGCATTTGCTTCAACTTTTTGCGCATTTGATATATTGTGCGGCACATTTGAACAAAACCAGAGTTGCGCATTTACTCTGACTCCTGGCGCATTTGACTTATGTTGTGATGCATTTAAATTGTTGTGCATTTAAACCAGAGAGCAAAATTCAGTACCTTCCAAGAGCAAAACTATGGAAAGCTTTTCAAAAACCATCTCCAAACCTGTTCAGTTTTCAAAAATCTAATTAAGACCTTGCAAATCAACCATTTCTCCTTCTTTTTTTCCACCATAGCTACTTGCTCATCCAAAATCTCGCGAACAAGGTTATAGCCAAATTATTCTTGATCAAAATCAAGCCTCAAGCAAAACCCAGTGAGTCTCCAATATCAAGGGTTACTTATCCTTTTCTCTTGAAACCTCACTAGGGGGTTGTGCAAGACAAGTCAACATCAAATATATGGATTTCTAACATCCTTACTTTGACTATCGCTTTTGTATACCCCACTTTGTTTGACACCACCTAGATCTAAGAAGAACCTTGCTAAAACCTTGTTTCATTCTAGCACCTTGCTCAAAATCTCACTTCATCCCATCCTTTTACTACCTTGCATGGTCTTAACAAGATTACAAAAACAAAAATAATTAGAAATGGTAGAGAAAAGTGTTCCCAATGGTCACGAAAGTGACGAAGAAATTTCCATGGAAGAGATCCTTCAAACGCAACATAATCCAAAATTCCAATGCCTACTAGAAAAAGTGCTTGCCCAAGACCCAACAAAATTCTTTTTACATCTGGCAAGTCTAGGAGTCAAACTCCCTAAGGATTATGACATGGAGGCTCTCAAAGAAATTGACGAAGAGAGAATCCCTGAAGGAAGTAGACATGATGAAATACCCATGGATAAGAGCAAAGCAACAATTGATTCCTTGGATGCCCTAAGTCTAATGAACCAAAAATATGAAGATCTCCAACAACAAATTTCAGACATGAAAATGGGAGTATCGACTAAACATTACACCCTAGAGGATATTTCACCATATCCTTTTGATAGGGCCTTGGGCATGATACCTTCCCCTCAAAATTTGAGGTGCCTAAGTTTGACAAATATCGAGGAAAGGGTGACCAAAGGGATCACATCAGAGAATTCAACATTGCTTGTCTTGAGATCGCACATAATGACACCTACCTTATGCAACTCTTCCCACGAAGCCTAGGTGGGCAAGCCATGGAATGGTTCTCTAGACTACCACCCAGTATTAAAACCTTCAATGAGCTTGTAGACAAATTTGTCACCCACTTCTCTTACAATATTGAGCATGACACCTCAATATTGGATCTTTGTAACACCAAACAGAAAGGAGGAGAATCTTTCGCTACCTTCTTACAGAGATGGAGACAACTAGCAAGCAAGTGCCCACACCAAATGCTAGAGAAACAGATGCTAGAAATGTTCATCCACAATCTGCAAATGGACCTAAGCTACCAAATCCAAATCCAATGTCCTACTTCTTTTAGCAAGGTCATTGAGATGGGCCTCATCATAGAAAAATCCCTAATTGCGAAAGGTCAAATCAAGCTCTATAAAGACACTCCTAATACCAATACCAACAATGAAAAACCTAGATTCTGGATGAAAAATAAGAACATCATAAATGACGGGGTAGTAGATGCCAAAAATGTGGCACCTAAGTAACCAATTTTCAACCTATCAACACCTCAAAATAACCCCACGCAAAACAAACCAAGAAATACCGAATCTAGGTTTACCAACTTTCGGCCTAGGAGAAAGTTCACACCTTTGGATGAGTCACTAGAAACTTCCCTATGGAAGCTAATCGCCAACAATCTCATAACGCTTCCCTCAGCACGAGAGTATGAACCAAAGGTCAAACCCCACTGGTGGAACGACAATGACTTCTGCGAATACCACTGAAACAGGGGGCACAAGACAAATGATTGTATTGCACTCAAGCATGTAATCCAAGACTTAATAGAGCAAAACAAAATATCCGTTAACAGACAATCTCATGGACATACCTCCAACAGTGATCATTAGGCATTCAAGGATCCTCTTCCTAACTACGAGCAGGGAGGACCTTCCAACAGATATAACAGTGGCTCTAACAACGCAAACTACACAAATGTTGGCTTCGACTATGTTGTTAACCATATCTTAGAAGGTGATTCACACATCAATGTGATCACTATCAACAAGGATCCAGATTGCAATGTTACTACCCGTAGTAACAGGGTCACCCTTAGAGGAGCTTCCGCTCCTCCGTCTAGTCAATACAGTATCGTGGATCAACTCCACAAAACACCTGCACACATCTCCATGTTGGAACTTCTATGTCTGTCTCCTTCTCATAGGTCCATACTTGACAAAGCCTTAGCAGAAGCCTCCATCCCCACGAACTTAGCTGAAGAACAATTCCAAACCATGGTCGGTCACATCACCTCACCACATTCCCTATCATTCACTGAGAAGGATCATATGTCAATCACTCAACCCCATAACGCTTCCCTACATATTGAAGCTTTCATACATAAACACAAGATCAAAAGAGTCCTAATAGATGGAGGGGCTGGTTTGAATATCTACACATTGAAGCTAATCCTTACATTGGGGTTTTCAAAGAAGGCTATCGATCCAAAAAGAAAAATCACCATAAAAGCCTATGATGAGGAAGAAAGAACGTCTAAAGGAATTGTTACCCTACCAACCAGGGTGGGCCCCGTAGTGAAAGATGTAGCTTGTCAAGTCCTTGACATGGAGCTAGCATACAACATTCTTCTTGGGCGACCATGGATCCATGCTTTGAAAGCAGTACCTTCCACATACCATCAATATATCAAGTTCCCACATGAAGGTCAAGAGATCACCATCCAAGGTGACCCTAACCCCTTTCAATATTGCAACTCTATTTAGCCCAAACCAGAAGTTGTAATCCCCACCAACCATGCTTCTACCGCCTCTTCATCTCGTGTAGATCCAGCTACACTTGCTTCCTCTTCAGAAGCATCTCAACCTAAACTCCAACTCAAAGATAAGGGCCTGGGTGAGTACACAGTCTCCCAATCCCTCTATTTGGCACAACTACCTCTATCTCCTAGATCCTATGGGAGACCCATCCTAAGGACACCCAAAGGAAAGAGAACCACCAAAGGACCATTTGTGAAATGGGGAAGCCTAGAAGATGAAAGTGATGAAAAAGATATCCTACAGTGGCTATACAAAGATGAAGGTAGTTCCTCAACACAACATAACCATCCCATTATACAAATGGCACAATATGGTCAAGGCTTTCAAATGCTATAGAGAATGGGGTATGAAGGACATGGTCCACTTGGTTCAAGAAAGAATTGCATCACTGAACCCATCTAACCTCATACCTTAATAGCCCGAGATACTACAGGGCTAGGGTACATTGGAGCATCAAGAAACCACAGAACCAACAAGAACAAAGGCAAACAACTAGAAGTATCCACTAGCAATCTGGTTGAACAAATTTAGAGAATGCAAATGGGGAGCGAAACTGATTCTAACGAGTATGAGTGGGATAGCCTCTCTAAGATGTCTTGTGACAAAAAGGATATTAACGTTGTCCACGAGTACGACCTGACCCATGCCAACGAGAGACAAGGTCCAAGGGCTAGACCGCGAGAGTCTGACCCACATAGCAACAATAGTGAAAATCGTGAGGAAGGAATGATACCCCCCTTGATGAATCCACTAATAGAGGGTACCATCACAGACTTTGTTCGGGCCTTTAATAATTTTGTCCTAACCATCAACACCATTGAACCAGACCAACCTAATGATCCCTTACCTTTGATACACCCTGAACTTATCAACTGGGACCTAGAAGGCACCACCCCTGAGCTAGACACCTTTGAAAATGATGAAGCCATCATTGATTATCTTGAGCTTAGAGATCACATACCTGCAGGAGACCACAGAGTTGGCTATGCTATTGAACTCAACGAGAAGGCCTATTTTGGAGAGAGTGCCAAGCCTTTCAGTCATAAAAATATCAAGATAAAAGAATGATCTAACAGTGAAAACCGCTCTGCGGCAGTGTTAGATCATCAAAATAGTAAAAATAAAGACATATCCAACAGTGAAAACCTTTCTGAGGCACCGAAGGATGGAAGGCTTGACCCTCTCCCCAATCTTACACATCAGGAGAGATCATCGATCTTGATAGAACCGGCAGAACCAATCAATGTCAGCACAGGAGATAAACCCAGAATGATCCACATGGCAAAAGCTCTCACAGAACATGAAAAACCAGCATTTACAGACTTCTTCAAGAGAAAACAAATCAACTTCGCATGGACATACGTTGACATGCCAGGGCTAGATCCAAATCTTATCATGCATCATCTATCTCTAGCTCCAAGAGCTAAACTGATCAAACAAAAACTCAGAAAGATGCATCCGCATGTGGCCCTCATGGTGAAAGAAGAGCTAAAGAAACTCTTAGATGTCAGATTTATCAAGCCTATAGACTATCCTGAATGGGTTTCGAATATAGTACCGGTGGCTAAACCAGATGGCAAGGTCAGAATATGCAATTATTTCAGGGACCTGAACAAAGCTTGTCCCAAAGATGACTTCCCCCTGCCCAACATAGACATGATTGTAGATCTTACAGTAGGGCACACTATGTTATCACTCATAGATGGTTTTTCTAGATATAACCAAATAAAGATTGCACCTGAAGATTAGCACAAGACAACATTTACATGTCCTTGGGGCACCTACTGTTGGTGTGTCATGCCATTTGGTCTGAAAAATGCTGGGGCAACATATCAGAGAGCCATGACTATAGTCTTCCATGACATGATGCACACTATAATGGAAGACTACGTCGACTACTTCTAGCGAAATCACTTACAAGAGAAGGACATCTAGCAGTATTAAACAAGATCTTCAACACGTTGGAACAGTTCAATGTGCGCCTTAATCCAAAGAAGTGTGTGTTTGGGGTTACATCAGGTAAATTACTGGGCTACATAGTGTCTGTAAATGGTATTGAACTTGACCTGGCTAAGGTGAAGGCCATCATGGAGATGCCACCTCCTAAAAATATGACTCAACTAAGATCCCTATAGGGAAAGTTATAGTCCATCAGAAGGTTCATTTCTCAACTGGCAGACAAGTGCCACCCATTTTCCCACCTTCTACATAAGAATGTCCCCTTCAAATGGAACGAGTCATGTGAACAGGCATTTCAGCAATTAAAGGAATATCTCATGAAACCACCAGTATTGATGCCACCAATTCAGGGCAAGCCTCTATTACTGTACATCTTAGCCACACCAACAGCTCTACGAGCTCTCCTTGCACAATAGAACTACAATGGGAAAGAACAGGCTATCTACTACATTAGTCGAACACTTGTTGGGTATGAACTACAATACACACCAATTGAAAGAGCATGTCTAGCTATTGTCTTCGCCTCACAAAAATGGAGACATTACATGCTGTCACACTGTCAAATTGATAGCAAAGATAGACCCGCTCAAATACTTACTCAACAAGGCAGCCCTAACAGGTAGATTGTCTAAATGGGTCATGCTTCTCAATGAGTTTGATATCGAATATGTTGACAGGAAAGAAATAAAGGGACAAGTACTAGCAGATCAACTGGCAGAAGCACCTTTAATAGATGACAGCCCTCTGAGCTTTGAATTTCCAGATGACTCTATCTTCCACATAAATACAGCAACCTGGAAAATGTATTTTGACGGCTCATACACTCAGCATGGATCGGGGGCAGGTATCTCATTGATCACACCTAACGGTGATACGATCCCTAAATCATACAGATTAATGTTTCCCTGCACTAACAACGTGGCAGAGTATGAAGCCCTGGTCATTGGTATCAAGCTAGCAGTGGAATGGAATATCAAAGAACTTCAAGTATATGGTGATTCATAGCTAGTCATAAATCAAGTGAATGACGACTACCAAACGAAAGATGAGAAATTAATACCTTACAAACGAATGGTAGATGATTTCAAAGAATATTTTGTCAAGATATCTTTCACACAGATACCAAGGATAGAGAACAAAGCAGCAAATGCAATAGCAACAATCGCATCTCTTCTCGACATCCCAGATAACCAATTACGATATGAGTTCTTGGTGGAGCCAGTCTGTTATCCTGCATATGATACCCCAGAATCCCATGTCATATGCCACATCGTAGGAGCCGATTCCCCTCTCTATGAAAAGATATTTTCCTATCTTAAAGAGAATACCCTCCCACCCGATCTCTCCAGTAATAAAAAATGAACCTTTATCCACCAGGCATCCCGGTATGCCATTGTTGCCAATACCTTATATCGCAGAGGTCTCAATGGTACTTTCCTTAGGTGTCTCAATAGTGAGGAATATCAAACCGCCCTAAGTGAAATACATGACGGTATATGCGGGGCTCACTCTAGTGGCCCTACCCTAGCCAAGAAACTCATACGCATGGGGTGCTACTAGCCAACTATGGAACAAGATTCCTATCATTTTGTGAAGAAGTGCAAGAAATGCCAAATCCATGGGAACCTGATACATGCACTAGCACAGGAACTATAGCCATTAACGACTCCTTGGCCTTTTTGTTAGTGGGGACTTGACTTAGTGGGCAAGATTCATCCTCCCTCCTCAAGTGGCCATAAATTCATTATCACTGCCACAGAGTACTTCACGAAGTGGATTGAAGTTGGGTGTGTGCAAGAAGTTGTGTCCACTTATTGGCCAAAAAGTGGAAGTGTTTTCCCTGATTTTCAGAATTTGTCACATTTGACCTAAAAATTTGAAGCACTTAACAGTGGAATCTTGGAAAAAGTCACTAAATATGAAATGTAGTACTCAGAATCTAGTTTCCAAATATGTAATTTTTTTCAATACCCAGATGATAGAAAGTGATTTTGAATAGGTGTTTCTAAAAACCACTGTTTAAAAGTCACTTTTTTTTACTATACCATGTATGTGTACGTCATCCATATTTTGACCTAAATAATCATATTTTTCAAAATCCTTTTGGGAAAAGATTTGTAACTCATTGAAGCACGTTTTCCATATTTTTTTGTAATTTTTTATTGAATATATTTTTTTTCATTAATTTTTTATTGGCCATTTTTGGTCTTTTAAAAAATCATCGTGTACGTCATGCATAAGATGACCTAAACTTAACATTTTTTGAATTTTTTTTTTTTTAAATTGAAAAGAATTGTCTAAAGTACGTTTTCCTACAATTTTTTTTACAAAAAAAATGTTAATAAAAAGTTATTAAAATACTAAAAAACCCTAATAATTCAAGTTTATGGACCTATTTCATCAGAAATTGATTAAAAAATAGAAAAAATAATCCAATTGTAAAAAAAATTACATATTTAGAATCTACACTATCTCATCTATAATGGGTTTTAATTTCGTCAAAATATTCTACAAAATAGACCTTCAGATATATGCCCAAAGTCACTATTTTGTTGTGACATTGACAGGACCTTCAAGTTGCAGGTCAAACCTAGTCCAGAGGTCAGGTTCGGGTCCCCAAAGCATTTCCCGAACCGGGTTACAAAGCAAAACCCGAGCTTAAAATTCAAATTTTAAATAACGGGATCCCGTTTCATAAAAGGTTAATATTTTAACCTTTATGAAACGGGATCCCGTTTTATAAAGGTTAAAATATTAACCTTTTATGAAACTCAAAACGGGATCCCGTTTCTTGAAAACGGGATCCCGCTTTTGGCTCGGGATTCCGAAGCAAAACGGGATCCCGTTTTTAAAAAGCGGGATCCCGTTTTGGTTAACCCGATTTCAGATTTTTTTCTAACTCTGAAACTTCCACCTTAAGTGGACACAACTTCTTGCATTTACCCAGTTGTGCCCTTAGCCAACATCATAGGCAAGCAGATTGCCTCTTTTATCCTGAACTATATCATTTGTCATTATGGTGTCCCTTCGTCCCTTATCAGAGATAACAGATGACCCTTCAAAAACCAAGATGTCAGGGAACTATGCAATAAATTACATATCCAACACTACTTTTCAGCCCCTTATTACCCACAAGGCAATGGCCAGGCTGAGGCATCAAATAAAACCATTCTGAAAATCCTAAAGAAGACTATTAATGATGCTGGTCATGATTGGCATGTCCAACTGAATCCTGCACTGTGGGCCTACCGCACAAGCATCTGCACACCCACAGGTGCAACACCATACTCCCTAGTCTATGGATCTAAAGCTATCTTGCCCACGGAAGTTGAGATCCCATCCTTGTGAGTCTCATTAAAAGGCCTCATATCAGATGAAGAGTATAAAGTAAAAAGACTCCAAGAATTAGAGCTGCTCGAAGAGAGAAGGAAACAGGCCTTTAACCACTTGAAAGCATATCAACAACGCATGTCTAGAAGCTACAATCACAGAGTAAAGCCCTGAGTATTCCAAGTTGGTGACCTAGTGCTAAGAGAAAATCCCATAAATCAGCAAGATAGAGAAAAGAAAGGAAAGTTTGAACCTAACTGGCTGGGTCCCTATGTCATCATCACAGCTTATGGATCAAGGGCATATCAATTGGTTACATCTGAAGGTGAACTGTTCGATGATCCTATCAATAGCATGCAGCTTCGCAAGTTCTATACCTGAAAGCCCCAATGTAAGGGAGTCCTAAAAAAATCAAAAAAAAAAAAAAATTCAAAAAAGTGATAAAAAATAGAACAAAAAAATCAAAAAATGAGAAAATAAAAAAAAAATCATCCTACGGTGAAAACCTGGCAAACAGGCGCCTAGGATAGGTACCATGGTGAAAACCTAGCAAACAGGCGTCATGTGTACTTTTAGTTTCTCGTGCAAATAAAAGCAAGTGGTGAAAACCTGGTAAACAGGCGCTATTTGTGACAAACCACTTCCTCCATTTGTTCTAACTTCAGGTCTCTTGTGTCCATCGTATCGTCCGTCTTGAACCAGTCCTTTGAACCATTGTCAAACTACGTCGCCTCTGAGTTATCACGTAGGCAAGGCCATTCTTAGTGCGCCCCCAAGGCTTCACTTCACTCCACTCCACTGTCCCGTCTATCCCATATCTAGTCCTTCTGTCAACCTGAGTCTGTGCTATTTCTGCACCACTTTGCCATCACCTAGGTCTTAGGTCCGCTAGGGTTTACCCCTAACTATGTTGCCTCTGTGTCGTCACGTAGGCAAGGCCATTTAGCAATGGGCCCCCAAGGCACTAGGTCAGTCCTTTAGGACCCATCTCTCCATGTCTGTCTGTCATCTCGCCCATAATAAGTCGATCTTTGTCTAAACTGGGGGTGACTCCTTGACCTAGTTGCAGATTTGGATTCTTGAATGCCACCGTTCTAAAGAGGATACCAATAAAGGATTGTGATACCTTTCACTAGACAAGCAAGCACAACAAATACAAGCTACCCAAACCAAAAGTCTTGACGCAAAAACATCAACCTGTCCAAAACAAAGCAGAGTACCATACCAAAAACACTAAAACTGATTCTATATCAATTATGGCAAAAGACACATATAATACAAAGAAGTTTTGTCAACAGGTAACTCACAAGGTCTTGAATTTTTGTCATTATGTCTTCCTATGCTACTCGAGGATGCCAAAAAGCTAGAGATGCTATGATGGGGGCATAATCTTTTTTTTGTCTGTTGCTTGTGGATTAAACTTTGGTAATGTGATGACTTTTGTCTAACGACATGATTTGCAAAAGATCATCGAGGTCTAAACATGAAAAGGGGCAATCCTTATCTGTTGAAATGCAAGAAGTACTCAGGTCATCTAGATTCAAGTTTGACTAGATGCTTGTATCAACTTGCTATATCAAAATCTATGTAAGTAATACTCAGGTCATCTTGGTCTAATTATACCTAGATGCTTGTATTTCCTTACAACATTTCAAAAAGTGAAAAATACCAAAAAAATGCTCAATGATGAAAGCAACAACCTTGCAAATATCAAGATGACAAATCCACATCCATTCCTTATCCATACCCATATCAACCATGCAATCACAAAATCCTGCAGTATATCAAATGAAAGTCACTATTTCTTCATTTCTTTTTCCTCCTCTCTATATCATCACCTATGTCGATTGAGTACATTTGGACATATCAAAAACATAGCATAGATTGCATATCACATCACATGAGATAGTCATTTACATGATTACATCATTCGCATACATAACAAAGCCCATTAGGTCACCCACATGCATCTTACATCCATATCTCATATCAAAAATCAAAAGCATCATCAACATACATATAGAGCTACATAAATCATATCCATAACAAATCACATCGGCATTTTACATATCAAATCATACAAAAATCCATCTAATATGCATCACATAGGCACAACATCATAAGATAGATCCCCTCCATAAGCATATCAATAATAGAAAAGCATGAGCATATAGAACATCAATCACTGCATCATCATATAAACCATCAAAACATGTCCAAATAGGCAACATATCAAAAATATATGTCCATATCTCAGAGTCATGTCATAAAATATATACAAGGTACAACAAAAATGGTGATACATGTCTCAGGGGAAAAATAGTACATATACAGGCTATCTCAGCCATCCAAATGTGTACATCCAATTGAAAAATGGTACAAGTATCTAGGTCTGTCTAACCATACTATTGTGGCACATTGTTCCCCGCACTACCCTCTCCTCTGCCTCCCCCTGACTGCTAGGGACCCCTCACTAAGCCTACAGACTGAGACCCACCTGCCTGCTGGAATGCCTCTGACTAACTCCTGAAGCTAGGGGCACGCTGATCCGCTACCACTGCCCCATGATACAACCCTCTGTAGTATTGAGCCTGTGCCTAAGCTCTAGTAAGCTCACTCTGCACCTAGACCACCTGTGCATGTGCCTACTACACCTGTGAAACCAAAAAACTAGATGTCCCATCTGTGCCCATGGCCATCACGGCTACATCTCTCTCTGCCCTCATAGCCCGTATGCTAGTTAGGGCTGCGTCTCTCTCTCTCTGGTCAACTCTGATAACTGAGTCACATCTGACTCTCTCCGTGACTCTGCTACTCTCAGATGAGCCCTCAGCTGCCTAACTTGGCTTTGTAGTGTAACCATAACCTGCTGTTGCACATCAGGCTATGGATCCTGCTCTGCTTGTGCCACTTGCTATGCTGGCGGCATCTATCTCTGTGCTACCTCTGGCTGAACTGGCACCTGGACCTATACCTATCCAACTGCCTACTAGCCCACAAGTCCCTCTCTGACCCTCTACTTCTATCTCAGTCTCCCATCATCTCCCTGATCTCTCCTCCTCCTCCTCTGTCCTCCCCTCCTCCTGCCAGCTACACCCTCATCATCTGAATCATCCTCATCTATACGAGGCGCTAACTCTCCTGGCCCTTAATATCTTAGGAATGGGTGTGCCACGAACCACTCCTCGTAATCTGGTGTCATGCCAGTGTCCACTATCTCCCTCCGCATAGGCCAAGCTGCATAGGGGATCTACTGAAAGTCGGTCAAGGCCTCCACATAGGATGCCACAGGATCCCACTTATACCTCTCTGCATGAGTCTTGGCAAAGCATACCTCCCCCTGTGGTCTGCCCTATACTCGGCCAAACTGTCTCTGCACTCTGCTAACAATCTGCCTCTCCAGAATGTACCTAGTCCTGCCAATGAGCCACCGCGTCTAGAAACAATATGGAAGCTCATCTGGCTCATTATCCCACAGCTCACAGTCTATGTAAAGTCGCCAAATCACTGCATCCATGCCATCAAAAGCATGCCTCCAATACTCCAGCTTCCCCAGCCTGTGCTGGGAAATCACACCTGCATAGCCGTAACTATAAGGCTCACCCCTCTACCTGTGAAATACACATATCATCCCTGTGATAGCAATGTGCTCCCACAACCAAAACTGCAACAGTGACACACCCGTAGTAAACTGGCTCCTCTGTGATAAACCACCTGGTGCATATCTCTATATAGGTGGGCAAGCACATACACACCCCACGCATACTGGGTCCCATCTATGATCATACTCTCCAGCACCCTCCCCCAACCGATTGGGAAGCCGTGCGACCTCCTATCGAGGCATATCACGCCACCGATTAGTCCAACCACTATGCCTAAGAAGTAGTCATAGCAGTCATACATGTCCTGCCACGAAATCTCCTCCCCCACCAACTCTGGGTCATCAAATATGTGTCTACACTCCTCCAAGCCATCGTCCCGCTGTGACTCATACTCAACTAGCTCTCCCTGAATCGGGAGGTGCAGAATCCGGTACACATCCTCAAGAGTCACTGCCATCTCCCCCGTTGGTAGATGGAATGTGCCATCCTTGCTATGAAATCGCTCCACCGCTGCCATCAACATAGCTCGGTTCGTGCAAACCTCGGGCATAAAGCAAACATAGTGCAGACCCATAGCACCTAGAGCCTCATGCTCTATCTCAGTCAACATATACCGCTACAACAATGGCAACAAGAACTGCTCTCGTGACGTCAGGACATTCTGAATATCCTCCTACAACCAAACAATGCATAACGTCAAAGAGTTCCATATCCAAGCAAAGCATACCGTCAATGAAATCCATATCCATATCAAACTTGCTCAAAGCAATCAAACTATCCTATCAATGACTTGACATATCAAATTAATCAAAACAGCATATCATCTCTCAACTAGATTCTCAACAATCTCAGAGATCGCTAATCAATTCACACATCAATCAAGGTGCCAATTGGATTAATTTCATTAAGTCATTTGATTTTTTTAGTGCAAATGTGCCAATCCAGGTGGCAGATGCGCCGATCCATATCACATGCGCCACTTCCCCGTGAATGCGCCAATCGAGGGCTTATATGCGTCGTTCTAGTACATACGCCAATCCTTAGGTCACATGCACCATTTCCCAATAAATGTGCCAATTCATGACTCAAATGCGCCATACGGAGATGGATGTGCCAATTCATGACTCAAATGTGCAAAACCCTCAAAAGCACCACTTTCAAAATCAAAAGCTCAATACTATCAAATGCACCGCTTCAAAGCTCAAGTGCACCATAACACAACAGATGCACCACTTCGAAGGTCATATGTGCCAAAAGAGTGTTTCTGCGCATCTATCCTAGTTGGTTTTCCTAGCCATTAATACACATAAAAATCAACTTTTGACAAGTTTTGAAGAACTACATACCGGGGGTCCTGCCTCTGCTGGCCGATCGAACCGTCGAATCCGCTCAAACCGGTGCTCCTCACAAGGAATATCCATCTTTCTGGCTGCCATGCTTTCCTAAGTTCTCTAGAGGACTAATCAACTATGGGCAAGTGTACAAATGATTAGAATATGTGGACCCAGCTCCTTTATATAGCAAATGACCCATACCTGACTGCATGACAACTATGGCTACTTCCCATGTCGTTTTCTCCACACCATATCCTATTTTTTTCCATCCTAAACCCATTTTTCACCTTCTTCTTCGTGAGATTGTCCATCTCACACCTTTTGCCTTCTTCCTGTTCAATCTCCCAAGGGGGCATCATGTCGTTAAACTTGTACTAGGGGCAAACTGGGGCATGTATCATTGTCAAAAATTATTATTCTTTGAGGCAATGTGATAAAACACATTGCATCAAAGAGGGGCAAAATGTATACATCTAATAATGGCATGACTCTACTTAAATAAATATTTTAAATATTTATTTCATCATCACATTCCTCTATCAATAAATAAATAAATTCATTTATTTATTTGATTCATTTCCTCTCATTTAATTAAATAAACACATTTATTTAATTAATTAAATTCATATACATCACCTTCATTCTGCTAAATAATTAAATAATTCTAATTATTTAATTAAAACCTTTTATTCTTCCAAATTTAAATAAAATGCAAATTTTATTTAAATAAAATCTAAGTTATCCACTAAATAAAATATACTTTTATATTTTATTTTATTCTTCAAAAATATCCACAAAATAAAATATATTTCTATATTTTATTTATTCCTCTCAATTATCTACAAAATAATTAAATAAAATCTTTTTATTTAATTATGCATTCTTATCTTCAAAAATCATCCTTATCTTCTAAAAATACTTTCCTCTTGTCATACAAAAGCAAAAGCAGTTTTAAAGCATCTTTAAAGCAAAACATTCTCTTAAATTAGAAAAATAAATTCTAATTTAAGAAAATCAAATCTCATCCTCATCAAGAGACGAGTTAACTCAACAAAGCTTCTTTTCGAATGACACATGTCTTTCTTCCATTTGTTGCACATTCCTCAACAACCCTCCTCCATTGATCTTTCCTTTTCTTCTAAACCATTGATCTTCCCTCACCTTTTTCTATAAATACCACCCTCTTCTTCCTGAGCTATTCCTTCTTTTAGGGATTTCATGCTTTTTGATACTACCAGTACTTTCAAAGCTGATTTCTGGCCTCTTCATATATTTCCTGTAGCCGAAAGCCTCCAAGGTTCCAGCCAAAGCAAATTGCTCAACTGGACTAATATGTGCCTTAGGAAATCTATGCTACTTGCTGAGGATAGGAAGATCTGCCATCAAATCAAAGCAGTCAAGGCTGAAAAGGCTCGTCTTAGTTCTCACGAGAATTTCCATTCTCTTATCTCCACTCTCGAACGCTTGGAAAAGCATCTCACTGATCAATGGATGGCCTCTATTAACAAAGACCTCCAAGACCTCAAAGCCTAGTATAATGAATTTAAAAGCCAAGAAGAAACCTGGTGGGTCTCACAGCAACAATCTTTAGAACAATAGAAAAAACTTCTGCAAAAGGTCAGAAGTGAAGTTAAATTAGATTGTGATGTGCTTGCTTCCCAAATGAATATAGCAAATATTCATACAAAGCATAATGGACAAAGAATAGATGAAGTTTATAATGAAGTCCATTCTATTGCACAATCACAACTTCTAATAGGAGATTCCATAAGAGAGGAATCTATAATTTTACAGTCTGAACTACATCAAGAGTCCACATGTCAGGTTATCCAAGCTCGCATGGCATCTGTCCTATGTTAGGATAGGTATCTGTGGACACTACCGTAAAGGCTTACCCATCATCATCATCATCATCATGATGTTGAAAGATGCAAGATTCTACAAGTTGTCTCACTCCTTATTAGGTGTTGCATGTGACTCCATGGCTAAAGGGTCACTCTATCTTGATTGTCTATTAGATTTCCCAGTCAGTTTAAAAGATGGTAATCTACAAGATGTTGTTGAATACAATTTTAGAACCATGAATCTCTTTATGAAGAAAAATTCTGTAGATCATTCTCTTGTGTTTCTTGTTCACTATAGGTTATACAACAAGGTCTTACCCTTGATGATAAACCCCAAAAGAGCACAAGGTTTAGAAGGTCTCTCTACCATCTGGACATCTACTAGTAATAGCACACAGTTAACTGCACCCAAGATAGTCCATCACAAAGATATTAGATTACCTGAAGAATGGGCATTAGATCTTTGGGATCAAGGAGAACAACCTGAAGAAGAGAAACAACCACAATTAAGAGGCATCTCAATTGAAGAATTAGATGATCAGGCCGTGATCAGATTCTCATCTGGCAGCTAGCCTGCTTTACGCAGCAATCCATCCATGAGGACAGAAAGAGTTTTTAATTATAACCAACCTGGTCCATCTGTGATTCCGTTAGCGCGCACTCAGAGTGCAAGACTACAACCCGCTAAGGGTTTTGAAGAATTGCTTAGAATTCCTTCCCTAGCTAAGTCTAGCAGCCCTATGGCTCCAACCCAATCTACGAGCTCTTCTTGCTCCCATAAAAAGTATTCAGAATTGGATAATGGGTTGTATAGATGTGAAGACTGCTCTTTTGTATTTAATCCTCCTAGATCCAGCGATTTTCGTATGTTTTCAGCTAAGCAAGCTATAATACCTGAACAAGACATTAAAGAAGTCCATGAAAAGGTCATAGCCACTCCTGCAGGTCCTTGTCTTGCACCCGGTGCTATTCCTCCTTTTAGGGATTTCATGCTTTTTGATACTACCAATACTTTCAAAGCTAATTTCTGGCCTCTTTATATATTTCCTGTAGCTGAAAGCCTCTAAGGTTCTAGCCAAAGAAATTGCTCAACTGGACTAATATGTGCCTTAGGAAATCTATGCTACTTGCTGAGGATAGGAAGATCTGCCATCAGATCGAAGCAGTCAAGGCTGAAAAGGCTCATCTTAGTTCTCAAGAGAATTTCCATTCTATTATCTCCACTCTCGAATGCTTGGAAAAGCATCTCACTGATCAGTGGATGGCCTCAGTTAACAAAGACCTCCAAGACCTCAAAGCCTAGTATAATGAATTTAAAAGCCAAGCAAAAACCTGGTGGGTCTCACAGCAACGATCTTTAGAACAATAGAGAGAACTTCTGCAAAAGGTCAGAAGTGAAGTTAAATTAGATTGTGATGTGCTTGCTTCCCAAATGAATACAACAAATATTCATATAAAGCATAATGGACAAAGAATAGATGAAGTTTATAATGAAGTCCATTCTATTGCACAATCACAACTTCTAATAGGAGATTCCATAAGAGAGGAATCTGTAATTGTATAGTCTGAACTACATCAAGAGTCCACGACCATTCAGTCAGTGGTACAGACAGTTCGTCAACAACAGACTATGAAAACAATGAATTTCCCTTCCAATGCTAAGGGATATTTACAGGCTCAGTATGAAGGACCCAAGTTGTCTACTGAGGTTAAGAAGCCTGTAATTGAAAAGGTGTATGATCCCTCTATAGGGAATCTAAGAGAAACCACTCCAGAGGAACGAGCAAAAGGCAAGTTCCAAATGGCTCATGGTAATAGTTCAAATCCCAATGGATCTAACCCTATTGATCCATTCAAAAACATCCAAACTCTAAAAGATGATACACCTCCCCTTGTTAATTTTGATAATTTTGAAGATATTGAAAATACAAGAGGAATAGATGCCATGCGAGCCTAGATAACTAACTATTTATCCACAAATGCTAATGCTGATGAATCTCAAGTGATCAAGTAGGCTCTCAATGCTATGACAGGTGTTGCACGAAGTGTCTGGGATAGATTGGATGACACTTTCAAAGAAAGCCTCATAGACAGAGGTACAGATCAAGTCTGTGTTCTATTGACATGTCTGTTCGTAGGAAGAATAGACACCAGAGAAAAGCTGGCCTACAACAAGTTCATAAAAGGTAAGTGCAAGGATCTCAAATATTTCAAAAAGTATTGTGAGGTTCAGTATCAGAATTTCTATCAGTCAGGCTGTGAACAAAATTGTGATTTTATGTTCACAAGTTTTCTTAAAAGTTTTGGAAATGTGATAGGAGAATTCTATCACAAGAAAGTTCTGGAAAATCTGGTAACAGAAAATATAGAAATGAAAGAACTAACCTATCCGCAGTTAGTTCAATTCCTTACACAGATCAATGAAGAAATTTGTGAAGAAGGAAAAGCAAAGAAGGAGATAAAGAAGGTACAACCTTTATTATCCTCTTCTGTATGCTACCAGATAATGCCTTCAAATCAGTTTCCCGATAAAGGCAATTCTTCTTGTTATGATTGTGACGAGCCAGAAAAATATTACAAGAAGAAGAAGAAGAAATTCAGTAAGTATCCCAAGAAGAAAGGATACTTCAGGAAAAGGGATAAGAAAAGAAAAGGTTCCAAGAAATGGAAACCTACCTGCTATATTTGCAAAGGTGAACACTTTGCAAACAAGTGTCCGGACAGAAACAAGAAAAAAGGAAAAGGTAAAGTTCGTGCTGCCCGCGAAGCAGGTGTTGAAGATGATGAATTTGAATTCATCAATGATTATCCATCATACTTACAAGATATCATACTATCCAGTTCAGAAATAGAATCAGAGTCTGAAGAATATGCATCAGCTCTAGAGCAAGCTCAAGTTAATATGATGACAAAAGAATCTCAATCTTCTGATGAAGATTTGGAAGTCTCTTTCTTCTGCAGAATGCTACGAAGAAACACTCGTGCAGAGTTGGACAAGGTAATTGAAGATATTGTCCAAACCGAATCCTGACTCCATGACATGGACATGGGTCAAGAAACATGGAAAAAGTTGACCAACAAGTTGGAACAACTTAAAACAAGAAAGTATTTTCTACTTCAGCAAGAAGCCAGGCCTCCTAAACTACCAGTTCAGAGATATCCTATTCTCCAATATGGTTTATCTGTTTCTCCTACTGAGATTCTAGAATAACATGGCTATAAACCATTGCAAAGAAGAGAACCTTGGCCTCCAGGTTCCCCTGCACAAAGACCTCCAGGATCCTTTGATCAACGGTCTATCAGTGACGCCCCTGCTCCAAGAAGCATGGCTAAAAGAATCTAGAGACGAAATCGAAAAACCTTTCTTGAAAAGGTTGTAACTCAAGCTTAGGCAAAAATTTTAGAATAGATGAGGAAGAAAATTTCTATCTCACAGAGGAAATGGAAAAATCCCCTGAACTTGATAAGTTTGTAAACCGGTTTAATTCAACTAGATCCATGCAGTTGCCCGCTCAAGCATCCATTCAGGAAGAGCAACTGTATTGTGAAGAGAAGCCTTACAGCCCTCTTATCCACCAAGCTATCGAAGAACAAGCAGAACCAAGATTTTCTTTTGAAGAAGGTTCCAACAGTCGACAGATGAAAACCTACAAGCGCAGTGCCAAGCCAACTACTTCATGTCCAGGAATAATCCTGACAATTCACTTCCCAGGTATAATGGCATATCCATTAGCATTTCTAATTGATACTGGAGCAGATCTAAACATTGCCAAGTACAATGCATTTCCCAAAGATGCATGGATTGAAGGAACTACAGGGATTACTTTTGGTAATTCTGAAAAGGAAAATAGTTCTGCAATCTGTGAAGCTCCTATTCAAATAGGATTTGATGGTTTTATGGATAAACTAACATTTGTCCAATATGAAGTAGATGGATATGATGGTGTTATTAGAAGCAATGCAATCAAACAATGGGAACCTTTCACCATTGACTCTGATTTCATTATAATTCGGAATACATATTAGCTTCCAAGGCTTTATCAAGATCTAGCTTATACTTCCAAGCTAGAAAAAGAAAAGAAAAAGAAACCAGTTAAAGCAATTTGGTTAGCCAAAGAAATGGATGCAGGTCAAGAATCTCTAACAAAGATCAAAACCACCTTTGCTGCCACAGTTCTTACAAAAGATTTAAAGAAGTAGAAAAGGAACCTGACATGTGATCTCCCTCTCAAACGAGATCCTCAAAGTAATGAACTCATGCCTAAAGAAAAAGCTAATTACTTTTTAATGAGTTCATCTAAAGCATTAACTTGTATAATAGAAGTTGCAGAGCTAGAAAAGCTTGGCATTATTCAAACTTCTGAGTCACCATTCTCATGTCATGCAATGTATGTTCCAAAGGTTGATGAGAATGGTAAGGAATTACCTGAGAAATGGCTAGTTGTCAATTATAAGCCATTAAATGACTATATTGTTGATAATAGACATCCTTTGCCTAGTAAGGATCATATCTGGTAGACTATTCAAGGTAGTCATGTTTATTCTAAATTTAATCTCACAAAAGGGTTTTGGCAGATTGGTCTCAAAAGTGCTGACTTCTACAAAACAACATTTTCAGTACCACAAGGTCTCTATGAATGGACTGTCCTTCCATTCGGTATCAAAACTACTCCCTACATTTTTCAGCAAAAAATGGATGTTATATTCCAGCCTTATGCCAAACTTATTCAACCCTATATTGATGATATTCTTGTCTTCAGCCAGGATATGCCTCAACATCTCAATCATCTCCGCCAATTCCTCTCTATTTGCCAACATCAGGGTCTTGCTGTCAATCCCGCAAAGTCCTTCTTTGCTCAAAACCATATTGTTTTCATTGGCATCAAGCTTCTTCCGGGGGGAGAATGGAGGCCCAACCACACATCCTGAACAACATTTCCAATCTTACAGTTACGAATGTCAAAGAATTACAACACTTTTTAGGCCTTGTTAATTATATTGCAGGATTTTATTATAAGCTTGCTAGAGATAGAATTGAGTTAAATAAGCTCCTCGGCAAAACACCACCACCATGGTCGGCTAAGCATGATGCTTTGATTTCAAGAATCAAACAGAAATGTTCCCAACTGTCGCCATTAAAGTTACCAGGTAATGGTTTCAAGATAGTTGAAATTGATGCAAGTGAAGGTGCCTGGGCTGGTGTTCTCAGAGGGCAAAAGACAACATCTTACAATCCCAAGGACAAAGGTGAGATTGTAAGATATATCTCTAGTAGTTTCAAAAATAATGAAATAGACTACCATAGTATGCATAAAGAAATCCTTGCTGTTGTCAATACATTCCAAGCATTTCAAATGTTTATTGCTGACAAGAGATTTCTGTTGAAAAGTGATCTACAAAATCTGAGAGGATTCTTTCAAAAAAAATCAAAAAATAAAGTTGTCAAAGGACGACTCCTTAGGTGGGCACAATTATTAAGCACTTATGAATTTGATTTCATTCACCTTCCTAGAGTTGAAAATATTTTTGCAGATTTCATGTCTAGAGAAGGACATACTTCAGAACCTATTCCTTCTGGAGCAAACGCACGCCCAACAGGTGTAGTGCGGATAACCAGGATAAGAGAACATCGTTGGTATGAAGAAAGCTGCCAATAATGGAGGATCTATTCCAAGGACCTTATCCACCTACAGATAATATGGAGTTTAATGGGACATCTTCCTATATGGGCTATACCTTCAAACTCACATTCAACTCCCCTATTGAAAATCCAATCAGTAGGCATATGTGTCAAATTTATGGTCCTGCTGGAGCCTCCTCAGTCTTTGAACATTGGAACATCCCCAACAGACTAATGTTTGGGTTCTTATTATCATTGATTTGATTAACCTATTTTCCCCCTCACACCATGTACAGTAGTATAGGATCATTTCAAATATATATATATAATATGGTCTACTTCCCAAGAGATCTGAATTCTTGTTATACCCACAAGGGGTATAAATCCCAAATAGAGCCACTGTTGGGAAAGGAAAATTTCAAAATTTTCTTGTACTCCTATCCACCTCATGTCCAACCAAATCAGAAAATCATGTGCCCAAAATCATAATAACAGTGGATAAATTTTATAAGATCACATGATCTTTGCCACAAACATTTGTCTCACCCATCACACTGTATATGATAAGGGGCCTCAATTCCTTAATTTTAGAAAGACCTCAGTTTCTTTATACCTATCCATGTTCTATATGAGATGGGCTAAGATGTGTATCGGCATGAGGTTTGTGGTCAGACTAAAGACTTCAGGAATCATTGATGAAGAGAGTAGCATCAATGACCTTTCATTGGAGAGAAAATTCCCAATCACGTCGAGTTAATCAAATGGTAAAGACTATCAGGACAAGAAAACAATATTGGAGGATATTCTGAACACTTCCCTGATAATATAGATCACAGCGATGAGAAAGTTCGGTGGGACTCTCGCCGAACAACCCATGGAATGGATGGAGTTAGTGGCGCATCAGAAAGAAATACACATCAGGGTGAAGAATTAAAGTGTCTCTGACATGTTAATGTCTCAGCGACCAAAGGGATTGTTTCAGCCTAAGTCACACCGATATGTATGGAGGATAAAAACCATCAGCAAAATTGAACAAGTCGAAACAAAGTTTACAAGTCTTGCCAAACTGATAGTCACAACGATGAAAGATGTCAGTGACATATAATGATGATCATCTCAATAAAAGATAAAAGAAAGGTATCGGGGAAACAACTGTGATCGGATAGCCTAGATCAAATCATCCCAATATCATATGTTGTTCCGATGATGATAGTAGCCGCACTTATCTATAAGACTCTTGCCGATATTCATATCAGAGACACTTGAAATATCAGAGTAAGATGTTATTCCCACGGAGATAAAATAAGTCAAGCCGACGATAGCCATGCTCATTTCTATATTGGGTAGATCTTGAAATATCTTGCCAATGCAAACTTATATATGTTTTTATAAAAGATGACATCTAGGAGACAAAACGAAGGGTCACAATGATTATTCCACATGTAAATGTTCACGCCATAAGAAGCTATTCGATCGCCCTAACATTACAAAAGTCCTACCAATGAGGGGAGTTATGATGATGTGAGATCTCATAACGATCATGAAATTTAATACATTGGAACAATTAATTGCAGACAAGGAAGATATCCTTTGAAGAGCTATTCGAAATCACTGCAATTAGATTCAAATGAATTATCTAAAAGGAGCGCATAAGAGAGAACTCGGGGGAAAGGATAAAGGAGGTCAATCATCAAATAACAAGTACATACAAAAATACCTCTGTGTGTTAAACTACAGTTTGAATTTTCCATCCATAATTGTAATGGAGACTCCAGTAAAAGGAAAGGACAGAAAACAGCCAGGTGAAACTAGTAAACCCAAGAAACAAAAAATTGACAAAAGCCCTGACAAAAAAATAAAAGAACAGAAACTGAATCAGGATTTAATTGACCAATTGCCTGGATCTACCCCTAAAGCCCGAAGGTCTACACAACTTAGGGTAGAGGTAGAGAAATTAGAAGACAGATGCAAATACCTTTGAAATGTGTAGACACCAATAAGAGGTTATGAATTATTTAAATTCCATTGCAATAGAAGATTCAAGAATGTCCCAGTATCTAATCCATGGCACTTGAATTTGGGAAAATTGGTCATCCTTGATGTGTTTGTGAATTCAGAACTCCTCAAACTCCTGGTTAAACATTACAATCCAAGCCTCAAGGCCATGTTGCAATCCGCAAGGAGAGCCTGTTATACATTTGTCCAAAAATGCAATTTGTGAAGTATTTGATTTAGATGATTTGTGTACTGTTCCCATAGTTTGTGAATATTTGGACAAAGAATACTGGAGGATGGACACCACATATAATGGATGGAGATTACCTCTTCACAGGCCTAAGGCTGAAGGAGAAATAGTGTCTCTTAATGATAATGATGGACCTCCATTCCATGTGTCATTGTTTGAACCATATATACAATACACATATTATTCCATGGGCCAAGTCCTAGGATAAGAGGTTCCTAATTTTATGACAATTCCTCTAATGGTGATAGCCATAGATATCCAGTGTCACAATGCTAGGCAGTTTGACTATGCTGCCTATGTTTTTGGAAGAATTGATTCTAGTTTAACAATAATCAAGAACAACGCCCCATTAGTCTCTTTTGAGCACTACTCACTCCTCATGTACATGGTACTTTATTATGGCCAGGAAATGGGATTATGGCCAAGTAAATTCAGATTTGCTCAAATGGACTAGAGGGGACAAAAGTCAACTGTGCAAATGTGGATGAGGATATGGGACAACAAGTTTTCTGATTCTAGTTATATTCATTTTGAAGAATACTATGTAAAAGTGTTGTATAGATATTTCAATCATCCTTGTGAATATTCACTGTCAAATGAAATAAAGAGGTTTCTCAGACCCAAAGATTTTGGTTGTCCTCCTACTGTTACCCACAACTGGGGAGACTGGTATTGTTTTAAGGATTGTACCATGGTTGAAATTTATGGTTTTGAAGATACCCCGTTTATATTGCCCAAGACAGTTCCTAACAGAATTGCCTACTTAGAGATAGTCAGGCAAATGAAGTGCTCTAATGTGATGAATTTGAGTGCCTATGACAAACAATCCTTCATGCCTAGTACTTTGTGCTTCAGAGATTTTACTGTGGTGTCTAAAGAAGGTTATGGCCTTATCATGGACAAATTAATGCATTACAACTTTAGATGTACATAGGCAAGAAAGGGATTTGATCTCGAGGGTTTTATTGATTTTGCAAGGAGAAAACAAAACTCAGTGGATATACACATGTCCCATATCCACATGATGACATTATTAGGAATATGGAAGAAGCTGAAGTTGAACTAGTAATTGAGAAGTATAATAGAGAATTAGATGAGAAGAGGAAATAGCTCGCAGAGATAAAGCTGTTGTCTTTTGGTAATGAGGAGTCTGTAGAAGAAGAAGAGCCATATCAATAGGCAACCAAAATATCCAAATGAAAAATGCAATGCTATCAGTCTCCTAGTATAGAGCACGATGAGGAGGGGCCTGCTAATGAGGATCCTAGATAATTAGCATATGATTCTTTTATTTCAGATGATCAATTTATTCATTCTAAAGAGTTTAAATCTTTTTTGTATAAATACAAGGGTAAAGAGATTAGGGAATCAGTTGATGATGTCTCGGCTAACAATGAAAGACAATTAATTGATATGTTAAAAACAAGAGTGGAGAATGAATTGAAAGCTATGACTCCTAGTAAAGGTAGACAGTTGCTCAAAGAAGCAGGCGTCATGATATTTCCTGGTCTTGATACAAATTTTGCTCTGGTGTTTGATAGTTTTTTGCACAATACTAATGACAAATATAAGCTCACTTCTGAGGGTGTCACAGAGGTGTACATGGGTACCAAATATAACAATGATGAAAACTCACTCATGATATGGGCCTTGTACCCTCCTCATAAGAAAAAAACCATTATAGATACTGAAAAAGCTTTTGGGCATGTTATGACTTTGAAAGCAGGGGAAATTGATCCCTTGATTACTACAGATATTGGAATTAATGTTGCAAAGTTAAATAAGGCACAGGCTCAAATGCTGATCAAGGAATGGGATGCATATAAACTAAGTTGTGAAAGATTAACAAAAGAAAATGATTTCTTGAAAGATACTATTAAGAATACCTTCGAAGGGTCAGTGAAAAGGTTAACTCAAGGAGAGAGCTCACAAAGCACCCAGACACCATCTGTTGATTAGATAGCTCAGGTATAGAGTGACACACTTGCAGTAGTGCTACAGAGTAGGCACAGTAATATGATGAATTGGATGAACAAATTTTGGGATATCTATTCTGAAAACCATAAGGTGATCCAAGAGCACAAAAGGCTAAACAACAGGCTTCAAGAAAAATTCCATGAGATACAGAGTAAGGATACTCTTAATATTGCAAGTACTTCTAGTGTGAAAGACATGATTGAACAACAAAAATATTATTACCAGCTTAAGACCGATGCCAAAGAATGGATTGAGGCTTCAAAAGTAGGTGTGCCCATGTTGTTCAGAGACAACAAGGAGTTGAAAAGCAAAGATGAATGGAGTAAAGGATGCCAGGTGATATTACATGAAGCTCTAGAGGCTCTCAAAGATAAAGACTTTGCATCTGGGGAAGCCTACAAGCATCTGGAGAGGATGGTGACGATGGATGTGATCACAAGGAATGCTATTGAGTTTACTGATACGCATTACAACCAAGAATACCTGGATCACATTGCCCAGATATATTTGTGGTTCAGCAGGGCTTAGGATCATTTTCTTTGTTTGTTGTTGTGTTAATCATTTTAATTCCCAATAGACATTTTGAAAAGTTATGTCTCTTCATAAGTATTTCTATATAAGTTGAACATATGATGCTAAATTATCATCAGCAGTAGGAGATAGTAGAAAAAGTTCATAATATTTTCAAAGTCCATGTTGCAAGCATTTTATTGAAGAAGTAAATAGAAGATCTCTGATTCTATGGTTTTATTCTGGCATCAATTGTTTGTTAAAATTTATTCAATTATATGGTTGTCTCCAATTCAGTATTTCCTTGTTATTCAAATTAATATATCAAGTATATTTTTAATTTGTCAATGCACATTTGCTATATTTGTGTGATTGAATTAATTAATTTCCATAAAAGGAATTAAAATCCTTCTGGTCAATCACAGTAATCTAGAAGTGTTAATTTGGATCATTAAGAAGAACCATATAATTAGGACTGTCATTCTGTCTCCAAGTTGATATTGTCTATTATTCTTGTATAATTCATTCAATTGGTTCCTTCAAGAAAGGATTAAAAATTCCTTCTGGTGAATAACAAGAAATCTGATTTTGTCAATTGGATTATTAAGAAGAGTCTATCAATCATTTCCCTGCATGTTTATACAAGTTATAAACTAAAGTATTATGCCAAACAATTAGAGTTACTGCCCACTATAAGCCACTGGTCTAAGATTTTCATTTGACTCTGTTTACCCAACACAGGCACTGGTCGTACTTATTTCAATAGTTAATTCATTTATTAGTTTTTACCTTGATATTGCTTATACAATTTATACCAATCATCTTTCAGATATTAGATATAGAATTAGTTAGCAAGCTTTCATCTATTCCACACCATTTTCCACTATGAGTAGATCCTTTGACTTAGTCAAAGCACTTACACTCATCTAATTTGCTTCAACTTTCAAGGTCCACCCACCTAGGTATAGCAGTGCCTAAAGTGCAGGGAGTCATCAACCCTATAGGTTAAACTCCATTACGTTAGTTCAAAAACATTGCCAATCTGATCATAGAGTCTGGCATCCTCTTGGGATTTGCAACCTACATTTTTGAGACCTAACAAATTGGTGACTCTACTAGGGAACCAAATAAAGGACCTTAGAAGGGAACCATTCTTTTATAGAGTCAAAAAATTTCAAGAATACAAATTGGTAACTCTACTGGCAAGAAGAATCTAGAAAGATAAATTATAAACTTTTTCCTATTTACAAATGACTCTACAACCTGTTATAATAGAAATTTAGTACCAAATGGATGGTAGAAGGTCCAAGATGGAAGGGAAGAAATTGCAATCATCTCCACCAATTAGAACCATCCCCAAGAGAAATGGAGCATCAAATTATTTTCATTAGGATAATAATCAAGAGGCTCAAGAGGATAATAAAGAACAAACTATCATAACTCACAATAGTTTTATTCCTCTGCATGAATCAAATGAAAATTTTAACAGAGTAACTGATGATATATTGGCAAAATACAGACCTGATCCTCAAGAACAACTTGAGTGTGAAGCATGGGCCATGAAGGAAATTGATCAGAGGCAAGCTAAATATGATTATAAAATGTCATTATAGCAAGAAGAAGAGGTAAAACATGGATCCTCAAATCAAGAAATGAATAAAAGTCCAAAGAATACAAGAAGTATGAATGAAGCACAATAGAATGTGCTTAAGCTCTAGGAAGAACTTGAAATGATCAAGATAGAAGAAACTGAGAGGTTGTTAAAACAAGAAATTCAACAGATAAGGAATATGACTAAAATAACCACCCCAAAATATGTACCTCCACATAGAGGAAACATTTTGAGGAATCCACAGCAAAACTTGCACCAAAATACAGGTGGTGTTTCCAATCCACAAGCATCTGGAAGTCATCAAAATACCCTCCCAAATAATCCTAGACCACCTCTCATACATAACACCTCTCAACATATGGCTAATCCATACCCACTCCCTAGTCAACAATATTATAGACAACAGAACCCTCATATGAACCCCCATATAAATTCACAACATCCATATGCTTATCATCAGCCTCCAGGCAGATATAATTACTACCCTAACCCGCCACCCATGAATCTTCCACCTCAAAACCTCACAAACATATGTGGCCAATTTGATCTGACTGGATATCAATTGTATCCATAACCTATTGATAGTAATTGGAGAAATATAGTTCCCAAGTTCACTGGAAACAATGCAATATCAGCTGAGGATCACATCAGAGGCTTCAATGCTTTCATACAAGATATTAGTATGGATTATGAAGATGTTAAAATGAGGTTATTCATGATGTCCCTAATTGAAGATGCAAGAGACTGGTTCAACAGCTGACCTGATGCTTCAATCAGTTTAATAACAGATTTCCATAGTCAATTTAAGGAGCAATATGGCAATTAGTATGCCCCTAAGTTTGCATTGCACGAATTGATAAGCATCCAAAAATACTAAAATGAGTCAGTATATGATTTCAATCTAAGATTTTCCAAGTTACACAATAAGATACCCCATGGATCTAAACTGACTAATCCAGCAACATTGAGCATTTATTTGAAAGCATTTGATCCCAAGACAGGGTACAAACTTAGAAATCGGTGCCCTATGACCCTAGCTGAAGCACATAAAGTGGCATTAACTATTGAGAACAATAGGAAAGCTGTAGGTATGGTTAGAAAAAGAGATAATCCTAGAACTCCTCAAAGCCCAAACATTCAGGAAACTAAACAAGAAGGTCAGCATAGGCATGAAAGACCTAGGTTGCATGACATGCCATATAATACAAATTGGAAGGATGGGAGACCTATTGAAAATAGCAAGAAGCAACATTATGGCAAAGATACTCCTGACCCTCTAAAATAAAATGGGGCACATATGGTAGAAGATAAATCTTGGTGTTTGGTGTGTAATTTACCACACTCGCCTGAATACTGTGTGGTGGCTAAAATAGTACAACAAGAAGAAACATTATACAATTATAACAGAGACAATCACACAATAAACATGATGCAAGATACACCATATTTGCTGAATGAAGACTATTCTTCTATAGAGGAAGAGGGATATGAATATGATGTGGGAAACTAGAAACATCATATCAACATGGGAAAACAAGAAGTAGTCTCATATCAGGAGGATGGCTACGAGGAACCCACCTATTATCACAATTTGCCATATGATCAATGGAGAAAGCCCACTGAAAATGAAAGAGAAGGTCTTACAATAGCTACAGTAGCTCAAGATAAAAATGCCTATAATCTAAGGAACAGGACAGTTAATGTTGAATAAGGAACACCTGGGAGTATCTTTATAAAAGATCAAAATTACAAAAAGAATAATGTGAAGTCATCATTCAAAGAACCAAAAAAAATTGATAAAAATAAAATGAAAGATAAATCACAAAATCAAGAAAAGGAACATATAAAGACAAAAAGGAATGATCAAACTATGGCCCATTCATTTGACATTGCTCATGCAATATCTCAGGTAAAGATAGCAGTACCACTTTTGGAAATGATGAAGATAGACAAATATAGAAATACAGTGGTTAAACTGATTTTAGATATACCAAATCAAAAATATAAAGAATCAAAGAATAGAACAAACAATGTTCAACAAGAAACATTCCAAATTCCTGAAGTATATCTAGGTGATACCTTGACAAAGAATCCCTCACAAGTGGACTCTTTCTACACTACCTTGTTAATCACAAACATGATAGTAAGGAAATGCATGATTGATTCATGCGCGACCATGAATATCACGCCAATAGTAGTCATGAAAGAACTAGGAATGTGGGTTGACACTACATTTGGTAGGTGTTATGCAATGGATAATAGATCCATCCCAGTCGTGGGCATTATGAGGGATGTGGAAATAAAAATTGCTTCATACCCTAAAGAAACCTATAACATTGATATCACTGTGGTTGATATTCCACCATATTATGGAATACTCTTATCAAGACAATGGGCTGCAATGGCAGGAGGGAAAGTCCAATTAGATTTATAATATCCCACAATACCAGTGGGAGGCAAAGAGATCAAGCTGTGTAGGGAGCCAAGATATGAGAACATCATAGAATGCTTCAATCAAAATCAAATAAACCTATTTTGTGATACAGATTTAGGAACCTTCAAGGTTGAAACAAATAAGCCAGAATTGCAGAATACTAATCCAATACATGTCGAATCTAAGAAATAGGAGAACGATGTGTGGAAGATGTATTTTGATGGTGCATGTAGCAAAATGGGAAATGGGGCAAGAGTATTATTTATTTCACCAATAGGCAAAACTTTCAAAAACTTGTTCGTATTGACATTTGAATGCACAAACAATGTAGCAGAATACGAGGCTTTGCTCATTGGTTTGAATATAGCCCCCAAGTATAAGATAAAAAAGTTGGTTGTATACGGTGATTCATAATTGGTTACTTCTCAAGTAAGAGGGAAATACTTGACAAAAAACAAGAGGTTGAAGCAATATAGAAATGTTGTCTGGGATGACATTGAGTTGTTTTATTTCTTCTCAATCAACTGGATTGATAGATCAAAAAATATTATGGCAGATTTTCTAGCAAATATTGCATTAAAAAGAGATGATATCACATTAGGAGGTATTACAGAAATTGAACTCAAAACCAGACCCACTATCTTGGATAATGTACATAACTGGCAAGTGTTTAATAATGATAATGATATAATCAACTTTTTGCATTGTGTTGATCACTATGAAAACCAAGAGATTAATTTTAATGCATTTGTGGAAGAACGTGATGGAAAATAAACTCTCTTTGGTTAAGAGATAGTTCAGCTAAAAAAAACAAAATACCTAAGGGACTCATAGTGTTGGAAAAATCATTTCATGGATGTGATAGATTTAAAATGAAAGATACATCTGTAGTACAGAACGACCTTGAAGAGATTAATTTGGGGATGCAGGCAGCCCCAAAGAATGTATACATTGGAAAGAAACTCAGTCCCAAAATTAGGAGCATGCTCATCAACTTACTCAGGAAGTATAGACAGGTATTTGTATGGTCATAGGATGACTTGAAAGAATATAGGGAGGATATTTCTCAGCATGAAATACCATTAAAACCGGATGCTAAACTGTTCAGGCAAAAATAGAGGCCTATCAATCCCACATTGGCCCCTAAGATGCTTGAAGAACTCACAAAACTAAGAGATGGAGCTATAATTAAACCCATTAGGCATTCTTCTTGGGTTTCTAATTTGGTACCTATTAGAAAGAAAAATGGTGATATTAGATTATGTGTGGACTTCAAGAATCTAAACAAATTTTCTCTTAATGACAACTATCTCCTTCCTAATATGGAAGCAATACTGTAAAAGGTTACCGAGTGTGAACTATTGTCAATGATGGATGGTTTCTTAGGATATAATCAGGTGAAAGTCAAAGAATCAGAACAATATATGACTGCATTCACTACACCATGGGGAATGTATGTATATTTAAGGATGCAATTTGGACTCACGAATGATGGAGCAACATTCCAAAGAGCGATGGATGTGGCCTTTGCATAATTGATTAATAAAATCATGATAGTATTGTTGGCAAGAGACACTATATGGATTCATGGTTGTTGTCATTGATGGCAACAAAGGTCATCCCACATATCCGCAAGTCATTGTGTGTCTCTACCGGAAGTCAGAATGAAGGTTATTGTGGTCCGGTGAACAAGAACAGAGCATGTGGCAAGGTCTGACAGACAGGTCCGGATCTCTCAGAGGAAGTATCTTGGTGCAGTACGGATCTGGGGAAGTCAAGAGGACTACCTTGAGTGGTATATTCCAAGGATTTAGCCTCCGGTGATGGACAAGGAAAAAGATATGAATAGTTGAGTACCGGATTCCTGAGTGACAGTGTGAATAGAGGAAGAACTGACTGACAGAACATCAGACTATTTTCCAGATGTGTTACTGATGATGGTAAAGGTTGTGAAGGCATGAATCATGTTTGGCCGACATGATTAATGATATCTACAAGTATATGCTTGATCCGCATTACTTGATGTGCAAGGATTCAGTCGACAGAATAGAGTTTGTGAGAAGATAGACTGTTCTAGGTGCTGACTAGAAAGATAATGAAATCACCTGTGTGGATATATATATAGGATGGATTTAGTTATGAGAGGAGTAGTTGTGTGATGTGATATGCGAACAAGAGCAGAACAGAACATAAGCAGTAAGAAAGATCCGGTATGTGAAAGAAAAGCAAAACAAAGAGAAGAGGAAAGATGAAGTGCAGCAGATCAGTGTACTGAGCCTAACCGGAATTGAACTCCAGCATATGTGGATGCTTCCAATCAGTTCAAGTATTGTATAAACATTCTTTTGTAGACAGTGTGTCTCCTTGTAGGCAGTGTGCCTCCTTTGTGAGTAGTGTGCTCGGGCAGTGAGCCCTAATTGGCAAGTGTCATTTTGTAATTCCTTATTCTTCTAACAGAGAATAATCTTTAGGTTAATCACCCCGTGGTTTTCTCCCTTAACAGGGTTTCCACGTCAAAAATACTGTGTCATGTGTTTTTCATTTCATGGTAATATTTGCTTGTTTGAATTAATGCTGCATTGATTAATAAGAAAGTTTAGAAAGAAGAAATAATTAGGATAACTGATTCACCCCCCCCCTCTTAGTTATCAACAATTGGTATCAAAGCTAAGTTCCTCCTAATAGAGCCTAACAGCTTCAGGAAGATCCGAGAGTTCAAATGGATGCATATGGTTTAAGGGAGCAACTCAAAACTGCCCTTGAGGATCTTGAACAGTCAAACTCTGAAGTCAATGAATTAAAGGAAAGACTCAAACAGGCTGATGAATTCATGAGAGAACTAAAAGACAAATTAAGTCTCTCTATGAAAAAGAGAAAGGAGCTGCTCCAGCAATTGGCAAGACAAAGTGAAGAAAGTAATGCAAATGAAGAGCTGACTGAAAAAACCAAGTTATGTGAAAAGTTATCAAAAGAAGTCATTATGGTAAGACATGAAATGGAATCAAGAGTTATAACGTTTACTCAAGAGATTGAAGAGAAAAGAAAAACTGAAGACAATCTAAGACAATCTCTCAAAGAGAAATCAGAAGATTGCCACCAGATGGATAGGATTATCAGACATCTTGAATTTGATCTTGAAGATGCTAAAGATAATGAAGAAAAACTTGAGGATCAAATTGTCTCTCTCAAAAGGGATTTTCAAACAGCAAATGAATATAAAGAGAAATTCAAGATAAGTTTTGCTCAACTTGAAGTTCTTCTTGGAAGTCAAAAGAGGACAGATGACAAGTGTGGTTTAGGATATGAGAAAGGAGAAAGCTCTGGATCTGGTCAGAAGAATTTTGGATCAGAAAATCCAAGGAACAAGCCTAGAAGACCTCTGGTAAGACAGCCCAATGCTCAAAGATATCCATCCTTCAATGGATACTGCCACAGCTGCAATCACTTTGGTCACAAAGCTAATCAGTGCAGAAAGAGAATGAATCAAACTAATTCATCCTTCTCTGGACAATGCTTTAACTGCAAAAGGTATGGACATAAGTCTCATGAATGTAGAAATATGCAAATGAACAAATCATTCAATGGTAGATGCTTTACATGCAATAGAGTAGGTCATTGTAGATCAAGAGGTTATCAGTCAAATATGCAAAGAAATGTTGTTTGCCAAATCTGTAATAGGTCCGGTCATAATGCAAAAGTCTGCAGAAGCAAGAATCAGGACAAAAGAAGTCTGGTATATAGTCAAAATCAAGACAAAGGTAAACAAAAGATGAATGCAGATGAAGTTAGGAATGAGATGAACAAGATTTGGGTGAAGAAAAGTTCAGAGAAGGTAGAGGTTGGATCTGCACCAGACTCTGGTGCTGATATTCCTTCCAAAAATTAAGAAATGAGCTCTGGCTCAGGGGGAGACACAAAGAAAATCCTGTTCCCCCAGCCAATCAAGTGGTGCCGGATTAGGCACAAGATGCAGAGTAAAGGGTTTGTAGATATGAGTCTTGAGATGATCCAGCTAAGATTTCAGAGGTCTGCATGAAGATGTGAAGAAGTTGATCGATCATGTAAAACCTGTTCCGGGAGATGCTCTGGAATGACAGAGGATTACAAAAAGGTCTGGAGAGATCCAGAAGTGCATTGTCTTATTCTGCGGATTGGACAGAGTATTTGGGATGTCCTTGTGATGTGTCATCTTGATTTGTTCATGGTTGGAAGATCTGCATGATGTTCATAGATCAGGACTGATCCAGTTCTTCAAGTCATCCGAATAAGGCAAACCAGAATAATGTAGGTCAAGCATTTATTGCAATCAGATATTAGGGTTTGCGGAGCAATATAAGGGATTTCTCATTAATCACTTGTTCATTCTGCACTCAAGAAGAAACAAAAAGTGGAGCTCTGCAACAAAATTCATCAAGTTTATCAAAGATCACTCACAGAAGTTATTACATCCAGAAATCAATCAAACCAACTCCGTGCAACCAAAGGCGCATAAGGTATTTTCCGTCTTCAATATCTCACTACAAATCTTTTGAAAAATGGCTACTCTGAATATAGTTAAGATCTCTGATAGGCCTCGCCCCACATTCAAGAAACATCCATACAAATCTTTGGAGGTAGATCCCCTAGGAGCCTTCTCTAGTGTTCCGCATGGTGTATTGCATACGAAGGACATTAGGGTTTACATACATGCGACTATTGAAGAATTTGGAGAATCAAAATTGATGGATATCTATCATAAACAATTGGTAGATGATTCCTTTGAGATTAAACCTCAGTATAAAGCCATTCGGGATAAGCACTTTGCACAGTGCATTCATTTCCCCTATTTTGAAGAAGATGAATGGGTCCGGTATGTACTGAGTAGAGTGCATGACAATTTCCTATGGTTGAACAAGCCTTTTAAGATCACCAAAGATGCAATTAGGGCTATAAATGGTCTGCACTCATCCGGTGGAATACCTATCCTCAAGTCTGTCAAAAATTAGACAATTAGTGATGCAACCGGATCAAAATTTGATAAGAGAGCTATGACAATTGAAGACATCACTGAACCGGATGTCAAATTTGCATCTATGATAATTGGTTACAAGATTTATCACTCCAGTAGGGAAAACTCAGTGCCAGGAACTACAATTTACATAGCATATCAAATGCTAAAAGAGAATGCAGAGTATGATTTGTGTGAGCTTCTTCTAAACCAACTCTTGGAAAATCTGTAGAAGATTAAGAAGGACAAGAAGAACTCCTTCAAGTATGGTAGTTTGATCCTTTGTCTATTCTTTTATTACATGAATGAGCTTCCCGGATCCAATGGATGGATATGGCAGAATGACAGACCAGTTGCCATCCAAATCAAAGATTATTTGCATGGACTTGGAGATGCTAAAGCAAGAAATACAGCCCTGTGGGGATATTTTAAGAACTTTCAGAGCATGATGCAAGCAAGAGAAAGAATTCCCCAGTCTCTTATTGAGAAGTACAAAGACACAGTATGCTTTATGGTAGAAACAGATCAGTGCCTAATGGAGGCAGTAGAACCAAGAACTATGTGGATCATGCCCATGGGGTATGAAGTAGATGAACAGATTATGGAGTTGCATGTTCAACACATGCTAAGTCAGCCTAAAGATCCAAAGGTAGAAAAGTTTGGAACCTTTGAGGAACTGAGTGTGAAGATCCATGTGGAACTCAAAGAACCTAAGATAAAGAGGAAGGTGAGAAAAGAAGTAGAGCATATTGCACAAGGCCTAGGCATCCCAAGGAGGCACTTGATGCCAACCGGGAAAAGAGGCGAAAGGCTGAGGAAGAGAAGAAAGAGGCAGAAAAGAAAAGCAAGAAAAGTACTCCGGTGGAAACCTCAACCTAGACCAGATCATCAAAGGGATGACATCTGGTAAAGGAGAGAAAAGGTCTAAAATAAAAGCCACAAGGGCTTATACAAGTCAGAAAGATGAAGAGGAAATGGAATCAGATGAGGGGGTAAAGGAAATAAAGAAGCAGAAGAAGAAAGGATCTGGTAAACCCTCCACAGGCCAAGACAAGGAAGAAATGGCAGAGGAATTTGTTGAAAAGCCCACCTTGTCTCTAGAGAGTGTAATCAAATCAGTCACTGTGGATGGAAACCTTCAACCAATGGCCGAATTCTATGATGACTACAATGAGGCTGACCAAAAGATCCTGCAGGAAGCCACAATCAGGTATCTGAACATATACAATAAAGCTTTCATTGAGATTATATCTCTAATTCCTAAAAGCCTAGAAAGGAGTTAGAAATAAGAAAGAACAATGCCCAGGCAAAAGATCTTGAGATCCGGGAGCAGATAGCTATTCAGCTATATCCTCAAATTGATCCCAAGACGATGAACATAATATTCAAAGACTGCAAAGATGAGTTCAGGAGTAAAGCAAGGATGAATCAACTCATGCTTGGTGAGACTAACAAGGTGGCCATGGATACAGAAGAGATCCTCCGGAAGGCCTTCAAAAGGTTTAATCTTCCTGTTGTAGAGGACTTGGGTACTGATCCCTCATCCACAAGTGCTGCAGAAGAAACTTCTGAGAAAGCAACAGAAGAGATAGGCCCTGAACAAACCAACATTTCTCCTCCGGTTTCCCCTACAGTCTCCAGATCCAAAGAAGAAGAGAAATTATAGGAGAAAGAAGCAGCGGTAAAAGAAAAAGAAGTTGACAGTACCAAGGGTGCAGAGAAAGAGAAGACTCCAACAGAGAAAACCACAACTGATAGTGGTAAGAATGTGGAAGGAGAGAAAACTCCAAATGACAGCTCCAAGACTGCAGAAGAGAAGAAATCTCTGTCTCCAACAAGAGACACTGCACAAACTATCCAAAAATTTCTAAGCAAAGAAACACTAGAGATTGACAAACTGGAGCTTCTACAAGGTCCATTCAATTTTGATTCCCTCTCTCCGGTACAGACAATGAAGATAGCTTCATTTGCAAATGCTAAGGCAAATGAAAACTCCTAAAGTCTCATATGGAAGACTGTGAGTTGATAGAAGATGCCTCTGGAGTGCTTGAGAAGATTATGCCATCGGTCCAGAAAGATCCCACAGCCTCCTCTTCCGGTAATCTCAAAACCTTAGTCAGCAGTGTTGGTACACGTTTTGAATCCCTAGAAAAATTAGCTGAAGAAAAGGTCCGGAAGGAGTTTTTGGATAAGAGATTCTCAGAGGTACTAGGATTAATCTCTAATGATAGGAGAAATATGAGTATTGGAATAAAGAGCTTAGAAAATGCTCTTAAGGATGGCGGTGACATTTACAAATTTTGTATCTCCTGGTCAAAAGCAACAGTAGAAATTGAGAAGAAAATAAAAGAGGAACAGGACAAACTACTGAGTTTGTCTCAAAGTTTTGATCCTCTCTCTTCCTCCATAGTAAATCAAGAATGTCAAACTATTGCAATCACAAATGCAATCAAGAACTTTGAAAAGGAAAGGAAGAATATAATTAACCGGATGGGAGAACTTAGAAGGATTATTATCCCTAAGTTAGAGACCATGCATGAGGCCATAAGTGATGCTAAGACTACCACCCACACAAATGATCCGACAAATCTTAAGAGGGCAGAAGCTTTTGCATTTTTGTTGAGTGGTCACATTTCAATTTTGGATAGAATGAAGCAAAGTTGGGCTAATGAACTCATCCAGTTGAAGACATCCTTTGCAGATATTCTTCAGTTTATGTGAATATGTAATATACAGCCAAGTATAGTAAATTTTTTGAAAATTTTGGTGTGCAGACCCTACCCTTTGCCATTGATGTCAAAGGGGGAGTGAGGAGCGGTGAAAAATGAGGAATCCAACTAAGGGGGAGCTCCGAAAAATGTATATAAAGACAAAGCATCAGCCAAGGGGGAGCATAGTGTAAACACTTAGTCATTTTTCACTAAGTGTTGCCATCAATGCCAAAGGGGGAGATTGTTGGCAAGAGACACTATATGGATTCATGGTTGTTGTCATTGATGGCAACAAAGGTCATCCCACATATCTGAAAGTCATTGTGTGTCTCTACCGAAAGTCAGAATGAAGGTTATTGTGGTCCGGTGAACAAGAACAGAGCATGTGGCAAGGTCTGACAGATAGGTCCAGATCTCTCAGAGAAAGTATCTTGGTGCAGTGCAGATTTGGGGAAGCCAAGAGGACTACCTTGAGTGGTATATTCCAAGGATTTAGCCTTCGGTGATGGACAAGGAAAAAGATATGAATAGTTGAGTACTGAATTCCTGAGTGACAGTGTGAACAGAGGAAGAACTGACTGACAGAACATCAGACTATTTTCCAGATGTGTTACTGATGATGGTAAAGGTTGTGAAGGCATGAATCATGTTTGGCTGACATGATTAATGATATCTACAAGTATATGCTTGATCTGCATTACTTGATGTGCAAGGATTTAGCCGACAGAATAGAGTTTGTGAGAAGATAGACTGTTCCGGGTGCCGACTAGAAAGATAATGAAATCACCTGTGCGGATATATATATAGGATGGATTTAGTTATGAGAGGAGTAGTTGTGTGATGCGATATGCAAACAAGAGCAGAACAGAATAGAAGCAGTAAGAAAGATCTGGTATGTGAAAGAAAAGTAGAACAAAGAGAAGAGGAAAGATGAAGTGCAGCAGATCAATGTACTGAGCCTAATCGAAACTAAACTCCAGCATATGTGGATGCTTCCAATCAATTCAAGTATTGTATAAACATTCTTTTGTAGACAGTGTGTCTCCTTGTAGGCAGTGTGCCTCCTTTGTGAGCAGTGTGCTCGGGCAGTGAGCCCTAATTGGCAAGTGCCATTTTGTAATTCCTTATTCTTCTAACAGAGAATAATCTTTGCGTTAATCACCCCGTGGTTTTCTCCCTTAACAGGGTTTCCACATCAAAAATACTGTGTCATGTGTTTTTCATTTCATGGTAATATTTGCTTGTTTGAATTAATGCTGCATTGATTAATAAGAAAGTTTAGAAAGAAGAAATAATTAGGATAACTGATTCACCCCCCCTCTCAGTTATCAACAAGTATATCAGGATGACATGACAGCATATTCCAAAAAGGCTGAGGATCATTGTACACATTTAGAGCAAATTATTATTAGAGCCTTAGAATATGGAATTTTGTTGGATCCTAAGAAGTGTCATTTCACAGTAACAGAGGGCAAGTTGCTTGGTCACATAGTCTCAAAAGATGGAGTAAGAATAGATCCTAAAAGAGTAAAAGCCATTGACCAAGTTCCCTTTCCTACGAATGTAAAAGTTATACAGTCATTCTTTGGCCAAATCAACTTTGTTAGGAGATTCATATCAAATTTTGTAGAAATTGTTAGTCCCATATCAAGAATGTTGAAGAAGAATTTAGAAGTGAAGTGGACAACAGAAATAGTAGAGGCATTTGCCACCATTAAGAAGGCAATCAAAGAAGCCCTAGTTCTGATATCCACTAATTTCAGTAAGACATTCCAACTGTTCTCATTTGCCTCATATCATACAGTTGTAGCAGTACAATTACAGAAAAATAATGATGGACATGAACAACCCATTTCATTTTTCAGCAAATCTCTTCAAAATGCAGACTTAAAATATGATATAGTTGAGAAACAGGCATATGCATTGGTGAAGGCAGTTAAAGCTTTTAGGCCGTACTTGGTGGGAGCGAAAATAATAGCATATGTGCCTCATGCTGCAGTAAAAGATGTATTAGTCCAAACTGAGGTTACAGGTAGAAGATGTAGATGGATCAATAGAATTTAGGAGTTTAATATTGAAATCTAGATCACCAAACTAGTGAGAGGACAAGGTCTTGCTAGATTAATGGCTGAAAATAATCTTGAGGCTTCTCAAATATGTAATGCTAATGATATTAATGATACAAGCTCTAGCATTGAGCATACTCCATGGTATACTAACATCATATATTATCTCAAACACATGAAATGTCCTGAAGGGTATGATGATAACAAGAGAAGGACACTTAAATTATAGGCTTCAAAATATGTATTTATTGATGGAGATCTTTACTAGAAAAATAGGTATGGTATTCTACTACTATGCCTAGATGAACACCAGTCAAAACATATCATGAAAGAATTACATGAAGGTGTGTGTGGAGGGCATTTATCAGCAAAGACTATAGCTCACAAAATCCTGAGGGCTGGATACTATTGGCCTAGAGTTTTTAATGATTCATATCATTACATGAGAAAATGTGAAGCATGCCAAAAATTTTCAGGAAAATTAAAATATCAGGGAGCACTACCCTTGAAACCCATGCAAGTGGAGGCTCCATTCTATCAGTGGGGTATTGACTTCATAGGAGAGATTGCAGAGAAGTCAAGTGAAGGACACAAATGGATTTTAGTGGCAACAGATTACTTCACAAAATGGGTGGAAGTAATCCCAACTAAACAAGCGACAAACAAAGTGGTGATCAACTTTTTAATGGAAAATATTATATTTAGATTTGGCACCCCAGTGAGGTTGATTATAGACAACAGAATGTGTTTTAGGTTTCATGAGTTCAAAAATTTCTACAATGTATATGGCATCACTGTGTCTTATGCTGTCCCTTACCACCCACAAGCAAACGAGCAGGCAGAATCCAATAACAAAAATCTTCTAAAAATTGTAAAAAGAATGTTGGAGGGAAACAAAAAGGCATGGGATTCAAAATTAAGAATGGCTGTGTGGGCTGATAGGATTACTATGAAGAGAGCAATTGGGAGATCTCCTTTTGAACTGGTGTATGGAACCCAAGCAAGGATGCCATTAGAAAATCTTTTACCAGTGTACAAATTTGTTCTTCAAGAGGATTTAAATGTCCTTGAACCAATGGAGGAAATATTAGAACATCTTTTAGAACTTGATGAGACAAGGAGACTGGCTCAAAAATAGAATGTCAAATTGCAATCACAAGTGAAATATCTTTTTGACAAAAAGGCCAAGGACAAGAAATTTGAAATAAATGATTTGGTATTGATGTGGAATGCCAAATGTCAAGAAAAGGGAAAGCATGGAAAGTTTGAAGCCTTGTGGTTAGGCCATTTTGTTGTCACTGGTAAAGGGGGAGATGATTCTTACTATCTACAAAATATGTCTAAAGAAGCGCAGGAGCTACCAGTGCATGGACAGTTTCTGAAACCTTTATTTTCATGAAAATATCAAAATCATGCACAAAGAGAAATAAGTGTTGCTAGTGCATGGAAAACTCTTAAATAATTCTCGAAATACTTTTATTCCATGCACAGTAGTTTAGGATGATCAAAAGGGATTAGGATCTGCTAGTACATGGACAGTCCTATGAATCTCTCAACAATAACAAAAACTTTTCCATGTACAGTAGTATAAGATCATTTCAAAAAAATTATATATATATAATATGGTCTACTTCCCAAGAGATCGAAATTCTTGTTATACCCGCAAGGGGTATACATCCTAGACAGAGCCACTCTTGGGACAAGAAAATTTCAAACTTTTCCTGTACTCCTACCCACCTCATGTCCAACCAAATCAAAAAATCATGTGCCCAAAATCATAATAGCAATGGATGAATTTTATAAGATCACATGATCTTTGCCACAAACATTTGTCTCACCCATCACACCATATATGATAAGGGGCTTCAGTTCCTTAATTTCAGCAAGAGCTTAGTTTCTTTATACCAATCCATGTTCTATATGAGACAGGCTAAGATGTGTATCAGCATGAGGTTTGTGGTCGGAGTGAAGACTTCAGGAATTGCCGATGAAGAGAGTAACACCGATGACCTTTCATCAGAGAGAAAATTCCCAATCACGCTGAGTTAATCAAATGGTAAAGACTATTGGCACAAGAAAATAGTATCGGAGGATACTCTGAACACTTCCCTGACAATATAGATCACACCGATGAGAAAGTTCAGTGGGACTCTCACTGAACAACCCATGGAATGCATGGAGTTAGTGGCGCATCGGAAAGAAATACACATCAGGGTGAAGAATTAAAGTGTCTCTGACATGTTAATGTCTCAGCGACCAAAGGGATTGTTTCAGCCTAAGTCACACCAATATGTATGGAGGATAAAAACCATCAGCAAAATTGAACAAGTCGAAACAAAGTTTACAAGTCTTGCCGAACCGATAGTCACAATGATGAAGGATGTCAGTGACATATTATGATGATCATCCTGATAAAAGATAAAAGAAAGGTATCAGGGAAACAACCATGATCGGATAGTCCGGATCAAATAATCCTGATATCATATGTTGTTCCGATGATGATAGTAGCCGCACTTATCAATAAGACTCTTGCCGATATTCATATCAGAGACACTTGAAATATCAGAGTAAGATGTTATTCCCATGGCGATAAAGTAAGTCAGGCCGACGATAGCCATGCTCATTTCCATATTGGGTAGATCTTGAAATATCTTGCCGATACAAACTTATATATGTTTTTATAAAAGATGACATCAACGAGACAAAATGAAGGGTCACAGTGATTAATCCACATGCAAATGTTCATGTGATAAGAAGCTATTTGATCGCCCTAACATTACAAAAGTCCTACTGATGAGGGGAGGTGTAATGATGTGACATCTCATAATGATCATGAAATTTAATACACTGGAACAATTAATTGCAGACTAGGAAGAAATCCTTTGAAGAGCCATTCGAAATCATTGCAATTAGATTCAAACAAATTGTCTAAAAGGAGTGCATAAGAGAGAACTTGAAGGAAAGGATAAAGGAGTTCAATCATCAGATAATAGGTACATACTCAAAAACCTCTATGTGTTAGACTACAGTTTGAATTTGCCATCCATAATTGTAATGGAGACTCCAGTAAAAGGAAAGGGTAGAAAACAGCCAGGTGAAACTAGTAAACCCAAGAAACAAAAAATTGACAAAAGCCCTGACGAAAAAATAAAAGAACAGAAACTGAATCAGGATTTAATTGACCAATTGCCTGGATCTACCCCTAAAGCCTGAAAGTCTAGACAACTTAGGGTAGAGGTAGAGAAATTGGAAGACAGATGCAAATACCTTGGAATTGTGTGGATACCAATAAGAGGTTATGAATTATTCAAATTCCATTACAATAGAAGATTTAGGAATGTCCCAATGTCTAATCCATGGCACTTGAATTTGGTCAAATTGGTCATCCCTAATATGTTTGTGAATTCAGAACTCCTCAAACTCCTGGCTAAACATTACAATCCAAGCCTCAAGGCCATATGCAATCCACAAGGAGAGCCTGTTATACATTTGTCCAAAAATGCAATTTGTGAAGTATTTGATTTAGATGATTTGTGTATTGTTCCCATAGTTTATGAAGATTTGGACAAAGAATACTAGAGGATGGACACCATGTATAATGGATGGAGATTACCTCTTCATAGGCCTAAGGCCAAAGGAGAAATAGTGTCTCTTAATGATAATGATGGACCTCCATTCCATGTGTCATTGTTTGAACCATATATACAATACACATATTATTCCATGGCCCAAGTCCTAGGAACAGAGGTTCCTAATTTTATGACAATTCCTCTAATGGTGATAGCCACAGATATCTAGTGTCACAATGCTAGGTAGTTTGACTATGCTGCCTATGTTTTTGGAAGAATTGATTCTGGTTTAACTGCAATCAAGAACAACGCCCCATCAGTCTATTTTGAGCACTACTCACTCCTCATGCACATGGTACTTTATTATGGCCAAGAAATGGGATTATGGCCAAGTGAATTTAGAGTTGCTCAAATGGACTAGAGGGGACAAAAGTCACCTATGGAAATGTGCATGAGGATATGGGACAGCAGGTTTGCCCATTCTAGTTATACTCATTTTGAAGAATACTGTGTAAAAGTGTTGTATAGATATTTCAATCATCCTTGTGAATATTCACTCTCAAATGAAATAAAGAGGTTTCTCAGAACCAAATATTTTGGTGGTCCTCCTACTGTTACCAACAACTGGGGAGATTCGTATTATTTTGAGGATTGTACCATGGTCAGAATTTATGGTTTTGAAGATACCCCGTTTATATTGCCTAAGACAGTTCCTGACAGAATTGCCTACTTAGAGATAGTTAGGCAAATGAACTACTCTAATGTGATGAATTTGAGTGCCTATGACAAACAATCCTTCATGCCTAGTACTTTGTGCTTTGGAGATTTTACTGTGGTGTCTAAAGAAGGTTATGGCCTTATCATGGACAAATTAATGCATTACAACATGAGATGTGCAGAGGCAAGAAAGGGATTTGATCTCGAGGGTTTTATTGATTTTGCAAGGAGAAAACAAAACTTCAGTGGATATTAACATGTCCCATATCCACATAATGACATTATTAAGAATATGGAAGAAGCTGAAGTTGAACTAGTAATTGAGAAGTATAATAGAGAATTAGATGAGAAGAGGAAACAACTCACAGAGATAGAGTTGTTATCTTCTGGTGATGAGGAATCTGTAGAAGAAGAAGAGCCACATCAACAGGCAACCAGAATATCCAAACAAAAAATGCAATCCTATCAGTCTCCTGGTATAGAGCATGATGAGGAGGGGCTTGCTGATGAGGATCCTAGATAATTAGCATATGATTATTTTATTTCAGATGATCAATTTATTCATTCTAAAGAGTTTAAATCATTTTTGTATAAATGCAAGGGTAAAGAGATTAGGGAATCAGTTGATGATGTCTCAGCTAACAATGAAAGATAATTAATTGATATGTTAAAAACAACAGTGGACAATGAATTGAAAGCATGACTCCTAGTAAAGGTAGACAACTGCTCAAAGAAGCAGGCGTCATGATATTTCCTGGTCTTGATATAAATTCTACTTTGGTGTTTGATAGTTTTTTGCACAATACTGATGACAAATATAAGCTCACTCCTGAGGGTGTCACAGAGGTGTACATGGGTACCAAATATAACAACGATGAAAACTCACTCATGATATGGGCCTTGTACCCTCCTCATAAGAAAATAACCATTATAGATACTGAAAAAACTTTTGGACATGTTATGACTTTGAAAGAAGGGGAAACTAATCCCTTGATTACTGCAGATATTGGCATTATTGTTGCAAAGTTAAATAAGGCACAGGCTTAGATGCTGATCAAGGAACGGGATGCATATAAACTAAGTTGTGAAAGATTAAGAAAAGAAACTGATTTCTTGAAAGATACTGTTAAGAATACCTTCAGAGGGTCAATGAAAAGGTTAACTCAAGGAGAGAGCTCACAAAGCAACTAGTCACCATCTATTGATTAGATAGCTCAGGTACAGAGTGACACACTTGCAGCAGTACTACAGAGTAGGTACAATAATATGATGCATTGGATGAACAAATTTTGGGATATCTATTCTGAAAACCATAAGGTGATCCAAGAGCACAAAAGGCTAAACAACAAGCTTCAAGAAAAACTCCATGAGATATAGAGTAAGGATGCTCCTGATACTGCAAGTACTTCTAGTGCAAAAGACTTGATTGGACAACATAAAAAATATTATGACCAGCTTAAGACCGATGCCAAAGAATGCATTGAGGCTTCAAAAGCAGGTGTGCCCATGTTGTTTAGAGACGACAAGGAGTTGAAAAGAAAAGATGAATGGAGTAAAGGGTGCCAAGTGATATTACATGAAGCTTTAGAGGCTCTCAAAGATAAAGACTCTGCATCTGGGGAAGCCTGCAAGCATCTGGAGAGGATGGTGACGATGGATGTAATCATAAGGAATGCTATTGAGTTTACTGATACACATTGTAGTCAAGAATACCTAGATCACATTGCCCAGATATATTTGTGGCTTAGCAAGGCTTAGGATCATTTTCTTTGTTTGTTGTTGTGTTAATCATTTTAATTCCCAAAAGACATTTTGAAGAGTTATGTCTCTTCATAAGTATTTCTATATAAGTTAAACATATGATGCTGAATTATCATCAGCAGTAGGAGATAGTAGAAAAAGTTCATAATATTTTCAAAGACCATGTTACAAGCATTTTATTGAAGAAGTGAATAGAAGATTTCTGATTCTGTGGTTTTATTCTAGCATCAATTGTTTGTTAAAATTTATTCAATTATATGGTTGTCTCTAGTTCAGTATTTGCTTGTTATTCAAATTAATATATCAAGTATATTTTTAATTTGTCAATGCACATTTGTTGTATTTGTGCGATTGGATTAATTGATTTCCTTAAAAGGAATTAAAATCCTTCTGGTCAATCACAGTAATCTGGAAGTGTTAATTTGGATCATTAAGAAGAACCATATAATTAGGACTATCATTCTGTCTGCAAGTTGATATTGTCTGTTGTTCTTGTATAACTCATTCAATTGGTTCCTTCAAGAAAGGATTAAAAATTCCTTCTGGTGAATAACAAGAAATCTGATTTTGTCAATTGGATTATTAAGAAGAGTCTGTCAGTCATTTCCCTGCATGTTTATACAAGTTATAAACTAAAGTATTATGCCAAGCAATTAGAGTTACTACCCACTATAAGCCATTGGTTTAAGATTTTCATTTGACTTTGTTTACCCAACACAGGCATTGGTCCTACTTATTTTAGTAGTTAAATTCATTTATTAATTTTTACCTTGATATTGCTTATACAATTTATACCAATCATCTTTTAGATATTAGATATAGAATTAGTTAGCAAGCTTTCATCTATTCCACACCATTTGCCACTGTGAGTAGATCCTTTAACTTAGTCAAAGCACTTACACTCATCTATTATGTTTCAACTTTCAAGGTCCACCCACCTAGGTATAGTAGTACCTAAAGTGTAGGGAGTCATCAACCCTATAGGTTAAACTCCATCACGTTAGTTCAAAAACATTGCCAATTTGATCATAGAGTCTGGCATCCTCTTAGGATTTGCAACCTGCATTTCTGAGACCTAACCTTACTTACATTTTAGATCTTGTAGAGTAGGACTTAGTATCTACATTCATTCATCTACATCATATCCAAAATTCAGAGCATTTGGATCAAGTACCGGAAAGTTATCACTATCAGAAGATCAACTATTTTCTCATAATAGAGCATCCTGACAATCTCTGATAACCAGCTAAAGGAGAAGACTTGCGGAGCATTCCTTGACTTTTGTAGCCTAATGACACATTATTCAATGATCTATGGTTTGTGGCCAACCTTCCCCGATATCCATACATCATTCCATTCATTTGCAAAGGTGTTCTATGCATTTAGGTCTAACCTATCTGTGTACACATGTTATAGCTCTTCATTGGAGTTTATGATCTTCCTTGGCCGAAGCGGAGGAATCTTTTGTACCGGAGAGGATATATATTGATTTAATAGATCCTTAGGAAAGTAGTTCATGATAATAGTGATAGTGGATAGTTTAGATTTGTACGAGGGAACTTCAAAGCTATATCTTGTGCATATTCTGTAACCAGGCCTGTGAGCCCAATTGTAAGCTCGCATGTTGCCAGACGATCTGTATTTCAAATCTATGATATACTGAATGACTGAATCTACATTTGTTTCATACCTTTGAGTTGTTTCCATTGTGTTTACTCTTGTTGCACTACTTGGATAGTTCATTCTGTGAACCCTCCTACCGTGACTGCACCAAGTGTTATCAGAACGAAAGTTCAAATCTTTGAGAGTGAATTGAGTGAAGTTGGTGAGGAAATTCTATAAGATCTTGCTGTGGATAGATCTTTGAATTGAGGTAGGTTACTTGTGTTGCAACCAATCACTAATTTTGAGGTAGTTGTCATCTTGTAGCCCAATCACCGAACTTGAGGCAGTTTGCACTTGATCCTAGGAAGAATGCCACCGAAGAGAGTTGCTGTTGTTGGAACAATGGCTGGTAGAATGGATGAAATGATGGAAATGATGAAAACAATGTGAATTTGATTGGATGCTGTGAAAGAAGATAGGCGAAGAGGATTGACAACTAGACCTAATGTTGAAAGTGATGATGAAGAAGAATTTCAATTTGTTGAACAAATTGGTGAAACTCTAGGAGGTGATGAAGAAGAAGAATCAGATCAAGTCAAGATGTTGCGAGCTATTTCAAAGATCGGAAAGAGACTTAGAGTTGATGTATCAAATTACAATAGCAATTTAAACCCTAAAGAATTGATCTACTGGATAAATGACATGGAAGAATACTTTGAGTATGAAGAAGTTGAAGATCCGGAGAAGGTAAAATTTGCAAAGACAAAGTTGAAAGGACATGCTACTATATGGTGGAAAGAAGTTGAGTTGGATAGAAACAGAAGAGGAAAAGAGAAGATTACAAAGTGGGATAGGATGGTGACAAAATTGAAGAATCAGTTTATACCTGCTGACTATGAGTTGGAGCTATTGAAAAGATTGTAGAACTTGAGACAAAAGGAGAAATATGTGAAGGAGTATACTAAAGAATTTCATAAGATGATCACAAGGATAGGACATAGTGAAGCAAGCAAGGAAAAAGTGGCTAGATACATCAATGGACTAAGATTGAACATTCAAGAAGAACTAAGTTTGGTAAGGATGACATCTCTGGAAGAAGCATACTAGTTTGCCCTGAAAGTTGAAGAAAAGTTGAACAAGAGGCATGATTAGAGATAGAGAGGAAAAGGAGGTAAATTTGAGAGGAACAGAACATTTTTTGGAGGAGACAGATCACATCTAGAGCAAAATAAGTTTGACAATACATTTAAGAAGGAGGACATAGATAACAATGCCTACTAGAGCAAGGATACAAATTTTCATCACATAGGTAATTATAATTCATACCGGAATGAAGGACATAGAAGAGATGGAAGAGGATTTCATAGGACATTCAGAGGCACTTGTTTCAAGTGTGGAGGTGAAGGACATAGAGCATTTGAATGTAATCAAGGGAGTACAAGCAAGAGGACAGAGAACAGTGGAAGATCAACTTATGTTGAAGAAGAACCTGTTGGATCACCTAGTTCAGTTGGTAAACCAGAGAAAGGAGAGTCACTTGTGATGAGGAGAGAACTATTTCAAGTAGAGACAAATGAAGAACCACCGTAGAGGAAAATTTTGTTTAGAACTAGATGCAAATCAGGAGGTAAATGTTGTAAAGTTGTTATTGGTAGTGGTAGTTCAGATAACCTAGTTTCAGAAGAGATGGTGACTAAGATGAAGTTGGAAAGATTGAAACACCCTAAGCCCTATTAGATAGCATGGATTCAAGATGATCATAAGGTATTGGTGAGTGAACAATGTTTGGTGAAATTTCATATTGGATCTTATCATGATGAAGTCTTGTGTGATATTATGCCTATGGATGTATGTCATATCTTGTTGGGTAGACCTTGGCAGTATGATAGAAAAGCTATACATGATGGTAGAAAGTGATAGGGTTAGGGTAGATCAAAGCAATAAACACTAACAATTATATGTAGATTAAATAACCCAAATATAACAATGAGGAATAACACAAAAGAGATCAACACGAAAATTTAACGTGGTTCACCTAATATGGGCTACATCCACAGAAACTCAGCCATCCAATGATTTTATTATCTAGTCCAAAATAGATTACAATCTTGCAAATACATCACTGTACCATACATCCCAACCACTTATAACAAGATTTTCAGAGGCTTCTAGAATTAGGGTTTTGCAATGTCATTTTTCTTTTTTCGGTTAACAAAAATTAACAACTGACTTCAATTGTGCAAAAAAGAGGGAAAAAAGTTTAGTAGATACATAACTTGTGCACAATACTTGCATGATCAGTCATGAAGGCCAATAGAAACTGATGAGGAAATGAGTTTCTCCTATGTAACTGCCTTTGTGAACATATCTGCAGGATTTTCACTTGTGTGAATTTTCTCTAGCTTCAACTGTCCATCCTAAAAAACTGACTAGATGAAGTGGTATCTAAGCTGTATATGCTTAGTTTTTGAATGCAGAGCTAGGTTCTTAGAAAGATGAATGGCACTTTAGCTAGCAGTGTACAAAGGGCTATCTTCTTGTTGTTGCCCCAATTCCTCTAGAAAATGTTGTAACCAAATCATCTCCTTGCTAGCTTCTATAGTAACAACATACTCAGCTTCAGGGGTTGAAAGTGCAACAACCTTTTGCAGCCTTGAAATCTAACTAACTGCAATACCTCTTATAGTAAAAACATACCCTATAGTACTCCTCCTGTTATCAATATCACTAGCCAGATCAAAGTCAACATATCCTTTTAGAGTAGAATTTGTTCCTCCAAAACATAGTTTCTTTAAAGTAGTACCTCTCAAATATCAGAGAACCCATTTTATAGCATTCCAATGTTCCATTCACAGATTACTCATATACCTGCTCACAACTCCCACTGCATGTTCAATATCTTGCCTTGTGCATACCATTGCATACATCAAGTTGCCAACTGCTGATGCATATGGTATCTTAGACATTTTGTCTTCCTCCTCTTGTGTCTTTGGACACATCTCCTTAGTCAACTTAAAATGACTAGGCAAAGGTGTACTAACTGCTTTTGCATTTTGCATGTTAAACCTTTTCAACACCTTTTCTACATACTCACTTTAGGACAAAAATAATTTTCTGTTTGTCCTATCCTGTGTGATCCTCATACCAAGGATTTGTTTTGCTGCACCCAAATCCTTCATAGCAAATGAATTTGCTAATTTCTACTTAAGTTCATTAATATGATGCATGTTAGACCTGGCAACAAACATGTCATCAACATAAAGCAACAGGATAATATAGCTGCCACTACCCAATTTCATGAAATAAACACAATAATCAGAATGACATCTTTTGTAACCTTGTTCAGCCATAAAACTGTCAAATTTCAAATACATTGCCGAGGTGCTTGCTTCAGGCCATACAAACTCTTCTTTAACCTACACACAAAATCCTCCTTACCCTTGATCTCATATCCCTGTGGTTGCTAAATGTATATTTCCTCTTCTAGATCCCCATGCAAAAAAGCTATTTTCACATCTAGCTATTCAAGATGCAAGTCTTCCACAGCCAAAAGACTTAGAATTGTTCTAATAGAAGTCATCTTTACAACTGGAGAAAATATTTCATCAAAATCTATACCTTTTTTCCATGCAAAACCTTTTACCACGAGTCTGGCCTTCTATCTTTTCTTGCCTCCATCTTCTTCCTTCAACCTGTAAACCCATTTATTTGGCAATGCTCTTTTACCTATAGGTAATTGAACTAAGTCCCAAGTCTAATTCTGTAGCAAGGAATCCATTTCCTCTTTCATGCCTAGCTCCCACTACTTTTTGGTATCTACCTGCATTGCTTCTTCATAACCTTCAGGTTCACCAAAATCAGCTAATAATATAGAATATAATGATGGAAAAAATCTTTCAGGAGGTCTAGTTATCCTTGTAGAATGTCTAACACTTGCAGGATTTTGTGGGATAACTTGTTGTTGCTAAGCATCCGGTACCACTGGCATTTTATTTTCTAGAATCTCATCTAGCACCACATATTCTTTTTTGGCCTGTTCATGCTTCTTTTCCTGTAGCTGATCCTTATACATGACCTTCTTATTGAATATAACATCTCTGCTCCTAATGATTTTATGATTTTCATAATACCATAACCAATAACCAAATTCATCTACTCCATATCCAATGAAGGTACATTTTTTAGACTTAGCCTCAAGCTTGGTTCTATTTTCAATATCAACATGGACAAAAGCTTCACAACCAAAGGTTTTCAGAAATGAATAGTTTACCTTTTTGCCCATCCATGCCTCCTCTGGAATGCCACCATCCAAAGGATTTGAAGGTCCCCTGTTTATTAAATAAATAGTAGTATGTACAACATCTGCCCAAAAGTGTAAGGGTAGTCCAGCATGCAATCTCATGCTCCTTGTATGCTCCATAATGGTCCTATTCATCCTCTTAGACACACCATTTTCTTGTGGGGTTCCAGGAACTATTTTTTGCCTATGGATTCCATTATATGAATAGTAATTCTCAAATTCTCTGCTACATTACACGTCTCCATTATCAGATCTGAGACACTTCAACTTTTTTCCTGTCTCATTCTCAACCAAAGCTTTCCCCTTTTTAAAAGTTTCAAATACTTATGATTTTTGTTTTAGGAAATACACCCATGTTTTCCTAGTTGCATCATCAATAAAAGTAACATAATAGCAAGAGCCTCCAAGAGAAGATACCTGAGCTGGTCCCCATACATCTGAATGCACAAGCTCTAGTTTCTCACTCTTCTTCTATTTCCCAACTTTGAGAAATCAGACTCTTTTCTATTTTCCATAAACATAATTTTCGCAGAACTCCAAGTCAATCTTCTTCAGACCTGGTAGCAACTTTCTGGAGTGAAGAATCTTCATCCCTTTCTCACTCATGTGCCCAAGTCTATGGTGCCACAATTCTATTTCTGTCCCTGTAGCAAGTGTTATAACTGTCTCAGTAGCAATTATTTTTGTAGCAGCTAAGGTAGAATCAGTATTACCAGTACACAAATACAATGTGCCTACCTTTTCACCTTTAGCTACTATTAATGCACCTTTAGTGACCTTCCAGATTTTGTCTGAAAAGGTAACTATACAACCTTCACTACCCAGTTGTCCTGCAAAGATTAAATTCCTTCTCAAATTTGGAACATGTCTTACCTCCTATAGCAACCATTCATTTCCATTCTGCAACTTGATTTTTATTTTTCCTTTTCTAACAATCTGACAGGGTTCATCATCACCTAGATATACATGTCCAAAATCACCTTGAACATAATCTACAAAATATTTCCTATGGGGTGTGGCATGAAATGAAGCCCTAGAATCTATTACATAGGAATCATTAGCATTATCTAAACACAGAATTAAAGCATCCTGTAATTTATTACTTGCAACATTAGCTTCCTTACTGTCATCATGTTGTCCGTCTCCTTGTTTGCCCTTTCAAGACCAGCAATCCTTCTTCAAATGTCCTAGCTTTCCATACTGCCAGTAATCCATTCTTCATCTGGATTTAGATCTGCCTTTCCTCGAGTTTCCTTGTGACTTCCTATGATTTGTAGGGCTTTTTCCTCTTTTCTTTATTCTTCCCTTGTTCTCTATAGTCAAAGCATTACCGGATGTTGAAGTCTCACCTGTGCTTTTTTGTCACATTTCCTCGCTAAGGATAACACCAACAACATTATCAAATTTCAAAGTATTTGAACCAGAGACAGAGTTACTTACAGCCATTACCAAGCTATTCCAACTTTCTGGCAAAGAACATAAAACCAAGAGATCCCTTACCTCTTCATCAAATTTCACTTTTACAGAAGTTAACTGATTGGTAATCATATTAAACTCATTTAAATGATCTGACATAGATCCACCTTCAATCATTTTCAGATTAAACAAATGCTTCATTAGAAATACCTTATTAGAGGCTGAGGGTTTTTCATACAATTTGGCCAAATCTTTCATCAGTTCACTTGTTGTCTTCACTTCTGTTATATTGAATGCCATAGATGGTGCCAAGCACAGCCGAATGGTTCCTAGTGCCTTTCTATCCAGAAGTTCCTAATCCTCATCAGTCATTGCTGCCAGTTTCTTGGCTACTCCTTCCAACGGCCTCCATAAATCCTTCTAATAGAGATAATCCTCCATCTACATCTTCCATAATTGATAGTTCTGCCCATTCAATTTATCTACCTTCAATTTACCCTCATCTGCCATTGCTCACACTTACCCGTGAGACTCCCACTCAACCATGAGACCTTCCTGCAGACGATAATCAAATACAACCTGCTTTGATACTAGTTGATAGGGTTAGGGTAGATCAAAGCAATAAACACTAACAATTATATGCAGATTAAATAACCCAAATATAATAATGAGGAATAACACAAAAGAGATCAACATAGAAATTTAACGTGGTTCACCCAATATGGGCTACATCCACGAAACTCAACCATCCAATGGTTGAACCCCGACGAGGATACATAACTTGTGTACAATACGTGCATGATCAGTCGCCACATACCAATAGAAAGAATACATATACTATAACATCAAATGGAAAGAGAATTACCTTGATCCCTTTGGAAGATGATCCTAAGAGTGAAGTATGTGGAAATGCTAGAATCTGTTTGGTAGATGGAAGAAAATTTCTGGATGGTTTGAGACATGAGAACATGTGTTATGCTTTGATCCCTAAGAAGCCTAAAGCATTGAAGCATACTGAAGAATCACAACCAGAGGAGATAACAGAGTTGTTGACAGAGTATGAAGACATCATATCAGATAATGTACCTAAAGGATTGCCACCTATAAGGAGTATCAGTCATCATATGGATCTTATACTAGGAGCTAGTTTGCCTAACAAAGTAACACATAGAATGACACCGACAGAGAATGAAAAATTGAATAGGCAGATACGAGAATTGTTGAGGAAAGGTTTGATCAGAGAAAGTTTGAGTCCTTGTACAGTTCCTACAGTGCTAGCACCTAAGAAAGATGGAGAATGGAGAATATGTATTGACTCTAGAGCAATAAACAAGATCACAGTTAAGTATAGATTCCCTTTACCTAGGATGGATGATATCATGGATTGTTTGAGTGGAGCAAGATATTTCACAAAGATAGACTTGAAGAGTGGATACCATCAGATCAAAATTAGAGAAGGAGATGAATGGAAGACCGCTTTTAAGACAAATGAAGGATTGTATGAGTGGTTAGTGATGCCTTTTGGATTGACAAATGCACTGAGCACTTTCATGAGGTTGATGAATGAAGTCTTGAAGAAATTCTTGGGTAAGTTTGTGATTGTATACTTGGATGATATTCTAATTTTTAGTAAGACAAAAGAGGAACATTTGTGGCATATTAGACAAGTTCTGCAGAGGTTGAGAGAAGAGAAGTTGTTAATAAACATCAAGAAGTGTAGTTTCAAGAAAGAGGAATTGGTATATTTGGGATTTGTGATTTCCACGAAGGATTGAAGATGGACCCTAAGAAAGTAAGAGCAATTGTTGAATGGCCTACACCGGAGAGCATTGGAGAAGTTAGATCATTTCATGGATTAGCTAGTTTCTACCGAAAGTTCATCAAAAATTTCAGTTCAATATGTAACCCTATGACACAGACAATGAGAGGTGACAGAAAAGATTTCAAGTGGACATCAGGGACAAATAAGAGTTTTGAATTGTTGAAGCAGAAAGTGACAGAGCAACCTGTGTTGGTATTACTAGATTTCAATAAGGTATTTCAAGTAGATTGTGATGCAAGTGGGAGTGCAATTGGAGTAGTATTAAGTCAAGAAGGTAGACCAGTAGCATATTTCAGTGAGAAGTTGAATGATGCAAGGAGAAGATATTTAGTTTATGATCAGGAGTTCTATGCCATAATTCAATCCTTTAAGAAGTGGATACATTACTTATTGCCTAAGGAGTTTGTGTTGTATACATATCATCAAGCTTTGAAATATTTGAATAGTCAAGGTAAGTTGAATCAAAGACACATGAGATGGGTAGAGTTCATGTAGAGTTATACATTTGTATTGAAGCATAGGAGTGGTAAATAAAAAAAAGTTGTTGATGCATTGAGTAGAAGAAGAAACTTGCTGACAAAGATGAGAGTTGAAGTGTTAGGTTTTGATGAATTGAAGAATCTGTATGAGGGAGACACTAATTTTGCAGAACCTTGGAAAGCATGTAAGGAACCTATTGTGACAAATAGAAGTAAATGGTTGGACTATTTCATTCAAGAAGATATGTTGTTCAGAGGAAATTATTTATGCATACCTAGAAGTTCAATGAGAGATAACTTGATCAAGGAGAAACATAGTGGAGGATTGGCAGGACATTCTGGCATTAATAATACAATGGCTTTGGTGAGTGAAAAATACTTTTGGCCTCAGATACAAAGGATGTTAGGAAGTTTGTGCAGAGATGTAGAGTTTGTCAAGTTGCAAAAGGGAGTAGTCAGAATATTGGATTGTATAAGCCTTTGACAGTACCATAGAGACCTTGGGAAGACATAAGCATGGATTTTGTAATGGGATTACCTAAGACACAGAGAGGACATGATTCAATATTTGTAGTGGTAGATAGATTTTCAAATATGTCTCATTTCATACCTTGTAAGAAGACAATTGATGCAGTGCATGTAGCTGACCTATTTTTCAGAGAAATTGTGAGATTGCATGGATTACCTAAGAGTATAATTTCAGATAGATACACCTGATTCCTTAGATATTTTTGGAAGACACTTTGGAAGAAGATGAAAACAGATTTAAAGTTTAATTCAACATTTCATCCATAGACTGATGGACAGACAAAGGTAGTGAATAGGAGTTTGGGAAACATGTTGAGATGTTTGGTTGGAGAAAAGGCAAGAAATTGGGTCTTGATTCTTTCACAAGAAAAATTTTCATACAATAATTTAGTGAATAGGAGTACTGAAAGAAAACCTTTTGAGATTGTTACTGAAGTGAACCCTAGAGGAGGAGCAGGATTAAGAGATATCAGTGCAAAGGAAAAGAGAAGTGCAGAAGTAGAAGAATTTGTAGATCACATGACGACAGTACATAATCAAGTGAAGAAGCATTTAGAAGATATGAACAACAAATATAAAGAACAAGCCAATGAGAAGAGGAGACACAAAGAATTTGTAGTGGGAGATGAAGTGATGGTATACTTGAGAAAAGAAAGATTTCCATTTGGAACATATAACAGGTTGAAGATGAAGAAGTTTGGACCTTGCAGGATACTCAAAAAATTTAATTCAAGAAATGCATATGAAGTGGAGTTACTGAAGACATTGAGCATATCACCTATTTCAATATTGCAGACCTATACCAGTATCATGAAGTAGAGTTTAGTGATAGCATGACAGAGGACTTGAAGAAGCAGTTACCATAACAAGCACCAGAGTAGATTGAAGACATTTTGGACAACAGAGTTAGACGCAGCACCAGAGGAAGACAATACAAAAAATACCTTCTGAAGTGGAAAGGCAGACCGAAAGAAGATTGATCATTGATTTCTCAGGCTGAGGTGGACCACCTTGGTTCTCCCCTAGCCCCAACAAAGTGAGGGACTCACTTTTTCAATAACCCTAGATGTCTGATACAGGAGCATCCCTAGTTCGAGAGCAATCTTGCATCAACCAAAAACATTTGCATTTCATTTTGTTTGTAGTATAGTTTGTTTCTTTTCATTTTCTAATTCAATCAGTAGCAATTTCTGTATTTTGGTCCGCATTCTATCACAGTTGCATTTCAGATCTTGCAAAGCAGGAATTAGGATCTAGATTCATTCATCTACATCATATCCAGAATTCAGAGCATTTGGATCAAGTATCAGAAAGTTATCGCTATTAGAAGATCAACTATTTTCTTAGAATAGAGCATCCTGACAATCTCTGGTAATCAGCTAAAGGAGAAGACTTGTGGAGCATTCCTCAACTTTTGGAGCCTAATGACACATCATTCAATGATCTATGGTTCATGGCCAACCTTCCCCAAGATCCACACATCATTCCATTCATTTGCGGAGGTGTTCTATGCATTTAGGTCCGACCTATCCATGTACACACATTACAACTCTTCATTGGAGTTTGTGATCTTCCTTGGCTGACGCGGAGGAATCTTTTGTACCATAGATGATATATATTGATGTAATAAATCCTTAGGAAAGTAGTTCATGATAATAGTGATAGTGGATAGTTTAGATTTATGTGAGGGAACTTCAAAGCTATATCTTGCACATATTCTAATATTCTGTAACCAGGCCTGTGAGCCCAATTGTAAGCCCGCATGTTGTCGGCTGATCTGTATTTGAAATCTATGATATACTAAATGATTGAATTTGCATTTGTTTCATACCTTTGAGTTGTTTCCATTGTGTTTACTCTTGCTGCATGGCCTAGACAGTTCATTCTATGAACCCTCCTACCGTGACTGTACCACATTTGCTTATAGAGTTTTGTCATTCAAATTATGCAATGCACTAGCCACATTTCAATGTGCCATGCTGGCAATTTTCATAGATCTAGTAAATACATGTGTGGAGATTTATATGGATGATTTTATAGTGCATGGAAAAACTTTGATGAAGCCTTGAATAGTTTGAACAAGGTACTTGAAAGATGCAAAGAACATCAGTTGTCCCTAAATCATGAAAAATGTTTGCTTATGATGACTGAGGGAATTGTACTTGGTCACCACATCTCACAGGAGGGAATGAAAGTAGATCCAAAAAAGGTTGAAATTATTATTCAAATTCCCCCTCCTCAAACTCAAACAGAAGTAAGAAGCTTTCTGAGACATGCTGGATATTATCGAAGGTTCATTGAAAATTTTAGTCAAAAAGATGACCCTTTGTTCACCTTGCTTAAAAAAGATTCTGAATTCAAATGGATGCCACAATGCCAACAGTCATTTGAAACCATCAAAAGTGCCCTCATGATAGCCCCAGTGATCAAAGGACCAAACTGGAATGAACCATTCCACATTCACATGGATGCTTCCAATCAGACCATTGGAGAAGTGTTAGGACAACTAAATGAATCTAGAGGTATGCATGCAATATATTACATTAGAAAAAACTTAAAACCCTACAGAGAAAAATTATACCACAACTGAAAAAGAATTTCTGGCAGTAGTTTACGGTATCAATAAATTCTGCCACTACATCACAGGCTATAAAATTTTCATACATACTGATCATGCAACTATAAGATATCTGATGAATAAAGCTATAGTAGGAGGTAGAATTATCAGATGGTTATTATTATTACAGGAATTCGATATAACCATTATTGATAAACCAGGGAAAGATAATGTTGTTGATGACTACTTATCTAGATTGACTATGCAGGGAAATAACGAACCAGTGGATGATGTGTTCCTGGATGAACATGTGTTTGCCATTTCTATACAATCTCTGTGGTTTGTAGATTTAGCAAACTATTTGGTTTCAGGAAAATGCCCACAACATTTCAATTCAAAGGAAACTAGACGACTGGTTTGAGAGAGCTCCAAATACAAATGGGTAAATGGTCTCTTGTTTAAAAATTGTCTTGACCATGTATTGTGTCACTGTGTACATGAAACAAAAGTGTATGACATAATCTGAGTATGCCATGATGAACCTTTTGTTGGACATTTTTCAGCCCTCCGGATGAGACATAAAATTCTGGGAGCAGGGTATTTTTGGCCAACAATGACCAAGGATATTCAACATTATGTCAAGCAATGTGACCAATGTCAGTGAACGGGACGTCCAACTCCTACCATAGAGATGCCACTCCATCCTCAAGTGGTTCTTGAACCATTTGAAAAATGGGGAATAGATTTTGTGGGGCCGATAGATCCACCTTCCAGAGGAAATCACTACATTTTGGTTTGCACTAACTATACCACTAAATGGGTCGAAGCAAAAGCACTACCAGCAGCAAAAGAAGAGAAGGTTGCATATTTTTTGTATAAGCACATTTTGCAAAGGTTTGGAGCACCTCAAGTCCTTATTTTTGATCAAGGACCATAGTTCATGTCTACTATGATCAAAGCAATCCTAGAAAGATATCAAATCTATCACAGGAAGTCCTATCCATATCATCCTCAAAGTAATGGTCAAGTAGAAGTAACAAATAGAGAACTGGAGAACATCCTTACAAAAACCATTTTAGGTAAAAGAATAGATTGGGATGAAAGAATGACAGAAGTTGTTTGGGCTTACAACACCACATAGAGGACCACCACTAATTTCACACCATACGAATTAGTCTATGGAAAACACCCAGTGTTGCCCATAGAATATGAGATGGAAACATTGAGAACAACACTTGAAGTTGGTATAGACTTAATTGAAGCACAAAAACGTAGAATGATGCAACTCAACAGATTGGAAGAGGGTCATCCCACAATAACAGGTTACAGTTTTTGGCAAAACTTGACATTGAAATCAATATTTTGAACTAAATCTTCACTTTCTAACACCTATAGCCACTAAACCATTAGGAATTTAAAGATGATGTGAACTAGTGATTTGTGAGATTTTGTTTGTAGATTCTAAATATAATTTTTTAGAAAATTTTGGAGTTAAATTGTAAAAATTTGTGTCTCCTTTGATAACTAGTTTTAATAGTAAACATTTTTTTAAAGTGATGTGTATTCTGTAGCACAACTTTTTTTCTACGAAGGATAAAATTTTGACTCTTTTGAATTTAGATTGGTAACACCAATATATAGGGCATGCATTTGGTTTCATAATGTTTTGTTGAATATTTTTTTAATTAAGTTTTGAAGTCAAACTAATTATAATTTAGACATAGGCATATTCCCTAAAACATAACTTTTTTTGTATGTATCAAAATTCAATTTTTTTTGTTGAAACAAGGACATCAATACCTAGGGTATAGATATTTTTCAAAAAAAAAAATCACTAATTTACTAATTTTCCATGTGTGTAGAACATAGAACTTGATATTCAGTGAAAAACCTACATTCACAAGAAATAAAATATAAATATAATAATCAAATTAAATATATTTAAAATTATACTTTTTGGGAAGCTTATAATAAGGACTACATACTTACAAAACATAAATTTTAAATGAATTCATTTGATCCCCCAAAAGGTAAATCAAAAATAGTTTTTATCAGCATTTTGATAGGTGTAGAGGAGACTCCATTATAGGTATGGTTTAAAACTAGTGGGGTTCTATCCAATGGGGTTTGAATCTAAGGGGGTTTGTGTTGGGACAAGACGAGTGAATCAGTTGTCCCACAATAAAAACTTTTATGCTTTTAACCTTCTTTATTATCTTACTATCAGATTAGTGATGTAAACATTAAAGCATAGATCAACATCATAAGAGCAAAAATATAATCAACACATTTGACACCAAGATTTTGACGTGGAAACCCGGTTAAGGGAAAAACCAAGGTGGGGGTTAACCCACAAAATGCGTACTCTATTAAAAGTACTTAGTAAAATAGAAGGCACATGCCTTCGGGCACACTGCCTAGAGCTCACTTCTCAAAAGAGAGGCTCACTGCCTATAGAATTTATTTAGAAAGAATTAGCTGAGAAATAGCATCTATTTCATGCCTAATTCAGTTTCAATGAATGCTCAAGAACTTTCACTCTGCCGCAAACTCTTCTTTACACTCTATACTGTTCTCGCTCCTTTTCTTCTCTACTCTACTCTTGATCCTTTCTTCAAATTTATCTATTTTTCACAAGGATGATTTCATTACCTCTTCAACAAGTATTTATATACTTCATCAACCTTGGAATGATCAATAAGGCCAGCTAACCTTGACACGGATCATCACACTATCAGCCAAACATAATTGAGACTTGAATCTTCTTCTACAACCACTCCACGCTTCATAAAACTACTCTAAGGCATCTGCAACAGGCTAGGAACATCCAGTCGGCCAAGAATGGGAAGAACATCAACCTCAAAGAGAAAATCTTCAATCAACAAGCTCAAACTTCAATGCGGACCTCTAACATAGTACTCATACAATGCAGAGACCTCCACAAGCACATTGAATTCACCAATAACATCCATTCTAAACCAAATTATCATAAGCATTTGAATCTTCCTCCAGAACCTCAAGAACACTCTCTACCATGACTGTCAAACTAGAAGGATAGCTTGCGGACCTCCAAACCATGAACCATTGGTGTTGATGATACACATTGACTTTCCAAACATGCCTTCAGATCCATAGGTCACAATTTTATATTACCAGAGCAATCTTGGTGCAGGAGCACCCCTACAAGACAGGATATAGGTTCATTGTCCGCATGATAGGACATTAGTCTATTTTTAGCATGTTTGACTTCATAATGTAATAAGGTCCATTGGACCAATGCATATGTATTAGATCAGCCTAGGAGAGTGTGCAGGCAGTTAGAGCTCGTGATCAGGTAGTCTGAGTTGTCCTCTCCCAGCCGTTTAGAAGCTCCCAGTCGCTGGGAATCGAGTTGGTAGTACTCGTAGGATATTGCTATAAATAACTCAGATCAGTTAGGGTTGGAGATCAGAGAAAGAGTAGGAGAGAGTAGTAGTTATGTTATGTTGTACTGGTGATTGAGTGAAATCTAGAGATCAGTCCAGACATTGTGAAACATTGTTGTTCGATAGTATTGTAGAAACAGGACATTTGTGTTTCATCTAAATAAGATCTCATCAATTGCATTATCTGGTTTATCAGTTGTTTATGTTTTGATTTCTGTTCTGATTACAGGTTAATGGATTCTTTCAACCCTTCCACCGGTTGATTCTCTGAATCGGTGGAATGGTCATGCATGTTAGTTTAGGTTATATTTTAGTTTTCTGTTTATGCATTTCATTGTGTGGGAGATCGATTGGTAGCATGCTATGAATCAACCTAGCATCCTCATGTGCTAGGGTTTAGGAAGATAAACTGTTAAGTTTTGATCTGAAGGTGATCCGGCCTGATCATCATGTTTTCTTTGTGAAATTGTGTGGTTCTGTGAGTTTGCATGCAGCTGACGGATATACAGGGATCTGCATGTGCTTTTCCAGACGGAGTGAATTGTATCGTCATCTACGAGTATATCGCTTTCAGGATCAGGTTCTGAATTGGCAAAAATTGCATGTTTCAAGTGCATCAGGATGATATAGGTTAGATATATACTCAGTGTATATATCATCGTCAGGATCATCTTTCATGTGTATCCATCATCCGCATATTGCTATCGCATGCAGGAGTGAAAGTTCACTTTTTGACTAAGGACCGGAGAGGTCATCATCAGGATATTGAAAAGATCACCGGATATTCATTATCATGTTGCGGAGGATATAAGTGTCTTATATCCTGTTGACATCATCATCAGGTGCATTGACATCATCATCGGGTGCAAGTGACGTCATCGTCATCAGGATATTGCGAATATCACCCTATGCAAGTTTATCCTGTTGTCGCTAAGTGTTTTGGCATCGGCGTAAGTCATCAGCATAAAGTTTGGTTAACATCATCAGGATGTTTCAATATGACCGGATAAGTCATATCCTGATGCTGTTTGTTTAAAGAAGGTCGATATCGGGGTGACGTAAGCATCGAAGGAAAGGTGCGTGAAGTGTCGTCATCAGGATATATGGGAGGAACCGGATATTTTATATCCTGCTGATGAAGATGATGTCGAACATCATGATGATGAAGATAGAGTTTGGCGGTAAGATGAACAGTGAACATCAGGAGGATGTTTGCGCTTGCCGAATGTGATGATGCTGCTGACAGGTGAAAGGCGAAAGGCGATAAGGAAGTGAACAGTAGTTAGCAGGAGGATATTTCATGCCTCTTCGAAATATGATGATGCTGTCTGTGTTAGCAAGAAATATGATGATGATGATAAGCCGATAGGTATTACATACTGCATGTCCAGGATTTTAACATGCTGGTTGTGTTAATGACTCCTCCTTCCCATTTGTAAGCTTCTGTTGCGTTTCCTCTGCATCAAATCTGAACCTCTTTCTTGTCACTCTGTCTTTCCTGAGTATTGCAGGAACTGGTTCTACTCAGATGGCCATAACTCCTTCAAATCTTCATGTGGATTTCTTAAATCTTAACTGGAGCAATCTCTGACAATCCTCTACATAGTCACATGATCCGCATACATTGATTGTCATTAATTTTCTCAATATTCTCAACAGTCCAGTCTTCTATGTAGACAACAAAATAGGATACAATTGACACCAATGGCAACAAGGATATGTTGACATCAATGACAAGCCACTTAGGCACATATTTGCAACAATCTCCCCCTGTGTCATTGATGGCAACATATGATGTGAAAAACTACCCAGAAAAGGCCTCCAATGCTTGAAGCGTCTACTTATTAAACAGGAAGCTACAGAAAGGGAGTGGTTCAGAAAGAGTATTCTAGGTAGGGGAAGAAAAGCACCCTCCAACGAACCCTCCAACCTTTAAGGTCCTCCCAACATCCAACAACTGGAAGGAAGGTCCGGATCCATTACAATCACTACCACCCACCACCCACATTACCCCCAACCACACCGAAAAGATTTTTTTACAATTTGTACCAATGAGATCTGCATAAAATGACCTGGTGGACCTACTAATTGAATATACTAATTCTTTGGATGACCCTTTATACTCTATATACGAATTTAATATACCAATCCTTTATACTACCCTTAAAAGGCCTCCAACCTTCAACTCACCAACCACATAATTACCTAATCCCTTTATACTATATATACTATGTTAATATACTAATACTTTATACTACCCAGAAAAGGCCTCCAATGCTTGAAGCATCTACTTATTAAACAGGAAGCTACAGAAACGGAGTGGTTCAGAAATAGTATTCCAGGTAGGAGAAGAAAAGCACCCTCCAACCTTTAAGGTCCTCCCAACATCCAACAACTGGAAGGAAGGTCCGGATCCATTACAATCACTACCACCCACCACCCACATTAGCCCCAACCACACCGAAAAGATTTTTTTACAATTTGTACCAATGAGATCTGCATAAAATGACCTGGTGGACCTACTAATTGAATATACTAATTCTCTGGATGACCCTTTATACTCTATATACTAATTTAATATACTAATCCTTTATACTACCCTTAAAAGGCCTCCAAACTTCAACTCACCAACCACATAATTACCTAATCCCTTTATACTATATATACTATTTTAATATACTAATACTTTATACTACCTAGAAAAGGCCTCTAATGCTTGAAGCATCTACTTATTAAATAGGAAGCTACAGAAATGGAGTGGTTCAGAAAGAGTATTCCAGGTAGGAGAAGAAAAGCACCCTCCAACCTTTAAGGTCCTCCCAACATCCAACAACTGGAAGGAAGGTCCGGATCCATTACAATCACTACCACCCACCACCCACAAAATGCCCTCCACCCACCAACACCCACTGGAGACTGAAATAAACACCCTGGACCCTACTATTTTGATTTTATTGTTTTCAGTTTTGAAGATTAACTGAATCTGAAAAGGAGCTCAGCTTCTCCCTTATCACTACCTTCATAAACATATCCGCTAGATTTTCATCTGTATGTATCTTTTCCAACCATAACTATCCATCATTCAACACTGACTGGATGAAGTGATACCTTAGCTGTATGTCTTTGGTCTTTGAATGCAAGGTAGAATTCTTTGCAAGATGTATGGCACTCTGACTGTCTATAAACAAATAACTGTTAGCCTATTATTTTCCCAATTCTTCCGTGAAAGGTTGCAGCCATATCATCTCCTTGCTTGCCTCTATTGTAGCTACATACTCTTCCTTCGTGGTGGATAAAGCAACCACCTTTTGCAACTTGGAGATCCAACTCACCACTATCCCACCTATAGTAAAGACATAACATGTAGTACTCCACCTGGTATCAATATCCCCTACCAAATCTGAGTCCACATAACCTGCTAAATCGGTATTAGAGCACCCAAAACATAAATGTTTATTAGATGTACCTCTCAAATATCTGAGAATCCATTTTACCACATTCCAATGCTCCAATCTGGGATTACTCATATACCTCCTTATGACTCCTACATCATGTGTAATATCTGGTCTCGTGCATACCATGGCGTACATTAAACTTCTTATAGATGAAGCATATGGTACCTTGAACATTTTTTCTTCCTCCCCTTGTGTCTTAGGACACATCTCCTTAGTCAATTTCAAATGACTAGGCAAAGGTGTGTTGACAGCTTTTGCATTCTCCATATGGAATCTCTGAAACACCTTTTCAACATAATCAGCCTGAGATAGAGTCAATTTTTTTCTTCCTATCTCTGCAAATTTTCATACCAAGGATTTGTTTTGTTGTCCCCAAATCCTTCATAGCAAATGATTATGCTAACTGATGTTTTAACTCTCTTATGTGATCCATGTTAAACCCTGCTACAAGCATGTCATCAACATATAAACATAAAATAATGTAGTTGTCATTATCCAACCTCTTAAAATAAACACAATGATCATAATTACACCGGTTGTAGCCTTGCTCAGCCATAAAACTATCAAATTTCAAATACCATTGCCAAGGTGCTTGTTTCAAGCCATATAAACTCTTCTTCAAACTACACACCAATTTCTCCTTACCTTTGACCTCAAATCCCTGTGGTTGTTCCATATATATCTCCTCCTCCAAATCACCATGGAGAAAGTTAGTTTTTACATCTAGCTATTCCAAATGCAAATCTTTAGCAGCCACAATACTTAAAACAGTATGAATAGAAGTCATCTTAACAACTGGAGAAAAAATCTCATCAAAATCAATACCTTTTTTCTATGCAAATCCATTTACAACTAACCTGGCTTTAAATCTTTTCTTACCTCCATCTTCCTCTTTCAACTTATAAACCCATTTGTTTGGTAAAGCCTTTTTACCTACAGTTAACTTACATAATTCCCAAGTCTGATTTTTCAGCAAGGAGTCCATTTCTTCTTTCATTGCAAGCTCCCATTGAACCTTTGTATCCACCTACATAGCTTCATCATACCCTTCAGGTTCACCAGCATCTGTTAACAAAATAGAATACAAAGAGGGAGAAAACCTTTTGGAAGGTCCACTTAGCCTTGTTGACTATCTAACATTCACTGGAGTTTGTGGTATTTCATTTTGATGTTGTGGAGCATGAGGAACCACTGGAACATCATTATCTAGAGTATCATCTAGCACCACATAATCTTTTTCTTTCTTCTCATGTTGCTGCAACTGATCTTTGTACAACACCTTCTCATTGAATACAACAACCCTGCTTCTCACAATTTTTAGATTTTCAACATCCCAAAGCCTATAACTAATTTCATCAATGTCATATCCAACAAAGATACACTTTTTTGATTTTGCATCTAGCTTGGTTCTATTTTCATAATCTACATGTGCAAATGCTTCACATCCGAAGGTTTTGAGAAAAGAATAACTCACCTTCTAACCTATCCATGATTCCTCTGGAATACCATAGCCCAAAGGAACTGAATGACCTCTATTAATTAAATATACATGGTATTGACAGCCTCTACCCACATGTTTAAAGGCAATCCAGCATGCAATCTCATGCTCCTTGCACGCTCCATTATTGTCCTATTCATGCGCTGAACCACTCCATTTTCTTGTGGAGTCCCTAGAACTATTTTCTACCTACGAATTCCATTAAAGGAACAATAATCCTCAAATTCTTTGCTGCAATACTCACCACCATTATCAAATCTAAGACATTTTAATCTTTTACCCATCTCATTCTCAACCAAGCTTATCCATTTCTTAAATGTTTCACTAAGGAAATAAATCCAAACCTTCCTAGTTGCATCATCTATGAATGTAACATAATACTGAAAGCCACTGAGAGAAGATACCTGAGCTGGTCCCTATACATTTGTATGCACAAGCTCCAACTTTTCATCTTTCTTTTACTTCCCATCCTTGAGAAAACTCTCTTTTGTTTTCCATACACACAACTTTCACAGAAATCCATATTAATACATTTTAGACCTGGTAAATCTTTCTTAGAATGAAGTATCTTCATACCTTTTTCACTCATATGCCCAAGTATGTTATGCCACAGTGTTGTCTCAGAACCTGCAGCAACTATTTCAGTCTCTTCCTGCGAACCCGTAGCAACTGTTCCTAAACCTATTTGTTTTTTAAACAACAACTAAAGTAGAAGGAACAGTATGACCTGTACAAATATATAAGGTACCTACTTTCACACATTTTTCTACTATTAAGGCACCTCTTGAAACCTTCCAATTTTTATCATTAAAAATAATTGTGCAACCTTCATCATCTAGCTGCCTTGCTGAAATTAAATTCCTACTTAGCCTTGGAATGTGCCTTACCTCTTGTAGTAGCCAATGATTCCTATTCTAAAACTTAATCTTAATTCTTCCATTTCCAACAATCTGACAGGGTTCATTATCTCCCAAATAAACCAGCCCAAAATCCCATTGGACATAATTAAGAAAATAACTTCTATGGGGCATAGCATGAAATGAGGCCCCTGAATCTAAAACCCATGAATCATCAACATTATCTAGGGAAAGAATCAGAGCATCATCTTCAGATTTATTACTTACCACATTTGCCTCCTTATTGCCTTCTTGTTTGTCTCCTTCTTTATTCTTCCGAGATAAGCAATCTTTCTTTAGATGACCTAGTTTCCCATAGTACTAGCAATCCTTCTATCCTCTGTATTGGGACCTCTTGTCTTTTGATTTTCCTCGTGACTTCCCATGACCTCCAGAACCTTTTCCTCTCTCCTTTGATCTACCCTGCTTTCTGCATTTAAAACATTACCTGATGTGGACCCTCCTGAGTTTTTTCATCGCATTTCCTCGCTAAGGATAACAGCAACAACATCATCAAATTTCAAAGTATTTGAACTAGAGATAGAGTTACTTACAGCCATTACCAAGCTATTCCATCTTTCTGCCAAAGAACATAAAACTAAGAGAGCCCTCATCTCTTCATCAAATTTCATTTTTACAGAAGTTAACTGACTGGTAATCATATTAAACTCATTTAAATGATCTATCACAGATCCACCTTCAATCATTTTCAAATTAAATAAACGCTTCATGAGAAATACCTTATTTGAGGCTGAGTGTTTTTCATACAATTTAGCCACATCTTTCATCAGTTCATTTGTTGTCTTCGCTTCTATTATATTGAATGCCACAGATGGTGTCAGACACAACCGAATGGTTCCCAGTGCCTTTCTGTTTAGAAGTTCCCAATCCTCATCAATCATTGTTTCTGATTTCTTGGCTATTCCTTCCAACGGCCTCCATAAATCCTTCTGATAGAGATAATCCTCCATCTGCATCTTCCATAACTGATAGTTCTGCCCATTGAATTTATCTAACTTCAATTTACCCTCATCCGCCATTGCTCCCACTTAACCGTGAGACCTTCCTGCAGACGATAATCAAACACAACCCTCTCTGATACCACTTGTTAGGAAGTGCATGCAAAAATATCAATTAAATGCAAATAAAGATTAAATAGAGGAATGAAAAATACATAGAAATAATAACAGTGAGAGACAATTTTAACATGGTTCACCCAAACTCGGGCTACATTCACCAACAAAGAGTCCAATATTATTATCCAACAAATTAAACCGATTACAACTGGCAATCCTTGTAACTCAATACCGCTACAAATGCTACAAATACAATATCAACAAAAACCCTAACCCTTAGCCATTTTTTTGTTAGCCAATAGAAAAAATAATTCCTGACTCCTTTATAAAATAATAAAAGTCATTTCAAGTTTTGGGGGCACTGCCCCTCGACCCCGCCCTATATCGCGATAGGGAACGTGCTAGGGGCGCTGCCCCTTGATCCCATCTTGGGGCCGCTACCCCCAAACCCCCGTTAAATAATTTGGGGGGAAACCACGCTGATAAAGTGGGCAAACTTTAACCTTTGAATCTGATAAGGCTCCATATAACAACAATCTCCCACTTGGAGATTGATCAAACTCCACAACATATCATCTCCCACTTGGAGACTAATCATAACACCGTTGACCCTATATCTCCCACTAGAAATAAACACCCTGGACCTTGCTATTCTGATTTTATTGTTTTTAGTTTTGAAGACCAACTGAAGCTCAAAAAAAGCTCAGCTTCTCCCTTATCACTGCCTTCGTAAACATATCCGCTAGATTTTCATCTGTATGTATCTTTTCCAGCCGTAACTGTCCATCATCCAACACCGACCAGATGAAGTGATACCTTAGCTATACGTGTTTGGTCTTTGAATGCAAGGTAGAATTCTTTGCAAGATGTATTGCACTTTAACTATTTATAAACAAATAATTGTTAGCCTATTGTTTGCCTAATTCTTCCATGAAAGATTGCATCCATACCATCTCCTTGCTTGCCTCTGTTGCAACTACATACTCTACCTCCGTGGTGGATAAAGAAAATACCTTTTGCAACCTAGAGATCCAACTCACCACTGCCCCTAGACCCCACAAGGGGTGCTACCCCTTGACCCCATCTTGGGGGCACTGCCCCCAAATCCCCGTTAAATAAATTGGGGGGAAACCACACTGGTAAAAGTGAGGAAAATTTAACCTCTAAGTCTGATTAGGCTCCATATAACAACAAATAGTGTTGTATTTTAAACTCTATTGAAGTTAATACAAACTAGTGCATCTCTTCTTGAGTGGAATTTTTCCTAAAAGGGTTTCTCCACGTAAACATTGTATTATGTGTTTGATCTTTTGTTCCATTATTTCTTTGTGTTGATTTCACATTATCTCCATTTTGATTCTACACTAGATTAATAGTTACATTTGTAATCAGATTTCCATTCTATAGTTGTTCACCTTCATTTCTAACATTGTCAACCAAAGAAGTACACTCACTAAGAACATGTGGAGGGAAGAAAAAGGCTACAATAAAAGAGACTTCAATGGAAGATGAAACAAGAAGAGAGATTGTATTCATAGCCAAAGAGACAAAGACAAATTAAATAGTAATAACAATAAAGCTACAACATTAGAAACATGAGAGTACAACCCTTCAATCATATATTACAAGAAATCTTCAAAAAATGGAGATAACCAACTGCAAGTCCAAGAGGAGTGAATATACTATCATGCATGTACTATGAGACAAAGAGAGCAATGTAATATCTAGATCCAAGAAAGACAAACAAAGCCTACAGCCAACAAGAGGATTCAATATCCATTATTTTTAAAATGGGCTCCAAAAAGATTAATGAGAGAGAGGAATACTTTGATTCTCAGATACACAACCTTAACTGAAAAGAAATATGTTATCACAAGCTTCAACAATCATAAAGATGGATAAAGACATGTTGAATTTTTTAGTAGTCAAGATGAAACCGCAATTGTGAGGACACCTTCGTGACCATGATAATGTTGAAAAAAATAAAATAAATAAAAATATCAAGAAGTCACAAAAAGAAAAACATAACAAAATAAAAGATAAAAACTTGGCAATTGGTGAGGAAAAATGATAGGATTATTAATTTAATGTACCCTAAATCATATTGTAATGCCCTAGCTTTTACACCAGGACATTAATGGACGAACACAAGATGAACCATTTTTTCGTGATGCAAGTGTAACACACACATGTCACAATTGCACACTCAACCATGAAAAATCACCCAAGTGCCACATAAAGGCAGTAGAGAGAAGATGGAATAAGACACCAGCTTCTCCAAAAGATGAGACAAAATTATTGCAAGTATGTGCCTAATCGGTGTTGTCATTGGTGTCAACTGTGCTCCTATCTTGTTGTTTGCTTGTAATGAGTAAGATGTTTTGTATTACTTCTGTAAGTAATCTTGATGTTGACGATATTGAGAAAATTAGCTTCTCCAATAGAAACAGTGAGTTGCAGTGGAAATAGTGTATTGCATATAGAAGAATAGTCCAAGAGATTGCTCCACATTTCCTGTAGGATGAATATCTTTGTCTGCGGATGGGAAGTTATTTAGAAGTCTATCTGAAGATGCTATGTTCCAAGTTTGAGCCTCAGTATGAAGATTTGAGTGAGTTATGTTCACCAGAGTAAAAACAACATTTTATGTATGTTTGGCAGTGACAGGGAGAAAGGTATTATGCTCCGCATTCCTTCGCATTGAAGTATTTTGATCTACGGTTCTAGAGTTAAGTCTAAGATGATTTTAAGTGCTTTCAACTCCAATGGTTCATGATTTGGTGGTCCGCAAGCTATCCTTTCTTTATTACAGTAGCTGACAGTGTTGTTCTTGTGCTCCGGTTTGAAGAACCTTCTTGACAGAGTGGTTAGAGATCGTGCAGTTGTTCCTTGTGATTACAATGTGCTTGTGGTTGTCTCTTGATCGTGTTCCTACCTTTGGATTGGTCTGCAAAGAGAAGTTTGGATCATGAAAAAACAATGTTCTTAGAAGACCTAGTGTTAACTCCAATCTTGGCTGACTTGGTTGATTTCACTATTTGCGGAGATGCATTGAAGATTGTAGAAGCATGTTGTGGTGTGAAGGATTGTGTTTGAGTCCCAGCTAAGGCATGGCGTGTTTATCATACTTCTCTACATCTTTCCTTAGCTAAATTTTGTAATAGGTCTAGACCTATTTCTGTGTATGTTTTGTAATTCTGACCTTGGAGAATGTTCCAATGGTTGATGAATGTAATGTTGACCTTGATGTACATTCCAAGGTTGATGAATTGTATAAAAGCATGTAATAGAGTTGTGAAAAAGGTGTGTGAATGTGAATATGAAGAGATAAGTGCAAAGGTGTGAAAGAGCAGAGCATGGAAGTTATATTGTGCTTCAATGGAACTGAATTTTGGCATGGAGTAGATGCTACTTAATCAGTTCACCACTTTGATAGTGAGCCACCCCTTGGCAGTGAGCCACCCTTTGGCAATGAGCTATTTTTTGCAGTGAGCAATTTGGGCAGTGAGTCTCTATTTTTTAGTATTGTTATAACTCATATATTTCTCTAGGCTAACACCCATTGTGGTTTTTCCCTTTTAGGGTTTTCCAAGTAAAAATCTGGTGTCTACTATGTTGGATGTGTGTTTGTGATTACGTTTATGGTTTCATGCTTTCATGGTTAAATCTAATTATAAGTAATTAAGTTGTCAATGGTTTGATATTCATATGAAGCTAAGTTTTTGTGACAACTAATTCACCCCCCCTCTTAGTTGTCCAGTATATTTCAACAAAAACAACATCGACAAATGGCCACCAAGCCAAGTAATGTCCTCAAATGGCTACAAGTTGAAAGAGGGGTTGACTATGACACCTCACCAAAATAATACATCCAAAAGGATCCAAATCATACGAAATCCACTCATACACCAAAAATGACATTCTATCCAATAAAAAAGCATGAAATAACTCAAATAAAGAAATATAACATTTTTCCAAAAATGCTAACATACAAGACAAATAAGATAAACTCCAAATGGAATACCATGCTTGTTCGACACCAATGTCAAATCAGGACAAAACCAATAATGGAAATATCAATCATAATATGGGAACAATACATCCCAAACCATAAAATATAGCATAATATAGTACAACATATAAAATGAAGGACTCCAATATCCCCATTTAACCATTTCCAACATAAGAGATAATGATACAAAATGATAAATTCCATCCAATTCCTTATTAATTTTCAACCAAATGACATCATAAAAATACATGATGGATTCTACTTCCTAAACATGGAAGGATCACACTTTAATGATTAGAATATACAAAGCACAAATATACATCACAATAAACCACCTCCAAAATGACCCCATAGGCACATAGTACAATATAGTCAAAGTGTCCTGAAATGCACAAGGAATCATCCAACTCCAAAATCTCATCTCATGGAACAATGGGGAAATGTTACCCACCTCCCAACAATATTATCATCGTTGAGCGCAATAGATTCCTATGCTAATCTAGGCAACCCTCGAGCTATAGAGAAGACAATCATGGCAACACCTCTATCTAAGCAATAACTCTCACACATCCAAGGAATACATGGCAACACTCACGTCAATCAATAGACACCAATAAGTGAAACATGTGGCACATATTCTCATTATGTACATAAGAAAGGGTGGCTCGCACAAGCCAACACACAAGAACAACATCATCACAATAATTCAAGCATAAGGGATTCTCACACCTTCGATGTACGCTAAACAAGGCATACAATCAACACCATCACACATACATATGAGAGCACAATAATCATCAGATGTGGTCACAACACATTCTCAAAACACCCATAAAGATCTCAAGTAATCACTCACCCAGCGGATGCTTCTTAGAGGTAACGGGAGACTCTTGCAAGGCACTCCTACACTTACTTTATGTAATGGGGGACTCTTGCAAGGCACACCTATGCTAACCTCGGGTAAATGGGGACTCTTGCAAGGCACGCCTACACTTACCTCATGTAACGAGGGACTCTTGCAAGGCGCACCTACACTTACCCAAAAATAAATACACACTCATCCACAGGTAGAGGGGTGTTAGAAATGAAGACAACAACTACTCAATGAAAATCTAATTCAAATATGTTTAATGATCTTCTAACGGTATATTGTTTAATGCTTGTTGCAACAGAATATAAATAATGCAACACAGAAGCAACAAATCTAAAAATTGATCACACAATGAGATAGTGTTTACGTGGAGAAAACCCTTTTGGGTAAAAAAATCCACCAAGAAAGAGGCACAAGTTTGTATTAATCTACAAAAGTGATACAATACATCAGCTACACAACTCTCTCCTTTAGTCTTCAATCTGAAAGTATTCCTATAGCACCTAAGTACCTGTAAATTTGTTATGCTACAACAAATACATGGAAATGGATATATAGAAGTGTTCTCACACTAAACTAGGTGTCCACTTTCTCTCCTTGGGAATCTTCAACATGCAAACATTAAATGCCAACTTACAAGCGCCCAACACTTATCCAAAATCAGCCATGCAAACTTGGGTGCCCAAGACTAAAAATAGTTTCTTACATCATCTTATGATGTGTCATAATCGTCATAGATTCTTCTAGATAGTATCTTCCCAAGTTGGGTTCCTAGAGATAATAATAGCACCTTACAACTATTAATTACCTATCATAAGTTGTCATACCATCATAGAATCTTATGACAACTTATAGTTGTCATAGATTCTCTTACAATATCTCACCAACTTTATGACAGCATCTCATACATGCTAAAAATAGTAGATTCTCCCAAGGTGGAACCTACACTCATTTACTCATGATTTTTACAATTGTTAACCGTAAATGTCACTCCACAATTACCTCCGATGAATCTAGAATTACCACTACCGGTGAAACTACCACATTCCCTTATGGGTAATTATAAATTATAATAAAAAAAATGGAATAAATACAATATTAGGATTTACAAGGTTAATGGCACCTTATCCCAACATTCTCCCACTTGACATTATACATTGTAAATCAACCCATAGGAAATCAAATGAAAAAATAATCAGGCACCAGAAACAAGGCCCATGGCCTCTCTACACCACACAAATTTCTCTGTGCTCACAGATTTGGTCAAAGAATTAGCAACATTCTCTTGAGTGTCTAACTTCTTCAACTCAATCTATCCACTTGCAACCAATTCTTGAACAAAGTGATACTAAACATCAACATTCTTAGTATGAGCATGATACATATAGGATTCTTGGCCAAATAAATAGCACTCTAGCTATCACAACCAATCTTAATGACTCTGCAATCAAAACCAATACTTGTGCACAGTCTCCTCAACCAAACTACCTCCTTAGAGACATGAGTAGCATCCATATACTCTACTTCAGTGGTGGAGAAAGCAATTGTGGGCTGCCTCTTACTCATCCAACTCACTATTCCTTCAAACAAAGTAAACACATAGCCACTAGTGGACCTTCGACTATCCAAGTCACCTACCCAATTTGCATCAACAAATCTATGTATGTCCAAAGTTTTATCAGCACTAACAGTACTAGAATAAACCAAACAATAATCAATAGTACTTGCAAGATATTTAAGCACCCTTTTCACATAATTCCAGTGTTGTCTACCAGGGTTAGACATAAATCTGCTCAAAACTCCCACTGCTTGGGCAATATGTGGCCTAGTGCAAACCATTGCATACATCAAACTCCCTATAGCACTAGCATATGGTACATTAGACATATCCTCAAAATCATCCTCATTCTTTGGACACATATCTAATGAAAGCTTAGTACCAATGGGTAAAGGAACTCTAACTGGGTTACAATCATGTATTCTAAATCTCTGCAAAATGGTATTCACATACTTACTCTGAGATAACCAAAGTTTTCTATTACCTCTATCCCTCCTGATCTCCATACCTAGAATATACCTAGAAGCTCCTGTTGAACACAAGGAATACTAAGAGGTGGGTGAATCAGTATTCTATAAAATAATTCCTTTGCATGCTCTTTAATCCATTTACCTAATTCAATGATATGAAAGCAGAGTAAACATAGAAGCAGCAACCATAAAGACATAACACAGACACTGGGATTTTTACATGGAAAACCCAAAGAAGGAAAAAACCACGGTGAGTGTTAGCTCACAATATATTATGATAGCAATACTGAATTACATGAAGGCTCACTACCTTAGGGCTCACTTCCCAAAGAACTGCTCACTGCAATAGGCTCACTGCCAAGAAAATAAAAGAGAAGATAATGATTGCCCCAAATGCATCTACAAAATACTAAAGTGCAGTTCCATTAATAGCTCAGTATATAGAATCAAATGTCTTCATAATGTCTACCCTACTTTTCTACTTTGTCTCATATGCTCTGCCTTTCTACTTTTACTATCCTTTTCTGATCACAAAACTACCTTAGATCACACACACATTTTATTCGCACTTTATTCCCACTTGTCCATACCTCTAACACCGAAATCTATTGAGTATATATATCCGCAACAAGATTCATCTCATAATCAGGTCGGCAAGCCAAGTATGAAACATGTATATAAATGTTATACCTTGCCAGCTTGATCTTGTGCACAAACAGCAATGTGAACCCAAACAAACATACAATAATCTTCATATAGATTGGGACCAATCATTCAACCACTTAGATTGATTGTTCAAACAATATATCTTCAACGCATATAGATATAGTATGTTTGTCAGCTTGTCCCTTAAGTACACACTTGACCAGTTTAACTGTCACATCATAACTTCCAATGTGGACCATATGAGACTCTAAAAATCATATCCAATATCCATTATAGCTCACTTATCACACCTTTAGAACCATAGAACATAGTATTCAACTACTGATAAATGCGGATCTCAGAATTGTCACTTTATCACTGTGAAACATTGTTAGACTGCAAGCCGATAAAGAACAACTTGTATAATGTGATCAAAAGAACTTTAGAAGCTATAATTTTGGATTTAGGTGACAATAATAAGTATCTTTACTTTCTTAGAACCGCAAGACAAAATATGCAATAGTGGAGGAATGCGGACCATATGAGACTCTAAAAATCAACTGTCAACTTTCACATCATAACTTCCAATGCGGACCATATGAGACTCTAAAAATCATATTCAATATCCATTATATCTCACTTGTCACACCTTTAGAACCGTAGAACATAGTATTCAACTACTGATAAATGTGGATCTCAGAACTGTCACTTTGTCACTGTGAAACACTGTTAGACTATAGGCTGATAAAGAACAACTTGTATAATGTGATCAAAAGAACTTTAGAAGCTATAATTTTGGATTTAGGTGATAATAATAAGTATCTTTACATCCTTAGAACCACAAGACAAAATATGCAACAATGGAGGAATGCGGACCCTTTTTCTCTGGTACCGAACAATGTCCCTGACTTAGGTTTTCTCACCCGGACATAGCTAAGTCATAGTATGTCTTCCAAAGATCTTTAGGACTTGGAAACTTGAATATGACACATGTAAACAATTGTAAACAACATACCTAGACCGCACTCTATGATCTTTAACTATGGAGGCATACTGACCCAAACTCTGTCACTCTGTAGCTTGCCCATACTTAGCCATTTTGACTAAGTTAGTCTTCCAGACCTTTACCAAACCTTGTTGTCATGCCTTTACCATTCCTTGTTGCCATCAATGACAACATTTAACATTCTTCCTTGACCATCAAAGTAGTGTCTCTTGCCAACAATCTCCCCCTTTGGCATTGATGGCAACACTTAGTGAAAAATGCTTGTCTGCTCCCCCTTACTTTGTACACCCTATTTTTCTTCTCCCCCTTAAGTGTTTGCCCATTTTTCACTGGTTTTCTTCTCCCCCTTTAACATCAATGGCAAAGGTGTATGTACAAGAGTCAAAATTGTGTCAAGACAGTAAAAATTGTAAAAACTGTTATATTTTGCCGCATATGTACAAGTACAATCGTTAACTTAATTTGTTGTGGGTTGTAGGATGTCATTGAAGATGATCTTGATTTGGACTAACTCTCTATCCCAACTCTTCTTTGCATAGTCCAAAATATGAATATGGACACTTATTAGGAAGACTAATTTCTCTGCCTTTTGTATATCAGAAGGTGTGTCAATTAGTGCACTTACCCGCAGTCCTTCTGCTGCAAGATTTGACATTGAGTCTAGATTAGGACTTCTTAGTCCTCTCAAATGACATTCTATTTTTCATTTGATCCCTCTTATTTATTACATTACTTAAGTCATCATGAATCTTGATAACTTGTATCTCTTTGCTACTTACTGACTCAACTACCAAGTCAAATGACTTAGAGATATTTATCAACTGCAGTTCCAAATCCTTGATCTTTTCTCCTAACTCTTTTGTGGCTTTCGGCCATGATAAACAAAATTCTTACAAATCACAAGTTTCTTTAATGGCACTCTGTATACCTTTTATTCCCTTATCTAATGAAGTTTTATCATTGGTCAACATGGTCTTCAACTCAGTTAATCATTTCTCATCAAACTCTTTCCTTACTTTTGTTTCTGTAGACTTTACAAAAGATTCAAAATGAGTGTTGATTGATTTTATCATACCTTTAAGTTGATCAGTTGATGATAATGATATTTTTTTTGCTAAGCAGGCATCAGCTTTTCTAGGATGTTTGATGCTTCATCAATGAGTTCACTATCATGCATGTGTGATTTTAGTATTTCTTCATGTGACTTTGCTTGCACAATTGATACTAATTTGAATTTATCCATAGGGGACATTGAGTCCAAGTTTATTAGACCTTGCAAAAACTCAGGCTCATCCAAGACTTGTTTCTCTTTCCAAAAATTTCTTGACAGACTCAGCAGTGTCTCTTGCTATATCAGAGACTTCTTCTTTATTTGCTCTGCAGGATCCAAATCCATAGCCTCATTTCCATCAGCATTTTGCTCCCATACAGGGCTCATCTCAGCTTGTTGATCATCAGCTTTGTTTTGCTCCTCAGTCTTCTCCTTGTGTGCTTGGTCATCAGTTTGTTGTTCTGAAGGAAGACTTGTCTCAATTTTGTCCTTGATAGCTTTATCAGGAGCAGGGGCTTCTTTCTCCTTTGGCTCTTTGTCATATTTATCTAACCCTTGGTCCAGGCTCACTTCCATATTAGTTGTGTCATCTCCAGCATTTGTTTCTTCATTGTCATATATTGTTGGGAGATGAAATTTCTTTAACACTTTTAAGGTGATCTCATTAGTCTCTTTAACTACTTTCTCAATGTCATATGACATGAGAGTATTCATCCTCTTCTTTGTTCTGAATTCTTTAAGAAACACTTTGGAGATTTTTGCTTTTTCTTCTGGGGTGATTTCAAGACATAGTTTTATCAGTGTATGCTCTCTAAGCTCAATGTCCTTGGCTATAGCAACTTATTTTTTTGTAGACATTATGCTTCCCAAACTATCTGGAAGATCTGAAATTATCTCAATAAGAGCTTTGTTGTATATTTCTAGGTATTTGACAATAGCAGTATCAATAATGTATTTGTCTACATCATTATAGTCATCATACAATTGGGCAATAGGTTTCAAATTGCCATCAATTGTAATGGCCTTTAAGACTTCCTCTAGGCTTATTGTAGTCTAGTCTTCTGTAGGCACTTTAGTCTTTACTTTCTTTCTCACTTTACCCTTATCGGAGGTCTTCTCCTTTGTGGCACCGGAGGGTTTGCCTTGCTAAGAACTAGAGGGTGGTGCATTCTATTCCTTCATCTTTTTCACCTCTTCATCAGTCTCAGTTTCCTCATCATCAACTGCACCAACACTAACATAGACTCTCTGACCTTTGGTCTTCTTCCTCTTGCATGTTTGCACTTCTGCAGTTGTTGTGGAGGGAATACCGAAGGATTTAGATGTTATTCCAGAGGAACTTGCACCTCTTGTTCTTTTTGGTGTAGCAGGTGCCTCTTGTTGCACCTCTTGAACTTTTGTAGGTTTATTAACTTCCTTTTCTTGCTCCTCCTTTTCTTTAGCTGCTCTTTCTGCCTCAACTCTAACTCTTGTGGCTAATATTTGTTCTTTGGTGAATCATTTGCTTTGTGCATATTCTTCTGCCATTTTCTTAGCCTTTTTTCTGGATTTCAAGCTTTCTTAGTTCAACATGAACTTTTACAAATAGCTCTTCATATGTGCCAAACCTTTCGTCTGAGGTATCCCTAGGTTTGCTTAACATGTGTTGGGCATATCCATCTAACACATCAACAGATACTTCATACCCCATTGGCATAATCCAAACTGTTCTAGGCTCAACAGCCTCCATAATGCACTGATCCTTGTTGACAATGAAGCATATGTCATTTTTATATTTTTCCACAATTATCTTAGGGATCTTTTCCCTAGATTGCATTACCCTTTGGAAGTTCTTGAATTAGCCCCATAGGGTTGTAGTCTATGCATCATGACTTCCTATGCTACTCAAATGATTTCTAATATGTACTGCAATTGGTTTAACACTAGTCCATAACAAATTCTTAATCCCTGGTAGCTCTTGCATAAAATAAAAGAATAGGCAAAGAATTAGTGTACCAAGTTTGAATGGATATTTTTTCTCATGTCTTCTTAAGGTTCTCCATTAGCTATTGTTGAAGCAACTCGCAAAGATCATAGTCTACATTATCCTTAATCATCTAATAAGCAGTGTATATAGCAGTACTGAGACAGAGTTCTCCCGGTTGGTGAAATAGATTTTGTAGCTGATTACCATAGATGCAAACCTTACTGCATGGTCTTCAATGGTGTTAACTGTTAAAGCTCTTTTGTCAAATTTGGCTCTGGTGGCCATCATTACGGTGTCATTCTTCATAGATTTTAACATGGGTATTGTTCTAGTGGAATTCAATTGAGTTACAGCCCTAATCGTATCATTTGTGATCATAAATGGTCTTTCCAACCACATGAATTCATCATGTATCCTACTCAAGATGTACCAGACCCATTCATCTTCTGTAAAATGTTGGGAATTCTACATACTGAATGAATTTCTTCTCACTTAATGCCTTATATTCTTCCTTCAGATCAAAATTGTCACAGCTTAGATGTTTCAGATAAAGATCATCAAACCTACTGTCACCAAATTCTTCTAGGGCAACATGAATGTAAGCCCTAACATCCTCTGCATGCATCACTCCATGTGGTATACCTGAAAATGCACCCATTGGATGGATCTCCATTGATTTGAAGGGGTGTTTCTTCAATTTTGGTCACACTCTCTCAGTGATATCAACAACTTGTGGAGTAGCCATTGCAATAATTAAACAAATTTGTTGTAGGGTTTCAAACTGAAAAATACCTCTTTTGCTAAATTACGGTTTTCTTTGATTTGCTTTGGTAGTCTCTGTAGTCACTTTAAATTTAATCTTTGGCTCTCGTTGGACACTTGATAGCTTGAATGCAAAGTGATTTTTCCTTCGGCTACAACCTTTTTAACCCTTGTTTGCCAAAACCTGATTGCCATAAATGATATCTTTCAAAAAGTTGTCAAGCATAGTCGATCTAGATTGCTCTGCAATGTTCTGCATTTGATCCTTTTCTTCTAGAATTTCTTTCAAAAGATCTGTCATATGAAGCATCACATCATATCTTCATGCCAGATCCTAGCATTGATTATTTGGCTAGGGGATTTAGATTTTCAACATAGCTCCCCCTGAGCCAAAGCTCCCAATTTACTTCTTGGAGGACGTATCTACACCAGAAGCTAGTGTGGATCCCTCCTTGATCTCAATCACATCTTTCTTGATCCAGATCTTGCCCATCTCATTCTTGGTTTCAACTGGATCAACCTTGTTTTTACCTTTATCTTCTTTCTGCTTTGTTTTCCTTTTCTCTATAGGATAGTCTCTTTTCTCATTCTTGCTTCTACAAAATCTTGCAATATGTCCAAACTTATTACAATTGTAGCATATCACATTCCTCTATCCCTGATTCCTTCTAGCGATTGGATTCATTCTTGATCTACATTGGTTAGCTATATGTCCAAATCTATTGCATGAAAAGCACTTTCCATTGAAGGATTGAGTATTTCTTGCATTGTTAAAACCATTTCTTACCGGACTTCTACATTCATTTGATCTATGACCAATTTTCTTGCAATTGAAACATTGACCAGAGAAAGATAGAATATTTTGAAGCATTCTACTCCTACACTGAATAGCCTTATGACCAAACTTATTGTAATTAAAACAATAGCCATTGAAAGATGGGTACCTTTGAGCATTTGATTGTCTAACCAAAGCTTTTCTAGGTCTTCTTCTCTGATTTCTAAATTGATTGCTTTTGTTTTTCCTCATCTCAATGTTCTCTTCACCTAATTTAGAACTCTCTCCTTTTTCAAATCCCAAACCTTTTTTATCATCTAGATTTTTCTGACTGTCGAGCAACTGATCAAGCTTTGCATAGCTTATTTTGAACTTTTCTTTATAGATATTCGCTGCTTCCAGATCAAATTTTAGAAGTAACACATCTTTAGCCAATTTTTCACATTCCTTGGACTTATCCTTTACAACTTGATTCAGATGCCTTTCAATCTCTTTCTCTTCAACTTCCAATATTAAATTGTTTAGAGTTTCATGTGCTTCATTTAATTGATCACTTAACTCTTTTCTTTTCTCTTTAAACTTCTTAACTTGCTCCCTCAGCTTTAGGATGCATTCATCAACTTCTTGGACATTAGCCTTTAGATCCTTGATTTCTACTTCAAAATTTTCAAGATCAATAAGAGCTTGTTTTAGTTCACCATTGCTCTCATATGAGCAGTTCCCAAATATTCTTGCTGCCATGAGTACATTATCCCAGATCTTCCTCAAGCTGTTAAGCCTCTTCCAAGGAACCTTGCTCTGATACCAATTATTGAACACAAGGAATAATGAGAAGGGGGGTGAATCATAATTCTATAAAACAATTCCTTTGCATGTTCTTTAATCCATTTACCTAATTCAATGATATGAAAGTAGAGTAAACATAGAAACAACCATAAATACATAACACATAGACACTAGGATTTTTACGTGGAAAACTCAAAGAGGGAAAAACCATGGTGAGTGTTAGCTCACAATATATTATGATAGCAATACCAAATTACATGAAGGCTCACTGCCCAAGGACTCACTATCCAAAGTGCTCACTGCAATAGGCTCACTGCCAAGAAAATAGAAGAGAAGATAGAAGAAGGATTGGCTCACTATCAAGAGATGACTGCCCCAAATGCATCTACAAAATCTGAAGTTCAATTCCATTAATAGCTTAGTATACAGACTCAAATGTCTTCATAATGTCTGCCCTACTTTTCTCCTCTATCTCACATATGTTCTTCCTTTCTTCTTTTGCTATCCTTTTTTTATCACAAAACTACCTTAGATCGTACACACATTTTATTTGCACTTTATTCCCACTTGTCCATACCTCTAATATCAAAATCCATCGAGTATATAGATCCACAACAAGATTCATCTCATAATCAGGTCGGCAAGCCAAGTATGAAACATGTATACAAATGTTATACCTTTTTAGCTTGATCTTGTCCACAAACAGCAATGCAAACCCAAACAAACATACAATAACCTTCATATAGGTTGGGACCAATCATTCAACCACTTATATTGATTGTTCAAACAATATATCTTCACCGCATATAGATCTAGTATGTATGTCGGTTTGTCCCTTAAGTACACACTTAACCAGTTCAACTGTCACATCATAACTTCCAATGCGGACCATATGAGACTCTAAAAATCATATCCAATATCCATTATAGCTCACTTGTCATACCTTTAGAACCACAGAACATAGTATTCAACTACTAATAAATGTGGATCTCAGAATTGTCACTTTGTCACTGTGAAACACTGTTAGACTACAAGTCGATAAAGAACAACTTGTATAATGTGATCAAAAGAACTTCAAAAGCTATAATTCTGGATTTAGGTGATCATAATAAGTATCTTTACTTCCTCAGAACCGCAAGACAAAATATGCAACAGTGGAGGAATGCGGACCCTTTTTCTCTGGTACTGAACATTATCCCTGACTTAGGTTTTCTCACCTGGACTTATCTAAGTCATAGTGTGTCTTCTAGAGATCTTCAGGACTTGGAAACTTGAATATGACACCTTCAAACAACTACAAACAACATACCTGGACCGTACTCTGTGATCTTCAATTGTGGAGGCATACTGTCCCAAACTTTGTCACTCTGTAGCTTGCCTATACTTAGCCATTTTGACTAAGTTAGTCTTCTAGACCTTTACCAAACCTTGTTGCCATGCCTTTACCATGCCTTGTTGCCATCAATGACAACATTTAACATTCTTCCTTGACCATCAGAGCAATGTCTCTTGCCAACAGCTCCAAGATCCTTCATATCGATGCACCTAAAAGTTGGGCTTTCAGCTCAATAATCATACCCTTAGTATTGCTAAAAAATAACATGTCATCAACATATAATGAAATGATCAATATAGAATCATCAATACAATGAATGTAAACATAGTGATCCTACTCACTCCTAACAAAACCTAATTTCAACACAAATGAGTCAAACTTTTGATACCACATTCTAGGAGACTGTTTCAAACCATAAAGAGACCTCTTTAACCTGCAAACCTAATGTTCTTTCCCTTTTACCTCAAAACCTGTAGGTTGTTGCATATAAATTTCTTCTTCAAGATCTCCATGCAAGAACGAAGTCTTAACATTCATTTGCTCTATTTCCCAATCAAAAGTTGCAGCAATGGATAAAAGAAATCAAATAGAAGTTAACTTAGCAATAGGAGAGAAAATTTCACCGAAATCAACTGCCTCTCTCTGGGAGTAGCCCTTGGCTACCAATCTAGCCTTGTACTTCTCCAATGAACCTTCTGCTCCAAACTTCTTCTTGTAGACCCACTTGCAACCTATTCCCTTTCTTCCTTTGGAGAAATAAACAAGATCCCAGGTGTTACAAGAGTATAAATCCATCATCTCCTCCTGCATGGCTAACTGCCAAGACTCACTATCATCTACATGAATAGCTTCCATGTAGAATCTAGGTTCATCATCAATACTCAATAAAGCAAATACACAATGGAAATTTGGTGGGTTATACCTATCAACTAGGTTTCATTGTCTCGTGGATCTCCTCAAGGGTGGAGTAAGAGACTCTACTTGTTCTTTTGGATGATCATTTGTACTAACTTCTTCTGTAACAACAGATTCTTCTTCATCAGAACTACTTATATCTTCTTCTTCTTAACCCTCCAATCCATGATTGTGTTCTTCCTGAGGTACAACTTCCTACTCTAAGTCAAAGTGCACTCTCTTCACCTTTTCTTTCTCTTTTGGCTACTCAGGATCAGCAATAGCTCTAAGTTCCCTGAAAATAACATCTCTAGAATAGATAATCTTTCAGGTTATTGGATTCCAAAGCTTATAGCTTTTTACATTATGACCATATCCAATGAAAGTACACTTTTCATCTTTTGGATCCAACTTAGATCACTTTTCCTTAGGCACATGAACAAAAGCCTCACAACCAAAAACCCTTAAATGTGAAATAGAAGGTTTCTTACCTGTCCACGCTTCATAAGATGTTGAATCAAAAGCCTTACAAGGAGATCTATTAATCAAGTAATAAGTGGTACACATAGCCTCTATCCAAAAGCATTTATCCAACTATGTATCACTTAACATACATTTGGCTCTTTCCATGATTATTTGGTTCATTCTTTTTGAAACACCATTTTGTTGTGGTGTATACATAGTTATCTTTTATTTGATTATACCTGCATGCTTTCAAAACTTGTCAAATTCCTTATAGCAATATTCCCCTCCATTGTCAGATCTTAATATTTTTATCTTTAATCCTGATTGATTTTCAACTAAGACTTTAAAATCCTTAAACTTAGTGAAAACTTTAGATTTGTGTTTCATAAAATAAATCCATGTAAAATTGGATACATCATCAATGAAGGTGACAAAATAATGAGATTTTCTTATAGAGTCATTATCTACAAGTCCAAACACATTTGTATGAATAATCTCTAACTTCTCTTTTGCTCTATTACTTCCTAAAGGAAATGATTTTCTGTTTTGTTTACCAAATGCACAATGCTCATAGAAATCAGCTCATTAGAATAGGAGTAACCATCCAACAAATTTTTATTCTTGATTGTTTTTAAAACATTATTACTTGTATGGCCCAATCTATGGTGCCACAACATACAAGTGTTTTCAGAAGCCTCAGAAACATAAGAGGAATTATAAATTGTAGTGGCATCTAGCCTAAACAAGGTTCCCAATCTCTTCCCCTTCGCTACTATCAAGTTTCGTCTCACCAATCTGCAACCATGCTTATCAAATGTTACATGCATTCCCAAATCATTCAACTTCGAAACTAAAATCAAATTTATAGCTAATCTAGGAACATGCAAAACACCAGGGAGGGTTTAATCCTCCCATCACTGAAACACAACAATACCTTGCCTTTCCTAACTATCACATATGTAGAGTTGTCCTCAAGGTACACTTTACCTCCATCATACTCTTCGTATGTGGAAAATTATTCCTTATGCGGGGTCATATGAAACAAGCATCCAGACTCAACCAACCAGTGATCATTAGAAACAACTTTACATGCAGAAAGTAAAGCATCTTCACCTACATTTGAGGACTTATCAAAAGCACTCTCCCACTATTTCTTTGGGTTTCTACACTCCTTCTCGTGTCCCCTTTTACTGTAGTTCCAACACTTAACTTTGTTCTTCTTCCTAGGAGTCTCAGATTGGCCCTTAGACTTATCCTTACCCCCTTTCCGATCTCCTTTCAGTCCTCTTTCCTTATACCTTACCCTGACACTGAGAGCATCCCCTGAACTATCCAAACTTTTCTTCTTCAATTCCTATGCCAACAAAACTGTAACAAGAGCATCCAACTTCGAATCCGCAAGGTTAGCAATGATAGCAAGGATAACATTCTCCCAAGACTTGGGTAAAGAACAAAGAAGTGAGATACATTTATCTTCCTCATTAACTTCAACATCTACAGATGCTAGCTGACTCAATAACAAACTAAATGAATTTAAATGCTCTACAATTGATTCACCCTCTTTCATTTTCATATAAAATAGTTTACGCTTCAAGTAAAGTTTGTTTACCATACTCTTAGCTTGGTAGATCTCACCCAAATGTTTCCACAAGATGTGTGCAGTCTCTTCCTTCACGATATTCAACAAGACAGAATCTGCAAGACACAAATGGATAGTACCCCATGCCTTTTTATCTAGTCTATCCCACTCATCTTGAGAGACATCACTGGGTTTCTTCTCTTTTTAAACAGTCAACCATTGGTTTCTTTCTTCTAGCAAATCCTCCATTTTCAGCTTCCACAACTCATACCCTATTTCGTTGAACCTCTCAATGTCCAATCGAGAGGTTGATACAACGGTGGATACGGCCATAATATCAACTCAAGATCTACAAAACAAATACAACCAAATCTCCCACAGCAACTACACAGCCTTCACACTACCACCCAAGAGTCAAAGTTGGCCAAGCTCTGATACCAAATGTTAGAAATGAAGACAACAACTACTCAACAAAAATCTGATTCAAATATGTTTAATGATCTTCTAACAGTGTATTCTTTAATGGAGATTGCAATAGAATATAAATAATGCAACACAGAAGCAACAAATCTAAAAACTAATCACACAATGAGACAGTGTTTATGTGGAGAAAACCCTTTCAGGTAAAAAACTCCACTAGGAAAGAGGCACGAGTTTGTATTAATCTGTAAAAGTGAGACAATACATCAACTACAAAACTCTCTCCTTTAGTCTTCAATCTGACAGCATTCCTGCAGTACTTGAGTATCTATAAATCTATTATGGTACAAAAAATGCATGGCAATGGATATATAGAAGTGTTCTCACACCAAACTAGGTGTCCACTTTCTCTCCTTAGGAATCTTCAACATGCAAACACTAAATTCCAACTTACAAGCTCCTAACACTTGTCCAAAATCAACCATGCAAACTTGGGCACCCAAAACTAAAATTAGTCTCTTACAGCATCTTATGACATGTCATAATCATCATGCATTCTTCCAGAGAGTATCTTCCCAAGTTGGGTGCCTAGAGCTAATAATAGCACGTTACAACTATTAATTACCTGTCATAAGTTGTCATACCATCATAGAGTCTTATGACAACTTACAGTTGTCATAGATTCTTTTACAATATCTCACCAGCTTTATGAAAGCATGTCATACATGCTAAAAATAGCAGATTCTCCAAAGGTGGTACCTACACTCATTTACTCATGATTTTTACAATTGCCAATCATAAATGTCACTACATAATTACCTCCAGTGAATCCAGAATCACCACTTCCAGTGAAACTACCAATTCCCTTATGAGTAATTACAAATTACAATAAATAAAATGGAATAAATATAATATTTAGATTTACAAGGTTAATGGCACCTTATCCCAACAAGGGGGACCCTTACAAGGCACACCTATGCTTACTTTATGTAATGGGGGACTCTTCCAAGGCACACTTACTCTTACCTGGGAGTTGACCACCTCAAGTCTCCTATGGATATCCCTAGCCTATCAAGCCTCCTATGGATATCCCTATCCTATACAATCTAGGGTGAACATTATCAAGGCACCTAAGAATAAGTAAAGAGTGGTTTTCCCACAAAATAGAGAGCAAAAATGGGAGATATATATGTAATTTTCAAAACCTACTCTTACCTGGGAGATATATTTTTGAAAAGCACTTTTTCATATATATATCTCCCATTTTCAAAAATATCTAAACTATTTTATTCTTTTCCATAATTAAAATCACTTAAATAATATTCTAACAAAATAGAAATTAATCTATTTGCAAACACCAAACATCAAATTTGAAATGCCTTTCACACTTAAATATTTTGACAACATGGAAATTCAAATAATTCCTTTCACAAACACACAATATTTCTAACTTACGAAAAATAATTCTAAATTCACAACAAAATGCATTTCATACTAGACGCATTGCATCTAAAACACTTTTAAATAAAATACAATGCCTTTCCAAAATTAAAATGCATTTCCTCTATCCTAGGAAATAAATAGCACTAATAATTATTTCCAAAATACCATAAAACATTGTACACATACCAATCACATGGAGATTTGCACAAGCAATCAATTAAATATGCCAAGGAAGACATTTACTGGTCTATCACAAGGGGGATCCAGAATCAAAATCAATTTGGATGGGTTTTCATGGGTTTTGACAACACAAGGATGAAGGTGAGATGGCTAAGCATCCTATGTCAACATTCTCCATATTTCATCCATTAGTCAATAACCTATAATTTCCTGCACACTCAATGCAAACGTCATGTGTATTTGTCCAACATATATTAATAGCCAAAGCGACTAACAAAAATTACACAATTAAATATTAAACATCTAGTATGCACATTTAAACTAAATCACTCGTCTGGAAATACAATCGAAGTGAAATTACACACATACAACAATAATATCGAAGGAAACTAGGTCTACCCACCTAGCAAATCATTTAAATGAAAATAGTGAAGTTGAAACACTGAAGCAAATAAATCTCATAACATGACCTCATCGATAAGTTCAGTGCAACAATGCCAAATCATGAGAATAGACAATACACTATAGAAATACTCAATATAGCATATCTCATAAGGATCCAATATTAGGATCAATGCACAAATAATCATCTATCATAGAAGATGACAAGGGTCACTAAAACCCCCATTGTCCACACCTCCTCTTCTATGTTGAAACCTCATCATAGCCCTCCCCACTCACCTCTACCAAATTTGTCTTCAAGAAAATCAATAACATATAAAGAGGTCATTCTCGAAGAAGGATGGAGAATTATTAAGAAAGAGATGGAAATCTGAATCAATTAGCTAAATGACCAAGGTCGTAGGGAGCAATTATCTACATCTAGAACCATATCTATGTTGAACACACCAAGATATTGAGAGGGGGGTGAATCAATATCTAAACAACTTCAAGTTCTCCAGAGCAGATTAAAACTTAAATATTACAGCATTAACATAAACATGAAATATCAACACAATACACATCAACACATGACACCAGATATACGTGGAGAACTCAAGAAGGGAAAAACCACAGTGAGGACTAACTCACAATATATGAAGCTCAAAATTACAACTTTGTTTTAGGGCTACAACCCAAGGAAGCTACTACTCCCTAAAGACTTTGTTTTAGGGTCACTCCCAAGGAAGCAACTACTCCCTGAACTAAGAACAAACTCAGAAATGATTACAGTATGACAATCCTTCTACTGTCTAAACACTGGCGTTGAGGCTCACACCTTTGATGATTGCACTTCTACTTCTTCTAATGATTGTGTCAATTAGGCACACTCTTCACTTCCCTCTTGTCACAAAAATGTCTTCAAGATAAATCAGGACAACCTCTAATACCTCTACTCTTTCTCCTTCAATTACACATCACAATGCATATAATATTCATACTCTTCTCTTCACACTTTCATATTTTCATCTTCGCAATCATACCACACCTAGATCAACTAGGTTTACAATATATACAAGATATTACATTAATTTCATTACAAGTCAGGCATTATAGCAATAATACTACAGTTTACAAGTTAGCCAAAGATTTCACAACATGAAACATGCATAGGGCAAGTCCTATCATGAACTACACGCCACTTTAGAGGGAAACACACGCCTTGCGAATCCCAATACATGCTTAGTTTGGTCCTAAACATCATTCACAGCATCATTCTTCAAGGAATAACATCTGCACATCACACCTATTTGAAATCAGTTACCCTCAAGTAAGAACACATGAAGCTTGTAGCACAATGATCATTTCACCAAATCACTAGATACTTTACAAAAATATGCATTGAGCCTCTCTGGACATGTTCACAAAGTTTTATTGACAAATCTTTACACTCAAAAGAGTGTGGAGCATTCCAACAAGTCTTCATCACCATTTTACTCTACTAGAACATAGACCAGAACTCTGTCACACATTACTTTTATTACTGAAGGTATACAAACTTTATTTCTTGGATATAACATCTTCACATCATACTGAACATAGATATTGAACCACATGATCATATCTACAAATGCAGAGGAATGTGGAGCATTTTCCCAAGCAGTCTCCCAAGCAACTTCCTGTAGCAGAACTCTTCATCAACTTCCAGAGACCAAAGTCTTCTCGTGATCTTATGATATCTCATGCAAACAAACATTTTAGTGCTTCTAATTCCCATATTAATATATCTTTTTGATGCTTTCCATCTTAATATGTCTTCTTGATGATCCTAATTCCCATCTTAATGTGTCTTCTTGATGCTTCTAATTCCCATCTTAATGTGTCTTCATACTCAACTCTGTATTGACCGAGGCATGACATCCAACCATGAACTTCAGCAACCACATTACATCCAATCATGAACTTCAAAAACCACATTACATTCAACATGACATCCAACCATGAACTTTAGTAACCACATTATATCCAACATCATCAATGTATCAAACAGTCCAAACTGAGTGTTGACATCAATGATAACCACATCACAACCTTAGGTATCATGTGTGCAACAATCTCCCCCTTTGGCATTGATGGCAAAACATACCTACACATTCTCCCCCTTTGACATCAAAGACAAAGGGTAACAATCTCTTCTTTTTCAATTTTTCTTTGTCAGTAACAACTACTACATGCTCCCCCTGAGAGGTAGCCACCATCAATTCAGAAAAAAAAATATAGCATGAACTCCCCCTAGACAGATGCACCACTATGCATCTAGCAAGGAGGGGCAATTACCCATAACCTCTACCAGAGATCCTCAAAAGTGTCCTTTGCAAGAGCCTTTCTGAAAATATCTACAATTTGATCCTTTGTTAAAACATTCCAACCTTACTTCCTTATATGCAACCTTCTCTCTCAAAAGGTGATACCTGATTGTTATATTCTTGGTTCTAGAATGAATCATTAGATACTTGGAAATATTGATAACACTTGTATTATCACACAAAATAGGAATAGGCTCATCATACAGTACCTTGATAGATCTTTCAAGGTTTGTTTCATCCATAATACTTGTGTATAGCATGATGTTGTAGCAATATACTCTACCTCTGTAGTTGATAATGACACTGAATCTTGCTTCTTGCTCTGCCACATGAAACCAATCTATTTCCTAAAAAGAAAGAACCACGACTTATACTTCTTATATCATCAACACAACTAGCCCAATCAGCATCAGTGTAGGAACTCAGATCAAAGTCATTACCTCTTGGGTACCATAAGCCATAATCTAGAGTTCCCTTCAAGTATCTGAATATTCTTTTCACTACCTTCTCATGTGTTTTATTGGGATTAGCTTGATATCTAGAAGCCACACATACTGCATGCATGATATCAGGTCTAGAAGCAGTCAAGTACAACAATCCTCTAATCATAGATCTATAGGAAGTCTGATCAACCTCCAGAGACTCATCATCCTTGCTCAAGTGACATCTAGTGACCATGGGAGTACTCACTAGTTTAAAGTCCTCCATACCAAATTTCTTCAACATCTCTTTGACATACTTAGCTTGAGAAATGAGGATACCATCATCTAGCTAAGCAATTTGAAGTCCAAGGAAAAAAGACATCTCACCAATCATAGACATCTCTGTTGCAAGTATGAGGTGAACCAGTGTTGTCATTGATGTCAACATACTCATATTGCATTGACAAGAAGGATTGGATGAGCTGTGTGCTGAGGATATTGAGAAAATTAGTCTCAATCAGGAACAGTGAAGAACAGTGATGAGAAGAAGGAAAAAGTACTCAATAGGTTGAGATTCAGAAGATGCAGATTAAAGGGTTTGTAGATATGAGTCTTGAGATGATCCAGTTAAGATTTCAGAGGTCCGCATGAAGATGTGAAGAAGTTGTGATCGATCAAGTAGAACCGGTTCCAAGAGATGCTCCGAAGGAACAGAGTGTCACAAAAAGGTCCGGTGAGATCCAGAGGTGCATTATTAGATGCTGCGGATTGGACAAAGTGTTTGGGATGTCCTTTTAATGTGTCGTCTTGGTTTGTACAAAGTTTAGAGGTCTGGAAGCACCTTCTTCAGTATGACAGTGGCGGCAGACTGTGTTCTTGAATTTCTGGATGAAGAGGAGAAGAGATTCCAGTGAGTAGAGGAAGTACGGATGTACCTTGTTAATCAAGAAAGCTTGTGAAGGTTCTTGGATCATGTTGAGGTTATGTTGTTGGTCCGCATTGGTGGTAGAGCCCGGAATTGAAGATACTCTTCCGGATGAAGTTCTTGTTCAGACTAGCCAACCGGATGAGTTGTTCATCTTGCGAATGTTCTTGTGGTGGCTGACCGGATGTATTAATCATCTTGTGAATGTCCTTATGGTTGATTGCCGACTTAGATGATTGCTCCTAAGTCAATGTCTTGTATAAATGAAGGTTTGTGAGTTCATTTCAAGGTGTGGTGTTGAGCGGATAAGAGTGGTATAGCAGAAGAGCGAAGGGTAGAGCAGAAGTATCTCGGGCTTAAATGGAATTGATCTAGACATGGTAAAGATGTCAATCTCCAGTTCAAGTTTGTGATTCTTATCACTTTGTAGACAGTGTGTCTCCTTGTAGGCAGTGTGCCTCCTTTGTGAGCAGTGTGCTCGGGCAATGAGCCCTAATTGGCATGTGCCATTCATTTTCCTTATTCTTCTAACAGAGAATAATCCTTGGGTTAATCACCCCATGGTTTTTCCCTTAACCGGGTTTTCCACGTCAAAATCTTAGTGTTTAATGTGTTGATGTTTATCTGCTCTTGTGTTTATGCATTATGCTTTCATGGATGGTTAATTGATATGCTATTAACTAACAAAGAAGAATCAAGTGTTTGAATTAGAAGCAAGTTTTTGTACAACTGATTCACCCCCCCTCTCAGTTGTATGCCCTAGATCTAACAATTGGTATCAGAGCCAAGTTCCTCTGAAAGGAGCTTAACTGCTTGAGGAGATCCAGGATGTCATCATACAAGAAGGATAGTCTGAAGTTTGATGGAACCAACTTCACTTTCTGGAAAGGTTGCATGAAATGTCACTTGGAGTGTATGGGAAAAGTATACTTGGCCATGGTCTCAAAACCATATGTTCCTCCACAGGGTGGTCCGACAACTCTGAATGAAATCACAGATGCTGAAAATAATCTGCGAACCAAGGAAGCTCTTCTAAGCGCATTGAAAGACTCATATCTCTCAAATGTTATTGACCTACCAACTGCATATGAGATCTGGACTAAACTGGACCTTCTGTATGAAGGAGATGAGTTTGTCAAGAGTGCAAGATTGCAAAGTCTAAAAGGGAAATTTGAGAGATTGAAGATGAGAGATGATGAAAATATCACTACCTTTATGCCAAGAGTAAATGAGCTGGTATGTGGAATTAGAAATGCTGGTGGAACTCTGGATGAAAATGAGATTGTTTGCAAAATTCTCAGATCCCTTCCTACTGCCTACAAAATCAAGGTTGCTGCCATTGATGAATTTAGAGCCCACACAACTGTCACAAGAGAACAATTGGCTGGCAAACTAGTTGCATTTGAAATGACCGAGTTTGGAGATGATCCTCCCAAGACTGAATCTGCTTTCAAAGCCAGTGCCTATGTGAAAGGCAAATAGGGATTTGATCCGGGAGAAAACTCTTCAAGGAAGATGTCATGGTATGATCAAGCAAGAAGAGACATGGAAGAGGAAAAAGCAGAAATAGCTCAACTTGAAGCCCTCATTGCAAAGAGACTGCCAAGAGGATCCAGTAAGTATGAAGGAAAACTACCCTTTAAGTGCTTCAACTGCAATAAGATTGGTCATTTTGCTTCAAGATGTCCGGAAAGATCTACAAGGTCTAATACTAACAGACAAAGGTTTCAAAAGAACTGCTATTATGTTCATGAAGAAGATGACAATGAAGGAGTAACAGATGATGAATCAGAACTAGGAAGCAAATCCAGAAATGAATGGGTGTCTATTGCCATCAAGGAAGAAGATTCAATATCCTCTGAATCTATCAATCACAAGGTTGTGGAAAGAGCTTTGGCTGCCCAAGTGAAAGAAAAGGATGATTGGGTTATTGATAGTGGATGTTCTCACCATATGACTGGTGACAAGAACAAGTTCTTAGATTTGGAAAGGTATGAAGGAGGAATAGTAAAGTTTGGTGACAATTTTGCTGGCAGAATCAGAGGTAGGGGAACTATTTCTTTTGATGGAAAGAGCAAAACCGATAATGTACTATATGTTGAAGGATTGAAGCACAATCTTCTCAGTGTTGGTCAGTTAGTGGACAAAGGCTATGATCTCCAATTCAAGAATGGAAGATGCAGAATCTTTACAAGCTCCAGAACTGAAATTGCATCCAGTACTCAAACAAAAGGTAATATCTTCCATCTAGTTGGTTCTAATAAAAGTTGTCTGTTTGTTCAAGTTGATCAGAGTTGGTTATGGCATAGAAGGATGTGCCATGTGAATTTTGATAACATCATCAAGATAAGCAGTACTCAGGCTGTGAGAGATCTTCCTAAATTGGTGAAACCTACAAATAGTTTATGCAAAGAATGTCAGCTAGGCAAACATAGCAGAGTCTCTTTCAAAAGCAAGGATCAGTCCACTACCAGATTGTTGGAATTAGTACATACTGATCTCTGTGGTCTGACAAAAATCAAGAGTATGCAAGGTGATAGATATTTCATGTTGCTAATTGATGACCATTCTCAGATGATGTGGGTTACCTTCCTAAAAGAGAAATCAGAAGCCCTTGAGAAGTTCAAAGTCTTCAAAGCTATGGTAGAGAATCAAACCGGATTGAAACTGAAGTGTCTAAGGTCTGATAGAGGTGGTGAATTCACATCCGGTGAATTCATAGACATTTTTGAGAAGCATGGCATAAAGAGACAGTTGTCTGCTCCTAGGATTCCACAGCAGAATGGAGTAGTTGAAAGAAAGAACCGGACCATCCAGGAAGCTTCCAGGACAATGATGATGGAAGCAAATGTTCCTCAGATGTTTTGGAGAGAAGCTGTTAGCACTGCAGTCTACACTCTTAACCGAGTTTAAATCAGAAACAATACCGGTAAGACTCCTTATGAACCTTGGTTTGGTATAACTCCCACTGTGAGATATTTCAGAGTATTTGGTAGCAAGTGTTACATCAAAAGAGATGAAGATCTAGGAAAGTTTGATGCTAGAAGTGATGAAGGAATTTTCTTGGGTCACTCCACTCAAAGCAAAGCATACCGGTGTTACAATAAGAGACTGAAAAAGATGATAGAAAGTACAAATGTGAAGGTTGATGAAGGAATTGAGAAGCCCTCAAGGTTTTATGAATGTGATGAAGATGATCAGAATGATCCTCTGGTGCAAGGAGCTCCATCCTCCTCTAAAATTCAAATCCAGACAGATCCGGTAAATCAGGAAGAAGAAGTTTGTCTGAATGAGCCTAATCAAGAATTAGTAGTGCAAGAAACTCCCAAAGTTCCAAGGTTTGTAACTCTAAATCACTCTGAAGATCAGATCATAGGTGACAAAAGTAAAGGGATACAAACAAGGAGAAGAATTGCTCAAGATTCAAATGAATACTGTCTGATTTCAAAGATTGAACCTAAGACAGTTAATGAAGCTTGCAATGATGAAAACTGGACCAAAGCAATGGAGGAAGAATTGATGCAAATTGAGAAAAATCATACTTGGGATCTTATTCCTAGACCTAGAAACAAGAATGTGATTGGAACCAAATGGGTCTTTCGGAACAAACTGAATGAAACTGGTGAAGTAATCAGAAACAAAGCTAGATTGGTCTACAAAGGCTACTCTCAAATAGAAGGAATTGATTTTGAAGAAACCTTTGCTCCGGTGGCAAAATTGAAGCAGTCAGATTATTTCTTGCATTTGCTGCCTTCAAAGACTTCAAGGTATATCAGATGGATGCCAAGTTTGCCTTCCTAAATGGTGATCTGGAAAAAGAAGTTTACATTGAACAACCGGATGGATTTCAATTATCTGATAATGATGATATGGTCTGCAAGTTGAAGAAAGCATTGTATGGATTGAAGCAAGCCCCAAGAGCATGGTATGAAAGGTTGGATAAGCATCTTGTGTAGATTGGATTCAACAAAGGTACTGCTGACAGTAACTTATATTTCAAAATTGATCATGAAAACATTTTGATTGTTGAAGTGTTTGTGGATGATATCATTTTTGGAGGAAGAGATAGTATGTGCAAAACTTTTACAAATCAGATGAAAAGTGAGTTTGAAATGTCTATGCTTGGTGAAATGAATTTCTTCTTGGGTCTATAAATTACTCAAACAAAGAAAGGGATCTTCATTTCTTAGACCAAATATGTGAAAGAATTGTTGAGAAAATTCGGTATGGAAGATTCAAAGCCAATGAACACTCCTGTGGCAACCGAATGTAAGTTGAGCAAAGATGATGACTCTCCAAAGGCAAATTAGACAAAGTATATATCAATGATTGGTGGATTGTTGTATCTCACTTAGACTAGACTAGATATAATGCAGGTTGTTGGTCTTGTGGCAAGATTCTAGGCTGATCCTAGAGAATCTCATGTTATGGCAATCAAAAGAATTTTTAGGTACTTGAAAGGAACAGTTGAGTATGGTCTATGGTACCCTAGAGATCTGGATTTCTCTCTTCATGCATATACAGATGCAGATTGGGTAGGAGATGTGTATGACCGGAAGAGCACCAGTGGTGGAGTATTCTTCTTGGGAAAGAGATTGGTTTCTTGGCTAAGCAAGAAACAAGAGGCAATATCTCTGTCTACAACTGAAGCAAAATATATTGCACCAGCAAGTAGTTGCACTCAAATCTTATGGATGAAGCAGATGCTAAGAGACATTAAAGTTGAATATGAGGAGCCTCTCACAATTTTCTGTGATAATTCAAGTGCAATTAATATCTCTAAGAATCCGGTATTGCATTCTAAGACCAAGCACATATCTATCAAGTTTCACTTTCTGAGAGAACAAGTGAACAAGGATGAAGTCAGTTTGGAATATGTACCCTCCAAGGATCAGATTGCAGATATTTTTACTAAACCTCTTCCCAAGGACTCTTTTGAGTATCTCCGGGAGAAGTTAGGGGTCATGGCCCCTCTGATGATGAACTGGGATGCACTGATGTGCATCAGTCCAGTGGATATCACAGTCATATCTTGTGATCCAGATTGATGATGGGGAGCTGCTACTAAGGGGGAGCAACTGATATGATTCTGATGTCTAAGAATTGCAAGTATGAGCCCTTTGCCATTGATGTCAAAGGGGGAGAGAAGACATGTGAAAAACAAGTGGTTGATGATCAAAGGGGGAGCAGCAAAGGAAGAGAAGACATGTGAAGAGTTGTTGTTGATAGGAGGAGCTATGACAGAAAGGAGAAGTTCTTGTCTTGATGGTTTTTCACATCATATGTTGCCATCAATGACAAAGGGGGAGATTGTTGCAAGTATGAGGTGAACCAGTGTTGTCATTGATGTCAACATACTCATATTGCATTGACAAGAATGATTGGATGAGCTGTGTGCTGAGGATATTGAGAAAATTAGTCTCAATCAGGAACATTGAAGAACAGTGATGAGAAGAAGGAAAAAGTACTCAATAGGTTGAGATTCAGAGGATGCGGATTAAAGGGTTTGTAGATATGAGTCTTGAGATGATCCATTTAAGATTTCAGAGGTCCGCATGAAAATGTGAAGAAGTTGTGATCGATCAAGTAGAACCAGTTTCGGGAGATGCTCCGGAGGAACAGAGTGTCACAAAAAGGTCCGGTGAGATCCGGAGGTGCATTATCAGACGCTGCAGATTGGACAGAGTGTTTGGGATGTCCTTTTAATGTGTCATCTTAGTTTGTACAAAGTTTAGAGGTCTGGAAGCACCTTCTTCAGTATGACAGTGGCGGCAGACTGTGTTCTTGAATTTCTGGATGAAGAGGAGAAGAGATTCCAGTGAGTAGAGGAAGTGCGGATGTACCTTGTTAATCAGGCAAGCTTGTGAAGGTTCTTGGATCATGTTGAGGTTATGTTGTTGGTCCGCATTGGTGGTAGAGCCCGAAATTGAAGATACTCTTCTGGATGAAGTTCTTGTTCAAACTAGCCGACCGGATGAGTTGTTCATCTTGCAAATGTTCTTGTGGTGGCCAACCGAATGTATTAATCATCTTGCAAATGTCCTTATGGTTTATTGCCGACTTAGATGATTGCTCCTAAGTTGATGTCTTGTATAAATGAAGGTTTGTGAGTTCATTTCAAGGTGTGGTGTTGAGCGAATAAGAGTGGTATAGCGGAAGAGCGAAGGGCAGAGCAGAAGTATCTTAGGCTTAAATGGAACTAATCCAGACATGGTAAAGATGTCAATCTCCAGTTCAAGTTTGTGATTCTTATCACTTTGTAGATAGTGTGTCTCCTTGTAGGCAGTGTGCCTCCTTTGTGACCAGTGTGCTCAGGTAGTGAGCCCTAATTGGCATGTGCCATTCATTTTCCTTATTCTTCTAACAGAGAATAATCCTTGGGTTAATCACCCCATGGTTTTTCCCTTAACCGGGTTTTCCACGTCAAAATCTTGGTGTTCAATGTGTTGATGTTTATCTGCTCTTGTGTTTATGCATTATGCTTTCATGGATGGTTAATTGATATGCTATTAACTAACAAAGAAGAATCAAGTGTTTGAAGTAGAAGCAAGTTTTTGTACAACTGATTCACCCCCCCTCTCAGTTGTATGCCCTAGATCTAACAATCTCAAACTTTTTTTGCATCTCCTCTGCAATCCTCTTACACATATCATCATCTCTATCAAAGATGATGTCATCAACATACACCAACTATCAATATCATATCTCCTTCTTCCTTGATGTAAAGATTGCTATTTGTAGTACCTTTCTTGAAGCCTTACTGAAGTAAGTACTTATCCAACCTAGCATACCAAGCTCTATGTGCTTTCTTGAGACCATACAAATCTTTCTTGAGTCTGCACACCATGTTCGGATATTCTAATATCTGAAAACTATCTGGTTTCTCAATGTAGACTTCCTCCTCTAGATCACCTTTCAAAAATGCTAACTTGGCATCCATCTGATAAACCTTAAAGTTCATGTGAGCAGCTAGAGCAAGAAACATCTTGATTGCATCCATCTTGGCTACTAGAGCATAGGTCTCCTCAAAGTCAATGCCTTCAACTTGTGAATATCCTTTACACACCAATCTTGCTTTGTTCCTCACAACTTCACCTTCTTCATTCAGCTTGTTTCGAAACACCCACTTTGTTCCTATAACATTCTTATTGGCTGGTCTAGGAACCAATTCCTATGTCTGATTCGTCTTAATCTGATTCAATTCTTCTTCCATTTCCTTTATCCATCCATCATCTTTTCTAGCATCAGCAAAGGTTTTGGGCTCTACTTTTGATAATAAACACAATTTTACTTGCTCATGTACCTTAGCAAACCTTCTCCTCCTGGTTTACACACTTTCATTCTTATCTCCAATTATTTGATCTGATGAATGGTTCTTCTAAACATACATTGCTGGAGTCTTATGTATTTGCTCTAATTCTTGTTTCTTTTCTTCTTTCTCTTCTTCTTCATCTTCAATGCATGGAAAGATATCAAATCTAGAGTCCTCTAATTCTTGTGAGATTTGATATAGGTCTTCATCCACTTTGACATTTGTGCTTCCAACCATCTTCCCCAATCTCTTGTTGTGGCATCTATAGGCTTTGCTTTTGGTTGAGTAACCAAGAAAGATCCCTTCATCACTTCTTGAATCACACTTTTCTAGGTCTTCATCTCTTCTGATATAGCATTTGCTGCCAAAGATCCTAAAGTATCTAACAATATGGTCTTCCATACCATAGCTCATAAGGGGTCTTAGTGCTATTGACCCTTAATTGTACTCTATTAGTCAGATAGACAATAGTGTGAACTACTTCCTTCCAGTACATGTCAAGCATATTTGCATCCTTCAACATTGCCTTGGCCATCTCTTGCATAGTCCTATTCTTCCTTTTTGCTACACCATTTTGCTGAGGGGTCCTAGGAGCTGATAGATGTATCCTAATACCATGATCTTCACAAAACTTATCAAATTCATTTGAAGTAAACTAACCTCCTCTATTAGACCTTAAACATTTGATTTTAGTATCCACTTCATTCTCAACCATAGCTTTGAAAACCTTAAACTTATCAAAGGCATCTGATTTTTGTCTTAAGAAAGTAACCCAAGTCATTCTAGAATAATCATCAATAAGTAACATGAAATACCTTTCACCTTGTTGACTCTTTACTCTTGTAGGGCCACATAAGTTAGTATGAAACTTGAAACTTGACTGTCTATTTTCCCATTTGACATTCCTTGCACAATGTGTTTGTAGGCTTAGTTATCTTGGGCATATCTCTCACTACATGAATAGTGTTGATCTTTACCATATTATCAAAGTTGATGTGTCCCATTCTCTTGTGCCACAACCAACACTCATTGGATTGAGCCAATAAGCATGTTCTTCCATTTACCTCCTTTAGATGATAGATGTCACCATATGACTTGATGCCTTCAGCAACTAGTTTTCTGAACCCTACCTTCCTGATTTCATAACCTTTGGCATGAAAGGTAAGATTGTATCCTTTACTGCACATCTGACTAACACTGAGAAGATTATGCTTTAGCCCTTTGACATAGAGGACATCCTATGTCATGTTCTTCCCATCAATAGTTATAGCACCCTTTCCACAAATTTGTGCCGACTCATCACCACCAAACTTAATAGCTTCCCTATTCCACTTCCCAAGGTTGATAAACTTCTCCTTGTCACTAGTCATATGATTGGATCAACCACCATCAATTACCCAAGCATTGGCTTCTTCTTTTGCATGAAAGGCAGTCCATACAACCATTGATCTATCATTGTTTTGGTCATCTTGCAAGGTATCAGTCTTTACACATTTTTCAATATTATTCTTTTTATTACCAATATTTAAGGCCATGAAAAGTGTTTCAACATTTGAATCATCATGATCCTCATCTTCTGAAGAGCAACTGCTTTCTATGGAATACAAGCTTCTTTTGAACTTGTTTCTCTTGTTACTACCCCTTGATTCTTTAAAAGGACATTTAGAAGCAAAATTACCAATTTTCCCACAATTGAAACATTTGAAAGGTAACTTACCTCTGTATTTGCTTGTGCCTTTCTTTAAGGTTTTACAAAGTTTGCTTCTACTTCATCAAGGTCATCATCTCAATCAGTGGTTTCATCTCATGTCTTCTTACTTGCTTTGAATGTAGTCTCCTTCTTTAGAATACCTTTGTCAAATTCTCTCATTTCAAAGGCTGTGAGAGAGCCAAACAATTGATCTACTGTATGTGTATCCAAATCCTGAGTCTCCTTAATAACAGATACCTTATAATGTAAGATTTGGGAAGAGTTCTTAGTATCTTCTTCATAATTTCATCTTCTTTCACTTCACCACCAAGACCTGTGATGCCATTAACTATTTCATCCACTCGGAGCATATAACTAGCAATGTCTTCATCTTCTGTCATCCTCAGGGTCTCAAATTTGCTCTTGAAGATTTACATCTTGGCTTGTTTCACTTTACTATCTCCTTCACAGATGCTTTCAAGTTTTACCCAAAGATCCTTAACAGATAAATGTAACTCATTACCTTTAGAAGTTCTGTATCGACCAGTCCACTCATGATAGTACTCTTTGCGTTGGCATTATTATCATACAACCTAATCTCATCAGCATCTGTAGGCTCAGAACCAGGAGTAGTATAACCCTTCACAATAGCTTACCATACACCAAACCCTAGAGAAGATAGATAGTTTTCCATCCTTAGCTTCCAAAAGGAATAATTTGTTCCATCAAACATATGTACCTTGTGAGATCCATTAGGGGCCATCCCAGACCTTCCTCAAGTGGTTAAGCTTCTTCTAAGCGACTTGGCTCTGATACCAATTGTTGAACACACCAAGATACTGAGAGAGGGGTGAATCAGTATCTAAACAACTTAAAGCTCTCTAGAGCAGATTAAAACTTAAGTATTATAGCATTAACATAAACATGAAAGATCAACACAATACACATCAACACATGACACCAAATATACATGCAAAACCCAAAAAGGGAAAAACCATGGTGAGGATTAACTCACAATATATGAAGCTCAAAATTACAACCTTGTTTTAGGGCTACAACCTAAGGAAGCTACTACTCCCTACTAACTTTGTTTTAGGGCTACAACCCAAGGAAACTACTACTCCCTAAGCTAAGAACAAACTCAGAAATGATTATAGTATGACAATCCTTCTACTATCTGAACACTGACATTGAGGCTCACACCTTTGATGATTGCACTTCTACTTCTTCTGATGATTGTGTTAATTAGGCACACTCTTCACTTCCCTCCTGTCACAAAAATGTCTTCAAGATAAATCAGGACAACCTCTAATACCTCTACTCTTTCTCCTTCAATTGCACATCACAATGCATATAATATTCATACTCTTCTCTTCACACTTTCATATTTTCATCTTCACAATCATACCACACCTAGATCAACTAGGTTTACAATATATACAACATATTACATTGATTTCATTACAATTCGGCCATTATAGCAATAATATTACATTTTACAAGTCAGCCAGAGATTTCACAACATGAAACATGCATAGGGCAAGTCCTATCATGAACTAAACACCACTCCAGAGGAAAACACATGCCTTTTGGATTCCAATACATGCTTAGTCTATCCCTAAACATCATTCACAACATCATTCTTCAAGGAATAACATCTACACATCACACCTATTTAAAATAGGTCACCCTCAAGTAAGAACACATGAAGCTTGTAGCATAACGGTCATTTCACCTTGGCGGTACACCTAAAAGATGAACCATTACTTGTGGTACACCATATCACTAGATACTTTACAAAAATATGCATTGAGCCTCTCTGAACATGTTCACTAAGTTTTATTGACAAATCTTTACATCCAAAAGAGTGTGGAGCATTCCAACAAGTCTTCATCAACATTTTACTCTATCAGAACATAGATCGGAACTCTGTCACACATAACTTTTATTACTGAAGGTATACAGACTTTATTTCTTGGCTATAACATCTTCACAACATACTGAACTTAGATTCTAAACCGCATGATCATATCTACAAATGCGGAGGAATGCAGAGCATTTTCCTAAGCAGTCTCCTAGGCAGCTTCTTGTAGAAGAACTCTTCATCAACTTTCAGAGACCAAACCCTTTTTGTGATCTTATGATAGCTCATGCAGACAAACATTTTAGTGCTTCTAATTCCCATATTAATATATCTTCTTGATGCTTCCCATCTTAATGTGTCTTCTTGATGCTCCTAATTCCCATCTTAATGTGTCTTCTTGTTGCTTCTAATTCCCATATTAATGTGTCTTGATACTCAACTCTGTATTGACCAAGGCATGACATCCAACCATGAACTTCACCAACCACATTACATTCAACATGACATCCAACCATGAACTTCAGCAACCACATTAACCACATTACATTCAACATGGCATCCAACCATAAACTTCAGTAACCACATTACATTCAACATGGCATCCAACCATGAACTTCTGTAACCACATTACATTCAACATGACATCCAACCATGAACTTCAGTAACCACATTATATCCAACATCAGCAATGTATCAGACAATCCAAACTGAGTGTTGACATCGATGACAACCACATCACAACCTTAGGTATCATATGTGCAACAACCTCCCTCTCTGGTTCTTCTACACAAAGATCTAGATCCCTTGATGAGGACCTCTCTAGGGAAATAATCCCACTTTGGCAACAAGACTCTTTATGGGATAATCAATTCAAAGTTCTAGATTTGGAGGAAATAGAATCCCTCTCATAATTCCAATGAAGTGTTCATTCATGTCATGGAATGTAAGGGGTCTCTCTATCCCCTCAAAAACAATTCATGTTAAGAAAGCTCTAAAAATTCACAAATTGTATATCATCTTTCTACAAGAGGTCAAAATTGGATCCCTACAATAATTATAAACTACTCAACACAAGGAAGGAAGTGGGGTGTAGTGATAGGAATTACACCCTATTTAGCTAAGTTTCTCAACTCTTTAATAGTGGATCCCTACAATAATTGTGTTTGGTGCTTGCTACTCTTCCAAGGATAATATATTGGTCTTTGGTCTATTTATGCTCCCAATTGAACCTGAATCATGACTTATCCCAAATTTCTCATGAAAATCCTTTAATACTTTGTTGGCCTCTACCTTATTCAAACATCTCAAGTAAATATCATCATGATTATTTCTATACAACACATTTTTAATCATGAAACTATTGCTCTTCAAGCGCAGTGCTCTTCATTGTGTTACATACAAATATGTTTGACATATCTAATGAAATAAGTAGAAAATAATGTTATCGTACCAAGAAATTTTAACAAGAAATTTTTTGATCCACATTAGTCATCGTATGTGTTAGTGCTTGTCCTCTTACTAATTTCATCAACTAAATTTCTAAATCAAATTTATGTAGCATAGTAACCCATTTGCCCCTCCTATCACCTAATTCCTTATGCATTATCATGGTTTTAACAACTATATTACAAACAACAATAAAGACTGCTCTTCTCATAATATAATGTCTAAACTTTTTTACTACTCTGACTAAGGCATAAGCTTGCTTCTCAACATTTTTGGTGTCTAAGTTCAACATCTTTAAATGGGGAACTCATAAAAGAATTAGGTTTTTTGTCACCTTTCTCTTTTATTTGTGTTAGGGTGATCCCACAATATTGTGTCCCACTTTTTAGCCAAAGTAGGACATTGAAATCAACATTTTTAACCAAATTTTCACTTTTTGACACCTATATGAACTAAACCATTAAGAATTTAAAGATGATATGAACTAGTGATTTTTGAGATTTTGTGTGTAGATTCTAAATGTATTTTTTTAAAATTTTAAGAAATAATTTGTGAATTTTTAACATAACTTTTAATAACTTATTTTTTATAATTAACAGTATTTTTTAAAAGTGGCGTTTATACCATACATCATAACTTTTTATATAGAAAGGATAAAATTATAAAATTTTATACATAGATAATGTAATTTTAAAAAAAATTAAGAAATAATTTGTGAATTTTTAACGTAACTTTTATTAACTTATTTTTTATAATTAACAGTATTTTTAAAAGTGGCATTTATACCATACATCATAACTTTTTATATAGAAAGGATAAAATTATAAAATTTTAAACATAGATCTATAACACCAAATATCTAGTGTGCAAATATTTTTTATAATTTTTTGTTGCATATATTTTTTTATTAATTTTTGAAGCGGGATTAATTATAATTCAGACATAGGTTTTGTTAGGGTAAAATAGGATCAACAATGAATATGCAATAAACAACCTCATATACCCATAACTCAATAGAATAGTGAAACTAAGAAGATTGAACAAAATGAAGCAATGAATAAAACAATGCAAACCTTCCTTGAATCGAAGCTTCTATTGTTGCCTATCAAGATCGTCCTTGTTTGTATGAAATAGGCCCTCAGAGAGTGCACTCCTTTGTTGTTTCAAGAATGTCGATAGTGAATGGCTGTGGTGGTAAACGTGCAATGAAGATGAGCTTCAAAGCTTTGGGTGATCTCAAGCAAATTGTATTGGGGTGCCAAAGGCGCGCTGGTGAATTTCTGCAGAGTAACAATATGAATAGCTTGGATGATTAGAATTGAGGGATGAAGCTTCTTTTATAGACTCAAAAGAATGAGAATCAACGGTTGAGAGGAGATATGAAGATCAATGGCTGAGAATGGTTGAAGAATGTGCAACCAGTAGAAATATGACAAGTGTCTCACCTCTATCATGAAAGAGGGGATTTGACAACATTGATTAGAGAGTTAACTCCTTTAACTGTTCAGTTAACAAACTTGATTAGTCAGTTGGAAGAATGAATTATGGAATTGACTGAATTGATTGAGGAATTAACTCCATTGACTGGTTAGTTAATACTTTTGATTGATTAGTTAACTAACTTTTGATTTGAGAAGAAATAGGACATGTGAGTGAGGGAAAATAAGGTAATTAAATATTTAATATATTTAATTATATGTGCAACCTGATGAGGTGGACAAGGTGAGGTGGAAAAGTGAGGTGTAAGTGTGAGGTGGATTTTTGGAGTTAGAACTTAGCATAGAGGAATTTGGATTAATTAAATAATTTAGGATTATTTAATTGTGTAGGACATTTAGAAGAATTTTAATTAAATAAATAGATTTTATTTAACTATGGAACAGTGAATCGATTAAATAAATTTAGAATATTTATTTAATTGATAGAAGAATGGAATAAATATTTAGAATATTTATTTAGGATGAATCGTGTCATTTTTAGGCGTATACAGGTTTATACCATACAACATAACTTTTTCTATATGTATCCAAATTAAATTGTTTTTTTTTGTTGAAACAAGCACATCAATACCTAGTGTGCAGATATTTTTTAGATTTTTTTCTCTATTTTTTAATTTTTGCGTGTGGAATATAGACCTTGATGTTCAGTGAAAAATCTATGTTCACTAGAAAATAGAAAATAAATATAATAATCAAATAAATATATTCAAAATCATACTTTTTGAAAATTTTATACTAAGGGCTACATGCTTACAAAATAGAATTTCTAAATGACTTCATTTGATCCCCCAAAAGGTGAAGCAAAATTAGTTTTTTGTTAGCATGTTGATAGGTGCGGAGAAGACTCCATCGAGGTCTTGATTTAAGGCTAGGGGGTTCTTTCAAAGGGGCTTTGATCTAAGGGGCTTTTATCCAACCCCCTTCGATTAAACCCCTTTAGATGGAACCCCTCAAGGCTTAAACCATTAATTTTCCTAAAAAATATGTGATTTCAGACAAAAATCAGGATGTCCCAAGGTTGTGACTCGATATTGTGAGATCACCCAAAGGTAATTGATTCCTTTACACAAGGGACCTGTCTCATAGAAAAATGGATAATTAGATCTCTTCAAGGATTTGCACCTTGGAAGACACTTATTAGGCACAAAATTGCTATAATCAATCTAATAATGATTAGAAGGTGGAAGTATAAAATCCCTATCGCATCGTACTTTAAACCTCAAACTTCCAGATAGTTTTCAAGTATATGGAAAGCCTGGAAGTCAGTCTCTCCTCTTCTTGAATGGAAAGGACAATCACTTAGTCATGGGTTGAGCTTCTCTTCATCATCAATATGGTGGAGTAGGTGGATATGCATAAATGATCAACCTCTAGCACTTAATAATCAGAAAAGTGATATACAACTTAAGCATGATTGCAAACTGACCAACACCCTTATTAATGGCATCCACAAAGTTGAAGGTTCAATTTCTCTAACTCTTCAGTTAAAACTTTCAACTCCTATCTCATGCAATTTTTTAAAATATTGGAGGTGTTTCCCAAGCTATAATATTGAATTTTTTGCCCTCAAGTTAATCTACTTTAAACTCCTCCCTCCGATCTAAATTCAAATAAGGTTTACTATGAAATGGAGAGTAAATTGGTCCAATTCCAGGTGGTTCAGCTGAGTCTAACCATTTGAAAATCAAAAGCAAAGGCAAAAGCCCAATTTCTAGCTTGGAAAATTATGCACTGCAAAATTGTTGTGGGAGAATGCCTTACTTTCCTTACTACTCAAACCATGAAATATTCATTTTGTCACAAAGCAGAGACTATTAAACATGCATTTTGGACTTGTATTCATGTACAGCGAATTTGGCACATGATCGTGACTTCACTTCCTATTATATTTGATAGAAGAATAAACTGGAAATCTATATTTTAGGGTTGCATTGTTCATAAAATCAAATCTCAAAATCCTTTCATCAATATATTTTATTGTATGGATGGATGCTTAAGATGTAAAATTCTTTTATTAATGTCTTTCTACTAATGGAAGTGATCATGCATGGTCTCTTCTGTAGTATTATTTTGCAACTATTAACACTTGTTAACACTTTGAAAGAGATGTCAGAAAACAATGTTGAACTCAAGACTTACGTTATCATTGTGCAATCCAAACTATCAACTCTTGCAAAAGATCATAGAGGCTTTACTTCGAAAACTATCAATGTTATAATGGAAGATCGTGTATTGTCTACACTTGAAATAAATATACATAAATTCTTATTCTAATATGTGATCCATCTTTCTACCTTTTGAAGTTGTTTCTTACCCCAACCTTTATAAATTCTTTAACTATTATTATCTTATTTTCAATTTAGAATGTTATGTTCATTGTATATTCTTTTTATTATTATTACCATATGCATTAGGGGAGACGACCCAATTGTTGAGCATGTTCCAATAGCTGTTCAGTGGATTTAAGGCCCAATATTTTTTTAAGTTTAGCACTAGTAGTTGTGACGACCTTTGGGTTGTTAGTGTTGACTATAAGTACCTATAATTGAATGAAATGTGCCATTTAGATCTAAAAAATAACCAATCATGTGATGCCACATCAGCGCACCAATAAAACATGACTTAATGCACAACTATTGGTCCACCCTTTTTTTCGGAACTATTGGACACCTCAACAAAAAACATGCTAATGTGGCATCATATTTGATTATGTGAACGTGAAACCTTAGTTATAAGTCGGGGCCTTACCAAGTAAACTGCTATAATAATTTTGGAGTGATTTGAGAGTGCCATGTAAGATTTTGAAATACATGAAGTTAGGGTGCTCAACTAGTGGGTCCTCTCCCCTATTCCATCTTTTCTTGAAATATGGAAGCCTAAAAACCATTCCTTATTTTACCACCTTACTAATGAATGTTAAAAGTTGTATACAAAGCAAAGCATGGTAAAAAGGGTTTCCTCGACCTTCATTTATACGTATGGTCAAAAGGAAGGCAGGCCGTGCTATGTTAAAAAAAAAAAAAGTTAAAATAAGTTATGATAGGTAGGTAGCAGATTTGTACTTAGATGAGAAAAGAATTGCATGATTTTGTATTTGTTCGAGGCCATTTTATTTTTGGGACCCTTCCTCCACTTTTCAAGTATATGTTCTAGACATTTTATTTCCGGGACCCTTGTTCCACTTCTTAAGTTAGACAAAGAGTACTTTGGATGAGATAGGGTTTGATCAAGAACGTCCACAAATTCTTTATATGACCAATGGTGGACCCTTTTTTCTCCTACTGAAAACTACGTTTTTGGCTTTTTCTCAACGGACTACCTTCAACCCACTCCAGACTTTTCCAACTTACTAAATACCACTCATAGCCCTTTTGCATTGATTTCAACAAGAGGAACCACTGCCTTGGTAAAAAAAATATATAGTTTAATTCACAAGGCATGCTTAATAATATATCATTTTAGTTTTCACGGGTCTATTTTTATATAAAGTTTTATGTGCTTATCATCTAGTAATTGTGTTAAGCCAGGGAATATGTAATTAAGTAAAAAATGAAAAAAGATAAAAACGAGTCAAAAAGTTGTAAGGAATTAAAAAATATTCTGGGGTATATAGAGTAATGTGTGTCTTACATTACCCCGGAATCAAAATTACAGTTAAAGAGTATATATTGAAAGGGATAAGTCTTTGTTTTTCCTTTGGGAAATCAGTCTTTTCTGATCATTTTATATTTTTATTTATTTTTATTTATCTAGGTTTACTGTACCTTACCGTACCGTAACATTTTTCCCCCGACTCGATTTAATATAATATCTCTAAAATATTTAGAAAAGCACGCAACATTCGATAATTGGATAAAAGTGTAGAGAGGAAACATCTTTACAAGGAAATCCCCTCTCAGAGATGCCCTATGGAGGGGCATATTTATATCATTTTATATTTTTAATATTTAGTAATTAGTTTATATGTATAATAATTATATGGGCAATATCTTACTACATTCCCAAAGGTTGAAAACTTGGAGAAACATCGGTGGCTCAAAGTGGCACTAAAGGAGGAGTTAGATGGGAGGAGGAAGAAGACGTGGTTGGGAAAATGGGACATTAAGTTGTAAGAATGTCGTAACACCAAAGAGGAAATAAAAAAGTTTGTGTTAGAAATCAGATTGGATGTCAAAAAACGCATTATATCACAAGGTTCAACCTCACTTGGGAGCATGGTAATAAAGCCTACTTGTGTGCCGATCTTAAGGGTAAAGCTAGGCTCTTAGTTGTACAATTCAGAACCGGTTCACATCATCTTAGGTGTGAAAGTGGTAGATGGACGATTCCCAAGGAAATTTGGAAAGATATGCCTTGCATTTTCTGCAGCAAAAGAGTGGTTGAAATTGAATGGCACTTCATCAAGGAATGCCATGCATATAAGGATATACGTATGCAACATGAAAACAACTTGAACATGGGCAGTCTAAGCGAGCTATTTGAGAAAACGAGGCTTCACAACACGACCCGTTTCGTGGTCAAGATTCATAGAAGAAGAGAGGACATCGAAAGGAGCTTGAAAATATCTTATAGTTGCGGCTCTTGTCCCTTAGAGGCTTATTAGACTGCTTGGTCTGGTGGACGTCATTAAAAATCATTCATTATTCAAAGGATTACAGGATTACGTAGCCTACGGAAAACTATTGACTAGGATATTACGGGGAGAAAAATTTACTACCTTATTATTAAAAAAATTAGTTACATAAAAAACAAATTATAGGCTTGCCGTGCAATTTTCAGCTTCTGACAGTTACAGATTTGTGGAGACCCTGACCGATTAAAGACTGTGGAGATCAAGAACAAAGCAGAAACAAAAAGAAATTGAACTCCGAAATCCCCCGTTGAATTAAATAAAATCATGGAAATATTGCATGCATGTTTGAAATCCTGATTAATTTAGTACGTATAAACTTTGCCAACTCGATTTATCTATAAATGAGCCCAGCTGTGGTGTCTCAAAAATTTTCATATAACTCATAACAATCACTCTAATAATTTATAGTTAGCTATAATTGGGTACAGAAATTTTGCACTATACTATTGATTGCAGGCTTATTCTAAAACAGTTAGGATACGAATGAGCTGAAAATTTTAGCCTATATATATATATAATGATTGCATATTTAAGGGGATAAGTTTTGTTGGTTTTGGTAATATGATTAGCAATGCATCCATTAATCCTGTCGTCTGTGTATAAACTGGGCATTTTACCTTGGTGAAGTGTATCCAACAGTTTTATTCCCGGTGAAGATGAAAATTTTGGACACTGGGCTTTTTCATAACTATGAAGCTGAGATTATTATGTAGATCTATGATCTATTAATGCAGCAATGTGACAGATGTTCAATGTGACTCTTCATGAAATTTGCATCTTTATGCCCCATACCAAACATTTTTCCACATAAGGAAATTGCAGTACATTATTGTTGCAGGATTGCTCAATCATATGGGAATAAATATATGCATCAATGATGTGCAATTTTTAGTCTCAATAATAACTAGTACAGATACGGAAGGGAATAAACCTAAAACGCCTAGTCTTAGTTCCCCTGGAGGGAGATATTGTATAGAAATCTATCTCCTTTGCCTGGTCAGTATTTGTAGTTAGATGCTTCAGGATTTAACTGTGTGTGCAAGTTTAACTGTGAGGTATAAACTTGCACACAGTTAAATCCTGAAGCATCTAACTACAAACATTATGGACTGTGGAAATTTGATGTCTCTTATGGTAAGTATTTGGTTCAGTTTTGATTTAATTTCATTTCGAAAACCAGGTATATCAAATTGGGTACTTGTTACAGAACTCAACCCAACAAAAATTTCCATCAAAATATGAATTTATCAGCATTGAGAAACACACAATTCCCTGGTTATAGACTAAATAACAAATGCCAGAAGAAGCAGATATTGTAGATGGAAGGCCCAAAAACATTAGGATAACAGTGAAATTTTACACTACATTATTGTTGCACCAACGATGTGTAGCATTTGTTGGAAATATATATGTACAAAGGACCTGAAGAAATTTTTAGTCTAAATCTAGCAAGTAATATATGGAAGAGGATAAGTTTCTTCTGCCTGAAGAGTATTTTGTAAATTTGATTAATTTCAATACCAGATTTAGCATTGGAAGAGGATAAGTTTCTTCTGCCTGAAAAAAGTATTTGTAAATCTAATTAATTTCAAAACCAGAATTAGCATTGCATCCCAGATCAAACTTGGTACTTTGTATAAACACCCCAAACATTGCCCTAATTGATATTCAAATTTCTTATTTTCCCCCAAAAAATTCAAATCCATCCTTTTCCACTTGTGATATTGGAAATTGCATCCCAGATCAAACTTGGTACTTTGTATTAACATTGCCCTAATTGATGTTCAAATTTCTTATTTTCCCCCAAAAACTTCAAATCCATTCTTTTCCACTTGTTATATTGCAAAATTTATTAGGGCTGGCAGCAATTTGAGAGACAACATTCTGAAGTTGTATGTTACACAAATAACAAATAATGGCCGAAGAATCAGATATCATGATAGAGAAAATGCAGAATTTTCAAATACTTTTCTTTTTTTCCTTCTTTCTTGTTCCCAATTGAATTAAATAAAAGCAGGCGCCATGAAATACACAGAGAATTATTTACACTCTTTTTACACCAAGAAAAACAATATAGTTTACCCCATTTGGATCGGATTGTACAACCACCGAAGCAACAGGTGCTTCATAGCATCACAATAGTAGCAACAAATAGTCTTTTTTGATTTTTGATACCACAAATTATAACAGCAGAAGGAAAAGATCTTAACTTTCATCATCTCTTTCTCTCAGAAGAAGAAGAAGAAGTAGTAGTCTCTGTTAGTAAACAGCGAGCAAAAAACAAGTAGCAAAAAAGAAAAAACACAGCCACAATTCCAATTGCCAATTATTTCTAGTAGTAAGCCTGAGTGTGGCCATGGCTAAGACGACATCTATCTAGCTAAGCTAATGACCGACTCTTAATAATTAGCTTAATAATGATGATAAATTAGCGATGAACGATAATCAGCACCTCCAGAGGGAAGCAGAAACCAGGGTCCGGCCTTGCCATGCGAGACGCAGTGTCAACTGATCTTTGATAACATCAAATCCGCGGCCAGGAAGGCGTCGAATCAGATACTCCGCCTGTGTCTCTGTGAAATTGCTGAAGGCAACTGGCGCCAGACCGGCCGCAATGAAAATGCTCCGCCAAGGTGGAACCGGCGCGGCTGACTTGGCGGGATTCGACCCTGAGACCACCAGGCTTTCAATCTTGGGCGCCAGAAGAAACTTCTCAATCTTGTGGACGGCATCCATATTGTTCATGTTGTTGACAGCATCTAGCGAGTCGAAGAGAAATGAGTAGAACTGAAGCGCTTCCACGAACTGCTGGACAAATGAGGAGGAAGAAGACGGGCACATTTCTCCGTCAAGAACAACCACAGCTTTGGGGGAAACCTCTTTCAGGAATGCAGCAAACGAGTCGGCCTGGGAAGAAAACGATGAGAAGAGACGGTACATTCCGACCGACATGTTGACGGCCACGGATTCTCCTTCGCGTAGGCGCAGAATCGGAAGTGTCAGGTTTTCGAATCCATCGAGCTCCAGGACATTGAATTCGAAGCTTATGTTGAGCTCCTTGGCAAAATGTGCGAGATTTTCTCGAGCCAGGTGCATTTCAACTGAATCCGTAGCGCCCAGGGCCGTCAGGCGAAGCGATGGCGGGCCGCCCATTCTGAGCGCAAGCTCCTGCAGAAATGAAGCCCACTGCCCGCCCAGCCCGATTTCGAAGTCTATGATGTGAATTGCGTCTACCCCTTCCAGCGCTTCCAGCAGGGCCTGGTTGGCTGTGAAATTTGCAAACTGAGCCAGTGGAGAAACTTCCGAGAAACTCTTGTAAGCGCTGATTTTGTGAACGATTTCCACTGGAGAAAGCGGCAATGGAACAAAGGCGCCATTGTTGTTGTTGTTGGAGGTTTGGTTGAGGATTCGAGAAGCGAGAGCCTCCTTGAAATAGTATGCCGCCCTGTGGAGGGGCTTCCCGAGAGGGGAGAGGTGCTGATTGAGCCGCGCCAATATCGCCTGTGCGTGAGTAAAGGTGCCTTGTTCCACTGCCTCTGCTGCCTTGAGCAACTGTCCTACCATTGTTTGCTGCGCCTCTTCCGAACCCAAACTCATGGATTTCATGAAGCCCACAGGAGAGCCGCCCTTGTGGCGCTGAAATTGGGGCGGCAGAAACTGCTGCTGTTGCTGTTGTTGTTGCTGGTGGCGCCGCTGGAGAGACTGCAGAAAATCGGCGTGGTTTTGTTGTTGTTGCTGCTGGGGTTTGAACATGAATTCCTGCTTCACAGGGATCGAAACCTGGTGCTGCTGCTGAGGCTGCTGCCAGAGCGGCGGAGGCCTCAACGGCAATGGCAGCTGCTCCACCGGAAGAACTCCAGGGAGACGCTTAGGCCCAGGCATCTCATACGAAACCGGAAAGAAGACATTGTTAGCATTCACAGAAGGGTCTTTTGCAAAGGCGTTGGAAGAAAACAGCAGCGAATTGGGGTTATTAAAGCCTGCCGGCAATAATGGCGGCTCAGGGACTTGAAATGGCGAGAACGCAATGGGCGGAAGGGGAATACTTGCAGGGTTATCGCTAAATTGGTGGCGGGGGAGTGGCGGAGGCAATGCAGAATAGGCTTGTGACTGGAAACTGGTTGTAAGTTGAGGCATGGATTCAAGCCCAGCGCTAGAAAATGCAAAGCTCCCCGGGTCAGGAAAGCTCGACTCCATACTATTAATTTGGGGCAGCGGCGATGAAGCTGGGATATCCTTGGGATCGTCGCTTTCTCCAAGCAACCATCTCATTAACGACTGATCCGGCGCAGGAGCTGCTGCAGATTCCAGCAACATAATACTCTCCAAATCCTCCATCCCAGAACTCGCAGCGTTGGAGCCCCCCGGCAGCCATTCTTCCCCTCTCCTCTCTGTATCCCTCTCCCTTTCTTCCTCCTCTCCGCCGCCGTTGCTGAGCCTCCAGTTGGAAGTCTCTCCGCTCCACTTACTGTTCACATTATTACCCTTGCTGCTATACCACGCCTGCTGCTGCCCGGCCCCGCTGGCGCTGTTGAACGTTGGGGCTGCCCCTGGCTGTGGTGGTGGTGGCGGTGGTGGTGGTGGTGGCGGCGCGTTGGAGCCATCGGAGACGGCTTCACAAAAAAGGCCGGACACAGCAGCCACTGCCCCACTCTCACTCGACCCCCCCACCGAAGAAGACAGCGTTGAGCTCGGACTCGGGCTACGAATATCAAGCACAGAAGTTGGCTCCCCTCCAAAATACTGATCTATACCAACACCAACACCAACCCTTCCGTTTGATCTCGACTTACAGTGCCTCTTTGCAGCCTGCACAGGCGCCTGCGTTCGAGACTTCACTACCTCAATATTCAACAGGGGTGCCGAATTCCCCGAACTTCTACTTAGCATCCCGTTCATTGACGGGTTCCCAAATACAAAACCCCCACAAAACACTTCAATCTCTTCTCTTCTCTTCTCTTCTCTTCTCTTTCTCCTTCAAACAAAAACAAAACTTCAACCCCAGAAAACAAAACCTCCACCTACTTCTTTGCAAGCTTAAGAAGCTCAACCGGGACTCGAACACGGCACTTCCATACTCTGAAGAGAAATCCTTTCTTGTCTTTGCAGGGGAGTGCCGAGGAGACTGGAAATGACGTTCTGTTTGTGTGGTGTACTCCCCTGCTTCCCTCGAATAAGATGCAGAAAAACCACCGGTGGAAGCAAAGTGCATGTACGCAACTTCTCCCTTTTTACTACCAAGTTAGCTTGAATTAGCAGCAGGTTTTTTGGTGACTGCTTTTCTGTGTATGTGTGTGTGTGTGTATTGAGACGAGACTGAGAGGGGGGCCACTGTGCCATCATTTTCATTTACACATCATACATAGTCATACCATCCAAATGCCATCTCCATCTCCATCTCCCCATCATTCTTCTTACTAATTAAATATTAGTAGAATTGCCATCATAGTCGGTGCCGCCAAAATCCCCTCCAAAGTAAGCCCAGCCAACCGGCTTCAAGCAAAAGTAAAGGGCCGGGCCGAATCATCCGGCCCGCAGTCGCCCATGTGACCGGCTGCTTCAAAACTAGAAAAGAGCCTCAGCCCGTCCAGAGATATATTAATTAATAAAAATAAAGTCCCTGCCAACGAAGCAGCAGCCCTGCCAGCTGCACCAACTCACAAGTAACCCTGTCTAATAAATCAAAAGGGAAAATATATATTAATTTGTCTCCCGACTTTAAATAAAAGTCACTTGCCCCGACGCCCAAACAAATTGCTGCGCAGCCACAATCTCCGTCAGGATTTTCATTGTCTGCATGAAACTAAGTAAAACCCTGTTTTTTAAAACAATCTTCTATTACAATATTCATGACGCCATTTATTGTATCGTTTACCTTAATGTTATTGCAATTTCAATTACGAGGAGGACGACATGCCAAAACTCAAGTTGTAATCGAAAACAGAATGATTTCTGTTATATTAATTTGCGCAAGACTTGTTGAGCCCTCCGAACTCGCATCATCAAACCTTGGCCCTTCTTCTAGGAGTTGGTTGGGTTCAAATCAATTACAAAACTTTCTTTCATTAATAATATTAATAACAAATCTCTTGAATACCATTGAAATTGAGTTATTCTTGTGGCTTATCAACATTAATACAATTGAATGAATGCCCACTTGTTTAAAGGAAAGCAACTCTTCAATAAAGAAATTTAGACCTTCATACACTTATGGGACCTCTTGGAAGACTTTAAGATAACCTTTAAGTGGGTTCACACTAATTTTTAAAGTTGTGAATTTCACTTCCATAATTTTTAAAGTTATGAATTTTGTTCCATCATTCTTTAGTTTAGAATGTTGAACTTTCTTTTATTAACTTCTTTCAAAATTGGAAATGGTCTAATAGATGTAATTTCTCTACTTTTCCACTCAAATATCCATACACATTCCCCCTTCTCCCTTTCCAATATAATCTAAGGTTCAATGTTAAACGAAAGTTTTCCTTCTCAAACAAGAAGGAAAATTTTAAGATAACCTTTAAGTGGGTTCACACTAATTTTTAAAGTTGTGAATTTCAGTTCCATCATTCTTTAGTTTAGAATGTTGAACTTTCTTCTATTAACTTCTTTCAAAGTTGGAAATAGTCTAAAGATGTAATTTCTTTACTTTTCCACTCAAATATGCATACACATCCCTTCTTCTCCCTCTCAAATATAATCTATGTGTTCAATGTTAAATAAAAGTTTTCCTTCTCACCCCTCTCAAATATGATCTAAGGTTCAATGTTAAATAAAAGTTTTCCTCCTCAAACAAGAAATGGATTGCTCTTGGTGTAACCTTTTGGAAATCTAAAATTGATTCTCAAGCTCAATGTATGGCCTAAAAACTCCTCCATTCCAAATTACTAATTGGCAACTACCTATATTTCCTTTGCTCTTAATCCATTCTTGTTCCATTATGCAAGAAAAAAGAAACCTCAAGCATGCCTTCTATTCTGCACATTTGCCAAACAAATATGGTACTCTATTTTCTCAATTATTCCAATCTCCATTAGCCACAAGTTGCCTTAGAAATTTTCCTCCTTGGATTCTCAATTTCTATAAATATTGTGTCTAAAACTTGTTGGCAAACAATTATCAAACATATTTGGAGATCAAGATGTTTAGCTATTTTTTTAAATAGGATATATCCTCATGAGGTTGGCATTCAAGTTATTTAATCTCACCTGATTTTTTAGATGGCGAACTTGGCTTTCCTTTTGCAAGACTTTCTCTAAGTTGACTTTGACCTTTCCAAGCAAGTTACTAATATCTAATCTCAGTTGAAGGAGTTGAGGATGAACCAAGAATGTTTGTCCAAGAAATTGCAAAACATTAGGATAGGAGTAGGCAAATTATCCAATATTAGGGAAACTCTACATAATGAAGTTCAAACCAATAGAGCCAATTACCAGTACATCAAAATCATCCACCAAATTGTTAATCAGATGATCGATCGTGTCAACATTGATACTACCACTGCAATGGTGGACAAGTTTAAGTGATAATCTTGTCTATGTTTCTCTTGCCTAGGCACAATTTACACTATGTTGTTATGTATTTGTAATCTACTAGTCAATTTGTGTGATTTGACATTTCAACTCTTATGTAACTACTATCTAAATCTTTTATTTATTTAAAAAGACATTATGAAGTTCAAAAATAGTTTTAGTGAAGCTTTTGGATTAAATTCTACACTATATTTTTTAAAGCATTTCAAATAGCATTTTATTGTTGAATCATTGAGTGTTAAACACATTTGTATTAACTAAAATGGATTGTGAAAACCTTATGCTCTTAATTATGTTATTCATGTAAATGATATAAAAATAAAAAATCAATGACATATATTGTAATTCAAATTTAATGACAACAATTTAAAACTATGTTCTAGTTATGTGATGTTCTATCAAGATTCAGTTGTATTGTTTTTTAAGGACTTAGATGAGTTAATATTGACGTATGTTGTTTTAAGTTTATGAGAAAAATAAAATCATCCTTATTAGATGGGTGATCCCACAATAATGTGTCCCACTTTCTAGCTTAAATGGGACACTAAAATCAACATTTTTAACCAAATTTTCACTTTCTTGACTTATAGCAAGCAAACTATTAAAATTTTAAAAATAAAAATGATATGAACTAGTGAGATTTCATGTGTAGATTCTAATTTTTAAATTTAAAAAATAATTTGTCTCATTTTTAAAATATTTCTTAATAACATTTTTTTATACCTTATAATATTTTTAAGTTGATATTATTTGTTTGTTTAGAAATAAGATAAATTTAATTTTTTTTAAACATGGATCATTAACATTGATATCTAGTGCATGCATTTTTAATAATTTTTTATTACATAAATTTTATTTATTATTAATATTGTAATCTAGATTAATTATTATTTAGAGTAATATTATTCTATAACACAACTTTTTAATTGTACTTTTTTGTTGAAAGGGCACATTTTTTTTTTTTAAATTTACATTTTATAATTTTTTTCAAAAAAGACCTTTATGTTTGGTAAAAATCTTATGTTCAATTGAAAATAGCAAATAAATATAAGTAATATAAATATCTTAAATACAACTTAAGAGTTATTTTATTTACTTAAAAGTTGTTTTATTTTACTTGACTTTAAAACTATTTAAGAATTATTTTATTTTTATTTACATTACTTTTTTAAAGAGCTATTTTTATTTACTTTAAGAGCTATTCTATATACTTAAGAGTTATTTTATTTTATTTTTGGTAGATGAGTTGTGACCTTTTGGGGGTCACTCCCTTTGAATAAAGAAATTTGAAAAAAACTAAATTGGCTACTCAAAAAGAGGGTCATACTTCAAAATCTCTTCTATATGGGATAATTTTATTTATGTTTATGAAGTCTTTACATTCCAAGATATAGAAGATTATGTTTATACAAAATATAGAGGTCTATAGATATGCATAAGGAAGTTAAATCCTAGGAGACCTAGGTTGGGGGCACCGCTCCCTGGTTGCCATCCTTCAGGCTGTCATCTTTAAGCTCCACTTCTTCGCTACTTGATGCCTCTGAATCCAAACCAGGGACCTCAATGAAATCCATAGAGTCAGTAATGCCAGTGATCATCTTCATAAGCCCTACACCAGTCTTTGCCAGAGGACACCTCTCCTCCACATTCTTGCCCACGACCTATGTAATGTAGGGGGCCCAAGGACCATTGTAAACGAGCAAGATTGTTGGCCAGAAGCCACATCCAAATTAGAAACCTAAACCAATCACCACATTCTCTAGAACTTCAGAGAGGCTACCATGCCATTAGGGTTTGATCCACACCCTCGCCACCTCCTTCACAACTACAATTGGCTCCCCTAAGTCCAGAGAAACACCAACCACCATCGAGGATATGTCAGTGTTCACACGATAGTGATGGCGAGATTCCATGAAAACCTCACCAAGGACCATTTTTGCTGCCTACAAATTGAAAGGAGAGCTGATCGTGAAGATTTTCTTTAGCCTAAGCTCTGTTATTGACCCTAAGAAAGTGGCTTGCCACTTTTTCGCCCTCAAGCAAACTATTGTATCCATGGCTGTCACCCAAGTCGAAAGGGAAAAAATAGCTTATCTTTATCCCCTAAGGAGAACTTAAGTTGCTTGTGAGAGAAAAGTCATCAAAGGATGTAGGATGAAGTAATCCTCTCCATATCATAATGACTCCATTCATATCCGGGTTCTATGTTGGCTCCCAATTTCTTCCAGACCATGGGTTTCCTGCACAATGATGAATGATGCTCGTGCCACTCTTAGAGGTGTCTTGACATGATTAGCCATGATCATCGCTTATGTGGAATTGATATTCCATGTCTATAGCCATATTGGATAGGCGATCCACATCGGTATTCACTTAGCGGAAGATATGGCCAAACTTATAGTCTTCCAATTCCCTAAGCTCATCCCAACATAATTCCAAGATATTGCGAATCCTCCAATTTGGGGTACTCTTATGCTTGATGGCATTGATGATAATTTGGGAATTGCCCTCAATATGGACCTTGCAAAAGCCATGTCTATTACAAGTTTGTAGGCCTAAAAGGAGTTCTTGCGCTTCGACCTCGTTGTTGGTGCCTTCTTTGAGTTTCTTTGTTGCTTCAATCAAGGTCTTCCCTTCATGGTTCCTGAGTATACCACCAGCTCTAGAAGTCCCAAGGTTCCCCTTGGAAGCATCGTCAAAGTTCATCTTGATCCAGTCATGCTCCAGAGTTGTCCACTTGACCTCAGTCCTACCTTTCTGTGAGGGATTAGCCCCAAAAGCCCCTTGAACGAGGGTAAATTGGAGGTAACGATCTCAATTGTTGATGTTGTAGAGTGCAACCCCGCGAAGTTTGACCCTTGGTTGTTGGCACTATAGGTAAGAAGCCCCACCATTTCACCATAAGATCTCCCCTAAGAGTTATTTTATTTTACTTTAGAACTATTTAAGAATTATTTTATTTTATTTACATTGTTTACTTTGTTTTTGTTTGAAGAGCTATTCTTATTTTCTTAAGAGTTATTTATAGTTTTAGTTTTTAAATATATGTCAACTATGTTTTAGTTTTTATGCACACGGTCACAACATGACACCATGTGCCTCCATGCCACTAAAGAACACACCTCAGCATAATAATTAAATAAAATATATTACAAAGTATACTTTTTAGAAATCTAACTCTAAGGGCTATGATCTTGCAAAATCTCATGTCACAATAGTAACTCCATTTGATGGTCCAACCCTTGCTTCAAAATAGAATTTTCCTCTAAAAACCAAGTGAACAAAGGGGGGTTGGCATCATTCAAAGGTGCCTTCCATAAAGGATTTTCAACGTGAAACATTTAAAAATTAAAAAAGAGGTCTTCATTCAAAGGTACTCATTTTATTCAAATCTCCCTTCATTTAAAGGACATGATGATGTACACCTTCGATGGAAGGTACTTCATTTGAAGGTATAGGTTCATTCAAAGGTGTTTTGAATTTTTTGGCACTTGGGCTCATTTTTTACTACATCCCACAACTATGACATAGTATTGAGTGATATTATATGAGATGGAGGACATGAGTCATGTCTTTTATGTGAGTGCAATTGGTATTAGTCTATGGTTTGCACCAAATCAAACATTGTCCAAGCAGTGGAAATCCTAAGTAGATATATGTCCATTATGGATAAGGAGTATTGGACTATGGTGAAGAGGGTCTTTGGGTATCTGAGACACATTTAAGTGTTCAATTTCCTACCAAGGAGGACAGACTTTAATCAAGATAGTGGATAGATAGGGATTTGTGGATTCTAATTAGACACAAGATGTGATAATAGGAGGTCTACCACTGGGTATGTGTCTACCCTATTCGGTGACTTATGCTAAGTTGGATGACTAAGAGTAGCCTATGGTTGCTCTTTTGACTATGTAGGCAAAGTATCTAGGAATTGTCCATGCCTACAAGGAGGAAATTTTTCTTTGTTGTAGTTGTTTTGATGAAGCTCACGAGTATAGAGAAGTTTAGATGGTGTGAGATTGTTATGGGGTTGTCTCCCCTTTGTAGTGAGTTTTTTTGTCTATGTCAATGTATATAACAAGTGGAAGAATGTTGGGAAAAGTGTTGCACACCTTACGTAAGATAATTAATATTTTGTAAAGTTGTGATCCATTTCAAAGCGGGGCATCACACATTAAGAAGTGTAATATTTCCCTAGGAGTTTTTGTATAGGACATTAGAAATATATTTAATGTGGGAGACACATTAGAGAAATGAATATAAATATTGGATGTCTTATAGAAAGAATTTAATGTGGAGTAACATGATGACAATCCATCTTGGGCACTTGAATTAGAGAGAGCATTTATATTTCCTTGAATGTTGTAATGACTCTTGTTCCTGGAGTTAAACTTAGGTGCCCACCTTGGGATATGTCACTTGGGTGCATTGATTATTCGTGTCTAGAAAACTTAGTAAGTTTATTTTCTTGTTGCTCTTCTGTCTATATATAGAGGGCTCTAGATGGAGATTATACATCATCTTGTACATGTTCATTGTGAGTGAAGCTTGGTATACACACCTAGAGGCTTGAGTTGCTTGTTGAGATAGCCTTCATAGCATGGAGTGAGACATGTGGATCTCATGTTTTATTAGATTGATCTCATAAGGAACACGCCAATAGTTTCTCACTACCACTAAAGAAGACCATATATTGCATGGTTTCCCCTAGAGTGAGAGCGTTGAAATATTGTACTGTAACTCTTTTTGTTGTTGAGAATACATTGGTTTTAGTGATTTAGAGGCTAGGTTTTTCTCGAAAGGGTTTTCCTAGAGTACATTGATGTCTCTCTTGTGTGGTTGTTCTATTCTTTCTTTCTTTCTTGTCATTTCCTTAATGTTGTTACTATACCAAAATATTTTTGGAATCTGTGTAGATTGGATAACTTGTGACATCTTTCCTCATAGGATTAAACAGGATATTGTTTCGTATTTCTCTTTAGTAGATGGGGGGCTAATGTATCTCAATGGTGTTCAACACACCCCTAATTTGTCAAACAACTTATTATCTATAAGAAGGATGTGTGATTTGGGTGTGCGTGTCATCTTTAGCAAAGAAGAATGCAAGATAATGCTCAAGACCATAGTATTGGTAATGAGAGTCATTGATAAGACTCTATTCAAGTTGAATACTAGCACTATAGCTGGTGATTCTTTGCTTGTTGAAGAGAAATCTATTGGTCTGAAGCAAAAATCTTAGATCGTGTTTTTGACTTGAGGATGTTAAGACATGAACCATCCCACCATGGGAAGTTCTAATTGCATGTAATGGGAGTTTTAATAATGACATGGTTGGGGTTTGAATCTATTAGTTATAATAGACGATCTTTAAGGTTTTAAGGATATTTAATGATAATACCTTAGGAAGCTTCAAATCACTTTTAGTAGGATTTTTGGTAGTGATGTGGATCTAATCATTTATAAATAGATAGTCTTTTGATATTGAGGATGTGTATTATTGTGCCATAATAGATCCTAGATCTATATTAGGAGTCTGGGCATGCCATGTTTGCTTATGTGTAGATCTATTAGTTAGAGACAAATGGTCTTTAGTTATGAAGATGTAAATCATGGTGCCATGAGGAGTTATTAGATTCTACATTAATCATGCAATGAGATTTGGTTGTGATTTGGAGTTAGTTTTATAGTGTTGAGTACAATGATCATTTTGTCTTGGAGAGCTCCTTGATATTACAATGTTATAGTAGAAGTTTTGTTTGCATAAGCTGAATGATTGTGCACCCATTGTTTTCTAGACATATGTTTCAAGGTGAGGTTGAATATATCTTGTTTGTTGGAAATAGAGTATTGAAATGAGTTAAATCTTTCAATAGTTTTACAGTAGAAGCCTAAGATCGAGGAGCCTACACCTAAGGTTGAACATGAGATTTAGCATGGACCTCATAAGGAGGTTTTTCAAAAAGTGAGATTGATTTAAAGGAAGAGGAACAATCTCATGTTGCACTCTAAGGAGGTCCTCTTAGTAGAGAATTCCACCTAATAGGTATAGCCCACCTATTTTCTAGATGCATTGTTATTTTTTCTTCGTTTTATAATATGGATGGGTCTTGAACTATGAAGGAGTCAATTCATATGGCAATTTTGATAAGTATAGGGCAAGTTTAATGGCTAAGGGCTAATTATTAGGTTGAGGGAATGGATTTTGGTGAGATCTTCTAGTTCTTTCCCATTACAAAGATTACCTTTCAGATTTTTTATATTTTGTTGTTGTGTTCAAACTTAAGATCAAATGATTAGATTTGATGATAGCTTTTTGGTATGAGGATTTGGAGGAGGAGATCTACATGATAGAGTCAAAGCACTTTGTGGTGTAGTGAGAGAATGACATGGTTTTTAGAATATATCTCTATGGTTTGAAAGCCACCATTTTATCAAAAGTTTGATTCATCTGTTATTAGAGTTGGGATTTGTTACATATAAGTTAGATCTTTATGTTTATTTCAAACATGTTGGTGATCATTTACTATGATTAGGGATCTTAAATATTAGATTTCTTTTCGACGTGAAGAACTCGAGGTAGATAAGTTTATATATATATATATATATATATATATATATATATATATATATATATAATTTATGCATTGTTCCTTATTTTGATTCCATATTTCTGCTTTAAAATAGTTCTATAATTTATGGAATAAAAAATAAGGAACAATGCATCAATCAAAGTACCTATTTCATACTCAACATCACCTTCGATTGAGCTAAGGACTAAAGAAATCAAATGAAACAATAATAAAAATGTTACCACAATAGCCCTTGTTGCACCATGACAATGGTGGATATGCTCTAACGATGTTTTGATGGATATTTTGATATGTTGGTTGCTCACTCTGACAACATAACTTTGCATAACCTGGAGACCTAAAAATGGCTTGGTTGATGTTTGATTTATAGATTTTTGGGTGATAGGATGGATGGATGGGATTAGATTAGAATAGATGGCTAAGATTTCATGAGAGAACTTTAAGGCAAGAAAAGAGACTTCTAGGTCATATCCTTATGTGAATGGTTGAGATTAAAGATGAATGGATGGACAAGATTGAGTGAGAGGAAATTAGGGCAAGGATGGAGGCTTCTAGGGCTTCTCCTTTATGTGAATGGCTAGGATTAAGAGGTGTAGTATAGGAATGGATGGTGGAGATGTAAAGTTAGTTTGACTTTTGTGCAAGTGTTTAGGTTCAATTAATCTAGCTAACTTTAGTTGGACATGCGATTCTTATTTATTATTTGTGGCAAGTGGAAAATAATTAATCAAATAATAAAATTATTTAATTAATTATTGGATAAGAATGATGTGGGAAGATAAAACTAATTAAATAAATATAATTAATTTGACTAAGGGGGGAAATGGATTAAATTAATTACATAAATATAATTTATTTAATTAATTTGGGAATTAGGATAATCCTAATTAATTAAATAAATATAATTCATTTAATTAATTGGATGATGGAAGGGAACATGAATGTGTTGCAAGGTAATGAAAATAATCTTAAGAAGGTGTTGAAAAAGGGGATATCTAGGTGTTGAAAGGATGTGGTCAATTTTAGGTACACACACACACACACACACACACACACACACACACACACACACAAATTTTAATTTTTTTAAGAGTTATATTATTTTAGTTTAGGACTATTTTATTTACTACATATATATAAGGCTTCAACCACATGGGCGGGGGGGAGACTGGACCTCGTGCCTACCACAAGAAGCTCTCGCCAATCGAACTAGGCCCCCCACCCTTATTCAAAAGTTATATTTATTAAAAATTGTTTTATCTTATTTTATTCACTTAAAAATTATTTTATAATTTTAATTTTTTTTTTAACTCGATGTCACTTAGAATACCTATAGACATAATAATTCTTAAAATAAATAAAATAACTTGAAATTATCTCGTATTTTTAAAATAAATGTAAATACAACTATGAAACGTTTTGAATTGAAAGAGGGAAAAAGACTTGTGAAAAGAACTTGGTTGCATTGATGTGTGTGTAGAGCGAAGTCTTTCGTTGAAGACTTGTGAATAAGACTTGTGAAGGGCGGATGGAGAGGGCAGAAAATGAAATCAAAACCCACACCTACCAACTTCATCATGAGTTTGCAGCATTATTATTATTTAAAAAAAACCCAAATTTTAAGTAGGACCGACACTCATCTTCATATAAATTAGTTCCCGTTCTAGGGGTACCATTTAGCTAATTATTATTATTATTCTTATATAAATGTTGTAATCGAAGGATTTGTAGTAGTGTGGTAGCATATATTTATCACGCTAGTGTAAGTTCTACATTCATGTTATTACGGGGTAATGCCTTTACTAAAGAAGAAAATTACACTTGAGTCCACTAATAGGTCTATTTGAGGAAGGGTGTTCCTTCGAGTTTATAGTTGTTGCATGTAGGCTTAAGGGTATTAAGCACGTAGACTCACCAAAATACTTTTCCAAGATCAAAATTAGTCTTTAAGGCTTAATCTTCTTTGTCACTATTATTGGAGTTATATTCTCATGTTTATCATTATGTAATATATATAAAAAGCCTTCCACTAGCTCCTTTAGTTGATTGTTTTATTCCTAGTTGTGAGCAATGCCATGTTCTTCTCTAAGTGAGTCCATAGATCTTCAAGAGAGCATGAGATAAGTCCTATTTATAGTAGATTCATATCTCTTTTTATCTTGAGGTTGTCCTCTAGCACCTTAATGGGGAAGACTCCACCGTTGTCATCGTTGCTTTAGATCAAATCATACTTCTCTAAGGTTGAGAGGGCCTCACACCTTTGCTTTCACTGAATGTAGTTTACTATCATCATTTTAGCAAAGCTCTTGTCTTGGAAGATGTCGATGGTGTTGGGCAAAAGAATTTCTATAAATTGTTGATTATGCATATGCGTTTTCTACCTTTCCAATAAGTTGTATCCAATAATCACTCAAATTGCCTCAAGTGTGTGCGACAAACCAATGTAGAAAATTTGCCCTAACTTTTTGGGAATTGATAACTCTTTGTAGTCATAGAATCCCTTGGATAGAGAAATTCTAGGAGGCATATTCAATATTGAGTAATAAGAAGATACTGTCATATTAAAAACTCCCTAGTTTGGCACCATGATTTTCACCCAATCTTTCTAAGATTTCTCTCATGTGAGAGGTTATTTTCAAGTTGCATGACTTGGTCCTTCTTGTATTGAAGGTTGCATTTCTAATTATTCTTGCAAGTGATGCTATTCTAAGTGTTTGAAATGTCATCCATAATTTCTTCAGTTTGTTCAATTGCATAGTTTGCCAATGTGTCAGCAATTTTATTGGCTTCCCTATAACAATGTTGAATTGAATAATTTCCCATCTTATCTAAGATCAGCCAAATGTGCGCTAGGATACTTTTAAGCTTCCAATTTGAGGTCTTTCTCTTTAACACCACATTGATGGTGATCAATAAGTCACAGTTGATATCAATATTAGTTATGTGTTTGTTTTCACACATTTTCAACCCTATCAAGAGTGCCTGAAATTTAGCTTCAATATTTGTTCTTGGCAATCATTTTTTAGAGGTTGCACAAAATAACTTGCCACTGTCATCTTGAATTATGTAGTCAACACCAAAAACCCCTGGGTTACCTCAGGGGGCTCCATCAAAATTAAGTTTTAATTTTCCTATGGGGGTGGAAACTATTGGAGTCACCAAGAGATCAAGGAGTTGAAAGATCCCTGCAAAACCAAATAACCTTCTACAAGAGAGATAAAGCAAAATAGCTATAATGTCAATACTCATATAATGTGTGTGTAAAATGTACAGAAGGTTCCTTGTATATGTAGGACAAGGAGGAACAAGGAAGGTAGGACTAAATGATTGACTACCCCTCTAATGTGGTGACACATGTGGGCACACTTGGGACAAGTGTGATGACACATGTAGTGCACTCATGAGTTGAGACTAAAAAGGAAAAGTCTTTAAGTGAACTTTAGTACTAGTGTGAATAGGACTAACTAGTTAGGAGATTAACTAGTTAGGAAATAACACTTTTCATACTAACACCCCCTTAAATGTGACTTAGGGAGAAGCTAAACACTAAAAAATGGGTCATGACAATAAGGCCTAATGAGGTACCCATGTACAATAAAGTCTCTCACAAACAAAGAAAAGGAGAAAACCCTATGGGAAAAAACTCCTCCCTAAAAGAGAGAAAATGAGAAGGACAAATATAAAGCTCCTCAAAAGTTGTCCCTAAAAGATTAGGAACATGTAGAACTCCATGAAGCATAAGAAGCTATAAACACTACCGAAGAATAATTGGTATATTGATGGAATTGAAGAATCTCCACTAAAATTAGGATGAGAATCAGGATCAAGGAGGCAAATTTTTTGCATGAGTGACCCCCATGACACTACTTGAACAATACATAGATGGTGATTCACACCAATATATTACATCAAGGAAAGAATCTAGTAGATGAAAGTATAGGTGCCAATAATCTCAAGAACACTGAAACCAACTGATACAGGTAGAAGGTGATTCCATTACTCCATTGAAACAAGGAAGTATTAGCATAACCATAAGGTACCTCCATAATGATGACAAGGGAGAGGTATGGCAGATCTACTGAAAATGTGTCAAAATATACTGCAAAGGAATGGAGAAGGCACATAAGGTCTAATATGATGTACATGCAACTGAAAAGGGTGTGTAAGATCAAGACACTCTCTCATAGTGTGTTGGTAAACAAATTTTTTGTTATGATATTTTGTTGTTTAAAGTCTGACTCTCCCAATGGGTAGCAACAAATACTTATAACAGTTGGAGAAGTCATTTTGGGACTAATGATTTTCCTCTATGTTTGAGAGGGGTAGCTCCCTTGTATGATAGAATTTTATATTTTTGGGGTATGCTTTTAACCGCAAACCAGGAAAGGTATAACAGAATTAAAACTAAAATAAAAGAGAGAAACACTAGATAGGTTGATATGAGGCCAACAATCTAGTTTTTCTTAGAAAATAATGGGTAGTGCTTAGTAAAGAGGGATAAACACAAAGATTTACTGCTTTAAATAAGTTGTTTAAAGGAAAATACTACAACTAGGGTTTAAATGAAGAAATGCTATCTAACATAAGAAAGGAGACATTTACTTAGAGTTTTTAGATGCACAGATCAAAAAATTATCCAATATTCCACCTAAGATTGTATAGGAAAATTATAAAAGCAAAATGAGACTAATTGCATTTCACCACATAAATAGATAATATCCCAAGAATGACTATAGATTTAATGTAAGAAAAATTTATAGCATAAATATAAACACACAAGCTCATAGGCCAACAATATCCTTCTTTATTTTATTCCAAAAGAAGAGCTCAAAGACTATTTTTGCTTCTATACAATTTGTAGGAATAAAAAAGTCATTCTATTACAGAAGTGCCTTATATATATAGGCTTCTCTTTTCATAACTAATTTACAACTAACTTTGAGATTATAAATTACCACATATAAAATAAACTTTACTTTTCCAATTTTGAGTTACAACATAAAGTTCACTTTATTAAGTCATAATAAAGGACTAATTTACAAATTGATAAAGTAATAAAGGAAAATAAAAATAAGCATTCAGTGCTCTTTAGACTTTGGTGACTATGTCTACTTTGGAGAAGAACTGGCCTTGAAAATCTTGAATTATTTCACCGTAGGTGTACCAACTTGGTTGTCGGTACAATGGTATTGAAGAGACATAATTTCCATGTTGCCAAAGTCTCATTGATTGCACATCTTTATGGTATCCTATAAATGATGAGGATATGTTGCTAAGATTTCTCATGGTGTTTAAATCTAGAGTCTCTTTCTTGAAGATCTCTTCGAAGATCATGTACTTAAAACCCTTCTTAATGGAAAGAATATAAGTAATTTCAATCTCATCTTCTTTAAGAATATCTACCTCGAATGATAAACAATTGGCTTGAATGTCAAACTTTATTCAATCACATGACTTTAAGAGTTCCTTAAATTTTGTTATTGATTGTTTTGAAACTAATAGCTTCCACCCCACACTCTTGAACCATTGAACTGATTCATTCTCTTCTAGTTTATTAAAAACTCTTTATTAGATTAGGATATTTACACCCATTTTTGCCATCTCTTAAAGGTCTCTTGTCACTACTTTCCATATCCCTGCTTCTTTGCTCACGGATTGTACTTTAGAAAAAAATTATTTTTTATTTTCCTCTATCTTTTCGTACAATTTCACAACCTCTTCAATGAAATTGAGGCCATCAATGGTGACTTGTTCGACCCAAGATTCAACTACTCTGCCGTAAGCTTAATATTTACTAATTTTCTCCATAGTCTCTTTACTTACATCTCCCAAAGATGACCTAATAGAAGTTGATGACAATGTTTCTAGAGTTTGTATAGATATATTGACAATGGATTTGACATATGAAGTCAACACATGCACTTGTTCCTTTGATTATTCTCTAGTTTCCTTTTTATTTTTCGTCATTCCACCAATTTGGTAGTTGACACTTAGAAATTGTGGATATTGCTTTCATGTGTGGCGAGGCTAAGGTCAACCCAAGAGACATTGTAATCTGCCTCTATCATATCCTCCTCAATTTTATCTATAATGGGGTTGGATATTTCTACAAATTATGTTCCAAAGGAGGGGTCCACCATCAACCTTGAAGTGGTATGGGCTTTCTTTGGTTTGGGGGCATCCATAGTAGCTTTACTACTACATCAAATCCAAGATCAATTACTTGAGTATGCTTTCTCTTCTTAGATACCATCTCCTTTAACCATGGAGAAGGAGAGGTTGTAGATCATGTCTTGGGGTTGAAAGAAGAAGAGGAAATAATTGGTGGGAGGGTGACCTTTAAGATAGTGTTAGTCCCTATTGGCAAAGAATAGATCACTAAGCAGAACCTACCGCAGGTTACCGCAAAGGGCATGCAAAGGGTATAAATGACTCATAAAGAGGTTTTTTTTGTGAAAGGACACACCTCTATGTAGATATATAGGAGATACATGTAAGCATTGGAGAGTAAGAGTGAATAAGAGAGTAAGAGTGTATGTGAGAGTGAGTATAAGGCAGAGACTTAGACCTTCCGGTATGGATATGTATATACCTATTAATGAGAAATGAATATAATGGAGATATAAGGATTATCATATCATTATATATGTTTTATGATGCTTTTCTTTACTTATATTCTACTACATAATAGATTTCCTTAATGTTTAGTCATATTTCTCTCATTGTCTGATTGGGGTATAAACTAGACTTATAGACTTGACTGAGGGGTAGATCTCTGGCCTGGTTTCCCTCTCATTTCTTGCCAACATTTGGTTCTATTACTGGGACCTTAGAAAAGGGTAGTGAAGAAAAGAGAGAATAAACAGAGAAAGGAGAAGTGTGGAGTAGCACAAGGAAACTTGAGTGATAGGGATTTTTTAATGATCTATGGAAGATTTTAAATTCTCTTAAGTTCCTACCCTTGTGAGAGGGGGCAGGCACTTAAGGAGATGACAAATGGAATAGGGGGAGGATCTAAAAAGATCTTTGAAAAGATGTAACTCTTCAAAATAAGCCAACCATGGGATACATAAGGATTAATAGGATACCAAATCAAAAACACCCATGGCAAAAGTGGGTAACAAAATATTAAGGGAAATCAAAGAAATTATACTAACTGGAATGGAGATAAGTAGAGAAGAGAGACAGAAACAAACCTAGGAACGTTAGGAAAGGTACTACAAAAGAATGGACAAGGCAAGAGAAACAAGTAGAAATTAGGAAAGAGAAATTACAAAATAAAATAAGTTGAATGAGCGGGCCAATGAGGGTGTTGCTGAGCGTGCCAAGGTGGGTTTTGCCAGAGAAGAAAACGTGAAGGGAAAAGAAAGGATGGACGAAACAACCATAGAGGCTACCACAAAGTTAATACAAAGAGATATAGAGAATCCTGAGCCTATTGCAATATATATTGATAGGGCAACAAAACTTTTAAAGAGTATAAGAGGAAGAATTGATGCATATGAGTAGTTGAGAAGTACGTGGAGGGAAGAAAATAACCAAACCCTAACCCTACCGCAAATATAAAAAACTCCAGAATATCAACCTAATTGGACTAACATTCAAATTAGAGTTGACAAACAATGGGAAGAATTACTAAATCCTATACAAAACCTTCAGCTCCTAAATTTAGATTTGGATTACCTAGACCACCTAGTTAATCAGAGTATAATGAAGATTAGAGAAGATGAGGTATATAAAGAGATGAGTTCTGGAACTTTAAGACAAAATAGTGAAAAGTCACCTAATGAAAACACAATATCATTTACAAATGAAAGAATATCCCTGAGAATGAAAAGGTAGTTTGAAGAGACACACCCCCTTGACCAAGAGTCACCTCGGGTGCCTTATAAAGCAAGGATAATTTTAAGAAAAGATCAAATTGATAGAAAAAGAGAAAGAGAAGAAGAGATTAAGAAAAACTTTGAGGAAATTTTGGGAAAATAATATTTTGACATCCACTTGCGGAGAGATAAAGGAAGAGAACATAAAACCCTAACACAAAGGCCAAAGCCTAAGGAGAAGAAAAACTAGAAAGAAAACCTCTGTGAAAAACCAAAAGGTCTGGAAAAACAAAAGAAATAAAAGCTGGATTCTATAATCAAATTACTGGTATTTGAAAAGGACACAACTGAAGCCTCATAGCACATTTTTTTGCTAGAATCAATTTGGAGTCAGAATGAGATAACTAAAGATGACACTAAATTGTTTGACTTTATTGGGACATTGCGGAATGACGCATTAAAATGGTACATAAAGGCTTATCCTAGACATGAAAAAACATGGGAGGAAGTGAAGAAGGAATTCTTGGAGAACTTTTAAACTCTGGAAATACCTACTAAAGGGATGACTAAAATGAGATAATTAATACAAAGGGATGGAGAAACCATTAAGGAATTTGAAAAAATATTTAAGGATATAGTCTGCAAACTAGAAGAACCACTGACTAAGAAGTAAAAGATTGAGTGGTTTACATCCATAATAAGCCCTGATGTGAGAGAATCTCTGGATGGGAGAATATTTGAAACATATGTAGAAGCAGTCACATTAGCACGCTAGATTGAGGCACAAACATGGCACAACCAAGACAAAAACAAGGAAAATATGGAATTAGAAAGATTAAGATTGTAAATGGAGTAGTTGAAACTTAAATAGGAGATTTTGGCAAAACAAGAAGATAAAAGGCCAAATATATGGTGTTCCTATTGCATAAAGGAAGGACACATCAGGAATGAATGTTCAAAACTAAAAGGAGAAAGACAAGCCACTGCAATGAAGGTAGATATAAAGGCACTCCCTACAAAGAACAACATAGTGTATTGCAGATTATGCGGAGAATGGGATGATCATGAAACACCGGATTGTCCATCACAAATGTTTAGGGCAAGAGAAGACGAGGATGAAAGTGATTCATGGTATAATGCAATTAACAAAAACAAAGCACACAATAATACCATGGCATATGTAAAAGGCCTAGCAAAAAGACCACTATATCTTCAGGACCAAGGTTATAAGTAACCTTCATGGAAAAATCAAAGAAACATGAATACTATCCAGAATGTAAACCAAAATGGACCATATGAAAATAACTATAGTAATGAGGATAGAGGACAATTTGGAGGTTATAGAGGAGGAAGAGGCCAAGGTAGAGGTAGAAGAAGAAGAGATGAAGCCACTTGTTACAAATACAGTAAACCAAGACACTTTGCTAATGTGTGTTAGGGAGAAAGAAGACAATGCTCATTCTGCAACCGTATAGAACATGACCTTTTTACATACGATAAGGCACAAAAGTACTTTCAGAATGCACCACAACAAGGAAAAGGAGATGATTTGGATAAGAAAAAAGGGGCTAGAGTAATTAGAAGAGTCCCTAAGGAAGAAGGTCAAGTCCTAAGGACCTGTCAGAGAGATAATGATTGCAATACAGATCTATCTTCATTAGATGAAGAAAATCAAAATAAGAGAACAAAGGAGGAAAAAACTAAAATGGACAAAGGAAAAGAGAAAGCAACAGTAGTTACAAGACATAGCACAAACACCAGAGGAAAAAGATATGATACTACTGAATCAAAAAGAGAAGAAAGTGAGGAGGAAGATATATTCTTCCCGGATAAAAGACAACATGATGAGGTAGTACAAAAGAGTAAACAAATAATAATAGAATAACAAGAGAAGCAAAAACAAGTCAATCAATTATTCATAGAAGAAGAAGTTGCGGCACTCAAATAATTTACATCTCTAGCACAGCAACATAATTTGATGGAGAAATTTAAACAATTTTGTAAATATTGGAATAAGGAGAAGATACCATGAAACCAAGTTAGACAATTGGGCAGAAATGAAAGACCTTGGAAAACAAAACCACTATTGGTTGATGCCCATATTAATCATAAAAAGGTCAAAAATGTAATGATAGACTTGGGTGCAGACATAAACATGATCACTAAGAAGCTTTGGGAACAACTAGGGAGACCTAGATTTTTTCAAATACCTTACAACATTACTTTGGCAGATGGGTCTAGCATGTCAACCATTGGAACATAGAAACAAGTAGAGGTAAACTTGATGGGAATCAAATAGGTAGTAGACTTTGTGGTTGTTTCTATGAAAGAACTAGGGGATTCCTTTAATGCACTACTAGGACTAAGATGGTTTGTAGATGCCAATGGCATAGTGGACTCCCGCAAAGAAGAACTATCTTTTGCAGATAGTAATAAAATAAATCCATACCATTAGGACTACTAATGGATGAGGCCTATAATGAAGAATCCAACCATGTGGAAGAAAATGAAGACCACCCTAAGAACATTTACACAATATCAAGGTTGGAAACAAATAAAATAGAGGGAGAACCAAATTCAATAGGAGAAATAGAGGCAGAGAATGGAATAACAACATTGATAGTGAAGAAGTCCTAGAAGCATGGATAAAAAATGAACTAGAGCTCAAAACTTGGAGAATGATAGGGATTAGGAGGATATGCATGGTTCACTCCAGTAAAGAAAACATACTGCAATCCTCCGCATCGAAGGAAAATCCATCGCAAATGGTATGCACCATTAATAAAGACCATAACGAAGAGGAATCTAGAAGATCTCATCATATAAATAATATCATGAAAGGAATCTCTCATATTAAACTACCAAAGTTCTCAGGGGTTAAAGACCTACAACAATACTTGAATGAGATGGAGACAATCTTTTTAGAAGAACAAAGCAGAATACAAGCAATACAACATACACTAGTATGTAATGCAACAAATTGGTGGTCAACACATAGAGATTCAGTTCAAGATTGGCATATATTTAAACTTCTTATCAATGTGAGATACTTACTGGAACATGGAGAATACAAAGAAATATCTAAGTATGAATGCCAAAATCTACTGCAAGAACACTTAACCACTTGCATAATAGCATGGGAAAATAGAAAAGAACATAACAAGGCTATATACATGCAACTATTCTACTGCACGTTAACACCAATAGCCCAAATTTGGTATATCAACTAAGAGAGAGGAAAAAAACAAGGGATTGGGAAGAAGTACAAGTTGACTTCATACATACATTTTCTTTCTGGAGTTCAAAAAAAATCTATACATATTGCACTTGTGAAAATAAAAGAAATAATTTTTTAACAAGAAACAAAGGAAGAGAAAAATGAACCGGAGTACAATAGACCACCACCAAGATCTGAAGGGATATGGAAATTGGTGGAATGGATAGATCAATAGTCAAGGAACATGGGTCAAAAATGCTATAAAACCACAAAGATAGATGATGACGATAATGAGGAGATAAATATTGAGGTGCAAGAAGGAGAAAGAGAGATGGAAATATTGATAGAACAAAAGGACCAATATTACAATGAACCACAGAAAAATCAGAGAAGAAAATATTGCAAAGGAAGGTGATCCTAAATTGGCGAAGATTGGAGACTATTGGGATGAAAAAGTGGTAGCGCATGTGATTGGGATTCTATCTGAGTTTGAAGATATATTCCCAAGGACCTTCATTAAGATGGAAGACATTAAAGAAGAAGCAGAGATAATGAAGATACAACTGAAAGGAGTGAAATCAGTTAGGAAAAGGCCATATAGACTCAATCCTAACATGAAGAAAATAGTCAAGATAGAAATTGATAAGATGTTACCTACATGAATCATAAAACCTATTGAGGAAGCTGATTGGATCAACCCAATGGTGGTACAAAATGAGAAATCAAGAGAAATAAGAATATGTGGAGACTACAAAGAGTTAAATAAAGCTCGCATCCATGATCCATTCCCAACACCCATCATAGAAGAAATATTAGAATCATTTGAGCTGGAAGGGAAATATATTCATTCGCTGATGGATTTTCTGGTTACCACCAAGTAAAGATAAGAGAAGAGGATCAACCTAAGACAACATTTACATCTGAATTGGGATCCTACATGTACACAGTGATGCCTTTTGGACTAAAGAATGCACCAGCAGTCTTCAATAGAATAATGGTAAATGCATTCAAAGAATTCATTCATGATTTTTTAGAGGTTTATCTAGATGATTGGACTATCTATGGCTTAGTGAAAGACCACACAGAGACCTTGAAAATGATGTTCAACAAATGCAGAAGTTTGTAAATATCATTAAATCTCAAGAAATGCACATTTGTGGCACCTTTTAGAACTCTCCTAGGTCACATCATTTGCAAGGAAGGGTTGATGGTAGATCCCTTGAAATCACTAGTAGAAATATGGAAAATAAATGACCAAGTGACTAAAACTTTTAGTTACATGACCAAACTTTTAGTCACGTGACCAAAATTTTTTGCAACACAACTATAAATGACTAAATAAATGACTAATTTGGTCATCAAGCAAAAAACACAACTAAATAATTGGTCAGACAAATTGGATATATATATATATATTAACAAAAGTGGTAAGCCACTGAAACATATTATATATATATATATATAGAAAATTACAGAAAAGCCTAGTTCAAAAAGCATACTGGCAGGAAAGAACTAGTAATAAAACCTCTAGCTATAGCTCATCAGAATTCTTACAAAAAAGTCCTAAAGAGGGGACTAAAGTCAATTTACAAAAGCTATAGTCTGATCATTTTTAAGATTCAAGACTATAGGAGACTGAAAATTACATAAAGTCTCAAAAGATCAAAAGGTATACTAAATGTAGGAGAGAAGACACCCTGTGCTAGCAGACTCTTAACAAAAAACCTTTTGAACTATTACAAAATCAAGCTAAGCATATAAACAAAACAAAATTAAGCCTGATCATTTAAATCTTCTATCAAAAAGCCATGAAGATTTTGCACAGCAGGTCAACTGGTGCAACCACTGGAGGAGGAGGAGGATTGAAATGGAGCAGAAAATGGAGAGCTTGAAAAACACTTCTAACTGCATCCTCCAACTCTTCACCAATTTCTCCTTGATGGAAATGAAGAGAGTTCTCAAGAGAACAAATGCAACCATTCTGAATACCATGCAAGAATGCACTATAAACATAATGAATTGCAAGACGTGTGCTCAAAAGGTCATGGTGAAACAAACCCCCACCAATGCGGTCCCTGAATGCATATCATAATTCTCTACACCTTTAATAAACTGATTCTCAGAAAATAAAGCATCTTGCACAAAGTTAACTGCAATCCCCCTCAACAAATCCAAATTTTGCAAGAGGTTCATAGAATTTGAAAGAAAATGAGTAACCAACTGAGAGGGCTAAAAAGTCCTTGGAAATTGTAGGACATTCCTTCCACAGAGCACAATAATAACATTTTCTATATCTTCATTGTAGAATTTAAAAATCTTTGCCAAGCGATTAGAATCTAACATATCCTGGCTCAGCACCTCCCATTTCTACACTGGTAAAAAGAGCCTCTTGTTTCTTTGAATTGACCCCATGATTCATAGAATTATAGCACACCAAGGCAGAAAGGAGATAATAATACAAAGAATGAGCAAATAGTTCTCAAAGCAAGTTGAAATAGGTTGATCACACGGAAGACCAGCTCATAATATCTGTAGATGCAATGAATAATCATCTCTCGAATGCATAAGCAACTAATTTTCATTAATGCATAAGGTACCCATTAGTACTTCCACTACCAAATCACACACGCAAAATAAAGCACCTCATCATACTGAATAATAGAACCGGCCAGGTAATCAAAAATTTAGTGGAACAAGAAACTCCTCTAAGATAGATGAAGTAATAAAAACATCACAGAAAAGAATAAACTCTACCATCACCAATGTCCTTAATGTACTATTAAGATGCCACCATGGAGTTCCCACTAGATGCCAAAGAATCCTTTTTTAAAACATTTGTTACTTCAGTTAAATTTGAAATTGAAGAGGCATCCCATTCTTTTAAATCCAACTTATAGTCACAAGATAAGTTAGCCAAGAAATCTGCCAGAGAATTCCCCTCTCTATAGGTATGCATGATTTGGCATGAGTCAAAAGAATTTAGTAAATCATCTATCTCTTGCAAAAGATATCCAATTTTCCAACATGGTAAGAAAACTTTTTTAATTGCATTTATGATATTTAAAGAATCACCTTCAATGATTAGATTTTTGACACCATTTCTTAATGCCAATTTAATTCCCGCTATTAAAGCAAGTGCTTCTGCCTCATTATTTGTGCAATTTCCCAAATGCATAGCTAGAGCTTTAACCACAGTACCTCTGCAGTTTCTTAGGACGCACCCAGCACCTGAAATCCCTGGATTTCATGGACATGCTCCATCAAAGTTTAATTTAATGTAATTATGTGGAGGGGGTTTCCAACTGATATTACTTCTATCCACCTTTTGTTGTTTGACAAAGTAACCAAAACTAGGCAGTTTCAATCCCTTCCATTCTTTAAGCATTTGAGCATCCCAGGAAGAAAACTGTAAAGAACTAGTGTCTTTGAAAAGAAGGTATGCAGAAGCAACTTCAACCACTGAATTTTCAATTTTGGCCAAAACTTGTTCCAGAGAACACACTGACTTTCTGAAAATTCTATTATTTCTTTCAATCCATAGGTTCCAAATCAAGATACAAGGGGAAATCAACCAAACCAAAAAGAAGGTGGATTTTTTATGGATCTTAGGCCAACTTTGAAATACCTGTATTTTGGAGGGGGCCAAACCATCCCAATTTAAAGCAAAGCCAGGCCCAAATTTGAGAAGAGAAAGAGCATCCAATTAATAAGTGAATCACATTTTCTTCTTCTTGAGAGCAAAGTGGACACATGAAGGGAAGTGAAATACCAATTTTGGACAATCTGTCACTAGTGAGAATTCTATTTCTCAAAGCTAGCCAAGCAAATGCACCTGCTTTTGGCAAGCAAGCTTCACTCCAACATAGCTGATGAGGCCAATTTTGTAAATTCTCAGAATTCTTAATAACAATGCTCCTGTAACCTTGTTTAACACTATACTTTCCAGATTTGGAAGGGACCCAAATTAACTCATCTCGACCCACAGATAGAGTAACCCTTTTGTCTTGCAAAATCTTGCTCAAAAGAGTTTTTTGATCAAAGGGAAAAGGGAGATTTGAAAAATCTCTCCATTTGAAACCAAAAGAATTAGAATTTGTTTCCATTGAAATATAATGCTTCACTTTATTGCCCCAAACTTGGCATAGCACCTCCTTTTCCTCTTTTAAAACTTCAAAAGTAGACAATGGAGGATAACTGTTCAAGAGTCTTCCCAGAACAAAGCTGAATTACCATCATGAATTGCCCAAGACAAGTAAGGCATGATAACATCTTGACAATCTATAATAAAATTCCACACCTTAGAGCCTACAACTAGATTTTCTATTGTGAAGATTCTTTCTGGAAGAGGAGAATCTAAATATTTTGCTTGCATAATTTTGCATCACTTAGATTCTACTTTTGCATACATTTGCCAGGCTAATTTTGCCCCTAAGGCCCTATTTTGATATTCTATATTATGAATACTAGCCCCCCCCAAATTGTTTAGGTTGACATATTGAATCTCAAGATATAAGAGGAAACTTTTTTCCCCCCTCCCAGTTGGTACCATTCCAAAGGAATTTTTTGAAAATATTACATAAATCAAAGGCCACACTTTTTGGAATTTTCAATACTAATAGCATATAAACTGGTACAGCTGAAAGGACTGATTTTATCATCAAATTTTTTCCCACTAATGTTAGTCATTTACCCTTCCAAGCGGTTATTTTCCCTTGCAAATTAGATATAAGTTTTTTCCACAAATCTCCTTTAATAGCACCAGTAAATAAAGGAATCCCCAAATACTTACAAGGAAGAGAAGCCACTTCAAAGCCCATCAACTGGGCAGTTCTGTCCTAAACAAGGGGAGAGGAATTAAAGAATTTTTTTTTGGATTTATTAGCATTTATCTTTTGTCTAGAAGCTAAACAGTATGCATCAATCACTTTCTTGATATTCCTAGCCTCTACCAATGTAGGTTGTCCAAACAAAAGAGTATCATCAACAAATAAAGCATGTGTAATTGCAAAAGGCACTCTTGGAATTGAAATCCCCTTCCAATTATCCAAACTATTTTGAAAATTAATCATCCTACTTAAACCTTCTGCTACAATTATAAAAAGAAAGGGTGATAGAGGATCCCCCTGTCGAATGCCTTGGGAAGATTTAAAAAATTCTAAAGGAGCTCCATTAATCAAGACTAAGAAGCTTGCCCCTGAAAGGCAAGCTAAAACCTATTTACATCATTTATTAGAAAAGCCAATTTTTTCCATAACTTTTAGAAGGAATTCCCAAGAGACCCTATCAGAGGCCTTAAGCATGTCTAGCTTCAATAGCATCGCTGGGATCTTATGTTGATGAATAGAATGAAGTACTTCATGAACCACTAGAGCCCCTTCAGCAGTCTCCTTTCCAGGAACAAAACCTCCTTGTTCTTCTGATATTATTTTAGGAATAAGAATTGCCAACCTAACTGTTATAGCTTTTGTTATAATCTTGTATAATGTATTACAAAGGGAAATTGGTCTATAAATATTATATTATATTATATTATTATATAATATACATATTATATTATATTATATTATAATATAATATTTATATTATAATATAATATAATATTTATATTATAATATTATATTATTATATAATATAATATTATAATATTATATTATATAATAATATAATATTATAATATAATATAATAATATAATATTATAATATTATAATAATATACTATTATAATATTATAATAATATAATATTATAATAATATAATATTATAATATTATAATATTATAATATTATAATATTATAATATAATATTATATTTAGATTATATTATTAATATTATAATATTATATTATTATACATTTAATATTATATAATAATATAATATTATAATATATTTAATAATATCTATTGTATAAAAGTCAGAGGTTTATATATCTTAATTTATTTAATTTTGATTCCATTTTGAAATTTTTTTAGCGGGCAAAATAGGCAGGAAAATACCCTAATAGGTGGGCAAATCTTGCCATAATTTTCATTTTAACAAATAGACTCCCAGCCATGGATTATGCTGGACTGATAGTGATTGTTTCGTATGCAATAGCAGGTCTCTCTAGGTTGCCCTGCCTCTGCCGATGAACCGGCCTCAGTTCCCCTTCATTGTATTGGGATCGCTTCTGTGCATTATATGAATGCAATCTAAAAACCTTTGCGGGTAAGAAATCACAAAATCGTATCGACTCCCCACATATTGATGTGGTTCTAAGCTCCTTCATCTTCAAACTTTGGATGGAAAGCTAGGCTATAAAGCCATTCAAAGGAAAGCTTGTGTCGTAGAGATGGATCTATGAGCTCAGAAAGATCGGGGTGTCCTGCTGTTGGATAATTTTGTCTGTGGATTTTGAAATAAAAAGGTGAGATTTTGGTACAGATTTTGCCCTGTTTTGTTGTTATAAGGTTCATCTGGAAGGTTCTGGTTCTAGACCTTTTTTTGTGAATGTTTGAGAGTTTTTTGAGGGTTTTTGGTGCTATTTAAGTGCAAGATTGTTTAAGTGTGTTTGGAGGGTTTGGGCTAGATACCCATTTAGAATATTTGAGTTTATTGAGGAGAAAAATAGCTAGAAGGATTTCAAGAGGCATCTAGGAAGATACCCCATCTGGAGGATTTGAGTGATTGCAAAATAAAGTAGCTAGAGGGATTTCAGGAGGCGTATAGGATTTGAAGGGAGTCTAGGGTTTGTAAGGTTTCAAGGGATTTGCACATGGTGTATTTGTGGTTAGCTGAGGAGATTGCTCGGTTGATTTTGGCGGTCAACTTACAGCTGAACCCTAGGATTTGATAACTTTGTGACCCTCGTATTTCATATTGATCTCAGTATTGCTTAAAGAAAAAAAATCCTAAAACATAGAAAACATGTCTATTCTACCACAAACTGATGAACTCAAAATTAGGGAGGTGTGGGCCAATAATTTAGAGGAGGAGATTACTCTAATCCAGGAGATTGTAGATGATTACCCTTATGTTACTATGGATACCGAGTTTCCATGCATAGTGGTGAGACCTGTGGGGAATTTTAAATCTACTTCAGAGTATCATTATCAAGCTCTAAAGGCTAATGTGGATATGCTCAAGCTTATTCAATTGGGTCTCACTTTTTCTAATGAGGATGGAAACCTACCCACGTGGAACTGACAAGTACTATATTTGGCAATTCAACTTCGGAGAATTTAATGTTGACCTAGATCTCTATGCCAATGATTCTATTGAGCTTTTGAGATAGAGTGGTATTGATTTCAAGAAGAATAATGAGATGGGTATTGATTCACAGGTCTTCTGAGAGTTGCCAATGTCATCTGGCATTGTCTTGAATGATACCGTGCATTGGGTTACTTTTCATAGTGGCTATGACTTTGGTTACCTGTTGAAGCTTCTAACATGCCAGAACTTGCCCCCTACTCAGGTGGGATTTTTCAATTTGATCAACATGTATTTTCCAACTGTGTATGATATCAAGCATCTCATGAAATTCTACAAAAATCTACACAGAGGGTTAAATAAGCTCATTGAGTTACTAGATGTGAAGAGAATTGGGGTGTGTCATCAAGTCGGTTCTGATAGCTTGGTCACTTCTTGTGCATTCAAGAAAATGAGAGAGGGTTTCTTTAGTGGGTCCATTGAAAAATATGCAAGCATGTTGTATGGGTTGGGATGTGACAATGGTGATAATGGTCATTAATCTTTTGAGATTAGAGAGCGAGATCAACTCTCATCTCCTTGAATACTTTTTTGGGGCAAACCCTACAACTTAACTTATTAATTGCGAAGTTGTTTAAAAAAAGACTTATTAATTGCCAAGTTGAATAAATAAATGACTAAATAAATAAATAAATAAATAAATAAATGACTAAATATACTACCAATTGACGGTAATTAATGATTACAATGACTAAATAAATAACTAGTTAACAACAATCAATGACTAAATTAATGACTAAGTATACTACCAAATTGATGACTAAATATACTACCAAATTACCAAATATACTACCAAATTGATGACTAAATATACTACCAAATTAATGACTAAATATACTACCAAATTAATGGCTAAATTAATGACTAAAACTTGTTCAGTCATAAGTTTGGTAGTGAGATAAATGACCGGAAATAAAATACCAATGGTCACGTGACCAAACTAATGGTCACATGACCAATTTTTGATAGTTTATTTAGTCATTTATTTCTATTTTTCTACTAGTGAAGTAACTTTAATCCTCACACTACCACCACCTAAAACAACAAAAGAAGTAAAAACTTTCTTAGGTTACACTGGGTATCACTGGAAGTTTATAAAGGGTTATGCACCAATTACAACACCTTTAGAAAAATTGCTCAAAAAGAAAAGTGAAAGAAACATTGAATGGAATGAGCAATGTCAATCTTCTTTTGACATACTAAAATAGAAAATTGCTAAAGCCCCTATCTTGATATTCCCAAATTGAAACATTCCTTTCCATGTTCATGTAGATACCTCAGGCATAGCAGTAGGCATAGTATTAGCTCAACCTAAAGGAACTAAAGACCATCCTATAGCATTTGCCAGTAGGAAATTATCAAAAGTTGATAAAAATTACACTACAACAGAAAGGGAAGCACTAGCAATGGACTATGCACTACAAATATTTAGACACTACCTACTATCCACACCTTTCACCTTCTTTACCTACTATCCACACCTTTCACCTTCTTTACCAACCATGAACCATTAAAATACCTATTAAACAAACTTGTCATACAAGGAAGAATATGTAGATAGTTGCTACTATTCTAAGAATTTGAGTTCAACATCAAAGTGAAACTGGGGAAACAAAACCAAGGTCCTAGTTATCTATCAAGAATTGAAACAGGGGAGGAGCCAGATAACTATGAAGAAGAACTCCCTGGTGCAAACCTGTTTAGGATCAATGTGGTACCAAAAGAATTGAAAGATATTGCATATCTATTGGCCAAAAGAAAGTGTTCAGCTGAGACATCTCTACAAGACAAACAAATTCTTATGTGGAAGGCTTTTCCCTAGATACACTTATCGAAGGAGAACTACATATAAGAGGGAAAGATGATATAATCAGGAGGGTGGTGTATGAACATGAAAGGGAGGATATTATAAAGGAAGCACATGAAGGTATAGCAGGAGGACATAACTCTGGAGACTTAATAACAAGAAAGATCATACTAGCAAGCTTGTGGTGGACTACCTTGTTCCAAGATACTAAAAGATATGTAAAATATTGTGACATTTGTTAGAGAATGGGTAAACCTACCACTAGAGATGAAATGCCATTAAGACTAATATTAGCACAACTTCCCTTTGAGAAATGGGCAATTGACTTTATTGGTCCCATAGATCCTCCAACCAAACAATCAAAATCAAGATTAATCATCACCAAAGTAGAATACCTTACAAAATGGGCAGAAGCTATACCTACAAAAGACTGTACTGAAAAAATAGCCACAAAGTTCCTCAATGAAAATATAATCACTAGATTTGGATGTCCACTCAGTATCATAAGTGACCAAGGAAAACATTTTGTAAATAACATGATTGTGGAGTTACTGCAATCTTTTATGGTAACGCACAACAAGAGGACACCATATCATCCTCAGGCAAATGGAGCAAATGAGGCCTTAAACAAAATCATTGGTAAGACATTGACAAAAATGTGTGATGGCAACATAATAGATTGGGACCTAAAAGTACCTGCGGTACTTTGGGCCTACCGCACCACTTACAAAAGAGCCACAAATTTCACACCCTATGAAATAGTCTATGGCCTGGATGCTACTATACTAATACACTTTATACTTCTAAATTTTTGTACCGCAAATACTCTAAAACTAAATGTGGAAGAATCCTTGACATAGAGAATTGAAGAACTAGAGAAAATGGATGAAAATAGGTTGATGGTAGCCTATAACATGAATCTAGAGAGAAAGCGACAAAAAGCTTGGCATGATAGGAACCTACGGATGAAAAATTTCAAAGAGGGAGACTTGGCACTTTTATATGACAATAAGTTTAAGAGATAGGGAAAACTTAAAATCAGATGGCTAGGACCATATTACATACATGACATTGCAAAATCTAGAGCGATAAGATTTAAATATATGTAAGGAAGAATAGCTGTCGAATATGTTAATGGAGCTTGGTTGAAGCATTATCACAAATCTTTGAGATGAAAAGATGAAATGTGGTAGAATTAAAACATGTAACATACTAACTATATCATACTATATCATATTGTAGTATAAAGTAACCGTTAGCAGCTTGCAACAATAAACGACTAGAAAAGCTTGCAAAAAGCACAACGGGTAAAAACAATAAATGCAAAAAGAAAATTTTAGGGCTATTTATACCCTAAGCTGCCCTAAAATCCTCATTTGCATCTAAACAAGTTGAGAAAATTGAGCTCTGAGCTACAAAGCAATCAAATCCTAGCCGACAAATTGTGAGAAAGAAGAGATGGCTACACCAGTGCTCATCGATGTGACAGAGAAACCAAGGCCTAAATACAAGAAATGCCCATTCAAGGTGATGGAAGTGGACAAAGAAGGAGCTTTCTCTAATGTACAAGTGGATGTGGTTTACATTGAAGATGTCAGGAAGTATATACACACCGCAATCATAGAGATAATCATATAAAGTTTGAGGAGCTGAGGGACACACTACTTAGAGATGCAGGGTACTCCGATGAATGTAAGAACATTGCTGCCAAGAAATTGGATATATGGAAAGATTATCCAGATTTCAGTGACGCTCACAAGTGGTTAAGGATAATTCTAAGATGGATCCATGATAAAGTTATCTATTTGGACAAACCCTACCGCATAACGAAAGATGTAATTAGAGTGGTGACCAAACTTAGCTCAAAAGGGCTAGTACTGGCAATGAAGACAATCAAGAATGATAAGGTCACTAAGCTAACAGGAGCAAAAACTAATGGGTGGAGCCTCAGTGTAAAGGATATCATAGATCTAGGGGTCTGGTATGCCACTATAGGGATAGCCTACAAGATATACTATACAAACAGAGAGGGATCAGCTACCACCATTGCAATTCACACTGCATATCAAATGGTAAAAGAGGGAAAATATTTTGACCTCTGTGAAGTGATGAGGGAATAGCTGATGGAGAACCTAAAAAGGACAAAGGAGTCAAAATACAATTTCTAGTATGACACTTTAATCATATGCGTAGTATTCTATTTTATTAATGAATTACTAGGATTCAAAGGAAAAATTTGGCAATAACACATATCAATTGACACACAAATAAAACATCACATTAGAAGCTTTAGTGACACAAAAGCCTTCAGCACCATGTACTGGGGTTTCTTCAAAACCTTATAGTCAGATATGCAAGCTAGAGAAAGACTACCATATGAATGTATAAAGCAATATATGAACCATATAACATTCATGGTGGACAAGGACTACACTTATATGGAGGTAGTGGAACCTAGAACTTTTTGGATACCTAGGTTACCTTATGAAGTTTCTAAGGTAGAAATAAATGCTTATGCAGAAAATTTACTAAGCAAACCTAAGGACACTGCCACATAAATATTTGGTACATACAGGGAGGTAATGGATAAGATGCACAAGAAAAATGTGGAGGAACATTTGGAGAAGAACAAAGATAATTATATAAACAATGGGAAATTGCACCTCTGGAGGGCACTTCTACACTACATAACACTGCATCAACCTCAAAAGCCACTGTGGAAGCTCTGCAAGCTAGACTCTTAGCTCCGCAAGAGCCCACTGCTTCACAAACACCTCGAAGATCAGGGAGAAGTGCATCTGCGGTAGCCAATACAAAAATTGTACCCCAACCTACCACATCATCACAAACAATATCCATATGAAGGAGGACAACATTAGAAACACTAGTACAAATGAGTGCTGAGAAGGAAAAGGGAGCCAGACAAAAGCAACAAGATAAAAGAAAGAAAAATCAATCCCCTATGGAGGAGGTAGAAGAGGAAGAAGGAGAAGAAGAGGTATCCAAACTGACAAGGAAAAAGAAACAAAAGCCCACAACACAAGAGACTCCACAAGAACCATTGAGCCTAGATGCAATCCTCAATGGGATTGAGTGCCATGGTTTGTTACAAGAGGCAACATAAATATACCCTGAAGTCTCTACAGATAATAAAAAATCATTGAAAGACCAATAATTTAAATATATGATAAAAACCAATAAAATAATGGATAAAATTTTAGGATTACTACCGGATAGCCTTGTAGATGCACTAAGGCAAAGAAGAGAGAAATCTCTAAAGTTGGATAAAGATTTAAGGCAACAAGCAATTGATGGAGTAGGTACTTCTATCTTTGCAGAGGAGAAGGATAAAATAACACAAATACAAGACACAAAGCTTAGGTCAAAACAATGGTTGGATACCCTTATGAACATGGAACAAGTATATAGAGAAAAGATGCAGGCATAAACTAAACAAATAATTAAGAAAATATATGATATTGTCAAGGAGGCAGAGAAAACTGCGACACAATAGGATACAAATCCTCCGCAACATATAGAACAAACTACTTATCCTCCGCACAACACCAATACAGATAAGGAGGATGGATAACAACAAGAAGAGGCTCTAGATACATGAGATAACCAATAGGATTCTCAGAATGCTTCCCCCTCCGCCTCCTCTATCCAATCTATCAAAGATTTGGTGCAGCAGAAGTAGATACAACCCATGGTGACCCCATAGCTACTACAACTACTAGTCATAGGAGGGCAAGTAAATTTATCCTATATCTCACCTTTATAGAAGTTACAATTGGGTGATATCTTCCACTCCACATAGAGGGAAGAAATTTTGCAGCAACATATTGAGGGAAGTGAGATACTAATGGAGGTTGTAGATATAATACAAAAAGAAATTCCAGAGGCATAAAGGGACACATCCCTACCTCTGACACAACAACTCAAATAGCTGATGCAGAACTTTAAGGCTCACTCTACATATTTGGAGAAGAAAGCATAAGAGAAAATAACAGATAAGATCAATTAGAAAAGACTAGCGGATGCTTCTAACAAATGTGCTAAGGCACACAGTAAACTAGAAGCCCAAACAAAGAGCATTCAATAGGGTATGGAGGAGGCTAAAGTACTCTACTATTTTTTTTTACAATGGCCTATTACTACTAAGAACATAAAAGATCAAATAGAGGCATTAGAAACACATATAACACAGGTAGCTAGTACCTATGATTCGGTACAAGACACTAATGGAGCCATAAGGGTACAAGTAGAGACCTTAAAATCTCAACTACAAAAATTTTAGGATCAAAGAGAACAGATAAAATCATAGATCAAACAACTGAAAGAAGTAATAAGCTTGAGGTTGGCATCTCTAACTAGAGTACTCTCTGAGGAAAAATAAATTACACAAAATATAAAGGTATCAGCTACCTTAGGAGAAGAAAAGGATACATATATCCATCTTGAAAGCTAGATACAAATTTTGACATCTTCAAAGAAATAGTGGTACACTACTCTAGCTTAGCTCAAAGTAATCTACAAAAATATCCTACCTACAAAATGAAGAATGTGTCTTGGGGACAATACATACTTTTAAAAGGGAAGTGATGTTGGTAGAGAACAAAGCACTAAGCAGAACCTACCATAGGTTATCACAAAGGGCATACAGAGGATATAACTAACTCATAAAGAGGTATTTTGGGAAAGGACACACCTCTATGTAGATATACATGAGATACATGTAAGTATTAGAGAGTAAGAGTGAATAAGAGAGTAAGAGTGTATGTGAGAGTGAGTATAAGGCAGAGACTCAGACCTGCTGGTATGGATATGTATATACCTGTTAATGAGAAATGAATATAATGGAGATATAAGGATTATGATATCATTGTATATGTGTTATGAGGCTTTGCTTTACTTATATTCTACCACATAATAGATTTCCTTAATGTTTAGTCATATTTCTCTCATTGTCTAATTGGGGTATAAAATAGACTTACAGACTTGGCTGAGGACCAGATCTCTAGACTAGTTTCCCTCTCATTTCTTGCCAACAGTCCTGATACTATTTTGTGGTGATGAAGGAAGACTCTTTGGTGGAGATGGTGGGTGAGGAATAGAAGGTAGAGGTGGAAAAGGAGGAGTAAGTGAAGGTGAAGGAATAGCATCAGGAATGGTGGATTGTACCTTGGTATCCAGGGGTGCTTGAGAGACAGCCTCAGTGCTTTGCCTAACGGAAGTTAGTGGTATCTTTGTATCAAGTTTCTTCAACATCTTGTCCACCGCATGTGTTTTTCAAATTAGTCACCTTCTTGGGGTCTTCTTCATCACCACCCCTAGCTATGCCAACTCTAGACCCAAAGGTTTATACTATTGTAGATTGTTGTGTCCCAAAAACCTCACCTTGCCTTTCACTCCACCTCTATTTACTTAGGGTGTTTCCCCTAGCAGGTGGCCTCATGGCGGTATGTTCAACAATCTTTGCATCTAGATCTTGGTTTTTTGGATTACAAAGAGTAATGTCCTTCACCTCTTTATCAACCCAGTTGATGGGCATGAGTGGTTGCAATTGGATCGTAGAAGTGAAAATTGGGTCTGTCATGTCACTGCCATCATCTTCAATACCTTGAGTGTCCCTGCCTAGATTGAAAGCTTCTATTTTCTCTATAGTCATTCTCATCTAGTATCTCCTTTGAACTTCAAAGTCATCTTCATAATCATCTCAAAAATACTCCAATTGAGGAGAGTGAATGTATCTTGGCCCAAGAGTGAGATTATCTCTGATAAAATTTTGCTATCAAAGGGGAATCTTGCCCTGTAAAAATACATGGAGACCTTCAAGAGAGACCTCTCGATGTTTTGGTCATTGAAGGATGATTGGCAAGTGTAGTAACCAAGGCTGATGGGAAAGGAGGTACCCACCTTATTCCTTAATTTACATCTTTTATTCACTTCCCTAATCTATTTGCATACCTCTATGAGCATGAGATGGTCACTCACATAATGAGGTAATTTGTATGGATGATTATCAAAACCTCTAATTCTGATATATGTGAACTTGGGGAATTAGATGAAGTAGCTCCCATATTGAGTGATGAGGTTGGATAGCTATGGTGATATCATAACCCTAACATTTCCATCTAATTCTATAACTATTAGTATAGTGAAGGCATCATTGACCTTCCTAAAGTTCTTGTTGCTGACCTCTAGTCAAAGTTATGGGTAGAAGTCATAAATCAACATGGTGTTGTTGTATACTCCTTATGTATGTAATCTAGGCCATGCCTTTATTCTTACAATTATGTAAAATAGATAAGATTACATATAGAAATGCTAGTTTGTTTAAAAAATTACCAATTGGTTATGTGTATTGTCACTTATTATATTCTCCCAATCAATAAGCCTATTAACATATTATTATGATAAGGTGGCACATCTAGTATTGAAAAGAATATATTTCCTTATTTCCCATTACTCAATTCAATAGAGTAATCATGTCTAAGATATCCTCATTAAACTGGGCCCACTATAATTTTTAGGCAATTGTGATTTACTTTTCTTGGGCACTTTTAACCAATGTTTTATTGGAAGAATATGTTTACATTGTCCATGTTCATATCGACATATTTCTCTCTTTTTGAAAGCCTAGAGGTTATGCTAAGTGAAGGACCGTCTAATCTCGCCACCAGTTGATCATCCACGGTCTTGATTTCTCTAGTGTTAGGATTATAGTGTTGTACATAGGCCAGGACCAAGTCTGTGCATTGGACTAAGGTCTAGAAATTAACAACATGAGCTAAGCCACTTGAGAAGACCACTTTAGCAATTGGGACTCTAGGGTTTTACTGCATTCTATTCTAGAAGTTCTCCAAATTTGTGTCTTAATTTACTATTCCCAACTTCAAATAGGGAATTATCCAAGATGGTAGTATGCTCATAACTTGGTATTCATATTTCATCTTGGGAGGATTAGATAAGATACATAAGAGGTGAGATAGGGTTTCCAACAATTTTTTGTGAATAAGAAAATGAGATGGCTTGTATTTGGGTGAATAATAATGGATTTGGGTAAAGTTCATGGAGCAATAGTTTCAAAGTTTTATGAAAATGATTCACATGACAAAAACTAGGTTGATTGGTTGTAAAATGCATGGAAAGTATTTCAATGAACTGAAAGGATGCAAATTAGCCTATCTTTAAATGCATGTTAAACATTGATGAGAAAAACCTTTGTTGGTGAGCATAGTGAACTTTGGTGATGGCATGAGTTTTGTTGAGTAGTAGGGTTTGTGCGAGCTCTATTGGCATTTGAATGCATTGTGATTTCTAATGAACTTAGAAACTTTTTTATACTTTTCCCAAATTTACATTTATCAATACTTTTGACCACTCTCAAAATTATGTTAGCATTTTAGAAGGTTGTGAGAACCTGGAAACATGCTGAATTTCACTTTGATTCCAACTTGGAAATTTTTTAATTTTCATCCCAAACTTATAACTCGTGCAACTTGTTAGAAGTTGGAAGCATACTCAAAACCTTGTCAACATTTTTAAGTGTTTCCACAACTATGTTGGAGGTTTGAGTGGTTGTGAGAACCACTAAATTTGCCAATGAAAATTCTTTCGAAAGTTTGTCTTTAAGGAGATCTGAGTGTCAACATTCCAAGAGCTTTTAGAAACTTACTTATTTTGGACACTTTTCCTTTCAATTTAGCTTTTTAAAATTTTGTTAGGCATTTGAGGGGTTATGACAACCTTTGTGTAACATCAGAAAATGTCCCCTTGGGGGGTTTTCTCTCATAAGGTTTAGCTCCCGGGTCTTTAGTATGCATTTAGGACATTTTAGTTCATATTTTGGCATCCTGATGGAATGAGACCTAAATTCCATGGCAAATTGGACCTAGGAGGACCCCTTGAGCTGTACCCTACCCAAAATAGGGGGGGAGGACTTGGGCGCCTGTGCCCTAGTCCTTCCCTATTTTGAGGCAGCCCCAATTTTCAGGTGTCGGTTTATGACCGTTAGTTGTTTCTTTTGCCGACACGGTAAAGTTTGATTTTTAAAATCTTGGCGAGAATGCTTGTAGGTGCATATATAAGCATGTGTAGGCATTCATTTGTAAACTAGATGATCATTGTGAACTTTAGGCTTTTTCAAGGTGATTCAAGGCTTTCTATTGTGTTGCAAGAGAAGACTTGTATGTTTTATGTGTTGATATTTACAGATTTGAGTATCAATCTTCTCATGGCATGAAGAGCATCTTCCTCCATGAGAACTTCACTACAAGGTGACATATCATTGTGTTTTTATCATTGATTCCTTTGGTTTTTTCCTCTGCCTCAAAAGGGCACACACTCTTTGTCTAACAATGGTGTTCAGAGACTTAAGTGTCCTTCGGGGCTTGACTAAGGCAAGCCTCTAAACACCACAACCCCTATACCAAGTCTTGTGATTGTAGGTTAGAGGTGTCGCATTTGGGAAAAGTGGAGTTACAGGAAGGAGTGGCAGGCATCAAGGATTCGGGATCTGAAGAAAAGTAAAAAAAAGGAGCACTTCTAGGACTAGGGCACCCGCAACTATGTCCTCCGTAGACAGATTTCAGGAAACATAAGTTACATGGCTGATCAGTGTTGGAAGGAGGTCCAGATTCCCCAAAAAAATAGGTACCTTGGACTTGGACGCTCGTACCAGTGTCCCTGACCATTCCGCCTCGGAACCCCAAAAATAGGTATTCTGTGATTTGCTATTTTACTCCTGTCTGCTAGAGCTTTTTCCATCTTTCATCAATTTGTTGCCGTATTTGCATAATTAGGGTTTTAATGGTTAATTAGACATAGGAGAAGGAAAAATTCATAATTAATTCCCTAATCCAAGTTTCTCTTCATTTGTAAGTGACCTAGGGTATGATAGTGCTCGCCACTTGACCCTAGATCCTTCAATGTTAGGGTGAAAGGAGGATTCAAACATCTAAACAACAAAAGATTAACAAAATCCAATTTTACCCTAAACATTTTAGTGAACTTGTGTTTTTGGACTTAAATTGCAACTTGTTGAGTGCTTTTATTTAGATTTGGATTGATTTCATTCATTTATTTGGTCATTTATTTTATTGCATTGAGAAAAATTCAAAAAAATTGAAAAATTAAAAAAATACAAAAAAATTGCATTGTTTGGCTTACTAAATTGCATCAATTCTTTCTAAATTTTCCTAATTCATGATTTTTACATCAGATCTGATATAAACTACAGAAAAATACAAAAAAATAGAAATTTACCTTGCATTTTCATCATTTAATTGCTAGGGTTTTGTGGAAATTTTGACAATTTTATATAACCTAGTAATTCTGAAATCTAGGGTTTGTAGGCAAAATCTTTTAGAAAATTTTTATAATGATTTTATAGGCTCATTAAAATTTTTATTTTGCTTTATTCTTTCATTTTAGTGTGAATTTGCATTTAGATTTAAAATATTTGCATTTTTGCATAGAAAATTTCAACAAAAACTAGTAATTTTGGTGCATTTTCATTAAATTTGCATGGGCATTTTGCATGTTAAGGCTTGAAAATCATTTTAAGATCTAAGAGTAAGTCAGTTTAATCATAAATCAGACTTCAAAGCATTCACATAGAATTTTGTCTCAAGATTTCAAACCTAGGGCTTCAAAAACAATAATTTTCCCTAAATTTGGCCTTATCGACCCTTCAAACTTGCACCATAGGTGTGTTGTGAAGGATATTTTTAAATTAATTTTCTGTTATCAGGGTAATAAGTTTCTTATCCTCACAAAAATATTCAAAACACCCTTTTAACGGGATCTTGTAGTGAAAATTTTGCAAAAAACCACACATTTTGGCTATTTTGGCCCTAGGGTTTGACCTAGTTTGCACTCCAAGCATGTTGTTATCAATTTTATAGATTGAGGTGACTGATATTATTGATATTATTTGTTTTACCTCCTAAAATTCCTTACAAAACCCCTTTTTCTAGGTCTTGGAGTTGAAAAACCGTGAAACATTGCATATTTTGCTATATTTTCACTAGGGTTTGACCTTAAGTGGTGCTAAAATCATGTTGTGTTGGGTATTTTGGCACCAAGTGGCTGTTATTACTGATATTATTTTCTATCCATCATCACTTTCCTCACAACACCCTTTGTTATGCTCTTTTGAATTGAATTTTGGTGAAAAAAGTGCCTATTTTGACATATTTTCACTATATTTTGACTTGGCATCATCTTAGATTTGCATCAAAAGTATGTTGTAAAGGATCATATTGCTGTATTAGACTGATATCAGACATATTATTTTCTGCCCCTGATAAAAATCCTTACAATACCTTTTCTTTCATATATTTGCATTGAAAAAGTACCAAAAATCAAGCATTTTAAGATCATTTTTGCATATAGTTTTGCACTAGACTTTTGCATAAAGTTCGAAAAGATTCTAAAAATATGATATTACATTGAAATGGCACCTTCATGTCATTTTTCAATGGTATATTTGCATGCATTTATCAAAAACCTTGATTTTGACCAATTTTTAACCCTCATGAGTGAATATCCTATGATTTTAGAAAGTTTAACTGAGTTCTTCTCCATGAGTAACAAGGAAAAAGCTGATAATGATCCCATAAGTTATCCTACTTCCCCTATAACTGAATACTCAAATGACAAGACTAGGGATAGCTTTAGTAATTCCACTGCTCTCCCTTGCCAAGATGAAGCATTAGTGAACGAAGAGCTCCCTTTAACAAAGAACATTCCATGGATAGAAAATAAGCATTCATTTAATAATAATCATTTGATTCCTACCTCTGTGGATCCTCCCACCAATCTTCTTCCTTTAGTAGATTGTTCGCACACCTTGGATTTTACTAAGGAAGAGAAGACCTTTAATGTTCCTCCTTTGTTTGAATATTCAAGTCATTTGGACATCACTAAGAGGATAGAGAATAAGTTCGATAGTAAGCTTCAACAAGAAAACATTCCACCTACACAAAGGACCTTTGATCTTGGTGTTTCCTCCTCTACAACACAAAAATCCATAACAAAGCAAAGCCCTATGTTACAAAAACTATGTCGTAAAATACAACAACGTAAACTAGCAAAAAGGAGGAAGGCAAGGCAACGAGCTTACCTTGCATCTCAACAAGAAAACATTGATTCCAACATTCAACCAAACAAACATGATCCTAACAATAAACAACCTAATAAGCAAGACATGAATTGGGCTATGATACCTTCTATCCCATCCTACTCTAACATTAGGGAGTGGGAGGATGACGATGATTTACTTGATGATAAGACTTAGCATGAAGACCCTACAGGAAAGTATCTCTAACCCTTTATCTCTCTCGTGATGTGTTTCCCCCGTAATGTGTTATATGTTGTTTAGGCCTCCTAGGATGACCTTGGATTCTCCCGTAAGGTTCAGGATACCAGGTGACCACCTCTATTGTGACCTTCTATTTGTATCATCATTCTTCTATATTGCCTCTCTCTCTTATTTCATTATTGTGTGTTGTGTCTTATGGACATAGCATTGTGGTTGGTGACTTGGGGGCACCCTCCTACGCGATTGTCCCTAAGACACTTGTTTCTCCTCTCTTATTTATTATTTCCCTTCCTCTAGTGTTTCCACCTAGTGGTCAGATGATGAAAAATATTTATATTGATGCAGACCTAGTGTCCCTTTCGAGAGCAATAAAAAATAGACTTAGTTCCTAATATGACGATGGGGTTGTATATCTTATCCGATGCTTGGCTAGTGGAAGCACTCATGCTTTCCACGTAGTGAATTTCATGATGTTTTTATCACATTTACAAACCTTAACAATACTGCTGCTCCATGCACCTTTGTTTGTCTTTGAATCTAGCCTTGGTGGTAGTTGAATCGAAGAGCTTCATGATATAGCCCTATGGTTATCCTCAAACTTCGGATTCATTGTATAACCTTGGCTCTTTGTGTGGTTAATCATATGCATGATGTTGTTGTTTATCATGATGTTGTAGAAACTAACATGTTTCTTGCAGGGATGTGTTTGTGGGAACATTTGGCGATTGTGAAGTACATGTCACCTCCGGGGGGCATGGGCTTTGTGAAGGTCAATGTTTCCTTGTGTGTTTTCTTCCTACCTTAACGTGCTTGATATCGATACTTGATATCAACCACCTTAAGGGGGGGCATATAAGGTAAGCTATCTGTTATAGATGTTAGCAATGTGTTTGACCTCAGATGCAAATACTTGTGCCTTAGGGTAGTGCATCATGCATCCTGAGTTTGTTTGCAATCAATCAATCAATCATGTAAGCCCTCTATGGAGGTGGGGATGGTGTATTTCTCAGAGCAGATTGCATCATCCTGTCATTTTCAAAAGTCCTCTGCAGAGGCGGGGAGCAGTTCTGTGACTAACTCAACCCTTAAGCATGTCTTCGGCAATTGTTGTGGCGAAGCACAATCGTCAGTGTGTGCCTGTAATGTGCCTGCGATGGTGTTGGACCTAGAAATAGGTACACTCTATTGCTTGTCTTCAAGTGTGTGTGTTTTGGCATGCTTGTTTTGTGTGGCATGTTTGTTGCCCAATATGCAGAGACCAGCACCCTCAGGTAGCACTTCCTGCATTTTTGGGAGGTTTTACATGTCTTGCGTGTGTGTTGCCCCATATAAACAAAGACCTGCACCTTAGGGTAGTGCATCCTGTATTATGGGAGGTTTGTTTACTTTCCAGTACTTGCATTTGCATTTCATATATATGAGAAAAAGAAAAGAAAAGATATCATTTTTATCTTCCATACATTAATGTGTCTTCTATGCATTGACTATCTGCTCCATGTTTTGCATGACTATAACTGTCTTCTCCATGTTTTGTGTGCCTGTTACTGTTTTCTATGTGATTGGCGCGTCTTCTCCATTCTTGGTGTGTTTGCTGTGTCTGTGACCTTACTTTAATGCATGTATTGGCCTTGTGTTTATACATACATTAAAGTGGGGGCTAAATGTAACATCAAAAAATGTTCCCTTCGGGGCTTTTCCCTCATAAGGTTTAGCTCCCGGGTCTTTAGTATGCATTTAGGACATTTTAGTTCATATTTTGGCATCCCGATGGAATGAGACCTAGGTTCCATGGCAAATTGGACCTAGGAGGACACCTTGAGCTATACCCTACCCAAAATAGGGGGGGAGGACTTGGGTGCCTGCGCCCTAGTCCTGCCCTATTTTGGGGCAGCCCCAATTTTCAGGTGTCTGTTTATGACTGTTAGTTGGTTCTTTTGCCGACACGATAAAGTTTGATTTTTAAAATCTTGGCAAGAATGCTTGTAGGTGCATATATAAGCATGTGTAGATATTAATTTGTAAACTAGATGATCATTGTGAACTTTAGGCATTCTCAAGGTGATTCAAGGCTTTCTATTGTGTTGCAAGAGCAGACTTGTATGTTTTATGTATTGATATTTACATATTTGAGCATCAATCTTCTCATGGCATGAAGAGCATCTTCCTCCATGAGAGCTTCACTACAAGGTGACATATCATTGTGTTTTTATCATTGATTCCTTTGGTTTTTGCCTCTACCTCACAAGGGCACACATTCTTTGTCTGACAACAGTGTTCAGAGACTTAAGTGTCCTCTGGGGCTTGATTGAGGGAAGCCTCTAAACACCACAAGCCCCAAACCAAGTCTTGTGATGGTAGGTTATAGGTGTCACATTTGGGAAAAGTGGAGTTGCAGGAAGGAGTGGCAGACATCAAGGATTCAGGATCTGAAGAAAAATCAGACAAAGGAGCACTTCCAGGACTAGGGTGCCCGCAACAATGTCCTCTGCAGACAGATTTCAGGAAACAGAAGTTACAAGGCTAATTAGTGTTGAAAGGATGTCCAGATTCCCCAAAAAAGTAGGTACCTTGGACTTGGGTGCCTGCACCAGTGTCCCTGACTATTCCTCCTTGGAACTCCGAAAACAAGTATTCTATGATTTGTTATTTTACTCCCGTCTGCAAGATCTTTTTTCGTCTTTCATCAATTTGTTGCCGTATTTTCATAATTAGGGTTTTAATGGTTAATTGGACATAGGAGAAGGAAAAATTGATAATTAATTCCCTAATCCAAGTTTCCCTTCATTTGTAAGTGACCTAGGGTATGATAGTGCTTGCCACTTGACCCTAGATCCTTCAATGTTAGGGTGAAAGGAGGATTCAAACATCTAAACAACAAAAGATTAACAAAATCCAAATTTACCCCAAATACTTTGAAAGTGCAGATGGAGTTTTTTCTTAAAACATTGTAGACATTTTTTGGGGTTTTGAGAACCTTTGAAATTATCGACAACAAATTTCTTTTCAAATACTAATGTTTATCTCTTGCTTCACTTCTTTGAGTTGAGGCCTTGAAAACTATTGAAAACCTTTTTGAGGTTTTTAGGGGTTGTGGAAACCATTGAAAATGATGAGAACTTCATAAAAATGTTAAAGTGCTTCATTAGTCAAGTTTTTAGGAGGTTATGAAAACATTAATAGAACCTGATAAGCCTTTTGAAATCTCGTTGGCGATTTATAAGGTTTCAAGAACTATGAAAAATGTCAACAAAGCCTTTGTAAAGAACTTTTTCAAGGTTTCTAGAGGTTTCAATAACCATAGAAAGTGCTGACAAGTTCTATGAGGGTTCTAAAGCCTCAACAAAGATTTAGAAAGACTTGGAAATTGAAAGCTTTGGAGTTTTAGCAACTTTACATGTCAAGACTCAATTGATAGAAGCTGAATTAAAAAGGTATAATATTGACCAAATTTTGAAAAAAAGTCAATTTTGATGGGAACATCGTACAAGAACAATACACACTCACATGAGGGTAAAATCAAAAGTTGCAATTATCTCTTGAATTCTTTGTTGTCGTGAAGGGATACTCATTGGACAAGGTTGTGATTGCAAATAACAAGGCGTACACAAAACCCCCCATGACACTTTATAAAATAGTGTGAGGACAAGAAAGACATAATATGATGTGCAAGAATTCCACAAAACACAAAAGACAATGGTGGCATTTTGTTTCAGTATGCTTACAAAAGTACATAAAAGATAGTTATACAATATCCAAAAAATGATTACGACATGCAATGATGAGATTCAACATTTCCCATTTTCCACAAAAGGTGCAATTATCCCTTGAATTCCTCATTGTTATAGGGAGACTTACCAGATTTAGAAGAGGGAGTGAATTGCTTATTTGATTTTAGCTTAAATTGGGAGGGATTTTCATGACCTGAAGATGATTCTATTTTAGATTGTTGTGAATTATGTGGAATTAAAGGTTTAATTGTCCTAGTTTTAGCCATTACATGACTATACAAAAATAAGACAATGGGCACTGAAATCATGCCTTACAACCCCCCATAATAGAATAATGATGAAAGTAGATCCCCTCTAGAAAATTACAAGGTGCACTTAGTACAAATTTTACAAGGACAAAGCCTAAATCAACTATTTATAACACAATGCTTTTACAAATTTCTAAAAAAGGCTTACTAAACTAAATTTCTACTATAACAAGCAAAATCCTTGTGACTTTTTAATAATTTTGAATGGTTTTTTTCTTGATTTTGATATCATGGGTAAAATTTACCGCCTATTGAAAAAGAAAATTGGAGCTTCAAACATTAATTATAGTTATAAAAATAAAATAAAAAAGGCTTACACCACTACATAGTGTTTAGAAAGAGCTTTCTAATGCCTATAAGAAGTCAAAGTTTTGACTCCTAGGCAAAAGTTACACCTCCAACTAAAAAAATTACTTCTTTAAAGTACAAAAAAACCCCAACACTATTGGGGTGGTTACAGGGTGGCTCTGCTTAGTTGTGCAGAGTGATGGTGGTGTAGGAGTGGTGGGTGGGTGGTGCAAAGGGCAACATGCCTAGAGCAAATCCCTATAATGGCATGGTAGTGGGTAGATGGCAGTGGCTGAGAAATGCACTACTCTTGGCAGTCTTCAAGTGGCAATAGAGTTGGGCACCATTCCTAGCATTGTTCAATGATTAGGGCCTTGCCCCTAATGGGACCACCTACCAAAGGATGCAAGCTTCAACCCTATGTAGAATGATAGCTGATGGTAGCATTGTGTAGGGATTGTACCCTACAAAACAAAAAAAACACTTTTTTAAATTAAAAAATATGTGTTATCCTACTAGATGTGCAAGCCTTACATAGAGATGATGTAGAGGCCAGGGAGCAGCAATGATGTAGGAACAATACAATGACCATATGATGGTATAGAAGTATGAATCTGTATAGATGGTATATATTTCCATACAACCATCAATGGAGTCCCTCCCAAAACCTATGTACAGTACTGTGAACAAAACCTATCAGGTTTACTATCGATCCATACAAATTTGGGCCTTCTAGATACAACAATGAGGTTGGTTTTTATCTAGGATGCATTGTATGAAAGTAGTTGACAAAAAATCTCCAAACAAGAGAAGAGGCTTGCAAATTTAGAGCTTTGATACCATGTTAGAGTCACCAAGAGACTCATTGGAGTTAAAAGATCACTATAAAACCAAATAACCTTCTACAAAAGAGATAAACAAAAAATACCTATAATGTTAATACTCATATAATGTATGTGTAAAATATATAAAATGCTCCTTTTATAAGTAGGACAAGGAGGAAGAAGGAAGGTAGGACTGAATGGCTAACTACCCTTCCAACGTGGTGATACACTTGGGACAAGTGTGAGGACACATGTAGTGCTCTCATGAGGTGAGACTAAAAAGAAAATGTCTCTAAGTGAGCTTACTTGTACTAGTGTGAATTGGTCTGACTAACTAGAAGATTAACTAGTTAGGAAATAACACTTTTCACACTAACACAAACCATTTAATTTTTGTCCTATCAATTTTCTCCTTCAAACCCCATGAACAAGAAAAGTTAGATTGGTAATTGATTATATAATAAATATTATAATTAATATAGAAATTAAATAAATAAAAATAATATATTTAATTCTAGATTTAATTGTTATATATGAATAGTGGGAAGATGGTGGATAGTGTCAAATCTATCAAATCAAACCCTCCTTTCACAATAACATTCGAAAACAAAAACTGAGCCAAGTCACTACAAATGAATGAGGACTCAACTACAGGTTTGTGTACTCAAGAATGATATGGAGAGATAGATTAGATTGAGAGATTTGTCAAACCCTAGATCGAATAAGCCTCAAAACCTAATTATAATGCAATCAGGTACAAAAAGATAGAATGCTACAGGAAACCATACATGAAGAGACTCAAGGATGATCAGAAACATGCCAGAAGTTAGATTTTCAAAAATGGAAACTTCACAGACTACGAGGTGGGCACCCAAGTCCAATTTAGGGTAGTGTTTCTATAGATCTAGAGCAGTGAGATATGTCAGATTGTATCTAGCTACAATGTTCAGGGTCAAGCCTATTGGGAGGAGTACAGGGTGGGTGTCCTAGTCCAAGAGAGAGGAATATCAATAACTTTCTTCCAGATTCCATATCCTTATCCTTCAAACTGTTTCTCTGCACCTGCACTTTTCCAACTCTTTTACCTGTAACCTGCAATCACAAAGAGAGGGGTTTGGGGGTTGTGGTGTTTAGGAGCTTGCCTTGGTCAAGCCTCGGAAGGACATTCAAGTCTTCCAACACCATTGTTAGATAGAGTGCATGCCCAAGGAGGAAAGAGGCTAAATCCAATGGTGAAATGAAATGATTGAAACACAAGTTGATGTCACCTTAGAGGTGAAGCCCTCATGGAGATGAAGATCCTTCAAATCATGAGGAGATGGATTGATGATGCCAAATCTGCAACAAACAAACACAATAACAACACAATTCTGCTCTACAACACAATGAACACCTTGAAATCCCTTAGCTCAATATCACAAGTTTGCATTATCCATCTAGTTGCAAAATGAAGTCATAACCTCACTTATATATGCTTTCCTGCTAACATTTGTAATTTAAATTGAAGAGGCCAACAGAGGGAAACCTTTTAAGAGGGTCCAAGCTAACACAGTTTAAATTTCTTCCTGTTAAGGGAAAGTTGGAGTAAACATGAATAATCAATATATCAATATCAATAATACCCAAAACTCAATGAAATATAGAAACAAAGAGATCAATCAAACAAAGAACTTCAAAAACCTTTGTAAACCTCAAAACTTCATGACTTCCATTGGTTGCCTGTCTCAATTGATCTTGCATATAAGAATAAGGCCCTCAAAGAGTTTACTTCCTTGCTATTCCAAGATTATCAATGGAGAATGGCTATGATAATGCTTTGTAATGAAGATGAGCTTCACAACAATGGTAGTGATATGGTAACAAGTTGATCGCAAGCAAAAGGAATGATGTGGGTGCCAAATGAGTGTTGTAATTCTTGCAAAGTAACAATATTGAAAGCTTGGATGATAGAAATGGAAGAAAAGGGTTCAATTTATAGACTTGAGAGAGAGAAGATCAATGGTATAGAAAAAATGAGAAGATCAATGGTATAGAACGGTTGAGGAATGTGCATGAATAGGAAGAAGACATGTGTCTTGCTATATTTTGCATGAGAGGAATTAATAAAATAGAAGAATGAGTTAACTGAAGAGATTAATCAATTAAAAGAATAGATCAATCAATTAAGAGAATAGAACTACAGAATGGAAATCACACGAGGATGAGAAGATATTTTAACTCAATTAAATATTTAGAATATTTAATTGCATGTGCACAAGGATCGAATTATATTCAAAGATAACTCAATTTAGAAGAAATGGACAACTTAAACAAATATTTGATTTATTTAAATTTAGGGAAGATATTATTGGAAGAAACAATTAAATAATTGCTATTATTTAATTTAGAATGAGTTTTGGAAGAACTAACTAAATAATTGGTATTATTTAATTTGTTAGAGGAATTAGAAGAATTTAGGAATTTTAATTAAATAAATTGATTTTATTTAATTGTTGGGAGAATATGAATCAAATAATTAAATTTATTTATTTATTGATAGAGGAATTAGACTTAAATAAATATTAAGAATATTTATTTGGGTAGAGTCGTGTCATTTTTAGGTGTATACATTTTACCCCTCTTTGATGTGATGTTTGAGATGATGAGATTTGTGTTGAGTAACATCATTTCAAAGAAGATAAGGCATGGATAGAAGAAAAAGATGATATTGTTAAGATAGGATGAGGATGCCCCCTCGGGAGATTGGACGGGGAGAGAGTTTCGAGGGTGTGAGACAGACAATCTCATGATGAAGAAGGTGGAAGAACAAGTTAGGCTTGAAGAAAATTTGTTGAAGAAAGAGCCGAATGAAATTTGATGCGAGATAAAAGGATAACACACACAAGCAAGCAAGCAAGTATGCACAAATGATACAAGAACAAACAAGGTATTTCCCCTATCAAGCAGTAAACCAATGATATATGACAATGTTGTCATGGCGGAGAACGATATATCCCTAGACCAACACGGCAGGCGTGTTGTCATGGCAGGGAACGATGGATCCCTAGAGCAAACACGAAGGATAGTGTTTGGTTTTAGGAAATGAATCATGTCATGTAAGATGCGTGTGTTGGTCTGATTTCGACAATGTTACATCCTGTATAAGACAATTGATTGATTACTTGATCGAGTTGGTTTACTACCAGACAAGGATCAAGACCACTAATTGTGATTGGATCATTTGACAAGATTGACTTGACTTGATTTGATGCAGAGCCAAACACCCTAGCCTGCATTACCCCTTGTATGTCTACATTTTACTTAACATACGTTCTCCATTGTATACACTTGCACCTCTTGCCTATCGGCAAGACTATACACCATCGGCTTCTTCTCCAAACCTTATTCTGATACACAGATCACCCCAAAGTCCCTTTGACTCGTCATCCCCCTGACTTCACCTGTCGGCTGGACTTCTTCCATCGTCCACCTTGTAATCTGTTAGACCGATACCATATCTCTTCCCGATGTTCCTTTACTCCACGCGACCATCAGTATAACACTTACCATCGGCAGTCTCTAGAAATCTCTAACCGATACTCCAATGCAACCAACTAATACATGCGTAGCATGACCCACTACTGCTGGTGACCTGAATGTATCTGCCACCCTTACCATTATACCAAACACTTGTACATGCTTCCGTTGACCTGCGACCACCGATCTCCCTCACCGTCATTGTCAGTTAGTACTTGTACCTAATACAATGTATGAACGCAATGTATATGTTCGATATACATTCAGAAGATGCATTTGGAACATACATTTAGAGAGTTTGACCATTGACCCTCCTTGTATCTGAACCCGATGTACATTCACAACATGCAATTCAAATATGCATTTGATGGGTTTGACTGAATCACTGACTCCCTTGTATGCCGATTGGAAGCTTCAAGTTTCTCTCTCCCTTGTATCTTAACTCAATGCATAACCACAATGTATGTTCACTACATACAACCATGATAACCATTTGTGAGATACACATGACATACAACTGTGATATATACACAGGATGTATATTTGGCATACAATTGTAATATACACACAAATTGTATATATGATGAAACAATGCGAATCTTGCACTGATTTGATCCACTGTAAACCCAGTAACTTCACAACTGCACATATCTATTCCTCCGCCAATCTAACACAAATCTTTCACCCTGCCAAGCTAGCACATGACAATGCTAGGATCTTTCAATGCATACTGTACGCGATCCTGCAAATATGAACACAAACAAAATAGAAAACAAAATGAAAACACAAATCGATATGTACAGCCATTCCACTGATTTCGAAGAAATCTAACCGGTGGAATGGATTAAGAATCCATCTTGACCACAAAACAAGAAAATTGATTGCACAGAGAAAACTAAGGAATTGAAAGACAGAAAGATGTACAATACAAAATTTTATTAGGCCTTTCAGAATGTGTATACAGATGCTTTGTTTCTCAAATACAATCACACTATTCTCTAATCCGATCTCAACTGAACTGAACTCAACTCAACTACAACTCAACTGCTCTACTACTCTATTGATTACATTCGATGATCTTGGGGTATTTATCTACTTGCTCTCAGTAGTACTAAATTGACTCCAAGCGGCTGAGAGATTAATCCAAGCGGCTGGGAGATCTAACAACCTCCAACTGCCTAACAACCTTTGGGATTACAGATCGACAAGTGTCCTTGGGACTTACAACATAAACTAGATACAAACTAAAATGACATGCATTGGTCAAACATACCTTATTACATTGAATGGTCTTTTAGGACCTTATTGGAAACATCAAAATGAAAATTAAATAGTTAAATGCCTCATGGAGGCCACCTTGTGTTAGGTGCTCCTGCACCATGATTGGTATGGATTAAGGACGGACTTGCATTTGGATCATTGCTTGGATTGACAACTAGAACTGTTGACGAGAGATACAATGATAGATGGAAAGTTGATTTGATAGAAGAATGACTCGACAGAAGGAATCACAAGATTTTACTTGTAAACATTAATACTCTACGGTTTAGATCTTTATTTGCATGGGATACGGTATAGATGCTTTATGGATGTGAATGGATGTGAGTGGTTTTGAATGCTTTTACCATCTTGATAGTGCAAGTATTTTGAAGTGCTTATTTCATCATTAGGCATTTTTTTTTTTGTGTTTTTGAAATGTTGTAAGAAAATACAAGCATCTAGGTATAATTAAACTGAGATGACCTGAGCATCGCTTACATGGATTTTGACTTAGCAAGTTAATACAAGCATCTAGGTATAATTGAACCGAGATGACCTAAGTATTCCTTGCGTATCAACAGACAAGGATTGTCCCCTTTTGTGTTAGACCTTTGATGTCCTTGATCTTTTTCTGATCATGTCTTTAGACAAGGCATCACATTACTAAAGTTTAATCCACAAACAACAAACAAAAGAAAAATAATCATGCTCCCATCATAGCATCTCTAGCTTTTGGCATCCTTGAGTAGCATAGAAAGATATGATAACAAAGATCAAGACACTGTAACCTAACCTGATCATAACCACAAAACATTTTTGCATTTTGATGTATTTATTTCTTGCCATAATTTAGGTAAAATCATTTAGAGTGCTTTAGGTACTTGCTTGTTTTGCTTTGGATAGGTTGATACTTTGTGTCAAAATTTCTTCTTGAAAGTGGGTTTTGCTTGCACTTGCTTGCCTTGTGAGAGGTTTCCATAATCCTTACTGGTGAGATAGACCCTAAGGGACTGACCCAATGCCTCAAAGGCCCATTGTTAAATCGCCTTGCCTACGTGATGACGCAGAGGCAACGTAGTTCATGGTGAACCTTAATGGCCCTAAGACCTAGGCAATAGAAAGTGGTGCGGACTCAGATAGATAGAAGGACCAGATATGGGATGGATGGGTGAGTGGGAGCCTTGGGGGTACATTTGAGAAATGGCCTTGCCTACACGATAACGCAGAGGTAATGTAGTTCATGGACCTGGACCATGTGGACACCGACGACAGATGCTATGCTAGGCTGACACTGCAGATAGGATACTGGATAAGACCTTGGTAGATAAGGTGACAAAAGAGATAGAGTATCAAGCCATGATAGGTTATTGTTAGGTCTTTATTATGGAATAGATATGGATCGAATAGGACACGAGTGAAGGAAGAATGGACACAAGGTGATTGGTTTCCCAAAGATGGAGGAAGTGGTTTATCACAAGTAATGCCTGTTTACCAGATTTTCACCACTTGCTATTATTTGCATGAAAGCTAGAAGTACACATGATGCCTGTTTGCCAGGTTTTCACCAAAGGACAATTTTTTTGCCATTTTTCCATTTTTTGATTTTTTTTTTGTGTTTTATGCCCCCCTTACATTAGGGTTCTCTTAGGTATAGAACCGATGAAGATGAATACTATTGATTAGGTCATTGAATAGCTCACCTTTGATGTAGCCAACTGATATGCCCCTGATCCATAAGCAGCAACGATCACACAAGGCCCAAACCAATTGGGTTCAAACTTGCCTTTCTTTTCCCGGTCCTGTTGATTGTGGGGACTTTCCTTAAGTACTAGATCTCCAACCTTAAAGACTCTTGGATGGACTCTATGGTTATAGCTTCTTGACATCATTTGCTGATATGCCTTGAGATGATTCAAGGCTTTCTGTCTCCTTTCCTCTAGCAGCTCTAGCTCTTGCAATCTGGAAACTCTATATTCCTCATCAGTTATGAGACCTTTTAGCGACACCCTTAGAGATGGTAACTCAACCTTGATGGGTAGAATGGCTTCTGATCCATAGAAACGGCATAGGGAGTAGCACCTATGGGAGTGCATATACTGGTTCGATAGGCCCACAGAGTGGGATTGAGTTGGATGTGCCAATCACGACCATCATCGTTGACTGTCTTCTTGAGGAGTTTCAAGATTGTTTTGTTGGATGCTTCTACTTGGCCATTGGCTTGGGGGTAATAGGGTGTGGAGAAACGGTGTTGGATTTTGAATTTGTCACAAAGCTCTTATACATCCTAGTTCTTGAAAGGTCTTCCGTTATCTGTGATAATGGATGAGGGAATTCTATATCTGTAGATGAGGTAATTGAGGATGAATGAGGAAATCTATTTACCTGTGATGGTAGTGAGGGGAATGGCTTCAATCCACTTGGTAAAATATTCTATGGTGGTTATTATGAACTTGTGGCCATTGGATGAGGGAGGGTGAATTTTTCCCACAAGGTTGAGTCCCCATTGACAAAAGGGCCAAGGTGTCGTTAAAGGTCTCATCTCTTGAGCTGGTGCATGTATCAGGTTTCCATGTATCTGACATTGCTTGCACTTCTTCACAAACTGATATGAATTTGTTTCCATGTTTAGAAAATAATAACTCAAACGCATGAGTTTCTTAGCTAAGGAAGGACCACTAGAGTGTGTTCTACAAATTCTTTTGTGTACGTCTTGTAAGGAAGTTTGAGATTCTTCTCATTCTAAAAAATGGAGTAAAGTACCATCCAGACCACGTCAGTATAGGGTGTCAACAATAATGGTATAACGAGAGGTTTGGTGAATGAAGGTTCGACATTGGTTTGAAGACAAGTCAGGTGGGAGGGTGTTATCTATGAGGTAAGTGTAAATCTTACCATACCAAGGTGAATCAGATCTGACTAATAGGCATATGGAGTATGTTTCAGGAAGATCATAAGCTGGTTGCTGAATTGACTCCATCGAGAACTCGTACCATGACTCATTCTCGAGGATCTCGAGGAGCAAGGCAATGGTCACCATGGCATCTACCGCTTTGTTTTCAATGCGAGGTATCTACTCAAAGGAGATGATCACAAAGTACTCTTGAAAGTCATCGACCATGCGCTTGTATGGGATAAGCTTCTCATCTTTGGTTTGATAGTCGTCATTGACTTGGTTGATCACCAGTTGAGAGTCACCATAGACATGTAGCTCTTTGATTTTCCATTCTGTTGCCATTTTGAGACAAATGACCAAGGCCTCATACTCTGCTATATTGTTTGTGCATGGGAATAATAGATAATAAGTCTTAGGTATGGTGTCACCGTGAGGAGTGACCAACAAGATTCCTGCCCCCGATCCATGGTTTGTATAGGATCCATCAAAGTAGAGTTTCCATGAGTGTGTTGTGATATTGAATAAGGATTTATCTAGAAACTCAAATGTCGTTGGTGTGGTATCCTGTAATGGTGCTTCTGCTAGCTGATCAGCAATGATTTGTCCTTTGATAGCCTTTCTGTCTACATACTCAATGTCATATTCACTTGGGAGCATTACCCATTTGGCTAGGTGACCTGTTAGGGCTGCTTTGCTTAATAGGTACTTCAATGGATCTATCTTTGTAATAAGCTTGATTGGATGTGCTGGCATGTAATGTCGTAGTTTTTGGGAAGCAAAAACCACAGCAAGACATGATCTTTTTATTTGAGTGTATTGCAGTTCATAACCCACCAATGTATGACTGATGTAGTAAACATCTCTTTCTTTACCTTCGTAATCTTGTTGTGGTAGGAGGGCCCCAAGAGCTGCTGGCATAGTAGATATGTAAAGTAACAACATTTTTCCTTGGATAGGAGGCATCAAGATAGGTGGGTTCATAAGATATTCCTTCAGTTTGTCAAATGCCTCTTCACACTTCTCATCCCACCTAAATGGAATGTTCTTATTTAGGAGATGATTGACAGGTTGACACTTGTCTGCCAGTTGTGCTATGAACTGATGGATTGCTTATAGCTTGCCCTATAGAGACTGTAGTTGAGTGATACTCTTGGGTGGTGGCATTTCCATAATAGCCTTGACTTTGGTAGGGTCTACCTCTATTCCATTTGCTGATACAATAAAGCCTAAGAGCTTGCCCAAGGTGACTCCAAACACAAATTTCTTTGGGTTCAACCTGACCTTGAATTGTTCTAGTCTCTGAAAGACCTTCTCTAGCACATCTAGTGTGATTATCTTGTGAGTGACTTTGTAAGGATATCATCTACATAGTCTTCCATTGTGACATGCATCATATCATGGAATATAGTGGTCATAGCATGCTAATATGTGGCTCCTACATTCTATAGCCCAAATGGCATGACATTCCAGCAAAAAGTGCCCCATGGATAAGTGAAAGCTGTCTTATGTTGGTCTTCTAGTGCTATCCTAATTTGATTGTATCCAGAGAAGCCGTCCATGAGAGATAACATGGTGTGCCCTGCTGTTAAGCCGACTATGATATCTATATTTGGCAACGAAAAATCATCCTTGTGGCAAGCTTTGTTTAGATCTCTGAAATCATTGCATAGTCTAACTCAGCCATTAGGTTTGGATACTGGCACTATATTGGAGACCCACTCTAGATAGTCTATTGCTCTGATAAACCCTACATCCAATAGTTTCTTGGGTTCTTCTTTCACTAGTAGGGCAATGTGTGGATGCATCTTTCTAAGTTTCTGTTTGACTGGTTTCACTCCCGGATCTAGTGGAAGATGATGTAGAATCAAATCTAGATCTAATCTTGGCATATCTGCGTATGACCAAGAAAAGTTGACTTGCTTATTCTTGAAGAATGGTACAAACTTAGTCTTTTCTGGTGGAGTTAGAGACTTAGCAAAGTGAATGATCTTAGGCTATTCCTCTGTTCCAATGTTAACAGGTTTTGTAGGTTCCACAACAATCTGAGACTTCTCCTAGTGCATGTCATTGGGGAGAGTGTCAAGCCTTCCATCATTAGGTGCCACAGTTGGGTTTTCACCATCGAATGCATCCTTTCTTTTTACTAGTTTTGGATCTAATACTACCGCGGAGCAGTTTTCAGCATTAGATCCAGTTTTTATTTTGATATTTTTGCGACTGGAAGGCTTGGCACCCTCTCCAAAATAAGCCATGGTATTAAGTTCAATGGCAAAGCCAGCTTTATGATCTCTTGTAGGTAGGTGGTCCCTAAGTTCCATGTAGTCAATGTAGGCATCATCGTTTTGGAACATGTCTAGTTGCAGGGTTCCTTGTAGATCCCAGTTGATAAGTTCAAGATGCACAAGGGGGAGGGAGTCGGAGGATAGATCCGATTTGTTGATAGTTTGAATGGATATGCGAGGGGTATTGGTAGGGATAGGGTCTGGGATGGTACTTTCCTCCAAATTATTTATTGCGATAGAACTCAAACCTTCCTCAAAAGTCGTACTCTTAGGAATTGGTGAATCACCCTCTAATGGTCTATGAGTTAGTGTTTGTCCCTCACGGTAGAGGCTGTAAGTTTGATCAGTGTCAACTTCTTTGTCATCATAGGAGTACTCTATTAGCTCATCCCACTCATACTCATTGGAATCTGTGTCACTGTCCTCTTGAAGGTTGTGGATCATTTCCACAAGACAAGTATTTGTTTTTGCTTTGCCCTTATCTTTGTATCCTAGACCTTTTGTATTTCTTGCCAATGAGGATGAAGAAGATTGAATGGGTTCTATTATTCCTTCTTTTCTTAGGCCAATGGGACCTTGTCCTTCATAACTCATTCTATGTAAGAAGACTCACCTCACCCATAGATTTTTGTTGGGAGCTTAGGTGGTTCTTGTTGTGTGTTCTCTTCTTCTTTTGTGTAGAGCCATTGTAAGATATCTCTTTCCCCTGTTTCATCTGATAGGGTCCCCCATTTTACAAAGAGAGCTATAGGAGGTGTAGGAGGAGTAGATGGCTTTGGAAAATGTTTGGGTTGGCCAAAGGATCTAGGAGATAGAGGCATTTTGGCTAAGTTGAGGTTGTGCTCGATGGATTATTCCCCTACTCTTATTTCTTTGATGGTAATTTTCTGCTCTTTGGGCTTAGATGAGGAAACTTTAGAGGTAGAATCATGCTGTGGTGTAGGGGATGTAGATGCTCTATTATTGAGTATGATGTAATCAGGCTTTAAGCGGACAGAGTTGTAATGCTAAAAAGGGACGGGATCACCTTGAATGTTGACTTGTTTGCCATTATGAGGCAATTTTATGCATTGGTGGTAGGTAGAAGGCACAAATTTCATGGCATGAATCCATGGTCTACCTAGGAGAATATTGTAGGCTAGTTCCCTATCTAGGACTTGGCAAACAATGTCCTTTATCACCAGTCCCACTTGTATTGGCAACACCACTATTCCTTTAGTAGTCCTTTCTGTTGGCAAGAGACACTATGTGGCTTCATGAGTGTTTTCATTGATGGCAACAAAGTCTATCCCACACATCCACAACATATAGTATGTCTATACCGGAAGACAGATTGAAGAGTGTTTTGGTCCGGTGAACAAGAACAGAGCATGCAACAAGGTTTGACAATCAGGTCCGAATCTCTCAGATGGTGTAACTCAGTAAGTTGCAGACTTAGACAAGTCAAGAGTACCATGACTACTACATTCCAGAGATTGAGACTTTGGGGATGAATGAGTGAAAAGATATGAGCATCTAAGTGTTGGGTTCCTGATAGACAGAGTAGACTGAGGATGAATTGACCTGTAAAGCATCAGACTTTAATCAGATGAGAGATTGATGGTGATCAAGCTATTTGAGAGATCATACATGGTTGGATGACATGAATGATGAATTCTATGTCTATGTCTTTGATACACATCACATATTAAGCATGGATTCAGCCGACAGATTAATGTTTTGTAAATATCTTAAGTATTCTAATTGCCAACTAGAAAGATGTTGAAATCCTTGATGCAGATATATATACCAGATGGATTTTGGTATGAAGGTGTGTGTGTGTTGATGAAGTGTGCGAGGAAAGGCAGAGAGAAGTGTGGAAGCAGCAATACAAGTCCGGTTTGTGACAGAATAACAGCATTAGAGCAGAGGAAGAATGAAGTGCATTAGATTAGTATATTGAGCCTAACCGAAACTGAACCTTAGCATATGTGGATGCCTCTCATCAGTTCAAACACCTGGTTACTTTCTATATACCTTGTAGACAGTGAGTCTCTTGTAGGCAGTGTGCCTCTTGTGAGTAGTGTGCTCGGGCAGTGAGCCCTAATTGGCAAGTGCCATTTTGTACTTCTTATTCTTTTAATAGAGAATACAATCTTGGGCTAGTCACCCCGTGGTTTTTCCCTTAACAAGGTTTTCCACGTAAAAATCCTTGTGTTATGTGTGTTAATTTTATTTATGCTCTCATGGTTATATATGCTTATATGTTTTGATGCTGCACTAATTGTTAAAGGAGAAAAGAAAGTAAAGAAATTTAAGATATCTGATTCAGCCCCCCTCTCAGTTATCTGCCTTGTTTCCAACAATTGGTATCAGAGCTAAGTTCCTCCAAACAGAGCCTAACAGCTTGAGGAAGATCTGGGAATCTTAATGGATATGTATGGTATGAAGGAACAACTTCAGTCTACCCTAAATGATCTTGAGAAATCTCACTCTGAAGTCAAAAACTTGAGAGAAAGACTCAAACAAGCTGATGATTTCATAAATGGGCTAAAAGAAAAACTAAGTATCTCTCTGACAAAGAGAAAGGAACTACTTCAACAATTAGCAAGTCAAAGTGAAGCCAATGATACTAATGAAGATCTGAATGAGAAAAATAAGCTATGTGAGAAGCTATCAAAAGAGGTCATTATGGTAAGACATGAAATGGAATCAGGGGTTATGAGATTCACCCAAGAAATTGAAGAGAAAAGGAAAATTGAAGATAATCTAAAACAATCTCTCAAGGAGAAGTCAGAGGATTGCCACAAAATGGATAGAATAATTAGGCATCTGGAATATGATCTTGAAGAAGCTAGAGATAATGAAGAACAACTTGAGAATCAAATAGACACTTTCAAACAAGATCTTCAAACAACAAATGAATACAAAGAAAAATTCAAGATAAGCTCTACTCAACTTGAAGTTCTTCTTGAAAGCCAAAAGAGGGTAGATGACAAGCGTGGCTTGGGATAAGAGAAAGGTGAAAGCTTCAGATCTGGTCAGAAGAACTCTGGATCAGGAAATCCAAGGAATAGGCCTAGAAGACCTCTGGTACGGCAACCAAATGCCCAAAGATATCCATCCTTCAATGGATACTGCTACAGCTACAACAACTTCAGTTATAAAGCAACTCAGTGTAGAAGAAGAATGAATCAGACTAATTCATCCTTCTTCAGATAGTGTTTCAACTACAAAAGGTATGGTCACAAATCTCATGAATGCAAAAATATGCAAATAAACAATTCATTCAATGGTAGATGCTTTGCATGCAATAGAATGGGACATATGGCTAATCAATGTAGATCAAGAGGATATCTATCAAATATGCAAAGAAATGTTGTTTGCTACAATTGCAATAGATCCAGTCATATTGTCAAATTCTATAGAAGTAAGAATCAGGATAAAAAGGGTCTGGTGCATCATAATCAAAATCAAGATAAAGGAAAAGGAAAAGTGAATGTAGATGAAGTTCAAAGGGAGATGAACAAGATTTGGGTGAAGAAGAGTATAAAAAATGTTGGGGATGGATCCGCACCAGAATCTGGTGCTGATATTCCTTCCAGAAACTAAACAGATGAGCTCTGGCTCAGGGGGAGTCACAAAGGAAAATAAATTCCCCCAACCAATCAATTGGTGCCTAAATTTGCACATGGAATGTTGCAGATTAAAGGGCTCTCAGAGAAATATCCAAATAACCCTCAGTAAAAATATGAAAGATCTGCAAGGAGTTTTGAAGAGTTTGATCAGCCAAGATTGATCTGGTTTGACAGCCATCCGGTAAAGCAGGATCCTCATAGATAGATCCGGTATGATTCAAAAGTGAAATATCTTGATCTGCGGACTCATGGCATGATTGGAGGAAAGAAGATACATTGTCAATTATCATTGAAAATGATTCTAAGTGCATCTCAGTGGTTCGGAAAGATCTCTCTCAGAACAAGGTAACCAGATGACTTAAGTTGTGCATTTATTACAATAGGAAATTAGGGTTTGCGCATAGATAAAAGGGTTCTTTTATTCATCACTTGCACATTTGCATTTGAGAAGAAGAAAGGAAGAGCTCTGCAGCAAGATTGTCACAACCGTCTCAAATATCAATCGCAGAATCTGATTCAACCAACGATCTTTTCTGGCTCATATTGTGAACCCTAGAAGTGTAAAAAGGTATTTCCATTTATGAATCTCTCTCTCTGAATCTTTTACAAAGATTGCTACTCCAATGGTTGTTAAGATCACTGATAGGCCGTGCCTAAGGTTCAATAAACATCCCTACAAATCCCTAGAAGTTGATCTCTTAGGCACCTTTTCTAGCATCCGCATGGGGTTCTGCACGTAGAAGATGTTAGGGTATACATCCATGCTAATATTAAGGAATTTGGAGAATCAAAGTTGATGGATATCTACCATAAACAACTAATAGATGAAACTTTCAAATTCAAACCTCAATACAAGGCCATCTAGGATAAGCATTTTGGACATTGCATCCACTTTCCCTATTTTGTAGAAGATGAATGGGTCTGGTATGTTCTTAGCAGAATACATGACAACTTCATGTGGTTGTTGAAGCCCTTCAAGATAACAAAAGATGCAATCAGGGTAGTAACTAGATTGCACTCATCTGGTGGGTTGCCTGCACTCAAATCTGTCAAGAACCAGACAGTAAGTGAGGCTATGGATCAAAGTTTGACAAAAGAGCAATGATAATAGAAGATATCACAAATCCGGATATCAAATTTGCCTCTATGATAATTGGCTATAAAATATATCATTCCAGCAGGGAGAACTCTATGTCTAGAACTGTAATATATACTGCATATCAGATGCTAAGGGAAAATGCAGATTATGATCTATGCGAGCTTCTCCTGAACCAACTATTAGAAAACTTGCAAAAGATCAAGAAGGAAAAAAAGAACTCATTCAAGTATGGTGGTTTAATACTGTGTTCATTCTTTTACTATATGAATGAGCTACCCAGATCAAGTGGTTGGGTATGGCAAAATGACAAACTGGTTGCCATACAAATTAGAGACTATATGTATGGGCTTGGTGATGCCAAGGTTCAAAGTACAACTCTCTGGGGATACTTCAAAAACTTCCAAAGTTTGATGCAAGCCAGAGAAAGAATTCCTCAAACAATAGTTGAAAATATATAAGGATACAATATGCTTCATGGTAGACACTAATCAATGCCTATTGGAGGCAGTTGAGCCCAGAACAGTTTGGATTATGCCAATGGGATATGAGGTAGATGAGAAAATCTAGGAGCTGCATGTCCAACACTTGCTAATTCAGCCTAAGGACCCTGAGGCAGAAAGGTTTGGAACCTTTCAAGAATTAAGAGTGAAAATACATGTTGAACTAAGACAACCAGAGATGAAAAGAAAAGTGAGAAGTGAAGTAGAGGAAGTTGCCAAAAGATATGGCATATCAAAGGAGGCAGTTGATGCAAACAGAGAAAAAATAGAAAGAGCTGAGAAAGAGAAACAAGAAGTAGAAAAAGAAAGTGTTCCGGTACAAGACTCCTCCCAGACTAGATCCTCCAAGAGCTCTGCACCTGCCACTTCTAAGAGCTCAAGAGCCTCAAAACCGGAAGCCAAGACATCCAGAAAGGGAGAGAAGAGAATGAAGACAAAGGCCACAAGGTCATACATAAGCCAAAAGGATGATGAAGAAACAAAGTCTGATGAGGAAGTTAAGAAAATGAGGAAGAAGAAGAAAACATCAGGGGAATCCTCTGCCGGTACAAACAAAGAAGAAGAGGTAGAAGAATTTGTTGAAAGGCCTACTCTCTATTGATGATATCATCAAGGCAATCACAGTGGATGGGAACCTACAACCAATCACTGAATTTTATGATGATTATAGTGATACTGACAAAAGAATTTTGGAGGAAACTACAGTTAACTACCTAAACATTTATAATAAAGCATTCATTGAAATCATTTCTCTAATTCCCAAAAGTTTAGAGAAGGTACTTGAACTTAGAAAAGAGAATGCCAAGGAAAAGGATTTAGAGATCCAGGAATAGATTGCAATTCAACTCTATCCTTCCATTACTCCAAAAAAAATGACCATGATCTTTAAGGACTGCAAGGATGAGTTCCGGAGAAAAGCAATAATGAACAAACTCATGCTTGGAGAGACTAATCAGGTGGCAAAAGAAATAGAAGACATCCTCCGGAATGCCTTCAAGAAATTTAATCTTCCTATTATAGAGGACATAGATGAAGAACCTTCTACCATGGATGTCGAAGGATTAAGTGCATCAAAGGAAGAATCTACTGAGAAAATTATAGAAGGGCCAAAAGAGATGGATGAGGAGAAGACTAAGGACTTGGATTCCTCTGTTCTGGAAGAGGAAGTCTATGAAGAAGTTAACATCTCTCTTTCGGATCCCCCTGTAGACACTGGAACTGAAGGAGAAGGAAGAAAAAAGGAGAAATTTAGTCAAGAAGAAGAGGTAAAGGGAAGAAGATCAAATAAAGAAGATCCCAGATGATAGTTCTGAGGTAGCAAAAGGAAAGAAGACTCATTCTCTGGCAAGAGATACTACTGAGGCAGTAAAGAGCTTCTTGAACAAAGAAATATTAGAGATAGATGAATTGGAATTATTTCAAGTACCACTAAATTTTGATTCCCTCTCTCCGGTCCAGACAATGAAGATAGCATCTTTTGCCCAAGCTAAAGCAAAAGAGAAGCTTCTGAAGTCTCACATGGAAGACTATGAGATGATAGAGATTACATCCGGGATGCTAGAGAAGATCATGCCATCCTTCCAAAAGGATCTTTCAGCCTCTCCATCTGGTAATTTGAAATCTCTGGTTAATTCTGTTAGCACCCATTTTGATTCTTTGGAGAAATCAGCATAAGAGAAAGTCTGGAAAGAATTTTTGGGAAAGAGATTCACTAAATTGTAGGGACACATAACTAATGACAGGAGGACCCTGGATATTGGCATAAAGAGCCTAGAAAATGCTCTTAAAGATGGTGGAGAAATATATAAATTTTGTCTATCCTGGTCTAAAGTGACAGAGGATATTGAAAAGAAGGTAAAAGAACAAGATAAAAGAACAAGAAGATAAACTGTCAAGTTTATCTCAGAATTTTGATCCCCTCACCACATCTATAATGAATCAAGATTTCCAAGCCATCACCATTATAAATGAAATAAAGAGGCTTGAAAAGGAGATGAAGAATATAATAAGTAGGATGAGTGAACTAAGAGGGATAATTATCCCCAAGTTAGAGGCCATGCATGAGACCTTAATTGATGCTCAAACCATAGCCCGAACTAGTGATCTGACAGACTTAAGAAGGGGAGAAGCTATTACATTTTTGTTGAGTGGCCACATTTCAATTTTGGACAGGATGAAGCAGAGTTGGGCGATAGAAGTTGTACAGTTGAAGACCACCTTTGTGGATATACTTAAGTATATGTAAGTATAACATGTATATATACTTATGCGGCTATGTACAAGTTAATTTTTGCAAATTTTGGTGTATAGATTCCACCCTTTACCCTTGATGTCAAAGGGGGAGTGAGGAGTAGTGAAAAATGTGGAATCTAGCTAAGGGGGAGCTCCAGTAAAACAATACACAAGATAGAGCATCAGCCAAAGGGGAGTTTGCTACGACACTTAGTCATTTTTCACTACGTGTTGCCATCAATGCCAAAGGGGGAGATTGTTGGCAAGAGACATTGTGTGGCTTCATGAGTGTTGTCATTGATGGAAACAAAGTCTATCCCACACATCCACAACATATAGTATGTCTATACCGGAAGACAAATTGAAGAGTGTTTTGGTCTGGTGAACAAGAATAGAGCATGCCGCAAGGTCTGACAATTAGGTTCGGATCTCTCAGATGGTGTAACTCAGTAAGTTGTGGACTTGGACAAGTCAAGAGGAGTACCATGACTACTACATTCAATAGATTGAGCCTCCGATGATGAATGAGTGAAAAGATATGAGCATCTAAGTGTTGGGTTCCTGACAGGTAGAGTAGACTGAGGAAGAACTGACCGACAGAGCATCAGACTTTAATCTGGATGAGAAACTAATGGTGATCAAGCTATTTGAGAGATCATACATGGTTGGCTAACATGAATGATGACTTCTATGTCTATGTATTTGATACACATCACATATTAAGCATGGATTCAATCGACAGATCAATATTTTGTAAATATCTTAAGTATTCCAATTGCCGACTAGAAAGATGTTGAAATCCTTGATGTAGATATATATACCAGATGGGTTTTGGTATGAATGTGTATGTGTGTTGATAAAGTGTGCGAGGAAAGGCAGAGAGAAGTGTGGAAGCAGTAATACAAGTCTGGTATGTGACAGAACAACAACATTAGAGCAGAGGAAGAATGAAGTGCATTAGATCAGTATATTGAGCCTAATTGGAACTGAACCTCAGGATATGTGGATGCCTCTCATCAGTTCAAACACCTGGTTAATTTCTATATACCTTGTAGATAGTGAGTCTCTTGTAGGCAGTGTGCCTCTTGTGAGCAGTGTGCTCAGGCAGTGAGCCCTAATTGGCAAGTGCCATTTTGTACTTCTTATTCTTTTAATAAAGAATACAATCTTGGGTTAGTCACCCCGTGGTTTTTCCCTTAACAGGGTTTTCCACGTAAAAATCCTTGTGTTATGTGTGTTGATTTTATTTCTACTCTCATGGTTATATATGCTTATATGTTTTGATGTTGCACTAATTGTTAAAGGAGAAATGAAAGTAAAGAAATTTAAGATAACTGATTCACCCCCCCTCTCAGTTATCTGCCTTATTTCCAACACTTTCCTCTTCATCATAGGATTTAATAGTGATCTTTTTCCTTGGATCCATTGCATTTTTAGAGAACCCCAATGTAAGGACTAACTTGAGAGTGCAAATATTTAAACTGGCTCCTCCATCAATGAGAACCCTTTTGATACAGTGTTTATAGATGAAGGCGATGATATGAAAGCGGGTGTTATGAGGTTGAGACACTGAGAGCTCATCTTGTTCAGTAAATGATATGGTGCTAGAGGAGGTTAGATTTCCAACCATGGCTTGCAACTTCTCTTGGGCTAGGTTTGTGGGCACAATCATTTCCACTAGGGCTTTATCTAGAATCTCTTTGTGGGAAGGAGACAGACGCAACAACTCTAAGATAGAAATGTGGGCAGGAGTTTTTTGAAGTTGGTCTATGACACTTTATTGATGGGAGTTGGACTGAGAAGGTGACAACCTTGGAGGGAGGGTATTCAATGTGACCTTACCATTGCGGGTGATGATGTTGCAATCAGTTTTGTTGGGTTCTGATTGTTGATTGGACGTGACCACATTGATTTGTGGGATGTGCTCTGATATGCAATTGATGGTATAATCGAATGGCACACTTGCATAATTAGCATTATTATTCCCATTATTCTAATTTTGCCTGTTGTGGTTGTTATTGTTGTTTTTGTTATTGTTGTTGTATGGCCTATCATGATTGAGAAGTAGATCCTTGTATGCCACATGCATCTCATTAGAGGTATGTTGTTGAGCACCTCCTTGGTTTTGATCAAGTATGTCTTGGATGACATGTTTGAGATAGATACAATTGTTGGTTGTATGTCCTCTTCATCTATGATACTCACAGAAATCAGTGTCTTTCTAATAGTGAGGTTTTATTTGAGGTTCATAGTCACTAGTTGGTGGTAGAGTGATCTCATTGTTGGCCAATAGCTTCCTTAATGCAGATTCTTGGGACTCCCCCAGCAGTGTGAACTTTTGCTTAGGATTTGAGTTGTACGATGACTTTGACTCCCGAGAGAATGTTTTGTTGGGTGCAACATTGCTTACCTCTCCTTTGAGAGTGTAGATTGGTTGTTGTTTGGGAGCTACCACTTTGGCATCAACTACTCCATCATTGACAACATCTTTATTCTTGGTCCAAAACTTTGATTTGTCAGTCATGTAGTTTGAGTTAGGTGTCTCCTTGTACAACTTGATTTACCCTTTAGTGATCATGGCTTTCTCAATGACTAATCCCATTTCAATGACCTTTGAAAATGAGGTAGGGCACTGAATTTGGATTTGATAGCTTAGATCAAAGTTAAGGTTGTGGACAAACATCTCCATCAATTGCTTCTCAGGTACATCATATGAGCATTTGCTCACTAGTTGTCTCCACCTTTGTAAGAAGGAGGTGAATGATTCACCACTCTTTTGTTTGGTATTGCATAGATCAAGCATGGAGACTTTGTGTTCAATATTATATGAGAAGTGCGTGATAAATTTGTTTACTAACTCATCAAATGTCTTGATACCTGGTGGAAGTCGTGAGAACCACTCCATGGCTTGACTACCTAGAGATCTAGGGAATAGTCTCATTAAGAAAGTTTCATTGTGAGCTACTTCCATGCATGTGGCAGTAAATTCCCTAATGTGATCTCTTGGGTCTCCTTTCCCTTTGTACTTATGAAATTTGGGAACTTCGAACCAAAAGGGAAAGGGCACCATGTTCAAACTTTTATCAAAGGGGTATGGTACAATGTCTTCCAAAGAGTAAGTTTTAGTACTTGTTCCCATTTTGAGATCCGTCATTTGTTGCGTTAGGCCCTCAATTTGTTTCCTCATTTCTTCCATGGGCACGTTAGGATCTGTGACTTTCTTTCCTTTATCTTCATCAGTGTGGTTTTCAGGAGTTTCCTCTACAGTCTCTTTCAGTTTGTTGAGATCGAAGTCAGTGGGGAGCTTAAGTCCCAGATTTGCAAGATGAATAAAGTACTTGTGAAGGTCCTCATGAAGCACTTTTTCTAGCAAGCATTGGAATTTCTAATCTTGGAGGTGTCCTTGATACTCTTCATGAGAGATTTCCTCATCACTATCGTGAGGGGTGACAATGCAGTTGGATGATCCGGCCATTTCAATTTGTCTTTTGTACTGAGCTCTAGTTAAAACCATGCAAGGTGATGTAGGACACAATGGGATGAAACTAGAGATTTTGGTGAGATGCTGATGGAGACTGTTGAGAATAGGATATCTGTGATGAGATTTGGACAAGGGACTCTTTCAATCAATGATACCAAGTAAAATGGCCGATACAAGATGATAGCCACAAGTAAGGGTACTCGATACCTATCTTACTGTGTAGAGACTAGTCATGCACCAAGACCACTAGCGAAGTTCTATGACTTACTAGGGTTACTTGAATCCGAAATGATCTCAAAAAGGTCTTGCACTAATCTGAAATAGGGTACTTTGACTTTGCACTAGGGAGACCTGATAGAAGGTGGATGCGACGACTGACAAAAGAGAGAGTTTGACACAAAATGGATGAAAAAGTGACTGCAAGGTAAGACCTAATCTCAGAACTTAGAACTAGGCTAAAATGGGTACCTAGAAATGGTAAAATTTTCCTCTCAAAGTATGGGGAAATACTCACTGTTATGCATGTGCATGAATCGATGAGCAATAGAAAAGGATAAATGCACAGAAAGTCAACACAGATACACAGTACTGGTAAAAATTAGATACATAGTAACAGGTGATATAAGCGCAACACGTCGGTACAAATACGCAGCAAGTCGAAACAGATGCGCAACAGAAAATGATAAAAGTGCAGCTCTGGTTTTTTTAAATTATTTGGCAAATTTTCTGATGTTTTTGGTTTCTTTTGTTGCAAGATGGTCTCGTTTGACCTGATTTTCCATAAATATGGCAAGAAGACACAACAAACACAAAGAATGTTTTCATGGTTTTTTATTTTTTTGTGATTTTTTGATTCTTTTTGACTAAAAGAAAGCAAGTACAATCCTAGGCTTCAAAGGACAATATATACTGAATTCTCACTATCTCTAGTGAAGCATCTTTGAGAGGTGATAATCACCCTTCCCTGCATTGGCTTATAGGGGTTTTTAGCCACTAAAACCATGGATGATTAATAAGTGCAACCGTTCGAGTGGTTATACATGCGGTAGCACTACTCTCTGTTATGGAGTCTCCTAGCCTACAAGGGTTGTGCCTTGGAGGGTTTTGGGCGAGGTTGGCTATTGGTATAACACAACTTCACTTGTTCTTTGAAGCTTTTGCTCCAAACACAATTTATTTATAGTGGCTTGGTATAGCTTGGCTTTAGCTTGTTACCACTTAGGGTCGTTCCTACTTGGATGAACAGTATCCAAGAGCAGGCCCTTCTAAAGGTTAAACACATGTGAAAATGATATGTCTGGCATTTTGGTCACCTAAGATAGGGGAGAGCATAGGCCTGGTATCATTCCTAAAACACAAAAGATAGTGGTTCTTTTCCCCTAGTTAAAAAGAAAAAGACTAAATGAGCTATCTACTTGGGCAAGCACAAAAATTTGTTAACTTTGAAGTGATAACAAGATAGCAATGGTTCAATTTTACTAAGGTAGTAATGATTTGTTAACTTTGAAGTGATAACAAGATAGCAATGGTTCAGTTTTACCTAGATAGCAATGTGTCTAACTTTGAAAGATAGCAATATAGCAATGATTCAATGATATGCAAGATAGCAATGATTCAGTTACCATCCTCCTAGTTAAGACTACGTGAGATTTGCATGAGCATCCACTTACTTTCCTTTTAGAAATTGAAGTGTGAGTTAACAAGTGTAGCTATATGATTCTAAACCAGTACCTAGCCTACAAAATAGATCCAAGAGTGTTCCTGCAAGAAAGTGTTAGCATTAGCAAAAGATGCAAGAAAAACCCTAAGAATCACTGTCTAGATCAGATGCGCAGCTTCAGAGTCTGAATGTGCAAAAATAGAGCTCAGAAGCGCAAGAGTACAAATGCGCTAAGACAGAGGTCAAAAGCATAGGAATATAGAGTATATGCACAGAACTAGCAGATGCGTTGTATCAGATGTTATATGCGCTGAAACAGAGCCTGTATGCGCTGAAAGATTAGATGCGCTGAAACAGATAGCAGATGCATGTTAAGATGGGTCAAATGCATAGATTCCTCCTATGTACGGCTTCCTAACACACAAAAACTCAGTTTTTGGGTTAAATTGGGGCTAGGCCCCATGGTGGGTGCTAAAAATGTTAAGGAAAAATTAGAGTAAACATGCATTATCAATATATCAATATCAATAATACCTAAAACTCAATGATACATAAGGCACACTAGACACATAGGGAAGATCTCATGTCTTCTCTATACATGTATGTGTCTAGTGTGCCTTATGCATTTTATACATGTCTTGCATGTTTTCGATGGTTGCACATAGCGATGAGCTCCCTCCCCATCACTTAGATATATATATATATATATATATATATATATATATATATATATATATATATGTATGTATGTATGTATTTGCTTAATCATGTCTTCTCTCTATGTATACTTCATGTATTGTGTGACTGATCTCATGTCTTCTCTATGTCTTGCTTGCTTCTCAATGTCTCCCTTGTGTCTTGCATTTCTTCCATGTGTTTTCTAGTACCTACCTAAGATTGGGAGCTAGAAATAGTCCTCCAACCTTTGGGTATGCCTTAGATCTATGTGTTTAGCATGTTTGATGTGCTTCAACCATACTTTAATGCATGTATGGAATCGTAAGGCCATACATACATTAATGTGGGGGCTAAATGTTATGGAGTAAGAAGTATCCATATGCCTTTTTACCTCCTAGTTTAGCTCCTAGGTCCCTGTGTTTACACTTTTCAAGCTTAATACTCATCCTGGAGCAATTTCCCCTAAAACCCATGTCAAATGGGACTTAAGAGCCTATTCTAAGTGCTTAAACATGACAAAAATTGGCCTTGGAACTTGAGCACCTGCACCCAAGTCCAACCTAATTTGATAGGATGTGTATACGCCTAAAAATGACATGACTCTGCCCAAATAAATATTCTTAATATTTATTTAAGTCTAATTCCTCTATCAATAAATAAACAAATTTATTTATTTGATTCATATTCTCCCAACAATTAAATAAAATCAATTTATTTAATTAAAATTCCTAAATTCTTCTAATTTCTCTAACAAATTAAATAATACCAATTATTTAGTTAGTTCTTCCAAAACTCATTCTAAATTACATAATACCAATTATTTAATTGTTTCTTCCAATAATATCTTCCCTAAATTTAAATAAATCAAATATTTGTTTAAGTTGTCCATTGCTTCTAAATTGAGTTATCTCTAAATATAATTCAATCCTTGTGCACATGCAATTGAATATTCTAAATATTTAATTGAGTTAAAATATCTTCTCATCCTCATGCAATTTCCATTCTCTAGTTCCATTCTCTTAACTGATTGATCTATTCTTTTAATTAATTAATCTCTTCACTTAACTCATTCTTCTATTTTATTAATTCCTCTCATGCAAAATATAGCAAGACACATGTCTTCTTCCTATTCGTGCACATTCCTCAACCATTCTATACCGTTGATCTTCTCATTCTTTCTATACCGTTGATCTTCTCTCTCTCAAGTCTATAAATTGAACCTTGTTCTTCCATTTCTATCATCCAAACTTTTAGTATTGTTACTCTACAGGAATTACAGCACGCCTTTGGCACCCACATCATTCCTTTTGCTTGCAATCAACTTGTTACCATATCACTACCATTGTTGTGAAGCTCATCTTCATTACAAAGCATTATCATAGCCATTCTCTATTGACAATCTTGGAATAGCAAGGAAGTGCACTCTCTAAGGGCCTTATTCTTACATGCAAGATCGATTGAGATAGGCAACCAATGGAAGTCATGAAGCTTTGAGGTTTGCAAAGGTTTTTGAAGTTCTTTGTTTGATTGATCTCTTTGTTTCTATATTTCATTGAGTTTTGGGTATTATTGATATTGATATATTGATAATGCATGTTTACTTCAATTTTCCCTTAACATTTTTAGCACCCACCATGGGGCCTAGCCCCAATTTAACCCAAAAAATGAGTTTTTGTGTGTTAGGAAGCCATACATAGGAGGAATCTATGCATTTGACCCATCTTAACATGCATCTGCTGTCTGTTTCAGCGCATCTAATCTTTCAGCGCATATAGGCTCTGTTTCAGCACATATAACCTCTGATACAATGCATCTGCTAGTTTTGTGCATATACTCTATATTACCATGACAGTTGAGCTATGTTACCATGACCACCAAAGACATGCTTAAGGGTGAATGACTCAAGATTAAGCCCAACCTCCGAAGAGGACTTTGTATGAAAGCATGTGCACTAGCTCAAGAGATACACCATCCTGCCTTCCAAAAAAGGGATTTGTGTAAAAGGATGCACAATAGCTCAAGAGATATGCCATCCCACCTCGCGATGAGGGATTTCAACTATGATTTGTCAGTGTAAAAGTAATCAGATGGATACCATTATATATGCCCCCACCTTAAAGTGGTTGATACCACTTGCTGGCATCAAGCACATTAAGGTAGAGTGAAAACATGCAAGGGAACAAGAACTTTCACAAAGACCATGCCCCCAAAGGTGACATGTGCCATGATCTCCAAATGTTCCCACAAACACATCAATATGAATTTCTAAGATAATCGACAAGAGATAAGATTAGAACATCTTACTCTAAGAGAATAACCAAATCAAATCATGAAAGCTATGCATAAATCAGGTATTAGATCACATCAAGGACCAAGGCTACACTTGCAGTTTAGAATCGAGTAGAGTCATTGGGCTTATACTACAGATATTTCAGAACCAAGTGTAACAACAAGGTGAGATGCAAAACCATCCAAAGTGCATAGAGCAGATTGAGAGTATTGCAAAGGTTTGTTACGAAAGATATGATAACATGATAGATCACACAGAGTGATTCTACTAGTCAAGCATCAGATATATGTATGTAAAGATACCAAATAAAAATGAGATGAAGATGCCATAATAAAATGTCTTGGAATAGTAATGCATGATAATATCTTTTCATTTAACAAATACAACCAATATGAGAGACTTTTGTACACCACAACACTAGTTTGAGGAAATCGGGTTTTTGAAGCTTGTTAACAAGAACAAAAATTCACTAGTGTCCTTACAAATGGAGTGATTAAGAAGTAAAAAGTGCTACACAAAAGGTATTATAGACCACTTTTAGGATTTCTTGCAAATAAATGTTAGAGGTGTTAAATTGCTTATGTTGAAATACACATTGTGTAATTACAAACATGTGAAAATTTCAAAGTAAAGTATGAAATGATGCCAAATTTTCAAATGAGAAATGAAAATATACTTTAAATCATTGTTAGATCTCAATTTGAATATGTTTATGATGGCAGCAAAATCTGAAATAAGATTTTGACTACAAACCCTATCTTTTGGAATTACTAGGTTATATGAAAAATGTAACTTTTTAAGCAAACCCTTAGCAAATAAAATCTCCAAATGCAAGATTTGATATGAATTAATGATGAATTACTATAATAAGGCTCAGATTTGTTGCAAATATTAGAAAATTAAATCTTTTTATCATATGCAATACAAAATATGCAAAACTATGCCTTAATGCAAGCCTTAAATACTTGCTTTTTTGAAATTTTCAAATGTATGTAAGACTTTTCAATGCAAGATGATTAACATGACATGAATGAATGCAAGGAATAATTACAACATTCAGAAAGATGCAAACTTCTCACTATTCCAGGTTCACCAAAATGTTATATATGAAAAGTGGGAAGATGGTGGATAGTGTCAAGTCTATCAAATCAAACCCTCTTTTCACTATAACATTTGAGAACAAAAACCAAGCCATGTCACTACAGATGAATGAGGACTTAGCTACAGGTTTGTGTACTCAAGAATGATATGGAAAGATAGATTAGATTGAGAGATTTGTCAAACCCTAGATCGAATAAGCCTCATACCCTAATTATAATGCAATCAGATATAGACAAATAGAATGCTATAGAAAACCATACAGGAAGAGACTTAGGGATGATTAGAAACATACCAAAAGTTGGATTTTTGGAAACAGAAACTTTGAGGACTACAGGGCGGGTGCCTAAGTCTAATAGGGTAGTTTTTCTATAGATCTGGAGTAGTGAGATATGTCAAACTATATCCAGCTCCAATGTTCGGAGTCAAACCTATTGGGAGGACTACGAGGAGAGTGCCCTAGTCTGGGAGAGAGGAATATTGGTAACTTTATTTCAAATCTCAAATCCTTATCCTTCAAACTACTTCTTTGCACCTGCACTTTTCCAACTCCTATACTTGTAACCTATAGTCACAAAGAGAGGGGTTTGGGGGTTGTGGTGTTTAGGAGCTTGCCTCAGTCAAGCCTTGGAAGGACATTCAAGTCTTCCAACACCATTGTTAGATAGAGTGCATGCCTAAGGAGGGCAGAGGCCAAATCCAATGATGAAATGAAATGATTGAAACACAAGTTGATGTTACCTTAGAGGTGAAGCCCTCATGGAGATGAAGATCCTTCAAATCATGAGGAGATGGATTGGTGAAGCCAAATCTACAACAAACAAACACAATAACAACATAATTATGCTCTACAACACAATAAAGGCCTTGAAATCCCTTAGCTCAATATCACAAGTTCACATTATCCATCTAGGTGTAAAATGAAGTCATAACCTCACTTATATATGCTTTCCCACTAACATTCATAATTTAATTGAAGAGGCCGACAGTGGGAAGCCTTTTAAGAGGGCACAAGCTGACACACTTTAAATATCATCCTGACAAATTAGGCTAGACTTGGGCATGGGTACCCAAGTCCCAAGGCCAATTTTGGTCATGTTTAAGCACTTAGAATAGGCCCCTAAGTCCCATTTGACATGGGTTTTGGAGAAAATTGCTCCGGGATGAGTATTAAGCTTGCAAAGTGTAAACACGGGGACCTAGGAGCTAAACTAGGAGGTTAAAAGGCATAGGGATACTTTTTACTCCATAACATTAATAAATTATATAATTAATATCAAAATTAAATCAATAAAAATAAATATATTTAGCTCTAGATCTAATAAATATATTGTTGTGATAGATTTTAAAAATTAATATGTTGTAGTATTAGAAAATTAGGCTTTAATAGATGATTGCATTAGAACTAGAAAATTGACTAGAATTACTCTAGTTTAGATTCATGCCTATGAAGGTGAACTTAGTGTGTGAAGCTAAACCTCACTTACAAACATGATCTAACTAAAATATGATAATTAAAATTTTCTACCCTTGCTTTATTGTACCTTCTGTTTGAATGGGGTGGTGTCTATAAACACCATTTGGGAACTTTCTAAGTGAGGGTTGTAGACACCTAAAATCTATCCCTGCATTTTAACTAATTTCAATCACCAATCCACAATTACTTTAGCTCTAATTAATTAAATAAATTATTTAATTAATTAGGTTATTCCACTTCTACTCGCTAATTAAATAAATTTTATCTATTTATTTAATTAGTTTACCCTAACATTAGTTAATTAAATAAATCATTTTATTTAATTAACTAAGCTAATTCCATCTATCTCCTTCATCATTTAAAAAAAAATATTTGTTCTCCTCCATCAAATCCAAAAATCCACATCATCTATCCAAATGCAAATTAACTTTACATCTTGGCCATCCATTTAACCAATTCAATCCTAACCATTCATCTTCAACTACCTTCTATACAAAATGAATTCAATCTTCAATATTAGCCATCCGTTTAATCAAATTAATCCTAATCATCCATCTCCAACTACCAATATTTAAATAATAATTTTAAAATCTATATTACCTAATCCAAATTGAAATTAATCTTTAATCCTAGTCATTCAATTCCCAACTGCCATCTATCCAAACTCAAATCAACTTTGAATCTTGGCCATTCACTTAATCAACCTAATCCTAGCCTTCCATTCACCAACCACTAGCATTTAATTCCATCTCCCTCCCAAATTTAAATTAAAAAAAAATTCTCATTCAATCCAAGCCATTCATTTCAAATGAATCTTGTAGACACCTAAAAATGTCCAACATCTTTTCATTAGCATGTTATGCCCTAGGTACCCATGTCATCACCTAATTAGTTAAATAAATTTTATTTATTTGACTACCCCTTTCTATCCCATAATCCTATCTTCTATAATTAAATAATTATTTATTTATTTAATTATTCATGGCCATTAATTCTCTCTAGTTAAATAATTATTTTTAATTGTTTAATTAGTCACTTATTTATCTTCCTATAATTAAATAAATTTTTATTTATGTAATTATCTTTCCACATCACCTCCCATCACAATCCAAATTAATTAAATAAATTAAATATTTATTTAATTAATAAAATTTTGATAAAATCCTCTTGCTTTCTTTCTAAAATTGCAACTCATGTATATCTAATTAATTTATTTAATTAGATAATTCATCTCATCTTTTTAGGATTTATTTCCTTTAAAACAAAAAATCAATATCTTTCTATCTTTTTAAAAATCCTATCTTATCTTATTTCCTCTTTTTTCTAATAAAGCAAAAATCCAATCTTTATCGAATCTTATCAAATATTCATCCCTCCACAACCCTAATCATCCCTTGCCTATAAATATGGCCTCTCATAAGCCATTTGGTAATGCATTGAGTTTGATATCCTTACTCTGCCAAAATATTCTTCCATCATCTATCTATTTTCTGCCAATCTTCTCCATCTTTCTTCTTCTCATCAAATCTCCATCTCAACGTTATGTTGCATATCTAAGCAATCAACATCAACACAATCTTCATCAATCAAACAAACTTTCATTGATCATTCAAGAAAACTGAGGTATTCGAAAGGTTTTGGGTAAAAAGGTAATTGCATGTTTGTTTTATCTTTTGTATTTATCCAAATTTTTCGTATACAAATTTCAACCCTTCATTCCTCTCATCCCAACTCTATAAATCCTATTTAGGGGAAAATTAGATTTGTTAATGTTCTAGTGTTTTAGATGTTTAAATCCACCTCTCCACTATACATTCAAGGATCTAGGGTCAAGTGGTGAGCACTATCATACCCTAGGTCACTTACAAATGTAGGGAAACTTGGATTAGGTAATTTAATTATCAATTTTCCTTCTCTTATGCCCAATTGACCATTAAAACCCTAATTATGCAAATATGACAACAAATTGACGAATAACAGAAAAAGCTCTTGCAGACAAGAGTAAAATACCAAATCATAGAGTACCTATTTTCAGAGTTTCGAAGCAGAACAGTCAGGGACACTGGAGCGGGTGCCCAAGTCCAAGGTGCTAGTTTCTTCGTAGAATCTGGACCTCCTTCTGACACTAATCAACCCTGTAACTTCTATTTCCTAAAACTTAGATGCAGAGGACACTAGAGCAAGCACCCAAGTCCTGTAAGTGCTCCTATGTCCTACTTTTCTTATCCCAAATCCTTGATGCCTACCAATCCTTCCTGCAACTCCACTTTTCCCAAATATGACACCTATAACCTGTAATCACAAGACTTGGTTTGGGGGTTGTTGTGTTTAGAGGCTTGCCTCAGTCAAGCCTTGGAGGACACTTAAGTCTTTGAACACTGTTGTTAGATAGAGAGTGCATGCCCTTGTGAGGTAGAGGCAAAAACCAAAGGAATCAATGATGAAAACACAATGTAATATCACCTTGTAGTGAAGCTCTCATGGGAGGAAGATGCTCTTCATTCCATGAGGAAATTGATGCTCAAATCTACAAATATCAACACACAAAACACACAAGTCTGCTCTTACAAGACAATGAAAGCCTTGAATCACCTTGAGAATACAAGAGCTTGCTAGTAATCATCTAGTTTTCAAGTGAATGCCTAATCATGCTTATATATGCAACTACAAGCACTCCCGCCAAGATTTTAAAAATCAAAACTTACTGTGTCGGCAAAAGGACCAAATAAAGGTCATAAACTGACACTTAAATTTTGGGCCTAACCCAAAATAGGGCAGGACTAGGGCACAAGCACCCAAGTCCTCCCCCCTATTTTGGGTAGGGTTAAGGTCAAGGGGTCCTCCTAGGTCCACTTGCCATGAAACCTAGGCCTCATTCCATTGGGATGCCAAAATATGAACTAGGATGTCCTAAATGCATGTTAAAGACTCGAGAGCTAAACCTTATGAGGGAAAAGCCCCCAAGGGGACATTTTCTGATATTACATTTAGCCCCCACTTTAATGTATGTATAAACATGAGACCAATACATGCATTAAAGTAAGGTCACAACACACAACAAACACACCAAGCACGGAGAAGACATGCCAATCACATAGAAGATAGTAATAGGCACACAAAACATGGAGAAGACAGTTACAGTCATGCAAAACACAGAGAAGATAGTCAATGCATAGAAGACACATTAATGCATGGAAGACATAAATGATATCTTTTCTTTTCTTTTTCTCATATATATGAAATGTAGATGCAAGTACTGGAAAATAAACAAACCTCCCATAATACAGGATGCACTACCCTAAGGCGCAGGTCTTTGTATATATGAGGCAACACACACACAAGACACGCAAAACCTCCCAAAATGTAGGAAGCACTACTCAAGGGTGCTGGTCTCTGCATATGGGGCAATAAATACGCCATACAAAACAAGCATGCCAAAACACACACACTTGAGGACATAGAGAAAACACGGTAGACAAGCGATGGAGTGTACCTATTTCTAGGTCTAAAACCATCTTAGGCACATTATAGGCACACACTGATGATTGGGCTTTGCCAAAACAATCACCGAAAACACTCTTAAGGGTTGAGTTAGTCACATAACCGTTCCTTGCCTTCGCAGAGGACTTTTGAAAATGCAACCCCACCGGCATCACGGAGATGCCTTACGGTGAAAAGGAAGCATGGCATACCACCCCACCTGTGTCACAGAGACACCTTACAGTGAAAAGGAGGTATGAGCTCAAAAGTATACAAACCCACTCGCATCATGGAGATGCCTTACGGTGAAAAGGAGGTATACACAATAGATAGATTGATTGATTGCAAACAAACTCAGGATGCAGAAAGTACTCATCGTACTAGCCTACACCTAAGGACAAGCAAATTGCTAACATCTACAACAGATAGCTTACCTTATATATGCCCCTACCTTAAGGTGGTTGATATCATGCAATGATATCAAGTGCATTAAGGTAGGAATAAAACACACAAGGGAACACTGAATTTTACAAAGCCCATGCCCCTCGGAGGTGACATGTACTTCACGATCGCCAAATGTTCCCACAAACACATCCCTGCAAGAAACATGTTAGTGTCTACAACATCATGATAAACAACAACATCGATGCATATGATTAACCACACAAAGAGCCAAGGTTATACAACAAATTCAGAGTTTGAGGATAACCATAGGGATATATCACGAAGCTCTCCAAATCGAGTACCACCAAGGCTAGATTCAAAGGCAAACAAAGGTGTATAGAGAAGTAGTATTGTTAAGGTTTGTAAATGTGATAAAAACATCATTAAATTCACTACATGGAAAGCACAAGTGCTTCCACTAGCCCAGTGTTGGATAAAATATACAACCGCATCATCATATTAGGAACTAAGTCCATTTGTTGATTGCTCTTGAAAGGAACACTAGGTCTACATCAGTATAAATGTTTGTCATCATCCACCCACTAGATGGAAACACTAGAGGAAGAGAAACAATAAATAAGAGAGGAGAAACAAGTGTCTTAGGGACAATCACGTAGGAGGGTGCCCCCAGGTCACCAATCACGACGCTATGTCTGTAAGACACAACACAACGATAAAATTAGAGAGGCAATTTTAGAAGAATGATGATACAAATAGAAGAAGGTCACAACAGAGGCGGTCTCTTGGTATCTTGGACCTTACGGGAGAATTCAAGGTCATCCTAGGAGGCTTAAACAACACAACACATCATGGGGGAAGCACATCACAAGATAGATAAAGGGTTAGAAATACTTACCTATTAGGGTACCACCGTTAAGAACCTGCATATCTAGGATATCTATCATGCTGTTTTGATCTTGTTGAATTAAAATTAAGTGTAGGATGACGAGAGGCTTTCTTTTCTTTAAAAGGATTATAGCCAATGCCACTTGAGTAATGTGTTGAAGAAGATTCTATAGGTACTCAGATCCCTTATTGATTTACACCGCATCCCTTACCTTCATATTCACAATTGTTATAAAGGATTTTAAATCCTTGACCATAAAGGGATGTCATTTCCTTAGAAGAAGGTGAAGTCTCATAGATGTCATAATTTGTAGTGTAAGTGAGAGTATTATCTTTGTTTTCTACCTAGGAAGCTTTGTTTTTCTTAGGTGCTTCATAAGATTGCTTAGGTGATATTGATGCAACTTTTGATGTGTCGAGGCTATTAATTTTATATTCCCCTATACTGCAAGGATTAAAATCTAATGAACCCCAATCATCACCAACAAATGCATTCGATGGTTGAGAGTCTTTCACAACATTAGTCATTGATGGATCACCTCGCAAGTTGTTTAAGCTTATATGGTTGTGAACGGGTTTTTACTTTTCAATATGTAAACAATTATCTGGTTCAGGATCAGTATGAATAGTGTGAAGTTTACCTTTGAATATAAATTTAATTGAATGATGCAAAGTGGAAGGAACTGCCCCCAATGCATGAATCCAAGGTCTACCAAGAATCATGTTGTAAGATAAAGAACAAGGCATGACATGAATTAGGGTAGGCACAAGCACAAGTCTTACTTGTATAGGTAGAGTTATAGTGCCCATGAATTGTCGTCCAACATTATCAAAGACACGAATGCTAATGCCATTTGGTGTGATTTGTGATGTATTGACCTTGATTTTGTGTAGTAGGTCAATGCTACAAATGTTAAGAGACGATCCAGTGTCAATCATAACCCATTTTACCAATGTTTTGTTTATTGTGACAAGGATTATAAGTGGATCATATTGGTTTTGGACTTCAATTGACAGTAATTCATGTGGTTGAAAGATAATATCCATTTTTGTCACATGCATACTATCCAATATGACGGCTACATCATTAGGCTTAGCAGTCGGTTAGACAATCACCTTCTATAAAGCTTCTTGGAGCATTCCATGGTATGTAGGTGATGTTTGTATCAAATCCCAAAGAGAGATCTTAGCCTGAGTAGCACAAAGATGTTCAATAAGATCATACTCTTGACCACATTTATGAGTAAGAATAGGTGGTGGAGGGAGCATAGGTTGAGAACATGGAAGAGAGACAGGCACATACGGTGCTTGGTTACTTTGCTTTTTATTACGGGTGTTGTATGTGTGAGCAATCACATTGTGATGTGGTTGTTGTAACACATTTTGAACACCTTGAACCGTAATCACTAGCTTTAAGAAATAAGGTGCATTAGGTGGCCCTCGCACAACCATATTAGGAATAGTGCTACCAAGCCTATTAATAAGTATCAAATTAACACTGTTTCCCTCTTGATTGCACCCAACATCCATCCCTAAAGTATTTAATGTGAGAGACCTTTTCTCATCCACTAATGCTACATCTTGGCTAGGGAGAGCAATGGGATGAGAGGAAGGTACATCGTCATCATCACACTCTATGGCGGAAAAAGTCTTTTCACTCTCATCTTTCTCGTGAGTATTCCTAGAGTTGAATTTGGTTAAATATTCTAATATCAAAGGATGTTCACCCATGAGGATTAAAAATTGGTCAAAATCAAGATCTTTGATAAATGCATGCAAATATACCATTGAGAAATGATATGAAGGTGCCATTCCAATCTAAGATTAGATTTTGAAAAGCTTTTCCAACTTTATGCAAAAGTCAAATGCAAGACTATATGCAAAAAGTGACCGAAATGCTTGGCTTTTTGATACTTTTTCCAATGCAAATGAATGAAATAAAGGGTGCTGTAAGGATTTTGATCAAGGGAAGAAAGTTATATGTTTGATATCAGTCCAAAACAAAAATAATATCCTTCTCAACACACTCTTGATGCCAATCCAAGATAATGCCAAATCAAATTATGGTGAAAATATGTCAAAACAAGCACTTTTTTCACCAAAACTCAATGCAAAAGAGAAAAACAAAAGGTGTTGTGAGGAAAATGATGATGGAAATAAAATAATATTAGTAATAACAGCCACTTGATGCAAAAATACCCAACACAACACGCTTTTAGCACCACTTAAGGTAAAACCCTAGTGAAAATATAGCAAAAATAGGCTATTTTTCACGGTTTTTCAATTCCAAGACCTAGAAAAAGGGGTGTTGTAATGAATTTCAGGAGGTAAAGAAAATAATATAAATGATATCAGTTACCTCAATCCATAAAATTGATCACAACATGCTTGGAGTGCAAACCAGGTCAAACCCTAGGGAAAAAATAGCCAAAATGTGTAGTTTTTTGCAAAATTTTCACTACAAGAGCCCGATAAAAGGGTGTTGTGAAGATTTTTATGAGGGGAAGAAAATTATTACCTTGATAACAGAAAATTAGTGGAAAATATCCTTCACAACATGCCTATGGTGCAAGTTTATAGAGTCAATAAGGCCAAATTTACTGAAAATCATGGTTTTTGAAGCCCTAGGTTTGAGATCTTGGGACAAAATGCTATGTGAATGTTTTGAAGTATGATTTATGATGAAATTGAATTACTCTTAGATCTGAAAATTATTTTCAAGCTTGAACATGCAAAATGCCCATGCAAATTTAATGAAAATGCATCAAAATTGCTAGTTTTTGTTGAAATTTTCTTTGCCAAAATGCAAATATTTCAAATCTAAATACAAATTTAAACTAAAATGAAAGACTACAGCCAAATGTTAATTTTAATGAGCCTCTAAAATTACTTGAAAAATCTGAGAAAATATTTTGCCTACTAACCCTAGATTTTGGAATTACTAGGTTATACGAAAATTGTCAAAATTTCTACAAAAACCTAGCAGATTAATAATGAAAATGCAATGCAAATTTCTGAATTTTTAGATTTTTCTGTAGTTTATATCAGATATGATGCAAAAATTATAAATTAGGAAAATTTAGAAAGAAATGATGCAATTTAGTAAGCCAAACAATGCAATTTTTTTGTATTTTCCAAATTTTTCAATTTTTTGAATTTTTCTCAATGCAATAAAATGAATGAATGAAATCAATCCAAATTTGAAGACACACACTCAAAAAATTGTAATTTAAGTCAAAAAACATGGGTTCACCAAAATGTTTAGGGGAAAATTAGATTTGTTAATTTTCTATTGTTTTAGATGTTTAAATCCGCCTCTCCACTATACATTCAAGGATCTAGGGTTGAGTGGTGAGAAATATCATACCCTAGGTTGCTTACAAATGTAGGGAAATTTGGATTAGAGAATTTAATTATCAATTTTCCTTCTCTTATGCCCAACTAACCATTAAAACCCTAATTATGCAAATACAACAACAAATTGATGAATAAAGGAAAAAGCTCTTGCAGACAGGAGTAAAATACCAAATCACAGAGTACCTATTTTTGAGGTTTCAAAGTGAAATAGTTGGGGACACTGGAGTGGGCACCCAAGTCCAAGCTGCCAGTTTCTTTGTGGAATCCGGACCTCCTTCTGACACTGATTAGCCCTGCAACTTTTGTTTCCTAAAACTCAGATGCGGAGGACACTAGAGTGAGTGCCCAAGTCCTAGAAGTGCTCCTGTGTCCTCCTTTTCTTCAGATCCCAAATCCTTGATACTTGCCAATCCTTCCTACAACTCCACTTTTCCCAAATACAACACCTGTAACCGACAATCACAAGACTTGGTTTGGGGGTTGTGGTGTTTAGAGACTTGCCTCAGTCAAGCCCCAGAGGACACTTAAGTCTCTAAACACCATTGTTAGATAGAGAGTGTGTACCCTTGTGAGGTAGAGGCAAAAACCAAAGGAATCAATGATGAAAACACAATGTAATGTCACCTTGTAGTGAAGCTCTCATGGGAGGAAGATGCTCTTCATTCCATGAGGAAATTGATGCTCAAATCTGCAAATATCAACACACAAAACACACAAGTTTGGTCTTGCAACACAATGAAAGCCTTGAATCACCTTGAGAACACAATAGCTTTCTAGTAATCATCTAGTTTTCAAATGAATGCCTAAGCATACTTATATATGCAACTACAAGCACTCCTGCTAAGATTTCAAAAATCAAAACTTATCGTGTCAGCAAAAGGACCAAATAACAGTCATAAACTGACACTTAAATTTTGGGCCTGACCCAAAATAGGGCAGGACTAGGGTGTGGGTGCCCAAGTCCCCCCTATTTTGGGTAGGGTTAAGGTCAAGGGGTCCTCCTAGGTCCACTTTGCCATGAAATCTAGGCCTCATTCCATCGGGATGCCAAAATATGAACTAGGATGTCCTAAATGCATGCTAGAGACCTGGGAGCTAAACCTTATGAGGGAAAAGCCCCCAAGGGGACATTTTCCAACGTTACAAATCCATTTCAATCCCTCATCCAAAACATGAAGATTTTTTTGTATGTATATGTTTTCACATTGAGGACTCTAAAGAGCATCTCAACATTCAAGCACATAAAGAGTATCTAATCACCTAGGGTTTGCATTGTAGAAGTTTGTTTGATTTTGTGTTTTGAATTCACACTCCTTGTTTGCTTAATCAGAGGTAGTGGTAGGATTTGAAGTAGGATTTGATTTTGTTTGCGTTTCCTTGTTTGTCTCTTCATTTCCCCCATTACATTTTGGCAATGCTAGTATATAAAATAAAAATTTCTTTTTTGGTAATTTTAGTTTTTAGTCTTAAATAATTATTTTTTCTCAATCTTAAATGTTTTAATATACATATATATAATTTTAAAAAATATATAATATATAATTTTCAAAAAACAAGAAAAATCTAGTTTTTTTAAAATATAAATATATATATTGGAAGGCCTTATGACCTACGTAGGGTGGTAAAAATTTAAAATTACAAAATTTAAAATGTTGAAAAAAAAGAAATTAAAAAATAAAAATAAAAAATTTGAAAAGTCTACAGGCAGGGTATGCAGTACCTCATACCTTGCACTATGGCAAGTCAAGGTTTGTGCCTCCAAACATGTCAGGGTTTTTAAAAAGCCTTGCCAATTAGTCAATAAAACTAGCCACTTCACTTTTTCTCCACTGATGCCACTTCCCTTGACTCCTCCTTTGGTGCTCCCTCTGACAACTCCCTCACCTAGCCTCTGCCCGATGCCTCTCTACCTCTGCACCCATTTGTTGCCCACTCCTTTGTCCTCTCCTTTGCTTTGCTTTCCTTCTCCACCATTCTACCAATGTCTCCCCTTTGTATCACCCCCTACAACCTCATCCACCCTTTGACAACCTGCATCCCACCTAGGTGGTGCAAACCACCCTCCCTCAGCCCAGTTGTTGCCCCTCCTAGTTGGTTGCCACCCTGTCTCAACCCATCAGCCACCCAATCACCACCTAGTCATTTCCCATGGGTTTCTTGCTAGCCACCCAACCCCCTGAAAGCCCCCTCCACTACACTTTTTAACCAAGGAGGGCAATTTCAAACACCTTTTTCTTGGCCATATGGAGGCCTGTTTAAGAGCATTTTTTAAAAATAGGGTAGAGTTTCATGCTCTTCATAGTGGTATCATTGGTTTTTTCCTATGATTCATATTATTTCTAGAAATTACTTTTTCTCACTATTGTTCTTGTGTTTTCATAGTTTTTAGACCTTCAAAACTCCACAACTCTCACAAACAAACTCAAATTTGGGCGCATTTTTTTTAAGTTCATTTTTCCATGCTCTATACAGTGGTATCATTTTTAAATCTTTTTTAACTTTGATTTTGGGTGCAACCATCATCATCCTCATGAATCCTTGATTGTGAAACATTCTAACATTTGTTTTGTAGGCATTTTCTTGCTATTTTTTGTTGTTTATTAACCTTTTTCTTGTAGGTTTGCTAGTCCAAGATCCACACATATCCTACACTACTAACTCATGGTGATTGTGGGTTCGTTTGTAGAAGACAAAACTTGAAACCTCATCACATATATTTTTTTAATAAAGAATTAACCCCTTTGTTTATCACACTTATTTCGGTTTGTCTTGTGTGTTCATGGGGAAAGGTTGTGTATGCTCTCCTCTTACACCAAAAAGGTGATCTCAAGGATCAAAAGCACATTTTTTCCACTTGCATCTCTCAAAAGGGACTTGTGTATGCTCTTTCTATTGCAAGTATGGGCCTAATTGGTGTTGTGATTGATGTCAACATACTCCTGTTGCATTAATGATAAGGATTGGATAAGCTGTGTGCTGAGGATATTGAGAAAATTAGTCTCAATCAGGTATAGTGAAGAATAGTGATGACAGTAAGATAAAAGTCCAAGATAGGATGAGGATCAGAGGATATGGTTTAAAGGCTTTGTATATACGTGTCTTAAGGTGGTCCAGTAGAGATTTCAGAGGTCCACATGAAGATCTAAAGAAGTTGTGGTGGCTTAAGTAAAACCAATTCTGGTAGGTGTTCAGAGGTGACAGAGTGATACAGAAAGGTTCGGTGAGATCCAGAAATGCATTATCCTATTTTGCGGATTTGAGGGAGTGTTGAGGAAGTCTTTGTGAAGTGTCAACTCGATTGGTTCATGGTTTGAAGGTCTGCAAGCATCTATTCCTTTGTGACAGTGATGACAAACTGTGTTCTTGAGGTTCCAGATTAAGGAGAGAAGGATTTCAGTAAGAAGATGGAGTGTGGATGTTCTTGGTGATTCAGGCAAGCTTGTGGAGGTCTTTGGATCATGTCTAGTTCATGTTGGTGGTTCACATTGGATTTGGAGCTCGCAATTGAAGAATGACTTCCGCATGATGGTGTTCTTCATGAGACTAGCCGACCGGATGAGTTACACATCCTGCGGACGTTCTTGTAGTTGTTTGCCAACTTAGATGATTATTCCTAAGTCGATGTCTTGTATAAATAAGGGATTGTAAAGTTATTTCAAAGTGTGTGAAGAGGAGATGAGAGTGTGGTAGCGAGGAGAAGAGTGAAAGGCAGAGCAGAAGTATTAGGCTTAAATGGAACTGTTTCAAACATGGTGAAGATGCTATTTTCCAGTTCAAGTAGGTGATACTTATTATTTTGTAGATAGTGTGTCTCTTGTAGGCAGTGAGCCTCTTGTGAGTAGTGTGCTCAGGCAGTGAGCCCTAATTGGCATGTGCCATTTTGTTCTTTCTATTCTTCTAACAGAGAATACAATCTTGGGTTAATCACCCCATGGTTTTTCCCTTAACCAAGTTTTCCACGTCAAAATCTTGGTGTCTCTTGTGTTAATATGTTTCTGCTCTTGATTCATTGCATTGTGTTTCCATGATTGATTTATTGTTATGCTACTAAATTACAAAGTGGAGTTAAGTGTTTAATTGGAAGAAAAGTTTTGTACAACTGATTCACCCCCCCTCTCAATTGTCTGCCCTAAATCTAACAATTGATATCAGAGCCAAGTTCCTCTAAAAAGAGCTTAACCACTTGAGGAGATCCAGGATGTCATCCTACAAGAAGGATAGTCCGAAGTTTGATGGAACCAATTTAATCTTTGGAAAAGTCGCATGAAATGTCACTTGCAATGCATGGGAATGCAATACTAGACCATGGCTTCAACAAAATATACTCCTCCACAGGGTGGTCCGAAAGCCCCAAATGAAATCACAGAAGCTGAAAACAATCTGTGGACTATTGAAGCTCTTCTAATATCTAATTTAAAGCTTTCAAATGTTGTTGACCTACCAACTGCTTTTGAGATTTGGGAAAAACTGAAACTTTTGCATGAAGGAGACAAGTATGTTAAATGTGCAAGGTTACAAAGTCTAAAAGGGAAATTTGAAAACCTGAAGATGAGAAAAGATGAAAATATCTCTACTTTTATGCCAAGAGTAAATGATCTTGTTTGTGGAATTAGAAATGCTTGTGGAGTCTTGGATGAAAATGAGATTGTTGGCAAAATTCTCAAATCCCTTCTTGCTTCTTATAAAATCAAGGTTGTTGCCATTGAAGAATTCAGAGCCCTTACAACTGTCACAAGAGATCAATTGACTGGTAAATTGGTTGCATTTGAAATGACTGAGTTTGGAGATGCCCCTCCTAAGACTGAATCTGCATTCAAAGCCAGTGCCTCTATAAAAGGAAAACAAAGGTTTGATCTAGGAGAGAAATCTTCAAGGAAAATATCATGGTATGAAAAAGCAAGAAAAGACTTGGAAGAAGAAGAAGCTGAAACTGCTCATCTTGAAGCCCTTATTGCAAAAAGACTACCAAGAGGATCTGGTAAGTATGAAGGAAAATTGCCTTTTAAGTGTTTTAACTACAATAAGATTGGTCATTTTGCCTCAAGCTGTCCAGAAAGGTTTTCAAGGCAAAATCCTAACAAGCCAAGGTTCCAAAAGAACTGTTACTATGTACATGAAGATGATGATAATGAAGGAGTAACAGATGATGAATCAGAGATAGGAAACAAATCCAGAAATGAATGGATGTTCATTACCATCAAGGAAGAAGATCCAATGTCCTCTGTATCTGTCAATCATAAGACTATGGAAAGAGCTCTGGCTGCCCAAGTTGAAGAGAAGGATGATTGGGTCATTGACAGTGGATGCTCTCACCATATGACAGGCGACAAAAATAAGTTCATAGATTTGGAGAGGTATGAAGGAGGAGTGGTAAAGTTTGGTGATAATTCTGCTGGTAGAACTAGAGGTAGAGGAACTATTTCTTTTGATGGAAGGAAGAAAACTGGTAATGTACTGTATGTTGAAGGTTTGAAGCACAATCTTCTCAGTGTTGGAAAGTTGGTGGACAAAGGCTATGATCTCCAATTCAAGAATGGAAAATGCAAGATCTTTGAAAGTTTCAAAATAGAGATTGCATCCGGTACTCAAACAAAAGGTAATATCTTTCATTTGGTTGGTATTGGTAAAAGTTGCTTATTTGTTCAAGTTGATCAGAGTTGGTTATGGCATAGGAGGATGTGTCATGTGAATTTTGATAACATCATCAAGATAAGCAACACTCAGGCTATAAGAGATCTTCCAAAGTTGGTGAAACCTACTAATAGCTTGTGCAAAGAATGTCAGTTGGGTAACTTGAGAAGAATCACATTCAAGGGTAAGGAACTGTCCTCTACCATATTATTAGACTTAGTTCATACTGATCTTTGTGGTCCGGCAAGAATCAGGAGTGTGCAAGGTGATAGATACTTCATGTTACTAATTGATGACTATTCCCGGATGATGTGGGTAACCTTTTTGAAAGAGAAATCATAAGCTCTTAAAAAATTCAAAATATTCAAGGCTATGGTAGAGAATGAAATTGGATTAAAATTAAAATGTCTGAGGTCTGATAGAGGTGGAGAATTCACATCCGGTGAGTTCATAGAATTCTGTGAGAAGCATGGAATAAAGATACAGTTGTCTGTTCCTGGGACTCCACAACAGAATGGAGTAGTGGAAAGAAAGAACCGGACCATCTAGGAAGCATCTAGGACCATGATGATGGAAGAAAATATTCCTCAGATATATTGGAGAGAAGCTATCAACACTGTAGTCTATACTCTCAATCGAGTTCAAATTAGAAGCAATACCAGTAAGACTCCTTATGAACTTTGGTTTGGCATCACTCCTATTGTGAGGTATTTTAGAGTTTTTGGTAGCAAATGTTACATTAAAAGAGATGAATATCTAGGAAAGTTTGATGCTAGAAGTGATGAAGGAATATTCTTGGGTTACTCTACTCAAAGCAAAGCATATCGGTGCTATAACAAGAGACTGAGAAAAATGATAGAAAGTACAAATGTGAAGGTTGATGAAGGAATTGAAAAACCCTCAAGGTTTTATGAATATGATGAAGATGATTAGAATGGTGTTCTAATTCAAGGAGCCCAAGCCTCCCCTAAAGTTTAGATTCAAACTAATCCGGTAAATCAGGAAGAAGAGATGAATCTTAATGAACCTGATCAAGAATCCGAAGTGCAAGAAATTCCCAAAGTTCCCAGGTATGTAAGACTGAACCACTCTAAAGATTAGATCATAGGTGATAAAAGCAAAGGTGCATAAACAAGAAGGAGAATTGCTCAAGATTCAGATGAGTATTGTTTGATTTCAAAGATTGAACCTAAGACAGTGAATGAAGCTTGCAATGATGAAAACTGGACTAAAGAAATGGAGGAAGAGCTGATGCAAATTGAGAAAAATCACAAATGGGATCTTGTTCCTAGGCCTAGAAACAAGAATGTGATTGGAACAAAGTGGGTCTTCCTGAACAAACTGAATGAAGTTGGTGAAGTAATCAGAAATAAAGCCAGATTGTTCTGCAAGGGTTACTCTCAAATAGAAGGAGTTGATTTTGAAGAAACTTTTGCTTTGGTGGCAAGAATTGAAGTAGTCAGATTATTTCTTGCTTTTGCTACCTTCAAGGACTTCAAAGTATATCAGATGGATGTCAAGTCTACCTTCCTGAATGGTGACTTGGAAGAAGAAGTATACATTGAGCAACCAGATGGACTTCAATTATTTGATCATGGTGATATGGTCTGCAAGTTGAAGAAAGCACTGTATGGACTCAAGCAAGCCTTAAAAGCCTGGTATGAAAGATTGGATAAGCATCTTTTAAAGATTGGCTTCAACAAAGGTATTGCTAACAGTAATTTGTATTTTAAAATTGATCATGAAAACATCTTGATTGTTGAAGTGTTTGTTGATGATATCATTTTTGGAGGAAGAGATAGTATGTGTAAAACCTTTGCAAATCAAATGAAAAGTGAATTTGAGATGTCCATGCTTGGGGAAATGAATTTCTTCTTGGGTCTACAAATCACTCAAACAAAGAAAGGAATCTTCATTTCTCAGACTAAATATGTGAAAGAATTGTTGAAGAAATTTGGGATGGAAGATTCAAAACCAATGAATACTCCCATGGCAACTGGATGTAAATTGGGCAAAGATGATGACTCTCCTAAGGCTGATTAGAAAAAGTATAGGTCAATGATTAGTGGATTGTTGTATCTCACTCAAACTAGACTTGACATTATGAATGCTGTTGGTCTTGTTGCTAGATTTCAAGCTGATCCTAGAGAATCTCATGTCATGGAAATCAAGAGGATTTTCAGATATCTAAAAGGGATAGTTGAGTATGGATTGTGGTATCCCAAAGATCATGATTTTTCTCTTCATGCATATACAGATGCGGATTGGGCAGGAGATGTGGATGACTGATGAGTACCAGTGGTGGAGCATTCTTTTTGGGGAAGAGATTGGTTTCTTGGTTGAGCAAGAAACTAGAGGCAATATCTCTGTCAACTGCAGAAGAAGAATATATTGCAGCAACAGGTAGTTGCACTCAAGTTTTATGGATGAAGCAAATGCTAAGAGACATAAGAGTAGAGTATGAGGAGCCTATCACAATCTTCTGTGATAATTCAAGTGCAATAAACATATCTAAGAATCTGGTGTTGCATTCAAAGACTAAACATATATCCATCAAGTTTCACTTTTTGGGAGAGTAAGTGAACAAGAATGAAGTCAGATTGGAGTTTGTGCCTTCCAAAGATCAGATTGTAGACATCTTTACTAAACCTCTACCTAAGGACTCTTTTGAGTATCTTAGGGAGAAGTTAGGGGTTATTGCCCCTCCGGTGATGAACTAAGTTGCACTGGAGTGCATTAGTCCAGTAGATATCACCCTCATATCTTGTGGTCTGGATTGATGATAGTGAGCTGTCACTCAGGTGGAGCAGCTGGTATGATTTTGAAGTGTTGGAGTTGCAAGTATGAGCCCTTTGCCATTGATGTCAAAGCGGAAGAGAAGACATGTGAAAAACAAGTGGTTGCTAATCAAAGGGGGAGCAATAAAAGAAGAGAAGACATGTGAATGGTTGCTGCTAATAGGGGGAGTTATGTCAGTAAGAAAAAGTTCTTATCTTGAGGTCAAAACAATTTTTCACATCATATGTTTCCATCAATGACAAAGGAGGAGATTGTTACAAGTATGGGCCTAATTGGTGTTGTCATTGATGTCAACATACTCCTATTTCATTAATGATAAGGATTGGATGAGCTGTGTGCTGAGGATATTGAGAAAATTAGTCTCAATTAGGAACAATGAAGAACAATGATGACAGTAAGATAAAAGTCCAAGATAGAATGAGGATCAGAGGATGCGGTTTAAAGGGTTTATATATATGTGTCTTAAGGTGGTCTAGTAGAGATTTTAGAGGTCCGCATGAAGATTTGAAGAAGTTGTGGTCACTCAAGTAAAACCGGTTCTGGTAGGTGTTCAGAGGTGACAGAGTGATACAGAAAGGTCCGGTGAGATCCGAAAATGCATTATCCTATTCTATGGATTTGAGGGAGTGTTGAGGAAGTCTTTTTGAAATGTCAACTTGATTGGTTCATGGTTTGAATGTCCGCAAGCATCTATTCCTTTGTGACAGTGATGACAGACTATGTTCTTGAGGTTCTAGATTAAGGAGAGAAGGATTTCAGTAAGCAGATGGAGTGTGGATGTTCTTGGTGATTCAGGCAAGCTTGTGGAGGTCTTTGGATTGTGTCCAATTCATGTTGGTGGTCTGCATTGGAATTGGAGCTTGCAATTGAAGAATGACTTCCAGATGATGGTGTTCTTCATGAGATTGGCTGACCAGATGAGTTACACATCTTGCGGATGTTCTTGTAGTTGTTTGCTGACTTAGATGATTATTCCTAAGTCAATGTCTTGTATAAATAAGGGATTGTAAAGTCATTTCAAAGTGTGTGAAGAGGAGATGAGAGTGTGGTAGCGAGGAGAAGAGCGAAAGGTAGAGCAGAAGTATTGGGCTTAAATGGAATTGTTTCAAGCATGGTGAAGATGCTATTTTCTAGTTCAAGTAGGTGATACTTATTATTTTGTAGACAATGTGTCTCTTGTAGGCAGTGAGCCTGTTGTGAGCAGTGTGCTTGGGAAGTGATCCCTAATTGGCATGTGCCATTTTGTTCTTTCTATTATTCTAACAGAGAATACAATCTTGGGTTAATCACCCTGTGGTTTTTCCCTTAACCGGGTTTTCCACATCAAAATCTTGGTGTCTCTTGTGTTAATATGTTTCTACCCTTGATTCATTGCATTGTGTTTCCATGATTGATTTATTGTTATGCTGCTAAATTACAAAGTGGAGTTAAGTGTTTAATTGGAAGAAACATTTTGTACAACTGATTCACCCCCCCTCTCAGTTGTCTGCCCTAAATCTAACACTTTCTGCATGCCCTAGGGTGATCTTAGAAATAAAAATAAGTTCCCCTTTTATTTTTCTTTTAGGAGGGCTTGGCTTGGATTTCATCGCCAAGTGATGACCCTAACTCGTATGTTCTAGTGAGGTATATAAATTAGGATGAGAAACAAAAGACTTCCTTCAGGGTGCATTTATCATTTGGCTAAGCTAGAAAGAAACTTTATAGCTTGCTAAGTGAAGGATGAGAGTGGGTTACCCTCTTGACCCAATCCCTTAGACATACACCTTATTTCATGGACTTGGGCCTCTTGTACCACAAGGTATATTAAGGAATGCTCTAGTTGAACCTTGTGTAACCTAGAATAGTGAACCTTTAACCATTCATATTTATGATGCACTAATAAGTGGTTAGCCCTGGGAAGTTATTCACAAGTTACCTTTGGAAATGAGATAGTAGACCATGTATGGTCTCCTCTTGCACCTTAGAGCAATCTTGAGGATCATAAATGGTTAGTGCCTCTCCATGCCTAGATTAAGTTCTATTCATGGGCTCACAAGGGAGGACACTCTCACTTGAATAAAGTAGGATTTTTTTTTGTTTCCTTTGCCTTCCACCTTGTGTAAACCTATGTTAAAACCTCCTAAATATCCAAAAAAACTAAAAACATCACAAAATCCAAAAACCCAAAAAATCACCTTTTTGAGTCCAAACATTTTTTATCCAAACCAAGCCAAGTCACTGATTACAACTAGAAGAAAAACTAGAATAGATGCTAACATGGACTTTGAATAAGAAAACCCCTTCTCAAATCCAAGAATCCATCTAGGAAATGGCTCTCACAATCCAAACAAGAATCAAACTACCCATGATAGTGATGATGAGATCCTACACAACCATAGTGAGTACGCATACATTAAGAAGATTTAATTCATACGGAGCTAGGATGCACTATGCTAAATAGATTCCTACACCAAAATAAATTTAACCTCCTTAGGAATCTTGTAGAGTTTGGAGCTAGGCTTCCCAAATGTTTTTTAGATTACTAACATTATAAGCTAAAATTCTCCTTGTCACTCCCACTCTCCTTGCCACAACCACAATGAAGTCAATAACCATGCCAACCCCTACAACAACCCTCTAAATTATATGGACCTTGGTGTTAGAAATATTGATGATGTCATAAACAATATAGATGCCACCCAACATAACTCTCATGGTAAAAGCCACTCCCACCAAAACCATCATTTTTGCCTAACCACAATATCTTGTCCATCCAAAACCCTAGCATGCCATTTGATAAAGAATGGAGGGAAATGAAAGATACCATCAAAGTCCTACAAGTCTGGTCCTCTAATCAAAACAAAGGATATAAGTTTGAGGATTTATGTTCTTACCCACTTGATAAGTCACTTTCCCAAACACTAGTCCCTTCACACTTTGAAATCCAAAATTTGACAAATATAAGAGAAGGGGAGACCCTCGTCATCATGCCAAAAGAATTCTATATGGAATACCAATAAGTTTCCCACAATGATCACTTCTTAATCTAACCTTTTTTGAGAATCCTAGGTCGGAAAGCCCTTGAATGGTTCTTACATTTGCCTAAAGAATCCATTATCTCATTTTCTGATTTGGTGGAGAAGTTTGTGAAACATTTCTCTTATAACATAGAACATGGTCTTACCATGATGGACCTATGTAACACTAAATAAATAAATGGGGAGATCTTATCTTCCTTTTTTCAATGATGGAGGAGCCTCACAAGTAGGTTCCCATGGCCCATACCTAAAAATAAACTAGTCCATATTTTCATCACCAACCTCAAATCTGAACTAGCCTTCCACGTGCAAGTCCATTCTGTGTCCTCCTTTGATGAAATAATTGAAAATGGGGTGTAAATAAAAAGGACCCTTATTAACAAGGGACTTGTAAAGGTGTTCACCAAAGATTAAAATTCTAATGATAAATTAAAAATTCTCAACAAAAACAAGAATTTGGTTGGTGATAGAGTCATGGGCTCAAACAATATCCAGGCCACGCAGAACCATCCTAGTATTACTATCCCCAGGGGACAACCAAAATAAGAAATCAAGAAATTCTAGTATACACCCTTAGGAGAACTTATGGAAGTTGTGTTTCATAAATTACTCAAGGCAAACATGATAACCTTCCTCCTAACCAAGCCATTTGATGAAAGAAAACCAAATCTAGCTTGGTACAAGGAAAATGAGAATTGAAAATATCATACAATCAAGAGCCATGTCACAGTACAATGTATGAAGCTCAAAAATTATATCCAAGATTTGATTTACAAGGGAGACATTGAAGTAGAGGGGAAAACTTCATCCTTGCCAAACACTCAAATGGGAATCTACCATGACCCCTTACCAAAGAATAATCAACCACAACCCTCATTTAGGTCAAATTAAAATTAAGACACCCATACATACCATATCCATTATCATAAAACATCACATAATTATGATTCTATTGTTGGAAATATTGAGTGAGCTAACACCAAGATTAATACCATCAAAATCAAAACCCCTAATTGCACCGTAACCACATGATGTGGTAGGGTCACCATTCAAGGGATTCCTTTGCCTACTCTTAATGATCAATACAACCTTATCAAACAAATTGAAAAGACTCTTGCACACATATTAATCTTGGATCTTCTCAAAATAACTAGTGTTCATAGGGAAGTGCTAGAAATGGTTTTACAAGAGTCAAGGGTCCCTTGCAACATTGACCCTTCCCACTTCTAGGCACTTTTCAGTCATCTATAATCACCCCATTATCTTACATTCAGTGAGAAAAATATGCCATCTCTAGATCCATCTCATAATCACCGCTTACACATAGAATCCATCATATCCAAACATACAATCAAAAGAGTTCTTATAGATAATAGTTGGATTAAATCTTTGCACCTAAAATTAGTACACCTCCTGGGGTATGTAGAATAAGCCTTAAGCCCACAAATAATCATAATCAAGGCTTATGAGAATGTAAAAAGGGAATTTAAATGAACAATAAGCTTTCTAATAGAGGTTAGACTAGTCATACAACCAACTTTATACCACGTTGTCAATTTTGACTTTTCCTACAACATCCTCTTGGGACGCCCTTAGATCTAGGCCATGTAGGCCATCCCCTCCACCTTTCACCAATGCCTCATGTTCTTTCATGAAGTCTTTGAAATCACCATCCCCACCCCTTCCAATATTGCAATATGTTGGAAGTGAAATACCAAAAAGCTCACCTTTGTCGTAGCACCAAAATTGCTACCAGTGAAGGATAGTCAACCTTCATCTCACATCAATCTAAGTGACCTTCCATCATCATCCACTCATCCACCTCTAGTGCAGTCATGGTTAGGAGGGTCCACAAAGTGAATAGTCCAAGTCATGTAGCAAGAGAAAACACAATGGAAACAACTCAATTATAGAATGCAAATGTAGATTCAGCCATTCGGTATATCATAGATTCAAACTACAAACATGCCAAAAACATGCAGGCTTACAAATTAGGGCTCATAAGGCCTGATTCTCTAGTTACAACATATGCACAAGATATAGCTTTAAAGCACCTTACTGTTGACCCATTTTTCCCTCTATCTTGGATCAAATGTTTAACCTGGTATTTTTCTAGAAAATCCTTTGGAAAATGTCCCTATAAAGCTAAAAGTGCCAAATTTTCCAAACAACCTTGCCTTAAAAACCTTACCATTGGAAAGAGCTTGAAACAATAGGCAGGTTTGCTTTTTACACCACCCTGAAATTCGGCCAAATAAAGAAGTTATCCATGGTCAAAGTTTGGTCAAACATACAGTTCAAACATGCACTTGGCGGGCTTGAAAATCTACATCGACTTTAGAAAATATAAAAAAATTTGAGTTTTTATACGTTTTCTGAAATGTATATCGGGCTAAGGAAATGCATGTACAAAGGGGAATCTTTCGTAGATTCTGAGAAGATTCTTGATTTGTATATCAGGTTGCATCAGAATATACAAGGATGAAATGTATATTGAGGCTTGTATATTTAGATATACAAATGGAGATACAAAGAAATGTGCAATGAAATATACAAGGCCGACGAGGATACATGTGAACAGTAGAATGTACATTCACCGAAATGTACAAGGCAGGAAATATACCATGAAAAGATACATTGTAGGCATATTCCTTTATAGATTCCTTGTTTGTATGTAAGGGAGTTTGTATATTTAAGTTTGTATGTTTGCACATACAAGGGTGCAAATGTACATTTGCTACAGTGCCGACAGGACATGCAAGAGGTGGGGTCCACAGGTTTGCAAATGAGATTGCATGCAAGAAGGTATGCATTCAGGGAATATTCCTTTATAGATTCCCTATTTGTATAAAAGGGTTTGTATGTTGTGTTTGTATGTTCACACATACAAGCTAAGATACAAAGAGACATATGCAAGCCGGATTTCAAAGGCACATACAATTTGGTTGAATGCAGCACTAATTCCGCGGCTTATATATGAAGTGTCTGCTTGTATTTTGTGATATACAAGGAAGAAATGTACAAAGAGAGGAGCACATACAAGCCGGATCTGACGGAGTAATGAAATACAACTGATGGTCATTTTCAGGTCCGCAGCTTGTATTTTGCGTATGCAGAAGGAGAGATGCAAATGGTGGGGACCACCAAGGTACAAGCACTTCGTATATATTTTTGCTGCTTGTATGTTCGCTTGCACATTTGAAAGATGCAGGGCCACATACAAGCTATCATACAAGTGGTGGACCCGCATATACAAGGGGGCAATTGTATGCATGTACAATTTGAAATGTACAAGGCAGCAAACAGGGCCCGATATGCAAAGCGCCATGTATATGCAAAGGAGTTGCAGAAAGGATTTTTGAATGCCAGTTCAGGTGCCAAAGGCGAGCGATATACACATAGATGCAGATGCAGTATATACAGGTGGTTGACCGAAACTTTGACTGCCTGTATCTCCTCCATTTTGGCAAATTTCGGCATGCTTCAAGAGGTAAAGTTGCATATTTTGGTCCCCTCTTTCATTTGGCAGGGTTTTTCAAGAGCTTAATCACTTTTCAAATTTCAGATCTGGAAATGCATGTTTTTGGAGTGATGAACATTCCAGTGACTACTGCAGGTAGGTGAAGATATTTTTGCATTCATTATTGCACCAAGATCAGGCAGCTCGCATTGATGACAAAAAATATCTTCCCACTACCTCATCTTTAGTTTGATGATGCAACAGCTGTAATAAAGGCCCCAAAATATCTCCCCATCTCCCCCGGTTCCAATTTTCAATGCCATAACTGATATAGCTGGGCTGTAATTAATGTACATATTTTCTTTGAACAGCTCTTTGAGTGATTTTGTAACTGACTTAGTGAGTTTCGAAATGCTATAAATATGCATTCGATTGTTGTAATTAGGGTTGGAAATTTTTTGGCATTAGGGCTTTTCTGTTTTCAAATAGAATTTTCAGACATTGTAACCTGGCCTTTCCATTGAATATTGCAAGTTAATTTTACCTCTTTACTAATTTTTCTAGTTCTGTGTGAATCTGTGTATGGCTGTATGTGAATGTTTCATTCTTCTCAATCATATTGCTTCTCACCTCTGCTAGAGTCATCTAATCTATGTATATCTACTTGCTATATTTGATTACATTGTGCATTTTCTCAGTGTTGTGGAATTTTTGTTAAATCTATCTGGTGCATCACCCTTGTTTTCAAGCTTTTGTTTCATTTCCATTACAAGCTTTCTCTCTCCCTTTTTCCCTCAAAATTTAGTAGTTTTAGGTGATAACTAGATAAGGAAGCCGGCCTTCTCCGGAGGTCTGATCTTATTTAGCAAAGTCCTACACTTAGAGATCAGTCCCATGTTACTCCAATTTGCAGAGGTTTCACAGCTGTATGCAAGGGTGCAAAATTGAGTGATAACAACTTTGGCACGCTCGGTGGGACCCGAAGTTAGAGACCAATCAACTTGACACAACCCTAATTGTTGGTTTTGATGTACAACCAGTGATTACAGACCTTTAAGAGGTTAAAGTTCGCATATCTGGTGACTCAGACTGAGGAAGGACAAGCAGATCAGTTCTGCTGTTACACATTTTATGAGAAAGATTCAAGCTAGGAGCTCAAGTTCAAGCTCATTCAAATATTTGTAGCTCTCTCCACCTAGAAGATAGAACAGAGCTGCAGCAAGGACTCCAATTTCTAAAAGAGTATAGTCAACTCCACTAGGTTTCAGACCAGTTGCTTCTGTAGTTCCTACAGTAACTCAAGCAAATCCACCTCTAGCTTTTCAAATGGTGAGGAATTAGCCCTTCGTGACTTTTGATGGGGGTAGTCCTTTGAACCTAGTAGTTCATGATGTCATACCCATGGTAGCTTTGAAGAATTTACCCTATTTCACAGCGGAAAATTAAACTACTCCGATTGAGCACATTAGAGACATAGCATCTCTGTGTGGGGTACATCATGTTACTCAGGGGAATGTAGCCATCAGATTGCTAGCCACCTCTTTCAAAGGGAAGGCATTGCAATGGTTTAGGAGTCTACCAGTGTAGACTATTACAACCTGGGATGATCTAGGAGAGAAATTAAACAAACAATTCCAAGATAAATCAGATAATTTATCATTGGTCGAATAGATGACCACTATAAAGAGAGCTCCTCAGGAGCAAATGATGGATTTTAACTTTAGATTTCAAAAGACATGGGACAAAATCCCTGCCATGGTAAGACCTCTAGCTGAATATGCATTTCTATATTTTTTGAAAGCCCTAAATAGTGATATTGTGGTAATGATTCAATCACTAGGAGGTAATAGTTTACCAGATGCTTATGATAGCAATTAGAGCAGAGAATAATCTAATTCAGGCCAGAAAAATAGCACCCAGACTGCCAGTGCCTATTTTTCCTGATATTTAAGCTTCCATGCCTTTGCCAATTTCATGTTTTACCCCTGTGCCTACTATCGCAGCATTACCTAATACTATCAATTCTGAACCTTCTGCCTCTAGTTCATATCAAGAGTTGAAAGAGATTAAGAGTAGTCAACAAAAGATTGAGGGCATCCTTCAAACTTTTGGAAATGAGCTGGTGAACATAAAGAAACAGCAATCCCAGAGGCCCTTTCAGCCTTATCAACAACCATATCAAGGGCAAAATCAATCATATCACGGGCAGAATCAGCCTTATCAAGCCAACAGACCTCCATATCAAGGTAATTATCAGGGTCCTAGGCAGAATGTCAATCAAAGGCCTTTTCAGCCTTATAATCCAGTGCCCATTAATACAGCAAGGGACCTTGTCCCTATTCAGAATAATCTTGCAGTTGATTACAAATGTTGTTTTCCATGTAATCAGCCACACAATCAGTCAGCCTGCTCAAACGGGGTCATAAATTAGGCTCTGATGATACAGAATGTTGTAGCCCCACAGCCAAATACACCTCATGATGGAGCTGTGCAGCAGCAAGAGCAACCTCAGAGTGATTCTGCCTTCATGAATTGGTAGCAAGGTGAGTTTTGTGGCATGAATAGAGAGAGTACACCAGTGGCAGCAAATACAAGGGCCAAGAAGAGGGGTTATGAGGTAGAACAAACATCAAATAAAGGAAAAGTAGCTACTGATGCTTCTACCCCCCAAATTCCCCATATTTTACAAAGAAGTGATCCAGCAAAAGCAAGGGGTATGCCTCATTTGCAAGCAGAGGTAGCTGCTACAAAATCAAATCAGAAGGTGAGTGCCATTCCACCTTTCAATATTATTGAGAATATGAAAAAAATGAATGTCACAATGTCCATGTGGGATTCCCTAGCTATCCCTGGCCAAAAGAAAATGTTACAGTCCGCCTTGTCTGATTTGAAAGTATCCAATGATACAACTATTGACCCAAATAGGGCTGTCCTTACCAATTCTTCCGAGGATAACAACAATCAGTCTAACAAAAGTACTAAACAACTCCCATTTTATGTATCATTGATAATTGGAGACAAATTAGTTCATAATTGCATGGTGGATAGTGAAGCAAGCAGTTCTATGATGCCTAAACAAATTGCAGACCAATTAGGACTCAAATACTAGCCTCTTGAGAAGGGTGTACTCCAATTAGATGGCACAACTATTAATACTATGGGTATAATAAAAGACTTAGGTCTTACACTATATACCTGTCGCAATGTTTCCATCTTCCAAGAGGTCTTCATTATTGATTTGCCTCCCTATTTTGCTATGTGCCTATCAAGAGAATTCACAGCCAAAATAAGAGGATACCTATCCTCTGACTAGTCCCATATGTTTTTTAGGACCAGATATGGCACTAAAATGACCCTGAGGTTTGAATTAATTTCAAACCATCATATAGAGCCCTACACACCTAGTGTTGCTAATGCAAATTGCATTATTTCTGATGATCCTGATCTTGTGGCTGCTCAAGAGTTACAAGCTGAAAGTATCCCAGAGGTGTTATTAAGGGAATGGGCCTCAGAAAATGTTGTAGATGATCCTCAGGCACACATACAAGAGACTGGTATGGGAAATTACATACTACATGAGCCTGAAACAACAATTCCAAATCTGGTAAATGATGTAGGACAACAAACAGGGCAGCAAAATGAAGTATGGAAAATGTATTTTGATGGCTCTAGGAGCAGAAATGGATTTGGTGGTGGTGCAATGCTTGTATCCCCACAGGGTGAAAAATATTTTTCTTCTTTCTATTTTGCCTTCTCATGCACCAATAACACTGTTGAATATGAAGGACTAATTTAGGGTTTACAATGGGCAAGAGAGAGAAAAATAGGCTATTTACAAGTGTTTGGGGATAGTGAACTAATTGTAAACTAGGTAAGGGGACTACATCTCACAAAGACTGATGCTCTAAAATGCTATAAACATAGAGTGTGGAACATGATTGAAGAGTTTGATGCTTTCAATCTGATCTCCATTCCAAGAAATCAAAACTCCCATGCTGATAGGTTGGCTATGATTGGGGCATAGTTTGATATCCCTAGTGATATTCAACGAGAAAAGATACAGCCTCATGTAAAGATAGTGGATAGACCTTCTATTCCTGATAATAATATTCAATGGCAAGTCTTTAAAAGTGATGAATAGATTCTAAGGTTCCTGTTAGAGGAAGATGAGTTTTCCATGATGAATAAGGATAAACTCAGACAGCAGTATGACAATGATCAGATTGTTTAGCTGAGAACAAATAAGCTGCCCAAGGGATTGGTAACCTTGGAGTCTATTTTTGGCACAAATGATCAATTGAAGAAAAGCAATACCGACATGCAGATTAAGGAGGAGCATTATGAGAAGTTAGAAATTTTTAAAGGTAATCTCCTTAAAATTGGTAAAATCTATTGAACTAAGCACAGAAGAACTTTTATTACTCTTTGTCAACAGTTTAAAGATGTGTTGGCTTGGGATTATTCAGACCTGAAGGGTTTTGATCCTCAGATGGCCCAGCATACCATAGAGTTGGAACCAGGTACAAAACCTGTGAGGTAGAAGCAAAGACCCCTAAATCCAAAGCTTGAGCCTCTAATGATTAAAGAACTAACTAAACTGATTGAGGGAAAGATCATTTTCCTAATCAAGCACACTTCTTGGGTCTCCAACCTTGTCCCTATAAGAAAAAAGAATGGAGAAATTAGGCTATGTTTCGACTTCAGGGACCTGAACAGAGCCTCTCTAAAAGACCATTACCCATTGCCCTCAATGGAACAAATTCTACAGGTAGTGGTTGGCTCAAAAAGATTTTCTTTGCTTGATAGTTTTTCTGGTTACAATCAAGTGTTAGTCAAGGAGGAGGATCAGTTCAAGATAGCTTTCACCACCAAATGGGGTACCATGGCCTACCAAAGGATGCCTTTCGGCCTCTCAAATGCTGTCTCTACTTTTCAAAGAGCCATGGATATGGCGTTTAAAGGTTTGCTGTACAAACTAGTGCTGGTGTATCTGGATGACATAACTGTCTTTTCCAAGAATGTAGTTGAACATCTATCTCATCTGAGGCTAGTATTTGAAAGATGCCGAGAGTTTGGGATATCCCTTAATCCAAATAAATGCATTTTTGCTGTCCATGAAGGCAAGCTGTTAGGGCACGTTGTGTCAAAGGAGGGCATTACCATTGATGCTGAAAGGGTAAGAGCTATTCTGGAGCTGCCCTTACCTAGCCATAAGAAGGGATTACAAAGTTTTATTGGCAGAATTAATTTTCTATGAAGATTCATCCCTGATATTGTGAACCTTTTGAAGCCTTTGACATCCATGTTAAAGAACATAGTTTTCAGTTGGACGAAGGAGGCCAAGCTCAACTTTGAGTCCATTAAGGAGGTGTTAGCAGCTGTGCCAACCTTGGTAAACCCTGACTTTTCCAAAGATTTTATCCTATATGCTTTTGGTGGCCTGGACACAATCTCTGCGATTTTGGTACAGAAGCAGAGTAGCAGCTTTGAATAGCCAACCACTTTTTTCAGTCAGGTGCTAGAAGATTATGAACAGAGGTATAGCTTTGTTGAGAAGCACATCCTTGCAGTGATACAGAGCCTCAAGAAATTTTGGCATCTTGTTTCCAGTAATAAGATACATTTAATGGTGGCTCATCCTAGCATAAAGGAGTTCCTATTGAGCAAAGATGTTAATGAGAAGAGAGCTAGTTGGATCACCAAGGTCATGGAATATGACGTGAATATCCAGGTAACCAAGCTTGTTAGAGGTAGAGGACTCAGCGAGCAGCTCGCTACCAGTTCCAACAAGGAGGATGAGACATTTTTGACCATTGAGGATGCACCTTAAGATAATGCAGCAGTAGCGAGCACAGGCTGGGTTACTGATATGACTAAATTTTTACAAACTGACAAATGTCCAGTAGATCTGGATAGAACTAGGAGAAGATACTGTAGACTACAGTCCGTTCCATACATTTTAATTAATGGCACCCTTTTTAGGAAAGATTTTAATGGTGTATTGCTAAGATGCATTGCTGAAGATCAGACTGATAAGGTGCTACATGAATTTCATGATGGAACAACAGGGGGTCATTTTGCCCCGAAGACTACTGCCTGGAAGGTAATGAGAGTTGGATATTACTCGCCCAGCCTATTTAAGGATGCCCATGCATGGGTGAGGAAATGTGTAAAGTGTGCCATTTTTGCAAGAAAGGAAAGGCTGCCAACTTTACCTTTACGACCAATTCAAGTAGAGCAACCCTTCATGAGATGGGGTATTGACTTCATAGGTCCTATTAACCCACCATCCAGTGCAGGCCACAGGTGGATTCTTACAGCTACAGATTATTTCACAAGATGGACTGAAGCAGTGGCTCTAAAGGGATCAAATGAAAATGCTGTTTTAAATTTTTATCATGATTTTATTTCCAGATTTGGAGTGCCTGAGTCAATAATTTCTGACAATGCTTTAGCCTTTGTTGGCCTAAAGATAACAGACTGGGCTGTTAAGAATGGGATCTATTTGAATACTTCTAATTATTACCCACAGGGTAATGGTTTGGTTGAGTCTACCAACAAAAACCTCATAAGGATTATTAAAAGATCAATGGAGGACAACCAGAGGACCTGACACACTAATTTGAAGTATGCCTTATGGGCAGACAGAATAACTCCTAAGAGGTCAATTAGAAATTCTCCATATATGCTAGTCTATGGGAAGGAAGCAAGATTGCCTATCTCTGTAGAGCTGCCAGCACTAGATATCATAAATTAGTTGGAAATGTTTAAAGAGGAAGACTCCATGGCTGTCAGATATGCTTAGCTTATGGAGCTTGAAGAAATCAGAGACAAGGCTATGAAGACTATGGAATATCATCAACTTCAAACAAAAAGAAATTTTGATCAGAAGGCCACCCCTAGAAGCTTTAGAATGGGTGACATGGTGCTCAAATGGGATGAATTAAAAAGCAGACCAGGAAAGCATTCCATGTTTGACAACATGTGGAGTGGCCCATTTCTCATTACTGAATGCAAGGAGCACAATGCATTTCAGTTAGTGAATATGGATGGACAAAATTTTCCTATCCCAGTTAATGGGATACACCTAAAGATGTGTTTAGAGGTATGAGTGCTTTGTAAATCTATAGATTAGATTTCTTGCTTTCCATAAGTGCTTCTGCACAGACTACATTGTCATTAGGAGAATGCAGGCCTTTTCCCCTTTTTGTGTTTTGGAGGCTAGTTTCAGTTTTTTAGCGTGTTTTGGTGTGACTCCATGCCCAATGGATGCAATAAGGCCACTGATCTTATGTTTAGCAGGCAAACATCCCATAGAGGTTGCCAAATTGTTGACCCATTTTTCCCTCTGTCCTGGATCAAATGTTTAACCTGGTATTTTTCTAGAAAATCCTTTGGAAAATGTCCCTATAAAGCTAAAAGTGCCAAATTTCCCAAAGAACCTTGCCTTAAAAACCTTACCATTGGAAAGAGCTTGAAAAAATAGACAGGTTTGCTTTTTACACCACCCTGAAATTCAGCCAAATAAGGAAGTTATCCATGGTCAAAGTTTGGTCAAACATACAGTTCAAACATGCATTTGGCGGGCTTGAAAATCTACATCGACCTTAGAAAATATCAAAAATTTGAGTTTTTATACATTTTCTGAAATGTATATCGGGCTAAGGAAATGCATGTACAAAGGGGAATCTTTCGTAGATTCCCGGAAGATTCTCGATTTGTATATCAGGTTGCATCAGAATATACAAGGATGAAATGTATATTGGGGCTTGTATATTCAAATATACAAATGGAGATACAAAGAAATGTGCAATGAAATATACAAGGCCAGCGAGGATACATGTGAACAGTAGAATGTACATTTGCCGAAATGTACAAGGCAGGAAATATACAATGAAAAGATACATTGCAGGCATATTCCTTTATAGATTCCCTGTTTGTATGTAAGGGAGTTTGTATATTTGAGTTTGTATGTTTGCACATACAAGGGTACAAATGTACATTTGCTACAGTGCCGACAGGACATGCAAGAGGTGGGGCCCACAGGTTTGCAAATGAGATTGCATGCAAGAAGGTATGCATTCAGGGAATATTCCTTTATAGATTCCCTATTTGTATAACGGGATTTGTATGTTCACACATACAAGCTAAGATACAAAGAGACATATGCAAGCTGGAGTTCAAAGGCACATACAATTTGGTTGAATGTAGCGCTAATTCTGCGGCTTGTATATGAAGTGTCTGCTTGTATTTTGTGATATACAAGGAAGAAATGTACAAAGAGAGGAGCAGATACAAGCCAGATTTGACGGAGCAATGAAATACAGTTGATGGTCATTTTCAGGTCCGCAGCTTGTATTTTGTGTATGCAAAAGGAGAGATGCAAATGGTGGGGACCACCAAGGTACAAGCACTTTGTATATATTTTTGCTGCTTGTATGTTCGCTTGCACATTTGAAAGATGCAGGGCCACATACAAGCTAATATACAAGTGGTGGGCCCGCATATACAAGGGGGCAATTGTATGCATGTACAATTCGAAATATACAAGGCAGAAAATAGGGCCCGATATGTAAAGCGCCATGTACATGCAAAGGAGTTTTAAAAAGGATTTTTGAATGTAGTTCAGGTGCCAAAGGTGAGCGATATACACATAGATGTAGATGCAGTATATACAGGCGGTTGACCGAAACTTTGACCGCCTGTATCTCCTCCATTTTGGCAAATTTCAGCATGCTTCAAGAGGCAAAGTTGCATATTTTGGTCCCTTCTTTCATTTGGTAGGGTTTTTAGGAGCTTTGTCACTTTTCAAATTTTAGATCTGGAAATGCATGTTTTTGGAGCGATGAACATTCCAACGACTACTGCAGGCAGGTGAAGATATTTTTGCATTCATTGCTGCACCAAGATCAGGCAGCTCACATTGATGACAAAAAAATATCTTCCCACCGCCTCATCTTCAGTTTGACAATGCAACAGCTGTAATAAAGGCCCCAAAATATCTCCCCATCTCCCCCAGTTCCAATTTTCAACGCCATAACTGATATAGCTGGGCTGTAATTAATGTAGATATTTTCTGTGAACAACTCTTTGAGCGATTTTGTAACCGACTTAGTGAGTTTCAAAATACTATAAATATGCATTCGATTGTTGTAATTAGGGTTGGAAATTTTTTGGCATTAGGGCTTTTCTGTTTCCAAACAGAATTTTCAGACATTGTAACCTGGACTTTCCATTGAATATATGCAAGTTAATTTTACCTCTTTACTGATTTTTCTAGTTCTGTGTGAATCTATGTATGGTTGTCTATGAATGTTTCATTCTTCTCAATCATATTGCTTCTCACCTCTGCTAGAGTCATCTAATCTATGTATATCTACTTGTTGTATTTGATTACATTGTGCATTTTCTCAGTGTTGCAGAATTTTTTTAAATCTGTCTGGTGCATCACCCTTGTTTTCAAGCTTTTGTTTCATTTCCATTACAAGCTTTCTCTCTCCCTTTTTCCCTCAAAATTTAGTAGTTTTAGGTGATAACTAGACAAGGAAGCCGACCTTCTCTAGAGGTCTAATCTCATTTAGCAAAGTCCCACACTTAGAGATCAGTCCCATGTTAGTCCAGTTTGCAGAGGTTTCACAGCTGTATGCAAGGGTGTAAAACTAAGTGATAACACTTACAAAATAAAATCTAAGGTTACAACTTCATATTATGATCCACTACTTTCCTAGGCATCTATTACATGATTATATATCATCTTTGGATCACAAGATTCCTCCGCGTCATCCAAACAGATTACAAACTCTAATGAAAGAGATGTAACATGTGTACATGGATAGGTCAATCCAAAACATATGGAAATCCTCCACAAGTGAATGAATCGATGTGCGGATCTCAGGGAAGGTCGACCATGTCCTAAAGTTCCTTGAATGATGTGTCATTTAGCTCTGCAAGTCATGAAAGTGCTATGTAAGTCTTCTCCTTTAGCTGGATGCTCTGCTCTGAGAAAACAATTGATCTTTTGATAGCAATATCTTTCCAGAAATTGATCCAAATGATCTAAATTTTGGATATGATGTGCATGAAGATGTCTAGATGCTAAGTCTAGCTCTTCAAGGTCTAAAATGAAACTATGGCATAATGCAGACAAAAATACAAAAACTGCTATTGACTGAACCGACTGTACTAAATTGACAGAAACAAAATGAAATGCAAGTATTTTTGGTTGATGCAAGATTGTTTAAGGTGAAGATCATTAACAAGGGTTGCATGGAGTATGAACTCCAAAAATCCTCCTATGTGAGCATGCTCCTCCTATCCCCACGATCCTATGGGTATCCCAACATGAAGCAAATCACTAAGTGTAATAAGATCTATTATGGTTCCATGACCTTTGTATACCACGATTTCCTAGTAGGTGAACAGACAAAGAGTTCTGATGGTTCTTGGATTCATCCCGAAGATGAGTTTGTGTCATCCAAAATAATGAATATCCCATAGCCCTATATATGTGTAAACATATGAAGTATTAAGGTAAGGGCCTTGGGGTACACAAAAAATGGATACTTGAACCTATTCAAATCAAAGAGCATTCAAAAACATGGGGTCTAGGATATATATTATGGGATACAAAACTTGCCAATCCTAGTGACTCCTTCAAAATAGTTAGGGATGCCCCCTTTAATATCAAAAACAATCTCACAAATATCATCCATAACCCATATGAAGATCTAGCTACCACTAAACTTTTCCATGACACCACTATCGTTACCATTGACCTTGATCTCTAATATCCTGAACTCATTGAATGGGACCAAAAGTGCATACCACTAGACATATTTTAAAATGAAGAAGCTCTATCAAAATTCTTGGGACTTCGAGACCACATTCCATAGGGGACCATAAGAAAGGTTTCAAAGTAGATATTAATGTGCTAGAATACTTTAGAGAGGAGGAGTTCTCTCAATTAGAAACATCTAAGAAATCCAAGAAGTCCACTAATAGGAACTCATCCATACTCCCCAAGGAAGACCAAGAGGGCATGCCTCCAGATGGAGAATTCAACCTCTTGCCAACACCCACATAGTTACAAGCTGGGTCATCATTATTAGTTGAGGATTCCATTGATATCAATTTGGGGATAAACAATAATCCAAGGATCACACAAATAACATCTACCATGGATCATGAAGAGAAGGAAATAAATGTCACTTTTCTTAGAGAATCTTTTGATGTGTTCACTAGGTCCTATACCAACATGTCAAGGCTAGATCCTTCTCTAGTCATGCATCACCTTGTTATGCAGCCAAAAGGCAAACCTGTAAAGAAAAAGTTACACAAAATGCACCCTAAAATTGCTCTTTTAGTCAAGGAATAATTATATAAACTCTTGGAGTTAGGATTTATTTGGCCTATTTACTACTCTGAATGGATCTCCAACATTGTACTTGCTAGCAAAAAGACTAAGGGGATTCAAGTTTGTAAAAACTTCCATAACATCAACATGACATGCCCTAAGGATGATTTTACTTTGCCCAATATCAACATCATAGTCAACTCTATAGTACTTAGGACATGAAATTCTCTCCCTCATGGACATATTTTGTGGTTACAATCAAATTAAAATAGTAGCTGAAGACCAGCACAAGACATGCTTCATCACACTATGGGGACCATTTTGTTGTCAACTCACGCCCTTTGACTTGAAAAATGTAGGGGCTAGCAACCAAAGAGCCATGAATATCATCTTCCATGACATACTTCATAGAGATGTTGAGGACTATGTGGATGACATATTGAGCAAGGCAAAAACTAGAGCTAAACATCCTACCATTCTATGGTGGATCCTACAATATCCTTGAGAATATAAGGTCCATCTAAATTTAAAAAAGTGTGTATTTGGGGTAGCTACTAGGAAATTGTTGGGATACATTATCTCTTAAGGAGGTATCAAGTTTGACCTTGAAAAGGTCAAATCCATCACATAAATTCCTCCACCTTGCAATCTTTAGCAACTTTGAAGTCTAAAAGCAAAGCTTCAACTCATAGATACATGCTATCCATACACTCACCTTTTGAAGAAGAATACATATTTTCATTAGGACCAGTCATGTCAATAGGCCTTCAATCAAATCAAGAAATACTTGGATAATCCTCCTATTCTAATGGTACCCATACCAAATCAAATTCTATTGTTGTACATTTTATCTACTTAACACACTCTAGGTTCCCTACTTGTGCAACACAATGATTAAGGTTGAGAAAGAGCAATCTACTATCTAAGTAGAACATTGGTTGGATATGAAACTAACTACACACCTATGTAAAAGGCATTCCCAACTATGGTATTTGCATCTCAAAGGCTGAGATGTTACATACTCACACATAAGACAAAGCTTATAGCCAAAATTGATTTTCTCAAGTATCTTCTCTCTAAAACTACTTTGATAGGATAGAAGGCTAAATAGGTTATGCTCCTCAATAAATTTGATATTAAGTATATGGATCAAAAATTCATTAAGGGATATGTAATTGCAAACTATTTGGTAGAGGTACCTTTAGGAGACACTCGCCCTCTCACCTTGGATTAACTTTATGACTCCATCCTCACTCATGTAGAATCACAAGAATGGAAGATCTACTTTGATATCTCCTTCACCACTTTTGGATCAAGGGTAGGAATCTTGTTCCTCACATCATAAGGAGATCTCATTCCTAACGTATCAAAATAATAGTTCAATGGAATATCTAGTATTTACTAGTGTTTGGTGACTTGTAACTAGTCATAAATCAAGTCAATGATGAACAACATACCAAAGATGACAAGGTTATTCCTTACAAATAGATGGTGGACAACTTCAATCAATACTTCAATGACATATCCTTTGAACAAATCTCATGAGTTGATAACAAGACTACATATGCTATGGCTACAATAGGCTCTCTTTTTGATATGTGAGAAGATACACATGAGTGCCAATTCTTAGTTGAGTAGTTATTTATTGCAACATATGAGGCCTTGAAATATGAAATGGTATGTAAGATTGTTGGTATTAATAACCCTAGTATCATGACATCCATGCCTATATTATATATCAAACCCTTCCATTTGATCTTACACCTAATCAAATAAAACCATTCATCCAATGCACCTCCCATTTCACTATCCTTAGTGGCACCATTTATCATAGGGGCTATGACAACACTTTGTTATGATGTCTCGATTCAAATGAGGTAAACCTAGTAGTTAAAGAGGTGCACAATGGAATTTATAGAGCCCATACCAATGGTGTTGTCTTAGCTAAGAAGCTCCTTCATGTAGGTTACTATTGGCCCACTATGGAGTAGGATTCTTACCAATAGGTGAAGAAATGCCTAGCTTTCCAAAAGTACAAAGATATGATCCATACTCCATCTCAAGATTTGTAGCCCATCACTATTGCTTGGCCCTTCTCAACTTGGGGCTTTGAACTCATTGTTAAGATCAATCCTACCTCTTCTAATGGTCATAAACAAATCATTACCACCACACAATACTTCACAAAGTGGGTTGAAGCAATTCCACTTACTTATGTGATTGATAAACAAATATCCAAATTCATCCTTAACCACATCATTTTATGGTATGGTATTCCCACCTCCATCATCACTGATAATGGAAAGTCCTTCAAAAACACTAACATTTGAACCCTTTGCAAAAAAATCTATATCAAACACAAATGCTCCACTCCATACTAGCCCTAAGGTCATAGTCAAGCTAAGGCATCTAATAAAACTCTCATAAATATCATTAAAAAGATCATCAATGTGTTGCAAGTATGAGAAGTAAGTGTTGTCATTGATCTCAACACCTAAGGTTATCATCTAAGGAATTTATTTGAATGAGTTTGAGCAAGTGTTTGAGAAGTCAATGTAATTGCAGAACTATTCTATCTCACAGAATAGTCCAGTGTTTTGCTCTGCATATCCTGTAGACTAAATATATTGTCTGTGGTTTGAAAGTTATGTTAAGGGATATCTATAGTTTCTATGTTTCAAGTTTGAGCCTTCGGTGTGAAGATTTGAGTAAGTTCTATTCACCAGAGTAAAAACTATTTTTCTGAGTATTCAATTGCGTCAGGGAGAATGTATTCTGCTCTGCATCTCTCTGCATTTAAGTTTTATAGTCTATGGTTATGAGATTGGGATGATGTTATGTGCCTTCAATTGAAGCGGTTCATGATTTACTGCTCCTAAAGTGATCTTTCCTTTATGACAATGGCTAACAGTAATGTTTAAGTGCTCTGGTTTGAAGAATCTTCTGGATAGAATGTTTGGGGGTTGTGTAGAAGTCTTGGTGTTTGTAACGTGCTTGTGGATGTCTCTAGATCATGTTCCTACTTTTTGATTGGTTCGCAAAGAGTAATTCAGATCGTGGATGAAGCATGTTCCTAAAGTTCTTAGTGTTAACACCAATTTTGGCCAACCTGATTGTTTTCACTACTTGTGATTATGTTTTGGAGTTTGTGATAGCATGTTGTTGTGTGGGAGATTGCATTTGAGTCCTAGCTAAGGTGTGGTGTGGTTTGCATTCATTCCTTTCCACCATGGCAATGTTTAGGTCTAGACCTAATTTGAATATTGGCTAAGTTTATTGTTTGTGCTGACCTTGAAGATTGTTTCCAAGAATGCGAATGTATAAATATGAATTAGACAATCGAAAAATCTAGTGAAGTTGTTGAGATAGATGAAATGGCTGCATGAGAAACATTATTTGTAGTAGGTGTGATCTAGATGAGTTTAAGAGTGTGAAAGTGAGAAAAAAAGAATATATTTTTGATACAGAAAGGTTGTGAAAGATTTAGTCTAGATTGTGGTGGATCCTTGGTTGCTATCAGATATGTTCTCATTGTAACTATCTTCTTCTACTTTTGGCAGTTAGCCCCTTTTGGTAGTGAGCCTCTTCTCTTGGCAGTGAGCCTTGTTGTAAATTTTGATATATCATTTATACTGTGAGTTAATCCTCACCGTGGTTTTTCCCTCATTGGGTTTTCCACGTAAAAAAATTGGTGTCTCTTGTGTTGAATGTATGAATGTGCTTAAGTCTCTGATTCTGTGCTTTCATGGTTAAATCATAATAACAGTGATTAAGTGGTTGATGTGTTGATTCTTATAAGAAGTTAAGTTTTGGTTACAACTGATTCACCCCCTCTCAGTTGTCTTGTGCATTTCAACAATTGGTATCAAAGTGAGGGTTCCTTGGAAGAAATCCTAATAGCTTGAGGTAGATCCGGGATGGCACACAAGAAGGATTCTCTGCAGTTTGATGGAATAGACTATGCTCTCTGGAAGGTACAGATGAAAAGTCATCTCATTTCTCTTGGTTATAGTGTTTGAAAGATGGCAGATATAAAGTGTACTATTCCTCCAAATGGTCCATCATCTGAAGATGAAGTCAAATAGTATGAGTTAAATGGAAAGGCTAGAGACACTCTATTAAATGCTTTATCCAACATTGAGTTAGTGAAAGTTATAGATCTAGAAACTGCTCATGAGATCTAGGTTAAGTTGAAAAATTTATATGAAGGAGGTGATTCTTTAAAGAGTGCCGAATTACAAAACCTAAAGATGAGGTATGAAGCTCTGAAGATGAGTGATGATGAGAACATAACAATCTACATGTAAAAAGTTGATGAAATTGTCAATGGAATCAAAGGTCTTGGAAGAACTATTGATGAGGATGAGGTTGTACTGAAGATTCTTAGATCATTGCCTAAATCCTATAGTCACAAGGTGTCTACAATTTAAGAACTTATGAGTGTGAACAAGATTACAAAGACTAAGACTGCTTTCAAAGCCAACACTTCAGAAAAGACTTCACAATCTGAGAAGTATGCTGTAGAACCAGATGATGACCTTGATGAGATCGAAGCCAACTTTGTGGATAAGATGCAAAGAGGTACTGGTAAGTTCAAAGGTAAATTACCATTCAAATGCTTTACTTGTGGTAAGATTGGTCACTATGCCTCCAGTTGTCTAAAGAGAATTGAGAAAAATAAGAAGAAATTTGAAAGCAGACCTAGGATCATAAAGAAATTGTATTATGTTAGAGATGATGATGATGATGGTATAACGGTGTTGGTTAATAGATTTCACCTAACTCTATATACACATGCCTGGACAAGTGACAAATGTAATAAACAATTGAGCCTAATATATTGGTATTCAACACTTGGCTCTCTGCTTATTTAACAAGGTGCAACTACCTTCGACAAATATTCTAAGGAATACAAAATTGAGATTGATTTTAAACAGAAAGAAAGATAAAGATAGAGCTTTTAACTAGAAAGCTATAAAGGCAAATCTACAACTCTAACTCTAACTCTAGAAGTTCACAGAGTTCCAACTACATAACATAAATTGAAGGTATCATACACACGCACATGAATTCACCACCTTAAATGAAATATCAATAGATAGATTATTTGAAGCAGTGAGCAAGATTTACTAGCATCCAACCACCAAAACACATGAATACCATTAACATCAATAGAAACACATCTAACTTGAGAAGAACATGAATTTAAATAATCATAACACAAAGTCCATGATCATCTAAATCTCCACTATATTAACTGTATTGCATATATCACAGTAGTTGAAAAATAAAATTATCTGTCACCCTTTCTAGAAACAAAGTTTTGCAAAAAAGATTCATAATTCGACCAAAAATCTAGAAGATATAGCTAGGCCAAACCATAACTATCTTGAAAACTATAACAGCTTCTTGAAACAGCTGATTAAAAGATTGTTTAAACAATAATTATAATAAAGGGTCCTCCAGAGCCAATAGTTTTAGAGTAAGCATGAAATTAAAAAATTAATTCAGGATTTGCAAGTCTCCATCGCCATCATCTACCTCGTCCATCTCTTCATCTTCTCTTGATTGTCTACCTTCTCTAGTGACACTTTGCACTGCTTGGGGTACTTGTGCTCGCAATCTGGCTTTGTATGCTCTAAACTTGTTGATAACAGGTGTTAATGCCATGCCAGGTGGGGATTCGGTCATGTTGATACGACTCTTCCTTTTCATGATAGCCTGGTCCGAGTCAGTCACTTTACGATATACTTCATCGATACCACCGCTACAAGTGCTAATGTAGGCTACCAATTTAGAAAGTCTCCCCAATGAATCCCCTATAATTGCATTGTAATTTACTATCTCCTTCGTCATTACCTTTTTGAAATTTTGTTTGATCACCTTAACATCCAATAGTTTTTCATCATCAGATCCATTAGCCTCTACCTCTAAAGAAATGAAATCTCTTTTAATCCTCATCATCTCTTTGTAATAAACTACCATTGCCTTTCCCATCTCTTCTTCAGCTACATAAATAATACAAATTTAGCATTCTAATGCATCAGCCCACACAATGGTATCTAGCTCTTTAGGATCAGCTATGACTTCTTCAGCCATTAGAATACTAGGGTCCATGTTGGCAATTTTTTGCACTTCCTTAGAGGCTAAATTCAAACTGTGGTGGTCACTTCGAGCTTTCTCAAATTCTACTATCAAAACTTCTCTTTTAGCATGTATGGAATCAAACAATTTCACTGCCTCTTTGATAAAAATGAGACCATCAAAGATGATCTTCTCAACCCATTGATCCATAGCTCTCCTCAGAGACAGAAGTTTTTAACTTGTTGAAGCAGATTTAGGTCAAGAGTATGGAGTTTGATACTGGAGGAGGTTCCAATTGAGGGAGTTATCACTTCAACAATTGATTGGCAAAAGAGGACAGAGAACTTACATTTGCTAGCAGCTTCGCATTTTCATCTTACAAGCCTTTCACTCTTTTAGAGATGTTGTCAACTGAATATTGCATATGATAAAAATCACATTTAGTAGTTGATGGCCCTAGATCCACTTGACTTACTCTAAGGTCCACTTCAGTGATTTCATCCTCATTTTTCTCGACCAGTGGGTCTATAATTTCTAAAAACTGGTTTCCCGAGGTGGCATCAGTCACTATTCTGGACATTCTCTTCGGACATTTGGGTTTTGGAACCATTTGCAACAAACTAGAACTAGTATCGATGCCTTCATATGCTGGAATGGTGTACCTCTTCTTCTTTTGGACTACCTTTTTCAACCAATTTGGGGATGAGACTGCGCATTAGCAACATTGGTAGTCACCATTATTGGTGTAGGATGAGGGTTTTGCTTAGGTATCTCTTTTTGTTGAGGGGAATTTGGTGGAATGAGTAAAGAATGCAACAAATTATCTTCTCTAATTTGTGAGAAGATGAAAGAATTACAATCACTTACATGAGTACTCGGTGGGGGCACATGGTCTACCTTAGATGATAAAGTAGCCAATCTAGTATTTCTCTTCATCACTTTGAACATCTTGCTCACAGGTGGTTTTCAACCTGCCAATCTTCTCAGGTGGCCCTTCACCATCGCCATTTGATTGTGAACTGACTCTCTGTAGAGTCAGGTCCAGACTAGATGATCTTCTGTGTGAGGTGGTGGTTTGGGATCTAGCTTGATTCTGAGAGATTGAGTCCCTGGGTGTTGTTGAGCCAGCACACTCCTTGGCCTTTGTCTATAACCAATTTTTTGTGTTCCTTAAAACATGAAATGACAACAACATAATATAAGTAACCTCCTTTTTAGACCATTTTATTGGAGGCAAAGGTTCCCTTGACACTATATCATATTCTTCACCTAAAAGATCTAAAAAATCATCAATTATATTAGGAACCTGAATGCTCAACTTGAAGGCATGGACTTGATCAATAGTCAACCTCATCCATTTCCTCCTTTGAACTTCTCTTTCATCAATACATTCCTCCCAAAAATCTTCAAGTTGAGGAAGGTGTTAGTAGGAACCACCTCCATGCATGTTTTCTTTTATAAAATTTTTGCTGTCAATTGATGCTTGGGGAGACAAACTATGAAGGTTGAATTTAGACAACTTATCCACATTCTGAGCAACATCATTGCTCTTGCATGAATAAAAAGACAAAGACATAGGAAAAGAATATCCTTCATCCCTTGTTTATGTACATAGGTAGGTACTTGGTCCAGTTTCTACAAACAAGATGTCTGCCCTAGGGTCTCTTGATTTAAGCATGGTAAAATTGGCTTTGGGTTCAGGATTGAGGTAGACTTTCTTCCCTTCCATAGGTATTAGGGCATGAGACCAATCCATTTGAATTTCCCCACCTAAGTCTTTACAAAAGCTACAACTCAAGAACGTCCCATAATTGGCAGGTATGTCTGCTATGAAAATGGTTAATTTCAATCTTTTCTTCAAGAAGGCAACCAAAATAGTCTGAGCATCTTTAATTTGACCTAGAATGGGTACCTGAGAACTGTCCATTGAGAAGCATTTACCATGGGAGGGTGTATAGGATAATCCTAGGGCTTTGGCAACTTGAGCAGGCATAACATTTTCTGAGGCTCTAGAATCAATAACACAATTAATGAGATTATAACTAGCAATGTACAAGGAGACATAAAAAGGTTTTGGTTTGTTAAAAGGATTCTAGGGACTAGGGTCTTGAGAATAGGTATTTGAACAATTCTGGTGCCTGGAAAGCATTTCAGTATCACTGGACACATGAGCATTACAATTTGAAGGGGATGATTCTTGTTTGATATATCCGACTAGTCTATCAAGCTCAGATGGATTGAGCTTCAAATATTTAGCTTGAGAAATCCCAATCTTTGTATTCTTACATGATTCTACAATATCAAATGAAATTGAGACATGAGCTTTAGAAGATGAAGTAGATGGTACCTCAATGACTGCAACTTTGGGTGTCATGTTCTCTATTTTCTTAGCCTCATTTTGTCTGGTCAAGATATATTTATGGGTAGAGGTGGATTTATTGGACTGACTCTGAGTGTTTACTAGATTGACCCTGAGTGTTCTGACCTCTTTCTGTTTGCTAGCCCCTAGTAAACACCACACAGTTGGAGTTGTCAACTTCAGTATATACATCTTCTCCACTCCCTTCATCTAATTCATACTCAAAGAAATTCACACCAACATCACTAGGTGTGGGAGGTTCCTCTACCAGAGGCTCTTCACTATGTTCATTCATGGAAAGAATTTGCATAAACCTCATCATCTTGGGGTAGGACACTCCATCATGGTTAGAGGTGAGATGAAATTGTAGACCATATGGTTACTTTTACTCATTGATGGTCCTTCAATAGCTAACTGTTGGGTAGGACTTGGCAATTGTAATGCTTGATTATAACCCCCTTAAGGAGGTTGTTGGGGACCTTTGGGCATCTAACGTTTTAGTGTGATAATGTCATTTGCCAACCTCTAAATAATTGGGTTTGTTGAACTAGTTATTGCAGGTTTACCAGTTTGTAACTCCCTTTTACATTTTCCCATAGTAATCAAATTGTCTTCCACAACAATAGCCAATGATTGGGCATCGGCTATGTTAGGGATGTTGCAAGTATGAGGTGAACCAGTGTTGTCATTGATGTCAACATACTCATATTGCATTGACAAGAAGGATTGGATGAGCTGTGTGCTGAGGATATTGAGAAAATTAGCCTCAGTCAGGAACAGTGAAGAACAGTGATGAGAAGAAGGCAAATTTATTGTATAGGTTGAGAACCGGAGGATGCGGATTAAAGGGTTTGCAGATATGAGTCTTGAGATGTTTTAGTTAAGATTTCAGAGGTCCGCATGAAGATATGAAGAAGTTGTGGCTGTCTGTGTGGAACCTGTTCCAGCAAGTGTTTAGAGGTGACAGAGGATCACAGAAAGGTCCGGTGAGGTCCAGAATTGTATAATCCCAATCTGCAGATTGGAAGGAATGTTTGGTATGTCCTTGTGATATGTCATCTCGAGTTATGTATGATTTTGAGGTCCAGAAGTACCTTTTGCATTGTGACAGTGGCGACAGACTGTGTTCTTGAAGTTTCAAATGAGGAAGAGAAGAGATTCTAGTAAGTAGAGAAAGTGCAGATGTACCTGGTCATTCAGGCAGGCTTGTGAAGGTTCTTGGATTGTGTTGAGGTTTTGTTGTTGATCCGCATTGGTGGTAGAGCCTAGAATTGAAGATATTCTTCCGGATGAAGTTCTTGTTCCGACTAGCCAACTGGATGAGTTGTTCATCCTGCGAATGTTCTTGTGATGGCCGACCGGATGTGTTATTCATCTTGCGGATATTCTTATGGTTGATTACTGACTTAGATGATTGTTCCTAAGTCAATGTCTTGTATAAATAAAGGTTTGTGAGTTCATTTCAAAGAGTGGATTGTGTGGATGAGTGTGGCATAGCGAAGAGAAGTGCGAAAGGCAGAGCAGGGGTTTTGGGCTTAAATGGAACTGATCCGGACATGGTAGAGATGTCATTCTCCATTTCAAGATTGTGATTCTTATCACTTTGTAAGATAGTGTGTCTCCTTGTAGGCAGTGGGCCTCTTTGTGAGCAGTGTGCTCGGGCAGTGAGCCCTAATTGGCAAGTGCCATTCTTTTTCTTATTCTTCTAATAAAGAATAATCCTTGGGTTAATCACCCGGTGGTTTTTCCCTTAACCGGGTTTTCCACATCAAAATCTTGGTGTTCAATGTGTTGATGTTTATCTACTCTTGTGTTTATGTATTATGCTTTTATGGATGATTAATTGATATGCTGTTAACTAACAACAAAGAATCAAGTGTTTGAAGTAACAAGAAGTTTTTATACAACTGATTCACCCCCCCTCTTAGTTGTATGCCCTAAATCCAACAATTGGTATCAGAGCCAAGTTCCTCTGAAAGGAGCTTAACCGCTTGAGGAGATCCAGGATGTCATCATACAAGAAGGATAGTCTGAAGTTCGATGGAACCAACTTCACTCTCTGGAAAGGTCGCATGAAATGTCACTTGGAATGCATGGGAAAAGCATACTTGGCCATGGTCTCAAAACCATATGTACCTCCACAAGGTGGTCTGACAACTCTGAATGAAATCACAGATGCTGAAAACAATTTGCGGACCAAGGAAGCTCTGCTAAGCGCATGAAATGACTCAGATCTCTCAAATGTTATTGACCTACCAACTGCATATGAGATCCTGACTAAACTGGAACTTCTGTATGAAGGAGATGAGTTTGTCAAGAGTGCAAGGTTGCAAAGTCTGAAAGTGAAATTTGAAAGATTGAAGATGAGAGATGATGAAAACATCACTACCTTTATGCCAAGAGTGAATGAGCTAGTATGTGGAATTAGAAATGCTGGTGGAACTCTGGATGAAAATGAGATTGTTTGCAAAATCCTCAGATCCCTTCCTACTGCCTACAAAATCAAGGTTGCTGCCATTGATGAATTCAGAGCCCACACAACTGTCACAAGAGAACAATTGGCTGGCAAACTAGCTGCATTTGAAATGACTGAGTTTGGAGATGATCCTCCCAAGACTGAATCTACTTTCAAAGCTAGTGCCTATGTGAAAGGCAAACAGAGACTTGATCCGGGAGAAAACTCTTCAAGGAAGATGTCATGGTATGATCAAGAAAGAAGAGACATGGAAGAAGAAGAAGCAGAAACAACTCAACTTGAAGCCCTCATTGCAAAGAGACTGCCAAGAGGATCTGGTAAGTATGAAGGAAAACTACCCTTTAAGTGCTTCAACTGCAATAAGATTGGTCATTTTGCTTCAAGATGTCCGGAAAGATCTGCAAGGTCTAATACTAATAGACAAAGGTTTCAAAAGAACTGCTATTATGTTCATGAAGAAGATGACAATGAAGGAGTAATAGATGATGAATCAGAACTAGGAAGCAAAACCGGAAATGAATGGGTGTTTATTGCCATCAAGGAAGAAGATTCAATATCCTCTGAATCTGTCAATCACAAGGTTGTGGAAAAAGCTTTGGTTGCTCAAGTGGAAGAAAAGGATGATTGGGTTATTGACAGTGGATGTTCTCACCATATCACTGGTGACAAGAATAAGTTCTTGGATTTGGAAAGGTATGAAGGAGGAATGGTAAAGTTTGGTGACAATTCTGCTGGCAGAATCAGAGGTAGGGGAACTATTTCCTTTGATGAAAAGAGCAAAACAGGTAATGTACTATATATTGAAGGATTGAAGCACAATCTTCTCAGTTTTGGTCAGTAAGTGGACAAAGGCTATGATCTCCGGTTCAAGAATGGAAAATGCAGAATCTTTACAAGCTCTGGAACTGAAATTGCATCCGGTACTCAAACAAAAGGTAATATCTTTCATCTGGTTGGTTCAAATAAAAGTTGTTTGTTTGTTCAAGTTGATCAGAGTTGGTTATGGCATAGAAGAATGTGTCATGTAAATTTTGATAACATCATCAAGATAAGCAATATTCAGGTTGTAAGAGATCTTCCAAAATTGATGAAACCTACAAATAGTTTGTGCAAAGAATGTCAGCTAGTAAACAGAGCAGAGTCTCCTTCAAAAGCAAAGATCTGTCCTCTACCGGATTGTTGGAATTAGTACATACTGATCTCTATGGTCTGACAAGAATCAAGAGTCTGCAAGGTGATAGATATTTCATGTTGCTAATTGATGACCATTCTCGGATGATGTGGGTTACCTTCCTAAAGGAGAAATCAGAAACTCTTGAGAAGTTCAAAATCTTCAAAGCTATGGTAAAGAATCAAATCGGATTGAAACTGAAGTGTCTAAGGTCTGATAGAGGTGGTGAATTTACATCTGGTGAGTTCATTGACTTTTGTGAGAAGCAGGGTATAAGAAGACAGTTGTCTGCTCCTAAGACTCCGCAGCAGAATGGAGTAGTTGAGAGAAAGAACCGGACCATCCAGGAAGCTGCCAGGACAATGATGTTGGAAGCAAATGTTCCTCAAATGTTTTGGAAAGAAGCTATCAGCACTGCAGTCTACACTCTCAATCGAGTTCAAATCAGAAACAACACCGATAAGACCCCCTATGAACTCTGGTTTGGCATCACTCCTACTGTGAAATATTTTAGAGTATTTGGTAGCAAGTGTTATACTAAAAGAGATGAAGATCTAGGAAAGTTTGATGCTAGAAGTGATGAAGGAATTTTCTTGGGTTACTCCACTCAAAGCAAAGCATACTGGTGTTACAATAAGAGATTGAGAATGATGATAGAAAGCACTAATGTGAAAGTTGATGAAGGAATTGAGAAGCCCTCAAGATTTTATGAGCTTGATGAAGATGACCAAGATGGTGTTCAGGTTCAAGGAACTCAATCCTCTCCGGTTAGTCAGAGTCAGCCTAATCCGGTAAATCAGGAAGAAGAGATAGGTCTGAATGAGCCTGATCAAGAAGTAGCAGTGCAGGATACTCCCAAAATTCCAAGGTATGTAAGACAGAACCACTCTGAAGATCAGATCATAGGTGACAGAAACAAAGGTGTGCAAACTAGAAGGAATGTTGCTCAAAATCAGAATGAATGTTGTCTGATTTCAAATATTGAACCTAAAATAATAAATGAAGCTTGCAATGATAAAAACTGGACCAAAGCAATGGAAGATGAATTGATGCAAATTGAGAAAAATCATACTTGGGATCTTGTTCCCAGACCAAGAGACAGGAATGTGATTGGAACCAAATGGGTCTTCCAGAACAAACTGAATGAAGCTGGTGAAGTAATTAGAAACAAAGCTAGATTGGTTTGCAAAGGCTACTCTCAAATAGAAGGAATTGATTTTGAAGAAACCTTTGCTCCGATGGCAAGAATTGAAGCAGTCAGATTATTCCTTGCATTTGATGCCTTTAAAGACTTCAAGGTATATTAGATGGATGTCAAGTCTACCTTCCTAAATGGTGATCTGGAAGAAGAAGTTTACATTGAACAACCGGATGGATTTCAATTGTCTGATAATGATGATATGGTCTACAAGTTGAAGAAAGCATTGTATGGATTAAAGCAAGCCCCAAGAGCATGGTATGAAAGGTTGGATAAGAATCTTGTGCAGATTGGATTCAACAAAGGTACTGCTGAAAGTAACTTATATTTCAAAATGGATCATGAAAACATTTTGATTGTTGAAGTATTTGTGGATGATATCATTTTTGGAGGAAGAGATAGTATGTGCAAAACTTTTGCAAATTAGATGAAAAGTGAGTTTGAAATGTCTATGCTTGGTGAAATGAATTTCTTCTTGGGTCTGCAAATTACTCAAACAAAGAAAGGGATCTTCATTTCTCAGACCAAATATGTGAAAGAATTGTTAAGGAAATTTGGTATGGAAGATTCAAAGCCAATGAACACTCCCATGGAAACCGGATGTAAGTTGAGCAAAGATGATGACTCCCCAAAGGTAGATCAGACAAAGTATAGATCAATGATTGGTGGATTGTTGTATCTCACTCAGACTAGACCAGATATAATGCAGGCTGTTGGTCTTGTAGCAAGATTCCAGGCTGATCCTAAAGAATCTCATGTTATGGCAATCAAAAGAATTTTCAGGTACTTAAAAGGGATAGCTGAGTATGGTCTATGGTACCCTAGAGATCCAGATTTCTCTCTTCATGCTTACACAAATGTAGATTGGGCAGGAGATGTGGATGACCGGAAGAGCACCAGTGGTGAGCATTCTTTTTGGGAAAGAGATTGGTTTCTTGGCTAAGCAAGAAACAAGATGCAATATCTTTGTCTACAACTGAAGCAGAATACATTGCAATAGTAGGTAGTTGCACTCAAATCTTATGGATGAAGTAGATGCTAAGAGACATTAAAGTTGAATATGAGGAGCCTATCACAATTTTCTGTGATAATTCAAGTACAATTAATATTTCTAAGAATTCGGTATTGCATTCTAAAACTAAGCACATATCTATCAAGTTTCACTTTTTGAGAGAACAAGTGAACAAGGAAGAAGTTAGATTGGAGTATGTTCCCTCCAAAGATCAGATTGCAGATATCTTTACTAAACCTCTTTCCAAGGACTCTTGAATATCTCCGGGAGAAGTTAGGGGTCATGACCCCTCCGGTAATGAACTAGGATGCACTGATGTGCATCAATCCGGTGGATATCACAGTCATATCTTGTGATCCAAATTGATGATGGGGAGCTGCTACTAAGGGGGAGCAGCTGGTATGATTCTGATTTGTTAGAATTGCAAGTATGAGCCCTTTGCCATTGATGTCAAAGGGGGAGAGAAGACATGTGAAAAACAAGTGGCTGATGATCAAAGGGGGAGTAGTAAATTAGAAGAAGACATGTTGCTGATAGGGGGAGCTGTGACAGAAAGGAGAAGTTCTTGTCTTGATGGTTTTTCACATCATATGTTGCCATCAATGACAAAGGGGGAGATTGTTGCAAGTATGAGGTGAACCAGTGTTGTCGTTGATGTCAACATACTCATATTGCATTGACAAGAAGGATTGGATGAGCTGTGTGCTGAGGATATTGAGAAAATTAGCCTCAGTCAGGAACAGTGATGAGAAGAAGGCAAATTTATTGTATAGGTTGAGAATCAGAGGATGCGGATTAAAGGGTTTGCAAATATGAGTCTTGAGATGTTTCAGTTAAGATTTCAGAGGTCCGCATGAAGATATGAAGAAGTTGTGGCTATCTGTGTGGAACTTGTTCTGGCAAGTGTTCAGAGGTGACAGATGATCACAGAAAGGTCCGGTGAGGTCCAGAATTGTATAATCCCAATCTGTAGATTGGAAGGAATGTTTGGGATGTCCTTGTGATGTATCATCTCGAGTTATGTATGATTTTGAGGTCTGGAAGTACCTTTTGCATTGTGACAGTGGCGACAGACTGTGTTCTTGAAGTTCCGGATGAGGAAGAGAAGAGATTCCAGTAAGTAGAGAAAGTGCGGATGTACCTGGTCATTCAGGCAGGCTTGTGAAGGTTCTTGGATCGTGTTGAGGTTTTGTTGTTGATCTGCATTGGTGGTAGAGCCCGGAATTGAAGATATTCTTCTGGATGAAGTTCTTGTTCTGACTCGCTAACAAGATGAGTTGTTCATCCTACGAATGTTCTTGTGATGGCCGACCAGATGTGTTATTCATCTTGCGGATATTCTTATGGTTGATTACTGACTTAGATGATTGTTCCTAAGTCGATGTCTTGTATAAATAAAGGTTTGTGAGTTCATTTCGAAGTGTGGATTGTGTGGATGAGTGTGGCATAGCGAAGAGAAGTGCGAAAGGTAGAGCAGGGGTTTTGGGCTTAAATGGAACTGATCCGGACATGGTAGAGATGTCATTCTCCAATTCAAGATTGTGATTCTTATCACTTTGTAAGATAGTGTGTCTCCTTGTAGGCAGTGGGCCTCTTTGTGAGCAGTGTGCTCAGGCAGTGAGCCCTAATTGGCAAGTGCCATTCTTTTTCTTATTCTTCTAACAGAGAATAATCCTTGGGTTAATCACCCCGTGGTTTTTCCCTTAACCGGGTTTTCCACGTCAAAATCTTGGTGTTCAATGTGTTGATGTTTATCTGCTCTTGTGTTTATGAATTATGCTTTCATGGATGATTAATTGATATGCTGTTAACTAACAATGAAGAATCAAGTGTTTGAAGTAACAAGAAGTTTTTATACAACTGATTCACCCCCCTCTTAGTTGTATGCCCTAAATCCAACAAGGGACTCCTTGCCTTTTAATAGCATAACTGACATCAGGTGGCAATGAATTGATAAAGAAACACAACATTAATCCATCTCCAGGTCTGACATTTATAGGGATTCTATTTGCAATCCTATTGAACTTGGCTACATATTCTCTCATTTGTTCATGGATCTCCTTCTTCATAGAGGAGAGTTGAGCCACTAATGTGTGTTCATTATCAGTAGTTTTGAATCTATCTTCAAATCACTGCCTCATTGTAGCCCAATCTCTAATAGAGGTATTAGGAAGGTGATAAAACCATTAAGCAACTGTGTCAACCAGTGACTCAACAAATAGCCTAACAGACACATCTTCATGTTGAACCCCAAGGATGGAACATGCAACAAAGAAAGCATTAAGGTGTTCTTCAGGATTAACCTTGCCATCACCCCTAAACTTAGGTAGATCATGTAGGTTAGCACCAAGGCTGAGTGGTCTGATGGCAGCACCCCATGGAACAGGTGGAGGTTGTGGATGAGCCATATTAAAATGAGGGAAATTTACTTGTAAAGGTAAGACAGTACCGTGTAGGGTCAGGCTTTGACAAGATGAAATAGCGGTACTTCTTGTGGGTGGAGGAGAGGATGGTCTTCTCAAAGATTTGACCTTTCATGTGGGAGGGTAGGGAGCAAAATTTAAAGATTGGAGCAAATCAAAGTCAATATTAGCTATACCCTTTTTCCTATCTCCTCATGTATATCTTTTCATAGCCCACTTCTACAGATATATTAATAAAACAATTAAGTAGAGTCACCAAACCACTTACTAGTTATTACGGGGAAGAGTTAGTCTTGTAGGATTCTAATTCCCTGGTCTGGCAGTGGGGTTTCTTGGCCTATTGTTAGGGACTACTTGGATTTGCAAAGGCCCTTCTCTCCATGGCACATGAACAATTCCTTAAATGAAAATTATCTCTTGGGTGTCAGCAAAACGACGTGCATTTTCTGCTATAATCTCACCAAGTTATTCTTCTTCTTCTAACACTTCATCAACTTGATGATACTGCTAATTAATTCTCCTGGTCTACTAAGCAACAAGCCTTAGGCCAGTAATAATGTCTTCTTGGTCTCCTACTAGCCAATCAATGTTAGGATGCAAAATTGGTGCACGTCTTCTACGAAGAACCATAAAGTCCAACCAAGCAACTCACAAAGATGATACTACAAATTATCCCCAGTTTAGTCACCAAAAATTTGTTGGTTAACAGATTTGCCACCTAACTCTATATACTCATGCCCAGACAAGTGACAAATGTAATCAACAGTTGAGCCTAATATATTGGTACTCTCTGCTTACTTAACAAGGTACAACTACCTTCGACAGATATTCTGAGGAATGCAAACTTGAGATTGCTTTTAACCAGAAAGCAAGATAAAGATAGAGCTTTTAACCAGAAATCTATAAAGGTAAATCTACAACTCTAACTCTAACTCTAGAAGTTCACAGACTTCCAACTGCATAACATATATTGAAGGTATCATACATATGCATATGAATTCACCACCTTAAATAAAATATAAACAGATAGATTCTTTGAAGCAGTGAGCAAGATTTACTAACATCCAACCACCAAAACACATGAATACCATTAACATTAGCAAAAACACATCTAACTTAAGAAGAACATGAATTTAAATAATCATAACACAAAGTCCATGATCATCCAAATCTCCACTGTATTAATTATATTGCATATATCATAGTAGTTAAAAAACAAAATTATCTATCACCCTTTCCAAAAACAAAGTTTTGCAAAAATGATCCATAATTTGACCAGCCATCTATAATATATAGCTAGGCCAAACCATAACTATCTTGAAAACCATAACAGCTTCTTGAAATAGTCGATTAAAAGATTGTTTAAGCAATAATTATAATAAAAGGCCCTCCAGAGCCAATAGTTTTAGAGCAAGCATGAAATAACTTAAAAGCATGAAATTAAAAAATCAATTCAAGATTTGCAAGTCTCCATTGCCATCGTCCACCTCGTCCATCTCTTCATCTTCCTTTAACTATCCACCTTCTCTAGTGACAGTTTGCACTACGTTGGGTACCTATGCTTGCAATATGGCTTTGTATGCTCTAAACTTGTTGATAATAGGTGTTAACGCCATGCCATGTGGGGATCCGATCATGCTGATACAATGCTTCCTTTTCATGATAGCCCGGTCGGAGTTAGTCACTTTATAATATACTTCATTGATACCACCTCTACAAGTACTAATGTGGGCTACCAATTTAGAAAGTCTCCCAAATGACTCCCCTGTAAGTGCATTGTAATTTACTATCTCCTTCATCACTGCCTTTTTGAAATTCTATTTGATCACCTTAACATCCAACAGTTTTTCATCATCAGATCCATTAGCCTCTACCTCTAAAGAAATGAAATCTCTTTTAATCCTCATCATCTCTTTGTAATAAACTGCCACTACCTTTCCCTTCTCTTTAGCTATAAAAATAATACAAATTTTCCATTCTAATGCATCAGCCCACACAATGATATCTAGCTCTTTAGGATCAACTATGACTTCTTCGACCATTAGAATACCGAGGTCCATGCTGGTGATTTCCTGCACTTCCTTAGAGGCTAAATTTAGACTGTGGTGGTCACTTCAAGGTTTCTCAAATTCTACTATCAAAACTCTTTTAGCATATATGGAATCAAACAATTTCACTATCTCCTCGATAAAAATGAGACCATCAAAGATGATCTTCTCAACCCATTGATCCATAGCTCTCCTCAGAGACAAAGAAGTTTTAACTTGTTGAAGCAGATTTGGGTCAAAAGTATGGAGTTTGACAGTGGAGGATATTCCAGTTGGGGGAGTTATCACTTCAGCAATTGAATTGGTGAAAGAGGACAAAGAACTTACATGTGCTAGCAGCTTTGCATTTTCATCTTGCAAGCCTTTCACTCTTTTAGAGATGTTGTCAACTGAATAGTGCATATGATACAAATCACCTTTGGTAGTTGATGGCACTAGATCCACTCAGCTTACTCTGAAGTTTGCTTCAGTGATTTCATCCTCATTTTTCTTGACCAGTGGGTCTACAATTTCTAAAAACTAGTTTCCTGAGGTGGCATTGGTCACTATTCTAGACATTTTCTTCACACGTTTGGGTTTTGGAACCATCTGCAAAAAACTCGCAATAGTATCGATGCCTTCATCAGTTAGAATGGTGTACCTCTTCTTCTTTTGGACTACCTTTTTCAACTAGTTTGGGGATGAGACTGGCACATTAGCAGCATTGGTAGTCACCATTATTGGTGCAGGATGAAGGGTTTTCTCAGGCATCTCTTTTTGTTGAGGGGAATTTGGTGGATTGAGTAAAGAATTTAACAAATTATCTTCTCCAATTTGTAAGAAGATGAAAGAATCAAAATCACTTACATGATTACTTGGTAGGGGCACATGGTCTTCCTTAGATGATAAAGCAGCCAATCTAGTGTTTCTCTTCATCACTTGAACATCTTGCTCATAGGTGGTTTTCAACCTGCCAATCTCCTCAGGTGATCCTTCACCATCACCTTTTGATTATGAACCAACTCTTTGCAGAGTCAGGTCCAGTCTAGATGATATTCTATGCGAGGTGGCAGTCTGGGATCTGGCTTGATTATGAGAGACTGAGTCATTGGGTGTTGTTGAACTAACACACTCCTTGGCCTTTGTCTGTAACCACTTTTCTATTTTCCTTAAAACATGAAATGATAGCAACATAAGAGTAGTAACCTCCTTTTCAGACCATTCTATTGGAGGCAAAGGTTCCCTTGACACTGTATCATATTCTTCATGCAAAAGATCTAAAAAATCATCAATTATATTAGGGACCTGAATGTTCAACTTGAAAGCATGGACTTGATCAATAGTCAACCTCATCCATTTCCTCCTTTGAACTTCTCTTTCATCAATACATTCCTCCAAAAAATCTTCAAGCTGAGGAAGGTGTGAGTAGGAACCACCTCCATGCATGTTTTCATTTATAAAATTTTTGCTATCAAATGATGCATGGGGAGACAAACTATGAAGGTTGAATTCAAACAACTTATCCACATTCTGAGCACCATCATTGCTTTTGCATGAATAAAAAGACAAAGACATAGGAAAAGAATATCCTTTCTTTTTCATTTCTTGGTATTTGACATTTATTGTTGCCATTTGGCGGCATACTTCTAGCAACTCCAAATAATCAGAGGGGTACTATGGGAATTTTAATGGGGCATTTTCATAACCCCCGATTCTCAAATAGGAGAAGCGATCAAACTAAATATAAATACTCCCAAATTTTGTGACCAATGCAAACGCTTCTACAAAAAATCTTTTCTCTATTGAGCCATCAATTCTTTTAGATAACATCATAGAAAAAGTATGATTCACACATCTTAAACCTTTCGTACCTTCACTTCTTTGCAATTGAGGAAAAACATGATACATAGGCGTACTTGCCGAAGAACCCCTTTGATTCCTCAGACGAGGCCAAGAAGCCTCTCTTTGAGCCAAGATGTAGACCAGCTGGGAACACATGTGAAAGCCCATGCTTCGTGTAAAATTCACTAGCTGCTCATGTAGACAATCACTGAAGATTTTCAGCCAGTCAATTTGGTGATCTCTACAAATCAATAAAATAAACTTGCACATCTAGAACTCAAAAACATCTGACTCGGGACTCCCAACTACTCTGTTTATCAGGGTTATCATATCTAAGATTTCTTCTTTGAAATGGCTTCTTTTCAGATTAGTAGGTAGTCGAGACTTACCAGTCTTTTCTTCTTCCAGCCAATGCTTGGAAATGCAGGTACAACACGAGTCCTTTTTCTCATTATAGTAATTCCAGGTCGAAGATATAGAAACATTAGAGTTATCTTCATATTTTTCCAAGTTCAGGGCCGAAGCAACATATTCAGAATCAATTCTTGCCAGCACAACACCACTGGGAGTCTTTATCTCCTGAGAGTATGGGAAATAATAATTGGCACATGCAATTATTAATTCAAGACAATGCACAACAAGCGTAAAACCACCAACTTTATGTAAGCCACTGTTGATAATTTTCTCTGCCAAGGGGGTTCTTTTCTCAGATTGTATTCTCCTCCGAAAATCATCTAGATCAACATGGGCCAAATTTGTGTCCCTCACTCCAAAAAGACCATTCTCCACAATGGAAACCACATGAGTCCCTTGGAATTTAAACTTCATTTTTATGTGTTCCAGAAACCAGAAAATAAGAGACTCAGAGATACACGCAGAGAACAGAGGCTAAGGCATGACACCAATAGAGAATTCTTTGTGCAGATAAATGGCAAATAAAAATCTCTAACTCCTCTAAGAAGATATGAAACCTTTATAGAGAGAGAGGAAAGAGTTGCTAGCCATGCTGACCTGTCAGTATGGAACTGTGCTGAAATTTTACACGTAGCAGACTAGCCGTTTGTTATTCTACAATGCATTTCCTTGCACATAATATCACCTTAGACGGGCTTAAGAATTAATCCAAGTCACTTCTCATAAATTCACCCAAGAAAGATATTAAATATTGGCAGCGATTTTGCCATTATAACTAATAAATGCATTCCTTGACTTTCCCTCCGAGAATTGTGCCACTGCGTCCGCACGTACCTCGAATTGAATGCAAAGTAATAAGTGTCATTCTTTTGTACAGTATGCCAGTGTAGCTAACACCACTTGGGAAAGTGCACTACACGAAGTCAGTGAGTCGAGTAAAAGATGAACGCTTGAACTAGGAATTAGAGATTCAAAACTTCAAGGAATCCTTGACTTCCTGACTACAAAGGAAAGTCTTCATATGGAGACACAACAGAACACTAAGTTGGCAAGTCAGGTGGTTCAAGAACTTGCAAACCTACCGACTTCAGTTCAAAAATGCAAAAGATCGCCGAATTACTAAAGTGACTAAGTGAATTTGGCCTGAAAGGAGGAACTAAGTGGAAAAGACTGATAATGAATGGAAGGGAAAAACAAAGAATGGGTTAGGACACCTTTAAAAAAAATAGGGGGCAGCAAATGGATGATGAGTTTAATGATACTAGTGCAAATGAATGCTTGTTTATTGCTATCAAGGAAGAACCTATATCTACTAGTCCTGCTAGTTGTGTGAAGGATGAAAAACTAGTGGAAGAAAGTGCTTTGTCTTTCTGCTAGGTTGACAAAGATAAGGATGAATGGATTATTGACAGTGGATGTTCACATCACATGACTAGTGATAAAAGCAAGTCTGTAAGTTTGGAAAATTATGATGGAGGACTAGTTAGGTTTGGAGATGATGCAGCTGGTAAGATTTGTGGAAGAGGATCTATTTCTTTTGATGGAAAACACAATACAAATGATGTTCTCTATGTGAAGGGTTTAAAGCATAATCTTTTAAGTGTTGATAATATGTGCGACAAAGGGTTGTTGGCAAGAGACACTATATGGATTCATGGTTGTTGTCATTGATGGCAACAAAGGTCATCCCACATATCCGCAAGTCATAATGTATCTCTACCGGAAGTCAGAATAAAGATTGTTGTGGTCCGGTGAACAAGAACAGAGCATGTGGCAAGGTCTGACAGATTGATCCGGATCTCTCAGAGGAAGTGTCTTGGTGCAGTGCGGATTTGGGGAAGTCAAGAGGACTACCTTGAGTGGTATATTCCAAGGATTTAGCCTCCGGTGATGGATAAGGAAAAAGATATGAATCGTTGAGTACCGGATTCCTGAGAGACAGTGAAAACAGAGGAAGAACTGACTGACAGAGTATCAGACTACTTTCCAGATGTGTTACTGATGATGATAAAGGTTGTGAAGGCATGAATCATGTTTGGCCGACATGATTGATGATATCTACAAGTATATGCTTGATCCGCATTGCTTGGTGAGCAAGGATTCAGCCGACAGAACAAAGTTTGTAAGAAACTAAACTGTCCCGGATGCCGACTAGAAAGGTGATGAAATTACTTGTGCAGATATATATAAAGGATGGATTTAGTTGTGAAAGGTGTCAATGTGCGAAGACATATGCGAACAAGTCCAGAACAGAGCAGAAGTAGCAAGAAAGATCCGGTATGTGAAAGGATGGCAGAATAAAGAACAGAGGAAAGATGAAGTGCAGCAGATCAGTGTACTGAGCCTAACCGGAACTGAACTCCAGCATATGCAGATGCTTCCAATCAGTTCAAGACTGTGATTCTTATCACTTTGTAGACAGTGTGTCTTCTTGTAGGCAGTGAGCCTCTTGTGAGCAGTGTGCTCGGGTAGTGAGCCCTAATTGGCAAGTGCCATTTGTAATTTCCTATTCTTCTAACAGAGAATAATTTTTGGGTTAATCACCCCGTGGTTTTCTCCCTTAACAGGGTTTCCACGTCAAAAATACTGTGTCATGTGTTTCTTATTTCATGGTAATGTTTTTTTGTGTTTGATTCAATGCTGCATTAATTAATAAGAAAGTTCAGATAGAGAAATAATTAGGATAACTGATTCACCCCCCCCCCTCTCAGTTATCAACAATTGGTATCAGAGCATTGGTTCCTCCTAATAGAGCTTAACAGCTTGAGGAAGATCTGGGAATTCAAATGGATGCATATGGTTTAAGGGAGCAACTCAAGACTGCACTTGAGGATCTTGAACAGTCAAATTCTGAAGTCAATGAATTAAAAGAAAGACTCAAACAGGCTGATGAATTCATGAGGGAATTAAAAGACAAATTAAGTCTCTCTATGAAAAAGAGAAAGGAGCTGCTCCAACAGTTGGCAAGACAAAGTGAAGAAAGCAATACAAATGAAGAATTGACTGAGCAAACCAAGTTATGTGAAAAGTTATCAAAAGAAGTCATTATGTTAAGACATGAAATGGAATCAGGAACTATAAAGTTTACTCAAGAGATTGAAGAAAAAAGAAAGACTGAAGACAATCTAAGACAATCTCTTAAAGAAAAATTAGAAGAATGCCACCAGATGGACAGGATTATCAGACATCTTGAATCCGATCTTGAAGATGCCAAAGATAATGAAGAAAAACTTGAGGATCAAATTGCCTCTCTCAAAAGAGACCTTCAAACAGCAAATGAATATAAAGAGAAATTCAAGATAAGTTCTGCTCAACTTGAAGTTCTTCTTGGAAGTCAAAAGAGGACAGATGACAAGTATGGTTTGGGATATGAGAAAGGAGAAAGCTCCGGATCCGGTCAAAAGAATCTTGGATCAGAAAATCCAAGGAGCAGGCCTAGAAGACCTCCGGTAAGACAGCCAAATGCTCAAAGATATCCATCCTTCAATGGATACTGCCACAGCTGCAACCACTTTGGTCACAAAGCTAATCAGTGCAGAATGAGAATGAATCAGATTAATTCATCCTTCTCCGGACAGTGCTTCAACTGCAAAAGGTATGGACACAAATCCCATGAATGCAGAATTATGCAAGTAAACAAATCATTCAAAGGTAGATGCTTTACATGCAATAGAGTAGGTCATATGGCTAATCAATGCAGATCAAGGGGATATCAGTCAAATATGCAAAGAAATGTTATTTGCCAAATCTGCAATAGGTCCGGTCATAATGCTAAAGTCTGCAGAAACAAGAATCAAGACAAAAGAGGTCCGGTGTATAATCAGAATCAAGACAAGGGAAAACAAAAGATGAATGCGGATGAAGTTAGAAATCAGATGAGCAAGATTTGGGTGAAGAAAAGTTCAGAGAATGTAGAGGTTGGATCCGCACCAGACTCTAGTGCTGATATTTCTTCCAGAAATTAAAAGGTGAGCTCAGGCTCAGGGGGAGACTCAAAGAAAATCCTGTTTCCCCAGCCAAACAAGTGGTGCCGGATGTGGCACAAGATGCGGATTAAAGGGTTTGTAGATATGAGTCTTGAGATGCTTCAGTCAAGTTTTCAGAGGTCCGCATGGAGTTATGAAGAAGCTATGATCGATCAAGTAAGACCTGTTCAGGGAGACGCTCCAGTATGACAAAGGATTACAAAAAGGTCCGGAGAGATCCGGAAGTGCACTATCTTGTTCTGCGGATTGGACAGAGTGTTTGGGATGTTCTTGTAATATGTTACCTCGATTTATTCATGATTTAAAGATCCGGATGATATTCACTGATCAGGACTAATCCGGGATACTCCAAGCTATCCAGACAGGGCAAACCGGAATAATGCAGGTGAAGCATTTATTGCAGACAGATATTAGGGTTTGCGGAGCAATATAAGGGATTTCTCAAAAGTCATTTGCTCATTCTGCACTCAAGAAGAAGCGAAAAGCGGAGCTCTGCAACAAGATTCATCAAGCACACCAAGGATCTCCTGCCGAAGACATTGCATAAAGAAATCAATCCAACCACTCCGTGCCAACCGAAGACGCATAAGGTATTCTCTGTTTTTCATTATCTCACTGTAAATCCTTGAAGAATGGCTACTCCAAATATAGTTAAGATCTCTGATAGACCTCGCCCCACATTCAAGAAACATCCTTACAAATCATTGGAGGTAGATCCACTAGGAGCCTTCTCTAGTGTTCCTCACGGAGTTTTACATACTGAAGACATTAGGGTTTACATACATGCAAGCATTGAGGAATTTGGGGAATTCAAATTAAGAGACCTCTATCACAAGCAACTGATAGACAATGCTTTTGAGCTTAAACCAGAGTATAAGGGTATCCAGAAGAAACAATTTGAGCAATTTATTCATTTCCCTAGCTTTGAAGAAGATGAATGGGTCCGGTATGTACTGAGCAGGATGCATGACAACTTTCTATGGCTGGATAGACCCTGCAAGATCACAAAAGAGACAATTAGGGCAGTAACTGGTCTATACTCTTCCGGAGGGATACCTATCCTCAAATCTGTCAAGAACAACATTGTAACTGAGGCCACCGGATCAAAATTTGATAAGAGGGCAGTGACCATTGAAGATATTTCAGATCCGGATATCAAGTATGCATCCATGATAATAGGATACAAGATCTATCACTCCAGCAGGGAGAACTCTGTATCCGGAACTGCAGTATACACAGCCTATGAAATGCTAAGAAAGAATGCAGAATATGATCTCTGCGAACTACTGCTAAGCCAATTAATGGAAAATATACAGAAAATCAAGAAGGACAAGAAGAATTCCTTTAAGTATGGTACTCTTATTGTATGTCTATTCTTCTACTTCATGAATGAGCTACCCGGATCAAGTGGATGGGTATGGCAGAGTGATAAACCTGTTGCAGTCCAGATAAGAGACTATTTGCATGGACTTGGGGATGCAAAAGCAAGAAATACAGCTCTATGGGGATACTTCAAAAACTTTCAGAGCATGATGCAAGCAAGAGAGAGAATTCCCCAGTCTCTTCTTGAAAAATACAAAGACTCAGTGTGCTTCATGGTTGACACTGATCAGTGCCTAATGGAGGCAGTGGAGCCAAGGATTGTCTGGATCATGCCCATGGGGTATGAAGTGGATGAACAGATAGTGGAGCTGCATGTTCAACACATGCTAAGTCAGCCCAAAGATCCTAAGGCAGAAAGGTTTGGAACCTTTGAGGAGCTGAGTGTAAAAATACATGTAGAACTCAGGGAACCTGAGATTAAGAGAAAGGTGAGAAAAGAAGTAGAGCACATTGCTCAAGGCCTAGGCATCTCAAAAGAGGCACTTGATGCCAGCCGGGAAAAGAGGAGGAAGGTTGAGGAAGAAGAGAAAAGTAAAGAAAGTGCTCCGGTTGAAACTCCCACCCGGACCAGATCATCAAAGAGATCTGCACCTCCCACAACCAAAAGCTCAAAACCGAAAGTCCAGGCATCCGGTAAAAGATCCAAGACAAAAGCCACAAGGGCTTATGAAAGCCAAAAGGATGAAGAGGAAACAGAGTCAGATGAGGGAGTAAAAGAAATAAAGAAGCAGAAGAAGAAAGGATCCGGTAAACCCTCCACAGGCCAAGACAAGGATGAAATGGTAGAGGTATCTATTGAAAAGCCCACTCTGTCTCTAGAGAATGTAATCAAGTCGGTCACGGTGGATGGAAACCTTCAACCAATGACTGAATCTTATGATGACTTCAGTGAGGCTGACCAAAAGACTCTGCAGGAAGCCACCATCAAATATCTGAACATATATAATAAGGCTTTCATTGAGATCATATCTCTTATTCCTAAAAGCCTAGAAAAGGAATTGGAAGTAAGAAAGAACAATGCTCATGCAAAAGATCTTGAGATCCGGGAGCAGATAGCTATTCAGCTATATCCTCAAATTGATCCCAAGACAATGAGCATAATCTTCAAGGACTGCAAAGATGAGTTCAGAAGTAAAGCCAGGATGAATCAACTCATGCTTGGTGAGACTGACAAAGTGGCACAAGAGACAGAAGAGATCCTCCGGAAGGCCTTCAAAAGGTTCAATCTTCCTGTTGTAGAGGACTTAGGTACAGAAACAGCTGCAGATCCGGAATCATCTGTTCCGGAAGAAGTGGGCCCCGAACAGACAAACATCTCTCCTCCGGTTTCCCCTACAGTCTCCGGATCCAAAGAAGAAGAGGAATTACAGGAGAAGGAAGCAGGGGTGAAAGACAAAGAGGTTGACAGTTCCAAGACTGCAGAAGAAAAGAAACATCTGTCTCCGGCAAGAGACACTGCACAAACTGTTCAACAATTTTTGAGCAAAGAAACTTTAGAGATTGATGAACCGGAGCTTCTAAAAGGCCCATTCGACTTTGACTCTCTCTCTCCGGTACAAACAATGAAGATAGCTTCATTTGCAAATGCCAAGGCAAATGAAAAACTCCTGAAGTCTCATATGGAAGACTGTGAGTTGATAGAGGCTGCTTCCGGAGTACTTGTAAAGATTATGCCATCAATTCAGATAGATCTGACAGCCTCCTCTTCCGGTAATCTAAAAACCTTAGTCAGCAGTGTTGATACACATTTTGATTCTCTAGAAAAATCAGCTGAAGAAAAGGTCCGGAAGGAATTTTTGGATAAGAGATTTTCAGAAATATTAGAATTAATCTCTAAAGATAGGAAGATTGTGAGCATTGGAATAAAGAGCTTAGAGAATGCTCTTAAGGATGGCGGTGACATCTACAAATTTTGTATATCCTGGTCAAAGGCAACAACAGTAATTGACAAGAAAATAAAAGAGGAACAGGACAAGCTTCAAAGCTTATCTCAAAGTTTTGATCCTCTCTCTTCCTCTATAATAAATCAAGAATGTCAGACTATTGCAGTCTTGAATGAAATAAAGAATCTTGAGAAGGAAAGGAAGAATATCACCAACCGGATGGGAGAACTTAGAAGGATTATAATCCCTAAGTTGGAAACTATGCATGAGGCCATCAGTGATGCTCAGACCACCGCCCAAACAAAAGATCCGACAGATCTCAAGCGAGCAGAAGCCTTTGCATTTTTGTTGAGTGGTCACATTTCAATTTTGGACAAAATGAAGCAAAGTTGGGCTACTGAAATGATCCAATTGCAGACATCCTTTGCAGACATTCTTCAGTATATGTGAGTATGTAAATATGCGGCTATGTATAGAAATTTTTTGAAAATTTTGGTGTGCGGACCCTACCCTTTGCCATTGATGTCAAAGGGGGAGTGAGGATCAGTGAAAAATGAGGAATCCAACTAAGGGGGAGTTCCAGAAATTGTATATAAAGACAGAGCATCAGCAAAGGGGGAGCATAGTGAAAACACTTAGTCATTTTTCACTAAGTGTTGCCATCAATGCCAAAGGGGGAGATTGTTGGCAAGAGACACTATATGGATTCATGGTTGTTGTCATTGATGGCAACAAAGGTCATCCCACATATCCGCAAGTCATAATGTATCTCTACCGGAAGTCAGAATAAAGATTGTTGTGGTCCGGTGAACAAGAACAGAGCATGTGGCAAGGTCTGACAGATTGATCCGGATCTCTCAGAGGAAGTGTCTTGGTGCAGTGCGGATTTGGGGAAGTCAAGAGGACTACCTTGAGTGGTATATTCCAAGGATTTAGCCTCCGGTGATGGACAAGGAAAAAGATATGAATCGTTGAGTACCGGATTCCTGAGAGACAGTGAAAACAGAGGAAGAACTGACTGACAGAGTATCAGACTACTTTCCGGATGTGTTACTGATGATGATAAAGGTTGTGAAGGCATGAATCATGTTTGGCTGACATGATTGATGATATCTACAAGTATATGCTTGATCCGCATTGCTTGGTGAGCAAGGATTCAGCCGACAGAACAAAGTTTGTAAGAAACTAAACTGTCCCGGATGCCGACTAGAAAGGTGATTAAATTACTTGTGCGGATATATATAAAGGATGGATTTAGTTGTGAAAGGTGTCAATGTGCGAAGACATATGCGAACAAGTCCAGAACAGAGCAGAAGTAGCAAGAAAGATCCGGTATGTGAAAGGATAGCAGAATAAAGAACAGAGGAAAGATGAAGTGCAGCAGATCAGTGTACTAAGCCTAACCGAAACTGAACTCCAGCATATGCAGATGCTTCCAATCAGTTTAAGACTGTGATTCTTATCACTTTGTAGACAGTGTGTCTTCTTGTAGGCAGTGAGCCTCTTGTGAGCAGTGTGCTCGGGCAGTGAGCCCTAATTGGCAAGTGCCATTTGTAATTTCCTATTCTTCTAACAGAGAATAATTTTTGGGTTAATCACCCCGTGGTTTTCTCCCTTAACAGGGTTTCCACGTCAAAAATACTGTGTCATGTGTTTCTTATTTCATGGTAATGTTTTTTTGTGTTTGATTCAATGCTGCATTAATTAATAAGAAAGTTCAGATAGAGAAATAATTAGGATAACTGATTCACCCCCCCCCCCTCTCAGTTATCAACAAGGGTATGATCTAATATTCAAGGATAATGGATGCAAGATCATGGAAAGCTCTAGAACAATGATTGCTACTGGTAAGAAGACTAGAGGTAATGTTTATCATTTGAGAGGAACTAATGATTGTTGTTTGTTGGCTCAGATAGATGAGAGTTGTTTGTGGCATAAAAGGATGTGTCATATCAATTTTGACAACTTGGTGAAAATAAGTTTAGTACAAGCTGTGAGAGATTTGCCTAAGCTTGTGAAGCCTGCTATATTTGCAAGGGATGTAAATTGGGGAAATAGACAAGGACAAGTTTCATGAGTAAAGAACAATTTTCTACTGGATTGCTTGAGCTGGTGCATACAGATTTGTGTGGTCCTACAAGAACAAGAAGTCTGCAAGGAGACACGTACTTAATGTTTCCTATTGAGGAATATTCTAGAATGACTTGGGTTACTTTTCTAAAAGATAAATTAGAAGCCCTAGACAAGTTCAAATCTTTCAAGGTGATGGTTGAAAATGAGTTAGAGTTGAGGATCAAATGCTTAAGGTCTAATAGAGGAGGTGAGTTTACATCAAATGAATTCAATATTTTCTATGTTGAACATGGGATAAAAAGACAATTGTCTACTCCTAGAGTTCCCTAGTAGAGTGGATTTGTTGAAAGAAAGAACAAGACAATTTAAGAGGCTACTAGGTCAATGATGAAGGGTACCAACCTATTGGAAGTGTATTGGAGAGAAGCCATACATACTGCTGTCTACATTCAAAATAGAGTTCAAGTCAAAGGTAATGATACTAAAACTTCTTATGAATTATGGTATGGAAGAGTTCCTACAGTGAAATATTTGAAAGTTTTTGGAAGCAAATGTTATATCAGAATAGATGAAGCGTTAGGCAAGTTTGATGCTAGGAGTGATGATAGAATTTTCCTTGGATACTCTACTAAGAGTAAGTCCTACCGGTTATACAATAAGGGATTGAGAAAAGTTATTGAGAGTGCTAATGTGAAGGTTGATGAAGACAGGGAAAGAATATCAGATCTGAACGGCTATGAATCAAATGAACCTAATACTACAATGAATGAAGAAAAAGTTTAACAAAAGGATAGTCAAGTTGACGAAAAAGCTTCAGAAAGTTATGTTAAGACTCCCAGGTATGTAAGGATTAATCATTCAGAAGATCAGATAATTGGTGATAAAAGCAAAGGGGTATTGACAAGGAAAAGAGCTGTAGAGGAATAGGTGAACTACTGTTTACTTTCACAAATTGAACCTAAGACTGTAAATGAGGCCTGCAAAGATGAAGGTTGGGTAAAATCCATTGAAGAAGCACTGATACAGATAGAGAAAAATCAAACATGGGAATTGGTTCATAGACCTAATGATAAGAATGTGATTGGAACTAAATGGGTGTTCAGAAATAAGATGAATGAAAATGGAGAAGTAATAAGAAACAAAGCAAGATTGGTATGTAAAGGACATTCTTAGGTTGAAGGCATAGATTTTGAAGAGACTTTTTCTCCTGTGGCAAGGATTGAAGCAATAAGAATGTTCTTGGCATTTGCAGCACACAAAGACTTCAAAGTGTACCAGATGGATGTGAAGTCTGCATTCTTGATTGGAGAGCTAGAAGAGGAGGTTTACATTGAACAACTAGAATGATTTCAATCATCAGACCAAAGTGACATGGTGTGTAGATTGAAGAAAGACTTGTATGGACTTAAGCAAGCTCCTAGAGCCTCGTACGCAAGATTGGACAAGTATTTGTTGCAATTAGGGTTCAGTAAAGGTCCTGCTGACAACAATCTATATTTCAAAATCAATGATTATCAAATTCTGATTGTTGTAGTCTTTGTTTATGATATTATCTTTGGAGGTAATGAAGGTAAGTGTAAGAGATTTGTAGAAGAAATACAAAAAGAATTTGAGATGTTTATGTTTGGTGAAATGAATTTCTTTTTAGGACTACAGATTACTCAATTAGAAAAGGGAATTTTCATTTCTTAGTCCAAGTATGTGAAAGAATTGTTGAATAAGTTTGGAATGGAGGATTCTAATTGAGTATGTACTCCTATGGTACCTGGTTGCAAGCTGAGCAAGAATGGTGAATCACATAAGACTGATCAGAAAAAGTATAGGTCTATGATTGCAGGATTACTCTATCTAACCCATACAAGATTTGACATAATGCATGTAGTCTATCTTGTGGCAAGATTTCAAGAAGATCCCAAAGAGTCACATGTGATGGAAATTAAGAGGATCATCAGGTATTTGAAAGGCACTTCAGACTATGGATTGTGGTATCCCAAAGATACTGATTTCACTCTTAGTACTTATATAGATGTATATTGGGCGGAGATGTGGATGACATAAAGAGTACAAGTGGAGGTGTTTTCCTCTTGGGTAATAGATTGGTTTCATGGTTGAGCAAGAAGCAAGAATTAGTTTCTTTGTCTATTGCAGAAGCATAATATATTGTTGCAGCATGTTTTTGTACTCAAGTGCTTTGGATGAAGTAAACATTGAAGGATATAAGAGTTGTGTATGAAGAACCAATTTCAATCTTTTGTGACAATACAAGTGCTATAAGCATTTCAAAAAATCTAGTGATGCAATCAAGAAAAAATAATATATCTATAAGGTATTACTTTCTAAGAGAAAAAGTAACAGAGAATGAAATAAAGATGGAATATGTGTCTACAAAGAATCAGATTGTAGATATTTTCACAAAGCCTCTGCCAAAGGACACTTTTGAGTATCTCAGATAAAAGTTAGGGGTTATTACCCCTCCTTCTCTAAACTAAGACACATGAGAAGTGCATCAGTCTAGTGGTGCCCAAAGTCTTATTCTTTGATCTAGATTGATGTTTTGAAGGTTACCTCTCAAGGGGAGTAGGTAGATGTTGCTGATATGAGTTCTTGATAAAGAGAAGTAAGTATTACAGAGTTGTTGACAGAGTAATTCTAGTTTGATTAGAGCAGTAGTTTGCAAGTATGTGCAGAGAAAAAAGTGATGTCCTTTTCCATTGATGTCAAAGGGGGAGAGAAAATCATGTGACAAACTTAGGAGGATAAATAGTTCAAATGTGTAAAGAGAAAGGGGGAGAAAGTAATCAATGTAGATTCTTGTCTTGATGGTTCTTACAATTTTTCACATCAATGTTGCCATCAATGACAAAGGGGGAGATTGTTGCAAGTATGTGCTTATCGGTGTTGTCATTGATGTCAACATATCTATGTTGTCATTGATGTCAACATATCTATTTTGTCATTGGTTTCAACTGTGCTCTTGTTTTGATTGTGTTGAGTTAGCTTCTTTGTATTGGCTTATATAAGTGTTGAAGACAATGAGAAAGTATTCCTAACACTGAGTTTCCAAGTGCTTTTGAGAAAGTTTGCTCTCCTAGTGGAAATAGTGTGTTGCAGAGTTTCCTGGCTTGCTAAAATATAGTATAGCATTTTGCTATGTATATTCTGTATATTGAATATCTTTGTCTACAGATTGGAAGTTATGTTAAGGACTGTATGTAGATGATATGTTTGAATTTTGAGCCTCTGGTATGACGATTTGAGCGAGTTCTATTCACGAGAGTAAAAACTATTTTTCTGTACATATAGTGGTGACAGGGAGAATGTATTCTGCTCCGCACTGCTCTACATTTAAGTCTTACATTTCTAAAATTAAGTTTGTAATGATGTTATGTGCCTTCAGTTCAAATGGTTCATGATTTGGTGATCTACAAGTGATATTTTTTTTATGACAGTGGCCGACAGTGATGTTTAAGTGCTCTGGTTTGAAGAATCTTGTGGATAAAGTGTTTAGAGGTTATATGGATGTTCTTGGTGATTATAATGTTCTTGTGGATGTCTCTTGATCATGTTCATACCTTTTGATTGGTCCACAAAGTGTAATCTAGATCATGCATGAAGCGTGTTCTTAAAGGTCTTAGTGTTAGCACCAGTTTTAGCCGACTTGGTTGTTTTCACTACTTGCGATTATGCTTTGGAGTTTGTGATGGTGTGTTGTGGGTGGAAGATTGCATTTGAGTCCTAGATAAGGAGTGGTTTGGTCAGCATTCATTTTTTCTCTTTCATTAATTTGTTTAGGTTCAGACCTATTCTAATGTATGTATGTTTGCCGACCTTGGAGATTGTTCCAAAACTCCTTACAAATTGTGATATGGAAGAATTCCTACAGTGAAATATTTCAAAGTTTTTGGAAGCAAATGTTATATTAGAAGAGAAGAAGAGTTAGGCAAGTTTGATTCTAGGTGTGATGAAGGAATTTTCCTTGGATACTCCACTAAGAGTAAGGCCTACCAGTGCTACAATAAGATATTGAGAAAGATCATTGAGAGTGATAATGTGAAAGTTGATGAAGGCAGGGAAAGAATATCAGATCTGAGTGGCTATGAATCAGATGAACCTGCTGCTATAGTACATGAAGGAAAAGTTGAACAAGAAGACAATCAAGTTGAAGAAGAAAAGGCTATAGAGAGTGTTGTTAAGACTCCCAGGTATGTAAGGATTAATCATTCTAAAGATCAGATTATTCGTGACAAAAGAAAAGGGGTATTGACAAGGAAAAGAGCTGCTGAAGAATAGGTGAACTACTGTTTACTTTCAAAGATCAAACCTAAAATTGGGAGTGAAGCGTACAAAGATGAGAATTGGGTAAAGGCTATGAAAGAAGAGATGATGTAGATAGAGAAGAATCAAACTTGGGAATTGGTTCCTAGACCTATTGATAAGAATGTGATTGGAACTAAATGGGCTTTTAGAAACAAGTTGAATGAAAATGGAGAAGTAGTAAGAAACAAAGAAAGACTAGTATGCAAAGGACATTCTTAAGTTGAAGGTATAGATTTTGAAGAGACTTATGTTCCTGTGACAAGGATTGAAGAAATAAGAATATTTTTGGCATTTGCAACACACAAAGATTTCAAGGTGTACTAGATGGATGTGAAGTCTACATTCTTGAATGGAGAGCTAGAAGAAGTTTACATTGAACAACCAGAAGGATTTCAGTCATCAGACCAAGGTGACATGGTGTGCAGATTGAAGAAAGACTTGTATGGGATAAAGAAATCTCCTAGAGACTGGTATGCAAGTTTGGACAACTATTTGTTGCAATTAGGGTTTAGTAAAGGTGCTACAGACAGTAATCTCTATTTCAAAATCAATGATGATCAAATTCTAATTGTTGTAGTCTTTGTTGATGATATTATCTTTGGAGGCAATGAAAGTATGTGTAAGAAATTTGTAGAGGAAATGCAAAAGGAGTTTGAGATGTCTATGTTTGCTGAAATGAATTTCTTTCTAGGACTGCAGATCACTCAATCAGAAAAAGGAATTTTCATTTCTTAGTGCAAGTATGTGAAAGTGTTGTTGAAAAGGTTTGGAATGGAGGATTCTAAGCCAGTATGTACCCCTATGGTAAGACTGATCAGAAAAAGTATAGGTCCATGATTGGAGGACTACTTTATATAACCTATACTAGAACAGATGTAATGCATGCAGTTTGTCTTGTGGCAAGATTTCAAGAAGATCCTCAAGAGTCACATGTGATGGTAGTTAAGAGGATAATGAGATATTTAAAAGGTACTTCTAACTATGGATTGTGGTATCCTAAAAAATACCGAATTCACTCTTAGTGCTTATACAGATGTAGATTGGGCTGGAGATGTTGATGACAGAAAAAGTACAAGTGGAGGTGCTTTCTTCTTGGGAAAAAGATTAGTTTCATGGTTGAGCAAGAAGCAAGATTCAATTTCTTTGTCTACTATAAAAGCAAAATATATTACTGTATCATGTTATTGTACTCAAGTGCTATGGATGAAGCAAATATCGAAGGATATAAGAGTTGTGTATGAAGAACCAATTTCAATCTTTTGTGACAATACAAGTGCTATAAACATTTCAAAGAATCCAGTGATGCACTCAAGAACAAAGCATATATCAATAAGGTATCACTTTTTGAGAGAAAAGGTAACAGATAATGAAGTAAAGATGGAATATATGTCTACAAAGGATCAGATTGCAGATATTTCCACAAAGCCTTTGCCTAAGGATACTTTTGAGTATCTCAGGGAGAAGTTAGGGGTTATTACCCCTCATGCTCTAAACTAAGATGCATAGAAAGTGCATCAATCTAGTTGTGCCAAAAGTCTCATTATTTGATCTGGATTGGTGTTTTGAAGGCTACCTCTTAGGGGGAGTAGGTAGATGTTGCTGATATGAGTTCTTGATAAAGAGTAGTAAGTGTTGTAGTGTTGTTGACAAGGGGAGTAGTGCAGTGTTAGTAAGATCTGAATTGATCCTTGATAACCAAAGAGTGTGAGAAGGTGTGGCACCCTTTGCCATTGATGTCAAAGGGGGAGAGAAGTTCATGTGAAAAACTTAAGGAGAGAGATTATGAGAAAGTTGCAGCCAGAGAAAGAATAAAGTAAGGGGGAGAAAAGAAGCAAAGAAAGTTTGTCTTGATGGTTTTTCACATCATGTGTTTCCATCAATGACAAAGGGGTGATTGTTGCAAGTATGAGTAGTAAGTGTTGTCATTGATGTCAACACCTAAGGTTAGCATCTAAAAAAGTTATTTGAATGAGTTTGAGCAAGTGTTTGAGAAGTTAGGGTAATTGCATAACTGTTCTACCTCACAGAACAATGCAGTGTTTTTCTTTGCATATCTTGTAGACTGAATATCTTTGTCTATGGTTTGAAAGTTATGTTAAGGGATGTATTTAGTTTCTATGTTTCAAGTTTGAGCCTCTGGTTTGAAGATTTGAGTAAGTTCTGTTCACCAGAATAAAAACTATTTTTCTAAGTATTCAATGGTGTCAGGGAGAATGTATTCTACTCTGCATCTCTCCGTGTTTAAGTTTATAGTATGCGGCTTTGAGATTAAGTTTGGGATGATGTTATGTGCCTTTAGTTGAAGTGGTTTGTGATTTGGTACTCTGCAAGCTTGATCTTTCCTTTATGACAGTGGCTGTCAGTAATGTTTAAGTGCTCCAGTTTGAAGAATCTTCTAGATAGAATGTTTGGGGGTTGTGCAGAAGTTCTTGGTGATTGTAACATTCTTGTAGATGTCTCTAGATCATGTTCCTACTTTTTTATTGGTCTGTAAAGAGTAATTTGGATCATGGATGAAGCATGTTCCTAAAGGTCTTAGTGTTAACACCAATTTTGGCCGACCTGGTTGTTTTCACTACATGCGATTATGCTTTGGAGTTTGTGATAGCATGTTGTTGCATGGGAGATTACATTTGAGTCCTAGCTAAGGTGTGGTGTGATCCACATTCATTCCTTTCCACCACAAGAATGTTTAGGTCTAGCCCTAATTTGAATATTGGCTAAGTTTATTCTTTGTGCCGACCTTGAAGATTGTTTCCAAGATTGCGAATGTATAAATATGAATTAGACGATAGCGAAATCTAGCAAAGTTGTTGAGATAGATGAAATGGATGCATGAGAAGCATTATTTTCTATAGGTGTGATCCGGATGAGTTTGAGAGTGTGAAAGTGAGAAGAAAATAATATATTTTTGATACAAAAAGGTTGCGAAAGATTCAATCTAGATTGCGGTGGATCCCTGGTTGCTGTGAGATCCATTCTCATTATAACTATCTTCTTCTATCTTCTTCTACTTCTAGTAGTGAGCCCCTTTTGGAAGTGAGACTCTTCTCTTGGCAGTGAGCCCCTTCTTTTGTAGTGAGCATTTTGGGTAGTGAGCCCTAAGGCAGTGAGCCTTGTTGTAAATTTTGATATATCATTTATACTATGAGTTAATCCTCACCGTTGTTTTTCCCTCATCGGGTTTTTCACATAAAAAATTTGGTGTCTCTTGTGTTTAATGTATGAATGTACTTAAGTTTCTGATTTCATTCTTTCATGGTTAAATCATAATAACAGTGATTAAGTGCTTGATGTGTTGATGCTTATAAGAAGTTGATTTTTGGTTACAACTGATTCACCCCCCCTCTCAGTTGTCTTGTGCATTTCAACACAATGAATTTGATCATTATTGTCACATCCAAATTCATCCCACCCTATGGGTCTAGCGTATAAGCATCCACACCTCCATAAGAGCCACCGCGTATTCCCTAGTATTTGGAGCTAAAGTAGTTTTAACGGTTGAGGTTGAATGTCCATCATTATGGATCTCCTTATAGAACTTAATTGATGATGAGTATCATGTTGTATGACTACATGAGTTGGAGCTATTGGATGAACATTGACTCAACGCACTCAACCATCTGAAAGTGTATCTAAATCACCTTAATTAAAGCTACAAAAGGCACATCAAAGCTAGACAATTCCAATTCAATGATCTTATCCTCAAATAAAATCAAAAGAAATGTTAAATTGCGCCAGACAACTAAGAGGGGGGGTGAATCAATTGTCACAAAAACTCAATCACTTCTTCACTTAAACATTAAACACTTGTCCACAATTATTATGATTTAACAATGAATGCATGAAATTAGAAACTTAAACACAGATGAAACATTATACACAAGAGACACCAGATTTTTACTTGGAAAACCCCAAGGTGGAAAAAAACCACGGAGAGGATTAGCTCTCAAAATATATTGCAATCTTTGAAAAAAATGATGTTCAGGCTTGGTCACTCCATGGGCCCAGAACATACTAGCTCACTGCCTCAACCCTAAACCTAGAAAGATTACAATAAGGGATGTTAAACCCTGAGGGCTATTAAACCCTACTGGAAGATCACTACCAAGCTCACTACCAAAATCATCATCTTCTTCATGTCTGAGATTAATACATTGAAGTACAATTGTTCCTCTGCTCTGCTCTGCCCTACTCTACCTTATCTCCTCGCCCTTTTCCTTATCTTCCCATTTTTGCACAAGGAAATCTTTTCCATGACTCAATTACAAGTATTTATACACTTCATCAACCTTGAAATGATCATCAAGGTTGGTATTACAATCATCAACCATTGGAACAATCTCCAAGGTCGGTATTACAAACATTTACAAAATAGGTCTTGACCTAATACAAAAATATGCTAAGGAATTGTAGTTTAGATGTATGCGGATCATGCCACTCCTTAGCTGGGACTCAAACATGATCTTCCATGCCACAACACACTATAATGTTAGAAAATGTCTCCTTGGGGGCTTTTCCCTCATAAGGTTTAGCTCCTGGGTCTTTTGCATGCATTTAGGACATCTTACTTCATAATTTGGCATCCTGATGGAATGAGCCCTAGGTAACAAGATAAATGGGACCTAGGAGGACCCCTTGAGCATTACCCTACCAAAAATAGGGGGGAGGACTTGGGTGCTCATGCCCTAGTCTTGCCCTATTTTAGGTCAGTCCCAATTTCTGGGTGTTAATTTGTGACTGTTATTTGGGTCTTATGCCGACATGGTAAGTTTGAATTATGAAAATCTTGGTGGGAGTGTTTGTAGTTACATATATAAGCATGTTTAGGTATTAATTTGTAAACTAGATGGCAATTGTGATGTTCATGTGTTCTCAAAGTGATTCAAGGCTTTCATTGTATTGCAAGAGCAGAATTGTGTGGATTATGTGTTTGTGTTTGCAGATTTGAGCATCCATTGCATCATGGAATGAAGGGCATCTTCCTCCCATGAGATCTTCACTACAAGGTGATATTATATTGTGTTTTCATCACCATTTCCTTTGGTTTTTGCCTCTTCCTCATAAGGGCACACACTGTCTATCTGACAACGGTGTTCAGAGACTTAATTGTTCTTCGGTGCTTGACTGAGGCAAGCCTCTAAACACCACAACCCCCTCCCAAAGTTTTCTGATTGTAGGTTACAGGTGTCGCATCTAGAAAAAGTAGAGTTGTAAGAGTGATCATCAGACATCAAGGATTCAAGATCTGAAGAGAAGTAGGACACCAGAGCCTTTTCAGGACTTGGGCACTCGCTCCTTTGTCCTCTGCAGTTGAATTTCTAGAAACATAGGTTACAATGCAGATTAGTGTCAGGAGGAGGTCAGGATCCCACAAAGAAACTAGTACCTTGGACTTGGGTGCTTGCTCTTGTGTCCCTGACTTTTCTGCCTCAAAACCCCAAAAATAGGTACTCTATGTTTTGACAATTTACATCCCTCTGCAAGAGCTTTTTTTGTAATTCATCTGTTTACTGTCGCATTTGTAAAATTAGGGTTTTAATGGTCAATTAAGTATAAGAGAAGGAAATTTGATAATTAAACACCCTAATCCAAGTTTCCCTACATCTCACAACGACCTAGGTATGATAGTGCGTTGCCACTTGACCCTAGATCCTTGAATGTATAGGGTGAAAGGAGGATTCAAACATCTAACAACTAAAAGATTAAGCAATCCTAATTTCCCCCTAAACATTTTGGTGAACCCATGTTTTTGGACTTAATTGCAAATTTCTAAGTGTTTGTATTCATATTTGGATTGATTTCATTGATTCATATAGTTATTCATCTTATTGCATTAATAAAATTTCAAAAAAATTAAAAAATTTGAAAAAATTCAAAAAAATTACATTGTTAGGCTTCCTAATTTGCATCAGTTCTTTCTAAATTTCCCTAATTCATTATTTTTGCATTATATCTGACATAAACTATAGAAAATTACAAAAATACAATATTTTGCATTGCATTTTCATCATTTAATTGCTAGTGTTTTGTAGAAATTTTGACAATTTTCATATAACCTAGTAATTCCAAAATCTAGGGTTAGTAGGCAAAATCTTCTTTCAGATTTTTCTACTAATTTTAGAGGCTTATTAAAATTATAATTTGGCTGTAGTCTTGAATTTTAGTGTAAATTTGCGTTTAGATTTAAAATATTTGCATGTTTGCATAGGAAATTTCAACAAAAAACTAGCAATTTTCATGCATTTTCATTAAATTTGCATTGGCATTTTGCATAGTAGAGCTTGGAATTCATTTTCAGACCTGATTAAACTTAATTTTTATCATAAATCAGACTTTAAAATATTCATATAGCATTTTGTCCCAAGATCTCAAACCTAGGGCTTGAAAAACACCAATTTTCACTAAATTTGGCCTTATTGACTCTCAAAACTTGCACCATAGGCATTCTATGAAGAATATTTTTGCATTAATTGAATATTATTAGAGTAATAATTTTCATCCCCTCCTAAAAATCTTCACAACGCCCTTTTAACGGGCTCTTGTATTGAAAATTTGGTGAAAAACTACACATATTGACTATTTTTGCCCTAGGGTTTGACCTAGTTTGCACTCCAAGCGTGCTGTGATAAATTTTATGGATTGAGGTGACTGATATCATTGATTTTATTTTCTACACCTCCTGAAATTCATTACAACACCCCTTTTTCTAGGTCTTGGAATTGAAAAACCGTGAAAAATAGCCTATCTTTGCTATATTTTCACTAGGGTTTTACCTTAAGTGGCACTAAACGCATGTTGTGTTGGATATTATAACATTAAGTGGCTGTTATTACTAATATAACTTGATTTACATCATCATTTTCCTCACAACACCCTTTGTTATGCCCTTTTGCATCGAGATTTGGTGAAAACAATTGCATATTTCACTATATTTTGACCTATCGTCATCTTAGTTTTGCATCAAGAGTGTATTGTGATGGATATTATTCCTAGTTTGGACTGATATCATACATATAATTTGCTGCCTCTGATCAAAATCCATACAAAACCCTTTTTTTCATTCATTTGCATTGAAAAAATACAAAAATCAAGCATTTTAGGCCATTTTTGCATATAGTTTTGCACTTGACTTCTACATAAAGTTGGAAAAGCTTTCCAAAATCTGATCTTACATTGAAATGGCACCTTCATGTCATTTTTCAATGGTATCTTTGCATGCATTTATCAAAAATCTTAATTTTGACCAATTTTTAACCCTCATGAGTGAACATCCTACGATTTTAGAAAGCTTAACTGAGTTCTTCTCAATGAGTAGCAAAGAAATGGCTAATGATGATCCCATAAGTTATCCTACTTCCCCTATAACTGAATACTCAAATGAGAAGACTAGGGATAGATTTAGTAATTCCACTACTCTTCCTGGCCAAGATGAAGCATTAGTGAATGAAGAGCTCCCTTTAACAAAGAACATTCCATGGGTAGAAAATAAGTGTTCATTTAACAATAATCAAATTCCTACCTATGTGGATCCTCCCACCAACCTTCTTCCTTTAGTGGATTGTTCACACACCTTGGATTTCACTAAGGGAGAGAAGACCTTTAATGTCCCTCCTTTGTTTGAATATTCAAGTCATTTGGACATCACTAAGAGGATAGAGAATAAGTATGATAGTAAGCTTCAACAAGAAAACATTCCACCTAGACAAATGACCTTTGATCTTGGTGCTTCCTCCTCTACAACACAAAAATCCATAACAAAGCAAATCTCTATGTTACAAAAACTAAGTCGTAAAGCACAACAACATCAATATGCAAAAAGGAGGAAGAGAAGGCGACGAGCTTACCTTGCATCTCAAAAAGAAAACATTGATCCTAACATTAAACCAAACAAACATGATCCTAACAATGAACAACATGATGAGAAAGACATGAATTGGGCTATGATACCTTATATCCCACCTTCCTCTAACATTAGGGAGTGAGAGGATGACGATGATTTACTTGATAATAAGACTTAGCATGAAGACCCTACATGTAAGTATCTCTAACCCTTTATCTCTCTCGTGATGTGCTTCCCCCATGATGTGTTATGTGTTGTTCTGGCCTCCTGGGTGACCCTTGATTCTCTTGTAAGGTCTAGGATACCAGGAGACTGCCTCTATTGTGACCTTCTGCTATTTGTATCATCATTCTTCTAAAATTGCCTCTCTTTGATTTCATCATTGTGTGATGTGTCATGTGGACATAGCATCTTGGTTGGTGACAATGGGGCACCCTCCTACATGACTATCCCTAAGACACTTGTTTCTCCTCTCTTATTTATTGTTTCCCTTCCTCTAGTGTTTCCATCTAACGGGTGGATGATGAAAAACATTTATATTGATGCGGACCTAGTGTCCCTTTTGAGAGCAATAAAAAAATGGACTTAGTTCCTAATATGGCGATGGGGTTGTCTATTTTATCTGACACTTGGCTAGTGGAAGCACTCGTGCTTTCTGCGTAGTGAATTTCATGATGTTTCTATCTCATTTACAAACCTCAACAATACTACTACTATGTGCACCTTTGTTTATCTTTGAATCTAGCCTTGGCTATACTCGATTCGGAGAGCTTCGTGATATAGCCCCATAGTTGTCCTCAAACTCTGAATTCATTATATAACCTTGTCTCTTTGTGTGTTTAATCATATGCATTGATGTTGTTGTTTATCATGATTTTGTAGACACTAACATGTTTCTTGCAGGGATGTGTTTGTGGGAACATTTGGTGATCGTGAAGTACATGTCACCTCCTAGGGGCATGGGCTTTGCAAAAGGTCTGTGTTCCCTTGTGTGTTTTCTTCCTACCTTAACGTGCTTGACCTAATGTGCTTGATATCGATGCATGATATCAACCACCTTAAGGAGGTGGCATATATAAGGTAAGATGTCTGTTGTAGATGTTAGCAATGTGCTTGTCCTTAGGTGCAGACTAGTATGATGAGTACTTCCTGCATCCTGAGTTTGTTTACAATCAATCAATCTATCTTGAAATCTATTGCATATACCTCCTTTTCACCATAAGGCATCTCCATGATGCAAGTGGGGTTGTATACTTTTGAGCTCATACCTCCTTTTCACCGTAAGGCATCTCCATGATGCAGGTGGGTTCGTATGTCATGCTTCGTTTTCACTATAAGGCGTCTCCATGACGCGGGTGGGGTTGCATTTTCAAAAATCCTTTGCGGAGGTGGGGAGTGGTTCTATGACTAACACAACCCTTAAGTGTGTCTTCGGCGATTGTTGTGGCGAAGCCCAATAGTCGGTGTGTGCCTGTAATGTGCCTGAGACGGTGATGAGCCTAGAAATAGGGAGCACACCATCGCTTGTCTGCCATGTTTTCTCTGTGTCTTCAAGTGTGTGTGTTTTGGCGTGTTTGTTTTGTTTGGCATGTCTGTTGACCCATATGCAGTATGAATTTTGGGAGGCTTTGCGTGTCTTGCATGTGTGTTGCCCCATATATACAAAGACTTGTGTGATGAGTGCATCCTTTATTATGAGAGGTTTGTTTACTTTCTAGTACTTGCATCTGCATTTCATATATATGAGAAAAAGAAAAGAAAAGAATCATGCCTGTCTTCCATGCATCAATGTGTCTTCTATGCATTGACTATCTTCTTCGTGTTCTATGTGACTGTGACTATCTTCTCTGTGTATTGCATGCCTGTTACTATTTTCTATGTGATTGGCCTGTCTTCTCCGTGCTTGATGTGTTTGCTGTGTTTGTGACCTTACTTTAATGCATGTATTGGCCTTGCATTTATACATACATTAAAGTGGGGGCTAAATGTAACGTCAAAAAATGTCCCCTTGGGGGCTTTTCCCTCATAAGGTATTCCTGGGTCTTTTGCATGCATTTAGGACATCTTACTACATAATTTGGCATCCTGATGGAATGAGCCCTAGGTAACATGACAAATGGGACCTAGGAGGACCCCTTGAGCATTACCCTACCCCAAATAGGGGGGAGGACTTGGGCTTCTGCACCCTAGTCCTGCCCTATTTTGGGTCAGTCCCAATTTCTAGGTGTCAGTTTGTAACCATTATTTGGGTCCTATGCCAACACGGTAAGTTTGAATTACGAAAATCTTGGTGGGAGTGTTTGTAGTTGCATATATAAGCATGTTTAGGCATTCATTTTTAAACTAGATGGCAATTATGATGTTCATGTGTTCTCAAAGTGATTCAAGGCTTTCAATGTGTTGCAAGAGCAAAATTGTGTGGTTTGTGTTTGTGTTTGCAGATTTGAGCATCCATTGCATCATGGAATGAAAGGCATCTTCGTCCCATGAGATCTTCACTACAAGGTGATATTATATTGTGTTTTCATCACCATTTCCTTTGGTTTTTGCCTCTGCCTCACAAGGGCATGCACTTTTTATCCGACAATGGTGTTCAAAGACTTAAGTGTCCTCCGAGGCTTGACTAAGGTAAGCCTCTAAACACCACAACCCCCTCCCAAAGTTTTATGATTACAAGTTATAGGTGTCACATTTGGAAAAAGTAGTGTTGCAAGAGGAATTAATAGACATCAAGGATTTAGGATCTGAAGAGAAGCAGGACATCAGAGCCTTTTTGGGACTTGGGCATTCGCTCCTGTGTCCTCTGCAGTTGAATTTCTAGAAATAGAAGTTACAGTGCAGATCAATGTTGGGAGGAGGTTAGGATCCCACAAAGAAACTAGTACCTTGGACTTGGGCGTCCGCTCCTGTATCCCCAACTTTTTTGCCTCAAAATCTTGAAAATAGGTACTCTGTGATTTGACATTTTACATCCCTCTACAAGAGCTTTTTCTGTAATTCATTTGTTTACTATCGCATTTGTAAAATTAGGGTTTTAATGGTCAATTAAGTATAAGAGAAGGAAAATTGATAATTAAACACCCTAATCCAAGTTTCCCTACATCTCACAGTGAGCTAGGGTATGATAGTGCATTGCCACTCGACCCTAGATCCTTGAATGTATAGGGTGAAAGGAGGATTCAAACATCTAACAACTAAAAGATTAAGCAATCCCAATTTCCCTCTAAACACACGCTTCCACAATCTTCAAGGGATCTCTATAATTACTGAAATTAACCAAGTCGGCTAAGACTGGTTGCATGCTACGTTATCTGGGAATAATCTTCAAACATGATCTCATTTCCTTAACGTGGACAAATGTAAAGGTAGGAACATGATAAGGAGGAATCCACAAGCATGTTGAAATCATCAAGAGAAACCACACAAACACAAACCACTTTATTCATGAGATTCTTCACACTGGAGCACATGAACTTCACTGTCTTCAACTATCATACAAGGAAGATAGCTTGCGGATCACCAAAACACAAACCATTGCAATTGTAGGCATTTATCATCATCCCAGACTTCCCTTTAGAACCACAGAGCAAAACACTTTAATACAAAGGAATGCAGAGCAAAATACTTTCTCCCTGTCACTAGAGAATAATCAAAGAAGACAACTTTTACTCTAGTGAATGTGACTCTCTCAATTCTTTACACTGGAGGCTCAAACTTAGTATTTAGCATCTTTAGACATCGCTTTAAATAAATTCCAATCCATAGACCAAGATCTTCAAGTAACAAGAAATGTGGAGCAATCTACTGGACTGTTCTTCAACATACAACTCACTGTCTATACTGCACTTCACTGTAACTTACTTGTTTTTTCTAGAGGGAAATTTTCTCAATATCCTCAACACACAAAGCTTCTAAACAAGTAATAGAATAGGACATAGTTGACACTAATGACAACAAAGATATGTTGACATCAATGACAACACTGATTAGGTAGATACTTGCAACAATCTCCCCCTTTGTCATTGATGGCAACATATGATGTGAAAAACTACAACAATCATCAAGACATGATTCTCCCCCTAATTCTTTACACATATGTACTCTTTCCTTCTGATTCTCCTCCTATCTCTTTACACATCTACACTCTTTTCCTTCTAAGTTTTTCACATGAATTCTCTCCCCCTTTGACATCAATGGGAAAGGACACATACTTGTTGTTTAGGGTAAAATTGGATTTTGCTAATCTTTTGTTGTTTAGATGTTTGAATCCTCCTTTCACCCTAACATTGAGGGATCTAGAGTCAAGTGGTGATAACTTTCGTACCCTAGGTCACTTTCAAATGAAGGGAAACTTGGATTAGGGAATTAATTATCAATTTTTCCTTCTCTTATGTCCAATTAACCATTAAAAACTTAATTATGCAAATACAACAACAAATTGATGAATAACAAAAAAGGCTCTTGCAGACGGAAGTAAAATAACAAATCACAGAATACTTGTTTTCAGGGTTCCGAGGTGGAACAGTTGGGGACGAAGGTGCAGGCACCCAAGTCCAAGCTACCTACTTTTTTAGGGAATCTGGACCTCCTTCCGACACTGATACACCCTGTAACTTCTATTTCCTGAGATCTTTCTGCAGAGGACACTGTTGCAAGTGCCCTAGTCCTAGAAGTGCTCCTATGTCTGACTTTTCTTCAGATCCTGAATCCCTGATGCTTGCTAAGCCTTCTTGCAACTCCACTTTTTCCAGATGTGAAACCTGTAACCTGCAATCACAAGACTTGGTTTGCGGATTGTGGTGTTTAGAGGCTTGCCTTAGTGAAGCCCCAGAGGACACTTAAGTCTCTGAACACCATTGTCAGACAAAGAGTGTGTGCCCTTGTGAGGTAGAGGCAAAAACCAAAGGAATAAATAATAAAAACATAATGATATGTCACCTTGTAGTGAAGCTCTCATGGAGGAAGATGCTCTTCATGCCATGAGGAGATTGATGCTCAAATATGCAAATATCAACACATAAAACATACAAGTCTGCTCTTGCAACACAATAGACAGCCTTGAATCACCTTGAGAGTGCCTAAAGTTCACAATGATCATCTAATTGAAATCTAGTTTACAAATGAATGCCTACACATGTTTATGTATGCACCTACAAGCATTCCTGCCAAGATTTTAAAAATCAAACTTTACCGTGTTGGCAAAAGAACCAAATAACGGTCATAAACTGACACCTGGAAATTGGGGCTACCCCAAAATAGGATAGGACTAGGGCGTGGACGCCCAAGTCCTCCCCCTATTTTGGATAGGGTACAACTCAAGGTGTCCACCTAGGTCCAATTTGCCATGGGACCTAGGTCTCATTCCATCGGGATTCCAAAATATGAACTAAAATGTCCTAAATGCATACTAAAGACCTGGGAGAGAAACCTTATGAGGGAAAAGCCCCCAAGGGGAAATTTTCCAACATTACATTTAGCCCCCACTTTAATGTATGTATAAACGCGAGGCCAATACATGCATTAAAGTAAGGTCACAAATATAGCAAACACACCAAGCATGGAGAAGACACGCCAATCACAATAGAAAATAGTAACAGGCATGCAAAACATAGAGAAGATAGTTACAGTCACGTAGAACACGACAAAGACATCAATGCATAGAAGACACATTAATGCATGGAAGACAGAAATGATATCTTTTCTTTTATTTTTCTCATATATATGAAATGCAAATGCAAGTATTGGAATGTAAACAAACCTCCCATAATACAGGATGCACTACTCGAGGGCGTAGGTCTTTGTATATATGGGGTAACACACATGCAAGACACACAAAACCTCCCAAAAATGTAGGAAGCACTACCTAAGGGTGCTGGTCTCTGCATATGGGGCAACAAACATGCCACACAAAACAAGCATGCCAAAACACACACACTTGAAGACATGGGGAAAATATGACAGATAAGCGATGGTGTGTTCCCTATTTATGGGCTCATCACCATCTCAAGCACATTACAAGCACACACCGATGATTGGGCTTTGCCACAACAATCACCAAAGACATGCTTAAGGGTTGAGTTAGTCACAGAACTAGTCCCTGCCTCCGTAGAGGACTTTTGAAAATGACAGGATGATGCAATCTGCTCTGAGAAATACACCATCCCCGCATCCATAGAGGGCTTAAGAAAAAAGATATGCTCAATATCCTACCTCTGTAGAGGGCTTACATGATTGATTGATTGATTGATTGCAAACAAACTCAGGATGCACGATGCACTACCCTAGGGCGTAAGTCTTTGCATCTGAGGTCAAACACATTGCTAACATCTATAACAGATAGCTTACCTTATATATGCCCCCACCTTAAGGTGGTTGATATCAGTTATCGAAATCAAGCATGTTAAGGTAGGAGGAAAATACACAAGGGAACATTGACTTTTGCAAAGCCCATGCCCCCCCAGAGGTGACATGTACTTTACGATCGCCAAATGTTCCCACAAACACATCCTTGCAAGAAACATGTTAGTGTCTACAAGATCATGATAAGCAACAACATCAATGCATATGATTAACCACACAAAGATCCAAGGTTATACAAAAAATTTAGAGTTCAAGGATAACCATGAGGCTATATCACGAAGCTCTCTGAATCGAGTACCGCTAAGGCTAGATTCAAAGGCAAACAAAGGTGTATAGAGCAACAATATTGTTAAGGTTTTTAAATGTGATAGAAACATCATGAATTTCACTACACAGAAAACATGAGTGATTCCACTAGCCAAGCGTCAGATAAGATATACAACCCCATCGTCATATTAGGAACTAAGTCTATTTTTTGATTGCTCTCGAAAGGGACACTAGGTCCACATCAGTATAAATGTTTGTTGTCATCTGCCTGCTAGATGGAAACACTAGAGGAAGGGAAACAATAAATAAGAGAGGAGAAAACAAGTGTCTTAGGGACAGTCACGTAGGAGGGTGCCCCCAAGTCACCAACGACGATGCTATGTTTGTAAGACACAACACACAACAATGAAATTAGAGAGAGAGGCAATATAGAAGAATGATGATACAAATAGAAGACGGTCACAACAGAGGTGATCTCCTGGTATCTCGAACCTTACTGGAGAATCCGAGGTCATCCTAGGAGGCCTAAACAACACAACACATCATGGGGAAGCACATCATGAGAGAGATAAGGGTTAGAGATACTTACCTGTAGGGCCCTGGTAGGCTAACGGGTATCACCAATCTTGATCTTTATCTTAATGGTTAAGGTGTTATCACTTCTTCTCTTTTCCATATGCTCATGAGTTTGCAAGGGTAACCGTGTAGGAAAGGTTTCTCTTAATTATGGTTGAGAGGGGATGTTGCCATTGTCTGTGTCAACTATAGGAGCATTTGAAATGCCATTTAAATGAGCTAGTGGAGGCATCCGAAAGATACCCATTTCAGTCCCTATATAGGGTGTTGGAATGGCTTGAATCAAAGGGATAGCTTGTTCTTCCATAGTATGTAGTATTTCATTGCTTTCCAAAGTATGTGATGGTTCATGATCAATTTCCTTGTTTAGAATGTAATTGAGAAGCTCTCACACATCGGGTGGCAAGTTATCAAGCAAATGGTCACAAAGAGAATCTTCATCATCTAGAGCTTTCTCTTGTTTAGGGAGAGCCTGAAAGGATGACAGAGTAGTGGAGAAATGTATCAATGATGTATTTTTCTTGTGCCAATATATCCTCACCAAGTGGGGTTATGTTGGGACAAGTCTCTTTGTTTGTTAAATCACCCATTGCTATGTCATTCTCATAGGTCTTAGAGAGGATTTGCATTATATCATCGTGAAACAAAGGAGGAGTGGGAGTAAAGTTATCATCACTACTTTTCCCATGATTGTCATTAGCTATAAATTTTTTGAGATTCTCCATGATTCAAGGAAAAACATCCATAGTATCATGAAAGTTATCAAAGTAGGATATTGTTTGAAGGATATCACATATAGCACGATTGCTTATGTCAATGCGATAGATGTAGGTGATTTGATACAAGACTTGAGGATATTTGTTAGTGACTTTGCAAAAATTATCATAGTTCACAATGTACTCATATAAATCTTCTAAAGATGTACCTTTAGGAGAATCCATGAATGCCAAATATACGCAAGAATGCTTGATTTTTTGATACCTTTCAATGCAAATGAATGAAAAAAAGGATGATTTTGATTGAGGGCAGCATGTTATATGTCTGATATCAGTCCAAAATAGCAATATAATCACTCTCAACACATTCTTGATGCAAATCCAAGATAATGTCAAATCAAAATATAGTGAAAATATGTCAAAATAGGCACTTTTTTCACCAAAATTCAATGCAAAAGAGCATAACAAAGGGTGTTGTGAGGAAAATTATGATGGAAAGAAAATAATATCAGTAATAACATCCACTTGGTGCCAAAATATCCAACACAACACGCTTTTAGCGCCACTTAAGGTCAAACCCTAGTGAAGATATAGCAAAAATAAGCTATTTTTCATGATTTTTCAACTCCAAGACCTAGAAAAAGGGGTGTTGTAAGGAATTTTAGGAGGTACAGTGGAGAATATCAATAATATCAGTCACCTCAATTCATAAAATTGATCACAACATGCTTGGAGTGCAAACTAGGTTAAACCTTAGGGCAAAAATGGTCAAAATGTGTAGTTTTTCGCCAAATTTTCACTACAAGAGCCTGTTAAAATGGTGTTGTGAAGCTTTTTATGAGGGGAAGAAAATTATTACCCCAATAACAGCAAATTAATGCAAAAATATCCTTTACAATAGTGCAAGTTTAGAGAGCTGATAAGGCTGATTTTAGTGAAAATCGTTGTTTTTGAAGCCCCAGGTTTGAGATCTTGGGACAAAATACTATGTGAATGCTTTTAAGTCTAATTTATGATGAAATTGAATTACTCTTAGATCTAAAAATTATTTTCAAGCCATAACATGCAAAATGCCCATGCAAATTTAATGAAAATGCATCAAAATTGCTAGTTTTTGTTGAAATTTTCTATGTAAAAATGCAAATATTTTAAATCTAAATGCAAATTCACACTAAAATGCAAGACTAAATTTAAATGTAAATTTTAATGAGCCTCTAAAATTGTTAGAAAAATATGATAAAAGATTTTTCCTACAAACCCTAGATTTTGGAATTACTAGGTTATATAAAATTGTCAAAATTTCCAAAAAACCCTAGCAATTAAATGATGAAAATGCAAGGTAAATTTATAATTTTTTGTATTTTTCTGTAGTTTTTATCAGATCTGATGTAAAAATCATGAATTAGGAAAATTTAGGAAGAACTGATGTAATTTAGTAAGCCAAACAATGCAATTTTTTTGTATTTTTCAAAATTTTCAATTTTTAAAATTTTTTCTCAATGCAATAAAATGAATGACCAAATGAATGAATGAAATCAATCCAAATATGAAGACAAACACTCAGCAAGTTGCAATTTAAGTCCAAAAACATAGGTGCACCAAAATGTTTAGGGTAAAATTGGATTTTGTTAATCTTTTGTTGTTTAGATGTTTGAATCCACCTTTCACCCTAACATTGAGGGATCTAGGGTTGAGTGACGAGCACTATCATACCCTAGGTTGCTTGCAAATGAAGGGAAACTTAGATTAGGGAATTAATTATCATTTTTTCCTTCTCTTATGTCTAATTAACCATCAAAACCCTAATTATGCAAATATGACAACAAATTGATGAATAACAGAAAAAGCTCTTGCAGACGGAAGTCAAATAACAAATCACAGAATACCCATTTTCAGGGTTCTGAGGTAGAATAGTCAGGGACTAAGGTGCAGGCACCCAAGTCCAAGGTACCTACTTTTTTTGGGATTCTATACCTCCTTCCAACACTGATCAGCCCTGTAACTTCTATTTCCTGAGATCTATTTGTGAAGGACACTGTTGTGAGTGCCCTAGTCCTGGAAGGGCTCCTGTGTTTGACTTTTCTTCAGATCCTGAATCCCTGATGCCTGCTAAGCCTTCCTGCAACTCCACTTTTTCCAGATGCGACACCTATAACCTACAATCACAAGACTTGGTTTGGGGGTTGTGGTGTTCAGAGGCTTGCCTTAGTCAATCCCTGGAGGACACTTAAGTCTCCGAACACTGTTGTCAGACAAAGAGTGCATGCCCTTGTGAGCCAGAGGCAAAAACCAAAGGAATCAATGATAAAAACACAATGATATGACACCTTGTAGTGAATCTCTCATGGAGGAAGATGTTCTTCATGCCATGAGGAGATTGATGCTCAAATATGCAAATATCAACACACAAAACATACAAGTCTGCTCTTACAACATAATAGAAAGGCTTGAATCACCTTAAGAATGCTTAGAGTTCACAATGATCATCTAATTGAAATCTAGTTTACAAATGAATGCCTACACATGCTTATATATGCACCTACAAGCATTCCCGCCAAGATTTTAAAAATCAAACTTTACCGAGTCAGCAAAAGAACCAAATAACAGTCATAAATTGACACCCAGAAATTGGGGTAGCCTCAAAATAGGGTAGGACTAGGGCACGGGCGCCCAAGTCCTCCCCCTATTTTGGGTAGGGTACAACTCAAGGGGTCAACCTAGGTCCAATTTGCCATGGAACCTAGCTCTCATTCCATCGGGATGCCAAAATATGAACTAAAATGTCCTAAATGCATACTAAAGACTTAGGAGCTAAACCTTATGAGGGAAAAGCCCCCAAGGGGACATTTTCTGATGTTACACTTGCACTCTTCTACTTTGATTCAATTTCTCTTCTAAACTCTCTGACTACTCCCCCTGAGAAGTAGCCCTAAAAGAATCAATCTGGATCTGAAGAAGCACCACTGGACTGATGCACTCTTGTGCATCTTATTTTAGAGTAGGAGGGGTAATAACCACTAACTTTTCTCTGAGATACTCAAAGTATCCTTAGGCAGAGGTTTGGTGAAAATGTGTGCAATCTGGTCTTTTGTAGATACATATTCCAACTTGACTTCATTCTCTGTCACTTTTTCCCTCAGAAAGTGATTTCTTATGGATATGTGCTTTGTCCTTGAATGCATTACTGGATTCTTTGATATGTTTATGGCACTTGTATTGTCACAAAAAATTGCAATTGGATCTTCATACACAACTTTGATGTCCTTCAATGTTTGCTTCATCAACAACACTTGAGTACAACTACATATTGCTGCAATATATTCTACTTCTGGAGTAGAGAAAGATATTAAGTCTTATTTTTTTCTTATCCAAGATACCAGCCTTTTTCCCAAAAAGAATGCACCTCCACTTGTACTTTTTCTATCATCTACATCTCTGGCCCAATCTACATCAGTGTATGCACTGAGAGTGAAATCATTGTCCCTTTGATACCACAAACCATAATCCATTGTACCTTTCAAATATCTCAGAATTCTCTTGACCACCATCACATGTGACTCCTTAGGCTCTGCTTGAAATCTTGCCACAAGACAAACTGCATGCATTATGTCAGGTTTGGTTTGAGTCAGATAAAGTAATCCTCCAGTCATAGATCTGTACCTTTTCTGATCTACCATAGGTGAATCATCATTTTTTCTCAACTTACAACTAGTTATCATGGGATTATTTACCAGTTTAGTGTCTTCCATCCCAAACTTCTTTAACAAATCTTTCACATACTTAGACTGAGAAATGAAGATACCCATATCTAATTGATTTGTTTGTAGACCTAAAAATAAATTCATCTCACCAAACATGGAAATTTCAAATTCACTTTGCATTTTTCCAGCAAAAATTGTACACATACCTTCATTTCCTCCCAAGATAATGTCATCAACAAAGACTGCAACAATTAGGATTTTTTCATTATTGATCTTGAAGTAGAGATTGCTATCAGTGGTACCATTGGTGAATCTTAAATATATCAGATACTTATCCAATCTAGCATACCAGGCTCTAGGGGCTTGTTTTAACCCATACAATGCCTTCTTTAATCTGCATACCATGTCACCCTGATGTGATTACTGGAATCCTTCCAGTTGTTCAATATAGACTTCTTCTTCCAACTCTCCATTCAAGAATATAGACTTTACATCCATCTGATATACCTTAAAAATTTTGTAGGCCAAAAATACCAGAACATTCTTATAGCTTCAATCCTTGCCACTGGTGCAAATGTTTCCTCAAAATCCATTCCTTCAACTTGAGAGTATCCTTTGCATACCAACCTTGCTTTGTTTCTTACTACTTCACCATTCTCATTCATCTTGTTTTTGAAAACCCACTTGGTACCAATTACATTTTTATCTGCTGGTCTGGGAACAAGATCCCAGGTCTGATTCTTCTCTATCTGCATCAGTTCTTCTTTCATAGCCTTTACCCAATTCTCATCATTGCCAACTTCATTCACAGTCTTAGGTTCAATCTTGGAAATTAGAAAGAAATTTACTTGTTCTTCTGCAACTCTTCTTCTGGTTAGGATTCCTTATTTCTTATCTCCTATAATTTGATCTTCAGAATGATTAAGTTTTACATACCTTGGTGTCTTGGTAGAACTTTCCTGAGATTGATCCTCTTCATCTGAGCTATCTTCATGCACTTCTGAAACATCTGGTTTATCTCATTCATATCCACTTGATTTTTAGACCTTTCCTTGCTTTCATTGACTTTGACATTTGCACTCTCAATAATCTTATTCAGCCTATTATTATAACATAGATAGGCCTTGCTCTTGGTTGAGTAACCAAGGAAGATTCCTTCATCACACCTAGCATCAAACTTGCCTAGATCTTCTTCTCTTTTAATATAACATTTTCTAACAAAAACTTTGTGATATTTCATAGTAGGAACTTTACCATACCAAAATTCATAAGGAGTCTTAGAACTGTTACCTTTGACTTGGACTCTATTTAGGATATATACAATAGTGTGAATTGTCTTTCTCCAATATACTTCCAGAAGATCAGCTTCCTTCATCATGGTTCTAGCAGCGTCTTGAACTATTCTATTTTTCCTTTCAATGACTCTATTTTCTTGTGGATTTCTAGGTGCAAATAACTATCTTTTTATCCCATATTCTTCAAAAAAGAAATTAAATTCATTTGATGTGAACTCTCCTCCTCTATCATACCTTAAACATTTGATCTTCAAATCCATCTCATTTTTAACCATTGCCTTAAATGCCTTGAACTTATCTAGAGCTTTTGATTTTTCTTTCAAAAAGGTAACCCAAGTCCTTCTAGAATAGTCATCAATAAGAAACATGAAATACTTGTCTCCTTGCAAACTTCTTACTCTGGTAGGTCCACACAAATCTATATGCACTAGTTCCAGTAGTCCATCAACTGATTGGTCCTTGCTTTTGAAACTTGTTCTTGTTTGTTTCCCAAATTGACACTCCTTGCAAATAAGATTAGTAGGCTTCACAAGCTTAGGCAAATCTCTAATAGCCTGTGCGATACTTATCTTCATAGTGTTATCAAAATTGATGTGACACAAACTTCTATGCCATAGCCAACTTTCATCAGTCTGAGCCAACAAACAATAATTATCAGTTCCTTTCAAGTGATAGATATTACCTCTGGTCTTCTTACTAGTTGTAATGACTATTCTGTAGCTTTCCCTAATCTTGCATCCATTGTCCTTGAAGCTTAAGTCATAACCTTTGTCACACATCTGAGCCACACTCAAAAGATTGTGCTTTAATCCTTTCACATACAAGACATCTTTAGTATTATGCTTGCCATAAAAAGAAATAGATCCTTTTCCACAAATCTTACCAACTATATTATCTCCAAACCTAACCACTCCACCATCATATTTTTCCAAACTCACAAACTTACTTTTGTCACCAATCATGTGGTGAGAGAAGCCACTATCAATAACCCATTCATCTTTGTCTTCAGCAACCTAAGCAGCCAAAACACTTTCTACTAGTTTTTCTTCCTTCACACAGCTAGCAGGATTAGTAGACACAGGTTCTTCTTTAATAGAAATAAACAAGCATTCATTACTAGAAGTACTAACATTATTTGGTTCACCATTATCTAATACTCCTTCATCCTCATCAAAATCTTCAACATAATAACATTTCTTTTGGATCATAGGCCTGTTCTCATAACTTTTCCTATTTCTTTTAATTCTTTCAGGACATCTAGAAGCAAAGTGGTCTACTTTACAGCAGGAAAAACATTTAAAAGGTAATTTACCTTTGAACTTACTGGACCATCTTTGTAGTTTATCCACAAAGTTGGCTTCAATTTCATCAAAGTCATCATCAAATTCTACCTTGTACTTTTCTAACCTGGAGGTTTTCCCAGAGGTACTGGCTTTGAAGGTAGTCTCAAATTTTGGTAGGGCATCACTAAACTCTCTCATCTCAAAGGCAGTAAGCTTACCAAGAAACTAATCTTTGTCAATAGATTTTACTTGCATAAATTCTTCAATTGCAGCTACCTTGTGACTATAGGACTTTGGTAGTGATATGAGAATTTTCATCACAAGTTTCTTATCACCGAGAGTTCCCCCCATACCTTTTATTCTGGTGACAAGTTCATCAACTCTTTACATAAGGGATGTTGTGTTTTCATCTTCATTCATCTTCAAACTTTCATATTTCACTTCTAGACTTTGTAGCTTGGCCTCCTTCACAGAATAATCTCCCTCATACAGATTTTTCATCTTTTCCCATATCTAATTTGTAGTTTCAAGATCTACAACTTTTGTCAGTACCGAGTCATTCAATGAACTTAACAAAGCATCTTTTTCTTTAATATCCACTTCATATTCTTTGATTTCATCTTTAGTCGTCAAACCATTTTGAGGCAAGGTGTATTTTGTTTCTACAGCTTTCCATACTTTGTAACCAAGACAAAGAAGATGATTTTTCATTTGTACCTTCCAAAGAGCATAATTTGTCCCATCAAATTGCGGCACTTCCTTTTTATAAGACATTTTGGATCTTCCTCAAGCTGTTAGACTTTATTCAAAGGAACCTCACTCTGATACCAATTGTTGAAATGTGCCAGACAACTGAGAGGGGGGGTGAATCAGTTGTCCCAAAAACTCAAACACTTCTGCACTTAAACATTAATCACTTATCCGTACTTATTATGATTAAACAAAGAATGCATGAAATCAGAAAATTAAACACAGATGCAACATTAAACACAAGAGACACCAGATTTTTACATGGAAAACCCTAAGGTGGGGAAAAACAATGGAGTGGATTAGCTCTTGAAATATATTGCAATCTTTGAAAAATGATGTTCAAGCTTGGTCATTCCACAAGCCTAGAACATACTGGCTCACTTCCATGAAGTACAACTAGATCAAGTAGGCTCACTGCCTCAACCCTAAACCTAGAAAGATTATAATAAGGGCTATTAAACCCTACTGGCAGCTCACTACTAGGCTCACTACCAAATTCACCATCTTCATCATGTCTGAGATTAATACATTGAAGCACAATAGTTCATCTGCTCTGCTCGCCCTTTTCCTTATCTTCCCATTTTCACACAAGGACATCTTTTCCATGACTCAATTATAAGTATTTATACACTTCATCAACCTTGGAATGATCATCAAGGTTGGCATTACAATCATCAACCATTGGAACAATCTCCAAGGTTGGCATTGCAAACATTTTATAAAATAGGTCTTGACCTAATACAAAATTATGCTAAGGGTTTGTAGTATAGATGTATGTGGATCACACCATGCCTTAGCTGGGACTCAAACATGATCTTCCATGCTATAACACACTTCCATAATCTGCAAGGGATCTTTGCAATTACTGGAATTAACCAAGTCGGCTAAGACTGGTTGCACACTACGTTATCTGGGAATAATCTTCAATCATGGTCTCATTTCTTTAATGCCGACCAATGTAAAGGTAGGAACATGATTAGGAGGAATCAACAAGCACGTTGAAATCATCAGGAGCAACCGTACAAACTCAAACTACTTTATTCCTGAGATTCTTCACATCGGAGCACATGAACTTCACTCTCTTCAATTGTCATAAAAGAAAGATAGCTTGCGAACCACCAAATGCAAACCATTGTAATTGCAGGCACTTATCATCATCCTAGACTTCCCTTTAGAACTACAGAGAAAAAAACTTTAATGCGGAGGAATGCGGAGCAAAATACTTTCTCCCTGTCACCAGAGAATAATCAGAGAAAGCAAGTTTTACTTTGGTGAATGAAACTCTCTCAATTCTTCACACCAGAGGCTCAAACTTAGGATTTAGCATCTTCAGACATCCCTTTAAATAACTTCCAATCCACAGATGAAGATCTTCAAGTAACAAGAAATGCGGAGTAATCTACCGGACTATTCTTTAGCATGCAACTCACTGTCTATACTGCACTTCACTGTAACTCACTTGTTTCTTCCAGAGAGGCCAATTTTCTCAATATCCTCAACATACAAAGCTTCTAAACAAGTAATAGAATAGGACATAGTTGACAACAATGACAACAAAGATATGTTGACATCAATGACAACACCGATTAGGCACATACTTGCAACAAAAATACACTTTTTTTACCTTCTCAAAGCTGTTTCATTGTATCTGCTGTAAGAACACCTTTTCTCAATAAAATTTCATTGTTTTGCCTTCTTAATAGCTATTTCATTATGTGCAAATGAATGATTGATTATGTTATTATGTGTTTTATGTTTAAACCTCAAAAACATTGTCTCATTTCTAGTACTTTTAGGCAAAAATTAGTGAACAAAATGAATAAATGACTAAAAATGAATAAAAAACTAAAAATTAGTGAATAAATGACTAAAAATGGTTTAGTCATAAATTTGGTTGCGTTATAAATGACCGGCAATAAACTACTAATGGTCACGTTGTTGAATACTAGGAACACTGAGAGGGGGGGGTGAAATAGTGTTCTAAAAGTCTTTTGATGCACTTTAGCTTTCAACCATTTTCTAAAATTAATTAAACAAAGGCATAACATGTATATGAATAGCAACCATAATAGTGTTCTAAAAGTCTTTTGATGCACTTTAGCTTTCAACCATTTTCTAAAATTAATTAAACAAAGGCATAACATGTATATGAATAGCAACCATAAAAACATGACACATAGACACCAAGCATTTTACGTGGAAAACCCAAAATGGGAAAAACCATGGAGAGGATTATCTCTCAAATATATATTGCAATCTTTACAAATAATGATGTTCACGCTTGGTCACTCCACGGGCCTAGAACATGCTAACTCACTGCCATGAAGTACAACTAGGTCTAGCAGGCTCACTGCCTCAACCCTAAACCTAGCAAGATTACAATAAGGGTTGTTAAACCCTAGTGGAGGCTCACTGCCTTGATGAAGAAAGCTCACTTCCAAGTATAAAGAAAATTGCACATGAACTGAATATTGCAGTGTGAATTGCCTCTCTCCAATAGACTTCCAGAAGATCAACTTCCTTCATCATGGTTCTAGTAGCTTCTTGAACCGTTCTGTTCTTTCTTTCAACGACTCCATTTTGTTGTGGAGTTCTAAGTGCAGATAATTGTCTCTTTATCCCATGTTATTGACAAAAGAAATTGAATTCATTTGATGCAAAATCTCCTCCTCTATTGGACCTTAAACATTTGATCTTCAGATCCATCTCATTTTCAACCATTACCTTAAATGCCTTGAACTTATCCAAAGCTTCTGATTTTTCTTTCAAAAAGGTCACCCAAGTCATTCTAGAATAATCATCAATAAACAACATGAAATACCTGTCTCCTTACAAACTTCTTACTCTGGTAGGTCCACACAAGTTTGTATGCACTAGTTCCAGTAGTCCATCAACTGATTGGTCCTTTCTTTTGAAACGTGTTCTTGTTTGTTTCCCAAATCGACACTCCTTACAAATAGGATTGGTAGGCTTCAAGAGCTTAGGAAAATCTCTAACAACTTGTGTAGTACTTATCTTCATAATGTTATCAAAATTTATGTGACACAACCTTCTATGCCATAGCCAACTTTCAGCAGTCTCAGGCAACAAACAATAATTATCATTTCCTTTCAAGTGATAGATATTACCTCTGGTCTTCTTACCAATTGCAATGACTGTTCCAAAGCTTTCCTTGATCTTGCATCTATTGTCCTTGAGGCTTAAGTCATAACCTTTATCACACATTTGAACCACACTCAAAAGATTGTGCTTTAATCCTTTCACATCAAGACATCTTCAGTATTATGCTTGCCATAAAAATAAATAGATCCTTTTCCACAAATCTTACTACTTGTATCATCTCCAAACCTAACCAGTCCACCATCATATCTTTCTAAACTCACAAACTTACTTTTGTCACCAGTCATATGGTGAGAGCAGCCACTGTCAATAACCCACTCATCTTTGTCTTCAACAACCTGAGTAGCAAAGGCACTTTCCACTGGTTTTTCTTTCTTCACACAACTAGCAAGATTAGTAGACATAGGTTCTTCCTTAATAGCAATAAACAAGCATTCATTACTAGAAGTACTAGCATTATCTGGTTCACCATTATCTGATACTCCTTCATCATCATCAAAATCTTCAACATAATAACATTGCTTTTGAGTCCTAGGCATGTTCTCATATCTTTTTCTATTTCTTTCAATTCTTATAGGACATATGGAAGCAAAGTGGCCTACTTTACCATAGAAAAAAACATTTAAAAGGTAATTTACCTTTAAACTTACCAGATCCTCTCTGTAGTCTATCCACAAAGTTAGCTTCAATTTCATCAAACTCATCATCAGATTCTACCTTGTACTTTTCTGATCTGGAGGTTTTCCTATAGGTACTAGCCTTGAAGGTAGTCTCAACTTTTGGTAGAGCATCACCAAACTCTCTCATTTCAAAGGCAGTAAGCTTACCAAGTAGCTGATCTCTATCAATCACTTTTACTTGCATAAATTCTTCAATTATAGCTACCTTGTGACTGTAGGACTTTGGTAGAGATTTGAGAATTTTCATCACAACTTCCTTATCACTGAGAGTTCCCCCCATACCTTTTATCCCAGTGACAAGTTCATCAACTCTTTGCATAAAGGACGTTATGTTTTCATCCTCATTCATCTTCAAACTTTCATATTTCACTTTCAGACTTTGTAGCTTGGCCTCCTTTACAGAATCATCTCCTTCATACAAATTTTTTAACTTTTCCCATACCTCATTTATAGTTTCAAGATCCACAACTTTTGACAGTACTAAGTCATTCAATGAACTTAGAAGAGCATCTTTTGCTTTAACATCTATCTCATATTCTTTGATCTCATCTTCTGTCATCAAACCATTTTCAAGCAGGGTGTATTTTGTTTCTGCAACTCTCCATACTTTGTAACCAAGACAAAGAAGATGGATTTTCATTCATGCCTTCTAAAGAACATAATTCCTCCCATCAAAATGTGGTGCTTCCATCTTATAAGACATTTTGGATCTTCCTCAAGTTGTTAGACTTTCTTCAGAAGAACTCAGCTCTAATACCAATTGTTGAAATGCATTGGACAATTGAGAGGGGGGGTGAATCAGTTGTCACAAAAACTCAATCACTTCTTCACTTAAACATTAAACACTTGTCCACAATTATTATGATTTAACAATGAATGCATGAAATCAGAAACTTAAACATAGATGCAACATTATACACATGAGACATTAGATTTTTACATGGAAAACCCCAAGGTGGGGAAAAACCACAGAGAGGATTAGCTCTCAAAATATATTGCAATCTTTGAAAAAAATGATGTTCAAGCTTGGTCACTCCATGGGCCCAGAACATACTAGCTCACTTCCATGAAGTATAGTTAGGTCTAGCAGGCTCACTGCCTCAACCCTAAACCTAAAAAGATTACAATAAGGGCTATTAAACCCTACTGGTGGCTCACTGCCAAGCTCACTATCAAAATCATCATCTTCTTCATGTCTGAGATTAATACATTAAAGTACAATTGTTCCTCTACTCTGCTCTACCCTGCTCTGCCTTATCTCCTCGCCCTTTTCCTTATCTTCCCATTTTCACACAAGGACATCTTTTCCACATCTCAATTATAAGTATTTATATACTTCATCAACCTTGGAATGATCATTAAGGTTGGCATTACAATCAACCATTGGAACAATCTCCAAGGTCGGCATTACAAACATTTACAAAATAGGTCTTGACCTAATACAAAAATATGTTAAGGAATTGTAGTATAGATGTATGCAGATCATGCCATACCTTAGCTAGGACTCAAACATGATCTTCCACACCACAACACACTTCCACAATCTTTAAGGGATCTTTGTAATTACTAGAAATAACCAAGTCGGCTAAGACTGGTTGCAGGCTATGTTATCTAGGAATAATTTTCAAACACGATCTCATTTCCTTAACATGAACCAATGTAAAGGTAGGAACATGATCAGGAGGAATCCACAAGTGCATTGAAATCATCAAGAGCAACCGTACAAACACAAATCACTTTATTCATGAGATTCTTCACACTAGAGCACATGAACTTCACTGTCTTCAACTGTCATACAAGAAAGATAGCTTGTGGACCATCAAAACATGAACCATTGCAATTGTAGGCACTTATCATCATCCCAGACTTCACTTTAGAACTATAGAGCAAAACACTTTAATGCAAAAGAATGCGGAGAAAAATACTTTCTCCCTGTCACCAAAGAATAATCAAAGAAGGTAGGTTTTACTCTGGTGAATGCAACTCTCTTAATTCTTCACACTGGAGGCTCAAACTCAGGATTTAACATCTTCAAACATCCCTTTAAATAAATTCCATTCCATAGACCAAGAGTTTTAAGCAACAAGAAATGTGGAGTAATCTACCAGACTGTTCTTTAGCATACAACTCACTGTCTATACTGTACTTCACTGTAACTTACTTGTTTCTTCTGGAGAGGGTAATTTTCTCAATAGCCTCAATACACAAAGCTTCTAATCAAGTAATAGAATAGTACATAGTTGACACCAATGACAACAAAGATATGTTGACATCAATGACAACACCGATTAGGCACATACTTGCAACAAAGAACATCACTTAGGATAGGGAAAAAAATACAAGTTTAAATCAAATTGGTTGGGTCCCTATGTGATTATAGATAAATATGGATCAATAGCTTACAATTTGGCCACACCTAATGGCCAGGAACTAGAGGAACCTATGAATATTGTGAATCTAAAGAACTACAATTAATCAAAAGTTAAAAGAATACAAATAAAAAATTAAAGATACAAATCTTCCTTTGGTGAAAACCATTTTTATGGCACCTTGGCAAAGCACCATGATGAAAAATTTCTCGCAAGTGTCATGTGTGACTAACTAGGTATCCATTATATTTAATCACTCCTCACACATAGGGGCACCATCCATTTTACTTCATCCACCCATTCATTCCATCTTTTCCCTCCCCTTCTAATTTTGACTATGGACCAAGGGTAGCAATTTGATCTATGCTTCAAAAAGAAGTCTTGGACAATTCCCTTTGACACCTTTTGGCGTGATGGATGGGCACTCTTCTACAACATGATTCCCTAGTGTTATGGAGTAAAAAGTGTCCACATGTCTTTTTACCTCCTTGTTTATCTCCTAGGTCCCCTTTATTGCATTATATCATTAAAATGTTTATCTTGATGCAAAATTGCCTGACACCCAAGTAAAATTGGAATATGGGCCCTTTCACTTACCTTACCCCAGACCCAAAAAGGACTAATGGACTGGGCAGTACCACCCATGTCCCCCCTTTTAGGTCTGGCCTAATTTTAGTGTATGTTGACCTGGGACCCTTTAAAAAGTTTCTCCTTGTCAGCTCTTTTGGTTTAATTTCATGATTATGAGTGAGAAAGCATATATAAGTGTGTTTTTGGATTCATTTGTAACTAGGTTGAAAAAGGCTGGAGAAGGCATAACTTGAGATCTTGAAGTGAAGCAAGCAAGAGCATTCATTGTGATTCTAGAGTAGATTTGTGTATTGTTATTGTGTGTTGTTGTAGATATGGAGCTATCATCTATTCTTCCTTAGGAGTTGAAGGATATTCATCATCCTAAGGGTTCATCACATAGGTGATATCATTGTTTGTTTATCCTCATTTGAATCATCATATTATCATTATTTTTAGGCTCTTCCCCCATGAGGGCACACACTCTTTATCAATCAATAGTGTTGGGAAGCTTCAATTCTATCCCAGGATTTGATTGAGGCAAGTCCCTAAGCACCATAACCCCCAAACCCCTTCTTATATTCTTGTGTGCAGGTTACAGGAGTGAGATCTAGAAAATAAAGAGCTACATGAAGACGATGTGAAGATTAGGGTTTTAAGATCTAGAAACAGTTTTAGGATACTCACTCACAAGGGACTTAGGTAGTGTGATAGGTAAAAAATTAGGTTAATAAGATCAAGCATAGCCATGAAAACCTAACCCTACCATCATCAAAGAATCTAATCCAAATGAAATCAAAAGCATGTAATTCAAGAACAATATCACCTAGATTGTATGATTCCTTGTTTATGATGTGGATTACTTCTTCAACAATGAACAATTATGAAGATAAAAGCTACCATGATGGATGGATGATAATTCTAGATGGATGCTAAATACTCAATATGCTAAGGATGATAATGTAGACGCTATATGATGCAGACAACCTAGTACTGAGAAGGACACTACAAAACTTCAATGGAACCGTTCTCAAGGTTCACTATTTTTACTAGAGGTTCAAACTTCTCATGATGAAGGGTTTTAACACAACAACTTATACATGCTCATGAAATAAAAGAGAGTGGGTTCAGGACACATATCACATGATACCTAACTCAATCCAATATTCCATCACCTCCATTGTGTAGGGTCTGTAGGACAACAGTCTTTCCTATGTCTTCCAAAGACAGTCATAATATCCTTCTTATGGTGGTCTCAATTAAGACAAAACCTTCATGCAACATGCCTAATCTATAATATGATAAGCATACCTAATGCCTTCACAAGTCAATAACATATCAACATACCTATTACCTTCTTTGGAGTGACTATCTCTAGGCCTTCTTTGTAGTGACTGTCTCCAGGAGGACTGACAGAGACAGAATAAGGCAAAGTGGACTGTTTCTCAGAGAAGCCTCTTCCTACTTCTTGTCACAGGGCCAAGGTTAGGTCTAGAGTCCTTTCTATGGTCCCAACACTTGACATTCATTGACTTTCCACTTCCACAGTCACTGGTTACCACCCCTCTACTGCTGTCCTTCTCCAAATCCCAACACATGGTTCTTGTTGGGCCATTTACATGGCAAAATCCACCCAACCCATTCTCCTACCTCTAAAGCCTTCACAAAACTTTGAACTAACTATCTTTCAATCCATTCCACTGATCATAAACAGAAAAGATTAGTGGAATGAAAAGAACTCCATCGGACTACTCAGAAAAACCCTAACTCAGGGTTTAGGGCAGTCTAAAGCAGAACAATGATTTCTCACACCAAATCTAGTGTCAAGTCTCCAAACAAGATTCAAATCAAAGATACTTCCTCCTACTAATCATCCAAAAAGCTAATGGGCTATGACTATTCTATACAGGGTCATGTACGGGCTGGAAACAACAATAAAACACAGAAAAACAGGAAAAATGGACATTTCTTTATTTTGTTTCACTTCAATCTTTCTTCACTCTCCAAAATGAATAGTTTCAAAGCTTTTTGAAGCCTGTCCCGATGCATTCTACATGCTTGAGGGTAGTTGAACCGATGGAGGGAGTAAAAAACTGTTCCCAAATCATCAACTGCCCGGTCAGTAACAATATTACTATTTTTTGTAACTATCCTCTCTTGGACTGTACCGACTGTTTTATGTTTAATAAGGCTTTCCAACATTTGGTTAACCTTGGACAAGGTTCTAACATCCTTCCAACCTTTGACATGCTTCTAACCACAAGGATTGCCTCCTACACACTCTAGGAGGGCTACAAACTTAAAGAAACATATGACTGCCTTTTACCACATGACTGTCCTCCTTAGGACTTACAACATGATAGTAGTCCTATAGTCATTTGGACATAGTCCTTTTACATTTATGGTATCTAAGTCTTATTACAACATGGAGATGGTCTCAAGGACCTTATTAAACCAAAACAAACTACTTGAAGATTAAGTAAAACCTAGATATCTTGGTGCTCCTGCACCATACTCCCCAGCATGATGAAAACTCTTGTCCCAAGAGTTATGGGATCTGCTCCAAATGTTCTTTGATCTTTTTGGAATGTTCCTTTGACTGGTGATAGGAAACATGAACTCTCCAAGGGTCATCTTTCTCCTTCTCCAACCTGCATGATTCTTACCACAAGTGTTAGTATTCCAAAACATATTCTGATGTCCTTGTCTAGGACCCTGCTGCTGCAATGCTTCTGTTCTTCCCAACTAGAGGTTCTAATTTGTTCCTCCCTGTACTATCTGCTATCTACCTTCCTTCTTTTTCCTCCTTATAGGACAATCAATGTCCCCAATCTTGACATAACTCAAGTCCCAATCCTGCTGTTCTTTAGGACTGTCATCCACCTTCTTCTGCTGCAACTGTTCCTGCTGTTTCCAATCATCCTTAACCTGCACATTCAACTGCAATTTCTCTCCAAAATAGATAGTAACATTTTCCTTCTTGTCTTCACAAGGTAAAGGTATTAGTTTAAACTTTTTACCATCTTTGTGCACCAAATAGTTATTAGTATAACCATCATGAATTGTCCTTCTTAAATGCTGCCGTGGTCTACCCAAAATTACATGCCCACATGTCATTGAAATGACATCACATAAAACATAATCCTTATATGGACCAATTGAAAAATCAACATATGCCTTCTTACTAACCATTACTTGCTATTCTTGACTTACCCAAGTGATATTGTAAGGACTAGGATGATCAAATGTTTTCAATCCCAACTTATGCACCATATCCCAAGAGACTAAATTATCATGTGAACCTGAATCTATAATCAACTTGCATATTTTTCCATGGCTTAAACAATTAGTTTTAAAAATGGATACCTGTGGTGCTTGCTATATTATGCCTTTTTCTACCATAAGCATTTCTCCAACCATTATTGGAGAGGCTAATGACATTTCCTATTCTTCTTGCTTCTCCTCTTCTTGTGCCAAATGAACTCTTCTATCCTTGCTCTTATCAGCATCATCCTTCTTAGGACATTTGAAAGATGTGTGTCCCACTTCATTGCAATGATAACATCTACCTGTGAATACTCCTCTACCTGATCCAAATCTACCTCCACCTCTATATCCACCTCTCTGATTTGTAGAAACCTCTTTGCCTTTCTCATTGCTGTTCTGTACTTCATTAGTAGGTCTGCCCCTACCTCTATATCCTCTTCCACTACCTCCTTGCCTTTCTTGCTTCCTCTTCACCCTCTCTTCAGCCCTGATGGCTAACTGAAAACATTCTCCAAGTGATTTTGGTATGGTCAAACCAATCTCATCTTGCAAGTTATACCTAAGCCCATTAAGGTATCTTGCCACTTTATCTTCATCTTCCAATCCTCTTCTAATACTAAGCTTATGAAATTGCTCAGTATAGGACATAACATCCATGTCCTTTTGTTTCAAATTCTGCCTCATCCTCTTTGTTTGAATGGAGTAATCAGATGGAAGAAACTAATCCTTCATCATATCCTTCATCCTACCCCAAGAAGTGATTCTTGTTCTACCTCTAACCACTCTTTCTGTTTGCACACTACTCCACCATGTAAGTGCTGTCCCTCTGAACTTTGTTTTTGCAAATTTAATCTTCTTCTCATCACTCATCTCCTCATACTCAAAATTTTTTTCAAGGGCATCTATCCACCCTAATACTTCTTCACTATCCATCTTCCCCTGATAGATAGGTAACTCTATGTTTGCCTTTGTTCCACTACCTTGAACTGCCTTGAACAATCTCACAAATTTCTTTTCTTTAGGATCCAATTCATCCTCAGGAGGATTCTCATCTGCCTCCTCATCTCCTTCTAAATCATTTTGTTCATCCCTTCTAGGATTCTTCTCCAATGCTTCCAACCTTGCCAAGATTGATGCATTCTCTCTTCTCACTTGCCTTAACTCTCTTTCCCTTGCAGCATCCTATTCTCTTCTATCCCTCAACTCTTTTTCTCTAGCCTCTAAGGCTTCCCTCAGTTCATTATTCTCCCTAGCCATCTGATTCTTAGGAGGCATCCTTACAACTCTCTCAAACCCTTACTGTTTCACAAGATCCTACCACTCCCTCAAGGACCTACTAGTAGCTCTGATACCAATATGATGCAAACAACCTAGTACTGAGAAGGACACTACAAAACATCAATGGAACCATTCTCAAGGTTCACAGTTTTTACTAGAGGTTCAAACTTCTCATGATGAAGTGTTTTAAAACAACAACTTGTACATGCTCATGACATAAAAGAGAGTGGCTTCAGGACACATATCACATGATACCTAACTCAATCCAATATTCCATCACCTCCACTGTGTAGGGTCTGCAGGACAATAGTCTTTCCTATGTCTTCCAAAGACAGTCATAATATCCTTCTTATGGTGGTCTCAATTAAGAAAAACCCTTCATACAACATGCCTAATCTATAATATGCTAAGCATACCTAATGCCTTCACAAGTCAATAACATATCAACATACGTATTACCTTCTTTGGAGTGACTGTCTCCAGGAGGACTGACAGAGACATAATAAGGCAAAGTGGACTATTTTCTCAGAGAAGCCTCTTCCTAGTTCTTGTCATAGGGCCAAGGTCAGGTCTAGAGTCCTTTCTATGGTCCCAACACTTGACATTCACTGACTTTCCACTTCCACAGTCACTGGTTACCACCCCTCTACTGCTGTCCTTCTCCACATCCCAACACATGTTTCTTGTTGGGCCATTTACATGGCAAACTCCACCCAACCCATTCTCCTGCCTCTGAAGCCCTCACAAGCCTTTGAACTAACTATCTTACAATCCATTCCACTGATCATAAATAAAAAAGATCAGTGGAATGAAAAGAACTCCATCGGACTACTCAGAAAAACTCTAACTTAGGGTTTGAGGCAGTCTAAAGAAGAATAACGGTTTCTCACACCAAATCTAGTGTCAAGTCTCCAAAAAAGATTCAAATCAAAGATACTTCCTCCTACTAATCATCCAAAAAGCTAATGGGCTATGACTATTCTATACAGGGTCATGTACGGGCTGGAAACAACAATAAAACACAGAAAAATAGGAAAAATGGACGTTTCTTTATTTTGTTTCACTTCAATCTTTCTTCACTCTCCAAAATGAATAGTTTAAAAGCTTTTTGAAGCCGGTCCTGATGCCTTCTACATGCTTGAGGGTAGTTGAACCGATGGAGGGAGTAAAAAATTGTTCCCAAACCATCAACTTCCCAGTCAGTAACAATATTACTATTTTTTGTAACTGTCCTCTCTTGGACTATACCGATTGTTTTGTGTTTAATAAGGCTTTCCAACATTTGGTTAACCTTGGACAAGGTTCTAATACCCTTCCAACCTTTGACATGCTTCTAACCACAAGGATTGCCTCCTACACACTTTAGGAGGGCTACAAACTTAAAGAAACATATGACTGCCTTTTACCACATGACTGTCCTCCTTAGGACTTACAACATGACAGTAGTCTTATAGTCATTTGGACATAGTCCTTTTACATTTATGGTATCCAAGCCTTATTACAACATGGAGATGGTCTCAAGGACCTTATTAAACCAAAACAAACTACTTGAAGATCAAGTAAAACCTAGATATCTTGGTGCTCCTGCACCACTATATGAATGTTGGATCCCTGTAGTATGGAATGAGAGAGTGTTTATATAGAACTCAATCAAAATCAATCAATGATGGAGATTTAGTGGCTATGTGAATGGCTAAGATTGAATGATAGACATAGATGAATGTGTAGATGACAAGTGGAGAGAACATAAGGCTTATGTATGACCGTGTACATCAAAAGTACTATATGTGAAAGATATTAAATAAAAGATGTAGTACAACTTATCTTTTTTTAAATGAAAGAGGCACACATATTGACTCATGAGATAAATGATAAGAGGAATTAATTAAATAAATAAAATTTATTTAATTAAAATAGAAGAATGAAGATAATTAAATAATTAAAGATTGTTTAATTATAGCTTAGAGGAAATAGAAGAAATAGCTAATGAATTAATTAAATAAATATAAATTTATTTAATTAATAGAAGAAATAGATGTGTTAGGGATATTGCTCAAGTGTGTTAGACAAATGCAAATGATGAATGATGCAATATTTGAATGCTAATGCTAATGAGTCAATTTTGGGTGTCTACATTTTGCCCCTCTTTGATACAATGTTCATTAGAGCATTGTGTCAAAGAAGATATGATAATTAACTTAAGAAACAAAGTTATTCCCTAGTGTATCTAGAGGAGGATGCCCCCTCGAGAGGTAAGCCAGGCTAACCAGGAAGGGTTGGGTTGGCTCGCGATAAAAGGAAAAGCTAGGAAATAGGGTTGACACGAAGAAAATAGGGGGCTGGGTGGGAGAAAAATGGGATGATGCAGAAGAAAATAGGCTTTGGCAAAGAAGAATTGGGGTTTGGATAGGGGATATAAGTAGGTCCTTCAAGGGAAAATAGGCTCATTTGTGCTCAGTTGTGTTCAAAAAGCTATAGAGATCTAGAGCTCCTTAGAGTTGTTGTGCGACAAGAGTTGGAGAGCTATTAGGATGGTGATTCCATGCAGAGATCATCATGTTGAGTGAGTTAGGACACATGGATGACTAGAGGGAGCAGGCATACCAATATGTATCAAAACTTTTGCTAAAAGCATGATTTTGATAGGCTAAAAGCTTCATAAATGCACACATGTCTCCACAAGTGACTAGGTTTTAGGATAAGTAGTTTAGGTCCGTTAGGCAGAAAAACAAGTTGCTTAAGGTAGTTGAGGTCACTTATAGGTGCAACCTGGTCACATATGGGATAACAAGTCACTTCTAGTAGGCGTAGACAAGTATAGGAAAAATTCGCATATAGATAAAATCAAGTCGCTTATGGGCTAAAAGTAGGCACAGATATAGATTTAGCTCTCTTCTAAAGAAAATATGCTCACTTATAGGATAGAAATTGCTTAGAGTCAAAAGGTATATGCATATAGAAATATAGCTCACACTTGGTCAAGAAGCAGTCGCATAGGAAAATTAGGTCACATATAGGCAAGAAATAAGCGCATGTAGAAAAATAGGTCGCATGCGATCAACAAATAAGAGCATATAGAAAAATGAGTCGCTTACAGTAGATAGAAGCAGGTATAGCAGGAAATGGTCCAATTTTATAGCAGTTGTATGTAGTACAAGGGATTGACATGATGAGTGAAATGATGCAGGATATACTACAACCTTTGTTATCACAAGAGCCACATCTTAGGGATTTGTAGTTGATGAGATTGTTGGATGTAGAGGAGATACTAGTGTTAGAGATCCTCAGATTAGAGCATGTGTTTGGATTGGAGCCAGTGTAGGCACATCGAGGATTGATGACAGTGATGGTGGAGCGATGGATGAGCGAGCATAGTTCTTTCTTGTTGCCAATAGGAGAGGCTACGATCACACTAGAGGATGTGTTCCAGATTCTGCATATTCCTATTGATGGGGACCGAGTAGATTATGATCCTGATATGGGTCCAGCTGCATTTAGGAGATTGTTCAGGACACCAAACATTGGAGCAGAGGGCTCAAAGATTCCTATGATAAGGATGGAGGAGTTATGTGACAGAATGCAGCGAGTGGTAGTAGCTATTATCAGATGGCTAGTTGGAGACAGACAAGCGAGAGGATTTCTAGTAGGATGGGGGACAGTGATGGAGGGGATGTTCTCTTATGGGATGAGATATGCATGGGCAGAGTGTGTGCTTGGACAACTCTATCATTTCCTGCATGATTGCACATATATGTTCGGGGCTAGTATGTCTGCAGGAGTTACAGTTTTGGATGTGTGGGCATATGAGCATATTCCAGTGACGAGACCAGAGGGATGGGTGGTTAGAGTAGCAGGAGAGCCTTATGCTAGGATGTGTAGAGGAGCTTTGACATATCGGCAGTGCAGAGGACTAGTGTACTATCGGAGGATGTTGCATGAGGTAGATAGATTTATATGGAGGCCATGGCTGGGATGTGAGAGATGGGATGAGGAGGATACTGAGCTTGTCTATGCTAGGCAAGCAAGATATATTTTTGGACGTGGGATATACATTGTAGAGCACTATTTACCTGAGAGGGTTTTGAGACAGTTTGGGTTACCACAGGCAGTACCAGTTGGTGATGCCATTTTTTGGGAGGACTCAGCAGGAGGTGTTTGATTAGGGGCCAGAGGTAGTGGTTGACAGGGTTTTGGTAGAGAGAGAGGGGCTACAGCTAGTTGTATGGCAGTGGGGATAGGGTCCTATAGATCTAGGCACGCTACCAGATTATGGTGCATACTGGGTGACAGCGAGACTGACGCGACCGACGTGGGTTGGAGATATATGAGAGATAGGGATGGAGAGACCAGTCAGGAGGAGGTGACGATCGGCTCCATGAGCACAGGCTATTGTACTAGCAGCGCTAGGGATACAGATATAGGGAAAGGTGTAGGGACAACCTCAAATACTTGCATAGCCTCACGGACAGATATTAGGAGGTGACGATGTTGGGATTTAGCAACTGCGGAGGAGGATTAGAGAGGAGAGGAGATGGAGGCAGCAGGCTCAGATGAGGTTGAGGAGAGTGGAGTTGGATAGACACCAGGTAGTGATTGGCTTATGACATGCTAGGGTTTAGGCTCAGACATACCAGGCTCAGTTACAGGTTAGAGTGCAGGTTGGGGATGGGCAGGATGACAGTGCACTTGCTAGGGTGACAAGAGAGAGAGATGTAGCTAGGCAGAGTGAGTAGATGATGAGAGTAGAGTGAGATATGGCTATATAGTAGATGCAAGCGATGAGGGCAGAGAGAGATGGTTTATGGACAGAGAGGGATATAGCTGTGCAGTAGCTACAGGGGATGACTAGCGAGCGAGATAGGGTAGTGGTTGCATTGGGTATAGATGGGGCTCAATGTATTTGGCTACACAGTTGACATAGGTACAGGCAACACTGCGGAGAGTACAGGGTGAGGCGGAGTATTATAGAGGCTTATACTATGGGGCTATGCTAGTAGAGTAGAGGCAATCTAGCTTCAGGAGCAGATCAGGAGATTCAGGTTCACAGAGGACAAGTGGATCTCAATCTATAGCATTAGTGATGGGGACACAGAGAGATAGGGGGACAGGTGCAGGACCAGTGGTGGTAGTTAGGGTGAGGGAGCTGCTAGTAGTCATTAGGGCTACCTTGTTCATGTATATTATTTTGTATCATGATGAGGCCTAGAGCCGATTGTACATACATTCTTTATGGCTCAGCTTGTATATGTAGACACTTGTATATTGACACATGTATATATATATGATGGCATGTTGGTTATCTACATGATGTTGTAATGGATGTACTAGTGGTATTATGATGGTGATGCATGTTGTATTTTGTATTTTTCATGGATTATGTATAGAAATGTGGAAGAAGGACGATGGAAATGATTGATCTTGATTGAGGACTATATAGACGAATAATGGGATGAATAGATGGTACAATGGGTAGCTTTAAAAGTAATTGCTCAAAAATTAAAAGAAATGCAATCCTTATGTTTGATATAGCATGTGGATGTTATGTACCAGGGTATAGAAGACCAAGGTGTCGAGATATCCAATGCCAAAAAACTAGCATGCTACAATCTTGTTTGAATGCATGAGGTCAAGATGTTGAGCCACCATACACAAGATATGAATAGCGGCTAGTGTTTTGAGATGGACTTTGACGCTACAAGCAATGGTTTGAGCTTATCTCCACTACGCATAGTGACACCTTGTTGGTTATATGTATGGAGCTAGTCTTGACATAGAATAGTCTCAAGTGCATAAGAGACTGTTTAGCTTCTTAGATGCTAGAGATATTGATTTTTAAGATGCTAATCCCAACACGTACAAGATACCAATACGCTTAGGAAGAGAATAAGATCATCCTGCAAACACGGCATATGAAAGGAATATGACCATGCCCCATTCCTTACTTCATCACAACATACCAAGATATAGATAGATCAAGGCAGTCTTGATTAAGCATAGAAAAGGGACAAAACATAAATCAAAAGATAAAACAAAAGATACTGTCATCACGTTCTCTTGCCAAATTTAGGTGCTCTTAGATGGATTTAAGCTTGGGCCTTGTTAAGAGGAAAGCTACATCCTGTTGAAGGCTGAAAGATGTTGATAGAATGCTATAGAAAATGTTGGCTTAAGGCATGCAGACAAATAGCTTCTGGCTTATTCTTGATTGGTTAAAGTGCTTGAGCTATCAGTATACACATAGTCTGCTTCCTATTTGAGCTAATCAAAGAGAAGAAGATGGAAGATGAGAGAAGATGAAGAAGATGGGGTGGATCATCTGTGCTTGAGTAGTGGGAGCTTCCTTTGTAGTCCAGACTGCCTACATACCCTGTATCCACAGGATCAAAGCACATTTACAATGATGATGAGACATGATGAATATGTAGTTCTGGGTTTTATTGATGATGTGTGTGATGAAAAATAGAAGAATGTGAGATGAAAGATTAGAGGATGATTAGAAGAAAGATGGAAGATGGATGATGAAAAGAGAGGCTATCGTCTTTGCCTAAATCAAAGTGCTTCCTTCAAATATCAGATTACCTACATACCCTGTATCCACGGGATCAAGGCTTTAACAATAGAGTTGGCGATGTAGTTCTTGCTTATTACGCTGGTGAGTAATGTTGAAAGAATCAACTTATTGCTTGGATGTTTGCATTGGTGATGTTTTTGATGTTTTTGGATGTTGGTTGAGCTTGAATTGATTGCAAAGATACGAACCCTGGTTGCAAATGTTTGCCATGTTTGAAATTGGATGAATGCTATGGTTGAAGTTAAAAGTTTGTTGTGTTGTGAGCTAAGGTGTTTGGTGTGTTATTCACTAGAGCTAGTGGTATCCACTTCCAAATAAGGCTCAACAAATGCCCCCAGTGTGGGATGAGGTTTATTATGGAGAAGAGATAATGGATTGTGTGTGCTGACAAGATGCTAAGGTGCAAAAAAGATATAGTTATCGCAACAATGTCCCAAGTATGATAGCTAGCATTGATAGAGGTGAAGATGGAAAAATTGTTTAGTATGATGAAATGTAGATTATGATATGGATTATGTAAGATAAGATGGCAAAGTATTCTAGGAAGAGTGGTGATCAAACAAACTAAGCAGATAATGGAGACTGGTCACTACACATAGCACCTGTTTGTCAGGTATTCACTATGGTACTCATCCAAGGCACCTGTTTACCAGGTTTTCACTAGAGGATGGATTATTTATCTTATACTATTATTTTTTTGTTATCCAAAGTGCCACAAAGTGGTTTTCACTATTGGATGGATTTTTTTTTAGGATAGCTGAGATTCATGGATAAAACTTCTTGAGATGGATGTTGTTGACTGGTTCGTCCAATGGAATGCCTTCAGGTGTTGAGAGAGTATATGCACCTGATCCATAAACTACTTTGATGATAAAAGGACCAAGCTAATTTGGTTCAAACTTGCTCTGTTTCTCACGATGTTGCTGATTCCTTTGATTCTCTTTAAGGACAAGATCTCTAACTTGAAATCTACGTTCTCTGATTTTTTTGTTGTAGCTGCAGTGTATACGGTTTTGATAGACTCGGAGATGGTTGAGTGCTGTAAGACACCATTCATCTAGTAGCTCAAGATCATGGAGTCTAGATACCCGATATTCTTCCTCTGAGATGGTATGTTGTAGAGATACTCACAGTGAGGGGATCTCGACCTTAATAGATAAAATAGCTTCAGTGCTGTACACAAGAGCATAAGGTGTAGCTCCAGTGGGAGTTTTGATACTTGTTCTATATGCCCATAATGCAGGATGAAGTTGTAAATGCCAATCACGACTAGCTTCGTTGATTGTCTTTTTGAGAATCTTGATGATTGTTTTGTTAGAAGCCTTAGCTTGACCATTGCTCTGAGGATAATAAGGGGTAGAGAAGTGATGTTAGATATGGAACTTTTTGCAAAGATCTCTAACCTCTTGGTTCTTGAAGGGACAACCATTATCAGTGACAATAGCTTGAGGAACTCCATAGTGGCAAATGATATAGTGTAGGATGAACTTGGATATTTGCTTGCCAGTGATATAAGTCATTGGTATGGCTTCTACCCACTTTGTGAAATATTTAGTGGCGGTGATAATGAACTTATGACCATTTGATGAAGTAGGATGGATTTTACCTATGAGATCAAATCCCCACTACGAGAAAGGCCATGGAGTAATGATAGGATGAAGCTCATGTGCTGGTGCGTTTATTAAATCTCCATGTTTCTGACATTGTAGACATCTCTTTTGCGAATTGTTGTGCATCTTTTTCCATGGTTGGCCAATAGTATCCTGCTTGTAGAAGTTTATTAACAAGGCCAGGGCTAGCGGAATGCAAGCTGCAGACACCTTCATGTACATCACGTAAGGACACTTTTGCTTCCTCAGAATCAAGACATCTAAGAAGGATACCATCAAGACTCTAGTGATAAAGGGTGTCTCCCAAGATAGTATAACGAGAGGATCGATGGATAAAGGTTTTGTGTTGGGTGTTAGATAGTTGAAATGGAAAGGTTTGATTGTAGAGATACTTGTATAAGTCCTCGTACCACGGCAAATTGGGACCAACAATTTCACATATAAGCTCAGACTATGGTACTTTAAATGCTGGAATCAGAAGTTGTTCAACCAAAAACTCACATTTATGTGTATTAGATGGCATGTCTAGAAGAGACCCAATCATAGCCATGGCATCTGCTACTCTATTATGTAGCCTTGGGATTTGTTCAAAGGTGATATTGTCAAAGTACTTTTTAAAATCATCAACCATTACCTTGTATGGAAGAAGCTTCTCATCTTTTGTTTGATATTCATCTAAGACTTGTTTGATAACCAGCTAAGAATCGCCAAAGACTTGTAACTGTTTGATAGCCCATTGTACTGCCATGCGTAATTCTGTGATTAAAGCTTCATACTTTGCTATGTTATTGGTACACGGAAATGCAATTGTGTATGATTTGGGTATACAATCTCCTTGAGGGGTAACAAACAATATCCCTGCCCTAATCCATGTTGTGTGTAAGATCCATCAAAATATAGCTACCACCATGTTGGAGAAGTTAAATTGAACAACCCTTCATCAGGGAATTTTGGATATATTGGGTGAATATCTGTGATGGGTGATGTAGCTAATTGATCAGTGATGACTTGTCCTTTTATGGCTTTTCGATCCACATATTGTATGTCAAATTCACTTAAGATCATAACCCATTTTGCTAATCTTCCCATGAGGATTGCTTTAGAGAGAAGATATTTGAGTGGATCCACATTAGATATGAGCTTTGTCTTTTGGTTCAACATATAATGTTGCAACTTTTGGTAGCAAACACTAATGCTAAACATACTTTTTCCATAGATGAATAATTAAGTTCATATCCCACAAGAGTTCTGCTGATGTAGTAGATAGCCTGTTCTTTCCCTAAATCATCATGTTGAGCTAGAAGGGCACCCAAATGCTACTGTTGTTGATGATATGTAGAGAAATAATGGGCAATCAAGCACAGGTGGTACTAACATAGGAGGTGTTGCCAGATATTCCTTTATTTTGTCAAAGGCCTATTGACATTTTTTATCCCACTTAAAAGGTTCACCCTTATGAAGAAGATGTTGGAAAGGATGACATTTGTCTGCTAGTTGTGATATAAATCTGTGGATGGACTGTAACCTTCCTTGTAGACTATGGAGCTTCTTGAGATTTGCTGGCGGAGGCATTTCCATGATAGCTTTTGCTTTAGCTGGGTCCACTTTTATCCCTCGTCTAGACACAATGTATCCCAACAATTTTCTAGATGTTACGCCAAATACACATTTCTTTGGGTTTAGTCTGACTTGATACTTCACTAATCAATCAAAGATTTGTGCTAGTGCCTATAGATGTCCTTCTCTTGTCTTAGATTTTCCTAGGATATCATCAACATAGTCTTCCATGATAGTGTGAAAAAGGTCATGAAAAATAACTGTAATGGCTCATTGATAAGTAGCTCCAACATTCTTGAGATCAAAGGGCATTACAACCCAGCAGTATGTGCCCCATAGACAAATAAATGATGTTTTATCTTGATCTTCCTCTCCTATTATGATTTGGTTATATCCTAAAAATCCATCCATCAAAGATAGCATTTCATGTCTAGCTGTGAGATCTACAATGTTGTCTATGCTTGGTAATGGAAAGTCATCTTTAGGACATACTTTATTAAGATCTCTAAAGTCTGTGCAACAACGAACTCATCCATTAGGTTTTTCTATAGGTACCAAGTTTGAAAACCATTCTGGATAATCAATAGGCTTTATGAACTTTGCTTCCAACAACTTTTGAATCTTTTCTTTGACCAATAAAGCTACCTACGGATGCATTTTACATAATTTTTGTTTAACAGGTTTTGCATTAGGAGATATTGCTAGGTGATGTACTACAAGTGATGGATCTAAACCTGGCATGTCAGCTTAAGTCCATTCAAAATTTATAGCTCTTTTTATAAAAAAATGTTGTGAAGTCTCTTCTTTCTTGCTTTGATAGTGATGCTACCAAAAAAGTGATCTTTGGATTATGCTCTGTACCCAAGTTCATGTCTTGTGATTGTTCAACTAGCACTGTTGATTTCTCATGATAATCAATGGCAATAGGAAGATCAAATCCCCCATCCTCAGGCACCTCAGAGAGGTTTTCACCTTTGGATATGTCCTTTATTTTTACTTTTTCATAGTCAAGAGGTGCCTTTCAGTTTTCACCTAGTGACCTATTTTGTTTCATTTTATTTATTTCACTTTTGCGACTGAAGGATTTGATACTTCCACCAAAATATGCTAGTCTTGGTAGATCCATTATGAAACTTGCTTTGTGATCACCCAATGGAATGCCTTGTCATCAGCCCATGAATTCTGCAATAGCTTCATCATTCTCAAATGTATCTAATATCAGTTCCCCTATTGGTCCTAATCGACGAGGTCAAGATATACGAGTGAAAAGGTAACAGAGGAATGGCTATGGCTAGAGGAGGTTGTGGAAATCATGAAAATGGAGTTTTCTTGAAAAGGGTCAATAATATGAAGGGAGGAGTCATTGATAGTATCCGAACTAGAAGTCTCTCCTTCCGAGGAGGGTCCAACGTCCATATCAGAAGTACACTTAATGTCTTTGGAGTGTGGTACCTCTAGCTGATAGCCAAGGCCTTGCTTATTAAACTTCTTAGACACAACAATGGGTTCAAGATGTCCTTGTTCCTGTGATCCCAATCCACCATGTCCTTTGTAGCCCATGTTCTTTATGATGTGGAACCCATTGTTATATCTCTCCACTTCAAGTTGTACTTGGTCATTTTCATCAAAGAATATCCAAGAGTCAATATCATCAATGTCTTCATCATCCGGGAATCTGCCTTTAATAAATACTATGGGTGGGGCTTTGATGACAGCTGGGGATGAAGGTGGCTTGGATGTAGAAGGTTTACCATGAGATTTGGGAGACAAGGGAAGGGTGCCAACACAACAAGATTCTTGCAATGTGTATTCACTAGGACCATGTTCAGTGTACTTGATATGGAGATTGGAAGTGGCTTTTCTAGATGATGGCTTGAGTAGGTCAGATGGATCTACATATGATGAAGATGGATATGCCTCAGTGTTGATAGGAATGTGGTTTGGACTTTGGTATTTAGCTTTAAAGGCACGACAAAATTCAAATGGATTGGGATCAGCATGGATAGTAATCTCAACACTGCTAGGTGGAAATTTAAGATATTGATGGTATCTAGAAGGAACTGCCTTGAGGGCATGTATCCATGGACGACCAAGGATAATATTATAAGGAAGCTCAATATTAAGAACTTGAAAATAGGTTTCAGTAGTGATCGGCCCAACTTGGATAGGCAAGTAAATAATCCCTTCAGTATCTCTCTCAGCATCCTCATATGCTCTGATAGTAATGACCTTGGAGGTGTCAACATCTTTCTTAGAATATCCCAATTGTTTTATTAATTTCAAGGAACATATATTAAGACTAGCTCCACCATCCACAAAGATTTGTTTGATATGGTGTTGTTTGACAAACACTTCAATGTGAAGGGATTCATTGTGTGAAGGATGAACGGAGGGCTGAAGATCTTTGTTAGAAAAGGTTAAATGACAAGGGGCTGCAATGCTAGCGACCATAGATTGGAATTGTGTGATATCAATATTGTTAGGCACCGAAGAGTCTTCTAAGGCTTTGTCAATGATAGCTTTATGAGCAGGGGATATGTGAAGCAACTCAAGAATGGAAATATGCGTAGGTGTTTTGCCAAGGTGATCAAGGATATTATAGTTAGAGGATGGTCGAGGAAGATGGACAGGTGCTCCTTGAATGGTAACACGACCTCTTCAAGTAGTTATAGCATAGTCAGGCACTTTGCCTTAGATAGTAATGGTAGAAATGCAAGCATGGTCAATGCGGCCAATAGTAGATGATTCATAGTTGTACTGAATGGTATTCCCAGCATGAGGGTTACTTGATTTGTCATGAGATGGAAGTGGATTCTTGAAAGCATCTAGATCACAGTTTCATGTTAGTTGCTGTGCAGGTTGAATTGTTGAAGGTGTAATTTTGATTAAACCTTGATCAATGCAATCTTGGATAACATGCTTTAAGCGCATACAACCATTTGTTTTGTGTCCATTAACTCTATGGTAATCACAATACTCATTTTCTTTATACCAAAGAGCTTTGAATAGTGGTTCACCATTGGGTGGCACATCTGGTAACATAATATTGCTTTCTTGGAGAAGTTTTCAAAAGACAACTTCCATAGGTTCTACTAATGGTGTAAATTGTCGGCGAGGATTTGAAGTTTGTCATTGTCAAGTTCATTGAAAAGGTTGTGTTTTTGTAGAAGAAACTTGAATGTTAATCGGAGCTTTCATAGTTTGTATATTCTTTGCGTCCACAACATCGTCGTTGACAACATTCTTGTTTTTATTCCAAAAGCGAGACTTATTGTTCGAATTTTGAGGATAGTCTTTGTTATCGTGAAAAATTTTGATAGTGCCTTTAGCAATTAAAGCTCATTCAATGATGGTTCCTTTGGAAACAAGTTCATCAAAGGTGCTAGCACTTTGTAATTGTAGTTGGAATGATAGCTCAGGATGAAGATTTTGAACAAAGATATCGAGCTGTTGCTTCTCAGGTATTTCCCATGATAGTTTGCTAGCCATATTACGCCATCATTGAGTAAATGAAGAAAAGGCTTCACCATTGCATTGTTTATTGTTGACAAGGTCATTCATGTTTACCTCATGTTCAATGTTAAAAGCAAAGTGTGATTGAAACTTATTTGCTAACTCCGCAAAAGACTTAATTCCCAGAGGTAAATGAGAGAACCATTCAAGAGCTTGTCCTGCTAAGCTTCGAGGGAATAGTATCAAAAGATATGTATCGTCATGAGAAACATCGAGACATGCCACAAAGAATTCTCTAAGATGGTCTTCTAGATTTTCTTTTCCTTTGTACTTGTCAAATTGTGGAATTTCAAAGTGTGGTGGAAAAGGTGTCATATGAAGTGACTTGTCAAATGGATAAGCGCATATGTTTTCTAAGGAAAATATCTTCTTGCATTGTCCTACTGCTTGGTTAATTATTTGTTGAACATCCACTGGAGATAATTACTGATGTTGTAAAGGGGGTGAAACATGGTATGATGCATATTGAGGTTGTTGTTGTGTGATATATGAAGCCATGACCATTTCTAGAGATTGTGTACTCACAATGTATGTTAAAGGATTGATATGCGACCCCTATGTGGTTGAAGATTTCTATCCTTGAGACACAAGCGGTGGTTGGGTATATTGTGACGAATTAGCACCAAGATTTTGCATCAAATGAGAAGTGAAAGATTGATTGGCATTAGTTAATGGTTTTAAATTTGGAGTTGGATTTGTGACATGGTAATTGATGGAAGGATTGGTGGATGTGAAAGAAGGATGGACACTTGGGTTTGTTTTTTGGACAACATAAGGATTGGTATATGTTATGTGTTGAGTAACAATAGGCAAACCTTGAGTACTATAAGATGGATTGATGGTGTGTGAAGGATTGTAAGAAGATGATGGAATGGATGTAAGTTGCTCAACATAAGTGATTATAATTCTAGGATTAGCTTGAGAAACAATAGGCAGGTCACTCATGTCAATAAGACTAACATTGGGATTGAATGATGTATTGGATGGATTAGTGGAGATACTGGAGATCATATTAGCAATGGTAGGAGTATGAGATGTGGTGTCCACATGTGATGTAGTTGATTGCGATGGTTGTGAAGCTTGGACTATTGGTGTTGTTTGGATAGCTTGGGAAGATTGTAGAATATGGGATATGGGGATAGCTTGTGATGTTTGGGGAGTTTGCACTTTGGCCACATGGACAGCTTGTGTTACTTGAGGCATGGAAACGATCATGGTGGGAGAAGGAGTATGTTGGGGAACATGGAAAGGTGGAATGTTCAGATTTTGTGAAATGAAAGGGAGTACATTGGTTAGAGTTATCAAAGGTTCTAGAGTGTACTCTGAGTGTGGTGGATCAAAAGAAGTAACAATAGGAAGTGAAAGAGATGTGTTGGAAGATGGAGTTTGTAATATGGTATGGGATGGTGTGACTATAGTGGATGGTCCCTTTCCAACAACAACAAGAGTGTTTGGATCATGCTCTCTAATAGTGGATATGTCAAAATCTCTTGGTAATTTAGCTCCCATGCAGGCAAGTTGCAAGAAGTAGCGATTAGGATCGGATAAAACAAGTCTCTCAAATTGATCCCATATATGTGTATCTCAAAATTCTGATAAGTCTTCTTGGGATTGTTCCTCATAAGTCTCCAAAAATGTTTGAGGTTACACTTGTTGTGAAGATGACTCTCCAATGGTGTACCCATGGGGCACAAACATATGAGGAGGCATACTGATCGTAAATTGAGTTGCGTCTCTAAAAGGTGTTGATATAGATTGTTGCATCTTAGCTTCCATCTCAACTTGCAATTTGGATTCCATTTCAGCTCACAATTTGGCTTCCATTTTAGCTCTATATTGACTCCTAGTTTGAGGCATGATGAATGATGTTGAAAATTGAACTTTAGCTTGTCAAGGTTTTGAGACCAAAAAAGATGATGGTTTGCTGATTGTTTAGTTGTTGGTTGTTGGTTTGCTGTTTGCTTTGTTGTTGGGTTGCTTGGGTGCTTTGTTGTTGGTTGGCTGTTTGCTTTGTTGTTGGGTTGCTTGGTTGCTTTGTTGTTGGTTGGAATTCCCTAGAGAATAGCTCATACACTCAAGGGAAAAGTTGTTTGCTAAAGTTGCTATTTTGTTGATGTTGCTAAAGCTAAAGCCAAAAGATGATGTTTTGCTGATTGATCGAGTTGATTGATTTGATGTTTGGTTTGCTAGTTTAGGATCTCAAAAAGATAAAAATCTCACAAAGTTCAATTGGTTCATAAACTCAAAGAAGGAGACAAAGTCCAAGTATCTGCTAATGATTAGAGACAGGTCTGAAAGCTAATGCTGAGGCTAAACAAGCTAGAAGTGTAGCTGATTCAGCTGAGTCACTAAGATTTGCTGGTAATTGACCACAGGTGACAGGTAATAGATCATATGCGAATAAAAAAGGCCAAAAGTGACTGGTAATAGCTTAAATGTGATCTAGTTTTGGTTCGGATAATAGGTTATAGTGTTAACCAGAGGCGAGCCAATTTTCTACAGGTGAACAGTATTTACTCAGAAATGATTTACTATTGATCAAAGGTGATGCAGTTTAGACCAGAGGCAATTGACTGTTGTTTAAAAGCAATCTAGTTTAGGAAAAACTTGACTGACTGTTGTTTAAAAGTGATCTAGTTTAGGTAAGAGGTGACTGACTGTTGTTTAAAAGCGATCCAGTTTAGGCAAGAGGTGACTGACTATTGTTTAAAAGCAATCCAATTTAGGAAAGAGGTGACTGATTATTGTTTAAAAGTGATCCAGTTGTTTGTATGTGGGTGGTTTAAGCTCAAAAGTGACTATGTTTGTCAGGAAATATGTTAGATTTGTGTTTTTTTTGGACAAGAAAACAATAATTGCAGTCACTCACACTCACAACAATCACAAACTTGTACAACCTAGGCTAGGAAAGGACTATATTTGTTGAGTCCCCTGGCCGTGCTTATTCAAAGCGAATAGCTTCAGGATCTTGGTAGAACCGGCTCCTCTCCATGGCACACATTTCTCATGCATACCAAGATCCAGGTTTTCCAAGGCTTGTCCCCCCACCAAAACTTAGGATTTTCCCTGCTATCTCTTCTAAGATCCACATGAATCGGGGCAGCTTCAAAGGTCCCATCTTTTGCGTCAACAAATAGAAGGTTTTTGGCTACTACACAAAGTTGCTAATAAGGGCATCCATTCGGGTGGCTATACGTACGACAGTGCTACTCTCCATTATGGAGTCTCCCAGCCTTCAAGGGTTATGCCTTGGAGGGTTTTGGGGGAGGTTGGCTGTCGGTATAACACAACAACACTCGTTGTTTGTGGCTTTCGATACAAACACTTTTCTTATATAGCAGTTTAGAAGGACTTGGCTTTAGCCCATTACCGCTTGGGTCGTATCCCTTCTCACATTGGGAAGGCAGGCCCTCTAAAGATAATAACAAGCTCTCATACACCCAAGATCCATTTAATAGGCAAGGGGAGAGGATACTTTTGTTATTAAATTTGGGTTACAATCAAGCACATGCAAGCAATAAAAAAAGATAAATCAAGCACGGAGCAAGCAATGATTTTTTTTTTTAAGCACCAAGCCCAAATGTTCCTAATTTAGTGAAAAACCACAAGTCTTGGATCGATCAAAGCTGCAACAGATATGTTAGTAGTTTGATAACCTCCTTTTCTTAGACAATCGATAAGATGTTGCACAAATACCCAATTAGTAGCTAATAAAACCAAACTACAAATGATGAGGACTGAAAATGACACAGTTTACTAGAGGTGATCAACTGTTGATCAAAAGAGAACTGTATTCTACCATAGGAGAATGTTATAGATCAGAAACGATGCCAGTAATGCCAGATGCAGATTGATAAAGCTCATAAGCGATGTGAAAAAGCAACAGGCGACTAGTTAAGGGTCATAAGCGACTCAGATCTGCAAGAAAAATAGAATGTAACAAAAGCCCTAGTTTCACAAAAAGTGATCCAGGTAGCTAAAGGTGATCATTGTTAGGTTAAAAGTGATTCAAATAAAGGTATAAGCGACCACTGTTAGCTTGTAAGTGATGCGAAATAGGAAATAAGTGACTATTGTTTGCTCAAAAGTGATCCAGGAATGCTAAAAGTAGTAGGTTTCAGCTCAAAAGCGATGTATATATTCAGACAACGACTGGTTTTCACTCAAAAGTGACTGGAACTTGCCATAAGCACTCATAAAATATGATCTTCACAAAAACAACTTCAAATAGCAAGGTTAATTAAGGACGTGGGTCCCACCGGGCATGCCAAAATGTGATAGGTAAAAAATAAGGTTAATAAGATCAAGCATAGCCATGAAAACCTAACCCTACCATCATCAAAGAATCTAATCCAAATGAAATCAAAAGCATGCAATTCAAGAACAATTTCACCTAGATTGTATGATTCCTTGTTTATGATGTGGATTGCTTCTTTATCAATGAACAATTAGGAAGATAAAAGATGCCATGATGGATGGAAGATAATGCTAGATGGATGCTAAAGTACTCAATATGCTCAAGATGATAATGTAGACGCTATATGAATGCTGGATCCCTGTAGTATGGAATGAGAGGGTGTTTATATAGAACTCAACCAAAATCAATCAACGGTGGAGATTTGGTGGCTATGTGAATGGATAAGATTGAATGATAGACATATATGAATGTGTAGATGACAAGTGGAGAGAAGATAAGGCTTATGTGTGATTGTGTACATAAAAAGTACTACATGTGAAAGATATTAAATAAAAGATGTAGTACCACTTATCTTTTTTTAAATGAAAGAGGCATACATGTTGGCTCATGAGATAAATGATAAGCGAAATTAATTAAATAAATCAAATTTATTTAATTAAAATAGAAGAATGAAGATAATTAAATAATTAAAGATTGTTTAATTATAGCTTAGAGGAAATAGAAGAAATAGCTAATGAATTAATTAAATAAATATAAATTTATTTAATTAATAGAAGAAATAGAGGTGTTAGGGATATTGCTCAAGTGTGTTAGACAAATGCAAATGATGGATGATGCAATATTTGAATGCTAAAGCTAATGAGTCAATTTTGGGTGTCTACAGGCAGTACCACCCATGTCCTCCTACTTTTTTTGATATCAAATATGGAATCAGGACAACATTTACAACATCTTTCCAATTTACACCTTTGGTAGATTCCTCTAGTCAGGACCTGGGCGGTCCCACTGATGCAGGGGGTAAATCATAAAACACACAATAACAGATATTGAACACAGCAAATAGAACTTTCTTTTATTGAACTGGGTAACTCATTACATCACATAAGCTCAATTACAATAAGAGGATGAATCCTCTACTGGTTGCAACACATTACAGCTTTCCCAACCTCAAGACTCTAGAATCTTCAGCCTTCTGTAACCCCAAATCAGCTAGGGTCTCTATTTTCCCACCTATTCTTGACTCTACACTGGCCCCCTTAACTCTACTACTGCCCAGGGTTCCTAAAATAGTCATAAATAGCACTTTTTGGCGGCCTCCAGCCAAATTTCAAAATTTGCAACTCCCTCCAAAAGTAGGTCAACTTCCGGGAAGCATAACTTTTGATCCGGGTGTCCAATTGACGAACCGTTTTAAGCGCCAGAAAGCTCGTGATGTGAACTATCATGTTGGAAATCTATAAATGGATTTTTATCAACTTTTTGGGATGTTATGGGAAGTTTTAGTGCTTCATATCTCGTTCTGGAAATTTTTAGGGGCTTTTCAGAAAACAAAAACTTTAATATCTTTCAGCTCACAAATAATCTTTGCCTGATCCTTCGCCAAAGGTCTTATATTTCCATTATGTAACTTTTTGGAAGTTTTTGCTTCATTACGTGCCCAAATGCAAACTTTCTAAAAATAGCAGGTACACTTTCCTAAATAGGCGGGTCGCTATTTTTAGCAGTTTTGGAAAAACTGAAAGTCCTACATTATTATTTTGGATATTATGGAACCAAAAACACTAATTGTGGGAAGAAATAAGAACAACTACAATGGTTTTGAATTCACTTCTTTTTGGGTGATGCAAGATTGCCCTTACACCTCTGGATGCTCCTGCATCAGACACCCAGGGTAATTTGATAAGTGACCTTGTCACGTCTCATGTGTTTGTGTGAGGAAAACCCAAACAGTCAACCTCTGCCTTAGACAACCAAGAAGAATCTTCAACAAGCCTTCCTTTCCATTTTACCAGATATTCTTCATATTGCTTGTTTCGAGTACTTCTTCCCACACGACTATCCAAGATCTCTTCTATCTCCTCTGTTGAAGTAGATGCCAGAATACTCCACTGTTCTTTTGTTGGTCCATCCTCTGTTCCACCATCATGATATTCTGATAAATCAGCAATGTTGAAAATAGGGGAAATATTGATCCCACTCGGCAGCTCTACCTCATGCATTTCCTGAATCATGTTTCTTCAAAATTTTGCATGGTCCAAATTTCTTCATTTTCAACTTATTGTATGTTCCAATTGGGAACCTTTCTTTTCTCAAGTGAACCATGACTTCATCTCCTACCTAGAATTCCTTATATCTCCTCTTCTGATCTGCCTTAGCCTTGTACTGAATATTCATTTTATTAATGTGCTTTCTCACCTCTTCATGCAAATTCTTTAGATGTTCTGCAAAGTCTTCAGCTTCAGCACTTGTCTTTTCTCTGTTGTCCAACTTCCTTAACTCAGAAGCATTTCTTGGGCTATTGCCATATACAATCTGGAATGGTGATTTACCAGTACTCCTATTGATAGAATTGTTGTAAGCAAATTCTACCTGTGGTAAAATCAAATCCCATCCCTTGGGCTTATCTCCTACTAAGCATCATAGCAGGTTACCCAAACTCCTATTCAACACTTCAGTTTGTCCATTAGTCTGTGGATGGTGTGTAGAACTAGACTTCAAATATGTCTTCAACTTCTTCCACAATGTCCTCCAAAAATAACCAACAAACTTGGTATCTCGTTCTGAAAATATGCTCTTTGGTAGACCATGTAGTCTCACCACTTCCTTGAAAAATAACTCTGCAATATGAATAGCATCATTAGTCTTCTTACAAGGAATAAAATGTGCCATCTTTGAGAATCTGTCCACCACCACAAAAATAGAATCATGCCCTCTCTGTGTCCTTGGTAAACCAAGAACAAAATCTATACTAATATCATCCCATGGCTTCTCTGGTATAGGTAATGGTTGATACAATCCTGTATTTTGACTTGTTCCTTTTGCCATCTGACATACTCTGCAACTCTGCACAAAATTCCTCACATCCTGCTGCAGCTGTGGCCAATAATAATTTTCACCAACAATAGAAATGGTCTTATCTCGACCAAAGTGTCTAGCCAGTCCTCCACTATGCTTCTCTTTCATTAGGTTCTCTCTCATGGAACTCCTCGGAATGCACAACTGGCTTCCTCTAAACAACATTTCATCTTGGATTATGAAATCCAACCATTTTGTGTTATCCAAAGTAACAGGCTCTAGACAAGCTTTCCAAGCCTCTGCAAAATCTAGATCTTTAGGGTACAAACTTTTGAGCTCATCGAACCCAACAACCTCTATCTTTATTTCTGTCAACAAATTTTGCCTTCTGCTCAAGGCATCTGCAACTTTGTTGGACTTCCCACTCCTATGCTTCAAAACAAAGGTATAACTCTACAAAAACTCAACCCATTTTAAGTGCCTTTGGTTCAACTTCCCTTGACTATTAATATACTGCAAAGCCTGATGATCAGTATATAAAACAAACTCTTTTGGCAACAAATAATGTCTCCATTTCTTTAAAGCCTGAACTATTGCATAAAATTCCTGATCATAAATAGAATGCTTTTTCTTGGCATCATTAAGCTTCTCACTAAAATAGGCAATGGGCTTACCTTCTTGGCTCAAAACAGCTCCTATACCACTACCACTAGCATCACAATCTACCTGAAATACCTTATTGAAATCTGGAAGTGCCAAAACAGGTTGTTCTACAACTTTCTGCTTCAATGTATCAAAGCTCTTGTCAGCTCCTTTAGTCCATCTAAACTCTTTTCTATCCCCTCTCATTATTTCACTTAGGGGTGCATAAATGCTACTGCAATTCCTGATAAACTTTCTGTAAAAACTTGCCAAACCATGAAAAGATCTTATCTCCGTTGCACTCCTTGGTGTAGGCCACTCAATGATAGCCCTTACTTTTTCTGGGTCCATCTTAGGACCTTCCTCCGAGACAACAAATCCCAGGTATACCAACTCCTTCTTTGCAAAACTGCATTTCTTCAGATTAATCAGCAACTTCTCCTCCCTCAGCTTCTCTAGAACTCTTCTGATATGCATCAAATGCTCATCCCAAGTCTTACTAAAACTCAAAATATCATCCAAATAAACAATAACAAAACTTCCCAAAAATTCTTTCAGTACCTCGTTCATGAGCCGCATGAATGTGCTTGGTGCATTGGTTAGCCCAAATGGCATGACTAACCACTCATACAAACCTTCCTTTGTCTTGAAGGCTGTCTTCCATTCATCCCCTTCTCTGATATGGATTTGGTGATACCCACTCTTCAGGTCAATTTTCGTGAAGTACTTGGCTCCACTCAAACAATCCATGATGTCATCCATTCTTGGCAATGGAAACCTATACTTGATCATTATCTTATTGATGGCTCGACAGTCTATACACATCCTCCATTCTCCATCCTTCTTTGGTGCTAATACTATAGGTACCACAAATGGATTTAGGCTCTCCCTTATCAGTCCCTTCCTCAACAACTTCTGAATTTGTCTATTTAGCTCTTCATTCTCTGCAGGGGTCATTCTATGGGCTATCTTGTTTGGCAAACTGGCTCCTGGTATCAAATCCATTTGATGACTTATCTTCCTTACTGGTGGTAAACCTTCTGGTACATTATCAGAGATAATGTCCTGGAACTCTTCCAACATATCTGAAACTTCTACAGGTACATCTTCACATTTCTCTTGACTAATCTTAGGAATCAATGCAAAGCAATGACGCTCATGCTTCATACCCTCCAAAAATTTCCTACCATCTACCAAACAAATTCTGGTAGTACTACATACCTTTTCTTCCACCTCCTTCAAGGGCTTCAACTTATGATGAACTCCATCCTTTGTTAGGGAATATGTGTTTGCACAGCCATCATGGAGAACGCTCCTATCATACTGCCACGGCCTCCCCAATAGCATATGACATGCATCTATTGGTATGATATCACACAGCACCTCATCATGGTAGTCACCAATCTTGAACTTCACTAAGCACTGTTCATTGACCAAAGCTCTATGGTCCTTCTGCAACCATGCAATCTGATATGGATGCAGATGTTTTCTTCTTGTCAACTTCAACTTGTCAACCATCTCCTCTGAAACAAGATTATCAGTGCTTCCACTGTCAATAATAATATCACAACACTTACCCTCACATTTGCACCTTGTGCGGAATAAACTCTTCCTCTGATTGGGTTCTTTCTCCTCATTTAGCAAGGTTCTTCTGACAACTAGGGTTTCTCCCCTTTCAGCATCTTTAGAATGCTCAGAATGTGCATCTTCATCTACATGTGCAACTTGTGCATTACCTTCAGGTCTTCTATTTGTCCTTCCTTGATGTTGCGAACACTCATATGCTTGATGCCCTTCTTCTCCACATTGGAAATAGGTTCCTCTGAAACCTCCTCTTCCAGGTCCTTGCCCAAGTCTGCCTCTTCCTCTTCCTCTTTGCTCACCATTGTTCTGGTCACGAGGGCGGTAGGTATTATCCCCTCTTTGATTTTGACTAGTGTCTACTTCTTCACTTTTCTTTTGATCTTCATTATGGCCTCCATAGGGTCTTCCACCAGTCCTTCCACCTTGACCTCTTCCCCTTTGCTTCCTATCAAATCTTTTGTTCAGCTTCTCTTCCACCTTCAGGGAAAACTAGTATGCATTTTCTATGGTGGTCATTCTAACCAGGCTCAACTCCTCTTGAATACTCGGCCTCAACCCATTAATGTAACGGGCTACCTTCTCCTTGTTGGGCTCTGCATGGTCTGTCCTGATAGTAATTTTATAAAACTCTTCTGTATACTCTTTAACAGACTTGTTACCTTGCTTTAGTCCTTGCAGCTTCTTCAGCAACTCCATCTCATAGTCCACAGGAATGAACTGCTTCTTCAATTTCTCCACCATCTGATCCCATCTGGTAATCTTTGCTTTTCCTCTTCTGTTCCTCTCTAATTGGACCTCTTTCCACCAAATATTGGCGTGACCCTTCAACTTTGTTTTTGCAAACTTAACCTGATCTGGGTCCTCCACATCTTCATACTCAAAATACTCCTCCATGTCATTGATCCAATCAATAAGCTGTTCTGGATTCAAATCTCTAGAATATGTAGAAACTTCGATCCTGGGCCTCTTTGTGATCTTTGAAATGACCCTCAACAACCTTACTTCTGCAGCATCTTCGGCAGCTTCTTGTTCTTCCTCAAATAGCTCTTCTTCAACTCCATCTTCACTTTCTTTTCTTGTCCTCGGCTCAAACCCTCTTCGTAGCTCCTCTTGCAATGCATCGATTTGCCTTTGTAGGGCTCTAAAACCCTCTTCCATCAAAGCATTCCTCCCAACACAATTTCTTTGTGGAGGCATCTTGGTCTCCGCAGCAAACCCACAACCTCAGGTCCTGGTACAAACTGCCTCATGGTCGGCGATCTGTCTACACACTCAGGAACCCTCGCTCTGATACCACTTGATGCAGTGGGTAAATCACAAAACAGACAAAAATAATAGATATTGAACATAGAAAATAGAACTTTCTTTTATTGAACTGGGCAACTCATTACATCACGGAAGCTCAATTACAATCAGAGGATGAATCCTCTACTAGCTGCAACACATTACAACTTTCCCAACCTCAAGACTCTAGAATCTTCAGCCTTCTGTAACCCCACATTAGCGAGGGTTTCTATTTTCCCACCTATTCTTGACTCTACACTGGCCCCCTTAACTCTACTACTACCCAGGGTTCCTAAAATAGTCATAAATAGCACTTTTTGGCGGCCTCCAGCCAAATTTCAAAATTTGCAACTCCCTCCAAAAGTAGGTCAACTTTCGGGAAGCATAACTTTTGATCCGGGTGTCCGATTAATGAACCGTTTTAAGCGCTAGAAAGCTCGCAATGTGAACTATCATGCCAGAAATTTGTAAACATATTTCCATCAACTTTTTGGGATGTTATGGGAAGTTTTAGTGCCTCATATCTCGTTCCAGAAATTTTTAGGGGCTTTTCAGAAAACAAAAACTTTAATATCTTTCAGCTCACAAATGATCTTTGCCTGATTCCTTTGCCAAAGGTCTTATATTTCTGTTATGTAACTTTCTAGAAGTTTTTGCTTCATTATGTGCCCAAATGCAAACTTTCTAAAAATAGCAGGTATAGTTTCCTAAATAGGCAGGTAGCTATTTTTAGCAGTTTTGGAAAAACTGAAAGTCCTACATTATTATTCTAGATACTATGGAACCAAAAACACTAATTATGGGAAGAAATGAGAACAACTACAATGGTTTTGAATTAACTTCTTTTTGGGTGATACAAGATTGCCCTTACACCTCTGGATGCTCCTACATCACCCACCTTGGTTCTCTGACACTTTTGCTTTTTGGGGACATGTTCTATCATCTTCTTGATCATCCCTTTACAATTAGTTTCAGGATATCTATTATATTTTCTCCATTTTAAGATCATTGTAGAACTAGGGTTTTGTGTATTGTTAACCTAGGGTTTGATAAAAAGGCTATATTAAATTTGATCCATCTATAGCACACTTGAGCACAAGATCAATAGATGTGTCCAACTCCATTTGGTAGTGATTTGGCTCGGTCTTGTCTTTGAATGTTATATGGAAAAGGGTTTGATCTAGTTTGCATTCTAGTTGTTAGCATTATTGATGTAGGAGCATTTGGAAGTCATTCAAGTAATTTAAGATAGTTAAAGTAGAGTTGTAGAGTGCCAGGAAGAGGATTTGGAGATTACCACATTTCACTACATTTGCACATTAGAGCTTTTGGAGCTGGATTTAGTTCCTATGACTTACAACTACGTCATATCCAAAATTTAGGTCATTTGGACTTGTTTCCTAAGAGATATCGTTATCATAAGATTTCTTGTTTTCACAGAGCAGAGTAGTCAGTATTCAGTTGAAGCCTAATGGGTTTGCATAGCAATTCTGTGACTTGTGGAGCCTAATGGAACATCAATCAATGTAGTTTGGGACCAGATAGACCTTCATGAAGAACCACACCAAGTTCTTATCATTTGCGAAGTAGTGCTGAGTGTTTAGGTCTAACCTATTTGTTTCCTACACGTTTCATGTGTTTGTTAACATTTGGCCAACAAGATAATGTTTTGAAGGATTGCAAAGGATATAAATGAAGAATAGAAGATTGTTACAAGACAACAGAGTTGTGTGTGAAGATAGGATGCGAAAAGATGGGTTGTTCTGATTCAGGAAGATAGCAGTGTAGAAGCAAAAGACAAAGCAAAGGGCAGAAGAAGATTCAGAGTAGAGGATCAAGAAGAGGAAGAAAGAAGACCTAGAAGATATGGAAGAATGTTGTTGTATGAGTCTTTTGTAAACCTGGACTGCGACCTAACACATGAAAAGCCCTAGAGGCATATGTAATGTGATTTGGGATTTTAATATAATGAGAAGTGATCTTTGAAGGCTAGGTTTTTCCATTTGAGGGTTTTCTTAGGATAAATCTATTGTCATATGTTCATGAGAATTTCCATTCAGACTGTTGCTATCTATATGTTGTCATTACATCTCTATTAAGATCATGTTGTTAGTTGTTTAAGGCTGCAAGGCTTGACAATCCTTCATTGGACCTTCCTACCTTGACTGCATCAAGTGTAATCAGAGATGGTTATGAATCTGTTGGGAAGTTTGTGGATCTATTGGAAAGATATAAAGTGTTGGAAGAAAGTGTAAAATCCTAGAGTGTAACAAGTGTCACCGTAAAAGAAGGATCAAGGCAAGAAAGATCTGGGTAAGCTTTTCATATTAAGTTGTTTGTAAGATTTGTTTCAATGGGGAAGATTGGAAAGAGAATGAAGAAAGAAAATGAAAACCTAGTCTGGGAAAAAGATATTCTAGAAGAAGAATTGTGTGAAATCAAAAGGTGTAACTCTGAGTTGATGGAGGGGATAAGAGAACTAGGAGAAGATAAATATGATGCTCTTGAAGAAAAATTGGAAAATGTAAAAAGGAGGAATGAAGAATTAGAAGAAGAGTTGAAGTTGTTTGAGTGTATCAAAAGAAGGTTTGAAGAATTGGAAGAAGGATTCAAGTTGTTTGGGAAGGTGGAAAAGAGAAACAAAGATCTAGAGGAAAATTTGGAAGAGTTGAAAAAGGAAAACAATCTATAAAAGAGTGAAATATTTGGATTGAAAGAATAGGTTAATCAGTTAGAGCAGTCACTTGTAGCATGTAGAGAAGAGAATGAGAGTATGAGATCTAAGCCTAAACATTGTGATGTTTCCTGTTATACTAATGACTTGTGTGATGCTATAGAAGCTTCTTTAAAAAGTGAGATTAAAGATAACAATGTAACTGAATCTATAGTTATTGGTGATGGTATTGGTTTCAATATAATGCAAAGAATGGGATATGAAGGAAAAGGATTGGGAAAGCATCAACAAGGAATTACAGATCCTATTGAGCTAGTAATGAGATCAAGAAATGAAGGTCTTGGATATATTAGAGGTAAGGATGTTGTTACATGTTCAAACAAGTCAACTCAAGGAAAAAAAAGGTATGCATTGTTCTTATTGTAATAGACATGGACATGAAAAGGAATTCTGTTGGGTTCTACACCCTTGTAAGCTCTATGGATTAAGGAATCACTCTGAAAAGATGTGTTGGAATAAAATGTGGAGGAGAAAGCCTATGATAGGTTGTATATAGAAGGTTTATGGATGGATTGATGGACCAGAATGGAAATTTGTTACTTGTAAGTTCAAAAGGATGTATAGAGTGAAGTATTCCAGATCAAGATGTAGAGAGATAAGACCACATACAGAGCAAAACAAGGACAGTAATTCATACCACAGAGGGAGAAATGATAGGAGTCATAATTCTTATCACAATAAAGGATACCAAAGAGATGAAAGAGGAACCTATTTTCAACTTTGGAGGCAAAAAGATTCAAGTGTTAAATGTCACTAAGAACCTATTACCAGAGGTATTAATGAAGGAGAAGTAATAAATAATGCAGATCTAACTTATGCAGAAGAAGATGGTGCAGTCACGGTTAGGAGGGTCCACAAAGTGAATAGTCTAGATCATGTAACAAGAGTAAAAACAATAGAAACAACTCAAATATAGAAAGAAAATATAGATTTAGTCATTTAGTATATCATAGATTCAAAATACAAATATGCCAGAAACATGCGGGCTTACAGATTAGGGCTAACAAGCCTGATTCCTTAGTTACAGTATATGCACAAGATATAGCTTTGAAGCATCTTACAGAAGAAATTCAAACTATCCAACTTGTAAATTATGCTAACTGCTTTCTTAGACATCTATTACATGAATATATATCATCTCTAGAACACAAGATTCCTCTGCATCAACCAAGGATGATTACAAACTCTAATGAAAGAGATGTAACATGTGTACATAGATAGGTCAGATCTAAATAGATGGGAATCATCTGCAAGTGAATGGAATAGCCTATAGATCTTAGGGAAGGTTGGAAATGATCCAATGTTCCTTGAATGATGTGTTGTTTAGCTCCGTAAGTCTTGAAATGCTCTGCAAGTCTTCTCCTTTAGCTGATTGTTTGAGATTGTTAGGGTGCTCTACTTTGACAAAATAATTGATCTTCTAATAGCGATATCTTTTTGGTACCTAATCCAAATAATCTAAATTCTGGATATGATGTGCATGAAGGTGTCTAGATGCTAAGTCCAGCTCAACAAGGTCTGAAATGAAAGTGCGGCAGAATGCAAACCAAAATATTGAAATTGCTACTAACTGAACTAAACTAGAAAATGAAAAGAAAATAAACTGAAATGCAAATGTTTTTGGTTGATGCAAGATTGCTCTTGAACCAGGGATGCTCCTACATCAGAAGAAGAACCTATTGAATCATCAAGTTGAATAGAGAAGTTAGAAGAGGGTGAGACATTGATCTTAAGGAGAATTTTGTTGTGGACTAATCATCTGAGGAACCAGTGCAAGAGAAATTTTGTGTAAACATGTGCAGGAAAGTTCATATTGCAGAGAAAGAGGGAATGACAAGAAATTCTACTGGAAGAGAAAGTTTGTGTATCAGAGTAAAGGAAATATGGATAAAGAAATAGAGAGAAGTATAGGAGCATTGTATGTGGAGAAGAAACTATAAGATTTTGAAGTGTGGGGAAGGATTTGAGGATAGAACCAGAGATTAGGAAGTGTTGTAGATGAAACTCAAGAATGTATTGATTGAATCAAGGAAGCCAATGATTGTTCCAGAGGATGCATGTATGTATTAATTGACTCTTAATTGATTGAAGTTGGTGTTGATCTTGAGGCAGCCTACAAGTGTTTGTCAACAAAGTGCCAAACTGAGAGGAAGTTACAACATTGTAGCTAGATTGCCAACCCTAGACCACTAGAAGATTGAAGAACGTGAGACAGCTTGTAGAGAAGACTTGCTCAGACCACTAATCATTGCGGTAGTGTAAAGGCTTACAAGTAGAATGCTGAACTTAGATCACCAGAAGTGAGAAGAACTAGAGGCAGTTTGCATAGAGGACCTATACAAACCACCGACCATGAGGCAGTGTAGTGATTTGTGAACAGATAGCCAAACTTGAGGTAGTTTGCATGGATGGCTTGAACATACCACTGACGTTGAGGTAGTTGCAAGTACCTGTGACTAGATTGTCAAACATATCCTAAGAGATAGCATTCATTTTGATAGAATACAAACCAAAGTGAAGAGGCTCACTTTTCAATCAACCCCGAGAGTCTGATGCAGGAGCATCTGGGAGTCATTCAAGTAATTTAAGATAATTAAAGTAGAGTTGTAGAGCACCAGGAAGAGGCATTGGAGAATACCACATTTCATTGCATTTGCACATTAGAGCTTGTGGAGCTAGATTTAGTTCCTATGACTTGACATATACCTCATATCCAAAATTTAGGTCATTTGGAATCGTTTCCTAAGAGATATCATTATCAAAAGATTTTCTATTTTCATAGAGCAGAGCAGTCAGTATTCAGTTGAAGCCTAATGGGTTTGTAGAGTAATTCCATGACTTGTGGAGCCTAATGGAACATCATTCAATGTAGTTTGGGACTAGATAGACCTTCATGAAGAACCGCACAAAGTTCCTATCATTTGTGGAGTAGTGCTGAGTGTTTAGGTCTGACCTATTTGTTTCCTACATGTTTCATGTGGTAGTTAACATTTAGCTGACAAGATAATGTTTTGAAGCCTTACAGAGGATATAAATGAAGAATAGAAGATTGTTACAAGACAACAGAGTGGTGTGTGAAGATAGGATAAGAAAAGACGGGTTGTTCTGATCCAGGAAGATAGCAGTGTAGAAGCAGAAGACAGAGCAAAGAGCAAAAGAAGATTCAGAGCAGAGGATCGAGAAGAGGAAGAAAGAAGACCTAGAAAATACAGACAAATATTGTTGTATGAGTCTTTTGTAAACTTGGGTTATGACCTAGAACATGAAAATCCCTAGAGGCGTATGTAATGTGATTTGGGATTCTAATATAATGAGAAGTGATCTTTGAAGGATGGGTTTTTCCCTTCAAGGGTTTTCCTAGGATAAATCTAGTGTCATCTGTTCATGAGCATTTCCATATAGTCTGTTGCTATCTATATGTTGTTATTACATCTCTGTTAAGATCATGTTGTTAGTTTTTTAAGGCTACAAGACTGGATAGTCCTTCATTGGACCCTCCTACCTTGACTGCATCAATTCTCCTTTTTCATACAAAACATTTTGGTGAACCTATAGCTTTAAGAATTTACATCTTATTGATTGTTCAAATTAGATCTAACATTTCATTATGGCATCTTCATGTTATTTATCTTTGGTATCTTTGCATGCATATATCAAAGATCTTGAACATTTTTACAAATTCATTAATATGCATCCTTATGTTTTAGATATTGATATCTTTAAAGGATCTTTATATGAAATCCTTGGTTGCATATCTGATTTTGATAGCTTCATAACCCTCATGGGTGAGCATCCTTTAATATTAGATCTAACCAAATTCATCTCCATGAATATTCATGAGAAAGATGATCGTGATGGCTCTTCTTCTACTACAAGTCAAGACAATGCCATGTCTATTCCCATTGATCTAGTCTCCAATACATGTGATGGTGACCTAGCTTTGTCTATTTCACCTTATGATTTGGATCCCTCTCCCAAGTTTGTTCCCACTTGTGAGGATTTTTTTACACAAGAAGATGAAATCATTGATACATTCCTTAACATCACCCTACCTTATCTTCATTCCAATGCTCTCCCTTTGAAAGATGAAGCATTAGTGGATGAAGAACCTCCTCTAAAAAAGAATCCTCCATGGGTAGATAATGGGTGTTCATCTAATAATCTTAAATCTTCTATTAATAACAAAATAGATGAGGTCTCTATGGCTCATCCTATGGATCTTCCACCTTTGGTCAAATGTTCAAGCATATTGGATATCACTAAGGATGCGAAGACCATGGATAGTCCTCATTTTCTTGCATGTTCAAACCCCTTGGACATCACTAAAGATACAATCATCAATAATTTTCTTAACAACACTTTACCTTCCCTTCATTCCAATGCTCTCCCTTCAAAAGATGAAGCATTGGTGGATGAAGAAAGGTCTCTCACATTAAATCCTTTGGGGATGGATGTTGAGTTTAATCAAAGTAAAAACAATGTTAATTCAATCACCATTAATAGACATATTCAACCTACTATGGGGATAGTGAATAAGTGTACTAATGTTCCTAAAATCATTGTGCATAAGGCACCTAATGTGCCTTCTCACTTCAAACCAGTCATTATAGGTCAAGGAGTTCCAACACTACCTCGACTCTTGAGTTACTGTTATCACTTATAATTGCACTCTTCTTGGAGACTTCCAAGCATTCTAATGACACAATGGGAATGATCTCAAGGCATGTGACCTTGCAGATGAGATCAGACCTCTAGAGAAGGCCGGTTCCTCTTTTTGAGCTTAAGGCTTAGAGAAATAGACTAAACCTACACTAATGATCACTAGGGAAAAGAGATAGAAGGAATGCACAAAGGGAAACAATGATACACCAAGATTTAGGGCATTAGATTATACTGACATAATATAGTAATGATCCCAAAGCTGAAGGGGAAATCACACAGACTCATGCAGGTTCAAACAAAGGTTAGGGCAGAAAAACAAAACTATGGAAGGGACCCTTTTATACACAAAACATAGTTTAGATCTATCAAATAAATACAATTCAAGAACAATGAGAGAGACAATATTCAATTTATATTGATCATAGAGGTCAAATAACCATTACAAAGAAGAATAATTTGCAATAGAAATAGATACAAAATAATTGATTGCATTCATTGGTGAACCAAACTAGCAGACATCAAAAGCCTAACTACAGGCACAATGCATCAGTTTCTACTAGTTTTTGCAATCACATTACAAGAGATGTGACAACAAAAAATTTGGTAGCATAACAACCTAGAACAAAAACCAACCACTAAACACATTTATTTTACATGCATATATAGATTTTGAAATCACACTGTAGAAACCATGGAAGAGAGGAAGAATGGTCAACAAGAAGGAACCATCGCCCATGCTGCAATAAACTTGTTTTGACATCCTTGGAGCGCACCCAAATGGATTTTCCCACAAAACCTACTAAAACAGGAGTTTCACCCATGCCTAGAGTACAATAAATTGAATGCAAATGAGGAATAGTGGCATGGGGAGATGAGAAATCCATTTCCCACATGAAATTAGGCTTTGAAAATGCATTAATAGTGACCAAGAGGGTCGCTGAAAAGTCCTGTCGCATTTTGCATGGTGAAAAATGGCCCAGAAGGCAAAAAGGGCAAGCTCTGACATAGTGGACTTCAGAGCTCGGGCTTTCTACCTTATCACTTGATGTATTTGGAAGAGGAAGGAGAGAAGCCCCGACCTTGCCTATTTATTTGATAAGAAGGCGTCGAGGAGTTCGAGCCTTTGCTGCTTCACCTTACATCCCTTGGAAGAAAGAAACAGAGAAATCCCAATGTCCACCTTGTAAAGCCTTGAACACTAAATATCGGTAGAGGTCAGAGTTTGGGCCTTCTGGCCTTGGCCTTCACAAAGAAATGAGAAGAGAAGAAGTCTAAACCTCGTGATAACTTGGACTTAGCAATATTTTAAAAACCTCAGACATTCAGCACTTGACCTTCTGCCATGATGCTATCACCATGTAACAGCTTCCACCATTCCATGAATGGGCGAGGGGCCCACCAAAAGAGCACAACATAATGGCAGAATGCCACCATGTGGCCATCAACAGGCTTCAGAGTTTCAATGTTTAGCCTTCCAAGAGGAAAGGTGGAAGAGTAAAACTCTGAAGTCTGACAAAAAACACTTAGCACATATACAAAGCAAAGGATTGAAGCTTGGGCTCTGGGCCTTGTAGCTTCCAAAGAAGAGTGTGAAAGAGCATAACTCTAAAGTCCGGTGCAATAACACTTAGAACATTTTTGAATTTGGTGAACTTTGACCATTAGGCCCTCCACCTTACTGCTTGTCTTTTGTCCACGTGGCAGCTTTCCATGATTCCTCTATCACCTTCTACCTTAATAAAATAATCTCCGTAGAATAGTAGAATGCCACAAGATCATGCCACGTGTTCGTCAGGAGTCAAAGTTCAGGATTTTCACCTTCCGCCTTCCAAAAGGAAAGGAAGAGAGAAGGGAAAAAGGCCGAACTCTAACACAAAAACTATTGGAAAGACGGTTGCCGTTGCACTAAAAGATTGACCTGTTAATGCCTGATACAACTACTAGAGTTAATGAAATCACATGAGGTGGTTAATCCTTTTCATGAACCCAAGTGCTACACTGTACAACACAAGGAGACCAAGGGCACACACCTTGCAACAATCCCCCCTAGTGCAAGTGAGGAGTTTGAACCCATGACCGAGGCTCTGATACTAATTGTTGGAAAGACAGTTGTCATTGCACCAAAAGATTGACCTGTTAATACCTGATACAACCACCAGAGTTAATGAATCCATGGGAGGTGGGTAAGCCTTGTCACAAACCCAAGCACTACACTACACAACACAAGGAGACCAAGGGCACACACCTTGCAACAAAAACACTAAAAACACAAGGCAAACTCAAGATTTTTGACACTTAGTCAATTTGGGTAGTTTTGCCTTGCATTCAAAAGGGGTAAAACATTAGGATTTGATGGATCTTTAGGCTATTTAGCTAGAAGGCAAAAATAGGTTAACAGTTACATTCTCAATTGTGCAAAACAAATTACTCAAGGAAATCAAGTGTATCAAAATGTGTTGCAACAATCCAACTACAATGTGGTTTCTCAGACATACAATACGTGAAATAATAAACAAAGTAAACAACAATTGAACATTCCAATCACTTTACCAACTTCTTAACCTATGCTTCCTTAACCACCTCATCTTACTCATAATGTTGGTTGAGATTATGATATTTTCGAGCAGCTTCATGCTACTCCTGCTAAGATCTCTCTTTGGGAACTCATACAAACATTGCCTACATACCACATAATGCTCTAAGAATCTTTACAAAAGGTGATTGTACCACCCGCTATTAAGCCAAATGATGTAGCAACTCTGTTAGACTATATGCATGCGACAAAATGGATATTTTGTTTCAACAACATGAATTACCATCAATTGAAGTTCAAAACAAATATCATACTCTTCTAATCTTTGTTATAATAAATAAAAAGTTGATAAAGCAAACTGTGATTGACAATAGATCAGCTGTTAATGTTTGTGGCATTGATTTGCTACACAAAATTAATGTTGACACATCTTTAATCAAACCAGATAAACTTAACATTTTTGGCTGTGATAACGTTGGTAGACAATTGCTAGGTACCATAACTTTACCCATAAAGGCAGGACCTATGACATTATCTACCCTTATCCATGTCATGCCTAGTGTGCTTTCATATAATATCATCCTTGGTAGACCATGGATTCATGCCATGGGGGCAGTTTCGTCTACCCTTCATCAATCAATAAAGTTTATTTATGTAAATAAACTTAAATCCATTGAAGTGGACTCGAATCCAAAAAGTTGTTTACAAGTTGAGGCACAAAAATAAGCTATCAATCACAAGATTCTCAATAACTAAAAAGTTGATTCATCAATACCTCTTGCCATAGATAATATTGTGCAAGATTCCAAATCACCATTGAATGCACTTCTTGGTGACAATTGGGGTTCATTAGATTTTACTCCTACCTTTATGGGGGAGTATAAACTTACTAACCCTAATCCTGAAACATCAAAACTTGCCTCGATCTCATCCAAGCAATCTTTGGAAATACCTAAGGAACCTAAAATTTCTTTAGTAGCAAACAAAGACAATACTCTTACTTACACTACATAATATGAGACTTATGAGGCCTTGCATTCTTCTAAAGAGATGGCATCTCTCTATGGTCGTGGATTTCAAATCCTTTATAAAAATTATAACTATGTAGGAAATGGTTGTGGCATAAAACAACAAGGAATCAAAATACCCTTAGAATCTGTTACACATAGCTCTTTGGCTGGTATTGGATACCATCCTTTGAAGCCCACCAAAGCTTACCACTGTCGTAATCTTAATTTTAACAGAATATCAACAAGTCCAACACTCAATTTGATATATCATGATATGATAGACATAGATTGTCCGCCAAGAAATATCTCGTTAGAAACTTTTTCAACAGATGAAGCATCAACCAAATTCAAACATACAAAATCTTGTGAATCAAGCACCACATGACTACAGGTATGTATCTCTCCCTCATTTAGCCACACTCAATATAGCATCTCTTCCAATTTCTCTCAACAGTGGCCTCCTCTTAGGTATATATGTTGATGTGTTGTGTTCCCCCATGTAGTATTAAATGTTTGTTTAGGTCTCCTTGGATGACCCTTTATACTCTTATAAGGTCAAGGATACAAGGAGACCACCCTTGTTGTGACATTCCTTCTATTTGTTTCTTTATTCTTCTACAATTGTTGTGGGTGGTGCCTTGGGGGCATATAATTGTGGAGGGGTCATCCTTCCATGTTGTGACCCTATGTCACTTTTGTCTCCTCTCTCATTTTTCATGATTTCATTCTTCTGTTGTGCTTGTGGCTCTACTAGTCGATGGATGATGACAATAAATATACACTTCTGATAAGGATAGTGCATCCCTAAAACAAGAAAACAAAAATGGACCTAGTCCATATATGAAGACGGGGGTAATTTGTTACTAGCATTTGACTAGTAGAATCACTTTATGTCATGATGTGATCATACATCATGTTGTGAAATTGTTCTAACAAACCTTTGCAATACTCTAATATGCTTCTATACACTTTTGAAATATTTTTATCTCACCTTGTAGCTACACTCGGTTCTAAGATACTTGAAGTCTAACCTCACGGCTATACTCGGTTCTAAACTTGTAAGTATAGCCTTGGTTTGTTTGAGTGGCATGGTGCCTTATTTTTGTATCAGTTTCATGAGATGATTTAGTTGTTATCTTAACTTAGATTTTCTAACTAAAGCTTGTTTTGATTATCTTTCATACATGCATATTATTGATTAATGATTATTAACAAATGATATTGATGTGTTTCTATCGTGATTGTTGGGAACAATTTGGTGACTTAAGCACATGTCACTTTGGGGCATGGGCTTTATGAAAGCTCTTATTCCCTCACGTGTTTTCAACCTTACCTTAAATATGATTACTACCAACAAGCGGGAGAAACCACTTTAACATGGGGGCATATATTGTGGTAAATGCTTGGATATCGTAGATTTTGTGATAAAATATGTTATATACTACCTTTTCATTGTAAGGGATCTCTATGATGCAGGTAGGGTTGTATATTTTGAATTGTGTGGTATACTACCTATTCACTATAAGGCATCTTCACAATGCAGGTGGAAATGTATACTTTGTGTGTTTGTGTATGCTTCCTTTTCCCTGTAAGGCATCTCTGCAATGCAAGTGGGATTGTATACTTTGCGTGCATGCTTCATTTTCACCGTAAGGCATCTTCGTGATGTAGGTGGGATTGTATGCTTTTGAAAGCCCTTCTATGGAAGGTGGGGTTGTGTATTCCCTTGAGTGGTTGCACACCCTTTTGAAAAAGTCCTCTCATAGGAGGCAGGGTTGGGTCATGAGTTACTCACCCTTAAGTGTATCTTTGGCAGTCATGGTAGCATAGCTTGACCATCAGGCATGTTTGGCGTGTCTTAGATGGTGGAGCATAGCGATGAGCTCCTCCCCATCACCCATTTTTGTTGTGTATAAGACGTATAGTGAGTTAATGACACACTCTACGACACTCGTGTATTCTATGTGTATTCCATGTGTTTTATGTTTTTTGTGGAGGCACCTAGCGATGAACTCCCCCCACGCTGTGTGTCTTGCATGTTTTGTGGTGGAATATAGCGATGAGCTCCCCCCATGCTATGTGTTTTGCGTGCTTTGATGGTGGCACATAGCAATGAGCTCCCCCCATTTCCTATTAGTGTTGAATAATTGTTTAATCATGTCTTCTCTTTGTGTATGCTTCATTATTGCATGACCGTGTTCATGTCTTCTTCGTGTATTGCATGCTTCTTTATTGTCTTCCTCATGTTTTGCATGTTTGTCATGTGTCTTCTTATGTATGCCTAAGCTTGGGGGCTAGAAATGGTCTTCCAAACTTGGGGTGTGCTTTTGGCTCTAGTGTCTGACGTGCTTGATGTGTTTTGACCATACTTTAATGCATGTACTGGTCGTAAGATCATACACACATTAAAGTGGGTGCTAAATGTTATGGAGTAAAAAGTGTCTTGTAAGTATGGGCCTAATTGGTGTTGTCATTGATGTCAACATACTCCTGTTGCATTAATGATAAGGATTAGATAAGCTGTGTGCTGAGGATATTGAGAAAATTAGTCCTAATCAGGAACATAGAGGAACAGTGAAGATAGTGAGGTAAAGATCCCTGCTAAGATGAAGATCAGAGGATGCGCTTCAAAGGGTTTGTAGGTATGTGTCTTGAGATGATCCAGTAAAGATTTCAGAGGTCCGTATGAAGATCTGAAGAAGTTATGACTACTTAAGTAAAACTAGTTCTGGCAGATGTTCAGAGGTGACAGTGATACAGATAGGTCCGATGAGATCTGGAAATGCAATATCTTGTTCTACGGATTTGATGGAATGTTTAGGAAGTCAATGTGAAGTGACAACTCAAATGGTTCGTGATGTGGAGGTCCGTAAGCATCTATTCCATTATGACAGTAATGACAGACTGTGTTCTTGAGGTTCTGGATGAAGGAGAGAAGGATGTTCTTGGTGATTCAAGTGAGCTTGTGGAGGTCTTTGGATCGTGTCCAGTTTGTGTTGGTGGTCCGCATTGGAGTTTGAGCTCGCAATTAAAGAATAACTTCCAGATGATAGTGTTCTTCCTAAGTTTGGCCGATCGGATAAGTTACACATCCTGCAGATGATCCTGAAGATATTATGTGAAGATTGGCATGTTCCTAAATGAAGATTGAAGTCTCAGACCTGTGTGGCCGATAATGTGTTGATCCATGTGAAGTCTTTTTGTAAATAGTCATGTTGCATTTATGTGTTTGCTCTATAATGTATGTCGACTTGGATGATTATCCCTAAATCGATGTCTTGTATAAATAAGTTGTAATGTCATTTCAAAGTGCTTGAAAGTGGCGATGAGTGTGTGGTAGAGAGGAGCAGAGCAAAAGGTAGAGCAAAAGTATTGAACTTAAATGGAACTGACTCAAGCATGGTGAAGATGCTATTCTCCAGTTCAAGTATGTTATACTTATTATTCTATAGACAGTGTGTCTCTTGTAGGCAGTGAGCCTGTTGTGAGCAGTGTGCTCAGGCAGTGAGCCCTAATTGGCATGTGCCATTTTGTTCTTTCTATTCTTCTAATAGAGAATACAATCTTGGGTTAATCACCCCATGGTTTTTCCCTTAACTGGGTTTTCCACATCAAAATCTTGGTGTCTTGTGTGTTAATGTTTTTCTGCTCTTGATTTAATGCATTATGTTTCCATGATTGATTTATCATTATGCTACTGAATTACAAAGTGGATTTAAGTGTTTAATTGGAATAAAGTTTTAAACAACTGATTCACCCCCCCTCTTAGTTGTCTGCCCTAAATCTAACAATTAGTATCAGAGCCAAGTTCCTCTAAAAGAGCTTAACCACTTGAGGAGATCCAGGATGTTGTCCTACAAGAAGGATAGTCTGAGGTTTGATGGAACAAATTTTACTCTTTAGAAAAGTTGCATGTAATGTCACCTGCAATGTATGGGAATGTAGTATTGGACCATGGCCTCAAAGAAGTATACTCCTCCACAGAATGGTCCAAGAAGTGTAGATGAAATCATAGATGCTGAAAACAATCTGCGGACTAAAGAAGCTCTTCTAAGTGCCTTGTCTGATTCAGAGATGACAAATGTTGTTGACCTACAAACTACTTTTGAGATTTGGGAAAAACTGGAACTTCTGCATGAAGGAGACAAGTATGTTAAATGTACCAAGCCACACAGTCTGAAAGGAAAATTCAAAAATCTGAAGATGAGAGAAGATGAAAATATCACTACTTTTATGCCAAGAGTAAATGATCTTGTTTGTGGCATTAGATGTGCTGGTGGAGTCTTGGATGAAGATGAGATCATTGGCAAAGTTCTTAGATCCCTTTCCGATTCTTACAAATACAAAGTTGCCACTATTGAAGAATTTAGATCTTTTTCAGGTATCACAAGAGATCAATTAGTTGGTAAATTGGATGAATTTGAATTAACTAAGTTTGGAGATGCCCCCCAAGACTGAATCTGCATTCAAACCTAGTGCCTCTATTAAAGGAAAACAAAAGTTTGATCTGGGAGAGAACTCTTCAAGGAAACTATCATGGTATGAAAAAACAAGAAAAGACCTGGAGGAAGATGAAGCAGAAGCTTCTGAACTTGAAGCCCTTATTGCAAAAAGACTACCAAGAGGATCCGATAAGTATGAGGGAAAACTACCTTTTAAGTGTTTTAACTACAATAAGATTGGTCATTTTGCCTCAAGCTGTCTGGAAAGATTTTCAATGCCAAATCTTAACAGATCAAGGTTCCAGGAGAATTGTTACTATGTTCATGAAGATGATGATAATGAAGGAGTAACATATGATGAATCAGAGACAAGAAACAAATCCATAAGTGACTGGGTGTTCATTTCCATCAAGGAAGAAGATCCAATGCCCTCTGTATCTATCAATCATAAAATTGTGGAAAGAGCTTTGGTTGCCCAAGTTGAAGAAAAGGATGATTGGGTCATTGACAGTGGATGTTCTCACCATATGATAGGTGACAAAACTAAGTTCATAGATTTGGAAAGGTATGAAGGAGGAGTGGTAAAGTTTGGTGATAATTCTATTGGCAGAATCAGAGGAAGAGGAACCATTTCTTTTGATGGAAAGAACAAAACCAGTAATGTACTATATGTTGAAGGTCTAAAGCACAATCTTCTCAGTGTTGGACAGTTGGTGGACAAAGGCTATGATCTCCAATTCAAGAATGGAAAATGCAAGATCTTTGAAAGTTCTAGAACAGAGATTGCCTCCGGTACTCAAACAAAAGGTAATATCTTCGATTTAGTTGGTACTGGTAAAAGTTGTCTATTTGTTCAAATTGATCAGAGTTGGTTATGGCATAGGAGAATATGTCATGTCAATTTTGATAATATCATCAAGATAAGAAACACTCAGGCTGTAAGAGATCTTCCAAAATTGGTGAAACCTACAAATAGTTTGTGCAAAGAATGTCAGTTGGGTAAACAAAGCAGAGTCTCATTCAAAAGCAAGGAACAATCTTCTACCGGATTATTGGACTTAGTTCATACTGATCTATGTGGTTCGGCAAGAATCAGGAGTGTGCAAGGTGATAGATACTTCATGTTATTAATTGATGACCATTCCCAGATGATGTGGGTTACTTTTCTAAAAGAGAAATCAGAAGCTCTTGAGAAATTCAAAATATTCAAGGCTATGGTAGAGAATGAAACCGGATTAAAATTAAAATGTTTGAGGTCTGATAGAGGTGGAGAATTCACATCCGGTGAATTCATAGAATTCTACGAGAAACATGAAATAAAGAGATAGTTGTCTGCTCCTAGGACTCCACAGAAGAATGGAGTGGTGGAGAGAAAGAACTGGACCATCCAGGAAGCATCTAGAACCATGATGATGGAAGCAAATGTTCCTCAGATCTATTGGAGAGAAGTTGTAAGCACTGTAGTCTATACTCTCAATCAAGTACAAATCAGAAACAATACTGGTAAGACTCCTTATAAACTTTGGTTTGGCATCACTCCCACTGTATGATTTTTTAGAGTCTTTGGTAGCAAATGTTACATTAAAAGAGATGAATACCTAGGAAAATTTGATGCTAGAAGTGATGAAGGAATATTCTTGGGTTGTTCTACTCAAAGCAAAGCATACCAGTGTTATAACAAGAGATTAAGGAAGATTGTGGAAAGTACAAATGTGAAGGTTGATGAAGGTATTGAAAAACCCTCAAGGTTTTATGAATATGATGAAGATGATCAAAATGATGTTTTTGTTCAAGAAGTCCAAGCTCCCTCCGAAATTCAGATTCAAACTAATCTGACAAATCAGGAAGAAGAGATAAGTTTGAATGAACCTGTTCAAGAATCAGAAGTGCAAGAAACTCCCAAAGTTCCCAGGTATGTAAGACTAAATCACTCTGAAGATCAGATCATAGGTGATAAAAGCAAAGGTGTACAAACAAGAAGAAGGATTGCTCAAGATTCAGAAGAGTATTGTCTAATCTAAAAGATTGAACCTAAGACAATGAATGAAGCTTGCAATGATGAAAATTGGACTAAAGCAATGGAGGAAGAGCTAATGCAAATTGAGAAAAATCACACTTGGGATCTTATTCCCAAACCTAAAAACAAGAATGTGATTGGAACCAAATGGGTCTTCCAGAACAAACTAAATGAAGATGCTGAAGTAGTCAGAAACAAAGCCAGATTGGTCTGCAAGGGTTACTCCCAAGTAGAAGGAGTTGATTTTGAAGAAACTTTTTCTCCGGTAGCAAGAATTGAAGCAGTCAGATTATTTCTTGCTTTTGCTCCCTTCAATGATTTCAAAGTATATCAGATGGATGTCAAATCTACCTTCCTGAATGGTGACTTGGAAGAAGAAGTATACATTGAGCAACCAGATGGATTTTAATTTTCTGATCATGGTGATATGGTCTGCAAGTTGAAGAAAGAAACTGTATGGACTAAAGAAAGCCCCAAGAGCCTAGTATGAAAGATTGGATAAACATCTTTTGAAGATTGGTTTCAACAAAGGTACTGCTGACAGTAATTTGTATTTCAAAATTGATCATGAAAATATCTTGATAGTTGAAGTGTTTGTTGATGATATCATTTTTGGAGGAAGTGATAGTATGTGCAAGACTTTTGCAAATCAAATGAAAAGTGAATTTGAGATGTCCATGTTTGGGTAAATGAATTTCTTCTTGGGTCTGCAAATCACTCAAACAAAGAAAGGAATCTTCATTTCTCAGACCAAATATGTGAAAGAATTGTTGAAGAAATTTGGGATGGAAGACTCAAAACTAATGAATACACCCATGGCAACCGGATGTAAATTGAACAAAGATGATGACTCTCCTAAGGCTGATTAGAAAATGTACAGGTCAATGATTGGAGGACTATTGTATCTCACTCAAACTAGACCTAACATTATGAATGTTGTTGGTCTTGTTACTAGATTCCAAGCTGATCCTAGAGAATCTCATGTCATGGCAATCAAGAGGATTTTTAGATATCTAAAAGGGACAGTTGAATATGGTTTGTGGTATCCTAGAGATCATGATTTCTCTCTTCATGCATATACAGATGTGGATTGGGCAGGAGATGTGGATGACCGAAAGAGTACCAGTGGTGGAGCATTCTTTTTGGGGAAGAGATTGGTTTCTTGGCTAAGCAAGAAACAAGAGGCAATATCTCTATCCATAGCTGAAGCAGAATATATTGCAGTAGCAGGTAGTTGCACTCAAGTTTTGTGGATGAAGCAAATGCTAATTGATGTCAACATACTCCTGTTGCATTAATGATAAGGATTGGATAAGTTGTGTGCTGAGGATATTGAGAAAATTAGTCCTAATCAGGAATAGAGAAGAACAATGAAGACAGTGAGGTAAAGATCCCTGCTAAGATGAAGATTAGAGGATACACTTTAAAGGGTTTGTAGATATGTGTCTTGAGATGATCCAGTAAAGATTTCAGAGGTCCGCATGAAGATATGAAGAAGTTATGACCACTTAAGTAAAACCGATTATGGCAGATGTTCAGAGGTGATAGAGTGATACAGATAGGTCCAGTGAGATCCAGAAATGCAATATCCTATTCTGTGGATTTGATGGAATGTTTAGGAAGTCAATGTGAAGTGACAACTCAAATGGTTCGTGATTTGGAGGTCCGCAAGCATCTATTCCATTATGATAGTAATGATAGACTGTGTTCTTGAGGTTATAGATGAAGGAGAGAAAGAGAGAAGGATGTTCTTGGTGATTCAAGCAAGCTTGTGGAGGTCTTTGGATCATGTCCAGTTCATGTTGGTGGTCCGCATTGGAGTTTGAGCTCGCAATTGAAGAATAACTTCCGGATGATGGTGTTCTTCCTAAGTTTGGTCGACCAGATAAGTTACACATCCTCCAGATGATCTTGAAGATGTCATGTGAAGATTGGCATGTTCCTAAATAAAGATTGAAGTCTCAGACCTATGTGGCCAATAGTGTGTTGATCCGCGTGAAGTCTCTTTGTAACTAGTCATGTTGCATTTATGTGTTTGCTCTGTAATGTATGCTGACTTGGATGATTATCCCTAGGTTGATGTCTTGTATAAATAAGGAGTTGTAATGTCATTTCAAAGTGATTGAAAGTGGTGATGAGTGTGTGGTAGAGAGGAGTAGAGTGAAAGGTAGAGCAGAAGTATTGAGCTTAAATGGAACTGACTCAAGCATGGTGAAGATGCTATTCTCCAGTTCAAGTATGTGATACTTATTATTCTGTAGATAGTGTGTCTCTTGTAGGTAGTGAGCCTCTTGTGAGCAATGTGCTTGGGCAGTGAGCCCTAATTGGCATGTGTCATTTTGTTCTTTCTATTCTTCTAACAGAGAATACAATCTTGGGTTAATCACCCCATGGTTTTTCCCTTAACCGGGTTTTCCACGTCAAAATCTTGGTGTCTTGTGTGTTAATGTGTTTCTGCTCTTGATTTAATGCATTATGTTTCCATGATTGATTTATCATTATGCTACTGAATTACAAAGCGGATTTAAGTGTTTAATTGGAAGAAATTTTTGAACAACTGATTCACCCCCCCTCTTAGTTGTCTGCCCTAAATCTAACAAAGTGTCCACATGTCTTTTTACCTCCTTGTTTAGCTCCTAGGTCCCTTTTATTGCATTATATCATCAAAATGTTTATCCCTATGCAAAATTACCTGACACCCAAGTAAAATTAGAGCCCTTTCAATAACCTTACCCTGGACCCAAAAAGGGTTGATGGACCTAGGTGGTACCACCCATGTCCCCCCTTTTAGGTCTGGCCTAATTTAAGTGTATGTTGGCCTGGGACTTTTGAAAAGGTTTCTCCTTGTCAGTTCTTTTGGTGTAATTTCATGATTATGAGTGGTAAAGCATATATAAGTGTGTTTTTGTAATAATTTGTAACTAGGTTGAAAAATGTTGGAAAAGGCATAACTTGAGATCTTGAAGTGAAGCAAGCAAGAGCATTCATTGTGATTCTAGAGTAGATTTGTGTATTGTTATTGTGTGTTGTTGCAGATATGGAGCTATCATCTATTCTTTCTTAGGAGTTGAAGGATCTTCATCATTCTAAGGGTTCATCACATAGGTGATATCATTGTTTGTTTATCCTCATTTGAATCATCATATTATTATTTTTTTCAACCTCTACCCCCACAAGGGCATGCAACCTTTATCAATTAATAGTGTTGGGAAGCTTGAATGCTATCCTAGAATTTTATTGAGGCAAGTACTTAAACACCATAACATGTAAACCCCTTCTTATCTTCTTGTGTGTAGGTTATATGAGCAAGATTTGGAAAATATAGAGCTACAAGAAGACTATGCGAAGATCAAGGTTTCAGGATCCAGAAACAGTGTCAATATATTCACTCACAAGGGACTTGGGCGGTACTTCCAATGTCCTCCTTCCTTTTTTGATATCAGATTTAGCATTAGGACAACATTCACAATATCTTTCCAATTTTCACCTTCGGCAGATTCCTCCAGTTAAGACCTAGGCGGCCCCACCTTGGTCCTCTAACACTTCTACTTTTTGGGGACAGGTTCTATCATCTTCCTGATCATCCCTATATAATTAGTTTCTGGATATTTGTTATACTTTCTCTATTATAAGCAAATCATTGTAGAACTAGGGTTTCATCTATTATTAACCCAGGGTTTGATACAAAGCCTAAATTAAATCTGATCCATTTATAGCACACTTGAGCACAAGAACAATAGCCGAGTCCACCTTAATTTGGTAGTGATTTGGCTCAGTCTTCTCCTTGAATGTTATATGGAAAAGGGTTTGATCTAGTTTGCATTCTAGTTCTTATCATTCTACTTTTCCATACTAAACACCTAGAAAACCAAATCAATTCCAACTTTATACAACACACGGCAACTATGACCTATGCTCTTGGAATAATCCCCTACCTCATTATTTGGAGAACATCTTGGCTCAGGATAAATCCTCACCATTATCATTATCATGTGTGCACAATGCTTTGGTTTCTTTTCTTGTCAAGAGGAAAAACTTTAAATGTGTTCTTTGTTCCTATTTGATGTGTCCTTTTTTTGTATCCTGGTCTCCTTTTGTCATTTTATATGTCGATAACTTTAATGTCACTCTTAAATTTTAATTACTTTTGTTATGTCCTATCCTTATGTCCTTTTCTCATTTTGATGTGTCATCCCACTTACATACTCCGTCGTGGCCACCATGGTCTATTATACCATGTGTCTCAAGGACATGTTTGTTGGGATATTGTATACACCTAAAAATGACATGACTCTGCCTAAATAAATATTCTTAATATTTATTTAAGTCTACATTTCTCTATCAATAAATAAATAAATAAATAAATTTATTCAATTCATATTCCTCTAAGTTAATTAAATATCAAAATATTTAATTACCTCTTCTAAAGTCAAAATTAAATAAAATCCTTTATTTAATTTAATTCTTCTAAATAATTAAATAATTCTAAATTATTTAATTAAGTCATGTATTCCTCCAAATTTAAATAAATCAATCAAATTTATTTAAATCTTTCAAATCTTTAAAAATAAAATATAATCAAATATTTTATTTATTCTTCTATCTTGCACAAAACATTAAATAAATTTATTTATTTAATTTTCTTTCTTATCTTCTAAAAAATCTTCTAAATCTTCTAAAAATAAATCTTCCTTGTCATGCAAAAGCAAAAGTTGAGTTAACTGATTTAAAGCAATCTTGTTTTTATCAACAACTCTTAAATTATAATAAATCATTCTAATTTTTGTAAGCAAATCTTATCTTTGTCATGAAAGCAATTAACTTAAATAAAACAACTTTCTTTGTGACACATGTCTTCTTTCTATTCAGGCACATTCTCTCAAACATCCTCTACCACTAATCTTCTTATTTCTTCTACACCGTTGATCTTCTCTCTCACAACTCTAAAAATACAACCCTCTCTTCCATTTCAAAAATCCAAGCTTTCCATATTGTTACTCTGCAGAATTATCAATGCACCATATCATTCCATATCAATCTATAACTTGTGATCATCCTCCTTTGTATTTGAAGTTCATCTTCACTACAAGAAGTATCCTAGCCATTTCTCCATCTCCATCTTGAAGAACAAGGTAAGGAAGTGCGCTTCCTAAGGGCCACATTCTCCATACAAAGATCGATCGAGACTAGGTGAGCAATGGAAGCTACGTGATAACAGGGTTGTAAGGTTTTCTCTTTCTTTTTAAATCTTTTGTTATTTGCATATTCGATTGAGTTATTGGGTTTATAATTCATTTTATTTATCATCAAATTTTCCCTATAACATTTTTGGCACCCACCGTGGGGCCTTTGCCCCAAATCTAATCCAAAAACTAAGTTCTTGAGTGACAGGTTCCATACAAACTTCGTGCAATCTCCGTACAGGTTCATTCGGTGTGTCTGAGAAATCTTGGCGCACATCTGATCACTATTCTGGTGCATGCAATTCTTCACGCATTTGACTTATTCTGTGGCACTTATACCTTTTCTACACACATTCTTTCTCTCTGCACTTATAATCTATTCTCCTGCACATTTGTAATTACTGCGCTTTTGAGTATTATTTTTGCACATTCAGTCTCTTAAGCTGTGCATCTGTCTGGAGGAGTAGTTTAGGAGTTTTTCTTACTATTTTTCTAACACTAACACTTGTCTTCAAGGATTTGATTTTCTAATTTTCATGTTGGGTTAAGAGATGGATAGTTTCTTTTCCTTAAAACACACATCATAGATTAACTAGGAGGAAAAGTAAAAAAAAAAGTAAAAAAATATGTGTGTGCAAATCTCACATAGTTCTTAACTAGGAGGGTAGTAACGAACATCATTTCTATCTTTGAATTATTGCTATCTCTTTTAGTTTAGAACATTGCTAGCTTGCAAGAGGAAAAGAACCATTGCTATCTTTAATCACTTCAAAGTTAATAACTGTGTGAGTGCCCAAGTAGAATAATGCATATAGTTTTTCTCATTTTTAATAGGATTGGATAAACCACTATTTATTGTGTCTTTTGAATGACAATAGGCTTATGCTCTCCCCTTTATTGGGTGACCAGAACGCTAGACTTGTCATTTTTCGTGTATAACCTTTAGAGGGGCCTACCCTTGGATGCCCACCTGTCCAAGTGGGAATGACCCTAGGTGGTAACAGGCTAAAGCCAAGCCCTACCAATCCACTATAAATAAATTGTTCTTGAGGCGAAAGCTTCCTGCAACGAGTGCCACTATGTTATACCAACAACCAACCTCCCCTAAAACCCTTCAAGCCCTAACCCTTGAAGGCTGGGAGACTCCATAATGGAGAGTAATGCTGCTGCATGTATAGCCACTCAAACAGTTGCTCTCACTACTTAGCCATTGTTTAGTAGCCAAAAATCCTTGTATTTGTTGGCGCAAAAGGTGGGACCTTTGAAGCTGCCCCAATTCATGTGGTTCTTAGTAGAGATAGCAGGGGCAATCCTAAGTTTTAGTGGGGGGATGAGCCTAAAGAAACCTGGATCTTGGTATGCGTGAGAAGTGAGTGCTATGGAGGGGAGCTAGTGTTACCAGATCTTGAAGCTATCCGCTTTGAATATGCATAGCTAGGGGAGTCAAGAAATACTGTCTTTTCCAGCCTAGGATTGAAATTGTGTTTGTGTGCAAAAGGAGTCCAAATTAAAAAAAAATCAAAAATCATTCTATGTGCTTGCTGTGTCTTCTTGCTATTATAGATAAACTCAAATTCAAAAGACCAACCTACAACCAAGAAACCAAAAAAGCTGCAAAATGTGTCAAAATTTTTACAAAAGCATTCAGAAAACTAGAGCTACGCATATACATTCTAAAGCTGTACATATATCTTGACCTACTGCGCATTTATATTGACTCGTTGCACATATATCCTCTGTTTCTGCGCATTTGTAGCTACGCATCTATCACAGTAAACTTTTCCAATCTTGTGTCAATTTCTGTAGAGATGACAAACCAATTAGAATATATTGCTCAAACACTCCAATATCTACAATTACAAATAAAATTAGGTCCCTCATCCCAAGATTGTATAGCAATTGCTCAACAAATCCAAGTCTTACAACAAGAAATGGCAATCTTGCAAGCTGAACTTGCTAGTACTAGCTACGCCTCACCACAAACTAGTACATCCTTTTCTCATCTTAATGATGCTTGTGACAAGGCAACCACCACCCCAAGTTGGAAATCATATACCACTCCATCTACGAGACCTCCGTCACCATCTTCAAAGACACATATGCCAAAGCATACTAGTTCTACTCCAACACCACCATCTAGTTCCCGAAGCTCTAAATGGACAACCAAAGAATCCTCAAATGATTTGTGGAAAAGAGTTTTTCCAAATTTATACAACAAAAGAAAAGCTATGGAGAAAGCCAAATCCACTCATCCATTACCTCATCCATGTGCTCCTACACCTAGGAAGGATGTGATCCAAGGACTATTAGCAGAGAGTCAACCATCTCTTCAAAGATCTGGTCCTTGACCTTCCAAAAGATGCTTCCAATAACATGTCAAATCCTACAACCCCTTCATGTGATCCTCAATCCCTTGAGCTTATCGAAGAGTCTCCTACCATGAACCCAAGTCAAGAGCTATTCTACCTTCATGTTGATAACCATCAAGAACATGTCAAGCCTATCCAAGAGCTATCCACTTCCATTCAAGCACATCAAGAGTTATGTCAAGAGCACACCTTAGAGCATGTGGAAAAATACACCCTTTGTCTAAATCAAGATCAAAGCACCCCCATCCAATTCCAACCCATCCATAACATATATCTCTTCTATGATCAAGATACTATCTTTTATGAAGAAGCTATCCATGAACAACTTGATCCCTTGCCTATCCATAAGCTATATCTTTTCTATGATCAAGATATTGTCATTGATGAAGAACCTACACATGAAAAACTTGATCCATTACTCCTATCCATCCTCCATCTAGTCCTATCCATGATCCAACAACTTCCACTTCCCTTGATGAGACACTTGCCTCCCAAGTGCACATGGATGATCAACCCAATAAATTAGACCTTAAGAACATGCTGATGATCAAGATTATAATGATCCTTCACCATCCATTATCGACCATGTTGCAAATATGTTATCCTATCTCCTTGGTCTCACTACCTTCATGCATGAATGTTCTTCCTTAGGAGAACAGCAACCGTTATCTACCTCTTCACCTTCCTCATCCAATGATGAGCTCACATCTAGTGCACTAACCATACATATTCCCATTGTCCACCGCATACTCTAGAATATGAACTATCAAAGTAAAGGCTTAGGCCTTCATGAACAAGGTATTTTGGAACCTATCCATGTCAAAATTCCTCCACCTTCATACGGCCTTGGATACATACACCAAGATGAGCAATCTCAAGATGTTGGTACTTCCTCCACTCCTCCTAAGTCTACCACTTTCCATCGCAAACCCTATCATATCCCCAAAACATATGTCACCATTCCACCTCCATCATCCTACAATTGTCAAAAGCATGTGACCATACACCTTCCACCATCCAATCTACCTCCACTACTTCAGACTCCTAATACCCCTCCGTGCATTTTACCACCACTTCTTCCAACACCTTAACCATCCATCTATAAATCCTCTAACAACCCCAATCATGGCCATCAGATGCACATGATGTCTAAACAAAGAGCTTCCACCAACCTCACTTCCACTATCCCAAGGGAATTCAACACAAAAAATGTGGATGCCTCTACCTATAAAATCAAAAATCCTAAGAGTCCTCATGACCTAGGATACAAAATCCAAGAATCAAAGAATTATCCATCTCAAAAACTGCATACACCCACACACCTCAATGTCAAACTGAAAAAGGTGTGGGTCCCCAAGAAACAATTAATTACCTCCAAAGCTGCACAAGCGTTGCATACACCCAACCCCATACCTTCACAAGAAAAGTCTAAAAGCAAAATGGTTTGGGTACCTAAGCACAAAGCCCTCAATTCAAATGAGGGATCCACCTCTCATGAATCCCAACCATCCACTTTCTCCTTTTCCATCCAAAAATTGCATTCCATCCAAAAGTATCAAATCCTTCCATCCCACATGACAAGAAGAAATCAGAACAATACCAAGTCTTTGTGGGTCCCTAAATGCCTAAATTGACCATGTCCTAAGCGAACAACACCATTACTTCCTACCCCACCATCTCATCAAAAGATTCAATGTTTATCACAATGTGCGCAACCGTTGGTCATGGTTCCCCTTCATTCTGCAACATTTCCACATATGTCCATCTCCCCATCCTTCAACTATTATCTGACATATCGGCCTTATCACCTCCCTATGGTCCATGCTTTTGCATAAGCCTTTCACCCATTTTCTTCCGCAAGTTTTACATAATTCATATCATAATCCATTATCCTTCCATCCATAATCCATATCATAATCCACTATCTACCTACTCCATCTCATTTTTCATGCAATCCCCTACGAACATCTGTGAGTGTAGAGACACTTGACATAGTCCATGCGACAACACCCATCTAGTGGGACTATCACCTTTCAGGGAACTAGATACTTGAGTCTATCCTTATCCATATCCACCTTCTCCTATCTAAATAAGTCAAAAAAAAAAGTAAAGATAAATCCCTTCATCCAATGGTAAAAATCTGGCAAACATGCACCTTGGATAAGTACCATGATGAAAACCTAGAAAATAGGCATCATGTGTAAGTTGATCTTCTATGTCACCTACACTTGGGGGCACCTTGTCTCATCAGCATATCACTCTTCTCCTATCAGTTTCCTTCCATACCATTTCCTATCCTATCCTTCTATCCATTACATACCTATACTGTCTAGTCTATCCATCCTAAATCTTCCATTCCTCTACTTTCTTTGGTCTTGATAAAGATTAGGGGCACAATGTTGACAAATGTTTTAGGTGTCTCTTAACATACCTTATCCCTAGAGCAGCATGCCAATCCTACATTATCCTCTCATCCTCCTGTCGTCATAAGCATTTCCATGAAAAATCCTGAGTTATTCCTATGTGACATAGTCCTTAGAGATCACATCCTTGATTCCTTCTACCTAACCATCCATATCTACTATTTCCCATCCATCTTCTTATCCATGGTGTTTCCTTGTCATCAGTATCTAGCATTAAGACTATCCATAATGTCATCTTATCCTATCATGGCTTGTAACTCTATCTCTTTTGTCACCTTATCAACTAAGGTCTTATCCAATATCCTATTCGTAGTATCATCCTAGCATAGCATCTGCCATCAGTATTATCTGTTCCATATCTGTTCCATATCATGTCTCATCCGATCTATATCTTAGGTCCATCAGGGTTCTCCCTGAACTACGTTGCCTCTGCATCGTCATGTAGGCAAGGCCATTATCAATGTACCCTTGAGGCACTAGGTCAGTCCTTTAGGGTCCGTTCCCCCAATAAGGTTTGTGGAACCTTTCACTAGATGCAAGCACGCACAATGCAAGACCGCTTCCAAACAAAAATCTTGACACAAAAACATCAACCTATCCAAAGCAAAACAAACAAGGACCAAAACACATCAAAATGATTTTATCTATACTATAGCAAGAAAGTACATCTAATGCAAGAATGTTTTGTGGAATGGTTAAGTTAGAGAGTCTTGATTTTTTCATTATTATGTCTTTCTATGCTACTCAAGGATGACAAAAGCTAGAAATGCTATGATGGGGGCATAATCATTTTTCATTGTCTGCTATTTGTGGATTAATCTTTAGTAATGTGACGACTTTTATCTAAAGACATGATCAACAAAAGATCATCGAGGACTTCCAAGGTCTAAACATGAAAATGGGCAATCCTTGTATGTTGAAACAAAAGAAATACTCAGGTCATCTAGATTCAATTTTGACTAGATGCTTGTATTAACTTACTATATCAAAATCCATGTAAGTAATACTCAGGTCATCTCAGTTTAATTATACCTAGATATTGGATTTTCTTACAACATAATAAAATCCCAATGATGAAATAAGCACTTCAAAATACTTGCAATATCAAGATGACATATATCTGCATCCATAATACATCCATTCGCATCCATTCCATCCATTCACATCCGCAAAGCATCCATACCATATCCCATGCAATAAATATTCTATGTAGAGTATCAATATCAAACAAAAGCTTGTGAGTCCTTCTCTCACATCATTCTTCTATTAGTCAAATTTCTATCTATCATCATATCTTTCATCCTTGTGCTGTCAATCTGAACAGTGATCCAAGTGCGATTCTATCCTTAATCCATACCAATCAAGTCAAGTCAATCTTTTCAAATGATCCAATCACAATTAGTGGTCTTGATCCTTATCTGGTTGTAAACCAACTCAATCAATTATAATCAATCAATTGTCTTATACAGGATGTTACATTGTCAAAATTAGACCAACACACGCATCTTACACAACATGTTTCATTTCCTGAAACCAGACACTATCCTATTGTGTTGCTCTAGGGATCTATCATTCCCTGCCATGACAACACTATCGTATATCAATATCGATTAATCATTGGTTTACAGTTGGACAAGGGAAATACCTTGTTTGTTCTTGTATCATTTGTGCATGCTTGCTTACTTGCTTGTGTGTGTTATCATTCTATCTTGCATCATATATCATTCAGCTCAAGATTCTTCAGACCTAACCTGTTTTTCCCTCCTTCTTCGTGAGATTGTCCATCTCACACCTTTAGCCTTCTTCCCATCCAATCTCTCGAGGGGGCATCCTACCATTGTTAAACCTATACCAGGGGAAAACTAGGGCATGATTCATTATCAGAAAAATTCTTATTCTTTGAAACAACGTGATAAAACACATTGCAACAAAGAGGGGCAAAATGTATACACCTAAAAATGACACGACTCTGCCTAAATAAATATTCTTAATATTTATTTAAGTCTACATTCCTCTATCAATAAATAAATAAACAAATTTATTTACTCAATTCATATTCCTCTAAGTCAATTAAATATCAAAATATTTAATTACCTCTTCTAAAGTCAAAATTAAATAAAATCCTTTATTTAATTTAATTCTTCCAAATAATTAAATAATTCTAAATTATTTAATTAAGTCATGTATTCCTCCAAATTTAAATAAATCAATCAAATTTATTTAAATCTTCCAAATCTTTAAAAATAAAATATAATCAAATATTTTATTTATTCTTCTATCTTGCACAAAACAATTAAATAAAATTTTTTATTTAATTTGCTTTCTTATCTTCTAAAAAATCTTCAAAATCTTCTAAAAATAAATCTTCCTTGTCATGCAAAAGCAAAAGCTAAGTTAACTGATTTAAAGCAATCTTGTTTTTTCAATAAACTCTTAAATTAGAATAAATCATTCAAATTTGTGTAAGCAAATCTTATCTTTCATGAAACCATTTAACTCAAATAAAACATCTTTCTTTGTGACACATGTCTTCTTTCTATTTGCGCACATTCTCTCAAACATCCTCTACGATTTATCTTCTTGTTTCTTCTACACCGTTGATCTTCTCTCTCACAACTCTATAAATACAACCCTCTTCTTCCATTTCAAAAATCCAAGCTTTCCATATCCTTACTCTGCAGAATTATTAGTGCACCATATCATTCCATATCAATCTATAGCTTGTGATCATCCTCCTTTGTATTTGAAGTTCATCTTCACTACAAGAAGTGTCCTAGCCATTTCTTCATTGCCATCTTGAAGAACAAAGCAAGGAAGTGCGCTTCCTGAGGGCCACATTCTCCATACAAAGATCGATCGAGACTAGGTGAGCAATAGAAGCCACGGGATAACAGGGTTGTAAGGTTTTCTCTTTCTTTTTAAATCTTTTGTTATTTGCATCTTCCATTGAGTTATTGGGTTTATAATTCATTTGATTTATAATCCAATTTTCTTGATAATAGATATCATCTTTGTGTTTATTTTTTCTTTCTCCTTGACCTGTTGCATCATGGTTTTCTTTGTTCTACCTATTTTTGAGTCAGTTCTTTTATGCACAAAACACCACGTCACCTTGATCTTTATATCTTGGCACTTTTTATTTTATGCTATAGCAAAGAATTTTCTCAACACATTTAGAATCTCCTCAATGATTCCCCACATGTACCTACAATCACCAATGTTAGTCCTCATCATAAATAACATCATACTAAAAATCCCATATCACATCAAAATCACATATCCATTGTCATTTTCGATAAAAATCACATAGCTATCTCCATATATTACGTCACATTATAACAATCATGAACATCATAAACATTTCATAACATACTAAAATGCACAATCATCACATAATAAATAAAAACCTCCACATTATCATCACATAAAAAATAAAATCATCCAAAAATTAAGATCAACATTTTGAATCCAAAATCCTTCAAAGCATTGAAATATCAAACCAATCGTTAATCATTGTTTATTCAATCTAATCAATCAATTTCAATTAATTATCCTAAACTATACTAAGGCATCCATCCATCCAAAAATCAACATCCCAAAACTTGGGGCATATTTACTCATTTTTCATTATTTTCACCTCCCTCCTCACCTCTTTTCATCAATTCCTATCCTCTCTTTTCGAGAGAACACCTATGCCACGTTTTCTCACCTACTCGCTTGAGGGGGCATCACTTATCCAATTACTAATCCTATTTTCTTTAGCCAACTGGTGTATCTTTCCTCCCTCTTCATCTTATAGACATCTATATTTTATTTTTCTTTTAAACAATGCCACTTCTTTTAGTTGTTATTGCATTTCAATAAGGGCCAAAATGTAGACACAAAATCCATCCTTGTATTTTAACTAATTTCTATCATATTCCACAATTGTCTAGCTCTAATTAATTAAATAATTATTTAATTAATTAGGTTATTTTGGTTCTACTAGCTAATTAAATAAAATTTAAGTCTATTTATTTAATTAGTTTACCCTAACAATAGTTAATTAAATAAATAATTTTATTTAATTAACTAAGCTAATGTCATCTATCCCCTTCATTATTAAAAAATAAAAATATTTGTTCTCCTTCATCAAATCCAGAAAACCACATCACCTATCCAAATGCAAATTAACTTTGCATCTTGGCCATCCATTTAACCAATTTAATCCTAACCATTCATCTTCAACTACCTTCTATCCAAAATGAAATTGGTCTTCACTCCTAGCCATCCATTTAATCAAATTAAACCTAACCATCCATCTCCAACTACTAATCATTAAATGATAATTTTAAAATCCATGTTAGCTATCCAAAATGAAATTAATATTGAATCTTAGCCATCAATTTATTCAACCAAATCCTATCCATTCAATCCCTAAATACCATCTATCCAAACTCAGACGAACTTTGAATCTTGGCCATTCACTTAAGAAACCTAATCCTAGCCTTCCATTTACCAACCATCAACATTTATTTCCACCTCCCTCCAAAATTCAAATTCAAAAAATCCTCTCATTCAATCATAGACATTCATTTAAAATAAATCTCAACCTTTATTCCTCTCATCCCAACTCTATAAGTCCATGCCTTGATCCCTCATCCAAAACATGAAGAATTCTTTGCAAGTATATGTTGGATTTAAGGCATACAACTGAGAGGGGGGGGTGAATCAGTTGTATAAAACTTCTTGTTCTTTCAAACACTTGATTCTTCGTTGTTAGTTAACAGCATATCAATTAATCATCCATGAAAGCATAATACATACACACAAGAGCAGATAAACATCAACACATTGAACACCAAGATTTTGACATGGAAAACCCGGTTAAGGGAAAAACCACGGGGTGATTAACCCAAGGATTATTCTCTATTAGAAGAATAAGAAAAAGAATGGCACTTGCCAATTAGGGCTCACTGCCCGAGCACACTGCTCACAAAGAGGCCCACTGCCTACAAGGAGACACACTATCTACAAAGTGATAAGAATCACAATCTTGAACTGGAGAATGACATCTCTACCATGTCCGGATCAGTTCCATTTAAGCCCAAAAAACCTCTGCTCTGCCTTTCGCACTTCTCTTCGCTATGCCACACTCATCCACACAATCCATACTACGAAATGAACTCACAAACCGTTATTTATACAAGACATCGACTTAGGAACAAACATTTAAGTCGGCAAACAACCATAAGAGTATCTGCAAGATGAATAACACATCCGATCGGCCACCACAAGAACATTCGCAGGATGAACAACTCATCCGGTCGACTAGTCGGAACAAGAACTTCATCCGGAAGAATATCTTCAATTCCGGGCTCTACCATCAATGCGGACCAACAACACAACCTCAACATGATCCAAGAACCTTCACAAACCTACCTGAATGATCAGGTACATCCGCACTTTCTTTACTTACTGGAATCTCTTCTCTTCCTCATTCAAAACTTCAAGAACACAGTCTGTCACCACTGTCACAATGCAAAAGGTACTTCCAGACCTCAAAATCATACACAACTCAAGATGACACATCACAAGGACATTCCAAACACTCTTTCCAATCTGCAGATTAGGATTATACAATTCTGGACCTCACCGGACCTTTCTGTGATCCTCTGTCACCTCTGAGCACTTGCCAGAACTGGTTCCACACAGACAGCCATAACTTCTTCAGGTCTTCATGCGGACCTCTGAAAACTTAACTGAAACATCTCAAGACTCATATCTGCAAACCCTTTAATCCGTATCCTCCGGTTCTCAACCTATACAATACATTTGCCTTCTTCTCATCACTGTTCTTCACTGTTCCTGACTGAGGCTAATTTTCTCAATATCCTCAGCACACAGCTCATCCAATCCTTCTTGTCAATGCAATATGAGTATGTTGACATCAATGACAACACTGGTTCACCTCATACTTGCAACAATCTCCCCCTTTGTCATTGATGGCAACATATGATGTGAAAAACCATCAAGACAAGAACTTCTCCTTTCTGTCACAGCTCCCCCTATCAACAACAACTTTTCACATGTCTTCTCTTCCTTTACTGCTCCCCCTTTGATCATCAACCACTTGTTTTTCACATATCTTCTCTCCCCCTTTGACATCAATGGCAAAGGGCTCATACTTGCAGTTTTAACACATCAGAATCATACCAGCTACTCCCCCTTAGTAGCAGCTCCCCATCATCAATCCGGATCACAAGATGTGACTGTGATATCCACCGGACTGATGCACATCAATGCATCCTAGTTTATCACCGGAGGGGCCATGACCCCTAACTTCTCCCAGAGATATTCAAAAGAGTCCTTGGGAAGAGGTTTAGTCAAGATATCTGCAATCTGATCCTTGGAGGGGACATACTCCAACCTGACTTCTTCCTTGTTCACTTGTTCTCTCAAGAAATGAAACTTGATAGATATGTGCTTAGTCTTAGAGTGTAATATCGGATTCTTGGAAATATTAATTGCACTTGAATTATCACAAAAAATTGTGATAGGCTCCGCATATTCAATTTTAATATCTCTTAGCATCTGCTTCATCCATAGGATTTGAGTGCAACTGCTTGCTGCTGCAATGTATTCTGCTTCAGTTGTAGACAGAGATATTGCATCTTGTTTCTTGCTTAGCCAAGAAACCAATCTCTTCCCCAAAAAGAATGCTCCACCACTGGTGCTCTTTCAATCATCTACATCTCCTGCCCAATCTGCATCTGTGTAAGCATGAAGAGAGAAATCTGGATCTCTAGGGTACCATAGACCATACTCAACTGTTCCTTTCAAGTACCTAAAAATTCTTTTGATTGCCATAACATGAGATTCTCTAGGATCAGCCTGGAATCTTGCCACAAGACCAACAGCCTGCATTATATCTGGTCTGGTCTGAGTGAGATACAACAATCCACCAATCATTGATCTATACATTGTCTGATCTGCCTTTGGAGAGTCATCATCTTTGCTCAACTTACATCCGGTTGCCATGGGAGTGTTCATTGGTTTTGAATCTTCCATACCAAATTTCCTTAACAATTCTTTCACATATTTGGTCTGAGAAATGAAAATTCCTTCCTTTGTTTGAGTAATTTGCAGACCCAAGAAGAGATTCATTTCACCAAGCATAGACATTTCAAACTCACATTTCATCTGATTTGCAAAAGTTTTGCACATACTATCTCTTCCTCCAAAAATGATATCATCTACAAACACTTCAACAATCAAAATGTTTTCATGATCAATTTTGAAATATAAGTTACTATCAACAGTACCTTTGCTGAATCCAATCTTCACAAGATGCTTATCCAACCTTTCATACCATGCTCTTGGAGCTTGTTTTAATCCATACAATGCTTTCTTTAACTTACAGACCATATCATTATTGTCAGATAATTGAAATCCATCCGGTTGTTCAATGTAAACTTCTTCTTCCAGATCACCATTTAGGAAGGCAGACTTGACATCCATCTGATATACCTTGAAGTCTTTGAAGGCAGCAAATGCAAGAAATAATCTGACTGCTTCAATTCTTGCCACAGGAGCAAAGGTCTATTCATAATCAATTCCTTCTATTTGGGAGTAGCCTTTGCAGACCAATCTAGCTTTATTTCTGATTACTTTACCAGCTTCATTTAATTTGTTCCGGAAGACCCATTTGGTTCCAATCACATTCCTGTCTCTAGGTCTGGGAACAAGATCCCAAGTATGATTTTTCTCAATTTGCATTAATTCATCTTTCATTGCTTTAGTCCAGTTTTCATCATTGCAGGCTTCATTTACTGTTTTAGGTTCAATCTTTGAAATCAGACAACATTCATCCTAATTTTGAGCAACATTCCTTCTAGTTTGCACACCTTTGCTTCTGTCACCTATGATCTGATCTTGAGAGTGGTTTAGTGTTACATACCTAGGAATTTTGGGAGTATCCTGCACTGCTGCTTCTTGATCAGGCTCATTCAAACCTATCTCTTCTTCCTGATTTACCGGATCAGGCTGACTCTGTCTTACCGGAGAGGATTGAGTTCCTTGAATCTGAACACCGTCTTGGTCATCTTCATCAAATTCATAAAATCTTGAGGGCTTCTCAATTCCTTCATCAACTTTCACATTAGTGCTTTCTATCATCTTCCTCAGTCTCTTATTGTAACACCGGTATGCTTTGCTTTGAGTGGAGTAACCCAAGAAAATTCGTTCATCACTTCTAGCATCAAACTTTCCTAGATCTTCATCTCTTTTGATATAACACTTGCTACCAAATACTCTGAAATATTTCACAGTAGGAGTGATGCCAAACCAGATTTCGTAGGGGGTCTTACCGGTATTGTTTCTGATTTGAACTTGATTTAGAGTGTAGACTGCAGTGCTGATAGCTTCTTTCCAGAACATCTGAGGAACATTTGCTTCCAACATCATTGTCCTGGCAGCTTCCTGGATGGTCCGGTTCTTTCTTTCAACTACTCCATTCTGCTGTGGATTCCTAGGAGCAGACAATTGTCTCCTTATACCCTACTTCTCACAAAAGTCAATGAACTCACCAGATGTAAATTCACCACCTCTATCAGACCTTAGACACTTTAGTTTCAATCCGGTTTGATTCTCTACCATAGCTTTGAAGATTTTGAACTTCTCAAATGCTTCTGATTTTTCTTTTAGAAAGGTAACCCACATCATCCGGGAATGGTCATCAATTAACAACATGAAATATCTATCACCTAGTAGACTCTTGATTCTTGTCGGACCACAGAGATCAGTATGTACTAATTCCAACAATCCGGTAGAAGACTGATCTTTGCTTTTGAAAGAGACTCTGCTTTGTTTACCTAACTGACATTCTTTGCACACACTATTTGTAGGTTTCATCAATTTTGGAAGATCTCTTACAGCCTGAGTATTGCTTATCTTGATGATGTTATCAAAATTTACATGACACATTCTTCTATGCCATAACCAACTCTGATCAATTTGAACAAACAAACAACTTTTATTTGAACCAACCAGATGAAAGATATTACCTTTTGTCTGAGTACCGGATGCAATTTCAGTTCCGGAGCTTGTAAAGATTCTGCATTTTCCATTCTTAAACTGAAGATCATAGCCTTTGTCTACTAACTGACCAACACTGAGAAGATTGTGCTTCAATCCTTCAACATATAGTACATTACCTATTTTGCTCTTTCCATCAAAGGAAATAGTTCCCCTGCCTCTGATTCTGCCAGCAGAATTGTCACCAAACTTTACCATTCCTCCTTCATACCTTTCCAAATTCAAGAACTTATTCTTGTCACCAGTCATATGGTGAGAACATCCACTGTCAATAACCCAATCATCCTTTTCTTCCACTTGAGCAGCCAAAGCTTTTTCAACAACTTTGTGATTGACAGATTCAGAGAGTATTGAATCTTCTTCCTTGATGGCAATAAACACCCACTCATTTCCGGATTTGCTTCCTAGTTCTGATTCATCATCTGTTACTCCTTCATTGTCATCTTCTTCATGAGCATAATAGCAATTCTTTTGAAACCTTTGTCTGTTAGTATTAGACCTTGCAGATCTTTCCAGACATCTTGAAGCAAAATGACCAATCTTATTGCAGTTGAAGCACTTAAAGGGTAGTTTTCCTTCATACTTAGCGGATCCTCTTGGTAGTCTTTTTGCAATGAGGGCTTCAAGTTGAGCTGTTTCTGCTTCTTCTTCTTCCATGTCTCTTCTTGCTTGATCATACCATGTCATCTTCCTTGAAGAGTTTTCTCCCGGATCAATTCTCTGTTTGCCTTTCACATAGGTACTGGCTTTGAAAGCAGATTCAGTCTTAGGAAGATCATCTCCAAACTCGGTCATTTCAAATGCAGCTAGCTTGCCAGCCAATTGTTCTCTTGTGACGGTTGTGTGGGCTCTGAATTCATCAATTGCAGCAACCTTGATTTTGTAGGCAGCAGGAAGGGATCTAAGGATTTTGCAAACGATCTCATTTTCATCCAGAGTTCCACCAGCATTTCTAATTCCACACACTAGTTCATTCACTCTTGGCATAAAAGTAGTGATGTTTTCATCATCCCTCATCTTCAATCTTTCGAATTTCCCTTTCAGACTTTGCAACCTTGCACTTTTGACAAACTCATCTCCTTCATACAGAAGTTCCAGTTTAGTCAGGATCTCATATGCAGTTGGTAGGTCAATAACATTTGAGAGATCTGAGTCATTCAATGTGCTTAGAAGAGCTTCCTTGGTCCGCAGATTGTTTTCATCTTCTGTGATTTCATTTAGAGTTGTCGGACCACCTTGTGGAGGTACATATGGTTTTGAAACCATGGCCAAGTATGCTTTTCCCATACATTCCAGGTGACATTTCATGCGACCCTTCCAGAGAGTAAAATTGGTTCCATCAAACTTCGGACTATCCTTTTTGTATGATGACATCCTAGATCTCCTCAAGCGGTTAAGCTTCTTTCAGAGGAACTTGGCTCTGATACCAATTGTTGGATTTAAGGCATACAACTGAGAGGGGGGGGTGAATCAGTTGTATAAAACTTCTTGTTCTTTCAAACACTTGATTCTTCGTTGTTAGTTAACAGCATATCAATTAATCATCCATGAAAGCATAATACATACACACAAGAGCAGATAAACATCAACACATTGAACACCAAGATTTTGACGTGGAAAACCCAGTTAAGGGAAAAACCACGGGGTGATTAACCCAAGGATTATTCTCTATTAGAAGAATAAGAAAAAGAATGGCACTTGCCAATTAGGGCTCACTGCCCGAGCACACTGCTCACAAAGAGGCCCACTGCCTACAAGGAGACACACTATCTACAAAGTGATAAGAATCACAATCTTGAACTGGAGAATGACATCTCTACCATGTCCGGATTAGTTCCATTTAAGCCCAAAAAACCTCTGCTCTACCTTTCGCACTTCTCTTCGCTATGCCACACTCATCCACACAATCCACACTACGAAATGAACTCACAAACCGTTATTTATACAAGACATCGACTTAGGAACAAACATTTAAGTCGGCAAACAACCATAGGAGTATCCACAAGATGAATAACACATCCGGTCGGCCACCACAAGAACATTCGCAGGATGAACAACTCATCCGGTTGGCTAGTTGGAACAAGAACTTCATCTGGAAGAATATCTTCAATTCTGGGCTCTACCATCAATGCGGACCAACAACACAACCTCAACATGATCCAAGAACCTTCACAAACCTGCCTGAATGATCAGGTATATCCGCACTTTCTTTACTTACTGGAATCTCTTCTCTTCCTCATTCGAAACTTCAAGAACACAGTCTGTCGCCACTGTCACAACGTAAAAGGTACTTCCGGACCTCAAAATCATACACAACTCGAGATGACACATCACAAGGACATTCCAAACACTCTTTCCAATCCGCAGATTAGGATTATACAATTTCGGACCTCACCGGACCTTTCTGTGATCCTCTGTCACCTCTGAGCACTTGCCGGAACCGGTTCCACATAGACAGCCATAACTTCTTCAGGTCTTCATGCGGACCTCTGAAAACTTAACTGAAACATCTCAAGACTCATATCTACAAACCCTTTAATCCGCATCCTCCAGTTCTCAACCTATACAATACATTTGCCTTCTTCTCATCACTGTTCTTCACTGTTCCTGACTGAGGCTAATTTTCTCAATATCCTCAGCACACAGCTCATCCAATCCTTCTTGTCAATGCAATATGAGTATGTTGACATCAATGACAACACTGGTTCACCTCATACTTGCAACAGTATATACTGTCACATTGAGGACTCCAAAGAGCAACTTAACATTTGAAATCACATAAAGAACACATCTAGTCACTCAAGGTTTGCATTGTAGAAGTTTATTTGATTTTATATTTTGAATTCACACTTTGTTATGATCCTAACATTTGATATTCCTAGGTATAATAAGGATACGTGACGAGAGTCACTGCACTTCTCATCATTTAATTTTAATAAATATCAATCTAGTGCGGTGTCCATGGTTGTATGTAAGAGGGAAGGTGAATAATTTGAGTGGCAACCCTTTCTACAAAAGGAATTAACAACAATGCATGAAACAAACTAAGGTTTAACTGCTGCAATCAAATTTAATCTAAGAGCTGGTAAATGGAAATGTTGGAATCAAATCTATCCTAGAAGCTTTCAAAGGGAAATTTTGGAAATGCAAATAAACAGGGAATGGGAAAAATATTGGAAAATAAACTAAAAAATTAAACCACAACAATTAACCTTCTTCCTCAGGATGAGCGGGCCCTTACTCTCCTTTGGAATAAGGTGAAAGAAAATTACACTACTGTTGCAAAATGTTGAACTGTATTATTTTCTGAAAACAACTTGATTCATACAAAAAGAAACTCTATTTTTGCTTCCTTCCTCTATATGATTGATTGATTACAATGTATTCATAGTTCCTAATGTGCTAAATCAATCCACCAAAAATGTGGATCTAAGATCCTATTTTTGGGGAGAAAACTACAACTGTTTCCTCCAGTCTCAGCCACATTTATGATAGTCATTTTCTGTCACGAACTTCTCCTTCATTTTGATGAATCTCCTTAAACGGTTGCTGGGTTTTGGTCCCCTTATTTTCAGATTTCTAAATTAATTTTAAAATCTAAATTTTATTAAGAAACAAGAGAGATATGGCTGTTTTACCAAAACTACTTTTTTTACTCCTTCCACGCTAGTTTTACTTTAGTCAACTTCTATCACAAACTGTTTATTTATTTTTATGATTTATCTCAAACACCTTCTGGGTTTTATGTATCTAATTTTCAGATTTCTAGATCATTTTGAAATTATACATTTCATTGAGAAATGAGGGAGATATCTCTATTTTATTGAGACTAGGTTTTTGACTTTTTCTCTTCACTTTGTCCTTCTTTTTAAGAAATCTTTTTGGCTTTCCAACTTGAGTGAAAATTGACGTATTCTTTAGTCTATTGATAAAATAATGCTGATCTAGAGGTGAACATGCACTATCTAATAAAACTCATGCATGACACTGATTGTGCCATCTAAACAAGGAGTTTATTTGATGTTTTAGCTAAAACCTTTCAAACCATTTACAAGTCCTCTTTAAAACTGATTTATTTAGGAAGAACTATATAATTTTATTTGGCTGATGATGAGATGATTTATGGTCTCATCATCTCTCCCACACTTAAGACATTGCAAGTCCTCCCACACTTCATAGTGAGCTTGTGGAGCCAATTTCTTCTTTTATTGTAGTTGCTCCAAAGTTGTTGCTCTGTCGATCTCTAAAACTGTTGTCCTACTGATCTTTGAAGCTGCTATTCTACTAATCTCTGGAGCTACTATTCTGCTAATCTCTAGCGCTGATACCTTGTTGTGCATCTTTAGAGCTGATACCTTGCTGTACATCTCTGGAGTTGTTGTTATGCTAATCTCTAGAGTTGATATTCTACTAATCTCTAGAGCTGATACCCTACTGTGCATCTCTAGAGCTACTGCTCTGCTAATATCTAGAGTTTCTATTCTACTGATCTCTAGAGCTGATACCCTACTATGCATCTTTGGAGCTATTGTTCTACTGATCACCGGAGCTACTATTCTGAGAGTTTTGGAGATGTTTTCCTGAGAGCTCCAAAGTTAGTGTTCTAAGAGCTCTGGAGTTGTTCTGATCTCTAGAGTTATTGTTTTAACTTATTCCATCTTAGTTTTCCATGTGACCATCATGCACCAGTTTGTTCTCCACCTTTTTAACCCATGTTTTGCATGATGCATGCAAAGAGGTCTTCAATTTTTGAGAGCTGTAACAAGATCCTTTATGCTGAATAACAAATGTATCAACCTTTTTTTGCTAAAATTTTGAAAACCTTCCTTGAAAATACGTGCTTCTCAAGAACATTAGAACATAAAAACATTTTAGAGAAAAATAACTCCCAAAGAATAAACCAAGCATCATCCTACATTCTGCTTTCAATTAAGTTATAAATCCTTAAATTACATACAATCCACTTTAAGGATAATGAATGAAGAAGGGGAAAAGGGTGTTACTTTTAGGTTTACATAAGAGAAATAATGGCCTCATAATCTCCCCCACACTTAAGTCCCTACAGAAACTCTTACAAGTTCCTTTCTTCTTTCTCCATCTAAGATTTTTACATAGAGCTAAGAATTTAAAACACTTATATATCCTTAACCATTGCTACTGTGTAAAAATGGAGAGAGGTTTTTCATCATATGGTCAAGAAGAACAAAAAAACTCTTTAATAATTTGATTTTGGTGTATTTGGAAAATTTGGTCATTTTTCTAGGCTTTATGCTGCTGAAAATTTCAAATGAGGCTATCTTTTTTATGGCTACTACTGTATAAAAATGGAGAGAGGTTTTTAATCTTATGGATAAGAGGAACATAAATATCTCTCAATTTTTCATTTGAAGTGTTTAAGGTGAAATTCGGATTGTTTATGTTTAGGTGTTTAGATGTTGAATCCTCCTTTCACCCTTAACATTTAAGGACCTAGGGTCGAGTGGCAATGCACTATCATACCCTAGGTCACTGTGAGATGTAGGGAAACTTGGATTAGAGTGTTTAATTATCAACTTTCCTTCTCTTATGCTTAATTGACCATTAAAACCCTAATTTTTGTGAATGCGACAATAAACAGATGAATTATAGAAAAAGTTCTTGCAGAGAGATGTAAAATATCAAATCACAGAGTACTTGTTTTCGGGGTTCTGAGGCAGAAAAGTCAGGGACAAAAGAACGGATGCCCAAGTCTAGTGCCCTACTTTTTGTCAGGATTTGCGGACAAGATATGCAACCTGTTCCTACTACATCGAAGGTTTTTCCATCACAAAACTTCAAGGACTAATGAGCGGGTGCCCAAGTCTAGGGTGCCCTTTTTCCTGCTATTCTACAATTCTGACACTCCAACATACCCTCCTACAACTTCACTTTGTCTAGCTCCTCAACCTGTAACCTGCAACCATGAAAACTTTGGGAGGGGGTTGTGATGTTTAGAGGCTTGCCTCAGTCAAGCCCTAGAGGACACTTAAGTCTCCAAACACCGTTGTCAGATAGAGAGTGGGTGCCCTTGTGAGGTAGAGGCAAAAACTAAAGGAAATGATGATGAAAACATAATATAATGTCACCTTGTAGTGAAGATCTCATGGGAGGAAGATGCCCTTCATTCCATGATGAAATGGATGCTCAAATCTGCAAACACAAACACATAGACAACACCAATCTGCTCTTGCAACACAATGAAAGCCTTGAATCACCAATGCACATACAAGTTGATAGCTCATTGTCATCTAGTTTCTAAATGAATGCCTAAACATGTTTTTATATGCAACTACAAACACTCCCGCCAAGATTTCATAAATTCAAACTTACTGTGTTGGCATAGGACCCAAATAACGGTCACAAATTGACACTTCAAATTTGGGCCTGACCCAAAATAGGGCAGGACTAGGACCCGGGCACTCAAGTCCTCCTCCCTATTTTGGGCAGGGTTAAGCTCAAGGGGTCCTCCTAGGTCCCATTTGTCATGTTACCTAGGGCTCATTCCATTGGGATGACAAAATATGAAGTAAGATATCCTAAATACATGAAAAAGACCTGGGAGCTAAACCTTATGAGGGAAAAGCCCCCAATGGGACATTTTCTGATGTTACATTTAGCCCCCACTTTAATGTATGTATAAACACGAGGCCAATACATGCATTAATGTACGGTCACAAACACAACAAACACACCAAACACAGAGAAGACACGCCAATCACATAGAAGACAATAATAGGCATGCAAAACATGAAGAATACAGTTATAGTCACGTAGAACACAGAGAAGATAGTAAATGCATAGAAGACACATTAATGCATGGAAGACAAAAATGATATCTTTTCTTTTCTTTTTCTTATATAAATGAAATGCAGATGCAAGTACCAAAAAGTAAACAAACCTCCCATAATACAGGAAGCACTCATCGCACTGGTCTTTAAACTGCATAAATGGGGCAACACACACGCAAGAAGCACTCATCGCGCTAGTCTTTAGACTGCATATGGGGCAACAAACATGCCAAACAAAGCAAGCACACTAAACACACACTTGAAGACACGGAGAAAACACAGCTGACAAGCGATGGAGTGTACCTATTTCTAGGTCCAACACCATCTCATGCACATTACAAGCACACACCAATGATTGGGCTTCACCACAACAATCACTGAAGACATGCTTAAGGGTTGAGTTAGTCACAGAACCGCTCCCCGCCTCTGTAGAGGACATTTGAAAATGACAAGATGATGCAATTTACTCTGAGAAATACACCATCCCCCCTTCACAGAGGGCTTAAAATAAAAAGGATATACGTGATGTCCCACCTCTGCAGAGGGCTTACATGATTGATTGATTAATTGCAAACAAACTTAGGATGCTGGAAGCAATCATCGTGCTGGTCTTTAAACTGCATCTGAGGAGAAGCACATAGCAACATCAATACATATGATTAACCACACAAAGATCCAAGTTTATACATTGAATTTAGTGTTTGAGGATAACTGTGAGGCTATATCACAAAGCTCTCCGAATCGAGTACCACCAAGGCTAGATTAAAAGACAAACAAAGGTGCACAGAGCAGCAATATTGTTAAGGTTTGTAAATGAAATAGAAACATCATCAAATTCACTATGTGGAAAGCATGAGTGCTTCCACTAGCCAATCATTAGATAAAATATACAACCCCATTGTCATATTAGGAACTAAGTCCATTTTTTGATTGCTCTTGAAAGGGACACTAGGTCCGCATTAGTATAAATGTTTTTCATCATCCGCACACTAGATAGAAACACTAGAGGAAGGGAAACAATAAATAAGAGAGGAGGAACAAGTGTCTTAGGGGCAGTCACGTAGAAGGGTACCCCCAAGTCACCAACCTCAATGCTATGTCCGTAAGACACAATGCACACAATGAAATCAGAGAGAGACAATATAGAAGAATGATGATACAAATAGAAGGTCACAATAGAGGTGGTCTTTTGGTATCCTGGACCTTACAGGAGAATCTAAGGTCATACTAGGAGGCCTAAACATCACAACACATTATGGGGGAAGCACATCATGAGAGAGATAAAGGGTTAGAGATAATTACCTATAGGGTCTTCATATTAGATTTTGGAACTTGCAAACCTCTTGGAGAGGTACTCAATCATGTTTAATGCAAAATTTGAGTGGTTCTTATTATTATGTGAAACTTGCTTTATAAATTTTTGTTGCTTATGAGGAGGGGAACCACTGTTTTCTTTAACTATTGATAGTCGTCTAACCCTTTTCTAATTTTTATCAAGTTTTTGTTTTTGAATCTTTCTAACATGATAATGGGAATCATCATGTACCATCTTACTCATCTATATCGGTTGTTGTTCTTGCTTTTCTAATATATTTTGATTATCTCCTGATCCATATAAGGATAACGGAGGAGGAACCTCAACATAAATTCCATTTCTTCATGTACGAGGTGGATTATCCACTTATTTCTTATCTACTTCAATCATTCCCACGATACTATTATAGTCCAAGTATTCATCCTCATCTATCTCCACTAGACCTTGTTCCAACATATTGGTTTCAGTATGCTTAGGGAAAGGATTAGTGAAGATTTGTAAGTTCTAATTTGGTGGAGCAACCGACATGTTTCTATTATCATTCACACCCGATACTTGGATGACATTTGAATCAATAATGTCTTGTATCTCATGTTTAAGATGCATACATCATTCAGTGCCATGTCCTTGCATTCGATGATAATGACAAAAGGCATTAGCATCGAAGTAAGGTCCTTGTTTACTAGGATCAATAGGCTTGATCGGGGGAAGCTTCAAAATGTTATTACTCATAGCTTGGTTCATGATAGAATGATAAGACTCAGATATTAGAGTAAACTTTCTTGGTTGATATGATGCTTTCTTTGGATTGGTGATAGCTGAAACATTTGAAAAGTTGTTCATATTTGGTCCATTAATCTTGATGAAGCTTTTGTTATTATTATTCCTCTTAAAGTTGTTTTGTGATGATCCACCCGTGGATTGACCTATTGGCAAGAGACACTGCTTCACATGACAAGTGTTGTCATTGATGGAAACTAAGACTATTCCACTCATCTGCATAACATAATTTGTTCATATCAGAATTCAGAATCAGAATTTATCTAAGTCTAGATAGCTAGAAATAGAGCATGTGACAAGGTCCGGTATCTTGGTCCAAATCTCTCTATTGGTAAATCAAAATATACTGTGGATCTGAAGAAGTCATAAGGATTGTCAGGGAAATCTAAATCTGGAATTTTAATCTTCAGTGATGAAGGATTCAAAAGTTATTTACATATGAGTATAAGGTTATAGTTTGACAGTGCAGACAACAAAAGAACAGATCAACCTTGTAATTGATCTTGGTTCTAGATAAATAGAAGTTATCAGTTGGAGGATTTGTGATAATTAGTGATAGTGGATGACATGATTGATGATCTTTGAATGCAAGTTTTGGTCCGCGTTACAAGTTATGCAAGGATTTAGCCAACAAAGCAGAGTCTTCAACAAAGTTCTAAGTGCTCTTTCAGAAGGGGACAATATATACAAGTTTTGTTTATCTACTCTGAAAGTCATAGAGGATATAGAAGATAAAATAAAGGACTCCAAATAGAAATTGTCAAGTATGTCCCAAACTTTTGATCCGTTAACAGTATTAGTGGCAAGTAAGGAGTGTCAAGCAATCAGCTTGATGGAAGAAATAAGGAAATTGACAAGAGAAAAGGAGAACATTGAGCAAGAATGGGTGAACTCCAGGGACTCATTTCCCCTAAGATAGAAGCAATGTTCGATGCTATGACAGAAGCCCAAACTGCTACACAAACAAGTGATCCCATTGATCTCCGAAAGGCTGAAGCACAAGCATTTTTGTTCAATGGCCACATTTCAACCTTGAATAGTATGAAGAAGAGTTGGGACTCAGAGTTGGCCCTACTGAAGAATATTTTTGGAGATGTACTTAATTATATGTAAATATAACTTAAGGATTGGTTGTATATATGTGGCATTGCATACAAAAATTTGGGTGAAGCTTTGGTTTACAGATCCCACCCTTTGCCATTGATGTCAAAGGGGGAGTGAAGAATAGTGAAAAATGAGGAATCGAACAAAGGAGGAGCTCATAAATCAGTGGAGAGCATAAGAGTATAGAGTAAGGGGGAGTAACACTTAGTCATTTTTTACTAAGTGTTGCCATCAATGCCAAAGGGGGAGATTGTTGGCAAAAGACACTACTTCGTATGATAGGTGTTGTCATTGATGGCAACTAGGAATATTCCACTCATCTGCATAACATAATTTGTTCATACCAAAAGTTAGAATTAGAATTTATCTAAGGCTGGATAGCTAGAAACAGAGCATGTGACAAGGTCTGGTATCTTGGTCTGGATCTCTCTGGTGGTAAATTAGAGTATGCTGCAGATCTGAAGGAGTCATAAGGATTGTCAGGGCAATCTAAATCCAGAATTTTAATCTCTGGTGATGAAGGATTCAAAAGTTATTTGCATATGAGTATAAGGTTATAGTTTGATAGTGCAGACATCAAAAGAACAGACTGACCTTGTAATTGGTCTTGGTTCTGGATAAATAGAAGTTGTCAGTTGGACAATTTGTGATGATTAGTGATAGTGGCCAACATGATTGATGATTTGTCAATGCAAGTTTTGGCCTACGTTACAAGTTATACATGGATTTAACTGATAGAGTAGAGTCTTCAACAAAGTTCTAAGTGCTCTTGAAGCTGACTAAAAAGTGATCTTGAATATCATGATGTGGATATATATATAGCTGATGGATTTAAGTGATTTGTGTGTGTAGTGTGAATATGAAGAAAGAGAAAAAAGAGCAGATATAAGTGCGAAAGGGAAAGAGATCTAAGATCTGGATTATGGCAGAGCAGTAAACATGGCAGAATAAAGATGAAGTGTATCAAGTCAGTATTCTGTGCTTAACCGAAACTGAATCTTTGCATAGGTAGATGCTAATTACTAGTTCAAACACATTGTAATCTTCTTCCTATAGGCAATGAGCCTACTGTAGGTAGTGAGCCTTTCTTTTGAGCAGTGAGCTCTGGGTAGTGAGCCCGAATGCATGTGCATTCCCACTTGTAAAATAATTTTAAAAGAAGTATTAATCTTTGTGGGTTAACCCCCACCGTGGTTTTTCCCTTAACTGGGTTTCCACGTTAAAAATCTTGGTGTCAAGTATGTTACTATGTTGCTACTCATATGTTTATGATTCTTGTTTTTCATGGTTAAATTATTGATCTATTGTTAAAAGGTAAAAGAAAGAATTAACTGCAGAAAGTATTAAAGTTTTGGTCATAACTGATTCACCCCCCCTCTCAGTTGTCTACCCTAATTCCAACATGACCAACTTGAGCCGATGAGTTTTGGTTTCATACTCACTAGACGAAAGTTGATAATCATGAAGGGCAGTGCATAAATGTTGAAAGGAGTTATATTTCATCAAGAGGATCTTATCATGAATATTGGGTTGTAGATTTGTAATAAATATCTTCTGAACATCCTTGTCTTTCATCTGATACTAAATTTGTGCATAAAGCCCTTGGTACCGACTAATGAATTTAGTCAACTTCTCTTTTAAACCTTGTTTGCATTGGACCAAGTCAGTAAGAGTGACTTGGGGTCTGATATTTTCTTGAAAATGTTGTAAAAATTGATCAATCAACTATGAAAAAGAGTGTATTAAATTTAGAGGCAAAGAGCAAAACCATTCTAAAGTAGTATCTTTGAGAGATTTTGGGAAAAGTTTTGCCAACAAATCCTCCTCAAAATAGAAATCACTACACATAGCTATAAATGTTGCCACATGAATATTAGGATCACCTTGTCCACCATATTTTTCAAAGCGGGGAGTCTCAAACCTCGTAGGCATAGGAGTTCTCAAGATTGCATAGGAAAGGGGATTACGAGCATGATATGTTGGTAGACTAGGTTGCGAAGAATTTGTCAAGTTTGTTACCTTTTGTTGTAAAGCAGTCATGCCCTGTAAAAGTTGGTTTAGGATGGCATCATTGGGAGATGCAGTTTGTTGTGAGGAATTGGAACCAAAGTGAGGAGGTGAATGAGCTTGAGATACGATAGGCAGAGGCTAGGAGTATGTCAACGGTGGTTGGACATAGTGATAGGTGAAATATGGTTGGGAGTATGTAATAGGTGGATGAAAATGAGTGGAATAGATAGGTGGTTAAGAATAATTATGCATAGAAGAGGTCCCCTTAGAAACCAATTTCTGATAATCAAATCCCACAACTTTGTAATTAGTGCCATTAGATACTCCAATACCAGTGGTAGCATTACTACAAGCATTTGCATCAGTTGTTAAGATCATTGCTGTAAAAGTTGATCTTCCTGTAGTCGGTATAGGTATGGTTACTTGAGTCTGAGATAGTTGTTAGCTGCCATTGCACCAAAAGATTAACTTATTAATGCCCGATACAACCACTTGACTTAACAAGCACGAGAGGTGGTTAAGCCCTTGTCACAAACCACCGCAGTGCAACGTTGAACAAGGAGACCAAGGGTCACACCTTGCAAAAATCCCCCCACCGCAAGTGCAGGGTTTGAACCTGTGACCTCAGCTCTGATACCAATTATTAGTTGTCATTGCTGATCAACCTATTAATGCCTGATACAACCACTTGACTTAACAAGCACGGGAGGCAGTTAAGCCCTTGTCACAAACCATCGTAGTGCAACGCTAAACAAGGAGACCAAGGGTCACACCTTGCAACAATGGTGATAAAGTGTTATTTATCACGGGTGCACATTTGGTCATCGGTGTCATGCCCACATTTCCCATGCAGTCATGACACGCAACACACATGTCACGTCCACATTTGTCATGTGGTCATGACATGAAATATCAAAAACTTTTCCACGTATCCCTGGAAACCCCCTCGCACACATCAATGTGCTCAGTGGCAATACGCATAAGGTGTAAACATGTCAATCAAGCTCGGGGAAGAGTAATTACATATGCAATCCCCTACGTGATGATAGCTGACTAGGAGGTTATGTGACGCAATGAGCGTCGCTATTAGGGTTAGGATCGATTTGACCCAAACCCTAAGTTTCCTAAGTGAGTGATATGATTTCATTGGGAGTCAAAATCCAACCCTAATACTAGAGCATAAAATAGATTAAAATACGTTTGCATTAAAGAAGTAATGACAAAACAAAATTAAATGTTAACTAATGCCTAAATAATTTACTCCAAAATAAACACCCTAAACTCTAGGAAATTTCAGTAGGATAATACCTCATTAGCATTCAAAATAAATAGTTTAAAAAGGTCTCCCAATAATACATTATGAGGAAAATTAGATTTAAAGATTAAATTAAATTATCTAAAAATGTTATTAACAAAATACCCTTCCAATTAAATGGAAATAAAACTAAATAAAACCATTTAATAATTAACCCTAAAATAATAAAGGCCAACAAATAAATATAATCCAACAAACTATATTTTTTTGTGTGTCTCCCTAAATCCCATGGAGGTCTCAATATTAGATCCATACGTAATATGAATAAAGCCCTACTCTCAAAAATCAATTGGAACCTGATTCATCAACATCAAAATTGGGGAGAAATCATGCAAGCCAAATATCTGCATGTCACTGACTGGTCCAACTTCCTCCAACAGGAAGGCTTACCTAAGAGATCTGTTATATGGAACAAAATGCTGAAATCTAGAAGCCTTCTCTCGCAAGGTATTAGATGGAAATTGGGTAATGGTATGTCTATTAAGTTTTGGATAGATATTTGGATGAAAGATAAGGCTATCATTACTTAGGGGGATTATGGTGAAATTGTTGGCATTGCTACTTAGTTCTTTGGCGATAAAGTCAGTGATTACCTGTTAAATAATAATGGTAACAGGAGATGGAAAAATTTATTGGACTGCTGTACACATCACCCAGATCTCACCTCTAAAGTTCGGGTTGTTCAAAAGTTGATTCAGGAAGTTAGAATCCCTCTCTTCCCTCGTGAAGACGAGCAGTTTTGGTGGCTAGATAAGGATGGACATTTCTCTGTTAAGTCTGCCTATCACGTATTGGTTCTTGAGGTACATAGAAAGGAGTGTAGACACCCAAAATTGTCCCAACTTTGTGTATGTCTTGCAACACCTTGTTAAAACATTATCCTAAACATCATAAGCCATTTTTGTCCTAAATCCCACTCTTAATCCCATTTATCCATTAAGCCAATTAATTAAATAAATTTTATTTATTTAATTAATTTCACATGCATAATCCCACTTTCCAATTAATTAAATAAATCTTATTTATTTAATTAATTTTCAACTCCTATCCCAACTAATTCAAATATTTTATTTGAATTAAGTCCTCCATATCTTATCCCATCCTATTCATTTATCCAATTAATTAAATAAATCTTATTTATTTAATTAATTTCCAACTCATGTCCCAACTAATTCAAATATTTTATTTGAACTAAACACTTATCTTTCATCACATTCCAACACTTGTCTAGTCAATCATGTGTTACAACTTTTATCTTTCACATGCACAACTAATGGGACCTAATTTTAGTATTTATCTACACAAGCACACCTAAGCCTCATCCTCCTTTGCCACATGTCATATGACTACAATTTCTTGATGTGCAAGGAAACCTAACTTAATCCTATCCATCCATTTCACCTAAAGCCCTAATTGATCCTAGCCATCCATTGGAACCAAGCCTTTCCTATAAATCAACCCCCTCACAAGCCATTAGCATGCATTGAGCCTTAAGCACCCTTATTCTGTCAAATTTTCTAAAAGGGCATTGATCCTCAAGTATCCACATGCTGTTGAAATATCATTAGAGCCTTTGCATCCATCATCTATCTCCTTATCAACGTTATGCTGCGGAATTGAGCAATCAACACAACAAAGCGATCAATCAATCAAGCTCATTTTGCATCTTCGAGGTATTGAATTATTTGGGTTTAGGTTATGCATTTCAATTGTTTGATCATTTCCATTTATAAATCCAAATTTTTCGATATACATTTGGCACGCCCGGTGGGACTCACGTCCCTGATTAACCCTCTTGTTTGAGTTGTTTTTGTGAAGATCAGATTTCTTGGAGCGTCAATCATTCATTTTTGCAGGTTTATGCACTTTGATTTGTAGGTTGAAGATATTTTATATTGCTGATTTTTTTTAATTTATGACCAGATCTGTTGCAGAGGGTTTTTTGTTTTACACAGGTCCTGTAAAAAGGAGATTTTAGATTCATTGGAAAGAGGACTTCGAGAGCTTTCCGAAAAGTGGTTACATTAAAGATTTGGCTCAGTATTCAAAGAGTTATGACGATTTGAAGTTGACCCTACGATTCTAATTTTTCAGAAATTTTTGACACGCGACTTTTTGCTGATTTTTTTTAATTTATGACTAGATCTGTTGCAGAGGGTTTTTTGTTTTACACAGGTCCTGGAAAAAAGAGATCTTAGATTCGTTGGAAAGAGGACTTCGAGAGCTTTCCGAAAAGTGGTTACATTAAAGATTTGGCTCAGTATTCAAAGAGTTATGACGATTTGAAGTTGACCTTGCGATTCTAATTTTTCAGAAATTTTTGACGCGCGATTTTTTGCTGATTTTTTTAATTTATGACCAGATCTGTTGCAGAGGGTTTTTTGTTTTACATAGGTCCTGTAAAAAGGAGATCTTAGATTCGTTGGAAAGAGGACTTCGAGAGCTTTCCGAAAAGTGGTTACATTAAATATTTGATTCAGTATTCAAAGAGTTATGGCGATTTGAAGTTGACCCTGCGATTCTAATTTTTCAGAAATTTTTGACGCGCGACTTTTAGAAAAAAAAATCATATCTTCCAATCTAGCAAACCAAATCACATTTTATTTTTTGCAGTGACTTGTAAGTGAATCAAAGGAGCTGGAGCAACATTTGGATCAATCATAATAGCAACTTGGAAAACAATTTTTATGAGGTGCACTCATTCTAATCTCTCATCTCTAATCATTATTTGATCACACATTTAGATTTTGGGCATAGAACAAACAACTTGTTTGTCATCACACTTAGATTTGGGCTTTAAAACAAACAATTGTTTGCAAATTCACATCAAAAAAAAATTGGGCTAAAACAAACCATTGTCTTCCATCACATTTAGATTTGGGTCTAAAAAGAACAAGTGCTTGAACTGTTTGTTACACATTTCAAGTTTCTAAGGGGAAATTAACAACTGCGAGTGTGAATCAAGTGACAGCTCATTTGGTTTGCTTTTGTCATACCCTTCTTAGGAGGCCTGCTTGGAGACACACCACTCCAAGGGACGACCTCAATCGAGGCTGAATCGAAAGACACCCTCATTGGGAGTTGGAATCTTGTCACTCTTGGCTAAGCCCCAAAGAACTTTATACCTTTGGGAAGTGAAGGTGAAGGGTGGGTTACCCCTTTCTCCTGGCTGTGTGGCGGGATTTCACTTTCAATTCCATAGTCAACCTTGTCCAATAGATAGCCTAAGACCTAATTGGCTATACCCACTTGACTACACATTAAGCTTGTTGATGTGTCTTCCATGTGTGCTTGCATAATCATCACATTTCATTTTTAAAGTCAACAACTTGCTTATGTGTCTTGCATGAGTGATTCATGTGTGTATATGCATAATCATTTGTTTGAATATTGTCATATCAAGCTCTAAACACCCAAACACATAAACAAATCAATCTAAACACATCATCTAAACATTCCACATCATCATCCAAATCCCTAAGCAAGCACTTGCTAAAAGGACTTAAGACAAACACGTGGTGACAACATGTCTACACTAGAGGACCTAGAAATCAAATTCCAAAGATTCCTCCAAAATCTTTATCAAGGATTACAACCCCTAAACCAAGACGCCATTGAAATATTACAATTCTTCATCCAAAAAGCTCAACCCCACGCAAGCCAATCACCTCAACTACAACACTCCATAGCCCAAGTCCAACACCTTTTAGCCACTAGTCAAGCTCGACAAGTACAACAATCCTTAGCCACTTCCTATCAACCTAATCCACCTTATAGCCACATGTCATATCCATCCACTTCCTATCAACTTAATCCACCTATCCACCAAGTCAATGCCACATCAACCTATCAACCTCCACCTCAAGCTTATCCAATCCCTCATACCACCATTCCAATGCACTACCAAGCCCATCCACAAGGCAATCAAGTGATATCACAAGAACAACATGCAAGTCCAAATAGCCCTTTGTACATAAATCAATCAGGTCCAAGTACACCTTTTCAACAAGACCACCAAGCACCATGGATAGACCTAAGTCCACCTTTGCAACAAGAAGCACATCCAAGTCCAAGTAATCCCTTGTACATAAATCAAACAAGCCCAAGTTATCCTATGCAAGACTTAATTACTTTTGACAAGGGAGATACCAATCTAGCAAATGCATCTTATGAGTGGCCTTCATCATCTAATCACCCGCCAACACATGAGCCAACTAATCCTATCCCAACACCACCATGTGATCCCAATCATAGTCCATTGATCCCTTTACCTTCCAAACCACCAAGCCCCTCATTACCTTCCTCACCATATCATTCTAATCATTCACCAAAGGATGCGGCTGAGAGAGTTTTACAAAGGATGCTTGAAGCAAAACTCATTGAACTTCCTAACGTCAAACCATGTGAAGAAAGTCCATATGATGAACATGATTATTGTGCATACCATAGGACCAAAGGCCATAATACAAATCAATGTCCAATATTTGTCTCAATTGTCTACAAGGTGTACCCACCTATAATGGGAAATCGTGCCACATCATCACCCCCATCTAGTCCAAATCCTAATCCATCCAATCCAATTAGGTCTCAACCTAATCCTAGTCCTAATCCTAATCCAACACCAACTACCATTATCATACATCCATTATATTTTCCATCCACCCATACACTTGCAAAGGATGTGATCCATTGGCTACTAGCTAGGAATAAACTACCTCCATGTCAAACACTAATTCATGAGCCTGCCAATGAACTTCCAAAGGTCATGTCCAATCCTATAATCTCATCATGTGGTTCACATATCCTTGAGCCTCTTCAAGAGGCTTCCATTAACATACCTAGCCCTTTAAGCCCATCATGTGACCTACAAGCCAACAAGTCTATTCAAGAGTCTCCAACCACAAGCCTAAGTCAAGAGCCATCATGCCTTAATGTTGATAACTATCAAGAGCCTATCAAGTCCACTCAAGAACCTTCCACTTCCATCCAAAGTCAAGAGGTATGTCAAGAGCATAATCTTAAACATGTGGAAACATTAAGCCCTAGTCCAACTCAAGATCAATACACTTTCATGCAACCTATCCATAATATCTACCTTCTTTATGATCAAGATGATACCTATGAAGAAGATATCCATGAGCACCTTGATCCTATCCATAATCCTATTTCTATCCATGACCAAGATATCCACATTGCTCCTAGTCATCTACCATCTAGCCCTATCCATAATGAGCAAACATCAACTTGTCATGATGAGACACATGTCCCCCAAGTAAGCATAAAAGATCATACCAATAACTTGGATCAATATGAACATAAGCAAGATCCTAATGATCCTCCTTTCACATTGACCATCGATTCCACTTCAAGTCCACCATCATGTCCTATTGGTTTTACCACCTTTGTCCATGAATGTTCTTCCTTAGGACAACAACGACCTTTATCCACTTCACCTTCTTCATCCAATAATGAGCTCAAGTCTAATGTTCACAGCACACCTAGTCCCATTGTCCATCGCATACTCCAAAACATGAACTACCAAGGCAAAGGTCTAGGCCTTTATGAAAAAGGTATTTTGGAGCCAAACCATGTCAAAATCCCTCCATGCTCATATGGCCTTGGATACACACCCCAAGGTAAACAAGGCCAAGATGTTGGTAATCCTTTCATGCATCCTAAACCTACCACTTTCCATCACACCCCCCATCATATACCCAAAACATATGTAGCCATTCCATCTCCATCATCCTATAAATGTCAAAAGCATGTGACCATACACCTTCCGCCATCCACCTTGCCTCCACTTTTACCAACTCCAAATATCCCTCCATCCACCTTGCCACCATTGCTTCCAACACCTAACATACATATCATTCATAAGTATCCTTACATCCCTAATTATGGCCAACAAAAGCACACATCACCTAAGCATAAAGCTTCCAATCATTTCATCCACTCCACCCATGCCATGGGATTCAAAAGCAAAAATTTTGATGCCTCTACCTATAAAGCTAAAAGTCCTACCAAAAATCCAAAGAACTATCATGCCTTAGGGCACAAACATGAAAAATCAATGCAAAGAACCAAATCAAAGCAATCCAAAAAGCTATCCAAGCCCATACCTCCAAAAGCAAAGCCCAAAAGTAAAATGGTTTGGGTTCCTAAGCAAACAGCTAGCAAAGCGAATGAGGCATCCTCATCCACATCTAAGCAACCATCCAAACCCTTACCTCCAAAAGCAAAGCCCAAAAGCAAAATGGTTTGGGTTCCTAAGCAAATAGCTAGCAAGTCAAATGAGGCATCCTCCTCCACATCTCAAGAATCCCAATCACCTACCTCCATCCAAAAGCCTATTTCCATCCAAAACTTCCATTCCCTTCAAAAATCCCACAAGCAAAACAAAAGCACTAAAAATACTAAATCTATGTGGGTTCCTAAATCACTTCATCAACCATCTCCTAAGCAAACATCTCCATTGCTTCCTACACCACCATCTCATCAAAAGCTTCAATGTTTATCATGGTGTGTGCAACCGTTGGTCATGATTCCCTTCCACTCCACAGCACCTTCACATATCTACATCTACCCATCTTCCATCCATTATCTTGCATATCTCCGCCATGCTATCCCTATGGTCCATGCTTTTGCATAAGCCTACATAATCCACATCATAGTCCACTATCCCGATCCATCTATCCTTGCATGAACTTTTCATAATCCATTTCATCATCCACTATCTACCTACTCCATCTCCCATCCATGCAACCCCCTATCAACATCTATGAGCATAATGACATGGTCCATGTGAAGACATCATCCATTTCTAAAGGGACACTATCAACCTTCATAGCACTAGCCACTTGAGTCCCTCCTATCCATTACCATGGTGAAAACCTGGCAAACAGGCGCCATGTGTAATTGTCAACGCATCTAAAAGCAAAAAAAAAGGAAAATAAAGAAAATAAAAGAAAAAGAAAAAAGTCAAAATAGTAAAGAGAAATCCCTTCATCCAATGGTGAAAACCTGGTAAACAGGCGCCTTGGATAAGTACCATGATGAAAACCTGGCAAATAGGCGTCATGTGTAGGTTGATCTTCTATGTCACTTACACTTGGGGGCACATTGTCTCATCCAACTTATCCATTTCTAAACTATCTATCCCATTATATCATTTACCATCCTACCATCCTTAGCCATTACATAAACAAGCCTATCCTATTGAACCCATTTATCCCAACTTTGTGTATGTCTTGCAACACCTTGTTAAAACATTATCCTAAACATCATAAGCCATTTTTGTCCTAAATCCCACTCTTAATCCCATTTATCCATTAAGCCAATTAATTAAATAAATTTTATTTATTAAATTAAAATCCCCATCTTTATCCTACTTAGCCAATTAATTAAATAAATTTTATTTATTTAATTAATTTCACATGCATAATCCCACTTTCCAATTAATTAAATAAATCTTATTTATTTAATTAATTTTCAACTCCTATCCCAACTAATTCAAATATTTTATTTGAATTAAGTCCTCCATATCTTATCCCATCCTATTCATTTATCCAATTAATTAAATAAATCTTATTTATTTAATTAATTTCTAACTCATGTCCCAACTAATTCAAATATTTTATTTGAACTAAACACTTATCTTTCATCACATTCCAACACTTGTCTAGTCAATCATGTGTTACAACTTTTATCTTTCACATGCACAACTAATGGGACCTAATTTTAGTATTTATCTACACAAGCACACCTAAGCCTCATCCTCCTTTGCCACATGTCATATGACTACAATTTCTTGATGTGCAAGGAAACCTAACTTAATCCTATCCATCCATTTCACCTAAAGCCCTAATTGATCCTAGCCATCCATTGGAACCAAGCCTTTCCTATAAATCAACCCCCTCACAAGCCATTAGCATGCATTGAGCCTTAAGCACCCTTATTTTGTCAAATTTTCTAAAAGGGCATTGATCCTCAAGTATCCACATGCTGTTGAAATATCATTAGAGCCTTTGCATCCATCATCTATCTCCTTATCAACGTTATGCTGTGGAATTGAGCAATCAACACAACAAAGCGATCAATCAATCAAGCTCATTTTGCATCTTCGAGGTATTGAATTATTTGGGTTTAGGTTATGCATTTCAATTGTTTGATCATTTCCATTTATAAATCCAAATTTTTCGATATACAAGGAGATATGGAGAAAAGCTTGGAACCACAAACTTGTTCTGAAAATCAACATGTTCTGGTGGGCCTCTGTTCATAACAAAATTTTGACCCAAGACAACTTGTAGAAGAGAGGTTTCACTTTGGTCAATAGATGCTATCTGTACTGTGATAAGGAGGAAACTATTTCTCATTTATTCCTCCACTATGACTTTGCTAGGGAAATCTAGAACTTGATCCTAAGTAATTTTGGTATTCAGTGGGTTTTCAATTCTGATATCAAGAAAGTTATTAGCAGTTGGTATCCTCCCTCTTCTCATCCCTAGCTTGTTGAGTTATGGAATCAAACTCTACCGTGTTTGAGCTGGACTTTGTGGAAAGAGCACAATCATAGGATTTTTAGGGATACTGCTAGAGATGCCTCTCAGGTTTCTCACACTTTCATTAAGACTCTTCTGGAAAGTGTCACTACGGCCCATATCTGAACTGCAGAGAAACCTCTGACCCATACAGAGGAACAAATTATAGTGAATTGGAAAATTCTCAACCATATCCTTGTTCATAACAATGCCAAATTGCTACAGAGGCTTAATACTAGATGGAGTCCTCCGATTCCTAACTGGATGAAACTTAACTGTGATGGGGCTTCTAAGATAGACGGTACAGCTAGTGGGGGAGGGGTCATAAGAGATGACAAAGGGTGGATGTTTGCTGTCTATGCTAGCGGTCTGGGCTGTCAAAGCAATAACTATGCTAAGGCTATGGCTCTTCTTTGGGGGATTAAATTGGCCATATCCCTTGGTATTAGGAATTTGTACATCCACGGGGACTCTAAAATGGTTATTGATGCAGTTAACAATGTGTCGACTGTTGGCATTAAGTTGAAAGATGTTATTAGGGATATACAGATTCTCCTGTAGAAGATTCCCAGTGTGAATATCTCACATATTTACTGTGAGGGCAATGGAGTTGTAGACGCCTGTACCAAACTAGGATAACGGTATTCAAATTGGCAGTGTTGGCACCAATTTGATCAGATCCCTTTTAATCTTAAGGTGCTAATTCTTAAGGAAGCATCGGGGTATTGATGAGTCAGATGTGTTGGAAAGACAGCTCATATTGTCAGCTGTTTGGGAGGGGGCTGACGTTCCTCTTGAAGTATGGGGCCTTTTGTACCTTCTCAATTGTCATTTCCACTCCTTGCTCTTATAAGGTGAGCAAACGGCTGGATCATCATGGCGTGTGCCGTGTAATTATGATTAAGTATGGGATGCGTAAGCATCATTTTTGCATGGTTTTCCATATTTATGATAATGAGTGCGGTGTTATCACCCACATCATTAGCCTTGATCAAGCCAGTAATGTTCCTGTAAATATGTCTGAGGAGATTTGGGGTTTCTGTGACATGCTTTGTAACTCTGACATGGGTGGAGATAGAATTAGAACTGAACCTGTCTCTTGTTGTGAGTTCAAAGACAACCTGGTGGTCTGGCATTATTGCAAAGAGGGTGGGATTAGTCCCTATTTGGAGCGGCTCAATGGATATAATGAAAATATCTCTGAACAATTCACCAGGTCCTGGAAGAACTGGTGGGTTTCAGTGGGCAGAATTAGCTTTGAAATTTCTGAAAGTGTGATCGCAATGGCCATTGGTATGTCTACCCAGGGTTTGAAACTATAGAGGAAAACTAAAATTGCAGACCTTTCTAGTCAGAAGCTCTTTCTTGGAGATGGTGAAGAATTAGTCCCATATTAGGGGGGATTTGACAGAGCCAAGCTGCCCGAGCCTTGGGACGGCATGTGTTTTCTCCTCATGAAGTATTTCACCCTGGAGGGGCACTTCACCAGGTTCTACAACTATTACCTCCCCCTTTTGAATCATTTACTTCGCAATGCTCATATTAGCTTTTTGTTTTATTTGCTTTCCTCCCTTGAACATTCTGTCCTTGGGGTTAGGGCTAAACTGGCTAAAAACCCTACTAAGAAACCCATCCCTCTTCATCAGGGCCTTATCCTCTATCTCTATAACCACCATCTTGCCCTTGAACCCTCTAAGTCCATTCAAACCAATAGTGGGGAACCCTCCTCTATCCCTAAGGATATTCCTGGTGTTGAAGAACCTGGGCCATCCCCTGTTCCTACTAAGACTAAAGAAGTTTCCTTTCCCACACCTGAGGAAATTCCTGTTGATACTCTGGGTCCTACTGTCATTATGAAGGGCAAAAAGAGAAAGACTATTGCTGGGGATACAAGCACTGGTAGGTCTGTGGTTGGGACCCCTAAAAATCTTGGTAGGACCCTGGTGGGCCAGAGTAGTAAGTCTCATTCTTCTGCTAAGGTTTTTAAGGATGGTCTCTCCTCTGGTGTTAGGCAGTCAGGGCGAATCGCTGGCAAACCTGCTCTTAAAGCAAAACTAATTGATTACTCTGAGAGTGGTTTGGAAGAATCCACCTGGGGGGATGAGGATAAGGAGATAGAGGTTCAGGACATATCTGGGGATGTTGAAGGTAAGCAGGAGACTCATGATACAGGGGCTACCACTGAGGAAGTTGCTAACTCTGCCGACAATGCTGACAAAGCAGGTGAGATGTTTGTGGAAGAGGCTGATGATGATATGGACACTAATGCTGGTCTAGGAGCTGAACTTGCGGGTTTGAGGGCTCACATTGAGAAGCTGGAGTAGAATCTCTCCACTGTGCTCAGGAGTTCTATTTTCCTAAATATTTTTGTGCTGAAAAACCTAGGGGTGCCTGTCAATGCTAACAATGATGATCTTGCTAGGAATTTGGATGACATTATTAAATCCATGGTTAAGCAAGGAGAGAATTTGCCTCCTTAGTTTTTGTTTTTATTTTGATGATACTCTACTACTCTGTATTTACTATCTTAGTTAGTGGCTGGTTTTGCTGATTATGATGGGTTATCTATATTTGATGTTTCTGGTTTAAGGCACTTTTTGTGCTTGCTGCCTTTGTGGCCTGTCTGCTTTTTGTAAGGGTTCGGCCCCTTGTTTTTCCGCCTTATATTATCAAAAACATTCTCGAAGAAAAGGAACTAAATCAATCTTCTACAACCCATAAAAATCAAAGAACAAAATTAAGTCAATAAAAGGGATTTCCAAATTAAATAAATCAAAGTCACTAAAAAGAGATAAATTTAGAAGTCAAAAAAATTAAAAGGCATAAAAAGGGTAGAAGAAGCCCCATAAGATGTTAACTAGATTATTCCAAAAATAAAATAGATAATTAAATTAAAACTCCTCATTACAATATTAAATATCTAGATAACATTTAAGTCTAGAATAAATAAATTAAAACACCCACCCACAAGAAAATGAACCCAAAAAATAAACAAAACATATAAACTACAATAAATTTTCAAAAGAAGAGTAAGAGGGAGAGTTAAAAGTTCACGTGCAAAAGAAAAATAAGAAAAAACTAATTCCTCCTATTTCCCTCCACTCATTTGCTCAACCCTAATAACCCTCTAATATTTTATCATTTTCTCTCCATTGCCCTAACCCTATTCTACCTTCTTTCTGATCTCCTCTATTCTCTCTCATTTTGTTTCCCCATTTTGTTTCTTTTGGTTTTGCAGGTTAGGGTTTCTATTATGATCTTTGGTAGCCATGGATATGCTGCCACAAAAGGTATATATTCATTATGTATATTAGTCAGAGGTTCTTATTTTTTCTTTATATATATATAAATGCTATTAATGCAGATCTGGGTGTATAATTTATTTCTTACAAATATAGAGTACTACCAAATACACACACACATGTTTAAATGCAAATATTATATAACAATCACAGAACTAAGAGAAGACCAAACGTAGGGATGAAGTAAGCAAGGCGGCAGGAGTATTTCAATGACGTCGTCATTTCCATTGATGATAGGTTTTATACAAGGCAAAGGGGGGATCGGGGGGCGAATACCCCCCCACCTTTCCATCGAATGGTGGGAAGGTGGGGGGGTATCCACCCCCATTCTTCCCACATACAACAATGTTGGGGGTGGCAGCCATGCCGCCATCCCCAACAGTTTTATTTATTTTTTTGTATAAAAAAACACAACCCTAAACAAAACATAGGGTTCGGCCTTTGTGAAACATAAATTTCATTCTCTTTTCTTTTCTATGGAAAATCTAAGATCAACACAGTAAATAAAATATGCTATTCAATTATTATATGAGGCATTTCATTTGGGATTATATATATATATACATAAAACAGTAAGGTTTAAAATATTAAAACAATGAGTTTAAAATACCTTTTTTTTAACAATAAAATATAAATATAAACATTATATATATATAAACAGAGTTTAACTACCCTAAAATACAAGTTTAGGAGATCTTTTAGGAAAACTAATCTTTTTGATAGAAGCAATAAAATATGACAATTATAATATTTTTCTTTAAGACAATAAATAACATATGAGAAAAGTAAAAATTTCTAAGAATCATTACAATGTAGAGTTTGTCTATTTTCTTACTTTTCTTGCATATAAACAACAACTATTTCTTTTGTACAAAAATAAACTTAACCACAATAATTATTTCTATCTTTGCTTTCCATACAAATGCACAACAAGTATTACTAAGCAATGAATATCTATTTTAGGACAGTAAAAAGGAATTTACTTTGAGAGTACTTTTTACAACCAAATACAAGAAGGTCACATAGACCAAGGCTCTCAAACAACCAACAAGATAACAAAGTTAAAACAACAATGAACTATCTTCCAAAGCTCCAAGGCCACCAAAGTAACCTGCAAGATCTTAACACAAAGAGGGGAAAGCCAAGCCATGAAAAACACTCTCCTCCCCACCATAGACTTACTCATGAGTCACCCTCGAGCTTGGAGATCATCCTCACACAAGGAACACTCAATCCACTTCACAACAAAACACTCAAACAAAAGCAAGAAGAACACATATGGCTTGCACAAAACAAAACTCATAAAAATAAGTTTAAAGGGGTAGGGGAGTAGACATCACTCAACTCAAGAGTGCGACTCCAATTATTTCCCAAAAACCAAATTTTCACAAGGTCTCAAGCCAACACATATATATAAACTTTCACCTAAATCTCCATGGCTCTCAAGCCATTCAAAAATACTCAATCTCATAACTTGCCCTGAAGGTTTAAATACCACATGAACTAGGATGTGACCTCGAAGAGGTTCACTCCTCCCCCATCCCACACATGTTGAGCATTTTCTCCAAATGGAGAGGCTCTTACAACACCCATAAAAATCCCTACAACAACAAAATGTGAAAAATACACACACATACCATCACACAAGAAAAGTAAAATTACGTAAGGAAAGGCATTAGCCTTGAATCCTACCTTTAATAGCCCACAAGGAAGATAGTTGAAGAAGAGCCCTTCCAACTTCACCTCCAAGTCCTTCTCCAAAATGAGCCTCCAAAAATCCTCTAACTCTCTCCCCAAATTCAGATAAAATTGTAAAATTAAAATCAAATCAACAATCCTCTCCCTCTTTTCAAGAGCGAATAAAATAGGCTCTTCTCATGAGCCTTAAGGAATGGGGAGGTGACACATGTCACCTCCTCACTCCTCCATACAACTACTTGTAAGCTTCATGGAATGTGGTGGTGACACATGTCACTCACCCATTCCACCAAGTCTTGCCCCCTTCACTTGTGCTCTCTCACACATATGGGAGAGAAAAGTGGAGCCAAAGGAGGGAGTGGGTGCTACAAGTGCCCAATCATCTTCTCCTATGAAAGCCCACAAAATCCCAAGGTACCCTCACCAATGTGGGAGAGCCTTGGAGTTGAGTTCTCCACAATTTAGGGGTCTTGAAGACTCCCCAAAGATTTGGAAAGAGGAGTGGATGAGGCTGAGTGTTTGACCTTGTATACACCTAAAAATGACATGACTCTACCTAAATAAACATTTTAAATATTTATTTCATCTTAATATTCCTCTATAAATAAATAAATAAATCAATTTATTTATTTGATTCATTTTCTCTCATTAATTGAATAAATTACGTTTAATTAATTAATTCCATCAAATCATCTTTATTCTTCTAAACAATTAAATAATTTTAATTATTTAATTAAATCATTCATTCTTCCAAATTCAAATAAATTGCAAATTTATTTAAATTAAATCTTAATCCCCAAAAATAAAATATAATTAAATATTTTATTTATTCTTCCAAATCATGTGCAAGTAATTAAATAAATTTATTTATTTAATTACACTTTCTTATCTTCTAAAAAATCTTCAAAATCTTCTAGAAATAAATTCTTCTTGTCATGCAAAAGCAAAAGCTGAGTTAACTGATTTAAAGCTATCAACAAAACTCTTAAATTAGAAAAATATATTCTAATTTAAGAAATAAAAATCCATCCTCATCAAGAAAGCAGTTAACTCTACAAAGTATCTTTTTGAATAACACATGTCCTTCTTCTATTCACGCACGTTCTCTCGAACATCCTCTACCATTGATCTTCTCTCACACAATCCTATAAATACCCCTATATCCTTCCATTTCAGATCATCAAGCTTTCAAGTAAACTTATGCTGTAGAATCCATAGCGCGCCATTGGCATCCCCACTATCACATCTTTCATTAGCCATTTCATGTTGTGTTAAAGCTCACCTTCAACACTACAAGTATCCAAGCCATTTCTCTTTTTCCATCTTGAGGAATTAAAGCAAGGAAGCAAGCTTCCTAAGGGCTGCATTCATCACTAAAGATCAAATGGGAATAGGCAAACAATGGAAATCGCGAGGTAACAAAAGTTGTAAGTATCACTCTTATTGTAAAAAAAATTGTTATTTGCACATTCCATTGAAGTTCTTGGGTGTTTTTATAATTTAAATTATTATCCCATTTTACCCATTACATTTTTGGCACCCACTGTGGGGCCTTTGCCCCAAATCTAACCAAAAATTTGAGTTTCTAAGTGACAGGTTCCGTACAGGCTTCAAACAGGTTCAGTTAGTGCATCTGATCATTCACGTGGCACATCAGAGCACTGTTCCAGTGCATACAAACTCCTGGTGCATACATCGTCTAAACCAGCGCATCTACAACTTGTTCTAGCACATGCAAAGTTTCAGTGCATACATCCTCTAAGTTGGTGCATCTACAACCTGTTTCAGCGCCTGCAGTATTCCGATGCATACACCTTCAGACATGGTGCTTACATCCTTTTTAATGATGTATATGTAGAAACAGTGCATTTGTCTCTTATTCCTACGCTTTTAACACCTGCCATAGCGCATTTGTAATGCTGCGCTTATAGTCTCTGTTTCTGCACATATAGACTATGAAGCGGCGCATCTGTTCTTCATTGTGATTTTAGGATTTCTTGTGGTTTTTGGGTTAACACTAACATTTGTCTTGTAGGATTAGGAGCTAGATAGTCATTTAGCTACACTAATTAACTCATCATAGATTAATTAGGGGAAAAATTAAAAAAAAATGCACGCATGCAAATCTCACGTAGTCCTTAACTAGGAGGATAGTAACGAGCATCACTGCTATCTTTGCATTATTACTATCTTTCTTAGTTTAGAACATTTCTATCTCACAAAAGGAATGAACCATTGCTATCTTTAACCACTTCAAGGTTAACAAATGTGTGAGTGTCCAAGTAGTGTAACACATATAGTTTTTTTTCCTTTTAAATAGGAGTGAAGGAACCACTATTTTCTGTGTCTATTGAATGACAATAGGCTTATGCTCTCCCCTTTACTAGGTGACCAGAATGCTAGACTTGTTATTCCTTGTGTATATCCTTTAGAGGGGCCTTCCCTTGGATGCTTGCCTGTCCAAGTGGGAATGACCCTAAGTGGAAACAGGCTAAAGCCAAGCCCTACTGATCCACTTTAAATAAATTGTGCTTGAAGCGAAAGCTTCCTACAACAAGTGTCGCTGTGTTACATTGACAGCCAACCTCTCCCAAAACCCTCCAAGCCATAACCTTTGGAGGCTGGGAGACTCCATAACGGAGAGTAGTACTTCCACACATGTAACCACTTGAATAGTTGCCTTGACTACTTAGCCATTGTTTAGTATACCAAAATCCCCTATTTGTTGGCACAAAAGGTGGAACCTTTGAAGCGGCCCTGATTCATGTGATTCTTAGTAGAGGTAGAAGGGACAATCCTATGGTTTGGTGGGGGTACGAGCCTAAGGAAACCCAGATCTGGTATGCGTGAGAAGTGAGTGCCATGGAGAGGAGCTGGTGCTACCAGATCCTGGAGCTACACGCTTTGAATATGCATAGCTAGGGGACTCAACAAATATTGTCCTTTCCAGCCTAGGTTGTAATTGTTCTTGTGTCAAAAAGTCCACAAAATACAAAAAAATAATAAAAGATAAAAATCATGAAAACTTCTATGTGCTTGCCGTGTCTTTATTTGCCATAATTGAAAATTAGAATTCAAAAAGACCAAGTTTTCAACCAAAAACATTTTTTTTTGAAAAACGTGCCAAAAACTCTGCAAAATCAAAACTAAAAACCAGAACGGTGCATCTGCTGCGACCTGTGGTGCATACACTTAGACTTGATGTGCATTTGATCACTATTGCTGCGCATATAAAATTGGCTAGATCTGTACATTTGCTTCGACCTGCAGTGCCTTTAGCTCCTGTTCTGGTGCATTTATTGCTGCGCATCCAATCCAGAGAGCTATTCCGTACTTCCTAGGAGAAAAACTGTGAACTTTTCAAAAAACCCATTTCAAACTTGTCTCAATTTTCCCAAGATCTGATTATAATCGTGTAATTCAACCATTTCATTCTTTTTCCATACCATAGCTACTTTTCCCACACTGCATCATCCAAAACTTCACAAAAATTCTTCCAAAATCCAGCAAGGTGAGAACCAAGCTATTCTTGATCACATCAAACCTCAAACAAAACTAGTGAGTCTCCACTATCAAGGATCAATCATCCTTTTCTCTCGAAACTCCACTAGTGGATTGTGCAAAATTAGTCTACATCAAGTAAATGAATTTCTATCATCCTTACTTTGACTATTGTTTGTACACCCAACTTGTTTGACACCAATTAGATCTAAGGAGAACCTTTCTCAAATCTTGACACATTCTAGCAGCCCTTGTTCAAAACTTTCAAACTCACTCCATCCCATCTCGCTTCACCTTGCATGGTCTTAACGAGGTCCCAAAAACAAAAATAGATTGAAATGGCTGAGAAAACTATTCTGGCCTCTCATGACAGTGATGAGGAAATTTCTATGGAAGAGGTTCTCCAAATGCAACAAGACTGAAGGTTTCAACGCATAATGGATAAGGTACTTGCCCAAGACCCTACTAAATTCTTTCTCCACTTAGCACAACAAGGAGTCAAGCTCCCTAAAGATTTTGACGTAGAATCTCTAAAAGAACCTGAGGAAGAAAGAAACCCTAAGGGAAGCACACATAAGGAAATACCCATAGGCAAAAGCAAAGCAACCATTGATTCTATGGATGCCTTAAGATAAATGACCCAACAGATCCAAGATTTACAACAACAATTCACAGACATGCAAATAGGAGCATCAAGTAAGCATTATTCCCTAGAGGATATTTCACCATATCCTTTTGATAGGACCTTGATCATGATACCTTTCCCCTCTAAATTTGAGGTGCCAAAATTTGATAAATATTGAGGAAAGGGTGATCCAAGGGACCACATTAGAGAATTTAATGCTGCATGTCTTGAAGTCACCCACAATGATACTTATCTTATGCGACTATTTCCAAGAAGCTTAGGAGGACAAGCCATGGAGTGCTTTTCTAGACTACTGCCTGGCATTAGAACCTTTAACAAACTTGTGGACAAATTTGTCACACACTTTTCCTACAATATTGAGCATGATACCTCAATCTTAGACCTTTGTAACACCAAGCAAAAAGGTGGAGAATCTTTCGCCACCTTCCTACAAAGATGGAGATAGTTGGCAAGTAAGTGCCCACATCAAATGCCTGAAAAACAAATGCCAGCAATGTTTGTCCATAACCTACAAACTGACCTAAGCTATCAGATACAAATCCAATGTCCTACTTCCTTTAGTAAGGTCATTGAGATGGGTCTAATCATCAAAAAGGATTTAATCGCAAAGGATCAAATAAATCTTTATAAAGACACTCTTAGTACCAATACCAACATAGATAAACCAAGATTCTAGACAAAGAACAAAAACATTGTGAATGATGGGGTGGTAGATGCCAAGAATGCGGCACCAAAACAACCAATCTTCAACTTACCAAATCCTCAAAACAACCCCCCGCAAAACAAACCAAGAAACACTGAATCACAGTTTACAAGTTAATTAAAGACATGATGTTTCCACAGTCCATGATATTCCTCTGTGAGCTTCTGGTTTACAAGTTTTCAACTTAGGAGAAAATTTGCACCTTTGGGAGAATCATTGGAAACCACCCTACGGAGGTTAATCACAAGTAAGATCATAACACTTCCAACAATGTAGGAATATGAACCAAAAGTCAAACCTCCTTGGTGGAATGACAACAATTTCTGTGAGTACCACCAAAACAGGGGGAACAAAACCAACGACTGCATTGCGCTCAAGCACACTATGCAAGATTTGATCAAGCAAAACAAAGTGTCACTTGATAGACATACCTCTAATAATGACCACCAGGCATTCAAGGATCCTCTTCCCAACTATGATCTGGGAGGGTCTTCCAACCAAAACAATAGTGGAACTAACAATGCCAATTACACAAACATGTCCTTTGACTATGGTGTTAACCACATCTCAGAAAGTATTCACACATCAATGTGATCACTATAAACAAAGATTCAGATTGTAATGTTACCACCCACAGTAATAGAGTCACTCTTAGAGGAGCCCCCACCTCTCTGGCTAATCAGTCCAGTATCTTGGATCAACTCTATAAGACACTAGCACATATCTCCATCCTAGAACTTCTGCGTCTGTCCCCGTCCCATAGGGCCATACTTGACAAAGCTCTTTCCTAAGCCTTCATTCCAACAAACCTTGCCGAAGAATAGTTTCAAACCATGGTAGGTCACATTACCTCACCTCACTCCCTATCATTCACTAAAAAGGATGATATGTCAATTACCCAACCTCATAACACCTCTCTTCATATCAAAGCCTTCATCCATAAACACAAGATAAAAAGGGTTTTATTTGATGGAGGAGCTGGTTTGAATATTTGCACCTTGAAGCTAATCCTTGAATTGGTGTTTGCAGAGAAAGCTATAGATCCAAAAAAGAAAATCACTATCAAAGCCTACGATGAGGAAGAGAGAACTTCCAAGGGAACTGTTACTTTACCAATCAGAGTGGGACCTATAGTAAAAGATGTGGCTTGTCAAGTCCTTGATATGGAGCTAGCATATAATATTCTTCTTGGGAGACCATGGATACTGATGCAGAGTGAAACGCAACGGAGGCTACCTAACAGGAAGGAGGAGCCAAATATACAAACAGCATGATAAAAATGTCTATCGGCTCAGCATCATCATCATGTTTCCTAAAAACAACAACAGCATCATCATATTTCAACAACATCATCATATTTTGGATGATCGCAATTATCCTCCTGCCGATTACTGTTCACCTCCTCCGCCTGTCGCCTATCATCATCATCATGATATTCAATGGGCGCAAACATCCTCCGGTTGCACTGTTCATCGGGCGCCAAACACAAGCGGCATCAACATGATATTCGACACCACCTTCGTCAGCAGGATATCCAAATATCCGGTTGCTCCAAATATCCTGATGACGACAATCTTCAACACCTTGTCTTCGATGCTCCACTGCCCGACGATACAAGCAACAGCATCATGATCTAACTTATCCGGTTCTTCGAAACCTCCTGATGATGTTAATACAACCTCCTGCCTACGTCGATACTTAACCACTTAACGACAACAGGATAAACTCACATAGAGGGATTTCTTAATATCCTGATGACGATGACGTCATATCCTGATGACGATGACGTCACCCAATATCCTGATGAACTCTTCAACACTTAGTCAAAAAAACTAAACTTTCACACCCGCATCTGTTAGCGATATGCGGATGATGAGCTCCTCCTAGAGATGATCCTGACTGCGATATATACACTGAGTATATATCCAACTCAAAACATCATGGTGCACTTGCAACATGCAAACTTCAACAGTTTCGCGACCCGATCCTGATGACGATACATTCACAGATGACGATGCAGCTTGCTCCGACTGGAAACGCACATGCAGACTCCTGTGTATCCTTCCACTGCATGTAAACACTCAGAACCGCATAATTTCACAAAGACAATGTGATGACCGGGCCGGATCACCTTCAAACCAAAATCTAACAGTTTATCTTTCTATACCTAGCACATGAGGATGCTAGGCTGTTTCACAGCATGCTCCTAACTGATCTCTTGAACAATGCAATGCATAAACAGAAAACACAAATGCAAACTAAACTATGATACAGGACCATTCCACCGATTTGTAGGATCAACCGGTGGAAGGGTTGAAAGTGCCCATTAACTTGTAAACAGAAAGGAAATCAACACAGATACAACTGATCAACTCAAATACTGCAAAAGATGAGATCTTATTCAATTGAGATTCAAATGTCCTGCTTTTACAATTCTGCTTCACAATATCTGGACTGATCACCAGTACAGCATATCACCAGTACTACTCTCCTGAACATAACACCTATCAAACTTAATATGAACTCTGTCTAAACCCTAACAGATCGAAGGTATATATAACAAAGCCTTCGAGTACTACCAACTCACTTCCCAGCGGCTGGGAGCTTCCAAGCGGCTGGGAGAGAGGACAACTCAGATAACCTTATCCCGATCTCTAACTGCCTACACATACTCCTATGTAGATCTAATACGTAGCATCGGTCCAATGGACCTTATTACATGATAAATTCAAACATACTAAAAATAGACTATCCTGTCATCATGCTGATAATTATCCGATATCCTGATCATGTATGTCATCATGCAGACCTATATCCTGATCATGTCCGGGTGCTCCTGCACCATACTCCCCAAAAGAAGAAATCTCAAGTCCACTAGAGATGAGAGTATCAAGGTCGGCACCATGTTTCTGTATCTGCTCTGCAGTCATCCATACTGCTTCAGAGGTCGGCTGTCCCTTCCAAGAGACGAGGTACTCCAAGTACTTTTTGTTCCTGGTCTGTTTGACCACTCTGGTATCCAAAACTTTCTGTAATTGTGGAGGATCATGTGGAGGAATGTCTTCAGCAACTGTATCCTGTAGGATATCCTGATCTGCATCTGGATTAGCCTTGTATGGAGTTAAATCACATACATTGAAGATAGGAGACAAACCAAGATCAGGTGGGAGTTGGATCTCATAAGCATTTTGTCCATGCTTTTGCAAAATCTGACATGGTCCAACTTTCTTTTGCATGAGCTTAGTATACTTCCCCTTAGGAAGCCTGGCTTTCTTCAAGTGAACCCAAACCAAATCTCCAACAGCAAATTGAACATCCTTCTTCTTCTTATCAGCATATTCCTTATATTTCAATGTGGTTTGCTGGAGTTGGGTTTTGACCTGATCATGAACTTCTTTGATGGCTTCAGCAAAAGCTTCTCCTTCAGCACTAACAGGATCTGCTGTAGGTAGATCTCGCAACTCCAAAATTCCTCTGGGATGCATTCCATAAACTACCTGAAAAGGCGATTTCCCTGTGCTCCTATTGACAGTATCATTATATGAAAACTCAGCTTGAGACAGAATATTGTCCCACTTCTCTCCATGCTGTTTGGTCAGGCATCTAAGTAGATTCCCCAAGGAACGGTTCACTACTTCAGTCTGTCCATCCGTTTGAGGATGATATGCAGAGGAAAAAGATAAATTGGTTCCCAGTTTCCTCCAAAGGGTTCTCCAGAAGTGACCAATGAACTTCACATCTCTGTCTGAAACTATGCTCAAAGGCAATCCATGGATTCTGACAATTTCCCTGAAGAATAAATCTGCAATGTATGAGGCATCAGCAGTGGTTTTGCATGGCAAGAAATGTGCCATTTTACTGAACCTATCCACTACAACAAAAACACTGTCAAATCCTCTCCTGGTCCTTGGTAATCCCAAGACAAAATCCATACTGATACTTTCCCATGGCCTGGAAGGAATGGGTAAGGGCTGATATAACCCTGCATTAGTTGACCTGCCTTTAGCTTTCTGGCATATGACACATGTCTCCACAAATTTCCTGACATCTGACTGCAACTTAGGCCAGAAATAATGCCTCCTGACCAGATCAAGGGTCTTATCTAGACCAAAATGACCTGCCATGGCTCCACAATGTTTCTCCTTGATTATATTCAACCTCATAGAACACCTTGGGATACACAACTGTCCACCCTTGAACAACAATCCATCCTGGATCAGAAATTCAGAGAACTCAGCATGGTACTTCTCCCCAAAAGAAGTACAGACCTGATATATCTCTCCAAAATCTGCATCAGACTCATACATGGTCTTGAGTGAGTCAATGCCAACACTCTCTAACTGGATCTGATTGACTGTGAGAACTCGCCTGCTCAAAGCATCTGCAACTTTGGTCTTAACCCCTTTCTTATGCTTCAAGGTAAAAGTGAAAGCCTGTAAGGTTTCTACCCATTTCATATGTCTGTGGTTCAGCTTTTCCTGACTGTTGATGAAGCTCAGAGCCTGGTTATCTGTGAATACTATGAACTCCTTTGGCATCAGGTAATGCCTCCATTTCTTTAGGGACTGAACTAAAGCATACATTTCTAGATCATATGATGAATACCTTTTCTTAGCATCATTTAGCTTCTCACTGAAAAATGCAATTGGTCTACCCTCTTGACTGAGTACAGCTCCAATAGCCATGTGACTGGCATCACACTCTACCTGAAAGATTTTGTTAAAATCTGGAAGTGCAAGGACTGGCTGCTGTGCCACCTTCCTCTTCAATGCCTCAAAGGAATCATCTGCTCCTTGAGTCCAAACAAACCTGCACTTCTGTCCTCCTTTAATGGTATCCAACATGGGTGCACAAATATGACTGAACCCTCTTATAAACTTTCTGTAGAAGGTTGCTAACCCATGGAAACTTCTGACATCGTTCATGGTCTGTGGAGTTGGCCAATTCAATATGGCACTCACTTTCTCCTTATCCATCTGTAGCTTTCCTTGTGAAATGACAAAACCTAAATAGGTGATCTCCTTTTTCATGAACAGACACTTGTCCAAGTTTATCATCAGCTTCTCTTCATGTAACCTCTTAAGAACCAGATCTATATGCCTGAGATGTTCTTCTTTGGTGTTACTGAAAATCAGAATGTCATCTAAATAGACTATGACAAACTTACCAATGAATTCCTTCAGAACCTCATTCATCAGCCTCATGAAAGTACTAGGGGCATTAGACAAACCAAAAGGCATAACCTTCCATTCATATAACCCTTCATTTGTTTTGAATGCTGTCTTCCACTCATCACTTGGTCTAATCCTGATCTGATGGTATCCACTCTTCAAATCTATTTTGGTAAAGTACTTAGCACTTCCCAAACAATCAAGTAAATCCTCAATTCTGGGGATTGGAAACCTATACCTGATTGTGATCTTGTTGATGGCTCTGGAATCTGTGCAAAGCCTCCAAGTGCCTTCCTTCTTTGGTGCTAGCACAGCTGGTACTGCACATGGACTCAAACTCTTCCCAATCAGACCTGAATTCATCAATTCTTCAATCTGTCTGGCTACTTCTGCATTCTGTTCTGGGGTAAGCTTATAAGCTGCTTTATTTGGAAGTGTAGACCCTGGAATCAAGTCTATGCAATGACTGATATCTCTGACAGGTGGTAGGGATCTTGGCATTCCCTCTGAGATGACACCTTTGTACTTATCCAATAACTCTTGGACAGCTGGGTCTATCAACCTTGGCTTCTTCTCCTTCTTGGCTTCTTGCTGTTGTTCTTTCTTCACACTCATACATGGGATCAGGGCATATGCAACTGCACCTTCTGCTGCTACTTCTTTCATAAACTGTTTGCCTTCCATCAGCATGACCTTCACCTCTTTTCCTTTAGACTTCTCCTCTTTCTCCTTCAATGGGAATAACGTTACTTCTGTACCATCTTTAATGATTTTATAGGTGTTTTTAACACCATCATGCTGTGCCTTCAGATCATACTGCCATGGTCTACCAAACAAAAGGTTGCAAGCATCCATCTTGGTGATGTCAAACAACAACTTATCCTTATATCCACCAATCTGGAATTCTACCCAAGCCTGCTCTTCTACAGTTATCTGCTGACCTTGAGTAAGCCATGAGACTTTATATGGAGATGGGTGAGGCAATCTCCTAAGCTTCAGCTTTATCACCATTTCTTCAGACACAAAGTTCTCAGTAGAACCAGAATCAATCAAAACCTTACATGCCTTACCTCCTGCTTTGCAAATGGTTCTGAAAAGGGACTTTCTCTGAGGGGCTTCTTTGTCAGGTACCTTCATGGTAGTCACTGTTCTTTTCATCATCAGAGACTCTCCACTTTCTGGATATCCATAATTCTCAGGACCATTCACACTCTGAAAATCATTAGAGCTTGTCCTACTTTGATTATCAGGTTCTTTGACCAGATTTGTCCTCCTTTCTCCTGCTGAGCTTGTGGCCTTGTCTGGACATCTGCTTATCTTTTCCAGAAGATCCTAACCTTTGCTCTGATACCACTATGATGCAGAGTGAAACGCAACAGAGGCTACCTAACAGGAAGGAGGAGCCAAATATACAAACAGCATGATAAAAATGTCTATCGGCTCAGCATCATCATCATGTTTCCTAAAAACAACAACAGCATCATCATATTTCAACAGCATCATCATATTTTGGATGATCACAATTATCCTCCTGCCGATTACTGTTCACCTCCTCCGCCTGTCGCCTATCATCATCATCATGATATTCAATGGGCGCAAACATCCTCCGGTTGCACTGTTCATCGGGCGCCAAACACAAGTGGCATCAACATGATATTCGACACCACCTTCGTCAGCAGGATATCCAAATATCCGGTTGCTCCAAATATCCTAATGACGACAATCTTCAACACCTTGTCTTCGATGCTCCACTGCCCGACGATACAAGCAACAGCATCATGATCTAACTTATCTGGTTCTTCGAAACCTCCTGATGATGTTAATACAACCTCCTGCCTACGCCGATACTTAACCACTTAACGACAACAGGATAAACTCGCATAGAGGGATTTCTTAATATCCTGATGACGATGACGTCATATCCTAATGATGATGACGTCACCCAATATCCTGATGAACTCTTCAACACTTAGTCAAAAAAACTGAACTTTCACACCCGCATCTGTTAGCGATATGCGGATGATGAGCTCCTCCTAGAGATGATCCTGACTGCGATATATACACTGAGTATATATCCAACTCAAAACATCATGGTGCACTTGCAACATGCAAACTTCAACAGTTTCGCGACCCGATCCTGATGACGATACATTCACAGATGACGATGCGGCTTGCTCCGACTGGAAACGCACATGCAGACTCCTGTGTATCCTTCCACTACATGTAAACACTCAGAACCGCATAATTTCACAAAGACAATGTGATGACCGGGCTGGATCACCTTCAAACCAAAATCTAACAGTTTATCTTTCTATACCTAGCACATGAGGATGCTAGGCTGTTTCACAGCATGCTCCTAACTGATCTCTTGAACAATGCAATGCATAAACAGAAAACACAAATGCAAACTAAACTATGATACAGGACCATTCCACCGATTTGCAGGATCAACTGGTGGAAGGGTTGAAAGTGCCCATTAACTTGTAAACAGAAAGGAAATCAACACAGATACAACTGATCAACTCAAATACTGCAAAAGATGAGATCTTATTCAATTGAGATTCAAATGTCCTGCTTTTACAATTCTGCTTCACAATATCTGGACTGATCACCAGTACAGCATATCACCAGTACTACTCTCCTGAACATAACACCTATCAAACTCAATATGAACTTTGTCTAAACCCTAACAGATCGAAGGTATATATAACAAAGCCTTCGAGTACTACCAACTCACTTCCCAGCGGCTGGGAGCTTCCAAGCGGCTGGGAGAGAGGACAACTCAGATAACCTTATCCCGATCTCTAACTGCCTACACATACTCCTATGCGGATCTAATACGTAGCATCGGTCCAATGGACCTTATTACATGATAAAGTCAAACATACTAAAAATAGACTATCCTGTCATCATGCTGATAATTATCCGATATCCTGATCATGTATGTCATCATGCGGACCTATATCCTGATCATGTCCGGGTGCTCCTGCACCAGATACATGCTCTAAAAGTAGTGTCGTCAACATACCACCAGTGTATCAAATTCCCCTATGAAGGTCAAGAGATCACCATCCAAGGTGACCCCAATCCATTTCAGTATTGCAACTCCATTCAATCTAAACCTAAAGTTGTGATTCCTAACAACTGTGCTTCTGCTTCATCTTCATCCCAGATTGACCCATCTTCACTTGCTTCCACATCAAAAGCTTCCCAACCTGACCTCAGACTCAAAGATAAGGGCTTGGGTTCAAAATCTCCCAATCCCTCTATTTGGCACAACTCCCCCTATCTCCCCGATCATATGGAAGACCTACCTTGAGCAAATCTAAAATAGTCAAAACTACCCAAGGTCCATTTATCAAATGGGTAAGCCTCAAAGATGAGAGCGATGAAAAGGATATCCTCCAATGGTTATATAAAGATGAAGGCAATTCATCAACACAACAAGACCATCACACCACTGAACAAATTGAATAATATGGTTAAGGATTCCAAATGCTACAAAGAATGGGGTATGAAGGACATGGTCTAGTCGGTTCAAGAAAAGATGGTATCACTGAACCCATCCAACCTCATACCTTGACAGCTCGAGACACTACAGGGCTAGGTTACACTGGCACAACAAGAACCAATAGAGAAAATAATAATAAAGGCAAACAACCAGAAACATCTGCTAGTAATCTGGTTGATCAAATTCAGCAACTGCAAATGGGGAGTGAGACTGATTCCAACGAATATGAGTGGGATAGTCTCTCGGAGATATCTTGTGATGAAAAAGGTATCGATGTTGTCCATGAGTATGACCGAACCCATGCAAATAAGAGACAAGGTCCAAGGGCTAGACCACTAGAGTCTAACCCACGTAATAACGATAGTGAAAGTCATGAGGAAAGAATGATACCCCCATTACAGATCAGCTAATGGAGAGTACCATCGTAGACTTTATCCATGCTTATAATGAACTCCACAACACCTCTATCTTAATCATCAATATGATCGAACCAAACCAACCCAATGACCCCTTACCATTGTTGCACCCTGAACTCATAGATTGGGACTTACAAGACACTACCCTTCAGCTCGATACCTTTCAGAACGATGAATCCATCATAGACTATCTTGAACTTAGAGATCATATGCCATAGGGGACCACAGAGCTGGCTATGCCATATAACTCAATGACAAGTCCTATTTTGGAGAGAATGCCAAGTCTTCCAGTCTCAAAAATGTCAAAATGAAAGAAAGATCTAATGGTGGAAACTGCTCTGTGGCAGTGTTAGATCATGAAAAAGTAAAAATATAGACGTATCCAATGGTGAAAACCTCTCTGAGGCATTGAAGGATGGAAGGCTTGACCCTCTACCCAATCTCACACATCAGGAGAGATCTTCAATATTGATAGAACCATCAGAATCAATCAATGTCATCACAGATGACAGTCCCAGAATGATTCATATGGCATAGTCTTTAACAGCACAAGAAAAGCCAGCATTTACTGAATTCTTCAAAAGAAAACAAATCAATTTTTCTTGGACATATGCAAACATGCTAGGGATAGATCCAAATCTCATAATGCATCACTTATCTTTAGCTCCAGGAGCTATGCTAGTAAAGCAAAAACTTAGAAAGATGCACCCACATGTGGCCCTCATGGTGAAAGAAGAGCTAAAGAAACTATTAGATGTCAGATTCATTAGACCAACAGACTATCCTGAGTGGATTTCAAACATAGTACAAGTTGCCAAACTAGATGGTAGAGTCCGAATATGTAATGACTTTAGGGACGTGAACAAAGCTTGTCAAAAAGATGATTTCCCCCTACCAAACATTGACATTATTGTAGATCTCATGGTAGGGCACACCATGCTGTCACTAATGGATGGTTTTTCTGTATACAACCAGATAAAAATTGCACCTGAAGACCAACACAAGACTGCATTCACATGTCCTTGGGGAACCTATTGTTGGTGTGTCATGCCATTTGGTTTGAAAAATGCCGGCACAACATATCAGAGAGCTATGACCACAATCTTCCACGACATGATGCACACTATAATGGAAGATTATGTTGATGACATCCTGGAAAAATCACTCACAAGAGGACACCTAGCAGTACTAGACAAAATCTTCAAAAGACTAGAATAGTTTAATGTACGCCTCAATCCGAAAAAGTGCATGTTTGGAGTTACCTCATGTAAACTACTTGGATACATAGTGTCTGCCAATGGAATCAAAGTTGACCTAGCTAAAGTGAAAACCATCATGGAAATGTCACCTCCTAAGAATCTCACTCAGCTAAGGTCCCTACAAGGAAAACTACAATCTATCAGAAGGTTCATTTCTCATTTGGCAGACAAGTGCCACCCATTTTCCCACCTCCTACATAAGAACGTCCCTTTCAAATGGAATGATTCATGTGAGTAGGCATTTCAGCAATTAAAAGAATATCTAATGAAACCTCATGTATTGATGCCACCGATTTAGGGTAAACCTCTGCTACTATATATCTTGGCCACACCAACAGCTCTAGGAGCTCTCCTCATACAACAAAATTATGAAGGGAAAGAACAAGCAATCTACTATATCAGTCGAACACTTGTTGGGTATGAATTGCAATACACACCAATCAAAAGAGCATGTCTCGTTGTGGTCTTCGCCTCAGAAAAGTGGAGACATTACATGTTGTCACATTCGGTCAAACTAGTAGCAAAAATTGATCCACTCAAGTACTTACTCAACAAAGCAGCCCTAACAGGTAGATTGTCCAAATGGGTCATGCTTCTTAGCAAATTTGACATCGAATATGTAGATAGAAAAGCAATAAGAGGCCAAGTACTTGCAGATCAACTAGCAGATGTACCTCTGATAGATGATAGCCCTTTGAAATTTGAATTTCCAGATGAATCTATCTTTCACATAACCACAGCAACCTAGAAAATGTATTTCAATGGCTCATATACTCAGCATGGATCGAGAGCAGGTATCTTGTTGATCACCCCTAGTGGTGACACCATTCCTAAATCATACAAATTATTATTTCCCTACATGATCAACCTGGTAGAATATGAGGCCCTAGTCATTGGCATCAAGCTAGAAGTTGAATGGAATATCCAAGAACTTCAGGTGTATGGTGACTCACAGCTGGTCATAAATCAAGTAAATGATGACTACCAGACAAAAGATGAGAAATTAATCCCTTACAAATGAATGGTAGATGAATTCAAAGAGTACTTTGTCAAGATCTCTTTTGAGTAGATACCAAGGATTGAGAACAAAGCTACAGACACCATGACAATGATTGCATCTCTCCTCAATATTCCAAAAATCAATCACGTTATGAGTTCTTGGTAGAGCCAGTGTCCTGTCCTACATATGACATCCCTGAATCCCATATCATTTTCCACATTGTTGGAGCTGATTCCCCCCTCTATGGACAAACATTTGCCTATCTTAAAGAGAATACCCTCCAAACTGATCTCTCCAATAACCTAAAACAAACCTTCATCTGTCAAGCATCTCGGTATGCCATTGTCGCCAATACCCTATATCACAGAGGTCTCAATGGTACTCTCCTTAGATGTCTCGATAGTGAGGAATAACAAACTGTGCTGAAAGAAGTACATGACAGTATATGCGAGACCCACTCAAGTGGCCCTACCCTAGCCAAAAAACTCATACGCATGGGATACTACTAGCCAACCATGGAACAAGATTCCTATCATTTTGTAAAGAAGTTCAAGAAGTGCCAAATCCATGGGAACCTAATACATGCACCAACACAGGAGCTATAACCATTAACAACTCCTTGGCCTTTTTGTCAGTGGGGACTCGACTTAGTGGGTAAGATTCACCTTCCTTCATCCAATGGCCATAAATTCATAATCACCGCCACTAAGTACTTTACAAAGTGGATTGAAGTCGTGCCATTAGCCAATATCACATGCAAGTAGATTGCCTCCTTTATCTTGAGCTACATCATTTGTCACTATGGTATCCCTTCATCCATTATCACGGATAATGGACGACCTTTCAAAAATCAAGATGTCAGGGAACTATGTGACAAATTCCATATTCAACACCACTTTTCAACCCCCTATTACCCCCAAGGCAATGGCCAGGTGGAGGCATCAAATAAAACCATTTTGAAAGTCCTAAAAAAGACTATCAATGATGTTGGTTGTGATTTGCATATCCAGTTAAATCCAGTGCTATGGCCTGTCGTACAAGCATCCACACACCCACAAGTGCAACACCATACTCCCTGGTCTACAGATCTGAAGCCATCTTGCCCATTGAAGTTGAGATCCCATCCTTGCAAGTTTCTTTAAAAGGCCTCATATCTGATGAAGAGTACAGAGTGTCCCGACTTCAAGAGTTAGAGCTAGAGAAGGCAATAGACCTTTAACGACCTAAAAGCTTATCAACAACAAATGTCCAAAAGCTACAACCATAGGGTAAAGCCCCGAGTATTTCAAGTTGGTGATCTAGTCCTCAGAGAAAATCCTAGAAATCAACAAAATCGAGAAAAGAAAGGCAAGTTCAAACCCAACTGGCTGGGTCCCTATGTCATCATTGTAGCCTATGGGTTAGGAGCATATCAATTGGCTACATCTGAAGGTGAACTGTTTGATGATCCTATCAATAGCATGCATCTTCATAAGTTCTATACCTAAAAAGCCCAATGCAAGGGAGTCCTTAAAAAATTCAAAAAATTTGGAAAAGTGATAAAAAAACAAACAAAAAAATAAAAATAACAAAAAAAAGGAAAAATAACAAAAAAATCGTCTTCTGGTGAAAACCTGGCAAATAGGTGCCTGTGATAGGTACCATGATGAAAACCTAGAAAATAGGCATCATGTGTACTTTTAGCTTTCGTGCAAATAAAAGCAAGTGGTGAAAACCTGGTAAATAGGCGCTATCTATGACAAACCACTTCCTCCATCTGTTGTGACCTCATGTCTCTTGTATCCATCATATAATTCATCCTAAACTAGTCCTTTGAACCATTGTTGAACTATGTCGCCTCTAAGCTATCATGTAGGCAAGGCCATTATCAATGCGCCCCTGAGGCTCTGCTCCACTCCGTTTCTTTCCTCTCCATTCCTTTGAGTGTCACCTGTCCTGTTGTCCATGCCATTCTGTATCTATGACATCACCTAGGTCTTAGGTCCATCAGGTTCACCCCGAACTATGTTACCTCTACGTCATCACCTAGGCAAGGCCATTTAGCAATGAGCCCCTGAGGCACTAGGTCAGTCCCTTAGGGTATGTCTCTCCATGTCTATTTGTCATATCACCCATAATAAGTTGATCCTTTGTCTAAACTAGGGGCAACTCCTTGACCTGGTTGTAGATTTGGATTCTTGAATGCCACATGTTCTAAGAGGATACCAATAAAGGATTGTGATACCTTTCACTAGACAAACGTGCACAGCAAAGCAAGCTTCCCAAAACAAAAATCTTGGCACAAAACATCAACCTATCCAATGTAAACATATATCGAAACACTCAGACTAATTCTATATCAATTATGGAAAAAAGACACATCTAATGCAAGAATGTTTTGTGAACAGGTTAACTTACAACGTCTTGGATTTTTGTCATTATGTCTTCCTATGCTACTCAAGGATGCCAAAAGCTAGAGATGTTATGATGGGAGCATAATATTTTTCTTTGTCTGTTGTTTGTGGATCAACCTTTAGTAATGTGATGACTTTTGTCTAAATGATGTGATCAACAAAAGATCATCGAGGACTTCAGAGGTTTAAACATGAAAAAGGGCAATCCTTGTCTATTGAAATGCAAGAAGTGCTTAGGTCATCTAGATTCAAGTTTGACTAGATGCTTGTATCAACTTGCTATACCAAAATCCATGTAAGGAATACTCCGGTCATCTTGGTTTAATTATACCTAGATGCTTGTATTTTCTTACAACATTTCAAAAAGAGAAAAGAAACAAAAAGTGCCCAATGATGAAAGCAAAGTACTTGCACTCTAATGATGGAAAAGTATCCACATCCATCCCATCTCCAGAAATCCATATCAACCATGCAATAAGAAAATCTTGCAGAGTGTCAAATGAAAGCCCCGTATTTCTTTCATTTCGTTTCTTCTGGCTATCTATATCATCTCTGTGTCGATTGAGTACATTTGGACATATCAAAAACATAGCATAGATAACATATCATATCACATAAGATAGTCATTCACATGATTAAATCATTTGCATACATAATAAGTGCATTAGGTCATGCACATACATTTACATCCGTATATCATCTCAAAAATAAAAAAACATAGACAAATACATATAGAGCTGCATAATCATATCAATAACATTTCACATTTGCATTTACATATCAAATCATCTTAATCCATCTAGTATGCATCACATATACAAAAGCATCATAAGATAGATGGCATCCATAACATATAAACATATAACACGTGCATATAGAGCATCAATAACTACATCATCATATAAACATAAAAACATGCCCAAATGTGCAATATATCAAAATATATGTCCATCTCTCAGAGTCATGTCATGAAATGTATACAAAGTACAGTAAGATAGTGATACATGTCTTGGGGCAAAATAATACATAATAGGCTATCTAAGCCATCAAAAATGTGTACATCAAGCCAAAAATCGCTACAAGTGTCAAAATATGGCTAACCTTGCTGATGTAGAGCACTGCTCCCTGCACTGCCCTCTCCTCTATCACCCCCTGACTGCTGGGGGCCTCTCACTGATGCTACAGATTGGGATCCACCTACCCTTGGTGATGCCACAGACTAACTCCTGTAAGTAGGTGCACGCTGGTCCACCGACACTGTCTCGTGATATAATCCTCTATAGTACTGAGTCTGAGCCTATGCTCTAGCAAGCTCACCCTATACCTGGGCCAGTTGTGTCTGTGCCTGCTGCACCTGTGCAACCAAAAAATGTGAAGTACTATCTATACCCATGGTTGCCACTGCTGTATCTCTCTCCACTCTGATCGCCCGCACACTTGCCAAGGCTGAGTCTCGCTCTCTAGAGATCTTTGATATCCATCCTACATCTGCCTCTCTCTGAGACTCCACTACTCTCAGGTGGGCCCTCAATTGCCTAACATGACCCTATAACGCAACAATGACCTGCTGATGTAAGTCAAGATGTGGAGCCTGCCATCCCTTTCCCTGTCCCTGCACCCGCTACTGTGCCACTTGCTATGGTGGCGACATCTATCTCTACTGTGCCACTTGCTATACTGGCACTTGCACCTACCCTGCAGCCTGTAGCTACACAACCTCCTTCTGACCCAAAGGTCCCTCCCTAGACCTCCTCCTCTATATTAGTCTATCTCCTCCTCCTCCATCTCCACCATCAGCTCCCTGACCTCCTCTCCCCCCTCTGTCTCCTCCTGCCAGCTCCACCCTCGTCATCTGAATCCTCCTCATCTATAGGAGGAGCCAACTCTCTAGGTCCTGAATATCTGGTAAATGGATGCGTAACAAACCACTTCTCATAGTCTGGCATCATGCCCACATCTACTATCTCCCTCCTCATAGGCCAAGCTGCGTAGGGGATCTGACAAAATTCTACCAAAGTCTCCTCATACTTTGCCATAGGACCCCACCTCAGTCTCTCTACATGGGTCCTTGCGAATCGTGCCTACCCCTGTGGCTTGCCCTGCATTCTGCCAAACTGCCTCTGTACTCTACTGACAATCTAATGCTCTAATATGTACCTCATCCTGCTAATAAGCCATCAAGTCTGGAAGTAGTACGATAACTCGTCAGCCTCATCCTCCCATACCTCGTAGTCTAGGTATGGGCATTAGATAACTAGATCCACATTATCTAACGCATGTCTCCAATACTCGAGCTGCCCCAGCTTGTGCTGGGAAATCACACCTGCATATCTATAGCTGTAGGGCTCACCTCTCTGCCTATGAAAAAGACATATCAGCCACGTGATAGCTATGTACTCCCATAACCAAAACTGCAAAAGAGATACACCTGCTGACAACATGGCCCCTCAGTGATACACAACCTGGTGCATATCCCTATACAAGTGTGCTAGCATGCACACACACCCCATGCATAGTGAGTCCCATCGGTAATCATACTCTCTAGCACCCTCCCCAGCCAATTGGGAACCCGTGTGACCTCCTATTTGGGCATACTATGCCACCAATCAATCCCGCCACTATCCCCGGGAAGTAGTCATAGTAGTCATGAATGTCCTACCACGAAATCACCTACTCAACCAGCTCTGGGTCATCAAAAATGCGTCTGCACTCAGCTAATCCTGCATCATGCTATGGATCATACTCTACCAACTCTCCCTAAATAGGGAGGTGCAGAATCTTGTACATGTCCTCCAAAGTGATCATCATTTCCCCAGTCGGTAGATGGAAAGTCCCATCCTCACTGTGGAATCACTCCACCGTTGCAGTCAACAAACTGCGATTCGCATGAACCTCAGGCATGAAAAAAATGTAATGAAGACCCATAGCACCAAGAGCCTCGTGGTCCATCTTTGTCAACATATATTGCTGCAACAACAGCAAAGGAAACTGCTCTCATGACATCAAGGTATCCTAGATATCCTCCTGCAACTAGGCAAAGCATAGCATCAAAGAAATCCATATCCAAGCAAACCTACTCAAAGCAATCAAACTATCCTATCATTGACTTAACATATCAAATTAATCAAAACAACATATCATCTCTTGACTAGATTCTCAGCAATCTCATACATCGCTTATCAATTGATGCAACGATCAAGGTGCCAATTGGGTTAATTTTGTTAAGTCAACTGACTATCCTAGTGCAAATGGGCTAAGCTAGGTGGAAAATGCACCGATCCATATTAGATGCATCGCTTCACCGTGAATGCGCCAATCCTTGACATATATGCACTGTTCTGGCACATGCACCGCTTTTTGTGTCACATGCGCAGTTCCATAGTGGATGCGCTAATTCTTGGCCTATATGTGTACATCTATCATATGTGCCGAAAGATCAATCAGATGCGTGGTTTCGTGGCATAGGCACCATTTTGGGATGCATATGTGCCGAACTGCAGTTTGGCGCATCTATCCTAGCTACTTTCCTAAGCATTTATTGGCCTAATAAATAACTTTTAGCGAGATTTGACGAACTACATACCGGTGGTCCTTCCTTAGGTGGCCGATTGAACTGTCAAACTCACTCAAAATGGTGCTCCTCGCATGGAATATCCATATCTCTAATGACTACTCTAGCTCCTCTACGCTCCTAAGCTCTCCAAGACCAATCAACTAAGGACAAGTGTGCAAATGAATAGGACTTGTGGACCTAGCTCCTATATATAGTAAGGAAATCATAGTTGACTGTATGACAACTGTGACTACTTCCCATACCTATTCCTCCAAACCATGTCCTATTTTTTTCCATCCTAACCTGCTTTCCACCTACTTCTTCATGAGATTGTCCATCTCATGCTTTCTACCGTCTTCTCGTCCAATCTCCCGAGGGGGTATCTTGTCATTAAACTTGTACCAGGGGCAAAACTGGGGCATGTATCATTGTCAAAAATTCTTATTCTTTGAAACAACGTGATAAAACACATTGCATCAAAGAGGGGCAAAATGTATACACCTAAAAATGACATGACTCTACCTAAATAAATATTTTAAATATTTATTTCATCTTAATATTCCTCTATCAATAAATAAATAAGTCAATTTATTTATTTGATTCATTTTCTCCCATTAATTGAATAAATTACATTTATTTAATTAATTCTATCAAATCAACTTTATTCTTCTAAACAATTAAATTATTTTAATTATTTAATTAAATCAATCATTCTTCCAAATTCAAATAAATTCCAAATTTATTTATATTAAATCTTAATCCCCAAAAATAAAATATAATTAAATATTTTATTTATTCTTCCAAATCATGTGCAAGTAATTAAATAAATTTATTTATTTAATTATGCTTTCTTATCTTCTAAAAAATATTCAAAATCTTCTAAAAATAAATTCTTCTTGTCGTGCAAAATCAAAAGCTGAGTTAACTGATTTAAAGCTATCAACAAAACTCTTAAATTAGAAAAATATATTCTAATTTAAGAAATAAAAACTCATCCTCATCAAGAAAGTAGTTAACTCAACAAAACATCTTTTTGAATGACACATGTCCTTCTTCTATTCGCACACATTCTCTCGAACATCCTCTACCATTGATCTTCTCTCACACAATCCTATAAATACCCCTATATCCTTCCATTTCAGATCATCAAGCTTTCAAGTAAACTTATGCTGCAAAATCCATAGCGCGCCATTGGCACCCCCACTATCACATCTTTCATTAGCCATTTCATGTTGTGTTGAAGCTCACCTTCAACACTACAAGTATTCAAGCCATTTCTCTTTTGCCATCTTGAGGAATTAAAGCAAGGAAGCAAGCTTCCTAAGGGTTGCATTCATCACTGAAGATCAAATGGGAATAGGTGAACAATGGAAATCGTGAGGTAACAAAGGTTATAAGTATCACTCTTATTCTAAAAGCTTTTGCTATTTCCACATTCCATTGAAGTTATTGGGTGTTTTTATAATTTAAATTATTATCCCATTTTACCCATTACAGACCTAACCCTCCACTCCTTCCCAAACTTCCATTTTCGTCACTTTACTTTAGGGTGAAGTTTAAGTAACAAATGAGAGTTTACCTAAGGTTAGACAAGCTCAAAAGGTCCCTAGACCCTAGGGGTACAACCCAGGGTCACTTTTAACCCATTTTGAGCACCATAGGGTGAGTAAAATCACATAAAAAGGGGTCACAAAAATAAAACTCAAAAATAAAATTCAAATGAACATTCAACCTTTACAATACCAAAATAAAATCAACTATAAAAGGGGTAGACCTATCCCAAACAACACCACACAATAACATTACAAAATTTCATCATGTAATACATAGTTGATCTTGGTTCCTCTTGGAACTAGATCGGCTTAACATGGGAATTCACAAAGTGTGTGGGATAATCTTCAATTATCCGTGGCTTGGTTAGAACACCTGTGCACTTAAACAAAAGATTAATCCGACATGTATATCATATCCAAAGAAAAGTAAGCATATAGTCACACCATCACATAATCATATAAAACAATCATAAAATCACATCACAATAGATTCATAATTTGCATTTCAATAATCCATCTCAAGATAACATCACATAATAAATCCATCACATAATCACATAACTAGTATCTCAACAACATCATAATGAAAATCACATGTCAAATCATCGTTAGTGAATCAAATCAAGATCTAGTCTCATCACAATCATGCTAACATAATAAATCAAAAGTAAAAGCATATAGTCTAATAATCCTACATATTGGGATCAACAGTCCCCAAAAGTCTAAAATGTGTCTCCAACAGTAATATAAAAAGATCAAACTAAGGGAGTGAAAAGGTAGGCCTCACAACTTGCATGATATTGGTTTGTACAATATGTGCTAGACCGCAAATTGTATTAACACCATCTTGTCCCTCTTTTATCAATTCTCTTATATTATGAATCATAGGGACAACTTCAACTATTCTCTCATTTTCCATAAATGATTGAAATTGGGCTAGCTCTTTATCCAATTTTTCTATTTTCTCATTAGATACATATCCTGTTGCCTCAATAGTGTCATCAACATCATGAAAAGTTTGCTCTTCCATTGTACTTGTAATGGGTGTAATATCTTGTAATATTTGAGTTTCTCCTTTTGTAAAGAAGGTGTTCAATGTACCAACTTCTACAAGAACACTAGATCCCATCTGTCTTATGCTTCTTATTAAAGGAATATTTCTCTTAGTGCATTGAGTTATTAAACTCATGCAGCAATATGCTCAAATTTTAGGTGCAAGCTATGTTGTAAATGCTTGATTTTTTTTTGTACTTTTTCCAATGCAAATGAATGAAACAAAGGGTATTGTAAGGATTTTGATCAAGGGAAGGTAATTATATGTTTGATATGAGTCCAAAATAGCAATAAGATCCTACACAACACACTCTTGATGCAAATCTAAGATAATGCCAAGTCAAAATATAGTGAAAATATGTCAAAATAGGCACTTTTTTCACCAAATCTTGATACACAGGAGCATGACAAAGGGTGTTATGAGGAAAATGATGATGGAAACAAAAATATATCAGTGATAACAGCCACTTAATGTCAAAATATCTGTCACAACATGCTTTCAGTGCCACTTAAGGTCAAACCCTAGTGAAAATATAGCAAAACTAGGCTTTTTTCATGGGTTTTCAACTCCAAGACCTAGAAAAAGGGGTGTTGTAATGAATTTTAGGAGGTGAAGCAAATAAAATCAATGATATCAGTCACCTCAATCCATAAAATTTGTCACAACACACTTGGAGTGCAAACTAGGCCAAACCCTAGGGCAAAAATAGCCAAAAAATATGTAGTTTTTCACCAAAATTTCAATACAAGAGCCCGTTAAAAGGGTGTTGTGAATTTTTTTAGGAGGGGAATAAAATAAATACCATGATAACAACCAATTAATGAAAAAATTACATTCACAACATGCCTATGGTGCAAATTTAGAGAGTTGATAAGGCCAAATCTAGTGAAAATCGTTGTTTTGGAAGCCCTAGGTTTGAGATCTTGATGCAAAATGTTATGTGAATGCTTTGATGTCTGATTTATGATGGAAATGAAATAATCTCAGATCTGAAAATTAATTCCAAGATCTAATATGCAAAATGCCAATGCAAATCTAATGAAAATACATGAAAATTACTAGTTTTTTGTTAAAATTTTCTATGCAAAAATGCAAATATTTTAAATATAAATACAAATTTACACTAAAGTGCAAGACTAAAGCCAAATTATAATTTTAATGAGCCTCTAAAATTATTATAAAAATATGAAAGAAGATTTTGCCTACTAACTCTAGATTTTGGAATTACTAGGTTTAATGAAAATTGTCAAAAAAAATTATACAAAACCCTAGCAAATTAATGATGGAAATTTAATGTAAATTATTGAATTTTTATATTTTTCTGTATTTTATATCAGATATGATGAAAAAATCATGAATTAGGGAAATTTATAAAGAATTGATACTAATTAGTAAGCCTAACAATGCAATTTTTTTTGAATTTTTCAAAATTTTCAATTTTTCTCATTGCAATAAAATGAATGACTGTATGAATGAATGAAATCAATCTAAATCTGAAGACAAACACTTAGCAAGTTGCAATTAAGTCCAAAAACATGGGTTCACCAAAATGTTTAAGGTGAAATTTGGATTGTTTATGTTTAGATGTTTAGATGTCGAATCCTCCTTTCACCCTTAACATTCAAGGACCTAGGGTCAAGTGGAAATGCACTATCATACCCTAGGTCACTGTGAGATGTAGGAAAACTTGGATTAGGGTGTTTAATTATCAACTTTCCTTCTCTTATGCTTAATTGACCATTAAAACCCTAATTTTGCAAATACGATAGTAAATGGATAAATTATAGAAAAAGCTCTTGCAGAGAGATGTAAAATATCAAATCACAGCAAATCACAGAGTACCTATTTTCAAGGTTTTGAGGTGGAAAAGTTGGGGACCAAAGAGCAGGTACCCAAGTCTAGTGCCCTACTTTTTGTCAGGATCTATGGACAAGATATGCAACCTGTTCCTATTGCACCGAAGGTTTTTCAGTCACGAAACTTCGAGGACTAATGAGCAGGCGCCCAATTCCAGGGTGCTGTTTTTCCTGCTATTCTACAATTTTGACACTCCAACATACCCTCCTGTAACTTCACTTTGTCTAGCTCCTCAACCTGTAACCTGCAACCATAAAAACTTTGGGAGGGGCTTGTGGTGTTTAGAGGCTTGCCTCAGTCAAGCCCCAGAGGACACTTAAGTCTCCGAACACCGTTGTCAAATAGAGAGTGTGTGCCCTTGTGAGGCAGAGGAAAAAACTAAAATAAATGATGCTGAAAACATAATATAATGTCACCTTGTAGGGAATATCTCATGGGAGGAAGATGCCCTTCATTCCATGATGAAATGGATGCTCAAATCTGCAAACACAAACACATAGACAACACCAATCTGCTCTTGCAACACAATGAAAGCCTTGAATCACCAATGCACATACAAGTTGATAGCTTGTTGTCATCTAGTTTCTAAATGAATAACTAAACATGCTTTTATATGCAACTACAAACACTCCCACCAAGATTTCCTAAATTTAAACTTACTATGTCGGCATAGGATCCAAATAATGGTCACAAACTGACACTTAAAATTTGGGCCTGACCCAAAATAAGGCAGGACTAGGGTGCAAGCGTCCAAGTCCTCCCCCCTATTTTGGGTAGGGTTAAGCTCAAGGGGTCCTCCTAGGTCCCATTTGTCATGTTACCTAGGGCTCATTCCATCAGGATGCCAAATTATGAAGTAAGATGTCCTAAATGCATGCAAAAGACTCGGGAGCTAAACCTTATGAGGGAAAAGCCCCCAAGGGGACATTTTATGACGTTACATGAAGTTCTAGATGTTTATCTAGATCTAATTTGACATTTCTTCACATACAAAAGATATTTTTGGCTAGTTCTTAGTGTAAATGATTGGAAGATGCTGTAAAGGGTGATTTTTGGATGTTAGGTTTTTGGTAGTTTTGGTGTATATCCTCCTTTCACCCTTACATTCAAGGACCTAGGGTCAAGTTCCAATGTACTATCATACCCTAGGTCACTATTGAGATGTAGGGAAACTTGGATTTTTATGATTAGATTAAAAATTTCCTTCTCTTATGCTCAATTATACCTTAAAACCCAAATTAAGAAAATACGACAGTAAATGGATGAATTATAGAAAATGCTTCTGTAGAAAGATGTAAAATATCAAATAACTATGCAACTATTTTCAAGGTTCTGAGGAGGAAAAGTCAGGGACTAAAAAGAGGGTACCTAAGTCCAGTGCCTTGCTTTTTGTCAAGATCTGGAAACAAGGTTTGCAACCTGTATCTGCTGTATCAGAGATTTTCCTGTTGCAAAACTTTGAGGACTAATGAGCAAGCACCCAAGTCCAGGTAGGTGTTTCTTTCACTGATCTGTAATCTTGACACTCTGTTGTACCCTCCTACAACTTCACTTTGTCTACAACTCCAACCTATAACCTGCAATCATGAAAACTTTGGGAGGGGGTTGTGGTGTTTAGAGGCTTGCCTCAGTCAAGCCCCAGAGAGACATTCAAGTCTTTTGAACACTGTTGTCAGACAGAGAGTGTGTACCTAGGGAGGCAGAGGCAAAAACCAAATGATAAATGCTCAATAATCACAATAGATATCACCTTGTAGTGAATATCTCATGGGAGGAAGAATCTCTTCATTCCATGAGGAGATGGATGCTCAAATCTACAAACACAAACACATAGACAATACAAATCTACTCTTGCAACACAATGAAAGCCTTGAATCACCTTTAGAACATAATAGCTTGCTAGTATTTATCTAGTTTACAAATGAATGCCTAAACATACTTTTATATGCAACTACAAACATTGCCGCTAAGATTTTGTAAATTCAATCTTACCATGTCGGCCCAAGGACCAAATAACGGTCATAAACCGACACTTCAAATTTGAGCCTGACCCAAAATAGGTTAGGACTAGGGCATGGGCACCCAAGTCCTCCCCCTATTTTGGGCAGGGTTAGGTTCAAAGGGTCCCCCTAGGCCCCATTTGTCATGATACCTAGGGTTCATTCCATTGGGATGTTGAATTATGATGTAAGATGTCCTAAATGCACACTAAAGCCCTGGGAGCTAAACCTTTTTAGGGAAAAGCCCCCAAGGGGACATTTTCTGACATTACATTTGGCCCCCACTTTAATGTATGTATAAACATGAGGCCAATACATGCATTAAAGTATGGTCAACAAGCAAAACAAACACGCCAAACAAGGAGAAGACATGCCAAGCACATTGAAGACAATGGCAAGCACACAAAACACAGAGAGGACAGTTACGGTCACATGAAACACAGAGAATACATTGAATGCATAGAAGGCACATTAATGCATGGAAGACAGGAATGATTTATTTTCTTTTCTTTTTCTCACATATATGAAATGCAGATGCAAGTACTAGAAAGTAAACAAACCTCCCATAATGTAGGATGTACTCATCGCAAAGGTTTTTAAACTACATATTGTTGAAAACAAGGTAGATAACTGAGAGGGGGGAGGGGTGAATCAGTTATCTCAAAATTTCCTTAATTTTCTTTTCTTTCATTATCTCAATATTCAGTTTTATATCAAAACATGAAAGCATATGTACTCATAAGAACAAAAATAAAATCAACACACATAACACAAGGATTTTTACGTGCAAACCCTGTGAAGGGAAAAACCACAGGGTGACTAACCCAAGATTGTATTCTCTGTTAAAAGAATAAAGGAGTACAAAATGGCACTTGCCAATTAGGGATCACTGCCTGAGCACACTACTCACAAGAGGCACACTGCCTACAAGAGACTCACTGTCTACAAAACTTACATAAGATAATCAAGTGTTTGAACTAATGAGAAGCATCTACAAATGCAAGAGTATAGTTCCAGTTAGGCACAATATACTAATTTGACGCACTTCATTCTTCCTATGTTCAATGTTGTTATTTAGTCACATACTAGACTTGAATTGCTATTCTCACACTTATCCCTACTTTTGTTCGCACCTTATTTCTTCACATCTTCAACACACACTTCTACATGCTGGAATCCATCTAGTATCTACAATTGCATTAAGGATTTTCATCAACTTTCTAGTCGGTAACAAGAACACTCAAGATATTTGCAAGTTATTGATCTGTCGGTTGAATCCATGCTTGATTTGTGATGCATATCAAAATCTTAAGCATAGAAGTCATTAATCATGTTGGCCAACAATGTATAATCCCACAAATTGCTTGATCAACACCTTTTACTCCTCTGGATTGAAGTCTAATACTTTGTCTGCTCTACCTAACTAGAACCCAACACTCAGATACTCATATCTTTTTCATGCTTTATCACTGGAGGCTAAATATCTGGAGTATAATAGTAATGATACCCCTCTTGACTTCTCCAAGTCCACAACTTACTGAGTTACACCATCTGAGAGATCCAGACTTGATTGTTAGACCTTGTCACATACTCTGTTCTTGTTTACCACACCAAAACAATCTTCAATCTGTCTTCCGGTATAGGCATATTATGTACTACAGATGTGTGGGATAGACTATGTTGCCATCAATGACAACACTTATGAAGCCACACAGTGTCTCTTGCCAACAATCTCCCCCTTTGGCATTGATGGCAACACTTAGTGAAAAATGGCTAAGTGTTGCAGTAACTCCCCCTTGGCTGATGCTCTACCTTTTGCTCCCCCTTAGCTGGATTCCACATTTTTCACTACTCTTCACTCCCCCTTTGACATCAATGGAAAAGGGCGGAATCCACATACCAAAACTTTGCAAAAATTATTCTATACATGGCCACATAGGTATATATAAATCATTTGTTATACTTACATATACTTAAGTATATCCACAAAAGTAGTCTTCAGCTGTACAAACTCTGTGGCCCAGCTCTTCTTCATCCTATCCAAAATGGAGATATGACCACTCAACAAAAATGCATATGCTTCTACCCTTCTTAAATCTGTTGGATCACTGGTCTGGGTTGTGGTCTGAGCATCTGTCAAGGCCTCATGCATTGCCTCTAGCTTTGGGATAATTATCCCTCTTAGTTCACCCATTTTGTTCATTATGTTCTTCTTTTCTTTTCCCAATCTCTTTATTTCATTTATTATAATAATAGCTTGGTATTCTTGATTCATTAAAGAGGAGGAAAGAGGGTTAAAATTCTGAACTAGGCTTGACATTTTTTCTTCTTGTTCTTTTACTTTCTCCTCAATATCTTTTGTCACTTTAGGCCAAGTTAGACAAAATTTGAATAAATCCCCACTGTCTTTGAGAGCATTTTCAAGGCTTTTTATTCCAATGCCTAGGGTCCTTCTATCATTAGCAATAAGTCCTTGTACCTCAGTGAATCTTTTCTCCAAAAACTCTTTCTAGACATTTATTTATGCTGATTTCTCTAAAGATTCAAAATGAGTGTTAACAGAATTGACTAATTTTTTCAGATTACTAGATGGTGAGGCCGAAGGATCCTTTTGATAGGTTGGTGTGATCTTTTCCAATATCCTAGATACACTCTCCAATAGCTCACAATCCTCCATATGTGATTTCAAAAGTTTCTCTTTAGCCTTGGCTTGGGCAAATGATGCTATCTTCATCATCTGTACCAGAGAGAGAATGTCCAGATTTAGAGGCCCTTAAAGCAGCTCTGGTTCATCTAACTCCACAACCTCTTTATTTAGGAAATTTTGTACTGTCTCTATAGTGTCTCTTGCTAATGAATCAGATTTCTTTCCTTCAGAGATATTAGGGCTGTCTAGTTTGGATGTGTCATTGCAAACCATTTCTTCTTGTTCTTCTTCTTTTGCTTTGTCCTCCTTTTCTTGCATCTCCTTTTCTTCTCTTCTTCCTTCCTCTTTTTCTCTAGTGCCCAGAAGATTAGTCTTGCAGTTGTGGGATCCAGAGGAGTGATATTACTAGTGTCTGCTACTTTATGAACTTCCTCTACCAGAACAGAGGAGTCTAAGTCCTCAGACTTCTCTTCATCTATTTTCTTTAATCCTTCGACATCCTTGTCAGAAGGTTCTTCATTGATTAGTCTTTCAACATCCATGGTAGAAGGTTCTTCAATTGTTTCCTCTACAATAGGAAGGTTGAATCTCTTCAAGGAATTCCAGAGGATATCTTTTGTTTCTCTTGCTACTTGGTCAGTTTCTCTAAGCATGAGTTTGTTCATTCTCGCCTTGCTCTAGAACTCATTCTTACACTCCTTGAAAATCATGTCCATTTGTTTTGGAGTGATGGAAGGATAAAGCTAAATTGCTATGTGCTCCTGAATCTCTAAGTCTTTTGCCATTGCATTCTCTTTTCTCAACTCAAGTACCTTTTCTAGGCTCTTAGGAATTAATGATATAATTTCAATGAAAGCTTTACTGTAAATGTTCAAGTACCTGACAGTAGCCTTTTCCAGAATTCTCTTGTCAACATCACTGTATGCATCATAGAACTCAGTCACCAGTTGCAGGTTCCCATCCACTGTAACTACCTTGATGATGTTATCAATGGAAAGAGTGGGCTTTTCAACAAATTCCTCTTCCTTCTCTTCCTCATCTCTGCTAGCAGAGAACTTCCCGGATGTTTTCTTCTTCTTCATTTTCTTGATTTCTTCATCTGATTCTATTTCTTCATCATCCTTTTGGCTTGTATATATTCTTGAGGCTTTGGTCTTGATGAGGAGCCAAAATACCCTAACATACATTCACCAATGTATATCTTCACATTACTCACCTATTGGCAAGACCATTCGCATATCTCATACCGACCTCTTCACTATCGGCAAAACAATCCCCCGATACAACTACCTTATACATGCATAGCATGACCTGTGAACACCGGTCTCCTCCACCGTCATTACCAGTCGCCCTTTGTACATTAACACAATGTATGTGCATGATGTATATTCATGATATACAATCGAAAGATGCATTCGACCAACGCCTTAACCCAATGTATGTTCTCAACATATAACCAGAAGATATATTACTAACATAGTTCACCAAATGTACATGTTTGACCTTTGACCTCCTTTGTATATAAACCTAATGTACATTTGTGATATACATTCACAACATGCAATTCAAATATGCATTTGATGGGTTTGACCAAATCGTTGATTTCCTTGTATACCGATTGAAAGCTTCAACTTTCTCTCTCCCTTGTACCTTAAGTCAATGTACATTCACAATGTACATTCGTAGCATACAACTGCGATAACCATTTGTGAGATATACACGAACAGACAACTACGGGATACACAAGAAATGAACCCGACATACACTAGCGATATACACACATAATGTATATCTGACATACATTTTTGATATACACACAAAGTGTATATCTGATGGAACAACACAGAATTTCACTGATTTGATCTGATATAAACCCTACGATTACACAGATCTGTTTCTCCTACAATCATACAGATCTTTGCACCCTGCCAACCTAGCACATGAGGATGCTAGGATCTATCAATGCATTCTGTATAAGATCCTGCAAACATAAAACCAAATGAACAAAATGAAAACAAAATGAAAACACTATATAGCCATTCCACTGATTTCAAAGAAATCTAATCAGTGGAATGGGCTAAGAACCCATCTCAGCCTCAGAACAAAAAATTAATTGCACAATGAATTCAAATGTCAGAAAGTTATATAACACAGGACTTTATTATGCTTTTCAGAACATGCACATGCACAGATGCTCTGTTTACAATTGCAAACACTCTGATTAGATCTGAACTCAACTACTACTGATTACAACTATCTATCATGATCACAATCGATCTAATCTTGGGGTATTTATCTACTTACCCTCCGTAGTACTGAATTGGCTCCAAGCGGCTGGGAGATCACAACCGACTAACAATCTCTAATTGTCTAACAACCATCAGGATTACATATTTGCTAAGTGTCCTTGGGACTTACAATACAAACCTAGATACAAACTAAAATGACATGCATTGGTCAAACAGACCTTATTACATGAATGGTCTTATAGGACCTTATTGGAAATAACAAAATGAACATTAGACACATCATAAAGTTAAATGCCTCATGGAGGCCACCTTGTGTTAGGTGCTCCTACACCATACACCCCACCTTGAAAAGAACTCATGCCACATGAGTTAAGTCTTTGTTTTGCTCTACCTGTATCCTCTACTATCTCATGTCTTCCCTATGATCTCTAGACTGTATCCTGCTTCCATGGAGTCAAAAACTCATGCCTAGCATTGTAGGCTCTACTCACACCTTTCATTCTTACTGTCATCTCTGTCTGAACACCTACATGGGAAACCTTGGTTAATGCTGCTTGTACTGCTGCTATGGTAGAATATGTTTGCCTTTCAACTCTTGTTGGTTCTAGAGGACAAACAATTGTCCCTACTATGATAGCATCCTTGACTTTCCAATCAACTTGTGGCTACTTGTAAACCTGCTCTTTGACCTTCTGTTGATCCATCTGATCTCCATCATCCAAAACTGAAATTGCCTTCAAACTTTGATCCTTAGCAACCCCATTCCCTGAGGTATCCTCAACTATTTTTGTGTCTTCTGCATTGAGCTTCACAAACTCTTTCTTTCCCATCAAGATGACCTTGGCTGCCTTCTTTGCTTCAGCATCCTCCTGCAATGGTGTCATCACAAAAGTTCTCCCATCCTTCTTGAAGGTGTAGGTGTTAGCATATCCATCATACAATGCTCTCCTATCAAATTGCCATGGCCTACCTAAAAGTAGGTGACAACATTCCATGTGCAATATGTCACACAAAACCCTATCCTGATATTCTCCAATCTGAAAATCAACATATGCCTATTCATATACCAAAAGTGATTGACTATCACTGACCCAAGATGCTTTATAAGAATTTTGATGAGGAATCCTTTCTAATTTCAATTTATCCACCATTTCCTAGCATACCATATTATCTGTAGAACTAGAATCTATTACTACCTTTCATACCTTACCTCTACATTTGCATGTATTCTTGAACAAGTTCCTCCTTTGGCTCAAATCTATTTGCTTAGATGTTTGCAACACCATCCTTCTAATCATCAAACTTTCTCCCATTTCTAATTCCAAATTTACTTCAGGAGATGCCATACTCCCCTCATTCTCTTGCACAATGTGAACTCTCTTTTCACTTCTTCTTTCATTACCACTTGAAGTAGTACCAAACTTTTTAGGACACTTGAAGGATGGATGACCAAACTCACCACAAGTGTAGCACTTTCCTGAAAATGTATTAAAACCTCTGCCACCTCCAAATCTGCCTCTTATGCCTTTCCATCCACCTCTGAAATTAGACTGCTCTTGTCCTTTACTAGTCTCTTCTTGATTCTCATTGGCTTGTCTTGTTGTAGGGGTTGATCCTCTCCCCCTTATATTGCTGCCTCTTCCCCTCATGGACTTATCTTGTCTCCTTTTCATCTTCTCCTCAATCCTGATTGCCATTTGATAACAGTCTTCTACACTCCTAGGATTAGCTAGAACTAATTCATCATGTATGTTCAATCTCAAACTAGCCAAGTATGTAGCAACCTTTTCAACCTCATTCTCATGATGACCAGACCTCATACTCAATTTATAAAATTCCTCAGTATATGCCTTCACATCCATTTCCTTTTGTCTTAAAAATTGAAGCTTTTTAAACATTTGAACTTCATAATCCTGTTAGCAAGAGACACTATATGGATTCATGAATGTTGTCATTAATGGCAACAAAGGTTATCCCACACATCCCCAAGACATGATGAGTCTCTACCGGAAGTTAGATTGAAGATATGTTATGATCCGGTAAGCAAGAATAGAGTAGTCAACAAGGTCCGACAGTCAGGTCCGGATCTCTCAAAAGAAGTATTTTAGTGAAGTGCAGATTTGGTGAAGTCAAGAGGAGTACCTTGACTAATAGATTCTAAGGATTTAGCTTCTGGTGATGGAAGGGTGAAGAGATATGAACACTTGAGTGTTGGGTTCCTGTTTGATAGAGCAGACAGAGGAAGAACTGTACCGATAGAGTGTCAGACTCAAATCCAGAAGAGAGATTGCTAATGACTAAGTTTCTTAAGGTATCATTCATGATTGGCTGACATGATTGAAGACTTCTACAAGCATATTCTTGATCCGCATTACTTAGTATGCAAGGACTCAGCCGACAGACCAGAGTTTGAGATAATATTGACTATTCCGGATGCCGACTAGAAAAGTGTTGAAATCACTTGTGCAGATATATATACAAGATGGATTCAGATGTGAAGGTGTGTGTTGTGTAAGTGTTGAAGTGCAAGAAAAAAGTAGAATAGTACAAAAGGTAGAAAAATAGGTTCAGAATGTAAAAGGATAGCAACACTTAAGGAGAGTAAGAATGAAGTGCAGCAGATCAGTCTATTGAGCTTAACCGGAACTGAACTTCAGCATGTGTGGATGCTTCTCATTAGTTCAAGTTTTCTTTGTGTATACAGTAAGTCTTTTGTAGGCAGTGAGCCTCTTCTGAGCAGTGTGCTCGGGCAATGAGCCCTAATTGGTAAGTGTCATTTTGTATCTTCTATTCTTCTAATAGAGAATAATATCTTGGGTTAATCACCCCATGGTTTTTTCCCTTAACAGGGTTTCCATGTCAAAATCATTGTGTCATATGTATTGGTGTTATTTCCATTTCATGATTATGCTTGCTTATTTGATCTGATGTTGCATTAACTGTTAAGAAAGCACATAAAGTTGAATTATTAGGATAACTAATTCACCCCTCCCTCTCAGTTATCAACAATTGGTATCAGAGCCAAGTTCCTCCCAACAAAGCCTAACAACTTGAGGAAGATTTGGGAATTCAAATGGATGTATATGGTATAAGGGAGCAACTCAAGTCTGCCCTTGATGATCTTGAGTAGTCAAACTCTGAAGCTAATGAATTGAAGGAAAGACTCCAACAAGTTGATGATTTCATAAAATAACTAAAAGAGAACTGAGTCTCTCTATGAAAAAAAGAAAGGAGCTACTTCAGCAATTGGCAAGTCAAGGTGAAGCCAATAATACAAATAGAGATTTGAAAGAGAAAACCAAGTTATGTGAAAAGTTATCAAAAGAAATCATCATGGTAAGACATGAAATGGAATCAAGAGTTATAAAGTTCACCCAAGAAGTTGAAGAAAGAAGAAAATCTGAAGATGATCTAAGACAATCTCTCAAGGAAAAATTAGAAGACTGCCACAAGATGGATAGAATAATGAGACATCTTGAATCTGATCTTGAAGATGCTAAAGATAATGAAGAAAAACTTGAGGATCAAATTGTCTCTCTTAAAAGGGATCTTCAAACAGCAAATGAATACAAAGAGAAATTCAAGATAAGCTTTGCTCAACTTGAAGTTCTTCTTGAAAGCCAAAAGAGGGTAGATGACAAGTGTGGCCTGGGGTATGAAAAAGGTGAAAGCTTCGGATCCGGTCAGAAGAATTTTAGATTAGAAAATCCAAGGAACAGGCCTAGAAGACCTCCGGTAAGGTAGCCTAATGCTCAAAGATATCCATCCTTCAATGGATACTGCCACAACTGCAATAACTTTGGTCATAAAGCTAATCAGTGTAGAAAGAGAATGAATCAGACTAATACATCCTTCTCTGGACAGTGTTTCAACTGCAAAAGGTATGGTCACAAATCTCATGAATGCAGAAATATGCAAATGAACAATTCATTCAATGGTAGATGCTTTGCATGCAATAGAATGGGTCATATGGCTAATCAATGTAGATCAAGAGGATATCAATCAAATATGCAAAGAAATGTTGTTTGCCAAATTTGTAATAGATCCGGTCATATTGTAAAATTCTGTAGAAGCAAGAATCAGGACAAAAGAGGTCTGGTACATCATAATCAGAATCAAGATAAGGGAAAACAAAAAGTGAATGCGGATGAAGTTCAAAGTGAGATGAATAAGATTTGGGTGAAGAAAAGTACAAAGAATGTAGGGGATGGATCCGTACTAGACTCTGGTGCTGATATTCCTTCCAGAAATTAAAAAGTGAGCTTTGGCTCAAGGGGAGACACAAAGAAAACTTTGTTCCCCCAGCTAGTCAATTGGTGCTGGAACTGGCACAAGGAGAGTTGCGGATTAAAGAGTTCATAAGAGAAACATCTAAATAAACTATGGTTAAGATTTGGAAGGTTCGCAAGATGTTTAAGATCAAGATCGATCCAGTTCTTCAAGACATCCGAATAAGGCAAACCGGAATAACTTAGGTCGAGCATTTATTGCAACTTGGTATTAGGGTTTGCGGAGTAATATAAGGGTTCTTCCTATTAAACATTTTCTCATTTTGCATTTAAGAAGAAGAAAAGAGAAGCTCTGCAACAAATTTCCTCAAGCCCATCAAAGATCATTTGCAGAAGTCAATTCATCCATAAATCAATCCGGCTAACTCCATGAAACTAAAAGGTGCAAAAGGTATTTTCCATTCTTAAAATATCTCTCTGTAAATCTTTTTAAAAGATGTCTACTCCGAATATTGTGAAGATCACTGATAGGCCTCACCCCAAATTCAAGAAACATCCCTACAAATCCTTGGAACTAGATCCCCTAGGAGCTTTTTCTAGTGTTCCGCATGGTGTCTTGCATACAGAAGATATTAGGGTTTACATTAATGCAAACATTGAAGAATTCAGAGAGTCCAAATTGAGGGATATCTACCACAAATAGCTAATAGATGAGTCATTTGAGCTCAAACCCCAATACAAGGCCCTCCGGGAGAAGCACTTTGCATAATGTATACATTTCCCCTGCTTTGCTGAGGACGAATGGGTCCGGTATGTCTTGAGTAGAATACATGACAACTTCATGTGGTTGAATGGACCATTCAAGATCACAAAAGATGCCATTAGGGCAGTTACCGGTTTGCACTCATCCGGTGGTATACCTATTCTCAAATCGATCAAGAATCTGACTGTAAGTGAGGCTACCAGATCTAGGTTTGATAAAAGAGCAACGACAGTAGATGACATCACTGATCTGGATGTCAAGTTTGCATCCATGATCATCGGCTACAATATATATCATTCTAGCAAGGAGAATTTAGTACCTGGAACTACTATCTACACTGCCTATGAAATGTTGAGAAAAAATGCAGACTATGACCTTTGTGAGCTCCTTCTAAACCAACTCTTGGAGAACCTACAGAAGATAAAGAAGGACAAGAAGAATTCCTTCAAATTTGGTGGCCTAATACTCTATCTATTCTTCTACTTTATAAATGAGCTACCCGGATCTAGTGGATGGGTATGGCAGAATGACAGACTAGTTGCCATAGAAATCAAAGATTATTTGCATGGACTTGGTGATGACAAAGCTCAAAACACAACTCTCTAGGGCTTCTTTAAAAACTTTCAGAACATGATGCAAGCTAGAGAGAGAATTCCCCAATCTCTAGTTGAGAAATACAAAGACACAGTATGCTTTATGGTAGAGACTGATCAATGCCTAATGGAGACAGTGGAACCAAGAACAATGTGGATCATGCCAATGGGGTATGAGGTGGTTGAGAAAATCATAGAGCTGCATGGTCAACACATGCTTAGTGAACCAAAGGATCCCAAGGCATAAAGGTTTGGAACCTTTGAAGAATTGAGTGTGAAGATCCATATTGAGCTGAGGCAACCAGAGATAAAAAGAAAGGTAAGAAAAGAAGTAGAAAACATTGCCAAAAGCTTTGGCATCTCAAAAGAGGCACTTGATGCCAATAGGGAGAAGATGGAAAGAGCAGAGAAAGAGAAGGAAGGTGCTGAAAAGGAAAGTGGTCTGGTAGAAGCCCCCACCCAGACAAGATCCTCTAAGAGGTCCGCTCCTACCACTGACAAGAGCTCAAAGACATCAAAACTGGAAGCAAAATCATCTGGTAAAATAGAGAAAAGAACTAAGACAAAGGCCACAAGGTCTTATATCAGTTAGAAAGATGAAGAAGAGATAGAATCTGATGAAGAAATCAAGAAGATGATGAAGAAGAAGAAAGTATCCAGTACATATAAAGTGGCAGAGGTAGAAGAATTTGTTGAAAAGCCCACTTTGTCCCTAGATGATGTAGTCAAAGTTGTTACTATGGATGGAAACCTGCAACCAATAACAAAATTCTATGATGCATATAATGATGTAGATAGAAAAATCTTGGAGGAAGCCATAGTTAAGTACTTGAACATATACAATAAGGCCTTGATTGAAATAATTTCTCTAATTCCTAAAAGTTTGGAAAAGAAACTTGAAATGAGAAAAGAAAATGCTAAGGCTAAGGACTTAGAAATCAGAGAACAGATAACTATTCATCTCTACCCTTCAATTACTCCAAAACAAATGGAGATGATCTTCAAAGATTGCAAGGATGAGTTCCGGAGTAAGACTAGAATGAATCAGTTCATGCTTAGAGAAACTAATAAAGTAGCAAAAGAAATAGAAGAAATCATGCAGAAGGCATACTCAAGATTCAGCATTCCTATTATAGAGGACTTGGGTGTTGATCCATCGGCTACAAGTGTTGAAAAAGAATCTACTGTGGCAATGACATAAGAAGTAATGGACTCCGGTGAAGGTAAAGACAAGGGCTTGGAATCCTCTACTCCAGAAGAGGTGGCTCATGAACAAACAAACATTACCCCTCCGGTTTCTCCTGCTGACTCCGGATCCAAAGGAGAAGAAAAAATAAAGGAGAAAGAAAAAGAAGTAAAGGGAAAAGAAGATGACAACTCTAAGACTGCAGAAGAAAAGAAAACTCTGTCTCCAGCAAGAGACACTGCAGAAATTGTCAAAGATTTTCTAAACAAAGAGACAATGGAAATTGATGAATCAGAATTTCTACTAGGACCATTTGATTTTGATTCTCTTTCCCTGGTACAAACAATGAAGATAGCTTCATTTTCTAATGCAAAGGCAAAAGAAAAACTCCTAAAGTCTCACATGGAAGACTGTGAGCTAATAGAAACTACATCTGGTGTGCTTGAAAAGATCATGCCATCCTTTTTGAAGGATTCATCATCTTCCTCATTAGGTAATCTTAAATCTCTTGTCAGTTCAGTCAGCACTCATTTTGAGTCCTTAGAGAAATTAGCTGAGGAAAAGGTCTGGAAAGAGTTTTTGGATAAAAGATTCTCTGAAGTACTAAGTCTAATATCAAATGATAGAAGAAATATGGATATAGGGATAAAGAGCTTAGAAAATGCTCTTAAAGATGGTGGGGAAATATATAAATTTTGTCTATCATGGTCCAAAGCAACAATGGAGATTGAGAAGAAAATGAAAGAACAGGAGATCAAACTAACAAAACTTTCTCAAAATTTTGATCCATTTACCTCATCCATAGTAAATCAAGAATGTCATACTATTGCAGTCTTGGATGAAATTAAAAAGCTATAGAAAGAAAAGAAAAATAGAATCAGCAGGTTAAATGAGCTTAGAAGAATAATCATTCCTAAGTTGGAGGCCATGCATGAGGCCCTAAGTGATGCTCAAACCACCGCCAAGACAAATGATCCAACAGATCTGAAGAAGGTTGAAGTTTTTGCATTCCTGTTGAGTGGTCACATATCAATTTTGGACAGGATGAAGCTAAGATGGGAAACCAAAGTTGTACAATTGAAAAACACTTTTGCAGACATACTAAAGTATATGTAGAGTGCAACCGGATGATATACTTATGCGACTAAGTTAAGTTTTTGAAAATTTTGGTGTACGGACCCCACCCTTTGCCATTGATGTCAGAGGGGGAGTGATGAGCAGTGAAAAATGTTGAATCCAGCTAAGGGGGAGCTCCAGAAAATGTACATAGAGACATAGCATCAGCCAAGGGGGAGTATAGTGTGACACTTAGTCATTTTTCACTAAGTGTTGCCATCAATGCCAAAGGGGGAGATTGTTGGCAAGAGACACTATATGGATTCATGAATGTTGTCATTGATGGAAACAAAGGTTATCCCACACATCCGCAAGACATGATGAGTCTCTACCAGAAGTCAGATTGAAGAAGTGTTATGATCCGGTAAGCAAGAACAAAGCAGTCAGCAAGGTCCGACAGTCAGGTCCGGATCTCTTAGAAGAAGTATTTCAGTGAAGTGTAGATTTGGTGAAGTCAAGAGGAGTACCTTAACTAATAGATTCAAAGGATTTAGCTTTCCATAATGGAAGGGTGAAGAGATATGAACACCTGAGTGTTGGGTTCCTGTTTGACATAGCGGACAGAGGAGGAACTGTATCGGCAGAGTGTCAGACTCAAATCTGGAAGAGAGATTGCTAATGACTAAATTTCTTAAGGTCTCATTCATGACTGGCTGACATGATTGAAGACTTCTACAAGCATATTCTTGATCTGCATTATTTAGTATGCAAAGACTCAGCCGACAGACCAGAGTTTGAGATAATATTGACTATTCCGGATGCCAACTAGAAAAGTGTTGAAATCACTTGTGCGGATATATATACAAGATGGATTCAGATGTGAAGGTGTGTGTTGTGTAAGTGTTGAAGTGCGAGAAAAAAGTAGAATAGTACAAAAGGTAGAAAAAATATGTTCAGAATGTAAAAGGACAATGGCACTTAAGGAGAGTAAGAATGAAGTGCAGTAGATTAGTCTATTGAGCTTAACCAGAATTGAACTTCAGCATGTGTGGATGTTTCTCATTAGTTCAAGTTTCTTTGTGTATTGTTGACCTATTTTTCCTATAGTAGGAGTCAAAATAATTCAAGCAGGATCAGTCAGTATGCATATCCCCATGAAAGCCATATTTGTGATCCTGAGGTCTTAACCCAAATTTCAAAATTTGAAGCTTGCCTGAAGAGGCTTAACATGTGAAAGAGCTTGAAAAGATAGGCAGGTTTGCTTAAAACATCACCCTGAAATTTGCCAAAGTGAGGAAGTTATGTGGGGTCATCATCTGGTCAAGCCTTGATGTTCTAATATCAGGTCATATTTCTAAGATCGTGTGATATTTTGAACATTGGGTGATATTCTGAATATCACCCAATCTTCCAAATATCATCCTTCCTTCCAAATATCACCCTGATGTGACGATGACGTCACCATCATCACCCTATCTTCCAACTATCCCCCCCATCTGATAGCATGACGATGACATCATGGTAACTGCAACGATAAACCAAGTCATATGCCGCTAACATCATCCAGATCCATTCTGGTGGAAGATCATCTTTCTTGCGAAGGTCATCATATTTATGCCAACCCGATCTTTCGCATTAGGATGATATTTTAATATCAAGTGATCTTAGTTGAAGATCATCCTGATGTTGGCGCTACTAAGTTTTCTAAGTATGACCCGATCTTCTGAGGGGTCATCACATTTGAATATCGAGTGATCTTTGAAGATCATCCTGATGTTATTTTTCACTTCATGTTCACTGGATCACCCAACATGCTGTTGACGTCATTCCTATGTCAGGGCGATATCCACTTGTTTCACAGCTTCATGCATATTCCTGCCGGGGGTGATATTTCCAAATATCAGTCATATTCCAAGATCACCCCGATCTTACGATGAAGCTACAGTGCAACCTGATATTTTGCGGGGATGATATTTCTGAATATCATCCTGCCCCAATATCATGATGATGTCATTAGGGTCCGAAGGAGCTCATATTTTCTTAACATTAGTTAGCATTCGAGGATCATCCTGATTTTCCAACATGCTGCTGATGTCATCAGGATGCTGGCAGATATTTCACATCAGGCTGATATTCATACATCAGGGTGATATTTTTTATTAGGTGATGAGGTCTGGATATGCTTTCATGCAGGGTGATATTTCACATCAGGGTGATGAATTATTGGGATGAGCTCGTCAGGAGGATATTTCCATCAGGAGGATATTTTGCGGGTCTTGAAGATGATGATGAGGCTCAGGGCTAATTTCATATCATGGTGACTTTTCATATCGGCTGGACATGCTGATGGCTCACCGATGTTAGAGGTCTGGCCGACTAGTGATAGTGCTGAGGCCTGCTGACGTCAGGGTGATATTTAGAGCAACAGGATATCATGTTGAAGGAGGATGATGTTAAGGCTTATGATGATGCCGTTGGGAGAAAAAGCACCGAAATTATATATGCTCATGGCTTGACTTATAAAATGATGATGAGGTCACCGCGGGGTGCATGTGGGATAAATCAGTTCCCGCAGAAATTTGAAAATATCAAGATGATGACCTTTTGGCAGGAATTCTTCTGGAGGGTTCCCACTTCCATTTTTGATCCGAATCTTCATGTCGGTCGAGTGGACTTTTTCGGTAGTGACTTTCTTGAGTTGGTGAAGATATTTTTTGCATTCATTGTTGCACAGGAGGGTACAACTCACATTGATGGCCCAAAATATCCTGCCACCGCTTCATCTCCAGTCTTTCCTCTGCCGCCTGATTGTCGAGAAGGATCAGATCGATGACACAGCTGCTTGCATTAAAGACTTAGAAATATCTTCCATCTACCCCAGTTCCAGGTTTCAATGCCATAACTCTTGTCAGCTAGATGTCCTTTCAGGGATATTTTCTGATTACAGCTCCCTAAGCAGATTTTGTAACCGACCTAGGTTAGTTTTGAAATGCTATATAAGCTGAGGCTTATGATGTAAGAAGGGTTTAAAACTTTTTGGAGCATCATGTTCTCCATGTTTCCAAACAGAACTTTTTATGCTATAACCTTGCCTTTCATTAGATACATGCAAGCTATCATGCCTTTTACTGATTTCTCTATCTCTGTGTGAATCTGCATATGGTTGTCTATGAATATCTTTTGTTCCTTTCAATCATCTTGCTTCTTACCTCTGTTAGAATCATCTATTCTGTGTATATTTGCTTGTTGTATCTGGTTGTGTTGTGCATGCTTCAGTTTTGCAAAGGTTCTTTAAATCTGTCTAGTGCATCACCCTTTCATGTTTTAAGTGTTGTTGCTTTATCTTTCATTTCAACACATTTTTTCCCCTTTTCACCCCAAAACTTTAGTAGTTTAGGTGATAACTAGACAAGGAAGCTGGCCTTCTACGAAGGTTTGATCTCATTTAGCAAGGTCCCACACTTAGAGATCATCCCCATTGTGTCATTAGAATGCTTGGAGTCCCATTCAAGCAGGGTGCAATTTTATGTGACAACAATTTTTGGCATGCTCGGTGGGACCATACAAATGCTTATTACTGGTTTTGATGTGCAACCGGTGATTTTCTGACCTATAGGAGGTTAAAAATTACATATCTGGTAACTCATACTGAGGAAGATCAGGCAAACCAGTTCTGCTGATATACTTTTATGAAAAGGATACAGACTAGGAGTTCAAGTTCAAGCTCATTTGATTATCTACAGCTTTCTCCACCTAGGAGGCAGAGTAGAACTGTAGTAAGAACTCCCTATTCTAAGAGGACATTGTCAACTCCACCAAATTTTAGACCAGTTGCGTCCGTAGTCCTTGTAGCAACTCAAACAAACCCACCTCCAGCTGCTCAGATGGCAAGAAATCAGCCATTTGTGGCTTTTAATGGGGGAAGCCCTTTGAACTTGGCAGTACATGATGCCATACCTATGGCAGCCTTGAAGAGCCTGCCCTATTTCACAGGGGAAACCCAAACTACACCTATTGAACACATAAGAGATGTGGCTTCTCTATGTGGAGTACATCATGTAACACAAGAGAATTTAACCATCAGATTACTAGCTGCCTCATTCAAAGGAAAGGCATTACAATGGTTCAGAAGTCTACCAGTACAGACTATAGGAACCTGGGATGACTTAGGAGATAAGCTGAATAAGCAGTTCCAGGATAAATCAGATAATCTATCATTAGTGGAACAGATGACCACCATAAAAAGAGCTCCTTAGGAACCAATGATGGACTTCAACTTCAGATTTCAGAAGACATGGGACAGAATCCCTGCCACAGTAAGACCTCCAGCTGAGTATGCATTCTTATATTCCTTGAAAGCTTTAAATAGTGATATTTCAGTGATGATACAATCACTAGGAGGTGTAAGCCTACCTAATGCCTATGAAATAGCCATTAGAGCAGAGAATAGTCTAATTTAGGCTAGAAAAATAGCATCTAGGCCCCCTTATGCCCATCTTTCCTGAGATCCAGGCTTCTATGCCTTTGCCCACCCCATATTTTGTCCCTACACCTATTGTTGCAGCATTACCAAGTACCTCCACTTCTGAACTTGCTGCCTCTAGTTCATCTCAAGAGCTAAAGGAAATAAAAAGTAGCCAGCAGAAAATAGAAAATCTTCTGCAGACTTTTGGGAATGATCTAGTAAACATTAAGAAGGAACAATCTCAAGGTAGGTAGCCTTATCAACAACAACATTAGGGGCATAACCAAGCATATCAGGGGCAGGGTCAACCTTACCAGGCCAATAGGCCATTTTATCAGAACAACTACCAAGGTGTCAGGCAAAATATGAACCAAAGGCCTTCTCAGCCTTACAATCCAGCACCTGTTAATGCAGCAAGGGACCTTGTCCCTGTTCAAAATAACATTGCAGTTGATTATGATTGGTGTGTCCCACGCCATATGCCACACAATTAGGCAGCCTATTTATGTGGAGTCCTAAATCAAGCTCTGATGGTACAAAATGTGGCAGCCACACAACCATACACACCAAATGATGGAGCTGCACAACAACAAGAGCAACCTCAGAATGATTCTGCTTTCATGAATTGGTAGGAAGGAGAATTTTGTGGGGTAAGCAGTGATAGTAATCCAATTGCTGCCAATACAAGGGCTAAGAAGAGGGGTTATGAGGTTGAACCAGTAGCAAGCAAAGGTAGAGGACATACTGATGCTTCCACATCCCATATTCCTCACATCTTGCAAAGAAGTACTCCAGCAACAGCAAGGGAGATACCTCATTTGTAGGCTGATATTGCTGTTACAAAGTCAAGTCAGAAGGTAGGTGCCTCTCCATCTTTCAATATTATTGAAAACATGAAAAAGGTGAATGTAACCATGTCTATGTGGGATTCCTTAGCAATCCCTGGCCAAAAGAAGATGTTGCAGTCTGCCTTCTCTGATTTGAAGGTATCCAATGATACCACTATTGAGTTAAATAGGACCGTCCTTGCTAATTCATCCCAAGATGACATCAAGCAGCCTAATCAAGGTGCCAAACCTCTTCCCTTTTATGTATCAATGATAATTGGGGACAAACTAGTGCACAATTGCATGGTGGATAGTAAAGCAAGCAATTCTGTCATGCCTAAGCAGATTGCAGATCAGTTAGGGCTTAAGTACCAGCCACTTGAGAAGGGTGTACTCTAGTTGGATGGTACATCTGTTAATACTGTGGGTATCATAAGAGACCTAGGTCTCACCCTACACACCTGCCCCAATGTTTCTATTTCACAGGAGGTGTTCATAATAGATTTGCCTCCTCATTTTGCCATGTGATTATCAAGGGAATTTACAACCAAAATAGGAGGATATCTATCTTCTGATTGGTCCCACATGTTTTTCAGGACTAGATATGGCACCAAAGTAACTTTGAAATCTGAGTTACTTTCAGACTATCACATAGAGCCTTACGCACCCAGTGTTGTTAATGCAAATTGCATTATCTCTGATGACCCTGAACTAGTTGCTCCTCAGGAACTACAAGCTGAGAGCATACCAGAGGTACTCTTCAAGGAGTGGGCCTCTGAAAATGTTGTGGATGATCCTGAGGGACATGTCCAAGAAACTGGCCTGGGGGTGTACATATTGCATGAGCATGAAACAAAAATACCAAGTCTTTTGAAGAAAGCAGAGCAGCAGGTAGAGCAACATGATGAGGTATGGAAAATGTATTTTGATGGCTCTAGGGGTAGAAATGGATCTAGTGGTGGTGCAATGCTTGTGTCACCACAAGGTGAAAATTATTATGCTGCTTTTCGTTTTGCCTTTTCTTGTACTAACAACACTACTGAGTATGAAGGGTTGATCCAAGGTCTGCAGTGGGCAAGGAGGAAGATTAGCTGTCTATAGGTGTTTGGAGATAGTGAGCTCATTGTGAATCAGGTGAGGGGACTGCACCTTACAAAAAGTGATACCCTGAAGTGCTACAAACATAGGGTATGGAATTTGATTGAAGAGTTTGATGTTTCAATCTGATCTCCATTCCAAGGAGTCAGAACCATCATGCTGACAGATTAGCTTCAATTAGGGCTCAATTTGACATCCCCAGTGATATTCAAAGGGAGAAGGTTCAGCCTCATGTAAAGATAATTCTAGGCCTTCTATCCCTGATAATAATATTCACTGGCAAGTTTTTGACAGTGATGAACAGATCTTGAGGTTCCTATTAGAGGAAGATGAGTTTTCCATAATGAATTAGGATAAACTCAAACAATAGTATGACAATGACCAAATAATTCAGCTGAGAACAAATAAGCTACCCAAGGGATTGGTCACCTTGGAATCTATCTTTGGCACTGGTGACCAAAAGAAGAAGACAAAAACTAGTATGTAGGTAAAGGAGGAGCATTATGAAGAGCTAGAAGTTTTCAAGGATAGACTCCTTAAAATTGGTAAAATCTGCTCAGCTGAAGACAGAAGAGCTTTCATTGATCTTTATAAGGAATTTGAAGAGGTGTTTGCTTGGGATTATGCAGACTTAAAGGGATTTGATCCTCATATTGCCCAACACACCATAGAGTTAGAGCCAAGTATAAAACCTGTGAGGCAGAAACAGATACCTCTAAATCCAAAGCTAGAACCCCTGATGGTCAAAGAACTAACCAAGCTGATTGAGGGGAAGATCATCTTTCCAATCAAGCACACTTCTTGGGTTTCCAACCTTGTGCCTGTGAGGAAGAAAAATGGGGAGGTCAGGCTGTGTGTTGACTTCAGAGACCTCAACAGAGCCTCCCTAAAAGACCACTACCCATTGCCTTCAATGGAGCAAATTCTGCAGGTGGTGGCTGGCTCAGAAAGGTTTTCTTTACTTGATGGATTTTCTGGTTATAACCAAGTGCTGGTCAAGGAAGAAGACCAATTCAAGACTACTTTCACAACCAAGTGGGGTACTATGGCCTACAAGAGGATGCCTTTTGGCCTCTCAAATGCTGGCTCTACTTTTCAAAGAGCCATGGACATGGCCTTTAAGGGTCTGATGTATAAGCTAGTGCTGGTTTACCTAGATGGCATAACAGTCTTCTCTAAAAATGCATCTAAGCATTTATCCCACCTAAGGCTAGTCTTTGAAAGATGCCAAGAGTTTGGGATATCCCTCAATCCAAAGAAATGCATTTTTGTTGTACATGAGGGCAAGTTATTGGGGCATGTTGTGTCAAAGGAGGGTATTACCATTTATAAGGAGAGAATAAAGGCCATTTTGGAATTGCCCTTACCCAGTCATAAGAAGGGACTGCAGCGCTTCATTGGTAGAATTAACTTTTTGAGAAGGTTCATACCTGATATTGCAAATCTTTTAAAACCCTTGACGTCTATGTTGAAAAAGAACATAACTTTCAGTTGGACATCAGAGGGCAGACTTAGCTTCTAGTCCATAAAGGAGGCATTAGCAACTGCACCAACCCTGATCAATCCTGATTTCTCTAAGGACTTTATCATGTATGCTTATGGTGGCCTGGATACCATATCCACTATTCTGGTGCAGCAGCAGAGCGAGGGTTTTGAACAACCAATCACCTTCTTCAGCCAAGGGTTGGAGGAGTATGAGCAGAAGTATAGCTTCGTTGAAAAGCATGTCCTGGTAGTAGTCAGGAGCCTGAAAAAATTTAGACATCTTGATTCACTTAACAAGATACACTTGATGGTGGCTCAACCTAGTGTGAAGGAGTTCCTGCTGAGTAAAGATGTTAATGAGAAAAGGGCTAGTTAGATCACCAAGGTCATGGAATATGATGTGGAGATCAAGATAACCAAGCTGGTCAGAGGCAGAGGACTCAGTGAGTAGCTTGTCACCAGTTCTAAGGATGAGGTAGAGAAGAAGAAGAGGTGCTCCTGACCATAGAAGAGGAGCATCAAGATGATACAGCAGTAGTAGGTACTAGTTGGGTTAATGATATGACCCAATTTTTGTAAACTGGTAGATATCCTGCAAGCTTAGATAAAGCTAAAAGAAGATACTTCAGGCTACAATCCATTCCATATGTTTTAATAGAAGGCATCCTTTTCAGAAAGGACTTTAATGGTGTATTGCTTAGATGTGTTGATACTGATCAGACTGACAGGGTGCTACATGAATTCCATGATGGAACAGTAGGGGGTCATTTTGCCCCAAGGACTACTACTTGGAAAGTAATGAGAGCTGGCTATTGTTAGCCTAGCTTATTTAAGGATGCCCATGCATGGGATAGAAAGTGTGTTAAGTGTGCCCTTTTTGCATGAAAAGAGAGGCTGCCAGCTTTGCCTCTACACCCAATCCAGGTAGAGCAGCCCTTTATGAGATGGGGCATTGATTTTATTGGACCTATCAACCCACCATCAAGTGCATGCCATAGGTGGATACTCACAGCCATGGACTACTTCACAAGATGGACTGAAGCAGTGGCTCTGAAAGAATCTAATGAGAGTGTTGTTTTAAATTTTTATTGTGATTTGGTCTCCAGATTTGGAGTGCCTAAATCAATCATCTCTGATAATGCTCTAGCTTTTGTTGGCCTAAGAATAACTGGCTGGGCTGTCAAGAATGGGATTTATTTGAATACTTCATCAAATTATTATCCCTAGGGTAATGGTTTGGCTAAATCCACAAACAAAAATCTCATCAGGATTATTAAGAGGGCAATGGAGAATAATCAAAGGACCTGGCACACTGATTTGAAGTTTGCTCTGTGGGCTGATAGGATAACTCCTAAGAGGTCTATTGGGAACTTCCCTTATCTACTAGTGTATGGAAAGGAGGCAAGGTTGCCTATGTCTATGGAACTGCCAGCACTAGACATCATGCATCATCTAGAAATTCTTGAAGCAGAAAGCCCCATGGCTGTAAGATATGCTCAGCTTATGGAGCTGGAGGAAAGCAGAGATAAAGCTATGGTAGCCATGGAACATCATCAGCTACAAACAAAGAGAAATTTTGACAAGAAGGCCACCCCCAGACATTTTAGAGTGGGTGATATGGTGCTCAAATGGGATGAGGTGAGGAGTAGACCAGGGAAGCATTCCAAATTTGACAGCATGTGGAGTGGCCCCTTTCTCATTACTGAATGCAAGGAGCACAATGTATTTCAGTTGTCAAATATGAATGGGGAAAATCTACATATCCCAGTTAATGGGATACACTTGAAAAGATGTTTTGAGGTATGAGCACCCTGTAAATTAGTAGGTTAGATTTCTTGTTTTCAATAAGTGTTGTTGCACAGTAGTTTAGATCCTTTTACTTCCCTAAGTGCTTCTGCACAGGCTGCTTTGTCATTAGGAGAAAGCAAGCCTTCTCCCCTTTTTGTGTTTTGAGAGGCAGGTCCTAGTTCCCCAGCATATTTTAAACTTGACTCCATGCCCAATGGATGCTTAAGGCCATTGATCTCATGTTTAGCAAGCAAACATCCCATAGAGGTCGCCAAATTGTTGACCTATTTTTCCTCTAGCAGGAGTCAAAATAATTCAAGCAGGATCAGTCAGTATGCATATCCCCATGAAAGCCATATTTGTGATCCTGAGGTCTTAACCCAAATTTCAAAATCTGAAGCTTTCCTGAAGAGGCTTACCATGTGAAAGAGCTTGAAAAGATAGGCAGGTTTGCTTAAAACATCACCCTAAAATTCGCCAAAGTGAGGAAGTTATGTGGGGTCATCATCTGGTCAAGCCTTGATGTTCTAATATCGGGTCATATTTCTAAGATCAGGTGATATTCTGAATATCACCCGATCTTCTGAATATCATCCTTCCTTCCAAATATCACCCTGATGTGACGATGACATCACCATCATCACCCTATCTTCCAACTATGCCCCCACATCCGATAGCATGACGATGACATCATGGTAACTGTAGCGATAAACCAAGTCATATGCCGTTGACATCATCCAGATCCATTCTGGGGGAAGATCATCTTTCTTGAGAAGGTCATCATATTTATGCGAACTCGATATTTCACATCAGGATGATATTTTAACATCGGGTGATCTTAGTTGAAGATCATCCTGATGTTGGTGCTACTAAGTTTTCTAAGTATGACCCAATCTTCTGAGGGGTCATCACATTTGAATATCGGGTAATCTTTGAAGATCATCCTGATGTTATTTTTCACTTCATGTTCGCTGGATCGCCCAACATGCTGTTGACATCATTCCTATGTTAGGGCGATATCCACTTGTTTCACAACTTCATGCATATTCCTGCCGGGGGTGATATTTCCAAATATCAGTCATATTCCAAGATCACCCCAATCTTACGATGAAGCTACAGTGCAACCTAATATTTTGCGGGGATGATATTTCTGAATATCATCCTGCCCCAATATCATGATGATGTCATCAGAGTCCAAAGGAGCTCATATTTTCTTAACATCAGTTAGCATTCGAGGATCATCCTGATTTTCCAACATGCTGCTGACGTCATCAGGATGTTGGCAGATATTTCACATCAGGGTGATATTTTTTATTAGGTGATGAGGTCCAGATATGCTTTCCCACAGGGTGATATTTTCTGCAGGGTGATATTTCACATCAGGGCGATATGAATTATCAGGATGAGCTCGCCAGGAGGATATTTCCATCAGGAGGATATTTCACGGGTCTTGAAGATGATGATGAGGCTCAGGGCTAATTTCATATCGGCCAGACATGCCGATGGTTTGCCGATGTTAGAGGTCTGGCTGACAGGTGATAGTGTTGAGGCCTGCTGATGTCAGGGTGATATTTAGAGCAATAGGATATCATGCTGAAGGAGGATGATGTTAAGGCTTATGATGATGCCGTCGGGAGCAAAAGCACTGACATTATATATGCTCACGGCTTGACTTATAAAATGATGATGAGGTCACCACGGGGTGCATGTGGGATAAATCAGTTCCTGTAGAAATTTGAAAATATCAGGATGATGACCTTTTGGCGGGAATTCTTTTGGAGGGTTCCCACTTCCATTTTTGATCTGGATCTTCATGTCGGTCGGGTGGACTTTTTCGGTAATGACTTTCTTGAGTTGGTGAAGATATTTTTTGCATTCATTGCTGCACAGGAGGGCACAACTCGCATTGATGGCCCAAAATATCCCACCACCGCTTCATCTCCAATCTTTCCTCTACCGCCTGATTGTCGAGAAGGATCAGATCGATGATGCAGCTGCTTGCATTAAAGACTCAAAAATATCTTCCATCTGCCCCAGTTCCAGGTTTCAACGTCATAACTCCTATTAGCTGGATGTCCTTTCAGCAATATTTTCTGATTACAGCTCCCTGAGCAGATTTTGTAACCGACCTAGGTTAGTTTTGAAATGCTATATAAGCTGAGGCTTATGATGTAAGAAGGGTTGAAAGTTTTTTGGAGCATCTTGTTCTCCCTGTTTCCAAACAGAACTTTTTATGCTGTAACCTTGCCTTTCATTAGATACATGCAAGCTATCATGCCTTTTGCTGATTTCTCTATCTCTGTGTGAATCTGCATATGGTTGTTTGTGAATATCTTTTGTTCCTTTCAATCATCTTGCTTCTTACCTCTGTTAGAATCATCTATTCTGTGTATATTTTCTTTTTGTATCTAGTTGTACTGTGCATGCTTCAGTTTTGCAAAGGTTCTTTAAATCTGTCTGGTGTATCACCCTTTCATGTTTTAAGTGTTGTTGCTTTATCTTTCATTTCAGCACATTTCTTCCCCTTTTCACCCCAAAAATTTAGTAGTTTAGGTGATAACTAGACAAGGAAGCCGACCTTCTCCGGAGGTGTTGACATTTCATTGAATCTGCATTAGGGATTGCCAGTTCTAATGCACAGGCAGATTCAGCCAACTGAATACAGGAGGTTGCGTGAGCTCCTCCCCTTCACTTCTGGTTCTGCCGCACCAAGGGGGGTATCCCTATAACTCAAGATGTAACCTTGACTAGCTCAAAGATAGAAGGATCTAACTTGACAACAACAGGCAGAATACTCTCATGTATGGACCAAGATCTGCATGATAGATCACAAGGCTGGCAACATTCTTGGACATGACGTCTGGTTGGGAATGAGAGCATGCAGGGGGTTCCTAATCCTACTCCTACAACTAACAGGTGGAAGTATGAAATGTTTTAGTTTGAAATTTGGATGCAAAGCTGGACATGGTGTATAACACAAGAACACAGCATGATTGGTGCCTATGCAGGGCTTGGAGTCGGTAGACATACACCTGTGAATGATCAACATGAATAGATAAAACTGGATTTCAGGGGGATACACATGATATCTGCCTTACAGATATCTCCCAATGAAGAGTGTTAAGTTATCTCTACTTATGGCATCCCTACTGCAGTATACCCTTCCCAATGTTCAACCTGAAAACAGTTTAATCTGCCCCTTGAGCAGAGGTTAAAAGATCAGACATTCAACATAGGAATTCTATGCTCTAGAATCTAAACATTACCCAAATATCCAGATCCAGAAGAAGAATACATGCAATACTGGAGACAGAATTAACACAACACATGCTAAGATAGCATTACTCATATAAGATCAACCATGAAATCAGTGGATTGATGCCAAGTCGTACAACAGGAGATACATAAACTCACAAATTAAACTGTACAGAGCAACCAGATCAGCTGGTTTTGGATTACAGAGCCAAAAATCCACAACTTTCAACAACCTTGAATGAATAACATCGTCTGCATTATATAGCAGGAGGATGTATTCAGCATTAACTACCAGGTTGACCAAAACTCCCGCCAGATATACAGTATCATAGAAATGGCGCTCAAACATTAATGCAGCAGGTAGGGGAGGAGACAGGAAGATTTTTCGAGCCTTGCGCCGCCGCCTAGGGATTCAGATCTTCAATCAGGTACTACATCAGTCCACGACATCGCCCATACCCCTGCAACAATCGCCATTGATGGCGCACCAACCCACGGCCTCGGGAAGAACATCTAATAGTTAATCGCAAACACTTCCCGCCGAGATTCATCATCATGATATTTCGAATATGCAGGATAACATTATCCCACATGCACCCCGCGATGACCTCTTTAACACTTTATATACTAGGTCATGAGCATATATCATGTCGGTGCTTTTGCTCCTGACGACACTAGTATAAGACTTCATCATCATCATCCTCCAGCAGCATGATACCCTATTGCCCGAAATATCACCCTGACGTCATCATCATATTCGCAATACAAACTGCATGATATTCGCCTTCATCGGCACAACCGGATCCATCGGAGGAACATCCTCCTGCTGAGCCTATACCAAAAGTCTGGCCGATGAACATCCTGATGACATCATCATCATATCCTGCTGACGTCATCATCATATCTGCCTACTGCGCACCTCCTTATATCCGGATGACGTCATCATCATGTTTGCAAATATCGAGGGATCTCCACAAGATGATCTATGTTAGAAATATGACCCCCCCGGACCTTGATGACGTCATCATCATATCAACATCAGGATGATATTCGGAAGACAACCGGATAATTGGAAATATCATCCTAATGTGCAAATATCAGGTTGCACTGTAGCTCCACAATAAGATCGGGGCGATAACTGAATATGATGATGCTGCTTGAAAAGATCACCCCCAGTAGATAATGCGCGAAGCTGGCAGGCGGATATCTCCTTGATATCAGCATCATCATGATGCTGGAACAAACACACTCGAGTGATATGAAAATATCACCCCCTCCTTCGGAAATATCATGATGCAGATAGGCAGAAAGAACCGGATATCACCCTGATATATGGATGACGTCAGCATCATCAGGATGACAAAACAACGAACAAGAAGTGATACAACATCATCAGGATGATATTGACTAAGATCATCCTGACGTTCAAAATACGATGACCCCAGTGAATATCGGGTCGCACCTAGAACTCTTCAACAACACCATCAGGATGATCATAACCAAGATCACCCGATGATAGAAATATCACCCCGGCGAGATATCATGAAGGCAGAAAATATGATGACCTCCACAAGCAGCAGGATGATAACTGAAAATATGATGATGATGACGACGACCCTTAGGAAAAAACAAGTTAGGTCGAGCAACTTAGAGAATAACCCCTTCAGAATATCGGGGTAACATCATCATCATGTCGGGGCAAGGTGATAATTGGAAGATCACCGGAGACTTTGAAAAATCACCCTCGCAAGCAGATCAGGGCGCACTGTAGCTCGTCAGCATCATCAGGATAATAACCAAACATCACCCGATAGTTGAAATATGATGATGACGATGAGAAACTGGTCGACGGAGAACATGATGATGCAGACCATCATCGAAGACAAGATGATGATGATGATCTCCTCCTCAGGAAAATATGATGCTGCAGCTGAAAAAAGCTGAGGAGGTCCAACACTTGGAAAAAAATGGGCAAGAAGATAAAGGCTTCAAATGAAGAAACCTCCTGATCATGACAAATCAACCCCAGGTCAAAATGAGTGCTAACAGGAGGTTTGATCTCATTTAGCAAGGTCCCACACTTAGAGATCATCCCCATTGTGTCATTGGAATGCTTGGAGTCCCATTCAAGCAGGGTGCAATTTCATGTGACAACATGTATACAGTAAGTCTTTTGTAGGCAGTGAGCCCTAATTGGCAAGTGCCATTTTGTATCTCCTATTCTTCTAACAGAGAATAATATCTTGGGTTAATCACCTTGTGGTTTTTTCCCTTAACAAGGTTTCCACATCAAAATCATTGTGTCATATGTATTGGTGTTATTTCCATTTCATGATTATGCTTGCTTATTTGATCTGATGTTGCATTAACTGTTAAGAAAGCATAGAAAGTTGAATTATTAGGATAACTGATTTACCCCCCCTCTCAGCCCCCTCTCAGTTATCAACAAATCCTTGGGTAAAAATTTACCTTTGATTCTTGCTACCATCTTGTCCCATGAAGAAATCTTTGACTTACCCTGCTTTCTCCTCTCTGATTGTATGTAATCCCACCATACCAAAGCATGACCTCCCAATTTGGTCTTTACAATCTTTACTTTCTGCTCCTCAGGAACTTCCTCACATTCAAAGTGATTATCTAATGCAGCAATCCAATCAAGTAAATCTTTCTCATTTAAACTTCCATTATACTTTGGAACATCAATCTTTACCTTAGGTTTGTCATTCTGAATGACCCTTAATAGTTTTGCAAATCTCTGATCTTCAGGATTCAAATCTTCATCTACATCTTCAAATTCTTCACCATCATCTTCTTTTTCTAATTCACTATCTTCCACTTTTCTCTTTTTGTTCATCTCCAAGGCTGTAAGCCTGGCTCGAAGTGCTTCTGCAAGCTCTTTCATCTTCCTCATCTCTTTAGCATGTTTTTCCTTCATCTCCTACAACTCTTTGGCAGTACCATTATCTTTCGGAGGCATCTTGTCAACCTCTCAATCCTTCTACTTCTACCTTCTCAGTGATAGAATCAACACACAACAGCCCAGACCTTTTGCTGAGCTCTGATACCAATATGATGTAGAGCCCTAACCCCTAACATTCATTCCCCTTTGTATGTCTATGTTTTACTTGCCTATCAGCTAGACATCATACCATCAGTCGATCAAAACAACTTTCCTCTGATCGCATATCTCATACCGACCTCTTCACTATCAGCAAAACAATCCCCCGATACAACTACGTTATACATGCATAGCATGACCTGTGAACACCGGTCTCCTCCACCGTCATTACCGATCACCCTTTGTACATTAACACAATGTATGTGCACAATGTATATTCATGATATACAATTGAAAGATGCATTCAAAAACATGCATTCGACCAATGCCTTAACCCAATGTATGTTCTCAACATACAACCGGAAGATATATTACCAACATACTTCACCAAATGTACATTTGACTGTTGACCTCCTTTGTATATAAACCCGATGTACATTTATGATGTAAATTCACAACATGCAATTCAAATATGCATTTGATGGGTTTGACCCAACCATTGACTTCCTTGTATGTTGATCGGAAGCTTCAACTTTCTCTCTCCCTTGTACCTTAACTCAATGTACATTCACAGCATACAACCACGATAACCATTTGCGAGATACACACAAACAAACAACTGTGGGATACATAGGAAATGAACCTGACATACACTAGCAATATATGCACAGAATGTATATCTGACATACATTTGCGATATACACACAAAGTGTATATCTAATGGACCAACACAGAATTTTGCTGATTTGATCCACTATAAACCCTACGATTACATAGATCTATTTCTCCTATAATCATACAAATCTTTGCACCCTGCCAACCTAGCACATGAGGATGCTAGGATCTATCAATGCATTTTATATATGATCCTGCAAACATAAAACCAAATGAACAAAACGAAAACAAAATGAAAACATTGTACAGCCATTCCACCGATTTCAAAGAAATCTAACCGGTGGAATGGGCTAAGAACCCATCTCGGCCTCAGAACAGAAAATTGATTGCACAATGAATTTGAATGTCGAAAACTTATAGAACACAGGACATTATTATGCTTTTCAGAACATGCACATGTATAGATGCTCTGTTTACAACTGCAAACACTCTAATCAGATTTGAACTCAACTACTACTGATTACAACTATCTATCATGATCACAATCGATCTGATCTTGGGGTATTTATCTACTTACCCTTCGTACTACTAAATTGGCTCCAAGTGGCTGGGAGATCACAACCGACTAACAACCTCTAACTATCTAACAACCTTCAGGATTACAGATTGGCCAAGTGTCCTTGGGAATTACAATACAAACCTAGATACAAACTAAAATGACATACATTGGTCAAACAGACCTTATTACATGAATGGTCTTATAGGACCTTATTGGAAACAACAAAATGAACATTAGACACATCATAAAGTTAAATGTCTCATGGAGGCCACCTTGTGTTAGGTGCTCCTGCACCAGGTCTTCATTCTCTTTTCACTTTTGCCAGATGGCTTGACTTCCGGTTTGGTAGCCTTGGAGCTTTTAGGAGTGATAGGTACATAGCTCTTAGAAGATTTAATCCAGGAGGAGGCTTGCACTGAAATGTTTCCTTTCTTTGCTTCTTGTCTCTCTTTCTCTACCTTCTCCATTTTCTCTCTATTTGCATCTACTACCTCTTTTGATAAGTCAAATCTTTTGGCAATTTCTTCAACTTCCTTTCTTACTTTCCTCTTCATCTCTGGCTGTCTTAACTCAACATGTACTTTTATACTTAGCTCTTCAAAGGTACCAAACCTTTCTACTTCAGTGTCCTTAGGCTGGCTCAATAGGTGTTGATTATGCAGCTCCAAGATTTTTTCATCGACCTCATATCCCATAGGCATTATCCATACAGTTCTTGGCTCAACTGCCTCCAGTAGACATTGATCAGTGTCAACCATAAAGCAAATCGTGTCCTTGTATTTCTCAACTATGGACTATGGTATTCTCTCTATGGCTTGCATTATTCTCTGGAAGTTCTTGAAGTAACCCTAGAGAGCTGTGTTTTGGGCTTGAGCATCACCAAGTCCATACATGTAATCTCTGATCTGAATTGCAACGGGTTTGTCATTTTGCCAGACCCAGCCATTTGATCCAAGTAGCTCATTCATATAATAGAAGAACAGACATAGTATTAGACTACCATATTTAAAGGGATTTTTCTTATCCTTTTTGATCTTCTGCAAGTTCTCCAACAACTAATTTAGAAGAAGCTCACATAGATCATAATCTACATCTTTTCTTAACATCTGATATACAGCATAGATTGTTGTACCAGACACAAAATTCTCCCTATTTGAATGATAGATTTTATAGCCAATTATCATTAAGGAAAACTTGACATCTAGATCTATGATGTCATCTATGGTCATTGCTCTTTTGTCAAATTTAGATTCGATGGCTTTAGTTATTGTTTGGTTCTTCACAGATTTGAGTGCAGTAACCCACCGGATGAATGCAGGCTAGTCACTGCCCTGATGGCATCTTTAGTTATCTTGAATGGCCTCATTAGCCACATAAAATTATCACGCATCCTACTTAGAACATACCAGACCCAATCATCTTCTGTAAAACATGGAAAATGTATGCAATGTCTGAAGTGTTTGTCCCGGAGGGCCTTGAAATCAGGTTTGAGTTCAAAATTCTCATCTATTAGTTGTTTGTGATAAATGTCCATCAATTTTGAGTCTCCAAATTATTCAATGTTTGCATGGATATAAACCCTAACATCTTCTACATGCAATACTCCGTGTGGAATGCAAGAAAACATGCCCAAGGGATCAACTTCTAGAGATTTGTTAGGGTGTTTCTTAAATTTAGGTCTCGGCCTATCAGAAATATTGACAACCATTGGAGTAGCCATTTTGCTAGAGATTCAGAGAGAGATTTTCAGAATGGAAGTACCTTTTCACGCTTTAGGGTTTGAAGTAGGAGCCGGAACGAATCGTTGGTTGAATTTGATTTTCAGTTGATCTTGAGTGAATTGTAGAATCTTCTTTGCAGTGCTCTTCTTTTCTTATTTGTGAGTGTAAGTGTGTAAATAATGAGTGAAAGAACCCTTTTATCCTTGTGCAAACCCTAATTTCCTTTTGTAATAAATGCACAACTTAAGTTATCCGATTGCTCTGTTTCGAGAGAGATTTTCTTGAATCACTGTGTGGAACTTAGAATCATTGTCAACGAGGATTGACAACGTATCTTCTTTTCTTTAATCATGTCATGGGTCCACAGATCAAAGCATTTCAATTTTGAATCATACCAGATCTATCTATGAAATTCTACTTTATCGGATAGCTGTTGGAACAAGATTAACTTGAGCGGTTATAAATCTTGCAAAACTCCATGTGAACCTTTTACATTTTGACTGAAGGTTATTTGGAGGTTTTTCTAAGAACCCTTTAATCCACAGCATCAGATGTTTACTCAATGTTCCGAATTTAGGCACTAGCTAACTAGCTGGGGGAAATTGTTTTTCTCTATGACTCCCCCTGAGCCATAGCTCACCTTTTTAGTTTCCAGAAGGAATATCAGCACCAGATTTTGGCGCAGATCCATCCCTAGTATTCATTGTACTCTTCTTTACCCAAATCTTGCTCATCTCCTTTTGAACTTCATCCACATTCACTTTACCTTTGCCCTTATCTTGTTTTTGGTTATGTTCCACCAGACCTTGTTGCAAGTATGAGGTTAACCAGTGTTGTCATTAATGTCAACATACTCATATTGCATTGGTAAGAAGGATTGGATGAGCTATGTGCTAAGGATATTGAGAAAATTAGTCTCAATCAGGAACACTGAAGAACAATGATGAGAAGAAGGCAAATGTACTCAAAACATTGAGGATCAGAGGATGCAGATTAAAGGGTTTGTAAATATGAGTCTTGAGATGATCCAGTTAAGATTTCAGAGGTTTGCATGAAGATATGAAAAAGTTGTGATCGGTCAAGTAGAACCGGTTCTGGGAGATGCTCCGGAGGGACAGAGTGTTACAAAAAGGTCCGGTGAGATCCGGAGGTACATTGTCAGACTCTGCAGATTAGAAAGAGTGTTTGAGATGTCTTTGTGATGTGTCATCTCAGTTTGTACAAAGTTTGGAGGTTCAGAAGAACTTGTTTCAGTTTGACAGTTGCAACAAACTGTGTTCTTGAAGTTTTGAATGAAGAGGAGAAGAGATTCCAGTAAGTAGAGAAAGTGCAGATGTACTTGGTCACTTAGGCAAGCTTGTGAAGGTTCTTGGATCATGTTGACATTGTGTTGTCAGTCTGCATCAGTGTTAGAGCCCAGAATTGAAGATATTCTTCCGGATGAAGATATTCTTGTTTAGACTGGCCGACCGGATGAGTTATTCATCTTGCGAATGTTCTTGTGGATGATTGCCGACTTGGGAATGTTCTTGTGGATGATTGCCGACTTACATGATGGTTCCTAAGTCAATGTCTTGTATAAATAAAGGTTTGTGAGTTCATTTCAAAGTGTGTGTGGAGCGGATGAGTGTGGCATAGTGAAAGAGTGAAGGGCAGAGCAGAAGTATCTCGGGCTTAAATGGAACTAATCTAGACACGGTAAAGATGTCAATCTCTAGTTCAAGTTTGTGATTCTTATCACTTTGTAGACAGTGTGTCTCTTGTAGGTAGTGTGCCTCCTTGTGAGCAGTGTGCTCGGGCAGTGAGCCCTAATTGGCATGTGCCATTCATTTTTCTTATTCTTCTAACAGAGAATAATCCTTGGGTTAATCACCTCGTGGTTTTTCCCTTAGCTGGGTTTTCCACGTCAAAATCTTGGTGTCCAATGTGTTGATGTTTATCTGCTCCTGTGTTTATGCATTATGCTTTCATGAATGGTTAACTGATATGCTATTAACTAACAAAGAAGAATCAAGTGTTTGAAGTAGAAGCAAGTTTTTGTACAACTGATTCACCCCCCCTCTTAGTTGTGTGTCCTAGATCTAACAATTGGTATCAGAGCTAAGTTCCTCTGAAAGGAGCTTAACCACTTGAGGAGATCCAAGATGTCGTCATACAAGAAGGACAGTCCAAAGTTTGATGGAACCAACTTCTCTCTCTAGAAAGGCCGCATGAAATGTCACTTGGAGTGTATGGGAAAAGCATACTTGTCCATGGTCACAAAAGCATATGTTCCTCCATAGGGTGGTCTGACAAGACTAAATGAAATCACAGATGTTGAAAATAATCTACGAACCAAAGAGGCTCTTCTAAGCACATTAACTGACTCAGAACTCTCAAATGTTATTGACCTACCAACTACATATGAGATCTAGGTTAAACTGGAACTTCTGCATGCAGGAGATGAGTTTGTTAAGAGGGCAAGGTTGCAAAGTCTCAAAGGGAAATTTGAAAGATTAAAGATGAGAGATGATGAAAATATCACTACCTTTATGCCAAGAGTAAATGAGCTGGTGTGTGGAATCAAGAATGCTGGTGGAGTTCTGGATGAAAATGAGATTGTTTGCAAAATTCTCAGATCCCTTCCTGCTGCCTACAAGATCAAGGTTGCTGCCATTGATGAATTCTGAGCCCATGCAACTGTCACAAGAGAACAATTGGCTGGCAAACTGGCTGCATTTGAAATGACCGAGTTTGGAGATGATCCCCCCAAGACTGAATCTGCATTCAAAGCTAGTGCCTATGTGAAAGGCAAACAAAGATTTGATCTGGGAGAAAACTCTTCAAGAAAGTTGTCATGGTATGATTAAGCAAGGAAAGACATGGAAGAGGAAGAAGCAAAAACAACTCATCTTGAAGCCCTCATTGCAAAGAGATTGCCAAGAGGATCCGGTAAGTATGAAGGAAAGTTACCTTTTAATTGCTTCAACTGCAATAAGATTGGTCATTTTGCTTCAAGATGTCCGGAAAGATCTACAAGGTCAAACTCTAATAGACAAAGGTTCCAAAAGAACTATTATTATGTTCATGAAGAAGTTGATAATGAAGGAGTAACAGATGATGAATCATAGATAGGAGACAAATCCGGAAATGAATAGGTGTTTATTGCCATCAAGGAAGAAGAGCCAATATCCTCTGAATCTATCAATCATAAGGTTGTAGAAAGAGCTTTGGCTGCCTAAGTTGAAGAAAAGGATGATTTGGTTATTGACAGTGGATGCTCTCACCACATGATAGGTGACAAGAACAAGTTCTTAGATTTGGAAAGGTATGAAGGAGGAATGGTAAAGTTTGGTGACAATTCTACAGGTAGAATCAGAGGTAGGGGAACTATTTCTTTTGATGGAAAGAGCAAAACTGGTAATGTACTGTATGTTGAAGGATTGAAGCACAATCTTCTTAGTGTTGGACAGTTAGTGGACAAAGGTTATGATCTTCGGTTCAAAAATGGAAGATGCAGGATCTTTGAAAGCTCTGAAACTGAGATTGCATCTAGTACTCAAACAAAAGGTAATATCTTCCATCTAGTTGGTTCAGATAAAAGTTGTCTGTTTGTTCAAGTTGATCAGAGTTGGTTATGGCATAGAAGGATGTGTCATGTAAATTTTGATAACATCATCAAGATAAGCAATATTCAGGTTGTAAGAGATCTTCCAAAATTGGTGAAACCTACAAATAGTTTGTGCAAAGAATGTCAACTAGGTAAATAGAGCAGAGTCTCTTTCAAAAGCAAGGATCAGTCCTCTACCGGATTATTGGAATTAGTTCATACTGATCTATGTGGTCCGACAAGAATCAAAAGTATGCAAGGTGATAGATATTTCATGTTGTTGATTGATGACCATTCCCAGATGATGTGGGTTACCTTTCTAAAAGAGAAATTAGAAGCCTTTGAGAAGTTCAAAATCTTCAAAGCTATGGTAGAGAATCAAACTGGATTGAAACTGAAGTGTCTAAGGTCTGATAGAGGTGGTGAATTCACATCCGGTGAATTCATAGACTTTTGTGAGAAGCATGGTATAAAGAGATAGTTGTCTGCTCCTAGGACTCCACAGCAGAATGGAGTAGTTGAGAGAAAGAACCGGACCATCCAGGAAGCTTCCAAGACAATGATGATGGAAGTAAATGTTACTTAGATGTTTTGGAGAGAAGCTGTCAGCACTGCAGTCTACACTCTCAACCGAGTTCAAATTAGAAGCAATACAAGTAAGACTCCTTATGAACTTTGGTTTGGTATAACTCCTACTGTGAGATATTTCAGAGTATTTGGTAGCAAGTGTTACAGTAAAAGAGATGAAGATCTAGGAAAGTTTGATGCTAGAAGCAATGAAGGAATTTTCTTGGGTTACTCCACTCAAAGCAAAGCATACCGGTGTTACAATAAGAGATTGAAAAAGATGATAGAAAGTACAAATGTGAAGGTTGATGAAGGAATTGAGAAGCCCTCAAGGTTTTATGAATATGATGAAGATGATCAGTATGGTGTTCTGGTTCAAGGAACTCAATCCCTTCCTGAAAGTCATTTTCAGACTGATCTAGTAAATCAGGAAGAAGAGGTTTGTCTGAATGAACCTGATCAAGAAACAACAGTGCAAGAGACTCCCAAAGTTCCAAGGTATGTAACTCTAAATCACTCTGAAGATTAGATCATAGGTGACAAAAGTAAAGGGGTACAAACAAGGAGGAGAATTGCCCAAAATTCAAATGAATACTATCTAATTTCAAAGATTGAACCTAAGACAATAAATGAAGCTTGCAATGATGAAAACTGGACCAAAGCAATGGAGGAAGAGTTGATGCAAATTGAGAAAAATCACACTTGGGATCTTGTTCCTAGACCTAGAAACAAGAATGTGATTGGAACCAAATGGGTCTTCTGGAACAAACTAAATGAGGTTGGTGAAGTAATCAGAAACAAAGCCAGATTGGTCTGCAAAGGCTATTCTCAAATAGAAGGAATTGATTTTGAAGAAACCTTTGCTCTGGTAGTAAGAATTGAAGCAGTCAGATTATTTCTTGCATATGCTACCTTCAAAGACTTCAAGGTATATCAGATGGATGTCAAGTCTGCCTTCCTAAATGGTGATTTGGAAGAAGTATACATTGAACAACCGGATGGATTTCAATTGTCTGATCATGATGATATGGTCTGCAAGTTGAAGAAAGCACTGTATGGATTGAAGCAAGCCCCAAGAGCATGGTATGAAATGTTGGATAAGCATCTTGTGCAGATTGGTTTCAACAAAGGTATTGCTAACAATAATCTATATTTCCAAATAGATAATGAAAACATCCTGATTGTTGAAGTATTTATTGATGATATCATTTTTGGAGGAAGAGATAGTTTGTGTAAAACCTTTGCAAATCAAATGAAAAGTGAGTTTGAAATGTCAATGCTTGGTGAAATGAATTTCTTCTTGGGTCTGCAAATTACTCAGACAAAGAAAGGTATCTTTATCTCTCAGACCAAATATGTGAAAGAATTGTTGAGGAAATTTGGAATGGAAGATTCAAAGCCAATGAATACTCCTATGGCAGCCGGATGTAAGTTGAGCAAAGATGATGACTCTCCTAAGATAGATCAGACCAAGTACAGATCAATGATTGGAGGATTATTGTATCTCACTTAGACTAGACCAGATATAATGTAGGTTGTTGGTCTTGTGGCAAGATTTCAGGCTGACCCTAGAGAATGTCATGTTATGGCAATCAAGAGGATTTTTAGATATCTAAAGGGGACAGTTGAGTATGGCCTATGGTATCCTATAGATCAAGATTTCTCTCTTCATGCATATATAGATGCAGATTGGGTAGGAGATGTGGATGACTGGAAGAGCACCAGTGGTGGAGCATTCTTCTTGGGAAAGAGATTGGTTTCTTGGCTAAGCAAGAAACAAGAGGCAATATCTTTGTCTACAACTAAAGCAGAATATATTGCAGCAGCAGGCAGTTGCACTCAAATCTTATGGATGAAGCAGATGTTAAGAGACATGAAAGTAGAATATGAGGAGCCTATCACAATTTTCTGTGATAATTCAAGTGCAATAAATATTTCCAAGAATTTGGTATTGCATTCTAAGACCAAGCATATATCTATCAAATTTCACTTTTTGAGAGAACAAGTGAGCAAGGGTGAAGTCAGATTGGAGTATGTGCCCTCTAAGGATCAGCTTGCAGATATTTTTACTAAAGCTCTTCCCAAAGACTCTTTTGAGTATCTCAGGGAGAAGTTAGGGGTCATGGCCCCTCTAGTGATGAACTAGGATGCACTGATGTGCATCAGTCCAGTGGATATCACAGCCATATCTTGTGATCCAGATTGATGATGGGGAGCTGCTACTAAGGGGGAGCAGCTGGTATGATTCTGATATGTTACAAGTGCAAGTTTGAGCCCTTTGCCATTGATGTCAAAGGGGGAGAGAAGACATGTGAAAAACAAGTGGTTGATGATCAAAGGGGGAGCAGTAAAGGAAGAGAAGACATGTGAAGAGTTGTTGCTAATAAGGGGAGCTGTCTTGATGGTTTTTCACATCGTATGTTGCCATCAATGACAAAGGGGGAGATTGTTGCAAGTATGAGGTTAACCAGTGTTGTCATTGATGTCAACATACTCATATTGCATTGGTAAGAAGGATTGGATGAGCTGTGTGCTGAGGATATTGAGAAAATTAATTTCAATCAGGAACAGTGAAGAACAGTGATGAGAAGAAGGCAAATGTACTCAAAAGGTTGAGGATCATAGGATGCAGATTAAAGGGTTTGTAGATATGATTCTTGAGATGATCCAGTTAAGATTTCAAAGGTCCACATGAAGATATGAAAAAGTTGTGATCAGTCAAGTAGAACCGGTTCTGGGAGATGCTCCGGAGGGACAGAGTGTTACAAAAAGGTCTGGTGAGATCCGGAGGTGCATTGTCAGACTCTGTGGATTGGCAAGAGTGTTTGAGATGTCCTTGTTGTTGGATTTAAGGCATACAACTGAGAGGGGGGGGGTGAATCAGTTGTATAAAACTTCTTGTTCTTTCAAACACTTGATTCTTCGTTGTTAGTTAACAGCATATCAATTAATCATCCATGAAAGCATAATACATAAACACAAGAGCAGATAAACATCAACACATTGAACACCAAGATTTTGACGTGGAAAACCCGGTTAAGGGAAAACCCACGGGGTGATTAACCCAAGGATTATTCTCTGTTAGAAGAATAAGAAAAAGAATGGCACTTGCCAATTAGGGCTCACTGCCCGAGCACACTGCTCACAAAGAGGCCCACTGCCTACAAGGAGACACACTGTCTACAAAGTGATAAGAATCACAATCTTGAACTAGAGAATGACATCTCTACCATGTCCGTATCAGTTCCATTTAAGCCCAAAAACCTCTGCTCTGCCTTTCGCACTTCTCTTCGCTATGCCACACTCATCCACACAATACACACTATGAAATGAACTCACAAACCGTTATTTATACAAGACATCAACTTAGGAACAAACATCTAAGTTGGAAAACAACCATAAGAGTATCCGCAAGATGAATAACACATCCGGTCGACCACCACAAGAACATTCGCAGGATGAACAACTCATCCGGTCGGCTAAACAGAGCAAGAACTTCATCCAGAAGAATATCTTCAATTCTGGGCTCTACTATCAATGCGGACCAACAACACAACCTCAACATGATCCAAGAACCTTCACAAGCCTGCCTGAATGACCAGGTATGTCCGCATTTCCTTTACTTACTGAAATCTCTTATCCTCCTTATCTGGAACTTCAAGAACACTGTCTGTCGCCACTGTCATAATGCAGGAGGTACTTCCAGACCTCCAAATTATACACAACTCGAGATGGCACATCACAAGGACATCCCAGAGACTCCTTCCAATCTGCAGATTAGGATTATACAGTTCCAGACCTCACCGGACCTTTTTGTGATCCTCTGTCACCTCTAAATACTTGCCGGAACCGGTTCTACACCGACAGCCACAACTCCTTTAGATCTTCATGCGGACCTCTGAAATCTTAACTAAAGCATCTCAAGACTCATATCTACAAACCCTTTAATCTGCATCCTCCGGTTCGCATCCTATACAGTACATTTGCCTTCTTCTCATCACTGTTCTTTACTGTTCCTGACTGAGGCTAATTTTCTCAATATCCTTAGCACACTGCTCATTGAATCCTTCTTGTCAAAGCAATATGAGTATGTTGACATCAATGACAACACTGGTTTACCTCATACTTGCAACAATCTCCCCCTTTGTCATTGATGGCAACATATGATGTGAAAAACCATCAAGACAAGAAACTTCTCCTTTCTGTCACTTCTCCCCCTATCAGCAACATGTCTTCTCTTCATTTACTGCTCCCCCTTTGATCATCAGCCACTTGTTTTTCACATGTCTTCTCTCCCCCTTTGACATCAATGGCAAAGGGCTCATACTTACAATTCTAATACATCAGAATCATACCAGCTGCTCCCCCTTAGTAGCAGCTCCCCATCATCAATCCGGATCACAAGATGTGACTGTGATATCCACCAGACTGATGCACATCAGTACATCCTAGTTTATCACCGGAGGGGCCATGACCCCTAACTTCTCCCGAAGATATTCAAAAGAGTCCTTGGGAAGAGGTTTAGTAAAGATATCTGCAATCTGATCCTTGGAGGGAACATACTCCAACCTGACTTCTTCCTTGTTCACTTGTTCTCTCAAAAAGTGAAACTTGATAGATATGTGCTTAGTCTTAGAATGTAATATCGGATTCTTGGAAATATTAATTGCACTTGAATTATCATAGAAAATTGTGATAGGCTCCGCATATTCAATTTTAATATCTCTTAGCATCTGCTTCATCCATAGGATTTGAGTGCAACTGCTTGCTGCTGCAATGTATTCTGCTTCAGTTGTAGACAGAGATATTGCATCTTGTTTCTTGCTTAGCCAAGAAACCAATCTCTTCCCCAAAAAGATTGCTCCACCACTGGTGCTCTTTCGATCATCTACATCTCCTGCCCAATCTGCATCTGTGTAAGCATGAAGAGAGAAATCTGGATCTCTAGGGTACCATAGACCATACTCAACTGTTCCTTTCAAGTACCTAAAAATTCTTTTGATTGCCATAACATGAGATTCTCTAGGATCAGCCTGGAATCTTGCCACAAGACCAACAGCCTACATTATATCTGGTCTGGTCTGAGTGAGATACAACAATCCACCAATCATTGATCTATACATTGTCTGATCTGCCTTTGGGGAGTCATCATCTTTGCTCAACTTACATCCGGTTGCCATGGGAGTGTTCATTGGCTTTGCATCTTCCATACCAAATTTCCTCAACAATTCTTTCACATATTTGGTCTGAGAGATGAAGATTCCTTTCTTTGTTTGAGTAATTTGCAGACGCAAGAAGAAATTCATTTCACCAAGCATGGACATTTCAAACTCACTTTTCATCTGATTTGCAAAAGTTTTGCACATACTATCTCTTCCTCCAAAAATGATATCATCCACAAACACTTCAACAATCAAAATATTTTCATGAACAATTTTGAAATATAAGTTACTGTCAGCAGTACCTTTGTTGAATCCAATCTGCACAAGATGCTTATCCAACCTTTCATACCATGCTCTTGGGGCTTGCTTTAGTCCATACAATGCTTTCTTCAACTTGCAGACCATATCATCATTATCAGACAATTGAAATCCATCCGGTTGTTCAATGTAAACTTCTTCTTCCAGATCACCATTTAGGAAAGCAGACTTGACATCCATCTGATATACCTTGAAGTCTTTGAAGGCAGCAAATGCAAGAAATAATCTGACTGCTTCAATTCTTGCCACAGAAGCAAAGGTCTCTTCAAAATCAATTCCTTCTATTTGAGAGTAGCCTTTGCAGACCAATCTAGCTTTGTTTCTAATAACTTCACCAGCTTCATTCAGTTTGTTCCGGAAGACCCATTTGGTTCCAATCACATTCCTGTCTCTAGGTCTGGGAACAAGATCCCAAGTATGATTTTTCTCAATTTGTATTAATTCATCTTTCATTGCTTTAGTCCAGTTTTTATCATTGCAGGCTTCATTTACTGTTTTAGGTTCAATCTTTGAAATCAGACAACATTCATCCTGATTTTGAGCAACATTCCTTCTAGTTTGCACACCTTTGCTTCTGTCACCTATGATCTGATCTTGAGAGTGGTTTAGTGTTACATACCTAGGAATTTTGGGAGTATCCTGCACTGCTGCTTCTTGATCAGGCTCATTCAAACCTATCTCTTCTTCCTGATTTACCGGATCAGGCTGACTCTGTCTTACCGGAGAGGATTGAGTTCCTTGAATCTAAACACCATCTTGGTCATCTTCATCAAATTCATAAAATCTTGAGGGCTTCTCAATTCCTTCATCAACTTTCACATTAGTGCTTTCTATCATCTTCCTCAGTCTCTTATTGTAACACCGGTATGCTTTGCTTTGAGTGGAGTAACCCAAGAAAATTCCTTCATCACTTCTAGCATCAAACTTTCCTAGATCTTCATCTCTTTTGATATAACACTTGCTACCAAATACTCTGAAATATTTCACAGTAGGAGTGATGCCAAACCAGAGTTCGTAGGGGGTCTTACTGGTATTGTTTCTGATTTGAACTCGATTTAGAGTGTAGACTGCAGTGCTGATAGCTTCTTTCTAGAACATCTGAGGAACATTTGCTTCCAACATCATTGTCCTGGCAGCTTCCTGGATGGTCTAGTTCTTTCTTTCAACTACTCCATTCTGCTGTGGAGTCCTAGGAGCAGACAATTGTCTCCTTATACCCTGCTTCTCACAAAAGTCAATGAACTCACCAGATGTAAATTCACCACCTCTATCAGACCTTAGACACTTTAGTTTCAATCCGGTTTGATTCTCTACCATAGCTTTGAAGATTTTGAACTTCTCAAATGCTTCTGATTTTTCTTTTAGAAAGGTAACCCACATCATCCGGGAATGGTCATCAATTAACAACATGAAATATCTATCACCTAGCAGACTCTTGATTCTTGTCAAACCACAGAGATCAGTATGTACTAATTCCAACAATCCGGTAGAAGACTGATCTTTGCTTTTGAAAGAGACTCTGCTTTGTTTACCTAACTGACATTCTTTGCACACACTATTTGTAGGTTTCATCAATTTTGGAAGATCTCTTACAGCCTGAGTATTGCTTATCTTGATGATGTTATCAAAATTTACATGACACATTCTTCTATGCCATAACCAACTCTGATCAATTTAAACAAACAAACAACTTTTATTTGAACCAACCAGATGAAAGATATTACCTTTTGTCTGAGTACCGGATGCAATTTCAGTTCCGGAGCTTGTAAAGATTCTGTATTTTCCATTCTTAAACCGAAGATCATAGCCTTTTTCTACTAACTGACCAACACTGAGAAGATTGTGCTTCAATCCTTCAACATATAGTACATTATCTATTTTGCTCTTTTCATCAAAGGAAATAGTTCCCCTGCCTCTGATTCTGCCAGCAGAATTGTCACCAAACTTTACCATTCCTCCTTCATACCTTTCCAAATTCAAGAACTTATTCTTGTCACTAGTCATATGGTGAGAACATCCACTGTCAATGACCCAATCATCCTTTTCTTCCACTTGAGCAGCCAAAGCTTTTTCAACAACTTTGTGATTGACAGATTCAGAGAGTATTGAATCTTCTTCCTTGATGGCAATAAACACCCACTCATTTCTGGATTTGCTTCCTAGTTCTGATTCATCATCTGTTACTCCTTCATTGTCATCTTCTTCATGAACATAATAGCAATTCTTTTGAAACCTTTGTCTGTTAGTATTAGACCTTGCAGATCTTTCTGGACATCTTGAAGCAAAATGACCAATCTTATTGTAGTTGAAGCACTTAAAGGGTAGTTTTCCTTCATACTTACCAGATCCTCTTGGTAGTCTTTTTGCAATGAGGGCTTCAAGTTGAGCTGTTTCTGCTTCTTCTTCTTCCATGTCTCTTCTTTCTTGATCATACCATGACATCTTCCTTGATGAGTTTTCTCGCAGATCAAATCTCTGTTTGCCTTTCACATAGGTACTGGCTTTGAAAGCAGATTCAGTCTTGGGAGGATCATCTCCAAACTCGGTCATTTCAAATGCAGCTAGTTTGCCAGCCAGTTGTTCTCTTGTGACAGTTGTGTGGGCTCTGAATTCATCAATGGCAGCAACCTTGATTTTGTAGGCAGCAGGAAGGGATCTTAGGATTTTGCAGACAATCTCATTTTCATCTAGAGTTCCACCAGCATTTCTAATTCCACACACTAGTTCATTCACTCTTGGCATAAAAGTAGTGATGTTTTCATCATCCCTCATCTTCAATCTTTCGAATTTCCCTTTCAGACTTTGCAATCTTGCACTTTTGACAAACTCATCTCCTTCATACAGAAGTTCCCATTTAGTCAGGATCTCATATGCAGTTGGTAGGTCAATAACATTTGAGAGATCTGAGTCATTCAATGCGCTTAGAAAAGCTTCCTTGGTCTGCAGATTGTTTTCAGCTTCTGTGATTTCATTCAGAGTTGTCGGACCACCTTGTGGAGGTACATATGGTTTTGAAACCATGGCCAAGTATGCTTTTCCCATACATTCCAGGTGACATTTCATGCGACCCTTCCAGAGAGTAAAATTGGTTCCATCGAACTTCGGACTATCCTTTTTGTATGACGACATCCTAGATCTCCTCAAGTGGTTAAGCTTCTTTTAGAGGAACTTGGCTCTAATACCAATTGTTGGATTTAAGGCATACAACTAAGAGGGGGGGGCGAATCAGTTGTATAAAACTTCTTGTTCTTTCAAACACTTGATTCTTCGTTGTTAGTTAACAGCATATCAATTAATCATCCATGAAAGCATAATACATAAACACAAGAGCAGATAAACATCAACACATTGAACACCAAGATTTTGACGTGGAAAACCTGGTTAAGGGAAAAACCACAGGGTGATTAACCCAAGGATTATTCTCTATTAGAAGAATAAGAAAAAGAATGGCACTTGCCAATTAGGGCTCACTGCCCGAGCACACTGCTCACAAAGAGGCCCACTGCCTACAAGGAGACACACTGTCTACAAAGTGATAAGAATCACAATCTTGAACTGGAGAATGACATCTCTACCATGTCCGGATTAGTTCCATTTAAGCCCAAAAACCTCTGCTCTGCCTTTCGCACTTCTCTTCGCTATGCCACACTCATCCACACAATACACACTACGAAATGAACTCACAAACCGTTATTTATACAAGACATCGACTTAGGAACAAACATCTAAGTCGGCAAACAACTATAAGAGTATCCGCAAGATGAATAACACATCCGGTCGGCCACCACAAGAACATTCGCAGGATGAACAACTCATCCGGTCGGCTAAACAGAGCAAGAACTTCATCCGGAAGAATATCTTCAATTCCAGGCTCTACTATCAATGCGGACCAACAACACAACCTCAACATGATCTAAGAGCCTTCACAAGCCTGCCTGAATGACCAGGTACGTCCGCATTTCCTTTACTTACTGAAATCTCTTATCCTCCTTATCCGGAACTTCAAGAACACTGTCTGTTGCCACTGTCATAATGCAGGAGGTACTTCCGGACCTCCAAATTATACACAACTTGAGATGGCACATCACAAGGACATCCCAAAGACTCCTTCCAATCTGCAGATTAGGATTATACAGTTCCAGACCTCACCAGACCTTTTTGTGATCCTCTGTCACCTCTGAATACTTGCCAGAACCAGTTCTACACCGACAGCCACAACTCCTTCAGATCTTCATGCGGACCTCTAAAATCTTAACTGAAGCATCTCAAGACTCATATCTACAAACCCTTTAATCCGCATCCTATACAGTACATTTGCCTTCTTCTCATCACTGTTCTTTACTGTTCCTGACTGAGGCTAATTTTCTCAATATCCTCAGCACACTGCTCATTGAATCCTTCTTGTCAAAGCACTATGAGTATGTTGACATCAATGACAACACTGGTTTACCTCATACTTGCAACACTTGTAATGTGTCATCTCAGTTTGTACAAAGTTTGGAGGTCCGGAAGAACCTGTTTTAGTTTGACTGTTGCGACAGACTGTGTTCTTGAAGTTTTGAATGAAGAGGAGAAGAGATTCTAGTAAGTAGAGAAAGTGCGGATGTACTTGGTCACTCAAGCAAGCTTGTGAAGGTTCTTGGATCATTTTGAGGTTGTGTTGTCGGTCTGCATCAGTGTTAGAGCCCAGAATTGAAGATATTCTTCTAGATGAAGATATTCTTGTTTAGACTGGCTAACCAGATGAGTTATTCATCTTACGAATGTTCTTGTGGATGATTGCCGACTTAGATGATTGTTGCTAAGTCGATGCCTTGTATAAATAAAGGTTTGTGAGTTCATTTCAAAGTGTGTGTGGAGCGGATGAGTGTGGCATAACGAAAGAGCAAAGGGTAGAGTAGAAGTATCTTGGGCTTAAATGGAACTGATCCAGACATAGTAAAGATGTCAATCTCCAGTTCAAGTTTGTGATTCTTATCACTTTGTAGACAGTGTGTCTTTTGTAGGCAGTGTGCCTCCTTGTGAGCAGTGTGCTCAGGCAGTGAGCCCTAATTAGCATGTGCCATTCATTTTTCTTATTCTTCTAATAGAGAATAATCCTTGGGTTAATCACCCCATGGTTTTTCCCTTAGCCAGGTTTTCCATGTCAAAATCTTGGTGTCCAATGTGTTGATGTTTATCTGCTCCTATGTTTATGCATTATGCTTTCATGAATGGTTAACTGATATGCTATTAACTAACAAAGAAGAATCAAGTGTTTGAAGTAGAAGCAAGTTTTTGTACAACTGATTCACCCCCCCTCTCATTTGTGTGCCCTAGATCTAACAAACCTTTTCTATCCTGATTTCTGCTTCTACAGAATTTGGCAATATGACCGGATCTATTACAATTGTAACATACAACATTTCTTTGCTTATTTGATTGATATCCTCTTGATCTGCATTGATTAGCCATATGTCCCATTCTATTGCATGCAAAGCATCTACCATTGAATGAATTGTTTATTTGCATGTTTCTGCATTCATGAGATTTGTGACCATACCTTTTGCAATTAAAACATTGTCTGGAGAAGGATGGATTATTCTGATTCATTCTTCTCCTGTACTGAGTTGCTTTATGACTGAAATTGTTACAATTGAAGCAATATCCATTGAAGGATGGATATCTTTGGGCATTTGGTTGCCTTACTGGAGGTCTTCTAGGCCTGTTTCTTTGATTTCCTGATCCAAATTTCTTCTGATCGGATCTAGACCTTTCACCTTTCTCATATCCCAAGCCACACTTATCATCTACCCTCTTTTGGCTTTCAAGAAGAACTTCAAGTTGAGCTGAGTTTATCTTGAGTTTTTCTCTGTATTTATTTGTAGTTTGAAGATCTTGTTTAAGAGTGTCTATCTGATTCTCAAGTTGTTCTTCATTGTCTCTAGCTTCTTCAAGATTAGATTCAAGATGCCTGATTATTTTGTCCATTTTGTGGTAGTCCTTTATTTTCTCCTTGAGGGATTGTTTTTGATTATCTTCAGTCTTTCTTTTCTCTTCAATTTCTTGGGTGAATCTCATAACCCCTGATTCCATTTCATGCCAAACGATAATGACTTCTTTTGACAGCTTCTCACATAGCTTATTTTTCTCATTCAGATCTTCATTAGTATGATTGACTTCTCTCTGATTGGCTAATTTTTGAAGTAGTTCCTTTCTCTTTTTCATAGAGACACTAAGTTTTTCTTTTAGCTCACTTATGAATTCGTCAACTTGTTTGAGTCTTTCTCTCAAATTATTGACTTCAGAGTGGGATTGTTCAAGATCATCGAAGGTAGACTAAAGTTGTTCCTTCATACCATATGCATCTATTGAGATTCCCAGATCTTCCTCAAGTTGTTAGGCTTTGTTTAGAGGAAACTTGCTTTGATACCAATTGTTGAAAACAAGGCAGATAACTAAGAGGGGGGGTGAATCAGTTATCTCAAAATTTCCTTAATTTTCTTTTCTTTCGTTATCTCCATATTTAGTGTTATATCAAAACATGAAAGCATATGTACTCATAAGAATAGAAATAAAATCAACACACATAACACAAGGATTTTAATGTGGAAATCTTGTTAAGGGAAAAACTATGGGGTGACTAACCCAAGATTGTATTCTCTGTTAAAATAATAAAGGAGTACAAAATGGCACTTGCCAATTAGGGCTCACTGCCTGAGCACACTGCTCACAAGAGGCACACTGCCTATAAGAGACTCACTATCTACAGAACTTACAAAAGATAATCAAGTGTTTGAACTGATGAGAAGCATCTACAAATGCAAGAGTATAGTTTTGGTTAGGCACAATATACTAATCTGACGCACTTCATTCTTCCTCTATCCAATGTTGTTATTCAGTCACATACCAGACTTGAATTGCTGTTCTCACACTTATCCCTACTTTTCTTCACACCTTATTTATTCACATCTTCAACACACACTTCTACATACTGGAATCCATCTGGTATATATATCCACATCAAGGATTTTCATCAACTTTCTAGTCGGCAACAAGAACACTCAAGATATTTGCAAGTTATTGATCTATCGGTCGAATCCATGCATGATTTGTGATGCGTATCAAAATCTTAAGCATAGAAGTCACATTAATCATGTCGGCCAACAATGTATAATCCCACAAATTTCTTGATCAACACCTTTTACTCTTCCGGATTGAAGTCTGATACTTCGTCGGTTAGTTCTTCCTTTGTCTACTCTGCCTAACTGGAACCCAACACTCAGATGCTCATATCTTTTTCATGCTTTATCACCAGAGGCTAAATCTCTGGAGTATAATAGTAATGATACCCCTCTTGACTTCTCCAAGTCTGTAACTTACTAAGTTACACCATCTAAGAGATTAGGACCTGATTGTCGGACCTTGTTACATACTCTGTTCCTATTTACCAGACCAAAACAATCTTCAATTTGTCTTTTGGTATAGGCATATTATGTACTGCGGATGTGTGGGATAGACTTTGTTGCCATTAATGACAACACTTATGAAGCCACAGAGTGTCTCTTACCAACACATATATGGGACAACACACATGCAAGACACGCAAAGCCTCCCAAAATGTAGGATGCACTCATCGCGCAAGTCTTTAGACTGCATATGGGGCAACAAACATGCCACACAAAGCAAGCACACCAAAAAAAACACTTTGAAGACAGAGAAAACATAGTAGACAAGCGATGGAGTGTCCCTATTTCTAGGTTTAACACCATCTAAAGCACATTACAAGCACACACCAATGATTGGGCTTCACCACAACAATCACTGAAGACACGCTTAAGGGTTGAGTTAGTCACAGAACTTCTCGCCTCTATAGAGGACTTTTGAAAATGCAACCCCACCCGCATCACAGAGATGCATTATAGTGAAAAGGAAGCATGACATACAACCCCACCCGCATCACAGAGATGCCTTATGGTTAAAAGGAGGTATGAGCTCAAAAGTATACAACCCCACCCATATCACAGAGATGCCTTACGGTGAAAAGGAGCTACACGAAATAGATTTCAAGATTTCAAGATTGTTCAAACACACTTTACTAGCATCTAGAACAGACAACTTACCTTATATATGCCCCTACCTTAAGGTGGTTGATATCATGCATCGATATCAAGTACGTTAAGGTAGGAAGAAAACACACAAGGGAACACAGACTTTCACAAATCCCATGCCCCCTGGAGGTGACATGTATGTTATGATCACCAAATGTTTGCACAAACACATCCATGCAAGAAACATGTTAGTGTCCACATAAAAACAACATCAATGCATATGAAAATCTAAGGTATGCAATATTCGAGATAGACAAAGTGCACAGAGTAGCAGTATTGTTATGATTTGTAAATGAGATAGAACACCATCAAAATCACTTCGTGGAAAGCATGAGTGCTTCCACTAGCCAAGTGTTGGATAAGATATACAACCCCATCGTCATATTAGGAACTAAGTCCAATTTTTTATTTCTCGTGAAAGGGACGCTAGGTCTGCATCAGTATAAATGTTTTTCGTCATCCGCCCGCTAGATAGAAACACTAGAGGAAGGGAAACAATAAATAAGAGAGGAGAAACAAGTGTCTTAGGGACAATCATGTAGGAGGGTACCCCCAGGTCACCAACCGCAACGCTATGTCCACAAGACACAACACACAACAATGAAATCAAAGAGAGGCAATATAGAAGAATGATGATACAAATAGAAGAAGGTCACAACAAAGATGGTCTCCTAATATCCCAGACCTTACGAGAGAATCAAGGGTCATCCCAGGAGGCCTAAACAACACATAACACATCACAGGGGAAGCACATCATGAGAGGGATAAAGGGTTAGAGATACTTATTCGTAACACCATCGTTAAAAACATACATATCTAGGATACCGCTCATGTTGATTTAGTCTTGTTGATATTGTATTAATATTAAGTTTAGGATGACAAGAGACTTTCTTTTCTTTAAAATGATTATATCCAATGCCGTTTGAGTAATGTGTTGAAGTGGATTCTATAGGTACTCAAATCCCTTGTTGATTTACACCACATCCATTACCTACATATTCACAATTGTTATAAAAGATTTTAAATCATTGACCATAAAGGGATTTCATTTTCTTAGAAGATGGTGAAGCCTCATAGGTCTCGTAATTTGTGGTATAAGTGAGATTATTGTTTTTTATTTTCAAGCAAGGGGACTTTAGGTTTCTTAAATGCTTCAAAAGATTACTTAGGTGAGATTGATGCTATTTTTGATGTGTCAAGGCTATTAATTTTATATTCCCCTATACTGTAAGGATTAGAATATAATGGGCCACAATCATCACCAAAGAGTGCATTCAATGCTCTAGAGTCTTGCATAACATTAGCTGTGGCAAGAGGTATGGATAGATCATTTCACAAATTGTTTAAGCTCATATGATTGTAAACTAGTTTTTGTGTTTCAATATGTAAACAACTATTTGGTTTAGGATCGGTGTGAATAGTATGAAGTTTACCGTTGACTATAAATTTAATTGAACGATGTAAAGTAGAAGGAACTGTCAGTTGTGCCTTTGCTAAATCCTAGCTTTAGCAGATACTTATCTAATCTTGCATACCAGACTCTTGGGGCTTGTTTAAGTCCATACAAAGCTTTTCTCAATCTGCAAACCATATCTTCTTGATCAAACAACTAGAATCCTTTCGGATGCTCAATGTAGACTTCTTTCTCTAGGTCTCCATTCAGGAATGTTGACTTGACATCCATCTGGTAAACTTTGAAATCCTCGAAAGTAGAAAATGCAAGAAATAATCTGACTGCTTCAATTCTTGCCACCAGAGCAAATGTTTCTTCAAAATCAATTCCCTCTACTTGAGAATATCCTTTGCATACTAATCTTTCTTTGTTTCTCACAACTTCACCATCTTCATGCAGTTTATTCTGAAACACCCATTTGGTTCTAATTACATTTTTATTTTCTGGTCTAGGAACAAGATCCCAAGTATGATTCTTTTCAATTTGCATTAGTTCTTCTTCCATTGCTTTTATCCAATTTTCATCATTACAAGCTTCATTCACTATTTTTGGTTCAATATTTGAAATCAAACAATACTCTACTTGATCTTCAGTAATTCTTCTTCTAGTTTGAACACCTTTGTTCTTGTCTCCTATGAGTTGATCTTTAGAATAATTCAACTTTACATACCTGGGGGTTTTGGGGGTTTCTTGAACTTCTGATACTTGAGCTCCTTCCTCAACATCTACACTAACTTCTTAAGTCACTAGATTTTCCAGATCAATCTGGATCTAAGTTGGGGTTTGAATTTACTTTCCTTAACTTTGACTTTCATCTTGATCATCTGAATCATATGCACAAGGCCTGGAAGGTCTTTATTTTCTTTCATCAACCTTGACATTAGCACTTTTAGCAATCTTTTTCAATCTCTTGTTGAAGCATCGGTATGCCTTGCTTTGAGTAGAGTAACCCAGAAATATTCCTTCATCACTTATTGCATCAAACTTGCCTAGATCCTCATCTCTTTTGATATAGCATTTACTACTAAAAACTCTGAAATATTTCATAGTATGAGGATGACTAAACCATAGTTCATAAGGTGCCTTACCAGAATTACCTTTGATCTACACCTGGTTAAGAGTGTAGACAACAGTACTCACAACTTCTCTCCAATACACTTGTGGAACATTTGCTTCTATCATCATGGTCCTAGCAGCTTCTTGAATGGTCTGGTTCTTTCTTTCCACAACTCCATTCTACTAAGGAGTCTAGGAGCAGATAATTGTCTTTTTATTCCATGATTTTCAAAGAATGTATCAAACTCACCAGAGGTAAACTCTCCATCTCTGTCAGATCTCAGACACTTTATCTTCACACCAATCTCATTCTCCACCATAACCTTGAACACCTTGAATTTGTCAAGAGCTTCTAATTTTTCTTTCAAGAATGTTACCCACATCATTGCAGAGCAGTGCAAACCAATTTCCTTTCACTCTGTCTCTTCTGAACACTGTGAAACCTAGTTCTACTCAGATGGCCACAACTTCTTCAAATCTTGACTGGAGCTACTTCAGACAATCCTCTAAACAATCATATGGTCCGTTTACTTTGATCTTCATTTCTCTGGAAATATAGAGCAATCTACTTCACTGATCTGCACTGTTTCCCCTATTTCTCATAAAAGGATATGTTGACATCAATGTCAACACATCATAGGCACATATTTGCAACAATCTCCTCCTTTGTCATTGATGGAAATATATGATGTGAAAAACTAAGACCATCAAGACAAGGATTTCTCCCCCTTTCTCTTATCACTTTTGTAACCACTTCCTTCACTGCTCTCCCTTTCATCAGCAACTAGTTTTTCACATGACTTCTCTCCCCCTTTGACATCAATAGCAAAGGGCACATATTTGCAATCTTTTCTCCCCCTTTTCATTTCAGACTAATCTCCAAAATTTGCATACTAACTACTCCCCTTGATTAGTATCTCCTTAACATCAATCCAGATCACAAGCTGTGACTGTGAATTCCACTAGACTGATGTACACTAGTGCATCTTAGTTCTGAACAGGAGGGGTAATAACCCCTAACTTCCTTCTGAGGTACTCAAAAGTATCCTTAGGTAGAGGCTTGGTGAATATATCTACAATCTGATCCTTTGAAGAAACAAACTCCATTCTAACTTCATTCTCACTTACCTTCTCTCTCAAGAAGTGAAACTTGATGGATATGTGCTTTGTCTTTGAATGCAACATCAGATTCTTTGAGATGTTTATTGCACTTGAATTAGCATAGAAGATTGTAATAGGCTCTTCAAACACAATTCTGAAATCCTTCAAAATTTGCTTCATACATAAGACTTGAGTACAATTGCTCTCTACTGTTATATACTCTGCCTCTGCAGTAGACAGAGATATTGCCTCCTTCTTTTTGCTCAACCAAGAAACCAATCTCCTTCCTAAGAAGAATGCACCACCACTAGTACTTTTCTTGTCATCCACATCTCCTGTCTAATCAGCATCTGTATATGCATGAAGAGTGAAGTCATTATCCTTTGGATACCATAAGCCATAATTAGATGTTCCCTTTAGATATCTAAAAATTCTTTTGACTGCTACAACATGGGATTCCATAGGATCAACTTGAAATCTAGCAACAAGTCCAATTGCATTCATAATGTCAGGTCTGGTTTGAGTCAAGTAAAGCAGTCCTCCAATAATTGATCTATACCTTTTCTGATCTATCTTCGGTGAATCATCATCTTTACTCAACTTGTATCTGGTTACCATGGGAGTACTTACTAGTTTTGAGTCCTCCATTCCAAACTTTTTCAACAATTCTCTCACATACTTAGATTGAGATATGAAGATACCTTTATCTAATTGAGTGATTTGCAGACCTAAGAAGAAACTCATTTCACCAAACATGGACATCTCAAATTCACTTGGCATCTGAATAACAAATTTCTTACACATGCTTCCATTTCCACCAAAAATGATATCATCAACAAACAAGATGTGCTCATGATTAATCTTGAAATAAAGATTACTGTCAGTTGTGCCTTTGCTAAATCCTAGCTTTAGCAGATACTTATCTAATCTTGCATCCCAGGCTCTTGGGGCTTGCTTTAGTCCATACAAAGCTTTTCTCAATCTGCAGACAATATCTTCTTGATCAGACAATCGAACTCCTTCTGGTTGCTCAATGTAGACTTCTTCCTCTAGCTCTCCATTCAGGAATGCTTACTTGACATCCATCTGGTAAAATTTGAAATCTTTGAAAGCAACAAATGCAAGAAATAATCTGACTACTTCAATTTTTGCCACTAGAGAAAATGCTTTTTCAAAATCAATTCCCTCTACTTGAGAATATCCTTTACATACCAATCTTGCTTTGTTTCTCACTTCACCATCTTCATTTAGTTTATTCTGAAAGACCCACTTGGTTCCAATTACATTTTTGTTTTCTAGTCTAGGAACGAGATCCTAGGTATGATTCTTTTCAATTTGTATTAATTCTTCTTCAATTGCTTTTACCCAGTTTTCATCATTACAAGTTTCATTCACTATTTTTGGTTCAATCTTTGAAATCAAACAATACTCTACTTGATCTTCAACAATTCTTCTTCTAGTTTGAACACATTTATTCTTGTCTCCTATGATTTGATCTTCAGAATGATTCAACCTTACATACCTGGGGGTTTTGGTGGTTTCTTGAATTTATGATTCTTGAGCTCGTTCCTCAACATCTGCACTAACTTTTGGAGTCACTGGATTTTCTGGATCAATCTGGATCTGAGTCTAGGTTTGAATTTGCTTTCCTTGACTTTGACTTTCATCTTGATCATCTGAATCATATCCACAAGGCCTGGAAGGTCTTTGTTTGCTTTCCTCAACCTTGACATTAGCACTTTCAACAATCTTTTTCAATCTCTTGTTGAAGCATTGGTATGCCTTGCTTTGAGTAGAGTAACCCAGAAATATTCCTTCATCACTTCTTGCATCAAACTTTCCTAGATCCTCATCTCTTTTGATATAGCATTTACTACCAAAAAATCTGAAATATTGCACAGTAGGAAGATGACCAAACCATAGTTCATAAGGTGTCTTACCAAAATTGCCTTTGATCTACACCTGGTTAAGAGTGTAGACAATAGTACTGACAACTTCTCTCCAATATACTTGTGGAACATTTGCTTCCATCATCATGGTCCTAGAAGCTTCTTGAATGGTCTGGTTCTTTCTTTCCACAAATCCATTCTGCTGAGGAGTCCTAGGAGCAGATAACTATCTTTTTATTCCATGTTTTTCACAGAATGTATCAAACTCACCGGAGCTAAACTGTCCTCTATCAGATCTCAAACATTTTATCTTCACACCAATCTCATTCTCCACCATAACCTTGAACACCTTGAATTTGTCAAGAGATTTTGATTTCTCTTTCAAGAATGTTACCCACATCATTGCAGAGCAATCCAGACCAATTTCCTATCACTCTGTCTCTTCTGAACACTGCAAAACCTGGTTCTACTCAAATGGCCACAGCTTCTTCAAATCTTCATGCAGACCTCTCAAATCTTGACTGGAGCTACTTCAAACAATCCTCTAAACAACCATATGGTCTGCGTACTTTGATCTTCATTCCTCTAGAAATGCAGAGCAATTTACTTCACTAATCTGCACTATTTCCCCTATTTCTGATAAAAGGAGATGTTGACATCAATGACAACACATCATAGGCACATATGAACACAAAGAACATAATATTGTTGCAACACAAAGAACATAAGAACAAGCTAAATGAAAAGTTCTTTCCAGTCATCCTTAAGCATCTTGATTAGCTCCTCCTTATTCTCATTCATAGCCTCAACATTAGCGGTATGATCCTCCTGTAGAACAAAAAAGGTAGAGGCAGCCCTGTGAAAGACCTTCATGCAAACTTTCGTTAGTACCTTGACTTTACCTTCTATAATAGAAAAATGAGACTTAATATTAGCTAGCTCCTATGCAAGCTTCCTATTCAAGTCATCCTCTCTGGTACTCATAACCTCCTTATTAGGTGTCTCAAAGATATTCAACATCATTGGGCTCAGAATCATAAAACGAATTATTCATGGATTTAAAGTGATTTGTTCCTTCCTGTTCTTGCACCAGGGTGTTCTTGAATTCTTTTATTTCTATCTCAAATTCAGGGTCATCATGGTTGGAAGTTGAGGAATAATCAATGATCTTTATCACCTGGGGTTTCCCACCTGCTAGCCTAGAAGACATTCTAATGCTCGGTCTTCTCTCAGAACCATCTTTACCTACAACCTTCCCCTTGTCATCAACCATCTCGTCCATTTTTTGCTTCTGAGTAGTATCTAGTTTCTTCACAGTCTCCCATTCCTCAACTCTCAAACCCTCATAACCCTTTCTAGTTTTCTTTTTTCCCTTTTTGGCAGGGCCAGGTTACTGGTTTTTTCATTTTTTACTACTTTGATAAGCGGGGTTAATTTTTAGACCACAAAGGGCCTCAACCATTTCTTCATAGGAATGACCATGGGACTCCTCTGCCCCACTAGAAACTGAAATTGCTAGGGTTTGACTAGATTGTTGGGCCCTAGGGGAAGAGACATCCTTCAATTTGAGGTGGCTAGAATAGGGAATAGCTGGGAGGTCCACAGGATTGTGAGGGTCAAAGTTGGCGAGGAGCAAGGCTTTAGATTTAGAGTGACTACCAAATTTCACACTGAGAGGGACATTGTCTTACGAATCTTCATTGTCATTATCCTTGACAAGACAAGCCTTAGGGGCTTAACAGGGCACAGAGCAAGGTGATAATGGTAAAGTTGGAAAGTAAAACCCTAGTGTAGGGGAATGGCCACCACCATCAGGTTGCCCTCACAAGTTTTCTTGGTATGTTTAATAGAAGATTCCAAGCTATAAAGCAAGTAAAAGGGGAAATTCGCAAGCATTTTGTTCCTAAAATGATTCATTAATGTGAAGTGATAATGATAAAAATACTTATACCGACCTTCCAGGGTAAAAAATTTCATTATGAGGTAACATACTCAGTCCCAGGGATTAACCAAACTCTCACGTTCAAAGCCACCTTGAAGCCTAACTTGTTTCTCACCATCCCTGTAGAAATGCTTCAACCCTTCCGAGTCTTGAACTTTTGTTTGTATAGAGTTCTTACTCTAAATTTTGTAGCATCAATTAGCAGTGGCAGTATAGTTTTACTACCGGCTTGGTAATCTCTATTTGTGTTGCAAGTATAGCTACGCAGAAATGTGCCAGGTGTCAGCATGGTGGGGTTTTGAAGAAGTGGAAGAAATGATTCTTCCTAAAATATGTGGGGATTTGACATGTGGCAAGGCATTTAAGAGGTAGCAAGATCAATTTCTAAGTAGTGGCAGAGTGTGCCAATTGTCCTCTTCTCAGTCTGCAGTACTCAAGAGTCACAGGGATGTGCCACGTATCTTGGGCCCGTATTCTTCCTTTGTGTTCATAAAGTTTCTAAGTGAAGCAGAAAGTGCCAAGTGTCACTACAATGGGAACTCAAGGAAAATTTTTTAGAAAAGATAGCGAAAAGAAGCACCAATCTGTTATGTGTCCTTTTTCCAAATGGAGCAGAGTCTGCCATGTGTCCCTTTCCTTAAATAGTTTCAAGAAGTGTCAGAGTGCAACATAGTGGGCCTAGGATATTAAAAGATAGTTTCTAAGTGAAGAAGACAGTGCCAAGTGTCATGACTATAGGCGTTTGAAGAATAGAAACAAAAAGAGACTTTAAAAGGAGCACCAACCTATTGTGTCCCAGTTTTGAAACTCATAGGTGTTGCCACATGTTTTGATCATTAGTTAAGATTAAAGCAGGAAATAGAGGAGGTTGGATGCACCAAGTGTCAGTATGGTGCGCGTTCTCACCATGTTATAAAAGGAACCAAGCCCAATGAGTGTAGAAGCACCACATAGCAACTTTGAAATTTCTATGAAGCTAGCGAAAGAGGCCATCTATCCCAATAGAACTAGTAGTGTCAAGGTTGTTTTAGTGACATTTAACCACTCAGAATGAGAGGATGGTGCATATGCAGATTCAGAAAGATTTCCTACACTTGACTTACTCGAGTGTAGTTGTAGGCGGTTAAGAATCCTAATAGCCAGAAGTGTCTCAAGCCCCATTTTTCTTCTATAAATAGGGAATTTTGTAACCAATAGGGATATACAGAGATAAGTGTAGACAAAAAGGAGATATAATATAAGAGATTTTTGTAGTGTGAGTAGAATATATCATTCTACCTTCATAGTTGTTTCAAGAAGAAAGCATCATAGATCTATGCATATTTTTGTGCCTCATGTATTTTGCTGAATCTATTAATGAAAGAAGATTCTGTTTTGTGCTATTTGGTGATATTTTTTCTGTGTCTTTATTGCAATTTCTCTAAGTTTAGCCTTTGGCTTTAAATCTATTCATAATCTGTTTATATAGTCCATGCTCATTGCTCTTTAATATAGTAGAAATCATAAAGATTTAGTCATTGTGCTAATTGTTGAAATAAATATAAGTTTGGCACATCACCTTAGAAGTTATTTCATATTGTATCTGTAATCTTGTTTCTTCTTCCCTTTCCAAAACCCCATTAGAAATAGAAGAGCCAACTTCTATAAAATCTGGAAGTCATTCTGAGAGTCATCCTACGTTCTCATAATTTCCCATGTTGGTGCTAGAACTTGCATAATTTTATACATCAACAATTTTTGGCACACCTAGTGGGACCTTTTCTAGATTCTTAATCAGAATCGTATGAGCCAGAGATTAGGAAGGAGTCAAATCTATAGACCAACTACTAGAGCCCAATCAACTACTGATCCTAGAATCTTGTTGCCACCTTTTTCAGCCACTCCAAGAAGAAGGGTAAATCAATCATGCAGAGTGCCAGGAATAGCTATGGCAGCACCTACTCCTCATAATCTTCAATGGAACTTTGTGAATTGGAACAATAGCAGTCCCCTTTTTCTCCCAACACCACCGGATACCTGGGATCCAATTCCTGCTAATGATTTGAAAGTATTACCCAAGTTTAGTGAGAAGAGTCCAAGACTCTAGGAGAACACCTCCAAGATGTGTCAGATGTGTGTACTGTGCATGTCATCACATAACAAAATGTTGCTATCAGATTGTTGGTAGCTTCTTTCAAGGGAAAAGCTCTAGATTGGTATAGGTCCTTGGCCTCAAGTTCAATATCTACTTGGAATTAGTTCAGAGATGCATTCTTTGCAAGATTTAGTGAGAAGGGTGATAGATCATCTCTGTTACAACAACTGATCACCATAAAGAGAGTGCCCCAAGAAGCCATAATGGATTTCAACACTAGGTTTCAAAAGACTTGGGATAGAATCCCTGTGACAGCTAGGCCATCAGCAAGTATGGCAATTGTTTTTATCTTAAGACTTTTAATTTTGATATCTCAATAATGATTCAGTCCTTAGGAGAATAGACCCTACAAGAAGCATATGAATTAGCTGTAAGAGCCAAAAACAACCTAATAGATGTTGGGAAACTACCTCCAAGGCCTCCCATACCTATGTTCCTAGAGATTTCTATTCCCTTGCCACAAGAAGCTCCTAAGCCTCCATCAGTTCCTATGTCTATGTACACTTTTACATCACCTCAGCAACCCACTACATCAACACCTCCTGCTCCTCCATCTGAAATGGATTGTGAGGACCACCCTTTTTACTTCTATTCTTGTGACTATTTACATTACTGTTATTGATACTTTTTATATGTGTGGGATAGTAGTTCCCAGAATTGTCAAACTATTAAACTTTATTTTGATAACGGAAAAACTAATTGGGTGATGTTTGGATAAGTTTACATTTCAGAAAAGTTAATTAGGTGATGATGGAAAATTGTAATATAATTTCATTTATGCTATTTAGAACTATGTCATGATAATGCATGTTTTTAAGTTGCTTTGGCTATGATGATTATATGTGAAACTGATCTTGCAATTTAGTGTGCAGGAATTTACTAATCAAACCATAGATTTCGGAGATCATTCCGCACCTTGTTATTGTTATTCCCTGTTAAGCTGATCTGGTTCCACGAGGAACCAAGATCACTCTATGTTTGATGTTGTGTTGTAATGTGGTCTTTCATAAGGTCGAATGGGTTGGTCTACCATCTTGTAACACTGACTTATGATTTGTGTTGTAAAAAGATTGAATTTGAATTTCTTTTCTTTTATTTAAATTCTTGAGGCCTTTTCTTGTATTTTAACATGACCCTAGGTGTCCTGAGTAGGTTAAAGTTGACCCTGGGTTATACCCCATGGGTCCAGGGCCCCATTTGGCATGGGTAACCCTTGAATAACCTCCATAAGGTCATCTTAACCTCACCCTGAAGTTAGGTGGCGAAAATTGGAGGTATGGGGGGGACATGATGGGTTGTACCAACACCCAACCCATCCCTCTTCAATTCCCAAGGTAAGAGATGACTACAAACCCATCCATTATAGAGGGATTGACTTGAAGTCACCCTCACCATTGGTGAGATTCCCCATGAGTTGTGGGGTCATCCATGATGAAGGAAGGAAGAAGAGGCATGGGTCACCTGTCTTTTCCTCCTTTAACTCCTTTTATTTCTCCCATGCGTAAGAGAAATGACATGAGGAGAGGGATAAGGAGTACTCTAGGGATGGGTGAGTGACATAAGCCAACACTCATCCCTTGGGACAGAATAGTGGTTGTGGGAAGAGTGAGGAGGTGACAAGTGTCACCTCCCCATTCCTCAAAACTGAAAGGAATTGGGTTATTTGAATTCCATTTTTGGATGGGAAGGGAGTTAGTTGAATTTTGGGAGAATTTTATTTTTATTGCCAAAATAAGAAAGTTAGCTTTTGGGGAGAGGGAAAGGAAGAGGGAGTTGGTGGCTAAGGTTGGAGAAAATCTCAGTGGAGCTCTACAACAGCTTCATCCTTGAAGGGCTTTGTAAGGTTGGTTTGGTTTTACCTTTCTTTCGTATATCTGAATGTTGTATGAAAAGTGTGTGAAAGATGTTTATTTGTTTGTGTTTTAGATTTGTTTCTGTGGGATCTGTTGTCGGGTTGTTAACAGAGCTTCTCCCACTTGGGAAAATGCTCATCAAGTTTGGGGTAGGGGAGGAGTGATCCTCCTTGGGTGCATACTTGGTTTCTTCTTTTGGGATGTTGAAAGCCTTGAGGGCATGTATTTGTGACTGGATCTTTGACTTGAGAGTCAAATACAGAATTCCTTGGAAAATTTTGTGATCAAACTTGGTTTGAGGCCAAGAGAAATTGTGTTGGTTATATTATCTGAAAGGGTGACACTCTGGAGTCGAGTGTGTCCACTCTCCTACCCCTTAAGAAGCTCACTGTAGTTGAGCTTTCATGTTGTATAAATTACCCACGGGTGTTTGTGTGTTTTGGGTTTGTTGTTGTTCCCTGTTGTGAAGTGGATTGCTTGAGTTACCTAGGTGTGAGTATGACCTCCCTAGCTCGGGGGTGACCCTCTTGCGGGTCTATGGTAGGAAGGAGAGCTAGATGAGTGGTGTTTTCTTCTTTGTTTGTCTTTGATACGCAGGTTCCCTCTTGAAGCTTATGGTTGGAATTGGAGGAGTGTTGTATTTAGGGAGAAAGAACTTCATCTTTGCTATAAGAAGAGTTTGGTTCATTGATCTACATCTTGTTTAAGTTCATTTTGGAGGGATTCTCATCTTCTGCAGTTGTATAAATTATTGTTTGGGAAAAGAGAGAAATTCTTCCCTTTAGTGGTGTTTATTAGTTATGAGTTTTGACAGTTATGTATACTTGGAGTATCTGTTGTTGAGTAGTGAAATTGTATGTTGATCTTGACAAGAGTGTTAAAGTTTAACTATAGTATTGTTTGAAGGTGTTTGGAGGAAATTATGAATTTTACTAACTTTTAGATATTGTAGTTGTAATCAGTTGTGAGCCAATGCAATTGTAATGATTCTTTCCTTTCTCTATTTGAAGCTAATATGTATTAAATTGAAATTAGCAAATGGAAATTAAGGAAAGAAAAATATATATATATTTATGTATATATATATATATATATATATATATATATATATATATATATATTATAATCGATTTTATTAAACTCCTCGTTTAACATTAATTGTATGAAGTCTAATTTCTGTATTTGCTTATATATTTCTTAAGTAGATTGTAAATGGCAGTTTAAGTCATTTCTTACATTTAAAATTTTCAATTCTTAAAGAAATGGTAATTGTAAATCGCATGTTGAAAGAATTATAATTTGTTCTCTGTATTTGTAATGTGCAATTATTATATGAATTTGTGAGTACCAGATAAATTAGCTTTAATTGTATTTAATTTTTCTTCGTTTCTTATTTCTCTGTAGTTACGAGATTGAAATAAATTTATAAATAGGATTGTGGATGGTGGTTAAACAGAGTTATAGTTAATTGCCATATTATTCTACTTCTCTGTATTTATCTTTATTATTTTAATATTCTGTATTTGAGCTTTATTACTTTAATTCTCTATATTTATTTTCTTTGTGAAAGAAATAATTCTGAGAATAATAGTTTAATTCTTTGTAATTTAGCTTATTATTCTAACTTTCTATATTTTTAATTCCTCTGAAGAAGACTTAAGTCTGAGAATATATATATATATATATAAATATATATATATGTATATAAAAATATATATATATATATCTCATGATAATTGGAGATTTTATTAAAATGACAGAGAGATTATATTTTAAAAAAAAACAATAAAGAAATAAAATAAAATGAATCACAGTTTTATCACTGTGTATTACACAGCACACAATAAAAAAGAATGTGAAGTGGTGGTGGGAAGGGTTTGAACCTTCCCACCACCCCCCGTCGGTGCTTATTGGGTGTGAGTGGGGGCTCCGCCCCTCCCCACACCCCCGCCAATACATAAACCGCAGCCACCACCATCCGCAGTACTCCCCACTCCCCATGACAGGCCTCCACCCTGCGGACAACCTCCTCCCACCAATCCACCACTCCGTCTCTACCGTTCACAGCTCAGTGCCGCCACAAAACCACCCCTCCGTCTCTGCCCCTACGGCCTAACCCATATCCGCCCACTCCACCACCACTGCGGCCACCTCCACCTCCGTTCCTCTGCCACGGCCACCATGACCTTCCTCCACTGCGACCCCTGCCATGGCCGCGCCGCCACCTCTCCATCCCTCTGCCCTTCACAAAAGGAAACCAAAAAAAAAAGGGTTAGGGCTTGCTATTTGGGAAATAAATTAACCAAATAAAATAAGAAATGTTTCCATGGTTTTGATTTTTTTTTATAAAGAGGGGAGCCTCTTATATACAATAACAATGGTATATAATTGTATATATATATATATATATATTATATAAAAAAATAGAAGAATAACAATAGTAATAATAGTTAAATAAATTAATAAAATAATCTAACAATAGTAATTAATAATAATAATAGTCTTAATATTACCCAGATAAATATATTTGTATATCTATTTCCATATGTATATATACAATCTGTATATATATGTATATAGATACATACATTAATTAATTAGGTGATATAAGTCACCAGAGAGGCCATTTTCTCTTTACAATAATAAGAGAAAATAAAATTATAATTTAAAGAGAGCATAAAGGAATATACTATAATACTCCGGGAAGAGTTTCTTGGAAGTTTCAACTATCAACGAAATTTAATAACCAGGAAAATGAAGAGGAAAATTACGCGTCACCTTGTTTAAAAGATCACTGGAAATAAACTTAAGAAGCCATCAGAGACATTCCATGTGAGGCCATTTTAATATCAACTGTAGTTAGTAAACGCCCAATGGAGAAAACATGAAAGAAAAATAGAAGAAGAAAAACTAACATTGGAAAACACAGAGGAGAAAATGCGCGGCATTTTCCACCTGGGATAAGAGAACTAAGTAGATGTACTTTCCGCTAATTTTTGCTTAGGAACAAGATTAATTAATACAAACGTAGAGGAGAATCCTGATTGGAGAAAATAAGGGGGCTGAGTCCAGCGAAGTAGTAAACCAGCTTGTGTGATCTGTACCATCCAGAAGTTAGGAACAATGTTAAAATAGATACAGTGATAACTCTGATTGATGTAGAATATGAAGAAAGGATAGGATAAACATAAAGAAAACGTAGAAGCCAAAAGAGAGAGACCGAAATATAAACAAACTAAATTTTAGAGGAATAGTTAAGGTGAGCGCGATAGAAATACAATCAAAATTAAGATCCAGAGAAATGGAAGAGAGGGCAAATGAATTGTCTTGTTGAGAATGCTAAGTTTGAAGTAGGAGTATATTTTAGGAAATGAGAAAGGAGGTAGACAAATGTGCTTTGCTAAAAAATAACCCAATAGGGAGATCATGAGTCAGTTTAGTAGGAACAAGGCGGCATGGGAAGTTGTTAATCTATCAGGGAACCCCGTAAGTAGTATAGCATTGAGTAATTCCCACTTACGCCATAAGGTGTTATGCTGCCGAGATCTGCTGAGATTTAGGGTTAGGAACCTCGATAATATAAACCTTGTAGCGACGATAACGGCATCGTAGAGACCCCCTTGTTGGACTGTGTGCATCCAGATGAACGCAATTGTACTTGTACCCCGCCGACAACTGTAGAATTTTTGCCTCGAGCGTACACCACCGAGCATGCTTACGCATGCGAGGGGGTTTCTAGGGAAGCGTGAGAAAATTTTTGATGTTTCGTGTCATAACCACATGACTGATGTGGGTATGACACGTGTGATGAGTGTTGTGACCGCATGGAAAAATCTGGGCATGACATGGATGATGTCAAGAATATTCTTAGGACCTTTTCAAATGGAATTATTAATCTCAAGAGATAGCAGACTGCTTATCCCAAACCTCCTTACCAGGGATTTGAAGGTAATAGGCCTCCATACTAGCCAAACCAATACCAAGGGGCACAGAGACTAAACAATCCTCAACCTTTAAACCAACTAGTCCTAGTACCCACACCATTACAAGATGTCCCAGCTAATCCAAGCAGAGAAATAGACCCTGGACAAAATAACATAGTAGAAGAGTCCAATTCTTGGTGTTTGTCTTGCAACAATGCCCATATGCCCAGAGATTGTCCTAGAGGCAATTTACAATAGAAGGTAGTAGAGCAAAGAAGAATGGAGGGTCAAGCTATTGTGTCTATTACTTCGTATTAGTCACCTGGTGTTCAGAATGCACTAATTATGGCCCAAATGCAAGGAATGTCCATTGAACAAGAAGAAGAGATTACCCCAAAGCATGCCCTATTTTCATGGATTGGAGAAGAAGACTCAGTGTTTGTAAATGAAGCATCTACCTCCAAGAAGCCCTTGGTATAGTCAGACTATTTCACTAGGTCAAGAAGAAGAATGGTTGAATAGCCCAAAGCCATCAATAATGAAGCAACTAGAGTTCCTTCATTCCAAGCTCAATATAACACCACTTCAAGAAAAGAGGTACCTATGGCAGCTCAAAATCAAGGAGTCTCCAACCAGGTGGTGGAAAGAGTAAGATATCCCTACTATCCTAATACACAAATGTTGGGACCTATAAACATGGTGGAATAGTTGAAGAAAGCCCCTACGAATGTGTCGATATGGGATATGCTGGCTATCCCTGAACAGAGGCCACTGTTACAAGAAGCATTGTAGTCTTAGATGGATCAAAAAGTTGTTAACCCAAAAGGAGGCATAGAAAAAGGAAAGGCTCAAAACAAAGATCCTCCACCTCAGTAGACAGCCCCTCTAGTAAATGTCATGCCAAAGGTAAGTAAGTCTAAGCCAAACCCATTTTATTTAACCATAATAGTAGGCAAGAATTTGTTACATAACTCCATGATAGATTCAGGGGATAGTACCACAATCATGCCTAAACAAGTAGCTAATTCCTTAAAAATAGATTACCAACCACTAGCTAAAGGAGTTATGCAGTTAGATGGGAAGTCTGTTCAAACCATAGGAATCATCAAACAACTCCCATTACAGCTGTATACTTGTCCAAAAATAACTATCTTACAAGATGTGGTGATCATTGACATTCTCACTATCTTTGGACTATGCCTATCTAAAGATTTCACTGCTAAAATAGGAGGGTATATGTCACTAGATTGGTCACACTTGATCTTGAGAACTAAATATGGGACAAAGATGAAAGTACTATCAGAACCCTTATCTAAAGAACATATTACTGAAGAAACATCACCAAAGTTTGAAGGATCTCATGCTATGATGAATAGAGGAAAGAGATTTTGTTGAAGATATAGGGGAATGGACTAATATGATCAAAATGAAGAAGCAAACAATCAGTTAATGTCTATGATGTAAAGCAACCCTTATGGCAACTATGATTCTATTGGTTTAGGTACTTATGTAATCTTTAAGGACGGTCAAGAAATACCAAATATAATGAGTCAAGAAATAGTTGAAGAGGAAGATTCAATAAAGACTCTAAGATTTGGACCTTAAACTTCAATGGAGCTAGGAGCAAGAATGGTGTAGGAGCAGGTATCTGTCTCACCTCTCCAAAGGGAGAAAAAATTCTCAGGGCCATACACTTCCAGTTTTCTTGTGCACATAATGATGCTAAATATGAATCTTTGGTACATGGTCTTATGTTAGCCAAGAAGAAAGGAATAAAAAATCTAAGAGTCAGAGGCGATTCAAAGCTAGTTGTGAGACAAATCAGAGAGAAGGCTGTGGCAAACAATGTGAGAATGAGGTCATATCGCCACAGGATTCGGGACCTGGTTGATGACTTTGATGCTTTTAATATAGAAGTTTATTAGTAAATAGATTTGTTGCTTTAAAATAATCTTTTTGAGTAACTCTATTTTCCCTTGGATTACCAACAACCTGCTCACAACAGTTGAAGAATTATAGGTCTATGTCGATTCCTCTCTGTGTTTAAGAGGGGCAGCTCCCTCGTATGATAGGGGTATTTGAATTTTCTAGAATTATAAGAACTAAAACAAAGAAATAACAAACACTAATGATGAAATAAGAGTTAAACTTATGAATTTAAGTTCCATGCATCCAAGTAGAGATACCAAAACTTGATGCGAAATATTTTTCTCACAATGCAACTTTGAAAGGAAAGCACATGATCATTATTGATGAAACATATGAATACCAATAATAACACATGAAATTAAGTTAAACACACATTCAAACATTTATTTATTGCTTCCAAACTTGAATAACACTATTCGAGTCTTTCATACACTGTCATGTGAAAAAGTGGAATCCCCTTTGATTGAATTACAATGTTGTATTTATAGGTGAGGTTAGTAACCACTTAAGGTAACTACCTTAACCACTTTTTGTAACTACTTGGTATAACTATCTTTCTTTTGTAAAGATAGTCACTTAGAGTAACTTCCTAACTTAGGTGCTTAAAATAACCACTTTGTGAGAGAAAGTTAGGATGACCCTAACTTTACAATTAAAGATAGAAAACTAGACTCGAATAGGAGAAAATCAATCATGAAAATTATTTGCAAAACAAGCCAAAATCATGACTTGAGTCACACATAAACACATAAAAAATGAGAACTATACAATATGCAACAATGCATTTATTCCATGCTTGTCGAAGGTGTCGTTGATGGAGCTACTGATTTTGGAGACTAATTCTGTTGACTAGATCCTTCTTCTTTGAACATTCTAAAAAGTTTGATAGCTGGAGTAACAAATTTCCCCTTAGGAATTAGGATGTTATCTATCCTCATCTTCTAGGTCTTCAGGTTCCTATAGATGTTGCTTAACTCTGACACCATACTCAATATTTGGGAAATAGAAATCTTTAAGGAAGTATAGATATCAATCAATTTGTCCATTGCATTATCATCAAAGACTTCTCTGTTGAAAAGTTGTTGATCAACCATGTCTTGAAAACCATCTTCGATTACTTGTGAATCTTCCATCAATGATGTACTTGGGAGGATGGTGGTGAGCAGATTCTGGAGTTTTACACACACTTGATCACAAGAAAGTATAAGCTTTTCTTTCTCTGTTGAAACTTGGTCAATGATTACCAATTTCCAACTTATGCTTTCCACCCAAATTTCCAAGTAGTTTTCCTCTATACCAGATAGGATCTTCTCTGCTACAAGGATGTTGACATCAATCTCCATCATCTTCACAAAATCCTTCATGATATCCTTCCAAGCCGCTTTCAATGGCCTCCTTTTTTATTAAGGCCTCATCATGAATAGCTTGTTCCTTAACAAAGAAATCAAATGCAATGGACTTCACTTTGTTCATCCAACTCTTAGTGGTTTTCCCATAAACTTGATATTTCTAGAAGTTATCAATAGTACTTCTTTCAATCTCTCCTTCTTGTCCCAAGATGATTGATTGGTGATCAACATTGAGTGGCATGGTAGAAGTGTCAACTATGGACTTTAAGTAGGAAGACAAATTCTGCACTTCTTGCTTCAGCTGATCCTTTGACTGTTTCTCCTTTTCAGTCCTTTCCACTAGCTTTGAGGCTACCACATTGAAGTTTTGTATGTCAGCCTCATGAGTGGATGGGCCCATATCAATCTGTGACACAACAAAGTCCGTCGGAGTGTCTTCATTCACATTTCTTTCAGAAGGGGGCTGAGCTATCTCAAGGCACATGCTTCCTGAATTAGAGTCAGTTTTTATTCTCGAAGCCACCTTGATCTTCTTCGGCTTCTCGGATCTCCTGAAGAGATCAAAAACTATACTAAATTCAGGAATCACCAGTTCTTCTACCTTCCTTTTCTTCAATAGGCTTTGTTCTAACCATGGTAGTGAAATATTTTCTAATAGCTCATGTGCATTGCCTGATAGGAGATCTTGTTTTTCAGTTATTGGTGAGGCTGCTTTCTCTTCAACTTTTTCTGTTTGATACACTGGATCCTTCCAGGAAGGAGGCTCCATAACTAAAGTAGAATGAGGTACTTCAAGGAGAGGGGATTCAATGAGTATGGAAGATGATGTAGTCAGTATGGCTTCATCAAACCTTGAATCAAATAGGACTTCTTCTTGTTCTTCTTCTTCTTTTGAAGTAGAACCTACTTCTTTTTCCCTCGACCTTGGTTTCTTCTTCTTCTGCCTAGGTTCATCTCCACAAGTGTTTTGGAGATTACTTCTTCTCGAAGGGTCTTCATCTCCACCATTTTCTTGGGTTCTTTGGTGAGAAATAACATCAATAACTGGTGTGTGGGAATGAACTGATGAAGTGGAACTGTCCTGGTGATCACTTCTTCCTCTTGGTGTCTCTTTCCTATTTACCAGTCTCATTGTGGTCATCTGGGATATGTTCTTCTTGATCCAAGCTTCTGACTTCTTGATCACAAAATTGGTTCTTTCTCTGACATCTCTAACCTCTGAATCTGCACAATTAATAGTAGGAAGAGGTTGAGCCTGGATCACTTCAAAATAAAAGGGATCAATTAGATCTGATTCATCATCTTCAATACCTTCAATGACCCATTCCATCTTGAAATCATGAATTTGCTTCAGGGTAAACCTCGTCCAATCCCTTTTTCTGACTTCAAATTCATCTTCATAGTCTTCCCAAAAATCTTCAAGATTGGGGAAATGAAGATACCCAGGACCAAGCTTCAAATTATTCTTGACATATCCCTTGCTGTCAAAGGGGAATCTCATCTAGTATGTATACAGGTTGATCATGGATAGGACCTTCTCCATATTTTTAGCTATCGAGTTGGATTCACATTTGTAGTGATTGAGGCAAATAGGGAATGCCACTCCCTTGTTCTTCCTGTCTTGACATTTCTTTTGAACTGATACTAGCTGTCTACAAAGCTCAACCAAAACAAGCTTGTCATCCACATACCTTGGCAATTTAGAAGGGTAACCCTCAAATCCTCCTAATCGAAGGTAGGTGAACCTTGGAAACTAAATGAAGTAGCTTGCATACTTCTTTATCAACAATGATGCTTCCTTTGAAATTGTGAGAGATGTATTTCCTTGAAGCAACCTTACTGCAAGCATTGTGAAAGCATCATTCACTCGTCTGAAACATATGAAACTTTGTTCCAATTGTAATTGCTTGTAGTAATCATAAGCATGTGTTTCCTGATTTAGAACACCTGTGGTACTCAAACCAGGCCATGATCTCAAATTGGGAATTGCATATACCAAGTAGGATGACATGTGGAATCATTGACTGGTCTTGAATTGGATTAGCTGGTCATGCATGTAGTCACTGATAAGGCGGCCCCAATCAATAAATTGTTTTCCTGCCGATACGACAATGATGAAGAGACACATCCACATTTCAAACTTGGTTGAGTCGGGGCTGCCTATCAACTAATGAAGAAGGGCTATCAGATAGAAGAACTCTTTGATAAAAAGAGACTGGTCCAATGTCTTAGGAAGTTGAGACTATCCACCTCTTGGTTTTGCCATCCATTCCTTAGCCAAATTGTTCAAGCATTTGCTCCTTTTATCACTGAAGTATTTGTAGGCCTTTTGTTTATCGACACAGATGAATTTCTCTTTGTAGGGTAACAGAGAGTGATGGCGATAGAAATCCCATCAACCTTAGCCATCAGGTGTCCATTAATAGATCTAATCTCTCCAGCTTCAAGATTGTACCTCTTTGCACATTCAATTACTAGCTCTGGACACTGGACAACAGTGGGAAAATAGGATGCATTGACTAGGCCACTCTCTGCAATCCTTCGAGACAATTTTGATCGTTCTCCTTCCGTCAATGACTTCTTGATTTCCTGCAAATCAATATGGCCTATTTTAGTGTCGAATACCTCCTAAAGTGTGGTGTCAATCATCGGAGCATATTCATAGTCTTGAGATTTATACTTCATGATGTTACTCTGCTAACTTTACACTATCTTTATTGAGATAATTAGAAAACCCATATACTTATTGTAGCTTCTTAAATTGGCATGTGCGGGGATGGTACAGGCAAATACTTGTAGAACTTGGATTTATAACTGTTAGTTGCTTTTGTTAGAAAGACTGAAAAGCATTTACAATGAATATCCTGCAACCTTTGTATTCCATAAGACCACATTGCTTTTATGCATCCTTAAAAATAGTTTCAACACCTTGTCTAGGTTTCCACAATTTGCATACAAATCTACCTAAGTGTTTTCAACTATAATATCTAGCAAATCTTTCATTCCAAAACTCTTATTTGGACACAGGTTGTGGTTTGGGTTCACTATAGCCAGTTGTATTTGCTTCAGAGTTTATAAAGTCTTTTCAGAAAAACCATTTTATGCAAAACCCATGGTCATTGCATTTTATGAGATGACATTCATTTGAGGCATTCTTTTAAACTGTTTCCAAAGGTTGTCTGTGCATTCATGTTTTGCATGTATGTCTCCTAGAGCATCCTCAACAAAAAACAAAATCTCCTTCATATATGGTTTGATGGATGTCGATACCTTTGTTTGAAGGCTCCATTCTGGCATAGGCTGGGTGAATGCTGGCAAAGGTCATGGAGATGCATTTTCTTGGAGCTTTCTATGCCCTTTGTGCATTTCCATGTAATCATTGTGATCAACATCATTCTTTCTTGGTGGTCTTCTTTTAAATATTTCAGAAGTTCTTATCTATGCATGAAACTCTTGCAATTATTTCTACCAAACACATTTTACTTTAACATTTCTAAACCCTACAATTTCTTGAAAGATCCTAATGAGTCTTCAACAAATTCATTTTGTGTATATACGACATTCCTTACAATCTATGAGACTAGATTTCTTTTAGTGATTATTTTTAAAAACAGTTCCAGCGCCTTCTCGAGGCATCCACGGTTTGCATACATGCTTGTTAGAACATTTTTAACCATAATATCTGACAAAAATCCACTTTCAATTATGTTTTAATGGAGTTCTACTACTGTTCCATGGTTCTCAATCAAGCACAAGAAAGGAAAATGCTAGTAAAGATTGTGGATTATGGCCTTGCAATTGCTAAGGGCATTTGCTTGATGTTTTCTAAAGCCTTTTCAACAACTCTTTACATGTAAATCATGTTCCAGAGATTTCTATTTTTACATAGGCGTGGAGGATCATGGGGTTTGACAACTGCTCCTAAATAGAGTCAATGAAAGGGAGAGAATATTGGAACAACTCAAAAGTGCACAGACAAGCCAAAAATGAAACAAGGAGAAAACAAAATGGGAGGAAGAACACACCCAAAAACTCCTATCTAACCTATATACAAAGACATAAAACAATCTGACTCACTGATTAAAATGCTTTAGATGTTGCCCATTGTAGGGAAGGGGCAACAGTGTTCCACCCATATATGTGAGATAGAAAGAATTCTCTCCACATGCTTCTCTGGTCTGGAACGGTCCTCTCCAGATAGTCAAATTTACCATGACGACACTTCGGCTCCTTTTTCTTATCCCACAGTAATACAAGGTTGCAAATATTGCACGGTCTTACTCTGGTCTTTTTGTCAAATAGTTCTTTCACCTAAGTTTGATGTTCCTTGATCCTATCAACCACGTCTTCTCTTTGTTCTTCTAACTTAGTAAGATAAGCAATCCTTTTCTCCAGTGTGTCTCTCAACTCTTGATTCTCAAGTATATCTTGTAGTTTTAGTTCGGATAGCTCCAAGGGTATTGGCAATTTGGCTTCTATACCAAAAAGTATCTCAAACAGTGACAACCCAGTGGCTCTCTTCTTGGTCGTGCGATTAGCCCACAATGCTTCATACAAATGTTTATGCCAAGTCCTCTGATTTTCACCAACTAATTTTCAGAGAATGGTGACAATATTCTTATTACTAGCCTTAGCTTGACCATTCCCCTGAGGATAATAATCTGACGCGTGAGAAAGAATGATCCCATATTTATAACAAAAAGATGATATCTCATGAGAAGAGAAGTTAGTGGCATTGTTGGTGAAAATCTTATTGGGTACCCCAAATCTCACCAGAATGTTCTATTTGATAAAATTGCAGACCACTTCGGAGGTGGTTTGCTTTACTGGGATGGCCTCAATCCATTTAGTAAAATAATCTGTTGCCACAAGAATATGAGTGTGGCCTGCACTGGAGTGCGGATTAATAGGACCTATAAAATCAAGACCCCATTGTTGGAATGGCTCTTCAATGACCATGGTTTAAGTGGCATAGCTGCAAGTTGTACTTTCCCTTTAAACTGTTGACATGACTCACATTTCTTTACCCATTCATCTGTGTCATGGAACATGTCGGGCCAGTAATAGCAATTCCTCAGAATTTTAAATGCAATAACTGAAGAGGAGAAATGTCCCTCACATGCTTCATTGTGGAAATTCTTGAGTAACTCCTTATGTTGCTCTCTATCTACACATCACAAGAATGTGCCATTGATCCCTTTCTTATAGAGAATAATACCCCAAATAATATATTTTGTATCTTTTAACTTGATAGTTCTTTTCTCTTTTGGAGTTAGATGAGTCGGGCATTCTCCATATGTAAGAAAGTATGCTATATTCGAGAACCATTCATCTGTCAATCCTACAAACAACACTTGAGGTAGCTCAGCATTCTTTTCTGGAGATTCTCTAACTGTGCCACTTTTAGCTATGAGCTTACATAAGCCTCTCCCTCATACCAATTTGGTTGGTTTAATATCAATATCATATTCTTGAACTTTGGCAATCCAAGAAGCCCTTTTATTGACACCTATTTCTTGCGGGGTGAGAATGGTTTTGATTGAGATGTTTGATACGAGAACCTTAGAATGCGAATTGAGGATATAAAACCTGGAATGTTTTACTACCTTGACCACTACATAAGCATGCTTCTCTGCTAGAGAATAATTTAATTCATGCTTTTTCAAAGGAACACTCATAAATGCAATAGGTGCTTCTATATGATCGTCATTTTGTTGTGTCAAGATAGCAGATAAAGTATGTTCTGAAGCATACCAATATATAATGAAGTCTTTGGAAAAATCAAGATGAACTAAAACTGGAGCATTTGCAATTGCAGTTTTAATGTCTTTGAATGCCCTTTTGCCTTGTTCAGTCCATTTGAAGACCACTTTATCTCTCATCATGTCTACAATGTGGTGAGTTAATTTAGAGAAATCTGGTATGAATCTCCTCAAGAAATTGATCTAGCCAAAGAAGGACCTCACTCTAGGTTTACTTGATGGTAATGGCAACTTCTGGATGGCTTTAACTCGTTCAAGATCAATTTGAATCCCGTCTTTAGACACAATGTGCCCTAGCAATTTTCCTTTAGTAACCCCAAAAATATACTTCTTGGGATTTAGAGAGATTCCTTGTTTGCGCCAATGCTGTAAGACAATCTCCAGATGTTGAATATGGTCTTCTCTTTTTTCTTGAAAAGATAGTGAGATCATCTAAGTACACTATAATAATCTTGTTTTTCATGTCTCCAAAGGAGAGATCCATTGCACATTGGAATGTTGTGCCAGCATTGATCAATTTGAATGGCATGCGATTGTAAGCCAGAGTTCCCCAGCATGTTGTAAAAGCAGTTTTATGTTGATCCTCTGGGGCAACTTGTATCTGATTATACCCAGAAAACCCATCAAGTAATGACATCATCTCAGATCCAGCAACAGTTTGCAAAACATGGTGCATCACGAGTAGAGGGTAGTTGTCTTTCAAAGATGCTTGGTTAAGATTGCGAAAATCAACGCAAATTCTAATTTCGCCATTCTTTTTCCTCACATGTACTATGTTTGCTACCCAAGTTGAATGATGAATAGGATATATAATTATGGCCTTTAACATCTTATCAATCTCTACAAAGATAGCACCAGCAACTTTAGGATTGAATTGCCTTTGCTTTTGCCTAAAAGGAGTAGCCCCAAGTTTAAGAGTGATATAATGCTGAAATTTTCCACTCATGAAATTTTTCAAATCATCATAACACCATGTGAACACGTCCTTGTACTTGACCAACAGGGCGATGAGCTTCTTTCTTTCATCTGGCAAACATGCTTTGCCAATGCACACAATTTTAGGATCATCTTCAGTGCCTATATCCACCTTATCATACTAAGAAAGTTTAGGATTGTTTTCTTGAGCCTTATTCTTCAAATAACGATCATGTTTGTCAAATAGGCTCTCTAGAGTAATCAACCCCCTTGGGATGGTATTCCCCTTTAATTGTAACACTTCATCTTTTGCAGAAGTCTCACTTCCTTCAAATAACAAATTGACAAAAGTACCGGCCTTCTCCAAAAAAGACACGATTTGTGTATCATCGTCAAAAACCTACCAATGTTTATCATTATCATGCATGCTTGGTCGATACACCAATTCAATCTTATATTGGTCTTTACTGAATTCTAGATGTGGAAGTAATAGAGCTGCAGAAATAGAAAGGCAGTCAACTTTAGAATTAAGAGTTTGAGGAATCACTTCTATGGAGAATGCGTCAAAGAATTCTATTTGATCCCATACTAAGTTTCAATATTTTCTCAACTTGTCATTCTTTGTTTGAAACTAATTTCATATTTACTTGACAACCAATTCTGCATCTCTGAGTACTCTTAACATTTTGATTCCTTTTTCTTTGGCAGTCTAGAGGCCTCGAAGGAGCACCTCATATTCTGCCATATTATTAGTGATGTTGAAAACCAATTTGAAAGCCATAGGAAACATCTCCCCTGTAGGTGAAATAAGAACAATTTTGGCCCCTGAGCTGGAAGAAGAATAGCTACCATCGAATTCCATAGTCCAAAGGCCAGAAGACATGTTAGGAGAGATAACTTCAAGGGCTACTTCTTTTTCCTACATGAGCATATATGTGCCTGGTCCCGTTTCTTCATATAGTATCTCTGCCCTTGGGTCATCTAATTTTAGGACTGTATACTTTGCTTTGGGTTCTAGATTCAGCCTGACTTTCTTCCCATTGATTGGGATCAAGGCATGGGACCAATCTAGTTGTATTTCTCTGCCTAGATCTTTACAGAAACTTCTACTAAGTAGCATACCATACCTCGCGGGAATGTCAACAACTAGGGTTGTAAGCTTTAGTTTCTTTTGTGGGAAAGCGGCTAAAGTGACTTGTGCATCTTTCAGTTGACCTACTAATGGGACCATTTTAGACTCCATTGAGTAGACTTTGCCTGAGAGTTTATTTAATGACAAACTAAGAGCATGAGCAACTTTAGCAGGCATAACATTGTCTAAAGCACTAGAATCTATTATACAGTTGCTTAGTTTATAGCCCACTATATATAATGAGACATAGAATGGGTCAGGCTTATCTGGGAGAACAACATTTACCAGCAGGGCATCTTTTTGTGGAGATTCATCGAAGAGATCATCATGTGAAAGTTCTTCATGTTGTGAGTCATTTGACTATTGATGTACTAAAGAAGAAGGATCAGGTTTTCCTTTAACAATATGCAAGAATCTCTCCAACTAATGAGGATTCGACCTTAAGTAATCAAGTTGAGAAATTTGCACCTTTGTTTTCTTGCAATGGTCTATGAAATCAAATGCATCATTAGGCAAGGGAGATGAATCACCAAGAGGGGAACCTTGTGTACATTTATCTTTTGTGACAGTAAGAGGTTGATTCTCCAGAGGATGTTTTCTTGTTAGAATTTTTAGAGTATTTTTTGGAACTTTATGGGCAGATTCAACTTTGGCTTTTCCTTCATTCTTCTGATCCTGATTTCTTATGGAGACCTTACAAGAATGATTGTTAATATCATTAACCTCTTCTCTTTCATTATTAGACTCATAGTCAAGAAAGTTGATTGTGGGTTGGCCATAGTTCTCATTTGTCTCATCCTCTTGAGAGACATACTCTTCTATTTTCTCGCTTGATAGATTCATCTGCATGAACCTTGTCATTTCAAGACAAGTGTTGCCATCATGGTTAGTAGTCAAATGAAAATCACACATAGCCACAGTTTGTTTCTGACTGGAAGAAGGATGTTGAATAGCTAGTCTTTGTGCTAGAGGAGGAAGCCTAGGTGGCTTGTTCTACTAATATGGTACATAATTTCTCCTGGGTATATCTTGATATAGCAGAGGTGGATTATGCGGAAGTTGTTTCTTAAGCAGGAGCAAATCATTGGCTAGCTTCTGAATCATTGAGTATGTAGTGGATGGATTAGAAGACTGTGCCTTCCCTTTCTGCAAGTCTTTATTCCATTTTCTGGTAGTCAATAAATCATCTTCAATTTCAATGGCCATGGTCTATGCAGCTTCCCAATCAGCCACTCGTGCTCTTCTCAAATGAAAACTTATATCTGGAGGTTGCACATTTAGAAAGAAATAATTTTGATTCTGTGCAGTTGGTCTTTTAGTATTTTCAATTCTATTCACAAACTTGTTAAAATGAGCTACAAACTCCCACATCAGCTCATGAATCTCTTTCTTCATTTGAGTAAGTTGTGCTAATAGTGCATGCTTATCTTCAGTGCTTTTGAAACGGTCTTCAAACTTTTGGCACATAGTCACCGATGAGTTTATAGTTCTGGTAGGCAAATGTTGAAACCATTCTGCTGCTCCTTCGGTCAAAGATTCTACAAACAACTGGATAGAAACATCTTCATGCAATTGATTACCCAAGGTGAGGGGACCAATAGCTTCTCCCCAAGGCACAGGTTGAACCATTTGTAGTGGTGGAGTTGGTTGAAGATTTATGACAATAGGAATTGCAGTCCCATGCAAGGTCAATGCTTGGTAAGTGGAAGAGGAGACAGAGGTTCTAGTAGGACTTCTTGCTAGTGAAGAAGGTCTACTAAAAGATTTAATATTCTTTCTTGGGGGAATAAAAGATTGAGAAAAATCAAGACTTGCTAGCTTTTCAAAATCAGGGTCAAGGATACCCTTTTCATGGTCTCCTCTGGTATACCTCTTGGCGGCCAGGTTGATTGATTATTTGAATAGGATTCATAGGACAATATTCTTGAATAGGTCATATAGGTGGACCAACTTGTCTATCCCTTCTTGGATCTATTTGAATATGAGCACATCTGTTAGCTATTTCCAATTCTTCTTCTGCGATGCCTTGAGCTATTAACTGAGCATGAACACAAATTTCCGTTCCTATATCTTCTTCTTCGTCAAGTGCCGCGTCTACTTCTTGATATTGGTGATTTGACCTCCTATATCTCCAAGACAATACTCATAAATTAGTAATTATATCTTCTTTCTCAAGAGCCAACCAATTAACATTAGGTTGCAAAATAGGTCTAGCTCTACATTGCAGAACCATATTTATTGATCAGAAAAATTTTTGTTGAACACATTAAGTCAACTTTTCAAACAAAAGAAGTGTGTTTGAATAGCTTTTCCCTAGTAGAGTCACAAAAAATCTATTGGCAAATAGATTTGTTTCTTTAAAATAATCTTCTTGAGTAACTCCATTCGCCGTTGGATTAGAAACAACCTGCTCACAACAGTTGAAGAATCGCAGGTCTATGTTGATTCCTCTCTGCATTTAAGAGGGGCAGCTCCCTTGTATGATAGGGGTATTTAGATTTTCTAGAATTATAAGAACTAAAACAAGGAAATAACAAACACTAAAGATGAAATAAGAGTTAAACTTATGAATTTAAGTTCCATGCATCCAAGTAAAGATACCAAAACTTGATGCGAAATATCTTTCTCACAATGCAACTTTGAAAGGAAAACACATGATCATTATTGAAGAAACATACAAATACCAATAACAACACATGAAATCAAGTTGATTTAATGTCCCTATTTACGGATTCTCTTGCAGTTCAGTCAGAGCTGACTTTCTGGGTTAGTCACAGCAAAATCAAAGAAGTATTTCTATGTCACTAGGGTGTGTAGGTGATCTAGAGGAGCTGGTTGACAATTTCCAGAGGGTTTTCGAATAACTTATCCATACTCACTATTTTATAGTAAGTGCTTGAATGTCGTTAATCTTTATGGGTTTTTCTAGGTTTGTTCTCTTCGATCCTCGATGGTCACTGCTATTTTTAGTAAGTAGCAGTTTAGCATTGATTGCGTGACTTGGTAGTCACCTATTGGCTCTCATAGACATTGCGTTGAGCTTGGAGTTATCAAATGGTTTGTGGGTCCAGTTGGCACCCTCTATGTTGGCTCAGTTTGCTCTTGGCCGTTATTATTTTTAGTAAGTTCAGGATTGGCACCGAAATGAGATTTTGAGAGTGGGGTTGAATTCGTCTTGTCAAGACCTTTCCAACGAGCTATAGATCATTAGTTTTCGACATCATCTTGGCCTCTGTTTTCAAGTCCATAAATTAAACATTATTATTTAATATTGGACCTTGGTGCCTAGGCTCAACAACTTAATGTTGTTTTAAAAGAGGGGACTTTAAGGGTGATGTTGAGAAAGGAATTAAAGATAATTATAATATTTTTAAATGTATTCTCCCTCTCATGTTTTATCCCATATGCAAGAGCATTTTAGAGACTCCCAATTGGAAAAGTATAAAAGGAGGAAAAGTGCTTTCATTTGCATATGCTTGGTTTATTATTTTCTTCTCTTTGAGATTTCCCTTGCTAGGGTTTTGGAGCTTTGGCTCTAGGGTTTGAAGGGATTCAAACCTGAGGCTCTTGGAGATGAAAACCTCCCTGAGTAGCAGCATTCTATAGGTGTACAATACCACCCAATGGTGCTTCTTTGGTGGGTACATCCAGTATTCACAACTGTGTTTCATTAGAGCTTGATTTGTTGATGGTTTGAGAGCTCTTGGACATATTCTTTGCAGATTTGTGAAGGTTTCCTTATGAAGATTTGAAGGGTTGATTCAAATATAGATTAGAGAAGATTTCATTGTGAGTTTGGGGATTGTTATTCATTGTTGTTGCAAGTCGTACCATTCAGCCCCAGTCATACCATTTCAAGGTGGATATTTAAGGAGATTTAAGGGAGCATTTGCATTCTTATATGGTCACCTAGCCTTGGGAACAACATACAGTCCATTGTAGCCTTGTTTCAGAGGCCATACACCATTTTGTTTTCTGTTCATCACTTCCAACATAGGCCGTACACCTCCAGGAGTGATGTGGGGGCATTTTGGCTTCATTTTCCTTTGTGGGTATTGTGGATTTTGCATTGCTAGAGGTGTTTGGAGCCTTTTGTATCACTGGTATCATTTTGTATGCTCATATTTGTATTTCTTGGGAGATTGGAGTGATTTCCAGCCATACCCACTATCTGGTCCGGCAACAGCATAAACATGAAGTTGTATTTCTACACGTGGGTATGTGATAGTAGTTAATATCTGGCTATTCTACTATTTGGGTCTTTGTTATTTTATCCATATCTATTGTACTTTTTCTGGGTTTGCATTCTATAGTCTATATTGTATGCTCCAACAACACATCTGCAAGAAAACTGAAAACCCTTTTCTGCATTCTTCTGTTTAGTCTATAAGATCACAAAAATAAAAAATAAAATAACACGTAAAAAGATCTCTTAAAAATACAAACAGGTACGACACATTACAGTGGTATCAGAGCTAAAGATCTTGCCATCCTATGAGGTTAGATTCAGACATACAGCTTAGCTTTGCATGTGGGTGATCAGCACTTGCATGAGTATTCAAAGACATGGACAAGTTTAGTACCAGTAGGAAACTTGAACACCTTCTGCAGTCAATGAGGGTTCTATGCAATATTTTGGAGGAAATGGATGGTGAAGATCAGGAAGGACTCAAAGAGGATCTAAGAATGATATAACAGTATTCTAACCAATTAAAACAGATGATGGCACAATAGTCTAATCAATTGAATTAGGTGATAACCAATTTTCTCTGCAGGAAACCTGATATTGATAGCAACAACAACAATGATGGAAAAATGAACAATAATGGAGACAGGAACCATGGAGATGGGAACAACAAGGAATGTGAAATAGAAACTCCTACCACCTGTTTATTGTGGCCAAGTCATGATAAGAGCAAGGAAGATGAAGACTTGATAGCTGGAAAAAATGAGTCTAAGCCTTTGTATGATGAAAACAAGATCACTAATCAAGAGACATGCAAAGAGGAGCTTGCTGATTTGGAGGAGAATATAGCATAAATTTTTGAAGATGGACCTCACTTTGATGGAGATTTTGAAGTTACTACTTCTGAGAATGAATTAAAAATGATTGATAGATTTCTAGAAGGTGACTTTGCAAGTGAGCCTGAGAGTAATGAAGAAAATGATTCATTTCCCTTGCAACTTGAAGAACCAAGTGACCTTTTAGAAGAGTTAGATGATAGCACCCATGAGGATGCTTATCAAACAGGGAATGATGATATAGGTGGTGTTCTTGATTTTGAGAACAAATCTGATTTCACATTGCATGTAGCTGATCCTAAACAGAGACCTCATGGCTTTGTTGAATTAGATTCATAGTTCACTATTGAGGATGATATGGAAGAGGTACAGGTGATTTGGGACAACATTGGAGTCATTGACAATAGGTATGACGGCTCTGATTTTAGTATTCATCATAACATCAGTTCATTTCCCTTGCATGAATCCAATTACAAGATAAAATTTGTGGTGACTACTGATAACCCATTACTTGAGATGGATGGTGATATGACATATGACAATCCACCTTTGGAGATGGATGATAGAGTTGTTTCTGGTTGTAGCATTGCACTTGGGAAAAATAACTAGGTGTGGGATCCAAGAGAAGATTCAGAATTTGAGACAGAGCGTGATACTCAGCTTAGATGTGATGCATATTTAAGCTACAACAAGTTTGATTTTGCAAGTCAGACCTTAGAAGAGGAGAACAAATCAGAATATTTACTTGTTGATGATGGGTCCCAGGATAGCTCTTTGGTTGTGCATGCATCTACATTGGAGGTAGTAGTGTGCGATGGTTATGTCCAATCTACATCTTCTATCATGTCATTGGATCCATCCCATGAGGTACATAATAGTAGTACCTTTGTTGAGGAAGTGTGCAGGGCTGATAGCATACATAAGGATGCTTACCAATCGGTGAGTGATGATGATTTAGCCTCTTTCTATAGTACAGATTGCAAATCAAAAGATTAGTGTGGAGATGGTTCATCACAGGGGTATCATCATTTGACTAGGCAATTCAAGGTTAATGACAATATGATTGCTATAGCTTTGGAATATTTTGATGTTGCCAGATAGATGTTAGCAACCTATGTTTGGAGTACTCCTGAGATGGAAGAACATGATGATACAGGACTTTCCCTTGCTGAATTTTAGGCACTTAGAGATGCAGTTGGGATCATGAAGAATAATTACCTACAACTGTTATCAGATAGAGATCATCTTCTTAGGTTTGACAGTATCTATCATGATGCTCTAAGGGGAAAGGAAGAGGAGGTTGATGAGCTCATCTATGAGCTTGAGGTTACCACAGACTCTTTGAAGAGCACTCAAACAACCCTTCAAGAGTCATATATAGTGGAGTTGAGCTTGGCGCAGTCTTCATCACCTACAGAAATAATTCAAATATCTATGGCAGCGAGTGGTGATGAGCATATATCCATGGATGGTGGTAATGAGTATGTGGAGGATGTGGCTACATCCCTTTCAATTACTGGTGCGGGTGACACAGATGGGACGATTGTTTTGGATGAGTGTAGTAGGGAACAATATGTCGCACCATGTGTTCCTAAGGTTAGTCCCATTTCAGGTGATACAGAGCAGATGATTGATGGCTCTTGTGATGTAGTAGTGAAATTTCCAGTGAGTTGTGTGATAGATCACCACACTACTTCATCATTTTCACATGAGATATGCAGGGTAGCACCCAGTGATGTGATCAATTCTCACGTTGATTTGTTTCCCTCTCTTGGAAGCAAATCAAAGTTTGCATCCTATGCAGTTGATTGTGATAGACAACTTATTGATCTGTAAGGATGGAGAGATTAGCTGAGGATTTCTGAGGATAAGGTTGTTAGAACCTTAACTCGTATTGACAGTACCCACAAGTTTGTGGAAGATCTCTTTTGGATAGCACAATTGGAGGAGAGGTAGATAGGGGTAGTAGTGGGCACATATACATCTAATTTGTGAACTATCTAGCATGCCATGGAGTGGTTAAATTAGAGTACCTCCAATTGCTTTCAGATCAGGACTTTGCTATTGGGTATGTAGAGAGGACTTGCAGAGTATCTACCCAATTAGCTATTTAGGATCAGAGACATGAGCCATCTTCTAATTTGAGTGATGAGGAGTGTGTTCCTCATAACTATGATGGTCAACCTTTAACACAGGCAGGTGCTTTTTATCTTGACTACATAGTGAGGAGTGCTCATCATTTCTCCTTTAGTCCATACAGATGACCTGATGATCCATAAGTGTGGATTGGCTCAGGATTTATATCATCCCTTATGGGATGAAGGGTTTCCATCTACAAAATATGGAACTAGAGATTGTGGGTGGCTGAATCAGACACATTTAGAGCATCACTTGCAGGGTTAGAGATCGGAGTACCATCATGGTGATATGTATCAGACAGAGTTTGTAACTTCTTTGTCTAAAAAATTTCCATTGGAGACATGGCTTCAGAGAGGTTGCAGTGTCAGTAGGCATGATGGCCTGTTTAGTTTTTACAGCAGTGACGGAGGAGAATTATATCATTTTCTCGATTTGAGAGGAGCAGTTTCATATTTTCTAGCACCTATGTTGGATAGTCAACACATCCATAGGAGTTTTGTAAGGGATGATAGGAGATGTTGTGGTTCAAACACTTTGAGACTTACTTACCTCTTCATGATTAATGGATGTGAGGTTCTGATGTGTTGGGATCCAGGTGGTGACAGGTTTGGCATGTCAGTTTAGTTGGATTCTGTTGAGTTGCTTCACCACCCTCTGCATGGTGAAGATTATATCAAAGTAGCACAATGGAAGTCAATAGGTGATGTGTATGGAAGACTTCTATATTGGCTTTGGGACCCATGGGTTACTATGTCTAGTAGATTGTTCTATATTGGGATAGCTACTTACATTGATGTCGAGCATGGTTTTAACTCTACCCAGTAGATGCAGTGGAGATGCTGTTGGACATTCTTTATAATGATTTGGGATCCTGGAGTTCAATCTAGGCATGCAGGTGCAGGTTGCTTGAGGACAAGGAATTTTTGGGAAGGGCAAATTGTAATGTCCCCATTTACGGATTCTCTTGCAGATTAGTCAGAGCTGACTTTCTGAGTTGGTGACAGCATAATTAGAGAAGTATTTCTATGTCACCAGGGTGTTTAGGTGATCCAGAGGAGCTAGTTGACACTTTCTGGAGGGTTTTTAGACAACTTGTCCATACTCACTATTTATAGTAAGTGCTTGCATGTTGTTAATCTTTATGGGTTTTTTGAGTTTGTTCTCTTTGGTCCCCGATGGTCACTGCTATTTTTAGTAAGTGGCAATTTGGCACTGATTGGGCAACTTGGTAGTCACCTATTGGCTCTCATAGACATTGCACTGAGCTCAAAGTTATCAGATGGTTTGTGGGTCCAGTTGCCACCATCTATGTTGGCTCAGTTTGCTCTTGGCCGTTACTATTTTTAGTAAGTTTGGGATTGGCACCGGAACAGGATTTTGAGAGTGGGGTTGGATTCATCTTGTCAAGACCTTTCCAATGAGCTATAAATCATTGGTTTCCAACATCATCTTGGCCTCCATTTTAAAGTCCATAAATTAAACATTATTATTTAAAATTAGACCTTGGTGCCTAGGCTCAACAACTTAATGTTGTTTTAAAAGAGGGGACTTTAAGGGTGATGTTGAGAAAAGAATTAAAGAGAATTATAATATTTTAAAATGTATTTTCACTCTCATGTTTTATCCCATATGCAAGAGGATTTTAGAGACTCCCAGTTGGAAAAGTATAAAAGGAGGAAAAGTTCTCTCATTTGCATATGCTTGGTTTATTATTTTCTTCTCTCTTTGAGATTTCCCTTGCTAGGGTTTTGGAGCTTTGGCTCTAGGGTTTGAAGGGATTCAAACCTGAGGATCTTGGAGATGAAAACCTCCCTGAGTAGCAGCATTCTACAGGAGTGCAATATCACCCAATGATGCTTTTTTGGTGAGTACATCCAGTATTCACAATTGTGCTTCATTGGAGCTTGATTTGTTGATGGTTTGAGAGCTCTTGGACATATTCTTTGTAGATTTTTGAAGGTTTCCTTATGCAGATTTGAAGGGCTGATTCAAATATAGATTAGAGCAGATTTTATTGTGATTTTGGGGACTGTTATTCATTGTTGTTGCAGGCTGTACCATTCAGCCCCAACCGTACCATTTCAAGGTGGATATTTAAGGAGATTTAAGGGAGCATTTGCATTCTTATATGGTCACCTAGCCTTGGGAACAACATACAGTCCATTGCAGCCTTGTTTCAGAGGCCATACACCATTTTATTTGTTGTTCATCACTTCCAGCATAGGTTGTACACCTCTAGGAGTGACGTGGGGGCATTTTGGCTTCATTTCTCTTTGTGGGTATTGTGGATTTTGCATTGCTAGAGGCGTTTGGAGCCCTTTGTATCACTGATATCATTTTGTATGCTCATCTTTGTATTTCTTGGGAGATTGTAGTGATTTCTAGCCATACCCACTAGTTGGTCCAACAACAGCATAAACATGAAGTTGTATTTCTACACATGGGTATGTGATAGTAATTAATATCTAGCTATTTTGCTATCTAGGTCTTTGTTATTTTCTCCATATCTATTGTACTTTTTCTGGGTTTGCATTCTATGTAGTATATTGTATGCTCTGACAACACATCTGCAGGAAAATTAAAAACCCCTTCTGCATTCTTCTGTCTAGTCTATAAGAACACAAAAATAAAAATAAAATAACACATAAAAAGATCTCTTAAAAATACAAATAGGTACGACACATTATAGGTGAACACACATTCAAACGTTTCTTTATTGCTTTCAAAATTGAATAACACTATTTGAGTCTTTCATACACTGTCATGTGAAAAAGTGGAATCCCCTTTGATTGAATTACAATGTTATATTTATAGGTGAGGTTAGTAACCACTTAAGGTAACTACCTTAACCACCTTTTGTAACGAATTGGTATAACTACCTTCATAAGTGCACTAACTTTGAATAACTAACTTTCTTTTGTAAAGATAGTCACTTAGAGTAACTTCCTAACTTAGGTACTTAAAATAACCACTTTGTGAGAAAGAGTTAGGATGAACCTAACTTTATAATTAAAGATAGAAAACTATACTCGAACAAGAGAAACTCAATCATGAAAATTATTTACAAAACAAGACAAAATTATGACTTGAGTCACACACAAACACATAAAAAATGAGAACTATACAATATGCAACAATGCATTTATTCCATGCTTGTCAAAGGTGCCATTGATAGAGCTGCTGATTTTGGAGACTAATTCTATTGACCAGATCCTTTTTCTTTGAACATTTTGATAAGTTTGATAGCTGGAGTAACAGATTTCCCCTTAGGAATTAGGATGTTAGCTATCCTCATCTTCTAGGTCTTCAGGTTCCTATAGATCTTGCTCAACTCTGACACCATACTCAGTATTTGGGAAATAGAAATCTTCAAGGAAGCATAGATATTAATCAATTTGTCCATTGCATTATCATCAAAGACTTCTCTGTTGAAAAGTTGTTGATCAACCATGTATTGAAAACCATCTTGGATTACTTGTGAATCTTCCATCAATGATGCGCTTGGGAGGATGGTGCTGAGCTAATTCTAGAGTTTTACACACACTTGATCACAATCAAGTATAATCTTTTCTTGCTTTGTTGAAACTTGGTCAATGATTAAAAATTTTTAACTTATGCTTTCCACCCAAATTTCCAAGTAGTTTTCCTCTATACCAGGTAGGATCTTCTCTGCTATGAGGATGTTGACATCAATGTCCATCATCTTCATGATATCCTTCCAAGCCGCTTCTTCTTTCTTGACACTTTTCAAGTCTTTTTCAATGGCCTCCTTTTTTATTAAGGCCTCATCATGAACAACTTTTGCATTAATAAAGAAATCAAATGCAATGGACTTGACTTTGTTCACCCAACTCTCAGTGCTTTTCCCAAAAACTTGATATTTCTAGAGGTTATCAATAGTACTTCTTTCAATCTCTCCTTCTTGGTCCAAGATGATTAATTGGTGATCAACATTGAGTGGCATGGTAGAAGTGTCAACTATGGACTTTAAGTAGGAAGACAAATTCTACACTTGTTGCTTCAGCTGATCCTTTGACTGTTTCTCCTTTTTAGTCCTTTCCACTAGCTTTACAGCTACCACATTGAAGTTTTGTATGTTAGCCTCATGAGTGGATGGGCCCATATGAATCCTTGACACAACAAAGTCTATTGGAGTGGCTTCATCCACATTTCTTTTAAAAGTGGGCTATGCTATTCATTCACCTTGATCTTCTTCAGCTTCTCAGATCTCCTGAAGAGATCAGAAACTGTACTGAATTCAAGAATCACCAGTTCTTCTACCTTCCTTTTTCTCAATAGGCTTTGTTCTAACCATGGTAGTGAAATATCTTTTGATAGTTCATGTGCATTGCCTGATTGGAGATCTCATTTTTCAATTATTGGTGAGGCTGCTCTCTCTTCAACTTTTTCTATTTGATACACTAGATCCTTCGAGGAAGGAGGCTCCATAACTGAAGTAGAATGAGGTACTTCAAGGAGAGGGGATTCAATGAGTATGGAAGATGATGTAGTTGGTATGGCTTCATCAAACCTTGAATCAAACAGGACTTCTTCTTGTTCTTCTTCTTCTTTTGAAGTAGAACCTACTTCTTTTTCCCTTGACCTTGGTTTCTTGTTTTTCTGTCTAGGTTCATCTCCATGTTTTGGAGATTACTTCTTCTCGAAGGGTCTTCATATCCACCATTTCCCTGGGTTCTCTGGTGAGAAAGAACATCAATAACTAGTGTGTGGGAAGGAACTGATGAAATGAAACTATCCTAGTGTCTCTTTCCTATTTACCGGTCTTGTTACGGTCATCTAGGATATCTTCTTTTTGATCCAAGCTTCTGACTTCTTGATCACAAAACTGGTTCTTTATCTAACATCTCTAACCTCTGGATCTGTCCAATTTATAGAAGGAAGAGGTTGAGCCTGGATCACTTCAAAATAAAAGGGATCAATCAAATCTGATTCATCATCTTCAATACATTCAATGACCCATTCCATCTTGAAATCATGAATTTGCTTCAGGGTGAACCTCGTCCAATCTCTTTTTCTAACTTCAAATTCATCTTCACAATCTTCCCAAAAATCTTCAAGATTAGGGAAATGAAGATACCCAGGACCAAGCTTCAAATTATTCTCGACATATCCCTAGCTTTCGAAGGGGAATCTCATCTAGTATGTATACAGGTTGATCATGGCTAGGTCCTTCTCCATATTTTTAGCTCTCGAGCTAGATTCACATTTGTAGTGATTGAGGCAAATAGGGAATGGCACTCCCTTGTTCTTCCTATCTTGACATTTCTTTTAAACTAATACCAGCTGTCTGCAAAGCTTGACCAAAAAAAGCTTGTCATCCACATACATTGGCAATTTAGAAGGGTAACCATCAAATCCTCCTACTCAAAGGTAGGTGAACCTTGGAAATTGAATTAAGTAGCTGCCATACTTCTTTATCAACAATGACATTTCCTTTTAAATTGTGAGAGATGTATTTTCTTGAAGCAACCTTACTGCAAGCATTGTGAAAGCATCATTCACTCATCTGAAACATATAAAACTTTGTTCTAATTGTAATTTCTTGTAGTAATCGTAAGCATGTGTTTCCTAATTTAGAACACCCGTGGTACTCAAACCAGGCCATGATCTCAAATTGGCAATTGCATATACCAGGTAGGATGACATGTGGAATCATTGACTGGTCTTGAACTGGATTAGCTGGTCATGCATGCAGTCACTGATAAGGCGGCCCCAATCAATAAATTATTTTCCTGCCGATATGACAATGATGAAGAGATGCATCCACATTTCAAACTCGGTTGAGTCGGGGCTGCCTATCAACCTATGAAGAAGGGCAATCAGATAGAAGATCTCTTTGATAAAAAGAGAATGGTGCAATGTCTTAGGAAGGTTAGACTGTCTGCCTCTTGGTTTTTCCATCCATTCCTTAGCCAAATTGTTCAAGCATTTGCTCATTTTATCACTGAAGTATTTGTAGGCCTTTTATTTATTGACACAGATGAATTTCCCTTTGTAGGGTAATTGGAGAGTGATGGCGACAGAAATCCCATCGAGCTTGGCCATCAAGTGTCCATCAATGGATCTAATCTCTTTGGCTTCAGGATTGTACCTCTTTGCACATTCAATTACTAGCTCCAGACACTGGACAACAGTGGGAAAATAGGCTACATTGACTAGGCCACTCTCTGCAATCCTTCAGGACAATTTTGATCGTACTCCTTCCGTCAATGACTTCTTGATTTCCTGTAGATCAATATGACCTATTTTAGTGTCAAATACCTCCCGAATTGTGGTGTCAATCATCAGAGCATATTCATAGTCTTGAGATTTATACGTCATGATGTTACTCTACCAACTTTACACTGTCTTTATTGAGATAATCAGAAAACCCATATACTTATTGTAGCTTCATAAATTGGCATGCGTGGGGTTGGTGTAGGCAAATAGCTATAGAACTTGGCTTTATAACTATTAGTTACTTTTGCTAGAAAGACTAAAAATACTTTGCAATGAATATCCTGCAACCTTTGTATTATGTAAGACCACATTGCTTTGATGCATCCTTAAAAATAGTTTCAACACCTTGTCTAGGTTTCCACAATTTGCATACAAGTCTACGTGAGTTTTTTCAACTATAATATCTAGCAAATCTTTCATTCCAAAGCTCTTATTTTGACACAGGTTGTGGTCTGGGTTCACTATAGCCAGCTATATTTGCATGGGAGTTTATAAAGTCTTTTCAACAAAACCATTTTATGCATAACCCGTGGTCATTGCATTTAATGAGATGACATTCATTTGAGACATTCTTTTAAACTATTGCCGAAGGTTATCTGTGCATTCACATTTTGCATGTATGTCTCCTAGAGCATCCACACCAAAAAAAAAAAATCTCCTTCATATATGGTTTGATGGATGTCGATACCTTTGTTTAAAGGCTCCATTCTGGCACGGCCTGGGCGAATGCTGGCAAAGGTCGTGGAGATGAATTTTCTTGGAGCTTTCTATGCCCTTTGTTCATTTCCCTATAACCATTGCGATTAGCATCATTCTTTCTTTGTGGTCTTTACAATATTTCACACATTCTTATCTATGCATGCAACTCTTGCAATTATTTCTACCAAACACATTTTACTTTAACATTTCTTAACCCTGCAATTTCTTGAAAGATCCTAAGGAGTCTTCAACAAATTCATTTTGTGTATATACGACATTCCTTACAATCCATGAGACCGGATTTCTTTGAGGGATATTGTTTTAAAACAGTTCTAGCGCCTTCTCTAGGCATCCATGGTTTGCATTCATGCCTGCTAGAACATTTTTAACTATAATATCTGACAAAAATCCACTTTCAATTATGTTTTAATGGAGTTCTACTGCCATTCCATGGTTCTCAATCGAGCACAAGCAAGGAAAATGCTAGTAAAGATTGTGGATTACGGCCTTGCAGTCGCCAAGTACATTTGCTTGAGGTTTTCTAAAGCCTTTTCAACAAATTTTTACATGCAAATCATGTTCCAAAGATTTCTATTTTTACACAGGTGTGGAGGATCATGGGGTCTAACAACCACTCCTAAATAAAGACTTTGAAAGCCTTTCCAACCCGTTTGCATAACTACTTCCTCACATGTCGAATATCAGACATCGTGGGTGTAATGAAGTGTTTGGATGTTTGTTTAAGTTATGATGAGGCACTTCTTCAAAAATATCTTCAAGGATTGTTAGTGGTTGTGAAATGAATGACAAGGCCCGACGATTAAAACAACAAATTCATTCATCAGCAGTAAATGTTAGTTTGATAATTGACAAAACATGCTGATGGAAACATGAGGCCAACAAAGTTGTACCTAGAGCTCATAATACTGAAGCATACAAGATGACACAAATTGGTTCTCAGTTTGACCCCACAAGTGATCTTCTTATCAATAATGAGGTAGTGAAGGTCATTATCAGACCATGAATCCCTAACAATGTTCAAAACTGGCAAGTTTTTGACAATGACCTTCAAGTGCTTTTATTTCTACAGCAGTCTGGAGAATTTGCTGACCTGTTGCAGCATAAGATTGAGGAAGCATATGGTGACCATATCATTCAATTGAAATCTAATAAGCTTCTGAGAGGGTTAATAAATCTAGAAAACCTTTTTGACCTAGATGATTCAAGCATAGATAAGAGAAAGTTCACGGCAAGTAAAGAAGATTATTCTAAAATTTAGGTCAACAAAAGAAGGAAGTTGAAAGTGGGTAATGCCACCACTCAGGAGGAAAAGGATAAGTTAATCTCTTTATGCAACCAATATGATAGGGTGATTGCATGGACCTATGATGATCTCCACAGTTATAATAGGGACATTATCCAATATACTATAGAGTTTGTTGAAGGATCAAAGCCTGTCTACTAGAAACAGAGACCAATAAATCCTAGAATTGAACCTCTAATGGTGGATGCGTTACAAAATCTTCTTGAGTCTAAGATTATTTTCCCAATCAAGCATTCAACCTAGGTATCTAATTTAGTGCTAGTAAGAAAGAAAAATGGAGATATTAGGCTCTGTGTGGATTTTAGAGACTTAAATAAAGCCTCATTAAAAGATCATTACCCTCTACCGTCCATGGAACATATCTTACAAACAGTGGCTGGATCAGAAAGATTTTCTCTGCTTGATGGTTTTTCAAGATACAATCAAATTTGGTTGGTAGAGGAAGACCAACACAAAACAACATTCACAACCAAATGGGTAACCTTCACATATGCCAAAATGCACTTTGGTCTCTCAAATGCTAGTGCCACTTTTTAGCGTGCTATGGATATAGCATTTAAAGGACTCATAAATAAGATCATTCTAATTTATTTAGATGATCTTACTATTGGCAAGAAACATTATATGGAAAAATGATTGTTGTCATTGATGGCAACAAAGTTCATCCCACACATCCGTAGGACATGGTGTGTCTCTACCGGAAGTCAGAATGAAGATTGTTGAGGTCTGGTAAACAAGAATAAAGCTTGTGGCAAGGTCCGACAGATAGGTCCGGATCTCTCAGAGGAAGTATCTTGGTGAAGTGCGGATTTGGGAAAGTCAAGAGGACTACCTTGAGTAATAGATTCCAAGGATTTAGCCTCCGGTGATGGACAAGGGAAAAGATATGAATAGTTGAGTACCGGATTCCTGAATGACAATGTGAACAGAGGAAGAACTGACTGACAAAACATCAGACTACTTTCTGGATGTGTTACTGATGGTGCTAAAGGTTATGAAGGCATGAATCATGTTTGGCCGACATGATTGATGATTTCTACAAGTATATGTTTGATCCGCATTACTTGATGTGTAAGGATTCAGCCGACAGAACAGAGTTTGTGAGAAGATTGACTATTCCAGGTGCCGACTAGAAAGATAATGAAATCACTTGTGCGGATATATATAAAGGATGGATTTAGTTGTGAGAAGTGTTGTGGTGATAGATGTGGTAAGCGAAAAATAGTAGAGAAGAGCAGAGGCAGTAAGGAAGGTCCAGTATGTGAAAGGAAAGCAACATAAGAGAAGAGGAAAGATGAAGTGCAGCAGATCAGTGTATTGAGCCTAACTGGAACTGAACTCCAACATATGTGGATGCTTCCAATTAGTTCAAGTATTGTATAACATTCTTTTGTAGATAGTGTGTCTCCTTGTAGGCAGTGTGCCTCCTTTGTGAGCAGTGTGCTCGGGCAGTGAGCCCTAATTGGCAAGTGCCATTTTGTATTTCCTTATTCTTATAACAGAGAATAATCCTTGGGTTAATCACCCTGTGGTTTTATCCCTTAATAGGGTTTCCACGTCAAAAATACTGTGTCATGTGTTTTTCCTTTTCATGGTAATGTTTACTTATTTGAATTAATGTTGCATTAATTAATAAGAAAGTTTAGAAAGAATAAATAATTAGGATAACTGATTCACCCCCCCTCTCAGTTATCAACAATTGGTATCAGAGCTAAGTTCCTCCTAACAGAGTCTAACAGCTCGAGGAAGATCTGGGAGTCCAAATGGATGCATATGGTTTAAGGGAGCAACTCAAGACTGCCCTTGAGGATCTTGAACAGTCAAACTCTGAAGTCAATGAATTAAAGGAAAGACTCAAATAGGCTGATGATTTCATGAGAGAACTAAAAGACAAATTAAGTCTCTCTATGAAAAAGAGAAAGGAGCTTCTTCAGCAATTGGCAAGACAAGGTGAAGAAAATAATGCAAATGAAGAACTGACTGAGAAAACCAAGTTATGTGAAAAGTTATCAAAAGAAATAATTATGGTAAGACATGAAATGGAATCAAGAGTTATAAAGTTTACCCAAGAAATTGAAGAGAAAAGAAAAACTGAAGATAATCTAAGACAATCTCTTAAGGAGAAATCAGAAGATTGCCACCAAATGGATAGAATTATCAGACATCTTGAATCTGATCTTGAAGATGCTAAAGATAATGAAGAAAAACTTGAGGATCAAATTGTCTCTCTTAAAAGGGATCTTCAAACAGCAAATGAGTATAAAGAGAAATTCAAGATAAGTTCTGCTCAACTTGAAGTTCTTCTTGGAAGTCAAAAGAAGATAGATGACAAATGTGGTTTGGGATATGGGAAAGGAGAAAACTCCGGATCTGGTCAGAAGAATTTTGGATCAGAAAATCCAAGGAACGGGCCTAGAAGACCTTGATAAGATAGCCCAATGCTCAAAGATATCCATCCTTCAATGGATACTGCCACAACTGCAATCACTTTGGTCACAAAGCTAATCAGTGCAGAAAGAGAAGAATTGGACTAATTCATCCTTCTCCGGACAGTGTTTTAACTGCAAAAGGTATGGTCACAAGTCTCATGAATGTAGAATATGCAAATGAACAAATCATTCAATGGTAGATGCTTTACATGCAATAGAGTAGGTCATATGGCTAATCAATACATATCAAGAGGATATCAGTCAAATATGCAAAGAAATGTTGTTTGCCAAATCTGTAATAGGTCCGGTCATAATGCAAAATTTTGTAGAAGCAAGAATCAGGAGAAAAGAGGTCCGATATATCATAATCAGAATCAAGATAAGGGTAAACAAAAGGTGAATGCGGATGAAGTTAGGAATGAGATGAACAAGATTTGGGTAAAGAAAAGTTCAGAGAATGTAGAGGTTGGATCCGCACCAGACTCTGGTGCTGATATTCCTTCCGGAAACTAAAAGGTGAGCTCTGGCTCAGGGGAAGACACAAAGAAAGCCTTGTTCCCCCAACCAGTTAAGTGGTGCCTAAAATTGGCACATGAGAAGCTGCGGATCAAAGGGTTTCTAGAGAAACATGTAAGGAAGGTCAGGTAAAGATCTGAGAGATCCGCAAGAAAATTTAAAAAGTTCAAATCCTTCAGAATTGGTTCGGTTAAGCAAGTCTTCCAGTAAAATAGGTTTCTCAAAAGATTGGCTCGGTATGAATCCAAATTGATACAGCTTGATCTACGGATACATAAGATGATCAGAAGGACAAGTGGATATGATGATTCATCACTAACATCGATCACAAGGGAATCATAATGATCGGGATGAGTTTCTTCCTCCTTGAACAAGGAAAACCAGGCAAACCAGAATAATGTAGGTCAAGCATTTATTGCAATTTGATATTAGGTCTCACGGAGCAATATAAGGGTTTTTCATTAATCACTCATTCATTCTGCACTCAAGAAGAAACGAAAAGCGGAGCTCTACAATGAAATTCCTCAAGTTCATCGAAGATCACTTGCAGAAGTCATTACTTCCAGAGATCAATTCAACCTACTCTGTAAAACTGATAGGCGCAAAAGGTATTTTCCGTTTTCAAATATCTCACTGCAAATCTCTTGATAATGGGTACTCCAAATATTGTAAAGATTTCTGATAGACCTCGCCCTACATTTAAGAAACATCCATACAAATCCTTGGAGGTAGACCCGCTAGGTGCATTTTCCAGTGTTCCGCATGGCGTTTTGCACACTGAAGATATTAGGGTTTATAGACATGCAAACATTCAAGAGTTTGGGGAATTCAAACTAAGAGACTTATACCATAAGCAGTTAATAGATGATTCTTTTGAGATCAAACCTCAGTATAAGAGCATCCGGGAAAAACACTTTGATCAGTTCATTCATTTCCCATGCTTTGAAGAAAATGAATGGGTTCGGTATGTATTGAGTAGGGTACATGACAACTTTCTATGGCTGAACAGACCTTGCAAAATCACCAAGGAAGCAATTAGGGCAATAACTGGTTTACACTCCTCCGGAGGAATACCTGTCCTCAAATCTGTCAAAAACAACATTGTAACTGAGGCCACCAGATCAAAATTTGATAAGAGGGCAATGACCATTGAAGATATTACTGACCCGGATATCAAGTATGCATCTATGATAATAGGATACAAGATATATCATTCCAGTAGGGAGAATTCAGTATCTGGAACTGCAGTATACACGGCCTATGAGATGCTGAGAAAAAATGCAGAATATGATCTCTGTGAACTTCTCTTGAGCCAGTTAATGGAAAACATACAAAAGATCAAAAAGGACAAGAAAAACTCTTTCAAATATGGTGCACTAATAGTATGTTTATTTTTCTACTTTATGAATGAGTTGCCCGGATCAAATGGATGGGTATGGCAGAATGACAAATCGGTAGCAGTTTAGATCAGAGACTATTTGCATGGGCTTGGGGATGCTAAAGCAAGAAATACAGCTATGTTGGGATACTTCAAAAACTTTCAGAACATGATGCAATCAAGAGAAAGGATTCCCTAGTCTCTTGTTGAGAAATACAAGGACACAGTCTGCTTTATGGTAGAGACTGATCAGTGCCTAATGGAGGCAGTAGAACCAAGGGCAGTCTGGATCATGCCTATGGGGTATGAAGTTGATGAACAGATTATGGAGCTACATGTTCAACACATGCTGAGTCAGCCTAAAGATCCAAAGGCAGAAAGGTTTGGAACCTTTGAGGAGCTGAGTGTAAAGATCCATGTGGAACTCAGAGAACCAGAGATGAAAAGGAAGGTGAGAAAAGAAGTAGAACATATTGCATAAGGCCTTGGGATCTCAAAGGAGGCACTTGATGCCAACCAGGAAAAGAGACAAAAAGCTGATGAGGAGAAGAAAGAGGAAGCAGGAAAAGTGCTCCGGTAGAAACTTCCACCCGAACCAGATCTTCAAAGAGACCAACACCTGTCCCAACTAAAAGCTCAAAATCGGAAGTCCAAGCATCTGACAAAGGAGTGAAAAGGTCAAAGACAAAAGCCACAAGCGCTTATGCAAGTCAAAGAGATGAAGAAGAAATTGAATCAGATGAGGGGGTAAAGGAAATAAAGAAGTAGAAGAAGAAAGGATCTAGTCAGCCCTCCTCAGACCAAGACAAGGAAGAAATAGTAGAGGAATTTGTTGAAAAGCCCACCCTGTCCCTAGAAAGTGTAATCAAATTAGTCACTGTGGATGGGAACCTTCAACCAATGGCCAAATTCTATGATGATTACAATGAGGCCGACCAAAAGATCCTGCAGGAAGCTACAATCAGGTATCTAAACATTTACAATAAAGCTTTTATTGAAATTATCTCTCTAATTCCTAAGAGTCTAGAGAAGGAGTTGGAAATGAGAAAGACCAATGCCATGGCAAAAGACCTTGAGATCCGGGAACAGATAGCTATTCAGCTATATCCTTCAATTGATCCCAAGACAATGAACATGGTAATCAAAGACTGCAAGGATGAATTTAGGAGCAAAGCAAGGATGAATCAGCTTATGGTTGGTGAGACCGATAAGGTAGCCAAGGACACTAAATAGATTCTCTAGAAAACCTTCAAAAGATTTAATCTTCCTATCATAGAGGACTTGGGTACTGATCCTACAAATGTTGCAGAAGAAACTCCTGAGAAAATGTCAGAAGAGGTGGGCCCCGAACAAACCAACATTTCCCCTCTGATTTCCCCTACAGTCTCCGGATCTAAAGGAGAAGAAAAACCACAGGAGAAAGAAGCAGAGGTGAAGGAAAAAGAAGGTGACAGTGCAAAGGTTACAGAAGGACAGAAGACTTTAGTAGAGAAAACTCCAAAGGACAGCTCCAAGACTGCAGAAGAGAAGAAACATCTATCTCCAGCAAGAGACACTGCACAAACTGTCCAAGAATTTCTAAGCAAAGAAACAATGGAGATTGATGAACTAGAGCTTCTACAAGGTCCATTCAATTTTGATTCTCTTTCTCCAGTACAGACAATGAAGATAGCTTCATTTGCAAATGCTAAGGCTACTGAAAAACTCCTAAAGTCTCATATGGAAGACTGTGAGTTGATAGAAGCTGCATCCGAAGTTCTGGAAAAGATCATACCATCTTTTCAAAAGGATCCCACAGCCTCCTCTTCCGGTAATCTCAAAACCTTAGTCAGCAGTGTTAGTACACATTTTGATTCTCTAGAAAAATCAGCTGAAGAAAAGGTCTGGAAGGAGTTTTTGGATAAGAGATTCTCAAAGGTACAAGGATTAATCACTAATGATAGGAGAAATATGAGTATTGGGATAAAGAGCTTAGAAAATGCTCTTAATGATGGTGGTGAAATATACAAATCTTGTATCTCCTGGTCCAAAGTAACAGTAGAGATTGAGAAGAAAATAACAGAGCAAGAGGATAAACTACTAAGTTTGTCTGAAAGTTTTGATCCTCTCTCTTCCTCCATAGTAAATCAAGAGTGTCAAACTATTGCAATCACAAATGCAATAAAGAATTTTGAGAAGGAAAGGAAGAACATGATCAGCCGGATGGGTGAACTTAGGAGGATCATTGTCCCTAAGTTAGAGGCCATGCCTGAGGCCATAAGTGAAGCTCAAATCACAGCCCAGACAAATGATCCGACAGATCTAAAAAGGGCAGATGCATTTGCATTCCTGTTGAGTGGGCATATCTCAATTTTGGACAGGATGAAGTGGAGTTGGGTGACAGAAGTTGTACAGTTGAAGACAACTTTTGTAGACATACTTAAGTATATGTAAGTATGCCATATGTATATACTTATGCGGCTAAGTATAGTAAATTTTTTTGAAAATTTTGGTGTGCGGACCCTATCCTTTTCCATTGATGTCAAAGGGGGAGTGAGGAGCAGTGAAAAATGAGGAATCCAACTAAGGGGGAGCTCCAAAAAATGTATATAAAGACAGAGCATCAGCCAAGGGGGAGCATAGCGTAAACACTTAGTCTTTTTTCACTAAGTGTTGCCATCAATGCCAAAGGGAGAAATTGTTGGCAAGAGACACTATATGGAAAAATGATTGTTGTCACTGATGGCAACAAAGTTCATCCCAAACATCCACAGGACATGGTGTGTCTCTACCAGAAGTCAGAATGAAGATTGTTGAGGTCCGGTAAACAAGAACAGAGCTTGTGGCAAGGTTTGACAGATAGGTCCCGATCTCTCATAGGAAGTATCTTGGTGAAGTGCAGATTTGGGAAAGTCAAGAGGACTACCTTGAGTAATAGATTCCAAGGATTTAGCCTCCGGTGATGGACAAGGGAAAAGATATGAATAGTTGAGTACCGGATTCCTGAGTGACAGTGTGAACAGCAGAAGAACTGACTGACAGAACATCAGACTACTTTCCAGATGTGTTACTGATGGTGTTAAAGGTTATGAAGGCATGAATCATGTTTGGCTAACATGATTAATGATTTCTACAAGTATATGCTTGATCCGCATTACTTGATGTGTAAGGATTCAGCTGACAGAACAGAGTTTGTGAGAAGATTGACTATTCCGGGTGCCGACTAGAAAGATAATGAAATCACTTGTGCAGATATATATAAAGGATGGATTTAGTTGTGAGAAGTGTTGTGGTGATAGATGTGGTATGTGAAAAATAGTAGAGTAAAGCAGAGGCAGTAAGGAAGGTCCGGTATGTGAAAGGAAAGCAGCATAAGAGAAGAGGAAAGATGAAGTGCAGCAGATCAGTGTACTGAGCCTAACCGGAACTAAACTCTAGCATATGTGGATGCTTCCAATCAGTTCAAGTATTGTATAACATTCTTTTGTAGACAGTGTGTCTCATTGTAGGCAGTGTGCCTCCTTTGTGAGTAGTGTGCTCGGGCAGTGAGCCCTATTTGGCAAGTGCCATTTTGTATTTCCTTATTCTTCTAACAGAGAATAATCCTTGGGTTAATCACCCTGTTGTTTTCTCCCTTAACAGGGTTTCCATGTCAAAAATACTGTGTCATGTGTTTTTCCTTTTCATGGTAATGTTTGCTTATTTGAATTAATGTTGCATTAATTAATAAGAAAGTTCAAAAAGAAGAAATAATTAAGATAACTGATTCACCCCCCCTCTCAGTTATCAACACTTACTATATTTACAAAAAATGCCAAAGACCACTTTGAGCATTTAGAGGCTATCTTTTAGAGGTGCCAAGAGTTTGGGATTTCTTTAAATCCTAAGAAGTGTGTCTTTGGTGTACCTCAAGGGAAACTTCTAGGGCATATTTTTTCAAAGGATGGAATCTCTATTGACCAAGAGAGATTCAAGGCCATATTGGACTTATCCTTGCTTGTCAATAAAAAGGTAGTCCAATCTTTCCTGGGGAAGATCAATTTTGTCAATAGATTCATATATAATTTTGTAGGGTTAGTTAGGCCTATTACTCTAATGTTGAAGAAGGACTTAGCCTTTAAGTGGACAACTAAAGGAAGGCAGGATTTTGAACAAATTAAGAAGGCTATCTCCACTGCTCCAGTACTGTGGAATCCCAATTTCTCTAGACACTTCATAATGTATGTGTATGGAGGTGAGCACAATATTGCAACTATCCTAACTCAGAAAGATGACAAAGAAGAAGGAGAACATCTAGTTGTATTCTTCTCCAAGACATTAAGAGAGTACAAATTTAGGTACAATTTTGTTGAAAAGCAAGCTTATGCCATAGTTAAAGCACTTAAGAAATTTAGACACTTAGTAACAAGAAACAAAATCTTGATATTAGTATCTCATTCAAGTGTTAGAGAATACATTATGGAGGGAAAAATTACAAAAAAAAGAGCTAACTGGATAACCAAGATCTTTGAATATGATGTAGAAGTAAGGCCTACTAAATTGGTTAGAGGAAGGGGACTTTGCCAATATATTGTTCAAGACACAAAAGCATCAATGTTGAAAGAAAAAATGATGAAACCGTGTTAAAACACCAAGATCCTAACCAAGACTCTTGGGTTAATGATAGGATACAGTTCATGAGGACTGGTATCTTCCCTAGTCATCTCTCCCTTGATAAAATAAGGTACTATAGACAACAGGGAAGTTATTTTGTGCTAGTTAATCACATTCTATTTAAAACAAATTTTGATGGGATCCTAGTAAGGTGTGTGGAAAAGGATGAAGCTCAAAAGATACTACATGAATTCCATCATGGAGCCTCAGGAAGACACTTCTCAGCAAAAACTACTGCCATCAAGATTACACAAGTTGGTTACTACTAGCCCACATTGTTTGCAGATTGTCATCAAATGATCAAGAAGTGTCAGGCTTGTCAATTCTATGTTGGAAAGAGAAGGAATGCAACTTTACCTCTGAGTCCCATAATTGTAGATGAACCTTTTGCACAGTGGGGTTTAGATTTCATAGGAATGATCAATCTAGTCTAAAGTATGGGGTATAAATGGATACTCACTGCAACTAATTATTTTACAAGATGGAGTGAGGCAGCCACTTAAAGAAGCCACTAAAAAGGTAATTCTAGATTTTCTGGAAGGAATAACTACAAGATTTGGCCCACCCTGCACTATTATATCTAATAATGCTAAGGCATTTTTGGGTACCAAACTATCAGAGTTTGCTTTAAAAAATGATATATATTTGAAGACTTCATCCAACTATTATCTGTAAGGTAATGGTTTAGCATAATCTAAAAATAAGAACCTGATTAGACTCATCAAAAGAATGGGAGCTAATCATCAGAAAGATTGGCATAAGTATCTTAATTCAGAACTGTGGGCAAATAGAACTACACCGAAGCAAGTGATTAAGATGTCCCCTTATGAACTGGTTTATATGGCAAGAATGCAGTTATGCCACTAAGTATAGAAATCCTTGCTTTATAGTTGACTAAGAAATTGGAGATATAAGAAAATAGCCCAATACATGTGAGGCTTGCTAAACTACTTGAAGTACAAGAGAAAAGAGAGCTGGGACATGAATCCATGATGAACCGTCAACATATCATAAAAAGGTGGTTTGATCGAAAGACTTCCGAACTAAATTTTGAAGTTAGGTCTTTGGTTTTGAAATGGGATGAAAGAGCTTCTAAGCCAAGGTAACACATCAAGTTTGATTCACTATGGACTGGCCCTTTTAAGATTCATGCTTACAAGCAACAAAATGCATTTGAGTTGGAAAATATGGAAGGAAAGCCTGAAGAGATTCCCATCAATGGGATCTTCTTGAAACACTTCAGATAATTCCAATTTCTGCCCCTATATCATAGTTAACTAGGTCTCTTTTAAGTTTCATTCCTTTCGTGTTTTCCTTTTCCCACTTTCTTTTGAATAAGTGTTCTAGGAACACATGTCCGTAACACATTGGTTTCTATCTCCAATAGTTGTACACTCCCCAAATTTGTTAGGCAGTACCCATACTTGAAGGAGGATAACCAATCATTTGAAAAGATCACCGCATTTAACACTGATTTGGAACATAGTCCTATGTTGATTCGGAATGATGCACTAATAGTCATTTTGGTGTGTCTATTAATGACATTAATTAGACATGATGGGTCATTTAATTAATTATTAATGGCTCTGTTAAGCCAAGTTTTTAAGCATCTCATAGTTATAGTTGCCATTTATTGCTAAAAAATCTTTTAAATTCCTATTGCTCTGTCAAGAAGTATCAACCTCCATTGACAGTTCTAGTTGTAGTTTGAATTCAGTTACAGTTTCTAGAGCCTCTTGAGGAGATATAGAAATGGAGCAGGGGCAGTCACCACAAGAAGGTCCGTTCAATTTGCTAGAAAAGTGGAAGAGTAGTAAGGCCTATGCATCTATGAAAGCACAACCAAGAATCAACTACCCAAGGACCAGAACCTTGGAGAAGGGGGTTAATGCCGACCCTATGCAGGTGAAGGATTATGCAGACGACGTCTTTGACACTCATATGACAAAAAATCTAAAGAATCTGAGAGAGGGAGCACACATGAGTGTCTCTGATGAGCAGAAAATGGAGAGTTTGAAACATTTGGCATGAGGATTTGGACCTCCCAGTTGGCTCAATTCTTGGTCCCTGTCGTTCACTTGTACCCTGAATTGATTCGAATGTGTGCAGAACTTTCTGACCCACAGACTTCAACGATTCAACACAATAGATTCATGCTCCAAATAACCCCCAAGTCAATTTGGGACATGTTGGGTTTGTATCATGACCAGGGTACTACTTTTGCCACTATCCCCAAGCTGCAAAATATATGGAATGGAGTCCAAAGTAAAATTAGGTTTCTAAATATTGAGATGCACTTAGATGAAGACAACACCCGATTGCCCACACTGCCCACCACCCGAGGCTAGATCCATGCTGATGTACAGGATGTCCTCTCTATGCTAGCTTTCATTTTCAGTCAGGATGAGGATGTAAACGTATATGTCTGGCAATTGGTAGCCATTTTTACTCAAAATAGTAGATAAGTCTGTCGAATATAGATTCAACTTCTCAGAGCATATCTCCCAAGCCATCATTGAGCAACTATCCAAATTTTCTTGGAAACAAATTTTTAGGTATTCAGCCTATCTTTTCCACTTAATCTTGTATCAAAATTATCAGCTCTTCCAGCAATATATGCATCTAGACATGTATGACCCTGAGATAGGCCGTAAAAGGACTATCCCAGTGTTTGCATGGACTCATGTCCTCTCAAAAACTACAGACCCCTATGAATTTGCCTAGTGTTTTGTGGCACCTGTCTTTGAACAATTAGAGTCTGAGGTTGTCGTGAACAGGATGACAAATAGCATGAGAGGTCTCTTGACCAATTCCAAAATCCCTTGTGATTATTTCTTTGGTGCCCATACTACAATTATTAGGCTTCATGGTTTTGCTGGTGAGCCTATTTTTCTCCCAAAAGTTTTAACTCCTAGGGTCGTAGCCTTGAAAGTGGGTCGCCAACTGTCTATTATTGACAATAATTTTGGTAACAAGAAGAGGAAGAAGTTTTATGATATCCCTTGGAGAAAGGGAAAGATTACAATAGAAAAAAGAGAAACTGAGCATCTCCTACTAAGAAAATTGGTAGTTTGTGGTTTTGTAATAGTCCAACATAAATGGAACTATGATCTTGACAATTTCTTGGCATCTTGGATAGTAAATAACAAAATTTCCACTATTTTCCTCCATGAGAGCTAGCCTTTTTGGGAACAGAGGTCACCACAGTAGGATAATCTAGTGTTCTATGCAGAGCTCAAGGATCTACCAAATGAAAGCCCCAAGCCATGGGAAACTTTCTACAAGAAACAACAAGAGTATGATCCCAAGAGACTTATGACACTTGGTTTGAGTCAAACTCTCAAGAATAAAGACTAGAGCAGTGAAAAGATAGCAGCCTATTAGAAGTACAAGCAAGAGATTGCTGAATTCACCAACAGATGAGCAATGGGACAGAATCTGGGATGAGTACCATATGACCCCCATATTGATCCCAAACACAAGCAATCTTCTGGGCCACTCACAGGAAGTAGAGGATACAGAGGAAGCTCAGGGGGCAGAGGAAATAGAGAAAGCAACTACACAAGCCCCTAGGGCTCCATGGCCTCAACCTCTTAGTGTCATTATGAAACAAAAAGTTGCACTATCTCTGCCTCATGAGACCCATATAGCTTTGGCATTAGGGGGTCTTGGAGTGACAATCTTCAACAAGCATTCATATCAAGACAAGAAGCATCAGAGGAAGAAGACCCAAAAGATACAGCAGAAATGCCCTTGAAAAGAAGGCGTAAGCTAGTGTTGCAAGAAGAGGAGACTAAAGGTGATGTCTTGGAGCCCCCATAGCAACAAGTTCTCATGATTATAGTGGTGGCTTAGGTAAGTATCCCTCCTCCTATTTATCCTTCTTTAGCTTCTTCTTCAATGGGGGTGGCAACCAAAATGACCTACTCTTCCACGCCTCCTGCCACCTCTATTGTGCCTTTACAGTCTTTTGCCCCTACTACTAGTTCACTGGCCTTAACCCCATCACAGGCCATTACATTGCCCTTGTTTTTCCCATTAATGCCTAGGAGGGCTTTTCCTCAGATTGACCCCACTCAACAAATTACAACCATCCCGTATGGCTTGCCATAGGGTTACCCTTTTGCTGGAGGACTCATCTCCTCTCCACCCACCTTTCAAACACAAGCAGATACTGCTAGGAAGGTGAGGGAAGCTAGAATGGAAAAGAAAAAGAAGAAAGAAAGCAAAAGCCCTACTACCCCCGCATGAAGTCACTATTTGATCCCATCCAGCAGTCCCTAACCATCACCCACTTGAACCCCAATGCAGTCAAGCCTGTTGAGTAAATGAAGCCAGAAGACTATACCATGAATGCAGTGGCTATAGACTTAGCCCACTTTAGGCCCCAAGATAAGGTGGAGCTAATGAATGAAACTTCTACAACTGTCACATCTAATTATCTCAAAGTAATAAGAAAGATACAAAAGCTGGAAGCAGACTTAGCAAAAACAAGAGCCACAATCAATAGCATTACAATAGAAATAAAGGCCAAGGACAAAGAAATTGACACTCTGAATAAAGATTTGCAGTCTACTATGTCTTTGGAGGTATACCAAGCATCAAAAACTCAAGTTGCAAACATGCAAACTAAAATAGCACAGGTGAGGGCCACTGCAATAACCTTAAAGTAGGAAAATGCCACTGCTGAGAAGAAATGCCAATATAAGATGCAAAAAGTGTCTCAACTACAATAGAGCCTACTGAGGGAGTAGAATCAAAATAGTGCCTATCAAGTTCAGTTCATGGCTGAGCAAGAAAAGACTAAGAAATTGACTATTGAGATAAGTGAGAGGCATCAAAATGTAGGAGTGCTAGAAATGGTCAAAGAGATCTATGTGTCTGCATGGCAAAGGATCTCCGTGGAGTTCTCACAGCTTAAGCCTGCCCTTAGTTTCCTTCTCAAGGCTCAACAACTGTGTGAAAGGGTAGGGTCCTCAATCAAGGCAACTTTATCCACTATTTCTTTGAGAGTCTCATACTCTCAACTTTTGTTACAAAAACTCTATGATACAATAGATGAAGCCTTGTTAGCAGTAGGGGTGAGTGACAGAATGACTGCAGCGAAAAAGGTGAATGAAGTCCTAAGATGCAATGAAGCTGCTACAAATTGCAAGACACTTCTGAATGTTGTGAAGGAAGGTGTCAAAGGCATGAAAGGGCATATAGAGAAGCTGGTACAGTTGGGACTCCCATCTCCTTTCCTAGATGATCACACGGTCTTGATGACTGATCAGATTAAGGCCCTCCAATTGTTGAAACAAAATGATCAGACAATTTTTCAAAGTCTGAGTGAATCTTCGAGTGTGAGGGAGGTGGGATCAGTTCTCATCCCTATGGCCTAGCTTGAATTTAAATTGCATTCAATAGTGCAAATTATCCAATCCTTCTCCCATAAGGATATTATCAATTTGGATCTCGCTTTCTGGGATTTACAGAAAAGACAAGGCTTGTCAAACTCAGAATGGTTCGAGTATCACGCCACCTTGAAGAAATTATAATTTCTTAGTAGTGCCAGTATATTTTTGACATTTTTGTTTTTGTATATTTCTAAGGTTCTCTTTATGCAGGCACAAAGTCCCATATGAGTCACCAAGAACTGTAGAGTTCTTACTGTACATTTTGTAGCATTGATTAGCAGTAGCAGTATAGTTTTACTATTAGCTTGGTAATCTCTGTTTATGTTGCAAGTATAGCTGTGTAGGAATGTACCAGGTGTTAGGATGGTGGGGTTTTGAAGAAATGAAAGGAATGATGCTTCCTAAAAGATGCGTGGAGTCGACACGTGGCAAGGCATTTAAGAGGCAGCAAGATCAGTTTCTAAATAGCAGCAGAGTGTGCCAAGTGTCCTCTTCTCAGTCTGCAGTACTTAGGAGTCAGGGGGTTGTGCCACGTATCTTGGACCCATATTCTTCCTTTGTGTTCATAAAGTTTCTAAGTGAAGTGGAAAGTGCCAAGTGTCACTATAGTGGGGACTCAAGGAGAAACTTTTAGAAAAGACAACGAAAAGAAGCGCCAGTCTGCCGCGTGTGCTTATTTCTCAACGAATTCTAGGGAAGTTAAGTCTTAGGAAAGTCCAAGTTTGTCTGTAAGCAAAAGAGTACCATTATCTCTAGTTCAGTATAGGTCTATTGAGTCTACAAGTTTATTAGGTCTAGAAACTAAGTTTTAAGCTCCTCTTTCTGCATATAAGATGTATCATGCCAGCGCACATTGAATATGATGAATGTATTGTTCCTGAGTGTTCAAAATAATATTATACATAAGATCTATCTAAATGTCAGATACTCTATTCATCCGCATATCATTTGTCATTTGCAGATGTTGTTTCAAGTTGGTATCAGAGTTGATGATGTGTTCATCTATTTTTATCGTTGTTGTCTAACCATAACGACTTAGTAGTGTTAATCTATTTATCTGTATTGCTCCTAATATTGCTCCTTGTAAAGCTCATACAAATCAGATCTCTATTGTAAGTCCTCTTTGTGTAAGTCTTGTATAAGCTTGTTACATCTAGGGTAGATCTGAGGCAATAATCTTGTATTTCGAGCGCAGGTTTGAGCATAGTAATGGATAGACCAAGCATGTGTAGATTGAGTATGGCGGACATCGATAATACTGCAGATCGCAACATAGAAGTTAAGTTCACAAACTTCTTTGCTGATAATGAAAGTTCATTTTCTACTGGTGAAAGTAGTAGTAATATATTAGATGAAGTTTCTTCTAGTCAGTTTGATAATAAGGAATTTCGTGTGCCTAAGATTAAACCTTGTGAGATCTATAGGGATGTTCCCAATAGTCTAGTAGATATGTTTAATAAAAATAAAGGTTTGAAAAATTGGTTTGGATATAAAACATCTCAAAGATGTCATGTTGCTACATTACAACATGTTGTTACTGGTGGTAACAAAGGAAAGATGAGAATCTTCTTAGACTCCCAAGTCTAGAAATTTTAGAAAGAAGCCTTAGCCAGTCCAGATAATCCCCAATTCATGCATCTGTCCTATGTTAGAATAGGTATCTGTGGACACTACCATAAAGGCTTACCTATCATCATTATGATGATGCTAAAAGATGCAAGATTCTACAAGTTGTCTCATTCCTTTTTAGGTGCTGCATGTGACTCCATGTCTAAAGGAGCACTTTACCTAGATTGTCTATTAGATTTCCCAATCAGTTTAAAAGATGGCAATCTACAAGATGTTCTTGAATATAACTTTAAGACCATGAATCTTTTCATGAAAAAGAATTCAGTAGACCATTCCCTTGTTTTTCTGGTTCACTATAGATTATACAACAAGTTTCTACCCTTGATGATAAATCCTAAGAGAGCACAAGGTCTAGAGGGTCTTTCCACAATCTGGACATCTAATGACAGCACGTAGTTAACTACACCCAAAATAGTCCATCACAAAAATATTAAGCTACCTAAAGAATGGTCTTTAGATCTTTGGGATCAAGGTGAACAACCTGAAGAAGAGAAACAACCACAATTGAGAGGAATCTCAATTGAAGAAATAGATGATCAGGCCATGATCTGATTCTCATCTGGTCAACCGTCTGCCTTGCGCAGTAGCCCTTCGATGAGAACAGAAAAAATTTTCAATTATAACCAACCTGGTCCATCTGTGACTCTGTTACTGTGCACTCAGAGCGCAAGATTCCAACCTACTAAGGGTTTTAAAGATTTGTTTAAAATCCCTTCTGTTGCCAGACCCAACAATTCCATACCTAGCAGTTCCTTACCAAAAGCCAAATCTGCTAGCTCTTGTTGCTCCCACAAGTTGTATTCTAAACTTGATGATGGGATGTACAAGTGTGAAGACTGCTCTTTTGTTTTCAATCCTCCCAGAACTGGCCATTTTTGTATGTTTTCAGCCAGGGAAGCTATCATACCTGAACAAGTTATTCAAGAGACCAATGTGCAAGTCTTAGCTACTCCTTCCTGTCCTTGTCTTGTCCCTGGTGCAATCCCAAAATTTCATGACTTCATGCTTTATGACACCACTGGCAAATACCAAGCTGATTTCTAGCCCCTACACATATTTCCCATTAAAGATGCTATTCAAGGTTCCAGCCAGAGAAAATTGCTTAATTGGACAAATATGTGTCTTAGGAAATCAATGTTACTCACTAAGGATAGAAAGATCTGGCATAAGATCGAAGCAGTCAAGGCAGAAAAGGCCCGCCTTAGTACTCAAGAGAATCTTCATTCTCTTATCTCCACTCTAGAATGCCTGGAAAAGCATCCTACTGATGAGTGGATGGCCTCTGTTAACAAAGACCTCCAAGATCTCAAAGTTCAGTATAATGAGTTTAAATCCCAAGTGGAAACATGGTGGGTCGCTCACCAACGGTCTTTAGAACAGCAAAGAGAACTTCTGCAAAGAGTTAGAAATGAAGTTAAATTAGATTGTGATGTGTTAGCTTCACAAATAAATACTGTCAGTATTCATGCCAAGCATAATGGACAAAGACTAGATGAAGTCAACCATGAAGTTCATTCTATTACACAGTCACAACTTCTAATAGGAGATTCCGTCAAGCAAGAATCTGCCGATATTCAGTCTGCATTACAACAATAATCTGTAATGATTCAATCAGTTGTCCACACTGTTAAGCAACAACAGACTGTTAAAACAATGAATTTCCCTTCAAGTGCAAAGGGATATTTATAGGCTCAGTATGAAGGACCAAAGTTGGTCACTGAGGTTAAGAAGCCTATAATTGAAAAAAAAATTGATCCCTCCACAGGGAATCTCAGAGATACCACTCTAGAGGAACGGGCAAAAGGAAAGTTCCAAATGGCTCGTGGTAGCAGTTCTAATCCCCATGGATCTGACCCTGTTGATCCATTTGAGAATATTCAAACTCTCAAAGCTGATACACCTCCCATTGTTAATTTTGATAATTTTGAAGATATAGCAAATACAAGAGGAATAGATGCTATGTGAGCCTAGATAACTAATTATTTATCCACTAATGCTGATGCTAATGAATCTCAAGTCATTAAGCAGGCTCTCAATTCTATGACAGGTGTTGCAAGAAGTGTCTGGGATAGACTAGATGACACTTTTAGAGAAAGCCTAATAGGTAGAGGTACAGATCAAGTCTGTGCTCAGTTGACACGTCTGTTCGTTGGAAGAACAGACACAAGAGAAAAGTTGGCCTACAATAAGTTCATCAAAGGTAAATGTAAAGATCTCAAGTATTTCCAAAAATATTGTGAGGTTCAATATCAGAACTTTTATCAATCTGGCCGTGAACAAAATCATGATTTTATGTTCACAACTTTTCTAAAAAGTTTTGGCACTGTGATAGGAGAATTCTATCACAAGAAAGTTTTAGAGAATCTGGTAATAGAAAATATAGAAATGAAGGAACTAACCTATCCTCAGTTAGTTCAATTCCTTACACAGATAAATGAAGAGATCTGTGAAGAAGGAAAAACAAAAAAGGAGATAAAAAAGGTACAACCTTTACTATCCTCTTCTGTATGCTACCAGATAATGCCTTCTAATCAGTTTCTAGAGAAAGGCAAATCTTCTTGTTATAACTATGATAAGTCAGAAAAGCCTTACAAGAAGAAAAAGAAAAAGTACAGTAAATATCCTCGTAAGAAAGGATATTTCAGAAAAAGAGATAAGAAGCAAAAGGGTTCCAAGAAATGGAAACCTACCTACTATATTTGCAAAGGAGATCATTTTGCAAATAAATGTCCAGATAGAAATAAGAAAAAGGGAAAAGGTAAAGTTCATGCTGCCTAAAAAGTAGGTGTAGCAGATGATGAATTTGAATTCATCAATGACTACCCATCAAACTTAGAGGATATCATACTATCCAGTTCTGATCCAGAAACAGAATCAAAGTCTGACGATTATGTATCAGCACCAGAACAAGCTCAGGTCAATTTGATGACCAAAGAAGTTCAATCTTCTGATGAAGATTCAGAAGTCTCCTTCTTCTGCAGAATGCTGCGAAGGGACACCCGTGCAGAGTTGGACAAGGTAATTGAAGAAATTGTCCAAACAGAGTCTCGTCTCCAAACAATGGACATGGGACAAGAAACATGGAAAAAGTTGACCAACAAGTTGGAACAACTTAAGGCAAGAAAATATTTCCTGGTTCAAATTCTAGAAAGGCCTCCTAAACTTCTAGTTTGAAGATCTCCTATTCTACAATATGGTTTATCTGTATCCCAAGCTGAAATTCCAGAACAACATGGATATAAACCATTGCAAAGAAGAGAACCTTGGCCTCCAGGTTCCCCTACACAGAGACCTTCAAGATCCTTTGATTAGTGGTCTATCAGTGATGCTCCTTCTCTAGGAAGCATGGCCCGAAGAATATGGAGAAGAAACAGAAAAGCCTTTCTTGAAAAAGTTGTTACTCAAGCTCAGGCAGAGATCTCATAAATTGGTGATGAAGAAAATTTCTATCTCACAGAAGAAATGGAGACGGCCCCTAAACTTGATAAGTTTGTCAACTAGTTTAATACAGCTAGAACCATATAGTTGTCTGCTCAAGCATCCTTTCAGGAAGAACAACTGTATTGTGAAGAGAAGCCCTATAGTCCTCTTATTCACCAAGCTATCGAAGAAGAAGCAGAACCAAGATTTACTTTTGAAGAAGGTTCTAGCAGTCGACAGATGAAAGCCTACAAACACTCTGCGAAGCCAATTACTTCATGTCTAGGAATAATCCTGACAATCCACTTCCCAGGAATAATGGCATATCCATTAGCATTTTTAATTGATACTGGAGCAGATCTGAATATCGCCAGGTACAATGCTTTTCCTAAAGATGCATGGATAGAAGGAGCTACAAGTATTACTTTTGGTAATTCTGAAAAGACAAATAGTTCTACATTCTGTGAAGCTCCAATTCAAATTGGGTTTGATGGTTTTATGGATAAACTAACATTTGTCCAATATGAAGTAGATGGATATGATGGTGTAATTGGAAGCAATGCAATCAAACAATGGGAACCTTTCACCATTGATTCTGATTTTATTATCATTTGTAATACATACCAGCTTCCTCAGCTTTATTAAGATCTAGCTTACTCCTTCGAGATAGAAAAAGAAAAGAAAAAGAAACTAGTTAATGCAGTTTGGCTTGCCAAACAAATGGATGCAGGTCAAGAATCTCTGACAAAGATTAAAACCGCCTTTGCTGCCATAGTGCTTACAAAAGACTTGAAGAAGTAGAAAAGGAACCTGACATGTGATCTCCCACTCAAAGAGGATCCTCAAGGTAATGAACTCATGCCTAAAGCAAAAGCTAATTACTTTTTAATGAGTTCATCTAAAGCATTAACGTGCAGAACAGAAGTTGCAGACCTTGAAAAACAAGGTATAATTCAAACTTCTGAGTCACCATTCTCATGTCATGCCATGTATGTGCCAAAAGTTGATGAGAATGGTAAAGAATTATCTGAGAAATGGCAAGTTGTAAATTACAAGCCGTTAAATGACTGTCTTGTTGATAACATACATCCTCTACCCAGCAAGGATCATATCTGGCAGACTATTCAAGGTAGTCATGTGTATTCTAAATTTGATTTGACAAAAGGGTTTTGGCAAATTGGCCTCAAAAGTGCTGACTTTTACAAAACAACATTTTCCGTCCCACAAGGTCTCTATGAATGGACTGTTCTTCCATTCGGTATTAAAACTGCTCCCTCCATTTTTCAGTAGAAAATGGATGTTATTTTTAGACCTTATGCCAAATTTATCCAACCCTATATCGATGACATTCTTGTCTTTAGCTAGGGTATGCCCCAGCATCTTTCTCATCTCCACCAATTCCTTTCTATTTGCCAACACCATGGTCTTTCTATCAATCCCTCAAAGTCTTTCTTTGCCCAAAACCATATTGTGTTTATTGGCATCAAGCTTCTTCCGAGGGGGAGAATGGAGGCACAACCACACATCCTGAACAAAATTTCTAATCTTGCAGTTACTAATGTCAAAGAATTACAACACTTTTTAGATCTTGTAAATTATATTGCAAGATTTTATTATAAGCTTGCTGAAGATAGAATTGAGTCAAATAAGCTTCTGGGAAAGAAACCACCACCATGGACAACTAAGCATGATAGTTTGATTTCCAGAATCAAACAAAAATGTTCTCAGCTTCCACCTCTCAAGTTACTAGGTAATGGTTTCAAAATTGTGGAAACAGATGCCAGTGAAGGTACATGGGCCAGTGTTCTTAAAGAACAGAAAACAACATGTCACGATCCCAAAGACAGGTGAGATTGTTAGATATATTTTTGGTAGCTTCAAAAATAGTGAAGTTGACTACCATAGTACTCATAAAGAAATCCTTGTTGTTGTAAACACTTTTCAAGCATTTCAAATGTTTATTGCTGACAAGAGATTTCTCCTTAAAAGTGATCTTCAAAATCTGCAGGGATTCTTCAGAAAAGAATCCAAAAATAAAGTTGTCAGAGGACGACTCCTCAGGTGGGCTCAATTATTAAGTACTTATGAATTTGATTTCATTCACCTTCTAGGAGTTGAAAATATTTTTGTAGATTTTATGTCAAGAGAAGGTCATACTTCAGAACCAGTTCCTTCTGAAGCAAATCAGAACCCTTCTAGGATTGTCTGAATAATTAGGATACGAGAACATCATTGGTACAAAGATAGCTGCCAAGAATGGAGCACGAATCCTTTCCAAAGAAGGGATCTTCATAACTTTCAAATGGCTAATGAATTTCTTTTAGACCATTTCAAAATGTTAGAAGCCAAACAACAACTAACATATCGCGGTCTATGGATGACACGGCCATTCTTCTAGTTCTCAACTGAAGCAGAACCAATTGACCCTGATGTGGGACATGTTCTCCAAACTTGGTGTGGGGACTTCACTCTTCCTGTTAAGTTTCTCAATCCATAGTCAACAGACCAAATCAATGATTGAATGCTGAACATGGAAAGAGTCTCATCAGAGATCTATTCCAAGGACCATATCCACCTGCCGAGGATCTTCAATTCAATGGGACTTTAGCTTATACTAGATGCATCTTCAAACTCACCATCGACGCACCTGAAGAAAATCCCATCAGTAGACATCTTTGTCAAGTCTATGGACCAGCTGGATCCTCTTCTATTTTTGAACATTGGATAGTTACCAATAGGTTGAGATTCTTCCATTCTCAACAGTTTCCTATTTGGATTCATACCAAAACTTATAGGATGGAACGTACAGATGCACAAGGCATGTCCTTTGGACTATATGGCCCCTATAAGATGAAAACCATGAGTATCATCTGGAAAGAAAATGCATCAACTCAACATGAACCTACAAGATGCATTCCACATTCATCCAATCAAACTTGTGCTAATTGTGAGTATGATCCACGAGATGATCCTTGAATCCCTACCTTCAATACAATTGACCATCGCACTCCTGACTGTACTCATCCACCAAGAGAATCATGTGAAGGTTGTATTCTGTATGCCCAACACATCCCAAGTGATTTTGATCCAAGCACTAGCTAGTGAGCCAGGCATGTTGGCCACTTAAGATATCTATCTCTTCATGTCAAAGGATAGACGTGGGCCCTTCCACAGAAAAAGGGGAAAAGCTTACGTGCCTTACAGTAAGCACAAGTTATCCTTCTTGTGAACAAAAAGAAGACATTGTAAAAGGTTATTCTTTGTCTTGTTTGTCCCCTTCTTTCTCTGTTCACGAGTTATTGGGACCCACCAGAAGATGCTTATCTTCATATGGGTAACTCTTCGATAAGGGAGTTACAACATGTCCACTTTCCATGGATGGACTTCAAATTGTAATTCATGAAATAAGGTTAAAAGATCAGCCTCAACATCCTATATAAGGAAGGCTAGGCCACCTTGTTTCTGAACAAATTCTAGGTAAGTGAAGTCTTAGGAAAGTCCAAGTTTGTCTGTAAGCAAAAGAGTACCATTATCTCTAGTTCGCTCTCTGCATAGGTCTATCGAGTCTACGAGTTTATTAGGTCTAGAAACTGAGTTTTAAGCTCCTCTTTCTGCATATAAGATGTATCATGCCAGCGCGCATTGAATATGATGAATGTATTGTTCCTGAGTGTTCAAAATAATAATATACATAAGATCTATCTGAATGTTAGATACTCTGTTCATCCGCATATCATTTGTCATTTGCAGCTATTGTTTCAAGTTGGTATTAGAGCCGATGATGTGTTCGTCTGTTGTTATCATTGTTGTCTAACCATAACGACTCAGTAGTGTTAATCTATTTATCTGTATTGCTCCTAATATTGCTCCTTGTAAAGCTCATACAAATCAGATCTCTGTTGTAAGTCCTCTTTGTGTAAGTCTCGTCTAAGCTTGTTGCGTCTAGGGTAGATCTGAGGCAGTAATCTTTTATTTCGAGAGTAGGTTTGAGCATTGGTTTGAGTGCAGTAATGGATAGACCAAGCACGTCTGGATCGAGTATGGTGGACATCGATTATACTGCAGATCGCAACACAGAAGTTAAGTTCACAAAATTCTTTGTTGTTCTAAAGACCATTGGTGAGTGACCCACCATGTTTCCGCTTGGGTTTTAAACTCATTATACTAAACTTTGAGTTCTTGGAGGTCTTTGTTAACAGAGGCCATCCACTCATCAGTAAGATGCTTTTCCAGGCATTCTAGAGTGGAAATAAGAGAATGAAGATTCTCTTGAGTACTAAGCCTAGCCTTTTCTGCCTTGACTGCTTCGATCTTATGCCAGATCTTTCTATCCTCAGCGAGTAACATTGATTTCCTAAGACACATATTTGTCCAATTAAGCAATTTAGTCTGGATGGAACCTTGAATAGCATCTTTAATGGGAAATATGTGTAGGGGCCAGAAATCAGCTTGGTATTTGCCAATGGTGTCATAAAGCATGAAGTCATGAAGGTTTGGGATTGCACCAGGGACAAGATAAGGACCGACAGGAGTAGCTAAGACTTGCACATTGGTCTCTTGAATAGCTTGTTCAAGTATGACAGCTTCCTTGGCTGAAAACATACAGAAATGGCCAATTCTAGGAGGATTGAAAACAAAAGAGTAGTCTTCACACTTGTACATCCCATCATCAAGTTTAGAATACAACTTGTGGGAGCAAGAAGAGTTAGTAGATTTGGCTTTTGGTAAGGAGCTACTCGGTATGGAATTGTTGGGTCTGGCAACAGAAGGGATTTTAAACAAATCTTTGAAACCCTTAGCGGGTTGGAATCTTGCACTCTGAGTGTGCAGTAACAAAGTCACAGATGGACCAGGTTAGTTATAACTGAAAACTTTTTCTATTCTCATCGAAGGGCTATTGTGCAAGGCAGACAGTTGACCAGATGAGAATCGGATCACGGCCTGATCATCTATTTCTTCAACTGAGATTCCTCTCAATTGTGGTTGTTTCTCTTCTTCAAGTTGTTCACCTTGATCCCAAAGATCTAAAGCCCATTCTTCAGGTAGCTTAATATTTTTGTGATGGACTATTTTGGGTGCAGTTAACTATGTGTTGTCATTAGTAGATGTCCAGATTGTGGAAAGACCCTCTAGACCTTGTGCTCTCTTGGGATTTATCATCAAGGGTAGAACCTTGTTGTCTAATATATAGTGAACCAGAAAAACAAGGGAATGGTCTACTAAATTCTTTCTCATTCCTTGTTAGGTGCTGCATGTGACTCCATGTCTAAAGGAGCACTTTACCTAGATTGTCTATTAGATTTCCCAATCAGTTTAAAAGACGACAATCTACAAGATGTTCTTGAATATAACTTTAAGACCATGAATCTTTTCATGAAAAAGATCCCTTTCCTTAAATAGTTTCAAGAAGTGTCAGAGTGTAACATAGTGGGCTTAGGATATTAAAAGATAGTTTCTAAGTGAAGAAGACAGTGCCAAGTGTCATGACCACAGGCATTTGAAGAATAGAAACAAAAAGAGACTTTAAAAGGAGAGCCAACCTGCTGTGTGTCCCAATTTTGAAACTCACAGCTATTGCCACATGTTTTAATTGTTAGTTAAGATTAAAGTAGGCAATAAAGGAGGCCAAATGCACCAAGTGTCAGTATGGCACACATTCTCACCATGTTATAAAAGGGACCAAGCCCAATGAGCGCATAAGTGCCACATAGCAACTTTGAAATTTCTATGAAGCTAGCAGAAGAGGCCATCTATCCCAACAGAACTAGTAGTGTCAAGGTTGTTTCAGTGACATTTGACCACTCAGAATGTGAGGATGGTGTAGACGTAGATTTAGAAAGATTTCCTATGCGTGACTTACTTCAATTCAATTACAGGTGGTTAAGAATCCTAACGGCTAGAAGTGTCTCAAGCTCCATCTTTCTTCTATAAATAGGGGAATTTTGTAATTGATAGGGATATACAAAGATAAGTGTAGATGAAAAGGAGATATAATATAAGAGATTTTTGTAGTGTGACTGGAATATATCATTTTTCCTTTACAGTTGTTTCAAGAAGAAAGCATCATAGATCTGTGCATATTTTGATGCCTCATGTATTTTGTTGAATCCATTAATGAAAGAAGCTTCTGTTATGTGCTATTTGGTGATATTTTTTCTGTCTTTATTGAAATTTCTCAAAGTTTAGCCTCTATCTTTAAATCTATTTATAATCTGTTTATATTGACCATGCTCATTGCTCTTTAATATAGCAGAAATCATAAAGATTTAGTCACTGTACTGATTGTTGAAACAAATATAAGTCTGGCACATTACCTTAGAAGTTATTTCATACTGTATCTATAATCTTGTTTCTTCTTCCTTTTCCAAAACCCCATTATAAATAGAAGAGCCAGCTTCTATAAAATCTAGAGGTCATTCTGAGAGTCATCCCACGTTCTCAAAATTTCCCATGTTGGTGCTAGAACTTGCACAATTTTATACATCAACAGTTTGTTTATTCAGCCGCTTGCTATTCCATTTTAGACTAGTGGCATTGGCAATGGCTTCCTTAGAAATAGTAAACTACACCCCTCTAACCTACACCATCATATCTTTGTCCCATGACAAGGAAAATTGAATGGACAAACTTTCGTCGAAGCCATTCAGGCATTCAAGAAACAACATCACTCCCCCCTCATAAGCAATAATCCAAACCTGCGAGTCTTCCTTGAATTCCCCACAAAATGTAGGTTTTGTACGCACCTTGTCACCTCCCATTTTCCTTATCTTTCTATTCCAATAATGAGAAATGTAGCTCCAAGTTTTAGCAAGATGTAGGGTTTCACCAAAATTCTAGAAGTGAATTGGCACTCAAAAACATTAAAGCCTACCATGCCCCCCAAATTCCCATGAATGTCCTTCAAGGTCCCTAGCGCGTTTAGGGTATCATTAATTCCATTACACTAGTTGTGCAAGCTCGTCACTTCAAGAGTGGCCAACTGAGAGTGATAAGACCTGTAGATCCAGCATGGCAAAGTCTCACATGGGTTTTGTATGCACCTTGTCACCTCTCATTTTCCTTATCTTTCTATTCTAGTAATAAGAAATGTAGCTCCAAGTTTTAGCAAGATGCAGAGTTTCACCAAAATTTCTAGAAGTGAATTGGCACTCAAAAACATTAAAGCCCTCCATGCCCCCCAAATTCCCATGAATGTCCTTCAAGGTCCATAGCATGTTTGGGGTATCATTAATTCCATTACACTAGTTGTGCAAGCTCATCACTTCAAGAGTGTCCAACCGAGAGTGATAAGACCTGTAGATCTAGCATGGCAAAGACCTTTAGATTTTATTTTTATTTTTATTGTTTTCCTTCATTTTCTATGTAGACCAACATGTTTCAAAAGTGTGTCATCATTTGGCACTTGTAATTCATACTTCAATGCATTCACTTCACCAATTGACATGTGTGAGATAATTACTGGTAAACATCTAAACTCATCTTTTAGCATTTCTACTTATCTTGTTGTACTTATATTCTATTTTCAACATTTTTGCTTATACTTTGACATGTGTCTTGTTGTTTAGCATTGTTATGTATGAAAAAGAGAAGGAAGAAGACTAGCATGCACACTAGATCAAACCCTTTTCCACAATAATATTCAAGGACAAAACTGAGCCAAATCACTACCACATGGAGGAGGATTCAGCTACAGATCTTGTACTCTTATTTTCTATGGAAATATCATATTTAATCAAGTCCTTTTTTATCAAACCCTAGGTCAAATATGCACTAAACCTTAGTTGATGAAGATCGAAGCATAACAGACAAATGGAGACAAATACAGACAATCTAAAAGAAGCACCAAGATAAATGAACAGAGGAGAACTTGATTCCAGAAGCAGAGGTGTCAGAGGATGAATTGAGGGGTGCCCAAGTACTTGAAGTGAGAATCTTTCAAAGGTCTAAACTGAGAAAATGTTGTAAAGACTACCCTGAAGTGGTAGGACGATAATTTCGTAAGTGTCTAAGTCTTGCATATAGGAATATTCCTAAAATGTTGTTAGATCTTGAAACCCTAATCCTTACTCAGTCTTCCTTTGTCTTCACTTTTTTGGATCTCGTACCTGTAACCTGCACACAAGAAGAAAAGGGGTTTGGGGGTTATGGTATTTAGGGACTTGCCTCAGTCAAATCCCAGGATAGCACTCAAGCTTCCCAACACCATTGATAGATAAAGAGAGTGTACCCTTGCAGGGCAGAGGCTAAACACAAATCAATGAGATGAAATCAAATGATGATGAACAAAAATGATATCACCTATGTGATGAAACCCTTAGGAGGATAAATACTCTTCAACTCATAAGGAGAGAGAGGTGATAACTTCAAAACCTACAAAAACACACAATGACAATACAAATCTACTCTAGAATCAAAATGAATGATCTTGCTTCAATATCATAAGTTAGCTATTTCTATCTAGGTTACAAATGAACTTAAAAACATACTTATATATGCTTTCCCACTAACATTCATCAAATTAAAACAAAAGGGCTGACAAGGAGAAATATTTTTAAAGGTCCTAGGCTAACCTACACTCAAATTAGCCCCGACCAATTAGGGAGGACTTGGGCGCTAGCGCTCAAGTCTTTCACCTCCTTTTGGGTCTAGGGTAAGGTTAAGCACAGGGTCCATATTCCCAAATTATCATAAAGTTGGGAAATTTTGCATCAAGATGATCATTTTTCATGTATAATGTAATAAATGGGACCTAAGAGCTAAACAAGAAGGTAAAAAGGCAAGTGGCCACTTTTGACTCCATAACATTTAGCCCTCACTTTAATGTGTGTATGATCTTATGATTAGTGCATACATTAAAGTATGGTCAAAGCACATCAAACACATTAGGCAAGTTAAATCCAAAAGCACACCCTAAGTTCAGAAGACCATTTCTTGTTGGAAGAATGAGGAGATATCATTGATGCTACTATTGGCAACATGAGCATACAGTCATACATTGCAGTGTTGTCATTGATGTGTCATACATTACAATGTTGTTATTGATGTCAACATTATTCAACATTGCATTTTTCATAATTGATAATTTTGCAAGAGCATTTGATTCTCTATAGATGACTAATTTGCAAGAAGGTTTGATCTGGTAAAGAACCCCACGATGAAATTTGGCTAAGTGTTAGTTCTAGCATTTCTATGTTACAGAGCTTTAGTAGTTTGGTCTACATTGATCCACTATTGAAGATCTGGCTCTGCAGTTCTAATATGTGTTTGTTGGTTGTTAAGAGTATCTAATTCAATAATTTTATATATTTATGATCTCCGGTGTGAAAGTTGTGATTGACAGAAGTTCGACCTGATAGTTTACAGTTGTCTCTGGTATAAAGTATGTGAACAAATGAGTCCACATTCTTCCATGGATAAGTTTCTAGCTTTACAGTTCAAAAGAGATGTTCATAGGTGTCAATAGATGGTATACTCCAATTTTCATGATTTATGGAGGTCTGCTTGTTAGGATGTGAATGTACAATTGACAAATTTTTGATTTAGGTCTTCATTGGTACTAACATAATCAATTGAGGGATTTATAGAAGATGAATATGTTTTGATCCATTATGTGGAAGCTATATTGGGTCCATGCCGACCTATTTCAATTTGTTTCAAAGTTTGAATCTTGGTGCAAAGCATGTGTGTGAAGGTTTGGAGGTGACAAGTATTACATGGCATATTTTGCACATTGCATCCAATTAAGTTCACCTAATTGATATTGTGAATAAAGCAGATATTTAAAGAAGATTGTTCCCATTGTTTAAGGATGTGTAATGATAGATATGTAATCTAAGTAATGTGACAAGTGCTTGTGAATGCGAATTGAGCAAATACAAGGTAGAGCAGTGTGATATTTTAAATCAATGTGAAGAGTTTCGATTATGTAATTTAAGCTTCATTGGAACTGTATTTCATGCATAATTTAGATGCGATTATAACAGTTCAATTCTGGAAGTGAGCCACAACTCTTCTTCTATCTCTCTCTCTTAGGACAATGAGTCCTTTGGTAGTGATCCACCTATAGTGAGCATTCTTGGATAGTGAGTCCACCGATTGTATCAACCTTAACCAGTTACTTTATTATACTATATTGTGAGCTAATACTCACCGTGGTTTTTCCCATTTTGGGTTTTCCATGTAAAAATCCTAGTGTTCATGTGTTAGTGTGGTTGTTACATGTTTTGTGTCTTATTTCATCTTCTGTAATTGAATTGGTCAAATGGATTGGATATTTAATGTTTGAATGGTCTAAAGGAATACTGTTTCATCCCCCTTTCAGCATTCTGAGTGTTCAACAATTGGTATCAGAGACAAGTCCTTTGGAAGAAGCCTAACCACTCAAGGAAGATCTTGGAGATTAAACACATAGCTGCTAGAAGATTACCTATTCCTCAGGAAGAGATTCCTGATATTAATTTCACTGAAGAAAATTGTATGCTTGACAATGTAGGAGAACTCAATGCTACTCTTTAAGATCTTGAAAGAACTGAGGGTGAAATCAGAGATCTAAAGGAAGATGTCAAGGAATCAAATGAATACATAAAAAAATTGAAAGAGAAAATCACGAAGTTTAGAGACAGGTATAAGGAAGTCAGTGAACAATTGAAGCAAGCAAATGAAACCATTACTTGTCTAAATATACAAGTTAAAGAAAAGAAAAGAATTGAGGAATGTTTTAATCTATGGTGAATAGCAAATCTAAAGAATGTACAAGGCTTGAACAAGAAGTTGTGAATCTGAGATCTGATCTGGAGAAAGCAAGGAGTCATGACGACAAATTCAAGATGAGTACTGCAAATCTTGATGAAATGATTGCAAATTAAAAAGGTCCTAATGATAAAAAGGGTTTAGGATTTGAAAAGGGTGAAAGTTCAAAATCAGGTCAAACATCAAATGTTGAAAATAAGAAGAACAATGGAAAACAACTCCAAAATCAAAGAAATGAAGCTAGAAGACCACCGATCAAACAACCAAATACACAAAGGTACCCATGTTTCAATGGTTTTTGTCATTGTTGCAATAAATTTGGACACAAGGCAATAGAATGTAGAAGAAGAATGAATTAGAATGTTCTATCTTTCTCTGGTCAATGTTTTACATGCAAGAGATTTGGTCATAAAGCTAGTGAATGCAGAAATCAAATGATGAATGGCTATAATAGTGGTAGAATGGTTTAGTTATCCAAAGGCTACTATTATACATGCAATGGATTTGGGCATAAAGATAAACAATGTAGATCTAGAATGAATGGAAGGAATATTGGTCTGAAGAATGTTATATGCTACAATTGCAATAGGACTAGACACATTTCTATGTTTTGCAGAAACAGAAACATGAAGAAGGATAAACTTGTTGAGAGGAATGAACCAGTGCAAAAGATTGATTCTACAAAAACAAAGAAGTAAATGGAAAAGATCTAGAGAAAGAAGGAAGAATTAGAGGTTAAGGATATATATTTAATTACATCTGGTGCAAAAGTTTCCTCTGGAAACTAAGTTGAGAACTTTTGCTCAGGGGGAGCTTTAATGAAAATCTTTCATCCCCTACCAAGGAAAAGGTGTTGATGGTTTAGCATGAGGATATATGATGTAGGTCAATATTCTTGAACTGTTAAAGAAAATTCTAGTAGAAAATCTCATAATACGGAAGTTTGCGGAGTATTTGAAGGTGACTATGTATATAGAGAAAAGTGTGAAAACTTTATCTGATGAAGCATTTATGACAAATGAGGTTATGAAAAGAGGTTTTATAAGAGATTGTATTAAATCAAATTTCATCTTGTAATCAAGTTTTCAAGTGAAGAAGAAGAGGAGACCAAGAGCTGAGAAGTGAAGAAGAAATTAAGGCGTTTTGTGATTCAGCACATTCAAACCCTAGTTTCTGCAAGAGAAGGAAAGGTATTCTCCAATTAGCCCTAATTTCTTAGAGATTTATTTTTGAAGCATTTTATTTCTTTTACAAATGGCTACTCCAAGGGTCATAGAGGTTAGTGAGAAACCACAACATAAGTTCAAGAAATACCCTACTAAATCAATCGAAGACGACCCGCTAGGTGTATTTTAGTCTATTCCTTTTGGAGTTTTGCCAATTGAGGACATCAAGATTTACATTCATGGAAAGATTGAAGAATTTAATCATAGAAAGTTAGGACACTAGTAGAATTTTGGCAAATAAATGATCACGTGACTAAAACTTTTAGTTACGACAACTAAAAATGACTAAATTCTACTAATTTGATCACCAAGTGAAAAACACAACTAAATAATTAGTCACACAAATAAAAATTAGACAATATGATATTAAAGTTAGAAAATTATGGGCAGGAAATAGCAGAAAATAAAATAAAATATGGCCGCCAAAAGTGAAATGGAGGAGGCTTTCAATTTTGACTTTGTGAGATTCATGCATCACAAAGGGATCTTTGGCACCACATTGTAGAAGCTCTAGATAGATTTCCTACCATGTTGCCTGACACTCCTGAATCTCAATTCATCTCCATCCTCCTCCTCTTTGCATTCCTGGTCTCACTTTGCTCAGTTTTGGGGTAAACCCTTTACATTTTCCCCTAAATTCCAAATTAGTTTTAGCAAACATGCAAAAATCACAGTATGAGGATTGCACTATGTACATGTGATTTACCTGTCAGTTAAAGACTACCAGGAGAAACGTGAGAGAGAGAGAGAGAGAGAGAGAGAGAGAAACTATTAAAGTAGGATGAAGCTCAAGAAAAGCAGAAGGATTCCAAGAAACCTAAGTTAGCCAAGTCTGGACTAAAGAGGATTTAGACAAAAGAATAGGTGAAGATGAGTACACAACAGATTTTGTTTCTTTTTTCTTTTTAATTTGGAGTTAATTGCATTTTAGCTATTTTGTATAATTCACACAAGGCACATCTGTAGCGTTGTTGGACATACATATTCTACAAAGCACTATTGAGGGCCTTTTCCTCTGTGACTTTTATTTGTTTTTCTAATTTGATGAGTTTGAATGGTCATCGTTTTGTGTGGGTATTTCCTAGTTTTTGGGTAGGACAGTTGCTGTTATTATTTTGAGAACCCAAGTCTGTTTGTATTCTGAAAATAAAATACGGTTTATGAAAATTAAGAAAGAAGGTCAATGTATTTGATCCTGTCTATGTGATGGCCTTATAAGTACTTTCCTTCATAAAAATAATTTCCTTTTTAATTGAAATATTGGATTGAGGCTTCTCTACAATTGTTGCTTTCTTAGACATTCTTGATGAGTTAGACTGCAATTTTTTGTTGTCAAGCTATGCATTCTATATATGTTTATTTCGAACATAACCAACTAGGAAGACAAAAAGTAGACTTGGACCTGCAATCTAAATAGCAATGGGCTTTTCCATATAAAATGTACTTAGTTATTGCAATCCAAAAACTCCAGACAGATAGAGGAAATATGGCGTGTAGTAGAGACCAAACAAATGTAGTGGTAGTTTGGGGAAGGTTGGAGAAGTTTCAGTTACACCTCCAGTTGCATTTAAAATCTCGAACCACGTTGCAGAGATTTAAGGGAGTTTTGGCACATTGCTTGCATTGAAGAAGCTCCAGGCATAGCAAAAGGGAGAAATAAGGAAATAGAGCCTATTTGGTGAGAGTTGCAAGAGAAGCAAATCACAACAGTGATGGTAAACAACTAGATCCATTAAAATTTCATGGCAAAAAACCTAAAAAAATGTTTCATACTAGAAAAAATAGAAAAATCCTTCGATGTTTTTTTCTACTTGATTGTTTCATTCATTATTTGATATAAAAAAAATTGTGCAGGTGTTTGTCAAGGCACAGAAGTCCAATGCCTATTTCAAGAGGTACTGGGTCAAATTCAAGTGAAGGCGAGGAATTTATATATGATATATTTTTAGTGCTTGGGTTGCTTGAGGTTTTTAGTTAAAAATATATTTTAGGCTCTGCGTACGTGAGAAAATGCATGACTCTTTACTTTTATGAAAAAAATCTATTTCAAGGTTTTATATTTGGTCAAAGTTGAAGGAGAGGCAAATCACAGTAGCCATAGTAAACAATTAGAGACCCATTAGAATTTCATGGCAAAAAACCTAAAAAATTGTTTCATACTACAAATCACAGCAACAATAGTAAATAACTAGATCCATTAAAATTTCACGGCAAAAAACCTAAAAAAATGTTTCATACTGCAAATCACAACAGCCATAGTAAACAACTAGATCCATTAAAATTTCATGGCAAAAAACCTAAAAAAAATGTTTCATACTGGAAAAAATAGAAAAAATCCTTCAGTGTTTTTTTTCTACTTGATTGTTTCATTCATTATTTGATCAAAAAAAAATTGTGTAGGTGTTTGTCAAAGCACAGAAGTCCAAGGCCTATTTCAAGAGGTACTAGGTCAAATTCAAGCAAAGCTAAGGTATTTATATATTAGATATTTCCAGTGCCTAGGTTGTTTGATGTTTCTGGTTTAAAAATGTATTTTAGGCTTTGTGTATGTGAGAAAATGCACGACTCTTTACTTTTATTAAAAAAAATCTATTTTAAGGTTTTATATTTGGTCAGAGTTGTAGGAGAAGTAAATCACAGTAGCCATAGTAAACAACTAGATCCATTAAAATTTCATGGCAAAAAACCTAAAAAAAATGTTTCATACTGCAAAGCACAGCAACCATAGTAAACAACTAGATCCATTAAAATTTCATGGAACAAAACCTTAAAAAAATGTTTCATACTGCAAATCACAACAACCATAGTAAACAACTAGATCCATTAAAATTTCATGGCAAAAAATCTAAAAACAATGTTTCATACTAGAAAAAATAGAAAAAATCCTTCGGTGTTTTTTTTCTACTTGATTGTTTCATTTATTATTTGATCAAAAAAATTGTACAGGTGTTTGTCAAGGCATAGAAGTCTAAGGCCTATTTCAAGAGGTACAAGGTCAAATTCGAGCAAAGGCAAGGTATTTATATATGATATATTTTCAGTGCCTGGGTTGCTTAAGGTTTTTGGTTAAAAAATGTATTTTAGGCTTTGCGTATGTGAGAAAATGCACAACTCTTTACTTTTATTAAAAAAAATCTATTTCAAGGTTTTATATTTGGTCAGAGTTGCAGGAGAAGTAAATCATAGTAGCCACAGTAAACAACTAGATCCATTAAAATTTCATGGCAAAAAACCTAAAAAAATGTTTCATACTGCAAATCATAGCAGCCATAGTAAATAACTAGATCCATTAAATTTTCATGGAAAAAAACCTAAAAAAAATGTTTAATATTGCAAATCACAGCAGCCATAGTAAACAACTAGATCCATTAAAATTTCATGCAAGAAAACCTAAAAAAATGTTTCATATTGGAAAAAATAGAAAAAATCCTTCGGTGTTTCTTTTTCTACTTGATTGTTTCATTCATTATTTGATCAAAAAAAATTGTGTAGGGGTTTGTCAAGGCACAGAAGTCCAAGGCCTATTTCAAGAGATACCAGGTCAAATTCAAATGAAGGTGAGGTATTTATATATGATATATTTTTAGTGCCTGGGTTGCTTGAGGTTTTTGGTTAAAAAATGTACTTTAGGCTTGCGTACGTGAGAAAATGTACAACTCTTTACTTTTATGAAAAAAAATCTATTTCAAGGTTTTATATTTGGTTAGAGTTGCAAGAGAAGCAAATCACAACATCCATAGTAACCAACTAGATCCATTTAAATTTCATGGTAAAAAACCTAAAAAAATGTTTCATACTGCAAATCACAATAGTCATAGTAAACAACTAGATCCATTATAATTTCATGGCAAAAAACCTAAAAAAAATGTTTCATACTGCAAATCACAATAGCCATAGTAAACAACTAGATCCATTAAAATTTCATGGCAATAAACCTAAAAAAAATGTTTCATACTGGAAAAAATAGAAAAAATCCTTTGGTGTTTTTTTTTCTACTTGATTATTTCATTCATTATTTGATCAAAAACAATTATGCAGGTGTTTGTCAAGGTGCAGAAGTTCAAGGCCTATTTCAAGAGGTACCAGGTCAAATTCAAGCAAAAGCAAGGTATTTATATGATATTTTTCAAAATGGGGTTGAGTTTTAGGGTTTTGTAGTTTGTTCATCTAGCTGATTTAAGATCTGTGCAGAGGGGAAGACTAATTATAGAGTGAGAATCCACTTGATAAATTAGGACAAGAACAAATATAATATGTTGAAGCACATATTTGTAGTGCAATTTGTATCCTTTTCAGTGCCTGGGTTGCTTGAGGTTTTTGGTTAAAAAATGTATTTTAGGCTCTACGTATGTGAGAAAGTGCACGACCCTTTACTTTTATGAAAATAAAATTATTTCAAGGTTTTATATTTGGTCAGAGTTGTAGGAGAAGCAAATCACATCAGCCATGGTAAACAACTAGATCCATTAAAATTTCATGGCAAAAAAACCTAAAAAAATATTTTATACTGGAAAAAATTGAAAAAGTCCTTCAGTATTTTTTTTATACTTGATTGTTGCATTCATTATTTGATCAAAAAAAAATTGTGCAGGTGTTTTTCAATGCATAGAAGTCCAAGGCCTATTTCAAGAGGTACCAGGTCAAATTCAAGCGAAGACGAGTTATTTATATATGATATATTTTTAGTGCCTAGGTTGCTTGAAGTTTTTGGTTAAAAAATGTATTTTAGGGATTTACGTACGTGAGAAAATGCACAACTCTTTACTTTTATGAAAAAAAATCTATTTCAAGGTTTTAGATATATGAAAATTTATTTGTGTCTGGAGTTTACTTTTTGAAAATAAATTTTTAGGGTTCTGGGTATATGAGAAATTGTATGAAATCACATTGGTATGAAGAGAATATTTGTTTGGGGTGTTGGGTAGGTAGAAGTTGTATGATTCCTTACTCTTACTTGAGAAATGTCTTTTGGGGTTTTGGGCTAATGGGCTTTTAGGTTTAGGGTATATTAATTTGTATGATCCTTGACTGGTTTTTGAACAAAAGAGCAACAAGGATATTGTTTCACATATCACATATGCAACACTTGATGGAGATGTTACAATGGCAGCTGCTTACTCTCATGAGCTGCCTCGATATGGCCTGGAAGTCAGCCTCACAAACTATGATGCAGGCACATTCAAATAACCCTATTCTCTAGTCATATTTGTTGATTGACATTAGTGTGTCAGCTAAAACAAAAACATTTTAACTCTTTTGTTGTATACTATTTTCAATGTTAATGATAATGTTTCCTATTCTATAATTAAGGTCTACATCAAGTACCACCATTATTGTATAATATCACAAATGGATGTTGGTGTTAGTCTTCACACTAACTAAACTGGTGGAAATTCTGACAGTCTTCTTCATTCTCATAGCCCTGTGTTGTGTGGTTACACAACATGTCCCATTTTGACTTGGCAAAACAGGGACCCAACTTTTTGGCTTGGCTTGTGTTGTCTGCTCTCTGGCGGTTTGGTAAAAGTAAGTCATGTGCATCATCATGTAGAGTCAGGATGAGGTAAGTCACCATTATGAGGTCGGTTTGTTAAAATTTGTATTTCTTTCATGTGACCTCATAGTTTGAAAGAGTATTAAAATTCATGCAGGTTTGCCTTTTACATCACCTTGATATTCCTCAAGATGTGAAAGTTATGAACAGTTAAAGTTTTGGTCAAACCTGATATTCACAAGAGGGGGATCATATTTTTATAACCTCAGTCATGTTGTTGAAGATCATCATCATCTTTGAAACATCCCCAGATAAGTCATGCGGCTCAAATATCTGGACGTCAACTTTAAGTGGTAGTAAATCTTCCCCGTCAAGCGGTCTTTTGTATCGCGAGCGTCATGTTTTCGAATGTAACCCGATATTTCTTAATATCCTCCTGACGCGAAATATCACCCTTAGCAAATATCCTAATGACGTCATCCAAATCTAATAAATGAAGAAACAAACATGATGATGACATCATCATCACATTTACATTCGACAGGATATTTTCTAAACATGATCATGTTCACCTAATATGACGATGACATCATGATGCCTTTCCGATACAAAGAACGAATATCAGGATGATGTCATCCTGATATTCCGAAAGGGGGACATGTAAGTTTGCCTCATCATCATCATATTTTGAAACATCACCCGATACACCGAAATATCCTCCTGATGTACTAAACGTAACCAAAAGGTGCTTTTGTCACCCGAATCTTGTCGCGATAACAATTCCAATATGGCGGAGGAGGATGATATTGAAACTCGACCCGATATTTGTGAATATCATCCTGCCTTCATGATATCCTATCATATGGATATCCCCCCGCTCCCGTTGCCGCCATTATCATTTAATGCGCGCAGACATGGTAGGTGGTTCCCGCCGACCCCGGAACCCAATGAAACACCTAGCGAGATCCTGCGTTTTCGCACGGATAATCAAGGAATACAATCTAATTTGTCAGAGTTGCCCTAAATTTACCCTAATTGTGAGGTTAAAAGGTAATTCAATCATCATTTTCACATTTACCTTGCAATAAAATTGTTTTACAGAGCACCAGCTTGCATATCCTCATATAGGCAATTGTTGCGCGATTTGAGCTCACGGATAGAAGAAAGGAGGTGATCATCAACTGAATTAAGAGCGTCTCGGCAATCTACTGGTATAAAAGAGAAATTTGCATAACCAGGTAAGTAAATGAAACCCTCATCATGTTGTTTCTGTTCTGGTATGATGATGTAAGTTCTGGTTTATGCATCCATATGATTAAGTAATGTCGAACAGATACAGTAAGCATAGTGATTTATGAAGTTAATTGCAATATGCATGCATGTGTATACCTGTTGTGAGATGGGATTTTGTTAATTGCAGGTACTCATGGCTGACAAGCGTTTGGTCAAGTGTCAAGAAGAATTCAGTAGGCCCATGTTCTCTTCTCAGAGGGGGGTCCTGTTTAAGTATGGAGCAATTACAGACACCCATTAGGGAAGCACTAATCTGGAAGCCTGGTCAGCTAAGATGAATGATGGGCATGACAAAAGTCCTATGTTGGATGCAGTGTTTGTATCAGGGATGTGGAACACTGCCAGTTTTCCATACTCCATGGAATCTCCGGAGCTGGTCATAGGGTGTGCCCAGAATTATAATCCTCAGACCAGGCAAGTGGTAAAACATGGGAGGATATATGCAGACCTCTCCATCAAGGGTCTCTCCCAAACATTTGGATTGCCACTGGGTAGTAAAGTTAAGAGTGTGGACCTGAGGAAGTCAGAAAAAGAGTATGAAGCCAATAAGAAATCTGCCAGGAAGAACATGTATCAATGGCAGGCTGAGAACAACACATATCCTGCAGCAGCCAAACTTCCTGTGCACATGTTCAAATATGATTTCAGTGAGGAATACCAATACATGATTGCACTCCTGAATAGAGTAACAGGCCAGCCTAATGCTGGTAGTTTCAGAGATTGGATGTATAGAATAATAATGATGTGTCTATATTCAGACATCAAGCCACTATGGGGCCAGATAATAAGTGATGCTCTACATGAGTAGCTGATGAACCTGGGAGATTCAAATTGTGCATTTTATATGACATCTTACATTGTTTATTCTTGTGCTTATAAAGGCACTTTTGATGCCTTAGTTACAGATGGAAAGCTCACAGGCACAAATGCTGTGTATATCTGAGATCATCATCCCTAGCTGCAGAGAACCAACTACCTGAAAGATTACAAACTGGTTAATGATGCATTCTCTATGCATCTGGTAAGGACCATGGAAGAGGACAAAATAAAAAGATTGAGCATGGAGGCTCAAGAAGTAGTCTACAGGCATGGGGCCTGGTACATACAGTTTGCAACCTTTTCTTACATAAGGGTTGAGGGTTTTGTTGTGCCTTGCACACACGCCCCATTCTAAATATGGGGGCCCCTCCCCTTTGTTCTTTTTGTTTTGGCTAGTGGGTCGTTTGGTTTTTGATCTCTCTCTCTTGGAAGTGGTTGTACGGTCTAAAGTATATATGACCTGGATAGAATGATTGCCTTAAAAATCACTTCAAACTTGCTAAAGGAGGGTTGTTGTTTCCCCTTCTGGAGTCCTTGATTTAGTTTGTTGCGCTAAAACTGGCTTCAACTGACCTTTGCGCTAAAACTGCACTCAACTGACTTTTGCGCTGAAACTGGCTTCAACCGATCTTTGCACCGATTTTCAATCTGTCGGACCTAGCGCTAAAATCCCCTCCGTCCGACCTTGCGCTAAAATTTGCTCCAAGTGACTTTGCGTTAAAACCGACTTGGTCGGACCCCCAAACAAACCCCGCAGGTCGGATGAGTCTGAAAACCCCGCCAAACAGGATAGGTCAGAAACCTCCAGATTTCTCGCTGATTTCTCCCTCAATTGACCAGGTCGAAGACCTCCAGTTTTCCTGCCAAGTCGGAACCACTGCAGACCCCCGCTGACAGTCCGTACTCCCGAGCATTAATGGCGGATTTGTGTGCCTTAAATAGGGAAATTAGGTAAAGTTAACTCATTTTAAACGCGTTTTCAAAGCCTGCGCATCCGGAGCTCCAATTTTCACGGCCGACATCGCCCAAGCTCGAACCCGCGAGCTCTCGACAAGTCGGATCTGCGCCGCCATTTACAGGTAGAGCTCTCACCCTTTGCATTTTTGAGTTTCTTTAGGGTTTTGAAGCAAATTTAGGAGAAACTGTTAAGGTTTTCACCGTTTACATAGTGACTGTTAGTTGAACGTAATGGTTTCGGGTTAGGGTTTGGGGAATTGACCCTCGCATTTTCTTAAACCCTAGATTTAGAAAACCACAGGTTAGGAGGCCTTGGGCAGATCTGGATCCTTCCGGGTCGAAACCCTATAAACCCCACGCACTAGGTCAGCGCTGAAATCGCCTTCGACCGACCTCCAAAAACTAAACCATTCGATATGGTCAGACACCCTGAGATCAAGCGCTAAAATCCAGCGCCCGATTGCGCTAAAAACAACCTCATCCGACCTTCACAACTCACATATCATTTACAAATCGGGTCAGATGGTTTAGAAATACCTGCAGCCTTGAAAATAGCTTTTTGCGCTAAAATCTTCTTTGTCTGACTTTGCGCTACAATACCCTGTGTCCGACCAGGTCGGATGACATCTATAACCCCGCGAAGTCAGTGCTGCTCGAAAGGCCCGCTGAAAAGACTTACCGAACTATTTTTGCGCTACAATTTCCTTCATCCGACCATGTGCTAAAACACCTTGTGTCCGACTTAGTCGGACCTCGTCGAAATCCGCGCAAGTCGGGCTCACCCGAATTCCGTGCAAGGGAATCACTGTCATGCCAGTAATCATTTTGCGCTAGTTTGTCCACCGACCGACCTGTAAACCATTAGAGGTCGGAGACCTCCACATTTCGCGCAAGTCAGACACCCTTGAAAATAGTGCAAATTCCGGAACGCACAGAACAAACCCTCATTTGAGGTCGGACCTGCCTCATTTTCCCGCCAAGGTCGGACAGCCTCAATTTTAGCGCTTTTACTGTCCAAGGTCGGACAACCTCAATTTCAGCGCAAATCTCCCTAAATGGCCGAATTTGCTGAAATTTCTTTAGGGAAGATGGTTCAAGGTAAGGTTATTAAGGTGGTAATGCTATAATGATGATGTTTAGGTGAATCTTTTTACAACATTTGATATCTCCTTGCATGCAATACGCTGTGAACGTTAACTTAGTCTTCTTTCAAAATGTATGCTTTTAATGAATGATGGACTTATGATTGATTTATCTAATCCTAGGAGTATATCAAGGAACTTACTTGATATCAAGCTTATGAGGTCTGGTTTTGCAGGTTAGATGTCTGCACGAGCTCAAGCCATGAAGTACGAATTCAAAGGGATACCCCCGGAAACCAAAATCCACTCTGGATGGAGTAACGTAGGAGACACTGATCTAGGTCATATTGACTTAGATGATTTCAGACTTAGAATCTTCGGACCCACTCCAACTCCTCGAGCCAAGAGACTAAAGGACAGTGGACTCGGACAAGCAGCTGCCTTCCCGACCTCTGTTCAGTGTGCAGAATTAATAGCAAGTTGTGCAGATAGATACGATATCGTATCTAGGCAAATTCAGACAGCTAGTGGAGAAGTCCTAGCTGATTTGTTCCCACCTGCTTTGGCAGAAATGCTGGATATCCCGTGGCATAAAACCATGAATATGCCCGACAGGCAAGCTTCCAAGGAGGCATATAACAAAGATGTGGAGGGATGCAGAAAACACATAAATGATCATTGGGTCAAGAGCAGGAAATCCGCTCTCGTCAAGCTCCCCATAGTGCTATATAGAAGTGATTTCCACGATGAAATTGGAGATATAGTAACCTTTCTGAGCAGAGTGTATGGGTTACCTACTGCTTCCACTTTTGAAGACTGGATGTTCATCATAATCTCGGAAGTATTGAAGGGAACCAAGTTCCATTGGTTGCAGATCCTTAGCGACAATATACATGAAGCTTTCAGCCACTTTAATGAGAAGAAATGTTTCAGATGGACATCCTACGTCGTCTACGCATTGGCAAGAATGAATCATTACGACAGATTGTCCAAAATCAGAGAAATCAGGAATGATGAAAAGACCCAAGTCAAGGTATATGAAGGCTATCCTCAATTGACTTCATCACAATCATTGATACACTTCAAGCGGGTCAATGATGCATTTACCATGTACATAGCAAGGAAGTTACAAGGTAATACAGCCTTGAGGATTTCAGCCGAGGCTATGAACGAAATAATCCAGTATGGCCGATGGTATATACAATTTGAGAAGTTCACATACATCAGAGTACAAGGCTTCACTAGAATGGCATATAGGTTGCCAAGATATCCTGATGATAAGACAGTGCTCTTAGAACTGTCCAGGCAATTAGTGCCGTGTGCCGAAAAACTCAAGCACCTGCACCGGACAAATGTCCAATTTCCCATCAAGTTTGGAAGAGGACTCTACGCGTGCCCTTCCCTCGCCTCAGCTGAGTATTTAGATAAAGAGCTCCAGCTTCTGAACTTGCACTATTACAATGCAAGGGCTCACTTTGACCCGAATCAGGTGATGGAGAAGTTTGTGAGCAAGAAGTTGTTTCACAAAGATCACATTGAAGATTTCTAGGCCAACTGCACTGACGACTACGATGTCATGAAGAGGACGCACTAGAGGCTATCCTTGGATTTTATCAAGAAGTTTCATGTAATGGCAGTACCAGATCAATTGCAGGATGATGATAATATTATGGCTAGAGGCCCGTGGGAGACACAATACCACCTGCCCATCCCATTACCCAATTGGGCGAACGCTGAAGAGAGCTCCTTGGATGTGATCATGAAGGAGCCAATTAGATTGAGTAAGGCTTGGGTCAGAGCACAATTGGGTGTCTTAAGGGGACAAGGAGTCCAACTGACGTATACAGCAGTTGAATCAGATAAGGACTCCGAGGGAGAAGAAGATGAGCCCGTACTGGGAATGGATGATACAGAGCCCATCAAGGAAAAAGATTCAGACATTGATGAACATGCCCCTTTGGCAGCAAGGGCTCGAAAAGTGAAAAAACCTCCTGTGAAATCCCCTCGGAAGAAGGATCCACCTCCTAGGCCCAGAGTTACTAAGAGGAAGGACATGCCGGGCAGCACTGGGGAGGCCTCCAAGGCCAAGAAGGTAAGAACAGAAGCAACGAGCAAGGAGAAGACTACTACTAAAGATGATTCAACTCCTTTGGTCTCCCAAACCCCCATGCCCGATATAGGAACGGCTGTCTTGGCTTCCACCTTCTCTACTTCCATCCCTCCTTCTTCTTCCGTTGCATCTACTTCTCCCACCACCTCAGCCATCATTGTGCAGGAATCATCCCCTTCCGCTTCTCCTTCCTCTGGCATCACTACCACTTCCTGCCCACTGGCAATCTCCTCCGGTGATTCCAGCAGTCCTGTTTCTTCCCCTCTCGCCATTATGTACCCTACCCCTTCTTCTCCCTTACCATTGCCCGCCTTCGCTAATTTGACTCAAATTAGTACCCCTTCCTTCACGATTTCTTCTGCTGTCCCCCTTTCACAAATGCCTGAAATATCATTGGAAGTACCTTTGTTGGAGGGTATTGAGAAAGTATGCGCAGAGTTAGGATTACCGAAGCCTGAGGGAGCGCTGACCAGTAAACATGATAAGAACCCCCTCGACTTGTCTGTTGGTATAGAAATAATTGACATATCTGATAGTCCGCTGAGCAAGGACCCAACAGAGGAAGTTTTGGAAATAGCACGAGAAAATGTGCTCGAGAGCCTAAAGGAATTGGCCCAAGGAGAAAAGGAGAAGAGCCCTGAGCCCGAACAAGGGCCTTCCAAAGAATTAACTATATCAGATAAGGGTGGAAACGCTGAATTGAACAAATCTTCCGCTCCAGAATGGCTGCAGGATAGGATGGTATATCCAGAACCCCAGATCGAAGTAATGAAAATTGATTTGAGCACCATCCTATCGCAGGCTCAGAAACCCCAGAAACAAAAGAAGGCGAAGATGCAATCAAGAATCTACCAGAGCGAATCAGGCTCAAGGATTGCGGAGGTAGCTGTCCCTCCTGCTGACGTAACAAGAGATCAAGTCAGGGCGGAGGATTATGTGATATCCACAGTCGACTTAGGCCCAACCACCCGTGCTCAAAGGGTGGATGATTTTAAAGGATCAGTTACGTCAATTTTGAAGCAGTTGGATAAGGACGAGATGTCCAAAAAAGAATTAAAGCGCCAAAATGAGGAACTCAGGGCATGTCTGCAATTTTTGGTAAAACCAGTAGATGCAGGAGGTGATATAAGGACTGTGCCTACCTTCCTATCTACGGATGAAATGGCAAAGCTGAGTGAGGTAAGATCAAAATCCCAAGGCGTCGAGAACTAGTTGATGAGTGTGTTTGAAGCGGGATGCGATGCCATAACTGCCTCTGCTTAGATCCACCAACGTACAGTGGAATTGATTAACAAGTGGAAAGATTTGCGTGATGAATGTGACTTGTTCGACGAATACTATTCTCACATGTATCCGCGAATCAAGGGTATCCGGGAGCTGCCAGCTCAAACCTTGGTCACAGAAAACATTTTGACTGGAGATAGGCTCCCGAAGGCTATTGAGTGGTATCAGCAGTTACTTCTAAGGAAAGAGACCTTTGAGAAAGTGAAGGAAGCATATAAACCCGCTGATGAAGAGCTAAGATCTATCGTATACGATATCAGCGATGCTTTGAGAAGCTGTAGAGACGAATCTTTTGATGATTATACTCCTTTCGAGGTCAAAAAATGTAAAGGTAAACTGCATGTTATATTATTTGAGGACACTATGCTAAGTACAAAAGAACGGCTAGACAAGGCAAGTGACCTCAGAGCAGAATTCAAAGCATTCCACAGAGCAGAGGCAGATTTTGAAAGGATATACACCAGATTCAATCGGGAGCTAGAGGTGTTCGATTACAGAATACATCATCTGAAAGATCCAGCCCCATCTGATATCAATCCAGCACTTGAGGCATGGCTGGCCTATCGGAATAAGCTGTCCGGTGGAGATAGTATCGACCTGGATAAAGAATCTTAGTATTATTTGAATATTTTATTGATTCAAATCCTATCATTGTTGTAAATTTGATATATCTGGACAGCATGTAATTCATTTTGTCTTCTTCTTACCTCCTAAATGAGTATTTTCACTAATGTATTGGGTTGGCTAGTCCAAATGACTAGGTTCAGTGTATCTGGGGCTGTTTTTTCGTCTTTTTCATAAAAGACAAAATGTAATCCAGGAATTAATGTGGGCCTTTCTTAATGTAATCTGAGCCGTCGGTGTTGAGTTAATCTCCACCGTTCATTTGAAGAGCTAGGGTATGCTGCTTTCTATATAAAGGGCTGCCATTTCCACTTTTTGTAAGGGAGAGCTTTTGATGCCAAATTGTTGACTCTGTGCCATTTGAATTAATACAAAGCAAGTTTCTGCAGCATTTCTGAGAATTTGCATCTTGTTTCAATTCATTGTGGTCTTCATGGTTTGCTTCTTGCTCTCCTATAGTTAGATTAGTTGTGCTTTTATGATGTTAATGGTTTATTGCAGTATTTGATGAATGTTCCAAGTCCATACTTTTAGTTGTTTGCTGATGGTAAATAACTGTGTAAAGTTAGCCTGGGCTTATTATCTGTGTTGAAGTTCAACTTCATTTTATGAGTTAAGTTGCGCCATTTATTGGGTATTTAACGAATGAATGTGGTCTGAAAATCTTTCGACTTCCATTGAAGATAGCACCGTTTTCTGCAGCACTGTAACACCCATTTCAGTTTGGTAACTCAGAAAACTGGTTTAGAGTCTGGAATATTTGTCTACTAAAGATAACCCTTGCATTGTGAATGTCACTTAGGATTCCTTCTAAACCCTAAATCTTTTGCATTTTCTTTATAATCACTGTTTAGTTGTTAGAGTAGAAAGTTTCAGCAGCATCTCACTTTGTATATCAGCTGAAAATCATAGTAGGGTTTATGTGTATTTGTTGTCTCAACCTTAGAGATTTGCAGACTGCATGTAAGACCCCTTGTAGGTACAGCTAGAACATAACCATTGAGAAATTCCAAGCAAGCTAAGACCTAGCTGTATTATCCTTGGAGTAGTCTTGCCTAGGGTGAGATACTTTTCAAGAGAGGTGTGAAACTAGCAATCACACCTGCATTGCTGCATGCTAAAACCACCATCAACAGAATTGGCGCTAGAAGGAGGGTGAAACTAAAAAACTAAAAATCAGCAAGTCTGGGGACTAGACAGAGACACACTCGATCCAGTTCAGCTGGAGAAGAACTGCTATCTCTGACAGAATTTAGAAGAACGAGAAGGGATCAAGGAATACCCAGGGCTCCTCGAGCTCAGTCAGCCCCCCGATATACTGCTGCAGTTCCCAATAATCCCCCTATCATGGCTTACTTTGCAGGAAATAACCAGTCCCCTCTGCTGTTCAATGACTACCATGACATGCCCAAAAACCTAGACAAGTTCTGCTTAAAGTTCAGGGTACATGACCCAGATAGGACCGCGGATGAACACATTAAGATCTTTGAAGCTAATATGTTCATGTTACAGGTGCAGCATGAAGATGTAATATGCTGACTGTTCCCCTACTCGTTGCAGGATGAAGCCTACTACTAGTTTGCCAATCTCCCGGCAGCATCTATAAATTCCTGGCCAAATCTGAAGACAGCTTTTCTGAATAGGTTTCGTATGCCCACTTCCCCGTCTGATCTTTACCACTCTTTTGTGGAGATTCGACAAGAGGAAGGTGAGATGATCAGCACCTTCAATAATAGATTCCAGAAAGCTTACAGTCGTCTGCAGGCCCCCTATGCTATAGACCAGGCTGCTACCCTACCTATTTACTATGCTGCCCTAGATAAGCTCACCTCCATGTTTGCAAGAAGGGCCAACCCGGTACCAGCCAGTTTAGCCGCAGCATATGCTGCTGCCGTCGAAGTAAGTACCCAGCTTGGGCAAACAGCCTTAGGCCCGCTGAACCATATGGGTCCCGTGGCCATGCCAAACCAAATTCCCATGATAAATCATGCATTGGCCAATCGAACCCCTGTGATGAATCCAGTCCCAAGCCCAGCTGCCACGCAAGCTCTAGTAATCCATCCAGGCAACCCAGTGGCTGAAATGCCTCCAGCACAAATGCCTTTCCTGCAGTCCTCAGAGGCATCCAAGACCAAGGAAGACAGGGATGATATCAAGGAGCTAGTTGAACAGATGAAAAAGCTCACTGCTGAAGTTACTCACCTCAAAAACCAGAATGCTTATTTACAGCAGAAGGGGCAGAATCAGCAACATCTCCAGAACCAGCAGCATTCACTAAATCATCAAGGCTCGAACCAATTTCCAAATCAAAATCAGTATCAAAATCAAAGCTTTCAGCAGCGGTCAAATCGGTCCTGGAATACCAGGCCTAACAATGGGGGAGTGCCTTCACCATTGGAAAGTCAGAATAACGACACCAGGCCCCCAGGTCGCGTAATGCTGGCCGAAGCTGCCTTATCTACCTAGTGCAGATTGCACAACACCAATGCCCATTCTGAGTTAGATTGCCCGGAATTCCAGATTGCTTCCAATATCTTTCAGATGGAAATTCAGAACGCCGAAAATCAGGAGACTCCACCAACTGGGTATGAGATTGTCCCCTCCCAGAGGTATGATGCTGCTCTCGTTCTTGATAGTTATACATTCCCATTCCAGGATGACAACCAACCCGAAGAAGAAGAGTCTGAGGAGGTCAATGCTTATCAGCAGTACAGCAAGACTCCTTACAATTTGAGAAGTAGCAAGCCAAAAGGCCCTTTCACCACTTCCATCCCCCCAAATAGTTATCAAGTCCCGCCTGATCCTCATGCTACCAATAATCCCGATCCCCCCAAAGCCCCTCTTCAAACCGCACCTCATAGTACCATCGTTGATCCAGAAAAGTCCCTGCGTGCTGATATGGTAAAAATGCGACAGTACGTGGCTGATGAGCTTAAAAAGATGAAGGTCAGTCTCTCTGTGTATGAGCTGTTTAAGATACCTGAGGTTAGAACATCTTTCCTTCAAGACATAGGCGCTGGAGCCAGGACTGATCATACGCCAAGAGAAAACATCGCTAAGGATAATATCGATAAAGGAAAGGAGAGGATACATGTGACCGACATGGAACAAAAGGTAACTCTGTATAAAGACAGGAGGGAAAGTCCGCCTTTCCTTTTAACCCTCAGGATTTTTAACAAAAACCTTCACAATTGTTTAGTAGATTCAGGTGCTTCCACAAATGTAATGCCATTGTCCGTTTGTAAAGCGCTTGGGCTCACTCCAGCCAAGTCCTCTAGAAAAGTGACGCAATTAGATAAAACCGAGGTGAATGTGATTGGTGAACTGAACCGGATACACATGCAACTGGCTTCTGATCCCAGGGTGCAACAGTATATCGATATTCAAGTGGTGGATATTCCAGATCAATACGGTATGCTTTTAAGTAGAGACTAGTCCAGAACTCTGAATGGATATATGGCAACAGACTTCTCTCATATGTGGCTGCCATGGAAGGGACTAGCTAATCAGATCCGTATTGAAAGAGAACCTAAGATGAAGCACATGATCACTGAATTTAATCAGCCCAACGAAATTTTGTTTTCAGAGGTTGATTTGGGCGTCTACCTTCCCCACATCAATCCGCCAGAAGAAATCCTTATGTTGAGTTGCTTAAGACCTCCTAAACCTCTGATAGAAAGACCAGAAGGCACAGCAGCATACGTTCAATCCAATGACAGAGAATCTTCAGAGGAAGACGAACCCGGGGTCTTCGAGGGATTTCGTAGTTTTGTAGCTAGATTCGTGCAAGATCAAACTGCTGTTTGGAGGCAGGTCCAAATGGAGGAATTATTATTGCCCAACTGGTGTCGCATACATGATACATCTCATTCCAAATTTACCTGCCAACTATGTCGAGAGGCAATTGAGCAAGTACAAAAGCAACTAAAGGTTCCCTTAATTCCGAAGGATGAACCGATGGCTGAAAAAAAGGAAGAGTCTGAACCTCTGCTTGAGCAAGAGAAATCAGGAAAGGAAGAGAAATCAGGAAAGGAAGAGAAACCAGGAAGACAGAGGGAAGACAACAAGGATTTTCGTGTATGGACCTTAAGATTTGACGGTTCAAGGTGCAGGCAAGGGTCTGGTGCAGGAGTCGAGCTGATTAGTCCTACCGGGAGTTCATTTCTGACATCACAAAGACTGCAATTTCCATGTACAAACAACGTCGCTGAATATGAGGCATTGGTACAAGGATTGCTGCTAGCATTACAGAAAAGGGTCAGGATTGTCCAAGTGTTTGGTGATTCTGAGTTAGTGGTGAAACAAGTACGAAAACAGTATTCGTGTAATGACAAGAGGTTGAATAGGTACAGGAATAGGGTGTGGGATTTGATTGAATGCTTTGACGGTTTTAACATCCAGGTCATTCCTAGAAGGCAAAATCATGTTGCAAATGCTTTGGCCCAGACCGCAAGCACATTGGAACCCACGTCCATGGCGGGATTGAAAAAGTTTTCTGTTGAGTTTGTGGCTACTCCCTCAGTGCCCGACAACATTACCAATTTTCAAGTTCTTGAGGATGATCAACACATACTCAATTTTCTCTCCTCATTAGACGTGTTCACTGCTCAGATAATAGATGAAGAAGAGGTAGAGCCTACTGAAATTGATTTGGAAGGAGTACTGAATCTGAAAACCAATACAATCCCCAGAGGAATGGTAGAATTGGAAAGACTTTTTGATGCAGATAATCTGGGAACTCAGAAGAAAGAAGGAGAATCTCCAGGAGGAAAGTGCGACCCTTTTAACTTGGGGATAGAGGCGGATGTGAAGAATGTGTTTATTGGAAAGGCTAGCACAGAGGATGAAAGGGCTAGAATCATACATGCACTAAGAGAATACCATGAGGTGATAGCTTGGAGTTATGAGGATCTAAAAACTTACGACACCTCGATTATCACACACACGATCCCGCTGAAGCCAAGGGCAAAGCCTTTCAGGCAAAGGCAGAGGCCAGTTAATGCACTTTTGGAGCCACTCATTTTCAAAGAAGTTCAGAAGCTGTTAGCAGCTAAGATAATATTCCCAGTCCGACACTCTGCGTGGGTGGCGAACTTAGTGCCTGTTCGAAAGAAAAATGGGGAAATCAGGCTCTGCGTTGATTTCCGTAATTTAAACAGAGCCTCTGAAAAGGACAATTACCCGCTGCCATCATTGGACAAAGTATTGCAGATTGTCAACGGATCCCAGATGATGTCCTTTCTAGACAGATACTCTGGTTATAACCAGGTAATGGTGGAATACGAAGATAGGTTAAAAACATCTTTCACCTGCAAATGGGGCATCTATGCGTACCGGCGAATGCCATTTGGTTTGATAAATGCTGGCGCAACTTTTCAGCGTGCGATGGATATCACCTTCAAAGGATTAGTTGGAAAATGCATAATCATCTACATGGATGATTTGACGGTGTTCTCAAAAAGGCGCGAAGACCATGTAGCTGATCTGAGGAAGGTGTTGCAGCGATGTAAGGATTACGGCATATCGCTTAACCCCAAGAAATGCATGTTTGGGGTAACTGAAGGAAAGCTATTGGGGCATGTGATATCTGACCAGGGAATATCCATTGATCTGGATAGAATCCAAGCAATACTCAAGATCGCCCCCCCGGCCAGTAAAAAGGAACTTAAATCATATTTCGGTAAGATCAACTTTGTGCGCAAATTCATCACAAGATTTGCTGAGATAGTTCGACCCCTCAACACCATGCTGAAAAAAGATGCTAAAATAGACTGGACCCCAGAAGCTAAGGCTGCCTTCGCAGAAATCAAGCAAGCTATATCCAACACACCTGTGTTGGTTAGCCCGGATTATGCGTTGCCGTTTTATATATACTCATTTGCTTCAGAACATACTTGCGCAGCGATGCTGACCCAGAAGAGGTCAGTTGACGATGAAAGGCCCATTGCTTTCATGAGTACTCCATTAAAAGACACAGAACTAAGGTATCCAAATGTGGAAAAACAGGTGTATGCTCTTGTCAAAGCAGTTAAGAAATTCTGCCACTATATCCTAAGAAGTCAGGTTACCGCCATAGTTCCAGATGCAGCAGTCAAAGCACTGCTGATGCAGAGTGAATTAGGAGAAAGAAGAGGGAAGTGGGTCACCATATTGCAGGAATTCGACATAGAGATTCAACCCATGAAGTTGGTAAGAGGCCAAGCCTTGACTAAAACCATGGCCGAGGTTGGACCCGACTTGGTTTCTCAGCAATATTTATTGGAGGATGTTTCAAAGGATGAATGGTACGGGGACATAATATTTTATTTGCTTAATCAACGCTGTCCGCCACATCTAAATGCAGTGCAAAGAAGAGCTCTCAAACTCAAAAGTAGCAGTTACATGATAAAAGGATCCATCCTCTACAAGAAGAATCACAAGGGCCTTTATCTAAGGTGTTTGGACAAGTCAGAGGTTGATCAGGTATTAGTCAGTTTTCACGAAAGGCTCGAGACAGGACATGGGTCAGCGCATTCGATAGCTAATCAGATCCTCCAGGCTGGGTATTACTGGCCAACATTGTTTAAGGATGCGCATTCACACGTAAGGACCTGTCATATATGTCAAACCACCGCGCATCAGGAACGCCACGCAGCCATGCCATTACAACCGGTAGTGGAGGTACGACCATTTGCTCAGTGGGGGCTTGACTTCATCGGTATGATCAACCCACCTTCTTCTGCGAGCCACAGGTATATTCTGACTGCTACTGACTACTGCACTCGCTGGTCTGAGGCAATAGCTTGTAAGCAATGCACCACAGAGGTAGTTATCAAATTTATTGAAAAGCATATTATCACTAGATTTGGTTGTCCATTTGCTTTAGTTTGTGATAATGGCCCTGCCTTTTCATCATTGCATTTTTCTAACTGGGCATTCGATTATGGGATCACCCTCAAGTTCTCCTCTAACTACTATCCACAAGGAAATGGGGTAGCTGAATCAACAAACAAGAACCTGCTTGAAGTCATCAAGAGACTTTTGGACAAAAACCCTAGGGATTGGCACACTCAACTTAGGTTCGCCTTATGGGCTGATAGAATCCGACACAAAGCCGCCTTAAACACCTCCCCATATCACCTGGTTTATGGGATTGAACCTATCTTTCCCATCCACTTGAGAATCCCGGTGCTTCAATTCATGCAAGAGTACCTCGAAGCTGACAACCACTTATCTTCACAACTGGCCCAGCTATTGCACCTTGAAGAGAAACGTGATGCAGCCTTAGAAAGCTTTGCTAAACACCAGGATGTCGTAAAACGATGGTTCGATAAGAGGGCTAAAATTAAAGCTTTCCGTATTTCTGATCTGGTCCTATATTGGGATAAAGCCCATGAGAGAAAGGGAGAACATGGCAAGTTTGACAAGCTTTGGCTAGGACCCTACTAGATTTATGAGATCCTGGGGGACAATACGTATCGACTCAAGAGCCTTACTGGTGAGGAGCTGCCATTGCCTGTCAATGGCCAGTTCCTAAAGCACTACTTCCAGGCCTGAGGGACATTTATGTCTCGTTCTAGTGTATATAGTTAGGGGGTGTTGTTAGTTTAGGTTAGTGTAGGTTGTTGCTAGTTTGGTTTGCTTTCCTGTTTTTGCTGTCTTGCTTTTTGCTCTCCTTCGGGCCAGACATTTTGTCTCGTCCGGTTGTTCTTGTGCTTTCGTTTGTTGCGTCTGCTTTGTCGCGGGGTCCCTATTTTTGACGTGGTGGCAGTTGTGTAAACCTGCGAATGTTTCCTTGTTGGGCAAACAATCCATAGCCTTTCTTTGAGAAGCCAAAATTCCGCTTAGGCTTTACTATGGGTTCCGCTGTTATACCAGGAAATATGATGTTTGTTCATTGAAAACGAGTCGTTAGCTGGTGCACCTGAAGTGTTTTATAACCATATATCTCTCACACTTTAAATAACCCTGAAGTAGCTAAGTGAGGCTGGGTGATCTTGTGTAAATGAAGAGTTTTGGGTCCTCCATTTTACCACCAACACCAATTCTGCAGATCCAGATGAGAGTGGCAGGCGGTACTAAGTACTGTTAGCTACTGGGTAAAAATAAAAGGTGTTTTTCAACACCAGACCCATTACAAAGTATCAGTATAAAGATTATCATTTAAATACTCTCCCATGAAGACTGTCATCTCAAGATTATTATCATCAGAAATCATCAAAGGCAATATCAAAAAGGAATATCATTGCCAAATTGTTGCTGAAAGGATCATCATCTCTATCAAGATTCGTTACGTCTCAGCATCAGAAACATTCTCTTGGTGTTAAAATGATCCCAACTTCCTTGCCTAGCACGAAGAGTCCTGGATGAACTTAGCTGCCAAGGGATGGGAATGAATGCAATTGCACACACTCAGGTTTTCAGGATATGGATGGTTGCACTGGTTAGTGGGCTTTGATTCTTTGATAGCGTATCATGCTTTCTCGTCTAATGTGTGGGAAACACAGAGAGTCTGGGTTCGAACTAACGTTTATCTTAGAAATGCTCTGGAGCATTTCCCCAGTAGAGTCACCATTTGTTGTGCCTTGCACACACGCCCCATTCTAAATATGTGGGCCCCTCCCCTTTGTTCTTTTTGTTTTGGCTAGTGGGTCGTTTGGTTTTTGATCTCTCTCTCTCGGAAGTGGTTGTACGGTCTAAAGTATATATGACCTGGATAGAATGATTGCCTTAAAAATCACTTCAAACTTGCTAAAGGAGGGTTGTTGTTTCCCCTTCTGGAGTCCTTGATTTAGTTTGTTGCGCTAAAACTGGCTTCAACTAACCTTTGCGCTAAAACTGCACTCAACTGACTTTTGCGCTGAAACTGGCTTCAACCGATCTTTGCGCCGATTTTCAATCTGTCGGACCTAGCGCTAAAATCCCCTCCGTCCGACCTTGCACTAAAATTTGCTCCAAGTGACTTTGCGTTAAAACCGACTTGGTCAGACCCCCAAACAAACCCCGCAGGTCGGATGAGTCTGAAAACCCCACCAAACAGGATAGGTTGGAAACCTCCAGATTTCGCGCTGATTTCTCCCTCAATTGACCAGGTCGGAGACCTCTAGTTTTCCCGCCAAGTCGGAACCACTGCAGACCCCCGCTGACAGTCCGTACTCCTGAGCATTAATGGCAGATTTGCGTGCCTTAAATAGGGAAATTAGGAAAGTTAACTCATTTTAAACGCGTTTTCAAAGCCTGCGCATCCGGAGCTCTGATTTTCACGGCCGACATCGCCCAAGCTCGAACCCGTGACCTCTCGACAAGTCGGATCTGCGCCGCCATTTACAGGTAGGGCTCTCACCCTTTGCATTTCTGAGTTTCTTTAGGGTTTTGAAGCAAATTTAGGAGAAACTGTTAAGGTTTTCACCGTTTACATAGTGACTGTTAGTTGAACATAATGGTTTCGGGTTAGGGTTTGGGGAATTGACCCTCGCATTTTCTCAAACCCTAGATTTAGAAAACCACAGGTTAGGAGGCCTTGGGCAGATCTGGATCCTTCTGGGTCAAAACCCTATAAACCCCATGCACTAGGTCAGCGCTGAAATCGCCTTCGACCGACCTCCAAAAACTAAACCATTCGATATGGTCAGACACCCTGAGATCAAGCGCTAAAATCCAGCGCCCGATTGCGCTAAAAACAACCTCATCTGACCTTCACAACTCACATATCATTTACAAATCGGGTCGGATGGTTTAGAAATACCCGCAGCCTTGAAAACAGCTTTTTGCACTAAAATCTTCTTTGTCTGACTTTGCGCTACAATACCCTGTGTCTGACCAGGTCGGATGACATCTATAACCCCGCGAAGTCGGTGCTGCTTGAAAGGCCCGCTGAAAAGACTTACCAAACTATTTTTGCACTACAATTTCCTTCATCCGACCATGCGCTAAAACACCTTGTGTCTGACTTAGTCGGATCCCATCGAAATCCGCGCAAGTCGGGCTCACCCGAATTCCGCGCAAGGGAATCACTGTTATGCCAGTAATCATTTTGCGCTAGTTTGTCCACCGACCGACCTGTAAACCATTAGAGGTCAGAGACCTCCACATTTCGCGCAAGTTGGACACCCTTGAAAATAGCGCAAATTCCGGAATGCACAGAACAAACCCTCATTTGAGGTCAGACCTGCCTCATTTTCCCGCCAAGGTCGGACCTGCCTCATTTTCCCACCAAGGTCGGACAGCCTCAATTTTAGCCCTTTTACTGTCCAAGGTCGGACAACCTCAATTTCAGCGCAAATCTCCCTAAATGACCGAATTTGCTGAAATTTCTTTAGGGAAGATGGTTCAAGGTAAGGTTATTAAGGTGGTAATGCTATAATGATGATGTTTAGGTGAATCTTTTTACAACATTTGATATCTCCTTGCATGCAATACGCTGTGAACGTTAACTTAGTCTTCTTTCAAAATGTATGCTTTTAATGAATGATGGACTTATGATTGATTTATCTAATCCTAGGAGTATATCAAGGAACTTACTTGATATCAAGCTTATGAGGTCTGGTTTTGCAGGTTAGATGTTTGCACGAGCTCAAGCCATGAAGTACGAATTCAAAGGGATACCCCCGGAAACCAAAATCCACTCTGGATGGAGTAACGTAGGAGACACTGATCTAGGTCATATTGACTTAGATGATTTCAGACTTAGAATCTTCGGACCCACTCCGACTCCTCGAGCCAAGAGACTAAAGGACAGTGGACTCAGACAAGCAGCTGCCTTCCCGACCTCTGTTCAGTGTGCAGAATTAATAGCAAGTTGTGCAGATAGATACGATATCGTATCTAGGCAAATTCAGACAGCTAGTGGAGAAGTCCTAGCTGATTTGTCCCCGCCTGCTTTGGCAGAAATGCTGGATATCCCGTGGCATAAAACCATGACTATGCCCGACAGGCAAGCTTCCAAGGAGGCATATAACAAAGATGTGGAGGGATGCAGAAAACACATAAATGATCATTGGGTCAAGAGCAGGAAATCCGCTCTCGTCAAGCTCCCCATAGTGCTATATAGAAGTGATTTCCACGATGAAATTGGAGATATAGTAACCTTTCTGAGCAGAGTGTATGGGTTACCTACTGCTTCCACTTTTGAAGACTGGATGTTCATCATAATCTCAGAAGTATTGAAGGGAACCAAGTTCCATTGGTCGCAGATCCTTAGCGACAATATACATGAAGCTTTCAGCCACTTTAATGAGAAGAAATGTTTCAGATGGACATCCTACGTCGTCTACGCATTGGCAAGAATGAATCATTACGATGGATTGTCCAAAATCAGAGAAATTGGGAATGATGAAAAGACCCAAGTCAAGGTATATGAAGGCTATCCTCAATTGACTTCATCACAATCATTGATACACTTCAAGCGGGTCAATGATGCATTTACCATGTACATAGCAAGGAAGTTACAAGGTAATACAGCCTTGAGGATTTCAGCCGAGGCTATGAACGAAATAATCCAGTATGGCCGATGGTATATACAATTTGAGAAGTTCACATACATCAGAGTACAAGGCTTCACTGGAATGGCATATAGGTTGCCAAGATATCCTGATGATAAGACAGTGCTCTTAGAACTGTCCAGGCAATTAGTGCCGTGTGCCGAAAAACTCAAGCACCTGCACCGAACAAATGTCCAATTTCCCATCAAGTTTGGCAGAGGACTCTACGCGTGCCCTTCCCTCGCCTCAGCTGAGTATTCAGATAAAGAGCTCCAGCTTCTGAACTTGCACTATTACAATGCTAGGGCTCACTTTGACCTGAATCAGGTGATGGAGAAGTTTGTGAGCAAGAAGTTGTTTCACAAAGATCACATTGAAGATTTCTGGGCCAACTGCACTGACGACTACGATGTCATGAAGAGGATGCACTCAAGGCTATCCTTGGATTTTATCAAGAAGTTTCATGTAATGGCAGTACCAGATCAATTGCAGGATGATGACAATATTATGGCTAGAGGCCTGTGGGAGATACAATACCACCTGCCCATCCCATTACCCAATTGGGCGAACGCTGAAGAGAGCTCCTTGGATGTGATCATGAAGGAGCCAATTAGATTGAGTAAGGCTTGGGTCAGAGCACAATTGGGTGTCTTAAGGGGATAAGGAGTCCAACTGACCTATACGGCAGTTGAATCAGATAAGGACTCCGAGGGAGAAGAAGATGAGCCCGTACTGGGAACGGATGATACAGAGCCCATCAAGGAAAAAGATTCAGACATTGATGAACATGCCCCTTTGGCAGCAAGGGCTCGAAAAGTGAAAAAACCTCCTGTGAAATCCCCTCGGAAGAAGGATCCACCTCCTAGGCCTAGAGTTACTAAGAGGAAGGACATGTTGGGCAGCACTGGGGAGGCCTCCAAGGCCAAGAAGGTAAGAACAGAAGCAGTGAGCAAGGAGAAGACTACTACTAAAGATGATTCAACTCCTTTGGTCTCCCAAACCCCCATGCCCGATACAGGAACGGCTGTCTTGGCTTCCACCTTCTCTACTTCCATCCCTCCTTCTTCTTCCATTTCATCTACTTCTCCCACCACCTCAGCCGTCATTGTGCAGGAATCATCCCCTTCCGCTTCTCCTTCCTCTGGCATCACTACCACTTCCTGCCCACTGGCAATCTCCTCCGGTGATTCCAACAGTCCTGTTTCTTCCCCTCTCGCCATTATGTACCCTACCCCTTCTTCTCCCTTACCATTGCCCGCCTAATTTGACTCAAATTAGTACCCCTTCCTTCACGATTTCTTCTGCTGTCCCCCTTTCACAAATGCCTGAAATATCATTGGAAGTACCTTTGTTGGAGGGTATTGAGAAAGTATGCGCAGAGTTAGGATTACCGGAGCTCGAGGGAGCGCTGACCAGTAAACATGATAAGAACCCCCTCGACTCATCTGTTGGTATAGAAATAATTGACATATCTGATAGTCCGCTGAGCAAGGACCCAACAGAGGAAGTTTTGGAAATAGCACAAGAAAATGTGCTCGAGAGCCTAAAGGAATTGGCCTAAGGAGAAAAGGAGAAGAGCCCTGAGCCCGAACAAGGGCCTTCCAAAGAATTAACTATATCAGATAAGGGTGGAAACGCTGAATTGAACAAATCTTCCGCTCCAGAATGGCTGTAGGATAGGATGGTATATCTAGAACCCCATATCGAAGTAATGAAAATTGATTTGAGCACCATCCTATCGCAGGCTCAGAAACCCCAGAAACCAAAGAAGGCAAAGATGCAATCAAGAATCTACCAGAGCGAATCAGGCTCAAGGATTGCGGAGGTAGCTGTCCCTCCTGCTGACGTAACAAGAGATCAATTCAGGGCAGAGGATTATGTGATATCCACAGTCGACTTAGGCCCAACCACCCGTGCTCAAAGGGTGGATGATTTTAAAGGATCAGTTACGTCAATTTTGAAGCAGTTGGATAAGGACGAGATGTCTAAAAAAGAATTAAAGCACCAAAACGAGGAACTCAGGGCATGTCTGCAATTTTTGGTAAAACCAGTAGATGCAGGAGGTGATATAAGGACTGTGCCTACCTTCCTATCTACGGATGAAATGGCAAAGCTGAGCGAGGTAATATCAAAATCCCAAGGTGTCGAGAACTAGTTGATGAGTGTGTTTGAAGCGGGATGGGATGCCATAACTGCCTCTGCTTAGATCCACCAACGTACAGTGGAATTGATTAACAAGTGGAAAGATTTGCGTGATGAATGTGACTTGTTCGACGAATACTATTCTCACATGTATCCGCGAATCAAGGGTATCCGGGAGCTGCCAGCTCAAACCTTGGTCACAGAAAACATTTTGACTGGAGATAGGCTCCCGAAGGCTATTGAGTGGTGTCAGCAGTTACTTCTAAGGAAAGAGACCTTTGAGCAAGTGAAGGAAGCATATAAACCCACTGACGAAGAGCTAAGATCTATCGTATACGATATCAGCGATGCTTTGAGAAGCTATAGAGATGAATCTTTTGATGATTATGCTCCTTTCGAGGTCGAAAAATGTAAAGGTAAACTGCATGTTATATTATTTGAGGACACTATGCTAAGTACAGAAGAACGGCTAGACAAGGCAAGTGACCTCAGAGCAGAATTCAAAGCATTCCACAGAGCAGAGGCAGATTTTGAAAGGATATACACCAGATTCAGTCAGGAGCTAGAGGTGTTCGATTACAGAATACATCATCTGAAAGATCCAGCCCCATCTGATATCAATCCAGCACTTGAGGCATGGCTGGCCTATCAGAATAAGCTGTCCGGTGGAGATAGTATCGACCTGGATAAAGAATCTTAGTATTATTTGAATATTTTATTGATTCAAATCCTATCATTGTTGTAAATTTGATATATCTGGACAGCATGTAATTCATTTTGTCTTCTTCTTACCTCCTAAATGAGTATTTTCACTAATGTATTGGGTTGGCTAGTCCAAATGACTAGGTTCAGTGTATCTGGGGCTATTTTTTCGTCTTTTTCATAAAAGACAAAATGTAATCTGGGAATTAATGTGGGCCTTTCTTAATGTAATCTGAGCCGTCGATGTTGAGTTAATCTCCACCATTCATTTGAAGAGCTAGGGTATGCTGCTTTCTATATAAAGGGCTGCCATTTCCACTTTTTGTAAGGGAGAGCTTTTGATGCCAAATTGTTGACTCTGTGCCATTTGAATTAATACAAAGCAAGTTTCTGCAGCATTTCTGAGAATTTGCATCTTGTTTCAATTCATTGTGGTCTTCATGGTTTGCTTCTTGCTCTCCTATAGTTAGATTAGTTGTGCTTTTATGATGTTAATGGTTTATTGCAGTATTTGATGAATGTTCCAAGTCCATACTTTTAGTTGTTTGCTGATGGTAAATAACTGTGTAAAGTTAGCCTGGGCTTATTATCTGTGTTGAAGTTCAACTTCATTTTATGAGTTAAGTTGCTCCATTTATTGGGTATTTAACGAATGAATGTGGTCTGAAAATCTTTCGACTTCCATTGAAGATAGCACCATTTTCTGCAGCACTGTAACACCCATTTCGGTTTGGTAACTCAGAAAACTGGTTTAGAGTCTGGAATATTTGTCTACTAAAGATAACCCTTGCATTGTGAATGTCACTTAGGATTCCTTCTAAACCCTAAATCTTTTGCATTTTCTTTAAAATCACTGTTTAGTTGTTAGAGTAGAAAGTTTCAGCAGCATCTCACTTTGTATATCAGCTGAAAATCATAGTAGGGTTTATGTGTATTTGTTGTCTCAACCTTGGAGATTTGCAGACTGCATGTAAGACCCCTTGTAGGTACAGCTAGAACATAACCATTGAGAAATTCCAAGCAAGCTAAGACCTAGCTGTATTATCCTTGGAGTAGTCTTGCCTAGGGTGAGATACTTTTCAAGAGAGGTGTGAAACTAGCAATCACACCTGCGTTGCTGCGTGCTAAAACCACCATCAACAGGTTTTGAGGAACATCCCCTCACGCTACCGAGGTATCCTACTGATGTAGTAATACTAATGGAATTTATCAGGCAGGGCTCCATAATGATAAAAATGTACAAGGATGCCAAGAAGCTGCCACCAATTTTGTTCCCAGTCAGCATTGGTAGCTATATGTGCCCTAATTCTGACAATATAAAGAAGGTGATGGTCACCCTAAATAAAATGAATCTGTAGCCTTTCCCACTAACAAGAGCATATGATCCTTACGGCAGGATACAGAAGATACTAGGAAAGCCTATTCACTAGAGGCACCTAGAGTATTTTTGGGCTGACTGCGAAGATGAGGTAGAAGCTAGGAGAAGAAGGTATCAGAGGTTGACTCTGAACCAAATTAGAACCTTTGATTGCATCTCCCTTCCCCAACAATTGAAGAAGGATGATGGTAGGATAATTGCAGATGAATATGAACAGAAGAAGATATATAATGACACTATCTCTGCACCTGACCTCACCATGCAGGAGGACATATCTTTGGACTCATTCATTGCCAAGACCATACAACTAACTCAAGCTTGGGTTGATGAGCAGGTGGAGGCATTGAAAAAGAAAGGTGTTGCCATTACAGTGGACAACAAAAAGAAGGGACAGGATATCCCTGGGGATGAGTATGATGACTTCCTGATTGACAAAAGGAAGACCAAGGGAGATAGAATCCCTCCACCACAACAACAGAGCAAAAGACCCCCAAGAGGCAAGAAGGTGGATAAGGGACCAAAAGGGGTTATAATTGAAAGGGCGGTATTTGTAGCTGAGGAGGCAGCTGGATCAGCATCAGGATCAGAATTAGAATCTCCTCTGAAGAAAGAAAAGCCCAAGAAGAGTAAGACAACAGAGGCTAGAATCACTGAGACCCTAGAAGTGGGTCAATCCTTAAGGAAACATGATACAGAGGATATCCTCATGGAAGAGGAGCCTGAAGAAGAAGAGGCTCCGTTAGTAATAAAGAGAAAGAGGAGAGCTCCACAGGTGCTGGTGTCCACCCCACCTAAGAAACAGAGAACCTCCATGAGGGGTGGAATAAGCCAACCCCCTACACTATTACAAGGGGTAGGTAGTGAAGTACCAAAGGAACTTCAGCATAATATTCCACTTCCTACCATCGTCAAGTTCAAAACTGAACTTGCAGAAGAACAAATGAAAGAAACTGATCAGACACAAGCAGAAGCACATCTCTCACTTGATGAGACAATAAATCTATCTGATGATGAAGTTGTGCAGGATGTGGCTGCACAAAAGATGGAGACACGTGCTGCCGGAATATCTATGACTCCTCACAAACCTCCACCAGTTCAAACTGTACTTGAGGAGATGACGTAGGTGGAAGAGGAACAAGAAAAGAGCCCAGAGTAGCTAGCTCAAGAAATAGGGCTAGATACATTAATCACAGAGGTGACAAGCCCTGTAGTGGTAGACCTGAGAGAGAAACAGGATGCAAGTCCTGAATAGCCAGCAGGATCACCTGATAAAGGCCACCCAACAGAAGAGATAGAGATGGCAGAGTCAGAGGACCATGCTCTTGAATTAGGCCAATGAAGCCCACATGATACATCAGAAGAACTTGCTATAGTAGAGGTTCAGGAAGTGAAGGCTGATGAAAAAGAGAAAACAATAGAAGATCCTGCTGCTAAGACACAGGAGGTTGACAGTGCAGGCCCGGAACAAATAATGGCCGCAGAACAAATGCCAGCACCTTAGACAGAATCCCCCGTATCTAGTGCAGTAGATAAACCACAAGGGGAAGAATTGGGAATGGATGAAGTAATGACAGAGAAGGATCATTATCATCATGATCAACATATAGATGCACCGCAAGGTTCCCCACACCAAGAAGATGCTCCTCCAGAGAAGGAAATTCCTCAACAGGAGGAGGTGCCGCAGGATCAACAACAAAGTGAGCATCAAGAAGAAGAAATGAGAAAATCACCATTCCCACAACATCTGATGATAGAAACGGGAGATATGGGTGAACATCATGATGATGCTGAAAAACATGATCAGGTGCCTCCGTGGTTAGCAAAAGAAGTAAATATTGAGGAAGAGCTTGAAATTTAGGAATTCGATGTCTCCACCTTGTTCTCCATAGATATAATGAAACCCAGGAGGAAGGCCAGAATGACTTCAGCCATCAAGAAGGATCCGGCAACCGGGAGAAGGACCGCACAAATTGCCATACCTGCGGTGGAGAAAGAAAAAGGTAAAATCACTGTAGATGAATTTCAAATCAGCACAGTGGATTTGGGATTTGCCAATGAGAACCAAGAAGGTCAAGAAGGCAAAGACATTATTGACTCTCTAATTCAAAAGGTGAATAGAGAGAAGGAGAAGAATAAGCAACATAAAGAACATCAAAGGGCTGACCAATCCTGATGATACCACAACTGAACATGCAGTCCCATTGACTGCCATTTCTCAGGAGGAGGTAAATAAGTTAGAGCTCATGAAGCATGAGGCGTCGGTAATAAGAAAATGGATGTCATCCACATTGGATGATGCTGTAGAAATAGTGAAGGACTCTTTGAAGAGGTGGAGTATTTTGAGTGACTCCAAGACTAAGGTGGATAAATTGTAGATGCAAACCAGGAAAAGGTCTTATAAACAGGAAAAGATCCTAAGCCTTTTGGGAGAAATAAGGAAGATAAATCCTCAACTGCTTATCAGTAAGCAAGTGCTGAACAGTAATACTACAATGTTGGTGGACATGTGGTACAAGGACACTTAGTTTGAATGCAGAGTCCTCAAAAGATGCAATAATAAGCTGAGAGAAATCAGCATGAGGCTGCATGATTTAATGGCTGAGGAGGCAGAGATATTAGAAACATTGGAAGGAAAGGTGGAAGGTAAAATAGAAAATCAAGATGAAGAGTCTGTCATCAAAGCTCTGCACATCAACTTCCAATCAGAAGCAGATGGTCCACTTGTCCACTTGACGGAGGAACTTATAGATAAAATAATGAGGATCAAGGTCAAGATGGAAAGATACATTGAAACATTGTAGGACAAGAAAAACAAGTTGGATAATAGCAAAGATAAGTATGAAGTACATAAGCATGCCATCATCAAAGCAAAGACTCAAGATGGTGGAGGAATAGATCAGGTTGTGCATTCATATGAGCAGATCCAGCATAGCATGCAGCCCCATATGCATCATCATCATCAGGATAGCGAAAGTTCAGGAAGTGATGCACATGATGATGATCTGCATGAATCCGCTGAGGAACATGTTGAAGATACATCATGAAGGGGATATAAGCATAAGTAATGTAGATAGTTGCCAGCTGGCAACTTGTGCCATTTTGTAGAGGTTGACAGGGTCAAGAGAATGATGACTGTAGATTTATATTGGTAAATCAAGATCGTAGATCTTTTTGTAACGGATTCCTCACCTTATTCTATAAAAGGTGGTGGAATGCCTTATTGTAAACATTCAAAACTTAATTGAAATTCGTCTGCTGAAACATTTAGAGCTTATTTCAAAGCTTTTGTATACATTTATATTTTTGCATGCTTAATGAATGAGAAGACTGTGTTGATTAGAATTCATAGTAAATCTTGAGTAATCAGTGTATGATTTCTGGATATATGTGGTGATCTGCTACGTCCCTTGGAGTGCATGTCTACTTACATGTGTTGTCTTCATACAGATTCCCTTTGAAGTTAGCATCAACTATATCTAGCTGTGGAATGTCCTGGTGAAAATATGGTTTGGTTTTCTTCTCTTCATGACAGTATCTAATATACATGTGGTTCAAAAGCTGAAGGTTCAACCTTAATTAGAAGTATTTCTTTAATTTCTTTTAAATTTCAGAGCATTTCATCTCCATAATTGCAAATAATTGATGATCTTAAGCAAATAGCACAGATATGCAGACATTTCGTGGATAATCATAAATATTTAGCATATCTGAATACAAAGCATGCACAATTGAAAATATCATGCAAAGATTGAGGTATTTCTGCATCTTCTCACCAAATAACTGCATAATATGACTTCTCTGTGAAGAATCTCTACAGGAATGTCATGATGATGATAAATTTCCACGTAAGGCCCCAAAATGGAAACAGCAACTCACATTAACCTCTGAGTGACTTCAGACGATTAAGACCTAATCACCGGAGACTTGGGATCCTGAATTCTTTGAATTCATAGTATCTTTCAAGATGAATAGAGGTTAATGTGTACTTTCATTCTATGTTTGTTTGTGACTAACATCATGACCAACATAAATTGGTGCTAGAAGGAGGGCCAGGATCTGGAATACTACGTTCGTCATCATTATTTTCAGGTTCGATAATGCAGAGAATAAGGTAACCTCGGACCGTCGGTGAATTTCAAATATTACGTAAATATTTACTGTAAAAGGGCTTGTATATGTTCATTCTATGTAAAGATTTCCAGATCTCACATAAATATTGCAAGCTTTACAGTAGATCATTCTGAATTCACTAATATCAGCCAAAGACACATAAATTTGTTCAAGCTTTGAAGAATTTAGGTCTTAGAAACTTGAGATCTCATGCTAAGGGTCAAGATACCCCAAATATCATTTCATATTTGCAGTATCTTTGCAAATATTTCACAAATATCCAGTCTGATCAGCCATCTGATTGCAAATATCACCTCATCCGATTGAATCCAGCCAATATTTGCAAAGTTTCAGTCAATTTGCCTCAAAATTGTGAAATCCTAGCTCACAGGATAAATACCAAGTCTAGACCTAGCGGAATCTTTGAAGAATTGCCTGTTAGAGGTTTCAGACCTAGAACTGTAGACATTCATCATACTCCAGGGTCTAGTGCACCAAGAGCTTCACCAGAACCTCCTCCTGTAACTCCTGTTGGTTTACAAATACCTTCTGGGATATCTGTTACACCTCCTGTTCAGCCTCAGGATGTACCTTTAGTCCAACCTCAGCCAGCTGCACCACCAGCTCAACCTCCTCAGGTTGCAATGTCTTTCTTTGCAGCAGAGTCACCTTTGACCTTTACTGCATATCATGAGTTACCAAAGAATCCAGATAAACTTTGTCAAAAATATCACCCTTATCAAGATGCTGAAGATCATATCAGGACTTTTAAGGAAGCTTGCTGCAGAGCTAGGATAGAACATCAAGATGTGGTGTGCAGATTATTTCCCTTTTCCTTAGGAGAAGAAGCCTATAATTGGTTCATTAGTCTTGGTCAAGGTTTTGTTGATTCCTAGGCCTTATTAGAGAAAGCTTTTCTTGATAGATTCAAAGTTCCTGTCGAACTCTCAATAAACTATCATTTATTTGCTACTATCAAGAGATTTGAGAATGAGCCTATCGCCAATTTCAATGCTAGGTTTCAGAAAATGTTGTCTAGAGTGGTCACTCCTTATACTGTGTCCGATGAAGTTGCAAGGAGCATTTATTATTCAGCTTTGGATCCTTTGACTTCCATGTTCATAAGGAGGACACATCCCCGGATCACAACTTTAGCCTTAGCTTTTCAAGAAGCTATACAGGTAAATCAGCAACTGATACCTGCTCCTACTCCAAATATGGTATTTCCTACGTTGCCTGCCATGCATTCACAATATCCTGCATCATATTCTGCACAATATCCTACACAATATCCTAATGGAACAGTGGTACCCCTAGCAGTCATGCCTGCACCTTTGCAAGTACCTCCATTGAGCATTATGCCCCCTCCTAATGGAAACGGCCAATTGCCACAATATCCTGCACAAGCTCAGACACCTCAAGGTACTGAATTGTCCAATAATAACCATGGATCCTCTTTCTTCAAGCCTCAGACTGAAAACGTGGTAGCCAAAGCTCAAGAAGAAAAGGAGGAAATCAAAGAAATTTCTGCTCAACTGAGGAAACTCACCACAGAAGTCACACATTTGAGAAATTAGGGTTTCTATTCCCAGTCAAACCAGAATAGAAATTATTCCAATGATAGGTCAAATTATCCTGACAGAGGATATAACACCAATAATTTCAACAATAATGGTGGAAATAACAATAATCCTCAGAGACAGCCTAGAGTATGGAACTCTAGGCCAAATAATGGCTCATTACCATCACCCCTAGATAATTAGCCTCCTGGTGAAGCCAAACAGACTACTAGAGTCAATCTTGCTGAGGCAGCTCTTACTAATTGGTGTTGGATCCACAATACCAATGCACATGCAGAATTAGACTGTCCACAATTTAGAATTGCTGCCAGCATCTTTCAGACTGAAGTGTCTAACACTTCTGGAAATCCACCTCATGCGGAAGGAAATGAGATTGTTCCTTGTGGATATGACTCAGCTTTTGTGCTAGAAGCTTATACTAATCCACCTCATCAGAGTTATAACTAGGTATGTGAAGAATTTGCCTTAACTTTTGAAACAAATTATGTTTTCCCCTTTGAGGATGAAAATGAACCTACAAGAGAACATGAGGAAGTACATGCATATCAGTAGCAATATCCTGGTAAGCATAATTATAACTTGAGGAGTAATGCCAACAAACTTGGTGGTCCATTGACATCATCTCTACCTCCAAACAACTTCAACACACCACCTGAACCTAAAGCTAGTAATAACCCTGGGTTCCCCAAGGTAAATGCTCAATACTTGTCTCCTCAAAATACAGGATCAAAGGTTGTAAATGCACCTCATGAATCTGACAAGTTGGTCAGCTATCTGGCTGATGAAATGAAGAAAATTAAGATCAGCCTATCCCTGTCTGAGTTACTGAAAACTCCTGCCATCAAAAGGGCATTCATGAAATCACTAGATGATCCTACCCCTAAAGAGGATGGCCATCTTTCAAGTCAATCCAGTGGCAAAGAGCATGCTGCCAGGGATAATATTATCAAGCCTAAAGTGTTAGCTACAGTCCAAGCTACATAAACCTCCCACCTGACCTTGTATAGGGACAAAACTGAATCACCTTCGTTTCTCCTCACCATAAGAATGTTCAACAAGAACTTGCACAATTGTCTAGTTGATTCAGGGGCCTCCACGAATGTTATACCTTTGTCAATATGTAATGCCTTAGGACTACATCCTGCTAAATCCCTAAAGAAGGTGACTCAGCTGGACAAAACAGAAGTAAGTGTAGTAGGAGAGTTGACTCATATCCACATGCAACTAGCATCTGATCCTAGGATCCAGTATTACATTGACATTCAGGTAGTTGACATACCTAATACTTATGGGATGTTGCTTAGCCGAGATTGGTCCAAAACGCTTAATGGATATATGTCTACAGACTTCAGTCACATGTGGTTACCATGGAAGGGTATACCTAATAAGATCAGGATTGATGCTGAGCCTAGAATGAAACATATGATCACTGAGTACAACAGAACAAATGAGATCATGTACGTAGACGTAGAGCCTGGAGTCTACTACATCAAGCCACAGACTATCAAAATAGAAGAGATCCTGATGCTTGATCTTCATCATCATCATGATAAGGATCATCAGGAGGATATGCCAGTCGTAGAACCTGATAATAATCCTGATAATGAGAATGAAATAGATCGCTTCAGAGACTTTGAGATGCATCTGTCTAATCAGGTAAAGCGTTGTCAATTGTTAAATATACCTGCTAATGATATTTTGATTGATGGATGCTGTAGATTACACGATGAAGCACATTCAGAAAAGACTTGTGAAACATGCTTAGATATGATGATGCTGGAGCAGACATGTAGTGAGGCATCATCATCATATTCTGAAGTAAATGCTACATCTGATGATGATGACGATACTAATTCTTATCTATCTTCTATAGGAACTGAAGAACTGACAGATCATGATGAAGATCATATCCTAAAAATAGAAGAAGTTCTGGTGTCTGACTAGATAAATGATGTGAGGAAAGAAAAGATCACCCCTGGTAGTGATTGCTTTATGGAACCAGATTATGAGTTGTCTGATGAAGACAAAGGTAGTAACCTGACGAAGTTCAAAAAATTTCTAGTGAAAGAAATAGAGAAGATGACATGACAGCATAAATCTCCCCAGGAGGTTTTAATTAAAGGTAGGTGTAGGTTGCACGAGGCACCTCACTCAGAAACAACTTGTTCAATATGTTTACACATTTTGAAAAAGCATGTAGCTGCAGATCCAGAAGATCATCCTCCTGCTGACATGAAAGAGAAAATAGAAAAGCCATCAGGCTCACGAGAAAAGGGAAAGAAGAAACTTGAGGATGATGACGTCCCTAAGTTAAAATGGATATTAGGTGGAGCAGCAGCCAGAGTTGCAAAAAGAAAAGAAAGTTCAGCTAAATGTCCTGCTGAAGATAAACCTTGGATCCTAAGGTTTGATGGGTCCAAATCCAAACAAGGTGCGGGAGTAGGAATTGATCTGATTGATCCAACTAGAAAATCCTACTTAGCAGCTTACAGACTACAGTTCCCCTGTACTAACAATGTAGCAAAGTATGAGGCTCTGATTCATGGGATACTGTTTTCTCATAAGAAGAAAGTAAAGATTCTGCATGTCTTTGGAGATTCAGAACTAGTCATGAGGCAAGTAAGAGGAATCTACTCGTGTAACTACAGAAAGCTATCCAACTACAGACATCATGTGTGGGACTTGATTGAGGACTTTGACGCCTTTAATATCACTCATGTACCAAGAGAACAAAACCATAGGGCAGATGCACTTGCCCAAGCTGCTAGTACATTGGAACCACTGTCTATATCTGGTCTAAGGAGATTTTCAATAGAACTGGTGTCAGTACCTTCAGTACCTGATAATGTGACTAACCTCCAGGTGTTTGATGATGATCAGCACATTTTGGACTTCATTTCAAATAAAGACATATTTGAAGCTCAGATTATAGATGAGAATGGTATGGAAGATCATGTCTGGGAAGAAGATGAGATATTAGAGCTGCCTAGCAACAGGATCCCCAAAGGTATGATTGAATTAGAAAGAGCTTTTGATTTGGATAATATGCTTAAACAGAAGGATCTGCCCAAGGCAAATGGAGGTCAGTATTCACAAGTGAATATTAGACAAGCTGATGACAAGAAAAATGTCTTGATGGGTAAGGTTTGCACACCAGAAGAGTTAGAAGGAATAACTCAGGCCCTCAAGGATTACATACATGTAATTGCATGGACTTATGATGAGCTAAAGACATATGACACCTCTGTCATAACTCATACTATACCTCTCAAGCCAGATGCTAAACCTTTCAGATAGAAACAAAGGCCGGTCAATGCCTTGCTCGAACTAATAATTCTTGAAGAAGTCAAGAAATTGTTAAACACCAGGATAATATTTCTTGTGAGACATTCCACTTGGGTGGCAAATCTTGTGCCAGTCAGAAAGAAGAATGGAGACATCAGGTTATGTGTAGATTTCAGGAACCTGAACAGAGCATCAAAAAAGGACAATTATCCTTTACCTTCATTGGATGAAGTTCTGCAGATTGTAAATGGAGCCAAAATGATGTCCTTCCTGGATGGCTTTTTAGGATACAACCAAGTAATGGTTGACAAAATTGACAGATTGAAAACTACCTTCACCACAAAGTGGGGGATATTTGCATATAGAAGTATGCCATTTGGACTTATAAATGCTGGAGCTACATTCCAGTGAGCAATGGATATAGCCTTCAGAGGCTTAATAGGAAAATGTATAGTCATATACATGGATGACTTGACAGTATTCTCCAAGGAAAGGGGGAATCATGTCGCTGATCTCAGAAGTGTACTGAAGAAATGTGAAGAGTACGGAATATCTTTGAACCCCAAAAAGTGCATATTTGGGGTGACAACAGGAAAACTACTAGGCCACCTGATCACAGAAGATGGAATCATCATTGATCTTGACAGGGTAGAGTCTATCATGAAGTTACAACTTCCAGGAAGCAAAAAGGAACTCAAGTCTTACTTTGGTAAAATTAACTTTGTGAGGAAGTTCATCACCGGCTTTGCTGAGATTGTCAGACCACTAAATGCTATGTTGAAAAAAGATGCACAAATTGAGTGGACACCAGAGGCCAAGGCTGCATTTGAAGATATAAAGAAAGCCATTTCAGATGCTCCTGTCCTCATTAGTCCAGACTACACAAAAGATTTCTACGTCTATTCATTTGCTTCAGAACATACCTCTGCAGCAGTGTTAACTCAAAGAAATGAAGATAAAGAAGAGAAACCAATTGCTTTTATGAGCTGTCCTTTCAGGGATGCTGAATTAAGATATGTAGATGTTGAGAGACGGGCACTTGCATTAGTCAGAGCAGTAAAGAAATTCAGACATTACATACTAAGAAGCAAAGTGATTGCCATAGTACCAGATGCAGCAGTGAAGATGCTATTGATGCAAAGTGAACCTGGTGAGAAAAGAGCCAAATGGATTACTGTATTACAAGAGTATGATATGCAAATTACACCAATGAAGCTGGTAAGGGGACAAGCTCTGAGCTAGATGATATATGAAATTGATCCAAACATCACTAGTCAGCAATATGTGATCAATGAGAAAGACAATAAAGAGTGGTATTCAGATATTAGGCACATCTTGATCACTGGAAGATGTCCATCAAGAATGCAAGCTTCACAGAGAAGAGCCTTAAAGATAAGATCCCAAAAGTATATGATGAAGGGAGGAACCCTATTCAAGAAGAATTATGAAGAAATATACCTGAGATGCTTAGAAAAGCCAGAAGAAAATAGGGTCTTGTCAGAGCTACATGACAAGTTTGGAACGGCACATGGATTAGCATTGGCCACAACACATGCAATCCTCAGAGCAGGATATTACTGGCCCACAATTTTTAAAGACACAGCTGATCATGTTAAATGTTGTCATGTTTGCCAGGTTGCTACCAACAGAGAGAAATATGTTGCACAACCATTGCAGCCAGTAATGGAAGAGCGCCCATTTGCACAGTGGGGCATGGACTTCATAGGACCAATCAATCCTCCGTCCTCCTCAGGGCATAGGTATGTCTTAACAATTACTGACTATTGTACTAGATGGACTGAGGCTATTAGCAGCAAAACTTGCACTGCAGATGATGCCATTAAATTTCTGGAGAGCAGCATTGTCACCAGGTATGGAACTCCTTATGCATTGGTAAGTGATAATGGTTTTGCCTTCATTTCCACCAAGTTATCAAGTTGGGCTTTTGATCATGGGATTATACTTAAGTTTTCATCCAACTATTATCCCCAAGGGAATGGATTAGCAGAATCCACCAATAAAAATTTACTAAATATCATAAGAAAATTAATAGAGAAAAACCCCAGGGAATGGAACTCATTTCTAAAGTATGCCTTATGGGTTGACAGAACTAGAATAAAAACTGCATTAGGAAACTCGCCCTTCCAACTAGTATATGGGGTGGATCCCATCCTCCCTGTAAACTTAAAAATTCCTACTCTGCAGTTCGCCCAAGAATACCTAGGCATAGACAATAAGCAAGAAGTCAGGTTGCTTCAGTTGATGCACCTGGAAGAAAAAAGGAGTCAAGCAATTGACCAATTTGCAAAACATCAGTCTATTGTCAAACGCTGGTTTGACAAGAGAGCCAGAGTTAAAACTTTCAGGATATCTGATTTAGTCCTGATGTGGGATAAAGCCCATGAAAAGAAAGGTGACCATGGTAAGTTTGATAGACTATGGATAGGACCCTTTCAAATTTCTAAGATACTAGGAGATAGCACTTATAGGCTTAAGAACCTGACAGGTGAGGATGTCCCATTGCTAGTCAATGGACAATTCCTTAAACATTATTTCTAGGCCTGAGTGACTTCATGACAGTCATATGTATCATATTGTATATTTGTATAGTTGTTTGTACAGTGTTCTTTTGTCCTATTTTGTTTTGTTGGTTGGGACCTTATTCTGGTAAGTCAGGATGATGCACTTCATCACCCCAGAAAATAACTAAATTGTTAAGATTCAAGTGATGAGATCACATTTAGACATAGGTTATGATTCATTCTAAGAAGTATTCATGATCAGGTTTGTGATATCTTTCCATTAGTGTGCCTTTCCTCGGTCAAAATGAATCAATCACAATGAAACACCTAACAGCCTTGGGTTTGCTAAGCACACAAGTATAGGTGTTAAGTGAAAAATCTAAAGGGACTCCCTTGCTACCAATACAATCTCCAACCTAAAGTTGCAAGTGACTGTGCCTTGTATAAATGAGCTGACATGATGATATCAGATACAAATTTTAAAAAGAAAATCAAAAAAGAAATAAAATTAGGCCATCTAAGTAACTCTACCGGGGCTATAGACGCCTGCTGGTAGTGGGGCTCTACTTAGGGAGATTGTATAGATAACCTTGTCGGGCTATAGACGCCTGCTGGCAGCAAGGCTCTATCTAGGTTGGCTATGAGGGATGATCTCCAACTATGTAGTTTAACACCAATTACTTATGTTTTCAACTTGCCTTTAAGATGAGGATAATTAATCATATGCACACACCTGATCCTTTGTTAGCATTGTTGCCATGATGAAATTTTATCACTCAGAGGATCATGATACCTATGCTTAGACGAAATTAAAATACTATAGATGAATGTGATCACATCACTTGAATCATTGGGATTTGTTTGTTTTCTTTGGTGGCAAGTTGTTGTGTGGTTACACAACACACCCCATTTTGACTTGGCAAAATAGGGACCCAACTTTTTGGCTTGGCTCATGTTGTCTGCTCTCTGGCGGTTTAGTAAAAGTAAGTCATGTGCATCATCATGTAGAGTTAGGATGAGGTAAGTCACCATTATGAGGTCAGTTTGTTAAAATTCGTATTTCTTTCATGTGACCTCATAGTTTGAAAGAGTATTAAAATTCATGCAGGTTTGCCTTTTACATCACCCTGATATTCCTCAGGATGTGAAAGTTATGAATAGTCAAAGTTTTGGTCAAACCAGATATTCACAAGAGGGGGATCATATTTTTATAACCTCAGTCATGTTGTTGAAGATCATCATCATCTTTGAAACATCCCCAGATAAGTCATGCGGCTCAAATATCCGGACGTCAACTTTAAGTGGTAGTAAATCTTCCTCGTCAAGCGGTCTTTTGTATCACGAGCGTCATGTTTTCGAATGTAACCCGATATTTCTTAATATCCTCCTGACGCAAAATATCACCCTTAGCAAATATCCTGATGATGTCATCCAAATCTGATAAATGAAGAAACAAACATGATGATGACATCATCATCACATTTACATTCGATAGGATATTTTCTAAACATGATCATGTTCGCCTAATATGACGATGATGTCATGATGCCTTTCTGATACAAAGAATGAATATTAGGATGACGTCATCCTGATATTCTGAAAGGGGGACATGTAAATTTGCCTCATCATCATCATATTTTGAAACATCACCCGATACACTGAAATATCCTCCTGATGTACTAAACGTAACCAAAAGGTGCTTTTGTCACCTAAATCTTGTCGCGATAACAATTCCAATATGGCGGAGGAGGATGATATTGAAACTCGACCTGATATTTGTGATTATCATCCTGCCTTCATGATATCCTGTCATATGGATATCCCCCCACTCCCATTGCTGCCATTATCATTTAATGCGCGCAGACATGGTAGGTGGTTCCCGCCGACCCCGGAACCCAATGAAACACCTGGCGAGATCCTACGTTTTCGCACGGATAATCAAGGAATACAATCTAATTTGTTAGAGTTGCCCTAAATTTACCCTAATTGTGAGGTTAAAAGGTAATTCAACCGTCATTTTCACATTTACCTTGCGATAAAATTGTTTTACAGAGCACCAACTTCCATATCCTCATACAGACGATTGTTGCGCGATTCGACCTCACGGATAGAAGAAAGGAGGTGATCATCAACTGAATTAAGAGTGTCTCGGCAATCTACTGGTATAAAAGAGAAATCTACATAACCAGGTAAGTAAATGAAACCCTCATCATGTTGTTTCTGTTCTGGTATGATGATGTCAGTTCTGGTTTATGCATCCATATGATTAAGTAATGTCGAACAGATACAGTAAGCATAGTGATTTATGAAGTTAATTACAATATGCATGCATGTGTATACCTATTGTGAGATGGGATTTTGTTAATTAAAGGTACTCATGGCTGACAAGCGTTTGGTCAAGTGTCAAGAAGAATTCAGTAGGTCCATGTTCTCTTCTCAGAGGGGGGTCCTGTTTAAGTATGGAGCAATTACAGACACCCATCAGGGAAGCACTAATCTGGAAGCCTGGTTAGCTAAGCTGAATGATGGGCATGACAAAAGTCCTGTGTTGGATGCAGTGTTCGTATCGGGGATGTGGAACGCTGCCGGTTTTCCATACTCCATGGAATCTCCGGAGATGGTCATAGAATGTGCCTGGAATTATAATCCTCAGACTAGGCAAGTGGTAAAACATGGGAGGATATATGCAGACCTCTCCATCAAGGGTCTCTCCCAGACATTTGGATTGCCACTGGGCAGTAAAGTTAAGAGCGTGGACCTGAGGAAGTCAGAAAAAGAGTATGAAGTTATAAGAAATCTGCCAGGAAGAACATGTATCAATGGCAGGCTGAGAACAGCACATATCCTGCAGCAACCAAACTTCTTGTGCACATGTTCAAATATGATTTCAGTGAGGAATACAAATACATGATTGCACTCCTAAATACAGTAACAAGCCAGCCTGATGCTGGTAGTTTCAGAGATTTGATGTACGGAATAATAATGATGTGTCTATATTTAGACATCAAGCCACTATGGGGCCAGATAATAAGTGATGCTCTGCATGAGTAGCTGATGAACTTGGGAGGTTCAAATTGTGCATTTTATATGACATCTTACATTGTTTATTCTTGTGCTTATAAAGGCACTTTTGATGCCTTAGTTACAGATAGAAAGCTCACAGGCACAAATGCTGTGTATATCTAGGATCATCATCCCCAGCTGAAGAGAACCAACTACCTCAAAGATTACAAACTGGTCAATGATGCATTCTCTATGCATCTGGTAAGGACCATGGAAGAGGATAGAACAAAAAGATTGAGCATGGAGGCTCAAGAAGTAGTCTACAGGCATGGGGCCTGGTACATACAGTTTGCAACCTTTTCTTACATAAGGGTTGAGGGTTTTGAGGAACATCCCCTCATGCTGCTGAGGTATCCTACTGATGCAGTAATCCTAATGGAATTTATCAAGCAGGGCTCCATAATGATAAAAATGTACAAGGATGCCAAGAAGCTGCCACCAATTTTGTTCCCAGTCAGCATTGGCAGCTATATGTGCCCTGATTCTGACAATATAAAGAAGGTGATGGTCACCCTAAATAAAATGAATTTGCAGCCTTTCCCACTAACAAGACCATATGATCCTTACGGCAGGATACAGAAGATACTAGGAAAGCCTATTCACCAGAGGCACCTAGAGGATTTTTGGGCTGACTGCGAAGATGAGGCAGAAGCCAGGAGAAGAAGGTATCAGAGGTTGACTTTGAACCAAATTAGAACCTTTGATTGCATCTCCCTTCCCCAACAATTGAAGAAGGATGATGGCGGGATAATTGCAGATGAATATGAACAGAAGAAGATATATAATGACACTATCTCTGCACCTGACCTCACCATGCAGGAGCACATATTTTTGGACCCATTCATTGCCAGGACCATACGACTAACTCAAGCTTGGGTTGATGAGTAGGTGGAGGCATTGAAAAAGAAAAGTGTTGCCATTACGGTGGACAACAAAAAGAAGGGACAGGATATCCCTGGGGATGAGTATGATGACTTCCTGATTGACAAAAGGAAGACCAAGGGAGATAGAATCCCTCCACCGCAACAAGAAAGCAAAAGACCCCCAAGGAGCAAGAAGGTTGATAAGGGACCAAAATGAGTTATAATTGAAAGGGTGGTATTTGTAGCTGAGGAGGTAGCCGGATCAGCATCAGGATCAGAATTAGAATCCCCTCTAAAGAAAGAAAAGCCCAAGAAGAGTAAGACAGCAGAGGCTGGAATCACTGAGACCCTAGAAGTGGGTCAATCCTCAAGGAAACATGATACAGAGGATATCCTCATGGAAGAGTAGCCTGAAGAAGAAGAGGCTCTGTTATTAATAAAGAGAAAGAGGAGAGCTCCACAGGTGCTGGTGTCCACCCCACCTAAGAAACAAAGAACCTCCATGAGGGGTGCAATAAGCCAACCCCCTACACTATTACAAGGGGCAGGTAGTGAAGTACCAATGGAACTTCAGCATAATGTTCCACTTCCTACCCTCGTCAAGTTCAAAACTGAACTTGCAGAAGAACAAATGAAAGAAACTGATCAGACACAAGCAGAAGGACATGTCTCGCTTGATGAGACAATAAATCTATCTGATGATGAAGTCGTGCAGGATGTGGCTGCACAAAAGATGGAGACACTTGCTGCTGGAATATCTATGACTCCTCACAAACCTCCACTAGTTCAAACTGTACTTGAGGAGATGAGGTAGGTGGAAGAGGAACAAGAAAAGAGCCCAGAGTAGGTCGCTCAAGAAATAGGGCTAGATACATTAATCACAGAGGTGACAAGCCTTGTAGTGGTAGACCTGATAGAGAAACAGGATGCAATTCCTGAACAGCCAACAGGATCACCTGATAAAGGCCACCCAACAGAAGAGATAGAGATGGTAGAGTTAGAGGGCCATGCTCTTGAATTAGGCCAACAAAGCCCACATGATACATCAGAAGAACCTACTATAGTAGAGGTTCAGGAAGCGAAGGCTGATGAAAAAGAGAAAATAATAGAAGATCCTGCTGCTAAGACACAAGAGGTTGACAGTGCAGGCCTGGAACAAATAATGGCCACAGAACAAATGCCAGCACCTCATACAGAATCCCCCGTATCTAGTGCAGTAGATAAACCACAAGGGGAAGAATTGGGAACGGATGAAGTAATGACAGAGAAGGATCATGATCATCATGATCAACATATAGATGCACCGCAAGGTTCCCCACACCAAGAAGATGCTCCTCCGGAGAAGGAAATTCCTCAACAGGAGGAGGTGCTGCAGGATCAACAACAAAGTGAGCATCAAGAAGAAGAAATGAGAAAATCACCATCCCCACAACATCTGATGATAGAATCAAGAGATATGGGTGAACATCATAATGATGCTGAAAAACATGATCAAGTGCCTCCGTGGTTAGAAAAAGAAGTAAATATTGAGGAAGAGCTTGAAATTCAGGAATTCGATGTCTCCACCTTGTTCTCCACGGATATAATGAAACCCAGGAGGAAGGCTAGAATGACTTTGGCCATCAAGAAGGATCTGGCAACTGGGAGAAGGACCGCACAAATTGCCATACCTGCGGTGGAGAAAGAAAAAGGTAAAATCATTGTAGATGAATTTCAAATCAGCATAGTGGATTTGGGTTTTGCCAATGAGGACCAAGAAGGTCAAGAAGGCAAAGACATTATTGACTCTCTAATTCAAAAGGTGAAAAGAGAGAAGGAGAAGAATAAGCAACATAAACACATTGCTTAGTTGCATGCCTACATCAAAGGGCTGACCAATCCTAATGATACCACAACTGAACATGCAGTCCCATTGACTGCCATTTCTCAGGAGGAGGTAAATAAGTTAGAGCTCATGAAGCATGAGGTGTCGGTAATAAGAAAATGGATGTCATCCACATTGGATGATGCTGTAGAAATAGTGAAGGCCTCTTTGAAGAGGTGGAGTATTTTGAGTGACTCCAGGACTAAGGTGGATAAATTGCAGATGCAGACAGGGAAAAGGTCTTATAAACTGGAAAAGGTCCTAAGCCTTTTGGGAGAAATAAGGAAGATAAATCCTCAACTGCTTATCAGTAAGCAGGTACTAAATAGTAATACCACAATGTTGGTGGACATCTGGTACAAGGACACTTAGTTTGTATGCGGAGTCCTCAAAAGATGCAATAATAAGCTGAGAGATATCAGCATGAGGCTGCATGATTTAATGGCTGAGGAGGCAGAGATATTAGAAACATTGGAAGGAAAGGTGGAAGGTAAAATAGAAAATCAAGATGAAGAGTCTACCATCAAAGCTCTGCACATCAACTTCCAATTAGAAGCAGATGGTCCACTTGTCCACTTGACGGAGGAACTTATAGATAAAATAATGAGGATCAAGGTCAAGATGGAAAGATATAATGAAACATTTTAGGATAGGAAAAACAAGCTGGATAATAGCAGAGATAAGTAAGAAGCACATAAGCATGCCATTATCAAAGCAAAGACTCAAGATGGCGGAGGAATAGATCAGGTTGTGCATTCATATGAGCAGGTCCGGCACAGCATGCAGCCCCATATGCATCATCATCATCAGGATAGCGAAAGTTCAGGAAGTGATGCACATGATGATGATCCGCATGAATCAGCTGAGGAACATGATGAAGATACATCATGAAGGGGATATAAGCATAAGTAATGTAGATAGTTGCCAACTGGCAACTTGTGCCATTTTGTAGAGGTTGACAGGGTCAAGAGAATGATGACCGTAGATTTATATTGGTAAATCAAGATCGTAGATCTTTTTGTAATGGATTCCTCACCTTATTCTATAAAAGGTGGTGGAATGCCTTATTGTAAACATTTGTAACTTAATTGAAATCCATCTGCTGAAACATTCAGAGCTTATTTCAAAGCTTTTGTATACATTTATATATTTGCATGCTTAATGAATGAGAAGACTGTGTCGATTATAGTTCATAGTAAATCTTGAGTAATCAGTGTATGATTTCTAGATATATGTGGTGATCTGCTACGTCCCTTAGAGTGCATGTCTACTTACATGTGTTGTCTTCATATAGATTCCCTTTGAAGTTAGCATCAACTATATCTAGCTGTGGAATGTCCTGGTGAAAATATGGTTTGGTTTTCTTCTCTTCATGACAGTCTCTAATATACATGTGGTTCAAAAGCTGAAGGTTCAACCTTAATTAGAGGTATTTCTTTAATTTCTTTTAAATTTCAGAGCATTTCATCTCCATAATTGCAAATAATTGATGATCTTAAGCAAATAGCACATATATGCAGACATCTCGTAGATAATCATAAATATTTAGCATATCTAAATACAAAGCCTGCACAATTGAAAATATCATGAAAAGATTGAGGTATTTCTACATCTTCTCACCAAATAACTGCATAATATGACTTCTCTGTGAAGAATCTCTACAGGAATGTCATGATGATGATAAATTTCCACGTAAGGCCCCTAAATGGAAATAGCAACTCACATTAACCTCTGAGTGACTTTAGACGATTAAGACCTAATCACCGGAGACTTGGGATCCTGAATTCTTTGAATTCATAGTATCTTTCAAGATGAATAAAGGTTAATGTGTACTTTTATTCTATGTTTGTTTGTGACTAACATCATGACCAACAGCCTGCTACAATGGTCTTTGTTTCTTTCCGGTGTCTTTCTGTATATAATGTTGCTTCTATAGTTCAGGGGTTTTGATTGCATGATGGAGGATGCTGGAGCTCTAGAGCTGAAGTTTTCAACTTGTTTACAATTGGATTTTCTATTGTTTTGATGGCCAAAGTTATTTGTTTTGTGCAAATTTTGGTTGTATGTAGTGCTGGATCTGTTTCTTCCAGCCTTTGTTTTGTTCCTATTCTTTCAATTGTCTGTTGTTAATTGCTAGATATGTTCCTTCTAGTCTCTATTCTTTTATTGTTCATGCAGATTTTCACTGTAATTTCTTCATATTGTGCTTATTTCAATATAAAAAAAATAATTGTATAATATTGTATTATATATTAGTTCATGAACTTGCAATAGGCATTGGGTGATTGAAGGATTGTGTTCTATTTGTAGTTCAAGTGCATATGCCTTAGTAGTTCATAGAAAGCTTATACACAATTTTAACTTTCAATATTAGCTTTTTGTATAATTCTTTGTGGTAAACATATCTCCCTCTTAGTTTGTTGCAAATTTACAAGAAAGTATAAAGTTATCCTATAATGCTAAATATTAACTGAGTACACATTGATTTTTTTGGTGAGGTCCACATTTGTATTTTCAGTGGCATTTTACATTGCTTTACACAATGCATTAATTGGAGTACAGGTGTAATGTTGGAAAATGTCCCCTTGGGGGCTTTTCCCTCAAAAGGTTTAGCTCCCGGTTCTCTAGTGTGCATTTAGGACATATTACATCATAATTCAACATCCCGATGGAATGAACCCTAGGTATCATGACAAATGGGGCCGAGGGGGACCCCTTGACCCTAACCCTGGCCAAAATAGGGGGGAGGACTTGGCTGCCCGAACCCTAGTCCTGCCCTATTTTGGGTCAGGCCCAAATTTCTAGTGTCAATTTATGATTGTTATTTGGTCCCTAGGCCGACACGGTAAGTTTGAATTTATGAAATCTTGGCGAGAATGTTTGTAGTTGCATATAAAAGTATGTTTAGGCATTCATTTATAAACTAGATGATCATTAGATGGGCATTGGCATTCTAGAAGTGATTCAAGGCTTTCATTGTGTTGCAAGAGCAGATTTGTGTTGTCTATGTGCTTGTGTTTACAGATTTGAGCATCCATCTCCTCATGGAATGAAGAGCTTCTTCCTCCCATGAGATCTTCACTACAAGGTGATATCTATTGTGATTATTGAGCATTTATAATTTGGTTTTTGCCTCTACCTCCCAAGGCATGCACTCTCTATTTGACAACGGTGTTCAAAAGACTTGAATGTCTCTCCGGGGCTTGACTGAGGCAAGCCTCTAAACACCACAAACCCCTCCCAAAGTTTTCATGATTATAGGTTACAGGTTGGAGTTGTAGACAAAGTGAAGTTGCAGGAGGGTACAATAGAGTGTTAGGATTGCAGATCAATGAAATAAACAGCTGCCTAGACTTGGGCGCACACTCATTAGTCCTCAAATTTCCACAATGGGAAAATCTCTGATACAATTGATACAAGTTACAGACTGATTTTCTAGATCTTGACAAAAAGTAGGGCACTAGACTTGGGTGCCCGCTCTTTAGTCCCTGAATTTTCCACCTTTGGACCTTGAAAATAGGTGGACAATTATTTGTTATTTTACATCTTTTTGCAGAAGCATTTTCTGTAATTCATCCGTTTACTGTCGTATTTACATAATTAGGGTTTTAAGGTACAATTGAGCATAAGAGAAGGAAATTGTCAATCTAATCATAAAAATCCAAGTTTACCTATATCTCAATAGTGACCTAGGGTATGATAGTACATTGCAACTCAACCCTAGGTCCTTGAATGTAAGGGTGAAAGGAGGATACACATACAAAACTATCAAAAACCTAAACATCCAAATTCTACCCTTTACATTTTGGTGAACCCATGTAATTGGACTTGTTTGCACCTTGCTAAGTGTTTTGCTTCAAATTTGTATTGATTTTCATTCATTCATAGTATCATTCATTATATTGCATTGGAAAATTTACAAAAAATTGAAAAATTGGAAAAATTGAAAAAAATTGCATTCTAGGGTTTGCATGTTGCATGAATTAGTTTGAATTTCATCAAATTTCTAATTTTTACATTATATCTAATTTAATTTGTAGAAAATTACAAAAATTCAATATCTTGCATGGCATTTTCATCATCAGATTACTAGGGTTTTGTTGAAAATTGTGAATTTTGCATATAACCTAGTAATTCCAAAATCTAGGGTTTTGTTGTGTCGTTACACAACACGCCCTATTTTGCCTTAGCAAAACAGGGACCCAACCTTTTCTTGCTTCTACTTGTTTGCTTTTTGCTTTGGGTGGTTTGGTAAAATTCAGTCATGTCAACCCCTTTGCTTATGCATGTGTACCACAAAGAAGGGTCAGTTACCAAAGTTAGAATTTTCTAGCATTAGCATCATAATCTAAAAGAATACAAAATTCTAAGCAGGTTTGCCTTTTGAATCACCCTGATATTGTTTAAGAATAGAAAGTTATGCTAAGTCAAAGCTGGGTCAACCCAGATATTTCCCATAGGGTCATATTTCTAATTATCAGTCATATTTGCTTAGATGACCCTGACTTAAGAGGATCACACAATGCCTATTCGATCCCCGATATGCAAACATCAAATTTAAATAAGGATGAATAGTTACCCGTCAAGGACTTGTGATATTCTCGGAGGGTCATATTTCCTAATATCCTTGATCTTTCAAAATATCACCCTTTCATGAATATCACCCTTCGCAAGTATGACGATGACATCATTCAGTTCCAACGAATAAAAGAAATCACCTTAATGATGAAGTAATCATTGCACTCGACCCCCGGAGGGTCATATTTCTAAACATATATCATATTTCTAAATATGATGATGATGTCATTTTAACTCAGAAACAAAGAAAACATAATAGCATGACGATGTCATCATGATCTTCACCCGAGGAGGTCACATTTCGTAATATCCCTGAACTTCATCAAATATGATGATGATGTCATCTTTCGTAAATAATTGTTGAAGTCCATATGATGATGATGTTACCCTTATATTCTCGAAGGAGGAGGATATTTGTAAGTCAAAGGTTGACCATATCACACTGATCATTAATGAATAATTATCCTACAGGAGGGTCATATTTTCAAATATCCCTGATCTTCTAAAAGATCACCCTCAAGCATTAAATGTTGAATCCAATGGTAGGTCACGCCACGCCAATTTCAAATGTAATCCCGACACTTAGCAAGATCTGCAAACTTCATGTGAATGATCGATGGATTTAATCAAAACAACACATACGCCCTAATTTGTCCTATTACTCAGTTTAAAAGTAATATTTGCGGATCATTTACATTTACCCTACAATAATTGAAGTTACAGAGCTCTGAGAGTCAACGCATTACAATAATCTGCAAACGGAATGTGAATCTTTGACAGAATGAAATGGATGATACAGTGCTTTCACGTTGATACCGTTATCAATCATATATTAAGAGGGAAAGTGATTATTAGGTAACTCAAATAAAACACTCTCTTTTGTCATTTACTAAAAAATGCGAGGTAAAATGGTTTTTCATTAGGATTGTCAATGTGACATGCATGAAATGAATCGAAATGTTGAATTATTGTTATGAAACCCATGATATCCATGAACCTTCCCCATACATACATCCTAGGATAAGAATGCATGTTTCTATTGCAGGATCTAATGGATGTTAGAAAGAATAGATCCAACTCTAAGTTCTTGAAACTGATGTTCGTACAACCAGAGGGACTAGGATTTAGATATGGGGTAATAAATGACAAGCAATCAAGGAAAGACAAATTTGGATGCATGGATGAGGAGGTTGGATAATGAGAGTGACAACCTCATGCTAGATAGGATATTCACAACTGGTATGTGGCAGGTCAGGGGATTTCCATATGCAATGGAAACCATTGAGCTAGTGGTGGAATGTGCAAGAAATTATAACCCTAAGAACAGAAGAGTAGAAAAATATGGTTGAGTGTATGTCAATTTCTTAATCAAGGGCATCACTACTGCATTCAATCTGCCTGTAGGAGATAGTGGTCAATGTAAGCCTAAGTAGGCTAGAGAAAGAGTACAGTAGCAATGAAAGGAAAGCTAGGAAGATCATGTATCCATGGAAGCATAAGGGTATCTCCTACAAAGATGCTACCAAATTGCCTAAGTACTTGTACAAATTTGATTTTGATGATGAATATCAGTAAATGATTGCCTTGTTGAATAGGATGACTGGCTGGCAGCATACCAGGAACTTTGAAAACTAGATGTATGGGATCATCCAGATGGTGTTGTATTTAGATAACAAACCTTTGTGCGCCAAGATCATTAGTGATAGCCTGGATGAGGGCATGAGAAGGCTGAGAGGCAAAGCTTGCATATTTCATATGACTTCTTATGTCATATACGCTTGTGCTTTTAGGGGGACATTTGATGCTTTGTAGACAGTGGGCAGGGTTGGAAGCAATCCTGGTGACATAAACATATGGGATCATTACCCATAATTGCAAAGGAGAGCATATCTCCAAGATTACAAATTGGTAAATGATGCATTTTCTATGCATCTGGTCAAAACCATGGAGGAGGACTGAACCAAGAGATTGAGCATGGAAGCTCAGACAATCATCTACAAGCTGGGGGATGGTTTATCTAGTTCCCTACTTTTTCATATATAAGAATAGAAGGATTCGAGGGATATCCCCTCATGTTACCAATATACCCTACTGATAGGGTCATCTTGATGGAATTTGTTAGACAAGTGTTAACCTCAGTTGAGGCTCACTTGGAAAAGAAGAAGATCCCTCCTATATTATTCCCGGTATACATGGGCTGGTATATATGCCCTGATAGAAAAAGCATTGCAGATGTTATTGGAGGATTAAAACTCATGTATCTGAGGCCATTTTCTATAGCTAGGTCATATGAACCATATGGAAGAATGCAGAATCTATTAGGGAAGCAGGTACATCAAAAACATACTGAATATTATTGGACTAATTGTGATGATCAACAAGAAGTCAAGAGAAGGAAATATCAAAGGTTCACACTCAATTAGATCTAGACTTTTGATTGCATTCCAGTGCCAACACAATTACATGAGGATGATGGGAAAATAATGTCTAATGAATATGAGGATAATATCGTGTATAATGACACCATCTCAGCTCCTGATCTGACACAGCTAGAGGAGACCTCACTAGATCAAATAATGAAGGGGTTATCCAATTGACCCAAAGGTGGGTAAAGACTAAGGCCACTGAATTGAAAAAGAAGGGTATAGCCCTTACCATTGACAATAAGAAAAAGGGACATGTATTTAAAGAAGATTATGATGATTTCCTCATTGAAAAGAGGAAATCCAATGGAGAGAGATTACCTACTGAGGAAGAAAAGCCATCAAGCAAGGGCAAGAAGGCTGCTCCTGTGCAGTAAGGGGTAATTATTAAAGGACTTCAATCAAAATCCACCTCTGCACCTGCATCTACATTCCAACAATCACCTACTGAGAAGAAATGCAAGAAGGTAGTAAAACCTGTTCCTGAAGTAGCAGAGGAACAAATAGAGGATGAGCCATTACAAGAAGAGAAATTGGATAAAGAACCCAAAGATGATGATCTACTTATAACAAAGAAGAAAAGAAAGAAAGTACAGCAAGCACCACCACCAAAAAAATAGAAGACAATAATGAGGGGGAACGTCAACACTGACCCTATCATGTTAAGAGGTGCAAGTGGTTTGACCTTTATGAAAGACCTACAACATGATGTCCCCATTCCTAAAATACTTCAATTTAAAATAGAGAAGGCCAAGGAGCAGGCAAAAGAAGTGCATATGGCTAGTAAAGAGTCCCCCTTTCCTCTTGATGACACTGTAGAATTGTTAGGTGATGAAGTAGTTCAAGATGTGGCTGCTCAACATATGGAGACCTTAGTAGCTAATACTAAGATAACCCCTCATGGGACCCCCATGGCCCAGAAAGTGACACATCAAGAGGAGGTTGGAATGGATGAAATAGAACAGGATAATCTTGAGGAAATAGTCCAACAAATAGGGCTGACTAATTTAGTGGAGCAGGTCACTCATCCTGTAGTGATAGACTTAATGTACCAGGAGGATATGAACCTAAATAAAGAGAAGGATTAGTCACTAGAACCTGAAAAGGTTGATGATATAGTGCATACAGAAGCTGGTGATATGGTACCCAACCAAAATAAAGACCAAAATAATGCACCTATAGGACAAGGACAGCCAGAGGCATAACTTCAAAATAGGGGTGATCAGAATAAAGATAAGGATCCTGATCAAGACCAAGGCCTTTCTTCACGACATGATGAAAGAAGTGATCAAGGGGAAAATCCAAGATTAGAAGAACAATCAGGTGAGAAAGAGTTGAACTTGGGAGAAGTTAATACATCAAAAGATGAAGAACAAATTTTGGCACAAGGTGCAGGTCAATACAAAGAAATAGAAAAAGTGACTAAGGGCAATCCAAGTGATTCCCAAGGACCAAATACATAGTCTTCTCAAGAGACCAATGTGCCACAAGATGAGAAAAGGGAAAAGGGTCAAGAAACTCCTGAGGAGAATTTACATGAGGAAGTAGAAGATCAAGGTATGCATACTTCACAGAATCCTCCGCCTTAAGAAGAAATCCCTCAACAAGAGGCACCTCAACAAAAGTCCCCTTATGAGAATGTGCATGAGGAAGAAATAAGAAAAGAAAATTCACCATTGAGGGCAGGGCCTGATACACAGTCCTAAGATACTCAAAATAAGGAAGATGATCATCAAGAGCTCAAGGGTGATGTTCCTTATTGGTTGCAACACGAGGTAAATCTACAACAAGTTGATGAGGTGCAAGATTTTGATGTCTCTACATTATTTTCTAAAAGTATGATGAAACCTAGATTAAAGGCAAGGTTCACATTTGTAATAAGAAGAGACCCTACTATAGGTAGGAGAACAGCTCAAGTAGCCTTGCCCATGGTTGGAAAGGAGAAAGGTAAAATAAGCCTTAATGAATTTCAGATAACTGATATTGATTTAGGCCTTGCAAATGAAGACCAGGAAGGTCAGGAAGGTAAGGATATTATTGATTCTTTGACCCAAAGGGTGAAAAGAGAAAAGGATAAGAATAACAAACATAAAGAGCACACTGCTCAATTGCATTCTTTTATTAAAGGATTGATTGATCCTAGGCATACACCTGTTAGTACAGTCACTCCATTAACCATTATATCACAAGACGATGCTATAGGATTAGATCTAATGAAGCATAAGGCAAAACTGATGGATAAGTGGTTCATTTCCTCTATTTTTTGAAGATGAGGATGTGGTGAAAACCTCCTTAGAAAATTGGAATTCTTTTAGTGCCTTGAAGAGTAAAGTGGATAAGTTGTAGAATGAAGTAGGTAGGAGATCTTTCAAGCTGGAGAAGAACATAGATGCCTTGGGAGAAATGAAAAGAATTGATGTGAAGATACTCCTAGATAATAAAATACTGGGTAATAATACTTCTTAGCTGCTCAGTATTTGGTATGAAGACACTGGATTTGAATGTGACATATTGAAGAGATGTAATGGCAAACTCAGGGATATAAGCGTCAAATTACATGACCTTATGGCAAAAGAAGTAGAAACCCTAGAAGCTCTGGAAGGAAAGATAGAAGGGAAAATTGAAAATCAAGATACTGATTTTGTAGTTCAGGTTTTCCATAATAATTTCAAGAAAGCTACAGAGGATCCCTTGTACCATTTGACAGAGGAGGTAATAAACAAAGCCATGAGGATAAAGGTCAGGGTGGAGACATACAATGAAACATTGAGCAACAAGAAGAACAAGATGGATGCCCTTCAAGAAAAATTTCAATCCCACAGGCATGCTGTAGCGAGGGTCAAGATTCAGGATGGAGGTGAAGTTGACAGAATAGTATAGTTATATGAATCCATTAGGGCAACTATAAAGGTACACATAAGAGGAGATCTGCATCAAAGTGACAGTGATGAAGAAAATGATGATGATGAAGATGCAATTGATATAGAAGATGAAAGTGAAGAAGAAGAAGAAGATTAAGAATAAATAAGGATGAATGATGACATAGTCATATGCATAATCAACATAAGGGATGCTCAAATCCAATAGATGTGGTTGACTTAGTCAATGTGATGATATTGACCATTGATTCAATTAGACAAATCTTGACCGTTGGTCATGTGTAACCGCCTCCTCTCTTTGTTCTATAAAAGGAGATGGAATGCACTCTCTATATCATTAGAAACTTAATTGAAGCTAGATTGCTGAAATATTCAAGACTAATTTAAAGGCTTTTGTGAATGTACATATCTTTTGAATACCTAATGAAAGAGAAACTATTTCAATTATAAATAATTGTAAATATTGAGTAGTCAGTGAATGGAATCTGGATATATGCATTGATTAGTTGCATCCCTTGGAGTGCTTATAAGTCTGCATGTGTTGTTTTCATTCCTTGTTCCTTTCAAGTTAGCATCAACCATACCTAGCTGTGGAACATCCTGATGAAATTATGGTTTGATTTCTTCTCTTCATGAATGTATCTGGAATGTATGTGATTCATCAGCTAAAGGTTCACTAAATTTAGAAGTATTTCTTTGAGTTTTCTTAAATTTCATTGTAAACCACCTTCACAATTGCAAATATCATATAATATAAAGCAAGTAAACTTAAAATATACCTATAACTCATAAATAATTGAATATACAGAGCATATTTTGAATGAAAGCATGTCAACATGATAAATATCATGCAAATATAGATGAATATCAACAATACACATGTAAATACTTGCTTATAGGCACATTATTTGACTAAATACATAGTGCAGAAGAATAAAATAAGTTCATAATAGTAAATGCTCAGAAGAGTTGATCAAACTTATAAATATAATCATTATCTATGGAGCATAGTGAAAATAACCTTGTTTGTGAAGCTAATTTACAGGAAACAGATGCAAAACCAGATATATAGCCAATGATTTACCATACAAACAGTGTAAGACCCCTTGAAATGGAAAACAACATGTTACATCAACCTCTGAGTAACATCAGAAGATCGTGATCTAATCAACGGAGACTTGGAGTCATCAGCTTGTTTCAAACTAATCGTAGTTTTCAAGATAATAAAGGTTTGTTGTGCAAATTTGTATGCATGTTGTTATGACTAACAATCATTATCAACATAAATTGGTGCTAGAAGGAGGGCTTCCTTTCTTGTTTGAAAGGTAAATCTGCTACATGTACGTATCCTTGTGGTTGAAATATGGTAATCTTCTGAAAGTATATCATAATTGTTCATGCTTTGAGTGTTTGTGCAAAGATTTGCTTGTCCTGTGTTATTTCACATTTGTTCTTCATAAATATTTTAGAATTGAGCATAAATAGTTTGAAATTTGTAGTCAGTTCTTGAAATCTTTGAGGATTGAGTCATTATTCAAGCCTTCTTGCTAGATCTTTGTTGTAATTTGCTTATGTTGCTTGATATCTTGATATTATTGTCCAGAAGTCTTATACTGGCTCATATTTGCAAGTTTCATGCAAATATTGCATAAATACCTATTCAGTTCTTGATTCTGATCATAAATATCTCCTTTACTTGGTTAGTTCTATTGATCTTTATAGGGAATCAAGTCAAATTTTCATAAATTGTAGGAACCCTGGCTCTTAGGCTGAATACCAGGTCTAGATCTAGTGGACTTTTTAAAGAATTACCTATTATCCATGGACTTAGACCTAGAACTATAGACATTCATCACACTCCTAGTTCTACCACATTAGAATCTTCACTAGGAAATACTCCAATAACCCTTGCTGTACTGCAAACGCCTACAGGATCACCTGTTACACCTCCAGTTTAGCCGCCACTAGTTACAATGTTGTTCTTTGCTACATAATCACCTTTGACCTTCACCGCATATCATCCTTTACCCAAAAATCCTAACAAGCTTTGTCCTAAATATCATCCATATCAGGATACTGATGATCATATCAAAACATTCAAAGAAGCTTGTTGTAGAGCAAGAATTGAACATCAGGATGTAGTATGCAGATTATTTCCATACTCCTTGGGAGAGGAAGCATATAACTGGTATATCAATCTTGGCCAAGGCTCAGTTGGTTCATGGGCCACCTTAGAGAAAGCTTTCAAGGATAGATTTAAGATACCTATAGATCCTTCAATGAATTATCACCTGTTTGCCACAATCAAGAGATTTGAAGGAGAGCCTATTGCTAACTTTAATGCTAGATTCTAAAAGATGCTTTCAAAGTTGGTAGCTCCATATACCATAGCAGATGAAGCTGCTAGGAGTATATATTATTTGGCCTTAGATCCCTTGACTTCTATAATGTTCATAAGAAGAACACATCCTGGTGTCACAAATCTGGCAGAAGCTTTTGAAGAAGCTATAAAAGTTAATCAGCAACTAATCCCTGCTCCAACACCAAATATAGCATTTCCAACATATCCTGTACATCTTACATACCCTGCTCAACAATAGACCAATGGAGCTATGATGCCCCTAGCTGCAATGCCAAGTCCATTACAAGTACCTCCACTTAGGATCATGTCACCTCCAAATGGAAATGGCCAAATAGTGTAATATCCAGGACATGCACAAGTACCTCAGGATGTAGAACAAAATAAAAATAATGGTTCTTCTTTCTTCAAACCTTAATCAGAAAATATAGTAGCCAAAGTTCAGGAAGAAAATGAAGAAATTAAAGAGATATCAACACAGTTAAGAAAATTGACAATTGAAATCACTCATTTGAGAGGTCAGAATTTCTATTCTCAAACAAATCAAAGCAGAGGATATAATAATGATAGATCTAGATATCCTGATAGGGGATATAACAATGATAGGAACTACAACAATAATAACAATGGTGGTAACAATAATTTACCTAGAAAGCCTAGAGTGTGGAATACTAGGCCAAATAATGGTTCCTTGCCATCAGCCTTAGATAATCAGCCTCCTAGTGAACCTAAACAGACCACTAGAGTGAACTTGGCAGAAGCAGCCCTTACCAACTAGTGTAGGAGACATAATACCAATGCTCATGCTAAGTTAGATTGTCCTCAGTTTAGGATAGCAGCCAACATCTTTCAGGTTGAAGTATCAAATACCACAGGTAACCCTCCTTTTTTTGAAGGAAATGAAATTGTCCCTTGTGGATATGACTCCGCTCTTGTGTTGGAGAGTTTTGTCAATCATCCTCACCATCAAGCAACTTCTACTCATGAGAATTATACTTTAGCATGTCAAGAGTTGACCATGGCTTTTGAAACAAATTATATTTTTCCTTTTGAGGATGAGAATGAGCCATTAGTCGAACATGAGGAGGTACATGCTTACGAACAACAATATCAAGGTAGACACAATTATAACCTCAAGAATAACTCAAATAGACCCTTTGGTCCCTTGACCACATCTTTGCCTCCTAATAATTTTAATACTCCTCCTGATCCAAAGGCAAGCAATAACCCTGGATTCCCTAAGGTTAATGCTCAATATTTAGCACCACAAAATGCAGTGACAAAAGCTAGTAATCAACCTCCTAAATCTGATAAATTGGTCACATACTTAGCAGATGAAATGAAAAAGGTCAAAATTAGTTTGTCACTATCAGAATTTCTTAAAACCCCAGCTATTAAGAAGGCATTCATGAAATCCTTAGATGACCCTGCACCAAAAGAAGATAATCAACCCCCTAATTCAAACCAGACCTTGAATAGGGATCATGCAGCTAAGGATAATAATGTTAAACATAAAGTCCCAGCTAGTGTCCAAGATGCAGAAACTTCACACATGACCCTTTACAGGGATAAGACCGAATCACCTCCATTTCTCCTTTCTGTAAGGATGTTTGACAAGAACTTATATAACTTCTTGGTAGATTCAGGTGCATCTACCAACGTAATGCCATTGACCATACGTAATGCCTTAGGGTTACATCCTACTAAGTCATTAAAGAAGGTAACACAGTTAGACAAAACTGAGGTAAGTGTTGTAGGAGAATTAACTCACATTCATACACAATTAGCATCAAATCCAATACTACATCAATATATAGGTAGTAGATATCCCTGATACATATGGAATGTTGCTTAGTAGGGATTGGTCAAAGACACTTAATGGATACATGTCTACTAATTTTAGTCACATGTGGCTACCTTGGAAAGGCATTCCCAATCAGATTTAGATAGATGTTGAACCCCGAATGAAACCCATGATCACTGAATATAATAACACCAATGAGATCATGTATGTGGATGTTGAACCTGGAGTTTACACCATTAGACCTCAGTCGGTCAAAATAGAAGGGATCCTCATGTATGATATTCATGTTTATAGGGATGGTCACCAAGATAATGGAGTAATTGTAGAGTCTAATTGTAGTTCAGACAACAATAATGAAGTAGATCATTTTAGAAATTTTGAATTGCATTTGTCTGAAGAAATGCAACATTGTCGAATGCTAAATATGTCTAATGAAGATGTATTGATTGAAGGATTGTGTAGATTGCATGATGAGGCACATTCTGAAAAAACTTGTGATGCTTGCTTAGACATGATGGAGCTGGAACAGACATGTAGTGAAAAGGGATTATCATCACCTGAAGTAAGTCATGCAGATAGTCATAGTGATACTAATTCTTGTTCATCATTTGTAGGAATAGAGGAAGCTACATACCAGGATGAAGCCTACGTCCATAATTCAGAAGAGATCCTAATGAATATTGGGAGTATTTCTAATGATGAAAGAAATATCACCCCGGGAACTGATTGTTTGATTGAATCAGATTATGAATTGTCTGATGAAGACAGAGGAAGTAATTTCACTAAGTTTGAAGAGTTTTTGTCAAAACAAATTTAGAGGATGTTGTTGCAACATACTTCTCCACATAATGCTCTAATTGAAGGCTAGTGTAGACTACATGAAACACCACACTCAGAGACTACTTGTTCATTATGCTTACATATATTGAAAAAGTATATGATGCTTTATTCAGAAGATCACTCTCTTGACAGTAAAGAAAGTAAGCAAATACCAATTTTATATCGGTCAGAGAAAGTAAAAGTAGAAAAGAATGAGTCACCAAAATTGAAATGGATATTAGGTGGTGTAGCTGCTAGAGCTAAAAAGAAGAGGGAAGGTCCTGATAAACCTTTGACTAAGGACAAGCCATGGATCCTTAGGTTTGATGGATCTAAGTCAAAACAAGGAGCTGGAGTAGGGATAGGTCTTATCGATCCAGCTGGAAAATCCTATCTAGCAACATATAGATTACAATTCCCATGCACAAACAATGCGACAAAATATGAGGCTTTAATTCATGGGATATTGTTTGCACTCAAGAAAAGAGTGAAAATTCTGCATGTCTATGGAGACTCTGAATTAGTGGTAAGACAAGTAAGAGGCATATATTCTTGCAATTACAAAAAGTTGTCTAATTACAGACACAGGGTGTGGGACTTGATCAAAGATTTTGATGCATTCAACATCACACATGTGCCCAGAGAACAAAATCATAGAGCAGATGCTCTAGCTCAAGCTGTAAGTACTTTGGAACCATTATCCATATCTAGTTTGAAGATGTTTTCAATTGAATTAATATTAGTACCCTCCATACCAAATAATGTTACCAATCTTTAGGTGTTTCATGATGACCAACACATTTTGGATTTTATATCAAATAAAGATGTTTTTGATGCTCAAATCATAGATGAAATAAATGTAGATCATACTTGGGAGGAAGAAGAGATTCTAGAGTTGCCAAGTAATAAAATTCCCAAAGGGATGGTAGAATTAGAAAGAACATTTGATTTAGACAATATGCTGAAACAAAAAGATCTCCCCAGAACTGATGGAGGAGAATACTCACCAGTCAATATATGACAAAATGAAGAAAAAAGGAATGTCCTAATTGGTAAAGTTTGTACAGAAGAAGAAATGGTAGGGATAACCCAAGCACTTAAGGATTACATCCATGTTATCACTTAGACTTATGATGAGTTGAAAACTTATGACACCTCAATCATCACCCATACTATACCATTGAAACCAGATGTCAAGCCTTTTAGACAAAAATAGAGACCAGTTAATGCCTTATTAGAACCTGTCATCTTTGAAGAAGTCAAGAAACTGCTCAATGCCAGGATCATATTTCCTATAATACTTTCCACATGGGTGGCCAATTTGGTCCTTGTGAGAGAAAAATGGTGATATCAACCTATGTGTAGACTTCAAAATTTGAACAAAGCGTCTGAAAAGGATAACTATCCTTTACCTTCACTGGATGAGGTCTTGCAAATAGTTAATGGTGCATAGATGATGTCTTTCTTGGATGGTTTATCAGGTTATAACCAGGTGATGGTAGATAAAATAGATAGGATGAAAACTGCATTCACCACCAAGTGGGGTATATTTGTGTATAGGCACATGCCTTTTGGATTGATAAATACTAGAGCCACCTTTCAACGATCAATGGATATAGCTTTCAGGGGCCTAATTGGTAAGTGCATAGTCATATACATGGATGACTTGACAATTTTTTCCAAGAAGAGAGGTGATCACGTTGAAGACCTCAGGAAAGTACTTAAGAAGTGTGAACAATATGGTATATCCCTAAATCCCAAGAAGTGCATATTCGGAGTAACCACAGGTAAGTTACTAGGTCATTTAATAATAAAAAATGGGATCATCATTGACCTTACCAGGGTAGACTCTATCATGAAGCTGCAGTTACCTGGAAGTAAGAAGGAACTCAAATCTTATTTTGGTAAGATAAATTTTGTTAGGAAATTCATTACTGGCTTTGTAGAGATTGTCAGGCTACTAAATACAATGCTCAAGAGAGATGCAAAAATTGAATGGACTCATGAAGCAAGAGCAACGATATCTGATGCTCCTATTCTTATTAGTCTAAATTATACAAGAGATTTTTACATATATTCAATTGCTTCAGAGCATACATCTGCAGTAGTATTAACACAAATAAATGAGGCTAAAGAAGAAAAGCCTATAGCTTTTATGAGCTGCCCATTCAAAGATGCAGAGCTTAGATACATGGACATTGAGAGATAAGCTCTTTCTCTAGTCCGAGTAGTCAAGAAGTTTAGACACTACATTTTGACAAGTAAGATAATTGTTGTAGTACCAGATGCAGTAGTGAAAATGCTCTTAATGCAGAGTGAACCTGGTGAAAAGAGACCTAAATGGATAACAGTTTTCCAAGAGTATTATATGGATATAACACCCATGAAGTTAGTAAGGGGACAAGCTTTGAGCTAAATGATATCAGAAATTGATCCTAACATCATGAACCAACAATATGTGGTGAACACTAGAGAAACTGAAGAGTGGTACTCAGACATCAAGCATGTCTTGATTACTGGAAGATGTCCATCAAGATTGCAAGCCTCACAGAGGAGAGATTTGAAAATAAGATCACAAAAGTATATGATAATAGGAGGAGTCCTTTTCAAAAGGAACTATGAAGGAATATATCTCAGATGCCTAGAAAGGCAAGAAGCGGATAAAGTGATAGCAGAATTACATGATAAGTTTGGAACCGCACATGGATCACTTCTAGCTACCACTCATGCTATCTTGAGAGCAGGATACTACTAGCCCACTATCTTTAAAGACACTACTGAACATATTAAGTATTGTCATACTTGTCAGGTAGTTGCCAATAAAGAAAAATATGTTGCTCAACCCCTACAACCAATGATAGAGATGTAGCCATTTGCTCATTGGGGCATGGATTTCATAGGACCCATAAATCCTCCATCATTTTTAGGCCATAGGTATGTTCTGACTATCACTAATTATTGCACCAAGTGGACTGAAGCAATTGGTAGTAAGACATGTAATGCTGATGATGTGATCAAGTTCTTGGAAAGCAACATAGTGACCAAGTATGGAGTTCCTTATGCTTTGGTATGTGATACTAGACCTACCTTTGCATCATTAAAATTAACTAGTAGGGATTTTGATCATGGAATTATTTTGAAATTCTCTTCAAATTATTATCCTCAAGGGAATGACTTAGCAGAGTCAACGAATAAGAACTTATTGAATATAATTAAAAAAATTGATAGAAAAGAACCCTAGGGAGTGGAATACCCTATTAAAGTATGCCTTGTGGGTGGATAGAACCAGGATGAAGGATGGATTAGGAAATTCTCCTTATCAGTTAGTGTATGGGGTGGATCCTATCCTCCCTATAAACCTAAAGATCCCCACATTACAGTTTGCACAAGAATATCTAGGCATAGATAACAAACAAGAAGTTAGATTACTTCAACTCATGCACCTAGAAGGGAAAATAGACAGAGCAATTGATCAGTTTGCTAAACATCAGGCTATGGTCAAACACCGGTTTGATAAGAGAACCAAAGTTAAAGCTTTTAGGATTTCATATCTAGTCCTTATGTGGGATAAGGCACATGAAAGAAAAGGCGATCATGGTAAATTTGATAAACTTTGGATAGGTCCTTTTCAAATTTTAGAAATCCTAGGAGATAGTACCTATAGACTTAAGACTCTAACCAGAGAGTATGTTCCATTGTCAGTTAATGGATAGTTCCTAAAACATTATTTCCAAGCTTAAACAGAGTCAGGTAAGTCATTTGTACCATAATGTGCATATTGTATAGTTGTTTGTACAGTTTTGTTTTGTCTGTGTGTTTGTTTGTTTTGTTGAGTCTTTATTTTGGTTAGGCAAGATGATGCACCTTATTACCCTAAGAAACAAACCATATTGTTAGGATTCAAGTGATGAGAACGAATTCCTATATAGGTTATGACTCATTTTGAGGAGTATCTCTGATCAGGTCTGTGATATCCTTTTCATCATGGTGCCTTTTCTTAATTAAGGAAATTTTCACAAGGAATCACCTAACAAACTTGGGTTTGTGGAACACATCAGTATAGCTGTTAAGTGAAAAATCTAAAGGGTCGCCCTTGCTACCATTACAATCTCCAACCTAAATCAACAAGTGATCACACCTTGCATATTCAGCTTACATGATATCATATGAATAAAAAGGAAAATATTGAAATCTAAAAGGATAAAATTAGCCATCTAAGTAACTCTACTAGGGCTATGGATGCCTGCTAGCAGTGGGGCTCTACTTAGGGAGATTCTATAGATAACCTTGTCGAGGCTATGGATGCCTGTTGGTAGCAAGGCTCTATCTAGGTCAGCTATGAGGGATGAACTCAAAATATGTATCTTAACACCAGTTACTCATGTTTTCAACTTACTTTCAAGATGAGGATAATTAATCATTTGCACACACTTGAATTCCTTACTAGCACTATTGCAATAGTGAACATTATATCATTCAGAAAGGTCATAATACTTATGCTCAGAAAGAGTTAGAATACTATGTTAGAATGCGATCCCGTCACTTGAATCATTTGAATTTAGTTGTTTTGTTTGGTGGCAAGTTGTTGTGTGGTTACACAACATGCCCCATTTTGCCTTAGAAAAATAGGGACCAAACCTTTTCTTGCTTCTTCTTGTTTGCTTTTTACTTTGTGCGGTTTGGTAAAATTTAGTCATGTCATCCCCTTTGCTCATGCATGTGTACCACAAAGAAGGGTTAGTTACCAAAGTTAGAATTTACTAGCATTAGCATCATAATCTGAAAGAATATAAAATTCTAAGCAGGTTTGCCTTTTGAATCACCTTGATATTGTTTAAGGATAGAAAGTTATGCCAAGTCAAAGTTGGGTCAACCCAGATATTTCCCATAGGGTCATATTTCTAATTATCAATCATATTTGCTTAGATGACCCTGACTTAAGAGGATCACCCGATGCCTATTCGATTCTTGATACATGAGCATCAAATTTAAATAAGGATGAATAGTTACCCATCAAGGACTTGTGATATTCTCATAAAGTCATATTTCCTAATATCCCCAATCTTTCAAAATATCACCCTTTCACAATATCACCATTTGCAAGTATGACGATGATGTCATTCAGTTCCAACGAATAAAAGAAATCACCTTGATGATGAAGTAATCATTGCACCCCACCCCCGGAGGGTCATATTTGTAAACATCTGTCATATTTCTAAATATGACGATGATGTCATCTTAACTCAGAAACAAAGAAAACATAACAGCATGATGATGCCGTCATGATCTTCACCAGAGGAGGTCACATTTCATAATATCCCTGACCTTCATCAAATATGATGATGATGTCATCTTTCATAAATAATTGTTGAAGTCCATATGATGATGACGTTACCCTTACACTCTCGAAGGAGGAGGATATTCATAAGTCAAAGGTTGACCATATCACCCTAATCATTAATGAATAATTATCCCACAGGAGGGTCATATTTTCAAATATCCCTGATCTTCTAAAAGATAACCCTCAAGCATTAAATGTTGAATCCAATGGTAGGGTGCGCCATGTTAATTTCAAATGTAATCCCGAGACTTGGCAAGATCTGCAAACTTCATGTGAATGATCGATGGATTTAATCAAAACAACGCATATGCCCTAATTTGTCCTATTACTCAATTTAAAAGTAAAATTTGGGGATCATTTACATTTACCCTGCGATAATTGAAGTTACAGAGCTCTGAGAGTCAACACATCACAGTAATCTACAAATAGAACATGAATCTTTGACTAAATGGAATGGACGATACAGTACATTCATGTTGATACCGTTATCATTCATATAACAAGAGGAAAAGTGATTATTAGGTAAGTAAAATAAAACCCTCCCTTTTGTTATCTAATGAAAAACACCAGGTAAAGCAGTTTTTCATTAGGATTGTCAATGTGACATGGATGAAATGAATCTAAATGTTGAATTATTGTTATGAAATGCATGATATCCATGAACCTTCCGAATACATACATCCTAGGGTAAGAATGCATGTTTCTATTGCAGGATCTAATGGATGTTAGAAAGAACAGACTTGACTCCGAGTTCTTGAAACTGATGTTCGTACAACTAGAGGGAGTAGGATTCAGATATGGGGTAATAGATGAAATGCATCAAGGAAAGATAGATTTGGATGCATGGACAAGGAGGTTGGATAATGAGAGTGACAACCTCATATTGGACAGGACATTCACAACTGGTATGTGGCACACTGTGGGATTTCCATATGCAATGGAAGCCATTGAGCAAGTGGTGGAATGTGCAAGAAATTATAACCCTACGAATAGAAGAGTAGAAAAACATGGCAGAGTGTATGCCAATTTCTCAATCAAGGGCATCACTATTGCATTCAATATACCTGTAGGAGATAAAGTGGTTAGTGTAAGCTTAAGTAGGCTGGAGAAAGAGTACTGTAGCAATGAAAGACAAGCCAAGAAGATCATGTATCCATGGAGGCGTAAGGGTAGCTCCTACAAAGCTCCTACCAAATTGCCTAAGTACTTATACAAATTTGATTTTGATGATGAATGTCAGTATATGATTACCTTGTTGAAAAGGATGACTAGTAGGCAGCATACCGGGAACTTTGAAAGCTAGATGTATGGGATCATCCAGATGGTGTTGTATTTAAATAACAAACCTCTATGGGCCAAGATCATTAGTGATAGCTTGGATGAGGGCACGAGAAGGCTGGGAGGCAAAGCTTGCATATTTCATGACTTCTTATGTCGTATACACCTGTGCTTTTAGGGGGACATTTGATGCTTTGCAGATAGTGGGCAGGGTTGGAAGCAATTCTGGTGACATAAACATATGGCATCATTACCCACAATTACAGAGGAGAGTATATCTCCAAGATTACAAATTGGTAAATATGCATTTTCTATGCATCTGGTCAGAACCGTGGAGGAGGACCGAACTAAGAGATTGAGCATGGAAGCTCAGGCAATCATCTACAAGCATGGGGGATGGTTTATCTAGTTCCCTACTTTTTCATATATAAAAATAGAAGGATTTGAGGGACAGCCCCTCATGTTACCAATATACCCTACTGATAGGGTCATCTTGATGGAATTTGTTAGACTAGTGTCAACCTCAGTTGAGGCTCACTTGGAAAAGAAGAAGATCCCTCCTGTATTATTCCCAGTATACATGGGCTGGTATATATGCCTTGATAGACAAAGCATTACAGATACCATTGGAGGATTAAAGCTCATGTATCTGAGGCTAATTTCTATAGCTAGGTCATATGACCCATATGGTGATATGTAGAAGCTATTAGGGAAGTAGGTACATCAAAAACATATTGAAGATTATTGGATTGATTGTGATGATGAACAAGAAGTCGGGAGAAGGAAATATCAAAGATTCACACTCAATCAGATCTGGACTTTTGATTGCATTCTAGTGCCAACATAGTTACATGAGGATGATGAAAAAATAATGTCTAATGAGTATGAGGATAATAAGGTGTATAATGACACCATCTCGGCTCATGATCTGACACAACCAGAGGAGAGCTCACTAGATCAAATAATGAAGGGGTTATCCAATTGACCCAAAGTTGGGTAAAGACTAATGCCATTGAGTTGAAAAAGAAGGGTATAGCCCTTACCATTAATAATAAGAAAACGGGACAAGTATCTAAAGAAGATTATGATGACTTCCTTATTGAAAAGAGGAAATCCAATGGAGAAAGGTTACCAACTGAGGAAGAAAAGCCATCAAGCAAGGGCAAGAAGGCTGCTCCTGTGTAGCAAGGGGTAATTATTAAAAGACTTCAATCAAAAGGTGATGGTGCATCCACCTTTGCACCTGCATCTACATCCGAACAATCACCTGCTGAGAAGAAATACAAGAAGGTAGTAAAACATGTTCCTGAAGTAGCAAAGGATCAACTAGAGGATGAGCCATTACAAGATGAGCTACTACAGGATAAACCACTCGAAGAAAATCCTTGGGAAGAAGAGAAATTGGATAAAGAACCCAAAGATGATGATCTACTTATAACAAAGAAGAAAAGAAAGAAAGTACAGCAAGCACCACCACCAAAAAAGAAAAAGACAGTAATGAGGGGGAATGTCAACACTGATCCTATCATGTTAAGAGGTGTGGGTGGTTTGACCTTTATGAAAGACCTACAACATGTTGTCCCCATTACTAAAATAATTCAATTTAAAATAGAGAAGGCTGAGGAGCAAGTAGAAGAAGTGCATATGGCTAGTAAAGAGTCCCCCTTTCCTCTTGATGACAATGTAGAATTGTCAGATGATGAAGTAGTTCAGGATGTGACTACTCAACATATGGAGACCTTAGTAGCTAATACTAAGATGACCTCTCATGGGACCCCCATGGCTCAAAAAGTGACACATCAAGAGGAGGTTGGAATGGATGAAATAGAACAAGATAATCCTAAGGAAATAGCCCAACAGATAGGGCTAACTAATTTAGTGGAGCAGGTCACTCATCCTGCAGTGATAGACTTAACGTACTAGGAGGATATGAACCTGAATAAAGAGAAGGATCAGTCACTGGAACCTGAAAAGGTTGATGGTATAGTGCATACAGAAGTTGGTGATATGGAAACCAACCAAAATAAAGACCAAAATAATGCACCTATAGGACAAGGACAACTAGAGGCACAACTTTAGAACAAGGGTGATCAGAATAAAGATAAGGATCCTGATCAAGACCAAGGCCCTTCTTCACCACATGATGAAAGAAGTGATTAAGGTGAAAATCCAAGATTAGAAGAACAATCAAGTGAGAAAGAGTTGAACTTGGGAGAAGTTAATACATCAAAAGATGAAGAACAAATTTTGGCACAAGGTGCAGGTCAGCACAAAGAAATAGAAAAAGTGACTAAGGGCAATCCAAGTGATGCCCAAGGCCCAAATACACAGTCTTCTCAAGAGACCAATGTGTCACAAGATGAGCAAAGGGAAAAGGCTCAAGAAACTCCTAAGGAGAATTTACATGAGGAGGTACAAGATCAAGTTATGCATACTCCATAGAATCCTCCACCTCAAGAAGAAATCCCTCAGCAAGAGGCACCTCAACAAAAGTTCCCTCGTGAGAATGTACATGAGGAAGAAATAAGAAAAGAAAATTCACCATTGAGGGTAGGTCCTGACACATAGTCCCAAGATACTCAAAATAAGGAAGATGATCATCAAGACCCCAAGGGTGATGTTCCTTATTGGTTACAACATGAGGCAAATCTGCAACAAGTTGATGAGGTGCAAGATTTTTTTGTCTCTACATTATTTACTAAAAGTATGATGAAACCTACAATAAAGGAAAGGCTCACATCTGCAATAAGAAGACCCTACTACAAGTAGGAGAACAACTCAAGTAGCCTTGCCCATGGTTGAAATGAAGAAAGGTAAAATAAGCCTTAATGAATTTCAGATAACTGATATTGATTTAGGCTTTGCAAATGAAGACCAGGAAGGTCAAGAAGGTAAGGATATTATTGATTCTTTGACCCAAAGGGTGAAAAGAGAAAAGGATAAGAATAAGAAACATAAAGAGCACATTGCTCAATTGCATTCTTTTATTAAAGGATTGATTGATCCTAGGCATACACCTATTAGTAGAGCCACTCCATTAACCATTATATCACAAGAAGAGGCTACACGATTAGATCTGATGAAGCATAAGGCACAAATAATGGATAAGTGGTTCATTTCCTCTATTTTTTGAAGCTGAGGATGTGGTGAAAACCTCCTTAGAAAATTGGAATTATCTTAGTGCCTTGAAGAGTAAAGTGGATAAGCTGCAGAATGAAGTAGGCAAGAGATCTTTCAAGCTGGGGAAGAACATAGATGCCTTGGGAGAAATGAAAAGAATTGATGTGAAGATAATCCTGAATAATAAAATACTGGATAATAATACTTCTCAGTTGCTCAGTATTTGGTATGAAGACACTAGATTTGAATGTGACATATTAAAGAGATGTAATTGCAAACTCAGGGATATAAGCATCAAATTACATGACCTTATGGCAAAAGAAGCAGAAACCCTGGAATCTCTTAAAGGAAAGGTAGAAGGGAAAATTGAAAATCAAGATACCGATTTTGCTGTTTGGGCTTTCCATAATAATTTCAAGCAGGCTGTAGAGGATCCCCTACACCATTTGATAGAAGAGGTAATTAACAAATTCATGAGGATAAAGGTCAGGGTGGTGACATACAATGAAACATTGAGTAGCAGGAAGAACAAGATGGATGCCCTTCAAGCGAAATTTCATTCCTATAGGCATGCTGTAGCGAGGGCTATGATTCAGGATGGAGGTGAAGTTGATAGAATAGTACAGTTATATGAATCCATTAGGGCAACTATAAAGGTACATATAAGAGGAGATCTGCATCAAAGTGATAGTGATGAAAAAAATGATGATGAAGATGCAATTGATAGAGAAGATGAAAGTGAAGAAGAAGAAGAAAATAAAGAATAAATAAGGATGCATGATGACATAGTCATATACATAATCAACATAAGAGATGCTCGAATGCAACAAATGGTTGCCAGCTAGCAACCTATGCTCTTGTTAATAGTGGTTGACTTAGTCAATGTGATGATATTGACTGTTGAATCAAATAGACAAATCTTGGCTGTTGGTCATGTGTAACCACTTCCTCTCTTTGTTCTATAAAAGGAGATGGAGTGCACTCTCTGTATCATTAGAAAATTAATTGAAGTTAGATTGCTGAAATATTAAGGACTAATTTCAAGGGTTTTGTGAATGTATATATCTTTTGAATACCTAATGAAAGAGAAGCTCTTTCGATTACAAATAATTGTAAATTTGAGTAGTCAGTGAATGGAATCTAGATATATGCATTGATTAGCTGCGTCCCTTGGAGTGCTTATCAGTCTGCATGTGTTGTTTTCATTCCTTGTTCCTTTGAAGTTAGCATCAACCATACCTAGCTGTGAAACATCCTGGTGAAATTATGGTTTGATTTCTTCTCTTCATGAATGTATGTGACTCATCAGCTAAAGGTTCACTAAATTTAGAAGTATTTCTTTGAGTTTTCTTAAATTTTATTGTAAATCACCTTCACAATTGCAAATATCATATAATATAAAGCAAATAAACATGAAATATTCCTATAACTTGTAAATAATTTAATATACAGAGCATATTTTGAATGAAAGCATGTCAACATGATAAATATCATGTAAATACAAATGAATATCAACAATACACATGTAAATACCTGCTTATAGGCACATTATTTGACTAAATACATAGTGCAGAAGCATAAAATAAGTTCATAACAATAAATGCTTAGAAGAATTGATCAAACTTATAAATATAATCATTGTCTGTGGATCATAATGAGAATAACCTTGTTTGTGAAGCTAATTTATAGGAAACAGATGCAAAACCAGATATATAGCCAACGATTTACCATACAGACAGTGTAAGACCCCTTGAAATGGAAAACAACATGTCACATCAACCTCTAAGTAACATCAAAAGATCATGATCTAATCAATGGAGACTTGGAGTCATCAGCTTCTTTCAAACGGATCGTACTTTTCAAGATAATAAAGGTTTGTTGTGCAAATTTTTATGCATGTTTGGATGACTAATAATCATCATCAACATGTTTGTAGGTAAAATCTTGTTTCAGATTTTTATACTGATTTTAGAGACTCATTCAAAATTGAATTTGGCTGTAGCCTTGCATGTTGGAACAAGTTTGCATTTAGATTTTAAAAATTTGCATTTTTGCATAGAAAAAGTCAACAAAAACTAGCATTTTCATTGATTTTTCATTAGATTTGTACTTGCATTTTGCATGTTAGATCATGAAAATAATTTTCATATTAGAGAGCATGTAATTTTCATCATATATCATCTTTCCAAACATTCATATAGCATTTTGTGTCAAGATCTTAAACCTAGGGCTTCAAAAACATGGATTTTCACTAGATTTGGCTTTATCGAATCTCTAAATTTGCACCATAGGCATTTTGTGAAGAATATTTTTGCACTAAGTGACTGATATTAGGGGTATTATCTTCTTCCCCTCCTTAAATTCTTTACAACACCTTGTTATTGGCCTCTTGTATTGAAAATTTGGTGAAAAACCGCACATTTTTGCTATTTTTGCCCTAGGGTTTGGCCTAGTTTGCACTCCACGTGTGTTCTAAAAAATTTTATGGATTGAGGTGACTAATATAATTTCTATTATTTTCTTCACCTCCTAAAATTATTTACAATGCCCCTTTTGCTAGGTCTTGGAATTGAAAAACCGTGAAAAATTGCCTATTTTTGCTATATTTTCACTAGGGGTTAACCTTGACTGGCACTAAAAGCATGTTGTGATGGATATTTTAGCATTAAGAGGCTGTTATTACTGATATAATTTTCTTTCCATCATCATATTCCTCACAACACCCTTTGTCATGCTCTTTTGCATTGAGATTTGGTGAAAAATCACATATTTTAGTGTATTTTCACTATATTTTGACTTGTCGTCATCCTAGATTTGCATGAGTCTAATAACTCACTGCCCTAAGAAAAAAATTCCTTTAAGAAGAAGCATAAGACACATGGGATCTAGTTCTCTTGAAGAAGTTGGTACATTGAACACCTTCTTTACAAAAGGAGAGACACAAATGTTACAAGACATTACACCTATCACAAGTACAATGGAAGAGAAAACTTTTCATGATGTTGATGATACTATTGAGATGACATGATATGTATCTGATGAGAAAATAAATAAACTAGACAAAGACTTAGCTGAATTCCAAGACTATGTGCAAACTGAGAGGATAGTTGAAGAAGATGTACCTATGATTCACCATGTAAGAGAATTGATAAAAGAGGGACAAGATGGTGTTAATGCAATCCGTGGTTTAGCAAATATTGTACAAACCAATATCATTCCAGTGACTGAATGTGTAAAAGTGATAAATAACACTTTGTCACCATCTCATACACAAGTATCAGCACCTATACTAACTATGGGAATATCCTCTTTTACATCCACAATCTTAACAACTGATGTGAATGCTTTTAGTAATGCTACCATTGGTATTGGAGTATCTAATGGCACTAATTACAAAGTTGTGGGATTTGATTATCAGAATTTGGTTTCTAAGGGGACCTCTTCTATGCATAATTGTTCTCAACCACCTATCTATTCCACTCATTTCCAGCCACCTATTACCTACTCGCAACCATCTTCCACCTACCATTATGTCCAACCAACGTTGGCATATTCTTAGCCTTGACCTATCATATCTCAAGCTCATTCACCTTGTCACTTTGGTTCCATCCTAAGCCAACTTTTACAAGGCATGAATGCTTTACAACAAAAGGTAACAAACTTGACAAACTCTTCGCAACCTAATATGCCAACATATCATTCCCGTAATCCCCTTTCCTATGAAATTTTAAGAACTCCTATGCCCAAGAGGTTCGAGACTCCTTCCTTTGAAAAATATGGTGCAAAAGGTGATCTTAATATTCATGTGGTAGCATTCAAAACTATGTGTAGTGATTTCTATTTTGAAGAGGATTTGTTAGAAAAAAATTTCACGGAATCTCTCAAAGATACTACCTTAGAATGGTTTTGCTCTTTACCTCTGAATTCAATACACTCCTTTTCACAGTTAATTGATCAATTTCTACAACATTTTCAAGCAAACATTGGACCCCAAGTCTCCTTAATTGACTTGGTCTACTATAAACAATTTTTGAAAGAGAAGTTAACTGAATTTATTAGTCAGTATCAAGATTTGTCTACACAAATTCAATATCAGATGAAAGATGAGGATGTTCATAAGGTGTTTATAACAAATTTACAACCTAATATCTGTGATAAGATTCTCTTTATGAAGTATAAATCTTTTCAACATTTGTGCACCGCCCTTCGTGATTACCAACTTTTGTCTAATCAGTATGAAAACCAAAACTCATCGGCTCAAGTTAGCCAATCCATGGGTGGATCATCACAAAACAAATTTAAGAGGAGTAACAATAATAGGAGTTTTATCATAATTAATGGACCGAATACAAACAACTTTTCTAATGTGTCTACTATCACAAATCCGAAGAAGACATCATATCAACCAAGAAAGTTTACTCTGATATCTAAGTCTCATCATTCTATCATGAATCAAGTTGTGAGTAATAACATTTTGAACTTTCCCCTGATTAAGCATGTTGAACCTAGTAAAGCACAAGGACCTTACTTAGATGCTAATGCCTTTTTTCATTTTCATCAGACACAAGGACATGATACTGAATGATGTATGCATCTTAAACATGAGATACAAGACCTTATTGATTCGAATATCATCCAGATATTGTGTGTGAATGATAACAGAAATAAATTGGTTGCTCCACCAAATCAGAATTTACAAATCTTTACTAATGCATTCCCTAGACATATTGATACCAATATATTGGATCAAGGTTTAGTGGAAGTAGATGATTGTGATTATTTAGACTATGATAATATCATGGGTATGATTGAAGTGGATAAAAAGCAAGTGCATAACCCACCTCACCCATGAAGAAAAGGAATTTATGCTAAGGTTCCTCCTCCATTATCCTTATATGGATTAGGAGATAACCAAAATGCACTAGAAAAACAAGTACAACAACTGATATAGACGAGTGAGAAGGTATAGGATAATTCTTGTTACTATGTTAGAAAGATTCAACAATGAAAACTCCCTAAAAATTGTAAAAGAGTAAGACAACTATCAACAGTTGGAAATAATAGTGGTTCTCCCCCTCATAAGAAACAAAAAATCTCACTGCAACATGAAATCATAAAACAAGCATCATATGATAATAAACAAGAATTTGATAAGAACCACTCAAACTTTGCACTCAACATGATCGAGTAACTCTCCAAGAGGTTTGTGAGTTCCAAAATCTGATATAAAGATCCTACAAGTAAGTACCTCTAACCCTCTATCTCTCTCGTGATGTGTTATGTGTTGTTTAGGCTTCCTGGGATGACCCTTGATTCTCTTGTAAGGTCCAAGCTACTAGGAGACCGCCTCTGTTGTGACCTTCTATTTGTATCATCATTCTTCTATATTTCCCTCTGTCTAATTTTGTTGTTGTGTGTTGTGTCTTGCAGACATAGTGTTGCAGTTGGTGACCTAGGGCCACCCTCCTACTTGATTGTCCTTAAGACACTTGTTTCTCCTCTCTTATTTATTGTTTCCCTTCCTCTAGTGTTTCCATCTAGTGGGTGGATGAAGAAAAACATTTATACTGATGCGGACCTAGTGTCCCTTTTGCGAGAAATAAAAAATTGGATTTAGTTCCTAATATGACGATGGGGTTGTATATCTTATCCAACACTTGGCTAGTGGAAGCACTCGTGCTTTCTGCATAGTGATTTTGATGGTGTTCTATCTCATTTACAAATCATAACAATACTACTATTCTGGGCCCTTTGTCTATCTTGAATCTTGCATGCCTTAGATTTCATATGCATTGATGTTGTAGTTTATCATGATTATGGACACTAACATGTTTCTTGTAGGGATGTGTCTGTGGGAACATTTGGTGATCGTAAAGTACATGTTACCTCTAGGGGGCATGGGTTGTACGAAAGTCTATGTTCCCTTGTATTTTTTCTTCCTACGTTAACATGCTTGATATCGATGCATGATATCAACCACCTTAAGGTGGGGGCATATATAAGGTAAGTTGTTTGTTGTAGATTTTATTAATGTGTTTGTCCTCAGGTGCAGTTAAAAGACATATGCATTGAGTGCATTGTGCATCCTGAGTTTGTTTGCAATCAATAAATCATGTAAGGCCTCTATGGAGGTGGGATATCATGTATATCCTTTTTACCTTAAGCCCTCTGCGGAGGCAGGGATGGTGTATTTCTCAGAGTAGATTACATCATCCTGTCATTTTCAAAAAGTACTCATCGGGAAGTAGGGAGTCGTTCTGTGACTAACTCAACCCTTAAGCATGTCTTCGACGATTACTGTGGCCAAGCTCAATTGTCGGTGTGTGCCTGTAATGTGTCTGAGATGGTGTTGAGCCTAGAAATAGGAACACTCCATCCCTTGTCTACCATGTGTTGATGATTGTTTTTACACACTCATAACAAAAGTTAAAATTCATAAATGAACCTAACTATCTTGAAAGATATGGAGAAATCAATTAAGATTACTCAATCCCAAGTTTCCTTATTGGTCAGGTCTTGACCTGTTGGACCATTCAGTAGGTTATTATGAAGCTTTAATGTGCAAGGGGCCTTATGTGATTTAAAGTGAGTTTGTGACTTACTAGACTCCTATTATGCAAACTAATGCAAATATTCACTTCCTAATCATTCATTTTGCATAAAATTGTTACTGTACTTCAAATCTTTACAAGATTTATATTCAAACGTGCTTTGGTTTTAACTAATTATGAAGATCATCAAATATCAACTGATTTCTCTAAAACTCATTCAAATATCAGATAACCTCCTTTGGATTTCAACATTTAGGCTAAGTATTTCAGAATTGTTGGGGAAAGTTAGAGAAATTTAAATTCGCCATCATTCACTATAGGATCTAAACATTCTATTATGCACACAGTACGAAATATAACAGATTCAATTAAACCAGCAGACTAAATCATTGAATCCAAATATCCTGAGTATTTTCACGAATATTACATTCAAGATTGCGAGCTTTAAGAGAAATTATTTTAAATGTGAAGAAGAGCTAGAAGACACTCAGAAGATAGATGCAAACTTCCAGGTTCACCTATATTCAAAACACAATCATACAAGATTTATAATGTAGGAATGACTCATAGCTTTATTAATTGAATATATCAAAAAACTCACTGTGCTTTATAGATACATTAAGAAAGCTGAATGTTTCCACACATTCCTCAATGCAGACAATAGGTGACCTCCTCTAAACTACAATATACTACTCCAAAATTCTTGGAAAGAATTTACAATTACTGGCTAAAAGCTAAAAATCCCTGTGTAAACTAAAATACAAGTAGCAATGCTCTTATATAGAATTTTGAATTCCCTCCCATGCTACGGTTACAACTTCCCTTTCATGGTTACAACCATCATTCCACAGTTAAGGTCCTTTTATTACTGACCAATGGTGTGCCTTCATTTCATAACCGTGTGCCAGTCTACTACTTGGCATCTTTTCTCTCAAGGGATGCACTTGGAATCTTTACATAAGATTCCCTTTTATGTGACCTTTTCCCACCAGAGCTCTTTATTTAATTTCTTCTCAAAATTTTTTACTCTTTGTCTTCTTACTTTTCCAAGTATTTATTGAAATTATTAAGCACACCCTCCACAAAGGTGCGGTCCCCTCCTAGACTTTTTGCCAAAATGTATTCTTGCATCATCACCTTTTCTTTCAATTCCTTTTCTTCATTCTCTAAGTTTCCTCTTCTTTTCTTGTACTTTTTCACTTTGGCCCTCTCTTCCATCAATGTATCCATCATCTGCTTACTGAGGATTGTATCAAGATTTTCTGTACGGGGTGTGAATATGGCCTTGAATTCTATTAATGCTCTGTCCAAGCTATATGTTGGTGTTTCTGCACATTCATGCTGTAGGAGCTTTTCTATGATTCTCTTGTGCACCTTTATCATTTCTCCTGCTTTTTTTTACCAGCTCTTGCATGACAACTGTATTTCTTTTGAGGTTATCCTCCTCAAATTTGAGCTCAAAAATTACCTTTGGCACTTGATTTGCTAATGTGACACTGAGTGCCCCTTCGTTTATCAATTCCTTTGCCCTTCTGTCAATTTCAGTTAATTGTTTAATTTCAGATCTACATTCTTCTACTCTTGTTTGGCAATTATTTATTAATCCCATACCCTTCTCTCTTTCTTCTATGGCCACTTTCCAGCTCTTCACAGCTTGCCTTATGGTTTGTTCACCTTCTTGCAAAAAATCATGAAACCATTCATCAAAAATATTGGCCTTGAATCTTTTATTTTCCATGTCTTGCACTTCCTCTTTAGATAATATTGCAAGGTTAGTAGGTAAGTCAGGCATTGTGGTATTGGGGTCAAATATCCCTTTAATAAATTGTTGGAGTTGGACAATGTGTCCCTTCAATACCTCCTGCTTATCCTTGTCTTTCCTCAGCATTTCTGTTGTTACTTGGTTCATATCCTTCCACTCAGCAATGTGTTGTTCCCTTGTGGAATGCCCGAGGTCAAGATTTAGTATCTTGTGTTCCTCTAAGGTAATCTCACCTTTTTCTTTCTCCCTCTACGGTATGGCTAGGCTTAGAGTTCTTGACCCATCTGGACCCCTCTGGATTGCCGACATAGTCCTAGCTTTTATTTTCTCTTTCCTTGGAGTTGTCCTTTCTCCTAATAGGCTCTTAATATCAATGGGAGCCAACTATATTTCCTTTTTCTCCTTCCTTATCTCTCCTTCCAGCCATGTAGGCACCTCCTTTGTGTCGTCTACAGCTTTCTCTGCATCAATCACCTCTTTAAGAGGTTTATCTATCCTCCCATTGCTGTTCCTGTTGTTGTTGTTGCTCTGGTTGTTGTTGAGGCTCTTGTTGTGGAGGAGGCTCCTATTGTTCTAACTCAACTTCATCTTCCTCCTCCTCGGTATCTCCCCCTTCTTGGTCCTCTTTATCAGGAGTCTCCCCTACTACTGACTCTTCTTTTGGGTTATCTTCATCAGGAGCCTTTTCTGCTGCTGACTCCTCTTTTGGGTTATCTTCATTAGGAGCCTTTTCTGCTACTGACTCCTCAAGTTTATTCTCATCTATTTTTTCCTCTACCTCTATATTTCCTGTCTATGGCAGCTCTGGATGTATTGGCAAACTAACCTTCACCTCATCTTCTTTTTCTTCTTCTCCTTGGGCTTGCAAGTTTTCTGTATTTTCCTCTTCTTCACCCTGCTCCCCATATACATTTAGCATATCCAATGCATCTACCTCTGAGGTGTCTCCTCATGGTGCCTGTCCTTATGTGTTTATCCTTTTAGATGATTTCTCTTTTTCACCCTCTTCAATCTTGTGTGCTTCCTCTTGCACATCTTTAATGATTTCAGGTGGTACTAAGGTACCAAAAGGATCAACAGATCCTGTTTCTACCTGCACCTCTTCTTCTTCACTGAGGAAGTCATTGGAGTCCTCACCTATATCAATTGCTTCTCCTTTATACATGGTTTCTTCTTCGCTATCACTGCTCCCAATGTTCATTGTCTCCATACTTTGCTTGGCCTCATGAGTTTTTGACTCTTGCAACATTTCACCGGCCAGTTCTGTCTTTACCTTTATATATGTGTGCCTGGGATCTACTGAAGAGGAAGCACCTTGTATGTTGCTCAACTTTTCTCCAACTTTATGTGCCCCAATCATCTTGGAAGACTCATCCTTAGACAATCTGACTGGGATTGCCCTCATCGGTTGTTGCCCTACCACTCCACTGGCAGCTTGTGCTTCCCCTGCACCTACCTCATGGCTCATAGATTTTGCATCAACAAAAATTTCGGATGCAACTGCAATTGTTATGCCCAAGGCATACGGATCCATTAATGTGGCATTTTTATCTTTTTCCCCAACTTTAGCTTCAACAAATTTTCTCTTCTTCTCATAAAAACACTATAAATCCTCACTGGGGTCTGCCTTTCTCTTCCTTCCCCCTTTTGGGAATGTAACCTCTTTTCCTTCAGCTTTAAGCTCTTCTATCCTATCCTTAAGCCATGTTTTTGAAAACAGTATTACCGGTTTAGATAATACATCCAATGATGTATTCCAAGGTTGTGACCAGTCAGGCTCTACAATAGGAGCCAATCTTGCTTGTGCAGAACTTTGATGTAATAATTGATCATCTTCTCTGACCTTTGGAGGGACATATATATTGCCAATAGATTTCATTTGCTCCACAGTCAATCTTTTGTGAGCCCTCTTTCACACCTCCCTGTCATTTTGGTAGTCAACCCAGAAATCTTCAATATGTGCTTGTTGTTTGCATTTCTTGTCTACAAAATTTTGAATTCTGTGAAATGGGTCGACTCTTCTTGCTAAATCAAACTCTTTGAAGCCATAATAGCTCAATTCTTTCTCTGAATAACTTGCCACCTCCTCACTAAAACAAGAATACCTGTGAATTGCCCATGGCAGCCTCACATTTCCCCTGCCATTGAACTTCCCCTTATACATCCTGAAAGCATTTAAATTTTTTCTTGAAAACTCCAAGACAACTAGCTTGTTAGAAGGATACCTGGGAAGCATGAATGGCTTCCCCTCAAAACCCTCACTTCTTATATAAGTAAAGTGTTCAAACTGTATAAACCATGAACTGTGCAATCCAATTGCGCTCTCAGCATCCTTGGACAATCTTTTATCAGGCTCTTCCCTTAATATTCTTACCAAGTAAGTATAAAAAACATCATTGACCAAAGTAGCAATACAAGAAGGTAGTAAAACATGTTCCTGAAGTAGCAAAGGATCAACTAGAGGATGAGCCATTACAAGATGAGCTACTACAGGATAAACCACTCGAAGAAAATCCTTGGGAAGAAGAGAAATTGGATAAAGAACCCAAAGATGATGATCTACTTATAACAAAGAAGAAAAGAAAGAAAGTACAGCAAGCACCACCACCAAAAAAGAAAAAGACAGTAATGAGGGGGAATGTCAACACTGATCCTATCATGTTAAGAGGTGTGGGTGGTTTGACCTTTATGAAAGACCTACAACATGTTGTCCCCATTACTAAAATAATTCAATTTAAAATAGAGAAGGCTGAGGAGCAAGTAGAAGAAGTGCATATGGCTAGTAAAGAGTCCCCCTTTCCTCTTGATGACAATGTAGAATTGTCAGATGATGAAGTAGTTCAGGATGTGACTACTCAACATATGGAGACCTTAGTAGCTAATACTAAGATGACCTCTCATGGGACCCCCATGGCTCAAAAAGTGACACATCAAGAGGAGGTTGGAATGGATGAAATAGAACAAGATAATCCTAAGGAAATAGCCCAACAGATAGGGCTAACTAATTTAGTGGAGCAGGTCACTCATCCTGCAGTGATAGACTTAACGTACTAGGAGGATATGAACCTGAATAAAGAGAAGGATCAGTCACTGGAACCTGAAAAGGTTGATGGTATAGTGCATACAGAAGTTGGTGATATGGAAACCAACCAAAATAAAGACCAAAATAATGCACCTATAGGACAAGGACAACTAGAGGCACAACTTTAGAACAAGGGTGATCAGAATAAAGATAAGGATCCTGATCAAGACCAAGGCCCTTCTTCACCACATGATGAAAGAAGTGATTAAGGTGAAAATCCAAGATTAGAAGAACAATCAAGTGAGAAAGAGTTGAACTTGGGAGAAGTTAATACATCAAAAGATGAAGAACAAATTTTGGCACAAGGTGCAGGTCAGCACAAAGAAATAGAAAAAGTGACTAAGGGCAATCCAAGTGATGCCCAAGGCCCAAATACACAGTCTTCTCAAGAGACCAATGTGTCACAAGATGAGCAAAGGGAAAAGGCTCAAGAAACTCCTAAGGAGAATTTACATGAGGAGGTACAAGATCAAGTTATGCATACTCCATAGAATCCTCCACCTCAAGAAGAAATCCCTCAGCAAGAGGCACCTCAACAAAAGTTCCCTCGTGAGAATGTACATGAGGAAGAAATAAGAAAAGAAAATTCACCATTGAGGGTAGGTCCTGACACATAGTCCCAAGATACTCAAAATAAGGAAGATGATCATCAAGACCCCAAGGGTGATGTTCCTTATTGGTTACAACATGAGGCAAATCTGCAACAAGTTGATGAGGTGCAAGATTTTTTTGTCTCTACATTATTTACTAAAAGTATGATGAAACCTACAATAAAGGAAAGGCTCACATCTGCAATAAGAAGACCCTACTACAAGTAGGAGAACAACTCAAGTAGCCTTGCCCATGGTTGAAATGAAGAAAGGTAAAATAAGCCTTAATGAATTTCAGATAACTGATATTGATTTAGGCTTTGCAAATGAAGACCAGGAAGGTCAAGAAGGTAAGGATATTATTGATTCTTTGACCCAAAGGGTGAAAAGAGAAAAGGATAAGAATAAGAAACATAAAGAGCACATTGCTCAATTGCATTCTTTTATTAAAGGATTGATTGATCCTAGGCATACACCTATTAGTAGAGCCACTCCATTAACCATTATATCACAAGAAGAGGCTACACGATTAGATCTGATGAAGCATAAGGCACAAATAATGGATAAGTGGTTCATTTCCTCTATTTTTTGAAGCTGAGGATGTGGTGAAAACCTCCTTAGAAAATTGGAATTATCTTAGTGCCTTGAAGAGTAAAGTGGATAAGCTGCAGAATGAAGTAGGCAAGAGATCTTTCAAGCTGGGGAAGAACATAGATGCCTTGGGAGAAATGAAAAGAATTGATGTGAAGATAATCCTGAATAATAAAATACTGGATAATAATACTTCTCAGTTGCTCAGTATTTGGTATGAAGACACTAGATTTGAATGTGACATATTAAAGAGATGTAATTGCAAACTCAGGGATATAAGCATCAAATTACATGACCTTATGGCAAAAGAAGCAGAAACCCTGGAATCTCTTAAAGGAAAGGTAGAAGGGAAAATTGAAAATCAAGATACCGATTTTGCTGTTTGGGCTTTCCATAATAATTTCAAGCAGGCTGTAGAGGATCCCCTACACCATTTGATAGAAGAGGTAATTAACAAATTCATGAGGATAAAGGTCAGGGTGGTGACATACAATGAAACATTGAGTAGCAGGAAGAACAAGATGGATGCCCTTCAAGCGAAATTTCATTCCTATAGGCATGCTGTAGCGAGGGCTATGATTCAGGATGGAGGTGAAGTTGATAGAATAGTACAGTTATATGAATCCATTAGGGCAACTATAAAGGTACATATAAGAGGAGATCTGCATCAAAGTGATAGTGATGAAAAAAATGATGATGAAGATGCAATTGATAGAGAAGATGAAAGTGAAGAAGAAGAAGAAAATAAAGAATAAATAAGGATGCATGATGACATAGTCATATACATAATCAACATAAGAGATGCTCGAATGCAACAAATGGTTGCCAGCTAGCAACCTATGCTCTTGTTAATAGTGGTTGACTTAGTCAATGTGATGATATTGACTGTTGAATCAAATAGACAAATCTTGGCTGTTGGTCATGTGTAACCACTTCCTCTCTTTGTTCTATAAAAGGAGATGGAGTGCACTCTCTGTATCATTAGAAAATTAATTGAAGTTAGATTGCTGAAATATTAAGGACTAATTTCAAGGGTTTTGTGAATGTATATATCTTTTGAATACCTAATGAAAGAGAAGCTCTTTCGATTACAAATAATTGTAAATTTGAGTAGTCAGTGAATGGAATCTAGATATATGCATTGATTAGCTGCGTCCCTTGGAGTGCTTATCAGTCTGCATGTGTTGTTTTCATTCCTTGTTCCTTTGAAGTTAGCATCAACCATACCTAGCTGTGAAACATCCTGGTGAAATTATGGTTTGATTTCTTCTCTTCATGAATGTATGTGACTCATCAGCTAAAGGTTCACTAAATTTAGAAGTATTTCTTTGAGTTTTCTTAAATTTTATTGTAAATCACCTTCACAATTGCAAATATCATATAATATAAAGCAAATAAACATGAAATATTCCTATAACTTGTAAATAATTTAATATACAGAGCATATTTTGAATGAAAGCATGTCAACATGATAAATATCATGTAAATACAAATGAATATCAACAATACACATGTAAATACCTGCTTATAGGCACATTATTTGACTAAATACATAGTGCAGAAGCATAAAATAAGTTCATAACAATAAATGCTTAGAAGAATTGATCAAACTTATAAATATAATCATTGTCTGTGGATCATAATGAGAATAACCTTGTTTGTGAAGCTAATTTATAGGAAACAGATGCAAAACCAGATATATAGCCAACGATTTACCATACAGACAGTGTAAGACCCCTTGAAATGGAAAACAACATGTCACATCAACCTCTAAGTAACATCAAAAGATCATGATCTAATCAATGGAGACTTGGAGTCATCAGCTTCTTTCAAACGGATCGTACTTTTCAAGATAATAAAGGTTTGTTGTGCAAATTTTTATGCATGTTTGGATGACTAATAATCATCATCAACATGTTTGTAGGTAAAATCTTGTTTCAGATTTTTATACTGATTTTAGAGACTCATTCAAAATTGAATTTGGCTGTAGCCTTGCATGTTGGAACAAGTTTGCATTTAGATTTTAAAAATTTGCATTTTTGCATAGAAAAAGTCAACAAAAACTAGCATTTTCATTGATTTTTCATTAGATTTGTACTTGCATTTTGCATGTTAGATCATGAAAATAATTTTCATATTAGAGAGCATGTAATTTTCATCATATATCATCTTTCCAAACATTCATATAGCATTTTGTGTCAAGATCTTAAACCTAGGGCTTCAAAAACATGGATTTTCACTAGATTTGGCTTTATCGAATCTCTAAATTTGCACCATAGGCATTTTGTGAAGAATATTTTTGCACTAAGTGACTGATATTAGGGGTATTATCTTCTTCCCCTCCTTAAATTCTTTACAACACCTTGTTATTGGCCTCTTGTATTGAAAATTTGGTGAAAAACCGCACATTTTTGCTATTTTTGCCCTAGGGTTTGGCCTAGTTTGCACTCCACGTGTGTTCTAAAAAATTTTATGGATTGAGGTGACTAATATAATTTCTATTATTTTCTTCACCTCCTAAAATTATTTACAATGCCCCTTTTGCTAGGTCTTGGAATTGAAAAACCGTGAAAAATTGCCTATTTTTGCTATATTTTCACTAGGGGTTAACCTTGACTGGCACTAAAAGCATGTTGTGATGGATATTTTAGCATTAAGAGGCTGTTATTACTGATATAATTTTCTTTCCATCATCATATTCCTCACAACACCCTTTGTCATGCTCTTTTGCATTGAGATTTGGTGAAAAATCACATATTTTAGTGTATTTTCACTATATTTTGACTTGTCGTCATCCTAGATTTGCATGAGTCTAATAACTCACTGCCCTAAGAAAAAAATTCCTTTAAGAAGAAGCATAAGACACATGGGATCTAGTTCTCTTGAAGAAGTTGGTACATTGAACACCTTCTTTACAAAAGGAGAGACACAAATGTTACAAGACATTACACCTATCACAAGTACAATGGAAGAGAAAACTTTTCATGATGTTGATGATACTATTGAGATGACATGATATGTATCTGATGAGAAAATAAATAAACTAGACAAAGACTTAGCTGAATTCCAAGACTATGTGCAAACTGAGAGGATAGTTGAAGAAGATGTACCTATGATTCACCATGTAAGAGAATTGATAAAAGAGGGACAAGATGGTGTTAATGCAATCCGTGGTTTAGCAAATATTGTACAAACCAATATCATTCCAGTGACTGAATGTGTAAAAGTGATAAATAACACTTTGTCACCATCTCATACACAAGTATCAGCACCTATACTAACTATGGGAATATCCTCTTTTACATCCACAATCTTAACAACTGATGTGAATGCTTTTAGTAATGCTACCATTGGTATTGGAGTATCTAATGGCACTAATTACAAAGTTGTGGGATTTGATTATCAGAATTTGGTTTCTAAGGGGACCTCTTCTATGCATAATTGTTCTCAACCACCTATCTATTCCACTCATTTCCAGCCACCTATTACCTACTCGCAACCATCTTCCACCTACCATTATGTCCAACCAACGTTGGCATATTCTTAGCCTTGACCTATCATATCTCAAGCTCATTCACCTTGTCACTTTGGTTCCATCCTAAGCCAACTTTTACAAGGCATGAATGCTTTACAACAAAAGGTAACAAACTTGACAAACTCTTCGCAACCTAATATGCCAACATATCATTCCCGTAATCCCCTTTCCTATGAAATTTTAAGAACTCCTATGCCCAAGAGGTTCGAGACTCCTTCCTTTGAAAAATATGGTGCAAAAGGTGATCTTAATATTCATGTGGTAGCATTCAAAACTATGTGTAGTGATTTCTATTTTGAAGAGGATTTGTTAGAAAAAAATTTCACGGAATCTCTCAAAGATACTACCTTAGAATGGTTTTGCTCTTTACCTCTGAATTCAATACACTCCTTTTCACAGTTAATTGATCAATTTCTACAACATTTTCAAGCAAACATTGGACCCCAAGTCTCCTTAATTGACTTGGTCTACTATAAACAATTTTTGAAAGAGAAGTTAACTGAATTTATTAGTCAGTATCAAGATTTGTCTACACAAATTCAATATCAGATGAAAGATGAGGATGTTCATAAGGTGTTTATAACAAATTTACAACCTAATATCTGTGATAAGATTCTCTTTATGAAGTATAACTCTTTTCAACATTTGTGCACCGCCCTTCGTGATTACCAACTTTCGTCTAATCAGTATGAAAACCAAAACTCATCGGCTCAAGTTAGCCAATCCATGGGTGGATCATCACAAAACAAATTTAAGAGGAGTAACAATAATAGGAGTTTTATCATAATTAATGGACCGAATACAAACAACTTTTCTAATGTGTCTACTATCACAAATCCGAAGAAGACATCATATCAACCAAGAAAGTTTACTCTGATATCTAAGTCTCATCATTCTATCATGAATCAAGTTGTGAGTAATAACATTTTGAACCTTCCCCTGATTAAGCATGTTGAACCTAGTAAAGCACAAGGACCTTACTTAGATGCTAATGCCTTTTTTCATTTTCATCAGACACAAGGACATGATACTGAATGATGTATGCATCTTAAACATGAGATACAAGACCTTATTGATTCGAATATCATCCAGATATTGTGTGTGAATGATAACAGAAATAAATTGGTTGCTCCACCGAATCAGAATTTACAAATCTTTACTAATGCATTCCCTAGACATATTGATACCAATATATTGGATCAAGGTTTAGTGGAAGTAGATGATTGTGATTATTTAGACTATGATAATATCATGGGTATGATTGAAGTGGATAAAAAGCAAGTGCATAACCCACCTCACCCATGAAGAAAAGGAATTTATGCTAAGGTTCCTCCTCCATTATCCTTATATGGATTAGGAGATAACCAAAATGCACTAGAAAAACAAGTACAACAACTGATATAGACGAGTGAGAAGGTATAGGATAATTCTTGTTACTATGTTAGAAAGATTCAACAATGAAAACTCCCTAAAAATTGTAAAAGAGTAAGACAACTATCAACAGTCGGAAATAATAGTGGTTCTCCCCCTCATAAGAAACAAAAAATCTCACTTCAACATGAAATCATAAAACAAGCATCATATGATAATAAACAAGAATTTGATAAGAACCACTCAAACTTTGCACTCAACATGATCGAGTAACTCTCCAAGAGGTTTGTGAGTTCCAAAATCTGATATAAAGATCCTACAAGTAAGTACCTCTAACCCTCTATCTCTCTCGTGATGTGTTATGTGTTGTTTAGGCTTCCTGGGATGACCCTTGATTCTCTTGTAAGGTCCAAGCTACTAGGAGACCGCCTCTGTTGTGACCTTCTATTTGTATCATCATTCTTCTATATTTCCCTCTGTCTAATTTTGTTGTTGTGTGTTGTGTCTTGCAGACATAGTGTTGCAGTTGGTGACCTAGGGCCACCCTCCTACTTGATTGTCCTTAAGACACTTGTTTCTCCTCTCTTATTTATTGTTTCCCTTCCTCTAGTGTTTCCATCTAGTGGGTGGATGAAGAAAAACATTTATACTGATGCGGACCTAGTGTCCCTTTTGCGAGAAATAAAAAATTGGATTTAGTTCCTAATATGACGATGGGGTTGTATATCTTATCCAACACTTGGCTAGTGGAAGCACTCGTGCTTTCTGCATAGTGATTTTGATGGTGTTCTATCTCATTTACAAATCATAACAATACTACTATTCTGGGCCCTTTGTCTATCTTGAATCTTGCATGCCTTAGATTTCATATGCATTGATGTTATAGTTTATCATGATTATGGACACTAACATGTTTCTTGTAGGGATGTGTCTGTGGGAACATTTGGTGATCGTAAAGTACATGTTACCTCTAGGGGGCATGGGTTGTACGAAAGTCTATGTTCCCTTGTATTTTTTCTTCCTACGTTAACATGCTTGATATCGATGCATGATATCAACCACCTTAAGGTGGGGGCATATATAAGGTAAGTTGTTTGTTGTAGATTTTATTAATGTGTTTGTCCTCAGGTGCAGTTAAAAGACATATGCATTGAGTGCATTGTGCATCCTGAGTTTGTTTGCAATCAATAAATCATGTAAGGCCTCTATGGAGGTGGGATATCATGTATATCCTTTTTACCTTAAGCCCTCTGCGGAGGCAGGGATGGTGTATTTCTCAGAGTAGATTACATCATCCTGTCATTTTCAAAAAGTACTCATCGGGAAGTAGGGAGTCGTTCTGTGACTAACTCAACCCTTAAGCATGTCTTCGACGATTACTGTGGCCAAGCTCAATTGTCGGTGTGTGCCTGTAATGTGTCTGAGATGGTGTTGAGCCTAGAAATAGGAACACTCCATCCCTTGTCTACCATGTGTTGATGATTGTTTTTACACACTCATAACAAAAGTTAAAATTCATAAATGAACCTAACTATCTTGAAAGATATGGAGAAATCAATTAAGATTACTCAATCCCAAGTTTCCTTATTGGTCAGGTCTTGACCTGTTGGACCATTCAGTAGGTTATTATGAAGCTTTAATGTGCAAGGGGCCTTATGTGATTTAAAGTGAGTTTGTGACTTACTAGACTCCTATTATGCAAACTAATGCAAATATTCACTTCCTAATCATTCATTTTGCATAAAATTGTTACTGTACTTCAAATCTTTACAAGATTTATATTCAAACGTGCTTTGGTTTTAACTAATTATGAAGATCATCAAATATCAACTGATTTCTCTAAAACTCATTCAAATATCAGATAACCTCCTTTGGATTTCAACATTTAGGCTAAGTATTTCAGAATTGTTGGGGAAAGTTAGAGAAATTTAAATTCGCCATCATTCACTATAGGATCTAAACATTCTATTATGCACACAGTACGAAATATAACAGATTCAATTAAACCAGCAGACTAAATCATTGAATCCAAATATCCTGAGTATTTTCACGAATATTACATTCAAGATTGCGAGCTTTAAGAGAAATTATTTTAAATGTGAAGAAGAGCTAGAAGACACTCAGAAGATAGATGCAAACTTCCAGGTTCACCTATATTCAAAACACAATCATACAAGATTTATAATGTAGGAATGACTCATAGCTTTATTAATTGAATATATCAAAAAACTCACTGTGCTTTATAGATACATTAAGAAAGCTGAATGTTTCCACACATTCCTCAATGCAGACAATAGGTGACCTCCTCTAAACTACAATATACTACTCCAAAATTCTTGGAAAGAATTTACAATTACTGGCTAAAAGCTAAAAATCCCTGTGTAAACTAAAATACAAGTAGCAATGCTCTTATATAGAATTTTGAATTCCCTCCCATGCTACGGTTACAACTTCCCTTTCATGGTTACAACCATCATTCCACAGTTAAGGTCCTTTTATTACTGACCAATGGTGTGCCTTCATTTCATAACCGTGTGCCAGTCTACTACTTGGCATCTTTTCTCTCAAGGGATGCACTTGGAATCTTTACATAAGATTCCCTTTTATGTGACCTTTTCCCACCAGAGCTCTTTATTTAATTTCTTCTCAACATTTTTTACTCTTTGTCTTCTTACTTTTCCAAGTATTTATTGAAATTATTAAGCACACCCTCCACAAAGGTGCGGTCCCCTCCTAGACTTTTTGCCAAAATGTATTCTTGCATCATCACCTTTTCTTTCAATTCCTTTTCTTCATTCTCTAAGTTTCCTCTTCTTTTCTTGTACTTTTTCACTTTGGCCCTCTCTTCCATCAATGTATCCATCATCTGCTTACTGAGGATTGTATCAAGATTTTCTGTACGGGGTGTGAATATGGCCTTGAATTCTATTAATGCTCTGTCCAAGCTATATGTTTGTGTTTCTGCACATTCATGCTGTAGGAGCTTTTCTATGATTCTCTTGTGCACCTTTATCATTTCTCCTGCTTTTTTTTACCAGCTCTTGCATGACAACTGTATTTCTTTTGAGGTTATCCTCCTCAAATTTGAGCTCAAAAATTACCTTTGGCACTTGATTTGCTAATGTGACACTGAGTGCCCCTTCGTTTATCAATTCCTTTGCCCTTCTGTCAATTTCAGTTAATTGTTTAATTTCAGATCTACATTCTTCTACTCTTGTTTGGTAGAGTTACTTAGATGGCTTAACTTGGATTTCAGTAAAATCCATTTTATTTATTTATTTGATTTTGTATTTTAATAAAGATCAAAGTTTCATACGACATAATAATTGCAACTTTATGATGCAAGGAATGACCACTTGCTGGAATTAAGCTGAGAATTGTAATGGTAGCAAGGGCGACCTCTAATTTTTCACCTAACATCTACACTAGTAGGTTCAACAAACCCAAGGATTTTAGGTGTGTCATTGTGAGAAACTTCTCTTGAATACTCAACCCATTCTTATAGAATACAAAATTTCACAAGCTAACTAACTTTCTACACTCATGACAGTTACAACAAGTTATGTATAAATTTCAAATGATTAATTTGAATGTTCCAAATTTTATATTGTTTTCAATGGTTGCTAATCTGCTCCTGCATACTCTAGAACAAAACAAACACCCCTGTTGAAGCAACAAAACGTAAAAAAACAAACACACGACAGAAAACCAATGGGGAACAACAAAACAAGACAAAACAAAACACAACCAAAAACAAAACAAAGAAGCAAAATTGTACAACTGTCCACATTATGATACAACAGACCAACAACTTTCACCTCAAGCCTGGAAGTAGTGTTTCAAATGTTGGCCATTAACTGGTAATGGCACATCTTCTCTAGTCAAGGTTTTGAGCCTAAAAGTGTTGTCTCCTATTATTTCTAACACTTGTAATGGACCCAGCCATAACTTGTCAAATTTTCCATGGCTACCTTTCTTCTCATGTGCTTTATCCCAGTACAGCACTAAGTCTAAAATCCTAAATGTTTTGACTCTTGCTCGTTTATCAAACCATCTTTTTACCACCGCTTGATGTTTGGCAAATTTTTCAATAGCTTGATCTCTCTTCTCATCTAATTGCATCATTTGAACGATTCTGGCTTCCCTGTGATCATTGAAGCCTAAGTATTCATTTGTGAACTTCCAGATTGGTATTCTTAGATTTACAAGAAGTATGGGATCAGTCCCATAAACTAAATGGTAAGGTGTATTACCCAGAGCTGCCTTAACTTTGGTCTTATCTACCCACAGTGCATACTTTAGCAATGTGTTCCACTCTCTTGGGTTCTTTTCAATTAGCTTTTTAATTATGTCTAGCAAGATTTTATTCGTGGATTCAGCTAACCCATTCCCCTGAGGATAATAATTTGAAGAGAACTTTAAAACAATTCCATGGTCAAATGCCCATTTAGAAAACTTTAAAGAAGAAAATGTAGGGCCATTGTCACATACTAGCGAATAGGGAACTCCAAACCTGGTGGTGATGTTCTCTTCAAGAAACTTGATGACTACCTCTATAGTGGAGAATTTGCAACATGTGCCTTCAGTCCACCTTGTACAGTAATCAATCACCGTCAATATGAATTTGTGTCCTGTAGATGATGGAGGATTGATGACTCCAATGAAATCCAAGCCCCACTGTGCAAACGGCCTAGTCTCAATGACTGGCTGTAATGGATTGGCTTGATTTCTCCCTTTACCTGCTATAACTTGGCAAACGTGCCAGTTTCTGATGTGATTCTCCATATCTTTAAACATGGTGGGCCAATAACAACCCACTCTCAATATTTTATGTGTTGTAGCTAGATGGGAACCATGAGTAGTCCCATATTTATCATGCAGTTCCAGCAACACCTTGTCTGCTTCACCTCCATTTAAACATCTTAAGTAAATTCCCTCGTGGTTCTTCCTGAATAGAAGACCTCCTTGCACCATATACTTCTGTGCTTTGATCTTCAAAGCTCTCATCTATGAGGATTTCATCTTGTTTGGGTATTTCCCTGATACCAGAAAAGTGTTGAGATCATCATACCATCCCGATGCATCACTTGTATTCAGCACATACTGTTGCTTTACTAGCTTTGGGTCTGTATTAGCTATGGCTTGTACTAGAGCCTGTCCTCTGACTAACTTCATCAGTATGATATCCATGTCAAACTCTTGCAAAGTGGTAATCCACTTAGCTCTTTTCTCTCTAGGCTCATTTTGCATCAGCAACATCTTCACTGCTACATCAGGTACCATAGCCTTAACCTGACTGCGTAGAATGTAATGCCTAAACTTCTTTACTGCCCTCACCAATGCAAATGCATGTATTTCCATATCTAGGTACTTCAGTTGTGCATCCTTCAGAGGTGCACTCATAAAAGCTATAGGCCTTTCTTCATTGTCTTTTCCTTTCTGGGTCAATGCAGCTACAACCGAATGTGAAGATGCAAATGAATAAATGTAGAATGGCTTGGTATAGTCTGGACTTGTCAAAACAGGAGCATCCGAAATGGACTCCTTGATATCTTCAAATGCGGCCTTGGCTACTGGTGTCCACTCTATCACTGCATCTTTTTTCAAAATGGCGTTCAGCGGTTGCACGATCTCTGCAAATCCTGTAATGAACTTCCTGACAAAGTTAATTTTACCAAAAAAAGATTTTAATTCTTTTCTAGTGTTTGGTAACTATAATTTCTTTATCCCTTCTATTCTATTGGGATCAATGGATATACCATTTTCAGAAATGACATGCCCTAGCAATTTACCCTCTGTTACGCCAAATACATATTTTTTAGGGTTGAGAGAAATTCCATACCTCTCACATCTCTTGAGTATTCTTCTTAAATCCTTAGAATGAGTAGACGCATCCTTAGAATACACACTTAGATCATCCATGTAAATCACAATACACTTACCTGTTAGTCCACGGAACGCAATGTCCATGGCCCACTAAAATGTGGCACCTGCATTGATTAGACCAAATGGCATTCTTCTGTATGCAAAATTACCCCATTTACTAGTAAAAGTGGTCTTTAGCCTATCTTCCTCATCAATCAGGACCTGGTTATAACCTAAAAAACTATCTAAAAAAGACATCATCTGGGCTCCATTTACCGCTTGTAATACTTCATCCATGGGAGGCAGAGGATAATTGTCTTTCTCAAATGCTCTATTTAGATTCCTAAAATCTACGCATAACTGGATGTCCCCATTTTTCTTCCTAACAGGTACTAAGTTAGCTACCCAAGTTAAGTGTCTAATAGGGAAAATTATCCTAGCAGACAGTAGCCTTTTTACTTCCTCAAATATCAATGGCTCTAAAATTGCATTTACAGGCCTTTGCTTTTGCCTAAATGATTTGACCTCTAGTCTCAATGGTATCACATGTGTTATAATGAACGTGTCATATGTCTTTAAATCTTCACATGTCCATGCTATAACGTGTTTGTACTCTTTCAGTACATCCATGACTTCTTTTCTAATCTTCTCAGGACAAACCTTTCCAATCTGCACATTCTGAGGGTTCTGTTCTGTTCCTAAGTTATATGGCTCACACTTACCTCCCTTAGTCTTGGGTAAGTCCTTCTGTCTCACTACTCCATCAAAGTCAAAGATTTGCTCTAACTCTACTACCCCCTTAGGCAAGAAATTACTCTTTATGTTGATGATGTCTTCCTCATCCCAAGACACATCAGGCCTCTCTTGTTCATCAATAATTTGGGCTTCAAACACTTCGTTGCAAGTTAGGAAATCTACAATTTGTTGGTCCCCCTCAAATACTTGAAAATGAGTTACATTGTCTGGCACACTAGGCACATTTACTAGTTCTACAGCAAATCTTTTCAAACCTGACAGTGTTAAAGGTTCTAAAGTGCTAGCAGCAATAGCTAGCGCATCACGCCTATGGTTTTGTTCTCTGGGGATATGCTCTAAGTTGAAAGCATCAAATGACTCTATTAAATCCCAGACTCTATATCTATAGAAAACCATTTTCTTATAATTACAGGCATACAGCTTCCTGACTTGTCTGACTACTAACTCAGAGTCTGAGAATACTCTGATCATTCTTACCCCTTTCTTTATAGCAAAGACCAGTCCGTAAATTAAAGCTTCATATTCAGCAACATTGTTAGTGCAAGTGAATTGTAACCTATATGCTGCTAGATATAATTTACCCTGAGGATCATCTAAGAGCTTTACACCTATACCTACACCCTGTTTAGACTTAGACCCATCACATTTTAATGTCCACATGCCGTCTTTATTCTTTTGACCTTTCCCTTTGACATGTCTTCCCTTGTCTACTACATGTGCGGTGTTGTCTTGTTTACCCATATGCAGTTCATTCTAACTTGTTTGTTCATTTACTTCCTCAGTGTGCAAATCTGAATGACAAACATTTTTGACATTTACCTCTTTTTCAACTTCTGGGATTAAACCCTCCATGTTATCTTGAAAATATTTCTTTGGTTGAGTAAGAATAACACTTCCTTCTTGCAATTCCATCGCTTTTGTGCATCTTATATATTCATATTCAATAATGTCCCTGCACATCCCACAACTCTCTTCAGAGTGTGATGTGCCATGAACTCTGCACTTGCCTTTGTATAACTTACACTGAACATGAACTTTTTGCTCAATGCACTTTATCATTTCCTGCCTGATGACCCGACTAAAAGTATTTAGTGCATTATTTTCCTCATTAGAAGAATTTCCATCAAATTCAATAAATCCTTTTGTTTCTTTATCAACAGGTCTTTCTCCAAAATTTAGCATTAATATTTCCTCAATTTGTACCCCTTTGTTAGTGACCCTGTAAACACCGGGTTCAACAGAAGCATACAATATTTCATTCATCCTATTGTATTTTGTGATCATATGTTTCATCCTAGGTTTAGCCTCTATTCTGATTTGATTAGGCACACCTCTCCAAGGTAGCCATATATGCGAAAAGTCAGTGGCCATGTACCCGTTCAGTGTTTTTGACCAATCTCTGCTTAATAACATCCCATAATTTGTAGGTATATCAACTACTTGGATGTCAATGAACTGGCTTACCCTAGGGTCAAAAGCTAACTTCATCTAAATATGCATTAGCTCTCCTACCACGTTAACTTTGGTCTTATCTAACTGTGTGACAACTTTGGCAGACTTGGTGGGAGTCAGACCTAAGGTTTTACATATACCCAGAGGCATCACATTAGCTGAGGCACCCGAATCCACCATACAATTGTGTATGTTCTTTCCACACAATCTAACAATTAACAAGAAGGGAGGAGTATCCCTCTTATCAGTATACATTACTACATTTGTGTTAGAAGGCTGCTCAACTTTCTTACCCTTTTCTTTCGGCTGTGTTTCTCTATTAGGCACAAGTACCTCAGTAGAGATCTGTCCTGTTACAGATGTATCTAAAGATTTTATAAAGGCTTTTCTAACCTCTGGTCTCTTTAACAATTCACACAAAGGCACACTAACCTTGATTTTCTTTATTTCTTCTGATAGATAACTCACCAGCCCCAATGTTTCTGTTGTCTCAGTTTTATTTGTCTAGACCCTCTGAGTTACTATTCCATTATTTGCATTATGATTGGCTTTCAATGTAACAGGGTTGTTGCTAGCATTCTAGTTTGGTGGGGTATTGTAATTGTTGGGAGGAGTGGAAGTGGTGAAAGGACCTCCTAGCCTAGTGTTGTTTCTAAGATTATAAGTGTGATTTTTATTTGACTGTTGGAAGGCTTGCACCTCCTCTATCTCATGCAACACCTCATTTTTAGTTTCAAATGGAAACTGAAAAGCGTTTAATACTAAGGTAGTCTTAGGATATAGGTTTTCACAATAATAGGGTTCATCATCCAATAATTGGTCATCTTCCTCTCCTCTAAAAGTAAAGGTCTCTAAAACTAGAGTAGTATCATACCCCGAGGGTACTATCTCATTACCTTTGGGAACTAAGAACTCAGAAGAAGGAGCCTGTACATCCACATTAAAAATACTTGCTGCCAGATGAAACTGAGGACAGTCTATTTCAGCATGGGCACTAGTATTATGGATCCTACACTAGTTCTTTAGTGCTACATTGGCCATTTGAATCCCTGTCATTTGTTTTGTGTCTCGGTTGTCTAAGTTCTCAAATGGATAAGCCAGGGTGCCATTATTAGGCCTTGTGTTCCATGTTTTGGGTTGCCTAGGCTGATTCTGGTTCTTGTTATTGTTATTCCAGGCTCTGTTATCTATAGTTGGTCCTCTATTTTGTGTTTGTTGTCCCTGATTATGATTCTAATGTTGACCATGACTTTGACCCTGATTAGAACTCTGACCTAGGTTATAACCCTGATTCTGGTTTTGACCTTGATTATAGTTTTGGTTATAGCCTGGGTTATTTCTACTATAGAAATTATCATTTCTCAACTGTGTCATCTCAGTGGTCAATCTTCTCAGATGTGCAGTGATTTCTTTGATATCCTGCCTCTCCTCTTGTGCTTTTGCTACAAATGTATCTTGAGGTGGTTGGAAAAATGATTGGCCATTGTTCTGATTAAGATTGGCAGTATTACCAGTGTAAGGTACTATAGCCTAAATTGGAGCAGGGTTATACACAAATGTGTATGTAGGGACTAAATTAAGCATTGGAGCATTTTGTGTAGGCACTCCATTCCAAGGTTGCACTTGATTTTGCATTCTAGGATTTCCTCCATTAAGGAATGGATTATAGGTTGTCTGCCTCATTTCTTGATTTACAGAGGCTGCCTCTTTATAGGCTTTAGATACAGTATCTATATTAGGCTTTCTCTTGACAAACATGGCAGTTAATGGATCTAAGGCAATGTAATACATAGCCAATAGTGTATCTGGAACTACTGTGTAGGGTGCTACCAACCTAGAAGATGCCTTTTGAAACCTATCATTAAAGTTATCAATTAGTTCTCCCTCACCCCTTTTGATTGTAGCCAATTTATGATACAAGATAGAAGGATCAACTGGTCCCCTAAATCTAGACAGAAATGCTTCTTCCATAAGTGTCCAGGAAGAAATGTAGCCATTAGGAAGATTTACATACCAGTTAGATGCTCGCTCATCGAAAGTATAAGGAAATAACCTACAGACTACATCTTCATGTTCTAACTAGGTTCTAAAGCAGGCTTCCTTAAATATCCTTATATGACCCTCTAGATCCTAGTGTAACTGGTATTTAGGGCATATTTTCTCAGGGTTCTTTGGCATCTCATGATAATTCAAAAAATATATGGGCGAGTTGACATTAAAATACGCCATTGCTAGTATTTGTGCCTGACCTGGACCTATGGGATTACCTAAATTTCTAGGTTTGATTGGGCTTCCGGGAGGGCTAGGACCTCTGGGAGAACCTGAACCTAGACTTAAGGATCCGGATGAAGAACTATTAGGACTGCCAATCCTATGGGTGTAAAATGGTGATCCAGGAGGCATTCCAGATGAACTTCCTGTATCTGATGTTTTAGGACTCCAAATATAAGGGTTCCTACTCTGCCTTCTATCAGGTAGCTGCACAAATATGTCGTCAGGATTAACCCTAGACCTAGGTACCCTATCACTGTTATGAGCCAGTTTTACTCAAACTCAACCTTAATTCCTATCGGCCATCCTTCTAGCAACAAAAACTATTGATGATTGTTTTTACAAACTCATAACAAAAGTTAAAATTCATAAATGAACCTAAATATCTTGAAAGGTATGGACAAATCAATTAAGATTACTCAATCCCAAGTTTCCTTATTGGTCAGGTCTTGACCTATTGGACCGTTCAATAGGTTATTATGAAGCTGTAATGTACAAGGGGCCTTACGTGATTTAAAGTGAGTTTGTGACTTACTGGACTCCTATTATGCAAACTAATGCAAATATTCACTTCCTAATCATTCATTTTGCATAAAATTGTTACTGTACTTCAAAGCTTTACAAGATTTATATTCAAACGTGCTTTGCTTTTAACTAATTATGAAGATCATCAAATATCAATTGATTGCTCTGAAACTCATTCAAATGTCAGATAGCCTCCTTTGGATTTCAACATTTAAGCTAAGTATTTAAGAATTGTTGGGGAAAGTTAGAGAAATTTAAATTCACCATCATTCACTACAGGATCTAAACATTATGTTATGCACACAGTAAGAAATATAACAGATTCAATTAAACCAGTAGACTAAATCATTGAACCCAAATATCCTAAGTATTTTCACGAATATTGCATTCAAGATTGCAAACTTTAAGAGAAATTATTTTAAATGTGAGGAAGAGCTAGAAGACACTCAGAAGATAGATGCAGACTTCTAGGTTCACCTATATTCAAAACACAATCATACAAGATTTATAATGTAGGAATGACTCATAGCTTTATTAATTGAATATACCAAAAAACTCATAGTGCTTTACAGATACATTAAGAAAGCTGGATGTTTCCACACATTCCTCAATACAGACAATAGGCGACCTCCTCTAAACTACAATATACTACTCCAAAATTCTCGGAAAGAATTTACAATTACTAGCTAAAAGCTAAAAATCCATGTGTAAACTAAAATACAAGTAGCAATGCTCTTATATAGAATTTTGAATTCCCTCCCATGCTACACTTACAACTTCCCTTTCATGGTTACAATTATCATTCCATGGTTAATGTCCTTTTATTACTGACCAATGGTGTGCCTTCATTTCATAACCGTGTGCCAGTCTACTACTTGGCATCTTTTCTCTCAAGGGATGTGCTTGGAATCTTTACATAAGATTCCCTTTTATGTGACCTTTTCCCACCAGAGCTCTTTATTTAATTTCTTCTCAAAATTTTTTACTCTTTGTCTTCTTACTTTTCCAAGTATTTCTTGAAATTATCAAGCACACCCTCCACAAAGGTGCGGTCCCCTCCTGGACTTTTTGCCAAAATGTATTCTTGCATCATCACCTTTTCTTTCAATTCCTTTTCTTCATTCTCTAAGTTTCCTCTTCTTTTCTTGTACTTTTTCACTTTGGCCCTCTCTTCCATCAATGTATCCGTCATCTGCTTACTGAGGATTGCATCAGGATTTTCTGTACGGGGTGTGAATATGACCTTGAATTCTATCAATACTGTGTCCAAGCTATATGTTTACGTTTTTGCACATTCATACTATAGGAGCTTTTCTATGATTCTCTTGTGCACCTTTATCATTTCTCCTACTTTTTTTACCAGCTCTTGCATGACAACTATATTTCTTTTGAGTTTATCCTCCTCAAATTTGAGCTCAAAAATTACCTTTGGCACTTGATTTGCTAATGTGACACTGAGTGCCCCTTCATTTATCAATTCCTCTGCCCTTCTGTCAATTTCAGTTAATTGTTTAATTTCAGATCTGCATTCTTCTACTCTTGTTTGGCAATTATTTATTAATCCCATACCCTTGTCTCTTTCTTCTATGGCCACTTTCCAGCTCTTCACAACTTGCCTTATGGTTTGTTCACCTTCTTGCAAAAAATCATGAAACCATTCATCAAAAATATTGGCCTTGAATCTTTTATTTTCCATGTCTTGCACTTCCTCTTTAGATAATATTGCAAGGTTAGCAAGTAAATCAGGCATTGTGGTATTGGGGTCAAATATCCCTTTAATAAATTGCTGGAGTTGGACAATGTGTCCCTTCAATACCTCCTGCTTATCCTTGTCTTTCCTCAGCATTTCTTTTGTTACTTGGTTCATATCCTTCCACTCAGCAATGTGCTATTCCCTTGTGGAATGCCCGAGGTCAAGATTTAGTATCTTGTATTCCTCTAAGGTAATCTCACCTTTTTCTTTCTCCCTCTATAGTATGGCTAGGCTTAGAGTTCTTGATCCATCTGGACCCCTCTGGATTGCTGACATAGTCCTAGCTTTTCTTTTCTCTTTCCTTGGAGTTGTCCTTTCTCCTAATAGGCTCTTAATATTAATGGGAGCCAGCTGTATTTCCTTTTTCTCCTTCCTTATCTCTCCTTCCAGCCATGTAGGCGCCTCCTTTGTGCCCTCTGTAGCTTTCTCTACATCAATCACCTCTTCAAGAGGTTTATCTATTCCAATTTCCTCCCGTTGTTGTTCATGCTTTTGTTGTTGCTTTGGTTGTTGTTGAGGCTCTTGTTGTGGAGGAGGATCCTATTATTCTGACTTAACTTCATCTTCCTCCTCCTTCTTAGTATCTCCCCCTTCTTGGTCCTCTTTATCAGGAGTCTCCCCTGCCGCTGACTCTTCTTTTGGGTTATCTTCATCAGGAGCCTTTTCTGCTACTGACTCCTCTTTTGGGTTATCTTCATCAGGAGCCTTTTCTACTGCTGACTCCTCAGGTTTATTCTCATCTATTTTTTCCTCTGCCTCTATATTTCCTATTTGTGGTAGCTCTGGATGTATTGGCAAACTAGCCTTCACCTCATCTTCTTTTTCTTCTTCTCCTTGGGCTTGCAAGTTTTCTGTATTTTCCTCTTCTTCACCCTGCTCCCCATATGCATTTAGCATATCCAATGCATCTACCTCTGAGGTGTCTCCTCATGGTGCCTATCCTTATGTGTTTATCCTTTCAGATGATTTCTCTTTTTTAGCCTCTTCAATCTTGTGTGCTTCCTCTTGCACATCTTTAATGATTTCAGGTGGTACTAAGGTACCAAATGGATCAACAGATCCTGTTTCTACCTGCACCTCTTCTTTTTCACTGAGGAAGTCACTGGAGTCCTCACCTATGTCATTGCTTCTCCTTTATAAATGGTTTCTTCTTTGCTATCACTGCTCTCAATGTTCACTATCTCCATACTTTGCTTGGCCTCATGAGTTTTTGACTCTTGCAACATTTCACCGGCCAGCTCTGTCTTTACCTTTATATATGTCTGCCTGGGATCTACTGAAGAGGAAGCACCTTGTATGTTGCTCAACTTTTCTCCAACTTTTTGTGCCCCAATCATCTTGAAAGACTCATCCTTAGACAATCTGACTGGGATTGCCCTCATCGGTTGTTGCCCTACCACTCCACTGGCAGCTTGTGCTTTCCCTGCACCTACCTCATGGCTCATAGATTTTGCATCAACAAAAGTTTTAGATGCAACTGCAATTGTTATGCCCAAGGCATACGGATCCATTAATGTGGCATTTTTATCTTTTTCCACAACTTTAGCTTCAACAAATTTTCTCTTCTTCTCATAAAAACATTGTAAGTCCTCACTGGGGTCTGCCTTTCTCTTCCTTCCCCCTTTTGGGAAAGTAACCTCTTTTCCTTGAGCTTTAAGCTCTTCTATCTTGTCCTTAAGCCATGTTTTTGAAAACAGTATTACCAGTTTAGATAATACATCCAATGATGTATTCCAAGGTTGTGACCAGTTAGGCTCTACAATAGGAGCCAATCTTGCTTGTGCATAACTTTGATGTAATAATTGATCATCTTCTCTGACCTTTGGAGGGACATATATATTGCCAATAGATTTCATTTGCTCCATAGTCAATCTTTTGTGAGCACTCTTTCTCACCTCCCTGTTGTTTTGGCAGTCAACCCAGAAATCTTCAATATGTGCTTGCTGTTTGTATTTCTTGTCTACAAAATTTTAAATTCTGTGAAAGGGGTTGAATCTTCTTGCTAAATCAAACTCTTTGAAGCCATAATACCTCAATTCTCGCTCTGAATAACTCGCCACCTCCTCAGTAAAACAATAATACCTGCCAATTGCCCATGGCAGCCTCACATTTCCCCTGCCATTGAACTTCCCCTTATACATCCTGAAAGCATTTAAATTTTTTCTTGAAAACTCCAAGACAACTAGCTTGTTAGAAGGATACCTGGGAAGCATGAATGGCTTCCCCTCAAAACCCTCACTTCTTATATAAGTAAAGTGTTCAAACTGTATAAACCATGAACTGTGCAATCCAATTGCGCTCTCAGCATCCTTGGACAATCTTTATCAGGCTCTTCCCTTAATATTCTTACCAAGTAAGTATAAAAAACATCATTGACCAAAGAAAAATTTCTTAAGGCATTCTCCTCCTGCAAGACAGGGTAATGTTCATACACTAGCCTCTGATTAGGGCCATTTCCCAAAACACCAATCCTTTCTATCCCATGAATAAAGGGCCTAATTGTTGTAGCACATGAATACAATACATAAGAAGACATATAAAATGGTAACATCTTCTGTTGCCTCAGCATGGCCTATTTCCAAATAGTCATACTAATGGCCTTAGCCCAGTGAATTTTCCCTTGTTCCTTTTCATCTACCCTCAAGTATTCTATGACAGTGAACATCCAGGGTTCACATTTGGTGGCATCCCTTAGCCCAACCAGTCTGCTCAGCATGGTGATCATCAAATATATTTCTTCCCTAAAATGTATTCTCATCAGATTCTTAGGGACTCTAGCCACTGCCTTTGGTTTGTTTTCTGGACTGTACCAGTGGCAAAATATTTTACCCTTACAGTCTCCCTCATTTGCGTAGAAACTCTCATTATACTGATCCATATCAATGTCTGTCATTTTGTCAGTGATCTCCAACCCAAAAGTGTTAGCAATCCCCTCAGGAGTCAAATCAACAATTATTTTATCATAGAGCATCACCATCCTGGTGCTTGGGTTATACATTATTACACAGTCTAAGCACAAATCCCTAGCTTCCATCACTAATGGGAAACCCGCAGCTTGGTATAACCCACTATCCCAAATGCATTTCATACCGGGAGTAGCATCTGCAGCAGTAATTCGTTTTAGCACATCCTCTGCATCATAGTTTCCTATGTTGGTATCTGTCCCCACTCCATTTGTGCTGATCAGGGTCAAACACCCTCTGTGTACAGGTAATTCTTCTTTCTCCACCTCTTTCCGTGGTTTTCTCTCTTTTTTTGTATCTTCCCCTGTATCTTTCTTCGGTTTAGGGGCCATCCTGTAGAAGTATACATGTCTCAATTTTTGTTTTTTTACTTCATATCTAGGGTTTTACTGTGAATGCCTATTTTCTACCTTTTACCCTAACTTGTAACCTCCCTAAATTTGTTAAGCTCTATTTAGCTAATTAACAGTTAAAACAGTAACTTTAACAAATGCATGCATTTTAAAAGTGAAATTACTGGAATTAACAGTTGTGCTTTATTGTTCGGATTTTAAACGGGGTTCCAAGATAAATACCTGTTTCTGTGACCGTTTAATCTTTTGATGTTGACTTACTTTGCCTTTCACTTTCACCCAGCAGCTATAACTTCCTTTGCCTCTGGTGAATTTTGCCTTTTTACTGCAATAGATCCTTTTTTGCAAATTTAAGTGTTAACAGTATATTTCAAAAGCAAGGTAACATAAAAATGCCCTAGCCCTTGCTAAATTCCCCCTTTGTTTGAGTCTTTGGCATGCATTAATTGTAGTAATTAATGCCCAACAACCATCGACTGCTATTACTCTATTTGTGTTTTTTTTGAACTTTTTACCGTTAGTCAATTCTATGTATACATCATTTTTTCTATGTATATTTCTTTGTATGTTCCCCTTGTATCTTTCAAACATACAATCCCTTTATGCAAAGAACCAACTAACGCCCCTTTTACCCTTTTACCTTTTCCATACACTCCTTGTACTTCTTGCTTGTATATTTCACTTGTACATTCCATTGTATAACCGCATATACAAACACATTATACAAACACTCCTTACCTTTTGTTCCTTTGCAATGCCCTTTGATCTTTTATATATCGGGATTTGCATATTATAAACATACAAACACCCAATATACAAAGACCTCTCCGTTTTTAACTCTTTTCTGGCGTTCGACTTGTATTTATGTTTTGCGTATTCTGTTGTATAAACGCACATGCGAACACTTATACATTTGTTCTTTTACCTTTCTTTTCCCACAATGCATATAATTCTTTGTATATCGGCATTGTATATTTAAACATGCAAAACACCAAATATACAAAGGATTTTCCATTATTTAATCATTCTTAGCATCTGGGTCATGTATATTAGATTGTATGTTAAATATACATTTGTAATATACAAAACTGATATACATGTAGTGGGGTCCACCCTTAACCCCCAAACTTACCTTTACGCGATGTTTTTACCCCTTTTATCCAATTGGACCTCAATTTCCTATCAATCGCACTATACTTGCCTTGAAATCCATGATGTATGCCGCTCAATGTATCTCTTGCCATTACATTCGGACGCGATGCAACGTACTTACAATGTTTCAATTTTCCTAAGTTCCGGGCTGCATGTATAAAGTAATGTTCATTTCAAAACATACATACCAACATGGAGACATGCATCGGTTTAATTGCATTTGATAACCCTTTAAATCTGCAATGTATAAAGCGCAATGTATATTGGGTTGTATATAAAAATATACAACACGCAATATACAAGGACTTTACTACTTTGTATAATTCTTCAATTCTGGGTTATATAAATCGATGCATGAACAGATATGTTTGAAGTTTGCACACATTGATTGTATTGTATTTTAACTTTCTCTCAATTCCGTATTGCATAAAATGAAATGTATATTTCGTTGTATATTTGACGTTGCCAAATATACAAACCCAAAATATACAATAGTTTAACTTTATTTCATAACTTTTCAATTCATTGTTGCATATAATTCAATGTACCTCCTGATTGTATATTTCGCATCTGCCAAATATACAAGTACCAAACATACAATAGTTAAACTCTATTCCATACTACCTTCGGTTCCGGTTTGTATAAAGTGCAATGTATATCGGAGATGTACATTGTGAACATACAACAACAAATATACAAAGGCTTCACTATTTCTGATAACTTTTTGGTTCCACTCTGCATATGATCCCTTTGTATCTTTGATTGTATATTTCGCACCCACCAAATATACAAGCCCCAAACATACACTGATTTTACTAAATTTAATACCTTTTCAATTCCGCGCTATGTATAATCCCTTGTATATTTACCTGTATGTCCTCCATTTGCCCAATATACAAACTGGAAAATACATAGCGGGTTTCAATTCTTTATTCATCTCAACCTTAACCTTTTCGGGTCTGACTTGTATATTGAAGGTAAAACATTGTCACAGAATGTATACAAGTATAAGATTATATAAACCCAATTACCCTTCATTCACGACCAACACCAAGACCCAATATACAAACACATTTGTATATGAGATAACCCTGCATATACAAAGAACTTTGTATATACAAGGCACAAACCCTCTAATTGTACATTTACCAAAAACATCAATAACTTGCAAAATATAGCGAATTTTAAAATAATTCAAAAAGCAACCCCTATTTATTTTCAATAAGGAATTCACCTGCACTTTGACCTAGTACTTAATGTTATTTTTTCACTATTTTCACCAAGGTTTGTATTGAACCTGCCTTTTCCCTTTACCACCAAGCAAAACCCACACACAAAAGCAACCAAAAGCCAGCAACAGTAGGGGTCCTCATTTTGCTAAGGAGTAAAATGGGGTGTGTTGTGAGCATCAGAACACCATGTTTTCTCCATGTTTTCAAAGTGTGTGTGAGTGAAGTGCTTTCTTTGTGTGGCGTGTTTGTTGCCCCATATGTAGTTTAAAGACCTGCGTGATGAGTGTATCCTGCATTATGGGAGGTTTGTTTACTTTCAAATACTTGCATCTACATTTCATATATATGAGAAAAAGAAAAGAAAATAAATCATCTCTATCTTCCATGCATTAATGTGTCTTCTATGAATTTATCGTCTTCTCCATGTTCTATGTGATTGTAACGGTCTTCTCTGTGTTTCGTGTGCCTATCATTGTCTTCAATGTGCTTGGCGTGTTTGCTGTGCTTGTTGACCATACTTTAATGCATGTATTGGCCTCACATTTAGACATACATTAAAGTGGGGGCTAAATGTAATGTCAGAAAATGTCCCCTTGGGGGCTTTTCCCTCAAAAGGATTAGGTCCCAGGTCTCTAGTGTACATTTAGGACATATTACATCATAATTCAACATCCCGATGGAATGAACCCTAGGTATCATGACAAATGGGGCCTAGTGGTACCCCTTGAACCTAACCCTACCCAAAATAGGGGGGAGGACTTGTGCACCCACTCCCTAGTCCTACCCTATTTTGGGTCAGGCCCAAATTTCTAGTGTCGGTTTATGAGTGTTATTTGGTCCCTAGGCCAACACGGTAAGTTTGAATTTACGAAATCTTGGCGGGAATGTTTGTAGTTGCATATAAAAGCATGTTTAGGCATTCATTTATAAACTAGATGATCATTAGATGGGCATTAGCATTCTAGAAGTGATTCAAGGCTTTCATTGTGTTGCAAGAGCAGATTTGTGTTTGTAGATTTGAGCATCCATCTCCTCATGGAAGGAAGAGCTTCTTCCTCCCATGAGATCTTCACTATAAGGTGATATCTATTGTGATTATTGAGTATTTATCATTTGGTTTTTGTCTCTACCTCCCAAGGCACACACTCTCTATCTGACAATGGTGTTCGGAAGACTTGAATGTCTCTCTGGGGCTTGACTGAGGCAAGCCTCTAAATACCACAACCCCCTCCCAAATTTTTCATGATTGCAGGTTATAGGAGGGTACAATAGAGTGTCAGGATTGCAGATCAGTGAAAGAAACAGCTACCTGGACTTGGGCACCCACTCATTAGTCCTCAAAGTTCCACAAAGGGAAAATATTTGATATAGAAGATATAGGTGGCAGATTGAGTTTCCGTATCTCAACAAAAAATAGTGCACTGGGCTTGGGTGCGTACTCTTTAGTCCCCAATTTTTTTTCCTTCAAACCCTAAAAATAGGTGGACAGTTATTTGTTATTTTACATCTTTCTGCAGAAGCATTTTCTGTAATTCATCTGTTTACTGTCATATTTGCATAATTAGGGTTTTAAGGTACAATTGAGCATAAGAGAAGGAAATTGTCAATCTAATCATAAAAATCCAAGTTTCCCTACATCTCAATACTGACCTAGGGTATGATAGTACATTGCAACTCGACCCTAGGTCCTTGAATGTAAGGGTGAAAGGAGGATATACACATACAAAACTATCAAAAACCTAAACATCCAAATTCTACCATTTACATTTTGGTGAACCCATGTTATTGGACTTGTTTGCACCTTGATGAGTGTTTTGCTTCATATTTGCATTGATTTTCATTCATTCATAGTATCATTCATTCTATTGCATTGGAAAATTTACAAAAAAATGAAAAATTGGAAAAATTGAAAAAAATTGCATTCTAGGGTTTGCATGTTGCATGAATTAGTTTGAATTTCATCAAATTTCTGATCTTTACATTAGATCTGATTTAATTTTTATAAAATTACAAAAATTCAATATCTTGCATGGCATTTTCATCATCAAATTGCTAGGGTTTTGTTGAAAATTGTGAATTTTGCATATAACCTAGTAATTCCAAAATCTAGGGTTTGTAGGTAAAATCTTGTTTTAGATTTTTCTACTAATTTTAGAGACTCATTAAAAATTTCATTTGGCTGTATTCTTACATGTTAGAACAAATTTGCATTTAGATTTTTAAAATTTGCATTTTTGCATAGAAAAAGTCAACAAAAACTAGCATTTTCATTGATTTTTCATTAGATTTGTACTTGCAGTTTGCATGTTAGAGAATAAAAATTATTTTCAGATCTGAGAGCATGTAATTTTATCATATATTAGATTTCAAAACATTCTTATAGCATTTTGTGTCAAGATCTTAAACCTAGGGCTTCTAAAACATTGATTTTCACTAGATTTGGCCTTATCGACTCTCTAAATTTGCACCATAGGCATGTTATGAAGAATATTTTTGCACTAAGTGACTGATATCATGGGTATTATCTTTTGTCCCTCCTAAAATTATTTACAACACCTTGTTATTGGCCTCTTGTATTGAAAATTTGGTGAAAAACCGCACATTTTTGCTATTTTTGCCCTAGGGTTTGGCCTAGTTTGCATTCCACGTGTGTTGTGAAAAATTTTATGGATTAAGGTGACTGATATAACTTATATTATTTTCTACACCTCCTAAAATTCTTTACAACACCCATTTTGCTAGGTCTTGGAATTGAAAAACTGTGAAAAATTGTCTATTTTTGCTATATTTTCACTAGGGGTTAACCTTGACTGGCACTAAAAGCGTGTTGTGACAGATATTTTGGCATTAAGAGGCTGTAATTACTAATATAATTTTTTTTCCATCATAATTTTCCTCACAACACCCTTTGTCATGCTCTTTTTCATTGAGATTTGGTGAAAAATTGCATATTTTAGTGTATTTTCACTATATTTTGACTTGTCGTCATCCTAGATTTGCATTAGTCTAATAACTCGCTACCCTAAGAGAAACATTCCTTTAAAAATAAGCATAAGACACATGGGATCTAGTGCTCTTGAATAATTTTGTACATTCAACACCTTCTTTACAAAAGGAGAGACACAAATGTTACAAGACATTACACCTATCACAAGTACAATGAAAGAGCAAACTTTTCATGATGCTAATGATACTATTGAGATGACAAGATATGTATCCGATGAGAAAATAAATAAACTTGTCAAAGACTTAGCTGAATTCCAAGACTATCTACAAACTGAGAGGATAGCTGAAGAGGTTGTACCTGTGATTCACCATGTAAGAGAATTGATAAAAGAGGGACAAGATGGTGTTAATGCAATATGTGGTTTAGCACATATTGTACAAACCAATATCATGCTAGTGACTTAAGGTGTAAAAGTGATAAATAACACTTTGTCACCATCTCATACACAAGTATCAGCACCTATACTGACTACGGGAATATCCACTTTTACATCCAGAATCTTAACAACTGATGTGAATGCTTGTAGTAATGCTACCACTAGTATTGGAGTATCTAATGGCACTAATTACAATGTTGTGTGATTCGATTATCAGAATTTGGTTTCTAAGGGGACCTCTTCTATGCATAATTGTTCTCAACCACCTATCTATTCCACTCATTTCCAGCCACCTATTACCTACTCACAACCATCTTCCATCTACCATTATTCCAACAAACGTTGACATATTCTTAGCCTCTACCTATCATATCTCAAGCTCATTCACCTCCTCACTTTGGTTCCAATTCCTGGCAGCAAACCTATTGGAAATAGTCTGGACAACTGAGAGGGGGGGTGAATCAATTGTCCCTAAATTTTAACCTTTTCTGAACCTTTTAAATCTTCTTTATAATCAGATTAATGATGAAGGCATTTAAGCATAAATCAACACATGAGAAAAAACAACATGAACACATAACACTAGAATTTTGACATGGAAAACCCAATTAAGGGAAAAACCACAGTGGGGATTAACCCACAAAAATGTGTACCCAGTTAAAAGTACTTAAGAAAATAGAAGGCACATGACTTCAGGCGCACTGCCCAGAGCTCACTACTCAAGAAGAGGCTCACTGCCTATAAGAAATTATGATTTACACAGAGGTAATGAACTGAGAAATAACATCTACATTCATGCCTAAATTAGTCCCTTTGAAGGCTCAAAAACTTTTGCTCTTATCTTGAAATTCTTCTTCACCGACTCATCACTCTATACTCCCTTTGTTTCTCTTCTTCTCTGCTCTGCTTTTGATTGTTTCTTCAGATTTAATTCATTGTATGCAAGGATGCTTTTCAACAACTCTTCAACAAGTATTGATATGATTCCTCAACCTTGGAATGATCAACAAGGTTGGATAAACTAGATGCAGATCATCACACTATTGGCCAAACACAACTAAGACTTAAATCTTCTTCTACAACCACACCACGCTTCATAAAAATGCTCTTAGATCATCTTCAACATGCTAAGATCATCCGGTCGGCCAAGACTGGGAAGAACATCAACCTCAAAGAAGAAATCTTCAATCAACAAGCTCAAACTTCAATGTGAACCTTCAACATAGTAGCCACACGATCTAGAGACCTCCACAAGCACATTGAAATCACCAATAACATTCACTCTAAACCAAATTACTAGAATCATTTGTATCTTCCTCCGAAACCTCAAGAACACTATCTTCCATGACTGTCAAACTAGAAAGATAGCTTGTGGACCTCCAAACCATGAACCACTAGAATTGATGATACATACTGACTTCCCAAACATGGCTTCAGATCCGCAAACCATAGTATTTCACTGCGGAGTAATCCAGACCAACTTACTGTCACACTATCTCTTCTGAATACTATAAAATCTGGTTCTACTTAGATGGCCATAACTTCTTCAAATCTTCATGCAGACTTCTCAATTCTTAACTGAAGCAACCTCTGATAATCCTCTACACATCCATATGGTCTACATGCATTGATTGTCATTAATTTTCTCAATATCCTCAACAATCTAGTCTTCTATACAGACAACAAAATAGGATACAGTGAACACCAATGGCAACAAGGATATGTTGACATCAATTACAACACCACTTAGGCACATATTTGCAACAATCTCCCCATTTGTCATTGATAACAACATATGATGTGAAAAATTGAATTCAACCATCAAGACAAGAACTTTTCCCCCTTTCTCTTCTCACTTCTGCAACTGCTCCCCCTTACATCAGCAACTAGTTTTTCACATGACTTCTCTCCCCCTTTGACATCAATGGCAAAGGGCACATATTTGCTATCTTTTCTCTTTTTGCTTTAGACTGATCCCAAAATTTGCATACTGACTACTCCCCCTTGAGTAGTACCTCCTTAACATCAATCCAAATAACAAGATATGAATGTGAATTCCACCGGACTGATGCACCTTAGTGCATCTTAGTTATGATCAAGAGGGGTAATAACGCCTAACTTTTCTCTGAGATACTCAAAAGTATCTTTGGGAAGAGGCTTAGTGAAGATATCCACAATGTGATCTTTGGAAGACACAAACTCCAACTTGACTTCATTCTCATTAACTTTCTCTCTCAAGAAGTGAAACTTGATAGACATATGCTTTGTCTTTGAGTGCAATACCAGATTCTTGGAAATGCTTATAGCACTTGAATTATCACAAAAAAGTGTGACTGGCCCCTCAAACACAATTTTGATGTCCTTCAGCATTTGCATCATCCACAAAACTAATGCAGAATAGGGGAACACTTAGCAAGTCTCAAAAACATGAGTGACTGATCTTGGAGGGAAGGACAACAAACTTGCACATCATGACACCTACAACCTCCATTCATGAGCCTAACTTGGTTTGGATGTATGAGATGATTGTAAATACTTGAGAAGGGCATGAGACATGTTATTTTGACCAATGGAAGCTTACCAAACTCATAAGTTAGCCTAGCAAGTTGTCCTACTCAATGTTCCTTCACAAATGGCCTATTTTCCTTGTAGCCCTGGAAATACAGTTTAGAGGGCCTAACTCCAAAAATTTCCAAACAATTCTCAAAAGTATTTATCTTTTTAGATACCCATTATGACCCACTATAACATAATTGACATGCAAGGTACATTGATTTGGAACACAAGACTCTAAAAATGACTGTTCCTGTTGTTCCAAGGGGCAATTAGCCCTAGGTTTACAAAGGAAGTACCCTACCAGAGTGACCCAGAACTTTCCAACCAATTCTAGAAGTTAGTATGGATTTAAAATGGATAAATTAAATATGTTTTGGACCTCAATGGGCATTAGAAACAAGTTTTCCAACTAAATCTTCCTCTAGCTATCACCAATGGCTTAATACATAGAGATATCAAGCCACATCTTCCTCAAATCTTGTCTTGGACTATTCCCCTGCACCTGTACACAAAACCCATTGTAGAATATACCTATATAGACCCAACAAATCCATTTTAGGGGTCTAACTCAAAGATTTGGGTCAGAACCCCATCAAACTCTTAAAACCCTACCAAACCTTCCTAGAAACAACAATTTTGGGATAACGTTTTGTTCTTCTTTCTCCTGCAATTTCAAGACACCCAAATAGACTCAATTGAAATTTAAAACATGTATTTACATCATCCAAAATGTGATATTCCTTTAAATGGCTGTACAAGTGAGTATTGTAGCAAACAACAACAAATTTTCACAGTAAAATGCAGCAAGCAGTCTTCTTTTCTGTATTTGCTCTTTTCCAACTTCAATGATATATTTTCCATGACCTCCAGGGGATAAATATAATCCAAATCATCACTATATTTTGTGCAAGATTCTTTTCCTATCTAAAAAGGCAAAAAAACTCACTAATTTCACTAATTTTAGCCTTAAGACTATTTTTTTCCAAACATAGCACATGCTATTTGGAGTTCCACTACTAGTTGACTTCTAGAATAGAGGGAGTGGTTTCTAAAATAGAGAGAGTAGTCTAACTCAGACCTTATTACAATAATAAATTAATACATGACTCCACCTAGGCTCATAATGAGCATAAAATCCAAAATTTAAGGCTCCTAGTGAGCATACAAGGCAAAATTAACTATGGTGGCCTCTGTACCATACAACCAGGGTAAAAAGATTTCAATCTCCTGATGAAATGAGCTCTTGGATAGAGGCTCCATATTGTTTGATATCTTCTTCTATCATCCATGTAGCATCTTCAATTGGCAAACCATGCCATTTCACCAAATGTTCATTATAGACTTTGTTTCTTGTCCTCTTAATCTCTCTTGTGTCCAGAATAGTTTCAAGTTTCACTAGCTGACTAGGTGGAAGATCCCTTATCCAATCCTCATCAGCAACATCTTTAGTTTCTTCATCTATAATATTAGATCCTTTTAAAGGATACATGTTTGCAACATTGAAAATGGGGGAGATAGCAACTCTAGGAGGGAGTTCTATTTCATAGGCATTTTGACCAAATTTGTGGACCACCTTGCAAGGTCCTATCTTCTTCATCATCATCTTTGTATATCTGCCCTTGGGTAGTCTCTCCTTCCTCATATGAGCCATCACCATGTCACCTACTTTGTATTGAACATCTCTTCTTCTTAGATCAGCCTTCTCCTTGTACTTGGCAACACTCTTTTCAAGAGTTTCTCTTACTTGGTGATGTATCTCCTTCATGGCTGTGGCAAATTCTTCTCCTTGTGCACTTCTATTGTCTACTCCCCTTAGGTCTCTTAGTTCATAAATTCCTCTTGGCTTGATGCCATACACTACTTCAAAGGGTGTTCTTCCAATGCTCTTGTTAACAGAGTCATTGTAGGCATATTTAGCTTGAGGCAGCAGTAGATCCCATGACTGATTATGCTCCTTTGTTAGGTACCTTGATAGGTTTCCCAAAGACCTATTTACAACCTTAGTTTTCCCATCTATTTGGGGATGGTAGGTAGAACTGAAATTTAGATTTGTTCCCAGCTTCTTCCACAAAGTTCTCCAAAAGTGACCAATGAACTTGAAATCTCTTGGTGCAGGAGCACCAAGATGTCTAGATTTTACTTGATTTTCAAGTTGTTTTGTTTGTTTCAATAAGGTCCTTGAGACCATTAAATGTTGTAATGAGGCTTGAAAGCCATGCTTGTAAGGGACTATGTCCAAATGTCTAAAAGAGTCTTTTCTCTTGTTGTAAGTCCTAGGTAGGACAGTCATGTAGTAATAGGCAGTTGCAAGAGTCAATTTTGTAAGCCTTTGTTGAGGCATATAGGATAGTCATTTAAGTTTTAGTGTTTGTAGGCCTTTAAAGGCATGTCAAAGGTAGGAAGGATGTTAACACCTTGTCATAGGTTCTCCAATTTTTAAGAAGCAAGATTAGACATAAAGCAGTCGGTGAGAAAAGACAGTTACAAAAACAATCTTTAGAACAACAGTTAGAAATCAAGAAAAGCACGATAGTTTGGGCAGTTTCTTGGACCCCAAACGACTTCATGCAATGTATGTGGCTTATTTGAAGCCAAGAAGGATTGATTTGTGAGGAGAGATCTGGGTAAAGTGAAAGAAAAGCAAAGAAACCACTGTTTTTCCTATTTTTATGTGTTTTTTCTATTTTTCTGCTATTTCCTACCGTACTGTACTCCTGTACGGATTTATCATAGACCATTTGCATATTTGATAGAAAGTAGGAGGTGATAGCTTAGATTTGAGCATAGTTTGGAGTCTTGACAATGATCTAGAGGGAAGATATCATTTGTTTCTCACAAACTATCTTTTAGAAATTGTTGTCTCCATTAAGAATTCACTATTTTCCTAAGAAATTCATACCTATACGGCCTGGGGGTGAATGGTGTTTGTAATGGTTGTTTAGGTTATTGAGTTACCTATCATTTGAAATTTGTTTGAGCTCTTGACACCCTTGCATATCTCTGCACTTCTCCTTTGTTTGAAAGTAGGTTTGAAAACCTAGTTTAGGGCTTCTTTTGATAGTCCGATGGATTTCTCCCCATTCCATTGACCTTTGTCTATCCTACTCAATGGAATGGGTTGTATGTTAGGTAATACAATGTCTTGTGAAGGTTTTGGGAGGTAGGAGGATAGTTTGGACTGAATTGGTCTTGTTAATGACTCTGCAGAACCAGATGTTAACAGATTAGAGAAGGACAACAGCTTGAGGATGGTGATTAGTGACTAAGGAAGAGGAATGTTGGTGAATGAAGGTGTGGAGAATGGTGGGAGGAGTCCTAGGTTTGATCATGGATTCATGATAGGGAGAATGAAGAGATCTCTTTGAGGAAACAGTCCATCTTACCTATTACTATCTCTGTCAGTCCTCCTTAGGAGACAGTCATCACAAGAAATAGGTAAGTTTGGTGAGTTTGTTTTCTTTGTCAATGAAGACAGTAGGCATGTTAGGCATGTGATTTGGTTTGTGTTGATAGAGGTCATTCCAAGGAGGTTTGTGTGGCTGTCATCCTAATGGAACAACAATGTTATGATAGTCTATGAGACTGCTGTCCTGCAGACCCTACATAGTGGGTTGTATGGAAACTTAGGTGGAGTTAAGTGTCTTGGGATAGGTGTCCTAGAGTCCATCATTGTTGTATGTCAAGAGAAAATTAGTGGTTGTGTTAAGCCTTCTTTATGGGAAGTCTGATCTCAGTGAGAAAATAATGAATCTTGAGAGCCTTTACATAAGAAATTATGAACCATGCTGCTGCTGTCCTAGATGCTCTGCATCATCTCTGTCAGACACTATTGTCAAAGGCAATCCATGGATTCTTACAATTTCCTTGAAGAATAGACTAGCAATATGAGAGGCATCATTAGTGGACTTACAAGCAATGAAATGTGCCATCTTACTAAATCTATCTACAAGAACAAAAATGCTGTCATAACCTCTTTGTGTCTTGGGCAGACCTAGAACAAAGTCCATGCTGATAGACTCCCATGGCTGATTGGGTATTGGTAAAGGCTGATATAAACCTGCATTAAAACTTGATCCTTTAGCCATCTGGCATATCATACAACTCTCCACAAACTTCTTCACATCATTATGCAACCTAGGCCAATGATAAAACCTCTTGACCTGCTCCAAAGTTTTGTCATAACCAAAGTGACCACTTAGGATGCCATAGTGTTTTTCCTTGATCAAATTTACTCTCATGGAGCATCTTGGCACACACAACTAAATTCCCTTAAACAGTAGACCATCTTGTACCACAAACTTAGAAAATTCATTGTGAAAAACATCTTGGGACTGATTGCAAACAGCAAAAATAGTACTAAAATCTTCATCATTCTCATACATACCTTTAAGTGCATCAATACCTACACTTTGCAACTTGATCTCCCGCACCATCATGGACCTTCTACTCAGAGCATCAGCAACTTTGTTTTCTTGTCCTTTCTTGTGTTTGATGGTGAATGTGTAGGCCTGCATATACTCCATCCACTTCATGTGTCTGTGATTTATCTTATCTTGGTTGTTCAAGAAACTCAAAGCATGATTGTCTGTGAAGACAATAAACTCCTTAAGTAATAAATAGTGCCTCCATTTCTTGAGTGATTGTACCATAGCATAGAGTTCAAGGTCATAGGAAGAGTACTTCCTCTTGGATTCATTGAGTTTTTCACTGAAGAATGCAACCAGTCTCCCATCTTGACTCAGGACTGCACCTATGGCATATCGACTTGCATCACATTCAATTGTGAACAACTTGCTGAAATCAGGGAGTACAAGAATAGGTTGTTAATCCACCCTTGTCTTCAAGTATTCAAAGCTTTTCTCAGCTTCCTCTATCCATTGAAACTTTCTCTTCTTATCTCCTTTGATAGTATCCAGAATAGGAGAACAAATGTGACTGAAATTTTTCATAAACTTTCTATAAAATGTGGCCAAACCATGGAAACTTCTTACCTCTGTTGCTGTTTTAGGAGTTGGCTAGCTGAGTATGGCTTCTACCTTGGATGGATCCATCTTTAGTGTACCTTTGGAGATCACAAACCCAAGATAGACAAGCTCCTCTTTCATGAATTCACACTTCTTGAGGTTGATCATCAGTTTCTCCTCATTCAATGTTTTCAACACCATGTCTAAATGCTACAAGTGTTCTTCTTTGGTTCTGCTGTACACAAGAATGTCATCTAGATAGACTACCACAAACTTTCCTATTAAATGCTTGAGAACTTCATTCATAAGTCTCATGAATGTATTTGGGGCATTTGATAACCCAAATGACATTACTAGCCACTCATAAAGACCTTCATTTGTCTTGAATGTTGTCTTCCATTAATCACCCTCTCTTATTCTTATCTGATGATAACCACTCTTTAAATCTATCTTAGAAAAGTAACATGCATCACCCAAACTATCCATTAGATCTTTGATCCAAGGTATTGGAAATCTATACCTGATGGTTATCTTGTTGATGGCTCTAGAATCAATGCAAAGTCTTCATTCTCCACCCTTCTTAGGTGCTAGGATAGTTGGAACAACATAGGGACTCAAACTCTCCTTGATCAGCCCTTTGTCCAATAGCTCTTGGATCTGATTTTTGACCTCTTCATTTTGTTGTGGTGTCGTCTTGTATGTTGCCTTGTTTGGCAAACTTGCACCAGGGATGAGATCAATGTGATGGCTTACATCCCTGATAGGAGGCAATGAACTCAGTAGGTCTTTCACCACTATGTCTTCATACTTGTCCAATAGGACCTACACCTCCTCTGATATCTTTCTACCTCTGTGTCTACCTTGGCTGATATAGGATTACCAATGATGGCATATCCTACATCTTCTTCTTTCAGTGTCTTCAAAAATTATTTTTCTTTCACCATCATCATGCTTGGTCCTTCATGGATTGCTGCACCATCTTCTTATGGGTGTAAGATTGTAGGTCACTCCATCCTTCACAATCATGTATGTATTCTCTTCTCCATCATGTTTGGCCTTTCGGTCAAATTGCCATGGTCTGCCTAAGAGAAGATGGCATTCATCCATAGGGATGATATCACACAAGATCTTGTCCTTACAGCCACCAATGTTGAACTCCACACAATCTTGTTCATTCACAAGTACTTGCTGACCCTTATTGAGCCATGATACCTTGTAGGGTGTCGAGTGAGGAATCTTCATTATCTTCAACTTTTCTACCATTTCTAGAGACACAAGATTGTTAGTAGAACCAAAATCAATAATCACCTTACATACTTTTCCTTGTGCTTTGCAGAGTGTTCTAAACAAAGCCTTTCTCTGTGGAGGCTCTTTGGTTGATGGTACCTTCAGCAATGTCCTTCTTATCATTAAGGATTCTCCTACCTCTAGGATTGCATGCACAGAATGTGAGATTACACTCTCTTGGTCCTCCTCTTGCACTATGTGGACTCTTCTATCACCTCCATGTGAACTTGATGCTTGTTTGTCTAGACATTTGAATGCAGGATGTCTAACTTGATTACAGTTGTAGCACTTGTCTGTGAAGGTACTTGACCCTCTACCATGGCCTCCAAACCTACCTCTACTATTTGATCTCCTTCCTCCAAAGCTGCCTCTTTCACTTGACTCTCCTCTTAGTTCATGGTTCTCCTTGTTGCTGTCATTTGTTTCTCCTTGCTACTTTTGTCCTCTTCCACCAAAGTTTCCTCTTCCTCTGAAGTTCTTTCCTCTACCCCTTCCATTTTGTTCTTGTTTCCTCTTGATCTTCTCCTCAGCTCTTACTACCAACTGGAAGCATTCTTCCACATTCCTGGGTGTAGTGAGACTTAGTTCATCTTGGATATTGAACCTAAGCCCATTCATGTATCTAGCAATCTTCTCAACTTCCTCCTCATTATGGCCAGTTCTCATACTGAGCTTATGAAACTCCTCTATGTAGGCCATTACATCCATCTCTTTTTGTTTCAAGTTCTGCAACCTTCTAAAGGTTTGAATGGAATAATCTTTTGGAAGGAATTGATACTTCACCTTGGACACCATCCGGTCCCATGAACTAATTTTGGTTTTTCCTTGTCTTATTCTTTCTGACTAAACATAGTTTCACCATGTCAGTGCTGCTCTCTTCAACTTGGTCTTTGCTAGTTTGACTTTCTTCTCTTCAGGCATCTCTTTGTACTCAAAGTAGTTATCTAAAGAATCAATCTAGTCTAGTACCTCCTCACTGTTCATCTTACCCTAATACATGGGCAACTCCATCTTGACATCAGTGCTTTCTCCTTTCACAGTTTGCAACATCTTCATAAACCTTTTTGCATCTAGATCCATCTCTGTCTCACTGGAACCCTCTTGAGGGTCTACATTCTCACCCTCACACTCTTGGTCACTATCTTCCTCAATGACCCCACCTCTTCTCAGGTTTTCTTCAATGGCTACAAGTTTGGTTAGGACTCCTTCTTGAGATTCCTTCATCAATCTCACTTCTTTAATGAGGACTGGACTATTCCTAGGGGGCATCTTATACTCCTTATTCTTCTTCACTCTTTCCCAATCAGAACTTGTTCTCTAATACCACTTAATGTAGAATAGGAGAACACTTATCAAGTCTCACAAACATGAGTGACTGATCTTGGAGGGAAGGACAACAAACTTGCACATCATGACACCTACAACCTCCATTCATGAGCCTAACTTGGTTTGGATGTATGAGATGATTGTCAACACCTGAGGAGGTCATGATACATGTTTTTTTGATCAATGGAAGCTTACCAAACTCATAAGTTAGCCTAGCAAGTTGTCCTACCCAAGGTTCCTTCACAAATGGCCTATTTTCCTTGTAGCCCTAGAAATGCAGTTTAGAGGGCTTAACTCCAAATCTTTCCAAACAACTCCCAGAACTCTTTAAATTTTTAGATACCCATTACAGGCCTCTATAACATACTTGACATGTAGGGTACATTGTTTTGGAACACAAGCCTCTAAAAATAATTGTTCCTGATGTTCCAAAGGGCAATTAGCCCTAGGTTTACAAAGTACCCTACCAGAGTTACCTAGAACTTTCTAACCAATTATAGAAGTTAGTATGGATTGAAAATGGATGGATTCAATATTTTTTGGACCTCCATGGGCATTAGAAACAAGTTTTCCAACTAAATCTTCCTCTAGCTATCACCAATGGCTTAATACATAGAGATATCAAGCCAAATCTTCCTCAAATCTTGTCTTGGATTGCTCCCCTGCACCTGCACACAAAACCCATTGTAGAATACACCTATACAGACCCAATAAATCCATTTTGGGGCTCTAACTCAAAGATTTGGGTCAGAACCCCATAAAACTCTTAAAACCCTACCAAACCTTCCTAGAAACAACAATTTTGGGACAGTGTTTTGTTCTTCTTTCTCTTGCAATTTCAAGACACCCAAATAGACTCAAATGAAATTTAAAATATGTATTTACATCATCCAAAATGTGAGAGTCCTTTAAATGGTTGTACGAGTGAGTATTGTAGCAAAGAACAACAAATTTTCATAGTAAAAAGTAGCAAACAATCTTATTTTCTGTATTTTATCTTTTCCAACTTCAATGACATGTTTTCCCTTTCCATGACCTCTAGGGGATAAATACAATCCAAATCATCACTATATTTTTGTGCAAGATTCTTTTCCTATCTAAAAAGGAAAAAAACTCACTAATTTCCCACTAATTTCACTAATTTTAGCCTCAAGACTATTTTTTTCCAAACATAGCACATGCTATTTGGAGTTCCACTACTAGTTGACTTCTAGAATAAAGGGAGTGGTTTCTAAAATAGAGAGAGTGGTCTGACTCAGACCTTATTACAATAATAAATTAATACATGACTCCACCTAGGCTCATAATGAGCATAAAATCCAAAATTTAAGGCTCCTAGTGAGCATACAAGTCAAAATTAACTATGGTGGCCTCTGTACCAGAAACTTGAGAACAATTATTTTCTACTGGTATATAATCTGCCTCTGCAGTAGATAGGGATATTGCCTCTTTCTTTTTGCTCATCCAAGAGACCAATCTTCTTCCCAAGAAGAATGCACCACCACTAGTACTTTTTCTGTCATCCACATCTCCTACCCAATCAGCATCTATATATGCATGAAGAGTGAAATCATTGTCCTTTGGATACCATAGTCTATAATCAATTGTCCCCTTGAGATATCTAAAAATTCTTTTGACTACCACAACATGGGATTCTTTTGGATCAGCTTGAAATCTGGGAACAAGTCCAACTGCATTCATGATGTCAAGTCTGGTCTGAGTCAGATAGAACAATCCTCCAATCATTGATCTATACCTTTTCTGATTTGCCTTTGGGGAGTCATCATATTTGTTTAGCTTGCATCTGGTTACCATAGGAGTACCTATTGGCTTTGAATCTTCCATTCCAAACTTCTTCAATAATTCTTTCACATACTTGGACTAAGATATGAAGATACCTTTATCTAACTGAACAATTTACAGACTTAGGAAGAAGTTCATCTCACCAAACATTGATATCTCAAACTCACTTTTCATCTGATCAGCAAAAGCTTTGCACATACATTCATTTCCATGAAAAATGATATCATCAACAAAGACTTCAACAATTAGAATGTCCTCATGATTAATTTTGAACTACAGATTACTATCAATGGTACCTTTGCTGAATCCTATCTTGAGCAAATGCTTATCCAATCATGCATACCTGGCTCTTGGGGCTTGCTTAAGTCCATATAATGCTTTTCTCAGTCTGCAGACCATATCTCATTGATCAGACAACTGAAATCCTTCTAGTTGTTCAATGTAGACTTCTTCCTCCAAATCTCCATTTATAAATGCTGATTTGACATCCATCTGATAAACTTTAAAATCTTGGAAAGCAACAAAAGCAAGAAATAATCTGACTGCCTCTATCCTTTCCACTAGAGAAAAAGTTTCTTCAAAATTAATTCCTTCCACTTGAGAATAACCTTTACATACCAACCTTGCCTTGTTTCTTACAACCTTACCATCTTCATTCAGTTTATTCTGGAAGACCCATTTGGTTCCAATCACATTTTTGTCCTCGGGTCTAGGAACAAGATCCCAAGTGTGATTCTTTTCAATTTGCATCAATTCTTCTTCCATTGCCTTAACCCAGTTTTCATCATTGCAAGCTTCACTTGTTAGGGTAAAATAAGATCAATAATGAATATGCAACAAACAACATCAAATACCCATAACTCAATAGAATAGTGAAACTAAGAAGATTGAATAAAATGAAGCAATGAATCAAACAATGCAAACCTTCCTTGAATTGAAACTTCTATTGTTGCCTATCAAGATCATCCTTGTTTGTATGATGTAGGCCCTTAGAGAGTGCACTCTTTTGCTGTGTTTAAGGATGTCAATAGTGAATGGCTGTGATAATGAATATGCCAAGAAGATGAGCTTTGAAGAAACAATGGTGATCTCAAGCAAATAGTATTCTATACAAATAGCCTGGATGAATAGAATGGAAGAATAAGGTTCCATTTATAGACTCAGAAGAATGAGAATCAACGGTTGAGGAGAAGTATGATGATCAATGGCTAAGAATGGTTGAGGAATGTGCAACTAGTACGAATATGACAAGTATCCCACCTCCATCATGAAAGAGGGGATTTTACAAAATCGATTGGAGAGTTAACTCCATTGACTGATTAGTTAACAAACATGATTAGTTAGTTGGAAGAATGGATTGAGAGACTGACTGAATTGATTGATCAGTTACCCGAATAGATTAAGGAGCTGACAGAATTCATTGGTTAGTTAACAGTTTTGATTGAGAGAAGAAATAGGACATGTGGGTGAGGAAATATTAGGTAATTAAATATTTAATATATTTAATTACATGTGTAACATGGTGAGGTGGACAAAGTGAGGTGGATATTTGAAATTGGAATTTAGAATAGAGGAATTTAGGATTAATTAAATAATGTAGGATTATTTAATTATGTGAGACATTAGAAGAATTTAGGGAAATTAATTAAATAAATTGGTTTTTTATTTAATTTTAGAATAGTGAACCGATTAAATAAATTTAGAATATTTATTTAATTGATAGAAGAAGGGAATAAATATTTAGAATATTTATTTAGAATGGTGGGAGAAATTTAGAAGGGAAATAAATATTAAGAATATTTATTTAGAATGAATCGTGTCATTTTTAGGCGTATACATTTTGTCCCTCTTTGATGCAATGCAGTTTACAACATTACTTCAAAGAAATCGATAGTCTGATAGTGATACATGCCCCAGTTTGCCCCTGGTACAAGTTTAATGACAATAGGATGCCCCCTCAGGAGATTGGACAGGAAAAAGGCGGAAGGCGTGAGATGGACAATCTCACGAAGACGAAGGGGTGTAGGTTAGGTTTGAAAAAAGGATGCGTTTCAGATAAACGAGAAGAAAACTTGTAGAAAAATGGGCGTGGGAAGTAGTCACAGTCATCACCTAGGCAGATTTAGGGTTTGCAAGATATAAATAGGAGCTGGGTCCACAAGATAATTCATTTGTACACTTGGTTGATCTGGATTTGATTTGGAGAGCTTAGAGCAAACTTGGAGTAGCATGGCAGTGAGAGAGGTGGACATTCCATGCCAGGAGCACCGATTTGAGCGAGTTCGTCGATTCGGGCAGCCAGCACAGGCAGGACCCCCGGCATGTGCTTCAAAAAATTTCCCCTAGGGTCGATTTAGGGTGTCATAAATGCTAGGGAAAAATAATGTAAATAGATGTGCTGAACTGCAGAGCAATGCATATGCAGCGCGAAACGGTGCTTATGTGACTTTGCGGCGCATATGCCGAATTTGGTGGCGCATACGTTAGAGCTGCACATGCGTGAACTTTAGCTGCGCATATGTGATTCTGCGGCGCATATGTCGAATGTAGTGGCACATACAATGAAGCTGCGCATATGTGGGTTTTAGTGGCGCATCCATGATTTGGCGGTGCTTTTGCCGAATGTAGCGGCGCATTTGCCAGAAGTGGCACATGTGTCAATAAATGGTGCTTTTACCACCTATAGTGGTGCATTTGCTTTAGATAGCAAATTACTTAGCAAAATTGACTCGATGAGCATCTTGTTTGACACGTCAATCGATGAGCTATCTCCAAGATTGCAGGAATCTAGTCAAGAGATGTGGTGTGCTATTTTGATCAATTTGAAATGCTAAGTTTAGTTGATATAGGTCCATAGATATGTTGAGTATGGTATTTGCAGCTTTATATTGACGCCTTGCTTTGCGTGCTTGTAGGAGGAGATATGAGAGACATTATAGTCGAGGGAGACGTTCCCCATGCCCCTATTGCAGAGATACATGCTCACGGAGATTGACAAAGAGGCGCTTGGTGCCATGAGACTTGACTATGTATGCTTCATACCCGAGGTTCGGGCGAACTACGAATTGCTGACAGCTATAGTGGAGAGATTTCATAGCGAGGATGGGACTTTCCACCTCCCTACTGGCGAGATGACCATCACCCTCGAGGATGTTTATCAGATTCTACACCTACCCATTGATGGCGAGCTTGTGGAGTACAACCCACAGAGAGGTGTGGGACTCACCGAGTGTAGGCAAGTATTTGATGATCCGGAGTTGGTAGGACAAGTCATCCCATGGCACAATATTTATGAATGTTATGACTACTTCCCTGGGATTGTGGCAGGATTGATCAGAGGCGCTGTGTGCCCCGACATGAGATTGCATGGATTCCCCATTGGATGGAGTAGGATCATGGAGAGGATGGTGACAGAGGGCACCCAATACACGTGGGGTGTCTGTGTACTGGCTCATTTGTATCACGACATGCACCAGGTAGTATACCACCGGAGTACGAGCCTTTCAGTCGGGGTGTCACTATTACAGTTTTGGCTATGGGAGCACATAGCGATCACGAGACCGATTTGTGTTTTTGCTAGACAGAGAGGGGAGCCATACAGCTATGGCTACGCAGGGGTGATTTCCCAGCATGGGCTGGGGAAGTTGGAGTACTGGAGGCATGCTTTGGATGGGGTAGATGTGGTCGTCTGGCGACCATATTTGGATTGCGAGCCATGGGATGATGAGGCAGATGAGTTACCATACTGCTTTTAGACGAGATGGCTGATAGGATGGACCTGCCACATACTAGAGAGACAGATGATAGACAGGGTACAGAGACAGTTCGGTAGGAGGTAGGGCATGCTATAGGGGTAAGCTTACTTTGCATGAACACATGTGGAGAGGGTCAAATGGAGGCCGATGGCATCCAATGAGGAGGCCCTAGCAGAGTTTCGGCAGACACCCTATGTCTCCTAGGATATGAGGATGCAGATAGCAGATGCAGGGATGACGTAGGAGTACGAGGACTGGATTACTGCAAACCCCTTTCTGAGATATTCAGGGCCTGGGATGTTGGTGCCTCGCATAGATGAGGCAGAGTCAGATGAGGAGGGCTAGGTTGGTTGGAGGAGGAGGGGTAGAGGTAGAGGGAGAGGAGATGATGATGATGGAAGCTGATCTAGACAGAGGTAGAGTTGAGGAGGGGCCAGAGGTCACACAACAGGTACCCCCAGAGGTACCGCAGGTACAGCGAGGATAGATGCCACCACCCCAGCAGGTGGCACAGTAGGAGATGCCCCAGCCATAGGAGTTGGGACAGGTAGAGGTAGCACAAGAGCTAGTGTAGCCAGATGCGCATGAGAGGGCCATAGCTAGCCTGAGAGGATAGGTGAGAGAGCTATGGGCACAGCTCAAGAGTGCGAATGCCCGACGGGAGACTGATGTAGCGGTGATTGCAGGGTTGACCCGAGAGAGGGACATGGCAGATGCACAGGTACAAGTTATCTGTGTAGAGTGGGATACCACAGTAGCAGCCCTAGGGACTGATGCAGTGAGTACCTTCTTGGCTGGACAGGTGCACCAGACACAGGCACAGCTTGCCCAGGCACAGATGTAATTAGCACAGGTGCAGGGGGAGCTTGCTAGAGCACAGGCGCAGGCACAGTAATATCGAGGGTTGTATCATGGAGCGGTGCCAGCGAGCTAGAGGGCTTCGAGCTTTAGGATCCAGTCTATAGCCTCCCAGAGAGCAAGTCCATCGAGGTTAGGGGCCTCTATGGTGGGTCCACAGCAGTCAGGGGTTGGCAAAGGGGGAGATACTGTTGGCAGCGGTGGTCCACTACAGGGATAGACTTGTACCACACTTGCATTTTTTAGACATGTATCACCATCCATTGGGATGTATTTTTGTAGATGACATTGATTCAATGATAGATTACTATGATATTGTACATTTGGACTCATTTTATGATATGTATATGATGATGCAGCTATGTGACTTGCTTTATATGTTATGAGTTTATGATTCTTTTCGATTTATATGATGTGATGCATATGTAGACTTAGATGTTTTATCTGATGCTATATGAGATGTTATCTAGATGCCACTTTTTGATATGATGCTATGTGATGTCTATATGATCTAATGCCTTTGGAATTCATTTGATGTGTCTGTAATGTATGTGAATGCAAAATGACATCTATATGATTATGCAATTGTATGTAATGCTCTTAGCTATGTTTTTGATTTTTGACTCTATATGATGATTGGATATGGATGAACTAATGCACTGTATGATGTATGCAACTGATTTAATCATGTAAATGACTATCTCATGTGATATAATGTATGTGAATTCATTTGATGTGTCTGTAATGTATGTGAATGCAAAATGACATCTATATGATTATGCAATTATATGTAATGCTCTTAGCTATGTTTTTGATTTTTAACACTATATGATGATTGGATATGGATGAACTAATGCACTGTATGATGTATGCAACTGATTTAATCATGTAAATGACTATCTCATGTGATATGATATGCAGCTATATGCTATGTTTTTGTGATGTCCAAATGTATGCTATCGACATAGAAATGACAGGATGATAGATAGAAGATTGATTGATAGAAGAATGACTCGATAGAAAGATTCACAAACTTCACTTTGTATTGTTACTTTGCCTTGTTTGGATCTTTTATTGCATGGGATATGGGTGTATGGATGTGTAAAGGGATGGATTGAGTTTGACATCTTGACGGTGCAACTAGTTTGGAGTGCTTTATTTCATCATTGGAAATTTTTTTTTGTTTTTTTCTGAAATGTCATAAGTTAACACAAGCATCTAGGTATAATTGAACCGAGATGACCTGAGCATTGGTTACATGGATTTGGCTTTAGCAAGTTAATACAAGCATCTAGTCAAAATTGAATCTAGATGACCTGAGTATCTCTTGCGTGTCAACAAACAAGGATTGCCCCCGTTCATGTTAGACCTTTGATGTCCTCGATGATCTTTTGCCGATCATGTCTTTAGACAAGTCTTCACATTACTAAAGATTAATCCACAAACAATAAACAAAGAAAAGAATCATGCCCCCATCATAGCATCTCTAGATTTTGGCATCCTTGAGTAGCATAGAAAGGCATGATAGCAGAAATCAAGACTATAATTTTTAACCTAACCAACACAAATCATTCTTGCATTAAGGTGTGTTTGTTTCTTGCCATAATTTGAGTAGAATCATTTCGAAGACCTTAGGTGTTATTCTACTTTGCCTTGGATAGGTTAAGTGCCTTGTGTCAAATTTTCTGCTTTGGAGAGCGGCATTGCTTGCGCTTGCTTGCTTGGTGAGAAGGTTTCACAATCCTTATTGGGGAGACGGACCCTAAGGGACTAACCAAGTGCCTTGGGGGCTCATTGCTAAATGGCCTTGCCTACATGATGACGTAGAGGCAACGTAGTTCAAGGTAAACCCTAATGGACCATGGATGGACTAGAAGAAAGATGACAAAAAATGGGATGGATGGGACCGTGGGAGCCTCAGGGGAGCATGGGAATATGGCCTTGCCTACGTGACGACGTAGAGGCAACGTAGTTCATGGATTTGGACCATGGAAAACCGATGAGAGACACTATGCTAGGCCTATGCGATGGATACGGTATGGGACAAAACCTTGGTTGACAAGGCTGACAAAGAGATAGAGTAGCAAGCCATGATAGGTAACTGTCAGGAGTTTATTATGGGACATATATGGGTCAAATGGGACACAAGGAAGAATGGACTCAAGATGATTGGTTTCCCAAAGATGGAGAAGGCGGTTTATCACAAGTAACGCCTATTTACCAGGTTTTCATCGCTTGCTTTTATTTGCACAAGAAGCTAGAAAGTAAACATGACGCCTGTTTGCCACGTTTTCATCATGATACCTATCCAAGGCACCTGTTTGCCAGGTTTTCACCAAAGGATGATTTTTTTGTACTTTTCTAATTTTTTTTAATTCTTTTTTCATTTTTGATTTTTTTTATTTGTATTTTGTGCCCCCCTTGCATTTGGGTTCTCCTAGGTGTAAAACCAGTGAAGATGCATGCTGTTGATTGGGTCATCGAATAGTTCACCCTCTGATGTTGCCAACTGATATGCCCCTGACCCGTAAGCAGCTACAATCACATAGGGCCCAAGCCAGTTGGGTTCAAACTTGCCGTTCTTTTCTTTATCTTGTTGGTTGCGAGGATTCTCCTTAAGAACGAGATCACCAACCTTAAAGATTCTTGGGTGAACTCTGTGGTTATAGCTTCTTGACATCATTTGTTGATATGCTTTGAGACAATCAAAGGCTTTTTGTCTCCTTTCTTTTAGCAACTTGAGTCCTTGCAACGTAGAGACTCTGTACTCTTCATCTAATATGAGACCTTTTAGCAACGCCCTGAGGGAGGGTAATTTGACTTCAATGGGGAGGATGGCTTCTAAGCCATAGACAAGGGCGTAGGGTGTAGCACCTATGGGAGTGTGTATACTGGTTCTGTAGGCCCACAGAGTGGGATTGAGTTGGATATGCCAATCACGGCCAGCATCGTTGACTGTCTTCTCTAGAATTTTTAATATGGTCTTGTTGGATGCTTCAGCTTGACCGTTACCTTGGGGGTAGTATGGGGTGGAGAAATGGTGTTGGATTTTGAAACATTCACAGAGTTCTTGGAAATCCACATTTTTGAATGGTCTTCCATTATCCGTGATAATGGATGAAGGAATGCCATATCTACAGATAATGTAATTCAGGATGAATGAGGAAATTTGCTTACCTGTGATGGTGGTGAGGGGAACGACTTCAATCCACTTTATGAAATACTCAGTGGTAGTTATGATGAATTCGCGGCCATTGGATGAGGGTGGATGGATCTTTCCCACAAGGTCAAGCCCCCATTGGCAAAAGGGCCAAGGTGTCGTTAAAGGTCTTAACTCTTGAGCTGGTGCATGTATCAGGTTCCCATGTATTTGGGACTACTTACACTTCTTGACAAACTGATATGAATCCATTTCCATGTTTGGCCAGTAATAACCCAAGCGCATGAGTTTCTTGGCTAAGGAAGGACCGCTAGAGTGTGTTCCGCAAATCCCTTCGTGTATGTCTTACAAGGCAGTTATGGATTCTTCTTGTTCTAAACAATGGAGCAAAGTACCATCGAGACCACGTCAGTATAGGGTAGCGGCTATGATGGTGTAGTGAGAGGTTTGTCATATAAAAGTTCATCTTTGGTTAGAAGATAGGTCAAGTGGAAGGATGTTGTCCTTGAGGTAAGTGTAAATCTTACCGTACCAAGGTGAATCAGATCCGACTAGAAGGCATATGGAATGGGTCTCCAAAAGATCATAAGCTGGTTGCCAGATAGTTTCCACTAAGAACTCATACCGTGACTCATTTTCAGGTATTTCTAGAAGTTTTTGCAAGTATGGGCCTAATTGGTGTTGTCATTGATGTCAGCATACTCATATTGCATTAATGAGAAGGATTAGATGAGCTGTGTGCTGAGGATATTGAGAAAATAAGTCTCAATCAGGAACAGTGAAGAACAGTGATGACAAGAAGGTAAAAGTCCTCAATAGGTTGAGGGTTAGAGGATGTGGTTTAAAGGGTTTGTAGATATAAGTCTTGAGATGCTCCAGTCAAGATTTCAAAGGTCCGGATGAAGATCTGAAGAAGTTATGGTCGCTTAAGTAGAACTGGTTCTAGCAGGTGTTTAGAGGTGACAGAGTGCCATAGATAGGTCTGGTGAGATCCAGTATTTCATTATCCCATTCTATGGATCTGAGGGAGTGTTGAGGACATCCCTGTGAAGTATCAACTAGATTAGTTCGTGGGTTGAAGGTCCGGAAGAGCCTATTCATTTGTGACAGTGATGACAGACTGTGTTTTTGTAGCTCCAGATGAAGGAGAGAAGAATTCCAGTAGGATGATGAAGTGCGGATGTTTTTAGTGGTTCAGGGAAGGTTATGATGATCGTTGGATCATGTCCAGTTAATGTTGGTGGTCCGCATTGAAGTTAGAGTTTGCATTTGAAGAATAACCATAGATATTGGTGTTCTTCTTGAGACTAGTCGACCGGATGTATTACACGTCTTGCGGATGTTCTTGTAGGTGTTTGCCGACTTAGATGATTGTTCTTAAGTTGATGCCTTGTATAAATAAGGGATTGTGAATTCATTTTGAAGTGTCTTGCGGTGATGAGTGTGTGGTAGCAAAGAGAAGTGCGAAAGGCAGAGCAGAAGTATTAGGCTTAAATGGAACTAATTCAAGCATGCTGAAGATGCTATTCTCCAGTTCATAAAGGTGATACTTATTCCTTTGTAGACAATGTGTCTCTTGTAGGCAGTGAGCCCTAATTGGCATGTGCCATTTTGTTCTTTCTATTCTTCTAACAGAGAATACATTCTTGGGTTAATCACCCCATGGTTTTTCCCTTAACCAGGTTTTCCACGTCAAAATCTTGGTGTCATATGTGTTGATATGTTTCTGCTTTTGATTTGAATGCATTATAGTTCATGATTAATATTATGCTAATCATTAAAGAAGATTCAAGTGTTTAAAAGGAGAAAGTTTCGTACAACTGATTCACCCCCCCTCTCAGATGTATGCCCTAAGTCTAACAATTGGTATCAGAGCTAAGTTCCTCTAAAAGGAACTTAACCGCTTGAGGAGATCCAGGACGTCATCATACAAGAAGGATAGTCCGAAGTTTGATGGAAACAACTTTTCTCTTTGGAAAGGTTGCATGAAATGTCACTTGCAATGTATGGGAAAGGCATACTGGTCCATGGTCACAAAAGCGTATGTACCTCCACATGGTGGTCCGACAACCCTAAATGAAATCACAGATGCTGAAAACAATCTGCGGACCAAAGAGGCTCTTCTAAGCGCATTAACTGACTCAGAGCTCTCAAATGTTATTGACCTACCAACTGCCTATGAGATCTGGATTAAACTAGAACTTTTGCATGAAGGAGATGAGTATGTTAAATGTGCAAGGTTACAGAGTCTAAAAGGGAAATTTGCAAAACTGAAGATGAGAGATGATGAAAATATTACCACTTTTATGCCAAGAGTGAATGAGCTGGTTTGTGGAATTAGAAATTTTGGTGGAGTCTTGGATGAAAATGAGATTGTTGGTAAGATTCTCAGATCCCTTCCTGCCTCTTACAAAATCAAGGTTGCTGCCATTGATGAATTCAGAGCCCATACAATTGTCACAAGAGACCAATTGGCTGGCAAACTAGCTACTTTTGAAATGACCAAATTTGGAGATGATCCCCCCAAAACTAAATCTGCATTCAAAGTTAGTGCCTCTGTGAAAGGTAAACAAGGATTTAATCTGGGAGATAACTCATCAAGGAATTTGTCATGGTATGGAAAAGAAAGAATAGACCTGGAAGAAGAAGTAGAAACTGCTCAACTTGAAGCCCTCATTGCAAAGAGACTGCCAAGAGGATCCGATAAGTATGAAGGAAAATTGCCATTTAAGTGTTTTAACTGCAAGAAGATTGTTCATTTTGCCTCAAAATGTCTGAAAAGATTTTTAAAGCCAAATCCTAACAGTTCAAGGTTCCAAAAGAATTGTTACTATGTTCATGAAGAAGATGATAATGAAGGAGTAACAGATGATGAATCAGAGACAGGAAACAAATCTGGAAGTGAATGGGTGTTTATTGCCATCAAGGAAGAAGAACCAATATCCTCTGTATCTATCAATCATAAAGTTGTAGAAAGAGCTCTGGCTGCCCAAGTTGAAGAAAAGAATGATTGGTTCATTGACAGTGGTTGCTCTCACCACGATAGGTGACAAGAATAAGTTCATAGATTTGGAAATGTATGAAGGAGGAGTGGTGAAGTTTGGTGATAATTCTGCTAGTAGAATTAGAGGAAGAGGAACTATTTCTTTTAATGGAAGAAACAAAACTGGTAATGTACTGTATGTTGAAGGTTTGAAGCACAATCTTCTCAGTGTTGGACAGTTGGTGGATAAAGGCTATGATCTCCGATTCAAGGATGGAAAATGCAAAATCTTTGAAAGATCTGGAAAAGAGATTGCATCCGGTACTCAAACTAAAGGTAATATCTTCCACTTGGTTGGTACTGGTAAAAGCTGCTTATTTGTTCAAGTTGATCAGAGTTGGTTATGGCATAGAAGGATGTGTCATGTGAATTTTGATAATATCATCAAGATAAGCAATACTTAGGCTGTAAGAGATCTTCCAAAATTGGTGAAACCTACTAATAGCTTGTACAAGGAATGTCAGTTGGGTAAGATGAGCAGAGTCACATTCAAAAGCAAGGAACGGTCTTCTACCGGACTATTGGACTTAGTTCACACTGATCTTTGTGGTCCGGTAAGAACCAGAACTATTCAAGGTGATAGATACTTCATGCTGCTAATAGATGACTATTCCCGAATGATGTGGGTAACCTTTCTAAAGGAGAAATCAGAAGCTCTTGAGAAATTCAAAATATTCAAGGCTATGGTAGAGAATGAAACAGGAATAAAGTTGAAATGTCTAAGGTCTGATAGAGGTGGAGAATTCACATCTGGTGAGTTCATAGAATTCTGTGAGAAACATGGAATTAAGAGATAGTTGTCTGCTCCGAGGACTCCATAGCAGAATGGAGTAGTGGAGAGAAAGAACCGGACCATCTAGGAAGCATCTAAGACTATGATGATGGAAGCAAATGTTCCTTAGATCTATTGGAGAGAAGCTATTAGCACTGCAGTCTATACTCTTAATCGAGTTCGAATCAGAAGCAATACTGGTAAGACCCCTTATGAACTCTGGTTTGGCATTACTCCTACTGTAAGATATTTTAGAGTCTTTGGTAGCAAGTGTTACATCAAAAGAGATGAAGATTTAGGCAAGTTTGATGCTAGAAGTGATGAAGGAATATTCTTGGGTTACTCTACTCAAAGAAAAGCATACCGGTGTTATAACAAGAGACTAAGAAAGATGATAGAAAGTACAAATGTGAAGGTTGATGAGGGAATAGAGAAATCCTCAAGGTTTTATGAGTATGATGAAGATGATCAAAATGGTGTTCTGGTTCAAGGAGCTCAATCCTCTCCTAAAAGTCAGATTCAAACTGATCTGATAAATCAGGAAGAAGAGATAGGTCTGAATGAGCCTGATCAAGAAGTAGAAGTGCAAGAAACTCCCAAAGTTCCAAGGTATGTAAGACTGAACCACTCTGAAGATCAGATCATAGGTGACAAAAGCAAAGGTGTGCAAACTAGAAGAAAAATTGCTCAAAATTTAGATGAATATTGTCTGATTTCAAAGATTGAACCTAAGACAATAAATGAAGCCTGCAATGATGAAAATTGGACCAAAGCAATGGAGGAAGAGTTGATGCAAATTGAGAAAAATCACACTTGGGATCTTGTTCCCAGACCTAGAAACAAGAATGTGATTGGAACCAAATGGGTCTTCTGGAACAAACTAAATGAAGTTGGTGAAGTAATCAAAAATAAAGCCAGATTGGTCTGCAAAGGCTACTCTCAAATAGAAGGAATTGATTTTGAAGAAACCTTTGCTCCGGTGGCAAGAATTGAAGTAGTCAGATTATTTCTTGCATTTGCTGCCTTCAAAGATTTCAAGGTGTATCAGATGGATGTCAAATCTCCTTTCCTGAATGGTGACTTAGAAGAAGTGTACATTGAACAATTGGATGGATTTCAGTTATCTGAGCATGGTGATATGGTCTGCAAATTAAAGAAGGCACTGTATGGTCTAAAGCAAGCCCCAAGAGCATGGTATGAAAGACTGGACAAACATCTTTTGAAGATTGGTTTCAACAAAGGTACTGCTGATAGTAACCTGTAGACACCAAAAATTGGACTGCTCTGCAAACCAATTTTCCGTATCTTGCACTAATCCATTCTCCCCATCTAGATGTCCCTTGTGATCAATTAATTCACCTAAATATCCATTTAACCTTACAACCCTATCCTATCAATTAAATGAATATTCATAATATTCATTTAAATGATTTATCCATTTCCCTAATCCCTGATTAATTAGATAAATCCTGATTATCTAACTAACCTAGACTTAAGTTAATTTAACCCACTTTCCCACATTCTCCAAATAAAGAAATGGGAATAAATCCACCTAAAATCCCACATTGTAATAAATAAATATTTTTCCCATACCTATGCCTCTATTTCCCTCCAAATGAATTTTTAATTCATTTGGATTTCCCTCCATAACTTATTTAATAATTTCCTCTTCCCCAAAATGAATAAAAGAATCACTTTTATTCATGGCCATGCATTTTGATAGATTAAATCTGAGCCCTCCATATCATCTCCATCCTCCACCATTGATCTTTCCAATCAATCTCCACCCTTGGATCAAAAATCCCTCCAAAACTCTATAAATAGAGCCTCTCCCAAACCATTTAGGAAGCCAAGTCTATGCATCAGACCTCTACTCAAATCAATCTTCAATATCCTCATCTCATCAAACCTCTGCCAAAATCATTTTGGTCCTCCCCTATCTCCATCCAAATCAGGCATCAAGCCATTTATCTCCCATTTACATTGTGTTGTAGGCATTGAGCAATCCACATTCTTCACATTTAGTCATTCTAATCACGGGAACAATCTGAGGAGCTACATGGCACATCTCCTTCCCACATGGATTTGTGAGGTCTTATGAAGGTATAATCATGTTGTTTATGCATTAGATTAGTTTCTACTTTCATTCAAATTTCACTTATTACATTGGCACGCCTGGTCTCGAATTTACTCATCATTTTGTGAAGGTTTCCTGTTAAAATCTTCGTTTTTCTAACAAATTCAATGAAGTTTTGGTGAGGAAGTGTTGCAGGTTGCATCCTACGCAAAAATAGACATCATTTCTGTGCTCAAGACGTCGATTCCATGAATTTTGACTATAAACTTCGATATATTTTTTGAAAATTTTTTGAAAATTTTTTAGGGGCCATAGGCCGTACCGTATGGATCCCATGACCCCTTGGGTATTCACCTCTAGTTTCTTGTCGCATTTTAACATCTGTTATGAAGCTTTTGTCTTGCAGGTAACATTGTTTGTTTTGCAGGTTTTAGGGTAAGAAAACCGCCGGTTTGTGCTCGCCGTTTGTGTTAACCTCCTGCTAACCACCTCCAAACATCTCCGCCCACGACTGCAAAACTCTCCACCTTCCCTCCGATGGACCTCCCTCTCCCATCTGCTCCCGCAACCCCTATACTATCCTGTCACCCATCCTCCACCTCGCCCTTCTCCCCGCAGAGCCACCCGAACACCTCCACCAACACCCCCTCTGCCGACCACTTCCCGCCTCCCGCGCCCAACTCCCATCACCCACCATTCCACCGGACTCCGCCTCCCCCAACTCCTCTACCTCCACCTCTGGTCCAACTCTCCTCCATGGACCTTCCCATGTACCATTCTCCCTACGACCATCCCATAGCCCTCAACCCTAACCTAACTATCCCCTGCCCCTCCCTTAGCTTTTAGGGTTCAACAAAAGCCTAGGGTCTTTTTTTCCTTTTTTATTTTTTCTCTACTTTGCCCCTGGTCATATTATAGACCAGGGGCCCAATCTAACTTTCACCACAGTTAACAAACCATCAAAAAAAACCACTGGGAGGAGAAAATTTTCACATGTGACTAGCAGAGACATAACTGCCAGCATTTTTTTTGTTAAAAGTCAAGCCAACCTCTAGTGCCTCCCATATACCATAGGAGGCTGATTTTTTCAAACTTTCATAACTTTCGCATACGGAGGCGAAATCACACAAACAAGGACTCGTCGGAAAGAGGACTCTAAGAACTTCATAGTTGTGAGGTTTTTAGTAGGTGACTATACATTTTTCCAGCCTATTTCATTAGTCAAATTCAAACTTGCATTTAAACTTCAAACCCTCATATCTTTTGCAATTTTGATCAGTTTTCAGCAAAAAAAATTTTCAAATTGCATAGAATTTCACATAGAATCTGTTTAGGCACTTATTTTTCTTGTATTAATTCATCTTTCATCAAATTTTGTCAGATTATTGATTTTTGCATTACAATCCTCTTGGACGTCTACTTGCTCTGGTTTTTAGTTTTGTGACTTGCAGGTGATCATTTGGGACTGGATAGTCTACTTGCTATATTTTAATTTGTCACCTTTACAGTCTTAAAGGTAGTGTCATAAGTTTACTTAATGCCATTTTTTTTCTAAGTCAGGTTGTTCTACCTGCAGTGGCGTTTTCACATACCTTCTTTAATCATCCTTTTGCAAGATACTAACAAGTTTTTTGCAGGGTTCTTTTAGTTTTGCTTACACAACATCATTTCATGTGGGACTTAAAATGAACCTTTTCTTTGGCATCCTAGTTAGACAACACTTCAATTTGGTATTATAAAATTGAACAAAACAAACCAAGCAAACGTCTTTGTGTGTGTGTGTGTCAAACACTTTAAATTTTAGTGCTCTAAAATTTACCCTTTGGTGTGCCAACAAACAAATCAAACACTTCAATTTTGGGCTTTAAAATGAACCACAAATTTGCATACAACATCTTGGTTAAAATGAACAACAACTTGCATCTCTCACGCATATATCCAAGAAAATCATCTCAATTGTTTGAAGTGTCTTGTGCTCTTTTTGTTTGTAGCATGACAGAGCATATTCTCTTCCCTCACACTATTTTGGTGACCTTGGGAATCAAAAGCTCATCACAAAACTTGCAAAAATCACACCCCATTTAAATCCAAAAGATCTAAAATGCACCATGCTTAGTGTGATACAATCATTTAGAATACGTATGCTCTCCCCTCGCACCTTTGGGTGAACTTGGGGATCAAAAGTATTTTTATGATTGTATTTCTTTTGTAATCCTTAGAGGGCCTGTCACCCCGCTTTGAAAGGTGGGAACGACCCAAGCGACATCAAGCTAAAGCCAAGCTCTTCCAAGCCGCTATATAAAATAAGGCATTTGGGACGAAAGTCTCAAGTGACAGGTGTTGTTGTGTTATACCGACAGCCAACCTCCCCCAAAACCCTCCAAGGCGCAACCCTTAGAGGCTGAGAGACTCCATAACGGAGAGTAGCACTGCCGCACGTATAACCACTTGAACGGATGCCCTTACTACGAACCATTGTTTTAGCAAGCCAAAATCCTTCTATTTGTTGACGCAGAGGGCAAAACCCTTGAAGCGGCCCTAATTCATGCGGTTCTTAGCTGAGGTAGCAGGGACAATCTAAAGGTTTGGTGAGGGACAAGCCTTATAAGAAACCCAGATCTTGGAATGCGTGAGAAGCGTGTGCAATTGTAAGGAGGAGCCGGTGCTACCAAGATCCTAGAGCTACCCGCTTTGAATAGGCACAGCTATGGGATTCAACAAATACTGTCACATTCTCGCCTTAGGTTGTGAAAAGTGCTTGTTCAAACAAAATCATACGTCTTTTCACAAAACAACAAAATCTTGCTTGTTATGCATTAATGTGCTTGATTGTGTGTTAAATGTGCTTTTATTATTCACAAACAACCTGCCAAGAGACATTAAAAATAGGTTGACCAAGTTCCCAGCAAACAAATCCAAAAATTTGCCATCCAAAGATCTGTCTACCTTATTTTAGCGCCATCTCTGTCTAATTGTGGCGCCATTTCACCCGTGGGTTGGCGCTATTCTTAGATTGATCTGCCTAAAACAAAGACCCATTTAGTTGTTATCTACACCACCTGTTCTATCATAATCCGTATCCATCTCACATAAATCTGACAAGTCCACCCATTTTCTTCCAAAATTTTCCAAAATCTCACCTTCCCTTTGACCTTAGAGGATCAATCACCACTATTGTTGGACCTCTTTTGATACATCATCGTTAGCCAAAATCCATATTCATTCATCCCCTTTCAAATCTTTTTTTTGCATATCTCCTTGGACCAAAGCAAATCATTTCAAAAAATCCAAAAATCCAAATCAAAACACATCATCAAACAATAACTAGTCCTCCTTTTGAGCCAAAATTTGATCTAGATCTCATCATTAACATCACATTTTCCTTGAAAAGTCATTAGTCTACCTTTAAAGAAAAACAAATCCCCTCTTTGCGTAAGGTCATTTATCTACCCCAAACAAAGAAAAACATCCCTTTGTGCCAACTCAAAATCTAGATCTTATCTAAAAGCTCACTTTGTGAAACATCAAGAACATCATCCTAGTCATTCCAATCAATATCAAAACATCAAATTCAAAATCCCTTTTTCATCATCCATCTTTGGTCCAAAATTTGTGCAAAAAAGAAAAAAATCAATATCATCCATTCATATCAGATAAAGCCTTTGGAAAGACATATCGATCTTCACCACATTCTCTTTTCTACTCCCCATCCATCTTTAGGTCCAACAAAATCAATCCAATTCTCTAAGGTCTCCATACCCATCTCATCCTACATCTAGAAATCAACCCCATATGCGTATGCCCACCACGAGATCACAACATAAAAAGAATCAAGAAATGGCGGAACATTGGCAATTTGGCATGCCTAACACCGATAGCTACAACAGACCCATCAATCTAAATCCACCTACATATTCCTACATCCCCCCATATGGTCCTAATGAGAATCCCTTCAGTTACTTACGACAAACACAACCATCACCCCACCACCACCAACAACACAAAACATCCCTGCTATGTCCCACAATGATCTAGAGGTCTTGAGCTTTACGCAAGATGCTGATAACATGGACCTACTAGATAAAATCTTGAGATCAGACCCAAATCGATATCTTGATTATCTCCTCAAGATTGGGGCCCAACTTCCCCCCATCACGACGTCCTCGCAACCATCCATCTCTACAATCACTCCTACCCTATCAAATACCCAAGCATCTACCTCACATACTCAACCTACTGCCTCTCAAACATCAACACCTACCGTATCCACCACTCCCACAAGCTCAACCATGACAACATCTACCATTTCCACAAATCCCACCACTCCTACCATTTCCCAACCTATTATCACATCCACTACCACTACTACCACAAACTCTTCCATCCCACAAATCACCCTAAGCGTACAAGGGAACACCACATAGGTAAGTACCTCCACAACTGTGCCTCCACCCAATCCCCAAACCATAGCATACCTACGACAACTATTCTCACAACCACCTCATGATACATCCAACCAATCCAACGTCCACCTACCCAACGCCAATACATCCAACATCACGTACCCCCATAATCCTATAAATCAACACAATCCCAATCCCCAAATACCACCACATGTTCTCCAACAACTCTATGTGCACCAACAACAGCAGGCACCAATCCATCCAAACCCCAACCTGCAACACCAACATCTCAATCAAACCAATCTCCAACATCAAATCCCACCCCACCTCCAATATCTCACCAATCAACAACCCTACACATTCCAACCGCAACAACCACAGGATTTCAACACCGTCCTACAAGGCTTAATCCAAAAGGTGGATGACCTACAAAATGGGGGCAAACGCAAATACTATTCTTTTGAGGATATTTGCCCCTACCTGTTTGACCGCACATTGTACATGCCTCCTTTCCCCAAAAACTTTGAAACGCCAAAATTCGACAAATACAAGGGAAAGGGAGACCCTAGGGACCACCTTAGGGAGTTCTACATAGCTTGCCTAGAAGTCTCTAACAATGACACATATCTTATGAGACTCTTCCCAACAAGCCTTGGCGGACAAGCTGCTGAGTGGTTCGCCCATCTTCCACCTGGCATTCAAATATTCCTTGAGCTCAAAGAGAAGTTTCTAAATCACTTCTCTTACAACTCTGAACATGAGGTGTCTATGACAGACCTCTGCAACACCAAACAAAAGAATGGCGAAGCTTTCGCCTCTTTCTTACAATGGTGGAGGGGCTTGGCAAGCAAACTCCCATGGCATATTCCTAAGAAACAACTTGTCACCATGTTTGTGGCCAATCTCAATCAGGAACTAGGGTTTCAATTACAAATTCTTTACACATCCACCTTTGAAGAAGTTATTGACAAAGGCACGACTATCGAACGAGCCCTCATTGCCAAGGGCTCTATCAAACTATACGACCATAAATCCAACAACAACAATCACAACAACAACAACTACAAGACCAACCACAACACCCCCAATACCAACAACAATACCAACACGCAATCCAATGATAAATCATGCTATTGGGGGAAGAACAAAAATAATCTGAACGACGGTGTCACGGATGTGAAAGCCGTCCAACATGTCCAAAACCAAACACCTGCACACACGTATGCAGCAAACGCAAATAACCCAAGAGGACCAAATAAACCACGCAAACCTCGTAGAAATTTCACACCATTAGCAAAACCCATCGAGGATGTCCTCGATAGATGTCTCAAACAAGGAGCAATCACACTCCCACCTGTTCGACCATGTCAAGACAATGAACTCAAAGAAGCATGGTATAATGAAAATGACTATTGCGAATACCACCGCGTGGCGGGCCATAAAACAGTTGATTGTATGCAACTAAAACATTGCATCCAAGACCTCATAGACCAAAATCTCGTCAGCCTCGAGCAAAGTGCCCAACCATCACCAAACGCTAACCTTGGAGCTTACAAGGATCCTTTTGTTAGACCTAGGGCACACAACTGAGAGGGGGGGTGAATCAGTTGTGCAAAGACTTGCTTCTATTTTGAACACTTGATTCCTCTTTATTAGTTAATAGCATATCAGTTAATCATTCATGAAAGCATAATGCATAAACTCAAGAGCAGATAATCATCAACACATTGGACACCAAGATTTTGACATGGAAAACCCGGTTAAGGGAAAAACCACGGGGTGATTAACCCAAGGATTATTCTCTGTTAGAAGAATAAGAAAAATGAATGGCACATGCCAATTAGGGCTCACTACCCGAGCACACTTCTCACAAAGAGGCACACTGCCTACAAGAGACACACTGTCTACAAAGTGATAAGAATCACAAACTTGAACTGGAGATTGACATCTTTACCATGTCTGGATTAGTTCCATTTAAGCCCGAGATACTTCTGCTCTGCCCTTCGCTCTTTCGCTATACCACTCTCATCCGCTGCTCAGCACACTTTGAAATGAACTCACAAACCTTTATTTATACAAGACATCAACTTAGGAACAATCATCTAAGTCAGAAATCAGCCATAAGGACATCCGCAAGATGATTAATACATCCGGTCGGCCATCACAAGAACATTCACAAGATGAACAACTCATCCAGTCAGCTAGTCGGAGCAAGAACTTCATCTGGAAGAATATCTTCAATTTTGGGCTCTCCCATCAATGCAGATTGACAACATAACCTCAACATGATCCAAGAACCTTCACAAGCTTGCCTGATTAGCCAGGTACATCCGCACTTCCTCTACTCACTGGAATCTCTTCTCCTCTTCATCTGGAACTTCAAGAACATAGTCTGTCACCACTGTCATACTGAAGAAGGTGCTTCCAGACCTCCAAACTTTGTACAAACTGAGATGACACATCACAAGGACATCCCAAACACTCCTTCCAATCTGCAGAGTCTGACAATGCTCCTCCGGATCTCACCGAACCTTTTTGTAACACTCTGTCACTCCAGAACAGCTCCTGGAACCAGTTCTACTTGATCGATCACAACTTTTTCATATCTTCATGTGGACCTCTGAAATCTTAACTAGATCATCTCAAGACTCATATCTACAAACCCTTTAATCTGCATCCTCTGATTCTCAACCTATTGAGTACATTTGCCTTCTTCTTATCATTGTTCTTCATTGTTCCTGATTGAGACTACTTTTCTTAATATGCTCAACACACAGCTCATCCAAACCTTCTTAACAATGCAATATGAGTATGTTGACATCAATGACAACACTGGTTAACCTCATACTTGTAATAATCTCCCCCTATGTCATTGATGGCAACAATCTCCCCCTTTGTCACAGCTCCCCCTATCAGCAACAACTCTTCACATGTCTTCTCTTCCTTTACTGCTCCCCCTTTGATCATCAACCACTTGTTTTTCACATGTCTTCTCTCCCCCTTTGACATCAATGGAAAAGGGCTCATACTTGCACTTGTAACATATCAGAATCATACCAACTGCTCCCCCTTAGTAGCAACTCCCCATCATCAATCCAGATCACAAGATGTGACTGTGATATCCACCGGACTGATGCACATCAGTGCATCCTAGTTCATCACTAGAGGGGCCATGACCCCTAACTTCTCCCGGAGATACTCAAAAGAGTCCTTGGGGAGAGGTTTAGTAAAAATATCTGCAATCTGATCCTTGGAGGGTACATACTCCAATCTGACTTCATCCTTGTTCACTTGTTCTCTCAGAAAGTGAAACTTGATAGATATGTGCTTGGTCTTAGAATGCAATACTGGATTCTTAGAAATATTAATTGCACTTGAATTATCACAGAAAATTGTGATAGGCTCCTTATATTCAACTTTAATGTCTCTTAGCATCTGCTTCATCCATAAGATTTTAGTGCAACTACCAGCTGCTGCAATGTATTCTGCTTCAGTTGTAGACAGAGATATTGCATCTTGTTTCTTGCTTAGCCAAGAAACCAATCTCTTTCCCAAAAAGAATGCTCCACCACTGGCGCTCTTCCGGTCATCCACATCTCCTGCCCAATCTGCATCTGTAAATGCATGAAGAGAGAAATTCAGATCTCTAGGATACCATAGACCATACTCAACTATTCCTTTCAAGTACCTAAAAATTCTTTTGATTGCCATAACATGAGATTCTCTAGGATCAGCCTAAAATCTTGCCACAAGACCAACAGCCTACATTATATCTGGTCTAGTCTGAGTGAGATACAACAATCCACCAATCATTGATCTATACTTTGTCTGATCTACCTTTGGAGAGTCATCATCTTTGCTCAACTTACATCCAATTGCCATAGGAGTGTTCATTGGCTTTGAATCTTCCATACCAAATTTCCTCAACAATTCTTTCACATATTTGGTCTGAGAAATGAAGATCCCTTTCTTTGTTTGAGTAATTTGCAGACCCAAGAAGAAATTCATTTCACCAAGCATAGACATTTCAAACTCACTTTTCATCTGATTTGCAAAAGTTTTGCACATACTATCTCTTCTTCCAAAAATGATATCATCCACAAACACTTCAACAATCAAAATGTTTTCATGATCAATTTTGAAATATAAGTTATTGTCAGCAGTACCTTTGTTGAATCCAATTTGCACAAGATGCTTATCCAACCTTTCATACCATGCTCTTGGGGCTTGCTTCAATCCATACAATGCTTTCTTCAACTTGCAGACCATATCATCATTATCAGACAATTGAAATCCATCCGGTTATTCAATGTATACTTCTTCTTCCAAATCACCATTTAGGAAAGCAAACTTGACATCCATCTGATATACCTTGAAGTCTTTGAAGGCAGCATATGCAAGAAATAATTTGACTGCTTCAATTCTTGCTACCGGAGCAAAGGTTTCTTCAAAATCAATTCCTTCTATTTGAGAGTAGCCTTTGCAGACCAATCTGGCTTTGTTTCTGATAACTTCACCAACCTCATTTAGTTTGTTCTGGAAGACCCATTTGGTTCCAATCACATTCTTGTTTCTAGGTCTGGGAACAAGATCCCAAGTGTGATTTTTCTCAATTTGCATCAACTCTTCTTCCATTGCTTTTGTCCAATTTTCATCATTGCATGCTTCATTTATTGTCTTAGGTTCAATCTTTGAAATCAAACAACATTCATCTGAATTTTGAGCAATTTTCCTCCTTGTTTGTACCGCTTTGCTTTTGTCACCTATGATCTGATCTTCAGAGTGATTTAAAGTTACATACCTTAGAACTTTGGGAGTCTCTTGCACTGCTATTTATTGATCAGGTTCATTTAGACAAACCTCTTCTTCCTGATTTACTGGATCAGTCTGAATCTGACTTTTAGGAAGGGATTGAGTTCCTTGAATCAGAGCACCATCCTGATCATCTTCATCATATTCATAAAACCTTGAGGGTTTCTCAATTCCTTCTTCAACCTTCACATTTGTACTTTCTATCATCTTTTTCAGTCTCTTATTGTAACACCGGTATGCTTTGCTTTGAGTGGAGTAACCCAAGAAAATTCCTTCATCGCTTCTAGCATCAAACTTTCCTAGATCTTCATCTCTTTTGATGTAACACTTGCTACTAAATACTCTAAAATATCTCACAGTAGGAGTTATACCAAACCAAAGTTCATAAGGAGTCTTACCAGTATTGTTTCTGATTTGAACTCGGTTAAGAGTGTAGACTGCAGTGCTGACAGCTTCTCTCCAAAACATCTAAGGAACATTTGCTATCATCATTATCCTGGAAGCTTCCTGGATGGTCTGGTTCTTTCTCTTAACTACTCCATTCTGCTGTGGAGTCATAGGAGCAGACAACTGTCTCTTTATGCCATGCTTCTCACAAAAGTCTATGAATTCACTGGATGTGAATTCACCACCTCTATCAGACCTTAGACACTTTAGTTTCAATCTAGTTTGATTCTCTACCATAGCTTTGAAGATTTTGAACTTCTCAAGGGCTTCTGATTTATATTTTAGGAAGGTAACCCACATCATCTGGAAATGGTCATCAATTAGCAACATGAAATATCTATCACCTTGCATACTCTTGATTCTTGTCAGACCACAGAGATCAGTATGTACTAATTCCAACAATCCAGTAGTGGACTGATCCTTGCTTTTGAAAGAGACTCTGCTCTGTTTACCTAGCTGACATTCTTTGCACAAACTATTTGTAGGTTTCACCAACTTTGGAAGATCTCTTACAGCCTGAATATTGCTTATCTTGATGATGTTATCAAAATTTACATGACACATCCTTCTATGCCATAGCCAACTCTGATCAACTTGAACAAACAGACAACTTTTATTTGAACCAACCAGATGGAAGATATTACCTTTAGTTTGAGTATTGGATGCAATCTCAGTTCTGGAGCTTGTAAAGATTCTGCATCTTCCATTCTTGAACCGGAGATCATAGCCTTTATCCATTAACTGACCAACACTGAGAAGATTGTGCTTCAATCCTTCAACATATAGTACATTACCGGTTTTGCTCTTTCCATCAAAAGAAATAGTTCCCCTACCTCTGATTCTGCCAGCAGAATTGTCACCAAACTTTATCATTCCTCCTTCATACTTTTCCAAATCTAAGAACTTGTTCTTGTCACCAGTCATATGGTGAGAGCATCCACTGTCAATAACCCAATCATCCTTTTCTTCAATTTGGGCAGCCAAAGCTCTTTCTACAACCTTATGATTGACAAATTCAGAGGATATTGAATCTTCTTCCTTGATGGCAATAAACACCCATTCATTTCTAGATTTGCTTCCTATTTCTGATTCATCATCTGTTACTCCTTCATTGTCATCTTCTTCATGAACATAATAGCAGTTCTTTTGAAACCTTTGTCTATTGGTATTAGACCTTGTAGATCTTTCCAGACATCTTGAAGCAAAATGACCAATCTTATTGCAGTTGAAGCACTTAAAGGGTAGTTTTCCTTCATACTTACCGGATCCTCTTGGCAGTCTTTTTGCAATGAGGGCTTCAAGTTGAGTTGTTTCTACTTCTTCCTCTTCCATATCTTTCCTTGAAGAGTTCTCTCCCGGATCAAATCTTTGTTTGCCTTTCACATAGGCACGGGCTTTGAATGCAGATTCAGTCTTGGGGGATCATCTCCAAACTTAGTCATTTCAAATGCAGCTAGTTTGCCAACCAGTTGCTCTCTTGTGATAGTTGTATGGGCTCTAAATTCATTAATGGTAGCAACCTTGATTTTGTAGGCAGCAGGAAGGGATCTGAGAATTTTGCAAACAATTTCATTTTCATCCAGAACTCCACCACCATTCCTGATTCCACACACTAGCTCATTCACTCTTGGCATAAAGGTAGTGATATTTTCATCATCTCTCATCTTCAATCTTTCAAATTTTCCTTTCAGACTTTACAACCTTGCACTCTTGACAAACTCATCTCCTTCATACAAAAGTTCTAGTTTAGTCCAGATCTCATATGCAGTTGGTAGGTCAATAACATTTGAGAGATCTGAGTCATTTAATGCGCTTAGAAGAGCTTCCTTGGTCCACAAATTGTTTTCAGCATCTGTGATTTCATTCAGAGTTGTCCGACCACCCTGTGGAGGTACATAAGGTTTTGAGACCATGGCCAAGTATGCTTTTCCCATACACTCCAAGTGACATTTCATGCGACCTTTCCAGAGAGTGAAGTTGGTTCCATCGAACTTCAGACTATCCTTCTTGTATGACGACATCCTAGATCTCCTCAAGTGGTTAAGCTCCTTTCAGAGGAACTTGGCTCTGATACCAATTGTTAGATCTAGGGCACACAACTGAGAGGGGGGGTGAATCAGTTGTGCAAAGACTTGCTTCTATTTTGAACACTTAATTCTTCTTTGTTAGTTAATAGCATATCAGTTAATCATTCATGAAAGCATAATGCATAAACACAAGAGCAGATAATCATCAACACATTGGACACCAAGATTTTGACGTGGAAAACCCAGTTAAGGGAAAAACCACGGGGTGATTAACCCAAAGATTATTCTTTGTTAGAAGAATAAGAAAAATGAATGGCACATGTCAATTAGGGCTCATTTCCCGAGCACACTACTCACAAAGAGGCACACTGCCTACAAGAGACACACTGTCTACAAAGTGATAAGAATCACAAACTTGAACTAGAGATTGACATCTTTACCATGTCTGGATCAGTTCCATTTAAGCCCGAGATACTTCTACTCTGCCCTTTGCTCTTTCGCTATACCACTCTCATCCGCTGCTCAACACACTTTGAAATGAACTCAAAAACCTTTATTTATATAAGACATTAACTTAGGAACAATCATCTAAGTTGGTAATCAACCATAAGGACATCCGCAAGATGATTAATACATCCGGTCGGCCATCACAAGAACATTCGCAAGATGAACAACTCATCCGGTTGGCTAGTCTGAGCAAGAACTTCATCCGGAAGAATATCTTCAATTCCAGGCTCTACCATCAATGCAGACCAACAACATAACCTCAATATGATCCAAGAACCTTCACAAGCTTGCTTGATTAGCTAGGTACATCCGAACTTCCTCTACTCACTAGAATCTCTTCTCCTCTTCATCTGGAACTTCAAGAACACAGTCTGTCGCCACTGTCATACTAAAGAAGGTGCTTCCGGACCTCCAAACTTTGTACAAACTGAGATGACACATCACAAGGACATCCCAAACACTCCTTCCAATCCGCAGAGTCTGACAATGCTCCTCCGAATCTCACCGGACCTTTTTGTAACACTCTGTCACTCCGGAACAGCTCCCAGAACCGATTCTACTTGACCGATCACAACTTTTTCATATCTTCATGTGGACCTCTAAAATCTTAATTGGATCATCTCAAGACTCATATATACAAACCCTTTAATCTGCATCCTCTGATTCTCAACCTATTGAGTACATTTGCCTTCTTCTTATCACTGTTCTTCACTATTCCTGATTGAGACTACTTTTCTTAATATCCTCAACACACAGCTCATCGAAACCTTCTTACCAATGCAATATGAGTATGTTGACATCAATGACAACACTGGTTAACCTCATACTTGCAACACCTTTACCCAACCATAATAAAGCTTCATCATGCAACCAAGCATACAATGTCACTCCACCACCAGCACACTATGACTCCATTGTAGGCCGCATCGAACCCTCATCCCACCATGTCAACATAATCACCATTCGGGCACAAGCACCTGATTGCGCTGTGACAACCCGTCGGGGTCATATATCTATCCACACCACCCCTCCTACCGACCAAACACCAGCATCCACATCCGATCCCCTCCCCCCTCGTCCAACCGCCCATCCATCACCCACCACTCGATATAACCTCCTAGAGCATCTAGGAAAGACACCCGCACAAATCTCCATCCTTGAGCTGCTTCGCACATCACCCTACCACAAGGATGTCCTTGACAAAGCCCTTTTAGAAACACAAGTCCCTACAAACTTGGATGTCAATCAATTTCAAGCCATGGTCAGCCATATTGCCACACCGCACCATCTTATGTTCTCTGAAAAAGATCTCCCCGCTTCCGAACATCTACATAATGATGCACTACACATCGAGGTCCGCATTCACAAACATACCATCAAAAGAGTCCTAATAGATGGTGGCTCCGGCCTAAATATATTCACTATAAAATTGCTAAAACACTTGGGGTACTCAGATGTGGTTGTGGATCATAGCAAGTGCATCACAATCAAAGGATATGATGACACCGAGAGGCTATCCGAGGGCACTATAAAGCTCCCTATTCAAGTGGGACAGAAAATCCTCGAAACCAAATGTCAGGTTCTGGATCTTGACCTCCCCTATAACATTCTTCTCGGCAGACCATGGATTCATGCCATGCAAGCCATCCCATCCACCTTCCATCAATGTCTCAAATTCCCCCACAATGGCACAGAAGTCACTATCTATGCTGACCCTCATCCCTTCCAATACTGCAGTTTTCTGGAAGGCCACAACCAAACCTTTTGTCCTTATAATAAAGCCACCATCCAAATCAATCCTACAACTTCCACCTCATACATAGACCCTACCAACATCGCCACCACCTCATCCCAAGCACCTCCACCACCCGAGGTCAAGATCCAACTCAGTGACAAAGGATGTGGGGAATATAACCTGCACAACAACCTTTATGTAGGCACACTACCCAATCCCAAAACCTTTGGCACCCCCACAGTAGAGGCAGCCAACACAATCATCATCAAGTGCAAACCCTCACCTATCTTTGAGCAGAAACACCTTCTGGATCAGGATATACTTGAGGATATCTCATCTTGGCTTTACAAGGATGAAGAACCTAAGCAAGAGGCCCCCACAATCCCTATAGAAATCTATGGCAAAGGTTCTGAAATTGTCAAAAGCATGGGTTATAAAGGAAAAGGCGGTATAGGACTTCATGAACAAGGAATAGTAGAACCACTACAAGTAACAAAGAATCCCCATACTCATGGATTACGGTATGGTCAACCACAATGCGTCCTCCCTTCCAGTGAGTGTATATTATTCATGGCCACTACGCTCCCCTTAGACGTCGACGATGTTAACGAAACGGGCCTTCAAGACTCCATTAGCCATTTCACCGACTTCTTCGACTCATCCATTTGTACCATCTACTCCATCACCACTCTCACTTCATCTTCCACCGACCTATCACTAGTTTACCCTGACCTCATTGATTGGGACCAATGGGGACCTCCGGTCTTCGACATCGCACCTAACGACGAGGCCATCGTTAAAATGATGGGGGTAAGAGATCACTTCCCTTTGGGAGATCATCAAGCAGGGTACATAATGGAACTCCATCCAGATGCCTATTTCAGGGAGACAACCCCTACTTCCAGTCACATAAACACAAAAAGAAAAAATGGATCTGATGGTGAAAACCATTCCACGGCAGTATCAGATCCCAAAATAGTAAAAATAAAAGACGTATCTCCTAGTGAAAACCTTTACGAGGCTCCAGGAGATGGAAGCATGGGCCTCCTTGAGATAGACAAAGTATATCCAGACAAATCACCCATCTTGGTAGAAGCAGCTCAAGAAATGAACCTGGGGATAGAACAAGAGCCAAAAATCACATACAGAGCAGAATCCCTCAGCATGTTCGAATAGGAAAACTTCTTGGCATTTTTTACACGAAGAAATCATAATTTTGCATGGACCTATGCAGACATACCAGGGCTAGATCCCACCTTGGTTGTTCATCATCTTGCAGTGCATCCTGATGCGAAACCAATCAAGCAAAAACTTTGAAAGATGAATCCTCAAGTGGCTCTCCTAGTCAAGGCAGAACTAAAGAAATTACTGGATGTGGGGTTCATTCATCCTATCAATTATCCTGAATGGGTTTCCAACCTCGTACCAGTTGCTAAGCCGGATGGTCAAATCCGCTGTTGTACCGATTTCAGGGATCTCAACAAGGCCTGCCCTAAAGATGACTTCCCACTACCAAACATTGACATGATAGTGGATCTAACAACAGGATATGAAATGTTATCCCTCATGGATGGTTTCTCAGGATACAATCAGATAAAAATTACCGAAGAGGATCAGCACAAAACAGCCTTCATTTGCCCATGGGGAACCTACTGCTGGGTGGTAATGCCATTTGGTCTCAAAAATGCAGGAGCCACCTATCAAAGAGCCATGACCGTCATCTTCCATGACCTCTTCCACCATGTCATGGAAGATTATGTAGATGATTTGCTAGGGAAATCCAAGACCAAAGAAGAACACTTAGATGTGCTAGCCAAGATCTTTGATAGGCTAGAGCAATATAATGTTCATCTCAATTTGAAGAAGTGTGTCTTTGGCGTCACCTCAGGTAAACTTCTGGGATATATAGTTTCAAGAAGAGGAATTGAAGTTGATCTTGCAAAGGTCAAGGCCATCACCGAGATGCCACCTCCCAAAACATTAAAACAATTGAGAAGCCTACAAGGGAAACTACAGTCCATTCGCTAGTTCATTGCCCAGCTTGCTGATAAGTGTCAACCATTCCAACATCTCCTCAGGAAAGATACAGCTTTTGCCTGGACCGATCAGTGTTAGAGTGCTTTCGATCAGCTAAAAGAATATCTGGCTAATCCTCCTCTGCTAACTCCACCAAGACAAGGTGAACCCCTCCTGCTTTACATCTCCGCAACAGAAACAGCCATCAGAGCCTTGCTAGCACAACTTGATGAGCAAGGGAAAGAAAGAGCCATTTACTATATCAGCCACACCTTGATCTCATATGAGCTCAATTATACACAGATTGAAAGAGCATGTTTAGCCCTTGTCTTTACGTCCCAAAAGTTGAGACACTACATGCTCAATCACAAGACCAAGCTCATTGCTAAGATAGACCCACTGAAGTATTTACTAAACAGAGTGGCTCTCACTGGTAGAATGGCAAAATAGGTCATGATTCTATCCAAATTTGACATTGAATACACAGAGAGAAAGGCCATCAAAGGGAAAGTAATAGCAGATCAGTTGGCTGAAGCACCTATCCCCGCAGAACATCCTACAATTGCAGATTTCCCAGATGAGGCCATCCTGACAATCACACCAGTCCCAGACACATGGAAAATGTATTTTGATGGATCATACACCCATAGAGGCTCGGGGGCAGGCGTCCTGTTTGTTACCCCTCAAGGTGACATGATCCCTAAATCATTCAAAATCACATTTCCATGCACCAACAATGTAGCAGAGTATGAGGCTCTCATCACAGGTCTCCGTATGGCCATCCAATGGAAAATTGAAAAGCTAACAGTGTACGGTGACTCCCAATTGGTCATCAGGCAAGTCACTAATGAATACAAAACCAAAGATGACAAACTCCTGCCCTACAAGAAGATGGTTGATTATTTCAAAGACTACTTTGATGACATCTAATTCGAGCAAATCCCAAGGCTCAATAATAAAGTAGCAAATGCCATGGCTACCATAGGATCTCTGGTTGATATGAAAAAGGATAGCAAGAAATATGAATTCCTTATAGAAGAGCTACCCATCCCTGCATACGATGTTCCTCAAACAGAATTAGTTTGCAAAGTCGTTGGCACCTTGTCCCCATGGTACCAAGAAACATACCTTCACCTTCATGACAACATCCTTCCCCCTAACCTATCTAATTCCCAGTGCAAATCATTCATCCGTCGAGCCTCCCATTTCATTCTTGTCAGTGACACACTATATAAAAGGAGTCTTGACTACACACTTCTATGATGTTTAGACTCTAGGGAAGCTAAAGTAGCCTTAGAAGAGGTACATGCAGGTATTTGTGGGGCTCATTCCAGTGGGCCTACCCTCTCTAGAAAGATCCTACGGACCGGATACTACTGGCCAACCATGGACCGCAACGCCTGTAGGTTTACCAAGACATGCCTCCCATGTCAACAGCATGGCGATCTCATCCACGCACCAGCACAGGAACTGCAACCGATCACAACACCGTGGCCTTTCTCACAGTGGGGACTCGACCTTGTAGGGAAAATACATCCTCCATCCTCCAATGGCCATAAGTTCATAATCACCGCTACCGAATACTTCACAAAGTGGGTGGAAGCAATACCACTCACCTTCACCACAGGTATCCAAATCTCCAAATTCATCCTCCACTATATCATCTGCCGATATGGTATTCCCCATTCCATCGTCACTGACAATGGAAAACCTTCAAAAACCAAGAAGTTCGCACTTTGTGCAAAAAATTTGACATCAAACACCATTTCTCCACACCATATTACCCCCAAGGAAATGGTCAAGCAGAGGCGTCTAACAAAACCATCCTCTGCATTCTCAATAAGATAGTCAATGAAGCTGGCCACGAATGGCACCTCCAACTCAACCCCGCCCTATGGGCTTATTGCACAAGCATCCGCACTCCTACAGGAGCCACCCCATATTCACTAGTATTCAAATCCAAAGCCATTTTACCTATAGAGGTCGAGCTCCCATCTCTCTAAGTATCATTGCAAAACATTATCTCCGATGAGGACTACCGTGTCGCAAGGTTACATCAACTAGAGCTACTAGATGAGAAACACTTGCATGCCTTAAATCATTTACAAGCATATCAAAACTACCTCCGAAGAAGCTACAATAAAAAGATCAGAACCAAAAAATTTGAGGTAGGTGACCTTGTCCTAGTGGAAAATTAGAAGAACTTGCAAGAGCGTCCGAAGCATGGAAAGTTTGAACCCAACTGGCTAGGACCTTATGTCGTCACGGTCGATTATGGGTCAAGAGCCTATTAGCTTGCAACATCAGAGGGGCAGCCTCTAGATGAGCCAATGAATATCATGCATCTAAAGAAATTCTATGCATAACCTATCTGATACCCCAAGTCAAACAATCAAAAAAATCAAAAAAATCAAAAACACCAAAAAAATTAGAAAATCAAGAAAAATCTGAGGGCAATAAAAACTTCCAATGGTGAAAATCACTTCGATGACGCCTTGGATAAGTACCATGGTGAAAACCTGTTCTAGGCGCCATGTGTAGTGGCCGGTTCTACCATCTAATAAGTCCTCATCTCGTCACACCATTCCATATTTCCCGCAACCCATGGCTTGGAATTCTGAACCATCAAGTCCTATCGCCTGCCCATCCTATTCCATCTCAATGCCAACCCATGGAACAAAGATCTTTGTAAGCTCCCTATGTACATGCAAAATCCAAAAATCCAAAAACATCACAAAATCCAAAAATCCAAAAACATTGCAAAATCAACAAAATCCAAAAACATCGCAAAATCATAAAATACAAAAACAATAAAAAATGCAAAAATCCAAAAAACAATACATCTCATCATCAAACACACATCAATCTTCAACACATCACGCCCATCGCAAACCATTCCCACATCATCAAGTCTTACCAGAACTACATATTCATTTCACCCGCATCTTAAAAGTACCTTGATCCCGTGGACACAGGGTATGTAGGCAGTTTGGAATATGAAGAATGTTTCTAGTACTCAGGTATCTAAGATGCACCCATCCATCCTGTTGGATGGTACCCCATTTATTGAGATTTCTAGATCTCATAATAGACACACAAGCTACGTATACACTCCAAACAGGTTCCTCAACACAAAAATCATTAATCAACCTACCAACCATAATCCTACACATGGCCAGACTGTTCCTTTGCCCTTCTTCCCACAGTTCTCTAATCAACACCAATGGATCTACATCCTAGGATATATCTTTCCAACAATGGACAAAAATCTATCATTCTATCCTCACGTCTCTTGGCAAGAGCACACAAAGGCTATTTGTATCTTTTCATTGGTCTGTTTGTCTTTGATTTTTATCTTTTGTTCTATTCAAAGATCACATCAAAGCTACCTTGATCTTACTATATCATGGTATGCGGCGAAAACATCTAGAATGGGGCATAGTCTTGCTTTTGTATGCTGTGCTTGTTGGATGGTCTCATTACTCCAAGCTAGTATTCATATCTTGATTGATCATAGGGTCGGTTCTAGCATATTGATCTCCTTATGCATCTAAGGTTCATCATACCTTTTTTGTACTAAGGGCTTATGCTATGAGTCCCCTTCCCTCATCTAGACAAGGTTGTACTATCTTGGGCATGCATGAAATCATCCCTTTGTCTGCATGTCTGGTCCATGCAAATGTCGGATAAACATCATCACCCTGGTCTTCTATACCTTGGTGAACATATCCACTTTGCTATATCAAACCTAGGATTGCTCAAATTTAGTTTCAGCACAATGATCATCCACCAATCATCTCCCAACATCATCATCCTTTCATCCCACCACTTATCCTCTGACCCGTTCAACCAATCTGTCCCATCCATTTCGAGAGCACAACCGTGTTCTCGGAACCCGCCTATCCTCTCGAGGGGGCATCACCCTTACCAATTATCCCCAAACCTTACCTTATTCTTCCAAACCAAAACCTTTTTTCTATCCAATCCATCTCTATGTTCTAACTTCTTTGAAATGATGTTGCGTAGCCGCAACACCATCTCAAAGAGGGGCAAATGTAGATACCTAAAATTAGACTGCTCTGCAAACCAATTTTCCATATCTCGCACTAATCCATTCTCCCCATCTGCATGTCCCTTGTGATCAATTAATTCACCTAAATATCCATTTAACCTTACAACCCTATCCTATCAATTAAATGAATATTCATAATATTCATAAAAATGATTTATCCATTTCCCTAATCCCTGATTAATTAGATAAATCCTGATTATCTAATTAACCTAGACTTAAATTAATTTAACCCACTTTCCCACATTCTCCAAATAAAGAAATGGGAATAAATCCACCTAAAATCCCACATTGTAATAAATAAATATTTTTTCCATAATTATGCCTCTATTTCCCTCCAAATGAATTTTTAATTCATTTGGATTTCCCTCCATAACTTATTTAATAATTTCCTCTTCCCCAAAATGAATAAAAGAATCACTTTTATTCATGGCCATCCATTTTGATAGATTAAATCTGAGCCCTCGATATCATCTCCATCCTCCACCATTGATCTTTTCAATCAATCTCCACCTTTGGATCAAAAATCCCTCCAAAACTCTATAAATAGAGCCTCTCCCAAGCCATTTAGGAAGCCAAGTCTATGCATCAGACCTCTACTCAAATCAATCTTCAATATCCTCATCTCATCAAACCTCTACCAAAATCATTCTGGTCCTCCCCTATCTCCATCCAAATTAGGCATCAAGCCATTTATCTCCCATTTACATTGTGTTGTAGGCATTGAGCAATCCACATTCTTCACATTTAGTCATTCTGATCACGGGAACAATCTGAGGAGCTACATGGCGCATCTCCTTCCTGCATGGATTCGTGAGGTCTTAAAGGCAATATCCCTATCTACAACTAAAGCAGAATACATTGCAGTAGTAGGTAGTTGCACTCAAGTTTTGTGGATGAAGCAGATGCTAAGAGATATTCAAGTAGAATATGAGGAGCCTATCACAATTTTATGTGATAATTCAAGTGCAATAAATATTTCTAAGAATCCGGTGTTGCATTCTAAGACTAAGCATATATCTATCAAGTTTCACTTTCTGAGAGAGCAAGTGAACAAGGGTGAAGTCAGATTGGAGTATGTGCCCTGCAAGGATCAGCTTGTAGATATTTTTACTAAACCTCTTCCCAAGGACTCTTTTGAGTATCTCAGGGAGAAGTTAGGGGTTATTGCCCCTCCGGTGATGAACTAGGATGCACTGATGTGCATCAATCCGATGGATATCACAGGCATATCTCATGATCTAGATTGATGATAAGGGAGCTGCTACTTAGGGGGAGCAGCTGGTATGTTATGAAGTAGTGAAGTTACAAGTATGAGCCCTTTGCCATTGATGTCAAAGGGGGAGAGAAGACATGTGAAAAACAAGTGGTTGCTGATCAAAGGGGGAGCAATAAAGGAAGAGAAGACATGTGAACAGTTGTTGCTGTTAGGGGGAGTTGTAACAACAAGGAGAAGTTCTTGTCTTGATGGTTTTTCACATCATATGTTGCTATCAATGACAAAGGGGGAGATTGTTGCAAGTATGGGCCTAACCGGTGTTGTCATTGATGTCAACATACTCAATGTTACATTAATGAGAAGGATTAGATGAGCTGTGGGCTGAGGATATTGAGAAAATAAGTCTCAATCAGGAACAGTGAAGAACAATGATGACAAGAAGGTAAAATTCCTCAATAGGTTGAGGATCAGAGGATGTAGTTTAAAGGGTTTGTAGATATAAGTCTTGAGATGCTCCAATCAAGATTTCAGAGGTCCGCATGAAGATCTGAAGAAGTTATGGTCGCTCAAGTAGAACCGGTTCCGGCAGGTGTTCAGAGGTGACAGAGTGCCATAGATAGGTTCGGTGAGATCCAGTATTTCATTATCCTGTTCTACGGATCTGAGGGAGTGTTGAGGACATCCCTGTCAAGTATCAACTAGATTAGTTCGTGGGTTGAAGGTCCGAAAGAGCCTATTCATTTGTGACAATGATGACAGATTGTGTTCTTGTAGCTCCGGATGAAGGAGAGAAGAATTCCAGTAGGATGATGAAGTGTGGATGTTTTTGGTGATTCAGGGAAGGTTATGATGATCATTGGATCATGTCCAATTAATGTTGGTGGTCCGCATTGAAGTTAGAGTTTGCATTTGAAGAATAACCATAGATATTGGTGTTCTTCTTGAGACTGGCCGACCGGATGTATTACACGTCTTGCAGATGTTCTTGTAGGTGTTTGCCGACTTAGATGATTGTTCCTAAGTCGATGCCTTGTATAAATAAGGGATTGTAAATTCATTTTGAAGTGTGTCTTGCGGTGATGAGTGTGTGGTAGTGAAGAGAAGTGTGAAAGGCAGAGCAGAAGTATTGGGCTTAAATGGAACTAATTCAAGCATGCTGAAGATGCTATTCTCCAGTTCATAAAGGTGATACTTATTCCTTTATAGACAGTGTGTCTCTTGTAGGCAGTGAGCCTCTTGTGAGCAATGTGCTCGAGCAGTGAGCCCTAATTGGCATGTGCCATTTTGTTCTTTCTATTCTTCTAACAGAGAATACATTCTTGGGTTAATCACCCCATGGTTTTTCCCTTGACTAGGTTTTCCACGTCAAAATCTTGGTGTCATATGTGTTGATATGTTTTTGCTTTTGATTTGAATGCATTATAGTTCATGATTAATATTATGCTAATCACTAAAGAAGATTCAGGTGTTTAAAAGGAGAAAGTTTTATACAACTGATTCAGCCCCCCTCTCAGTTGTATGCCCTAAGTCTAACAAGGCAATGGTTGCCATTGCATTAGCTGCTTTATTCTCAATCTTAGGTATTTGCTCGAAGGAAATGGTCCCAAAGTGTTCTTTGAAGTCATCGACCATCCGTTTGTATGGGATAAGCTTTTCATCTTTGGTTTGGTATTCATCATTGACTTGATTGACTATTAGTTGGGAATCACCGTAGACATGTAGCTCTTGGATTTTCCACTCAGTTGCAATCTTGAGACCAATTACTAAGGCTTCATATTCCGCTATGTTGTTGGTGCATGGAAATAACAAACGGTAAGACTTTGGAATTGTGTCACCTTGCGGAGTTACGAACAGGATGCCTACCCTCGATCCATGGTTTGTGTAAGACCCGTCAAAGTAGAGTTTCCAAGATGTTGATATAGTGAATAAGGACTCATTTGGAAACTCAAACTGCATTGGTGTGGTGTCTTGTAATGGTGCATCCACTAATTGATCAGCTATGATTTGTCCCTTGATGGCTTTTTGTCTACATATTCAATGTCATACTCACTTAGAAGCATTACCCATTTTACTAGGCGACCTATGAGAGCTGCTTTGCTAAGGAGATACTTTAGTGGGTCTATTTTTGCAATGAGTTTAACTGGATGTGCGAGCATGTAATGTCAGAGTTTTTGTGAAGAAAAAACAACTGCAAGGCATGATCTTTCTATCTGTGAGTATTGCAACTCATAGCCCACTAAGGTTCGGCTGATGTAGTAGACGGCTCTTTCTTTGTTCTCATAATCTTGTTGTGCTAGAAGAGCCCCAAGAGCAGTAGGTGTAGCAGATATGTAGAGAATTAGCAGTTTTCCTTGGATAGGAGGCATGAGAATGGGTGGATTCATAAGGTATTCTTTTAGTTTGTTGAGTGCTTCTTCACACTGCTCATTCCATCTAAATGGAATGTTCTTATGTAGGAGATGACTAAATGGTTGGCACTTGTCAGCCAGCTGTGATATGAATCCATGAATTGCTTGCAACTTGCCCTGTAGTGATCTCAATTGAGTTAGAGTCTTGGGTGGTGGCATGTCCATTATAGCTTTGACCTTGGCAGGGTCCACCTCTATTCCATTTGCTGACACAATGAAGCCTAGCAGCTTACCTGAAGTGACTCTGAACACACATTTCTTTGGGTTCAACTTGACTTGGAATTAGTCCAATCTTTGAAAGAATTTTCCTAATACATCTAGGTGTGAGTCCCTTGTGAGCGACTTTGCTAAGATATCATCGACATAGTCCTCCATTATTACAAGCATCATATCATGGAATATAGTTGTCATAGCCTGTTGATATGTGGCTCCTGCATTTTTTAGCCCAAATGGCATGACATTCCAACAGAAAGTCCCCCATGGACAAGTAAAGGCGGTCTTGTGTTGGTCCTCTGGTGCTATTTTGATTTGATTATACCCTGAGAATCCATCCATGGTATGCCCTGCAGTTAGGTCGACAATGATATCGATATTTGGCAATGGGAAATCATCCTTGCGGCATGCTTTGTTTAGGTCTCAAAAATCATTGCATAGTCTAACTCGACCATCTGGTTTGGACACTAGCACAATGTTGGATATCCATTCTGGGTAATCTATAGCTCTGATGAACCCTACATCCAGCAATTTCTTGAGTTCTTCTTTAACCAAAAGTGCTATGTGAGGATGCATCTTTCTAAGCTTCTGCTTTACTAGTTTTACTCCTGGATCTAATGGAAGATGATGTAGAATCAAGTTTGGGTCTAGACCTGGCATGTCTGCATACGACCAAGTGAAGCTGCCTTTCTTTTTCTTGAAGAATGGTACAAACCTGGTTTTCTCTAGTGGGGTAAGAGACTTAGCAAAGTGGATAATCTTAGGCTGTTCCTCTGTTCCAATGTTAACAGGCTCTGTCGGTTCCACCACAATTTGTGACTTTTCCTGGTACATATCATTAGGGAGGGTGTCAATCCTTCCATCGTCAGGTGCCACGGTTGGGTTTTCACCTTTGGATGCGTCCTTTCTTTTTATTGTTTTGGGATCTAATGCTACCGCAAAGTGGTTTTCACCGTTAGATCTAGTTTTTACCTTGATATTTTGGCAACTAGAAGGCTTGGCACCCTCTCTGAAGCAAGCCACGGTATTAAGTTCAATAGCGAAACCAGCTTTATGATCTCCTTTGGGTAGGTGGTCCCTAAGTTCCATATAATCAATCTAAGCGTCGTCGTTTTGGAACATGTCTAATTGGGGAGTTCCTCGTAGATCCCAGTCAATAAGCTCAGGATGTACGAGGGGGAGGGAGTCGGAAGATAGACCTGATTCATTGATAGTGTGAATGTAAATGTTAGGAGCATTGGTAGGGATGGTGCTTGGGATGGTACTTTCCTCCAAGTTATTTATTGCAATGGAACTTGAACCTTCCTCGAAAGCCATAATCTCAGAGATGGGCAAATCAAACTCTATTGGTCTGTTTGGTAGCATTTGTCCCTCATGGTAGGGGCTAAAAGTTTGGATGGTATCAACTTCTTTGTCATCATAGGAATGTTCTGTTAGCTCATCCCACTCATATTCATTAGAATCCGTGTCATTGTCCTCCTAGAGTGTTTGGATCATTTCTACAAGACAAGCATTTTCTTTAGCCTTGCCCTTGCCTTTGTATCCTAGGCCACTTGTGTTTCTAGTCGATGAGGATGAAGAAGGTTGAATAGGTTCAATGTTTCCTTCTTTTCTGAGGCTAATGGGGCCTTGTCCTTCGTATCCCATTCTATGTAGGATAGCCTCGCCTTGCCCATAGAGTTCTGTTGGGAGTCTAGGCAGATCTTGCATTGTGTTCTCTTCTTTAGTATAAAGCCATTGTAGGATATCTCTCTCATCTGTTTCATCGGATAAGGTCCCCCATTTTACGAAGGGAGTTGCAGGAGTTATAGGAGGAGCAGATGGCTTTGGAAAATGTTTGGGTTGGCCAAAAGATCTAGGAGATACAGGCATCTTAGCAAGGTTGAGACTGTGTTCAATGGAGTACTCCCCTACTCCACTTTCTTTTATGGTAATTTTCTATTCTTTGGGCCATGATGAGGAGGCTTCAGTGGTATGATCATATTGCAGGATAGGGGATATATACGCTCTGTTATTTGGTATGATGCATTCAAGTTTTGTAAGGAAAGAGTTGCAATGCTGATAGGGGCCGGGGTCACCTTGAATGGTGACTTGCTTGCCATTGTGTGGGAACTTTATACATTGGTGATAAGTAGAGGCAATAGCCTTCATGGTGTGAATCCATGGTCTCCCTAGAAGAATATTATAAGCGAGCTCCCTATCTAGGACTTGACACACAACATCTTTTATTACTGGTCCCACTTGAATGGGTAGGACCATTGTTCCCTTTGTGGTTCTTTCTTCCTCGTCATATGCTTTGATGGTAATTTTCCTCCTTGGATCAACTGCCTGTTCAGAGAACCCTAATGCAAGGACTAGCTTTAATGTGCAAATATTTAAACCAGCCCCCCCATCAATGAGAACCCTCTTGATGCGGTGCTTGTGGATGAAGGCGACAATATGTAGAGGGGTGTTATGAGGTTGAGATACAGAGAGGTCATCTTGATCAGTAAATGATATGGAGCTTGAGGAGGTCAGATTACCTACCATGGCCTAAAACTTCTCTTGGGCCAAGTTGGTGGGGACAATGGTTTCTACTAAGGCTTTCTCGAGGATCTCCTTATGGGACGGGGATAGACACAACAACTCTAAGATAGAAATGTGGGCCGGAGTCTTTTGTAATTGGTCTATGACATTATACTGGCAGAAGTTGGATGGAGAAGGTGACAACTTGGAAGGGGCAGTATTGAGCGTGACTTTACCACTGCGGGTAATTATACTACAACTAGTTCTGTTAGGTCTTGATTGTTGGTTGGGTGTGATGACATTGATTTGTGGGATATGCTTGGAAATGCAATATATGGTTTAGTCAAATGACACACTTGCATAGTTGGCATTACTAGTCCCGCTACTCGGATTTGGCCTATTGCGATTGTTGTTGTTGTTGTCGTTATTGTTATTGCCATTGAAATTATTGCCATTGTGGTTGTTGCCATTGTTGTTATTGTTGTTACCATTGTAATTATTGCCGTTGTGGTTGTTGTCGTTGTTGTTATTGTTGTTGTATGGCCTGTTGTGATTCAGAAGTGGATCCTATTGATAACTGAGAGAGGGGGGGTGAATTAGTTATCCTAATTATTTCTTCTTTTGAACTTTCTTATTAATTAATGCAGCATTGAATCAAACATAAAAACATTACCATGAAATGAGAAACACATGACACAGTATTTTTGACGTGGAAACCCTGTTAAGGGAGAAAACCACGGGGTGATTAACCCAAAGATTATTCTCTGTTAGAAGAATAAGGTATTACAAAATGACACTTGCCAATTAGGGCTCACTGCCTGAGCACACTGCTCACAAAGAGGCACACTGCCTACAAAGAGACACACTGTCTACAAAAGAATGTTATACAATACTTGAACTGATTGGAAGCATCTACATATGCTGGAGTTCAGTTCTGGTTAGGCTCAGTACACTGATCTGCTGCACTTCATCTTTCCTCTGTTCTTTATTCTGCTTTTCTTTCACATACTGGATCTTTCTTACTACTTCTGCTCTGCTCTGTACTTGTTCGCATACACCATCACACAATAACACATCTCACAACAAAATCCATCCTCTATATATATCCGCACTAGTGATTTCATTATCTTTCTAGTCGGCACCCGGAATACTCTATCTTCTCACAAACTTTGATCTGTCGGCTGAATCCTTGCATATCAAGGAATGCGGATCAAGCATATACTTGTAGATATCATTAATCATGTCGACCAAACATAATTCATGCCTTCACAACCTTTACCATCAACAGTAACACATCCAGAAAATAGTCTGATGCTCTGTCAGTCAGTTCTTCCTCTGTTCTCACTGTCTCTCAGGAATCCGGTACTCAACTATTTATATCTTTTTCTTTGTCCATCACCGGAGGCTAAATCCTTGGAGTATACTACTCAAGGTAGTCCTCTTGACTTCCCCAAATCCACACTATACCAAGACACTTCCTCTGAGAGGTCCAGACCAATCTGTCGGACCTTGCCACATGCTCTGTTCTTGTTCACCGGACCACAACAATCTTCATTCTGACTTCCGGTAGAGACACACCATGACTTGCAGATATGTGGGATGACCTTTGTTGCTATCAATGACAACAACCATGAATACATATAGTGTCTCTTGCCAACAATCTCCCCCTTTGGCATTGATGGCAACACTTAGTGAAAAATGACTAAGTGTTTACACTGTGCTCCCCCTTGGCTGATGCTCTATCTTTATATACAATTTCTGGAACTCCCCCTTAGTTGGATTCCTCATTTTTCACTGCTCCTCACTCCCCCTTTGACATCAATGGCAAAGGGTAGGGTCCGCACACCAAAATTTTCAAAAATTTACTATACTTAGCCGCATGTTACATACTCACATAAACTGAAAAATGTCTGCAAAGCATGTCTTCAATTGGATCAGTTCTGTAGTCCAACTTTGCTTCATTCTATCCAAAATTGAAATGTGACCACTCAACAAAAATCCAAAAGCTTCTGCCCTTTTGAGATCTGTCAGATCATTTGTTTGGGCGGTAGACTGAGCATCACTGATGGCCTCATGCATAGTTTCTAACTTAGGAATTATAATCCTTCTAAGTTCTCCCATCCGGTTAGTTATATTCTTCCTTTCCTTCTCAAAGTTCTTTATTGCATTTGTGATTGCAATAGTTTGACATTCTTGATTTACTATGGAGGAAGAGAGAGGATCAAAACTTTGAGACAAACTTTGTAGTTTGTCCTGTTCCTCTTTTATTTTCTTATCAATTTTTGTTGTTGCCTTTGACCAGGAGATGCAAAATTTATAAATGTCACCGCCATCCTTAAGAGCATTTTCTAAGCTTTTTATTCCAATACTCATATTTCTCCTATCATTAGAGATTAATCCTAGTACTTCTAACAATCTCTTATCCAAAAACTCCTTCTGGACCTTTTCTTCAGCTGATTTTTCTAGAGAATCAAAATGTGTATCAACACTGCTGACTAAGGTTTTGAGATTACCAGAAGAGGAGGCTATTGGATCTATCTTGACTGATGGCATAATTTTTTCAAGCACTCCAGAAGCAGCCTCTATCAACTCACAGTCTTCCATATGAGACTTTAGGAGTTTTTCATTTGCCTTAGCATTTGCAAATGAAGCTATCTTCATTGTCTGTACCGGAGAGAGGGAATCAGAGTTGAATGGTCCTTTTAGAAGATCCAGTTCGTCAATCTCTATTGCTTCTTGGCTCAGAAATTTTTGAACAATTTGTGTAGTGTCTCTTGCCAGAGACAGATGTTTCTTCTCTTCTACAGTTTTGTCCTTTGGAATCTTTTCTCCTTCCACATTCTTACCACTTTCAGTTGTGGTTTTCTCTGTTGGAGTCTTCTCTTTCTCTACATCCTTGGTGCTGTCAACCTCTTTTTCTTTTACTGCTGCTTCTTTCTCCTGTAGTTTCTCTTTTTCTTGGGATCCGAAGACTGTAGGGGAAACCGGAGGAGAGATGCTAGTCTGTTCAAAGGCCACTTCTTCCGGAGTAGAGGATTCCAAGTCCACAGTTGTTTCTGCACCTAAGTCCTCTACAACAGGAAGATTAAACATTTTGAAGGCCTTCTGGAGGATCTCTTCTGTCTCTATGGCCACCTTGTCAGTCTCACCAAGCATGAGTTGATTCATCCTTGCTTTACTCCTAAACTCATCTTTGCAGTCTTTGAATATTATGTTCATTGTCTTGGGATCAATTTGAGGATATAGCTAAATAGCTATCTGCTCCCGGATCTCAAGATCTTTTGCCTGAGCATTATTCTTTCTTATTTCTAATTCCTTTTCTAGGCTTTTAGGAATTAGAGATATGATCTCAATGAAGGCCTTATTGTATATGTTCAGATATTTAATTGTGGCTTCATGCAGAATCTTTTGGTCAGCCTCATTGTAGTCATCATAAAATTCAGTCATTGGTTGAAGGTTTCAATCCACCATGACTGACTTGATTACACTCTCTAGAGATAGGGTGGGCTTTTCAACAAATACCTCTGCCATTTCTTCCTTGTCTTGGCCTGTGGAGGGTTTACCGGATCCTTTCTTCTTTTGTTTCTTTATTTCTTTTACCCCCTCATCTGATTCTGTTTCCTCTTCATCTTTTTGACTTGTGTAAGCCCTTGTGGCTTTTATTTTAGACCTTTTCTCTCCTTTATCAGATGTCTGACCTTCCAATTTAGATACTTTTGAGCTTTTGGTTTTGACAGGTGTAGATCCTTTTGATGATCTGGTCCAGATTGAGGTTTCCACCGGAGCACTTTTCTTACTTTTCTTTTCTACCTCTTTCTTTTCTTCCTCAGCCTTTCTCCTCTTTTCCCGGTTGGCATCAAGTGCCTCCTTTGGAATGCCTAGGCCTTGAGCAATATGCTCTACTTCTTTTCTCACCTTCCTCTTTATCTCAGGTTCTCTGAGTTCCACATGAATTTTCACACTCAGCTCCTCAAAGGTTCCAAACCTTTCTACCTTTGGATCTTTGGGCTGACTAAGCATGTGTTGAACATGCAGTTCCACAATCTGTTCATCAACCTCATACCCCATGAGCATGATCCAGATTGTCCTTGGCTCCACTACCTCCATAAGGCACTGATCAGTATCCACCATAAAGCAAACTGAGTCTTTATATTTTTCAACAAGAGACTGGGGAATTCTTTCTCTTGCTTGCATCGTGCTCTGGAAGTTTTTGAAGTATCCCCATAGGGTTGTATTTCTTGCTTTAGCATCCCCAAGCCCATGTAAATAATCTCTTATCTGGACTGCAATAGATTTGTCATTCTGCCATACCCATCCACTTGATCTGGGCAGCTCATTCATGAAATAGAAAAATAGACATAATATGAGAGTACCATACTTAAAAGAATTCTTTTTGTCCTTTTTGATCTTCTATATATTCTCCATTAATTGGCTTAAAAGAAGTTCACAGAGATCATAATCTGCATTCTTCCTCAGCATCTCATAGGCAGTGTATACTGCAGTTCCAGATACAGAATTTTCCCTACTGGAGTGATAAATCTTGTATCCTATTACAATGGATGCATACTTGATATCCAGATCAGAAATATCTTCAATGGTCATTGCCCTCTTATCAAATTTTGATCCGGTGGCCTCAGTTACAATGTTATTTTTGACAGATTTGAGGATAGGTATCCCTCCGGAAGAGTATAGACCAGTCACTGCCCTAATTGCCTCTTTTGTGATCTTGCAGGGTCTATCCAGCCATAGGAAGTTGTCATGCATCCTACTCAATACATACCGGACCCATTCATTTTCTTCAAAGCAGGGGAAATGAATGAATTGATCAAACTGTTTCTTTTGGATACCCTTATACTTTGGTTTAAGCTCAAAAGCATTGTCTATCAGTTGTTTGTGATAGAAATCTCTCAATTTGAATTCCCTGAATTCCTCAATGCTTGCATGTATGTAAACCCTAATGTCTTCTGTGTGTAAAACGCCATGAGGAACACTAGAGAATGCTCCTAAGGGATCTACCTCCAATGACTTGTATGGGTGTTTCTTAAATTCAGGTCGGGGCCTATCTAAGATCTTTACTATATTCGGAGTAGCCATTTCTCAAAAGATTTGCAGTAAGATATCGAAAACAGAAAATACCTTATGCGCCTTCTGTTGCACGGAGTGGTTGGATTGATTTCTATATGTAATGACTTTGGCAGGAGATCTTTGGTGAGCTTGATGAATTTTGTTGCAGAGCTCCTTTTTTTGCTTCTTCTTGAGTGTAGAATGAGCAAGTGATTTATGAGAAATCCCTTATATTGCTCCGCAAACCCTAATAGCTGATGGCAATAAATGCTCGACCTACATTATTTCGGTTGGCCTTATTCGGTTAACTTGAAGAACTGGATTAGTCTTGATCTATGAGCATCATGCGGATCTTCCAACCATGAACAAATCAAGATGACATATCACAAGGACATCCCAAATACTTTGTCTAATCCGCAGAATAAGATAATGCACTTCTGGATCTCTCCGGACCTTTTTGTAATCCTCTGTCATTCTGGAGCATCTCCCGGAACAGGTCTTACTTGATTGGTCACAACTTCCTCACATCTTCATGCGGACCTCTAAAATCTTATCTGAATCATCTCAAGACTTATATCTACATGCCCTTTACTCTGCATCTTGTGCCACATTCGGCACCACTTGATTGGTTGGGGGAACAAGATTTTCATTGAGACTCCCCCTGAGCCAAAGCTCACCTTTAATTTTCGGAAGGAATATCAGCACCAGAGTCTGGTGCGGATCCAACCTCTACATTCTCTAAACTTTTCTTCACCCAAATCTTGTTCATCTGATTCCTAACTTCATCTGCATTCATCTTTTGTTTACCCTTGTCTTGATTCTGATTATACACCGGACCTCTTTTGTCCTAATTCTTGCTTCTACAGACTTTTGCATTATGACCGGACCTATTACAGATTTGGCAAATAACATTTCCTTGCATATTTGACTGATAACCTCTTGATCTGCATTGATTAGCCATATGACCTACTCTATTGCATGCAAAGCATCTACCATTGAATGATTTGTTTATTTGCATTTTTCTGCATTCATGGGACTTGTGTCCATACCTTTTGCAGTTAAAGCACTGTCCGGAGAAGGATGAGTTAGTCTGATTCATTCTCTTTCTGCACTGATTAGCTTTGTGACCAAAGTGATTGCAGCTGTGGCAGTATCCATTAAAGGATGGATATCTTTGAGCATTGGGCTGTCTTACTGGAGGTCTTCTAGGCCTATTCCTTGGATTTTCTGATCCAAAATTCTTTTGACCGGATACGGAGCTTTCTCCTTTCTCATATCCCAAACCATACTTGTCATCTGCCCTCTTTTGACTTCCAAGAAGAACTTCAAGTTGAGCAGAACTTATCTTGAATTTTTCTTTGTATTCATTTGCTGTTTGAAGATCTCTTTTGAGAGAGACAATTTGATCCTCAAGTTTTTCTTCATTATCTTTGGCATCTTCAAGATCAGATTCAAGATGTCTGATGATCCTGTCCATCTGATGGCAATCTTCTGATTTCTCTTTAAGAGATTGTCTTAGATTGTCTTCAGTTTTTCTTTTCTCTTCAATCTCTTGAGTAAACTTTATAACTCCTGATTCCATTTCATGTCTTACCATAATGACTTCTTTTGATAACTTTTCACATAACTTGGTTTTCTCAGTCAATTCTTCATTTGTATTACTTTCTTCACTTTGTCTTGCCAATTGTTGGAGCAGCTCCTTTCTCTTTTTCATAGAGAGACTTAGTTTGTCCTTTAATTCTCTCATGAATTCATCAGCCTGTTTGAGTCTTTCCTTTAATTCATTGACTTCAGAGTTTGACTGTTCAAGATCCTCAAGGGCAGTCTTGAGTTGCTCTCTTAAACCATATGCATCCATTTGAATTCCCAAATCTTCCTCAAGCTGTTAGGCTCTATTAGGAGGAACTTAGCTCTGATACCAATTGTTGATAACTGAGAGGGGGGGTGAATTAGTTATCCTACTTATTTCTTCTTTTGAACTTTCTTATTAATTAATGCAGCATTGAATCAAACATAAAAACATTACCATGAAATGAGAAACATATCACGCAGTATTTTTGACGTGGAAACCCTGTTAAGGGAGAAAACCACAGGGTGATTAACCCAAAGATTATTCTCTGTTAGAAGAATAAGGTATTACAAAATGGCACTTGCCAATTAGGGCTCACTGCCCGAGCACACTACTCACAAAGAGGCACACTGCCTACAAAGAGACACACTGTCTACAAAAGAATGTTATACAATACTTTAACTGATTGGAAGCATCTACATATGCTGGAGTTCAGTTCCAGTTAGGCTCAGTACACTGATCTGCTGCACTTCATCTTTCCTATGTTCTTTATTTTGCTTTTCTTTCACATACCGGATCTTTCTTACTACTTCTGCTCTGCTTTGTACTTGTTTGCATACACCATCACACAATAACACATCTCATAACAAAATCCATCCTCTATATATATCCACACTAGTGATTTCATTATCTTTCTAGTCGGCACCCGGAATACTCTATCTTCTCACAAACTTTGATCTGTCGGCTGAATCCTTGCATATCAAGTAATGCGGATCAAGCATATACTTGTAGATGTCATTAATCATGTTGGCCAAACATGATTCATTCCTTCACAACCTTTACCATCAACAATAACACATCCAGAAAATAGTCTGATGCTCTGTTAGTTAGTTCTTCCTCTGTTCTCACTGTCTCTCAGGAATCCGGTACTCAACTATTCATATCTTTTTCTTTGTCCATCACCGAAGGCTAAATCCTTGGAGTATACTACTCAAGGTAGTCCTCTTGACTTCCCCAAATCCGTACTGCACCAAGACACTTCCTCTGAGAGGTCCAGACCAATCTGTCGGACCTTGCCACATGCTCTGTTCTTGTTCACTAGACCACAACAGTCTTCATTTTGACTTCTGGTAGAGACACACCATGACTTGCGGATATGTGGGATGACCTTTGGTGCCATCAATGACAACAACCATTAATACATATAGTGTCTCTTGCCAACAGATCCCTGTAAGCCACATGAGTTTCATTGGAGGTATGTTGTTGGGTTCCTCCTTGGTTCTAATCTAATACATCTTGTATGACATTTTTGAGATGGATACAATTATTGGTTGTATGCCCCCTTCCTCAATGATATTCACAATAGTCCATGTCCTTCCAATAGGGAGGTTTGACTATAGGCTTGTAATCACTTGTTAGCAGTAGAGAGATTTCATTGTTAGCCAACAACTTCCTTAATGCAGACTCTTGAGACTCACCCAATGGTGTGAACTTTCGCCTTGGATTTGAACTGAACCAAGGTCTTGGCTCCCGAAAGAATGGTTTGTTGGGTGTACCATTGTTTGTTTCTCCTTTGAGAGTGAATATGGGTTGTTGCTTGGGAGCTGCTGCCTTGGCATCCACTACCCCATCATTGACCACATTCTTATTCTTGGTCCAAAACTTTGATTTATCTGTTGTGTAATTTGAAGTAGGTGTGTCCTTGTATATCTTGATTGCTCCTTTAGTGATCATAGCCTTTTCAATGAACAATCCCATTTCAATGACTTTTGAAAATGATGTAGGGCATTGTATCTGTATTTGATAGCTAAGATCAATGTTTAGGTTATGGATAAACATCTCCAATAGCTGCTTCTCAGGCATATCATAAGAACATTTACTAGCTAGTTGTCTCCATCATTGTAAGAAGGTGGCAAATGACTCACCACTCTTTTGTTTGGTGTTGCATAGATCTAGCATAGATACCTCATGTTCGATATTGTAAGAGAAGTGTGTGATAAATTTGTTGACAAGTTCATCAAAAGTTTTGATTCCTGGTGGGAGATGTGAGAACCACTCCATAGCTTGACCACCTAAAGATCTTGGGAATAATCTCATCAAGTAGGTCTCGTTGTGAGCTACTTCTAAACATGCTGCATTGAATTCCCTAATATGATCTCTAGGGTCCCCCTTCCCTTGTACTTGTCAAACTTTGGAACTTTGGACCGATAGGGGAATGGTTTCATGACCAAACTTTTGTCAAAGGGGTATGATGCTATATCTTCCAAGGAGTAGTTCTTGGTATTTGCACTCAGCTTAAGGTTCGATATTTGTTGTGTTAGGCTCTTGATTTGTCTCCTCATTTCTTCCCTAGGAGCATTTTGATCCATGGGTCTCTTTCCTCTATCATTTGCATTTGGGTCTATGGCATTCCTTTCTTTTTCATTTGCGTGTGGGTCTGTGTCATTCTTTCCCCTTTCATGATCATTGTCTATATTTTCCATGATTGAGCTTATATCAAAGTCTGCGGGGAGTTTAATTCTGAGACTAGCAAGATGATATAAATACTTATAAGGGTCCGCATGGAGCACCTTCTCTACTAAACGTTAGAATTTCTGATCTTGGATGCTCCCTTCATAATCTTCGTGAGAGATCTCTTCGTCACTATCATGAGGTGTGACGATAGGATTGGAGGAGCCAGCCATTTCAAGTTGCTTCTTGTACTAAGATCTAGTAAGGACCATGCAAGTGATGCGGGATGAAGTGGACTAGGATTAGAAATTTGGGCAAGGTGCCGACTGAGACTGTTGTGAATAGGATACCGAGGACAAGACTTGGACAAAGGACTTTCTCGCTTAATGACTTCAAGTAAGATGGTTGACACAAGACGGTAGCCACTAGTAAGGGTAGTTGATACCTGTCTTACTGCGTAGGGACTAGTCGTGCAACAAGGCTACTAGTAAGGTTCTATGACCTACTAGGCTTACGTGAATTCACAAAGGATATGAAAAGGGGACCTATGTTGAACTGATATGGAATAATCTGACTTTGGGACAAGAAAGGTTTTGACAGAAGGTGAATGGGATGATTGACAAACGAGAGATACTTGGATGAAATGGATGAAGACTGACTGCAAGGTATGACCTGATCTCTGATTGTGAAGCTAGGCTGAAATGGGTACTCCAAACAAGTAATTTTTTTCTCTCGAAAATAGTGTAAGTACTCACTGTCATGGATGCGCCAAAACAGATGCGCAGTAGAAATCCACAGATGCGCAGGAAGTTGATGTATATGCGCTGTATTGATAAAATATGAATGCACAGCAATAGTCAATAAATGCGTAGCAGGTCTAAACAGATGCGCCGCTAGTTGACACAAATGCGCAGAAATAGAGGACGGATGCGTCACTTTGGCTTTTCTTAGTGTTTTTGCAACTTTTTGGAATTTTCTGTTGTTTTTTGGCATTTTTGGCTGGAAAAAGGTCTTCTTGATCTGATTTTATGAATTAATAGCAAGAAAACATAGCAAGCACAAAGAATATTTTATAGTTTTTCAATTTTTTTATGGTTTTTCTAACTCTATTTTGGACTAAGAGAAACAAAAGCAAGTACAAAAAATCTTAGGCTAGAAATGGATTACAAGGGTTTTTGGCCGCTAGAACAAGAGGTGTTTAATGCAGGCAACCGTTCAAGTGGTTACACATGCAGCGGCACTACTCTCCATTATGGAGTCTCCCAGCCTCAAAGGGTTGCGCCTTAGAGGGTTTTGGGGGAGGTTGGCTATTGGTGTCACATAGCAGCACTTGTTGCAGGAGGTTTTCACCTCAAGCACATTTATTTTAAGTGGATTGGTAGGGCTTGGCATCTAGCCTATTTCCACTCAGGGTTGTTCCCACTTGGACAAGCGTGCATCCAAGGGCAGGCCCCTCTTAAAGGTTAAATAGATGGAATAACAAGTCTGGCATTTTGGTCACCCAGTAAGGGGAGAGCATAGGCCTCTTGTTATTCGATAAGCATGGAAGACATTGATTAATCCAACCTAGTTAAAAGTAGAAAAACTAAATGGGCTAATCTGCTTGGGCAAGCACAAAACTTTGAAGTGATTTAGCGAGATAGCAATGGTTCAATATTTAACCTAGAAAGCAATGCTGAGTTCAGTTTTAATCCACGTAGCACAAATTGTTAACTTTGAAATGTTGGTCAATCAAGATAGCAGTGGTTTAGTTCTAACCCAAATATCAATGATGAGTTCAGTTTTATACCCTGATAGCACGAGTTGTTAACTTTGAAATGTCGGTCAATCAAGATAGCAGTGGTTCAGTTTTAACCCTGAAAGCAATGATGAGTTTAATTTTATACCAGATAGCAATAACTTTGGAAAAGATAGCAATGTTGCAATGCAAGATATCAAATGATACAGTTACCACCTTCCTAATTAAAAGCTATGTGAGATTTTGCATGAGTATTTGTTTTACTATCCCTTTAGAAAGTGAAGTGTGAGCTATCAAAATGCAACTATATGAAACTAAACCTGAACCTATCCTGTAAAACAACTCCAGAGAATACCTGCAAAGATGTCAGCATTAGAAAGTCTTCTTAGAAAAACCCTAAAATCATTGCCCACTACAAAAGCGTAGCTTCAGTGACTAAATGCACAGAAGTAGTCAACAGAAGCGCAGTAACATATATGCCCTAGAACAGTATTTAAAAGCGCAACAATAATGAACATATGCGCCAAAACAGTATTTAAAAGCGCAACAATAATGAACATATGCACAGTAAGAACATATGTGCCAGGATAGTATTTAAAAGCGCAACAATAATGAACATATGCGCCAGAACAGTATTTAAAAGCACCGTGGAATTGTTCAAATGCACCGGATTAGCCTGTGCAATTCCTGTACGGAACCTGTCTTCAAAAAAAGCTCAGATTTTGATAAGATAGGGGGGAAGGCCCCACGGTGTGTGCTAGAAATGTTAGGGTAAAATAAGATCAATAATGAATATGCAACAAACAACATCAAATACCCATAACTCAATAGAATAGTGAAACTAAGAAGATTGAATAAAATGAAGCAATGAATCAAACAATGCAAACCTTCCTTGAATCAAAATTTCTATTGTTGCCTATCAAGATCATCCTTGTTTGTATGAAGTAGGCCCTCAGAGAGTGCACTCTTTTGCTATGTTTAAGGATGTCGATAGTGAATGGCTGTGATAATGAATATGCCAAGAAGATGAGCTTCGAAGCAACAATGGTGATCTCAAGCAAATAGTATTGGGGTGCTAAAGGCGCGCTGGTGAATTTCTGTAGAGTAACAATATGAATAGCCTGGATGAATAGAATGGAAGAATAAGGTTCCATTTATAGACTCAGAAGAATGAGAATCAATGGTTGAGGAGAAGTATGATGATCAATGGCTGAGAATAGTTGAGGAATGTGCAACCAGTAGGAATATGACAAGTGTCCCACCTCCATCATGAAAGAGGGGATTTGATAAAATTGATTGGAGAGTTAACTCCATTGACTGATCAGTTAACAAACTTGATTAGTCAGTTGGAAGAATGGATTGAGGGACTGACTGAATTGATTGATCAGTTACCCAAATAGATTAAGGAGCTGACATAATTGATTGGTTAGTTAACAGTTTTGATTGAGAGAAGAAATAGGACATGTGGGTGAGGAAATATTAGGTAATTAAATATTTAATATATTTAATTACATGTGCAACATGGTGAGGTGGACAAAGTGAGGTGGAAAGATGAGGTGGAAGGTGAGGTGGATTTTTGAAATTGGAATTTAGAATAGAGGAATTTAGGATTAATTAAATAATGTAGGATTATTTAATTATGTGAGACATTAGAAGAATTTAGGGAAATTAATTAAATAAATTAGTTTTTTATTTAATTTCAGAATAGTGAACCGATTAAATAAATTTAGAATATTTATTTAATTGATAGAAGAAGGGAATAAATATTTAGAATATTTATTTAGAATGGTGGGAGAAATTTAGAAGGGAAATAAATATTAAGAATATTTATTTAGAATGAATCGTGTCATTTTTAGCCATATACATCACTTACTGATTTAGGTTCAATCTTTGAAATCAAAAAAATCTCTTCTTGATCTTCAGCACTCTTCTCCTAGTTTGAACACCTTTGTTTTTATCTCCTATGATTTGATCTTCAGGATGATTCATTCTTACATACCTAGGGGTTTTGGGAATTGTTTGAACTTCTGTTTCTTGAACTTATTCCTCATCTTCTGCACTAATCTCTTGAGTTACTAGTGTTACTAGATCAATCTAAATTTGAGTCTAAATTTTATCTTGCCTTCCTTGACTTTGACTTTCATCTTGATCATCTGAATCATATCCACAATACTTGGAATGACCTTCTTTGCTTTCATCAACTTTAACATTAGCACTTTCAACAATCTTTTTCAACCTCTTGTTGAAGCACCAGTAAGCCTTACTTTGAGTAGAGTATCTCAAGAATATTCCTTCATCACTTCTTGCATCAAACTTGCCTAAATATTCATCTCTTTTGATTTAGCATTTACTACCAAAAACTCTAAAATATCTCATAGTAGGAGGATGACTAAACCATAGTTCATAAGGGGTTTTACTAGAATTTCCTTTGATCTGCACCTAGTTAAGAGTGTAGACAACAGTACTCATAGCTTCCCTCCAATAAACTTAAGGAACATTTGTTTCCATCATCATGGTCCTAACAACTTCTTGAATGGTCCAGTTCTTCCTTTCCACAACTCCATCTTGCTAGGGAGTCCTAGGAGCAGATAATTATCTTTTTATTCCATGCTTTTCAGAAAAGCATCAAACTCACTGGAAGTGAACTCTCCACCTCTGTAAGAACTTAGACACTACAATTTCCTTCCAATCTCATTTTCAACCATCATCTTGAACACCTTAAACTAATCAAGAGCTTCTAATTTTTCTTTTAGGAAAGTTACCCACATCATCTGGGAGTAATCATCAATCAGTAACATGAAATATTTGTCTCCTTGCACACTCCTAATTCTAGAAGGACCACAAAGATCAATATGTACCAGTTCCAATCTCCCACTTGAACCTTGTTCCTTACTTTTGAATGAAATTTTGTTCTATTTAGCCAATTGACATTCTTTACATATACTATCAGGTTTCACAAGTCTTGGAAGATCTCTTACAGCTTGAGTGGAACTTATTTTGACAATGTTATCAAAATTCACATGACACATCCTCCTATGCCATAACCAACTTTGATCTGTTTGAGAAATCAAACAGCTTTTTCTAGAACTACTTAAGTGAAAGATGTTACCTTTAGTCTAAGTACCAGATGCAATTTCAGTTCTGAAGCTTTCCAAGATTCTACATTTTCCATCCTTGAAACGAAGATCATAACCCTTGTCAACCAATTGTCCAACACTGAGAAGATTATGCTTCAATCCTTCCACATACAGAACATTATTGGTCCTGTTCTTACCATCAAAAGAGATGGATCCTCTGCCACGGATTCTACCAGCTAAGTTGTCTCCAAATTTGACAAGTCCTCCATAATTTTTAAAACTCACAAACTTACTCTTGTCACCAGTCATATGATGAGAACATCCACTATCAATCACCCATTCATCCTTTTCAACAACCTGAGCAGCCAAGGCACTTTCCACATTTGCACAACTAGAAGATTTGGTAGACATTGGATCTTCTTCTTTAATAGAAATGAACACCCAATCACCTTCTCTATGATCATATTCATCATCTGTGACTCCTTCTTCTCTAGCTTATTGGACATACTAACAATTCTTCTGACCCTTGTACCTATTAGGGTTTGGTTTTGAAAACCTCTCCAAACACCTTGAGGCAAAATGACCAATCTTATTCCAAGAAAAACATTTGAGTGGCAATTTTCCTTCAAACTTACTAGATCCTCTTGGCATCCATTTGGCAATGTGAACTTCAAGATCTGCAGTTTCTATTTCAATATCTTCAAGATCCTTCCTTGTCTTCACAAATCTGTTTGATCTTATAGAAAAGATTTCACCCGGATCCTATCTTTGCTTTCCATACACACTGGCCTTGAATGCAGATTTAGACTTAGGAAGAGAATCACCAAACTCACTAATTTCAAATGCTGAAAGCTTGCCAACTAACTAATCCCTTGTGACTGTTGTTACTCTCCTGATTTCTTCAATGGTTGTAGCCTTGTGCTTGTAAGCTGCAGGTATGGATCTGAGCACCTTGGCGATAATTTCTGATTCATCCAATACTCCACCTGCATTTTTGATACCAGTCACAAGTTCATTTACTTTCTGCATGTAGGAAGTAATGTTTTCATCTTCACTCATTACCAATCTTTCATATTTACCCTTCAGGCTTTGTAGCTTGGCACATTTAACATATTTGTCACCTTCATACAACTTTTCCAATTTACTCCAGATTTCATGAGCAGTTTGCATATCTAGGAAATTTACCAATTCGGTATCAGACAGGGTTCTCAACAATGCTTCTTTGGCTCAAGTGTTGCCTTCAGCATCTTTGAGTTCATCTATATTTTAAGGTTCATTCTTCAGAATCTTGTACACATTCTTGGTTATTGTCCAAAAGCCATCACCCATACATTCTAGATGACACTACATGCATACCTTCCAGAGGGAGTAATTTGTTCCATCAAATCTTGGACTTTCCTTCTTGTAAATCAACATCTTGGATCTCCTCAAGTGGTCAGGATTCTCTTAGAGGAACTTGGCTCTGATACCAATTGTTGGAAATAGTCTAGACAACTGAGAGGGGGGTGAATCAGTTGTCCCTAAATTTTAACCTTTTCTAAACTTTTTAAATCTTCTTTATAATCAGATTAATGATGAAGACATTTAAGCATAAATCAACACATGACCAGAAATAACATGAACACATAACACCAAAACTTTGACATGGAAAACCTAGTTAAGGGAAAAACCATGGTGGGGGTTAACCCACAAAAATGCGTACCCTATTAAAAGTACTTAAGAAAATAGAAGGCACATGCCTTCGGGCGCACTGCCCAGAGCTCACTACTCAAAAAGAGGCTCACTGCCTATAAGAAATTATGATTTACATAGAGATAATGAACTAAGAAATAGCATCTACATTTATGCCCGAATCAGTCCCTTTGAAGGCTCAAAAACTTCTGCTCTTATCTTGAAATTCTTCTTCACTGACCCTTCACTCTATACTCCCTTTGCTCCTCTTCTTCTCTGCTCTGTTTTTTATCCTTTCTTTAGATTTAATTCATTGTATGCAAGGATGCTTTTCAAGAACTCTTCAACAAGTATTTATATGCTTCACCAACCTTGGAATGATCAACAAGGTTGTCTAAACTAGATGCAAATCATCACACTGTCGGCCAAACACAACTGAGACTTAAATCTTCTTCTACAACCACGCCACAATTTATAAAAATGCTCTTAGATCATCCACAACATGCTAGGATCATCTAGTCAGCCAAGACTGGGAAGAGCATCAACCTCAAAGAAGAAATCTTCAATCAATAAGCTCAAACTTCAATGTAGACCTTCAACATAGTAGCCACATGATCTAAAGACCTCCACAAGCACATTGAAATCACCAATAACATTCACTCTAAACCAAATTACCGGAATCATTTATATCTTCCTCCGGAACCTCAAGAACACTATCTGCCATGACTGTCAAACTAGAAAGATAGCTTGCAGACCTCCAAACCATAAACCACTAGAGTTGATGATACACATTGACTTCCCAAACATGCCTTTAGACCTACAGACCATAGTATTTCACTGTGGAGTAATCCAGACTAGCTTACTGTCACACTGTCTCTTTTAAATACAGTAAAATCTAGTTCTACTTAGATGGCCATAAATTCTTCAAATCTTCACGCAGAATTCTCAATTCTTAATTAAAGCAACCTCTGACAATCCTCTACATAGCCATATAGTCTACATACATTGATTTTCATTAATTTTCTCAATATCCACAACAATCTGATCTTCTATACATATAGAAAAATAGGATACAGCTGACACCAATGGCAAAAAAGATATGTTGACATTAATGACAACACCACTTAGGCAATTATTTGCAACAAAACTGCATCTCCCAATGATGCCATCCTAAACCAACTTTTACAGGGCATGAATGCTTTACAACAAAAGGTAACAAACTTGACAAACTCTTCGCAACCTAATATACCAACATATCATGCCCATAATCCCATTTCCTATGCAATTTTAAGAACTCCTATGCCCAAGAGGTTTGAGACTCCTCGCTTTGAAAAATATGGTGGAAAACATGATCCTAATATTCATGTGGCAGCATTCACAACTATGTGTAGTGATTTCTATTTTGAAGAGGATTTGTTAGCAAAACTTTTCTCATGATCTCTCAAAGATACTGCCTTAGAATGGTTTTTCTCTTTACCTTCGAATTTAATACACTCCTTTTTGCAGTTGATTGATCAATTTCTACAACATTTTCAAGCAAACATCAGACCCCAAGTCTCCTTAATTGACTTGGTTCACTGTAAACAAGGTCTGAAAGAGAAATTAACTAAATTTATTAGTCGGTATCAAGATTTGTATACACAAATTCAATATCAGATGAAAGATGAGGATGTTCATAAGGTGTTTATAACAAATTTACAACCTAATATCCATGATAAGATCCTCTTCATGAAGTATAACTCTTTTCAACATTTGTGCACCGCCATTCGTGATTACCAACTTTTGTCTAGTCAGTATGAAAACCAAAACTCATTGGCTCAAGTTAGTCAATCCATCGGTGGATCATCACAAAACAACTTTAAGAGGAATAATAATAATAGGAGTTTCATCAAGATTAATGGACCGAATACAAACAACTTTTCTAATGTGTCTGCTATCACAAATCTGAAGAAGACATCATATCAACCAAGAAAGTTTACTCTGATATCTTAGTCTTATCATTCTATCATGAATCAAGTTGTGAGTAATAACATTTTGAAGCTTCCCCCGATTAAGCATGTTGATCCTAGTAAAGCACAAGGACCTTACTTCGATGCTAATGCCTTTTGTCATTTTCATTAGACACAAGGACATGATACTAAATGATGTATAAATCTTAAACATGAGATACAAGCCCTTATTGATTCAAATATCATCTAGGTATCAGGTGTGAATGATAATAGAAATAAATTGATTGTTCTATCTAATCAGAATTTACAAATCTTTACTAATCCATTCCCTAGACATACTGATACCAATATGTTGGAACAAGGTTAAGTGGAAGTAGATGATGATGATTATTTAGACTATGATAATATCATGGGTATGATTGAAGTGGATAAAAAGCAAGTCGATAACCCACCTCACCCACGAAGAAAAGGAATCTATGCTGAGGTTCCTCCTCCGTTATCCTTATATGGATTAGGAGATAACCAAAATGCACGAGAAAAATAAGTAGAACAACTGATACAAACGAGTGAGAAGGTACAAGATAATTCTTGTTACTGTGTTAGAAAGATTCAACAATGAAAACTCACTAAAAATCATAAAAGACTAAGACGACTGTGAGCAGTTGGAAATAACAGTGGTTCTCCCCCTCATAAGCAACAAAAAAATCTCACTTCAACATGAAATCACAAAACAAGCATCATATGATAATAAACAAGACTTTCATAAGAACCACTCAAACTTTGCACTCAACATGATTGAGTACCTCTCCAAGAGCTTTGCGAGTTCCAAAACATGATATAAATATCCTATAGGTAAGTATCTCTAACCCTCTATCTCTCTCGTGATGTGCTTCCCCCGTGATGTGTTGTGTTTTGCTTAGGCTTCCTGGGATGACCCTTGATTCTCTTGTAAGGTCCGAGATACTAGGAGACCACCTCTGTTGTGACCTTCTTCTATTTGTATCATCATTCTTCTATATTGCCTCTCTCTAATTTCATTGTTGTGTGTTGTGTCTTGTGGACATAGCGTTGCGGTTGATGACCTAGGGGCACCCTCCTACATGATTGTCCCTTAGACACTTGTTTCTCCTCTCTTATTTATTGTTTCCCTTCCTCTAGTGTTTCCATCTAGTGGGCGGATGACGAAGAACATTTATACTAATGTGGACCTAGCATCCCTTTCATGAGAAATAAAAAATTGGACTTAGTTCCTAATATGACAATGGGGTTGTATATCTTATCCGACGCTTGGCTAGTGGAAGCACTCAGACTTTCTGCATAGTGATTTTGATGGTGTTCTATCTTATTTACAAATCATAACAATATTGTTGCTCCAGGCACATTGTCTATATTGAATCTTGCATGCTTTAGATTTCATATGCATTGATGTTGTTTATCATGATTATGGACACTAACATGTTTCTTGTAGGGATGTGTTTTTGGGAACATTTGGTGATCGTAAAGTGCATGTCACCTCCGGGGGGCATGGGTTGTGTGAAAGTCCGTGTTCCCTTGTGTGTTTTCTTCCTACCTTAACGTGCTTGATATCGATGCATGATATCAACCACCTTAAGGTGGGGGCATAAATAAGGTAAGCTATCTATTGTAGATGTTAGTAATGTGTTTGTCCTCAAGTGCAGTTTAAAGACCTGCGCGATGAGTGCATCATGCATCCTGAGTTTGTTTGCAATCAATCAATCATGTAAGCCCTCTGCGGAGGTGGGATATCACATATATCCTTTTTATCTTAATCCCTCTATGAAGGTGGGGATGGTGTATTTCTCAAAGTAGACTGCATCATCCTGTCATTTTCAAAAAGTCCTCATTGGGAGGTGGGGAGCGGTTCTATGACTAACTCAACCCTTAAGCGTGTCTTCGATGATTGTTGTGGCGAAGCCCAATTGTCGGTGTGTGCCTGTAATGTGCTCGAGATGGTGTTGAGCCTAGAAATAGGAACACTCCATCGCTTGTCTGCTATGTTTTCTCCGTGTCTTCAAAGTGTGTGTGTTTGGAATGCTTTCTTTATGTGGCGTGTTTGTTGTCCCATATGCAGTTTAAAGACCTGCGCGATGAGTGCATCCTGCATTATGGGAGGTTTGTTTAGTTTCTAGTACTTGCATCTGCATTTCATATATATGAGAAAAAGAAAAGAAAAGAAATCATCTCTGTCTTCCATGCATTAATGTGTCTTCTATGCATTTGTTGTCTTCTCTATGTTCTACATGACTCTAACTATCTTCTCCGTGTTTTGGGTGCATGTCATTGTCTTCAATGTGCTTGCCGTGTCTTCTCCATGCTTGGCGTGTTTGTTGTACTTGTTGACCGTACTTTAATACATGTATTGGCCTCATGTTTATACATACATTAAATTGGGGGCTAAATGTAATGTCAGAAAATGTCCCCTTGGGGACTTTTCCCTCAAAAGGTTTAGCTCCTGGGTCTCTAGTGTACATTTAGGACATATTACATCAAATTCAACATCCCGATGGAATGAACCCTGGGTATCATGACAAATGGGGTCTAGGGGGACCCCTTGAACCTAACCCTACCCAAAATAGGGGGGGAGGACTTGGGCACCCGTGCCATAGTCCTGCCCTATTTTAGGTCAGGCCCAAATTTCTAGTGTCAGTTTATGACCGTTATTTGGTCCCTAGGCCGACACAGTAAGTTTGAATTTATGAAATCTTGGCAGGAATGTTTGTAGTTGCATATAAAATCATGTTTAGGAATTCATTTGTAAACTAGATGATCATTAGATGGGCATTGGTATTCTAGAAGTGATTCAAGGCTTTCATTGTGTTGCAAGAGTAGATTTGTGTTGTCTATGTATTTGTGTTTGCAGATTTGAGCATCCATCTCCTCATGGAATGAAGAGCTTCTTCCTCCCATGAGATCTTCACTACAAGGTGATATCTATTGCGATTATTGAGTATTTATCATTTGGTTTTTGTCTCTGCCTCCCAAGGCACACACTCTCTATCTGACAACGATGTTCGAAAGACTTGAACATCTCTTCGGGTCTTGATTGAGGCAAGCCTCTAAACACCACAACCCCCTCCCAAAGTTTTCATGAATGTAGGTTATAGGTTGGAGTTGCAGATAAAGTGAAGTTGCAGGATGGTACAACAGAGTGTTGGGATTATAGATCAGTGAAAGAAACAACTACCTGGACTTGGCCGCCTGCTCATTAGTCCTTAGAGTTCCACAACGGGAAAATCTTTGATACAACACATACAATTTGTAGACTAAGTTTCCAGATCTCGACAAATAGCAGGGCACTGGACTTGGGTGCCCACTCTTTAGTCCCTAACTTTTCCGCCTTCGGACCCTAAAAATAGGTGCACTGTTATTTGTTATTTTACATCTTTCTACAGAAGCATTTTCTGTAATTCATCCATTTACTGTCATATTTGCATAATTAGGGTTTTAAGGTACAATTGAGCATAAGAGAAGGAAATTTTCAATCTAATCATAAAAATCCAAGTTTCCCTACATCTCAATCGTGACCTAGGGTATGATAGTACATTGAAACTCAACCCTAGGTTGTTAAATGTAAGGGTGAAAAGAGGATACACATACAAAACTATCAAAAACCTGAACATCTAAATCCACCCTTTATAGCTTGAATAAGCAGTTTTTGTGGGGTTGACACAAGGACTGTTAAATGCATTTAAATGTCCAATTCTATAAGCTGGGTATACTTTTTTTAAGTCTACTCCATAACTTTTACTCAAATCACAATGATACACTCATTTTTCCATCTTATAAACATCTATTCTCACTGCTCATTCACATCGGGTGCACTAAAATATACAAATTATCTTTGGACCTTGATATCTAATTTGCAAGAATATGCAATTTATCTTTGAACCTTAACATCTAATGTACTCAAATGTGTAATTTATCTTTAGTTCCTAGTTTGCTTGGGTGTACTTTTTGCTAGTCTTCTCCACAAATTTTACTCAATCACAGTGATGCTCATTTTCCCATCTTATAAACATCTATTTACACATGCTCATTCACATCTAATTCGCTGGAATATACAAATTACCTTTGGATCTTCACATCTAGTGATCCAGACTATTCAAAATTTTGTGAACCTTAACATTGAATGCACTAGAATGTGTAATTTATCCTCCTATCCTTGCTTGCTGGATAGTTTTATGCCCATTTGGCTTGTATTGCTTTACATAATTTGTTTACTATTGGATTTTTTTTTTTAAATATTTCATTGCTACTGCTTGTTGATGTTGTAGTAAGCACTTAAACAATCTATTCTTTCTATTTGTTACAGTGGATATTTATGCATCTCTCATTTTCTTTTGAAGCATACTGTACTGAACTATTAAAGAATTTTTAGGAAGTGCTATTGTCAAATGACAAACAACAAATTGGTGAACTTTCTCTCAGGTATGAGTTACTGCATGAAAATCCTAATAAAAGGAGTCTTAAGGGGATAAATCATAAAAGCTTATATTTCATGAAAATTTGTTTTTACAAATAACTCCAAAATTTCATGTGCGACACTTGCTTAGAAATTTATCCTTAGAAAGACCATATCTTGAAGTTGCCTATTTTTGTTCCATGTTATCATGCATGGGTATGGTATTAATTTCTAATTTTGTAACCAATTCACCAACCTAATCCCTGAGGCTCCTTTTCACTAAGTCTTCATGACATGGGTAGTGCATGTACATTGTAATTAGTTTGTTATTGGTTGGTGTAACTTACAATAGTTACATAGGCAATTGAGTACTAGAACCATACACGCAATTCTAATTTTAGTAGACTATTTTTTTAGTAGTTTCCTTTACACATTTTGGAGCATATGGGAATTGAACTTGTAACATGCATCCAAATTCCCTATCATGCCCCCCCTTACTGTTATGCTCCCCCTAAATTTAGTAATGTCATGCTATGTTTTACTGCTTCAATTCTCCCCCTTTGACATCAATGGAAAAGGTGCTAGTCAATTAACCCCCTGACTTAAATCTCCTCATCAACTTGTAGTGTTGCTCCCCCTATCTGCTATTTTCTTTGGCTTAGTCATACTTTAGGGTTTATAAGTTCAAAATTCTTTTGACCCTTTCCACCATGATCAATTTCAATTTTACTTCTTTGTTGCTATGCATTCTATGATAGAAACAATGATTAACAATATGTCCACTAATTGTCTTCTTCTTTGGATTGAAAATGCAACTCCTGAATTACCAAATTTGGTAATATAAATTGATTGCTTTTCAGATCATAGGTCTATTACAACTAGGGCTTATACCCTTGACTCTAGGTTCTAAAGGAGTATGAGCATGAGTTAATCATAGCATAGGGTTGACTTATTTCTTTTAAAACCCTAACACTGAGCCAGTGACCAATAGTATTTTACTATGATTCCTTTATGTAGCCTATCACTCAGTCTGTCATATAAATCTGCCACTTTAAGCATCCCATTCTGTTCTCCCTGATGAAATGCACAAGACAACTAAGAGGGGGGGTGAATCAGTTGTCACCAAACTCTTAAATTCTTATAAACATCAACACATCAATTGCTTAATCACTGTTATTATGATTTAACCATGAAAGTATGAAATCAAAAACTTAAGCACAATCACACATTCAACACATGAGACACAAGATTTTTTATGTGGAAAACCCTAAACAAAAAAAACCATGGTGAGTGTTAGCTCACAATATAATATGTAATAACAATAATGAAAATCAGAGGCTCACTGCCTAGAGCTCACTACTCAAATGAAAAGGCTCACTGCCAAAGGTTGGTGAACTGAGATAGTAGCATCTACATCATGCCAAGGTTCAGTTCCATTGAAATGTAATGTATCTCCTCTACTCTACTCTGCTTTTTCACTTCATACTTATCTTCACATATTTTTCATCCACTTCAATCTATCATGACTTCATTACATGTATTTATACAATTCATCAACCTTGGAATGAATATCAATGTCAACATTACAATCATCAACCATTGGAACAATCTCCAAGGTTAGCATACACACATACATTAGAATAGGTCTAGACCTAAATAGATTTGTGAAGGAGAAAAATGAATGCGGACTATACCAAGCCTTAGCTAGGACTCAAATGCAATCTTCCACCCTACAACATGCTATCACAAACTCCAAAGTATAATCACAAGTAGTAAAAATAACCAGGTTAGCTAAGACTAGAGTTAACACTAAGACCTTTAGGAACACGCTTCAGCCACAATCCAAATTACACTTTGTGGACCAATCAAAAGGAAGGAACATGATCTAGGACATCTATAAGCACGCTACAATCACCAAGAACATCTACACAACTTCTAAACACTTTATCCATAAAATTCTTCAAACTGGAGCAGTTGAACATCATTGTGAGCCACTGTCATAAAGAAAAGATCGTTTACGGACCACCAAATTATGAACCATTGGAACTAAAGGCACATAACATCATTAAAAAGTTAATTCTAGAACCACAGACTGTAAGACTTAAATGCAAAGAAATGCAGAGAAAAATACATTCTCCCTGTCACCACTAAATGTACAAAAAAATAGTTTTCACTCTGGTGAACAAAACTCGCTCAAATCTTCATACCGGAGGCTCAAACTTGAAACATGGCATCTAAAGACATTCCTTAACATAACTTCCAATCCATAAAAAAAGATATTTAGTATACAAAATATGCGGAGCAAAACACTACACTATACTTCTGCAAGCCAGGAAACTCTGCAACACATTGTTTCCACTATGAGAGCAAATTTTCTTAAAAGCACTTGGAAACCTACTATCCAGAACACTTTCTTACTATCTTCAACACTTATGTAAGCCAATACAAAGCAACTAACTCAATATAATTAAACATCAAAACAAGAGCACAATTGACACCAATGACAACACTGGTAAGCACATACTTGCAACAATCTCCCCCTTTGTCATTGATGGCAACACATGGTGTGAAAAACCATCAAGACATACAAAATTGCTTTTCTTCTTTGTTCCCCCTTACTTTATGCTTTCTCTGATTGCAACTTTCTCCTTAGAGTTTTCACATGAACTACTCTCCCCCTTTGACATCAATGGCAAAGGGTACCAGACCTTTTCTTTTTCTTTACTGCACAATTTCCCCTGTCATCAACATTGCAACACTTACTACTCTTAATCAGGAACTCACATTAGCAACATCTACTTGCTCCCCCTAATAGGTAGCCTTCAAAACATCCATCCAGAATAAAAGATGAAACTTTGGACACCACTAGACTGATGCATTTCTCATGCATATTAGTTTAGAGTAGGAGGGGTAATAACCCTTAACTTCTTCCTAAGATACTCAAAAGTATTCTTAGGCAGAGGCTTGGTGGAAATATCTGCAATCTGATCCTTGGTAGATACATATTCCATCTTCACTTCATTCTATGTTACCTTTTCTCTCAGAAAGTGATACCTTATTGATATATGCTTTATTCTTGAGTGCATCACTAGATTCTTTGAAATGTTTATAGCACTTGTATTGTCACAAAAGATTGAAATTGGTTCTTCATACACAACTCTTATGTCCTTCAATGTTTGCTTCATCCAAAGCACTTGAGTGCAACAACATGTTGCAACAATGTATTATGCTTCTATAGTAGACAAAGAAACTAATTCTTGCTTCTTGCTCAGCCATGAAACTAATCTGTTACCTAAGAGGAAAGCACCTCCACTTGTACTTTTTCTATCATCAGCATCTCCAGCCCAATCTACATCTATATAAGCACTAAGAGTGAAATCAATATCTTTGGGATACCACAATCCATTGTCTAAAGTGCCTTTTAAATACCTCATGATCCTCTTGACTGCCATCACATGTGACTCTTTGGGATCTTCTTGAAATCTTACCACAAGACATACTTTACTAAACCCTAATTGCATCAAATACTTGTCCAAGGCTTTCTTCAATCTGCACACCATGTCACCTTGGTCTGATGACTGCAATCCTTTAGGTTGTTCAATGTAAACTTCTTCTTTCATCTCTCCATTCAAGAATGCAGACTTTACATCTATCTAATACACCTTGAAATATTTGTGTGCTACAAATGCCAGAAGCATTCTTATTGCTTCAATCCTTGCCACAAGAGCATAGGTCTCCTCAAAGTCTATACCTTTAACCTGAGAATGTCCTTTGCATATGAGTCTTACTTTTTTCTTACAACTTCTCCATTTTCATTCATCTTGTTTCTGAAAACCTATTTAGTTCCAATCACATTCTTATCAGTAGGTCTAGGAACCAATTCCCAAGTTTGATTCTTCTCTATCTACATCAACTCTTCTTCCATGGATTTTACCCAACTTACACCTTTGTAGGCTTCACTTACAATTTTAGGTTCAATCTTTGAAAGTAAATAGAGATCTACCTATTCATCTGCAATTCTTCTTCTTGTCAATACACCAAGCATTTGGTCTTCAATGTGATGCTTCTGCACAAACCCTAGGGGTCTTAAGAATCCTTTTTAGAGTTTCTTCAACCTATACTTTCTTCACCTTTTTATTATTCACTACTTGAAGACTCATCTGATTCATATCCATTTGCCTCTAAGTTCATAAATACTTTGAGTCATCATGAAAACTACTCTATACTGGAAACAATTGTGTTCTATTAACCCGAACTACGATTACTCATTATTCTCAAGCCAACTAACAAAATTAGGCAAACTTCTGAATGTAGATGTGACCAATGATCAATAACCATATGCCAGAACTGTAGAGAATTATCTTCAACTATAGAAACCTAAAAGTGTCCTCATATTGCAAATAACCAATCTCTTCCACATTCTACTATTTTTCCCAAATTTTCCTCTATGGTTAAATAATTAATTTTAATTGATTAATTATTTAATTATTCACTATCCCCTTTCCCCCTTTAATTTAAATAAATAAGCATTTATTTAAATTATAAGGCCTTATCCTAATTGAATAGGCCTCACCTATTTAATTTAATCACTTCACATTATCCCCCTTCTCAAATAAATTAAATAAATGAACACCATTTATTTAATTTAAAAATCATATTACACTCACCATTTCTTCCAATTTTAAATTATCCCTTGTCCTTTAGTGAAAGGGAACCCTAATCAATCACAGCCCTTCATTTCATCCAAAATTCAATAATGAATCCTAGCCCTTCATTCAAACAGGTTCTTCTATAAAACACTTTCTCTAGCTTCATTTTCACTTCTTATCTTGATTTCTCCTAAACAGTCTCCAACATCTTGCCATTTTCATTTGAGCTTCTCAAGATCTTTGCAAACTTGAAAATCTAAGAACAATATGGAAGATTGAGGAGGACAATGGAGATAGGTCAAATGATAGCTTAGAATCTTACTTGTTTTAATGTTTATTTGACTATTTTCTAGGCTAGTTTGCACTCCATTGGGAGCTAGGGTTAGTTGTAGTTTGTTTTCTACATGCTTGAAAGCTTTTTTCCCCTTCCTCATTTTGGTGAACCTGACATGAATAGATCAATTTTTGTCAACTTCTGATAGACAAGTTTCACAGGTGACCTCCAGAGCTCAAACGGACCTCACCATTGAGTTTAGGAGGCCTTGCAGACAAAGATTAAGATAAAATATCCTAGGTTTTGCTTACTATGAAATTTTTGAAAAAAAATTAGTACAGTAGTCTGTACCATTCTATGTAGGTCTCTGGTCGAGTATTCTAGTTTTTCATCATGGATCACATTCCTTTGTTGGTTGAGGGTTTGAAAAATTATGGTTTTTTTATTGTTGTTACAGGGTGCTTTTTATTTGTTGTAGGTTTCAAATTTCATGGCAAGCTCGGTCTTATTTCCCTCTGCCCGTGGACTTCCCTCCAAAACCCTGCAGTCACTGTCCATGCAAACCTGGGCCACCTTTTATCACTAGCTCCAAACCTCTATTCATCATCTTAAAAAACCCTAAAACTCTTGGTCAAAACCCTAATTCCTACCAGCGATCGCCTTATCCCTCCTCTTAGGGTTTCCATTTCCCACATTAACTATTGGCATCAAAACTGGGGTATAGATTAATAGTTAGCTTTGACTATATGTGGAAGGGTCAACTAATAGTCAGCATTGAAGACATGGTCAACTTTGACAGTCACACTATGGACCACGTAATTCTAAGCCCTAACACACCACCTACACTTAGCCTCCACCCTCGGTCACCTCTACTATCCCATAGTCGCCACCATTCAACCACCGCTCATCCTCCACTTTGTCTCTACCCTCCTAAAACCCTAATGCAAACTCTATCGCCACTTGCCTTAACCCTTCGGCCTCTATCGACTATTTTTTTGCCTGCCCCCCGCTGGTATCAAAGTCCTAACCTCACCTCGTTTGACGTTGCTCGGCCCTTATGCCTCCCACTCAAATTTCTCTACTACTCTGAATAAAACCCTAAACTATGAGTTGAAGTCTCTAAACTGCTCATCAAATGTCAAATTTCAACTATTATTTCATTGACTGCGATCTCCATTTGCCCTAACCCAAACTAGTAGTGGTTCCCCTGTCGGTCTTTGGCCTTCATCACAGTCTCCCGCCACTTTCCAAATTTATCATTGGCACCTCTATGGAGGTTGCCTTCACAAAAAATTCTAACTACATGTGAGTTCCCTATTGGTGGCTTAGTTTAAACTATTGTCTTCTCATGTGTTTTCGCAGGTGCCTTGGGTAAGTAGTGCCCAGTCACATTGGTGACTGAGGGCAGGGGGAAGTGGGGTTTGTGTGCCCCCTTTGCCCTTTTCTTTTTCATTTTTTTGTTTGACTTCACCCCTGGTCATATGGATGACCAGGGGCTTATCTAAGTCCTTAACCACAAAGATAGCTGATGGGCACTAACCGCAACATGTGATCACGCTAGCCCCTGACAGTTAGCAGTTACTACAAATAGTCAGTCAGACTCCTCTTTGCCTCCACTTGCTAAAATAGGCATTTTTTTTCAAATTGTCATAACTTTTACGTAACAGGTCAAATTTTCATGAAACAAGTGGCATTGTGGAGCTCGTTCACCCATCTATGCTATGGTGAAGTTGATATCAGTTTAATGTCTCATTTTCACTACTTTTTTCTCAGTCGAAGTCAACCCTAATTTCAAACTTCAAATGAGCATAACTAGTGCAAGTTTGGTCTAATTTCAGTAATTTTTTTAAAATTGCTTAAAATTTCTTGAATTTTATGATGCTACTATTAGTTTTGCTATGACTGATCTTTATTTTGATATATTTTCTAGATTGCATATTACAGCCTTTTTTGTCTTGGTGGCTTTCAAAAGGGGTTGTCTACTTGATGTTTCATGTTTTTCATGAGGGATTATATGCTACTGATTTCTATTTTGTAGCCTTGTGACATTCACTGGGAAAAGATTACAAGCTAAAACTACTAACAAATTTGTTGTAGGGTTTCCTCCTTTCATGTGCATGTGCTTTGTTATCATAGGAACATTTTGATTTGATGCACTTAAAATGAACAATAGCTTGCTATTTTCACACACATTCTTGGGGCTTAAAAAGAATCAACATCTTCTTTGCTTGGTGATTTGGTTGGTGTTTTGAGGTGTGTATTCTTTTCCCTTGCAAGTTATGTGATCTTGGGAATCAAAAGCATCTCTCAATGCTTTCATTATCACACCACACATTTAAATTCTAAGGGTAAATGAACATTGTCTAGTGTGGTCAAACACGTGTATGCTCTCTCCTCGCATCTTCGTATGAACTTGGAGATCAAAAACATGTGTTTGTACCACTTTAGTGCAAACCTTTAGAGGGCCTACCTCCCAATTTGTGAGAGGAAATGACCCAAGTGGTACTTTCATTTCAGTCTGCTACACAAATAATTGTGGTTGTGACGAAAGTCATAAATCACCTGGTGCTGTTGTTCTATAATAACAGAAGTCTCCCTCAGTATCCAAGTGATGCATAAAAACCCTTTCTAAGGGCTGGGAAGCCTCTTAAATGAGAAAACTACCACATGTATAGACACCAGTATATCCTAAAACACTAATTAAGAACCATTTGTGCTAGTGGCTAAAAACCCTTTTTACTTGCTGGTGCAGGAGGTTGGACCTCCCAAGCCGTCCCACATGTACTACTCATTGTCGAGATAGGAATTCCATCAGTCCCTAAGATCTAAGGGTAAGAGGGTTGGTGTTCCCATGCCATGTAAGGGGGAGCCAGTGTCACCAAATTCTCTAGTTGTCTACCTTGTCTTAATATTTGGAGAAATCTGAGTGGGGACTCAGCAAGTAGTATCCTCTATCCAACCTCAGATTGTACATGTTTACATGTGTTTTCAAACTTGTCAAGAGTCACCAAATACAACCAATTTGATTGCCAATTGTCTTCTATGACTGATGTGTCTTCTTCAAGTGCTTGCTTAGTCCTCACCCTAAACATTCAAATCCATTCATTCATTCCAAGTCATCATATCCTAATCACCTTTCCTAATCACATCATCCAACCATCCACATCTTGATCATCCTACTTGTCCTATCCTAATCATTACACATCATCATCCTCATCTAATCAAAATCATCCTAATCATTCTCCTAATCATATCCAAGTCATCCTTATCAAACCCTAATCACCTCTTTCATCTAATCATTGTCATCTTAATCATCCTAGTCAAATCCATAAGCATCTTCATTCATAATCTAATCAACTTCATCCCAATTAATCCAAAGTCATCTAATCTCATCAGTACACACCATCATCTTCATTCTAATCTAATCAATCACATCCTAATCATATCATAACCATTCATTCCAATCTAATCAATTTCATCCTAATCATTTCCAATCACAATACACCACAACCATAGGGAAACCTTTGAGCATCTACTCTCCCTATCAAATCTGACTACAACTATGTCAAAACATTATAGACCTGCTAGTTCTATTCACCCACTACATATTCAATTTCATTCAACCTTTGACATCTATAGAGGTTCCCAAAAATAGTCTTACTAAGGTTGAAACATAGGGAGAAACTATTGAATCTTGACTGTATCACAAGTACAAATCTGAACCAAGAGACCTTGATATCTTTTTCAAATCAATCACAACTTGGGATTAATACTCCAAGGCTAGTTTAAGTCCATCCTTCCAAGTGAATTTTGAAACTCATGGGTTCACTTTAATCAATCATTTCTTCCACACCTCAAGGACTTGATAAATCCATTTTATAATTTGACAAGGTCATTAGTAGACAAGAGTACCCTCTTGGAGCTAGAATTTTCAAAGACTAATATCCATTAGCCTCTATCATAGTCTGGGCCTCATCACCTTGCATTGACATCCACATAGCAACCCACAATTCACAAGTCTCATTTGGTAGAGACACGGTTGCAAAAAGAAGAGAAAGGGAGTAAATCCTCCTATTCATCCCTATAGTGAACACATAAACACATCATTCAAAACTTTCTCACCAACACATCTATTCCAAGTCATCTTCATTCATAATCAAAACACCTAATCATATTCTATCTATCATAGTCATTCCACCTTATCATTACCCTAATCCTAGTCAAACACTTCTCAACATGGTCTTAATCCTTAGCGATCCTATGTCCAAACCAAGACCTAAACTTGTCCTTCGATGGGCCCCTCCTCCAACTTCCAATGATGACAAGACACATATTGCATGCCTTGATACACAAGATGACATACAATGATATGAAGACATGTGCAATTCCATGACAATCCTAGAGAACAAGGTTCCAACACCCCAAGCCTATTCACAAGCCTATCTAAGTCCACCTTGGAAAGAAGACAAAGTGCCTTTAAATTCTCATTCTACCTTTGACAAGGGGAACATAAATCTACCTCATCCATCCTATAAGTACATTCTACCACTATACTCTAATCCTACATCAACTCCATGTCATAAGTTTAAACATTACAAAAGCAAACCCAAATCTACTAATTCATCCAATGCCCTTTGACCTTTTGTCTAATAAAAATCAAAATCGTAATCCTACAACATCCTCCATTCCTTTTATTCCTCCACCATGGGAACTTTCCCCTCCACCTAATCAAAATCCTAAGCCTACAACTTCATCCCTCATTATCCATCCCCTATATTGTCCCTCTACCCATACCCTTGCGAAGGATGTGATCCAATGGCTACTCACACATAATAGACCATCCCCATGTCAAACACATATCCTTAATCCAATCAAAGAGTCCTCAAACATCATGTCCATCCCTTCAACCCCATCATGTGATCCACAACCTATTGAGCCTACATGTCCAAGTCAAGACCCATTGTACCCTTATGTCATTGACCATCTAGAACATACCAAGCCTCTCCTAGAGATTTCCACTTCCATTCCAAGTCAAGAGTTATGTCAAGGATATAATCCTAAGAAAGAGGAAACAACTAGCCCTCCTTCTAATCAATATCAAAACACACTTATGATCAAGCTCCCATTTATGATCACGATCCCACTTATGATCAAGAAGGCCATGATGATCCTCTTAGCCTACTTTATGCATTCCATGGTCAAGAGCTTATCATCCCATCCATCTATACTCCATCTAACCCTAATGAGCCAACATCCACTTTGTTGGCAAGAGACACTGTGTGGCTTCATAAATGTTGTCATTGATGGCAACAAAGTCCTTCCCACACATCCGCAGGACATGGTGTGTCCATATCAGAAGTCAGATTGAAGAGTGTTGTTTTCCAATAAGCAAGAACAGAGCATGTAGCAAGGTCTGACAATCAGGTCCAGATCTCTCAAAGGAAGTATCTCAACAAAGTTCAAACTTGGGAAAGTCAAGAGGAGTATCATGAATGATATATTCTAGAGATTGAGCCTCCGGTGATGAAAGAGTGAGAAGATATAAACACCTGAGTGTTGGGTTCCTGTTTGGTAGAGTAGACTGAGGAAGACCTGACCGACAGAGCATCAGACCTTAATCTGGATGAGATATTGATGGTGATCAAGCTTCTTAATGGATCATTCATGATGGGCCAACATGATTGATGACTTCTATAAGCATCTCTTTTATACGCACCACTTGGTAAGCAAGGATTCAGCCGACAGACTAGAGTTTGAGAAAATATTGAGAATTCTGGATGCTGACTAAAAGGATGTTGAAATCCTTTGTGCGGATATATATACTAGATGGATTTTGGTGAGAAGGTGTGTGTGGTGTGTTGTGAAGTGCAAAGAAAAGTAGAGAGCGGTGTGGAAGTAGTAATACAGGTTTGGTATGTGACAGGATAGCAGCACCAAAGAAGAGGAAGAATGAAGTGCAGTAGATCAGTGTATTGAGCCTAACTAGAACTAAACCTTAGCATATGTGGATGCTTCTCATCAGTTCAAGTATCTTGTTACTTTCTTTGTACCTTGTAGACAGTGAGTCTCTTGTAGGCAGTGAGCCTCTTGTGAGCAGTGTGCTCGGGTAGTGAGCCCTAATTGGCAAGTGCCATTTTGTATTTCTATTCTTCTAACAGAGAATACAATCTTGGGTTAATCATCCCATGGTTTTTCCCTTAACAAGGTTTTCCATGTCAAAATTATTGTGTTATATGTATTGATTTTATTTCTTCTTTCATGGTTATGGATGCTTATTTGTTTTGATCCTACACTAGTTGTTAAGAAGAACAAAAAGTTAAATCAATTAAGATAACTGATTCACCCCCCCTCTTAGTTATCAACACACTTGTCATGATGAGACACATGCCTCCAAAGCACACATAGAAGATCACACAAATATCTTGGATCTTAGTAAAAATGAACATAATCAAGATCCTAATGGTCCTTCCACATCAACCATCAATCCCATTTCAAGTCTACCATCATATCCTATTGGCCTATCCACCTTCATTCATGAATTTTCTTCCTCAAGACAACAACAACCTTTATCTTCTACTTCACACCATCAAATAAGGAACTCGTGTCTAGTTCGCAAACTACACCTAGTCCCATAGTTAATCGCATACTCCAAAACATGTATTATCATGGTAAAGGCTTAGGCCTTCATGAACAAGAAATTTTGGAGCCCATCCATGTCAATGTCCCTCCATGATCATATGGCCTTGGATACACACCCTAAGATAAGCAATTTAAAGATGTTGGTACTTCTTCCATGCATCCTAAATCCACCACTTTCCATCACAAATCCTATCATATCCCCAAAACATATGTTGCCATTCCACCTTCATCATCCTACAAGTGTCAATAGCATGTGACCATACACCTTCCCCCATCTACTTTACCTCTATTACTTCCAACTTCTAATTTCCCTCCATCTGCTTTACCACCATTGCTCCCAACACCTAATATCCCTCCCATTCATAAATACCCTAAAATTCCTAATCATGACCAACAAATGCACACATCATCTAAACAAAAAGTTTTCACCATGTCCATGGGATTCAAAAATAAAAATGTGGATGCCTCTACCCATAAAGCTAAAAATCCTAAGGATCCTACTAATGCCTTAGGGTACAAATGCAAAAAGTTAAAGAAAAATACATCCAAAAAGCTACCCAAGCCCATACCTTCACAATAAAAGTCCAAAAGAAAAATGGCTTGGGTACCTAAGCAAAAAACAATCAAATTAAATGAGGCATCCTCCTCTCAAAAATCCCAACCATCCTTTTCCATCCAAAAGTCTATTCCATTCAAAACTATCAAATTCCTCCATCCCACAAGTCAAGCAAAAATCATAAAAATACTAAGTCTATGTGGGTTCCTAAATGCTTACATTGACCATCCCCTAAGAAAACATCTCCATTGCTTCTTACACCACCTCCAAATCAAAAGCTTCAACATTTATCATGGTTTGTGCAACCGTTGGTCATGATTTCTTTCCATACCTCCATCTCCCCATCATTCAATTATTATCCTACATATTTCACTCATCACCTTCCTATGGTCCATACTTTTGCATAAGCCTTCCATTCCCTACATAATCCACATCATAATCCATTACCTTTCCTACATAATCCATATCATAATCCACTATCTACCTAATCCACCTCATCCTTTCATGCAATTCCTTACCAACATCTTGAGCATAATGACATTTGTTTGACATGGTCCATGTGATGCAATCTTTCTCTAATGGGACTATCACACTTCATGGAACTTGACACTTGAGTCCCTCTCATCCATATCCACCTATCCCATTCAAAAATTCCAAAAAAATATTTAAAATAAATTAAAATAGTAAAGAGAAATCCCTTCATCCAATGGTGAAAACCACCCTTGTTGGTGCCTTGGATAATTACCATGATGAAAACCTGGTAAACAGTTGTCATGTGTAGGTTGATCTTCTATGTCACTTACACTTGGATGCACATTGTCTCATCCATACTATCATTTCCTATCCTATCTTACCATCCTTATCCATTACATACATATACTTATCCTATTACATCCATTCATCCTCCCTTCCTCTTTTGATCTTGATAAATATTGGGAGCACAATATTGACAAATGTTGGGATATCCCTTGATATAGCTCATCCTTTCCAAACAATCCATCTTATCATCATCCCATGGTCATAGGTTTTGGCATGAAAAATACTAAGTATTACACAGAGAATGGGGCATGTTATTTCTACATGAAATAGTCCTTGGAGATCACATCCTTGCCCTCTTACACATACATCCCTTTCCATCCACTATCACCCATCCTTTTATCCATCCAATCCTACATTCATTTTTGCACCTAGACTTGGTCTTCCCTTGTCATTTATATCTAGCGCAAAGGCTATACCAATCGTCATCCAATGCCATTCCCAAAACACATGCAAAAATCCAAAAAAATCAAAACATTTCAAAAATACAAAAAAATCAAAACATATTCAAAAATCCAAAAAAATCACAACATTCAAAAACACAAAAAATTAAAACATTCCAAAAAAAATCACATGTCAAAAATCCAAAAAAATCACATGTCAGAAATCCAAAAAATACATGTCAAAAATTCAAAAAAATCAAAACATATTAAAAAATCCAAAAAAATCACAACATTCAAAAACACAAAAAAATTGAAACATTCCAAAAAAAAATCACATGTCAAAAATTAAAAAAATCACATGTCAAAAATCCAAAAAAATCAAAACATATTCAAAAATCCAAAAAATTAAAACATGTCAAAAATTCAAAAAAAATCAAAACATATTCAAAAATAAAAAAAAAAACACAAAATTTCAAAATCTAAAAAAATCAAAACATTTCAAAATACAAAAAATCATCATCATCAAATCAAAATCCAAGGAATAACTCAAATGCAAGTCATATCAATCCATTCAATCAAAATAAAATCAATCAATTCATCAATTCTTCCAATCAATCAAATCAATTCTTCAATTCATCCATCATTCAAATCAATTCATCATATCATTCAAATCATCCTTATCAAATCATTCCAAGCAATGATCCAAATGCAAGTCATCCTTTATCCATACCAATCAAGTCAATCAATCTTGTCAAATTATCCAATTGCATCAATGGTCTTAATCCTAGCCTTGTTGTAAAGCCAATCAATCAATCAATCATTAATCAAATCCTAGTGTTGCTCACATGGCCAACAACACTAGTATCAATCAATTGCCTTAGATAGGATGTTGCATCGTCAAAACCAAACTAGGTATCTTATACGACATGTTTCATTTCCTAAAACTAGATACTATCATTATCATAATCAACCAATCAATAAATCACTTAAACACTGGTTTACAGCTTGATAGGGGCAATACCTTGTTTGTTTTTTAATCAATTGTACATGCTTTCTTGCTTGCGTGTGTTATCACTTTATCTTGCAAAATCACATCCAAATATTCTCAAAAATACCAAGAACATTGCATATCATCAAAAATCACAAAAAATCAAATAACCAATCAAAAATCCCAAACAATAAATAGTGTCAACCACATGGTCGAACTATGTCACCTCTGAGCTTTTACGTATGCAAGGCCATCTTCGATGAGCCCCCAAGGCATTCCCCTTAGGTCCTAGGTCAAACCAAGTCCACCCTTTTCAAATTACGTTGCCTCTGAGCTTTCACGTAGGCAAGTCCATCTTTGATGAGCCCCCGAGGCACTAGGTCACTTCCTTAGGGCCCATTGAGTCAAACCATCACAATAAGTTTTCCTTTAACAAGATGGACACTTTGAACAAACCAAGCCAATCAATCTTTCACAAGACAACAATCAAACAAGATAGTTTAACAACATAGCCAAAACATCGCCACTCATCACTCACATGGTGATAATCAAACATCATTATGGCCAACCAACAATCCCAATCACATGTCTAACAACAAGCATGGGACATAGTCAAAACTAGGCTTTATGCCTTAGATGGAACATCTCATCTTTTGGACATTATCAATCATCACAAACCAACCATTTCCCAACTTGTGGCATTTTCAAAACTAGACCACATGTCTTAAATGAAATGTCACAATCCTATCTCTTGCCTTAGATAGGTGGGGACATTGTCGAAACTAGACTAGGTGTCTTATACAACATACCTTCCATCCTGAAACCAAGCATCATTCAACATATCATAACCAATCAAAACAAACACATATCACTTGGCAAAAGATCCAAATGTCTGTTGACTCTGCTAAGTCTAGTCTGTCTTATTTTACTGGATTGTTGTTGTGCAGTCTCGTTCTTATGCTTCTCAAGGCAGTCCCTAAGTGATGAAGAGAAGCGAGGATAGAGCAAGACCTTTTTCTTTGATTTCTATTTGCAGTTTGTCTTGGCACAATGATTGGGGCAACTTGGTGTCTTGCATGTGATCATGATTCCATTGGGTGTGAATCAAAGACATCCTATTCATTGGAAAGAATAACTTCTTCCTTGCATAAGGACTTGCACACCTCACAACTATCTCATCGCATGTTCTGACAAGGTACCACAATTACTAGTCTGAGTTAGGCATTCCTTGTCTGTCATGTGCCTATTTTGCAAGGGATCACATTTTTTCACTTTGGCCTCTGTCATGCCATTGTGATTCTCATCCCTTGACATAATAAGTTCTATGATGATAAGTAGAAAAAAATTGCAATTGAGAAGCTCAAAAATCTATCAAAACAAGATCTCATTCCCATTCTTCTAGCCAATCTTTCATTCCTCCACCATCTCTCTCTCACATCTTCATTCCTCCACCTTCATTGCAACTTAACGTATCATTTATTTCTTCTATCAATTCCCCTATCTTTCTTCCTTGACCAATCCCTTTCATTTCAAGAGCCTACCCATTTTTGTCCAACCCGCCTATCCTCTTGAGGGGGCATCATCATCCTATCTTTCCATCATCATCCTATCTTTCCATCATCATCCTTTTCTGCTATCCATTTCCTTAGATTCTTTGAAATGATGTTACTTGACATAAATCTCATCATCTTAAAGAGGGGCAAAATGTAGACACCTAAAAGTGTCCTCGGATTGTAAAACACCAATCTCTTCCACATTCTCCTATTTTTCCCTAATTTTCCTCTATGGTTAAATAATTAATTTTAATTGATTAATTATTTAATTATTCACTATCCCCTTTCACCCTTTAATTTAAATAAATAAGCATCTATTTAAATTATAAGGCCTTATCCTAATTGAATAGGTCTCACCTATTTAATTTAATCACTTCACATTATCCCCCTTCTCAAATAAATAAAATAAATGAACACCCTTTAGTTAACTTAAAAATCACATTACACCTCACCATTTCTTCCAATTTTAAATTATCCCTTGTCCTTTAGTGAAAGGGAACCCTAATCAATCACAACCCTTCATTTCATCCAAAAGTCAACAATGAATCCTAGCCCTTCATTCAAACAGGCTCTTCTATAAAACACCTTCTCCAACTTCATTTTCACTTCTTAGCTTGATTTCTCCTAAACACTCCAATATCTTGCCATTTTCCTTTGAGCTTCTCAAGATCTTTACAAACTTGTAAATCTGAGAACAATATGGAAGATTGAGGAGGACAATGGAGATAGGTCAATTAATAGCTTATAGTCTTACTTGTTTTCATGTTTGTTTGACTATTTTCTAGGCTAGTTTGCACTCCATTGGGAGCTAGGGTTAGCTGTAGTTTGTTTTCTACATGCTTGAAAGCTTTTTCCCCTATCTCATCAATAGCAAACTAATGCGGACCAAATTACCAGAACACTATACCTTGATTTTACCAGATAGATACTTAGTCAAAATTCACAACCTGTCTTCTTTCCTGATTAAATCTTCTTGCACAAATCTTCCTTTATTCTTTACAAACACAGTTTCTATCCTAACTTAACCTTTGTTGCTAATCCTTAACTTTTTCTCTTCATGCTAAGGCATCAACACTAATCCTTTGGCAGGGGAGAAAATATTTCCAATAAGACTTCCCCTAACCCAAAGCTCTAATCTCAGTTTCTAAAGGGAACATCTGCACCAGATACTAGTATAGGCTTATCCTTAATCTTTGTTGCATCCTTCTTCACCCAAATTTCAGTCATCTCCCTTTTGATGTCTACTAGAATAATCTTTTCCACTGGCTTCTTCAACTCTGCCTAATTATTCTTCTTCAGGTTCTTGTTTCTACAGAACCTCACAATATGTCCAGGCTTGTTACAATTGAGACACAATATTTTTCTGACCATTGTTCCTTCCATTCATTCTTGACCTACATTGGTTAGCCTTGTGTCCAAAATTATTGCATGCAAAGCAATTGCCATTGAAGAATTGAGAGTTCCTTCCACTATTGAAGTTGTTCCTTATCTGACTTCTACATTCACTAGCTCTATGACCAAATCTCTTGGCTATAAAGCAATTACCTTTGAAATCTTGAGAATTTCTTCCATTGTTATAACTATTCCTTATCCTGCTTCAACATTCATTAGCTTTATGACCTACTTTATTGCAAGTGAAGCACTAACCAAAAAAAGATGGATCATTTTTATTCACTCTACTCCTAAAATGAGTAGCCTTATGACCAAACTTATTGCATACATTACAATAACCATTGAAAGAAGGGTACCTTTGTGTATTTGGTTGCTTGACTGGTGGTCTTCTAGGTCTATTCTTTCGATTATGAATTTGTTTGCCTTTGTTCTTCTTGATCTCAGCATTCCTTTCTTCATTGGTCTTAGAACTTTCTCATTTCTCAAATCCCAAACCTTCTTTGTCATCAGGACTCTTCTGGCTAGCAAGCATCTCATCAAGTTTTACAAAACTTATCTTAAACTTTTCTTCATAACTTCTTGCTTTCTCCAAATCTAACTTCGAGTTCTCAACTTCTTTTTCAAGCTTATCACATTCTTCTAATTTGTCTTTCACTAATAGATTTAGGCCTTCTTCTACTTTTGCTCTTTCTACAACTTCCTCTTTCAAATCATTTAAGGTTTCATTTGATGCTATCAATTGTTCACTAACCTCCTTATATTTTTCTTTGAACTTCTTGATTTGCTCTCTTAATTTTCTAATACATTCATCTACTTCTTTGACATTCTCCTTTAGATCTCTAATTTATTCTTCATTTCTTTCTAGGTCTTCAAGAGAAACCTTCTTGTGCGTCATCCCTGATCTACCTCAAGATGTTAGGCTTTCTTCCAAGGAACCCTCGCTCTGATACCAACTGATGAAATGCACAAGACAACTGAGAGGGGGGGGTGAATCAATTGTCACCAAACTCTTAACTTCTTATAAACATTAACACATCAATTACTTAATCACTGTTATTATGATTTAACCATGAAAGCATGAAATCAGAAACTTAAGAACAATCACACATTCAACACATGAGACACTAGATTTTTTACATCGAAAACCCTAAATAGGGAAAAACCACAGTGAGTGTTAGCTCACAATAATATGTAATGACAATACCCAAAATTAGAGTCTCACTATCTTAGGGCTCACTACTCAAGTGAAAAGGCTCACTGTCAAAAGAAGAGGCTCACTACCAAAGGTTGGTGAATTGAGATAGTAGCATCTACATCATGCCAAGGTTTAGTTCCATTGAAGTGCAATATATCTCCTCTACTCTTCTCTTCTTTTTCACTTCGCACTTATCTTCGCATATTTTTCATCCACTTCAATCATTCATGACTTCATTACATGTATTTATACAATTCATCAACCATTGGAACAATCTCCAAGGTTGGCATACACACATACATTAGAATAGGTCTGGACCTAAATAGATTTGTGAAGGAGAAAAATGAATGCAGACTATACCATGCCTTAGCTAGGACTCAAATGCAATCTTCCATGCTACAACATGCTATCACAAATAGTGAAAACAACTAGGCCAGCCAATATTGGAGTTAACACTAAGACCTTTAGGAACACGCTTTAGCCACAATCCAAATTACACTTTACAGACCAATCAAAAGGTAGGAACACAATCTAGAGACATCCACAAGCATGTTACAATCACCAAGAACATATGCACAACCTCTAAACACTTTATCCATATAATTCTTCAAACAGTAGCACTTGAACATCACTGTCGGCCACTGTCATAAAGAAAAGATCATTTGCGGACCACCAAATCATGAACCACTTGATATGAAGGTACATAACATCATTACAAACTTAATTCTAGAATCACAGACTATAAGACTTAAATGGAGAGAAATACAGAGCAGAATACATTCTCCCTGTCACCACTAAATGCATAGAAAAATAGTTTTCCCTCTGGTGAACAAAACTCACTCAAATCTTCATACCAGAGGCTCAAACTTGAAACATGGCATCTACAGACATTCCTTAACATAACTTCCAATCCGTAGATAAAGATATTCAGCATATAGAATATGTGGAGAAAAACACTACATTGTACTTCTACAAGCCAGGAAACTCTGCAACACACTATTTCCACTAGGAGAGCAAATTTTATCAAAAGCACTTGGAAACTTAATATCCGTAACACTTTCTTATTATCTTCAACACTTATGTAAGCCAATACAAAGTACCTAACTCAACATAATTAAACATCAAAACAAGAGCATAGTTGACACCAATGACACCACATATATGTTGACATCAATGGCAACACCGATAAGCACATACTTGCAACACTCCCATATTCATCTTCTTATTAAGCTCATATTTAGTATCATGTCCTAATATGAAATAACCTATATTGGGGAGACTCTACCATATTGGTGAGAGTCATTTTGAAGTCCCTCTGATAAAGTAATTTGCATGATGAAGCATGTTTGAAGACACTACACTATATTGATAGGAGATACTACAAAGTCCCTTCGATAGAATAATCTGCATGATATATTGTAAGCATCGTCGAAGAGACTGCACCGTATTGGTGGGAGCTACTTTCAAGTCTCTCTGATAAAACAATCATCATTGAAGACACCATACCATATCCGTAAGAGTTGTTCTAAAGTCTCTTCGACAAAATAATTTATATAAAAGTGTTGCAAGTATGAGGTTAACCAGTGTTGTCATTGATGTCAACATACTCATATTGCATTGGTAAGAAGGATTGGATGAGATGTGTGCTGAGGATATTGAGAAAATTAGTCTCAATCAGGAACAGTGAAGAACAGTGATAAGAAGAAGGCAAATGTACTCAATAGGATGAGGATCAGAGGATGCGGATTAAAGGGTTTGTAGATATGAGTCTTGAGATGATCTAGTTAAGATTTCAGAGGTCTACATGAAGATATGAAAAAGTTGTGATCGGTCAAGTAGAACCGGTTCCGGGAGCTGTTCCGGAGTGACAGAGTGTTACAAAAAGGTTCGGTGAGATTCGGAGGTGCATTGTCAGACTTTGCAGATTAGGAGTGTTTTGGATATCCTTGTGATGTGTCATCTTGGTTTGTACATAGTTTGGAGGTCTAGAAGAACCTGTTTCAGTTTGACAGTCGTGATAGACTGTGTTCCTGAAGTTCTGGATGAAGAGGAGAAGAGATTTCAGTAAGTAGAGGAAGTGCAGATGTACCTGGTCACTCAGGAAAGCTTGTGAAGGTTCTTAGATCATGTTGAGGTTGTTTTGTCAATCCGCATTAGTATTAGAGCCTGGAGTTGAAGATATTCTTCTGGATGAAGATGTTCTTGTTCAGATTGGCTGATTAGATGAGTTATTCATCTTGTGAATGTTCTTATCGATGTTTGCCGACTTGTGAATGTTCTTGTGGATGATTGCCGACTTAGATGATTGTTCCTAAGTCGATGCCTTGTATAAATAAAGGTTTGTGAGTTCATTTCGAAGTGTATGTGGAGTGGATGAGTGTGGTATAGCAAAAAAGTGAAGGGCAGAGCAGAAGTATCTCAGGCTTAAATGGAACTGATCCAGACATGGTAAAGATGTCAATTTCTAGTTCAAGTTTGTGATTCTTATCACTTTATAGACAGTGTGTCTCTTGTAGGCAGTGTCCCTCTTTGTGAGCAGTGTGCTCGGGTAGTGAGCCCTAATTGGCATGTGCCATTCATTTTTCTTATTCTTCTAACAGAGAATAATCCTTGGGTTAATCACCCCGTGGTTTTTCCCTCAACCAGGTTTTCCACATCAAAATCTTGGTGTCCAATGTGTTGATGTTTATCTACTCCTGTATTTGTGCATTATGCTTTCATGAATGGTTAACTGATATGCTATTAACTAACAAAGAAGAATCAAGTGTTTGAAGTAGAAGCAAGTTTTTGTACAACTAATTCACCCCTCCTCTCAGTTGTGTGCCCTACATCTAACAATTGGTATCAGAGCCAAGTTCCTCTAAAAGGAGATCTAGGATGTCGTCATACAAGAAGGACAGTCCAAAGTTTGATGGAACCAACTTCTCTCTCTAGAAAGGCCACATGAAATGTCACTTGGAGTGTATGGAAAAAGCATACTTGTCCATGGTCACAAAAGCATATGTTCCTCCATATGGTGGTCCGACAACACTAAATGAAATCACAGATGCTGAAAATAATCTACAGACCAAAGAGGCTCTTCTAAGCGCATTGACTGACTCAGAACTCTCAAATGTTATTGACCTGCCAACTGCATATGAGATCTGGGTTAAACTGGAACTTCTGCATGAAGGAGATGAGTTTGTTAAGAGTGCAAGGTTGCAAAGTCTTAAAGGGAAATTTGAAAGATTGAAGATGAGAGATGATGAAAATATCACTACCTTTATGCCAAGAGTAAATGAGCTGGTGTGTGGAATCAAGAATGCTGGTGGAGTTTTGGATGAAAATGAGATTGTTTGCAAAATTCTCAGATCCCTTCCTGCTGCCTACAAGATCAAGGTTGCTGCCATTGATGAATTCAGAGCCCATGCAACTGTCACAAGAGAGCAATTGGCTGGAAAACTGGCTGCATTTGAAATGATTGAGTTTGGAGATGATCCTCCCAAGACTAAATCTACATTCAAAGCCAGTGCCTATGTGAAAGGCAAACAAAGATTTGATCTGGGAGAAAAATCTTCAAGGAAACTGTCATGGTATGATCAAGCTAGGAAAGACATGGAAGAGGAAGAAGCAGAAACAACTCATCTTGAAGCCCTCAATGCAAAGAGATTGCCAAGAGGATCCGGTAAGTATGAAGGAAAGTTACCTTTTAAGTGCTTCAACTGCAATAAGATTGGTCATTTTTCTTCAAGATGTCTAGAAAGATCTGCAAGGTCAAACTCTAACAAACAAAGGTTCCAAAAGAACTGTTATTATGTTCATGAAGAAGCTGATAATGAAGGAGTAACAGATGATGAATCAGAGATAGGAGACAAATCTAGAAATGAATGGGTGTTTATTGCCATCAAGGAAGAAGAACCAATATCCTCTGAATCTGTCAATCATAAGGTTGTAGAAAGAGCTTTGGCTGCCCAAGTTGAAGAAAAAGATGATTGGGTTATTGACAGTGGATGCTCTCACCACATGACAGGTGACAAGAACAAGTTCTTAGATTTGGAAAGGTATGAAGGAGGAATGGTAAAGTTTGGTGACAATTCTACAGGTAGAATCAGAGGTAGGGGAACTATTTCTTTTGATGGAAAGAGCAAAACTGGTAATGTATTGTATGTTGAAGGATTGAAGCACAATCTTCCCGGTGTTGGATAGTTAGTAGACAAAGGTTATGATCTCCGGTTCAAAAATGGAAGATGCAGGATCTTTGAAAGCTCCAGAACTGAGATTGCATATGGTACTCAAACAAAAGGTAATACCTTCCATCTAGTTGGTTCAGATAAAAGTTGTCTGTTTGTTCAAATTGATTAGAGTTGGTTATGGCATAGAAGGATGTGTCATGTAAATTTTGATAACATCATCAAGATAAGCAATATTCAGGCTGTAAGAGATCTTCCAAAATTGGTGAAACCTACAAATAGTTTGTGCAAAGAATGTCAGCTAGGTAAATAGAGCAGAGTCTCCTTCAAAAGCAAAGATCAGTCCTCTACCGGATTATTGGAATTAGTTCATACTGATCTATGTGGTCCGACAAGAATCAAGAGTATGCAAGGTGATAGATATTTCATGTTACTGATTGATGATCATTCCTGAATGATGTGGGTTACCTTTCTAAAAGAGAAATTAGAAGCCTTTGAGAAGTTCAAAATCTTCAAGGCTATGGTAGTGAATCAAACTGGATTGAAACTGAAGTGTCTAATGTCTGATAGAGGTGGTGAATTCACATCCGGTGAATTCATAGACTTTTGTGAGAAGCATGGCATAAAGAGACAGTTGTCTGCTCCTAGGACTCCACAGTAGAATGGGGTAGTTGAGAGAAAGAACTGGACCATCTAGGAAGCTTCCAGGACAATGGTGATGGAAGCAAATGTTCCTCAGATGTTTTGGAGAGAAGCTGTCAACACTGCAGTCTACACTCTCAACCGAGTTCAAATCAGAAGCAATACCGGTAAGACTCCTTATGAACTTTAGTTTGGTATAACTCCTACTGTGAGATATTTCAGAGTATTTGGTATCAAGTGTTACATCAAAAGAGATAAAGATCTAGGAAAGTTTGATGCTAGAAGTGATGAAGGAATTTTCTTGGGTTACTCCACTCAAAGCAAAGCATACCGGTGTTACAATAAGAGACTGAAAAAGATGATAGAAAGTACAAATGTGAAGCTTGATGAAGGAATTGAGAAGCCCTCAAGGTTTTATGAATATGATAAAGATGATCAGGATGGTGTTCTAGTTCAAGGAACTCAATCCCTTCCTGAAAGTCAGATTCAGACTAATCCGGTAAATCATGAAGAAGAGGTTTATCTGAATGAACCTGATCAAGAAACAATAGTGCAAGAGACTCCCAAAGTTCCAAGGTATGTAACTCTAAATCACTCTAAAGATCAGATCATAGGTGACAAAAGCAAAGGGGTACAAACAAGGAGGAGAATTGTTCAAAATTCAAATGAATACTATCTGATTTCAAAGATTGAACCTAAGACAGTAAATGAAGCTTGCAATGATGAAAACTGGACCAAAGCAATGGAGGAAGAGTTGATGCAAATTGAGAAAAATCACACTTGGGATCTTGTTCCCAGACCTAGAAACAAGAATGTGATTGGAACCAAATGGGTCTTCCAGAACAAACTAAATGAGGTTGGTGAAGTAATCAAAAACAAAGCCAGATTAAGGCTACTCTTAAATAGAAGGAATTGATTTTGAAGAAACCTTTGCTTCGGTAGTAAGAATTGAAGCAGTCAGATTATTTCTTGCATATGCTTCCTTCAAAGACTTCAAGGTATATCAAATGGATGTCAAGTCTGCCTTCCTAAATGGTGATTTGGAAGAAGAAGTATACATTGAACAACCGGATGGATTTCAATTGTCTGATCATGATAATATGGTCTATAAGTTGAAGAAAGCACTGTATGGATTGAAGCAAGCCCCAAGAGCATGGTATGAAAGGTTGGGTAAGCATCTTGTGCAGATTGGTTTCAACAAAGGTACTGCTGACAGTAATCTATATTTCCAAATAGATAATGAAAACATCTTGATTGTTGAAATATTTGTTGATGATATCATTTTTGGAGGAAGAGATAGTTTGTGTAAAACCTTTGCAAATCAAATAAAAAGTGAGTTTGAAATGTCAATGCTTGGTGAAATGAATTTCTTCTTGGGTCTACAAATTACTCAGACATAGAAAGGTATCTTTATCTCTCAGACCAAATATGTGAAAGAATTGTTGAGGAAATTTGGAATGGAAGATTCAAAGCCAATGAACACTCCTATGGCAACCGGATGTAAGTTGAGCAAAGATGATGACTCTCCTAAGATAGATCAGACCAAGTACAGATCAATGATTGGAGGATTATTGTATCTCACTCAAACTAGACCAGATATAATGCAGGCTATTGGTCTTGTGGCAAGATTTTAGGCTAACCCTAGAGAATCTCATGTTATGGCAATCAAGAGGATTTTTAGATATCTAAAGGGGACAGTTGAGTATGGCCTATGGTATCCTAAAGATCAGGATTTCTCTCTTCATGCATATACAGATGCAGATTGGGCAGGAGATGTGGATGACTGGAAGAGCACTAGTGGTGGAGCATTCTTCTTGGGAAAGATATTGGTTTCTTGGCTAAGCAAGAAACAAGAGGCAATATCTCTGTCTACAACTGAAGCAGAATATATTGCAGCAGCAAGCAGTTGCACTCAAATCTTATGGATGAAGTAGATGTTAAGAGACATGAAAGTAGAATATGAGGAGCCTATCACAATTTTCTGTGATAATTTAAGTGCAATAAATATTTCCAAGAATCCGGTATTGCATTCTAAGACCAAGCATATATCTATCAAATTTCACTTTTTGAGAGAACAAGTGAACAAGGGTGAAGTCAGATTGGAGTATGTGTCCTCCAAGGATCAGATTGCATATATTTTTACTAAACCTCTTCCCAAGGACTCTTTTGAGTATCTCAGGGAGAAGTCAGGGGTCATGGCCCCTCTGGTGATGAACTAGGATGCACTGATGTGCATCAGTCTGGTGGATATCACAATCATATCTTGTGATCTGGATTGATGATGGGGAGCTGCTACTAAGGGGGAGCAGTTGGTATGATTCTGATGTGTTACAAGTACAAGTATAGCCCTTTGCCATTGATGTCAAAGGGGGAGAGAAGACATGTGAAAAACAGGTGGTTGATGATCAAAGGGGGAGCAATAAAGGAAGAGAAGACATGTGAAGAGTTGTTGCTGATAAGGGGAGCAGTGACAGAAAAGAGAAGTTCTTGTCTTGATAGTTTTTCACATCATATGTTGCCATCAATGACAAAGGGGGAGATTGTTGTAAGTATGAGGTTAACCAGTGTTGTCATTGATGTCAACATACTCATATTGCATTGGTAAGAAGGATTGGATGAGCTGTGTGCTGAGGATATTGAGAAAATTAGTCTCAATTAGGAACAGTGAAGAACAGTGATAAGAAGAAGGAAAATGTACTCAATAGGATGAGGATCAGAGGATACAGATTAAAGGGTTTGTAGATATGAGTCTTGAGATGATCCAGTTAAGATTTTAGAGGTCCACATGAAGATATGAAAAAGTTATGATCAGTCAAGTAGAACCAGTTCCAAGAGTTGTTCCAGAGTGATAGAGTGTTACAAAAAGGTTTGGTGAGATCCGGAGGTGCATTGTCAGATTTTGCAGATTGGAAGGAGTGTTTTGGATATCGTTGTGATGTGTCATCTTGGTTTGTACATAATTTGGAGGTTTGGAAGAACCTGTTTCAGTTTGACAGTCACAACAGACTGTGTTCTTGAAGTTCCAGATGAAGAGGAGAAGAGATTCCAGTTAGTAGAGGAAGTGCGGATGTACCTGGTCACTCAGGAAAGCTTGTGAAGGTTCTTGGATCATGTTGAGGTTGTTTTGTCAGTCTGCATTAGTATTAGAGCCCAGAGTTGAAGATATTCTTCTGGATGAAGATGTTCTTGTTCAGATTGGCCAACCGGATGAGTTACTCATCTTGTGAATGTTCTTATGGATGTTTGCCGACTTGCGAATGTTCTTGTGGATGATTGCCGACTTAGATGATTGTTCCTAAGTTGATGCCTTGTATAAATAAAGGTTTGTGAGTTCATTTCGAAGTGTATGTGGAGCGGATGAGTGTGGTATAGTGAAAGAGTGAAGGGCAGAGCAGAAGTATCTTGGACTTAAATGGAACTGATCCAGACATGGTAAAGATGTCAATCTCCAGTTCAAGTTTGTGATTCTTATCACTTTGTAGACAGTGTGTCTCTTGTAGGTAGTGTGCCTCTTTGTGAGCAGTGTGCTCGGGCAATGAGCCCTAATTGGCATGTGCCATTCATTTTTCTTATTCTTCTAACAGAGAATAATCCTTGGGTTAATCACCCCGTGGTTTTTCCCTTAACCAGGTTTTCCACGTTAAAATCTTGGTGTCCAATGTGTTGATGTTTATCTGCTCCTGTGTTTGTGCATTATGCTTTCATGAATGGTTAACTGATATGCTATTAACTAACAAAGAAGAATCAAGTGTTTGAAGTAGAAGCAAGTTTTTGTACAACTGATTCACCCCCCCTCTCAGTTGTGTGCCCTAGATCAAACAAAAAGAACATCATCAAGGAGAATATAACATATCAGGATAAGAATTTTTAAGGTCCCTCCAATGGAAGGATCCACATTTAATAACATGAAGTATATTGAGGAGACTATGTTGTATCAGAAGGATGTGTTTTGAAGTCCCTTTGATAAAGAGATTCATAGTGACGATCATAAAGCTCATCGAAGAGATCGGATCATATTGATGAGAGTTTCTTTAAAGTCCCCCCAATCTAATAATACAAAAGGTAACTATTACATCGGCCAAAGGATATGATTTAATTTAAATTGGGCCCCTGGATGCATCGAAGTAGCAATGAAAAGTTGAAGAGACCTGATTATAAGATTTCTCTGATGGAAAGGTCAAAGGGACTTCATGATATCAGATGGCGTAATTTCAAGTCCCTTCAATGTAACAAAGACACAAGGACTTAAGGATTTCATCAATGAGAAAGATGAATATCGGCGAGATAGAATATTGGTCCCTTCGATACAATGAAGACCCTTACCCTAGATGCATAGTTTCTGCATGGAATGAACATAATTCCATGGATTTAGATGAGGTAAGAGGCTCTATTGATCTCATTTCTTCTTGTTTGGCAATTTTGTATACAAATGCCTCTTAATATTTAGATTGAAATCTAAGCATAGGAGAATCAAACCCAATTTCATTATTGTTGGAGTGATCCAAAAAATGTTCTTTTCAAAAAAATTTATATCTTGCATTCTTTACTTGAGTTTAGGCATCCCACCAAAGATGAGACATACATGACAATTGAGGAATCCTACCAAAGATGACAGTCATCAGAGGCATAATCATCAGATATAAGGACAATTTATTGTTGCAGGTAACAATTCACAGTGGCATCTTATGAACTAGAGCAAGTTGGGTGGATGAGATAGGATCTATATAGAGATGACAACGTGATCTTGAACTAGGACAGTGAGCTTCATGGGACAGTCATGGATTTGTGAAGAAGATATCTATGAATGTCTTTGTGCTTCTATGCTTAGCGATACCTAGTGGTAAACCTCACGATAGGTGTTTTTCAATGCAATTTATTGTAGGGTATGTTGAATGCCAAGACATCAGGGGATAGTCACAGGGTTTTCATGACAAGTTGTAGTAGGGTCAGTGATGCCTAAATGAGGACAACCACCATTTTTATGAGTGATAGTCTTCCTCTAAAGAAATCTACATAGTCAGAGTAAAGTCAACATATGTGCAAGGACTAGTGGACTTAAAGGGTTTACAAAGTTAGTATCAAAGGCAGATAGGAGAATTTCTAAGCCAGTGACAAAAGCATTTAATTCTAGCCTCAAGGCTCTTCAAGAGAGGAGTTGAATGTAACAGTAATATAAGAAAATCAGGGTAGCATCTACAAGAACAACACTTATGAAGTAGACAGAGAGGTCCACCAAGTGATAGTCTCAATTAGGAAATGTGTTACTAAAGTAATAAAATGGCATAGGATAGAGTCAAGAGAACATGTGCCAAAGGTAACCTTGAAGTTCTCCTACTCATCCAAGAGGTTATTGAGCAATCAAAGATAGTTGTACACATGTTCTATTATCTTGCACAGGGCTATTGAGGTAGTTTGGGTGACTTGGAGACTAGTTTGAAGGAATATAGCAATAGTTGGAGCATTTATAAAGGCAATTTTAACAAAAAGATGACATGTGTAAGCATCTATGAGAAAATAATAGTTGAAAAGATCAACTTGTCTTTTTCCAATGACACCAAGAAGTTTCCAAGCATTCAAAGCATGAGACAAAGGCAGTTTCAACCACCCAAGGTTCAAGGAAGCAGTTAGCAATGGTCATAAAGGAAACATTTAATGAATTTTAAACCTGTCCTACTTTTCCTCTGGCATAGGATAGTCAAAAGTAGAGTTTACTTTCATTTTTCCTTAGTTCTTTTCATTTTTGGAAAAGCATTGTAAGATGAAGCAAGCTTCTTTCTATCTTTTGGTGCATTGTAACTCAGAAAATTAGTTTCTTGCTCATTCTTTGAGCTATGTATTGTAACCATGAAGGTTTTTTTAGCAAAGAGAAAGTATTGTAACTTATTTTTAGATATGTATGCTATTTGTAAGCATTTGTGATCAATAAAACTGTTGAAATGCGCTGGACAACTGAGAGGGGGGGTGAATTAGTTGTCCCAAAAACTTAAACACTTTTGCACTTAAACATTAATCACTTATCCACACTTATTATTATTAAATAAAGAATGCATGAAATCAAAAACTTAAACACAGATGCAACATTAAACACAAGAGACACCAGATTTTTACGTGGAAAACCCCAAGGTGGGGAAAAACCATGGAGAGGATTATCTCTCGAAATATATTGCAATCTTTAAAAAATGGTGTTCAGGCTTGGTCACTCCACTGGCCTAGAACATACTGGCTCGCTGCCATGAAGTACATTTAGGTCTAGCAGGCTCACTACCTCAACCCTAAACCTAGAAAGATTACAATAAGGGTTGTTAAACCCTACTGGTGGCTCACTACCAAAATCACCATCTTCTTCATGTCTAAGATTAATACATTGAAGTACAATAGTTCCTCTGCTCTGCCCTGCTCTGCCTTATCTTCTCAGCATTTTCCTTATCTTCCCATTTTTGCACAAGGACATCTTTTCCACGACTCAATTACAAGTATTTATACACTTCATCAACCTTGGAATGATAATCAAGGTCGGTATTACAATCTTCAACCATTGGAACAATCTTCAAGGTCGGCATTACAAACATTTTATAAAATAGGTCTTGACCTAATACAAAAATATGCTAAGGATTTGTAGTATAGATGTATGCAAATCATGCCACACCTTAGCTGGGACTCAAACATGATCTTCCACACCATAACATGCTTCCATAATATTCAAGGGATCTCTTCAATTACTGGAATTAACCAAGTCAGCTCAGATTGGTTGCACACTACATTATTTGGGAATAATCTTCAAACACAATCTTGTTGCAAGTATGGGCCTAACTGGTGTTGTCATTGATGTCAACATACTCATGTTGCATTGATGAGAAGGATTGGATGAGCAGAGAGGAGCAATGGAGACAGTGAAGTGGAGATCTCAGCTAAGGTGTAGATCAGAGGTTGCGGTTCAAAGGGTTTGTAGATATGAGTCTTGAGATGATCCAGTCAAGTTTTTAGAGGTCCGCATGAATATTTGAAGAAGTTATGGCCACTCAAGTAGAATTGGCTCTGGTAGGTGTTCAGAGGTGACAGAGTGACACAGATAGGTCTGGTGAGATCTGATAATGCATTATCCCATTCTACAGATTTGAGGGAGTGTTGAGGATGTCCGTGTGAAGTGTCAACTTGATTGGTTCATGGTTTGAAGGTCCAAAAGAACCTATTCCTTTGTGACTGTAATGACAGACTATGTTCTTAAAGTTCCAGATGAAGGAGAGAAGAATTCCAGCAAACAGATGAAGTGTGGATGTTCTTAAGTGATTCGGGAAAGGTTGTGGTGATCCTTGGATCGTGTCTAGTTCATGTTGGTGGTCCACATTGAAGTTAGAATGTGAATTTGAAGAATAAACACTAGATGAGGGTGTTCTTCCTGAGAATGGCCCACCGGATGTATTACACATCTTGCAGATGTTCTTTTAGATGTTTGCCGACTTAGATGATTATTCCTAAGTCAATGCCTTGTATAAATAAGGGATTGTGAAGTCTTTCCAAAGTGTGTTCGTGGTGATGTGTTTGTGATAGCGAGGAGGAGAGAGAAAGGCAGAGTAGAAGTATTGGGCTTAAATGGAACTAATTCAAGCATGGTGAAGATGCTATTCTCTAGTTCATGTATGTGATACTTATTTCTTTGTAGACAGTGTGTCTATTGTAGGCAGTGAGCCTCTTGTGAGAAGCGTGCTCAGGTAGTAAGCCCTAATTGGCATGTGCCATTTTGTTCTTTCTATTCTTCTAACAGAGAATACAATTTTTGGTTAATCACCCCGTGGTTTTTCCCTTAACCGGGTTTTCCATGTCAAAATCTTGGTGTCTTATGTGTTGATATGTTTTCTGCTCTTGATTTGAATGCATTATGGTTTATTATTAATATACAACTAATCACTAAGAAGACTTAAGTGTTTAATTGGAGAAAGTTTTGTACACCTGATTCACCCCCCCTCTCAATTGTATGCCCTAAGTCTAACAGATCTCATTTTCTTAACGTGGACCAATGTAAAGGTAGGAACATGATCAGGAGGAATCCACAAGCATGTTGAAATCATCAGGATCAACTGCACAAACTCAAACCACTTTATTCATGAGATTCTTCACACCAAAGTACATGAACTTCACTATCTTCAACTGTCATAAAAGAAAGATAGCTTGCGGACCACCAAAACATGAACCATCGCAATTGTAGGCACTTATCATCATCCCAAACTTCTCTGTAGAACTTCAGAGAAAAACACTTTAATACAAAGGAATGCGGAGCAAAATACTTTCTCCCTATCACCAGAGAATAATCAGAGAAAGCAGGTTTTACTCTAGTGAATACAACTCTCAATTCTTCACACTAGAAGCTCAAACTCAAGATTTAGCATCTTTAGACATCCCTTTAAATAATTTCCAATCCATGGACCAAGATCTTCAAGCATCAAGAAATGCGGAGTAATCTATCGGACTGTTCTTTAGCATACAATTCACTGTCTATACTACACTTCACTATAACTCACTTGTTTCTTCTAGAGAGGCCAATTTTCTCAATATCCTCAACATACAAAGCTTCAAAACAAGTAATAGAATAGGACATAGTTGACACCAATGACAACAAAGATATCTTAATATCAATGACAACATCAATTAGGCACATACTTGCAACAATCTCCCCCTTTGTCATTGATGGCAACATATGATGTGAAAAACTACAACACCAATCAAGACAAGATTCTCCCCCTATCTCTTTACACATCTACACTCTTTCCTTCTGAGTTTTTCACATAATTTCTCTCCCCCTTTGACATCAATGGCAAAGGGCACATACTTGCACTCTTCTGCTCTGATTCAATTTCTCTTCTAAACTCTCTAACTACTCCCCCTGAGAAGTAGCCCTAAAAGTATCAATCTAGATCTGAAGAAGGAACTCTAAGCACCACCAGACTGATGCACTCTTGTGCATCTTAGTTTAGAGTAGGAGGGGTAATAACCCCTAATGTTTCTCTAAGATACTCAAAAGTATCCTTAGGCAGAGGTTTGGTGAAAATGTCTGCAATCTGGTCTTTTGTAGATACATATTCCAACTTGACTTCATTCTGTCACTTTTTCCCTTAGAAAGTGATATCTTATGGATATGTGCTTTGTCCTTGAATGCATTACTAGATTCTTTGATATGTTTATGGCACTTGTATAGTCACAAAAGATTGCAATTGGATCTTCATACACAACTCTAATGTCCTTCAATGTCTGCTTCATCCAAAACACTTGAGTACAACTACATGCTACTGTAATATATTCTGCTTATACAGTGGACAGAGATATTGAGTATTATTTTCTTCTTATCCAAGATACCATCTTTTTTCCCAAAAAGAATGCACCTCCACTTGTACTTTTTCTGTCATCTACATCTCTGGCCCAATCTGCATCAGTGTATGCACTGAGAGTGAAATCATTGTCCCTTGGATACCACAAACCATAATCCATTGTTCCTTTCAAATATATCAAAATTCTCTTGATTGCCATCACATGTGACTCCTTAGGCTCTGCTTGAAATCTTGTCACAAGACAAACTGCATGCATTATGTCAGGTCTAGTTTGAGTCAAATAAAGTAATTCTCTAATCATAGATATGTACCTTTTCTGATCTGCCATAGGCAAATCATCATTTTTTCTCAACTTACAACTGGTTATCATGGGAGTATTTACCAGTTTAGAGTCTTCCACCCCAAACTTCTTTAACAACTATTTCACATTCTTAGACTGAGAAATGAAGATACCTTTATCTAATTGATTTATTTATAGACCTAAAAAGAAATTCATCTCACCAAACATGGACATTCAAATTCACTTTACATTTCTCCAACAAAAACTATGCACATACCTTCATTTCCTTCAAAGATAATGTCATCAAACTAGACTGCAACAATTAGGATTTGTTCATTATTGATCTTGAAATAGAGATTGTTGTTGGTGGTATCCTTAGTGAATCTTAACTATATCAAATACTTATCCAACCTAGCATACCAGGTCCTGCGGGCTTGTTTTAACCCATACAATGTCTTCTTCAATTTGCATACCATATCGCCATGATGTGATGACTAGAACCCTTCCGACTGTTCAATATAGACTTCTCCTTCCAACTCTTCATTCAAGAATGCAGACTTTACATCCATCTAATGTACATTAAAATCTTTGTAGGCTACAAATGCTAGAAACATTCTTATAGCTTCAATCCTTGCCACTGGTGCAAATATTTCCTAAAAATTTATTCCTTCAACTTGAGAGTATCCTTTGCATACCAACCTTGCTTTGTTTCTTACTACTTCACCATTCTCATTCATCTTGTTTCTAAAAACCCACTTGGTACCAATTACATTTGTATTTCCTGGTCTGGGAACAAGATCCCAGGTTTGATTCTTCTCTATCTGCATCAATTCTTCTTTCATAGCCTTTACCCAATTCTCATCATTGCAATCTGCATTCACAGTCTTAGGTTCAATCTTGGAAATCAGACAGAAATTTACTTGTTCTTCTACAGCTCTTCTTCTAGTCAGGATTCCTTTGCTCTTATCTCCTATGATTTGATCTTCAGAATGATTAAGTTTTACATACCTTGGTGTCTTGGTAGCACTTTCTGGAGCTTGATCCTTTTCATCTGAGTTGTCTTCATGCTGCACCACTTCTGAAACATTTGGTTTATCTGATTCATATCCACTTGATTCTAGAGACCTTTCCTTGCTTTCATCGACTTTCACATTTGCACTCTCAATGATCTTATTCAGCCTCTTATTATAACACCAGTAGGCCTTTCTCTTCGTTGAGTAACCAAGAAAGATTCCTTCATCACACCTAGCATCAAACTTGCCTAGATCTTCTTCTCTTTTGATATAACATTTGCTACCAAAAACTTTGAGATATTTCACAGTAGGAACTTTACCATACCACAATTAATAAGGAGTCTTAGAACTGTTACCTTTGACTTGGACTCTGTTTAGGATATATACAGTAGTGTGAATTGCCTCTCTCCAATATACTTCTAAAAGATCAACTTCCTTCATCATGGTTCTAGCAACTTCATGAACTATTTTTTTTTCCTTTCAACGACTCCATTTTGTTGTGGAGTTCTAGGTGCAGATAATTGTCTCTTTATCCCATGTTCTTCGCAAAAGAAATTGAATTCATTTGATGTGATAGGTCCTCTGGTCTTCATGCCAGTTGCAATGATTGTTCTAGAGCTTTCCTTGATCTTGCATCCATTGTCCTTGAAGATTAAGTCATAACCTTTGTCACACATCTGACCCACGCTCAAAATATTATGCTTTAATACTTTCACATACAAGACATCTTCAGTATTATGCTTGCCATCAAAAGAAAAGATCCTTTTCCATAAATCTTACCAGTTGTACCATCTCCAAATGTAACCAATCCACCATCATATTTTTTCAAACTCACAAACTTACTTTTGTCACCAGTCATGTGGTGAGATTAGCCACTATCAATAACCCATTCATCTTTGTGATTAACAACTTGAGTAGCCAAAGCACTTTCTACTGGTTTTTCTTCCTTCACACAGCTAGCACGATTAGTAGACATATGTTCTTCTTTAATAGAAATAAACAAGCTTTCATTACCAGAAGTACTAACATTATCAGGTTCACCTTTATCTAATACTCCTTCATCCTCATCAAAATCTTCAACATAATAACATTTCTTTTGGATCCTAGGCCTATTCTCATATATTTTCCTATTTCTTTCAATTCTTTCAGGACATTTGGAAGCAAAGTGGCCTACTTTACTACAAGAAAAACATTTAAAAGATAATTTACCTTTGAACTTACCAGATCCTCTTTGCAGTTTATCCACAAAGTTGGCTTCAATTTCATCAAACTCATCATCAGATTCTAGCTTGTACTTTTCTAACTTGGAGGTTTTCCTAGAGGTACTGGCTTTGAAGGTAGTCTTAACTTTTGGTAGGGCATCACCAAACTCTCTCATCTCAAAGGCAGTAAGCTTACCAAGCAACTGATCTCTGTCAATCGCTTTTACTTGCATAAATTCTTCAATTACAGCTACCTTGTGACTGCAGGACTTTGGTAGTGATCTAAGAACTTTCATCACAACTTCCTTATCACCGAGAGTTCCCCCCATAGCTTTTATTCTGGTGAGAAGTTCATCAACTCTTTGTATAAAGGCTGTTATGTTTTCATCTTCATTCATCTTCAAACTTTCATATTTCACTTTCAAAGTTTGTAGCTTGGCCTCCTTCACATAATCATCTCCCTCATACAGATTTTTTAGCTTTTCCCATACCTCATTTGTAGTTTCAAGATCCACAACTTTTGTTAGTACGAAGTCATTCAATGAACTTAATAGAGCATCTTTTTCTTTAACATCCACTTCATATTCTTTGATTTTGTCTTCAGTCGTCAAACCATTTTGAGGCAACGTGTATTTTGTTTCTGCAGCTTTCCATACTTTGTAACTAAGATAAAGAATATGACTTTTCATTCATGCCTTCCAAAGAGCATAATATGTCCCATCAAAGTGTGGCGTTTCCTTCTTATAAGATATTTTGGATCTTCCTCAAGTTGTTAGACTTTATTTAGAGGAATCTCGCTTTGATACCAATTGTTAAAATGCACTGGACAACTAAGAGGGGGGTGAATCAGTTGTCCCAAAAACTCAAACACTTCTATACTTAAACATTAATCACTTATCTGCACTTATTATGATTAAACAAAGAATGCATGACATCAAAAACTTAAACATAGATGCAACATTAAACACAAGAGACACCAGATTTTTATGTGGAAAACCCCAAGGTGGGGAAAAACCATGGAGAGGATTAGCTCTTGAAATATATTGCAATCTTTGAAAAATGATGTTCAGGCTTGGTCATGTAGGAGTCAAGGACAACACTGAGAGGGTGGGGTGAATCAGTGTTGCGTGAAATTTCTAATTTTTTACAAACTTTAACTTGCAGAGCACAAGGAGAGAAAGCTATCATTGATTTCTCAAACACATATCACATAACATTGTCAAATACATATGCACATAACTGAGAATGAAAAACAAAACTCATGAGTAAAACATACAACTACAGAGAGAAGATCAACATGAACAAAGACATAAGAATTGCACTAGTGGAAAACCCTCCAGGGGTAGAAAAACCACTCCACAACTGCCTCACTGGCTACAAAGAAACCTCACTGGTTACAATATGTGTCTCACTGACCATAAGCCTCACTGGCATACTATGCCTCACTAGATTTTCTCAACCAATCAAAAAAAAATCTCATGTGCAAGAATTGATTGCTTATTCAATCTAATTTGCACCATTCAAATCAACTCATCTGCAACATATATTTCATCATTTCAATCCTCTGACAATTTATCCTTGAATCATCTAATTCACCTTTGCATGTTGATATGCACAACATCACACACACAACAAATGCATCTGCAAAACCAATATATACAAGATGACTTTTCATGTTTTGTCTTCTCTCGACAACTGTTTCAATCCTTGATATTTTTGTACTTGCATAAAACCTTTTATATTCTGCACAAGATAATATAGTGATCTTCAATATTGCCACTGTCAAAAATAAAATCAATCTGTTATAAAGAAAAATATTTCACAATAATCCTACAATCAATTGATCTTTCATTTTTATTTCTGTTCACACTCCTCATAATTTCACCTGCAAGAAAATATTCCTCAGTCTTTTCATATTTCTCTCTGCATTTTAAATTCTTCAATAAAATCTAATCAATGCTATGCAAATAATCTTTGAGAACTTTTCATCTTCTCAAACCCTTTAATCTGCAAAAATAAAATCATCGTAAAGAAAAACTTTCATGCTTATTTTCATGTTCTTCTTCCAAAAATTCATCTGTAAACCCATTCATATTCCCTGCAAGAAACAAAAAAAATAATCTTTTTCAAAGGCATTTTCTTTTCCTCTATTTTTCATATCTCTGTAGGAACTTCAAACTTTTCATCTTTTCCTTCACAAACTCTTTACAAAAATTTTGTTCATCTTCTGTGCAAAAAAATGATCCTTCATCTTCCTGAAAAGAAACTTCATTTTGCATAAGACTTTTCATCTTCATGCAAACCCCTCTGCACAATATCTTCAATAAAAACTTTATAAAATAAACTTGCTATGAAAACTCTCCTTAAAAAAAAATCTTTTCTAAATAATTCCTTAATTCCCGTGAGTGGGTTACTTCTTGTTTTAGAAAAAGAATCTTCAAAAAAATATTTCTAAAACCTTCTTTCTAATCGGGCTCCAAAACATTCCATAAACTGTCTTTAAAAAAGATACCATAAATAACCTTGACGTTTGTTGGCCCTTCAAAGTTCATGCTCGGAGAGGAGATCACCTTTTAAACATCGGCCTTTGATTTGTTTTTGGCGCTCAACATTCTAATTTGAACATGACCGTTGATGCAGAAAACCCGCTCGAACACATTTCTAAGACTTGTGAGCACCGGTAACCAGGAGGGGACGGTAAGTTTAATGTGTAATTGTGCCTTTGGTAAGTCACCTTAAGTGACTTTACCTCCTATCGGAAGTCACCACTCAATTAAAATAAAAGTGACACAACATAGATGACGGACTCCAAAAGTCATAAAGATGAGAGCCATTTGTTTAAAAAAGAGAAAGTATTGAGTCTTAGGAACTTTCAATGATCCTAACATATTTTGATATTCATGAAATAGAACTTCATACTTAATCACCTCTGTCATAATCTCATCCAAAATATATTGCTTCCATAAGATTAATCTGTATTGAATCACTGCCACTGTATGTCTTCTGTATCACCTTGATGTAATCCTGCAACAACACACAAGATGATATACTTCTGATGATGTACTCCTGAAATATTCTTACTGATCAAACAAGTCCTTCACTTTAGTTACAGACTGACACAATAAAGATCCACTGAAGATATGAGCATGCATCCTTAATAGGATCCTATATCTCAAACATATGAAGACATCATGATGAATACCTCATTAACCATCTCCTGAACACTTTTGACATTAATGACAACCTAACACCATCAATCTCCCCCTTTGTCATTGATGGCAAAACTCCATGGATGCAATTTATTTCTCCCCCTTTTTGAGATCTGATGACAAAGCTTGAATTAACTCCCCCTGAGAACAACTCCACTGAAAGATGTTATGGCATGATCATAACCATTGAATTATGAACACTTTGAAGGTATAAACTCTTGTCATCTTTTTATCTTCAACCAAAAATAAAAATGAGAACCACTTACCAAAATCTTTGATACCACTTATCTTTCAAAAGATTGAAGGTACTGAATGCAAATTTGCTAAACTTTTCCTGAACATCAACAATTCAAACTTGAGAGCAAAAAGATACCATGAAACTTGCACAATACCACTCTGAAGATGAAGACTAACACACTCCTGATGACATCACATGTGATTGAAAGACAAACTTCCAAAACAAACAATTCTTCTACAAACAACACTTTTTGACCCACATGACAAATCTCCAAAGAGTCTATTTGCTTCCCCTGTGATAAAGTTCACAGCTCATAAATACCACTGGTAAACACTGACAAGACTAATCAACATAACTCAACTCAACTCAGCACTGATCCACTTCCTGAAATAGTCTTGAAGAAAAATAACAACTTGAAGTATTGACATCCAACCTTCCATGCTAAGAAAAAACATAGCACCATCAAACACCTTTTGACATCACAATCAACTTTATGAACCTTTTGCAACCACAATGTCAAATCTGATATCACATCTGAAATAAACTACAATCAACATTTTCAAAAACACTTTGGATTGCAATACCATAAAAATTCAACCTTTGTAATCATTAACATGATCAAGATCATTTGTCAAACAATTTGTGCATTTAAACTCCTGGAACATCTTTTCAATATCTTGAAAGTATAATAGGCCAAAGAACACTTGAAACACTATCACATACTAAACATCAACATTGTTAGCAACATCATTATCAACTATTTCAAAGTATGGCAAGACAAACAAGATCATCATATCAAATGATCTCCTTCTTGAAACTTATTGGGGTTAACTGATAGAACATTTAATACCTCCCCCTTACTTCATGCTATGTTATGCAACAGATGAAATGACTTGTGCAAGATGCACAAGCTTAGATTCTGGCTTCTCTTTACTTTCTTTCTGCTTCCAAATTTTCACAGGTGCTTTCTTCCTCCAAACTTTTTCTTTCCATTTCAACTTTTTCAAATCAGGTGAAGCATACATTTTGCAACTCTATGCTTTGTGTCCAAGAGTGTTGCAATTATAACAAACTATGTCAAAATCATAATCAAATGAATGATAGTACCTTTGAGTACTCATATTAAACTTCCATGCAGGATCATACCTTCTATTCATTTTGCAGTTTCTTTGAATATGTCCAACATTATTGCACTTGTAACATACAAGGTTAGTATTCCTTCTGCAATCAACTGCTTTATGCCCAAAATGATTACAAGTATAACAGTAACCATTAAATGAATAGTTATACCTATACATGTAAGCTTGTCTTATAGGTGCAGGTTTTCTGAAATTTCTTCTTTGATTATGCACAAATTCATCTCTCATTTTCTGTTCAGCTTCACTCTTCCTTTTTCCTTCTGTGGCAACATGACTTAAATCAATTTTCCTTCTAGGAGTCTCTCTAGCTTTGGAACATTCCCCTTCTTCAGTACTCTTTTCAAACAGCAGATTCTTGTGCAACTTAGAGGAAGCCTTTTCTAACTCCTTTCTTAAAGAGACTATTTCTGATTCTAGTTTTAGATTCTCAATCCTTGTAACTTCAAGGCCAAATATTGAGACATTAGCTATCCTCTTAGCTTCTTCAATTTCTATTTTTAATCTAGCAATTAGTTTGTCTGAATCATCAATATATGTCTTTAAACTTATAATTTGACATCTAGCCTCTTCAAGATCTGTAAGAGCTTTATCTTTTAAATCTCTTTCTTGCTGCAACTGCATCATTAATTTATTGTTCTCCTTCTTATAATTCTTGAGCTCACTCAGAGCATATATGAGCTCTCCTTCCAAATCAATCTCACAATCTTGTTCATTATAATCCTGATCATCATCACTTGTGATGCTAGCTTCTTCTGAATTTGATTGGGATTGAACTTCAACTCCTTCATTTGAAAGTCTCTTTTCATTGCTACTTTCTTCACACACCAGAGTGTCCCCTTCTTTATCATTATCTTGATAGATTCTTTTCAATCTCCTCCACATATCCTGAGCTGTAACACAATCCATAACTTTACAAATAACATCATTAGACAGAGCAAATAATATAGCCTTCTTTGCAATATCATTACATTCAAGAGCTTCTTTGTTATTTGCAGAATTACCATTCTCAACTGACATTAAAACATCATATCCTAAGGAGGATAAATACACTTGCATTCTAACATACCAAACTAAAAAAATTGAACCATCAAACTGAGGAACATCTGAAACCTTTTCTTCTAAGATAATATCAGACTCAACATGGAGAACATCTTTATCAACTGACTTTATATCAACATCTGGATTTGATATGAATGATGTCTTTTGTGTCTTTTGACCAGAATGAATCTTAACATTTCTCATGTTCTTATTTCTCCTGCACTTACCCATTGAACTCCACACACACAGGACCTACCCCAGCTGATTAAGCTGCAAGAGGGAAACTAGCTCTGATACCAATTGTAGGAGTCAAGGACAACACTGAGAGGGGGGGTGAATCAGTGTTGTGTGAAATTTCTAATTTTTTACAAACTTTAACTTGCAGAGCACAAGGAGAGAAAGCTATCATTGATTTCTCAAACACATATCACATAACATTGTCAAATACATATGCACATAACTAAGAATGAAAAACAAAACTCATGAGTAAAACATACAACTATAGAGAGAAGATCAACATGAACCAAGACACAAGAATTGCACAAGTGGAAAACCCTCCAGGGGTAGAAAAACCACTCCAGAACTGCCTCACTGGCTTAACTGAAACCTCACTGGTTACAATATGTGTCTCACTGACAATTGTTAAAGGTCTCACTGACCATAAGCCTCACTGGCATACTATGCCTCACTGGCTTTTCTCAACCAATCAAAACAAAATCTCATGTGCAAGAATTGATTGCTTATTCGATCTAATTTGCACCATTCAAATCAACTCATCTGCAGCATATATTTCATCATTTCAATCCTCTGACATTTTATCCTTGAATCATCTAATTCACCTTTGCATGTTGATCTGCACAACATCACACACACAACAAGTGCATCTGCAAAACCAATATATACAAGATGACTTTTCATGTTTTGTCTTCTCTCGACAATTGTTTCAATCCTTGATATTTTTGTATTTGCATAAAACCTTTTATATTCTGCGCAAGATAATTCAGTGATCTTCAATATTGCCACTGTCAAAAATAAAATCAATCTGTTATAAAGAAAAACATTTCACAATAATCCTACAATCAATTGATCTTTCATTTTTATTTCTCTTCACACTCCTCATAATTTCACCTGCAAGAAAATATTCCTCAGTCTTTTCATATTTCTCTCTGCATTTTAAATTCTTCAATAAAATCTAATCAATGCTCTACAAATAATCTCTGAGAACTTTTCATCTTCTCAAACCCTTTAATCTGCAAAAATAAAATCATCGTAAAGAAAAACTTTCATGCTTATTTTCATGTTATTCTTCCAAAAATCCATCTGTAAACCCATTCATATTCCCTCCAAGAAACAATAAAAATAATCTTTTTCAAAGGCATTTTCTTTTCCTCTATTTTTCATATCTCTGTAGGAACTTCAAACTTTTCATCTTTTCCTTCACAAACTCTTTACAAAAATTTTGTTCATCTTCTGTGCAAAAAAATGATCCTTCATCTTCTTGAAAAGAAACTTCATTTTGCATAAGACTTTTCATCTTCATGCAAACCCCTTTGCACAATATCTTCAATAAAAACTTTATAAAATAAACTTGCTATGAAAACTCTCCTTAAAAAAAATATTTTATAAATAATTCCTTAATTCCCGTGAGTGGGTTACTTCTTGTTTTAGAAAAAGAATCTTCAAAAAAATATTTCTAAAACCTTCTTTCTAATCGGGCTCCAAAACATTCCATAAATTGTCTTTAAAAAAGATACCATAAATAACCTTGACGTTTGCTAGCCCTTCAAAGTTCATGCTCAAAGAGGAGATCACCTTTTAAACATCGGCCTTTGATTTGTTTTTGGCGCGCTCAACATTCTAATTTGAACATGACCGTTGATGCAGAAAACCCGCTTGAACACATTTCTAAGACCTATGAGCACCAGTAACCAGGAGGAGGGGCCGGTAAGTTTAATGTGTAATTGTGCCTTTGGTAAGTCACCTTAAGTGACTTTACCTCCTATTGGAAGTCACCACTCAATTAAAATAAAAGTGACACAACATAGATGACGGGCTCCAAAAGTCATAAAGATGAAAGCCATTTGTTTAAAAAAGAGAAAGTATTGAGTCTTAGGAACTTAAAATGATCCTAACATATTTTGATATTCATGAAATAGAACTTCATACTTAATCACCTCTGTCATAATCTCATCCAAAATATATTGACTCCATAAGATTAATCTTTATTGAATCACTGCCACTATATGTCATCTGTATCACCCTGATGTAATCCTGCAACAACACACAAGATGATATACTTCTGATGATGTACTCCTGCAATAACACACAAGATGATGTACTCATGAAATATTCTTACTGATCAAACAAGTCCTTCACTTTAGTTATAGACTGACATAATAAAGATCCACTGAAGATATGAGCATGCATCCTTAATAGGATCCTATATCTCAAACATATGAAGACATCATGATGAATACCTCATTAGCCATCTTCTGAACACTTTTGACATCAATGACAACCTAACACCATCAGGTCACTCCATAGGCTTAGAACATACTGGCTCACTGCTATGAAGTACAACTAGGTCTAGCAAGCTCACTGCCTCAACCCTAAACCTAGAAAGATTACAATAAGGGTTGTTAAACCCTAAGGGCTATTAAACCCTATTGTTGGTTCACTTCCAGGCTCACTCCCAAAATCACCATCTTATTCATGTCTAAATTTAATACATTGAAGCACAATAGTTTCTCTGCCCTACTCTACCTTATCTGCTCACCCTTTTCCTTATCTTTCCATTTTCTCAAAAGGACATCTTTTCCATGACTCAATTACAAGTATATATACACTTCATCAACCTTGGAATGATCATCAAGGTTGGCATTACAATCATCAACCATTGGAACAATCTCCAAGGTTAGCATTACAAACATTTTACAAAATAGGTCTTGACCTAATACAAAATTATGCTAAGGATTTGTAGTAGAGATGTATATGTTAGATTTCGGGCAGACAACTGAGAGGGGGGGTGAATCAGTTGTACAAAACTTTTCTTCCAATTAAACACTTAACTCCACTTTGTAATTTAGCAGCATAATAATAAATCAATCATCGAAAAACAATGCAATGAATCAAGAGCAGAAACACATTAACACATGAGACACCAAGATTTTGACATGGAAAACTCAGTTAAGGGAGAAACCACATGGTGATTAACCCAAAATTGTATTCTCTGTTAGAATAATAGAAAGAACAAAATGGCACATGCCAATTAGGGCTCACTGCCCAAGCACACTGCTCACAAGAGGTTCACTATCTACAAGAGACACACTGTCTACAAAATAATAAGTATCACCTACTTGAACTAGAAAATAGCATCTTTACCATGCCTGAACCAGTTCCATTTAAGCCCAATACTTCTACTCTGCCTTTCACTCTTCTCCTTTCTACCACACTCTTATCTCCACATGACACTCTTTGAAATGACTTTACAATCCCTTATTTATACATGACATCGACTTAGAAATGAGCATCTAAGTCGGCAAACATCTACAAGAACATCCATAGGATGTGTAACTCATCCGGTCGGCCAGTCTTAGGAAGAACTTCATCATCCAGAAGTCATTCTTCAATTTCGAGCTCCAACTCCAATGCGGACCACCAACACAAACTGGACATGATCCAAAGACCTCCACAAGCTTACCTAAATTACCAAGAACATCCACACTTCATCTGCTTACTAAAATCCTTCTCTCCTTCATCCAGAACCTCAAGAACACAGTCTGTCATCACTGTCACAAAGGAATAGATGCTTGCGGACCTTCAAACCACGAACCAATCGAGTTGACACTTCACAAAGACTTCCTCAACACTCCCTCAAATCCGTAGAATAGGATATGCATTTCTGGATCTCACCAGACCTTTCTGTATCACTCTATCACCTCTGAACCCCTACCAGAACCAGTTTTACTTAAGCGGCCACAACTTCTTCAAATCTTCATGCATACCTCTAAAATCTCTACTAGACCACCTTAAGACACACATATACAAACCATTTAAACCTCATCCTTTGATCCTCATCCTATCTTGGACTTTTATCTTACTATCATCATTGTTCTTCACTATTCCTGATTGAGACTAATTTTCTCAAAATCCTCAGCACACAGCTCATCCAATCCTTATCATTAATGCAACAGGAGTATGTTGACATTAATGACAACACCAGTTAGGCCCATACTTGCAACAATCTCCCACTTTGTCATTGATGGCAACATATGATGTGAAAAATTGTTTTGACCATCAAGACAAGAACTTTTTCTTACTGACATAGCTCCCCCTATCAGCAGCAGCCATTCACATGTCTTCTCTTCTTTTACTGCTCCCCCTTTTATTAGAAACCACTTGTTTTTCACATGTCTTCTCTCCCCCTTTGACATCAATGGCAAAGGGCACATACTTGCAATTCCACCACTTCAGACTCATACCAGCTGCTCCCCCTTAATAGCAGCTCCCCATCATCAATCCAGAGCACAAGATATGACTGTGATGTCCACCAGACTGATGCACATCAGTGCACCTTTTAATCACCGGAGGGGCAGTAACCCCCAACTTCTCCCTGAGATACTCAAAAGAGTCCTTAGGTAGAGGTTTAGTAAAGATGTCTACAATCTGATCCTTGGAAGGCACAAACTCCAATCTGACTTCATTCTTGTTTACTTGCTCTCTCAAAAAATGAAACTTGATGGATATATGTTTACTCTTTGAATGCAACACCGGATTCTTAGATATATTTATTGCACTTGAATTATCACAGAAGATTGTGATAGGTTCCTCATACTCCACTGTTATGCCTCTTAGCATTTGCTTCATCCACAAAACTTGAGTGCAACTACCTGCTGCTGCAATATATTCTTCTTCTGCAGTGGATAGAGATATTGCCTCTTGTTTCTTGCTTAACCAAGAAACCAGTCTCTTCCCCAAAAAGAATACTCCACCACTGGTACTCTTCCGGTCATCGACATCTCCTACCGAATCTGCATCTGTATATACATGAAGAGAGAAATCATGATCTTTGGGATACCATAAACCATACTCAACTGTCCCTTTTAGATATCTAAAAATCCTCTTGATTGCCATGACATGAGATTCTCTAGGATCAACTTGGAATCTAGCAAGAAAGACCAACAACATTCATAATGTCAGGTCTAGTGTGAGTGAGATACAACAATCCTCCAATCATTGACCTGTATTTTTTCTTATCAGCCTTAGGAGAGTCATCATCTTTGCCCAATTTACATCCGGTTGCTATGGGAGTATTCATTGGTTTTGAGTCTTCCATCCCAAATTTCTTCAACAATTCTTTCACATATTTGGTCTGAGAAATGAAGATTCCTTTCTTTGTTTGAGTGATTTGTAGACCCAAGAAGAAATTCATTTCACCAAGCATGGACATCTCAAACTCATTTTTCATTTGATTTGCAAAAGTTTTACACATACTATCTCTTCCTCCAAAAATGATATCATCAACAAACACTTCAACAATCAAGATGTTTTCATGATCAATTTTGAAATACAAATTACTGTTAGCAGTACCTTTGTTGAAACAAATCTTCAAAAGATGCTTATCTAATCTCTCATACCAGGCTCTTGGGGCTTGCTTCAGTCCATACAGTGCTTTCTTCAACTTGCAGACCATATCACCATGATCAGACAATTGAAATCCATCTGGTTGCTCAATGTATACTTCTTTTTCCAAGTCACCATTCAGGAAGGCAGACTTGACATCCATCTGATATACTTTGAAGTCCTTGAAGGTAGCACAACCAAGAAATAATATGACTACTTCAATTCTTGCCACCAAAGCAAAAGTTTCTTCGAAATCAACTCCTTCTATTTGAGAGTAACCCTTACAGACCAATCTGGCTTTATTTCTGATTACTTCACCAACTTCTTTCAATTTGTTCCAGAAGACCCATTTTGTTCCAATCACATTCTTGTTTCTAGGTCTAGGAACAAGATCCCAAGTGTGATTTTTCTCAATTTGCATCAGCTCTTCCTTCATTGCTTTAGTCTAGTTTTCATCATTGCAAGCTTCATTCACTGTCTTAGGTTTAATCTTTGAAATTAGACAATACTCATCTGAATCTTGAGCAATTCTCCTTTTTGTTTGTACACCTTTGCTTTTATCACCTATGATTTTTTATTCAGAGTGGTTCAGTCTTACATACCTAGGAACTTTGGGAATTTCTTGCACTTCTGATTCTTGATTAGACTCATCAAAACTCATCTCTTCTTCCTGATTTACTGGATCAGTTTGAATCTGACTTGTTGCAAGTATGAGGTGAGCCAGTGTTGTCATTGATGTCAACATACTCATATTGCATTGACAAGAAGGATTGGATGAGCTGTGTGCTGAGGATATTGAGAAAATTAGCCTCAGTCAGGAACAGTGAAGAACAGTGATGAGAAGAAGGCAAATGTATTGTATAGGTTGAGAACCAGAGGATGCGGATTAAAGGGTTTGCAGATATGAGTCTTGAGATGTTTTAGTTAAGTTTTCAGAGGTCCACATGAAGACCTGAAGAAGTTATGGCTGTCTGTGTGGAACCGGTTCCGGCAAGTGCTCAGAGGTGACAGAGGATCACAGAAAGGTCCGGTGAGGTCTGGAATTGTATAATCCTAATCTGCGGATTGGAAAGAGTGTTTGGAATGTCCTTGTGATGTATCATCTTGAGTTGTGTATAATTTTGAGGTCCGGAAGTACCTTTTGCGTTGTGACAGTGGCGACAGACTATGTTCTTGAAGTTCTGAATGAGGAAGAGAAGAGATTCCAGTAAGTAAAGAAAGTGCGGATGTACCTGGTCATTCAGGTAGGCTTGTGAAGGTTCTTGGATCATGTTGAGGTTGTGTTGTTGGTCCGCATTGATGGTAGAGCCTGGAATTGAAGATATTCTTCCGGATGAAGTTCTTGTTCCGACTAGCCGACCGGATGAGTTGTTCATCCTGCGAATGTTCTTGTGGTGGCCGACCGGATGTGTTATTCATCTTGCGGATACTCTTATGGTTGTTTGCCGACTTAGATGTTTGTTCCTAAGTCGATGTCTTGTATAAATAACGGTTTGTGAGTTCATTTCGAAGTGTGGATTGTGTGGATGTGTGTGGCATAGCGAAGAGAAGTGCGAAAGGCAGAGCAGAGGTTTTTGGGCTTAAATGGAACTGATCAGGACATGGTAGAGATGTCATTCTCCAGTTCAAGATTGTGATTCTTATCACTTTGTAGACAATGTGTCTCCTTGTAGGCAGTGGGCCTCTTTGTGAGCAGTGTGCTCGGGCAGTGAGCCCTAATTGGCAAGTGCCATTCTTTTACTTATTCTTCTAACAGAGAATAATCCTTGGGTTAATCACCCTGTGGTTTTTCCCTTAACTGGGTTTTCCACGTCAAAATCTTGGTGTTCAATGTGTTGATGTTTATCTGCTCTTGTGTTTATGTATTATGCTTTCATGGATGATTAATTGATATGCTGTTAACTAACAACGAAGAATCAAGTGTTTGAAAGAACAAGAAGTTTTATACAACTGATTCACCCCCCCTCTTAGTTGTATGCCTTAAATCCAACAATTGGTATCAGAGCCAAGTTCCTCTGAAAGAAGCTTAACCGCTTGAGGAGATCTAGGATGTCGTCATACAAAAAGGATAGTCCGAAGTTTGATGGAACCAATTTTACTCTCTGGAAGGGTTGCATGAAATGTCACCTGGAATGTATGGGAAAAGCATACTTGGCCATGGTTTCAAAACCATATGTACCTCCACAAGGTGGTCCGACAACTCTGAATGAAATCACAGAAGCTGAAAACAATCTGCGGACCAAGGAAGCTCTTCTAAGCACATTGAATGACTCAGATCTCTCAAATGTTATTGACCTACCAACTGCATATGAGATCCTGACTAAACTGGAACTTCTGTATGAAGGAGATGAGTTTGTCAAAAGTGCAAGGTTGCAAAGTCTGAAAGGGAAATTCGAAAGATTGAAGATGAGGGATGATGAAAACATCACTACTTTTATGCCAAGAGTGAATGAACTAGTGTGTGGAATTAGAAATACTGGTGGAACTCTGGATGAAAATGAGATCGTTTGCAAAATCCTTAGATCCCTTCCTGCCGCCTACAAAATCAAGGTTGCTGCAATTGATGAATTCAGAGCCCACACAACCGTCACAAGAGAATAATTGGCTAGCAAGCTAGCTGCATTTGAAATGACCGAGTTTGGAGATGATCTTCCTAAGACTGAATCTGCTTTCAAAGCCAGTACCTATGTGAAAGGCAAACAGAGAATTGATCTGGGAGAAAACTCTTCAAGGAAGATGACATGGTATGATCAAGCAAGAAGAGACATGGAAGAAGAAGAAGCAGAAACAGCTCAACTTGAAGCCCTCATTGCAAAAAGACTACCAAGAGGATCCGGTAAGTATGAAGGAAAACTACCCTTTAAGTGCTTCAACTGCAATAAGATTGGTCATTTTGCTTCAAGATGTCTGGAAAGATCTGCAAGGTCTAATACTAACAGACAAAGGTTTCAAAAGAATTGCTATTATGTTCATGAAGAAGATGACAATGAAGAGTAACAGATGATGAATCAGAACTAGGAAGCAAATCCGGAAATGAGTGGGTGTTTATTGCCATCAAGGAAGAAGATTCAATACTCTCTGAATCTGTCAATCACAAAGTTGTTGAAAAAGCTTTGGCTGCTCAAGTGGAAGAAAAGGATGATTGGGTTATTGACAGTGGATGTTCTCACCATATGACTGGTGACAAGAATAAGTTCTTGAATTTGGAAAGGTATGAAGGAGGAATGGTAAAGTTTAGTGACAATTCTGCTGGCAGAATCAGAGGTAGGGGAACTATTTCCTTTGATGGAAAGAGCAAAACAGGTAATGTACTATATGTTGAAGGATTGAAGCACAATCTTCTCAGTGTTGGTCAGTTAGTAGACAAAGGCTATGATCTTCGGTTTAAGAATGGAAAATGCAGAATCTTTACAAGCTCTGAAACTGAAATTGCATCCGGTACTCAGACAAAAGGTAATATCTTTCATCTGGTTGGTTCAAATAAAAGTTGTTTGTTTGTTCAAATTGATCAGAGTTGGTTATGGCATAGAAGAATGTGTCATGTAAATTTTGATAACATCATCAAGATAAGCAATACTCAGGCTGTAAGAGATCTTCCAAAATTGATGAAACCTACAAATAGTGTGTGCAAAGAATGTCAGTTAGGTAAACAAAGCAGAGTGTCTTTCAAAAGCAAAGATCAGTCTTCTACCGAATTGTTGGAATTAGTACATACTGATCTCTGTGGTCCGACAAGAATCAAGAGTCTGCTAGGTGATAGATATTTCATGTTGTTAATTGATGACCATTCCCGGATGATGTGGGTTACCTTTCTAAAAGAAAAATCAGAAGCATTTGAGAAGTTCAAAATCTTCAAAGCTATGGTAGAGAATCAAACTGGATTGAAACTAAAGTGTCTAAGGTCTGATAGAGGTGGTGAATTTACATCTGGTGAGTTCATTGACTTTTGTGAGAAGCAGGGTATAAGGAGACAATTGTCTGCTCCTAGGACTCCACAGCAGAATGGAGTAGTTGAAAGAAAGAACCGGACCATCCAGGAAGCTGCCAGGACAATGATGTTGGAAGCAAATGTTCCTCAGATGTTTTGGAAAGAAGCTATCAGCACTGCAGTCTACACTCTAAATCGAGTTCAAATCAGAAACAATACCGGTAAGACCCCCTACGAACTCTGGTTTGGCATCACTCCTACTGTGAAATATTTCAGAGTATTTGGTAGCAAGTGTTATATCAAAAGAGATGAAGATCTAGGAAAGTTTGATGCTAGAAGTGATGAAGGAATTTTCTTGGGTTACTCCACTCAAAGCAAAGCATACCGGTGTTACAATAAGAGACTGAGGAAGATGATAGAAAGCACTAATGTGAAAGTTGATGAAGGAATTGAGAAGCCCTCAAGATTTTATGAATTTGATGAAGATGACCAAGACGGTGTTCAGATTCAAGGAACTCAATCCTCTCCGGTAAGACAGAGTCAGCCTGATCCGATAAATCAGGAAGAAGAGATAGGTTTGAATGAGCCTGATCAAGAAGCAGCAGTGCAAGATACTCCCAAAATTCCAAGGTATGTAACACTAAACCACTCTGAAGATTAGATCATAGGTGACAGAAGCAAAGGTGTGCAAACTAGAAGGAATATTGCTCAAAATCAGGATGAATGTTGTCTGATTTCAAAGATTGAACCTAAAACAGTAAATGAAGCCTGCAATGATGAAAACTGGACTAAAGCAATGAAAGATGAATTAATGCAAATTGAGAAAAATCATACTTGGGATCTTGTTCCCAGACCTAGAGACAGGAATGTGATTGGAACCAAATGGGTCTTCCGGAACAAATTAAATGAAGCTGGTAAAGTAATCAGAAATAAAGCTAGATTGGTCTGCAAAGGCTACTCCCAAATAGAAGGAATTGATTATGAAGAGACCTTTGCTCCTGTGGCAAGAATTGAAGCAGTCAGATTATTTCTTGCATTTGCTGCCTTCAAAGACTTCAAGGTATATCAGATGGATGTCAAGTCTGCCTTCCTAAATGGTGATCTGGAAGAAGAAGTTTACATTGAACAACCGGATGGATTTCAATTATCTGACAATGATGATATGGTCTGTAAGTTAAAGAAATCATTGTATGGATTAAAACAAGCTCCAAGAGCATGGTATGAAAGGTTGGATAAGCATCTTGTGCAGATTGGATTCAGCAAAGGTACTGCTGACAGTAACTTATATTTCAAAATTGATCATGAAAACATTTTGATTGTTGAAGTGTTTGTAGATGATATCATTTTTGGAGGAAGAGATAGTATGTGCAAAACTTTTGCAAATCAGATGAAATGTGAGTTTGAAATGTCTATGCTTGGTGAAATGAATTTCTTCTTGGGTCTGCAAATTACTCAAACAAAGAAAGGAATCTTCATTTCTCAGACCAAATATGTGAAAGAATTGTTAAGGAAATTTGGTATGGAAGATTCAAAACCAATGAACACTCCCATGGCAACCGGATGTAAGTTGAGCAAAGATGATGACTCTCCAAAGGCAGATCAGACAATGTATAGATCAATGATTGGTGGATTGTTGTATCTCACTCAGACCAGACCAGATATAATGCAGGCTGTTGGTCTTGTGGCAAGATTCCAGGCTGATCCTAGAGAATCTCATGTTATGGCAATCAAAAGAATTTTTAGGTACTTGAAAGGAACAGTTGAGTATGGTCTATGGTACCCTAGAGATCCGGATTTCTCTCTTCATGCTTACACAGATGCAGATTGGGCAGGAGATGTAGATGATCGACAGAGCACCAGTGGTGGAGCATTCTTTTTGGGGAAGAGATTGGTTTCTTGGCTAAGCAAGAAACAAGATGCAATATCTCTATCTACAACTGAAGTAGAATACATTGCAGCAGCAAGCAGTTGCACTCAAATCCTATGGATGAAGCAGATGCTAAGAGATATTAAAATTGAATATGTGGAGCCTATCACAATTTTCTATGATAATTCAAGTGCAATTAATATTTCCAAGAATCTAATATTACACTCTAAGACTAAGCACATATCTATCAAGTTTCATTTCTTGAGAGAACAAGTGAACAAGGAAGAAGTCAGGTTGGAGTATGTTCCCTCCAAGGATCAGATTGCAGATATCTTGACTAAACCTCTTCCCAAGGACTCTTTTGAATATCTCCGGGAGAAGTTAGGGGTCATGGCCCCTCCGGTGATAAACTAGGATGCACTGATGTGCATCAGTCCGGTGGATATCACAGTCACATCTTGTGATCCGGATTGATGATGGGGAGCTGCTACTAAGGGGTAGTAGCTTATGTGATTCTGATGTGTTAAAATTGCAAGTATGAGCCCTTTGCCATTGATGTCAAAGGGGTAGAGAAGACATGTGAAAAACAAGTGGTTGATGATCAAAGGGGGAGCAGTAAAGGAAGAGAAGACATGTGAAAAGTTGTTGTTGATAGGGGGAGCTGTGACAGAAAGGAGTTCTTGTCTTGATGGTTTTTCACATCATATGTTGCCATCAATGACAAAGGGGGAGATTGTTGCAAGTATGAGGTGAGCCAGTGTTGTCATTGATGTCAACATACTCATATTGCATTGACAAGAAGGATTGGATGAGCTGTGTGCTGAGGATATTGAGAAAATTAGCCTCAGTCAGGAACAGTGAAGAACAGTGATGAGAAGAAGGCAAATGTATTGTATAGGTTGAGAACTGGAGGATACAGATTAAAGGGTTTACAGATATGAGTCTTGAGATGTTTCAGTTAAGTTTTCAGAGGTCCGCATGAAGACCTAAAGAAGTTATGGCTGTCTGTGTGGAACCGGTTCCGGCAAGTGCTCAGAGGTGACAGAGGATCACAGAAAGGTCCGGTGAGATCCGGAATTGTATAATCCTAATCTGTGGATTGGAAAGAGTGTTTGGAATGTCCTTGTGATGTGTCATCTCAAGTTGTGTATAATTTTGAGGTCCGGAAGTACCTTTTGCGTTGTGACAGTGGCGACAGACTATGTTCTTGAAGTTTCGAATGAGGAAGAGAAGAGATTCCAGTAAATAGAGAAAGTGTGGATGTACCTGGTCATTCAGGCAGGCTTGTGAAGGTTCTTGGATCATGTTGAGGTTGTGTTGTTGGTCCGCATTGATGGTAGAGCCCAGAATTGAAGATATTCTTCCGGATGAAGTTCTTGTTCCGACTAGCCAACTGGATGAGTTGTTCATCCTGCGAATGTTCTTGTGGTGGCCGACCGGATGTGTTATTCATCTTGCGGATACTCTTATGGTTGTTTGCCGACTTAGATGTTTGTTCCTAAGTTGATGTCTTGTATAAATAACGGTTTGTGAGTTCATTTCGAAGTGTGGATTGTGTGGATGTGTGTGGCATAGCGAAGAGAAGTGCGAAAGGCAGAGCAGAGGTTTTTGGGCTTAAATGGAACTGATCCGGACATGGTAGAGATGTCATTCTCCAGTTCAAGATTGTGATTCTTATCACTTTGTAGACAATGTGTCTCCTTGTAGGCAGTGGGCCTCTTTGTGAGCAGTGTGCTCGGGCAGTGAGCCCTAATTGGCAAGTACCATTCTTTTTCTTATTCTTCTAACAGAGAATAATCCTTGGGTTAATCACCCCGTGGTTTTTCCCTTAACCGGGTTTTCCACGTCAAAATCTTGGTGTTCAATGTGTTGATGTTTATCTGCTCTTGTGTTTATGTATTATGCTTTCATGGATGATTAATTGATATGCTATTAACTAACAATGAAGAATCAAGTGTTTGAAAGAACAAGAAGTTTTATACAACTGATTCACCCCCCCTCTTAGTTGTATGCCTTAAATCCAACATGACTTTCAGAGGAGGCTTGGGCTCCGTGAATTAGAACACCATTCTGATCATCTTCATCATATTCATAAAACCTTAAGGGTTTTTCAATTCCTTCATCAACCTTCACATTTGTACTTTCTATCATTTTTCTCAGTCTCTTGTTATAGCACTGGTATGCTTTGCTTTGAGTAGAGTAACCCAAGAATATTCCTTCATCACTTCTAGTATCAAACTTTCCTAGATCTTCATCTCTTTTAATATAACATTTGCTACCAAAAACTCTGAAATACCTCATAGTAGGAGTGATGCCAAACCAAAGTTCATAAGGAGTCTTACCAGTATTGCTTCTGATTTGAACTCGATTGAGAGTATAGACTGGAGTGCTGACAGCTTCTCTCCAATAGATCTGAGGAACATTTGCTTCCATCATCATGGTCCTAGATGCTTCCTAGATGGTCCAGTTCTTTCTTTCCACTACTTCATTCTGCTGTGGAGTCCTAGGAGCAGACAACTGTCTCTTTATTCCATGCTTCTCATAGAATTCTATGAACTCACTGGATGTGAATTCTCCACCTCTATCAGACCTCAGACATTTCAATTTTAATCTGGTTTCATTCTCTAACATAGCCTTGAATATTTTGAATTTCTCAAGAGCTTCTGATTTCTCTTTTAGAAAGGTTACCCACATCATCTGAGAATAGTCATCAATTAGTAAGATGAAGTATCTATCACCTTGCACACTCTTGATTCTTGCCAAACCCCAAAGATCAGTATGAACTAAGTCCAATAATCTGGTAGAGGATAGTTCCTTACTCTTGAATGTGATTTTGTTCAGCTTACCCAACTGACATTCTTTGTACAAGTTATTAGTAGGTTTCACCAATTTTGGAAGATCTCTTACAGCCTGAGTATTGCTTATCTTGATGATATTATCAAAATTCACATGACACATCCTCCTATGCCATAACCAACTTTGATCAACTTGAACAAATAAGCAACTTTTACCAGTACCAACCAAATGGAAGATATTACCTTTTGTTTGAGTACCGGATGCAATCTCTATTCCAGAACTTTTAAAGATCTTGCATTTTCCATTCTTGAATTGGAGATCATAGCCTTTGTCCACCAACTGTCCAACACTGAGAAGATTGTGCTTCAAACCTTCAACATACATTACATTACCAGTTTTGTTCCTTCCATCAAAAGAAATAGTTCCTCTACCTCTAATTCTACCAGTAGAATTATCACCAAACTTTACCACTCCTTCATACCTTTCCAAATCTATGAACTTATTTTTGTCACCTATCATATGATGAGAGCATCCACTATCAATAACGCAATCATCCTTTTCTTCAGCTTGGGCAGCCAGAGCTCTTTCTACAACTTTATGATTGATAGATTCAGAGGGCATTGGATCTTCTTCCTTGATGGCAATAAACACCCAATCACTTCTGGATTTGTTTCCTATCTCTGATTCATCATCTGTTACTCCTTCATTATCATCTTCCTCATGAACATAGTAACAATTCTTTTGGAACCTTGATCTATTAGGATTTGGCCTTAAAAATCTTTCTCAACATCTTGAGGCAAAATGACCAATCTTATTGCAGTTAAAACACTTGAAAGACAACTTCCCTTCATACTTACCAGATCCTCTTGGCAGTCTTTTTGCAATAAGAGCTTCAAGTTGAGCAGTTTCTGCTTCTTCTTCTTCCATTTTTTTTCTTTCTTTTTCATACCATGATAGTTTCCTTGAAGAGTTTTCTCCTGGATCAAACCTTTGTTTACCTTTTACAAAGGCACTGGCTTTGAATGCAGATTCAGTCTTGGGAGGGGCATCTCCAAACTCGGTCATTTCAAATGCGGCCAATTTACTAGCCAATTGATCTCTTGTGACAGTTGTATGGGCTCTAAATTCTTCAATGGTAGCAACCTTGATTTTATAAGAAGCAGGAAGGGATTTGAGAATTTTGCCAACAATCTCATTTTCATCCAAGACTCCACCAACATTTCTAATTCCACAAACAAGCTCATTTACTCTTGGCATAAAAGTAGAGATATTTTCATCTTCTCTCATCTTCAGGTTTTCAAATTTCCCTTTTAGACTCTATAGCCTTGCACATTTAACATACTTGTCTCCTTCATGCAGAAGTTCCAGTTTTTCCCAAATCTCAAAAGTAGTTGGTAGGTCAACAACATTTGAAAGCTCTAAATCAGATAATGTGCTTAGAAGAGCTTCAATAGTTCACAGATTGTTTTCAACATCTGTGATTTCATTTGGGGCTTTCAGACCACCCTGTGGAGGAGTATACTTCATTGAAGCCATGTTCTAGTATGCCATTCCCATACATTGCAAGTGACATTTCATACGACTTTTCCAAAGATTAAAATTGGTTCCATCAAACTTCAAACTATCCTTCTTGTAGGATGACATCCTGGATCTCCTCAAGCGATTAAGCTTCTTTTAGAGGAACTTGGCTCTAATACCAATTGTTAGATTTAGGGAAGACAACTGAGAGGGGGGGTGAATCAGTTGTACAAAACTTTTCTTCCAATTAAACACTTAACTCCACTTTGTAATTTAGCAGCATAATAATAAATCAATCATGGAAACACAATGTAATGAATCAAGAGTAGAAACACATTAACACATGAGACACCAAGATTTTGACGTGGAAAACCCAGTTAAGGGAAAAACCATGGGGTGATTAACCCAAAATTGTATTCTCTGTTAGAAGAATAGAAAGAACAAAATGGTACATGCCAATTAGGGCTCACTACCTGAGCACACTACTCACAAGAGGCTCACTACCTACAAGAGACACACTGTCTACAAAATAATAAGTATCACATACTTGAACTGGAAAATAGCATCTTCACCATGCTTGAATCAGTTCTATTTAAGCCCAATACTTCTACTCTGCCTTTTGCTCTTCTCCTCACTACCACACTCTCATCTCCACATGACACTCTTTAAAATGACTTTACAATCCCTTATTTATACATGACATCAACTTAGGAATGATCATCTAAGTCAGCAAACATCTACAAGAACATCCACAGGATGTGTAACTCATCCAGTCAGCCAGTCTCAGGAAGAACACCATCATCCAGAAGTCATTCTTCAATTTTGAGCTCCAACTCCAATGTGGACCACCAACATGAATTGGACATGATCCAAAGACCTCCACAAGCTTGCCTAAATCACCAAGAACATCCACACTTCATCTGCTTACTGAAATCCTTCTCTCCTTCATCTGAAACCTCAAGAACACAGTCTATCATCACTGTCACAAAGGAATAGATGCTTGTGTACCTTCAAACCATGAACCAATCTAGTTGACACTTCACAAAGACTTCCTCAACACTCCCTCAAATCCACAGAAGAGGATAATGCATTTCTGGATCTCACTGGACCTTTTTGTATCACTTTGTCACCTCTGAACACCTACCAGAACCAATTTTACTTGAGCGGCCACAACTTCTTCAGATCTTCATGCAGACCTCTGAAATCTCTACTAGACCACCTTAAGACACATATATACAAACCATTTAAACCATATCCTCTGATCCTCATCCTATCTTGGACTTTTATCTTACTGTCATCACTGTTCTTCACTATTCCTGATTGAGACTAATTTTCTCAATATCCTCAGCACACAGCTCATCCAATCCTTATCATTAATGCAACAGGAGTATGTTGACATCAATGACAACCCCAGTTAGGCCTATACTTGCAAAAGTATATGGATCATGCCATGCCTTAGTTGGGACTCAAACATGATCTTCCATGCAATAACATGCTTCCATAATCTTCAAGGGATCTCCGCAATTACTGGAATTAACCAAGTTGGCTAAGACTGGTTGCACACTATGTTATCTAGGAATAATCTTCAAACAAGATCTCATTTCCTTAATGTGGACCAATGTAAAGGTAGGAACATGATTAGGAGGAATCCACAAGCATGTTGAAATCATCAGGAGCAACCACACAAACTCAAACTACTTTATTCATGAGATTCTTCACACTGGAGCACATGGACTTCACTGTCTTCAACTGTCATAAAAGAAATATAGCTTGCAGACCACCAAAACATGAACCATTGCAATTGTAGGCACTTATCATTATCCCATACTTCCCTTTAGAACCGCAGAGCAAAACACTTTAATGCGGAGAAATGCAGAGCAAAATACTTTCTCCCTGTCATTAGAGAATAATCAAAGAAAGCAGGTTTTACTCTAATAAATGCCACTCTCTTAATTCTTCACACTGGAGGCTCAAACTCAGGATTTAACATCTTCAAATATCCCTTTAAATAACTTCCAATTCGTAGACCAAGATCTTCAAGCAGCAAGAAATGCAGAGTAATCTATTAGACTGTTCTTTAGCATACAACTCACTGTCTATACTGCACTGCACTGTAACTCACTTGTTTCTTCTGGAGAGGCCAATTTTCTCAATATCCTCAACATACAAAGCTTCTATACAAGTAATAGAATATGACATAGTGACACCAATGACAACAAAGATATGTTGACATCAATGACAACACCGATTAGGCACATACTTGCAACAAAAGCAAGTTGTTTTTACCTTCTCAAAGTTGTTGCATTGTATCTACTGTAAGAACACCTTTTCTCAATAAAATTTCAGTATTTTGTCTTCTTAATAGTTGTTCAATTATGTGCAAATGAATAATTGCTTATGTTTTTGTATGTTTTATATTTAAACCTCACAAGCGTTGTCTCATTTCTAACACTTTTAGGCAAAAATCAGTGAACAAAATGAATAAATGACTAAAAATGAATAAGTAACTTAAAATCAGTGAATAAGTGACCAAAAATGGTTTAGTCATAAATTTGGTCATGTTATAAATGACCGGAAATAAACTACTAATGGTCACGTTGTTGAATGTTAGGAACACTGAGGGGGCGGGTGAATCAGTGTTCTAAAAATCTTTTGATGCACTTTAACTTTCAACCATTTTCCAAAATTAATTAAGCAAAGGCATAACATGCATATGAACAACAACCATAAAAACATGACACATAGACACCAAGAATTTTACGTGGAAAACCCAAAATGGGAAAAACCACCGAGAGGATTAGATCTCAAATATATATTGCAATCTTTACAAATAATGATGTTTAGGCTTGGTCACTCCACGGGCCTGGAACATGCTGGCTCACTTCCATGAAGTACAACTAGGTCTAGCCGGCTCACTGCCTCAACCCTAAACCTAGCAAGATTACAATAAGGGATGTTAAACCCTAATGGAGGCTCACTGCCTTGATGAAGAAATCTCACTGCCAAGTATAAAGCAAATTGCACATGAAAACTAAATACTACATAAGCATCTGTCACTATGCCTAGGTGTAGTCATTTAGCAACTGAATTCTAAATCCCAAGTCTTCATCACTGCTAATCTTCTCTCTATTCTATTATTCACATGCTCACATCAATCACACACACCTCTTACATCACACAACTAAAATTCATTGCCTTTTTATATCAGCATCATGATTTGATCCACAATCAGGTCGACATCTAAGAAATGAAACATGTACATAGAAAGGTGTAGCTTGTCAACTTAATCCAATGTACTATGTGTTGTGCGGACCCAAATATTTGGTCAAACATGTTCATACAAGTCAGCTCTAATCATTCAATCACTTAAATAGATCCTTCACACACTGTCTCTTTTCTACACAATGATTTATTATACTAGTCAGCTTGTACCTTAAGAGCATGCTTATTAGGTTCATCTGTTGACTTACATCTTTTATTGCGGATCACAAAACACTTACAAAATCATATCAAGGATTCCTCACACATCCCCAAACTTACCCTCAAAACTACAAAGCATGATATCATCTTGTAGAGAACTGTGGACCATCAGAGCTCAGACTCTGTCTCAAACAACCTTGTCAAACACTATGTTGATACTCAGTAGCTTGCAACTATCTTTCCAGTGGACTTCAGATCTCATAGCTCTAGAATTAGACACTTCATACAAGTGTTTGCAATAACTTAAAAATGCATAAAAAAATGCTCACCTGCAGAGGAATGCGGTCCATTACAATGTGCCCTATTCACTATTCTCTGCTATACCTTTGTTCATCCAAACCTAGATAATTCTTCCAAATGACTTCCGAAGGAAGTCACAACTTAATCTCTAGAGCATAGCATCATCAAGAAATTACTAACATCACTCCTGAACCACATTACCAGATCATCATCTACGAAGGCATACTGACCCATTTACTCTGCTCTATTCTGTGTATACCCATACTTAGCCATTTTCTGTCAACCAGACCTCAAATCCAATATGTCCTTCTAGAGAATGTCTTCTTTTCATGCTGATGAAACTTTTAATTGTTGCCATCAATGACAACATACAAATCTATACCCGACTAGTGTCTCTTGCCAACAATCTCCCCCTTTGGAATTGATGGCAACACTTAGTGAAAAATGCTTGACTGCTCTCTCTTACTATATACTGTAGACACCCTAAAATGACCATGTCTTCGCATCACTTGCATTTCATTTAATCTGTCTAATCACCTACATTCAACATTAATTAAATAATCTAATTATTTAATTAATTTCATCAAATTCTTCCAAAACTCCTAAAATTTGACATTAATTGAATAAATTCTCTTTATTTAATTAATTTAATTAAATTCCTCTATTCTTCCACAATTAAATAATTTTTAATTATTTAATTAGATAATTATCTTCTTTCCAAATCTCAAGTCTCCATTAATTAAATAAATCCCATTATTTAATTAATTCATCACAAATTCCCTCTTATCCAAACAATTAAATAATTCCCCATTATTTAATTAAACCAAATTCATTCTTCCAAATTTGAATAAATCAAATCAAATTTATTTAAATCTTCTCAATCTCCAAAAATAAAATACAATCAAATATTTTATTTATTCTTCCAAATCATGCACAGCAATTAAATAAATCTATTTATTTAATTTGCTTTCTTATCTTCAAATATCTTTCAAATCTTCTAAAAATAAGTCTTCTTCTCCATGCACACAAAATTAAATAATTTATTATTTAATTTCTCTCAAATCATGCAAAAGCAAATCTTAAGTTGAGTTATCTATTCACTCAACCTTGTTTTTATCAATTTCTCTTAAATTAGAAAAAAGCTTTCTAATTTATGAAAAGCATGTCTTATCTTTAGAAAAGAAAGTGATTAACTCAAATAAAACAGCTTTTGTGTGACACTTGTCTTCTTCTTATTCGTTGCACGTTCCTCAACTATTCTCCTTCGTTGATTCTTGTGAATTATCTAGACCGTTGATTGATCTTCATTGAAACCTATATAAACCCCCCTCATCTCCTTCACAAATCCCTTTTCGATCACTTATTCTCAAGCATACTTAACAGCGCTTTGAGCATGTTGACTTTTTCCCAGACTGGATGCTTATTCCCAGATTTCCCTACAAGGTAGCCATCAGTGATCAACAGGATCTCTGGGCCAGGGGGTCAACAGTATAGGAGATAGACTCTATATTTTATCTCCTCTTCTTCTTCAGGCTCTGCAAGACCTAGGGGGGTATTCCCTACTCAACATCCATGAGGATATGCATGCAAGGCTGGGATGTTGACAGAAAGCAGATGAGTCCTCCTATAAGTAGACCAAAACTGAAAGATAAGGGTAAAGGGGCTAGCTTTGGGCCTATTTGCAGTTGTAGACAGAGGACTGAGGTTCCTAAAACTAACTCTAAAGTCCTAATGTTGGTTTTAGATTTTGCTTTGGAGTTTAAGTGTGGATGCAAAGCTGGATATGGTTATAACACAAAACAAAGCATGATTGGTGCCTATCCAGGGCCTGGAGTCAGTAGACATACACCTGTGAATGATCAGCATGAACAACTAAAACTAGATTTCAAGGGGATATGTGTGATACCTGCCTTACAGGCATCTCCCAATACAGAGTGTTAGGTTATCTCTACTTATGGTATCCCTACTGCAGTATACTCTTCCCAATATTCAACCTGAAAACAGTTTAATCTACCCCTTGAGTAGAAGTTAAAAGATCAGACAGTCAACATAGGAATTCTATGCTCTAGAATCTAAACATTACCAAACATCCAGATTCAGAAGAAGAATACATGCAATACTGGAGACAGAATTAACACAACACATGCCAAACAGCATTTCTCAAATAAGTTTAATCATGAAATCAGTGGGTTCATGCCAAAAACAAACAACAAGAGATACATAAACTCACAGGTAAGCTGTACAGAGCAACCAGATCAGCTTGTTATGCATTACAGAGCCAAAATCATCAACTTTCAACAACAACCTTTCAAATGAGCAAGACCACCTGCATATAACAGCCAGGTAGGTGCTCAGCAATTAATTACATGGTTGACCAGAATTTTGCCAGATACACAGTATTAGGAAAATGGCGCTCAAACACAACCAGATTGGCGCCCAAACTTGAATGCAGCAGGTAGGGGAGGAGACAGGAAGATTTCTCGAGCCCTGCGCCCCTGTCCGCTGATGTACACCCTCAGTCAGGTACAGGATCCATCCGCGCCGTCGCCCATACCTCTGCAACAATCACCATTAATGGCGCACCAACCCGCGGCCTTGGGAAGATCATCAAATCTGCAATCGCAACCATTTCCCGCCGAGATTCATCATCATGATGTTTGAAAATGCAGGATAACAATATCCCACATGCACCCCGCGATGACCTCAATAACACTTTATATACTAGGTCATGAGCATATATCATGTCGGTGCTTTTGCTCCTGACGACACTAGTATATAACCTCATCATCATCATCCTCCAGCAGCATGATATCCTGTTGTTCGAAATATCACCCTGACGTCATCATGATATTTGAAATATACCCTTCATGATAATCGGCACAACCTGATCCATTGGAGGAACATCCTCCTGCTGAGCTTATTCCAAAAGTCTGGCCGATGAACATCCTGATGACATCATCATCATATCCTGCTGACGTCATCATCATATCTGCCTACTGTGCACCAACTCGCATATCCGGATGACGTCATCATCATGTTTGCAAATATCAGGAGGTCTCTTCAAGATGATCAGTTGTTAGAAATATGACCCCCGCGGACCTTGATGACGTCATCATCATATTAACATCATGATGATATTCGGAAGACAACCGGATATTTGGAAATATCCTCCTGATGCACAAATATCAGGTTGCACTGTAGCTCCTCTATAAGATCGGGGCGATAACTGAATATGATGATGATGCTTGAAAAGATCACCCCCCGGAGATAATGCGCGAAGCCAGCAAGCGGATATCTCCTTGATATCAGCATCATCATGATGCTCGAACAAAACATATATCCGGGTGATATGAAAATATCACCCCCTCCTTCGGAAATATCATGATGCAGATAGGCAGAGAAACAAATATCACCCTGATATATAAGGATGACGTCAGTATCATCAGGATGACAAAACAACGAACAAGAAGTGATTCAACATCATCAGGATGATATTGACTAAGATCATCCTGACGTTCAAGATATGATGACCCTAGTGAATATCGGGTCGCACTTAGAATTCTTCAACAACATCATCAGGATGATTATAACCAAGATCACCCGATGATAAAAATATCACCCCGGCGAAATATCATGAAGGCAGAAAATATGATGACCTCCGCAAGCAGCAGGATGATAACTGGAAATATCATGATGATGACGACCCTTAGGAAAAAACAAGTCAGGTCGACAACTTAGAGAATAACCCCTTCAAGATATCGGGGCAACATCGTCATCATGTTTGAGCAAGGTGATATTCGGAAGATCACCGGATACTTGAAAAATCACCCCCGCAAGCAACTGAGGGCGCACTGTAGCTCACCAGTATCATCAGGATAATAAGCAAACATCACCCGACAGTTGAAATATGATGATGACGATGAGAAAAACAAGTCGACGAAGAACATGCTGATGAAGATCATCATCGAAGACAAGATGATGATGACGACCTCCTCCTCAGGAAAATATGATGATGCAGCTGAAAAATGTTGAGGAGGCCCAACACTTAGAAAAAATGGGCAAGAAGATAAAAGCATCAGATGAAGAAACCTCCTGATCATGACAAATCAACCCCAGGTCAAAATAAGTGCTAACAGTGGCTCCGAATGGGGACGTGCAGGTGAAAACCTGCAGCGAGAACCAGATCTCCGGGCAGACCTGACAAAAAGCCAAAAAACGCGAGCTGTACAAGGCATTTACACTACATACATATTTTACAAATGTGCACAGCAACCAGATATTCATGCAAAATAGAACTTAAGGAATTGGCCATGCACAGGCAATTCCAGAATTTCACCATCTAGGGCCTGGAGGAAATAAGAATCCTCCCCATGAGTATTGCAAACCTGATATGGGCCCATCCATAAGGGTTGAAATTTACCATGTTTACCCTTTTCCTGATCTTTAGCATTCCAAATGAGCACCAGATCATTGACTTCAAACTTCCTTTTTGTAGCTCTCCTGTCAAACTGATATTTCATATCCTGTTGTCTTTTGAGATTGATCTGGTGGGCTTTCCTTCTGTCTTCATCCAATGCAACCAGCTGATTCACTCTTTCTGTCATGGGATCTTCAATCTCCTCATCATTTTCCTGAATGAATCTGTAAACTGGTAGGAGATTATTTATGGGCAGTCTAGCTGATGTACCATATACTAGCTCAAAAGGTGACTTCCCAATAGCCCTTTTCACAGTCACTCTGTCAGCCCATACTGCTAAGTTCAACTTTGAGTCCCAAGCTCTCTTGTTCTTGTCCAGTATCCTCTTGACAATTTTCATGATGCTCTTATTGCTTGATTCTGCTTGACCATTTCCTTGTGGGTGATATGGTGATGTATATGACAGATTAATCCCATACCTGTTGCAAAAATCAACAAATTCACCTGATCTGAAGCACATAGCATTATCAGTGATTATCTTAAATGGTACTCCAAACCTGATGATGATGTTCTCTAGTATGAAATCTGTCACCACCTTACCTGTAGCTCTTTTAGTTGGAATGGCCTCAATCCATTTGGTAAAGTAGTCAGTTGCCACCAAAATCCAACTGTGTCCCCCACTTGATTTGTCTGCAATTTCCCCTATAAAGTCAATTCCCCACTGCTGGAATGGAGCATCCACAGGTACAGTTCTGAGGGGCAAAGCACCATTATATTTCATCTTTCCTGAGAATCTCTGGCAAGGGTCACACTTCCTTACTAACTTTTGTGCATTTGAAAAGAGAGTGGGCCACCAATATCCTGCCCTGAGAATTTTATGAGCTGTTGTTTGGGCAGTATAATGGCCACCACACAATCCTTCATGCATGTCAATCAAAATATTGTTAGCCATGTTCTTATCCACACATCTCAGCAGCACACCATCAGGATTTTTCCAGTACAGCTCACCTTGAACAATGACATACCTGATTGCATGTAGCTTCAGAGTCCTCTTTTGATTGTCACTGAAATGGGAAGGACAATTCAGATTTTGCAAATAATAGACAATATCCTTGTACCATTCAGATCCTGATGCACTTACATTCTCATCTTGGACTGCATTAACTTGGCATGCTTCCAAGTTTGACTGTGCCATCATCTTGGCTAGTCCTTGTCCTCTTATCAACTTAGTAACTTGTCTGTCTATGTTGAATTCCTGCAGTTTGTTTATCCATCTGCACCTTCTTCCAGTCACCTCCTGCTGAGTGAATATGTCTTTGACTGCTGCATGAGGTACATATGCAATGATATATGACCCTACCAGGTATGGTCTGAAACTTTTGATGGTTCTGACCAGTGCATATGTCTGCTTTTCCATAATATCATACTTCAACTCAGAGGCCTGCAGGGACATACTGAAGAAAGCAATGGGCTGTTCAAAACCATCTTCATTTTTCTGCAACAAACATGCAGCAACAGTATGAAAGGAAGCAAATGAGAACACTTGGAATGGCCTAGAAAAATCAGGAGATTTAAGAACAGGGGCCATCTTAATTGCTTCTTTGATATTCTGAAATGATTCTGTTGCTTCCCTTTCCCAGTTGACAATTGCATCCTTCTTCATCATCTTGGAAATGTTCCTTGTGATCTCTGCAAAGTTGGGAACAAACCTTCTAACAAAGTTTATCTGTCCGAAGAAGGACTGAACTCCTTTCACAGTTTTTGGCATTTGAATCCTGTCAATAGCTGCCACTCTCTCTGGATCTATCCTGACTCCATCCTTGGAAACAATATGTCCCAGAAGTTTTCCTTCAACTACTCCAAAGGCACACTTCTTTGGGTTTAAAGAAATACCATATTCTAGTGCTCTTATGAAAATCTGCTCCAGATGCATACAATGCTGCTCCTCTTTCTTTGAGTAGGCAGTCAAGTCATCCTGATATACTGCCAGGATTGAATCAATTAGCCCTGCAAAAGCAACATCCATTGCTCTTTGAAATGTAGCACCTGCATTTGTTAGTCCAAATGGCATTCTAACATACACATACGTTCCCCATGGAGTGGTAAAGGCAGTCTTATACTGTTCTGATTCCTTTACCTTTACCTGATTATATCCTGAAAATCCATCCATCATGGATAGGAGTTCACAACTAGTCACTCTCTGCAACATAGCTTCCATATTAGGCAGTGGATAGTTATCCTTCAAAGAGGATACATTCAAGTTCCTGAAATCCACACAAAGCCTAATATCACCATTCTTTTTCCTGACTGGGACAAGGTTAGACACCCAAGTTGAATGCCTGATAGGCACAATTATTCCAGCTTCCCTGAGCCTTCTGAGTTCTTCTTGCATCTTGGGAGCTAAGGTAGGATTTATAGGCCTTTGCCTTTGTCTAAATGGCTTAGCTTCAGGCTTCAGTGGGATCTCATGCTGGAATAAGTCTTCCCTATAAGCTTTTAGGTCCTCATATGACCAAGCAAAAACATGTTTATACTTTTTTAGTAGTGCAATCAGCATACTTCTAATGTGTGGTTTGAGCTGTTTACCAATATATACTTTCTGAGGGGCCTGAGATGTCCTCAAATTTATTTCTTCTAAATCCTCCTTATTTGTGGGGGATGTCTTTGTGACCATTTTGTCTCTACTGTCAAAGGCTCTTTCCAAAGCCACTAACCCTCTAGGGATCTTGTTAGTCCTCAACTGAATGATCTCTTTCCCTACAAGAGTCTCTTTTCCATCTACAGTTTCTACAAAAGCTTGGAAATCAATCTGTTGATTCTCATACTCATCTATGCAGTGCAAAAATTTCAGCAAATCCCTATCATCATTAAAAACTTGCCAACTGCATACGTTTTCTGGTATGGCAGGCCTAATTTTAACTTCTACATCTGTGACACCTAACAGAGTGATGTCATCTGGCCTTATTGCAACATTGGCTAAGAAATCAGCCATAACATTTTTTGACCTTTCTACCCAGCCAATTGAAAATGCATCCAATAATTCAATAGTATCCCAAACAGCATGCTTGTATTGTTTCAATCTTTTATTTTTTGCAGCATACTTATTTCTGATTTGGGATACAATCAGCTCAGAGTCTCCAAATACTCTTAACATCTTAATCCCATGTTTGAGAGCAATATTCATGCCTAAGAGTAAAGCCTCATATTCTGCAATATTATTTGTGCAATCAAATCTCAGCAAGAAAGAGAATTTGAGGAGCTTACCAGTTGGAGACAGGAAAACAACTCCAGCTCCAGAGCCTTCTTTTGCACAAGCTCCATCAAAAAACATGGTCCATAAGCCTTGCTGATCCAGCTCATCAATACAGGCATTTTTCTTTTTATCTTCTGCATCATCTGAGACAACCTTGAAGTTATCACAGTCAGTGTCCACAAAGCATACCTGTTCATTTGCTTCTTGGTCTTCCACTGTCTCTGATGATCTTTGCTCTCTGATTAGCTTAACATCCCTGCCATTCATTGGAATCATGGCATATGACAGGTCCAGCTGCATACTTCCACCTATTAGTGCTGCCCATCTTCTTGACAGCAACATACCATATTGTGGCTTGATGTCAACCACTGTTATATTCATTGTGTATCTTTTTTCAGGAAATGCTGCCAGTTTGAAATCTACATCCTTCATGATTCCAATAACTGGTACCTCTCTGGCATCCATAGCATAACACTTCCCACATGCCTTGTCAATTTTTAATCCAGTTTGCTGCATGATAGCCAAAGGCATGACATTTGTGGATGCTCCAGAGTCAAGCATACAATTTCTAATTATTTTACCATTTATAACCAGGGAAACATAAAATAGTTCCACCTGTGAAGGACACTTTGTCATGGTCATTCCTAAATAGACTTCAGGAGTCTCATCTTCTTCATTGCACATGACCTGTTTCTCACCCTGGGTCTGATCATTTTGCTTAGCTTGAAAAGGTACCCCTGAGATTAGGGATATTGTCCTATTCTTGATCTCTTCCACTTTCATGAGTTCCATAAGTGGAACATAGACCTTTACCTGAGAGAGGATCTGGGCTATATCGAATGGAGCATAGTTTTGTACAATAGTTGTAGCTTGCTCCACAACCTTGCTTTTATCCTGAGCTGATTTAGTTTTCATTTTCATAGTTCCCTGATCATCATTCTTGTCTTGGGAACCTCTACTTTGATCTTCAGCCTGAGGGGTTTTGTTTTCTGGTCCTTGAGATTCAGGACCTGCTCTGTATCTAAAGTTCTGCTTATTATTTACCCACTGCCTCTTTTGTGGTTCAGTTCCTTTATGACCATGCACCAGCTGACCTGCAGAAATGTCTTCTGGCTGATGTGGGCTGCCAACTTGATGTTTACCTCTGAGGTTGTAGTTGCTTTTGACTTGAGCAACTGCTGCAGCTGTGAAGGCTCTGATTTCCTCATCAGAAGGTCGCTGTAGGTTACTCAGAAAATTGTGTGAGTTCTGAGCATACACATAATTATCTTCATTATCTTCATCATCTGGGGACTGTTGGCAGGCCTGAAGTTGATGATCTGTCTTCTCATCAGCATCATAAAGAGTATATCCATTGCCTATGGACATCATGTTAACATCATCATCCTGCACATGATGTGGCTCATTGCACTCATTACAAGATGTAGCATTATCATACAAGGATTGAGCAATCATGCACTGTGACTGTGAATGTGGCATCTGACAAATTATACACCACGGAGCATCATCAGCAATATTTATAGTTTTCTTTAAAGGATCAGGAGTTTCCTTGACATGCTGAGCCCTCTGATTTGTGTTGTTACGTTGGAATACAGGCTTACCATCATGCCAATTGGTGTTATAAGGCATATCATGTAATGATGGCCTCTTTTCCTGCCTTTGATAGACTTGCCTATCAGGACCCATCCCTTTTTCACTTCTAGCTAATCTATAGCTCAGGTCCTTAACAACATTTGCCAGTTTGTCTATCTTATCTTCAGGAGCAGATGTACTACCTTGAGTGTTCTGAGGCTTGTTTGGATTCTGTAGAATTTTTACATCATCCCTTCTATTTGTCTTGCCTGATGCTTTCCTATTGTTTTCAATATTTACTGCAATTCTGAAAGCATCCCTGAGAGTGGCAGGACCTTTATCTCTCAGTCCATATGCAGTCTTTGCATCAAAGGCATTGATATACAAAATTATGCACATTGGTTCATTTGGCCTCATATGATGTGGCAATTTGTTCAACACTTTAGTAAATCTTGCATTAAAGTCTGCAACCTGCTCATTTGACCCTTTGGTGATGCTGGTGAACTCATTTACAAAGAAGCTAGGGTCAGTTTTATCACCATATTGCTCCTTGAATATCCTTTTAAAATCATCCCATGATGAAATACTCCGGTCAGGCAGATTCCTGTACCATTCTCTGGCCTCATCTATTAAGGATTGCATGAATGACTTCATGAAAACATCCTCATGCTCAACCTCAAAATTATCCATGACATTTTGGAAGGCCTTTAGATGATCTTCTCCTGACACTGTATTGTTTCCTGAAAACTTAGGCACTTGCAGCCTCAGATGCTTGTCAATGGGGTTAGGATACCCAGGAATACCATCAAACACCAGCTGCCTGAATCTATCTAACTACATAGGCTGTCTGTTTGGCTGATTAACATTAACATGTCTGTTTGCATTCTGGTTTCCTGCATGGTTCAGTGGTATCCTAGCATCATTCACATTTTGTCTCTCATCATGATGCTGATGTTGCGCTTCATATCTTTGCTGATGTCTTTGCATATTTGCATTTTCTAAGGTAGGAACTGAATTATTTTGGGCAGTTCTCAAGGCTTGCACTTTCTGCTGTATATCATCTCTGATTTTCATGGCTTATAGGTATTCTAGTTCTGCTCTTAGACTTTTGATTTCTTCAGCCAATTGTTCATCCTTAGGTCTGGAGGTAGATGGTCTCATACCATTTTGGTCATCATCTTCATCATCCCTTAGAGACTCTGCCTCTTCAAACCTTTCACTTGGGTCTAGAAAAGGGCGTTCTTGGAACACCTCTGACCTCATTCTCATACTACCACCCTGTTGCCTCTCATATGCACCTTGAATATCAGCTTCTGCAGTTGAAAAATAAGGAGCATGCTGTCCTGATGGCCTAGGGTTATCTTGTACCTCATCATTTTTTCTGGGGGAGCTCTCATGACTAGCTGAGACAGTTCCCTTTCTTCTATACATCATTCTTTTTGTTAATGGTAACTCTTCAAATAGAGGATTTTGTTGGGATCTTCTCCCCTGCATATAATTTTACCTTGACCGGTTGGGAGATTACTTCGGAGTCGCCACCTATTTCTAGGAACTGTTTTCTTCTGAAAACCAGGGTTCTTTCACAAGGTTCCCCAGCGGAGTAGATTACTGTTGCTGACTCAGATGGGTCACATATATATCACTGGAGATGATTAGATAGCACTTTTACTTCTCAGTCCCCAGCAGAGTCGCCAATTTCTATTGACTTTTTCCCAGACTGGATGCTTATTCCCAGATTTCCCTACAAGGTAGCCATCAGTGATCAACAGGATCTCTGGGCCAGGGGGTCAACAGTATAGGAGATAGACTCTATATTTTATCTCCTCTTCTTCTTCAGGCTCTGCAAGACCTAGGGGGGTATTCCCTACTCAACATCCATGAGGATATGCATGCAAGGCTGGGATGTTGACAGAAAGCAGATGAGTCCTCCTGTAAGTAGACCAAAACTGAAAGATAAGGGCAAAGGGGCTAGCTTTGGGCCTATTTGCAGTTGTAGACAGAGGACTGAGGTTCCTAAAACTAACTCTAAAGTCCTAATGTTGGTTTTAGATTTTGCTTTGGAGTTTAAGTGTGGATGCAAAGCTGGATATGGTTATAACACAAAACAAAGCATGATTGGTGCCTATCCAGGGCCTGGAGTCAGTAGACATACACCTGTGAATGATCAGCATGAACAACTAAAACTAGATTTCAAGGGGATATGTGTGATACCTGCCTTACAGGCATCTCCCAATACAGAGTGTTAGGTTATCTCTACTTATGGTATCCCTACTGCAGTATACTCTTCCCAATATTCAACCTGAAAATAGTTTAATCTACCCCTTGAGTAGAAGTTAAAAGATCAGACAGTCAACATAGGAATTCTATGCTCTAGAATCTAAACATTACCAAACATCCAGATTCAGAAGAAGAATACATGCAATACTGGAGACAGAATTAACACAACACATGCCAAACAGCATTTCTCAAATAAGTTTAATCATGAAATCAGTGGGTTCATGCCAAAAACAAACAACAAGAGATACATAAACTCACAGGTAAGCTGTACAGAGCAACCAGATCAGCTTGTTATGCATTACAGAGCCAAAATCATCAACTTTCAACAACAACCTTTCAAATGAGCAAGACCACCTGCATATAACAGCCAGGTAGGTGCTCAGCAATTAATTACATGGTTGACTAGAATTTCGCCAGATACACAGTATCAGGAAAATGGCGCTCAAACACAACCAGATTGGCGCCCAAACTTGAATGCAGCAGGTAGGGGAGGAGACAGGAAGATTTCTCGAGCCCTGCGCCCCTGTCCGCTGATGTACACCCTCAGTCGGGTACAGGATCCATCCGCGCCGTCGCCCATACCTCTGCAACAATCGCCATTAATGGCGCACCAACCCGCGGCCTTGGGAAGATCATCAAATGTGCAATCGCAACCATTTCCCGCCGAGATTCATCATCATGATGTTTGAAAATGCAGGATAACAATATCCCACATGCACCCCGCGATGACCTCAATAACACTTTATATACTAGGTCATGAGCATATATCATGTCGGTGCTTTTGCTCCTGACGACACTAGTATATAACCTCATCATCATCATCCTCCAGCAGCATGATATCCTGTTGTTCGAAATATCACCCTGACGTCATCATGATATTTGAAATATACCCTTCATGATAATCGGCACAACCTGATCCATCGGAGGAACATCCTCCTGCTGAGCTTATTCCAAAAGTCTGGCCGATGAACATCCTGATGACGTCATCATCATATCCTGCTGACGTCATCATCATATCTGCCTACTGTGCACCAACTCGCATATCCGGATGACGTCATCATCATGTTTGCAAATATCAGGAGGTCTCTTCAAGATGATCAGTTGTTAGAAATATGACCCCCGCGGACCTTGATGACGTCATCATCATATTAACATCATGATGATATTCGGAAGACAACCGGATATTTGGAAATATCCTCCTGATGCACAAATATCAGGTTGCACTGTAGCTCCTCTATAAGATCGGGGCGATAACTGAATATGATGATGATGCTTGAAAAGATCACCCCCGGAGATAATGCGCGAAGCCAGCAAGCGGATATCTCCTTGATATCAGCATCATCATGATGCTCGAACAAAACATATATCCGGGTGATATGAAAATATCACCCCCTCCTTCGAAAATATCATGATGCAGATAGGCAGAGAAACAAATATCACCCTGATATATAAGGATGACGTCAGCATCATCAGGATGACAAAACAACGAACAAGAAGTGATTCAACATCATCAGGATGATATTGACTAAGATCATCCTGACGTTCAAGATATGATGACCCTAGTGAATATCAGGTCGCACTTAGAATTCTTCAACAACATCATCAGGATGATTATAACCAAGATCACCCGATGATAAAAATATCACCCTGGCGAAATATCATGAAGGCAGAAAATATGATGACCTCCACAAGCAGCAGGATGATAACTGGAAATATCATGATGATGACGACCCTTAGGAAAAAACAAGTCAGGTCGACAACTTAGAGAATAACCCCTTCAAGATATCGGGGCAACATCGTCATCATGTTTGAGCAAGGTGATATTCGGAAGATCACCGGATACTTGAAAAATCACCCCCGCAAGCAACTGAGGGCGCACTGTAGCTCACCAGTATCATCAGGATAATAAGAAAACATCACCCGACAGTTGAAATATGATGATGACGATGAGAAAAACAAGTCGACAAAGAACATGCTGATGAAGATCATCATCGAAGACAAGATGATGATGACGACCTCCTCCTCAGGAAAATATGATGATGCAGCTGAAAAATGTTGAGGAGGCCCAACACTTAGAAAAAATGGGCAAGAAGATAAAAGCATCAGATGAAGAAACCTCCTGATCATGACAAATCAACCCCAGGTCAAAATAAGTGCTAACAGAGCATACATCGCATCAATTGAGCAACTTCACAATCTTTTGACATTGATCTTTGAGCACACTACTTGCTTGTTGCAACCATGGTTTTGCAATACTATTGAGCAATCCACATTCATCCAAAGGGAACAATACAAATCTCGGTAAAAGCTTTTATATTTCATTGATTTATTAGTAATGGCTTTTATTTAGATTCGTTCTCTTTATGTTATTGGTTTTTGATTTTGTTAGTTTATCATAGTCAATTTTCCTCATACACATTCTGGCATGCCCGGTGGGACCCACTAATCCCCCTTTTTCTTTGAGAAATTAATTTTTTTTATGTTACAGTACGAAACAACGCAAAAGACATAGAAAATTGCTTTTGGCAGTATCCTAAAGCACTCCTGGAGGTATAGTATAGCGCCCTCGGGTGATACTATGGCGCTTCTGGTAACACAGACCGGTGCTTTTGGTAGTATCGTTAAGCGCTTTTGGCAGAATAGGTTTTCTGACATTGGTTGGTGTTTTTTTGCAGGGTTTTATTCATATATCTTTGATTTGTCTGACAAGCTGTTTTATTTGTCTTTCAAATTGTCTTTTTGATACTTCCTAAGCTGACTTATTTAGGGGTATTTTTGATAATTGAGTTAACCTATCTATTCACGACACCTTTTAGAGTTTGATTGATTTTAGGATATAGATCTAGCAGATATTACTTCTTAGAACATTAGATCAAATCATGAAATCCTATCTGAACCTAGTTATTTTGACAAAGTATAACTTTTTTTGGATCTGAGACAGAACAACGCTTTTGGTTACACAGTACAGCGCTTCTGGTAGCACAATAATGCGCTTCTGGGTCTGATTCAACGCTCTGATAGCACAGTTAGTCACTTCTGGTCTGTATCACCACATGTTTGGAAACATAGTGCAGTGCTATTGGTATCATAGTAAGTCACTTTCAGTGTGACAGTAACTCGCTTTTGGTCAATTTGATTTATTTTTGCTAACTTGTGAGTTGTGGTGGAACTAATTGACTTGTTGTAGCTTCTTATCACTCACACAGAGAAAAAAAGTCTTTCTAATATGTTCATGCAGGATGAGCATTGAATAAATCTTGATTTATCTCACTAAGTCTTAGAAACATATTGCCTTCTTAAGGGATAATTAAACAAATCATTTCGGCAATCTAAGTCTTAGGAACATACTGCTTTTCTTAAGGGACAATGGACATGTATGCGAAAACTTCTCAATTTTCTAAGGGACAATGGACATGAATGCCACACTTCAATTTCATAAGGGACAATTGACAACTACAAATGTGTGTGTGCCTAATTTAGTTACACCTTATTTCTCTTATAACAAGACAATTGAACCTTTGTTTGACGTGCTTGCTCTTACATTTCAGTATTTCCTTTAGAAGGGCCTGCTTTTGGATTGCGTTTCATCCAAAACAGATGACCCTAAGTGGAATTTTCCTTTGAACCGCTATATAAGAGTGATAAGGTGAAAGCCAAGTCCTAACTGATGTCAGCCTTACCTTGTGGTGCTAAACTGAAAAGAGGTGTACTAGCTCTTTGTGGAAATGATTTTCACATTGAGCAAAGAGTTTGATACTCTTATTAGGATTGGTTAAAGCTTTTAGTAGCTTGTCACATTGCTCGTAAGGTGTTGGTCCCTCAAAGTTACTAATAACTGTTCTAGATAGAGACTACTCGATCTACCTCCGAACATTGCGGCAATCATTAGTGCAAGGGGAATTAATTTAAGCCCTTAAGATACTCACCATTGGCTCCCTTGAGAAGAGATAGTATTCCTTTGGCCATAAAGCTCTTGTGACCTACTTGATCTTTCCAAGGGGAGGGTGAGATGTCCCTACCTATCGTCTCTCGCAAAGATACAAAATTTCTGACACCTTTATGGAATGATATTTTTATCGACAGAGTATTAAGCTGTGAGCTGATCTACTGTAATGAAACCTTGTCTCTAGGGATAGAAAGTGCTTGTTATTGATTGCAATTGTCTTATACCTATGGAAACATTGGGCTTTTTTTGTGAGCCTCAAACATACACTATCTATTGTGTCAGTCCCTTGTTTGCCATCTTTGTTTGCTGTGTTTTCTCTTGCCAAAAACAAATCCATTCAAAACCATAACCAAATCTGTCAAAATTGCCTTTAAAAACATCAGACACTACTTTAGCACCTCTGGTATTACAACAGCTCGCCCTTGGTGGTACAGTAGCTCGCTTTTGGTCACCGTAGCTTGCCTTTGGTATATCAGTACCTTGCCTTTGGTAGCTCAGTCCATAGCCTTTGGTATTACAGTAGCACGCTTTTGGTTGCACAGTCCTGCGCCTTTGGTCCAGTAAATTGTGCATCAGAGTTTGTCTTTCTCAAAAACACAAGCAAAATCTCAGCATTACCTTTTGTCCTAGTGTATTCCATGGTAACCACTAGGCTCCAACAAACTATGAAGTCCAAGCAGGTTGTCCCTAGGAAGCGTAAATCGCCTCCTCACACACCGCAATCAGGTCGTCTCAACATTACTCCCAAGGTTACCCCTAGAACACCCGCGGAAAGATCTACCAATTCTCCCAACATGCCACACCTTGATCAACCAAATAATCCGCAAGAGGGTAGAACCCCTTTGGTAAGTACACCCCACTATACCACCGGCTTGCCTTCAAATTTTGTCCCACAAGGTTACACTCCCAATCTGGTCCTGTCTTAGGAGGAAAGAACCCCTTTGGAAAGTACACCTCATTACACCACCGGCTTGCCTCCTGATTTTGTCCCACTAGGTTATACTGTAGATCTAGCCCCATCTCAAGAAGAGCGACACTTTGAAATAGGTCAATCCTCTCAAGAAGATGGGCAAGATCTTGATGAATTCATACAAGAGCCTAGAGTCGTGGCCGCCTTTGACAAAATCCTTAGCGAGAACCAAGATCATTTCTTTCACTTGCTAGCAGAACAAGGAGCCAAATTACCTCAAGATTTTGATTTATCCAATCTCAAGGAGACAAACAACACCCTAGACACCATACAAGCGGTGCAAACCATGTCAACAGTGACCATGCCTTTACTCGAACAAGGCTCACAAGCGAAAACAATGGTACAATATAAGAATCTCCTTTTTCAAAATCCAACAGGAAAGAGGGCCATTTCACCACTTCTGACGCCTATGGAGATCTACAAAAGTCAACAAGAAACTCTCCAACATCAAGCAGAGCTAGCTAAAAAGGCCACCTTAGCTCGATCAAATATACAACAAACTCCTAAAGTGTCCACACCAACCGCAAGTGGAATTTTGGTTACTCCTTCACGAATAGGTTTCCCACCAAATTACAATCCGAGGAACAACTATGTAGCCATGCAACAAGGGTCTTAACACATACCACCTCCCATATCATCAAACCCTCATGTCTCTCAACCAATTAGAGTCATGCAATCCCCACCACAAAATTCTTCTACACTCATCCCCAATCAACCATCGCAAATCACTTCTACCTATATCCTTCCTCCACTATGTTCATCAATGCTAAATTTATTCCACACATTGCCTAGCCACCCTCAACTTCCCCAACATCAAGTTTCCCAAGGCTATGTGCCACCATCACAACCTAATCCAACTCACTTTAACTTTCCTCCACCCAATTCTTTTCTTCAACCATCACAAAGACAACATTCTTACCTAGCGCCACCTCCACCTCTTCCAAATCAAAACATCTAATTCCAACCCAATCTGAACCTAACGTACAACACATACGACCCCAACCAATCTTACGACCCTTATAACACCAATGCTCATGGCTTACACTACAATCTTCCGTATGGGCATCAACAACCACTTCTAGGACAACAGGAGATGTTTCCAACCCCTCCCATAGTGATGGAGCTAAAAATCACAGAAGTTCAACAACAGCTATCTGATCTTACATTTGGCCACACCAAGAAGACCTTCTCTTTGGAAGAAGTGTGTCCTTATCCTTTTGATTGGTCACTACCCATGATCCCTTTTCCTCAAAATTTCACTATTCCTAAGTTTGATAAATACAAAGGAAAAGGTGACCCAAAAGACCATCTCAGGGAATTCTATCTTGCTTGCTCTGAGGTCTCACATAACGACACATATCTTATGCGTCTCTTTCCTCACAGTCTTGGAGGTCAAGCTATAGAATGGTTCTCACACTTACCCACGGGAATCAAATCTTTTAACGAGCTAGTAGAGAAATTTGCCACCCATTTCTCCTACAACATAGAGCATGAGATCTCCATGACTGATCTATGCAACAATAAACAGAAAAATGCTGAAACTTTCATTTCTTTCCTTCAACAATGGAGACAAATGGCTAGCAAATTCCTTTCAAGATTCCTAAGAAACAACTAGTTAGCATATTTGTACAGAACCTCAACCAAGAGTTAGGTTTTCATTTGCAAATTCTTAGTGCTACAACCTTCGACGAAATCACGTACAAAGGAATTAACATTGAAAAGGCCCTCATTGCTAAAGGTATAGTCAAAATCTTCAAAGAAACAAAAGACAATGCTCCTCATCAACAATCAAGCGATAAACCCAAATATTGGAACAAAAACAAAAACGTGGTCAACGATGGGGTGGTTGATTCTAAACATGTCCAAACTTTGCAAACGCTGCTGTAGCTTTCCAAACCAAGTCAAGCTCCACCTCAACAACAACAACAACAAAGGCAACCTTATCAAAACCAACAGCAACAACAACAAGAGCGGCCTCAACAAGATTACCCTCTGCGGCATCAATTCACTCCCTTGGGAGAGCCCATAGAATCTGTCCTACAAAAGATTTTACACAAAGGCCTCATCACCTTACCCGATGCTCCCCCGTATGGAGAGCCTGTTTACAAAACTACGCAGTACCAAGAAAATGAATACTGTGAATTCTATAGGAGCAAAGGGCATAGAACTGCATCATGCATGAAACTCAAGCACCTAATCCAAAATCTCATTGAAGGCAATCAAATATCTCTACAAGATGATCCACTAGCTCAGCACACGAACAAAGACCTCAATATGTACAAGGAACGATTCCCTCATCATGGTCCACCTCCTACTCAGGATAGAGGTAAAGGTATCAATCATGCTTCCACTTCCTTTGATTCCATTGTAGGTTATTTTGAAGAGAGTCGATTGTCTACCCTCACAATCAAAGGCAAATCTACGCATTGTGTTGTTACAACTCGTCATGGTTGTGTCACCACTCGTGGTCCTACACCCAATCTTCCAGCTTAATCTGATTATAATCTTGTCGAACATCTAGGGAAAATGCCAACACAAATGTCTATCTTGGACCTTCTACAGTCATCACCTGCACATAGAGTAGTGCTAGAAAAATCCCTCCAAGAGTCTTCGGTTCCTAACAACATAGTGGTCGTAGATTTCCAAGCTATAGTAGGTACCATTGCTTCACCCTACAATGTGATTTTCTCTGAGAAAGACCTCCCTTCCCATGATCCTTTTCACAATGATGCCCTTCATATTGAAGTTCTCATCCATAAGCACAAAATCAAATGTATACTCATAGATGGTGGTGCTGGTCTCAACATCTGTTCTTTAAAGTTACTTAAGCAATTGGGATACTCTAACGATCATGTCAACACTGATCAAAGTATTACAATCAAGGGATATGATGATGTTGAATGCTATTCAGAGGGTATTATCCACTTGCCTATACAACTGGGTCCTGTCATGCTTGAAACCAGGTGTCAAGTCCTTGATATTGAGCTGCCTTACAACATTATCCTAGGCCGCCCATGGATCCATGCAATGTAAGATGTTCCCTCCATGTACCATCAGTCTCTAAAGTTCCCATACAATGGTATGGAGATCACTATCCCTGGAGACCCCAATCCTTTTGAATTCTGCTATGTCTTATAAGGCAGTTATAAGAATTGCAACCAAGTGCCTAAGAATGAAAAAGCCCTTGAATCCCCACTATTTGTTGATCCTGAAATTCTGACACAAGCCTCTATAAGTGAACCTAATCCTATTCTTGAAATCAAAGCGTACATCTGTGATATAGGCTTTGGAACTTATGATATCTCAAAATCTTCTTATGTAGGGTGGATGCCTTTATCTCCAAAATCTTACGGCCAACCACCCATTGCCAAAGTAACTAAAAAAGTAGCTATTCCTCCGCCAGCATTTCTAACCCAATTCTAACAGGGATGGTTATTGGAGGAGGAAACTATTGAGGACATTTCTTCTTGGCTCTATAAAGAGAAAGAACCAGTCACAATACCAGTCAAGCAATATGGTAATGGCTTAAGGATAGTCAAACACATGGGCTATAAAGGCAAAGGTGGCCTTGGGAAACAGAATCAAGGAACTATGGAACCCATTGTTGTGACAAAGAAACTAGACAAGAAGGGTTTAGGATTTGGTAAGAAGGTACCACACGCCTTGGACATCAAGTATATCCTCGACGAGGTGGCTGAAACTTTTCCCGCCGATTCAACATCTACTAAGGATATCATCGATGACTCTTCCCTCCATATGACCAACCTATTTGCAGAATCCTCCATTTTTTTGCTATACTCTGTATCCCTAACATCCACCACAAACACCCAGAAAGTAACACTTGTCTACCCTGAACTTATCGATTGGGACCAACAAGGGTCCCCAATTATAGATGTATTTCAGAATGACGAAGCTTTAGTTGAGTTCATGGGACTTCGGAAAGGTATCCCTCTTGTCGATCATAAAGCAGGTTTTGTAATGGAACTAGAGCCAACAACTTATTTTGGTGAGAATTCCAAATCCTCCAGTCGCAAAAGTAAAAATAAAGAAAGATCTCTAGGTGAAAACCACACTATGGCACCTCCTGATCACAAAATAGTAAAAACAAAGGACATATCCAAAGGTGAAAACCCAACTGTGGCACCTAAGGATGGAGGATTTGACCTTCCCCTACCATCTAAGTATCAAGAGAAGTCAGCTCTCCTAGTGGAAGATTCTATAGAGATAAACCTTGGTACAGAGCAAAATCCAAAGACCAAATTCCTAGTAGCATCATTATCAGAAACAGAGCATAGGAATCTTAACACATTCTTCTTACAGAGAACCATCAATTTTGTGTGGACCTATGCTGATATGCCAGGGCTAGACCCTAAGGTAGTAGTTCACTATCTCACTGTTGATCCAAAAGTTAAACCAGTCAAGCAAAAATTGAGGAAGATGCACCCACAGATAGCTCTCTTAGTAAAAGTGGAAATACAGAAGTTGTTAGATGCCAAGTTCATATGACCTATTGACTATTCAGATTGGGTCTCAAACATTGTACTTGTATCTAAACCCAATGGGCGCATCCACATGTGCAATGATTTTAGAGATCTTAACAAAGCATGTCCCAAAGATGACTTTCCACTACCAAACATTGATATTATAGTAGACTTGACAATAGGTCGTGAAATGCTTTCTCTCATGGATGGATTCTCAGGCTACAATCAGATAAGGATAGCTGAAGAAGATCAACATAAAACAACTTTTACTTGTCCTTGGGGCAATTATTGTTGGTGTGTCATGCCATTTGGTCTAAAGAATGCAGGAGCAACCTATCAGAGAGCAATGACCATGATATTCCATGACCTCTTTCATCATATCATGGAGGACTATGTTGATGACATACTAGCTAAATCTTCTAGGGCAGGTCACATATAGGTTCTAGGACAGATCTTTGACAGGCTCGAGAAATACCAAGTGCGCCTCAATCCAAAGAAGTGTGTCTTTGGTGTAACATCAGGGAAGCTATTGGGATACATTTTATCTCTTAGAGGCATCAAAGTAGACCCCACAAAAGTAAAGGCTATAGTGGAGATGCCTCCACCAAAGAAGCTCAAAGCATTAAGGAGCCTTCAGGGAAGGTTGCAATCCATCAGGTGTTTCATCTCACAGCTAGCAGATAAATGTCAACCATTTCAACACTTACTCCGAAAGGATGTCTCATTTCGATGGGATGATAAGTGTCAAGCAGCATTTGATTAACTTAAAGAGTATCTAGCTACACCTCCTGTATTGGTACCACCAATGGCTGATAAACCTTTGATATTATACATCTCAACTACAACTTCATCCCTAGGGGCCTTGCTAGCACAACATGATGACACAGGAAAAGAGCGTACAATTTATTATATTAGTAGAACCTTGGTGGGATATGAACTCAATTATTCACCAATGGAAAGGGCTTGTTTAGCAGTAGTGTTCGCTTCCCAAAAGCTGCGGCATTACATGCTGAACCAACACACAAATCTTATAGCCAAAATTGATCCCTTGAAGTATCTACTTGCAAAAGCATCTCTTACAGGCAGACTACCTAAATGGGTCATGATCCTTAGTGAGTTTGACATTGAGTATATGGATCGTAAAGCAATCAAAGGACAAGCTCTAGCAGATTAACTAGCAGAAGCACCCATGATTGATACACACCCTATGGTAGCAGACTTTTTGGATGAGAATCTATTCACTCTTTCTAACTCAATAATGTGGAAGTTATACTTTGATGGTTCCTACACACAGCATGGATCAGGGGCTGACATCTTATTCATCACACCTCAGAATGACTATATTCCAAAGTCATATCGGCTTGCATTCCCTTACACCAACAACATTACCAAGTATGAAGCACTCCTCATAGGTCTCAATACAACAGTCCAATGGGACATCATAGAATTACAGGTATATGGAGACTCACAACTAGTCATTCAACAAGTCACAGATGAGTACCAAACAAAAGATGAAAAGTTGGTCCCCTACAAGACACTAGAGGATGCCTACAAACCACATTTTTCTAGCATCACATTTGACCAAATTCCAAGAGAGCATAACAAAGCTACAGATTCTATGGCTTCTATAGGGTCACTGATTGACATGCTGGCTAATACACAGAAATGTGAATTCTTGATCAAGCAATTGTTGATACTAGCCTTCGATGTTTCCATTACTGAAATCATCTGCAAACTTATTGGTCCCAATTCCCCACAGTATGAAGATATCTATGAATACCTTAAACACAATACCTTTTCCTCTAACCTATCATCCACCCAATGCAAAACCTTTATCCTTCGATCCTCCCGTTACATCATTCTGGGTGATACACTATATCACCGGAGTCTCGATGGTATCCTCTTACAATGTCTTAACACGAAAGAAGATAAAGCTACCTTACGAGACATACACGAAGGTGTCTATGGTGCACATTCTACCACTCCTAATCTCGCAAAGAAGATACTCAGAACAGGTTATTACTGGCCTACAATAGAGCAAGATGCTACACAGTTTGCTAAGAAGTGTCTACAATGCTAACAGCATGGAGATTTGATTCACGCACCAGCTCATGAATTACAACATGTGACAACTCCTTGGCCTTTTTCTCAATGGGATCTCGACCTCATAGGACAAATCCACCCTTCCTCATCCAATGGCCACAAGTTTATCATTACTACCACTGAGTACTTCATGAAGTGGGTTGAAGCCATTCCCATGACCTATATCACCAGTAAGCAAATAGCCAAGTTTATCCTTAACTACCTCATATGCCGGTATGGTATTCCCCAAGCCATTGTCACTGATAATGGGAGACCATTCAAGAATAAAGATGTTCATGCCTTGTGCACACAATACAATATCCAACATCACTTTTCAACTCCCTACTATCCACAGAGTAATGGCCAAGCTGAGGCTTCCAACAAAACCATTCTCAAGATCCTCAAGAAAACAGTCAATGAAGCTGGTCGTGATTGGCACCTGTAACTCAATCTCACCCTATGGGCCTACTGCACTAGTATCAGAACACCAACTAGTGCCACACCCTATGCCTTGGTCTATGGCTCTGAATCCATCCTACCTAGAGAGGTCGAGATCCCATCCCTCAAAATATCCACGCAGGACCTGATCGGTGGAGAAGAGTATCGCACTTCCAGATTAGCTGAGCTAGAACTACTAGATGAAAGGCACCTTGCCACGTTTAATCATCTCCATGTCTATCAAAACTTCCTCTGGCATAATTACAATAAAAAGATCAAAGAAAGACGGTTTCAAGCTAGTGATCTTGTACTTAAAGAGAATCAGAGAAATCAAGCAGATCGAGAAAAGAAGGGCAAGTTTGAGCCTAATTGGTTAGGTCCCTTTATTGTCACAGCAGCATATGGATTGGGAGCTTATACTTTAGCTACACCTGACGACATTCCTCTAGATGAGCCACTTATCAGTGTCCATCTTAAGAATTTCTATGCCTGATCCTCAGAGTATTCCAAAAAAAAAAATTGTCCTCTGGTGAAAACCTAGCAAACAGGCACCGTGGATAAGTACCATAGTGAAAACCTAGCAAACAGGCGCTATGTGTAGAGTCAGCACCCATCGTCTATTGAGTCTTGTTCATTTCTTGTTGTCACAACGGACTTCATCCATCCATCCATAATAAAACCATTGACCTTGTTTGCATTTCCATCTCCCTATCTAGTATAGCTTGGAAATTTGTCAGTGTCCATCGTCGGCATCCCATGTCTTGATCTATGTCAACAGTCATCACTGTCTTGTCCTAGGTCACAACTTTCTATGTCTTCTCCATGGGTCACCCATGCAAATTCCTCTACCAGAATGGGGGCAACTCTTTCCTTAACTTAGGTCTAGGATTGGTTCCTTGTTCATGGTTCACAACACGCTCTTCAATCTTTTCTCCTTTCCGCGGATAGCATCCTTTAACGGACACATCGCTCCTATGATAAGGTTGTTATCTTCTCAACACTTTTCCTACATCATCACATCAACCAAAACTACATGTTATATCATCTCTATCTTAAGGTACCTTGATCCCATGGATATGGGTAAGTAGGCAGTCTAGAATACAAAGGAAGTATCTAGTACTCAGGTACATAAGATCCCCTCCACTCCACCTCGATCCACCTCATCACTCTATCTAGAACTACATATTTATCATTTTCATCTTTCCTCGTAATGTGCCTTGATCCCATGGATACAGGGTATGTAGGCAGTCTAGAATATGAAGGATGTATCCAGTACTCAGGCACATACGATTCATCATTCTCCACCCATTCCAATCCATTAGCACTTTCATCCTTCTAGTCTTCCGCATATCGAAATCAATTCACCTCAACTTGACTAACTCAAGCAGCAAAACAACAAGCTAACGCATCCTTTCAAAGCAAAAGTCCTTAACAAGCCTGAAGCACAGCAGCTTCCTTCCAGAGTCATCTATTGTCCTGCATATCGATTGTCAACATCAGCTAAGTCCTGCTTAACCAAAGCCCTAGATCAACAAGCTTGTCTTCTGTAGAGTGTTCCATTGTCGAGACCAACACATGCGTCTCCTACAACATGTGGCATTTCAGGCAGCAAGATATTGTCTTTTTAGGTAGATAGCCCCCTTTAATGGACACAGAGTTCCTACGATAATGCTATTATCTTTCCTATCCAATCTATCCTGAGAAACCTCTTTGGCAAGAGAATATGTTGGCTGTATGTTTATTTTGTAAGTCAGTCACTTTGCTTTTTGGTTTATCTTTTGCTCCTTTGTCCATTACCTACTCAAAGCTACCTTGATTTATCTATAATCTTGGTATGTTGCGATGCAGTACGGATTGGGGGCATAGTCATTACTTTTGTGTGTCGTGTTTGAGGAATGATCTTTAGCATCTTTCTTAGCATTCTATTTATCTTGTGTGTGTTACGACCTAGCATCTTACATATTAATATTCTTCTTGCATTTACATGTATTGAAGTTTATTTTATGTTCAAGACTATGGCTCATTCACATATTCCAACAAGGTTATATCATGTCTAAGGGATCTAAGTTCAAACTGCTTGCTTGCAGAGTCAACGTCCATGCACTCAGATATTACTATACCTTGGTCTGTTATACCTTGGTGGTGAACTATCTGTTGATAACTGAGAGGGGGGGTGAATCAGTTATCCTACTATTTCTTCTTTCTTATCTTACTTAATAATCAATGCAACATTTATCCAAATAAGAAAACATAACTATGAAATGGAAATACACATGACACAATATTTTTGACATGGAAACCCTGTTAAGGGAGAAAACCACAGGGTGATTAACCCAAGATTGTATTCTCTGTTAGAAGAATGGAAATACAAAATGGCACTTGCCAATTAGGGGGCTCACTGCCCGAGCACACTGCTCACAAGAAGGCACACTACCTACAAGAGACACACTGTCTACAAAAGGAATGTTATACAATACTGGAACTAATTGGTAGCATCCACATATGCTGGGGTTCAGTTCTAGTTAGGCTCAGTATACTGATTTGCTGCAGTTCATCTTTCCTCTTCTCTTATGCTTCTTTCCTTTCACATACCGAATCTTCCTTACTACTTCTGCTCTACTCTGCTTTTATTCGCACATCACATATCACCAACAACACCTCTCACAACTGAATCCATCATGTATATATATCTGCACAAGTGATTTCATCACCTTTCTAGTTGGCACTGGAATAGTTAATATTTTCAATAGACTCTGATCTGTCGGCTGAATCCTTGCATACCAAGTAATGCGGATCAAGGATATACTTGTGGAAATCATTAATCATGTCAGCCAAACATAATTCATGCCTTTATAACCTTTACCAACATCAGTAACACATCCAGAATAATGTCTGATGTTCTGCCAGTCAGTTCTTCCTCTGTTCACACTGCCAATTGGGAACCCGGTACTTAAGCATTCATATCTCTTTATCCTTTCCACACCAGAGGCTCAAACCTTTGAATCTATCAGTCAAGATACTCCTCTTGACTTCCCCAAATCTATACTTCACCAAGATACTTCCTCTGAGAGATCCAGACCTGTCTATCGGACCTTGCCACATGCTCTGTTCTTGTTTACCGGATCATAACATTCTTCACTTTGACTTCCGGTAGAGACATACCATGTCATGTGGATGTGTGGGATGAACTTTGTTGCCATCAATGACAACATTCATGAATCCATATAGTGTCTCTTGCCAACAATCTCCCCCTTTGGCATTGATGGCAACACTTAGTGAAAAATGACTAAGTGTTTACACTATACTCCCCCTTGGCTGATGCTCTATTTTTATATATATTTTCCAGAGCTCCCCCTTAGTTGGATTCCTCATTTTTCACTGCTCTTCACTCCCCCTTTGACATCAATGGCAAAGGGTAGGGTCCGCATACCAAAACTTTCAAAATTTCAACTATACTTAGCCGCATAAGTATATACATATGACATACTTACATATACTTAAGTATGTCTGCAAAAGTTGTCTTCAATTGTACAACTTCTGTCACCCAACTCTGCTTCATCCTGTCCAAAATTGAGATGTGACCACTCAACAGGAATGCAAAAGCTTTTGCCCTCTTGAGATCTGTCGGATCATTGGTCCGGGCGGTAGTCTGAGCATCACTTATGGCCTCATGCATGGCCTCTAACTTAGGGATGATGATACTTCTAAGTTCACCCATCCGACTGATTATGTTCTTCCTTTCCTTCTCAAAATTCTTTACTGCATTTGTAATTGCAATAGTCTGACACTCTTGATTTACTATGGAGGATGAGAGAGGATCAAAACTTTAAGACAAACTTAGTAGTTTATCCTCTTGCTCTTTATTTTCTTTTCAATCTCCACTATTGCTTTGGACCATGATAAACAAAATTTGTATATTTCTCTGCCATCTTTAAGAGCATTTTCTAGGCTTTTTATCCCTATACTCATATTTATCCTATCATTACTTATCAACCCTTATACCTCTGATAATCTTTTTGCAAGAAATTCCTTCCGGACCTTATCTTCTGTTGACTTCTCTAGTGAATCAAAATGTGTGCTAACACTATTGACTAGAGTTTTGAGATTGCCAGACGAGGAGGCTGTGGGATCCTTCTGAAACGATGGCATAATCTTTTCTAGCACTCCGGAGGCAGCTTCTATCAATTCACAGTCTTCCATGTGAGATTTTAGGAGTTTTTCTTTAGCCTTTGCATTAGCAAATGAGGCTATCTTCATTGTCTGTACCAAAGAAAGTGAATCAAAATTAAATGGTCCTTGTAGAAGCTCTGGTTCATCAATCTCCATTGTTTCTTTGTTTAGGAATTCTTGGACAGTTTTTGCAGTGTCTCTTGCTGGAGACAGATGTTTCTTCTCTTCTGCATTCTTAGGGCTGTCCCTTGGAGCTTTGTCTCCTTCCACATTCTTACCACTATCAGTTGTGGTTTCCTCTGTTGGGGTCTTCTCTTCCTCTGCAACCTTGGTACTGTCAACTTCTTTTTCCTTCACTCCTGCTTCTTTCTCCTATATTCTATCTTCTCCTTTAGATCCGGAAGCTGTAGGGGAAACTGGAGGAGAGATATTTGTTTGTTCATGAGCCACCTCTTCCAGAATAGAGGATTCTTAGCCCTTGTCTTTACCAGAGTCCTCTGTGATGGGAATGTTGAACTTCTTAAGAGTATTTCAGAGGATCTCTTCAGTCTCTTTTGCCACTTTGTCAATTTCACCAAGCATGAGCTGATTCATCCTGGCTTTGCTCTGGAACTCATCCTTGCACTCTTTAAAGATCATATTCATTTACTGCGGAGTGATTGAAGGGAAGAGCTGAATGGCAACCTATTCCCGGATCTCAAGATCTTTTGCTTGAGCATTGTTCTTCCTCATTTCAAGCCTTTTCTCTAAGCTTTTGGGAATTAGAGAGATAATTTCAATAAAAGCTTTGTTGTAAGTGTTCAAAAACTAAACTGTGGCTTCCTCCAGAATCTGTTGATCTGCTTCATTATAATCATCATAGAATTCTTTTAAGAGTTGCAAGTTTCCATCCATAGTGACTGCTTTTACTACAACGTCTAAGGATAGAGTGGGTTTTTCAACAAATTCCTCTTCCTTCTCTTCTTCTCCTTGACCAGTAGAATGTTCACTGGATGATTTCTTCTTCTTCTTCAGTTTCCTTATCCCCTCATCTGATTCAGTTTCCTCATCATCTTTTAGGCTAACATAGGACCTTGTTGCCTTTTTCTTTGTTCTCTTTTCTCCTTTTCCAGATGATTGTGCTTCTGGTTTAGATGCCCTTGAGCTTTTGGCAGTGGCAGGTGCAGATCTCTTAGATGATCTAGTCTGGGTGGAGGTTTCTATCGGAGCACTTTCCTTGCTTTTCTTTTCTACCTATTTCTTCTCTTCCTTAGCCCTTTCCATCCTTTTCTTGTGGGCATCAAGTGCCTCCTTTGAGATGCCAAGGCCTTGGGCAATATTTTCTACTTCTTTTCTCACCTTCCTCTTGATTTCAGGTTCTCTGAGTTGCACATGAATCTTTACACTCAGCTCCTCAAAGGTTCCAAATCTTTCTGCTTTTGAGTCTTTAGGCTAACTGAGCATGTGTTGAACATGCAACTCTATAATTTGTTTATCAACTTCATACCACATAGGCATGATCTAGACTGTCCTTGGCTCTACTGCCTCCATTAGGCATTGATCAGTGTTTACCATGAAGCACACTGTATCCTTGTATTTCTCAACTACTGATTTGGGGATTTTTTCTCTCATTTGCATTGTATTTTGAAATTGCTTGAAGTAACCCCACAGAGCTGTACTCCTTGCCTTAACATCCCCAAGTTCATACAAGTAGTCTCTGATCTGAATTGCTACCGGTTTGTCATTTTGCCATACCCATCCATTTGATTCGGGCAACACATTCATGAAGTAGAAAAATACACATAGTATTATTCCACTATATTTAAAAAAATTATTCTTATCCTTTTTGATTTTTTTTATGTTTTCCATTAATTGGCTCAAAAGAAGTTCACAGAGATCATATTCTGCATTCTTTCTCAGCATCTCATAGGTAGTATATACTGCAGTTCTGGGTACTGAATTCTCCCTACTAGACTGATATATCTTGTATCCTATTATCATAGATGCAAACTTGACATCCGAGTCAGTAATATCTTCAATGGTCATTGCCCTCTTATCAAATTTTGATCCGATGGCCTTAGTTACAATGTTGTTTTTGACAGATTTGAGGACAGGAATCCCTCCAGAGGAGTATAAACCAGTTACTGCCCTAATTGCCTCCCTTGTGATCTTGTAAGGTTTGTTCAGCCATAGGAAGTTATCATGCACCCTACTCAATACATACCGGACCCATTCATCTTCTTCAAAACAGGGGAAATGAATGAACTAATCAAAATGTTTCTCCTGAATGCCCTTATATTCTAGTTTAAGCTTAAAAGTATCATCTATCAATTGTTTGTGATAGATGTCTCTCAGTTTGAATTCCCCAAACTCTTCAATATTTGCATGTATGTAAACCCTAATGTCTTCTGTGTGCAAAACACCATGTAGAACACTAGAGAATGCTCCTAGGGGATCTACCTCCAATGATTTGTATGGATGTTTCTTGAATTCAGGGCGGGGCCTATCAGAGATCTTTACTATATTTGGAGTATGCATCTTTCAAAGCTTTGTAGAGAGATATTGAGAACAGAAAATACCTTTTGTGCCTTTCGGTTTCACGTAGTTGGCTGGATTGATTTTTGAATGAATTGACTTCTGTAAATGATCTTTGAAGAAGTTGTGGAATTTTGTTGCAGAGGTTCACTTTTCGTTTCTTCTTGTATGTAGAATGAACAAGTGATTAATGAGAAAAACCCTTATATTGCTCCACAAACCCTAATGTTAGGTTGCCATAAATGCTCGACCTAAGTTATTCCAGTTTGCCTTATTCAGTTGACTTGGAGAACCGGATCAATCCTGATCCTTAAACATCATGCAGATCTTCCAAAACTTTACCATAGTTTGCTTGGATGTTGCCCTTATGAACCCTATAATCTGCAACTCTTCTTGTGCTAGTTCTGGCACTGGTTGACTGGCTAGGGGCACAAGTTTTTCTTTGTGTCTCCCCCTGAGCCAGAGCTCACTTCTTAATTTTCGGAAGGAATATCAGCACCAGAGTCTGGAGTGGATCCAACCTCTGCATTCTCTATACTTTTCTTCACCCAAATCTTGTTCATCTCACTTTTAACTTCATCCACATTCACCTTTTGTTTACCCTTATCTTGATTCTGATTATGATATACCGGACCTCTTTTGTCCTGATTCTTGCTTTTACAAAATTTTGCACTATGGCCGGATTTATTGCAGATTTGGCAAACAACATTTCTTTGCATATTTGACTGATATCTTCTTGATCTGCATTGATTAGCCATATGACCTATTCTGTTACATGCAAAGCATCTACCATTGAATGATTTGTTCATTTGCATATTTCTGCATTCATGAGATTTGTGACCATACCTTTTGCAGTTAAAACACTGTCCGGAGAAGGATGAATTAGTCTGATTCATTCTCTTTCTGCACTGATTAGCTTTGTGACCAAAGTGATTGTAGTTGTGACAGTATCCATTAAAGGATGGATATCTATGAGATTAGCCTATCTTACCGGAGGTCTTCTAGGCCTATTCCATGGATTTTTTGATTCAAAGTTCTTCTGACCAGATCCGGAGCTTTCTCCTTTCTCATATCCCAAACCACACTTGTCATCTACCTTCTTTTGACTTCCAAGAAGAACTTCAAGTTGAGTATAACTTATCTTGAATTTCTCTTTATACTCATTTGATGTTTGAAGATCCCTTTTGAGAGAGACAATTTGATCCTCAAGTTTTTCCTCATTATCTTTAGCATCTTCAAGATCAGATTCAAGGTGTCTGATAATTCTATCCATCTAGTGGCAATCTTCTGATTTCTCCTTGAGAGATTGTCTTAGATTATCTTCAGTTTTTCTTTTCTCTTCAACTTCTTGGGTAAACTTCATGACTCCTAATTCCATTTCATGTCTTACCATAATGATTTCTTTTCATAACTTTTCACACAACTCAATTTTTTTCTTCACCTCTTCATTTGCATTATTTGCTTCACCTTGTCTTGCCAATTGCTGAAGTAGCTCCTTTCTCTTTTTCATAGAGAGACTTAATTTGTCTTTTAGTTCTCTCATGAAATCATCAGCCTGTTTGAGTCTTTCCTTTAATTCATTGACTTTAGAGTTTGACTATTCAAGATCATCAAGGGCAGTCTTGAGTTGCTCCCTTAAACCATATGCATCCATTTGAATTCCCAGGTCTTCCTCAAGCTGTTAGGCTCTGTTAGGAGGAACTTGGCTCTGATACCAATTATTGATAACTGAGAAGGGGGGGTGAATCAGTTATCCTACTATTTTCTTCTTTCTTATCTTACTTAATAATCAATGCAGCATTTATCCAAATAAGCAAACATAACTATGAAATGGAAATACACATGACACAATATTTTTGATGTGGAAACCCTGCTAAGGGAGAAAACCACGGGGTGATTAACCCAATATTGTATTCTCTATTAGAAGAATGGAAATACAAAATGGCACTTGCCAATTAGGGCTCACTGCCCGAGCACACTGCTCACAAGAAGGCACACTACCTACAAGAGACACACTGTCTACAAAAGGAATGTTATACAATACTTGAACTTATTGGTAGCATCCACATATGCTGGGGTTCAGTTCCGGTTAGGCTTAGTATATTGATCTGCTGCACTTCATCTTTCCTCTTCTCTTATGCTGCTTTCCTTTCACATACCGAATCTTCCTTACTACTTCTGCTCTGCTCTACTTTTATTCACACATCACATATCACCAACAACACCTCTCACAACTAAATCCATTGTGTATATATATCTGTACAAGTGATTTCATCACCTTTCTAGTCGGCACCGGAATAGTTAATATTTTCAATAGACTCTGATCTGTCAGTTGAATCCTTGCATACCAAGTAATGTGGATCAAGGATATACTTGTGGAAATCATTAATCATGTTGGCCAAACATAATTCATGCCTTTATAACCTTTACCAACATCAGTAACACATCCGGAATAATGTCTAATGTTTTGCCAGTCAGTTCTTCCTCTATTCACACTGCCAATTGGGAACCCGGTACTTAAGCATTCATATCTCTTTATCCTTTCCACACCGGAGGCTCAAACCTTGGAATCTATCAGTCAAAATACTCCTCTTGACTTCCCCAAATCTACACTTCACCAAGATACTTTGTCTAAGAGATCTGGACCTGTCTGTCAGACCTTGCCACATGCTCTGTTCTTGTTTACCAGATCATAACATTCTTCACTTTGACTTCTGGTAGAGACATACCATGTCCTGCGGATGTGTGGGATGAACTTTGTTGCCATCAATGACAACATTCATGAATCCATATAGTGTCTCTTGCCAACACTACCCACGTACTATTTCAAAAATAAGGATTGCTCTTTATATACAATTGTGAAACCAATGCAACAAGCTCATCATTCATCCATTCACAACAACCCTTATATCATTTTCATTTGCAATGATTGATCAACAGTCTCTGTCTCCCATCTCCTCCTTTTCTTCTCTCTAGTGCTATCTACAAAACCCGCATGTTAGATATCACTAGTCATAACATCTCTATCATCATACATCTATAAGCATCATGACATCTAGAAGCATCATATAAGCAAATATATCATCACATAAATCCATAATCATACATACATATCATCACATCCATGACATCAAGAAGTGCATATATACAAGCATGAACATCAATGAGCCAAATAGATCATCATATATATCATGTGAAGGTCATCATAGTACAAAATGTATGTGTCTAAATCAATAGTCCATATATACATCAGTATAGTACATCAAGGCTATCAAGAGCCCACAAAATATACATCGGGATGCACATAGGTATCAGTCCAAAATGATACAAAATGATACAATATACAAATGTGCATGCTCTAGTGGGTAGAGTTACCTTCCTGCTATGGTCCCTGTCCTCCACCTATGCTCAGTGTAGGTCCCCCTACTGGTCCTCCTCCCCCTGGTGTCACCCTTGGTCCTCTAACTGAGGACAGTGACTATCCTGTCTTGTGAGACCCAGATGCCCCAGATCTGCTCATGTGTCTGTAACTGGGTGCCTGCTGAGCTGCTGGCACCACACACACATAGAGCCCCCTATAGTACTCTGCCTCTCTCCCTACTGATACTAGCTCTCCCTACATGTGGATGAGCTCATTGTATAAGGTCCTCTGATCTGCACCCAATGCACGGCATGCCTCATCTCTCTTCCGCCTCACTCTATAAAGTGTGGCCTCTGCTGTCAACCGTAGCTGCACCTCTGCATCTCTCTCCCTCGTCACCTGGGCTAGCTCCCTGTCATCTACTACTGGTGCGGCTAGTGCCTGTACCTATACCTATATATATACCTGTGCCTGGATCTGTAGCTATGCCTGTGCATGTGCTAGGGCTACCTACACTGCTGCTGGTACTTGTGTCTACACCTGGGCTAAGGCCTCAGCCTGTCTCGCCTCAACCCTCATTACATCCCTGTCTCTCCTCAACCGTACCATCTGAAGCTCTAATCGAGTCCTCCAAGCTATCTCCTCCTATAACAACTGCTTAGTCCTCTGCAAATCAGTCTCTACGACCGGATCCCCCACCTCCGCCATCTCCTCATCAACATGTTGGCCGCTGGCCTCTCCAACTGCCTATTGTCTCACTGCTCTGGCTTGTCGCCTCATCTTGGCCTCTGCACCTGGGACTAGTACCTCCCCCACTGCCCCTGCCACACCTGGTGTAGTCAACCGCACCGGCCTGTGTGTCTACCAATATCTATCGTACTCTGGCAGTGTCCCTGGATCTACCAATCCTGTATCCCAATCCCATCTCACGGGGACAAGTCTCCATACCTCTGCCAATGCTGTCACTACTGGAATCACTGCATCCTAGTCTCCAACCTCTCGCCGTGTCCTGGCATGTGTCGCCTCCGCCACTAGCAATCCCTGTGGCAACCCAAACTGTCTCAGTACCTATTCTGGCAAGTATCTCTCGATAGTGTCTGTCCGTCTCCTGAAGAGGTAGTGAGCCTGGCGGCAGTACATAAGCTACTTGTGCTCATCCTCCCACTTCTCGCAAAGTAACCATGGCCTCCAAACAAATAGGTCCATCTCGTCGATCTGTCGCCTCTAGTGGCTAACAGATCCCAACCTCCTGTGTGATCACTCCCTCATATAGGAATGCGTATGGCTCTCCCCTATCCCAGTGGCACTGTGTCATGGGTCTGATCACTGGGATATGCTCCCACACCCACACCTATAGTAAAGTCACCCCTGCTAAGAGATTGCGGCCCCTCCTGTACACGCAGTTGTGTATGTCTTGATATAGTTGTCCCAGCACACAAGGCCCCCATGCATACTGTGTCCCATGTGTGAACATCCCCGATAGTCCTCTGGATCACCTGTCTGGGCACAGGAAGCTGCCAACCAGTGACGCAACTATCCATCTGATCCTGTCACAGAGTCGTGGGACGTCTGCTCACTGAATCTCCCTGTCGTCTATCTGCAGGTCATCTGTGTAGAAGACCTCTACCAAGCTAGCCTCACCCCGCGCTAGGTTAAAGTCCACTCTCCCTTCATCTATCCAAATCCTGAGGATGCGATACACATCCTCTAGCATCACTGTCACCTCCCCTGTTAGAAAGTGAAATGAGCCTGTCTCACTACAAAATCTCTCCACCACTGTTGTCACTAGTGTGAGATTTGCCCTAATATGTGTCAAGTGTGCCACATGCCATAATCTCATGTGCTCTAGGAACACGTCCTCCTCCCATGTCAGTTGTACTACCTCATGTGCTATAGGGTGGTGTCGCTCTCTCGACATGAAAGGCGGCATAATCCTCTGCATCCAAGCAATCACTTGTCAGTCAGTTTAACCATTCCTCTATAGTCCTACTGACTTCTACCCTAAGACCAACTCTTCCCTTTCTCCTACCTAGGTAGTCAGCCCTTCGATCAACCCTACCCATTACATTCTTCTACCCAAACCAAAGGTGCCTTGCTTTCCACAAGAGTGCTCCACTATGTTATCTTCTACCATGTCTTTGCATCACTTGCATCTCATCTAATCTATCTAATCACCTGCATTCAACATTAATTAAATATTCTAATTATTTAATTAATTTCATCAAATTCTTCCAAAACTCCTAAAATTTGACATTAATTGAATAAATTCTCTTTATTTAATTAATTTAATTAAATTTCTCTATTCTTCCATAATTAAATAATTTTTAATTATTTAATTAGATAATTATCTTCTTTCCAAATCTCAAGTCTCCATTAATTAAATAAATCCCATTATTTAATTAATTCATCACAAATTCCCTCTTATCCAAACAATTATATAATTCCCAATTATTTAATTAAACCAAATTCATTCTTCCAAATTCGAATAAATCAAATCAAATTTATTTAAATCCTCTCAATCTCCAAAAATAAAATACAATCAAATATTTTATTTATTCTTCCAAATCATGCACAACAATTAAATAAATCTATTTATTTAATTTGCTTTCTTATCTTCAAATTCTTCAAATATCTTTCAAATCTTCTAAAAATAAGTCTTCTTCTCCATGCACACAAAATTAAATAATTTATTATTTAATTTCTCTCAAATCATGCAAAAGCAAATCTTAAGTTGAGTTATCTATTCACTCAACCTTGTTTTTATCAATTTCTCTTAAATTAGAAAAAAGCTTTCTAATTTATGAAAAGCATGTCTTATCTTTAGAAAAAAAAGTGATTAACTCAAATAAAACAGCTTTTGTGTGACACTTGTCTTCTTCTTATTCGTTGCACGTTCCTCAACTATTATCCTCTGTTGATTCTTCTGAATTATCTGGACCGTTGATCGATCTTCATTGAAACCTATATAAACCCCCCTCATCTCCTTTACAAATCCCTCTTCGATCACTTATTCTTAGGCATACTTAACAGCGCTTTGAGCATACGTTGCATCAATTGAGCAACTTCACGATCTTTTGACATTGATCTTTGAGCACACTACTTGCTTGTTGCAACCATGGTTTTGCAATACTATTGAGCAATCCACATTCATCCAAAGGGAACAATACAAATCTCAGTAAAAGCTTTTATATTTCATTAATTTATTAGTAATGGCTTTTATTTAGATTCGTTCTCTTTATGTTAGTGGTTTTTTATTTTGTTAGTTTATCATAGTCAATTTTCCTCATACACATATACACTTCATTTTCCTACTCCCACTGAGATGTTTATTCATTTTTCATTGATCTTCTCCTCCTCCTTTGACATCAATGGAAAAGGGTGTTATCTAGAACCAAAAATTTGTTAAATTTTTAAAAAATTTATGTACTTTGTAGTATTTTTACAAGTACAATCTTCATCTTAATTTGTGACTAAAGGCAAAATGTCACTATAGATAGTCTTTATCATAGCTATCTCTCCATTCCATCTATTCATTGCACTTTCTAGGATATGGACGTGGCCATTCATCAGAAAAAAATAGCTTCTTTGCCCTTTGCACATCTGATGGTGTATCAACTAGTGCAAGTGATTTCATGGCTTCATCTGCCAGATTGGTCATGGAGTCAATTTTTAGACTTATCATTCCCCTTAGCTAGCACAACCTGTCTCGAATTTCTCCCTTTTTCTTCATCAGATTGCTTAAATCACTGTGAATGCTTGCAACTTGAGCTTCTTTGGCATTTATTGACTCAACTACCAGATTATATGTCTTAGAGATATTAAGCAGTTTGACTTCCAAAACTTTGGTTTTATCTTCTAATTCCTTTGTAATTTTTGGCCAAGATAGGCAAAATTTATAAACTTTACAGGCTTCTTCAATGGCACTTTGTATACCTTTTATCACATTTTCTAATGTAGTTTTATCTTTTGTTAACATAACCTTTAACTCAATCAATCTCTTTTCATCAAACTCTTTCCTAACTTTTTCTTCTGCAAATTTTTCAAAAGACTCAAAATGTGTACTTACAGAGTCTAATAGCCCTTTGAGATGATCAGTGGAAGATAGTGAGGTGTCCTTTTGAACATATGGCATCATCTTTTCCAGAATGCTGGATGCATTATTGATCAATTTACTATCTTGGTCATGAGATTTCAAAATTTCTTCATATGCCTTGGCCTGAACAATAGATACTAACTTGAATTTTTGTATAGGCAATAATGAGGCCAAGTTGATTGGTCCTTGAAGGAGTTCAGATTCATCTACAACTTGTTGTTTTCCAGAACCAACTGAGACATCTGCAATGTCTCTTGCTTTCTCAGATATTTCTTGTTGATCTGAGTTTTTCTCCAGAGTAGAGCTTTTCTCATCTTGATCAAGTTCTTGATTATCAACTTTGATCTACTCATCAATTTTCTCCTTGCTTTCTAGACTTGTTTCAGTTTTATCCTTTTAGGCTATGTCTTGATTATTTGCAGTAGGGGTTTGATCAGATTGTTCCTTTTGTTCTTCTATTACTCTATCTTTTACCGAAGGACTTGTATCAGTTTGCTTCAATCCTTGATCGATGCTGACTTCTGGAATAGATGTGTCATTTCCAACATTTCTTTCTTCATTGTCATAGATGGTAGGAATTTTTTTTTTCTTCAATGCAGCCAAAGTGATCTCCTCTGTTTCTTTGACCACTTTATCAAATTCTCCCAACATTAATGAGTTCATTCTTTTCTTGGTTTTGAAATCATCTTTGATCTCTTTTGAGATTTTAGACTTCTCCTCAGGTGATTCCCAGACATAATCATATCAATGAGTGTTCTCTCATCTCAACATCTTTTGCCATAGTTTTTTCTTTTCTTGTACTCATTATGTTTCCTAGGTTGTGTGGAATATCAATAATAATTTCAATCAAATCCTTATTGTAGATGTATAGATATTCTACAACAATAGTCTCAATGATCCTCTTATCTAGATCATTGTATTCATCATATAGCTGAGCAATGGGTCTCAAATTACCATCCACTACTATGGCTTTGAGAACATCTTCAAGACTTATAGTTGCTTCCTCTATCTGAGTCTCATCTTGCTTTAACCTTTTCCCAGATCTACTTTTACTGGAGGGTTTCTTTTTGCTAGTTCCTGAGGCTTTTGTGGCTTCATCATCAACCACTATACTTACATGCCTTCTCTTGCCCTTAGTCTTCTTTCTTTTAGAACTGGTGGCAAGTGTTTCAACATTTGCAGATAGTGTGGAACCAGAGGGAGTGGATGTGGCTTCTGCAGAGGTGGAGGCTATGGTTTGTCTTTTTGACTTCTCTAGCCTTTTTGGCTCACCTTTGGGTTCTGTCGGAGCACCAGACGATTCACCTTTTCTCATTTCTTCTTCTTCCTTAAAGGTTTGTGCCTTTTCCCTTACCTTTGCCACTTCTTCTTTTGTGAATCCATGTTTTATGGAAATTTCTTCTGCCACTTTCCTCATTTTCCTAGAGATCTCAGGTTTTCTTACCTCAACATGAATTTTAGCATGCAATTCCTTATAAGTCCCAAATATTTCTTCCTTGGGATCTCTGTGTTTACTTAGCATATATTCAGCATAGTTTTCTAGTACAGCTCCATCTACCTCATATCCCATAGGCATAACCCAAACCGTTCTAGGCTCAATGACCTCCATCAAACACTGATCTATTGTTACAATGAAGCAGATAGTATCCTTGTTTTTTCAACAACTATTTTGGGAATTCTTTCTTTGGCTTGCATTGATCTTTGGAAGTTCTTGAAATAACCCCATAGGGCTATGTTAGTTGCATCAATGGTACCTATTCTACACAACAAATTTCTAATTTAGACTGGAACAGGTTTATCATTGGTCCAGAATAGGTTCTTCATACCAGGTAACTCTTGCATAAAATAGATAAATAAACACATGATCAAAGTGCCAAATTTAAAGGGGTATTTACCTTCTTTTGTCTTCTTCAGATTATCCATTACTTGCTGTCGGAGCAATTCATAGATGTCATAATCAACATTTTCCTTAATCATTTGATAGGATGTGTAAATGGTCGTGCCTGAAACAGAGTTTTCTCAGTTGGTGAAATAAACTTTGTATCCCAACACCATTGATGCAAATCTTGAAGCAAGATCCTCAATATCATTTATTGTCAAGGCTCTCTTATCAATTTTTGCTCCAGTAACTGCCATTACTGTATCATTCTTCATGGCTTTCAATAATGGTACTGGTCCAATAGAGCATAATCCAGTGACTTCCCTAATAGCATCTTTTGTAATCTTGAAAGGTCTCTCAAGCCATATGAATTCATCATGAACCCTACTTAACACATACCAGACCCATTCATCCTCCATGAATGTTGGGAAATCCAAGTACAAAATAAATTTCTTTTCTCCCAATGCTTGATATTCATTCTTTAGATCAAGATTCTTATTACTCAAGTGTTTTATGTAGAGATCAGTAAATCTACTATCACCAAATTCCTCTAGGGCAACATGAATATATGCCCTAATATCCTTTGCATGCATGACTCTGTGAGGAACATTTGATCGACCTTGGTTGATTTGAATGGGTGTTTCTTGAATTTTGGTTGAGCTCGCTTAGTAATATCAACAACTTGCAGCGATGCCATTTTAGAATTTTAATAGATTTATAATTAGGTTTTGAACAAAGGTACCTTGTTTCACTAAATTAGAGTTTCCTTTCTCTGAATTTCTCCAAGCTCTCCAAATCTTGGTTGTTGTTACTCAAATTTAGCTTCAATCTCTCTAAATTTTTGATAGCTTCGAGTGCAAAGTGATTTTGAAACCAAACAAGTTCCTTTTTATCCTTTGCGCAGCTTAACCTAGTCATCATTAAATGCTCATTCCCAAAAGGCTATCAAAACCCTTCATTGTAGAACACAGTCGATTAGGATTGCTCTACAATATGCCGCATTGACCCTTTTTCTTCCAGTTTTTCTTTTAAGAGCTGTGTCACATCAGATTTCATCATACACCTTCGTGTCGAATTCTGGCACCCCCTTTGTGGCTGGGGGATTTGGATTTTCAACATTGCTCCCCCTGAGCCAGAGCTCTCAATTCACCTCCCAGATGAAGTATCTGCATCAGATACTAGTGTTGATCAATCCCTAACTTCAATTACTTCTTTCTTAATCCACACATTGTCCATTTCTTTCTTGGTTTCAACCGGGTCAACTTTCTCTTTTCCCTTATCATTTCTCTGCTCTATTTTCCTTTCTTTAGAATAGTAATTTCTCTTCACATTCTTGCTTCTACAAAATCTTGCAATATGTCCAGATTTGTTGCAATTGAAGCACACTACATTCTTTTTCCTTGATTCCTTTTATTGATTGGATTTGATCTACATTGGTTAGCCATATGTCCAAACCTATTGCATGCAAAACACTTTCCATTGAATGATTGACTATTCCTTATGTTTTGAAAAATATCTCTTACCGAACTTCTACATTCATTTGATCTGTGTCCCATTTTACAACATGCATTGCACCTAATAGAATTCTGACTCACTTTACTTCTGCACACAACTACTCTATGACCAATTTTCTTGCAATTGAAACACTAACTAGAGAATGTTGGAACCTTTTGATTCATTCTGCTCCTACACTGAGTAGCCCTATGACCAAACTTATTACATGAATTATAATAACCATTGAAAGATGGGTACTTTTGAGCATTTGGTTGTCTAACTGAAGGTCTTCTACGTCTTCTCCTCTAATTTCTGAACTGGTTTCCTTTGTTTTTCTTTAATCCAGTGTTTGCTTGACCAAATTTTGAACTTTCCCCTTTCTCAAATCCCAATCCTTGCTTATCATTGACATTCTTCTAGATAGAAATCATTTCATCAAGCTTTACAGTACTTATCTTGAATTTTTCTTCAAAGCTTTGGGCCTTTTCCAGATCTATTTTTAGACTTACAATTTCTTTTTCAAGTTTTGTACAATCTTCTGATTTGTTCTTCACAATTAGATTTAGATTATCTTCTGCTTCCAATTCATTTAGGGCTTCATTTGCTGATATCAATTGATCATTAACTTCTTTGTATTTGTATTTGAATTTCTTGACTTGCTCTTTTAGCTTTGAGATGCATTCATTAGCTTGTTGCAATTTTTCTTTTAGGCTCTTAACTTCTACTTTAGAATTTTCAAGATCCATAAGAGCTACTTCTAGTTGCTTGTAACTTTCATAATTACCAAATCTTCTTGCTACCATGATCACACTATCTCAGATCTTCCTTAAGTTGTTAGAATTTTTCCAAGGAACTTGGATCTGATACCAATTGTTGAATGTCAAGAACACTAAGAGGGGGGTGGTGAATCAGTGTTCTAAAAATATTTTGATGCACTTTAACTTTCAACTATTTTCCAAAATTAATTAAACAAAGGCATAACATGCATATGAATAGCAGCCATAAAAACATGACACATAGACACAAAGAATTTTAAGTGGAAAACCCAAAATGGGAAAAACCACGGAGAGGATTAGCTCTCAAATATATATTGCAATCTTTACAAATAATGATGTTCAGGCTTGGTCACTAGACAAAAATTCACACCACTAGGGGAGTCCCAGGAGTCTGTGTTGAGAAAGCTATTGGCCAATAATGAGATCACTCTTCCACCCACTAGTGACTATGAACCTCAAGTGAAACCTCATTATTGGAAAGACATTGATTTTTGTGAATACCATAGAGGAAGAGGCCACAAGACCAATGACTGTATCCATCTCAAACACGTCATTCAGGACATACTTGACCAAAATCAGGTAGGCACTAAAGAACATACTTCTAACGAGACACATGTGGCAGAAAAGGATCCACTCCTTAATCATGACAAGCCATACAACAACAACAACAACAATAACAATTGCAATAGGCAGAATCAAAATAACAGACATGACAATGCTAACTACGTGAACATGCCATTTGATTATATCCTCAACTGCATATCGGAGCACATCCCACAAGTTAATGTGGTCACATTCAACCAACAATCAGGACCCAACAAAACTGATTGTAGCATCATCACCTGCAGTGGTAAGGTCACGTTAAACACGCTTCCTCCAAGGTCGTCACCTTCTTCGTCTAACTCCCATACATACAGTGTCATAGACCAACTTCAGAAAACTCCTGCCCACATATCTATCTTAGAGTTGTTGCGTTTGTCTCCCTCCCATAAGGAAATTCTTGATAAAGCCCTAGTGGAAACAACTATGCCCACAAACCTGGCCTAGGAGAAGTTTCAAGCCATGGTAGGAAATCTAACCTCCTCAAGCACCATCTTATTTACCAAATAGGATGACCTTTCAGTGTCTCAACCCCATAACACACCCTTGTATATCATCGCCTTCATTCATAAACACTATATCAAAAGAGTCCTTATTTATGGAGGAGCCAGTTTAAATATTTGCACACTCAAGCTATTCCTTACATTGGGGTTCTCTAAGACTACAATGGATCCTAGGAAAAAGATCACTATCAAGGCCTATGATGAAGAGGAAAGAATGACTAAAGGAACAGTGGTGTTACCAATACAAGTTGGACCAGTGATAAAGGATGTTGTTTGCTAAGTCCTAGACAGGGAGTTAGCCTATAATATCCTCCTAGGTAGACCCTAGATTCACACCATGAAAGTTGTGCCTTCTATCTACCACCAATGCATCAAATTTCCTCATAATGGTAAGCAAATCACCATCCAAGGTGATCCTAATCCTTTCCAGCATTGCAACACTATTTTCTCAAAGCCTGATTGCATCATTCCCAATAATAGAGCTTCTACATCCCCCATCTCATAGCATGATTCTACATCCAAAGCTTCCTCCTCCAAACCCAAAGAGTAGAAAATCACAATCAAAGAAACAGGGGTAGGGGAATACTCCATCGAGCATAGCCTTAACTTAGCCAAAATGTCTCTATCTCTAAGATCCTTTGGGCAACCTACATCTAAGTACATTCCAAAACCTTCTACTTCTCCCGATCCTCCCATAGCTCCCTTTGTAAAATGGGGGACCCTATCAGATGAGAGTGAGGAAAGAGATGTCTTGCAATGGCTCTACACAGAGGAAGATAACACACAACAAGAACCACCTAAGATTCCAATGGAAATTTATGGGCGTGTGAGTCTATCCTACACAGAATGGGTTATGAAGGACAAGGTCCCATTGGCCTAAGAAAAGAAGGAATCATCAAACCCATTCAACCTTCCTCATCCTCATTGGCAAGAAATATAAAAGGGTTAGGATACAAGGACAAAGGCAAAGCTAAAGCCAATGCTTGTTTTGTGGAATAGATCCATGCCCTACAAGAAGACAGTGACACAGATTCTAACAAGTATGAGTGGGATGAACTCACAGAGCACTCCTATGAGGACAAAGGAATTGACACCATTCAAACCTATAGCCCCTACCATGAGGGACAAATGCTAACACATAGACCATTAGAGTCTGATTCACTAACTCCTGAGAGTATGACTTTCAAGGAAGTTCAAAGTTCCATCACAATAAACAATCTGGAGGAAAGTACCATCCCTGATCCTATCCCTACCAATCTCAATCTTGAATTCATATCCATTCAAACTATCACACCCAACAAATCAGATCTTTCTTTTGATCCCCTCCCCCTTGTGCATCCTGAACTTATCGACTGGGATTTACAAGGAACCCCACAACTAGACATGTTCCAAAATGATGATGCCTATATTGACTACATGGAACTTAGGGACCACCTACCTACATGAGATCATAAAGTTGGCTTCACCATTGAACTCAACATCGTGGCTTATTTTGGAGAGAGTGCCAAGCCTTCCAGTCACAAAAACATAAAAATCAAAAATGGATCTGATGGTGAAAATTGTTCTACGGTAGTGTTAGATCCTAAAATAGTAAAAAGAAAGGAAACATCGAATGGTGAAAACCTCTCTAAGATGCCAGGTGATGGAAGGCTTGACACTCTCCCCACTGACATGTATCAAGAGAAGTCTCAGATTGTTGTGGAACCTACAGATCCTGTCAACATTGGAACATAGGATAATCCTAAGATCATTCACTTTGCAAAGTCTCTATCTCCACCAAAAAAGACCAAATTTGTACCATTCTTCAAGAAAGAGTAATTCAACTTTGCTTGGTCATATGCAGATATGCCCAGTTTAGATCTAGATTTGATTTTACATCATCTTCCACTAGATCTAGGGGTCAAACCAGTCAAGCAAAATCTCAGGAAGATGCATCCCCACATTGCATTATTGGTAAAAGAGGAACTCAAGAAATTGCTGCATGTAGGGTTCATCAGGGCAATCGACTATCCAGAGTGGGTATCCAACATAGTGCCAGTGTCCAAACCTGATAGCAGAGTCAAATTATGTAATGATTTCTGAGATCTCAATAAAGCTTGTTGCAAGGATGATTTTCTGTTGCCTAATATTGATATCATAGTCGACTTGACAGCAAGACATACCATGTTATCTCTTATGGATGGCTTCTTAGGGTACAATCAAATTAGGATAGCTCTAGAAGACCAACATAAAACAAGTTTCACTTGTCCATGGGGCACCTTTTGCTGGAACGCCATGCCATTTGGGTTAAAGAATGCAGGGGCAACATATCAACGTGCTATGACCACTATCTTCCATGATATGATTCACGCCACAATGGAGGACTATGTAGATGACATCCTTACAAAGTCACTAACAAGAGAATCCCACCTAGATGTACAAGAGAAGGTCTTTCAGAGACTAGAACACTTCAAAGTCAAGTTGAATCCAAAGAAAGGTGTGTTTGGAGTCACCTCTAGCAAGCTCTTAGGCTTCATTGTATCAACAAATGGGATTGAAGTAGATCTTTCCAAAGTCAAGGCTATCATGGAAATGCCACTGCCTAAGAACATCACTCAACTGTGGTCTCTACAGGGAAAGTTACAAGCAATCCGTCATTTCATATCACAATTGGAAGATAAGTGTCAACCTTTTTCTCACCTATTGCACAAAAACATACATTTAGATGGGATGAAAAGTGTGAGGAAGGATTTTGCAAGCTAAAGGAATACATCATGAACCCTCCTATTCTAATGTTGCCTATCCAAGGCAAGCCGCTATTACTTTACATATTTGCTACGCCAATAGCTCTTAGAGCCCTATTAGCACAACAGGATTATAAAGGCAAAGAAAGGGCTATCTACTACATCAGTCACACATTGGTGGGCTACAAACTACAATATTCTCAGATAGAAAGATCATGTCTTTTCTATGGTTTTTGCTTCCTAAAAACTATGACATTACATGCTAGCACATTCAGTCAAGCTTATTGTAAAGATAGATCCATTAAAATACCTATTAAGCAAAGCAGCTCTCACAGGTCGCCTAGCCAACTGGTTAATGCTCTTAAGTGAATATGACATTAAGTATGTAGAAAGGAAGGCTATCAAAGGTCAAATCATTGCCGATTAGTTAGCAAAAGCACCATTGCAGGATTCCACACCAATGACATTCAAGTTTTCAGATGAAGTCATATTCAGTATCACGACACACTCATGGAAACTCTACTTTGATGGATCTTATACAAACCATGGATCGGGGGCAAGAATCTTGTTGGTCACTCCTCACGGTGACACCATACCTAAGTCTTACAATTTTCTATTCCCATGCACAAACAATATAGCAGAGTATGAGGCCTTGGTCATTGGTCTCAAAATGGTAGCATAATGGAAAATAAATGAGCTACATGTCTACGATGACTCCCAACTGGTAATCAATCAAGACAATGATGAACATCAGACCAAAGATAACAAGTTAATCCCATACAAGCGTATGGTCGATGAATTTAAAGAGTACTGATGCAGAGTGGGTGCACAACGGAAACAGTCACAAAATAATCCCTTCTGTCAATATCGGCAAGAGTCTGTAAACGTCTTATCGAACTATGTTTCTTTATCCTTGTCAACCTAACTTACCTTGTCTACCTTCCCCGGTTCTTTCTTGCTGATGGTCTCCCTCTCACCGAAACCGTTATGTTCATCGGCCAAACACTTGTTATCGGCCTAGCTTTCTCCTTGCTTGCCGAAACTAAAACTCACACCGATATGTTAACACTATCGCTCAGACTCCCTACTTCTTACACTGATGGGTATCTCATACCGATATACCTAACACCAACTTCTCCTTTGGCAAGACTGCCTCTATCGGTGAAACCTTCTACTCACTCTCTGATGGTTCATCTCTTCCCGACCACTCAATCCTCAGACTCCCTCTATCGGTGAGACATTCACAATTGGCCACAATGAATCTCCCTCCGCCGATGTGCTGATGAACTATCCATCAGTGACACCTTCAGTTGTCACCCCGATACAACTCAATCTGTGAGACTATATACTATCGGCTCAACACAATTTCATCCACCCAATGACTCTTACATACACAATTTGTCTAATGACATACACAAGGTGGTACCCAAATACAACAATGATATACACAAAGAAAATACATTCATACAATTGCGATATATATAGGAAATGTATATTCGCTGAATAACACAAATTTGACTAAACAAGACTTTTCATAGATACCACTTTCCACTATGCATACATAGAATGAGGCTCGCAACAGGTGCGATATATTCATAGACTATCTCAGACATACAATCCATGTATATACTTCAAATGTGTATTTGAATTTTCTCGCCGATGCCCTTCTCTGAGATGGATTCTGTAATTTCTACATTTCCATGTTTATCTAACAAAAGAATGAACCAAAAATGGGAAAACTATTTTACAAGCCCATTCCACTGATTTCACAAAAATCCACCAGTGGAATGGATTTAACCTTGCATCACGGCAACAGAATAACTAAAATTAAAAATAAAACGGTTCTATAGAACAATTCGGTTCACCAAGATTTCACACAAGATTCAAAATTTATAGAATATAATTTGTAGAATTTTCTATTCTTTCATTCCAGCTTCTTACATTTGAACAATTTCAGACAAAAAAAGTGAAAGGACCTTTTTTTCGACCATATCTCCCCATTTTTTTTTTGTTGACCCCTTCCTCTATTTGCGGGATTTTGATTTAACCAAGATTATTAGCAAAAACCCTAATTAATCTCATGACATATGTTTTGTATAAGACAGCAAAACTCCTAATGACAAGACACCTTGTTTAACCCTTCACAACACCCAATATGTCTGAAATGTAAATTTTGATGTTTACAAATAGGAAATGCCAACTTAAAATGTCACATTTGACTTAGCAATATAACCGCTACTCTACAACATGAAATGTCTAATCCTTATTAAAACCTTGTTTATCCTGTAAATGTCTAATACATATTTATCTTATTGAATTATTGTGCATATTGATCCTGTTGAAGGCTGTTGAAGGGGTGCCCCTGCACCAAGTACTTTGTGATCATCTCCTTTTAGCAGATACCTTGCATTGAAAACAAAGCAGCAAATTCCATGGCAACCATTGCCTCGCTCCTCGAGATCCCAGAGAATGAGTCATGGTATGAGTTCTTGGTAGAGTCAGTTATGCAACCAACTTACGATCTTCCTAAAACACACTCCATATGCCTATTAGTCGGATCTGATTCACCTTGGTACGGTAAACTTTACACTTACCTCAAGGATAACACCCTACCACCTGACTTATCTTCTAACCAATGCCGAACCTTCATTTGCCAAACCTCCCATTGCACCATTATCGCTGACACCCTATACCACCAAGGTTTGGATGGTACTTTACTCTGATGTTTATAATGGGAAGAATCTCAAACCACCTTACGAGACGTGCACAAAGGAATTTGCAGAATGCAATCTAGCGGCCCTTCTATAGCTAAGAAACTCATGCATTTGGGATACTATTGGCCAAACACGAAAACTGATTCATATCAGTTTGTGAAGAAGTACAAGCAGTGCTAGATACATGGAAACCCGATACATGCACTAACTCAAGAGCTACATCATTTAACAACACCTTGGCCCTTTTCTCAATGGGGACTCAACCTTGTGCACAAAATTCACCCTCCATCATCCAATGGCCACAAGTTCATAATAACTACCACTGAATATTTTACCAAGTGGATTGAAGTCATTCCACTCACAAATGTTAGGCAAACAGATTGCCTCATTCATCATCAATTACCTTATCTGCAGATATGGAATTCCTTCATCCATTGTCACAGATAACGGAAGACCTTTCAAGAACCAGGATGTCCAAGAGCTTTGTGACAAATTTAAAATCCAACACTGTTTCTCCACCCCCTACTATCCACAAGGCAACGCCCAAGCAGAGGCATCCAACAAAACAATCTTGAAAATCCTCAAGAAGACAGTCAACAATGCTAGCCGTGATTGGCACATACAACTCAATCCCGCTTTGTAGACCTATTGAACTAGTATACACACTCCCATAGGTGCTACCCCTTACGCCCTTGCCTATGGATCAGAAGCCATTTTTTCCATCGAGGTTGAGTTACCATCTCTAAGGGTGTCACTAAAAGGTCTTATCACTGATGAAGCCTACATAGATTCTAGACTACAAGAGTTAGAGTTGTTAGAAGAGTGAAGGCAACAAACCTTTAACCATCTCAAGGCATATCAACAGAGGATGTCATGAAGCTACAATCACAGGGTCCATCCAAGGGTCTTTAATGTTGGTGATCTAGTACTTAAGGAAAATCCCCACAATCAGCAGGATTGGGAAAAGAAAGGTAAGTTTGATCCCAACTGGCTTGGTCCTTATGTCATCATTGCTGCCTATGGATTGGGGGCATATCAATTAGCAACATCAGAGGGTGAGCTATTCGATGACCCAATCAACAGTATACATCTTCTCCAGTTCTATACCTAAGAGAACCCCAATGTAAGGGGGGTGAAAATTCAAAAAATTCAAAAAATTCAAAAAAAAATCAAAAAAATCAAAAAAATTAAAAAATTAAAAAATGGAAAACAACAAAAAAATTGTCCTTTGGTGAAAACCTGGAAAATAGGTGCCTTGGATAGGTACCATGATGAAAACCTAGCAAATAGGTGTCATGTGTACTTTTAGCTTTCGTGCAAATAAAAACAAGTGGTGAAAACCTGGTAAACAGGCGTTACTTGTGATACACTGCTTCCTCCATCTTTGGGAAACAAATCACTTTGTGTCCATTCTTCCTACCATTGTTTCTCATCTGATCCATAATAAAACACCTTGTGTAACCTAACAATGACCTATCATGGCTTGATACTCTATCTCTTTTTGTCACCTTATCAACTAAGGTCTTATCCAGTATCCTATCCACAGTGTCAGCCTGGCATAGCGTCTGTCATCAGTATCATAGGGTCAACCCCAAACTACGTTGCCTCTACGTGATCACATAGGCAAGGCCATTATCAATGCACCCCCGAGGTCCACTTTCCTGTCCATCCCATATCTTGTCATCTATCCTCTAGTTCATTCATGGTCTAAGTCCCTAACTACGTTGCCTCTACGTCGTCGCGTAGGCAAGGCCATTTAGCAATGAGCCCCCGAGGCACTAGTTCGGTCCCTTAGGGTCCGTTTCACCAGGCATATGCAAGCATAAAGCAAAACCCGCTTTCAAACAAAAGTCTAGATGCAAGATATCAACCTATCCAAAGAAAAGAAAACAAGTACCTAAAGTACTCTAAATGATCCTATCTAAATTATGGCAAGAAAAACATGTCTAAATGCAAGAATGTTTTGTAGTTGTGATCAAGTTAGGTTAAATCATCTTAATTTTTGTTATCATGTCTTTCTACGCTACTCAAGGCTGTAAAAAGATAGAGATGCTATGATGGGGGCATGATTATTTTTCTTTGTTTGTTGTTTGTGGATCAAACTTTAGTAATGTGAAGCCTTGTCTAAAGACATGATCAACAAAAGATCATCGAGGACATCAAAGGTCTAACATGAAAGGGGGCAATCCTTGTCTGTTGATATGCAAGAAATAATCAGGCCATTTTGGTTCAATTATACCTAGATGCTTGTATTAACTTACAAAATTTAGAAAAAGTACCAAAAAAAAATCGCCCAATGATGAAATAAGCACTTCAAAATACTTGCAAAATCAAGATGGAAAAAACCATTTTCGCATCCATATCATATCCATTTACATCCATATTCCATGCGATAATAGATCCAAAATGTAGAGTGTCAAGGTTTGTAAAAGCTTGCGATCCTTTCATTCACATTTCTTCTATCAGTCAGTCTTCTATCTATCATTGTGTCATTTCTATGTCGATTGAGTACATTTGGACATAACAAAAACATGGCATAAGTTGCATATCATATCACATGAGATAGCCATTAACATGATTAAATCATTTGCATACATAATGGTGCATTAGATCATCCATAAACATTTGCATCATAACATAGTGTCAACAGAAAAATCAAAAAAACATAGACAAGTACATGTAGATCATTGCGTAAACTGCATAATTGTATAGATAACATTCCCATTTGCATATTAGGTGTATACATAAAATCATCTAAGTCTGCATCAGATCATATAGACATCAAAAATAATGTGCATCCAATGGAAACATCACATAGTATCATATAGACGTAAAAGTTAAACGTGTGCATCACATATGAAACATCATAAGATAGAATGCATCCATGACATATAACATAAACAACTACATATAGAGATCAAATAACTACATCATCATATAAATATAACATAAAACATGTCCAAATGTATAACATATCAAAGTCCATCTCTGAGTCAAAGTCATATAAAGTGTATACATCGCATAAATAATGATACAAGTATATACATATCAAGCTATCTGAGCCATCAAAAAGTGTATACATAAGCCAAAATCGGTACAAGTGTAATGGCTAGCCCTACTACCGTGGGACACTACTCCTAGCACTGCCCTCTCCATCTCCTCCTCTGCTAGCCCCCGACTGCTATGGGCCCATCACTGAGGCTGCAGACCATGAACCCACTACCCTCTGGGATGTACCAGCTACTGACTGGCTCCTAAAGCTGGGTGCCCTCTGATCCACTGGCACAGACCCATGGTATAGAACCCTATAATATTGAGTCTAGGCTTGTTCCCTAGATAGCTCTACTTGAACCTGCACAAGCTGTACTTGTGCCTACTGCACCTGTGTAACCAAAAATGCAGTGGTCCCATCCATACCTAGGGTGGCTAGGGCCACGTCTCTCTCCAGTCTCAAAGCTGGCACCCTCACCAATGTTGCATCCTACTTTGCAGTGAGCCCAGATAATACCCATGTGTCAGCCTCTCTCTGGGACTCGGTTGCTCTAAGATGTGCCCTGAGTTGTCTCACATGTCCCTACAGCATAATAATAGCCTGCTATTGTAAATCAGGCTGAGGAACTGAACCTATGGCACCTATTGTGCCTATGCCTGTCCCTGCACCTACTACTGACCTACCTACTGAGGCACCTATTGTGGTGATGGCATCTATACCTATTGTGCAACCTATGGTTACACTACCTACTACTACTAGGAGGTTCCCTCCCCAGATCTCCTTCGCTATCTCTACCTCCCTCTACCTCCATCTCCTCCATCCCCATCACCTCCTCCTCCTCATCCTCCATCCCCTCCATCATCTTCATCTCCCCATCCTCCTCTCCCCCTCCTCTATCTCCTCCTCCTCCTACCTACCCCATCCTCATCATTTGAGTCCTCCTCATCTAGGTGAGGCACCAACTCTCCCGATCCTAAATATCCTGGGAACGGGTGTGTAGCCAACCACTCCTCATAATCAAGAGTCATACCTGCTCTATCACCTCCCTCCTCATTGGCTAGGCCACATAGGGAGTCTGTTGGAACTCTACTAGTGCCTCCTCATAAGAAGCGACTGGGCCCCATCTAAACTACTCTACTTGTGTCCTCACAAACTGGGCCTGCCCCTATGGCATACCCTGTACCCTACCAAACTATCACCGAACCCGGCTAACAATCTAGCTCTCAAGTATAAATTGTCCTCCCAATGAGCCACCAAGTCTAAAAGCAGTATGGCAGCTCATCATCCTCATCATCCCATGGCTCACACTCTAGATAGGGACGCTAGACAACTCTATCTACATTGTCTAGCGCATTTCTCCAATACTCAAGCTTTCCCAGCTTATGCTGGGAAATAACACCTGCATATCCATAGCTATACAGCTCACCCCTCTACCTAGAAAAGACACATATCAGCTGAGTGATCACAATATACTCCCATAGCCAAAACTAAAGTAGTGAAACACCTACCGACAAGATGGTACCCCGGTGGTATACCACCTGATGCATATCATGGTATAGGTGTGCCAAAACACAGACACCCCATGCAAAATGGGTGCCCTCTATAACCATCCTCTCCATAACCCAACCCCAACCAATTGGGAACCCATGTGACCTCCTATCGAGGCAGACAACACCCCCAATCAATCTAGCCACTATCCCTAGGAAGTAGTCATAGTAGTCATGAATATCCTGCCAAGAGATCACCTGTCCCTCTAGCTCTGCATCATCAAAGACATGTCTGCACTCTGCCAGTCCTACATCCTATTGGGGATCATACTCTACTAGCTCACCCTAGATCGATAGATGCATAATCCTGTAGACGTCCTCAAGTGTAATCGCCATCTCACCAGTAAGCAAGTGAAAGGTCTCATCCTTGTTGTGGAAATGCTCCACAGCTGCAGTCAACAAACTAAGGTTTGCGCGAACCTCAGGAATGAAGCACACATAATCTAGTCCCATGGCACTGAGAGCCTCTCGATCCATCTCAGTAAGCATATACTGCTGCAACAACAACAAGGGAAACTACTCCCGTCACATAAGAACATCCCAAATGTCCTCCTGCAATCAAGCAACCACAATGCATCAACCAAAACTACATAACCACTCAAACCTATCTACAACATCATATCACTTGCTTAACATATTAAATTGATCAAAATAGCATAAACATCTCTTGACTAGATTCCTACAATCTCAGAGATTGCTTATCGATTATCGCATCGAGCAAGATGCCAATCGAGTCAATTTTGTTAAGTAAACTGACTATCTCAAGCATATGCTCAGAACTAGAAGGTACATGTGCCATTTCATAGTAAATGTGCCACTTCTGATAAATGCACCGCTAAATTGAGTAAAAGCGCAGTCCCATGTCAAAAGAGTAGCTTCCCAGTGCATGCGCTGAAACAACTATCCCATGTGCGGCTTCTACATATGCACTGCTTCTTATATCAAATGCGCAAATTCACACTGTATGTGCCGACCCATAATGTATATGCGTAGAACTTATGCATGCATTGTTTCATAATGCATACGTGTTGAATCTTATCATATGAATGGCTTTAGAGCACATATGCACCGAAACACATATCGGCGCATCTGTCTTACCTAAACTTTGCCTAGCATTTATTGCACTAATAAATGACCCTAGGTGAGGTTTTTTGAACTACATATTGGTGGTCCTGCGTCAGCTAGCCGATTGAACCATCAGACTCACTCAAAGCAGTGCTCCTAGCATGGAATATCCATCTCTATACCAACTGTTCTATGCTCCTGTGCTCTCCTCAGCTCTCAAGGACCTATCAACAAAAGCCAAGTGTGCAAATGACTATGATTGTGGACCTAGCTCCTATTTATAGCAAGTGAACCCTAACTAGCTGTGTGGCGACCATGACTACTTCCCAAGCCCGTTTCTTCCCGTTTCTCTGAACCATGACCCATTTTTCTTCATTCTAACCTATTTTTCCCCTTCTTCATCGTGAGATTGTCCGTCTCACCTCCTTCTGCCCTTCTTCCTATCCAATCTCCCCAGGGGGCATCCTATCATTGTAACCTATACCAGGGGCAAACTGGGGCATGTATCATTATCAAAAATTCTTATTCTTTGAAGCAACGTGATAAAACACATTGCATCAAAGAAGGGCAAAATGTATACGCCTAAAAATGACACGACTCAGTCTAAATAAATATTCTTAATATTTATTTCATTCTAATTCCTCTATCAATAAATAAATAAACAAATTTATTTATTTGATTCATATTCCTCTAAATTAATTAAATATCAAAATATTTAATTACCTCTTCTAAAGTCAAAATTAAATAAAATCCTTTATTTAATTAAATTCTTCCAAATAATTAAATAATTCTTAATTATTTAATTAAGTCAATTCATTCTTCCAAATTTGAATAAATCAATCAAATTTATTTAAATTCTCTCAATCTCTAAAAATAAAAAATAATCAAATATGTTATTTATTCTTCTAAATCATGCACATATAATTAAATAAATTATTTATTTAATTTGCTTTCTTATCTTTTAATTCCTCAAAAATCTTCCAAATCTTCTAAAAATAAGTATTCTTCTTCATGCACACAAAATTAAATAATTTATTATTTAATTTCTCTCAAATCATGCAAAAGAAAATCACAAGTTGAATTAACTGACTCAATCAACCTTGTTTTTATCAATAACTCTTAAATTAGAAAAACAATTTCTAATTTATGAAAGCATATCTTATCTTTATAAAAGAAAGCAGTTAACTCAAACAAAACAGCTTTTGTGTGACACTTGTCTTCTTTCTATTCATGCACATTCTCTCAACCATTCTATACCATTGATCTTCTCTCTCTCAAGTCTATAAATTGAACCCTATTCTTCCATTTCAATCATCCAAGCTTTTAGTATCGTTACTCTGCAGAATTAACAGCACGCCTTTGGCACCCAAATCCATCCATAGCTTGCGATCACCCTTTTATTGTATTGAAGCTCATCTTCATTACAAGAAGTATCACAGTCATCTCTCCATCGTCATCTTGAAAAACAAAGAAAGGAAGTACGCATCTTCTAAGGGCTTCTATTCATATACAAAGATTGATTGAGACTAGGTGAACAATGGAAGCAGCAAAGTAGCAAGGTTTGCATAGTTTGTTCTTTGTTATTTGTAATTTCTATTGAGATTATTAGTTTATTGATTGAGTTTGATAACTTTGACAATATTTCTGGTAATAGTCACTCCACGGGCCTGGAATGTGTTGGCTCACTGCCATGAAGTACAGCTAGACCTAGCAGGCTCACTACCTCAACCCTAAACCTAGAAAGATTATAATAAGGGTTGTTAAACCCTAGTGGAGGCTCACTACCTTGATGAAGAAAGCTCACTGCCAAGTATAAAGAAAATTGTACATGAAAACTGAATACTGCATAAGCATCTGTCACTATGCCTAGGTGCAGTCATTTAGCAATTCAATTTTGAATCCCAAGTCTTCATCACTGCTAATCTTCTAACTCTACTTTGCTATTCGCATGCTTGCATTAGTCATATACACCTCTTACATCACACAACTAAAATTCACAGCCTTTTTATATTGGCATCATGGTTTGATCCACAATCAGGTCGACATCCAAGAAATGAAATGTGTACATAGAAATATGTAGCTTGTCAGCTTAATCCAATGCACTATATGTTGTGTGGACCCAAATCTTTGGTCAAACATGTTCATATAGGTCAGATCTAATCATTCAATCACTTAAATAGATCCTTCAGACACTATCTCTTCTCTATACAATGATTTATTATACTAGTTAGCTTGTACCTTAGCTTATCAGGTTCATCTATTGACTTACATCTTTTATTGCAGATCACAAAACACTTCCAAAATCATATCAAGGATTCTTCACACATCCCCAAACTTACCCTTATAATTGCAAGGCATGATATCATCTTGCAGAGAATTGCAGAGCATCAGAGCTCAGACTCTGCCTCAAACAACTCTATCAAACACTGTGGTGATACTCAGTAGCTTGCAATTATCTTTTCGGTGGACTTCAGATCTCACAGCTCTGGAATTAGACAATTCATACAATTTTTTGCAATACCTTAAAACCACATAACAAAATACTCACATGTGGAGGAATGTGGACCATTACAATGTGCCCTATTCACTGTTCTCTGCTATACCTCTATTCACCCGGACTTAGATAATTCTTCCAAATGACTTTCAGAGGAAGTCAGGATTTAATCTCTAGACCATAGCATCATCAAGCAATTACTAACATCATTCCTGAACTGCATTACCATATCATCATCTATGGAGGCATACTGACCCATTTATAGCGCTCTACTCTGTGTATACCCATACTTAGCCATTTTCTATCAACCAGACTTGAAATCCAATATGTCCTTCTGGAGAAATGTCTTCTTTTCATGCTGATGAAACTTCTAAGCCTTGTTTCCATCAATGACAACATACAAATCTATACCCGAGCGGTGTCTCTTGCCAACACACATGACCAATCTCAGTGAATAAATATGACTAAATTAACAACTAAATATACTATCAAATTAATCAATCAAAACAACCAATAAATGACTAAAAATGGTTGTCATAAATTTGGTCATGTTATAAATGACCAAAAATAAACTACTAATGGTCACGTGACCAAGCTTAGTCATTTATATGCAATTTTTAGTAGTTTTTTTAGTAATTTATTGTTGTTTTTCTACTAGTGGGAGACATTTAGGTAAAAGAACTTACTAGACATGATTTTGCCCTAAATTCTGAATATCAAAACCTAGTTGCGAAGAAGCTCTATGTATGGCAGTGGTTCCCAAACTTTTGCTTTGATGACAAATGGGTCAAGATTGCTCTGATAAGAATTCATGACAAATTTGTATGGTTAGATACGCTGGGAATGATAACTAAGGAAGTTATTAGAGAAGTCATAGGTCTTTGGTCCACCAGACCTATTCTTATGTTGAAATTCATCAAAAATGAAATTTTAATAGAGTTGACAGGTGCAACATTTGATAAGAGAGCTCTCACTGTAAATCCCATCTAGAATCCCACTATGAGATATGCATTGATGATGATAGGTTATAAAATCTATTTTACTAATAGAGAAAATGCAGTTTCTACCACCACAATCAATGTGGCATATGATATGGTTGAGAAAGGAGAAGATTATGATCTTTGTGAGTTATTAAGGCAACAACTGTTAGAGAATCTGAAGCAAGTTACAAAAGAGAAGTATCCATTCAAATTTGGAACCCTTGTTATTTGTCTACTCTTCTATTTCCTACAAGAGCTTCCTAGAACACAAAATGTAAGATGGATACAAGGGAGACCTATGGCACATCAGATTGCAAACTTCATGAGAAGTCTTGGTGATTCTAAAGCACAAGATGATGCTCTTACTACATTCTTTTTAGTGTTCCAGAAGAAGACGTAGAAAAGAGAGGATACCCATAAAAATGGTAGAGAAATATCAAAGTGACATTACCTTTTTGGTTTCTACAGATGAATGCATGATGGAAGCTGTGGAACCAAGGTCAGTATGGATCCCTAGAATGGGATATGAAGTTAGTGAGAAACAAATTGATGGTCTAGCTGATGTTCTGTTGAAAATCCCTAAGGACACATCCAAACCTAGGTTTGGCACATTTGAAGAGAAATCCATGGAGGTACATTTGGAGCAGAAAAAGCCTGTTATAATGAAGAAGGTTGAAAGAATGATTGATGACTATGTAGAAAGAATGGGAATCCCCAAGGAGTAAGTATAGTAGGCTAGATCAAAAGCCAAGGGAGAATCCAGTGTTGTGGAGAGCTTAGGGGGCACAAGAAGATTAGGTAGAACTGCTACCACCCCTCCTACAATCCATAAGTCCTCCAGGACTATGCCTACTATTGTAAAGAAGAGGAAATCTACTATTGATCCTTCGATAAAGGAGAAATCTTCTCCAGTTACTAGGGTTGAAAAGAAGAAAACTCCCACAACAACTCCTCCTATAGCCCCTACCAAGAAAAGAATAAAGACTAAGGCAGTAAGAAAGAAAGGTGCAAGTGCAACTGTATAGGAAGAGGAAGAAGAAGAGGAAGAAGAGGAGGAAGAAGAATCACAACTGATCTGGAAAAAGAGAAATGTTGCTTCACAAGATGAAGGTAGTGCTAAAAGAAGAAAAACTCAGATGGTTGAGACTGATAGTAAAGAAGAGTTGGAAAATGAAAAATATAAATTTGTTATTCATATGAGAGAATAGAAGAAGGTTTCTCCAAAGAAAAAGAAAGTAGAAATACTACTAGATGAAAGAAAAATAGAAAAACAAACTAATCTGGTAAGACCTTGTTCACCAATGAAATAGGAAGCTTTATTTAGTAGCATGTTGGAACATGAAGCACTAGAAGAGACTGCTACTCTCTATAATGAGGTTGATGAAGTAGATAAGGCCACCATTGTTGAGGCCATTGTGAAATATATTATCATATTAGAAGTAGATATGAAAAACATTGAAGATCAAATCCCTACAAAAATTTGGAATGTCCTGTTGGACTGGAGACAAGAATTCTTTCAGGAAGAGGGAAAGATAAAAGAATTGTTGCAAGTATGGGCCTAACCGGTGTTTTCATTGATGTCAACATGCTCCTATTGCATTAATGATAAGGATTGGATGAGCTGTGTGCTGAGGATATTGAGGAAATTAGCCTCAATCAGGAACAGTGAAGAACAATGATGACAGTAAGGTAAAAGTCCAAGATAGGATGAGGATTAGAAGATGCAGTTTAAAGGGTTTGTAGATATGTGTCTTAAGGTGGTCCAATAGATATTTCAGAGGTCCGTATGAAGATCTAAAGAAGTTGTGGTCGCTCAAGTAAAACTAGTTCTAGCAGATATTTAGTGGTGACAGAGTGATACAGATAGGTCCGGTGAGATCCAGAAATACATTTTCCTGTTCTGCGGATTTGAGGGAGTGTTTAGGAAGTCTTTGTGGAGTGTTAACTAGATTGGTTCATGGTTTGAAGGTCCACAAGCATCTATTTCTTTGTGACAGTAATAACAGACTGTGTTCTTGAGGTTCTGGATGAAGGGGAGATGAATTTCAGTAAGCAGATGAAGTATGGATGTTCTTGGTGACTCAGGCAAGCTTGTAGAGATCTTTGGATCATGTCTAGGTCATGTTGGTGGTCCACATTGAAATTGGATCTCACATTGAAGAATAACTTCTGGATGATGGTGTTCTTTCTGAGACTGGCCAACCGAATGAGTTACACATCCTGCGGATGTTCTTGTTGATGTTTGCTGACTTAGATGATCATTCCTAAGTTGATGTCTTATATAAATAAAGGATTGCAAAGTCATTTCAATGGTGTCCTTGTCGAGATGAGAGTGTGGTAGTGAGGAGGAGAGCGAAAGGCAGAGCAGAAGTATTGGGCTTAAATAGAACTGATTCAAGCATGGTGAAGATGATATTTTCCAGTTCAAGTAGGTGATACTTATTTCTTTGTAGACAGTGTGTCTCTTGTAGGTAGTGAGCCTCTTGTGAGCAGTGTGCTCAGGCAATGAGCCCTAATTGGCATGTGCCATTTGTTCTTTCTATTCTTTTGACAGAGAATACAATCTTGGGTTAATCACCTTGTGGTTTTCCCTTAACCGAGTTTTCCACGTCAAAATCTTGGTGTCTCATGTGTTGATGTGTTTCTTCTCTTAATTTGTTGCATTGTGTTTCCATGATTGATTTATTATTATATTGCTGAATTGCAAAGTGGAGTTAAGTGTTTAATTGGAAGAAAGTTTTGTACAACTGATTCACCCCCGCTCTTAGTTGTGTGCCCTAAGTCTAACAATTGGTATCAGAGCCAAGTTCCTCTAAAAGGAGCTTAACCGCTTGAGGAGATCTAGGATGTCGTCTTACAAGAAGGATAGTCCAAAGTTTGATGGAACCAATTTCAATCTCTGGAAAGGTCGCATGAAATGTCACTTGCAATGTATGGGAATGGCGTACTGGACCATGGCTACAACATAGTATGTACCTCCACAGGATGGTCCGAAAACCCAAAATGAAATCATAGATGCTGAAAATAATTTACGGACTATAGAGGTTCTTCTAAGCGCATTATCTGATTCAGAGCTCTCAAATGTTATTAACCTACCAACTGCTTTTGAGATTTGGAAAAAACTAGAACTTTTGCATGAAGGAGACAAGTATGTTAAATGTGCAAGTTTACAGAATCTGAAAGGGAAATTTGAAAATCTGAAGATGAGAGATGATGAAAATATTACTACTTGTATGCCAAGAGTAAATGAGATTGTTTGTGGAATTAGAAATGCTGGTGGAGTCTTGGATGAAAATGAGATTGTTGGCAAAATTCTCAGATCCCTTCCTGCTTCTTATAAGATCAAGGTTGCTGCCATTGAAGAATTCAGAGCCCATACAACTATCACGAGAGATCAATTGGCTAGAAAATTGGCTACATTTGAAATGACAAAGTTTGGAGATGACCCCCCAAGATTGAATCTGCATTCAAATCCAGTGCCTTTGTTAAAGGTAAACAAAGGTTTGATCCGGGAGAGAATTCATCAAGGAAGCTGTCATGGTATGAAAAAGTAAGAAAAGATCTGGAAGAAGAAGAAGTAGAAACTTCTCAACTTGAAGCCCTTATTGCAAAGAGGCTGCCAAGAGGATCCGGTAAGTATGAAGGAAAATTACCTTTTAAGTGTTTTAACTACAATAAGATTGGTCATTTTGCCTCAAGGTGTCCAAAAAGGTTTTCAAGGAAAAATCCTAACAAGCCAAGGTTCCAAAAGAACCGTTACTATGTACATGAAGATGATGATAATGAAGGAGTAACATATGATGAATCAGAGATAGGAAACAAATCCAGAAATGAATGGGTGTTCATTGCCATCAAGGAAGAAGATCCAATGTCCTTTGTATATGTCAATCATAAGACTGTGGAAAGAGCTCTAGCTGCCCAAGTTGAAGAGAAGGATGATTGGTTCATTGACAGTGGTTGCTCTCACCATATGACAGGTGACAAAAATAAGTTCATAGATTTGGAAAGGTATGAAGGAGGAGTGGTAAAGTTTGGTGATAATTCTGCTGGTAGAATCAGAGGTAGAGGAACTATTTCTCTTGATGGAAGGAACAAAACTGGTAATGTACTGTATGTTGAAGGTTTGAAGCACAATCTTCTTAGTGTTGGATAGTTGGTGGACAAAGGCTATGATATCCGGTTCAAGAATGGAAAATGCAAGATCTTTGAAAGTTATGGAATAGAGATTGCATCTGGTACTCAAACTAAAGGTAATATCTTTCACTTGGTTGGTACTGGTAAAAGTTATTTATTTGTTTAAGTTGATCAGAGTTGGTTGTGGCATAGGAGGATGTGTCATGTGAATTTTGATAATATCATCAAGATAAGCAATACTCAGGCTGTAAGAGATCTTCCAAATTTGGTGAAACCTACTAACACCTTGTGCAAAGAATGTCAGTTGGGTAAGGTGAGTAGAGTCACATTCAAAAGTAAGGAACTGTGTTCTATCGAATTATTGGACTTAGTTCATACTAATCTTTGTGGTCCGGCAAGAATCAGGAGTATTCAAGGTAATAGATACTTCATGCTACTAATTGATGACTATTCTCGGATGATGTGGGTAACCTTTCTAAAAGAGAAATCAGAAGCTCTTGAGAAATTCAAAATATTCAAGGCTATGGTAGAGAATGAAACTGGATTAAAATTGAAGTGTCTGAGGTCTGATAGAGGTGGAGAATTCACATCCGGTGAGTTCATAGAGTTATGTGAGAAACATGGAATAAAGAGACAGTTGTCTGCTCCTAGGACTCCACAGCAAAATGGAGTAGTGGAGAGAAAGAACTGGACCATCCAGGAAGCATCTAGGACCATGATGATGGAAGCAAATATTCCTCAGATCTATTGGAGAGAAGCTGTCAGCACTGCAGTCTATACTCTCAATCGAGTTCAAATCAGAAGCAATACCGGTAAGACTCCTTATGAACTTTGGTTTGGTATCACTCCTACTGTAAGGTATTTTAGAGTTTTTGGTAGCAAATATTACATTAAAAGAGATGAAGATCTAGGAAAGTTTGATGCTAGAATTGATGAAGGAATATTCTTGGGCTACTGTACTCAAAGCAAAGCATACCGGTGTTATAACAAGAGACAGAGAAAGATAATAGAAAGCACAAATGTGAAGGTCGATGAGGGAATTGAGAAACCCTCAAGGTTTTATGAATATGATGAAGATGATTAGAATGGTGTTCTTATTCAAGGAGCCCAAGCCTCCTTTGTAAGTCAAATTCAAACTAATCCGGTAAATCAGGAAGAAGGGTTGAGTTTCAATGACCCTGATCAAGAATCAGAAGTGCAAGAAATTCTCAAAGTTCCCAGGTATGTAAGACTGAACCACTCTGAAGATCAGATCATAGGTGATAAAAGCAAAGGAGTACAAAAAAGAAGGAGAATTGCTCAAGATTCAGAAGAGTATTGTCTAATTTCAAAGATTAAACCTAAGACAGTGAATGAAGCTTGCAATGATGAAAATTGGACTAAAACGATGCAGGAAGAGCTGATGCAAATTGAGAAAAATCACACTTGGGATCTTGTTCCCAGACCTAGAAACAAGAATGTGATTTGAACCAAATGGGTCTTCTAGAACAAACTGAATAAAGTTGGTGAAGTAATCAGAAATAAAGCCAGATTGGTCTGCATGGGTTACTCTCAAATAAAAGGAGTTGATTTTGAAGAAACTTTTGCTCCAGTGGCAAGAATTGAAGTAGTCAGATTATTTCTTGCATTTGCTGCCTTCAAGGATTTCAAGGTGTATCAGATGGATGTCAAGTCTACCTTCCTGAATGGTGACTTGGAAGAAGTGTACATAGAGCAACCGGATGGATTTCAATTGTCTGATCATGGTGATATGGTCTGCAAGTTGAAGAAGGCATTGTATGGACTGAAGCAAGCCCCAAGAGCCTGGTATGAAAGACTAGACAAACATCTTTTGAAGATTGGTTTCAACAAAGGTACTACTGATAGTAATTTGTATTTCAAAATTGATCATGAAAACATCTTGATTGTTGAAGTGTTTGTTGATGATATCATTTTTGGAGGAAGATATAGTATGTGTAAAACTTTTGCAAATCAAATGAAAAGTGAGTTTGAGATGTCCATGCTTGGTGAAATGAATTTCTTCTTGGGTCTACAAATTACTCAAACAAAGAAAGGAATCTTCATTTCTCAGACCAAATATGTGAAAGAATTGTTAAAGAAATTTGGGATGGAAGATTCAAAACCAATGAATACTCCCATGGCAACCAAATGTAATTTGAGCAAAGATGATGACTCTCCTAAGGCTGATCAGACAAAGTATAGGTCAATGATTGGAGGACTATTGTATCTCACTCAAACTAGACCAGACATTATGCAGGCTGTTGGTCTTGTTGCTAGATTCCAGGCTGATCCTAGAGAATCTCATGTCATGGAAATCAAGAGGATTTTTAGATATCTAAAAGGAACAGTTGAGTATGGTTTGTGGTATCCTAGAGATCATGATTTCTCTCTTCATGCATATATAGATGCGGATTGGGCAGGAGATGTGGATGACCGAAAGAGTACCGATGGTGGAGCATTCTTTTTGGGGAAGAGATTGGTTTCTTGGCTAAGCAAGAAACAAGAGGCAATATCTATGTCTACAACTGAAGCAGAATATATTGCAACAGTAGGTAGATGCACTCAAGTTTTGTGGATGAAGCAGATGCTAAGAGATATCAAAGTGGAGTATGAGGAACCTATCACAATCTTCTGTGACAATTCAAGTGCTATAAATATATCTAAGAATCCGGTGTTGCATTCAAAGACTAAACGCATATCCATCAAGTTTCACTTTTTGAGAGAGCAAGTGAACAAAAATGAAGTTAGATTGGAGTTTGTGCCTTCCAAGGATCAGATTGCAGACATCTTCACTAAACCTCTACCTAAGGACTCTTTTAAGTATCTCAGGGAGAAGTTAGGGGTTATTGCTCCTCCAATGATGAACTAAGGTGCACTAATGTGCATCAGTCCGGTGGGTATCATAGTCACATCTTGTGATCCGGATTGATGTTGGGGAGCTGCTACTCAAGGGGAGCAGCAGGTATGATTCTGAAGTGGTGGAATTGCAAGTATGTGCCCTTTTCCATTGATGTCAAAGGGGGAGAGAAGACATGTGAAAAACAAGTGGTTTTTGATCAAAGGGGGAGCAGTAAAGGGAGAGAAGACATGTGAATGGTTGTTGCTGATAGCGGGAGTTGTGACAATAAGGAGAAGTTCTCGTCTTGATGGTTTTTCACATCATATGTTGCCATCAATGACAAAGGGGGAGATTGTTGCAAGTATGGGCCTAACCAATGTTGTCATTGATGTCAACATGCTCCTGTTGCATTAATGATAAGGATTGGATGAGTTGTGTGCTGAGGATATTGAGGAAATCAGCCTCAATCAGGAACAGTGAAGAATAGTGATGACAGTAAGGTAAAAGTCCAAGATAGGATGAGGATCAGAAGATGCGGTTTAAAGGGTTTTTAGATATGTGTCTTAAGGTGGTCTAGTAGAGATTTTAGAGGTCTGCATGAAGATCTGAAGAAGTTGTGGCTGCTCAAGTAAAACCAGTTCTGGCAAATGTTCAGTGGTGACAGAGTGATACAAATAGGTCCGGTGAGATCTGAAAATACATTTTTCTATTCTGCAGATTTGAGGGAGTGTTGAGGAAGTCTTTGTGGAGTGTCAACTAGATTGGTTCATGGTTTGAAGGTCCAAAAGTATCTATTCCTTTGTGATAGTAATGATAGACTGTGTTCTTGAGGTTTCAGATGAAGGGGAGATAGATTTCAGTAAGCAGATGAAGTATGGATGTTCTTGGTGACTCAGGCAAGCTTGTGGAGATCTTTGGATCATGTCTAGTTCATGTTGGTGGTCCACATTAAATTTGGAGCTTGCATTGAAGAATAACTTCTGGATGATGGTGTTCTTTCTGAGACTGGCCGACCGGATGAGTTACACATCCTGCAGATGTTCTTGTTGATGTTTGCCAACTTAGATGATCATTCCTAAGTTGATGTCTTGTATAAATAAGGGATTGCAAAGTCATTTCAAAGGTGTCCTTGTCGAGTTGAGAGTGTGGTAGTGAGGACAAGAGTGAAAGGTAGAGTAGAAGTATTGGGCTTAAATGGAACTGATTCAAGCATGGTGAAGATGCTATTTTCCAGTTCAAGTAGGTGATACTTATTTCTTTGTAGACAGTGTGTCTCTTGTAGGTAGTGACCCTCTTGTGAGTAGTGTGCTCAGGTAGTGAGCCCTAATTGGCATGTGCCATTTGTTCTTTCTATTCTTCTAACAGAGAATACAATCTTGGGTTAATCACCCCATGGTTTTTCCCTTAACCGGGTTTTCCACGTCAAAATCTTGGTGTCTCATGTGTTGATGTGTTTCTACTCTTAATTTTGTTGCATTGTGTTTCCATGATTGATTTATTATTATACTATTGAATTGCAAAGTGGAGTTAAGTGTTTAATTGGAATAAAGTTTTGCACAACTGATTCACCCCCCCTCTCAGTTGTGTGCCCTAAGTCTAACAAGAATATGCTCTTGAAAAAGTTGGTATTTCTTTGTCTGTAGAGAACTGAGCCACATTGGCTCAGCTTTACTCAACTAAATTTAGGGTCAAACAAAGGGTAACTACCCTAATGAGTAAAGACAAAAATGATTTTGAGAAATTGTAAAAAGAAACAGTTGAGAAAATCTCTGACATTGCTTAGAAATATGGAATGTTTTCAGAAGACTCTATTCTAGAGGTTGTTACTGGAGAAGAGGTCTAGAACATTGATGCTCAACATGAGCACGAAATAGATATTGTACATTCTCAGGATAATATTCCTCTAGTGTTAAAATAAATTGCTCAAACATACAAAGAAGTAGAGGAGAATATTGAAGAAGAGACGATTGCCAGTGAGGAAATAGAAAAGGAAAATATGTGCACTCCTCCTCTAGCACTAGATACCAAACCTCCAAGCAATACTAAGAACTCTATAGAGGCAAAGAATACTAATAAGAAAGATGATGGAGCAAAGGTTGAAGTAGACAAGAATAAAGAACATGAAAACAATGAAGAGAAAGATAAAGACAGATGCATCCGGAGATGCAAAGAATAAGGAAGAAAATCTAGAAAACTCTAGTGAAGATGTGGACAAAGACTTGAGAGAGAAAGCTATGGAATCCTCCAGATCCTCTTGAGACTCTTTGAAGAAATTATTGGGTATACAACTTGACTTCCAACCTGTTGTTTCATCACAAGTGCTCCAATTACCAATGGAACAGGGAAGCATAGATCTGGATAAAATCTCTCCTCTCTAGAAAATACAGTTGGGAGATGTATTTCATGCATCTTCCTGGAAAGAAGTTATAGAGACTCACCAAAAGAGTGAAGTACTAATGGTTGAGGCTGTGAAGACTTTGCAAGAAATTATACTAGGTGCAAACATTGATACATCTCTATCCAGTATTGAAAATTTAAAAGTTTTAATTTACTCTTTTAAAGAATATGCTTTTGATCTTAAAGGACAAATTGAAGATGAGGTAGAAATGAGAATAAATGAGAAGAGGATGAGGGAAATTACTAAGAAATGTGCCAGTGCACATAAAAAGTTTCAAGAAAAATTAAAGGATGCACAAAACTTTGTAGGTGAGGCAAAGGCTCTATTTCAATTTGGCATGAAGTGGCCCAGAGCCACACAAAACATTAGGAAAGAGATGGAATCCATTAAGACCCAAATCAATAATGCCTCTAGTGCCTATGATCTGGCACTCGACCTTGATGGGAATACAAGAAATACAATTGGATATTTGCATAATAAATTCTTTCAACTACAGTCCCAAAAAGAGAATATTATTTTGCAGTTTGGAGAAATAAGGGATTTGGTGAATCCCAAATTTGTGATTGTTTCTAGACCTCTGTTGAGTGAAACTAAAGCTTCACAAACAAATCATGTACCTAGCACTTTGGAAGAAGGAGAAGATCTTCTGATGGAATTTGAAACTCAATGCAGCATACTTGAAGAAGCCAAGAAAGCTTGGGATGAAGGAAAACAAGAATGGAAGGCTCAGTTATAGAAGTTACAGGCACCTACTTCATCCGGGTGATAACACTTTCTACTTTTTTATGCATTTTCATCTTTCAGATTTAGATTCTTTGTACATATGTGGAATATATAGAGCAATTTTCAGGATAAAATCCTTGGTTCCAGCTCTGGTACATGACTTAGGGGAAGTCAAGTCATTTCTTTTTAGTTTGTACATATGCTTCTTAGGGGGAGTTAGTTCAAACTTTCAGCTTACATGTACATGAGTATACTTGATAGGGGGAGATTTGGTGTGAATAAAGACTACTATATATGCCATTTTCCCTTGATGTCAAAGGGGGAGAGTATTTTGGAGTAATGTTTTGGCATGTTGCCATCAATGACAAAGGGGGAGATTGTTGAAAGAATGAGGAGATGTCATTAATGTTACAGTTGGTAGCATGAGCATACAGTCATACATTGTAGTGTTGACATTGATGTCAACATTGTTCAACATTGCATTTTCATTAGGGATAATTGATAATTTTGCAAGAGGGTTTGATCCTCTATAGATGACTAATTTGCAAGAAGGTTTGATCCAGTAAATAACTCCATGATGAAATTTGGTTGAGTGTTAGTTCTGGAATTTTTGTGTTACAGAGCTCTGAAAATTTGGTCTACTATTGAAGATCTAGCTCTACAGTTCTAATATGTATTTGTTGGTTTTTAGGAGTATCTAATTCTAGAATTTTATTTGTTTATGATCTTTGGTGTGAAAGTTGTGATTGATAGAAGTTTGACCTGACAGTTTACAATTGTCTCTGTATAGAGCATGTGAGAAAATGAGTCTACATTCCTCCATGGATAAGTTTCTAGCTTTGCAGTTCAAAATAGATGTTCATAGGTGTCAATAGATGTCATACTCTAATTTTAATGATTTGTGGAGGTCCACTTGTCAGGATGTGAATGTACAATTGGCATTTTTTTTATTTAGGTCTTCATCGGTGCCGACATAATCAGTTGAGTGATTTGTGGAAGATGAATATGTTTTGATCCATTGTGTGGAGGCTATTTTGGGTCCATGCCAACCTATTTCAATTTGTTTCAAAGTTTTAATCTTGGTGTGAAGCGTGTGTTGTGAAGGTTTGGAGCCGACAAGTCTTACATGGCATATTTTGCATGTTACATCCAATTAAGCTAACCTAATTGATATTGTGAGTAAAGTAGATATTTAAAGAAGATTGTTTCTAATGTTTAAGGATGTGTAATGATAGAGATGTGATCTCAGTAATGTGACAAGTGCTTGTGAATGCAAATTGAGCAAATACAGGGTAGAGCAGTGTGATATTTCAGATCAATGTGAAGAGTTTTGATTATGTAATTTGAGCTTCATTGGAACTGTATTTCATGCATAAGTTAGATGCAATTGTAACAATTCAATTCTGGCAGTGAGCCACAACTCTTCTTCTGTCTCTCTCTTTCAGGACAGTGAGTCCTTTGGCAGTGAGCCACCTACAGTGAGCATTCTTGGGTAGTGAGTCCACCAATTGTATCAACCTTAACCAATTGTTTTATTATACTATATTGTGAGCTAATCCTCACTGTGGTTTTTCCCATTTTGGGTTTTCCACATAAACATTCTAGTGCTCGTGTGTTATGTGTGGTTGTTACATGTTTTGTGTCTTATTTCGTCTTTTGCAATTGAATCTGTCAAATGGATTGGATATTTAATTTTTGAATGGTCTAAAGGAATACTGATTCACCCCCCCTCTCATGATTTTGAGTGTTCAACATCTTTGGCCTCCAAGCTTAGGCAAACATAAGAAGACATGTGACAATCATAAAAAAACATGAAGAAGACAGTAAAGAAGCATGCAAAACATGGAGAACATAATGAAAGGAATACAATACACAGAGAAGACATGATTATAGAATTATGCAACTCTAACTAGGCGATGGGGGGAGCTCATCGCTATGTACCACCTTCAAAAAACATGCCAAATACACATAAAACATGTAAGACATTCCAAGCAAGCAAGGAAAAAACATGAAAGACACACAAAATACACGAGCACCATAGAGTGAGTCATCAACACGCTATACGTCTTATACATAGAAAACATGGGCAATGGGGAGGATCTCATCTCTACGCTGCACCATCTAAGACATGCCAAACACACCTAATGGTTGAGCTATGCTACCACAACTGCCAAAGACACACTTAAGGGTGAATAACTCAATATCCAACCCCACCTCTGCAGAGGACTTTCAAGAGGATGTGCAACCACTAAAGGGAAGACACAATCCCCCCTTTTGTAGAAGGGCTTTCAAAATGCAACCCCACCTGCATCCGTGGATGCCTTACAGTGAAAAGGAAACATGTGCACAAAGTATACAACCCCACATGCATCGTGCAGATGCCTTATAGTAAAAAGGAGGTATACACAAAAAAATAAAGTAAACAACCCAACCTGTATTTTAGAGATGCCTTATAGTGAAAAGGAAACATACACAAACACACTTTATCAATAAAATCTAAAATATCCAAGCATAATACCACAATATATGCCCCCACCTTAAAGTGGTTGATCCTGCTTGGTAGTATCAAACACATTTAAGGTAAAGCTAAAAACATGCGAGAGAACAAGATCTTTCACAAAGCCCATGCCCCAAGGTGACATGTTCTTGCAATCATCGACTGTTCCCAACACACACATCAATATCATTTGCTAACAACCATTAATCAACAATATATAAGCTTTGGTTAGGAAATCTATTTTAAGATAATAACCAAATCATCTTATGAAACTTATACAGAAATCATTTGTAATATCACTTAATAAACCAAGGCTACACTTGTGGGTTCAAAATTGAGTATAGTCATTAGGTTATACTTTAGGTATCTCAGAACTGAGTGTAGCGACAAGGTGAGATTCAAAACAATCTAAAGTGCCTAGAAGCAGATTTAGAGTATTAAAAAGATTTGTTACAACAAATTTTGCAACACAATACATGATCGCATTAAAAAATAAGGTGATTCTACTAAACAAACATCAATAACATATTAACCCCATCTTTATATAAGGACTAGGTTCAATTTTTCTTTCTTTCTATAGGGATGCATGATCCTTATTCGTATTTATTTGTTATCGTCATTCGTCGACTAGTGGAGCCACAAAGGAATGAAATAATGAAAAAATGAGAGAGGAGACAAAAGTGACTTAGGTACACAACGTGGGAAGATGCCCCCAAGACATCATCCACAACATTATGCTCCCAAGACATCACACACAATAATTGGAATAAGAGAGAGGAGAATAGAAGAATAGAGAAATAAATAGAAGAAGTGTCACAATAGAGGCAGTCTCCTTGTATCCTTAACCTTACAAGAGTATCAAGGGTCATCCAAGGAGACCTAGACAACATTTAACACAATACAGGGAAACAAAACACAACACTATCAACATATATATCTAGGAGGAGGCCACCCTTGAGAAAAACTAGAGTAGGTTCTACATCGAGTGTGACTAAAGGAGGGAGAAATACTTACCTGATTCAATGGGATATTTCCTGGTAGACAAACCTTGTCGATCATCTTAGGATATATCTTATTTAGTCTTGGACTTGTTGATATTGTGTTAACATTAAGTTTAGGATGATGATAAGCTTTGGTGGGCTTCAAAGAACAGTATCCAATACCAGCCAAGTAGTTAATTGTAGTAGCTTGTAAGGGTACTATGATTCCTTGTGGGTTTACACCACAACCATTACCTATGTAGTCACAATTTTTGTAAAGGATTTCAAATCCATGACTATAGAGAGACTCCATCTCTTAAGAAGAAGGTGGGGCCTCACAGGTATTGTATCTTGTAGTATATGTAAGAGTATTGTCTTTGTTTGCTACTAAAGAAACCTTAGTGGTGCAAGAGCACCTCAAGATATTGAGAATCTGGAGGATTCCTCATATTTTTTGTTGTGTCCAAATGTTATATTGTAAGGCCTTAGTGCCACGTTGAATCTTAGTTAGCTGAGTAATGGCATAATGCTAAGTTTGTCATTAACAGAATTGTAACCGAACTGTTATGGATGTAACCGATCGGTAGAGGTGGTTCACTTTCCACCATATGCAACTGCCAAGATGTAAGTCTTTAAATAGTTAGTCTCTATTCGTTAGGAAAAAACAGACAGAGAGAGAGGAAGAATAGATTTTGTGTACATTTCAGAGGAATAAAGAAATTTTGTGTTTTGGTTTAATTACAGGAATGTAGATTGGAGTCATTCCACTGGTTAAGATTTCTTTGAAATTAGTGGAATGACCTCCGTAGTGTTAGTTTGTTTTTTGTTCTGTAGGTTTTGTAGTTTCTGTGTTGTTCGGTTACAGAAGTTGTTGAGAAGGTTATCAGCTTAAGATTCATGTTTTGTCACTGAATATGCATTTTATGCATATACTGTTAAAGTATGTCGAAAACATTGTATGAGAAGATACATCTCGTGTGTATATCACTAAAGTATATCAGGTATACAATTCATGTGTATATTGCTAAAGTATATCGGATATACAATTCATGTGTATATCACTAAACAATATCGGGTATAGAATTCATGTGTATATTGCTAATGTATGTTGAAGAACATTTCCTATGTATATCGCAAATGTATCTAAGTACATTTTGTGTGTATCTCACATTTGTATATCACGGTTGTATTTGGTAAATGTGCATGTCGAATGATACAAGGAGTGACCGGTAGAAATGGTAGAGAGAACCAGCATAGCAAGTCAATTTATGTATATGCTAAGTCGAAGGGTCCTCAGAATAACTGATGCATCAGCGGAAGAAATTATGAAGTTGCCGACAGTATTAAGTCTGGGCGATGGAAGTCAAATGCACCGATAGTATATTATGGAAGAAAGAATGTATTTTGGTATTATTTGGACCTTGCGAAGGAGTTTTTAAAAGTTATTTGAGCATTATTCTATTTGTATTGTGGGTTGATGGGTATTTTCACCTTGTTTTAAGTGCTTCCCTATATGCTCTGCATCACTTAGGTTTCTTAGGTATTTCCAAAGATTGCTTGGATGAGATCAAGGCAACTTTTGATACTTTAGGATTAGGGTTATTAAATTTATATTCCCCCGTAAAGGAAGAAGTAAAATCTAATTGATGAAGGGGGTAAATCATAAAACACACAACAACAAAAATGGGAAATAGAAAATAGAATATTTCTTTATTGATTTGGACAATTTATTACATTACAGAAGCTCAATTACAATCAGAGGAATCAATCCTCCACAGGCTGCAACACACTACAGCTACACATCACCAGGCTCTAGAATCTTCTGCCTTCTGTAACCCCAAATCAGCTAGAGTTTTTGTTTTCCCACCTACTCTTGACTCTAACCTTTCCCTCTGAACTCTACTACTTCCCAAGGTTCCCAAAATAGTCATAAATAGCACTTTTGGTGGCCTCTAGCTAAATTTCAAAATTTGCAACTCCCTCAAAAAGTAGGTCAACTTCCAGGAAGCATAACTTTTGATCTAGGTGTCTGATTGATGAACCGTTTTAAGTGCCGAAAAGATTATGATGTGATCTATCACACTAGAAATTCATAAATAGATTTCCATCAACTTTTTAGGATGTTATGGGATGTTTTAGTGCCTCATATCTCATTTTAGAAATTTTTAGGGGCTTTTCGAAAAACAAAAACTTTAATATCTTTCAGCTCACAAATGATCTTTGCCTGATTCCATCATCAAAGGTCTTATATTTCAGTTATGAACTTTCTGTAACTTTTTGCTTCAATCCATGTCCAAATGCAAACTTTCCTAAAATGGCAGTTAAACTTTCCAAAACTGGCAGTTTGCTATTTTTAGCAGTTGGGAAAAAAACTGAAAGTCCTACATCATTATTCAGGAGATTATGGAAACAGAAACACTAATTATGGAAAGAAATGAAAACAACTGCAATGATTTTGAATTAACTTCTTTTTGGGTGATGCAAGATTGCCCTTACACCACTGGATGCTCCAGCATCAGACACCCATGGTAATTTGAGAAGTGACCCTGTCACATCTTAGGTCTTTGTTTGAGGAAAACCAAAATGATCAACCTCTTCCTTAGAAAAACAAGAAGAATCTTCAATAGGCCTTCCTTTCCATTTCACCAAATATTCTTCATATTGCCTGTTCCAAGTACTTCTTCCCACACGGCTATCCAAGATCTCTTCTATCTCCTCTGTTGAAGTAGATGCTGGAATACTCCACTATTCTTCTGTTGGTCCATCCTCTGTGCCACCTTCATGATATTATGTTAAATCAGCAATGTTGAACATAGGGGAAATATTGATCCCACTTGGCAACTCTACCTCATATGCATTTCCTAAATCATGCTTCTTTAGGATTCTGCATGGTCCAAATTTCTTCATTTTTAACTTATTGTATGTTCCAATTGGGAACCTTTCTTTTCTCAAGTGAACCATGACTTCATCTCCTACTTGGAACTCCTTATATCTCCTCTTCTGATCTTCCTTAAACTTGTAATGAATATTCATCTTATTAATGTGCTTTCTCACCTCTTCATGCAAATTCTTCAAATGTTCTACAAAGTCTTCAACTTCAGTACTTGTCTTTTCTCCTTTGTCCAACTTCCTTAACTCAGAAGCATTTCTTGGACTATTGTCATGTACAATCTAGAATTGTGATTTACTAGTACTCCTATTGATAAAACTATTGTAAGCAAATTCTACCTCTGGTAAAATCAAATCCCATCCTTTGGGCTTATCTCCTACTAAGCATTGTAGCAGGTTACCCAAACTCCTATTCACCACTTCCGTCTGTCCATCAATCAATGGATGGTATGCAAAACTGAATTTCAAATCTATCTTCAACTTCTTCCACAACATCCTCCAAAAATAACCAACAAACTTGGTATCTCGATCTGAAACTATTCTCTTTGGTAGACCGTGTAATCTCACCACCTCTCTAAAAAATAATTTAGCAATATGAACAACATCATTAGTCTTCTTGCAAGGAATAAAATGTGCCATCTTCAAGAATCTATCCACCACCAAAAAAATGGAATCATGTCCTCTCTGTGTCCTTGGTAAACCAAGAACCAAATCCATACTAATATCATCACATGGCTTCTCTGGTATAGGTAGTGGCTAATATAGACCTATATTCTGACTTGCTCCTTTCATCATCTAGCATACTCTGCAACTCTGTACAAATTTTCTCACATCCTGCTACAATGGTGGCCAATAATAATTTTCACCAACAATAGAAATGGTCTTATCTCGACCAAAGTGTCCAGCCAATCCTCCACTATGCTTCTTAATCAGGTTCTCTCTCATGGAACTCCTCAGAATGTACAACTAGCTTCCTTTAAACAACATGCCATATTGGATTATGAAATCCAGCCATTTTGTCCTATCCAAAGTAATAGGTTTCAGACAAGCTTTCCAAGCCTCTACAAAATCTAGATCTTCAAGATACAAACATTTGAGCTCATCGAACCCAACAACCCCTATCATCATTTCTGACAAGAAATTTTGCCTTCTGCTCAAGGCATCAGCAACTCTGTTGGACTTCCCACTCCTATGCTTCAAAACAAAAGTATAACTTTGCAAAAACTCAACCCATTTTAAGTGCCTCTGGTTCAACTTTCCTTGACTATTAAGATACTACAAAGTCTGATGATCAGTATATAAAACAAACTCTTTTGGCAACAAATAATGTCTCCATTTCTTTAAATCGTGAACTACTGTATAAAATTCCTGATCATAAACAGAATACTTTTTCTTGGCATCATTAAGCTTCTCACTAAAATAGGAAATGGGCTTACCTTCTTGACTCAAAATAGCTCCTATAGCACTACCACTAGCATCACAATCTACCTGAAATACCTTATTGAAATCTAGAAGTACCAAAATAGGTTACTCTGTGAATTTCTACTTCAATGTATCAAATATTTTGTTTGCTCCTTTAGTCCATCTAAACTCTTTTCTATCCCCTCTCATTGTCTCGGTTAGGGGTGAACAAATGCCTACTAAAATTCCTGATAAACTTTCTATAAAAACATGCCAAACCATGAAAAGATCTTAGCTTTGTAACACTCCTCGGTGTAGGTCATTCAATGATAGCCCTTACTTTTTCTAGGTCCATCTTAAGACCTTCCTCTAAGACAAAAAATCCCAGGTATACCAACTCCTTTGTAAAACTACATTTCTTCAAATTAATCAACTTCTCCTCCCTTATCTTCTCTAGAACTCTTCTGATATGCATTAGATTCTCATCCCAAGTCTTACTGAAAATCAACATATCATCCAAATAAACAATAACAAAACTTCCCAGAAATTCTTTCAGTGCCTTGTTCATGAGCCGCATGAATGTGCTTGGTGTGTTGGTTAGCCCAAATGGCATGACTAACCACTCATACAAACCCTCATTTGTCTTGAAGGTTGTCTTCCATTCATCTCCTCTAATTCAGATCTAGTGATACCCACTCTTCAGGTCAATCTCCGTGAAGTACTTGGCTCCACTCAAACAATCCATTATGTCATCCATTCTTGGTAGTGGAAATCTATACTTGATCATGATCTTATTTATGGCTCAAGAATCTATACACATTCTCCACTCTCCATCTTTCTTTGGTGCTAGTACTATAGGTACCACACATGGACTCAAGCTCTCTCTTATCAGTCCCTTAACAACTCGTGAACTTGTCTGTTCAACTCTTCATTCTCTGCTAGAGTCATTCTATGGGCTGCCTTATTTGGCAAACTGGCTCCTAGTATCAAATCCATTTGATGACTTATCTTCCTCACTGGTGATAAACCTTCTGGTACATTATTAGAGATAATGTCCTGAAATTCTTCCAACGTATCTAAAACTTCTGCTGGTTCATCTTCACATTTCTCTTGACTAATCTTAGGAATCAATTGAAACCAATGACGCTCATGCTTCATACCCTCCAAAATTTTCCTACCATCTACCAAGCAAATTCTGGCAATACTACATACGTTTTCTTCCACCTCCTTCAAGGGCTTCAACTTATGATGAACTCCATCCTTTGTTAGGGAATATGTGTTTGTACGGCCATCATGGACAGTGCTTCTATCATACTTCCACGGTCTCCCCAATAGCATATGACATGCATCCATCGATATGATATCACACAACACCTCATCATGGTAGTCCCCAATCTTGAACTTCACTAAACACTACTCATTGACCAAAGCTCTATGGTCCTTGTGCAACAATGCAATCCGATATGGATGTGGATTCTTTCTTCTTGTCAACCATCTCCTCTGAAACAAGATTTTTAGTACTTCCACTGTCAATAATAATATCACAACACTTACCTTCACATTTGCACCTTATGCGGAATAAACTCTTCAACTGATTGGGTTATTTCTCATCATTCAAGAAAGTTCTTCTAACAACTAAGGTTTCTCCCCTTTCAGCATCTTCAGAACGCTCAAATTGCGCATCTTCATCTACATTTGCAAATTGTAATTACCTTCAGGTCTTCTATTTGTCCTTCCTTGATGTTGTGGACACTCGTATGCTCAATGCCCTTCTTCTCCACATTGGAAACAGGTTCCTCTGAAACCTCCTCTTCTAGGTCCTTGCCCAGGTCGGCCCCTTCCTCTTAATCTTTTCTCACCATTGTTCTAGTCACGAGGGCGGTAGGCATTATCCCCTCTCTGATTTTGACTGGTGCCAACTTCTTCACTTTTCTTTTGATCTTCATTATGGCCTCCATAGGGTCTTCCACTAGTCCTTATGCCTTGACCTCTTCCCCTTTGCTTGCTATCAAATCTTTTATTTTGCTTCTCTTCCACCTTCAGGGAAAACTAGTCTGCATCTTCTATGGTGGTCATTCTGACCAGGCTTAGCTCCTCTTGAATACTTGGCCTCAACCCATTAATGTAATGGGCTACCTTCTCCTTGTTGGCCTCTGCATGGCCTATCCTAATAGTAATCTTATAAAACTCTACTGTATACTCCTTAACAGACTTGTTACCTTGCTTCAGTCCTTGCAGCTTCTTCAGCAACTCCATCTCATAGTCCAATGGAATGAACTACTTCTTCAATTTCTCCACCATCTAATCCCATCTGGTGATCTTTCATTTTCCTCTTATGTTCCTCTCTAATTGAACCTTCTTCCACCAAATACTAGTGTGGCCCTTCAACTTTGTTTTTGCAAACATGACCCTATCTAGGTCCTCCACATCTTCATACTTGAAATACTCCTCCATGTCATTGATCCAATCAATAGGCTATTCTGGATTCAAATCTCTCGAATATGTAGATACTTTGATCTTGGATCTCTTTCCGATCTTTGAAATGGCCCTCAACAACCTAACTTCTGTAGGATCTCCTACAGACTCTTGTTCTTCCTCAGATAGATTTTCTTTAGCTTCATCTTTGCTTTCTTCTCTTGTTCTCAGCTCAAACCCTCTTTGTAGCTCCTCTTGCAATGCATTGATTTGCCTTTGCAGGGCTCTAAAACCCTTTTCCATCAAAGCATTCCTCCCAATACAATTTCTTCATGGAGGCATCTTGATCTCCGCAGCAAACCCACAACCTTAGGTCCTGGTGTAAACTACCTCACGGTCGGCGATCTATCTACACAGTCAGGAACCCTTGCTCTAATACTACTTGATGAAGGGGTAAATCAAAAAACACACAACAAAAGAAATGGCACATAGAAAATAGAATATTTATTTATTGATTTGGACAACTTATTACATTACAAAAGCTCAATTACAATCAAAGGAATCAATCCTCCATAGGTTGTAACACACTATAGCTACACATCACCAAGCTCTAGTATCTTCTACCTTCTATAACCCCAAAGTAGCTAGGGTTTTTGTTTTCCCACATACTCTTGAATCTACACTTTCCCCTTAACTCTACTACTGCCCAGGGTTCCCAAAATAGTCATAAATAGCGCTTTTGGTGGCCTCTAGCTAAATTTTGAAATTTGCAACTCCCTCTAAAAGTAGGTCAACTTCCGGGAACCATAACTTTTGCTCCAGGTGTCTGATTGACAAACTGTTTTAAGCGCCGAAAAGGTCGTGATGTGAAATATCATGATGGAAATTTATAAATAGATTTCTGTCAACTTTTTGGGATGTTATGGGATGTTTTAGTGCCTCGTATCTCATTTCAAAAAAATTTAGGGGATTTTTGGAAAACAAAAACTTTAATATCTTTCATCTCAGAAATAATCTTTGCCTAATTCATTCACCAAAGGTCTTATATTTTAGTTATGAAGCTTCATGTAACCTTTTGCTTCAATCCATGCCCAAATGCAAACTTTCCTGAAATGGTAGTTAAACTTTCCAAAACTGGTAGTTTTCTATTTTTAGTAGTTTAGAAAAAAATTGAATGTCCTACATCATTATTCATGAGATTATGGAACAAGAAACACTAAATATGGAAAGAAATAAAAACTACTACAATGATTTTGAATTAACTTCTTTTTGGGTGATGTAAGATTGCCTTTACACCACTGGATGCTCCAGCATCAGACACCCAAGGTAATTTGAGAAGTGACCCTGTCACATCTCAAGTGTTTGTTTGAGGAAAACCCAAACGGTCAACCTCTACCTTAGACAACCAAGAAGAATCTTCAATAGGCCTTCCTTTCCATTTCACCAGATAGTCTTCATATTGCATGTTCTGAGTACTTCTTCCCACACGGCTATCTAATAGCTCTTCTATCTCTTCCGTTGAAGTAGATGCCAGAATACTCCACTATTCTTCTGTTGGTCCATCCTCTGTGCCACCTTCATGATATTCTATTAAATTAGCAATGTTGAACACAGGGGAAATATTGATCCCACTTGGTAGCTCTACCTCATATGCATTTCCTAAATCATGCTTCTTCAGGATTTTGTATGATCCAACTTTCTTCATTTTCAACTTATTATATGTTCCAATTGGGAACCTTTCTTTTCTCAAGTGAACCATGACTTCATATCCTACCTGAAACTCCTTATACCTCCTCTTCGGATCTACCTTAGACTTGTACTGAATATTCATCTTATTAATGTGCTTTCTCACATCTTCATACAAATTCTTTAGATGTTCTGCAAAGTCTTCGGCTTCAGCACTTGTCTTTTCTCCTTTGTCCAGCTTCCTTAACTCAAAAGCATTTCTTAGACTAGTGCCATATACAATCTAGAATGGTGATTTACCAGTACTCCTATTGACATAATTATTGTAAGCAAATTATTCCTGTGGTAAAATCAAATCCCATCCCTTGGGCTTATCTCCTATTAAGCATCATAGCAGGTTACCCAAACTCCTATTCACCACTTCCATCTATCCATCAGTCTATGGATGGTGTGTAGAACTAAACTTTAAATCTATCTTCAACTTCTTCCATAATGTCTTCCAGAAATAACCAACAAACTTGGTATCTCGATCTAAAACTATGTTCTTTGGTAGACCGTGTAATCTCACTGTCTCTCTGAAGAATAATTCAGCAATATGAACAGGATCATTAGTCTTCTTGCATGGAATGAAATGTGCCATCTTGGAGAATCTATCCACCACCACAAAAATATAATCATGTTCTCTCTATGTCCTTGGTAAACCAAGAACAAAATCCATACTAATATCATCCCATGGCTTCTCTGGTATAGGTAGTGGTTGATATAGACCTGTATTCTGACTTGCTCCTTTTGCCATCTGACATACTCTGCAACTCTGCACAAAGTTCCTCACATCCTATTGCAATTGTGGCCAATAATAATTTTCACCAACAATAGCAATGGTCTTATTTCAACCAAAGTGTCCGGCCAATCCTCCACTATCCTTCTCCTTAATCAGGTTCTCTCTCATTGAACTCCTACGAATCCACAACTAGCTTCCTTTAAATAATATGCCATATTGGATTATGAAATCCAACCATTTTATCCTGTCCAAAGTAACAGGTTCCAGACAAGCTTTCCAAGCATCTGCAAGATCTAGATCTTCATGATACAAACTTTTGAGCTCATCAAACCCAACTTCTATCTTCATTTCTATCAACAAATTTGTCCTTCTGCTCAAGGCATCTGCAACTCTGTTGGACTTCCCACTCTTGTGCTTCAAAACAAAAATATAACTCTACAAAAACTCAACCCATTTTAAGTGCCTCTAGTTCAACTTTCCTTGACTATTAAGATACTGAAAAGCCTGATGATCAGTATATAAAATAAACTCTTTTGGCAACAAATAATGTCTCCATTTCTTCAAAGTCTAAACTATTGCATAAATTCCTAATCATAAACAAAATACTTTTTCTTGGCATCATGCTTCTCACTAAAATAGGCAATGGGCTTACCTTATTGACTCAAAATAGCTCCTATAGCACTACCACTAGTATCACAATCTACCTAAAGTACCTTATTAAAATCTGGAAGTGCCAAAACAGGTTGCTCTGTGACATTCTGCTTCAATGTATCAAAGCTTTTGTCTACTCCTTTAGTCCATCTAAACTCTTTTCTATCCCCTCTCATTGTCTCAGTTAAGGGTGCACAAATGCTACTAAATGCCTGATAAACTTTCTCTTAAAACTTGCCAAACCATGAAGAGATCTTACCTTTGTAGCACTCCTCAGTGTAGGCCATTCAATGATAGCCCTTACTTTTTCTAGGTCCATCTTAAGACCTTCCTCTGAGACAACAAATCCCAGGTATACCAACTCCTTCTTTGCAAAACTACATCTCTTCAAATTAATCAACAACTTCTCCTCCCTTAGCTTCTCTAGAACTCTTCTGATATGCATCAGATGCTCATCCCAAGTCTTACTAAAAATTAAAATATCATCTAAATAAACAATAACAGAACTTCCCAAAAATTCTTTCAATACCTCATTCATGAGACATATGAATGTGCTTAGTGCATTGGTTAGCCCAAATGGCATGAGTAACAACTCATACAAACCCTCATTTGTCTTGAAGGTTGTCTTCCATTCATCTCCTTCTCTAATTTGGATATGGTGATACCCACTCTTCTTGTCAATCTTCGTGAAGTACTTGGCTCCACTCAAACAATCCATTATGTCATCCATTCTTGGCAATGGAAATTTGTACTTGATCGTGATCTTATTTTATGGCTCAAGAATCTGTACACATTCTTCACTCTCTATCTTTCTTTGGTGCTAGTACTGTAGGTACTGCACATGGACTCAAGCTCTCTCTTATCAGTTCCTTCCTTAACAACTTGTGAACTTGTTTGTTCAACTCTTCATTCTCTACTGGAGTCATTCTATAGGCTACCTTATTTGGCAAACTAGCTCCTGGTATCAAATTCATTTGATGACTTCTCTTCCTCACTGGTGGTAAACCTTCTGGTGCATTATCAGAGATAATGTCATGAAATTCTTCCAACATATCTGAAACTTCTGCTGGTTCATCTTCACATTTATCTTGACTAATCTTAGGAATCAATGCAAAGCAATGACGCTCATGCTTCATACCCTCCAAGAATTTCCTACCATCTACCAAGCAAATTCTAGGAATACTACATAACTTTTCTTCCACCTCCTTCAAGGGCTTCAATTTGTGATGAACTCCATCCTTTGTTAGGGAATATGTGTTTGCACGGCCATCATGGACATCGCTCTTATCATACTGGCACAACCTCCCCAACAACATATGACATGCATCAATCGATATGATATCACATAGCACCTCATCATGGTAGTCCCCAATCTTGAACTTCACTAAACACTGCTCATTGACCAAAGCTCTGTGGTCCTTCTGAAACCATACAATCTGATATGGATCTGGATGTTTTTTTCTTGTCAACTTCAACTTGTCAACCATCTCCTCTGAAACAAGATTGTCAATACTTCCACTGTCAATAATAATATCACAACACTTACCTTCACATTTGCACCTTGTGCGGAATAAACTCTTCCTCTAATTGGGTTCTTTCTCATCATTCAACAAAGTTCTTCTAACAACTAGGGTTTCTCCCCTTTCAGCATCTTCAGAATGCTCAAACTGAGCATCTTCATCTACATGTACAACTCGTGCATTACCTTCAGGTCTTCTGTTTGTCTTTCCTTGATGTTGCGGAAACTCATATGCTTGATGCTCTTCTTCTCCACATTGGAAACAAGTTCCTTTGAAACCTCCTCTTCTGGGTCCTTGCCCAAGTCGGCCCCTTCCTCTTCCTCTTTGATCACCATTGTTATAGTCATGAGGGTAGTAGGCATTATCCCCTCTTTGATTTCAATTGGTGCCAGCTTCTTCACTTTTCTTTTGATCTTCATTACAGCCTCCATAGGGTCTTCCACCAGTCCTTCTGCCTTGACCTCTTCCACTTTGCTTTCTATCGAATCTTTTATTTAGCTTCTCTTCCACCTTCAGTGAAAACTAGTATGCATCTTCTATGGTGGTCCTTCTAACTAGGCTTAGCTCCTCTTGAATACTTGGCCTCAACCCATTAATGTAATGGGCTACTTCTCCTTGTTGGCCTCTACATGGCTTGTACTAATAGTAATCTTATAAAACTCTTCTGTATACTCCTTAACAGACTTGTTACCTTGCTTCAGTCCTTGCATCTTTTTCAGCAACTCCATCTCATAGTCCATAGGAATGAAGTACTTCTTTAGTTTCTCCACCATCTGATCCCATCTGGTGATCTTTCCTTTTCCTCTTCTATTCCTCTCTAATTGAACCTCCTTCCACCAAATATTGGCGTGGCCCTTCAACTTTGTTTTTGCAAACTTGACCCGATCTGGGTCGTCCACATCTTCATACTTGAAATACTCCTCCATGGCATTAATCCAATTGATAAGTTGTTCCAGATTCAAATCTAAAGAATATGTAGAAACTTCGATCCTGGGTCTCTTTCCAATCTTTGAAATGGCCCTCAACAACCTAACTTCTACAGGATCTCCTGCAACTTCTTGTTCTTTCTCAGATATCTCTTCTTCAGCTTCATCTTCGCTTTCTTCTCTTGTTCTCAACTTAAACCCTCTTCATAGATCCTCTTGCAATGCATCAATTTGCCTTTGTAGGGCTCTAAAACCCTCTTCCATCAAAGAACTCCTCCCAATACAATTTCTTTGTGGAGGCATCTTGATCTCTGCAGCAAACCCACAACCTCAGGTCTTGGTGCAAACTGCCTCACGGTCGGTGATCTATTTACACACTCAGGAACCCTTGCTCTAATACCACTTGATGAAGGGGGTAAATCATAAAACACACAACAACAGAAATGGCACATAGAAAATAGAATATTTCTTTATTGATTTAGACAACTTATTACATTATAGAAGCTCAATTACAATCAGAGGATCAATCATCCATAGGCTACAACACACTACAGCTACACATCACCAGGCTCTAGAATCTTCTGCCTTCTGTAACCCCAAATTAGCTAGGGTTTCTATTTTCCCACCTACTCTTGACTCTACACTTTCCCCCTTAACTCTACTACTGGCTAGGGTTCCCAAAATAGTCATAAATAGCACTTTTGGCAACCTCTATTTAAATTTGGAAATTTGCAACTCCCTCCAAAAGTAGGTCAACTTTTGGGAAGCATAACTTTTAATCCGGGTGTCTGATTGACAAACTATTTTAGGCATTGGAAAGATCGCAATGTGAACTATAACACCAGAAATTTGTAAACGGATTTCCATCAACTTTTTAGGATGTTATGGGATGTTTTAGTGCCTCATATCTCATTTCAAAAAAAATCAGGGGATTTTCAGAAAACAAAAACTTTAATATCTTTCAACTCACAAATGATCTTTGCCTAATTCCTTTGGCAAAGGTCTTATATTTTAGTTATGAAGCTTTCTATAACTTTTTGCTTCAATCCATGCCCAAATGCAAACTTTCTTGAAATGGCAGTTAAACTTTCCAAAACTGGCAGTTTGCTATTTTTAGCAGTTTGGAAAAACTAAAAGTCCTACATCTTTATTTAGGATATTATGGAACAAGAAACACTAATTATGGAAAGAAATGAAAACAACTACAATAATTTTGAATTAACTTCTTGTTGGGTGATTCAAGATTTTTGTTACACCATGCATCACTATTGAACCCCAATCGTCACCAAAAAGTGCATTCGATGGTGATATTGAATCTTGCACAACATTATTTGCGGCAAGATGTATTGATGAATCAACTTTTAAGTTATTGAGAATCTTATGATTGACAACTTGTTTTTTTGCCTCAACTTGTAAACAACTTTCGAGATTCAATTTAGTTTTAATAGTGTGAAGTTTATTTTCATAAATAAACTTTATGGATCGATGAAGGGTAGATGGAACTGCCCCCATGGCATGAATCCATGGTCTACCAATAATCATATTATATGCAAGTGCACCAGGCATGATGTGGATAAGGGTAGATAATGTCATAGATCCAACCTTTATAGGTAAAGTTATGGTACCCAGGGATTGTCTACCAATGTTATCAAAGCCACGAATGTGAAGTTTATCTGGTTTGATTAAAAATGTATCAACCTTGATTTTGTGTATCAAATCAATGCCACAAACATTAAGAGCTAATCCATTGTCAATCATAACTCGCTTTATCAAATTTTTATTTATTATGACAAAGATTATGAGAGGATCATGTTGATTTTAAACTTCAATTGACGGTAATTCATGTTGTTGAAATAGAATATATGTTTTTGTCGCATGCATACAATCTAACAGAGCTTCTACATCATTAGGCTTAACAATGGGTGGTACAATCATCTTTTGTAAAGCTTCATGGAGAATTCTATGGTATGTAGGTGATGTTTGTATGAGGTCCTAGACAGAGATCTTAGTGGGAGTAGCACAAATCTGCTCAACAAGATCATAATCTTGACAAACTTTATGAGTAAGATGAGGTGGTTGAGGAAGCATAGGTTGAGAAGTTGGTAAAGTGATCAGAATGTTCGACTATTGTTTACTTTATTTATTATTTCATGTATTATGTGTGTGATCAACCACATTGTAATATGGTTTTTGCGACACATTTTGATACGCTTGATTTCCTTGAGTAATTTGTTTTACAAAATTGAGAATGTAACCCGGGGATCTAGGTGGTGTTGGAGCACCTTGAACCATAATCACCAATTTGAAGCTAGGAGGCACATTATGTACCCCATTCACAATGAGTTTAGGAACATTAGTACACCTATTCACTATCCCCTTAGTGCGTGGAATAAGTCTATTAGTGATGATTGAATTAACGTTGTTTTTTACATTGATTAGGTTCAACATCCATCCCCAAAGGAGTTAATGTGAGAGACCTTTCTTCATCCACCGATGCATCATCTCTTAAAGGGAGAGCATTGGAATGAAGGGAAGGTAAAGTGTTGTTAAGAGAATTGTTGATGATTGTATCTTTAGTGATGTCCAAGGGGTTTGAACATTCAACTAAAGGAGGAATAGGATGACTCATGGAATCATCATCATCACATATTTTAGATAGTAGATCCAAGATATTATCATGATTTATAGTAGTAGTAGAAGAATAACTTTCACAATCATCTTTCTCATGAGTATTCATGGAGATGAATTCGGTTAGATTTTGTAGTATTGAAGGATACTCACCCATGAGGGTTATGAATCTATAAAAATCAAGATCTTTAATTTATGCATGCAAAGATACCAAAGAGAAATGACTTGAAAATTCCATAATAAAATTTCTTGGAACAACAATGTACAATCAAATCTGTTCATTTAGCAATTACCACCAATATGAGAGACTTTTATACACCAAGACACTAGTTTGAGGAAACTGGGTTTTTGAAGCTTTTTGCAAAGATTAAAAACACACTAGTGGCACTACAAATGAAGTGATCAAGATGTTTAAAGTGCTACACAAAAGGCAATATAGACAACTTTTATGATTTCTTGCAAAGAAATATTAAAGAGATGTCAAATTTCTGATATTGAAATACACAATGTGTAATTACAAACATATGAATTTTCAAACCAAGATATGAAATGATGTAAAATTTTCAAATGCACAATGAAAATATTCTATAAATTAATGCTATATCTGAATTGAAAATGTTTATGATGGTAGAAAATTTTGAAACAAGATTTTGACTACAAACCCTAGATTTTGAATTTGTCTAGGTTTTCAAAAATGCAACTTGTCCAACAAAAACCCTAGCAAATGAGAGCTTCAAATGTGAGATACAACACCATGAGATGATTATCTACTATAATATGAATCATATCTAATATAAAAATTAGAGATTTAAATCTTTCTATGATGATATATCATATGCAATGAAACTATGCAAAACTATGCCTTTTGCAAGCCTAAAATGCTTGATTTTTTCACTTTTTCCAAGATCATGCAAGATTTTCAATTGGATATTGATAAATATGCAATGAAATCAACGCAAGATATGATTTGAAAAATCAGAAAGATGTAAATTCTTAAAGCTATGGGTTCACCAAAATTTTATGTATGAAAAAGAGAATGTTGAAGACTAGCATGCACACTAGATCATACCCTTTCCGCCAATAACATTCAAGGACAAAACTGAGCCAAATCACTACCACATGGAGGGGTATTTAGCTATAGATCTTGTACTCTTGTTTTCTATGGAAATATCAGATTTAATCAAGTCCTTTTTATCAAACCCTAGGTCAAATATGCACTAAACCCTAGTTGACGAAGATTGGAGTATAACGGACAAACAGAGATAGATACTGACAATCCAAAAGAAGCACAAAGATTAGTGAATAGAGGAGAACCTAATTCTAGAAATAGAGGTGTCAAAGGACAAATTTAGTGGCACCCAAGTCCTTGAAGTGAGAATTTTCTGAAGGTCTAAATTGAGAAAATGTTGTAAAAACTATCCTAAAGTTAGATCTGGACCCTGAAGTGGCAGGAGGACAATTTTGCAAGTACCCAAGTCTTGTACAGAGGAATATTCCTAAAATGTTGTCAGATCCTAAAGCCCTAATCCTTACTCAGTCTTCCTATGTCTTCACTTTTCTGAATCTCACACTTGTAACCTGCACACAAGAAGAAAAGGGGTTTGGAGGTTATGGTGTTTAGGGACTTGCCTTAGTCAAATCTCAGGATAGAATTTGAGCTTCCCAACATCATTGATAGATAAAGAGAGCATGCCCTTGCAGGGTAGAGGCTAAACAGAAATCAATGAGATGAAATCCAATGATGATGAACAACAATGATATCACCTATGTGATGAAACCCTTAGGAGGATGAATGCTCTTCAACTCATAAGGAGATATAGATGATAACTTCAAAACCTACAACAACACATAATATCAATACAAATCTACTCTAGAATCACAATGAATGATCATGCTTCAATATCATAAGTTAGCTATTTCCATCTAGGTTACAAATGAACTAAAAAACACACTTATATATGCTTTCTTGCTAACATTCATCAAATTAAACCAAAAGGGCCGACAAGGAGAAACCTTTTTAAAGGTCCTAGGCCAACCTACACTCAAATTAGACCCAACCAATTAGAAAGGACTTGGGTGCTAGCGCCCAAGTCTTTCACCCCCTTTCGGGTCTGGGGAAAGGTTAAGCATAGGGCCCATATTACCAATTTATCATAAAGTCAAGCAATTTTACATCGAGATGATTATTTTGCATGTATAATGTAATAAATGGGACCTATGAGCTAAAAAAGGAGGTAAAAAGGTAAGTGACCACTTTTTACTCCATAACAAGCATTTATCATTTTTCTTGAATTTTGTGTTGTTGACTTTTAGGCTAACCTTTATTTATTGTTTACTATTGCGCTAACCTCTCTTGTGTAGCATTTTGTTGGTCTAAGACATTTTTACCAAACTAATAATCTTTTTGTGGTGTAGCACATTTCTCCAAGGCTTGCTTTCTCACTAGTTTAGTTGCACACTTGCATGTTTAAGGTCAAAGAACTTGTTTTATTTTCTGTGTGTTTTCTTAGGTGTGTATTCTCTCCCATTGCACCAAAAGGTTATCTTGGGGATCAAAAATACTTTAGTCATTCACTTTTTTGTGTTATCGCAAGAAGCATAGGTGTGTATGCTCTATCCTAGCATTGAAAGGTGGTCTTGAACATCAAAAACACATAATCTTCTTTTTATTTCTTTTTAGTAGGAATTCCCTTGTATTTTATCACTGAAGGAGATGACTCAAATCCACATGTTGTGGCGGGGTATAGAATTGTTGTGATAATCAAAAGACTCACTTTAAGGGAGGGCTATAATGTTTGGCACAACCTTGTTATCCACTTCAGGGGACAAAGTGAAGTGGGAAGGGATTTGACCCCAACCACATGCTTAAATAGATGGAACTCCTATTCATAGACATTAGCATCCCATACCCTTGGGTATATTGAGGACATCTCATAGTACACATTGTTTTCCCTAGATAGGACCTTTAGTTGTATATGCTTGTAATGCACCAATTAGTGGTTAGTGCTATGGAGTTACTCATTGCATGACCTATAAATGAGATTGTAGGCCATGTATTCTCTCCTCTCGCACCATTGTGTGATCTTGAGGATAAAAATTGTTAGTGCCTCCTCATGGGCCCTACTTTCTATGCCTAGACAAGACATTAATGGTGGGTTTACAAGTTTATAAACTCCCACTTGATTAAAATAGGTGTGTTGGTGTGTTTGTAATGTCTTCTACTTGTGTGAAATTCATGAATTCCCTCAAACAATCCAAAACATTTTCAAACACCTTGAAAATCTAAAAACTCAAACGAGTCCAAAATCCAAAACCCTCTTGTAAACCAAAGGTTGAAATCGAAACCCATGAAGCAAAAAACTCACACCCCTGCCTTGTGTGGAACCCATCCATCCTCCAATCATAAGTCAAACCATAATCCCAACTCTAAAATCAAAAAATCCTAAACCAAAAATCAAACTATCTCCCACATTTACCTCATCCCCAAAACCATAGAATGAAGATCTAAAACCATAAACCCAAAAATCAAAATCCATCTCAAATTGGCCTTTCTTAAAGTCCAAATAAAACCAACCATAATGCCAAAACCTCATGCCTTAATCTAAATCCAACCAATAATCCACTTAATCTTCCAACAAATCTAATAAAATCATCCTCCTAGGTCTTGAACCTTAATCCCAATCCCACTGAACCCAAATCTGATTAATCATTGAGTGTCATTAACCTTGAGTAAATCCATCATCCAAATCAAATCACATTAATCATATAATCCAATCAACATCAAATCATCCAACAAGGTTTTACACCCTAATCCAACCCCAAACCTAATATTTCTTAAGGACTTATCTTACCTTAAGTATAGTGATCAATCCAATCCAATCCAAGGTCTTTGTGCCTAATCAAATCAACTCATCATCCAAATCAAAAAAAGTCTTGAACCTTAATCCCAATCAACATAAACCAGCATCCAACTATATTACAAATCAATCCACCCAAACTTAATCAACCAAATCAAATTTAACCAAAACTCAAACCCAATTTGATCAACCAATCACAAAATTAACTTGCAAATCATTTTCAAAATTAAAAGCATCATCCAAATCAAACCATCCTTCAGCCACAAATCTTCATCAAAACTAAAACCTAATCATTGCATCAAATTAAATCCATCATTTTCATGTCCCCCATCACTAGATCCCAAGCTAAGAAAAACATGGACCACAATAACAAGAACCCCTTTGGATCTAGTTTTAGCTATAAATCCTAAGTGGGGGCAACCTCCCCTCATGGATTCCTTGACAATGTGAGTGAACTTGGAAGTCTCCCTAACCAAAGTGAACAATCACCATGATTTAGAGAATTCTTAAATTTTGAACAAACCCATGCTTGGATGGATCAATTTTTCTAGGTTGATAAGGATGCCTTCCTCCTACATCTCCTTGAAGAGGGAGAAAAGACTCCTCCTGGTTATGACCTTAACAATCTTGTTCACACCAATAATGTTGAGCCATCCAAAAGTGACTTTGTAAATCCTTGGAGTTACCAACCCAAACCACCAATCCAAGATCCTACCAACTATCACATTGATCAAGAAACAAGCAGTAGTGTGCAACCACCTCCTCCTTCTCAAATCATAGATCATCTTCTAATCCACCACAACATGATCAATCTCTTCCACCCAATCTCAAATGTCAATGGAACATGTACTACCCCAACCAAGAAAATCCACCATCAACTTATAACCAATACCCCCATCAAAATCAAACCACATAAAACCCTCCAAGAATTAAAATCCCATCTAGAATGTCCAACCAATACGTTCCTACCCTCTCAAACCCGCAACAATCACTTCCACCCCAATCAAATCTTATTCAATGACATCTACCTCTATCCATTCCACCACAAACAATTCTAACCCAATCCACAATCCAATCATATCAATCAAACCCATATCAATCCATCTAAACACATCAAACAACTCATATCAAGCCATGACAACATTGTTGAATTCACATCAACCACCATATGAACACAAATTCACATGTTTAACAAATCCCCTTCAACACACTTTCCAACAACCTTTTTCTATTGGCTCCATTCCATATCATGCAACCCCTCTACCTCTTGGTACTCTCTTTGACCAAGAGTGATAGGAGATGAAGAATTCTCTTAAGGGGTTACAAAGTGGGCTATCTAACCAATGATAATATGAATTTGAGGAACTTTGACCCTACCCCTTCGACCAATCCATCACCATGATACCATTTCCTCATTTCAAGATACCTAAATTTGATAAATATAAAGGAAAGGGTGACCCTTGCAAGCATGCCAAGAGTTTGTCATTTTTTGCTAAGAAGTCTCTTATAATGGCATGTACTTACTGCGACTCTTACCTCAAAGTTTGGGAGGACAAGCCTTGGAGTGGTTTCTACACCTCCCCCAAGGATCCATTACCACTTTTGCTAACCTAATGGAGAAGTTTGTTATGCACTTTTCCTATAATGTCAAACACAACTTAACCATTCTTGACCTTTTCAATGCTAATAAATGTAATGGGGCGAGTTTCTCTGCCTTCTTATGACATTGGGGGAGCCTCACAAGTCATTTTCCTTAGAGAATTCTTGAAAGGCAACTTGTATATATCTTCATCATAAATCTCAATCGAGAAATGACCTTCCATCTACAGGTCCATTAAATCTCCACATTTGATGAAATTATTGAAAAATGGGTCCACATTGAAAAATCCCTCATCACAAAAGGTTTAGTCAAAAGCTTCACTAAAGACAACACTTAACAAAATGACAAACTAAAATTTTGGGATAAAAATAAGAATGTCATTGTTGATGGGGTCACCGATGCCAAGTATGTCTAAAACACTCAACCATCCCAAGAATCCAAAAATGTCCAAAATGTCAAAAACCTACCAATGTATCCATCTCTCCTAGATAATCAAAACAAAGTAATCCTAAACGCTAATACACTCTTTGGGGGAACCTTTGGAGGTTGTATTCCAAAAATTGGTGCAAGATAACATGGTCAAATTTCCTCTCACCAAACCTTTCAATGTTTCTAAACCAAAACTTGTGTGGTTTAAAGAACATGAATATTGTGATTATCACCACATCAAAGGTCACACTACAAATAAGTACATGAAGCTTAAAAACTACATCCAAAACCTCATTGACCAAGGTGAAATTGAGATTGAAGGAGACACATCTTCTTCTCCAAATACATAAATGGGAATCCTTCAGAACCCTTTTCTAAGGCATGACTAGCCCAAAGCCTCCAAATATAACCAAGGTCAAAACAATCATACCCATAATATCCATTCTAACAAAGTGTCATCCTCATATGATGTCATCATTGGCCACATTGGCCAAACTCACACGTGAGTTACAACCATAAAAATTAAACCCTCCAACTATGCCATCACCACATGGTGTGGTCAGGTCACCATTCAAGGGATCTCCTCATCAACTCTAACCAACCAAAACAATCTCCTTAAACATCTTGAGAAAACTCTAGTATGAATATCCATCTTGGAGCTACTCAAAACATCTAATGTTCACAGAGAGATATTAGAATATTCTCTACAAGAGTTGATGGCCCCTAACAATATTGACCCTGACCAATTCCAAGCCCTCGTGGGCCAATGTTAGAGTTGGCTATGATTGGAGCCACCCAGGATCTAGGACTTCATGAAAGCATAAGAGAGATCAAATGAGAGAATAATTCTATTCTATCAATGAATGCAAAAGATTGTTGTTATTACAATGTACATAATATGCCTTGCTTATAAAGGCAAGGTGAGAGCTAGAAAGGTGGAGTGGAAAGTGGAGATATTCCTACAACACGTGTCAATTAGAGGATAATAACTAATTGCACATGTGGAGGATAAGACAACTCACTCCAACTATCAACAACTCAACACACAACTAGACTCAACTAGACATCTAGTAGACTCACTAAGTCAACTTAACATGTGTGAATTATGTGTGATGTGTGAATATTATTTAACTAGTAAATAGTTAAATAAGATGAATTATCCACACAAGGGTAAACCGGTTAGGTGATAACCCTGTTCACACCAACACCCCCCCTTAAGTGCAACTTAGGGAGTAGTTGACTAAAGCAAGATGGAATGATGGATGGGTCCTGATACTAGGCCATGTTAGGTACCCATGTACAACAAATCTCAAGTGGAGAAAAGGAGAAAACCTCATGGGACAAAACTCCTCTCCAAAAGTGAGAATGCATGAACCAATGAAAGTGAAAGAAGTGATAGAAGGAGGACTCAACATGACCCCCCAAGGACAAATTCTATCACATATATACAATCAAATACCCATAGGAGAGCAAATGTGAGACTATAGGTCCCCCCACAATGAAGTAGCTCATGTGCCAATGGTGAATGCCTGAAGATGAACACTAGAAAGTGTCATGTACCTACAAATAACATTTCTCCCCTTAGGAAGAAACAAATCAAAGGCTGATGTTGAAGAAATTCCATCTCAAGGTATGAGGGAAAAAGCCTCGTGATGGATGCCTCTAAAGACTGCTTAAGTGTCCACATGTCAGAATCAAAGAATGCCATAAAGTAATGAGGTGTGACCAATCCAAAATCCTAGGTAGACTCATGAAGAACAACCTCCAAAGATGTAGAAGATGGGATAACATTTATGTTGTAACTATCATCAAAGAGGAGAGATACCCCCTCAAGTGTGTCCTCCAAATCTGCAATATGAGACTCACAAAACAAGTCTGATACACCTACCAAGAAAGTATCCCACAAAGCTGTGTCTGAAAGACTAGAATGATCTTGCTCAACTCAAGTAGATGAAACCATGTTGATGTTAATCTCTGAAGAAGTAGAAGGATGAGGTGATCAAAGCTCAGCACTAGTCTCGTGAACCAAAGTGGGTGAAAGAACACCAAGGTTTAATTGACCAAACTTCTCCTCAGAAACATGATTCACACTTGATGCATGAGTGTGAATATCAATCAATGGATCTACATCATCAGAAGAAACAAAATGGGAGAAAGTATACCAACAAGATGCATGATCAGCCATCCCAATAGCAATGATATCTCTGCTCTCCAAGTCTCGTATGACCACTGAATCAGGAGTGAACTCAATTGTCTTCCCTGCACCACAATGAGTAATCTGGTAGATGGAAAGGAGATTGGATGTCAAAGAAGGTACACACAACACATTGTTGAATGTACACTGACCAACATCACTAGTTCCTTTACCAATTGCATGCATGTATGTATTGCTACCCATCAAAATAGGTGGTGAAGTACATGACTCAAATGAAGAGAACATCCCTTGTGAAGATGCCATATAATGAGAAGCTCCAGAATCAAGAAGCCATCTCTCTGACTGAAGACTTGTAGAAGAAAAGAGTGCTTTCCCTTTTTCTTTGATTGTCCCATTGGCAATGCTTGATGTCCCTGTATGTGTAGATGATGATGGTGTCAAAGAAGAGGATGTACTAGGTGATGATGATGGCATTTTGATATTGTGCTTTTGAATAATGTGAGTCAACTCATCAATTTTCTTCTCATAACACTTATGCTCATCATGTCCTAGTTTCTTGTAATATGCACACTTTGGTCTCTCCTTCTTAGATGATTCCTCCTTGGGAGAGGATGAGGACTTAGGTGATTTGGTTGACTCCTTTGCTTGCTCATTATTCTTGAGATCCTTATTTTTCTATTTCTTTCCTTTGCTAGTTGAAGCCTTTTGATCCTTTGTACCTTGATTAGCAAGAAGTGCTTGAGGTATAGGATACTTCAAAGTGCCCATGTGTACTAACTTAGCTTGCTCCCTTGTGAGTGATGTAGCAAACTCATCAAGTGAAGGCATTGTGAAAGATTTCCCAAGTGCATCCATAGTAGCATAAAAGGTTGAAACAAAAACTGAATAGTCAGGACCAAGCTTAGCAAGGATTGAATGAATCAATTGAGTGTCCTCTTTCTAAATTCCACATTGTTTGAGCTGTAATAGAAGTGACTTTAGTTTTGTGAAGAAGTTTTGGATTCTTACAAAATTGGTTGGATTCAAACCAATTAGTTCAATCTCCAATTTGAAACCTCTCATAGTATCTTGTTTACCAAAGAGATTCTCTAAGGTTGTCCACACTTCATTAGGTGTTTTACAAGATTCAATATGAAAAAGAAGATCAAGAGAGATAGACAAATATAGTGTTCCATAGGCTTGATCACATCTATTGTACCACTTTCTCTTTTCTGTAGATTCTATTGGTTCAATTTTTGTACCCATTGTTACTCTATGAATTTTCAAACTTCTTAAATGAATCTCCATTTTAGTTTTCCACTCATGATAGTTATATGGTGTGAGTAGAGAAAGTTTGTGTGAATCCATGATGCAAGAGTACAAAAAAAAAAATACAAGACACCCCCTATTACTCAATCAAAGAGATCACCCCCAAAAAAAAGAATGATTGTGGCACTTTATACTTAGTGCGATTTACAATTATCCTCAAGGGACCAAAAATGGGAAAGCATGAAAATCTCTTAAAACTAAGATTCAAAGGAGATTACAATTGCTCACAATGATTAACCACAACAAATAGATCCCTTCAAAACAAGTTTCACTTCCTCAAGTGTCAAAATGTCCAAGTTATCACTCAAAAGCCAAAAAATTGACAAATGAAATAAAATGAACTTGGAGCTGAATCTGAGAAAAGTGCATGGATGGATTTGAGGATCTCCTGAATACCTTTCCGATGCCACAAGAATCGCGAAAATCAGAGATTGTGGTAGAAAGTTGTGAGCTTAGAAGCGAAAAACAAAGATCTGTCTTCAAACTACTGAGCAGTCACCTGCAATAGAATTTTAGAAAACTACTAACACCACTGTGAAGTGCTCTCTGTCAGTGTTCCAACAATATCTTGTGTACCTGATTTTGCCTTCGTGGGAAAAAGTTATGCAAAAAGAAAAAAAACCCCTTTTAGGACTTTGAGGGGCAAAAATGGCCCCCTGTGCTGATGTCAATAGAATATTCTCAGAATATTCCTTTTTGCCAGAACAAATGCCCCCCTCCTGGAAAGGAAAAAAAGTCTAAAAACTACCTATTTGATTGAAAAACCACATTTGGTTCAGTAAACCACTGAACTGAATGCAAAAACATTGTGCAGCTGCGAAAACTGCCTTCGAAAAACCACTTTTTAATGTTGAAACAACTGTTTGTGCGGTCAAAACCGCTTTCGAGGAGTTGAAAGAGGTTTAGAGGGTGGATTTGATTTACTGTCGAGCAGTGTTGCTAGATGACTCTTATCTCTGTGAGTTGTGGCGATTTCGGCAAGTACTGATGAAAGCCACCACTGATGTGAAGCAATCAGTTTAGAAATTTTCTGACATGAATTTCTTTACGGCCTATGATGATGGCGTATGACCGCCATTGAAGATTCAAAGATCTGCTGTCATGAACACCACTGAGTGAAGATGCTAATAGGAATTTCTAATGATTCTTGAAATTTTCCATTGGGAACTAAGAAAAAATGTCGATCACATTGATGCAAGGGCCGTCAGATTAAGTGTTTGGTCGTTGATGATATAGAAACTATCGAATATTATGAATGGTTGCCACGGTTTTTATGTATGAAGATCGCCCGATGTTTATTACAGGTGATGGAGATTTGGATGCCGACGATGTAGATTTTTGTTGAAGATCCACTAAAGTATGAAGATCGCTGACAAAAACTATGAAGAAATGTCAAGTTCTAACGTCAGTGGAAGGTTTTTCACAGGCCATCGAAATGATGAAAAGACCACCGAAAATGTTTTAAGTGGTTGCCGAAGCAGAGACCGCTGAGTGAAGGGTGGGGACCCACACCACATGTGGTGCCCCACGATTACCCTGCAGACCGCAGGTGGTACCCTGTGACAGGGTACGATATACCCTGTACTGAATCGGCAGAATCTACAAAAATTTTAATTAACCCACAGAAAAGAAACCTTTACATAGCAAACAAATGTTTTACCCGGTGGAATTTTGAATGATCCGATTTGACCGACCAATATAATGCCTACGTAAGCAAGAGTCTAAGAATATGCCACTGTGATAGGAATATTCCCTACGATAAATCTATATGGCTGATGGCAGAGGCAAAAAAAATTGTCTTTTGCTGCAATTTTGTCCAATTTGGATGATTTTACAGTTGATCCTTACTGATTTGGCTACTCTACATGTAATGGCGATGTCCAATTTGGGCCAAACTACTCCAAAATTTCTGGTACCTCCCAGATCACGCCAAAGAGCCCCAAATTGAAAACCTCACCAATTTTGCCTCTGATGTCTGATTTGGACAAAACAAAAGGTGATCTTGACTATTTTGGCTGCTCTAAACGCAATGGTGAAGTCTGATTTGCCACAACATGCACCAAAATGTACCTGCAATACAAGAGCAAGAAGGAGAAACCCTCACAAAACTGATATTTCTATCAAGTTTTTATGATTCTCTAGGTCATCATTTGATGCAAGAGAAGAGCATACTCAACTATCAAGATCCACCAAGAATTGCACTCAAGATCTCTCAAAAAATGACTAACACAAAGTGATTTTTCCTAGAGCGCTGATAGCATGTTAGAGTTGGCTATGATTGGAGCCACCTAGGATCTAGGACTTCATGAAAGCACAAGAGAGATCAAATGAGAGAATAATGCTATTCTATCAATGAATGCAAAAGATTGTTATCATTACAATGTACATGATATGCCTTGCTTATAAAGGCAAGGTGAGAGCTAGAAAGGTGGAGTGGAAAGTGGAGATATTCCTACAACACTTGTCAATTAGAGGATGATAACTAATTGCACATGTGGAGGATAAGACAACTCACTCCAACTATCAACAACTCAACACACAACTAGACTCAACTAGACATCTAGACTCACTAAGTCAACTTAACATGTGTGAATTATGTGTGAATATTATTTAACTAGTAAATAGTTAAATAAGATGAATTATCCACACAATAGTAAACTGGTTAGGTGATAACCCTATTCACATCAACAGCCAATTGTCTTCTTCATACTCACATTTAGCCTAAATTACATGTCATCACTTAACCCTTCTCATAATCACCCCCTTCATATAGAAGTCTTCATTTCAAAGCATAAAATCAAGAGAGTGCTTTTCGATAATGGGTATGAATTAAATCTATGCACCTTGAGATTGGTGAAATAATTAGAGTACTCTATAGATGACCTAGAATTCTATGTTATCATAATCAAAGCATATGACAATGTTGAGAGGAAATTAAAAGGAACCATTTTACTACCTATCCAAGTGGGCCCTATAATGTAAAGAACCATGTGCCATGTGGTTGATCTTGAACTTCCTTAAAATATTTTCCTTGGTCACGCATGGATCCATGCCATGCAGGTCATCCCATCCACTTACCATCAATGCCTTAAATTTCCCCACAATGGCATGGAAGTCACTGTTCCTACCGACTCTCATCCCTTAAAATATTGTAAAATTTTGGAATGACCCTATCACAAAGCCCATCATTGTCCAAGCACTAACATTGCTACCTATGATAAAGCTAAAGCATCCACCTCCTATGTTGATCTTGATAACCTTGCATCCACTTCTTCTACTCAACCTTCCAAATCTTCTAAGGTCAAGATCCTTAGCATCAGATATGGAGAATATGGATTGCATGGTACCTTTCATGTTGGAAATTTACCTCTATATCCATGATCCCATGGTTTCCCAGAACCCCAATCAAGAACTTTAGAAACTCTTGGTTAAACAAGAACTTTAAAAACTCTTAGAGGTTTACACCCTATCAACTACCCAAATGGATCTCTAATATAGTCCCTATCAGCAAAAAACTAAAAGGAATCCAAGTCTACATAGATTTATGAGATCTTAACAAGGATTACCTAAAAGATGACATTCCTCTACCTAACATTGACATGATCATTGATTGTATGGTAGCTCATGAAATGCTATCCCTCATGAACATCTTTTCTAGTTATAATTAGATTTAGATTTCCCCTAAAGATCAACATAAACCACTCCTTGGGGAACCTTCTACTATTAAGTCATTCCTTTTAATTTGAAAAATATAGGGGCTACATATCATAGAGCTATGACTACGATTTTCCATGACATAATGGAAGATTATGTGGATGACCTCCTGACAAGTCTAAAACAAGAGAAGAACACCCACACATCCTTGAACACATCTTTAACTAATTATAGGAATACAAAGTCCATCTTAATTCAAAAGAGTGTATCTTTAGTGTCACATTAGGAAAACTCCTTTGTTTCATTATATCCTGTAACATTGGAAAATGTCCCCTTGGGGGCTTTTCCCTCATAAGGTTTAGCTCCCGGGTCTTTTGCATGCATTTAGGACATCTTACTTCATAATTTGGCATTTAGATAGAATGAGCCCTAGGTAACATGACAAATGGGACCTAGCAGGACCCCTTGAGCTTTATCCTGCCTAAAATAGGGGGAGAGGACTTGGGCGCCTGCGCCCTAGTCCTTCCCTATTTTGGGGTAGCCCCAATTTTTGGGTGTCGGTTTATGATCGTTATTTGGGTCCTTTGCCGACACGGTAAGTTTGAATTACGAAAATCTTGGTGGGAGTGTTTGTAGTTGCATATAAAAGCATGCTTAGGTATTCATTTAGAAACTAGATAATCATTGTGAACTTTAGGCATTCATCATGGAATGAAGTGCATCTTCCTCCCATGATATCTTCACTACAAGGTGACATTATATTGTGTTTTCATCATCATTTCCTTTGGTTTTTTCCTCTACCTCACAAGGGCACGCACTCTCTATCTAACAACGATGTTCAGAGACTTAAGTGTCCTCCAAGGCTTGACTGATGCAAGCCTCTAAACACCAAAACCCCCTCCCAAAGTTTTCATGGTTGCAGGTTACAGATTATAGAACTGGAAAAAGTGGAGTTGCAGGAAGGCATCTTGAAGTGTTAGAATTGCAGAACAGAAGAAAAAGTAGCACCCTAGACTTGGGCACCCACTCATTAGTCCCCCAACTTCTATGACGGGAAAATCTCTGGAACAATGGGAAAGAGTTACAGACTGAATTTCTAGATCCAGACAAAAATTAGGGCATTGGACTTGGGCACCCGCTCTTTTGTCCCTGACTTTTCTGCCTCGAAACCCCGAAAATAGGTACTTTGTGATTTGGTATTTTACTTCTGTCTGCAAGAGCTTTTTCTATAATTTTTTTGATTACAGTCGTATTTATGAAATTAGGGTTTCAATGGTTAATTGAGCATAAGAGAAGGAAAATTGATAATTAAATTCCCTAATCCAAGTTTCCCTACATCTCACGGTGACCTAGCGTATGATAGTGAATTGCCACTCAACCCTAGATCCTTGAATGTAAAGGGTGAAAGGAGGATTCAAATAAACACTAAAACATTAAACAATCCAAATTTTACCCTAAACATATCCAAATGAGGGATAGATGTGGATCCTACCAAATTTGTAGCTATCACAAAATGCCACCACCTAGATACCTAAAACAACCTCACAATTTTTAGGGGAAACTTTAGGCTATTAGATGATTCTTTGCATACCCTATAGACAAGTGTCATCCATTCTCCCATGTACTAAAAATAATACTACTTTTTAGTGGAATGAATCATACCAACAATCCTTTGAAAATATAAAAGAATACCTAGCATCACCTCCGATACTCATGGTGCTATTGCAAACAAGCCCTTGCTTTTATACATCTTAGCTACACCAGTTGCCTTAGGGGTACTCCTAGTACAATATGATGATTTGAGCCATGAAAGAGAAATATACTACATCAACAAAAAATTAGTGGGTTATGAACTTAATTAAATAGCTATGGAGTGAGCATGTTTGGCCATTGTCTTTGCCTAGATAAAGTTTTTCCACTACATGCTTAGTCATTAAACTAAGCTCATCTCAAAAATTGATCTTCTTAAGTATCTACTATCATGGGCTTCCCTAATAGGTTGTATGGCTAAGTGGGTCATGATAATAAGTGAATTAGACATTGAATATGTGGAATACAATGTAGTCAAAGGATAGGTCATGGCAGATCAATTGACCAAAGCACCCCTCATTAACACTCATCCACTGGTTGTTGATTTCATTGATGAGCACATCTTCACTGTTGATGAACTCCCTATTTGGAAGTTGTACCTTGATGGTTATTTCACTAGCCATGGTGTTGGGGTAGGAATCTTATTTATCACACCTCAAGGAGATCTTATACCTAAGGCTTTCTGACTTGATTTCCCATGTACAAATAATATTACAGAATATGAGGCCTTGCTTGATGAGGAAAAATCTAGCCCCATTATATGTTTTACAAAGTACCCTTTCCCCCCTTTCTCTACCCATTTATTCATGTTAATTATGTTTATTTGAGAAATTATTTATTATTAGGGCTAGAATAGATTGCATATGTGTGTTTTATTTATTATTGATTAATCAAGGTAAAACACTAACAAATTATATACAAAAGATGTATTTTTTGTTCTAAGAGGATACCTTGGCCACTTTTTGGAGAAACATGCTTGACCTCAAGAAAGACTCAAGTGACACTATGTACTCTAGAGACCTCTTCACTAACTTTGGAGACATCAAGGTCTGGAGAAAGTGGAGGCAGTTGTATGCATTACAAAGAACACAAGGGAATTAGGGCCAACAGACTATGGAGGAGACAACACTAGGATCGACAATGGAATCTGAAATGATACATCCTTAGCCACCAAAGGTCCATTTCATTCATGCCAAAGAGTCCTTCCACATAGAATAAAAACTAATCACTTCAATTCATTAAGTGCAAATGAAGCCTTCACAAATTGGAGACTTTTGTTAGGAGTCACTGTCATAAACATTTTCTTAAATTATGCTCAAAAACATACTTTGCATTAGTTTCTAAGAGACTTATTTATCTCTTTTTTGTTAAGACTCCTTATAAAACTTAAATAACACATGCATGTGTAGTATGTAGCTATATACTAGGAATATTTCATAAATTTGATGTTAAGTAGTGATAGTTAGAAATTATTAGAGTTTGTTTCTATTATTATCTTTCATCTTTGTAGGCAAAAAGACATGTTCTATTCCATCTTTTCTAATTGAATATGAGTTATAGACTTGAGTAATACTATCTTAAATTAATGTAATTCTATGTTTTTTTTTGTAATCTTTGAATTAAGAATAGTTATTTGAGAATAGTCTAATCCATTCAAAGAGCTAACCACTCATTGGAGAAGGCAAAATTATGTTCTATAGATAAGTATTTGAGGATTTATTTTCATAAATACATGGAGTGAGCTTTTTTTTCATTATATAGTGTTAAACTATAGGCTTAATGTGATCATTATCATTGTGTTGTTCTTGCATATGAAATTTGTGCATCTTTAGTTATATCAAAAAGGAAACTCTATAAAAATACAAAAAGTGTTAAAGATTTCTTTTCATGTATTATTTATATTACAAAAAATGCCAAAAGATATTTGTAATTAGTAGAAATCTCATTATTATTATTCAACAATTAGAATGTACTTTTTAGTATCTTTTACTTTGGAAAACATAAGCATCTTTCAATTCTATAGTTAACCTTTTCAATTTAGTTTCAACATTTCAGTTCTGTAGTTAACTTTTTAAATTCTAGTTGAGTAGAGTAATGTGTGTATTTGCTTTTAAAATAGAGTAGATATACTTCTAGGGAAAGACTCCAAATCACCCTATTGCAAATAGCCTTCAGACACCCCCTAGATTGACAAAGTAATTATCTACTAAAGTATGAGGTTCAACGATGCATCAACACTTTTTGGTACCATTGTCAGGGACTTCACATAGGTGTCACTAAGGTCAAGATTAGGTAGTCCTAGCTAGTAACCTTTGGTGTAAAAAGTTCTTTTACCTATATGGTTAGAAAAAGAGATCCACATGGTAGGTTTATAACCAAAAACCCCCAACACCAAGAAGTAACAATTGAACATTAGGGGAAAGAAGTTTTAGTAAAAGAACCTTGTAATCAACTTTTTGAACAAGAGAAACCCAAAAATCCTTATCAAGCCCTAGGAAATGAGTAGCTAAGAGAAAATATTCCAATAGAAAACATGGAGAACCATAACAAATGTAAAGAGATAAGGGTGGAGAGAACATTCGCCTACCCAATTAACTCGAATCCTGATGAAGACACCCCCATGAAAACCATTTCTCTATCTATCCTATCTACCTTTTGGGGTATAGTCATAGAGGATTCAAATCAATTACTATTTGAATTTAAAGTCCTCTATATAACTTATGACTACAAGTCGGATAACCAAAAAGTGAAGCTGTTTCCTTCAACCTTGAAAGAATTAGCAATACAATGGTTCATAGGGCTATTTGTTGGGTCCATTAATTCATGGGAGGAGATGGAAACTATGTTTTTGCACAAATATCAAGACTATTGTTGGGCAAGGGATAGAAATGAGGAACTCTCCTACTTGAAATAGAAAGAGGATGAAAGCTTGAAAGATTACTTAGATTGATTCCTCTTTGTTTTAAGGCATTGTGGTGATGTGTTGAACCCTAAACTAGTTAAAACAATATTTTTGTGAGGATTGCAGGAAGAACCTCAATGTTCCATTGACCTTATGGGAAAAGGGGATGTTATCAAGCCAAGCCTCCAAGACATTTCAGAACTATACAAAATTGACTTACAAACACAAGGGAGAATTAGGAAGTCCAACATGGTAAAAGGGAAAAATGAATATGACAACTTATGGAAGAGCTTTCTAACTTGAAAATTGATATCTTAGTCCAACTAAACACCACGTTAGATGGAATGCAAACTAAAAATAAAAACACTAAAACCCTTTCTATCTATTGTCCTAGGTTATGAAATAAGCATCTCCTAAGAGAATGTCCCATGCACAAGATAGGCATTTGTCAGGTTTGTGATAAGAGCCATCCCACAGACTAGTGAAAATTTTTACAAGCCATTAAAATTTTGAATAAAAATGCCCAATTGGTCAAAGAGGAGATAAATTACATGGGAGAGCTTTAGGGTGGAAATTTTCCTTATAACCCTAAACCAACCCTTGGTCAGCACCATATCCCAATCACAAAATGTCATTACAATAGAGACCCTATTTGTGGGGACCCTATGTGAGGCCTACCTTTTCATTCCCTTATATTTGACTACCTTATTTTACTGTTGGTGATATATACTAGACTTGTGGGACTGTTGATACCGATTTGCAAGATTGTTAGACTTTATGTTTTATGTGGATTTATTATGTTTAGCATGTTTATGATGTGGTTACACCTTGATATTGATTCACTGATGATGTTAGACCTATGATGTACATTATGATGCTATTGGGATACTATTCATGTGATTTTAGTTACAAACTTACTATGAGATTTTATCTTGTGATGGATGTTTGAAATGCAAAATTTAGATTTGATTATGATGTGATTCGTTGATGTTTATATGATTTTGTGATGATGTGAGTGCATGTTTCACTTTGCTTCTGCTATTATATACATGCGGGATTAACATTTCATTTGAGTGCATATGTGTTTCTAACGAAGCCATGGATACTCAGAGATCATCCCACACACTGTGTTGTTTTCCCATGTGAAGCCAATCTAGTTCCAAGAGGAACCAAGATCAACTATGTTTGCATGATGAATTTTTGTAATGTTGTTGCATGGTGTTAGTTGGGTTATGTCTACCCTTCTTTTATTTGATTTCTAATTGGTGTTGTAAGTTGTAATGTCATTTGAATTTCATTTTTGAGTTTTAATTTTTGAGACCCCTTTTTATGTGTTTTTACTCAACCTATGGTGCTCAAAATGGGTTAAAATTGACCCTGGGTTGTACCCCTAGGGTCTAGGGACCATTTGAGCTTGTATAACCTTAGGTAAACTCCCATTTGGTCACTTTAACTTCACCCTGAAGTAAAGTGACGAAAATGGAAGTTTGGGAGGGAGAGGAAGAGTGGGTCAAACACTCAACCTCTTCCTTTCCTCTTCCCTAGGTTGGGGGAGTTTTCAAGACCCCATAATTGTGGAGGACTCAACTCCAAGCCTCTCCCACAATTGGTGAGGGTACCTTGGGGTTGAGTGGGCTTTCTTAGGAGGAGATGACTGGGGCACATGTGGTACCCACTCCTTCTTTGGCTCCACCTTTCTCTCCCACATATGTAAGAGAGAGCAAGTGGATGGGAGAAAGACTTGGTGGAATGGGTGAATGGCATGTGTCACCACCCCATTCCAAGAGTCTTACAAGTAGTTGGATGGAGGATTGAGGAGGTGACATGTGTCACATCCCCATTCCTCAAGGCTCATGAGAAGAGCCTATTTTAATCCTTCTTGAAGAGAGGGAGGGGGTTGTTGAATCTTTGGCAATATTTGAATTTTAATTGTTTTGGGGACAAAGTTAGAGGGGAAATTGGTGGCTCAACTTGGAGGAGTTAGAGGAGCTCTTCTCAACTATCTTCCATTTGGGCTTTATAAGGTAGGATTCAAGGCATATGCCTTTTCCTTACTTGTATGTTGTGTGTGTGTGAGTTTCATTTTGTTGATTTTACTTTGTTGTTGTGGGAAAATTGGGTATGGGAGTTGTGAGAGTCTCTCCCTTTTGGGAGAAAATGCTCAACATGTGTGGGGTGGGGGAGGAGTGAACCTCCTCGAGGTCACATCCTTGGTTTCATGGAGTTTTAGCCTTGAGGGCAAAATTGTGGATTTGAGCCATATGTGTATATGTGAAATATGTGATATGGCTTGAGAGCCAAAAAAAAGTTTGTGAAATCATGTTTATGAGTGTGGGGTTGAGGCCTTGAGAGATTTATGTATTTGAGAAGTTTTTGGATTGGCACTCTTGAGTTGAGTGATGTCCACTCCCCTACCCCATTAAACTCATCTTGAGTGAGTTTTTGTTATGTGAAAGCCATGGGAGTATTCTTGTTTTTGTGTTGAGTGTATTTTTTGTAAAGTGGTGTGTGCTTACCTTGTGTGAGGATGACCTCCTAGCTCAGGGGTGACTCATGAGTGAGTCAATGGTAGGGAGGAGAGCAATTCGTTGTGGCTTCTTCCCATTCCTTGTGTTATTGCAGGTTTTTGGAGCTATGTGTTATGGAAGAAATCAATATTTTCCTTTTTGTGTTGTTAGTGGAGCTTTTGAGAGAGTATGGCCATGGTTGGCCTATTTGTAAATATGTTATTGATAGAGAGTGTTTGTGCTCTCTTGAGTTGTATAAATTTTAAGTTTTAAACTTGAGTTATATATAACTTCCTTGTATTTGAAAATGAAAATATATACTTGCTGATTTTTATATGTTATGAGTATGAGAAAAATGTGAATACAAAAAAAAAGAAAAGAAGTGATTAGTTGCTGATTTAAAATGCCTTATGGGTGAATGCTAAAAAAAATAATGTTGCTAGAAGAAAAGTATGTTTAAAATTTGATGCATTTGTAGTTTCCTTGCAACAAATAAGAAATTTAAATAGTTGTTGTTTTCTTCTTCATTTTTAAAAAAAAAAAATTGTATAAATAGTGTGAAAGAAATTTTTGTTCTTAGAAAAGAAATTTAGTTATAGATGTTTTAAAAAAAAAAATTTATCATGCTTCTTATAAAGGCTCTTTTTATGTTTATTGTGAGTATTTATTTAAAAAAAAAGATATATATATATATATATATATATATATATATATATATATATATATATACCTATATATATTTATACATATAGATACAAATATATGTATACAAATATATATATTTATATAATATATACCTCTATTTAATATTGCTCAAAACATCATAAAATAACTATTTTCTGGTTGAGGATATATATATGTATATATAAATGGTGAATAGTTTCAGTTCTGTATGCAACTATTCAGTCTCAGATTAGCTGCATACAGAACTGAAACTATTCACCATATATATATATATATATATATATATATATATATATATATATTTATACATGCAAAATATTCAATATTAAACTAGCTGTGAATTAGAAGAGATTGCGATTTTTTTTTAGGGAAGTTGAAGTTTTGTTTTAAAACAAAAAAAAGAATGTTGGTGGGGGGGTTTGACTCCCCCCCCACCGTAGCTTTTGTTAATGGAGTGTGGGGAGGGGTCGAACCCCACCCACACTCCACTATGGTGGAGTGTGGGTGGGGCTCGACCCCTCCCCATACTCCCACACCTACGTTGCCGCCGATGACTGCTACCCCCTCCCCACATCCCTGTTACCCCCTACTTGCCGCCTTCACACCTTCTGCACCCCTCTCCCTTCAACAGCCTCCCCACATCCTTTCCCCCTTCTGTAGACTTCCCCGCGCCCTCTGTACCGTCGCCCTTGGCCGCCACATTACCCACCCTTTGCACCTACCTTAAACCCTTAACCTATGTTTAGAAAATGGAGACCGACGGCGCCGCTCTCAATGGAACCGTCCACCATTACTCAGCGGTTCGACCCCTTATCTACAATTTGATATATATTGCTAAAATAAAGATATATATATATATATATTTTTTGTTGTGTATACCCTTGTTTATAAAACACAAAAAAGAGATACCTCTAGGTCAAAATCAGATAACAAAACAAATATATAAATATCAAAAATAAAAATAATGTATATACAAAGTGTATATACCTCCTCAGAGCTTTTAACCATGGCTACCCATCTTCCAGATCTGCACAAAAAAAAAAGAGGAAGAAATGAGAGATTTGAGAAGAGAAAACAAAATGTGAATAAAGGGTTAGGGTTAGGGCTTTTGGTTTAATGTGCATAAGGATAGTAATATTTTATTAGAAGAGATTTTTAGGGTTTATTTTTAAATCTGCTTTTATTAAATCCTCCCTCTCTTTTTATTTTTCTCTTTTGTTATTTTTATTGTTAAAACGAAGGAATTAGGGAAGATTATTAATGGGGGAGTTATTTTAATGAGAGGATTGTGTAGTATGTTATTTGAATTACCTAGAAGTAGAGATTAATTACTTTTAATTGTTTTCTTTATTTATTTAGGGTGTATTTAAAATATATTAGAGAAAATTAAATTAATTAAATTTAATTTATTAGTTTGGGTTCTTTTATTCAATTTATTTAAATTATTCATCAAATTTAACCTTTGAGCAGTTTCTATTTTAAACCAACGGGATTAATCAATGGCTTGCAAACCTTTATCAAACAAGGTTAGTGGCAATTTAGTTATTAGTTCAGTAATTAATTTAATTATTCTAGAGCAATTTTATTAGTTTAATAAAGACGTCGTTTTAATCCAACTTGGAAACCTAGTAAACTATCTAAATGAAGTTAGTATAACATGCTTCCGTGATATGGTCTACCAAGAAATTAGGAATAACGTAAAGGATGCAGTGATAGCTCTAATTGATAGAGAAACGTGAAGGAGAACAAATTGATCGAGCTTTGTTGAAAATTGTTATGGGCATCTTTGTAGAGATTTCATTAATGAGTTTTGGGGTTTTTAATTAATCTAATTAACTTTTCTACCAATTTAACTAGTGTAACGTAGGTAATTTAAAACCAACCCAGTAACTTTTGATCAAAATTAGTTTTATTATAATAAACCCTAGTCACGCCCATGAGGTGTTATGCTACCGGATTCTTCTAGAATATAGGGTTTAGCTAGGTTAGTGAACTTTACCCTTGCGTAGAGTTAAATCATTGTTTTTACTCGGTTTCCGACGTTGTGTTTTGACATTAATTTCTTTCCCTTGTTTTAGAGTTAGACATTTAATTTTGACAGTGTCAAAATCCCATCATCTACTTAGGTTAACCTAGGGTTTTGATCTTTGATCCTAACCCTATTAGCGACGTTAGACGTGTCGCATTGACCCCCTAGTTGGCCTTCATCATGAAAAGGAATGTGCAAGTGAACGCATTACCCCGCCTTCAACTATCATGTTTACACCTTATGCATAACACCATCGAGCACGCTTACACGTGCGAGGGGGTTTTTAGGGGAGCGTGGTAAAATTTTTGATATTTCGTGTCATGACCACATGACAAATGTGGACATGACACATGTGATGCTTGTCATGACCACATGGGAAATGTGGGCATGACACCCTAGGAGTAGCCTAGTCACCCATAGTTTAATCCTTAGTGGCCTAATCAACCACAACAAACATGGTATCCTTCAAACCTAGCACCAAATTGGAACCCATCTTACAATCAATTTTATCAAGGTTCATGACACATGCAAAATTAGCAACAAAATTTGTTGCCCCCTCTACAAAATATGTTGGCTCAATCTTAATCAAAACTAGTGACACAACCTTAGCTTTAAACACAATCTATAGAAAAGCCAAAAGTAATAGATATAATGCTCATGTTTACTTTATAGAATTCTAGAATATGGCTAGCATTAACACTATATATTATGGGAGTATCCATCTCAGGTTAGGAAAGATGCTTCCTAAATTTTTACATCCCACCATAGTGGAAATAATAGATATTGAGGAAGTTGCATTGTTTTAAAATAAGATGGAGTCTAGTGATTTACAACCTCAATAGTCTTCCAAAGATTCACTGAAGACACATTTTAGAGTTGTCTCAAGACACTTCTCTTGAAATCAATCAAGACCAATCTCTAGAGCTACCTTGAAAAACCTTTTTGGAGAACCCTTAGAGTTGTCTTCTGGTGTCCCTCTAGAGTCTCCCTCCAAAGACTCATCAAAATTAGCTCTAGGAGATCCTTCTCACTATTTCTTTGGAGAATATTCAAGATCACCTTCTTACACTTCCAAAGTATATCCCTCTAGAGACCCTTTGAAGTCCTCTTCTAGGTTTTCTCTAGAAAACGTCTCTAGAACTAATGTTAGACCATCTACCCAAGCTCCTCCAAAATTAAAACTTAGGCTAAACAATAATGCAAGGACTCTAGTCATTCTAGAGCCACATCTTAAACCTCTTTTAGAGCATGCCCCTTTTCCTGAAAGATTTAGAACAACTCTAAAAGCCTCTTTAGAGTGAACATCTTTGTCGGAGATGGGACTCATTCAGGAAACAAAAAGGTTGAACATTAAGATTCCATTACTGCAAGTGGTTAAAGAAATTATAAAGTTGAATTAGTTGGTCAAGCATCTTTGTATCAAAACCTTAGTAGGAATAAAAAAAACTAATACCATCCAAGTGGACAGTCACTTGGTAGATCTCCTTTCTAGAAAATTTCTTCCACTAAAATATGGTGATCCAAGTAGCCTTGTGATCATTGTGTCAATTGGAGGTGTAGACATTCGCAATGCATTAGTTAACCTCAAAGCTACCATCAATGTCATGACCATGGAAGTTATGGAAACTCTATCTTTGACTTGACTATAACCCACCAACACTATTTTTTAGATGGTTGACCAATTGGTCACCATCCCAAAGTGTTAGGGATTGCATGTAGAAGATATCAATTAAATGCAAATAAAGATTAAATAGAGGAATGGAAATACACATAAATAATAATAGCGAGAGATAATTTTTAACACGGTTCACCCAAACTCTGGCTACATCCACCAACAGAGAGTCCAATATTATTATCTAGTAAATCAAACTGATTACAACCAGAAATCCTTGCAACTCAATACCACTGCAAAATGCTACAATATATCAATGAAAACCCTAACCCTTAGCCATTTTTATCAAGCCTTATGTCGGTTACAAAAATAGGGTTTTTTTTATGTTGGCCAATAGAAAAATAACTCCCGACACCTTTATAAAATAATTAAATTCATTTGAGGTTTTGGGGGCACTGCCCCTGGACCCCGCAAGGAGCACTGCCCCTTGACCCTGTTAAATAATTTGGGGGGAAACCGTGCCAATAAAAGTGGGGTAAATTTAACCTCCGAGTCTAATTAATCTCCATATAACAACACAAAGGGTAATGGAAAACATTCTCGTGATGATAGATTCTTGGGAGTACCTGGTGGATTTCTTAATACTCTACTCATGGACCCCAAAGGAAAGTTCTCTACTAATTTTGGGAAGGCCATGGATAGCAACAATGTCTTCCCTCATTGACTATAGGTCTAGGGGAATGCCAATCTCTATTGGAATTAATGTCAAAATTTTGTCTATGTACCCTCTAGTGAGACCTTTAACAATGAATACATGTGTTTGGATAGACAAAGCAAATTAAACTAGAAAACAAGAAAACTTAGCCTCCCTAGCCATGGTTATGATCAAATATGACATAGAAGAATTAGAGGATGACCCCAACTTTTATAATGCCCTAGAATTAAATACTAAAATGTATTTTTATGAGGAAAGTGATATTCAATCCCTTCTATAGACGAGCATACTAGAATTTTTTTAGGATGATTGGAGGGACTTTCTTAAGGCTTTCAAATGCCCCTTAGTAAATGTATTTCCAAGAGGAGAAAACTTCTTAAAAGATATAACCAATTTTCATATGCTACAACCTCACTATTTCCCCTTAATACACTAATGAGTGAAACTAACACCATCTACTCTAATTATCCTAACAAAAATAAAATCATGGTCTTACCCCAAAAAAATCTAAACATCAATAGTTAGTTAACAAATGAACATGCACTTAGACTATTTGATATCCTCATTAACAATACCAAATATTTTGCATGGGACTATAAGGATATGAGGGGAATTCACCCAAAAAATTGCACTCATCATATCAACATTGATGAAGTGAGTCTAGTGAGGCAGCCATAGTTTAGACTAAATCCTGCATTAAGGGAGATGGTCAAAACTAAAATTAAAAAGATCTTACAAGTAGGATTTATATACTTGATTTCAAACAACAAATGGGTGTCACCACCCATTGTTATCCTTAAAAATGGAGAAAAATGGAGAGTTGGCATTGATTATAGGGAACTAAACAAAGCAACATGTAGGGATTACTTTCTCTTACCATTTATCAATCAAGTTCTTGATAATTTAGCAAGAAAAACTCTCCTTCCTTGATGGATTCAATGGCTACAATTAGATCTAGGTAGTTCTAGAGTATCAAGACAAAACCACTTTCACCTATCCTTGGGGTACTTTTACTTATAGGGTTCTTTCTTTTGGACTATGTAATGCTCCAACCATATTTCAAAAAGCTATTCTTGCCTTTTTTTTAGAGCTAGTAAATGAGTGTATGGAAGTCTATATGGATGATTTTAGTGTCCATGGTAGTACCTTTGAAGGAAAATCCCTCAAGAATTGGGGCGAGTTTTAAAGCAATGTGAAGAACACTAGCTATCTTTGAGCCATGAGAAGTGCCTCAATATGGTTGATCAAGAGATTATAGTAGGGCATCATATCTCTACTGAAAGTATTAAAGTAGACCTAAAGAAAATTTAGAAGTCATTAAATAGTTGGAGCTACCAAAAACTCAAACCAATGTCCAGAGCTTCTTGGGTCACTCTAGGTACTACTAGAGGTTCATAGAAGGCTTCAGTAAAATAGCATCTCTATTATTCTCCCTTCTCTAGAAAGACATTAAGTTTTCCTAGATGCAAGAATGTCAAGAATCCTTCAAAATGATTAAAGAAAAACTAATGACTACCCTAGTCCTAAGAGGCCCCAACTGGAAACTACCATTCTATATCTACGTAGATACCTCAAATGATGTAATCAAAGTAGTTTTAGGCCAAGAAGATGAGGAAGGAGGAAAGTATGCAATATACTTAATCAACAAAAAATTAACCCCTGTAGAACAAAATTATACCACCATAGAACATGAATTCCTTGTAGTAGTTCATTCTATTAATTTTTTTTGACATTATATTACATGCTACAAGATAATTGTTTATACTAATCATTCTACCATAAATTATTTGATGAATAAACTAGTGATCAGTGGTAGAATAATTAGATGTTTAATGTTATTGAAAGAATTCAATGTCACCATAATAGACAAGCTTGTGAAATTGAATGCAGTTGTTAATTTATTGTCTAGATTCCATTGTGCAAGTGATGAACAAGAACCTGTTATATGAATGGGCTTTTACTGTCTCTACTCACACACCTTGGTTTTACAATACAACCAATTACCTAGCTATAGGGGAGTTTCCATCCCATTTTTCTATTAAACAAAGAAAGAATCTCATCAATAGTACTACAACCTTTAAATGGTTTAATGACATTTCATTTAAATGTGGACCTAGCTATGTATTACATAGATGTGTACATGAAGATGACATTTACAAAATTTTAAAATATTTTCATTATGAACCTATTGGAGGACATTATTCGGCCAAGAGGACAACACACAAAATCCTTGGGGTTGGGTATTACTGGACTTCTATACATAAGGATATAAAAGGATATGTTAGAAAATGTGATGATTGCCAAAGGATGGGATGACCAATAATTTCTAATGCAATGCCCCTCCATCCTCAAGTGGCTTTGGAACCATTTGAGAAATGAGGATCAAATTGCATTAGACCTATTGACCCACCATCCTAAAGGAAGGCATATATCTTACTATGTATAGATTATGTCACAAAGTGGGTAGAAGTGCATGCATTAAAAGTTGCAAGGGAGGAACAAGTTGTTGATTTCCTATAAAATAGAATCTTTCTATAGTTTAGAGCTCAAAGATCCAGTGTTATAGATCAAGGGTCCTAATTCATGTCCAAAGTTTTGCTAACTTTTAGATACCATTACCAAGTTAGCCATAAGAAATCTCCACCATACCATCCATATGAAAATGGTCTAGTGGAAGTCACTAATAGGAAGTTGGAGAATATCTTGACAAAAATAGTTTCATCTAGCAAAAAGGATTGGGAAAGAAAATTACATGAAGTAGTATGGGATTATAATACTACTTAAAATTCAACTAAAGGGTTCACACCTTATAATTTGGTTTTTGGAAAAAAAACTAGTTTTGCCTATTGAATTTGAATTACAAATACTCTAGACAACCATGGATTTAGGTCTTGATCTCAGTTGTGTACATCAGGAAAGGATATTGCAACTCAATGAATTGGATGAGAAAAGGTTGGAAGCCATTCAACAGACCAAGTTGGTTTATCAATAGAGGAAGTCTTGGTATGAACATCACATCAAGAAGAAGGAATTCTAAAGTGGAGATGGAGCACTATTGGTTGACTCTAAATACAAGGATTTTAAGGGAAAATTTTTTATTTGATGGTTAGGCCCTTATGAGATAGAAGAATTTTTTGACAATAGAGCTATAAGATATATTTCCATTGGAGGTACCAGGACTCTATTGGTGAATGTTCAGAGATTTCATTTATATTAGAAACCAACTAGTAAGGAGGAGTTCATCAAAACAATAAAGTATGAGCTACTAGATCTCTACTGTGTGAAGGGGCCCTCCCCTCTCATAGTAGATGTTTAGGAAGTATTCTATAAAAAAACTCTAGAAAGTATTTTCAGAGTTGTGCACTACAAAAACTCAGAAATAGTCTTTATATAAATACTTTAATTTTCTCCAGAATATCCTTTCAATGATGTCTCTAGATTTGTTCATATTTTATATTTTTTAGACCATCCTTTCAATTATGTCTCTAGATCTGCTCATCTTCTTCTCTTCTAGAGTATCCTTTCAACAATGTCTCTAGAGTTGTTCATGTTTTCCATCCCTCTTCGAAGTATCCCTTCAATGATGCCTTCATAGTCATTTGTGTTCGCAATCTATTCTAGAGCATCCTTTCAATGTTGACTCTAGACTTGTTCATGATATCAATCTCTTTTGGAGCATCCTTCCGTTGATGTCTTTAGAACTCAATGTGTTCTTTCCTCTAGTGCATCCTTTCAATGATTCCTCTGGATTCATCCATGTATTTATTTCCTCTATAACATCTCCTTAGTGATGTTTCTAGATCCATTTTATTAATTCTTCAAAGATTCTCCTCAATGATGTTTCTAGAACCTTCTATTCATCCTTTAGAACATCTACTTAATGATGTTTTTGGAGCCATGCTAGTCATCCTCCAGAACATCTCCTTAGTGATGTTTTCAGAGACATTCTATTCATCCTATAGAACATCTACATAATGATATTTTTGGAGCCTTCTGTTCATCCTTCAAAACATCTCCTCAATGATGATTTTGGAGACATTCCAATCCTTGTCCATAACATCTCCTTAGTGATGTTTCCGAAGTCATCCATCTCTTTCCTTTGGAGCATCTCCTCAGTGATGCTTCATTATTTATTCATTGCACGTTTTCAAAGTGTTTAGAAGCAATAATTGGTAAGTCACACACATCACCACCACTCTCAAAGATGACTCTAGAACCTATGCCATTGATCTTCTAGGAACCTCATTTTTGATACTCATTGCACAATGGTATAATATTTTTGGTAGCACTTTCAAGGTTCACATCACAATCATCAAACTTTTACCTCCATAATAAATAAATGTTGTTACATAACACCACAATAAATGATGTCTGCATCACATCACACCATAATAATTGGTTGCATTACATCTCACCATAATGAATGATAGCTATGACACATCTCACAATATAGATTTTTTCATAATCAACATGTCAAATACCAACCCATGTCAACAACATCCCTTCTTGGTGACATCAATAATAAATGGCTAGGTATGCATCTTATTTTACCCCATGTAACACTAATTTTATTTTCAAAAACATTTAATTAGCATGAATATAAACTACCTGTAGCCACCAAATGTGATTCCACCATATAACTGTACCCAATAATCATTTTTGAAATAAAAAAGATTAAGGAAAGGACATTATATTAATGATTAGAAGGTATGATGCATTTATTATGACAAATTTAAACCTCCTACAATCATGTACCCTCTTGTCATCTTCCACCTTTTTTTCTCCATAATTTCTATACCATTTTGCATGAAAAACTTTCCTTAAAGTGTGAAAAACTTGTTTGCAACTCTGTATAAGTTGCTTAAAATCTAGTGAACCAACTCAAAAATCCATTGTGAAAAATGTGTCTCAATCTTGAACCTGAAGTTTGGGAAAGGAGATTAGTAAAGAAAAAAACAATGATAGTTAAAAGGAAAGTTGAACTAGAATTTGTAGATACATTGCTAGAGAATGAAGAGGTGGCAAAAATATTCTAGGTAGGAGGATGGCTTAATATTTTCCAAAAGTTCAAAGGGTGTAATGTAGAGATCATAGAAGAATTTGTCTAGAATTTCAAGGGGATCATTCCATGGTTCTTGGCAAGAAGATAAAGGTGAGTTTACAGATTCTCTCTACAATTATTAGAATTCCTATTGAAGGTGTTGATAGGACTTATGTAAAATTCTTGTGGTCCTTAGCCAAAATCTCTGTCTTTGAACCTTTGTTTGGTCTTTGTGGGTGAAGGTTTATGTGAAACAACGTTTAGGGTTTTCATAGCTTGTGAAACCACAAAAAACCCTAACCTTTGGTTGCTAGGTAAGTTCTTTTTCTCTGATTGATTGGTTGAGCATGTTTCCTGGTTGGTCTAATTACAACTTGAGTCCTTTTCTTCATATCTTGACCGACCCTTTGTATCTAGTGGCACCATTAATCCCTCGTTGTGAAATTTTTATATCAAGTGTCCAATTCATTGAGATATATGTTCTATCCCTATGTTGAGCCATGAGCATGTTTTAAATGAAGACCCCTCTATTCGTCATACCTAGAAAAGTCCCCCTTTTCAAGACAACTTTTAGCGCATGTGCTAGAATTGTCATCTTAAGTCCTCCATCATGTCGATCCTTTGTATCGTGTTTTGTTTTTCAGGGTTCCATGAAGAAATGTGATTTTTGATGGGAGTTCTTTGGACATGTGTCCACTCTACAGTACATCGCATAGGGTCTTCACATCGTGATTTGTATTTGTGAAGAGGAAAGGAAAGGGTGATGTGCGTTAACTATCTAGATCTCTACTAGGTGTCTCCATCTTTTCTCATCACAGCAATTCTTTGCATCGCGGTTTATACTTGCCTAAGTTAATACTAAGTGCAATGTGCAATGGTTGCAAAATAGAATTGGTGGCAAGGGTATTAAAGGAGGAAGGAGCTATGTGGCATTTCCTTCGGTCATCACCAGGCCTCTTCACATCATGTTTCACATTGAAGAGCCTTGAAGTAAAAGGCAATGGAAGATAGTGGTGCAACAACCATTGATTGTGTCTTGAGGCAGTTTCATCTACGCTTAGAGTTCAAACCAAAACAACTATCTATCAGCCTTTTCCTTCTCACTCACGCGAGCCATCACCTTGCAATTAATGGCATTTCATCACACTCTGAGGCCATAAAATTGAAAATTGAACAGCATTCCTGTCATTCTATGTATGCAATCTTTGAGTGATCAAGTTGCGGAGATCAAGGCAAGGCAATTCAAAGTGAAGAGCAGCTAGGGCTGGGTGAGTAAGAATTTTATCCTCATTTTGTGTGAATGGTTTTAATTGAATAATTGAAAAGGAATTTACATGTGTTTATGATATGACTAGAACCCAAGATAGAGAAAAGAATATTTTTAAGGGTTTGCATAGTCAAAGTTAGTTAGATTCTGTATTTTCTAGTTGAATATTATTGAATTGTGAAAGAGGGCCTAGTGATTAAGTTGAACTCTAAAACCCTAATCTCATTAAAATCAGTAAGAATGAGTCAGACTAGTGAAGCATTAGTGATTAAATCGAAAGTCAGAAAGGCAAAACCTAAGGTTGGTGAAGAAAAACCAAAAACAAAGGGAGTAAAAAGTGATTATGCTAGGTTTATGGAGGACGATCTTATGAAATTGTTCCCAGGGGCTAAGGTTGTTGGGAAGAGAGCCACTGGTGAAGGTATTTTATCTGACGATCTACAAGATTTTGCTAGAGGTATTGGAGATGTAGTTGTGCGACAAAGTGGATGGGAATTATTCAAGTATGCTTACAAAAGGTCTTTCTATCCTAAGCCTGCTAGTAACTTGTGGAACAGTGATCTAGGCAAACCCATTGTGCCCAATGTGTTTATTGATGTCAGCCTGATTAAGGAGGTTGTCAAATGTTATGACCCTAAGGATAAAGTCATAAAGAGTGTGGATGGAGTTCATAGAATGGAGATCAACATAAGTCAGGTTGTGAGGAATTTTGGGTTAAATCCTCCTGCTACTGTGGTCATTCATCCCAGTGCTTTGCGACAGGAATATGAAAAGAGAAAATATACATACAAAACTCATATACTTCCTAGGCACAGAAGAAGGTATCTAGGCAATAAGGGGCTAAAGTTTGCAAATAATGAGTTAGAGCCTTTTAATTCTGATGAGTTTGAGAATTATTTTAAAAACACTCACTATGCATTATGTCAAGTTCTGGGTAGGAAGTTTGATCTGAGGATGCCTATTGCTTTGATGGTAATGGCGGCTGATATTCAAGACAGGGAAAAGAATAAAGGCTTTGATTATGCCTCATATGTTGCTGATAGGATTCATAAGGAGTTAACTAAGTTGAAGGCTCCTAATGCTCCCCTAGTTTTTAATCATTATTTTGTGTTAATGCATATGTTTTTATGGAGTGATATGAAGGTCTGGTCCAAGTCCTTGGACCTCAACACAAAGGATAAGGATGGAAATGATTTACCAGTTCACACATTTTGTTTTTCTTCGGCTATAATTTTTAGGGACCTAACCTATTAATGAAAATCTAAGTGTGGCTGAGTGCAGGGAATGTCGAAGACAGGAACATGGTTGAGGTAGAGGTGTTCTAGCCACTTGGCAAGAACAGTTTGGGATGGATAACCCTAATTCACTTACACACTCACACAGTCTCATGGCATATTGCATTTTCTAAATGATCTTTTCATGCATTATTAATTAGTCTATAAGTGTGAATGATGATTTGGGAGTAGATAAATATGTGTTTCAATTGTTACAATAAGTCCATTTTGAATGCATGATTAGTTATGAATATTAATGTTATTTTGATTAATATTTAATGGTGTATTTTATAATAATTAAATGCATGATTAGTTATGAATATTAATGTTATTTTGATTTATATTTAATGGTGTATTTTATAATAATTAAATGCATGATTAGTTATAAATATTAATGTTTTTTTAATTTATATTTAAAATTGTGTGTTTTATATTATTTAATAATAAATAATAAATGTTTTCCTTTTTATATAAATGTCATTGTTTGGAAGAAAATATATAAATTAGACTTAAAACCATTATATTTAAATTACAATAGATTTATATATATATAATTTTATTATTATAATTGCTTCTTGTTTTGATTTAAAGTGGTTATGTATTCTGAAAATCAATAAATTATATTAATAATACTTATTACATTTAGAAATCTAAATAAAGGAATTAAAAGAATAATAATTCTATCATGGAAGCAATAGGAATAAATAAGTTTATTTTATATTAATTTTGGATGCTTTGAAAAGCCAAATATCATGCAAACATAGGGAGAACTCCAGTTAATAAAAAAAGCATAGTCTGATTATTTTTGGATGCCAATTTTTAGAAGAGGGCATTATTTTTGTAAAGGAAGACATAGTGGAAAGGAGATTATTATTGGAGTAGCGTCATGTAAACTGGAAGAGAAAAAAAAATAATGGCATTTTTAAAAACCAGTCAAAACCATTCATAGAAAAACAATGATAACTTTGTCATTTCTCAATAAAATTTAAAACCATAAACTGTTCTAGAAAGTTGGTGAAGGGGAGAAAAAAACCCAGAAGGGCTTTGAAGATATTCACAGTAGTTAGTAAGAAATTTAGCAAAAGATGGGCGTGATTTATTATGGACGTGAGAAAAGATATGGACGAAAGAGAAATGAGGCACCATTAATTTCCAGCGATAGAAGGTGAGAAATGAGAGATGAAGAAAGGGAGAAATCATCAATGATAGGAGGCAGAATCAATCCTTGGACAAGTAAGAATAAACAAGTATTTTCCATAAATTGTTTTTATGAAATTGTGGAAGAATATACTGTGTAAATACTGGACTATATTTTAATTATTTTCTAGTCTAAAAAATATCTTAGTCGTCCTCTTTATGACCACCACCTGAGCCTTATTTTATTACCTGCCACTTGCTTCTTTTTCCTTTGTAATATGCTTATGGATCAGGTACTTTTCCTTGGCTTTTTCTTTGCATAAAAAATGTTGTGTATACTTTTGTTGGTCTGATATCGTTCCTATTTTTTTCCCTCTAGTCGTTGTTTTTTTATCCCTTTCGCCAGTTTTTAGTCCTCTGTGATTTGATTTTAGTGATGACTTTCTTATCTAATTAACACTAGATTAGATCTATTCTATTCCCAATCAGCCTGATGTTTTTTTAGTTTGTGAAAACAAAGCTTAATCTAGTCCCTATCGTGGACTTGTTTTTCTATTCCTATTTCTAATTATGTAACATTCTTAGTCAATTCGTAGAGCAAAAACTCTTTAACCTATTGCAACCTATTTAATTATGTATTATACTCTTTAAAAAGGGTTCCTATAAACTAAACTGTAGCCAGATTTATAAAGACCTTATAGCTTATTATATAAATTTCCTATAGCTATCCTTCTACCTATTATTATTGTTGTTCAGACTTGATTAATTCCTATCTCAGTCATTAAAATTTGGTATTAGACTTGTGTGAACTCCTATAGCAGAAATGCATAGATCCTGTAGCCTGATTTATACAGTTCTTGTAGCCTGAAGTACATAGTTCTTGAAGCTTCTTATAAACTCTTTAAACAGTTAGATTAGGAATCAAAGTAGAGTTAGTGTATTTTTGGATTATAATCTATGCTTATTTAATGCTGAAACTAGTCTTAAACTCTTATTTAAAGACTCTCTGAATTGATAAATCATAAACCGAAATTTATTTGGAAAGAGTTAAACATTAGATTCTTCAAACCTTTTAGACAATGAATTACAGTTAAAGATTATAACTAGATTATAGACACTATATTTATAATTGCATAAATGAATGAATGAGCGATGTTCTCTAAATACTTGATTGAAAGTGTACGCTCATTGGTTGAGCAAAGTAAAAGAAGTAATAAACTATATTTAGACAAGAGTATGTGAAATGACTTGGACATGAAATCATAGATCGAACCTTTGAAATCAATGTGCATATATATTATTTAACTATGTAAATGTCATCTTAAATATAATTAGCATCTATTCTAATTAATTTGAATTTTTCTTTCTGCTATATGAATTATGAAATAGATAGCAAGATTGAGGAAAGATAATAATAATAATATTTGAAATAAGTATGCATGAAAACATATTGTTGAAGAGGAGTTGGCATACATCATTATTGATTTTATTGCTTAAATCATGAAACAGTATTGGATATAAAGTAAAATCATTAGTTTTCTACAATCTATTAAAACCATGGAAATACGAATTGAGAATATAATCAGATTACAAAATCTATATTTCTTTTAAATGAATTATGATGTTTTTCTTTACTACTTGCTCGAAAAGTGTGTTTTCTTGATTGATGCTTGGGAAAGGGATTAGAATGGTTTAGACGAATATGGGATATTATCTATTATGTTTGATAGGGGTGGATTTTCGGCTAGGATGTCGAATGTGGATTAACAGAGATAGCTTTTCCTCTTTTTGGGAATTGAGCTGGTAACTATTTTTCTAAGGCTTAGATCTAAGTGAGAAGTCACTAAAAAAGATGAGTATTTGGTCTAGAAAAAATTTATTGATATATATCTCTGTCATATCCTGTTGTGAGACAATCTACTTTTCATTAATTAGAATTGCACATTAGACATCAGGTTGCATCAGGTGTTCCCTCCTGCCAGTTGTTCCAGGTAGCTAGAAATTTCGTGCAGGGTTGGGTTTCCTTCATGTCATGAAGGGATCTAGGGAAGCGTAATTGCATCATGGTTGGGTGGAAAAGCACCTGATCTATTTTCTTGTCTCTCAGCTCGTAGGAGGACCATTTGGGTTTGTGGCAACTAGAGAGTTTGTTTGATTTATTATACTTGTACATATTTATTGTAACTTGTAAATGGATGAATTATGGCATGAAAGCCAATTAGACTTTGTATATTCTTTTATAGTGCTATCACCTAGATTGAGCACATGATAATGTAAGATTTATTGACTTTTATTGATTCATATTTATGAGATTTATCTTTTACTTGAGATGTGGTAATTAAGTGGATTATTTACTTCATGTAACTTTTGTGATGGAATGAGTACTTTACATGTCCCTGCTAGCAGGGTTGTTACCACTATTTTTAATGAGGAAACTGATGATATTGATGAGGATGTCAAGATATTAGCTTGTAGAGAATTCATGAATGATGAATTCTTTATGCAAATAAAGGAGTTCAGAGATTTTTTGTTCAAGTAAGATGTGAGGAGATTAATGATAGGGTCGAAAAGGATAAGGAGGGAGTTGACCCCTCATTGCATGAGGAAGTTATGAAGCAGGAAGAGGAAAAAATTGAACATGAGATTTCATTGATCACGCTGTTGAAGGCACAAGACAACTAAGAGGGAGGGTGAATCAATTGTATCAAAAACTTTAAACTCTCTTAAACAAAATTACATTCACATTCACTTAATTTAATCCCTTAATCTATTATGAAGATTAAACATGACATGCAAAATCAAAACTTAAACACATCAACACCATACACACATGAACACCTAATTTTTACGTGGAAAACCCTAAAAGGGGAAAAACCACGGTGAGTGTTAGCTCACAATATAATGTAGTAACAATATCGAATAACAAAAGAGGCTCACTGCCAAAGGGCTCACTACCCAAAAGAATGCTCGCTGCAAAAGGCTCACTACCAAGGGGGTGGCTCATTGCCATGAACTGATATGATAGCATCTATTGCATGCCTGAGTCTAGTTCTAATGAAGCACAATACATATCAACTTTGCTCCCTCACAACACAAACACTTTCATCTTCACATCCACACACACTACACATGGATTCATTACATTTATTTATACCAATCATCAACCTTGGAACATACATCAAGGTTATCAATACAATCTACAACCTTTGGAATAGTCTCCAAGGTCGGCAAACATGCACAATTCAAATTAGGTCCAAACCTAAACAAACATGCAAAGCAAACAAATGATGATAGCACACTTCACGGCTTAGCTTAGACCCAATTACATTTTCACATGCTTCAACACACTTCTACAATCCATGAAACACATCTGCAACGAGTGTTAGCATCCAAGTCGGCCAAACTTGTGCAAACACCATGAATACTTAGGCACATGCTTCTAAGAACTCAATCATAGATTTTGGATCAAGTACAAGCCTTCAACAAATTCTGGAGACATCCATGAACAACATAAAATCACCTGGGAGACAACAAATCCAGATACAACAAGTTTCACTTGAAGACAACAAATCTCACTTGAAGACAACTTACAATCAACACTACTAAGCTCTGCTACTCTATAACTTGCTTTCCGGAGCACCAGATCACAAATTCTTTGGAATGAAGATAGCTAAGGATCTTATAAACATATGTCCAGAACCACATCACCTAAACCCACTCTACGGAGAAATGTAGAGCAAAATACTTTCTCCTAAACACCTCTACACAACTTAGAGACTGTCAAATATAGTCTTCAAACTGGTGAACATAAATTCTACTACATAGCGATCCGGACCACCAAATTCTAGATTTAGCATCTTCAAACACTTCTCTAAAAAATATCCAAATCTCATACTCTAGTCTTCAACACATAAGAAATGTGGAGCAAAAATTGAGGTAGTATCCTGCAAACCAGAATACTCTGCAACACACTGTTTCCATTTGGAGAGAAAATTTTCTCAAAAGCACTTGGAAACTCAACAACATGAACAATATGCTAGCATCATCAACACTTCTTCAAGTCATTCAAATAACCTTAACATGACAACTCAATCAAGCAATATCAGAAGACATAGTTGACACAAATGACAGCACAATCATGTTGACATCAATGACAACACCAGTTAGCACTTACTTGTAACAATCTCCCCCTTTGTCATTGATGGCAACATATGATGTAAAAAATCATCATGACACAATTCTACACCAATATTATTCTCCCCCTTTATTTTATACATCTTACTTTCTCTTTTGTTTTTCACATGAACTCTCTCCTCCTTTGACATCAATGGAAAAGGGTGACACACCTTCTTCAATCTTTCTCCCCTTGAATATGATACAACACATACTTGCACTATCCTTTCCCTCTGACTACAACATTCTCCAATGTCATTACCTACTCCCCCTAAGTGGTAGCCTCCATCATCAGTCCAGAAAAGAATAACTCCTGAACCACACTGGACTGGTGCACTTCCTCATGCATCTAGTTCAACACAAGAGGGGAAATAACCCCTAACTTCTCCTGGAGATACTCAAATGTATCCTTAGGAAGAGCCTTGGTGTAAATGTCAGAAATCTAAAATTTTGTAGGCACATACTCAAACTTTACTTCTTTCTCTGCAACCTTCTCTCTCAAAAGTGATACCTAATAGAAATATGCTTTGTCCTTGAATGCATAACTAGGTTCTTTGAAATGTTAATGGCACTGGTATTATCACAAAAAATAGGAATTGGATCCTCATACTCAACTTGGATGTCCTTCAGAGTTTGTATCATCCATAGCATTTGTGTACAACATGATGCTGCTACAAAGTACTCTACCTATGCAGTAGATAAGGATAATGAATCTTGCTTCTTGCTTTGCCATGACACAACTCTGTCTCCAAGAAAGAACACACCATCACTTGTACTTTTCTTTTCATCTACACATCCGACCCAATCTGCATCTGTGTAGGCACTTAGGTTGAAATCATTTTTCTTAGGATACCACAAACCATGATCTAGAGTGCCCTTCAAATACCCAAATATTCTCTTTACTTCCATGACATGTGACTCTCTAGGATCTGCTTGAAATCTTGCCACAAGACAGACTACATGCATGATATCCAGTCTGGTAGCAATTAGGTATAGCAGTCCTCCAATCATTGATCTATATTTTCTCTAATCATCCTTAATGGATTCATCATCTTTGCTAAGCTTACAACCAATTGTCATGAGAGTACAAACTAGTTTAGATTCTTCCATTCCAAACTTTTTCAACAACTCCTTGACATACTTTGATTGTGAAATGAAAATGCCCTTATTTTTCTGATTAATTTGTAGTCCATGAAAGAAGTTCATCTCACCACACATTAACATCTCAAATTCTTTTTGCATCTCATCTGCAAAGTTCTTACACATGCCTTCATTTCCACCAAAGATTATATCATCTACATCGACTTCAATAATTAGGATTTGATCTTTATTTACCTTGATATACAAGTTATTGTCTGTAGACCCTTTACTGAATCCTGCTGCAACAAATATCTATCCAATCTTGCATACCAAGCTCTAGGAGCTTGCTTCAATCCATACAACACCTTCTTCAATCTGCATACCATGTCTGGTTTGTCTAATAACTAAAATCCATCCGGTTGCTCTATATATACTTCCTCTTCCAACTCACCATTTAGAAAGAAGATTTAACATACCTTTGGTATACATTGAAATCTTTATGTGTTGCATAAGCTAGAAACAATCTAATAGCTTCTAGTCTTTCCACCAAAGCAAAAGTTTCCTCATAGTCTATTCCTTCCACTTGTGAGTAGCCTTTGCATACAAGTCTATCTTTGTTTCTTACCACTTCTCCATTCTCATTCAACTTATTCCTAAAAACCCACTTTGTTCCAATCACATTCTTACCTATAGGCCTAGGGACAAGTTCCCAAGTCTTGTTGACCCAATGTTCATCTTCACATGCTTTAGAGATAGTCTTAGGTTCAACCTTTGAAATTAAGCAGAGATTTACCTGTTCTTCTGCAATTTTTCTTCTTGTTAGAGCTCCTTTATTTTTGTCACCAATGATTTGATCCTCTAAGTGATTCTTTTGCACATACTTGGGGGTTTTAGGAACTCTTTCTAGAGCTTCTTCTTCCTCACTCTAAACTTTATTGTCTTTGGCTTCTTCAATTGTTTCTATATTAGCAGACTCATCTGACTCATATCCATCAGGCTCTAAGTTATTCTAAATATCTTCATCTACCTTCACATTTGCACTTTCAATAATCTTCCTCAACCTTTTGTTGTAGCACCGGTAGGCTTTTCTATTAGTGGAGTACCCAAGGAATATGCCTTCATCACATCTAGAATCAAACTTTCCCAACTCTTCATCTCTTTTGATATAGCATTTGCTTCCAAAAACTTTGAAATACCTAAGAGTAGGAGTTCTTCCATACCACAACTCATAAGGTGTCTTTGTTCCATTTTCTTTGACTTGTACTTTGTTCAAAATGTAGACAATAGTATGAATAGCTTCTTTCCAATAAAATTCTAGAAGGTCAGCTTCTTTGATCATTGTTCTAGCAACTTCCTGAACTTTTCTATTCTTCCTTTAAACTACTCCATTTTGCTGAGGAGTTATGGGGGTAGACAATTGTCTCTTTATCCCATGTTCTTCACAAAAAGCATTGAATTCATTTGAAGAAAACTCACCACCTCTATCAGATCTCAGACTCTTGATCCTCAAATCCATTTCATTTTCAACCATTACTTTAAATGCCTTGAACTTGTCTAGGGCTTCTAATTTTTCTTTAAGGAAAGTAAACCAAGTCATTCTTGAGTAATCATCAATAAGAAGCATGAAATACCTATCACCTTGTAGACTTCTGTTGCAAGTATGGGTTTAACCAGTGTTGTCATTGATGTCAACATACTCATGTTGCATTAATGAGAAGGATTGGATGAGCTGTGTGCTGAGGATATTGAGAAAATTAGTCTCAATCAGGAACAGTGAAGAACAATGATGACAACAACGTAAAAGTCCAAGATAGGTTGAGGATCATAGGATATGGTTTAAAGGGTTTGTAGATATAAGTCTTGAGATGCTCTAGTCAAGTTTTCAAAGGTCCACATGAAGATCTGAAGAAGTTATTGTTGCTCAAATAGAACCAGTTCTGGCAGGTGTTCAGAGGTGACAGAGTGTCACAGATAGGTCCGGTGAGATCCGAAAATTAATTATCCCATTCTACAGATTTAAGGGAGTGTTGCGGACATCCCTGTGAAGTATCAACTAGATTGGTTCATGGTCTGAAGGTCCGAAAGAGCCTATTCCTTTGTGATAGTGATGACAGTCTGTGTTCTTGAAGCTCTGGATGAAGGAGAGAAGAATTCCAGTAGGCTAATGAAGTGCAGATGTTCTTGGTGATTTAGGGAAGGTTATGATGATCATTAGATCATTTCTAGTTCATGTTGGTGGTCCGCATTGAAGTTAGAATTTGCATTTGAAGAATAACCACTGGATATTGGTGTTCTTCTTGAGACTGGCTGACCAGATGTATTACACGTCTTGCGAATGTTCTTGTAGATGTTTTCTGACTTAGATGATTATTCCTAAGTCGATGTCTTGTATAAATAAGGGATTATGAAGTCATTCCAAAGTGTGTCTTGTGGAGATGAGTGAGTGGTAGCGAAGAGGAGAGAGAAAGACAGAGAATAAGTATTGAGCTTAATGGAACTGATTCAAGCATGGTGAAGATGCTATTCTCTAGTTCATGTATGTGATACTTATTTCTTTGTAGATAGTGTGTCTCTTGTAGGCAGTGAGCCTCTTGTGAGCAGTGTGCTCAGGTAGTGAGCCCTAATTGGCATGTGCCATCTTGTTCTTTCTATTCTTCTAACAGAGAATACATTCTTGGGTTAATCACCCCGTGGTTTTTCCCTTAACCAGGTTTTCCACGTCAAAATCTTGGTGTCTCATGTGTTGATGAGTTTCTGCTTTTGATTTGAATGCATTATGTCTCATGTTTAATATACTGCTAATCACTAAGAGGATTTAAGTGTGTAAATAGGAGAAAGTTTTGCACAACTGATTCACCCCCCCCGTCTTAGTTGTGTGCCCTAAGTCTAACAATTGGTATCAAAGCCAAGTTCCTCTAAAAGGAGCTTAACCGCTTGAGGAGATCCAGGATGTCATCTTACAAGAAGGATAGTCTGAAGTTTGATGGAACCAACTTTGCTCTTTGGAAAGGTTGCATGAAATGTCACTTACAGTGTATGGGAATGGCGTACTGGTCCATGGTTACAAAAGCATATGTACCTCCACAGGGTGGTCTGACAACCCTAAATGAAATCACAGATGTTGAAAACAATCTGCGAACCAAAGAGGCTCTTCTAAGTGTATTATCTGACTCAGAGCTCTCAAATGTTATTGACCTACCAACTGCTTTTGAGATTTGGAATAAACTGGAACTTTTGCATGAAGGAGACCAGTATGTTAAATGTGCAAGGTTACAGAGTCTAAAAGGGAAATTTGAAAAACTAAAGATGAGAGATGATGAAAATATTACTACTTTTATGCCAAGAGTAAATGAGTTGGTTTGTGGAATTAGAAATGCTGGTGGAGTCTTGGGTGAAAATGAGATTGTTGGCAAAATTCTCAAATCCCTTCCTGCCTCTTACAAAATCAAGGTTGCTGCCATTGATGAATTCAGAGCCCATACAACTGTCACAAGAGACCAATTGGCTGGAAAACTGGCTGCATTTGAAATGACCGAGTTTGGAGATGATCCCCCCAAGACTGAGTCTGCATTCAAAGCCAGTGCCTCTATGAAAGGTAAACAAAGATTTGATTCAGGAGAGAACTCATCAAGGAAATTATCATGGTATGAAAAAGCAAGAAAAGACCTGGAAGAAGAAGAAGTAGAAACTGCTCAACTTGAAGCCCTCATTGCAAAGAGACTGCCAAGAGGATCCGGTGAGTATGAAGGAAAATTGCCTTTTAAGTGTTTTAACTGCAATAAGATTGGTCATTTTACCTCAAGATGTCTGGAAAGATTTTCAAAACCAAATCCTAACAGATCAAGGTTCCAAAAGAATTGTTACTATGTTCATGAAGAAGATGATAATAAAGGAGTAACAGATGATGAATCAGAGACGGGAAACAAATCCGGAAGTGAATGGGTGTTTATTGCCATCAAGGAAGAAGAACCAATATCCTTTGTATCTATCAATCATGAAGTTGTAGAAAGAGCTCTGGCTGCCCAAGTTGAAGAAAAGGATGATTGGGTCATTGACAGTGGTTGCTCTCACCACATGACAGGTGACAAAAATAAGTTCATAGATTTAGAAAGGTATGAAAGAGGAGTGGTGAAGTTTGGTGATAATTCTACTGGTAGAATCAGAGGAAGAGGAACTATTTCTTTTAATGGAAGAAACAAAACTGGTAATGTACTGTATATTGAAGGTTTGAAGCACAATCTTCTCAGTGTTGGACAGTTGGTGGACAAAGGCTATGATCTCCGATTAAGGGATGGAAAATGTAAAATCTTTGAAAGTTCTACAACAGAGATTGCATCCGGTGCTCAAACTAAAGGTAATATCTTCCACTTGGTTGGTACTGGTAAAAGTTGTTTATTTGTTCAAGTTGATCAGAGTTGGTTATGGCACAGAAGGATGTGTCATGTGAATTTTGATAATATCATCAAGATAAGCAATACTCAGGTTGTAAGAGATCTTCCAAAATTGGTGAAACCTACTATCAACTTGTTAAGCTGATCAAAGTCACATTTAAAAGCAAGGAACTGTCTTCTACCAGATTATTGGACTTAGTTCACACAGATCTTTGTGGTCCGGCAAGAACTAGGAGTATTCAAGGTGATAGATACTTCATGCTGCTAATAGATGACTATTCCCGGATGATGTGGGTAACTTTTCTAAAAGAGAAATCAGAAGCTTTTGAGAAATTCAAAATATTCAAGGCTATGGTAGAGAATGAAACCAGATTGAAGTTGAAATGTTTGAGGTCTGATAGAGGTGGAAAATTCACATCTGGTGAGTTCATAGGGTTCTGTGAGAAACATGGAATAAAGAGACAGTTGTTGGCTCCTAGGACTCCACAGCAGAATGGAGTAGTGGAGAGAAAGAAATGGACCATCCAGGAAGCATCTAGGACCATGATGATGGAAGTAAATGTTCCTCAGATCTATTGGAGAGAAGCTATCAGCACTACAGTCTATACTCTTAATCGAGTTCAAATCAGAAGCAATACCGATAAGACCCCCTATGAACTCTGGTTTGGTATTACTCCTACTGTAAGATATTTTAGAGTCTTTGGTAGCAAATGTTACATCAAAAGAGATGAAGATCTAGGCAAGTTTGATGCTAGAAGTGATGAAGGAATATTCTTGGGTTACTCTACTCAAAGCAAAGCATACCGGTGTTATAACAAGAGACTAAGAAAGATGATAGAAAGTACAAATGTGAAGGTTGATGAGGGAATAGAGAAACCCTCAAGGTTTTATGAATATGATGAAGATGATTAGAATGGTGTTCTGGTTCAAGGAGTTCAATCCTCTTTTGAAAGTTAGATTCAAACTGATTCGGTAAATCAGGAAGAAGAGATAGGTCTGAATGAGCCTGATCAAGAAGCAGAAGTGCAAGAAACTCCCAAAGTTCCAAGGTATGTAAGACTGAACCACTCTGAAGATCAGATCATAGGTGACAAAAGCAAAGGTGTGCAAACTAGAAGGTAAATTGCTCAAAATTTAGATGAATATTGTTTGATTTCAAAGATTGAACCTAAGACAATAAATGAAGCCTGCAATGATGAAAACTGGACCAAAGCAATGGAGGAAGAGTTGATGCAAATTGAGAAAAATCACACTTGGGATTTTGTTCCTAGACCTAGAAACAAGAATGTGATTGGAACCAAATGGGTCTTCCGGAAAAAACTAAATGAAGTTGGTGAAGTAATTAGAAATAAAGCCAGATTGGTCTGCAAGGGCTACTCTCAAATACAAGGAATTGATTTTGAAGAAACTTTTGCTCCGGTGGCAAGAATTGAAGCAGTCAGATTATTTCTTGCATTTGTTGCCTTCAAGGATTTCAAGGTGTATCAGATGGATGTCAAATCTGTTTTCTTGAATGGTGACTTAGAAGAAGAAGTGTACATTGAACAACCAGATGGATTTCAATTATCTGAGCATGGTGATATGGTCTGCAAGTTGAAGAAGGCACTGTATGGACTAAAGCAAGCCCCAAGAGCCTGGTATGAAAGACTGGACAAATATCTTTTGAAGATTGGTTTCAACAAAGGTACTACTGACAGTAACTTATATTTCAAGATTGATCATGAAAACATCTTGATTGTTGAAGTATTTGTTGATGATATCATCTTTGGAGGAAGAGATAGTATGTGTAAAACCTTTGCAAATCAAATGAAAAGTGAGTTTGAGATGTCATGCTTGTTGAAATGAATTTCTTCTTGGGTCTGCAAATTACTCAAACAAAGAAAGGAATCTTTATTTCTCAGACCAAATATGTGAAAGAATTGTTGAGGAAATTTGGAATGGAAGATTCAAAGCCAATGAATACTCCCATGGCAACCGGATGTAAGTTGAGTAAAGATAATGACTCCCCTAAGATAGATCAGACAAAGTACAGATCAATGATTGGAGGATTATTGTATCTCACTCAAACTAGACCAGATATAATGTAGGTTGTTGGTCTTGTTGCGAAATTCTAGGTTGATCCCAGAGAATCTCATGTCATGGCAATCAAAAGGATTTTTAGGTACCTAAAAGGAACAGTTGAGTATGGTTTGTGGTATCCTAGAGATCATGATTTCTCTCTTCATGCATATACAGATGCAGATTAGGCAGGAGATGTGGATGACATGAAGAGTACCAGTGGTGGAGCATTCTTTTTGGGAAAAAGATTGGTTTCTTGGCTAAGCAAGAAACAAGAGGCAATATCTATGTCTACAACTGGAGCAGAATATATTGCAGCAGCAGGTAGTTGCACTCAATTTTTGTGGATGAAGTAGATGTTAAGAGATATTAAAGTAGAATATGAGGAGCCTATCACAATTTTCTGTGATAATTCAAGTGCAATAAATATCTCTAAGAATCCGGTGTTGCATTCTAAGACTAAGCATATATCTATCAAGTTTCACTTTCTGAGAGAGCAAGTGAACAAGGATGAAGTCAGACTAGAGTATGTGCCCTCCAAGGATCAGATTGTAGATATCTTTACTAAACCTCTTCCCAAGGACTCTTTTGACTTTCTTAGGGAGAAGTTATGGGTTATTGCTCCTTCAGTGATGAACAAGGATGCACTGATGTGCATCAGTCTGGTGGATATCACAGTCATATCTTGTGATCCGGATTGATGATGGGAAGCTGCTACTCAGGGGGAGTAGTAGGTATGATTCTGAAGTATTGGAGTTGCAAGTATGCGCCCTTTGCCATTGATGTCAAAGGGGGAGAAAAGACATGTGAAAAACAAATGGTTGATGATCAAAGGGGGAGCAGTAAAGGAAGAGAAGACATGTGAATAGTTGTTGTTGATAGGGGGAGTTGTGACAGTAAGGAGAAGTTCTTGTCTTGATGGTTTTTCACATCATATGTTGCCATCAATGACAAAGGGGGAGATTGTTGCAAGTATGGGTTTAACTAGTGTTGTCATTGATGTCAACATACTCATGTTGCATTAATGAGAAGGATTGGATGAGCTGTGTGCTGAGGATATTGAGAAAATTAGTCTCAATCAGGAACAGTGAAGAACAGTGATGACAACAAGGTAAATGTCGAAGATAGGTTGAGGATCAGAGGATGCGGTTTAAAGGGTTTACAGATATAAGTCTTGAGATGCTCCAATCAAGTTTTTAGAGGTTCGTGTGAAGATCTGAAGAAGTTATGGTCACTCAAGTAGAACCAGTTTTGGTAGGTGTTCAAAGGTGACAGAGTGTCACAGATAGGTCCGGTGAGATCCGGAAATTAATTATCCCATTTTGAGGATTTGAGGGAGTGTTACAGATGTCCCTGTGAAGTATCAACTAGATTGGTTCATGGTCTGAAGGACTGAAAGAGCCTATTCCTTTGTGACAGTGATGACAATCTGTGTTCTTGAAGCTCTGGATGAAGGAGAGAAGAATTCCAATAGGCTGATGAAGTGCGGATGTTCTTGGTGATTCAGGGAAGGTTATGATGATCATTGGATCATGTCTAGTTCATGTTGGTGGTCTGCATTGAAGTTAGAATTTGCATTTGAAGAATAACCACCGGATATTGGTGTTCTTCTTGAGACTAGTCGACCGGATGTATTACACATCTTGCGGATGTTCTTGTAGATGTTTGCTAACTTAGATGATTATTCCTAAGTTGATGTCCTATATAAATAAGGGATTATGAAGTCATTCCAAAGTGTGTCTTGTGGAGATGAGCGAGTGGTAGCGAAGAGGAGAGCGAAAGGTAGAGCAAAAGTATTGAGCTTAATGGAACTGATTCAAGCATGGTGAAGATGCTATTCTCCAGTTCATGTATGTGATACTTATTTCTTTGTAGATAGTGTGTCTCTTGTAGGCATTGAGCCTCTTGTGAGTAGTGTGCTCAGGAAGTAAGCCCTAATTGGCATGTGCCATCTTGTTCTTTCTATTCTTCTAACAAAGAATACATTCTTGGGTTAATCACACCGTGGTTTTTCCCTTAACCAGGTTTTCCACGTCAAAATCTTGGTGTCTCATGTGTTGATTAGTTTCTGCTTTTGATTTGAATGCATTATGTCTCATGTTTAATATACTGATAATCACTAAGAGGATTTAAGTGTGTAAATTGGAGAAAGTTTTGCACAACTGATTCACCCCCCCTCTCAGTTGTGTGCCCTAAGTCTAACAACTTCTTATTCTTGTAGGACCACACAGGTTTGTATGCACCAACTCCAATAGATTGGTAGAGGATTGTTCCTTGCTCTTAAATCTTATTTTTGTTTTCTTCCCAAACTGACATTCTTTGCAGATGGCATTAGCAGGCTTCATAATCTTAGGTAGGTCTTTTACAACTTGGACTGAGCTTATTCTCACCAGATTATCAAAGTTAATATGAAGCATTCTCCTATGCCATAACCATCTTTCATTTATCTGAGCCAACATACAACAATTGTCAGTACTTTTCAAATGATAAACATTACCATGAGTCTTCTTACTAGTAGCAATTATAGTTCCAGATCTTTCGAGAACTCAACTATCTCCCCATTCCTAGTATGGAAAATATGGTATACAGAGATAAGATTGGTAGAAGTCTTGAGAACATAATGTTAGGAAAGTTATCTCAACCATGCACCTAATGTTAAGATTACAAACAATACAATTTTTAGGTTGAAAAATAGAAAAACTTAATTTATGGGATATAGAGTTGGTTTTTGGCCAAAATAAAAATTCTAGGTTGTTTGGCACTAGTTCCTTGGTGTCTATTACATGGACCTCTTTGACCCTATAATTTAAAAAAAATGGGCCTAATTGGCCTCTTGGATCAAAATTTATGGCCTCCAAAAGTTGGGTCTTCTGCATTGGAAATGTAAAAACATCAAAACATAAAAGAGTTGTAAAGGAGAGTTACACTTGTTGACCAACATGTCATAAGACATCTTTGGTTGGGATAATGGAGATAAAATTAAACACCCAATTTCATGAATGGATTATAAAGAGGTTATGATAGGTGGAGGGAATATGTTATTTTTAGCCTGTGGACTCATCTTGAAATTTGGGTGTTGCATTTCTAAAGTTAAGGATTTGGGTGCCACTATTTTGGGTGCTTTTAGCTCATGGTTTTCTAATTATAATTTGATGGTTTCATGTATTGTATCTTCTATTTATTGGGTACTTGAGATAGAGATTTGATGGTGAGTTTAGTAGGTATTGTTATGCTATGAGAATTCCTCCAAATCTTTGGTTGGTGATATCTTGTGAAGGCTTTCTCTGCAAGTGTATTGTAACTATGTTGTTTTATAAATAATACATTGATCTACATTGGAGTGTATTTTTCTCCTGAAAGGGATTTCCCCATGTACATATGTGTTATGGTATATTGTTTATTTCTGTTTATATATGTTTCAATTTTTTGTAATTGTCAAAAAATTGAAATTTTACACAACACTTCCTCAGAAGTTTACCATAGGAAGCATTTCCATATACATTTCTTCCTTTCATTTAGTATTAGATGCTTATCACCTCAAATTCTAGGTGTTAGGTAGAGGGTTTTTTGTAGTAATCGTCATTTGAGTGGGAACTTGCACAGAGAGGGTTTTTATCTTATTGCAAGAAGTTCTTAGACACAAACTTTGAGTTGTGGAAGAACAAGATGGAGGATGTGCTTGTAGGCCGAGATCTATGGACTGTAATTGTATCTAGATTCAAATCAATAGTCATATCACAAAAGATTGGAACTATAGTATCTAGGCCCTAGTGGTTCATGGAAGATCTAAATAAAAAGGCAAGAAGAAGGTCAAGAGGCAAGATAAGTCTAGATCAAAATATCGTGGGAGATCTAAATCTCTTGGTAAGTTCAAGGAAAAATGTTGGAACTATGAAAAAGTTGGACACCTTAGAAGAGACTGTAAGAAGAAGGAGAAAAAAAGTTGAATCCAATGATGAGTCTGAGAGATCCTCCTAGGATGATGGTGATGATTTCATCATTACCTTGGTGACTTGTACATTGAAAGGTGTGTGATTACTATAATATGGTGCCTCTTCCACATGATCTCACATCAAGGTTGGTTTAAAAAATATGAATAATATGATGGTGAGAAGGTGTACCTTGGAGATGATTCTCATTTAAAGATTGTTGGCCATAGGAATAATCCTAATTCAATTCCCTAATGGACGAGTGAAGGGGGTAAATGGTGTTCTACATATCCTTGGTTTGGCATGGAACCTGCTTTCTATAAGTAAACTTAATGATGTAGGTGTGCAAGTTGTTTTCTTGAGTGGAGGGCGTAAGATGGTTAGAGGAGCTATGGTGCTTGCTACGAGTGTCTAGATTGGCACTTTATTTCATCTAGATGCATGCATGGTTTAGTGCAATAGTTCTTATGTTCCTACAATGAATAAATTTGTAGAATCTACACATTCGCTATTGGAACTAGTAGGAAAGATGTATTTTGCATCTACTTTTGATGGTCACATCTTCAGGGTATCTAAGGGTGCTCATTCTTTGGATATAAAACTTCCAATAGAAAAAAATAATGTTATGGCACCAACAAATGGGTCATATAAGTGAGAAAGGTCTATGGACCTTGAAAAATAAAAATTTTGTTGAGGGGTTGAATTATTGTAATCTTGAGTTTGATTTTTGTGAATATTGTGTTTATGGAAAATAGAATTATGTTCAATTTTACTCTAGTTCTTATAAATCTTCTGAGATATGGAACTTGATACATTTTGATGTTTTTGGTCCTATTAGTGTTCCTTCAATTTCTAACTATATTTATTATATATTTCATTGATGACTATAGTAGAAGGACATGGCTATATTTTCTTAGAAGTAAATGTGAAGTCTTTAGTCAGTTTAAATAGTTTAAAGCTCTTATAAAAAATTAGACCAGTAAAAAGATTAAGTTATTGAGGAATGACAATGGCAGTGAGTTTTGTTTGGCATATTTTAATAGGTTCTATAAATATCATGGAATAGAAAGGAATAAGACAAGTCCTTATACCCCTCAATAGAATGGAGTTGCAAAGAGAATGAATAGGACATTGATGGGATGGCTAGGAGTATTCTTAGTGAGGCTAGTCTAGAATAAATGTTTTGGGTAGAAGAATTTGCCACAACTTGTTACCTAGTTAACAAGTCTCCTACATCATCTCTTGTTGATAAGACACCTATGGAGGTGTGGTTAGGAAAGAATTCCTCATTAATACATCTGCAAGTCTTTAGTAGCAAGGCATATGCACATGTGCATAGGGAGAAGCAATCAAAGCTGAAGAATAAGGATGTAAAATTTATCTTCATCAACTATAATGTTCGTGTGAAAGGGTACAATCTTTGGGATCCTATGGTTGAAGTAGTTTTGTATAGCATAAGTTTTATCTTTAGAGAAGTCAAGCCTTCTTCCATAGCATTGTAGCCAAATAAGGATGGAAAGAAACATATGGTTCAAATAACCCCAGAGACTGAGAAGGTTGAACCAAAATCCCATGAAGGACCTAAAGAGGAGGAGAGCTCATGAAGTTTAGAGAGTTTTGAAGAAGAGATAGAACCTCCACCTTAGTCATTGAAGAGGTCCCCTTGTAAAATACAATAGACAAAAAGGTATACCCCTCCTGATTGGAGATGTATTTTTTATTTGATTACTAACATTGATGAGCCTAGGATTGTAAAGGATATTATGGATATGAATGATGCATATTCTTTGAAAGTGGCCATGGAAGAAGAGATATTTTTGTTAAAGAAAATTGATGCATGGGATCTAATACCTTTTCCTTATGGGCATACACCCATTGGATGCAAATGGGTGTTCAAGAAGAAAATTAGATGATATGGAAGTATTGAGAAGTACACTATGAGATTGGTTGTAAATGGTTATTCCCAGGTTGAGGGAATTGATTATGGTGAGATTTTTTCTCTGGTTACTAAGTTAACATCCATTATGTTTCTATTATCAATTGTTGCAACATATGATCTTGAGGTTGAGAAAATGGATGTGAAGACAACTTTCCTTCATGGTGATTTGGAGGAAGAGATTTATATGACACAACTAGAGAACTACATTGAGAAAGGTAAAGAACATTTGGTTTGTAAGTTGAAGAAATATTTGTATGGTCTTAAGAAATCTCCTAGAATGTGGTACCAAAACTTTGATTCTTTTGTGTTAAGTTTGAGATTTTTCAGATCCAAATTAGATCATTGCATCTACTATAATATTGACTATGATTGTATTCTCATTATTGCATTATATGTTGTTTTTAATAATGTGAAGGGTTTGAATTGTGAATTGAAGTCTTAGCTTTCAAATGATTTGAGATGAAAGACTTAGGGGTATCTAGGTACATCTTGGGGATGGAGATCAAAAGAGTAGATTGAATAGAAAACTTTGGTTGGGCTAGAGTAAGTATTTGAACATGGTGTTGGAGAGGTTCAACATGTTAGCTTGTAATCCATTATGTGTTCATGTTATGATGAAGACAAAATTATCAGTTGAGGATTGTCCAAAGTATCGTAGTGAGATGGAGGATATGAGTAGAGTACCTTATGCTAGTTGTAGACACCTAAAATTGGCTTGCTTCGCAAAATAATTCCCATGTCTCAACGCCAATTTATCCCTCCTGTTAATTAAATAAATTCATTTTATTTAATTAAGTTATCCCTAACCATCTGTCTATCCCTTGTGATCAATTAACTCACTTAATTTATCACTAGACCTTACAACACTATCCCTCATTAATCAAATAAATATTCCCAATATTTATTTGGTTCAATTCTCCTTTTCCCTAATCCTCATTAATTAGATAAATCATGCTTATCTAATTAATCTAGCCTACTAATTGACCTACCCTAACCTACCCTAGCCTACCTCATCCTAGCCCTAGGATCAATTAAACAAAACCTCTGTTTAATTAATCCTAACCTCTCATTTGGGTGGTCAAACCTAGTTTAACACCCTTCCCCACATCCTCCAAATAAAAAATTAAAACAAATCACACATCACATTTACTTCTCTTACAAACCCCTTACCTCACCCATCCTCATTCATTACCTCTTATCCCCAAATGAATTCTTAATTCATTTCCCATTCCCCAAATAAATTTTTAATTCATTTCCCATTCTTTCACACCCATACCTCATTTATCACCCATTTTCCCAAAATAAATAAAAGATTTACTTTTATTCATAGCCCTTGATCTCATCTTTTGATCCTCACCCTCCATCCTCATTTGCAAAACTCTATAAATAAGACCCCTCTCTAAGCCATTGAGAGAGACTCCTTCATGCATCAAACCTCTACCAAAATCTCTCCACAATCTCCTCATCCTACCATCCTAATGTCAAAATTATCCCTCATCTCCATCTAATCTATCTAAATCTACTTGTCTCTCATCTACATTTGTGTTGAAAAGCCTTAAGCAATCCACATCTACACACTAATCTTGGGTAAAATCGGAGGTGACAATCAGGTGCAACTCCTTCCCGCTTGGATTTGTGAGTTCATTATGGAGGTATAATCGTTGTATTTTGCATTTGATTAGTATCTAGCTTTCATTTTGATTTCATTAATCACACTAGTGCTTTTGGAATTTTGATGTATTCCATGGCTTGGACAAGACCAGACATTGCCCAACCAGTGGGAGTCTTGATGGTGTGAGGTTGTCATTGATGTCAAAAGTGTTCAGGAGCATGAGAAATCATCTTGCAGATATAGAGAATGGTTTTATACTTCACAGGTTTGATCTTGCATCATCAGGAGTGCATCATCTTGTTTGTTGTTGATAGGAGCAGGAGCATGAGACATCATCTCATGTGTTCTTTCTATTGTCATATTACAGCTTGTTCAGTATGGTAAAGTGTTGTATCATTCAGATTGAGTTGCTTCAGGATGTCTTTGAGGATGTTGATCATATAGGAGCTCAAATGGGTCTAATGCAGAGTTGTTTCATGTTCACAGATATAAGTTATGTTAGATACAAGACTCATGGTTATCTTGTTTGATCTGCTTGTTAATGCTCACATATTATGGATAAGTGATATCAGTTGAACAATATATGATACTTGTGCTTCAAATGTTGAATATTCACATTATCATTCACATTCAATTATCTCACTCTCATTGGTGGAATGCAGTTCTGATGATCTTGTTAAGGTTGTCATTATCATCAAGGATCTTTATCAGAGGATAGATGTTATGCATTAAGGTTGAGCTGCTTGGACATCAAGGAATTGGTATTGTTCAAAATGATCATATAATCTCAGTTGATCATCAAGGATGCCTTATTACTTAGAAGCTCCATTGATCATTAATGGAATGTTATCTTCAGAGTTGGTGTTCAATATTACATGATGCCAATCAAGTGATTTATTATCTCTCGTTTCTTTGTGCTTGTACATAGCTACTTACATTTCAGATTGTGAAGTTGGTGAAGGCTTGATTTTGATGTTGATATTCATATTGTAAGTGTATTTCAAGGATAATATTCAAGGGCTTTAAGAGATTGTTTAACGTCAAATATCCCAAGTCATTTATCTCATTCATGGAGAGCACTTTTGTTCTAATTTGCTATTGACCTGATATCCTAGGTCACCTCACTAAAGGAAACCTGCAGGAGGGTTTAAGATCATAGGGCAACCGGCCCCTTTCCACCGATAGAGCAAGTCATCTACATGAGCAGGCTTTCAATTTGAATTTAAATCTTTATCACCGCCAAAAATGTCAAAAAGGGCACGAGTTTGAATGGAAAGTTTATGCATTAAAAAAAAAAGGAAAAGGCTTTAGTCTTTCCTTAAAACTTTGAAAAGTATTAAGAATCTTTTTTAAGACCGAAATCAAAGATAGATAATTTCTTTTTTAAAACTTAAGTAATTTCCTTATAATCTTTTTTGTTTGGTCCTTTTTTTAAGGAGTATTTTTGATAAGGAGATTTTTATTATTTTTTGTGAAGAGATTTTTTAATAAGGAGATTTTTATGAAGAGTTTTTTTATGAAGAGTTTTTTAAAGACTAATTTATTTTTTTTGGGAGATTTTTTATGGAGATTGGAGATTGTTTTTGAAAGGATTATTTTGAGAATAAGGCAGATTGAGGAGAAATTAATTTTTGTTGCAGATTGGATAAAGATTTTTTATTTTGTAGGAGATTATTTTTGAAGAAGAATTTGAAGAGGATAATGAAAAATTTGTTTGAAGAAATTTGCAAGGGTTTTGTATTTTGGAGAATATGAAACATCATGCAGGGATTGAAATGAGAAGGTGAAAATATTTATACAGAGGAATATGAAAAATCTTTTGCAGGTGAATTAATTTGAGAAGGCTCTTCATTTTTGACATGAAAAATTAAGCAATCCAGTGATTTTTTTTAAAAGAATATGAAGGATCATGTACAGAGAAGAGGAAGATCAAAAGATTTTTTAATGCATAGAATTGACGGGAAGATATTTTGTTTTAAATATAGAGAAGAGAATATGAAAGGTTTTTCAGAAAGTGCATTGTGATGGGTTGTGAAAGATATTCAGATTTTATTTAATGACATTACAGATGCTTTGATTAAAGTGTCTTGTGGATTAACAAGATGAGTGGAGTGATGTTGTGCAGATCTATGATGAACTGACAGGGATCAAATACAGATACAGAGATTGACAAGGTGATCAGAAAGACAATATGCAATTGCAATAATAATCAGGTGCATTGATTGTATGACTGGTAAGGCAGAGATGAAATATACAGAGAAAAGTAGTGTTGTTGAGCATATCTGGATGAAGAATTGATTTTTGAATGGAATGACCATTTGAACACATAAGAGAGAATAAAAGTTATGTATTGAAACAGAGAAACCCTCTGAATTTGTGTTTTTAGTTTGTTCTGTAATAGGGGTTGGTGCTCCTTGAAGCTGGTGCTTCTAAATAGTATGCCAGTGAGGCTTGTAGGTCAGTGAGACCTCAATAGTCAGTGAGACATAATATTCAGCCAGTGAGGCTTTGTAAGATGTTTTCAAAGTTAAGCCAGTGAGGCACTTCATGAGTGGTTTTTCTACCCAGAGAGGGTTTTGCACTCCAGTAATTCTTGTGTCTTGATTCATATTGGTCATCTTTCTATGGTTGTATGTTTTACTCATGAGTTTTGTTTATCATTCTCAGTTATGTGCATATGTGTTTGACAAAGTTATGTGCATATGTGTTTGACAATTCAATGATTACTTTCTCTCCTTATGCTCTCCAAGTTAAAGTTTGAAAAAGATTTGAAAATTCACACAACACTGATTCACCCCCCCTCTCAGTGTTGTCCTTGACTCCTACAATTGGTATCAGAGCTAGTTTCCCTTCTACAGCTTAATCAACTTGGGTAGGTCATGTGTGTGGAGTTCAATGGGTAAGTGCAGAAGAAATAAGAACATGAGAAATGTTAAGATTCTTTCTGATCAGAAGACACAAAAGACATTATCAAATCCTAATGTTGATATAAAGTCAGTTGATAAAGATGTTCTCCATGTTAAGTCTGATATTATCTTAGAAGAAAAGGTTTCAGATGTTCCTCAGTTTGATGGTTCAAATTTTTTAGTTTGGTATGTTAGAATGCAAGTATATTTATCCTCCTTAGGATATGATGTTTTAATGTCGGTTGAAAATGGTAATTCTGCAAATAACAAAGAAGTTCTTGAATATAATGATATTGCAAAGAAGGCTATATTATCTGCTCTATCTAATGATGTTATTTGTAAGGTTATGGATTGTGTTACTGCTCAGGATATGTGGAGGAGATTGAAAAGGATTTATCAAGATAATGATAAAGAAGGAGACACTCTGGTGTGTGACAAAACTAGAAATGAAAAGAGACTTTCAAATGAAAGAGTTGAAGTTCAATCCCAATCAAATTCAGAAGAAGCTAGCATCACAAGTGATGATGATCAGAGTGATGATGATCAAGATTATAATGAACAAGATTGTGAGATTGATTTGGAAGGAGAGCTCATATATGCTCTGAGTGAGCTCAAGAATTATAAGAAGGAGAACAATAAATTGATGATGCAGTTGCAACAAGAAAAAGATTTAAAAGACAAAGCTCTTACAGATCTTGAATGTGCTAGAAACCTGATTATAGATTTGAGAAATCAAGCAGGTGAATCAGATAAATCAATCACTAGTTTGAAAACAGAGGTTGAGGAAGCTAAGAGAATAGTTAATGTAACAAAGTTAGAGTTAGAAGCTAAATCGGTTGAATGTCAAAAACTTGAAAGAGAAATGTTTTCTTTGAGAAAAAATCTTGAGGATGTTAAGAAGCAATTAGAAAAGAATCTGAAATTGGAAGAGAGCACAAGCAGGTTAAATGAGATGCTTGGTAAACAAAAACTATATGGAAACACTACTGGACTTGGTTTTGAAGAAGGAGAATGTTCAAAAGCTAGAGAGACTCCCAGAAAGAAGATTGATTTGAATGTTGCCACTAAAAACAAAATGCATAATCAGAGAAGAAGAAATGCTCCTATAAGACAAGCATACATGTACAGGTATAACTATTCATTTAATGGTTATTGTTATACTTGTAATCAATTTGGACATAAAGCAGTTGATTGCAGAAGGGATACTAACCTTGTTTGTTACAAGTGCAATAATATTGGTCACATACAAAGAAACTGCAAAATGAATGGAAGGTATGATCCTGCATGGAAGCATAACATAATTACTCAGGGGATGTTAAAAAGGTACTATCATTCATTTGATTATGATTTTGACATAGTTTGTTATAATTGCAACACTCTTGGACACAAAGCACAGAGTTGCAAAATGTATGTTTCACCTGATTTAAAAAGGTTGAAATGGAAAGAAAAAGGTTGGAGGAAGAAAGCACCTGTGAAAATTTGGAAGCAGAAAGAAAGTAAAGAGAAGCTAGAATCTAAGCTTGTGCATCCTGCACAAGTCACTTCATCAGTTGCATAACAGATAGCATGAAGTGAGGGGGAGTTGTTCATGTACTATTAATTAACCCCAAGTTTCAGGAAGGAGATCATTTGATATGATGATCTTGTCTGTCTATCACTCTTGCCATGCTTTGAAATAGTTGATTATGTTGTTGCTAACAAAGTTGATGTTGCAGGAGTTCTTGTTGGTTGCAGGATGTAGTTATGTATATATCAGATTTGATAGTATGTTGTAAAAAGATGTGCAGGAACAACAAGATTGTCTTCATTCTTTTCATGTCAAAAAGGATGTGCAAGAATTCTTGGTTGCAGAATGAATGATTCATTGGTATAATAAAATGACATGTTCTGTGTATGCAAGGTGTTGATATGTTTGTTAAAGGAAGTAATCAGAGGATCTCATTGATGTCAGTGTTTCATCTTCATCTACAAATTTGTGTTGTGATTAGAAGTGGTATAGTGCAGTCTATGGGCAACTTGTAACAATGGTTTGGTGCTTGGTTTGATATGCCGTACATGATTGTTTGATGTCTTGTTGCTCGCAAGTTTTTATGATTATTCAATATGCAGATGAACATGGAAAGAGCTCAGAGCTCTCAAGAAAAGTTTTGGACAGCAAATTGGAAAAATAATCAGTGCCTTAAGTGGTATTTTCAATTCTTGATTGGTATATTTATGTTTTCTTTGCAAAAGTGTTCAGAAGGTTGACTGTGAGTAAATGGATGGTATACTTTAGGTTGATATGTTGCTTCTGGACTAATTCAGGAAGTGGATAAGTGTTGAGTTGAGTTGAGTTATGTTGGTTAGTCTTGTCAGTGTTTACCAATGGTATTTCTGAGTAGTAATTTGTTTATGATCTTTAATACATGGAAAATCTTGGAAATTTGTTATTTCAGGTCAAAAAGGTTGTTGATTGAAGAAGAACTATTTGTTTTGAAAGTTTGTGATGTTATCAGGAAGAAGTGTGTCAGTCTTCATCTTCACAGTGGTATTGTCATCAGATTTCTCATATTGCAGGGTGATTGCAATTATCAAGCTATAACATCTTTTTAGTGGAGTTGTTCTCAGGGGGAGATAATAGTCTTTGTCATCCGATGTCAAAAAGGGGGAGAAAGAAAAATATGCATCAGGTGGTTTTGCCATCAATGACAAAGGGGGAGATTGATGGTGTGAGGTTGTCATTGATGTCAAAAGTGTTCAGGAGCATGAGAAATCATCTTGCAGATATAGAGAATGGTTTTATACTTCACAGGTTTGATCTTGCATCATCAGGAGTACATCATCTTGTTTGTTGTTGATAGGAGCAGGAGCATGAGACATCATCTCATGTGTTCTTTCTATTGTCATATTACAGCTTGTTCAGTATGGTAAAGTGTTGTATCATTCAGATTGAGTTACTTCAAGATGTCTTTGAGGATGTTGATCATATAGGAGCTCAAATGGGTCTAATGCAGAGTTGTTTCATGTTCACAGATATAAGTTATGTTAGATACAAGACTCATGGTTATCTTGTTTGATCTGCTTGTTAATGCTCACATATTATGGATAAGTGATATTAGTTGAACAATATATGATACTTGTGCTTCAAATGTTGAATATTCACATTATCATTCACATTCAATTATCTCACTCTCATTGGTGGAATGCAATTCTGATGATCTTGTTTAAGGTTGTCATTATCATCAAGGATCTTTATCAGAGGATAGATGTTATGCATTAAGGTTGAGCTACTTGGACATCAAGGAATTGGTATTGTTCAAAATGATCATATAATCTCAGTTGATCATCAAGGATGCCTTATTACTTAGAAGCTCCATTGATCATTAATGGAATGTTATCTTCAGAGTTGGTGTTCAATATTACATGATGCCAATCAAGTGATTTATTATCTCTTGTTTCTTTGTGCTTGTACATAGCTACTTACATTTCAGATTGTGAAGTTGGTGAAGGCTTGATTTTGATGTTGATATCCATATTGTAAGTGTATTTCAAGGATAATATTCAAGGGCTTTAAGAGATTGTTTAACGTCAAATATCCCAAGTCATTTATCTAATTCATGGAGAGCACTTTTGTTCTAATTTGCTATTGACTTGATATCCTAGGTCACCTCACTAAAGGAAACCTGTAGGAGGGTTTAAGATCATAGGGCAACCGGCCCCTTTCCACCGATAGAGCAAGTCATCTACATGAGCGGGCTTTCAATTTGAATTTAAATCTTTATCACCGCCAAAAATGTCAAAAAGGGCACGAGTTTGAATGGAAAGTTTATGCATTAAAAAAAAAAGGAAAAGGCTTTAGTCTTTCCTTAAAACTTTGAAAAGTATTAAGAATCTTTTTTAAGACCGAAATCAAAGATAGATAATTTCTTTTTTAAAACTTAAGTAATTTCCTTATAATCTTTTTTGATCAGTCCTTTTTTTAAGGAGTATTTTTGATAAGGAGATTTTTATTATTTTTTGTGAAGAGATTTTTTAATAAGGAGATTTTTATGAAGAGTTTTTTTATGAAGATTTTTTTAAAGACTAATTTATTTTTTTTGGGAGATTTTTTATGGAGATTGGAGATTGTTTTTGAAAGGATTATTTTGAGAATAAGGCAGATTGAGGAGAAATTAATTTTTGTTGCAGATTGGATAAAGATTTTTTATTTTGTAGGAGATTATTTTTGAAGAAGAATTTGAAGAGGATAATGAAAAATTTGTTTGAAGAAATTTGCAAGGGTTTTGTATTTTGGAGAATATGAAACATCATGCAGGGATTGAAATGAGAAGGTGAAAATATTTATACAGAGGAATATGAAAAATCTTTTGCAGGTGAATTAATTTGAGAAGGCTCTTCATTTTTGACATGAAAAATTAAGCAATCCAGTGATTTTTTTTAAAAGAATATGAAGGATCATGTACAGAGAAGAGGAAGATCAAAAGATTTTTTAATGCATAGAATTGATGGGAAGATATTTTGTTTTAAATATAGAGAAGAGAATATGAAAGGTTTTTCAGAAAGTGCATTGTGATGGGTTGTGAAAGATATTCAGATTTTATTTAATGACATTACAGATGCTTTGATTAAAGTGTCTTGTGGATTAACAAGATGAGTGGAGTGATGTTGTGCAGATCTATGATGAACTGACAGGGATCAAATACAGATACAGAAATTGACAAGGTGATCAGAAAGACAATATGCAATTGCAATAATAATCAGGTGCATTGATTGTATGACTGGTAAGGCAGAGATAAAATATACAGAGAAAAGTAGTGTTGTTGAGCATATCTGGATGAAGAATTGATTTTTGAATGGAATGACCATTTGAACACATAAGAGAGAATAAAAGTTATGTATTGAAACAGAGAAACCCTCTGAATTTGTGTTTTCAGTTTGTTCTGTAATAGGGGTTGGTGCTCCTTGAAGTTGGTGCTTCTAAATAGTATGCTAGTGAGGCTTGTAGGTCAGTGAGACCTCAATAGTCAGTGAGACATAATATTCAACCAGTGAGGCTTTGTAAGATGTTTTCAAAGTTAAGCCAGTGAGGCACTTCATGAGTGGTTTTTCTACCCAGAGAGGGTTTTCCACTCCAGTAATTCTTGTGTCTTGATTCATATTGGTCATCTTTCTATGGTTGTATGTTTTACTCATGAGTTTTGTTTATCATTCTCAGTTATGTGCATATGTGTTTGACAATTCAATGATTACTTTCTCTCCTTATGCTCTCCAAGTTAAAGTTTGAAAAAGATTTGAAAATTCACACAACACTGATTCACCCCCCTCTCAGTGTTGTCCTTGACTCCTACAAGTCTTTAGTCATTTTATGGCTAATCCTGGATGGGTACATTAGGATGCAGTAAATAAGGTATTTAAATAATTGGGTACTTCTGATTATTCCATTTTTTATCATGGTTATCCTATAGGGACCTAACATTTAGTGTGTATCCATGGATATGCAGATTTTGATTAGGCTGGTGATATTGATAGGAGGAGATCCACTACTAGATATGTTTTCACTATGTTTGGTGATGCAACTAGTTGGATGAGTAAGTGATGATATATGGTCACTTTGTCTACTATAGAAGTAGAGTACATTAATGCTACTCATGCTTATAAGGAATTCATCTAGCTTAAGATATTGTGTTTAGATCTTAGGCTAGATGTATCCAAACCTTTAATTGTAAGTGCTTGATATTTTCTAGGTTTGGGAATAGTAATCTTGTGTTTCTACATGGCCTCTTTGAAGGCTTCCATCCTTTAAAAATATTATGTTATTTCATGACCCAGTATTCCACAAAAAAAACATGGATAACTTCTTTTTATCTTTGTCTTTGAGGGACACTCACTTGACATAGAAGAGGTAGTGGGTTTCTTATCAAATTTGTGCTTCTTCTTGGAGGGAGGGATTCTCACTTGCTAAAGTAGATTATGTGTTAGGTTTTAAAGATGTATTTCCTTTACCCTTAGAGTTTTGTGCCATTAATGCTAAACTTTTAGAGGAGTTGATTGTATTCATGGAGAGTAACTTAGATTCTTCCCTTGTGAGTCTATCACAAAACTACTCAAAAGTAGGCATTTTAAATTTTGGACCAAGTGCATCCATTGTTGAGTAGATGGTAGAAAAGAAGACTTGATATGGGCCTTTCAATATAGACAAGATCAACAAAACACATTCTTTATCTAATTTTGTTTTGCCACAACCTTGAATATGAGAAAGTAGAGATTCAAACTTAACCAAGAAGTTTTCAATCGAAGGAAAGGCATTAAGGGATCATGTCATCAATTTAGCATCCAATTGAAGAGCACATAATTCATTGATTATACCAAATATTTCATTCAATTTATCCCACATTTCTTTAGGTGTTGTACAATTTACAAGATGAAATTAAAGTTTGTCAGACATTTGCAAGCCAAAGATCCCCATTGCTTCATCTAATTTGTTCCTATACAAAAACTATTCATATTCCCTTGTAAATTATACTTCTTGTTCACATAAAATTTACCATAATCCTTTAGATTTTAAGAGTTGTTGAACTTTGAACTTCTAGGTGTGATAGTTGGGTGGAGTTAGAAGGTCAATTTTAGGGTCCATGATTGTAGAAACAAAAGGAGGCACTTGGAATTGTGTCTTGCAACCCACCAATATTAATTAATGTTGAAAATTATGCCCCCCAGAAAAATTAACAAGTTTTGAGTACAATTGTGTAAGTTGGAAGCCTAAATTGAGTGATTATAACACATGGTATTTTAACAATTTTTGGAAAAATTAGGCACGTTCCAAAGCTAAAAATTACATATGTAATCAGATCTTTTGTGATTTTCTATTAAATTTTAAAAACAAGTTTGTAAATATTTGATACCGGGGGTAAAAGATATGCCCTGTCAAAAAATAATGCAAAACTTGAGTTTGGAGGCAAAATTTAGAAAACTTGTAATGTCCCTTTTTGGCCAATTTTAATATTTCTATGTACTCGAGTGAATGTACAAACAATAATTTAATTATTTAATAAAGGGGATGTTTTAGAGAGTCATAAAATTGACTTTATGGGGCCAAAATATAATGTTAAAATGTAAAGTCAATTTAAGTGGAAAAAATTAAAAGTTATGACAAATAATATTCTATTATTTCTAAGGAGTATAAAAAGGAGTTTGGACAAGATAAATCTTGATGCAGGAGCATCCAAAAGTCATTCAGTAAATTGGGACAATTAATGTTCAATTGCAGAGTGCCAGGAAGAGACATTGGAGATTACCGTAGTTTACCGCATCTTCATCTTAGATCTTGTAGAGTAGGATTTAGTTTCTGTGACATGGCATCTTCATCATATTCAAAATTTAGGACATTTGGATTTTTCTGCTAAAAGTTATCACTATCAAAAGATCATCAGTTTTCTCATAGCAGAGTAGTTAGTGTTTAGTTGAAGCCTAATGGGTTTGCAGAGCAATTCCATGACTTGTGGAGCCTAATGGAACATCATTCAAGGTAATTTGGGACCTATCCAACCTTCACGAAGAACCACACCAAGATTCATCCATTTGCAGAGCAATACCATATGTTTTAGGCTGACCTACTTGTGTCTACACATTTCATATGGCAAGTTACCTTTAGGCTGACAAGATAATGTTTTGAAGTCTTGCAAAGGATATAAATGAAGAATAGAATATTGTTTCAAGGTAGTGATGAAGTGTGTGAAGAAAATGTGTAAAGATATGATGTGAGAAGATGAATTGTTTTGATCGTGGAAGGCAGTAGAGCAGAAGAAGAAGACAACAAAAAATAGAAGAAGATACAGAGCAATGAGTAGCGAAGGAGAAAGAGAAAGAAGACATGGAAGGATGATGTTGTGTGAATCTTTTGTAAGACTGGGTTGTGGCCTAGCACTTGAAAAGCCCTAGAGGCATATGTAATGAGATTTGGAATTCTAATATAACGAGAAGTGATCTTTGAAGGCTAGGTTTTTCCCTTTGAGGGTTTTCCTAGGATAAATTTTGTGTTATGTGTTTATGAATATCTCTTATCATTTTTTTGTTAGTTGTATGTTGTTGTTACATATTTGTTATGATCATGGTGTTAGTTGTTTAAGGCTGCAAGGCTAAACAGTCCTTCATTGGACCCTCCTACCTTGATTGCATCAAGTGGTATTAGAGCTGGTTACAAATCTGTTGGGCTAGTTGTGAATCTGTTGGGATGGTTGTGAATCTGTCGGGAAGGAAGAATGTGTTAGAAGGATGTGTCAAACCCTAGAGTGCAGTAAGTGCTACCAGAAACAAAGAAGAATCACCACAAAAGAAAAATCAAGGCAAGAAAGACCTGGGTAATCTTTTCAAATTAAGTTGTTTGCATGATTTGTTTCAATGGGGAAAATTGGAAAAAGGATGAAGAAAGAGAATGAAAACCTAATATGCAAGAAGGATCTTCTAGAAGAGGAATTGTGTGAAATCAAAAGGTATAACTTAGAATTGATGGAGAAGATAATAGGACTAGGAGAAGGCAAATATGATGCTCTTGAAGAAGAATTAGAAAATGTAAAAAGAGGAATGAAGAATTAGAAGAAGAGTTAAAGTTATTTGAGTATGTCAAAAGGAGTTTTGAAGAATTGGAGGAAGGATGCAAGTTGTTTAGTTAGATTGAAAAGAGGAACCTAGATCTGAAGGAAAGTTTGGAGAAGGTGAAAAAGGAAAACTACTCACAAAATAATGAAATATCTAGATTGAAAGAACAGGTTAATCAGTTAGAGCAGTCACTTGTAGCATGTAGGGAAGAGAATGAAATTCTAAGATCTAATCCTAAACTTTGTGATGTTTCTTTTGATACTAATGATTTGTGTGATACTGTAAAAGATTCTTTAGAAGGTGAGATTGAAGATAACAATGTAACTGAATTTGCAATTGTTGGTAATGGTGTTGACAATGTTGGTTACAAGATCATGAAAAGAATGGGATATGAAGGAAAAGGATTGGGAAAGAATCAGTAAGGAATTACAGAGCCTATTGAGCCAGTAATGAGATCCAGAAATGAAGGCCTTGGATATATCTGGGGTGAAGAGAATAAGGATATTGTCACAGGTTCAAACAAATCAACTTAGGGAAGGAAAGGTATGCATTGTTCTTATTGTAATAGACAGGGACATGGAAATAAAATGTGTTGGGATCTATACCATTGTCAATTCTGTGGATTAAGGAATCACTCTAAAAAGATGTGTTGGAATAAAATGCGGAGGAGAAATCCTATGACAGGTTGTATGCAGGTGAATTATGGATGGATTGATGGATCGAAATAGAAATATGTTACTTGTATGTTCAAAAGGATGTATAGGCTGAAGTATTCATGTATTGGAGGAAAAGAAGGATATGGATCTGTTGGGAATTAAGGTGTCTCAACCTTTGCAAATTCCTAATGTTGTATTTATTTATCCCATGTTGAGTTGGCATAGTCAGCACCTTGTGTATATGCAGCAGGATAAATTTTGGTGACTTTGGCAGCCATGGTTTCCCCCTTGAATAATTAACGGGGGTTTGGGGGCAACGCCCCCAAGATAGGGTCATGAGCATCTTTGCACAAGAGAAAGGCATCTTTGGGCTGTCAAGGGAAGTTATGACATGTAAGAGGAATATGATATTTTTAGTCAGTGTATGACAGATTCTCTGATAGATGTAAGGTGTGTAAGAGCATCTGTCATAACCTATCTTGGGACCAGGCACTCACTTTGGGATGGGATGTTGGACAAGTGTCCTTAGGTGTGGGTTTTGGAGCATGAGTCCAAGATGGACGCCCATCTCTAGAATGTTCCATATTTGCCTTGTAAACTCTATATAAATAGGTGCTTGGATGGGAGATAGTAAACTTTTGGTACAAGTATTGTTATGCTGCCAGAATATCTCCAGATTCGACATTCGAAGACTCCTTAAAGAGCATTGGCTCTGAAACTGTATTGTAATCTATTATTGTTTACTGTAATACATTTGAGCTGTGTTTTGGAGTGTGGGGTTTTTTACCCGTAAGGGTTTTCCCCACGTATATCTTGTCTCTCTCTCTTCTATCTACTTTCTGTGTGTATGTGTATTGCTGCTATATCTCTGTTAGATGTTCTATGTTGCTATAGTTGTAAGAATTAAATTAAATTTGCATACATCTCTCCTTATTAGATTAGTGTAGGAAGCAATTTCCGCACACCGAGCTTCCTTTCAGGATCAAGATGCAGAGAGAGGAGACCACATGTGGAGCAAAACAAGGACAATAATTCATACCAAAAAGGGAGAGATGATAGAAGTTTCTACTAGAGCAACAAAGGAAGTTATAATTCTTACCGCAATGAAGGATACCAAAGGGATGAAAGAGGATTTGATGGGAGATCATTCAGAGGAACCTATTTTCAAGTATGGAGGTAAAAAGCATTGAGAATTGAATGTCACCAAGAGGATATTACCAGAGAAACAATAAATAATGTAGAGATAAATTATGCAGAGGAAGAAGAACCTATTGAATCATCAAGTTCAACAGAGAAACCAAAAGAGGGTGAGACATTGATCTTAAGGAGAATTTTTTTGTAGACTAATCATCTGAGGAACTAGTGTAAGAGAAAGTTTGTGTACTGGAGTAAAAGAAATATGGATAAATAAACAAAGAAAAGTATAGGAGCAATGTATGCAGAGAAGAAACTGCAAGATTTTGATGTGTGTGGAAGGAATTGTATCTAGAACCAGAGGTTAGAAAGTACCATAGAGGCAATTCAAGAATGTACTGACTGAATCAAGGAAGTAAATTGATTATTCTAGAGTGTTGTGGGATGTTGAGATTATTTGACTCTTAATTGTTGAAGTTGGTATTGATTTGAGGCACCCTACTTATGTTTGACAATAGAGCTCTGAACTGAGAGGCAATTGCAACCTTGTAGCTAGACCACCAAACCTAAACCACCACAAAGTGGAGAATTTGAGGCAGCTTGCGAAGGAGACTTGCTCAGACCATCGACCATTGAGGAAGTGCAACAATTTGTAAGCAGAATGCTGAGTTTAGATCACCAAAAGTGAGAAGGAATTTGAGGCAGTTTACAGAGAAGACCTATACAGACCGTCGACCATGAGGTAGTGCAATGATTTATGAACAGATAATTGAACTTGAGGCAGTTTGCATGGATGACTTGAATAGACCGCTGACCTTGAGGCAATTACAAGTACCTGTGAACAAAGCGTCGAACATATCCTAAGAGACAGCATTGATTCTAACAGAATACAAACCAAAGTGAAGAGGGTCACTTTTCAATTACCTTGAGTGTTTGATGCGAGAGCATACAGAAGTAATTTAATAAATTGGGACAGTTAATGTTGAGTTGCAGAGTGCCACGAAGAGACATTGGAGGTTACCGCATTTTACTACATCTTCATCTCAAAGCTTACAGAGCAGGATTTAGTTTCTATGACATGACATATTCATCATATTCAAAATTTAGGACATTTGGATTTGTCTATTAAAAGTTATCGCTATCAGAAGATCATCAGTTTTCTCATAGCAGAGTAGTTAGTGTTTAGTTGAAGCCTATTGGGTTTGAGGAGAAATTTTGTGACTTATGGAGCCTAATGGAACATCATTCAAGGTAATTTGGGACCTATCTAACCTTCATGGAGAACCGCACCAAGTTTCATCCATTTGTGGAGCAATACCATATGTTTTAGGCCAACTTACTTGTGTCTACACGTTTCATATGGCAAGTTACCTTTAGGACAACAAGATAATGTTTTGAAGGCTTGCGAAGGATATAAATGAAGAATAGAAGATTGTTTCAAGGCAGTGATGGAGTGTGTGAAGAAAGTGTGTAAATATATGATGCAAGAAGATGAATTGTTTTGATCCTGGAAGGCAGCAGAGCAGAAGTAGAAGACAGAGTAGAGAATAGAAGAAGATACATAGTAGTGAATAGTGAAGGAGAAAGAGAAAGAAGACATGGAAGGATGATGTTGTGTGAATCTTTTGTAAGCCTGGGTTGTGGCCTAGCACCTGAAAATCCCTAGAGGTACATGTAATGAGACTTGGAATTCTAATATAATGATAAGTGATCTTTGAAGGCTGGGTTTTTCCCTTTAAGGGTTTTCCCAGGATAAATCTTGTGTTATGTGTTTATGAATATCTCTTATCATTCTGTTGTTAGTTGTATGTTGATGTTACATCTTTGTTATGATTATGGTGTGTAAATTCCAAAAATCTCACTTACTAAAAATAACCAACGAAAAGCAAAACACAATCCAAATAAAGAAAGTGAATCATTTCATTAATCAGAATATCCATAATTATACAACATTTTGCAAGTTTCCATAATAAGAAAGTGCAATTATAAGCACAATAAGAAACGTAATAGTACATCTTTACAAATGTTCCAAGTACATGAATGATACATCAAAATTACATCAATAAGAGTATAATTACATTTGTGGGCTAATCAAGCCATACAATGAGTAATATAATGAAATATCTATCTCAAGTCAAATAACATAAGAAATCTTCAGCCGCCATGACCCACTGGTCTTCTGCAAGCCAAAGCCAAGAGTATGGTTAAGATGCTTTTTCCACCCAACCACAAAGCACTAAACTTCCCTAGGTTTTTTCCTAACTTGAAGAATCCCTAACCCTACGTGAGGATCCTAGAAACCTGGAACGGATGGGCAAGAGTGAACTCTTGATGCAAGTCTTATGCCTATATGCACTCTAAACTAGAAATGACATATTTCTTGCATGCAGGATGTGGCAGAGACATAAATAAAAAGTACTAGGCATTCATGATCCATCTATTTCAATGGTGCAATCTAGCTTTGGCCAAAGAAATAAATATAACTAGTAATTTTGAAAAAGAAAATTACCATCTCTGTGGGTCCACACTCGACATCCTATCTCGGAATAAAATTACAGAGTGAACAAATATACCATTTCTCATGAAATCAATAAATAGCTTGTTTAAATACAAGGTCTATAACAATTACTAACAATGTGCCCCTCCATGGTTATAGATAGAAAGAATTTGCTCAAGAATTACATCGATGGACTTATATAATCCTACAAGTACAATACTAACAATTTAACCTATGTCCTAATGATGATTAGAAAGTACTCTTATCATGGTCAAATAGAAATGAATGAGAAAATTTACATCATTCTTGGTTGGAAGTTATATGACTATTTATGTCTAAGAAACTAAGTTCTTCACATTACTTAATTAAATTTTAATAACTGCAAGTTCGGTAATATGCTATAATATATTAAAGGAAAGATTTATTTAATAATAACACCCTTATAACAAGAGGGTTACTAACTAAGATCTCACAGACCTATTATTACTCACTTCCATAAGGGTCGTAATATTACATAAGAGTGTTCTATTTATGTAACAAAGAGTAGTTGTTTATAAAATCAAATTTTATCAAGGTTTCTTATTTCTTCATGTTTATGCAATTATGCTCTCCTAAGACATAATAAGTCTATTAACCATAGGCGGTTATACCCAAATTATCTAAAAATAATTGCAATTGCTATCCTTAAAATTTGAAGCTCAATACATTCAAGACAATATGTATACTTGAGGCAGAGAAAAAGGCACAGTTGTTGAAGATAGAGTGCCTCAAATAGGTTTCATCTCACAGTTAGTTGAGATCGCAGGTTTGACATAAATTGATTTGTCAATTTGGAAAGCACCATAATTGGTTTTATATATTGATGGCATACCATTTCTTCATTTAGAAATTGGTTAAAATTTAATCTAATACATAGAAATAACTCACAGAGGTGAGATACTAGTACAACAAGCATTAAACATATACATGGTTGGGAAATGCGACTGTCAAAAAAAGGGATAGAGTTTGAATTACATTTTTTTGAGATAGAGGTAATTAAGGGGGCGACAACCCTCTTGGGAGAGCCGTAGCCTCCAAGGAGGTTGCGGCCTCCCTTGAGAGGTCGTTGTGGGGGTGGCTCACGGCCCCTCCCCATAGGCTGTAAGGCCTGTGGGAGGCCATGGCACTCCCACGACCCAATCCATGGACGTCGTCCATTAGCCATCAAAACAAATAAAAATAATAATAAAAACGTGCAGTAATATTATTTCTAGCACACAGTCTTTAATTAGCAATGCCAAATAAGTTTCATAGCTTCTGTTTCTATGAGCTCTGAGGAATATAAAACTTCATGAGAGCATCAAACTCAATAGAAGGTAATCGCTTAACCAAAATGAGATAATAATCAAAACATAACTGCTAGGTAAAGACATCCACAATGGCCCAGATGACAAAGATGGAAGGAGTATCGATCGGTAGAAGACCAAACACATCGCAAACCAGGCGTCGAATTTAATGGTAATGATTTAGCAAAGCAAGATTATCATAACCGCCAATGAAATGCAACTGGTTCAATTATACAAAAAATTAAACTACGAGAAAATATAAGGAGAGGTAATAGTTGAAGATTTTCTTTAAAGACTCCAAGGCTACCAAGTGGCTACAAAATAAAAAGAAAAAAGAAAAAGTAACTGGAGGAGCGATTGTCCAAAGCAATGGTATCTCATATAACCCTATGAGTATGCCAATTTGTTTACTATGTATCTAATGGCTTCTGATGAGCATTCGTTGCTTGCTACTGAATACATTGTTAAAATGGTTTGGCGATAGTAAGATTATCTACTCTAGTTTCACTTAGCATGATACAATAAAGAAAATACTACGGAACAATATTTCATGGACAACAGATACTATCAAATCGAATTAAGTTAACTGACATAACTTGCAGAGGTGTGAATCTTTAAGATACATACCTAAATTGGGTAACAAAAATGATGCCTTCTTTCTATGACCTGACTCTTCCAATCTTGATTGTTGGTTTCATCTTCTATGTGTTTTCCCTCAATATTTTCTTCTTATCTGGTTCAATGATCTCTTCTCTTTACAGGCTAAAATCTTAATGTCCTTTTTCCTATCGAATGTTCTTCCTCTTTTTAACATTATTTGTTTCTATCTTTTTTTATTTTTGCTTTTTAGTTTTCATTCTAATTTTGGTTTCTTTTTCTATTGTTTTCTTTATTTCTATTCTTTTTTCTTTTATTTCTATTATTATTGTTTTATTTTATACTTTCAATTTGTCATTATCATAAGGATAATTTTGGAAATGCATATCTATTACAAAAATATATGTATATTATATTATTTCAAATCTACCACATAATTATCTAAAATAAATAAGTAATTAATATTAAAAAGGATTTTCTTTCCTCCACCTACCATGTTAATAAAACAAATATATAGCAATTAAATCTATTTTATTTTCTTAAGAGCACATTTAAATTTATAGGACAATTTATTTGGTTAGTGACTACGAAACATAACATAGATATTTAACATACAAAACTATTTAATTCATCCACATAATATCATTCAGGCAATGCTAAAATACAAATGAAATGCAACTAAGTGCTTGTGTGTGTAGTATAGAGTCTCTCCATCCCATCCCTACCAGGTAGCTAATCACCTCTACCTTAACCATACCCTTGTCTTCGATAACCTGCCATCATTAAACTTAAATCTCCATTAATAGGTTAGTGTCCAAAAATCAATAGCCAAAGCACTATACATTTCATCATTTTCAATAAAAGTAATATTCACTTAATCCACAAATAATTATCCATAAAATAGTTCTAATTATAGTTAAGTTTTAAAAGCATAACAATTTGAGACGTGACATGGTGTTGGTTGTTTAAGGCTACAAGGTTGGACAGTCCTTCATTAGACCCTCCTACCTTGACTGCATCAAATCTCATTCTCAACAATTTCATTTTATTGGAAACCCTATTGGGAGATTGACTAGTTTGTTCATCTATTCACCCTAGGGAAAAAACCCTAAGCGAATATTGGTTTCGGGGACCAAAATCTCCCTAACCAATCCTTGGCAAATTTAGACAGGATTCGCAATTGAGTAGAACATTTGAGGATTTGCAGAGGTTTATCAAAATATTATTTCTAGATTTTGTGTATGTTTTTCTGGAATGTTGCAAGGTAAAATTTATTAGAGATTTGAAACAAATAATAAATTTAATGGAGAGTGAGTTGATATTACCTAGCCACAACCTATAGGTGTGATTTTTAGAAATACAAAGTTGGCTGCCTAGATTTAATATCATTTAACCCAGCCGCTCCAAATAGACTCTTCAAAGTGTTGATTTGGGTTTGGTTGCATCATTTATTATTTCTCTAAGGGGCCATACTGCATAGCAAGATAAGTGTGAAGACATGAGAGCAAAAGGGAAGTTGCAACCATAAGCTAGATTTTTTGGGGGTTTAGAACCCAACTGTCTATTATCCCCTAATTTTGACAAATCCCAGATAACCATTTCAATGGCATTTTGTGAGTAGCTACCAAATCAATTGAGGTTAAGATCTGGTCAAATAGTTCAATTGAATAAAGGCAATCAACTTGAACATTACAAACTCTGGTCATAATGGACTCCTTTCAGTGTCCCACCTTAGTTCATAAAAAGCCTTAATTATTTTATGAAATTAGAATAATATTAATTCTTTGAATTAATTAATTTAATTACCATCATACAAAAATTATAATTAATTCATTTGTGAATTAATTAAAAAACTTTATGTAAGAGGTCATAAATGCACTTTAAAATATTATATTATAAGTGCATTAGGGTGGGTCACTTTAGTAAAGTCAATAATTTTTCCTAACAATTTTACCCCAAGTTGTAAAGTCAAATTATTTCTTTTTAGAATTAATTAATGTTGTAAGTGGATAAAATTATTAGTGGTTCCCGTTTATGTGAGAGGGGAATATTTAATTTGGGAGTTAGGTGAAAATAAGTTACAAGTAGTTTCAAAACTACTTTTGTTGGGGTAAAATGTTATAAAGGAGATAATTTCATTATACTGGGGTTCTCTCCTCTCCTCCTCGTGTTGTACGTAACATTTCAAATTTTATTATCCAAAATTAAAGATTATGTGAAATTTTGGTGATGGGAAAATAAATAGTTTCCTTCCTCATGGATCTAATTTTCTGGTAGTTTATGTTGCTGAAAATGAAAGTGGGTTGTGTATCACTAATTTGGAGGGATATTGATAGACTGTGTGCTATCAATATTTGGAATTATTTATTTGCAAATTTGGAAGAATATTAATAGACTATGTGCTATTGTTATTCAGAGATATTCTCTATTTCTCATCTAAATATTTATTTCATTATTTTATATTACATATTCTCAGAAAATATTAATATACTATTTAAAAATTCAAAATTTATCCATTCATATGAGGGAGCTACTCCTCAAAAAAGCTGAGGAAAATCATCCTTTCAATGGTGATCTATCCAATGTTGCAAAGTTTTGTCACTTTCATTGGGAAAATTTGCAAAGAAGCACAGTGGCATAAATTTTTGCTAACATTGTCCCACATTTGCAACATTGGGTATCATTATATAGTAAGATGCCCATTCTGGGACATATTTGATATGTTTAGTGGACTGTAGTAATTGTCTTTAGTACTCTGTGAGACATTCCAATAGCATAAAAGAGTATTCAGTTATGAGAAAGAAGTGCAGAGTTGTCTATTGGTCTGTACCAATACCATTCAACAGGAAAGGGGGTGCCTAAGTTGGAATATCTATCAATTATAACTCATGTTGAGCAACATCATTAGCAGCTATCTTATCAGTAGATAAAGAGTACCTTGTTTGGGATGCCATGATCATTGGAGAGCAGTTTCATAAGTTGGAAGTAATTTCTAGGTGAAAGATTGTAGCTGTAGCAAAGTTTGTGTATTGATATTTACTTGTACTACATCTCAAAATAGAGTTTAATCTATTAATAACAATATTATCTAGGCCGGTATATCAATTTTAGCATTAACATTAGATTTTTGACATTTCAGCTGTATAAGTTAATTTCTATAGCAGTATTCAGAAATGTATGTTTAAATATTGAATTTTTATATTTGAATCATTGTGAGTTGTGTGTCAACTATTTGCTAAAGTGTCTCTCTTGTTCTTCATAGCTTTTATATTATTCTTAAGTTCAATATAAAATATTTTCTTCATTCTTGTCCTTTATAATGAAGGTGGTGTTGAATGGTTGAAATCAATAAGCATGTTTGTGGTGTATGTGGGAATTAAGCTTTGCTTTTCTATTTAATTTTCAATACATTCTTTTTATTTTTCCCATTTTTCCATTTGTTCTCAAGTAATATAGATTGTTCTCTATATTTAAATTTCATCCTAAATTTCTCCCTTTTTCCCTTTCCATCATTTTTCTATAGTGTTTCTTGTTTTGTAATTTTAGGCTAGAAGTACTAAAAAACACTTATCATATGAGGGAGGTGCCCCTCTCAAATGTAGAGGAAATTCATATCCTATGATGATTTCTCTCACTGTTGTAAGTTTATGTCATTGCTTGTTGGGCAAGTTAAGGAAAGAACCTAAGAAATTGTGGCGACCTATTTACTTACCAATAAGCTTGATATTTGAATATTGAGCTAATAATTGAAGTGAAAAATGTAAATAGAAAATAAATGTACTTAGCTTGATAACTAAAAAATGCACAAAGAATGAAGAAGATCTAGATCTGGTAATGCCTCAAAATCAAGAGTGGATAATATCATATTTATAATCACCTTGGAATTAGAATTTTTGTTGACTCTATGTAGGGACGAATCTAGTTGTATCAAGGATAGATTCCTGATTGCGAACTTGACCTATGTAATCTCTAGACTATTTTTCTTCACTTTACCCAAGATGTCTTGATTTCTTCTAAGCTTCTTGATCTCTACAAGGACTAGTGGTATTGATAAATACCTGTGTTATGTTGTCATAGACCAAGCTGCAAGGGCACTACATCTTGATCAACCCTTTAATAGTGAAAAATATAAAAAAACAACACTCTTCAGTCATGCAAATCCTCTAGAATGATTGTGCAATGCTAGGTTCCTTTTAGAGCACTAATTAAAGTGTGTAGATGTAATTGATTTCTTTTTTCTTTGATAATATCCAATGTTTCCTAGATGATTGGAATGAATGCATTGAATGCCTTTAAATACAAGTACATGGCAATATATCACACAAACTTGTGTTTATCTAGCCCTAGGAAGGAAGAGTAATGATGCAGAGGCATCCACACTAAAACCTTGACATACAGCATGTATGTCTAACACCCTTCATCATCATCATCATATTTCTTAACACTGTCAGCATCATCATATTTTCTCTTGCCAACCGATATCCTTCTGCAGACAAACCTTCGCCCTTTCGCCTGTCAGCAGCATCATCATATCCGACTATCGGCAGCATCATCATATTCGGCAAGCGCAAACATCCTCCTAATGTTCACTGTTCATCTTACCGACAACCTCTATCTTCAGCATCATGATGTTCAACATCATGCTCATCAGCAGGATATAAAATATCCGGTTCCCTCCATATATCCTGATGACGACAACCTCATGCACCTTTCCTTCGATGCTTACGTCACCCTGATATCCTGATGACGATTATCCTGATGATGATGACGTCATATGCAGCTCCTTCAATATCTTGCTGCCCTGATATCCTGATGACGATTATCATGATGACGATGACGTCACATGCAGTTCCTTCAATATCCTACTGTCGGCCAAACTTAACATTATCGGCCCGCGATGGCTTTATCAACCCGATCTTCTACCTTATGTCGATACGCTCCTCCTCGGCAACACCTGATGATGATCACCCCGATGCACATTCACTTTATGCAATCAACTGCATCATACTCATCTCCATCTACTCGGATGACGCCCGAAGTAACTACAGGATATACACAGAAATATCCTGATGATGCCGTTGCGACAAATTTCTAGCCTTAGCGAATTTTCAATCTGCCGAACCTCCTGAGGTGACCCGATCTACCTTCAGGGTGATCTTCCAGACTCGAACTATCAGCACGACCTAGCACATGCCCATGCTAGGGTTCTCAACACATCTCGACGACGATCCTGCAAACATGCACATGAACAAACACAAAATGCAAACTAAATCCTAAACTACTGTACATAGCCATTCCACCGATTCGACGAATCAACCGGTGGAATGGATCAGCGAATCCATGCAACCACCAGAACAGCAACTCGATTACACAATGGAATTTAAAACAGAAAATGAACACAAACAGGATCTTTATTGATTTCAAAAGATGCAATACAGTACTCTGTCTCACTCTCTGCAAAGTCTGATCGATGATCGATGATATGCAATACCAACCGATCCTACTACATAAATAGGATTTCCTGCGAGTACTACCACTCGATTCCTAGCGGCTGGGAGCTTCCAAGCGGCTGGGAGGATCCAACTGAACATACAGCATAACAGCTGTCCTAACAACCTACCTAAAAATAGTAAAGTATGGTCAACATGACCTTATTACATTGCATTGGTCTTATACGACCTTCTTGGAAACATTAACCAGACCTAAAACAAACTAACTACCTCATGGAGGCCAGCTGTCAGGTAGGTGCTCCTGCACCATACTCCCCAATAGAAAAGAACTCATGTCCCATGAGTTTGGTTGTGGAAGTCCTCCACCTTTACACTTTGCCTTTGCAGTGTCTTGACCTGTTCCAGCTTTATCCTCTGCTGTCTCTTGGCTGCTCCAAGACTTCTGAACTGTAACTTGCTTTCTTGCAAGTAAATCCTCATGCCTGTCAATGTAGGCCCTTCTCTCACATACCTTGTGTTTGTCAGGTTGTCTGACCAGAACCTCTGTCTGAACTGCCTCTTGAACTTCTACAATGTTCAACTCTATCTTTCTTTCAACCTTTATAGGACAAACAATAGTCCCAACTATGACAACATCCTTGTCATTCCTCTCAACTAGTTGCTGTTTGCAAACCTGTTTCTGAACCTGCTACTGACCTCTGTCAGTCAAAACTGAAACTTTCTTCAACTTCTTGTCCTTAACAACTTCTTTCCCTGCAGTGTCCTCAACTGCCTTTATGCCTGCTCCTATAGGCTTCTGCACAAACTCCTTCTTTCCCACTAAAATGATTTTGGCTACCTCCTGTGCTGCAGCATCTTCCTGCAATGGCATCAACATAATAGTTTTCCCATCTTTCTTGATGGTGTAGGTATTAGCATACCCATCATACAGTACCCTTCTATCAAATTGCCATGGTCTACCCAACAGTAGGTGACAACATTCCATGGGCAAAATGTCACACAAAACTCTATCATGATATGCTCCAATCTGAAAATCCACATATGCCTATTCATAGACAAAAAGTGATTGACTATCACTCACCCAAGATGCCTTGTAAGGGTTTTGATGTGGAATCCTTTCCAAATTCAGTTTATCCACCATTTCCTGAGATACCATGTTATCTGTTGAACCAGTATCAATGACAACCTTACATACTTTACCTTTGCTCTTGCATGTGGTCTTGAAAAGAGCTCTTCTTTGCATCATATCCTTTGATGCCTGCAAACTATTTCTCCTTAGCATCAATGCTTCTCCCTCCTCAGGATATCCATAACCGTCAGGAACTCTATCTCCTTGATAAGTGTTTGAACTTTGCACACTTTGCTCTACTTTCTCCTCTTGCACAAGTTGTACTCCCTTGTCATTCGTTCTATCATTTCTGCATGATGAACCTTTGTTTTCTGGACATTTGAAAAATGGATGACCAAACTCACCACAGGTGTAACACTTTCCTGAAAATGTAGTAGAACCTCTACCACTTCCAAATCTGCCTCTATTACCTTTCCATCCACCTCTGAAATCAGACTGTCCCTGTCCTTTACCAGTGTCTTCTTGACCCTCATTGGTTTGCCTTGTTGTAGGGGCTAATCCTCTTCCCCTCATATTGCTGCCTCTTCCTCTCATGGACTTATCTTGTCTCCTATTCATCTTTTCTTCAATCCTGATTGCCATTTGGTAACAATCCTCCACACTCTTAGGGTTAGCTAAAACTAACTCATCCTGTATGTTCAATCTCAAACCAGCCAAGTACCTAGCCACCTTTTCTACCTCATTCTCATGATGACCAGATCTCATACTCAACTTATAAAACTCCTCAGTATATGCCTTCACATCCATTTCCTTCTGCCTTAAAAATTGCAGCTTCTTAAACATCTGAATCTCATAATCCTTAGGCAAGAATTTACCTTTGATCCTTGCTACCATCTTATCCCATGAAGTGATCTTTGACTTTCCTTGTTTCCTTCTCTCGGATTGTACATAATCCCACCATACCAAAGCATGACCTCCTAACTTGGTCTTTGCAATCTTTACCTTCTGATCCTCAGCAACATCTTCACATTCAAAGTGATTATCAAGTGCAGCAATCCAATCCAGTAACTCATCTTCATTCAAACTTCCATTATACTTGGAAACATCAACCTTTACCTTAGGTTTATCACTCTGCACTGCCTTTAACAGTTTTGCAAATCTCTGGTCTTCAGCATCCAGATCTTCAGCTACCTCTTCATACTCTTCAACAGCATCTTCATCTTCTTCTGATTCACTGTCGTCCACTTCCCTCTTTTTGTTCTTCTCCAAGGCTACAAGCCTGGCTTGAAGTGCTTCAGCAAGCTCCTTCATCTTCCTCATCTCTCTGGCATGTTTTTCCTTCATCTCCTGCAATTCCCTTGCAGTACCATTACCTTTCGGAGGCATTTTGTCAACCTCTCACTTCTCTACCGCTGTCCTTTCAGTGACAGAATCAACTCTACCTCTGCCCTTTCGGTGACAGAATCAACACACAACAGCCCAGACCTTTTGCTGAGCTCTGATACCACTATGATGCAGAGGCATCCACACTAAAACCTTGACATACAGCATGTATGTCTAACACCCTTCATCATCATCATCATATTTCTTAACACTGTCAGCATCATCATATTTTCTCTTGCCGACCGATATCCTTCTGCAGACAAACCTTCGCCCTTTCGCCTGTCAGCAGCATCATCATATCCGACTATCGGCAGCATCATCATATTCAGCAAGCGCAAACATCCTCCTGATGTTCACTGTTCATCTTACCGACAACCTCTATCTTCAACATCATGATGTTCAACATCATGCTTATCAGCAGGATATAAAATATCCGGTTCCCTCCATATATCCTGATGACGACAACCTCATGCACCTTTCCTTCGATGCTTACGTCACCCCGATATCCTGATGACGATTATCCTGATGACGATGACGTCACATGCAGCTCCTTCAATATCTTGCTGCCCCGATATCCTGATGACGATTATCCTGATGACGATGACGTCACATGCAGTTCCTTCAATATCTTGCTGTCGGCCAAACTTAACATTATCGGCCCGCGATGGCTTTATCAACCCGATCTTCTACCTTATGCCGATACGCTCCTCCTCGGCAACACCTGATGATGATCACCCTGATGCACATTCACTTTATGCAATCGACTGCATCATACTCATCTCCATCTACTCGGATGACACCCGAAGTAACTGCAGGATATACACAGAAATATCCTGATGATGCCGTTGCGACAAATTTCCAGCCTTAGCGAATTTTCAATCCGCCGAACCTCCTGAGGTGACCCGATCTACCTTCAGGGTGATCTTCCAAACTCGAACTATCAGCATGACCTAGCACATGCCCATGCTAGGGTTCTCAACACATCTCGACGACGATCCTGCAAACATGCACATGAACAAACACAAAATGCAAACTAAATCCTAAACTACTGTACATAGCCATTCCACCAATTTGACGAATCAACCGGTGGAATGGATCAGCGAATCCATGCAACCACCAGAACAGCAACTCGATTACACAATGGAATTCAAAACAGAAAATGAACACAAATAGGATCTTTATTGATTTCAAAAGATGCAATACAGTACTCTGTCTCACTCTCTGCAAAGTCTGATCGATGATCGATGATATGCAATACCAACCGATCCTACTACATAAATAGGATTTCCTGCGAGTACTACCACTCGATTCCCAGCGGCTGGGAGCTTCCAAGCGGCTGGGAGGATCCAACCGAACATACAGCATAACAGCTGTCCTAACAACCTACCTAAAAATAGTAAAGTATGGTCAACATGACCTTATTACATTGCATTGGTCTTATACGACCTTCTTGGAAACATTAACCAGACCTAAAACAAACTAACTGCCTCATGGAGGCCAGCTGTCAGGTAGGTGCTCCTGCACCAAATAAAGGTGAGAATTCAATCAAATTTGAATTTAAAAATTTAAACTAGGGCAAGATGAGTCCGCAACTATAAGGATAACATGATCATGAACTAGTCTAAGGACAAAAAATGGGCTAAATCATAGTGGATAGTGTGTGCATGGAAATAAGTGTGAGCATAGATATAATAAATAAGTGGATAGGACGAATATATAAGGGTCTATGAACATGGAAAAAAAAGATAAATGGTAACTACATTGAAAATTATGTAAATGAAAGGTAGATAGTATAGGACAACGGACCCAACTTTATGGGCAATTATACCTTTTATCAATATATTGAACATCAAAACACTTTTCTTAAAATGAAGACAAAACTAAATGAAATTCAGCAGACATCTAAAAAAATAATGTATGGAAAAAGAGGTAAATGAGCATTTTGCTAGTTTATAAGAGAAAAACACTTTAAAACTAATCTCTATTTTTGGTGTCATTATAATTTACCTTACTAGTTCTGCCCTAGTATTGATTGGACAAACTAAAAGTCAATTTGATTAATGCATTTGTCGAAAATACAATTGTCGGTCAGTCCCATGCAGCGTATTGGTAAGCCCTATGGTTTACTATTGCAGCTGGTTGGGTTCGAACATGGCCGAGGGGAAGAGGAGAAAAGGAGAAAGGCGGTACTCTATAGTACCCCGTCATTTTAGCTTGGCGTGGAGTGGGTAGTCTTTTATTTGATTTGTATGATAGATCTGAGGCTATTTCAGCTTCCAAATTTTTTCTGATTTGTAGCATTTCGAATGGGCTGCACTTCTTCAATAAAAGAAAACTTCTGATGTAATGTGAAACCTGCCATGATTGCCATTCAAGAGGTAGCAGAGGAAGCACAAATCCATCCTCCATTCGAATACCCAATTCATCAAGAGATCGCGAATGTAGGAAGGGACTTCGGCATTATCAAATAATTTGAGCAATCAAGATCTTGAATCTTTTCAGGAGATTTTGGATGTTATGCTTTTATATATGCAATACAAAATAGTTGTGCAGTCCAACCATCCTTGATGGAAAGATTGGAAATAGTATGTTGAAATCTTATTTTAAAACTACACTCCATCAAAAGGTATGAATGGCTTTCTCCTCACTTGGGATGGCACAAAAGTTGAATGAAAGATGGTCTCTTCATTCATCTTCACAATCTTGGAACAAGAGGGTTTAAGCTATTTGGAACGTCATTCTTAAGTCTACCCACTTTGTTTGGTGTATTCTCTGCTAAGGCTTCCCTGTGGGTAAACACTTGGTCCACTTAGGAGTGTCGAGCCCAAAGGTCCAAGTGTCATTTTTTGGACAGATGAATGCCATCAAGCATTTGTTAATTGTCATTTAGGTATTCTTCTATCCATAGTCTACCAAGAATTATATGAAATTTATCTAAAGCATGAATGATATGAAAGAGAATGACCTCCTCCTTTTAGTCTAATTTGAGGATAATGCAACCCATTATGTCTTACATGACACCATTGTAACATTTTATAGAAACTATAAAATGTGTATATTGATCTTGTAAGTGATGATTAAATAAAACTGTACAATGCATACATTGAAGTAGCATCCACTATTAACTAATTCCTTTGATAGTGGATATGATATAATCTACCCTAATGTGGAGCAACCCATGGTATCCATTATTAGGTATTTCATCATGAGAAAATGTTATGGATAAAACTGAAGATACATTAGATGGCTCATCAATAACCCCAACAAATTCGTCATAAGATTGTAATGGTTTGTCCAATATCTCTTCATTCATTTCTTCATCTTTTAATAGAGTTACCACGTGATCAAATTCATCATGTTGTGGAAAAGCATTGGTGTATATTTAAAAAAATTAGTTGGGAGGAGGAACAGATATGTTGCCCCATCATTTATTGCTTCCACATAAATTGAATTATCATAAATCAAATCTTGTATCTTATGCTTTAGACCCAAAACATTTTTGTGTATCATGACCATTAAGTCTAGTATTCACAAAGAGCTTTTGACTCAAAACCTTTAGGCACATAAGTTGAGGTATCCAATGGTCTAATATGTGTTAATATGTAAACACATTTGCTCCTTTTTTTATAGCATAATATTGAGAGGATCATGAAGCCTTGTAAATTTTCTTTGTATTTGGGGTTTTATAGTAATGACATTTGAAGTGACTTGTCCATTATTTTAACATGATTTATGTTGGACTTAGATTCTTGCTTCTAGAAGGAACCATACCACCCTTTTTAAAATTATTTTAAGTTGATATTTAGAGAGATAGGATGAAGAAGATGAAAGAGCACTAGATGAACCATAGCTTAGAAGATTAGAATCCAATAATTTGAGTTGATAGTTTCTAATGCGTGCACATAAATCTAAAAGGTGGCATATTCATTGAATATGATCTCATCTCTAATCACTAGAAGCAAGCTATTGATGAATAATCCTTGCAATTCATCATTTGGTGGTTGATTATTCTTTTCAAGCAATGTTTGAAATTGTAATACATAATCATTAATTCTTTTATTTGGTACTTGTTAACATTGTACTAATTTTGCAAATGTGACTCTTAGACCAAGATTCACTTGAAAATGTCTACAAAATAATTTCCTAACTAGGCATATGAGCATATAGATATGTGCAACAATGAGAAGAAATAATCAAGAGCATATTCCTTTAATGTATGCAAAAAGAGTTTTTCAATTAACTAATTGTTGAATTTTCTTATGTGAGTCATTGGATCACCTTTACCATCATACAATTTAAATTGAGGTGCCACAAAGCCCATCAAAGAAACACATGCTAACATGTTGTAAGATAAGGTATTATGAGTTAATTCATTAAAATCAAATCCTTTTAATTAGTAGGTTGTTAAACCAAGTACTAGCTTCACTAAGCTCTTTCATGATGCTTTGAAGTGAAGGTTAGGTAATGATGGAAGAATGAGTAGGAATATGTGTGACCTGATAGGTTGGGATGGAATAGTAAAGGAAGGGATAATAGGAGGCAGTTGGGAAAGAGGTTGTGAAGGGATGATGGGAGTACATGTAGCATGGCGGCTATGGGAACTAGGAGTAAGAGTTAAGGTTAAGAACAAGATAGGTGTGAGAAAAATGAGGTTAGTAGATTGTTAGGAAATTATTGATAATCTCAATGGAGGAGAAACATAATATAGTCTTAAATTAGTAATAAATCAAAAATATATTAGTAATATGATAACACATACACACACAACACCATATATCATGGGAATACAGGCTTCTAGTAAGAAAACTAGCCAAAACATAGAATCACTCACTATATTGTCAATAGAAATGTGATTACAATAATATGATAAATTCACTCATGCTAAATGAGGTGTCTTCAACCATTTTTCTCAATTCTGATAGAATTCTAGCAACATTTCCCTATCAACAAAATTCCTCTTTAAACCACTAACTGGAGCATATTATTTATAGGAAAGAAAAAAGCAAACCATTAACCTTACAAACCCAAACATTTGTGTGTGACACTTGACATCCCCTAAGATCCTCTCCACATCCCAAGGTGTCTTCTCCTTCTCCTATGTAATCCAAACACCCAAGTGTGACTTTTCAACTTCTAATGGCTTATCTTTCCACTTGTTCTTTTATGACCTCCCAATTTGATTACAATTCTAATGTATCATACAATATTATGTACTAGGAGAAATCAACCTAAAAACCAAGTGTGGTTTCCCATTCCATGAGGACCACAACTTACAAAAATATGCAATGTTATTACACAAGGTGTACAACACACCTTCCTAATAACAACATTTCAATGTCATTGTACAAGGTGTAATTTTAATTTACATTTGTTTTACTTTAGATTAGAATATTAAAGTTAGTTTAGACTTTCCTTTGCTCTAAGTTTGCAATAACTTTGTTCTAGTTTTGGATTTAGGATAGAATTAATATAGTTTATATTCTGTTACAGTAGTTTATTTGTGCAAAAATCATTGTCAAAACAACATATTGCGATTTATTTTGAGACTCAAAGAAAGCTCAAACTTACTTTTACAAATGAAAATCAACTATTTTCTATAAACATTCAAAACAAAATTAGCAAGTAATCAATATCATTGGAAATCTGAAAATTGCTTAGGTTCATTGACTAAAGATAGTAGAAAGAATTTGTTCATTGTTTGAATCTTCTATTTTCAAACATTTGAATGTAAATTACAAAAGATACATTGTTTTCTAATTTTAGTTTTTAGTTTTTAGTTTTTAGTTTTTAGTTTTTAGTAGTAGAGTAGTTTCTTTAAATTCATGCAAACATATAAACATGAAAAGATACAAAAAAAAATAGTTTACTTCATTACTTATTTTAGAAAGTTAGTTTAGTTAGAAACATTCATTTTCTAGCATTCAAACACATTCCAACACACAAAAATCAAGCAAAAAAATTGAAAAACAAGTTTAAAAGTAAAATGAAACAAAAATTTTAGGACTATTTCTTTTGAGCAAAGACAACTCCAAACTTAGTTTGAATCTTAAAAACTCAAAATTTCCAACATTAAAAACTTAAAAGCATTCAAATTACACAAGCAATCTAAAAAATATCAACAAGAAAAAGAACTTTCAAACTAGAGGCATCAAAGGGATTTTAGGCCACTTATTTTCCCCATAGTCATGATTGACATATTAGGTCTATGTGTTAGAGAATGAGAGAAGATTGGGTGGAAGACACTTTGAGAGAGCTAAGGGGGAACTCACCAACTTCTATAGCCACCAAAGTATAACAAACTCAACTATTAGAAACAATTCATCAAGAAAGTGATTTGTTGCAAGAAATTGAAATAGCATATCTAAACAAAGTATTTGAATGAGAGATAGCTTGTCATAATGCTCTCTTTGAATCCATTCAACAAAAGCTCAACAACCTCCATGAAGAAGTAAATGTATTACAAATAATTGTCACACTTCATGTAATGCCCATCCTAGTTTGTGTTTGGTGTGCTTTCTTATTCATGTGTTATATGTTGTTCTGAGTGTTTATTAGTGTATTATGTGATTATTATGCTTTGATGCATTGCACTAAACTTGTCGATGAGGTCTATGGTGCTATCAAGGGGGTTTTGAGGGTGTATTCTACATGACCATCAAGGTATTTCTGATGGGGTTTTGCTTTGTTAATTGGCTTCCAACTATGCATTATGGGATGTATACGTTGTGATTGTGCATGTTGGATTATTCCAGTGCTTCAACTTCATTGTTTTCACTATACTGGTTATAGTTTTGATTGTCATGTTATTCCCACATTGTGAACTGTTGTCATTTATGTATCATTTTCCTAGATCATGCAGATTGTAGATAATTATAATGGATGTGATTATTTTATATCATGTATGATTATACCACATTGGAGTGGATTATGTTTCTTCGGTTATTATATGTGGAGCATGTACACCTAATGGTTGACCTGAGTGTGCAAGTAATTACATGTGTTAACTAATGTGGGAAATGTGGAGAAGGTTGACATGGGACGTTAAGCCATCTCACCCTTATCCTTGTGTTGTGGAAATGCGTAATGTGTTCTTGAAATCATTTACGTGTGTTTCCTTAGTATTTTTGCACTTTATTTTAAATTATTTCAAAAAATGTGTTTTTCATGTTTTCAAAGTATTTTAATGATTTAAGCTAAAAACTATTATTTCTACCTTGGCGAAAACATTTATTGCATCATAATATGCTTGAGAAATAAATTTGAGTGATTTCAATTTAATTTCAAAATTTAATATTTTTCCATCAAAAGGTAGAATTGCATTAAATTGAAAAATTGAATGCTTGGTATGGCATGTTTGGACTTTTTAGAATGAGGTTGAACCAAATACCAATTACCTGTTTGGAATAGTTGAATGAGGTTGATTAACTATTTTCCTATTAGTTTAAGTGATTTGTTTGAGAATATTTCATTGATGTAGGAGCATCCAGTGGTGTATGTTGATAATTGAGAGGGGGGGTGAATCAGTTATCCTTAATTCGCTTTCAATTCAAACACTTAAATCCACTTTGTTAATCAATAGCATAGCAATTAATCATTCATGAAAGCATAAGACATAAACACCAGAGCAGATACACATCAACACATGAAACACCAAGATTTTGACGTGGAAAACCCAGTTAAGGGAAAAACCACGGGGTGATTAACCCAAGGATTATTCTCTATTAGAAGAATAAGAAAAATAGATGGCACATGCCAATTAGGGCTCACTGCCCGAGCACACTGCTCACAAGGAGGCACACTGCCTACAAGAGACACACTGTCTACAAGATAACAAGTATTACAAACTTGAACTAGAGATTGACATCTTTACCATGTCTGGATCAGTTCCATTTAAGCCCAAAAACTCCTGCTCTGCCTTTCGCACTTCTTTTTGCTATATCACACTCATCACCACAAGACACACTTCAAAATGAATTCACAAACCCTTATTTATACAAGGCATTGACTTAGGAACAATCATCTAAGTCGGAAAACACCTACAAGATCATTCACAAGACGTGTAATACATCTAGTCAGCCTGTCTCAGGAAGAACACCAACAACTGGTGGTCTTTACATCAAATCCAAACTCTAACTTCGATGCAGACCGCCAACATGAACTGGACATGATCCACAAATCACCACAAGCTTTCCTGAATCACCAAGAATACCCGCACTTCATCTGCTTACTGGAATCCTTCTCTCCTTCATCTAGAACTTCAAGAACACAGTCTGTCATCACTGTCATAATGCAAAAGGTTCTTCCAGACCTCCAAACAATGCACAAATCAGGTTGTCACTTCACACCGACTTCTTCAGCACTCCCTCCAATCCGCAGAATGGGATAATGTAATTCCGGAGCTCACCAAACCAATCTATGACACTCTGTCACCACTGAACGCCTGTTGGAACCGGTTCTACTTGAGAAAACATAACTTCTTCAGATCTTCATGCGAACCTCTGAAATCTTAACTGGGACATCTAAAGACTCATATCTACAAACCCTTTAATCCGCATCCTCTGATTCTCAACCCATTGAGTACTTTTGCCTTCTTCTTATCACTGTTCTTCACTGTTCCTGATTGAGACTAATTTTCTCAATATCCTCAGCACACAACTCATCCAATCCTTCTTATCAATGCAATATGAGTATGTTGACATCAATGACAAAATTGGTTAACCTCATACTTGCAACAATCTCCCCCTTTGTCATTGATGGCAACATGTGATGTGAAAAACCATCAAGACAAGAACTTCTCCTTTCTATCATAGCTCCCCCTATCAGCAACAACTCTTCACATGTCTTCTCTTCCTTTACTGCTCCCCCTTTGATCATCAACCACTTGTTTTTCACATGTCTTCTCTCCCTCTTTGACATCAATGGAAAAGGGCTCGTACTTGCAATTCTAACACATCAGAATCATACCAGCTACTCCCCCTTAGTAGCAGCTCCCCATCATCAATCCAGATCACAAGATATGACTATGATATCCACCAGACTAATGCACATCAGTGCATCTTAGTTCATCACCGGAGGGTGTTGATAACTAAGAGGGGGGTGAATCAGTTAGCCTAATTATTTCTTCTTTTTGAACTTTCTTATTAATCAATGCAGCATTAATTCAAACAAGCAAACATTACCATGAAATGAAAAACACATGACACAGTATTTTTGATGTGGAAACCCTGTTAAGGGAGAAAACCACGGGTTGATTAACCCAAAGATTATTCTCTGTTAGAAGAATAAGGAAATACAAAAAATGGCACTTGCCAATTAGGGCTCACTGCCCGAGCACACTGCTCACAAGGAGGCACACTGCCTACAAGAGACACACTGTCTACAAAAGAGTGTTATACAATACTTGAACTGATTGGAGGCATCCACATATGCTAGAGTTTAGTTCCAGTTTAGGCTCAGTACACTGATCTGCTGCACTTCATCTTTCCTCTTCTCTTATGCTGCTTTCCTTTCACATACCAGACCTTCCTTACTACTTTTGCTCTGCTCTGCTTTTAATCGCATATCACATACCACCACAACACTTATCACAACTAAATCCATCCTATATATATCCACACAAGTGATTTCATTATCTTTCTAGTCGGCACCCGGAACAGTCAATCTTCTCACAACCTCTGTTCTGTCGGCTGAATCCTTACACATCAAGTAATGTGGATCAAGCATATACTTGTAGAAATCATTAATCATGTCGGCCAAACATGACTCATGCCTTCATAACCTTTACCACCATCAGAAACACATCCAGAAAGTAATATGATGTTTTGTCAGTCAATTCTTCCTCTATTCATACTGTCACTCAGGAATCCGGTACTCAACTATTCATATCTTTTTCCTCATCTATCACCGGAGGCTAAATCCTTGGAATATACCACTCAAGGTAGTCCTCTTGACTTCCCCAAATCTGCACTGCACCAAGATACTTCCTCTGAGAGATCCGGACCTGTCTGTCAGACCTTGCCACATGCTCTGTTCTTGTTTACCGGACCACAACATTCTTCATTCTGACTTCCGGTAGAGACACACCATGTCCTGCGGATGTGTGGGATGAACTTTGTTGCCATCAATGACAACAATCATGAATCCATATAGTGTCTCTTGCCAACAATCTCCCCCTTTGGCATTGATGGCAACACTTAGTGAAAAATGACTAAGTGTTTACACTATGCTCCCCCTTGGTTGATGCTCTGTCTTTATATACATTTTCCAGAGCTCCCCCTTAGTTGGATTCCTCATTTTTCACTACTCCTCACTCCCCCTTTGACATCAATGGCAAAGGGTAGGGTCCGCATGCCAAAATTTTCAAAAATTTTACTATACTTAGCCACATAAGTATATATATACAAGTTGTACTTACATATACTTAAGTATGTCTGTAAAAGTGTTCTTCAACTGTACAACTTCTATCGCCCAACTCTGCTTCATCCTGTCCAAAATTGAGATATGCCCACTCAACAGGAATGCAAACGCATCTGCCCTTTTTAGATTTGACAGATCATTGGTCTGGGCTGTAATTTGGGCTTCTGTTATAGCCTCATGCATGGCCTCTAGCTTAGGGACAATTAACCCCCTGAGCTCACTTAACCTGCTTATTATATTTTTCCTTTCCTTCTCCAATTTCTTGATTTCACTCAAGACTGCAATAGTCTGACATTCTTGATTTGTTATATAGGATGAAAGAGGATCAAAACTTTGAGACAAGCTTAGTAGTTTGTCCTCTTGCTCTTTTATTTTCTTCTCAATCTCCACTGTTACCTTGGACCAAGAGATACAAAATTTGTATATTTCACCGCCATCCTTAAGAGCATTTTCTAAGCTCTTTATCCCAATGTTCATGTTTCTCCTATCATTAATGATCAAACCCTGTACCTCAGAGAACCTTTTATCCAAAAACTCCTTCCGGACCTTTTCTTCAGCTAATTTTTCTAGAGAATCAAAATGTGTACTAACACTACTGACTAAGGTTTTGAGATTACCGGAAGAGGAGGCTATGGGATCTTTCTGAACCAATGGCATAATCTTTTCAAGCACTCCGGAAGCAGCTTCTATCAACTCACAGTCTTCCATATAAGACTTTAGGAGTTTTTCATTAGCCTTAGCATTTGCAAATGAAGCTATCTTCATTGTTTGTACTGGAGAAAGAGAATCAAAATTGAATGGACCTTGTAGAAGCTCCAGTTCATCAATCTCCATTGTTTCTTTGTTCAGGAATTCTTGGACAGTTTGTGTAGTGTCTCTTGCCAGAGATAGATGTTTCTTCTCTTCTGTAGTCTTGGAGCTATCCTTAGGAGTTTTCTCTCCTTCACCACTAGCAGTTGTGGTTTTCTCTGCTGAAGTCTTCTCTCCTTCTACAACCTTAGCACTGTCATCTTCTTTTTCCTTCACCTTTGCTTCTTTCTCCTGTAATTTTTCTTCTCCTTTAGATCCGGAGATTGTAGGGGAAACCGGAGGAGAAATGTTAGTCTGTTCAGGGCCCACCTCTTCTGTCATTTTCTTAAGAGTTTCTTCTGCAACTTTTGTGGTTGAGGGATCAGTACCCAAGTCCTCTATAATAGGAAGATTAAATCTTTTGAAGTCTTTCCGAAGAATCTCTTCAGTGTCCTTGGCTACCTTGTCAGTCTCACCAAGCATGAGCTGATTCATCCTTGCTTTGCTCCTGAACTTATCCTTGCAATCCTTGAATATCATATTCATTGTTTTGGGATCGATTGAAGGATATAGCTGAATAGCTATCTGTTCCCGGATCTCAATTTATTTTTCCATGGCATTGTTCTTTCTTATTTCTAACTCCTTTTCAAGGCTCTTGGGAATAAGAGATATAATTTCAATGAAGGCCTTATTATATATGTTCAAGTACTTGACTGTAGCTTCCTGCAGGATCGTTTGGTCAGTCTCATTGTAATCATCATAAAATTCGGCCATTGGTTGAAGGTTTCCATCCACAGTGACTAATTTTATTACACTTTCTAAAGTTAGGGTGGGCTTTTCAACAAATTCCTCTGCCATTTCTTCCTTGTCTTGGCCTGTGGAGGGTTTATCGGATCCTTTCTTCTTCTGCTTCTTTAATTCCTTTACCCCCTCATCTGATTCGGTTTCCTCTTCATCTCTTTGACTTGCATAAGCCCTTGTGGCTTTTGTCTTTGATCTTTTCTCTCTTTTGTTGGATGCCTGGACTTCCAATTTTGATGTTCTTGAGCCTTTGGCTGTGGCAGGTGCAGATCTCTTTGATGATCTAGTCTGGGTGGAAGTTTCTACCGGAGCACTTTTCTTGCTTCCCTTTTCTGCCTCTTTCTTCTCTTCCTTAGCCCTTTCCATCATTTTCTTGTGGGCATCAAGTGCCTCCTTTGAGATGCCAAGGCCTTGAGCAATATTTTCTACTTCTTTTCTCACCTTCCTCTTGATCTCTGGTTCTCTGAGTTCAACATGGATTTTTATACTCAGCTCCTCAAAGGTTCCAAACCTTTCTGCTTTTGGATCTTTAGGCTGGCTTAGCATGTGTTGAACATGTAGCTCCATAATTTGTTCATCAACTTCATACCCCATGGGCATGATCCAGACTGTCCTTGGTTCTACTGCCTCCATTAGGCACTGATCAGTCTCTACCATAAAGCAGATTGTGTCTTTGTATTTCTCAACAAGAGACTGGGGAATCCTTTCTCTTGCTTGCATCATGTTCTGAAAGTTCTTGAAATACCCCCACAGAGCTATATTTTGTGCTTTGTTGTCACCAAGTCCATATAAATAATCTCTGATTTGGATAGCTACTGGCCTATCACTCTCCCATACCCAGCCATTAGATCCGAGAAGCTCATTCATAAAGTTGAAGAATAAGCACAAAATTAATCCACCATACTTGAATGAATTTTTTTTATCTTTCTTGATTTTCTGCAGATTCTCTAAGAGTTGGTTTAGGAGAAGCTGACAGAGATCATAGTCTGCATCTTTTCTTAACATTTCATAAGTTGTATAGATGGTAGTTCTAGGTACAGAATTTTCTCTGTTAGAATGATATATCTTATATCCAATGATCATGGAGGCAAACTTGACATCCAGATCAGTGATGTCATCTACTGTCATTACTCTTTTGTCAAATTTAGATCTGGTAGCCTCACTCACAATTTGGTTCTTTACAGATTTTAGAACAGGAATCCCACCGGATGAGTGTAATCCAGTAACTGCCCTGATGGCATCCTTAGTGATCTTGAATGGTCCATTCAACCACATGAAGTTGTCATGTATTCTGCTCAGAATGTACCTAACCCATTCATCCTCCGTAAAACAGGGGAAATGTATGTATTGTACAAAGTGTTTGTTCCGGAGGCCCTTGTATTGGGGTTTGAGCTCAAATGAATCATCTAACAGTTGTTTGTGATAGATATCTCTTAGTTTGAATTCTCCAAACTCTTCAACATTTGCATGTATATAAACCCTAATATCTTTGGTGTGCAACACACCATGCGGAATACTGGAAAATGCACCTAGGGGGTCTACCTCCAAGGATTTGTATGGATGTTTCTTAAATGTAGGGCGAGGTCTATCAGAAATCTTTACAATATTCAGAGTACCCATTATCAAGAGATTTGCAGTGAGATATTTGAAAATGGAAAATACCTTTTGCGCCTATCGGTTTCATGGAGTTGGTTGGATTGATCTCTGGAAGTAATGACTTCTGTAAGTGATCTTCGATGAACTTGAGGAATTTCGTTGCAGAGCTCTGCTTTTCATTTCTTCTTGAGTGCAAAATGAATGAGTGATTAATGAAAAACCCTTATATTGCTCCGCAAGCCCTAATATCAGATTGCAATAAACGCTCGACCTACATTATTTCGGTTTGCCTTATCTGGGTGATTTGAAGAACCGGATCAACCCTGATCTTTAAACATCTTGCGGATCTTCCAAATCTTAACCATAGTTTGTTTGAATATATCCCTTATGACTCCTTCAATCCGCAACTCTTCTTGTGCCAGTTCCGACACCAATTGACTGGCTAGGGGAAGAAGGTTTTCTTTGTGTCTCCCCCTGAGCTAGAGCTCACTTTTTAGTTTCTGGAAGGAATATCAGCACCAGAGTCTGGTGCGGATCCAATCTCTACATTCTTAGTACTTTTCTTCACCCAAATCTTGTTGATCTCATTTTTAACTTCATCTGCATTCATCTTTTGTTTACCCTTATCTTGATTCTGATTATGATATACTGAACCTCTTTTGTCCTGATTCTTGCTTCTACAGATTTTTGCATTATAACCGGACCTATTACAGATTTGGCAAACAACATTTCTTTGCATATTTGACTGATATCCTCTTGATCTGCATTGATTAGCCATATGACCTACTCTGTTGCATGCAAAGCATCTACCATTGAATGATTTGTTCATTTGCATATTTCTGCATTCATGAGACTTGTGACCATACCTTTTGCAGTTAAAACATTGTCCAGAGAAGGATGAATTAGTCTGATTCATTCTCTTTCTGCACTTATTAGCTTTGTGACCAAAGTGATTGCAGCTGTGGCAGTATCCATTGAAGGATGGATATCTTTGAGCATTGGGCTGTCTTACCGGATGTCTTCTAGGCCTGTTCCTTGGATTTTCTGATCCATAATTGTTCTGACCGGATCTGGAGCTTTCTACTTTCTCATATCCCAAACCACATTTGTCATCTACCTTCTTTTGACTTCCAAGAAGAACTTCAAGTTGAGCAGAACTTATCTTGAATTTCTCTTTATACTCATTTGTTGTTTGAAGATCCCTTTTTAGAGAGACAATTTGATCCTCAAGTTTTTCTTCATTATCTTTAGTATCTTCAAGATCAGATTCAAGATGTCTGATAATTCTATCCATCTGGTGGCAATCTTCTAATTTCTCCTTGAGAGATTGTCTTAGATTATCTTCAATTTTTCTTTTCTCTTCAACTTCTTGGGTAAACTTTATAACTATTGATTCCATTTCATGTCTTACCATAATGATTTCTTTTGATAACTTTTCACATAACTTAGTTTTCTCAGTCAGCTCTTCATTTGCATTATTTTCTTCACCTTGTCTTGCCAATTGTTGAAGCAGCTCCTTTCTCTTTTTCATAGAGAGACTTAATTTATCTTTTAGTTCTCTCATGAAATCATCAGCCTGTTTGAGTCTTTCCTTTAATTCATTGACTTCAGAGTTTGACTGTTCAAGATCATCAAGGGCAGTCTTGAGTTGCTCTTTTAAACCATATGCATCCATTTGAACTCCCAGATCTTCCTCAAGTTGTTAGGCTCTGTTAGGAGGAACTTGGCTTTGATACCAATTGTTGATAACTGAGAGGGGGGGTGAATCAGTTATCCTAATTATTTCTTCTTTCTGAACTTTCTTATTAATCAATGCAGCATTAATTCAAACAAGCAAACATTACCATGAAATGAAAAACACATGACATAATATTTTTGATGTGGAAACCCTGTTAAGGGAGAAAACCACGGGGTGATTAACCCAAAGATTATTCTCTATTAGAAGAATAAGGAAATACAAAAAATGGCAATTGCCAATTAGGGCTCACTGCCTGAGCACACTGCTCACAAGGAGGCACACTGCCTACAAGAGACACACTATCTACAAAAGAGTGTTATATAATACTTGAACTGATTGGAGGCATCCACATATGCTAGAGTTTAGTTCCAATTTAGGCTCAGTACACTGATCTACTGCACTTCATCTTTCCTCTTCTCTTATGCTACTTTCCTTTCACATACCAGACCTTCCTTACTGCTTTTGCTCTGCTCTACTTTTATTCACATATCACATACCACCACAACACTTCTCACAACTAAATCCATCCTATATATATATATATCCACACAAGTGATTTCATTATCTTTCTAGTCAGCACCCGGAACAGTCAATATTCTCACAAACTCTGTTCTGTCAGTTGAATCCTTACACATCAAGTAATGCAGATCAAGCATATACTTGTAGAAATCATTAATCATGTCGGCCAAACATGACTCATGCCTTCATAACCTTTACCACCATCAGAAACACATCCAGAAAGTAATCTGATGTTCTGTCAGTCAGTTCTTCCTCTGTTCATACTGTCACTCAGGGATTCGGTACTCAACTATTCATATCTTTTTTCCTCATCTATCACCGGAGGCTAAATCCTTGGAATATACCACTGAAGGTAGTCCTCTTGACTTCCCCAAATCTGTACTGCACCAAGATACTTCCTCTAAGAGATCCGGACCTGTCTGTCAGACCTTGCCACATGCTCTGTTCTTGTTTACCAGAACACAACATTCTTCATTCTGACTTCCAGTAGAGACACCATGTCCTGCGGATGTGTGGGATGAACTTTGTTGCCATCAATGACAACAATCATGAATCCATATAGTGTCTCTTGCCAACAGAGGGGCCATGACCCCTAACTTCTCCCTTAGATACTCAAAAGAGTCCTTGGGAAGAGGTTTAGTAAAAATATCTCTAAGCTTATCCTTGGAGGGCACATACTCCAATCTGACTTCACCCTTGTTCACTTGTTCTCTCAAAAAGTGAAATTTGATAGATATATGCTTGGTCTTAGAATGCAATACCAGATTCTTAGAAATATTTATTGCACTTGAATTATCATAGTAAATTGTGATAGGCTCCTCATATTCTACTTGAATATCTCTTAGCATTTGCTTCATCCACAAAATTTGAGTGCAACTACCTGCTGCTACAAAGTATTCTTCTTCTGTTGTAGACAAGGATATTGCTTCTTGTTTCTTGCTTAGCCAAGAGACCAACCTTTTTCCCAAAAAGAATGCTCCTCCACTTGTACTCTTCCTATCATCCACATCTCCTACCCAATCTGCATCTGTATATGCATGAAGAGAAAAGTCATGATCTCTGGGATACCATAGGCCATACTCAACTGTTCCTTTCAAGTGCCTAAAAATTCTTTTGATTGCCATGACATGAGATTCTCTGGGATCAGCCTGGAATCTTGCCACAAGACCAATAGCCTACATTATATCTGGTCTAGTCTGAGTGAGATACAGTAATCCACCAATCATTGATCTGCACTTTGTCTAATCTATCTTGGGAGAGTCATCATCTTTGCTCAACTTACATCCGGTAGCCATGGGAGTGTTCATTGGCTTTGAATCTTCCATTCCAAATTTCTTCAATAGTTCTTTCACATATTTGGTCTGAGAGATAAAGATTCCTTTTTCAATTTGAGTAATTTGCAAACCCAAGAAGAAATTCATTTCACTGAGCATTGACATTTCAAACTCACTTTTCATTTGGTTTGCAAAGGTTTTACACATACTGTCTCTTCCTCCAAAGATGATATCATCAACAAATACTTCAACAATCAAGATGTTTTCATGATCAATTTGGAAATATAGGTTACTATCAGCAGTACCTTTGTTGAAACCAATCTTCAAAAGATGTTTGTCTAGCCTCTCATACCATGCTCTTGGGGCTTGCTTTAGACCATACAGTGCCTTTTAATTTGTAGACCATATCACCATGCCCAGATAACTGAAATCCATCCAGTTGTTCAATGTACACCTTTTCTTCTAGGTCACCATTCAGGAAAGCTGATTTGACATCCATCTGATACACTTTGAAATCTTTAAAGGTCGCAAATGCAAGATATAGTCTGACTGCTTCAATTCTTGCCACCAGAGCAAAGGTTTCCTCAAAATCAATCCCTTCTATTTGAGAGTAGCCTTTGCAGACTAATCTGGCCTTATTTATGATTACTTCACCAACTTCATTTAGTTTGTTCTAGAAGACCCATTTGGTTCCAATCACATTCTTGTTTCTAAGTCTAGAAACAAGATCCCAAGTGTGATTTTTCTCAATTTGCATTAATTCTTCTTCCATTGCTTTTGTCCAATTTTCATCATTGCATGCTTCATTTATTGTCTTAGGTTCAATCTTTGAAATCAGACAACATTCATCTAAATTTTGAGCAACATTCCTTCTAGTTTGCACACCTTTGCTTTTGTCACCTATGATCTGATCTTTAGAGTGGTTCAGTCTTACATATCTTGGAATTTTGGGAGTTTCTTGCACTTCTGCTTCTTGATCATTCTCATTCAGACCTGTCTCTTCTTCCTGATTTACTAGATCAGTCTGAATCTATCTTTCAGGAGAGGATGGAGTACCTTAAACCAGAACATCATTCTGATCATCTTCATCATACTCATAAAATCTTGAGGGCTTCTCAATACCTTCATCAACCTTCACATTTGTACTTTCTATCATCTTTCTCAGTCTCTTATTGTAACATCGGTATGCTTTGCTTTGAGTGGAGTAACCCAAGAAAATTCCTTCATCACTTCTAGCATCAAACTTTCCTAGATCTTCATCTCTTTTAATGTAACACTTGCTACCAAATACTCTGAAATATCTCACAGTAGGAGTGACGCCAAACCACAATTCATAAGGAGTCTTACCGGTATTGCTTCTGATTTGAACTCGATTGAGAGTGTAGACTGCAGTGCTGACAGCTTCTTTCCAAAACATCTGGGGAACATTTGCTTCCATCATCATTGTCCTGGATGCTTCCTGGATGGTCCAGTTCTTTCTCTCAACTACTCCATTCTGCTGTGGAGTCCTAGGAGCAGACAACTGTCTCTTTATACCATGCTTCTCACAAAAGTCTATGAATTCACCAGATGTGAATTCACCACCTCTATCAGACCTCAGACATTTCAGTTTTAATCCGGTTTGATTCTCTACCATAGCCTTGAAGATTTTGAACTTCTCAAAATCTTCTGATTTCTCTTTTAGAAAGGTAACCCACATCATCCGGGAATGATCATCAATAAGTAACATGAAATATCTATCACCTTGCATACTCTTGATTCTTGTCAGACCACATAGATCTGTATGAACTAACTCCAATAATCCGGTAGAGGACTGATCCTTGCTCTTGAATGAGACTCTGCTCTGTTTACCTAGCTGACATTCTTTGCACAAACTATTTGTAGGTTTTACCAACTTTGGAAGATCTCTTACAGCCTGATTATTGCTTATCTTGATGATGTTATCAAAATTTACATGACACATCCTTCTATGCCATAACCAACTCTGATCCACTTGAACAAACAGACAATTTTTATTAGTACCAACTAGATGGAAGATATTACCTTTTGTTTGAGTATCGGATGCAATCTCAGTTCCAGAGCTTTCAAAGATCCTGCATCTTCCATTCTTGAACCGGAGATCATAGCCTTTGTCCACCAACTGACCAACACTGAGAAGATTGTGCTTCAATCCTTCAACATATAGTACATTACCAGTTTTGTTCTTTCCTTCAAAAGAGATAGTTCCCCTACCTCTGATTCTACCAACTGAATTGTCACCAAACTTTACCATTCCTCCTTCATACCTTTCCAAATCTAAGAACTTGTTCTTGTCACCTATCATATGGTGAGAGCATCCACTGTCAATAACCCAATCATTCTTTTCTTCAACTTGGGCAGCCAAAGCTCTTTCGATAACCTTATGATTGATAGATTCAGAGAATGTTGGATCTTCTTCCTTGATGGCAATGAACACCCATTCATTTCCAGATTTGTCTCCTATTTCTGATTCATCATCTGTTACTCCTTCATTATTAGCTTCTTCATGAATATAATAACAATTATTTTGGAACCTTTGTCTATTGGAATTTGATCTTGTGGATCTTTCCAGACATCTTGAAGCAAGTGACCAATCCTATTGCAGTTGAAGCATTTAAAGGGTAATTTTCCTTCATACTTACTGGATCCCCTTGGCAGTCTTTTTGCAATGAGGGCCTCAAGTTGAGTTGTTTCTGCTTCTTCCTCTTCCATGTCTTTTCTTGCTTGATCATACCATGACAGCTTTCTTGAAGAGTTTTCTCCTGGATCAAATCTTTGTTTGCCTTTCACATAGGCACTGGCTTTGAATGCAGATTCAGTCTTGGGGGGATCATCTCCAAACTCGGTCATTTCAAATGCAGCTAGTTTGCCAGCCAATTGGTCTCTTGTGATAGTTGTATGGGCTTTGAATTCATCAATGGCAGCAACCTTGATTTTGTAGGCAGTAGGAAGGGATCTGAGAATTTTGCAAACAATCTCATTTTCATCCAAAACTCCACCAGCATTCCTAATTCCACACACCAGCTCATTTACTCTTGGCATAAAGGTAGTGATATTTTCATCATCTCTCATCTTCAATCTTTCAAATTTCCCTTTGAGACTCTGCAACCTTGCACTCTTAACAAACTCATCTCCTTCATGCAGAAGTTCCAGTTTAATCCAGATCTCATTGGTAGTTGGTAGGTCAATAACATTTGAGAGCTCTGAGTCGGTTAATGCACTTAGAAGAGCCTCTTTAGTCCGCAAATTGTTTTTAGCATCTGTGATTTTATTTAGAGTTGTCAGACCACCCTGTGGAGGTTTATATGCTTTTGTGACCATGGACAAGTACGCCTTTCCCATACACTCCAAGTGACATTTCATGCGACCTTTCCAAAGAGTGAAGTTGGTTCCATCAAACTTTGGATTGTCCTTCTTATATGACGACATCCTGGATCTCCTCAAGTGGTTAAGCTCCTTTTAGAGGAACTTGGCTCTAATACCAATTGTTGATAACTGAGAGGGGGGGTGAATCAGTTATCCTTAATTCACTTTTAATTCAAACACTTAAATCCACTTTGTTAATCAATAGCATAGCAATTAATCATTCATGAAAGCATAAGACATAAACACCAGAGCAGATACACATCAACACATGAAACACCAAGATTTTGACGTGGAAAACCCGGTTAAAGGAAAAACCATAGGGTGATTAACCCAAGGATTATTCTCTATTAGAAGAATAAGAAAAATAGATGGCACATGCCAATTAGGGCTTACTACCCGAGCACACTGTTCACAAGGAGGCACACTGCCTACAAGAGACACACTGTCTACAAGATAACAAGTATTGCAAACTTGAACTGGAGATTGACATCTTTACCATGCCTGGATCAATTCCATTTAAGCCCAAAAACTCCTACTCTGCCTTTTGCACTTCTCTTTGCTATATCATACTCATCACCACAAGACACACTTCAAAATGAATTCACAAACCCTTATTTATACAAGGCATCGACTTAGGAACAATCATCTAAGTCGGCAAACACCTACAAGATCATTCGCAAGACGTGTAATACATCCAGTCAGCCTGTCTCAGGAAGAACACCAACAACTGGTGGTCTTTACATCAAATCCAAACTCTAACTTTGATGCAGACCGCCAACATGAACTGGACATGATCCATAGATCACCACAAGCTTTCCTAAATCACCAAGAACATCCGCACTTCATCTGCTTACTGGAATCCTTCTCTCCTTCATCCAGAACTTCAAGAACACAGTCTGCCATCACTGTCATAATGGAAAAGGTTCTTCTGGACCTCCAAACAATGCACAAATCAGGTTGTCACTTCACACCGACTTCTTCAGCACTCCCTCCAATCCACAGAATGAGATAATGTAATTCCAGAGCTCACTGGACCAATCTGTGACACTCTCTCACCACTAAATGCCTGTCGAAACCATTTCTACTTGAGCAAACATAACTTCTTCAGATCTTCATGCGGACCTCTGAAATCTTAACTGGAACATCTAAAGACTCATATCTACAAACCCTTTAATCTACATCCTCTGATTCTCAACCCATTGAGTACTTTTGCCTTCTTCTTATCACTATTCTTCACTATTCCTGATTGAGACTAATTTTCTTAATATCCTCAGCACACAGCTCATCCAATCCTTCTTATCAATGCAATATGAGTATGTTGACATCAATGACAACACTGGTTAACCTCATACTTGCAACAGTGTAAGGGCAATCTTGCATCACCCAAAAAGAAGTTAATTCAAAATCATTGTAGTTGTTTTCATTTCTTTCCATAATTAGTGTTTTTGGTTCCGTAATATCTAGAATAATGATGTAGGATTTTCAGTTTTTCCAAAATTGCTAAAAATAGCAAACTGCCAGTTTTGGAAAGTTTACCTGCCATTTTAGCAAAGTTTGCATTTGGGTACGGATTGAAGCAAAAACTTACAAAAAGCTTCATAATTGAAATATAAGACCTTTGGTGAAGGAATTAGGCAAAGATAATTTGTGAGCTAAAAGATATTAAAGTTTCTATTTTCTAAAAAGCCCTTGAAATTTTTTGAAACTAGATATGAGGCACCATAACATCCCATAATGTCCCAACAAGTTGACAAAAATCTATTTACAAATTTCTGGCATGATATTTCACATCACAAGCTTTCTGGTGCTTAAAACGGTTAATCAATCAGACACCCGGATCAAAAGTTATGCTTCCCGGAAGTTGACCTACTTTTGGAGGGAGTTGCAAATTTCAAAATTTAGCTAGAGGCCGCCAAAAAGTGCTATTTATGACTATTTTGGGAACCCTGGGTAGTAGTACAGTTAAAGGGGGAAAGTGTAGAGTCAAGAATAGGTGGGAAAATAGAAACCCTAATTGATTTGGGGTAGCAAAGGCAGAAGATTCTAGAGCCTGGTGGTGTGTAGCTGTAGTGTGTTGCAGCCTATGGAGGATTGATTCCTCTGATTGTAATTGAGCTTATGTAAGGTAATGAGTTGTCCAAATCAATAAAGAAATATTCTATTTTCTATGTGTCATTTTATGTTGTGTGTTTTATGATTTATCCCCTTCATCAAGATGACACATGGACTAGCTAGGACTCGAACCTAGGACCATCCATTCGCTACTGGAGTGCTCTACCACTAAGCTACTGGCCCCTCTTGGACCAGTCCATCATCGATCCAGGTGTGGCTTATTTCCAACACCAACACCTCCTTAGGCCACACCTCTCTTGTGCTTCAGGCTCCTAGCCTGGGCCTAGCTCTAATACCATGTTGAGCCTAGTCAGAATGACCACCATAGAAGATGCATACCAATTTTCCCTAAAGGTGGAAGAGAAGCCGAATAAAAGATTTGACAGTAAGCAAAGGGGAAGAGGTCAAGGTGGAAGGACTGGTGGAAGACCCTATGGGGGCTGAAATGTTGATTCAAAGAAAAGTGAAGAAGTCGGCAGTAGTCAAAATCAAAGAGGAGATAATACCTACCGCCCTCATGACCAGAACAATGGTGAGAAAAGAGGAAGAGGCAGACCTGGGCAAGGACCTAGAAGAGGAGATTTCAGAGGAACCTGTTTCCAATGTGGAGAAGAAGGGCATCAAGCATACTAGTGTCTACAACATCAAGGAAGGACAAATAGAAGACCTGAAGGTAATGCACGAGTTGCACATGTAGATGAAGATGTGCAATTTGAGTGTTTTGAAGATGCTGAAAGGGGAGAAATCCTAGCTGTCAGAAGAACTTTATTGAATGAGGAGAAAGAACCCAATCAGAGGAAGAGTTTATTCTGCACAAGATGCAAATGTGAAGGTAAGTGTTGTGATATTATTATTGACAATGGAAGTACTGACAATCTTGTTTTAGAGGAGATGGTTAACAAGTTGAAGTTGACAAGAAGAAAGCATCCACATCCATATCAGATTGCATGGTTGCAAAAGGACCACAGAGCTCTGGTCAATGAGCAGTGTTTAGTGAAATTCAACATTGGGGACTACCATGATGAGATGTTGTGTGATATCATACCAATGGATGCATGTCATATGTTGTTGGGGAGGCCGTGGCAGTATGATAGGAGCATTGTCTATGATGGTCGTGCAAACATATATTCCCTAACAAAGGATGGAGTTCACCATAAGTTGAATCCCTTGAAGGAGGTGGAAGAAAAGGTATGTAGTACTACCAGAATTTGTTTGGTAGATGGTAGGAAATTTTTAGAGGGTATGAAGCATGAGTGTCACTACTTTGCATTGATTGCTAAGATTAGTCAAGAGAAATGTGAAGATGTACCAGCAAAAGTTTCAGATATGTTAGAAGAATTTTAGGACATTATCTTTGATAATGTACCAGAAGGTTTACCACTGGTGAGAAAGATAAGTCATCAAATGGATTTGATACCAAGAGCTAGTTTGCTGAATAAGGCAGCCCACAGAACGACCCCTGCAGAGAGTTAAGAGTTGAACTGACAAGTTCAAGAGATGTTAAGGAAGGGGTTGATAAGAGAGAGCCTAAGTCCATGTGTGGTACCTGTAGTACTAGCACCGAAGAAAGATGGAGAGTGGAGAATGTGTACAGATTCTCGAGCCATCAACAAGATCACGATCAAGTACAGATTTCCATTACCCAGAATGGATGACATAATGGATTGTTTGAATGGAGCCAAGTACTTCATGATGATTGATCTGTAGAGTGGGTATCACTAGATCTGAATCAAAGAAGGAGACAAATGGAAGACAACCTTCAAGACAAAGGAGGGTTTGTATGAGTGGTTAGTCATGCCATTTGGGCTAACCAATGCACCGAGCACCTTCATGCGGCTCATGAACGAGGTATTGAAAGAATTTTTGGGAAGTTTTTTTATTGTTTATTTGGACGATATTTTGATTTTTAGTAAGACTTGGGATGAGCATCTGATGCATATCAAAAGAGTTTTAGAGAAGCTGAGGGAGGAGAAGTTGCTGATTAATCTAAAGAAATGTAGTTTTGCAAAGGAGTTGGTATACCTGGGATTTGTTGTCTCAGAGGAAGGTCTTAAGATGGACCTAGAGAAGGTGAGGGCTATCGTTGAATGGCCTACACCAAGGAGTACTTCCAAGGTAAGATCTTTTCATGGTTTGGCAAGTTTTTACAGAAAGTTTATCAGGAATTTTAGTAGCATTTGTGCACCCCTAACTAAGACAATGAGAGGGGATAGAAAAGAGTTTAGATGGGCTAAAGGAGCAGATAAAAGCTTTGATACAGTGAAGCAGAAAGTCACAGAGAAACCTGTTTTGGCACTTCCATATTTCAATAAGGTATTTCAGGTAGATTGTGATGTTAGTGGTAGTGCTATAGGAGCTATTTTGAGCCAAGAAGGTAAGCCCATTGCCTATTTTAGTGAGAAGATTAATGATGCCAAGAAAAATTATTTTGTTTATGATCAGGAGTTCTATGCAACAGTTTAGGCTTTAAAGAAATAGAGACATTATTTGTTGCCAAAAGAGTTTGTTTTATATATTGATCATCAAGCTTTGTAGTATCTTAATAGTCAAGGAAAGTTAAATCAAAGGCACTTAAAATGGGTTGATTTTTTGCAGAGTTATACTTTTGTTTTGAAGCATAGGAGTGGGAAGTTCAACAGAGTTGTAGATGTCTTGAGCAGAAGGCAAAATTTGTTGATAGAAATGAAGATAGAAGTTGTTGGGTTTGATGAGCTCAAAAGTTTGTATCCTGAAGATCTAGATTTTGCAGAGGCTTGGAAATTTTGTCTGGAACCTGTTACTTCGGACAAGACAAAATGGTTGGATTTCATAATCCAAGATGGCATGTTGTTTAAAGGAAGCCAATTGTGCATTCTGAGGAGTTCCATGAGAGAGAACCTGATTAAGGAGAACCATAGTGGGGGATTGGCTAGACATTTTGGTCGAGATAAGACCATTTCTATTGTTGGTGAGAATTATTATTGGCCACAGCTGCAGTAAGATGTGAGGAAATTTGTGCAAAGTTGTAGAGTGTGTCAAATGGCAAAAGGAACAAGTCAAAATACAGGGCTATATTAGCCATTACCTATACCGGAGAAGCCATGGGATGATATTAGTATGGTTTTTGTTCTTGGTTTGCCAAGGACACGGAGAGGGCATGATTCCATTTTTGTGGTGGTGGACAGATTCTCAAAGATGACACATTTTATTCCTTACAAGAAGACTAATGATGTTGTTCATATTGTAGAGTTGTTTTTCAAGGAGGTGGTAAGACTAAATGGTCTACCCAAGAGCATAGTTTCAGATCGAGATACCAAGTTTGTTGGTATTTCTGGAGGACATTGTGGAAGAAGTTGAAGATAAACTTGAAGTTCAGTTCTGCACACCATCCATAGACTAATGGACAGACAGAAGTGGTGAATAGGAGTTTGGATAACCTACTATGATGCTTAGTAGGAGATAAGCCCAAGGGATGGGATTTGATTTTACCATAGGTAGAATTTGCTTACAACAATTCTATTAATAGGAGTACTGGTAGATCACCATTCCAAATTGTATATGGCAATAGCCCAAGAAATGCTTCTGAGTTAAGGAAGATGGACAAAGGAGAAAAGACAAGTGTTGAAGCCGAAGACTTTGTAGAACATCTGAAGAATTTGCATGAAGAAGTGAGACAACACATTAATAAGATGAATATTTAGTACAAGGCTAAGGTAGATCAGAAGAGGAGATATAAGGAGTTCCACGTAGAAGATGAAGTCATGAGTCACTTGAGAAAAGAAAGGTTCCCAATTGGAACATACAATAAGTTGAAAATGAAGAAATTTGGACTATGCAGAATCCTAAAGAAGCATGATTCAAGAAATGCATATGAGGTAGAGCTGCCGAGTGGGATCAATATTTCCCCTGTGTTCAACATTGCTAATTTAACAGAATATCATGATGGTGGCATAGAGGATGGACCAACAGAAGAATAATGGAGTATTACAGCATCTACTTCAATAGAGGAGATAGAAGAGATCTTGGATAGCCGTGTGGGAAGAAGTACTCAGAATAGGGAATATGAAGAATATTTGGTGAAATGAAAAGGAAGGCCTATTGAAGATTATTCTTGGTTGTCTAAGGTAGAGGTTGACCATTTGGGTTTTCCTCACACAAACATCTAAGACGTGACAGGGTCACTTCTCAAATTACCCTGGGTGTCTAATGTAGGAGCATCCAGTGGTGTAAGGGCAATCTTCCATCACCCAAAAAGAAGTTAATTCAAAATCATTGTAGTTGTTTTGATTTCTTTCCATAAAATTAGTGTTTTTGGTTCCATAATATCTAGAATAATGATGTAGGACTTTCAATTTTTCCAAAACTACTAAAAATAGCAAACTACCAGTTTTGGAAAGTTTACATGCCATTTTAGGAAAGTTTGCATTTGGGCATGGATTGAAGTGAAAACTTACAAAAAGATTCATAACTAAAATATAAGACCTTTGGCAAAGGAATTAGGCAAAGATCATTTGTGAGCTGAAAGATATTAAAGTTTCTGTTTTCTGAAAAGCCCCTGAATTTTTTTGAAATGAGGTATGAGGAATTAAAACATCTCATAACATCCTAAAAAGTTGACAGAAATTTGTTTATGGATTTCTAGTGTGATAGTTTACATCGTGAGCTTTCCAGCGCTTAAAATGATTCGTCAATCGAACCCCCGGATCAAAAGTTATGCTTCCCGGAAGTTGACCTACTTTTGGAGGGAGTTGCAAATTTTGAAATTTAGCTGGAGACTACCAAAAAGTGCTATTTATGACTATTTTGGGAACCCTAGGCAGTAGTAGAGTTAAAGAGGGAAAGTGTAGAGTCAAGAATAGGTGCGAAAACATAAACCTTAACTAATTTGGGGTAGCAAAGGCAGAAGATTCCAGAGCCTGGCGGTGTGTAGCTGCAGTGTGTTGCAGCCTGTGGAGGATTGATTCCTCTGATTGTAATTGAGCTTTTGTAAGTTAATGAGTTATCCAAATCAATAAAGAAATATTCTATTTTCTATGTGTCATTTTCTGTTGTTGTGTGTTTTATGATTTGCCCCCTTCATCATTAATGAAATTAGTTAAAGAAGGAATATTGTCTATTTAAATTTAAATGTTCAATAGCAATTTATTAAATTAGCTATGTAGTGGAAATTAAAATAATTTGATGTTTTAAGTTATATTTTAGAAATGAAAATATGGTAATTTCAATTATGTGGGAAAAGAAATATTTAAAAGTGTATTTTAAATTCAAAATTAAAAGATTTAGGGCTTTTTGGCATAAAAGTGAAAAGAGAGTTATTTTTCATAATTTTCATTCTCTATTTTTGCTCTCTCTCTCAAACCCTCTTCTTGAAAGAATGGAAGGAATTTCTCCATGGATGAAAAGGAAGGATTGCTTGCTTGCTTGAATGGATTTTTGTGTAGTTGTTTCTTGGAGAAAGATTGCTTGCTAAACCCTATGTGACTTTTTTCTAGTGTTTGAAGTGTTTGTAAACTTGAATGGTTTCCCTCTTTTCCTTTGGGTAGCATGCCTTTGCACGCGTCTGTCTAGTAACCATTCTAGTTTGTGAGGAATCATACCTCCTAGTTGGACTATCTTGTGGGCAAGCATTACCCTGTTGTGTTTGGGATGTCTTGAGTAGTCGTGGAATAGATTGAGGTGATTGTTACTCTCATCCTACTCCATGTATTCATGAGGGAGTGAGGTCATGGATGTGTATCTGATCCTCATCATGGAGTGAGCTTCAAGTCCTATCACTTGGTCATTGTGGTGAGTTGTCACATGATGAGTGAAGTCTTCCACTTGTGCCACCTTGCATAGTGCAATGGTGATGTCATCTTTGGTGTTGTTGTCCTTGTTGTGACACCTTGTGTGCGCATGAGTGCAATGTGACATGAATGTCACACTTGCAAATGTGAAAAATTTGTTGGTTCAGTGTTTGTTTGGCTACTGCATTGGGTGAAAAATTGGGGCATTACATTTGGTATCGAAGCTCATGTTGTAGCATTGGGAGTTCTAGGGTGTATGTTCTAATCGATTTGTTTGAGCATGTGTGGGGTCCTTGTGTGTTTGCATGCTGTGAGGGGCATGTGTTTTCTCTCAATATGTCTTCCTTGCATGTGTGTGGTGAGGAATACATTATTGTGGGATTTGATAGACCCTTGTGGTTTTTGAGAAGTTGCTTTTGTGTGATTTTCCTTCTTGATGTGTTAAATGCTTGGCATGAACCCTTGCAGTGTATGTGAGTGCCTGAGTGACCTTTGTAGGTGTTGGAAATTAAGGTGTCTCAACCTTGGTAATTCCTTGTATTTTTACATTGTATTTATTTATTAAATGCCTATTGTATTAATTGGATGCAAATCCTATGTTGTCATATTGTGGGAGTTGGCACGGTGATGTGTCATCCTACATGGCATATGACCACATGTATTTTTGTCCTCACATGAGGAGATAGGTGTCCCACTTAGTGGTAGGAATATTTTACCATGTGTCAACATCTTAGATGTTGTGTAAGGGAATATTGATTGTAACGGTCATGACAGATTCCTATGATGAAGTTATGACATGTAAAAGTCAAAAATAGGAGATTCTATGATAGGTGAGGACATATGTCGAAGAGCATCTTTGGGCACCCCAAGGTGGACTATGACATGTTGTAAGAGAATATGTTATTTATAGCCTGTGTATGATAGATTCTCTTACATCTGTAAGTTATGACAACTATGACAGATTCTATGATGGTTGTAAGAGTCGTAAGAGCATCTGTCATAGCCCATTTTGGAAATAAGCAACCTCCTTGGGATGGGGTGACTTGACAAGTGTCAAGAGCATCCTATAGAGTTGGAAAAGTGTCCATAGGCATGGGTTTTGGGCCATGAGGCCATGTTGGATGCCCATCCCTATGTGGAGCCATATTTGCCTTGTATTTGTTATATAAACAGGTGCTTTTGAGAGGAGATGTACTACAGGTTTGACAGGTATTGTTATGCTGCCGGTTTGTCTCCAAATATGAGTGTCGAAGACTCCTAAGAGCTTGCATTGCAAGTGTATTGTAAACCATTTCAATTTTGATAATACATTGTGTAGGTTTTGGAGTGTGGGGTTTTTCACCTGATAAGGGTTTTCCCCACGTATATCTTGTGTCTCTTCTTCTATCTCACTTTCTTGTTTATGTGTTTGCTGCAATATCTCTATTAGTGGTTTAACATTGTTGTAATAGTAAGGATAAAATTGAATTTGCACTCTCCTCCCCTCATTAGATTAGTTTAGGAAGTGATTTCTGCACACCTAGCTTCCTTTCAGTTGGTATCAAAGCCTAGTCAGTTTTGGTTCTAGCTACTAGGTAGGGGTTTTTTGAGCTAATCTTAGGTTGAGTGGGAGTGTTGTGCAGAGTATTTTGTATCTGTAGTGCCATTATTTTTTTCTACTCCTCATATTTATCCATCAATTCCCCTTTGAGCTTTTCATTCTTGAGATATGATAATAGTGCCCTAACCTGCAAATCTCCAACATACATTGAAGGGTTCCATTATGTATACTCTTCCATTAAGTAGTTATGCAAGCAATATTCACACAATTGGTCTTGCTCCTCTAAATTGACTTCTTTAAAGTAACTATAGAAAAGATGCCTTGAATGTAAAGCAGGTTGATTATTAATGAACTTGTAAAACTAGAAACTAAGAAACTTCTCTTTCAAAAAGAATGCATATACCCTTGGTGGAGGTCTACACCCAATGATCTGTATGGCCCTATCAATTACTTCTGTCAGCTTATCCTCCAACCTTTTTATCACCAAATTCTTGTCCTCTATTGATGCATTGAGACTATGTTTCTCCTTCTTCCATTTTTCCTTTTCTTGTTTCGATTTATGAGTAAGTTTCATTAATTCAAAACCTAAAGACGAGGTGGTATGATACATTGGAGTTCTAGTTACAGGAAGTTGTGGAGTGAGGACTTCATTCTCTTTAGTATTTATTTTACTTATAGCCATCTATGTGAGAAAATCTAAATTAGTTCCCTGGCCATAGGTCTGAATCCTTTCCTCCAACTCTTGTATTCTTTTCTCCTTTTCCTTGTCCTTCTCTTCATATCCTCTCACCTTCTCTTCCAAGTGTTTTATTCTATCCAAAGCTTCTTGCAGTTCTTTTCTTATGTTTCTATCCTCCAACAATTCATTTTCTTTTTTAAAATTAAGACCTTCATCACCATTATTCCCAGGTACATCAAAAATCTCCTTAGCAAAACTGCTAAGAACTGACTTTCCCATTTTCTTTGCAATAAATGGATCCTCTGAATCAGAATTAGAAGATGAGAGAACATACCTTCTATTCCTCGCACACACATTGACATTTTCACCAGCATTAGTAGAGACATCCTTAGGAGCATCAGCAGGGGTATCTTCAGGAGCAATTTCTGCTTTATCTTAATCTGACTTCACTGGTGTTGGATCATGGTACTTATATCCTTCACCTTTTTTCCTATCCTTGTTCTCTAACAACTCTCTCCTTCACACTCTACATTTTCAATCTTCCTGAATGCCTGGGAGTAACAGTCTCTTGTTCAACTCCAATTTTCCTTTTCTTTTTACCCCTCTTCTTCATCTTTTCCCCTGCATCTTCTCTTTACACAGTGCTTTTATGCTTCTCAACACTTTTCTTGTTTCTTTTTTTCTTAGCAGGTGTTAAATCAGTGCCTCTCATAGGTTTAGGGTTAGAAGATGAGGGCTCCTCTACTGTCATTGGTCTCTCCTCTGGAGTGTTTTCCTCTTGTGGCCCCTCTTGCTCAGGCTCAATCTCAGGTTCAGGGTCATGTTGGTGTTCATCTTCTGCTTCTAGTTGTTCTAACAGTGTTGTGATATCTACACAGTGTTTGAAAGCCTCCCAATCAACCTGTGGGTGCTGAATTCTCAAACTCCTCTTAATCAATAAAGCTATCAAACAATGATGAGACAATGTGGTGTCTAATTACTTTTTTTGGTATTTAGATGCCATCCTTTTCAACATATTATACAAGAAATTAGGGACATTGACTAGCTTGTCATGGTGTAGATGATTGAGCAACTTAAAATGTATAGTATACAACAAATAATGCCGGCCATCACAAATAATATATTTAATGATGTGTGAAGCACATTTTCCCCAGAAAAATGGAAGGGATAATCTTTTTGTACCTTGTTTTGTTGAGTCCAGGTGCTCTCCTCTCTCGTAGGATTCCTCCCTCGTTGCGGCTACATCAGCACAAGATGGATACTCGGACCCTGTGCATGGCAATCCTATGACTTGGGCAATGGCCATCTCTGAAGCATCTACAGCTAATCCTCTGACCATTGCCTCATCATACTGCAGTGTGGTTGTAAATTCCTTTGCCATTTCATTATCATACTCTGTCAACTTCAGAAAGTAGTCCAACCATCCCATTCTGGTAAAGAGTGGTAGCACCAACACATCTTCTAATATTTCTTTATGTGCAGATGGCTCACGTCGTACCACATCACCCCCCATTATATCTGTATTCTACAATTTATCTTTGTATTCTGCTAAACTTCTAGTTCTACCACCTTGAAGAGAACCAACCTACATTTCACTACCCTTTTCTATTCTTCCCACTACAACTTTCTCAGGGTAATCAAATACATATTTTAGTGAAACAGGGTAACAAAATAGGGTAGGTTTATTGTTTTAGAAAATGGCATAGGATGGTCTATCTGGTATCTCAAAAAACAAAGATGGAAAAAAATGGCAAAAACTAAAAAATTAAACCCCTCCCCCCAACTAAATTGTGAAGTGACCTTACTTCATGTGGCATTTGATATTCAAGGAAGAGGAATTATTAATTGGAATGATGATAGACATTTTTGCATGCATGAAATACATAAAAAGTAACAATGAATATAAAAAGAAAGCTAAGTTTAATCATTGAAAGTTACCTGATGTTCACACGTTATGGAATAAATGATCAGCACATCTCAGAATTTGTGAACATGTACTCAGCATTTTATTTGATACCAGCAGGATGACATGCATGCAGATGAATGGTAAGGTGGCATGTACTGCGGAGTGGATGTGATGTGACAGCTTGCAATGTAGGAATGAATGACTCATGAGCTGGAGTTGACATCTTTACATCAGCGCTAGAGTTATTGCATAATGAATTAAGCAATGTGTAGATGATTTGAAATGAGTGGGAAAAATGGTGTACTATTGCCAAAGTAGTGAAGACATATGTAGACAGAAGTTGCTACGAGTGCCTCCAGCACAAGTCCTGACTGAATAGTTACTTATGCCATTTGTCAGGTCCTGTCTATAACAAGTCCCAATTGGAAGTGAAAAATATGTCCCTCTAGAGTTGACTACGGTCATCATGGATAGTGTGTTGTGTGTGCATGTGAAGTATAAAGCATGAAAAATTAAGTCTCAGTGACAAGGGTTGAGTATTGCAACTCAACCTCTGCATCACTAGACAGGATTGGTGGATCATCTTCTATTGGTGTATCAGTTGGTGTCACAGAACCTTCATCAGGAGTGCTAGGAGGAGCATACTGAGTGGCTAGAGAAATGAGAAAATCATCCTTCTGAAGTGGTTTCTTATACAATTTCAGCCTATGTCCATTCACGAGTAATGAAAATTGGACCTCATCAATGATCTATAATTGGACTGCACCATTAGGGAATACTTATTTAATCTCATATGGTCCCAACCACTGAGATTGCAGCTTGCCCTTGAATTCTTTGTATCTAGAGTCATAAAGAAGGGCCCAATCACCAACAATGAATTCTTTAGTCTTGATATACTTGTCATGCCATTTAATCCTCTGTTTCTATATAACCTCTATGTGGTGGATGGCTTCTAGTCTGATCTCATCAAGAGCATTCAAATGTTGTAGTCTGTCCTTTTGAGCTTATGTCAAATCCATCCCTAATTCTATTGTTGTCCTTAATATTTTGTACTCAAATTCTATAGGTAGGATTGTTGTCTTTCCATAGACCAATTCATAAGGGGTGAACCTTGTAGTTGTCTTCCAAGTAGTTCTATATGCCCATATAAATTCTGGTAACCTAGAAACCCAATCTCTTATGTGAAACTGTACTGTTTTTATCAATATATTCTCAAGCTCCCTATTTGTGACTGTAGTTAGGGTAAAATGAATAAACAACAATGATCAAACCCTAACAATTGCACAATGAAGCACAAGACAACATGAAAATTAAAATAACAAATGTAAATGCAAACCGATCTCCATGCTATGCTCAATTTATCTCCATTGCTCTTCTCCACCTCACATGAGCATGCAAGATTTTGAAGGATGATTGTTGGAGGAATGTTGGGTGCTTACTTCTATAGCATAATGATAAGATAAAGATGATAGATGAATTATTGATAGATGGAAGATGATGATAATGGATGATAGATGCAAAGGCTCTAATGTGATTTCAGCAGCATAAGGATACTCCAACTCAATGCATGAAAATGGCTTATGAGGGGATTAATTTATAGGAAAGGCTTAGTTTGAATGGATGGTTGAGATTGAAAGGCTAATTGAACAATATGGATGGATAGGATTGATTTAGTTATTCCCACTCTTCAAGGAAGTTGTAGTCATGTGACAAGTGTACAAAGGAAGATAGGGTTCATGTGTGATTGTGTACACAAATACTTTTATTTAATAAAATTAAGTCTTATTAGTTGTACATGTGAATGATATTAAATAAAAGTTGTACTACCACACATGAGTCAATTGAGAGATGGACAAGTGTTGGAATGTGGTGAGAGGTGAGGACCTAATTCAAATATTTTATTTGAATTAGTTGGGATATTAGTTGGAAAATTAATTAAATAAATAAGATTTATTTAATTAATTGGAAAGTGGGATTATGAATGTGAAATTAAATAAATAAATAAAATTTATTTAATTAATTGGCTAAGTGGGATAAGGATGGGATTAAGATGGGATTTTAATTAAATAAATAAAATTTATTTAATTAATTGGCTAAGTGAGATAAGGATGGGATTAAGATGGGATTTTAATTAAATAAATAAAATTTATTTAATTAATTAGCTAATGGATTAGTGGGATTAAGAGTGGGAATTAGGACAAAATGCTACATGATCTCTAAGTAATGGTTTAACAAGGTGTTGCAAGACATACACAAATTTGGGTGTCTACATTTTGCCCCTCTTTGAGATGATGTTTGAGACAATAAGCTTTATGTCGAGTAACATCATTTCAAAGAAGCTAAGGTATGGATAGAGGAAAAGGATGGGATGATGATGAAAGGATAAGATGATGCCCCCTTGAGAGGATAGGCGGGTTGGACAAACATGGGTAGGCTCTCAAAATGAAATGGATTGGATAAGGAAGATAAGGGAATGGATAGAAGAAATGAATGATGTGTTATACTGCAATGAATGTGAGCAACCATGATGTTTGATCTAGCACTAGACGTTATGCATCAAGGTATAAGGACAAGGGTGATGATGTGTCTTGTGCCCCAGCGTAATACAACCTTATCTATCATATGAGGAAGAAAACTTAGAGCATTGAAGTCCTGATGCACAAAAGGTATGATATGACCTTAGATGCAAAGGATAGTGCAAAAAGCTATTCCAACATACACAAGATATGAATATTAGTTGGAATGATTTGGATGTGATACAAATACAAAATAAATGATAACACACACAAGCAAGCAAGCAAGCATGCACAAATGATACAAAAACAAACAAGGTATTGCCCTTGTCAAGTTATAAACCAATGATTAATTGATTGATGATGATGATAGTTAAGAGTGTTGTCATGGTGGGGAAAGTTATATACCTAGATCAACACAAGGTTGTTTGCTGAGTTGGTTGGTTGGTTGGTTAATTGATTTGGCTTACAACAAGGCTAGGATCAAGACCATGGATTGTGATTAGATAACTTGGCTTGATTGATTAACTTTATTGGTATGGATTAAGGATGGGCTTGCATTTGGATCATTACTTAGAATGATTTTGAGGATGATGAAATGATGGATGAAGATTGATGAAGGATTGATGAAAATGAATTGGTGTGAATTGAATTGATATGAATGGATGATTAGATTGAAGGAAATGGATTGATTGAATGATAGATTGATTAGAAGAAGTTGTTTATTAATGATGTAGAAGATAGATGATAGAAGAAATGATGAGAGGAGAAAGAGGAAAATCATCTGTGCCTAAATCTGGGCACTTCCTTCATACTCCAGATTGCCTACATACCCTATATCCACGGGATCAAGGCACTTAACGATGGAAATGAGATGTAGTTCTGATTTGTTTTATTGATGATGATGAAAGATCGGGTTATGGATTGAGATTGACTGATGAAATGTTGATGATGGGATGATATGTGGTGGATTGAGCTACTTTTGATTTGCTGAAGTGATTGAATTTGTTTTGATGGTTGGCTTGATGTGCTTTGGTTTTGATGTTTGTTGTTGTTGGGTTGATTGTTTTGATGATTGGATTGTTTTGAATGATGATAGTGATGGTGTGATGATTAGAGTGTCCACTCAATCTTAGCATAAGCAAGTGTTCTCAGCGTGCTCAAAGGATGTAAAACAAACAAGGTATTGCCCTTGTCGAGTCATAAACTGACGATTGATTATTTGATTGATGATGATAGTGTTGTCATTGCGGGGAAATCTATATCCCTAGATCAACACAAGGATGATGTGGGAATGATATATCTCATTGATGATGATTGATTTGGTTTATGACAAGATTAGGATCAAAAACTTGTTAATTTGATTGGACAATGTTCCTTGATTGATTAGCTTGCTTGATATGGGTTAGTGTGACTTAGATTTAAGATCATTGCTTAGATTGAGTTGATTGATGTGATTGGAAGAAGTGATTGATTGAAATGGTGAATGAATGTTATTGATAGGAAGAATTGATGACGATAATTCTGATTTTGATTTGATGTTGATGGAGTGGATTGTTTTGGATGATGATTGAATTGATTTTACTGCTTGGATTTTTTGTGGATATTTGATTTTTTTTGCATTTTTGGGAATATTTGATTTTTTTTGTGTTTTTGAAATGTTTTGATTTTTTTAGATTTTTTTGAATGTTTTGATTTTTTTTTTGTATTTTTGAGATGTTTTGGATTTTTTTTTTGGGGATATTTAAATGTCAATGGATTTACAATTTTGGGTAGCCTTTGTGCTTAATACCAATGACAAGGGAAGACCAAGTCTAGGTGCAAGGATTAAGGTAGGATAAGATGGATGGATAAAAGGATGGGTGATATTAAATAGGATGAAAGGCTCATGATAAATGGATGGATAAAAAGATAGGCAATAATAAATGGGATGTTAGACTCATGATAGATGGATGGGTAAAAAGGATAGGATATAATGGATGGGATGGATGTATGTATCATAAGGAAGCTAGGATGTGATCTCCAAAGACTATGTCACATAGGACTAACATGCCCCCATTCTTGGTAGTAGACTTAGGATTTTACATGACAAGACTTATGATAGGTGGATAGTGATAGGATTATTTGGAAAGGGTGAGGTATATCAAGAGATATCCAAAGCATATTTCAACATTTTACCCCCATATCTTCATCAAGATCAAAAGGAGGAAGGGTAGATAAATGGACTCAATAGGATAAGTCTATGGGTGTAATGGCTAAGGATGGTAGGATGGTAAGATAGGACATGATATGATGGAAAATGATAGGTTGGAAATGATAAGATAGATGAGACAATGTGCCCCCAAGTGTAAGTGACATAGAAGATCAACCTATACATGATGTCTGTTTATCAGGTTTTCATCATGGTACTTATCCAAGGCACTTGTTTACCATGTTTTCACTGTTGGATGAAGGGATTTCTCTTTACTTTTTTTTATTTTAAATTTTTTTTTTATGGGATGACAATTACACATGGCACATATTTGCCAAGTTATCACCATTGTAATGGATAAGAGGGACTCAAGTGTCTATTGCTATGGAAAGTAATAGTGCCATTAGAGATGGATGTCGTCGCATGGACCATGTCAAGTATGCTCATAGATGTTGGTAAGGGATTGCATGAGAGAGATGGATTAGGTGGATAGTGGATTATGATGTGGATTATGGAAGGCTTATGCATGGAAGGATAGTGGATTATGATGTGGATTAAGGAGGCCGTATGCAAAAGTGGATGAAAAGTTTATGCAAAAGCATGGACCATAGGAAAGTGATTGGGGAGATATGTGGGATAATGGATGAAGTATGGGGAGATGGAGGTATGTGGGAATGTGGGATGGAAGGAAACCATGACCACTGGTTGCACACACCGTGATAAACATTTAAGCTTTTGATGGGGAGGTGGTGTAGGAAGTGATGGAGATGTTTTCTTAGGAGATGGGTGGTTGATTGATTTAGGTACCCACATAGACTTAGTATTTGTATGATTTTTGCTTTGCTTGTGAGATTTTTGGATGGAAGGCAATAGTTGGGATTTTTGAGAGGTGGATAAGGATGCCTCATTTGAGTTGCTTTCTCTTTTCTTAGGGACCCAAACCATTTTGGTTTTGGGTCTTGCTTGTGAAGGTATGGGCTTGGGTAGCTTTTTGGATTGCTTTGCTTTGGTTCTTTGCATTGATTTTTCGTGTTTGTACCCTAAGGCATGAGGGTCCTTAGGATTTTTGGTAGGATTTTTAGCTTTATGAAAGGAGGCATGCAAATTTTTATTTTGGAATCCCATGGGATGGATGGAATGAGTGAAAGCTTCATGTTTAGACAATATGTGCATTTGTTGGTCATGATTAGGAATGTAAAGGTACTTATGGATAAGGGGATAATTAGGCGTTGGGAGTAATGGAGGTAAGGAAGATGGGGGGGATTAGGAGTTAGAAGTAATGGAGGTAAAGTTAATGGAGGGAAATTAGGAGTTGGAAGTAATGGAGGTAAAGTTGATGGTGGAATGTGTATGGTCACATGCTTTTGACATTTGTAGGTTGATGGGGGTGGAATGGCTACATATGTTTTTAGTATATGATGTGGTTTGTGATGGAAAGTGGTGGAATTAGGCTACATAGAGGAATTACCAACATCTTTGGATTGTTTGCCTTGGGGTGTGTATCCAAGGTCATATAAGCGTGGAGGGATCTTGACATGGATTGGCTCCAAAATACCTTGTCCATGGAGGCCTAAGCCTTTAGCTTGGTAATTCATGTTTTGGAGGATGCGATGGACTATAGGACTAGGTGTGGTTTGAACATTAGACTTGAGCTTATTATTGGATGGAAAAGGTGAAGTGGATAAAGGTCGTTGTTGTCCTAAAGAAGAACACTCATGTATAAGGGTGGGTAGACCAATAGGACATGATGGCTTTGAAATGGGGTTGATGGTGGATATGGATGAAGGATCATTAGGATCTTGATTATCATTATGCTCACTAAGATCCAAGTTATTTGTTTGATCTTTTATGCTTACTTGGGGGACAAGTGTCTCATCATGACAAGTGGATGTTTTCTCATTATGGATAGGGCTAGATGGCAGATGACTAGGAGCAATTTGGATATCTTGCTCGTGGATAGATATAGGATTATGGATAGGATCAATGTGCTCATGAATACCTTCTTCATAGGTATCATCTTGATCATAGAAAATATATGTGTTATGGATAGGTTAGATTTGGGTTGCTTGCTCATGGATGGTTGTTGGGAGATGGGTAGGATCAAGTGGGTCATGGATAGATTCATCATTATGGATATCATCTTGATCATGGAAAAGATATATGTTATGGATAGGTTGAATGGAAGTGATTTGATCTTGACTTGGACTAGGGCTTAATGTTTCCATATGCTTAGGATTAAACTCTTGACATACCTCTTGAGTTGCTTGAATGGAAGTGGATAGCCCTTGGAGAGGCTTGACATGTTCTTGGTCAACAACATGAGAACATGATGACTCTTGACTTGGGTTTATGATATGAGGCTCTTTAATAGGCTTAATGGATTGTGGGTCACATGATGGGCTTGGAGGGCTAAGCATGTTAATGGAGGGCTCTTGGATAGATGTTTGACATGGAGATAAGTTGTTCCTTGCTAATAGCCAATGGATCACATCCTTTGCAAGTGTACGGGTATAAGGATAATATAATGGATGGATGATAAGGGTAGATGGTGTTGTAGGCTTAGGATCATGATTAGGTTGAGGGCTAATTGGATTGGATGGATTAGGATTAGGATTAGAGGGGGATGACACATGGGATTTGGATGATGTGACATGATTTCTTATTGTATGTCAATACACCTTGTATACAATTGGGAAAAATATGGGGCATTTATTTGTATCATGGCCTTTGGTCCTATGGTATGCACAATAATCATGTTCATCATATGGACTTTCTTCACATGGGTTGATGGGGGGAAGTTCAATGAGTTTTTCTTCAAGCATCCTTTGTAAAACTATCTCAGCCACATCATTTGGTGAAGGATAGGAATGACATGGTGATGAAGGTAATGGAGGGCTTGATGGGTTAGAAGATGGACAGATCAATGGACTAGGATTGAGATCACATGAAGGTGTTAAGATAGGACTTTAAGGCTCATGTGTTGGCATGTGATTGGATGGTGGAGTCCATTCTAGATTGGTATCTCCCTTGTCAAAGGCAATTAAGTCTTGCATAGGATAACATGGGCTTTGATTTATGTATAAGGGGCCACCTGGACTTGCTTATGCTTCTTATTGCAAAGGTGGACTTAGGCTCACTTGTGCTTGTTGTGGAGGCCATTGATAGTCTTGGTGGTTAGGTGAAATGGTGGGATATGTAGATAAAAGGTCTTAGGGTTGGTATGAAGTTGAGGGCATTTGATCTTGTTGCCAAGGTGGATTTGGGCTTACATGTTCTAGTTGTGATGACACTTGGTTGCCTTGTGGATGGGTTTGGTGATGTGTTGGAATGTTAGAATGAGGAATTAGATAATGTTGAGGTGGAGGTTGATATGTTGATGTGGCATAGGTTGATGTGGATGGATTAGGTTGGATGGATGACACATAGGATTGATGTGGAATTTGTTGAGGTTGAGATGGTGGTTGGATTTGTTGTTGTGGTATGATTTGTTGTTGATGTTGAAATTGTTGAATGGGTTGTTGTGATGGTTGGAATTGTTGAATTGGTTGATGTTCTTGTAGTTGAATGTGTTGATGTGATGATTGGAATTATTGAATTGGTTGATGGTATTGTGGTGGAGGGATTGCATAGGGTAATGGTTGGTGTGAAGTTAAGGGTGATGGCATGTAAGGTTGAGGTGGTAGTGGTTGATGTTGAATGGATAGAGGATGATGTGCTTGTTGGGTTTGTGATTGACACGTGGTCATGAGGTGTTGTGCATATGCTATGAGTTGTCGCATTTCAGGTGATTGGCTTATTTGTTGAAGTTGTTGGATCATGTCATTAGCCTCTTGAATGGTTTGTTGGCTTGGAGGTGATTGGCTTGCTTGAGCTTTGTGAAGTTGAAGCATGATTTTTAGTACTTGGTTTTCAAATATCGGAATGGTGTCACACAAGTGTTTAAGTCTTAAGATCTTTTTGGCAAGTGCTTGGTTATGATTCAATGATGATATGGATTGTTTAGATGAAATTGATTAGGATGAAGGTGACTAGGATGAAAGTTCAGATTGATTTGTTTATGTGTTTGGTGTTTAGAGCTTGATTTGGCAATGTTCAAACAAATGATTATGCATATACACACATGAATCACTCATGCAAGACACAAGCAATTTTTTGACTTTAAAAATGAAATGTGATGATTATTAAACAAGCACTTAAAAACACATCACAAGCCTAATGTCTAGTCAAGTGGGTATGGCCAATTAGGTCTTAGGCTATCTATTGCACAAGGTTGACTAAGGAATTAAAAGTGAAATCCTGCCACACAGTCGGGAGAAAGGAGTAACCCACCCTTCACATTCAATTCCCAAAGGTATAAAGTTCATTGGGGCTTAGCCAAGAGTGATAAGATTTACAACTTCCAATGAGGGTGTCTTTTGATTCAGCCTCGATTGAGGTCGTCCCTTGGAGTGGTGTGTATCCAAGCAGGCCTCCTAGATAGGGTGATAAAAGTAAACTAAGTGAGTTGTCACTTGATTCACACTCACACTTGTTAATTGACCCTTTAAAAAAATGAAATGTGTGAAAGACAATTCGATCAATTATTCTTTTTAGATCCCAAAGCCAAATATGATACAAGACACTTATTCGTTTTATGCCCAAATTTCAATTATGTGAAAGTAAGCAAATTGTTTGTTTTAAAACCCAAAGTCCAAATGTGTGATCAAATGATGATTAAGAGATGAAATATTAGAATGTGTACACCTAATTATTTTCACTTTCCACTTATTGTTGTGATTGATCCAAACCCTGCTCCAGCTCCTTTGATTCACCTACAAGTCACAAAAATTGAAAAAGACCAAGTAAACTTGCACATGAAAGTGATATGCAAAAATAAAGAATCTAATAAAGTCTGATTAAAATGATCTGATATAGCAGAATGGATTGCATAAATAGAAATTTTATGCACTTTTTAAAAAATTATTGAAATCTGATCAAAATTGCAAAAGTTATGCCCAAATGAAGTTTTCAATGAAAGAGTGTTAAGATTGAAAATAAACCCGCAAAAAATTAGCAAATAATGTTATCCAACAATAAAATAGATATGGCCATGAGATCTCTTATGATTTTCTAATCAATATTAGAAATTTTTTTGCTCAAATTGGACTGCATATGTAAAAGTTATGTCATAAACTAAGGTTTGAAAAAAAAATATTTTTTTGACAAAAAATCCATTTGTGCCATAGATCTGAAAAATAATCATATAGAAAAATGGATTTAAATATTTCTAACCACTTGCAAAAAATAGAATGTGATTTGGTTAGCTAGATTGGAAGATATGGTTTTTTTTCTAAAAGTCGTGCGTCAAAAATTTCTGAAAAATCAGAATCGCAGGGTCAACTTCAAATCGTCATAACTCCTTGAATACTGAGCCAAATCTTTAATGTAACCACTTTTCGGAAAGCTCTCGAAGTCCTCTTTCGAATGAATCTGAGATCTCTTTTTTCTAGGACCTGTGTAAAACATAAAACCCTCTGCAACAGATCTGGTCGTAAACAAAGAAAATCAGCAATATAAAATATCTTCAACCTACAAATCAAAGTGCATAAACCTGTAAAGTGAGGTTAATCCCACCGAGCATGCCAAATTAAGTTAAGGTAAAATTGCAAATAGGGTAAATGAATAAACAACAATGATCAAACCCTAACAATTGCACAATGAAGCACAAGACAACATGAAAATCAAAATAACAAATGTAAATGCAAACCAATCTCCATGCTATTCTTGATTTATCTCGATTGCTCTTCTCCACCTCACATGAGCATGCAAGATTTTGAAGGATGATTGTTGGAGGAATGTTGGCTGCTCACTTCTGCAGCATAATGATAAGATAAAGATGATAGATGAATGATTGATAGATGGAAGATGATGATAATGGATGATAGATGCAAAGGCTCTAATGTGATTTCAACAGCATAAGGATACTCCAACTCAATGCATGAAAATGGCTTATGAGGGGATTAATTTATAGGAAAGACTTGGTTTGAATGGATGGTTGAGATTAAAAGGCTAATTGAACAATATGGATGGCTAGGATTGACTCGGTTATTCCCACTCTTCAAAGAAGTTGTAGTCATGTGACAAGTGTACAAAGGAAGATAGGGCTTATGTGTGATTTTGTACACAAATACTTTTATTTAATAAAATTAAGTCTTATTAGTTGTACATGTGAAGGATATTAAATAAAAGTTGTATTACCACACATGAGTCAATTGAGAGATGGACAAGTGTTGGAATGTGGTGAGAGGTGAGGACCTAATTCAAATATTTTATTTGAATTAGTTGGGATATTAGTTGGAAAATTAATTAAATAAATAAGATTTATTTAATTAATTGGAAAGTGGGATTATGAATATGAAATTAATTAAATAAATAAAATTTATTTAATTAATTGCTAAGTGGGATAAGGATGGGATTAAGATGAGATTTTAATTAAATAAATAAAATTTATTTAATTAATTAGCTAATGGATTAGTGGGATTAAGAGTGGGAATTAGGACAAAATGCTACATGATGTCTAAGTAATGGTTTAACAAGGTGTTGCAAGACATACACAAATTTGGGTGTCTACAGTGACCTCAACCTGACCATTGGCCTGAGGGTGGTAGCAAGTAGACTTCTAGTGTCTAATCTAATATTCTTCCACCATTCTGGTGATTAGATCTGATGTAAATTGTGGCCCTTGATCAGTCACTATCTCCCTTGGTACACCATATCTAGTGAAGATTTCCTCATACAAAATTTTTGCCACATTACCATCTCTAGCAAATTGTAAGGCCTTAACTTCCACTCATTTGGTTAAGTAATCAATACATACCAGTATATATTCATTGTTATTGGAAGTAGGACAAATTGGACCAACAAAATCCAGTCCCCACTTATCAAAAGGGGCTAATGATATTTGTGGTTGCAAAGTCATTTCATCACTTCTTGTGGGTCTCCCCATCCTTTGACACCTATCACAGCTTCTAGTATATTTGACATCTTTATGAAGTGTTGGCCAATAATATCCTATTCTCAATATTTTGAAGGTTGTCCTTTTGGCTAGAAAATGTCCCTCACAGGGTTCATCATGATAGGCCTTCAATATGTCAAACACTTCATCTTCTCTGATACATCTTCTCATAATGTTGTCTGGACCAGTGTAGAAGAGGAATCCAAAAATCAAAGAATAAGGGATGCATTTGTGAACCAATTGTCTCTTCTCCCTTGGAGAAAGGTAACGTAGAATCTGCCCTGAAACTAAATAATTAGCTATGTCTGCATACCATGGAGTGTGTATGGTTAGAACAAATATATGTTCATTAGGAAAAGAGTCATCAACCACTCCTTCTGATGATTGTGTAGGCAGTCTAGACAGAAAATCAACAACTACATTAGCTTTTCCTAGTTTGTCAACAATTGTGATGTCAAATTCTTGCAATAACAAAAACCATCTTACAAGTCTGCCACCTACTATTGACTTATTCATCAAATATCTGATTGTTGTATGATCTATATGTATGAACACTTTGTAACCAGTAATGTAGTGTCTGAATTTATTAATGGCATGAACAAATGCCAACATTTCATTTTCTTATCACAATGTAGTTCAACTCAGCCCCCTGTAGGTTTTTACTTACATAGTAGATTGCATACTCTTTATTTCCTTCTTGTTGGCCTAGGACTACTCCAATGGCAAAGTCTGATGCATCTGCGTGGATGTGAAAAGGCAGTGTCCAATTTGGACCTCTAAGAACTGGAGCTTGTGTCAAGGATGCCTTGAGCTTTTCAAATGAATTCTAACAGTCTGGAGTCCATTCAAATTCAATGTCTTTTGTCAACAGAGTGAACAGAGGTGCAGCAATTTTGCTAAAATCTTGAATAAACCTCCTGTAGTAACCTACATGTCCAAGGAAGCTTCGTACATCCTTCTGTCTCTATGGAATAGGTAGGTTACCCAAAACTATCCCATGTGTCATCATCATAAAACATTTCTCATTACTCAAAGATAGATTGTGCTCTGTGCATCTCTTCAAAACTTTCTCCAAGTTGTGTAAAGCTTCATCAAATGTTTCACCATATGTGGTGAAGTCATCCATATAAATCTCCATGCTATCATGTACAAAATTAGAGAAAATATTGAGGACTGCTCGTTGAAATGTTGCTAGAGCATTGCACAGACCAAAAGGCAAGACAAAATATGCATAGGTCCCCCAAGGGCATGTAAATGTTGTATTATCTTGATCCTCTGGTGTAATCTTGATTTGATTATAACCACTAAAACCATCAAGAAATGAGAAATATTTCTTACCTGCTAGAGGGTCAATAAATTGATCAATGAAAGGCAATGGGAAGTGATCCTTCCTAGTGGCAGCATTTAGTTCTCTGTAATCAACAAAAACTCTCCATTTTTTACCTTTCTTGGGCACTATGACTAATGGTGAAACCCATTCACTATCTGAAATGGGGTAATTAAACCTTGCATCTAAAAGCTTTTGAAGTTCTACTTTCACTATCTCTTTGAGGGCAGGGTTCATGCGTCTTTGCTGCTGTCTTATAAGTCTGTGGCCATCATCAATGTAAATTTTATGCATACACAAAGTCGGATTTATGCCTTTCATGTCACTATAATCCCATGCAAATGCTGCTAAATGAGTTTGTAATACTATATGTAGGGATTGACGTTGCTCATCAGTCAATTCATTATTAACAGTCAACATCTTTCCTGGCTTGATTTCCAATAGCTTAGACTTTTCTTGTACATAGGACAAATCAAGGCTAGGTATTACTGGTAAGCATTGCTAGGGTAACAAGGTTTGAAATATTTGAGATACCTCCTCTGAGGAACTGGTAGGTATTATGCTTCCTAAGGGATCTTGTAAGCAAGACAAACAATCTTGTGGATGTGGATGCCTCCCACAATCATTTTGTATAATGTGAGCAATCAACTCATCTTCATATTGAATATCCATTAAGGGGATGCGCTCAATAGTCATCAAGGTTTACAGGGAATAGCTGTCCTCATCTTCTAGGGTAGGCCAAATGGTCTACTCAAGCTCATGGTATGGTTAGGCTGGTGGATATAAAACCAATTTCTTTGTCACAGTCCCATTGGAAATGATCATGTTACTAGACCTGCAACCTATAAATGCATTTGTTGTGGCAAGCCAGGGTCTGCCTAGTATAAGGGGATAACCAATGAGATTAACCTTGGGTTGTAGGACTATGAAATCAGTAGGGTATTCCTAAGAATCTAATGTAATGACCAAATCCTCAATGACTCCTTCAGGATTGACTATAGACCTATCAGCTAATTACAAGACTATCTGAGTAGGCCTAAGGTTGTCCAACTGGAGTGTCTGCATTGTCTCCTTAGTCATTACATTAATTGTAGCACCTAAATCTATCAGAGTATTCTTAATCAGAGTCCCATTGATTTTGACATCCACTATTGAACTACCTGGATCTGTATATTTGGGAACAATTATATTCCCTAACATTATGTCAGCAAGGTTACCCAAAACATGAACTGTCTTTGGGTCTATCCTTTTCGTTCATGGATTCTTTATGCAGAGATCTCTAATAGTATTAGTGTAGATGGGGATATCTTTGATGGCTTGGATTAAGGGAATCTTTATGCTTATATCTTGCAACTGGCCTATAAGGTCATTTTCAGATTGTGCTAGTTGTTTCTGGATAGCCAAGCGCTCAGGGAAAGGAGGCTTAGGATGTGAAATGCTCTGAGGTCCTTGAGTTGATTTAGGGTCCAAAGGTGGTGTATCTAAGGCTTCCTCTGTAGGTTCTTCATCTTCAAGTTTTGTAATTTGGGGAGATGAAGGCCCTACAAGTTGCTTCCCTGATCTGAGATGGACATTACTCGCTTGTACCCCATAGGTGGGGTATTGCATCACTTCGTTAGTATAAGCCTGTTGAACAGGCTTATTGTTAGGGTTAGGTATAGGTTGGGCAGGGATTTGGGTAGGTCTAGGAGGTGGATTTTGAGGTGTTGTTGGATGCATTATGACTGGCTGCTAAGGTTGATGTGGAAGCATAGGCTGCTGGTAATTTGCATTTTGCTGCCATTGTTGGTTCTTGTTCCACTGAGGCTACCATTGAGGTTGTTGTGTAAGCCACTGAGGATTATAGTTGGCACCTTGAAAACCTTGTTGGGGCCATGGGTTTGGTTGCAATTGGTTCCAACTAGGTGGTGGAGTAGGCCATTGTGGGTTTTGCAAGAGATTTTAATTATTAGGCCATGGCTGAGTGTTCCAAGCAGAGAAATTTTGGTTTGCAGCAGGAAAAGGTGAACTGAAATTTAGTGGGTCAAAGGGCATACCTTGTCTTTGCTGCCAAGGTCTCCTTTGAGCTATGAAGAACAATTGTCCATCCTCTCCTTCAAATGGCTGAAATTATGGTCTTTCAACCTTCTCTTACTGGATGCTTGCCACCCTTTTGCATTTACAATTGGCCTTCCTTTGCCTACAATTGGGACATAACTTAGTAAGCATTGCATCAACTTCCTCCTATTTCTTCTTGATGTGCAAAGTGTCCAATTGTGTAGCCATATGGCTGATTATGTCCTCCTTCATGTTGGACAACAAGTTACTGATTTTGACCCTTGAAACTCCATTAGTTGCTTTGTTTGTAATGGATGACCTTTCTCCCCTTGGTCATCTGGTGAAAGTCCTTGAATAATTTTGACACACTTTGCAGATGGATTCAAAAGGTAGCTGGGAAATATCACCTTGCCCAATGAGATTCAAGGCGTCCATACAATCATCCTTAACCCCTTTCAAGAAAACTAATTTTAATGATTCTTTAGATAGTTTGTTTTGGGGGTTTTTCTTTAGGGCAAACTGGAATCTTTCAACATAATCTTCAAGTGGCTCCTCCTCCTTTTGTGACATCCTGAAGATGTCATCTCTCCTCCTATCATGTCCTCGGTAGTAATCTTGGTATTTCTCCAAGAATTTCTCCTTCATTGTATCCTAGTCTGGAATGACATCTTTTCCTAGTCCCATAAACCATCTCAAGGTTGCATCCTTGAGAGTGGTAGGAAAAAGTTTCAGCTTGTGAGCATCTAAGGTGTAGTCATAGCTCCTACACAAGCTATCAAACTCAAATAGGAATGTATCTGGGTCTTCTGTCACCAGGCCATAGAAGACTGGCAATGTTGATGGTGGAATAGTTTTCAGCACTGTAGCCCTCTCCTGAGCAGTGATAGTGTAGTGCCCCTCATTTTTGTTTTCTGATCTAGCTGTTTTGTTTAGACATTGGGACATTTTGGATTTACTATTGTTAATGACACTTGTTTTACTCTGATGATACTAGTTGAACTATATGCTTATATTATGGATAGTTACAAACTCAATTGATCTTCTAGATAAATTTTAACATATGCTTATTTCATGATGTTTTATATAGTTGTTTAGTTCTAATAAACATGCTTCATGTAGTTAATTGTGATGTGATTGGTGGAAGGGACAACGTCGCATTACTCACATGTGAGTACCCTGCAACGTTGCGACTCTCTTCCACGGTGTGTCGATTTGATGATTATATGTATACATATGTATGTTTGACCCTTTTCATTGGCTACAGGTTGCAGGTACCTGGCATCGACTCCACCTGAACTGGCAGGTCTAAGCGTGCCTTATACCCAATGGAGAATTGTGGTTTGGAGATGGCAGAAGATCCCTTAGCTTGGTATCATCGTCAAAGAGGATGAGTTGTCTTGTTCTGTATTCTATTGGGTTGGTTGGTTAGGTGGGTGGTCAGTGTTTCTGGTGCGGTCGTCTGTCTTGCTTGATATGTGGGTGTTTGGGTTGTATTTGCACATTATTGCTTGATTAAAGTTATTTTATAAAATAGGAGTTATAAGTCCACTTTAGTATTTATGAAGGATTTTATGAGTTTAATGATAATATTTAGGTAAATTTTATAATTGTGTTAGATGGTACTAAATTGTTGGAAGTCGTTGTGTGCATGAAAATAAAAATATTCCTTATTTATGTGAATAATAGATTTAAATATTTAGTGCTGTCAGAGAATCTGGTATGACATATTTCAAAATTATGAATTTGATCTGTTGCGAGGTAGTGGAAATTTTGTGGTGAGGTAATGGTGGTCAGTAACGGAAAGTACATTTATTGTGTTTCTGGGCTGAGCATGTTATAGAGGGGGGGAGAAAAAAAATTGTAGAAAGGGTTTTTTTTTCTTTGGAGGGAGGCAACACTCGTCGAATCCAGGTTCCATTTTCTTCTAGATTTATCTTTTAATGTGACTGTGTCTTTTGAATTGCTCCTTCCTGTGTTTGTATGTCTGTATCCTTAATGCATATCATCTTGGGTTTAAATTCTCTTGTGCTTAATCTGTAATGAATCACTGTGAAAACTTTCATTTGTTTCCATTCCTTGTCCATTCTTCTACGTTTAGCCTGCATGTTTTCTAGGTTAGATTCAACCATGATACAGTCCCTTACTCTGGCTCTTACCTTGTTTCAACGCCCATTCTTGAGTGCATGAAGGAGATTGTTGACTGACTTGTGGTTTAGACACGATACCAGCCACTCTGTACTGTGCTTGGAAGCCCAATAGCCTCCTCATTGAATCCGTTTGTGCTTGTAGTGCTTTTTCAACCGAATCAATCTTCTTTATTTAGGGATCGTATGACTTCTCTATCTTTGATCAAATCTCCCCACAATCTTATTTTATCGCACACCAGTCGCTTTTCTATAGTCGTTTGGGAATAGATCACAGCCCTGCATGCACTTGTAGAATGCAAATATTTAGCAGTACTGTCGTTATTTCTCCTAAGCCTATATTTATATGTAAATTACAGGCTCCAAACCTTCATTGCTTCATTTGTTGCGTAGGGTTGATCTTCTCGCTGTACTGGCTATTCCGAAGACACCCTAGACTTCACCTTTGCAATACCAAATTAAGTTATGTCAATCATGATAATCTGTCGCTAGGTTTGAAAGCTATTCAGGCCTTCTCATCAAATCCATTTTCTTGTTATTATCCTGCATCCGATGCGTTCTTGAGATGTGGATGATTGTGCTAGTTCTACACTCCTGATTTGGTGTCAACCCTATCATCACAGACACAGACCGTAGCTTTTCATCTTTTTCTTTTGTGTTTGAAAATCTATTTGGTGGTGTTTAGCTTGCAATCACCCGCATGTTGTTGCCACGCATCTGCCTAAAGGTTCACAAGCTTGATCAACAAGTTTGCTTTCTGAGTATGTCTTGCAATCATTCATTCCATGAAATGACACTTCTTTGAGATATTCCCTCAGCTGTTCGTATACCTTGTCGACGCCTTCATGATTTATCATTTCGAAAGTTTCTTAAGCCTTCCTTCTTTTCCGTTTTGACGCGCTTCTTCAAAAGTATCACTTGTGAACTTCACGTCAGTTATAAAATTGGTTTTAGAAGTTGCCATCTAGAAATTCGTGATTTTAGTAGTTCAACCTATAAAAATCCATTTAACTGTAGTTTCTTCTTGGCTGCATTGGAAATTCCTTTTAACATTGTAAATGTTCCAAAAAGTTATTAGGTTTGCATTATAAATAAATAAATATATTTATAAATTTAAATCAATCAGATTTAAGTCTATATATATCAGTTATGATTTTTCTTTTGACCGATTTCATTAGGTTATTGAAATATCATTAAATAGATTATTAGGGTTATTGAATATTTCTAGGAAATGAATAAGAACTATATAGTTGGTGATTTAGTTGTAATTCAAATCTTTAAATCGGACTATGTGTTGTCTAATTTGAGTTAGTTTAATATTGTTGTTGCTTATTATGAAATTTTAGTTGATTGTAAATTTATATTTATATAATTATTTTTGATTAGTATAAGGGCAAGTTGTTAGATTATGGTAATAGTATTTGTTTAAAATTAATAAGTTTGATTTTGTTTAAAATTCAAAATTAGTCTGCTTAGAGTAGGAAATTATTTCATTTGGTTGATTTATTTATTTCTATTTGAGTTTTGTTTATGTTGTTATGTGGTCATAGGGGTGTCGAGGGGCATAGGTTAGTTGCCAAGTTCTGTTGTGCTTAGTTCCTTGAGTTGTTCTTATAGACTTGCTATATAAGGAATTTAAGGTTGTTGGAATAGACTTAATTAGTATTACCCTTCTAGAAATTGCTTGTAATGGGGTTTTAACAATGAAGATTGTCTTTAAGCCAGGAATGATAGTTCTGGAGAAGTTAGGATTCTTCTTGTTTGAGGCCATGCCATGTATGTGAGGTACCTTGAGAAATAAGTCTTGTTAATTGTCATGGGTTGGTTTAATGTGTTAATGTAAAGGTCAAGTTATGGGTTATGGAAGTGTATGTTTGCCCCCACATAGGAGTTGATTGGTTCATGAGTTATATTGTTCTGTGATTATAATGTAGATGCAAGAGGGTAATACCTTGCATTCATATGTGACCTTTGTTATGCTTATGCATGGGTATTCTTCTAGATGTAGGAAGAGGAGTGGCTCTCAATGGGGGCCGGAGCCCAAAGTGGTGTCCAGGATAACCCATGTGAGATTTTCCTTAAATCAAGTGATAATCTAACTAATAAACTTTGGGGTTGGGAAGTAAACACACCTAACAAGATAATTGAATGCCTCACTCATGGCTCAAGTGTTCGTTCAGGCTTGAGATGAGATGAGAAGGCCTGGAATGGCATGATCAGCTACCTTGTCCACATGAGAGGTATGTTGATTCCGCGTGAGTTTGTATGGGAGCCGGGGGTCAGAAAAGGCTACCAGGACAACCCAAGGTGGGGGCCGGGGCCTAGGAAGGCCTACTAGGACAACCCATGACAGACCTTGTGATGACACTTCTGTCTACTGCAGTCTAGCACTTCCTTGTTGTTATGTGCCTTGTTTTGAGTGGTTGTCTCTGGGATGGATGCTTGTGTTATGCTTGCGTGATTGTGTAGTTCTCTGTGGTCCTAGTACTTTCTTGTCAAGCCAGCTTTCCTTGTCATGGGACCTTATTGTCATCTCCTAGCATGGGGGGTGGGCCTCAGGGTCCCACATGGTCAGGTGGATGTGCTCTTTCCATTGGTCACCTTTCTGTTGTTCGTGTGCATGGAGAGCTTAACTTGCAGAAGATCACTAACCTTGTTTCATTCGTGGAGGTAGACAGTTATGTATCTATATCAGCCTTGTATTTCGGTTCATCCTTGTTTCATTGATGCTTATCTTTAAATGTAAATCAGAGGCAGTAATGTAATCTTTGTATTGATGCATTTTATTGTAATGAAATTGTAATTCTTTTATTGTAATCATTTATGCTAAATCTTGATGTCGTTATCTGATGTCTTATTGATAAAGGTAGTTAGGGTTGACTATCTTATGTTCTTGGTTTCAATTCAATTCATGAATGTTAATTTGGTTATATTAGTTCTAGTGATGCAGTCCGGTGTACCCTAGAGATTAAGGATTAACTTGCATGGTTGGTTATATCAACTACATTGTGTTATTATTGCTTTCAAAAAAAAAAAATGTGTTGCCCTTTTAAATGCATAGTTAAGCTTTTCTCTAGGGTTCCAGGACGGGGTATTACATTTGGTATCAGAGCCAGGTTTTCAAACACTAGGTATTCTAGGTACATGTATAAGCCTATTATGTCTTCCTAGTTGCGTAGACTCTGTAAGGTGTGGTTTCTCTTTTTCTTAATCCTCGTCTTATGGCCTGAGGTTGCCCTTTGTTGGTTTAGTGTAGAAGATGCCTAGAGGTCGAGGCCGGGGTCAAGGTCGTGGCAGAGGTAGGGGTCGTGGGAGAGGTGGTGGTGGTACACCTCCTCCTAGTTCTCCTCATGAGAGTGCCCATGAAGGCGGGGGTCAGAATATGGAAGGACAGGGACAATCAACGGGAGCTCAGTTGTGCCAATTGGTCGAGGAGGTTCTTGCTCGTATGGGTCCTAGACATGAGGTGGATCAGTCAGGGGCTAGGGAAAGAGAGAGGTCTCCTCGAAGGAGAGAAATGACAGCAGAGCAGGAGGCCACCCTAGCTAGTCACATGAGAGACCTTCTGAGGGCACGTCCTCCCACCTTCGACGGATCTAGTAGTGGCCTTGAGACAGAGACCTAGTTATTAGATTTGGGTAGGTGTTTTGCCATGCATCCGTATGGTAGCAAGGCCAGATGTGCAATACTGCATCTCAGAGGTTTTGCTTCTACCTGGTGGCAGTTAGAGGAGTAGAAGCTGCACTTGGACATTAGTACGGTCTCTTGGGAATTGTTCCTAGAGAGGTTCCGAGCTCGCTTCCTGTCGGATCACTGGAAGCAGCGTCGCGCAGATGAGTTCCACGAGCTTAGGCAGATGGCCATGTCTGCTGAGCAGTATGAACGTAGGCTCTACGAGCTCAAGTAGTATGCAGGTATTGGTGATGACAAGGCTATGTTAGTGCAACACTTTATTAGGGGCTTAAATGCCCGAATCAGTGGAGGGGTTCATGTCTTCGAGCCCAAGTCTATGGAGGTAGCCGTAGAGAAAGCCCGTCTGGTTGAGGAAAATTTGGCTATGGCCCTTGGTGGCCATACAGGTGTGCAGATTGGTAGCGCACCCCTAACAGGTGTTGAACCTCATGGTGGTCAGACAGCCAACTCTTCAGGAAACCATGTTGCACCCGCTAAAGGCAGGCAGCAACAGCAGCAACCACAGCAATAGTTTTTCCAATCAAAGTCAAAACCTCAGCAAGGTGGTGGTGCTCAGTCAAGAAAAGATCGTAATTGGCGGTAGGCCAAGAGTTATCATCCCACTCAATCTTTAGTCAACAGAGAGGTGTTCCAGCATCCCAATGCTATCTTAGGTGGTGGAGGTTGCAGTAGAGGTTCATGATGCTTCTCTTGTGGCCAGCAGGGTCACATAGCTAGGCAATGTCCACAGAGAAGTGCGACAGGATTTGGTCAGAGGCCGGTAGCTTCAGAGCCAACCGTAGGCGATGCAGGGAGGTCTCATCGGGCATTCGCAGCAATTGATCACTGCCAGTCAGAGCATCAGGGGACAATTTTGGAGACCGTAGGTAGAGGTCAGGCAGCCTTCATTGGAGCACGTGCGCGCTCTTCAGCATCAGGGTTTGACCCTTGAGGGTAGGGGCTTGGAGTAGTAATGACCCTTAGCTTGTGTGCAGACGTCCAGGAGTAAGCCTGAGCCTAGGGGGGAGGATGTGGTGCCCCTCATTTTTGTTTTCTGATCTAGCTATTTTGTTTAGACATTGGGACATTTTGGATTTACTATTGTTAATGACACTTGTTTTACTCTAATGATACTAGTTGAACTATATGCTTATATTATGGATAGTTACAAACTCAATTGATCTTCTGGATAAATTTTAACATATGCTTATTTCATGATGTTTTATATAGTTGTTTAGTTCTAATAAACATGCTTCATGTAGTTAATTGTGATGTGATTGGTGGAAGGGACAACGTCGCATTACTCACATGTGAGTACCATGCGACGTTGCGACTCTCTTCCACGGTGTGTCGATTTGATGATTATATGTATACATATGTATGTTTGACCCTTTTCATTGGCTGCAGGTTGCAGGTACCTAGCATCGACTCCACCTGAACTGGCAGGTTTGAGCGTGCCTTATACCCAATGGAGAATTGTGGTTTGGAGATGGCAGAAGATCCCTTAGCTTGGTATCATCCTCAAAAAGGATGAGTTGTCTTGTTCTGTATTCTGTTGGGTTGGTTGGTTAGGTGGGTGGTCAGTGTTTCTGGTGCGGTTGTCTATCTTGCTTGATATGTGGGTGTTTGGGCTGTATTTGCACATTATTGCTTGATTAAAGTTGTTTTATAAAATAGGAGTTATAAGTCCACTTTAGTATTTATGAAGGATTTTATGAGTTTAATGATAATATTTAGGTAAATTTTATAATTGTGTTAGATGGTACTAAATTGTTGGAGGTCGTGTGCATGAAAACAAAAATATTCCTTCTTTATGTGAATAATAGATTTAAATATTTAGTGCTGTCAAAGAATTTGGTATGATATATTTCAAAATTATGAATTTGATCTGTTGCGGGGTAGTGGAAATTTTGTGGTGAGGTAATGGTGGTCAGTAATGGAAAGTACATTTATTGTGTTTCTGGGCTAAGCATGTTATAGAGGGCGGGGGAGAAAAAAAATTGTAGAAAGGGTTTTTTTTTCTTTGGAGGGAGGCAACACTCATCGAATCTAGGTTCCATTTTCTTCTAGATTTATCTTTTAATGCAACTGTGTCTTTTGAATTGCTCCTTCCTGTGTTTGTATGTCTGTATCCTTAATGCATATCATCTTGGGTTTAAATTCTCTTGTGCTTAATCTGTAATGAATCACTGTGAAAACTTTCATTTGTTTCCATTCCTTGTCCATTCTTCTACGTTTAGCCTGCATGTTTTCCAGGTTAGATTCAACCATGATACAGTCCCTTACTCCAGCTCTTACCTTGTTTCAACGCCCATTCTTGCATGCATGAAGGAGATTGTTGACTGATTTGTGGTTTAGACGCGAAACCAGCCACTCTGTATTGTGCTTAGAAGCCCAATAGCCTCCTCATTGAATCCGTTTGTGCTTGTAGTGCTTTTTCAACCTAATCAATCTTCTTTATTCAGGGATCGTATGACTTCTCTGTCTTTGATCAAATCTCCCCACAATCTTATTTTATCACACCCCAGTCACTTTTCTATAGTCGTTTGGGAATAGATCACAACCCTGCATGCACTTGTAGAATGCAAATATTTAGCAGTACTGTCGTTATTTCTCCTAAGCCTATATTTATATGTAAATTACAGGCTCCAAACCTTCATTGCTTCGTTTGTTGCGTAGGGTTGATCTTCTCACTGTACTGGCTGTTCTGAAGACACCCTAGACTTCACCTTTGCAATACCAAATTAATTCTGTGTCGATCATGATAATCTATCACTAGGTTTGAAAGCTATTCAAGCCTTCTCATCAAATCCATTTTCTTGTTATTATCCTGCATCTGATGCATTCTTGAGATGTGGATGACTGTGCTAGTTCTACACTCCTGATTTGGCGTCAGCCCTATCGTCGCAGACACAGACCATAGCTTTTCATCTTTTTCTTTTGTGTTTGAAAATCCATTTGGTGGTGTTTAGCTTGCAATCACCCGCATGTTGTTGCCACGCATCTACCTAAAGGTTCACAAGCTTGATCAACAAGTTTGCTTTCTGAGTATGTCTTGCAATCATTCATTCCATGAAATGATACTTCTTTGAGACATTCCCTCAGCTATTCGTATACCTTGTCGATGCCTTCATGATTTATCGGTTCGAAAGTTTCTTAAGCCTTCCTTCTTTTCCGTTTTGACGTGCTTCTTCAGAACTATCACTTGCCAACTTCACGTCAGTTATAAAATTGGTTTTAGAAGTTGCCATCTAGAAATTCGTGATTTTAGTAGTTCAACCTATAAAAATCCATTTAACCGTAGTTTCTTCCTGGTTGCATTGGAAATTCCTTTTAACATTGTAAATGTTCCAAAAAGTTATTAGGTTTGCATTATAAATAAATATATATATTTATATATTTAAATCAATTAGATTTAAGTCTATATATATCAGTTATGATTTTTCTTTTGACCGTTTTCATTAGGTTATTGAAATATCATTAAATAGATTATTAGGGTTATTGAATATTTCTAGGAAAGGAATAAGAACTATATAGTTGGTGATTTAGTTGTAATTCAAATCTTTAAATCGGACTATGTGTTGTCTAATTTGAGTTAATTTAATATTGTTGTTGCTTATTATGAAATTTTAGTTGATTGTAAATTTATATTTATATAATTATTTTTGATTAGTATAAGGGCAAGTTGTTAGATTATGGTAATAGTATTTGTTTAAAATTAATAAGTTTGATTTTGTTTAAAATTCAAAATTAGTCTGCTTAGAGTAGGAAATTATTTTATTTGGTTGATTTATTTATTTCTATTTGAGTTTTGTTTATGTTGTTATGTGGTCATAGGGGTGTCGAGGGGCATAGGTTAGTTGCCAAGTTCTGTTGTGCTTAGTTCCTTGAGTTGTTCTTATAGACCTGCTATATAAGGAATTTAAGGTTGTTGGAATAGACTTAATTAGTATTACCCTTCTAGAAATTGCTTGTAATGGGGTTTTAACAATGAAGATTATCTTTAAGCCAGGAATGATAGTTATGGAGAAGTTAGGATTCTTCTTGTTTGAGGCCATGCCATGTATGTGAGGTACCTTGAGAAATAAGTCTTGTTAATTGTCATGGGTTGGTTTAATGTGTTAATGTAAAGGTCAAGTTATGGGTTATGGAAGTGTATGTTTGCTCCCACATAGGAGTTGATTGGTTCGTGAGTTATATTGTTATGTGATTATAATGTAGATGCAAGAGGGTAATACCTTGCATTCATATGTGACCTTTGTTATGCTTATGCATGGGTATTCTTCTAGATGCAGGAAGAGGAGTGGCTCTCAATGGGGGCCGGAGCCCAAAGTGGTGTCCAGGACAACCCATGTGAAGTTTCCTAAAATCAAGTGATAATCTAACTAATAAACTTTGGGGTTGGGAAGTAAACACACCTAACAAGATAACTGAATGCCTCACTCATGGCTCAAGTGCTCGTTCAGGCTTGAGATGAGATGAGAAGGCCTGGAATGGCATGATCAGCTACCTTGTCCATATGAGAGGTATGTTGATTCCGCGTGAGTTTGTATGGGGGTCGAGGGTCGGAAGAGGCTACCAGGACAACCCAAGGTGGGGGCCGGGGCCTAGGAATACCTACTAGGACAACCCATGACAGACCTCGTGATGACACTTCTGTCTACTACAGTCTAGCACTTCCTTGTTGTTACTTGCCTTGTTTTGAGTGGTTGTCTCTGGGATGGATGCTTGTGTTATGCTTGTGTGATTGTGTAGTTCTCTGTGGTCCTAGTACTTTCTTGTCAAGCTGGCTTTCCTTGTCGTGGGATCTTATTGTCATCTCCTAGCATGGGGGGTGGGCCTCAGGGTCCCACATGGTCCGGTGGATGTGCTCTTTCCATTGGTCACCTTTCTGTTGTTCGTGTGCATGGAGAGCTTAACTTGTAGAAGATCATTGACCTTGTTTCGTTCGTGGAGGCAGACAATTATGTATCTATATCAGCCTTGTATTTCAGTTCATCCTTGTTTCATTGATGCTTATCTTTAAATGTAAATCGGAGGTAGTAATGTAATCTTTGTATTGATGCATTTTATTGTAATGAAATTGTAATTCTTTTATTGTAATCATTTATGCTAAATCTTGATGTCGTTATCTGATGTCTTATTGATAAAGGTAGTTAGGGTTGACTATCTTATGTTCTTGGTTTCAATTCAATTTATGAATGTTAATTTGGTTATATTAGTTCTAGTGATGTAGTTCGGTGTACCCTAGAGATTAAGGATTAACTTGCATGGTTGGTTATATCAACTACATTGTGTTATTATTGCTTTCAAAAAAAAAAAAATGTGTTGCCCTTTTAAATGCATAGTTAAGCTTTTCTCTAGGGTTCCGGGACGGGGCATTACAGATAGGAAACTCAAACATTGATTGCTCTAGTGGCTCTTCCACCGCAGCATCTACCATGGTTCTAAATGTTCCTTCTGTAGTTGTGGACGAAGTTGATGAAGATGTAGAAGGTGTGGATGAAGATGTAAGAGGAAATTCTTCTTCAGCACTTTCTACTATATAGTTGATAAAGTCAGTTGTGTCCTCATTACTTTGAGAATTTGAAGGGAGGAATCTACCTCGTTGATCTCTCTACCTCCGCATACGGTAAATTTAGCTTTATATTCTAGCAGTCTTGCACAATGTTAGTATAATGTCTAGTGTTTCCTCAAAAGTGAATTTAGTAACTCTAATGCTGGAATCAAAATTTAAACTATGAAAGCATGTAAAATGAGCCTATGAAGGTAGTGCCATCCCCGGCAATGGCACCACAAATGTAGAGGAAAACTAATGCATTGTAGACTTAACATAATTTAGGGGTAAACCTATCTGAACAGTCCACTCTATCATTGTACTCCTACATTAAATTATCAACCAAGGAGCATAAGCTTATGATGGCACTGCACTGTATGTGCCTTCAAGACTCATATCTTTCCTAAACTATCTTATCCAAATCTACTCAAGTTATTCTACTTGGCTGGAATTCACAGAAATACAAGAATAGTAAAAACAACTACAGAACCTAGTGGCTATGGGTACCTGCAGCATAAGATGTAGATAACTATATTCAATAGGAAATTACATAATTAACTCAAAATGTCCAGAATGATAAGAGAACTAATACTAACCTCCAGAGGACTCAAAATAGACAAAGCATGCACTTGTTCATGAACCATACTATTGTAACTTAACATTTAAAGTATTCTAATTGACTCATAATTGTTTATATATAAATGAAGAATAGATTTAACAAGTAATGCATAAAGAAATGAAGAAATAAATGAAGTGAAGATCAGTACCTTGAGTGGTCGGCTCAGGGAACTATCTCACTTAACTGGAAATCAAAGCTAATTCAAATTTTCATGCATCTCAATTCACATAGTTTCATTCATTGCAAATCATAAATAGAATCTCTTCAGATTGTATTCAATAATAACATTCCTCAATAAAACATGTCTGATGGAAATACAACAATAATTGAATAACTAGAAAACAAAGTAGCTAACTTGACATCTAACTCATCCCTCCTAACTTATATAGAAATGGGAGAGTTTTATGTGACTACCAACTAACTTCAACCATCAATCCATCCCTAGATATCAGGGTACAAGTTTGAGATCGATTTATTAATCTAACTGAACAGAGGAAGTAGAGTCCTATTCAAACAGAAATTCCTTTGCAACAGTTTGCATGAACAACACACATAAGATACGTTCAAAACTAATCTACTTCTTCTGTATTTATTTATGCCCATGATGGTTCACATCCATCCTCTAGCTACCTGCACTTATGGCATCCTAACTTCACTTCCTTTAATTCTCCTGTCTGCTACTTCGTTGCAAATGCTCATTTCCTTGATGGCACGTTTTTGCTGCACAGGGGTTAATTCACAAAACATATGCACACAAATAACCTTTATGACTAAACCATAGGATTCTATCTATATTGCATGCATACTCATATTTAAATCATTCATTTGATAATATCATCACCATATTCCATATTAATAACATAGATTCAAAGTCTTGCAAAGTATATAAGAAGACAACATATAATGGTAGTGATGTTGGTAAAGTATCTAGAGGATCATATGAAAGAGTTCTAAAAGCATATAAAAACAACATAAAAAGAGGTCAATATTGAAACCCATAACTTGGTCCGCAAGTTATGGTTGTGTTTTTGAAAGCGCATTACTAAAGATCCTAGTGTTCACACTAGTTTTGGCTGACCTGGTTGTTTACACTCTTTACAGATGTGCTTCGTGGATTGTGGAAGCGTGTTGAAGCATGTGAATATGTATTTAGGTCCGAACTAAGCTATGAAATGTTTTACCTTCATTCCTTTTCTTCACAAGATTGTTTAGGTCTAGACCTAATTTGAATTATGTATGTTTTTTGACCTTGAAAATTGTTCCAAAGGTTGTAGAATGTGTTGTCGACCTTGATGTATATTCCAAGGTTAATGATTGATATAAATAAGTGTAAATAATTTGTGTGAATGTGTGAAGATGTGCAGATGAGGATGTTTGTGTTGTAAGACTATGAATGAGATATATATTGTGCTTCAATGGAACTGAACTTAGGCATGTGGTAGATGCTATTATATCAGTTCATAGCAGTGAGCCATTCTGGCAGTGAGCCCTATTGGCAGTGAGCCTGTTGCAGTGAGCATTCTTTTGGGCAATGAGCCTCTTTGTAATTCGGTATTGATAGCTAATCCTCACCATAGTTTTTCCTGTTTAGGGTTTTCCATGTAAAAATCTAGTGTTCTCTTGTGCATGGTGTTGATGTGATTAAGTTTTTGTTATCTATTTTTCATGTTTAATCTTCATAACAAAATTAGGGTTTAAGTGAATTGATGTGGATACGATTATGTTTGTAAGGGTTTAAAGTTTTTGATACAACTAATTCACCCTCCCCCTCTTAGTTGTCTTGTGCATTCAACACTTTAATTATAGTAGAAGAAGAGAGCTTCAGGTTGAGACATGTGACAATCTCATGTAGTTCGTTGGATAACAGTTTACCTTGGTTCTCCAAAAATCTAGTGCAAGTGTTGTAGAATTGCTAGTAGTTGAAACCTTCTTACTCCATCCTCTATGTCTCCCTTTAATAAGAAAGGCGATGTTGTCATAGAGGGCATGTCATCATAACTCAAACTCTATTCCATGTCGAATACATTACAGTGTCCCAAAAATTACTTTGGGTCTATCAGGAGGTCCTCCATGGTAGCCTTGATATTCACTAAAGATTTCACCTCCATTTCCTTTACAAGCACCCACATTTATAACATCCATATTCACATTGTAAGGTTTATAATCTCCTTGGATATATATTTTGTATAATTCATTGAAACTATAGTCTCATTCACTACCACAATATCATCTTTTAGGTCTTCAACATCACATACAATAATCATTTTCTTGTCTTTTCCTTGATCTCCCCTTGGCCTCGTTGCCATTCCTCCACTAATCACACAAATACATAAACAATGGTTTATAAGAGTTAAACTAACAAAGGGAACTTGCCAAATGCCATCACAATATGGCCTCATCTCAACTCCTCATCATTAAACTATGAGCCCTTATTCAACACTCTTGAAGTGATTAACATCACACAAATGCAACCCTTTAAACCACGAGCCCTCATGCTCAATTAATGTCATGTGTATTATGTATTTGGATAAATAAAATATACTTCGATTGTTGACAAAGAAAAATGTTTTCATATTATAGGTTAAAGATTGGAATTCATGATTTGATTCATTAAAGTAATGTTGGACACATTTGTTGCAAGTATGAGGTAAACCAGTGTTGTCATTGATGTCAACATACTCATATTGCTTTGACAAGAAGGATTCAATGAGCAGTGTGCTGAGGATATTGAGAAAATTAGCCTCAGTCAGGAACAGTAAAGAACAGTGATGAGAAGAAGGCAAATGTACTGTATAGGATGCGAACCGGAGGATGCGGATTAAAGGGTTTGTAGATATGAGTCTTGAGATGCTTCAGTTAAGATTTCAGAGGTCCGCATGAAGATCTGAAGGAGTTGTGGCTGTCAGTGTAGAACCGGTTCCGGCAAGTATTCAGAGGTGACAGAGGATCACAAAAAGGTCCGGTGAGGTCCGGAACTGTATAATCCTAATCTGCGGATTGGAAGGAGTCTTTGGGATGTCCTTGTGATGTGCCATCTCGAGTTGTGTATAATTTGGAGGTCCGGAAGTACCTCCTGCATTATGACAGTGGGGACAGTCTGTGTTCTTGAAGTTCCGGATGAGGAAGACAAGAGATTCCAGCAAGTAGAGGAAGTGCGGATGTATCCGGTCATTCAGGCAGGCTTGTGAAGGTTCTTGGATCATGTTGAGGTTGTGTTGTTGGTCCGCATTGATAGTAGAGCCCGGAATTGAAGTTATTCTTCCGGATGAAGTTCTTGCTCTGTTTAGCCGACCGGATGAGTTGTTCATCCTGCGAATGTTCTTGTGGTGGCCGACCGGATGTGTTATTCATCTTGCGGATACTCTTATGGTTGTTTGCCGACTTAGATGTTTGTTCCTAAGTCGATGTCTTGTATAAATAACGGTTTGTGAGTTCATTTCGAAGTGTGGATTGTGTGGATGAGTGTGGCATAGCGAAGAGAAGTGCGAAAGGCAGAGCAGAGGTTTTTGGCTTAAATGGAACTGATTCGGACATGGTAGAGATGTCATTCTCCAGTTCAAGATTGTGATTCTTATCACTTTGTAGACAGTGTGTCTCCTTGTAGGCAGTGGGCCTCTTTGTGAGCAGTGTGCTCGGGCAGTGAGCCCTAATTGGCAAGTGCCATTCTTTTTCTTATTCTTCTAACAGAGAATAATCCTTGGCTTAATCACCCCGTGGTTTTTCCCTTAACCGGGTTTTCCACGTCAAAATCTTGGTGTTCAATGTGTTGATGTTTATCTGCTCTTGTGTGTATGTATTATGCTTTCATGGATGATTAATTGATATGCTGTTAACTAACAACGAAGAATCAAGTGTTTGAAAGAACAAGAAGTTGTATACAACTGATTCACCCCCCCCCCCCTCTCAGTTGTATGCCTTAAATCCAACAACATTAACATTTTACATGCTCCAACTACGTCTATCCAAAATGCGTTGAGAAATATTAATTTCAAGGTGCATATATTGAATTTACAATATAAGTTAGATAGGCATTTTAACATAGGTTAAAGATTGGAATTTATGATTTGATTCATTAAAGTAATGTTGGACACCTTAACATTGTACATGCTCCAACTAGGTCAATCCAAAATGCATTGAGAAATATTAATTTCAAGGTGCCTATATTGAATTTACAATATAAGTTAGATATGCATTTTAACATGGGTTAAAGATTGGAATTTATGATTTGATTCATTAAAGTAATGTTGGACACCTTAACATTTTACATGGTCCAACTACGTCTATTCAAAATGCATTGAGAAATATTAATTTCAAGGTAGCCTATATTGAATTTACAATATAAATTAGTTAGGTAGGCACTTCAATCTCTCGACATCTTTTAGATAAATATATTTAAGATCTCTAAAACATTAATAAATGAATTGTCAAATCTAAATACATTCCCTCAAAAGACGAGAATGACGACGAAATCCCCTATTTATAACCTCACTAACTTTGTTTAATGAAAAACCCCTTAAAAAACAAAACCCATGAAAAAAAATCTTTACCCAATTCCAATTTCACACTACCTAGGCCATATAATTTGACTCATATTATAGGGGAGAGCAAGACAGCAGTTGGGCATTAAGGTTCCCCATTAATGGGAAAGAGAAGAGATAAGCCAAGTGGAAAGCGACATAATGTTTTTGCTTCTCACAAGGCACAATAATCCAGGTGAAAGCGACCCTTCCTGCAACAATTTACACAACAAATTTAGTGCCCAACCATACCATATTAATTTTTTAATTTCCATGCCCCCTGAAATTTTCCCCCATCTTTTTTTACAACTAAATAGGCCGGCGTACTAGCCGGGAGCTGCGGTACACGTGTCACGCCTTGGACGCCTCAATCCGCACGGCCGGAGATCGCTTTTTCCGGTGCCGGCGATCGGCCGGCACGGTCTGTAGTCTGTCCCCGGAACCAGCCGTTAACCCCGGGTGCCAACTAACTAACTTAACCTAACCCTGGTTAAAACATTTTAATCTTGTTTTCCTCCGTACCAAGGAAGGGGAAAAAAAAAAATTTCATTCCATTCATGTCATTCCAATTTTCCTCCAAACCATGTACAGTGGATTTTTAAAATTAAAAAAAAAATGTCGCTTACGTGGCGCCTATGGTGACGTGGCGTTGTACAGTTGGTTGTAACCGCTTGGCGAGGGGTCGCACGCGCGGTCGAGTGCATGCAAGCGTGTTGCCTGGACCACACCCTGTCTCTCATGACAGCGACATCTACGATGTGGACATGTCCGTACATGCATGCAACCATCAGATGTCCATGCATGGGCATGGGGCATGGCCATGGCCATGCATGTATTAAGTGGGGCCCACTCTGTGTTAGGGACAGTATACGGGAAAGAACATGTATGTGTACCGCCGGCTTACGTGTATTTGGGCACGCTTTTTTATTACTTAAATAGCTTTTTTTTTTGGGTTCTTTTTTTATTTTATATTTAATTTTTTAGGGTTTGTTGGAGCGAGGCTTAAGGGTGTGGGTTTCCTTTTTCGGTGGTGGGCGGTTTGTTAAGTAGCTTTGTGTAGGATTTGAGGCAAATGGAAAAGTAGATTGGGAGAGATCTGTTCCCTACCCTTCAAGTTTTGATCTCTTTCTTTTGCTTTTGCCTTCACATGTGCCTTTCCCTTTTTAATGGAAAAGACTATTCAAGACACTTCTTGTTGTTATTCTACTATTTTTCTTGACTTGGGTACATTGTTTTAGCTAATAAATTTCCCTCATTAATTTGCTTTTTAGGGTTTTATATCAAATCTATATTGTTTTTTAATTTGATATGGGAGGACTAGTCTAAGTTGAGAGGTATTAACCATTAATAAATATCCTCATTAATTTCCCATATAACACACCTCTACATAACATTGTAATGGTGAAATTTAATGGGGTTCATTTGTTTTTTAGGGTTTTATATCAAATTTAGATTGTTTTTGTAATTTGATATGGGAGGTTCATTTGTTTTTTAGGGTTTTATATCGAATCTAGATTGTTTTTTAATTTGATGTGGGAGGACTAGTCGAAGTTGAGAGGTATTAACCATTAATAAATATCCTCATTAATTTCTCATATAACACACCTCTACATAACATTGTAATGGTGAAATTTAATGGGGTTCATTTGTTTTTTATGGTTTTATATCAAATTTAGATTGTTTTTGTAATTTGATATGGGAGGTTCATTTGTTTTTTAGGGTTTATATCAAATCTAGATTGTTTTTGTAATTTGATATGGGGAGGACTAGTCTAAGTTGAGAGGTATTAGTCATTTCTTTAATGGAAGAGGACCTTGATTCTTGATTAGTCAGTGATGATTACGGAAATAGTTTTGTTTGTGACAGTGTACAGTTGTTTATTATTGTTCTTCTAGTCTGTTTTTCGTAGTCTTTAGGTTGCTCCTTTTTATTGTAATCTACATTTTTTCAAAATATAAAAAAATAAAAAATAAAAAAGAAGAATTCAGAGGTATCTATTTTGGTGAGATTTAATGGGGTCTATTTTGAGAACAATTATAAAGTAATAAGTAACACACTCTTATGTTAAGTTTAGGTCTTTCCTTTTTTAATTCATTTTTATTTACTTTTATTCCCATGCCAACTTTATTCTGATCTTATTTGTACCTATTCTACACATTCAGTTCATTATCAATCCACATTTCCATGTATTTGTTTCTAATCTCAAGATCTTGCATCCCTGCCTTGGGTCAATCTTGGGACATGTGCATTTGATCCCAACCTAGGCAGGATTGACCCCAAGATTTAAAAAATTTAAATTCAAAATTGGTAACTCACGACCTTTTCCACTAACCATTGGGAACTAACTTGGTATAGGTTTATCTGACTATTTGTTATGTCTTGATATTTAAAGACACTCATTGTGTATTTGAACACATCAAGGAACTCCAAGCAATATTTTCATTACAAAGAGCATTCATTATATGCACATTTTAGTTCGAAGCAATAATTGACTGCATTTGTATTAGAATTTGTAGCTAGGCCACTTGCATGATTACTTGTTATCTATTAACATTTTCCTAAGGATGTAAAGATGATCTATCATGGGGGTTGATTGAGGAAACTTGACCCTCACAATCCAACAACTTTACTATGGTATTTTTAAGTATCACCAATCCTTGCACACTTCCAAATAGTAGGAATCATAGTGAACCAAATCACAAAAGTTCACAAAATTGCTAGGTCGGGACTGCATCCCAAAGGTCAATTCCCTTCTATGCAAGATCGATCTCGAATAAATTAAGATTAACCTATAGAAGATTATGAGTCTATTACATTTCTAAGACAACGAGCACATCAAGAGCATTAATTTCTAGATATTGACTTTGAATCAATATGGTGCATCTTCATCATTCATATTCCATTACCAATTTGAGAGCTAAGTATCCTAGTCCCCTGGCATTTAATTTTTGAAAATAACATTTCAATTAACAACTATTACATTATCACTATATCTTTCCTTCTAAGGTTTGTGTTTCTTTATGTAATCGTTTGACCACCCTACCCACCATTGAATTGATCTTTAAAGGGTTTCATTTTTAAATCTAATATCGCTATTTTTTTAATTTTTAAAATCTAAGACTGATTTATATTGCCTTATGTTCCTATCTATCATCACCGTATTGCATTGTTTATGCCACAAGCTACTTGGGACCTTAGTCTTCCTTTGAGAAGGAATACTTGTCTTTATCCCACTATGGCTACCTACTCTAATAACAATGAACTTTTTAGATGCTCAAGTTGATAACTGTATACACCAGATATAAATTTTATTAAAAAGATTTTGCAATTAAAACCCCAAAAACTTATATCAAATGCAACAAGAAAGATTAAAGATATAGCTATATAAACCAGATAAATGTTACCAAATATTAAAAATGTAGTTTCTCGTATTTAGCATAACTCCAATGTAGTTTTGGCCGGGGGTGATAATTGAAAATGAGGTTGATATATAAGGTTTGGGTAGAAAGTCAGTTCGGGTAGTTGAACGGTAAAAGGTGGTTAGAGTAAAGGTACGTATTTTACAGGTTTGATTTTCATGAATAGGTTTTAGGGTAAGGTTTAGGTTAATAATAAATTAAAGTAGTTAAATTTAATTTGTTATTAACAAGAGGTTTATAAGTAAATAATAAATTAATTTTAATTTATTATTTATGGGATATGGTAAAAGTGAAAGATTATAAATAATAAATTAATTTTAATTTATTATTTATGGGATATGGTAGAAAGTGAAAAATTATAAATAATAAATTAATTTTAATTTATTATTTATGGGATATGGTAGAAAGTGAAAAGATTTAATTAATTAAAATTAATTAAACTTTAGGATTAAGGGTGGATTAGGGATTAAGGGAAATTTAATTAATTAATTGAAATTAATTAAATTTCATGGTAAGGGAGGACTTAGGAAATTGATCATAGGTCAATTTTTTATGTCTACATTTTGCCCCTCTTCGAGACGATGTTGCGAAGTGATGTCATTCAAAGAAGATTAAAACATAGGTTTTTGGATTCGGATTTTGGGTAGGCTGGGGATCACATGGGGCTCATAAAAATGAAGCATTGGTAGATAATGCCCCCTCAAGAGGATATATAGGGGCAAAGGCGATGGATAGGCTCTTGAAAAAGGAAACGGAGGGAAGGAAGTAGAGTTATGCTAATTAAACTATGAGCAACCTGATGGTTGATATAGCACCTAACGTTATGCACCAAGGTATAAGGACCAAGGTGATGATGTGTCCTGTGCCCTAGTGTAATACAACCTTGTCTAATGTATGAGGAAGTAAACTTAGAGCATTAAAGTCCTAATGCAAAAAAGGTATGATTTAACCTTAGATGCAAAGGATAATGCAAAAAGCTATTCCAACATACACAAGATATGAATATTAGCTGGAATGATACGAATGTGATTCAAATGCAAGATGAAATGATGACACACCAGAAAACAAGAAAGCATGCATAGATAATTCAAAAACAAACAAGGTATTGCTCCTATCGAGTTGAAAACTGATGATCAATTGGATTGATTGATGTTGATAATGATGATGATTGATTAATAGAGTTGTTGATGTGGGAACGATTTATCTTGAGAACAATGCGAGGATTGATGATTAAGTGATAGTGTTGTTGATGTGGGAACGATTCATCCTGAGAACAACGCGAGGATTGATGATTGAGTGATAGCGTTGTTGATGTGGGAATGATTTATCCTGAGAACAACGCGAGGATTGTGTTGTTGATATGGGAATGATATATCCCGAGAACAACACTATGATTGGGAATGATATATCACATTGATGATGATGATGATCGATCAGGCTTCACAACCAGGCTAGGAACCAAGACCATGGATGCAATTGGATAATTTGACTTGATTGATTAGCATTGATTGGTATGGATTAAGGATACGTGCATTTGGATCAGTGCTACTGGGAATGAATTGATTTGATTGCTAGGGTTCTTGTTGGAAAATATTTTGATTTTTTTAGGATTAGATTGTGTGTGGATAGGATGGTGATCTCCAAATGATAACTAATGACAAGGGAGCAAAGTCAAGAAATAAACATGAGAAAGTTGGGTGATTTAGGCTAATGAATGGATTGAATTGGATGAATGATAGAAGGGTGAAGGGAGTAGTATAAGAAATGGATAGGAAGTGTGTAGGGATGATGGGTGGATAAAAAGGATAGATGATAGGATAAATGTAGGATTTGGATGGATAAAAGGAGTGGTGATAGCATAAAGGTAGGTGTATGGATGGATAATGTATGGGAGATATATGACAGATGGATGGAGGGAGCCTAGGATGTGATCTTCAAGGACTACGTTGCATAGGAATAACCTGCCCCCACTTTAGATATTATACCTAAGGATTCAACGAGGTGATTCTGATTAGGATGCATGATAGGAATAATGGTTGAAAGGGACGAATGGACTTAGTAGTGGATGGATGCATGGAGGATATTTTTAGAAACATATGGATGGAATTTGGAGTATGACAAGAGGTGTCTAAAAGCATTTTTCAACATTTTGCCCCTATCCTCATCAAGATCAAAAAGGAGGAAGGTACAACAGATATGATGGGTAAGGATGTCAAGATAAGATGGAAAATGATAGGATAAGATATGAGATGGATAGATAGGATATGAGATGGAATAGATGTGACATCATGCCCCCAAGCGTAAAGCACATAGATAATCAACTACGCATGACACCTGTTTGCGAGGTTTTCATCATGGTACTTATGGCACTTGTTTACCAGGTTTTCACCATTGGATGAAATGGTTTCTCTTTACTATTTTGATTTTTAAAAATTTTTTTTGTAGGGGATAGTCAGATGGAATTGATGGGGACTCAAGATTTTGTTCCCATAGAAATGTCCCAGGATGGATAACTCATAGACCATGTCAAATGTCGTTATGCTCATAGATGTTGGTAGGAAATTGCATGAGAGGGTAATGGATTTTGATGTGGATTATGAAAGGTTCATGCAAGGAATGATATGGGATAGGAGAGTATGATGTGGACAATGATGGAAGGATAGTGGATGAGGATGGAGTTAAAGAGATAGATATGGCTTATGCAAAAGCATGGACCATAGGATTATGATGGAAGACATAAGTAGGATAGTAGATGGGAGATGGGGAGATGGAGGTATGTGGGAATGTTGTGGAATGGAAGGGAACCACGACCAATGGTTGCACACACTGAAATGGATTTTGAAGCTTAGAAGGGGGATTTGGGAGTAATGGAGATGTTATATGAGGGGATTGCCTATTCAGGTCTTTAGGGACCCAAATGGACTTATAAATTTTAGGATTTTGTGATAGGGAGCAGGATATTTGGGATTTTAGACGTGTGGATGCTCTAATTGAACTAGATACTTTTTGCTTGGGCACCCAAACCATTTTGGTTTTGAGATTATCTTTTTGAGATGTGGACTTGGGTAGCCTCTTTGAATTTTGATTTTGCATTGATTCTTTGTATTTGTACCATATGGCATGAAAATTATTGGGATTTTTGGCTTTATGGGTGGAGGCATCCAAATTTTTATTTTTGAATCCCATAGGGGTATTTAGGATAGCTTCATGTTTATTCAATGTGTGCATTTGTTGATCATGATTAGGAATTGCAGGGGATTTATGGGAACGGGATGTATGGAAGGAGGGATTAATGGATTTTTGGCTAAAGTGATAAGGGGATGTGAGAATAGGAATATTAGGAATTGGAAGGAGGGGAGGTAAAGTAGATGGAGGGATGTTAGGAGTTGGAAGAAGTGGAGGTAAAGTGGATGGAGGAATATGAATGGTCACATGTTTTTTGGGTTTGTAGGATGATGGAGGAGGAATGGAAACATATGTTTTATGGGTGCAATGAGGTGCACCTAGTTTGGGCTTAGATGGATTGGATTTAGGAGGCAGAAATGTGGTACCAACATCTTGATATTGCTTACCTTGGGGTGTATATCCAAGGCCATATGAGCATGGAGGGACTTTGACATGGATGGGTTCCAAGTTACCTTGCTCATTAAGGCCTAAGCCTTTACCTTGATAGTTCATGTTTTGGAGTATGTAGTGGATGATGGGACTAGGTGTGCTTTGGGAACTAGACTTGAGCTCATTATTGGATGGAGAAGTGGTAGACAATGGTTGCTGCTCTCCTAGTGAAGAACATTCATTTAAGAAGGTAGTAAGACCAATAGGACATGATGGTGGATTTGAAATGGGATCACTGTGATATGGTGAAGGAGTAATAGGATCTTGTTTCACATTATGCTTAAGATCCAATGTATTTGTTTGATCATCTATGTGCTTGTGGGGACCAAGCATCTCATCAAGGAAAGTGGATGTTGTGGGATGATGGATAGGACTACATGGAGAATGGATAGGAGCAGTGGAGGTTTCTTGAATATGGATAGTATTGGGACTATGAGAGAAAGGAGTGACAAGCTCACGATCTTGGAATGCATAAAGTAGACTAAGAGGATCATCATGGTTTTCTTGATCATAGATAGGATCATGATCATATATGGGAGATTGGTCATAAATAGAAGTAAGCGTATTACGGATGGGATCATTTTTCTTATAGATAAGCTCATCATCATAGATAATATATTGATCATCATAAAAAAGGTATAGGTTGTGGATGGGTTGAATGGAAGGGCTTTGATCTTGATTTAGTAAGGAACAAGGTTGATCATGCTTTGGATTTGACTCTTGACATATCTCTTGTGTTTGGATGGAAGTGGAGGTCCAACACTCTTGGATATGCTCAATGTATGATGTGGAATGAATTGGGCTTATTGTGGGTGGATCTTCAAGAAAATTTGAAGGTTCTTGGATAGTTTTTGGAATATAAGATGGGATTGGAGCAATAAGCATGACATTAGAAGGTTCTTGGATATTTTCAGTGATAGGCATTTGATGGCATGAGGGTGGTAGTTGTTTCCTTGCTAGTATCCAATGGATCACATCCTTCATTAGTACATGGGTAAATGGACAATATAATGGATGGATAATGAGAGTGGAAGTTGTAGGATTAGAATGCAATGGAGGGATAATGGGATTAGGTATGATAGGAGTGGGATTAGGATTAGGTGGATGGACAAGAGGATTGGATATAATAGGATTGGGATTTGGTTTAGGTGTAGGGATGATAGGATTGGTTGTGATAGGATCAAGACTTGGATTAGGCTTAGGTTGATGGATCATAGGATTGGGTTTAGGTGGAAAAATTGGTGGTTTAAACTTTAAGGGTGTTTTGGATTGGCTTAATGGATTAGGATTTGGAAGGTTGGAAGGATTATATGATGGAGGTCCCATGGGAATGGATGGATAAGGAGGACTAGTGGATGGATTGGTGTATGAATCCAAACTTGAGGTGGTATCTCCCTTGTCAAGAGTATCATCAAGAAGACTTGCGAATTCATGCTCATGCTGTGGAGGATTTTGAGATGGATAGTGAGGAATATTCATGAGATTGGTTGATGTGGAGGGACTAGGTTGGCATGATGATGGGGGTGACTCATAGAAGTTAGGTTGAATTTGTTATTGTTGTGTGGATGATGGTGGTGAAGGTAATGAAGGGATTGATGAATTAGAAGGTTGGGGTACCAATTGATTAGGATTGAAATTAGATGGAATTTGTTGTTGTTGTATGGATAAAGGTATGGTGGATGATGTATTAAATGAAGGTTGTGGTTTTTGGGCTAAGATTTGTTGTTGTTGAAGGAGGGCTTGTTTTCTTTGGCTTTGTTGTTGAAGATATAAGGTGAGGGGACTTGGTATGTGTGAAGATGAAGCATGGGTAGCGATCTAGACCTGTGAGGTTTGAGGTAAATTTATTGTTGAATAGGTTTGAGGTATGGATGTGTTGGGTTGATATGAGTGGTAGATTGGTTGTGATAAAGATTTGTATGAGGTGGATGGAGATGACTCATAGAGTTGGGGTGTTGATGTGGTAGGATGTTGAAATTGTGAAGACAATTGTGATAGTTGTGCCAATTGAAATCTAAGATCCGCCTCTTGTTGTAGTGATTGAGTGAGTTGTTGGTGTGATTAGGCGAGTTGTTGTTGTGATCGGGCGAGTTGTTGTTGTAGCTGAAGGACTTGGGGATTAATGGATGTTGAAGTTGAGACCTAGGTAGGATTATAGTTTTGTGAGGTTGAGGGCATGAAAGGAAAATCTTGGGTTCTGTTAAGATGATAAGAATGTTCTTGTGGATAATGATCATCATAGATATGTTGAAGCTCTTGTATTTCCTCATATTCTTGAGATGATAGTGATGTTGGTGGAGGCCAAAATGGGGAGATATATGGTTCATGGGTATCAAAATATGCATCATGATCTACCAAATTCTCATCATTATTATATCTAGGAGGGCCTCCACGAAGTGTGAGTTTTGGTTTTTGATTTGTCCTAGATTTGTTGATGGTCACAACCATTTTGACGAATAAGGATTGGACTAGGTTAAGGATGGAATGTGAGTAGGATGATGATAAATGAATTAGGTGGGAAATGGATGGATCAGTTGAAAGACCTTCTTAGGATTCAAAGTGACAAGGTTCCACTTGAGATGTGACACTGAAGGATGATATAGGGGACAAGTTGTAGTGGTGATTAGAAAACATAATATGATGATTTGAAATGAATGGATGGAAAGAATGTCTAAGGGTGAAGATCAGACAAGCACATGCATCAATCATATAAGACACATGACAATCAATTTGGTTGTTTTGTTTTGATGATATCTTGATGTTTTGCAAACACTTGTAAACATGCATGATCCTAGGCTAGGAAAGGACAATACTTGCTGAGTTCCCACTTGGTTTTACCCAGCCATGCCTACTTATGGTGTATAGCTCCAGGAACTTGGGGCACAAGCTCCCCCTTACAGTGCACTCACTTCTTAGGCACACCAAGTTCCAAGTCCTAGGACGCGTAGATCCTATGGTACCTTGCTATCTTTGCCATAAGCCACAAAAATATGGGACGGCTATCAGAGTTTCCTCTTGTATCAACAAGTAGAGGGTTTTTGGCCACTAAACAAAGGTTCGTAGTGAATATTCGGGGGACTGGCACCCCACAAGCATCCAGCAAGCCACTTAAGGCTCTAACTAACCCTACTAGGAGTTTAATATACACTAAGGTACTCCTCCTTTCAAGCTAGCACTATATGGTGAGCGCTAATACCGATTAGACTTGGCTTTCACCTTATCCTCAATTTATATAGTGGGCTGGACGAAAGTCCCACTTGGGGTCACAAGTGAGTTCTCCTTTTGGATGTGTCTCAAGAGCAAGCCCACTCTAAAGGGCAACAACAACAAGGAAACACATTATTTTTGATCTTCCAGATTGCACTAAATGCAAGGAGAGAGCATACACAACACCTTTGCCTCACACTCGCATGGGGTTCATTTTAATTCCAAATCCAAATGTGTGGGTGGGTATACAAAATATCAAAGGAATGCTTTTGATTCTCAAGATCACCGAGTGGCGGAAGAGAAGAGCATACACATTCAATGATAAAAATGTAAACCACAAGACATGGCAAAGGCTTGTTAATTTTAACCCTTGCTTATGATGAGACAAACATTGAGTTTATTTTGAGACCAATGAACCCAAATGTGATCTAATCTATGAAAAGAAGACACAATGTTTCAAGATTAGATTCTTTGACGATCGAGCTTGCAACACACTGATTAGTAGTTTGAAAAAATTATCTTTGACAGGTGTATAGTTGCAAGAAAAATATTAGAACAAGACAAAACAATCCTACAAAAACTCACACAAAAAATGTTAAGTGCACGGCAAGAAGAAAATGTTTGATGTTTTAAAAATAACTGAATTGCAGAGGATTATACTAGAAAATTGGAGATGAATTTGAGCAAATGGATTATACTACTATGAAGGTCTCTGAATCCCCTTTTCGACGCTTGCAAAAATGTGAAAATCTAATTGAAAATGAAAAAGTTAGGCTTGTTTGACTAAAATATGATGTTGGCTGTAACAAAGATAAATTTTACCCACTAATGTTGCCTTATTCACAAAGAGAGCATTTTTCAAACTATGGTTTACAAATGATTTGAATCACTAGAAATATCTATGGCCAAACTTGATCCAGAACATGGTGATAGCAAAGGCTTGCTCCACGAATACTACTCCAAGTGAATCTCACATACATAGTAGAAAATTAGATGACAAGCATGAACTAATTCACATAATGCTTAAATTAACTCCAAATAGAACATTAGAAAATGGATGTCATAGCTCAAGAAAACATTAATTACACTTTCATCCATAGGTCGTTCAAGGAATATGCTGATAAGAATAACCATGAAGTTTAGAAATTTTCCCAGTGTGAATTTTGTTTATATTTTTCAGATACTGCAATACTCACATATAAAAGCTCTCTGATTAATATTTTATATCATTATAATGCTTGCACATAAAAGAACAACAACCTGAATATTTGTTTACTATGTAAGACAGTTTTCAAAGCATTATAATGTTTACATGTTAAAGAACAACAATGAATAATTTTTTTGCGGTGAGACAATTGTTTTAAGCACTATAATGTTCACATATAAAAGCTTTTAAAACAGGGTGAATTTTTTTTTTCCAACACTATAATGCTCACATATAAAAGCTTTTAAAACAACCTAAAAAAAGATTTTTCCAGCACCATAATGCTCACATATAAATGTTTTTAAAACAACGTGAAAAAAAAAGATTTTTCCAGCACTATAATGCTCACATATATAAGCTTTTAAAACAACATGAAAAACTATTTTTCCAACACTATAATGCTTTGAAATAAAAACTCATTACTTGAAGTGAATTTATTCTACGCCATGAGAAAATTTACAAAACATTATAATGTTACATCGGCTTAGGATTTGTTATTTGAAGCATTAAAAAACCCTAAAGATTTAAAATGCCAAAAATAAAAATAAATACCAAGGCCATTTTAACAAATATTAAAGTTTGATATAAAAATAACAACCCACCGATTGAATATTGCTAATGATTAACTTGTGCTTCCCAACCAATAGCAAAATTTAATTTTTCACATTACAAAAGTAGTTTACCATATCAAAGACCAATGATTAATAGCTAGCAAGAGTATTGAAATTAGACTCAGAGCATTCATAAAAATGGTTACGAGATATCTCTAGAAATTAATTGAAAAACTTGCAAATTGAGATATCTTCAGAAATGCACCAAAAACCTGCAAGCTTTCAAACCACAACACTTGCAAAAAAAATGATCAGAGGGGGTTCACGTTGGGTTCACCAATGTATACACCAGATATAAATTTTATTAAAAAGATTTTGCAATTAAAACCCCCAAAACTTATATGAAATGCAACAAGAAAGATTAAAGATATAGCTATATAAACCAGATAAATGTTACCAAATATTAAAAATGTGGTTGCTCGTATTTAGCATAACTCCAATGTAGTTTTGGTCGGGGGTGATAATTGAAAATGAGGTTGATTTATAAGGTTTGGGTAGAAAGTCAGTTCGGGTAGTTGAATGGTAAAAGGTGGTTAGGGTAAAGGTAGGTATTTTACGGGTTTGATTTTCATGAATAGGTTTTAGGGTAAGGTTTAGGTTAATAATAAATTAAAGTAATTAAATTAAATTTATTATTAACAAGAGGTTTATAAGTAAATAATAAATTAATTTGAATTTATTATTTATAGGATATGGTAAAAGTGAAAGATTATAAATAATAAATTAATTTTAATTTATTATTTATGGGATATGGTAGAAAGTGAAAAATTATAAATAATAAATTAATTTTAATTTATTATTTATAGGATATGGTAGAAAGTGAAAAATTATAAATAATAAATTAATTTTAATTTATTATTTATGGGATATGGTAGAAAGTGAAAAGATTTAATTAATTAAAATTAATTAAATTTCATGGTAAGGGAGGACTTAGGAAATTGATCATAGGTCAAATTTTTATGTCTACAAAAACCACTTAGATAATCAATACAATTATGATCACAAGGCACACTTGGCTAAGAAATATCTTTCACTTATTGGACAAACACTTATTGATGCATTCGCTCAAGTTGAATCTCATCATCAATTAGCAAATATTTTTATAATACATTGGAAGGGTGACGATTTAGCACAAATATTCTTCATGACCTTGGCTCTTTATTAACTTCTTCTATTGGTGTATCCTCCCATCCCTCCTCTTCTTCTTATCCTATCCTTACCCCTACCATGGTCATTGTTATGGGAAAATATGGAATAATATCAATGATTAATAATAACCCAATAACTCAATGAAAATATAAATAAACAAGATTCAAAACAAAGAACAATACCTCACAAACCTTGTTACTTCGTAGCTTCCATTGGTCACCTAATCTCAATTGATCTTTTGTGTGAATGAAGCCCTTAGAAAGCGCACTTCCTTACTTTTTTCTTCAAAATGACAATAGAGAAATGGTTATGATAGTTCTTGTAATGAAGAGGAGCTTCAATACAATAAAAATGGTGATAGCAAGCTATGGAATGGATTTGGGTGCCAAAGGTGTGCTGTGAATTCTGCAGAGTAAGTTTACTAAAAGCTTGGATGATTGGAATGAAGGAATAGGGGTTGTATTTATAGGCTTGAGAGAAAGAAGATCAACGGTGTACAATGAATAAGATCAACAGTTGAGGAAGGTTGAGAGATGTATGCAAATAGGAAGAGGACAAGTGTCTTGCTCCATCATGCATTAGAGGAGTTAACAGAAATAGATTGAAGAGTTAACTGAGTGGACTGATCAGTTAACAAAATAGACTAATCAGTTAAGTGAATTGATTGATTAGTTAACTGATTTGAAGTGGAGGATAAATAGGACATGTGTGAGGGAACAACTAATTAAATATTAAAATATTTAATTAAGTGTGCACATGGATTTGCATGGATTAATTTTTGGTGTTAATTCAATTTTAGAAAAAAATAGATAATTTAAATAAATGTTTTGATTTATTTAAATATAGAGGATGTTAAGTTTAGAAGAACTAATTAAATAATTGTACATTATTTAATTTAGAATGACTTTAGAATTTAGAAGAGGTAATTAAATAATTGAGAATTTATTTAATTTAGAGGAATTTTGGAGGATTTAATTAAATAAATGATTTTATTTAATTTGGAGGAATATGAAGGATTTAATTAAATAAATAATTTTATTTAATTATGTGGAGGAATGTGAATTAGATAAATAAATTGGTTTATTTATTTATTGATAGAGGAATTAAACTAAATAAATATTAAGAATATTTATTTAGACAGAGTCATGTCATTTTTAGGTGTATACAGTCATTGTTATTACCCCTAGTATGGCTCTTACCTCTACCATCCCTTCTTCCACCTTTCCCATTGCCTTAATTCCATTTTGTGCCTTACCTCCTAGTTATCTCCTTCATATACCTACTTCTAGTGCTTCCATCCTCTTCAGTGTTCCATTTACATCTCATTCTTTCACTCACATAACTACTAGTGCTATACCCTCCATCTATGTGTCCCAAACCATACCTCCTTTCCAACACATGGCTCATACTATTCCTCCATCTCACCCCAATTGACCAACATTTCCTATAATGTGGTCTATCCATCCATGGCTATGTCTTCACCCCTTACCTCACACCCTCACTACACTTATATTATTGTGCATACCCCCAACACCACCCCCATTTCTACCTCCACCTTGGATACATTGTTACAAGAGGTTGGTAATCTTAAGAGGTAAATCAATGACAATAAGAAGGATTCCATCACATAAAATCCTCCACATCACATGCAACTAGCATTTGAGGTTGTTACACATCCATTGCCTATGGGCATTGTGGCTTCTGGATTTGAGTTGTTTCATGGAAAAGGTGATCCAAATGTTCATATACAATAATTTTCTATTGCATATATGGATTTTATATTCAATTATAATTTCTTAGACAAATTATTAAACCTTAAGAGACTATGATATTCAATAGTTTTGTCCTTTACCTCCAAGTTCTATAAAGTGCTTTAATGACTTAGCTACAACATTCCTAAAGCATTTTCACATAAATATGTATTTAAAGATGGTTTTGAATGACTTGAATAACTATACCCAATATAATAATGAGCCTATTAATGATTATGTTATCCACTTTCAATCTTTGTTTGACAAACTGTAATGTCAGAAAATGTCCCCTTGGGGGCTTTCCCTCATAAGGTTTAGCTCCCAGGTCTTTTATATGCATTTAGGACATCTTACATCATATTTCAACATTTTGATGGAATGAAGCCTGGGTATCATGTCAAATGGGACCTAGGGGGACCCCTTGAACCTAACCCTTCCCAAAATAGGGGGGAGGACTTGGGCGCCCATGCCCTAGTCCTGCCCTATTTTGGGTCAGTCCCAAATTTTGGGTGTCGGCTTGTGACTGTTATTTGGGTCCTATGCCGACAAGGTAAGTTTGAATTATGAAATTCTTGGCGAGAGTATTTGTAGTTGCATATAAAAGCATGTTTAGGCATTCATTTGTAAACTAGATTTCAACTAGAGAATTACTAGATGAGCATTAGAATTCTAAAGGTGATTCAAGTTTTTTCATTGTGTTGCAAGAGTAGATTTGTGTTTTCTATGTGTTTGTGTTTGCAGATTTGAGAAATCATCTCCTCATGGCATGAAGAGCTTCTTCCTCCCGTGAGATCTTCACTACAAGGTGACATCATTTGTGTTTTCAAGCATTTATCATTTGGTTTTTGCCTCTTCCTTACAAGGGCCCGCACTCTCTATCTGACAATGGTGTTCAAAAGACTTAAATGTCTCTCTGGGGCTTGACTGAGGCAAGCCTCTAAACACCACAACCCCCTCCCAAAGTTTTCATGATTGTAGGTTACAAGTTGAAGCTATAGACAAAGTGAAGTTGTAGGAGGGTATAATAGAGTGTCAGAATTGCTGATCAGAGAAGAAAATAGTTCCCTAGACTAGGGCGCCCACTCATTAGTCCTCAAAGTTTTGTGACGGGAAAACCTTCAGTACAACAGGAACAAGTTACATATCTTGTTTGCAGATTCTGACAAAAAGTAGGACATTGGACTTGGGCGCTTGCTCTTTAGTCACCAACTATTCTGCTTCTAAACTTCAAAAGCAGATGCACAGTTATTTGTTATTTTACATCTTTCTGTAGCAGCATTTTCTGATATTCATCTATTTGTTGTCGTATTTGCATAATTAGGGTTTTAATGTATAATTGAGCATAAGAGAAGATAATTGACAATCAAATCATACAAATACAAGTTTCCCTACATCTCATAGTGACCTAGGGTAGGATAGTACATTGCAACTCGACCCTAGGTCCTTGAATGAAAGGGTGAAAGGAGGATACACACATAAAACTATCAAAAACTCTACTATCCAAATTTTACCCTTTACATTTTGGTGAACCCATGTTGTTGGACTTGTTTGCACCTTGCTGAGTGTTTTTCTTCAGACTTACAGTGATTTCATTCATTCATAATATCATTCATCTTATTGCATTGGAAAACTTACAAAAAAATTGAAAATTTGGAAAAATTGGAAAAATTGAAAAAAATTGGAAAAATTGAAAAAAATTGCATTTTAAGGCTTCTATTTTGCATCAATTAATTTGAATTTCATCAAATTTATGATTTTTGCATTAGATCTGATATAAATTGTAGAAAATTACAAAAAAATCAATAGATTACATTGCATTTTCATCATAAAATTGCTAGGGTTTTGTTGAAAATTATGAATTTTGCATATAACCTCATAATTCCAGAATCTAGGGTTTGTAGGTAAAGTCTTGTTTCAGATTTTTCTACTAATCTAAGACACTAATTTAAATTTGAATTTGGATGTAGTCTTTCATTTTGATACAAATTTGAATTTAGATCTAAAATTTTTTACATTTTTTCATAGAAAATTTCAACAAAAACTAGCATTTTCATTGATTTTTCACTAGATTTGCACTTGCATTTTGCATATTAGGGCTTGGAAATCATTTTTAGATATGTGAGAATTTAATTTTCATCATATAACAGCTTTTAAAACATTCATATAAAATTTTACATCAAGATCTCAAACCCAGGACTTGAAAAAACATTGATTTTCACTAGATTTGGCCTTATCAACTCTCTAATTTTGCACCATAGGCATGTTGTAAAGAATATTTTTACACTAATTGACTAGTGAAAATTTGCACATTTTTGCTATTTTTGCCCTAGGGTTTGACCTAGATTGCACTCCAAGCATATTGTGACAAATTTTATGGATTGATGTGACTGATATCATTTATATTATTTTATTAATCTCCTAAAATTATTTACAACATCCCTTTTTCTAGGTCTTGGAGTTGAGACATTGTGAAAAATTGCATATTTTGCTATATTTTCACTAGGGTTTGATCTTCAGTGGCACTATAAGTGTATTGTGATGGATATTTTGGCATTAGGTGGCTGTTATTACTGATATAATTTTTTTTCCATCATCATTTTCCTCACAGCACCCTTTGTCATGCTCTTTTGCATTGAGATTTGGTGAAAAAATTGCATATGTTAGTGTATTTTCACTATATTTTGAATTGTCATCATCTTAGATTTGCATCAAGAGTGTGTTGTGAAGGATCTTATTGTTGTATTGGACTGATATCAGACATATAATTTTTTGCCCCTGATCGATTTCCTTACAACAGTTTTTCTTTCATATATTTGCATTGAAAAGTAGAAAAAAAATCAAGCATTGTAGGTCATTTTTGCATATAGTTTGCACTTGTATTTTGCTTAACTATTGAAAATATTTAAAAATATGATTTTGCATTGATGTTACAAGACATTTCACCATGGCATCTTTATCTCATTACTTTTTGGTATCTCTACATGCATATATCAAAAACTTTGAGAGTTTCTACAAATTTCTTAATATGAATCCTCATGTTCTCACTTACTTACAAGCTATGTATTACAAGGATATATTTAAATGCACTTCATTTTAAATCCTTGACTATGTATTTGATTATGACAACTTCACATCTCTCATGAATACATACCCCTGGGTAGTAAAAGATTTGACGAAACACATTGAGAATGATGAGAGTGAAAGTTCTCTTAATGCTTTGGATTTAATAGCTAAAACATGTGATGATGACATAGAAAATGATTCCTCCTATGAGGATATACTAGCACAAGAGGATGAAATCATTGACACATTCTTGAATATCACCCTACCCTCTTTTGAAAATGAAACATTAGTGGATAAAGGGCTTCCTCTCAAGAAGGATTCTTCATGGTTTTAAAAGACTATTCACCTAACAATCATTTGGTGCATGAGACCTCTACAGACAATCTATTAGACCTTCCACCTTTGATTGAAAAATCAAGAACCTTTGATGAGAAGACTATTGATAGCTCTAGTCTGCCTAACAATATAATACCTTCCTCTCATCCCATTGCTCTCCCTGGCCAAGATGTAGCATTAGTGGATGAGAAAAGGTCTCTCACATTAAATCCCTTAGGGATAGATGCTGGGTATAATCAAGAGGAAAACAATGTTAATTCAATATTCATGAATAGATTTTGTAGAAATATTCCTAAGATGGTTGTGTGGGGGGCACCTAGTGCACCTTCTTGCTTAAAACTGGTGATTATGGTTCAAGGTGTTCAAAATGTGTTAAAACAACCACACCACAATGTGATTGCTCACACATACAACACCCATAATAACAAGAAAAGTAAGCAAGCACCACATGTGCCTATCTCTCTTCCATGTTCTCAACTCATGCTCCCTCCGCCACCTCATCTTACTCATAAAAGTGGTCAAGAGTATGATCTTGTCAAATAGCTTTGTGCCACTCCGGCTAAGATCTCTCTTTGGGATTTAATACAAACTTTGCCTACATACCATGGAATGCTCCAAGAAGCTTTACAAAAAGTGATTGTTCCACCTACTGTTAAGCCGAATGATGTAGCAGCTCTGTTAGATTGTATGCATGTGACAAAAATGGATATTCTCTTTCAACCACATGAATTACCATAAATTGAAGTCCAAAATCAATATGATCCACTTATAATCTTTGTCACAATAAATAAAACATTGGTAAAACGAGTTATGAATGATAATGGATTAGCTCTAAATGCTTGTGGTATGGATTTGCTACACAAAATCAAGGTTGGCACATCACAAATCAAACCAAATGGCATTAGCATTCGTGGCTTTGATAATGCCGGACAACAATCTATGGGCACTATAACTATACCTATACAAGTAGGATATGTGATTGTGCCTACCTTGATTCATGTCATGCTTTGTTCTTTATCTTACAACATGAATCTTGGTAGACCCTGGATCCATGTACTAGGGGCAGTTCTATCTACTTTACATCATTCAATTAAATTCATATTCAAGGACAAGCTGCACACTATTCATATTGATCCTGAACTAGATAGTTGTTTACATATTGAAATGCAAAAACTAGTTTACAATCACATGAGCTTAAACAATTTGCGAGGTGATCTATCGATGCCTCTTCCCATAGATAATATTGTGCAAGACTCTAAACCATTGAATGCACTTTTTGCTAATGATTGGGGCTCATTAGATTTTAATCCTTGTAGTATAGGCGAATATAAAACTAATAGCCTTGACACATCAAAGGTAGCATTGATCTCACCTAAGCAATCTTTTGAAGCACCTAAGAGACCTAAAGTCCCCTTGGTAGAAAATCAAAACAATACTCTCACTTACACCACAAACTATGAGACCTATGAGGCTTCACTATCCCCTAAAGAAATGACATCCCTCTATGGTCGAGGATTTAAGATCCTTTATAAAAATTGTGACTATCTAGGTAAGGGATGTGGTGTAAATCAACAAGGAATTCAAGTACCTATAGAATCCACTTCAACACATTACTCGAGCAGCATTGGATATAATCCTTTTAAAGAAAAGAAAACCTCTCATCATCCTAAACTCAATGTTAATGAAATTTCAACAAGACCAAAACAACATGAAGAATATCTTAGATATGTATGCTCATAACATTGAGATCAAACAGGTAAGTATCTCTAACCCTTTATCTCTCTTGTGATGTGCTTCCCCCGTGATGTGTTATATGTTGTTTAGGCCTCCTAGGATGACCCCTGATTCTCCTATAAGGTCCAAGATACCAGGAGACCGCCTCTGTTGTGACCTTCTATTTGTATCATCATTCTTCTATATTGCCTCTCTCTCTCTGATTTCATCATTGTGTGTTGTGTCTTATGGACAAAGCGTTGCGGTTGGTGACATGGGGGCACCCTCCTACATGACTATCCCTAAGACACTTGTTTCTCCTCTCTAATTTATTGTTTCCCTTCATCTAGTGTTTCTATCTAGCAGGCATATGACAAAAAAAATTTACACTAATGTGGACCTAGTGTCCCTTTAGCGAGAAATCAAAAATTGGACTTAGTTCCTAATATGACGATGGGGTTGTAATATATTATCTGATGCTTGGCTAGTAGAAGCACTTGTGATTTCTGCATAGTGATTTTGATGATCTTTATCTCATTTACAAACCTTAACAATACTGATGCTCTGCGTACTTTTTTTTCTTTAAATCCAGGCTTGGTGGTACTCGATTAAGAGATCTTCGTGATATAGCCCCATGATTATCCTCAAACTCTGAATTCATAGTATAACCTTGGCTCTTTGTGTGATTGATCATATGCATTGATGTTGTTGTTTATCATGATTATGTAGACACTAACATGTTTCTTGCAGGGATGTGTTTGTGAGAACATTTGGCGATCGTAAAGTACATGTCACCTCTGGGGGGCATGGACTTTGTGAAAGTCTATGTTCCCTTGTGTGTTGTCTTCCTACCTTAACGTGCTTGATATCGATGCATGATATTAACCACCTTAAGGTGGAAGCATATATAAGGTAAGCTGTCTGTTATAGATGTTAGCAATGTGCTTGTCCTCAGGTGCAGTTTACAGACTAGTGCGATGATTACTTCCTGCACTTTGAGTTTGTTTGCAATCAACCAATCAATCATTTAAGCCCTTTGCGGAGGTAGGGGTGGTGTATTTCTCAGATTAGATTGCACCATCCTATCATTTTCAAAAAGTCCTCATCGAGAGGCGGGGAGTGGTTCTGTGACTAACTCAACACTTAAGTGTGTCTTCGGTGATTGTTGTGGCAAAGCACAATCATAGTGTGTGCTTGTAATGTGTTTGAGATGGTTTGGAACCTAGAAATAGGAACACTCCATCACTTGTCTGTCGTGTTTTCTCCTTGTCTTCAAAGTGTGTTTGGCGTGCTTGCTTTGTTTGGCATGTCTGTTGCCCCATATGCAATCTAAAGACTTGCGCGATGAGTGCATCCTGCATTATGGGAGGTTTGGTGTGTCTTGCCCCATATACAGTTTAAAGACCTGCGCGATGAGTGTATCTTGTATTATGGGAGGTGTGTTTACTTTCCTGTACTTGCATCTGCATTTCATATTGTTATCATAAAATGTGAACAATAGCATAAACAACTAATTATTCGATAATCTCAATGAAATTGAAATAAATAAGATCAAACACAAAGAACACAATACATTGCAAACCTTTCTTCTATGCATTAATGTGTCTTCTATGCATTCCATGTATTCTCCATGTTTTACGTGACTATAACTGTCTTCTCTGTGTTTTGTGTGCCTGTCATTATCTTCAATGTGTCTGGCGTGTCTTCTCCATGCTTGGCATGTTTGCTGTGTTTGTTGACTGTACTTTAATGCATGTATTGGCCTTGCATTTATATGTTCATTAAAGTGGGGGCTAAATGTAAAGTCAGAAAATGTGCCCTTGGGGGCTTTTCCCTCATAAGGTTTAGCTCCCAGGTCTTTTATCTACATTTAGGACATCTTACATCATATTTCAACATCCCGATGGAATGAACCCTGGGTATCATGTCAAATGGGACCTAGGGGGACCCCTTGAACCCAACCCTACCCAAAATAGGGGGAGGACTTGGGCGCTCGCGCCCTAGTCTTGCCTTATTTTGGGTCAGTCCCAAATTTTGGGTGTTGGCTTGTGATCATTATTTGGGTCCTATACTGACACAGTAAGTTTGAATTACAAAATTCTTGGTAGGAATGTTTGTAGTTGCATATAAAAGCATGTTTAAGCATCCATTTGTAAACTATATTTCAACTAGAGCATTACTAGATGAGCATTGACATTCTAAAGGTGATTCAAGGTTTTTCATTGTGTTGCAAGAGCAGATTTGTGTTGTCTATATGTTTGTGTTTGCAGATTTGAGCAATCATCTCCCCATGGCATGAAGAGCTTATTCCTCCCATGAGATCTTCACTACAAGGTGACATCATTTATGTTTTCAAGCATTTATCATTTGGTTTTTACCTCTGCCTCACAAGGGCTCAGACTCTCTATCTGACAATGGTGTTCAGAAGACTTGAATGTCTCATTGAGGCTTGACTGAGGCAAGCCTCTAAACGCCACAACCCCTGTTGGTAAGAGACACTATATGGATTCATGTATGTTGTCATTGATGGCAAAAAAGGTTATCCCACACATCCGTAAGACATGATGAGTCTCTACCGGAAGTTAGATTGAAGAAGTGTTATGATCTGGTAAGCAAGAACAGAGCAGTCAGCAAGGTCTGACAGTTAGGTCCGGATCTCTCAGAAGAAGTATCTTAGTGAAGTGCGGATTTGGGCAAGTCAATAGGAGTACCTTGATTAATAGATTCCAAGGATTTAGCCTTCGGTGATGGAAGGGTGAAGAGATATAAGCACTTGAGTGTTGGGTTCCTGTTTGGCAGAGTAGACAGAGGAAGAACTGTACCGGCAGAGTGTCAGACCCAAATCTGGAAGTGATATTGCTGATGACTAAGTTTCTTGAGGCATCATTCATGATTGGCCGACATGATTGATGACTTCTAAAAGCATCTCCTAGATCCACATCACTTGGTATGCAAGGATTCAGCTGATAAACCAGAGTTTGGGATAATATTGACTATTCCGGATGCTGACTAAGAAGGTGTTGAAATCACTTGTACGGATATATATACAAGATGGATTTAGATGTGAAGGAGTGTTGTGTGGTGTGAAGAAAAGTAGAAAAGCAAAGTGAAGACAATAAGACAGGTCTGAATGTAACAGGATAATAGCACCAAAAGAGAGTAAGAATGAAGTGCAACAAATCAGTTTATTGAGCTTAACCGGAACTGAACCTCAGCATGTGTGGATGCTTCTCATCAATTAAAAAATTGAGTTACCTTCCTTTCTTGTAGACAGTGAGTCTCTTGTAGGTAGTAAGCCTCTTGTGAGCAGTGTGCTCGGGCAGTGAGCCCTAATTGGCAAGTGCCATTTTGTTTCTTCTATTCTTCTAACAGAGAATAATGTCTTGGGTTAATCACCCTGTGGTTTTTCCTTTAACCGGGTTTTCCACATCAAAATCATTGTGTTATGTGTATTGACTTTGTTTCTACTTTCATGCTTGTTTGCTTTGATGCTGCACTAATTATTAAAGAAGAACAGAAAGTTGAATAAATTTATGATAACTGATTCACCCCCCTCTCAGTTATCAACAATTGGTATCAGAGCCAGTTCCTCCAAACAGAGCCTAACAACTTGAGGAAGATCTAGGAATTAAAATGGATGTGTATGGTATGAGGGAACAACTTCAATCTGCCCTAGATGATCTTGAGCAATCTAATTCTGAAGTTAATGAATTGAAGGAAAGAATCAAACAGGCTGATGATTTCATAAATGAACTAAAGGGAAACTAAGTCACTCTATGAAAAAGAGAAAGGATCTACTTTAGCAATTGGCAAATCAAAATGAAGCAAATGATACAAATGGAGATCTGAAGAAGAAAACCAAGTTATGTGAAAAATTATCAAAAGAGATCATTATGGTAAGACATGAAATGGAATCAGGAGTTATGAAGTTTACCCAAGAAATTGAAGAGAAAAGAAAGACTGAAGATAATCTAAGACAATCTCTCAAGGAGAAATCAGAAGACTGCTACAAGATGGATAGAGTAATTAGACATCTGGAATTTGATCTTGAAGATGCTAAAGATAATGAAGAAAAACTTGAGGATCAAATTGTCTCTCTTAAAAGGGATCTTCAAACAGCAAATGAATACAAAGAGAAATTCAAGATAAGTTCAGCTCAACTTGAAGTTCTTCTTGAAAGCCAAAAAAGGGTAGATGACAAGCATGGCTTGGGATATGAGAAAGGTGAAAGCTCTGGTTCTGGTCAGAAGAATTTTGGATCAAAAATTCCCAAGGAACATGCCTAGAAGACCTCCAGTAAGGCAACCTAATGCTCAAAGATATCCATCCTTCAATGGATACTGCCACAATTGCAATAACTTTGGTCACAAAGCTAATCAGTGTAGAAAGAAAATGAATCAGACTAATACATCCTTCTCTAGACAGTGTTTTAACTGCAAAAGGTATGGTCACAAATCTCATGAATGCAGAAATATGCAAATGAATAATTCATTCAATGGTAGATGCTTTGCATGCAATAGAATGGGTCATATGGCTAATCAATGCAGATCAAGAGGACATCAATCAAATATGCAAAGAAATGTTGTTTACCACAATTGCAATAGATCTGGTCATATTGCTAAATTCTGTAGAAGCAAGAATCAGGACAAAAGAGGTCCAGTACATCATAACCAGAATCAAGACAAGGGAAAAGAAAAAGTGAATGTGGATGAAGTTCAAAGTGAGATGAACAAGATTTGGGTGAAGAAAAGTACAGAAAATGTAGGGGATGGATCTGCACCAGAATTTGGTGCTGATATTCCTTTCAGAAATTAAAAAGTGAGCTCTGGCTCAAGGGGAGACAAGAGGAAAAACTTTTTCCCCTAGCCAGTAAATTGGTGCCAAAATTGGCACAAGGAAGGTTACGGATTAAAGGGTTCTCAGAGAAACATCTAAATAATCTATGATTAATATATGAAAGATCCACAAGATTTTTAGAACAAGATTGATCCAGTTCATCAAGTCATCCGAATAAGGAAAACAAGGCAAACCGGAATGACTTAAGTTGAGCATTTATTGCAACTTGGTATTAGGGTTTGCGGAGTAATATAAGGGTTCTTCTTATTAAACATTTGTTCATTCTGCATTCAAGAAGAAGCAAAAAGGAGCTCTACAACAAATTTCCTCAAGCCCATCAAAGATCATTTGGAGAAGTCGATTCATCCAACTATCGATCTAGCTCACTCTGTGAAACCTAAAAGCACAAAAGGTATTTTCCGTTCTTAAATATCTCTCTGCAAATCTTTTTAAAGATGTCTACTCCAAATATGGTAAAGATTTCTGATAGGCCACGCCCTAAATTTAAGAAACATCCATACAAATATCTAGAAGTGGATCCCTCAGGTGCATTTTCCAGCATTCCGCATGGTATTTTGCATGTTGAAGATGTTAGGGTTTACATTCATGCAAATATTGAAGAGTTTGGAGAATCCAAGATAATGGATATCTATCACAAACAGTTAATTGATGAATCATTTGAGCTCAAACCACAATATAAGGCTATCCGGGACAAACACTTTGCACAATGCATTCATTTCCCCTATTTCCTGGAAGATGAATGGGTCTGGTATGTTTTGAGCAGAATACATGACAACTTCATGTGGTTGAATAGGCCGTTTAAAATCACTAGGGATGCCATTAAGGCTGTAACCGGATTACACTCAACCGGTGGAATGCCTACACTCAAATCTATCCAAAAACCAAATTGTAAGTGAGGCTACCAGATCAAAGTTTGATAAGAGAGCAATGACTATTGAGGATATCACAGATCTAGATATCAAGTTTGCATCAACGATAATTGGATACAAGATATATCACTCCAGCAGGGAGAATTCAGTATCTGAAACTGCTATATATACTACTTATGAAATGCTAAGGAAGAATGCTGACTATGACCTCTGTGAACTCCTAAATCAACTTTTGGAAAATTTGCAGAAGATAAAGAAGGATAAGAAGAACTCCTTCAAATATGGTGGGTTGATACTTTGTCTATTCTTCTACTACATGAATGAGCTACCCAGATCTAATGGGTGGATATGGCAGAATGACATACTAGTAGCAATTCAAATCAGGGACTATCTACATGGAATTAGTGATGCCAATACACAGAATATAGCACTCTGGGGATATTTTAAGAACTTTCAAAATATGCTGCAAACCAGAGAAAGAATTCCCCAATCATTGGTTGAGAAGTACAAAGATACAGTATGTTTCATGGTTGACACTGATCAATGCCTAATGGAGGCAGTAGAACCAAGAACAGTGTGGATCATGCCTATGGGGTATGAAGTGGATGAGAAAATTGTAGAGCTACATGTTCAACACATGCTAAGCTAGCCAAAGGATCCTAAGGCAGAAAGGTTTGGAACCTTTGAAGAATTGAGTGTGAAAATCCATGTGGAGCTAAGACAACCAGAAATAAAAAGAAAAGTGAGGAGGGAAGTTGAAGAAATTGCTAAGAAGCATGGAATTTCAAAAGAGGCTCTTGATGCAAATAGAGAAAAGATTGAAAGGGCAGAGAAAGAGAAAGAAAAAGTAGAGAAAGAAGATACTCTGGTGAAAGCATCCTCCCGGACCAGATCCTCTAAGAGGTCTACACCTAGCATTGATAAGAGCTCAAAGAAATCAAAACTAGAAGCAAAATCATCCGGTAAAACAAAGAAAAGAACTAAGACAAAGGCCACAAGGTCATACATCAGTTAGAAGGATGATGAAGAGACTGAGTCAGATGAGGAGGTAAGGAAAATGAGGAAAAAGAAGAAAGTATCTAGTGAACCCTCTACTGGTGCAGACAAGGAAGAGCTGGCAGAAGAGTTTGTTGAAAAGCCCACTCTATCATTAGATGATGTCATCAAATCAGTTACTGTGGATGGAAACCTTCAACTAATGGCTGAATTCTATGATGATTATAATGAGACTGACCAAAAGATCTTACAAGAAGCAGCAGTCAAGTATTTGAATATCTACAATAAGGCTTTTATTGAAATTATATCTCTTATTCCCAAAAGCCTAGAGAAAGAGTTAGAAATAAGAAAGAATAATGCTATGGCAAAAGATCTTGAGATCTGAGAATAGATAGCCATTCATCTATATCCTTCAATTGATTCAAAGCAAATGAATATGATCTTCAAAGATTGCAAGGATGAGTTCTGGAGAAAAGCAAGAATGAATCAACTTATGCTTAGAGAAATTGACAAAGTAGCAAAAGAGACAGAAGAGATTCTCTGGAATGCATACAAAAGATTCAACATTCCTATTATAGAGGACTTGGGTGTTGATCCCTTGGCTACAAGTGTTGAAGAAGAATCTACTGAGGCAATGACAAAAGAAGTAATGGACACTGGTGAAGAAAAAGATAAGGAATTGGAATCCTCTGCTCTAGAAGAGGAGGCCCATGAACGAACAAACATCACTCCTCCAGTTTCCCCTGCTAACTTCGGATCCAAAGGAGAAGAAAGAATAGAGGATAAAGAAAAAGGAGTGAAAGAAAAAGAAGATGACAGTACTAAGGTTGCAGAAGGAAAGAAGACTTCAACAGAGAAGACCACAACTATTAGTGGTATGAGTGTTGAAGGAGAGAAAGCTCCAAGAGACAGCTCTAAGACTGCAGAAGAGAAGAAGAATTTGTCTCCGGCAAGAGACACTACAGAAACTGTCAAAGAATTCTTAAACAAAGAGACAATGGAGATTGATGAACCAGAACTTCTACAAGGGCCATGATGAGTGTCAAATTATACTCATAAAATACACCCTTTTTGCCTCTCTTTTCCCCTATTCAGTTCATCTTCCTTGTGTCTGCACTCAAATTAGTTAAGCAAGATTGTTCTAATTAGTGATTAATTAAGATAGATTACTTGAGATTAGAATTTCTGATTAAGTGGCTAATGTGCGTGGGATTAATGGAAAAATGCAAAATTTCTCTTTCTTTTTGAATCAGCAGTGTACATATCAGAAACAACAGTTTTGTGCATCTCTGGAGATCACCTTCAATGATCTCCAGAGACTATAACAAAGAACAGTGACACCTGGGTTTTGAAGATTTGGGGAAATGACTCTCCGGAGCTCGGTGAATGTCTGGAATATCTCCGGAGCTTTGCGATTGTCTGGAATATCTCCGAAGCTCTGTGAGTGCCTAGAATATCTCCAGAGCTGCAGACAGGAACAACTATCTTCGGAACCTCCTGAGAACAGGGCATGTTCCAGTCAGAGCCGCCAATCAGACACTTCAGCAGCAATCCTAACACCCCCCTTACTTCACTCAAATCATCACCTGAGTGATGAAGGGTCAACTATCAATTAAACTGATGAAGTTTTATCTTTCCAAAGATTTTGCATAAGTTACGAATTGAACTAATCCAATATTCTTATTTTCAAGGCTTTGATGCCCAAGTGTATTAAGATCTAAACTTAGACCTCTGAGTGGACTTCTGTTCCACTCAAGTCTACCCTTTTGCATGGTGATCTTTCATAAGTTAGATAGTTAAGTACAAATAAGAGATGGTGTCATCTCCTAGAAAGATTGATAGATAAGTTCAGTGATATATCATCACTCTTTTTATATATACTTTCAGAAATAGTAATGAAACAACAATGATAAGATTATTCTAATTTTTGAAGATTTTAGTTCTGTTATAGCTATACATTTCTCATGAATATAGAAATGAATGAATTGGACTCAATTTAGTTAGATCATCTTTTGTGCTGATTTCCTACAATAGCCTTCAACCTCAAAGGTGTGGAGCAAGGGCCCACTCTCACCAATCAGGCAGGAGGCTAGTATCTCTGTTTTATTGTTTCAAGTTTTCTTTTATAAAAGTATTTCCTGTTTTAGTAGATAGATGCATGTTATTGTTCTTTGCTTTGAGTACATTTCTTGTTTTATTCTATTTTACAGCATTCATTACATTTATTCAACAAGTAGGTAGATTAGTCATTCTTTTAAGCTTTAGGATTAGCTATAAACTGGTCACTTAGAATCCCTAGTTGTAGACAGCCATGGACATAGCCCTGGTTCTTTGACATCTGAAAACAGATTAAATGATGAGGTACAATGACAACCCATCATTTTTGGCACCGTTGCCAGGGACTTAGTTTGTGTTAATTAGGGACACTGAGTTAAAAATAGTTTTTAGAATAGATCTGTATGGTTAGAGCTAGAGATCTTAAAGGAAGATATATTAAGCAGACACCCCAACAACACACCATAGGGGAAAGCAGTGAGGTGGTACAAAATCTTGTTGAAGAAGGAAACCTAGATCTTAATTTGGAACCTGCACTTCAAAACAACAATCCCTTAGATCCTACAGATATTCCACTTGCCAATTATATCCAGGAATTACAACAAAAAGTTGAGGCAGATCCTTTGGTAGAACCTAATTTCCTAGAACCTCAGGAAGAAGAACTAGTATTAAACATGGAAAATGATAATCATGGGGAAGAGGAAAATCAGGCCCCAAGAACCTTCTCATATCCTATTGTTTTGGCTGCTGGAGACAATGCTCCCATGAAGAATATCTCACCAGCACATCTGCCAAATTTTAGAGGACTTTCCTCTGAGTATCCAGATCAGTTCTTGTTTGAATTCAAAGTAGTTTGCCAAACTTATGATTATGGATCAGATAACCAGAAACTCAAACTGTTCCCTTCCACCCTGAAAGATTCTATAATGAGATGGTTTATGGGTTTACCCCAGGGTTCTATCCGTTCTTGGGATCAAATAGAAACAGAGTTTTTGGAAAAATACCAAGATTATTGCAGATCCAGTAATAAAAATGAAGAACTACTTAAAATTAGGCAGGGGGAGGAAGAATCCTTAGAAGACTATGTGGATAGGTTTAATTTTGCTTTGAGAAAGTATGGCAATCCGGTGGATCACTCCTTGGCCAGAACCCTATTTATAAAAGGATTGGATAAAGAATCAAAACATGCACTGGACCTAATGGGAAAAGGGAACATTAACAAAAATGGAAATACCTGACATAGAGGAACTCTGCAGGAATTATTCCAGAACTCAAGATGGAGTAAGGTCATCCAAAACTTTTAAGGGGAAGAATGAGATAGGACAGTTGATGGAGGAAATTGCAAATCTAAAAACAAATATTCTGGTCCAACTAAATACCACATTGGATGGGATCCAAGCAAAAACTAGGACAACTGATCAAAACAGAGCAACTGAACCGCTTTCCATTTATTGTCCTAGGTGTAGAAACAAACACCTGTTGAGAGAATGTCCCTTGGACAAATCAGAGATCTATCAAATCTGTGATAGGGAGCATCCTACCAGTCAGTGTAGTCAGCTTCCAGCCTTGAAAAGATTGAGTAAAAAGAATGCTGTGATAGAGGAGTTGAACTATGTGGGACAAAAACAAGCCAGAAATTTTCCTTATAATCAGTACCCAAGACAGTCTTCTTACAGGGGTCCTACTAATTGGGGAAATAATCAGTGGAATCCAGCTTGGTATGGCCCTCAAAATAATCCTCCTTGGGGACAGCAGGATTGGCAAAACCAAAATTGGCAAAACCAAAACTGGCAAAATCAGCCTTGGGGAAATCAACAATGGCCACCACAGTTTGGGTCACAAGGCATGCAACCACAATGGGGTCCTCAACAGGGATATCATTAACAATACCAAGGACAACCTAGACATTTCCAACCTCAACAGCAGGCTTTACTAACTGGATCCTCCAACACACAGGGTTAAATGCAAAATGAACCAGTTAGTCAACCACCTTTACCAGCTTAGCCTATACCAAACCCACGGAATAAACATGGAGCAGCTGTCTATATGACAGAGCAAGAAAATCTGGCTAGAATTAATGCTATATATTCAAATAATCTCCAGCTGCATTCTGGGAAAGCATTCCCAAGACCTTCTCCTCCAACTATAGTTGAAATAACCAATGATGAGGAACCTGAAAATCCATCCAATCAACCCCCAGAGGAGATTACTAATGAAAAGGTGCTAGAAAAATCAACCACAGACAACTCCGGAGTTACTCCTAAAAAGCCATCTCCGGAGAACAGTCTAGAACACAATTCTGATAAGAGCTCCGGAGATGCTCCGGAGATGGAAAAACTAGCACCCGACTCAGAACGACTTAAACAAAATGCTCCCCAGAGAAAGGTTTTACAAAAATAAATCCAACCCAATCAGGAATCAAAACTTTTACAAGAACTCAAGCAGCTAAACATTGAAATTCCTCTCCTCCAGGCCATCAGAGATGTACCAGAACTAAATCAATTCATCAAACAGTATTGTATCAAAACACAGGGCAGAAAGAAAAGTTTTCCCTCCACAATACAGGTGGAAGGAAAGGTAATAGATCTATTGATGGGAGAAATTCTCCTCCCAAAATATGGAGACCCTGGGAACCCTGTCATAACTGTTTTCATCTCGGGGGTAGAAATTTCAAATGTTCTGGTTGACTTAGGAGCAGCAATTAATGTGATGACAGTTCATACAATGGACAAGTTAGCTCTGTCAGGTATCCAATCCATGACTACAATTCTTCAACTTGCTGATCAGTCAGTAGCTGTTCCAAAGGGAGTGATCACTGATGTACCTGTTGTAATAGATTCATGGGAATTTCCAGTGGATTTCTTAATACTGGAACCTAGAAACCAAAGAAATACTTATCCGCTGATTTTAGGAAGGCCATGGCTGGCTATTGCAGCAGCATCTATTGATTGTCAAACTGGAGATATGGTCATTTCTAATGGGATAGATTTAAAGAAAATATCTCTGTATCCTTCAGCTAAACCATCGGTGCATTACACAGGAAGAGTATGGGTGGATGAACTAGATAACATGAACAACAGTGCCTCATTAGCTATGGTAACCATTAGGGAACATCTGGGAGAATTAGGAGAAGAAGTATACTATGATACAATGGAAGACTTCACTCACATCCTAATCAACAAAGATGTGATGGAACTCGCCCAAGACCCTCAGAGAAAACTTCTCGTTTCTTCTCATTGTACCCTTACCAACATTATTCCTTGTGGGGAAACCTTTTACAGGGACTTAGCCACCTTCCACATGTTACTCCCACATTCTTGTCCTCTCAATGCCATGACACCAATGTATGGATCCACCACATCTATGGATCAAATTACAAAACAGGTCATGATTCTGCTAGGGAAAACACTTAATATAAATACTCAGTTAACAGCAAGTCAGGAAGAAAAACTTATTCAGCTTTTAGTTTCCCACTCAGCATCTTTTGCCTGGGAATACTAAGATATGAAAGGCATACCTCCTAAAATCTGTACCCATCATATCTACATTGAGGATATTGAACCTGTCAGACAACCACAAAGAAGATTGAATCCTGCCTTAAAGGACATTGTCAAAACTGAAATAGAAAAATTACTCCAGGTAGGATTCATATATCCAATCTCAGACAGTCAATGGGTCTCACCCCTTGTCATTGTGCCTAAAAAAAATGGGAAATGGAGGGTGTGTATTGATTATAGAGAACTCAACAAGGCCACAAAAAAGAACTACTTTCCCTTACCATTTATTGACCAAGTTCTGGACAACCTTGCTGGGAGAAAGTATTTTTCTTTTTTAGATGGATTCAGTGGGTATAATCAAATTCAAGTAGCACCTGAGGACCAAGACAAAACAACCTTCACATGCTCTTAGGGAACCTTTTCTTACAAAGTTCTTCCTTTTGGGCTGTGCAATGCCCCAGCTACATTTCAGAGATTGGTTCTAGCTATTTTTGCTGAACTGGCTAATGAATGCATGGAAGTCTACATGGATGACTTTACTGTGTATGGGAATAACTTCGAGGAAGCTCTCACAAACCTTGGAAAAGTACTAAAATGTTGTAATAAAAATTGACTGTCCCTTAACCATGAGAAATGTTTTATGATGGTGGAGGAAGGAATTGTTTTGGGACACCATATTTCAGAAAAAAGGTATTAGAGTGGATCAGAACAAGATAGAAGTAATCACACAGTTGCCTTCACCCAAAAATCAGGCTGATGTCAGAAGTTTTCTAGGTCATGTAGGCTACTATAGGAGGTTTATAGAAAATTTTAGCAGAATAGCTGCCCCCCTGTTTACCCTGCTTAACAAGGAAACAGAATTTCTCTGGACAGTAGACTGTAAATCAACATTTAAAACTTTGAAGGAGAAGCTTACTGTAACACCAGTTTTAAGGGGACCTAATTGGACTTTACCATTCCACATACAAACTGATGCTTCAAATGAATCCATTGGGGCTGTTTTAGGACAAAAAGAGGAAGGAGAGAGTATGCATGCCATTTATTACATCAGCAAGAACCTTACCTCTGCAGAAAGAAATTATACAACAACTGAGAAGGAATTCTTGGCAGTTATCTATGCTATAAACAAATTCAGACATTATATTACCGGATATAAAATATTTGTGCACACTGATCATGCAGCCATCAAGTACCTAATGAATAAACCAGTAGTAGGTGCAAGGATCATCAGGTGGTTATTGCTCTTGCAAGAATTTGATATTACCATAGTTGATAATCCAGGAAAGTTTAATTTGGTTGCTAATTTTCTATCAAGATTGCATACAGGAGGAGAAGATCAACTAGTGGAGGACAAATTTCTAGATGAACATCTTTTTGCCATATTCACTACTGCACCTTGGTTTGCTGACATAGCTAATTTGTTAGCTACAGGCTTGTATCCATCCCATTTTACTTCAAAACAAAGAAAATGTTTGCTTAAAGAAAGCTTATCCTACAAATGGTTGAATGGTTTACTATTTAAATGTGGTCCTGATTTCATTCTACGCAGGTGCTTGAAGGCTGATGAGACTTTTGATGTGTTGAGAGCATGTCATGATGAGCCATCTGGTGGCCACTACTCTTTTCACAGGACAGTCCACAAGATCCTTGGAGCTGATTACTACTGGCCTTCTCTTCATAAAGACACAAAGAAGTATGTGCAGCACTGTGACCAGTGCCAAAGGATGGGGCAGCCCACCTTTACCTAGGAAATGCTGCTACATCCTCAAGTCACGATGGAACCCTTTGAGCAATGGGGTCTAGACTTTGTAGGACCAATCTCACCGCCATCATCAGGCAAGGAGTATATTCTAGTATGCACAAACTATGTTACTAAGTGGGCTGAGGTTCAAGCATTACAGTTTGCAAGAGAAGAAAAAGTTGCTAATTTCCTTTACAATAGAATTTTCTTGAGGTTTGGAGCCCCAAAATCAATAGTTTCAGACAGAGGACCTCAATTTACTTCACAGGTAATCAAGGCATTCACAGATTTATACCAAGTCAAGCACAAAAAAGCTTCACCTTACCATCCTCAAGCAAATGGGTAGGTAGAAGTAACCAACAGAGAACTTGAGAATATCCTAACAAGGACAGTGGCAATGAACAGAAATGATTGGGCTAATAGACTACCTGAAGCAGTTTGGGCTTATAACACAACTTGGAAGTCCACAACAAAGTTTTCACCATATGAACTGGTTTATGGGAAAAATCCTATACTATCTATAGAATTTGAATTCCAGACACTTAAAACTGTATTGGATGTTGGGCTGCCGCTATCTACAATTCAGCAGAACAGAATTCTTCAGCTCAACGAGTTGGATGAGATTCGGACAGAAGCTATTTAGCAAACAGAACTGGTTCAGTACCAAAGGAAACAATGGCATGACCAACATATCAAGAGGAAGACATTTCAACAAGGAGATTGGGTTCTTCTCTATGATTCTAAATTCAAAGAATTCAAAGGGAAATTACAGACTCACTGGCTAGGTCCTTATCAAATAAAGGAAGTGTTTGAAAATGGAGCTGTATTATTGCAACCAATTGATGGGAGCACAAACACATTTCTAGTAAATGGTCATCGGATAAAGCTCTACAAAAGACCGTCTACTAAAGAAGAGTTTCTTGATAATCTGAGTTTTGATACAGGGGATTCCACCTCTGTCACGGTGTTGGAATAATAATAATAATAATTCAAAAAAAAAAAAAAAAAAAGGTTGAAAACCAGCAATGGTTGCCTTCTGGAAAAAAAAATAAAATAAAAGAAAATTGAAAACCAGCAATGGCTGCCTTCTAAAAAAAAAAAAATTTTAGAGAAAGATGGAAAACTAGCAAATGGTTGTCTTCTCAACCAAGGGAGTTGAAAACCAGTAAAATGGCGGTTCCCTTCTTCAGGACAGTTGTAATAATTGAGCTCCGAATATGATCAGTTGCCAAAAATTGGCCCAATGCATCTCCGGCGCTTTCCAATAAGGAGTACCTCTGGTGTTTTCCAATTAGGAGCACCTCCGGCGCTCTGTTAATAATACTGATAGTGTCCATAATAAAGGCGGGACCTACCTCGCCAGGTGGTAAAGTAGACAACTCATATGATGAGGTCATCATGACTCATCTTCTATTTTATCGCACAGCATAAATAAAATTAAGATACTAATAATTGCAGGAGTGACCACAAGCCGGCGCTGACATCACCCATGTGCGTGGATCTTAGTGCCACTCAGTGCAATGATTGCAAGTCGCGTGCAAGTAGGAAGCAGATGTTATTTCGGCCACCGTTTAAATGCCACGACACGTGCAGTTTCCAAAACGGTGTAGCATTTCTCCCGTGTATGTTGCCTCATCATTAAAACTAATCCAGGTAAATCTATTTTTCATTAATCATTAATTAGTAACTGTCTTGTCTTTCTATTTTAGGTGCTGCTGTGATGACACGTCCCTCTGCCGTCATTTCCTTTTTCACATCCAAGCATGCCGCCATCTGTGCCTTAATGCCACCTTACCTCCGGAGCGCCCTGTCAATCCGTTACAATTATGGCTGCTTTGGTCCCTTAACCCATCTGCATAAACCTAGCCTAAAAATAATAGCATCCCTCATTCAAACCTCCAGAATAGACTGAAGCATAAGATAAATTAAACAACTCTCCGGAGCCTACAGACTAGTTTGAACAGCACTCTGGAGCCCATAGAGATCAGAGGAACAGATAGACTGCAGATCGCAGAAGAAAAGAATAAAACATAGAAACTGCCATCAATTCAGCAATGGGGGTCAAGAAAAAGTCTGAGCCAGAAAGTACTGTGGGTCTTCTAAAGGATGCAGTTGCAGCAAATATTTTAAGGACTGCTGGATGGTTTGATTTCCTAGACAAGTTCGAGGGGTTTCAGGAGGACATTGTGGATGAATTCCTTAGGAATTTAAGAGACGACCAGACCACTGTGAGAGGGAACCAAATCAGTCTCTCCTCCATAATTATCAGCCACATCTCTAGACTCCCCGAACAAGGTGAGAGGTTCCACCACCTGAAAACCTTGTATACAGAGTTAATTAAAAAATTTTCTGTTCGTGGTGAGCCTGCCATTCAATTGCATATGAATAAAAATAAGGTCAAAGGAATTTTGAGATCCACTCTCCCAAACCCTTGGGCAACTGTTGCTACCTGGTTAATGAAATATTTTACCTGTGATGGCCAATTCTCCATAGTCTTAGGGCCCATAATGAAAATGCTCATTTTTCTCAGACATGGAAATAGGCACCCCGAATATAACATAAATATCCCCAATTTCCTTTATTCTGCCATCAGGGCAACTGCAGAAAAATACCAGCAGGGTAAGGGACCCATGAAACATCATGGCCTCATCTTCCTGATAGTCAAGCACCATTTCTTATCTCAGGCCAATGGGGATGAACTATTACAGAACTTTCTTGAGCATAACCCTCAGGTCAGAGCACCAGAGATAACACAAATAGAGGATGAGAGTTCTCCCTCTCACCATGGTGAAGAAACTGAGCCTACAGCCTCCTCCACAGCTTCTCACAAAAGAACATCACCCTCACAGGAGGCTACATCATCTGCAGCCCCTATTCCTAACAAGAAAAGAAAAGGCAAACAAATTGTAGAGCCTGCTCCTACACAACCTCTATATATGACTCAGTCAGTTAGGTGACAAATGACTTCACTTGAGGGATCTAGGCCTAGGGAATTAACAGAGGAAAAAGTAGGGTAGGGAATTGAAGGGAGATGGTGGGTTGAAGAACCATCCCATGACTTCGATGAGGTACCTCTAGTCTGAAAGAGGAAACAAAGTAAAAATTCTCCAGCACCTTCTGTTCAGTTGGAGTCAAGTCCAGTCTCAACACCACAATGTGCTCGGGAGACAGGAAGCTTACCAACTGTTACTATCTCCTCAGATTCTGAGGAAGGAAATCCTGCTCTGGAGGCACTAGTTCCACCTGTGCTCCGGAGAAGCAAAAGGAAGAGGCAACTCTCACAGGCTGAGAAGGATACTGCCCTGCTCGCTGAGGCACTCCTGGAATTGAGCACATATGAGGACAAGGCAGGACCTTCAGTTGTGCCAGCAGCAGCAGAGGATCCTCAGGACAAGGGCATTGCAGAAGAAGAAACAAGGCACACAGATACATTGGGAGAAGCAGGGCAGGTGGCCATGGATAATCTTGATAATCAGCCACCAGCCATAGAAACAGAGGCAGAAACTCTATCACATCCCTCTGACCAAGAAGATATAGAGATCTCAACAGAGCAACAATTAATGGAAGAAATTGAGAATTTAAAAAGGATGCTTTGGGGAAAGAATTTAATTATTACTGACCTCAAGAAGGTCAGGGTAGAAATGGAGATGGAACTGAAGCAAACTATTGCAGAAATCTAAACAGACCTCCAAAACAATGACAGAATCATCCAGGAGAAGGAGGCAGAGTTGGAAACACAGAAAGGTGAGGCAGCAAAAGTGGTGGAAGAAAAAGAAAAAGAAGCAGCACAAAAGGTTTCTGAGCTCACTATGGCCAGAGACAATGGCCTCACAGTAATGGCAGCACTGATTGAGAAAGTACATAGCCAGGATAAACAATTAACTTGGGCCAATAACAGACTGGAAGACCAAGAAGAATATATTCAAGAACTGTTTGGCCCAAGGGCAACCAATGAACAGGAAATTTAAACAGATGCTTATGTGGGTCCAATCCCCATTGACATTCCTAAAGCCCTGTTTCATTGGGAGGAAAGGTGTAGAGAATTTGAAGCCTCCAAGCCAATGTTGCAACTACAAAGGGCAGTCACTGCCAGAGCAGAAAGAATAGCAACTTTGGAGAGCAAAATCATTCAAATGGCCTCCCTCTCCTCAGAAATTCTATCTTGCAGACCTCCAAGTGCCAGCTATTCAATGTTCCTACAAGAAATGATACTGCAAAGGAAGCTTTCCTTAGTCTTATCTGACATGAATGAGGATACAGAAACAGCAGAAGGTTTCATGACAGCTTACACCAGAAGCAATGATGAAGACAAAAACTTCCTATATGAATTGTACTTACATGGGTTCTGCATTAATGATATAGCCTTCATGATTAATCACTTTGTGGGAGAATGCCAGCTTAAGGCATTCATGTCCCTCATGAGAAACCACCAGATTTGGGACAAGAGGATGGAAGATCATCTTCAAAAGGATTCAAAAACAGATCTCCTCCTTAGAAAAGAATGTCCCAATCCTTTTGCCTTTCAGACCCAATTCAGGTCCATCATCTATCATCCTGCAAGTGCAACCAGCATATTGCCATTATACTTGAAAAATTTGTAGGAGTGCTCCATTGACTTTGGTCTTTTTATGATTAATTCAGCAAATCCTCTCCTTGCTGTAGCAAAGAGGAGATGGAGTATTTTAACACCAGAGCAAAAACTTAGAGAGGTGGTCACCCCTGCAAACCTGAGACTATTCATGAGGAAGGCAAAGATGATATCCAAATTGATGGATAAACATAAACAAGAATGGATAGGAGGGCAGTTCAGACCTCCTCTGATAATTGAACCACTCCCTATATGGACAAAGTAGCTAGAAGATGAGAAATTGCAAGATTGGATGAAGCAAGTTGACAAGTACAGGGGGAATGGTAACACCAATAAAACTACTTGGACAACCTATCTCCAGGAGTATAGTCTGACTGACAGATTGCTTCGTCAAAACAAATCCAGAATGTGAAAAGCAGGAGGATCTGCCAAGCCTTAGGTATGGGGGGGATGATGAGTGTCAAATTGCACTCATAAAATACACCCTTTTTGCCTCTCTTTTCCCCTATTCAGTTCATCTTCCTTGTGTCTGCACTCAAATTAGTTAAGCAAGATTTTTCTAATTAGTGATTAATTAAGATAGATTACTTGAGATTAGAATTTTTGATTAAATGGTTAATGTGCGTGGGATTAATGGAAAAATACAGAATTTCTCTTTCTTTTTGAATTAGTAGGTGTACATATAAGAAACAACAGTTTTGTGCATCTCCGGAGATCGCCTTCAATGATCTCCAGAGACTATAACAAAGAACAGTGACACCTGGGTTTTGAAGATTTGGGGAAATGACTCTCCGGAGCTTAGCGAATGTCTGGAATATCTCTGGAGCTCTGCGAGTGTCTGGAATATCTCCGGAGCTCTGCGAGTGCCTGGAATATCTCCGGAGCTGCAGACAGGAACAACTATCTTCAGAACCTCCTGAGAACAGGGCATGTTCCAGTCAGAGCCGCCAATCAGACACTTCAACAGCAATCCTAACACCCCCCTTACTTCACTCAAATCATCACCTGAGTGATGAATGGTCAACTATCAGTTAAACTGCTAAAGTTTTATCTTTCCAAAGATTTTGCATAAGTTACGAATTAAACTAATCCAATATTCTTATTTTCAGGGCTTTGATGCCCAAGTGTATTAAGATCTAAACTTAGACCTCTGAGTGGACTTCTGTTCCACTCAAGTCTACCCTTTTGCATGGTGATCTTTCATTTAAGTTAGACAGTTAAGTACAAATAAGAGATGGTGTCATCTCCTAAAAAGACTGATAGATAAGTTCAGTGATATATCATCACTCTTTTTATATATACTTTCAGAAATAGTAATGAAACAACAATGATAAGATTATTCTAATTTTTGAATATTTCAGTTCTGTTATAGCCATACATTTCTCATGAATATAGAAATGAATGAATTGGACTAAATTTAGTTAGATCATCTTTTGTGCTGATTTCCTGCAATAGCCTTCAGCCTCAAAGGTGCGGAGCAAGGGCCCACTATCACCAATCAGGCAGGAGGCTAGTATCTTTGTTTTATTGTTTCAAGTTTTCTTTTATAAAAGTATTTCCTGTTTTAGTAGATAGATGCATGTTATTGTTCTTTTCTTTGAGTACATTTCCTGTTTTATTCTGTTTTATAGCATTCATTACATTTATTCAACAAGCAGATAGATTAGTCATTCTTTTAAGCTTTAGGATTAGCTATAAACTGGTCACTTAGAATCCCTAGTTGCAGATAGCCATGGACACAACCCTGGTTCTTTGACATCTAAAAATAGATTAAATGATGAGGTACAATGACAACCCGTCAGGCCATTTGATTTTGATTCTCTTTCCCTGGTACAAACAATGAAGATAGCTTCATTTGCTAATGCAAAGGAAAAAGAAAAAATCCTGAAGTCTCACATGGAAGACTATGAGCTAATAGAAGTTGCATCCGGAGTATTAGAAAAGATCATGCCATCTTTTCAGAAGGATCCCTCAGCCTCCTCATCCGGTAATCTCAAATCTCTAGTCAATAGTGTTAGCACACATTTTGATTCCCTAGAGAAGTCAGCAGAAGATAAGGTCTGGAAAGAATTTTTGGCAAAAAGATTATCAGAGGTACAAGGGTTAATATCTAATGATTGGAGGAATATGAATATTGGGATAAAGAGCTTAGAATATGTTCTTAAAGATGGCAGGGAAATGTACAAATTTTGTTTATCATGGTCCAAAGTAACATTGGATATTGAGAAGAAAGTGAAAGAATAGGAGGACAAACTAACAAATGAAAGGAAAATTACAGGATCTAAGTACTAACCAAAACATGCAAAGCAGATAAACAACACAAGAAAGATAATACCAGTTTTGTAAGATGCACCAGAGACCAACACAAGTTTTTGAAGGGGGAAAAGCAAAGAAAAACCCCCGTGAATAAGCAAGTGGCAAGAAGCCAAAAATAAAGATTACAGAGATGTAAGAAGCTTCTCAATGAAAAGATGAAGAAGAAGATATCCGTGAAGAGGATATATATGTGAAAGAGAGAGAAACGCCTCTTAAATAGAGGTGAAGAATGGAGTTATATGTAACTCCAATATGCCACCTTGCATGAGGTGTGTGGCACGTGTTTCCTCTTAAGGAGGAATTTATCAAAAATAGATTTATTCTTGCAGGAGGAATAAAAGAGGTGTTACCCGACATGTGGGGATAAGCACCAAAAAATAAATAAAATACAAATTACAAAATAATCTTCACAAGTAAAGATTAAATTCTAATACCCCCCCTTAAGCTTTACTTGGGGAGATTTACAATAAATCCATCAAAGGATGATTACAAGTTACATGAATGGCATAAAAGCCTTTACAATGAATAAGAATATATAAATTAAGAAAGAAGCTTGATGTAGAGCCAAGTCTTCAAGGAATTGAATGAACCAAGGTACTTGTATAGATGTTGTTGAACAATCTGAACATTGAGCTCCTTTAGAGCCAAGAGAAGTGGAATTGAAGGTTCATGAACTGCCAAGATATTGAACTTGTTTCATCAAAGAGACCATAACCACAAGTAGATTTCCCATCATTGGGATCATCTCCTAGATCATATATGGCAAAACAAAAGTTTGCAGATAAAATGAATCAATTTTGAGTCATGAAGCCACGAAGGCAAAGGTTAGCTTAGCTAAAATAAAAGTGAAATTAGATAATTGTAAGTCCTAAATAAGAGTGCTAGAGTAGCACAAATCATGGCTTTAGCCCAAATTATAAAATGCCAACATATAGGCATAGCAATAAAAGTTCTAGGTTGCTTCTCACTACATCATTTGTTGCATGCACGGGCGACAGACCAGGCCGCGGAAGATTGGTTTCTGTAGAGGAGGGTTGGTGGTGGTCGGAGGGATAGCAGGGTGGGTAGAGCAGTTGAAATATGGCAGAGGAGGTTGCTCAACGGCGGGGATGAGATCCCCGGAGGCCGAAGGCCTCAAAAATGATTTTTTTTTTAAATGCAATGTTATCTTGCATTAACCGAAGCCTTTAGGGATAAAAAAATTTTAATTAAATTTTTAAGTTTGTTTATATTTTTTGCTGTGGTGGTGGCTGATGGGGTTTTTGTTTCCCCGTAGGCCTAAAAAATTATATATATATATATATATATATATATATATATATATATATATATATATATAAAACTTAGCAGGGGCCAAGGACGGGCTAATAAAGCCCTAAATTTTTTTTAAAGGTTTGAAATGTTTTAAAAGAAAAAAAAAAGATTTTGATTAAATTTTTTTGAAAATATTAAACTTAGGAAAAAGAAGGGCTGAGGCCCTTAGGGGTTTTGAAGCCCTTAAATAAAAAAAATTATTTAGGGTTTTTTAATTTTGTTTTAAAAATAAAAGACTTTGTTATAATTTATGAGTGTTTTTTTAAAATTTTAAAAGATGGAAGCAAAATTTTTTAAAAGAGCATGAAAAAAGAATTTTTATTTCAATTTTTTTAATATAATATGTAAAAGGTTATAAAATTTTTGAAAAAAAAACTTAGCAAATTTTTAAGATCTGTAAAAAAAAATATTAGAAATTTTTGTAGCATAAAAATTTTTAAAAGAAAAAAAATTCCTTTCAAGATCTATAACCTTTTTTTTTGAACAAATAAAACTTGTAAAAAATTGAACAAACTAGAATAGTATTTTTTACAAGCTAAACTAATTTTTTGTAAAAAAAATGAAACAAATAAAGTTTTTTTTTTTTTATCTCTATTCTTTATTGTTCTTTATTGTCTGTAGGTGTCTAAGGTCACCTACAATAGATGAGACAAAAATACTTGCACAGAATGATTAGTAGCAAGGCTCTGATACCATGAAAGGAAAATTGTAGGATCTAAGTACTAACCAAAACATGCAAAGCAGATAAACAACACAAGAAAGATAATACCAGATTTGTAAGATGCACCAGAGACCAACACAAGTTTTTGAAGGGGGAAAAGCAAAGAAAAACCCCCGTGAATAAGCAAGTGGCAAGAAGCCAAAAATAAAGATTGCAGAGATGTAAGAAGCTTCTCAATGAAAAGATGAAGAAGAAGAAGATATCCGTGAAGAGGATATATATGTGAAAGAGAGAGAAATGCCTCTTAAATAGAGGTGAAGAATGGAGTTATATGTAACTCCAATATGCCACCTTGCATGAGGTGTGTGCCACGTGTTTCCACTTAAGGAGGAATCTATCAAAAATAGATTTATTCCTGCAAGAGGAATAAAAGAGGTGTTACCCGACATGTGGGGATAAGCACCAAAAAATAAATAAAATACAAATTATAAAATAATCTTCACAAAGTAAAGATTAAATTCTAATAACAAAACTCTCAAAGAATTTTGATCCTCTCTCCTCTTCCATAATAAATCAAGAATGTTAGACTATTGCAGTCTTGAATGAAATCAAGAAGCTTGAGAAGGAAAAGAAAAATAGAATAAGCAGGTTGGGTGAACTTAGAGGGATAAATATCCCTAAGTTAGAGGCCATGCATGAGGCCATAAAAGAAGTTTAGATCACAGCTCGGACCAGTGATCCGACAGATCTAAAAAGGGCAGACGTGTTTGCATTCCTGTTGAGTGGTCACATCTCAATTTTGGACAGGATGAAGCAAAGTTGGGCAACAAAATTCATCCAATTGAAGACAACTTTTGCAGACATACTTCAGTATATGTAAGTATGCCATATATATATTTTTGTGGCCAAGTATAGTTGACTTTTTGAGAATTTTGGTGTGCGGACCCTACCCTTTGCCATTGATGTCAAAGGGGGAGTGAGGAGCAGTGAAAAATGAGGAATCTAGCCAAGGGGGAGCTCCAGAAAATGTATATAAAAATAAAGCATCAGCCAAGGGGGAGTATAGTGTGACACTTAGTCATTTTTCACTAAGTGTTGCCATCAATGCCAAAGGGGGAGATTGTTGGCAAGAGACACTATATGGATTCATGTATGTTGTCATTGATGGCAACAAAGGTTATCCCACACATCCACAAGACATGATGAGTCTCTATCGGAAGTCAGATTGAAGAAGTGTTATGATCCGATAAGCAAGAACAGAGCAGTCAGCAAGGTCTGATAGTCAGGTCTGGATCTCTCAGAGGAAGTATCTCAGTGAAGTGTAGATTTGGGGAAGTCAAGAGGAGTACCTTGATTAATAGATTCCAAGGATTTAGCCTCCGGTGATGGAAGGGTGAAGAGATATGAGCACTTGAGTGTTGGGTTCCTGTTTGGCAGAGTAGACAGAGGAAGAACTGTACTGGCAGAGTGTCAAACCTAAATCCAGAAGTGATATTGCTGATGACTAAGTTTCTTGAGGCATCATTCATGATTGGCTGACATGATTGATGACTTCTACAAGCATCTCCTAGATCCACATCACTTGGTATGCAAGGATTCAGCTGACAAACCAGAGTTTGGGATAATATTGACTATTCCGGATGCCGACTAAGAAGGTGTTGAAATCACTTGTGCGGATATATATACAAGATGGATTTAGATGTGAAGGAGTGTTGTGTGGTGCGAAGAAAAGTAGAAAAGCAGAGTGAATACAGTAAGACAGGTCCGAATGTGACAGGACAGTAGTACCAAAAGAGAGTAAGAATGAAGTGCAGTAGATCAATTTATTAAGCTTAACTGGAACTGAACCTCAGCATGTGTGGATGCTTCTCATCAGTTCAAACATTGAGTTACCTTCCTTTCTTGTAGACAGTGAGTCTCTTGTAGGCAGTGAGCCTATTGTGAGCAGTGTGCTCGGGCAGTGAGCCCTAATTGGCAAGTGCCATTTTGTTTCTTCTATTCTTCTAACAGAGAATAATATCTTGGGTTAATCACCTCGTGGTTTTTCCCTTAACTGGGTTTTCCACGTCAAAATCATTGTGTTATGTGTATTGACTTTATTTCTACTTTCATGCTTGTTTGCTTTGATGCTGCACTAATTATTAAAGAAGAACAAAAAGTTGAATAAATTTATGATAACTGATTCACCCCCCCTCTTAGTTATCAACAACCCCCTCCTAAAGTTTTCATGATTGCAGGTTACAGGTTGAAGCTACAAAGTGAAGTTGCAGGAGGGTATAAGAGAGTGTTAGAATTGTAGGTCAGAGAAGAAAATAGTTCCCTGGACTAGGGCAACTGCTCATTAGTCCTTGAAGTTTTGTGATAGGAAAATCTTCGGTACGACAAGAACAGGTTGTAGATCCTAACAAAAAGTAGGACATTGGACTTGGGCGCCCGCTCTTTAGTCCCCGACTATTCTGCTTCTAAACTTTGAAAATAGGCACACATTTATTTGTTATTTTACATCTTTTTGTAGTAGCATTTTATGATATTCATACGTTTGCTGTTGTATTTGCATAATTAGGATTTTAATGCATAATTGAGCATAAGAGAAGATAATTGACAATCAAATCATACAAATCCAAGTTTCCCTACATCTCATAGTGACCTAGGGTAGGATAGTACATTGCAACTTGACCCTAGGTCCTTGAATGAAAGGGTGAAAGGAGGATACACACATAAAACTATAAACAACTCTACTATCCAAATTTTACTCTTTACACAAACTAAAACATCAATTTTATGATGATGAGCTTCATATTGTGTTTCTTGAGGAACTACTACCTATTATTAAGAATCATGTAGACTTGAGCAACTTTCCATATTTTAGAGATATGTGTACTCATTTGAAAAACCTCTTGAGACCAAATTATTAGTATCCAACACAATCAGATATGGATCTTCATATCAATCCTTTTACCTTCCCAAAGTTTAAAAGTCAAATAATTTTTTGATTTACGTAATGATTCAAAGGAAAATGCTAACCAAGTTGCTAATACTTCCACTTTTCCTTCTTTCAAGCAAAATGCTCCTAGAAAATTTACAAAATTACAAGAATCCTTGGATGATGTGCTTCAAAATCTATTAAGTGCTAGTTTGATTTGCTTCTTCCTATGTGTTTATTAGATCCAAATAAGATTCTTCCAAAGAGATATAAAGACCAAGCATTTTGTAAATTTCATAGAGTTAAGGGATACAACAGATAATCATGCATGGGTCTAAAATATAAAGTGCAATATAGATTATAGATAACAACATGATCTATATTGAAGGTGTTAATGATGATAGGAATCCTTCAGTTGCACCTATAAATAAGCATTTGGTAATTCACACTAATCCATTCCCCTGTCATATAAATATTATTGAGGTACAAATTATAATTGCTATGGATGAGATACATGTGGATGACGACACTATGAATGATTGTCATGTTCAATCTCAAGATAAATCACATTTACATACTTTCATGGATACAATTGAGACCAAAGTGTTAGGAAAGGTGTCTCAACATTTCATCCTAATGTTAAGAATACACAAAGTACAATTTTCAAGCTATAGAACAAAAAAACTCATTGTTTGGGCTATATAGATCATTTTTTAACCAATGCACCAATGTTCTTATTGGCCTTATTATGTGTGAATGAATGTATATGTTTTTGGTGTAAATGTTAATCTACTACATTTGTTCTATTTTTCCTTATTACTATATCACACTGGGATTAGTTTCTTTGAAATAAATATTTGAAACTTTGGTTTTGTATTTATTATCAACAACAATCTCTCCTTGGGATAGTATGAGCCATTTGACCATGCCAAGTCATATATCATATGATGGCCTATGAAGTTTGTGGCTATTCATTTGTCTATTCACAATAGTGATTGAGCTTGAAAATCATTTTTTGATATTTTTGGCTCCCTCAAAGCATTCTAAGGTAATTTGGATTAATAATTTTTTATTTGGGTGGGGATATTGTTCACAAAATTCAATTCTTCTCCCTACAAGTACCTCTAGACATTCAATTCCAATGACCCCTTGCTCTATAGTATTCAAGATAAGACATCCAACTACTCAATGATGGAACTCATAGCAAGGAAGGTCATAATTTATTATTCGTTTCTTGATACTTATCCCAAAGGCATCTCAACCATCGATATGGCCATTTATGCCTTCTACCTTACCCTAGTCTAGTTCTACTAAAATCATAGTTAAGTCATTCCTCCTTCTGATTCCAAATTTTTAAATTCAAATGTTTTGGGGAGAATTATTGATTGTGGGATTTGTATTCTGCTATAAATATTGGCTCGCATACCTTTTTAACTTTAGATCCTATTTTGTAGAGATGAGCTTTGAGCCTTATGTATGAAACTCTCACTCCTTTTTAACTAAATAGGGGAACTTATAAGCATGTGTCTAAAGTTAGTGATATTATATTACATGTGGTTGATCAATACTATCAGAAGCATTAATCTAAGAGGTTGTTATTCTTGAAATTTAACTCTTGATTATGTGTATGAATTTATTTGATGTATATATATTTTATTGTTGTTATTTCTATTGACTATTACACCATGACTTGCAAAGCTTTGGTGAGGTTATAAGAGGAAATATATTTGGCATGAGCCTCTTTTTATTTAATTTATTGTCTTTCTAGAGTTTTTCCCCATTTTCCCATTCAAATAGGGTTAGGTAGAATAGATAAGGAGCTAGCCTTGTAATTTCAATTTAACTTGTAGGTCATGTCTTACACCTACAATTCTTTACATTCTTGGTGAGACTACATGGTACATTTGACCCAAAAGGATATTTACACCATCAATAGTTTTTGGCATGCTCGATGGGACTCTTATCCGACAATTGATCAAATTTTGGTGAGATTTTAGTCTCTTTCTTCTTGAATATTTATACCATCATCTGGAAACTCCATCTAAGACAACTTAGAGGCCTATGAACCCTATAACTTCTACTAGGTTTGCAACTAGAGCTAATCTACATAATTTAGTACAACCCCTTGTCTTTGTTTCAAGGAGAAGGTTGCATCTAGTGTCTCAATCATATTCATAGACCTTGCAGGTAAATTCCCTTGTAGCTACTTAACCACCATTGAGGGTTTTCTTATATGGAATACCAATGGTCTTCTTATTCCCCCCATTCTTCCCATTACAAAGGGTGCTATCCCAAATGTTTCCCTCACTCTCTCACATACTTCATTTATGAATTTCAACCACTAACATAAAGCACTTGCATGACATTGTGAATCATTGCATGGTGCATAATGTTATGGAGGAAGGAATCACTCTAAGGCTTTGAGCTACATAATTTAAAGGAAATTCTCTTTATTGGAACTAATATATAGCTCCTCTTTTTATTTTTGATTTAAACTAGTTGGGTTAAGCCTTAATCAATAAATTCAAAGAGAAAGGAGATGCCACATTACTACTAGAACAACTCACAACTATAAAAAGCACTCCTATGGAGATGCTGGATGACTTCAACACAAATTTTAAAATACATGGAAAAGGATCCTACACGAGGTCAGATCCCCATTAGGTATGGCCTATATTTATTACCTAAAAGTAATAGGTTCTAAGATTATCATGATGGTTAAGTTAAAAGGAGGAAACACTCTCTTAGATGCCTATGTTATAGCTATTGCTATTGAAACTAATATGACTCAAATAAGAAGAATAGAAGCTAATCCGCCTATGCCCTTATTCCCAAACATACAACCTTCCTATCAACCTACTCCTAACACACAACCTTTGACCTACCAACTAGTTATATAATCCTATCCTAGCTCCAATACCTTAGCCAACCCTAGAGTGTTAGGATTAATGTAATATTAACCTTGCAAATCCTATGTACTAATGTCAAATCTTCAAAATTTTGGGAATGGATACTTGGATGCCCATGTAGATGGTTGAGAGATAGTATTATTTTATTAATTCTCCTTGTAACTTGAAATATTAGTTATAGTGGCATTAAGTGGGGAGCTTACTTATGATAGTGGTAGTTACAAAGTTATTTGATTTCATTTACACCACTTTCTTGATTCTAGGCACTAGGACAAAGAGTGAAGCATATATTTATTATTGGGTAGGTCCCTCATGCATAATGGAGCCTATTTGGACTGTCATTTGTGGGTAAGTGTGCCATTCATTGTGAGTGGTCAAAAATAATTGTATGAGTGGTACCATTTATGGTGCTTTAAATATTTGTCACATGGGAGCATTGGATTTTTTCCATCCATGGTTTTATGGTAGTTGGTTTTGGTGAATCCATGTGTGGTTTCATCTCTCCATCTCTCTATAAATTGGATGCAATAGATACATTTTTATGGGTCTTTTGCAAGTGAAGTAAGATTATGCTACCAAAATGCTATCAAATTTAAGGGAGAAGTTGGATGTATTATTGTAACACATTGTTATTGGATTAATAAAGGCTTATGCTCTCTTTGGTGGTGAATTTTTTCCCAAAACGGTTTCTCCATGTAAATTTTGGTGTTATGTGTTTATCATGTGTTTGCTAATTTAAACTTCCTCACATTAATCAAATGGTTAATCACATCATATTTAATCAGTATATTAGATTTGTTTAATAAGTGTATAAGTTTTTATTGTAATAGTTTATCATGTTTCCCAATACTTGGTATTAGAGCTTTGGTTCTATTTAGAAGGGGATGCCTTTCTTAGAAGTGTTGTGGTTTTCTTGGTTGTATTAGGAGTTTTTAACTTAGTAATTTTCTAGATATGTGGTTGGTTGAAACCATGGCTTCTAACTCTTGTTTAGAGATTGAAAAAATTAATGGCTTTGGGTATGAGCTATGGAAGCTAAAAATGGAGGTTCTCTTGGAAGAAAGGGATCAATGGAAAGTTGTTTCAAAGGAAGAAAAAATGAATTAAATGTTTGATGAATATTGGAAAAAGTTGGACAAGAAGGCATGGGGATCCATTTGATTGTGTCTTTCCAAATATGTCCTCTTGAATGTCTTAAAGGAGACCACAACATTTGCATTGTGGAAGAGGATAAATGATATTTATCAAACTAAAAGTCTAACTAATAAGTAACTCAAAATATATTTATATTCTTTAAAAATGAAGGTAGTTCTATTGTAGAACATTTGAATGCCTTTAATTTGATTTTGAGTTAGTTAGGTTTAGTAGATTTAAAATTGATGAGGAAGATAATTGTATCTTGTTGCTTTGCTCTTTACTTGAATATTGGGATAACTTAATTGTTTCTATCATTGGTAGTTCTATAGAGATGAAGATGGACTCCCTTATCATATTACCTATGTAGAATTCTAGATGCTCATTTGACCACATTTATTAAATTATTGAAATTCAAAATATAACATGATTTTAAATTTCAATTAATTAATGAACATGGTCAAATATTCATCCCAAATGTTGGATAGATGTTGCCCTCCGTTATTACTACATTTCTTAGTGAAGAGGTGATGTGAAAGTCCAATGATAAAGTTCTAAGGATTCCTTGCATGTTCAAGGAAGGCCCAAGGATAAAGGTGGGTCTAAAGGGGAATGAAAGAAATATAAATCCAAGTCAAAAGGATGGTCTAGAAACCCTTGGAAGAGAAAAGTGTTGGAACTATAGAAAAAGATCACATGTGAAGAAGGAATATAGAAATAATAATAAGAGCTTTGATGATTCCTCCATAGAGAAATCCTTTGATGATGGTGATAATAATGCATTGTTTACTTATGGTAATATTAATAGCAATGAATCTTAGCTAATTGATTTAGGTTACTCCTACCATATAAATCCTCACAAGGATTGGTTTACATCATACTCTATTTAGGCTTGATGTCTCTACATTTTTATAATTATGCCAATGTAACTAATAATTCTAAAAATGAATGTATATTTTGGCATTAAAGTTTGGGCCAAATTGGTGAAAAGGTCTTCAAACCCTGATTAATAAAAGGATAGTTGATGGTTTTCTTTTGTTTATTTTGATGAACATTTTGATTCCTATGAGTATTATGTGTTTAACAAGTAGAATAGAGCTTCCATTCCTATTGGAAGTAGTATAGAAAAGAGATTGGAAGAAGTTATTCATTTAGATGTGTTTAGTCTAGTGGATGTTCATTAAAAATGGGTAAATTTTGTTATTATGTTACATTTGTTGATGATTACTCTAGATACACCTAGGTTTATTTTATGCTTTCTAAAACTATAGTTTTCTCCAAAGTTTAAAATTTTAAGGCACTGGTAGATAAATAGTTAAATAAGAAAATAAGGTGTTGAGATCTGAAAATGTTGGTAAATATTACTCCAAGTAATTTGATGATTTATATAGACATGAAGGTATTATTTAGTAGAATACTACCCCTTATATGCCTCAACAGAATGGGGTTACAAAGAGAATAAATTGAACCTTAATGAAAAGAGCCAAAAGTTTGATGAGTGGTACATAGTTGGATTAGTGATTATGGGAAAAGGTTGTGAGTACACTTGATAAATCAATCTCCTTAATCAAATCTTGTAGAGAAAGCTCCTTATGGAGTGTGGAAAAGTAAGAAATCTTCTATTTCACATTTAAGGGCATCTGGCTATGAGAATTGTGTTCATTAGTTATGGTGAGACCATAGTAAGTTATAAGCTTTGGAATCCTCTAACCTTGAAATAATCTATTTTAAGGATGTCATTCTCAAGGAGCTTAGAGTATTTTCAAATTTTGTGTAGCTAAAGGAAAACCTAAGAAAATGAAATAATGCATATTTAGACTAAGGTTACTAAGTTTGACAACTAGGAAGATGCACATGTTGAAAAAATAGTGATGGATTAGAGAATGGAGATAAATAAGAGGATTTAGGTGAGAGTTTTGAGTAGGTAAAGCATCTAGAGGAACATTCAAAATATCTTAGGGAGAGGAGGAAATAACATGACACAAATTCAAGTGCACATAGTTCCAAGTGCCTGAATAGTCACAAGTCAATGCACTAATATCAGTTGAGAGTTGTGACATGTAAACAATGATAAACTGAGTAATCCCCTATCATTTCATATAGTCTTCTAATTCATCAAGCTCACTTGGTAGCTTTGAGAAGCACACCAAAGACATTAGTGCCAAGATAATAAAATGAATGGGCTATGAAGGCCAAGGGCTTAACAAACATAGCCAAGGAATTACCATCCCCCTCCAAATAGGGATGCTAATGCAAGCACTGTTCTAGGATACACCAATGGCTAGGTAAGGAGATAAAATTTTATACTCTTCACACCATAGTCTAGCACCAAAAAACATTTGTATCATGTGTTACATCTAGTAGTTGTAGATTGACAAGGATTCCACATGCACCCCAATAGTATGTACTACATCAACAAGTTCATGCTTATCAGTATCACCTCATGTAGAATGGTCCTCATGCAGGAATATAAACTTCTTAGTCACCTCCTTCACAATGATAGTGCCAACCACAACATGCATGTCATGATTCATAAGAACTCTTCATTTTTCAAATGCATAAAAAGTAAAGGTATCCTTAACAAAGGATCATAAAACACACCTTGGTTACATGTGACCAATACCTATAGATGGGATATATGGTTAGAGAGTGTTGGAACAAGCATCCATATGGTCAACATGAATAGAGAAACCATTTCCAATCCACTTGTTGTCTCTTAGGATTTCATGCAAAGGGAATACACACACACACACTGAAGAAACACTACAAGTGATCAATCTATCTAGGTTGGGAAGGGTCACCTATACTCTATGACTTACCTATAGGTGTCTTGAAATTAGGGTAGACAACTAAGATGGGGGGTGGGGGGTGAATCAGTTGTCACAAAACTTTTATCTTTTATTGTATTTAATCTTCTTTACCACTTATTAACAGATTAATTATATAACCATGAAGCATGAATCGACAACACATGAGAATAAACATAATCAACACACATAACACCAATATTTTTATGTGGAAACCCGGTTAAGGGAAAAACCATGGTGGGGGTTAACCCACAAGATTTATTCTCTATTAAAAGAATAGATAAATGGGAAGGCACTTGCCTTCAGGTGCACTGCCCAGAGCTCACTACTCAAAGGAGGCTCATTGCCTACAAGAATATTGACAATGTTAACACTGAAAGGTTGAACTAAGAAACGACATCTTTTTCTTGCAAGGTTCAGTTCCATTGAAGCGCACAACACCACTGCTCTTCCCCCACTCACTTCCTTGCTACATCCGCATCTTCGTTCACCTCACACAATTTCAACGACTTCACAACACTTATTTATACATGTCATTGACTTTGGAATGAACATTAAAGTCATCCAAACAATCATCTATCTGGAACATTCTCCATGATAGGCATTACAAGCAATTACAATCACAAGACTTAAAATGCTTCATGCAAACCATCACACTATCGGCCAAACATAGTTGGGACTTGAATCTTCCTCGAACAACATGCCACACTCCATATAACTCTTCTTAGATCATCCACAACATGCACCAAGCATCCAGTTAGCCAAGACTGGAAAGAACATAAGAACCTAAGGAGAAATCTTCAACCATGAGCTCAATCATTAATGCAAACCACCAACACAATAGGTACATGATCCAGAGACCACCACAAGCACAATGAAATCAACAAGAACAACCACACCACCTCAAATCACTAGAAACACTTGCATCTTCATCCAAGAGCTTAAGAACACTAATTATCATGACTATCACACTAGAAAGATTGCTTGCAGACCTCCAAATCATGAACCACTTGAGTTGAAGATACACACCAACATCCCAAACATACCTCTAGAACTGCAAACCATAATATTCCAATGCGGAGCAATTTGGACCAAACTTCTGTCACTGTTACCTCTAAACAACTACAAAACTTGATTCTACTTAGATGGCCATAACTTCATTAATCCTTCATGCAGACCTCTCAAATCTTGACTGGAGCAACTTTAGACTATCCTCTACACAACCCTTTGGTCCACAGACTCTGATCTTCATCTTCTTGGAAATGCTAAGCAATCTACTTTGCTGAACTACACTATCTTCACTATTTCTGACAAAGAGATATGTAACTCACTTGTTTCTTCCAGAGAGGCTAATTTTCTTAATATCCTCAACATACAAGTCTTCTAAACAAGTAATAGAATAAGATACAGTTGATAGCAATGGCAACAAAGATATGTTGACATTAATGACAACACCGATTAGGCACATATTTGCAACAATCTCCCCCTTTGTCATTGATGGCAACATATGATGTGAAAAGCTGATTCAACCATCAAGACAAGAACTTCTCCCCTTTTCTCTTATCACACCTACAATCACCTTCTTCACTAGTCCCCCTTTCACCAGCAACTACTCACTTCCATCCTAGTTTTTCACATGACTTCGCTCCCCCTTTGACATCAATGGCAAAGGGCACATATTTGCAATCATCTCTCACCCTTTTTGTTTCTTAGACAAGACCAAACTAAACTCAGAACATACTAACTACTCCCCATGAGTAGCATCCTCTTAACACCAATCTAGATCACAAGATGTGACTGTGAGTTCCACCGGACTGATGCACACTAGTGCACCTTAGTTCTGAATAGGAGGGGTAATTACCCCTAGCTTCCCTCTAAGATACTCAAAAGTGTCCTTAGGTAGAGGCTTAGTGAAGATATCTGCAATCTGATCCTTTGAAGGAACAAGCTCCAATCTGACTTCATTCTCATTTACCTTCTCGCTTAAAAAGTGAAACTTGATGGATGTGTGCTTTGTTTTTGAATGCAACACTGGATTCTTTGAGATGTTTATTGCACTTGAATTATCACAGAAGATTGTAACAGGCTCTTCAAACATAATTCTAATATCCTTCAACATTTGCTTCATCAACAAAACTTGAGTACAATTGCTTGCTATTGCTATATACTTTGCCTCTACAGTAGATAGAGATATTGCCTCCTTTTTTCTCAACCAAGAAACCAATCTCTTTCCCAAGAAAAAAGTACCACCACTAGTACTCTTCCTGTCATCCACATCTCCTACCCAATCAGCATCTGTACATGCATGAAAAGTGAAATTATCATCCTTAGGATACCATAAGCCACAATCAAATGTTCCCTTCAGATATCTAAAAATTCTTTTAACTTCTACAACATGAGATTCTCTAGGATCAGCTTGAAATCTAGCAACAAGGCCAACTGCATTCATAATATCAGGTTTGGTATGAGTTAAATAAAGTAGTCCTCTAATCATTGATCTATACCTTTTCTGGTGTACCTTAGGGGAATCATCATCTTTACTCAACTTGCATCCAGTTATCATAGGAGTACTTACTGGTTTTTAATCCTCCATTCCAAACTTTTTCAACAACTCTTTTACATACTTAGACTGAGATATGAAGATGCCCTTATTTGACTGAATGATTTGTAGATGCAAGAAAAAATTTATTTCACCAAGCATGGACATCTCAAATTCACTTTGCATCTGATCAACAAATTTTTTACACATGCTCTTATTTCCACCAAAGATGATATCATCAACAAATACCTCAACAATCAAGATGTGTTCATGATCAATTTTGAAATAAAGATTACTGTCAGCTGTGCCTTTGCTAAAACCTAACTTTAGCATATACTTATCTAATCTTGTATACCAGGCTCTTGGGGCTTGTTTAAGTCCATACAATGCTTTCCTCAACCTGCAGATCATATCTCCTTGCTTAGACAACTGGAATTCTTCCAGTTGCTCAATGTAGACTTCTTCCAAATCTCCATTTAGGAATGCTGACTTGACATCCATCTTATAAACTTTGAAATCTCTGTAAGCAGCAAAGGCAAGAAATAATCTGATTGCTTCGATTCTTGCCATCAGAACAAAAGTTTCTTCAAAATCAATTCCCTCTACCTGAGAATATCCTATGCACACCAATCTTGCTTTATTTCTCATTGTTGGATCTAGGGCATACAACTGAGAGGGGGGGGGTGAATCAGTTGTATAAAACTTCTTTTCATTCAAACACTTAACTCACTGTTGTTAGTTAGCAGCATATCAAATAATCATCTATGGAAGCATAATACATAAACACAAGAGCAGATAAGCATCAACACATTGAACACCAAGATTTTGACGTGGAAAACCCGGTTAAGGGAAAAACCACAGGGTGATTAACCCAAGAATTATTCTCTGTTAGAAGAATAAGGAAAAATAAATGGCACATGCCAATAAGGGCTCACTGCCCGAGCACACTGCTCACAAAGAGGCCCACTGCCTACAAGGAGACACACTGTCTACAAAGTGATGAAAATCACAGTCTTGAACTGGAGAATGACATCTCTACCATGTCCGGATCAGTTCCAATTAAGCCCAACAATCTCTGCTCTGCCTTTCGCACGTTTCTTCGCTATATCATGCTCATCCTCACACCACACACTGAAATGAATTCACAAATCATTATTTATACAAGACATCGACTTAGGAACAAGTATCTAAGTCGGCAAACAACCATAGGAGTATCCGCAAGATGAATAACACATCCGGTCGGCCATCACAAGAACATTCGCAGGATGAACAACTCATCCGGTCGGCTAAACAGAGCAATAACTTCATCCGGAAGAATAACTTCAATTCCGGGCTCTACCATCAATGCGGACCAACAACACAACCTAAACATGATCCAAGAACCTTCACAAGCCTGTCTGAATGTCCGGATACATCCGCACTTCCTCTGCTTACTGGGATCTCTTGTCTTCCTCATCCGGAACTTCAAGAACACAGTCTGTCGCCACTGTCATAATGCAAGAGGTACTTTCGGACCTCCAAATCACACACAAATCAGGATGACACATCACAAGGACATCTCAAACACTCCTTCCAATCCGTAGATTATGATAATACAATTCCGGACCTCACCGGACCTTTTTGTGATCCTCTGTCACCTCCGGATACTTGCCGGACCCGGTTCTATACCGGCAGCCACAACTCCTTCCGATCTTCATGCGGACCTCTGAAATCTTAACTGTAACATCTCAAGACTCATATCTACTAACCCTTTAATCCGCATCCTCCGGTTCTCAACCTATACAGTACATTTACCTTCTTCTCATCACTGTTCTTCACTGTTCCTGACTGAGGCTAATTTTCTTAATATCCTCAGCACAAAGCTCATCAAATCCTTCTTGTCAATGCAGTATGAGTATGTTGACATCAATGACAACACTGGCTCACCTCATACTTGCAACAATCTCCCCCTTTGTCATTGATGGCAACATATGATGTGAAAAACCATCAAGACAAGAACTTCTCTTTTCTGTCACAGCTCCCCCTATCAACAACAACTCTTCACATGTCTTCCTTTGCTGCTCCCCCTTTGATCATCAACCACTTGTTTTTCACATGTCTTCTCTCCCCCTTTGACATCAATGGCAAAGGGCTCATACTTGCAATTCTCATGCATCAGAATCATACCAGCTGCTCCCCCTTAGTTGCAGCTCCCCATTAGTCCGGATCACAAGATATGACTGTGATAGCCACCGGACTGATGCACATCAGTGCATCTTAGTTCATCACCGGAGGGGCCATGACCCCTAACTTCTCCCGGAGATATTCAAAAGAGTCCTTGGGAAGAGGTTTTGTAAAGATATCTGCAATCTGATCCTTGGAGGGAACATACTCCAATCTGACTTCTTCCTTGTTTACTTGTTCTCTCAAAAAGTGAAATTTGATAGATATGTGCTTAGTCTTAGAATGCAATACTGGATTCTTGGAAATATTAATTGCACTTGAATTATCACAGAAAATTGTGATAGGCTCCTCATATTCAACTTTGATGTCTCTTAGCATCTGCTTCATCCATAAGATTTGAGTGCAACTACCTGCTGCTGCAATGTATTCTGCTTCAGTTGTAGACAGAGATATTGCATCTTGTTTCTTGCTTAGCCAAGAAACCAATCTCTTCCCCAAAAAGAATGCTCCACCACTAGTGCTCTTCCGGTCATCCACATCTCCTGCCCAATCTGCATCTGTGTAAGCATGAAGAGAGAAATCCGGACCTCTAGGATACCATAGACCATACTCAACTGTCCCTTTCAAGTATCTAAAAATTCTTTTGATTGCCATAACATGAGATTCTCTAGGATCAGCCTGGAATCTTGCCACAAGACCAACAGCTTGCATTATATCTGGTCTAGTTTGAGTGAGATACAACAATCCACCAATCATTGATCTATACTTTGTCTGATCTGCCTTTGGAGAATCATCATCTTTGCTTAACTTACATCCGGTTGCCATAGGAGTGTTCATAGGCTTTGAGTCTTCCATACCAAATTTCTTTAACAATTCTTTCGCATATTTGGTCTGAGAAATGAAGATCCCTTCTTTTGTTTGAGTAATTTGCAGACCCAAGAAGAAATTCATTTCACCAAGCATAGACATTTCAAACTCACTTTTCATCTGATTTGCAAAAGTTTTACACATACTATCTCTTCCTCCAAAAATGATATCATCCACAAACACTTCAACAATCAGAATGTTCTCATGATCAATTTTGAAATATAAGTTGCTGTCAGCAGTACCTTTGTTGAATCCAATCTGCACAAGATGCTTATCCAACCTTTCATACCATGCTCTTGGGGCTTGCTTCAATCCATACAAAGCTTTTTTCAACTTGCAAACCATATCATTATTATCAGACAATTGAAATCCATCCGGTTGTTCAATGTAGACTTCTTCTTCCAGATCACCATTTAGGAAGGTAGACTTGACATCCATCTGATATACCTTGAAGTCTTTGAAGGCAGCAAATGCAAGAAGTAATCTGACTGCTTCAATTCTTGCTACCGGAGCAAAAGTCTCTTCAAAGTCAATTCCTTCTATTTGAGAGTAGCCTTTGCAGACCAATCTAGCTTTGTTTCTGATTACTTCACCAGCTTCATTTAGTTTGTTCCAGAAGACCCACTTGGTTCCAATTACATTCCTGTCTCTAGGTCTGGGAACAAGATCCCAAGTATGATTTTTCTCAATTTGCATCAGTTCATCTTCCATTGCTTTGGTCCAGTTTTCATCATTGCAGGCTTCATTTATTGTTTTAGGTTCAATCTTTGAAATCAGACAACATTCATTCTGATCTTGAGCAATATTCCTTCTAGTTTGTACACCTTTGCTTCTGTCACCTATGATCTGATCTTCAGAGTGATTCAGTCTTACATACCTAGGAATTTTGGGAGTATCCAGCACTGCTGTTTCTTGATCAGCCTCATTCAAATCTAACTCTTCTTCCTGATTTACCGGATCAGGCTGACTCTGTCTCACCGGAGAGGATTGAGGTCCTTGAACACTGTCTTGGTCATCTTCATCAAACTCATAAAATCTTGAAGGCTTCTCAATTCCTTCATCAACCTTCACATTGGTGCTTTCTATCATCTTCCTCAATCTCTTATTGTAACACCGGTATGCTTTGCTTTGAGTGGAGTAGCCCAAGAAAATTCCTTCATCACTTCTAGCATCAAACTTTCCTAGATCTTCATCTCTTTTAATATAACACTTGCTACCAAATACTCTGAAATATTTCACAGTAGGAGTGATGCCAAACCAGAGTTCATAGGGGGTCTTACCGGTGTTGTTTCTGATTTGAACTCGATTGAGAGTGTAGACTGCAGTGCTGATAGCTTCTTTCCAAAACATTTGAGGAACATTTGCTTCCAACATCATTGTCCTAGCAGCTTCCTGGATAGTCCGGTTCTTTCTCTCAACTACTCCATTCTGCTGTGGAGTCTTAGGAGCAGACAACTGTCTCCTTATACCCTGTTTCTCACAAAAGTCAATGAATTCACCAGATGTAAATTCTCCACCTCTATCAGACCTTAGACACTTTAGTTTCAATCCGGTTTGATTCTCCACCATAGCTTTGAAGATTTTGAACTTCTCAAAAGCTTCTGATTTTTCTTTTAGAAAGGTGACCCACATCATCCGGGAATGATCATCAATTAATAACATGAAATATCTATCACCTTGCAGACTCTTGATTCTTGTCGGACCACATAGATCAGTATGTACTAATTCCAATAATCCGGTAGAAGACTGATCTTTGCTTTTAAAAGAGACTCTGCTTTGTTTGCCTAACTGACATTCTTTACACACACTATTTGTAGGTTTTATCAATTTTGGAAGATCTCTCACAGCCTGAGTATTGCTTATTTTGATAATGTTATCAAAATTTACATGACACATTCTTCTATGCCATAACCAACTCTGATCAATTTGAACAAATAAACAACTTTTATTTGAACCAACCAGATGAAAGATGTTACCTCTTGTCTGAGTACCGGATGCAATTTCAGTTCCGGAGCTTGTAAAGATTCTGCATTTTCCATTCTTGAACCGGAGATCATAGCCTTTGTCCACTAACTGACCAACACTGAGAAGATTGTGCTTCAATCCTTCAACATACAGTACATTTCCTGTTTTGCTCTTACCATCAAAGGAAATAGTTCCCCTACCTCTGATTCTGCCAGCAGAATTGTCACCAAACTTTACCATTCCTCCTTCATATCTTTCCAAGTCTAAGAACTTATTCTTGTCACCAGTCATATGGTGAGAACATCCACTGTCAATAACCCAATCATCCTTTTCTTCCACTTGAGCAGCCAAGGCTTTTTCAACAACTTTGTGATTGACAGATTCAGAGAGCAAGGAATCTTCTTCCTTGATGGCTATAAACACCCACTCATTTCTGGATTTGCCTCCTGGTTCTGATTCATCATCTGTTACTCCTTCATTGTCATCTTCTTCATGAACATAATAGCAATTCTTTTGAAACCTTTGTCTGTGAGTATTAGATCTTGCAGATCTCTCCGGACATCTTGAGGCAAAATGACCAATCTTATTGCAGTTGAAACACTTAAAGGGTAGTTTTCCTTCATACTTACCGGATCCTCTTGGCAGTCTTTTTGCAATGAGGGCTTCAAGTTGAGCTGTTTCTGCTTCTTCTTCTTCCATGTCTCTTCTTGCTTGATCATACCATGACATTTTCCTTGATGAGTTTTCACCCGGATCAAATCTCTGTTTGCCTTTCACATAGGCACTGGCTTTGAAAGCAGATTCAGTCTTGGGAGGATCATCTCCAAACTCGGTCATTTCAAATGCAGCTAGTTTGCCAGCCAGTTGTTCTCTTGTGACAGTTGTGTGGGCTCTGAATTCATCAATGGCAGCAACTTTGATTTTGTAGGCAGCAGGAAGGGATCTTAGGATTTTGCAGACAATCTCATTTTCATCTAAAGTTCCACCAGCATTTCTGATTCCACATACCAGCTCATTTACTCTTGGCATAAAGGTAGTGATGTTTTCATCATCTCTCATTTTCAATCTTTCAAATTTCCCTTTCAGACTTTGCAATCTTGCACTTTTGACAAACTCATCTCCTTCATACAGAAGTTCCAGTTTAGTTAGGATCTCATATGCAGTGGGTAGGTCAATGACATTCGAGAGATCTGAGTCATTCAATGCGCTTAGAAGAGCTTCCTTGGTCCGCAGATTGTTTTCAGCTTCTGTGATTTCATTCAGAGTAGTCGGACCACCTTGTGGAGGTACATATGGTTTTGAAATCATACCCAGGTATGCTTTTCCCATGCATTCCAAGTGACACTTCATGCGACCTTTCCAGAGAGTGAAGTTGGTTCCATCGAACTTCGGACTATCCTTCTTGTATGACGACATCCTGGATCTCCTCAAGCGGTTAAGCTCTTGTCAGAGGAACTTGGCTCTGATACCAATTGTTGGATCTAGGGCATACAACTGAGAGGGGGGGGGTGAATCAGTTGTATAAAACTTCTTTTCATTCAAACACTTAACTCACTGTTGTTAGTTAGCAGCATATCAAATAATCATCTATGGAAGCATAATACATAAACACAAGAGCAGATAAGCATCAACACATTGAACACCAAGATTTTGACGTGGAAAACCCGGTTAAGGGAAAAACCACGGGGTGATTAACCCAAGAATTATTCTCTGTTAGAAGAATAAGGAAAAATAAATGGCACATGCCAATAAGGGCTCACTGCCCGAGCACACTGCTCACAAAGAGGCCCACTGCCTACAAGGAGACACACTGTCTACAAAGTGATGAAAATCACAGTCTTGAATTGGAGAATGACATCTCTACCATGTCCGGATCAGTTCCAATTAAGCCCAACAATCTCTGCTCTGCCTTTCGCACGTTTCTTCGCTATATCATGCTCATCCTCACACCACACACTGAAATGAATTCACAAATCATTATTTATACAAGACATCGACTTAGGAACAAGCATCTAAGTCGGCAAACAACCATAGGAGTATCCGCAAGATGAATAACACATCCGGTCGGCCATCACAAGAACATTCGCAGGATGAACAACTCATCCGGTCGGCTAAACAGAGCAATAACTTCATCCGGAAGAATAACTTCAATTCCGGGCTCTACCATCAATGCGGACCAACAACACAACCTAAACATGATCCAAGAACCTTCACAAGCCTGTCTGAATGTCCGGATACATCCGCACTTCCTCTGCTTACTGGGATCTCTTGTCTTCCTCATCCGGAACTTCAAGAACACAGTCTGTCGCCACTGTCATAATGCAAGAGGTACTTCCGGACCTCCAAATCACACACAAATCAGGATGACACATCACAAGGACATCTCAAACACTCCTTCCAATCCGCAGATTATGATAATACAATTCTGGACCTCACCGGACCTTTTTGTGATCCTCTGTCACCTCCGGATACTTGCCGGACCCGGTTCTATACCGGCAGCCACAACTCCTTTCGATCTTCATGCGGACCTCTGAAATCTTAACTGTAACATCTCAAGACTCATATCTACTAACCCTTTAATCCGCATCCTCCGGTTCTCAACCTATACAGTACATTTACCTTCTTCTCATCACTGTTCTTCACTGTTCCTGACTGAGGCTAATTTTCTTAATATCCTCAGCACAAAGCTCATCAAATCCTTCTTGTCAATGCAGTATGAGTATGTTGACATCAATGACAACACTGGCTCACCTCATACTTGCAACACTCATAACTTCACCATTTTCATTCAATTTATTCCAGAAGACCCACTTAGTTCCAATTACATTTTTATTTTTAGGTCTAGGAACAAGATCCCAAGTATGATTCTTTTCAATTTGCATTAATTCTTCTTCTATTGATTTTACCCAACTTTCATCATTACAAGCTTCATTCACTGATTTTAGTTCAATTTTTGAAATCAAACAATACTCTTCTTGTTCTTCAACAATTTTTCTTCTAGTTTGAACACCTTTATTTCTATCTCCTATAATCTGATCTTTAGAATGATTCAACCTCACATACCTGGGAGTTTTGGGATTTTATTAAACTTCTGATTCTTGAACTTGTTCCTCAACATTTGCACTAGCTTCTTGAATCATTGGATTCTCCAGAGCAATCTAAATCTAAGTTTGAGGACTTTCATTTTGATCATCTGATTCATATCCACAAGAGTTGGAAGGTCTCTCATTGCTTTCATCAACCTTGACATTAGCACTTTCAACAATCCTTTTCAATCTCTTGTTAAAGCACTGGTATGCCTTGCTTTGGTTTGAATAACATAGAAATATTCCTTCATCACATCTTGCATCAAACTTGCCTAGATCTTCATCTCTTTTGATATAGCATTTACTACCAAAAACTCTAAAGTATTTCACAGTAGGAGCATTACCAAACCACAATTCATAAGGAGTTTTACCAGTATTACCTTTGATCTGCACTCGGTTAAGAGTGTAGACAACAATACTCACAACCTCTCCAATAGACGTGGAACATTTTCTTCCATCAACATAGTTCTAGCAGCTTCTTGAATAGTCCGGTTCTTTCTTTCCACAACTGCATTCTGCTAAGGAGTCCTAGGAGTAGATAATAGTCTTCTTATTCTATGCTTTTCATAGAATGCATTAAACTCACGGGAGGTAAACTCTCCACCTCCGTCAGATCTCAGACACTTTATCTCCACACTAATCTCATTCTCCACCCTAGCCTTGAACACCTTGAATATGTCAAGAGCGTCTGATTTTCCTCTCAAGAAAGTGAACCACATCATCTGGGAGTAATCATCAATTAGCAACATAAAGTATATGTCTCCTTGTAAACTCCTAACTATGGCAGGACCACACAAATCAGTGTGAACAAGTTCCAACAATCCACTTGAAAACTGTTCTTTACTTTTGAATGTAGTTCTATTTTGTTTTCCCAATTGACATTCCTTACACATGTTATTAGCAGGTTTTACAAGCTTTGGAAGATCTCTCACAGCCTGAGTAGTACTTATCTTGACAATATTATCAAAGTTTACATGACACATTCTCCTATGCCATAACCAACTCTGATTAATCAAACAACTTTTACCAGTACCACTTAAATGAAAGATATTACCTCTAGTCTATGTACTAGATGTAATCTTAGTTTTGGAACTTTCCAAGATTCTGCATTTTCCATCCTTGAATCAAAGATCATACCCTTTATTAACCAACTATCCAACATTGAGAAGATTATGCTTCAACCCTTCTACATACAAAACATCATTAGTGTTATTCTTACCATCAAGAGAGATGGATCCTCTACCACGGATTCTACCAGCTGAATTATCTCCAAACTTCACAATTCCACCTTCATACCTTTCCATACTTACAAACTTACTCTTATCACCTACCATATGATGAGAACATCCACTGTCAATCACCCATTCATCCTTTTCTTCAACCTGAGCAGCCAAGGCACTTTCCACATTCACATAGCTAGCAGATTTAGTAGGCACCAGATCTTCTTCTTTGATAGCAATGAACACCCATTCATTTCCAGAGGTACTTCCCTTATCAGATTCATCATCTGTAACTCCTTCATCAACAACTTCTTAGGCATAATAGCATTTCTTCTGAATCCTAGGTTTGTTAGGGTTTGGCTTTGAAACCCTCTCCGAACATCTTGAAGCAAAATGACCAATCTTATTGCAAGAAAAACATTTGAAAGGCAACTTTCCTTCATACTTACTAGATCCTCTTGGTAATCGTTTGGCAAAATGGGCTTCAAGTTCTTCAAGCTTTATTTCATCTTCTTCAAGTTCCTTCCTTGCCTTCTCATATCTAGTTAATCTTCTTGAAGCACTTTCACCTGGATCAAATCTTTGCTTCCTAAAACACTGGCCTTAAAAGAAGATTCTGATTTAGGAAGAGAATCACCAAACTCACTCATTTCAAATGCTAAAAGCTTGCAAACCAATTGATCCCTTGTAATAGTTATCACAGTCTTGATCTCCTCAATAGAAGCAACTTTATATTTGTATGAAGTAGTTAAGGATCTGAGTACTTTGGCAACAGTCTCTAATTCTTCTAGTATTGCACCAGCACTCTTGATACTGCTCACAAGTTCATTCACCTTTTGCATATAGGAAGTGATGTTTTCATCTTCACTCATCCTCAAACATTCGTATCTAACCTTCAGGCTCTGTAACTTGGCACATTTGACATATTCATCACATTCATATAGAGTTTCCAACTTCTTCCAAATTTCATGAGAAGTTTTCAATTCCAGGACATTTGTCATTTTTGTATCAGTCAGGGCACTCAACAATGCTTCTTTAGCTCGAATGTTGTATTCAGCTTCCTTGAGTTCCTTTGGAGTTGAAGGGCCTTTCTCTGGAGGCTTATACACATCCTTAGTTATCAACCAATAAGGATCACCCATGTATTGCAAATGACACTCCATTTGATTCTTCCAAAGAGATTAATTTGTTCCATCAAATCTCATACTGTCCTTCTTGTATGTCAACATCCTAGATCTCCTCAAGTGGTCAAGCTTCTTTTAGAGGAACCATCTCTAATACCAATTATTGAAATTAGGGTAGACAACTGAGAGGGGGGTGAATCAGTTGTCACAAAGCTTTTATCTTTTGTTGTATTTAATATTCTTTACCACTTATTAATAGATTAATGATATAACCATGAAAGCATGAATCAACAACACATGAGTAGAAACATAATCAACACGCATAACACCGGGATTTTTACGTGGAAACCTAGTTAAGGGAAAAACCATGGTGGGGGTTAACCCACAAGATTTATTCTCTATTAAAAGAATAGATAAATGGGAAGGCACTTGCCTTCGAGTGCATTGACTAGAGCTCACTACTCAAAGGAGGCTCACTACCTACAAGAATACTCACAATGTTAACACTGAAAGGTTGAACTAAGAAACGACATCTTTTTCATGCAAGGTTTAGTTCCATTGAAGCACACAACACCTCTATTCTGCCCCCACTCACTTCCTCGCTACATCTACATCTTCACTCACCTCACATAATTTCCATGACTTCACAACACTTATTTATACATGTCATCGACTTTGGAATGAACATCAAAGTCGGCCAAACATGTAGGAGTTAAGGACAACACTGAGAGGGGGGGGTGAATCAGTGTTGTGTGAATTTTCTAATCTTTTTATAAACTTTAACTTTCAAAGCACAAAAAGAAAGATACCATTGATTTGTCAAACACATATGCACATAACTTTGTCAAACACATATGCACATAACTAAGAATGAAAACAAAAACTCATGAGTAAAACATACAACCATAGAGAGATAATCAATATGAATCAAGACACAAGAATTGCATGAGTGGAAAACCCTCCAGGGGTAGAAAAACCACTCCAGAACTGCCTCACTGGCTACAATATGTGTCTCACTGACAAATGTTAAGGTCTCACTGACCTGCAAGCCTCACTGCCATACTGTTTAGAAGCACCAGCTTCAAGGAGCACCAACCCCTACTACAGAACAAACTGAAAACAAGAATTCAGAGGGTTTCTCTGTTTCAATACAAAACATTTCTTCTCTCTCATGTGTCTGTCAAATGTCCATTCTATTCAAAATCAATCCTACATCTGGATATACTCAACAACTCTTTATTAATCCATCTGCCAAGCCAATATATACAAGATGATATTCTTGCATTTCCAAATATGGTCTCTTCAAATTCTCTGTCCTACAAATCTATTTTAGTGAGCATAAAACCTCTCATATTCTGAAAAACAAATTCAATGATTTTCAATATCTTATTTTTGCCCTTATATCTGTAAATTTCTTCCATTTAATGCACCCATTCAATTCCCTGTCGAAATCTCTATTTTTCAAAATATATCTTCAAAAACACTTCATATTTTCTCTGCACTTCAAAGACTCTTGCAATTTCTTCTTCATATATTACAATAATAATATCTTTTAGAATTAAATCAGATTGATATGAAATAATTTATTTCATCTTCAAATTTCCTTTTTCTCTGATCCATTCATCTTCACCTGCAAAAACCATTTTCCTGCAAGAATATAAATCTTCATATTTATCTGTGCATATTTTAATTCAAAGACTTTTCAATTTCCCTCTGCAAATAAAAAATCTTTGAGAACTTTCATCTTCTCAAACCCTTCATCTTCTCCTTCACATTTTTCATTTTCTTTTCAACAAGACTTCAAAAATCATTTTGCCTTGTATAAAGTCTTCATAAAAAAATCTCTGTCAAAACTTTATGTTCATCTGCAAATAACCTTTGATTTTCTATAATAAAAAAATTTCAATGAAATATTGTCAATCTTCCTCAATCTACACATAAAAAGCTTCACAAAAAAAAATACTTCAAATCCTGGAAAAAACGTTCATCAAAAATATTCATTAAATGACCCTTCTCTGCAAATATCTTCAAAAATAAACCAATCTGCCTTTTTATCTTCTCTGCAATTTTATTTCAAAAAATCTTCAATCTACAAAATAAAATATCTTCAAGAAAAAACTTCCATACTTCTCTTCATTTTCTTCTTCCAAAAAAACCATCTGCAAAATAGAAATATTCTCCACAAAAAAAAACTTTTAACCTTCTCATCAAAATAAGAAATATCTCTCAAAATAACTTCCCTTCTTTAAAAAAAAAAAAAACTTCTCCTTAATATTCTTCTTGCCATGAAGGAGAGTTTAAAAAATAGAAAGAAGAAAAAAATCTTCATAAAAACTCCCACAAAAATCTCCTTAAAATAGCTTTAAAAATCTCCTTAAAAGTAGCTTTGTAACTTCAGATTTTTATTTATGTCATAAAATATGGCATTTAAAGGGGATCAACAAAATAGGATAAAAATCAAACTTTATATATTTAAATATTCAATGCTTTTGCTCCCCACTTTTTAAGCATATAACGTCCACTTTATTTAAATAAAGCAATTTGAGCTCTCCTTCCAATTTGCTCCCATTAAATATTGATCTTCAAATATATTTGGATGCTTTTTAATAAATGGAGCTCCCATTAAATAAGGTTCTTCATTAAACAAAGTCCTTTGAATGAATATTTTAAAACATGCCTTTGCTCACCATCATTTAAACATGGCATGAGATATTCGTGCCCATTTAAACAAGTTAGCATTTCCTGACTTAGCCATGAAGCAACATATCAACCTGAAGTATATGAACAACTCCTATCAATACCAACACCTTTTTGACATCAATGACAATCTACTTTCATCAAAACAATCATCTATTTGGAACATTCTCCATGATAGGCATTACAAGCAATTACAATCACAAGACTTAAAATGCTTCATGTGAACCATCGCACTGTCATCCAAACATAGCTGGGACTTGAATCTTCCTCAAACAACATGCTACACTCCATATAACTCTTTTTAGATCATCTGCAACACACACCAAGCATCCGGTTAGCCAAGATTGGAAAGAACATCAGCACCCAAGGAGAAATCTTCAACCATGAGCTCAATCCTTAATGTGGACCACCAACACAATAGGTACATGAGCTAGAGACCACCACAAGCACAATAAAATCAACAAGAACAACCGCACCACCTCAAATCACCAGAAACACTCGCATCTTCATCCGGGAATGTAAGAAAACCAACTGTCATGATTGTCACACTAGAAAGATTTCTTGCGGACCTCCAAACCATGAACCACTTAAGTTGAGGATACACACCAACATCCCAAACATACCTCTAGAACCACAAACCATAATATTCCAATGTAGAGCAATTCGGACCAAACTTTTGTCACTCTGTTACCTTTGAACAACTACAAAACCTGGTTCTACTTAGATGGCCATAACTTCATTAATCATTCATGCGGACCTCTCAAATCTTGACTGGAGCAACTTCAGACTATCCTCTACACAACCCTTTGGTCCGCAGACTCTAATCTTTGTCTTACTGGAAATGTTGAGCAATCTACTTTGTTGAACTGCACTGTCTTCACTATTTTTGACAAAGAGATATGTAACTCACTTGTTTCTTCTAGAGAGGCTAATTTTCTCAATATCCTCAACATACAAGTCTTCTAAACAAGTAATAGAATAAGATACAGTTGACAACAATGGCAACAAAGATATGTTGACATCAATGACAACACCGATTAGGCACATATTTGCAATAAGGTGAACATCCACTCATGTTAGTAACACATTGGATACAAACACATCTATTCACACTCTAACAATAAAATAAATAATTCTCACCTCTATGTCTTTGTGCTTGTAGCTAGTTATGTTTGTGTTTGTATTAGAAGCTTCACAATTCTTGTCAGAATTGGAGCAAATATATTTCTTCAAATTTAATCTTTGATGGTTGAGCTATTGGTACTCAACACTAGACTCACACCATGTTGATAACAACATCTAGATGTACTACTATAATTGGTTCACCCTAGACTTGAGATCATGGAATTCTAACTAGCCTACTGTAGAATTAGTGTCATAACAACACTAATAACATCCTTTAAACTTATTGTTTTCTTAGCATGTGTATCTTTATGCAATGCACCCTCATGTGCAGGAAGTGTTTACACATTCCTTGAAGAGGCAACATGGGTATGCATACACCCTTTCCTTTTTTGCATAAGAGTATAGGGATATCATGTACATCCCTCAACATTCACAAGCATCCACAAGAGTGGCATTGATTTAATAACAATGATATTAGCACACATAGGAACTCAAGGATTCACTACAAATGGAAACATTTATTCATCAAGAAAGGGCTAGTAATTAGACCCTAGTTACACATAAGCTTCTTTCAATAGTTCTTGGTAAGAGATAGACTCTCTTGTGTACTAACTGATTCACCCTAAATTAGTAAATAAGCACATTTACATCTATGCATCATTGTGATTCTTAGGTTAACTTATTCCATCTAACTAGATCATCCCTTATTAGTGAATTTATAGTTGGTCATGCCCTATTCTACATCATTATCTTTTGGCACTTAAGAACACAATAGGGACCATCCCTCCTTAAGAAAGGGCATATGAATTAAGCACAAATATGTGCACTAGTTCATTATTTCATTAGCTTTAGATAGCTCCATCAATGCATAATAGAACACAATGGGGACCATCATTCCTTAAGAAAGGGCATATAATTTAAGCATAAACCTTACACATCAATTCATAAGCAACACTACTTTATATTCATCTTTTGCTCATCCACTTTCATGCTAGCATTGAACCAATATGTCTTGTATATAAATGCATATCTAATAGTTTCACTTTTCACGTAATCACACAAGCATCAACCTTAATATTTTGTGTATAGATGCACAACATTAAGAGTCCATTGCACACAAGCTTCAATAGCCTTGCCAAGCTCCTTCAACATAATTATTTGTGTATGCTTTATACACCTCTATATTGTATACCACCACACATGATTTTCACATGCTATACCTTCTACAACTTAGAATTGGACCATATGTACACAAGACATGGAACCAAATCATCCACATAAAACACCATCATATGGATGTAACACTTGGCAAGCTCAACGCCACAAGTAATGGCTCCATATAGGCTTGACACTTGGCACCACACACATCTAGCACATGGTAGTGTCCTCTACCACATGCATCCACACTATATAGGTTTGACACTTGGCAATGTCCTACCTACAAGCCATGTGACCATACATGTTGGACACATGTTAGCATATACATGGTTCTCATATGTCAATTGACACCTAGAAATACTAGAACTATACACCTTGTATAGGAGGACCATTAGAGCAATGAAACTTGGCATTCCAATAACCTAATCCAATGAGTCAAACACTCCAAACTGACATCAATATATCAACATTCTATGCATAGTTAATATAGTTGATTGCATAGTCTAGGAAAATTAGGAAATATGTGTCACTCCTTTTCTATAACTTATATACTTATTTATTTATCCCTATCCTACCACTAAATAGAAGTAGCATTCTACTAATCTCATGGTTTATGAATGTGTTATAGTTTTTTGCATCTTGTTTTACAAGTTCCATTACACATTTTATAATTCATTATACTATTTAGATGATTCTAATAACTTAGATAGGTCATGTTTTGCCATCCACGTGTCTTCTGGGCTTGACTCAAATCATTTTTCCACTCACACAAATCACTAACACGTACTAGTCATCCTTAGAATTTTTCCTACATTTCTTTTACATCAACCACAATTCATAACCAACACTTAGGGGATTCGTATATTCCCATTTTGTTAAATACTTGGAGGATAAAATATGTAATCACAAGGGATTGACTAGGCAATTTCCAAAATAGAAATTATAATTTTTTGTACCCTTTGAAACTTTTGCCAACACTATCTCTTTTCAAGTTGTTCAATTGTGTAGTCTTCAAGCATTGCAAAAGTCATAGAATTTAGGTGAGCAATATCCAAAAGTTTTAGATACATATAATGTAGGGTCACTATCTTCTATTAGAGGTCAAGAGTGTACCCAAAAGATTAGGAGCATGACCTTCAAGGTCACTAACACAACTTTTAGGTTGGAACCATCTGATACATTACCCATATTCTAGGGACTATTCCGAAGAATACCACAACTTCTTCTATTCATTTACCTTCAACAAAATCTAAATCAAACATGTTCGCTAACCTTTTTACCATTTCATTACCATAATAATTCAATTCCTAGCTCTTGCATTATTATAATTAACATAGATCAGTTTTAGTTACCATTTTAATGCTTTATTGTTATCAAGAAGGGTATTTTATTTAGTTAAGTACATTGAACACATATGTAGTAAAAATACACAATCTTAAAAAAATATGGTAATCTATTTTTATTCATAGACTAGTGCATAATAAGTATGTATGAAGAACTAAATAACCACCTAGGAATATTCTTGATTTCATTTAGATGACTAGAAACTACACCCTCTAGGTATATAAATCAAGTCAACCTCTTAATGACTCTAGTTCTAGATGTGGTAGGTCAAAATCTAGATCCCCACTAGGAGAACACTCAATTCCTATCACTCAACTTTATAGTCAGCTCCTTCCCTTGGATAATTGGTACCTATTCCTCCAAGTGATGAGGATGCTATTATCCTATCTATTCAATGAAATGCAACATATTTTCCTACAATGCGAGGAGTATGCCCATCGCTTCCTAAAAGTACCAAGTAAGAAATGCATCCTCATCCTACCATTTTAAAGTTTTATTCCTTCAAGAAGTAAAATTAAGTGGTTTGCAACTAGAAATGGCCCTTCAAACCATATGGAAAGAATATTTATTTATCCATTCTAATCATCAAAATGGGAGTGGAGGGGTTATCTTAGGCCTTACCAAATTGGATGAGAAAAAAGAAAGACATAAATTTATTCTTCTAATATCCCCCTCACAAACATAAAAGTATGAAAATGTATTTTCTCCTATACAAGGATAACCAAATTCTTATTAACCTTGCTTCCATTATGTAGAACTTCTATGAGAATTACTAATAGTTATTTATAAAAAATATAGGATCTATCCCCTTCTAAGAAAAAAAATTATTTAGCAATTAGTAACTATATTCCTACCAAAATTTATGGAGACTATCAAAGACATCTTGTTTGATTATTCTATATTGAAGATTTTTATTTAGCCATTGAGGTTATGGCCAATGAGAAGAGCTCTAGTGTTGTTAAGGGGATGGTTCAATGGTTAAGTCAGTAGGTTGTAGTGGCAGCCACCAGGGTTCAAACCCCCACTAGGCCAAAGAACTCACAGGCTTTGTGCCTTCGTTGGGCTAACATTCTCGTAGGATTTACACCTTCACTCAGATATTATGCTCGTAGGTTGTGGGCCTTCGCTAGGTTGAAGAGCTCACGAGTTTGAACCTCCACATTAATGCAGGTGTTCATGCCAGGTATTAATTCAAGGGGATGAGGTCCCCCATGTTGTGGTCTCACCGGTTCAAATCTCTGGTCAAAAGTGATTCATCTAACCTGGAATGGCTAGGCTAAAAAATTCCCCCATTCACAAATAAAAAAAATGAGAAGATCTCTAGTATGGATGGTTTCCCAACAAAGTTTTTCAAAACTATTTGTTGATGATTACAATATACAGCCTTCTAGCCCTCCTTCTAGCACCAAAAAACTGTTGATGATTACAATATACAGCCTTCTAGCCCTCCTTCTAGCGCCAGAAAAACTGTTGATGATTACAATATACAGCCTTCTAGCCCTCCTTCTAGCGCCAAAAAACTGTTGATGATTACAATATACAGCCTTCTAGCCCTCCTTCTAGCGCCAGAAAACTGTTGATGACTGTTTTGATGCAATCATAACAATAAGTTTAAATTCACATATCATGAACTGAAACTATACTTGAAAGATAAGAAGGAATCATTTAAGATTCAACTAATCCCAAGTCTACAATGGTTCGGTTGGTCAAGTTCAGTTGGTCAATGTGAAGCTGTAATGTTCAAGGGGCCTTACGTAGTTTAGGTTTGTTTTGTGGTTTACTGGCCTAAGAATATGCAAAAAGGTCATAGATTTCAACAAGTATTCTGTTCATTTGCATAAAAGTGATATTGTGCTGCAAGTTTCAGAGGGTTTTCTTGGATTTTTTTGCAGCTTTCTTCTTTATCTGTTTATGAAAACTGTCTACTTATAGCTCTGTTATACATGCTTCTTCAAATTTGAGACAATTTCCTTTGGATTTCTACGTTTTCAGCTAAATATTTCAGATGGGTTGGGAAAAGTTAGAAAGATCTACTCTATACCTCATTTAATCTACCGAAGGATCTAATTGTTTCTGTTATGCACTATGTAAATACCACAGTAATTTGATCAAATCCACAGTAAAAACCCTAAATGTAAGTTCTGAGCATTTTCACAAACATACATTTAAAATTGCAAGCTCTCAAAGAAGATATTTCAAAATACAAAGAAGGGCAGGAGAACACTCAGAAGATAGATGCAGAACTCTAGATTCTATTGTATTAGAAATGAATAGTCATACATGATTTACAATGTAGGAATGACTCTTAGTTTCATTGATCATACTACAGAGAACTTACAAGCTTTACAGATACAGTAAGGCAGCCAGACATTCCACGCGCACCTTACTGCAGACAAACAGGCGACCTCCTTCTTCTACTTCTAAACTATGCTAAGCTAACTTGCTGTGTTTTCCTAGAATCCCTGTTGTAGCCCCTGTTGTAGCCCCTGTTGTAAAGTATTACAGTGTAGAGAGGCACAATATATAACATTCTGATTGTCCTCACTACAGCAAAAACCTAACTGAACCCCTGGTTCAAACCCTTGGTTACAGCAATAAATGCAGGTGAACCAGCTCTCAAAAAATATCTCTGAGCAGTGTCAAATCTGGGCGAAATATTGCCCCTTCTGAGAAGTTCCGGCAGCTGGGTAATAACTTTTGTTTGTCTGTTGTAGTAATGCCTCCAGCTACAACTCTGTCTTTCACTTGAATGACCTTGACTTTACGCACTTTATCCTTATCTTCTTGCTCCTGAGATCAGATTTTCTTTCCTTCATGAGGTCACTGTGTTGACTTTCCAGCTGCTTCCTCAACTGCAAGCCTGCAAGACAAGACAAGCAATAAGTTTCACATTTATCACATAAACAGCAGGAAATTAAAATAAGCGTTTAAATCCAGGTGACTGCGCAAGATCGCAGAAATCGGATCCAAAATACTCTGAAACGCGTCCAAAATGCGTTCAGACCGCTCAAAAATCATCGGGTCAACCATCGCTGACCGAAAAATGCCAGAGGCGCCAAAAAAAACACTTTAAAATTCTACCGCTTCATTTCCCGCCCATCGGCATGATCATCGCCATCGGTGTGTCAAAAAAACATGTTGGCCGACATACTTCATCATCATGATATTCGCTTCTGCATATTGGGGAAAAGAACAACATCATCATCATCATCATGTTGAAGAAGAAAAGGAGGATATGGAATATGATCATGTTGCCGAGGAAAGGAAAATGATGGTGACGTCATCATGATATTCGGGCTTCATTGAAATGCTAAGGATGACGTCATCATCATGTTCAGTTAAGATCAGGGGATAATTGTGATATCGGGTCACCTAAGGAGCATGATCAGGATGATGAACGTAATATGATCCTCTTGCGGCCAAGGTAACCTTCTCGAAAAAAATCAGGATGATGAGGATCATCATCATACTCGGGGCTTCTGTCGAACATAGAATAAGACATCATCATCATATTTCGTGAACCAGATCATGCTTGAAAATATCCTGTTGAAGGAAAAATGTGATGATGATGATGATCAGGATATTTGCTTCTTCGTTTATTAGATCGGGATGACGTCATCATGATATTCGGAGCCTCAGTTAAACTTAGAACATGACGTCATCATGATATTTTGCCAACCGGATCATGTTTGGGAAATATCCTGCTGAAGGGAAAATGTGACGATGATGATCATCAGGATATTTTCAAAAGGTTGTATTTCATCGGCAGGAGGACTTTACGAAATATCGGGTAGACAAACAAGATCATGATGATCTTGATAACAGGACAGGATAAAACAATATGATGATGACCCTCCTGATCGAATTTATCATGATGACGTCATCATGATAATTCATCTTCGAAGCACAAGGATGAGTTGAGGTCATCATGATATTGCGCTAGGGTGATATTGTAAAAAATGATCATGCTGTTTAAGGAATGAAATATCGCCCTCTTCTGAATAGATAGGGTGATCATCATGATATTGCAAAAAAAGGCGATCAGGAGGATATGAAGTTGTCATCATCATATTTCAAACTTCAACAAATATCATGATGATGACCCTGCGATAGGATTATAGCATGCGCATGTAAATATGTCGATGATGAATTTTCTAAGGTTGATCAGCATGATATGATAAGATTAGGTAATGTTGAAATATCATGATGATGCTCGCTATACAAAGACCGCTCGATGGGGAAACTTACCTTGACTTAAAGTTGATATCATCATGATATTTGAACCTCAGGATATTATCGGGGGGGGGGGGGGGTTCAAATATGATGATGATGTTGTTCTTCATGTAACCAAAACCGAGTTTATAACATATGACCCTCCTAAAAGAAATCATGATGCTGATAATGCGCGTAAGGCCATTTGACGGGTAAAGGGCACTACCACCTAAGATTGACGTCCGGATATTGCGACTGCATGATTTTTATCGGGGGATAGACCAAGATCATGATGATCTTGACAACATGACTTAGGATATAAAAATATGATGATCCTCCTGCGAATATCAGGTTTGACCAAAACTTTGACCGTGCATAACTTTCACATATGGACGAATTTTCAAGTGATGTAAAAGGCAAACCTGCATGGAATTTCAAGCTCCTTCTAAATATGAGGTCATAGAAACAAAATATGAACTTTGACAAACTGACCTCATGATGATGACCTACCTTATCCAAACCTTCATGATGATGATGCACCTGACCCTCATTTTTACCAAACCGCTAGAAAGCAGAAAAAACACAAGCAGAAGCAAAAAGCAAACATCAGCAGGGGTCCCCATTTTGCTAAGGAGCATAATGGGGCGTGTTGTGAACATCACAACACTATTGTTGTTGAAAAGTGTACCTTGTGCTCCTTTATCAACTAAGGATTCATCAAGTTGCTTCCTAAAGGCAAGTATATTATGGCTATATGGAATTCCATCATCCTTTAGAATACTTTGTACAAGATTTTTTCAAAGTTTATTGCCATTAGTATCAAACTAATTTCTCAAAAAAATGTTAGATCTAAGCATATGAATTTCCCAGGGGGTCAACTCATTTTGGGAAACAACTAAAGGGTGCAACAAATAACTCAAGATACCCACTATGTGAACTTTGCAAAAGATTATGATTGCAGCAAATATCCTTTTATATGTAAAATGTTATGTTGAATTGGCTTCAAATATAAATTACTCTCCCATATTCAACTACTTTTTATTGATGTTATTGCTCACCTTGTTGTCAATAGTGCCTTATATCATCAATTCTCTCCTAAAAGATCCATTAAACCCTTAGCCCCTTCCTTTATTTCTTCTCACTTGGCACCCTTGGTTATCTCCTACATCATGCCTACTCTCACCATATGTTCCATATAATCTCCCTTTCCCTCAACTCTTATGCCTTGAAATCCCATTTTTTATGATAGTATACTCTTCAATTAGAATTATTTTAAATAATTCTCTAAAAACTAGACATGCTTTATCTCTTATGTGATTTATCTAGTTCTTGATTATCCATGCAAAAAATATAATACTTTATGACCATTGCAACTCCTCCCCTTGTGTGGATTACCAAAGAATGGCACCTTCTAAAACATGGTAAAACTCCTATGCATCTTGGCATTCCTTTTGGGTTGGGCATCATGTTCTTTAATATGTGTAAATGTTTTATTAATAAACGAAAGACCAATTACTTCAGTGGACCAACAAATTTATTTTCATGATAGATCACATCCAAGTTGCTAATAAAATTCTTATTGCTATCTAGGTCTATTTTTCCTCTTGTTGGCTCCCCTCCAAGTCATATTACAAGTAGATCACATAAATTATAAAAAGAAAATTATGGTGCAACTAGGGAAGAAAAGAGGTATGCTTGTCTCATCATGGACACATTGCATTCAACCTAAAGATCATTATGGACTAGGCCTCATTAATCCTAGAAAACAAGGCACTTGGCTCATTGCTAAATGAATCCTTTGGGCCCTTCATGGAGAAGCTTCCTAGAAGGTGCTTGTTAGGAACCACATTTCTACAACCACTACATCATGTATTTCTATTAGATGGAAGGAAAAATTTATGCTAGCTCCTCTATTTAAGATTCATGTTCCTTGACATAGTTTAACAACATATAGAAGACTTAGAAATCTAACTCACCACAACTAAATTGGTATGACTAGTCCTTAAGACATGGTATAAGTTTCCTAGCCTCCTCCATTTGGTGGAACCATTTGATATAAGTGAGTATTGATCTACCTCTTTCTCTTTAAAAATAGTTTAAAGGAAATATACAAAGGAATCCAAACCTTTAGATATTTTTGGGACCTCCCCAATCTTCTATAGAAATATTCAAGGCATTTTTGAACTAATTCCAAGAAACTTCTTTTGATAAAATGATTATCTTTGATATCATGGCACTAGTCCCATCTGTTGGAATCGTTTGCCGTTGTGCCAAAAGCTCGAGCTGTCAACGCTTGCTACAAACACCAAACTAAACCCAGATCCACGGGAGGCTCACTGCCATGTCACGAATCCCAAGGTCAGCATTGAACGCCTCACTGACAAGGGGGTAGCTCACTACCAACAATCCCCCCTCAACACAACCCAAGGGATTCGAACTCGTGACCCATGGCTCTGATACCAATTGTTGGAATCGTTTGCCGTTGTGCCAAAAGCTTGAGCTGTCAATGCTTGCTACAAACACCAGACTTAACCCAGATCCACGGGAGGCTCACTGCCATGTCACGAATCCCAAGGTCAGTGTTGAACGGCTCACTGACAAGGGGGTAGCTCACTACCAACACCATACTCCATTTTACTCAAGATGTCTATCTTCTACCCATGTAACTTACTTAAGGATGGAAATGGACAAATGCATGAAAATTTACTACCTTCTCGCTCAAAACTATGTATAAATCCATGCTTCCCCAAGCTCTAATGTTAGGCCCTAAGGATCAATGATTGAAACATAAATGTTTCTTCATGAGTGTAAAGTGGCTTAAGCTTAGTTATTCCCTTTAGAATTCCAAATTTAACTCATGAGCTTAATTTATAGTTTAGAAACCTCTCCACTCTAGATTACCCATAGGCAATTGCCTCTACTTCCTTCACACACAACCCATCCTTTTCCTATTTTGCAAGAAAATAGAGACTTCCAAACATGCCTTTTTAGTTTGCTCCTTCACCCAACATACTTGGCTCTCCATTTACTCTATTGTACATACCTACTTTTGTGCATAAGCTATCATAGAAAGAAGCCCTCATTGAATTTTCTATTTCTAAAAATGTTGTGTTTAAAACTTGCAAGAAAACCATTATTAAACATAATTGAAAATCATGAAGTTTAGTAGTTTTCTCAAATCTTGTATATCTACATGAGTTTGACATTCAATCAATTTACTCTAACCTTGCTTACCTTTTTTAGGACTCCCTCCAAGCTCATTTTGAAATTGCCAAACACGTTACCATTATTTAGTCAGAACTAAAGGCATTGGAAAATAACCAAGTAGTGTTGTCCAAATAGCTAGAAGTATCAAGAGTTGGAAAATTGTCTAACATTGGTGACAATTTGCACAAAGAAGGCCAACTCAATAAAGCCAATTACCAACACATTAAAAACCTCCATCAAACTATCAATTATATGGATGAACATGTCAACATAGATACTAGTGTTCCCTAATTGAGGAGTTCAATTGTTAGCAAACTCTATGAGATAGTTAAGCTATTGGATTGTTATGTCTCAATTTTCTCTTGTTCTTCAACTCTAACTTGGTTGATGGTCAATTCTAATAAATTGACTCTTTGATTTCAAAATGTAAACTTTCAAAAAAATTATTTAATTAAAAAGATATTAATTTAATGTATGAAATTGTAAAACTTTCACAATTTTTTATTTTTATTATACATTTATTATATATAATTATAATGTTTATAATCTTATATATTTCAAAAATGTATTTTGCATGATAAAACACATATCTTTCATGAAAGAGTAATTTAATAGAAATTTAAGTTCCAATCCTTATATAATCAAAATAATCATATAGAAATGATAAATTATATAATATAACTTTAAATATCAATTTTAATAAATTATGCATTATTTTAAAAAAACTTTACTACATATTAAATAGTTTAAGCATAGCCAAGTTGATATTGAACACCACATGTAAGCAACTAACCATAAGAAATACATTTTTCTTTTGATAATAAGACTAAATGATGTGATTAAAATGTTGTACAAAGAAATTATGTACAAAAATTTCTTGAGACACGTATGGTGTGAATTAAAATGTTGTTATACTCTGTTAAAATTGGATTGAGCATACAAGTCGCTTTGTGTAGTTTGGAGGCCTCTAATGACTATTTCATTTATTATCCAAATTTAAGCTTTGACTATCATCACCACTTCCTCTTATATTCTTTTTTTTTCCCTAACGAGTAATATTTAAGGTAATCGATAATGTATGTCTTGATGTATATATTTTGGTCTAATTTTTTTGTTTTCAAACAATTCGATGAAGATGACTAGATTATTGATGCCCATAACCCTAAACAATAGCTTTAAGTTCTTAACTCACTTATAGAGAGATGCTGAAATTTTCATGAAAATTCGACATACCATTTAGAAGCTTAAGGGATGTAAAATTAAGGTGCATGACTACTAAGCCCTCTCCTTTAAAGAGTAACCAAATATGATGCTAATGATACCTCCAACTATTTTTCAAGAAAGTTTCAACTATGATTATAAATATACAACTTATAAGAAACAAAATTGGTTACCTTCATAATGATATGCAATTGAAAATTTGGAAATAAAAATGAAAAATATTAAGGAAAAAGATGTTGAATATAATGACCTTGAAGGTTATTTAGACTTATAGAGTATTATATGAGAGTCATGGATGGAGGATCCAATGAAGGATTGTCCAACCATGCAACGAATCAAAAGCACAACAAACACATTGAAAACTCAAAGAAACAACAACATAAACTTTATTGATTTCTTGGTCTTAAAGGATTACAATTTGTTGCAATGGGCTTCCTACATGCTAGGATGTAGTCATTTGAGTACAAAACATGAAATTACAACATTTAAATGATATTCAATATATTCCTACATGTTGTGTTATCTGTACCTTCAATCTCCTCAATTTCTTATTCTATTATGGACTCATATCCTCAACCTCACACTCTAACTTCCAACTCTTACTAAATTCTTGCAGACTCCTCTTGATGCCTTCTAATGATTATGAGCAGTGTTTATATATGAGTCTCAAACTTTATAAATGATTTGCATTGACTACAAGGTGGTGCAAAGCTTTATACCATATGAAAGGTGTAGTTGGCCAGTGTGTAAAGAAGTTCCTTAATCAAATGTGGTGGCAACATAATGAAATATTTTTGTGCAATGCCCATCATAAGTTCTCCTAGGTCTAATGTATCTCCATATGTACTCCTTTATTAGTGTAAGCTTTTGGAAACCTAGCACAAACTTTTGGTAACTTGGCACAAGTGAAGAATAGTGAAACTATGTAAACCTACCAGCACAATGAAATTTTAGAAACCAAGTTATGCCCTTTTAGGGATCCAAATCTCTTGAAACATGGATATGTCATGGATGCATCATTGCTAAACATGTAGAGGAGAACTAATGCATTGTAGACTTATACAAAATTTAGGGGTAAACCTATCTGAATAGTCCACTCTATCATTGCATTCCTACATTGAATTATTGACCAAGAAGCATAAGCTTATGATGATGTTTGCACTATATATGCCTTCAAGACTCATTTCTATCCTAAACTAACTCATACAGACTTATTCTGATTAGCCTAGTCTGCTGAAGTTCACATAAATGTAAGAACAACAAAAATAGTTTAAAATCTAGTTACTACGGGTACCTTCAGCATAAGCTAAAGATAACTATATTCAACAGGGAATTACATAATTAACTCAAAATATTCAGAATGATAAAAGAACTAACACTAACCTCCAGAGGACTTAAACTATGCACTTGTTCATGAATCACAACTATTGGAAATAGCAATCAAGATATTTCACTTGTCTCACAATGCAATTTATGAAATAACGGAAAAATAATTTTAACTAGGAATGCATAAATAAATAAGGAAATGTATGAAGTGAGGGTTAGTACCTTGAGTGGCTAGCTCAGGGAACTATCTCACTTAATCTGAAAACCAAATCTACTTTAGATTCTCATGCATTCTCATAACACAGAGTTGTATTCAATTCATATCAGAAACATAATCTTCTTAGATTTTATTCAAATCAAAACATGTCTGGATAATTGATATTGAAAAATAGAGTAACAACTAAGTAACTGGAAAGTAAAAGCAACTAACTTAGCAATGAACTCCTCCCTCTAACTTATACAAAATTGGGAGAGTTTTATGCAACTACTAACTAATCCTTAATCAATCCAGCCCTAGATGCTAGGATATAGGTTTCATGATTGATTTATTAATCTAACTAATCAAAAGAAGAAAAGTCATGTTCAAACAAGAACTCTTATGAAATGGTTTGTATGAAAAACCACTCATAGACTGCGTTTAGAACAAATCTTCCTTTTTACGTTTATTCCAATCCATGATGGTACAGATTCATCCTCCATCTGTCTTCACTTTTAGTGTTCAAATTGCACTTCACTTAATTCCCCTGTCCTACAACTCACTACAATTGCTCTTTCCTTGATGCCACATCCTTGCTGCACAGAGTTAATTCTCCAAACATATGCACACAAAATAGCTTTCATATTAAACTATAGAATTCTATCTATATTACATGCATACTTATATTTTAAGTCATTCACTTGATAATATCACCACCATATTCCATATTATCAACATAGGTTTAATGTCTTTGAAAAGTATATGAGAAACAACATATAGTAATGGTGATGTTTGTAAAGTATCTGCAGGATCATACAAAAAGGTTTTAAAAACATATGAAAACAACATAAAAAGAAGTCAATAATTTAACCCATCATCTCCCCCAACTACTCTTTGGCTTTCCCTCAAGAAAAATCAAGGAACTAAACATCTAGGGGAGAATATTATAATGCAGAGTGATTCATCTAAGGTCCATGACTTCTCTGACTCCTTGTCCCTGTTTGAGATAAAAACAATTGTAGCAGGCAAGCCTATTCATCCTGACCAATTCTACATTCTTAAATTTATCATTCTTTTCTCCTGTCCAGTATGGTGCTAGGTAAAGGAGAATAGAAGGGTGAAATGTGAGTGGCAGCCATGCTACTCCTATTCACTTTGAGATCTTGATATACCTGTGTATCCTCTCAAACATGTTCATGAAATTGTGGAAGGAGTGGGGCTCTTTCCTCTACAATTCTGGAGTGAGACTATCACATCTATTTTGCACATACCACTTGCAGTTATGAATGATAGACACTGCTAACCATTATATCCTTCTTTAATCCTTGAGTCTTAAATCCATAATTACCTTACCTAAACCCTTATGAGAGAGGAGTGATAACCATTGGGTCAGGATCACATCAGGTTTTAAGGCTTCTTGCCTAATCTACAGTGGCACCTTATTTTCTTGTTCTTCATATTTATCCATTAGCTCCCTCTAAGATGCTCATTTATGAGGTAAGACATCAGCACTCTAACTTGAAAATCACCAGCATAGATCAAGGGGTTCCACTCTATATCTTCTTCCATCAAATAATTGTGCAAACAATATTCACACAATTGATCTTGTTCTTCCAAACTGACTTCTTGAAATAACTGGAAAAAATCATGCCTTGAATAGATAGAAATAGACTAATCATTGATGAATCTATTAAATTGAAAACTGAGAAACTTTTCCTTGAGACATAATGCATAAACTCTTGGTGGAGGTCTACATTCAATGATTTGAATTGCTCTATCAATTACCTCTTTTAGCTTCCCTTCCAACCTTTTGATTACCAAATCCTTTTCCTCAACTAATGCATTAAGACTTTGTTTCTCTTTTTCCCAGTTCTCCTTTTCTTGCTTGGTTTTATGAGTCAGTTTCATTAATTCAAAGCCTAGAGATAGAGTGGTATGGTATCCTGGGGTTTTTCTCACAGGAGGTTGGAGAGTAAGTACTTCATCCTCTTCAATTTTTGTTTTACTTTCAACCAGTTGTGCTAATAAATCTAAATTGGAACCATGGCCATAAGTTTGAATTTTCTCTTCCAACTCTTGAATCCTTTTCTCTCTCTTTTTTTTAATCTTTCTCCTCATAACCCTTTACCTGCTCTTCTAACTATCTTATTCTATCTAAAGCTTCTTGAAGTTCCTTTCTAATATTTTTGTCCTCCAATAATTCTTGTTCTTTTTCAAAATTTAGATTTTCATCATCACTTTTTCCAGGAATATCAAAAATCTCTTGAACAGAATTATCACGTACAAAATTACCCATTTTCGTTGCAGTAAACAAATCCTCTGACTCAGAATCAAAAGATGAAACATACCTTCTTTTCCTAGCAGACATGTTGACATTATCACAGGCGTTAGCAGAGACATCCTCAGGAGGATTTTCTCCTATGTCTAAATCTAAATTCAGTGGAATTGGATCACTATTTTGCTGGCCTTTATCTTTTTCCTCTAATTTTTGTTCCCCAACAACTTTTTCCTTGGCACTTTGCCTCTTTAGCCTACCTAAACGTCTAGGAGTGACAGTCTCTAGCTTATCTTCCTTTTTCCTCCTCTTCTTGTCTCTCTTCTTCCTTCTTGAAAGGAAGCTAGGTGTGCAAAAATTGCTTCCTACACTAATCTAATGAGGAAAGTGGAGTGTAAATTCTTTTTATCCTTACAGTTACAATGTTATTAACCCAACAACAGAGATATTGCTGCAATACACACACACAGAAGAAGATAGAAGAGAGAGAGAGACAAGATATACATGGGGAAAACCTTACAAGTGAAAAACCCCACACTCCAAAACACATCTGAAATGTATTTTAGTAAACAATGAAGGTTACAATATAGTTTCAGAGCGAATGCTCTTGTAAGAGTCTTTGATACTCGTATCTAGAGACAATCCAACAGCATAACAGTACTTGTCAATCACATAATATATCTCCTCTCCAAAGCACCTATTTATATAGAAGATACAATGCAAAAATGGCTCTATCTTGAGATGTGCATCCAACATGGCCTCATGGCCCAAAACCCATGCCTAAGGACACTTGTTAAATCACCCCATCCCAAAGAAGTCACCTATTCCCAAGTTGGGCAATGACAGATACTCTTACAACTCGTACGACTGTCATAGAATCCGTCATAGCTATCATATCTTATAGTTGTAAGAGAATTTGTCATACACAGGCTAAAAATAGCATATTCTCTTATAACTTGTCATAACCCTCCTTGGGGCACCCAAAAATACCTTGTGACACATGCCTTCACTGTCATAGAATCTTCTATTTATGACTCTTACGCGTCATAGATTTGTCATAGGAATATATCATAACCTTTTTGGTCAATATTCCCTTACACACTATCTAAGTTGCCGACACATGGCAAAATATTCCTACCACTAAGTGGGATGCCTATCTCCTCATGTGAGGACAAATTTACTTGTTGTCACCTTCCACATAGGATGACACATCACCGTGCCAACTCCCACAAGATGACAATAAGGATTTGCATTCTAATTACAATAACAGGCAATAAATAAATAAATACAATGAAATAATACAAAGAATTACCAAGGTTGAGACACCTTAATTCCCAACACTTCTTTCCTCTATATTTTCTTCTTTCATTGTTCTCTTGTGCTTCTTCACACCCTTCCTATTCTTCTTTTCTTTACCAAATGCTGAAGGAGTGCTTCTTTTAGCTTTAGGGGTAAATGATGAGGGTTCTAACTACTATAGGCCGAGAGGCCCATAGACTCTGAACACCATCTGAACTTCTCTTTGCCCACTAGTTTCATCAATGCATCTGCAACATTCTTCTAAGTATCTGCCTTCTCCAAATTCACCTTCCCATCCTCTACCATGTCTCATACGAAGTGAAATTGTACATCAATATGCTTTGTTCTAGCATGGAAAGTTGGATACTTTGCTAAGCAAATCACACTTTGATTGTCACAACAAATCGTAATTTGTCCTGCATCAATGCCAGTATCTGAACACAATCTCTTAAGCCAAATGGCTTCCTTGCAAGCATGCGTTGTTTCCATATACTCAACTTCTGTCGTGGACAAAGCAACCATAATTTGTCGCTTACTCATCCAACTAATTGCACAACTGAACATAGTGAACACATAAGCACTAGTGGATCTCCTGCTGTCAATGTCACCCGCCCAATCAAAATCCACAAATCCATGAATACAAATTGAATGCGGAGGTCCTATAACATTACCATGATAACATATGGAATAATCGGAAGTACCCCTCAAATATCTGAACACTCTCTTAACTGCATCCCAATGTACCCATCTAGGATTAGCCATAAATCAACTAAGGACTCCCATTGCTTGGGCAATGTCTGGTCTTGTGCAGACCATAGCATACATCAAACTACTAACAACACTAGCATAAGGTACTTTGCTCACGTTTTGCACCTCACTAGGAGATTTTGGACAATCATTAACAGAAAACTTTGTTCCCAAGGAAATAGGAACACACAATGGTCTATAATCTTCCATGCTGAACCTATCCAACATGATCTTTACATACTTACTCTGGCTTAACCAAAGTTTTATGTTAGCTCTATCTCTTCTGATTTCCATTCCCAAAATGTACCTAGCTACCCCTAGATTTTTCATCTCAAACTGTGCTGACAACTAAGACTTTAAATCAGAAATCATATTCTTACCATTCCCAATTAACAACATATCATAAACATACAATGCGATAATAAGAATGCGATCATTGTCAAATTTATAATACACATAATGATCTGATTTCAATCTTAGAAATCTAACCGAAAACACAAAGGCATCAAACTTCAAGTACCACATCCTAGGACACTGCTTCAAACTAGACAAAGACTTTTTCAATTTGCAAACCAAATTTTCTTTACCTTTCTCTATGTAATGCTTTGGTTGTGACATGTAAATCACTTCCTCTAAATAACCATGAAGGAATGTTGTCTTCACATCCATCTGCTCCACCTCTAAGTCATAAGCTGCTGCAAGAGATAACAAGAACTGAATAGATGTCAACTTTGCAACGGGAGAGAAAATTTCATCATAATCAATTCCCTCCACTTGTGAATACCCCTTCACAACCAGTCTGGCCTTGTACTTTTCAATACTGCCATCTACACCGAATTTCTTCTTGAACACCCATTTGCATCCAACAGGTTTCCATCCTTCGGCAAAGGCACCAAGTCCCATGTTTTATTCTTTTCCAAAGAAGCCATCTCATCTTCCATGGCCTCCTTCTAGGAACCTGCATCTTTCATGCCCATAGGATCTTTCATAGTTCTAGGCTCATCAATGTTAGTAAGTAAAGCAAAAGCACAACTAGAATCAAGCAATGCATAACCAAACCTATCAGGTTGCTTCCTTGTTCGTGTAGACCTCCTCAATGGCTAAGGTTGAGGTTCTTCTTCTTCTTATGAACTTTCAGAGCTGCTAGAGCTCTCCTCATCATCAGGTCTCATAGGGTCTATTGGTTTAGTCTTCTCAGGGGTAGAAGGATACTGAACCACATCCTCTTTCTTTTCTATTTCTTCTAGTTGTAGAACAATGGAAGAAGGTGTTAGCTCTCTGAAGATAACACTTCTAATATACAACACTTTTTCAGCCATAGGATCCCAAAGCTTGTATCCTTTCACACCGACTCCATAGCCAATGAAAATATACTTAATAGCCTTGTTCTCCAATTTAGACCATTTCTCCCTAGGCACATGTGCATATGCCTCACAACCATAAACAAGAAGATGTCTAACTGAAGGCTTCTTACCAGACCACACCTCCATAGGTGTCTTACCAACAAGAGCTAATGTAGGAGACCTGTTTACCAGGTAGAAAGTAGTGGCTACAATTTTAGCCCAAAACTTTTGTTTGAGTCTTGCTCCACTAAGCATACTCCTAGCCCTCTCCATCAGTGTCCTGTTCATCCTCTCTGTAACTCCATTTTGCTGCGGGGTGTATGGAGTTATCTTATGTTTTTCAATCCCTTGCTCTTTATAGAACTTATCAAACTCTACCAAACAAAACTCACCACCATTATCAGTTCTCAAACACTTAATCTTTTTACTAGTCTAATTCTCAATAAAAACTTTAAACTCTTTGAACTAACTAAAGACTTCAGTCTTGCTTCTGAGAAAATAAATCCATGTCCTTCTACTATAATCATCTATAAAAGATACAAAATATACAAATTTGGAAATGAAAGGAACACTAACAGGACCAAACACATCAAAACAAACAAAGTGCAACACACCAGAAGACTTGTGAGAACTAGAGTAAAACTGAACATGGTTTTGCTTTCCATATATACAATGTTCGCAAAAGTCAAACTCGAGATTACAATCATTTAACCCCTCAACAAGGTTTTTATTTTTCAGGGTTCTAAGACCCTTCTCACCAATGTGGCCAAATCTCATATGCCATAACATAGTCTTTTTAGTAGGAAGCTTAACTTCCAAAGCATGAGGACCCTTGGGTACACAAGATGCACTACCATCAGAATTTGTTACAACAGATTTCTTCACTACTTGTTCAGATGGTGGGGATGAAGTGACTGCAACTCTTTTCTTTGAGTCAGAAGAACTATTGAACTATGAAGTGCATGCCTCTAGCTGAAACATAGTACCTCTCCAAGTACCCTTTGCAATCACCATAGATCCTCTAGTCATCTTGCATCCATCCTTTGAAAAGACAACCTACACACCTACATCATTCAACATACTTACAAATAGCAGGTTCCGTACCAAGCCTGGGATGTACATAGCCCCAGTGATCCCCTTCACTCGTCCATTAGGGAATCAAATTGAGACTCTTCCATAACCAACAATCTTCAGATGAGAATCGTCACCTAAGTACACTCTTCCACCATCAAACTCTTCATACTTCATGAACCAGCTTCGATGTGAGGTCATGTGGAATGATACACCAGAATCTATCAACCACACATCATCAGATGCATGGGTGGCCAAGGCTGTGATGAAGGCATCACCATCATCTTGTGACTTGTCAGAATCTAAATATGGGGTATTCTTCTTCTTTTTCTTTTCCTCTTTGCATTCCTTTCAGAAATGCCCAGTTTTGCCACAGTTCCAACAGAAAGCCTTAGACTTTCTAGGAGATTTAGATCTCCCACGGGATTTGGATCTACCCTTCTCAGCTTTCTTGTCCTTCTTTTTCCCTTTCTCCTTGGGTCTTCCATGAACTGCAAGATCCTCTTTGGCTGCCTCAGAAGACTTTCTCCGCATCTCTTCAGATAACAACGAAGATACCACTTCATCCATTTTGAATGTGGATGTGGTGCTCCCAATAGCCATAACAAGATGATCCCACAAGTCTGGCAAAGAACAAAGCAAGGTCATACAATGATCCTCCTCCTTCATCTTCACACTAATGGATGTCAATTATGCAACTAACATGTTGAAAGCATTCAGGTGATTAGCAACCGATCCTCCATCCTCCATCCTCAGAGAATACAACTTGTTTCTCAGAAAAAACTTGTTCACCAGGGATTTGACCTGATAAACATCACCCAGCGTCTTCCAAAGTTCTTTCATGGTCTTCTCCTCATGGACATTCAATAGGATAGAATCAGCTAGACTGAGTCTTATGAGACCCTTTGCCTTCCGATCTTTGAGATCCTAATCAACTTGTGCCATTGTGGTTGGTTTTACACCAGATACGGTTTCCCATAGGTCACGATCAACAAGCATGTCTTCCATCTTAAGTTTCCATAACTCAAAATTTGTGCCATTAAATTTCTCCACCTCTAATCTTCCAGATGTGCCTGCCATCTCTTTTACTACAACAAGATTATAGAATACTCTGCATAGATTCCCACTCAATCTTATATCAGCTCAAAAAAACCCTACCCAACTAGGACCAAAGGTGATCAAGCTCTAATACCAATTGAAAGGAAGTTAGGTGTGTAGAAATCGCTTCCTACACTAATCTAATGAGGAAAGTGGAGTGCAAATTCTTTTTATCCTTATAGTTACAATGTTATTAGCCCAACAACAGAGATATTGTAGCAATACACATACACACAGAAAGAAGATAGAAGAGAGAGAGACAAGATATACGTGGGGAAAACCCTTATAGGTGAAAAACCCCACACTTCAAAACACAACTCAAATGTATTTCAATAAACAATGAAGGTTACAATACAGTTTCAAAGCCAATGCTCTTGCAAGAGTCTTCGACACTCGTATCTGGAGATAATCTAGCAGCATAACAATACCTATCAATCACATAATACATATTCTCTCCAAATCACCTATTTATATAGAAGATACAAGGCAAAAATGGCTCTATCTTGAGATAGACATCCAACATGGCCTCATGGCCCAAAACCCATGCCTAAGGACACTTGTCCAACACTACAAGGTGTTCATGACACTTGTCATATCACCCCATCCCAAAGTTGCCTTTTCCCAAGTTGGGCAATGAAAAATACTCTTACGACTCTTATGACTATCATAGAATCTATCATAGCTGTCATATCTTACAGTTGTAAGAGAATCTGTCATACATAGGCTAAAAATAGCATATTCTCTTACAACTTGTCATAACCCTCCTTGGGGCACCCAAAGATGCCTTCTTCCAAGATGCCTTGTGACACATGTCTTCACTTGTCATAGAATCTTCCATTTATGACTCTTACACGTCATAGATTTGTCATAGGAATCTATCATAACTGTTTTGGTCAATATTCCCTTACACAATATTCAAGATGCTAATACATGGAAAAATATTCCTACCACTAAGTGGGACACCTATCTCCTCATGTGAGGACAAATTTACATGTTGTCACCTTCCACGTAGGATGACACATCACCATGCCAACTCCCACAAGATGACAATAAGGATTTGCATCCTAATTACAATAATAGGCAATAAATAAATAAATACAATGAAATAATACAAGGAATTACCAAGGTTGAGACACCTTAGTTCCCAACACTTATTTCTTCTATATTTTCTTCTTTCGTTATGCTCTTGTGCTTCTTCACACCCTTCCTATTCTTCTTTTCTTTACTAGATGCTGAAGTAGTGCTTCTTTTAGCTTTAGGGGTGGATAATGAGGGTACTTCTGCTACTACAAGCCTAAATTCTAGAGGATTTTCATCTTGTGGCTCTTCAGGCTCAGGTTCATACGAAGGCTCAAGCTCATATGGAGGCTCATCTTCTAGTTCAAGTGCCTCTAATAGTGTTGAAATATCCAAACATTGCTTAAAAGCTTCCCACTCAACTTGTGGGTACTCAATTCTCAAACTTATCTTTATTAGAAAGGCTATTAAACAATGATGGGATAGAGTGGTGTCTGACTGTTGTTTCTGGTATTCTGAAGACATTCTTTTCAATATACTATACATAAAATTTGGGACATTGACCAGTTTTTCATGTCGTAGATGATTGAGCAATTTGAAATGTACAGTATATAACATGTTATATTGACCATCACAGGTAATATATCTGATGATGTATGAAGCACATTTCCCCCAAAAAAAGGGAAGAGATAATTGCTTCATACATTGTGTGGTGGAGTCCAAGTGTTCACCTCTCTCACAAAATTCCCCCCTCACTGCGGCTGCATCAGTTCTAGCTAGGTATTCAGACCCTATTCATGGCAACCCTGTGGCTGAGCAATAGCTATTTCAGAAGCATCTACAATCAATCCTTTCACCATTGCTTCATCATACTATAATGTGAATGCAAATTCCTTTGTCATCTCATCATCATATTCTGTCAGTTTCAAAAAGTAATCTAACCACCCCACTCTTGTAAAGAGTGGAAGAACCATTACATCTTCCAGTATTTCTTTACGTGTAGAGGGTTCTCTTCTGATTGCATCCCCTCCCATGATTTCTGTAAATTGCAATTGCAATCTCTACAATGTCAATTTCTACTAAACAGTGTCAATATCTACTACTTCAACTCACCACCCCCAAAAGACAATTTTTGCTACTTCAATTCACCACCCAAAAAGAACCAACTTAAAGTTTCTGCCTCTCCTTTCTTCTCCACTGTAACTTCCTTTAGGCAATAGGTTCACTCATTGGCAAAACATAGTAAGTTCATGGTGTAGGAGGTTTTATCTAGTTTTTCTTGAAAGGCAAAAGATGGTGAATGGCAAAAATTGAAAAATAAACCCCTCCCCCCAATTGAAGTATGAAGTGACCTCACTTCACATGTCAATTAATACAGAATGAGGAGTATTGATTAAATGGAATAGTGGATAATATTCTCACATGTATGAAATAAACTACAAGTAATTATGAATATAAAAAGAAAGCTAGTTTAAAGGATTGAAAGTTATCAAATGTACATATACAATGGAAAGAAAGAATTAACACACCTTGGAATTTGTGAACATAGACTGATGATTTGAGTTGATATGCATGTGGCGAATGGTAAGGTGGCTGGTAATGCGGTAGAAATATGATGTGATGGCACATAAAGGTGAAGAAAAATGAACAACTCATAAATGTGAGTTGACACTTGTGGCAACAGAGTGGAGTGATTTTGAAATGAATGCGACATGTGGAATGGGCAGGAAAAATTGGGTATTGTTCACCAAATAGTGGAGGAAGGCTACATACAAGAGATGCTATGGGTGCCACCAGCACAGGTCCCAATTGTGTAATTAAAGATGCAATATATCAAGTCCTAGCTGAGTTAGGTCCCTATATGAGAGTGGTAAATAGGTCTCGGTGGAAGTAATTGTAGTAACCATGGATATTGTGTCATGTGTGCATGTGATTTTAAAGCAAAGAAAATTAAGTTTCAATGATAGGGGTTGAGTATTTCAACTCAACCTCCACATCACTGGACAGTGTTGGTGGATCAACATCGGATGATGTATTAGTTGGTCAACACCTTCGTCAAGAGTGTTAGGAGTACCATATTGAGCATCTAAAGAAACAAGAAAGTTATCCTTCTGAAGTGGCTTTTTATACAGTTTTAGCCTGTGACCATTTACTAGAAATGAAAACCAAACTTCATCAATGGTATGCAATTAAACTGCACCATTAGGAAAGACTTGTTTAATCTCATATGGGCCTAACCAATGGGACTAAATCTTGCCCGTGAAGTCCTTGTATCTTGAACCATAGAGGAGTGCCCAGTGACCAATAGTGAATTCTTTAGTCTTGATGTACTTATCATGCCATTTGGCTCTTTGTTTCTATATGACCTCTGTGTGATGGATGGCCTCCAATTAGATTTCATTTAGAGCATTCAAATGTTGTAGCCTGTCTTGTTGAGCTACTATCAAATCCATCCCTAGTTCCACTACTATCCTTAGGGTTTTGTGTTCAAATTCTATAGGCAGGACTGTTGATTTGCCATAGACCAATTCATAAGGTGTAAACCCTGTAGTTGTCTTCCAAGTAGTCCTGTATGCCCAAATAGCTTCTGGGAGCCTAGAAACCCAATCTCGTCTATGAAGTTGTATTGTCTTTGTCAAGATGTTCTCAATTTCTTTGTTTGTGACTTCCACCTGACCATTAGCCTGAGGATGGTAGGGAGTGGATTTCTTATGTCTGATCTGATATTCCTCTACTAGTTTGGTGATTAAATCATATGTAAATTGTGGTCCTTGATCAGTTACTATCTCCCTTGGCACACCATATCTAGTGAAGATGTCCTCATATAAGAATTTGGCCACATTGCCATCTCTGGCAAATTGTAAGGCTTTAACTTCAACCCATTTAGTTAAGTAATCAGTACATACCAGGATATATTCCTTGTTGTTAGATGTAGGAGATATAGGTCCCACAAAATCTAGTCCCCACCTATCAAAAGGGGCTAATGAGATTTGTGGCTACAAAGGCATCTCATCACTTCTTGTAGGCCTCCCCATTCTCTAACATCTATCACAGCTCCTAGTGTACTTGATAGCATCTTTATGAAGTGTTGGCCAGTAAAATCTTGTTGTCAGTATTTTGAAGGCTATCCTTTTGGCTGCAAAATGTCCCCCACAAGGTTCATCATGACAAGCCTTCATTATATCAAACACTTCATCCTCTCTAATACATCTTCTCATAACATTATCTAGGCCAATGTAAAATAGGAATCCAAAAATCCAAGAGTAGGAGAAACATTTGTGAACTAGCTGCCTCTTCTCCCTTGGAGAGAAGTAACCTAGAATCTTACCTGTAACCAAATAATTGGCTATATCTGCATACCATGGAGTGTGTATAGTTAGAGCAAATAGATTCTCATTAGGAAAAGAATCATCAACCACTCCTTTTGAGGACTGTGTAGGTAGTCTAGACAGAAAATTAGCAACTACATTAGCCTTGCCTGGTATGTCAACAATTGTAATATCAAATTCCTGTAACAACAATAACCATCTTACAAGTCTTCCACCCACTATTGTCTTATTCTTTAAATATTTGATGGCTGCATGATCTATATGTATGAGTACTTTGTAACCAGTTATGTAGTGCTTGAATTTGTTAATTGCATAAACAACTACCAACATCTCTTTCTCTGTCATAGTGTAGTTTAACTCAGCTCCTTGTAGATTTTTGCTAACATAGTATATTGCATATTCCTTAGTTCCTTCTTGTTGGCCTAGAACTGCTCCAATGGCAAAGTTTGATGCATCTGTATGGATGTGAAAAGGTAGTGTCCAATTTTGACCTCTGAGGACATGGGCTTGTGTCAATGATGTTTTTAGCTTTTCAAAAGAAGTCTAACAATCTAGTGTCCATTCAAATTCAATGTCCTTGGTTAACAGAGTAAACAGAGGTGCAACAATCTTGCTAAAATCCTGAATGAACCTCCTGTAATATCCTGCATGTACCAAGAAGATCCTTACATCCTTCTATTTCTGTGGAATAGGCAGGGTCGAAATAACTTCAATCTTCTTTGGGTCAACTTGTATGCCTACACTTGAGATAAAATGACCCAAAACTATTCCTTGTGGCATCATTAGAAAACACTTTTGATTACACAAAGAGAGGTTGTGCTATGTGCATCTCTTCAACACTTTCTCCAAATTATGTAAGGCTTCATCATATGTGTCACCAAATGTGGTGAAGTCATCCATATAAATCTTCATGCTATCATGGGAAAAATTAGAGAAAATACTGAGGACTGCTATTTGAAATGTAGCTGGAGCGTTGCACAAACCAAAGGGTAAGACAAAATATGCATATGTCCCCCAAGGGCAAGTAAATGTTGTCTTATCCTGATCCTCTAGAGAAATCTTAATCTAGTTATAGCCACTAAAGCCATCAAGAAAGGAAAAATATTTCTTGCCTACCAAAGAGTCAAGAACTTGGTCAATAAATGACAATGGAAAGTGATCCTTTCTGGTAGCAGTATTGAGTTCTCTGTAATCAACACAAACTCTCCACTTGACACCTTTCTTGGGCACTATGACCAATGGTGAAACCCATTCACTGTCTGAAATGGGGTATATAAAGCTTGCATCCAGACGCTTTTGAAGTTCATCTTTCACAATCTCTCTGAGGGCGAGGTTCATGCACCTCTGCTACTGCCTGATGGGTCTATAGCCATCATCAATATATATTTTGTGCATGCATAAGGCAGGATCAATGCCTTTCATGCCATTGTAATCCCAAGCGAATGCTGCTGAGTGTGCATGCAATATTTCATGCAAGGATTGTTGTTGTTCATCAGTCAATGCATTTTTAATATTCAACATCATACCTAGCTTGATTTCTAATTGTTTGGACAGTTCTTGCATAGAAGACAAATCAAGGCTAGGTAATACAGGTAAGCATTACTGGGGTAATAAAACATGAAATATTTGGGATACCTCTTTCGAGGAACTACTAGGTATTATACTGCTCAAAGGGTCTTGTAAGAAAGATAAGTAGTATTGTTGCTGTGGGTGCCTCCCACAATCATTTTCTATAATTTGAGCAATTAATTCATCTTCATCTGGAATATCCAATAAGGGGTTGTGTTCAATAGCCATCAGGGTTTGTAGGGAATAGGTGTCCTCATCTTCCAGGATAGGCCAAATGGTTTGCTCAAGCTCATGGTATGGCTGGGCTAGTGGATATAAAACCAATTTCTTGGTCACAGTCTCACTGGATATGATCATGTTACCAGACTTGCAACCTATAAATGCATCAGCAGTGGCAAGCCATGTTCTACCTATTATAAGAGGATAACTAGCAAGATTAACCTTTGGCTGCAACACTATAAATTAGTAGGTCATTCCCAAGAATCTAATGTAATGACCAAATCTTCTCACTCCTTCAGGTTTGACTATAGACCTATTAACTAATTACAAGACATCTAAGTAGGCCTAAGGTTGTTCAATTGGAGTGTCTGCATTGTCTCCTTGGTCATGACATTAATTGTAGCACCTAAATCTATCAGAGTATTCTTAATCAGAGTCCCATTGATCTTGACATCCACCACTGGACTACCTAGATCTATATATTTGGGAATAGTTATATTACCCAACATGATATTAGAAAGATTGCCTAAAACATGTACTGTCTGAGGGTCTATCCTCTTCCTTCCTGGCTTCTTTATGCAAAGATCCCTAATAGTCTTAGTGTAGATAGGAATATCCTTGATGGCTTGGATTAAGGGAATCTTGATGCTTATATCTTTTAGCTAGCTGAGGAGGACAATATTAGTTTGGGCTGTTTGTTTTTGCATGGCCAAGCACTTAGGAAAAGGAGGAGGCTTCTAATGTAAGGTAGTTTGGGCATCTCAGGTTGTTTCAGGTTCCAAAGGTGGTTTATCTAAGGCTTCTTCGGTGGGTTCTTCATCTTCAAGTTATGTGATTTGGGGAGATGAAGGCCCTACAAGTTGCTTCCCTGATCTAAGATGAACATTACTCACTTCCACCCCATAGGTGGGATATTACATTACCTCGTTTGTATAAGCCTGTTGAATAGGCTTGCTATTAGGGTTAGGTGCAGGTTGGGCAGGGATTTGGGTAGGTCTAGGAGGTGGATTTTGGGGTGTTGATGGTGGCATTATGGCTGACTGATGTGGCTGAGATGGAATCATTGGTTGCTAAAAAGGTGCATTTTGCTGCCATTGTTGGCCCTTGTTCCATTGAGGCTGCTATTGTTGCTGCTGAGTAGGCCACTGGGGGTTATAGTTGGGACCTTGGAAATTTTTTTGAGGCCATGTGTTTGGCTATTGTTGGTTCCAACCAGCTTGTGGAGTAGGCCATTGTGGGTTTTTCCATGCATTTGGATTACCAGGCCACTGTTGAGTATTACAAGCAGAGAAATTCTGGTTTGCAGCAGGAAAGGGGGAGTTAAAATTAAGTGGATCAGAGGGCATACATTGTCTTTGCTACCAAGGTCTCCTTTGATCTATGAAGAACAATTTCCCATCTTCTCCATTAAATGGTTGTAATTTTGGCCTTTCAATCTTTTCTTGTTGGATACTGGCCACCCTCTTGCATTTACAATTGGCCTTCCTCTGTCTACATCTAGGGTAGTATTCAGTAAGCATTGCATCTGCCTCTTCCTGTTTCTTCTTGATGTGAAGAGTGTCTAGCTGTCTAGCCATATGGCTAATAATGTCCTCTTTCATGTTGGCTAGAAGGTTACTAATCTCCACTCTTGAAACCCCATTGGTTGCCTTGCCTGTGATGGATGCTCTTTCTCCCCTTGGTTTTCTGGAAAAGGTTCTAGAATAATTTATGCTAGCTCTGTAGACATCCTCAAAGGGAAGTTGAGATATATCCCCTGTTCCAATGAGATTGAGGGCATCCATGTAGTCATCATTAACCCCCCTCAAAAAGACCAGCTTCAGTGATTCTTTAAATAATCTATTTTGAGGGTTTTTCTTTAAGGCAAACTAGAATCTTTCAACATAGTCTTCGAGTGGCTCATCCTCTTTCTATGACATCCTAAAGATGTCATCTCTCCTCCTATCATATCCTCTACAGTAGTCTTTATATTTTTCCAGGAACTTTGTCTTCATGGTATCCCAGTCTAGAATGACATCTTTCCCCAACCCCATAAACCATCTTAAAGCAACATCTTTTAGTGTGGCAGGGAACAACTTGAGTCTGTAAGGATTAGTGGTGTAGTCATAACTCCTACACAAGACATCAAACTCGAACAAGAAAGTGTCAAGATCTTCAGTCACCAAGCCGTAGAAAATAGGCAATGCAGAAGGTGGTATATTTTTTAGAGGAGAGCCCATGCTTGGTCTGGGATAGGGAATTCAAACATTGCTTGTCTTAGAGGATCCTCTACTGCAACATCTTCCATGGTTCTAAAAGTCCCTTCTATAGCTGTGGAGGAAGCTGATGGAGATGTAGAAGGGTTGATGAATATGTAAGAGGAAACTCTTCTTTAGCATTTTCTACTGTATAATTGATAAAGTCAGCTATGTTCTCATTATCTTGAGAAGTTGAAGAGAGGAATCTACCTCGATGATCTCTCTACCTCTGCATACAGTGGTTTTAGCTTGATATTTCAACGGTCCTGCACAATGTTAGTATAATGTCTGGTGTTTCCTGAAAAGTGAATTTATTAATTCTAATGCTGGAATCAAAATTTAAACTATGAAAGCATATAAAATTATTGAGACTATGAAGGTAGCACCATCCCCAGCAATGGCGCCAAAAATGTAGAGGAAAACTAATGTGTTGTAGACTTAAGCAAAATTCAAGGGTAAACCTATTTGAATAGTCCACTCTATCATTACATTCCTACATTGAATTATCGACCAAGGAGCATAAGATTATGATGATGCCTACACTATATATGCCTTCAAGACTCATTTCTATCCTAAGCTAACTCATATAGACTTATTCTGATTAGCCTAGTCTACTGAAGTTCACAGAAATGTAAGAACAACAAAAATAGTTTAAAATCCAATTGCTACAAGTACCTTCAGCATAAGCTAAAGATAACTATATTCAATAGGGAATTATAGAATTAACTCAAAATATTTAGAATGATAAAAGAACTAACTCTAACCTCCAGAGGACTTAAAATATGCACTTGTTCATGAATCACAACTATTGGAAATAGCAATCAAGATATTTCACTTGTCTCACAATGTAATTTATGAAATAACGGAAAAAGATTTTTAACTAGGAATGTATAAATAAATAAGGAAATGTATGAAGTGAGGCTTAGTACCTTGAGTGGCCAGCTCAAGGAACTATCTCACTTAATCTCAAAACCAAATCTACTTCAGATTCTCATGCATTCTCATAACACAGAGCTATATTCAATTCATATTAGAAACAAAATCTTCTTAGATTTTATTCAAATCAAAACATGTCTGGATAATTGATATTGAAAAATAGAGTAAAGGCTAAGTAACTAGAAATTAAAAGAAACTAACTTAGTAACGAACTCCTCCCTCTAACTTATACAAAATCGAGAGAGTTTTATGCAACTACTAACTAATCCTCAATTGATCCAATGCTAGATTCTAGGATACAAGTTTCATGATTGATTTATTAATCCAACTGATCAAAATAAGAAAAGTCTTGTTCAAACAAGAACTCTCATGAAACAGTTTGTATGAAAAACCACTCATAGACTGCATTTAGAACAAGTCTTCCTTTTTGTATTTATTCCAATCCATTATGGTATAGATTCATCCTCTGTCTATCTTCACTTTCCATGTTCAAACTGCACTTCACTTAATTCCCCTATCTTGCAACTCACTGCAATTGCTCTTCCCTTGATGCCACGTCCTTGTTGCACAAGGTTAATTCTCAAAACATATACACACAAAATAGATTTCATATTAAACTATAGAATTTTATCTATATTACATGCATACTTATATTTTAAGCCATTCACTTGATAATATCACCACCATATTCCATATTATCAACATAGGTTTAATGTCTTTGAAAGTATATGAGAAACATCATATAGTAATGGTGATGTTTGTAAAGTATCTACAGGATCGTATGAAAAGGTTTTAAAAACATATCAAAACAACATAAAAAGAAGTCAATAATTCAACCCATCAGAACATATTGTCCAAACCACGAGACTTGATATACATTTGTGGTGGTGTGGTGCATTCTTTTGTGATTGATTGATAACTTGAAACTTACAAGCAAATCAATCAAAGTGAAGAAAATATCGGTTGATGCAAGATTACTCTTACACCCTTGGATTCTCTTGTATCATACACCCTAGGTTATTTGAAAAGTGAGTCCCTCACTTTTGAGGGACTAGAGGTAAGCCAAGATGATCTACCTCATATATAGAAATCTAACTTGAGTCTTCTTCTGGCCTCCCTCTCCACTTCACCATATGCTCCTCATATTGTCTATTCCTAGTGCTCCTTCCAATTCTACTATCCAATATTTCCTCAATCTCCTCCTTTTGTTATTGCAATAATTAGTTTTGCCAATGTACTTCTAGGCTACTATTCCCTAGCTCTCCTTCATGATATTGATATAGACCTGCAATGTTGAATACTAGAGATATACCCAATCCTTTCAATATCTCTACTTCATATGCATTTCCTTAATCAAATATGTTCACAATTCTACAAGGGCCAAACTTCTTCATCTTCAATTTATTGTAAGTTTCAACTAGAAATCTTTCCTTCTTGAGATATATCATCACTTCATCTCCAACCACAAATTATTTGTCTTCTTGTCTTATTAGCCTTCTCCTTGTATCTGTCATTCATCTTCTCCAAGTGACTCTTTAATTCTACATATACTTTCTTTATGTGTTTTGTAAAGTCTTCTACCTTTTCATTCCTCTTGTTTTCCTTATTCATGTCCCTTAACTCTAATACATTCCTTGGACTACTACCACATACAATCCAAAATGGTGTTTGCCCATACTCCTATTTACTGAATTGTCTAAATTGGTATTACAGACTTTGCCTACGATAGAACCATGTATGAATTTCCCACCTTCTCTCTAACTAGAGACCACAACAAGTTGCCTAAACTCTTGTTCATAGCCTCCATTTGTCCATCAATCTTGGGTGATATATTGAACTGAATTTCAAAGCTATTTTCCTCTTCTTCCATAATGTTCTCCAAAAGTACCCAACAAAATTTGTATCCCTATTCAAAACTATACTCTTTGGAAAACCATGCAATCTCACAACTTCTTTGAAAAATAGGTTAGCTATATGTCCCACATCATTTCTCTTCTTACATGGGATGAAGTGTGTCATCTTAGAAAATATATCCACAACTACAAATATCAAATCATTCCCTCTTTGTGCTCTTGGAAATCCTAATACAAAATCCATACTTATATCCTCTCAAGATCTCTTCAGTACTGGCAAGGGTTGATACAAACCAATATTTTGACAGTTGGACCCATATTAACTTGGAAAGTCTTGCAATCTTGAAAAAATTTCCTTACATCTTATATATCTATGGTCAAAAGTAGTTCTCATTTACCAAGGCAATGGTCTTGTCTACCCCAAAATGTCCAACCAACCACTGCAATGCTTCTCCTTAATCAGATTCTCTCTCATTGAACTCTTGGGTATACATAATTGACTACCATTTAACAACATCTCATTTTGGATCAAATAATCCAACTATCTACTCCTATCCATGCTTACTGGTTCATTATGCCTACGTCTACAAAATTAGGATTAGCTTCATACAAATGCTTTAGCTCTTCAAAACTAACTACTACTCTCATCTTTGTCAACAAATTCTATCTCCTACTTAATGCATCAACAATCTCATTTGACATTCCACTCCTATGTTTCAACACAAAAGTATAACTCTATAGAAATTCAACCCAAGGCATATGTTTCTAGATCAACTTACCTTAACTATTCACATAATGCAATGCTTGGTGATTAGTGTACAACACAAACTCCTTGGGCAACAAGTAATGCCTCCATTTTTTCAATGATTGAACTATGGCATAGAACTCTTGGTCATAGACTCAATATCTTATACTTGCATCATTCAACTTATCACTAAAATAGGTTACTAGTCTTCCTTCATGGCATAGTACTTCTCCAATTGTATTTTCACTTGCATCACAATCAACTTGGAATATCTTATTGAAGTTTGGTAAAGATAGCATTGGTTGTTTTGTTACTTTTTTCTTTAGTAACTCAAATATATTGTCTACCCCTTTCATCCACTTGAATTATTTCTTGTTTCCCCTCATTGTCTCAATCAACGATGCACAAATACTTCTAAAATTATGGATAAACTTCCTATAGAAAATTTCCAACCCATGAAAAGATCTTACCTCTCAAACACTTAGTATTGTAGGCCACTGCATAATTTCTCTAACCTTCTTTGAATCCATATTCAATCCCTCAGCTAAGATCATAAATCCCAAGTATACCAACTCAATTTTCATGAAGCTACATTTCTTTAAATTGATAACAATTTCTCCTATTTATCTCTACAACACTAGCCTGATATGTCCTAGGTAATCTTCCTTAGTCCTACTAAAAATTAGAATATCATCCAAGTAAATAATCACAATCTTACCCAAAAATTTCATCAGTGCCTCATTCATTAGTCTCATAAATGTACTTGGCACATTAGTCAATCCAAATGACATAACCAACCACTCATAAAATTCCTCACTAGTCTTAAATGGTGTCTTCCACTCATCTCCTTCCCTTATCCCAATCTGATGATAGCTACTTAATAAGTCAATCTTTGTAAAGTACCTTGCTCTACTCAAACAGTCCATTATGTCATCCATCCTTAGCAATGGAAACCTATATCTTACAGTGATATTATTGATTTCTCTATAATCAATACACATTATCCACTCACCATCCTTCTTGGGTGTTAGTACTATCGGTACCACACATGGGCTCAAACTCTCTTTGATCAAACCTTTCCTCATCAACTCTTGCACTTACTTGTTCAATTCTTTATTTTCTGCTAGTGTTATCCTATGCAGTGCTTTATTTGGTAAATTGGCTCCTAGAATTAGATCCATATGACAACTAATACTCCTTATTGGTGGCAATCCTTCTATCATATTTTCTAATATGATGTCTTCATACTTTGTCAATAATTCTAATATTTCCTTGTACAGTGTCTCCTCATCACTTATGGTAGTGTTCCTACAATTTGTAGTGCTACATATCTTAGGAATCAATTAATAACATACATTCTCATGCATCAAAACATTCAAGAATCTTCTCCCATCCTCCAAGAATATTCTAGCATTACTACAAACTTGACTTTCCATGTTTGTTAGTGGCATCAACCTGTGTCTCCTAACATTTTATGTTATAGTGCATGTGTTTGCGCTCCCATCATGTATATCTCCCTTTTCAAATTTCCATGGTCTTCCCAACAATATATGACATACATCCATTGGAATTACATCACATAAGACTTCATCATGGTATTCCCCTATCTTTATTTTTAACCAAAATTGTTTATTGACCATCACCCTATGTTCCTTATATAGCCAGACAATCAACTATGGTTTTGGATGTTTCAACCTCTTCAAGTTCAATTTATCAACCATTTCTCCAGATACAAGGTTATCTACAATACCACTATCAATGATAACTTTGCAACACTTACCTCATGCTTTGCATCTAGTTCTAAACAAGTTCTTTCCTTGTATTGATTCTTCTTCATCAGAACATTTCAATAAGGCCCTCTTCATGAAAATTGATTCTCCATATTTGGGGACATTCTTTAATTCATATGATCTTTGGGGTTCCTCATCTACAAATTCTACTCTTGTGCTACTTTAATCTCTCTTCCCTTGACCTTGAGAAAATTCAAATGCTCTATGCTCTTCTTTTCCACAATTAAAACATGTTCCTCTAAATTATGTTTCCTCACTTCTCTCATATCTTCCTCTACTTCTTTGATATCTATCACTGTGGTATGTCTTTCTATCTTCCCTACTTCTGTGGTAGAAATTACCATCATCCCTATCTTTGTAATAGGTATTACTACTTCCTCTTTCATTATGGTATGTACTATTGTCCCTATGATATGGGCTATGAGTCTTCCTTCCCTCTCTATATGGTCTTTTATTGCTACATTGTGATATTTCTCTATGGGATCTTTCTTCTTCCTCTTTGCTAGATTTGTCTACTTCCAAATATCCTATTCAAATTTTCCTTCACCTTGATTACAAATTGATATGCTTCCTCTATGGTTATTAACCTAACCAAGATTAGCTCCTCTTGGATGATTTCTCTCAGTCTGTTGATGTATCTTGCAACCTTCTCTTTGCTTGCTTCACAATGCCTTGTCCTAATGATCAAATTATAAAATTCTTTAGTATACTCCTTTGAGTCCTATCCCTCTATCCCATGTTATGCAACCTCTTTAACAATTCTAGTTCATAATCAATAGGTATAAATTGCTTTTTCAATTTCACAACCATCCTACCTCATTTTGTTATCCTTTCCATTCTCTTCCTATTTATTTCTAACTATATTTTTTCCACCAAACAACATCATGTCCTTTCAACTTAGTTTTTGCAAATTTAACTCTTTAAGTATCTACAATCTCCTCATACTCAAAATATTCATCCAAATCATTTATCCAATCAATGAATTCTTTAGGATTCAAATCACTAGAATAATTATGGATTTTAATTATAGGTCTGTTACTAATTTTTAAAATAGCCTTCAAAATTTTTACTTGATCTAATTCTTCTTCTTATAGGTCTTCCAAATCTTGTGCATCTTCTCTTGTAGTCTCATCCTAATTGCTCTCATCATCATTGGTAGGGTTCAAACCTCTTTTCTTGTCTTCTTTTAAAGCTCTCACCTCTTTCAATACTACATCTATTTTTCTTGCAATGTTAGCAACACCTTGGACTCCTTGTGGTGGCATATTTTCCTTGGATTTGGTGCAAACTACCTTAGTTCAATGGTCTATCTACAATCACTCTTTCCAACTATCTCTCAATCAGTGATTTGTTGACAAGCTTATTATAAGATGCCTCAATTTAGTGATCTATTCACAAGCAGAGCTTTTGGGATACTAGCCCACTTTCCTTAGGATTTTGACTTTATGCTCTGATACCACTTAATACATTCATAGACAAAGGATTCAATGAAGGATTGTTCAACCATGTAGCAAAATCAGACACACAAGAAATATGTAACAAAAAACCAAAGAAACAATAACATGAACTTTATTAATTTGTAAATCACAAATGATTACAATCTTCTATAATGGGCTTCCTACATTCTAGGCCATAGATGTTTGATTAAAAAACATGAAATTATAACACTTAAATGATATTTATATGGTATTCAATATATTTCTACATACTACACTATTTATACCTTCAATCTTCTTGATTTCTTATTCCATTCTAAACTCCTCTCCTCAAACTCACACTTTGAATTCCATGTCTTACTAAATTTTTGGAAACTCCTCTTGATTTCTTTCAATGATTATGAGCAGTGTTTATACATCAACCTCAAACTTTAGAAATGATCTACATTAGATACAAGGTGGTGCAAAGCTCTATGCCACATGAAACGTGTAGTCAACCAAGTGTGTAAATAAGCCCCTTGATCAAATGTGGTGGTGATGAAATGAAATATTTTCATGTAGTGCTCATCATAAGTTCTCCAAGGTCTAATGTATCTCCATATGTACACACAAACTTTCAAAAAATTAACACAAGTGAAGAACAGTGAAACTATGCAAGCCTGCCAGTTGAAAGGAAGCTAGGTGTGTGGAGATCGCTTCCTACACTAATCTAATGAGGAGAGGGAAATACAAATTCAAATTTATCCTAACAATTACAAAAATGTTAAACTATTAAAATGAGATATTGTAGCAAAACACAAGAACTAGAAAGTAGACAGAAGAAGAGAGACAAAGATTTACGATGGGGAAAACCCTTATCGGGTGAAAAACCCCACACTTAGAAACCTGCACAATGTATTAACAAATCTGAAAGTTGTTTACAATACACTTGCAATGCAAGCTTCAATGGTCTTTGACACTCGTGTCTAGAGTCAATCCGACAGCATAATAGTACCTATAAACCTATGATACAAACTCCATCCCCAAGCACTTGTTTAAATAGGAAATATAAGGCAATATTGGACCTATCTTGGAATGGGCATCCAACATGGCTTCATGGACCAAAACCCATGCCCAAGGACACTTGGTCAACATTGTAGAATGTGCCTAACACTAGTCCATAGCTCCCACTAAAAAGAGGTTACCTATTTCCAAAATGGGCTATGACAGATACTCTTACGACACTTACGACCGTCATAGAATCTGTGATAGCAGTTACAACTTACAGCTATAAGAGAATTTGTCATACACATGCTATAAATAGCATATTATCTTACAACATGTCATATTCCACCTCAGGGTGCCCAAATATGCATTATTCAAAGATGCTTCAAGACACATGTCATCACCTGTCTTATAACCTTCTATTTCTGACTCTTACATGTCATAGATTCGTCATAGGAATCCGTCATAACCGTTTCGGTCAAACATTCCCTTACACAACATGGAAGATGCCGACACATGGAAAAATGCTCCTACCACAAAGTGGGATGCCTATCTCCTCATGTGAGGACAAAATTACAAGTTGTCATATTCCATGTAGGATCGACACATCACTGTACCACATCCCACAATATGACAATATGGAATTTACAAGTATTTACAGCATAGGCAATTAAATAATAAATGCAAACATTACAAATGTAAGGAATTACCAAGGTTGAGACACCTTAATTCCCAACATTCTCCCACTTGTCGAATACCTTGTAAGAGCCAATAGAAAAATAGGATTTAACTACTATAGGCCAAGAGACCCATAGACTCTGAATACCATCTAAACTTCTTTGTGCTCACTGGTTTCGTCAATGCATCTGCAACATTCCTCAAAGTATCTACCTTCTCCAAATTTACCTTTCCATCCTCAACCATGTCTTGCACGAAGTGAAACTGAACATCAATATGCTTTGTTCTAGCATGGAAAGTTGGATTCTTCGCAAGGCAAATTGTACTTTGATTGTCGCAACTGATTGTGATCTGAGCTGCATCACCACCAATATCTGAACACAATCTCTTAAGCCAAATGGCTTCCTTACAAGCATGAGTTGCTGCCATATACTCAGCTTTTGTCATGGACAAAGCAACAACAGGTTGTCGCTTACTCATCCAACTAATAGCACCACCAAACAATGTAAACACATAAGCACTGGTGGATCTCCTGCTGTCAATGTCACCTACCCAATCTAAATCCACAAATCCACAAATATCAACATAATGCGGAGGTCCTGAAACATTACCATGATAGTAAATGGAATACTCAGAAGTACCCCTCAAATATCTGAACACTCGCTTAACTGCATCCCAATGAACCTATCCAGGATTAGCCATAAATCAACTAAGGACTCCCACCACTTGGGTAATGTCTGGTCTTGTGCATACCATAGCATACATCAAACTGCCAATAGCACTAGCATAAGGTACTCTACTCATGTCCTCCACCTTACTAGGAGATTTTGGACAATCCTCAATAGACAACTTTGTCCCCAAAGAAATGGGAACACACAATGGTCTACAATCTGCCATGCTAAATCTGTCCAGCACGGTCTTCACATACTTACTTTGGCTTAACCAAAGTTTTCTGTTGGTTCTCTCTTCTAATTTCCATTCCTAGAATGTACCTAGTGTTGGAGTTTCTTCTGAATCAGCAGAGGGTTTGCCAATTCCTATGCATAGGCAGATTCAACCAACGAATACAGGAGGTTGTGTGAGCTACCTCCCCTTCACTTCTGGTTTTGCCACACCAACGGGGGTATCCCTATTAGCTAAAGATTTGACTTTTACTCGCCCAATGATAAAAAGATTTAGCTTTACAATAACAAGCAGAATACTCTCATGTATGGACTAAGGTTTGTGTGATAAATCACAAGGTTGGCATCATTCTTGGACATATCTAATGGGTTGAGGATGAGAGTATGCAGGGGTCCTAATCCTACTCCTACAACTAACAGGCTGAAGCTTTGAAAGGATTTGAAATTATGTTTTGGATGCAAGACAGGGGGTTTTGGATCATAACTACTACACAAGGGCAGACTGGTGCCTATCTTGGGGCAAGGAGTCAACTAGACGCATACACAAGAATGGTTTGCATTTTGCATTCAAGTTTCAAGGGGTTATGACTGGTATCTGTCTTACAAACACCACCCAAGAATGGGTATTTAGCTGCCTCTGCTTACAAATATCCCAGCTGACATACAACCTTCTCCATACTCAACCTAAAACAATTTAATCCACTCTTTGAATGGAAGTTAGAGATTAAGCATGCAATACAAAAAATCTGTATCCAAGAATCTCAAAAACCCTTAGCAACTAGATTCAAAAGACGGGATGCATGCAACAAATGGAGACAAATGGCTAAACACATGCACATAAGCATTTTTCATATAAAACATGACATGAAACTAAAAATATATGCAATGTACATTCAGATGCAACTCATAAACTCCAAAGAGATAAAAATAGCCAAGAAGTGCTTTGTTTTTTGTTATTTTTCCCCCAAAAATACCTAAGTCTTCAACAACCACAAATGAGTAACACAGTTTTCTTTTTATAGCAAGACTGTGCACCTAGCAAATTAATTACATGGCATTTTCAAAATCCTTGCCAAATACAGTGCACCATAGAATGGCGCCCAAATCATTGAATGCAGTAGGGAGACAAGAGGAAATAAATAGGTGGAATAAGGAGATGTGCCGCCGCCTGAAGATTTTCCCATTAAAATTCATAGGTGGCCCATCAATCCATTGTTCCACACCTCTGCAAATCGCCATTAATGGCCAACCTACCTGCAGTGAATGCATAAAAAGATTTTCTGCCAAAAATGCTACTGTAGATACATAGGAAAACCCTTTTGCTTTGGAAATTTGAAATGGGTCATCGATTTCCCACTTATCGCCAAGATCCACTTATCACCAAGATCTTCAGCTCCTAATCATGCTAAAATACATTGGCCAGTAGAATCCTGCCACGTAGGCGCTTTATCTCCCTATCGCTGACTTTTCCACCTTTTAATTTGCCTTTTTTGCCTTGTATATGCAAAAGAACATGCATATACATACAGCTCCCTGCATGCAAAGCGCGAACCCCAAATTTCTATGAAACAAATTAAAATTGCAATCAGGTCCCGCCTTGTATCTCAACCTTTGTATCTTCGCTTTGTATATTGCATATACAAATGCAATATTCATTCTACGGATTTCAAATTTTTATAAAGCATTTTGAAATTGCTTTGAAATCTTGATTGTATCCTCATTCTTTTGTATATTGGCATATACAAATGCCATATACATACAAGCCGCGGATGCTAGTGCCAAATTTGCCACATTTGACTTTTAAGTTGGGTTCGGCTTGTACATCTCTCCCTTGTATGTTCGCCTTGTATATTGCATGTACAATGCAAACATACAAGCAAAAACATACATTCACCCGGACTTATGCCTTTATCAACTACACTGCATACATTTTTGGGTCCAGGCCTTGCATCTCAAAAATGCATGTTCCTTTGTATGTGCGAACATACAATCGCACTTGTATATGCAACTGGTGGGCCCCATGCTTTGGTTCTTGCTTTACATATATCTTCTTGTACATCGTCGTTGATGCATCTACCCGATATACATTCTACTTTGTATGTCTGCGGGTCCCACCAAATGTATCTCCTATTTTGTATATTGCCAAATGTACAAGACCCCTTGTATCTTTTCATTGCATGTATCTTTGACATACATTTACCTTTGCATATGCATTGGCTGTTGTAAATTTTGATTGTATGCCGCCAATGCACCTAGCCGTTGTATATCCACTTGCATCTTTTCCATTGTATGTAGTCATTGTATGTCTAAACATACAAACTTGATATACAAGCAAACTCAACATACAACTGTAGAATATTCTAAGAATCTGCAAAAGATTCCTCAATGTATATGCACCTATTCCAAACCCGATATGCATACAAGGAGGCATATAACTAATTTTTTCTATTTTTTGAAGGCCGATTGAGCATTTTGCAAGCCCGCCAATGTACATTTGCATTTGCACATACAAACCCCTTTGTCTATACAAAGATACATGCATTTAAAACTATTTTTTGCACTTTTAAACTACAAAGGCCAAAAGACTTAGAATTTTTTGGATTTTTTATGAAAGGTGCCTACGAATTTAAATACTTGAAACCTGAATGTTTATGTAGGGACCTGTTGGTAATCATTTTTGTTTTGGGTTTTAAGCTTGGGTGTTTGCAGGTTTTCTCATTCTAACCCTCAATTTTGTGAATCATGGGATCTTGCATTATTTTGTCTATTCAGGTGTTGGCCTTGTGTGGTGGGTTTCTGGTTGTTAAATCTCATCCTCATGTTTAGGTTTTCATAGGTTGACTTACCCCCACGTAGTGTTTCATGGTTTGTTCCTGTCGCCTTGAAAAAAATGCTAAGTTTTGTATGTTCAAAATGGTCATGTATGTTGGCGGGCTTGTGAAATTTCAATCAGCTTCTAAAAATCATGAAAAAAGGAATTATATGCATTTTAATGCATATCGAGTTTGCATATACAAGGGGGGATCTTTCACAGATTCCCGAGGATATTCTACAGTTGTATGCATTCCCAAATGCATATCGGGCTCAAATGGAAAATATACAAAGGTGGAATATTCCTTGATGATTCCTTGCTTGTATATAAGGGGAATGTATGTGTGAATATACATTCAAGCATACGAAGGTGGTCACAGGGTCGAATGTATTTTGAGTTTGTATATCCATATATACAACGAAATGGTCTTGTACATTCGGCAATATACAATGGGAAAGTGCAAATGGTCTTGTATGTTCGGCAAATATACGAAGCAGCAGGAGATGCATTTGGTGGGGTCCGCCTCACATATAAAGGGCTTTGTATCTCATATACAAAGGAGAATGTCTATGTGATATACATTCGGAAATATGTAAGGGAAGAAGATGCGAGGCGGACCCGAAGTCATTTTCATTTTGTTCTAAAGCAGTGTGGCGTCCGCGGCTTGTACATTGCATTTGTATATATGATGTGCAAGGAAATATGCAAAGGAGAGAGATAATGGGTTAGGCCCACCAGTTGCATACAATGGCAATTGTATGTGTGCCGACATACATTAAAAAACATACAAGTGAAAAGATACATTCCAGACCCGAGTAGAATTCCAAGATGCTTCATACGAGTTTGGGGTCCGCAACATGTATATTGGGTTTGTATATGCAGCATACAACCCGATATACAAAACAAAGATATACAACCTAGATGTGAAGCAGGAGTCAAATACAGTGAATGGTAATTTGAGGTCCGTGGGTTGTATAAGGCACTTGTATATGCCGATATACAAGCTGATGTGCATTTGAAGGGATACAAACCGGACCCAAGTAGTTTTTTCAATTTGTTCTAAACTGGCATGGGGTCCACCTTGTATATTAAGCTGTTGTATGCATATGCATTTTGCATATACAAGGGATTTTGAAAGATGAACAGTGACGATTGTATATGCATTCATTTTTGCATATACAAAAGTGATAAAGGTGAAATGAAAGGAGAAAGGGTCAGCGATAGAAGGTCAAGGTGCCCACGTGGCACAATATTATTGGCTGGTGACTCTTCATGCATGTTTTGAGACCATTGATCATAGCGATGGGTTTTTGATCAAGCGGCCGGGTTTTGAACCTTCAGCGAAGGTTTTCTTTGTATGTGGCTGCATTTTTTGAGCAGTAAAAATAATAGATGCATCCGCTGCTACATTTCAAAGGGCCCTGTGGGTGGATGAAGCATTGATGGCAGATTTACAGAGGATGGACGACGGAAAGGACAGGTCAACCACCTGATTGAAGATGAAAGTCCTTGAGCGGCGGTGCAGATCCTGAGTTCACCTGCTCATTCCTCTTTGTCTCTCTGATGCATTGACTATTTTGAGTGCCATTTTAGATGCATTGTATCTGGCTAAAATTTTGACCTTGCCTTGTAATTAATTTTGCTGAGTACACTATCTTGGTATAAAAGCCAAACTGTGTTACTCATTGTGGTTGTTGAAAACTAGACAAATTTTGGTGTTGCAGTAGGAATACAATCTCCTGGTGACTCTGTTTCAGGTGTCTTGCGAGTTTATGAATTGTATGTTGTATGTATTATACATAGACTTATCAATTTCATGTTGATTTAAATGAGTAATGCTTCATTGCATGTGTTTTGTTATTTGTCTCCAGACTGAATGTGTTTTTCTTCTGACTCTGAACATCTATGGGGTGTTATAGATTCTAGAATATAGGTTTTCTATATTGAATACTTAGTCTCTTACTTCTACTCAAGGAGTAGATTGAAATGTTTTGGATTAAGTGTTGAGAAGAATACATTGCAGTAAGGATGTTCATAAGAAAAAATAACTAAATACTCTCTCTTGGGTATTGTCTGTAAGGCAAACATTTTAGAAACCCCTTGAAATCTGATTACTATCTTAGGTCTGTGGTAAACATTCACATATATATGTCTACTGATTCTGAGCCTTGGATAGGCACCAATCTGGTTTGGTATCTCTGTTGTAACCTAAAGTCCTAGTTTTGCATCCAAATATAAAATCAAACTTAAACTTTAAAATCATACCATTAGGACTTTAGAATTAGTTTAGGATCTAAAATCCTCTATCTACAACTGAATATAGGCCCAAAGCTAGCCCCTTTGCACTTATCTTACAGTTTTAGTCTGCATAAGACAGGATTTATCTGCTTTGTGTCAACATCCCAACAAATATATAGATGCATTTCATAGATGTTGAGTAGGGAATACCCCCCTTGGTTTTGTAGAGCCTAAAGAAGAAGTGGAGATATTTATAGAGTCTATCTCCTATACTATTGGCCCTTGGCACGGGAATTCTGTTGATCACTGATGGCTATTTTGTAGGGATTATTGGGATTAAGCATCTAGTCTGGGAAAATAACCAACAAAAATTGGCGACTCTGCTGGGGAGGTGAAGTGAAAGAACCTTGATTAAAAAGAAAACAATTCCTAGTAATAGGTGGCAACTCTGAACCAATCTCCCAACCGGTAAAGTAAAAATTTGTATGCAAGGGAGAAGATCCCAACGTAACCCTTTGTTTGAAGAGTTACCCATAAAAATGATGTATAAGAAAAAAGGGACTGTTCGAGCCAGTCAAGATGGTTCTCCTAGCCCTAGGAAAAATGATTTTATTCAGGACAATCAAGGATCCTCAGAGCAAACAATGCCTTATTTTACAAACACTGAGGTTGAAATCTAGAATGTCTATGAGAGACAGTAGAGTGGTGGATTGAAAATGAGGTCAGAGGTGATTCAAGAACGTCCTTTTGTTGATTCCCCTGACAGATTTGAAGAAGCTGAATCCCTAAGGGATGATGATAATGATGATCAGAATGTGATAAAACCATCCTCTTCTATGCCCAGAGAGGAGGAACTAGCTGATGAAATTAAGAGCTTAAGGGAAGAATTAGAATATCTGCAAGCAGTAAAGATCAGGGATGATATGAGATAGAAAGTGCAAGCTCTGAGAGTTGCTCAGAATGATTCAGTTCCTACCCTTGGCAATGCAAATATGCAAAGAAATCAACACAGGAATGAAGTACATGATCAGTGTAATGATCAAAGATAGAATGCAAATGATGCCAGAATACCATTAAATAATGTAAGAAATCAGAATGCAAACATAAATGCCAATGTTAATCAATTTGGTAGACAGCCTATGCAGTTAGACAGATTCAGGCAGTTAGTTTCTGATGGCATTCCTGGTTACCCCAATCCTATCGACAAACATGTGAGGCTGCAAGTGCCTAAATTTTCAAGAAATAATACTGTATCAGGTGAAGACCATTTAAAAGTTTTCCAGAATATCATGGACAACTTTGAGGTTGAGCATGAGGATGTTTTCATGAAGTCATTTATGCAATCCTTAGTTGATGAAGCCAAGGAATGGTACAAAGGTCTACTTGACAGAAGCGTTTCATCATGGGATGACTTCAGAAGAATTTTCAAAGAACAGTATGGTGACAAGATTGATCCTAGTTTTTTCATTAATGAATTCACTGGAATCACCAAAGGATCAAATGAACAGGTTGTTGATTTCAATGCTAGATTCACGAAGGTATTGAACAAATTGCCACATGACTTGAGACCTAATGAACCTATGTGCAGTGTTGTACATAAATGCTTTTGATGCCAAAACAACTTATGGATTGAGAGACAAGAGCCCTGCTAGCCTCAGAGATGCGTTCAAGATTGCAACAAATATTGAAAACAACAGAAAAGCATCTGGTACGACAAATGGAAGAGATGATGTGAAAATTCTACAAAGTCCAAATACTAAAGCTCAAACTGTTCAAGGCAGTACATCTACTTCTGAGGATAAATTAGACAAATTGACAACTATTGTCAAGGACCTGAGCTATAGAATGGCTAAAAATGAAAAGGGGATAGGTCCTGACAGACTAGTTTACCAAAGGTAGGAAAGAAGACCATGATTACATGATATGCCATATAACACCAATTGGCATAATGGTAAGCCCATTCTTCCAAATAGCAACACAGGTCATAGAATTCAAAATGCAAAGGAAACTCCTGATCCTTTGAAGAAGGCTATAAATACTGTTAATGACACCCCATGGTGTATCATATGTCAAATGCCTCATTCACAGTCAAAATGCATGATTGCTCAGTCTTTATACAATAATGTTGTTTCCTGTGATGAGTGCAATGAGCCACATTGCATGGAAGATGAGAATGTCAATATGTTGTCTACAGATAGAGAATACTCTTCTCACGATGCTGATGTAAGTGCAAATGATGAGATTTAGGTCTGGCAGCAATTTCCCTATGATGAAGATGAGGAAGATAGCTATGCCTATGCTCAGGACTCACACAATTTTCTGAATAACTTGAAGAGGCCTTTTGATGAAGAAATTTGAGCCTTCATAGCTACAGTAGTAGCTAAAGTTAAAAGCAATTATAACCTAAGAGGTAAAGCTCAGGTAAGCAACTCACACCAACCAAAGAATACTTCTGCAGACCAGCCAGTGCAAAATTATAAGGGGACTGAAACATATAAGAAACAATGGAACAATAATAAGCAAGGTTTTAAGCAGAAAATAGGTCATGATCCTCAAGGAAAAGAAAGTATGATTCCTCAGGCTAAGAATCAAAACAAAAATTCTCAGGGCAAGAATGACAGTCAAGCAGCCATAAAAACTAAGGCTGGATCATCCCAGGATAAAGGTAAAACGGTGGAGCAAGTTACAACTGTTATTCAAAATTATGCTCCATTTGACATGACTGAGGTCTTGTCGCACATAAAAGTCTCTATTCCATTGATGGAATTGATGAAAGTGGAAGAATTCAGAAATAAGGCAGTATCTTTGATTTCAAAAGTACCCTGTCAAGCTAATCAGAGTATTGAGACTCAAGGTAAAAGACAAGCTATGTGCATTGATGAGGATGAAGTTCCTAAGGTGTATCTAGGGATGACCCTGACAAAGTGCCCTTCACAGGTTGAACTATTTTATGTCTCCCTTGTCATAAATGGAAAAGTGATTAAGAACTGTATGCTTGACTCAGGAGCATCAACAAATATCATGCCTTTGGCCATTATGCAGCAAGCTAGGTTGAAAATAGACAAAGCATGTGGGAAATGCTATGCCATGGATGCAAGAGAAGTACCTGTCATTGGAATCATGAAAGATGTGGATTTTAGACTAGCAGCATATCCAGAAAAAACTTACAAAATGAACATAACAGTTGTTGATATCAAGCCACAGTATGGCATGTTGTTGTCAAGAAGGTGGGCAGCATTGATTGGTGGGAGTATGCAACTGGATCTGTCATATGCCATGATCCCAATGAATGGCAAGAATGTCAAATTGATCAGAGAAGAAAGATCATCAGAGACAGTTGAGGATCAAGAATCAGAGGAGCATATATGCTTTGTGGACACTGACTGTGATAACTTCAGGGTTGTCTCAGATGATAAAGAGGGTAAAGAGAGAGATATATGCTTTCAAGAGCTGGACCAGTAGGGTCTCTAGACCATGTATTTTGATGGAGCTTGTTCGAAGGAAGGCTCTGGTGTGGGAATTGTTTTTCTGCCTCCATCTGGTAAGCTCCTAAAATTCTCTTTCTTGTTGAAGTTTGCCTGTACAAATAATATTGCAGAGTATGAGGCTCTGTTGTTAGGATTGAATGTGGCCTTAAAGCATGGAATTAGGATGCTCAAAGTGTTTGGTGATTTAGAGCTTATTGTTTCCCAAGTTAGAGATAAGTATGCATCAAAAAATAAGAGATTAAAATAGTATAAGCATGCTGTTTGGGATACAATTGAATTGTTTGATGCATTTTCAATAAATTGGATAGGGAGATCAAAAAATGTCAGGGCAGATTTTCTAGCTAATGTAGCCATAAGGCCAGACGATATAACTCTATTAGATGTTACAAATGTTGAGGTCAAACTTAGACCTGCAGTGCCAGACAACGTATGCAGCTGGCAAGTGTTTGATGATGATAAGGATTTGCTGAGATTTCTACATTGCATTGATGAGTATGAGAACCAGGAAATGGATTTTCAAAACTTTGTAGAGGTTGTAGATGGGAAAGAAACCCTCCTAGGGAAAGAAATAATTCAACTCAAGACAAATAAAATCCCTAGAGGGCTGGTTGTTTTAGAGCGAGCTTTTGACCATAGAGACCAATTTGTTACAAAGACATCTCCAACAAATAAGAATGATCTAGAGGAGATAAACTTGGGAACATTTCATGCTCCCAAAAAGGTATACATTGGCAAACAGCTCAAGCTACATATCAGAACTATGCTGATTGCATTAGTAAGAAAATATAAGCATGTCTTTGCCTAGTCTTATGAGGACGTCAAAGCTTATAGAGAGGATTTATTTCAGCATGAAATCCCTTTGAAGCTTGGAGCTAAACCATTTAGACAAAAGTAGAGGCCTATCAACCCAACCTTAGCTCCAAAAATGCAAGAAGAACTTATGAAACTTAGGGAGGTTGGAATAATTATGCCTATCAGACATTCAACTTGGGTGTCTAACCTTGTTCCAGTTAGAAAAAAGAATGGTGATATAAGACATAGTGTGGACTTTAGAAATTTAAATATGTCTTCTTTGAAGGACAATTATCCATTGCCAAACATGGAAGCCATGTTGCAGATGGTGACTGGCTGTGAACTTCTATCCATGATGGATGAATTTTTAGGGTACAATCAAGTGAAAGTAAAGGAATCAGAGCAATTCAAGACTACTTTCACTACTCCATGGGGAACATATGTATATGTGAGGATGCCATTTGGACTGACAAATGTAGGTGCCACATTTCAGAGGGCAATGGATGTTGCTTTTGCAGGATTGATTGATTCAATCTTGGCTGTGTATCAAGATGACTTGACAGCGTATTCAAAAAAGGAAGAGCAACACTGTATGCATTTGGAGCAAATTTTTATTAGAGCATTAGAGTATGGCATCTCACTTAACCCAAAGAAGTGTGCTTTTGGGGTTGTGGAAGGAAAATTGCTTGGACACATTGTTTCCAAGGATGGAGTCAGGATTGATCTCGAAAGGGTGGTTGCAATTGACAAAATTTAGATCCCTAAAATAGTGAAAGGTGTTCAGTCCTTCTTCGGGCAAATTAATTTTGTCAGAAGATTTGTGCCTAACTTTGTAGAGACCACCAAAGATATCTCTAAAATGCTAAAGAAGAATGCAACTGTCAAATGGGAAGATGAAGCAACTAAATCGTTCCAAAACATAAAAGAGGCTATAAAGATGGCTCTTGTACTGAAATCTCCTAATTTTTCTAAGCCATTTCAATTATTTTCATTTGCTTCTTTCCACATTATTACTGCATGCCTACTACAAAAAAATGAAGAAGGGTTTGAACAACCTATAGCTTTCTTTAGTAAGTCATTGCAGGCTGATGAATTGAAGTATGACATCATGGAGAAACAAGCATATGCACTGGTTAGAGTAGTCAAGAGTTTCAGGCCATATTTGGTAGGCTCTCAAGTAATTGCATATGTGCCTCATGCTATAGTCAAGGATATCTTCACTCAGCAGGAGGTAACTGGAAGGAGATGCAAATGGATAAATAAATTGCAGAAGTTTAACATTGAAATACAGATCACAAAATTGGTAAGAGGACAAGGTTTGGCAAAACTAATGACACAGTCTAATTTAGAGGCATGCCAAGTGAATGTGGTGCATAATGAAGTTGTAAACATGTCAGATTCTGAATGGTATAAGGACATAATACATTATTTGTAGAATCTAAATTGTCCTTCTCATCTTAGTGATGATCAGAAGAGAACCTTGAAGCTGCAGACTATTAAATACATCATTGTTCAAGGAGAGCTGTATTGGAAAAATCCAGATGGTATATTACTCAGATGTGTGGATGAAAATTAGGCTAAGGATATTCTAAGTGACATGCACAATGGAGTGTGTGGTGGACATTATGCTGCCTATACAACAGCCCACAAAATTCTCAGAGCTGGCTACTGGTGGCCAACTCTTTTCTCAGATACACATAAAATGGTAAGAAAATGTGAGTCTTTCCAAAGGTTCTTAGGAAAGCTAAAATATGAAGGTGCATTGCCCCTTAGGACTATAACTGTAGAAGCTCCATTTTAGCAATGGGAAATTGATTTTATAGGGGAAATCTCAGAAAAATCAAGTGGACACAGTTGGATTTTAGTGGCTATTGATTACTTCACTAAATGGATTGAGGCCATTCCAACTAGAAAAGCTACAAGTAAGGTGGTGATGGATTTTATTCTAGAGAATATTATTATCAGATTTGGAGTGCCAGTCGAATTGGTCACAGACAATGCTATGTGTTTTAGATCTAGTGACTTTATTGATTTTTGCAGCAATTATGGAATTGATTTGTTTCATACATCACCATATCATCCACAAGGGAATGGTCAAGCAGAGTCAAGCAACAAAAGCCTTGTTGATGATTGTTTTGATGCAATCATAACAATTAGTTAAAATTCACATAAAATGAACCAAAACTAACTTGAAAGATATGAAGGAATCGGTTAAGATTCGCTTAATCCCAAGTTTAATATGGTCAGGTCTTGACCTATTGGGCAAATTCAATTGGTTGATGTGAAGCTATAATGTTCAAGGGGCCTTACGTGCTTTAGGGTTTCCTATTGGTTAATTGGACTCAAACTATGCAACAAGGGATTGTGAATATCAGTGTGTTGTTCATTCCTTTCTTGCATAAAAGTGTTACTGTATTTCAAAGCTTTAAAAGATTTATATTGTAGCAAGCTTTCTTCTTTCTAATATTATGGAAACTGTCTACTTTCAAATCAGTAATGCATACTTCTTTCATAAATGAGACAATTTCCTTTAAATTTCTACGTTTTCAGCTAAGTATTTTAGATGGGTTGGGAAAAGTTAGAAATAACTAATCTAAACTTCATTTAAATCTACCGAAGGATCTAATTATTCTGTTATGCACTATATAAATCATACAGTAACTTGATCAAATCCACAGACAAAAAACCTTAAATGTAAGTTCTAAGCATTTTCACAAACATACACTTAAAATTGCAAGCTCTAAGAGAAAATGTTTAAAACATAATGAAGAGCAAGAAAACACTCAGAAGATAGATGCAGAATTCTAGATTTAATTGTATTAGAAACAGACAGTCATATATGATTTACAATGTTGGAATGACTCTTAGCTTCATTGATCAAACTACAGAAAACTTACAAGCTTTACAGATACAGTAAGAAAGCCAGATGTTCCACGCATTCCTTACTGCAGACACAGGTGACCTCCTTCTTCTACTTCTAAACTCAAAGGTCCCTCTATTCTAAAAAATCCCTGTGTGTCTACAAAATCTCTGCTGCTACAAATTTCTAAGTAGCCCCTGTGTAAAGTTTTACAATGTGGAGAGGCACAATATAAAGACTCTGATTGTCCTCACTATAGCAAAAACCCTAGTTAAAGCAATGGTTCAAACCCCTGGTTACAACAATAAATGCTGGAGAACAAGTCTCCCAAAATATCTCTGAGCATAGATCAAATCTGGGCGAAAAAATGCCCTTCTGGGAACCCTAGCAGCTCAATATTAACTTCTGTGGTCCGCTACAGTAATGTCCTCAGCTATATTTTGTCTTTACTAGTGAAGACCCTTGACTTCCTCGTCCTTTATCCTTATTTTCTCCTGCTCCTGAGATCAGATTTCCTCCTCTGTGATGTCACTATCATTAAGTTTCAGCCCCCTTCTCAACTGCAAACCTGCAAAAAATAGAGAAGCAATAAGTATCACTTCACTTAATAAACAGTAGGAAACTAAAACACCTGGTGAATCAAGGCATGACTGTACAAAATGTAGAAATCGGGCCCAAAAAATGCCCCAAAAATGCACTCAAAATGCATATACAATGTTCAAAACACCACGGGTCAACCATCATTGACCGAAAAAATGCTATCGGACTTCCAAAAATTGATCTCAAACTTTATCGCTTTGCCTTTTACTGCCTATCGGCGTGATATTCCCTATCGGCGAGTCCAAAAATTCCTTGGCCGATATCCATCATTGGGCTGATGTCTCCTTTGTTAACCGGCACGTGCTTTTCTTCCATCAGCATGATACTGCCTATCGGCGAGGCATTTCAGAACCTCACCGATCACTCAACTCTACCCGATTGCCACTTTTCATTTAGCTAAGTCTTTCCTCATTTATCAGCGTAACACAAGACTATCGGCGAGGCAATTTAGAACTTCACCGATCGCCATTGTTATACCAATCGCCTTTCATCAGCGTGAGCTCCTCTATCGATGTGAGCTTAAAGTTTTGTTCCGATCGTAATTGTTACACCGATCGCCATATATCCTTCTATCGGCGTAAGTCTCGCCAATGCCGTTCCTTCTTCCTTCCATCGGCGTAACACAGCCTATCGGCGAAGGCCTTAATGCTTACTCCTGTTAGTGTAGGTTTTTTATTTTCCTTAGGGATATTTCTTTTTCCTACACTTTATTAATCTTGCTTAGGTTTATTATAAGTGGTTACTTGCTTAGGTTTATTATAAGTGGTTAATATGAGGACACGTGGCGAAATACATCAGCTACATGTGTCAATCTCTCCCAGACATGGGTAGTTGAGTTACACATCCTTTTTTGGCTTTTTGTGCCACCTCTCATAACCACTATTTTGTCCTTACCTAAGTAGGTTATGGGGTATTGTGCCACCTCTCATAACCACTATTTTGTCCTTACCTAAGTAGGTTATGGGGTAGTTAGAGTTCTCACACTCTTTTGTCTTTATGTGCCACCCCTTAATAACTCCTTTTTTGTCTTTACATAAGGAGGTTATGCCACATGTTTTGGCATTTACCAAGTAGGTAAGATCTCCCACCTTTTATGGGATATGGGAGTTATTACACCTCTTGGATGTATATGCCACATGTTTTGGCATTTACCAAGTAGGTAAGATCTCCCACCTTTTATGGGATATGGGAGTTATTACACCTCTTGGATGTATATGCTCTATTTTTGCTATATATACAATACTCTCCTCTCAATGAAGTGAATGAGCAAGTTCACAAGCTTGAATATCAAGTTCACGAGCTTGAATATCAGTTCAGTGATAGCTCAGTGAGAGTATTGAGAGTCTTCTCAAAATTCTCTTTCTTTGTCTCTATTTTTTTCTCATTTCAGATATCTCTTCATTCTACTATTTTGATATTTGATCATCTGTTGAGTGGAGGCGCATATGATCTACGACCAACAATGGATCCTGGCTCGGTTCTTGCTTCTCGCAGAATCTAACATGGTATCAGAGCGCAGGTCATCGGTTCGAGTCCCTCGAGCCCTCGACCCTTCGTCCGTGTAAGCTTGACTTATCAACGTGGTACGTAGTGGGTACAAATCCCACATGGTACGTGGTTGTATCTAGCTCTAACCTAGTATCAGAGCTCTTCTCCTGATTTATTTGAGAATCTAACATGGTATCAGAGCCGTGTTGTCTAGATAGCTCATTATTTTTCTGATTAATTTGAGAGATTTGAGATTATTAGATCGCTAATATTTTTCTTAAAAACCAAGTATGCTCTTCTCATGCATCCTTGAATGAACTGGAGAATCAGAACAGTTTAAAGGAAAATAGGCATCTAGGTAATCTGGTTTGCATATATGTGTTCTTGTGAGATCTGGGTGATTGCAACTTTGTGGTAATATTAGAGGCATCTTTCAGTACTTCCAGAGTGTCCAGAAGGCTTGAGAAAGTCAAAAGTGACTTTTACTCCACCAAAATCAGAGATTGGAGGACACAGTAACAAATCGAGATTATTTTTTTTTAAATTTTACTAGAGTTGTTTTCATTTGTGCTTCAAATTTCTAGCTTCTACTCATTTTCAAAAAAAAAAATTATGGGTTTTGTTCCTAGAGTCGAAAAACTTTCTGGGTATCTATTAGGTTTTGCATACAACTTATATATTTTGCAGAAATGACGTCAGAAAGCTACCCCTCTCCATTGGCATTTTGGAAATTACAGTTCAACTTCCAAAGGCCATAACTCGGGCTCCTGACCTCGGATTTCTGAGCTTCTTTTTTTGATTTTGGCTAATTTTTCATGCTCTACATGCTGGTACAATTGTTTTTTGATTTTAGTGTATAGTTTTTTCAGAAATTGTAGATTCTCAGTCGTGACATTGCATAGTTCTCATTTTTGGGAACTTCGGAGGATCATAACTTTCACATACGACCTCGTATCGAGGCGATTCTTTTTTTGAAAGTGCATGATTTTTTGAGTAGATCGTAGTGGTACTGTTTATTTATTTGAGTATTATGCCAAAGTTGTATTTTTAGCATATGCTCTTTGTGAGGGTTTTGCAATGCACTGAAATCAAGACCACTTAGTATTTCATGCTAGTGGCAGCTGTAAATGCACTAAATATAAAGTGCCAAATCAAATTTTCTTAAGGGGGTTCTTTGATTGAGTGGAAAAGGGGGTGTCTTATGTGCTCTCTTTGAGTCACATCTTTTATGGGGTTATTGTAATAATTTTGGGGGTTCATCATAAATTTCAGTTATTTCCATCCTTGTGTTGATAAGCTAACCTCAGAGAACTATTTGTCTTGGAAACAAGGGATAAAGAATCAATGCCTTGAGGAGGATCTATTGCCCTATCTCCTTGGACTCGTTCCTGAGCCAAGTGACTATGAACAGAAGAATGCATGGTTTAACAATAATGACATGGTCTATGGACTAATATGTATTACTATTTCTGAGGATACTCTACATCACATAGAGCACACTGAGTGCCCTTTCACTACTTGGACCATCATCCAGCAGTTGTATGGAGACTTTGGATCTTCATCTGATAGTGATGTTTCCTTGGATGACCAAGCTATGGTGGATGATACTAAGTCTTCTTTTACCCTATCTTATGTGACATGTATTGATACCCCATCTTCCGATACATCACTTGTTGCTTCATCAAATTCCAGAGATGCTTCTTTGAGAGCTTCTAGTGATTCTTTGCAGTAGGATCATTACAGTCTTCCTGGTTGGGATTCCTATTTATCAGACATTGCATCTTTGTTTGTGGAGTCTCACATTTCAGATTTGGAGCACACATTTTAGGGGCTATCTCTCCTCTTTCATGACAATTATTTTGTCCTTGCACCTATTGTTACTATAGAGTTCAGAGAGGCTTCTTCGAGGGCTTCCAGTGATTCTTTGCAACAGGATCAGATATGTCTTCTAGATTCACTTCATTGGGACCAATTTCTACCAGACATCTCTTGTTTGTTTGTAGAGTCTCACATTTCAGATCTAGATGACACTCTTGAGGACATTCAACTCCTCTTTGATGACAGTCATTTCATCACTGTTATCCCATCTTCCTTGTCTTTGGATCTTGTACCTCCTAGTTGTACACATGGGATTGGATTGCTTCTACCTTCGTGCATTGAGGCATCTTTTGATATTCACATGGGGACACTTGAGCAGAGTTCTGAGATAGGATACATCTTGAGACTTCCTTCCTCACCTTGCTTCTTTGAGTGGGAGTTACTTCGACATTCACCATTGGAGTTGTTTCTTCCTAAGGAGAGAAATGTCATTTGTCACAAATGGATCATCTTCAACATTCATATATGGGCATCCTCTTTTGGCACAGGAGCTACTTTGTTGTGGGAGGGTTTCATAGTCTCTTTCACTCTCTCTATTTTTTTTGGGGGGGGCTTTTCTCTCTCTTTGGGAGGAATTTTTTGTACATGGGTACCTAACATGGCCTAGTAGCTGGGACCCATCTTTTCACCCACCTAAGCTATGCTTAAGGGGGGCTGTTAGTGTAGGTTTTTTATTTTCCTTAAGGATATTTCTTTTTCCTACACTTTATTAAACTTGCTTAGGTTTATTATAAGTGGTTACTTGCTTAGGTTTATTATAAGTGGTTAATATGAGGACACGTGGCAAAATACATTAGCTACATGTGTCACTCTCTCCCAGACATGGGTAGTTGAGTTACACATCCTTTTTTGGCTTTTTGTGCCACCTCTCATAACCACTATTTTGTCCTTACCTAAGTAGGTTATGGGGTAGTTAGAGTTCTCACACTCTTTTGTCTTTATGTGCCACCCCTTAATAACTCCTTTTTTGTCTTTATGTAAGGAGGTTATGCCACATGTTTTGGCATTTACCAAGTAAGTAAGATCTCCCACCTTTTATGGGATATGGTAGTTATTACACCTCTTGGATGTATATGCCACATGTTTTGGCATTTACCAAGTAGGTAAGATCTCCCACCTTTTATGGGATATGGGAGTTATTACACCTCTTGGATGTATATGCTCTATTTTTGCTATATATACAATACTCTCCTCTCAATGAAGTGAATGAGCAAGTTCACAAGTTTGAATATCAAGTTCACAAGCTTGAATATCAGTTCAGTGATAGCTCAGTGAGAGTATTGAGAGTCTTCTCAAAATTCTCTTTCTTTGTCTCTATTTTTCTCTCATTTCAGACATCTCTTCATTCTACTATTTTGATCTTTGATCATCTGTTGAGTGGAGGCGCATATGATCTATGACCGACAACGGATCCTAGCTCAGTTCTCACTTCTTGCAGAATCTAACATGGTATCAGAGCGCAGGTCATCGGTTCGAGTCCCTCGAGCCCCCTCAACCCTTCGTCCGCGTAAGCTTAGCTTATCGACATGGTACGTAGTGGGTACAAATCCCACATGGTACGTGGTTGTATCCGGCTCTAACCTGGTATCAGAGCTCTTCTCCTGGGTTATTTGAGAATCTAACAACTCCAATTGTTGTTCGTTTCACCGATCACCATATATCGGCGTGAGTCTTCCCTATCGGCGAAGGCGTATCATTTCATTCCGACTATTACTTGTTTCGCCAATGGGCGTGGAGCCCACACACCTTCCCTCCTGTGTTCTTCGGTGCAAAAACACTTGTATCCCTTGATATACAATTTGGATGTGAAACCTTATATAGCACATTTTGATTTACCCTGAGTTCCACGTTGTATATTATTTAATGTATAATGACTCTGCATGCAAAAATATATCAATCGTGAGATACAAAGCGGAATCCAAAACATCAATTCATTCTAACCTAAAACCACTTCGGGTCCGCCCAATGTATATTTCGTTGTATGTAGAGCAATGTATATTAAGATATACATTTTGGATGTGATAAAAGCACATAACCAAATTTAATCCTCCGTTTGAGATCTGTTTTTGTATAAGCACAATGTATATTGGTTTGTATATAAGAATATACAAATGTGAAATATACATCGAACTAGATCGTCTTCATGAAATTTTCAAATCCACCTTGCATGTATATTATTCTTGTGTGCGCCAATATGCAAGCTCGAACATATACATGGATTTTTCTCTTTTCTATAAGTCCATCGGGTCTGCATTGTATATTGGCAATGTTTATTGACCTTGTATACACAAATATACAAACTGGAATTTATACCACGAATTAACATTGTTTAATAACTTTTTCGGGTCTGCGTTGTATAAGTGCATTATATATTTCCTGCAAAACATACAAACGTTAGATGCATTGCGGAATCCAAAACATCAATTCATTTCAAACCTAAAACCACTTCGGGTCCACTTTGTATGTATGAAAGGAAATACAACCGACCTTGTATATGAACCCAAATGTAAAAAGTGACCAAGCATAAAATGACTTTGCACATACAAAGGACTCGATATATGCAAAGCGATATACAAACCAGAATGTACATTTTACCAAAATGATCATAACTTGCAAAATATGGCAAATTTTAAGACGGTTCAAAAAGAAAACCTAGCTCATTTTCCACAAGGAATCCAACCATATCATGCATTGGTACTGAAAATGTATTTTTTCTCTATTTTTAACAAAGTTTGCAAATTTCGACTCCCTTTTCCCTTTACCACCAAACAGAACAACAAACACAAAAGCAAAAGCGACAACCACAGCAGGGGTCCTCATTTTGCTAAGGAGTAAAATGGGGCGTGTTGTGAACATCACAACAACTAGCAACCAAACAAAATAATTAAATTCAAAGCATTTAAGAAAACTAGATGAAATAAATCCATAACTTCCAACTATCTTTCCTGCAAATCATTATTCAACTTGAGACTTAAGGTATTCAATAAGGGTGCATGAATTTTTATTTTCATTTTAAGTATGTGCATGTGATTAATTATCCTCGTCTTGAAGATTGGTTGAACAAACCAGTGACTGACATTAGCCTATGTAGTTGAGGATATTCCCTTATAGCCAACCAGATAGAGCCTTGCTGCCAGCGAGCGTCCATAGCCCCGACAAGGTTATCGTTACAATTCTCCTAAGTAGAGCCCCACTGCCAGTGAGTGTCTATAGCCCCAGTAGAGTTACTTAGATGGCTTAATCTGGATTTTTAGTATAATCTACTTTATTTACTTTTTTTTTATATTCTATTGCTTTTGATATTTGATAGGAATTTCTCAAGATATAACAACTTGTAACTTTATGATGCAAGGAATGAGCACTTGCTGAAATTAAGTTGAGAATTGTAATGGTAGCAAGGGTGACCTCGGATTTTTCACCTAATATCTACACTGATAGGTTCAACAAACCCAAGGATTTTAGGTGTGTCATCATGAGAAACCTCTCTTGAATTCTCAATCACATTTATTGAATACAAAATTTTAGAAGCTAGACAACTCTCTACATTCATGACAGTCATAACAAGTTATGCATAAATTGCAAATGATTAACCTGAATATTCTAAATTTTATAATGTTTTGAATGGTGGTTAGTTTGCTCCCTAATACTCTAAAGTAAAATAAAGATCCCTACTGAGGAGAAAAAATAACAAACCAAACAACGGACTATACAAACAAAGCAAAAGAAGACAAAAACTGTACAAATAGAAACAAAACAACAAACAAAAAGAAACAAAAACAAAACTATACAAACAACTAACCTATAAAAGAAAACAACAGAAAGCAAGACAGGCAAACAAAGAAAAGAAAAGAAAATAGCTACCTTACCAAACTATATACAAGCCTCTACAAGGCAAATAGAACCCAGGAAAAGACCCCAAAACACCCCTACATTTACATATTTCCTTAGATTATGTAGGAGTATCAGGGCACTAGTTATGGTTCTCAACCTAGCAAATTTATCTTTGAATTTTGAAAAAAAAATCAGGCATTCTAAATTCATTGTGTTTATCAGAATAACTCTCAATTATCAACAATTGAGGCATCTCATCATGTTCATGACTAATCCATATGCATGTCCTGTCTCTTGAATCTCCATAATCAAAATAATATTCAACATTATTCACTGAGGAAAGGAAAGAGACAACCTGATGTATTTTTAGCTCTGTTGGGCATGCATGTTTATTGGTAGCTGGTCCTCCACTTATCTTTACACCTTCATCGCCCAGCTCCATGTTAAGTCCCTTTTCAAGTTGAAAGATGAATGACTCTAGATGTACCATTTCTTCATCTTTATCTAGCTTTGTTCCTTCATTTCGGATGTTCAGTTTATCCTCAAATTCAGCAAATCTCTCGATGTTCTTATCAGTTCCCTACACATCAGCACTTAAGTGAGTATCTTCATCATCATATCTGATATACAGAAATTAATCATTTCTAGATCACTTGAATGTAAAGGTGGAATAGCATCTTTAGATTGATAGGAATACTCCCCTGTTTCATTTTCAAAATAATGCTGGGGTGATGTCTGATTATGCACAGCAATAGCATGATCCTCAATATCCTTCATTTTCAAGAACTGTTCATCAGATGACTCACTTTTATCATCTAGTGTCGAGTCTGATTCCCTTGACCTACAACAATCTTGAATTTGATCAACTATGAAATTAGGATTTACTTTCTTTTCTATGACTTCATTAGTTGCTATAGTGGGAACTTCATCAGTTTTAGTGCACTGTAATTCTTCCATTTGTTCACATTTCTTTTTACCATAGAATGACTCCAGGAAAGATGCTTTACTGTCATTACCAAAAGCATTAGGATCAACATCAAAGGTTTCATCCTGACAAATGGTTTCCTCTCTATAGGTTTTGAAAGATTTATACCTGCACTCCCCTTCACCTGTATTAGGGAGTAGAGAACTTCTATCAATCCCACCATAACATGATTTAAGGAAAGATGTTTTTCTATTATTTCCTTCTAGAACTGATTTAGCTATTGTATTGTCTAACCAATTGATAAGTTCTAGTGTTGTATCTACTTGTTGCTCCAGAATTTCTTCATTTTTCTGCCAGACTTCAGCCCTGAACACATCTGAGAAAAGAATTAGTCCTTTCAAATACAAATCTATCCTGGTGAGGAAAGTTAAAAATTAATTTCACTGTGTTCCACAGACTAGTGTATCCTACAGCAACTGGATAAACCAAAGTTAGATAAACCTTGAGGATAAAGCTGTCTATTCATAGCTTCCTGAAATAAAGGAATGTCAACTTGAAAATTGTCCCCATATGAGTCCATTGAAAGTGGGGCCTTCTTTTCACCCTTTTAAGATTTTTAAAATTTTATGAGATCTGACATATCTCAGAATAAAGCATTTAAAACTCAGAAAATTGACCCTAAATCAAATCAGGGCCTCCTTCTAGAGCCAAAAAAACTGTTGATGATTGTTTTGATGCAATCATAACAATTAGTTAAAATTCACATAAAATGAACCAAAACTGACTTGAAAGATATGAAGGAATCGGTTAAGATTCGCTTAATTCCAAGTTTAATATGGTCAGGTCTTGACCTGTTGGGCAAATTCAGTTGGTTGATGTGAAGCTGTAATGTTCAAGGGACCTTACATGATTTAGGGTTTCTTGTTGGTTAACTGGACTTAAACTATGCAACAAGGGATTGTGAATATCAGTGTGTTGTTCATTCCTTTCTTGCATAAAAGTGTTACTGTATTTCAAAGCTTTAAAAGATTTATATTGTAGCAAGCTTTCTTCTTTCTAATATTATGGAAACTGTCTACTTTCAAATCAGTAATGCATACTTCTTTCAGATATGAGACAATTTCCTTTAAATTTCTATATTTTCAGCTAAGTATTTTAGATGGGTTGGGAAAAGTTAGAAAGAACTAATCTAAACTTCATTTAAATCTACCGAAGGATCTAATTGTTCTGTTATGCACTATATAAATCATACAGTAACTTGATCAAATCCATAGGCAAAAAACCTTAAATGTAAGTTCTGAGCATTTTCACAAACATACACTTAAAATTGCAAGCTCTAAGAGAAAATGTTTAAAATACAATGAAGAGCAAGAAAACACTCAGAAGATAGATGCAGAATTCTAGATTCAATTGTATTAGAAACAGACAGTCATATATGATTTACAATGTCAGAATGACTCTTAGCTTCATTGATCAAACTACAAAAAACTTACAAGCTTTACAGATATAGTAAGGAAGCCAGATGTTCCATGCATTTCTTACTGCAGACATAGGCGACCTCCTTCTTCTACTTCTGAACTCAAAGGTCCCTCTATTCTAAAAAATCCCTGTGTCTACAAAATCTCTACTGCTACAAATTTCTAAGTAGCTCCTGTGTAAAGTTTTACAATGTGGAGAGGCACAATATAAAGACTCTGATTGTCCTCACTACAGCAAAAACCCTAGTTAAAGTAATGGTTCAAACCCTTGGTTACAACAATAAATGCTGGAGAACAAGTCTCCCAAAATATCTCTGAGCATACATCAAATCTGGGTGAAAAAATGCCCTTCTGGGAACCCTAGCAGCTCAATATTAACTTCTGTGGTCCGCTGCAGTAATGCCCTTAGCTGTATTTTGTCTTTACTAGTGAAGACCCTTGACTTCCTCATCCTTTATCCTTATTTTCTCCTGCTCCTGAGATTAGATTTCCTCCTCCGTGATGTCACTGTCATTAAGTTTCAGCTCCCTCCTCAACTGCAAACCTACAAAAAATAGATAAGCAATAAGTATCACTTCACTTAATAAACAGTAGGAAATTGAAACACCTAGTGAATCAAGGCATGACTGTGCAAAATGTAGAAATCGGGCCCAAAAAATGCCCCAAAAATGCGCTCAAAATGCATATACAATGTTTAAAACACCACGGGTCAACCATCGTTGACCGAAAAAATGCTATCGGACTTCCAAAAATTAATCTCAAACATTATCGCTTTGCCTTTTATTGCCCATCGGTGTGATATTCCCTATTGGTGAGTCCAAAAATTCCTTGGCCGATATCCATCCTTGGGCCGATCTCTCCTTTGTTAACCGGCACGTGCTTTTCTTCCATCGGCGTGATACTACCTATCGGCGAGGCATTTTAGAACCTCACCGATCACTCACCTCTGGCTGATTGCCACTTTTCATTCAGCTAAGTCTTTCCTCATTTATCGGCGTAACACAGGACTATTGGTGAGGCAATTTAGAACTTCACCGATCGCCATTGTTATATCGATCTCCTTTCATTGGCGTGAGCTCCTCTATCGGTGTAAGCTTAAAGTTTTGTTCCAATTGTAATTGTTACACCGATCGCCATATATCCTTCTATCAGCATAAGTCCTACTGATGCCGTTCCTTCTTCCTTCCATCAGCGTACCACTGCCTATCGGCGAAGGCCTTAATGCTTACTCCGATCGTTGTTTGTTTCACCAATCGCCATATATCGTCGTGAGTCTTCCCTATCGGTGAAGGCGTATCATTTCATTCCGACTATTACTTGTTTCGCCGATGGGCATGGAGCCCACACACCTTCCCTCCTTTGTTCTTCGGTGCAAAAACACTTGTATCCCTTGATATACAATTTGGATGTGAAACCTTATATAGCACATTTTGATTTACCCTGAGTTCCACGTTGTATATTATTTAATGTATAATGACTCTACATGCAAAAATATATCAATCGTGAGATACAAAGCGGAATCCAAAACATCAATTCATTCTAACCTAAAACCACTTCGGGTCCACCCAATGTATATTTCGTTATATGTAGAGCAATGCATATTAAGATATACATTTTGGACGCGATACAAGCACTTAACCAAATTTAATCCTCCGTTTGAGATCCGTTTTCGTATAAGCACAATGTATATTGGTTTGTATATAAGAATATACAAATGCGAAATATACATCAAACTAGCTCATCTTCATGAAATTTTCAAATCCGCGTTGCATGTATATTATTCTTGTGTGTGCTAATATGCAAGCCCGAACATATACATGGATTTTTCTCTTTTCTATAAGTCCGTCGGGTCCGCGTTGTATATTGGCAATGTTTATTGACCTTGTATACACAAATATACAAACCGGAATTTATACCATGAATTAACATTGTTTAATAACTTTTTCGGGTCCACGTTGTATAAGTGCATTAGATATTTCCTACAAAACATACAAATGTTAGATGCATTGCGGAATCCAAAACATCAATTCATTTCAAACCTAAAACCACTTTGGGTCCACTTTGTATGTATGAAAGGAAATACAGCCGACCTTGTATATGAACCCAAATGTAAAAAGCGACCAAGCATAAAATGACTTTGCACATACAAAGGACCCGATATATGCAAAGCGATATACAAACCAGAATGTACATTTTACCAAAATGATCATAACTTGCAAAATATGGTGAATTTTAAGACGGTTCAAAAAGCAACCCTAGCTCATTTTCCACAAGGAATCCAACCATATCATGCATTGGTACTAAAAATGTATTTTTTTCTCTATTTTTGACAAATTTTGCAAATTTCGACTCCCGTTTCCCTTTACCACCAAACCTAAACAACAAACACAAAAGCAAAAGCAACAGCCACAGCAGGGGTCCTCATTTTGCTAAGGAGTAAAATGGGGCGTGTTGTGAACATCACAACAAGTCTCATGAAAATCATCAAAAGGACGATAGGTAAAAACAAGAGATCTTGGGATTCAAAGCTAAAGTTGGCATTATGGGTTGACAGGGTGACAGTGAAAAGAGCAACTGGAAGATCTCCTTTTGAATTGGTATATGGTGCAGCAGCTAGGTTGCCTGTGAACAACCTCCTGCCAGTTTATAAGTTCATCCAAGGCAAAGATGAGGAGATTGAGGACCCAATGACTGAGAGAATAAATTAGCTGGTTGCATTAGATGAAATCAGATGGGAAGCATGGAAAACAAACATCAAGAAACAACAAAGAGTGAAATATCTGTTTGATATGATAAAAGGGAAACAGAGAGAAGGTTTTAGATAAGTGACTTAGTGCTTATGTGGAATGCAAGAGGCCAGGATAAGGACAAACATGGTAAATTTGAGCCGTTATGGACCAGCCCATATCAAATTAGCAATATCTATGAGAATGATTCTTACTTTCTCCAAGCCCTAAATGGTGAACTACTGGAATTGCCAGTGCACGGTAAATTCCTTAAAACCTTTTTATCATCAATGAAGTACCTTATGTGCACACTGTAAATTAGTTGTGAATAATTTGTACATGCCTTGTATAGCCGGTCGTGTTTTGAGTTTTGGGTTTTGTTTGGTCTGCCCCGGAGTAATCTGGTCCTCACTGCAGTCTTGCGCCTGCATGTCCCCAATCGGAGCATGTTGGTAATCATTTATGTTTTGGGTTTTAAGCTTGAGTGTTGCAGTTTTTCTCATTCGAACCCTCAATTTTGTGAATCATGGGATCTTGCATTGTTTTGTCTATTCAGGTGTTGGCCTTGTGTGGTGGGTTTCTGGTTGTTAAATCTCATCCTCATGTTTAGGTTTTCATAGGTTGACTTACCCCCACGCAGTGTTTCATGGTTTGTTCCTATACATTCAAGCATATGAAGGTGGTCGCAGGGTCGAATGTATTTTGAGTTTGTATATCCAAATATACAATGAAATGGTCTTGTACATTCGGCAATATACAATGGGAAAGTGCAAATGGTCTTGTATGTTTGGCAAATATACAAAGCAGCAAGAGATGCATTTGGTGGGGTCCGCCTCAAATACAAAGGGCTTTGTATCTCATATACAAAGGAGAATGTATATGTGATATACATTCAAAACTATGTAAGGGAAGAAGATGCGAGGCAGACCTGAAGTTGTTTTCATTTTGTTCTAAAGCAGTGTGGCATCCGCGGCTTGTATTGCATTTGTATATGCGATGTGCAAGGAAAAGTGCAAAGGAGAGAGATAATGGGCCGGGCCCACCAGTTGCATATAATGGCAGTTGTATGTGTGCCGACATACATTAAAAAACATACAAGTGAAAAGATACATTCCGGACCCGAGTAGAATTCCAAGATGCTTCATACGAGTTTGGGGTCCGCAACATGTATATTGGGTTTGTATATGCAGCATACAACCCGATATACAAAACAAAGATATACAACCCGGACATGAAGGAGGAGTCAAATACAATGAATGGTAATTTGAGGTCCGTGGATTATATAAGGTGCTTGTATATGCCAATATACAAGCCGATGTGCATTGAAAGGGATACAAATCGGAGCTGAGTAGTTTTTTCAATTTGTTCTAAACTGGCATGGGGTCCGCCTTGTATATTAAGCTATTGTATGTATATGCATTTTGCATATACAAGGGATTTTGAAAGATGAACAATGTGATTGTATATGCATTCATTTTTGCATATACAAAAGCGATAAAGGTGAAATGAAAGGAGAAAGGGTCAGTGATAGAAGGTCAAGGTGCCTACGTGGTACAATATTATTGGCTGGTGACTCTTCATGCATGTTTTGAGACCGTTGATCACAGTGATGGGTTTTTGATCAAGCAGCTAGGTTTTGAACCTTCAGCAAAGGTTTTCTTTGTATGTGGCCACATTTTTTGAGCGGGAAAAATAGCAGATGCATCCACTGCTACATTTCAAAGGGCCTTGCGGGTGGATGAAGCATTGATGGCAGATTTGCAGAGGATGGATGATGGAAAGGATAGGTCAACCACCCGATTGAAGATGAAAGTCCTTGAGTGGTGGTGCAGATCCCGAGTTCATCTACTCATTCCTCTTTGTCTCTCTGATGCATTGACTGTTTTGAGTGCCATTTCAGATGCATCGTATTTGGTAGAAATTTTGACCTTGCCTTGTAATTAATTTTGTTGAGTACACTGTCTTGGTATAAAAGCCAAACTGTGTTACTCATTGTGGTTGTTGAAAACTGGACAAATTTTGGTGCTGCAGTAGGAATACAATCTTCTGGTGACTCTGTTTCAGGTGTCTTGCAAGTTTATGAATTGTATGTTGTATGTATTATACATAGAATTATCAATTTCATGTTGATTTAAATGAGTAATGCTTCATTGCGTGTGTTTTGTTATTTGTCTCCAGACTGAATATGTTTTTCTTCTGACTCTGAACATCTGTGGGGTGTTATAGATTCTAGAATATAGGTTTTCTATATTGAATACTTAGTCTCTTACTTCTGCTCAAGGAGTAGATTGAAATGTTTTGGATTAAGTGTTGAGAAGAATACATTGCAGTAAGGATGTTCGTAAGCAGAAATAACTAAATACTCTCTCTTGGGTATTGTCTGTAAGGCAGACATTTTAGAAACCCCTTGAAATTTGATTACTGTCTTAGGTTTGTGGTAAACATTCACATATATATATATATGTCTACTAACTCCGAGCCCTGGATAGGCACCGATCTTGTTTGGTATCTCTGTTGTAACCCAAAGTCCTAGTATTGCATTGAAATATAAAATCAAACTTAAACTTTAAAATCATACCATTAGGACCTTAGAATTAGTTTAGGATCTGAAATCCTCTGTCTACAACTAAATATAGGCCCAAAGCTAGCCCCTTTGCACTTATCTTACAGTTTTGGCCTGCATAAAAGAGGATTTATCTGCTTTGTGTCAACATCCCAGCAAATACATATATGCATTTCATAGATGTTGAGTAGGGAATACCCCCCTTGGTTCTGTAGAGCCTAAAGAAGAAGAGGAGATATTTATAGAGTCTATCTCCTATATTGTTGGCCCCTGGCCTGGGATTCCTATTGATCAGTGATGGCTATTTTGTAGGGATTACTGGGAATAAGCATCCAGTCTGGGAAAATAACCAACAAGACCAACATTGGCTCTGTCTAGGGACACATGCCTCTTGCAGGCATGGCGAGAACTTCAGATCTCTGGGATGCAGACCAGTCCTTATCCATTGGGCTATAGAGTCGAATACTACACCAACATGCATCACAAATCACATTTTAAAATTTACTTGGTGGCCCAGGGCCACCAAAAGGAAAAACTAGAATTTTCCTTTATCAAAAACTCTATTTTCTTTTGATTTCTTCAAATGAAGCCTAAAAACTTTTGGCTATTTGCAGCACCCTATTTTGCAATTGGTTGTATTGCTACCCATTTCTCTTTCTTTGACAAATCTACAACAATCTTCATCAGCATACATTATCATTAGCTATAGAATGTCACCATCATATGAGTGACTAATGCTGCTTGGAAAAATAACAAACTCATATGAAACAAATGAATCCACATCAGAATTTTGCCCTTCTTCAAAAAATAAGGGCTCCTCTGTATCAAACATGCAATATTTAGGCACAAGCAACATCTCATAATCATATGCATCATTACAAACATTTATATATTCATTGTCATTGTGCTTAGTAATTTTATCATTAAAGTCCACCTGGAATGTCTCAAAAGAAGGCATAAATAGCTCGGAATGTAGCCCTTTGTCGAAAGCTTCATAGTCACCCCTGTAACCAACACTATCCCCAACTGTATGAGCACACACATCTGCAACTTGTCCATTCACATCTGAATAGTGACCCTATTTTTCCTCTTCACCAATGCATTGATAATCAAAAGCAAATTTTTCAACCTCTGCACTGTGAAGGTGGTTAGAATCTTCAAGGAAACATTCATATTCAACATCCATGTATATTTCATCATCTGAAATGCTCACACATGCATCTGAATACTGACAATCACTAACATATTCACTATCATCCCTTGAAATAGCATCTTCTATATTCAGAGTGAAGCTCTGCATATCCACCTTGTACAAATAATCAGGAATAGCTAGGATATGCCTATTGCTGCAAGACACAACCTCATGTATATCTTTCATTTGATCATCTGAAGGGCATTTTATGTCTGCAGGCTTCTCTTCTAGAGGCTGATAACAATTTTTGTCTTCACCATTATAGGATGTGCCTACATTTTCTTCAACATCTTTTTCATCCATCACATCATGACTACACATATTGTTCTGAAATATATTTCCCTTTGCAAAATCATCTTTCAATCAACACATTGGGAAAGTTGAAATATATTCATTTTGAAAACTGTTTGAAGGATTGCAGCCATGAAACCTACTGGCATTCCATATTTCTCATTGTTTTCAATGCCCATAGCAAATTGGTAAGCCTGGTGAAGTGTGACTAGTCCTTTATCTCTTAATAAATAACCCATTTCTTCATTAAATGTAGCCAAATAAATTGTCAAGCACAATGCATCATTAGGTCGCATATATTCAGGGATCTGCTTGAGCAACTTAATAAACCTAAGATTAAAGGCTGGAACCAGTTCCTCATTTTCCTTTTGGATATTCATGAAATGTATGATCAATGAGGTCACATCAAATCTTTCACCAAACTACTCTAGGAATGCAACTTCTAAATCTACCCATGAAGAAACTAAACACACTGGCAGGTCTAAAAACCAGACCCTAGCATCATCCTCTAATGACTAAACAAAGAGTCTCATTACTACATCTTCAGCCTCTATCTCATAATCTTCTATCAAATTACAAAAAATTTGTAGATGTTTGTTTGCAGACTCAGAATTTGATCCACTATATTTTGGCAAACATTTTCTAATCTTATTGGGAATAACATTTGGGTAACCACATATCCCTTTGAAATTTAGGGCTTTATATCTTTCAATAAAAAATGGTCTTCTTTGAGAACACAACCAGGACTATTACTCTATTTGAATCATTATTTTGAATCAAAAGAATGAATACCTAGAAATATGTTATAGCTTTGGATAAGTTCAATCAATAGAGTCGCCACCTCTCACAGAGAGGACATAATATAAACAAGGCACTTTTGTTTTCTGGAATCACCACGCCAGTAGAGCACCACATGGTCATTTTTGAGCTTGCTACAACAACTTCACTAGAAACAAGATTTTCTAGCCTTCAAATTGCTTGATTCCCTAGCAGAGTTGCCATCTGTTGGTGACTCAGATGAGCCAAAAATATATCTCTTAATTCAACTCCCCAGTAGAGTCACCATTTGTTGGGTGACTCGGATGGGTTAAAAATATATCTCTTAATTCAACTCCCCAGCAGAGTCGCCATACATAAACATTTAGGTTTCAAGTATTTAAATTCGTAGGCACCTTTCATAAAAAATCCAAAAAATTCTGTCTTTTGGCCTTTGCAGTTTAAAAGTGCAAAAATTAGTTTTAAATGCATGTATCTTTGTATATACAAAGGGGTTTGTATGTGCAAATGCAAATGTACATTGTCGGGCTTGCAAAATGCTCAATCGGCCTTTAAAAAATGGAAAAAATCAATTATATGCCTCCTTGTATGCATATCAGGTTTGGAATAGGTGCATATACATTGAGGAATCTTTCATAGATTCCTAGAATATTCTACAATTTATATGTTGAGTTTGCTTGTATATCGGGTTTGTATGTTTAGACATACAACAACTACATACAATGGAAAAGATGCAAGCGGATATATAACGACTAGGTGCATTAGCGGCATACAAGAGAAATTTACAACGGTCGATGCATATGCAAAGGTAAATGTATGTCAAAGATACATGCAATGAAAAGATGCAAGGGGTCTTGTACATTCGGCAATATACAAAATAGGAGATACATTTGGTGGGACCCGCAGACATACAAAGCAGAATGTATATTGGCTAAATGCATCGACGGCGATGTACAAGAAGATATATGCAAAGCAAGAACCAAAGCATGGGGCCCACCAGTTGCATATACAAGTGCAATTGTATGTTTGCACATACAAAGGAACATGCATTCCTGAGATGCAATGCCTGGACCCAAAAAGGTATGCAGTGTAGTTGATAAAGGCATAAGCCCAAGTGAATGTATGTTTTTGCTTGTATGTTTGCATTGTACATGCAATATACAAGGGAGCGATGTACAAGTTAGACCTGACTTAAAAGTCAAATGTGGCAAATTCAGTGTTGGCGTCCGCAGCTTGTATGTATATGACATTTGTATATGCCAATATACAAAAGAATGAGGATATAATCAGGATTTCAAAGCAATTTCAAAATGCTTTATAAAAATTTGAAAGCCACAGAATGAATATTGTGTTTGTATATGCAATATACAAAGCGAAGATACAAAGGTTGAGATACAAGGCGGCACCTGATTGCAATTTTAATTTGTTTCATAGAAATTTGGGGTCCGCACTTTGCATGCAAGGAGTTGTATGTATAAGCATGTTCTTTTACATATACAAGGTGAAAAAGGCAAATTGAAAGGCAGAAAAGTCAGCGATAGGGAGATAAAGTGCCTACGTGGTAGGATTCAACTGGCCAATGGATTTTAACATGATTAGGAGCTGAAGATCTTGGCAATAAGTGGGAAATCGACAGCCCATTTCAAATTTCTAAAGCAGAAGGGTTTTCCTATGTATCTACAATAGCATTTTTGGCAGAAAATCTTTTATACATTCGCTGCTACGTTTCCAAGGAGGTTGCGGGTAGGTTGGCCATTAATGGTGATTTGCAGAGGTGTGGAATGATGGATTGATGGGCCACTTATGAATTTTAATGGGAAAATCTTCAGGCGGCGGCACATCTCCCAATTCCACCTGTTTCTTTCCTCTTGTCTCCTTGCTGCATTCAATGATTTGGGCGCCATTCTGTGGTGTGCTATATTTGGCAAGGATTTTGAAAATGCCATGTAATTAATTTGCTGGGTGCATAGTCTTGCTATTAAAAGCAAACTGTGTTACTCATTTGTGGTTGTTGAAGACTTGGGCATTTTTGGGCGAAAAATAATGAAAAACAGAGCATTTCCTAACTGTTTTTATCTCTTTGGAGTTTATGAGTTGCATCTGAATGTACATTGCATATATTTTTAGTTTCATGTCATGTTTTATATGAAAAATGCTTATGTGCATGTGTTTAGCCATTTGTCTCCATTTGTTGCATGCATCCCTTCTTTTGAATCTGGTTGCTAAGGGTTTCTGAGATTCTGGGATACAAATTTTCTGTATTGCATGCTTGATCTCTAACTTCCATTCAAAGAGTGGATTAAATTGTTTTAGGTTGTATGTCAGCTGGGATATTTGTAAGCAGAGGAAACTAAATACCCAATCTTGGGTGGTGCTTGTAAGGTAGATACCAGTCATAACCCCTTGAAACTTGAATGCAAAATGTAAACCATTCTTGTGTATATGTCTAGTTGACTCCTTTCCTCGAGATAGGCACCGGTTTGCCCTTATGTAGTAGTTATGATCCAAAACCCCCTGTCTTGCATCCAAAACATAATTTCAAATCCTTTCAAAGCTTCAGCCTGTTAGTTGTAGGAGTAGGATTAGTACCCCTACATACTCTCATCCTCAACTAGTTAGATATGTCCAAGACTAATGCCAACCTTGTGATTTATCACACAAACCTTGGTCCATACATGAGAGTATTCTACCTGTTATTGTAAAGCTAAATCTTTCTATCATTGGGCAAGTAAAATTCAAATCTTTAGCTAGTAGGGATACCCCCCTTGGTGCGATAGAACTAGAAGTGAAGGGGAGGCAGCTCACGCAACCTCCTGTATTCATTGGCCGAATCTACCCATGCATAGGAACTGGCAAACCCTCTACTGATTCAGAAGAAACTCCAACACCTAGTTGCCCCTAAATCTTTCATTTCAAACTGAGCTGACAACTGAGATTTAAAATCAGAAATCATATTCTTACCCTTCCCAATGAGAAACATATCATCAACATACAATGCAACGATGAGAATACGATCACCATCAAATTTATAATACACACAGTGATCTGATTTTGATCTCACAAATCCAATTGACAACACAAAGGCATCAAACTTCAAGTATCATCTCCTAGGGGATTACTTCAAACCATACAAAGACTTTCTAAGTTGCAAACCAAATTTTCTTTACCTTTCACCATGTAATGCTCTGGCTGTGACATGTAGATTTCTTCCTCCAAGTCACCATGAAGGAAAGCTTCTTCACATCCATTTGTTCTACCTCCAAGTCATAAGTTGCTGTGAGAGACAACAGGAATCGAATGGATGTCAGCTTTGGAATGGGAGAGAAGATCTCACCATAATCTATGCCCTCCACTTGTGAATACCCCTTCGCAACCAATCTGGCCCTATACTTCTCAAAACTACCATCTACACCAATTTTCTTCTTGAACACCCATTTGCATCCAATAGGTTTTTGTCCAGGAGCCAAAGGCACCAAGTCCCAAGTTTGATTCTTTTCCAAAAAAGCCATTTCTTCCTCCATGGTCTCCTTCCAGGAACTTGTATCTTTCATTTACAAAGCATCTGACACAGTTCTAGGTTCATCACTGTTAGTGATTAAAGCATAAGCACAACTAGAATCAAGCAATGTAAAACCAAACCTTTCAAGTTGTTGTCTTATCCATGTAAACCTCCTCAAAGGCTAAGGTTGAGGTTCAGCTTCTTCATCTGAGATTTTAGAGCTGCTAGAGCTCTCCTCATCATCAAGTCCAACAATGTCTTTTTGTTCAGTCTTCTCAGGGGTAGTAGGAAACTAAACAACATCCTCTTTCTTTACTATTTCTTCTGGCAACAAAATAGTGGAAGAGTGTAAGTTCTCTAAAGATGACACTTCTGCTATACAACAATTTTTTAGCCACGGGATACCAAAGCTTGTATCCTTTCACACCGACACCATAGCCAATGAAGATACACTTAACAACCTTGTTCTCCAACTTTGACCACTTCTCCCTAGGCACATGTGCATATGCCTCACAACCAAAAACATAAAGATGCCTTATTGAAGGCTTTCTACTAGACCACACCTCCATGGGTGTCTTTCCAACAAGAGCTGATGTAGGAGATCTGTTTACCAGATAGCAAGTAGTGGCAATAGCTTTAGCCCAAAACTTTTGTTCTAAGCCAGCTCCACTAAGCATACTCCTAGCCTTCTCCATCAGTGTCATGTTCATCCTCTCTGCAACTCCATTTTGCTGCGGGGTGTATGAAGTTGTCTTATGTCTTTCAATCCCAAGTTCCTTGCAATACTTATCAAATTCTATAGAATAGAACTCACCACCATTGTCAGTTCTAAAACATTTAATCTTTTTACCAGTCTAATTTTCAACAAAGGCTTTAAACTCCTTAAACTTGCTATAGACTTCAAATTTGCTTCTAAGAAAATAAATCCATGTCCTTCTACTGTAATCATCTATAAAAGATACAAAGTATATAGATTTTGATAATGAAGGAACATTAATAGGACCAAACACATCATAATGAATAAGGTCCGACACACCAAAAGACTTATGAGAACTCGAGCAAAACTAAACACGGTTTTGTTTTCCATATATGTAATGTTCACAAAAGTAAACTCAAGATTACAATCATCTAACCCCTCAACAAAGTTCTTATTTTTCAGGGTACGCAGACCCTTCTCACCAATGTGGCCAAATATCTTATGCCATAACATTGTCTTTTCAATAGGAAATTTAACTTCTAATGCACGATTACAACCATCAAGACTAGAAACAATAGATTTATTCACTGCTCATTTAGATGGTGGGGATGAAGCGACTACTGCCCTCTTCCTTGAGTCAGAAGAACTATTGCATTGTGAAATGCATGCCTCCAGCTGAAATAGAGTACCTCTCCTAGTACCCTTGGCAAGCATCATAGCTCCTATAGTCATCTTGTGTCCTTTCAAAAAGACAACCTACACACCTGCTTCATTCAACATACTTACAAAAAGAAGGTTCTGTGCTAAGCCTGTGATGTGCATAACCCCAGAGATCTCCTTCACTCGACCATCAGGGAATCGGATAGAGACTCTTCCACGACCAACAATCTTTAGATGAGAGTCATCACCTAGATACAACGCTCCACCATCAAACTCCTCATACTTAGTGAACCAGTCTCGATGCGAGGTCATTTGAAATGATGCACAAGAGTTGATTAGCCACATATCATCAGATGCATGGGTTGCCAGGGCTACAATGAAAGCATCACCGTCATCTTGTGACTTGTCAAAATCTAAATTAGGAGCTTTCTTCTTCTTCTTCTTCTCCTCTTTGCATTCCTTTCAAAAATGTCCAGTTTTGCCATAGTTCCAACAAAGAGCCTTGGACTTTCCAAGAGATTTGGATCTGCCACGAGCTTTGGATCTACCCTTCTTAGCTTTCTTGTCCTTCTTCTTCCCTTTCTCCTTGGGTCTTCCACCAATTGCAAGGGCCTCTTTGGCTTCCTCAGAAGACTTTCTCCACATCTCTTCAGACAATAGTGAAGAAACCACTTCTTCCATTTTAAATGTGGATGTGGTGCTTCCAATTGCCATGACAAGATGACCCCATGAGTCTGGCAGAGAACAAAGCAGGGTCATACACCGATCCTCCTCCTCCATCTTTACACCAATAGATGTCAATTGTGCAACCAACATGTTAAAAGCATTAATATGTTCAGTAACAGATCCTCCATCCTCCATTTGAATGGAATACAACTTCTTTCTTAGGAAAAGTTTATTGACTAGGGATTTGGCTTGATACACATCCCCCAACTTCTTCCATAGTAGTTTTATAGTAGTCTCCTCATGGACATTTAACAACACAGAATCAGCAAGACTAAGTCTTATGAGACCCTTAGCCTTCTAATCCTTGAGATCCCACTCATCTTGTGACATTGTACCTAGTTTAGTTCCATTAACACTTTCCCAAAGGTCTTAGTCAACAAGCATGTTTTCCATCTTGAGCTTCCATAGCTTGAAATTACTGCCATTGAACTTCTCCACTTCAAATCTTTTGGATGTGCCTACCATCTCATTGCTGCAATAAGATACAGAATGCTCTACACAGACTCCCACTCAACCTAAGATTAGCTCAAAAAATCCCTACCCAACAGCTAGGACCAAAGGTGATCAAGCTCTAATACCAACTAAAAGGAAGCTAGGTGTGTGGAAATCGCTTCCTACACTAATCTAATGAGGAGAGGGTAGTGCAAATTCAAATTTATCCTAACTATTACAGCAATGTTAAACCATTAACATGAGATATTGTAGAAAAACACAAGAACTAGAAAGTAGACATAAGAAGAGAGACAAAGATTTACGGTGGGGAAAACCCTTATTGGGTGAAAAACCCCACTCTCAGAAACCTGCACAATGTATTAACAAATCTGAAAGTTGTTTACAATACACTTGCAATGCAAGCTTCAATGGTCTTCGACACTCGTGTCTGGAGTCAATCTGGCAGCATAACAGTACCTATAAACTTGTGATACAAAGTCCATCCCCAAGCACTTGTTTAAATAGGAAATACAAGGCAATATTGGACCTATCTTGGAATGGGCGTCCAACATGGCTTCATGGACCAAAACCCACACCCAAGGACACTTGGTCAACATTGTAGAATGTGCTTAACACTAGTCCATAGTTCCCACTACAAAGAGGTTTCCTATTTCCAAAATGGGCTATGACAGATACTCTTACAACACTTACAACCGTCATAGAATCTGTCATAGCAGTTACAACTTACAGCTGTAAGAGAATTTGTCATACACATGCTATAAATAGCATATTCTCTTACAACATGTCATGTTCCACCTCGGGGTACCCAAATATGCCTTATTCAAAGATGCTTCAAGACACATGTCATCACTTGTCTTATAACCTTCTATTTCTGACTCTTACATGTCATAGATTCGTCATAGGAATCTGTCATAACCGTTTCGGTCAAACATTCCCTTACACAACATGGAAGATGCTGACACATGGCAAAATGCTCCTACCACAAAGTGGGATGCCTATCTCCTCATGTGAGGACAAAATTACAAGTTGTCATATTCCATGTAGGATCGACACATCACTGTGCCACATCCCACAATATGAAAATATGGAATTTACAAGTATTTACAACATAGGCAATTAAATAATAAATGCAAACATTACAAATGTAAGGAATTACCAAGGTTGAGACACCTTAATTCCCAACACTAGTGTGGTAAATGTCCAGAAACCAAGTTACACCCTTGATAGGATCCAAATCTCTTAAAACATGGATATGTCATGGACGCATCATTGTTGAACATATTATCCAAACCACACAATATAATATATATTTTCTATGATGTGTGGTGGATTCTTTTAGGACTGACTAAATACTAGAAACTTGCAAGTAAAACAAACAAAGTGAAAGAAAATATTTTTGGTTGATGCAAGATTTCTTTTACACCCTAGCATTCTCCTACATCATATTAAAATAACATCCTTAAGCACAATCACATTGATACTTTGATTCACATATAAATACAATTATTGTTGGTCACTAAGAGGATGAATATCTATCAAATGCAATAAAACATGTTTGATCAAATAGAACATGTCACAATAAATATTTGTTAAAATTTTGTAAAGGAAAATTCTAGGTTAATCAAATAAAATGTATACATATAAGTTCAACATCAGAAAATGTCCCCTTAGGGGCTTTTCCCTCATAAGGTTTAGCTCCCAAGTCTTTAGCATGCATTTAGGACATTTTAGTTCATATTTTGACATCCCAATGGAATGAGACCTGGGTTCCATGGAAAATTAGACCTAAGAAGACCCCTTGAGTTGTACCCTACCCAAAATAGGGGGTGAGGACTTGGGCACCCATGCCCTAGTCCTGCCCTATTTTGGGGCAGCCCCAATTTTTGGGTGTTGGTTTATGACTGTTAGTTGGTTCTTTTGCCAACACGGTAAAGTTTGATTTTTAAAATCTTGGCGGGAATGCTTGTAGGTACATATATAAGCATGTTTAGGCATTCATTTGTAAACTAGATGATCATTGTGAACTCTAGGCATTCTCAAGGTGATTCGAGGCTTCTATTGTGTTGCAAGAGTAGACTTGTATGTTTTGTGTGTTGATATTTGCAGATTTGAGCATCAATCTCCTCATGGCATGAAGAGCATCTTCCTCCATGAGAGCTTCACTACAAGGTGACATATCATTGTGTTTTTATCATTGATTCCTTTGGTTTTCCCTCTGCCTCACAAGAGCATGCACTTTTTGTCTGACAATGGTGTTTGGAGACTAAAGTGTCCTTTGGGGCTTGACTGAGGCAAGCCTCTAAACACCACAACCCCCAAACCAAGTCTTGTGATTGTAGATTACAGGTGTCAAATTTGGGAAACGTGCAGTTATGAGAAGGATTGGCAAGCATTAAGGATTCTGGATCTGAAGAAAAGTTAGACAAGGGAGCACTTCCAAGACTAGGGCACTCGCAACAATGTCCTCCATAGACAAATCTTGGGAAACAGAAGTTATAGGGTTGATCAGTGTCGGAAGGAGGTCCAGATTCTCCAAAAAAGTAGATACCTTAGACTTGGGCGCTTGCACCTTAGTCCCTGACTGTTCTGCCTCGGAATCCCGAAAACAAGTATTTTGTGATTTGTTATTTTACTCTCGTCTGTAAGAGCTTTTTTTTGTTATTCATCAATTTGTTGTCATATTTGTATAATTAGGGTTTTAATGGTTAATTAGACATAAGAGAAGGAAAAATTGATAATTATTTCCCTAATCCAATATTCCCTTCATTTGCAAGTGACCTAGGGTATGATAGTGCTCACCACTCAACCCTGGATCCTTCAATGTTAGGGTGAAAGGAGGATTTTAACATTTAAACAAAAGATTAACAAAATCCAATTTTACCTTAAACATTTTAGTGAACCCATGTTTCTAGACTTAAATTGCAACTTTTTGAGTGTTTGTCTTTAGATTTGGTGTGATTTCATTCATTCATTTGGTCATTCATTTTATTGCATTGAGAAAAATTTAAAAAAATTGCATTGTTTGGCTTACTAAATTGTATCAATTCTTTCTAAATTTTCCTAATTAATAATTTTTGCATCATATCTGATATAAAATATAGAAAAATCCAAAAAAATTAGAAATTTACCTTGCATTTTCATCATTTAATTTCTAGGGTTTTGTGGAAATTTTGACAATTTTATATAACCTAGTAATTCCAAAATCTAGGGTTTGTAGGAAAAATATTTTATCAGATTTTTCTACTGATTTTGGAGGCTAATTAAAATTTGCATTTGTCTGTAGTCTTTCATTTTAGTGTGAATTTACATTTAGATTTAAAATATTTGCATTTTTGCATAGAAAATTTCAATAAAAAAATAGCAATTTTGATGCATTTTCATTAAATTTGCATGGGCATTTTTTATGTTAAGGCTTGAAAATAATTTTCAGATCTGAGAGTAAGTCAATTTAATTAAAAATAAGACTTCAAAGCATTCACATAGAATTTTATCCCAAGATTTCAAACCTAGGGCTTCAAAAACAACAATTTTCACTAAAATTGGCCTTATCGACTCTCTAAACTTGCACTATAGGTATGTTGTGAAGGATATTTTTGCATTAATTTGTTTTTATCAGGGTATTCATTTTCTTCCCCTCATAAAAATCTTCACAACACCCTTTTAACGGGCTCTTGTAGTGAAAATTTGGCAAAAAACTACACATTTTGACCATTTTTGCCCTAGGGTTTCACCCAGTTTGCACTCCAAGAATGTTGTGATCAATTTTATGGATTGTGGTGACTGATATTATTTATATTATTCATTTTACCTCCTAAAATTCCTTAAAACAACCCTTTTTCTAGGTCTTGGAGTTGAAAAATTGTGAAAAATAGCTTATTTTTTCTATATTTTCACTAGGGTTTGACCTTAAGTGGCGCTAAAAGAGTGTTGTGCTGGGTATTTTGGTACCAAGTGGATGTTATTACTAATATTATTTTATTTTCATCATCATTTTCCTCACAACACCCTTTTTTATGCTCTTTTGTATTGAATTTTGGTGAAAAAAGTGCCTATTTTGACATATTTTCACTATATTTTGACTTGGCATTATCTTGGAATTGCATCAAGAGTGTGTTGAGAGTAATTATATTTCTGTTTTGGATTGATATCAGACATATAACTTGCTTCCCTTGACTGAAATCCTTACAACATCCTTTTGTGTTATTCATTTGCATTGAAAAGAGTACAAAATATCAAGCATTTTGGACGTCAATCATATCCTTCTCCTAGGATTTGTTCTCTTAGTTTATGCATTGTGTGTTGTATGATTTTGTATAAACTTTATGACATGCTGTCCTAAAACCAATATCCCTTTGAGAAGAAGTAAAAGATTAATGGGATCTAGTGCTCTTGAAGAAGTTGGTACTTTGGACACCTTCTTTATAAAGGGAGAAACTCAAATTGTGCAAGATATTATGCATCCTCCAACCTCAATGGAAGAACAAACTTTTTAGGATGTTGATAACACTATTGAGGCAATAGGATATGTATCTTATGAGAAAATAGAAAAGTTGGATAAAGACCTAGCTGAATTTCAAACATTTATGGAAAATGAGAGAATAGCCAAAGAAGTTGTTCCTGCAATTCATAATATAAGAGAATTGATAAAAGAAGGACAAGATGGTGTTAATTCACTTCATGGTCTATCACATATTGTACAAACCAATATCATTTCAATAACCAAATATGCACAAATGATAAATGACACTTTATCACCATCTCATACTCAAATTTCCATACCTATACCAAATACAAGAATATCCACTTTTACCACTGGTATTGGAGTATCTAATGGCACTAATTACAAAGCCATGGGATTTAATTATCAGAATTTGATTCCTAAAGGGACCTCCTCTATGCATAATGGTTCTCAACCACCTATCTATTCCACTCATTTCTAGCTACCTATTACATACTTGCAACCATCTTCCACCTATCATTATGGCCAACCACCATTAACATATTCTCATCCTCCACCTATTGTATCTCAAGCACAATCACCTCCTCACCTTGGTTCCAATTCCTCACAACAAACTGCATCTCCCAATGATGCCATCCTAAACCAACTTTTATAGGGCATGACCGCTTTGCAACAAAAGGTAACAAATTTGACAAATTATTTGCAGCCTAGTCTACCAACATATCATGCTCGTAATTCATTATCCTATGCAATTTTGAGAACTCCTATGCCTAAAAGGTTTGAGACTCCTTGCTTTAAAAAATATGGTGGAAAAGGTGATCCCAATATTCATGTGGCAGCATTTACAGCTATGTGTAGTGATTTTTACTTTGAAAAGGATTTATTGGCAAAACTTTTCCCACGATCTCTCAAAGATACTACTTTAGAATGGTTTTGCTCTTTGCCTCTAAATTCAATACACTCCTTTTTGTAGTTGATTGATCAATTTTTACAACATTTTCAAGCAAATATCGGACCCCGAGTCACTCTTATTGACTTGGTTCAATGTAAACAAGGTCTAAAAGAGAAGTTGCCTGAATTCATTAGTTGGAATCAAGGGCTTTATACACAAATTTAGTATCAGATGAAAGATGAAGATGTTCATAAGATATTCATTACAAATCTACAACCTAATATTCATGATAAGATTCTCTTGATGAAATATAACTCCTTTCAACATTTATGCACCTCTCTTCATGATTATTAACTTTCGTCTAGTCAGTATGAAAACCAAAACTCATCAGCTCAAGGTGGTCAATCCTTGGGCAGATCATTACAAAACAACTTTAAAAGGAACAATAATAGGGGTTTCATCAAGATAAATGGGCCAAATACGAATGTGTTTGCTATAAATAATCCAAAGAAACCATCGTATCAACCAAGAAAGTTTACTCCAATATCTGAGTCCTATCATTCTATCATGAATCAAGCTGTGAGTAATAACATTCTGAAGCTTCCCCCGATCAAGCCTATTGATCCTAGTAAACAAGGACCTTACTTCGATGCTAATTCCTTTTGTCATTATCATCGGATGCAAGGACATGACACTAAATGATGTATTCTTCTTAAACACGAGATACGTGACCTTATTGATTCAAATGTCATCCAGGTATCTGGTGTGAATGATAATGGAAATAAGTCAGTTGCTCTAGCGAATCAAAATTTACAAATCTTCACTAATCCTTTTCCTAAGCATACCGAAAATAATATGGTGGAAAAAGATTTAGTGGAGGTAGACAAGGATGATTACTTGGACTATGATAGTATCGTGGGTATGATTGAAGTCAATGAGAAACAAATGGATAATCCACCTTGTCCATGAAGAAATGGAATTTATGCTGAGGTTCCTCCTTCATTATCCTTATATGGATTAGGAGATAATCACAATGTCTTTGAAAAGAAAGAACAACAACTGATACAGACAAGAAAGATGGTACAGGATGACTCCTATTACTATTCTAGAAAGATTCAACAACAAAAACTCGCTAAAATTCAGAAAAGAGCAAGACACAATCAATATTCAGAAATAATAGTGGTTCTCCCCCTCATACGCACCAAAAAGTCTCATTTAAACAAGGATTTAATGAACAAGCATCATATGATAACAAAAAAGACTTTCATAAGAACCACTCAAATTTTGCATTAAACATGATCGAATACCTCTTCAAGAGGTTCGAGAGCTCCAAGATATAATATGAAGACCCTACAGGTAAGTATCTCTAACCCTTTATCTCTCTCGTGATGTGCTTCCCTCGTGATATGTTACATGTTTAGGCCTCCTTGGATGACCTCGGATTCTCTCGTAAGGTTCAGGATACTAGGAGACCACCTCTGTTGTGACCTTCTTCTATTTATATTATCATTCCTCTAAATTGCTCTCTCTAATTTCATTTTTGTGTGTTATGTCTTGCGGATATAGTGTTATGGTTGGTGACTTGGGGCACCCTCCTACGTGACTATCCCTAAGACACTTGTTTTCTCCTCTCTTATTTATTGTTTCCCTTCCTCTAGTGTTTCCACCTAGCAGGCGGATGACGACAAACATTTATACTGATGTAGACCTAGTGTCCCTTTCGAGAGCAATCAAAAAAAGGACTTAGTTACTAATATGATGATGGGGTTGTATATTTTATTTGACGTTTGGCTAGTGGAAGCACTCATGCTTTCCATATAGTGAATTTGATGATGTATCTGTCACATTTACAAACCTTAATAATACTGTTGCTCTGTGCACCTTTGTTTGCCTTTGAATCTAGCCTTGTGGTACTTGATTCAGAGAGCTTCGTGATGTAGCCTCACGATTATCCTCAAACTTCAAATTCGTTGTATAACCTTGGCTCTTTGTGTGATTAATCATATGCATTGATGTTGTTGATAATCATGATGTTGTAGACACTAACATGTTTCTTACAGGGATGTGTTTGTGGGAACATTTGATGATCATAAAGTACATGTCACCTCCGGGGGGCATGGGCTTTGTGAAAGCCGGTGTTCCCTTGTGTGTTTTATTCCTACCTTAACGTGCTTGATATCGATAATTGATATCAACCACCTTAAGGTGGAGGCATATATAAGGTAAGTTGTCTGTTATAGATGTTAGTGATGTGTTTGACCTCAGATGTAAAGACTTGCACCCCAGGGTAGTGCATCATGCATCCTGAGCTTGTTTGCAATCAATCAATCAATCATGTAAGCCCTCTGTTCTATGACTAACTAAACCCTTAAGCATGTCTTCGGTGATTGTTGTGGTGAAGCCCAATCATTAGTGTGTGTCTATAATGTGCCTGAGATGGTGTTGGACCTAGAAATAGGTACACTCCATCGCTTGTCTATCGTGTGTTTTCTTCATGTCTTCAAGTGTGTGTGTTTTGGCGTGGTTGTGTTGTGTGGCATGTTTGTTTCCCCATATGCAGAGACAAGTGCCCTCGGGTAGTTCTTCTTGCATTTTTGGGAGGTTTTGCATGTCTTGCATGTGTGTTGCCCCATATATACAGAGACCTACACCCTCAGGTAGTGCATCCTATATTATGGGAGGTTTGTTTACTTTCCAGTACTTGCATTTGCATTTCATATATATAAGAAAAAGGAAAGAAAAGATATCATTTCTATCTTCCATGCATTAATGTGTCTTCTATGCATTGATTGTCTTTGCCATGTTCTGCGTGACTGTAACTGTCTTCTCCATGTTTTGCATGTCTGTTACTGTCTTCTATGTGATTGGCATGTCTTCTCCATGCTTGGTGTGTCTACTATGTTTGTGACCTTACTTTAATGCATGTATTGACCTTGTGTTTATACATACATTAAAGTGGGGGCTAAATGTAACGTCAAAAAATGTTCCCTTGGGGGTTTTTCCCTCATAAGGTTTAGCTCCCGGGTCTTTATCATGCATTTAGGACATTTTAGTTCATATTTTGGCATCCCGATGGAATGAGACCTAGTTTCCATGGCAAATTGGACATAGGAGGACCCCTTGAGCTGTACCCTACCCAAAATAGGGGGGAGGACTTGGACACCCGCGCCCTAGTCCTGCCCTATTTTGGGGCAGCCCCAATTTTTTGGGTGTCAGTTTATGACCGTTAGTTGGTTCTTTTGCCGACACGGTAAAGTTTGATTTTGAAAATCTTGGCAGGAATACTTGTAGGTGCATATATAAGCATGTTTAGACATTCATTTGTAAACTAGATGATCATTGTGAACTCTAGGCATTCTCAAGGTGATTCAAGGCTTCTATTGTGTTGCAAGAGTAGACTTGTATGTTTTGTGTGTTGATAGTTACAGATTTGAGCATCAATCTCCTCATGGCATGAAGAGCATCTTCCTCCATGAGAGCTTCACTACAAGGTGACATGTCATTGTGTTTTTATCATTGATTCCTTTAGTTTTTGCCTCTACCTCACAAGGGCACGCACTCTTTGTCTGACAACGGTGTTTGGAGACTAAAGTGTCCTCTGGGGCTTGACTAAGGCAAGCCTCTAAACACCACAACCCCCAAACCAAGTCTTGTTATTACAGGTTACATGTGTCACATTTGGGAAAAGTGGAATTTCATGAAGGATTGGCAGGCATCAAGGATTCAAGATCTGAAGAAAAGTTGGACAAAGGAGCACTTCCAAGACTAGGGTACTCGCAATAGTGTCCTCTGCAGATAGATCTCAAGAAACAGAAGTTACAGGGCTAATCAGTGTCGGAAGGAGGTCCAGATTCCCCAAAAAAGTAAGTACCTTGGACTTGGGCGCTCGCGCCTTAGTCCCTGACTGTTCTGCCTCGAAACCCCAAAAACAAGTATTCTGTGATTTGTTATTTTACTCCCGTCATTAAGAGCTTTTTCTGTTATTCATCAATTTGTTGTTGTATTTGCATAATTAGGGTTTTAATGGTTAATTGGACATAAGAGAAGGAAAAATTGATAATTAATTCCCTAATCCAAGTTTCCCTTCATTTGCAAGTTACCTACGGTATGATAGTGCTCGCCACTCGACCCTAGATCCTTCAATGTTAGGGTGAAAGGAGAACTTTAACATTTAAACAACAAAAGATTAACAAAATCCAATTTTACCCTAAACAATAAGTATAAATTAATCTAGAAATTATTAAATAATAATTATGGGAGTAGATGATTTATAATTAAATGTTAAGTTAGGAAACTAAATGTGATGGATACCAATACATATCTCTATAATGTATATGAAGTATTGAATCTAATGTGGCACAAACTTTGATGATCTAATGTAGAAAAATAAGTATTCTAGATGTGCTTTCTATCTAGAGTTATGTTTTTACTTGTTACTATTTTCTAGTCAAATCTATGGATCTAGGTCATTTATGCAAGTGTGGATCTACCCTACAAGATGTAGATTTGATCTTTCTAGTTGCACACTTGAGTTGTCTAACTCATATAATTCCTTACACATCACTAAATTTTGAGTACTAGAGGTGTTTATAAACACCTAGGGGAGATCACTAGATTGTACGAGTCATGTTCTCCTAGGTAAAACCCCTTGATAGGATTGGATTTATAATTGTAGAAATAATCTAGAATAACAATCTTTAAGCATGCAAGTTCTTTAGAATGGTTATGCAAATTTTAATTCCTTTTAATGCACCAATTGTAGTATTCCTAGCATATTGTTTTCCTTTAATGTAAACTAGCACTTGCACCCATAGGAGGTTCAAGGAATATGCCGATAGGAACAACCAACGAGTTTAGAAAATTTTCTGGCATGAATTTTTTTAAATCATGAGACAATTCTGAGCACTATAATGGTCACATATAAAAGCCTATCAGCTATATATAGTCGATAATGCTTGTTGCTAATAAATAAATACAATCAAATGCATTTAAATATAAGGACATAGCAATAAATCATGCAAATATGTGTTTAGTTAGCTCATAACGACTAGTGAAATGAGTGAGTAGTCATCCACTTTTGAATTTAAATTTTCAAAATTTAGGGGTTAGATTCATGGACATGGGATCAATCTTATCCTTGTGAGATTGATCCAAGAAAAGGAAGTGGTAAGATGTGTGTGGGAAATTGTAATAAATGTTAGGTACATGAAAATATGTGTAGACATGGATAAGGTGTAGTTATATAGTTGGGAATGTGTGTAAATAGGAATAAGTGAAGGGTAGGAGGATGAGCTTAGCTTTGTATAAGATTGTGTCGATTGCCAATATGTAATTGCATTAAGACATTCTCTCAAAATGGATAGAATATTAAATGGTAATTATGGGTATGCACAATTTACTTACAAATATATAATGCATAGTAGATCCATGTCAAAGATGTGAACATGCTACATTTTATTTATAGTTCATATTTTATAAAGTAGAAATATTGTAAAACAAATTGATCAGGAAACTCAGGTTTCTAGCCTGGTTTAAGCCCAAAGAGACCCTTATGGGGATCTATTTCCATGGATTTATTGTCGAGACCACTACTGGGGGTCTCAATTCCTGAGGTACTATCACCTTGTTTAAACCCATGAGCTCATTGACCCAATCTAGACATATCCTAAGTAAACTTAACATGTGAACATGTGTGAATAGGTCCAAACTAATGACTAGTTAGATAATGTGCCTAGTTCACACTACAAAGGGGAAACTAGTTAGGTATTACATGTTGCAAGTATGTGCTAATCGATGTTGTCATTGATGTCAACATGTTTGTGTTGTCATTGGTGTCAACTGTGTCCTCTATTGTTACTGTTGATATTTGATTAAGTTTCCAAGTGTTGAAGGTATTAAGAATATGTTCCTCTTGCTAGGTTTCCAAGTGCTTTTGAGAAAATTTGATTAAAATTGGAAACAATGTGTTGAAGAAGCCTTCTGGCTTACTGAATGTTGTTTGAGTTTCTGCTCTGCATTTCTTCTATGTTGGAGATCTAAGTGTGAGTTTTGATATGTTGTTGAGAAGTGTTTGAAGATGCTAAATCCAAAATTTGGTACTCTCGATTGCTGTGCAGGGTAAGTTATGTTCACCAGTTTGAAGATAGTGTTTGATAATGTTTGCAGTGTGTCTAGGAGAAAGTATTTTGCTCCGCATTTCTCTACAAAATAGTTTTAGGTGTTCTAGTTTTGAATAGATGCTTATAAGGTTCTTATCTATCTTCTATTTAGAAGGTTTGTGATTTGGTGCTCCGGAAAGAATTTTATTGTGTAGTAGAGTTCAACAGTGTTGTTTGTAAGCAGATTGTGAACTTCCTTCAAGTGAAAGTTGTTGTGGCTGAATTTGTGGTTTCTAGGTGACTTCAAGTTGTTTGTGGATATTTCTAGATTAGGTTAAAGCTTTGTGCAAGCTCCGCAAGGTGTGTTTATCTTTTAGGAAGAGTGTGCTTAAAAGTTCTCAGTGTTAACTCAAGTTGGCCGACTTGGTTGTTTTCACTAATTTTGATTATGCTTTGGTGATTGTGAAAGCATGTTGAAGCATGTTAGAGTGGATTTAGGTCCATGCTATGGCATGATGTGGTCTACATTCATTCCTTTCCTCCACAAGGATGTTTAGGTCCAGACCTAATTTGAATTTTATAGATTAAGTTCTGTTGCCGAACTTGGAGAATATTTTCATAATTGTTGATGGTATAGATAAGTGTCAAGGAGTCGTGGATTTGTGGGCATGCGAGGAATATGATGTCTGTGGTATGAAATTGATTAGGGTAGTGAGAGATTTCAATTGTTAGGCTACTAGATGCAGTGAGCAGAAGGTGTCTCCTATTTTCAGAGTTGCTGCAAAGATGTTTGTCTTGTGATGGATATTGAGCTTCATTGGAACTGAACTCCATGCATAGGTTAAATGCAATTATATTAGTTCAAAGCATGGCAGTGAGCCACTCTTCTCTTCTTTCTTTCTTTCTTAGTGAGTAGTGAGTCTACTTAGACAGTGAGTCCCCTGCAGTAAGCATTCTTTCTTTTGGCAGTGAACCTTTTGTAATTTAGTATTGTTACTATATTATATTGTGAGCTAATCCTTACCGTGGTTTTTCCCTTTTAGCATTTTCAATGTAAAATCTAGTGTTCTATTGTGTACGGTGTTGCTGTGTTTAAGTTTATATTATTTTCTTCTCATGTTTAATCATCATAATAGATTAAGGGTTTAAGTGAACTAATGTGGATGTGAATATATTTATGAGGGTTTGAAATTTTTGATACAACTGATTTAGTCCCCCTCTTAGTTGTTATGTGCATTCAACAATACCCCTATTCATACCACTACTAAGCATACTCCTAGCCTTCTCCATCAGTGTCCTACTCATTCTTTCTGCAACTCCATTTTGTTGTGGAGAATATAGAGTTGTCTTTTGTCTCTGAATGCCACAATCTTTACATAATCTATCAAAATCATTAGAGATAAATTCATCACCATTGTCATCCTCAAAAAAATTATTTTCTTTCTAGTCTGAAACTCAACCATTGCTTTAAATTCTTTAAATGAACTAAAAACTTTAGATTTACTCTTTATAAAATATACCCATGTCCTTCTGCTATAATCATCAATAAATGAAACATAATGTGTATTTTCCAATGGAAGGAACATCTACAAGACCAAACACATCAAAATGAATAAGATCCAATACACCACAAGATTTATGAGAACTTGAGTAAAACTGAATGTGATTGTATTTACCATAAATGCAATGCTCACAGAAATCAAAATCAAGATTACAATCAGTCAAGCCTTCAAAAAGGTTTTTATTTTTCAAGGCCCGTAGACCCTTTTCTCAAATGTGGCCTAGTCTCTGGTGCCATAGTATAGTCTTCTCCATAGGTAACTTTGATTCAGAAGGAAAAGCACCCTTAGGTACCCAAAAGCCACAACCATCCACTAAAAATGAAACCTTCTCATTTTCCAATGAAGCAGTCAAAGACTTACTTTTCACATAAGTACTATAGCACTCAACAGTGTATGCATTAAGCTTATACAATGTGCCAAATTTGACACCTCTAGCAATCACCTTAGCACCTCTAACCACCTTGCATCCTACATCAGAAAAGACTACCTGCACACATGCATCTATTAGTTTTCTCATAAATAATAAATTTTGTGCTAACCCAGGGATATGCAACACACCATTAATTCTTTTTACTCTACCATCAAGAAATTTGATTTTAACTTTACCATGACCAACAATATTTAAATGAGAATCATCACCTAAGTACACCTTACCTCCATCAAAATCTTCATATTCAGAAAACTAATTTCTATTAGGGGTCATATGGAAAGATGCACCTGAGTCAATTAACCATGCATCATTACTTGCACGAGTGGCCAAAGCTGCAATGAATGCATCACCATCTTTCTTCTTAGACTCAGAATTAGAATCAAATTTCTTCTCTTTCTTCTTCTTTTCTTATTAGCACTCCTTACAGAAGTGTTCAATCTTACCATAGTTCTAGCAAATAACTTTAGACTTTCTAAGAGATTTGGATCTCCCCTTGGACTTGAATTTGTCACGCTTCTTGCTCTTTTTAGTTTTTCTTTAGGTCTTCCATGATCATTTAGGGCATCTTTGGTATTGATGGATACCTTCCTCCTCATCTCTTCAGAAAGCAAAGAACCCACAACATCTTCAAGTTTGAAGACAACAGAAGTACTCCTAATAGCTCTAATAAGAGAATCCAATGAATTAGGCAAAGAACAAAGCATGATTTAACATCTCTCTTCCTCATCCATTTTTACACCAACTAATGCCAATTGAGACACCAACATATTGAATGCTTCTATGTGGTTTGAAATTTGTCCACCCTCTTCCGTTCTCAAGGAATACAACTTTTTCCTCAAGAAAATCTTGTTCACTAAGGATTTGGCTTGATATATCTCACCAAGTTTCTTCCATAGTTTCTTCACAGAGGACTCTTCATGGGCATTGATTAAAAAAGAATCTTACATGCACAATCTAATTAGACCCTTAGATTTACAGTCCATAACATCATATTGAGTAGCCAAAGCAGAATTTGTAGGCCTTGAAACATTCTCAGCAACAACATCCCACAGATCTCAATCGATTAATAGATCCTCCATCTTTAGCTTCCACATCTCAAAATTGTTACTATAAAACTTATCTACCTTTATTCTCCTTGATGTTCTTGCCATCTAAAAATCTTTGTAACAAGATCACAAAGTATCTTCTACACAGGCTTCCACTCAAAACTAGATTAGTTTAAAAAACCACATAATCCACAACTGAAACCAAAGGTGATCAAGCTCTGATACCACTTGTAAGGAAGATAAGGTAGTAGAACAACTTCCTACATTAATCTTGAGAGGAGAATAATGCAAAACTTTTAAGATATTTACAATAGTTACATAAATCATACAAAAATAAATATAAATAGAAACCATACCACAACATAGTGATTTATGTGGGGAAAACTCTTTCCAGAGGAAAAACCCCACACTCCAAAAGATGACCAATATATTATTAAGAAATTAATAAGATTCCAATATACTTGCAAAGAAATCTTTCACATGAGTATCACCAACTAGAGATCCAGAGGCAACTCAACATCTATAAGACTCTCACACTCAACCTCCATCTTAAGCACCTAATATCTAGAAGATACAATACATGAAACCATCAAACAATAATTACAAAACCATGAGCCAAAACCACCCAATAAAGTGACACCCACATTATCTCCAGTGAAAGATGCCCTATGATGTGTCAAAACACATGCCAAAACATGTAACTCCCCCTTACAACACTTTGCTATGTCTAACTCATTTTCACATTTTTTAATATGGGAGACCCATCTTTGAAAGGCCATTATTTTTTATCCGAGAGGCCAATTTACAAAATGTTTGATGTGTTGGAAAGCTTGTAAAGATATCTATCATGATACAACCATCTTGGTTATTTATGGAAACTTTGGGGTAAAAAACAACCTCTAGATGCCTCAAAATTAACCTCCAAATTATTCTAAAAGTTTCAAAAATGGAACTTTAATATCTTGACATCTAGACATGACCTTGGGTTGAAACTCGCCCGAAATGTTTATTTGGTAATTTTGTAGCTTTGGGGAAAATTTTGGACCCATACATACACAAATGAAAACTTACTATAAATAGTAACCTTTTGTAATTGCAAGGTTGAGACACATTTCCTAACATTCTCCCACTTGTCAAACACCTTGCAAGAGCAAAGGGAGTATCAACACCATAATTTAATTGCTAGGGGTCTAGAGGCCCATAGACTCTGAACACCATCTAAACTTCTTTGTGCTTGCAGGCTTAGTTAATGAATCTACAACATTCATCAAAGTCTCTACCTTAACTAACTTCACCATGCCATCCTCAACCATATCTTTAACAAAATAATGTTGTACATCAATGTGCTTGGTCCTGGCATGAAAAACATGGTTCTTAGCTAGGTAGATCACACTCTAAGTATCACAATAAACTATCACCACACCTTGTTTATTCCAATGTCTGAACATAGTCACTTAAGCCAAATGGATTCTTTACAAGTGTGAGTAGTTGCCATATACTCAGCTTTAGTAATGGACAAAGAAACCACATCCTGTCACTTACTCATCCAACTAACTACACCACCAAATAAAGTAAACACATAAGCACTAGAAGATTGACTACTATCAACATCACCTGTCGAGTCTGAATACACATAACCATGAATATCAAGGGAATGCATAACTCCTATCAAATTACTGATGAGTGCCAAGTTGCACTCATAAAATACATTATTTTCACCTCTCTTTTTCCCTTTCTTAGTTCATCTTCCTAGTGTCTGCACCCAAATAAGATAGCAAGGTCCTTCTATTTTATGATTAATTAGGATAGATTACTTAAGATTAGAATTTCTGATTGAAGTGACTAATGTGCATGGAATTGATGGAAAAATGCAGAAACTTCTTCTTTTTGAATCAGCAGGTGTAGATGTCAGGGACAACAATTTTTGTGCATCTCCAGAGATAGTCTTCAATGATCTCCAGAGATAATATCATAGGACCATGACACCTGAAGTTTTGAAGAATGAGGAATGCCTCTCTGAAGTTCTGCGAGAGTCTGAAGTATCTCCAAAGCTGCAGACATGAACAGTTATCTCCGGCGCCTCTTGGGAATAGGGCATATTTATAGCAGAGCTACCGAACAAACACTCTCAGCAGTGATCTTAATACCCCTCACCTCACTCAAATCATCAACTGAGTGGTGAAGGGTCAACTTTAGTTAAACTACTGAAGTTTTATCCTTTCAAATATTTTGCATGAGTTACGAATGGAACTAATCTAACATCCTTATTTTCAGGGCCTCTATGCCCAAGTGTAATAAGACTTAAACTTAGACTCTTGAGTGGACTTCTGTTCCACTCAAGTCTACCTTTTATCACATGGTTATTTTTCATAAGTTAGACAGTTAAGTACAATAAAGAGATGGTATCATCTCATAGAAAGACTGGTAGATAAGTTCAATGATATATCATCACTCATTTTTATATATATGTACTCTCAGAAACAAAAAGATATACAATGATTGAATTACTCTGACTCTCGGAGATTCTAGTTTTGTGTTAGTAATATTTTCATGGATGTCGAGTGAATGAATTGAATTGAATTTAGTTGCGATAATCTTTTGTACTGATTTCCTACTGTAGCCTTCAGCCTCAAGGGTGTGGAGCAAGGGCCCACTCTCACCACTCAGGTAGGAGGCTAGTATTGTTGTTTTATTGTTTCAATTTTTTTTTCATATAAAGGTGTTTATTGTTTTAATAGATAAATGCAAGTTACTATTTTCTTTGCTTTAAGTAAATTTCCTGTTTCATTCTATTATTCAACATTCCTTAAATTTATTTAGCAAGCAGATAGATTAGTTTCTTTTCAAGTTAGGATTAGCCATAAACTGATAACCATAGGATCCCTAGTTGCAGATAGCTATGGACATAGCCCTGGTTTTTTTGACATCTAAAAATAGATTAAATGATGAGGTACAGTGACGCCTTGTCATTTTTGGCGCCGTTGCCAGGGATAACTTTGTGTTAATTAGGGGAACCAAGTTAAAATAGTTTTTAGGATATTTATCTGTATGGTTAGAGCTAGAGATCTGAAAGGAAGAAATATTAAGCACATACCCCAACAACATACCATAGGGGAAAGCAGTGAGGTGGAACAAAATCTTGTTGAGGAAAGAAATCTAGAGCCTAATTTGGAACCTGCACCTCAAAACAACAATCCCTTAGATCCTCCAAATAGTCCACTTGCTGATTATATCCAGGAATTACAACAAAAGTTTTAGGCAGATCCTTTGTTAGAACCTAATTTCCTAGAACCCCAAGGAGAAGAACCAGTACTAAACATGGAAAATAATAATCATGGGGAGGAGGAAAATCAGGCTCCAAGAACCTTCTCTTACCCAATTGTTTTGGCTACTAGAGATAATGCTCCTATGAAGAATATCTCACCAACACACCTACCAAATTTTAGAGGGCTTTCTTCTGAGGACCCAGATCAGTTCTTGTTTGAATTCAAAGTAGTCTGCCAAACTTATGATTATGGATCAAATAACCAGAAACTTAAATTGTTTCCTTCAACCGTGAAAGATTCTACGATGAGATGGTTTATGGGTTTGCCCCAAGTTTCTATCTATTCTTGGGATCAAATGGAAACAGAGTTTTTGGAAAAATACCAGGATTACTGCAGATCCAATAATAAAAATGAAGAATTCTTTAAAATTAGGCAAGGGGAGGAAGAATCCTTAGAGGACTACGTGGATAATTTTAATTTTTCCTTGAGAAGGTATGGCACTTTTGTGGATCACTCCTTGGCCAGAACCCTATTCATAAAAGGATTGGATAAAGAATCAAAACAGACCCTGGACCTAATGGGAAAAGGGAACATTAACAAAATGGAAATACCTGATATAGAGGAACTCTGCAAGAACTATTCCAGAACCCAAAATGGAGTAAGGTCATCTAAAACTTTTAAAGGGAAGAATGAAATAGTACAGTTGATGGAGGAGATTGGAAATCTAAAAACAGACATTTTGGTCCAACTAAATACCACATTGGATGGGATTCAAGAAAAAACTAGAACAACTGATCAAAACAGAGCAGCTGAGCCACTCTCCATCTATTGTCCTAGGTGTAGAAACAAACATCTGTTGAGGGAATGCCCTTTGGACAAATTAAAGATTTGTCAAATCTGTGATAGGGAACATCCTACCTGTCAGTGTAGTCAACTTCCAGCCTTGAAAATATTGAGCAAAAAGAGTGCTGTAATAGAGGAAGAATTGAACTATGTGGGACAAAAATAAACTAGAAATTTCCCTTATAATTAGTATTCAACCCAACCTTCTTACAGAGGTCCTCCTAATTGGGGAAATAATCAGTGGAATCCAACTTAGCATGGCCCTCAAAATAATCCTCCTTGGGGACAGCAGGATTGACCAGGTCAACATTGACAAAACCAAAATTAGCAAAATCAACCTTGGGGAAATCAACAGTGGCCACCACAGTTTGGATCACAAAACATGCAACCTTAATGGGGTTCTCAACAGGGACATAATCAACAATACCGGGGACAACCTAGACGTTTCCAACCTCAACAGCAGGCTTTACTAACTGGACCATCCAACACACAAGGTCAAATACAAAATGAACCAGTTAGTCAACCACATTTACCAGCTCAGCCTATATCAAACCCATGGAATAAACAGGGAGCAGCTGTCTACATGACAGAGCAAGAAAATCTGGCTAGAATTAATGCTATATATTCAAATAATCTCTAGCTGTGTTCTGGGAAAGCATTCCCAAGACCATCTCCTCCAACTATAGTTGCAGTAACTAATGATGAGGAACCTAAAAATCCATCCAATCAACCCCCAAAGGAGATTACTAATGAAAAAGTGCTAGAAATATTATTTGTGGACAACTCCAAAGTTACTCCTAAAAGACTGGCTCTAGAGAATAGTCCTGAACACAATTCTGACAAGAGCTCCGGAGATGGAAAAGCTAGCACCATACCCAGAATAGCTTAAACAGAATGCTCCCCAAAGAAAAATCCTACAAAAACAAACCCAAACCAACCTAGAATCAGAACTTTTACAAGAAATCAAACAGCTAAACATTGAAATTCCTCTTCTCCAGGCTATCAGAGATGTACCGGAACTAAATCAGTTCATTAAACAATATTGTATCAAAATGCAGGGTAGAAAGAAAAACCTCCCCTCCACAATCTAGGTGGAAGGAAAAGTAGTGGACCTATTGATGCGAGAAATTCTCCTTCCAAAATACGGAGACCCTGGGAATCCTGTCATAACTATTTTCATCTCAGGGGTAGAAATTTCAAATGTTCTGGTTGACTTAGGAGCAGCAATTAATGTAATGACAGTTCATACAATGGACAAGTTAGCTCTATCAGGTATCCAATCCACAACTACAATTCTTCAACTTGCTGATCAGTCAGTAGTTGTTCCAAAGGGAGTAATCACTGATGTGCCAGTTGTGATAGATTCATGGGAATTCCCGGTGGACTTCTTAATATTAGAACCTAGAAATCAGAGAAATGCTTATCCACTGATTTTAGGAAGACCATGGCTGGCTACTGCAGCAGCATCCATTGATTGTCGAACTGGAGATATGGTCATTTCTAATGGGATAGATCTAAAGAAAATATCTCTATATCCTCTAGCTAAACCATCAGAGCATTACACAGGAAGAGTATGGGTGGATGAGCCAGAGAACAATGACAACAGTGCCTCAGTAGCTATGGTAACCATCAAGGAACATCTGGGAGAATTAGAAAAAGAAGTATACTATGATACAACGGAGGATTTCACTCACATCCTAATCAATATGGATGTGATGGAACTCGCCCAAGATCCTCAGAGAGAACTTCTAACTTCTTCTCATTGTACCCTTGCCAACATTATTCCTTGTGGGGAAACCTTTTACAAGGACTTAGCCACTTTCCACGTGTTGCTTCCACATTCTTGTCCTCTCAATACTATGACTCCAATGTATGGATTAACTACATCTATGGATCAAATCACAAAATAGGTCATGATTCTACCAGGGAAAACACTTAACAGTTAACTGCAAATTAGGAAGAAAAACTTATCCAACTCCTGGTCTCCCACCCAGCATCTTTTGCCTGGGAATACCAAGATATGAAAGGTATACCTCCTGAGATATGTACTCATCATATATAAACTGAGGATGTTAAACCCGTCAGGCAACCACAAAGAAGATTGAATCCTACTTTAAAGGACATTGTCAAAACTTAAATAGAAAAATTACTTCAAGCAGGGTTCATATATCCAATCTCATATAGTCAATGGGTCTCACCCCTTGTCATTGTGCCTAAAACGAATGGGAAATGGAGGGTATGTATTGATTATAGAGAACTCAACAAGGCCACAAAAAAAGGACTACTTTCCCTTACCATTCATTGACCAAGTTCTGGACAACCTTGCTGGGAGGAAGTATTTTTCTTTTCTAGATGGATTCAGTGGGTATAATCATTTCAAGTAGCACCTGAAGACCTGTTGGTCATGATGTTAGTCATAAACAAGCATAGAATAAAAGTACACATTAACCTTTATTCATCTTGAAAGATACTGTGAATTCAAGGAATTCGGGATCCCAAGTCTCCGGTGATTAGGTCTTAATCGTCTGATGTTACTCAGAGGTTAATGTGTGTTGTTGTTTCCATTTTGGGGCCTTACGTGAAATTGTGCCATCATCATGACATTCCTGCAGAAATTCTTTACAGAGAAGTCATATTATGCAGTTATTAGATGAAAAGATGTAGAAATACCTCAATCTTTGCATGATATTTTCAATTGTGCATGCTTTGCATTCAAATATGCTAAATATTAGTGATTACCTACGAGATGTCTGCATATTTGCGTTATTTACTTTGGATTATCAATTATTCGCCCTTGTGATAATGAAAGGTTCTAAAATTGAAAGAAATTAAAGGAATACTACAATTTAAAGTTGAATCTTCAGCTATTGATCCACATACATACTCGATACTGTCACGACGAGAAGAAATCAAACCATATGTTCACCAGGATATTCCACAGCTAGATACAATTGATGCAAACTTCAGAGGATGATGAATGAAAACAATACATGCAACATGATGAGCACTCCAAGGGACGCAGCAAATCAAAGCACATATCCAGAATTCAAACACAGATTACTCAAGATTTACGAAGATTTGTAATCGAAAAACTCTTCTCTTTCATTAAGTATGCAAAAGACATGTACATATGCAATAACTTTGAAATAAGCCCTGAATACTTCAGCAAACAGATTTCAATTAAGTTTTGAATGTTTCAACAAGGCATTCCACCACCTTTTATAGAATAAGGTGAGGAATCCGTTACAAAAGATCTACGATCTAGATTTATCAATACAAATCCACGGTCCAGATTCACTTGATTTTGTCAATCCTTACAAAATGGCACAAGTTGCCAGCTGCAACTATCTATACTACTTATGCTATTATCCCCTTCATGATGTATCTTCATCATGCTCCTCAGCTGATTCATGCGGGTCATCATCATGTGCCTCACTCTCCGAACTTTCACTATCCTGATGATGACGCGGCTGCATATGGGGCTGCATACTACTGCGGACCTGCTCGTATGAATGCACAATCTGATCTATCCCTCCACCATCTTGAGTCTTTTCTTTGACAATGGCATGCTTATGTGCTTCATATTTGTCTCTGCTGTTGTCAAGCTTATTTTTCCTGTCCTGCAGTGTTTCTTTGTATTTCTCCATCTGGACCTTGATCCTCATTATTTTATCTATCAATTCCTCTGTCAAAGGGACAGGTGGACCATCTGTCTCTGCTTGGAAATTGCTGTGAACAGCCTTAATGGCGGACTCTTCATCTTGATTCTCTATTTTTCCTTCCACCTTGCCTTCCAAAGCCTCCAGTATCACCGCTTCTTCAGCCATTAAATCTTGCAGCCTCATGCTGACATCCCTCAGCTTATTATTACACCTTTTGAGGACTGCGCACTCAAACTGAGTGTCTTTATACCAAATATCAATTAATAATGAGGTATTATTATTTAGTACCTGCTTACTGATAAGCAGTTGTGGAGTTATATTTCTTATTTCCCCTAACAGGGTCAGGACTCTCTCCAGCTTGTAAGACCTCTTTCCGGTCTACATCTGCAATTTATCCACTTTGGCCTTAGAGTCACTTAGGGTGCTCCACCTCTTCAAAGAGGCCTTCATTATTTCTATAGCGTCATCCAATGTGGATGACATCCATCTCCTTATTACGGACGCCTCATGCTTCATGATGTCCAATTTATTTACCTCCTCCTGAGAAATGGCAGTCAATGGGATTGCCTGTTCAGTTGTGGTATCATCAGGATTGGTCAGCCCTTTGATATAGGCATGCAACTGAGCAATGTGCTCTTTATGTTGCTTATTTTTCTCCTTCTCTCTTTTCACTTTCTGAATTAGAGAGTCAATGATATCTTTGCCCTCCTGACCTTCTTGGTCCTCATTGGCAAAGCCCAAATCTACCGTGCTGATCTGAAATTCATCGACAGTGATTTTACCTTTTTCCTTCTCCACCACAGGTATAGCAATTTGCGCGGTCCTTCTCCCTGTTGCCAGATCTCTCTTGATGGCCGAAGTCATTCTGGCCTTCCTCCTTGGCTTCATTATGTCCGCAGAGAACAGGGTGGAGACGTCGAATTCCTGAATTTCAAGCTCCTCCTCAGCACTTACCTCTTTTGCCAACCACGGAGGCACCTGATCATGTTTTTCAACATCATCCTGATGTTCACCTATATCTCCCGTTTCTGTCAACAGGTGTTGTGGAGATGGTGACTTTCTCATTTCTTCTTCTTGATGTTCCCTTTGTTGTTGATCTTCCGGCACCTCCTCCTGTTGAGGGATTTCCTTCTCCAGAGGAGCATCTTCATGCTGTGGGGAACCTTGAGGTGCATCTATATGTTGTGGGGAACCTTGAGGTGCATCTATGTGCTGTGGGGAACCTTGAGGCATAGCTACATGCTGATCATGATGATCATGACCCGCCTCTGTCATTATTTCATCTGTTCCCACTTCTTCTTCTTCTTGTGGTTTATCCACTGCACCAGATATTGGGGACTCTGCCTGATATGTTGGCGATTGCTCTGTAGCTACTACTTCTTCTGAGCCTGCACCACCCACTTCTTGTACTTTGGCAGCTAGGTCCTCTAGTGTTTCTTTCTCACACGCCTTCACTTCCTGAACCTCTACTATAGCAGGTTCCTTCATTGTATCCTGTGGACTTTGTTGGCCGGTTTCAAGAGCATGGCCTTCTGACTCTGCCATTTCTATCTCTTCTGTTAGGTGACCCTTATCAGGTGATCCTGCTAGCTGTTTAGGACTTGCATCTTGTTTCTCTGTCAGATCCACCACTACATGACTGGTCACCTCTGTGATCAATGTATCTAGCCCTATTTCCTGAGCTACTTGCTCTGGGCTCTTTTCTTACTCTTCTTCTGCTTGTTTCATCTCCTCAAGCACTGTTTGAACCGTTGGAAGCTTGTGAGGAGTCACACTTACATCAGCAGCAAGTGTTTCCATCTCCTGTGCAGCCACATCCTGCACTACCTCATCATCAGATAAATTTATTGTCTCGTCTAGCGAGACATGCCCTCCTACTTGTGTCTGGGAGGTCTCTTTCAACTGCTCCTCAGCAAGTTCGGTTTTGAACTTGACAATGGTAGGAAGTGGAACATTATGTTGAAGTTCCTTGTGCACTTCACTACCTTCCCCTTGTAATGAAGTAGGGGGTTGGCTTATTCCACCTCTCATGGAGGTTCTTTGTTTCTTTGGTGGGGAAGACACCAGCACCTGTGGAGCTCTCCTCTTCCTTCTTATTATCAATGGAGCCTCACCTTCCTCAGGCTCTTCTTCTATGACGGTCCCCTCTACTCCTGGTTGTTTAGAAGAATGACCCACTTCTTGAGTCTCAGTGATTCCAGCCTCTACTGTCTTACTTTTCTTGGGCCTGTCCTTCTCTGGAGGGGATGTTGATTCAGATCCTGACCTTGCCGCCTGCTCGACTGCAAACACTGCCCTTTCAATTGAAATTCCCTTTGGTCCCTGTTCCACCTTCTTGCCCCTTGGGGGTCTTTTGCTCTGCTGTTGTGGTGGAGGGACTCTATCTCCCTTGGTCTTCCTCTTCTCCAACAGGAAGTCATCATATTCATCTGCGGGGATATCCTGCCCCTTCTTCTTGTTGTCCACCGTAATGGCAACACCCTTCTTCTTCAATGCCTCTATCTATTCATCAACCCAAGCTTGGGTTAGGCATAGGGTCCTGGCAATGAACGGGTCCAAGGATATATCCTCCTACATAGTGAGGTCAGGAGCAGAGATGGTGTCATTATATATCTTTTTCTCCTCATACTCGTCTGCCATTGTCCTGCCATCATCCTTCTTTAATTGTTGAGGAAGGGAGATGCAATCAAACGTTCTAACTTGGTTCAGAGTTAACCTCTGATACCTCCTTCTCCTGGCTTCTACCTCATCCTCACAGTCAGCCCAAAAATCCTCTAGGTGCCTTTGGTGAACAGGCTTTCCTAGCACCTTCTGTATCCTGTCGTAAGGATCATATGGTCTTGTTATTGGAAAGGGCTGTAAGTTCATCTTATTCAGGGTGACCATCACCTTCTTGATGTTATCAGAGTCAGGGCACATGTAATTGCCAATGCTGACTGGGAACAAAATTGGTGGTAGTTTCTTGGCATCCTTATACATCTGTATCATGGTGGAGCCCTGCCTGATGAATTCCATTAGTACCACGGCATCCGTAGGATACCTTGGCAGCATCAGGGGATGTCCTTCAAAGCCTTCAACCCTTATATAAGAAAAGGTTGCAAATTGTATGTACCAGGCCCCATGCCTGTAGACTGCCTCTTGAGCCTCCATGCTCAATCTTTTTGTTCTGTCTTCTTCCATGGTCCTTACCAGATGCATAGAGAATGCATCATTGACCAGTTTGTAATCTTTTAGGTAGTTAGTTCTCTGCAGCTGAGGATGATGATCCTAGATATATGCCGCATTTGTGCCTGTGAGTTTCCCATCTATAACCAAGGCATCAAAAGTGCCTCTATAGGCACAAGAATAAACAATATATGAGGACATGAAAAATGCACAGTTCGAACCTCCCAGGTTCATCAGTTGCTCATGCAGAGCATCACTTATAATTTGGCCCCACAGTGGCTTGGTGTCTGAATATAGACACATCATTATTATTCCGTACATCTAGTCCCTGAAACTGCCAGTATCAGGTTGGCCAGTTACTCTATTCAGGAGTGCGATCATGTACTGATACTCCTCACTGAAATCATACTTGAACAGGTGCACAGGAAGCTTGGCGGCTGCATTATAGGTGTTGTTCTCAGCCCGCCATGGATACATGTTCTTCCTGGCCGATTTCTTATTGGCCTCATACTCCCTCTCAGACTTCTTCAAGTCTACACTTTTGACCTTACTGCCCAGTGGCAATCCAAATGTCTGGGAGAGACCCTTGATGGAGAGGTCTGCATATATCCTCCCATGCTTCACTACTTGCTTGGTTTGAGGGTTGTAATTCCGAGCACACTCAATGACAAGCTCCGGAGATTCCATGGAGTATGGAAAACCAACGGCATTCCACAATCCCGATATGAACATTGCATCCAGCATAGGACTCTTGTCATGCCCATTGTTTAGCTTGGCTGACCAGGCTTCCAAATTAGTGCTTCCCTGATGGGTGTCTGTGATTGCTCCGTATTTAAACAGGGCCCCCCTCTGAGCAGAGAACATGGGCTTGCTAAATTCTTCCTGACATTTGACCAATCGCTTCTCAGCCATGAGTGCCTGCAATTAACAACAATTCTATCTCACAACAGGTACATATATGCATGCATACTGCAGTTGAATTTATAAATCATTATGCCTACTGTATGAATTCCAACATTACTTAATCATACGGGTGCATAAACCAGAGCTTACATCATCGTACCAGAATAGAAACAATATGATGAGGGTTTTATTTACCTACCTGGTTGCGTAGATTTCCTTTTATACCAGTAGATTGCTGAGACATTCTCAATTCAGCTGATGATCACCTTTTTCTTTCTGCTCGTGAGCTCAAATCGCGTAATGGTAGCTGGTATGCAGATATGGAAGCTGGTGCTCTGTAGAACAAGTTTATCACAAGGTAAATGTGAAAATGGCAGTTGAATTACCTTTTAACCTCGCATTTAGGGTGCATTTAGGGAAAATCTGACATATTAGATCATGTTCCTTGCTTATCTGTGCGAAAAATGCAGGATCTCGCCAGGTGTTTCATTGGGTTCCGGGGTCGGCGGGAACCACCTACCATGTCTGTGCGCATTAAATGATAATGGCAGCAAAGGGAGCGGGGAAATATCCCTATGATAGGATATCATGAGGGCAAGATGATATTCACAAATATCGGGTTGAGTTTCAATATCATCCTCCCCATATTGACATTGTTATCGCGACAAGATTCGGGTGACAAAAGCACTTTTATTTCTGCGTAGTATATCAGGAGGATATTTCAGTGTATCGGGTGATGTTTCAAAATATGATGATGACGAGGCAAACTTACATGCCTCTCTCTTTTGGAATATCGGGATGACGTCATCCTGATATTCGCTCTCCGTATCAGAAGTGCATTACGATGTCATCATCATATTAGGCTAACATGATCATGTTTTAGAGAAAATCCTGCGGCAATGTAAATGTGATGATGATGTCATCAGGATGTATGTTCCTCCATTTATCGTATTAGGATGATGTCATCAGGATATTTGCTAAGGGTGATATTTGCGTCCGGAGGATATAAAGACACATCAGGTTATATGTGAAGTATGACGCTTGCGATAGATAAAACTGTTTGACGGGAAGAGTTTGCTACCATTTAAAGTTGACATCCGGATATTTGAACCGCATGACATATCGAGGGGAATGTTTCAAATATGATGATGAACTTCAACAATATGACCTTCCTCTTGTGAATATCAGGTTTGACCGAAACTTTGGCTGTTCATAACTCTTATATCCTGATGAATATCAAGGTGATGTAAAAGGCAAACCTGCCTAAATTTTAATGCTCTTTCAGAATATGAGGTCACAGAGGTGAAATACGAACTTTCACAAACTAACCTCATGGTGACTTACCTCATCATGGTTTTGCATGATGATGCACTCGACTTACTTTTACCAAATCGCCCAGAAGCAGACGCACAAGCCAAACCAAAAAATTGGGTCCCTGTTTTGCCAAGTCAAAATAGGGCATGTTGTGTAACCACACAACAACTTGCCACCAAAGAAAACAAACAAATTCCAATGATTCAAGTGATGTAATCACATTTACCTATAGTATTCTAATTCCATATAAGCATAAGTATCATGATCCTATGAATGATAAAATTTCGTCATGACAACAATGCTAACAAAGGATCAGGTGTGTGCATATGATTAATTATCCTCATCTTGAAAGCAAGTTGAAAACATAAGTAACTGCTGTTAAACTACATAGTTGGGGATCATCCCTCATAGCCGACCTGGATAGAGCCTTGCTGCCAGCAAGCGTCTATAGCCCCGGTAAGGTTATCTATACAATCTCCCTAAGTAGAGCCCCATTGCCAGCAGGCGTCTATAGCCCCAGTAGAGTTACTTAGATGGCCTAATTTTATTTCTGTTCTAATTTTCTCTTTAAAATTTGTATTTGATATCATCATGTTAGCTTATTTGTACAAGGTATAGTCACTTGCAGCTTTAGGTTGGAGATTGTATTGGTAGCAAAGGAGTCCCTTTAGATTTTTCACTTAACACCTATACTTGTGTGTTCAACAAACCTAAGGCTGTTAGGTGTTTCATTGTGATTGATTCACTTTGATCAAGAAAAGGCATCCTGATGAAAAGATATCACAAACCTGATCATAAACACTTCTTACAATGAATCATAACCTATGTCTAAATGTGATCTCATTACTTGAATCTTAACAATTTGTTATTTTCTGGGGTGATGAAGTGCACAATCCTGACTTACCAGAACAAGATCCCAACCAACACAACGAAACAAGCAAAACAGACACACTGTACAAACAACTATACAAATATATAATATGATACACATGACTGTTATGAAGTCATTCAGGCCTGGAAATAATGTTTGAGGAATTGTCCATTGACTGGCAATGGGACGTCCTCACCTGTCAGGTTTTTAAGCCTATAAGTACTGTCTCCTAGTATCTCAGAAATTTGAAAGGGACCTATCCATAATCTATCAAACTTACCATAGTCACCTTTCCTTTCATGGGCCTTATCCCACATTAGGACCAAATCGGATATCCTGAAAGCTTTAATTCTGGCTCTCTTGTCAAACCAGCGTTTGACAACAGCCTGATGTTTTGCAAATTGATCAATTGCTTGACTCCTTTTTTCTTCCAGGTGCATCAACTGAAGCAACCTAACTTCTTGTTTATTGTCTATGCCTAGGTATTCTTGGGCAAACTGTAGGGTAGGAATTTTTAAGTTTACAGGGAGGATTGGATCCACTCCATATACTAGTTGGAAAGGTGAGTTTCCTAATGCAGTTTTTATTCTAGTTCTGTCCACCCATAAGGCATACTTTAGAAATGAGTTCCATTCCCTGGGGTTCTTCTCTATCAGTTTTCTTATGATACTCAGTAAATTCTTGTTGGTGGATTCTGCTAAACCATTCCCTTGAGGATAATAGTTAGATGAAAACTTAAGTATAATCCCATGGTCAAAAGCCCAACTGGATAACTTGGTGGAAATGAAGGCGGACCCATTATCACTTACCAATGCATAAGGGGTTCCATACCTGGTGACAATGTTGTTCTCCAAGAATTTAATGACATCATCTACAGTGCAAGTTTTGCTGCTAATAGCCTCAGTCCATCTAGTACAATAATCAATAATTGTTAAAATATACCTATGCCTTGAGGAAGACGGAGGATTGATTGGTCCTATGAAGTCCATGCCCCACTGTGCAAATGGGTGCTCTTCCATTACTGGCTGCAGAGGTTGTGCAGCATATTTCTCTCTGTTGGCAGCAACCTGGTAAACATGACAACTTCTAACATGATCAGCTGTGTCTTTAAAAATTGTAGGCCAGTAATATCCCGCTCGAAGGATTGCATGTGTTGTGGCCAATGCTGATCCATGTGCCGTTCCAAACTTATCATGTAATTCTGTCAGGACTCTACTTGCTTCTGGCTTCTCTAAGCATCTAAGGTATATTCCTTCGTAATTCTTCTTGAACAAGGTTCCTCCCTTCATCATATACTTTTGGGATCTTATCTTTAAGGCTCTTATCTGTGAAGCTTGCATCCTTGATGGACATCTTCCAGTAATCAGGATGTGCCTGATATCTGAATACCACTCTTTATTATCTTTCTCATTGATCATATATTGCTGACTAGTGATGTTGGGATCAATCTCAGATATCATCTGGCTCAGAGCTTGTCCTCTTACCAGCTTCATTGGTGTAATTTCCATGTCATAATCTTGTAATACAGTAATCCATTTAGCTCTTTTCTCACCAGGCTCACTTTGCATCAGCAGCATCTTCACTGCTGTATCAGGCACCACAGCAATCACTTTGCTTTTGAGTATGTAATGTATGAATTTCTTTACTGCCCTGACTAATGCAAGTGCCTGTCTCTCAACATCTACATATCTCAACTCAGCATCCCTGAAAGGACAGCTCATGAAAGCAATTGGTTTCTCTTCTTTCTCTTCATTTCTTTGAGTTAACACTGCTGTAGAGGTATGTTCTAAAGCAAATGAATAGATGTAGAAATCTTTGGTGTAGTCTGGACTAATGAGTACAGGAGCATCTGAAATGGCCCTTTTTATATCTTCAAATGCAATCCTGGCTTCTAGTGTCCACTCAATTTGTGCATCTTTTTTCAACATAGCATTTAAAGGTCTGACAATCTCAGCAAAGCCGGTGATGAACTTCCTCACAAAGTTTATCTTACCAAAGTAAGACTTGAGTTCCTTTTTGCTTCCTAGAAGTTGTAACTTCATAATAGATTCCACCCTGTTAGGATCAATGATAATTCCATCCTCTGTGATCAGGTGGCCTAGTAATTTTCTTGTTGTGACTCCGAATATGCACTTCTTGGGATTTAAAGATATTCCATATTCTTCACATTTCTTCAGTACACTTCTGAGATCAGCAACATGATTCCTCCTTTCCTTGGAGAATACCATCAAGTCATCCATGTAGATGACTATACACTTTCCTATTAAACCTCTGAAAGCTATGTCCATTGCTCACTGGAATGTAGCTCTAGCATTTATGAGTCTAAAGGGCATACGTCTATATGCAAATATCCCCCACTTTGTGGTGAAGGCAGTTTTCAATCTGTCAATTTTGTCAACCATTACTTGGTTGTATCCTGAAAAGCCGTCCAAGAAGGAAATCATTTTAGCTCCATTTACAATCTGCAGGACTTCATCCAATGAGGGTAGAGGATAGTTATCCTTTTCTGATGCTCTGTTCAGGTTCCTGAAATCTACACATAACCTGATGTCTCCATTCTTCTTTCTGACTGGCACAAGATTAGCCACCCAAGTGGAGTGCCTGACAGGAAATATTATCCTGGCATTTAACAATTTCTTAACTTCTTCAAGAATTATTGGTTCGAGCAAGGCATTGACTGGTCTCTGCTTCTATCTAAAAGGTTTCGCATCCAGCTTGAGAGGTATAGTATGAGTTATGACAAAGGTGTCATATGTCTTCATCTCATCATAAGTCCATGCAATTACATGTATGTAATCCTTGAGGGCCTGAGTTATTCCTTCTAACTCTTCTAGTGTGCAAACATTACCCAATAAGACGTTTTTCTTGTCATCAGCTTGTCCAATATTCACTTGTGAATATTGACCTCCATCTGCTTTGGGTAGATCTTTATGTTTAAGCATATTATCCAAATCAAATGCTCTTTCCAACTCAATCATACCTTTGGGGATTCTGTTGCTAGGCAACTCTAATATCTCATCTTCTTCCCAGACATGATCCTCCATACCATTCTCATCTATAATCTGAGCCTCAAATATGTCTCTATTTGAAATGAAGTTCAGAATGTGTTGATCATCATCAAACACTTGGAGATTAGTCACATTGTCAGGTATTGATGGTACTGACACTAGTTCTACTAAAAATCTCTTTAGACCAGATATAGATAGTGGCTCCAATGTACTGGCAGCTTGAGCTAGCGCATCTGCCCTATGGTTTTGTTCTCTTGGTACATGAGTGATATTAAAGGCGTCAAAGTCTTCCATCAGGTCCCACACACGATGTCTGTAATTTGATAGTTTTCTATAGTTACAGGAGTAAACTCCTCTTACTTGCTTCACAACTAGTTCTGAATCTCCAAAGACATGCAGAATCTTTACTTTCCTCTTATGAGCAAACAGCATTCCATGAATCAAAGCCTCATACTCTGCTACATTGTTAGTACAGAGGAACTGTAATCTGTAGGCTACCAGATGGGATTTCCCAGTTGGATCAATCAGGTCTATTCCTACCCCAGCACCTTGCTTCGATTTGGACCCATCAAACCTTAGGATCCAAGGTTTATCTTCGGCAGGACATTTAGCTGAACTTTCTTTTCCCTTTGTAGCTCTGGCTGCTGCTCCGCCTGATATCCATTTTATCTTAGGGACATCATCATCCTTAAGTTTCTTCTTTCCCTTTTCTTGTGAGCCTGATGGCTTTTCCATTCTTTCTTTCATTTCAGCAGGAGGATGATCTTCTGAATCTGCAGCTGCATGCTTTTTAAAGATGTGTAAACATAGTGAGCAAGTTGTTTCTGAGTGAGGCGCCTCATGCAGCCTACACCAATTTTTAATTAAGACCTCCCGAGGAGATTTATGCTACCGTATCACCTTCTCTATTTCTTTTTCCAAAAATTCTTCGAACTTCGTCAGGTCACTACCTTTGTCCTCATCAGACAATTCATAATCTACTTCCATAAAGCAATCACTCCCTGGGGTGATCTTTTCTTTCATTTCATTATTTACTTGGAGAGAGACTAAAATTTCCTCCGTTTCTGGGATAGGATGCTCATCATGATCTGTTGGTTCTTCAGTTCCTACAAAAGACAGATAAGAGTTATTATTGTCATCATCATCAAATGTAACATTTACCTTGGAATATGATGATGATGCCTCGCTGTATGTTTGTTCTAGCATCATCATCTCTAAGCATGTTTCACATGTCTTCTCTGAGTGTGCTTCGTCGTGTAACCTGCACCATCTGTCAATCAAAATATCATTAGCCGGTATATTTAACAATTGACAACGTTTTACCTGTCTAGACAGATGTATCTCAAAATCTCTAAAGCGATCTATTTCATTCTCATTATTGGGATAATTATCAGTTTCTATGACTGGCATGTCCTCCTGATCATCATCATCATCATGATGCAGCTTAAGCATCATGATCTCTTCTATTTTGATGGTCTGCGGCCTGATGCAATAAACTCCAGGTTCTACGTTTATGTACATGATCTCATTTGTTCTGTTATATTCAGTTATCATATGTTTCATTCTTGGTTCAGCATCAATCCTGATCTGATTAGGTATGCCTTTCCATGGTAACCACATGTGACTGAAATCTGTAGACATATATCTGTTAAGAGTTTTAGACCAATCGTGGCTGAGCAACATCCCATACGTATCAGGTATGTCAACTACTTGAATATCAATGTAATACTAGATCCTAGGATCAGATGCTAGCTGCATGTGGATATGAGTTAATTCCCCTACTACACTTACTTCTATTTTGTCCAACTGTGTGACTTTCTTTAAGGATTTAGCAGGATGTAGTCCTAAGGCATTACATATTGACAAGGGCATAACATTCGTTGAGGCTCCCGAATCTACCAAACAGTTGTGCAGGTTCTTGTTGAACATTCTTATGGTAAGGAGGAACGGAGGTGATTTAGTTTTATCCCTATACAAGGTCATGTGGGAGGTTTCCACAGCTTGGACTGTAGCTGACACTTTAGGCTTGATAATATTATCCTTAACAGCATGATCCTTGCCACTGGATTGATTCAAAAAATGGCTATCCTCTTTGGGGGTAGGATCATCTAAGGACTTCATGAATGCCCTTTTGATGGCAGGGATTTTCAGTAACTCAGACATGGACAGGCTGATCTTAATTTTCTTCATTTCATCAGCGAGATAGTTGACCAACTTGTCAGATTCGTGAGGTGTATTCACAATCTTTGATACTGTGTTTTGAGGTGACAAGTACTGAGCATTCACCTTAGGGAACCCTGGGTTATTGCTAGCCTTAGGATCAGGAGGTGTATTGAAGTTGTTTGGAGGTAGAGATGATGTTAATGGACCAGCAGGTCTGTTAGCATTGCTCCTCAAGTTATAATTGTGCTTACCAGGATATTGCTACTGATATGCATGTACTTCTTCACGTTCCCTTGCAGGCTCATTTTCATCTTCAAAGGGGAAAACATAGTTTGTTTCAAAAGCTAAGGCCGATTCTTCATATGCCTGGTTATAATTCTGACAAGGTTCATTTGTGTAGGCTTCTAGCACAAAAGCTGAGTCGTATCCACAAGGAACAATCTCATTTCCTTCTGCATGAGGTGGATTTCCAGAAGTGTTGGACACTTCAGTCTGAAAGATGCTAGCAGCAATTCTAAATTGTGGACAGTCTAATTCTGCATGTGCATTAGTATTGTGGATCCTACACCAATTAGTAAGAGCTGCCTCAGCAAGATTGACCCTAGTAGTCTGTTTGGCTTCACTAGGAGGCTGATTATCCAGGGGTGATGGCAATGAACCATTATTTGGCCTAGAATTCCATACTCTAGGCTGTCCGGGTGGATTAGTGTTATTTCCACCATTATTGTTGAAATTATTGTTGTTATATCCTCTATCAGGATAATTTGGTCTGTCATTGGAATAATTTCTGTTCTGACTTGACTGGGAGTAAAAACCCTAATTTCTCAAGTGTGTCACTTCTGTGGTGAGTTTTCTTAATTGAGCAGAAATTTCTTTGATTTCCTCCTTTTCTTCTTGAGCTTTGGCCACTACATTGTCAGCTTGAGGCTTGAAGAAAGAGGATCCATGGTTATTACTGGATAGATCAGCACCCTGAGGTATCTGGGCTTGTGCAGGGTATTGTGGCACTTGGCTATTTCCATTAGGAGGGGGCATGATGCTTAGTGGAGGTATTTGCAAAGGGGCAGACATGACTACTGGAGGTATCACTGTTCCATTAGGATACTGCACAGGATACTGCAGAGAATATGTTGCAGGATATGATGCGGGATATTGTGAATGCATGCCAGGCAAGGTAGGAAACACTATGTTTGGAGTAGGAGCAGGTATCAACTGCTGATTCACTTTGATAGCTTCTTGAAAAGCTCCTGTCAATGTAGTGATCTCAGGATGTGTTCTCCTGATGAACATGGAAGTTAATGGATCCAGAGCTGAATAATAGATACTCCGGGCAGAGGCATCAGATACTACATATGGGGCAACTAACTTGGACAACATTTTCTGAAACCTAGCATTGAAATTGGCGATAGGTTCATGCTCAAATCTTTTGATCGTAACAAACATATGGTAATTCATAGATGGATCAATAGGGACTTTGAATCTGTCAAGAAAGGCTTTCTCTAAGACATCCCATGAACCAACAGAGGCTTGGCCAAGACTAATGAACCAATTATAAGCATCTTCCCCTAAGGAGAAAGGAAATAACCTGCACACCACATCTTGATGTTCTATCCTGGCTCTGCAGCAAGCTTCCTTAAATGTCCTGATATGATCATCAGCATCTTGATAAGGATGATATTTTGGACACAGTTTGTCTGGATTCTTTGGTAGCTCATGATATGCATTAAAGGTCAAAGGTGACTCCGCTGCAAAGAAAGACATTGCAACCAGAGGAGGTTGAGCTGATGTTGCAGCTGGCTGGGGTTGAACCAAAGGTACTCCCTGAGGCTGAACAGGAGGTGTCACAGATATCTTGGAAGGTACTTGTAAACCAACGAGAGTTACAGGAGGAGGTTCTGGTGAAGCTCCTGATGCACTAGACCCTGGAGTATGATGAATGTCTACGGTTCTAGGTCTAAAACCTCTAACAGGTAGTTCCTCGAAGATTCCACTAGATCTAGACCTGGTATTTATCCTGTGAGCCAGGATTTCACAATTTTGAGGCAAATTGGCTGAAACTTTGCAAATATTAGCTAGATTTCACCAGATGAGGTGATATTTGCAGTCAGATGGCTAATCAAACTAGATATTTACGAAATATTTATGAAGATACTGCAAGTATGACAGGACATTTGGGGTATGATGACCCTAACACGAGATCTCAAGTATCTACAGTTTAAACTCTTCAAAGTTCGAACAGATTTACGGATCCTTGGCCAATATTAGTGAATTCAGAATGATCTACTGTAAAGCTTGCAATATTTATGTAAGATCTGGAAATCTTCACACGAAATGAGCATATATGAGCTTCTTACAGTAAATATTTACGTAATATTTGAAATTCACAAACGATCTAAGGTTACCTTACTCTCTGCATCGTAGAACCTGAAAATAATGATGATGAGCATAGTATTCCAGATCATGCCCTCCTTCTAGCGCCAATTTATGTTGGTCATGATGTTAGTCATAAACAAGCATAGAATAAAAGTACACATTAACCTTTATTCATCTTGAAAGATACTGTGAATTCAAGGAATTGGGGATCCCAAGTCTCCGGTGATTAGGTCTTAATCATCTGACGTTACTCAGAGGTTAATGTGTGTTGTTGTTTCCATTTTGGGGCCTTACGTGAAATTGTGCCATCATCATGACATTCCTGCAGAAATTCTTTACAGAGAAGTCATATTATGCAGTTATTAGATGAAAAGATGTAGAAATACCTCAATCTTTGCATGATATTTTCAATTGTGCATGCTTTGCATTCAAATATGCTAAATATTAGCGATTACCTACGAGATGTCTGCATATTTGCGTTATTTACTTAGGATTATCAATTATTCACCCTTGTGATAATGAAAGGTTCTGAAATTGAAAGAAATTAAAGGAATACTACAATTTAAAGTTGAATCTTCAGCTATTGATCCACATACATACTCGATACTGTCACAACCAGAAGAAATCAAACCATATGTTCACCAGGATATTCCACAGCTAAATACAGTTGATGCAAACTTCAGAGGATGATGAATGAAAACAATACATGCAACATGATGAGCACTCCAAGGGATGCAGCAAATCAAAGCACATATCCAGAATTCAAACATAGATTACTCAAGATTTACGAAGATTTGTAATCGAAAAACTCTTCTCTTTCATTAAGTATGCAAAAGACATGTACATATGCAATAACTTTGAAATAAGCCCTGAATACTTCAGCAAACAGATTTCAATTAAGTTTTGAATGTTTCAACAAGGCATTCCACCACCTTTTATAGAATAAGGTGAGGAATCCGTTACAAAAGATCTACGATCTAGATTTATCAATACAAATCCACGGTCCAGATTCACTTGATTTTGTCAATCCTTACAAAATGGCACAAGTTGCCAGCTGGCAACTATCTATACTACTTATGCTATTATTCCCTTCATGATGTATCTTCATCATGCTCCTCAGCTGATTCATGCGGGTCATCATCATGTGCCTCACTCTCCGAACTTTCACTATCCTGATGATGACGCGGCTGCATATGGGGCTGCATACTACTGCGGACCTGCTCGTATGAATGCACAACCTAATCTATCCCTCCGCCATCTTGAGTCTTTGCTTTGACAATGGCGTGCTTATGTGCTTCATATTTGTCTCTGCTGTTGTCAAGCTTATTTTTCCTATCCTGTAGTGTTTCTTTGTATTTCTCCATCTGGACCTTGATCCTCATTATTTTATCTATCAATTCCTCTGTCAAAGGGACAGGTGGACCATTTGTCTCTGCTTGGAAATTGCTATGAACAGCCTTAATGGCGGACTCTTCATCTTGATTCTCTATTTTTCCTTCCACCTTGCCTTCCAAAGCCTCCAGTATCACCGCTTCTTCAGCCATTAAATCTCGCAGCCTCATGCTGACATCCCTCAGCTTATTATTACACCTTTTGAGGACTGCGCACTCAAATTGAGTGTCTTTATACCAAATATCAATTAATAATGAGGTATTATTATTTAGTACCTGCTTACTGATAAGCAGTTGTGGATTTATATTTCTTATTTTCCCTAACAGGGTCAGGACTCTCTCCAGCTTGTAAGACCTCTTTCCGGTCTGCATCTGCAATTTATCCACTTTGGCCTTAGAGTCACTTAGGGTGCTCCACCTCTTCAAAGAGGCCTTCATTATTTCTATAGCGTCATCCAATGTGGATGACATCCATCTCCTTATTACGGACGCCTCATGCTTCATGATGTCCAATTTATTTACCTCCTCCTGAGAAATGGCAGTCAATGGGACTGCCTGTTCAGTTGTGGTATCATCAGGATTGGTCAGCCCTTTGATATAGGCATGCAACTGAGCAATGTGCTCTTTATGTTGCTTATTTTTCTCCTTCTCTCTTTTCACTTTCTGAATTAGAGAGTCAATGATATCTTTGCCCTCCTGACCTTCTTGGTCCTCATTGGCAAAGCCCAAATCTACTGTGCTGATCTGAAATTCATCGACAGTGATTTTACCTTTTTCCTTCTCCACCGCAGGTATAGTAATTTGTGCGGTCCTTCTCCCTGTTGCCGGATCTCTCTTGATGGCCGAAGTCATTCTGGCCTTCCTCCTTGGCTTCATTATGTCCGCAGAGAATAGGGTGGAGACGTCGAATTCCTAAATTTCAAGCTCCTCCTCAGCACTTACCTCTTTTGCCAACCACGGAGGCACCTGATCATGTTTTTCAACATCATCCTGATGTTCACCTATATCTCCCGTTTCTGTCAACAGGTGTTGTGGAGATGGTGACTTTCTCATTTCTTCTTCTTGATGTTCCCTTTGTTGTTGATCTTTCGGCACCTCCTCCTATTGAGGGATTTCCTTCTCCAGAGGAGCATCTTCATGCTGTGGGGAACCTTGAGGTGCATCTATGTGCTGTGGGGAACCTTGAGGCATAGCTACATGCTGATCATGATGACCCTTATCAGGTGATCCTGCTAGCTGTTTGTTGGTCATGATGTTAGTCATTCGCAAACATAGAATAAAAGTTACACAACAACCTTTACTCATCTTGAAAGATACGATGAATTCAAAGAATTCATGATCCCAAGTCTCCGTTGATTAGGTCTTAATCTACTGACGTTACTCAGTGGTTGATGTGTGTTGCTGTTTTCCATTCAGGGGCCTTACGTGTTTCTGCACTGTTCATCATCATCATCTTCAAATATCCTGCTCTAGATGTTTGCTCTGCATAAGTCTCCAACAATTATACCTCTGCACTGTGAATTTAGTCAAATAATGTGCCTACAGGCTGATATATGCATGATTTCTACCATTATTTATGATTCCTTGCATGATATTTTCAATACTACATGCATTTAACATCAAATATGCTAATGATCTTCAGTTACCTACGGGATTTCAGCATATTTCACTGTTTCTGCTTGTTATTTATCATGATTTGCAGTTATGGTGATGAATTAATGAAATTGAAAAAGGGAAAAGGGGTAAAGAATGAGATTCCCAAAACTACTGGACTTAGATCACTGATCCACATACAAGCTCCCATACTTGCAATGAAAAGAAGGAAAACTAGAAATCATACTTCACCAGGACATTCCACAAATCCGCATGATCTAGTGCAAATCTTCAAAGGAAAAGTTGACAACAACATGTAATGAAATGAAAGCGCTTCCAGTTGAACACAGCATTCACCAGTACATATCCAGAAATCAACAAGAAGATTACGTAAAATTTACAATCAGGATGTAATCTGAAACTTCATATTCATTCAGTATGCTCAAGAACAGGTACATTTACAGTGATCTGAAGAAAGAATCTTGACATTTCAACAATTCTATCCTCATTAGTCTCAGTAATCCGATCTCCTAATTAATTCTATAGTAATTGACTTTTTGCGCCAGATGCGTCTGTGTATTCTAATGTATTCCTCCTTTTAATGCTCAGGATCTGGCCTTTATATAGAGCAAATGCCAGAAACGGTTACAACGATCCAAGGATCAGGATCCTCTCATAGCAATTAGCGGTCCAGATGAAAAGCACATGCTTCGCCAGTTAGCAAATGCACAGCTGGCACAGAATATTCTAGCATCTTCAACTTGATTCGGTCTCCAGCTGGCGAACAGCATATTTGACAATATCCTCTTCATTTCTGGCTCATGTTGCCTTCATGCGCAACTTTGTAATGCTCAGCTTCAGCAGCATCATGATGTCTTCCTGCAAGTAAACAGACAAACATTAAGTTCATCATCATTATGATAAACAACAGGAAGTAAAACGTTTTATTAAACAAGTCCCCAAAAAGTGTGCAGCTACGAGCTTCAAATCAATGGAAATTTATGCACTAAATGCATAAACAGCATAAAAACAATCAGGTCAACCATCGTTGACCAAAATCAGGCAGTCGGCCCTTTCAAATTTCCATCGCTTCATGTTTTTGCCCATTTTTTTTGTATATCGGGTTCAAAATATGATCATGATGATCTCAAGATATACAAGGAAATAATCGCCTTTTAACCATCCTTTGAAACCGGTTCGCATGCCCTGTTTGAATATTTCGGGTCATCATCATCATGTTCGCACGGCGTAACTACATATGATCAGGGTGACAATTTTACCTTAGGCCAACGGCAACAGTTATACCGACGCCAAACATCATGAGGATGACCAACTATATGCCTTCTGTCTGTCCGCAGGATATCACGAAATATGATGATCCTCCTTTCCGAATGCTCTGATGAAAAGCACATCAGGATGTTTCGTTTCTGCATACTGGGAAAGAAAGACATCGTCATCATCATCATGATGAAGACAAACAGGAGGACCTAGAAAATGATCCTGCCGCTGAGGAAAATCATGATGACGTCATCGTCATCATCAGGCTTCGTTAAAATCAGGAGATAACTGGAATATCGGGTTCCCCCTAAGGAAGATGATCAGGTGGATGAATGCAATATGACCCTTTTCGCGGCCAAAGGGATCCTCTCAAAAGATCAGGATGATGATGATCATCATCATCATATTCACACTGGGTGATCTAAAATATGATCCTGCTGAAAGTCCTGATGACGTCATCAGGATATCCCGGCCTTGTGTTAATATTCGAACATGACGTCATCGTCATCATCATATTGGCGAAATGGATCACGCCTTGGAAAATATCCTGCCGAAGGAGAAAGGTGATGGTGACGTCATCGTCATCATCATATTTGCAAAAGGATATACTTGTCGGCAGGAGGATATTACGAACTGTCGGGTAGAGAAAGATCATGATGATGATGATCTTGTTCAACAAGACAGGAATGAAAAATCACCCTCCGCTTCGAAAGATAAGGTGATCATTATGATCACGCAAAAAGGAGATCAGGAGGATATTTCGAAATGTGATCCTGCCCAGAAAGATCCTGATGATGATGATCACCAGGACTTGGTCGTGCGCGCGCAACTTATGCAGATGGCGGGTTTCTTAAGCAAGGTGACGATGATCATCAGCATGATATTATCACATCGGGTGATTTTAAATATCATGATGCTCGCAATGTTGGAATATCATGATGCTGATGATGTTAGAATATCATGATGATGATGATGTTTCCAGGATGCTTGACGGGTAAAACACACTAGCACTTAAGATTGACGTCCGGATGTTTCGGGACTGCATGAGTTTTATCAGGTGATAGAGTAAGATCATGATGATGACCTTTGGCGACACAAAAGACCACCCGACGGGAAAAGATTACTACGACTTAAACTTGACGTTCGGATATTTTGACCTCAGGATATTATCGGGGAGCTTTTCAAATATCATGATGATGATGTTCATCATACAGCAATTATCAGGTTTGACCAAAACTTTGACTGCTCATAACTCCTTCATATGGACAAATTTTCGAGTGATGTAAAAGGCAAACCTGCATGGAATTTCAAGCTCTTTCTAACCATGAAGTCATAGAAACAAAGTATGAACTTTGACAAACTAACCTCATGATGATGACCTACCTCATCCTGACCTTCATGATGATGATGACCTACCTCATTTTTACCAAACCGCCAGAAACAGACAACACAAGCCAAAACAAAAGTTTGGTCCCTGTTTTGCCAAGTCAAAATGGGGCGTGTTGTGTAACCACACAACAACTTGCCACCAAAGAAAACAACAAAATTCAAATGATTCAAGTGATATGATCACATTCATCTATAGTATTCTAATTCTGTCTAAGTAAAATCATCATGATCTTTGAATGATAAAATTTCATTATGGTGATAAAGCTAACAAAGGATCATGTGTGTGCATATGATTAATTATCTTCATCTTGAAAGTAAGTTGAAAACATAAGTAACTGGTGTTAAACTACATAGTTGGAGATCATCCCTCATAGCCAACCTGGATAGAGCCTTGCTGCCAGCAGGCGTCTATAGCCCCGGCAAGGTTATCTATACAATCTCCCTAAGTAGGGCTCCACTGCCAGCAGGCGTCCATAGCCCCGGTAGAGTTACTTAGATGGCCTAAGTTTATTGTTTATATATTTTCTATTTATATACTTATATTTGATATCATCATGTCAGCTCATTTATACAAGGTGTAGTCACTTGCAGCTTTAGGTTGGAGATTGTATTGGTAGCAAGGGAGTCCCTTTAGATTTTTCACTTAACACCTATACTCATATCTTCAACAAGCCCAAGGCTGTTAGGTGTTTCATTGTGTTTGATTCACTTTGGACAAGAAAAGGCACCTTGATGAAAAGACATCATAAACCTGATCATGAGTATTTATCAGAATGAATTACAATCTATACTTAAATCTGATCTCATCACTTGAATCCTAACAATTTAGTTATTTTCTTAGGTGATGAAGTGCATCATCTTGACTTACCAGAACAAAACTTAACCAAAACAACACAAAACAGAAGAAACACTATACAAACAACTAACCTACAAAAAGGAAACAACAGGAACAGAACAAGAAAGCAAAACAAGCAGACTGTACAAACAACTAATCTACAAAATTATATACAAACTACTACTAGGCAAACAAAAACCAGAAAAAGACCTAAGGACACCTGTATTTGCATACTTCTTTTGATTGTGCAGGAGCATCAGGGTATTAGTTATGGTTCTCAACCTAGCAAATTTATCCTTATATTCTGAAGAATATTCTGATATTTTGAATTCACTGTATTCAACAGAACAACTCTTGATGATCAGCAACTGAGGAAGCTCACCATGTTCATGATTAATCCATATGCATGTCTTATCTTCTAAATTTCCATAATTAAAATAGTATTCAACATTATTTACTGTGGAAAGGAGAAATACAACCTGGTGTATTTCTGGCTTTGCTGGACATGCTTTTTCATTGGCAGTTGGTCTTCCATTTGTCATTATATTTTCACTGCTTGGCTCAGTGCCTGGTCTCTCTTCAAATTGAAGGATGTATGACGCTTGATGTATTAATTCTTCATCTTTATCCAGCCTTATCCCTTCATTCTGGATGTTCAGTTTATCCTCCAGTTCAGGAAACTTCTCAATATTTTCTTCAATTTCCTGCACATCAGCATCTAAATAAGTATCTTTATTATCACAACCTGATATACAGAAATTTATCATTTCTAAATCATTTGACTGTAAAGGAGAAACAACTTTCACTTGATGAGGACACTCCCCTGTTTCATTTTCAAAATATTTCTGGAGTGACATCTGATTATGCACAACAACTCCAAAGTCTTCTACATCTTCATCTTTCAGGAATTGTTCATTGAATAATTCACATTTTCTATCTATCAGAGGATCTGGTTCCTTTAACCTGCAACATTCTTGCATTTGATCATTTAATTCAAAGAAGTCAGGTAATAAATCAGCATTTATTTTCTTCTCTATGACTCCCTGAGTTACTATCATAGGAACTTCATCATCAGCAGTGCGTTTAAATTGCTCTACTATCTGTTTATACTTCTCTTTACCATAGAATGACTCCAGGAAAGATGTTTCATCTTCTTTATCAAAAGTATTAGGATCAGAATCAAAACTATTATCCTGATGAGTGATTTCTTCTCTAAAATTTTCACAAGATTCATACCTGCATACTGACTGGTCCTTACTTGTATTAGGAAGTAGAGAACTCCTATCAATCTCACCATAAAATGAATCCAGGAAAGATGTTTCCTCTTCATTACCTTCTGGAACTGATTCAGCTATTGTATTTTCTAGAATCTTTTTCAACATGACCAAGCAAGGGTAGCAATCTCTCTCTGAATGCTCTTCATCATGTAATCTGCACCAGCTTTCAATCAAGACATCATCAATGGGCAAACCTAATATTTGACTACACTGTATATTTCTAGACAAGTATAATTCAAAATCTTCAGAATGGTCTACTTCAGTGTCTGGGCAATTAATAACTTCTGGTGCTGCATTTGCTTGTTCCTCCAGAATTTCTTCATTTTCCTGGCAGATTTCTTCATTTTCTTGGCAAATTTCGGCTCTGAACACATCTGGGAAGAATATTAGTCCTTTCAAATATAAATCCAACCTTGTGAGGAAAGTTAAACAATTGATTTCACTGTGTTCTATAGTCTGGTGTATCCTGCAACAGGTAGATAAACCAAAGTTAGACAAATTGTGAGGGTAAATCTGCCTACTCAAAGTTTCTTGAAATAAAGGAATGTTAATTTGACAATTATCTTCATATACATCCATCAAAATGAGATTCTATTCTTCAATTTTTTAGTATTTTGCAATTTTACGGAGATCTATCATATCTCAGACTAAAACTTGAAAGTCCAGAAAATCAAACAAATATTTGATGCTTTGGGCTAGATCTTTGCAAAGGTGCAACCAAAATATCTCAGGTAAGAGATATTTGCAGACATTTAACTGAAATGCTGAAATATTTATGCAATATTTGCAGAAATCCAAAAATTCGCAGCTCACGCCCTGCCTTCTCGAAAATTGATGTTGCGTTAGAAGCGAGGGGCCTGCATATAATGAATGATGACTGAAGCAATAGTGCCTTTTCTAGTTCGCCCTCCTTCTAGCGCCAATTTATGTTGCGTTAGAAGCGAGGGGCCTGCATAAAATGAATGATGACTGAAGCAATGGTGTCTTTTCCAGTTCTGCCCTCCTTCTGTTGATGAAATCCAGAAATTCTCTGTTCGGCCCTCCTTCTAGCGCCCATTTATGTTGGTCATGATGTTAGTCATTCGCAAACATAGAATAAAAGTTACACAACAACCTTTACTCATCTTGAAAGATACGATGAATTCAAAGAATTCATGATCCCAAGTCTCCGTTGATTAGGTCTTAATCTACTGACGTTACTCAGTGGTTGATGTGTGTTGCTGTTTTCCATTCAGGGGCCTTACGTGTTTCTGCACTGTTCATCATCATCATCTTCAAATATCCTGCTCTGGATGTTTGCTCTGCATAAGTCTCCAACAATTATACCTCTGCACTGTGAATTTAGTCAAATAATGTGCCTACAGGCTGATATTTGCATGATTTCTACCATTATTTATGATTCCTTGCATGATATTTTCAATACTACATGCATTTAACATCAAATATGCTAATGATCTTCAGTTACCTACGGGATTTCAGCATATTTCACTGTTTCTGCTTGTTATTTATCATGATTTGCAGTTATGGTGATGAATTAATGAAATTGAAAAAGGGAAAAGGGGTAAAGAATGAGATTCCCAAAACTACTGGACTTAGATCACTGATCCACATACAAGCTCCCATACTTGCAATGAAAAAAAGGAAAACTAGAAATCATACTTCACTAGGACATTCCACAAATCCGCATGATCTAGTGCAAATCTTCAAAGGAAAAGTTGACAACATGTAATGAAATGAAAGCGCTTCTAGTTGAACACAGCATTCACCAGTACATATCCAGAAATCAACAAGAAGATTACGTAAAATTTACAATCAGGATGTAATCTGAAACTTCATATTCATTCAGTATGCTCAAGAACAGGTACATTTACAGTGATCTGAAGAAAGAATCTTGACATTTCAACAATTCTATCCTCATTAGTCTCAGTAATCCGATCACCTAATTAATTCTATAGTAATTGACTTTTTGCGCCAGATGCGTCTGTGTATTCTAATGTATTCCTCCTTTTAATGCTCAGGATCTGGCCTTTATATAGAGCAAATGCCAGAAATGGTTACAACGATCCAAGGATCAGGATCCTCTCATAGCAATTAGCGGTCCAGATGAAAAGCACATGCTTCGCCAGTTAGCAAATGCACAGCTGGCATAGAATATTCCAGCATCTTCAACTTGATTCGGTCTCCAGCTGGCGAACAACATATTTGACAATATCCTCTTCATTTCTGGCTCATGTTGCCTTCATGCGCAACTTTGTAATGCTCAGCTTCAGCAGCATCATGATGTCTTCCTGCAAGTAAATAGACAAACATTAAGTTCATCATCATTATGATAAACAATAGGAAGTAAAACATTTTATTAAACAAGTCCCCAAAAAGTGTGCAGCTACGAGCTTCAAATCAATGGAAATTTATGCACTAAATGCATAAACAGCATAAAAACAATCAGGTCAACCATCGTTGACCAAAATCAGGCAGTCAGCCCTTTCAAATTTCCATCGCTTCATGTTTTTGCCCATTTTTTTTGTATATCGGGTTCAAAATATGATCATGATGATCTCAAGATATACAAGGAAATAATCGCCTTTTAACCATCCTTTGAAACCGGTTCGCATGCCCTGTTTGAATATTTCGGGTCATCATCATCATGTTCGCACGGCGTAACTACATATGATCAGGGTGACAATTTTACCTTAGGCCGACGGCAACAGTTATACCGACGCCAAACATCATGAGGATGACCAACTATATGCCTTCTGTCTGTCCGCAGGATATCACGAAATATGATGATCCTCCTTTCCGAATGCTCTGATGAAAAGCACATCAGGATGTTTCGTTTCTGCATACTGGGAAAGAAAGACATCGTCATCATCATCATGATGAAGACAAACAGGAGGACCTGGAAAATGATCCTGCCGCTGAGGAAAATCATGATGACGTCATCGTCATCATCAGGCTTCGTTAAAATGCAAAGGAATGACGTCATCGTCATGCTTCGTTAAAATCAGGAGATAACTGGAATATCGGGTTCCCCCTAAGGAAGATGATCAGGTGGATGAATGCAATATGACCCTTTTCGTGGCCAAAGGGATCCTCTCAAAAGATCAGGATGATGATCATCATCATCATCATATTCACACTGGGTGATCTAAAATATGATCCTGCTGAAAGTCCTGATGACGTCATCAGGATATCCCGGCCTTGTGTTAATATTCGAACATGACGTCATCGTCATCATCATATTGGCGAAATGGATCACGCCTTGGAAAATATCCTGCCGAAGGAGAAAGGTGATGGTGACGTCATCGTCATCATCATATTTGCAAAAGGATATACTTGTCGGCAGGAGGATATTACGAACTGTCGGGTAGAGAAAGATCATGATGATGATGATCTTGTTCAACAAGACAGGAATAAAAAATCACCCTCCGCTTCGAAAGATAAGGTGATCATTATGATCACGCAAAAAGGAGATCAGGAGGATATTTCGAAATGTGATCCTGCCCAGAAAGATCCTGATGATGATGATCACCAGGACTGGGTCGTGCGCGCGCAACTTATGCAGATGGCGGGTTTCTTAAGCAAGGTGACGATGATCATCAGCATGATATTATCACATCGGGTGATTTTAAATATCATGATGCTCGCAATGTTGGAATATCATGATGCTGATGATGTTAGAATATCATGATGATGATGATGTTTCCAGGATGCTTGACGGGTAAAACACACTAGCACTTAAGATTGACGTCCGGATGTTTCGGGACTGCATGATTTTTATCAGGTGATAGAGTAAGATCATGATGATGACCTTTGGCGACACAAAAGACCGCCCGACGGGAAAAGATTACTACGACTTAAACTTGACGTCCGGATATTTCAACCTCAGGATATTATCGGGGAGCTTTTCAAATATCATGATGATGATGTTCATCATACAACAATTATCAGGTTTGACCAAAACTTTGACTGCTCATAACTCCTTCATATGGACGAATTTTCGAGTGATGTAAAAGGCAAACCTGCATGGAATTTCAAGCTCTTTCTAACCATGAAGTCATAGAAACAAAATATGAACTTTGACAAACTAACCTCATGATGATGACCTACCTCATCCTGACCTTCATGATGATGATGACCTACCTCATTTTTACCAAACCGCCAGAAACAGACAACACAAGCCAAAACAAAAGTTGGGTCCCTGTTTTGCCAAGTCAAAATGGGGCGTGTTGTGTAACCACACAACACTGTTCAGGACTTGCATCTTGTTTCTCTGTCAGATCCACTACTACAGGACTGGTCACCTCTGTGATCAATGTATCTAGCCCTATTTCCTGAGCTACTTGCTCTGGGCTCTTTTCTTGCTCTTCTTCTGCTTGTTTCATCTCCTCAAGCACTATTTGAACCGTTGGAAGCTTGTGAGGAGTCACACTTACATCAGCAGCAAGTGTTTCCATCTCCTGTGCAGCCACATCCTGCACTACCTTATTATCAAACAAATTTATTGTCTCGTCTAGCGAGACATGCCCTCCTGCTTGTGTCTGGGAGGTCTCTTTCAACTGCTCCTCAACAAGTTTGGTTTTGAACTTGACAATGGTAGGAAGTGGAACATTATGTTGAAGTTCCTTGTGCACTTCACTACCTTCCCCTTGTAATGAAGTAGGGGGTTGGCTTATTCCACCTCTCATGGAGGTTCTTTGTTTCTTTGGTGGGGAAGACACCAGCACCTGTGGAGCTCTCCTCTTCCTTCTTATTATCAATGGAGCCTCCTCCTCCTCAGGCTCTTCTTCTATGAGGGTCCCCTCTACTCCTGGTTGTTTAGAAGATTGACCCACTTCTTGGGTCTCAGTGATTCCAGCCTCTGCTGTCTTACTTTTCTTGGGCCTGTCCTTCTCTAGAGGGGATGTTGATTCAGATCCTGACCCTGCCGCCTGCTCGGCTGCAAACACTGCCCTTTCAATTAAAATTCCCTTTGGTCCCTCTTCCACCTTCTTGCCCCTTGGGGGTCTTTTGCTCTGCTGTTGTGGTGGAGGGACCCTATCTCCCTTGGTCTTCCTCTTCTCCAATAGGAAGTCATCATATTCATCTGCGGGGATATCCTGCCCCTTCTTCTTGTTGTCCACCATAATGGCAACACCCTTCTTCTTCAATGCCTCTATTTGTTCATCAACCCAAGCTTGGGTTAGGCGTAGGGTCCTGGCAATGAACAGGTCCAAGGATATATCCTCCTGCATAGTGAGGTCAGGTGCAGAGATGGTGTCATTATATATCTTTTTCTCCTCATACTCGTCTGCCATTGTCCTGCCATCATCCTTCTTTAATTGTTGAGGAAGGGAGATGCAATCAAATGTTCTAACTTGGTTCAGAGTTAACCTCTGATACCTCCTTCTCCTGGCTTCTGCCTCATCCTCACAGTTAGCCCAAAAATCCTCTAGGTGCCTTTGGTGAACAGGCTTTCCTAGCACCTTATGTATCCTGCCGTAAGGATCATATGGTCTTGTTATTGGAAAGGGATGCAAGTTCATCTTATTCAGGGTGACCATCACCTTCTTGATGTTATCACAGTTAGGGCACATGTAATTGCCAATGCTGACTGGGAACAAAATTGGTGGCAACTTCTTGGCATCCTTATACATCTGTATCATGGTGGAGCCCTGCCTGATGAATTCCATTAGTACCACGGCGTCGGTAGGATACCTTGGCAGCATCAGGGGATGTCCTTCGAAGCCTTCAACCCTTATATAAGAAAAGGTTGCAAATTGTATGTACCAGGCCCCATGCCTGTAGACTACCTCTTAAGCCTCCATGCTCAATCTTTTTGTTCTGTCTTCTTCCATGGTCCTTACCAGATGCATAGAGAATGCATCATTGATCAGTTTGTAATCTTTTAGGTAGTTGGTTCTCTACAGCTGAGGATGATGATCCCAGATATATGCCGCATTTGTGCCTGTGAGTTTCCCATCTATAACCAAGGCATCAAAAGTGCCTCTATAGGCACAAGAATAAACAATATATGAGGACATGAAAAACGCACAGTTCGAACCTCCCAGGTTCATCAGTTGCTCATGCAAAGCATCACTTATAATTTGGCCCCACAGTGGCTTGGTGTCTGAATATAGACACATCATTATTATCCCGTACATCCAATCCCTAACACTGCCAGTATCAGGTTGGCCAGTTACTCTGTTCAGGAGTGCGATCATGTACTGATACTCCTCACTGAAATCATACTTGAACAGGTGCACAGGAAGCTTGGCGGCTGCATTATAGGTGCTGTTCTCAGCCCGCCACAGATACATGTTCTTCCTGGCTAATTTCTTATTGGCCTCATACTCCCTCTCAGACTTCTTCAAGTCTACACTTTTGACCTTACTGCCCAGTGGCAATCCAAATGTCTGGGAGAGACCCTTGATGGAGAGGTCTGCATATATCCTCCCATGCTTCACTACTTGCCTGGTTTGAGGGTTGCAATTCTAGGCACACTCAATGACGAGCTCTGGAGATTCCATGGAGTATGGAAAACCAGTGGCATTCCACAATCCCGATATGAACACTGCGTCTAGCACAGGACTCTTGTCATGCCCATTGTTTAGCTTGGCTGACCAGGCTTCCAAATTAGTGCTTCCCTGATGGGTGTCTGTGATTGCTCCGTATTTAAACAGGACCCCCCTCTGAGCAGAGAACATGGGCTTGCTGAATTCCTCCTGACATTTGACCAATCGCTTCTCAGCCATGAGTGCCTGTAATTAATGACAATTCTATCTCACAACAGGTACATATATGCATGCATACTGCAGTTGAATTTAGAAATCATTATGCCTACTGTATGAATTCCAACATTACTTAATCATACGGGTGCATAAACCAGAGCTTACATCATTGTACCAGAATAGAAACAATATGATGAGGGTTTTATTCACCTACCTGGTTGCGCAGATTTCTTTTTATACCAGTAGATTGCTGAGACGTTCTCAAATCAGCTGATGATCACCTTCTTCTTTCTGCTCGTGAGCTCAAATTGTGTAACGGTAGCTGGTATGCAGATATGGAAGCTGGTGCTCTGTAAAAAAAGTTTATCACAAGGTAAATGTGAAAATGGCAGTTGAATTACCTTTTAACCTCGCATTTAGGGTGCATTTAGGGCAACTCTGACAGATTAGATCATGTTCCTTGCTTATCCGTGCGAAAAATGCAGGATCTCGCCAGGTGTTTCATTGGGTTCCGGGGTAGGCGGGAACCACCTACCATGTCTGCGCACATTAAATGATAATGGCGGCAAAGGGAGCGGGGAAATATCCCTATGACAGGATATCATGAGGGTAGGATGATATTCACAAATATCGGGTTGAGTTTCAATATCATCCTCCCCGTATTGACATTGTTATCGCGACAAGATTCGGGTGACAAAAGCACTTTTATTTCTGCGTAGTATATCAGGAGGATATTTTAGTGTATCGGGTGATGTTTCAAAATATGATGATGATGAGGCAAACTTACATGCCTCTCTCTTTTGGAATATCGGGATGACGTCATCTTGATATTCGCTCTCTGTATCGGAAGTGCATTACGACGTCATCATCATATTAGGCTAACATGATCATGTTTTAGAGAAAATCCTGCGGCAATGTAAATGTGATGATGATGTCATTAGGATGTATGTTCCTCCGTTTATCGTATTAGGATGATGTCATCAGGATATTTGCTAAGGGTGATATTTGCGTCCGGAGGATATAAAGACACATCGGGTTATATGCGAAGTATGACGCTCGCGATAGATAAAACTATTTGACGGGAAGAGTTTGCTACCATTTAAAGTTGACATCCGGATATTTGAACCACATGACATATCGAAGGGAATGTTTCAAATATGATGATGAACTTCAACAATATGACCTTCCTCTTGTGAATATCAGGTTTGACCGAAACTTTGACTGTTCATAACTCTTATATCCTGATGAATATCAAGGTGATGTAAAAGGCAAACCTGCCTAAATTTTAATGCTCTTTTAGAATATGAGGTCACAGAGGTGAAATATGAACTTTCACAAACTAACCTCATGGTGACTTACCTCATCATGGTTTTGCATGATGATGCACTCGACTTACTTTTACCAAACCGCCCAGAAGCAGACGCACAAGCCAAACCAAAAAATTGGGTCCCTGTTTTGCCAAGTCAAAATGGGGCGTGTTGTGTAACCACACAACAAGACCAAGACAAAACCACCTTCACATGCTCTTGGGGAACCTTCGCTTACAAAGTTCTTCCCTTTGGGCTATGCAATGCCCCAGCTACATTCCAAAGACTGGTTCTAGCTATTTTTGCCGAGCTAGCTAATGAATGCATGGAGGTCTACATGGATGACTTTACTGTGTATGGAGATAATTTTGAGGAAGCTCTCACAAAGCTTGAAAAAGTACTAAAATGTTGTGAGAAGAATCAATTGTCCCTTAGCCATGAAAAGTGTTTTATGATGGTGGAGGAGGGAATTGTTTTGGGACACCACATTTTAGAGAAAGGGATCAAAGTGGATCAGAACAAGATAGAAGTAATCACACAGTTGCCTTCACCCAAAAATCAGACCGATGTCAAAAGTTTTCTAGGCCATGTAGGCTACTATAGGAGGTTCATAGAAAATTTCAGCAGAATAGTTGCCCCCCTGTTTACTTTACTTAACAAAGATATAGAATTTCTGTGGACAGAGGAATGTCAAACAGCATTTGAAACCTTGAAGGAGAAGCTTACTATCACACCAATCTTGAGAGGACCTAATTGGACTCTACCATTTCACATATAGACTGATGCTTCAAATGAGTCCATTGGGGCTGTTTTAGGACAAAAGGAGGAAGGAGAAAGTATGTATGCCATTTATTACATCATCAAAAACCTTACCTCTACATAAAGAAATTACACTACAACTGAGAAAGAATTCTTGGCAGTCATCTATGCTATAAACAAATTCAGGCATTATATCACTGGATATAAGATATTTGTACACACTGATCATGCAGCCATCAAGTACCTAATGAATAAACCAGTAGTAGGTGCAAGGATCATTAGGTGGTTATTGCTATTGCAGGAATTTGATATTACCATAGTTGATAATCTAGGAAAGTTTAATTTGGTTGTTGATTTTCTATCAAGATTACATACATGAGGAGAACACCAACCAGTGGAGGACAAGTTCCCAGATGAACATCTTTTTGCCATATCCTCTACTACACCTTGGTTTGTAGACATAGCTAATCTTTTAGCTACAGGCTTGTATCCATCCCATTTTACTTCAAAACAAAGGAAACGTTTAGTTAAGGAAAGTCTATCTTACAAATGGTTGAATGGTTTACTATTTAAATGTGGCCCTGATTTCATTCTACACAGGTGCTTAAAGGTTGATGAGATTTTTGATGTGTTGAGAGCATGTCATGATGAACCATCTGGTGGCCATTACTCTTTCCACCAGGCAGTCCACAAGATCCTTGGAGCTGGTTACTATTGGCCCTCTATTCATAAAGATACAAAAAAATATGTGCAGCACTATGACCAGTGCCAAAGGATGGGGCAGCCAACCTTTACCCAGGAGATGCTACTACATCCTCAAGTCATGATGGAACCATTTGAGTAGTGGGGTCTAGACTTTGTGGGACCTATTTCGCCACCATCATCAAGCAAGGAGTACATTCTAGTATGCACAGACTATGTTACTAAGTGGGCTGAGGTTCAAGCACTACAAGTTGCAAGAGAAGAAAAAGTTGCTGATTTCCTCCACAACAAAATTTTCTTAAGATTTGGAACCCCAAGATTAATAGTTTCAGACAGAGGACATCAGCTTACTTCACAAGTAATCCAGGCATTTCATAGAGTTATACCAAGTCAAACACAGGAAATCTTCACCTTACCATCCTCAAGCAAATGGACAGGTAGAAGTGACCAATAGAGAACTTGAGAATATTCTAACAAGGACAGTAAAAATGAACAAAAAAGATTGGGCTAGTAGATTACCTGAAGCAGTTTGGGCTTAAAATACCACTTGGAAGTCCATAACAAAGTTCTCACCATATGAACTAGTTTATGGGAAAAAGCCTATATTATCTATAGAATTTGAACTCCAGACACTTAAAACTATATTGGATGTTGGTCTGCCATTGTCTATAATTTAGCAGAACAGAATTCTTTAGCTCAACGAGTTGGATGAGATTCGAACAGAAGCCATTCAACAAACAGAATTGGTTCAGTACCAGAGGAAGCAATGGCATGACCAACACATCAAGAGGAGGACATTTCAACAAGGTGATTGGATTCTTCTCTATGATTCTAAATTCAAGGAATTTAAAGGGAAATTGCAGACTCACTGGTTGGGTCCTTATGAAATAAAGGAAATATTTGAAAATGGAACTGTCTTATTGCAACCTATTGATGGGAGCACAAACATCTTTCTAGTAAATGGTCACCAGATCAGGCTTTACAAATGACCATCTACTAAAGAAGAGTTTTTGAATAATTTGTGTTTTGATATAGGGGATACCTCCTCTGTCACTGTATTGAATTAAAAAAAAAAAGGAAGGGTGAAAACCAGCAATGGCTGCCTTCTAAAAAAAGAGAGAGAGAAGACGGAAAACCAGCAAATGGCTATCATTCTTCACCAAGGGAGTGAAAACCAGTAAAATGGTGATCCCCTTCTCCAGAACAGATGAAATAAATAGTAGACTCCAAAGATGATCAGTTGCCTAGAGGTGGTTGAATGCATCTCTGGCGCTTTTTCAACTGAAGCATCTCCGGCACTTTATCAAACTAGGGGCACCTCCGTCGCTCTGTCAATGACGCCGTCAGTCTCAATAATAAAGGGGACCCACCTCTCCAAAGGGGGGGTAAAGTAGACACATCATATGATGAGGTCATCATGACTCATCTTCTACTTTATCATAAAGAATATTAAATTGGAATAATAATCATTTTGCAGGAGTATCCACAAGCCAGCGCTGACATCACCTAAAGGCGTGGATTTTTGAACCACTCAGCGCAATGATTATAGGTCACGTACAAATGGGAAGTGGACGTCATCTCATGTCGCTGCTCAGTTGCCACGATGCGTGCAGTTTCCAAAAATGATGCAGCATCTCTCCTCTATACATTGCCTCATCATTACAACTGATCCAGGTAAATCTGTCTCTAATTAATCATTATTAGTAACTATCTTGTCTTTCTATTTTGGGTATTACCATGATGACACGTCTCCCCGCCATCATTCCCTTCTTCACATTCGAGCATGCCGCCATCTGTGCCTTAATGCCACCTTACCTCTAGTTTGCCTTGTTAGTTTGCTACATTTATGATTGCCTTGGTCCCCTAACCCATCTGCATAAACCCAAATTGCAAGAAAACAAAACAAGAAAAAAATTACATAACATCCCTCATTCAAACCTCCGACATAGACTAAAGCATAAGGTAAATTGAACAAGTTCTCCAGAGTCTACAAAGCAATTTGAACAATACTCCGGAGCCTACTGAGGTTAAGGAAAACATAGAATGCAGAAGTAAAAGAGTAAACACAAAAAAGAAAAAAATCAATTCATCAATGGGGGTCAAAAAGAAGTCTGAGCCAGATAATATTGTGGGCCTTCTGAGAGATGCAGCTACAGCAAACATTTTCAGGGCTGCTGGATGGTTAGGTTTCCTAGAGAAATTCGAAGGGTTTCAGGAGGATATTGTGGATGAGTTCCTCATAAATTTAAGAGACAACCAGATGACTATGAGAGGAATTCAAATCAATTTCTCCTTAGCAATTATCAACCATATCTCTGGACTTCCTAAGCAAGGTGAGAGGTTTTACAACTTAAAGACCTTGTATAGTGATTTAATTAGAAATTTTTCTATTCATGGTGAACTTGCTATTTAGTTACATTTGAATAAGAATGAAGTCAAAGGGATTTTGAGGTCCACACTCCCAAACCCTTGGGCATCGGTCGCTACCTGGTTAATGAAATACTTTACTTGTGATGGCTAATTCTCTATAGTTTTAGGGCCAATTATGAAAATGTTGATTTTTCTCAGACATGGAAGTAGACACCCTGAGCATAACATAAATATCCCCAACTTCCTGTATTCTGCCATCATGGCAACTGCAGAGAAATACCAGCAGGATAAGTGACCCAAGAAACATCATGGCCTCATCTTTTTGATAGTCAAACACCACTTCCTATCTTAGGCCAGTGGGGAAGAACTATTGCAAAACTTTCTTGACCAGAGCCCTTAGGTTAGAGAACCAGAGATTGCACAACCAAAAAATGAGAGTTCTCCTTCTCACCAAGATGAGGAAACTGAGCCTTCAACCTCCTCCACAGCTGTTCACAAAGAGAAGTTACCCTCACAAGAGGCCACTTCATCTGCAGCCCCTGTTCCTGACAAAAAGAGGAAGGGCAAACAAATTGCAGAACCTGCTCCTACACAAACCCCATATATGACCTGATCAGTTAGAAGAAAGATGACTCTAACTGAGGAATCTTGCTCTACAGAATTCAAAGAGGGAAGGTTAGGACAGAGAATAGAGGAAACTTGGTGGGCTCAAGAACCATCTCAGGATTTAGATGAGATTCCTCTGGTTAGGAAGAGGAAACAAAGTGGAAATTCTCCAGCACCATTTGTTCATGTGGTGTCAAGTCCAGTTTCAACACCACCTTGTGCTTCGGAGAAAGGAAATTTACAAACTTTTACTATTTCCTCAGATTCTAAGGAAGACAGACCTACTCCAGAGGCACCAGCCCCACCTTTGCTCTAGAGAAGCAAAAGAAAGAGATAGCTCTCACAGGCTGAAAAGGATACTGCCTTGCTTGCTGAGGCACTCCTGGAATTGAGAACATATGAGGATAAGGCTGGGACCTTCATCAATACTAGTAGCAGCAGAAAAACCCCAAGAGGATCCTTAAGAGAGACAGTTAAAGGGGGAAGAAATAGGGCAGAAGGCCATGGAAAACCTTGATGATTAGCCAACAGAACCAGATGCAGAAGTACTCTCTCATCCCTCTGACCAAGAGGATGTAGAAATTTCAACAGAACAGCAATTGATGGAAGAAATTGGAAATTTAAAAAGATTGCTCTGGAGAAAGAACTTGATCATTACTGACCTCAAGAAGGTCAGGGTTGAGGTGGAGATGGAGCTGAAACAAACCATTGAAAACCTCCAAGCAGACCTCCAAAGTAAGGATAAAATCATCCAGGAGAAAGAAGCAGAGTCAGAGGCATAGAAAAGTGAGGCATCCAAATTAGTGGAAGAAAAAGAGAAAGCAACACAGAAGGCTTCTGATCTCACCATGGCTAGAGACAATGGCATCATAATAATGGCAGCACTGATTGAGAAGGTACAAAGCCAGGACAAACAGTTAACTTGAGCCAATAACATACTGGATGACCAAGAAGAATATATACAAGAACTATTTGGCCCAAGGGCAACCAATGAGTAGGAAATCCAAACAGATGCCTATGTGGGTCCAGTCCCCATTGACATTCCCAAAGCCCTATTTCATTGGGAGAAATGGTGTAGAGAGTTTGAGGCCTCTAAACCCATGTTGCAGTTACAAAGGGCAGTCACTGCCAGCACAGAAAAAATAACAACTTTGGAAAACAAAATCATTCAAATGGCCTCCCTTTCCTCCAAAATCCTATCCTGTAGGCCTCCAAGTGCTAGTTATTCAATGTTCTTACAGGAAAGGGTACTGCAAAGGAAACTCTCCTTAGTACTGTCTGACCTAACTAAGGATACAAAAATAGTAGAGGGATTCATGACAGCTTACACAAGAAGTAATGATGAGGACAAAAACTTCCTTTGTGAATTATACCTGCATGGGTTCTACATTAATGATGTAGCCTTCATCCTTAATCACTTTGTGGGAGAATGCCAGCTTAAGGCATTCATGTCTCTGATGAGAAACCACCAGATTTGGAATGAAAGGATGGAAGATCATTTTCAGAAGGATTTAAAAACTGATCTCTTTATCAGAAAAGAATGTCTCAATCCTTTTGCTTTTCGTATCCAATTCTGGTCCCTTATCTATCATCCTACCAATGCAACCAGAATGTTGCCATTATACCTAAAAAATTTACAGGAATGCTCCATTAAATTTGGTCTTTTATGATCAATTCAGCAAATTCAGTACTTGCTGTAGCAAAAAGGAGATGGAATATTTTGACCCCGGAGCGGAAACTCAGAGAGGTAGTCACCCCTGCAAATTTGAGATTATTCATGAGGAAGGAAAAGTTGATATCCAAGTTGATGGATACACATAAACAGGAATGGATAGATGGACAGTTCAAGCCCCCTCTAATCATAGAACCACTCCTTGTCTGGGCAGAACTAATGGAAGATGAAAAATTGGAAGACTGGTTGAAGCAGGTTCATAAGTACAGAAGCAATGGTAATACCAATCGGACAACCTAGACCACCTATATCCAGGATTATAGCCTGAATGACAAGCTACTTCGCCAAAATAAATCTGGGATGTGAGGAGTAGGAGGATCTACCAAACCTTAGGTATGGGGGGATGATGAGTGCCAAGTTGCACTCATAATATACATTATTTTTGCCTCTCTTTCTCCCTTTCTGAGTTCATCTTCCTAGTGTCTGCACCCAAATAAGATAGCAAGGTCGTTCTATTTTATGATTAATTAGGATAGATTACTTAAGATTAGAATTTATGATTGAAGTGACTAATGTGCATGGAATTGATGGAAAAATGTAGAAACTTCTCTCTTTTTGAATCAGCAGGTGTAGATGTCAGGGACAACAATTTTGTGCATCTCCAGAGATAGTCTTCAATGATCTTCGGAGACAATATCATAGGACCATGACACCTGAAGTTTTGAAGAATGAGGAATGCCTCTCCGGAGTTCTACAAGAGTCTGAAGTATCTCTAGAGCTACAGACAGGAACAGCTATCTCTGGCACCTCCTGGGAACAGGGCATATTTCTAGCAGAGCTACTGAATAGACACTCTCAGTAGTGATCTTAATACCCCTCACCTCACTCAAATTATCACCTGAGTGGTGAAGGGTCAACTTTAGTTAAACTGCTGAAGTTTTATCCTTTCAAAGATTTTACATGAGTTACAGATGGAACTAATCTAACATCCTTATCTTTAAGGCCTCGATGCCCAAGTGTAATAAGACTTAAACTTAGACTCCTGAGTGGACTTCTGTTCCACTCAAGTCTACCTTTTATCGCATGGTTATTTTTCATAAGTTAGATAGTTAAGTACAATAAAGAGATGGTATCATCTCATAGAAATACTGGTAGATAAGTTCAGTGATATATCATCACTCATCTTTATATATATGTACTCTCAGAAACAAAAAGATATACAATGATTAAATTACTCTGACTCTCAGAGATTCCAGTTTTGTGTTAGTAATATTTTCATGGATGCAGAGTGAATGAATTGAATTGAATTTAGTTGTGATCATCTTTTGTGCTGATTTCCTACTATAGCCTTCAGTCTCAAGGGTGTGGAGCAAGGGCCCACTCTCACCACTCAGGCAAGAGGCTAGTATTGTTGTTTTATTGTTTCAAGTTTTTTTTCATATAAAGGTGTTTACTATTTTAATAGATAAATGCAAGTTACTATTTTCTTTGCTTTAAGTAAATTTCCTGTTTCATTCTATTTTTCAACATTCCTTAAATTTATTCAGCAAGCAAATAGATTAGTTTCTTTTCAAGTTAGGATTAGCCATAAACTGGTAACCATAGGATCCCTAGTTGCAGACAGTCGTGGACACAGCCCTGGTTTTTTTGACATCTGAAAATAGATTAAATGATGAGGTACATCGACGCCTTGTCAATTACGATGATAACACAAGGAATAATCTAGGTACCCCATAAATATGTGAAGACTCTTTTTACTATATCCCAATGAACTCTACCAGGATTAGACATATGTCTAGAAAGAACTCCCACTACATGGGCAATGTCTAGTCTAATATAGACTATAACATACATCAAACTTTTGACTGCACTATGGTAAGACACTCTACTCATGTCTTCCATCTTTGATGGGGATGTTGGACATTATGAAGAAGATAACTTCATTCCAACTATAAGAGGAACACACAATGGTCTACAATCTTGCATGTTAAACATATGTAAAACTAAATTGACATACTTACTCTGGGCAAGCCATAGTTTTCTTTTCACTCTATCTCTTTTGATTTCCATCCCAAAAATGTTTTTAGCTATACCAAGATCTTTCATTTAAAATTTAGCTGCAAGTTGAGACATTAGTTCTGAAATCATTCCTTTCCTTTTACCAATAAATAAGATATCATCAACATATAATGCAATAAATAGGAAACGATCACCATCAGATTTATAATAAACACAATGATCTTATTTACAACACTCAAATCCCAATCTCAACACATATGTATCAAATTTTTGGTACCACATCCTCGGACTTTATTTGAGGCAATACAAATATTTCTTCAATTTACAAACCAAATTACTTTTACCTTTCACCATGTAGTGCTCTGGCTATGTCATATAAATATCCTTTTCCAAATCACCATGAAGGAATACCATTTTCACATCCATTTTCTCAATCTCTAGATCGTAAGAAACAACAATAGAAAGAAAGAATCTAATGGATGTCATTTTTGCAATAGGAGAAAATATCTCACCGTAATCAACACCCTAAACCTAAGAGTAACCTTTTGTAACCAACTGTGCCTTGTACTTCTTAATACCTCCATCTGAACCAATATTTTTCTTGAACACCCATTTGAAACGAATAGGTTTTCTTCCTTCAAAAAATGGTACTAGGTCCCATATATCATTCTTTCTCAAAGCTACCATTTCTTCATCCATAACAATATTCGAGGACTTTGCATCATTCATACCTAATTCCTCTTCTACAGATTTGGGTTCATCCATGTTAGTATTCAAAGAAAAATACATCTCTAATCATCAGGTGAATACCTTTCAGGTGGTTGTATATGCCTTGTTGACCTTTGAACAAGCTAAGTTGGAGGTTCTTCCTCCTCTTTTGGGGATTGGGAGCTAGATGAGCTCTCCTCAACTTCTTGTCTATCTAGATGCCTCGATTCAACTTTCTCAAACATAGAATAAAGTTGAATCATATCTTTCTATTCACTTTGTTATGGTTGAAATATAATAGAAGAAGGCTTAGTTTCTATAAAACTTATACTTCTACTATATACTACCTTCTATGCAATATTATCCCAAAGCTTGTATTCTTTCACACCATAACCATACCCAATGAAGATACATTTCACAACCTTGTTCTGCAACTTTGTTCACTTCTCCTTTGGCACACATGCATATGCCTTGGAAAAAAAACTCTAAGATGTCTCACTGAAGGCTTGTGACCTAAACATGCTTCCATAGGCATTTTATCAATAAAGCTAATGTAGGAGACCTATTAATCAGGTAGCAAGCAGTGGCAACAACTTCAACCCAAAACCTTTGTTCTAGACCAGCACCACTAAGCATACTCCTAGCCTTCCCCATCAGTGTCATGTTCATTCTTTCTGCAATGCCATTCTACTATGGAGAATACAAAGTTGTCTTTTGTTTTTAATTTCATAATCTTTACTGAATCTATCAAAATCATTAGAGCAAAATTCACTGCCATTATCAGTCCTCAAACATTTTATTTTATTTCTAGTTTGTAACTCAACGATTGCCTTAAATTCTTTAAATCAACTAAAATTTTTAGATTTACTCTTTATAAAATATACCCATGTGCTTCTGCTATAATCATCAATAAATAAAACATAATATGTGGATTTTCCAATGGAAGGAACATCTATAGGACCGATCACATTAGAATAAATTAGATCCAATACACCACAAGATTTATAAGAACTTGAGTAAAAATGAATGTGGTTTTGTTTATCATAAATGCAACGCTCACATAAATCAAAATCAAGATCACAATCAGTCAATCGTTCAACAAGGTTTTTATTTTTTAACGTCCTCAAACCTTTTCTCCAATGTGGCCTAGTCTCTAGTCCCATAGCATAGTCTTCTCCACATGTAACTTTGATCCAGAAGGAAGAGCACCCTTAGGTACCTAGAAGCCACAACCAACCACTGAAAATGAAACCGTCTCCTTTTCCAATGAAGTAGTCACATACTTGCTTTTCACATAAGTACTATTGCACTCAATAGTCTATGCATCAAGCGATCACCATAGCACCTCTAACCATCTTGCATCCTACACCAAAAAAGACTACCTACACACCTGCATCTATTAGTTTTCTCATAGATAATAAATTTCATTCTAACCCAAGGATATGCAACACACCATTAATCTTTTTTACTCTACCATAATAAAATCCAATTTTAACTTTACCATGGCCAAAAATATTTAAATGAGAATCATCACCCAACTACACATTACTTCCATCAAATTCTTCATATTCATAAAACTAATTTCTATTAGGGTTCATATAAAAAGATTCACCTAAGTCAATTAACCATGCATCATTACCTGCATGAGTGGCTAAAGCTAAAATGAACACATTATCATCTTCCTTCTTGGACTCAGAATCATAATCAAATTTCTTCTTTTTCTTCTTATTTTCTTCTTTGCACTCCTTATAGAAGTGTCTAGGCTTACCACAGTTCTAGCAAATAACTTTATACTTTCTAGGAGATTTGGATCTCCCATTGGACTTGGATTTGTCATGCTTCTTGCTCTTCTTGTATTTTCTTTAGGTCTTCCATGAACATTTAGGGCCTCCTTGGTACTGATGGATACCTTCCTCCTCATCTCTTTAGAAAGCAAAGAACCCATAACATCTTCAACTTTCAAGACAATAGAAGTACTCTCAATAGCCATGTGTAACAAGAGAATCCCACAAATTAGGCAAAGAACAAAGCAATATTTGGCATCTCTCCTCCTCATTCATTTCTACACCAACTAATGTCAATTGAGCCACCAACATATTGAATTCTTCTAGGTGGTCTGCAATTCGTCCAACCTCTTCCATTCTCAAGGAATACAACTTTTTCTTGAATAAAATCTTGTTCATTAAAGATTTGGCTTGATATATCTCACCAAGTTTCTTCCACAGTTTCTTCGTAGAGGACTCTTCATGGACATTGATTAAAATAGAGTTTGATAGGAACAATCTAATTAGATAATTGGCTTTACGATCCATAACATCATATTGAGTAGCCAAAATTAGCATTTGTAGGCCTTGAAACATTCTCATCAATAGCATCCCACAAATCTTGATCAATTAACAGATCCCCTATCTTCAGCTTCAACATCTCAAAATTGTTACCAGAAAACTTCTCTACTTCTATTATCCCTAATTTGCTCGCCATCTAAAAACTCTTGCAACAAGATCACAAAGTATCTTCTACACAAGTTCCCACTCAAAACTGGATTAGTTCAAAAAACCCAACAACCAACAACTGAAACCAAATTTGATCAAGCTTTAATACCACTTGTAAGGAAGTTAAGGTAGCAGAACAACTTCCTACACTAATCTTGAGAGGAGAATTATGCAAAACTTTTCAGATCTTTACAACAGTTACAAAAATTATACAGAAATAAATATAAATAGAAACCATACCACGACAATGATTTACATGGGGAAAACCCTTTTGGGAGGAAAAACCCCACTCCAAAATCTACCCAATATATTATTCATAAATCAACAAGATTATAGTATACTTGCAAAGAAAGATTTCACATGAGTATCACCAACCAAAGATTAGGAGGCAACTCAACATCTATAAGACTCACACTCAACCTCCATCTTAAGCACCTAATAAATAGGAGATAGAATACATCAAGTTGTTAAATGGTAATTACAAAACCATGAGCTAAAACCACTAAAAAATGTGGCACCCAAATTATCTCCAATCAAAGATGCCCTATGATGTGTCAAAACACACACCAACACATGTAACTCCCCCTTACAGCGCTTTTCTATGTCCAACACATTTTCACATTTTCCAATACGGGAGACTTAACTTCCAAAGGCCATAACTCTTGATCTGGGAGGCCAATTGATGAATTGATTGATGCACTGGAAATATCGTGAAGAGATCTATCATGCTATAACTAACTTGGTTATTTACAACAACTTTTGGGGCTAAAAATGGCCTCTAGATGCCTCAAAATTGACTTCAAAACTTTTCTGGGAGTTTCAAAAATGGGTACTTTAATATCTTGACATCCATACATGACCTTGGGTTGAAACTCACCCAAATGTGGCAATTCCATAGCTTTGTGGAAAATTTTGGACCCATACATGTTCAAATGCAAACTTACTATAAATAGTAACCTTTTGTAATTGCAAGGTTGAGACACCTTTCTTAACACTAATGTGCAATTTTGAGATTATTTAAAGTATTTTTGAAGGAGTAATTGCAAAATTAGGGTTTTCAAAAAAATTGGTCCCAAGGTTGCAAATAAGTGAATTTATTGAATATTTTCTTCCAAATAATGAGTTCCATGTTGAGGTAGGTTATAGTAAAAAATTTAGCTTATTTTTCTTTGTTTTGATTAAGTTATTGTGAAAAACATTTTGGAGGCATCATGCCAAGGCCATAGACTAGAGGTCGATGAAAGAATTCCCACACACGAAGAAAAATCCTAATAAAGAAGGTATAGATTTAGACTTAGGATTAGAAGAACTTGATATTTTATGTGATCTCTAAGAGATGAAAAAATTCACCAACTAGAAGAAGTTATGTAGAATACGTAGTCTAATTAATAGAATAAATGACTAGTATCAAGTTTGAAATGAAAGGACAACACCCAACATCAAAGAAACAATATCATAACTCCAAGAATATATATAGATGATATTTCTCTCACAACCATAAGCACAATGCCATGTTTTGATTAGTTAAGGTGGATTTCCCAAACAAGCCAATCCTAACCCAAATGATAGCACTCATTCATGATCTTGGAGCCTACTATTGAAGGTGGATATGTATAAGTTTGATGGCAAGGATCCAATGACCTATATAAATCAAACGGATATTTTTTAATTTACATCAAGTTCCAAGTGAGTAGAAGGTGAAAATGGCTTCCTTATATATGAAACTAGAGTAGTTCATTTGGTATTGATGGCTTTGTTCTTGAAATAATAAGAAGGGTCTCAATGTCAATTGGTTAGTTTTTACTAATGAATTATAGTCGCATTATCATGATAGTATGGTAAAGAACTACTTTATCCAATTGTCCAAATTATTCAAACATGATCTGTCAAAGTTTATATTCAATAGTTCCAAAATCCCTTTGCAAATGGAAACAATTATAGATGAAAATTTGAGTGACTTGTTTTTGGGTGTGCTCAAGGATCACATCCAAAATTAGGTGTGAATGTTTAATCCAATTTTTATCTATGAGGATATGGTCATGGCATGTAATTAGAGGAGAGAGAACTAGTTGCAAAAATGTGACCATTCACAAGTATAAGAGACAGGAACACTCCTACATAGTTATTTCCTCAACCTACTCAACTTACTCCTAAAAAAATTGAAGAGAATAGAGAAAATTGGGTATGCTTTAATTGTGATATAAAGTACACTCATGAAAATAAGTGTAGAGAAAATAAATCATTCTATACTAAAGCTACCAATGAAGAAGAAATGGATGAAGACTTGATGGGCGAGGTTGATGAGGAGATGGGCGAGGTTGATGAGGAGACAGGCGAAGAAACCAAAGAAACACAACCAACTATATCTTGCCATGCACTTTCAAGCATTATCACTCCAAAAACCATCAAGGTAGTTGGTTTTAAAAATAGAAGGTGATAGTACTAATTGACTCAGGTAGTACTCATAACTTTATCAATAGTAAATTATCTATATGCCTAAATTGTTTTTTCTATCTAACTCTAGAGTTTCAAGTAATGATTACAAATGGTGGAATTGTTAATTGTTCTAGAAAATGCCATAGTTTTAAGCTCTCTATGAAAGAATATCAACATGATAGTCCTATTTTTTCATTCCTATGGCTAGAACTACCATGATTTTGGGAGTCAAATGGATAACTACCTTGGAAATAATTGAGATGAATTTCCAAGAGATTTACATGCATTTCTATTCAAAAGGTAGCAAATTTAAACTATATGGGATACATGAAACATTATCACAATTGGTGAGTTCTCATCATATGTAAAATATTTTAAAAAGGGGGTAGATAGGTTTGTGGCATAGTTATTTTTAATAGACACAATTAAAAAAAGGGGTCTACACCAACAAACCTATAAGCCCTTGTGGAGAAACTCTTAGTTGTCTTTGGAGATATGCCAAAAGGAATCCCTCCCAAAAGGGATCATGATCATGTCTTTCAACTAGTGCTAGGGTGTGAACCACTTAACATTAGGCCTTATAGGTGCCCATATGTCCATAAGAGTGAAATTGAGAGCATGGTACAAGAGATGTTAGAAGTAGGTATAATTCATCATAGCTAGAGTGTTTATTCCTCTGTAGTAGTGATGGTATGTAAGAAGGATGACTACTTAGTACATGTGTCCAAACTATAGAGAAATCAACAAGTACACCATAAAAGATAAGTTTCCTATTCTAGTCATTGATGATTTATTAGATGAAATAAGTGGAGCTATATTTTTATAAAACTTGATCTTAGATCGGGATATCACCAAATCAGAAATAAGGAAGAAGATATTCCCAAGATAACATTAGGACTCATGAGGGTCATTATGATTTTCTATTGATGTCATTTGGTCTTACCAATGCTCCTAAATTTCAAAGTTTCATTATTCCATATTTAAGACATTTTGTGGAAGTTTGTGTTAGTGCTCTTGATGATGTATCTATTTGTATTAATGCATGGGAAGGCCACTTGCACGATGTTGATCATACATTACAAATTCTTCAACATCATAAACTTTATGCTAAACCTTCTAAGTGTGGTTTTGGACTCAAAGAGGTGGATTACTTGCGCTACATTATGTCTCGTGAAGGAGTAAACGTTGATTTGAAAAAAAAAGCAAGGCTATGGTGGAGTGGCTAGTTCTTAAAACCAATAAAAACTTGAAGCATTTCCTAAGACTCACTGGTTTCCATAGAAGATTTGTAAAGAGTTATGGTTGCAAGAAACACCCCTCATAACACTTTAAAAAAGATGTTTTCTAGTGGAATGATGCAACTAATACAAAATTTGAGAGATTGAAAGAGGCAATACACGTATCACTTCAATTATAGCTATTCCAAATTTCACTAAGAATTTTATTATTGTTGGAAACAAGGTAGATAACTGAGAGGGGGGGTGAATCAGTTATCTCTAATAACTTTACTTTATTTTTTTTTTTATAATTTGTGCAGCATCAAAACACATTAGCATATTTAATCATGAGAGAAGAAATTAAATCAACACACATAACACAAAGATTTTAACGTGGAAAACCCTGTTAAGGGAAAAACCACGGGGTGACTAACCCAAGAATGTATTCTATGTTAAAAAAATAAGAAGTACAAAATGGCACTTGCCAATTAGGGCTCACTGCCCGAGCACACTGCTCATAAGAGGCACACTACCTATAAGAGACTCACTATCTGCAATGTTTATAGAAGGTAACCAAGTGTTTGAACTGAAGAGAGGCATCCATATATGCTGAAGTTCAGTTCCGGTTAGGCTCAATATACTGATCTAATGCACTTCATTCTTCCTCTGCTTAAGTGTTGTTGTTCTGTCACATACTGGACTTGTATTGCTGCTTCCACACTTATCTCTGCCTTTCCTCACACACTATATCTTTTCACACACACCTTCATATCGAAATCCATCTGGTAAATATATCTGCATCAAGGATCTCAACATCTTTCTAGTCAGCAACTAGAATATTAAAGATATTTACAAAACACTGAACTGTCGGCTGATTCCATACTTAATATGTGATGTGTATCAAAAACATAGACATAGAAGTCATCAATCATGTCGGACAACCATGTATGATCCCTCAAATATCTTGATCAACATCAATTACTCATCTAGATTGAAGTCTGATACTCTATTGGTCAGTTCTTCCTGAGTCTGTTGTGCCTGTCTAGAACCCAACACTCAGATGCTCATATCTTTTCCATGATTCATCACCAAAGGCTCAATCTCTGGAATATAGTAGTCATGATACTCCTCTTGACTTTCCCAAGTCCGTAACTTGCTGAGTTACACCCTATGAGAGATCCAGACCTAAATGTCAGACCTTGTTGCATGCTATGTTCTTGTTCACTAGACCAGAACACTCTTCAATTTGACTTCTAGTATAGGCATACTATACTCTACGGATGTGTGGGATAAACTTTGTTGCCATCAATGACAATAATCATGAAGCCAGACAGTGTCTCTTGCCAACAATTATGAAGTGTGATGTTTTGTGGAATAGAATAGAGCAATTCTCATGCAAGAAGGTAGGCACATTGCTTTTGAAAATCAATACTTGAAGGTTAAGTGATGTAGGAGCATCCAGGTTCATAGGCAATCCTGTGTCACCAAAAATATGTTTTATTTCCTAAGTTGTTTTTGATTTTGTTTTCTTTCTAAAGTTGGTTTTTGTGCTTCAGGAGCAATTTGGATTTATTTGGTCAATTTCAGGACATCATCTTGTAGAAGACCCAAATGGGTATCTCCAGTTTAATTTTGGTGCAAATGCCAGTTAGAAAAATCCTAAGTTCACAAACTTTTGAGTTCACCGACAACTCAGTTTGTCAACGGCTCAGTTTGGTGAGGGGCGACTTCACCAAAAGGCCTTTATACAAGGCTCATTTTTCAATTACAAAGACTTCACACTGTTGAAGGAAATTTCAATTGACAAATGTTCAAGTTTTTAAACTTTATTGGTAATATCACGAGTTTGCGAACTCATAAGTTCACCAATGATCTATTTCGCTGATAAGCCTTGTCAAGTTGGAATAAAAATCCTTTGGTTCATGGAAGTTTCAATTCACTAATAGAAGTGGATTGCTTAGTCAGAAAACCTTTGCATTTTCTAACTAGTCTATGACTTCTTAAAATTGCCAATTTGCTGACAGGGTTCAAGAAAGCTACATTTTACTGATCAAAGACAATTGAAAACTATGGTGGTTCAGAAAGTTAAATTTTTCTGACAACAGCATGGTGACTAAAGGGACTGCATTGCCAAGTCTTAGTCCAAAGAAGATAAGTTTTTCTAATAATGAAGGAATATGCTCAAGTTCAGGAAAGTGGATTTTTGTCGATAGGCATTTATAACGAAGGTTCAGAAAATTGAACATTTGCTAATAGGCATTTATAACTAAAGTAAAAAAAAAAAAACATTTGCCGATAATGTGTAAGTTTTGTAAAGTTGGTTTTGCTAATAAAAGGCTCCATGGTTTACAAAAGGATATTTTATTGATGACTACCTAGAGCTTGAATATGTCTAAACTGATGAATATACATTGGCGATTGGAATATGTTTTTGAAGGGGTTTGATGATGGCAGTTTGTTTTGTTCTAACATTTGTTTAGTTGTATAATGATTTGGTACGGTTGAACTATTTTGAGCTAAGTGCCATAAATATAATGGCTTGATCTAGATTGGGGGTTAGATGGTTTTTATTGTTGTTTCGAGTGGGGATTGATTCAATTAGATTTTCCTGGTTCAATCTCTTGGAGGAAATAGATGTGGGAGAAGATTCTATAAACAAAGATTGATATATCTTGATGACTGTGTAATGCATTTTATACTCCTATAATCATTTTGTTGCTACTAATAATAGATTCAATTTTGTGGTGGCGTGGTGTTTGTGTTATTGTTTGTATTTGTTGCTTAATTCAGTAGTCTGATAAGACCCCTGAATTTAGTCCTTCACCAAGTGGTATCAGAGCAAGGTTTCTTAATGTAGTAGCACTTGGACGCACGTGCAATCGGCATCACCCAAAAAGATTTTTCAGTGTTTTCCTTCAGTTTTAGTTTGCATGTGGCTTTGATGGCATCTCTCAGTTATGCAATGTAGGTGGATTGAACAAAATTAAAAAATTTTAGTTTTCCACAATTTGGGTCCCGATGCATAATAGGGCAGTTTTATGAAAATAATTATTTCCAAAAATCCATAAGGGCTATTCAAATTTATTTTAATAAGAATATTATTAAGTGTATTTCTCTAATTACAAAGAAGATTTCATGGTCAAATTCCTCACGGTTTGGGAGAATTTAAAATTCTCTATTCATTACTGTCGATTTACAGGAAAACTAATTTCTTGAGTTTTATCAATGCTAGGGGAAAATGGCTTGGTGGAAAGCTTAAAAATGTTGGTTTGAACATTATGCAAGTTTTCAGGTGATTCCAAGCTTCTGGTGAAAAGTTGTGTTTGAAGTCAGTTTTCAACTTCCAGCGCATAAAGTGAGTTTTGCATTCATGTGAGTAACGTATTTACTTCTAATTGCTTTATCACCAATGGAAATGTGAGGTCAATATGGAATCAATAGTATAGCCATTTCATTATTAGTTTTCAGTGGTGAAAGTTTGATTTCTATCCATTGGCTAGATACATCAAATTATTTAACATTTGACCTTGGAGGCTGTGGCATGAGGAAATGAAAAGACTGTGGGTATTTGTAGATAAATTTTGCAATTTCTATCAAAAGAGATATTTTAGCAAGGCACGTGAGTATGTAAAAAGAATATTAAATGCTAAAAGAGAAGAAATTCAAAGCAACACTAAGAACATCATACACAAGCTAGAAAAATTTTAGAGGCAGAAATAGAAGTTGAAGAGGCATCTCTTGCGGCATTCAAGAATTGTTTTATTCTTTTGCAGATTAAGGAGATAATAAAAAGAAGAGACTCCACTCTATCATAGGGGGGAGAGTGCTAGAAAAAGAGGGATCAACAAAGAGGAAAGGAATGTGACATCAAAAGAGAGGAAATTTGCTACATATAGAAAAAAGGAGGAAATTGCTACTATTGGAGAAAAGAAAAATAGAGAAAAGGGAGAAAGGAATTCAGTGTGCAGATTTCTCACAATAGAAGAATAAGATAGAAGCCAAAGGTTATTGCCAGAAAATTTAGAGAGAGATTGTTTCCATAAGGGAAGTTTAAAGGTGAAAATATGCAAGACTAGGGAAATGCATGGTGTTGGAGAGAGAGCAGATTTATAAGTATGTGTAAGAGGCCATTGAAGGCCAAAATTGAATATTTTTGTTAGTTTCATGTCACTTTGAATAAAAGAATTGAAATTTTGTTGCTGGCAATCCATGTTTTGGTATATTGTGTTTTGAATTGAATTACAAAATTGTATGAGTGGATGTTTGTTTTTGTGAGATGGGTTTTGTCTTCATCAAATGGTATCAGAGCTAGAGCTCTTGAGCATGGAGAAGATCCACCAGGACTTGCAGAAGAGAAGGCAGTTGTGAAGAGCTTGATGGAGAATTGTTATAGGTTTGTGAAGTCCTAAACAATTTGGAGCTAAAGAGCCACAAAGAATTGTAGATTGAGAGTGTGATATGTGACAGATTGCAGTAGATAGGATGGGGATATTGGTGAGGAAGAAGCTCATGATATGGGATGGATGGATACAATATGAGAAGAGGATTTTGACAATGATGATTGACATCAATGCAAGAGTGACTAGATTGGAAGCATGGTAGCATGGTGAGTTGGTCAAGCAAGATGCAAAGTTGTGTGCAATAGTGGTGGAAGATGAAAAGGTGGGCAACGAGAATAAAGAGGTTGAAGATGTAGCTAAGGAGGATGTGATTGCAACAATGGAATGTGAAAAGGTTGCAGCCATAGAGCATGGTGAAGATGATGATTTGTTGGCGCAATTTTCAACGATAGAGGAAGACTGGTTAGAGAATATTGCAATGAGTGAGGGTGAGAGATATGTTGCAGCCAGTGAAGGTGAGAAGATGAACTTTGCAGCGAAGGATGATGTTGGCATAGCAAAGAATGAAGAGGTAAGTTTTAATTTTTCTGCAATTTGTGAGGTGCATAAAGAGTTAGTAGATAGAAAAAGTGATTATATAGTTGCAGATTGGTGTGTGGATAGTGCGTATTTTCTTATAGAGGTTATGGACGATGATGTAGGTGTAATTTGGTGGAGGTGGTCAGTTTGTGGTGGGTTGTGTTAGTGCCTGAATTGACTAGCAGTTTTTTGAGCAATTTTCATGCAGGCACTCTCCCTAAGTATCCAAAAAATGTTCTAAGTGTTGGACCTCCTCAGCATTTTTTCAGCTGCAGCATCATATTTTCCTGAGGAGGAGGTCATCATCATCATCTTGTCTTCGATGATGGTCTACATCATCATGTTTTCTGTCGACTTGTTTCTCATCGTCATCATCATATTTTACTATGGGGTGATGTTTGGATATCATCCTGATCCTGCTGATGAGCTACAGTGCGCCCTGATTTGCTTGCGGGGGTGATTTTTCAAGTATCCGGTGATCTTGCAATTATCACCTTGCCCAAACATGATGATGATGTTGCCCTGATATTCTGAGGGGGTTATTCTCTAAGTTGTTCGACCTGACTTGTTCTTTCTTAAGGGTCGTCATCATCATCATCATATTTCTAGTTATCACCGTGTTGCTTGCGGGGGTCATCATTTTTTTTCTGCCTTCATGATATTTTGCCGGGGTGATACCTTTATCATCGGGTGATCTTGGTTATGATCATCCTGATGATGTTGTTGAAGAGTTCTAAGTGCGACCCGATATTCACTGGGGTCATCATATTTTGAACGTCAGGATGATCTTAGTCAATATCATCCTGATGATGTTGTATCACTTCATGTTCGTTGTTTTGTCATCCTGATGATGCTGACGTCATTCTTATGTCAGGGTGATATCTTTTTCTCTGCCTATCTGCATCATGATATTTCCGAAGGAGGGGGTGATATTTTCATTTTTGAATATCACCCGGATGTATATTTGTTCCAGCGTCATGTGATGCTGATATCAAGGAGATATCCGCCTGCCGGCTTCGTGCATTATCTAGTGGGGGTGATCTTTTCAAGCATCATCATATTCATCTATCGCCCCGATCTTATAGTGGAGCTACAGTGCAACCTGATATTTGTGCATCAGGATGATATTTCGTAATATCCGGTTGTCTTCCAAATATCATCCTGATGTCGATGTGATGATGACGTTATCAAGGTCCGGGGGGGTCATATTTCTAACACAGATCATCTTGTGGAGATCTCCCGATATTTGCAAATATGATGATGACGTCATCCGGATATGAGGAGGTGCGCAGTAGGCAGATATGATGATGACGTCAGCAGGATATGATGATGACGTCATCAGGATGTTCATCGGCCAGACTTTTGGTATAAGCTCAGCAGGAGGATGTTCCTCCGATGGATCAGGTTGTGCGGATTAAGGCGATTATCATGCAGTTATATTGCAATATGATGCTGACGTCAGGGTGATATTTCAAGCGACAGGATATCATGCTGCTGGAGGATGATGATGATGAAGTCTTATACTAGTGTCGTCAGGAGCAAAAGCACCGACATGATATATGCTCATGACCTAGTATATGAAGTGTTAAAGAGGTCATCGCGGGGTGCATGTGGGATAATTGATATCCTGCATTTTCAAATATCATGATGATGAATCTCGCCGGGAAATGGTTGCGATCAACTGTTAGATGTTTTTCCCAAGGCCGCGGGTTGGTGCGCCATTAATGGCGAAGGTTGCAGAGGTATGGGCGGATCTGGTACCCGTTTGAAGGTGTACATCAGTGGCGCAGGGCTCGAGATATCTTCCTGTCTCCTCCCCTACCTACTGCATTCATGTTTGGGCGCCAATCTGGTAGTGTTTGAGCGCCATTTTCCTGATACTGTGTATCTGGCGGGATTTTTGGTCAACCATGTAATTAATTGCTTTGGTACACTACCTGGCTGTTATAAGCAGGAAGTGTTACTCATTTGTGGTTGTTGAAAGCGGAGGATTTTTGGCTCTGTAATTCAAAACCAGCTGATCTGGTTGCTCTGTACAGTTTTACTTGTGAGTTTATGTATCTCCTGTTGTACGATTTGGCATGAATCCACTGATTTCATGGTTGATCTTATATGAGTAATGCTATCTTAGCATGTGTTGTGTTAATTCTGTCTCCAATATTGCATGTATTCTTCTTCTGAATCTGGATATTTGGGTAATGTTTAGATTCTAAAGCATAGAATTCCTATGTTGAATGTCTGATCTTTTAACTTCTGCTCAAGGGGTAGATTAAACTGTTTTCAGGTTGAACATTGGGAAGGGTATACTGCAGTAGGGATGCCATAAGTAGAGATAACTTAACACTCTTCATTGGGAGATATCTGTAAGGAAGATATCATGTGTATCCCCCTGAAATCCAGTTTTAGCTATTCATGTTGATCATTCACAGGTGTATGTCTACCGACTCCAAGCCCTGGATAGGCACCAATCATGCTGTGTTCTTGTGTTATACACCATGTCCAGCTTTGCATCCAAAATTCAAACTAAAACATTTCATACTTCCACCTGTTAGTTGTAGGAGTAGGATTAGGAACCCCCTGCATGCTTTCATACCCAACCAGACATCATGTCCAAGAATGTTGCCAGCCTTGTGATCTATCATGCAGATCTTGGTCCATACATGAGAGTATTCTACCTGTTGTTGTCAAGTTAGATCCTTCTATCTTTGAGCTAGTCAAGGTTACATCTTGAGTTATAGGGATACCCCCCTTGGTGCGGCAGAACCAGAAGTGAAGGGAAGGTAGCTCATGCAACCTCCTGTATTTAGTTGGTTGAATCTGCCTGTGCATTAGAAGTGGCAAACCCTAATGCTGATTCAGAAGAAAAACCAACAAATTGGCGACTCTACTGGGGAGATCAATGTCATATCCATGAAAGTTTGAGTCTACAAGATAAAAAAAAATCAGACCTGGAAACTGTTTGTTGCAGCAGAGAAAAGGGTTATATATGTGATTCTGCTGGTGGGTGACCCAGAATGAAAGAAATCAATCTGCAGCTTCAGCTTGTTTGAAGCTCATTCCTCTTCAAGGAGGTGGCGACTCTGCATCAAAGAACCTGATAAAAGAACAAAATCAGCCACAGAAGAATTTGCAGCTTCTGCAACATATCCAGGTATTTCATATTGTTTGACAGACTCCCTATTTGGTGAGATAGCACTGGTTAAAAGGGGAACATTGGTGAAAGCAGAGCTTGCATGCTTCTATTAGAACTTACACTGTATTTCAAAGGGCATGCAATGTTGTTCAAAAGACTCATTTAAAGGACTTTAGGAAAGTTTGAAAAAACAGCCTGAACTTTGAGTGCCTAAAGTCATTGTTTGTAGAAAATCTGAGTAGAGAGGAGGGTTGCAATAACATAGAGGATGTATTATCTGCCTATGCACCCTTGTGAAGTGTCAAATGCAAAAATGTATAGTAGTCAGTCCCAACAATGTAATAAAAGAAGTTTCAACATAGACAGATATAAGCCCATAGATTTCAATGGCATTTGTGGCTATCCAAATGCTTTTCCACCTAAAATCAGAAATTTTTTGCCTAAATTTAAGAGTATAAAGGATGAATCAGCTGAGAGACACTTGCAGCAGTTCATGAATGTGATAGATGACTTTGAGATTGACCATGAGGATGTGGTTATGAGATTATTTGTTCAATCTCTAGATGAAGATGCAAGGGACTGGTTTTCCTACCTTCCAGCTCACTCTGTCAGCTCTTGGCATGGTTTTAAATCTGCATTTCTAGTACAGTATGGTGAAAGAGTTTCTGAATATGCAGCTATTAGTGACTTCATGTACATCCATATTGGAGAAGATGAGTTGATCCCAGCCTTTAACCTCAGATTTATGAGGGCATTAAATAGAATTCCAGAATGCATGAGACCTAATGATGCACTGTGCTTAGTTATCTATTTGGGAGCCTTTGATAAGAAAATGAGTTACAGATTAAGAGACAAGGAGCCCACCACATTGCATCAGGCACATCAATTTGCACTAGATATTGAAAACAATTGGAGGTATGGAATACAGAAGGGTTATTTCTCTGAAAATTTTTGTTGTCCTGCAGCCCCCAATGTTGATGAAAATTTTAATTCTGGTGTTGATAATGAATGTCTAAGTACTCACACCCCTGTTGTCCCAGTTTTTGCATCATTCCAAGTAGATGATGTTTCTATCATAGAGGAGGATGTCCTTTTTTGCCCAGTAGGTGAAGTTGAAAATAATAATTTTTCAAGTAATATTTGCATACCAGTCCTAAACAAAGAGCCTTCATGTTTAAATGATCCAGTTGTGCGGAATTGTGATCATATGGATCAAGAATCAATATCAGTTTCATCAGGAAGTATTGGAGGACTGGAAAATGATGCAGATTGTTCAACTTCAGAGTACATTGAAATAGCAAAAATCTTGTATATGGGGCAATCAGATGATAAAAATGATATCCATGACCAGTGCATGGATCAGGTTTGTTTTTCTTATGACTCTGGATTTGATAATAATGAAGAAGATTTGGAGTGTCATGAAGAAGAAGCAGAGGCCTTTGCAGTGAATGTTAATCCCCTTTATGATGAGCCTGCTGATGCATATGATGTTGTGAGTCTTGACTTTCAGTTGTGCAGGATTAACCCTTTGTTTGAAGATGATGATACTGATTTGCAAAATATGAATAATGGATGTTCATCATCACCTGAGTCAGACATGTGCAACATTGGGTGTGTGGATCAGGTTTTGTTTTCAATATCAGTAGATATTAGGGATCTCATATCTTCTGAGTATTTTGAATTGTTGGATCAGCTGGATGAGTGCCTGATAATGTGCAGCAGCCAGATAAATGATAAAGAGTGCCAAGAGCAGTATGATGTACTGTCTGAGGGACATAACATACATGTGTTGCCCAATGTTGAAGAATATTATGTGTATGGTTATATGTCTAATTCTGAAATCCAAAATGACAGAGCTGAAAATGATGGTGGCAAGTTTTCAAAACTGGTGGAATATCTTTTTAAGCAGATGACATTATGGGCAGATTATGCCAATCTTTTCAGTTGGGATTGGGATCTTTCAGTTTGGAATCAGGCATTTGACAAGAAAAAATTATGGTTTTTCCTTTTTGGCTGCCCGGGGCCGCCAAAATAATGTTTAAAAATAATGTGTTTGGTGATGCAGATCATGGTAACTTCATGACTCTATGCCCAATGGATAAGGGACTGGTCTGCATCCCAGAGTTCAGGGGTTCTCGCTGCAGTCTTGCACCTGCACGTCCCCAGACAGAGCCAGTGTTAGTGCCTGAATTGACTGGCAATTTTTTGAGCAATTTTCATGCAGGCACTCTCCCTAAGTATCCAAAAAATGTTCTAAGTGTTGGACCTCCTCAGCATTTTTTCAGCTGCAGCATCATATTTTCCTGAGGAGGAGGTCATCATCATCATCTTGTCTTCGATGATGGTCTACATCATCATGTTTTCTGTCGACTTGTTTCTCATCGTCATCATCATATTTTACTATGGGGTGATGTTTGGATATCATCCTGATCCTGCTGATGAGCTACAGTGCGCCCTGATTTGCTTGCGGGGGTGATTTTTCAAGTATCCGGTGATCTTGCAATTATCACCTTGCCCAAACATGATGATGATGTTGCCCCGATATTCTGAGGGGGTTATTCTCTAAGTTGTTCGACCTGACTTGTTCTTTCTTAAGGGTCATCATCATCATCATCATATTTCTAGTTATCACCGTGTTGCTTGCGGGGGTCATCATTTTTTTTTTTGCCTTCATGATATTTCGCCGGGGTGATACCTTTATCATCGGGTGATCTTGGTTATGATCATCCTGATGATGTTGTTGAAGAGTTCTAAGTGCGACCCGATATTCACTAGGGTCATCATATTTTGAACGTCAGGATGATCTTAGTCAATATCATCCTGATGATGTTGTATCACTTCATGTTCGTTGTTTTGTCATCCTGATGATGCTGACGTCATTCTTATGTCAGGGTGATATCTTTTTCTCTGCCTATCTGCATCATGATATTTCCGAAGGAGGGGGTGATATTTTCATTTTTGAATATCACCCGGATGTATATTTGTTCCAGCGTCATGATGATGCTGATATCAAGGAGATATCCCCCTGCTGGCTTCGTGCATTATCTAGTGGGGGTGATCTTTTCAAGCATCATCATATTCATCTATTGCCCCGATCTTATAGTGGAGCTATAGTGCAACCTGATATTTGTGCATCAGGATGATATTTTGTAATATCCGGTTGTCTTCCAAATATCATCCTGATGTCGATGTGATGATGACGTTATCAAGGTCCGGGGGGGTCATATTTCTAACACAGATCATCTTGTGGAGATCTCCCGATATTTGCAAATATGATGATGACGTCATCCGGATATGAGGAGGTGCGCAGTAGGCAGATATGATGATGACATCAGCAGGATATGATAATGACGTCATCAGGATGTTCATCGGCCAGACTTTTGGTATAAGCTCAGCAGGAGGATGTTCCTCCGATGGATCAGGTTGTGCGGATGAAGGCGATTATCATGCAGTTATATTGCAATATGATGCTGACGTCAGGGTGATATTTCAAGCGACAGGATATCATGCTGCTGGAGGATGATGATGATGAAGTCTTATACTAGTGTCGTCAGGAGCAAAAGCACCGACATGATATATGCTCATGACCTAGTATATGAAGTGTTAAAGAGGTCATCGCGGGGTGCATGTGGGATAATTGATATCCTGCATTTTCAAATATCATGATGATGAATCTCGGCGGGAAATGGTTGCGATCGACTGTTAGATGTTTTTCCCAAGGCCGCGGGTTGGTGCGCCATTAATGGCGAAGGTTGCAGAGGTATGGGCGGATCTAGTACCCGTTTGAAGGTGTACATCAGTGGCGCAGGGCTCGAGATATCTTCTTGTCTCCTCCCCTACCTGCTGCATTCATGTTTGGGCACCAATCTGGTAGTGTTTGAGCGCCATTTTCCTGATACTGTGTATCTGGCGGGATTTTTGGTCAACCATGTAATTAATTGCTTTGGTACACTACCTGGCTGTTATAAGCAGGAAGTGTTACTCATTTGTGGTTGTTGAAAGCGGAGGATTTTTGGCTCTGTAATTCAAAACCAGCTGATCTGGTTGCTCTGTACAGTTTTACTTGTGAGTTTATGTATCTCCTGTTGTACAATTTGGCATGAATCCACTGATTTCATGGTTGATCTTATATGAGTAATGCTATCTTAGCATGTGTTGTGTTAATTCTGTCTCCAGTATTGCATGTATTCTTCTTCTGAATCTGGATATTTGGGTAATGTTTAGATTCTAAAGCATAGAATTCCTATGTTGAATGTCTGATCTTTTAACTTCTGCTCAAGGGGTAGATGAAACTGTTTTCAGGTTGAACATTGGGAAGGGTATACTGCAGTAGGGATGCCATAAGTAGAGATAACTTAACACTCTTCATTGGGAGATATCTGTAAGGCAGATATCATGTGTATCCCCTTGAAATCCAGTTTTAGCTATTCATGCTGATCATTCACAGGTGTATGTCTACCGACTCCAAGCCCTGGATAGGCACCAATCATGCTGTGTTCTCGTGTTATACACCATGTCCAGCTTTGCATCCAAAATTCAAACTAAAACATTTCATACTTCCACCTGTTAGTTGTAGGAGTAGGATTAGGAACCCCCTGCATGCTCTCATACCCAACCAGACATCATGTCCAAGAATGTTGCCAGCCTTGTGATCTATCATGCAGATCTTGGTCCATACATGAGAGTATTCTGCCTGTTGTTGTCAAGTTAGATCCTTCTATCTTTGAGCTAGTCAAGGTTACATCTTGAGTTATAGGGATACCCCCCTTGGTGCGGCAGAACCAGAAGTGAAAGGGAGGTAGCTCACGTAACCTCCTGTATTTAGTTGGCTGAATCTACCTGTGCATTAGAAGTGGCAAACCCTAATGCTGATTCAGAAGAAAAACCAACAGGTTGGATCCTACGGAGGAGAGGAAAGTAGAGAGTATTTGACAGAGGAGGATGGTGATGTAAATCCGTGAGGGGAGAGAAGAGTTGTGAATGGAGTTGTGGGAGGAGGAGGATGCTTGTGCCAGTGAAGTGTTGGAAAAAGAGAAAGAATAATTAACCCTGTGCATATTTCATAGTGATGGAGTTCAATGTAGGTTGTTTACAACTTGAAAGGGTGATTCTATCACTCCACTCCATTTTGTGAACCTATGCTCACAAACTTTTTACTCGACATGTCTAATGCAGGAGCACTCGGACAAACATGCAATCGACATCACCCAAAAAGGTTTTTCAGTGTTTTCCTTCAATTTTAGTTTGTGTGTGGCTTTGATGGCATCTCTCAGTCATGCAATGTAGGTGGATTGAACAAAATTAGAAATTTTTAGTTTTCCGCAATTTGGGTCCCGATGCATAACACAATAGTTTTACAGAAACAATTGTTTCCAAAAATCGGTGAGGACTATTCAAATTTATTTTTATAGGAATATTATTAAGTGTATTTCTCTAATTACAGAGAAGATTTCATGGTCAAATTCTTCACGGTTTGGGAGAATTTAAAATTCTCTATTCATTGCTAGAGATTTACAGGAAAAATAATTTCTTGAGTTTTATCAATGCTAGGGAAAAATAGCTTGGTGGAAAGCTTAGGAATGTTGGTTTGAACATCTATGCAAGTTTTTAGGTGATTCTAAGCTTCTAGTGAAATGTTATGGTTGAAGTCAATTTTCAACTTCCAGCGCGTAAAGTGAGTTTTGCATTCATGTGAGTAATGTATTTCCTTCTAATTACTTTATCACCACCGGAAATGTGAGGTCAATGTTGACTCAATAGTACAGCCATTTCATTATTAGTTTTTAGTGGTGAAAGTTTGATTTCTATCCATTGGCTGGATACACCAAATTATTTAACATTTGACCTTAGAGGCTATGACATGAGGAAATGAAAAGACCAAGGGCATTTGTAGATAAATTTTGCAATTTCTATCAAAAGAGAGATTTTAACAAGGCACGTGAGTATGTAAATAGAATATTAAATGCTAAAAGAAAAGAAATTCAAAGCAACACTAAGCACATCATACACAAGATGGAAAAATGCCTCTTTAGAGGTAGAAATAGAAGTTAAAGAGGCATCTCTTGGGGCATTCAAGAATTGTTTTATTCTTTTGTAGATTAAGGAGATAATAAAAAGAAGAGACTCCACTCTATCACAGGGGGGAGAGCAGTGGAAAAAGAGGGATCGATAGAGAGGAAAGGAACTTGACATCAAAAGAGAAGAAATTTGCTACCTATAGATAAAAAAAGGAAGAAATTGCTGCTATTGGAGAAAAGAAAAATAGAGAAAAGGAAGAAAGGAATCTAGTGTGCAGATTTCTCACAATAGAAGAAGAAGATAGAAGCCAAAGGTCATTTCCAGAAAAGTTAGAGAGAGATTGATGTCATAAGGGAAGTTTAAAGGTGAAAATATGCAAGACTAGGGAAAAGCATGGTGTTGGAGAGAGAGCAGATTTATAAGTATGTGAAAGAGGCCATTGAAGGCCAAAATTGAATCTTTTTGTTAGTTTCATGTCGATTTGAATAAAAGAATTAAAATTTTGTTGTTGGCAATCCATGTTTTGGCATATTGTGTTTTGAATTGAATTATGAAATTGTATGAGTGGTTGTTTGTTTTTGTGAGATGTGTTTTGTCTTCATCATTTCTTGAGGAGACTATGGATGTGTCAAAGAGGGGATTGTAATATTTTTTTCTGTGGGTAAGGAGAGAAAGTGTAGACCTGCAACTGCAGAGAATTTGAAGAAGACATGGCATAGAGAGGACATGGTAGAAGAGGGCCACGAGGAGATGTGGCAATTGCAGAAATGTTGAGAGGAATAACCTCACGGTTAGATGCTATCGTTAGGATTAAGGTGCCATCAACCTTGTAAATCCTATGTAATTAATTACTTCTAATATTGTTTGTAAATCGCCCATAGGGGATGAAAGGTTTCACCAGCAGTGGTCTTGTTTTAGCTACATGTTTATATCCAGTCCTTGACACTCATTCATCCATGATGGGGGGTCGTAGGGGGTTTCCCCCCTACGAGGGGTCTGGGGAGATCATCCCCTTGGCAGGGGGTCTGGGGGCCGCGTGCCCTAGTAGGGGTTTAGGGGCAATGTCCCAGAAACCACATTTTATTTGATATTTATTATTGTGAATCTGGACCGTTCGTCATTAGGTCACAGATCTGACGGTCGATATTTTGTCAGTCATCTTGCCCTAGAAGGAAACCCCCTTTTATAAGGATATTTGTACTACATTTTTATCAGAGTTGAGAGTAATAGGCACCACTAGATTTAAGACTGAAGGAGAGAGGAAGTGTATGTATTGTAATCTCATATATTTGAAGATAATACAACTTGGAGCATCTTTTCTTGGTGGAGTTTTTTTACCTAAAATGGTTTTCTCCACGTTACATATTGTGTTATGTCATATGTTTTTAATGCTTGTTATTTTCTATGTAGTGGTTTTTAATTTTTGTTACAATCTCCATTGATTCTACATTGTTTAGAGGATAATAAGGTTTGAATCAAATTTTTTTTGTGTGGTTTGCACCTTCATTTCTAACATTTGGTATTAGAGCCTAGCCAGTTTTGATTCTTGGGTGGTAGTGTGAAGGTTTTTTAGCTGTAGTGGGAGATTTGGTTTTTTTTTGTTTGGAGATCTTGTGTAGATATCATGGCTTCATCTACTATTGCTTATAGCTCTCAGTTGGACATTGAAAAGTTCAATGGCAGGAGGTACGAATTGTGGAAGCTGAAAATAGAGGATTTGTTAGAAGAAAGAAACTAGTGGTTGGCTGTTATGAAAGAGAAGAAACCTGATGATGTTGCTCCTGATGAGTGGGAAAGACTGGATATAAAGGCACAAGGTACAATCCAACTGTATCTTGCAGATTCTATTCTACTGAATGTTGTGAGTGAGAAGTTTGCACATAGCTTGTGGAAGCATTTGGGTGAGATCTACCAAGCCAAGAACTTATGGTAAATAAACTTTATTTAAAGCGTAAGTTATTTTCCATTGAAATGAAAGAGTATGAATCGGTTGCAGAGCATTTAAATTTGTTTAATTTGTTATTGAGTCAACTAGCATCTGTAGATGTGAAGGTGAATGAGGAAGATAAATGTATATTGCTTCTCTGTTCTTTGCCTGATTCATGGGAGAATGTTATTTTGGCTATCACTGCTAACCTCATAGATCCAAAGTTGGATGCTCTTGTTTCAGTTTTTCTATCACATGAATTGAGGAAGAAAAGTTTAGATAGTTCAGGGGATGCTCTTAGTGTCAAGGGAAGGTCTATGGAAAGAGGACCAAAAGGAGATTCGAAAGGGGCTAAGGACAAGTCTAAGGGTCGATCTAAGACTCTTGGGAAGAAGAACAGAGTTAAGTGTTGGAACTGTGGTAAAAGGGGACATGTGAAGGAGTGCAAGAACCCAAAGAAATAGTGGGAGAGTGCTTCTAATAAGTCCTCGAATGTAGGTGAAGATGTTTTACTTTCTGCATGTAATGTTGTTTCTAATGAAAACTAGTTGGTTGACTTAGGATGCTCGTTTCATATGACCCCACAGAATGAATGGTTCTCCACATATGAGGAATATGATGGAGGTAATATCTACCTTGGAGACAACTCTACATATCCGATAGTTGGTAAAGGCAAGGCACTGTTGTGTTTCAGAGATGGGAGGATTAAAACCCTCCTTGACATTTATCATGTTCCTGGATTAGCTAGAATTTGATTTTTGTTTCAAAGCTGAATGATTTGGGAATGCATGTGACTTTTGACAAGCATGGTTGTAGATTAGTGAGAGGGAACTTGGTGGTAGCAAAGGGGAAGAGATTGGGAAACCTATTCAAGCTTGAAGCCACTACATTTTGTAATGCCTCCTATGTATCTGAGGCCAGTACTGAAAATACATGTATGTTGTGGCACCATAGATTGGGCCACACTAGCAATAATATTTAGAAAACTATTAAGAATAAAGATTTGTTAGATAGTTTCTCTTATTCTGATGAGCACTTTGATTTCTGTGAGCATTGTGTGTTTGGTAAACAAAATAGAAAATCATTTCTTTTAGGAAGCAATAGAGCAAAAGAGAAGTTAGAAATTATTCATACGGATGTGTTTAGACTTGTGGATAGTGATTCTATCAGAAAATCTCATTATTTTGTTACCTTCATTGATGTTGTGTCTAGATTTACATGGATTTATTTTATGAAACACAAATCTGAAGTTTTCACTAAGTTTAAGGAATTTAAAGTCTTAATAGAGAACCAATTCGGGTTGAAGATAAAAATATTAAAATCTGACAATGGAGGGGAATATTGCTTTAAGTAATTTGATGAGTTTTGTAAGAATGCAGGTATTATCAAACAAAAGACAACTCTGTATACACTATAATAGAATAGTGTTGCAGAAAGGATGAACCGAACAATCATGGAAAGGGCCAGAAGTATGTTGAGTGATGCACAGTTGGATAAATGCTTTTGGGTAGAGGTTGTTTGTACTACTTCCTACTTGTTAAAAAAATCTCCTTGTAAGGCTCTTGATTCTACAGGTTATGAAGTGTGGACAGGTAAGAAACCTTCTGTTTCACATTTAATGTTTTTTGGCTATGAAGCTTTTGTTCATGTGCCTAAGGAAAAGTGATCTAAGTTGGATCCAAAAGCTGAAAAGTGTACATTCATTAGATATGGTGATAATGTCAAAGGTTATAAGCTTTGGAATCCACTAACCTGTAAGATTATCTATTCTAGAGATGTTATTTTCAAGGAACATAGAGCTATTTTTGAACTTGAGCAGCCAAAAGAAAAAGATGAAAAGGTAAAGAGAGTGCACTTTGAGTTAGAGCAGCAAGATGCACCTCAGGAAGAACATAATGATAGATTGGGGGTGAAGAAGAAGAAGAAGAGTCAAGTAGTTCTGATGAAGATGAGTTTGTTGTTACAGAAGAAGTTGGTACAGATGATCATATAGAAGAACAAGTTGAGACCCTTACTCCACCCTTGAGGAGATCCACAAGACAACAAAATCCAGTTGACAAGTATAGCCCACCAAATTTCCGTTGTGTATTTTCTTTTTTGAGTACTAACGATGAGCCTAGATCCTACAGGGAAGTTATTCTTTCATATGATAGTGAGTCTTGGCAGTTAGCCATGCAGGAGGAGATGATGTATTTAGACTCTTGTAACACCTGGGATCTTGTTCATTTGCCAAAAGGAAGAAAGGCCATAGGTTGTAAGTGGGTCTTCAAGAAGAAGTTTAGAGCAGACGGGTCATTGGAGAAGTACAAGGCTAGACTGGTAGCCAAGGGCTACTCCCAGAGAGAGGGAGTTGATTTTGGTAAAATATTCTCTCATGTTGCTAAATTGACTTCTATTAGATTTTTTTATCCATTGCTACAGCTTATGATTGGGAGATTGAGAAAATGGATGTTAAGACTGTGTTCTTGCATGGAGATCTTGAGAAAGAAATTTATATGTGACAACCTATAGGTTTTGAGGTAAAAGGGAAAGAAAAATGGGTTTCCAAGTTAAAGATGTCTCTCTATGGTTTAAAACAATCCCCCAGAATGTGGTATCAAAAGTTTGATTCATTTGTGTTGAAATTGGGTTTTTTTAGAAGCAAGGAGGATCACTGTGTTTACATTTATTGTGTTGATGATTCTATATTGGCTATTGCATTATATGTTGATGACATGTTATTTTTTAGCAATACTAAGGGTATGATCAGTGAGCTTAAAGCCCAACTTTCAGGTACATTTGACATGAAAGATCTTGGAGTTACCAAGTCTATTCTGGGAATGGAGATCAGAAGGAACAGGGTTAACAAAAAGCTTTGGTTGTCACAAAGTATGTGAGTACCATTTTGCAAAGATTTTGTATGCAAGACTATAACCCAGCTAGAGTTCCTTTACCCATCGGTACTAAGATTTCATTAGATATGTGTCCAAAGACTGAGGATGATCTTGAGGATATGTCTAATGTGCCATATGCCAGTGTTGTAGGGAGTTTGATGTATGCAATGGTTTGCACTAGGCCTGATATTGCCCAAGCAGTGGGAGTTTTGAGTAGATTTATGTCTAACCCCGGTAGACAACATTAGAATTATGTGAAGAGGGTGCTTAAATATCTTGTAGGTACTCCTGATTATTGTTTGGTTTACTCTAGTACTGATAGTGTTGATAAATCATTGGACATACAAGGTTTTGTTGATGCAGATTGGGCAGGTGACTTGGATAGTCAAAGGTCCACTAGTGGCTATGTGTTTACTCTGTTTGGAGGAGCAGTGACTTGGATGAGTAAGAGGCGGCCCATAGTTACTTTGTCCACCACAGAAGCAGAGTATATGGCTGCTACTCATGTCTCTAAGGAGGCAGTTTGGTTGACGAGACTATGTATAGGTATTGGATTTAATTGAAGGATCATTCAGATTGGTTGTAATAGCCAGAGTGCTATATGTTTGGCCAAGAATCCTATGTATCATGCTCAGACTAAGCATGTTGATGTACAGTATCACTTTGTTCGAGAAATGGTTGCAAATGGATAGATTGAGCTAAAGAAGGTAGACACTCAGGAGAATGTTGCAGATGCTTTGACCAAGCCTATGAGCATAGGGAAATTTGTTTGGTGCAGAGAGGCCATAGGCCTTTCTTCTAGTTCCTGATTATTTTATGGGTTTCCTATGAGTATTTAAAATGTATGATGTCAAGTGGGAGAATGTTAGGATTAAGGTGCCATCAACCTTGTAAATCCTATGTAATTAATTACTCCTACTATTTTTTGTAAATCACCCATAAGGGATGAAAGGTTTCACTAGCAACGGTCTTGTTTCAATGACATGTTTATATTCATTCCTTGACGTTCATTCATCTACTTGTAAATCACAAATGTTGAGGAAGCCTACCAATATGCCTTGAAGGCTAAAGATAAGCTTGCCATAAAGAAAAATAATTCTAAAGGTAGGGGTAAATTTTCATGAGGAAGAGGCCAGTCTAGTGGTGGAAGAGGATATCAAAATAAGCAAGGAGAGGCTAGTTCATCACAAACTGATACCCAAGAAAGAAAATTATGAGGAGATTCTTCCAGAGGAAGAGGTGATTATTACAAAGGCAGAGGATCTTTTGGCAAAGGTAGGGGAAGAGGATTCGGTAGTACTTATTTCCAATGTGGAGAAATTGGACATAGGGTATTTAAGTGCCCTCAAATCCAATAAAGTACTAGAAAAGGATAAGAAGAAAGAGTAAATGTGGCACAAGAAGATTGTGAAAGTGTGGCTTCACCAAAGTGTGGAGAAGATCCTAAGGATGGAGAATCCTTGATGTTAAGAAGGATTTTGTTAAACCCAGAGAAGGAGAAATTTAAACCTGTTCAGAGGAGAAACTTGTTTCAAACTAAATGTAAGCTAGGTGGTAAGTGTTGTAAAGTGATAGTAGATAGTGGTTGCACAAACAATATTGTGTCTGAAGAAATGGTTAACAAACTGAAGTTGAAGCAGTTCAAGCATCCCAATCCTTACAAAGTTTCTTGGTTGCAAAAGAGCATCAATTGGTGGTAAGAGAACAATGTCTAGTTAACTTTCAATATGGTAGTTATAAGGATGAAATATTGTGTGTTATAATGTTAATGGATGCATGTCATATTTTGCTGGATAGACCATGGAAATTTGATAGACAAGCTTTTCATGATGGAAGAATAAATACGTATAAGATAAAGAAGGATGGGAAAGAGTATACTTTGAATCTTATGAAGGAGAAGGGAGATGAAGTATAAAGTAATCCTAGAGTTTGTTTGATTTCTGGGAAGAAATTCTTGAAAGAATTGAAGAAAGGAGGGTCGTGTTATGCTTTTATTCCTAAGCTTGAAGTGTTGATGATAGAAGAAAAACAAGAAGAACCACCCATATAAATTTAAGAGATGTTGGAAGAATACTTAGATATCATGATGGAGTTACTGGATGGATTGCCACCTATGAGACATATTAGTCACTATATGGATTTAATACCTGGTGCAAGTTTACCAAACAAGGCACCATATAGGATGATGCCTATGGAGAATGAGGAGATAAATAGGCAAGTTCAAGAATTGTTAGATAAGGGGCTGATCAAGAAAAGTCTCAATCCATGTGCAGTACCAATAGTGCTAACACCAAAGAAGGATGGAGAATGGCAAATGTGCACAGATTTGAGGGCCATTAACAAAATAACAATCAAATATAGATTCCCATTACCATGGATAGATGATATGATGGATTTCCTAAGTGGAGAAAAATATTTCACAAAGATTGATTTGAAGAGTGGGTATCATCAAATTAGAATCAGAGAAGGGGACGAGTGGAAGACAACCAAGTCAAGACAAAAGATGGATTGTACGAGTGGTTAGTGATGCCTTTTGGGTTGACGAATGCTACCAGTACTTTCATGATATTGATGAATGAAGTGTTGAAGCCATTTCTTGGTAAGTTTAATATTGTATATCTTGATGATATTTTGATTTTTAGTAAGATAAAGGAAGAACATTTGCTGCATGCTAGGGCAGTATTGCAAAGGTTAAGAGAAGAGAAATTGTTAGTCAATTTGAAGAAGTGTAGTTTCATGAAAAAGGAATTAGTTTATTTGGGATTTGTAGTTTCTGGTGATGGTCTGAAGATGGATCCAAAGAAGGTTAAGGCAATTATGGATTGGCCTTCACCTCGCAGTATGTTTGAAGCTAGAAGTTTTCATGGCTTGGTGAGCTTCTATAGGAAGGTCATTCAAAGTTTCAATGGGATTTGTGCACCTATTATTGAGGCAATGAAGGGTAATAGGAAGGTGTTTGTGTGGACAACATCAACTAAGAAGAGTTTCAAAATTTTGAAGAGTAAAGTAATTGAACAACCAGTTTTAGCACTCCCTGATTTTGGGAAGGTTTTTCAAGTAGATTGTGATGCAAGTGGAACAACGATTGGAGGTGTCCTTAGTCAAGAGGGGAAACCAACTGCATACTTCAGTGAGAATTTGAATGAATGTTAGGAACCCGTGTTTAACCCTTCTCTTTACTTTGTTAGTATATTACATTTGGATGCATATGCTTTGTAAGTTGTCCTGTGAGCATATTGTATTATCCCACATTCATGGGAAGTAATAGTTGTTTAGATTAGACTTACTATATAAGTACGTGTTGAGGCCAATGAAGGCATCCACAAATTTATTGTGTTGATCTTTCTCAAAGGAGGTTGCCCCCTCGAAGTGAACTACGATCAATAAATTCCTTCTGTGTTCCTACTATTTATATATTTCTATTATTTCATGATTTTTTCATTATATTGTTGCAGGAGGTTCCTCTCATCTAGTATCAGAGTGCTTTCTTGGGCTCACTGGGTGAAATTTTTGTCAATTTTTTTTTTCCGCAGTGGCCTCCAGACACTGTGATTATTGCAGTAGTTATTTCTTTTTCGCATATGTATTATTCAATTCAATTACAGGTTTAGATCAGGGAATATCCTTATCTGCTTAACTGTGGGAGGTGCCTGGGCATATAGCCCTAAAACTCATTGTGAGGAGTACCACAGGTGTTGGGTTTTTTCCAACTGAATGTTTCCTAAGTCTCCCTACAAGGTATCCATCACTCATCTACATGATCCTTAGGTCAGGGACCAATAGTACAAGAGATAGACTCTAAATGTCTCCTCTCCTTCTTCAAGCTCTACAAGACCTAGGGGGTATTCCCTATTCAACATCCATGGGATAATTTTATGAATTTGCTAGGATACTGATACAAAGCAAATAAACCCTCTCTATTATAGACTAGAACTGTGAAATAAGTGCAAAGAGGCTAGCTTTGGGCCTTATATTTAGTTGTGAACCAAAGGGTTTGAAACCTAAAACTACCTCTAAAATCCTAAATGTTTAAAGATGTTGTTCAGTTTTGTTTTATGTATTTGGCTGCAAAACTTGGGCTCTAAATCATAACCTCAATACCAGGACTGACCGGTGCTAATCTCAAGGCATGGAGTCAAGTAGACATATATATAAGTGAATGATTCTCATAAACTTTTAGAATAACTATCAAGCTTCAAGGGGCTTTATCAGTATTTTCCTTACAAACACTACCCAGGAAAGAGTATTCAGTTAACTCTACTTACATACATCCTTGATGCAATACATTCTTCCCCATACTTAACCCAAAACATTTAATCCATTCCTTGAACAGAAGTAAAAGATTAAGCATGTAATACAGTAAAGCTATATTCCAAAATCTCAGATAACCCTTAGATATTTTGATTCAAAAGAAGAACATACACAACATGGAGACAGTTAATAGAACACATGTTTATACATTTCTCATCTAAATCAACATGAAACTGAATAACATTTATGTAGACATACATTCAACATATAACTCATAAACTTACAAGAAAAGAGATGAAACAGACTAGAAAAGATTGTATTTTATTTACTCTTCAGAAGTTCCCAAAATTTTTACCAACCAAAAGAATGAGTAACATAGTTCTTTTACAAACAAGAATGTGTACTCACCATTAATTACATTGTCATTTCAAAAATAGTTTCCGATACAATGCACTGCCCATATGGAATTGAGAACATTAACTACATTGGAGAGAAGAAGAGAAAGGGAGTAGATGGACTTTAGGAAATGTGTAGCTGCCTAAAGATCTGCCTCGTTAATGCTGGGGAGATGGTGGTTGGCCTGTTCAATCTTACGATCCATACTTGTCCTTCCACTCACTGTATGTCTTTTCAAGTGGCCAGGGGAATGAGATAACCTCTACAATTTTGCCATTATGACTAACATACCTGGCATCCAATATAGTCTTCACATTCTTGTAGAATATTTCAAATTTTGTTTCAACCACATGCAGCTTGTCAAGTGATAAACTCAGCACCTGCACAGTTGGATCGCCTTCATCACAACAAGTGGGAATTAATTGGCAACCATTATCTATAATTTCCTTCTTCCACTTGTCCAGGTCCTTAGCCTTCCCATCAACCTCCAAAATATGTGGCATCCATTTAGTGTCCATCTTTTCTATGGGCTGCATCTTCTCCATCAAAATTTTATCCAATCTCAATTGAAAATTGGCCACATCCTCAAAATGTTTTAGTATATCTGCCACCGGTTTTAGCTTAGGAGGTGCATTTGCATCAAATCTAGAACACCTACGAAAATCTCTAACCTCTGCAGTTCTTGGTAGCCACTTATCTTTCACACTTGATAGCCTTTGCTTATCAAATTCATGGCACATAGGCTATCCTTAATTGTGAGTAAGACCTCTAGGTCTCCTCCACTCTGGCAAAAATTTTTGTCACCCTATTTTTGATCAAATTGGTGACCATGTCCTTTACTTTGCTCTCCTTTTCTTCTTTCAATTTTATGTTATCCTTCTTTAATTCTCTGATTTCTAAAAGAAGAGGTTGTGTGTCAATTGGAAGTGACTCTGCAGTCTATATGATAGGAGGAGTCTAAGATGGACCAAGCTCTAATTGTGGTTGTCCTTCATATTTGTTCAACCTGGCCACGACCACTGCATATTTCTCCAATAACTCATTATAATCCTTTTGCAGTTTAATTGTCACTACCTCTGCAAATTGTGTAGTTTGCACATTTAGATTGGCAGCTTGAGGGGCAGGGGTGGTTGACACCCTTTTAATTATCACATTACTAGTTAATTCTTCTAAACCAACTTTCAGTTTCTTATCATTAAGGGACAATGCCCAAATTACCAAGGTTTCAAACCTTGGGTCAAATACAAAACCTATCAAAGCTTTACTGACTTATTCTTCTGTGATATCAGACTAATCCCTTGTGATGGTATCAAATACAATTGCATCTGATAGAGTCCAATGTGGTAGCAGTAAGATGTTGCTCTTGGGCACACGAGCCCTACCCTCCTCTAGGGTCATTGCACTAATGTCTTTATTTACCTCACTCAAAACTTTTTGAGTAATTGTAGCATACTCAGAGGGGTCTACATGACTTTTTGCTTCTTCAATTCTATTTTGAAATTCTTCATTCTTTGTCCTCAGCATGAAAGACCTGAATTTAGGTGTGCTAATAAATGCATCATCCGCAATAAATTGGTTACATGCCAGTAGTCTCACATCTTCTGTATCAACTTCATTGTTAATTGTTGACCTTGTCAACCTATTGTCTAGTGAAGAGTATGGCCTTACACTCAATGTGGAACTTGTCTGATGAGGAGGTTCCTGAATTTTCTCTTCTGCTACCCCTTCCTCCAGGTCCACAACTTCTGTTTCCACCTCTGACTCAAGATCAATGATTTTTGCTCTCTTTGGAGCAGGGGAATGAGGGGATTCTTCTTTTCTTACATATTTACCCCTAGAATTGCTTGGTTGGTAAGATGGCCTCTCTTCAACTACAGGTGCACTAGCTATCAGCTCCTATGCCTTAGAAAAGATCATTTCAATTCTTCTTATGGGATCTTACACCTCAATAAAAGCCCCAGGGTATGCAGAACTCCTATTTTTCCTCATCTTTTCCCCCTCCATCACTGCATTCCATTTATTTGTCAAAAGATATACCTCCTACATTGATTTGCAGTTCCTCACTATATCCTCATCCAAGAGGACTCAATGGGGGTAACTAGGCCTGTTGACTTTCAACCTTGTTTTATGAATAAAACCCTTAGGGCCAAATGCTCTCACTTGCTTCATATCCATCTTGTAACACTGAAGCATGGAGCTAATTTGATCTAATCCCCTCTTATCAATTGTTATAAAATCACTGAGCTTCAATGAAGTAGGTATGAGTGACCCCTTCTTATGCTTTATGAAGTGCCCCTTATTAGCTTCATTTAATTGCCTTATGATTTCCATGAAGGCAAGCCTCTTGGGCACAAACTTAGGCAGAGTGTAGGGTGGAGCCTCACATCCATAAATCCTGATGCAAGTAGTATTTGCATGCAGAAACCAGTCTCCCCAATTGTGTTCTATGTTCAAGTGTGGGGCTCTTTCCAAAGGTCTCAAGAAATCCTTAACTTCTTTATGTATTTTATCTCCCTCAAGTTCTAAGAAACCTAAGAACTTTTTTACAAAATGCTCCTCAAAAACAACATAACTAGCATCTTTAAAATGCATGTCAAGCATGCAACTCCACATCTATACTAGCATCATGTTGCCTTGTGCATCTATCATCTTCACATGTAAGTCCTTGTGTCAGTGGCCTGATAGAGAGAATAGGATCATGTGGGACATTAAAGAATACCATGTGAATTCCACATGAGGACCTATAGTATACAAGTTTTTTATGGTCACCATCTACTTGTGCATTTTCTCAGCCAAGTAACCTGCATAGTTATATGGATGTCTGGCTCCAAGATCTTAAATGTAAACTGCCATCATCATCAAGGATACTGGCATTCTGTCGGCTGCATCTCTCCCAAGCACATGGCATAAACTATGGTAAGTTCTAAAAAAATAATCCATGAACATGTTATAATGGAAGGGCTCCTCTTCTCTATTAGAGATTTTTACCAAGCCTCCATCAATTCCCTTTGGTCTATGCTTGGCCAAATTAAACATTCTATATGCATATCTAACAGTCTTATACTTTTCTCTGAAGGCATTTAGATCAATGAGCATACTGGTAGAAGGGTCTAGATTAAACACAATTGAAATATAAGCTTTTGTGAATCTGATTATGACAGAGCCATATCCAAACAGAACAGACCTAATTTTGGATTCATATCTACTTGCAATTGCTGTGACCAGGTCTAGATTGACAAAGACATTGGAGCAAATCAACTTGGCTAAATCAAACTTCTAGACATGGCAGATAGGGGCTCTATAGTCTATCCTTTTATGCTAATGTCAAATAGGCTCCATGATGATATGGGTATCCTAGCATCTCTATAGTTCACACATAGGTCATAGATTTTGCCATTTTTTCCTACTTCTCCTAAATCTGTTGCAGCTTTCCTTAATGACCCAGGACATTGGATCATGAGATCCTTGTCTAGACTACGTTTTGAGGTGGAAGGTTGATTAGACTGACTCATCCTTCTAGACTGTGTTTAAGCAATTAATCTAGGGCTTCTACATCTATAAATACTCCTTAACACTTTGAAATAGACAGATAGCTGAATTGACGAGATACAGAGGAACAAAAACTACTTACTAGTTTTTGACATTAACAGAGGCTTGGAATCACTTTAGCTTGCTCGTTTCAAAGCTCCTTTCACTATGAATGCAACTGCGCTCTCAAAAATGATAGAGAATGCCCTAAATTACATCTTTATAATGCTAAATTTTCTTACTATTTGTAGTATTAATGGTGGCCACGACGGCCATTACTTAGTTCATGTTGCAGACACTTGAAAATTCTCTTTTGCTACAAATTTGAAATGGGGCCGTTGATCCTTTCCTTACATTCTGCAATCAACGGCTGAGATTGCGTGACCAGATTTGAAAATCTTCTTCATCACCTTTGAAAAGTCTTTAACCATTCAGGATGAGCCACATCAGCTATACTCCTTCTGCAGATCACATCACCTTTTTGCCTGGACCGGACACGTTGCACCATTTCATGGCCTCACAACCGGAAATGGCCCACCACTTACCTACTACATGTGGGTGTGATAAAGCCTCCACGTGCCCACCCTCCACTTACTTTTCACTTTTTAATAAGAGAATGCCACATGTCACCATCTCACAATTGCGTAGTGATTATTCCCTTCTACAAGATACCCTTGCGATAGAGTGCAGCCATTGGATTAAAGGTTCTTCTCAGGATCACTATTACATCAACACTTGGCAACAAACGGTTGGAAAAGGCAAGATTCCTAATGGAATAATACGTAATCTCAGATTCTTGGATAGGTGTCAACCTGTCACAGCCACATAGTGGGGTAATGACGTCACTAAGGATGCCCTATGACACTGCAATTTTACCTTTTCAAACTTTAAAGGCTTACAGGTAACTTAGGGCATTTGATTTAATTTTTCATGGCTATCGGCGGTAAGACTTAGAATGCAAGGCCGGTCACCTAACGGATACAGAGGCTTAAAGTTATAACTTAAGGGACTAGAAACCTACTATGAGCGGTCAACATAGAATTAGACATAAACCACACAACTAAAGGACTTAGGGTAAAAGGCTTTAAAGATAGACATTTAAAACACAACGAACCTAAAACCCTAAACCCTAAGGGGTACCACCAATAGGAACCTCGAAGTAGCTGACCCATTGAGAGGACATGCCAGTGAAAAGGGCAATGGCCCCTACCTAAATGACTAGTTCCCATCTGTGAGGTAAACCAAGAGTTGTCGTTTGTGGCAAAGCAGTTATCAGTTTTACCTGAGCTGCGGAGTGAGGGGTACTACCCCAATATGCAAGTTGTTAGACAACATTGGTGGCTGAGTAACTCCCCTGAACCTTTAGGAAGCCAAACATACTTGGGGCCCATATCGATTGACAACTAGCAAATCGCAGATTGAATCCATCCAGAGCAGTTGGCAGATCGTTTCCAGAAAAAAAAATTCTATTTTCTCACCATATCTTCCTTGCTTAGCTCCGTTTCCTTTCAAAGTTCACAGGAACCCTTGGAATTTCATTCTACATATTTCCTTCCTTGAGGACCCTATCCCAAATTCCACTTATCAAAGCCAAAAATCCCACATTTGTCTATTTTTAGGGTTTGCCATAACTTCTTCGATTCTCACCCAATAGCCTTCAAATTTTGCCACATGTTCATTTCATATTTCTGCTCCTTTGTCCCTCTTGGACAAATTTTCCCATTCTTTCACCCCACTTCTGAAATCTCCATTTTCTTCTCCCCTTTCCCTAAAAAAGTGTCCAAAGCCTAGTCAAACCCTAATTACCCATCAGAGTTTTTCCTAAATCCAAATTTTTCTTTACTAAAAAAGTTTCTATTTTTCTTTTTCTACCCATTCCCAAAAAAAAAGAAAATTCTCCTGGCTATGGTTGTCACCCAAACATGAGCAAATAACATGGAGGATGAACTTGTAGCCCTCAAGACCAAACTCCAAGATCTCGATGAAAAACTTCTCAGCCTCAATCTTCAACATTCAACCATGAATAATAGATGGTAGCCAAAGTCTTCTGCAGACACTGGGTTTTCTTCTTCCAATAATTTTTGTGGTTCGAAGCTTGATTTTCCTCATTTCAATGGTGATGATCTGACTGGATGGATATATTGGGCAGAACGATATTTCAGTCTGGATAATACTTTTGATGTCAACAAAGTCCCACTTTCATCCTTTCACTTGGAACATTATACTGTTGCAGGAGGTTCCTCTCAATGAAGCAAAGAAGAAATATTTTGTGTATGATCAAGAATTATATGCAATTGTACAGACACTCAAGAAATTGAGACATTATTTGCTACCAAAGAAATCTATATTGTATATTTATCATCATGCTTTGCAGTTGATTAATATCCAAGGTAAGTTGAATTAGAGACACATAAAATGGATTGAATTTCTGTAGAGTTATTCTTTTGTTTTGAAACATAGAAGTGGAAAATCTAATAGGGTAGCTGATGCATTAAGTAGGAGATGTCTGTTGTTGAATGAAATGCGTGTGAGTGTAGTTGGTTTTGATTCCATGAGAGAATTGTATAAGGATGATATTGATTTCAAGGAAGCGTGGGTTGCTTTTATGAATTCAAGAAGGTTTGTTGTTCAAAGGGTAGAAGTTGTGTATACCTCAAGGGTTAATGAGGGATAATTTGCTGAAAGAAAAACATAGTGGTGGTTTAAGTGGACATTTTGGTGTTGACAAAACGTTGGCACAATTAAGTGAAGGTTATTTTTGGCCTGATATGGCTACAAATGTGAAGAAGTTGGTACAAGGTTGTAGAGTCTATCAATATGCTAAAAGAGTCAGGCAGAACACTGGTTTATATCAACCATTGCTTATACCACAAAGACCATGGGAATACATAAGTATGGATTTTGTTTTGAGATTGCCTCACACACAGAGAGGTAATGATTCTATCTTTGTTGTTGTTGACAGATTTTCTAAAATGGTTCATTTTATTCCATGTCAGAAGAGTAATGATGCTTCCCACATTGCTACATTATGTTTCAAGGAGGTAGTAAGATTACATGGTTTGCCTACGAGCATAGTTTTACATTAGGATGTGAAATTTGTTGGTCATTTTTGGCATACCTTGTGGAAGAAAATAGGTACACAGTTGGGTTTCAGTTCAGCATACCATCCTCAAAGTGGTGGTCAAACAGAAGTTGTAAATAGAAGTTTGGGTAGTTTGTTGAGATGTTTGGTAGGGAATAAACCTAACTAGTGGGACTTGGTTTTGGCTCAGGTAGAATTTTCCTATAATAATTTAGTCAATAGGAGCATAGGGAGAAGTCCTTTTCACATTGTGTATGGTTACAGTCCAAGAGGGGTAGATGAACTGTGAGATAGTGCTGATTTAACTCATAAGAGTGTTGTAGCTGAAGATTTTGCAGAATATATCCATGATTTGCATAAAAAGGTGAAAGAAGATTTGGATAAAAGTGCCGCCAAATATAAGGAGTGTGTTGATATTCACAGAAGAGAACAAGAGTTTTAGGTTGGAGATTTGGTTTTGGCACACTTGCAGAAGAAGATGTTCTCATAGGGAACATACAATAAGCTAAAATGGAAGAAGATTGGACCTTGTAAGGTCTTGCATAAGTTTTCATCCAATGGTTATGAAATAGAACTTCCACCAAGTGTAGATATTTCACCCATTTTCAATGTGGCAGATTTGTATCGCTATTATGAAGGGGAGTCATAGGCACTAGCTGAATTTAGTTCAGGTGTTCATGATAAATGTGAATGGATAGATCAATTGCCTGAAAAATAGTTTGAATAGGTTGATCAAGTGATTGACTCTCATGTAGCTAAACGAACAAGAGGCAAAGAATACATGGAGTATCTTGTTTGGTGGAAGCATAAACCAACTGATGAAGCCTCTTTGATGCAAGCTTTTGAATTGGCTAAGTATGGGATTTCTATTCCAGACTTACCAAAATGTTCTTGAGTTACAGCATCAAGAAACATTTCTCTTACTTGGCATGTTTGATGCAGGAGCATCCAAGTTCACGGGTAATCCTATGACACCAAAAATATGTTTTATTTCCTAAGTTGTTTTTGGTTTTATTTTCTTTATAAAGTTGGTTTTTGTGCTTCAGGAGCAATTTGGATTTATTTAGTCAATTTTAGGACATCATATTATAGAAGACCCAAATGGGTATCTCCAGTTTAATTTTGGTGCAGATTGGATGAAATTCGGCTAAGTTATAGCTAGTCAAAAAAATCCTGAGTTCGTAAACTTTTTAGTTCACCGACAGCTCAATTCGCCAATGGGCGACTTCACTGACAAGCCTTTATACAAGGCTCATTTTTTAATTACAAAGACTTCGCAGTGTTGAAGGAAATTTTGATTGGCAAAGTTTCGAGTCTTTAAACTTTATCGGTAATATCACGAGTTCGGGAACTCATAAGTTCACCGATGATCTATTTCACCAACAAGCCTTGTTAAGTTGGAATAAAAATCCTTTGGTTTGTGGAAGTTGCAATTCACCGATAGGAGTGGATCACTTACTCGGCAAACCTTTGCATTTTCTAACTAGTTTGTGACTTCTTAAAATTGCTGATTTGCCGACAGGGTTCGAGAAAGCTACATTTTGTTGATAAAAGATAATTGAAAACTGTGGTGGTTCAGAAAGTTAAATTTTTCTGACAATGACATGGTGACTAAAGGGACTGCATTTCCAAGTATTAGTTCAGAGAAGACGAGTTTTACCGATAACGAAGGAATATGCTCAAGTTCAGGAAAGCAAATTTTTGTTGATAGGCATTTATAATGAAGGTTTGGAAAACTAAACATTTGTCGATAGGCATTTATAACTAAAGTATAGAAAACCAAACATTTGCCGATAACATGTAAGTTTTGTAAAGTTGGTTTTGCCGATAAAAGGCTCCATGGTTCATGGAAAGGGTATTTTGTTGATGACTGCCTAGAGCCGGAATATGTCTAAACTAATGAAAATACATTGGTGATTGGAATATGTTTCTGAAGGGGTTTGATGATGGCAGTTTGTTCTATTCTAACAATTGTTCAGTTGTATAACAATTTGGGATGGTTGAATTATTTTGAGCCGAGTACCATAAATACAATGACTTGATCCAGATTGGGGTTCAATGGTTTTTATTGTTAGTTCGAGTGGGGATTGACTCAATTAGATTTTCTTGGTTTGATCTCTTAGAGGAAATAGATGTGGGAGAAGATTTTGTAAACAAAGATTGATGTATCTTGATGACTGTGTAATGCATTTTGTACTCCTGTAATCATTTTGTTGCTGCTAATATTAGATTCAATTTTATGGTGGCGTGGTGTTAGTGTTATTGTTTGTATTTGATGCTTAATTCAGTAGTCTGATAAGACCCCTAAATTTAGTCCTACACCAATAAGATTCAGCTCAAACCTATTTATCAGAAGGAAATGATAGTTATTCTTCATGTAGTTAAACAATGGAGGCTATATCTAATGGGTAGACACTTCAAAGTAAATATAGATCATGATAATCTACAATATTTCTTAGAGCAATGATTATTCTTTGAAGAATGGCAAAAGTGGGTCACTAAGATGTTGGGATATGACTTTGGGATCATTTATAAGAAAGGTAAGTAAAATGTAGTGGCAAATGCACTATCTAGAAAAGATGATAAAGATGAAGCACTATTGTATGCAATTTCTATATTATAGGCATATTGGGTTGAAGTGAGTCTAGAGTGGTAATAAGATGCTACCTCAGTCAACAACTATAGATGATCCAGGCATCTTAGATAAGTTATGTGGAAGGGAGATTCTTTGTGATATAAAGAGATATTGTACCTGAATAAGAATTCCACTCTCAAACAAAAGACTCTATAGGAGCTCCATGGTTCTCCAATTGGGGGGCACTTGGGATTTTTTTAAAAAATCAAAAAATCAAGCATGAATCTTTTAGGGAGGCTTAGAGGTGATGTTTAATAATTTTTGGTAAAATGTCTAGTATTTCAAAGAAATATAGGTTAGACAATTAAGCAACCTTTGGTTATTCTTAGCTAGCATTAGGAAGAGGTATCCATGTATTTCATCACTAGCCTTCCAAATTCTAAAGGTAAGAGTGTCATTACATGGTAGTTGGGGGTAGACTTACCGAATATGACCATTTGTGTGCACTATCCCATCCTTTTACAGGTACACTGGTAAAAGAATTTATGGAAAATATATAAAAGTTGCATGGTACCCCAAAGGTTTTGTAAGCGATCATGATCCTATTTACTAGTAATTTTTGGAAAAAAATATTCTCTTGTTTGGGTAATCAACTAGCTCCCAATGCTTCCTACCATCCCCAATTAGATGGGAAAAGTGAAGTAGTTAATAATTTCTTGGAGGGGTATCTACATTGTTTTATTTTGCTTTAGATAAGTAGTCTCAACGGGTGGCTTAGCTACCACTAGAAGATGGTGATATAAAACTTCCTTCCATAGTGCTTAAAAAATGTCACCATTTATGGAATTATAAGGATATCATCTTGTATCCAGCACACCAATATTGGACATTATGCTAGGAGTTTAGATATGGAAGATCACATGAACCATCAACAATAGGTATTTTTTGGTCTCAAGGAGAATTTGACCATGGCACAAAAATGAATGAAACAACAAGTTGACTAACATCATAGTGAAAAGAGTTTTGAAGTGGGAGATTGGAATTTTGAGGTTGTAACCATATAAGCAAATGCACCTAAAACAACAAAAGAAGAATAACAAGCTCTCACTTAAATATTACAATCCATTTCAGATATTGTAGAAGATTGACAATGTAGAATATAATCTTAAATTACTTCCAACAATAACAATAAATCTATTTTTTCATGTCTCATGTTTAAATAAGGTTATTGGTTAATAGGTCCCTTCACAAATAGTGCTATTGGAGCTAGATGAAGAGGGAAGAATCATCTTGGATCCTAAGTTAACTCTCTAGACATGCACAAATAAGTTGAGGACTAGGACAATCACATAGTACCTCATTTAGTAAAAGAATTTGATTGTCGAAGATGCCACATGGGAAGATGAGTATTTTGTGGAGAAGTATCTACAACTAATCAATGTTGAGGACAACACTTGTGTGAAGGGGGTATGCTACATCCTTAACCTATAACATGCATATGGATATGTGTAATTGACTTGTGGCTAGCACAATCCTTAATTGAGTTATTTATGAGTCCATAAGTATAGTTATTGTATGTTAAGTTGGCCTCATTATGATTAGGATACTAGAATATTCTAATGAGCTACACATCTTTTATCCTCATAATGAATAAGATCTTGTAGAGTGTCATGATTGTTTAAAAGATAATTAAGCTTGCCACATGTCTTATAATACATTGGACACCTAAAAGTAAAATGCTCTTTTGATTTTCCACATTTTATAAAAACATATGATATTTTGATTCTATTGGTTTCGTCCAATTGATTTTATGTAGGCTCTATAGATCCCATCCCTAACAACTCTACGAATATCTCTTTTCAACATGTTAAGGGCATTTATAGAGAAAGTATTAGGAGAAAATTGATTGATATCAATAGCATTTCCCTATAGGAAGCCCATACTTTGGGCATACCGTGTGTTCCTAATCCCTTGTTCACGTAACTTCATAGAAGATTGAAAAATCACTGGGAGTGCTTGTTGCATGATATAATGTAGAGCAACTAAGGGGTTGATTGTGCTCAAATCCAGACAACTTGATGCAAAGGTTCTCTTATATGTTGGGTAGCAAGTTATGTTTAGTTCAAAATTGTGGGTAGAAGTAGGTCTTAATAATGGTGCACTACGACAAGTTCAAGCTATTGTATACATGAGTGAGAATAAACCACTAGATATTCCATTGCATAATGTGGTAAAATTCAAACATTACATAGAACCACATTGGGACCCCAACCAACCAAAACATGTGCCAATCGTCCCATTAACTCAAGGTGAGTGATGCCAACTTTTCCTTAAAATGACATGGACCCTGACAATCCATAAATGACAAAGGTTGATGATTGAAAGAACAACAATCAACATCGACAACTTAATTGTCAAGGACTCACATTCATAGTTGTATCAAGGGTACGTTGTCTAGAGGATTTTTATATATGCCCCACCTTCACATACCCAAAATATGATCGCATTAAAAATAATCCATAAGTTCCACTACAAAAACAAGAAAAAACTACTTACAAGCACTATTAATTAAGAAAAACTAAATAATCTAATCAAACTATAAATGAAATTACACCTCTTTATTTTAAAAGAATTATAATTATGGTCTAATGAATATTAGAAATCATTGAATTAAGACACATTATTTCATTTCAAAAGACAGTGATGAGACCTATCAATCTACTAACACAATAAAAAAATACAATAATAAAAACCCATATCATTATCAACTTACCCATTACACATTAAAGTGTGATTGCTATATTTTTATATTTTTATAGTTAGTCTGATTACCACACCGTGCTTTTACCACATACCCCTTTCCATTCAACAAAAGCCATAATTGTTACTTAGCTCTTTAAAGGAAAAGTTTGTTGGCTACATAGTTTTAAAATAGTTGATCTCATTTTCTCCGGCCCATGAATGCAAAATAATTGTGTATTGAATGAATGACGTGCTTGTAAACACATTTGGCTAGGGGAACAAAAACTTTATAAATGGAAGAGATAATATAATATAATATATTTTCTTTTGTGACCCACCACAATTTTTTGTATGTTCTTGGGAATGTACACATGCCCTAAATCCAAGAAGCATCTTACTTAAATGGGAAATAAAAAGTAGAACAAGATAATGCCTTCATTTAAATTATTTTGGCATTAAGGGTCCCCCATTTAAGTGTATGGGAAATTAAAAACAAGGATACCCAAATAATGGCCCCATTACAAACTGCTTTTTTCTCCGAACACATTCATTGAGTTCACACTTGGCTTGTATATATTCATTGTCATGGAAGTTTGTCCCATCAAAGAGCTTACAAGATTTACCTTGTAAAGTTTTTTGCAATGTAATAATGTCATTATTATTCACCTTTAGACTATGCTTTCTATTCAACTCATAAAAGAAGCAGATCTAGTAAAACTTTTGAACATTGGCAAGAGATTTTATCCCCACAATTATTGTGGTTAAGTACATTTAGTGTTATCTAATCACACCAACAAATTCAACAATAATTTAATGCGTGTGCCAAATAGGAGCTTCTCGTAAGTATTTGTACTTGCATAAGAAGATGTAACAAAACACTTGTTTACTCAATTCTTTTCCATCTGTGATTCCAATTCAAACACATTATTTACCTAAAAGCATATTACATATCAAACTCACTTTCCAATACAGCATTGGGGAAAAAGAACAGTCATTGCTTCATTATTACAATTGAATTGTACTGCCTCTGTCTGCTAATATATTTTGACACTGCCTATGCAACTTGTAATCTCATAAAGTGCTGGCTCGACATTTTATGCATTGTCTTTTCTGTCTAAAAGCAATTATTATTATCGCTAATTCTTTGAACCTTTGTTCGTAAAGAAATATAAAAGAAGAAAAGAAAAGCCCGGTTGGAAGTATGTGGGTGAGTTAGTATCTTAAAATAATATTTTCTACAAATGACAGAAATTGTCTTTTAGCAATTGTTAACATTTTTTTATTATTTTTTACCCCTATATCACAAGTGAATACCCTCCCTCTCGCATTTTATGCTGAGCAACTCCATTGTGTGTGGGGTGGGGTGTGGACAGACAGACACACACACACACATATATATATATATATATATATAATACATTATGTATAGTTCAACAAATACAATACAAAGAACATTATATAAAGACTAAACTAGTCAATTAGATTATAATAGTTTTAAAACACAGAGGATTTTTTTTCTAATTTGTGAGTCGTAGGTGCATTATAGGAGCTTCTTAGAGTAAATCTAGGTTCACCATCAAGTTCAAAGTAGTAAAGAGAGTCATATTTGCACTTTGTTGCATCCCAGTTGGACATTGGAGGCCAAATTTGCAAAGGGTCTCATTGGGGAGGTGTTTTTTAGATCTAGCCAACACTTCAATTTTTGGAGCATTTTGGGTCAAATCCAATTTTTCCATCATGTCTAGAAGGCCCAAGAACAAACTGGCGAAACCCTAGAAGGTAATGAAGAAGAAGAATCAGATCAGGTAAAGATGTTGCGAGCTATTTCAAAGATTGGAAAGAGACCTAGAGTTGATGTGCCGAATTATACTGGTAATTTGCACCTTGAAGAATTGATTGATTGGATAAATGATATTGAGGAATGCTTTGAATATGAAGAAGTTGAAGATCTAGAAAGGGTGAAATTTGTAAAGACAAAATTGAAAGGACATGTTGCTATATGGTGGAAAGAAGTTCAGTTGGAAAGAAATAGAAGAGGAAAAGAAAAGATTACAAAGTGGGACCGGATGGTGACAAAGTTGAAAAATTAGTTTATACCTATTGATTATGAGTTGGAACTGTTGAAAAGATTGCAAAACTTGAGAAAAAAGGAGAAATATGTGAAAGAGTACACTGAAGAATTTTATAAGATGATCATAGGAATAGGACATAGTGAAGCAAACAAGGAGAAAGTGGCTAGATACATCAATGGACAAAGATTGAACATTCAAGAGGAACTAAGCTTGGTAAGGATGACATCTTTGGAAGAAGCATATCAGTTTGCCCTGAAAGTTGAAAAGAAGCTGAATAAGAAGCATGATCAGAGACAAAGAGATAGAGGAGGTAAATTTCAGAGAGGTAGAACATTTTCTGGAGGAGACAAATCATACCCGAAACAGAACAAGTTTGATAGCCCCTTTAGGAAGGATGACAGAGATAACAATGCTTATCGGAGAGATGACAAAAAATTTTATGAGAGAGCAAACCCTAGTGCATACCGGAATGAAGGATACATAAGAGAAGGAAGAGGGTTTGATAAGAGAACATTCAGAGGTACTTGTTTCAAGTGTGGAGGTGAAGGACATAGAGCATTTGAGTGTAATTAGGGTAGTAAAAGTAAGAGGACAAAAAATAGTGGAAGAGTAGCCTATGTTGAAGAAGAACCTATTCAATCACCTAGTTCAGTTGGCAAACCTAAGAATGGAGAATCACTAGTGATGAGAAGAGCACTATTTCAAGTAGAGATAGATGAGGAACCACCATAGAGGAAGAGTTTGTTCAAGACAAGATGCAAATTAGGAGGTAAGTGTTGTAAAGTTGTGATTGATAGTAGTAGTTTAGATAACCTAGTTTCAGAGGAGATGGTGACTAAGCTAAAGATGGAAAGATTGAAACACCCTAAGCCCTATCAGATAGCATGGATTCAGGATGATCATAAGGTACTAGTAAGTGAACAATGTTTGGTGAAATTTCATATTGGATCTTATCATGATGAAGTCTTGTGTGATATTATGCCTATGGATGTTTGTCATATCTTATTGGGTAGACCTTGGCAGTATGATAGAAAAGCTATACATGATGGGAGAAAGAATACATATACTATAATACCAAATGGAAAGAGAATTACTTTGATTCCTTTAGAAGATGATCCTAAGAGTGAAGTATGTGGAAATGCTAGAATCTATTTGGTAGATGGAAGAAAACTTCTGGATGGTTTGAGACATGAGTATATGTGTTATGCCTTGATCCCTATGAAGCCTAAAGCATTGAATAGAGAAACTGAACCGGAGGAGATAAGAGAGTTGCTGACAGAGTATGAAGACACCATATAAGAAAATGTCCCTGAAGGATTGCCACCTATAAGGAGTATCAGTCATCACATGGATCTTATACTAGGAGCAAGTTTGCCTAACAAAGTAGCACATAGAATGACACCAACAGAGAATGACAAACTAAATAGACAAATACAAGAGTTGTTAAGGAAGGGTTTGATCAAAGAAAGTTTGAGTCCTTGTGTAGTACCTACAATGTTAGCACCGAAGAAGGATGGAGAATGGAGAATGTGTACTAACTCTAGAGCTATAAACGAGATCACAGTTAAGTATAGATTTCTTTTACCTAGGATGGATGATATCATGGACTGTTTGAGTGGAGTAAGATATTTCACAAAGATAGAATTGAAGAGTGGATACCGTTAGATCAGAATCAGAGAAGGAGATGAATGGAAGATTGCTTTTAAAACAAATGAAGGGTTGTATGAGTGGTCAGTGATGCCTTTTGGATTGACAAATGCACAGAGTGCTTTCATGAGACTGATGAATGAAGTCTTAAAGAAATTCTTGGGTAAGTTTGTAATTGTGTACTTAGATGATATTCTGATTTTCAGTAAGACAAAAGAAGAACATTTGTGGCATATTAGACAAGTTTTGTAGAGATTGAGAGAAGAGAAATTGTTGATAAATGTCAAGAAATGTAGTTTCATGAAGGAAGAATTGGTATATTTGGGATTTGTAATTTTAGTGGAAGGATTGAAGATGGACCCTGAGAAAGTGAAAGCAATTGTTGAATGGCCTACATCGGAGAGCATTGGAGAGGTTAGATCATTTCATGGATTGGCTAGTTTCTACCAGAAGTTCATCAAAAATTTTAGTTCAGTTTGTAACCCTATGACAGAGACAATGAGAGGTGACAAAAAGGATTTTAAGTGGACATCTGGAGTAGATAAAAGTTTTGAGTTGTTGAGGTAGAAAGTGACTGAACAACCTATTTTGGCATTACCGGATTTCAATAAGGTATTTCAAGTTGACTGTGATGCAAGTGGAAGTGCAATTGGAGCAGTGTTAAGTCAAGAAGGTAGACCTATAGCATATTTCAGCGAGAAGTTGAATGATGCAAGGAAAAGATATTCAGTTTATGATCAAGAGTTCTATGCCATAATTCAAGCCTTGAAGAAGTGGAGACATTATTTGTTGCCTAAGGAGTTTGTGTTGTATACAGATCATCAAGCTTTGCAGTATTTGAACAATCAAGGTAAGTTGAATCAGAGACATATGAGATGGGTAGAGTTCATGCAGAGTTATACTTTTGTGTTGAAGCATAGGAGTGGAAAATCAAACAAAGTTGCTGATGCATTGAGTAGAAGAAGAAACTTGTTGACAGAGATGAGAGTTGAAGTGTTGGGATTTGATGAATTAAAGAGCATGTATGAGGGAGACACTGATTTTGTAGAACCTTGGAGAGCATGTAAGGAACTTGTTGTGATAGATAGAAGTAAGTGGTTGGACTATTTCATTGAAGAAGATATGTTGTTCAAAGGAAGTCAGTTGTGCTTACCTAGAAGTTCAATGAGAGATAATTTGATCAAGGAGAAGCATAGTGGTGGATTGGCAGGACACTTTGGCATTGATAAGACAGTGGCTTTGGTGAGTGAACATTACTTTTGGCCTCAGATACATAAGGATGTTCAGAGATTTGTGCGGAGTTGTAGAGTTTGTCAAGTTGCAAAAGGGAGTACTCAGAACACTAGATTGTATAAACCTTTGACAATACCGGAGAGACCTTGGGAAGACATAAGCATGGATTTTGTGATGGGATTGCCTAAGATGCAGAGAGGACATGATTCAATTTTTGTAGTGGTTGATAGATTTTCAAAGATGGCTCATTTCATACCTTGTAAGAAGACAACTGACGCAGTACATGTAGCTGACCTATTTTTCAAGGAGATTGTGAGATTGCATGGATTACCTAAGAGTATAGTTCAAGACAGAGATACAAAGTTTGTTGGATACTTTTGGAGGACACTTTGGAAGAAGATGAAGACAAATTTGAAGTACAGTTCAACTTTTCATCCACAGATAGAGGTAGTGAACAGGAGTTTGGGAAACTTGTTGAGATGTTTGGTTGGAGAAAAGATCAGAAGTTGGGATTTGATTCTTTCACAAGTAGAGTTTGCATACAACAATTCAGTAAATAGGAGTACCGGAAGAACACCTTTTGAGATTGTGACCAGAGTGAATCCTAGAGGAGTGGCATAATTAAGAGATATCAACATGGAAGAAAAGAGGAGTGCAAAAGTAGAAGAATTTGCAAATCACATGAAGACAGTGCATAATCAAGTTAAGAAGCATTTGGAGAATATAACCAATAAGTACAAAGAGAAGGCCAATGAGAAGAGAAGACATAAGGAATTTGACATTGGAGATGAAGTGATGGTGTACTTGAGAAAAGAGAGATTTCCAGTTGGGACATATAACAAGTTGAAGATTAAGAAGTTTGGACCTTGTAAGATACTCAAAACATTTGATTCAGGAAATGCATATGAATTAGAGCTACTGCAGACATTGGGCATATCACCTATTTTTAACATTGTAGACCTTTATCAATATCATGAAGTAGAGTTTAGTGACAGCATGGAAGAAGACCTAAAGAAGTAGTTACCACACAAAGCACCAGAGCAGATAGAAGACATTTTGGATAGCAGAGTTGGACGCAACACTAGAGGAAGACAATACAAAGAATATCTTGTGAAGTGGAAAGGCAGACCAGAAGAAGATTCATCTTGGATTTCTCAGTTTGAGGTGGATCCTCTTCGTTCTCCCCTAGCCCCAGCAAAGTGAGGGACTCACTTTTTCAATAACCCCAGATGTCTGATGTAGGAGCATCCCTGGTTCAAGAGAAATCTTGCATCAACCAAAAACATTTGCATTTCAGTTTGTTTGCATTTCAATTCTTTCATTTTCTAGTTCAGTTTAGGTGGTTCAGTCAGAAGCAGTTTTTAGCTTGAGGTCCGGTTTTGGTATTTCACACCTTACAAATCTAGACTTAACATCTACATTCATTCATATACATATATCAAGAATTCAGAGCATTTGGATCAGTTACCAGAAAGATATCGCTATCAGAAGATCAACTGTTCTCTTAGAGTAGCGCAACCTGACAGTCTCAGACAAATCAGCTAAAGGAGAAGGCTTGCGGATCATTCCTTGACTTGTGGATCCTAATGACACATCATTCAATGATTCTTGGTTCATGGCCGACCTTCCTCAGAGGTCCACACACTGTTCCATTCATTTGAGGAAGTGTTTTATGCATTTAGGTCTGACCTATCTATGAACACGTTATAACTCTTCATTGGAGCTTGTGACCTTCCCTAGCTGACGTGAAGGAATCTATTGGTCTGGAAATGATATATAATGATGTAATAGATCCTTAGGAAACTAGTTCTCATGATTTAGAAGTTTGATAGTTAGATTTTTTGCGAAGGAGCTTCAAAGCTTTATCTTGTGCATGTATGTGATCAGGCTGTGAACCCTAATTGTAAGTCTGCATGTTACCGACCAGATTGTATTTGAATTCTATGATATACTGAATGACTGAATCTGCATTTGTTCCATTTCCTTAAGTTGTTTCCGTTGTGTTTACTCTTGTTGCACGGTCTAGACGGTTCATTTTGTGAACCCTCCTACCATGACTACACCACTCATTTCCATATAAAATTTGTCCAGTTGGGATAAAGTTCCCAGGTGAGACAATTTTTTTGTTTATGGAGTCGTACGAATCCCATGAATAAGACTACACATTTTTCATTTTTTTTTAAAAATTAACTTTGCACTAATTTTTTTTAAAGGAACTTCACCAAATCTGTAAGACACTAGCTAAATATAGTTAATGCCAAAGTTGGTGAAACCTCTAAAAGAGTAACCAAATTTGGTGGAGGCACTTTGACTATGCTTAGACAGTGTTAGGGTGGTAAATCTAGCTTCTTGGATAGTGTTGTGAAGTGGAGTGGCAGAGGTGGACAACTTCTTGCGAAGTGGAGGTGGTAGGTGGCAAATTTATCAGTATCAAAGTAGTGAGTTGAGAGTTAGATTTTCAAAAAATCTAGGAGTGCAAATCTGGTATTGTTTTAAGCATGAGTATGCTCTTCTCTTGCATCCTCGGATGATTTAGAAAAATAAAAAATTGTGAAAGAAATATTAGTTTCTAGGAGGGTTCCCTTTTTAACTTGCTACTTGCAGGTGCATTGTGGAATCTTCCTCAATCAAATCTAAGCTCACCATTAAGTCCAAAGTAGCTAAGAAAGTTAAATGTACCATTTATTACATCTTAGTTAGATACCAGAGGCCAAATCTACAAAGAGTTTTACCAACGAGGTGTTTGCTAGATCTAGTGGGTACCTAAATTTTTAGAGCATTTTGGGTCAAATCTAACCTTGCCATTGTGTTCACAAGGCCTACAAACCCCCGTTTTCATATAAAATGTGTCTAGTTTAAACAAAGTTGCTAGGTTCAAGGCAATTTTTTTTGTTCAAGTCATATGCCCCCCATGAATAGTGTTGTGTAGTATTTGAAAAAATATTTTTATCTTTGCACTAAAGTTTTTTTATTTTTTAAAAATAAATTTATCTTTTTAGGACTGAAGCCCTGAGGGTTTCTGCACAACCCTTTTAGAGGGGTTCACGACCAAAGAAAGGCTTTAAGGGCCTCTAGGAGCTCAACTAAGCAAGCCCCCTTAGGCCACCCTTGGCCTTAGTGCCAACTTTACCACCCTCCATGCACCAGAAGCCCTTGTGAGCCTTCAAACTAGTTGTGTTGTGACCTCACTCAGTCTACTTCGTTATAGCATCACATGCACTACCCAAGTGGCCAGATCCACCACCTCTATAGAAGTACCACCTAAGCATTGCTCTACCCCAGCACTACCTTCATGCCCCTTGTGCTTAGCCCTAGTACCACCACCACTAATAGCGCCACCCTCTTGTAGCCAAGGTCCCACCAATTTTCCACCAGATCCTTGTGCCCTCTTTATTGAAGTTTTCTGCGAACCAATGCAACTTCAAACAACTTTTTCTTAGCCATATCAAAGTCATTTTTTAGCATAATTTATTTTGAAATAGGGCAAAGTTTTACATATCATGGCGGTGTAATTAATTTTCACTTAATCATTCTCATTTTTTAGAAAATTAGTTTTCTCATTAGATCTAGTATATAATCTAGTTTTTTAAACTTCAAAGCTTTGTAACTTTCACAAACAAACTTGGATTTGGGTCTTGTTTTTTTTTAAGTAGATGTTTTTTGAAGAACTATATCAAGGTGCAAGTTCCTTGTTCTCATTTAGATATTTGATTGTATTCTCAGCATTATGGTCCATTTTAAACATTGTATGTTAGGATATTTCTTGGAAATAAATGTAAAATTAGCAAAATAGTATATCACTTCGAGAGGGTGACCTCCAATAATCAAATAATGATATTTAAATTTAGCATTAGAAGATATGATGATTTGGGAGAGCTTTCTCTTCCTTATTTATGAGCATAACTATGTAGGCACACCCCTTCATCCTAATTAAGAGGGCTTATGGAAGTAACTAAAACTAATAAATGAAAGTGTTAAGGTTAAGCATGATATTTAGAAAGATAGAATATTAGGAACCTAACATGCCCATGCCCTTTAGAAAATTATTTTTCTTTAATGCTTAGCAAGTCTAGATGTTTTTGTATGAAGTTTTCATCTTTCCATGTTGTATTTTCAGTTGATGGATTCTTCCACTTGATTAGGAATTTTGAGATGGCCATATTTCACAATTGTTTCACTCATTTCTCAATGATTGCCCTAGGTTCCAAAATAAACTTTATTTCTTCATCTAACTTAGGCAATTCTGATTGTATTGGAATATTTTTTTTATCAGTAAGGATGCATATAGCATCATAATATATTAATATATAAAAGTATACACTTACAAAAAAGTCCCAAAGGACTAGATATTCCCAGAATTACAACCATATCAAAATATCTCTCAAAATGAAGCAAAGTAGTTACAGAGAGATGAAAGAAAGCCAAAATGACCATATAACTTCAAATCATAGATTCATAATATTTAGGTCTACAACTCAAAATATATGAAAACCAACAGTATGTGTTGGTATGTGGCGACTGATCATGCAAGTACTGTACACTAGTTATGTATCTTCACCGGGGTTTGGGGTCAGGCTGGGCCCTGAGCAAGGGTTCATGTTTTGTACGATCAGAGTCGGTTGTTAATTTTTGTTAACTGACAAAAGAAAAATGAAATTACAAAACCCTAATTCTAGAATCTTCCAAAAAATCTTGTTATAAGCGGCTAGGATGTATGTTATGGCGATGTAATTCACGAGATTGTAATCTATTTTGCACTGGATAATAAAATCATTGGATGGCTGAGTTTATGTGGATGTAGCCCATATTGGGTGAACCACATTAAATTTTTGTGTTGATCTCTTTTGTCTTATTCCGCATTGTTATATTTGGGTTATTTAATCTGCATATAATTGTTAGTGTTTATTGCTTTGATCTTCCTAAACCCTAACAACTAGTATCAAAGCAGGTTGTGTTTGATTATCGTCTATAGCAAGGTCTCATGGTTGAGTGGGAGTCTCACAGTTAAGTGGGAGCAATGGCAGACGAGGGTAAATTAAAGGTAGATAAATTGAATGGGCAGAACTATCAATTATGGAAGATGCAGATGGAGGATTATCTCTATCACAACGATTTATGGAGGTCATTGGAAGGAATAGCCAAGAAACTGATAGTAATGACTGATGAGGATTGGGAACTTCTAGACAAAAAGGCATTAGGAACCATTTGGTTGTGCCTGGCACCATCTGTGGCATTCAATATAATAAAAGTGAAGACAACAAGTGAACTGATGAAAGATTTGGCCAATTTGTATGAAAAACCCTCAGCCTCTAATAAGGTATTTCTCATGAAGCATTTGTTTAATCTAAAAATGATTGAAGGTGGATTTGTGTCATATCATTTAAACGAGTTTAATAAGATTACCAGTTAGTTAACTTCTATAAAAGTGAAATTTGATGAAGAGGTGAGGGCTCTCTTGGTTTTATTTTCTTTTCTAGAAAGCTGGAATAGCTTGGTAATGGTTGTAAGTAACTCCGTCTCTAGTTCAAATACTTTGAAATTTGATGATGTTGTTGGTGTTATCCTTAGTGAGGAAATACGATGGAAAAGCACAGGTGAGAGTTCAACATCACATAATGCTTTGACTGTAGAGAATAGGGGAAGAACAAAGAAGAGAGGAAAAAGCCCAACAAATTATGGGAAGTCACAAGGGAAGTTGAAGAAAGGTATATCTAAATCCAGAGGAAGAATGGATTGCTGGCACTATGGAAAGCCACGACACTTGAAGAAGGATTGGTAGTCTCAAAAGGGAAAACAAGGAGACAAACAACATGATGACAGTAAGGAAGCTAATGTTGCGAGTAATAAATTATAGAATGCTTTAATTCTGTGTTTAGATAATGCTAATGATTCCTGGGTAATAGATTCAGGGGCTTCATTTCATGCCACACCCCATAGGAAATATTTTGTAGATTATGTTCAAGTTGATTTTGGATAGGTATATTTGGGTGATGATGAACCTTGTCAGTTGGAAAAGGAAAGATAAAAATCAAGTTGTAGAATGGAAATGAATGGTTGCTATAGGAGGTAAGGCATGTTCCAAATTTGAGAAGGAATTTAATTTCTGCAGGACAACTAGGTAGTGAAGGTTGCATAGTTACCTTTTTAGACAAAATCTAGAAGGTCACTAAAGGTGCATTGGTAGTAGCTAAAGCTGAAAAGGTAGGCACATTATATTTGTGTATTGGTAATACGTATTCTACCTTAGCTGCTACAGAAATAGTTGTTACTGAGACAGTTATAACACTTACTGCTAAGATAGAAACAAAATTGTGGCACCATAGACTTGGGCACATGAGTGAGAAATGGATGAAGATCCTTCACTCTAGAAAGTAGCTATAGGTCTGAAGCAGATTGACTTAGAGTTTTGTGAAAATTGTGTTTATGGAAAATAGAAAAGAGTCTGATTTCTCAAAGTTAGAAAAGAGAAGAATGAGAAATTAGAGCTTGTGCATTCAAATGTATGGGGACCAACTCAGGTATCTTCTCTTGGTGGCTCTTGCTATTATGTTACTTTTATTAATGATGCAACCAGGAAAACATGGGTGTATTTCCTAAAACAAAAATTAGAAGTATTTGAAACTTTTAAAAAGTGGAAAGCTTTGGTTGAGAATGAGACAGGAAAAAAGTTGAAGTGTCTCAGATTTGATAATGGAGGTGAGTATTGCAGTAGCGAATTTGAGAATTACTGTTCATATAATGGAATCCGTAGGCAGAAAATAGTTCCTGGAACCCTACAAGAAAATGGTGTGTCTGAGAGGATGAATAGGACCATTATGGAGCATGTAAGGAGAATGAGATTGCATGTTGGACTACCCTTACACTTTTGGACAGATGTTATACATACTACTATTTATTTAATAAATAGGGGACCTTCAAATCCTTTGGATGGTGGCATCCTAGAGGAGGCATGGATGGATAAAAAGGTAAACTATTCATTTCTAAAAACCTTTGGTTGTGAAGCTTTTATTCATGTTGATATTGAAAATAGGACCAAGCTTGAGGCTAAGTCTAAAAAATGTACCTTCATTGGATATGGAGTAGATGAATTTGGTTATCAATTATGGGATTATGAAAATCATAAAATCATTAGGAGTAGAGATGTTATATTCAATGAGGTCATGTATAATGATCATCTGTAGGAAAAGAAGCATGAACATGCCAAAAAAGAATATGTGGTGCAGGATGAGATTCTAGAAAATAAAATGCCAGTGGTACCTGATGCTTAGCAATAACAAGTTATCCCACAGACTCCTACAAGTGTTAGACATTCTACAAGGATAACTAGACCTCTAGAAAGATTTTCTCCATCATTATATTCTATATTATTAACTGGTTCTGGTGAACCTGAAAGTTATGAAGCAATGCAGGTAGATACCAAAAAGCAGTGGGAGCTAGTCATGAAAGAGGAAATGGATTCCTTGCTATAGAATCAGACTTGGGACTTAGTCCACTTGCCTGTAGGTAAAAGAGCATTGCCAAATAAATGGGTTTACATGTTGAAGAAAGAAGATGGAGGCAAGAAAAGATATAAGGCTAGACTTGTGTTAAAAGGTTTTGCATAGAAAAAGGTATAGATTTTGATGAAATATTTTCTCCAGTTGTAAAGATGACTTCTATTAGAACTATTCTAAGTCTTGTGGCTGCAAAAGACTTTCATCTTGAACAACTAGATGTGAAAACAACATTTCTCCATGGGGATTTGGAAGAGAAAATTTACATGCAGCAACCACAAGGATATGAGGTCAAGGGTAAGGAGGAATTTGTGTGCAGGTTAAAGAAGAGTTTGTATGGCCTAAAGAAAGCACCTCGACAATGGTATTTAAAATTTGATAGTTTTATGGCTGAATAAGACTACAAAAGATGTCATTCTGATTATTGTGTTTATTTTAAGAAATTGGGTAATGGAAGCTATATTATCCTGTTGCTTTATGTTGATGACATGCTTGTTGCTGAGTCTAACATGCAGCATATTAATGAACTTAAGTAGAAATTAGCAAATTCATTTGCTATGAAGGATTTGGATGCATCAAAACAAATCCTTGGTATGAGGATCACACGATACAAGACAAATAAGAAATTATTTGTCTCAAAGTGAGTATGTAGAGAAGGTGTTGAAAAGGTTTAACATGCAGAATGCAAAAGCAGTTAGTACACCTTTACCTAGTCATTTTAAGTTGACTAAGGAGATGTGTCCAAAGACACAAGAGGAGGAAGAAAAAATTTATAAGATACCATATGCATCAGTAGTTGGCAGGTTGATGTATGCAATGGTATGCACAAGGCTAGATATTGCACATGCAGTGGGAGTTGTGAGCAGGTATATGAGAAATTCAGGAATGGAACATTGGAATGCTATAAAATGGATTCTCTGATATTTGAGAGGTACTACTTCAAAGAAACTATGTTTTGGAGGAACAAATTCTACTCTAAAAGGATATTTTGACTCTAATCTAGTGGGTGATATTGATAGTAGGAGTACTATAGGGTATGTTTTTAGTATAGGAGGTACTGCAGTTAGTTGGATTTCAAGACTACAAAAGGTTGTTGTGCTTTCAACCACTAAAGATGAGTATGTTGCTGCTACGGAAGCTAGCAAGGAGATGATTTGGTTACAATATTTTCTAGAGGAATTGGAGCAATGACAAGAAGATAGCCCTTTGTACACTGATAGATAGAGTGCCATTCATCTTGCTAAGAATTCAACTTTGAATTCAAAAACTAAGCGCATACAGCTCAGATACCACTTCATCCGGTTAGTTTTGGAGGATGGCCAGTTGAAGCTAAAGAAAATTCACACAAGTCAGAATCTTGCAGATATGTTCACAAAGGCAGTTACACGGGAGAAAATGATTTCCTCATCAGTTTCCATTGGCCTTCACAACTAATAATGGTGGATATAAGAAACCGGCCAGCCTGTAATCTAGTGGGAGTTGCAAGCGCAACGGTGTCGTCTAGGATCAGTCTCCAAGTGGGAGATTGTTGGTATGAGGTGACTGATCATGCAAGTATTGTACGCTAGTTATGTATCCTTGTCAGGGTTTGGGGCTGGGTTGGGCCCTGAGTGGAGGTTTGGGGGCAACATCCCTCAAGAAGCAGGGGTTTAGGGGTACAAGCCCTAAATTTTTTCCCTCTTTTTTGCACAATCGGAGTTGGTTGTTAATTTTTGTTAACTGATAAAAGAAAAATGACATTGCAAAACCCTAATTCTAGAAGCTTCCAAAAAGCTTGTTATAAGTGGCTCAGATGTATGTTACGACGATGTAATTGACGAGATTGTAATCTATTTTGTACTGGATAATAAAATCATTGGATGGCTGAGTTTCTATGGAGGAAGCCCATATTGGGTGAACCACATTAAATTTCTGTGTTGATCTCTTTTGTGTTATTCCTCATTATTATATTTGGGTTATTTAATTTGCATATAATTGTTAGTGTTTATTGCTTTGATCTTCCTAAACCCTAATAGTATCTTCTTCTTCAACATTTTCAAGATCATTAGGTTGATTCATCGGAACAATAGGAGGTTGATAATGAATGAGGAATGTCCAAGCATTAAAAAAATCCTCAACTCTCTCTTTTAAATCTTTACCAATCTGCCTAGAGTGAGCATGAAGAGAAAAATCCATCAACTCACTACTACTATTTTGTAGACTTTAAACCAAAGCATTGAAGACACATTTAACAGATGAGTTTTTCTTAACGTCTTGGCAAAGAAAAAGACCTCAAATATAAGTAGAACCCACATGAAAATCATAAGTTGCAATGGTTGTATGAAACTTTTCTTCAGAAACTAAGAAATCATGCACATAATTAGTTGCAATAACTTTTACCAGATCCACATGCTGAAAAACATCCATCACATTTGATAAAAGATGGGAAGCTAGGTGAGAAGAAAAATAAACCCAAGAATCAAGAAAAAAAGCCTTTACCATAGACCTCAATCAATAATTCTTCAACCTCATCATCATGAAGCTTAAAGGGCCCCTCCAAAAGTGCAACATCTATTTCCCCATGAATCAGTTGCTCCCAATTATGCACTAGCAGGAAGAGTTGAGAATTTCATGGAAAGCTTACCATTTTTGTAGAGACACTCAACTTAAAATTGAATAGAGGAGGAAAGCCAAAAAGTCCATTTGAAGGGAGGTAAATACAATATCCACATGGAGAAGGATAATTAAGCTTGTCCTTCTCCACAGAAAACAAAATAATTCCCATTATAGGAGATCAAAATCCAAGATCACTTTGCATTCCATTCATATTAAGAAATAACAGCTCAGATATGTGTCTTAACAATTGCTTCGGTGATGCTGCCCAAGCCAAAAAACTCCACATAGCCAACCAAGGATAAGTAACATGTCAAGCAAGACAACATAGAATGTTAATAAAAAACTATTTCTTTCCCAAGAGAGAAATATTAACTTTTTAGTTCCTTTTTCAGCGATACGAAGATATAATGATTGTTGATCAACTCCAAAGACCCTTGAGGTAAAAGACATGGTAAATTAGCTAGCAGATCCATTGATTTGTTACTCTCTATTAAAGTATGGAGGTAAATATACTCTTCAAATTCTTTAATGAGATCCCAAGCTTCTTCAAGAATATAATTAGTTTTCCAATGACACATGGCTTTCCTTTGAAAAGCATGAATAATAATATATGAATCTCCCTCAAGCACTATTTTTTTAATACCCATATTCTTAGCTATTTCTAACCCTAGTAGAAGTGCTTGAGCTTCTACCTCATTATTAGTCCCATCCATAACTTTGACTACTTTAGCACACAAGAAATTCCCCAAATGATCGCTGACCACACAACCAATACCTTATCTGCCTGGATTACCCTTCAAGGCACCATCAAAGTTGACTTTCATCCAGTTGAAGGGAGGAGGGAACTAATGAATAGAGCTACGATCCTTCTCATTTGAAAGAACCTTTTTCACCAAGCAGCTAGGAGAAATAACCTTAATCATTTTCCATTTTTTTATAATCATGTCATCCCAAGAAGAAAAGGAAGAGGTCGCATATTTTTCATGACCTGGACCATAATTAATTCTGAAATAGAAGCTTCAATTTTGAAGAGAATCTCTTCAACTTGCAAAACTTGTTTTCTAAAAAAATCCTTCTATTATGTTCCAACCAAATGTTCCAAATGAGAATTGAAGGAACAACATCCCAAATGCTAGAAAACATAGAATCTTTGTATAAATAAGGCCACCCCTGAAACATACTTACAAGAGAATTTGGAATGGGAGAAAACCACTTCAATTTTTAAAGAAGCCAAACCCAACACTTTGGAGCAAAAGGACATAACAATAACAAATGATTGACAGATTCATCCTCTTTGCCACACATAATGCACTTGAAAGGAGGTCAAAAACCTATTCTTACCAATCTGTCACTAGTAAGAGTCTTATTTTTAAGAGCCAACCACGAGAAAGCTCTAGCTTTAGGGAGACAAGATTTTCCCAAACATAAATGTGAAGGCCAAAAATCCACCTTTGAGCTAGGAGTAGTCAAGGAAATGTATCCCTGCTTAGCCAAATAAGAACCTAATTTTGAAGGATACCAAAATAACTAATCATCTTTAAAACAGAAGAAGACTTTACTCTGACTAAGGATATCTTTAAGAAGCTCTTTCAGATCATGAGGGAAATTCAAATTAGAAAAGTCTTTCCACAATACAGAATTATTGAAGACATCTTTATTTCTAACAAAATAGTCCTTCACTTTAGTGCCCCACACTTGAGATAAGACTTGTTTGGCTTCATTCAAACCTTGAAATGAGTTTAAGTTTTTATAACCATTCCAAGAATCTTCCCAAAACAGAGCCCACTCACCATTATGTATGGTCCAAGATAGATGGGGAAGAATTACCTCCTTGCTTTGAACAATAAAATTCCAAATCCTAGAGCCACGGGGAGGATTAGAAACAGTAAAGATTCTCTCAAGATCTTTAGAGTCAAGATATTTGGATTGCATAATTTTACACCACTTTAGATGTGGTTTTGCAAAAATTTGGCAAGCAAGCTTTGCCCCTAGAGCTAGATTATGAGCTTCAATATTAAGGATCTCTGCACCCCCTTCATCTTTTGAAGAACAAACTTTTTCCCAAGAAATCAAAGAAAAGGGTTTCTTTCTCATCTTATTCAAGTTTCCTTTCCATAAAAAAATCCTAAGAGATTTTTGAAGATCTGCAATAATCTCTTTTGGCATATTCAGAACAGACATTGTATAAATAGGAATAGCTGAAAGGACAACTTTAATCATGACAAGTTTTCCAGAAAAAAGTCAACCATCTACTTTTCAAAGTGGAGATTTTGTTTCTAACAAAATCTAAGACTTTCATCCAAAAATCATTTTTTTTAGCACCAATGAACAAAGGGATTCCTAGGTGTTGGGAAGGAAGAGTACCCAATTTCAAACCTAAGAAATGGCAAATTTTTTATTGAGAAGACAAATCAGTAAAGTAGACAAAAATTTGAGATTCATGTGGATTAATTTGTTGACCTGAGATAGAACAATAAAAATCCAACACTCATTTGATAACTTTATCTTCTCTCAAAGAGGCTCGACCAAAAAGAAGAGTGCCATCTACAAAAATTGAATGGGAGACCAGAAACTAAAAATGTGAACTCTTAATCCCAATCCACTTATTCTAAAGCACTGCAATTCAAATTCTTCTACTCAAGACCTTTGCCATGATAATGAAGAGAAAAGGAGAAATTAGGTCACTTTTCTGAATACCCTGAGAGGACTTAAGAAAACCACAAGTTTTCCCATTAAGGATAATAGAGAAGCTAGGCCTAGAAATGCAAGATTGAATCCATTTACACAACAAATTAGAAAAGCCAAATCTTTTAAGGACCTAGAAGGAAAGACCAATTAATGCTATCGTAAACTATCAACATGTCCAATTTAATCATCATAGCTTTTATTTTCTGGTCATGTATGGTGTGAAGAATTTCATGGGTGTAAATGGAACCTTCAAAAGTTTCTTTTCCTGGAACAAAACCACCTTGCTCTTCAGAAATAATATTGGGAATAATGGAAGTAAGTCTCAAAGTAATAGGCTTAGTAATAGTCTTGTATAAAGTATTACATAATGAAATAAGTCTAAAATTAGAAAAGGACATTGGATTCCTTTTCTTGGGAATGAGAGCTAAGAAAGAATTATTTATCTCTTTTAAAATAATCTTAGTCCTTCTTACCTGTTCAACAACTAACCAAACATCCTTACCTAGGAAGTCCCAAGATTCATGAAAGAACAAAGTCATAAATCCATCAGGACCTGGGGCTTTGTTAGGGGCCATAGAAAAGACCACATGCCTTATCTCATCTTGAGAAAGAGGTTTAAGAAGCAAGCTATTATCTTCTTCCAAAACCAAGTGAGGAATGTTATCAAGAATATCATCACCTAAAACATCTTGAGAATAGAATATCATCATCAAAAGTATTAATTCTAAGAATAGAATTCTTGTAACTCCTAATCTTAGCAGAAGCATGAAAAAATTTAGTGTTTCTATCTCCATCTTTAAGCAAAAGCTCACGGGAGCATTGTATCCAATATATTTTTTTCCCTAGAAAGAAGTTCCTGAAGTTGATTTTTCAAGGAAGATTCTCTTTCAAAACTTTGCTTGTTCATACCAAAGGCAAATTATCTTCTCATTTAGAATTTGTAATTCTTCTTGTATTCTATCTTTTTCCTCAAAACTATTTTTAAAATGCAAGGAATTCCACATTCTGATCTAATTTTTCAAGAACTGTAATTTCTTACAAAACTAATACATTATGGAGCCCACTATGAAAGAGGCATTCTTCCAAGTCTTCTCTACAAAAGGCAAAAAATTTACATCTCTAAACCACATCGATTCAAATTTAAAGGGAGCTTTAAAGGAAGAAGGGGATCTTTTGTCAAAGCAAAAATCCATAGGATAATGATTAGACCTAGAAAAAAGCACAATAGAGGAGACCATAGAATTTGAATTTAAAAAAATTTGGGAGACAACAAAAATATGTCAAGTCTTTTAGTAATCAAAAGGAAGTCTTTCCTACGATTGGACCAAGTAAAAGTCCCATTTTTAGGTGGGTAGTCAACTAATTGATTATCAAAAACAAAGTTCTCAAAGTCCTCCATAGTCTTAAATGGAGGTATAATGCCACTAGTTTTCTCTTCAAGAGACAAAAGAGCATTAAAGTCTCTCACCACAATGAGGAAATCATCTTTAATAGAGGCAAAAATTGAAGATAAACTTCTCCACAAAACATGTTTTTCTATAGTAGACTTTGGGCCATAAACATTACACACACATAAAGTAAAATTTGACTGAATACAATGAACTTGGAAAAGAATCCAATTGGCTTGAGAAGATACAAGAGATAACAAGACATTTTTTCATTCCAAAGCACAACCAAACTCCGCAAAGCCCTAGAAGACTCCACCAAAGAAAACTTCCATTTAGTCCATTTGGAGAAGACTTGGGTACCAAAAGTAGAAGAGAGTTTCATCTCCTACAAAAGGATAATGTGTGATAAGATAGAATCAACTCGACTCTTGATTAAGTGTCTTTTGTTAGGGGCATTGATGCCCTTGACATTCCAAGATAAGATCTTCATTGCTCTCAAAGAGAGTGGCATGCTATCCTCGATCTTAAATGTCTATCCAAAGTACATTGAACGCCTGAGTATATTTCCTCCTGGGTTTTTTTAGTCTTTGATTTTCTGCTTCTTTTTTCTTGATGAGTATTTTCACCCAATTTTAAGGAGAACTCAAATTGAGAAATAGCTCACTGCTCCCAAAAGTCAAAAGCCTCCTCCTCATGGAGCACCTCATTAACAATATTTTCCATTAATTCAATTCCAACCTTAACCATGATATCATTAACCATTAACAGGATATAATTATCTTTAAGAATGTTCTTATTCAAAGCCAAAGGAAAGGCAAGAACTACCTTATTTTTAGGGAAGGAGTCTAGGACCACATCTAAAGATGGTTCATCTACAGATACATCCTGAGGCATAGTAGCTTTACATAAAAAATGATCTTCTTCAAACAGGTCTACTGAGTTATTAACTGGAGATTCATTTGAAACCTGTTCAATATACAAGGGTTCTGAAATAGAAGAAGGATCCTTGACAATAAATTCCACTTGGGCTAAAAATAATTTTCCATTACCCACTACATCACAATCTAATAATTTAAGTTCCTCCAAATCATCCGAGCAATCCATAGGTAAAGCAGAAATATCAATAGGTATTTTCATAGGAGGAGAAACCTCGAGAGAAGGAGTTTCCCGATCCTCACAAACCAACAAATCCTCTTTAGCAGAAGATTCTGGACAAGATTTAGTAATGTGACCAAAGTGGGAGCAAGTGGAACAAAAGGGTTCTAATTCTTCAAAAAAAACCTCTTGTACCCAAACTGAGATTTCAACACAAAATCTAACTTTTGTGGAAGAGGTAAAGAGTAATCCATCAACATAGAGACCCAAACCAATTTTTTTGTGTTAGAAAAAGATTCCCTATCATGCTTTGAAAGAGAGCCCATCTTATCAACCATTAACTCAATGATTTTAAAGTCTCTATACTCTAGTGAGAGACCATTAAAATGAGCCCAGAAAGGGAAAATATTCATATGGTCTGAAGAAGAATCAAAGTTAGGGATCCATCTTTGAGGCACAAGCCTATCCCCAGGCAAAACCAAGCCTTAAAATCTATAACAGAATCCCTAGTTTTCTTAGAAGTATAAATAGCCATAAAAAACCTGCTTGATTTGTTAAGAAAGAACATGTGCTCTAAATTAAATCAGTTTTCCTTTGCCCAGGAAACCAAATCACTTTTCTCTATTTTAGAACTTGATAACTTACCTAATAGAGATTTATCTTGAAGATCTTGAATATGCGGAGAGATGAGATCATCTAGAATTGCTACCTGTAGATTTTTTGTTACCGAAGGAGTAGCAGGAGAGTCTGAAGAAGGTCTAGCTTTTGAAATCCAAACCTTATGCAAAACCCTAGAATCAAAACCCCTCTTTTTTAGAAACCTCTCTGAAGCAAAGCCTCTATTGTGAGGTTTTCTCCCAAACTGCCTATCTTTTGTTTTTTCCTTATGTGACCTTCAATTTTTCCATGAATGATTCCATCAGTTATAAAAGAACTTCAAGATCTGCAACCAACAAGAGCTTTAGAGTGTGGAGTGCCTCTGACTGCTTCTCGAAAAAGGATTTCCTACGATCGGAGTGGTGATTGAGACCACCCCATTTTTATCACATCTGCATACAGTTTTCCAACATGGAAATCTACATCAACCCTACTAAAAGTTCTTTTACCTTCAAATGAATTGCCACCATGGAAACCTACACCATTTCTAAGAAAACGATCGTTTGAGAGGCGCCGCTCCATTTTCTCCATGCATCAAGCACATTTATGATTAGATTGGAATATTGTTACCTATTACATATTCCCTGTACATTTTAATTAAATAAATTAATCTATTTATTTAATTAAATCTAATATCCTATTTCCTCCAAAATAAATAAAATTTAATATTTTATTTATATTATCCATTTGCACATGAAATTAAATAATTTATTTATTTAATTTCTTATTTATCCTATACACCATAATTTCGTCTCATCATCCACCATTTTCTCTCATTACCATGATTCTCTCTCATAATTCCATCAATTTCTCTCAATCTATTCAGATGAAAAATTAATCAACCCAGTCAACTAGCCAATCAATACTATCAATATCCATGATTCATGAGAAGGAAAGGACACTTATCACTCTCCCATTCCTTCAAATCCTCTCAACTATTCTCATCCATTGATCTTTTTATTCATCCTCAACCGTTGATCATGATTTCAAAAAATATATAAATAAAGCCTTCTCCAAGCCAAAATCATCCACATTCATTAATTCAAACTTATGTTGCTAAATAATTCATCCATTCATTGTTTTATCAAGGTTATACTAAAATAAATTGAACAATCCACATAGAATGAAAGAGAGCAAATTCAAAGGGAGTTTTGGGTGAAATTCCCTCTTTCGCTCTATCAATGTAGATAATTTATATTTGGGTGAAGGTAATTGTGCTTATTGTGCTTATCTTTATTCGTTATCAATTTGTGACTTTTTCCCTTCCACATTCTAGCACACCCGGTGGGACCCACATCCTTGTAACTAACATTTTTGTGTAATATTTCCATGTTTTGCATAATACAAATTTCATAAATGCATGTGATTGTCATTCAGTGCTTTTGATCAATATTTTGGTACTTCTATTCAGTCTTTTGGTGCTTCTACATCATCAATTGACTCTTTTATTTTCCAAGTTGATGCACTTGCACCATGAAATGTCACTTCCGTAACGTGAATTGGCTCCATCTAATTATTTAAGATTGGATTGGAATATTGTTTAATTGCATGAATGATAGCTAACATTTCTTTCTCATATGTGGACCTTACCAATTTTTTTCCTTTGAGTTTTCAACTCTCAAAAGCTAATGGATGCACTTCTTGCATCAATACTACCCCAATACCATGTCTAGAAGCATCACATTCTATCATAAATGTATTAGAAAAGTCTAGGGTAGCTAGAACATGAGTGGAAGTAAGATATTCTCTTAGTTGTTGAAATGCTTGGGTGGCTAGCTCTAACCATAAAAAAGAATCATTCTTCAATAATGTTGGTAATGTTAATTTAAGACAGACAACTGAGAGGGGGGCTGAATCAGTTGTCCCAAAACTTTCTTTTCTTTAAACACTTAAATCCTTCTTGTAATTCAACAACATAATAATAAATCAATTATGGAAGCACAATGCAGTAATTCATGAGAAGAAACACATTAACACATATGACACCAAGATTTTAACGTGGAAAACCTGGTTAAGGGAAAAACCACGGAGTGACTAACCCAAGATTGTATTCTCTGTTAAAAGAATAAGAAGAATAAATGGCACATGCCAATTAGGACTCACTACCCGAGTGCACTGCTCACAAGAGGCCCACTGCCTACAGGAGACACATTGTCTACAAAATAATAAATATTACATACTTGAACTGAAGATTAGCATCTTCACCATGCTTGAGTCAGTTCCATTTAAGCCCAATACTTTTTCTCTGCTTTTTGCTCTTCTCCTCTCTACCACTTCCTCATCTCCGTGGATACTTTGAAATGACGTCACAACTCTTCTTTATACAAGACATTGACTTTGGGATAATCATCAAAGTCGGCATAATACATACTTTATTTTATTACAGAGCAAATACACAAATACAACTTGTCTTATTACAAAAGACTTAATGCAAATCACCACACAGTCGACCACACATATCTGGGACTTCAATCTTCTTTGAGGAACACGCCATACTTCACAGAATATCTTCAAGATCATCCACAAGATGTGCAAACCATCCGATCGCCCATGATTAGGAAGAACATCATCACCTAGAAGTAAATCTTCAATTATGAGCCCAATCTGCAATGCGAACCACCACTACGAACTGGACACAATCTAGAGGCCCCCACAAGCTTGCCTAAATCACCAAGAACATCTACACCACTTCTGTCTACTGAAATCATTGTCATCTTCATCTAGAACCTCAAGAACACATTCTGTCATCACTGTCACATTAGAATAAATGCTTGTGGACCTCCAGACCATGAACCAATTGAGTTGTCAATTCACATTGGCTTCCTAAACACTCCACCAAATCTGTAGAACATGATATTGCATTTCTGGATCTTACTGGACCTATTTGTGTCACTCTGTCACCTCTGAACACCTACCAGAACCAGTTTCATTCAAGTGGCCATAACTTGTTCAAATTTTCATGTAGACCTCTCAAACCTTGACTGGATCATCTTTAGACACATATCTACAAACCCTTTGATGCACATTATCTGATCTTCATCTTAGTTGGGATCTTTTCTTCAAAGAGCTTCACTATCTTTACTATTCTTCTCTGTTTCTTGATAGGACTAATTTTCTCAATATCCTCAGCACACAGCTCATCTAATCTTTGACATCAATGCAACAGGAGTATGTTGACATCAATGACAACACCGGTTAGGCCCATACTTGCAACAATCTCCCCCTTTGTCATTGATGGCAACATATGATGTGAAAAATTGTTTTAACCATCAAGACAAGAACTTTTCCTCACTGACCGACATAGCTCCCCCTATCAACAACAACTATTTACATGTCTTCTCTTCCTTTACTACTTCCCCTTTGATCAGCAACCACTTTTGTTTTTACATGTCTTCTCTCCCCTGTTGACATCAATGGCAAAGGGCACATGCATTAATCAGAATCATACAGACTACTCCCCCTGAGTAGCAGCTTCCTATCATCAATCTGGATCACAAGATATGATTGTGAGATCTACTGGACTGATGCACATCAGTGCACCTTAATTAAGAACTAGAGGGGTAATAACCCCTAACTTCTCCCTGAGATACTCAAAAGAGTCCTTAGGTAGAGGTTTAGTAAAGATGTCTGCAATTTGATCCTTAGAGGGCACAAACTCCAATCTGACTTCATTCTTGTTCACTTGCTCTCTCAAAAAGTGAAACTTGATGGATATATGTTTTGTCTTTGAATGCAACACTAGATTTTTTGAAATGTTTATTGCACTTGAGTTATCATAGAAGATTGTGGTAGGTTCCTCATACAACACTCTGATGTCTCTTAGCATTTGCTTCATCCACAATACTTGAGTGCAACTACTTGCTGCTGCAATATATTCTGCTTCTGCAGTGGATAGAGATTTTGCCTCTTGTTTCTTGCTCAGCCAAGAAACCAATCTTCTCCCCAAAAAGAATGCACAACCACTGGTACTCTTCCGGTCATCCACATCTCCTGCCCAATCCGCATCTATATATGCATGAAGAGAGAAATCATGATCCCTAGGATACCATAAACCATACTCAATTGTTCCTTTTAGATATTTGAGAATCCTTTTGATTGCCATGACATGAGATTCTCTAGGATCAGCTTGGAATCTAGCAACAAGACCAACAACATTCATAATGTTAGATCTAGTTTGAGTAAGATACAATAGTCCTCCAATCATTGACTTGTACTTTTTCTGATCAGCCTTAGGCGAGTCATCATCTTTTCTCAGTTTACATCTGGTTGCCATGGGAGTATTCATTGGTTTTGAGTCTTCCATCCCAAATTTCTTCAACAATTCTTTCACATACTTGGTCTGAGAAATGAAGATTCCTTTCTCTGTTTGAGTGATTTGTAGACCCAAGAAGAAATTTATTTCCCCAAACATAGACATCTCAAATTCACTTTTCATTTGATTTGTAAAAGTCTTGCACATACTATCTCTTCCTCCAAAGATGATATCTTCAACAAACACTTCAATAATTAAGATATTTTCATGATCAATTTTGAAGTACAAGTTACTGTCAGCAGTTCCTTTGTTGAAACCAATCTTCAAAAGATATTTATCCAGTCTTTCATACCAGGCTCTTGGGGCTTGTTTGAGTTCATACAAAGCTTTCTTCAACTTGCAGACCATATCACCCTGATCAAATAATTGAAATCCATCCGGTTGCTCAATGTATACGTCTTCTTCCAAGTCACCATTCAGGAAGGCAGACTTAACATCCATCTGATAGTCTTTGAAATCCTTGAAGACAACAAAGACAAGAAATAATCTAACTGCTTTAATTCTTGCCACCGGAGAAAAAGTTTCTTCAAAATCAACTCCTTGAACTTGAGAATAACCCTTGCAGATAATCTAGCTTTGTTTCTGACTACTTCACCATCTTCATTTAGTTTATTTTGGAAGACCCATTTGGTTCTAATCACATTTTTGTTTCTAGGTCTGGGAACAAGATCCCAAGTGTGATTTTTCCTCAATCTGCATCAACTCTTCCTCCATTGCTTTAGTCCATCTTTCATCATTGCATGCCTCACTTACTATTTTTGGTTTAATCTTTGAGATCAGACAATACTTTTCTAAGTCTTGAGCAATCTTTCTTCTTGTTTGAACACATTTGCTTTTATCACCTATGATCTGGTCTTCAGAATGATTCAGTCTTACACACTTGGGAGTTTTGGGAACTTCTTGCACTTCTATTTCTTGGATAGGTTCATTCAAACTTATCTCTTCTTCCTGTATTTCAGGATTCTCCGGATCAATCAGGTTCTAAATTTTAGAAGGGGCTTGAACCAAAATATCATTCTGATCATCTTCTTCATATTTATAAAACCTTGAGGGTTTTTCAATTTCTTCATCAACCTTCACATTTGTACTTTCTACAATCTTTCTCAATCTCTTGTTATAACACCAGTATGCTTTGCTTTGAGTAGAATAACCCAAGAATATTCCTTCATCACTTCTAGCATCAACTTTACCAAGGTCTTCATCTCTTTTAATGTAACATTTGCTACCAAAGACTTTGAAATACTTCACAGTAGGAGTGATGCCAAACCAGAGTTCATAAGGAGTCTTACAAGTATTGCTTCTGATTTGTACTCGATTAAGAGTATAGACAACAGTGCTTATAGCTTCTCTCTAGTAGATCTTAGGAACATTTGCTTCCATCATCATGGTTCTAGATGCTTCCTGGATGGTCCAGTTCTTTCTCTCCACTACTCCATTCTGTTGTGGAGTCCTTGAAGAAGATAATTGTCTATTTATCCCATGTTTCTCACAGAATTTTGTGAACTCTCCAGATGTGAATTCTCCACCTCTATCAGACCTAAGACACTTTATGTTTAATCTAGTTTCATTTTCTACCATAGCCTTGAATATTTTAAATTTCTCAAGAGCTTCAGATTTCTCTTTTAGGAAAGTCACCCACATCATCTGGGAATTATCATCAATTAGTAACCTGAAATATCTATCACTTTGTAAACTCCTAATTTTTGCTGGTCCACATAGATTAGTATGTACTAAGTCCAACAATCCGGTAGAAAATTGTTCCTTGTTTTTAAATGTGACTCTACTCTGCTTACCCAACTGACATTCTTTGCATAAACTATTAGTAGGTTTCATCAATCTTGGAAGATCTCTTACAACCTGAGTGTTTCTTATTTTGATGATATTATCAAAATTCACATGACACATTCTCCTATGCCACAACCAACTCTGCTCAATTTGAAAAAATAAACAACTTTTTCCAGTACCAACTAAGTGGAAGATGTTACCTTTTGTTTGGGCACCAGATGCAACCTCTGTTCCATAACTTTCAAAGATCTTACATTTTTTCATTTTTGAATCAGAGATCATAGCCTTTGTCCACTAGCTGACCAACACTGAGAAGATTGTGCTTCAGACCTTCAACATACAGTACATCAATGGTTTTGTTCTTTCCATCAAAAGAAATAGTTCCTCTACCTCTAATTCTGCCAGCAGAATTATCACCAAATTTTACAACTCCTTCATATCTTTCCAAATCTATGAACTTATTTTTGTCACTAGTCATATGGTGGGAGAATCCATTGTCAATGACCTAATCATTCTCTTCTTCAACTTGGGCAGCCAGAGCTCTTTCTATCATTTAATGATTGACAGATTCAGAGGGCGTTGGATCTTCTTCCTTGATGGCAATAAACACCCAGTCACTTCCAGATTTGTTTCCTATCTCTGATTCATCATCTGTTACTCCTTCATCATCATCATCTTCATGAACATAGTAACATTTCTTTTGAAATCTTGATCTTCTTGGATTTGTCCTTGAAAATCTTTCCGAACACCTTGAGGCAAAATGACCAATCTTGTTGCAGTTGAAACATTTGAAGGGCAATTTTCCTTCATGCTTACCAGATCCTCTTGGCAGTATTTTTACAATAAGGGCTTCAAGTTGAGCAGCTTTTGCTTCATCTTCTTCTAGGTATTTTCTTGCTTTTTCATACCATGATAGTTTCTTTGAGGAGTTCTCTCTTGAATCATACCTTTGTTTACCTTTTACAGAGACACTAGCTTTGAATGCAGATTCAGTCTTAGGGGGTACATCTCCAAACTTAGCCAATTCAAATGCAGCTAATTTTCCAACCAATTGATCTCTTGTGATATTTGATAAGGATCTAAATTCTTCAATAGTAGCAACCTTGTGTTTGTAAGCAGGAGGTAGGGATCTGAGAACTTTGGCAACAATTTCATCTTCATCCAAGATTCCACGTGCACACCTAATGCCACAAACAATCTCATTTAATGTAGTGATATTCTCATCTTCATTCATCTTCAGGTTTTCAAATTTTCCTTTTAGACTCTGTAGCTTGGTACACTTAACATATTTGTCTCCTTCATGCAGAAGTTCCTATTTTTCCCAAATCTCATATGCAACTTTTAAATCTATAACATTTGTCAGTTCTGAATCAGATAAGGCACTTAGTAAAGCTTTTTTAGCCAGAAGATTGTCTTCAACATCTTTGATTTCATTTATAGTTGTCGGGCCATTCTTTGGAGGAACATACTTCTTTGAAGTTATGGTCTAATATTGCATTCCCATACATTGCAAGTGACATTCCATGTGGCTTTTCCAAAGAGTGTAATTAGTTCCATCAAACCTTGGACTATCCTTCTTATAGGAAGACATCCTGGATCTCCTCAAGCGGTCAAGCTCTTTTAGAGGAACTTAGCTCTAATACCAATTATTGATTTAAGATAGACAACTAAGAGGGGGGGTGAATCAGTTGTCCCAAAACTTTCTTTTCTTTAAACACTTAAATCCTTCTTGTAATTCAACAACATAATAATAAATCAATCATGGAAGCACCATGCAATAATTCAAGAGCAAAAACACATTAAAACATATGACACCAAGATTTTAATGTGAAAAACCTGGTTAAGGGAAAAACTATGGGGTGACTAACCCAAGATTGTATTCTTTATTAAAACAATAAGAAGAACAAATGGCACATGCTGATTACAACTCATTGCCTGGGCACACTGCTCACAAGAGGCCCACTGCCTACAGGAGACACATTGTCTACAGAATAATAAATAATACATACTTGAACTGAAGATTAGCATTTTCACCATGCTTGAGTCAGTTCCATTTAAGCCCAATACTTCTGCTCTACTTTTTGCTCTTCTCCTCTCTACCACTTCCTCATCTCCACGAATACTTTGAAATGACTTCACAACTCTTATTTATAAAAGACATCGACTTTGGGATAATAATCAAAGTTGACACAATACATACTTTATTTTATTACAGAGCAAATACACAAATACAACTTGTCTTATTACAAAAGACTTCATGCGAATCACCACACAGTTGACCACACATATCTAGGACTTTAATCTTATTTGAGGAACACACCATACTTCATAGAACATCTGCAAGATCATCCACAAGATGTGCATGTTGGCAAGAGACACTATATGGATTCATGGTTATTGTCATTGATGGCAACACAGGTCATCCCACATATCCGCAAGTCATGGTGTGCCTCTACCGGAAGTCAGGATGAAGAACTGTTGTGGTCCGGTGAACAAGAACAGAGCATGTGGCAAGGTCCGACAGATTGGTCCGGACCTCTCAGAGGTAGTGTCTTGGTGCAGTGCGGATTTGGGGAAGTCAAGAGGACTACCTTGAGTAGTATATTCCAAGGATTTAGCCTCCGGTGATGGAAAAAGAAAAAGATACGAATAGCTGAGTACCGGATTCCTGAAAGACAATGAGAACAGAAGGAAGAACTGACTGACAGAGCATCAGAATCTTTTCCAGATATGTTACTGTTGATGGTAAAGGTTGTGAAGGCATGAATCATGTTTGGCCAACATGACTAATGATATCTACAAGTATATGCTTGATCCGCATTGCTTGGTGAGCAAAGATTCAGCCGACAGAACAGAGTTTGTAAGAAACTAGACTGTTCCGGATGCCGACTAGAAAAGTGATGAAATTACTTGTGCGGATATATATAGAGGATGGATTTAGTTGTGAAAAAATGTGCAAGTGTGAGAAAGTATGCGAATAAGTACAGAGCAGAGCAGAAGTAGTAAGAAAGATCCGGTATATGAAAAGATAGCAGAATAAAGAACAGAGGAAAGATGAAGTGCAGCAGATCAGTGTACTGAGCCTAACCGGAACTGAACCCCAGCATATGTAGGTGCTTCCAATCAGTTCAAGTATTATATAACATTCTTGTAGACAGTGTGTCTCCTTGTAGGCAGTGGGCCTCTTTGTGAGCAGTGTGCTCGGGCAGTGAGCCCTAATTGGCAAGTGCCATTTTTTTGTAACTCCTTATTTTTCTAACAGAATAATCTTTGGGTTAACCACCCCGTGGTTTTCTCCCTTAACCAGGTTTCCACGTCAAAAATACTGTGTCATGTGTTTCTCATTCCATGATAATGTTTGTTTGTTTAATTCAATGCTGCTTTGACAAATAAGAAAGTTTAAAAGAAGAAACAATTAGGATAACTGATTCACCCCCCCTCTCAGTTATCAACAGTGCAAACCATCCGGTCGCCCATGATTAGGAAGAACATCATCACCCAAATGTAAATCTTCAATTACGAGCTTAATCTTCAATGCAGACCACCACCATGAACTGGACACAATCTAGAGACCCCCACAAGCTTTCCTAAATCACCAAGAACATCCACACTGCTTCTATCGACTAAAATCATTCTCATCTTCATTTGAAACCTCAATAACACATTTTGTCATCATTGTCACATTGGAATAAATGCTTGTGAACCTCTAGACCACAAACCAATTGAGTTGTCGATTCACATTGGCTTCCTAAACACTCCACCAAATCCGCAGAACATGATATTGCATTTCCAAATCTTACTGGACCTATTTGTGTCACTCTGTCACCTCTGAACACCTACCAGAACTAGTTTCACTCAAGTGGCCATAACTTGTCCAAATCTTCATGCAGACCTCTTAAACCTTGACTGGATCATCTTTAGACACATATCTACAAACCCTTTGATGCACATTCTCTGATCTTCATCTTAGCTAGGATCTTTGCTTCAAAGAGCTTCACTGTCTTTATTGTTCTTCTCTATTTCTTGATAGGACTAATTTTCTCAATATCATCAGCACATAGCTCATCCAATCTTTGACATCAATGCAATAGGAGTATGTTGACATCAATGACAACACCGGTTAGGCCCATACTTGCAACAGTTAAGGGTGCTGATATATAAGCATAGTTACAAACAAATCTTCTATAGTATATGTTAGACCCAAAAATCCTCTCAAACCTTTGATGTTTTTAGGTTCTAGACACTCTTTTATTTATGTAATCTTCTAGGGTCCACCTTAACACCTTCACATCACACCACATGTCCTAAGTATTCCACTTCTTTCACCCCAAAGACATATTTGGATTTTTTGCATAGCATTGATTATCTTATAATACCTATAATTTAATTTCTCTACATGTTTCAAATATTCTTCCCATGTTTTACTATAGATGGGGATGTCATCAAAGAATATGAACACAAGTTTTTGAAGAAATGGGGGAACAATGAATTCATAAGGCTTTGAAAAATTGATGAGGCGTCAATGAGACCAAATGGCATCACTAGGAATTCATAATGACCCTCATGTGTTTTAAAGGTATTCTTATGTATATCCTCTTCCTTTATTCAAATTTGGTGATAACATGAATGCAAATCTAACTTAGTAAATAAAACTGCACCTCTCAATTCATCTAATAATTCATCAATAATAGGAATAGGAAACTTGTCTTTAAGAGCGAGCTTGTTGAACTCCCTATAATCTAGGCACATTCTCCATGACTCATCCTTGTTTTTAACCATAACCATTGGAGATGACTATGAACTTTTACTAGAGAAACAATTCCTAAATCCAACATTTCTTTGACTAATTTTTCAATATATGCTTTTTGTTCATATGGATATAAATAAGGTCTAATATTAGGAGGAATACTGCCTATTATTAATTCAATGGAATGATCATGGTCTCTAATTGGAGATAGACCCTTGGGTTCTTGAAAAACTTGTTGATGGTGTTAAATGATCTCTTTAAATTCTAGTGGATGTTGAGTTTTCACATCTTGTGCTTCTACAAAATCTAGTTGTGCCCTTATGCCATAAGAACATTTCTTAAGTAATTTTTCAATCATATGGGAGCTAATAATTTGACTTGGTGATAATTTTACTCCTATAAGTTTATAATATTGTCCATTTAGAGTAAAAGTCATGAATAATTCTTGAAAATTAAAGGACATTGTTTCCAACTGTTTAAGCCATTACACTCCTAAAACTACATCTACTCCTCCAATTGGGATAGAAAACATTTTTGAATCTAGATGATAATCTCCCATTAAGAGTTTTATATGATGGAATTTACCATGATGCAGGAGCATCCAGTGGTGTAAGGGCAATCTTACATCACCCAAAAAGAAGTTAATTCAAAATCATTGTAGTTGTTTTCATTTCCTTCCATAATTAGTGTTTTTGGTTCCATAATATCCAGAATAATGATGTAGGACTTTCAATTTTTCCAAAACTACTAAAAATAGCAATCTGCCTATTTTGGAAAGTGTACTTGCCATTTTAGGAAAGTTTGCATTTGGGCACAGATTGAAGCAAAAACTTGCAGAAAGTTACATAATGGAAATATAAGACCTTTGGTGAAGGAATCAAGCAAAGATCATTTGTGAGCTAAAAGATATTAAAGTTTTTGTTTTCTGAAAAGCCCCTAAAATTTTCTAAAACAAGATATGAGGCACTAAAACATCCCATAACATCCTAAAAAGTTGACAAAAATCTATTTACAAATTTCTAGAGTGATAGTTCACATCGTGAGCATTCTGGCGCTCAAAACGGTTTGTCAATCGGACACCTGGATCAAAAGTTATGCTTCCTAGAAGTTGACCTACTTTTGGAGGGAGTTGCAAATTTCAAAATTTAGCTGGAGGCTGCCAAAAAGTGCTATTTATGACTAGTTTGGGAACCTAGGGTAGTAGTAGAGTGAAGGGAGCAAGTGTGGAGTCAAGAATAGGTGGGAAAATAGAAACCCTAGCTGATTTGGGGTTACAGAAGGTAGAAGATTCCAGAGCTTGGTGAGGTGTAGCTATAGTGTGTTGCAGACTGTGGAGGATTGATTCCTTAGATTGTAATTGAGCTTCTATAATGTAATGAGTTGCCCAGATGAATAAAGAAATATTCTATTTTATGTATTATATTTTTGTTGTTGTGTGTTTTGTGATTTACCCCCTTTATCAAGTGGTATCAGAGCCAAGTTCCTAAGTGTGTGGATAGATTACCGACCATGAGGCAGTTTGCACCAGGACCTAAGGTTGTTGGTTTGCTACAGAGATCAAGATACCTCCACGAAGAAATTGTATTTGGAGGAATACTTTGATGGAATAGGGTTTTAGAGCCCTGCAAAGGCAAATTTATGCATTGAAAGAGGAGCTACAAAGAGGGTTTGACCTGAGAACAAGAGAAGAAAGTGAAGATGAAGCTAAGGAAGAGCTATCTAAGGAAGAACAAGAAGCTGTAAGAGATCCTGTAAAAGTTAGGTTGTTGAGGGCCATTTTGAAGATCAGAAAGAGGCCCAAGATTTAAGTTTCTACATATTCTATAGACTTGAATCTGGAATAGCTTATTGATTGGATCAATGACATGGAGGAGTATTTCAAGTATGAAGATGTGGAGGACCCAGATCAGGTCAAGTTTACAAAAATAAAGTTGAAAGGCCACACTAGTATTTGGTGGAAGGAGGTCCAATTAGAGAGGAACAGAAGAGGAAAAGGAAAGATCACCAGATGAGATTGGATGGTGGAGAAACTGAAAAAGCAGTTCATTCCTATGGACTATGAGATGGAGTTGTTGAAGAAGCTGCAAGGACTAAAACAAGGTAACAAGTCTGTCAAGGAGTATACAGAAGAGTTTTATAAGATTACTATCAGGACAGGCCATGCAGAGCCCAACAAGGAGAAGGTAGCTCGTTACATTAATGGGTCGAGGTCAAGTATTCAAGAGGAGATGAGCTTGGTCAGAATGACCACCATAGAAGATGCATACTAGTTTTCCCTAAAGGTAGAAGATAAGCTGAATAAAAGATTTGATAGCAAGAAAAGGGGAAGAGGTCAAGGCGGAAAGACTGGTGGAAGACCCTATGGGGGCTGAAATGAAGATGCAAAGAAAAGTGAAGAAGCTGGCACCAGTCGAAATCAAAGAGGAGATAATACCTACTGCCCTCGTGACCAGAACAATGGTGAGCAAAGAGGAAGAGGAAGAGGCAGACCTGGGCTGGAAGAGGAGGTTTTAGGGGAACATGTTTCCAATGTGGAGAAGAAAGGTATCGAGCATATGAGTGTCTGCAACATCAAGGAAGGACAAATAGAAGACCTGAAGGTAATGCACAAGTTGCACATGTAGATGAAGATGTGCAATCTAAGCATTCTGAAGATGCTGAAAGGGGAGAAACCCTAGTTGTCAGAAGAACTTTGCTGAATGAGGAGAAAGAACCCAATCAGAGGAAGAGTTTATTTTGTACAAGGTGCAAATGTGAAGGTAAGTGTTGTGACATTATTATTGATAGTGGAATTACTGACAATCTTGTTTTAAAAGAGATGGTTGACAAGTTGAAGTTGACAAGAAGAAAGCATCCACACCCATATCAGATTGCATGGTTGCAGAAGGACCACAAAGCTTTGGTCAATGAGCAGTGTTTAGTGAAGTTCAAGATTGGGGACTACCATGATGAGGTGCTGTGTGATATCATACCGATGGATGCATGTCATATGTTGTTGGAGAGGCTGTGGCAGTATGATAGGAGTGCTGTCCATGATGGTCATGCAAACACATATTCCCTAACAAAGGATGGAGTTTGCCATAAGTTGAAGCCCTTGAAGGAGGTGGAAGAAAAGGTATGTAGTACTGCTAGAATTTGCTTGGTAGATGGTAGAAATTTTTTGGAGGGTATGAAGCATGAATGTCATTGCTTTTCATTAATCCCTAAGATTAGTTAGGAGAAATGTGAAGATGTACCAGTAGAAATCTCAGTTATGTTGGAAGAATTTTAGGATATTATCTCTAATAATGTACTAGAAGGTTTACCACTAGTAAGGAAGATAAGTCATCAAATGGATTTGATACCAGGAGCCAGTTTGCCGAATAAGGCAACCCACAGAATGACCCCTATAGAGAATGGAGATCTGAACAGACAAGTTCAGGAGTTGTTGAGGAAGGGACTGATAAGGGAGAGCCTAAGTCCATGTGTGGTACCCACAGTACTAGCACTAAAGAAAGATGGAGATTGGAGAATGTGTATAGACTCTCGGCCATCAATAAGATCACAATCAAGTATAGATTTCTATTTCCCAGAATGGATAACATAATGGATTGTTTGAGTGGAGCCAAGTACTTCACAAAGATTGACCTGAAGAGTGGGTATCACTAGACCCATATCAGAGAAGGAGATGAGTGGAAGACAACCTTCATGTTAGATCTAGGGCATACAACTGAGAGGGGGGGTGAATCAGTTGTATAAAAACTTGCTTCTACTTGAAACACTTGATTCTTCTTTATTAGTTAACAGCATATCAATTAACCATTTATGAAAGCAGAAAGCATAAACACCAGAGTAGATAAACAACAACACATTAGACACCAAGATTTTTGACATGGAAAACTCGGTTAAGGAAAAAACCACGGGGTGATTAACCTAAGGATTATTCTCTGTTAGAAGAATAAGATAAAATGAATGGCACTTGCCAATTAGGGCTCACTGCCCGAGCACACTGCTCACAAGGAGGCACACTGCCTACAAAGAGACACACTATCTACAAGATCATAAGGATCACAACCTTGAACTAGAGAATGACATCTTCACCATGTCTGGATCAGTTCCATTTAAGCCCGAAACACTTCTACTCTGCCTTTCGCTCTTTTGTTATACCACACTCATCTTCCCCACACCACACACTTTGAAATGAACTCATAAACCTTTATTTATACAAGTCATCGTCTTAGGAACAATCATCTAAGTCGACAATCAACCATAAGAACATTCACAGGATGAATAACACATCCAGTCAGCCACCACAAGAACATTTGCAAGATGAACAACTCATCTGGTTGGCTAGTCTGAACAAGAACTTCATCCGGAAGAATATCTTCAATTCTGGGCTCTACCGCCAATGCGGATCAACAACACAACCTCAACACAATCCAAGAACCTTCAAAAGCCTGACTGAATGACCAGGTACATCCGCACTTCCTCTACTTACTAGAATCTCTTCTCTTCCTCATCCAGAACTTCAAGAACACAGTCTATCACCACTGTCATACTGCCAAAGGTGCTTCCAGACCTCCAAACCATATACCAATCAAGATGACACATTAAAAGGACCTCCCAAACACTCCTTCCAATCCGCAGAACAGGATAATGCACCTCCGGATCTCACCAGACCTTTTTGTAACACTCTGTCACTCCAGAGCATCTCCCGGAACCGGTTCCACTTGATCGATCACAACTTCTTCACATATTCATGCGGACCTCTGAAATCTTAACTGGATCATCTCAAGACTCATATCGACAAACCCTTTAATCCGCATCCTCTAAATCACAACCTATTGAGTACTTTTGCCTTCTCCTCATCACTGTTCTTCACTGTTCCAGATTGAGACTAATTTTCTCAATATCCTTAGCACATAGCTCATTCAATCCTTCTTGTCAAAGCAATATGAGTATGTTGACATCAATGACAACACTAGTTCACCTCATACTTGCAACACTTCAAGACAAAGGAAGGTTTGTATGAGTGGTTAGTCATGCCATTTGGGTTAACCAATGCACCGAGCACATTCATGCAGCTCATGAACTAGGTACTGAAGGGATTTTTGGGAAGTTTTGTTATTTTTTATTTTGATGATGTTTTGATTTTCAGTAAGACTTGGGATGAGCATTCGATGCATATCAGAAGAGTTGTAGAGAAGCTGAGGGAGGAGAAGTTGCTGATTAATCTAAAGAAATGTAGTTTTGCAAAGAAGGAGTTGGTGTACTTGGGATTTGTTGTCTCAGAGGAAGGTCTTAAGATTGACCCAGAAAAAGTAAAGACTATCATTGAATGGCCTACGCCAAGGAGTGCAATGGAGGTAAGATCTCTTCATGGTTTGGCAAGTTTTTTTAGAAAGTTTATCAGGAATTTTAGTAGCATTTGTGCACCCCTAACTAAGACAATGAGAGGGGATAGAAAAGAGTTTAGATGGACTAAAGGGGAAGACAAGAGCTTTGATACATTGAAGCAAAAAGTCGTAGAACAACCTGTTTTGGCACTTCTAGATTTCAATAAGTTATTTCAAGTAGATTGTGATGCTAGTGGTAGTGGTATAGGAGCTATTTTGAGTCAAGAAGGTAAACCCATTGCCTATGTATGTGAGAAGATTAATGATGCCAAGAAAAAGTGTTTTATTTGTGATCAGGAGTTTTATGCAATAGTTCAGGCTTTGAAGAAATGGAGATATTATTTGTTACCAAAGGAGTTTGTTGTATATATTGATCATCAGGCTTTACAGTATCTTAATAGCCAAGGAAAGTTGAATCAAAGGCAATTAAAATGGGTTGAGTTTTTGCAGAGTTATACCTTTGTTTTGAAGCACATGAGTGGAAAGTCCAACAGAGATGCAGATGCCTTGAGCAAAAGCCAAAATTTGTTGATAGAAATGAAGATAGAGGTTGTTGGGTTTGATGAGATCAAGAGTTTGTATCCAGAAGATCCAAATTTTGTAGAGGCTTGGAAAGCTTGTTTGGAACCTATGACTTTGGACATGACAAAATGGTTGGATTTCATTATCCAAGATGGCATGTTGTTTACAGGAAGCCAGTTGTGCATTCCAAGGACTTCCATGAGAGAGAACCTGATTAAGGAGAAGCATAGTGGGGGATTGGCTGGACACTTTGGTCAAGATAAGACCATTACTATTGTTGGTGAAAATTATTATTGGCCACAGTTGCAACAAGATGTGAGGAAATTTGTGTAGAGTTGCAGAGTGTGTTAAATGGAAAAAGGGACCAGTTAGAATACAAGGCTATATCATCCATTACCTGTACCAGAGAAGCCATGGGATGATATTAGTATGGATTTTGGTTTACCAAGGACATAGAGAGGACATGATTCCATTTTTGTGGTGGTGGACAGATTCTCAAAGATGGCACATTTTATTCCTTGCAAGGAGACTAATGATGCTGTTCATATTGCAGAGTTATTTTTCAGGGAAGTGGTGAGATTACATAGTCTACCAAAGAGCATAGTTTCAGATCGAGATACCAAGTTTGTTGGTTATTTCTAGAGGACATTATGGAAGAAGTTGAAGATAGATTTGAAGTTCCTTTCTGCACACCATCCATTGACTGATAAACAGACGGAAGTGGTAAATAGGAGTTTAGGTAACCTGCTATGATACTTAGTAGGAGATAAGCCCAAGGGATGGGATTTGATTTTACCACAGGCAGAATTTGCTTACAACAATGTCAATAGGAGTACTGGTAAATCACCATTCTAGATTATATATGGCAATAGCCCAAGAAATGCTTCTGAGTTAAGGAAGCTAGACAAAGGAGAAAAGACAAGTACTGAAGCTGAAGACTTTGTAGAACATCTGAAGAATTTGCATGAAGCGATGAGAAAGCACATTAATAAGATGAATATTCAGTACAAGGCTAAGGCAAACCAGAAGAGGAGGTATAAGGAGTTCCAGGTAGGAGATGAAGTCATGGTTCACTTGAGAAAAGAAAGGTTCCCAATTGGAACATACAATAAGTTGAAAATGAAGAAATTTGGACCGTGCAGAATCCTGAAGAAGCATGATTCAGGAAATGCATATGAGGTAGAGCTGTCGAGTAGGATCAATATTCCCCCTATTTTCAACATTGCTGATTTATCATAATATCATGAAGGTGGAATAGAGGATGGACCAACATAAGTGCAGTGGAGTATTCCAGCATCTACTTCAATGGAGGATATAGAAGAGATCTTGGATAGCTATGTGAGAAGAAGTACTCGGAACAAGCAATATGAGGAATATCTAGTAAAATGGAAAGGAAGGCCTGTTGAAGATTCTTCTTGGTTGTCTAAGGCAGAGGTTGACCATTTCAGTTTTCCTCACACAAACATCTGAGACGTGACAGTGTCACTTCTCAAATTACCTTGGGTGTCTGATGTAGGAGCATCCAGTGGTGTAAGGGTAATCTTGCATCACCCAAAAAGAACTTAATTCAAAATCATTGTATTTGTTTTTATTTATTTCCATAATTAGTGTTTTTGGTTTCACAATATCCAGAATAATGATGTAGGACTTTCAGTTTTTCCAAAACTACTAAAAATTGCAACCTACCTATTTTGGAAAGTGTACCTGCCATTTTAGGAAAGTTTGCATTTTGGCACAGATTGAAGGAAAAACTTATAGAAAGTTACATAACAAAAATATAAGACCTTTGGTGAAGGAATCAAGCAAAGATCATTTGTGAGCTGAAAGATATTAAAGTTTTTGTTTTCCAAAAAGCCACTAAAAATTTTTGAAACGAGATATGAGGCACTAAAACATCCCATAACATCCTAAAAAGCTGATGGAAATCTATATACAAATTTTTGATGTGATAGTTCACATCGCGAGATTTCTAACGCTTAAAACGGTTCTTCAATTGGACACCCAGATCAAAAGTTATGCTTCCCGGAAGTTGACCTACTTTTGGAGGGAGTTGCAAATTTTAAAATTTAGCTGAAGGCTGCCAAAAAGTGTTATTTATGATTATTTTGGGAACTCAAGGCAGTAGTAGAGTTAAAGAGGCAATTGTGGAGTCAAGATTAGGTGGGAAAATAGAAACCCTAGTTGATTTGGGGTTATAGAAGGCAAAAGATTCTAGAGCCTGGTGAGGTGTAGTTGTAGTGTGTTGCAGCCTGTGGAGGATTGATTCCTCAGATTGTAATTGAGCTTCTATAATGTAATGAGTTGCCCAAATCAATAAAGAAATATTCTATATTCTATATTCTATTTCTATTGTTGTGTGCTTTATGATTTACTACCTTCATCAAGTGGTATCAAAGCTAAATTCCTAAGTGTGTAGACAGATCGCCGACCATGAGGCAATTTGCAGCAAGACCTGAGGTTGTGGGTTTGCTGTGGAGATCAAGATGCCTCTATGAAGAAATCATATTTGGAGAAATGATTTGATGGAAGAGGGTTTTAAAGCCTTGCAAAGGCAAATTGATGCATTCCAAGAGGAGCTACGAAGAGGGTTTGACCCGAGAACAAGAGAAGAAACTGAAGATGAAGCTGAGGAAGAACAAGAAGTTGTAGGAGATCCTGCAGAAGTTAGGTTGTTGAGGGCCATTTCAAAGATCAGAAAGAGGCCCAGGATCAAAGTTTCTACATATTATGGAGATTTGAGTCCAGAACATCTTATTGATTAGATCAATGACATGGAGGAGTATTTCAAGTATGAAGATGTGGAGGACCCAGATCGGGTCAAGTTTGCAAAAACAAAGTTGAAGGGCCACGCTAGTATTTGGTGGAAGGAGGTCCAATTAGAGAGGAACAAAAGAGGAAAAGGAAAGATCACCAGATGGGATCAGATGGTGGAGAAACTGAAAAAGCAATTCATTCTTGTGGACTATGAGATGGAGTTGTTAAAGAAGCTGCAAGGACTAAAGCAAGGTAACAAGTCTATCAAGGAGTATACAAAAGAGTTTTATAAGATTACTATCAGGACAGGCCATGCAGAGCCCAACAAAGAGAAAGTAGCCCGTTACATTAATCGGTTGAGGCTGAGTATTCAAGAGGAGCTAAGCTTGGTCAGAATGACCACCATAGAAGATGCATACCAGTTTTCCCTGAAGGTGGAAGAGAAGCTGAATAAAAGATTTGATAGCAAGCAAAGGGGAAGAGTTCAAGGTGGAAGGACTGGTGGAAGACCCTATGGGGGCTGAAATGAAGATGCAAAGAAAAGTGAAGAAGTTGGCACCAGTCGAAATCAGAGAGGAGATAATACCTACCACCCTCATGACCAGAACAATGGTGAGCAAAGAGGAGGAGGAAGAGGCAGACCTGGGCAAGGACCTGGAAGAGGAGGTTTCAGAGGAACATGTTTCCAATGTGGAGAAGAAGGGTATCGAGCATATGAGTGTCTGCAACATCAAGGAAGGACAAATAGAAGAATTGAAGTAATGCACGAGTTGCACATGTAGATGAAGATGCGTAATCTGAGCATTCTGAAGATGTTGAAAGGGGAGAAACCCTAGTTGTCAGAAGAACTTTGCTAAATGAGGAGAAAGAACCCAATAAGAGGAAGAGTTTATTCTGCACAAGGTGCAAATGTGAAGGTAAGTGTTGTGACATTATTATTGACAATGGAAGTATTGACAATCTTGTTTCAGAAGAGATGGTTGACAAGTTGAAGTTGACAAGAAGAAAGCATCCACACCCATATTAGATTGCATGATTGCAGAAGGACCACAGAGCTTTGGTCAATGAACAGTGTTTAGTGAAGTTCAAGATTGGGGACTACCATGATGAGGTGCTATGTGATATCATACCGATGGATGCATGTCATATGTTGTTGGGGAGGCCGTGACATTATGAAAAGAGTGATGTCCATGATAGTCGTGGAAACACATATTCCATAACAAAGGATGGAGTTTGCCATAAGTTGAAGCCCTTGAAGGAGGTGGAAGAAAAGGTATGTAGTACTGCTAGAATTTTCTTGGTAGATGGTAGAAACTTTTTGGAGGGTATGAAGCTTGAATGTCATTGCTTTGCATTAATCCCTAAGATTAGTCAGGAAAAATGTGAAGATGTACTAGTAGAAGCCTCAGTTATGTTGGAAGAATTTTAGGATATTATCTCTAATAATGTACCAGAAGGTTTACCACCAGTAAGAAAGATAAGTCATCAAATAGATTTGATACCAGGAGCTAGTTTGCCAAATAAGGCAGCCCATAGAATGATCCCTACAGAGAATGAAGAGCTGAATAGACAAGTTCAAGAGTTGTTGAGGAAGGGATTGTTAAGGGAGAGCCTAAGTCCATGTGCGGTACCTGCAGTACTAGCACCAAAGAAAGATGCGGAGTGGAGAATGTGTATAGACTATCGAGCCATCAATAAGATCACAATCAAGTACAGATTTCCATTGCCCAGAATGGATAACATAATGGATTGTTTGAGTGGAGCCAAGTACTTCACGAAGATTGACCTGAAGAGTGGGTATCACCAGATCTGTATCAAAGAATGAGATGAGTGGAAGACAACCTTCAAGACAAAGAAAGGTTTGTATGAGTGGTTAGTCATGCCATTTGGGCTAACCAATGCACCAAGCACATTCATGCAGCTCATGAACAAGGTACTGAAAGAATTTTTGGGAAGTTTTGTTATTGTTTATTTGGATGATATTTTAATTTTCAATAAGACTTGGGATGAGCATCCGATGCATATCAGAAGAGTTCTAGACAAGCTGATGGAGGAGAAGTTGCTGATTAATTTAAAGAAATGTAGTTTTGCAAAGAAGGAGTTGGTGTACTTGGGATTTGTTGTCTTAGAGGAAGGTCTTAAGATGGACCCAGAAAAAGTAAAGGCTATCATTGAATGGCCTACGCCAAGGAGTGCAACAGAGTAAGATCTTTTCATGGTTTGGCAAGTTTTTACAAAAAGTTTATCTAGAATTTTAGTAGCATTTGTGCACACCTAACTGAGACAATGAGAGGGGATAGAAAAGAGTTTAGATGGACTAAAGAAGAAGACAAGTGCTTTGATACATTGAAGCAAAAAGTTGTAGAACAACCTGTTTTGGCACTTCTAGATTTCAATAAGGTATTTCAAGTAGATTGTGATGCTAGTGGGATTGGTATAGGAGCTGTTTTGAGTCAAGAAGCTAAACCCACTGCCTATTTTAGTGAGAAGCTTAATGATGCCAAGAAATAGTATTTTGTTTATGATCATGAGTTTTATGCAATAGTTCAAGCTTTTAAGAAATGGAGACATTATTTGTTTCCAAAGGAGTTTGTTTTATATACTAATCATCAGGTTTTATAGTATCTTAATAGCCAAGGAAAGTTGAATCAAGGGCACTTAAAATGGGTTGAGTTTTTCCAGAGTTATACCTTTGTTTTGAAGCACGACAGTGGGAAGTCCAACAAAGTTTCAGTTGCCTTGAGCAGAAGGCAAAATTTGTTGACAGAAACAAAGATACAGGTTGTTGGGTTTGATGAACTCAAGAGTTTGTTTCCAGAAGATCTAGGTTTTGTAGAGGCTTGGAAAGCTTGTTTGTAACCCGTGACTTTGGATAGGACAAATTGATTGGATTTCATTATCCAAGATGACATGTTGTTTAGAGGAAGCCAGTTGTGCATTCCAAGGAGTTCCTTGAGAGAGAACTTGATTGAGGGGAAGCATAGTGGGGGATTGGATGGACACTTTGGTTGAGATAAGACCATTGCTATTGTTGGTGAAAATTATTATTGGCCACAGTTGCAACAGGATGTGAAGAAATTTGTGTAGAGTTGCAGAGTGTGCAAATGGCAAAAGGGACCAATCAGAATACCAGGCTATATCAGTCATTACCTATATTAGAGAAGCCATGGGATGATATTAGTATGGATTTTATTCTTGGTTTACCAAGGACACAGAGAGGACATGATTTTATTTTTGTGGTGGTGGACAGATTCTCAAACATGTACATTTTATTCCTTGCAAGAAGACTAATGATGTTGTTCATATTGTAGAGTTATTTTTCAAGGAGGTGGTGAGATTACACGGTCTACCAAAGAGCATAGTTTTATATTGAGATACCAAGTTTGTTGGTTATTTTTGGAGGACATTATGGAAGAAGTTGAAGATAGATTTAAAGTTTAGTTCTGCACACCATCCACAGACTGATGGATAGACGAAAGTGGTAAATAGGAGTTTGGGTAACCTGCTACGATGCTTAGTAGGAGATAAGCCCAAGGGATGGCATTTGATTTTACCACAGGCAGAATTTGCTTACAACAATTTTGTCAATTAGAGTACTGGTAAATCATCATTCCAGATTGTATATGGCAATAGCCTGAGAAATTATTCTGAGTTAAGGAAGCTAGACAAAGGAGAAAAGACAAGTGCTGAAGCCGAAGACTTTGTAGAACATCTGAAGAATTTGCATGAAGAGGTGAGAAAGCACATTAATAAGATGAATATTCAGTACAAGGCTAAGGAAGACTAGAAGAAGAGGTATAAGGAGTTCCAAGTAGGAGTTGAAGTCATGGTTCACATGAGAAAAGAAAGGTTCCCAATTGGAACATACAATAAGTTGAAAATAAAGAAATTTGGACCATGCAGAATCCTGAAGAAGCATGATTCAGGAAATGCATATCAGGTAGAGCTGTTGAGTGGGATCAATATTTTCCCTATTTTCAACATTGCTGATTTATCAGAATATCATGAAGGTGGAATAGAGGATGGACCAACAGAAGTGCAGTGGAGTATTCTAGCATCTACTTCAATGGATGAGATAGAAGAGATCTTGGATAGCCATGTGAGAAGTACTCAGAACAAGCAATATGAAGAATATCTCGTAAAATGGAAAGGAAGGCTTGTTGAAGATTCTTCTTGGTTATCTAAGGCAGAGGTTGACCATTTAGGTTTTCCTCACACAAACATCTGAGACGTGACAGTGTCACTTCTCAAATTACCCTAGGTGTCTGATGCAGGAGCATCTAGTGGTGTAAGGGCAATCTTGTATCACCCAAAAAGAAGTTAATTCAAAATCATTGTAGTTGTTTTCATTTTTTCCCATAATTAGTGTTTTTGGTTCCATAATATCTAGAATAATGATGTAGGACTTTCAGTTTTTCCAATACTGCTAAAAATTGCAACCTGCCTATTTTGGAAAGTGTACCTGTCATTTTAGGAAAGTTTGTATTTAGGCATGGATTGAAGCGAAAACTTACAGAAAGTTACATAACGGAAATATAGGACCTTCGGAGAAGGAATCAAGAAAAGACCATTTGTGAGATGAAAGATTAAAGTTTTTCTTTTTCGAAAAGCCCTTGAAAATTTCTGAAACAAGATATAAGGCACTAAAACATCCCATAATGTCCTAAAAATTTGACGGAAATCTGTTTACAAATTTATTGTGTGATAGTTCACATCGCAAGCTTTCTGGTACTTAAAATGGTTCGTCAATCGGTCACCTCGATCAAAAGTTATGCTTCCTGGAATTTGACCTACTTTTGGAGGGAGTTGCAAATTTCAAAATTTAGTTGGAGGCCGCCAAAAAGTGCTATTTATGACTATTTTGGGAACTCGAGGTAGTAGTAGAGTTAAGGGGGCAAGTGTGGAGTCAAGAATATGTGGGAAAATAGAAACCCTAGCTGATTTGGGGTTACAAAAGGTAGAAGATTCCAAAGCCTGGTGAGGTGTAGCTGTAGTGTGTTGCAGCCTGTGGAGGATTGATTCCTCAGATTGTAATTAAGCTTCTGTAATGTAATGAGTTTCCCAGATCAATAAAGAAATATTCTATTTTCTGTATTCTATTTCTGTTGTTGTGTGTTTTATGATTTACCCCCTTCATCATACAACCACAAGAGAGTTGTTTCCCATCACATCTATCATGTCTTAAAAATTAGATAATGGATACACAAAACAATTGAGCTTATTATCTAATCTTCTATCAATAAAGTTGTGTGTTCTACCTGTATCAACCAACACTATATCACTTTTCTCTTTTTTACATAACCAAACACTTTGAGTGTTTGTGGTGTGCTTGTTCCATTCAATGAATGTAGAGAGATAGTAGCACTTTCTTCCTCTAAATTTTCATGCTCAAGTTTCGTATTTGGTTCTTCTCTGTTGTCCATAATCATTAGTCTCTTCTCTGTTGTCCATATGTGTTGTCATTGATGTCAACATAGCAACATTGATGTCAACACAACATACACTGATGTCAACACTATCATGAAAGTAAGGAAGAGAAAAACTCATGATTGGAGGTCATACAAGCTACATTCCTAATCAAAGAAGAGTTGAGTTTGAAGTCTTATTAATATGGGAATTAGAAGCACTAAGAGAATCAAATGTTAAGGAAGGATGCTTGATGGCTTGAAACATGTTGTATGATCTATCCTACTGATTCTAAGTTGTATGTGGTAATTTGCAATGAAGGCTTGGCCTCCAGAAGCAAGTGATAATCTTTGTTTCAGAATGTCTACTCTTTGAAGACTCTCTGAAAGATTCCTCTACATTTTCATCATTGTGCTATTGGGCTTTTGTCGTTTGGAACATAGCTTTATATAGTGTTATTTTATGTATGTTCCAAGTTTTATGATGTTTTGATCAGTGGAAGAATGTTTTTGTTCTGATAGTTAAAGACATAATTGGTTTTGTGAAGGTATTCCTAACAGGGTGATAGAATGCTCTGTATTCCTCCGTAGTTGTAAATTTGGCTATGCGGTTCTAGGATTGTGTCAAGAAGGTAGTGAAGGTTCTATTTCCAAAGTCTCAACTCATATTTCCCTCTGTTGTGAACGTTATGTATGATAGAACACCAGAATGTGCTATGGTAGAATGGTTCAGTATTGAAGACCAACTAGAATGCTCCACATTCCTTTAGAAGTGAATTATTGACCTTGTAGTTTTGTGAACATGTTCTTAGATGTGCATTGCATGCCTCTTTTCTGTTTCAAGCTTCTTGGTGGTCCACAGTGTTGATGGTGGTTTTAGCACACATCAATGCAGATGAAATACAAGGTATCTCACCTCTATAGAAAAAGGTATCCTATCCTAGATAGGACTTCCCCAAGGTTTATACAGCTAGGTCTTAGCTTGCAGGAATAACTTTAGTGGATATGTTTAAATTGTACCAACAAGGGGACTTACATGCAATGATCAGGTTTATAATGTTAGTTTTAGGATAGACAACTGAGAGGGGGGAATTAGTTGTCCAAAACTTTCTTCCAATTAAACACTTAAATCCACTTTGTAATTCAACAACATATCAATAACTCAATCATTAAAAGATAATGCATTTAAATCAAGAGCAGGAACACATTAACACATAAGACACTAAGATTTTGACTTGGAAAGCCCAGTTAAGGGAAAAACCATGGGGTGACTAACCCAAAATTGTATTCTCTGTTAGAAGAATAGAAAGAACAAAATGGCACATGCCAATTAGGGCTCACTGCCCGAACACACTACTCACAAGAGGCTCACTGCCTAAAGGGGACACACTATCTACAAAATAATAAGTATTACATACTTGAATTAAAGAATAGCATCTTCACCATGCTTAAGTCAGTTCCATTTAAGCCCAAAACTTCTACTCTACCTTTCGCTCTTCACCTTTCTACCACACACTCATCTCCACTACAACTTTGAAATGACTTTGCAACTCCTTATTTATTCAAGACATCAACTTAGGGATGATCATCCAAGTCAGCATACATTACAGATCAAATACATAAATACAACATGACTAGTTACAAAAAGACTTCACATGGATCAACACACTGTCAGCCACACAAATCTGAGACTTCAATCTTCACTTAAGAACATGCCAATCTTCACATAACATCTTTTAGATCATTCCCAAGATGCGTAACTCATCCGGTTGGCCAGACTTAGGAAGAACACCATCATCCTAAAGTTGTTCTTCAATTGCGAGCTCAAACTCCAGTGCAGACCACCAACATGAACTAGACACGATCCAAAGACCTCCACAAGCTTACTTGAATCACGAAGAACATCCACACATCTTCTTACTGAAATCCTTCTCTCCTTCATCTGGAGCCTCAAGAACACAGTCTTTCATTACTATCATAATGGAATAGATGCTTGCAGACCTCCAAACCACGAACCAATTGAGTTGTCAATTCAAATTGACTTCCTAAACACTGTCACCTCTGAACATCTGCCAAAATAGGTTTACTTAAGTGGCCATAACTTCTTTACACCTTCATGCGAACCTTTGAAATCTTTACTGGATCATCTTAAGACACATATCTACACACCCTTTGAAGCACATCCTCTGATCTTCATCTTATCTAGGATCTTTAGCTCACTATCTTCACTATTCTTCTCTATTCCTGATTATGACTAATTTTCTCAATATCCTCAACACTCAGCTCATCCAATCCTTATCATCAATGCAACATGATTATGTTGACATCAACGACAACACCGGTTAGGCCCATACTTGCAACAATCTCCCCCTTTGTCATTGATGGCAACATGTGATGTGAAAAATTGTTTTGACCATCAAGACAAGAACTTTTTCTCACTAACACAACTCCCCCTATCAACAACAACCATTCACATGTCTTCTCTTCCTTTACTGCTCCCCCTTTGATTAGCAACCACTTGTTTTTCACATGTCTTCTCTCCCCCTTCGACATCAATGGCAAAGGGCACATACTTAGACCAATTCAGAATCATACCAGCTACTCCCCCTGAGTGGCAGCTTTCAGAAGATCAGTCCAGACCACAAGATATGACTATGAGATCCACCTGACTAATGCACATTAGTGCACCTTAATTCATAACTGGAGGGGCAATAACCCCTAACTTCTCCCTGAGATACTCAAAAGAATCCTTAGGAAGAGGTTTAGTAAAAATGTTTGCAATCTAATCCTTGGAAGCTACAAACTCCAATCTAACTTCATTCTTGTTCACTTGCTCTCTCAAAAAGTGAAACTTGATGGATATATGTTTAGTCTTTGAATGCAACACCGGACTCTTAGATATATTTATTGCACTTGAATTATCACAGAAGATTGTGATAGGCTCCTCATACTCCACTCTCATGTCTCTTAGCATTTGGTTCATCCACAAAACTTGAGTGCAACTACCTGCTGCTACAATATATTCTGCTTCTAAAGTGGATAGAGATATTGCCTCTTGCTTCTTGCTCAGCCAAGCAACCAATCTCTTTCCCAAAAAGAATGCTCCACCACTGGTACTCTTCTAGTCATCCACATCTCTTGCCCAATCCACATCTGTATATGCATGAAGAGAGAAATCATGATCTCTAGGATACCATAGACCATACTCAACTGTCCCTTTTAGATATCTAAAAAACCTCTTGATTGCCATGACATGAGATTCTGTAGGATTAGCTTGGAATCTAGCAACAAGACCAACAACATTCATAATGTCAAGTCTAGCTTTAGTGAGATACAACAATCCTCTAATCATTGACCTGTACTTTTTCTGATTAGCATTGGGACAATCATCATCTTTGCTCAACTTACATCCGGTTGCCATGGGAGTACTCATTGGCTTTGAGTCTTCCATCTGAAATTTCTTCAACAATTCTTTCACATATTTGGTTTGAGAAATGAATATTCCTTTCTTTATTTGAGTGATTTGTAGACCCAAGAAGAAATTCATTTCCCCAAACATGGACATCTCAAATTCACTTTTTATTTGATTCGCAAAAGTCTTGCACATACTATCTCTTCCTCCAAAAATGATATCATCAACAAACACTTCAACAATCAAGATATTTTCATGATCAATTTTGAAGTACAAATTACTATCAGCAGTACCTTTGTTGAAACCAATCTTCAAAAGATGATTATCCAATCTTTCATAGTAGGCTCTTGGGGCTTGCTTCAATCCATACAGAGCTTTCTTTAACTTGCAAACCATATCACCATGATCAGACAATTGAAATCCATCTGGTTGCTCAATGTATACTTCTTCTTCCAAGTCACCATTCAGGAAGGTAGATTTGACATCCATTTGATAAACTTTGAAATCCTTGAAGGCAACAAAAGCAAGAAATAATCTGACTACTTCAATTCTTGCCATCGGAGCAAAAGTTTCTTCAAAATCAACTCCTTCTACTTGGGAGTAACCCTTGCAGACCTATCTGGCTTTGTTTCTGATTACTTCACCATCTTCATTCAGTTTATTCCAGAAGACCCATTTGGTTCCAATCATATTCTTGTTTTTAGGTCTGGGAACAAGATCCCAAGTGTATTTTTTTTCAATTTGGATTAGCTCTTCCTCCATTGCTTTAGTCCAATGTTCATCATTGCAAGCTTCATTTACTATCTTAGGTTCAATCTTTAAAATTAGATAATACTCTTCTAAATCTTGAGCAATCCTTCTTCTTGTTTGTACACCTTTGCTTTTATCACCTATGATCTAAATTTTAGACTGATTCTGTCTTACATACCTAGGAACTTTGGGAGTTTCTTACACTTCTGATTCTTGAATAGGTTCATTCAAACTTGTCTCTTCTTCTGGATCAGTCTGAATTTGAATCTCAGAAGGATCTTGGACTCCTTGGATCAAAACATCATTCTGATCATCTTCATCACATTCATAAAACCTTGAGAGTTTTTTAATCCCTTCATCAACATTCACATTTGTACTTTCTATAATCTTCCTCAATCTCTTGTTATAACATCAGTATGCTTTGCTCTGAGTAGAATAACCCAAGAAAATTCTTTCATCACTTCTACCATCAAATTTGTCTAAATCTTCATCTCTCTTAATGTAACATTTGCTACCAAAAACTCTAAAATACCTCACAGTGGGAGTGATGCCAAACCAAAGTTCATAAGGAGTCTTACCAGTATTGCTTCTAATTTGTACCCGATTGAGAGTATAGACTGCAGTGCTTACATATTCTCTCCAATAGATCTGAGGAATATTTGCTTCCATCCTCATGGTTCTAGATGCTTCTTGGATGGTCTGGTTCTTTCTCTCCACTACTCCATTCTACTATGGAGTCCTAGGAGCAGACAACTATCTTTTTATTCCAAGTTTCTCACAGAATTCTATGAACTCACTAGATGTGAATTCTCCACCTCTATCAGACGTTAGACATTTTAATTTTAATCTGGTTTCATTCTCTACCATAGCCTTGAATATTTTGAATTTCTCAAGAGCTTCTGATTTCTCTTTTAGAAAAGTCACCCACATCATCTGGGAGTAGTCATCAATCAATACCATGAAGTATCTATCACCTTGCACACTTCTGATTCTTGCCAGACCACATAAATTAGTATGAACTAGGTCCAATAATCCGGTAGAAGATTGTTCCTTACTTTTGAATATGACCCTACTCTGCTTACCCAATTGGCATTCTTTGCACAAGCTATTAGTAGGTTTCACAAGTCTTGGAAGATCTCTTACAGCCTGAGTGTTGCTTATTCTAATGATATTATCAAAATTCACATGACACATTCTCCTATGCCATAACCAACTCTAATCAATTTTAACAAATAGACAATTTTTACCAGTACCAACCAAATGGAAGATATTACCTTTTGTTTGAGTACCAGATGCAATCTCTATTCTAGAAATTTTAAAGATCTTGCATTTTCTATTCTTAAATCAGAGATCATAGCCTTTGTCCACCAACTATCCAACACTGAGAAGATTGTGCTTCAGACCTTCAACATACACTACATTACTAGTTTTGTTCTTTCCATCAAAAGAAATGGTTCCTCTTCCTCTAATTCTGCCAGCATAGTTATCACCAAAATTTACCACTCCTCCATACCTTTCCAAATCTATGAACTTGTTTTTGTCACTTGTCATATGGTGAGAGCATCCACTGTTAATGACCCAATCATCCTTTTCTTCAACTTGGGCAGTCAAAGCTCTTTCTACAATTTTATGATTGATAGATTTAGAGGGCACCGGATCTTCTTCCTTGATGGCAATAAACACCCAGTCACTTCCAGATTTGTTTCCTGTCTCTAATTCGTCATATGTTACTCCATTATCATCATCTTCATGAACATAGTAACAATTCTTTTGGAACCTTGATCTGTTAGGATTTGGCCTTGAAAAGCTTTCCAAACACCTTGAGGCAAAATGACCAATCTTATTGTAGTTAAAATACTTAAAAGGTAATTTCCCCTCATACTTACCGAATCCTCTTGGTAGTCTTTTTGCAATAAGGGCTTCAAGTTGAGTAGTTTCTGCTTTATCTTCTTCTAGATCTTTTCTTGCTTTCTCATACCATGATAGTTTCCTTGAAGAGTTTTTGCCCAGATCAAACTTTTGTTTTCCTTTTAGAGAGGCACTAGCTTTGAATGCATATTTAGTCTTGGGGGGGGCATCTCCAAACTCAGTCAATTCAAATGCAGACAATTTGCCAACCAATTGATCTCTTGTGATACTTGAAATAGATCTGAATTCTTCAATAGCAACAACCTTGTACTTATAAGATTCAGGAAGGGATCTAAGAACTTTGCCAACAATCTCATCTTCATCCAAGACTCCACCAGCACATCTAATACCACAAACAAGCTCATTAAGTCTTGGCATAAATGTAGTGATATTTTCATCTTCTCTCATCTTTAGATTTTCAAATTTTCCTTTCAGACTCTATAGCTTGGCACATTTAACATACTTGTCTCCTTCATGTAGAAGATCCAATTTTTCCCAAATCTCAAAAGCAATATGTAGGTTAACTACATTTGTCAGCTCTGAATCAGACAAGGAACTTAGAAGAGCTTCTTTAGTCCTTAGATTGTTTCCAGCATCTCTGATTTCATACAGTTTTCAGACCATTCTGTGGAGGAGTATACTTCTTTGAAGCCATGATCCAATTCCCATACATTACAAGTGACATTCCATGCAACTTTTCCAAAGAGTGAAATTGGTTCCATCAAACTTCAGACTATCCTTTTTGTAGGACGACATCCTAGATCTCCTCAAGCGGTTAAGCTCTTTTAGGGGAACTTGGCTCTGATACCAATTGTTAGATTCAGGATAGACAACTGAGAGGGGGGGTGAATCAGTTGTCCAAAACTTTCTTCCAATTAAACACTTAAATCCACTTTGTAATTCAGTAGCATATCAATAAATCAATCATTGAAACATAATGCATTTAAATCAAGAGCAGGAACACATTAACACATAAGACACCAAGATTTTGACGTAGAAAACCTGGTTAAGGGAAAAACCACGGGGTGACTAACCCAAGATTGTATTCTCTATTAGAAGAATAGAAAGAACAAAATGGCACATGCCAATTAGGGCTCACTGCCCAAGCACACTTCTCACAAGAGGCTCACTGCCTACAAGAGACACACTGTCTATAGAATAATAAGTATTACATACTTGAACTGAAGAATAGCATCTTCACCATGCTTGAGTCAGTTCCATTTAAGCCCAAAACTTCTGCTCTGCCTTTCGCTCTTCTCCTTTCTACCACACAATCATCTCCACTACAACTTTGAAATGACTTTACAACTCCTTATTTATTCAAGACATCGACTTAGGGATGATCATCCAAGTCGGCATACATTACAGAGAAAATACATAAATACAACATGACTAGTTACAAAAAAACTTCATGCGGATCAACACATTGTTAGCCACACAAATTTGAGACTTCAATATTCACTTAGTAACACGCCAATCTTCACATAACATCTTTAAGATCATCTGTAGGATGCGTAACACATCCAATCGGCCAGACTTAGGAAGCACACCATCATCTAGAAGTTGTTCTTCAATTGCGAGCTCAAATTGCAGTGCAGACCATCAACACGAACTGGGCATGATCCAAAGACCTCCACAAGCTTGCCTGAATCACCAAGAACATCCACACTACATCTTCTTACTGAAATCCTTCTCTCCTTCATCTGGAACCTCAAGAACACAGTTTATCATTATTGTCATAATGGAATAGATGCTTGCGGACCTCCAGGCCACGAACCAATTGAGTTGTCAATTCAAATTGACTTCCTAAACACCACCAACTTCGTAGAACAAGATATTTCATTTCCAGATCTCATCAGACCTATCTGTGTCACACTGTCACCTCTAAACATCTGCCAAAACTAGTTTTACTTAAGTGGCCATAACTTCTTCAGATCTTCATGCGGACCTCTAAAATCTTTACCGGATCATCTTAAGACACATATCTACAAACCCTTTGAAGCGTATTCTCTGATCTTCATCTTATCTAGGATCTTTAGATCACTGTCTTCACTGTTCTTCTCTACTCTTGATTAGGACTAATTTTCTCAATATCCTCAGCACACAGCTCATCCAATCCTTATCATCAATGACAACACTGGTTAGGCCCATACTTGCAACATATAAACTATTACAACAAAGTGTGTAAGCTACCATTTGATATTTTCAGCAGATTTAACAATGTGGATACTACTTAAAGCCTAAATCTAACAACTGTTTGGTTAAATAAAATGCAAAAGGTAAAGGGTTTTAAGAGGGAATATGAAATCCTAAGTGATAATCATAACTAGATGAGGTGCTGCAGATAGACAAATGCTTTCACTAAACCATTCCCTATTTCACTAGGATAAGAAACAAATAATGTTGCAAGAAATGATGCAATCTTCAAAGGATTCTTATAATTTTCAAACCACATTCATTCATTAAACACCCAAAAAATAGAGCAGCTCAACTCATGAAATGTAATTAAACTAAATCCAATAAATAGGCCTAGGCTAACTATGCACAGTAACTTACAATCAACAAGCACTAATAGTATGGACCAAAGCATTCATTAGATATCTTATCATTTACCCGTCAATGCAAAAGCACATCTAATTAACTTTAGATTGATATGGACCCTGGAATCCAAAATTCCCAGCAACCTGCAAAACTTGCTTTGTATTGATCACAATTTGGCAGAGTCTCAACAATTTATCATCAAGTCTTGGTTACAAATGAGAGAAGAGGATGTCCCTTTTATAGAGAAGGTACCATACCAAGTTCTTCATGGATGGTGGAGATTAACTCAACACTAATGGCCTAGATTAACATAGCATTAAATGAGATACAACAGTTTGTTACATTTTTGGATTTGCATTTATCCTTAAGGAAAAAGACAAAATACAATTTGCAAATACATTGATCTTGGATAAAATGAGTACTGATTTGGTTGTTTAGGAGGAAGGACCAATTTCCAAGGCTAAAATAAATCAATGGAAGGCCACATGACATGTGAAAACAAGCGTTGATGTGGCCCGACGGGATTCAATGTTCTGATTGGGTTATCTTGTTGCTTGTCACTTTTGAGTTGTCTAGGACAAATGACTTTTCCAATGTGTTGATTGTTGGATCTAGGGCATACAACTGAGAGGGGGGGGGTGAATCAGTTGTATAGAACTTGTTCTATTTCAAACACTTTATTCTCTGTTGTTAGTTAGCAGCATATCAAATAATCATTCATGGAAGCACAATACATAAACACAAGAGTAGATAAGCATCAACACATTGAACACCAAGATTTTGACGTGGAAAACCCGGTTAAGGGAAAAACCACGGGGTGATTAACCCAAGAATTATTCTCTGTTAGAAGAATAAGGAAAAATGAATGGCACATGCCAATAAGGGCTCACTGCCCGAGCACACTGCTCACAAAGAGGCCCACTGCCTACAAGGAGACACACTGTCTACAGAGTGATAAAAATCACAGTCTTGAACTGGAGAATGACATCTCTACCATGTCCGGATCAGTTCCAATTAAGCCCAACAATCTCTGCTCTGCCTTTCGCACCTTTCTTCGCTACACCATGCTCCTCTACATGCTACTCACTGAAATGAATTCACAAATCACTATTTATACAAGACATCGACTTAGGAACAAGCATCTAAGTCGGCAAACAACCATAGGAGTATCCGCAAGATGAATAACACATCCGGTCGGCTATCACAAGAACATTCGCAGGATGAACAACTCATCCGGTCGGCTAAACAGAGCAATAACTTCATCCGGAAGAATAACTTCAATTCCGGGCTCTACCATCAATGCGGACCAACAACACAACCTAAACATGATTCAAGAACCTTTACAAGTCTGTCTGAATGTCCGGATACATCCGCACTTCCTCTACTTACTGGGATCTCTTGTCTTCCTCATCCGGAACTTCAAGAACACAGTCTGTCGCCACTGTCATAATGCAAGAGGTACTTCCGGACCTCCAAATCATACACAAACCAGGATGACACATCACAAGGACATCCCAAACACTCCGTCCAATCCGCAGATTAGGATGATACAATTTCGGACCTCACCGGACCTTTTTGTGATCCTCTGTCACCTCCGGATACTTGCCGGACCCGGTTCTATACCGGCAGCCATAACTCCTTCAGATCTCCATGCGGACCTCTGAAATCCTAACTGTAGCATCTCAAGATTCATATCTACTAACCATTTAATCCGCATCCTCCGGTTCTCATCCTATACAGTATATTTACCTTCTTCTCATCACTGTTCTTCACTGTTCCTGACTGAGGCTAATTTTCTCAATATCCTCAGCACAAAGCTCATCAAATCCTTCTTGTCAGTGCAGTATGAGTATGTTGACATCAATGACAACACTGGCTCACCTCATACTTGCCAACAATCTCCCCCTTTGTCATTGATGGCAACATATGATGTGAAAAACCATCAGGACAAGAACTTCTCTTTTCTGTCACAGCTCCCCCTATCAACAACAACTCTTCACATGTCTTCCTTTGCTGCTCCCCCTTTGATCATCAACCACTTGTTTTTTTTTTTCACATGTCTTCTCTCCCCCTTTGACATCAATGGCAAAGGGCTCATACTTGCAACTCTTATGCATCAGAATAATACCAGCTGCTCCCCCTTAGTTGCAGCTCCCCATTAGTCCGGATCACAAGATATGACTGTGATTGCCACCGGACTGATGCACATCAGTGCATCTTAGTTCATCACCGGAGGGGCCATGACCCCTAACTTCTCCCGGAGATATTCAAAAGAGTCCTTGGGAAGAGGTTTTGTAAAGATATCTGCAATCTGATCCTTGGAGGGAACATACTCCAATCTGACTTCTTCCTTGTTTACTTGTTCTCTCAAAAAGTGAAATTTGATAGATATGTGCTTAGTCTTAGAATGCAATACCGGATTCTTGGAAATATTAATTGCACTTGAATTATCACAGAAAATTGTAATAGGCTCCTCATATTCAACTTTGATGTCTCTTAGCATCTGCTTCATCCATAAGATTTGAGTACAACTACCTGCTGCTGCAATGTATTCTGCTTCTGTTGTAGACAGAGATATTGCATCTTGTTTCTTGCTTAGCCAAGAAACCAATCTCTTCCCCAAAAAGAATGCTCCACCACTAGTGCTCTTCCGGTCATCCACATCTCCTGCCCAATCTGCATCTGTGTAAGCATGAAGAGAAAAATCTGGATCTCTAGGATACCATAGACCATACTCAACTGTCCCTTTCAAGTATCTAAAAATTCTTTTGATTGCCATAACATGAGATTCTCTAGGATCAGCCTGGAATCTTGCCACAAGACCAACAGCTTGCATTATATCTGGTCTAGTTTGAGTGAGATACAACAATCCACCAATCATTGATCTATACTTTGTCTGATCTGCCTTTGGAGAATCATCATCTTTGCTTAACTTACATCCGGTTGCCATAGGAGTGTTCATAGGCTTTGAGTCTTCCATACCAAATTTCTTTAACAATTCTTTCACATATTTGGTCTGAGAAATGAAGATCCCTTCTTTTGTTTGAGTAATTTGCAGACCCAAGAAGAAATTCATTTCACCAAGCATAGACATTTCAAACTCACTTTTCATCTGATTTGCAAAAGTTTTACACATACTATCTCTTCCTCCAAAAATGATATCATCCACAAACACTTCAACAATCAGAATGTTTTCATGATCAATTTTGAAATATAAGTTGCTGTCAGCAGTACCTTTGTTGAATCCAATCTGCACAAGATGCTTATCCAACCTTTCATACCATGCTCTTGGGGCTTGCTTCAATCCATACAAAGCTTTCTTCAACTTGCAGACCATATCATTATTATCAGACAATTGAAATCCATCCGGTTGTTCAATGTAGACTTCTTCTTCCAGATCACCATTTAAGAAGGCAGACTTGACATCCATCTGATATACCTTGAAATCTTTGAAGGCAGCAAATGCAAGAAGTAATCTGACTGCTTCAATTCTTGCTACCGGAGCAAAAGTCTCTTCAAAGTCAATTCCTTCTATTTGAGAGTAGCCTTTGCAGACCAATCTAGCTTTGTTTCTGATTACTTCACCAGCTTCATTTAGTTTGTTCCGGAAGACCCACTTGGTTCCAATTACATTCCTGTCTCTAGGTCTGGGAACAAGATCCCAAGTATGATTTTTCTCAATTTGCATCAGTTCATCTTCCATTGCTTTGGTCCAATTTTGATCATTGCAGGCTTCATTTATTGTTTTAGGTTCAATCCTTGAAATCAGACAACATTCATTCTGATCTTGAGCAATATTCCTTCTAGTTTGTACACCTTTGCTTCTGTCACCTATGATCTGATCTTCAGAGTGATTCAGTTTTACATACCTTGGAATTTTGGGAGTATCCAGTACTGCTGTTTCTTGATCAGGCTCATTTAAACCTAACTCTTCTTCCTGATTTACCGGATCAGGCTGACTCTGTTTCACCGGAGAGGATTGAGTTCCTTGAACACTATCTTGGTCATCTTCATCAAATTCATAAAATCTTGAAGGCTTCTCAATTCCTTCATCAACCTTTACATTGGTACTTTCTATCATCTTCCTCAATCTCTTATTGTAACACCGATATGCTTTGCTTTGAGTGGAGTAGCCCAAGAAAATTCCTTCATCACTTCTAGCATCAAACTTTCCTAGATCTTCATCTCTTTTAATATAACACTTGCTACCAAATACCCTGAAATATTTCACAGTAGGAGTGATGCCAAACCAAAGTTCATAGGGGGTCTTACCGGTGTTGTTTCTGATTTGAACTCGATTGAGAGTGTAGACTGCAGTGCTGATAGCTTCTTTCCAAAACATTTGAGGAACATTTGCTTCCAACATCATTGTCCTAGCAGCTTCCTGGATGGTCCGGTTCTTTCTCTCAACTACTCCATTCTGCTGTGGAGTCTTAGGAGCAGACAACTGTCTCCTTATACCCTGTTTCTCACAAAAGTCAATGAATTCACCAGATGTAAATTCACCACCTCTATCAGACCTTAGACACTTTAGTTTCAATCCGGTTTGATTCTCCACCATAGCTTTGAAGATTTTGAACTTCTCAAAAGCTTCTGATTTTTCTTTTAGAAAGGTAACCCACATCATCCGGGAATGATCATCAATTAACAACATGAAATATCTATCACCTTGCAGACTCTTGATTCTTGTCGGACCACATAGATCAGTATGTACTAATTCCAACAATCCGGTAGAAGACTGATCTTTGCTTTTAAAAGAGACTCTGCTTTGTTTGCCTAACTGACATTCTTTACACACACTGTTTGTAGGTTTTATCAACTTTGGAAGATCTCTCACAGCCTGAGTATTGCTTATTTTGATGATGTTATCAAAATTTACATGACACATTCTTCTATGCCATAACCAACTCTGATCAATTTGAACAAACAAACAACTTTTATTTGAACCAACCAGATGAAAGATGTTACCTCTTGTCTGAGTACCGGATGCAATTTCAGTTCCGGAGCTTGTAAAGATTCTGCATTTTCCATTCTTGAACCGGAGATCATAGCCTTTGTCCACTAACTGACCAACACTGAGAAGATTGTGCTTCAATCCTTCAACATATAGTACATTACCTATTTTGCTCTTACCATCAAAGGAAATAGTTCCCCTACCTCTGATTCTGCCAGCAGAATTGTCACCAAACTTTACCATTCCTCCTTCATATCTTTCCAAGTCTAAGAACTTATTCTTGTCACCAGTCCTATGGTGAGAGCATCCACTGTCAATAACCCAATCATCCTTTTCTTCCACTTGAGCAGCCAAGGCTTTTTCAACAACTTTGTGATTGACAGATTCAGAGAGCAAGGAATCTTCTTCCTTGATGGCTATAAACACCCACTCATTTCCGGATTTGCTTCCTGGATCTGATTCATCATCTGTTACTCCTTCATTGTCATCTTCTTCATGAACATAATAGCAATTCTTTTGAAACCTTTGTCTGTGAGTATTAGATCTTGCAGATCTCTCCGGACATCTTGAGGCAAAATGACCAATCTTATTGCAGTTAAAACACTTAAAGGGTAGTTTTCCTTCATACTTACCGGATCCTCTTGGCAGTCTCTTTGCAATGAGGGCTTCAAGTTGAGCTGTTTCTGCTTCTTCTTCTTCCATGTCTCTTCTTGCTTGATCATACCATGACATTTTCCTTGATGAGTTTTCACCCGGATCAAATCTCTGTTTGCCTTTCACATAGGCACTGGCTTTAAAAGCAGACTCAGTCTTGGGTGGATCATCTCCAAACTCGGTCATTTCAAATGCAGCTAGTTTGCCGGCCAATTGTTCTCTTGTGACAGTTGTGTGGGCTCTGAATTCATCAATGGCAGCAACTTTGATTTTGTAGGCAGCAGGAAGGGATCTTAGGATTTTGCAGACAATCTCATTTTCATCTAGAGTTCCACCAGCATTTCTGATTCCACATACCAGCTCATTTACTCTTGGCATAAAGGTAGTAATGTTTTCATCATCTCTCATTTTCAATCTTTCAAATTTCCCTTTCAGACTTTGCAACCTTGCACTTTTGACAAACTCATCTCCTTCATACAGAAGTTCCAGTTTAGTTAGGATCTCATATGCAGTTGGTAGGTCAATGACATTCGAGAGATCTGAGTCATTCAATGCGCTTAGAAGAGCTTCCTTGGTCCGCAGATTGTTTTCAGCTTCTGTGGTTTCATCAGGAGTTGTCGGACCACCTTGTGGGGGTATATATGGTTTTGAAATCATAGCCAAGTATGCTTTTCCCATACATTCCAAATGACACTTCATGCGACCTTTCCAGAGAGTGAAGTTGGTTCCATCGAACTTCGGACTATCCTTCTTGTATGACGACATCCTGGATCACCTCAAGCGGTTAAGCTCCTATCAGAGGAACTCAGCTCTGATACCAATTGTTGGATCTAGGGCATACAACTGAGAGGGGGGGGGGTGAATCAGTTGTATAGAACTTGTTCTATTTCAAACACTTTATTCTCTGTTGTTAGTTAGCAGCATATCAAATAATCATTCATGGAAGCACAATACATAAACACAAGAGTAGATAAGCATCAACACATTGAACACCAAGATTTTGACGTGGAAAACCCGGTTAAGGGAAAAACCACGGGGTGATTAACCCAAGAATTATTCTCTGTTAGAAGAATAAGGAAAAATGAATGGCACATGCCAATAAGGGCTCACTGCCCGAGCACACTGCTCACAAAGAGGCCCACTGCCTACAAGGAGACACACTGTCTACAGAGTGATAAAAATCACAGTCTTGAACTGGAGAATGACATCTCTACCATGTCCGGATCAGTTCCAATTAAGCCCAACAATCTCTGCTCTGCCTTTCGCACCTTTCTTCGCTACACCATGCTCCTCTACATGCTACTCACTGAAATGAATTCACAAATCACTATTTATACAAGACATCGACTTAGGAACAAGCATCTAAGTCGGCAAACAACCATAGGAGTATCCGCAAGATGAATAACACATCCGGTCGGCTATCACAAGAACATTCGCAGGATGAACAACTCATCCGGTCGGCTAAACAGAGCAATAACTTCATCCGGAAGAATAACTTCAATTCCGGGCTCTACCATCAATGCGGACCAACAACACAACCTAAACATGATTCAAGAACCTTTACAAGTCTGTCTGAATGTCCGGATACATCCGCACTTCCTCTACTTACTGGGATCTCTTGTCTTCCTCATCCGGAACTTCAAGAACACAGTCTGTCGCCACTGTCATAATGCAAGAGGTACTTCCGGACCTCCAAATCATACACAAACCAGGATGACACATCACAAGGACATCCCAAACACTCCGTCCAATCCGCAGATTAGGATGATACAATTCCGGACCTCACCGGACCTTTTTGTGATCCTCTGTCACCTCCGGATACTTGCCGGACCCGGTTCTATACCGGCAGCCATAACTCCTTCAGATCTTCATGCGGACCTCTGAAATCCTAACTGTAGCATCTCAAGATTCATATCTACTAACCCTTTAATCCGCATCCTCCGGTTCTCATCCTATACAGTATATTTACCTTCTTCTCATCACTGTTCTTCACTGTTCCTGACTGAGGCTAATTTTCTCAATATCCTCAGCACAAAGCTCATCAAATCCTTCTTGTCAGTGCAGTATGAGTATGTTGACATCAATGACAACACTGGCTCACCTCATACTTGCCAACATTGATTAGTCAAGAGGAGTATGTGGCAGGTTTTTTATGAAGGCATATCCAGTTGGATGCTTGCTGGAACAACTACAAACAAGTCCCGGATATTGAATTGGATCTGTAAGAACAATAGTGATGTAGGCATGATCTCTTGTGTCTTCCATCTCTTGAGACTTATTTTCATCATCTTGGACATTAAAGTGACTTCCTTTTGCAGGTGTAGTAGTGATTTAGTTGGCAAAATGATGATTCTGCATATCTAGGTCAGCATTGTATCTCTGTGTGTTCGTCCTTCCAAGACAGCTCATTTGTGCTCTCAGACCCACAATTTAGAAGACCAAGCATCAATTTCATCATAAACAAGTCATTTTCCATCAATTTGAATCAAAATATGTTCATTTGCAGCCATGGATCACTCATGAACAACTCATTGCCAATGTTGCTTCCTTACGAACAACTTCACAAATCCAATGGTTTTTCACCATTTTCAAGTACCCATTTGGCTAATATAATGATTTGAGATGTTTTTGTGACCATTTGGAGGCTTTTATTTTGTATTTTTAGACCCTTTTTGCAAAAAATGAGATTTTTGGGTGTCACAAGATATTCAGGTGTAGTGACATTAATTGATGTAAAACATGCCCAAAATACACATAGACCTAGTAAAAATGCTCATCAAGATGTAATAGATTGATATACAATTCAAATTCATCAATAAAATCATGTTTGTACCCCTGAAAAATGAGTTTTTTAGTCCAAATTGCCAAAAAGCAAGCTTTTTGGGCCTCACTAGATATATCACGTGATGGTCATTTTTAACGCTAACTCTTCTTTACACCTTCGGTGGGAATTTTGGCTACAACCTAATCTATGGAGTTTTTGGTCAACACCAAATATGTCCTGTAGGTGTAGTTTTTTGCGTATATCCGATGAGCACTCCTTTTAGTACAAACCTTGTTTTACTAGGGAATTCGATAGGCACAAGATCTGCAAGGGGTTTTAAAGTCAAGCGGACATATCCGGTGAGTGTATTTTTTAGCGCATATCTTGTGACAGTGATTTTTAGTGCTAAGGTATGCAAATGGGTTTTAGTGCTGATATCTAGAGTGACACTAGATATTAGCGCAATATGGAGTTGAGGTGATTTTTCTGCCATATTTTGACGTACCTTGGCTGACAGTATATTTAAAAATATATACTTTAAATATTTTGAAATATATTGTCAGGATGTTTGAGGTAGGTCCTAGATCCATGGGATTTAACATGCAGATTCTATATTTTTGAGGATCGCTAGATTTCAGACTTAGTTTTTCAGTGTTTCAAGACATTAGACTTAGCCAATTTCAGGGTACCAGGAGCATGCGTCAGGGTGAAGGCATATGAACCCGTTAGTGAAATGATGTGGAATTTGACATGATTTTGCAATCCTAAGGCATGGAAACTAGGAATTTCAATATGATACCTACTATAAGAGCAGTTTGAAGGACTATGTCTAGTGACACTTGATTTTAGCACAAAATGTAGTAACACCTAATTTTAGCACAAAAGGTAACAAATGACTATTTCTTAACCACAAACCCAATCAAGACACCTCTAAATCAATCATGAAAGACATCAAATCACTACAAACATACCAAATACTCAAATTTGAAACAAATCCTACATTCTGAGCACTATTTCACTCTCTCATCATCATAAAGAGGAAAGGTTGAGACTCCAAGCCAAAGAAAAAAAGGGGATCTCCATTTGATAAAATGGGGCTTGTGTGCAAGGCACAACAAATGGTGAATCTACTGGGAAAATGCTCTAGAGCATTTCTAAGATAAATGACAGTTTCAAACCCTGAATATCTATGTTTCCTACTCATTAAACTGGACAACATGATACAATATCAAAGAAGCAGAGATCACTAACTTAGAACAACCATTCATATCCTGAAAGTCTAAGTGTGTGAAGTTGCATTCATTCCCATCCTTTTGCAACCAAGATCATCAAGGCTCACTTGCATTAAGCTACGTAAAGATACACACCTTTTGAACTACCTTGGACATTGCCCTACTACCAGTAGGTGTCTATAGCCCCAACAGAGTTATCTCTATGATTTTGCTCAAGCATTTCTCTACTACCTGTTAGGCGTCCATAGCCCCTAATAGAGTTGCTTGACTCCCATCTAATTAAACATTTTGGCAAGGAAATTAGGAAGTATTGATTTAACAGAGTATTTATTTGATAATGCATTGATCTTAGCTCTTGATATGAGTACCAAAAAGCACCACATACCCTTGTAGCACATCGTAAATATCACATGGGATATGAATTAGTTCAACTTCATTGGGCTAGGAATCATAGTGGCAGAAAAGGTGAGCCTATAGATTTTTCACTTAATCCAAGATCACTAGGATTCCTTCAGAAGCTTCAGGAGTATTTAACAATGTGAGAGATATTAGACTACAAAATAATTCAAGTGAACCAAACTAATGAATCCTTTCCCATGAACAAGCATCATACCATCTAAGAGTAACAATAGAACCCATAGGAAGACCCGAGTTGAAAACCAAGGTTTCTCAAGGAAATCCTCCAGATTACTTACCCAAAGAGGACCTTTTGCAAGACTACACAACTGCCACCACATTCAATAAATAGAGAACCCTAACAAAGCAATCGCAGGAAACAAAAAAAAGCAAACTAACAACCTAAAGCAAAGAGAAATCGAAGAAAGAAACAACTAAGGAAAACAAAAATAGAAAGCAGAAAACTAAACTAAAATGATAGACTACTAACCAAAGCCTAACTAGAAACAAGTAGGACTATGTACAAATACTTTGGACAATAAGTATTTACACTTCCATGTGATTTTTATCTCAAGACATGCTAAAGGAACAAGGTACAGGTTAATGTCCTAAGTTTGGCAAATTCATCTTTGTACTCTGAAAAGTAAGGTATAAGTAGGTTGGGCTCATGTTTAGGGTGCTAGTTACACAAGATTATAAGTTGGGGTAATTCATTAGGGCCATGATCAATCCATATGCAAGTTGTCTTACCTAAATCACCATAATCAAATTGATAACTGCTGAAATTGAGTGAAGAGAGGGAAGATACAACCTAATTTGTAGTACCGCCAGTCAAAAATGTGAGTTCATCACCTTGTTGCATTGTGTAACCTACTTTCACACCTTCTGGAGATCTCAACTCATGGTTGATCATGTCTTGTGTATCAGATACCTCTGGATCACTGAATGCTGCATCAACCTCCCAAGCAAACAAGAAGTCTAGACAACCTTCTTCAGAATGTGGATCATTTGGATGAATTCTGCATGAATCAGTCAAAGCAAAGTCTGACATGTGTGGTGAAGTTCCATGTAGTAGCATATCCTTTCTCATTCTTGATACTAACTCAATGATGTGATCAAGTGATTGACATGAAAAAGCTTCCAAGCTATCACTCTGCATGAATGTTTGATTTTTATTCTCAGATTGCAGACTTTTTCTCTCATCTGTCATTACTAGGTCATCATCAACCATGTGGAGATCTTCTTTTATGCATGTATGAACAGGGTCAGCATGGGGAACATCTAGTAAACTCATATCTACTCCATCAAAATTAGTCATATGTTCTGAAAAAAATTCCTCTGCATCAATCAACAACCCTCCTATTTTGACTGTATATCCATTGTTTGCAACAACAACAAGGTTTGTTTATTCATGCATAACTTGATTCATGATGTTAATGCTACCTTGCAGTGATGTATCATCCTAATCTTCTTCATTTGACTCATCTAGAGATTCTTTTGGAGCAACTGTATCATCTTGATATGGCTGATCATGATGGTATATTAGGCTGATACAATCAAGAGTCTGATCACTTTTCTCTGGATAATCTAATTGGGGTTCAGATATGTCAACTGGAACAACTTCATGCATTGATGTCCATGATTGTTCTTCATCTGAGGGACTAATTCCTTCTTGTTCTTGCACATGTCTAATCTGATCAAGATGTTTCTCATGATTAGTTTCAAACTTAGAATTGTCAGGAGGCTGGAATGAACTACTGTTCTGTACCTTTGTAGTAGCAAATTCAGGTTTAGAACTTGATATCTGTGAAGCATCTAATTGCTGATCTAAATCCTCAACATGACTGATCATCAAATCTGATTCATTCTCCACCTTATCAACATTTTCATCAGTTATGACCTGACCTTGTGTACTACTCTATTCTTTCTCCTGTGTCTGAAAATTAGGTTTTAACCAAGCTGGGACTATCTTGTCAAGGTCTAGTGATTGAAAACTAGGTTTTAACTAATCAAGGACTATATACTCCTTAATTATGTGACATGTAGACCACGTGCACTTCCTTCCATTAGCATTCTCATCTTTGTATTTACCTTGATGAACAACTTTATTTTTTTCCATATGCATCTACCCTTTCGACTGTGATCAATTATGAATGGTGGGTTTATAGCTCATACAACCTCAACTCTTTCGGCATGCTCAACTGAGACACGACCATGTATGCATATGTATCCATCCGTACTGCAGGTCCTCCATGCATTGTCTTTCTCTAAATATGTCTGTCATACATATATCCCACTTCAAGCTTATAAACTTCAAAAATAGGAAGCAATCCCTTTAAGTGCAGATCTAATATTTGGAGAAACGTTAAACAATCAACTTATCATGTGACTCTCCAGGATGTATAGTGAAGACATGAGGGGAACTAAAATCAAGCAAGGTTAATGTAGGATATTTCACCCTAATCTTCCTATCTAGCACTTCTTTGAAAAGTAGGATATCTACTTGGAAATTCTCTTCATGATGACTGCTGAGAGAGTCCTCTGAAGAATGAAGGGATCTCATGACTAAAACCCTTATGTGTATCCATTGGAGCTAAATCCCTTGAATTTTAATTCATTTCAGCATGTGTAATGAACCACCAAAACTGAAATCTTGCATAAAATCTTCATTTAGGTCCTCCTTCTAGCACCAATTCAGTTGATGGTGGTTTTGTTAGGAAAAGTGTCTCAACCTTGCAACCTCGAAAGGTTACTATTCTTCCCAATTTTGGTCTTTTTGAATACCCTTAATCTTGGAGAATGGTCTAGAACTTTCAAAGTTTTCAAAAGTTTCCAAATGAACTAAAACTAGTATATTTGTATTTAAAAAAATATATCTACAGTACGCCGAGACATATTTTCCAATTTTTTTTAACTTTTTGGTTTTTTATTTTTATTTTTTAATTTTTTATATATTACTGGTAGCTAGAATATTTGCATTTTGGTTTAAAATAGCACAAGCATCTTATAAATTACTCACATATACAATATTTGCATTTTGGTTTAAAATAGAAAAACCATCTTTGAGAGTTGTGTATTTATTGTGGAGTTTCATTATGATCCTCTATTTTAATAATCTCATGCATATAATTTTTTTTTATTTTTTAGATTGGAATCTTATAAAATTACACAGAATCTTGGAATCTTTCACTCTTCAACTCCATCCCTACTATGAATGTAGAATGCCTCTCGGCATAAATAGTGAGACTTACTATTTTTAGTCAGTCCTTCAATTAAGCTCGAATTGACCTAAAATTTTTGCCAGAAGGTGTGGAACAACTAAGTGAACATCTTGGGTGAGTTTCGTCTCAAGATCATATATTGATTGCGAGATATTAAAGTTTCTATTTTTTGAAACTGTAAAAAAAAAGTTTTAAACTCAATTACCGGAATCAAAACTTCTCTAAATATCTCAAAAATTGTCATAATCAATGTAGCCACTTATAGGTGACAGATCTCTTCACAATCTTTCCGACACATCAAATAGTTCATCAATCGGACACCCAGATCAAAAGTTATGGCCTCCAGATGTTGGACCTCCTATTTTTGGAAAATGTAAAAATGTGTTGGACACATAAAAGATCCGTAAAGGGGAGAGTTACACGTGTTGGTGTGTGGTTTTGCACATCACAAGTTATCTTTGATTGGAGATCATTTGGGTACCACTTTTGAGTGGTTTTAGCTCATGGTTTTGTAATTACTGGTAACGGTTTACTGTATTGCATCTCCTATATATGAGGAGCTGGAGATGGAGGTTGTGTGTAAGAATCTTATAGATGTCGAATTACCTCCTAGATCTCTGGTTGGATATACTCCTATAATATATTGGGCAGCTTTGGAGTGTGGGGTTTTTTACCTGAAAGGGTTTTCCCCATGTATATCTTGTGTTGTGATTTTTGTGTTTTCATTTGGAAGTTGTTATTATCTTTTTGTTAATGTGCATCTTAATCTGTAACTGTAAAAGAAAAATTTGCATAAATCTTTCCTCATTAGATCAATGTAGGAAGAATTTTCTACATACCGTGCTTCCTTTCAATTGGTATCAGATCCTGACCTCCTTTCATTCTAGTTGTTGGGTAGAGGGTTTTTTGAGTTGATCTTCATTTGAGTGGGAGCTTGTGCAGAGGATTTTGAAATCTTTGTTGCAGGTAAGAGATGGTGAGCACATCTGGTAGGTTTGAGATAGAGAAGTTTAATTTGGTAGTAATTTTGAGTTGTGGAAACTCAAAATGGAGGACATGCTTGTATATCAGGATTTATGGGAAGATATATCTGGTACAAAACCAATGGCAATGTCTCAAGAAGACTGGGATCTCAAAGATTGAAAAGCTAAGGGTTTAATAAGACTTTGTTTGGCTGCTTCAGTGCTCTTGAATATCCATGAAGAGAAGACTACAAAGGAACTTTGGAAGAAGCTTGGAGATGTTTATTAGGCTAAATCCCTGGTGAACAAGTTATTCTTGCAAAAGAAATTGTATTCTCTAAGGATGGAAGATGGAGGATCTGTCGCTAATCACCTAAATACATTCAATATTATTGTTGCCCAGTTGACTTTTGTTGGTGTGAGGATGGAGGAGGAGGATCGATGTATGACATTATTATGTTCCTTACTAGATTCATGGGACCACCTTGTTATGGCCATTGGTAGTACCACTACCACCTTCAAGATGGATGAAGTGGTTTCTTCGCTATTGTCTAAAGAGATGTGGAGAAAGTCTTCTGAATCGGCTAAGGAGGCTCTTACAGTTTGTGGTAGATCTAAAGAGAAGGGAAATAAAAATGATAAGAAGGAAGAAAAAGGAAGATCCAAATCCCATGGGAGATCTAAGTTTCCTAGAAAGTCCAAGGCCCTATGTTGGAACTATGGCAAACCTAGTCACTTCCGCAAGGAGGAGAAAAAGAAAAAGAAGAAGAATTATGATTCAGATTCTGACAAGTCCTCTCAGGATGAAGGAGAAGCATTTGTCGCTACCTTGGTAATGCATTAATCTAAGGATGTGTAGCTTATTGACTCTGGTGCATCTTTTCACATGACCTCGCATCGGGGCTAGTTTTTGAAGTATGAAGAAAACGATGGCAGAAAGGTGTACTTGGGTGATGATTCTCACTTGGATATTGTTGGCCGTGGAAGAGTCTTGATTTGATTCCCTGATGGATGAGTAAAGGGATCAATGGTGTTCTGCATATCCCTGGTTTGACACGGATCCTTCTTTCTGTAAGTAAATTAAATGATGTGGGTGTGCAGGTTGTTTTCTCGAATGGAGGATGCAAGATGACTAGAGGATCTATGATGTTGGCTAAGGGTGTTTGGATTGGCACTCTGTTTCATCTTGATGCATGTGCAATTAAGTGCAATAGTGCCTATGTTTTGAAGAAGAAAGCTTCAAAGTCTTCATCCTCACCATTGGAACCAGCAGCGAAGAAGACTATTGTCTACTTTCGATGGTCATGCTTTCTGGGTACCTAAGGGTGCTCATTCTATGGAGATGAAACTTCCAGCTAAGAAGACAATGTTATGGCACCAAAGGCTTGGTCACATTGATGAAAAGGGTTTGAGGACCCTGAAGAATAAAAATCTTGTTGAGGGTATGAATGATTGTAATCTTGAGTTTGATTTTTGTGAACATTGCATTTATGGAAAACAAAATTGTGTTTAGTTTTATTCCAGTTCTCACAAATCTTCTGAGGTGTTGGACTTGATTCATTCTGATGTGTTTGGTCATGTTAATGTTCCTTGGATTTCAAAATGTGTTTACTTTGTTTCATTCATTGACGATTATAGTAGAAGGACATGGGTGTATTTCCTTGGAAGTAAATATGAAGTCTTTAATAGATTCAAATAGTTCAAAGCTCTTGTAGAGAATCAAAAGGATAGAAAGATTAACTATTTGAGGACTGAAAATAGTGGTGGTTCTATTTAGCAGATTTCGACAAGTTATGTAAAGAACAAGGGATTGAGAGGCACAAGACAACTCCATATATCCCTCAACAGAATGGAGTTGCAGAGAGGATGAATATAATGTTGATGGAGAGGGAAACGAGTATGCTAAGTGGAGCTGGTCTTGAATAGAAGTTTTAGGTTGAAGTTATTGCTACCGCTTGTTACCTGGTTAACAGGTCTCCTACATCATCGCTTGTTGATAAGACACCTATGGAGGCATGGTATGGTAAAAATCCTTCATTAAGACATATTCGAGTATTTGGTTATGAGGCATATGTACATGTGCCTAAGGAGAAGAGGTCTAAGTTGGAGAACAAGGCTATAAAGTGTATCTTCATTGGTTATGGCATCAGTGTGAAAGGGTACAAGCTTTGGGATCTAGTAGCTGAGAGAGTTATGTATAGCAGAAGCATGATCTTCAGAGAGCTCAATCCTTCTTTTGTTGTCTTGCAGCCAGAGAAAGAAAAGAAGAAAGATGATGTGGTTTAGCTTCCTTCCATCCTTGAGAAAGTTGAACCAAAAACTTCTATTGGACTTGATAATGAGGAGAGCTCTAGTAGCTCTAAAAGTTTAGAAGAAGATGAAGAACCTCAACCTCAACCTTTGAGGAGGTCCACATGGATAAGGTAACAACTTGATAGGTTTGGTTATTCATTGCATGATTCCAGTTGTATTTTTTCTTTGATTTCTAACATTGATGAGCCTAGAACTGTGAAAAAGGCTGTGTATGAATGATGCAGGTTCCTAGGAGGCCATGGAAGAGGAGATGGCTGCTTTGGAAAATAATAATACTTGGGACTTAGTGCCTTTTCCTGAAGGACGAAAACCTATTGGATGTGTTGGCCTCATTTTCAACTTGCCAAATTTTAAACTTTGCATCAAATCCTTATGTTGAGTCACCCCTAGTCACAAATTCTCCTAAAGTGTCAAGTTGATTTCTAGTTTGAAGGACGAATTGTTTGCTTGTTTTAGCTAAAGTCTTGAAAGCATTTCTGGTATGCGGAAAAATCACAAAAACAATTAAATTTGAAGATTTAAGGCATTTGGGAAGAAATCATCTTACAAGGGTGTTACTATGTTTATTTCACCAAATGTGGCAAAGTTTCAGACTTGTACGCCTCATAGTTTGTAAGATTTTAAAAGTTTGATTTTTTCGCACATAGTTTGCGGAAACAATTAAAGAGGCAATTCTATTGAAGTTCAAGAAGAATCCTTTTACCCATGGTGTCATATCACATTTATGGATAACTAGCCAAAATTTCATGAAGATCTGACACTCCAGTCAAAAGTTACGCAAGTTTTGCCATTTTTCATGCTTGCATGGTTGACTAAGTTAATATTTGTAAGTAAGGTGTATTTTGTGCACGTATGGATATGAATCTCTAAATCACCAAGGTGAACCATAGAAGAGAAGAAATTAATTAGAAGAGGCCAGAAAATAATTACTTTTCTCAAAAAGCTAAGTTGGCGTCTACTTTTCAATTTGGCTAAGGGGTCCACTTTCACTTTTCGCTAAGTGAGCACCCACTTTCACTTTTGCCTAACCACATCAAAGCTCACTTAGAAAAATATGAAAGTAGGGGTCTACTTTCAATTTTGACAAAGTGGAAGTTTACTTTTAGTTTTGGCAAATCAATTCAAAAGCATTACTTTCAATTATTTTTTGGAAAGTCTAAAAGGTAGCCACTTTCACTTTTGGCGAACTTAATCCCCACTATCCCACATCCACTAAACTCTCCCATAATCAAGCGAATCTCCTCCTTTTTCTCATGGGCAATGTATTGATAGTTATAGAAGCTTAAGTTTTGTCATTGAAAAAGGAAATTTTTGCGATTTGTAAAGAGTGTTGAGGCGTAAAAATAGGCATGTAAGTGAGATGGGTAGAAACATGGAGTTTCAAAGAATGAATAAACTAATCTGTTGAAGCATATTTGAAAAGTGAAATTTTTGTCACAAGAGGTAGTTGCAGTGCCATGGTAGACACGCATGCAAAGCATAGAAGCTTACACAATACATATGAACTATTTGCATAATGTCTCAAAGAGACGTCATCACATGGAATACAACCCACTACATATGGGTTTTCTTAGGACAAAGCTTCAAGATCTTTCAAAGTAAATGCAATTTGCAGGTGAAAAGCCATGCTCCACAATGATTTATCAATACTTCTTCCTTGCTCACATCCTCTACTTATGAAATGTTTGTAAGATATTCATAATAATGGATTTGTTGAAGAGGTCTTAGAAACTTTGAGGCACATATGACTAGTGGGTGTAAAACTAGATTCCAAGACCTTCGCCAGCATCCTTTGACCTAGCACTTGAATGGGAGATATGCATCAGGGTACGACATCCACCAAAGCATAATGGAATGTGAGTTCTATCAGATGTTATAGTTATAAGTGCTCTAGAAGACATGTCACCTAAATGTTTTAGCAGTTGCCTCAAAGAAATGTGGTAAAATGTAATGCAAAGATTGCAAGATATGCACATAATAGTTTGTTTCTTGAAAAGGTTTTTGAAGCTTCCAAACAAATGGAGTTGGCTGTTACAAAGCCAATGCCACCAACATTTGCCAGCATCATGTTGAGGATAAATAAAACTTGAAATTCCCAATGGATAGTGATCAAATGTTATGGTTGTAAATGCTTCAGTAGACATGTCTACAAAATGTGGAATCATAGACAAAGAGCATGCATTGTTTGATAGAATGCCTCAATGAAATGTGGTCTCATGGATAGTAATAATTGCACAATATGTATAAAATCATTTCACTAAAGACATCTTTCAAGCACATGCAATCACCAAGTGTAAATCTATCCCACAAACTCCTTCACCAACCCCTTTCAGTCTGTGACAATTCAAATGCTTTGGATACATACAAAAGGAATCTGTTGTGAAGATAAGGTGTAGTGGATGATGGTTGTAAGTTCTCCTATGGTATGAGTCACTCTTATTGCATTATGCCTACAATGGATCAGTATGCATGCATGGGAACATCTACATTAAAAAAGTAGGAGGCAGATAACATCCACAAGTACAAGAAATCTGTACAATGTTGTAGAAATCATCATTGAAGATAAAAACATCAAGGTATTTGCCATATCCAAAGACATGTATTAAATAATGAGGAAAAGGAAGAAAAAGAATTATCCATTTGACACTAAATTTCATCATTTCAATCAGAGGAAGTCCGTACATCTCTAGAATGAAGTAGTTGAAGAGTGTACTAAAGTTTGCTCTTGTGATTGTAAGAATCGTGGAGGAAAGAATTGAATGTAATTATTGGACGCTTTGTGTTTGTGGTTGGTAACTCTATTTCAGTAAAGAATATGAATACATCACTTTCATGTGATTATGTATGTTCGCTGGGCTTAAACAACACACACTAAGCTTTGACTTGATTAGGTCACTGGTGGGCCCTTTCTCTTACTTTCTTTTGTTAATGTGTTAATAAGAGAAGGGGCCCACCAGCAACCTAAGTAAGTCAAAGCTTAGTGTGTGTTGTTGAAGCCCATCCATGTATGTTATCACCATGATTATATCAATACAGAAGATGTTTTAAGGAAGTATAAAGTCCTACGGGTGTAGTTAGTGAATCGCTAATCTCAAACCGCTATACTTGGATCGAATGCATGTGCTTCTTTGGTGTGTGGAAACTATGTTATTTGGAAAAGTGCTTTAACCACACCATTGATCAATGTGACAAAAACAAAAACTAGTTTTTAAGGTGTTTGAGCAAATGATTTTCCTAATGTTATTTTCACCCACATTTGTGGTGAGGCTCATAATGATAGCATAGTCAAGTTAGTGTGGACCACTTTTGAGTATGGAGATGTCATTACATATTATTCTAAGGATGGAACTATATCATTATAGGTTCATGAAAGGAAAGGATGGCCATCAAATGCAGTGGGGTAAATGTCCTTGAAGGCCAAGTTGTTATCAAATATATGACTCATGGATTGGAAGAAGTCAACGAACCAATAACTTGTATTTTCTTTCAAGTTATGGGTTTCTAGTTGCCTTTTTGTAAAAGTGACTTAGGTCACTCTTTGTAATGTAAAGTTAGAAAATAAACCTTTTTCCAGAAAAGTGATGTAAAATATAACCAAAAATAAGGTTTATTCTTTTTCCAAAAAGGTAGTTACTAGGTAGTTATCAAGTAGTTACAAGGTAGCTACTAGGGAGAAGCCTATAAATACAAGGCTATTTCATATGTAAAAGGGGACTTCTAGAAAAAGGGGAAAACTTTGAGAACTACTTAGAACTACTCATAGAGATTGTATGAAGACTTTTTGGCTTGACACTATGTATAAAAGAGTTTTTGGAATTGTATAATTTCAAGGAGATAATGAAGAATTCTTTTGGTTTGTATGTTCTAAATGTATTCATGTGTTATCATTGCTGATTTCTCATATGTTAAATCAGTAATCCTTCCATGTGAGTGTGCAAACCATTGTTATTTTATGTGATATCTTGGTATCTTGGTTTGAACATGTGGAAGTTGCATATCTATTCGTATGTTGAGGTTTGTCATCTTTCTTTCATTATCATTGCACATCAAAACATATTTTGTATTAAAACCCCTTTGTAATTTGTCATATCCATCATGAAATCTCAGCAGATATTCATATGTCTATTGTTGGGATTTCTATTAATTATTTTCATCTAGTTTTGCCTTTTCTCCTTTTTGTACTTTCAGGTTAAAAGTACACAAAAACCCACAAAAATCCCATCGTATGAAGGAGCTTCGCCTCTCAAACACAGAGGAAAGCTGATAATTCAATAACAGTTTCTCTAGCAGTTGGCAAAATTTAGTCACCGCTCTAAGGGCAATGAGTCATTTTCAAAGGTTATTTCGTGGTGACAAATTTGTTTACCAACAGTATGCAAATGGGTGTTCAAAAAGAAATTTAGTGTAGATGTTAGTGTTGAGAAATATAAGGTCAGAATGGTTGTGAAGGGATATTCTCAGGTGGAGGGAATTGACTATGGTGAGATTTTCTCTCCTGTTGCAAAGCTGACATCTATTCGGTTCTTGTTATCTCTTGCAGCAGTGTATGATCTAGAAGTGAAACAGATGGATGTGAAGATAACATTCCTTCATGGTGACTTGGAGGAGGAAATCTATATGTCATAGCCAGAGCACTACGTGGTGAAAGGTAAAGACAATCTGGTTTGCAAGTTGAAAAAATCTTTGTATGGTTTGAAACAGTCTCCTAGGACGTGGTAGCAAAGGTTTGATGCCTTTGTGTTGAGTATTGGATTTCAAAGATCAAAATCAGATCATTGTGTTTACTACAAGTTTGATAATGATTGCATTCTCTTTATTGCATTGCATATCAATGATATGTTACTCATTGGAAATGGTAAAAGTTTGATTTTTTATTTGAAGTCTCAGTTGTCAGCACAGTTTGAGATGAAAAATCTAGGGGCAGCTCGGTACATTCTAGGAATGGATCAGAAGAGACAGATCAAACAAAAAACTTTGTTTAGGCCAGAGTAAGTATGTTAACACTGTGTTGGAGAGATTCAGTATGATGGATTGTAGACATTTGATTGTTCCTGTTACAATGGGGACAAAGTTATCTGTTGAAGAATGTCCAAAGTCTCCTTCTAAGACAGAGGATATGAGCAAAGTTCCTTATTCTAGTGCAGTTGGCAGTTTGATGTATGCGATGGTCTACACAAGACCAGACATTTCCCAAGCAGTGAAAGGAAACAAGGTATGCAGAAACACTTCCTACACTGATCTCTTGAGGAAAGACTTATGCAAATTTTTACTTTAACAGTTATAGATTAAGATGCACATTAACAAAAAGATAATAACAACTTCCAAATGTAGACACAAAACTTACAACACAAGATATACGTGGGGAAAACCTTTTCAAGTAAAAAACCCCACACTCCAAAGCCGCCCAATATATTATTCATAAATCACAAAGATTACAATATACTTGTAGAGAGATTTTATAGAAGTATATCCAACCAAAGATCTAGGAGGTAATTTGACATCCATAAGATTCTTACATGCAACCTCCATCTCAGGTTCCTGATATATAGGAGATACAATATAGTACACCGCCAACGGTAATTACAAAACCATAAGGTAAAACCACCCAAAAGTTGCGCCCAAATTAGCTTCAATCAAATATGCCTTGTGATGTACCAAACCACACACTAACATGTGTAACTCTCCCTTTTATAGCTCTTTTATGTGTCCAACACATTTTTACATTTCCCACAAACAAAATGTCCAACTTCCATAGGCCATAACTTTTGATCCAGGTGTTCAAATGACGAACCATTTGATGTATCAAAAAGCTCGTGAAGAGATCTATCACCTTATAACTAGATACAATAGTTAAGACAATTTTTGAGACATTTAGAGAAGTTTAAATTCCAGTAATTGAGTTTAAAGCTTTTTTTGTGTAGTTTAAAAAAACAAAAACTTTAATATCTCGCGATCCAGATATGATCTTGAGACAAAACTCACTCGAGATGTTCACTTAGCTATTCTGCACCTTCTAGGAAAGATTTTAGGTCAATCTGAGCTTAATCGAAGGAATTACTAAAAATAGTATGTCTCGCTATTTTTAGCTCGTTTGGAAACTTTTGGAAACTTTAAAAGTTCCAAACCATTATCCAAGATAAAGGGTATTCAAAAAAACCAAAACTGAGAAGAATAGTAATCTTTCAAAGTTGCAAGGTTGAGATACTTTTCCTAACATTCTTCCACTTGTCAAACAGCTTGTAAGAGCAAAGGGATTATCAACACCATGCCTTAATTGCTAGGGGCCAAGAGGCCCATAGACTCTAAACACCATCTGAATTTCTCTGTGCTCATAGGTTTTGTCAAGGAATTTGCAACATTCGTCAAAGTATCAACTTTCTCCAAGTTTACCTTCCCATCCTCTACCATGTCATGAACAAAATGGTACTGGAAATCAATATGCTTAGTCCTCGCATGGGAAGTAGGATTCTTTGCCAAACATATGGCACTCTAACTGTCACAACAAATAGTAATCTTCCCTGCATCAAACCCAACATCAGAACACAATCTCTTAAGCCAAATGGCTTCTTTACAAGCATGAGTTTCTTCCATGTACTCAACTTCAGTAGTGGACAAAGCAACCACAAGTTTCCGCTTACTCATCCAACTAATAGCACCACCAAACATAGTGAACACATAAGCACTCATGCATCTCCTGCTGTCAATGTCACCTGCCCAATCTAAATCCACAAATCCATGAATACAAAGTGAATGTCGAGGTCCTATAGGATAACCATGATAACATAAGGAATACTCAAAAGTACCCTGCATATATCTAAACACTTTCTTAACTACATCCAAATGTACCTGTCTAGGATTAGCCATAAATCAACTAAGGACTCCCACTACTTGGGCAATGTCTGGTCTTGTGCAGACCATCGCATACATCAAACTGCCAACTACAGTAGCATAAGAAACTTTGCTCATATCTTCTATCTCAGAAGGAGACTTTGGACAATCTTCAACAGATAACTTTGTCCCCATTGTAATAGGAATAGTCAAAGGTCTACAATCCATCATGCTGAATCTCTCCAACACATTGTTAACAAACTTACTCTGGCCTAACCAAAGTTTTTTGTTTTCTTTGTCTTTTCTGATCTCCATCCCTAGAATGTACTGAGCTGCCTCTAAATTTTTCATCTCAAACTATGCTGATAACTGAGACTTCAAATTAGAAATCAAACTTTTACCATTCCTAATGAGTAACATATCATCGACATACAATGCAATAATGAGGATGCAATCATTGTCAAATGTGTAGTAAACACAATGATATGCTTTTGATCTCTGAAATCTAATACTCAACACAAAGGCATCAAACTTCTGGTACCACATCCAAGGAGACTGTTTCAAACCATACAAAGACTTTTTCAACTTGCAAACTAGATTTTCTTTACCTTTTACCACGTAGTGCTTTGGCTGTGACTTATAGATTTCCTCCTCCAAGTCACCATGAAGGAATGTTGTCTTCACATCCATCTGTTCCACTTCTAGATCATACGTTGCTGCAAGAGATAATAGGAACTAAATAGATGTCATCTTTGCAACAAGAGAGAAAATCTCACCATAGTCATTTCCCTCCACTTGAGAATACCCCTTCACAACCAATCTAGCCTTATATTTCTCAACACTGCCATCTACACTAAATTTCTTTTTGAACACCTATTTGCATCCAACAGGTTTTCATCGTTCAAGCAAAGGCACCAAGTCCCAAGTATTATTGTTTTCGAAAGAAGCCATCTCATCTTCCATGGCCTCTTTCCAGAAACCTACGTCTTTCATACCCATAGCCTCTTTCATAGTTCTAGGCTCATTAGTGTTAGAAATCAAAGAAAAAATAAAAATAGAATCATGCAATGAATAACCAAACCTATCAAATTGTTGCCTTATCTGTATGGACCTCCTCAAAGGTTGAGGTTGAGGTTCTTCATCTTCTTCTGAACTTTCAGAGCTACTAGAGCTCTCCTTATTATCATGTCCAATAAATGTTTTGGTTCAACTTTCTCATGGGTGGAAGGAAGTTGAACCACATCATCTTTCTTCTCTTCTTTCACTGGCTGCAAGACAATAGAAGAAGGATTGAGATCTCTGAAGATTGCACTTTTTCTATACAGAACTCTCTCAACTACTGGATCCCAAAGCTTGTACCCTTTCACACCGATGCCATAACTGATGAAGATATAATTTATAGCCTTGTTCTCCAACTTAGACCTCTTCTCTTTGGGCACATGTGCATTAGCCTCACAACCAAATACTCGAATGTGTCTTAATGAAGGATTTTTACCATACCATACCTCCTGTTAGGTCTCAAAAATGCAGGTCATTAACCCTAAGAGGTTGCCAGGCTCTCTTGACATTTTTGGCTAACTGACACGGGGTAGATATGGCTAAAACCCCCTTCACTTCAGGCTCTGCCAGACCTAGGTAGGTAAACCTCTAAGTAACAAAGAAGATAAAGAGATGATCACTACTTTAATCAAAATTAATCTAACTATTGATAATGGCAAAAGAAAAACAGATAAAAAGACAAGTCAACTCTAAATGATCTAAATTGTAATGCTAAAATAATAATGCAATCTAACTAAATAAATCTAAAGTGAATTTGTATAAGTGACGATGAAAATACTAGACCAGTGCCTTATTGGGTATAGAGTCAGTATAATCATGAAATAAATGATTGTTTGTTTGGTAAAAGCTCGAACTATCTGGCATGAAAGAATAGGTGTGTAACTTGTACAACCCTATAAGTAAGTAGTTAATATTCCATACTTATATATCCAATTGACAAAATCAAATTACCTACATTCATCTAAAAGGATTTAATCCTTACTTGAAGGAACCTATTAGAATAATACTGCAATTGTAACATATTTATCAGAAACTAGAGACAGAATAAATACGCTAACTATATGACTCTTCTTATAGATCCATGACAATGTCTTCACAGTTATTATGACAAATTTAAAGGATTTAATTCTGAAAGCAAAAACTAATTAATCTTATCACACTATAACAGCAAATGTGCATAGACAACTTGAAGATATACTTGATAACTCAAATTGAATAACAGAGAAAACTTTGAAAGGAGACAATCATATAATTGAATAAATTTAATAGATAGTTGATACCAAAATTTGCAGTCACTACTTCATTCTTACAGACTTGACTCCATTAGAGAATGCTTGCACATGGTCTACCAGAAATAAAATATATTAAGAGTGAACTAGCATTGCTATTCAAATCTAATCTATAGTATCTCCTGTTCTGTTTTGTAATTTCCTCCTACTCTATTTATCTTCTATCTTCTATCTTCTATATTCTATATTCTATATCCTCCTCTGGTCTTGGTCATCTCTTATAAAGAGTGGCATACAAGCTTCAAACCAGTTACAATAGTTGTGACGGTTGATAATTGAACACAATATTTATTCTAATAAAGCATGTTTAGGAAGTTTAATACTCATCTTTAATCACCAAATGGATAACCATTCTAGGATCAAACAAAGCTCTTTAATTGTAGTTCCACTTAATCTCCTTCGAGGATTTCTTTATTATCCTAAAAAGACTAGATAAAACATGAATTAATGTCTGATCAATTAATCCAAACAAATGTATTTACTCAAGGAATTACTTCCCTTATCAATGATTTGTCAGTTGCTCAAGATCCTTTCGTGGGCGTTCATATAACGTGATCCCCACTTTGTATATCCTGCAAAAAACCCATATTTTGAATATCAGAGAGATATCTCAATCATTCAGATTAAAATGTCATTTTTAAAGTTTCTATATTTTGTGTTGGCTAGACCTCCTACATCGTTGTAAGAATAGCATCCTTCCCCAATTTGTTTGGTGTCCCTGATATGACTATCGGTAAAGGTCTTGTTGATCAGCATAGTCATCGTTCCTACCGGAGTGAATTTACTCATCGGTAATTCTTAATGTCTTCTCACCAATCGTCAATCTTACGCCGATACTTATTTCCCTTTGAATGTCTCTCAAAACTCCATCGATGAGAGGTGTAAGATCGGTGCAGTTGAATGATCTTTTGTCGAATAGCAATGATCTTACCGATATGCTATCTTTGCCTAAAATCTTTTATGACTTCTTCTATTGGCGTGATCAATATAGTCGAAGAGATATGTAAAACATAAATTTGTCAACGAGCATTGGCGTGATGAAAAATCTATTTCGGTTAATTTACTTAAGCATTATGCACTTACGAACCTAATGAACTATTGAACCTTTTGAACCAATGAACCCATTGAACCAACGAATCGATTGAACTAGTGAACTGATTTAACTTATGAACCAATTGAACTTATGAACCGATTGAACCTATGAACTGATTGAACTAGTGAACCGATTGAACCTATGAACCGATTGAACTAATGAACCGATTGAACCTATGAACCGATTAAACTAGTGAACTGATTCAGCTTATGAACTGTTTGAACCAATGAACCGATTGAACTAATGTGAAAGTTCAAGCTCAGAGGTTCAAAACTGACATCTTCTTAATACATGAAGGTAAAAGCTAAAAGACTTAAATGGACGTACTAATTAATAGGAAGGAATGTAATGATGACTCCTATCCAAGGGAGAATAATGAGGATAAAACAAGGGCAATTTTTTTTTTTTGCAAACTGATCTTGAAGTGCATACAAGGTGAGAAAAAAAAAATTTATTTAGCATATTCAGTTCCAACACCTCCATAGGTGTCTTATCAATGAGCGTTGATGTAGGAGACCTATTAGCTAGGTAACAAGCGGTAGCAACAATTTCAGCCCAAAACTTTTGTTCAAGACCAGCTCCACTTAGCATACTCCTTGCCCTCTCCATTAACGTTCTATTCATCCTCTCTGCAACTCCATTGTGTTGAGGGGTATACGGAGTTGTATTGTGCCTCTCAATCCCCTATTCTTTACAAAACTTATCAAAATTTGCTGAACAGAACTCACCACCATTATCATTCCTCAAACATTTAATCTTTCTATCCTTTTGATTCTCTACAAGAGCTTTGAACTCTTTGAATCTATTAAAGATTTCATTTTTACTTCTAAGGAAATACACCCATGTCCTTCTACTGTAATTGTCAATGAATGAAACAAAGTAAACAAATTTTGAAATCGAAGGAACATTAACAGGACCAAACACATTAGAATGAATCAAGTCCAACATGACAAAAGATTTGTGAGAACTGGAATAAAACTAAACACAAGTTTTTTTTTCCATAAATGCAATGTTCACAGAAATCAAACACAAGGTCACAATCATTCATACCCTCAACAAGGTTTTTATTCTTTAGGGTCCTCAAACCCTTTTCACCAATGTGACCAAGCCTTTAGTGCCATAACTTTGTCTTTTTAGCTGGACGTTTCATCTCCATAGAATGACCACCCTTAGGTACCTAGAAAGCATGACCATCAGAAGTAGATGCAACAATCTTCTTCGCTGTTGGTTCCAATGGTGAGGATGAAGACTCTAAACCTCTCTTCTTCAAAACACAAGAACTATTGCACTAAATTGCATGTGCATCAAGATGAAACAGAGTGCCAATCTGAACACCCTTAGCCAACACCATAGATCCTCTAGTCATCTTGCATCCTCCATTCGAGAAAACAACCTGCACACCCACATCATTCAATTTACTTACAGAAAGAAGGTTCCGTGTCAAACCAAGGATATGCAAAACACCATTGATTCCCTTTACTCATCCATCAAGGAGTCAAATCAAGACTCTTCCACAGCCAACAATATCTTGGTGAGAATCATCACTGAAGTACACCTTTCCACCATCGTATTCTTCATACTTTGAAAACCAACCTCGATGTGAGGTCATGTCAAAATATGCACTAGAGTCAATAAGCCACACATCGTCAGATGCATGCATTGCCAAGGTAGTGAAAAATGCTTCTCCTTCATCCTGAGAGGACTTGTCAGAATCTGAATCATAATTCTTCTTCTTTTTCTTTTTCTCCTCCTTGTACTCCTTGCAGAGGTGACCAAGTTTGCCGCAGTTCCAACATAGGACCTTGGACTTTCTAGGAGATTTGGATCTTCCTTTTTCTTCCTTCTTATCCTTTTTCTTTCCCTTCTCTTTAGATCTACCATGAACCACAAGAGCCTCCTTAGCTGATTCAGAAGACTTTCTCCGCATCTCTTCAAACAACAAGGAAGACACCACTTCATCCATCTTGAAGGTGGTAGTGGTACTCCCAATGGCCATAACAAGGTGGTCCCACAAATCTGGTAAGGAACACAGTAATGCCATACATTGATCCTTCTCCTCCATCTTTACACCAACAGAAGTCAACTGGGCAACAAGCATATTGAATGTATTCAAGTGATCAGCGACAAATCCTCCATCTTCCATCCTTAGAGAATACAATTTATTTCACAAGAATAACTTGTTGACCAAGGATTTATCCTGATAGACATCTCCAAGCTTCTTCCAAAGTTCCTTTGCAATCTTCTCTTCATGGATATTTAGGAGCACTAAATCAGCCAAACAAAGTCTTATCAAACCCTTATCTTTTCAATCTTTGAGATCCTAGTCTTCTTGAGACATTGTCATTAGTTTTGTACAAGATATGACTTCCCATAAATCTTGATCTATAAGCATGTCCTCCATTTTGAGTTTCCACAACTCGAAATTATTGCCATTAAACTTCTCTATCTCAAACCTCCTAGATGTGCTCGCCATCTCTTACCTGCAACAAATATTTCAAAATTATCTACACAAGCTCCCACTCAAATGAAGATCAACTCAAAAACCCTCTACCCAACAACTAGAACCAAAGGTGATTAGGCTCTGATACCAACTGAAAGGAAGCAAGGTATGCGGAAACACTTCCTTCATTGATCTACTAAGGAAAGACTTATGCAAATTTTTACTTTTATAGTTACAGATTAAGATGCACATTAACAGAAAGATAATAACAACTTCCAAATGCAGACACAAAATTCACAACACAAGATATACGTGGGGAAAACCCTTTTAGGTAAAAACTCCCACACTCCAAAGCTACCTAATATATTATTCAGAAATCATGAAGATTACAATATACTTGCAGAGAAAGCTTTTATAGGAGTATATCCAACCAGAGATCCATGAGGTAATTCTACATCTATAAGATTCTTACATGCAACCTCCATCTCAAGTTCCTGATATATAGGAGATACAATACAGTACACCACCAACGGTAATTACAAAACCATGAGCTAAAACCACCCAAAAGTGGCACCCAAATTATCTACAATCAAACATGCCTTGTGATGTGCCAAACCATGCACCAACATGTGTAACTCTCCCTTTACATCTCTTTTATGTGTCCAACATGTTTTTACATTTCCCAAAAATTGAAGGTCCAACTTCCGAATGCCATAACTTTTGATCTAGGTGTCTGATTGACGAAACGTTTGATGCATCAAAAATCTCATGAAGAGATCTATCACCCTATAACCAACTACACTAGTTAAGACAATTTTCAAGATGTTTAGAGAAGTTTCAATTCTGGTAATTGAGTTCAAAAAATTTTTCTAGCAGTTTCAAAAAACAAAAACTTTAATATCTCACAATCCAGATATGATCTTGAGATGAAACTCACTCGAGATGTTCACTTAGTTGTTCCACACCTTCTGGGAAAATTTTAAGGTCAATTTGAGCTCAATCAAAGGACTTACTAAAAATAGTAAGTCTCACTATTTTTAGCTCATTTGGAAACTTTTGGAAACTTTGAAAGCTCCAGACCATTATCCAAGATAAAGGGTATTAAAAAAACCAAAACTAGGAAGAATAGTAATCTTTAAAAGTCGCAAGGTTGAGACACTTTTCCTAACAAGAAGTGGGAGTCCTTAGTTGATTTATGGCTAATCCTGGATGGGTACATTAGGATGCAGTGAAGAGTGTTTGGATATTTGTGGGGTAGTTCTAAGTATTCCTTATGTTATCATGGTTATCCTATAGAACCTCAACATTCACTTTTTATTTGTGGATTTAGATTGGGTAGGTGACATGACAGTAGGAGATCCACCAGTGCTTATGTGTTCACTATGTTTGGTGGTGTTATTAGTTGGATGCGTAAGCGGCAACCTGTGGTCGCTTTGTCCACTAGTGAAGCTGAGTACATTCTAGTAACTAATGCTTGTAAAGAAGCCATTTGGCTTAAGAGATTGTGTTCTGATGTTGGGTTTGACAATCAGAGTGCCATATGTTTAGTGAAGAATCCTACTTTCCACACAAGGACTAAGCATATTGATGTCTAGTACCATTTTATTCGTGACATGGTAGAGGATGGGAAGGTAAACATGGAAAAAGTTGAAACTTTGATGAATGTTGTAGATTCCTTGACAAAACTTGTGAGAACAGAGAAGATCAGATGGTGTTTAGAGTCTATGAGCCTCACAGCCCCTAGAAATTAAATCATGGTGTTGATACTCCCTTTGCTCTAGCAAGGTGTTCGACAAGTGGGAGAATGTTAGGAAAAGTGTCTCAACCTTGCAACCTCGAAAGGTTACTATTCTTCCTAGTTTTGGTCTTTTGAATACCCTTTATCTTGGAGAATGGTCTGGAACTTTCAAAGTTTCCAAATGAACTAAAAATAATGAGACTTACTATTTTTAGTAAGTCCTTCAATTGAGCTTGGATTGACTTGAAAATTTTCCCAAAAGGTGCGGAACAACTAAGTGAACATCTCAGGTGAGTTTCATCTCAAGATCATATATGGATTGCGAGATATTAAAGTTTATATTTTTTGAAACTGTAAGAAATTTTTTTTGAACTCAATTACTAGAATTGAAACTTCTCTAAATGTCCCAAAAATTGTCATAACTGGTGTAGCCAGTTATAGGGTGATGGATCTCTTCACGATCTTTCCAACACATCAAACAATTATGGCCTCCAGAAGTTGGACCTTCTATTTTTGGGAAATGTAAAAATGTGTTGGACCCATAAAAGAATCGTAAAGGGGAGAGTTACATGTGTTGGTGTGTGATTTGGCACATCACAAGATATCTTTGTTTGGAGATAATTTGGGCACCACTTTTGGGTGGTTTTATCTCATGGTTTTGTAATTACCAATAACAGTTTACTGTATTGCATCTCCTATATATCAAGAGCTGGAGATGGAGGTTGTGTGTAAGAAACTTATAGATGTCGAATTACCTCCTAGATCTCTGGTTGGATATACTCCTGTAAAATCTTTCTTTGCAAGTATATTGTAATCTTTGTGATTTCTAAATAATATATTAGGCAGCTTTGAAGTGTGGGGTTTTTACCTGAAAGGGTTTTCCCCATGTATATCTTGTGTTGTGAGTTCTATGTTTGCATTTGGAAGTTGTTATTATCTTTCTATTAATGTGCATCTTAATCTGTAACTATAAAAGAAAGAATTACATATATTTTTTCTCATTAGATCAGTGTAGGAAGCATTTTCCACATACCTTGCTTCCTTTTAGGTTTTAGCACATAGCAACACAGATGAAATACAGGGTATCTCACCTCTCTTGAAAAAGGTATCCTATCCTAGATAGGACTACCCCAAGGTTTATACAACTAGGTCTTAGCTTGCAAGAATAACTGCAGTGGATATGTTTCAACTGTACCAACAAGGGGACTTACATGCAATGATAGGGTTTATAAACTATTACAACAAAGTGTGCAAGTTGCCCTTTGATATTTTCAATAGATTTAACAATACTCCTTAAAGCCTAAATCTAACAACTGTTTGGTTAAATAAAATGCAAAAGGTAAAGGGTTTTAAGAGGGAATATGAAATCTTAAGTTACAATCACAACTAGATGAGATGCTGCAGATAGACAAATGGTTTCAATAAACCATTCCTTGTTTCACCAGGATAAGAAACCCACAATGTTGCAAGAAATGATGCAATCTTCAAAGGATTCTTATGATTTTCAAACCACATTCATTCATTAAACACCCAGAAAATAGAGCAGCTCAACTCATGAAATGTAATCAAACTAAATTCAATAATAAGCCCTAGGCTAACTATGCACAGTAACTTACAATCAGCAAGCACTAATAGTATGGACCAAAGCATTCATCAAATATCTTAGAATTTACCCATCATTGCAAAAGCACATCTAATTAACTTCAGATTAATATGAACCCTGGAATCCAAAAGAGATAACACAAGAACGCAAATTCCCAACAACCTGCAAAACTTGCTTTGTATTCATCATAATTCGGCAGTCTCAGCAATTCAGTATCAAGTCTTCGTTACAAATGAGAGAAGAGGATGGCCTGTTTATAGAGAAGGTACCATACCAAGTTTTTCATGGATGGTGGAGATTAACTCAACACTAATGGCCTAGATTTACATAGCACTAAATGAGATACAACAGTTTGTTACATTTTCGGATTTGCATTTGTCCTTTAGGAAAAAGACAAAATATAGCTTGCAAATACATTCATCTTGGACAAAATGAGTACCCATTTGGCTATTTAGGAGGAAGGACCAATTTCCAAGGCCAAAATAAATCAAAGGAAGGCCACATGACATGTGAAAACATGCATTGATGTGGCATGACGGGATTCAATGTTCTGACGGGGTCATCATGTTGCTTGTCACTTTTGAGTTGTCTAATAGGACAAATAACTTTTCCAATGTGTTGACTAGTCAAGAGGAGTATGTGGCACATTTTTAATGAAGGCATATCCAGCTGGATGCTTGCTGGACCAATACTGCATGACCGGATTGTTGGAACAGCTACGAACAAGTCCCAAATATTAAACTAGATTTACATGAACAACAGTGATGTAGGCATGATCTCTTCTATCTAACAACTCCTGAGACTTATTTCCATGATCTTGGACATTAAAGTGACTTCCTTTTGTAGGTGTAGCAGTGATTTGGTTAGCAAAATGATGATTCTACCTATCTGGGTTAGCATTGTATCTCTGTGTGTTCATCCTTCCAAGACAACTCCAACAAGCTCATTTATGCTCTCAAACCTGCAATTTACAAGACCAAGCATCAATTTGATCATAAACAAGTCATTTTCTATCAATTCAAATCAAAATATGTTCATTTGTAGCCATGGATCACTCATGTGTTGATAACTGAGAGGGGGGGATGAATCAGTTATCCTAATTATTTCAACTTTCTAAACTTCCTTAACAATTAATGGAACATTAAATCAAATAAGCAAACATAACCATGAAATGGAAATAACACCAATGCACATGACACTATGATTTTGACATGGAAAACCCTATTAAGGGAAAAATCACGGGGTGATTAACCCAAGATATTATTCTCTGTTAGAAGAATAGATAGAACAAAATGGCACTTGCCAATTAGGGCTCACTGCTCGAGCACATTGCCCACAAGAGGCTCACTGCCTACAAAAGACTTACTGTCTACACGAAAAAAATGTAACACAATACTTGAACTGTTGAGAAGCATCCACACATGCTGAAGTTCAGTTCTAGTTAAGCTTAATAAACTGATTTGCTACACTTCATTCTTACTCTCCTTAAGTGCTGCTATCCTGTCACATTCCAGACCTGTCTTACTGCCTTTATGCTACTCTTCTACTTTTCTTCGCACTTTAACACTCACACACATCACCCTCATATCTAAATCCATCTGGTATATATATCCACACCAAGGATTTGATCTATTTTCTATTTGGCATCCAGATTACTTCATATTTACCCAAACTCTGATCTGTCGGCTGAATATTAGCATATCAAGTAATGCGAATCAAGGAGATACTTACAGAAGTCATCTAACATGTCAGCCAAACATAGATGATACCTTAAGAACCTTGATCACCATCAATATTTCATCTGAAATAATTCTAATACTCTGTTGATCAGTTCTTCCTCTGTCTACTCTACCAATCCGGACCTCAATACTTAGATGTTCATATCTCTTCACTCTTTCATCACTGGAGGCTCAAACCCTGGAATCTATCAGTCAAGGTATACCTCTTGACTTCACCAAATCTACACTTTACTGAGATACCCCCTTTGAGAGATCTGGACCTAACTGTCAAACCTTGCTGCCTGCTCTGTTCTTGCTTATCAGACCAAAGTATCCTTCAATCTAACTTCCGGTAAAGATGCACCATGTCCTGCAGATGTGTGGAATAGTCTTTGTTGCCATCAATGACAACACCAATGAAGCCACTCAGTGTCTCTTGCCAACAATCTCCCCCTTTGGCATTGATGGCAACACTTAGTGAAAAATGACTAAGTGTTATACTATACTCCCCCTGGGTTGATGCTCTGTTCTATTATACACTTTACCGGAGCTCCCCCTTAGCTGGAGTCCACATTTTTCACTGCTCCTCACTCCCCCTTTGACATCAATGGAAAAGGGTAGGGTCTGCACACCAAAATTTCTCAAAAACAATCTATACTTAGCCACATAAGTATATATACATGCTATACTTACATATATTGAAGTATATCTGCAAAAGACGTCTTCAACTGGGCAAATTATGTTGCCCAACTCTACTTCATCCTATCTAAAATTGAGATGTGGCCACTCAACAGGAATGCAAAAGCTTCTACCCTCTTAAGATCTGTCAGATCACTGGTTCGGTCTGTGGTCTGGGCATCAGTTAGGGCCTCATGCATGGCCTCTAATTTAGGGATAATCATCCCTCTAAGTTCACCCATCCTGCTTAATATGTTTTTCTTCTTCTTCTCAAGATTCTTAATCTCATTCATGACTGCAATAGTTTGACATTCCTGGTTTATTATGGATACAGTGAGAGGATCAAAATTCTGAGAGAGGCTTGACAGTTTATCCTCTTATTCTTTCACTTTCTTCTCAATATCCTTTGTTACTTTAGTCCAGGATATACAAAATTTATATACTTCACCTCCAGCCTTAAGAGCATTCTCTAAACTCTTTATCCCAATATCCATATTTCTCCTGTCATTGGTTATAAAGCCTTGTAACTCAGAGAATCTCTTATCTAAAAATTCTTTTCGAACCTTTACCTCAGCTGATTTCTCTAAAGATTCAAAGTGAGTATTGACAGAACTAATAAGAGATTTGAGGTTACTAGATGAAGAAGCTAAGGAATCCTTTTGAAAGGATGGCGTGATATTTTCAAGCACACCAAATGCAATTTCTAGCAGCTCACAGTCTTCCATGTGAGACTTTAGAAGTTTTTCCTTAGCTTTTGCATTGGCAAAGGATGCTATCTTCATTGTTTGAACCGGGGAGAGAGAATCAAAGTCAAATGGTCCTTGAAGTAACTCCGGTTCATCAATCTCCATCATTTCTTTAGTCAAGAAATCCTTGACAGATTTTGCAGTGTCTCTTGTCGGAGACAAAGTTTTCTTTCCTTCTGCACTGTCACTTGTGTTCTTCTCAACTTGACCTTTTTCTTTTCCCTTCATTTCTTTTTCTTTCTTCTCTACTTTTTGACTAGACTTTTCTTGTATTCTTTCTTTTTCTTTAGATCTGGAATCTGCAGGGGAAACTAGAGGAGAGATGTTTGCTTGATCATGAACCTCCTCTAAGTCCTTACCTTTTTCTTCACCTGTCTCCTTTACCTCTTCTGCCACTTTCTCAGTGACTTCTTCTTGGTTATCTATTCCTGAGGGATCATCACCTAAATCCTCTACAATAGGAATATTGAATCTTTTAAAGGCATTCTAGAGGATTTCCTCTATTTCTTTTGCCACCTTATCAGTTTCTCCAAGCATGAGCTAATTCATTCTAGCCTTACTCTAGAACTCATCCTCGCAATCTTTGAAGATCATATCCATTTGTTTTGGAGTAATTGAGGAATAGAGCTGGATAGCTATCTAATCTCTAATCTCTAAGTCATTTGCCTTGGCATTTTCTTTTCTCATATCAAGTTCCTTCTCTAAACTTTTAGGAATTAGAGAAATTATTTCAATAAATGCTTTATTGTATATGTTCAAGTATTTGACTGTGGCTTCCTCCAAGATCTTCTTATCAGCATGATTATATGCATCATAGAATTATGTTATTGGTTGCAGGTTCCCATCCACAGTAACTGCTTTAACCACATCATCTAATGACAGAGTGGGCTTTTCAACAAACTCTTCAATCTCTGCCTCCTTGGTTTCACTAGATACTTTCTTCTTTTTCCTCATTTTCCTTTCCTCCTCATCTGATTTTGTCTCTTCTTCATCCTTTTGGCTTGTGTAAGACCTTGTTGCCTTTTTCTTGGTCCTCTTCTCTCCTTTTCCAGATGATTTTGCTTTCAATTTTGATGTCTTTGAGCTCTTTTCAGTGGTGGATACAGAGGTCTTAGAGGATCTGGTCTGGGTGGAGACTTCTACCGGAGTACCTTCTTTTTTTGCCTTTTCTTTTTCTTTCTCTACCCCTTTTGTCTTTTCTCCACTTGCATCAAGTGCTTCTTTTGAAATTCCATGCCTCTTGGAAATCTCTTCTACTTCCCTCCTCACTTTTCTTTTTATTTCTGGTTGTCTTAGCTCCACATGGATCTTTACACTTAATTGTTCAAAGGTTCCAAACCTTTCTGCTTTAGGATCCTTGGGTTGACTGAGCATGTGTTGTACATGTAGCTCAGTAATTTTCTCATGTACTTCATACCCCATTGGCATAATCCAAACTATTCTTGGATCTACTACCTCCATTAGACATTGATCAGTTTCCACCATGAAGCAAACTGAATCTTTATACTTGTTAACTAAGGATTGGGGGATTCTCTCTCTTGCTTGCATCATGCTCTGAAAATTCTTGAAATAGCCCCAGAGTGCTATGTTCTGTGCCTTGGCATCACCAAGCCCATGTATATAATCTCTGATTTGGATGGCTACTGGTCTATCATTCTGCCACACCCAACCACTAGATCCGGGCAGCTCATTCATAAAATAGAAAAACAAACACAATATCAATCCACCATATTTAAAGGAGTTCTTTCTGTCCCTTTTATCTTCTGTAAATTTTCCATTAGTTGGCTCAGAAGGAGTTCATAGAGATCATAATCTGCATTCTTTCTCAGCATCTCATAAGTAGTGTAAATTGCAGTTTTGGATACTAAATTTTCCCTACTGGAGTGATATATCTTATAACCAATGATCATGGAGGCAAACTTCACATCCAGATCAGTTATGTCTTCTATGGTCATTTCTCTTTTGTCAAACTTTGATCCGGTAGCTTCACTCACAGTATGATTCTTAATGGATTTAAGAATAGGAATCCCACTAGATGAATGTAATCCAGTTACAGCCTTAATGGCATCCTTGGTTATCTTAAATGGTCCATTTAACCACATGAAGTTGTCATGCACTCTGCTCAAAATATACCGGACCCATTCTTCTTCTATAAAATAGGGGAAATGAATACATTGTGCAAAATGCTTGTCCCGGATGGCTTTATACTGAGTTTTGAGTTCAAATGAGTCATCTATCAAATTCTTGTGATAGATATCAGCCAGCCTAGATTCGCCATGATCTTTAATATTCGCATGAATATATACCCTAACATCTTCTACATGTAGAACCCCATGCGGAATGTTTGAAAAGTTGCCTATGGGATCAACTTCTAGGGATTTATATGGATGTTTCTTGAATTCAGGACGCGGCCTATCAGTGATCTTTACAACATTCAGTGTAGTCATCTTCAAAGGATTTACAGAGAAATATTCAATAACAGAAAATACCTTTTGTGCTTCTAGGGTTCGCTGAGTGAGTCGGATTGATTTGCTGGAAGATTCGACTTCAGCAGTTGATCTTTGAGAAATTTGAAGCAATTTGTTACAGAGCTCCTTTTCTTTTCTTCTCGAATGCGAATGTGTAAATGACAATCAACTGAACCCTTTTATCTCTAAGCAAACCCTAATTCCATATTGCAATAAATGCACAACTTAAGTTATTCTAGTTACTCTGTTCTCCTTGTTCAGAGAGGGAGAAACTTATCTGGATCATTGTGATGTACTTAGGATTGATATTAGAGATGAATCATAATGACCACCATTTCTTCAGATCATCCCATATGTCTGCAGATCAAGACGTTTCAATTTAGAATCACACTAGACCAATACTGTGAAAAACATGTCTTTACCAGAAGACTGTTAAACCAGATCAATCAAGAAGGATTAGATTCTTCAAATATTCTTGCAGACCTTCTAAATCTTAACCAAGCCCTCTTTTGATGTTTCTATGAGAATCCTCTAATCCACAACCTAATGACTGGCTGGGGGAATTTGTTTTTCTTAGTGACTCCCCCTGAGCCAGAGCTCATCTATTTAATTTCTGGAAGGATTATCAGCACCCGTTTCTGGTGCAGATCCATCCACAACGTTCTCTGTGCTTCTCTTCACCCAAATCTTATTCATCTCCCTTTGAATTTCATCCATGTTCACTTTTCCTTTTCCTTTGTCTTGGTTATGATTATGCTGCTCTGGGCCTCTTTTGTCTTGATTCCTACTTCTACATAATTTGGCAAAATGACCGGATCTATTGCAATTGTAGCAAACAACATTTCTTTGCATATTTGACTGATGTCCTCTTGATCTACACTGATTATCCATATGTCCCACTCTATTGCATGCAAAGCATCTATCGTTGAATGAATTGTTTATTTGTGTGTTTCTACATTCATGGGATTTGTGACCATACCTTTTACAATTGAAGCACTGTCTGGAGAAGGATGTATTAGTCTGATTCATTCTTCTTCTACACTGATTTGCTTTATGGCCAAAGTTGTTGTAGTTGTGGCAGTATCCATTTAAAGATGGATATCTTTGAGCATTTGGTTGCCTTACCAGAGGTCTTCTAGGCCTGTTTCTTGGATTCTCTGATTTGGAGTTCTTCTAACTGGATCCGGAGCTTTCACCTTTCTCATATCTCAAGCCATGCTTGTCATCTACCCTCTTTTGACTTTCATGAAGAACTTCAAGTTGAGCAAAGCTTAGCTTGAATTTTTCTTTGTATTCATTTGCTATTTGAAGATCCTTTTTAAGGGTGTCTATTTGATCTTCAAGTTTTTCTTCATTATCTCTAGCATCTTCAAGATCAGATTCCAGATGTCTGATTATCCTATCCATTTTATGGTAGTCTTCTATTTTTTCCTTGAGAGATTGTCTTAGGTCATCTTCAGTTTTTCTTTTCTCTTCAATTTCTTGGGTGAATTTCATAACTCCCAATTCCATTTCATGTCTCACCATAATGACCTCTTTTGATAACTTTTCACATAGCTTGGTTTTCTCTCTTAGGTCTTCATTTGTATCATTGGTTTCACCTTGACTTGCTAATTGCTGAAGTAATTCCTTTCTCTTTTTCATAGAGATACTTAGTTTCCCTTTTAATTCATTTATGAAATCATCAGCCTATTTAAGTCTTTCCTTCAATTCATTAATTTTAGAGTTAGATTGTTCAAGATCATCTAGGGCAGACTGAAGTTGTTCCCTCATACCATACATATCCATTTTGAATTCCCAGATCTTCCTCAAGCTATTAGGCTCTGTTTAGAGGAACTGGCTCTGATACCAATTGTTGATAACTAGGAGGGGGGTGAATTAGTTATCCTAATTATTTCAACTTTCTAAACTTCCTTAATAGTTAATGGAACATTAAATCAAATAAGCAAACATAACCATGAAATGGAAATAACACCAAAGCACATGACACTATGATTTTGACGTGGAAAACCCTGTTAAGGGAAAAACCACGGGGTGATTAACCCAAGATATTATTCTCTATTAGAAGAATAGATAGAACAAAATGGCACTTGTCAATTAGGGCTCACTGCCCGAGCACACTGCCCACAAGAGGCTCATTGCCTACAAAAGACTTACTGTCTACAAGAAAAAAAGGTAACACAATACTTGAACTAATGAGAAGCATCCACACATGATGAAGTTCAGTTCTGGTTAAGCTTAATAAACTGATCTACTACACTTCATTCTTACTCTCCTTAAGTGTTGCTATCCTGTCACATTCCGGACCTGTCTTACTACCTTTATGCTACTCTTCTACTTTTCTTAACACTTTAACACTCACACACATCACCCTTATATCTAAATCCATCTGGTATATATATCCGCACCAAGGATTTGATCCATTTTCTAGTCGGCATCCGAATTACTTAATATTTACCCAAACTTTGATCTGTCAGGTGAATCTTAGCATATAAAGTAATACGAATCAAGGAGAAACTTACATAAGTCATCTAACATGTCGGCCAAAAATGGATGATACCTTAAGAACCTTGATCAACATCAATATTTTATCCGTAATAATTCTGATACTCTGTTGATCAGTTCTTCCTCTGTCTACTCTGCCAATCCAAACCTCAATACTTAGATGTTCATATCTCTTCACTCTTTCATCACCAGAGGCTCAAACCCTAGAATCTATCAGTCAAGGCATAGCTCTTGACTTCACAAAATCTATACTTTACTGAGATACCCACTCTGAGAGATCTGGACCTGACTGTCAGACGTTGCTGCCTGCTCTATTCTTGCTTACCAGACCAAAGTATCCTTCAATCTAACTTCCGGTAAAGATGGACCATGTCTTGCGGATGTGTGGAATAGTCTTTGTTGCCATCAATGACAACACCAATGAATCCACTCAATGTCTCTTGCCAACATCATGAACAACTCATTGTCAATGTTGCTTCCTTACGAACAACTTCATAAATCCAATGGTTTTCACATCATTTTCTAAGTTTTTCACCATTTTCAAGTACCCATTTGGCCAATATAATAATCTAGGATGCTTTTGTGACCATTTAGATCCATTTGAATGCTTTTATTTTGTATTTTTAAACCTTTTTTGCAAAAAATGAAATTTTTGGGGTCACAGGATATTCAGGTGCAGTGACATAATTTGATGCAAAACATGCCCAAAATCCACACAAACCTGGTAAAAATGCTCATCAAAATGTAATAGATTGATATACAATTCAAATTCATCAATAAAATTATGTTTGTACCCCTAAAAAATTAGTTTTTTAGGCCAAATTGCCAAAAAGGAGTCTTTTTGGGCCTCACTGGATATATCACGTGATGGTCATTTTCAGTGCTAACTCTTCTTTACACCTTCGATGATAATTTTCACTACAACCTAATCTGTGGAGTTTTTTGTCACCACTGGATATGTCATATAGGTGTAGTTTTTCATGCATATCCGGTGAGCACTCCTTGTAGTGCAAACCTTATTTTACTAGGGAATTTGATAGGCACAGGATTTGCGGGGTTTTAAATTCAAGCGAACATATCCGGTGAGCACATTTTTTAGCGCATATCCTGTGACAATGATTTTTAGCATTAAGGTATGTAAATAGGTTTTAGCACTGATATCTAGTGACACTGGATATTAGCGCAATATGCAGTTGAGGTGATTTTTTCTGCCAAATTTTGAAGTACCCTAGCTAACAGTATATTTAAAAATATATACTTTAAATATTTTGAAATATACTATCAGGATGTTTGAGATATGTCCCAGATCCATGGGATTTAACATGTAGATTCTAGATTTTTGAGGATCCACTATATTTTAGACTTAGCCAGGGTTTCAGGACATCAGACTTAGCCAATTTCAGGGTATCAAGAGCATGCGTCAGGGTGAAGGCATATGGACCCCTTAGTGAAATGATGTGGAATTTGACATGATTTTGCAATGCTAAGGCATGGAAACTAGGAATTTCAATATGATATCTCCTGCAAGAGTAGTTTGAAGGACTATGTCCAATGACACTTGATTTTAGCACAAAAGGTAACAAATGGCTATTTCTTAAGCACAAACCCAATCAGGACACCTCCAAATCAATCATGAAAGACATCAAATCACTCCAAACATACCAAATACTCAAATTTGAAACAAATCTTGCATTCTAAGTGTTCGTATATGGAGCCTAATTAGACTCGGAGGCTAAATTTACCCCACTTTTATCAATGCAGTTTCCCCCCAAATTATTTAACAAGGTCAAGGGGTCCCCAAAACCTCCAATGATTTTTTATTATTTTATTAAGGCATCAGGAGTTATATTTCTATTGGCTGACATTAAAAAAAACCCTATTTTTGTAACTGACATAAGGCTTGATAAAAGTGGCTAAGGGTTATGGTTTCCATTGATGTATTGTAGCATTTCACAGCGGTATTGAGTTGCAAGGATTGCTGGTTGTAATTGGTTTGATTTACTGGATAATACTATTGGACTCTTTGTTGGTGGATGTAGCCTGAGTTTGGGTGAACCACATTAAAACTTGTCTCTCACTGTTATTATTTCTGTTTATTTTCATTCCTCTGTTTAATCTTTATTTGCATTTAATTGATATCTTCTGCCAACTAACCCTAACACTAAGCACTATTTCACTCTCTCATCATCATAAAGAGGAAAGGTTGAGACTCCAAGCCAAAAAAAAGGGGGGTCTCTATTTGATAAAATGGGGCATGCGTGTAAGACACAACACACAACTTAGTTTTTCAATTGATAACATGGTACAATGTGTTCCAGATAACAAAGTGTTTTCAGAGTAAATGTTTAAAGTTGTGTGGCACAATTCTTTGATGTGTGGTGGCAAAGGAGTGTATGGCAGTGTTTCATGAGTCATGTGAACTCATCTGGAAATGTTTCATGGAGATCTTTCTTATTTCCAGTACCACACAAGGTATACAAGTTGATATGGTCATTATACTTCAAGTCTTCATGTGTTTTTGTTAAAACTATCCTATTTCCAAATGAGCGGAGTGTGTAGATGTAACTCGTTGGTGTTTGAAGAAGTAAAGGATGTTTTGGACTTGGTTAAGCAAGTGTTGGGGTCTGCAAGACTTGAATCTTCTGTTGGTGTAACATGTTTCAATTAGGACCTATCTTCTACACGTTTCATAGTGTGTGTTGTCTGGCCGACATGTAAATGTATTATTCGTGTTGTATCTGGCCGACGGGTAATGTAATATCATGTATAAATAATGAATCAAAGTGAGTGAGGTATGGCATGATTGCAAGATGATGAAAAATGTTTGCAAACAGATAAAAGTAGAATAAATGCATTATTGATGTGCGACTATGGGAGAAAGAGAAAATGTTGTTGATGTTGTCTGAATTCATCTTGAAGACATATTTGTGGTAGTGAACAAGTATAGAGTGTGCCTAATTGATCAGATCTTTAGAAGAAAGTGTGAGGAGGCAGAAGTGCAATCATCAAAGGCATGAGCTTCAATGATAGTTTTTAGATAGTAAGAAAAGATTGTTATACTGTAATCTTTTGTATTCTCATTTTAGGGAGTAGATGCTTCCTTAGGATTGTCCCTAAAATAAAGTCATCAGGGAGTAGAAGCTTCCTTGGATGTAACCCTAAACCAAAGTTACTTAGGGAGTAGTGGCTTCCTTGGGTTAAAGCCCTTAAAACAAAGTTACTATTTGAGCTTCATATATTGTGAGTTAATCCTCACCATGGTTTTTCCCTTCTAGGGTTTTCCATGTATATCTGGTGTTATGTGTTGATGTGCATTGTGTTATTCTTTCATGCTTATGTAAATGATGTAATACTTAAGGTTTAATCTACTCTGGGTAAGTTAAATTTGTTGAAAGTGAAATTTGGTTGTATACTGATTCACCCCCTCTTCGTATACTTGTGTGTCTAACAATTGGTATCATATCCAAGTTCCTCTGAGGGAAGCTTAATTGCTTGAGGAAGGTCTAGGATGGCACAATGAGGATCTAGTAAGATACCCAGGTTTGATGGAACAAATTATGCTTTTTGGAAGATAAGGATGGAAGTCTACATCAATTCTCTAGGGTGTGGAGTTTGGGATTCTATCAAGAAAGGTTACACTATTCCTGCTACTATTCCTACAAATGCAGATGAAGTTAAGAAGTATGATAATAATGCCAAAGTAAAGTTTTCCATCATGAGTGGATTATTTGATTCAAAACTTTCAAAGGTGATGAGTTGTAGTTCTTCTCAAAAGGTTTGGGAGAAACTTGAAACCATTTATGAAGGAGATAAGAAAGTATAGCAAGCTAAGATGCAAATACTCAAAAGCATATTTGAAACCCTAAAGATGACAAAGGATGAAAACATTGCTGGATATATGCTCTGAGTGAATGAAGTGGTCAATGGCATCAAAGGTCTTGGTGGTGAAATAAAAGAGGATGAAATTGTGAAGGTTCTGAGATCTCTTCCCAAATCTTATAGCCATAAGGTATCAACTATTGAGGAGACTGTAACTTGAATAAATACTCTTTAAACCAAATATTTGGGACTCTTACTAGTTTTTAAATGAAAGAATTTGATAGTGATGTTCCAAAGAAAGAAGCTGCCTTCAAAGCTAGTAAAAACAAAAAGGATGAATATGCTGATGAAGATGAAAGTCTTGATGATGATGAAGCAAATTTTGTAAGAACAATGAAGAAAGGAACTAGAAAATAAAAAGGTAAGTTACCCTTCAAATGTTTTAATTGTGGAAAAGTAGGCCACTTTGCTTCTAAATTTCCTCTAAAAGAAGCTAGGAGAAGTAAAAGAAATAGTAAATTCAAAAGGAGTATGTTCTCCTTAGAAGACATTTGTTCTTCAAAAGATGAAGATCATGATTCGAATGATGAAACACTTTTCTTGGCCATGAGTGTTGGTGACAAAAAGAATGAGGTTGGAAAATATGGAAAAATTGATACTTTGGAAATAGTTCAAAATAATGAAAAATTAATGGTTGTATGGACTGCCTTCCATGCAAAAGGAGAAACCAAAACTTGAGTTATTAATAGTGGTTGTTCAAAACATATGACTGGCGACAAAGACAAGTTTATCAACCTTAAGAAGTGGGATGATGGAGCTGTTAAGTTTGGAGGTGATGAGTCAGCTCAAATTTGTGGAAAAGGTGTCATAAATATTGATGGAAAGCACAGGATCGAGGATGTTCTCTATGTCAAAGGATTCTAGCACAATCTTCTCAGTGTTAGTCAGATGTGTAGGAAAAGTTACAATCTTACTTTTCATGCTAATGGTTGTGAAATCAAGAAGGCAAGATCTAGAAAGCTAGTTGTAGAAGGTATCAAGACATGTAGTGATATTAGGAAACTTGCATAAGAAGAAAGAACCAAAAGGGGAGGACACTAGAACTGGGTGCTAGGGTCATAGGGTTTCTGTCTAGATTTCTATCTGACAATCTTGATCCCAAATCCTTCCATATTTCTATCACTATTTGATGTCGGGAATCTCTGATGTGATCTACACACACACAAGAGATAAAATGGTTGTGTTGTATAGGGACTTGCCTCATTCTGTTGGATCTAGGGCATACAACTGAGAGGGGGGGGGTGAATCAGTTGTATAAAACTTCTTCTTCCTTCAAACACTTAATTCTCTGTTGTTAGTTAGCAGCATATCAAATAATCATCCATGGAAGCATAATACATAAACACAAGAGCAGATAAGCATCAACACATTGAACACCAAGATTTTGACATGGAAAACCCGGTTAAGGGAAAAACCACGGGGTGATTAACCCAAGAATTATTCTCTATTAGAAGAATAAAGAAAAATGAATGGCACATGCCAATAAGGGCTCACTGCCCGAGCACACTGCTCACAAAGAGGCCCACTGCCTACAAGGAGACACACTGTCTACAAAGTGATGAAAATCACAGTCTTGAACTAGAGAATGACATCTCTACCATGTCCGGATCAGTTCCAATTAAGCCCAACATCTCTGCTCTACCCTTCGCACGTTTCTTCGCTATGCCACACTCATCCACATCCCACTTCTTGAAATGAACTCACAAACCGTTATTTATACAAGACATCGACTTAGGAACAAACATCTAAGTCGGCAAACAACCATAGGAGTATCCGCAAGATGAATAACACATCCGGTCGGCCATCACAAGAACATTCGTAGGATGAACAACTCATCCGGTCGGCTAAACAGAGCAAGAACTTCATCTGGAAGAATAACTTCAATTCCGGGCTCTATCATCAATGCGGACCAACAACACAACCTAAACATGATCCAAGAACCTTCACAAGCCTGTCTGAATGTCCGGATACATCCGCACTTCCTCTACTTACTGGGATCTCTTGTCTTCCTCATCCGGAACTTCAAAAACACAGTCTGTCGCCACTGTCATAATGCAAGAGGTACTTCCGGACCTCCAAATCATACACAAATCAGGATGACACATCACAAGGACATCCCAAACACTCAGTCCAATCCGCAGATTAGGATGATACAATTCCGGACCTCACCGGACCTTTTTGTGATCCTCTGTCACCTCTGGATACTTGCCGGACCCGGTTCTATACCGGCAGCCACAACTCCTTCAGATCTTCATGCGGACCTCTGAAATCTTAACTGTAGCATCTCAAGACTCATATCTACTAACCCTTTAATCCGCATCCTCCGGTTCTCATCCTATACAGTACATTTACCTTCTTCTCATCACTGTTCTTCATTGTTCCTGACTGAGGCTAATTTTCTCAATATCCTCAGCACACAGCTCATCAAATCCTTCTTGTCAATGCAATATGAGTATGTTGACATCAATGACAACACTGGCTCACCTCATACTTGCAACACATTCAAACCTCCATTTTGGTGTTCCACCTCCACACAACAATGATGATGATGATAGAGAGTGTGTTTTCACAATGAACAAAGACAAAACAAATGATAAAGATTTCAATAAACAAATACCATGAAATAGAGTTACCATGAGTGTGAAACCCTTGTTAGAGTGATGTCACAACATAGATTACCCACAAGGAGTTGATGGAGGAAGAAGCATCCTTTGATACTTGCAAGGGTTAGTGTATACAATAATAATACTCACAAAGAGAGAACTTGTAGAGAGATAGAGAGAGTAAGAGAGATTATTAGGGAGAAATCTTGTGTATCATTCATGTGTGTCTAAATTCCTTGACAAAACCTATGAGCAGAGAGAAGTTCAGATGGTGTTCAGATTCTATGGGCCTCTCAGCCCCTAGCAATTAAATCATGGTATTGATGGTCCCTTTGCTCTTGCAAGTTGTTTGAAAAGTGGGAGAATGTTAAGAAAAGTGTCTCAACCTTGCAACTTTGAAAGGTTACTATTCTTCCCAGTTTTGGTCTTTTTGAGTACCCTTTATCTTGAAGAATGATCTAGAACATTCAAAATTTCCAAAAGGGCTAAAAATGGTAGGACTTACTATTTTTAGTAACTTTACATTTGACCTCGGATTGACCTAAAATTTTTCCAAAAGGTTTGGAATAGCTAAGTAAACATCTCAGGTGAGTTTTGACTCAAGAACATACCTGGATCGCAAGATATTAAAGTTTGTATTTTTTTAAACTGCTGAAAAAGTTTTGAACTTAATTTTGAGGTACTTAGAGGTCCCTAAACACTCTAAAAATTGTCATAACTGATGAAGTAGGTTGTAGTGTGATAGATCTCTTCATGGTCTTTCCAACGCATCAAACAGTTCGTCAATTGGACACCCGAATCAAAAGTTATGGCCTCCGAAAGTTGGACATCTTGTTTTCGGGAAATGTAAAAATGTGTTGGAAACTTAAAAGAGCTATAAAGGGGAGAGTTACATGTGTTGGTGTGTGTTTTGTCGCATTTTGATTGGAGATAATTTGGGTGCCACTTTTGGGTGGTTTTGGCTCATGGTTTTGTAATTATCGTTGACGGTTTACTGTATTATATCTCCTGTTTATCAGGAGCTTGAGATGAAGGTTTTGTGTAAGAATCTTATAGATGTTGAGTTACCTCCTATATCTTTGGTTGGTTATACTCATGTGAAATCTTTCTCTACAAGTATATTGTAATCTTCTTGATTCTTGAATAATATATTGGGTGGCTTTGGAGTGTGGGGTTTTTTACCTGAAAGGGTTTTCCCCACGTATATCTTGTGTTGTGAGTTTTGCATTTTGATGTTGTTATTACCTTTCTATTAATGTGCATCTAATAACCTATAACTGTAAAAGTTAAAATTTGCATAAATGTTTCCTTAGTAGATCAGTGTAGGAATCTTTTCCACATACCTTGCTTCCTTTCACAATAACGGTTCCATTTTCTTGCTCCAATTGTTCACTGACATCCTTATGCTTGTCTCTAAGTTTCTTAACGTGCTCTTTCAATTTCTTAAATTTTTCTTTCAAATCTCTATTTCTCCTTTCATTCTTTCAAGATCTTCAAGAGCAACATTGATTTCTCCTATATTTTCATGCATACAATCTTGTTCAATGAGATCAACAGTAGGAATCTTTTCCAGAGGAATAGGTAATCTTCTATCACCCATGTGTTTAATCTACAAGATCTTCCTTGAGCGGTTAAGCCTCTTCCAAAGGACTTGGCTCTGATACCATTTGTTGAATGTACAAGACAACTGAGAGGGGGGGTGAATTAGTTGTATCTTAAAATTTCAAAACCCTCACACACATTTAGATCTGCATAGATTCAATTAACCCTTAAACTGTTATGATGATTATAAATAAAAAGAAATAACATAAACTAAATCAAATCAACATCAACACAAGAGAACACCAGATTTACATGGAAAACCCAAGAAGGGAAAAACCACAGTGAGGATTAGCTTACAATATATAGTAACAACACTGAATTATAAAAGGCTCACTACCCAAAAGAAAGGCTCACTACCAAAGGGTTCATTGCCCAAAGAGAGAGAAAGAAGAAGTGGATCACTACCAAGATTTGAATTGTTATAATTGCATCTAACTTATGCATGGAGTACAATTCCAATGAAGCTCAAAATACAAAACCAATATTCACCACAATACCAACATCACATTTGCAGCATCACTAAAAAATAGTAGACACCTTTTGCTCACTGCATCCAGTAATCTAACACATGAACACTTGTACTACTCCACACACTCAACCACACTATTACTCACATTACGCCCATCACATGCACACATGATCATGATTCCTTGGCACTCATTTATACTATCGTCAACCTTGAGAACATTCTCCAAGGTTGGAAAATTACCTTAACCCAAAAAATTCAAATTAGGTCTAGACCTAATCATCCCCATGGTGGAAAGGACTGAAGGCATACCATAAAACATCTTAGTTTGGACCTAAAACCATCCAATCATGCTACTCCACACTTTCACAATCCTCAAAGCAACTCTGCAATTAGTGTAAACACCCAAGGTCAGCTAAACATGTGTTAACATAATGTTCTTTTAAGTACAAGCTTCCTCAAACCCCAAAAAAACTTGCGGACCATATGAAAGCCTTTACCACAATCTAGAGTATTCCACAAACATCCTGAAACATCCTGAAATCCAACAAATTCCTCTACAACAACTTTCACTTACCGCACAACCTTATCATGTTTATCGAGTATGCTCAACTATCTCTGTCATACACTGTATCTCTAGAAATCAAATTTCAGAGCACCAAACCATGAACAACTTCAACAAAAGAAAGATATAAACCTTATAAGCACAATTCTAGAACCACAAGATCTAAAGCTTCTTTGAAAAGAAATGTGGATCAAAGACATTTCTCCTAGACATGTCCGCATGATTCAGAAACATAGTCCACACACTGGTGAACACAATTTTCTTTGGACAATGAATCGGAGCACCAAATTTGGAATATAACAACTCTTAACACCTATAAACAACATATCCAAACCATAAAGATAGATCTTCAACATAGAGGAAATGTGGAGCAAAAGAATAACACTACTCTATAAGCCAAAATGTTACTTCAACACACTATTTCCTTTATTAATCAAATTTTCTCAAAAGCACTTGGAAGCTAACCAATAGAAACATATTCCTAACAAATTCAGCATCTCTTCAAGGCAACCACATCATCTTTAGCACAACAACTTGACCTAATAGCTCACACCATTGCAACAACCTCATCTCAGAGACAGTATCCACTTAACACTAACTACTCATATTCTTGCACCATAAGCAACTCACACAAATGACACAGTTGACACCAATGACAACACCAATTACACATACTTACAACATATTACATTTGGGGAAGGATGCATGGTGATTGAGACAACATTTAGATTGAGGTCTCCTTTGTCATGCTGACTCGAGGTCTTCTATTATTATGTTTTTTGTGATTGATGTATGATGCGTGTATTCTCCTTGTATATTCTTATTATCTATATATTCTCCACACCTCACACATGCCTCAAATATATTCTCTTTGTGTTCCTTATGTATTCTTCTTGAGTGTTTTATGTTTATCCCATATGTGTTTCATGTGCATTTCATGTATACTTTATGCCTTATGTGTATACTTTGTGCCAAGCGTATAACGTTGTGTGTATGGCATGCATACTTTGTCTATGGCATGTATACTTTGTGTATGTGTTATGTCATAAAATATCCCCCTAGAACTTTTACCTCCTAAGTTTAGCTCCTGGGTCCCTTATTTTGCATCTTGCAAGATCATTTTAACTCCCAGAAGAAAATGGCTTGAACCTTATGTCACATGGGGCTTGAGAGACATTGTGGCATTTGACCCTGCCTTAAAATAGGACCTGAGGGCTTGGGCACTCGCACCCTAGTCCTGCTCTATTTTAGGCATGTCCCAAATTTGAATGTCAGTTATGTGACCATTAGAAGGTTCCCTTGTTGACATCTTAAGTTTGAATTACAAAATTAAAGAGGGAATGCATATATAAGCATGTTTAGGGATTCATTTAGAAACTAGAAGATGATTATAAAGTTTTGGTGAACTTATGATTTTAGAGCATTCAAGATATTCATTGTTGCATAGCAGAATGTTGTTGTTGTGTTTGTATTTGCAGATTTGGCTTCATCTTCTCATGTGTTGAAGGATTTTCATCTGCATGCAAGCTACACATCCGAGGTGATATGTATTTGTATTTGAATCATTTATCAATTTGTTTTTTCCTCTATCCTACAGGGATACGCACTCTTTATCAAACAATGATGTTGGAAGGCTTGAATGCCATTCTGGGGCTTGAATGAGGCAAGCTCCTAAACACCGCAACCCCCAACCCCTCTCCTTGTGAATGTAGGTTACATGTATCAAATTTCATGGAGTGGAGTTGCAGAGGAAGGTTGCAGAAGATAAGGATTCTGGATCCAGCAAAAAGAAGTAGTCTAGTGCACTTTCGAGGCTAGGGCACTAGTCGTAAAGCCCTCTAAGGTTGCAGGTATAGAAATCTCTATGACGGTGGCATTCAACATCAGAAGAAGTCTCGACATCCTGAAGAACATCTTGCCTTGGGCTAGGGTGCTAGTCACAGTGACCTCCGCATCTATAGAGCTAGAAACAGATGGAACAATGATCATCCATGTCGAAAGGAGTCCAAAACCCCCTGAAGAAAACACTACATTGGGCTAGGATGCTAGTCACAAAGCCCCCAATTAATCCACATCTCTAACATCAAAAAATGGTAACTAATCTCCTTCTGCTATCTTGGTCTACAAGCATTTGTCATAATTTGTCTGTTTGCTTACGATTTTACATAATTAGGGTTTTTAGCATACTTGAGCATTAAATTATTACATTAATTGACAATTTCTGAATTTCCACATCATTACAAATGACCATCAACCTATAGGTGAATCAACTTGCAAGAGTTGCAATTCAATCAGTTGAATGTCCTTGAATGTTTGTAGTGAAAGGAGGATCTATCTATTTACCCTCATCCCTCTTTTCCTATAAAACATTTTGGTGAACCCATGTTTTTATTGAATTTTTCACCTTGTTGAGTGTTGCACTTTAGATTTGCATTCATTTATTTAATTTGCATTTGAAAAGCTACAAAAAATTGAAAATTTTGAAAAAATTGGCATCTTAGGCTTGTATTTTGACATAATTTAATTTCATTGCATTTAATTTCTGGTATTTTCATTAGATATGATATAAATTATAGTAGTACATTATTAATTAATCATTTGCATTGCATTTTCATGCTTAAATTGTTAAAATTTGCTTGAAATTGTACATTTTTCATAAAACCTAGTCTTTGCATTAGCTAAGGTTTGTAGTTAAAATCTTGTTTCAGATTTTACTACTCTTTTAAACACTCTTTTAGGACTTATTTTTTATTTTAGTGTTTCATCATAGTGTGGTTTTGCATAATTTCATGTCTTAATTTCACAATTAGTGTTTAAAATCCTTGCATTTTCACTAGATTTTGATTAATTTTCATATAGATTTGTATTATAGGTGTGTTGTGAAGGATATTGCTGCATTATTGGACTGATATTAAGCTTATTATTCTCTGTCCCTCATCAATTTCCTTACAACACTTCTTTAGGCATTTGCATTGAAAAAAGTGAAAAAATCAAGCATTTTAGGTCATAAAGCATACATAGTTTTGCACTTGTTCCTTGCATAAGTATTAAAATATTTTAAAATCTAATCTTGTATCCATTTGAAAACATACACACATGGCTTATAATCGCAACAATAATGCTAGGTTCCCCCCTAGGCCTTATTTGAAAAGAAGGAGCCCTGAACCTGAAATAACATTTACACCTCATGATAAAACATTTGTAGATAATGAAGGGCCTCTTTACATCACCATGAGTATAATGAAGATTACAGGGCATGGTACACTCATAGATCCTAATTATATGACTAATGTGGTAACTGAAGAATTCCTTCTCTCGCATAATTTGACACAAGATTTTTATGAACCTTCATATTTAAGGATTAAGACACATACTCAAGCTTTCATGCCTACCTTTGGGAAAATATCCTTATTGGTTACGGTATATGATAAAGTTGTAGATCAATTATTTGATGTTATCCATTTATCTAACCTATTCCACATAAAACTAGGACACCCATGGTTAAAAGCTATGAATGTTGTCCTTTCAACTATTCACAATTACATAAAATTCCCTTTACATGGATAAGTGCATACTATTCGACGTAATACATGGCAACCTATGTTACGGAAAATAAATTTACTCTTGATTACTTTTGGCCACAACCTGATAGAGACCCTAAGCCATGAAGAGACCACTCTTTCCTACAATATGGATGATACAAAGCAATACTTATATTTAGAGTGGCCGCGCCTCCCATGCAAACAATAAGAAAAGAACAACCCGCATTAGAAGAACTTCCTAGAGAAAAAGGTAAAGGACTCTATGTTGAGGTTCCTCCTCTGTCATCCTTATAAGGATCAAGAGTGAGTTGTCAAGAACTAGACACTTCATCAAGACAAATGAGATTTGAACAAGCTTCCTCTTCTAACACAAAAAGATCAATAGAAAAACATGACAATATTGTTGAAGATATAAGCAATAGGACAAGAAGAAATAGACAAGCAAGAGAAAGAAGGAGAAAAAGACAAGCTTTTGCCCAATGAAATGCACCTCAACAAGAAAACATTCCACCTAACATTGAATCAAACCAAGAAGAGCTTAAGAATGAACAATTTATAGACAAAAACAAAAGTTGGGCTATGGTACCTTATGTACCTCTTTCATCTAACATTCAAGATTGGGAAGACAACGATTTGCTTGATGACAACTACCAGTTCAGTTATGCCTACATGTAAGTATTTATAACCCTTTATCTTTGTGTTGTATTCCCCTAGTGATGTGTTATGTGTTGTTTAGGTCTCCTTGGATGACCCTTGATACTCTTGTAAGGTCAAGGATACCAGGAGATCGCCTCTGTTGTGACACTTCTTCAATTTGTATCATCATTCTTCTATTTTGCTCTTCTCCTCTATTTTATTATTATGTGTCATGCCTTAGGGGCATAGCATTGTGGTTGGTGACCTAAGGGCACCTTCCTATGTGACAACCCTAAGGCACTTGTTTCTCCTCTCTTGATTTATTGTTTACCTTCTTTTAGTGGTTCTATCTAGCTGGCGGATGACGAAAAACAAACATATACTGATACGGACCATGTGTCCCTTTAGTGAGTAAGCAAAAATGGACCTAGTCCATACATGATGATGGGCTTGATATATATTATCTGATGCTTGGCTAGTAGAATCACTCTATGTGATATTTTGATGATATCTTATATCTACTAACAAACCATAACAATGTAGTTACTATGTGCACTTTGTTTATCTTGGGTCTCACCTTGGATACACTTGGTTCTAAGATCTCTAGAATATAGCCCCATAGTCATACTTAGTTTCTGAATCCACAGTATAACCTTGGCTCTTGATGTGATTATTTCAATGATTTATTTTTATCATGTGATGTGGTTATTATCTTATATGAAGATTTCTAACCTCTCTTGCAGGAAATTGTGTTTGTTTGAATATTTGGGGATTGTAAAGTACATGTCACCTCTGGGGGCATGGGCTTTGCAAAAGCTCTTATTCCCTTGTATAGTCCAAAGAGCATGGAGAAATGCCCCTCCTATGCTTTGGGATTTGTATGGCATGTTTGTTCCCAAGTATAATCCAAAGAGTGGTGAAATGCCCCTCCTATGCTTTAGGATTTGTATGGCATGGTTGTTCTCAAGTGTAGTCCAAAGAGCATGGTGAAATGCCCCTCCTACACTCTAAGATTTGTATTACATGTCTTCTCCCCCATATGTAGTCCAAAGAGCATGGCGAAATTCCCCTCCTACATTTTTGGTTTGTTTGTTGGATCTTTACTTTCCATGTATCTGCATTCATTTATATATATATATGAAAAAGAAATAATCACTACATTCACTGTATTCATCATGTTTTTCATATCTTCAATGCTATCTTCTCTGTGTCTTGCATGCCTATTACTGTCTTCTCCACGTTTTGCATGCCTGTTACTATTTTCTCTATGTTTGGTGTGTATGCAGTGTATTTTCTCTAATGTCTACCTGAGACTGGGGGTTAGAAATAGTTCCTCAATCTTTGTGTATGCATTAACTTCAAGTGCCTGGCATGTTTGTTGTGTTTTGACCATACTTTAATGCATGTATGGGTCCTGCGTTCATACATACATTAAAGTGGGGGCTAAATGTTATGTTGTAAAATGTCCCCCTAGGACTTTTACCTCCTAAGTTTAGCTCCCGGGTCCCTTGTTTTGCATCTTACATGATCATTTTAACTCCCAGAAGAAAATGGCTTGAAACCCATGTCACATGGGGCTTGAGGGACATTGTGGAATTTGACCCTACCCTAAAATAGGACCTAAGGGCTTGGGCACTTGTGCCCTAGTCCTGCCCTATTTTAGGTAGGTCCCAAATTTGAATGTCAGTTATGTGACCATTAGAAGGTTCCCATGTTGACATCTTAAGTTTGAATTACAAAATTAAAGTGGGAATGCATATATAAGCATGTTTAGGGATTCATTTGCAAACTAGAAGATGATTATACAATTTTGGTGAACTTATGATTTTAGAGCATTCAAGATATTCATTGTCGTAGAGCAGAATGTTGTTGTTGTGTTTATTTTTGTAGATTTGGCTTCATCTTCTCATGTGTTGAAGGATTTTCATCTACACGCGAGCTATACCTCTAATGTGATATGTATTTGTGTTTGAATCATTTATCAATTTTTTTTCCTCTATCCCACAGGGATACACACTCTTTATCAAACAATGGTGTTGGAAGACTTGAATGTCATTTTGGGGCTTGACTGAGGCAAGCTCCTAAACACCACAACCCCCATCCCCTCTCCTTGTGATTGCAAGTTATAGGTATCATAGTTTATAGAGTGGAGTTGTAGAGGAATGTTGTAGAAGATAAGGATTCTAGATCTAGAAAAAAGTAGTCTGGTGCACTTTCAAGGCTAGGGTGCTAGTCGTAAAGCCCTCTAAGGTTGCAGGTATAGAAATCTCCATGATAGTGTTATTCAACATCAAAAGAAGTCCTAACATCCTAAAGAACATCCTACCTTGGGCTAGGGTTCTAGTTATAGTGACCTCCATATCTATAGAGCTGGAAACAGACGGAACAATGATCATCTATGTCGAAAGGAGTCTAGAACCCCCTAGAGAAAACACTGCATTGGGCTAGGGCACTAGTCATGAAGCCCCTGATTAATCCACATCCCAAACTTTGAAAAATGGTTAGTAACTAATCTCTATCTACTATCTTGGTTTGCGAGCATTTGTCATAATTTATCTGTTTGCTTACGATTTTACATAATTAGGGTTTTTAGCATACTTGAGCATTAAATTAATACATTAATTGAAAATTTCTGAATTTCCACATCATTACAAGTGACCATCAACATTTAGGTGAATCCTCTTGCAAGAGTTGTGATTCAACTCAGTTGAATGTCCTTGAATGTTTGTAGTGAAAGGAGGATCTATCTATTTACCCTCATCCCTCTTTTCCTATAAAATAGTATGACATCTATGCTTTGTGTGTTGCATGTATACATTGTGATTGCTCAAGTATATGTTGTTGAGTACTTGTGACTCAGATTACAGGCATCAGCTTGTGTTGCTCTTTGTCTCAGTGATCTGTTTGTTACTCTGACCATTTGTGTCTTCCCAATGGTGGTGTTCCTGTGATATGCTATTGGTGAAATAGGAGTCTTCAGTGTAACTTGTTTGTGTTCTAGCGATGGAGTTTGTTTCACCAATGGTGTTCTATCCATCAGCTTGACTATCATTGTCGGCCTTGTCTTAGGTTCTCTCTTCGATCGTCTATGCTACACCGATCGCTGTAACTATAACTATTAGCAAAGTTTTGTGTAGTCTCTGTGATAGTTAGTGTCACTTTGATGGAAAGGTGTTCAGCCTAGCTTGAACTATCAGCTAAGCTCTATGGTGTCACTCCGACTGTTATGTGTGTTACCGATGAAGGTTTGGTATCGACGGGACTAACACTATCAGCCTTAGGTGGAATTCCTACTCCGATGAGCTTGGTCTGTCTGATGGAGTTTGGCATCGGTAGAAGGAAATTTATTGGCGAAGAAGGATGAAGTCACACTGAAGGTCTTGGTCACTCTGATGGTTCATTGATGATTGGCCGGCTAGGGTCGTCAATGGCAAAAGCGTTGACGATAGACTTACCATGTGTTTGTGGATATATACTAATGTTATGTTTGTCAACTGATGCATGTGGGACTATTTAGTCATCATGAATATGAATAGTTGCGAATGGTTAAAATTGAGCTATCAACCTTTTCGAAGTTGTAACAATCTGAGATAGTAAATAATTGTTCTATTTCTGTAATGTGAGATGTGACTAGAACATGGGAGGAAGAACAGAGTTCAGGTGAAGGGGATTCAGGCCAAGAGGGAGAAGAGGGAAGTATCTCTCTCTCGATGATGTCTTGTACTGTATGCTATTTGTGGCATGATAACAGTATGAAGGACTAACTCAAGTGTTGTGATTAGAACTAAGGAGAACTTTGTACAGGGTTATGCTGTCAGTTATTCTTCCAGAGGAGCAAGATGTAAATCTCCGCGTTAAGGCTTTGAGCCTGCAAGTGTATTGTAACATGTTTGCTGTTGCTGATTAATACATTGGTTCAATGCTTTGGAGTGTGGGGTTTTTTGCCCGTAAGGGTTTTCCCCACGTATATCTGTGTCTCTTGTTCTATCTTTCATGTTAATGTTTCTATTGTTGAAATTAGATCTTATTGCTTGTATTTCCTCTAAAGGTCAATGTCAGAAATGTTCTATGTCTATTTCCACTTTGTGGCATAGTTGTACATGTTTTTTGAAGCAATTGAAAAGAATTTAAATCTATTGAAGATACCACTGTTATTAGAAATATGTTTTGAGATGCTCTCATTTCCTTACAAGTGGTATCAGAGCCTTCTTCTGGGATCTACTTTGTTGCTCACATATGTACGTTTGTGTGCTGCATGTGTTTATATGTAAGAGTTCCTAGTGTATAAGGTTTGGGTATTCCTTCTTTGATGATTTCTTAGTGTGACAGGCTTGAGGAAATCTGAAGGAATCGTCTCATGTTTGATCCTTGTTTTGAGTGAAGTCTGGGAGTTGATCTTGTTTTGTTGTTTTAGCAGTGCTTGAAGGATGGTGAAGATGAAGAGACTAGAGCTGGTCATGATGTGGCCTGAGGCTCTTAGTTGACAGTGTATAATCCTATTGCATGGGTGGATTATACTTTGTGGTTGTGTCTCTGTAATAACTTTCATATTGGGTGTCTGTGTGAGAGGCTTCCTTGTGATATGAAGAAGTTTGTGTTGCTACTCAGCCATGGAGAAGTGTGCTTATATTGGATATTTGTTCCTAGTATTGGAAAGCATTGTTTATGTTGCCTTAGTTGCATAAAGGCTACGGAGTTGATCATTGAAAGATTTGGGAGCTTCTGTAATAGCCTGATTCTCTCGAATGCATGTGCATGTTGGTGGTTGAGGAATTGGTCTACAAGTGGGCTTGAAACTCTTGAACTATTGTTTCCTTAAATGGATATTTTGTACTTGCATGACTCAGATTCATGTTTATTGGATTTGAGGGGTTTTATAGTTTTTCCTTAAAATCTATGGTTATGCATATTCATGATGATCCATTATTCTGGTTTAACTATTATGGATTTTATGTTGCAGACTCTTGAGTCATCCAGATGTGAAGTGGATATGGATGTGCATGGGCATTGGTTATTTTCCCTGACTGGATGCTCATTCCCAGATTTCCCTACAAGGTAGCCATCAGTGATCAACAGGATCTCTGGGCCAGGGGCCAACAATGTAGGAGATAGACTCTATTTTTATCTCCTCTTCTTCTTCAGGCTCTGCAAAACCTAGGGGGGTATTCCCTACTCAACACCCATGAGAATATGCTTGTGGGTTGGCTTAGGATGTTGATACAAAGCAGATAAATCCTCCTGTATGAAGACCAAAACTGTGGGATAAGTGCAAAGGGGCTAGCTTTGGGCTTATGTTCAGTTGTGAATCAGAGGATCCTGGTCCTAAACTACTTCTACAATCCTAATGGTTTGATTTGGAAGTATGGATTTGATTTTATGTTTGGATGCAAACCTGGACCTAGTGTATAACCTCAACACAGAGCTAGATTGGTGCCTATCTAGGGCTTGGAGTCAGTAGACATACACCTGTGAATGATTAGCATGAACACACTAAAACTGGATTTCAAGGGGATGTTGTGGTATCTACCTTACAGACACCTCCTAGAACAGAGTGTTAATTTATCTCTACTTATGGCATCCCTATTGCAGTATATCTTTCCCAACACTTAATCTGAAAACAATTTAATCTACCCCTTGAGCAGAAGTTGAAAGATCAAGCATTCAATATAGGAATTCTATATTCTAGAATCCTAGATATCCCTTAGATATCTAGATTCAGAAGAAGGATACATGCAATACTAGAGACAGAATAACAAAACACATGCAAATACAACATTACTCATATAAAACCAATCATGAAATCAGTAGATTCATGCATGAGACATACAACAAGAGATACATAAACTTACAAGATCATCTGCCAGAGCAACCATAACCAGTTGTATCTTATTACAGAGCCAGATATGTCCAGTTTTCAACAACCTCTACAAATGAGCAACACAGCCTACTATATACAGCAAGCAGGTGCTCAACATTAATTACATGGCAGATGAAAATTTGCCAGATACAGTACATTGGGAAAATGGTGCTCAAACATTCAATGCAGCAGGTGGAAGAGGAGACAGGAAGAGATCTCGAGCCTTGCGCCACCGCCCGTGGATGTACAACCTCAATCGGGTGGTTGAAACGTCCACGCCATCGCCCATACTCTGTAGCATCCACCATTAATGGTGTACCAAACTAGTGGCCTCGGGAAATGCAGTAGACTATGCATCGTGACCTTTTCCTGCCAAGAAATATCACCCCAATATTTGAAAATAGGCAGGATCCAATTATCCCACATGCACCCCGCAGCAACCTCCTCATCACCTTATATACTAGGTCGTGAGCACATATGATGTCAATGCTTTTGCTCCCGATGATGCTAGTATAAGACCTTCATCATCATCATCCTCCAGCATGATATCCTGTTGTTTGAAATATCACCTTGACATCAGCATCATCATCTACATGAGGTCACCCTGATAATTCACATCACCTCGATGTGAAATATCACCCCGCAAAAAATATCACCCTGTAGGAAAGTATCATGCCATCCGCATTACCAGATAAAATATGTCACCCTGATGTTTGAAATCATGCCTGATGATCAACCTTACCTCCTCATGAAATATCATCCTGATATTCACCCTCATCGGCACAACCTGATGCATCAGAGGAAGATCCTCTTGCTTAGCCGATACCAAATGTCTGGCCAATGAACATCCTAATGACATTACCATCATATCCTACTGATGTCATCAGCATATCTGCCTATCGCGCACCTCCTCATATTTGAATGATGTCATCATCATATTCGCAACATCGAGGGATCTCCATAAAATGACTGATGTTAAAATATGACCTCCTGGACCTTGATGACGTCACCATCACGTCGGCATCAAGATGATATTCGGAAGATAACTAGATATTTGGAAATATCATCCTGATGCACAAATATGATGCTGTACTGTAACTCCATTGTAAGATCGGGGTGATGTATGAATATGATACTTGAAAATATCAATGCCTTCCATGGAATATGATGAAGCCGATAAGCAGATATCTCCCTGACATCAGCACCACATCACAATGTCAGGTCAGATTGAAAACTTGAAATATGACCCCATCAAATCTGGATGACGTCAGCAGCACATCACCTGAAGGATCACCCTGATAATTGAACATCTTGATGATGTCATCATCACATTTAGAGCAAGGGTGATATTCAGAAGATGACCCGATAATTGGAATATCACCCGATATTAAAAATATCATCCCAATATTCAAATATGATGACCCCAACAGGATATTCAGACATGATGAGAAATGACCCTCACAAGAAATATCAGGTGGATGTTTGGAAACATGATGATGATGACAACCCCCTACTTCAGAATATCATGGTGATGCTGAAAAAAATACTAAGAAGGTCCAACACTTAGGAATTTTTTTGGATTTCTAGGGAGGTGCACATCCTGAAACCTTAAACATAAATTATTACCAACATAGGCTCCGATTGGGGACATGTAGGTGCAAGACTGTAGCAAGAACCAGATTTCTCTGGGGCAGGCCAGACAAAACCCAAAATTCAAAACAGGACCGACCACACAAGGTATGTACAAAATATCTACAACTGTTTTACATTGTGCACACAAGTTACTCATTTATGTGAAAAAGGTTTTAAGGAATTTGTTGTGCACTGGCAATTCCATTAGTTCACCATTTATGGCTTGGAGAAAGTAGGAGTCTCCTCCATAGATATTGCTAATTTGATATGAGCCTGTCCACAAGGGTTCAAATTTGCCACATTTACCCTTATCATGGTTCCTTGCATTCCACATAAGGACCATATCACCTATCTGAAAACCTCTCTCTGTAACCCTTTTATCAAACAGATACTTCACCTTTTGCTATTTCTTGATGTTTATTTTTTGTGCCTCTGCCCTGATTTCATCTAGCTCAACCAGTTGATTGATGCTTTTAGTCATTGAATCATTAACCTCCCCATCATTCTCTTGTATGAACTTGTAAACTGGTAGGAGGTTATTCACAAGCAATCTAGCTGCTACACCATACACTAATTCATAAGGTGACCTTCTAGTGGCTCTTTTCACTATCACCCTATCAGCCCATAATGCCAACCTCAGTTTTGAATCCCAGGATTTCTTATTTTTATCCATTGTCCTCTTGATGATTTTCATTAGGCTTTGGTTGCTTGATTCTGCTTGACCATTTCCTTGTGGATGGTATGGTGATGTGTGAGACAAGTCAATTCCATATTCATTGCAAAAATTAACAAATTCACCTAATCTAAAGCACATTGCATTATCTGTGATTAGCTTGACTGGTACCCCAAACCTGATAATAATATTCTCTAGGATAAAATCCATCACCACCTTACTTGTAGCCTTTTTAGTAGGGATAGCCCCAATCCATTTAGTGAAGTAGTCAGTGGCAACCAGAATCCAACTATGTCCTCCACTAGATTTCTTTGAAATTTCCCCTATGAAGTCAATTCCCCATTGCTGAAATGGAGCTTCCACGGTTATAGTCCTGAGGGGCAATGCACCATCATATCTTAGCTTTCTTGAGAACCTTTGGCAAGGGTCACACTTTCTTATCATTCTATGTGCATCTGAGAAAAGAGTTGGCCACCAGTAACCAGCTCTAAGGATTTTGTGGGATGTTGTATAAGCCGGATAATGTCCACCACACACTCCATGGTGTATGTCATTTAGAATGTCCTTGGCCTGGTTTTCATCCACACATTTGAGTAATACACCATCATGATTTCTCCAATATAGTTCTCCTTGAAAAATGATGTATTTAATAGCTTGCAGCTTCAAAGTTCTCTTCTGAATATCACTGAGGTGGGAAGGACAGTTCAAGTTTTGCAAATAATATATTATGTCCTTGTACCATTTAGATTTTGATACATTGACATTCTCATTCTGGACTGCATTGACTTGGCATGCTTCCAAGTTTGACTGTGCCATCATCTTGGCTAATCCTTGTCCTCTTACCAACTTGGTAATCTATATCTCTATATTTAATTCCTACAGTTTGTTTATCCATCTGCACCTTCTTCCAGTAACTTCCTGTTGAGTGAAGATGTCTTTGACTACATTATGAGGCACATATGCAACTATCTGGGATCCTACCAGATATGGCCTGAAACTTTTGACTGCTCTGACTAGTGCATATGCCTACTTTTCCATGATATCATATTTTAATTTAGCAGCCTGCAAGGACATACTGAAAAAGCTATGGGTTGCTCAAAACCATCATCATTTTTCTGTAGTAAGCATGCAGCAATAGTATGGAAAGAAGCAAATGAAAATAACTGAAATGGCTTAGAAAAATCAAGAGATTTTAGCATAGGAGCCATCTTTATTGCTTCTTTGATGTTCTGAAATGATTCAATTGCTTCACTTTCCCAATTGATAGTTGCATCCTTCTTCATCATCTTGGAGATGTTCCTTGTGGTCTCTGCAAAATTGGGAACAAATCTTCTAACAAAATTAATCTGCCCAAAGAAAGATTGAACTCCTTTTACTGTCTTAGGGATTTGAATTCTGTCAATTACTGCTACCCTATCAGGATCAATCCTGACTCCATCCTTGGAAACTATGTGCCCCAGAAGCTTTCCTTCAACTACCCCAAAAGCACATTTCTTTGGGTTTAGAGAAATGCCATACTCTAGTGCTCTTATGAAAATCTACTCTAGATGCATACAGTGTTGCTCCTTTTTCTTTGAATAAGCAGTTAAGTCATCTTGATAAACAACCAGAATTGAATCAATCAACCCTGCAAAAGCAACATCCATTGTGGTGCAGGAGCACCTACCTGACAGCTGGCCTTCATGAGGCAGTTAGTTGTTTTAGGTCTTGTTTATGTTTCCAAGAAGGTCTGATAAGACCAAATGCATGTAATAAGGTCATGCTGATCATGATAAGATCATGCTGACCATGCTTTTACTATTTTTAGGTAGTTTGTTAGAACAGCTGTCGTGTTGTAGGACCAGTTGGATCTCCCAGCCGCTTGGAGAGATTTCCCAGCCGCTTGGAGTCGGGTCAGTAGTACTCGAAGGAAAACCTATTTAAGCATGAGGATCGGTTGACTATGGATCATCGATCAAGCTAGGTTGCAGAGAGTGAGGCAGAGAGAGAGAGAAACTGATCATTGTATTTGCATCTTTTGAAATCAAATAAAGTGTTCTTGTTTGTGTTCATCCTCTGTTGAATTCCATTGCTTGATCGATTTGCTGGTTTGGTGGCTGTATGGATTCACTGATCCATTCCACCGGTTGATTCGTCTGATCGGTGGAATGGTTATGTACAGTAGGGTAGGTGTTAGTTTGTTTGTTCGCATGCAGGTGTGCAGGATCACCATCGAGAGGTGTTGAAGACCCTAGCATGGGCATGTGCTAGGTCGAGCTGATAAAGTGTGGAAGATCACCCTCAGAGTGGATCGGGTCATCCCAGGAGGATCGGCAAAGTGAAATTTCGCTAAGGCTGAAAGTTCGTGAAAACGGCATCATCAGGATATTTCTGCTTATATCCTGCAGTCGCTTCGGGCATCATCATCCGAGTAAGAGGAGATCGGCATGACGCAGTTGAGTGCATGAAGTGAATGTGCATCGGGGTGATCATCATCAGGAGGAGCCGAGAAGGGGTGCATCGGCATCAGGAAGAAGATCGGGTTGATCGCGGGCCGAAAAAGCTAAGTTTGGCCAACAGCAGGATATGACGTCATCATCATCAGGATATACGTCATCAGGATATTTCAGAGCAGCAGGATATTGAGGAGCTGCGGGTGACGTCATCGTCATCAGGATATACGTCATTAGGATATCGGGTGACGTCAGCATCAAAAGGACGGTGCGAGAAGTGAAGGTTGGTCATCATCAGGACAAATGGGAGGAACCGGATGTTCTTTATCCTGTCGATTATCATGATGTTGAATATCATGATGCTGAAGATAGTGAAGGCGGAAGTTGTCGCTGAAGTGAACAGTGGACGTCAGGAGGATGTTCGCGCTGGTCGAACATGATGATGCTGTCGATAATCAAGTAAGGTCATACTGTTGACATGCGAAAGGGCGAGGGCTTGTCTGCAGGAGGATATCGGTCGGTAGATGAAATATGATGATGATGCTAACAGTGTTAAGCAAAATATAATGATGATGGGCTGTAGACGTCCATGCTGTATTGTAAGGTTATAGTGTGGATGCCTCTGCATCATAGTGGTATCAGAGCTCAGCAAAACATCTGGGCTGTTGTGTGTTGATTCTGTCACCGAAAGGGCAGAGGTAGAGTTGATTGTGTGTTGTGTGTTGATTGAGAGGTTGACAAAATGCCTCCGAAAGGTAGTGGTACTGCAAGGGAATTGCAGGAGATGAAGGAAAAACATGCTAGAGAAATGAGGAAGATGAAGGAGCTTGCTGAAGCACTTCAAGCCAGGCTTACAACCCTGGAAAAGAACAAAAAGAGGGAAGTGGCAGACAGTGAGTCTGAAGAAGATGAAGATACTGTTGAAGAGTATGAAGAGGTAGCTGAAGCTCTGGATGCTGAAGACCAGAGATTAACAAAACTGTTAAAGGCAGTGCAGAGTGATAAACCTAAGGTAAAGGTTGATGTTTCCAAATATACTGGAAGTTTGAATGAGGATGAATTATTGGATTGGATTGCTACACTGGATAATCACTTTGAATGTGAAGATGTTGCTGAGGATCAGAAGGTAAAGATTGCAAAGACCAAGTTAGGAGGTCATGCTTTGGTATGGTGGGATTATGTACAAGCAGAGAGAAGGAAACAAGGGAAGTCAAAGATCACTTCATGGGATAAGATGGTAGCAAGGATAAAAGGTAAATTCTTGCCAAGGGATTATGAAATCCAGATGTTTAAGAAACTGCAATTTTTAAAGCAGAAGGAAAGGGATGTGAAGGCATATACTGAGGAGTTTTATAAGTTGAGTATGAGATCTGGTCATCATGAGAATGAGGTAGAGAAGGTGGCTAGGTACTTGGCTGGTTTGAGATTTAACATACAGGATGAGTTAGTTTTAGCTAACCCTAAGAATGTGGAGGATTGTTATCAAATGGAAATCAGGATTGAAGAAAAGATGAATAGAGGACATGATAAGTCCATGAGAGGAAGAGGAAATAATATGAGGGGAAGAGGAGCAGCCCCTACACAAAAGCAAACCAATGAGGGTCAAGAAGACACTGGTAAAGGACAGGGACAGTCTGATTTCAGAGGTGGATGGAAAGGTAATAAAGGCAGATTTGGAGGTGGTAGAGGTTCTACTACATTTTCAAGAAAATGTTACACCTGTGGTGAGTTTGGTCATCCATCCTTTAAATGTCCAGAAAACAAAGGTTCATCATCCAGAAATGATAGAACACCTGACAAGAGGGTACAATTGGTACAGGAAGAGACAGTAGAGCAAAGTGTGCAGAGTTCAAACACTTATCAAAAAGATAAGGAGCCTGATAATTATGCATACCCAGAGAGTGGAGAGTCTCTGATGATGAGAAGAACAGCAACTACCATGAAGGTACCTGACAAAGAATCCCCACACAGAAGAGCTCTTTTCAAGACCATATGCAAGAGCAAAGGTAAAAAATGTAAGGTTGTCATTGATACTGGTTCAACAGACAACATGGTATCTCAGGAAATGGTGGATAAACTAAATTTGGAAAGGATTCCACATCCACACCCTTACAAGGCATCTTGGGTGAGTGATAGTCAATCACTTTTTGTCTCTGAACAGGCATATGTGGATTTTCAGATTGGAGCATATCAGGATAGAATTTTGTGTGATATTTTGCCCATGGAATGTTGTCACCTACTGTTGGGTAGACCATGGCAATTTGACAGAAGGGTACTGTATGATGGGTATGCTAATACCTACACCCTCAAGAAAGATGGGAAGACTATGAAGTTGATGCCATTGCAGGCAGATGCTGCAGCACAGGGAGCAGCCAAAATCATTTTAATGGGAAAGAAGGAGTTTGTGCAGATGCCTAGAGGAGCAGGCATAAAGGCAGATAAGGATACTGCAGGGAAAAGAGTTGTTCAGGACAACAGGTTGAAGAAAGTTTTAGTTTTGACTGACAGAGGTCAGCAGCAGGTGCAGAAACAGGTTTGTACACAGCAATCAGTTGAGAGGACTGACAAGGATGTTGTCATAGTTGGGACTATTGCTTGTCCTATCAAAGTTGAAAGGAAGATAGAGTGGAACATTGCAGAAGTTCAAGAGGCAGTTCAGACAGAGGTTCTGGTCAGACAACCTGACAAACACAGGGTATGTGAGAGAAAGGCCTACATTGACAGGCATGAGGATTTACTTGCCAGAAAGCAAGTTACAGTTCAGAAGACTTGGAGCAGCCAAGAGCCAGCAGAGGACAACGCTCAAACAAGTCCGAATATTGCAAAGGCAAAGTGTAAAGGTGGAGGACTTCCACATACTAAACTCATGGGACATGAGTTCTTTTCTGTTGGGGAGTATGGTGCAGGAGCACCTACCTGACAGCTGGCCTTCATGAGGCAGTTAGTTGTTTTAGGTCTTGTTTATGTTTCCAAGAAGGTCTGATAAGACCAAATGCATGTAATAAGGTCATGTTGATCATGATAAGATCATGCTGACCATGCTTTTACTATTTTTAGGTAGTTTGTTAGAACAGTTGTCGTGCTGTAGGACCGGTTGGATCTCCCAGCCGCTTGGAGAGATTTCCCAGCCGCTTGGAGTCGGGTCAGTAGTACTTGAAGGAAAACCTATTTAAGCATGAGGATCGGTTGACTATGGATCATCGATCGAGCTAGGTTGCAGAGAGTGAGGCAGAGAGAGAGAGAGAAACTGATCATTGTATTTGCATCTTTTGAAATCAAATAAAGTGTTCCTGTTTGTGTTCATCCTCTGTTGAATTCCATTGCTTGATCGATTTGCTGGTTTGGTGGCTGTATGGATTCACTGATCCATTCCACCGGTTGATTCGTCTGATCGGTGGAATGGTTATGTACAGTAGGGTAGGTGTTAGTTTGTTTGTTCGCATGCAGGTGTGCAGGATCACCGTCGAGAGGTGTTGAAGACCCTAGCATGGGCATGTGCTAGGTCGAGCTGATAAAGTGTGGAAGATCACCCTCAGAGTGGATCGGGTCATCCCAAGAGGATCGGCGAAGTGAAATTTCGCTAAGGCTGAAAGTTCGTGAAAACGGCATCATCAGGATATTTCTGCTTATATCCTGCAGTCGCTTCGGGCATCATCATCCGAGTAAGAGGAGATCGGCATGATGCAGTTGAGTGCATGAAGTGAATGTGCGTCGGGGTGATCATCATCAGGAGGAGCCGAGAAGGGGTGCATCAGCATCAGGAAGAAGATCGGGTTGATCGCGGGCCGAAAAAGCTAAGTTTGGCCAACAGCAGGATATGACGTCATCATCATCAGGATATACGTCATCAGGATATTTCGGAGCAGCAGGATATTGAGGAGCTGCGGGTGACGTCATCGTCATCAGGATATATGTCATCAGGATATCGGGTGACGTCAGCATCAAAAGGACGGTGCGAGAAGTGAAGGTTGGTCATCATCAGGACAAATGGGAGGAACCGGATGTTCTTTATCCTGTCGATTATCATGATGTTGAATATCATGATGCTGAAGATAGTGAAGGCGGAAGTTGTCGTTGAAGTGAACAGTGGACGTCAGGAGGATGTTCGCGCTGGTCGAACATGATGATGCTGTCGATAATCGAGTAAGGTAATACTGTTGACATGCGAAAGGGCGAGGGCTTGTCTGCAGGAGGATATCGGTCGGCAGATGAAATATGATGATGATGCTGACAGTGTTAAGCAAAATATGATGATGATGGTGATGATGATGATGATGATGATGGGCTGCAGACGTCCATGCTGTATTGTAAGGTTATAGTGTGGATGCCTCTGCATCACATTGCTCTTTGAAATGTAGCACCTGCATTTGTCAATCCAAATGGCATTCTAACATACACATAGGTTCCCCATGGAGTGGTGAAGGCAGTCTTAAATTGTTCTGATTCCTTTACCTTCACCTGATTGTATCCTAAAAATCCATCCATCATGGATAGGAGTTCACAACCAATCACCTTCTGTAACATAGCTTCCATATTTGGCAGTGGATATTTATCTTTCAAGGAAGATACATTGAGATTTCTAAAATCAACACAAAGTCTAATGTCACCATTTTTTTTCCTGATTGGGACAAGGTTAGACACCCAAGTTGAATGTCTAATTGGCACAATTATTCCAGCCTCCCTAAGCTTCTTGAGTTCTTCTTGCATTTTTGGAGCCAAGGTGGGATTAATAGGCCTTTGCTTTTGTCTAAATGGCTTAGCTCCAGGCTTCAAAGGGATCTCATGCTGGAATAAGTCTTCTCTATAGGCCTTTAGGTCCTCATATGACCAAGCAAAAACATGTTTATACTTTTTTAGCAATGTTATCAGCATGCTCTTGATGTGTGGTTTGAGTTGTTTGCCAATGTATACCTTCTTGGGGGCCTGAGATGTCCCCAAATTTATCTCCTCTAAGTCATCTTTGTTTGTGGGAGATGTCTTTGTGACCAATTGGTCTCTATTGTCAAAAGCTCTTTCTAAAGCTACCAACCCTCTAGGGATTTTGTTAGTCCTCAACTAAATTACTTCTTTCCCCATAAGGGTTTCTTTTCCATTTACAATTTCTACAAAATTTTGAAAATCAATTTCCTGGTTCTCATATTCATCTATGCAGTGTAAAAATCTTAACAAGTCCTTGTCATCATCAAACACTTGCCAACTGCATATGTTCTTTGGTACTACAGGTCTGATTTTCACCTTGACATTTGTGACATCTGATAGAGTGATGTCATCTGGCCTTATGGCCACATTAACTAAGAAATCAGCCATGACATTTTTTGATCTCTCTATCCAGCCTATTGAAAATGCATCAAATAATTCAATTGTATCCCAGACAACATGCTTGTATTGTTTTAATCTTTTGTTCTTTGAAGCATACCTATCTCTAACTTGGGAAACAATTAACTCAGAATCTCCAAAAACTCTCAACATCTTGATTCCATGTTTGAGGGCCATATTCAATCCCAGCAACAAAGCTTCATATTCTACATTATTATTTGTACAGGCAAACTTCAGCAAGAAAGAGAACTTTAGAAGCTTACCAGTTGGAGACAGGAATACAACTCCAGCTCCAGAGCCCTCCTTTGCACAAGCTCCATCAAAATACATGGTCCACAGACCCTGCTGGTCCAACTCTTGAATGCAAAGGTCTTCCTTTTGGTTTTCTTGATCACTTGAGACAACTCTAAAATTCTCACAGTCGGTGTCTACAAAACAGATGTGTTCTTCTGAATCTTGATCTTCAACTGACTCTTGTGATCTTTCCTCTCTGATCAGCTTGACATCCCTGCCATTCATTGGGATCATGGCATATGACAGGTCCAGTTGCATACTCCCACCAATGAGTGGTGCCCATCTCCTTGATAACAGCATACCATATTGTGGCTGTAGACACCCAAATTTGTCCCAACTTTGTCCATGTCCTACAACACCTTATTAAAACATTATCCTAAACATCATAAGCCATTTTTGTCCTAAATCCCACTCTTAATCCCATTTATCCATTAGCCAATTAATTAAATAAATTTTATTTATTTAATTAAAATCCCATTCAATCCCATCCTCATCCTACTTAGCCAATTAATTAAATAAATTTTATTTATTTAATTAATTTCCACATCATATCTTATCTCATCCTATTCAACTTCTCAATTAATTAAATAAATTTTATTTATTTAATTAATATCCAACTCATATCCCAACTAATTCAAATATTTTATTTGAATTAAACACTCATCTTTCATCACATTCCAACACTTGTCTAATCAATCATGTGTTACAACTTTTATCTTTCACATGCACAACTAATGGGACCTAATTTTAGTATTTATCTACACAAGCACACCTAAGCCTCATCCTCCTTTGCCACATGTCATATGACTACAATTTCTTGATGTGCAAGGAAACCTAACTCAATCCTATCCATCCATTTCATCTAAAGCCCTAATTGATCCTAGCCATCCATTGGAACCAAGCCTTTCTTATAAAACAAGCCTCTCTTGAGCCATTAGAGAGGGATTTTTCAGGATTCTTCTTCATGCAACCTCACTCTGTTGAATTTTCATCTCAAGTCCTCATCCATCATCTTCAATCCATCTAGCTTGCATCCTTATCAACGTTATGCTGCGGAATCAAGCAATCAACACAACAAAGCGATCAATCAATCGAGCTCATCTTGCATCTTCGAGGTATTGAATTATTTGGGTTTAGGTTATGCATTTCAATTGTTTGATCATTTCCATTTACAAATCCAAATTTTTTGATATACATTTTGGCACGCCCGGTGGGACTCACATCCTTGATTAACCTCTCTTGTTTGAGTTGTTTTTATGAAGTTTAGATCTCTTGGAGCGCCAATCTTTCATTTTTGCAAGCTTTTGTAGCAAAAATTTGCATTTTTCTAACCCTAGTTTGCAAAGATTTGGCTAAAAATGTATGTAGATGATCTCTTAGCCCAAATCTAACCTCACCATTGCATCCGGGATGCCGTTTCCATAAACTTTGAGTACAAATTTGCCTAAATTTGATGAAAAATGGAGCGTTTGGTGAAGAAAACAACAACCGGACTGCAACAATGTGCTTCTAGTAATTCAGGTCGCTTATGATCAAATAGCAGTCGCCTGGGCTAAATCAGCTCGCTTTTGGGCAAACAGCAATAGCTTATGGTCAAATCTAGCTCACTTTTAAGCAAACAATGCTCACTTTTGAACAAAAAGAGCCCGCATATGGTAAAATTGGTCGCTTATGGTTAACATTTGCATTCTGTCTCCTGAAACTCTCCAGGTCGCTTTTGGGCTATTATGCATCGCTTTTGGTCTGTTATTGGTCGCATATAAGCTATTACTTGTCACTTCCATCCATTTTTGCATCGCTTATGAGCAAAAATCCACTGCTTTCTGCATATCCGCGTCGCTTTTACACCGGGATCGGCCGCATCTATCATTTTCGGGATTGCCTTTAAACCGACAGTGATCGCCTCAGGTATGATTTGGATCGCTTTTGTATTAACAAAACCCGCCTGTTGTTTTCGCTGTTCGCTATGGGGTTTTCAACTAAATTAATCACTTATGGCCTAACAGTGAGCGCTTCCGATTAATTCGGATCGCTTTTAAAATAACAGTCATCGCTTTTGATGTTGTGTGTCGCTTATGGACTGACAGTGCCCGCTTTTGACCTGATATGCATCGCTTTTGAATTCACATTGATCGCCTGTGTAGGCTAGGGTTTCTGTGTTTTGACTGCTTTTTGCAGATACGGGTCGCTTTTAACCCTCAGACGGTCGCTTACGGCTATAACCCATCGCTTAAGAACCTACAGCAGTCGCTTTTAAACCGATACCCATCACTACTGAACTGACAGTGCTCGCCTAGGGTTTTGTGTTTTGGCTATTTTTTGCAGATACAGATCGCTTTCAGCCCGCAGTTGGTCGCTTCTGGTATATCCACATCGCTTACAAGCTTACAAGGGCCACGTCTAATATTTTTCTTGTCGCATATTATCTACAGGGTCTTGCCTACTGCAAATACAGATCGCATATGTTCAACAGTGAATCGCATCTGGCAACTGTAACTTGCTTCTGCTTGCTGTCATTGTGCATCTTGGTATTTCTATCATAACTTTCACATACGGAGACCAAATCACACAAACAAGGACTTGTTGGAAAGCTGGGAGGACAAGCTTCACAACTGTACCACTTTTATCAGGGCATCTAAGGAGCTGGAGCAGCATTGGCATCAACATCTACAGCAAATTGGAGAGTGATTGTATCAGGTGCACTCATTCTAATCTTTCATCTCTTTCATCTTCTAATCATTGTTTGCAAACACATTTAGATTTTGGGCATAAAACGAACAATTGTTTGCAAATTCACATCAAAACATTGGGCTAAAACGAACCATTGTCTTTTATCACATTTGGATTTGGGTTTTAAAACAAACAAGTGCTTGAACTGTTTGATCACACATTGAATTTCTAAGGTTAATGAACCCCATGCGAGTGTGACCAAGTAAATGTGTATGCTCTCTCCTCGCGTCCCAACACAAACTTGGAGATCAAAAACATTTACTTGTGTTGCTTTTGTTTAGCCTTAGAGAGGCCTGCCTTGGTATCTACCCCAAGGGAACGACCTCAAGCGGTACTTTCATCCGGTCCGCTATAAAAATCAGAGGATAAGGCGAAAGCCAAGTCTAACCGGTATTAGCGCTCACCATACAGTGCTAACTCGAAAGGAGGTGTACCTTTGTGTATATTAAAACTCCTAGTAGGGTTAGTTAAAGTCTTAAGTGGCTTGCTGGATGCTCGTGGGGTGCCGGTCCCCCGGATTTTCACTAGAACCTCCTTGTGATAGTGGCCTTGCCTTTACTAGGACTTGTTGAATTGTCTTCACGTGCTTCCTTAACCATCATCACATTATTCCAAACTAATAACTTGCTTATGTGTCTTGCGTGAGTGATTCATGTGTGTATATGCATAATCATTTGTTTGAATATTGCCACATCAAGCTCTAAATACCCAAACACATAAAGACAAGTCATCTTACACATTCTTCCAATAACATTCAAACCCAATCACTTTCATCCCAAACATAGCCAAGTCATCTAAACATTCCACATCATCATCAAAATACCTAAGCAAGCACTTGCTAAAAGGACTTAAGACAAACACGTGGTGACAACATGTCTACACTAGAGGACCTAGAAGTCAAATTCCAAAGATTCCTCCAAAGTCTTTATCAAGGATCACAACCCCTAAACCAAGATGCCATTAAAATATTACAATTCTTCCTCCAAAGAGCTCAACCCCATGCAAGCCAATCACCTCAACTACAACACTCCATAGCCCAAGTCCAACACCTTTTAGCCACTAGTCAAGCTCGACAAGCACAACAATCCTTAGCTATTCACTACCAACCTAATCCACCTCATAGCCACATGTCATATCCATCCACTTCATATCAACCTAATCTACCTATCCACCAAGTCAATACCACATCAACCTATGAACATCCACCTCAAGCTTATCCAATCCCTCATACCACCATTCCAATGCACTATCAAACCCATCCACAAGGCAATCAAGTGATATTACAAGAACAACATCCAACTCCCAATAGCGCTTTGTACATAAATCAATCAGGTCCAAGTACACCTCTTCAACAAGACCATCAAGCACCATTGATAGATCTAAATCCACCTTTCCAACAAGAATCATATCCAAATCCAAATGGCCCCTTGTACATAAATCAAACAAGCCCAAGCTATCCTATGCAAGATCCAATAACTTTTGACAAGGGAGATACCAATCTAGAGTGGCCTCCACCATCTAATCACATGCCATCACATGAGCCAACTAAGCCTATCCCAAAACCACCATGTGATCCTATTCCTAGTCCATTGATCCCCTCCAAATCACCAAGCCCTTCATTACCTTCCTCGCCATGTCATTCTAATCGTTCACCAAAGGATGCGGCTGAGAGAGTTTTACAAAGGATGCTTGAAGCAAAACTCATTGAACTTCCTAAAGTCAAACCATGTGAAGAAAGTCCATATGATGAACATGATTATTGTGCATACCATAGGACCAAAGGCCATAATACAAATCAATGCCCAATATTTGTCTCAATTGTTTACAAGGTGTACCCACCTATAATGGGAAATCATGCCACATCATCCCCATCCTATGTGTCACCCCCATCTAGTCCAAATCCTAATCCATCCAATCCAATTAGCTCTCAACCTAATCCTTCTCCTAATCCTAATCCAACACCATCTACCATTATCATCCATCCCTTATATTTCCCATCCACCCATACACTTGCGAAGGATGTGATCCATTGGCTACTAGCTAGGAATAAACTACCCCCATGTCAAACACCAATTCATGAGCCTACCAATGAACTTCCAAATGTTATGTCCAATCCTATAATCTCATCATGTGGTTCACATATCCTTGAGCCTCTTCAAGAGCCTTCATTTAATATACCTAGCCCTTTGAGCCCATCATGTGACCTACAAGCCAACAAGTCTATTCAAGAGTCTCCAACCACAAGCCTAAGTCAAGAGCCATCATGCCTTCATGTTGATAACTATCAAGAGCCTATCAAGTCCACTCAAGAACCTTCCACTTCCATTCAAAGTCAAGAGGTATGTCAAGAGCATAATCTTAAACATGTGGAAATATTGAACCCTAGTCTTAATCAAGATCAAAGCACCTCTAAGTTCCACCTATCCATGACCTACTTATGGGTTGCCCTCAAGCTATTAGCCATCACCATGATCTCATTCATGAGCAAATTTATCCCTTTTATAGCCCACTTAATCCTATTTTTGCTCATAGTTATGATCAAGGTTCTAGCTAAGATCATGAAAACCATGATGATCCATTTGGAAAAACTTTATCTATCTCATGATCAATCTGATATCTATGATGAAGAACCTATTAAAAAGTACCTTGATCCTATCCATAATCCCATAACCATCCATGAGCGAGATATCCAAATTGCTCCTAGTCATCCTCCATCTAGCCCTATCCATAATGAGCAAACATCCACTTGTCATGATGAGACATGTGCCTCTCAAGAACACATAAGCATAGAAGATCAAACAAATAACTTGGATCTTAGTGAACATAATGCTAATGATCCTCCCTCCATATCTACCATCGATCCCATTTCAAGTCCACCATCATGTCCTAGTGGTCTTACCACCTTCCTCCATGAATGTTCTTCCTTAGGACAACAACAACCATTGTCCTCCATTTCATCTTCTCCATCTAATAAAGAACTCAAGTCTAGTTCCCAAAACACATCTAGTCCCATAGTCAATCGCATACTCCAAAACATGAACTACCAAGGCAAAGGTCTAGGCCTTTATGAACAAGGTATTTTGGAGCCAAACCATGTCAAAATCCCTCCATGCTCATATGGCCTTGGATACACACCCCAAGGTAAACAAGGCCAAGATGTTGGTAATCCTTTCATGCATCCTAAACCTACCACTTTCCATCGCACCCCCCATCATCTACCCAAAACATGTGTTTCCATTCCATCTCCATCAACCTACAAATGTCAAAAGCATGTGACCATACACCTTCCGCCATCCACTTTGCCTCCACTTTTACCAACTCCAACTATCCCTCCATCCACCTTGCCACCATTGCTTCCAACACCTAACATACATATCATTCATAAGTATCCTTACATCCCTAATCATGGCCAACAAAAGCACACATCATTTAAGCATAAAGCTTCCAATCATTCCATCCACTCCACCCACCCCATGGGATTCAAAAGCAAAATTTTTGATGTCTCTACCTACAAAGCTAAAAGTCCTACCAAAAATCCTAAGGACTCTCATGCCTTAGGGCACAAACATGAAAAATCAATGCAAATAACCAAAGCAAAGCAATCCAAAAAGCTATCTAAACCCTTACCTCCAAATGCAAAGCCCAAAAGCAAAATGGTTTGGGTTCCTAAGCAAATAGCTAGCAAAGGAAATGAGGCATCCTCCTCTACATCTCAAGAATCCCAACCACCTCTATCCATCCAAAAGCCTACTTCCATCCAAAACTTCCATTCCCTTCAAAAATCCCACAAGCAAAACAAAAGCACTAAAAATACTAAATCTATGTGGGTTCCCAAATCACTTCATCAACCATCTCCTAAGCAAACATCTCCATTGCTTCCTACACCACCATCTCATCAAAAGCTTCAATGTTTATCACGGTGTGTGCAACCATTGGTCATGGTTCCCTTCCACTCCGCAGCACCTCCACACAACTACATCTCCCCATCTTCCATCCATTATCCTACATATCTCCCCCATGCTATCCCTATGGTCCATGCTTTGGCATAAACTTTTCGTCCATCTTCATTCCATAAGCCTATATAAATCCACACCATAAGCCACTAGCCTACCCTACCATAATTCCACATCATCATCCACTATCTACCTAATCCATCTCCCATCCATGCAATCCCTTATCAACATCAATGAGCACACTTGACATGGTCCATGCGAAGACATCATCTATCTCTAATGGGACTACCAACATCCATTGAACTAGCCACTTGAGTCCCTCCTATCCATTACGATGGTGAAAACCTGGCAAACAGGCGCCATGTGTAATTGTCAACACATCTAAAAGCAAAAAAGAAAAAAAAAAAAAAAGACGAAAAAATCAAAATAGTAAAAAGAAAGCCCTTCGTCCAATGGTGAAAACCTGGTAAACAAGCGCCTTGGATAAGTACCATGATGAAAACCTGGCAAACAGGCGTCATGTGTAGGTTGATCTTCTATGTCACTTACACTTGGGGGCACATTGTCTCATCCAACCTATCCATTTCCAAACTATCTATTCCATTATATCAGTTTCCATCCTATCCTATCCTACCATTACCATACCATCCTACCATCCTTAGCCATTATGTAAATATGCCTATCCTATTGAACTTTATCCATCCTTCTGCCTTCTGATTTTGATGAAGACATAGGGGCAAAATGTTGAAACATGTTTGGATATTTCTTGACATACCTTTTTTTTCCAAACCAAGTCCTATCCATTAACAATTTATCCATCCCATCCAAATCCAATCCATCATGTCATCCCTTGGTCATGAACATTGTCATGTAAAAATCCTAAGCATTACCACCTAGAATGGGGCAAGTTATTCTTCCTATACGACATAGCCTTTGGAGATCACATCCTAGCTCCCTTATGATCCATCCACTATGGCGTATCCATATCATGAGCTTTCCGTCTTATAGCCTATCCCCATCCATTTATCATGAGCTTTCCCTTTTATGGCATATCCCTTTATCGACCCATTTAGCATGAGCCTCCCATCCCTTGTTGCCCAAACTTCTATCCATCCAATCCCATTCATCCCTCCTTGCACCTAGACATGGTTTTCTCCCTTGTCATTGGTATCAAGCACAAAGGCTACCCAAATTGTAAATCCATTGACATCCCAAACATTCAAAAACACAAAAAAATTAAAATATTCAAAAAACACAAAAAAATCAACACATTTCAAAAAAATCCACAAAAAATCAAATATCCAATGAAAAATCCAAGCACTATGATCGATTCAATCCCATCATCCGAAACAATCCACTCCATCAACATCAATCAAACTCAAAATTATCATCATCAATTCTTCTTATCAATAACATTCATTCATCCATTTCAATCAATCACTTCTTCCAATCATATCAGTCAAATTAATCTAAGCAATGATCTTAAATCCAAGCCACACTAATCCATATCAAGCAAGCCAATCAATCAAGGAACATTATCCAACCAAATCAACAAGTTTTGATCCTCAACTTGTCATAAGCCCAATCAATCATCATCAATCATCATTAATGGGATATAGCTTTCCCACATCCTTGTGTTGATCTAGGGATATAGCTTTCCCCGCAATGACAACACTATCATCATCAAACAATCAATTATTGGTTTATGACTTGACAAGGGCAATACCTTGTTTATTTTACATCCTTTGAGCATAGTGAGAACACTTGCTTATGCTTAGATTGAGTAGACACTCTAATCATCACAACATCACTATCATCACTCAAATCCTATCAATCATCAACATCAACACCAAAGCAAACATCAAAACCAAAGCACATCAAGCTAGCCATCAAAACAAATCCAATAACTTCAGCAAATCAAAAGTAGCTCAATCCACCACATATCATCACATCATCAATATTTCATCAATCCCAATCAATCTATTTTCATCATCATCAATAAAAAATTAGAACTACATCTCATTTCCATCGTTAAGTGCCTTGATCCCATGGATATAGGGTATGTAGGCAGTCTGGAGTACGAAGGAAGTGCCCAGATTCAGGCACAAGCGATTTTCCTCTTTCTTCTCTCATCATTTCTTCTATCATCTATCTTATAAATCATCAATAAACAACTTCTTCCAATCAATCTATCATAGCACATCAATCCAATCATCACTTCATCTAATCATCCTTCAATCATCTTCCAATCATTCCAAGCAATGATCCAAATGCAAGTCAATCCTTAAGCCATACCAATCAAGTTAATTAATCAAGCCAAGTTATCCAAGCTCAATCAATGGTCTTGATCCTAGCCTTGTTGTAAGCCACAGCAATCAGTCAATCAATCAGCCAAGCAACTCAGCAAACAACCTTGTGTTGATCTAGGGATATAGCTTTCCCTGCAATGACAACACTCTCAACAAAACAATTAGCAATTAATCATTGGTTTACAACTTGATAGGGGCAATACCTTGTTTGTTTTTGAATCATTTGTGCATGCTTGCTTGCTTGCTTGTGTGTGTTATCATTTTATCTTGCATTTGCATCATCTTAATATCATTTCCAGCTAATATTCATATCTTGTATCCAGACAAGGTTGTATTACGCTGGGGCACAAGACACATCGTCACCCTGGTCCTTATACCTTGGTGCATAACGTCTAGTGCTATATCAAACATCATGGTTGCTCACCTTCATTGCAGCATGACGCATCATCATTTCTTCTATCTATCCCCTTATCTTTCTTTTTGCAGCCAAGCCATTTCTTTTCGAGAGCCTACCTGTGTTTGTCCAACCCGCATATCCTCTCGAGGGGGCATCATCATCCTATCTTTCCTACATCATCATCATCCCTATCCATTATCCACACCTTAGCTTCTTTGAAATGATGTTACTCGACACAAATCTTATCATCTCGAACATCATCTCAAAGAGGGGCAAAATGTAGACACCCAAATTTGTCCCAACTTTGTCCATGTCCTACAACACCTTATTAAAACATTATCCTAAACATCATAAGCCATTTTTGTCCTAAATCCCACTCTTAATCCCATTTATCCATTAGCCAATTAATTAAATAAATTTTATTTATTTAATTAAAATCCCATTCAATCCCATCCTCATCCTACTTAGCCAATTAATTAAATAAATTTTATTTATTTAATTAATTTCACATGCATAATCCCATTTATCTTATCCCCATCCCAATTAATTAAATAAATTTTATTTATTTAATTAATTTCCACATCATATCTTATCTCATCCTATTCAACTTCTCAATTAATTAAATAAATTTTATTTATTTAATTAATATCCAACTCATATCCCAACTAATTCAAATATTTTATTTGAATTAAACACTCATCTTTCATCACATTCCAACACTTGTCTAATCAATCATGTGTTACAACTTTTATCTTTCACATGCACAACTAATGGGACCTAATTTTAGTATTTATCTACACAAGCACACCTAAGCCTCATCCTCCTTTGCCACATGTCATATGACTACAATTTCTTGATGTGCAAGGAAACCTAACTCAATCCTATCCATCCATTTCATCTAAAGCCCTAATTGATCCTAGCCATCCATTGGAACCAAGCCTTTCCTATAAAACAAGCCTCTCTTGAGCCATTAGAGAGGGATTTTTCAGGATTCTTCTTCATGCAACCTCACTCTGCTGAATTTTCATCTCAAGTCCTCATCCATCATCTTCAATCCATCTAGCTTGCATCCTTATCAACGTTATGCTGCGGAATCAAGCAATCAACACAACAAAGCGATCAATCAATCGAGCTCATCTTGCATCTTTGAGGTATTGAATTATTTGGGTTTAGGTTATGCATTTCAATTGTTTGATCATTTCCATTTACAAATCCAAATTTTTTGATATACAGTGGCTTTATGTCAACCACTGTTATATTCATTTTATAGGTCTTTTCAGGATATGCTGCCAGTCTGAAATCCACATCCTTTATAATTCCAATGACTGGTACCTCTCTAGCATCCGTGGCATAACATTTTCCACATGCCTTGTCTATTTTTAATCCTGCTTGTTGCATAATGGCTAGAGGCATGATGTTTGTTGATGCTTCTGATTCAAGCATACAATTCCTGATTATTTTCCCATTGATAACAAAGGAGACATAGAATGGTTCCACTTGTGAAGGATATTTAGTCATGGTCACCCCCAAATACACCTCAGGGACTTCATCCTCTTCATTGCACAAGGCCTGCTTCTTACCTTGGGCCCCATCATTCTGTTTGGCTTGACAAGGCACTCCTAAAATTAAAGATATTGCCCCATTCTTGATTTCTTCAACCTTCATCAGTTCCATCAATGGGACAGAAACCTTTACCTAAGAGAGGATTTGAGTGATATCAAATGGAGCATAATCTTGTACCACAGTTGTAGCTTGTGTTTTGGCCTTGTTTTTATCCTGAGATGATCTAGGTTTTATCTTCATAGTCCCCTGATAATCATTTCTGATTTGGGAACTCTTGTTTTGATCTTCAACATGGGGACTTCTATTTTCTGGTCTTTGACAATCATGACCTATTTTCTGCTTAAAATTTTGCTTGTTGTTATCCCATTGTCTTTTCTGTGATTCAACCCCTTTATGACTATGCACTGGCTTGCTTGTGAAAGTACTCTCTGGTTGGTGTGAGTTACTTACCCGAGCTTTGCCTCTGAGGTTATAGTTGCTTTTGACTTGGGCCACTGCTGCAGTTGTGAGAGCTCTAATCTCTTCATCAAAAGGTCTCTGCAGGTTACCCAAAAAACTGTGTGAGCCCTGAGCATACACATAATTACCTTCACTATCTTCATCATAGAAAACCTATTGACAGGCCTGAACCTCATTATCTATACTTTCATCTGCATCATGAGAAGTATGCTCCTTGCTTATGGACAGCATATTAACATCATCATCCTATACATAATGTGGCTCATTGCATTCCTTACAGGACATAGCATTATCATACAAAGATTGAGCAATCATGCATTGTGACTGTGAATGAGGCATCTGACAGATTATGCACCATGGAGTATCATCAGCAATATTTACAGCTTTCTTCAAAGGATCAAGGGTCTCTTTGGCATGTTGAGCTCTCTGATTTGTGTTGTTATGTGGAAATACAGGTTTACCATAATGCCAGTTGGTATTATATGGCATATCATGCAATGATGGTCTCTTTTCTTATCTTTGGTAAACTTGCCTATCAGGACCTATCCCTTTTTCACTTCTAGCCAGTCTATAGCTTAGGTCCTTAACAACATTTGCCAGTTCATCAATTTTGTCTTCAGGGGCAAATGTACTACCTTGAGTGTTTTGAGGCTTGTTTGGATTCTGCAGAATTTTCACCTCATCCCTCCTGTTTGTCTTGCCTGATGCTTTCCTATTATTCTCAATATTCACTGCAATTCTGAAAGCATCTCTGAGAGTAGCAGGACCCTTATCTCTTAACCCATATGTTGTTTTAGCATCAAAAGCATTTATATATAATACTATGCACATAGGTTCATTGGGCCTCATATGATGTGGTAGTTTGTTCAACACTTTAGTAAATCTAGCATTAAAGTCTGCAACCTGCTCATTTGACCCTTTAGTGATACTAGTGAACTCATTTACAAAAGAGCTGGGGTCAGTTTTGTCACCATATTGCTCCTTAAACATCCTTTTAAAATCATCCCATGATGAAATGCTCTGGTCAGGCAGATTTTTATACCATTCCCTAGCTTCATCAACAAGAGATTGCATAAATGACTTCATAAAAACATCCTCATGCTCAACCTCAAAGTTGTCCATGATATTTTGGAAAGCTTTCAAATGATCCTCCCCTGACACAGTGTTATTTCCTGGAAACTTTGGCACTTGAAGCCTTACATGCTTGTCAATGGGGTTAGGATAACCAGGGATACCATCAAAAACCAGTTGTCTGAATCTATCTAGCTGCATAGGTTCTCTACCAAACTGACTAGCATTAACATTTCTATTTGCATTCTAATTTCTTACATTATTTAACGGAGCTCTTGCATCATTTACATTTTGTCTTTGATCATTTTGCTGATGTTGTACCTCACCTCTACACTGGTTTCTCTGCATATTTGCATTTCCAAGGGTAGGAACTGAATCATTCTGAGAAATCCTTAAAGCTTGCACTTTCTGTCTCATGTCATCTCTGACTTTCATTGCTTGTAAATATTCTAATTATGCTCTTAGGCTTTTGATCTCTTCAGCTAACTGTTCTTCTTTAGGCATAGAGGTAGATGGTCTCATACCATTTTGGTCATCATCTTCATCATCCCTTGGAGATTCTGCCTCTTCAAATCTTTCACCAGGGTCTAAGAAAGGGCATTCTTGGAACACCTCTGACCTCATCCTTAGGTTGCCACCCTGTTGCCTCTCATATGCACCTTGAATATCAGCTTCTGCATTTGAAAAGTAAGGCACATGCTGTCCTGATGGCCTAGGGTTGTCCTGATTATCATCATTATTTCTGGGAGAGCCCTCATGACTGGCTGAGACAGTTCCTTTTCTTCTATACATCATTTTTCTAGGTAACTCTTCTAATAGAGGATTACGCAGGGATCTTCTCCCTTGCATACAAATTCTTACTTTACCGGTTTGGGAGATTGTTCGGAGTCGCCACCTATTACTAGGAATTATTTTCAAGGGATCTTACAAAGGTAGTCCCCAGCGGAGTCACCAATTTCTATTGGTTATTTTCCCTGACTGGATGCTCATTCCCAGATTTCCCTCCAAGGTAGCCATCAATGATCAACAAGATCTCTGGGCTAGGGGCCAACAGTGTAGGAGATAGACTCTATTTTTATCTCCTCTTCTTCTTTAGGCTCTGCAAAACCTAGGGGGGTATTCCCTACTCAACACCCATGAGAATATGCTTGTGGGTTGGCTTAGGATGTTGATACAAAGCAGATAAATCCTCCTATATGAAGACCAAAACTGTGGGATAAGTTCAAAGGGGCTAGCTTTGGGCTTATGTTCAGTTGTGAATCAGAGGATCCTGGTCCTAAACTACTTCTACAGTCCTAATGGTTTGAATTGGAAGTATGGATTTGATTTTATGTTTGGATGCACACCTGGACCTGGTGTCAAACCTGGACCTGGTGTATAACCTCAACACAGAGCTAGATTGGTGCCTATCCAGGGCTTAGAGTCAGTAGACATACACCTGTGAATGATCAGCATGAACACACTAAAACTAGATTTCAAGGGGATGTTGTGGTATCTGCCTTACAGACAACTCCCAGAACAGAGTGTTAAGTTATCTCTACTTATGGCATCCCTATTGTAGTATATCTTTCCCAACACTTAATCTGAAAACAATTTAATCTACCCCTTGAGCAGAAGTTGAAAGATCAAGCATTCAATACAGGAATTCTATATTCTAGAATCCCAGATATCCCTTAGATATCTAGATTTAGAAGAAGGATACATGCAAAACTGGAGACAGAATAACAAAACACATGCAAATACCGCATTACTCATATAAAACCAATCATGAAATTAGTAGATTCATGCATGAGACATACAACAAGAGATACATAAACTTACAAGATCATCTACCAGAGCAACCAGAACCAATTGTATCTTATTACAGAGCCAGATATGTCCAGTTTTCAACAACCTCTACAAATGAGCAACACATCCTGCTATATACAACAAGCAGGTGCTCAACATTAATTACATGGTAGATGAAAATTTGCCAGATACAGTACATTGGGAAAATGGCGCTCAAACATTCAATGCAGCAGGTGGAAGAAGAGACAGGAAGAGATCTCAAGCCTTGCGCCGCCACCCATGGATGTACAACCTCAATTGGGTGGTTAAAACATCCACGCCATTGCCCATACTCTGTAGCATCTGCCATTAATGGCATACCAAACCAGCAGCCTCAGGAAATGCAGTAGACTATGCATCGCGACCTTTTCCTGCCAAGAAATATCACCCCGATATTTGAAAATAGGCAGGATCCAATTATCCCACATGCACCCCGCGGCAACCTCCTCATCACCTTACATGAGCACATATGATGTCGGTACTTTTGCTCCCGACGACGCTAGTATAAGACCTTCATCATCATCATCCTCCAGCATGATATCCTATTGTTCGAAATATCACCCTGACGTCAGCATCATCATCTACATGAGGTCACCCTAATAATTCACATCACCTCGATGTGAAATATCACCCCACAGAAAATATCACCCTGTAGGAAAGTATCATGCCATCCGCATTACTAGATAAAATATGTCACCCTGATGTTTGAAATCATGCCTGATGACCAACCTTACCTCCTCATGAAATATCATCCTGATATTTGGCCTCATCGGCACAACCTGATGCATCATAGGAAGATCCTCCTGCTTAGCCGATACCAAATGTCTGGCCAATGAACATCCTGATGATGTCACCAGCATATCTACCTATCGCGCACCTCCTCATATCCAGATGATGTCATCATCATATTCACAACATCAGGGGATCTCCATAAAATGACTGATGTTAAAATATGACCTCCCGGACCTTGATGACGTCACCATCATGTCGGCATTAGGATGATATTCGGAAGATAACCAGATATTTGGAAATATCATCCTGATGCATAAATATGATGCTGCACTATAACTCCATTGTAAGATCGGGGTGATGTATGAATATGATACTTGAAAATATCACCCCCTTCCTTGGAATATGATGAAGCCGGTAAGCAGATATCTCCCTGACGTCAGCACCACATCACAATGTCAGGTCAGATTGAAAACTTGAAGTATGACCCCGTCGAATCTGGATGATGTCAGCAACACATCACATGAAGGATATCACCCTAATAATTGAACATCCTGATGATGTCATCATCACATTTAGAGAAAGGGTGATATTCAGAAGATGACCTGATAATTGGAATATCACCTGATATTAAAAATATCATCTCAATATTAAAAATATCATCCCGATATTCAAATATGATGACCCCAACAGGATAACCGGACATGATGAGAAATGACCCTCGCAAGAAACATCAGGTGGATGTTTGGAAACATGATGATGATGACAACCCCCTACTTCAGAATATCATGGTGATGCTGAAAAAAAACACTGAGAAGGTCCAACACTTAGGAAATTTTCTGGATTTCCTGGGAGGTGCACATCCTGAAACCTTAAACATAAAGTATTACCAACAGGTGTTTCGTATAGCACAGTGATTTTGCAGGTTTTACATGGATAGAGAAAAAAAAACTTGTGGTTTTGTTGAAGCTACAGTTAAGCTATTTTCTAGACCTTGTTTTTTTTTTGGGTGTTGCTGGATGAGATAGTTGCAGTCTTATGGGAGTGTTGGTACGTGATAAGTCACTCAATATTTCTGTGGTGATGTTTTTATGGATTGCTTGACTATGGTGCTCAAGTTGTGGACTGGTTTGGCAAATCAGATTGTAAGTAATCTGGTGTTTTTGTCATGTTGTCTACATGGTTATTTACCTCTTGAGATCTCAAGTTTGTAGTTTTCAATGTGATAGTGAGTTTGTGTGATGCATTGATTGGATCTACAAGTTATGTAGTTTTGTGGGCTATCCACCTACTAAGCTATAGTGAGATGACTCGGATGTCAACTGTCTATATTTACAAGATCGTTTAGTGTTTATGCAGATTTGTTAGCTAGCCTTGTTTGTGGTCACTTATGCATTGGTGTGATTGCATTGGGATAAAAGGGTGGATAGTGTAAAGTACCTGAATAGTCAGTAATCTATAGAATGTGTATCATGATGTCATGTATAGCTTGGATACATAGTTCAGTGTAAGGTTTTGACAGTGATGTTATATTTTCATGGTTTGGAGATCTTGGTGCCATTTAGTTTTTTATTGATGTGTTAATATGTGGACCTGGAAGATTTTTAGATGAGAAGATGTTTGGTCATGTTGCTTGGAAAGCTCAGTTGCCACAGTTCAGTGGGAGCTTTAGCAATGACTGTAGTTTCATCACTTAGTGATGGATGATCTTCTTTAGTGTTGCAGATGTTACTAGGAGAAGCTTTTAGATCATGTTTCTAAAGAAGGGTTCTTTCACATTTGCAGGGGCACTATTTAAGGATGTGTAACATCTTGGAGTCATGGAGGATTCATGAAATCCTTGGCTGAGGTGTTGGTGGGACTTGATAGGTGATGTTGGTTTAGAGTTTGGTTTGTTTCATGTCATGATATTTTCTTGATTTCTGTATTTGAGTTTTGGCATGATACATTGCTCTTGAGACCATGGTTATGTTCACCTAGAGCATGGAATCTCCAAAGGGGGATGGTAAAATCATGTTGTCATGATAAGTTCCTGATTTAGATGATTGGAGCTTTGATAGTGGTCTGATGATTCTCTATGTGTTGGGTGCATTGATCTTTTGCTTGATTACTTCATGTTGGTGCAGTGATACATTTGGAGTTTAACATGAAATGATTATTTGCATATGTTCATGGGTATATGGAGAATAAGGTGAGGCTGTAATTCTCTTAAGATAAGAGAAGTGTTGTTGATGGTTACTCTTGATGAAGATTTCAGCAGAAAGTCTGAGGAGCCTACACATTGGTTGGACATGAGTTCAACAGACCTATGAGGAGATTGCTCTTGCAGGAGTCATGATGGCTTGTATATCTTGGAGGAGCATTCTTATCCCTGCTCATGGTCTACTCAGCAATTTATTACTTGAGAGGTATTGCCCATTGTTTTTCTCATGTGTTTTATGCTTTCTTTCATAGACATGGATCTTGAATTGTTCATAGATGGTTCTGGAGGATTCATTGTGAGAGATGGATAGCATGATTAATCTCCTTGTGCATTTGAGTTTAAGATATCGTTCATTGATGAGGATTGTTAAGACATGGTTTATGGGCCAATTTCCTGAAATGGGAAATGGATTAGTTTGATCTTTTTTGGTTTGAGAGGATTACATCCATGTTACTTGCATGATTACATATGTTGAATTTGATCTCTTGAGATTGAATGTTTGTTTGGGTGTTGTTATGCTATTCTCTTTGGGGTGTTTTGAAGGAGATCATACTTGATATAGTTGGCATTCAGAGGTGTATGTAGAAGGATTGTCTACAGGTATATGATGTGCAGAGTTACTCTCTATGGTCCTAGTTATCTTCCTGGATGGTTTGTTTCACACTACATTGGTTTGAGGTTTGATTGGAGCTGATGTGATCACTAGTTTGTGGTCATGTGTTTTCACTTATGTTCTTGAGTGATGACATGGAAGTTCTATTATCTCTTTCCTTTGTTGGGTGTGGAGAACTTGGGAGACTTCTGGACTTGTTGTGAGGAGGTATTATTTGATTATAGGTGTTGCATATCATTGTGGATGTTTCCTTGGTTCTACATGATGTTTACACTTTCTATGTGATGCTACTGGTGGACTTTGTATGCCATGATCTTTTTTAGATTAGCATTACCCGTGTAGTGGGAGTTCTTGGATGTGTTTGGTATTTTTTGACTGGTTGACACATGGAGCTTGTATTTGCAATTGATGGGTGTATATGTAGGTGGCATGAGTTTGTTGATATGAATACCTTCAAGGTATGGATGATTGGATGGTTTAGCATTTGCTGTGTGTGCTATTTTCAGTCACGTGGGTTTTGCTCAGTTGGATGGGTGCAGTCAGTTTTCTGATTGTTGTTCTAACTGATGTTCTATCTTGTTTCTAGAGGATGACTTCATGGTTGTGTTTAGGATGAATCTTTGAAGTTGGTTATGTTGGAGCTTTAGTGTAGCTTGTGAGCACAGTGGAGTGGAGGCAGTATCAACTTTGGTTATGTGACTTGGAGCGTTGATGGTTTCCTATAATTCCTTCATCAAGTGGGAGAATGTTGAGTACTTGTGACTCAGATTACAAGCATTGGCTTGTGCTGCTCTTTGCCTCAGTAATCTATTTGTTACTCTGACCATTTGTGTTTTCTCGATGGTGGTGTTCCTACAATGTGCTATCGGTGAAATGGGGGTCTTCGGCGTAACTTATTTGTGTTCCAGTGATGGAGTTTGTTTCACCGATGGTGTTCTATCCATTGGCTTGACTATCACTATCGGCCTTGTCTTAAGTTCTCTCTCTGATCGCCTATGCTACACCAATTGGTGTAATTGTAACTATCGGTGAAGTTTTGTGTAGTCTCTACGATAGTTGGTGTCTCTCTGATGGAAAGGTGTTCAGCCTAGCTTGAACTATCAGCTAAGCTCTAAGGTGTCACTCTGAGTGTTATGTGTGTTACTAATGGAGGTTTGGTATCAATGGGACTAACGCTATCGGCCTTAGGTGGAATTCTTACTCCAATGAGCTTGGTCTATCCGATGGAGTTTGGCATTAGCAAAAGGAACTTTATCAGCAAAGAAGGATGAAGTCACACCGAATGTCTTGGTCACTCTGATGGTTTGTGGATATATACTAATGTTGTGTTTGTCAATTGATGCATGTGGGACTATTTAGTCCTCATGAATATGAATGGTTGTGAATGGCTAAAAATGAACTGTCGACCTTTTGGAAGTTGTAACGGTCTGAGATGGTAACCGATTGTTCTATTTCTGTAATGTGAGATGTGACTAGAACATGGGAGGAAGAATAGAGTTTGGGTGAAGGGGATTCAAGCCGAGAGGGAGAAGAGGGAAGTATCACTCTCTCGGTGATGTCCTATACTATATGCTATTTGTGGCATGATAACAGTATGAAGGACTAACCCAAGCGCTGTGATTAGAACTAAGGAGAACCTTGTGCAAGGTTATGTTGTCAGTTATTCTTCTAGAGGAGCAAGATGTAAATCTCTATGTTAAGGCTTTGAGCCTACAAGTGTATTGTAACATTTTTGTTGTTGCTAATTAATACATTGGTTTGATGATTTGGAGTGTGGGGTTTTTTATCCATAAGGGTTTTCCCCACGTATATCTATGTCTCTTGTTTTGTCTTTTGTGTTAACATTACTGTTGTTGAAATTAGATCTTATTGCTTGTATTTACTCTAAAGGTCAATGTTGGAAATGTTCTATGTCTGTTTCCGCTTTGTGCCATAGTTGTGCATGTTTTTTGAAGTGATTGAAAAGAATTTAAATCTATCGAAGACACCATTGTTCTTAGAAATACATTCTGCGATGCTCTCATTTCCTTACATATGCTTTATGTATGTCTTTTCTTATCTCATATTTTCTAAGTGCTTCATGAACTACCAAATTTTGTTATGTGTCTTATATGTATGCCAATCATCATAGAATCCTAGAATCCTAAACTTGGGGGCTTGATCACCCCTCAATTTTGGTGACATTCTATGGTTTCTATGTTGTTGTGTTTGAAATTTGTCTTCTCCATCCTTTAGTGTGAGTTCAAACATAAGTTTCTACCCACGCTAAAGTAGGGGCTAAATGTAACATTGTAAAATGTGTACACTAGCATTTTACACTTAGTTTAGCACCTAGGTGGACTTAAAATATTTACACTTTTTAATTAGGACCTATTATAACACATTTTTAAGCATTAAGCATGTAATTCTTGATCTTGATGCACAAAAACTAGATAAGTAATTATAAGGCAGGGCTAGTAACACTTTAAGTACCTTATCCTGAGAGTTTGGGGCTAAAGGACTAGGGCACCCAAGCCCACTTGTCCCCTCTTTAGCCCTAACCTAAATTAGTATCTTGTCAGGTTGGGACATCTTAAATGAATCATAATGTCGGCCTCATGTGGTTTAATTGTCCATAAATTAGCGGGAATGCATATAAAAGCAAGTTAAGTCATTTATTTGAACATCTCTAAGACCTCTAAGAAATCTAGGCACTCTTGCACTCTCTCTTATTCTATCTCATGCTCTCTACTCTTCTATAAAGCTCTCTATTGTGGATTATTGTTGTGACACTAACTTATTGCAATTCTTGTGAAGATCCCTCTACTTCTTCAGGCTACACCAACAATTGAGTCAAGTTGTGATGCCGCATCAAGCATCATAGGATTTCCATGCTCATGGTGACTTCTTTCCTTCATGATTCATTCTAGCATTCTATTCTACTTTAGATTTGTCTTTGCCCTTCTAGGGCATGCACTATTTATCTATCATCTTTGCTATTGTGGAGGTAGAAACACCATTCACAGAGCTTGACTAAGGCAAGCTCCTAAATAGTACCCAACCATCTTCCTTCTTACATGTGTGTAAGTTAGATCTAGAGGAATTTGTAGAAGACAAGTTGAAGAGAGTAGGAACACATGAAGGCAAAGGCATTGGAGTTATCACAGTCTATAAGCCCTAATCAGGGTCTAGGGTGCCCAAGCACCCTTGTCATGGGTATTTCTTCTTCTGGATCTAGGTTTTGATTTGATCCCTCATCTCTGTTGTTCATTTAGTTTCTGGGTTTGCACTTCTGGTGGTTTGTTATGCTCTGATCTTTGTCAATTAGGGTCTCTCATCCTACCCTAGTTTGATTTGATCAGATTTAGTTGATTCTCCTCTAATGCAATAAAAGGGCAGAACCCCTATAGTTTGACTCTCCTTTTTGGGTAGAAACTAAGCTCAGTTTGTGTCTTAATGTTGGATAGAAGAGGGTTTTCAAACCTAGTTTGATCTATTGAGCTAGTCTCTCTTTTTTATCTTACACATACATGCTAAACAAATTGCTAAACCTAGTTTTAAATTGTAAGTGGCAATAATTTATGACACTATATTCCATATTCGGTCCCCCTTTTTCTTTCCCACAAATCCTTTGTTCCCTTTAATTCTCCCTACTTCCTTTATTTCATAGAATTTCCCTTCCAGACTGGATATGTCCACCTCTTATTTTATATCCCATCCCCTTTATTTTTCCTACAACCTTCATCCTTCTTCCTCTTTGCTCCACTTTTGCATTCCTTTACCCTTCACAAAACTTTCCTATCCTTCTAAATCTCATACATTTGGTGCCTCAATTTCTGACATCTAGTTCTTCATCAGAATCCCACATCTGTCCCAAGAAGTAGAGCATCATCATTTCAATGGTTTTGAAAAGTTTGACACTAATGATAAGGAAAAAGAAAGGAGAAAGGAGTAAGATGGCCTCGTTGGCATTTTGGTAAGTTCACAAACCTCTGAAATTGACAAGATTTTAAGAAGACCCAAACTTCTAAAATGCTACTGAATGTCTCCCTCCACCTCACATCTTGTTTCCTAGTTCTTTTCCACATCCAAACCTCTCATTCCTCCACACATTCAAATCACTGAGTTTCTTCGTTGCAAAAACCCATTAGGTTATAGGATTTATTCAAGCCAATTTCACATCTCATCTTAGTTTCCTTTTCCTTGTCCACTTCATTCATTTCCTCCACTTTACATCTAGTTTCCATATTTAGTTCTATAATGTCTTTCTACAAAATTGCTAAGTTCACATCCATTTCTACACCAATTTATCACAAGATTTTTAAACTCCTTTGTAACACTGTAGAACATGATGACAACTTCCCAAATTGTTTTTAATGCTAGATTTGACTCCTATAAAATTCTAAAATGCATTTTTCCACCCAAACAACATGACTTATCCCAATGGCATGGTTTTAGTTACAAATTCAATGGTAGATGATGAAGGAAGTGGATTTCATAAGGTTTCTTTAAGTTTGCACTCAAATTTTCAACCTCTAGTAATGCACCAAACTCTTGTAGGTTAAGGCATCTATGGGTAGAAGACAGTAGTGATGTCCATTGATTAACCAATCACTTTCTATTGACAAGATGAGGTGTGTCACTTATCTAAATGATGATATCTTGTTCTCATCTTATAAAATGGGTTGTATTTGCATATGTAAATGGGTTAGAAAAAAGAGGGAAGATAATTTTTAATCAATGTGAGTAGATTTTCTAAGAAACAAAGAGGAGGGTTTTTCTTATGGGTTAGTGATTACATTTGGTTACTTTCTATGAGTGAAAATTGTTAAGTATAATTTTCTCGTGTAACTACATTGTTTTTCTTAAGAGTGTGTATTCAAGGGATATGGTAAACTCTTGAACACACATTTGTTGTAGTACATATCCAAGGGATGTGTTAAATATTTCTAAATTAGTAATAGGATCTACAGTGTTAGTTAATGATAACTAAGAACTATTATAATTGAAATGAGCATAGTCAATTGGTTTATATCATTGTAAGGAAGTGATAAAAAGAATTAAATCACCAAAGTTGTCATTGTTAGGATAGAATTTTTAAAGCATATGTCTGACTCCAAATGAATAGGCACTGATCAATTCTTGGTCCCCCAACCCACATCTCTTTTGAAACATAAAAATATTTCAAAGTATAATGTATTAAATATTTAATCTTTGTTCATGTCTGAATTTAAAGGTACAAAGAATAGTTGTGAATGTGTTTAGTCTTGCAAATCCTTGCCATGCCTTCATGAACATTATATCTACAATTCCACTAAGATATCCAAATGTTGTTCCCTTATATTTATCTAGTGTGTAGTCATAGGGTGAACCCCCCGAGTCTAGTAGAGCTCAAAGTGTAAAAGAGGCTTATCCACCTCTTGTTCATTGGCCCACCCCTTCAATGATATTGATAATTGAGAGACATGCTCATGAGATTTAGTATACCTCATAGGGACAATTGATAATACCAGGTAGAAATTTAAAAAGGAACCAACAGAATCAAAAACATTTCTGTTAAGTTAACAAGGTTTGTTAAAATTAAAATTAGGATAAAGTAATCAAATTCAAAGTTTTCCTAGGTAGCATTATAAGCCTCTTAAATAGATCAACCACATGGACCTCTAAGTTACCCGAGCATACTTAGATCAAGTGACATAAACCTTGGAGTAAGTGATTCCCTTTCAAGAAAGAACCATCTCTTCACTCAAGGTTGTGTGTCAAAACACACATCAAAAATACCCTTAAGGACAAGCCCTCATTTGAACCTTCAAATGGCTCAATCTATTTAAAGTGGTTTTCATAATGATACTCATATTGCAAACAATTTTGAGGAACATGAATATTATGGTCATGATGCATATGTCTCTAAGAAAGAGCTATCTATTATGGGATAATTTATTATTGATGCACTTACTTATGTTGAATCTCCTCATCAATTAGCTACTATTTTTAGAAGGAATTAGTGGATGTGCCTTATAGCATGGATGTTTTCATATTATTCACACTCTCATAAATTATTATAATGTTGTATCCTCTCACCACCCATCCTTTATACTCTTCTAATCCTTCTTCTAACCCCATAGTTACCACTTTCATGTCCTCTACTACCCATGTTGTCACTCCTAGTGTCACCTCTTCCTATTCTATTCCCACTTCTAATATTATCACCACCATTCCTACTAATAACATTCCCCTCAACTCTCATCCTATGACCATTTTACCCTTTAGTGTAGCTCCTCCTTTCATTGTCATGTCATTACCTCCTATCCTTCACCCTCTTTACACATTCTCCATTATTTCTCATGCTTCTCATACCACTACTATCCCCATCTCTACCATAGATACAATATTGAAATAATTTGATTAACTTAAAATAAAATTCAATTATATGCTTACTAAACACAATTCTATTGCATATAATCCACTTGCATCTGTTATTGTTACATATCCATTGCCTGTTAGCTTCATAGAACCTATGTTTGAACTATACCATTGTGAAAGAAAAGAAAAAGTGTTGGTTAGTTTCCCTTTTTTCTTTTCATGTGTATGTAAACTAGTGCAAAATTAGACTTTTTCAGTCTCGTCTAACACTAATAAATAAACATTAGAGCCAGTACAAACAAAACACTAGAGACTAGATAAACACCACATGAAATAGAAATGGAACACTTGCAAATCCATGACTAATCAATAGAAAAATGTGAAAAAGGGGAATCAAATGCACCTGTAGATATAGTTGACTTTGACAGAAAATGATTTCAAAACTAAGTATAACTTATGGCTAAAATCTATAAATGATATGAGATGAGGACTATGTCATCAAGTAAAAAGTAGGATAGGGGTTATCCTAATCCTTATCTTGAAAATGCTTAAAACTTTCCAAACAAGTCCACGACAAAGTTCTAATCACTTCTTCTAATGGCCAATTATCAAAAACAAAAAAAAATTAGGGTAAAACTAAAAATATGCTACCAACCTAAGTATGAAAAAGATGATAGAAATTAATTAATTGGGATGGTTTACCTAACGAAAATAGATTGAAATGTTGATACCAAAATTTACACATATTTTTTTGCCAGAAGCTTTCCAATCAATTCTAATGGACTATGGAAATACCATGTATTTAATAAATTGAAACTATCAAAACATGGATTGTGAATAAATAATAGAAGGTGCTTGCTAAGGACTATTTTTTCTTGATTTTGGAAACTTTTATCTTTGGTCACACCTACTAGGTCTTCACATATTCTTTTTTAAATTACCTACCAACATAAATTCAATGTAAAAAAAATCCTACGAGGTAAAATGGTTAGAGGAGAGTCTACCTCAATCAATTCTCTTATGGGTATTCAAACTTGGATCCACATGAAATGATAATGACAAAATCTAGATCATTTAGATGTACAATATAAAAGCATGCAAATCCAAAGCATGGGAATTAAAAACATTAATTAGAATGGTAATGGAAACTTAGGAGATGAAAAGAGAGATGGGGAGAAATAAAAAGGATAGAAAATGATAAAAAAAGGGATGGGGAATGGATTGGGAATGACAAGGGATGAGGGAAGGACGGGAATGAGGGAAATTATATATAGAGATTGGTTGAAATCTATAGGGAGGGAAAATGTTTAGGGTAGTGAAAACTATAGGAAATAAGGACCTAGGGAGATAAAAAATACTTGTGGTAATGCCTACAAGCCTAAAACAAATTGCTATAAAACTTCAATGGGAAGCCATAACACTACTACAAATATCTATATGTCAAACAATGCCAATGCAAGAAAATAATTCACTCCAAAGAAAGAAATGATAGGAAATTTATAGTTTCATGTGTTGAAATGAGGGAGAAGAGGTTGTAATTATAGGATTTTGCTAAGATTTTGGGCAAGGAAAGGGTAGAAACATATCAATTCAAACACAAGGAATATCACATTAAATTTTGATGGAAAGAGAAGATAAGTATTATGCCACAACCCTATACACTCACCTCTATGGCAATGTCCTCATACCTAAGGAGGCTTAATTTTCAAGAGAAGGGGAAGGGTGTTGCAAGGTGTGTGCCCTTGGTCTCCTTGTGTTGTGTAGTGCAGTGCTTGGGTTAGCAACAAGGCTTAAATGCCTCCCATGGATTCATTAACTCTGGCAATTGTATCAGGCATTAACAGGTTGATCTTTTGGTGCAACGACAACTGTCTTGCTAATAATTGGTATCAAAGCATCAGTCATAGGTTCAAATCCCTCACTTGCACTAGGGGGATTGATGCAAGGTGTGCGCCCTTGGTCTCCTTGTGTAGTGCAGTGCAATTCTTGGGCTTGTGACAAGGCTTAACCACCTCTCATGGATTCATTAACTCTGACAGTTGTTGTTGCAAGTATGGGCCTAACTAGTGTTGTCATTGATGTCAACATACTCCTATTGCATTAATGTCAAGGATTGGATGAGTTGTGTGTTGAGGCTATTGAGAAAATTAGTCCTATCAGAAATAGAGAATAGTGAAGACAGTGAAACTCTATGAAGTGAAGATCCCATCTAGATAAAAATCAAAGTATGCACATCAAAGGGTTTGTAGATATGTGTTTGAAGATGATCCAGTCAAGATTTGAGAGGTTTGCATGAAAATGTGGAGGAGTTATGGCCATGAGAGTAAAACTGGTTCTAGCAACTATTCAGAGGTGACAGAGTGACACAAATAGGTCCGGTGAGATCTGGAAATATAATATCGTGTTCTATGGATCTGGTAGCATATTTGGGAGGCTAATATGAATTGACAACTCAATTGGTTCATGGTTTGGAGGTCCACAAGCAATCCTTCTAATGTGGCAGTGATGGTTGATTGTGTTCTTGAGATTCTAGATGAAGATGCGAATGATTACAGTAAGCAAAAGTGGTGCGGATATTCTTGGTGATTCAAGCATGTTTGTGGGGGTCTCTAGATTATGTCCAGTTCATGTTGGCGGTCTGCATTAGAGATTGAGCTCGTGATTGAAGATCTACCTTTGAGTGATGGTGTTCTTCCTAATCTTGGCCAACCAGATGATTTGCACATGTTGTGGATGATCTTGAAGATGTTTTGTGAAGCATGGCATGTTCCTCGAAGAAGATTGAAGTCCCAACTATGTGTGGCCAATAGTGTAGTGATGCACATGAAGTTTTTGTAATAAGTCAAGTTGTATATTTGTAATTGCTCTATAATAAAATAAGTGTATGTTGTGCTGAATTTGATGATCATTCCAAAGTTGATGTCATGTATAAATAAGAGTTGCAAAGTCATTCAAAAGCATCCTTGGGGTCATGATGAGAAGGTGGTAGTGAAGAGGAGTGAAAAGTAGAGAAGAGGTGTTGAGCTTAAATGGAACTGACTCAAGCATAGTGAAGATGCTAATCTTCAGTTCAAGTATGTAATACTCATATTCTTCTGTAGACAGTGTGTCTCCTGTAGGCAGTGGGCCTCTTATGAGCAGTGTGCTCAGGCAGTGAGCCCTAACTGGCAAGTGCCATTTTATTATGCTTATTCTTTTAACAAAGAATACAATCTTGGGCTAGTCACCCCGTGGTTTTTCCATTAACTGGGTTTTCCATGTTAAAATCTTGGTGTTATATGTGTTGAATTTGTTTCTGTTCTTGAATTATTGCATTATACTTTCATGATTGAATCATTGATATGTTGTTGAAATATAAGAAGGTTTTTAAGTGATTAAGGAATAGGATTTTGGTGACAACTGATTCACCCCCCTCTCAATTGTCTGTCCTAAATCCAACAATTGGTATCAGAGCCAAGTTCCTCTAGAAGAAGCTTAACCGCTTGAGGAGATCTAGGATGTCATCCTACAAGAAGGATAGTCCAAGGTTTGATGGAACAAACTACACTCTTTGGAAGAGCCACATGGAATGTCACTTAGAATGCATGGGAAATTAGTATTGGAACATAACTACAACTAAATATGTTCCCCCAAAGAATGGTCCAACAACTATGGATGAAGTCAAAGATGCAGATAATAATCTTCGAGCTAAAGAAGCCCTCTTAAGTGCCTTGACTGAATCTGCATTCAAAGCTAGTGTCTCTACAAAAGGCAAACAAAGATATGATCCAGGAGAAAGTTCCTCAAGGAAATCAACATGGTATGATAAAGAAAGGAAAGATTTGGAAGAAGATGAGTTAGAAGATGAACAACTTGAAGCCCTTATTACAAAGAGACTACCAAGAGGATCTTGTAAGTATGAATGAAAATTACCTTTCAAATGTTTTGCCTACAATAAGATTGGTCATTTTGCCTCAAGATGTCTGGAAAGGTTTTCAAGGCCAAACCCTAATGGATCAAGGTTTCAGAAGAAGTGTTACTATGTTCAAGAAGATGATGATGAAGGAGTAACAGATGATGAATCTGAGATAGGAAACAAACCCGGAAGTGACTGGGTGTTTATTGCCATCAAAGAAGATGATCCAATGCCTATTGAATCTACCAATCATAAGATGATAGAAAGTGATTTGGTTCCTCAGGCTGAAGAAAAGGATGAATGGGTTATTGATAGTGGATGCTCTCACCATATGACTGGTGACAAGAGTAAGTTCTTAAGCTTGGAAACATATGAAGGTGGAGTTGTAAAGTTTGGAGATAATTTTGCTAGCAGAATTAGAGCCAAAGGAACCATTTCTTTTCATGGAAAGAACAAAACTAGTGATGTTATGTATGTTGAATGTCTAAAGCATAATATTCTCAATGTTGGATAGTTGGTGGACAAAGGCTATGATGTTTGATTCAAAAATGGAAAATGCAAGATCTTTGAAATCTCTAGAACTAAGATTGCATCCGGTACACAGACAAAAGGTAACATCTTCCACTTGGTTGGTACAAGAAAAAGTTACTTATTTGTTCAAATTGATTAGAGTTGGTTGTGGCATAGGAGAATGTGTCATGTGAATTTTGATAATATCATCAAAATAAGCAACACTTAGGCTATAAGAGATCTTCCAAGACTGGTGAAACCAGCTAACAGTTTGTGCAAAGAATGTCAGTTGGGTAAGTAGAACAAAGTCACATTCAAAAGTAAGGAACAATCTTCAACTGGATTGTTAGACTTGGTGCACACTGATCTCTATGGTCTAGCAAGAGTCGGGAGTCTACAAGGTGATAGGTATTTCATGTTGTTGATTGATGAGCAGTCCCAGATGATGTGGGTGACTTTCTTGAAAGAGAAATCTGAAGCACTTGAGAATTTTAAAATATTCAAGGCTATGGTAGAAAATTAAACTAGCATAAACATAAAATGCCTCAGGTCTGATAGAGGTGGATAATTCACATCCGGTGAGCTCATATCATTATGTAAGAAACATGGGATAAAGAGACACTTATCTACTCTGAGGACTCCACAGCAGAATAGAGTAGTGGAGAGAAAGAATCGGACCATCCAAGAAGCATCTAGGACCATGATGATGGAAGCAAATGTTCCTCAAATCTATTGGAGAGAAGTTGTAAGCACTGTTGTCTATACTCTTAATCGGGTACAAATCACAGGCAATACTGGTAAGACCCCTTATGAACTTTGGTTTGGCATCACTCCTATTGTGAAGTATTTCAGAGGTAGTAAATGCTATATCAAAAGAGATGAAGACCTTGGCAAGTTTGATGCTAGAAGTGATGAAGGAATATTCTTGGGATATTCTACTCAAAGCAAAGCATACTAGTGTTATAACAAGAGATTGAGAAAGATTGTAGAAAGTATAAATGCGAAGGTTGATGAAGGCATGGAAAGTCCCTCAAGGTATTATGAGTATGAAATAGATGATCAGAATGATGTCTCAAACCAAGGAGAACAAGTCCCAACTCCAATTCAGATTCAGACTGATCTGAAGAATCCTAAAATACAAGAAGAAGAGACAAGTTTGGATGAACCTATCCAAGAATTAGAAGTGCAAGACAATCCCAAAACTCCCATGTATGTAAGACTAAATCATTCTAAAGATCAGATCATAGGAGATAGAAGCAAAGGTGTTCAAACAAGAAGAAAAATTGCTCAAGATTCATTGAAGTATTGTTTGATTTCAAAGATTGAACCTAAAATAGTAAGTGAAGCATGCAATGATGAAAGCTAGGTTAAACCAATGGAGAAAGAATTGATGCAGATTGAAAAGAATCACACTTGGGATCTTGTTCCCAGACCTAAGGACAAAAATGTGATTGGGACTAAGTGGGTCTTCTAGAATAAACTGAATGAAGATGGTGAAGTAGTAAGAAACAAAGCCATATTGGTTTGTAAGGATTATTCTCAAGTAGAAGGAGTTGACTTTCAAGAAACTTTTGCTCCGGTGGCAAGAATTGAAGCAGTCAGATTATTTCTTGCCTTTGTTGCCTTTAGAGATTTCAAGGTATATCAGATGGATGTCAAGTCTGCTTTCCTAAATGGTGATTTGGAAGAAGAGGTATACATTGAGCAACTGGATGGATTTCAATTGTCTAATCATGGAGATATGGTATGTAAGTTGAAGAAAGCATTATATGGACTCAAACAAGCCCCAAGAGCCTGGTATGAAAGATTGGACAAACATCTTTTGAAGATTGGTTTCAACAAAGGTACTACTAACTGTAATCTATATTTTAAGATTGATCATGAAAATATCTTGATTGTTGAAGTGTTTGTTGATGATATCATTTTTGGAGGAAAAGATAGTTTGTGCAAGACTTTTGCAAATCAAATGCAAAGTGAAATTGAGATGTCTATGTTTGGGGAAATGAATTTCTTCTTGGGTCTACAAATCACTCAAACAAAGAAAGGAATATTCATATCACAGACCAAATATGTGAAAGAATTGTTGAAGAAATTTAGGATGGAAGATTCAAAGCCAATGAATACTCCCATGGAAACTAGATGTAAGTTGAGTAAAGATGATGAATCTCCTAAAGCTGATTAGAAAAAGTATAGGTTAATGATTGAAGGACTACTCTACCTTACTCAAACTAGACCTAATATTATGAATGTTGTTGGTCTTGTTTCCAAAATCCAAGCTGATCCTAGAGAATCTCATGTCATGGCAATCAAGAGAATTCTCACGTATCTGAAGGGAACAGTTGAGTATGGATTATGGTATCCTAAGGATCATGATTTCTCTCTTCATGCATATACAAATGTTATTTGGGTAGGAGATGTGGATGACCAGAAGAGTACTAGCGATGGTGCATTCTTTTTGGGAAAAATATTCTTGGCTAAGCAAGAAATAAGAGGCAATATCTCTGTCCATTGCAGAAGCAGAGTATATTGCAATAGTAGGCAATTGCACTCAAGTATTGTGGATGAAGCAAATGCTAAGATATATCAGAGTGGAGTATGAAAAACCTATCACAATCTTCTATGATAATTCAAGTGCAATAAACATATCAAAAAATCTGGTGTTGCATTCAAAGACAAAAAATATATCCATGAAGTTCCACTTTTTGGGAGAGCAGGTGAACAAGAATGAAGTCAGATTGGAGTTTATGCCCTCAAAGGATTGGATTGTAGACATTTTTACTAAACCTCTACCTAAGGACTCTTTTGAGTATCTCAGGGAGAAGTTAGGGGTTATTACCCCTCCGATTCTAAATTAAGATGCACTAATGTGCATCAGTCCGGTGGATCCCACAGTCATATCTTGTGATCCAGATTGATGTTAGGAGGTTGCTACTTAGGGGGAGCAGTCAGTATGATTCTGAAGTATGAGAACTGGTTGCAATTATGTGCCCTTTTCCATTGATGTCAAATGGGGAGAGAAGACATGTGAAAAACAAAAAGTGGTTGCTGATCAAAGGGGGAGCAGTAAAGGAAGAGAAGACATGTGAATGGTTGTTGTTGATAGGGGGAGCTATGTCAGTCAGTGAGAAGAAGTTCTTGTCTTGATGGTTAAAATAGTTTTTCACATTATATGTTGCCATCAATGACAAAGGGGGAGATTGTTGCAAGTATTGGCCTAACCAATGTTGTCATTGATGTCAACATACTCCTGTTGTATTGATGTCAAGGATTGGATGAGTTGTGTGTTGAGGATATTGAGAAAATTAGTCCTATTAGAAATAGAGAGTAGTGAAGATAGTGAAGCTCTATGAAGTGAAGATCCCAGCTAGATAAAGATCATAGTATGCGCATCAAAGGGTTTGTAGATATGTGTTTGAAGATGATCTAGTCAAGATTTGAAAGGTCTACATGAAAATATGGAGGAGTTATCACCATGAGAGTAAAATCCATTCTGGTAACTATTCAAAGGTGATAGAGTGACACAAATAGGTCCAGTGAGATCCAGAAATATAATATCATGTTCTGTGGATCTGGTGGCATGTTTGGGAGGCTAATCTGAATTGACAACTTAATTGGTTCATGGTTTGGAGGTCCACAAGTAATCCTTCTAATGTGACAGTGATGGTCAACTGTGTTCTTGAGGTTCTGGATGAAGATGCAAATGATGACAGTAAGCAAAAGTGGTGCAGATGTTCTTGGTGATTCAAGCAATCTTGTGGAAGTCTCTAGATTGTGTCCAGTCCGTGTTGGCAGTTCACATTGGAGATTGAGCTCGTGATTGAAGATTTACCTTCAAGTGATGGTGTTCTTCCTAGTCTTGGCTAACTAGATGATTTACGCATGTTGCAGATGATCTTGAAGATGTTTTGCAAAGCATGGCGTGTTCCTCGAAGAAGATTGAAGTCCCAGCTATGTGTGACCGACAGTGTAGTGATGTGCATGAAGTTTTTGTAATAAGTCAAGTTGTATTTTTGTAATTGCTCTGTAATAAAATAAGTGTATGTTGTGCCAACTTTGATGATCATTCCAAAGTTGATGTCATGTATAAATAAGAGTTGTGAAGTCATTCAAAAGCATCCTTGGGGTCATGATGAGAAGGTGGTAGTGAAGAGGAGCAAAAAGCAGAGTAGAGGTGTTGAGCTTAAATGGAACTGACTCAAGCATAGTGAAGATGCTAATCTCCAGTTCAAGTATGTAATACTCATATTCTTCTGTATATAGTGTGTCTCCTGTAGGCAATGGGCCTCTTGTGAGGAGTGTGCTCAGGTAGTGAGCCCTAACTGGCAAGTACCATTTTATTCTTCTTATTATTTTAACAGAGAATACAATCTTGGGTTAGTCACCCCATGGTTTTTCCCTTAACTAGATTTTCCATGTTAAAATCTTAGTGTTATATGTGTTGAATTTGTTTCTACTCTTGAATTATTGCATTATATTTTCATGATTGAATCATTGATATGCTGTTGAAATATAAGAAGGTTTTTAAATGAATATGGAATAGGATTTTGGTGACAACTAATTCACCCCCCCTTCTCAGCTGTCTGTCCTAAATCCAATAATTGTATCGGGCATTAGCATGTCAATCTTTTGGTGCAACAACAACCATCTTGCTAACAAAGGGAAAGGAGGACTATGAAATGGTGGTGATTTTATGTCAATATAATCTATGAAAATAATATTTTAGAAGGTGAAAGAGAATGGTTCACTACACATGAGGATAGCCACAAGCATTAAATGAAGGAGTTGGGAAAGGATAACCACTACATGAAAAGAATAACTATGGGAAATTTAAGAGCTAAGGAACACATAGGAAGGGGAGAATAGAAGTGCAAGGAGAAAGAAATGGGAAAGGGTTATACTAAGGGTAAAAAAGGGGGATTAAGAAGAGGAATACAAAATATAGTAAAAGTGATGCAGGAGCATCCAGTGGTGTAAGGGCAATCTTGCATCACCCAAAAAAAAAAGTATTTCAAAATTGTTGATGTTCTACCTGTTTCTTCTCAAAATCTATGGTTCTGGTCCCATAATCGCCTGAATAATAATGTAGAACTTTCAGTTTTCCCAAACTACTAAAAATAGTAAATTGCTATTTTTAGAAAGTTTGCATTTGGGCACAGAATGAAGTCAAAATTTACAGGAAGTTACATAACGGAAATATAAGACCTTTGGCGAAGGAATCATATGAAGATCATTTGCAAGCTGAAAGATATTAAAGTTTCTGTTTCCTGAAAAATACCTGAAAATTATTCAAACTCAAGTTTGAGGCACTAAACAGCCCCATACAAGCCTGAAAATGGCCAAAACTAGTAGAGCTAGTTCTTAGCACGTTAGGCACTCCATGAGCTTTCCGACGCATAAAACGGTTCGTCAATCGGAGTCCCGGATCAAAAGTTATGGCTCCCGAAAGTTGACCTATTTTTGGAGGGAGATGCAAAATTTGAAATTAGGTTGTTGGCCGCCAAAAAGGCTATTAATAACCATTTTTGGGAACCTTGGGTAGTAGGAGAGTTAAGGGGGCAAGTGTAGAGTCAAGAATAGGCAGGAAAATAGAAACCCTAGCTGATTTAGGGGTTACAGAAGGCAGAAGATTCCAGAGCCTGGGGATGGTAGCTGTAGTGTGTTGCAGCCTGTAGAGGACTGATTCCTCTGATTGTAATTAAGCTTCTGTAATGTAATGAGTTGCCCAGATCAATAAAAGAAAGTTCTATTCTCTGTGTTCAATTTCTATTATTGTGTGTTTTATGATTTACCCACTTCATCAAGACTTGTCTTTTCTCCCGTATCCAGATTCCTTAACTCTGAAGCATTTCTTGGACTATTGCTATATACAATCTAGAATGGTGATTTACCAGTACTCCTATTGACAGAATTGTTGTAAGCAAATTCTGCCTATGGTAAAATCAAATCCCATCCCTTGGGCTTATCTCCTACCAAGCATCGTAGTAGGTTACCCAAACTCCTATTCACCACTTCAGTTTGTCCATTAGTCTGTGGATGGTGTGCAGAACTGAACTTCAAGTCTGTCTTCAACTTCTTCCATAATGTCCTCCAGAAATAACCAACAAACTTGGTATCTCAGTCTGAAACTATGCTTTTTGGTAGACCATGTAGTCTCACCACTTCCCTAAAAAATAACTCTACAATATGAACAGTATCATTAGTCTTCTTACAAGGAATAAAATGTGCCATTTTTGAGAATCTGTCCACCACCACAAAAATAGAATCATGTCCTCTCTATGTCCTTGGTAAACCAAGACCAAAATCCATACTGATATCATCCCAGGGCTTCTCTGGTATAGGTAATGGGTGATACAACCCTGTATTTTGACTTGTTCTTTTTGCCATCTGACATACTCTGCAACTTTGCACAAACTTCCTCACATCCTGCTGCAACTATGGCCAATAATAATTTTCACCAACAATTGAAATGGTCTTATCTCGACCAAAGTGTCCAGCCAATCCTCCACTATGCTTCTCTTTAATCAGGTTCTCTCTCATGGAACTCCTCGGAATGCACAATTGGCTTCCTCTAAACAACATGCCATCTTGGATTATGAAATCCAACCATCTTGTCCTGTCTAAAGTAACAGGCTCCAGACAAGCTTTCCAAGCCTCTACAAAATATGGATCTTTAGGATACAAACTTTTGAGCTCATCGAACCCAACAACCTCTATCTTCATTTCTGTCAACAAATTTTGCCTTCTGCTCAAGGCATCTGCAACTGTGTTGGACTTCCCACTCCTGTGCTTCAAAACAAAGGTATAACTCTGCAAAAACTCAACCCATTTTAAGTGCCTTTGGTTCAACTTTCCTTGACTATTAAGATACTACAAAGCCTGATGATCAGTATGTAAAACAAACTCTTTTGGTAACAAATAATGTCTCCATTTCTTCAAAGCCTGAACTATTGCATAAAATTCCTGATCATAAATAGAATACTTTTTCTTGGCATCATTAAGCTTCTCACTAAAATAGGCAATGGGCTTACCTTCTTGGCTCAAAACAGCTCCTATACCACTACCACTTGTATCACAATCTACCTAAAATACCTTATTGAAATCTGGAAGTGCCAAAACAAGTTGTTCTATGACTTTCTACTTTAATGTATCAAAGCTTTTGTCTGCCCCTTTAGTCCATCTAAACTCTTTTCTATCCCCTCTCATTGTTTCAGTTAGGGGTGCACAAATGCTACTGAAATTCCTAATAAACTTTCTGTAAAAACTTGCCAAACCATGGAAAGATCTTACCTCCGTTGCACTCCTTGGTGTAGGCCACTCAATGATAGCCTTTACTTTTTCTGGGTCCATCTTAAGACCTTCCTCTGAGACAACAAATCCCAGGTATACCAACTCCTTCTTTGCAAAATTGCATTTCTTCAGATTAATCAACAACTTCTCCTCCCTCAGCTTCTCTAGAACTCTTTTGATATGCATCAAATGCTCATCCCAAGTCTTACTGAAAATTAAAATATCATCCAAATAAACAATAACAAAACTTCCCAAAAATTCTTTCAATACCTCGTTCATGAGCCGCATGAATGTGCTCGGTGCATTGGTTAGCCCAAATGGCATGACTGACCACTCATACAAACCTTCCTTTGTCTTGAAGGCTATCTTTCATTCATCCCCTTCTCTGATACGGATTTGGTGATACCCACTCTTCAGGTCAATTTTTGTGAAGTACTTGGCTCCACTCAAACAGTCCATGATGTCATCCATTCTTGGCAATGAAAATCTATACTTGATTGTTATCTTATTGATGGCTCAAGAGTCTGTACACATCCTCCATTCTCCATCTTTCTTTGGTGCTAGTACTGTAGGTACCGCACATGGACTTAGCCTCTCCCTTATTAGTCTCTTCCTCAACAACTCCTGAACTTGTCTATTCAGCTCTTCATTCTCTGCAGGGGTCATTCTATGGGCTGCCTTGTTTGGCAAACTGGCTCCTAGTATCAAATCCATTTGATGACTTATCTTCCTTACTGGTGGTAAACCTTCTGGTACATTATCAAAGATAATGTCCTGGAACTCTTCCAACATATCTGAAACTTCTGCTGGTACATCTTCACATTTCTCTTGACTAATCTTAGGAATCAATGCAAAGCAATGATGCTCATGCTTCATACCCTCCAAAAATTTCCTACCATCTACCAAACAAATTCTAGCAGTACTACATACCTTTTCTTCCACCTCCTTCAAGGGCTTCAACTTATGATGAACTCCATCCTTTGTTAGGGAATATGTGTTTGCACGGCCATCATGGACAGTGCTCCTATCATACTGCCACGGCCTCCCCAACAACATATGACATGCATCTATCGGTATGATATCACATAGCACCTCATCATGGTAGTCACCAATCTTGAACTTCACTAAACACTGCTCATTGACCAAAGCTCTATGGTCCTTCTACAACCATGCAATCCGATATGGATGTGGATGCTTTCTTCTTGTCAACTTCAACTTGTCAACCATCTCTTCTGAAACCAAATTATCAGTGCTTCCACTATCAATAATAATATCACAACACTTACCCTCACATTTGCACCTTGTGTAGAATAAACTCTTCCTCTAATTGGGTTCTTTCTCCTCATTCAGCAAGGTTCTTCTGACAACTAGGGTTTCTCCCCTTTCAGCATCTTTAGAATGCTCAGAATGTACATCTTCATCTGCATGTGCAACTCGTGCATTACCTTCAGGTCTTCTATTTGTCCTTCCTTGATGTTGCGTACACTCATATGCTTGATGCCCTTCTTCTCCACATTGGAAACAGGCTCCTCTGAAACCTCCTCTTCCAGGTCCTTGCCCAGGTCTGCCTCTTCCTCTTCCTCTTTGATCACCATTGTTATGGTCATGAGGATGGTAGGTATTATCCCCTCTTTGATTTTACCCAGTGCCTGTATCTTCACTTTTCTTTTGATCTTCATTACAGCCTCCATAGGGTCTTCCACTAGTCCTTCCACCTTGACCTCTTCCCCTTTGCTTGCTATCAAATCTTTTGTTCAGCTTTTCTTCCACCTTCAGGGGAAACTGGTACGCATCTTCTATGGTGGTCATTCTGACTAGGCTCAACTCCTCTTGAATACTCAGCCTCAACCCATTAATGTAACGGGCTACCTTCTCCTTGTTGGGCTCTGCATGACCTATCCTGATAGTAATTTTATAAAACTCTTTTGTATACTCCTTAACAGATTTGTTACCTTGCTTCAGTCCTTGCAGCTTCTTCAACAACTCCATCTCATAGTCTATAGGAATGAACTGCTTCTTTAGTTTCTCCACCATCTGATCCCATCTGGTGATCTTTGCTTTTCCTCTTCTGTTCCTCTCTAATTGGACCTCCTTCCACCAAATATTGGCGTGGCCCTTCAACTTTGTTTTTGTAAACTTAACCCGATCTGGGTCCTCCACATCTTCATACTCAAAATACTCCTCCATGTCATTGATCCAATCAATAAGCTGTTCTGGATTCAAATCTCCAGAATATGTAGAAACTTTGATCCTGGGCCTCTTTCCAATCTTTGAAATGACCCTCAACAACTTTACTTCTGCAGTATCTTCGGCAGCTTCTTGTTCTTCCTTAGATAGCTCTTCTTCAACTTCATCTTCACTTTCTTCTCTTGTCCTCGGCTCAAACCCTCTTCGTAGCTCCTCTTGCAATGCATCAATTTGCCTTTGTAGGGCTCTAAAACCCTCTTCTGTCAAAGCATTCCTCCCAACATGACTTCTTCGTGGAGGCATCTTGGTCTCCGCAGCAAACCCACAACCTTAGGTCCTGGTGCAAACTGCCTCATGGTTGGCAATCTGTCTACACACTCAGGAACCCTCACTCTGATACCACTTGATGAAGGGGGTAAATCATAAAACACACAATAATAGAAATTGAACACAGAGAATAGAATTTATTTTATTGATCTGGGCAACTCATTACATTACAGAAGCTTAATTACAATCAGAGGAATCAGTCCTCTACAGGCTGCAACACACTACAGCTACCATCCCCAGGCTTTGGAATCTTCCGCCTTCTGTAACCCCCAAATCAGCTAGGGTTTCTATTTTCCCACCTATTCTTGACTCTACACTTGCCCCCTTGACTCTCCTACTACCCAGGGTTCCCAAAAATGGTTATTAATAGCCTTTTTGGCGGCCAACAACCTAATTTCAAATTTTGCATCTCCCTCCAAAAATAGGTCAACTTTCGGGAGCCATAACTTTTGATCCGGGACTCCGATTGATGAACTGTTTTATGCGTCGAAAAGCTCACGAAGTGCTCTATGTACTAAGAGCTAGCTTTGTTAGTTTTGGCCATTTTTGCACCTGTACGGGGCCGTTTAGTGCCTCAAACCTGAGTTTGAATAATTTACAGGCATTTTTTGAGAAACAGAAACTTTAATAGCTTTCAGCTCGCAAATGATCTTCGTATGATTCCTTCGCCAAAGATCTTATATTTCCGTTATGTAACTTCCTATAAATTTTGACTTCATTCCATGCCCAAATGCAAACTTTCTAAAAATAGCAGTTTATTATTTTTAGCAGTTTGGGAAAACTAAAAGTTCTACATTATTATTCAGGTGATTATGGGACCAGAACCACATATTTTGAGAAGAAACGGGTAGAACATCAACAATTTTGAAACACTTTTTTTTTTTTGGGTGATGCAAGATTGCCCTTACACCACTGGATGCCCCTGCATCAAAAAGAAATTTGCAAAAGGATGTAATTTCGATTACTACACATGGTAAATGAGATCCTCGTGTTCACTTATAATGTTTCAGCATTGCATGTTTAGATATTACATATGATGATAAGGTATTTCACTAAGTTGTTTCCAAAAACCTTAAGGTACTATTCTATAAACTAGTTCTATTCTTTACCTTTAAGTTCTATCCACTCTTTTTTGATGACCTAGCCATGGTTTTCTTGTAATATTTCCATGTTAATATGAGCTTGAAGACAACTATGACTAATTTGAATAAATGTGCCCAAATAATTAGTTACCCTATCAATGATTATGTTTCATTCACTTCCAATCTTTATATTGTAAAATAAAGCACAAATTGGATGATGATGAGCTATAAACCATATTTCTTGAAGGGATCCTTCCTAATATAAATAATAGTGGGAACTTCCTTATTTCATAGACATCTATATTCATATAAAGAATGTTGAAATGAAATTTCTTATATCTAATATGTCTAAGTATGGATTATCTTCTGACATCTTCTTACCCATTAAAAATCTAAAATTCCAATATTTTTTCAAAGGGTGATAATTCTAAAGAGATAAAGGGCAATGTGCATCATGTGGAATATACTTTCAATGTACCTTATATTAAGTATTGCACTTTTAGGAAGTCTTCTAAGTTGCAAGAGCTCTTGAATAAAATTCTTTAAAGTTTATTGAGCTCTAATTTGGCTCTTCCACCTACACATTGATTAGATCTAGCTAGAGGGCTACCTAAAAACTATAATGAAAATGCATTTTCTAACTTTAATGGAATTAATCGGCATAATATTAAAGTTTTATGGATTTAAAACAAAAGGTGAAATGGAGTTCATTAGTTTTCCACAATCCATGATGTTGTTAAGAATGCTTCTGGATTTGACTATGTAAATTGTTTTTCCTCAATGTTTTGGATCACACACAGTGATCCATCATTAGGAGAATGAGAGCAAGAGAATAGAATTGAAAATGATAAATTGCAAACCAAAGCATCTTAAAAAGAGGGAGGGAGAGAGGTGATACAAACCCCAAGAGATATCTTGCTCTTAATAAAACCTAATGGTTCCTTAGGCCAAAAATTCTATAGAAAAGCTACCCACACTGATCTATACCTTCATGCCACCTCTCACCACCACCCTGCCCAAAAATCTAGTGTCCTAAACACTCTGGCTACTAGGGATTTTTGCATTTGTGATGAGGAGAACTTAGATCTTGAACTGGCCCACCTTACCAAAGTCTTCAAATTGAATGGGTTCAAAAGCAAACTCATCTCAAGAGCCTTCAAACAAGCCAAATCTTGTTTCTACTCTGCTCCTTCAGAGTCTCAACTTTAAACCCCCCATGTGGCCTCCATCCCCTACATTGAAGGCATTTCTAACAAAATCTCTAAGATTCTTCTTAAAAAGGGCCTTCATTGTGCCTTCAAACCCATTTCTACTCTTAGGTACCGTATCTTATATCCTAAAGACCCTATTGACCTCTTCCTTAACTTAGGAGTCTACAAGGTAGTCTATTCATGTGGTACCTCCTACATTAGGGAGATAGGTCACTCCTTTAGCATTAGGATCAAAGTACATAGTACTGACATCAAGCATGAATGAACTCAAAAATCTACCCTTGCCGAGCATTCCTCTAAAACCAAACACCACATTTGCTTAGAAGACACCCAAATTCTAGTCAAGGAAGACAACTACTTCAAAAGGAAACTCAAAGAGGCTATAAAAATCAGCAATCACTCCTCTAACCTAAATTGTGATGAGAGATGGAGTCTAAGTTTCTCTTGGCAACCCTTGCTGACCCATCTCAGAAACCGCTCTCTTCCCCATCCCGATCTCCTTCCTTCTTAACCTTTCTCCTCTTCCTTGGTCTGCCCCTCTAGTCCTTCCCTTGTCATCTCTGTCCTCTTTTTTCTCCTTTTCCCCCCTCCCTTTTTTTCTATTATCTTCTATCTTCTCGCCCTTCTCCTTCCTCTAGCTAGATCATATTTTTTCATCCTCTTCTCACCTCTTCTTATTATTTCTTATTTTTTTAGTCTTTGGTCTCCTCTTTGGGCTCTCTCCTCTGGGTTCTCTTTCTCTTTCTTCCTTTGGTTCTTTCTTCCCCTCCTGTGCTCTCCGTGCTTGTCTCTATTCTCCTCTTCCCCTAGACACACATTGACACACACCCTCTTTCTCCCTTTCCCTCATGTTCTCCTCTTGCTTGGACCTCTCTCATCCTTTTCTCCTTGACCTATAGCATTGTTTTTGGTCTTGTGTTCCTTTCTTAGTCTTTATATAAACTTATTAATATACATTGGTATTGCTTCTTTATATATATATATATATATGTTTGTTGTACATTTACTTTTTGCATTCATAAATATTATATATATGTGTGTGTTTACTTTATATATATATATAGACACACACATCTATATATGCCCATTCTTATTTATATTTTTATATTTGTTTATTATTATTATTATTATATATATATATATATATATATATATACCCCCTTATTTTTCCCCTTACTTATTTTTTAGTTTTCTTAGTTCTTTTGTGTCTTTTTCATTCCTTGTTTGGTAGTTCTCTTTCACCCTTAGTTTTGATGGGTTTGAGGTTCTCTTTTTGGTCCTTGATTTCTTCTCTTGTGTCTTGTGAGGGTTTTAATTTTTCTCTTCAGAGTTCTTAATCTTTTTTCATAGTTGACTTCCTATAGGATGTGCTTGTTAGGTCTCTTTCGTTTCCTCCTTTTAATAGAATTTTGCCCCTTGCTTGTATTTTTATATTGTGGAGGTTTTTATTTGTTTTTTCCCTGTTTGGGATTCATTTTTAATAATTTATTCTTTTATTTTCTAAGTTGGTCATCTTCTAAGTTTTAGAGGTTTGTTTTGTGCTCAATTTTTTGGTCCTCTTGGTAGGTTGTTCATATTAGTTGCATTTTTTACCTCTTGTCTTCATTTATTTACATATTTTATTTATTAAAGTGTTTTTTAGTGTTTTTCTTCTTTTTTCCTTTTTATAGTTTTCTTATTCTCCTTATTCTATTCTTTTCTTTTGTTCTTTTGGTTGTTGTTGGTTTCTCTTTTCCCTAGATATCTCTTGGGATCCGCTTCACCTCTCTCCCTCCCTCTTTTTAAGTTGCTTTGGTCTGTAATTTATCATTTTCAATTATATTCTCTTTCTCTCATTCTCCTGATGATGGATCACTATGTGTGATCTGAAATGTTGAGGAAAAACAATTTAGACAGTCAAATCCATAAGCATTCTTAAAAATAAAAGGTGAAAGATTAATTGATAATAATATGATTCATATACAAGGTGTTAATGATGTAGGAGCATCCAGTGGTGTAAGGGAAATCTTGCATCACCCAAAAAAAGATGATGATTCAAAATTTTTGATGTTGTTTTCATTTCTTTTCAAAATTTGTATTTCTGGTTCCATAATCGCTTGAATAATGATGTAGAACCTTTAGTTTTTCCAAACTGTTGAAAATAACAAACTATTATTTTTGGAAAGTTTGCATTTGGGCATGTATGGAAGTGAAAATTTATAGGAATCTTTGTAAATAAAAAATAAGACCTTTGGTGAAGGAATCGGGAAAAGATCATTTGTGGGTTGAAAGATATTAAAGTTTATGTTTCCTGAGAAACTCTTGAAAAAGTTTCAAAGACAAGTTTAAGACAATTGGAGGCCCCGTACAACTATGAAAATGGGTACAATTAGAAAAGTAGGATCTTAGTGCATAAAGCACTCCACAAGTTTTCCAATGCTTCAAACTGTTCATCAATCGAACACCCGGATCAAAAGTTATGGCTCCCGGAAGTTGACCTATTTTTGAAGGGAGATGCAAATTTCAAAATTTCACTGGAGGCCACCAAAAAGGGCTATTTATGACAATTTTTGGGAACCTTGGGCAGTAGTAGAGATAAGGGGGAAAGCATAGAGTCAAGAAAAGGTGGGAAAAACATAAACCCTAGTAGATTTGGGGCTATAGAAGATGGATAGTTCGAGAGTCTAGAAATAGGAAGCTATAATGTGTTACAGCCAATGGAAGATTCATCCTCTGATTGTATTTGAGCTTCTATAATGTAATAAGTTATCCAAATCAATAAAAGAACATTCCTATTTTTTGTGTGCATTTGGTGTTATTTTGTGTTTTTTGGTTTACCCCCTTCATCAAGTGGTATTAGAGTGAGGGTTCCTGAGTGTGTAGACAGATCACCGACCATGAGGTAGTTTGCACCAGGAACTGAGGTTGTGGGTTTGCTATAGAGATCAAAATGCCTCTATGAAGAAACCATGGTGGGAGAAATGCTTTGACGGAAGAGGGTTTTATATGCCTACAAAGGTAAATTGATGCATTACAAGAGGAGTTGCAAAGAGGGTTTGAGCTGAAAACAAGAGAAGAAAGCAAAGATGAAGTTGAAGAAGAGCTATTTGAGGAAGAACAAGATGTTGCAGGAGATCCTGCAAAAGTTAGGTTGTTGAGGGCCATTTCAAAGATTGGAGAGAGACCAAGGATTGAATTCTCTACCTATTCTAGGAATTTGAACCTAGAAGAGCTTATTGATTGGATCAATGTATGGAATAATATTTTGAGTATGAAGATGTAGAAGATCTAGAACGGGTCAAGTTTGCAAAAACAAAGTTGAAGGGTCATGCCAGTATTTAGTGGAAGGAGGTCTAGTTAGAGAGAAATAGAAGAGGAAAAGGAAAGATTACTAGATGGGATCAGATGGTGGACAAACTAAAGAAGCAGTTCATTCCTATGGACTATGAGTTGGAGTTGTTGAAGAAGTTGTAAGGAATTAAGCAAGGTAACAAGTCTATCAAGGAGTATACAGAAGAGTTTTAAAAGATTACTATTAGGACATGCCATATGGAGGCTAACAAGGAGAAAGTATCCCATTACATTAATGGGTTGAGGCCAAGTATTCAAGATGAGCTAAGCCTGGTCAGAATGGCCACCATAGAAGATGCATACTAGTTTTCCCTGAAGATGGAAGATAAGTTGAATAAAAGATTTGAAAGAAAGCAAATGGGAAGAGGTCAAGGCAGAAGGATTGGTGGTAGATCCTATAGAGGCCATAAGGAAGATCAAAAGAAAAGTGAAGAAGCTAGCATTGGTCGAAAATCAGAGAGAAGATAATGTCTATTGCCCTCGTGACCAAAACAATGATGGGCAAAGAGGAAGAGGAAGAGGCAGACTTGGGCAAGGACCTAGAAGAGGAGGTTTTAGAGGAATGTGTTTCCAATGTGGAGAAGGACATAGAGCATACAAGTGTCCACAACATCAAGGAAGGACAAACAAAAGACCTAAAGGTAATGTACAAGTTGCACATGTAGATGAAGATGCACAGTCTGAGCATTCTAAATATACTGAAAGGGGGAGAAACCCTAGTTGTCAAAAGAACCTTATTGAATGAGGAGAAAGAACTAGATCAGAGGAAGAGTTTATTCCGCACAAGGTCCAAGTGTGAAGGTAAGTGTTATGATATTATTATTGACAGTGGAAGCACTGACAATCTTGTTTCAGAAGAGATGGTTAACAAGTTGAAGTTGACAAGAAGAAGGCATCCACATCCATATCGGATTGCATGGTTGCATGGCTTGGTCAAGTTCAATATTGGAGACTACCATGATGAGGTGATGTGTGACATCATACCGATGGATGCATGTCATATACTATTGGGAAGGTTGTGGTAGTATGATAGCTATGTTGTCCATGATGGCCATGCAAACACATATTCCCTAACAAATTATGGAGTTCATCATAAGTTGAATCCCTTAAAGGAGGTAGAAGAACAGGTATGTAGCACTACCAAAATTTGCTTGGTAGATGGTAGGAAATTTTTGGATGGTATGAGGCATGAGCGTCACTGCTTTGTGTTGATTCCTAAGATCAACTAGGAGAAATGTGAAGATGTACAAGTAGAAATCTTAGATCTATTGGAAACATTTCAAGACATTGTCTCCGATAATGTACCAGAAGGTTTACCCCTAGTGAGGAAGATAAGTCACCAAATGGATTTGATACTAGGAGCCAGTTTACTAAATAAGGCAGCCCATAGAATGACTCTTGTAGAGAATGATGAGTTGAACAGACAAGTTCACAAGTTGTTAAGGAAGGGACTAATAAGGGAGAGCCTAGGTCCATGTACGGTACCTATAGTACTACCACCGAAAAAGATGGAGAGTGGAGAATGTGTATAGACTCTCGAGCCATCAATAAGATCATGATCAAGTACAGATTTCTATTTCCTAGAATGGATGACATAATGGATTGTTTGAGTGGAGCCAAGTACTTCATGAACATTGACCTGAAGAGTGGGTATCACCAGATCCGAATCAGAGAAGGAGATGAATGGAAGACAACCTTCAAGATAAAGGAAGGTTTGTATGAATGCTTAGTCATGCCATTTGGGCTAACCAATGTATTGAGCACATTCATGCAACTCATGAACGAGGTATTAAAAGAGTTTTAGGAAAAATTTGTTATTGTTTATTTAGATGAAATTTTGATTTTTAGTAAGACTTGGGATGCGCATTTGATGAATATCAGAAGAGTTTTAGAAAAGCTGAGGGAGGAGAAGTTGTTGATTAATCTGAAGAAATGTAGTTTTACAAAGGAGTTGGTATACATGGGATTTTTTGTATCAGAGGAAGGTCTTAAGATGGACCCAGAGAAGGTGAGGGCTATCATTGAATGGACTATGCCAAGGAGTGCTATAGAGGTACGATCTTTTCATGGTTTGACAAGTTTTTATAGAAAATTTATCAGGAATTTTAGTAGCATTTGTGTACCTCTAACTGAGACAATGAGAGGGGATAGAAAAGAGTTTAAATGGACTACAGGAGCAGCCAAGAGTTTTGATACATTAAAGTAGAAAGTCACAGAGAAACCTGTTTTGGTACTTCCTAATTTCAATAAGGTATTTCAGGTAGATTGCAATGCTAGTGGCAGTGCCATAGGAGCTCTTTTGAGTCAAGAAGGTAAGGCCATTGCCTATTTCAATGAGAAGCTTAATGATGCCAAGAAAAGGCATTCAATTTATGATTAGGTGTTTTATGCTATAGTTTAGGCTTTGAAGAAATGGAGACATTATTTGTTGCCGAAAGAGTTTGTTTTATATACTGATCATCAAGCTTAGAAGTATCTTAATAGTTAAGGAAAGTTAAATCAAAGGCACTTAAAATGAGTTGAATTTTTGTAGAGTTATACTTTTTTTTGAAGCACAAAAGTGGGAAGTCCAATAGAGTTGTAGATGCCTTGAGAAGAAGGAAAAATTTGTTGACAAAAATGAAGATAGAGGTTGTTGGGTTCGATGAGCTCAAATGTTTGTATCCTAAAGATCCAAATTTTGCAGAGGCTTGGAATTCTTGTCTGGAACCTGCTACTTTGGATAGCACAAAATGGTTGGATTTCATAATCCAAGATGGCATGTTGTTTAGAAGCTAGTTGTGCATTCCGAGGAGTTCCATGAGAGAGAACCTGATTAAGGAGAAACACAGTGGGGGATTAGTTGGACACTTTGGTTGATATAAGACCATTGCTATTTTTGGTGAGCATTATTATTGGCCACAGTTGTAGCAGGATGTAAGGAAATTTGTGTAGAGTTATAGAGTGTGTCAGATGGCAAAAGGAACAAATCATAATATAGGGCTATATCATCCATTAACTATACTAGAGAGGCCATGGGATGATATTAGTATAGACTTTGTTCTTTTTTTACCAAGGACACAGAGAGGAAATGATTCCATTTTTGTGGTGGTGGATAGATTCTCGAAGATGGCATATTTTATTCCTTGTAAGAAGACTAATGATGTTCATATTGCAGGGTTATTTTTTAGAGAGGTAGTGAGACTACATGGTCTACCTAAGAGCATAGTTTCAGATTGAGATACCAAGTTTATTAGTTATTTTTGGAGGATGTTGTGGAAAAAGTTGAAGATGGATTTGAAGTTTAGTTCTGCAAACCATTGACAAAAGGATGGACACACAAAAGTGATGAATCGGAGTTTGGATAACATGCTATGATGCTTAGTAGGAGATAAGCCCAAGGGATGGGATTTGATTTTACCATATGTAGAGTTTTCTTACAATAATTCTATCAATAGGAGTACAGGTAAATCACCATTCCAAATTGTTTATGGGAGTAGTCCAAGAAATGCTTCAGAGTTAAGGAAGCTGGGCATGGGAGAAAAGACAAGTGCCAAAGCCAAAGACTTTGCAAAAAAATTAATAATTTACATGAAGAGGTGAGAAAGCACATTAATAAGATGAATACTTAGTACAAGGCTAAGGTAGATTAGAAGAGGAGATATAAGAAATTTTAGGTAGGAGATGAAGTCATGGTTCACCTAAGAAAAGAGAGGTTTCTAGTTGGAACATCTAATATGTTGAAAATGAAAAAATTTGGACCATGCAGAATCCTAAAGAAGCATGATTCAGGAAATGCATATGAGGTAGAGCTGTTGAGTGGGATCAACATTTCCCCTATGTTCAACATTGCTAATTTAACTAAATATCATGAAGGTGGAACAAAGGATGGACCAACACAAGAATAGTGGAGTATTTTGGCATCTACTTCAAGGGAGGAGATAGAAGAGATCTTGGATAGCCATGTGGGGAGAAGTACTCGGAATGGGCAATATGAGGAATATATGGTGAAGTGGAAGGAAGGCCTATTGAAGTTTCTTCCTGGTTGTCTAAGGAAGAGGTTGACCATTTAGGTTTTCCTCAAACAAACACCTGAGATGTGACAAGATCACTTCTCAAATTACCCTGGGTGTTTGATGTAGGAGCATCCAATGGTGTAAGGGCAATGTTGCATCACCTAAAAAAAATGATGATTCAAAATTGTTGATGTTATTTTCATTTCTTTTCAAAATTTGTATTTCTAGTTCCATAATCGCTTAAATAATGATGTAGAACCTTCAGTTTTTCCAAACTGCTATTTTTTGGAAAGTTTGCATTTGGGCGTGTATGGAAGTGAAAATTTACAAGAAGCTTCACAAATGAAAAATAAGACCTTTGATGAGGGAATCAGGAAAAGATCATTTGTGGACTGAAAGATATTAAAGTTTTTATTTCCTGAAAAACCTCTAAAAAAGTATCAAAGACATGTTTGAGACACTTAGAGGCCCTGTACGACCCCAAAAATGGGTGGAATTGGCAAATCCATTCTTAGCACATAGAGAAATCCATGATATTTCCAACACTTCAAATGGTTCATCAATCGGACACCCAGATCAAAAGTTATGGCTCCCGAAAGTTGACCTATTTTTGGAGGGAGATGCAAATTTAAAGATTTGGCTGGAGGCCACAAAAAAGGGCTATTTATGACCATTTTTGGGAACCCTTGGCAGTAGTAGAGATAAGGGGAAAAGTGTAGAGTCAGGAAAAGGTGGGAAAAATAGAAACCCTAATAGATTTGGGGCTACATAAGGCAGAAGGTTCTAGAGTCTGGATATAGGAAGCTATAATGTGTTGTAGCCTATGGAGGATTCATCCTCTAATTGTATTTGAGCTTCTGTAATGAAATGTGTTGTCCAAATCAATAAAATAAAATTCCTATTTTCTATGTGCAATTGGTGTCATTGTGTGTTTTGTGATTTACCCCCTTCATCAGTTAATGATGGAGACAATCATTCAATGACTCTTCCTAACCAAAATTTACATATATATACTAATCCTTTTTCAATTCATGTTAATAAAATCAATGCATCTCATGAAAAATATTTTCTTGATATGGATCATACACATTTTGATAGAGATACTATTGATTATAGCTATGTTTTAATTCTTATACACATTAACATACAAATGTTTTTGTGGGAACTATAGATTCTTTGATACATCTTCTTCTACTTTATTAGTTATATTTTTTTTATGATGAGATCACATCTAATAATAATTATGGTATACTATATATCAAGGGTTAAATGAATGACAAGATTATTGGTGATATTCTCATAGATCACATAAATTAGTTTAATATATGTATTAAAGACTTCTTGGATGCTACTCAGTTATAGCTAAAACCTTGTGCACATTTAGGTGTATATTTGAAAATGATTAATGATATAGTGATTACAAATTTGGGTTGTATCATTTAACCTCTTAAAGTGATTCATAAAGAGGTGCAAGTAATTTTCCATGTAACTCCTTTCGATAGATTTTGTGTTTTACTTGATAGGCCATTCTTGATAATTTTAAAGTTGTTCCTTCTATTGTGCATCAATGTATTAAATATGTCAATGAGGGAAGAGTTACAAATTCTATATGAGATCCATATGAGCCTATTGTAAAGTTGAGTCATTTTACTTTGGATACTTACATACACAACCCTAAGGAACCACCATATGAAAGTGAAGACACACTTTATAAATTGTGTCAAAAGAGATAGGAAGAAAAAAGGAAAGAAAAAGATAAAATTAAGATTGTACATGATAATACTAAACATACTTTGCCTCCTACTTTACCTAAGAAGGATACGAGTCCTATGTTTTAGAAAAGTATATTTCATGAGATGAGAACACTAATTATTCATAGGTAACAAAGAAACATGGTGTGGTTCAACAAATGTAAAATCTCTCTATGGAACTACCTCCAAAGAAACAAGAAATATGGTTAAGGAAATACATTGTTCCAATCACACCTATTGATAGTATATTTGACAAAAGTATAATTTTTTATCAAGAGGAGAGTCACATCATTGAAAAAGAAAGCCATTTAATTAAGGAAATATAACTTGATGCTAATTGTTTGGAGTAGGATGACCCCTTGAGGGTGATCTTTCTTATCTTATTTGGCATCTTGAGCATTCTTATGAATTATAGATATTTATATACTTATATTAGCATCCTTTATTTATTTTTCAAGTATTTTTTTACATTGTGGCCTTATGTTTATTCCATGTTTGATATGTATTTCCTATTCTTATTTCATCTTCTCTATTATGTCATATTATTTTGTTTACCACTAAGGGGAATCTTCCTTATGGTTGTTATATGCTTCTTCTAACTCCTTTGTACCATGATTATATCATTTATGTTATATGTTTATGATGTTATACTTTCCTCCTATGTTTACCTATGTTTGAGATTATATGTCTTTCATCTACACCTTGTTTTACTCCTATGTTCCATTTTTCCACTCTTGGTTTTACATGTCTCTTAATACGTTATATTCTTTTATTCTTCATGAATTATGATATTCCTATATTTTTATGTCTAACTCTTATACTATCTCTATGCCATGTTCATTATTCTTATTATGTGTATCTCTTCCATGACCCTAATACTTTTCATGTTTACATATTATGACACTCACATGTTTCCATATGGTTATCATGCTTATAATATAGCATTATATGCTTCACATGTCTATGATCCTCATTAAGATTACATATTTTGGTCTCATCTTTATTATTTTTATCATGCTTATGATTACTTGTTTATAATCCTTATCATGTTTACATCTTATGATTATATATTATGATCCTTTTAATGCTCATATCTTATGATTCCATCACTATGATCCACTGATACTTATCATGTTTATATCTTATGGTTATATCCTATTAACTCCAAGGTGATCCTTATCTATCCTTTAGGGTTATCCTTATCATCACCATTTTCCTATATTGGGGGCAAAATTGGGGGCATAGTATCTTTATTATGTGCTTTCACAATTATCTCCTACTAATGTCCTTACATTCTTATTATATGACTTTAGCTTTTACTATGTTTACATGTCTTATCATGTTTATATTTGTTCTCCTCTCATCCAAGTACTTAGATCTTTTATATGCAACCAATGTAATGTGTCGTACCTGTTTGTCTTTTTAAATGATCTTTTATGTGATTTCTATTATTGTTTTTTGTGATCTTTCAGACTAGAGAGAAGAATGCAGAAGGGGTTTTTAGTTTTCCTGCAGATGTTTTGCTGGAGTATACAATATATAGCATATAACCCAAACCCAGAAAATTTACAACAGATATAAAGAAACTATCGGCTACCCAGATAGTAAAATGATCAATAATGAATTATTGTGACATACCCATGTTCAGATTTGCAACTTCATATTTCAGCTATAGCCGGACCAACAAATGGGCATTGCCAGAATCACTCCAAACTCTAAGGAATAGAAAATATTATGCCTATATTAATAGCAGCAATACAGGAGGCCCTAGACACCTCATACAATGCAAACTAGAAGCTGCCCACAAAGAGAAATGAAGCTCAAACTCCTGACTTCATGCCTGGATGTGCACGGCCATGGCTGGAAGTGTATATCAGTAGCAAAAAATATCACAAACACTCTGAAATCTGCCTACACAGCCCTTCTTAATCAGCAAATGACAATATCATAAATAATATCACATTCAGCTCAGCAACTCTTCGAATATCTCCATTATCAGCACATTGTGAATGTCGAATACATCCACCATCAATGGCACCGTTGGGTGGTATTACACACCTCTGGGATACCGTCACTAATGGAGGTTTCTGTCTCCAATAGCCTGATGCAAAAACTCCAACTCCAAAACCCTAGCAGAGCTCTCATACACAATATCAAAACATAGCATAAAACCAAATGAGCTCCAGATGACCTTTTTATCTTCCTCCAAGATAAGCGTTGGGCAATTAGGAGGGAAAATAACAATTAATTTCACTTTATGTCTCCTAGGGATGGAGAATAACAATTTACTTTCACTTTATGTCTCCATTTCATTAATTTCACTTTTTCTAGCAAAAATATAATAAAGTCCATATTAATATAAATTAATAAATCTTCGGACTTTAAAATAAGTATGAAGACGATGTCAGAATTCACTGATCTTTAGCTCGTCAGAAAGATCTCGACGAAACGTATCTGATCCAACTCTGAAAATCTCGAACTGACATAGTACCCAAACTTACTAAAACTAGTAAGTAACAGCCAAAAGCCCACTGAACCAACCACGAGGATGCCAACTGGATCCACTAAATGCGAACCAAGACTCTATCACTGCCAAGGACCTCCAGAGCCAAACTAACCACAGTTCCCTACCCAAACTACTAGCCCACGAGAACTCCATGATGGACTAACCATGTGTCTAGAAGGGGACATTATAGTCCGCCCTCCCTAAGATTGCTTGCCTCAAGCAATCTCAGCTCAGGATGCTCCAGAATATGCTTGTTCTCCCATGTAGCATCCTCAACCGGCAGGTTTTTCCATTTGACCAGGTACTCTCTGATAATCCTCCTCAAATTGCAATCTCTGGTGTTAATGATTGCCTCGAGTACCAATATCAACTTCCCCTCATCATCAAGAGGAGGAAACTCAACTGAAGGTGTCACATTGTGCCCCAGTGCCTTCTTGAGGCGAGAAACATGAAACACATTATGTACCCTGCTCCCTACTGGTAACTCCAACTCATAAGCCACTTCACCAATCCTCCTGGTGACCCTGAAGGGTCCATAATACCGTGGCTTCAACTTCTCCGCTCCACTCTTCTTGAGAGTAGATTGCCTATAAGGCTGTAGCATGAGGTAAACCATGTCACCAACCTTAAATGATCACTCAGTCCTCTGTTGATCTGCATACTGCTTCTGCTAATTCTGAGCTTTCTGTATGTTTTCCTTCAATGCCCTCATGATATCCTGACTCTCTTGAAGGAAGTCTTTGGCCTTCGGCACCCTATTATCACCAAATAGTAAATCAACAAAGCTCGGTGCCTCATAACCATACAATGTCATGAAGGGTGACATCTGAATGGACATGTGGTAAGTGGAATTGTAGCAATACTCTCCCATGTGAAGCCACTTAACCCATGCCTTTTGCTGCCCTAAAACATAGTTTCGGAGGTATCCTTCCACCCACTTATTCACTATCTCTGTCTGACCATCAGTCTGGGGGTGATAACTTGTACTAGGTGTGAGCTCTGTCCCTGACAACCTGAAGAGCTCTTGCCAAAAATTACTGAGGAACCTACTGTCCCTGTCGCTGACAATACTCCTAGGCAACCCATGAAGTTGAAATATCTCACGAAAGAACAACTCTGCAACCTGAGCTATAGTGTGAGTGGTAGGAATAGCAAAGAAGTGTGCATACTTCGTCAATCTGTCCACCACCACATAAATGCAATCCCTGCCTTGTACTCTAGGTAACCCTGTGATAAAGTCCATAGAAATGATGTCCCACTTCCTGTCAGGAATGGGTAGGGGCTGCAATAAACATCCTGGAAGTGAGTGCTCTTGCTTGTTCTACTGACATATTGGGCACTCTCTTACATACTGCATCACCTCAGTCTTGAGGCTCTTCCAGGTGAACCTCTCTCTGACCTGTCTATAAGTTTTGAAGTATCCTGGATGTCCTGCCATAGGCAAGTCATGAAATGCCCTCAAAACTTTTTGCTTCATCTGAGAACCTGACACCAAGAAGATCCTATCCTTGTAAATGATCAAATCATTTACCACTGTGTACCTATCATCTTTGATGGTGCCATCAATCACTCCAGTAGCCCACTCATCCTTAGCATACTCTACTGAAATCAACTCTCTCCAATCATCAGCAATAGCACCTAGTGCACACAGATGAGGTCCCCTGGATAACGCATCAGCAACAACATTCTTCTTTCCTTTGACATAAACAATGTCAAAGTCGTAGGCCTGTAACTTGCTGACCCACTTCTGTTGCCTCTCGTTTAAATCCTTCTATCCAAGGAAATGCTTCAGACTGTTGTAATCTATCTTAACCACAAATTTGCTACCCACCAAGTACTGTCTGAACTTAGCCAATGCATGCATGATGGCTAACATCTCCTTATCATATATGCTGTAACTCCTCTCCACACCCCTCAACTTCCTACTCTCAAATGCAATGGGGTGCTTATCCTACATGATTACCGCACCAATGCCTACACCTGAGGCATCACACTGTAGCTCGAAGGGCTTGCTGAAATCTGGAATAGCTAACACAGGGCAAGTACTCATGATCTGTTTAAACCTGTCAAAACACTCCTGTGCCTTATCTGACCAACTGAAAGCATCCTTACGAGTCAAATCAGTAAGGGGAGCAGCTGATTGAGAGAACCCCTTCACAAACCTGCGGTAATATCCACAGAGGCCAAGAAATCCCTTAAGATATGAGAGATTTTTTGGTGGTGGCCAATCCACAATGGCCCGAATCTTTTTTGGGTCTACCTTCATACTACCAGCACTGATGATATGACCCAAGTATAGCAACTTGGACATCCCAAACTCATACTTTGACATTTTCACACACAACGGCTCACTCTCTAAGATGCTCAACACAATGTCAATGTGTTTCAGATGCTCTTCCCATGTCATGTTGTAAATTAGTATATCATCAAAGAAAATCAGCACAAATCTCCTCAACTACTCTCTGAACACTTTGTTCATATAGGACTGGAAGGTAGCTGGTGCATTGGTCAAACTGAATGGCATGACCAAGAACTCAAAGTGCCCATAATGACACCTAAATGTTGTCTTCTCCACATCCTCATCTCTGACCCGTATCTGATGGTAACCAGATCTCAAATCAATCTTGGAGAAGTAACAGGCCCCGTGCAACTCATCAATCAACTCATCAATTCTAGGAATCAGGTACCTATTCTTGATTGTTTTCTTATTGAGTTCCCTGTAATCGATACACATTCTGAGAGTTCCATCCTTCTTCTTTACCAATACCAAACGGACTCTTACTAGGCCTGATGTGACCCATCTCGAGAAGCTCTTTGATAGCCTTCTCGATCTCATCCTTATACCTCTTTGGGTGCATGTAAGGTGTCATGATTACTGGCTTAGCACCCTCCTCCAACTCGATCACATGCTCAAAACCTCTATCGGGAGGTTTACCTGGTGGAATATCACTAAACACTTTGGTGTGTTTAGTAAGTATTGACTGTATGTCAGGAGGATACACATGCTTCTGCTGGTCTACTGCGGGCATCACCATAACCTCAGCTGCCCACTCCACCTGATCATGTCGAATCAGTCGCTCCATCCGCTTGAGAGAAACAACTCTCAATCCACCATCTGAAATGCCTCTGAGCACATGTCTAACTCCGTCCACCTCAAACTTCATTTCCATTGTCCGCAAGTTGAGAGTGAACTCCTCAATATCATTCAACCACTTCATACCCAACACAACATCCATCTCACCCATACCGACAACATAAAACTCTGATTGGCAAGTGTATTTGTTCAATTGGATTGATAGATTGGGTATCCTCCTAGTGCAGGTAAGTACAAACCCATCTGCAACCTTCACCTTAAAGCCCTCAAATTCCTCAGTTTTCAGCCCTCTCTTGGTGACCAAGCCCTCGTCTATGAAGTTATGAGTGGCACCTATGTCAAGTAAGGCAATACATCGCTGCCCGCTCAGTACCCCTCTAATATTGAATGATCCTTCCTTCTGAATACTCGTGATACGAGCTGTGGGTCGAGCTAGATCATCCTCTCTATCTGATGCTTCCCCTGAGCCCTTTGATTCTCCACCCTCAGCCTCTGAATGGTAATCCGAGTGGGGTTCCCCATTAACAGACTTGTCGGCTAAAAAATACTCTAACTGTTTGGCTTTTCCTTAGGCAGCACACTTGTGCGTGGGATCCCAAGGCTCTCGACAATGAAAACAGAGTTTCTTTCTCCTCAAGTCATTCAGCTGATCGCTGTCCAATCTAGAAGAACTCTTATGCTGTTGTCCTGCATCTCTTTGAAATGGTCTCCTATCCCTCTCCTTATCTTTCCTTGGTGGAAATCCTTTGGATTGAAATTTATTCCTCCATACTGATGATTCCATGTCTCAGGCCTTCTTCATGGCCTCCTGAAGTGTAGTAGGGTCAAAACCCTTCACCCATCCGCGAAGTTGATCTGACAATCCGTCAATGAAAAGAACAACCAACCTGCGCTCAGTAATATTTGGAACCATAACAGATATATCCTGGAAATCAACAATGTAGGAGTCTACTGATCCGCTCTGTCTCAACTGAGGCAACTCCTTGAACTGTAACTCTGGGTCCTTTTTATCAAACCTGTCGATCAGTCCAGCTGTAAACTCCACATATGAAGTGACCCAATCGTGACCCAATGTAACCTTCTCGTTACTCCACCATTTGTGAGCAGTCCCCTCCAAGTGTAGAGCTACATAAGTAATAGCATCCTCCTCTGGCATGGGACTAATCTGCAAGTAGCTATCCAATTTCTGGACCCAAGCTCTCGCGGTGGTCTTACCTGATCCATCGAAGTAAGGAAGTGTCATCTTACTTACTTTCCTCTGTAGTTCTTGGTTCTGTGATCTACCTCCCCTCTGAGGTCTACACCTAGTCCTCATTTCAGAATATTTAGCAAATGTCATCTCATTTCTGAAACCCTCACTGGATGCTCTCCAGTCCCTCAGAATCTCCTCCTGGAACTCTGCCTGAGTAGGATCCTGTTCAGGAACTTGATTTCTGGGAGCAAATATCAGAATACCAGGTCTATCTCCTGTAGTGAATTGTGAAGCCCTACAGTGATTAACCAAAGCCTCATCATCATCTCTATCTCTGCGCCTATCATCATGATACCTGTCCCCATTATTCTGTTCTTCCCAATTCCTGTCACCATTATGCCTGTCATTCCCATCATTCCTGTTCCTTTCTCCCCCATCGTGTCTGTTTCTATCACCGTCCTGGTACCTGTTCCTGTCACCTCCGTTGTATCTATTTCTGTCACCTCCATGGTACCTATTCCTGTCACCTCCATTGTATCTGTTTCTATCACGGTGATTGTCTAAGTCATTACCCATCCGTTCGATGGCATGTGTTAACTCAGCCTATGCCTCTACCATCTCACGTCGAGACTCTCTCATCTCTTGAGTAAGTGTGATCAAAATGTCACGCGCACTAAGTTTTGGTTCTTCCCTGTCACCCATATTTCCTGTAGGACCTATAACTAGTGGAATCTCTCCAAAAAATGGGTCCGTTCGTGATACCTGAGAATCGTCCTCAGTAGTTGCTACCACTATCTCAGTATCTGACTCAAAAGGATCTATTACGGGAACTAGATTCTCTGGATTATTCAACTACGGAGCCTGTGTTCCCTATTTTGCCCTTGTACTTCTGAACAGATATCTATCAGCTGGTCGTATATCTCATTTTACTTCTGCATGTCAAAATTGAACTCACAGGATGGCAAGATCTTTAGCTCTGATACCACTGTAATGTGCCATACCTATTTGTCTTTTTAAATGATCTTTTATGTGTGATTTTTATTATTATTTTTTGTGATCTTTCAGACTAGAAAGAAGAATGCAGAAGGGGTTTTCAGTTTTCCTGCAGATGTGTTGCCGAAGCATACAATATATAGCATATAACCCAAACCCAAAAAATTTATAACATATATAAAGAAACTATCGACTACCCAGATAGTAAAATGACCAATAATGAATTAATGTGACATACCCATGTTCAGATTTGTAACTTCATATTTCAGCTGTAGCCGGACCAGCAAATGGGCATAGCTAGAATCACTCCAAACTCCAAGGAATAGAAAATATTATGCCTATATTAATAGCAGCAATATAGGAGGCCCTAGACGCCTCATACAATGCAAACTAGAAGCTGCCCACAAAGAGAAATGAAGCTCAAACTCTTGACTTCATGCCTGGATGTGCACGGCCATGGCTGGAAGTGTATATCAGTAGCAAAAAATACCACAAACACTCTGAAATCTGCCTACACAGCCCTTCTTAATCAACAAATGACAATATCATAAATAATATCACATTCAGCTCAGCAACTCTTCGAATATCTCCATTATCAGCACATTTGTGAATGCCGAATACATCCACCGTCAATGGCACCGTTGGGTGGTATTGCACACCTATGGGATACCATCACTAATGGAGGTTTCCGTCTCCAATAGATGCAAAAACTCCAACTCCAAAACCCTAGCAGAGCTCTCATACACAATATCAAAACATAGCATAAAACCAAATGAGCTCCAAATGACCTTTTTATCTTCCTCTAAGATAAGCGTTGGGCAATTAGGAGGGAAAATAACAATTAATTTCACTTTATGTCTCCTAGGGATGGAGAATAACAATTTACTTTCACTTTATGTCTCCATTTCATTAATTTCACTTTTTCCGGCAAAAATATAATAAAGTCCATATTAATATAAATTAATAAATCTTCAGACTTTAAAATAAGTATGAAGACGGTGTCGGAATTCACTAATCTTTAGCTCGCCGGAAAGATCTCGATGACACGTATCTGATCCAACTCTGAAAATCCTGAACTGACATAGTACCCAAACTTACTAAAAATAGTAAGTAATGGCCAAGAGCCCACTGAACCAACCACAAGGATGCCAACTGGATCCACTAAATGCGAACCAAGACTCTGTCACTGCCAAGGACCTCTAGAGCCAAACTAACCACAGTTCCCTACCCAAACTGCTAGCCCACGGGAACTCCATGATGGACTAACCATGTGTCTAAAAGGGGACATTACAACCAATTAAAGGGAAAAGGATGTTATGAACATTCCTTGGTGATTTATATTGTGTAGTGACATGCTCATATTAATTCACATGTCTAGAGGAGCTTTGATATTGTTACAACTAGAGGATGCAAAGAAGGACTGTCCAACCTACAACCAAATAAACAAAATAACACATAACAAAACATCATAGAAAAACAACTCAAACTTTATTGATCTCAAAAAATTGGATGATTACACTTTCCCTAGTGAGCTTCTTATATGTTAGGACATAGTTGTTTGATTTTACTAACTATGAAATTACACTGATCAAATTCACTACATTCCTACATGCTACACCTTTAGCTTCCTCAAAATCAAAATCCACATTAGACTACCATTCTTCCACTCATAGTCCTCATCTCAAACCACACTCCCTCTCTCCTTTCCTTTGCTATTGATTTCTTTCTTCTTTGCTTCACCTTGATCAATTCACAAACCATGTATAAATAACATCCCTAAACCTCTAAGATGTTCTACATTGGCTACGAGGTGGTGCAAAGTTATATGCCACATGAAACGTGTTGTTGGCTAGAGTTTACAATTTCTAATTCCATATGGTGACAATTATGGAAAATATTTGTGTGGTTCTCAACATACATCCATAGGGGTCCAGTAAACCTTATCATATACTCCTTTGTTGGCATGAACTTGAAATAATCCAGTGCAAGTGCAAAAAGTTCTATACAAAATTGTCATCCCAATAAATGTTCACAAATCAATTAACACTCTTTTGTCAATCCAATTCTCCTCAAAATGGAAAAAACATCCATTTATCATTGTAAAACTATTCCAAAACTATGAAACTAGAAATCAAACTATGGCGAAATGTGGTGGCTTCTTCTACAACTAATTGATAACCAAAGACCAACAAATAAATAAATGAACTAAAACAAACCAAGAAACAACTATTTTTGGGTGATGCAAGATTACCTCAATGCCCTGGGATGCTTTTGCATCAAGCTTTTATCAATCTATGTGTGCTATCAAAATATTTCACATAGCTAGAGCTTTTATCACTTTTCATAACAAGCAAAATCTCTTACCCTTCTACTCTTGACTTTACCATTTTTAGGATACTTATTTCTCAAGAAAGTGGCATTTAATGCTTATTTTAAAAATGTGTGACACATACTACTCGTTACATGATATTTTGTATTTTGTATTTTTTTCTAGAGTTCTCATTGAAAGAAGAATTCAAGAGTGATCTATTACTATATGTAGATATGTATCAAGTGCCTAAAAATGTTTATCTTACATGTTGATTGCTTGTTTTCATATGACATGTATCTACTTAATAGTTCATGTGCACATCAAAGTGGGGGGAAATGTAATGGAAAAATGAATATACATGCCCCATTTCCCTTAAGTTTTGGGCCTTATTTAAATATCTAGTGTCCTAAATACAATAACTAGCTTACAAGTGGTATATTCTTATGTGAATTCAAATTGTGACATCACCACATCTTGATCCCTTTTATCAATGATCCCTAGAGATTTTATTATAATCCCTAGATTTATTGTTTTCCACCACCTTAGATTAGATATGTGAGTATAGACTTGACCCATGTCACTTTTGCAATCATGGGCATGAACCTTTAGTTTTTTAAATTCAAAATTAAAATTTAAACATTCCCAACCACTTCACTAGTTGTTGTGAACTGACCTAGCAAATGTTTTGTTGATTTTTGTTCTTGGTGGTTGTATGTAATGACACAGATTAACCCATTTGAAATTAATGTTGGAATGTGAGAAGAATGCCTAGATAAAAGAGCTTAAAAGGAGAATATATTCTACATTTATCTACTTGTGACATCATCCTAGATCCGTTGCACACTTGCTTTAGTGTCTTTGATCTTTTGTTTATAGGTGTAAAGCATGTTTGTTAGGGGTATGACTAGGGAGAACTTGACTATTAAAATTCAATAGATTCACCAAAGGTGTTCCTAAACACTACCTATCCTTACACACATTCTAACATCATAAATTGAGGTGAGAAAATTCCAATAGCTATCAATTAAGATATGTGAGTTACAAGTCAAATCCATGCACAGGTTTAGGTATTCATTCACATAGATTAGATCCAGACTAGTGTTGAAGCTGAGAAAATAATAGTTTGTTTGCATATCAGTTCTTTATTTGAGCAAATCCTAAAATTCTAGTACCTTGGTGAATCAACTTCCGGTATCTATTGTAACATATCTTGATCATTTTATTTGGAGCTAGGTATTGCATTTAATTTAGGATTATTACTTTAGTCCCAACTCATTTTATCTAGGTAATCATTTGCTAATTAATTTCATTTAATTAATTATCCTAGATAATTTTATGTAGAGGTAAAAGTTATTTTCTTAGGAGTGTAAGTGTACTTTTCAAATCAAAACCACAAACCATATATTTGTCATTAGGGCCTAAATTTAATTGTCAACCTTGCCTATCAAACATTTTTTCATGATGGTTATTCATTCAAAGTTACCTATTAAATATTGTTTAGGGTGAAAAAGGGGGGAATGCTTTGGTCTAGGTTTCAAAGGCAAATCCTCCTTTCTCACCAAACATTCAAGGGCATATCAACCAAGTTGAATCTCCACTAGTAGGAGCATTCACCTATCAAGTTAGGATGCCACTTTGAATGATGTGGAAGCTCAGATGTATCACACAATATCTCAATTTAATGCTTAATTTCACTTAAAATCCTAAATATGCAAAACAATAAGCAAATTATCGAATTACGGCAAATCCTTTTAGACCAAGGTGAAGGACAAAGATATTTAACTCCCTATTTTTTGAAGTCTAAAAAGAGGAACAATCGAGGACACATGGACTAACACCCTAGTCCAAGATACACTTTTCGTCATAGAATCTGGAACTTCTCCCGAACTAATCTGTACTGTATCTTCCATTTCTACCTCAGGAAAAATGAAGGACATACGGACTAATGCCTTTGTCTAGGAATGTTCACTGGAGTCCTCTACTTCTTAGATCCCAAATCTCTATTGTCTGCAACCTCCTTTCTACAACTCCACTCTGTGAAATTCAGTACCTGTAATGTACAATCACAAAGGAGTGTGGGAGGGGGTTGTGGTGTTTAAAGGCTTACCTCAGTCAAGCCTCAGAGAGACATTCAAGTCTTCTGAATATTGTTGTCAGATAAGAGTGCATATCCCAGTGGGATAGAGCCAAAAATCCAAATGATAAATGAATGAAAACACAATAGATATCACCTTGAAGTGTAGATCTCATGGAAGGAAGATGCTCTTCATGCCATGAGGTGATGGAGCCAAATCTACAAATACAAACACAATAACAATGCTCTACTCTGCAACACAATAAATGCCTTGAATCACTTTCACAAAAATCACAATGCTCATCTAGTTTCCATCTAGTTTGCAAATGAAACGTAATCATGCTTATATATGCAACTACAAAGATTCCTGCTAAGAATTTTGTAATTCAAACTTGTGATGTCAGCATAGGACCTAAATAACGGTCATAAAACTGACATTTAAATTTAGGGTAGACCCAAAATAGGGCAGGACTAGGGTGCTAGCACCCAAGTCCACCCCCTTATTTTTGTTCAGGGATCATCAAAATAGCACCCCCTAGGTCCTATTTTCCATAAGACTTCAGGGTTTTCTCATCAGGATTCAAAATTGTCATGTAAGATGCTCTAAATGCAACTTAAGGACTTGGGGGCTAAACCTTAGGAGGGAAAATCCCCCAAGGGGACATTTTCTGACGTAACATTTAGCCCCCACTTTAATGTATGTATAAACATAAGGCCAATACATGCATTAAATTAAGGTCAACAAACACAGTAGACTTGCCAAGCACAATGAAGACACGCCAAACACATTGAAGACAGTAACAGGCACGCAAAACACAGAGAAGACAATTACAATCATGCAAAACATGCATAAGACAACATTGAAGACAAGCAAAACATAGTTAATACAATGAATGCAGTGATTATTTTCTTTTTCTTTTTCTCATATATGAAATGCAAAATGCAAGTACAAGGAAAGTAAACACACCACCCAAAATATAGGAGGGACTCATCACCACCGGTCTTTAAGACTGCATATGGGGTAACAGACATGCAAAACAAATCTCAGAGTGTAGGAGGGACTCATCACCACCAATCTTTAAGACTACACTTGAGAACAAATATGTCATACAAACCAAGGATGCCATACAAATCCCAAAGCATAAGAGGGAATCATTGCCACTAGTCTTTAAGACTATGCTTGGGAACAAACACACCATAGACACACATAGAAGACATGGAGAAAACATGGCAGACAAGTGATGGAAGAAACCTGTTGCTAGGTTTGTAGCCATCTCATGCACATTACATGCACACACCGATGATTGGGCTTCACCACAACAATCGTTGAAGACATACTTAAGGGTTAAGATAGTCTCAGAGCTGGTCCCCGCCTCTGCAAAGGACTTTTAGAAATGACAGGATTGTGTAATCTCCTCGAGAAATACACCATCCTCGCCTCCACAGAGGGCTTAAATGATTGTGATAGATTCAAGCTTTACAAACACACTTTGCTAACATCTAAATTAGATAGCTTACCTTATATATTCCCCCACCTTAAGGTGGTTGATATCATGTAACGATATCAAGCACGTTAAGGTGTGAAGAAAACACATAAGGGAACATGAGCTCTCGCAAAGCCCATGCCCCCCAGAACTGACATGTACTTTACGATTGCCAAATGTTCCCACAAACACACAATTTCCTGCAAGAAAAGGTGTTAGCATCCATATAATCATGATAAACAACAATGCATGTAATCATTCACATAAAGAATAGAGGAATGCAAGATCCAAGATAGACAAAGTGCATGAAGTAGCAGTATTGTTATGTTTCGTAAGTATGATAAGACAACATCAAGATCACATGGAGTGATTCTACTAGCCAAGTGTCAGATAATATATATCAACCCCGTCACCATGTATGGACTAGGTCCATTTTTTTATTTCTCGCTGAAGGGACACTAGGTCTACATCAATATAATATGTTTTTCATCATTCTCCAACTAGATAGAACCACTAGAGGAAGGGAAACAATAAATCAAGAGGAGAAACAAGTGCCTTAGGGATAGTCACGTAGGAGGGTGTCCCAAGTCACCAACTGCAACGCTATTTCCATAAGACACAACACACAATAATCCAAATAGAGGAGAATCAATGTAGAAGAATGATGATACAAATAGAAGAAGGGTCACAACAGAGGCAGTCTCCCAATATCCTTGACCTTACAAGAGTATCAAGGGTCATCCTAGGAGGCTAAACAACACATAACACATCATGGGGGAAACACAACTCGGAGGTAAAGGGTTAGAAATACTTACCTGTAGGGAGAACCAAACTAAGGGTTGTCATTGAGAAAATCATCCTCTTCCCAATCTTGAATGCTAGAGCAAAGAGGTGTGTAAAGTGCCATATCCCAAATGTTGTACTTATCTTCCAATTGTTTAGTATTAAGGTTTTCTATATTTGGTTCAATGTTAGGTTGAATGTTTTCTTGTTGAGTTGCAATTAGTTGGGAAAAAGATTGTCTTCTCTTCCTCCTTTCTCTTGCTTGTCTATTCCTTCTTTCTTACCACTTATCTCTTCAAAGGCACTGTCATATTTTTCCATAGGGTTTTGCACATTAGAGGAGGAAGCACCATGTTCAAATTTCATTGGTCTTGGTGGAATGTTTTGTTGTCGATGAAAACCTCCCGATCCTTGTAAGAATGACAGGGGAGGGACCTCAACATAGATACTATATCTCCATGGATGAGGTGAGTTATGCAACTTTTCCTTAAATCCACGTCTATCATGCCAATTATCTCATCATATTCATAGTAGTCTTGTGTAATTCTTTTTATTTATTTTTTATCCGTAAGTGTTGGAGGTCACAAGGGGGACCTCCTCCCCATCAACATATCCACTTAACCAACTTAAACAACTTAGAAGCCACATATAAACCACATGTTACGTAGGGGATTCGAACTTGGATCTCCATTGTGAGAACCTTTAGCCTTTGCTATTCCAGCACAACCCCGTTCACGTAGTCTTGTGTAATTCTTATGTCATTTTGTCATTTTCCTTTTGCTCTAAGAGGATCTTCAAATACATGTTATTCTTCCCTCATTGTTTGTAAAGGAGGCCTGGCCACTCTAGCTGGTTGTTTTGCTTTGTATCATCTGTAGTTTAGGAAAGATTGGTCTCTTCGTGGCTCAGGGTTTGTGTTAGGTTGAGGCCGAAAGCAATCAAGAGTGAAGTTCTTGCTCTTAGCTAGAGGTTGATATGAATTTCAACAGATAGTACGGATCTCTCCCTACAAAGGGAATTTTAAGCATTTATGAATAGTTGAAGGGACAAAATTCATAGCCTTAAGCCATGGATGTCCTAGTTTTACATGGAAGAGGTTGGATTAGGGGATAACATCAAATAATTGATCCATGACTTTATCATAAACCAAGACCAACAAGGCTATCTTTCCAAATGTATTCATCAAAGCTCCATTATGTGTTTTAATTCTCAAATCCGATGGTTGGTAATAGTCTTGTGCCAAATCATGCTTAAGGAGAAACTCTTCTGTAACCACATTAGTCATACAATTAGGGTCTATAAGCATTCCATCCATAGGTCTTTCCATTATTTTCACTGTAATGTAAAGAGGCCCTTCAGTATCTACCATTTCTTTGTCATGAGGTGTAAATGTAATTTCAAGTTTAGGGGCTCGTCTTTTCAAATAAGGTGTTGTGAAGAATTTCAAGAGGAACAAAAGGGAATATGAGGAAGGGAAGAAGATAATAACCTTGATAACAACCAATTAATTTAGCAAAATCACTTACAACACTCTTGCGATGCAATTCTAGAGAGATGATAAGGCCAAATCTATTGAAAATGCAAGGTTTTCAAACCCTAGACATAAAATTTTGCAAGGAAACCACTATGATGCAACACTAAAATTAGAAATTAGTCCTCATGAGTGTTTGAAAAGGGTAGTAAAATATGAAACAAGATTTTGACTACAAACCCTAGCTAATGCAAAACTAAGTTTTTATGAAAAATGCACAATTTCAAGCAATTTTTATCAATTTATACATGCAAATGCAATGCAAGTGAATACTAAATGATAAATTTCTGTAATTTAAATCAGATCTATAAAAATAACATAAATTTAATGAAATTAAATGCCAAATAATTCAAATTATGCTAAAATGCAAGCCTACGATGCTAATTTTTTCAAAGTTTTCAATTTTTTTGTAATTTTTCGAATGCAATAAGATGGATGAATGCAAATCTATCAAACAACACTCAGCAAGGTGTCAAAAAGTCCAAAAACATGGGTTCACCAAAATGTTTAGGGTGAAAAAGGGGGGAATGTTATGGTCTAGGTTTCAAAGGCAAATCGTCCCTTCTCACCAAACATTTAAGGGCATATTAATTGAGTTGAATCTCCACTAGTAGGAGCATTCACCTATTAGGTTAGGCTACCACTTGGAATGATGTGAAAGCTTAGATTTATCACACAATATCTCAATTTAATGCTCAAGTTCACTTAAAACCCTAAATATGCAAAATAATAAGCAAATTATTGAATTACGGCAAATCCTTTCAGACCAAGGTGAAGGACAAAGATATTTAACTCACTATTTTTTGAAGTCTGGAAAGTGGAACAGTTGGGGACATAGGGACTAATGCCTTAGTCCAAGATACACTTTTCATCATGGAATCTTGAACTTCTCCCGACACTAATCTGCACTGTATCTTCCTCTTCTACCTAAGGAAAAATGGACACAAGGATTAATGCCCTAGTCTAGGAATCTTCACCCGAGTCCTCTACTTCTCAGATCCTGAATCTTTGTTGTTTGCAAACTCCTTTTCGCAACTCCACTCTGTGAAACTTAGTACCTGTAGCCTGCAATCACAAAGGAGTGTGGAAGGGGGTTGTGGTGTTTAGAGGCTTACCTCAGTCAAGCCCCGGAGAGACATTCAAGTCTTCCAAACACCATTGTTAGATAAGAGTGCGTATCTCGGTGGGATAGAGGAAAAATCCAAATGATAAATGAATGAAAACACAATAGATATCACCTTGAAGTGTAGATCTCATGGAAGGAAGTGTTAGATTTAGGACAGACAACTGAGAGGGGGGTGAATTGGTTGTCCCAAACTTTCTTCTAATTAATCACTTAAATCCTCTTTGTAATTTAGTAGCATAATAATAAATCAATCATGAAAACATAATGCAACAATTCAAGAGTAGAAACACATTAACACATGTGACACCAAGATTTTAACGTGGAAAACCCGGTTAAGGGAAAAACCATGGGGTGACTAACCCAAGATTGTATTCTATGTTAAAAGAATAAGAAGAAAAAAAAATGGCGCATGCCAATTAGGGCTCACTACCTGAGCACACTGCTCACAAGAGGCCCACTGCCTACAGGAGACACACTATCTACAAAATGATAAATATTACATACTTGAACTGAAGAATAGCATCTTCACCATGCTTGAGTCAGTTCCATTTAAGCCCAATACTTTTTCTTTGCCTTTCGCTCTGCTCCTCTCTACCACACACTCATCACCACAAGATGCTTTTGAAATGACTTCACAACTTCTTATTTATACAAGACATCGACTTAGGGATAATCATCCAAGTCAGCACACTTTACAGAGCAAATACAACTTGACTAATTGCAAAAGATTTCATGCAGATCATCACACTGTCGGCCAAATAGATTTGGGACTTCAATCTTCTTTTGGAAACATGCTATGCATCATAGAACATCTTCAAGATCATCCGTAGGATGTGTAACTCATCCAGTCGGCCAGACTTAGGAAGAACATCATCATTCGGAAGTAATTCTTCAATTATGAGCTCAAACTTCAATGCGGACCACCAACATGAACTAGACACAATCCAAAGACCTCCACAAGCTTTCCTGAATCACCAAGAACATCCACACTACTTCTGCTTACTGAAATCATTCTCTCCTTCATCCAAAACCTCAAGAACACAGTCTGTCATCACTATCATATTGGAATAGATGTTGCAGACCTCCAGACCTCAAACCAATTGAGTTGTCAATTCACATTGACTTCCTAAACACTCCACCAAATCCATAGAACAAGTTATTGCATTTCCAGATCTCACCGGACCTTTCTGTGTTACTCTGTCACCTCTGAACATCTGCTAGAACTGATTTTACTCAAGTGGCCATAACTTCTTCAGATCTTCATGCGGATATCTCAAATATTTACTAGATCATATTAAGACTCATATCTACAAACCCTTTGATGTGCATTGTCTGATCTTCATCTTAGCTAGGATCTTTACCTTATTGTCTTCATTGTTCTTCTATGTTCCTGATAGGACTAATTTTCTCGATATCCTCAGCATACAACTCATCCAATCCTTGTTCATCAATGCAACAGGAGTATGTTGACATCAATGACAACACCGGTTAGGCCCATACTTGTAACAATCTCCCCCTTTGTCATTGATGGCAACATATGATATAAAAAATTGTTTTAACCATCAAGACAAGAACTTCTCCTCACTAACTGACATAGCTCCCCCTATCAACAACAACCATTCACATGTCTTCTCTTCCTTTACTGTTCCCCCTTTGATCAACAACCACTTTTGTTTTTCACATGTATTCTCTCCCCCTTTGACATCAATGGCAAAGGGCACATACTTGCATCACTTCAAAATCATACTAGCTGCCCCCCCTAAGTAGCAGCTTCCCATCATCAATCTAGACCACAAGATATGACTATGAGATCCACTAGACTGATGCACATCAGTGCAATTTAATTCAGAACTAGAGGGGTAATAACCCCTAACTTCTCCCTAAGATACTCAAAAGAGTCCTTAGGTAGAGGTTTAGTAAAAATATCTGCAATCTAATCCTCGGAAGGCACAAACTCCAATCTAACTTCATTCTTGTTCACTTGCTCTTTCAAAAAGTGAAACTTGATGGATATGTGTTTTGTCTTTGAATGCAACACCGGGTTTTTTGATATATTTATTGCACTTGAATTATCACAGAAGATTGTGATAGGTTCCTCATACTCCACTCTGATGTCTCTTAGCATTTGTTTCATTCACAAAGAGTGCAACTACCTGCTGCTACAATATATTCTGCTTCTGCAGTGGACAAAGATATCGCCTCTTGTTTCTTGCTGAGCCAAGAAACCAATCTTTTCCCCAAAAAGAATGCTCCACCATTGGTACTCTTCCGGTCATCCACATCTTTCCAATCTACATCTATATATGCATGAAGAGAGAAATCATGATCTCTAGGATACCACAAACCATACTCAACTGTCCCTTTTAGATATCTAAGTATCCTCTTTGATGGCCATGACATGAGATTCTCTAGGATCAACTTGGAATCTAGCAACAAGACCAACAACATTCATAATGTCAGGTCTAGTTTGAGTGAGATACAATAATCCTCCAATCATTGACCTGTATTTTTTCTAATCAGCCTTAGGAGAGTCATCATCTTTGCTCAATTTATATCTGATTTCCATGGGAGTACTCATTGGTTTTGAGTCTTCCATTCCAAATTTCTTCAGCAATTCTTTCACATATTTGGTCTGTGAAATGAAGATTCCTTTCTTTGTTTGAATGATTTGCAGACCCAAGAAGAAATTCATTTCCCCAAACATGGACATCTCAAATTCACTTTTCATTTGATTTGTAAAAATTTTGCACATACTGTCTCTTCCTCCAAAAATGATGTCATGAACAAACACTTCAACAATTAAGATATTTTCATGATCAATTTTGAAATACAAATTATTGTCAGCAATACCTTTGTTGAAACCAATCTTCAAAAGATGCTTATCCAATCTTTCATACCAGGCTCTTGGGGCTTGTTTGAGTCCATACAGTGCTTTCTTCAACTTGCAGACCATATCACCATGATCAGACAATTGGAATCCATCCAGTTGCTCAATGTATACTTCTTCTTCCAAGTCACCATTCAGGAAGGTAGACTTGACATCCATCTAATATACTTTGAAGTCCTTGAAGGCAGCAAAGGCAAGAAATAATCTGACTACTTCAATTCTTTCCACCGGAGCAAAAGTTTCTTCAAAATCAATTCCTTCTACTTGAGAATAACCCTTGAAGACCAATCTGGCTTTGTTTCTAACTACTTCACCATCTTCATTCAGTTTATTCTGAAAGACCCATTTGGTTCCAATCACATTCTTGTTCCTAGGTCTGGGAACAAGATCCCAAGTGTGATTTTTCTCAATTTGCATCGGCTCTTCCTCCATTACTTTAGTCTAGCTTTCATCTTGCATGCTTCATTCACTGACTTAGGTTCAATCTTTGAAATTAGACAATATTCTTCTAAGTCTTGGGCAATCTTTCTTCTTGTTTGAACACCTTTGCTTTTATCACCTATGATTTGATTATTAGAGTGATTCAGTCTTACATACCTGGGAATTTTGGGACTTCCTTGCACTTCTATTTTTTGAACAGGTTCATTCAAACTTGTCTCTTCTTCCTAATTCTCCGGATCAGTCTGGATCTAAATTTTAGAAGGGGCTTGGACTTCTTGGACCAAAACATCATTCTGATCATCTTCATATTCATAAAACCTTTAGGGTTTTTCAATACCTTCATCAACCTTCACATTTGTATTTTTTATAATCTTTCTCAATCTCTTGTTATAACATTGGTATGCTTTGCTTTGAGTAGAATAACCCAAGAATATTCCTTCATCACTTCTGTCATCAAATTTGTCTAGATCTTCATCTCTTTTAATGTAACATTTTCTACCAAAGACTCTGAAATACTTCACAGTGGGAGTGATGCCAAACCAAAGTTCATAAGGAGTCTTACCAGTATTGCTTCTGATTTGTAATTGATTAAGAGTATAGACAGTAGTGCTTACAACTTCTCTCCAATAGATCTAAGGTACATTTGCTTCCATCATCATAGTTCTAGATGCTTCCTGGATGGTCCAGTTCTTTCTCTCCACTACTCCATTCTACTATGGATTCCTTGGAGCAGACAACTATCTTTTTATCCCATGTTTCTCACAGGATTCTATGAACTCACCAGATGTGAATTCTCCACCTCTGTCAGACCTAAGACATTTTATGTTTAATCTTGTTTCATTCTCTACCATAGCCTTGAAGATTTTGAATTTATCAAGAGCCTCAGATTTCTCTTTTAGAAAAGTTACCCACATCATCCTAGAGTGGTCATCAATTAATAACATGAAGTATCTATCACCTTGCAAGCTCCTGATTCTTGCTGGACCACATAGATTAGTATGTACTAAGTCCAACAATCTGGTAGAAGACTGTTCCTTACTTTTGAATGAGACTCTGCTCTGCTTACACAACTGACATTCTTTGCACAAACTATTAGTAGGTTTCACCAATCTTGGAAGATCTCTTACAGCCTGAGTGTTGCTTATCTTGATGATATTATCAAAATTTACATGACACATTCTCCTATGCCACAACCAACTTTGATCAATTTGAACAAATAAACAACTTTTACCAGTACCAACCAAGTGGAAGATATTAACTTTTGTTTGAGTACCAGATGCAATCTCTGTTCTGAAACTTTCAAAGATCTTACATTTTCTATTTTTGAATCTGAAATCATAGCCTTTGTCCACCAATTGCCCAACACTGAGAAGACTATGTTTCAGACCTTCAACATACAGTACATTATCAGTTTTGTTCTTCCCATCAAAAGAAATAGTTCATCTACCTCTGATCTTGCTAGTAGAATTATCACCAAATTTTACAACTCCACCTTCACACCTTTCCAAATCTATAAATTTATTTTTGTCACCTGTCATATGGTGGGAGCATCCACTATCAATGACCCAATCATCCTTTTCTTCAACTTGGGCAGCCAGAGCTCTTTCTACCATTTTATGATTGACAGATTCAGAGGGCATTGGATCTTCTTCCTTGATGGCAATAAACACCCAGTCACTTCTGGATTTGTTTCCTGTCTCTGATTCATCATCTGTTACTCCATCATCATCATCTTCATGAACATAGTAATATTTCTTTTGGAATCTTGATCTGTTAGGATTTGGTCTTGAAAATCTTTCCAGACACCTTGAGGCAAAATGACCAATCTTATTGCAGTTAAAATATTTAAAAGGAAATTTCCCTTCATACTTACCAGATCCTCTTGGCAGTCTTTTTGCAATAAGGGCTTCAAGTTGAGCAGCTTCTACTTCATCTTCTTCTAGATCTTTTCTTGCTTTTTCATACCATGATAGTTTCTTTGAAGAGTTCTCTCCTGGATCAAACTTTTGTTTTCCTTTTACAGAGGCACTAGCTCTGAATACAGATTCAGTCTTGGGGGGTGCATCTCCAAACTCAGACAATTCAAATGCCGCTAATTTACCAACCAATTGATCTCTTGTGATATTTGAAAAAGATCTGAATTCTTCAATGGCAACGACCTTGTACTTATAAGAATTAGGAAGGGATCTGAGAACTTTGGCAACAATCTCATCTTCATCCAGGATTCCACCAGCACATCTGATGCCACAAACAAGCTCATTTACTCTTGGCATAAAAGTAGTGATATTTTCATCTTCTCTCATCTTTAGGTTTTCAAATTTTCCTTTCAGACTCTGTAGCTTGGCACATTTAACATACTTATCTCCGTCATGTAGAAGTTCCAGTTTTTGCCAAATCTCATATGCATTTTTTAGATCAATAATATTTGTCGGCTCTAAATCAGATAAGGCACTTAGTAGAGCTTCTTTAGTCCGGAGATTATTTTCAGCATCTCTGATTTCATCTACGGAACTTGGACCATTCTGTGGAGGAACATACTTCTTTGAAGCCATGATCCAATATTGCATTCCCATACATTGCAAGTGACATTCCATGAGACTTTTCCAAAGACTAAAATTACTTCCATCAAACCTCGAACTATCCTTTTTATAGGATGACATCCTGGATCTCCTCAAGTGGTTAAGCTCTTATAAAGGAACTTGGCTCTGATACCAATTGTTAGATTCATAATAAACAACTCAGAGGGGGGTGAATCAATTGTCCAAAACTTTCTTTTAATTAATCACTTAAATCCTCTTTGTAATTCAGTAGCATAATAATAAATCAATCATGAAAACATAATGCAACAATTCAAGAGTAGAAACACATTAACACATGTGACACCAAGATTTTAACGTGAAAAACCCGGTTAAGGGAAAAACCATGGGGTGACTAACCCAAGATTGTATTCTTTGTTAAAAGAATAAGAAGAACAAAAATGACACATGCCAATTAGGGCTCACTGCCCGAGCACACTACTCACAAGAGTCCCACTGCCTATAGGAGACACACTATCTATAAAATGATAACTATTACATACTTGAACTGAAGAATAGCATCTTCACCATGCTTGAGTCAGTTCCATTTAAGCCCAATACTTATGCTTTGCATTTTGCTCTGCTTCTCTCTACCACACACTCATCACCACAAGATGCTTTTGAAATGACTTCACAACTTCTTATTTATATTAGACATCGACCTAGGGATAATCATCCAAGTTTGCACACTTTACAGAGCAAATACAACTTGACTAATTGCAAAAGACTGCATGTGGATCATCACACTATCGGCCAAATAGATCTGGGACTTCAATCTTCTTTTGGGAACACACTATGCTTCATAGAACATCTTCAAGATCATCTGCAGGATGTGTAACTCATCTAGTCAGCCAGACTTAGGAAGAACATCATCATTCGGAAGTAATTCTTCAATTATGAGCTCAAACTTCAATGCGGACCACCAACACGAACTGGACACAATCCAAAGACCTCCACAAGCTTTCCTGAATCACCAAGAACATCCACACTACTTCTGCTTACTGAAATCATTCTCTCCTTCATCTAGAACCTCAAGAACATAGTCTGTCATCACTGTCATATTGGAATAGATGTTGTGGACCTCCAGAGCTCGAACCAATTGAGTTGTCAATTCACATTGACTTCCTAAACACTCCACCAGATCTGCAGAACAAGGTATTGCATTTCTAGATCTCACCGGACCTATCTGTGTCACTCTATCACCTCTGAACATCTGCCAGAACCGGTTTTACTCAAGTGGCCATAACTTCTTCATATCTTCATGCGAACATCTCAAATCTTTACTGGATCATCTTAAGTATCATATCTACAAACCCTTTGATGCACATCCTCTAATCTTCATCTTAGTTGGGATCTTTACCTTACTATCTTCACTGTTTTTCTATATTCCTGATAGAACTAATTTTCTCAATATCCTCAGCATACAACTCATTCAATCCTTGTTCATCAATGCAACAGAGTAAGTTGACATTAATGACAAAACCGGTTACGCACATACTTGAAATAGGAAGATGCTCTTCATGCCATGAGGAGATAGAGCCAAATCTACAAATACAAACACAATAATAACGCTCTACTCTACAACACAATGAATGCCTTGAATCACTTTCACAAAAACCACAATGCTCATCTAGTTTCCATCTAGTTTGCAAATGAAATGTAATCATGCTTAGATATGCAACTACAAAGATTCCCGCTAAGAATTTCGTAATTCAAACTTGAGATGTCAGCATAGGACCTAAATAACGGTTATAAAACTGATATTTAAATTTAGGGAAGACCCAAAATAGGGTAGGACTAGGGTGCTAGCTCCCAAGTCCACCCTCTTGTTTCTGTTTAGGGATCATCAAAATAACACCCCCTCGGTCGTATTTGCCATAAGACTTCAGGGTTTTCTTATCGGGATTCAAAATTGTCATGCAAGATGCTCTAAATGCAATTTAAGGACTCGCGAGCTAAACCTTATGAGGGAAAAGCCCCCAAGGGGACATTTTCTGACATAACAAATATTATAACATACTTTATTTTAGGGAAAAATACATACAAACTATATGCATAAGAATAATTCTGTCGTTAAGGGCGTGGTTTGGTGGTTAAGTCGCTTGGTTGTAGTGGCGGCCACCATAGTTCAAATCCTCGTTGGGCCAACAAGCTTGCAGGCTTTATGCCTTCGCTAGGCCAACGAGCTCGCAGGTTTGAAGTATTCCTTCTTGGGGATGAGGTCCCCCGTGTTGTGGCCTCACCGGTTTATCACTCCGAGCAAAATCATTAGTGTGGAGCCAGAGGGCATGTCGCGCCAACGTCACCGGTCACGTTAAAAAGTTTACCATGGGCATTATCTTTAAAAAAAAGAATAATTCTATAAAATATTTGATGGTTTATCTAAAATCTCCCTTTCATGTGATACAATCTTCCTAAAACTCTAATTATATTTTACAACAAAAATACATAAATACAACCATACAACCATCAAATTTAAGCCCTTATTGCTATATATTCTACCTTTCTTTTTTTAATAATATAATACCTCTTAAACAAGTAGATAAAATCATGTCATTATATATATCATGTTTTAATAAACATGAGATCATATATTTATGGTATATTCCACATTTCTTTTTCCAATATTTTTTTTAAGAGTCTTAAAAGATATTCACGTGGAGCTATGCAAAGCTCACTTTTTACAATCTATTTTTTTTGTTTTAAATTATTTTTTTAATAAATATGTATCCACTTATGAAGGGGGCCATTAAAACCTTCAATTATAAAATACATGTGTTCAAGTAATGAAGTAGATAAAATGTGATGATTATGGACACTTTGGAAACTAATAACAAACTAAATTAAAAAAGTTGGTGATCATGCTTTAGGTGAGATGATATTTCAATAGAAGTTGTATTAGGGACAAAATAATGATATGCTATGGAGGTAGGTGCCCAATTTCTTTATTTTTAGTTTGAGACGTGCCCATCCCTTTCACTCATGTTTAAAATCATCATCATTTGAATAAGATGTTTTCGCCACAAATTCATATATAAGGATTGGTTGATTGAAATTTAGTTGGTAGATGGTTAATTTTCAAAACATTATTTAATAAAAGGACATAAGCTTGCTTTTATTTTGAATAGGCTGACATTATGATACTTTAGGTTGTGAAACCTAATAATTTATTTCATATAATTGTTGAATTTTTAAGAAGTTTTTAGATGTTATGGTAAAGCAAGTCAATGTTTCTAATTGTAATTGTATAGGATTTTTTTATGAAAAAGAACTTACATTATGGATTGTGAAAATATTGTGTCTTTAATTAAATTATAACAAAGCTTTTGAGGGTTGTAAAATGTTATATTGTATGAAGTTGAGATTCAAACATTACACATATTACTTACAATTCATAGCTTTTTAGATTGCTACATCAAACGTTTTTCAAAAAGAGTTGTAAAATGTTCATATGCTACATTGACATTGGAAGCATAAAGAAACACCGTGCACCATTTGTGGAGATGGTAGCCATCCACTTAGAGATAAGAATGTGAAGTGTAAGGTAATATATGAGGACTTTTAGTCTTGGAAATAATTTTAAGATGTATAAAAATATTTTTGTAAGTTTATATGAAGGAGAAAATGAATTTTGTAGTACATAACGTATATTTGACTTAAGGACAATGACATTTTTTAAAAGTTTATATGAAGGAATGAAAATTCCATAACACCTAAAGCCTAGTTGAAACACAAAATCAAAATTATATGTATAGATAATTATTATAACAAAATAAATGGATTGCTCTACTAAAATTAAGTTTTATGAATGAGACAATTAATTAATCTAATTAAGAGCTAGGAGAGATCATATAATCAAAATTTAGAATCTAAAAAAAATGTAGTTAGCAAATTTTGGTGGTTGGAAGATAATTGTATGTTATTTTTATCATAAATTTTAAATTGTAATTTAAAATTAGAACTGTGTGTATGCATTGGGAATTGAATAACAAAACATGAACTAGATTGCTCTTAAAATTTGGCAAATCAACTCACATGCCATAGAGTTGACTCGAGTAACACAAATCTGACCTAAAAGCATAGGAATTAACATGTGGATAATGGACAAATGTGACCTATTTCACCATTATTTCTACTCTTCACTGATTGTTAAGGATTACTAGTATTTAAAAGTACCTTACAGAGATCACCAAATCACAAGGGTCTTGTTCTTCTAGGTTGACCTAGATTTAATTAGACTAGATTTATAAAGTAGAAATTATCAAAGACAATGCTCTTTAATCATCTAGATGTCATGGGATGGTAAAATAAAATTTAGGTTCCTTTTAGTGGTCCAACTTGAAAGATTCCTAGAATAATGCTCCTTGTAATGCATGTAGGATTTACAATGAATAGTTGTTGATGAATTAATGTGCATTGAATGCCTATAAATACCAAGACATATCAACTAATCCTATAAAAATATACCAATTAGGTTCATAACGAATATAAAAATAGGTGAGATTTGGTAAAAAAATTAATTTGATTAATTAAAATTTGAGGGTCAATTATGTGTGGTGTAGGATCAATCTTGCACACTATGGAATTGACCTAGGCTAGGAAAGTGCTAATATCAAGATAGGCAAAGAATGTATAGGGATGGATGCATGCATGAGTATAATAAATATATAAAGTATAGGGGTATGGATAAAATAGGGTCAAATGTATAGGAATATGTGTAAATAGAGAGGAGTGACAAATTGGGGGATGGGACCAACTTTGCACAAGAGTGTGTCATTTATTGATATGTAATTGTATTGAGCCATTCCATCAAAATAGGATGAAAACTAAATAGAAATTGGCATGGGTATGCAAATTTCACCATTACAATTTATCCCCACTTTGAGGTGCATTTGGATCCTATCATGGATATGTATCTTAAAGTAAATGAGAATGCATAAACATGCATGAAAAGTAAGTATTCTAACATAAAGGACATTGAGGTCTATGTAAAATAATGCAACCCACTTAATCTAATTGTGTGTGTTCATCCTTCAACATGCATTTTTTATGGGAACCTAAAAAATATGGAAAATATCTGTAATGAGTAGATTTTGTCACATGAGTAAAGATAAAAATAATTTCAAGTTAAATGTATTGTCATTGATCATGAGCGGGGAGGGAATAGGGTAATTGTAGGATGACATGACATATTGGATGTTTCCATGTTGTGTGATCATGATTTGTAGGAACATAGTGATGAATATTTCTATTAGTATATATAACTATATGTAACCTCAAGAAATGAGTGTTAATTATAGGATATTCCCCCTTCAATTGGTTACATCCATTGAATGTACAAAGCATTAGAGAGGGTTTCAATCTCTAAATGTGAGCATGACTCTCCCTAACTTTATGTTCTTGAGAGAAGCATTATCACCCAAATACACATGTTCACTACTAAAGCTCTCATAATTTGAGAACCACTGCTTGTTTGGATTCATATGAAAAGAGGCTTCATAATCAATAATCCATGCACTCTCATATGCATGCATAGAAAAATATAAAACAAAATCATCACCACCATCATTATTGGAGATCCTCAATTCTAAATCATCATATGAATCATTTCTTTCTTTCTTCTCCTTCTAGCCTCTTCTAATGTGCTCGATCTTGCCCTTATTCCAACATTTCACCTTGGATTTGATAAGAGACTTATATCTCCCCTCAAATTTTACATGCTTGTCATTTTCTTGTTCTTCCCTTTCTCTTTAGAACAACCTCTCAATGTCAAGGCATATTTGATGAAATATAAAGTTTTCTACCTCATCTCCCCAAAAAGAAATGCACCCACCACCTCATCAAGCTTCAACAATAAAATGATGCTACTAATCACCATCTTGAGATTATCCAAACTATTAGGCAAATAATGTAAGAGGGTTATGGATTGATCCTCCTTACCCATTTTCATATCTATGGATGCAAATTAGTTCACCAAGGTGATGAATGCATTTAGGTGCTCCATCACTAAATCATCAATAGAAATTCTTCCATATAATTTTTTTATTAATAAGAGACTTTGTTTGATAAAAAATTCTTTATCCCAAAGCTTCTTGGTGTTGGTCTCTCTTGAAACATTCAAGAGCATTGAATCTGCAAGGCAAAACCAAATGCAACTTCTTGCCTTGTGATAAAATCCTAACTAGTCTTCATCTTTCATGGTAGTTAGTTTTCAATCCACAACTACTAACCATAGATATCTATCCATTATTAGATACTACATCTTGAGCTTTAATATCTCAAATTTGTTTCCATTGATCCTTCCAATCTCCATTCTATATGTGCTTGCCACATCTATTTCCTAAAAATAAGATCATTGTAATAAACTCCCACTCAAATAAATATTAATGAGAAATAGGCCCTAGCTCTCTCATGGATTTAACAAGTTGGCAAGGCTCTAATACCAAATGAAAGGAAATATGCAAAAAAATCCTACTTAATCTTTTGAGGAGAGAGTTACATGTTATCAAATGTACATACATTTCATTAGAGTAATGACACATGTAAAACAATACTTGGAAAAGAACAATAATAGGGAATTGAAGGAGAAGAAGAACAAGACAACCATAAAATGCAAGAGGCATTAATGTACCTTGTGAAAACCCTTTTAAGAAGAAACCAAACCGCAAAAGCACTAAAACCAATGTATTCTTAACAACTATAGGTTATAACACTTCTAAAAGCTTCAAGTTTGATAGGATATCAACACTCTCAATCCTAGAGGAAATCCAACAACGTAACCATGTAGAAAAAAATAACTAAAATAGATATTCCAAGACTTCAATATATAGGCCAAAGAGACCTAGAAAACCTTAAATGGTCTCTGCAAACTATGTACCAAAACCATGGGTCCAAAATGAGTGTACAAGTCCTTAGTTCAAAACACAATGCCCCACATCATGAGTAATGCCTCCCGAGATAGAATGTAACTCCTACTTTGACCAGCTTGACCCCTATAACCATGGGGTCTAGTTGTAACTCCCAAGAGCTCCTCCATGGGGTAATAATCACACTTACACACCTCTTATGCATGTTTACAATTGGTCAATCAAATATTCTAGTACAAGTCCACTAAGAAACCCCCCAAATCAATTACTCTTACAAACATAATAAGACTAATGACATGTGGCAAAGAATGCCAACTCTAGAATCTTCATGATTTATCCCAAGTGGATTCCCTCTTCTATGTGGGAACAATTATTTAGAATATTACACATTAAATAAGTAGACTAGAGCTAGGATGTGTTATGTGTACACCACACCTACTCCCCTAGTCCCAACAAAAACATGGCCTATGGCCCATAGTAAAGTGATGTATAAAAGCACATGAGAATGCATGAAATGATGTATAAGAAGCATGATATTAAGTAAGTCATTATTTATCTCTATTAATAAAGTATCACCAAAGGCACACATTAAATTACACTCGTCATGTATATAATCATTAAATGATTATAGAAATAATCAAATATAACTTTGCATCTTCAATTCCACCAAATGACTCTATTGTATGTGTATTAAGATAATGTTCATCATATTTACCACATTATTGTGAAATAAAGTCATCAACCACATCATAAGTAGATAAAAAAGTATTACTATGCTCATCACTAAACATATCATCAACAAACCATGAACCAAAAGATAGAGAAGAGGTATCATAATTAACTACATGGGGTATTAACCTCATGTGAAGGTGAACAAGGAATATCACTAGTGATAGAAGTACAATCAAGCTCATCACTATGATAGTCATCATAGATGGGTAATCTAAAATAAATAACTATATCACTAGGCATAGGTGAAAGTGCATTATCATCATATGTAGGTGAAGGTAAGGCATGCATATTTACATCATTGGACTCCTCAATAAAGAGGATTTAATCCATTTATGTAAAACAAAATCTATCATGAGATGAAGAAATAATATGCTTGCTAGGTATGTCTCATCATGTATAAACGAAGACAAAGCATTTAAAGCATATGAGTCTATAAACAAGGGGTCATCATGACATATAAGAGATTTACCATCAAAATGTGTAACCATGTCATGCATAGGTGAAGAATGTGTATTCTCATCAATGGCCATCATATTGGATGTATCACTAACATAAGGCAAACCCTTACTAGGTGTAAGTTAATCAATATCACAAGCCATGGGTGAAGTATCATCAATATGGGACTCATGGGCAAGTGAAGTGAGTATGCCTAGAAGGAAAGGATGAGAGAACTAATCAACTTAATGAAGGAGGGAAAATATAATCCATGGTAAAATAATATCTCCATTGAGAATAGATCCTCATACATAACATAGAATGTCATGAGAGTATCAAAGATGCAATGATGAAAGATATGGCAATGAAAATTACTCCAAGGGTGGATATCCAAAAGATTATGTAAAGACCCTAATACATGTGAGTAAATGGTATAAAAGTGAGTTAAGATTTGTTGTATGCTAGAAAATTATTCCTCGATCGAAGTTGAAACAAGTGTAATATGTAAACTTTAAATTCAAAACAAGGGCATATAGAGTGGATCAAAGATAGGGTATGTAGACAAGCACACCAAACCCTATAATAAGAATGTATCAATGAAGCACAAGGATAAAAGGAAGATCAAGTCTAAGAATATGACATAAAATAAAAAATGATAGATTTGATAACCCTAAATTGAGGAGAAAACCCTAGTGGGGAAAACTAGGTTGTCAAGATTAGACATGTTCACAAAAAAATAAAGGAATAAATGAATTCCTTTATTAAAATGAGGTATTATGAATGAGACAATCAATTAGTCTAATTAAGAGCTAGGATAGATCATACAACCAAAATTTGGAATCTAGAAATAATAGAAAAAATATACTTCGTTGATTTTGATGGCTAAAAGATAATTATTGGTTGTTTTGATCATAGTTATAGAAACATACCTCAAAATCACAACTTCTTATATCCATTCAAAGCAAAATGACTAAATTTGAATTGGGTTGCTCTTAGAATTTGGTCAATCAATCATCTACATCGTAGAATTGACCTCGAGTGCTGTAGATTTAACCTTCCTTGTCGATTTGACCTATAACTTGTCAGAATGAACCTATTGATAATGGATATATGTTACCTATTTCACCATGATGTCTACTTTTCTCTAATTGTTAAGGACTAATGGTATTTAAAAATATCACATGTGAAGATTGCATAATTGTAAAGGTCATGTTCTCTTAGGTCAACCCCCTTGATTAGACTGACTTTATGATCATGTAAATGATCAAAGACAACACTCTTTAGTTATGCAAATGTCCTAGAATGCCGATGCAAAATTTAGGTTCTTTTTAGTTCCCCGAGTTGAAAGAGTCCTAGAATGGTGTTCCTTGTAATGCGTAGGATTTTTATTGAATACTCAATTATGAATTAATGCTTATTGAATGCCTTTAAATACCAAGACATGGCAACTAATCATACACAATGTGTACCAAGTTGGCTCATAATGAGTATGAAATAGGCAGGAGTTAACAAAAAATTAAATTTGAATCTTTGAAATTTTAGGGTTGATTTTTTGTGGTGTGAGATCAAAACCCAAATGTTGTAGGATTTGTTTGAGCTAGGACACTGCTAATATTAAAATGGGGAAATATTGCATGGGGATGAGTTATACATAGGTGTAATTAATGGCTAAAGTATAGGGATATGCAGATATGGATAAATAAGGTTAATGTATAGAAATAAATATAAATGAAGAGGAATGACAAATTAGAGAATGAGCCCAACTTTACACAAAATTATATAATTTCTTGATATATAATTATACCAAACCATCCATCAAAATGAACACAAAACTAAATGGAAATTGGCATGGATATGCAAATTTCACCTTTACAATTATAAATCCTTCAAATAATGTAATCATATTTCATAGTTGTGAATTAATAAAGTCAATGATGAGTAATCTAATATTATTTATATTTTAATTTCCAAATTCAATTTAAAAAGAAATGTTTTTGAAACATGGCCATGCATAGCCATGATTCATGATATATGCATGTGAGTCATGTAGGCATAGATAAAATATGGTTTACACATCATTATGATGTATGCCACCCATTTATAAGCATGAATTCTCTTGGTAGTTAGACTGCATAAACAAAACAACAGCATTACTAATGTGGGAATAAAAGTATTTTAGGAGAGTGTAATGAGTAGTTTGGGGCTTTACACCATCAAAGACTACAAGGATTGGATTTAACAAGTTTTAAAAAAATGAGGGCTATGATTGGCGGGAACGTCCTTGTCACATAAAGGGAAACTCGTTTACATCATGAAGGCGACCGGTCACATGGGGAATGATGGGTTGAGAGCGACATTACCTGCGGAATTACATCATCTTCGGCTGTTTATTTTATTTTAAACAGTTTTGGTTTCAGTTTTATGTTTGATTAAATGAGCAAAAGACATTCTAATGTAGGAAGCGCACATGGGTCTCCATAGTCAAATGTTTAATTTTGCTTTTCCTAAGGTTGCATCAAGTTATGATAACTATTATTTTTGTGGAGGATAATTTGTTTATTCAAGTGGGGTACTAGAGTGTATCATAAACTATTATGTTTTTGTCTCTGTTAAGAGACTTTGTTTTGTTATTCAAATGTTTTTTATTGGCAAGGTGGTGTGTAGAAGTTTGGGAGTGGTGGAAGAACAATGGTGTTCTTGGTATTATGTATTGTGTGTACCATAAGAGGTAATAATAGGTTGAATGTTGAATTAAAGGTGGTGTTATAATGGGTGATTTCAATCTTTATATATAAGTGATTTATATAAAGTAATGGTTTGAAATGTGTGTTGATATGTCTTGTATGACCACTGTTGGTTATCGACAATAATAATATTCAAATAAACTAAGCATTAATGATACCTATTCCTAGTGGATGTGGATACACCATAGCCCACATTTTTAATACCACCTCATGTCAGCATATCGATGCAGAGGTTGCTCACTTGAGGCACACAATGGGTTTCCTTGATGAATTGTAAAACCCATCAATATTCACATTGTCTAACTCCTTTGTTTTATTTGTTAATACTTGCAAAACATGTGAAAATAACAACATAAGGAAATGATTTGATAACAAGTTTACTATCAAAACATCCAATGTGGGTGAAAACTCCAACACAAAATCCACTATCAAAATCAATTGTACAAGGGCCATTAAGGACACATTTTTTTAGCACTATCTCATATAATATGGTTTACTACATTTACACTCTCTTAAGAACCATGACAATGAACTACTACCTTCAATTACCAATTACCCCAAGACTAACATAACTAGAATGCAAGTCTCTCAAGAACTTTCTCTTTCATTTTTCCTTTCCTTCCTAAAAATGACGAATCTCCTTTCCTACATACCTCAATGGGTGTATTGATGCCCAAGGATGAGCACACGATTTGAGAGGAGATTCAAAACATCTTCCATATAAAGAGAAAGAAAAACTAACATAACTTTCCAAATGAGTTTTGATTCTACTAAATCTCCATACATGAGACAAGTTTGGTCACATATGAACTTGTCAACTATGCATTGCTCTATTAGTGTAGGTTTTTATTTTCCTTATATTTGGGTTTAGTTTTCTTACATGTATATTTAAGCTTGCTTAGGTTATTACAAATGGTATTTATGAGGGTAGATTGACATCTTCTATAAAAGATGTGTATAACTCCCACCTATTCTTGGTAGTTGGAGTTACTTGTCTCTTGTATGTACACGACACTTCTGTTTATCATTTATTCATATTTTACCTAGTAGGTGTAACTCCTACCTATTTCTAGTAGTTGGGATTACTTGTAAAGTCATCCTATGTTAAACCTTTCCATCCTACTTGAAAGATGATTACATGTGTGTTGACACACACACACACACACACACACACACACACACACACACACACACACACACACACACACACACACACACACACACAGAGAGAGAGAGAGAGAGAGAGAGAGAGAGAGAGAGAGAGAGAGAGATGTGTGTGTGTGTGTGTCTCAACTTCACTGTTTTCATTTAAATGATATGTTGGGGGAGTAGATCTAGTTCCTTCAATATTTTTCTTTTATGTGAGTAATTGTACTTTGGTCATATTGCCAAAATGGATGATTTAATTGAAATGTATTTATTAGATATTTATTATTTAATTGTGTAATTTTATTATTTGCTTTTGCTATGGCTGCATATTGGGCAGATGCATGCAACATTTGATTGAGTGTGTAGGAAAATTACACGTGTTTGACCAATGAGTGAGATGTGGAGAATGTTGACGTGGAATGCTTAGCCATCTCACCTCTTTCCTTGTGTTGTTGAAACCTATGAAAACCCTATCCGAGTCGATTATGATTTCGGATCCCCTTGTGTTAGATTCATAAAGGCGTCTTCTTGGGTGTGTTTAATTATTGCTTGTGCATTTGTGCTTCTACTTGATATGTGCAAAAGGATTTAATAGTTCCTTGAAATCATAAATTTATGCTATCTATTGCTCGTAAAGAGGAAAGCAATTATTTAATTGCTTTGGGTTGTAGAATTAATTATTTATGAAAAGGATCTGTATTTAATTGTTATGTGCTTGGTAAATAGATTAATTTTTATTTTGTTAGAATTATTTGCTTTAGGATAATTATCTTAGTGAAATTGTTTTAGATGTAAAAAAGGAAAGGTTAAGCTAATTTCTAATTAGAGGTATGTATGGAAAAGGGCTTGTTTTCAATTCATTATGCAATTGTGGAAACGTGGAAAGCAAAAATAGAAGAGAAAACACATTTCAAACCCTTGTTTGAAGAAAAAATGATTTCGGCTTGCTTGGAGATTGCTTGAAGTTGCTTGAATTGGGTTGTTGATTGAAATATAATCTAGAAGAAGCTTTTGCATTCATTGAGGTAATCTATATCTTGTTTGAATTTAAATTTGAATTTTTATTTCAAAATTTTAGTTGTAGGAAATTTATGTTTTAAAATTATTTTTCCTACCAAAACTATGGAATTTTTCTTTGAAACTATAAAATGATTTGAAAAGTATGTTGTTGGGTAGAAATATAATAAGAGGTATTCTTACAAAGTTTTTGCAATTTTTTGTTTTTATGAAAGATATATGAATTTTCCTATTTAAACTGATTAGATCCTTTTAAAAAAAATTGTTTTTTGGATAGTGTGTTGTGATCAAAAGGGTATTTTTAGAAAATTGAATTTTCACCCTTGTCAAAATTTAGAAAATTTGGAGAAAATTTTGGGAAGGATGCTTCAAGATTCGTCAATGGTGGACCCTATATATTTTAGAAAATAATTTATTTATTTTTCTTGAAATTTGGAAATTCTATAAAGTGTATGTTAGGTAGAATAGTGAATTATCCCATGGATTTTACTTTATATGTGCATTGGGAAGCATGTTTTCTGGGAAAATAGCTCCTTTTCTATTCTTAGGCTCCTTGAAAAAAGTTGACCCTTGAATTGTATAAGATAGGGGATATCTGTAGGAGGCTTCAACTAGTTAATTACCTTAGGCTAGTGAGTCATGCTTGAGAAGTGTCCCCATTACCTTTGCTTGAGAGATAATCATGGGTAAGTGAGACATGCTTGAGAAGTGTGCCCATTACCTCCACATTCATGGATAATTAAGGCATGCTTAAGAAGTGTCCCCATTACCTCCAAATTATGGGGAAGTGAAGCATGCTTGAGAAGTGATGTAGGAGCATCCAGTGGTGTAAGGGAAATCTTGCATCACCCAAAAATATCTAAAGTTGTTTTTCCTTATTTTTGTAGGTTTCCTTAGTTGTGTTAGAGTCCATGTTGACACTTCAGTGGTTCAAAACTGTCCAAAGTTCAGAACAACTAAAAATAGTAACCTGCTATTTTTAGTATGTTGGCCTATTTGGGTATGTATGGACTTGAAAATTTACCCCAAGAAGCAAAATTGTAAAAATAAGCAAATGGTGAAGAAATCATCTGAATATCATTTGTAGTTTGAAAGATATTAAAGTTTGTGTTGAAAAATTGCTCCTGATGAACTTCATATTTGAATTTGAGGCCCTTAGAAGCCTCGGTGGGGTTCAAAAAGTGGACAAAATGATCCTTAGATGATTTTGCGTGTTGTAGATCTCTTCACAAGCTTTCCAATTCCTGGTTATGATTGTCAATTGGACACTCGATTCAAAAGTTATGGCCCCCAAAAGTTGTGTTACAAAATTTCAAAAACTTTAAAATTTCTAATTGCTGATTTCTTGGGCGGGAAAATGGACAACTAGACTTGGTGCCCAAAAATGGGAGTTACACTTTCTAGAACATTTGGGAAAGTAGTGGAGAAGTGGGTGGAAGTTATTGGTGCCAAATAAAAAAGGGGAACATAAAGGTTACGAGGGACAGTTCCATATGTGCAATTGTGGCTCCAGATTATAGAAATATCTGATAGAGGAGGATGTTCTTTGTTGTGAAACAACCCATGTTGTAGCATGTTGTTGAAGAAATAAATGTTGCTTGATTTTATTCCTCACATTTTTTGGTGAGAATCTCTATTGTTGTTTCGTGTGTGAGTGTTGGGCAGAGTATCCCTTCATCAAGAAGTGTCCCCATTACCTTTTGAAAAACATATAAAGGGTGAATGCTTACTTGAGACCTTTGTCACCTATCTTTCTTTCTGGCTTGGTCATGGAGAACAAAGGGGGATCCCAATCAAGGTTTTGGCTACCCTCCTCTAGTCCTTGTTGGCTAGATCGAGTGTATTTGATCTTGTGTTGAGATAAGCCATGTTGTTATTGTATGTGTGGAGCCAACTTGTATGAATCATGTGTGAGTGTCGGCATCCTTCTTGAGGCTCTTGTTTGTGTGCCTTATATTATGGTATTGCGTGTTGGAAAGAAAATGGAAAGGACTCAGTCCAGAGATCTAAGCTTCAATCAAATCTCTGTAGTCAGTTTATACAGTGAGAGAATCATAAAGAATAGTAAGGAATTATAGAATGTGGTAAGAATATATCATACATACATATCATACACCTTCATATACACTTATACACTAGATCCAATCCTTATATCTCCATTATATATTCATCAAAATATTATGTACAATTAGGCAGGTCTAAGTCTCTGCTCTGTATATATTTCCTCTTATACATTCACTCTTACAACTCTCTTACATCTTACATATTATCTATAACATATCTATATGTTACATTATGGATGTGTCCCTTACAAAATGACACTATCTATGTCATCCTTGTCCTCTGCATTCCCCTTCCAGTTGTAGTAGGATATATTGTATGCCCTACTATTTTTCATCCCCTACCAACATCATCCCCCCCTTTTTGAAGTATGTCTTGTCCTCAAGACATGTGGTGCTAGTTTGAGGGTAGGATGTTTTTTTGAATATGACCTTGAGATATGGTAAAGTTGTGTCCCATTGTTCCTTTGCCAGTTGTAGCACCTAGATTTGTCCCTCTATCTCAATATGCATGTTATCTGCATCTCCTAGGGTAGATGGTATTTGTATCTTTTGAGCTTTTTGTTAAGCTTCAACTCATACCCCAATTAGATTTGCTATTCTAAGGCCCTTGATTTGCTCTCTTTGATCCTCAAGTTGTTGCAACTGGGTATGTATTGCTTCTATCTGTTCCCTTATGGCTCTGCTTATGTCCTACAGAGGATTATATGTTGCAGTTGTTTGTGTTATTTGCACCTCTATGACATCCATATGATATTTTATTGATTTTGTAGTACTTGGTCATTGTAGCTCAAAATTGATATAGTACATGGCTTCCCCTATCGCTTGCTAGATGCTTTTGATCTGTGTTTCTAGCTGTGTCTATACAGCTCCACATTTCCTTGATGCCTCTACCATTCTTTTCTTATTCATTCATCAATAACCTATTGTTTTACCTTGTCTTCTTGATACCTCACTTCTGCTTGCAGACTACTAACCAATTGCTTAAGTTGCTACATTAGTGGTAATGTTGTATCCCTTTGGGCATTAGGCAATTGGTTTTAATGGCATCCACTACCTCTTATATATTCTTAGTGGTATCTAAATGTTGCAATATCTCCTCCCTTGTGGTGGTGTGGAAGATATCCCCTAGCTGTAGCTTTTGCAAGGGTGATATTCCAGATAAGTTTACTTGTGACCCTATCAAAGGGAGATGCAATAGCTGCGATGTGACCACTGGTTGGATTTGATTTTGTTGAGATAAAAAGTCCTTAATGGACTGGATAGGGGAAGTAGAGAAGGATGCATTTGTGTTGTCAGTGTTGATAACTGAGAGGGGGGTGAATCAGTTATCCTAATATTTCAACTTTCTGAACTTTCTTAATAGTTAATGCAACATCAAATCAAATAAGCAAGCATAATCATGAAATGGAAATAACACCAATACACATGACAATGATTTTGATGTGGAAACCCTGTTAAGGGAAAAAAGCACGAGGTGATTAACCCAAGATATTATTCTCTGTTAGAAGAATAGATAGAACAAAATGGCACTTGCCAATTAGGGCTCACTGCCCGAGCACACTGCTCACAAGAGGTTCACTGCCTACAAAAGACATACTGTCTACAAGAAAGGAAGGTAACTCAATGTTTGAACTGATGAGAAGCATCTACTCATGCTGAGGTTCAGTTCTGGTTGAGCTCAATAAACTAATCTGCTGCACTTCATTCTTACTCTCTTTTGATGCTGCTGTACTGTCACATTCTGGACTTGTCTTACTATTTTCACTCTGCTTTTCTGCTTTTCTTTGCACCACACAACACACACACACCTTCACATCTAAATCCATCTTGTATATATATATCCACACAAGTGATTTCAACACTTTTCTAGTCGGCATCTAGAATAGTCAATATTATCCCAAACTCTAGTCTGTCAGCTAAATCCTTGCATACCAAGTAATGCGGATCAAGGATATGCTTGTAGAAGTCTTCAATCATGTCAGCCAATCATGAATGATACCTCAAGAAACTTGGTCATTAGCAATATCTCTTCCGGATTTGGATCTGACACTCTGCCAGTACAGTTCTTCCTCTGTCTACTCTGTCAAACAAGAACCCAACACTCAAGTGCTCATATCTCTTCACCCTTTCATCACCAGAGGCTAAATCCTTGTAATCTATTAGTCAAGGTACTCCTCTTGACTTCCCCAAATCCGCACTTCACTGAAATACTTCCTCTGAGAGATCCAGACTTGACTGTCAGACCTTGCTGACTGCTCTGTTCTTGCTTACCGAATCATAACACTTCTTCAATCTGACTTTCGGTAGAGACTCATCATGTCTTGCAGATGTGTGGGATAACCTTTGTTTCCATCAATGACAACATTCATGAATCCATATAGTGTCTCCTGCCAACAATCAGTCTGCTACTGACTATTTTGTGTGTCCTATGGAGGAGAGTTAGTTTGATCTTGTTGTGTATTTTGCTCTTCCTCCTATTGTGTATTTTGAGGGGAATTAGTTGTTTGTTCCTATTTGTCTTCCTCCCTCAATGTAATATACACCCTTTTGGTTATCTCCTCTGTATCTTTCTATATTCTCCTCCTATCCTCCTAACTCATGCTCATTAGTGTATCTGCTCTCTACTTTGTTCTTAGTTTGGTGTCTTGTAACTGAGCTAACTTTTCTTTGTGCTCTACAGAGATGGATGGGTCCACCTCATTGATTTGTTTTTGCCTTATTTCCTCATCCAACTTTACTAATTTTTCCATCTTCTTCCTTAGGGCATCAGCTAACTCATTCAGAAACCCTTCCATTAGATCTTCTAGTGTCTTTTCATGTCTCCACATATGCTTTATCACTGCTTCTTGAATGATCTCCTTGTTTTCCTGTGAGACCTCATTGTATAGGTCTACTATGTTCTTGAGCAGTCCAAAGTTTTCTATGGCATTTTTTACCACATTTAGATCTAACAGGTCCTCTTTCACATGGTCTTCTATTTGTATTATTTTTTATTTCTTTTTCCTTTGCAGTTTGCTACCTTCTGTTTCTTCTTCTATTTCATGTTCTATAGAGGCATGGGCTATACTCCTTTTTACTCCTTTCTTTTTCTTTTCTTTCTTCTTGTCTGCACTTAATTGGACCAATACAGTTGATATTTCCTCCACCTTAGGATCTTTTTCATCTGTTGCAGTGTTGATACTGTTTGATATGAGGTGGTAGGCTCAACCCCAGATTGGGTACTAGGAGTTGTGGAATGTAATCTCCTAGACCTCCTTGTCTGCGGTGTGCTTGTGGTACTAGCTTGTAGGAGTGCTAGGGTAGCTGGTGGAGCAGAAGAACTTGCTTGCAGTGGGATACCCCATTGTGAGTGTAATTTTGCTTTGTTTTTCTCCAAATGTTTCTCTTCCTCCTTGTGAAGCTTATCCATGAAATCTCTATATGTCCCAAATGTCTCCACGTTTGGGTCTTTTGTCTTACTGAGGAGGCCTTTGGCATATGCATTGATTTCTTGTACCTTAATTTCATCAGGTAGCCTAGTTATCTAGGAAGTCCTAGGTTCTACCACCTCCATGTATGTATAATCTTTATCCACCATAAAGGCTATATGATTTGCATACTATTTCACATACTCATACAGAATTCTGTCCATGGCTTGCATTTTGTCTTGTAGGGATTTGAAAAACCCCCAGTATGCAATAGTGTAAGAGGGTTTGTCTTTGAAAATTGTACCATACTATTTGATTTGTGCCACTACTACAGTGTCTTAATGCTGTATCTTAACACCATAGTTGGGTAATGCATTCATGAAATAGAAAGTGAGGCACAGAATTATGGTTCCATACCTAAAGTTACAATTGAAGGTATTTATCTTTTGAAGGTTCTCCATCAGTTGCTCCCTTAGCACCTCACACAGGTCAAAATCCTTTCCATCCACAACCATTTGGTAGGCCGTGTGTATCACTGTTCCAGTGGGCGAACCTTCACAGTTGGCATAAAATATCTTATATGTAATTCCCATGGTAGTATACCTTAGCATAGGGTTTATAATTTCATTGACATTCAGGATTCTCCCATCCAATGTGGCCCCTGTTAGCTCTGTTACCTTCACATTTTTAATTGTTTTCTTTTTCGGCACCTCTCCTACTACACAAATCCCTATAATCGCATGAATATCTTCTTTTTTGATGTGGTGTGGTGTATCTAGGTATAAGTACTCATCATGAATCTAGCTTAGAATTATACGCACCCAATCGTGCTCTCCACAAAAATCAAGGTAGTCCTCCCAAATGTCTAGTCTTTTTGTTGCAATATTTTGATATTGTGGCAAGTATCCTATTTTGTATGATAAAAGGAGTGTATCCTGGAGCTCTCTAAACTTTGTATGATCAATTTCTAAGATAGGCGCATGGATGTATTTTCTTGTGTCCTCTATGTATATGACATCTGCAGGTACTTTTGAGAATGCACCAACTTTGTCTACCTCCATTTCCTTGTAAGGGTATTTCTTATACTTAGGCCTCAGCTTCTTTGCAACACCAATGAGTGTAGGGGTGACCATTTCCTCTTCCACAAATGTGAATAGGGTTTGCTAGTTTTTCTTTTTCCTTATGAAAGCTCAATTTTTTCTAAGTGTTGAGTGCAAATATGATGAGCTCACTAAGGGTTTAGGATTTTTATAGCCCTAATGGTGCCCTTTTGCATTTATTATATTTATCTATTTGTTTTTCATGGATTTTTATAGCCATTAGGTGTTAGCTGCTTAAAAACTGTTAATGATTACTTTATATACACTATGTGATAGTATAATACATTAGTTATGATACATTGGTGTGAATCTACCACATTGTCTTTTTTCACTTCAGAGATTACTGGTAATGCTTTAGCCTTGCTCCATTAACAAACCCTGTGATTCTGCTTCCATCCATTTCCTTAATCTTACCACTCCATATTCTGCAATTTCATGTATATAGTAAGGTCCTAACCATCTTACCTTACTTTTTCAATTTGATGTCATATAATAACACTAAATCACCATTGAGGCTTTTTGTCTTTTCCATTCCAGTTGTTGGTTTTACCTACCTATTAGGCAATTTTCATCCAACTTCTCTAAATCTTCAATCCTCTAAGATAATGGGTCATCATCATCCAACCACAAGGTGAGTGCAGTGTGTAATGTTGGTATTATAAAGTTCATAGGGACTATTGCATCAATTCCATATACTAGCTAAAATGGTGTGAAAACTTAGTAGACCATTTATATGTTGTGTGGTATGCCCAGAGTACTACAGGTACTTCAAGGTTCCAATCCTCTCTATTTCCATCACACATATTTATTAAAGTGCTATCCCAATTATCTTATTCAGAACTTCACTTGATCCATTAGCTTGTGGATGACATGAAGAAATTTTGTTATGTGTTATCATAAAGCTTCTCAAGAGTTCCACAATCATCTTATTTATGAAGTGTTTACCTTGATTACTTGTTATTCTTATTGGACAACCAATTCTTGTAATGACATTTTCATAGAGAAACTTTGTAGAAGTTTTGGCTATGTAGTCTCTAGTTGGTTCTGCTTCTGCCCACTTACTCAAATATTCCACTCCTGTTATTATGAATCTTGCTTTTGAATGTTTTGTAAGAGGGTTTATGGGTCCAATGAAATCTATTTCCCATTTCTCAAATGGTATTTGTGCCAAGACTAATTTTAGAGGCATCTCATCTCTTGCGATAGGTTTTCCTACTCTTTGACATATGTCACAATTCTTCACATATTGTTTTGAATCCTTTTGTAAAGTAGGCCACCACAAACCTACTAGTTTTACCCTCTTTGTGGTAGTGTCTGTGTAGCTATGTCCTCCAGAGATTATTTCATGTGCTTCCATCAATATTTCTTGTCTTTCATGTTCATAAGCCACTCTTCTTAAGATATCATGTTTTCCCAAGATGTGTAGTTCTCCTTCAACCAATGTATAAGGCAGTGCCTTCCACATTAATGTTTGTTTGTCATGTGGTGAGATATCTTTTGGAAATTCCCTTTTAGATAGTAATAATTCTATCTCATGCAACTCCTTTGGTACCACATTTAGTCTAAACAAGTGTGTGCTAGGTAGTTCTTCTTGTTGGTCATTAGGTTCTTCCCCTGTTTCTGTTATGGATAGGTAATTAGGGCCTTGGTTTTGTTTCCCTGGTTTAACCATTATCTTGAAATCTAATTCTTCGAACAATAGTAACCATCTGCATATCCATCCTCAAATAACCAGTTAGGTCAGTGTATTTTAAAGGCTCATGGTCTATGAAGAATATGAATGGAGTGGATAATAAATAATTCTTTTCTGCTTTGGATAGTTTTTTTGCTAAAAAGATCTATAAGATGGTCCTTATTTCCCTTTGGTTGTGCCAGTACTGCTCCAATTTCTATTCTTGATGTATCCACATGTACATGAAATGGTATATTCCAATCAAGAAATATTAATATTGGTGCTTCTACTATCTTTTTTTTAATTGTGTCAAAAACATCCTTGCATTCATCATTCCATTCAATGTTCTTCACTATTTTCTTTTTCAATAGTTCCTCCAAAGGTGTTGCAATTACCGCATATCATCTTATAAACTTGCAGTGATACCTTGCATAACCCAAGAAGGTTTTCACTTTTGGTGTAAAATTTGGTGGTGGTAAAGTCATTATCAATGTTACTTTCCATGGATCAACCATTAGACCTTCCTTGTAGATGATATGTCCAGTAGGGTACCAAAATTTACCAAAAACACACTTCTTTAGGTTCAATGATTTCTGCATGCTTCTGCATCTATTTAACATTGTTCTTAATACTTGTACATGGTCTTTTACCAAGCCATACACTGTCCAATCATCAATGTATACTTCTAGGAAATCATGAATAAAGTCCTTGAAAGCATTCACCATTATCCTGCTGAATACTGCAGGTGCATTCTTTAACCCAAAGGGTATCATCGTGTACATGTAAGACCCAAATTTTGATGCAAATGTTGTCTTAGATTGGTCTTCTTTTATTTTGACCTGATGGTACCTAGAGAATCCATCAGTGAAGGAGTATATTACTTTGCTAGCTACTGACTCTAATATTTCTTCAGTAAATGGGGTGGGAAAGGGGTCATGTATGCATGCCTTATTTAGCTCCCTATAGTCTACACATATTCTTATTTCTCCTATTTTCTTATTTTACACAACCATGGGGCTTATCCATTTGGCATCCTCCACAGGCTTGATTATACATGTTGCCATCATTTTGTCTATTTCCAATTTGACCTTCTTCTTCCTATTAGGATTCAACCTATATCCAGTCTTTTCTTTATTGGGTTGACTCCTTCCTTTAATTGGATTTTCATTATTCATGCTTCCTCTTTGATTCCTTTCATATTTGTGGAATAGGTATTCAAATTCAGATAGGATCTCCACAAATTGCACCACTACCCTTTCATCCTAATAATATCCAATTGTTGATAACTTGGGTTCCCCTTCTTTTTGCTACATTTTCCTCTCTTAGTTTTATGGGTTGGTTATAATATTTTTCTTTGGGTTTTGTAGGGAGTTCTAGTTATCTTTCCCCTTCTTGTACTTTTATTTCTAAGTTCTCTATATCTTCATTGTCTCCTTGAGTAGTTTTGTAACATGTATGTTTAGTGGGGTTTTTTCCTTGTTCATCCACTCAATAAATTTCCATATCCCTTCACTCGATGGTTGTGGGGAACTTGTTTGCATTACTTATTCTTCTCTTTCTCCATTGGGTTTGAATATTATTTCCTTTATTTTAAGTAATGCAGTGTGAATATGGTCTTCATCCAAAAAAGCAAATGTGTGATAGATTTCTTCCTTTAATATATCCTAATGTCTAGTTTTTGCCCTTCTTTCCTAGTTGATGTACCAGGTCTGTACTATCAGTGTAAGTGTCTAGTAAATTAATTGTATGTATAGTGTTTCATTGTATTCATTTCGACCCTTCCAAACCCAAATGCAAGTTTTTATGTGTTCTTTTGGATGCATACTTCCATCATATTTACGGATTTCAGCATACTCACCTTCTTCTGTTGTGTATCATATTTGAATTAAGATCTTGAAGACTGGCCAGTGTTGGATGCAATGCTTATGGGTATTCCACCAACTGGTGGTATTGCATATTAGTGTATGTTTTAATGCTTCAACTACTTCTTTCTTGAAAGTTTGTTCCATTTGTGTTAGGTATGCAATTAGATCCCTAATTCCTAAATATTTAGGTAGCTTGATATGTGATACCCCCCTTGAAATGTGATATTTTTGACATGAGTTTTTGTGTGTACCTTCTATGCATAAGTATTGTTCTCCACTTATTTCTTGCAGTGTAATCCTATCATTTGCAGTAAAATGCAATGAATTTAGTTCTGTCATCCTGACCATAAATACTCTCCTAGGTCCCTTGATTTTGTGGGTCTATGTTTTTGTTTCTTCTTGCAACTAGGTATTTAGGACATCCTCAATGTCTATGCTATAATGGTCATATTCAATTTCTAACTCTCCTTCAGAGTTAGGTTCTTCTATGTTGTCATTTCTAGGGAGTTTGAAGATTGAATAGAGGTTTTGGTTATCTTCCTCATTGTAGTCCTCCAAGTTGATTTCTTCTGTGTATGACCCATCATATTTTTATCCTAAAGGTATATGAACAATCTTCTCATTGTTCGCAAATGATATTTCTTCCTTCCTGGAGTCGACAACCCCATTTGCATCTATAAACCATCTTATCCCTAATAATGCATTAAAAGAGACAAAGGTTTTTTAATTGCTACTCAATGTCTATAATTTATTTTACTCCCATAACACTAACTTCTACATTCCTCCATATTCCTAGTTTTTTCATTTCAGATCCATCTACAAGACTGATATTGTATGGTGGTTCTTGTAGTTTAGGCCTTCCCAACTATTTCCACACCCTTTTTAGGATCATGTTCATATCTGCACCTAAATCAAGCATTACATTTTTAATTTTTTGTGATTGATATTAACTATAATCATTATAGGGTTCTTCTTCCATAGCCTCTCAATTCTCCCTATCTTTATAATTTGTGGTGGTGGGATCTTTTCTTTGTTCCAATATTTGTTGAATTGTTTGAGTTTTTCTAAGAGATCATTTTGTTTTTGATTAAGTTTAGTTGGGAAAGAGAGTCCCATTCCCTTACAACCAAAAGTTTATAACCAATAGTCCATGAAACATAATAGTTTACATCCATTAAACCCTAAAAATAACCCAAATGGGCCAGGGGAGACACAGTGAAAACACAACTAGAGAACAACAAACAATAGGTAACAACAAAATACCAAAAATCACCAAAAAATAAATAAACAACCAGATCAGAGACTAGTTTTATTGAAATCCTAGTCCTTTCTCATTTGAATTGTCATCTGCTCCCAAGTAGAAACTCCCATATTATGCTCCTTTCTCTTCTTTTTGGAACCCTGCATATTATCCTGCTGAACCTTTCTTTCATCCATTTGTGCTTGAATATCCATCATATCTGAAGTTGTTTTCTTCATGATTTCATTGGTAAACTGGGTAAGATCTTTCAAACCTTGCTCAAGCTTAACCACCCTTTGCTAATACATCTGCATCATATCAAACATATTAATCCAGCTGTCCTGGCATGTTATGCAATCCATTCTCTTATGATAGACCTTTTCTAGGTCTTCCATTCTTTTGACCAGATTATTAAATTGATAAACATTTACAAAATTAACATTCATATCATTCTTATGAAGATCTTCAAAAGTGCCAACTTCAACCTCAACATCTTCATAATCATTCTCACCATAGGAATTGACCCCAATATCCCCTTCATCAAACTAAAAGGTCATGTTACAATCCTCCATAACCTCATCCTCTTGAGGTTGTGCTAGTTCTTCATTCTTATCCTTATCACCTTCTTCTATGCCCTTCTTTTCTTGAAACTCCTCAATAGGCTCTAACTCTTCACCTTGTTCTTCTACCATCATTAGATTTATATCTTCAGAGATAGTATCAAAGGCTATTTCCTCAATAGAAATCTCACCCTTCTTGTTACCTCTAGTACTATTCTTTGTCTATTTGGGCTTTTGAAGACTAGCTTTAGCTAACCAAGCATATCTTCTACCCATTTTGACAACATGGGAATAGATATCCTTCATTGTCCTATGGGTTTATTTCTTAAAATCTAGCATTAAGATTAACTTTGGCTGAAGTAGATTTGAAGGAGCACCAACCTTACCTTTAGCTTTTAGAGAAAGAAGAATGTTTTTAGGAGAGTCAAGATCCCTTCTAGCCACTGACCTCCTAGATTTAAGGGTCCAAGTGAGAGGAGAAGGTGAGTGAGATCATTTTGGTTAGCTATTTGTGTGAGTTGTTTTAGTATTCTCACTTCTAGTTTAGTAAAGAAAGTATCTAGCTCCTTTTGTTGTTCCTGTTTGATTGTTTTATTAGTTTGTTTTACAATTTGATCATGTTTTGGTTTGTTAGGGAAGGAGTTTTATTCATCTTCCACACTTTATTACTCACTTGTATTATTGTATTTTGTTGCGGTATCAATCCCTTGTCTTGTGACTACCATTGCTTTATTTTCTTTTTTCTATTTTGGCTTTTGTTCATGTGTTTCTACTTGGTAGTCATCTTCTAATGAATTATCAGTAGTGATCTCTCATTCATAGATTTCTACTTTTTGGCATCTCTGTGTGGTTTGTGTTGGGTTTTTAGGCACTCTCCTCATGAGTCTTTCTCCTTTTAAACCTTGAAGTTCATCACTCTTAGAATGTGGTGAGGCTTTGTAATATGTTTAAGCCTTATCATAGTTAAATATGTCATGGTCTGTGCTACCACAGAACCTGTATTGTTTCTTCTTTTCTCCTCAACACTCATTAGTGAAATGACCTGGTTTGCTGCATTTGAAGAATGTTGCATCATCTCTCCTTCTTCTTCCTCTACTATAGCCTCTTCCTCCTCTATAACCATTATATTGGCCTCTTTCTTCATTGTTATAGTTATTCATGTAAGGTGAGGAGTTAGGATTTGTGTTTTGTAAAGAATTTATATTTCGTTGGTTGGCCCAGTTGGGATGTTTATATCCATGATCTTGCATGTACAGGGGTCTTTCTGCTAGCCCTTTCACATATGCCATATTTTCATTATCTATTCTATTTTTGTGGGGTGCAGTACACCAAGGTGCATAATCATCTTCTTCTCTTAATCTAAAGCGTTACGATGGAAAATCTTTTATTTCATAGTCATCCCACTCTCTAAATAATCCACAATAGATTGTGTTATTTCTTTTTGGTATTATTTTTCTATCTACTTTCATTACGATAGATTATCTCTCTCCTTTCATCATTGGACATTCATTCTACAAGCGCCCTTATTTTGTACAATATGAGCACCATGTGTTAGGTCTTTTTTTTATGGTCTCTCTTCTTTTCTTTCCAAAATTTCTTTCTTTAGCTTCAATTGTTTTAGTTCAAGTTTTATCTTCTCCATCTCTAGGTTTTCCTTGTTCTTATCCTATCAGTGCCAAGTTTGTGATTCTATGCAACATGCCATAGTCACTACTTCTGAGTAGGTCTCAAAAACCTTTCCATCTAGAGAAATTCTAATGTTAGGACTATTATCCTCAAATCCTAGCTTTTTCAATTTCTGGGATGACCCCTACGAAACTTGTATGTTTTGTAGCCCACATCCTCTAAGCACATGAATCAAGACATTTCTAGGTTGTCTTGAGCATGGCTTGATCCCTTGAAAAATCTCTTTGATTTGGATCATGGTTCATTTTAAGTATTTTGTCAAGTTTTGTTTTTCCAAGTGTTAGTCATTTTTGGATCTTAGGTGTAATTGCACTAAAAATCTGCGCACTTGCATATTTTGTGTAAATGCAAAAAAAATATTTGCAATTATATGTAGGATGTAATTGCAGAAATTTTTTTCTGCAATTACATCCTAGATTGGCACGCTTGACATTAATGATAGTGTGTTTAAAAGATTTTCAAATTCTTTTTCTACTTTATATTTGTTTTTCATTTTATTTTTCTTCATTTCTTCTTTCTGTGTCGATTCTTCTTGCCACTCCCATGCCCTAGCTTCTCGAGATCATCACGTGCCTATTTCATCTCAAATTTGTGATCATCATTTGTAAATGGGTATGTTAGCATATTTCTTTCCTCTTCCTTTCTTGTTTCCTTATGTGTTTTACTTTCATTATTGCTTGTTTAAACCTAGGATTTGTTAAAGAGATAAGGTTTTCATTTAATGGTTTTGTTTCCTTCATGTTTCACACTGAGTTTTTCATTCTGTGAAACCGTAGGTCATGTTGTCCTTAGCATTTGTATCGTTTGTTTCGTTGATCATTGTTGTTCACAATTTAACCTCTAAAAAACATGATCAAATGATCATGGGTTGTTCAGATATTAAACTCTAAACAACCTTGATTATCTATTTGCCCTTGCCATTTTTTGCACTATCCTACACAGGATGTTGTGCAGGGTTTAATCCCTGCACAACATCCAAGTTCGGGATGTTGTGCAGGGATTAAACCCCACATGACATCCCTAAAATTTACCTTAATAGAATTTCATCAGATGGAATGCAGAGTTTAAACTCTAAATAACATCTGTCTTAAGATATTATGTGGAGTTTAAACCTTGCATTACATCCTGAGTTTCTCTTGACACATTACATCCTTTGCCGCTATTCAAAGAGAAGTGTCTTGCGGAGTTTAAACTTCGCATGACACTTGTTTAATATGTCATGCTGAGTTTAAACTCCGTAAGACATTATTTTCTACCTTCATGTTTGTTTTACCTATGCCAATATGTAGATTAGGTTTTAAACTCTAATCTACATCATTTTAAACCTACCCTTAGATGCACATTGAAGTTTAAACTCTGATGTACATCCTAATATTTCAAAGTTCAACTTTTTGTGCAAATTAGGTTTTAAACTTTGATATGCATATTTTATCCCTTTGCATTGTGAAATGTAGGTTAGAGTTTAAACTCTGACTTGCATCTAAAAAGTGAATTTTTTTCTAACACTAAACAGAAAAATAATACTCAAAGGGGGGATTTTCCCTGATGTTGCAAGTGGATATTTTTGAGTATGGAGGTGCTATTTTTTCCCGCAATTGCATAAAGGTGAATTACATGGAATTTTTCTAACTTTGAGAAAATTTTAAAAAAATCAAACATTTGTAGTTTATTGGTCAGATGTTAGAATCTCCCCCAAAGAAGAAAATGAAGTACAAGTTCCAAGGTGTTGTTCCAACAACTTCTATTGAGTCAAATGTCGATGATATAAAGGACATGGAGATTGGAGATGTGGCCATATCTAAATTCTTGGAGAGGGTGAACCAGCAACCAGTGCCCCCACACATGTAATGCGTATTGAACAACGACATCCACCTAGTCTGTACTTTTCCAGTGTCAACACAAAACTCTAATTTCATCTTGGCTATGGCAAGGAAGTTTGATAAGGATACCTAGAGTATATTGGATGTTGATGGAAAGGTAATCAGTCAATTGGACTCTCATTTCTTTGACATAGTCTTCAGGTATCCTGACATTCAAGACTATGTTGATCTTAACATTGAAGATGCACAGAAGTATTATGACACACATACAGAGAAATGCAAGAGAGTCATTAATACTAGATGGCTCAAAACTCCTCTTCCTACCATTTCAAGATGGCCAAAGAGCATCTTCAGGAGTGAGTTCATTAAAGAAGTAGGTGATCTCATTACCCTTCTCAGTAGGGTAAAAGACCTCCTGACATCAAACACCTTTCAAGAATAGATGTTTCAATACATTTGTGTCATCAAAAAGGGGGATAAGAAAATATGATGGGGTAAGCAAATTAGTAATTCCATATGTGAATAGTTGTCAAAAGTGTCAACAACATTGAGTTTTATATGACTTCATATCTGGTATATGTTGTTACATCAATGAATCACATTCTAGGGCTCACATCAGAGGGAGATAGGAGATTGATTCTTGTATATGATTACTACCCCCAACTCACCCTAAAAGAAAGCATCAAACATTATAGGAGGGTGAATGATGCCTTCTTCTACAATTACATTTGTTTGCTGGAAAAAGACCTTGAGAAGAAGAGGGTGTCAGATGAAGCATGGGAACAGGTGAAGCCGTTTAGATGCATCGTCTTGCAATTTCCTACTTTCACGTACATCAGAGCTGGTTGTTTCAATGGTCAACCATACATGCTTCCCAGGCATCTAGGGGATAGGTTGATCTTGATGGAATTATGCAAGCAAGTAATGGATGTGTACATTAAGCAAGCTAGATCTCATAGAGGTGGCTTCAAGTTCCAGTTCTGAATTGGTAGGTATTCTATTTCTACTACTCCAAAAGCCAAATCCATGGAGACCGAGATGCAATTGATTACTTTGAAAAGATACAAGAGAAGGTGAGACTTTGACTATTGAGGTATGAAGAACAAACTCAAAGGTAACTACACACATGTGCACATGGTTGAAGATGTCTAGGCAGAATGCAAAATAGATGAAGATGTAAGAAGAATGAAATATAGCCAACTCTCTCTAGACCAAGTAAGAAACTTCCAACTTGCTAATGTACCAAAAGCTATGAAAGATGAGGGAGATATAGTAGAGGCTGTGTATATGGGAAACAAGATTATCAACACCCCTCTACCTGCAATCCAGTGGTCTCAAAAAGAGATGACTTCAGTTAAGGAGAGATTGCAACAAATTCTTGCTAACACAAATGTTTGGCTGCAAAAGAAAGGTATAAAGTTGAAACCTTTCAAAATAGGTTTAGAGGAGGAGTAAACAGAAGGACCTATAGGGAAGAGAGAGGAGCTAAGAACAAAGTATAAAGAGGATACTCCTTCTAGTGATAAGAGACTAAAGTTTGTTTTCAGAACAAGAGATAAGGGGAAGAGAAAGGAAAAGGAAGGAACATCTGCGCAACTAAATGTCCTACAAGAGGGGACAACTGAAGAGGAGTCACAAGAACAACAAGACAATCCACAAGTTGAATCCACTTAGGTGACACCTTGTCATTCCTCTCCTTCAGTTTCAAATGTTCAAACTCCTAGGGCTCCCATGTCATCAAGTGCACAACACTTGCCACTTGTTCTCGATAATCCTCAATCACCTAGTGTATCAATTTATTCCATTTCTTCAATTCCTTTGACACCTAGTAATGATATTTTGTTCAACCAACCTCTTGATAAGGTTGATAATATTTTTGGACATCTTTCATCTATGCCAAGCTTGTTTGATGTTCCCATATCAATGATTGATCCAATAACACAGTCTAATTTTGAGAAGTTTTTGGCCTCTACCTCTTCCCAAGTGAATTTTGATGTCAATCCTACTATCATACAAACACAAACTCTACCAATTGTCACTCATACTCCACTTGTGTCTGTGTCAGTACAAGATCATCCTGTTCCTCCTGTGTCACAAGAGTCTATCATTCCATCTTTGTCTACCCAAACCATGACTACAGAGATAAGAGGTGATACCTTTGTCCTCCCACCATGGCTTATGTCACAAAAGTCTAAAAGAAAGAAGCAAGCTATATCACCTGAGGACTTTGATTTTGGTCAGTATCAATAAATATGCTGAGGTAGTTGTGCCTCAATCTGAAATGAGCATCACAGAGGTTCAGGATGAAGACTACACAATAACAAGAGTCGAGTTCAGCAAGTAGACATAAAAGAGTGCAAAGGAAGATTTGTTGGCACAATTGTCTACATTGCTAGACATGTATGATTGAGATAAGGTTAATCAAAGACCAACTCAATGTGTAGGTAGATCAGTTGAGGTCATTGCTTCTAAAGATAACTTAGTCTTCAAAATAGGTTGAACCTATTAAGACTAGTACAAATAATGAAACTTTCCAGAAGGTTGAAAAAATTGTTGCTAAGGGGCAGGCAGTTGATGCATGGATTGACAGAATACTTTCCCAAGGTTCGTAACTTATAAAGTCATCCATTGAACTTTATAATGACTTGGGTAAAGTGGGAAAAGAAATCAGCCAAACACTTGAGATCCTTTCTCAAGATATGTAGCTAGTTGAACAAGACTTAGATTCATGGAATAAGCTACAGGAATTCAAGATTGAAGTATTGGTTGAGCATGGGGTAATCCTCAACAGGAAAAAATATGTGGATTACAGAGAGGCCATGATTCACAAGAAAGATATTATTGATGGCTTGATTCAAAATTTGAAGAAAGATCTAGAGAGAGGAGAAAACAAGGCTCTAAATATTTCTGATGAGCTAGATGAGCTTCCATGCTACATGGTAGATGACAACCAACAAACTCTCCTAGAAGATGTAGTTATTCAAGAATTCACCAATCTGATACAAATAGAGGTGGAAACATAAGTCTTCACATTGGCTTCACTTGATAGGTTGGTAGAATTTTAGACAACTTTGAATAGACTACAAAATATATTGAATAAGCACAAGAGAATGCCTAACACCCTCACAGATTCCATCACCTTACCATCTCCAAATGTACATCGAGGCCTAACAGTAATGAAGTATAGGCTACCATGAAAAGATATGAAGAATTTCTGGAGAAGGACCAAGATGATGAAGAAGTGCCTGAAGACACTTAGTCATTTTTCCATGCTTTAGTTATGCTTTTTATAAATTGTAGATGAAAAACTCCATATCATTTTGTAAAATTAGATTGCACGAAGTTGTGAGATAGAGTCACAAGTCAATTAGGACTCTAATTTTGAATAAGTCAATTTAGTTGTAATTTACCTATTTTTCTCTTAGCCTCTCCCTATAGATAAAGAGGGGCTCTTATGTAAATATCCATCTTTTAGTTATTGATGTGAATCTCTGTCAAATTGAAGAGCATTTTGAAACTTTGTGTTCAAGTTGTAAATCATATTTTATCAATAATAAGAAAATCAAGTGGACGTTTCAATCTTTGTCTTGAAGTAAACTTGTGGTACATTAGAGATGTTCTTATGTCTTTTCCCTCATAGTTTCTTATGCATTTGATCAAATTGTAGTGTGAGTTTGGATAATCTAAGAAATGTTCTAAAGTTGATTTTGGATACTTTGTGCTACACCATTATCTTTGGGTTTATGTTTTATGTTCGCAAGTGGAAGATTTTAGAAGACTTTGATTTGCTAGCTATCTTATGTGTTTGTTAATCTCATTATAGCATATAGTGGAGACTTTGGGTTGCACCTTATTGATTCAAGAGCATCCCTGGTTCAAGAGCAATCTTGCATCAACCAAAAACATTTGCATTTCAGTTTGTTTTCTTTCATTTTCTAGTTCAGTACAGTCAGTTCAGTCAGTAGCAGTTTAGTATTTTGGTCCACATTCTACTGCAGTTTCATTTCAGACCTTACAGAGCTAGACTTAGTATCTAGAGACATTCATGCACATCATATCCAAATTTTAGATCATTTGGATCAGGTACAGAAAATATATCACTATCAGAAGATCGACTATTTTCTCATAATAGAGCATCCTGATAGTCTCAAACAATCAGCTAAAGGAGAAGACCCGCGCAACATTTCATGACTTGAAAAACTAAATGACACATTATTCAATGTTTTTTGGATTATGGCTGACCTTCCCTAAGATCTGCATGCCATTCCATTCATTTATGGAGGAATTCTATATGATTAGGTCTAATCTATCTGTGTACACATGTTACATCTCTTTCATTGGAGTTTGTAGCAATCCTTGGCCGATGCGGAGGAATCTTATGTTTCGGAGATGATATATTAACATGTAATAGATGTCTAGGAAAGTAGTCAGTCATAGTGAATCACATAGAGATAGTTTGAATTCTTTGTGAAGGCGCTTCAAAGCTATATCTTGTGCATATTCTGTAATTGAGGAATCAGACCTATGAGCTCTAATTGTAAGCCTGCATGTTACCGGCTAGTTTATATTTTGAATTGATGATATATTGAATGATTAAATTTACATTTTCTTTCTATATTTGAGTTGTTTCCATTATGTTTACTCTTGTTGTATAGTCTAGACTGTTCACTTTGTGGACCCTCCTAACCGTGACTGCACCAAGTGGTATCAGAGCAAGTTTGAATCTTTTGGGAGTGAATTGAGCAAAGTTGGTGAAAGAATTTTGTAAAATCTTGCTGTGAATAGATCACTGAAACTGAGGTAGACTACTTGTGTTGTCAACTGATTGCTGATTGTGAGGCAGTTGTCACCTTGTAGCCTGATTACCGAACTTGAGACAGTTACACTTGATCCGAGGAAGAGATGATGTTGAGGAGAATACCTATTATTGGTAATATGGTTGGAAGAATGGATGAGATGATGGAGATGATGAAAACAATGTGAGTTCACCTAGATGTTGTTGAAGAAGATTGAAGAAGAGGACTAACACCTCAACCTAATGTTGAAAGTGATGATGATGAAGAATTTTAATCCGTTGATCAAAATGAATTAACCCTAGGAGAAGAAGAAGAAGAATCAGATCAATTCAAGATGTTGCGAGCTATTTCAAAGATTGGGAAAAGACCTAGAGTTGATGTACTAAACTATACTGGCAATTTGAATCCTGAGGAGCTGATTGATTGGAAAAATGACCTAGAAGAATACTTTGAGTATGAATAAATTAAAGGTTTGGAGAAAGTGAAATTTTCAAAGACAAAGTTGAAAGGACATGCTACTATATGGTGGAAAAAAGTTGAGTTGGATAGAAATAGAAGAGGAAAAGAAAAGATTACAAAATGGGATAGGATGGTGAGAAAATCAAAGAATCATCTTATACCTGTTGACTATGAGTTGGAACTATTGAAGAGATTGCAAAACCTGAGACAAAAGGAGAAATTTGTGAAGGAATATATTGAAGAATTTCATGAGATAATCATAAGAATAGGACATAGTGAAGCAAGAAAGGAGAAAGTGGCTAGATATATCATTGGATTGAGATTGAATATTCAAGAAGAACTAAGTTTGGTAAGGATGACATCTCTAGAAGAAGCATAACAGTTTTCCCAGAAGGTTGAAGTAAAGTTGAACAAGAGGCATGATCAGAGATAGAGAAGTAGAGGAGGTAAATTTTAGAGAGGTAGAATATTTTCTAAAGGAGATAGATTATATGTGGAGCAAAATAGACAAGAGAACACATTTAAGAAAGAGGACAGAGATAACAATGCATACCAGAGAGATGATAGAACTTTCTACCACAAAGGAAACCCTAATCCATACCAGAGTGAAGGATAGAGAAGAGAAGGAAGAGGACCTGATAGGAGAACATTCAGAGGAACCTGTTTTAAGTGTGGAGGTGAAGGACATAGAGAATTTGAATGTAATCAAAGGAGAACAAGCAAGAAGATAGAGAATAGTGGAAGAGCAGCCTATGTGGAAGAAGAACCTATTGGATCACCTAGTTCAGTTGGTAAACCTGAGAAAGGAGAATCACTTGTCATGAGGAGAGCACTATTTCAAGAAGAGATAAATGAGGAACCACCGTAGAGGAAAAGTTTGTTCAGAACTAGATGCAAATCACGAGGTAAATGTTGTAAAGTTGTAATTGATAGTGGTAGTTCAGATAACTTATTTTTAGAGGAGATGGTGACTAAGTTGAAGTTGGAAAGGTTGAAACACCCTAAACCATATCAGATAGCATGGATTCATGATGATCATAAGGTACTAGTGAGTGAACAATGTTTGGTGAAATTTCATATTAGATCTTATCATTATGAAGTATTGTGTGATATTATGCCTATGGATGTATGTCATATTTTTTTGGGTAGACTATGACAGTATGATAGGAAAGCTATACATGATGGGAGAAAGAATACATATACTATAACATCAAATGGAAGAGAATTACTTTGATTCCTTTGGAAGATGATCCTAAGAATGAAGTGTGTGGAAATGATAGAATCTATTTAGTTGACGGAAGAAAATTTTTGGATGGTTTGAGACATGAGAACATGTGTTATTCTTTGATTCCTAAGAAACCTGAAAACCTGAAGACAAAGACTGAAGAATCACAACCAGAGGAGATAAGTGAGTTGCTGACAGAGTATGAAGACATCATATCAGATAATGTACCTGAAGAATTGTCACCAATTAGGAGTATCAGTCATCACATGGATCTTATACCTGTAGCTAGTTTTCCTAACAAAGCAGCACACAGAATGACACCGACAGAGAATTAAGAATTGAATAGACAGATACATGAGTTGTTGAGGAAAGGTTTGATTAGAGAAAGTTTGAGTCCTTGTGTTGTATCTATAGTGTTAGCATCAAAAAAGGATGGAGAATGGAGAATGTGTATAGACTCTAGAGCAATAAACAAGATCATAGTTAAGTATAGATTCCCTTTGCCTAGGATGGATGATATTATGGATTGTTTGAGTGGACCAAAATATTTTACAAAGATAGACTTGAAGAGTGGATACCATCAGCTCAGAATTAGAGAAGGAGATGAATGGAAGATTGCTTTTAAGATAAATGAAGGATTGTATGAATGGTTAGTGATGCCTTTTAGATTGACAAATGCATTGAGTACTTTCATGAGGTTGATGAATGAAGTTTTGAAGAAACTCTTGGGTATGTTTGTTATTGTATATTTGGATGATATTCTAATTTTCAGTAAGACAAAGGAAGAACATTTGTGGCACCTAAGACAAGTATTGCAGAGACTGAGGGAAGAGAAATTATTGATAAACATCAAGAAGTTTAGTTTCATTGAGGAAGAATTGGTATATTTGGGATTTGTGATTTCTACGAAAGGATTGAAGATGGACCCTAAGAAAGTTGGAGAAATTGTTGAATGGACTACACTTGAGAGTGTTGGATAAGTCAGGTCATTTCATGGATTAGCTAGTTTCTACCAGAAGTTCATCAGAAATTTCAGTTCAGTATGTAACCCTATGCTAGAGATAATGGTGATAGAAAAGACTTTCAATGGACATCAGAAGTAGATAAAAGTTTTGAGTTGTTGAATCATAAAGTGACAGAGCAACCTATATTGGTATTACCAGATTTCAATAAGGTATTTCAAGTAGACTATGATGCAAGTGGAAATGCAATAGGAGTAGTGTTAAGTCAAGAAGGTAGGCCTGTAGCATATTTCAGTGAGAAGTTGAATGATGCAAGGAGAAGTTATTTAGTTTATGATCAGGAGTTCTATGCCATAATCCAAGCCTTGAAGAAGTGGAGACATTAATTCTTATTACCTAAGGAGTTTGTGTTGTATACATATCATCAAGCTTTGCATTATTTGAATAGTCAAGGAAAGTTGAATAAGAGACATATGAGATGGGTAGAGTTCATAAAAAGTTACACTTTTGTATTGAAGCATAGGAGTGGGAAATCAAACAAAGTTGTAGATGCATTGAGTAGGAGAAGAAACTTATTGATAGAGATGAGAGTTGAAGTCTTGGGATTTGAAGAATTGAAGAACATGTATGAGGAAGATCTTGATTTTGTAGAACCTTGGAAAGCATGTAAGGAACCTGTTGTAATAGGTAGAAGTAAGTGGTTGGATTATTTTATTTAGGAAGATATGTTGTTCAAAGGAAACTAGTTATATATACCTAGGAGTTCAATGCAAGATAATTTGATTAAAGAGAAGCACAATGGTGGATTGGCAGGAAATTTTGGCATTGATAAGATAGTTGCTTTGGTAAGTGAGAATTACTTTTGGCCTCAGATACATAAGGATGTTAGGAAATTTATGCAAAGTTGTAGAGTTTGTCAAGTTACAAAAGGGAGTAGTCAGAATACTAGTTTGTAAAAATCTTTGACAGTATCGGAGAGACCTTGGGAAGACATAAGTATGGATTTCATAATGGGATTGCCGAAGACATAGAGAGGACATGATTCAATATTTGTAGTGGTGGACAGATTTTCAAAGATGGCACATTTCATACCTTGTAAGAAGACAACTAATGCAGTTCATGTAGCTAACCTATTTTTCAAGGAGATTTTGAGATTGCATGAATTACCTAAGAGCATAATTTTAGATAGAGATACAAGATTTCTTGGATACTTTTGAAAGACACTCTGGAAGATGATGAAGACAGATTTGAAGTTTAGTTCAGCATTTCATCCACAGACTGATGGACATACAAAGGTAGTAAATAGGAGTTTACAAAACTTGTTGAGATGTTTGGTTGGAGAAAAGGCAGGAAATTGGGATTTGATTCTATCACAAGTAGAGTTTGCATATAATAATTCAGTGAATAGGAGTACCCAAAGAAAACCATTTGAGATTGTGATAGGAACTAACCCTAGAGAAGTAGCAGAGTTGAGAGATATCAATATGAAAGAAAAGAGGAGTGCAAAAGAAGAAGAATTTGTAGGACACATGGAGATAGTGCATAATAAAGTAAAGAAACATTTGAAGGAGATGAACAGTAAGTATAAAGAACAAGAAGATGAGAAAAGGAGACAAAGAATTTGGAGTTGGAGATGAAGTGATGATGTATTTCAAAAAAGAAATATTTCTAGTTGGGACATATAACAAGTTGAAGATGAAGAAGTTTGGACCATGTAGGATACTCAAAAAATTTGATTCAGGAAATGCATATGAAGTGGAGTTACTGGAAACATTGGGTATATCACCTATTTTCAACATTACAGACCTATATCAGTATCATGAAGCAGAATTTAGTGACATCATTGAAGAAGACTTGAAGAAGCAGTTACCATAGCAAGCACCAGAGTAGATTGAAGACATCTTGGATAGCATAATTGGATGCAACACCAGAGGAAAGAAATACAAAGAATATCTTGTGAAGTGGAAATGCCAACTGGAAGAAGACTCATTTTGGATTTCTCAGGCTGAGGTAGACCGTCTTGGTTTTCCTCTAGCCCCAACAAAGTGAGGGACTCACTTTTTCAACAACCCTAGATGTCTGCTGCAGGAGCATCCCTGGTTCAAGAGCAATCTTTCATAAACCAAAAACATTTGCATTTCAATTTATTTTCTTTCATTTTCCAGTTTAGTACAGTTAGTTCAGTCAATAGCAGTTTTGGTATTTTGGTTTGCATTCTACTGCAGTTTCATTTTAGACTTGTAGAGCTAGACTTAGCATCTAGACACATTCATGCACATCATATCCAAAATTTAGATCATTTGGATCAGGTACCGAAAATATATCGCTATCAAAAGATCGACTATTTTCTCAAAACAAAGCATCCTGACAGTCTCAGACAATCAATTAAAGGAGAAGACCTGTGGAGCATTTCATGACTTGTGGAACTAAATGTCACATAATTCAATGTTGTTTGGATCGTCTCTAACCTTTCCTGAGATCTGCATGCCATTCCATTCATTTGCAAAGGAATTCTATATGATTAGGTCTGACCTATCTGTGTACACACGCTACATCTCTTTCATTGAGTTTGTAGCAATCCTTGGCTGAAGTGAATGAATCTTATGTTCCGGAGATGATATATAAACATGTAATAGATGCTATAAAGTACATAAAAATTTCACAATAATATTACTGAAGTAAAATTCACATTAACATCAAGTGAGTAAGTAAAGTAAAGTAGATTAACTACAACATCATTATGAAGAAGAGATAACAAAAATATCTAATCTTAATGCAATTTTTCCATTCATAAGTTTGATGTCCAATAATGTTTCAATACATCTATCTAAAGTCAATTATAGAGTATATCAATTCAATAATATTACAAGTTTCAAATAATGACATGACACCTTACAATTCATTTGAATCAATAAAGAGTGCAATGTGATCGATATCATGTGAATCCAACAAATAGTCCTCAACCGCCATCAACCAAAGTTGGCCATCTGCTACGTCAAAGGACAAGAACATGGTTCAGGCACTTTTTCCACCCAACCATGCAGCTTGCACTTCCCTAATATCCTTCAAACTAAAGGATTCTCAACCTTGCTCGAAGGGCCTAGCAACATGTAAACAAGTGCAGGGTGGAATTTGGTGTGTACCTATCAATCTACATGCATTTCTAATGTGAATGCAACATCTCATCAATAAGATACGGTAGGGAAAATATAAATATATAAATACTAGGCTATCAACCATCTATTTCAATGGTACATAATTCTATTTCAACTTCATAATGCTTTGGCCAAAGCATTTAACTGTTTTAACAGTGTGTAGGTTTTTAAAAAGAAAACCTACTTCCCTATTTTCCCATACTTGACACCTATCCTGGAAGGAAACTTTCTAAGTAAAGTAACACAGAGAAACTCATGCCATTCACCTCATAGCATATTACATGGACATATGTAAACTTTCTTCTAACACTTTTCTATAGTAAAATAACTCATTAAAAGCATATATTAATATTAAGAAGAAATTTTGTTTAGATGATACAACCTCGGTTGAAAATTCAAAAAGTTTTTATTTGTGTGAGATAATACCTCATTTCACATCAATAGAAATAATAGAAAACCAATTTTCCTCTCATAAGTGTTGTCACAAGGTGTTACATGAATTACATTAATCTAGAAGGAGGTTCTTTTTAAGATTTTTAATGTATCATCTAATGTGGCTAAGTTAAAGATGCTTTTACATATATTTTTAATAACTATTAAAGATATAGATATACATATATACACTAATTGACATACAACTTAAGGACTTATGTGATCTTGAGCTTACGTATTAGTGTAAGGCTTAATATAGAAAGACACGTAGCTAAAGAAAGACAAAATCGTGGGAGGATTTAGATAGATAAATATAATAAAACAAAAGAAAGTGATATTGGCTTAATCCTATTAAGTTAAAGTCTAGTCTAATTTTATTGACCGGGGTCATTATATTTCTCAAAAGAGGGTCGTTTACAATTATGTAGGTCTTGGATCAAGTAGATAGGACGCTGGCCATTTATACAGGTTGTTATTTGCTTTGCTGGCCATAGTATCTTTAGAGGGGTCAACGGAATAGAAAGACAATTTGATAATCACATGGCATCAGTTATAATACCAGGAGGAGGATTTTGATCTTAATGCATTTTTTAGTCATAGCTTCGGGTCGTTAAAGTAAAGGTAAAGCTTTCTTTTTTGCATTTACGAATATGAAAGTCACTGAGAGCATCTGTAAGGAGGATGCTAATTAAACTTGGCATAGGCTGATCCTCACATAGAGAAATTCTTGTTGGAATTGGTCTGGACAACTGAGAGGGTGGGTGAATCAGTTGTCCCTAAATTTTGACCTTTTCTACACTTTTAATCTTCTTTCTTAATTTACAATAAAATTAATGATGTAAACATTTAAGCATGAATCAACACATGAGCAGAAACAACATGAACATGCAACACTAGAATTTTTGACATGGAAAACCTAGTTAAGGGAAAAACCACAGTGGGGGTTAACCCACATAAATGCATACCATGTTAAAAGTACTTAAGAAAATAGAAGGCACATGCCTTCGGGCGCACTGCCCAGAGCTCACTACTCAAAAGGAGGCTCATTGCCTATAAGAAATTATGATTTACACAGAGATAATGAACCGAGAGATAGCATCTACATTCATGCTTGATTCAGTCCCTTTGAAGGCTCTCAAAACTTCTACTTCTATCTTCACTAACTCTTCACTCTATACTCCTTTCGCTCATCTTCTTTTCTGCTATGCTTTAGATCCTCTCTTCGGATTTAATTCATTTCATACAAGGATGATTTTCAACAACTCTTCAACAAGTATTTATACACTTCATCAACCTTGGAATGATCAACAAGGTCAGCTAAACTTAACACAGATCATTACACTGTCGGCCAAACACAACTGAGACTTGAATCTTCCTCTACACATATTCCATGCTTCATAAAATGCTCTTAGATCATCTGCAACACGCTAGGAATATTTTATTGGCCAGGAACTGGGAAGAACAACAACCTTAAAGAAGAAATATTCAACAACAAGCTCAAACTTCAATGCAGACCTTCAACATAGTAGCCACACAATCTAGAGACCTCCACAAGCACATTGAATTCACCAAGATCATCCACTCTATACCAAATTACTAGAATCATTTGTATCTTCCTTCGGAACCTCAAGAACAATGTCTTCCATGACTGTCAAACTAGAAAGATAGCTTGCAGACCTCCAAACCATGAACCACTAGAGTTGATGATACACACTGACTTCCCAAACATGCCTTTAGATTCATAGATCATCATTTTATGCTACTGGAGCAATCTAGACCACTTCCCTATCACTCTATCTCTCCTAAGTATTGCAGGAACTGGTTCTACTCAGATGGCCATAACTTCCTCAGATCTTCATACGGACTTCTCAATTCTTAAATGGAGCAACCTCTAACAATCCTCTACATAGCCATATGGTCCGTGAACATTGAGTCTTCATTAATTTTCTCAATACCCTCAACATTCCAGTCTCCTGAATAGGCAACAACATAAGGCACAATTGACACTAATGACAACAAGAATATGTTGACATCAATGACAACACCACTTAGGCACATATTTGCAGCAATCTCCCCCTTTGTCATTGATGGCAACATATGATGTGAAAAACTGATTCAACCATCACGACAAGAACTTCTCCCCCTGACTTCTGCAACCACTTTCTTCATTGATCCCCCTGTCATCAACAATTAGTTTTTCACATGTCTTCTCTCCCCCTTTGACATCAATGGCAAAGGACACATATTTGCAATCTTTACTCCCCCTTTTTATTTCAGACTAATCTCCAAAATTTGCATATTGACTACTCTTTAGAGTAGTATCTTCTCAACATCAATCCAGATCTTAAGATATGACTGAGAATTCCATCAGACTGATGCACATAAGTGCATTCTAGTTCTAATCAAGAAGGGTAATAATGCCTAACTTCTCTCTGAGATACTCAAAAGTATCCTTGGGAAGAGGCTTAGTGAAGATATCTGCAATCTGATCTTTGGAAGACATAAACTCCAACTTGACCTCATTCTCATTTATATTCTCTCTCAAGAAATGAAACTTGATAGATATATGTTTTTTCTTTGAATGCAACACTGGATTCTTTGAGATGCTTATTGCACTAGAATTATGACAAAAGATTGTGACTATCTCCTCAAACACAATTCTGATGTCCTTCAACATTTGCTTCATCCACAGAACCTGAGTACAATTATTTGCTGCTGCTATATACTCTCCCTCTGCAGTAGACAGAGATATTGCCTCTTGCTTTTTTCTCATCCAAGAGACCAATCTTCTTCCCAAGAAGAATGCACCACCAATAGTACTTTTTCTGTCATCTAAATTTCCTACCAAATTAGCATCTATATATGCATGAAGAGTAAATTCATTATCCTTTGGATACCACAATCCATGATCAATTGTCCCCTTGAGATATCTAAAAATTGTTTTGACTACCACAACATGGGATTATTTTGGATCAACTTGAAATCTAGAAACAAGTCCAACTGCATTCATGATGTTAGGTGTGGTCTGAGTTAGATAGAGCAATCCTCCAATCATTGATCTATACCTTTTCTAATTTTCCTTGGGGGAGTCATCATCTTTACTTGCATCCGGTTACCATAGGTGTACCTACTGGCTTTGATTCTTCCATTCCAAACTTCTTCAATAATTCTTTCACATACTTGCACTGAGATATGAAGATACCTTTATTTGACTGAACAATTTGCAGACCTAGAAAGAAATTCATCTCTCCAAACATTGACATCTCAAATTCACTTTTCATCTGATCAGCAAATGTTTTGCACATACATTCATTTCCACCAAAAATGATATCATCAACAAAGACCTCAACAATTAGAATGTCCTCATGATTAATCTTGAAGTACAGATTGCTATCAACAATGCCTTTGCTAAATCCTAGCTTATGTAAATGCTTATCCAATCTAGCATACCAGGTTCTTGGAGCTTGCTTGAGTCCATACAAGGCTTTTCTCAATCTACAAACCAAATCTCCCTGATCAATCAACTGAAATCCTTCCGATTGCTTAATGTAGACTTCTTCCTCCAAATCTCCATTTAGGAATGCTGATTTGACATCTATCTGATATACTTTAAAATCTCTGAAGGCAATAAATGCAAGAAACAATCTAACTACCTCTATCCTTGCCACCGGAGCAAAAGTTTCTTCAAAATCAATTCCTTCAACTTGAGAGTAGCCTTTACATACCAACCTTGCCTTGTTTCTTACAACCTCACCATCTTCATTTAGCTTATTCCGGAAGACCCATTTGGTTCTAATCACATTTTTGTCCTCAAGTATAGGAACAATATCCCAAGTGTGATTCTTTTCTATTTGCATCAATTCTTCTTCCATTTCTTTAACCCAGTTTTCATCTTTACAGGCTTCACTCACTAATTTAGGTTCAATCTTTGAAATAAAAGAAATCTCTTCTTGATCTTCAACAACTCTTCTCCTAGTTCAAATACCTTTATTTCTATCTCCTATGATTTGATCTTCAGGATGATTCATTCTTACATACCTGGGGGTTTTGGGAATTGTTTGAACTTCTATTTCTTGAACTTGTTCCTCACTATCTGCACTAACCTCTTGGGTTATTGGAGTTACCAGATCAATCTAGATCTGAGTTTGAATTTGAACTTGCCTTCCTTGACTTTGACTTTTTTCTTGATCATCTGAATCATATCCGTAGTACCTGGAAAGTCCTTCTTTGCTTTCATCAACTTTAACATTAGCACTTTCAACAATCTTATTCAACCTCTTGTTGAAGCACTAGTAAGCCTTACTTTGAGTAGAGTATCCCAAAAATATTCCTTCATCACTTCTAGTATCAAACTTGCCTAAGTCCTCATCTCTCTTGATATAGCATTTAATACCAAAACTATGAAATATCTCACAGTAGGAGGATGACCAAACCATAGTTCATAAGGAGTCTTACCAAAATTTCCTTTGATCTGCATTTGGTTAAGAGTGTAGACAACAGTACTCATGGCTTCTCTCTAATAAACTTGAGGAACATTTGTTCCCATCATCATGGTCCTGACAGCTTCTTGAATGGTCTGGTTCTTCCTTTCACAACTCCATTTTGCTGAGGAGTCCTAGCAGATAATTGTCTTTTTATTCCATTCTTTTCACAGAAAGCATGAAACTCACTGGAAGTAAATTCTCCACCTCTATCAAATCTTAGACACTTCAGTTTCCCATCAATCTCATTTTCAACCATTATCTTGAACACTTTAAACTTATCAAGAGCTTTTGATTTTTTCTTTAGAAAAGTTACCCACATCATCTGGGAGTAATCATCAATAAGAAACATGAAATATATGTCTCCTTGCACACTCCTAGTTCTAGCAGGACCATAGAGATCAATATGTAGAGGTTCCAATCACCCATTAGAAGCTTTTTTTTTTCTTTTGTATGAAATTTTGTTCTGTTTACCCAATTGACAAATGTTCTCTACATATGCTATCAAGTTTCACAAGTCTTGGAAGATCTCTTACAGCCTGAGTGGAACTTATTTTGATAATGTTATCAAAATTCACATGACACATCCTCCTATGCCATAACCAACTTTGATATGTTTGAGAAATCAAATAAATTTTTCCAGAACTGCTCAAATGAAAGATGTTACCTCTAGTTTGAGTACCGGATGCAATTTCAGTTTCAGAGCTCTCCAAGATTCTGCATTTTCCATCCTTGAATCGAAGATCATAACCCTTTTTAACCAACCGTCCAACATTGAGAAGATTATGTTTCAGTCCTTCCACATATAGAAAATCATTGGTGCAATTCTTACCATCAAAAGAGATGGATCCTTTGCCACAAATTCTACCAGTTGAGTTGTCTCCAAATTTCACAAGCCCACCTTCATATTTTTCAAAATTCACAAACTTACTCTTGTCACTAATCATATGATGAGAACATCCACTATCAATCACCCATTCATCCTTTTCAACAACTTGAGAAGCCAAGGCACTTTCCACATTTGCATAGCTAGCAAATTCAGTAGATATTGGATCTTCTTTTTTAATAACAATGAACACCCAATTGCCTTCTCCATGATTAGATTCATCATCTGTGACTCCTTCTCTAGCTTCTTGGACACAGTAGAAATTCTTCTAAATTTTGTATCTATTAGGGTTTGGTTTTGAAAACCTCTCCAGACACCTTGAGGCAAAATGATCAATCTTATTACAAGCAAAACATTTTAATGGCAACTTTCCTTCATACTTATCGGATCCTCTTGGCATTCTTTTGGCAATAAGAGCTTCAAGATCTATAGTCTCAATTTCATCATCTTCAAGACCCTTCCTTGTCATAAAAAAACTATTTGATCTTCCTGAAGAACTTTCTCCTAGATCATATCTTTGCTTTCCATATACACTGGCCTTGAATGCAGATTTAGACTTAGGGAGAGAGTCACCAAACTCACTCATTTCAAATGCTGAGAGCTTGCCAACTAATTGATCCCTTGTGACAGTTATTACTATCCTGATTTCTTCAATGGATGCAACTTTATGCTTGTATGCTGTAGGTAAGGATTTGAGCACTTTGGCAACAATTTCTAATTCTTCTAATACTCCACCTACATTTTTGATACCGGTCACAAGTTCATTTACTTTTTGCATATAGGAAGTAATGTTTTCATCTTCACTCATTACCAATCTTTCATATTTACCCTTCAGGCTTTGTAGCTTGGCACATTTGACATATTTGTCACCTTCATATAGATTTTCCAACTTACTCCAAATTTCATGAGCAGTTTTAAAATCAAGGACATTTGCCAATTTGGTATCAGACAGTGCACTCAATAATGCTTATTTGGCTCGAATGTTGTGTTCAACATCTCTGAGTTCATCTATAGTTGAAGGTCAATTCTTTAGAATCTTATACACATTCATGGTTATTAACCGAAAGGTATCACCCATACATTCCAGATGACACTGCATGTGTACCTTCCAGAGGGAGTAATTTGTTCCATCAAATCTCAGACTCTCCTTGTTGTAAGATGACATCTTTGATCTCCTCAAGTGGTCAAGCTTCTTTTAGAGGAACTTGGCTCTGATACCAATTGTTGGAATTGGTTTGGACAACTGAGAGGGGGGTTGAATCAATTGTCCCTAAATTTTGACCTTTTCTGCACTTTTAATCTTCTTTCTTAATTTACAAACGAATTAATGATGTAAACATTTAAGCATGAATCAACACGTGAGTAGAAACAACATGAACATGCAACACTAGAATTTTTGACGTGGAAAACCCAATTAAGGGAAAAACCACGGTGGGGGTTAACCCACAAAAATGCATACCCTGTTAAAAGTACTTAAAGAAAATAGAAGGCACATGCCTTCGGGTGCACTGCGCAGAGCTCACTACTCAAAAGGAGGCTCACTACCTATAAGAAATTATGATTTACACAGAGATTATGAAATGAGAGATAGCATCTACACTCATGCCTAATTCAGTACCTTTGAAAGCTCTCAAAACTTCTACTTCTATCTTCAAATTCTTCTTCACTGACTCTTCACTCTATACTCCTTTCACTCCTCTTCTTTTATGCTCTGCTTTAGATCCTTTCTTCAGATTTAATTCATTTCGTACAAGGATGATTTTCAACAACTCTTCAACAAGTATTTATACACTTCATCAACCTTGGAATGATCAACAAGGTCGGCTAAACTTAACGTGGATCATTACACTGTCGGCCAAACACAACTGAGACTTGAATCTTCCTCTACACATACACCATGCTTCATAAAATGTTCTTAGATCATCCGCAACATGCTAGGAACATCCAATCAGCCAGGAACTGGGAAGAACAACAACCTCAAAGAAGAAATCTTCAACAACAAGCTCAAACTTAAATGCGGACCTTCAACATAGTAGCCACATGATCCAGAGACCTCCACAAGCACATTGAATTCACCAATATCATCCACTCTATACCAATTTACCAGAATCATTTGTATCTTCCTCTGAAACCTCAAGAATAATGTCTGCCATGACTGTCAAACTAGAAAGATAGCTTGCGGACCTCCAAACCATGAACTACTGGAGTTGATGATACACACTAACTTCCCAAACATGCCTCTAGATCCACAGATCATCATTTTATGCTACCGAAGCAATCTGGACCACTTCCCTATCACTCTGTCTCTCCTCAATAGTGCAGGAACTGGTTCTACTTAGATGGCCATAACTTCCTCAAATCTTCATGCAGACTTCTCAATTCTTAAGTGGAGCAACCTCTGATAATCCTCTACACAACCATATGGTCCGCAAACATTGAGTCTTCATTAATTTTCTCAATACCCTCAACATTCTAGTCTCTTGAATAGGCAACAAAATAAGACACAGTTGACACTAATGACAATAAGAATATGTTGACATCAATGACAACAATTCTTATGTTTATCAAGTAAAAGAATTTAAATCACTAATATCAAGAGGACATTAAAAATAGATCAAAGCATAATAAGGCTAATCTGGAGCTTAAGAGGTTCTACACACATACAAGCCTCTAACATCCCATATCTCATCCATTTGATTACCATAAAGCATAGAAGTTGTATGAAGTTTATTATTCTTTAAAAGAAACACGTGCATGCCTAATAATGTAAAAGAAAAAGATTGATTCAGTAAGGCACCAAAGTTTTGGACAGATAATCGAGTCACAAAGTAGGCTATTTTCACAGGATAGATGGGTCTATTCAACCTAGCATGGAGTCACCTGAGAGATAATAAAAAGATCACAGGTCTATGAGTAAAGTTTGGTAGATGAGGTGAGTAAATAGTTTTGGAGACAGATCTAAATGTCAATTCAATGAAGGAAAAGCCGATCCTTGAGACCACTGTTTGATCCAGGTGATCTAGAAGATTAGATCTTAAGTATACGTTAGAGATTAAATACATTATTGAGATGGCCGATACCAATGAATCCCTATTGAATGAACATTACAGGGGTCGATAGGAGCATTTATACCTATTCAATTAAGAAGGATGTCTCCTTTCTAGTGGATCCTGATTCGCTTCTGCTATGAGTCCTATCCGATCTCCTTTTTCTTTTTATTTTCCTCTAATCATCGTCCTCCATTTTTTTGATATATCATTTCTCTTCCAGCGCCCTCTAATTAATAACCTCTCACCCTAAATTGTTTCTCGTTTGTTTTCTCATGTAAATTTTTTTGTATATTCTTTTTCTTTGAAAAATAAACTCTCCTTTTCTTGCTTTCTGCATGCCACTTAGCACTTGCTTCTTTTTCCAAAAATGAAGAATATCAATTTTGGATCCATTAAATATCTTTATACTTAGTTTTATATTTAGTTTGAAGGTTTGTAGTTAATTTTATCTTAAAATTGACTTTTTTTAATAATATTATTTCTATTTATTTCTATTTTTATATAGAGCTCTTCATAATATTGTAATAAGGGCATACATATACATATAGAATGAGTATTTTCTCTTTTAGTATTATTTAAGATTCTATTTATTTATTTAATTATCAAAATAAGGTAAAAGCAAATAAAGAATAAGAATTACCCTTCATACTTATATATAAAAGTAATGAAATAAAGTAGGCACAATACTTTGCTTAAGATATACTTTCATTTTATTTTTCTTCCATTTTTTTATACATATCATATCTATACATAGATTCTCATAATAACTATCTTGTTTTAATTTTGCCAATAGGTATCAAATTACGATTTGAGGCGAGCACGAAGAAGACAAAACCAAACAAGAGAAATGCAAACATTCATAATAAAAAATTTATCGAAACAAGAATGCAATACAACCATTCATCAATAGTTGAATCATTAAATGAACTAACATTTATTAAATCATGAATGCAATGCAACCTATGTGAGTGTGTGTGAGAGAACCAGATAGAACCCAATGCATATTGCCAAAAAGCTAGGTCCCCTCTACCTGATCCATGCTCTTGTCCTTCGACAAGACCTACGGACAATCAAACTCATCACAACATCAATAGGTTAGTCCCAAAACATAGTCGAAGCAACTAAATTCTAACCAATGATATATCTCTTAAAATTTTATCCTCTATTAAAGTTCAATGATTTCCATGCATTTAACCAATCTAGTAAAAGTGAGAGTATGAGACGTGACATCCTTCCTCAGTTGGAAGAGACATCGTCTCGATGTCTTATTACATCAAGCAAAATAATAAGTATCAAAACAATAATGTATCATCATCTGAGTATCATAGTATCTAAATATGCATGAAATAAAATAAAACATCTATTCTAGTTTTCCAAATGCAAAAAAGATCTATCAATATCTGCAGCATCCTCCCAAGTGGCACTATCCACTTAATATTGGTCCCACTGGACCTTATACTGCACTATGTCTTGATTACACAACTTAATGTTGCGCTTCTCTAAGACTCGAATGGGCTCCACTAGCACTACTCTTGGATCCTATACCTATAGAGCATGCCAATTAAGAGTATGCAATACATTAGGATGAGAAGGTTTGAGCAATAACACATGAAAAACATTATGGATCTTGGTGAGAGTTGGCGGAAGAGCAATACTATATCTAACTGGATTGATCACTTCTAGAACGTCGAAAGGTCCTACAAATCTTGGAGCTAGTTTGGAAGCCTTGCCAAATGATATCAAACTCTTATGTAGCTTGACCTTTAAGAATACTTTGTCACCTACTAAGAATTGCCTAAAAGTCCTGTTCTTATCTGCATAACTTTTCCATCTATCCAATGCTTGCTTCAATTTCTCTTTGATTAGCCTCATCTGATCTTCCATTTCTTTCAACATGTCAGGTCCAACTACTATTCAATCTTCAATCCTATCCTAACTAATTGGAGTCCTACACTTGCACCCATAAAGAGCATCAAATGGTGCCATCCCTAAAGATGCATGGTATGAGTTATTATACGTAAACTCTACCAATGGCAAATATTTATCCCATTTGTATTGCTGGTCCATACAGTACATCCTTAGAAGATCCTCCACTACTTGGTTGACTCTCTCTGTTTGACCATCTATCTCAGGGTGATAAGCTGTACTAAAGTTTAACTTAGTTCCCAAAGCTGCATTAAGTGTGGTCCAAAACCTAGAGGTCATGCGAATGTCACAATCTAAGATGATCATCTCTGGCACTCCATGTAGTTAAAAAATTTCTTGGACAAACTTCTTTGCTAACATTACTGACCCATCGGAGAGATTTCTGGGAATGAAATGAGCCACTTTCGTTAGTTTGTCCACTACCACTAAGATAACATCATGCCTGTTCTTTGACATGGGCAATCCCTGGATAAAGTCCATGCTAATCACCTGCAATTTGTACTTAGGTACACTGTGTGGATAAAGCAGTCATGCAGGATGGACATGTTCTACCTTAACGCGTTGACACTCTAAACATCAAGTGACAAATTATGTCACGTCCTTCATGAGTTTAGGCCAAAAGTATAATGGCCTCAATCCTTCCATTGTCTTGGTCACTCCTGGGTGTCCAGAATATGGCCCACTGTGGATCTCTTCAAGAACCAATTTCCTCAACTCACCTGAATCTAGGATATACATCCTCCCTTGATACCTCAAAAGCCCATTTGACTCTATCATATACCCATCAAATTGATGATCTGTGGGGTTTGCTTCTAATGCTTGTTTAACCTGTTCATAGTGCTCATCCCCTTGCAAGTTTTGAATTACTTGCTGTCTCAAATTGGTTCTAGTAGTCACCATAGCAGCAAGATGTCGCCTCTTGCTAAGAGCAACTACTATCCTATTCTCTTTGCCTTTAATATATTCAATTCCAAAATCATATTTGGTTAGGAATTCTAGCCACCTTCTCTGTCGTGCATTGAGATTAGGTTGGGTGAAGATATATTTGAGCCCCAAATGATCTGTCTTGAGCTCAAATGGCTTACCCAAGAGATAGTGCCTCCACATTTGGAGTGTGTGAACAATGGCAGACAACTTGAGATCATGAGGTGCATAGTTTAACTCAAGTTGTTTTAGTTTTCTCCATTCATATGCCACTACTTTCCTATTCTACATCAACACTCCTCCCACACCTTCACCTGAAGCATCTGCTATCACTGTGAAATGACCATTTGGATCAGGTATGGTTAGAATAGGTGTTGATGTGAGTTTCTCCTTCAACAACTGGAAAGCTTGTTCACATTTATCTGTGCAATCAAACTTATTACCCTTATTCTATAATGAGGTTATGGGTGGTGTGATTGTCGAGAATCCATCTACAAATTTCCTATAGTATCCTGCTAGCCCCATAAAGCTTCTAACCTCAATTATAGTCTATGGTGCAGGCCATTCCATTATTGCCTTTATCTTTTTAGGATCTACTGCTATTCCATCTATTGATATTATGTGGCCAAGATAGTGCACTTTACTATGGTAGAATTTGCACTTAGATAACTTGCCAAAAAGTTTTCTTTCTCTTAAATTTTGTAAGACTATTCTCAAGTGTCTTTCATGCTCCTCTCCTAATTTTGAATAAATTAGAATGTCATCTAGGAAGACCAACACAAATTTGTCTAGACAATCCCTAAACACACTATTCAATAAGTTCATAAAAGTTGTTGGTGCATTAGTTAACTCGGATGGTACTATTGTGAATTCGTAGTGACCATATCATGTTCTAAATGTTGTTTTAGAGATATCCTCATCCTTAATCTGTAACTAATGGTAACCAGAACTAAGGTCTATTTTGGAGAAAACCTTTGCACCTTTCATCTGGTCGAACAACTCATCTATCCTTGGAAGTGGATACTTGTTCTTAATAGTGGCTTTGTTGAGCATTCTCTAGTCAATGCATAACCTCAATGTTCCATCCTTCTTCTTTATGAAGATGACTGGTCCATCCCAAGGTAACACACTAGTTTTGATAAACCCCTATTTTAACAATTCTTCTAACTATGCCTTAAGTTCATATAGTTTTGTTGTTGTCATTCGATATGGTGCTTTAGACTGTGGTTCTATTCCTAGCATTAGATCTATAGAGAAATCAAATTCTCTTTTAGGGGGTAGTTCTATCAATTCATCAGGAAAGACATCTTTGAATTCTCTAAGAATAGGATACTTGTCAAAAGATGGCTCTTGATTATCTATATCTCTTATCTTCACTACATATATAGAACAATCTGTTCTTTTAGCCTTTTTTAATTGCATAGCTGATATCTGTCTTCGCTTAAGGGGTGTTCTTGATCCATGAATCTCTGCCCAATTCCCAAAGTCATCAAGGCATTTCACTAATTTCTCTTCACAATCTACAAAGGACTTATGTTCAAATAGCCAATTAATTCCAACAATCACGTCAAAAGACCCTAGAGGTGCAACATAAAGATTGACTTGTGTTTGGAAGGTAGGAAGATCTAATCCACTGCATACAAGACATGAATCTACTCTTTTCTTTACATTGTTACCATATTGCACCATCCAAGAATTTTCCATGTGTCTAGGTTTTATAGATAACTTAGCTACAATATTAGGATCAACAAAACATGTTGTAGCTTATGTATCAATCAAAATAGAAACTGGAAGGCCAAAGAGCTTACCAGACATCTGAATGGGTATAGCTTGGAAATCTGCTTGACAATGATCTACAGTTGCATGAATCTGGTGTTGAGGAGCTCCTTGTTGATTTCCATCTCTCTAGTTCTCTATTCAATGAGGACATGCACTAGCATAATGCTCTCCTCCACAAGTGTAACATTCATCTCCAGGTCCTTTGTGTCTAGCTAGCATGTCCCTCCTATTATTGTTACCATTATTTCCATAATTACCTCTCTTATTGCTATTTCCACCTTGGTTCCCATTATTCTTTTCCTGGTAGTTATTGCCTCTTTTAAGATTCCTTATCAGGTGCTTATTGTTTCCTTGGTTGCTACTATTACCCTGATTACAACTGTCATTCTGAAACCTTTTATTCCTATTCTTCACATCCTGACTCCTATGGTAATTAGAGATCTACTATAGTTTCTACTCCTATTTAGTAGCATTTTCAAACACTTCATCCATTGTCAATGGATTATGAATATCAACACCTGATCTAATCTGTGGCCTTAATCCCAAGATGAACTTACGAATCCTGAACCTTTCATCAAGCTAATACTGTGGAACATATTTCAACAGGTGAGATAATTTCTCCCAATATTGCATCACAGTCATACCTCCTTGAGTGAGGTTTTGGAATTCTATCATTTTCTTGTCAAAATAGAGTTATGGCAACCATCTCTTTCTGAAGAGCTCAAGGAAGCGATACCAAGTGACTTCTCCTGGTAATAGTTTCTTTCCAGCTTTCTTATTATCCCACCAAGTCGTTGCTTCCCCAGTAAGCTGGTAGGATCCCCATATAGCTTTAGTTTCATCAGACAAATCACAGAGATCAAAATATTTTTCCATATCAATGATCCATGCTTCAGCTCTGTCACCTATACTCTTACCGTCAAACTTAGGAGGTGTAGCCTTTTTGAGATCCTTTCCTAACTCCTCAACAATTTTGTTTCTATTGTTTCCATTCACTTCACCCTCAGGACCTCTAGCTTCTTCTCTTCATTCTTCAGCTTGGTTTCCCCTTATTCCTCTAATTTCCTGTTCCATAGTGTTCATTCAAGTAACCTGCTGAGTCAAAAGAGTTCCTTGCCGAGTCAAGAGAGCTAGGATTTGAGTCAGTTGGTTATTCTATCCATCATTATTCTGTCCAACATTGTTATTATTATTTGCCTCATTTCTGTTTCCCTCATTATTCCCAGCATTAGCTCCTCCTACATTAGTGCCATCATTATTCCCAGCATTGGCTTCTTCATTGTTTCCTGTGTCTAGGTTATTGCCAGATCCTAGGTTTGCTCCCCTACGTCTAGAGTTTCTAGTGTTCATGATGAACTATCTGCAAAGGGTTTACAACTTTAGCGTAACGGTCCAAAAAGGCCTAGAGTAGAACCATCGCTCTAATACCAAATGTAAAATACATGAAAATTTCACAATAATATTATTAAAGTAAAATTCACATTAACATCAAGTGAGTAAGTAAAGTAAAGTAGATTAACTAAAACATCATTATGAAGAAGAGATAATAGAAATATCTAATGTTAATGCAAGTTTTCTATTCATAAGTTTGATGTCCAATCATGTTTCAATACATCTATCTGAAGTCGATTACAGAGTATATCAATTCAATAATATTACAAGTTTCAAATAATGGTATAACACCTTACAATTCATTTGAATCAATAAAGAGTACAATGTGATCGATATCATGTGAATCCAACAAATAGTCCTCTACTGCCATCGACCAACTGTCCATCTGCTACATCAAAGGACAAGAACATGGTTTAGGCATTTTTTTTGCCCAACCACAAAGCTTGCGCTTCCTCAATATCCTTCAAAATGAGGATGTTTGACCCTTCTCGAAGGGCTTAGCAACCTGTAAACAAGTGCAGTGTGGAATCTGTGTGTGCCTATCAATCTACATGCATTTCTAACATGAATGCACCATCTCATCAATAGGATATGGTAGGGAAAGTATGAATATATAAATACTAGGCTATCAACCATCTATTTCAATGGTACATTAGTCTATTTCAACTTCATTAATGCTTTGGCCAAAGCATTTAACCATTTTAACAACGTGTAGGTTTTGAAAAAGAAAACCTACTTCCCTATTTTCCCATACTTGACACTCGTCTCGGAAGGCAACTTTCCAAGAAAAGTAACACAGAGAATCTCATCATGTCATTCACATAATAACATATTACATGGACAGATATAAACTTTCTTCTAACACTTTTATATAGTAAAATAACTCATTAAATGCATACATTAATATTTAGAAGAAATTTTGTTTAGATGATACAACCTCGGTTGATAATTCAAAAAGTTTCTATTTGTACGAGATAATACCTCGTTTGACATCAATAGCAATAATAAAAAACTAGTTTTCCACTCGTAAGTGTTGTCACAAGGTATTACATGTATTGCATTAATCTAGGAGGTTCTTTTTAAGATTTTTAATGTATCATCTAATGTGGCTGAGTTAAAGATGCTTTTACATATATTTTTAATAACTATTAAAGATATAGATATAAATATATACGCTAATTGACATACAACTTAAGGACTTATGTGATCTTGAGCTTACGTATTAGTGTAAGGCTTAATATAGAAAGACAAAATTGTGGGAGGATTCAGATATATAAATATAATAAAACAAAAGAAAGTGATATCAGCTTAATCCTATTAAGTTAAAGTCTAGGCTAATTTTATTGACCGAGGTCATTTTATTTCTCAGAAGAGGGTTGTTTACAATTATGTAGGCCGTGGATCAAGTAGACAGGCCATTGGTCATTTAGGCAGGCCATTATTAGCTTTGCTGGATGTAGTATCTTTAGAGGGGTCGACGGAATAGAAAGACAATTTGATAATCATGTGGCATCAGTCATAATACCAAGAGGATTATTTTGATCTTAATGTGTTTTTCAGTCATAGCTTCAATTGTTCAAGTAAAGGTAAAGCTTTCTTTTTGCATTTAGGAATAAGTTGCTGAGAGCATTTGTAAGGAGGATGCTAATTAAACTTGGCACAAGTTGATCCTCACATAGACAAATTCTTATGTTTATCAAGTAAAAGAATTTAAATCGCTAATATCAAGAGGACATTAAAAATAGATCAAAGCATAATAAGGCTGTTCTACACACATAAAGGCCTCTGACATCCTAGATCTCATCCATTCGATTACCATAAAGCATAAAAGTTGTATGAAGTTTATTATTCTTTAAAAGAAACACGTGCATGCCTGATAATGTAAAAGAAAAAGATTGATTCAATAAGGTGCCAAAGTCTTGGACAAATAATCGAGTCACAAAGTAGGTCGTTTTCACAGGATAGATGGGTCTATTCAACCTAGCATGGAGTCGCCAGAGAGATAATAAAAAGATGATAGATCTATTAGTAAAGTTTGTCAGTTGAGGTGAGTAAATAGTTTTGGAGATAGATCTAAAGGTCTATTCAGTGAAGGAAAAGACGATCCTTGAGACCGTTGTCCGATCCAGGTGATCTAGAAGATTGGATCTTAAGTACACATCAGAGATGAAATACATTATTGAGATGGTCGATACTAGTGAATCACTATTCAATGGACATTACAGGGGTCGATAGGAGCAAATACCTATTCAATAAAGAAGGACGTCTCCTTTCTGGTCGATCTTGATTCGCTTCTGCTATGAGTCCTATCTGATCTCCTTTTTCTTTTTTTTCCTCTGATCACCATCCTCCCTTTTTTTGATATATCCTCTCTCTTCCAGAGCCCTCTTATTAATAAGCTCTCACCCTAAATTGTTTCTCATTTCTTTTCTCATGCAAAATTTTTTGTATATTCTTTTTCTTCAAAAAATAAACTCTCATTTTCTTGCTTTCTACATGCCACTTAGCACTTGCTTCTTTTTCCAAAAATGAAGCATATCAATTTTGGATCCATTAAATATCTTTGTGCTTAGTTTTATATTTAGTTTAAAGGTTTGTAGTTAATTTTATCTTAAAATCAACTTTTTTTTATAATATTATTTCTATTTATTTATATTTTTATATAGAGCTCTTCATAATATCGTAATAAGGGCATACATATACATATAGAATGAGTATTTTATCTTTTAGTATTATTTAAGATTCTATTTATTTATTTATTTATCAAAATAAGGTAAAAGTAAATAAAGAATAAGAATTACCCTTCATACTTATATATAAAAGTAATGAAATAAAGTAGGCATAATACTTTGCTTAAGATATACTTTCATTTTATTTTTCTTCCATTTTCTTATACATATCATATCTATACATAGATTCTCATAATAACTAACTTGTTTTAATTTTGCCAACATGTATTGAATTACGATTTGAGGCGAGCACAAAGAAGACAAAACCAAACAAGAGAAATGCAAACATTCGTAATCAAACATTTATCAAAACAAGAGTACAATGTAACCATTCATTAATACTTGAATCATTGAATGAACTAACATTTATTAAATCATGAATGCAATGCAACCTATGTGAGCATGTGTGAGAGAACTAGATAGAACCCAACACATGTTGCCAAAAAGCTAGGTCCCCTCTACCTGAGCCATGCTCTTATCCTTCGATAAGACCTGTGGACAGTCGAACTCATCACAACATCAATAGGTTAGTCCCAAAACATAGCATTAGCAACTAAATTCTAACCAATGATATATCTCTTAAAAATTTATCCTCTACTAAAGTTCAATTATTTCCATGCATTTAACCAATCTAGTAAAAGTGAGAGAGTCTGAGACGTGACAGGTGCCTAGGAAAGTAGTCCTTAATAGTGACTCACATAGATATAGTTTGATAGTTTGAATTCTTTACGAAGGAGCTTCAAAGCTATATCTTGTGCATATTCTGTAATTGAGGAATCAGGCCTGTGAGCCCTAATTGTAAGCCTGCATGTTGCCGTCCACTTTGTATTTTGAATCGATGATATATTGAACGACTGAATCTACATTTGATTTCTATCTTTGAGTTGTTTCTATTGTGTTTACTCTTGCTGCATGGTCTAGACTGTTCACTTTGTGGACCCTCCTAATCGTGACTGCACCACTTATTCTATTTGTTCTCAATGTCAAGTTAGTGTAAGAAGCAACAAAAGACATTGAGCTTTTGTGGGTTTCTTAGTATCAACTCATTCTGGTATCACTTTGAGTATTCTTATGTTTATTCAATTTGGATATTGGTTATTATTGTTCCAACAAGTGGTTTTTAAGTTTATCATACTTTGTGAGAATTAAGAAGCAACATCTTTTCTGAAAAAAGAGAAATAGATGATATGGCACCATCCACTAGTTAGTTTTTAGAGTACATAAACCTAGTTAAGTACTTGTTGATTGTAGTGAGCAATAGGAAGGGAGACTCCCCTTTCTGAGAGCAGAGATTATATCTCATCACACTATGGTTGATATAACCATTTTGTTCTTAATTAGTTGACAACAAAATATTCACCCAACAGTATTTGGTGACTCTACTGGGGAAGAAGACGCAACCAAGAGCCTCTTGCCTTTGGTTGAAGTATACCAGCCTTATTGTTTGTAATAGTTTTTCTATTTCTAATTTATCAAATTTATTAAGATTGCACTCTAGCAGAACCAAGGTACACAAATAGCAGAAGAGCTCAAGGATTTGTAGATCCTGTTTTTGAATTGATGCAACAACATAACTTCAATCTTTTGTCTGCACGTACGAGATTACCTCTTTTGTGTACAAGGAGTTTTCCTCCTACCAATGCTAGATCTCCTGTATTGAGTGAAGCTTCTAGTGCTCATAGAATTCTACCTATCACACCATTTTAGAGGTTTGTTATTCCTCCATTCAACCAAGGAAAAATGGTTGCTCCAGGTCCATGGGGTAATGCCTTTGGGCTGCTAAATTTGACTCCACCATCACATGAACTACCTCATTGTTCACGTAAGAACTTTCTAAAGTTCTACGGTGATGGTAAACAACACCTTGATAAGCATATTGCAGCTTTCTATATTGCATGTGGTGTTCTCGGAGTAGAACATGAAGATATATCCGTGAGGTTGTTTGTTGAAACACTTCAAGGAGTGGCTGCCAATTGGTTCTATTATCTTCTAGAAAGAAGTATTACTGGTTGGAATATACTTCTAACCAAATTTGAAGCAAGGTTCAAACCACCTAAAGATGTGCATGCTTTATTGGCTCAGATTACCTAGATGAAAAAAGAATCACATGAACCCATGCATGAGTTCATAACTAAATTCAATAAGATGACAAATAGAATTATAACCACTGCTCAACCAACAACTAAAAATTTGAAATATTTTTCATCAACACTCAGTTTCCTGAGGTAAGTTTTCTCTTGCGTAGGGCAACCCCAGCTAATCTGGTAGCTACCCAAAGTCTAGCTACTGAGATTGAGGATGATTTAATTCTTGCTAGAAAAATAAGAAAAGATCCAAATAGTTTCAAAGGACAGACTTCTTCAACTGCACCTTCTACTAGCACCATGGATCCCATGGTGCAAAAGCTAGCCAATGAACTATTGGCTCTCAAAAAGTAGATGTTTCAGAGTTTGTCTATTCCCTCCTATAAAGACATTCCAAGGAGAACATTCCCAAATTCCCCTAACTATCAAGGCAATGCTGCAAGGAATCAAAACCAGAACAAGCTTCCTCCACCAAAAGGAAGGCTTGCTGTGGAAGCACCACTTGTGAATGCAGTAGTGGGTTATTATGAATCGAAGCAAGAAAATCTACTCCAATCAGAACATGATCAGAAAGATGATGCCAACCTCTTCACAGAGGGTGAAGAAGAAGTAGATGATGACTCTAACATCAGGATCCTGAACTTTGAAGATGAAATAGAACAAGAAGAAGATGCCTATGGTGAATCTTATATTGTTTTTACCTATTCTTAGAATTAATTGAATCATCAAAAGGTAGCTAATAAAGGGAAGTCAAAAGATGATCCTCAACCTGCAATTTCCATTGCGAAGAGGGGCACTCCTTTACCCTTTCAATTAAAGGATGTGACAGGGAATAAATAGGTAGGTACATCAGATCCTCTTGTTTCCTCTTCAATGCCTCGGACCAATTCCTTAAATGCAAAACCTCAAGGCGAGAACATTTCATCTTCTATAGCCAGTCCCTACCAATCTTTTGACATTATAGACCATGCCAATAAGACTAAAATTCAAATGTCAGAGGTGGAATATCTTCAAGCTAATCCTGACCAATTTGATAGATTAGCTAAATTTATCAAAAGTAAAGTTGCCACTAATGGCCAAGACTCTTCCAGACATACCCCTGTGGTTCCTAAAGTAAAATCTGCCCAAAGCAACCTAGTTTCCACTCCTTCATCTACTATGGGGAAAATAGAACCTTTCTACATTTCCTTGCTAGTTAATCGCCATAAACTCAGTAATTGTGTCATAGACTCAGGTGCTTCTAATAATGTGATGCCTACCAAAGTAGCCAATGCTTTGGGGTTGACATTAATGAAAACATTTGGTTGTTGCTTTTCTATGAATACTAAAAAAGTGCCCCTTATAGGGCAAATCAAGGATGCCCAGTTTGCATTCGTTGCTTTCCCAGAAAATAGGATTAAAATGACTATCTTGGTAGCTAATGTCCCAGCTTCATATGGGATATTACTGGGGCAAAATTTTTGTAAGGATGTTGGTGGTGAGATCAACATGGATTGGTCCGAAGCTAGGATACCTATCAAAGGTGTCATGTAGAAGCTTCTTCCAAAAAGAGAGGCTAAGTACATTGTAACAAAATCTGAAGATCTAAAGGCTTAGATTATTTTTGAGTCATTAGGTATGAGTGCTTATTTCTTGACTACTGATGAGATTTATGAGTCATCAGATGATGATTCAAGTGTAGCCTAGGTAATTGAATATTTATCATCTTCAAGTGAAGAGAAATTCAACTTTGAAACTACCAAGGTAGGGGGTTCAAGTGATGTTTGGACCTTAGAATTTGATGGCAGTTGCTCATCCACTGGATCTGGAGTGGGGATAGTCCTCATATCTCCTAAAGGAAATGTCTTTCCCTTTTCTTTCAATTTATAGTTTGACAACACTAACAACACCACTGAATATGAAGCTCTATTGTTAGGGATGGATATTTCTTACAAGAAAGGAATAAAGAATTTTCATGTGCGAGGTGATGCCAAGTTGATTGTTTTCCAAGTAAGAAACCTTTACTAGACAAAGAATGAAAGATTGAGGCATTACTGTAATCGTGTCTGGGATTGCATAAAACATTTTAATGCTTTTAACATCTCTGTGGTTCCAAGGGAATACAATGATAGAACAGATTCTTTGGCTATATCGGCTATCCTCATGGTTCCACATAAGGATTTCAAGGGGAGTAAGTACACCATTAATTGGTTTTTGGACCAAGTGTTCCTAACAAATCCACTCATTGGAAAATCTTCAATAGTGATGATCAAGTCCTTGTCTTCTTGGAGAAGACAGAAAATTTTAGTGAGTTGTATTTTGAAGGAAGTGACTCTCCTTCCTGGGAATCTACTTCTGAAATAGATCCAAAAACTAGTGAAGAAATACTTCAACTAAAGGGCAATAAAATTCCTAAAGGTTTGGTCTCTCTTGAAATTTTTTTTGATAAGCATGACCACTATATCAAAGGGTAGCAACAATCTGGATTGAATTCATCAACTGAGGTTGAGCAAGTTAATTTGAGTACTGAAAGTGATCCCAAAATAGTGAATATTGGGAAATGCTGCACTTTGGAGGAGAAGAACAAGTTTATAACACTTTTGCATTAGTACATTGATGTACTGGCATATTCATATGATGACTTGAAGTCTTTTCATCCAAAAGAAGTTTAACATGAGATTCCTCTTAAGTTAGGATCCTTGCCTCACAAGCAAAGGCAGTATAATTCAAAACTCTCAGGTACCATTCTTGCTAAGATTCAAAAAATGCTTAATTCTAGAATCATTTTCTCTATCCATCATTCAACATGGATAGCCAATATTGTTCCAGTGAGAGAGAAGAATGGGGAAATCTGCATTTGTGTAGATTTTCAAAATCTAAATTAGTCATCTTTAAAGGATAATTACCCTTTGTTGGTAATGTATCAAGTTATTCAAATAGTGACAGGTTTAGAAATGATGTCTATGTTAGACGGCTTCTCAGGATACAATTAGGTGGAAGTTAGTGAAGAAGATCAGCATAAGACTACTTTCACCTCTCCATGGGGTACTTTTGCATATTGCAAAATGCCTTTTGGATTGATCAATGCCGATGCTACATTCCAAAGAGCCATGGACCTATCTTTTCATGATGAAATGGGTAAGTTCATTGTTGTTTACCTTGATGATTTGACTATCTTTTCTAAGAACCGTCAAGATCATTCTCATCACTTGCGGCAAGTTTTGGAAAGGTGCTGTCAGCATGGTATTTTACTCAATCCCAAAAAGTCTATCTTTAGGGTTATAGAAGGCAAGCTTCCTGGACACATTGTGTCTAGAGAAGGAACAAAGATTGAATCTGAATGAGTCAAATCCATCTAGAGTCTTACTTTGCCCTCAAGTAAGACATCAGTACACTCCTTCTTTGGGAAGGTAAATTTTCTACGAAGGTCTGTTCCAGATTTTGCAAAAAAGACTCATCATATTGTTGATATGATGAAGGGAAAGTCTACTTTCCATTGGAGTGTGGAAGGGAAAGAGGCTTTCAATGATATAAAAGAGGTGATTGCACATGCTCCAGTCTTGGTGATGAAGGGGGTAAATCACAAAACACACAATAATAGATATCGAACACCATAAATAGAACTTTCTTTTATTGAAGTGGGCAACTCATTACATTATAGAAGCTCAATTACAATCAGAGGATGGATCCTCTACTGGCTGCAACACATTGCAGCTCTCCCAACCTCAAGACTCTAGAATCTTCAGCCTTCTGGAACCCCAAATCAGCTAGGGTTTCTATTTTCCCACCTATTCTTGACTCTACACTAGCCCCCTTAACTATACTACTACCTAGGGTTTCCAAAAAAGTCATAAATAACACTTTTTGGTGGCCTCTAGCTAAATTTTGAATTTTGCAACTCCCTCCAAAAGTAGGTCAACTTTTGAGAAGCATAACTTTTGATCTGGGTGTCCGATTGATGAACCGTTTTAAGTGCCAGAAATCTCGCGATGTGAACTATCACACCAAAAATTCATAAATAGATTTCTGTCAACTTTTTGAGATGTTATGAGAAGTTCTAGTGCTGCATATCTCGTTCCAAAAATTTTTAGGGGCTTTTCAAAAAACAAAAACTTTAATATCTTTCAGCTCACAAATGATCTTGGCCTGATTCCTTCACCAAAGGTCTTATATTTCTGTTATGTAACTTTCTAGAAGTTTTTGCTTCATTACGTTCCCAAATGGAAACTTTCTAAAAATAGCAGGTACACTTTCCAAAATAGGAAGGTCACTATTTTTAGCAGTTTTAGAAAAATTGAAAGTTGTACATTATTATTCTGGATATTATGGAACCAAAAACACTAATTATGGGAAGAAATGAAAATAACTACAATGGTTTTGAATTAACTTCTTTTTGGGTGATGCAAGATTGCCCTTACACCTCTGGTTGCTCCTACATCAAACACCCAGGGTAATTTGAGAAGTGACCCTGTCATGTCTCAGGTGTTTATGTGAGGAAAACCCAAATGGTCAACCTCTGCCTTAGACAACCAAGAAGAATCTTCAACAGGCCTTCCTTTCCATTTCACTAGATATTCTTTGTATTGCCTATTCCGAGTGCTCCTTCCCACATGGCTATCCAAGATCTCTTATATCTCCTTTGTTGAGGTAGATGCCGGAATACTCCACTGCACTTCTGTTGGTCCATCCTCTGTTCCACCTTCATGATATTCTGATAAATCAACAATGTTGAAAAAAGGGGAAATATTGATCCCACTCAGCAGCTCTACCTCATTCATTTCCTGAATCATGCTTCTTTAGGATTCTGCATGGTCCAAATTTCTTTATTTTCAATTTATTGTATGTTCCAACTGGGAACCTGTCTTTTCTCAAGTGAACCATGACTTGATCTCCCACCTGGAACTCCTTATACCGCCTCTTCTGATCTGCCTTAGCCTTGTACTGAATATTCATCTTATTAATGTGCTTTCTCACTTCTTCATGCAATTTCTTTAGATGTTCTGCAAAGTCTTCAGCTTTAACACTTGTCTTTTCTCCATTGTCCAGCTTCCTTAACTCAGAAGCATTTCTCGGGCTATTACTATATACAATCTAGAATGGTGATTTACCAGTACTCCTATTGACAGAATTGTTGTAGGCAAATTCTGCCTATGGTAAAATCAAATCCCATCCCTTGGGCTTATCTCCTACTAAGCATCGTAGCAGGTTACCCAAACTCCTATTTAGCTCTTCTATCTATCCATCAGTATGTGGATGGTGTGCAGAACTGAACTTCAAATCTATCTTCAACTTCTTCCACAATGTCCTCCAGAAATAACCAACAAACTTGGTATCTCGATCTGAAACTATGCTCTTTGGTAGGCCATGTAATCTCACCACCTCTCTGAAAAATAATTCAGCAATATGAACAGCATCATTAGTCTTCCTGCAAGGAATAAAATGTGCCATATTCAAGAATCTGTCCACCACCACAAATATGGAATTGTGCCCTCTCTATGTCCTTGGTAATCTAAGAACAAAATCCATACTGATATCATCTCGTGGCTTCTCTGGTACAGGTAATGGCTGATATAGACCTGTGTTCTAACTTGCTCCTTTTGCCATTTGACATACTCTACAACTCTACACAAATTTCCTCACATCCTGCTGCAACTGTGGCCAATAATAATTTTCACCAACAATAGCAATGGTCTTATCTCGACCAAAGTATCTAGCCAATCCTCCACTATGCTTCTCCTTAATTAGGTTCTCTCTCATGGAACTCCTTAGAATGCACAACTGGCTTCCTCTAAACAACATGCCATCTTGGATTATGAAATCGAACCATTTTGTCCTGTCCAAAGTAACAGGTTCCAAACAAGCTTTCTAAGCCTCTGCAAAATCTGGATCTTTTGGATACAAACTTTTGAGCTCATCGAACCCAACAACCTCTATCTTCATTTCTGTTAACAAATTTTGCCTTCTGCTCAAGGCATCTGCAACTCTGTTGGACTTCCCACTCCTGTGCTTCAAAACAAAAGTATAGCTCTGCAAAAACTCAACCTATTTTAAGTGCCTTTGATTTAACTTTCATTGACTATTAAGATACTGCAAAGCGTGATGATCAGTATATAAAACAAACTCTTTTGGCAACAAATAATGTCACCATTTCTTCAAAGCCTGAACTATTACATAAAACTCCTAATCATAAACATAATACTTTTTTCTTGGCATCATTAAGCTTCTCACTAAAATAGGCAATGGGCTTACCTTCTTGGCTCAAAATAACTCCTATACCACTACCACTAGCATCAAAATCTACCTGAAATACCTTATTAAAATCTGGAAGTGCCAAAACAGGTTGTTCTATGACTTTCTGTTTCAATGTATCAAAGCTCTTGTCTGCTCCTTTAGTCCATCTAAACTCTTTTCTATCCCCTCTCATTGTCTTAGTTAGGGGTGCACAAATGCTACTGAAATTCCTGATAAACTTTTTGTAAAAACTTGCCAAACCATGAAAAGATCTTACCTCTGTGACACTCCTTGGCATAAGCCATTCAATGATAGCCCTTACTTTTTCTGGGTCTATCTTAAGACCTTCTGAGACAACAAATCCCAGGTACACCAACTCCTTCTTTGCAAAACTACATTTCTTCAGATTAATCAACAACTTCTCCTCCCTTAGCTTCTCTAGAACTCTTCTGATATGCATCAGATGCTCATCCCAAGTCTTACTGAAAATCAAAATATCATCCAAATAAACAATAACAAAACTTCCCAAAATATCTTTCAGTACCTTGTTCATGAGCCACATGAATGTGCTCAGTGCATTGGTTAGCCCAAATGGCATGACTAACCACTCATACAAACCTTCCTTTGTCTTGAAGGTTGTCTTCCATTCATCTCCTTCTCTAATACGGATCTGGTGATACCCACTCTTCAGGTCAATTTTCGTGAAGTACTTGGCTCCACTCAAACAATCCACGATGTCATCCATTCTTGGCAATGGAAATCAATACTTGTCGAGAGTCTGTACACATCCTCCATTTGCCATCCTTCTTTGGTGCTAGTATTGTAGGTACCACACATGGACTCAGGCTCTCCCTTATCAGTCCCTTCCTCAACAACTCCTGGACTTGTCTGTTCAGCTCTTCATTCTCTATAGGGGTCATTCTGTGGGCTGCCTTGTTTAGCAAACTGGCTCCTAGTATCAAATCCATTTGATGACTTATCTTCCTTACTGGTGGTAAACCTTCTGGTACATTATCAGAGATAATGTCCTGGAACTCTTCCAACATATCTGAAACTTCTGCTGGTACATCTTCACATTTCTCTTGACTAATCTTAGGAATCAATGCAAAGCAATGACACTCATGCTTCATACCCTCCAAAAATTTCCTACCATCGACCAAGCAAATTCTGGCAGTACTACATACCTTTTCTTCCACCTCTTTCAAGGGCTTCAATTTATGACGAACTCCATCTTTTGTTAGGGAATATGTGTTTGCATGACCATCATGGATAGCGCTCCTATCATACTGCCACAGCCTCCCCAACAACATATGATAGGCATCCATCGGTATGATATCACACAACACCTCATCATGGTAATCCCTAATCTTGAACTTCACTAAACACTACTCACTGACCAAAGCTCTATGGTCTTTCTGCAACCATGCAATCTGATATGGATGCGGATGCTTTCTTCTTGTCAACTTCAACTTGTCAACCATCTCCTCTGAAACAAGATTATCAGTGCTTCCACTGTCAATAATAATATCACAACACTTACCTTCACATTTACACCTTGTGTAGAATAAACTCTTCCTCTGATTTAGTTCTTTCTCCTCATTCAACAAGGTTCTTCTAAAAACTAGGGTTTCTCCCCTTTCAGCATCTTCAGACCGCTTAGACTGTACATCTTCATCTACATGTGCAACTTGTGCATTACCTTCAGGTCTTTTATTCATCCTTCCTTGATGTTGCGGACACTCATATGCTCGATGCCCTTCTTCTCCACATTGGAAATAGGTTCCTCTAAAACCTCCTCTTCCTCTTTGCTCACCATTGTTCTGGTCACGAGGGCGATAGGTGTTATCTCCTCTCTAATTTTGACTGGTGCTAGCTTCTTCACTTTTCTTTGCATCTTCATTTTGGCCCCCATAGGGTCTTCCACTAGTCCTTCCACCTTGACCTCTTCCCCTTTGCTTGCTTTCAAATCTTTTATTCAGCTTCTCTTCCACCTTCAAGGAAAACTAGTATGCATCTTCTATGGTGGTCATTCTGACCAGGCTCAGCTCCTCCTGAATACTCAGCCTCAACCCATTAATGTAACGGGCTACCTTATCCTTGTTGGGCTCTGCATGGCTTGTCCTAATAGTAATCTTATAAAACTCTTTTGTATACTCCTTAACAAACTTGTTACCTTGCTTTAGTCCTTGCAGCTTCTTCAACAACTCCATCTCATAGTCCATAGGAATGAACTACTTCTTTAGTTTCTCCACCATCTGATCCCATTTGGTGATCTTTCCTTTTCCTCTTCTGTTCCTCTCTAATTGGACCTCCTTCCACCAAATACTGGCATGGCCCTTCAACTTTGTTTTTGCAAACTTGACCTGATCTCGGTCCTCCATGTCATGGATCCAATCAATGAGTTGTTCTGGATTCAAATCTCTAGAATATGTAGAAACTTCAATTCTGGGCCTCTTTCCTATCTTTGAAGTGGCCTTCAACAACCTAACTTCTATAGGATCTCCTACAGCTTCTTGCTCTTCCTTAGGTAGCTCTTCTTCAGCTTTATCTTCGCTTTCTTCTCTTGTTCTCAGATCAAACCCTCTTCGCAGCTCCTCTTGCAATGCATCAATTTGCATTTGTAGGGCTCTAAAACCTTCTTCTATCAAAGCATTCCTCCTAACATGATTTCTTCGTGGAGGCATCTTGATCTCCACAGTAAACCCACAACCTCAGGTCCTGGTGCAAACTGCCTCAGATCGGCGATCTGTCTACACACTTAGGAACCCTTGCTCTAATACCACTTGATGAAGGGGGTAAATCACAAAACACACAATAATAGATATTGAACACAACAAATAGAACTTTCTTTTATTGAAGTGGGCAACTCATTACATTATAGAAGCTCAATTACAATCAGAGGATGGATCCTCTACTAGCTACAACACATTGCAACTCTCCCAACCTTAAGACTCTAGAATCTTTAGCCTTCTGGAACCCCAAATCAGCTAGGGTTTCTATTTTCCCACCTATTCTTGACTCTACACTGGCCCCCTTAACTATACTAGTGCCCAAGGTTCCCAAAATAGTCATAAATAGCACTTTTTGGCAACCTCTAGCTAAATTTTGAATTTTGTAACTCCCTCCAAAAATAGGTCAACTTCCGGGAAGCATAACTTTTGATCTGGGTGTCCGATTGACGAATCGTTTTAAGCACCGGAAATATCGCAATGTGAAATATCATGCCAAAAATCTGTAAATGGATTTCCATCAACGTTTTGAGACATTATGAGAAGTTTTAGTGCCTCATATCTCGTTTTGAAAATTTTCAAGGGCTTTTCAGAAAACAAAAACTTTAATATCTTTCATCTCACAAATGATCTTTGCCTAGTTCCTTCGCCAAAGGTCTTATATTTCCATTATGTAACTTTCTAGAAGTTTTTGCTTCATTAAGTGCCTAAATGCAAACTTTCTAAAAATAGCAGGTAGACTTTCCAAAACAGGCAAGTCGCTATTTTTAGCAGTTTTGGAAAAACTGAAACTCCTACATTATTATTCTGGATATTACGGAACCAAAAACACTAATTATGGGAAGAAATAAAAACAACTACAATGGTTTTGAATTAACTTCTTTTTGGGTGATGAAAGATTGCCCTTACACCTTTGGATGCTCCTACATCACTTGGTTTGTTCAGATTACACCAAAGATTTTATCATGTACAGTTATGCTTCTGAGCATACCCTATCTGCCATTCTTGTATATTAACAAAACAAGGAAGGAATTGAATCTCCAATAGAATTTAAGACTTGACCCTTGAAGACTCATGAACTGAAGTACTCACTTATGGAGAAGCATGCTTATGCTGTGGTAAAAGCAGTTGAGCATTCTAGGTACTATATTCTTAACTCTCATACTATTGCTTTAGTGCCTGATTCAACAGTCAAGTCTATCTTGACTTAGCAAGAGTTTGGGAGCAAAAGGGGTAATTGGATTGCTAAAATTTGAGAGTACGACATGGAGATTAGGCCCACCAAGTTGGTTCATGGGAAAGATTTGTGTCAGTTGATCGTTGATAACATACCTACAGAGATATCATATAATGAGGAAGAGAATACTAAGGTACTTCCCATTGTCTTGTTCATAAGCATAATGAATGAATGATATTCAAATATTGCACACTTCCTTACATATGGAGAGTGTCCTAATCATTTATCATATAAGGAGAAAAGGAAAATCAAACTAAACGCTGCAAACTTTGTTCTATGGGACAATGGCTTGTACAAGAGAATTAATGATGGAGTTTTTCTTCGGTGTGTTGACAAAATTCAGCAAGGTAAGTTGTTGGAATCCTTTCACAACTTGGCGTGCAGAGGACATTTTTCAGCTCTAGTTACTGCTCACAAAATTTTGAGAGCAAGGTACTACTAGTCCACACTCTTTCAACATGCATACAACTATGTGCATAAGTGTGAATTGTATCAGCAGTTTGTGGGGAAACCCAAGTTGGTAGATCTACCCCTCAAGCTGGTGGTGATTGAAGAACCCTTTCAACAATGGGGTATTGATTTCATCAGAGCAATGAATCCACAATCAAGTGCAGGGCATAGTTATGATCTCACGACCACTGATTACTTCACTAAGTGGTTGGAAGCAATTCTTGTGAAGCATGCTACTTCTAAAGTGGTTTAAAATTTTCTCAAGGAGAATATTATTTCAAGGTTTGGAGTGCCAAACAAGATAATAGCAAATAATGCTACTTATTTTTCTTCTCATGAGATAACCAAATTCTATTTTGAGTATGGGATCATTCTTGCTCATTCTTCAAACTATTATCCCCAAGGAAATGGTCAAGCCGAATCAAGCATTAAGAATCTGGTCACCATAATCAGAAAGTTGGTTGATGAGAATCAAAGGACTTGGCACAAGGCATTGTATGATGCATTGTGGGCAGATCGTATTACACCCAAAAGAGCAATTGGCATGTCCCCATTTCATCTTCTGTATGGTTTGAATGCCAAAATACCAATCACATTAGAGTTGCCTGCTCTGAAGTTGGCTAAGGCCATAGAAGATGAAACTTTTGATAGTTCCATTGACAAGTGTGTTATGTTTCTTGCTAAACTTGAGGAACAACGTGTGAAGGTGGTGGATCGCATTGTGGAACATCAAAGTCAAGTAAAGAAGCTCTTTGACAAGAAGGCAAAATCCTAGAGTTTTGAAATCAGTGATCAAGTCCTGTTATGGGACAAAAGAAGAGAGTTGAAAGGGATGTATGGAAAGTTTGATTCTTTGTGGAGAGGTCCTTTTTTGATTCACCAGCTCTAGTGTGAAAAAAACATTCTTTTGGAATATCAAGATGGAAGACCTTTTTTGTTGACTCATAGTGGACAACATATGAAGCTTTTCTCACAATGAAGCAATAGATAAGTTTGTACTTTCTATATAGTTTTGTGGTCTTTTCATTTAGTTGTTTCATTTTGTGTTTTGTCACCTAACTCTATAACCCAATGGTTGGATAAAGGCACTTACTAGAGTTCTAGGATTCTTCTCCCTTCGATTGTTTCAAAGGATGATCAAACGAAGCTCCCCAGTTAGTGCTAGCTGTTATCCTCAAATTCTAGCTCTCTCAATTCATGGGATAAACCCTATGAAACTTGTCCATTTCATAGCCCACGTCCTCTAAGAACATGAATCGAGATATTTCTAGGTTGTCTTGAGCGTGGCTTGATCCCTCAAAAAATATCTTCAATTTAGATCATGGTGCATTTTAATTATTTTGTCAATTTAGGTTTTTTTCAAGTGTTAGTCATTTTTGGATCTCGGGTGTAATTGCGCTAAAAATCTGCACACTTGCATATTTTGTGTAAATGCAGAAAAAATATTTGCAATTACATGTAGGATGTAATTGTGGAAAAAATTCCTACAATTACACTCCTACATTGGCATGCTTGACATTAATGACAGTATTTAAAAAATTTTCCAAATCTATTTCTACTTTATATTTATTATTCATTTTATTTTTCTTCATAATTTCTTCTTGGTGTGTCGATTCTTCTTGCCGCTCCTGTGCCCTAGCTTCTCCAGATCATCGTGTACCTATTTCATCTTAGATTTGTGTTCATCATTTGTAAACTTAGCATATTTCTTTCCTCTTCCTTTCTTGTTTCCTTCTATGTTTTACTTTTGTTATTGTTTGTTTAAACCTAGGATTTGTTAAAAGAGCTAGGGTTTTCATTTAATGGTTTTGTTGTTTGTGTTTCTATTTTGTTTCCTTCGTGTTTCACACTGAGTTTTACATTCTGTGAAACCCTAGGTTGTGTTGGCCTTAGCGTTTGCATCATTTGTTTGGTCGATCATTGTTGTTCAGAGTTTAACCTCCAAACAACATGATAAAATAATCATGGGTTGTTCGGAGATTAAACTCTGAACAACCTTAATTATCTATTTGCCCTTACCATTTTTTGCACTATCCTACACAGGATGTCATGCGGAGTTTAATCCTTGCACAACATCTAAGTTTGGGATGTTGAGCGGGGATTAAACCTTGCACGATATCCCTAAAATCCACCTTAATAACATTTCATCAGATGGAATGCAAAGTTTAAACTCCACATAACATCCAACTCAAGATGTTATGCAGATTTTAAACCCCACATTACATCTTGAGTTTCTCTTGATGAATTACATCCTTTGTCACTATTCAAAGAGAAGTGTCTTGCGAAGTTTAAACTCCACATGACACTTGTTTAACATGTCATGTGGAGTTTAAACTCTGCAAGACATTGTTTTTTGGCTTCATGTTTGTTTACCTATGCCAATATGTAGATCAGGTTTTAAACTCTGAGCTACATCATTTAAAACCTACCCTCATTTGCACATCAGAGTTTAAACTCCGATGTACATCCTAATCTTTCAAAGTTCAACTTTTTGTGCAAATTGGGTTTTAAACTTTGATATGCATGTTTTATCCCTTTGCATTGTGAAATGCTGGTCAAAGTTTAAACTCTAACCTACATTTGAAAAGTGAAATTTTTTCTAACACTAAACAAAAAAATGATACTCAAAGGGGAGATTTTTCCCGATGTTGCAAGTGGATATTTTTGACTATGGATGTGCTATTTTTTCCAGCAATTGGACAAAGGTGAATTACATGGATATTTTCTAACTTTAAGAAAAACTCTGACCAGCATTTGAAAAGTGAAATTTTTTCTAACATTGAACAAAAAAATGATACTCAAAGGGGAGATTTTTCCCGATGTTGCAAGTGGATATTTTTGAGTATGGAGGTGCTATTTTTTCCAACAATTGGACAAAGGCGAATTACATGGAATTTTTCTAACTTTAAGAAAATTCTAAAGAAATCAAACTTTTGCAGTTTATTGGTTAGATGTCAGAATATCCCCTAAAGAAGAAAATGAAGTACAAGTTCCAAGATGTTGTTCCAGTGGCATCTGTTGAGTCAAATGTCAATGATATAAATGACACATAGATTGGACATGTGGACATGTCTGAATTCTTGGAGAGGGTGAACCAGCAACCAGTGTCCCCACACATGCAATGCATATTGAACATCGACATCCACCTGGTCTCTACTTTTCCAATGTCAGCACAAAACCTTGATTTCATCTTGGCTATGGCAGGGAGGTTTGATAAGTATACTCAGAGTATATCTAATGCTCATGGAAAGGTAATCATTCAATTGGACTCTCATTTCTTTGACATAGTCTTTAGGTGTCCTGACATTGAAGACTGTGCTAATCTTAACATTGAAGATACACAGAAGAATTATGACACACATAGAGAGAAATGCAAGAGAGACATTAATACTAGATGGCTCAAAACTCCTCATCCTACCATTTCAAGATGGCCAAAGAGCATCTTTAGGAGTGAGTTCATTAAAGAAGTAGGTGATCTCATTACCCTTCTCAATAGGGTAAAAGGTCTCTTGACATCAAACACCTTTCAAGAATAGATGTTTCAATACATTCGTGTCATCAGAAAGGGGGATCAGAAAATATGGTGGGGTAAGCAAATTAGTCATTCCATATGTGAATAGTTGTCAAAAGTGTCAACAACATTGAGTTTTATATGACTTCATATCTGGTACATGTTGTTGCATCAATAAAACACTTTCCAGGGCTCACATCAAAGGGAGATAGGAGATTGATTCCTGTGTATGATTACTATCCCCAACTCACCCTAAAAGAAATCATCAAACATTATAGGAGGGTGAATGATGCCTTCTACAATTACATTTGTTTGCTAGAAAAAGACCTTGAGAAGAAGAGGGTGTCAGATGAAGCATGGGAATAGGTGAAGACATTTAGATGCATCTTCTTGCAATTTCCTACTTTTACGTACATCAGAGCCAGTTGTTTCAATGGTCAACCATACATGCTTCCCAGGCATCTAGGAGATAGGTTGATCTTGATGGAATTATGCAAGCAAGTATTGGATGTGCACATTAAGTAAGCCGGATCTCATAGAGGTGGCTTCAAGTTCTAGTTCCGGATTGGTAGGTATTCTATTTCCACTACTCCAAAGCCAAATCCATGGAGACTGAGATGCAATGGATTACTTTGAAAAGATACAAGAGAAGGTGAGACTTTCACTATCGAGGTATGAAGAACAAACTCAAAGGTAACTACACACATGTGCATATGGTTCAAGATGTCTGGGCAGAAAGCAAAATAGATGAAGATGTAAGAAGAATGGATTATAGCCAACTCTCTTTAGACCAAGTAAGAAACTTCCAACTTGTTGATGTACTAGAAGATATGCCAGATGAGGGATATATAGTAGAGGCTGTGTATATGGGTAACAAGATTGCCGACACCCCTCTACCTACAATTCAATGGTCTCAAAAAGAGATGACTTCAGTCAAGGAGAGATTCCAACAAATTCTTGCTAACACCAATGTTTGGCTACAAAAGAAAGGTATAAAGTTGAAACCTTTCAAAACAGGTTCAGAGGAAGAGAAAACAGGACCTGTAGGGAAGAGAGAGGAGCTAAGAACAAAGAATAAAGAGGATACTCCTTCTGGTGATAAGAGACTGAAGTTTGTTTTTAGAATAGGAGATAAGGGGAAGAGAAAGGGAAAGGAAGGAACATCTACGTAACTAGATGTCGAACAAGAGGGCACAGCTGAAGAGGTGTCACAAGAACAATAGGACAATCCACAAGTTGAATCCTCTCAAGTGACACATCTATTGGCAAGAGACACTCTGTGGCTTCATAATTGTTGTCATTGATGGCAACAAAGTCCATCCCATACATCTGCAAGACATGGTGTATCTTTACCAGAAGTCAGATTGAAGGATACTTTGGTCCGGTAAGCGAGAACAGAGCATGCAGCAAGGTCAGACAGTCAGGTTCGGATCTCTTAGAGGAAGTATCTTTCTAAAGTGCAGACTTGGGAAAGTCAAGATGAATACCTTGACTGATAGATTCTAGGGTTTGGGCCTCCGGTGATGAAAGAGTGAAGAGATATGAGCAGCTAAGTATTGAGGTCTAGTTTGGCAGAGTAGACAGAGGAAGAACTGATCAACAGAGCATCAGAATTATTCCGGATGAGATATTGATGGTGATCAAGGTTCTTAAGGTATCATCCATGATTGGACAAGTTAGATGACTTCTATAAGTATCTCCTTGATTCACATCACTTGGTAAGCAAGGATTCAGCCAACAAACTAGAGTTTGGGAAAATATTGACTATTCCGGATGCCGACTAGAAAGAGGATGAAATCCTTTGTGCGGATATATATACCAGATGGATTTAGTTGTGAAGAGTAGTGTTGTGAGTGTTGTTGTGTGAACAAAAGCAGAAAAGTAGAGTAACAGCAGTACTACAGATCCAGTATGTGACAGGACAACAGCATCAAAGAAGAGGAAGAATGAAGTGTAGTAGATCAGTATATTAAACCTAATCGGAACTGAACCTCAGCATGTGTAGATGCTTCTCATCAGTTCAAATATCTAGTTTCCTTGTATAATCTATTGTAGGTAGTGAGTCTCTTGTGAGTAGTGTGCTCCGGCAGTGAGCCCTAATTGGCAAGTGCCATTTTGTTCTATATTATTCTTCTAACAGATAATACAATCTTGGGTTAATCACCCTGTGGTTTTTCCCCTAACAGGGTTTTCCACATCAAAATCATTGTGTCATGTGTATTAATGCTATTTCCATTCTATGGTTGTGATTGCTTAGCTGATTTGATGTTGCATTAATCATTAAGGAAATTCAGAAAGTTGAAATAATTAAGATAACTGATTCACCCCCCCTCTCAGTTATCAACAATTGGTATCAGAGCCAAGTTCCTCCAAATAGAGCCTAACAGCTTGAGGAAGATCTGGGAATTCAAATGGATGCGTATGGTATGAGAGAACAACTTCAGTCTGCCCTAGATAATCTTGAGCAATCTAACTCTGAAGTCAATGAATTAAAGGAAAGACTCAAACAGGATGATGATTTCATAAATGAACTAAAAGGGAAATTGAGTATTTCTATGAAAAAGAGAAAGGACCTACTTCAACAATTGGCAAATCAAGGTGAAGCCAATAATACCAATGAAGGTCTGAAGGAGAAAACCAAGTTATGTGAAAAGTTATCAAAAGAGGTCATTATGATAAGACATGAAATGGAATAAGGAGTTATGAAATTCACCCAAGAAATTGAAGAGAAAAGAAAAACTGAAGATGATCTAAGACAATCTCTCAAGGAGAAGTTAGAAGACTGCCACAAAATGGATAGAATAATTAGGCATCTAGAATCTAATCTTGAAGAGGCTAGAGACAATGAAGAACAACTTGAGAATCAAATTGACACTCTTAAAAGGGATCTTCAAACAACTAATGAATACAAAGAGAAATTCAAGATTAGCTCTGCTCAACTTGAAGTTCTTCAAAGCCAAAAGAGGGTAGATGACAAGCAAGGCTTGGGGTATGAAAAAGGTGAAAGCTCCGGATCCAGTCAGAAGAACTCCAGATCAGAAAATCCAAGAAATAGGCCTAGAAGACCTCCAGTAAGACAACCAAATGCTCAAAGATATCCATCTTTCAATGGGTACTGCAATAAATTTGGTCATAAAGCAAATCAGTGCAGAAGAAGAATGAATTAGACTAATACATCCTTCTTCAGACAGTGCTTCAATTGCAAAAGGTATGGTCACAAATCCCATGAGTGTAGAAACTTGCAAATGAACAGTTCATTCAATGGTACATGCTTTGCATGCAATAGAATGGGACATATGGCTAATTAGTGTAGATCAAGAGGATATTAGTCAAATATGCAAAGAAATGTTGTTTGCTACAATTGCAATAGATCCGGTCATATTGCCAAATTCTGTAGAAGTAAGAATCAAGACAAAAGGGGTTCGGAACAGCATAATCATAACCAAGACAAAGGAAAAGGAAAAGTGAATGTGGATGAAAAAGGGAGATGAATAAGATTTAGGTGAAGAGATGCACAGAGAATGTTGGGGATGGATCTGCACCAGAATCTGGTGCTGATAATCCTTCCAGAATTTGAATAGATGAGCTCTGGCTCAGGGGGAGACTCAAGGAAAAACATTTTCCCCTAGCCAGTTAATTGGTGCCGGAATTGGCACAAGGAAAGTTGTGGATTAAAGGGTTCACAAAGGAACATCTAAATAAGCTTTGGTGAAGAGATGAAAGATCCGCAAGAAGTTTTTGAACAGGTTATTCTTCCAAGTTTGATTTGGTTAAATAGTTATTCTGTAAAAATAGGATTTTCACAGTTAGATTCGGCATGATTCGAATTTGAGGTATCTTGATCAGAGGCTAAATGGAATGATTGTAAAAGGTAGATAGATTGCTAATATCCACCGAGAGTAACTTTAAGTACATCTTAGTGATCCGAAAAAATCTCTTAGGACAAGGAGAACAGAGCAACTAGAATAACTTAAGTTGCGCATTTATTGCAATGTAGAATTAGGGTTTGCTCAGAGATAAAAGGGTTGATTTGATTGTCATTTACACATTCGCACTTGAGAAGAAGAGAAAAAGAGCTCTGTAATCAAATTGTCTCAAGTTCCTCAAAGATCAACTGTTGAAGTCGAATCTTCTAGCAAATCAATCCAGCTCACTCCACGAACCCTAGAAGCACAAAAGGTATTTTCTGTTATTGAATATTGCTCTATAAATCTTTTCGAAGATGACTACACTGAATGTTGTAAAGATCACTGATAAGCCATGTCCTAAATTTAAGAAACATCCATATAAATCCCTAGAAGTTGATTCCCTAGGCGCCTTTTCAAGCATTCCGCATGGGGTTCTGCATGTAGAAGATGTTAGGGCATATATTTATGCAAATATTGAAGATTTTGGGGAATCTAAGCTGGTTGATATCTATCACAAGCATTTGATAGATGACTCATTTGAACTCAAAACTCAGTATAAAGCCATCCGGGACAAGCATTTTGCACAATGCATTCATTTCCCCTGTTTTACAGAAGAAGAATGGGTCTAGTATATTTTGAGTAGAGTGCATGATAACTTCATGTGGTTGAATGGACCATTTAAGATAACCAAGGATGCCATTAGGGCAGTAACTAGACTACACTCATCCGGTGGGATTCGCAAGTCCGTCAAGAATCAAACTGTGAGTGAGGCTACCGGATCAAAATTTGATAAAAGAGCAATGACAATAGAAGACATCACTGATCCGGATGTCAAGTTTGCCTTCATGATCATCGGTTATAAGATCTATCACTCTAGCAAGAAAAATTCAGTACCCGAAACTGCAATTTACACTGCTTATGAAATGTTGAGAAAAAATGTAGATTATGATCTTTGTGAACTCCTTCTGAACCAACTAATGGAAAATCTACAAAAGATCAAAAAAGACAAGAACTCCTTCAAGTATGGTGGGCTGTTACTGTGCTTGTTCTTCTACTTCATGAATGAGCTTCCTGGATCCAGTGGTTGGGTATGGCAGAATGATAGACCAGTAGCCATTCAAATCAGAGATTATGTACATGGGCTTGGTGATGCCAAGACACAAAATATAGCACTCTGGGGCTATTTCAAGAATTTTTAGAGCATGATGCAAGCAAGAGAGAGAATCCCCCAATCCTTAGTTGAAAAGTATAAAGATATAGTATGCTTTATGGTAGAAACTGATCAATATCTAATGGAGGTAGTAGAGCCAAGAATAGTCTGGATCATGCCAATGGGGTATGAAGTAGATGAGAAAATTGTTGAGCTACATGTTCAACACATGCTTAGTTAACCCAAGGATCCTAAAGCAAAAAGGTTTGGAACATTTGAAGAATTAAGTGTGAAGATCCATGTGGAGCTAAGACAATTGGAAATAAAAAGAAAAGGAGGGAAGTAGAAGAGATTGCCAAGAGGCATGGAATCTCAAAGGAGGCACTAGATGCAAATAGAGAAAAGGTGGAAAGGGCAGAAAAGGAAGAGGCAGAAAAAGAAAGTGCTCCGGTGCAAGCATCTTCCCAGACCAGATCATCCAAAAGCTCTGCACCTACCACTTCCAAGGGACAAAAGGCTTCAAAACTGGAAGCTCAGACATCTGGAAAAGGAGAGAAGAGAACCAAGAAAAAGGCAACAAGGTCTTACTCAAGCCAAAAGGACAAAGAAGAGACAGAATTAGATGAGGAAGTAAAGAAAATGAAGAAGAAGAAGAAAGTATCCGGAGAATCCACTACCAGTCTAGACAAGGAAGAAGAAAAGATAGATAAATGTGTTGAGAAGCCCACTCTTGATGATATCATTAAAGCAATTACTGTGGATGGAAACCTGAAATCATTAACGGAATTCTATGATAAATACAGTGAAGCTGATCAGAAGATCTTGTAGGATGCCACAGTTAAGTATCTAAACATTTACAATAAAGCTTTCATTGAGATCATATCTTTAATTCCTAAAAGCCTTGAGAAGGAACTTGAAATGAGGAAGAATAATACCAAAGAAAAGGACACGGAAATCTGGGAATAGATAGCCATTTAGCTCTATCCCTCTATTACTCCTAAGCAGAAGAATATGATCTTCAAAGATTGTAAGGATGAGTTCCGAAGCAAAGTTAGAATGAATCAGCTTATGCTTGGAGAAACTGACAAGGTAGCAAAAGAAACAGAAGACATCCTCCGTAATGCTTACAAAAGATTTAACATTCCTATTATAGAGGACTTAGATGATCCCTTGTTTACAAATGTTGAAGAAGTGTCTACTGAAACAGTAGCAGAAGTAAAGAAGACAGGTGAAGAGAAAGATAAAGACTTAGAATCCTCTGCTCCGGAAGAGAGGGTCCAAGAAGAAGTAAATATCTCTCATCTGGTTTCCCCTGCAGACTCCGGATCCAAAGGAGAAGAAAGAGTAAAAGAAAAGGAAAAAAAGATGACATTAGCAAGGCTGCAGAAGAAGAGAAAACTCCAACAGAGAAGGCCACAGATGATAGCGGTAAGGATGCAGAAGGGGAGAAAATTTTGTCTCCAGCAAGAGACACAGTAGAAGCAGTCAAAGATTTCTTGACCAAAGAAATGATGGAATTTGATGAACTAGAATTGCTTCAAGGCCATTCAATTTTGATTCCCTCTCTTTGGTTCAAACCATGAAACTAGCATCCTTCACCCAAGCAAAGGCAAAAGGAAAAATGCTGAAGTCTCACATGGAAGATTGTGAGCTCATAGAAAATGCATCCAATGTATTAGAAAAGATCATGCCATCCTTCCAAAAGGATCCTATAGCCTCCACATCCGGTAATCTAAAGTCTCTACTAAATTCTATTAATACACATTTTGATTCTTTAGAGAAAGCAGCAGAAGAGAAAGTCAGGAAAGAATTTTTGGATAAGAGATTCTCTGAAGTACTGGGTCTAATCTCAAATGATAGGAGAGTTATGAATATTGGGATAAAGAGTTTTGAAAATGCTCTCAAAGATGGCAGAGATATTTATAAATTTTGCTTATCCTGGCCCAAAGTGACCAAAGATGTTGAGAAGAAAGTAAAAGAGCAAGAAGATAAACTGCTAAGCTTATCTCAAAGTTTTGATCCTCTCTCATCCCCCATAATAAGTCAAGAATGTCAAACCATTGCAGTCTTGAATGAAATTAAGAAGCTTGAGAAGGAGAAGAAAAATAGAATAAGTAGGTTGAGTGAACTTAGAGGGATCAATATCCCTAAGTTAGAGGCCATGCATGAGGCTCTAAATGATGCTCAAACCATAGCCCGAACCAGTGATCCGACATATCTAAAGAGAGCAGAAGCCTTTTCATTATTGTTGAGTGGTCACATCTTAATTTTGGACAGGATGAAGAAGAGTTGGGAAACAGAAGTGGTACAATTGAAAACCACTTTTGCAGATATAGTTAAGTATATGTAAGTAAAACTTGTATATATGTTTTTGCTGCCAAGTATAGAATTATTTTTGGAAAATTTTGATGTGCAGACCCTACCCTTTGCCATTGATGTCAAAGGGGGAGTGAGGAGTAGTGAAAAATGTGGAATCTAGCTAAGGGGGAGCTCCAGCAATATGTACATTAGAACAAAGCATCAGCTAAGGGGGAGTGTAGTGTGACACTTAGTCATTTTTCACTAAGTGTTGCCATCAATGCCAAAGGGGGAGATTGTGTTGATAACTGAGAGGGGCGGGGGTGAATCAGTTATCCTAATTATTTCTCCTTTTGAACTTTCTTATTAATCAAAGCAGCATTGAATCAAACAAACAAACATTACTATGAAATAGAAACACATGACACAGTATTTTTGACATGGAAACCTGGTTAAGGGAGAAAACCATGGGGTGATTAACCCAAAGATTATTCTCTGTTAGAAGAATAAGGAATTACAAAATGGCACTTGCCAATTAGGGCTCACTGCCCGAGCACACTGCTCACAAAGAGGCCCACTGCCTACAAGGAGACACACTGTCTACAAAGTGATAAGAATCACAGTCTTGAACTGGAGAATGACATCTTTACCATGTCCGGATCAGTTCCATTTAAGCCCAAAAAACCTCTACTCTGTCTTTCGCACTTTTCTTCACTACACCACTCACATCCACACTTTCCACACTTCAAATGAACTCACAAACCTTTATTTATACAAGACATCGACTTAGGAAAAATTATCTAAGTCGGCAATCAACTATAAGAATATCCGCAAGATGAATAACACATCTGGTCGGCCACCATAAGAACATTCATAGGATGAACAACTCATCCGGTCGGCAAAACAGAGCAAGAACTTCATCCGGAAGATTATCTTCAATTCCGGGCTCTGCCATCAATGCGGACCAACAACACAACCTCAACATGATCCAAGAACCTTCACAAGCCTGCCTGAATGACCAGGTACATCCGCACTTTCTCTACGTACTGGAATCTCTTCTCTTCCTCATCCAGAACTTTAAGAGCACTGTCTGTCGCCACTGTCATAATGCAAAAGGTACTTCCAGACCTCCAAATCATACAAAACTCGAGATGACACATCACAAGGATATCCCAAACACTCCTTCCAATCCGCAGATTGGGATTATACAGTTCCGGACCTTACCGGACCTTTCTGTGATCCTCTGTCACCTCTGAACACTTACCGGAACCGGTTCTATACCGATAGCCTCAACTCCTTCAAATCTTCATGCGGACCTCTGAAATCTTAATTGAAGCATCTCAAGACTCATATCTACAAACCCTTTAATCCGCATCCTCCGGTCCGCATCCTATGCAGTACATTTGCCTTCTTCTCATCACTGTTCTTCACTGTTCCTGACTGAGGCTAATTTTCTTAATATCCTCAGCACACTGCTCATCAAATCCCTCTTGTTAATGCAATATGAGTATGTTGACATCAATGACAACACTGGTTCACCTCATACTTGCAACAATCTCCCCCTTTGTCATTGATGGCAACATATGATGTGAAAAACCATCAAGACAAGAACTTCTCCTTTCTGTCACTGCTCCCCCTATCAGCAACATGTCTTCTCCTTATTTACTGCTCCCCCTTTGATCATCAGCTACTTGTTTTTCACATGTCTTTTCTCCCCCTTTGACATCAATGGCAAAGGGCTCATACTTGCAATTCTAACACATTAGAATCATACCAACTGCTCCCCCTTAGTAGCAGCTCCCCATCATCAATCCGGATCACAAGATATGACTGTGATATCCACCAGACTGATGCACATCAGTGCATCCTAGTTCATCACCAGAGGGGCCATGACCCCTAACTTCTCCCGGAGATATTCAAAAGAGTCCTTGGGAAGAGGTTTAGTAAAGATATCTGCAATCTGATCCTTGGAGGGAACATACTCCAACCTGACTTCTTCCTTGTTCACTTGTTCTCTCAAAAAGTGAAACTTGATAGATATGTGCTTAGTCTTAGAGTGCAATACCGGATTATTGGAAATATTAATTGCACTTGAATTATCACAGAAAATTGTGATAGACTCCTCATATTCAACTTTAATATCTCTTAGCATCTGCTTCATCCATAGGATTTGAGTGCAACTACCTGCTGCTGCAATGTATTCTGCTTTAGTTGTAGACAGAGATATTGCATCTTGTTTCTTGCTTAGCCAAGAAACCAATCTCTTCCCCAAAAAGAATGCTCCACCACTGGTGCTCTTCCGGTCATCCACATCTCCTACCCAATCTGCATCTGTGTAAGCATGAAGAGAGAAATCCGGATCTCTAGGGTACCATAGACCATACTCAACTGTTCCTTTCAAGTACCTGAAAATTCTTTTGATTGCCATAACATGAGATTCTCTAGGATCAGCCTGGAATCTTGCTACAAGACCAACAGCCTGCATTATATTTGGTCTGGTCTGAGTGAGATACAATAATCCACCAATCATTGATCTATACTTTGTCTGATCTGCCTTTGGGGAGTCATCATCTTTGCTCAACTTACATCTGGTTGCCATGGGAGTGTTCATTGGCTTTGAATCTTCCATACCAAATTTCCTTAACAATTCTTTCACATATTTGGTCTGAGAAATGAAGATCCCTTTCTTTGTTTGAGTAATTTGCAGACCCAAGAAGAAATTCATTTCACCAAGCATAGACATTTCAAACTCACATTTCATCTGATTTGCAAAAGTTTTGCACATACTATCTCTTCCTCCAAAAATGATATCATCCACAAACACTTCAACAATCAAAATGTTTTCATGATCAATTTTGAAATATAAGTTACTGTTAACAGTACCTTTGCTGAATCCAATCTGCACAAGGTGCTTATCCAATCTTTCATACCATGCTCTTGGAGCTTGTTTTAATCCATACAATGCTTTCTTCAACTTGCAAACCATATCATCATTGTCAGACAATTGAAATCCATCCGGTTGTTCAATGTAAACTTCTTCTTCCAGATCACCATTTAGGAAGGCAGACTTGACATCCATCTGATATACCTTGAAGTCTTTAAAGGCAGCAAATGCAAGAAATAATCTGACTGCTTCAATCCTTGCCACCGAAGCAAAGGTCTCTTCAAAATCAATTCCTTCTATTTGAGAGTAGCCTTTGCAGACCAATCTAGCTTTGTTTCTGATCACTTCACCAGCTTTATTTAATTTGTTCCGGAAGACCCATTTGGTTCCAATCACATTCCTGTCTCTAGGTCTGGGAACAAGATCCCAAGTATGATTTTCTCAATTTGCATTAATTCATCTTTCATTGCTTTGGTCCAGTTTTCATCATTGCAGGCTTCATTTACTGTTTTAGGGTCAATCTTTGAAATCAGACAACATTCATCCTGATTTTGAGCAAGATTCCTTCTAGTTTGCACACCTTTGCTTCTGTCACCTATGATCTGATCTTCAGAGTGGTTTAGTGTTACATACCTTAGAATTTTGGGAGTATCCTGCACTGCTGCTTCTTGATCAGGCTCATTCAAACCTATCTCTTCTTCCTGATTTACCGGATCAGGCTGACTCTGTCTTACCGGAGAGGATTGAGTTCCTTGAACCTAAACACCGTCTTGGTCATCTTCATCAAATTCATAGAATCTTGAGGGCTTTTCAATTCCTTCATCAACTTTCACATTAGTGCTTTCTATCATCTTCCTCAGTCTCTTATTGTAACACCGGTATGCTTTGCTTTGAGTAGAGTAACCCAAGAAAATTCCTTCATCACTTCTACCATCAAACTTTCTTAGATCTTCATCTCTTTTAATATAACACTTGCTACCAAATACTCTGAAATATTTCACAGTAGGAGTGATGCCAAACCAGACTTCATAGGGGGTCTTACCGGTATTGTTTCTGATTTGAACTCGATTTAGAGTGTAGACTGCAGTGCTGATAGCTTCTTTCCAGAACATCTGAGGAACATTTGCTTCCAACATCATTGTCCTGGCAGCTTCCTGGATGGTCCGGTTCTTTCTTTCAACTACTCCATTCTGCTGTGGAGTCCTAGGAGCAGACAATTGTCTCCTTATACCCTGCTTCTCACAAAAGTCAATGAACTCACTAGATGTAAATTCACCACCTCTATCAGACCTTAGACACTTCAGTTTCAATCAGGTTTGATTTTCTACCATAGCTTTGAAGATTTTGAACTTCTCAAATGCTTTTGATTTTTCTTTTAGGAAGGTAACCCACATCATCCGGGAATGGTCATCAATTAACAACATGAAATATCTATCACCTTGCAGACTCTTGATTCTTGTTGGACCACAGAGATCAGTATGTACTAATTCCAACAATCCGGTAGAGGACTGATCTTTGCTTTTGAAAGAGACTCTGCTCTGTTTACCTAGCTGACATTCTTTGCACAAACTATTTGTAGGTTTCATCAATTTTGGAAGATCTCTTACAGCCGGAGTATTGCTTATCTTGATGATGTTATCAAAATTTACATGACACATTCTTCTATGCCATAACCAACTCTGATCAACTTGAACAAACAGACAAATTTTATTTGAACCAACCAGATGAAAGATATTACCTTTTGTTTGAGTACCGGATGCAATTTCAGTTCCGGAGCTTGTAAAGATTCTGCATTTTCCATTTTTAAACCGGAGATCATAGCCTTTGTCTACTAACTGACCAACACTGAGAAGATTGTACTTCAATCCTTCAACATATAGTACATTACCTGTTTTGCTCTTTCCATCAAAAGAAATAGTTCCCCTACCTCTGATTCTGCCAGCATAATTGTCACCAAATTTTACCATTCCTCCTTCATACCTTTCCAAATTCAAAAACTTATTCTTGTCACCAATCATATGGTGAGAACATCCACTGTCAATAACCCAATCATCCTTTTCTTCCACTTGAGCAGCTAAAGCTTTTTCCACAACCTTGTGATTGACAGATTCAGAGAGTATTGAATCTTCTTCCTTGATGGCAATAAACACCCATTCATTTCCGGATTTGCTTCCTAGTTCTAATTCATCATCTGTTACTCCTTCATTGTCATCTTCTTCATGAACATAATAGCAGTTCTTTTGAAACCTTTGTCTGTTAGTATTAGACCTTGCAGATCTTTCCGAACATCTTGAAGCAAAATGACCAATCTTATTGCAGTTGAAACACTTAAAGGGTAGTTTTCCTTCATACTTACCGGATCCTCTTGGTAGTCTTTTTGCGATGAGGGCTTCAAGTTGAGCTGTTTCTGCTTCTTCTTCTTCCATGTCTCTTCTTGCTTGTTCATACCATGACATCTTCCTTGAAGAGTTTTCTCCCGGATCAAATCTCTGTTTGCCTTTCACATAGGCACTGGCTTTGAAAGCAGATTCAGTCTTGGGAGGATCATCTCCAAACTCAGTCATTTCAAATGCAGCTAGCTTGCCAGCCAATTGCTCTCTTGTGACGGTTGTGTGGGCTCTGAATTCATCAATTGCAGCAACCTTGATTTTGTAGGCAGCAGGAAGGGATCTGAGGATTTTGCAAACAATCTCATTTTCATCCAGAGTACCACTAGCATTTCTAATTCCACACACTAGTTCATTCACTCTTGGCATAAAAGTAGTGATGTTTTCATCATCTCTCATCTTCAATCTTTCAAATTTCCCTTTCAGACTTTGCAACCTTGCACTCTTGACAAACTCATCTCCTTCATACAGAAGTTCCAGTTTAGTCAGGATCTCATATGCAGTTGGTAGGTCAATAACATTTGAGAGATCTGAGTCATTCAATGCGCTTAGAAGAGCTTCCTTGGTCCGCAGATTGTTTTCAGCTTCTGTGATTTCATTCAGAGTTGTCGGACCACCTTGTGGAGGTACATATGGTTTTGAAACCATGGCCAAGTATGCTTTTCCCATACATTCCAAGTGACATTTCATGCGACCCTTCCAGAGAGTGAAATTGGTTCCATCGAACTTCGGACTATCCTTTTTGTATGACGACATCCTGGATCTCCTCAAGCGGTTAAGCTCCTTTCAGAGGAACTTGGCTCTGATACCAATTGTTGATAACTAAGAGGGGGGGGAATCAGTTATCCTAATTATTTCTCCTTTTGAACTTTCTTATTAATTAAAGCAGCATTGAATCAAACAAACAAACATTACTATGAAATAGAAACACATGACACAGTATTTTTCACATGGAAACCCGGTTAAGGGAGAAAACCACGGGGTGATTAACCCAAAGATTATTCTCTGTTAGAAGAATAAGGAATTACAAAATGGCACTTGCCAATTAGGGCTCACTGCCCGAGCACACTGCTCACAAAGAGGCCCACTGCCTACAAGGAGACACACTGTCTACAAAGTGATAAGAATCACAGTCTTGAACTGGAGAATGACATCTTTACCATGTCCGGATCAGTTCCATTTAAGCCCAAAAAACCTCTGCTCTGTCTTTCGCACTTTTCTTCACTACACCACTCACATCCACACTTTCCACACTTCAAATGAACTCACAAACCTTTATTTATACAAGACATCGACTTAGGAAAAATTATCTAAGTCGGCAATCAACTATAAGAATATCCGCAAGATGAATAACACATCCGGTCGGCCACCATAAGAACATTCGCAGGATGAACAACTCATCCGGTCGGCAAAATAGAGCAAGAACTTCATCCGGAAGATTATCTTCAATTTCGGGCTCTGCCATCAATGCGGACCAACAACACAACCTCAACATGATCCAAGAACCTTCACAAGCCTGCCTGAATGACCAGGTACATCCGCACTTTCTCTACGTACTGGAATCTCTTCTCTTCCTCATCTAGAACTTCAAGAGCACTGTCTGTCGCCACTGTCATAATGCAAAAGGTACTTCCGGACCTCCAAATCATACAAAACTTGAGATGACACATCACAAGGATATCCCAAACACTCCTTCCAATCTGCAGATTGGGATTATACAGTTCTAGACCTTACCGGACCTTTCTGTGATCCTCTGTCACCTCTGAACACTTACCGGAACCGGTTCTATACCGATAGCCTCAACTCCTTCAGATCTTCATGCGGACCTCTGAAATCTTAACTGAAGCATCTCAAGACTCATATCTACAAACCCTTTAATCCGCATCCTCCGGTCCACATCCTATGCAGTACATTTGCCTTCTTCTCATCACTGTTCTTCACTGTTCCTGACTGAGGCTAATTTTCTCAATATCCTCAGCACACTACTCATCAAATCCCTCTTGTTAATGCAATATGAGTATGTTGACATCAATGACAACACTGGTTCACCTCATACTTGCAACAGATTGTTGGCAAGAGACACTGTGTGGCTTCATGATTGTTGTCATTGATGCCAACAAAGTCCATCCCACACATCTGCAGGACATGGTGTATCTTTACCGGAAGTCAGATTGAATGATACTTTGGTTCGGTAAGAGAGAACAGAGCATGTAGCAAGGTCAGACAATCAGGTCCAGATCTCTTAGAGGAAGTATCTTTCTAAAGTGCAGACTTGGGAAAGTCAAGAGGAATCCTTGACTGATAGATTCTAGGGTTTGGGCCTCTAGTGATGAAAGAGTGAAGAGATATGAGCATTTAAGTATTGAGGTCCGGTTTGGCAGAGTAGACAGAGGAAGAACTGATCAACAGAGCATCAGAATTATTTCGGATGAGATATTGATGGTGATCAAGGTTCTTAAGGTATCATCCATGATTGGCCGACATGTTAGATGACTTCTATAAGTATCTCCTTGATTCACATCACTTGGTAAGCAAGGATTCAGCCGACAGACTAGAGTTTGGGAAAATATTGACTATTCCGGATGCTGACTAGAAAGAGGATGAAATCCTTTGTGCGGATATATATACCATATGGATTTAGATGTGAAGAGTAGTGTTGTGAGTGTTGTTGTGTGAACAAAAGCAAAAAAGCAGAGTAATAGTAGTACTACAGATCCAATATGTGACAGGACAGCAACATCAAAGAAGAGGAAGAATGAAGTGTAGTAGATCAGTAAATTAAGTCTAATCGAAACTAAACCTCAGCATGTGTAGATGCTTCTCATCAATTCAAATATCTAGTTTCCTTGTATAATCCATTGTAGGCAGTGAGCCTCTTGTGAGTAGTGTGCTCCGGCAGTGAGCCCTAATTGGCAAGTGTCATTTTGTTCTATATTATTCTTCTAACAGAGAATACAATCTTGGGTTAATCACCCTGTGGTTTTTCCCCTAACAGGGTTTTCCATGTCAAAATCATTGTGTCATGTGTATTAATGCTATTTCCATTCTATGGTTGTGATTGCTTATTTGATTTGATGTTGTATTAATCATTAAGGAAATTCAGAAAGTTGAAATAATTAAGATAACTAATTCACCCCCCCCCCCCTCTCAGTTATCAACAACATCCTCATTCCTCTCCTTTGGTTTCAAATGTTCAAACTCCTAGGGCTCCCTTGTCATTAAGTGAACAATAGTTGCCACTTGTTCCAGATAATCGTTAGTCACCTAGTGTATCAATTCATTCCATTTCTTCAACTCATTTGATGCCTAGTAATGATTCTTTGTTCAACCAACCTCTTGATAATGTTGATAATTTTTTTGGATCTCTTTCATCTATGCTAGGCTTGTCTGATGTTCCCATATCAATGATTGATCTGATAACACAGTCTGAGTTTTAGAAGTTTTTGGCCTCTACCTCTTCCCAAGTGAATGTTGATGTCAATCCTACTGTCATACAAACACAAACTCCACCAATTGTCACTCATACTGCACTTGTGTCTATGTCAGTACAAGATCCTGCCATTCCACCTATCTCCCTGAACCATGACTACAGAGATAAGAGGTGATACCTTTGTCCTCCCATCGTGGCTTATGTCACAAAAGTTTAAAATAAAGAAGCGAGTTGTATCACCTGAGGACTTTGATTTTGGTTAGTTAGTTCTAGTCAAGTCAAAGGCAACCAAAAAAGCCAAGACTTGATCTAGGGTGCTTATTGATACATCAGGCAACAAATATGTTGAGGTAGTTGTGCCTCAATCTGAAAAGAGCATTACAGAGGTTCAGAATGAAGACTGTGCATCACACAGTAGTCCATACTGAATGGAAAATAGGAAACCACAACTCTGTTTCACTTTATGTCACTTGTCCTACACAACACAAAGATGAAACAAAATACTAGTAGCTTCCAGGTGACAAAAATGTATTGAAATTGAAGTGAGATGAACAATACAACTCTAAGGAAATAAAGTAGATAATAGAAATAACAAGATTTAGGGAGAGAGTTCACAAGACCAGTAAAGGGGATGGAACTTCTCTCTTAAATCTAGAACTTACAAGAGAAAGGAAGTTGGGGCTACTTTGGAGGAATGCCTTCAGGTCAAACCCATGTTTTGGTATTTCTACTCTCATAGTAGCTAAGATTGAAAATATTGAAACAAACATGTGTGCTATTATTTTCTGTGTGTCTAGAAGGAATAATAACAATGGCAAACAACTTGTAAATGTAAAATAAAACTAATCTACTCAAGCATGAGAGCAAACTAGTGTGTTTGTTTGGAAGAGAGAAAGGAAAAGGAGATAAACCCACACAAATTCAACAAGAAAATAAGTGGATTACACTACACAAATGAATAACGAGGGTAAATTGAACTCAATTACCTTATGAATGAAAGATGCAAACTTCTTAGCTTAAGATGAAGAACCCAACAAGTAATGGTCCCAACAAACCCCATGAAGAAGTTATAAAACCTCAAGAAATCTCACATAAGCTTCAATACAATGACATAACCATGGAAATCCTTGAGAATGTCAAATAGAAAACTTCTTGTGAGCACAACAATAATAATAACTTCATAGATTTTCCAAAATTTGTAGAAGAGAGCCAAAGGAGAGTTCAAAAGATTTTTCAAAAATGAAAGAATGAATGGGAAAATAGAGAAAGTAGGTCAAATAAGTTCATTCAGGAGCACAGAGGAATTACAAAGAATATCTTATGCCACAGGAGGTGGCCAATAATGCCCAGAAATAGTCACTTGGTGCCACATAGGCTCGAAATGCTAGCGCAATGTGTGAACGTTTGTGCTAAATGTTGATAGATGGTCAGCACTCTTCGTGGGATTTGTGACATGAACTAACCGCCTCCCATGGATTCATTAACTTTGGCGCTTGTATCAAAAATTGATGGGTCGACCTTTTGGTTTAACGACAATTGTGGGCCAACAATTGGTATCAGAACAAAAGGTCATGGGTTCGAATCCCCTCAGGTAACGTTAGGGGAGTTTGTTGGCAAATGGTCAGCTCCCTGTGGGATTCATGACATGGACTAACCACCTCCTATGGATTCATTAACTTCGGTGCTTGTATTGGAAATTGACGGGTTGACCTTTTGGTTGGGCCAATAGTTGTGTCAATGGTTGTTAGTATGTTGTAAATTAGTTGAGTTAGGTGTCAAGTGTTGATCCACTTTTGTAGGACTTTGTTATGAGTTTGTAATCTCTATAAATTGTAACCTTTATTTATTTAATCAAGGAGGAATGTAATTGTTCTATTTTCTATTTTTTTAAAAACATCTAAATGTCAAAGTCTAGGATGCATGGAGCACCAAGTTCACAAGATGGGATGATAGAATCATGAAATCCTCACCTTTACTTAAAAATCCCCAAAAAATCAATAATGATTGCAGTACGTCCTCTTCAAAGAAAACAAAAGCAACAAAATGGATGACCCCTCCAAGAGAAAGATTCAAACTTAATTTCAATGGGGCATTAGGTGTAGGTGGCATCATCAGAGGTGACATGGGAATAAACATTTGGGTCTTATCAAAGAAGCTCAAGCATTGAACCAACAATGAGGAAAAACTAGAGGCACTTCATGAAGGATTCGAAATGTGTTAACAAAAAACATAAAAAAGGTGGACATAGAGGGGGATTCACTAATATGTCTCTAGTGTGAGGCCAATAGAGTGGTCGATTCTTTGGCTAATCATGGAATTGATTGGGTAGAAGAGACGAATATGTCAAATCAAAATATGGGGGGATTTAAGCAAGATTCTTGAGTCACATAGGGCTGCATCTCTAGTCACCGATGAGTAAAAAATCTGGAGGACAATTCACCATACCAATAGAATATTAACAATCAAAAGAGTTTTGAGGTGGATGGTTGCTGGGTAGCGGTCTCAAGTTTCTGAGTGCCAATTCTGTAGATCATGGGTCATTCGGATCGGAAGGAATTGTTCTTGGACCCTATTTGGTTCTACATTTATAAACTAAATGGCGAATGTTGCCGACTCACAAATGGCATAGTGCATTCAACCTGATTGTGTTTGCCAATGTTTGACGACGGACACCGCAACCCAGCTATGAAGGCTTTTCAATGTGGATTTAGAGGTGGTAGTCATAGCCATTAGACATGTCATTAGCTCTCAATGTTTCAACTTGGAGATCACACACGATGGGATATTACTGGAAACTTTCTTGACAAACATTGTCCTCATGATGAGCAATAAGCGTTTGGGAAAAACTAATTGCTCAAATTCATCAGACCACCTCTTCACAATGATGCTACCCATGTTGTCTCTGCCTTCAACAAGCAACCTATGGCTAGCTCTATGGGTGTAGTAATTGACATCGGATCTGCAAAGAACAACAAGGATCTTGTAGAAGCTGTTTGCCTATTTCGAGATGACCTAATTTGTAATAATCTAGAGGTCTTCAAATTTTTAATTGGACACCATGACTCCTCACTCTCTCCTCCACAATATGAATGAGCCTTCGAACTATCTACTTGCCTTTGCTTGCCGATGCACTATAGGGTTTGAAAGTAGATGGATGGATGTAATTAAACCAAATGGGCTCTCTATAAGAGAAAATATAATTTTCCGGAGTTGCCCCTTAATAGCACTTACATATCAATATGTGGGTGTGTATATCTATATGTCTACATATATATATATATATATATATATATATATATATATATATATATATATATATATATATATATATATATATATATATATATATATATATATATGTCACTATGTATATACATATACATATATGTATGTATTTATCTATGTCATATAGACGTGTATATGTACATGTAAATGTATGTACATCAACTAATAATGAGCATAACAATTGAGATTTCCACTATGTGAGCATATAAAGATTTTGATATTTTAAATTGAAATTCAATGATTTCAATTTTCATAGGTTTCGTTGTGAAGATATGAGATGGGAATAAAAATCAAAGTGGGTGTTTTGGTTTTCTATTTCATGTTCAACATGGTGATTAAAGTGACTTATATGTTAAAAGTGGAATCATGTTGGCAGTTTAGTTTCAATTTCATTTACCATGATTCCTTAACCTAACTAAGTTGAATTGGGGCATCCATTGGAATAAGTTTAACAAAAATGGTAAGCCACTTTATGTCTCAAATCATTGCTTGGAATGGGCCATCTGAATGCTTTGTAGTGATTGTGGGTTTTGGTAATTTTTGACAAGATGAATTTGGCTATCAAAACCTAAGATTTGGTAATATTTCACTAGTAGAAAGGATCTTTGTATTAGGTTTTAATGGGGAGAAATTGCTTTCGATTAATAAGAATTAAAGAACCTAAATCCAACGATATTGATGACAGGTAAAGAATGATTATTCAAAATATCACCCGTCCGCGCCGTGGCATTATCAAGACTTCTGATTAATGGCTTAGTGACATGGATTGGCATTGAAAGATGAAGTGATGCAACTATTGAAGGTGTTGGATTTGTAGCATTCGCCATTATGATCTTACTGGTAGTCTGTATATGTAGCTTTTCACTTGCGATTAGTAGTGAAAATTCTTGAAGAAGCCATTGAAATATATTATAACCCTAGTCTTTCATTTGTTCTAGTTTTTGGGTCTTTTAGGATGGTGTAACCCTGGGTTTTCGTTAGCTCTAGAGGATATTTTTTTGTTCAAGATGGTTTTTGAGGTTCAAGAGGTAAGAATATTCATCCTTGCATCTGGTTGGTCTATCGAGGCTGTAATTTTAGAGTTACATGTTTGAATATTCTCAATTTTGGTTAATAATGAAGTATTGAATGAGTTCTTTGGGTGAGTTCTATCTGATAATATTGAAATACATGAGTTTTTTCTGTTGTTGGCCGTTACTTTGATAGCGAAGAGAATATATATGTATATTGCCTCCATTTTGTGAAGCTTTGGAAATGCATAGAATTCACTTTTTTTAAGTATGAATTTGAAGTGATGAATATGGTTTTCATTCTATCTAATGATGTAGTTATGGATGGAGGGTTGAATAAATGATTGTTTAATCATACAGCCTTAATACAAATACATACATATTCTATGCACAATAATAATCAAAATCAATACATTCTTGTGACAATCAATTTGATTCACTATATGTAAATCAATAATTAGGATTACATCCTTAGTCTTTGTCACAATGGGCTTACAACATGATAGACCTTAGTCGTTTGATTACAATTCAATATTAATACTTTCACATTAGTGTGGTCATGAATATTGACTTCCTCAAGCTACTCTCTATCTTCTTACTCTACTCTAAACTATTCAAATATATTACGGTCTTTGGATCTCTTCTTGTCTTTTGTTGCTTCCTTTGCAAATGAATTAGACCTCTTTTTATAGTGTATCTTTTGTGTAGAAGGTTCTTGGTTAGCCTGGATGTGAATTATGATTCCAAAATCAATGTAGTCCTAAACACGCCCCCTCTTGGGATCAATAAGGCTCCTTGAAACGTCAAACCTTGGCACAAGGCCCTAAAATGTGTCACATAACATATAGATCTCTTTGGGATGATGTGGCACATCACATTGTGAAATGATCAAGGAATGAGAAATAGTCACATGGCTATGCATAAAATACTCCACTGATGTTCTAGACAATGTTCCAAGTCATAATGAACAAATGCAATACCATACCAAAAGATTCATTTTGCTAGTCTGAGTGCTTGAATGGCAATTGAATTGGGAACTCAAAAGGAACTAAACTGAAAATGAAATCAACTAGAAGGGAAATATTTTTGGTTGATGCAACATTGCTCATTGGCCTAGGATGCACCTGCATCATTTAACTATTTGACTATAGAATCATATTCTTGTGGTCTTTGGAGATTTCTCTTATTAGTTGTCAAGAATTTTGTTTTCGAAAACAAGATTGTGAATCTTTCTTCATCTCTATGTCAGAAGACTTATTATTTATAGAGATTGATACTCAAAGATGGTTGTTATTTGTCTAAAACAAGTCCTTATTTCTCTTGAAAAACTAACTGTGAAGAGAGTTATGATATTGTTATCTTAAGCACAAAAAGGTTATTATTTTGTCTCCATATCTAGTTAATATGGTTATTCTAGAATATAGAGTGGTTCTTGTTACGAATCTAGTAGCTTTTGAAGCTAGTACCTTTTAATTGCTCTCAATGACAATAATGATGAGTAGAATGTAGTTTTGAATGTAATATCCATTCCATAGAGGTAATTATTGGTAATTTTTATTTAAAATTTGGAGCTAGATTTCTCCCCTTTTATGGCTTTTAAAGCTAGAAGATTTGATATTGATGTAACTTGATATTGATGTTGTTAGATTTAGGGTAGACAACTGAGAGGGGGGGGGGTGAATTAGTTGTCTAAAACTTTCTTCTTTTTCAATACTTGCATTCACTTAGCATTATAACAATAAATCAATCATGAAAACTTAATGCAATTAACCAAGAGCAGAAACACATCAACACATGAGACACCAAGATTTTGACGTGGAAAACCCGGTTAAGGGAAAAACCACAGGGTGACTAATCTGGCCCAAGAAAAGTTCCAGACCATGGTAGGCAATCTGACATCCTCCAACTCCATATCATTCACTGAACAAGATGACCTCTTTGTGTCCCAACCTCATAACACCCCCTGCACATTGTCGCATTCATACACAAGCACCACATCAAGAGGGTTCTCATTGATGGGGGTGCTGGTTTAAATATTTGCACATTAAAGCTAGTCCTTGCACTGGGGTTCTCCGAATAGGTAGTTGATCCAAGGAGGAAAATTACCATCAAAGCATATGACGAGGAAGAAAGAACCACAAAGGGAACAGTTGTCCTACCCATTCAAGTGGGACCAGTAATAAAAGATGTTGTCTGTCAAGTCCTTGATCGGGAGCTCACTTATAATATCTTACTCGAGAGACCATGGATTCATGCCATGAAGGCTGTCCCCTCAACCTATCATCAATGCATTAAATTCCCGCACAATGGCAAGCAAGTCACCATTCAAGGCGACCCTGACCCCTACCAACACTGCAATTCTTTCCATGCAAAACCTGATTGTGTCATACCCAACAACAGAGCATATATATCCCCTATCCCGCAGCATGACCATACCGCTGAAGCCTCCTCCTCAAGACCCAAAGAGCAGAAAGTTACCATAAAAAAAACTGGAGTGGGGGAATACTCAATTGAGCACAGTCTCAATCTTGCCAAACTGCCTTTGTCTCCTAGATCTTTTGGCTGACCCAAGCATTTTTCAAAGCCATCTACTCCTCCTATAGCTCCCGCAACTCCCTTTATAAAATGGGGGACCCTATCTGATGAAACAGAAGAAAGAGACCTCTTGCAATGGCTTTATGCTGAAGAAGAAAACACACCCCAAGATCCACCTAGACTCCCAACAGAACTCTATGGGCGAGTTGAGACTATTCTGCACAAGATGGGATATGAAGGACAAGGCCCCATCGGCCTCAGAAAAGAAGGAATCATTGAACCTATTCAACCTTCTTCATCCTCATCGGCTAGAAACACAAGCGGCCTAGGATACAAAAGCAAAGGTAAAGCCAAGGAAAATGTCTGTCTTGTAGAAATGATCCAAACACTCCAAGAAGACAGTGACATAGATTCTAATGAATATGAGTGGGATGAGCTAACAGAGCATTCCTATGATGACAAAGAGGTCGACACCATCCAATCTCTTAGCCCCTACCGTGAGGGACAAACGCTTTCGAACATACCACTAGAGTCTGATTTGCCCATCCCTGAGATTATGGCTTTCGAGGAAAGTTTAAATTCCATTGCAATAAATAACTTAGAAGAAAGTACCATCCTGACCACAATCCCCACCAATGCTCCCAACATTTCCATTCATACCATCAATGAATCAAGTCTATCATCTAACTCCCTCCCCCTTGTGTATCCTGAGCTTATTAACTGGACTCTGCAAGGAACTCCCCAATTAGATATGTTCCAAAACGATGATGCTTACATTGATTATATGGAACTTAGGGACCACTTACCCAAGGGAGATCATAAAGCTGGTTTTGCTATTGAACTGAATACTGTGGCTTACTTCGGGGAGGGTGCCAAGCCTTCGAGTCACAAAAATATCAAGATCAAAAATGGATCTGACGGTGAAAACTGGCTTGCGGCAGTGTCAGATCACAAAATAGTAAAAATAAAGGACGTATCCGAAGGTGAAAACCCAACTGTGGCACCTAATGATAGAATGCTTGACACTCTCCATAGTGATATGTACCAGGAAAGGTCATAGATTCTTGTGGAACCAACAAAGCCAGTGAACATTGGAACAGAAGAACAACCCAAGATTATCCACTTTGCCAAATCTCTTACACCACTAGAGAAAACCAGGTTTGTACCATTCTTTAAGAAGAAGAGAGGTACCTTTGCTTGGTCGTATGCAGACATGCCGGGTCTAGACCCAAACTTAATTCTACATCATCTACCATTGGATCCAGGAGTAAAACCAGTAAAACAGAAATTGAGAAAAATGCATCCTCACATAGCACTTTTGGTCAAAGAAGAACTCAAGAAATTGTTGGATGTGTGGTTCATCAGAGCCATAGATTACCCAGAATGGATATCCAACATTATGCCAGTGTCTAAACCAGATGGCCAGGTTTGACTATGCATTGATTTTCAAGACTTAAACAAAGCATGCCGTAAGGATGATTTTCCATTGCCAAACATCGATATCATAGTCGACCTAACTACAGGACATACAATGCTATCACTCATGGATGGGTTCTTAGGGTATAATCAAATCAAAATAGCACCAGAGGACCAACACAAGACAGCTTTCACTTGCCCATGGGGTACCTTTTGCTGGAATGTCATGCCATTTGGGCTAAAAAATGTAGGTGCTACCTATCAGCGAGCTATGACAACTATATTTCATGACATGATGCATGTAACCATGGAGAACTATGTTGATGATATCCTAGCAAAGTCTCTCACAAGAGACTCACACCTAGATGTGCTAGAAAAAGTCTTTCAAAGATTGGACCAATTCCAAGTCAAATTGAACCCAAAGAAATGTGTGTTTGGGGTAACTTCAGGCAAGCTGCTAGGCTCCATCGTGTCAGCAAACGGAATAGAGGTAGACCCTGCCAAGGTCAAAGCTATAATGGACATGCCACCACCCAAGACTCTAACTCAGTTGAGATCACTACAGGGCAAGCTGTAGGCCATCCACAGATTCATATCACAGCTGGCAGACAAGTGCCAACCTTTCAGCCATCTCCTGCATAAGAACATTCCATTAGGTGGGATAAGCGGTGTGACGAGGCATTCAACAAGCTAAAGGAGTACCTTATGAATCCACCCATTCTCATGCCTCCAATCCAAGGAAAACCTCTAATTCTCTACATATCTGCTACACCTACTGCTCTTGGAGCTCTTCTAGCACAGCAAGATTATGAGAACAAGGAAAGAGTTGTATACTACATCAGTCGAACCTTAGTGGGCTACGAATTGCAATACTCACAAGTAGAAAGATCATGTCTCGTAGTAGTTTTTGCTTCACAAAAACTTTGACATTACATGCTTGCACATCCAGTAAAACTCATTGCAAAAATTGACCCGCTCAAGTATCTCCTCAACAAAGCAGCGCTCACAGGTCACCTAGCAAAGTGGGTAATGCTTCTCAGTGAGTATGACATTGAATATGTGGACAGAAAATCCATCAAGGGACAAATCATAGCTGACCAACTAGCAGATGCACCGTTACAAGATAGCAAGCCCATGCAGTTTAAGTTTCCCGATGAGTCCTTATTTACCATATCAACATCTTCTTGGAAACTCTACTTCAACGGGTCTTACACAAACCATGGATCAGGGGCCAGCATCCTCTTTATAACTCCTCAAGGCAACACAATTCTAAAGTCTTACCATTTGTTATTTCCATGCACCAATAACATAGTGGAGTATGAAGCCTTGGTAATTGGTCTCAAGATGGCAACTGAGTGGAAAATCTAAGAATTGCATGTCTATGGTGATTCTCAGCTTATAATTAATCAGGTCAACGATGAGTATCAAACCAAAGATGAGAAGCTCATCCCCTACAAATGGATGGTCGACGACTTCAAAGAGCACTTTGGGACCATCTCCTTCGAACAAATACCTAGGATTGAGAATAAGGCGGCAGATGCAATGGCTACCATAGCCTCTCTTCTAGAAATACTTGAAAATGAGTCACGGTATGAGTTCTTAGTAGAAACTATCCAGCAACTAGCATATGATCTCCTTGAGACCCATTCCATCTACCTTCTAGTTGGATCTGATTCACCTTGGTATGGTAAGACTTACACTTACCTCAAGGACAATGTTCTCCCACCTGACCTCTCTTCCAACCAAAAGCAAACTTTCATACGACAATCCTCTCGCTACACCATCATAGTTGATACCCTTTATCGACGTGGTCTGGATGGTACTTTGCTTCGTTGTTTAGAACAAGAAGAATCCACAACTGCCTTGAAATACGTACACGAAGGGATCTACGGAACACACTCCAGTGGTCCTTAGCCAAGAAACTCATGCGTTTGGGTTATTACTAGCCAAACATGGAAATGGATTCATATTAGTTCATCAAAAAGTACAAACAGTGTCAAATACACGGGAACCTGATTCATGCACCTGCTCAAGAGTTGAGACCTTTAACAACACCCTGGCCCTTTTGCCAGTGGGGACTTGACCTTGTGGGAAAGATTCATCCACCCTCTTCCAATAGCCACAAATTCATCATAACCGCCACTGAGTATTTCACAAAGTCGATTGAGGCCGTTCCCCTAACCACCGTCACAGGCAAACAAATTTCCTCTTTCATTCTGAATTGCATTATCTGTAGATATGGCATTCCTTCATCCATCATAACGAATAACGGAAGACCGTTCAAAAATTAGGATGTCCAGGAACTCTGTGAGTGTTTCAAAATCCAACATCGTTTCTCCTCTCCATACTACCCCCAAGGTAACGGCCAAGCTGAGGCATCGAATAAAACCATTCTCAAAATCCTAAAGAAAACTGTCAATGATGCTTGCCGTGATTGGCATGTCCAACTCAATCCCGCTCTGTGGGCCTACAGAACTAGTATACGCACTCCCACAGGTGCTACACCCTACGCCCTTGTCTATGGTTTAGAAGCCATCCTTCCCATTGAGGTCAAGCTACCCTCTCTCAGGGTGTCGTTGAAAGGTCTTATATCAGACGAAGAATACAGGGTCTCCAGGTTACAAGAACTAGAGCTACTGGAGGAAAGGCGACAGAAAGCCTTCGATCATCTCAAAGCCTATCAACAGATGATGTCAAGAAGCTATAACCACAAGGTTCGCCCAAGATGCTTTAAGGTTGGGGACCTCATTCTCAGAGAGAATCCTCGCAATCAACAAGACAGAGAAAAGAAAGGCAAATTCGAGCCTAACTGGCTTGGGCCCTATGTGATTGTAGCTGCTTATAGATCGGGGGCATATCAGTTGGCCACATCAGAGGGTGAGTTGTTCGATGATCCAATCAATAGCATGCACCTTCGCCGGTTTTATACCTAGGAGAATCCCAGTGCAAGGGGGGCACAAAAATAAAAATAAAAAATTCAAAAATCAGAAAAATACAAAAAAAATAAAAAAGGGAACAAAAGCAAAAAAATCAAAAAAATCTGAAAAGTGCAAAAGAATCATCCTTTGGTGAAAACCTGGCAAACAGGCGCCTTGGATAGGTATCATGATAAAAACCTGGCAAACAGGCGTCATATTTACTTTCTAGCTTCTTGTGAAAATAAAAACAAGTGATGAAAACCTGGTAAACAGGCGTTACTTGTGATAAACCGCCTTCTCCATCTCTGAGAATCCATTCAGTTTGAGTCTAGTCCTTCTTCACTCACATCTCATTCGACCCATATCTATCCCATAATAAACACCTGGCAGTTACCTATCATGGCTTGATGACTCTCCCTCTTTGTGGCCTTGTCAACCAAGGTTTTGTTCCATACTGTCTCTTCAATGTGAGCCTATCATAGTGTCTCTCATCCGTTTCCATGGTCCAGGTCCATGAACTACGTTGCCTCTGCATCGTCACGTAGGCAAGGCCATTGTCCCAATGTGCCCCTGAGGCTTTCCATTATCCCATTCGTTCCATATCTTGTCATTCTATCCAGCTGAGTCCACCACCACTCTCTCTCACCTAGGTCTTAGGTCCATTAGGGTTGTTGTTCTCAAAATTAGCTACGCTTGTTTTTGTAAACAACCCCCACGAAACTTGTCCATTTCGTGAATCTACACTCTAAGATCGTAAATCGAGAAAAGATTTTCTTGTTCTCATGCGAGGTCATTTGACATTTTAAAACTCGTTTACGACATTCCCTTGAATTGATCTCTCGATTTTCGCAAGGATCATTTAAAGTCATAAACTAGTAAAAATGTCATTTTGGTTATCTTTAAGAGTTAGTGATTTTTTTGACTCTTAATATGCAAGAGCGGTGAAAAACGCCGCTCCTACATATTATTTTTAGACTTGTTTTTGTTTGATGTAGAAGCGGCCTTTTTCGCCGCTATTGCATCATTTTTAAGTTTAATGCGCAAGGGCGGCTAAATTCACCGTCATCGCATGTGTTTTCCATCACATATGTTCGAACGGCATTTTTCGCCAACGTTACACATTTGTCGATTGTAGTGTCGTAGCGGCCGAAATCGCCGCTCGAGCGAGATCTTTGGGATTTTGATGTCGAGTGCCATTAATGGCCACTCGTACCAGGCATTTAAAACTCCAATCTCAACCTTTTATATGTGTTATCACTCCCATTGTTGTCATTTCTTATGCTAAAGCCTTTTAGTTGATTCACCAACATTCAACATTCGACCACTTGATCGTATGCTCCCGAGTTGTGACGAATCTCGCGTTGAAGATTGAACCTAGGGTTTCAAGTTTTACGAGTAAGTTTATTGTGTTTCTCTTCCCTGTTTTTTTTCCTTGATTGTTTGTGTTGTTAGTTTATCGAGTTTTTTAGGTTTTTTCTGTTGTTTGTGAGTCGTGTTCGGATGGTTTTAGAATGCCATTAGGGTTTATCGTTTTATAAATGATGTGTCTTTCATACCAGAAACCTTCACTACCAACCCTCCCGTTGTATGTAGAAGCGTCCAAATTTGCCGCTAGATCCTCCCAAAACTACCAACGTGCCTATACCCGTGAGGAAACACTTTGAACTAAACCTAGAATCATGTGCTTCAACGGAAATTTCCGCCACCCACGCAGTTTGGTAAACTTTCCACCTGCAAGAGCGGTTGTTTCCCCCGCCCCTGCATCAAAAACCCTTGAAGTTACTTACCTGCATGAGCGGAATTTTTTACCACTCGAACATACTGACCGATGGATCTCCTGAATGCATGAGTGGTGTTTTCATCTGCCCTTACACCGAAACCCAAAATCACTTCCAACTTGCAAGAGCATCCAAATTCTTCGCCTGAACACTCGAAGTTTTTACACATCATATGTAAAAGCAGTGATTTTGACCGCTCGAACATGACAAATCAAATCCTCCAAAGAGGAAGAAACAAGCTATCTCACCTGATGAGATTGACATTGAAAAGCTGTTGCCTGTGAAAGCTAAGAACCAAAAGAAGAAGCCTAAGACTGTTTCTAGGCTGGTCACTGAAAAGGGAATCAGATATGCCGAAATTGCCAAACCTCCTGAAGATGCCACAGTTGATACTTTTGACATGAGCAGTTATGTCATCTCAAGGGTTAAACTTGGTAAAGTGACTCATGAAGGTGTCAAAGTAGATTTCCAAACCACTACCACCACCCTACTTGAAAAGTATGATGAAGCCAAGAGGGAAAAAGAGCAATACAAAGCAAAAGTAGAACAACTAGCTGCTGTCCTTCAGAAAATAGTAAAGTCATCAGAGATAGTGGAACCAATGGCAGTGACAGTGGAAGATCCCCTGATACAGAAGGTTGAAAAAGCCCAAGCTAGAGGCAAGATTGTGGGGGATGTGGTGGAGCGGTTGTTGGCACAAGGACGAGTTCTGTTAAAAACCGCTGTGGAAAGAAAGGAGAAAATGGACAAAGCTAAAGCGGAGCTAGACAATCTGGTAGATCTACTTTCACAAGAGTTACAAGATCAAGAAGAGAGCCTAGAAGAGTGGATAGATATGAAGATCAAGATAAAGAATCTAATCACCATTGGGGTCATCACCAACAGGGAATCATATCTCAAGACCAAGAAGACTCTAGCTCATCGTATTTTCATAATAAAGAGTCTACTTGAAGATCTGTGCCAAGCTCGAGAAGCCAACGAAGACAGTGATGTCACACTCCTACATCAGCTGGAAGAACTTCCTTGCACCTTGACAAGGGAAGAGCATAGCTTCCTCACGGCACAGGAAATGATAAGTTCTTTTGAAGAAATGGTACAGAAGAAATTTGAAGAGGAAGCTCCCTCTGTGCTCTCAATGGACAACCTGTATGATCAACATTCGACTCTGGAGAACCTGAAGGATAATTTAGAAAAGCATGAAAAGGTAGTAAAGGCAGTGAAAGATTCAATCCTCCGAGCTCGCACCATCTCTAAAAACACAGCAAAACCAGATGCATGCGAGATGTCAGTTGTTCAAACCATGTATCAGAACTTCCTAAGGAAAAAGGATGGAGGAAGCTAGTGCCTTAGCTTATTTTTCTTCAATATTATGTAAATGGAATTTTGTTTTGGACATCTACACATGTAATTTTCCAAAATGTAATTACATGTGAAACAAGAGAAGTCATAAGTCAAATAGGACTCTCTTGTTGAATAAGTCAAATTAGTTGTAGATTTCCTAGATTTTCTCAAGGTCTTTCCCTATAAATAAAGGGGGCCTCTTTTGTAAATAGGATCTTTTGTCTATTGCAAGAAAACTCTGGCGAATTGAGAAGCAAATCAAGACTTTGTGCTTTTTGTGAAAATCAATATTCAAATATTTATCAATACAAGAAAGCAAGTTCAATTCCAATCTTTGTCTTGGGATTATTTGTGTTGTGATAGTTTTGTTCCTACGTCTTGCTATCATAATCTTATTTGATAATAATTGAAGTGTGGAGTTTGTTTCAAGTGATTGGAGAGCACTCTTAATTTGATTCTGATAAACTTTGTGTTATCAAATCAGTTGTGGGTTATATGTTCATGTTTGTGAGAATACAATAGTTTGGAGACTTTGTGCTGCAAGTTGTTATATTTGATTTACTTTTATCATCTTGAAGAGGAGTGAAGACTTTGGGCTGCATTCTACTTCAAATAGTTTTGTTTACAAGTAATCAGTGAGGTAACAGAAAACTTTGCATTTCTGTGATTTTGTGATAATCTATAAGTTTTATATCAAGAGTTTGAAATATAAATATCTATTCTGAAAAAAGAGAATGAGATGAGATGGAACCACCACCAACATAGTTTTTAGTGTACATAAATTTGATAAGTTGTTTGATTTGTAAAAGTTAAGTAATTAGAGGGAACCTCCCCTTGCTGAGAGGAGAGACTTTGTCTCATCATAGTTGTGGCTGATATACCCATTTTGCTGTTAGCGAGTTAACGACAAAATATTCACCCAACAAGGGTTTACCCTGAACTACGTTGCCTCTGCGTCGTCACGTAGGCAAGGCCATTTAGCAATGCACCCCCGAGGCACTAGGTCAGTCCCTTAGGGTCTGTCTCACCAATAAAGATTGCAAGAATCTCTTCTCACCAAGCAAGCAGGTGCAAGCAAAACCCAAGCTCCAAGCAAGAACCTTGACTTTACGCAGCTTAACCTATTCAAACGCAAGGCAAAGTACCCAAGGCCTTCTAAATGATTTTACTCAAATTATAGCAGGAAATGAACACATCTAAATGCAATAATGTTTTGTGGATTGAAATCATGGTTAAGTTACATAGTCTTGATTTTTGTTATCATGTCCTCCTATGCTACTCAAGGATGCCAAAAAGCTAGAGATGCTATGATGAAGGCATGATCATTTTCTTTGGTTGCTATCTATGGATTACACTTTAGTAATATAACACCTTGTCTAAGGACATGATCGGCAAAAGATCATCGAGGACATCAAAGGTCTAACATGAACGGGGGCAATCCTTGTTTGTTGAAATGCAAGAAGTACTTAGGTCATCTAGATTCAATTTTGACTAGATGCTTGTATTGGCTTGCTAAGGCAAAACCCATGTAAGCAGTACTCAGGTCATCTCGGTCAATTATACCTAGATGCTTGTATTCACTTACAACATTCCAGAAAAAGTACCAAAAAAAAAATTGCCCAATGATGAAATAAAGCACTCTAAAAGCAAAACATCCATCCTATATCCATATACACATCCATGCAACCATATCCCATACAATCATCAGTACCTGAACTATGTAGAGTAACAATATCAAATGAAGTTTCTAAGTCTATCTATACCCCAGTCATTCTATCAAACCAATTCTTCTCCTATTGTCCTATCTTTCTTGTATCGATAGCGTACATTTGGACATCACAAAAACAAAGCATATAGGAGCATCTCATATCACATTTAGAGTTAGTCATGAACATGATTAAATCAGTGGCATACATAATACAATGCATTAGGTCATCCATATATCATCATCATATCGCATCAAACAGTAAAGAAATTCAAAACATAGCTAAGTGCATCATATACAAAGCTGCATCATCACATAGAAATCATGTTGCATTTACATACATTCGAAACATTAGATCATATAGACATCACATAGCATCATATCAAAAGAATCTCATATAACATCAGATAGAACTTCTAAATCTACACATGCATCACATCATACAATAGAAGTAGATCATCATCTCATAACATATGCAATAGATCATAAGGCTGCATCATCGTATATACAATCATAAAAAATGTCCAAGTGTACAATATCATTATCTCTCTCTCCGAATAAAAAATGTCATATACAATATACATCCAAAAGGATGGTGATACATGTCCCAAAAAGTACAAAATCTGGTGCAAGTCTATCCCTGCTGCTGTGAACCACCACTGCCAGCTCCTGACTACTGAGGACCCATCACAGAAGCCCCTGACTGTGATGGACCTACTCTATGAGTAGCCCCAGACTGACTCTGGAAACTCATAGCCCTCTGACTTGCTGACCCTACCCCATGGTATAAGCCCCAATAGTATTGTGCCTGTGACTGTGCTCTAGCAAGCTCTGCTTGCACCTGTACCAACTGTGTCTGCAACTGGCCTACTTGTGCCTATGCCTGCTGCACCTGCCCAACCAAAAAAGAGCTGGTTGCATCTGTCCCCATGGCGGCCATGGCCGTGTCCCACTCTACACGGATAACGCGTACCTGTGCATCTATCATGTCTCTCTCGCGGGTCAGACCAGCGATCACTGCTGCATTTGTCTCTCATCGGCTGTCGGCCCTCCTAAGCTTTGCCTGCAGCTCTCGCACCTGTCCCCTCAAGCTGGCTATGGCCCTCTCATGCACCTCTACCTACACTGGCCCATGTGCTGCCTCTGCCTATTCTAGCCCCTATGGCTGGGGCACCTACTGCTGTGGTACCTGCTGGGGTGGCAGCATCTGTGCCTGCTGCAGTATCTGCTGCTAGACAACCTGTCCTGGCATTGCCTACTCAGCCTGAGCTACCCTCCTCTGCTATCTCAGCCTCTCTCCACCCCTCATCCTCCTCAACCCCGTCCTCCTCTACCTCCCCTCTGCCCCCAGCCAACATGTCCCTCCTCCTCTGAATCGGCCTCATCAATACGAGGCACCAGCATGCCAGGTCCTGAGTATCTCAGGAAGGGGTGTGCCACTAGCCAATCCTCATAGTCCTATGTCATCCCGGCATCAGCTATCTCTATCCTCATATCCCATGCCACGTAGGGAGTTTACCGGAACTCTACCAAGGCCTCCTCATACGAAGCCATCAGCCCCCATCGGACCCTCTCTGCATGTGTCTGCCCGAACAATGCCTATCCCTATGGCATACCTTGTCGCTTGCCAAACTGTCTCAACACTCGGCCCACCATCTGTCTCTCCAATATATGTCGTGTTCGGCCTATCAACCACCTTGTCTGAAAGCAGTAGGGCAGCTCATCTCCCTCATCATCCCAAGGCTCGCAATCCATATATGGTCGCCAGACGACCACATCTACACCATCCAATGTATGCCTCCAGTACTCCAACTTCCCCAGCCTGTGTTAGGAAATAACTCCTGCATAGCCATAACTGTATGGCTCTCCTCACTGCCTCGCGAATACACATATCGGCCTCGTCACCGCTATGTGCTCCCATAGCCAAAACTATAGCAATAGCACACCAGCTGATAAACTCGTACTACGGTGATACACCACCTAGTGCATGTCATGGTACAGGTGGGCTAGTACACAAACTCCCCATGCATATCGGGTGCCCTCAGTCAGCATCTGCTCCATGATCCTGCCCCATCCAATGGGGAACCTGTGTGATCTCCTGTCAGGGCATACAATGCCTCCAATCAATCCAGCCATGATCCCCGGGAAGTAGTCGTAACAGTCATGTATCTCATGCCACAGGATGACCTGTCCCTCCAGCTCAAGGTCGTCGAACACTCGCCTACACTCGGCAAGTCCCACATCTCGCTGTGCGTCATACTCGACCAACTCACCAACAATGGGTAAGTGCAGTATCCTGTAGACGTCCTCTAATGTCACAGTCATCTCACCAGTCAAAAAGTGGAAGGTCCCATCCTCACTGTGGAATCTCTCCATGACAATTGTCAATAGTCCACGGTTCGCCCACACCTTGAGCATGAAGCACACATAATCCAGACCCATGGCACCAAGTGCCTCTCTGTCGATCTCTGTAACCATGTATCTTTGCAATAGGGGCATAGGGAACATCTCCCTAGACTGCAAGGTCTCTCATATATCCTCTTGCAAACACGCAAAGCAAGGCGTCAATCTAAAGCCGCATATACCATACTCAACATATCTACTGAACTATGTCAACTAAACTTAGCATTTCAAATTGATCAAAATAGCACACTACATCTCTTGACTAGATTCCTGCAATCTCAGAGATAGCTCACGATTTCTGCGTCAAACAGGACACCAATCGAATCAATTTGGCTAAGTAATTTGCTCTCTAAAGCAAATGCGCCACTATAGGTGCTAAAAGCACCATTTCTTTACAAATGCGCCGCTTCTGGTATATGCACTGCTACAATCGGCATAAGCGCCGCCAAATAACGTATGCGTTGTTACATTGCACATATGCGCAAGATCAACATATGCACCGCTAGATTCAACAAATGTGTCGCCTAACCACAAAAGCGCCGCCAAAATGCACAAATGCGCAGTTTAAACATATGCGCTATCAAATTGAACACATGCACTGCGAAACTACAGATGTGCCATTTCGCGCTGCATATGCGTCGTTCTATAGTATGGCGCATCTGTTTGACCTATTTTCTACTAGCATTTATGACACCCTAATGCGACTCTAGGGAAAAAAATTTTGAAGCACATACTGGAGGTCCTGCCTCTGTTAGCTGCCAGAATCGACGAACTTGCTCGAATCGATGCTCCTCACGTGGAATATCAGCTGCTCTAGCGGCCATGCTACTCCTAGTTTGCTCTAAGCTCTCTATCTCCAATCCAAATCAAACAAGTGTACAAATGAATAATCTTGTGGACCCAACTCCTATTTATAACCTCCCAACCCTAATTTTGGCTAGGTAGTGACTGTGACTACTTCCCTCACCCATTTTCCCTCTAGTTTTCTTCCCATTTCCCTGAAACGCATCCCTTTTCCTCCAACCTAACCTAAACCCTTCATCCTCATGAGATTGTCTGACTCAAAATTTGTCACCCTTTCCCCGTCCAACCTCCCGAGGGGGCATCCTATCATCATTAAACTTGTACCAGGGGCAAAATTGGGGCATGTATCACTATCAGACTATCGATTTCTTTGAAACAACACTGTAAACAACATTGCATCAAAGAGGGGCAAAATGTATACGCCTAAAAATGACACGATTCATCCTAAATAAATATTCTAAATATTTGTTCCATTCTTCTATCAATTAAATAAATATTCTAAATATTTATTCCATTCTTCTATCAATTAAATAAATATTCTAAATATTTATTCCATTCTTCTATCAATTAAATAAATATTCTAAATTTATTTAATCGGTTCATTATCCTAAAATTAAATAAAATCATTTTATTTAATTAAAATCCCTAAATTCTTCTAATGTCTCAAATCACAAAATCCACTTCATCAATCCACCTCATCAATCCACCTCATCTTTCCACCTGATCTCTTCCACCTCACCATGTTGCACATATAATTAAATATTCTTAATATTTAATTAGCTAATATCCTCCATTTTCCAAAATAAATCTTAAAATTAATTATCCTCCACCAAATTGAATATTTAATTCAATGTCCCCCACTATCCTTCACAAATTGAATATTTAATTCAATGTTCCCCACTATCCTTCACAAATTGAATATTTAATTCAATGTTCCCCACTAGCCTTCACAAATTGAATATTTAATTCAATGTTCCCCACTAGCCTTCACCAATTGAATATTTAATTCAATTGTCATAATCCACTATCCTCCACTATTGAATATTTTATTCAATGTTCCCCACTCCCCTTCACCAATTGAATATTTAATTCAATTGTCATAATCCACTGTGAATAAAAGATTCACTTTTATTCCTAGCCATTGATCTTCATATCTTCTCTCAACCGTTGATCCTCATTCTTCCAAGTCTATAAAAGAAGCTTCATCCCTCCATTATAATCATCCAAGTTATTTGTATTGTTACTCTACAGGATTCTACTCACACATCTTTGGCACCCCAATACTATTTGCTTGAGATCACCCTTTTGCTTTGAAGCTCTACTTCACATTAATATCTATTAATGTAGCCATTTACTATTGACATCCTACAACATAGCTAAAAGAGTGCACTCACTGAGGGCCTACTTCATCAGCAAAGGACGGTTGTAATAGATAAACAACAGAAGCTTTGAAACAGGGAAGGTTTGCATTGTTATTCATTTGCTTCATTTCCTTCTATCTTTCTTGTTTTCATTATTCTGTTGATGTTTGGGTTTTGATATTGTTCATTTGATTAAATCTCACATTCCCATCTACACTCCCTTTAACGCCTCTCAGCCTATTTCTGGCCATCACCACTTATTCTTTATTTGACCGTTATCTTTCTACATATGCACGATCTGCACTACCACATGCTGCCACTTACATCCATTCTCAGTATCCACACAAATTAGCTTTCTCATTGCATGTGGCCTACCTTTATTTGCTTACTATTGCTTTGTCTATTTTAGTCTCTTTCTACCTTTTGCCACCTTACACTAACTGCCATTGTAGAATCTTCCTTAATACACCATCAACTTGGCTAGCACCTCCCCAAATTAGCCTACAAGCCTTCATGCATCCGAATTAGGATATAATCACCATTTTCACCACTATTCAACTTTTTCAAATTTTAATAATTAATTATTATTGTTCCTGTCGCCTTGGTGACAGGGGCTTCCTTCCTTCGCTTCTGTCACTTGATCCATTCTTTAAAACCCAAAATCCATTGTCAAAGAAATTTTTTGAATTTTAAACAGATGCCCCTTCATCAAACTCCATAGGGACAAAGATCATGTGCTCCGGCACATGTGTTCCTATACAAAATTAAACAACCTTTTCTTCCTCCTTTTCTATAACTTTTCTTGCTCATGTGTTTCAACCTTCCAACCTTTCTGTGCAACACTATGGGCTGCTCTCACATGGTTGTTTGTAACACTTCCAATCCATCCCCAAACTCAAATTCTTCTTTCATTTAAAGACAAATCATAATCAATTGGAAAAATTACAACATCCATTGCATAATCAACACTTACTATATCATCCTCAATAGGGTCATCTGTCATGTCTTCAAGCCATTCTTCCTTCACTGCTAACTACTGCAACCCCAAATCAGCTTTAGCTTCATCCTTTACCACCTTACTTTCCAATTCTACAACATCTTCATCCTTTATCTCTATAACCACTTCTGCATCGTGGTCTTTAATCTTCTTCGTTGTCCTATTCATGCTCACACCTTTGATCTTCTCATCCCATTCTTTCTCAATAGATTCTAGCTGCTTCCATAAATCTTCTTCAGCATTCTTTATTGCTGCTCCATCTTCTTCTTTGCTTTCTCTCTTCTTTTGCTTGTCCTCTTCTTTTGGAACTATGGTTGTTCCACTTTCATCTTCTTCTTCTACAATTGCTCCACTATTCAAATCTGCATTTTTAGCACATACCTCTGGTGCCTTCTTTTTCCATACCATTCTTTGATTCCACTTTTCGTCTCTTCTATCATACCTGCATCTTTTACTTTGTCTTTGCCTACACTCTTTCCTTCTCAAATATTTATTCCTCCTTATCTCTTTCTCATCTAATAATCTCCTCATATTCTCCTCATCATTATGAATTTCATACAAAGCTTTACTAACATAAAAATTAGATTTCTTTTCTCTCACCTTGCCTACACTTGGCTTCTCTTATTACAACTTCACTGTATTCTTCTTCTCCTTCTTGCCATCCTCTACTTGATTCTTCATGTTTCCAGCTCCTTATAGTTTTCTCTCCTTTTCATTCTTCCAACTTATTGTCTTTTCTGCAACACATTTGTCTACCGCTGCTACTTGCTTCACTACCCACACTCCGTTACTGGACTATTGTCCTTTCAATGCTGCATTCAAGCTTCTCTTCACTTGCTCGGTCTTCATCCTCCAATCTTTTTCACTAGGCCTCCTTGCTGGCCAACTCTTTCTTGCATCATTCTGCCACTTATTCATCTGCACATTTCTCTTTCTCTGCACTTTCTCATTAGCATAATCATAATCAAAGGCATTCACTTCTTTACAACCCAACTATTGCCTTTTATCCATCTTTTTCTTTTGCCAACATGGCACTACATATCCATGATCCTTAATCACATTTACATTTTCCAATTTCTTTTCCTTATCAACCTACTTATCCATCTTCTTACTTTTACAATCAAGATCAAAAATAACAATTTTACCATCATTCTTCTGTGCAAGGACCTTATGTCCCAAATTGCATCCACCTTCAGCTTCTTGTCTTTTTAACTTCTCCTCTTCAAATGCATCATGAAACTCTATGGTTTCCTTATCATCTTCATCATCAATCTGTACATCTTTAGCATCAATCTCCTCTTTATTTTTAGGTACTCTATAATGCACCTCAGCTGCAAACTTTTCTTGGCATTCTGCTACCATTAATCTCTTCTCATTCACCTCTTCCACTCTTTCTTTAGGAGCTATTCTTGCCCCATCTTTCATTATCTTCAAGATCTCCTCCTTAACCTTCTTCATCACTCTCTTTATACCTGCAAACATAATATTTGCAAATAAAATGAGAGACCACAATGTCTCTTTCAATGCCCTCCTCATGGACATTCTTCCTTCTTCACTTCTCTCCTTCTCAAGTTCTACCTATTGTACCTTTTCCTCTTTCTCTTTTCTCATGTTCTCTTCAATGAGAACTCTCTTGACCTCTTCCAGTCTATGTTGCTCCAATGGTAACTCTATGTTGTCCCATCTTTTTGGGAACCCTCTCATCTTCTTATCCTCTCTTCTTAAGGCTTTTATACTCTACCTTTTTCTCTTCTCAACAATCTTCTTTATTGGCCATTTCACTTTCTTACTCATCAACCAAACCCAATAATATCCTTGGTTTTGTTCTTCATACCATTATCTTAACATCATCACATCTCTCCTCAATGCAACCAATTCTTTTTCAAACTCTACATTTGTCATGCTCTTATCTTCTTTCCTCTTGTCTCTTTTCATGAGACTCTCTTTCTTCATTTGCTTCTACATCCTTCTATCTTCTTCCATCTTTCAGACACCTCCTTAGGGTTTTCTTTCTTCAATCTACCCTGTCATTCAACCATAACACACTGCACAACCTTCACAAGGTCAATAATACATTAATAATTCATATTGAGATCAATCTAAACTCTGATAGCATGTTTCCACAAACATGCACAAATACCCATTCAATCTAAAGGTGAGAAACAAGTCTCTGCCCATCTATTAGGGCTTTCTATTACTTTTGTCAATTAAATAACAGGATCTAGGCAGCAACATAAATATTCACTAGTCTTTTATATGCAATGCGACAAGAGCTTAAAGAAATATTCATTAACAATGTTTATACTATTTAGTCCTGACCTGCTACAAGAACACACCATCAAGCTATAGAATAAATTAACTCTATACTTTCATTACAAAATAGCCAAATCGGCCTGCATCACAATACATAGATCAATACAGTAAAATTACATCAACACATTATGCAAGCCCTCTTCCTGAGCGAGAGCAAACTTGGACTTCTCTCTAGCCCCATCTCATCCTCTTCATCTTCTATGACAACTTCTCTCTTCCCTTCACTATCCATATTGCACCATCGACCTATCATAAATCACTCTGTTCCTTCTACATTCTAGCCACTTATCTTGGCCTACTAATCTTTTTATTCGACCTCTTCCTCCTTGCTGTGTATCATCCTCTTCTCAATGATGACCTATCTCTGTATATTTTCCACCTTCTTTTCTCCCTTATTGGCTTGCTTGGCCTTCTATATTTCTCTGCCCAATCAATGCGGCCTTCTTCTTATACGTATGCAGCCTATTCTTTTTTGCCGCTACTCTCCACATATGTGACCTTCTTGCTCTGTCACCTCTCCTTCTTCTCACTAATCGGGCCTCTTATTTCTGCACTGATTGGCCTTCTTATGTCACCTTCTCCTTGAACCAAATTGGGCCTCTTCCATTTTATATCGGCCTGCTTTGTAATTCTGTGACCTTTTTACAATTGTGGCCTTTTCTTTACTATATTAGCTTGGCTTGGCCTTCCATATTCCTCTGTCGCTCCTCACTATCCACTTCCTCTTTATATTTACTGCCTCTCCTTCCATGTATGTGGCCTCCTCTATAATTTTTTGTTGCCTTGTCTTATTATATCTACGCCTACATTAACTCACGGACTGCATTATTTTTGTTTCCTCCACTCTGTCCTCTATCTCCACAAATTGGGTCTGCTTCCTTATATCTTTTGACCTTTCTCCCTTCAATGCCTCTCGGCCTATTTCTAGCCATCACCACTTATTCTTTATTTGACTATTATCTTTCTGCATATGCATAATCTGTACTACCACACACTGCCACTTACATCCATTCTCAACATCCACACAAATTAGCTTTCTCACTGCATGCGGCCTGCCTTTATTTGCTTACTGTCACTTTGTCTATTTTAGTCTCTTTCTGCCTTTTGCTACCTTACACTAACCGCCATTATAGAATCTTCCTTAATACACCATCAATTTTGCTGGCAGCTCCCCAAATTAGCCTATAAGCCTTCACGCATCTGAATTAGGATATAATCACCATTTTCACCACTATTCAACTTTCTTGATTTTTAATAATTAATTATTATTGTTCATGTCGCCTTGGCAATAGGAGCTTCCTTCCTTCGCTTCTGTCACTTGATCCATTCTTTAAAAACCAAAATCCATTGTCAAAGACAATTTTTGAATTTTAAATAGATGCCCCTGCATCAATGGCATCCGCCTTAAAGGGAATTATCAACCATGTCCATACCCTCACAAGCCAACATGGCTCATTTCAACAATGGTGAGAATCCAAGAGAGTAAATTATTTGATCAGTTTATCATATGACCAAGTCAAAGAATTAGATATTACCAAAGCCATGTTGGTAGAATATTTTGTCATCCCTAAAATTGGATTGCCTGCTAATGTACTTAAGCCTAAATTTTCAATCAAGTGGTGCATGCATTAGGGTATGATAGATAAATTTTGGGATCATGGGTGGATGGTTTTTGATAAACCACCCAACAAAAATCTTAATGTACCTTTATATTTCCTCCATAAACTATATGAGGAATTTATATTAGGTCACCATGTGAACTATTTTTATTTTGGAGATTTCTAGAGAGTAGGTAGAAGAATGCCTCAAGACGAACCTAGGGAAATGTGACATTTTCAAGATCCATTTGTTCCCCCTCCTCCCATCCCTTCTCCACCTCCTATTCAGAACTCAATCATCATAAAAAATGCAACACATCAGAGACTCTTTTCTATATTCTCTTTGACAAAGCATTTGATTATGCACTTCTTAGCTAGTATAACCACATGATATTGATGGTTGTAGTGGATCACATGATATTACTACACCCTACTTGTTCACACATGTTTGTCTACCTCATCATTGCATTATGTGAAATCAGTTGTACTTAGGTCCTCTTGGAGAGATGAGTGAGCCACCCTTGAACACATTAGAATATGATGTTCCTCATATTTCACCTACACAAATTGAGGTATCAAGGATTAGAGTACAAGAGGAGCAATGCCAATCTTTCTTTTAGGTAAATTTTAACATTATTTCATAATATATTCCATTTTAATTTAGTATAAACAAACATTAGTAGTAATATATCTAAGTAGAATAACAATTGATGATAGGGGAGGAGATTACAAAAGTTCATCATGGTATTCTTTCTTTCATTCAATTTGTCTTAGACTTGACGACATATTTTTTCTACATGTCTAATATTTTTCATTATATGCATTTCCTTTTTTGTCGGTAATTGTATATTAATTTATATCTTGATGTTATTTTACTTTTACAGTCTATTTCAAATGTGAGTGATGTGGCACCTCTCTCAAAAATGTAGAGATAGTGGTCCAGAGATCCGATCCTCAGTCAAGTCTTTGTAGTCAGTTTATACCCCGGTTAGCTAGCTAGAGATTGATAGAAAAACATAAAGAATAACCAAACAGACCATTACATATACATAAAAATAAGATAACACACAATTACCTAGTATCAGTAGACCTCCATATATATATTAACAACAATCAAGTGTACATATCACATGTTCATCCTCTAGTAGGTCTGAGTCTCTGCCTCACCATTTACATACATGACTTCTATGTCATTGTTTACATCAGAACATTCTCCTATTATCCTATCATCCTTGCTTACATTCTACTATCTCCTATCTCTATATATATACTATATCTAATATATCTAGGGATGTGTCTTATGTCAACTTCCAGCTTCCGCATAATGTGTAGTATCCTCTGATCAGCTCTGTTCTATGCCAAGTAACCTGTTAATATCATCCCCCCCAAAAAATTATGTCTTGCCCTCAAGACATGCGTAGTCAATAGCTAGGTAGGATGGTCTTATAGATTTGCTTGAGCTGAGTTAGACTTGTATCACACTACTTCTTGGCCTTAGGGACCATAGATATTTGTCCTTCTACTTTTATATATGTCTCCTTCACTTCTATACTTTCTAGTATCTTTATGGTCTGAGTAGTTTTTTTAGCATCTGAAAAACTACCGATTAGGTTGTCCAATCTCAAATTAACTACTTCTGTCAGTTATTTTATTTGCCCCTTGATATGGTCCCTTAGGTCCTAGAGCTATTGGTGCTAGTTATGCAATGTCTCCACCTTTTCCCTTATCACCCCATCCTTCACTACCAGAGGGTTATATTGGGTTGCTACATTTATGATCTGAAGTTCTAAAGCATCCATTTTCTCTTTGATTGATTTTGTTGACTGTGGCCATTTTAAACAAAACTGGTATAATACATTAGCCTCCATAATACTTTGTTGTATGTTCTTTATTTTCACCTCCAGTTGAGTGTGTGCCTTGGCACACTTACCAGTCATTTTCGCCAGTCTTTTCTTATTCAATTGATTAGTTACCTTCTTCTCTAGCTAGCTATAGTACTCCCTGAACCCTTGTGTTAACTATTTCAACTACTCCAACAAGGGTAAGGTAGTATCTCTCAGTTTTTCCAGCATCTCCTTGGCCAATGTATCCACCGTATCCTGTAGGAGTTCACTCCCTTCAACATGCTACTTCAAAAAATTTGCTCTGGCAAAGGAATGAAACATGTCTCCCAATTTTAGCTTCTATAGTGGAGATATTCCAACAAGATTCATTTGGCCCTCTACCACTGGTAATTGTAGCAACTATGGAGTCAAAATGTGTATTATTTATTTTTTCTATTCCAAAAATTCTTTGATACACTCAATTGAGGATGAGGAGGCCTCCAGAATATCAGTTTGTTCTAATTCCTTGAGTTCCTCTATGTTCTCCTCTCTTCCATCCCCTTTGTCCTCTAGGTTCTCTATTTGTTGTTATGTATTCCTCTCCTCCATCCTTGTATTCTTCGAAGGAGTTACTCCTTGTGTTGGAGCTTCCAGAAAACTATCCCCTGCTCTATTTTCTCCTCCTGCTGGTATTTCAATGTTGTCATGGTAGAATCTTTCCACAATTGATTTCTTTCTTCTGGAGATGAATGATCTGGTGATTTGATATCTTAAGCAACCTCTTCCCAATTTTTTTCTTGCATTCTTTTTCCCTTTAGTCTTCCTCTTTAGTTGTGACTATTATGTGTGTATATCTAGTAACCTAGTCATCTTGGTATGTTGATTTCTTTGTTTTCTTTTCTCCAATTGGTGATCTTTTTGAGATATAAGTTTTTGATCTGTTTCTATTGTGCCGCCAGTGGTCTACAGTGGATTTTGATGGATTGTGGAGGATTGTGATGTGTTTTCCTTGCTAGTCCTTATCATGTACATGCTCTGGTAGCCCAACATTTTCCTTTTTTTATCTCTGGTTCTTCTCTCATCCAAGCTTCTAAAACCTCCTCACTTCTGTACTATAGTTATCATCCTCTATCTCCACTTCTTGCTCAGAATTAGGCTCTTATGTTGTCCCTCTGCATCCAACCTTGTAATTGTATAGAGATTCTTGGCATCCTTCTCACTATATTCTTCCTAATTCATTTCTTCTCTATATGCTTCCTCAATTGATGATCCCAAAGGGATATTGACAACTTTGTTCTCATTGGTAAATGACAACTCTTCTCTCCAAGAGTCTATGACACCATTTGCATCTACAAACCATCTCAAGCCCAAAAGTACATTGAAAGCTTATCCTAGATCCTTCATGGCTACCACAATGAAATCTAAGACATCTTTGATCCCCATTAGATTAACTTCCACTTGCTTCCATATTCCCATTATTTGCATGTCAGATCCAGCTACCAAGATTATATTGTAAGTTGTTTCTAAAAACTTATGTCTTTCTAATTGTTCCCACAACTTCTTTGTTATCATGTTGACATCTGCTCATAAATCTATCATGAAATTTCAAACCTTTTTGTGATTGATGTGGACATCTACCATAAGTGGTTTTATCTTCCAGTCTCTATCTCTCCTTCCCATCCTCCGGAGTTGACTCTTTTGATTGTGTTCCTTATTCCAATATTTAGAGAATTGCTTCAATTTCTCAATGAGTCGATACTGTTGTGTCAATTGGGCTAACCAGTTGGGAGCATCCACTTCACCTTCGGTGAAAAACTTCTTGTATTTCTTTTCCTTTTCTTGTTCCTTTATTATTGTTTGTTTAGCCTCCTTCACCACTTCTTCATGTTGTTTCTTAGAAGGGATAAATTCTTCATCCTCCTCTTCAATATCAATGATATAATGTCTTCCAATATTTGTTCCTTGTCTTGTCACTACCATAGATTTCTCCTTCCTTTTTCTTTTCTCTTTTCTGGTATGTTTTGGTGTGCTTCTCCAATAGTACTCTTCTTCTTCTATGGATTCAGTTGAAGATATGTCTGTCTCCTCTCTGTTGTTCTTCTGAAAAGTTCTTGTTCCTTGATCTTTTGGTGCCCTTCTTATGATCCTTGCTCCTTTTTTATTATTTAGGTTATGTAACTCATCACTCTTAGATTGTGGTTGTGCATTCTGAAAGTATTGTTGTGCTCTCTCACAAGAGAATAAATCATGCTTTGTGCTGTTACAAAATGAACATTGTGTTTTCTTTTTGGCCCAACATTCATTAGCAAAGTGTCCTAACTTACCTTAATTGAAGCATGTTGCATCCTCCCTCCTTCTTTGACTTCTTCCATGGCCTCTGCCTCCTTTGTAGCCTCCAAATCATTCTCTGTAATCATTATTATAGCTATTTCCATATGATGGACCACTATAATTTGAATTTTGTATGAAATTGACATTCCTATGATTTCTCCAACTTGGTTGCTTGTAGTCATGATCATTTGAGTTTCTTTCTTTCATATATGTCATGTTATTGCTCTCCACAGAGTTTGTAGTGTTTCTACCATACCATGCTTCATATTCTTTATCAACAAAATCTCTTCTCCTCCAGAAGTTTTGTGAAGGGCAATTTGATGTTTCATGGTCATCCCATTTTCCACATTATCCATAGTATATTGAATTGATTGTTTTCATTAGTTCTTTGGTGTCTACTTTTATTGCAGAAGCTTGTCTTTCACCTTTCATCCTAGGACATTCATTTCTCAAGTGGCCTTCTTTTGTACAATATGAGCATCAAATATTACATCTTTTCTTCTATGTATTCTGCTCTTGTTTAACCAATATTTTCTGCCTCAACTTTAATTGCTCCAATTACAACTTCATCTTTTCTAATTCTAAGTTTTCTTTCATCTTATCTTGTTTGCGCCAGGATTGAGACTCTATCTAGCAGGCTAGTGTCACCACTTTTGCATATGTCTCAAAGATCCTTCCATCTAGAGTTTGTTGGTTTTTCTTCTGAATCAGCATTAGGGTTTGCCAGTTCTAATGCACAGGCAGATTCAACCAACTGAATACAGGAGGTTGCATGAGCTCCTCCCCTTCACTTCCGGTTTTGCCGCACCAAGGGGGTGTCCCTATTTGATAAAAGTATGACCTTGACTAGCTCAATGACAGAAAGATATAACTTGACAGCAACAGGCAGAATACTCTCACATAAGGACCAAGATTTGTATAACAAATCACAAGGTTGGCAACATTCTTGGACATATATGTCTGGTTGGGTATGAGAGTATGCAGGGATCCTAATCCTACTCCTACAACTAACAGGTGGAAGGATGAAATGGTTTGATTTGATGTTTGGATGCAAACCTGGACTTGGTGTATAACCTCAACATAGAGCTAGATTGGTGCCTATCCAGGGCTTGGAGTCGGTAGACATACACCTGTGAATGATCAGCATGAACAACTAAAACTGGATTTCAGGAGGATATACATGATATCTGCCTTACAGATATCTCCCAATACAGAGTGTTAAGTTGTCTATACTTATGGCATCCCTATTGCAGTATACCCTTCCCAATATTCAATCTAAAAACAGTTTAATCTACCCCTTGAGCAGAAGTTAAAAGATTAAACATTCAACACAGGAATTCTATGTTCTAGAATCTCAGACATTCCTTGAATGCCTAGACTTAGAAGAAAGATACATGCAAAACTGGAGACAGAATCAACATAACACATGCAAACATAGCATTATTCATATAAAATTGACCATGAAATCAGTGGATTCATGCACAAACGCACAACAGGAGATACATAAACTCGCAAGTTTTGCTGCACAGAGCAACCAAAACTAGTTGTATCTTATTACAGAGCCAAAATGTCCAGTTTTCAACAACCTAAACAATGGTAACACAGTCTGCTTATATCAGCCAGAAAGTGTACCTCACAGCAATTAATTACATGGCTTTCAAAAATCCACTAGATACAGATCACACAGGAAGAATGGCGCTCAGAAGTTATTGCTGCAGAGACAGAAAGTAGACAATGGTGGCCTCGAGCCCTGCGCCGCCATCAGAAAGTCTTCCTCCATAAATCGGGCCACCTGATCATGTGTACCATTTCTCTTACCCCTGCTACAGTCGCCATTGATGGCTCAACCACCCGCGGCCGCGTGAAAACTGTTGCTGCGTTCAAAAAGAAATTTCCCGCTAAAATGCATTTTCTGAAGTTTCAAATGTGCAGGGAAATTAATCCCACATTGGTGTCGTGGAGACTCCTTCAGCAGTTTATAAATGGGGCCACAAACATAATAAGCATCGAGCGCTTTTGCCATGCTCGACACACACCTCTTAGCCCAAAGCCCATCGCCCAGACCTAGGCCATCGGCTCATCCCACAAATCTCTCATTGATCTCAACGGTCTCGCCGACCGCTACCTTCGCATTCCCCTTCATTGGCCAGAGAAAGACCATCGGGCCGACCCTCCAAACCTTCACCGATCTCATCAGTTACACCGATGAAGCCACCGCAATCCTCTGTCGGCCAGACTACTACCATCGGCCAACCAAAAAGCCTCCTCGCCAATAGGTAAAAGTCACACCGACGCTTACACTATATTCCTTGTCATCGGCCAGAGAAAGACCATCGGGCTAACTTCCCAGACTCCCACCGACCATACACGTCTCCCCGATGGCCACCAAAACACACTACGTTAGTGGTTACCAATCCACCCTCCTCCTCCATCGGTATGACCAAAAATTATCGGGAAGACCACAAATTACTACGCCGATAGATCAAAGTCCTGGCAACCACACATATGCCCAAATCCCCATCAGCCCGAGTAACGATATTGGCAGAGGCCAAAACCCCTCTGCCGATAGCAACAGTCCCGCCGACGGTCTTTCCGTCTCAAAGACACACTCCCTCGTCACCCCGATATGTCGAACACCAACCTCACCATCGACCAGACTCCCAACTGTCGGCCTAGCATGAAATTCCCCTGCCGATGAGGAGTATTACACCGATGAACACCAAAAACACAAAGCGCTGAACTGTTGAACCGTTGAACCACGAACCGGTTCAACCCGATGGTTCAACACTGAGGTTCAAACATCAAAAATAATACTCCATCTGCAAAACACTCCGGCTGAGAGCAAAAAACTCAAAGCATCGAACTATTGAACCTTGAACCATTGAGAAAAGGGTTCAAGCGGGAGGTTCAACGATACAATATTTGCGCAAGGCAAATGCATAATATGAACCGCTAGAAGAGAAATGAACCATGAACCACTGAACCATTGAACTTAGAGAAAAAAGGGTTCAAGTTCAAACTGAAATGTCAATGACACAAAAACGAACGCATGCCGATGGAGAAAACACGAAGACCCCTCCTCAAGAAATGAGATGCAGATGCTGAAAAACACTGAAGGGGTGCCAAAACTTAGAACCTTTTTTGGATTTTTTGGGATGGTGCTTGCATGAAAATTGCTATATTAACTGACAGTGAATTCAAGCACCAACAGAGTTTACCTTATTTCAGGGCTTATTCTAGAAATAAACCATTCTATCTTTTACCTTTCAGTCAGTAGTTCCTCCAATCTCCTAGTTGTCTCCTAGAATCTTTTATCAAAATCCTTTATTAATTCTTTCTCCAATTGCATCAAATCTCTCATCTTGTTTACTCCTTCTATTGGAATATCTGGGACTCTAAAATTCCCTAAAAATGCCTTCTTGATCTCATCCCACTGAGCCTTGTTACTGTTCAAGTATGTCTTCCTATACTACTTTAATGCTTCATTCCAAAAGGTGACTATGAAGTCAAATAGCTTGATTTCATCTCTTGTTACTCCTTTCTGGTTCCAAATTGACTTCCAGTACAAAAATGTGTTTGGCTTCCTTGGTAGTATCTTTCTCAAATAGATGTAACTTGATAGGCGTATCCATTGTGTATGAGGAAAATCGAGAGATCAAATGATAAAATCACAACAATGATAATAACAACTCAATTACCCATAACATAAAGGGATCAATCTAAGTAAAAAGTCAATATCAATGAATAAATCAAATAAAACAAGAAAGACTTCACCTAGATTGTATTGATCTCTTTGTAAATATGTAGATTGCTCAATAACATTGCAAAACCATGTTTGCAACAAGCAAATGTGTTTATGCTCAAAGTGCTCAATGATGCGATGTATGCTCAAAGTGTTGTAAAGGATGCCTAAGAATAAGTGATCGAAGAGGATTTGTGAAGGATATGAGGGGGTTTATATAGGTGTCAAACATGATCAATCAACAGATAAAATAAATCAATAGAAGGAATGGTTGAGATAAATCAAATAACTCATGCTGAATGTGCACACGACATGTGTCACTCCAAAAAGGTATTTTTATTAAGATAATTGCTTTTTTTGATAAAGATAGGTTTGATTTCATAAATTAGAATGCTTTATCTTCTAATTCATGAGTTGATGAAAATAAGATAAATTAAAGCCAATTAACTTAACTTTAGATTTGCCTTTTTAGAGTTCTAAAAATAAGACTGATTGTGCACATAAGTTAACATGATATTTTTAGAGGAATTGGAAAGATAATTGAAATTAAATAAATAAATTTATTTAATTGATTGGTGCATGATAGAAGACATAGAATAGATTTGAATATTTAAATAAATTAAACAAATAAATTGATTTAATTTATTTTGCATGATGAAGGATAAATAAAATATGTGATTATATTTTATTTTTAGAGGAAAAAAAAATTAAATAAATAAATTTATGTAATTGTTTGTGCAAGATTAGAGGACATAGAATAGATTTGAAGATTATAAATAAAATACTTGATTTTATTTATTTTTAGAGGATTGAGATAATTTAAATAAATTTGCTTGATTTATTTAAATTTAGAAGAATAATTGATTTTATTAAATAATGTAAATTATTTAATTATAGATAAGAGGATTTGGATGAATTAATTAAATAATTAGATTATTTAATTAACGCTAAATGCAGGTGATTAGACTGATTAAATGAAAATGCAAGTGATGTGACGACTTGGTCATTTTAGGGTGTCTACATTTTGTCCCTCTTTGATGCAATGTAGTTTACAATGTTGCTTCAAAGAAAACAATTGTTGAAGACATGATACAATTTTGATGCCCCAGTGTAGCTAGTTGCCCCTGTGTAGTTGGTGTAGGATGCCCCCTCGAGAGGAAAGACATGGAAGTGACAGAGGAACTGGGTTGACGCTCGACTAGAAGATTGTGTTGGAGACAGACAAGGTTAGGTAGAAGAAATTGGAGATAGAATAGAACATGAGAGAAAGACAATTGATTGATCTTTGCTTGAAAACCATATAAGGCCATGGATGAATGGATGGGTAAATGGATAAGCTTGTTGCAACGGTTTCACAAATGTTGATAAAGAGCAATCTTTATTTTTGATATAGCACATGGATAGTTTGCCACCAAGGTATAAATGACCAAGGTGCTATGATATCTGAGTGCGTGGATGTTGACTCTGCAAGCAAGCAGTTTGAACTTAGATCCCTTAGACATAATATGGCCTTCTTGAACATGTGAATGATCCATAATCTTGAATAATAAACTTCAATACATAAATGCAAGAAGAATATTAATATGTAAGATGCTAGGTTGTAACACACACAAGATAAATATGCTGCTAAGAAAGATATTAAAGATCATTCCTCAAACACGGCACACCAAAGCAATGACTATGCCCCCATTTTGTACTGTATCACAACATACCAAGATATAGATAAATCAAGATAGTCTTGAATAGGTATTGGAAAGAGGAACAAAAGATAAACCAAAAAGCAAATTGACTGACTTACAAAGTAAACATACAGTCGACATATTCTCTTGCCAAAGATGTTGCTCAGGATAGATTGGATAGGATAGATAACAGCGTTATCGTAGGAGCTATGTGTCCATTAAAGGGTGTTATCTATTTAAAAATGATAATGTCTGGTTTTAGGAAATGCAACATATCGTATAAGATGATTAGTCTAGTTTCGATCATGGAACATTTTGTATAAGACAAGTGTGTTGATCTGTTGCTTGATTGAGATTGATTTAGTTGATGTTGGCAATCAATATGTAGGACAAGATATGGCTCTGTAAGTAGGTTTCTTTTCTTTAGGTTTGTTAAGGACTTTTGCTTTGCACTGATGCATTTGTTTGTTGTTTTTCTGCTTGAGTTAGTCAAGTTGAGGTGAATGGATTTTGATAAATGGAAGACTAGAAAGGTGACATGTCAATGGATTGAGATGGGTGAAGAATGATGAATCGTATGTGCTTGAGTACTGGATACTTCCTTCGTATTCCGAACTACCTACAAACCCTGTATCCATGGGATCAAGGCACATTATGATGAAAGATGAAAATGATAATATGTAGTTCTGGGTAGAGTGATGAGTGGGTCAAGGTGATTGAGCTTGGGTTGGTGAAATGATGATATCTTATGTACCTAAGTACTAGAAACTTCCTTCATAATCCAAACTGCTTACATACCCATATCCACAGGATCAAGGTACCTTAAGATTGAGAAGAGATAATATGTAGTTCTGATTGGTGTGATGATGTAGGAAAAGTGTTGTCATTGCGGGGAGCTGGTTGAAGTGCTTTGTGTTTTTGTTTGGATTGCTGATGTGTTTTTTCTTTTGTTTGTTTGAAGGTATTTGTATGGATGACTGATGGAGAAGATATAGAAAGGTTGACTTAGGATAAGATAGTGATAACTGTTGACATACATCAAGACGTGGGATGACAACAATGGATATTGACAAATTTCCAAGCTATTCTAGATAAGGAGATGGAAATGCAAACAAGGTCAATGGTTTTATTATGGATGGATGGATGAAGTTTGTTGTGAAATGGACATGGAATGAACAAGACTTGATAGAGGATGGATGTTCACTCTACACATAGTGCCTGTTTTCTAGGTTTTCACCATGGTACTTATCCAAGGCACCTGTTTACCAAATTTTCACCAGAGGACGGATTATTTTGTTTTGTTTTGTTTTATTTTTTGATACTCTAAGGATCAAGTATAGAACTTCTTGAGATGAACACTGTTGAGTGGCTCATCTAGAGGAATGCCATCAGGTGTAGCTAAAGTATAAGCTCCTGATCCGTATGCTGCTATGACAATAAAGGGGATTAACCAGTTAGGCTCAAACTTGCCCTTCTTTTCTCAATTTGCTTGATTTCTCTAATTTTCTTTTAAGACAAGATCACCAACTTGAAACCATCTTTCTTTGATCTTTTTGTTGTAATTACGTTGGAGGTAGTTTTGATAGACATGGAGATGATTAAGTGCGGCAAGGCACCTCTCATCTAGTAGTTCTAGCTCAACTAATTTGGAAGTGTGATACTCCTCTCCATCAATCAGGTTCTACATGGATACCCTGAGGGATGGGATCTCAACCTCTATAGGTAGAATGGATTTAGAGCCATAGACCAAGGCATATGGTGTGGCACCAGTTGGTGTTCTAATACTAGTGTGGTAGGCCCATAGGGCAGGATTGAGTTGCAAGTGCCAATCACGACCAGCTTCATTGACTATTTTCTTGAGGATTTTGAGATATGTTTTGTTGGAAGCCTTAGCCTGGCCATTACTCTACGGATAGTAGGGAGTGGACAAGAGATGTTGGATATTGTATTGTGTGCATAAGACACGGACATCTTGATTCTTGAATGGTTTCCCATTATCAATGACAATGGCTTGGGGAATACCATACTGACAAATGAGGTAGTTAAGGATAAACTTGGCTATTTGCTTACTAGTGATATAGGTCAGTGGAATGGCTTCAACCCACTTCATGAAGTACTCAGTGGTGGTAATGATGAATTTGTGGCCATTGGATGAGGATGGGTAGATTTGTCCTACGAGCTTGAGACCCCATTGTGAAAAAGGCCATGGAGTAGTCACAAGTTGTAATTCATGAGCTGGTGCGTGAATCAAATCTCCATGATGCTGGCATTGTAGACACTTCTTAGTAAACTATAAAGCATCTTGCTCTATTGTAAGCCAATAATACCCTATTCTAAATATCTTCTTAGCGAGATTAGGACCGGTAGAATGTGCACCACAGACACCTTCATGTATGTCTTGTAAGTTAGCTTCGGCTTCTTCCACGTTAAGACATCGTAAGACAATACCATCAAGACTCTGGCGATAAAGTGTATCACCCAGAATAGTGTAACAAAAGGATTGATGGACAAAGGTTTTGCATTTTGTAGTAGATAGCTCAAAGGGAAAGGTACCGTGTTTAAGGTATTCATAGATATCTTCATACCATGGGGAATTGGGACCAACAAGTTTGCAGATGATTTTAGTAGTTGGAACATCGACGGCTGGTATCAACAATTGCTCGATCAAGAACTCACATTTATGTGTGTTTGCAGGCATGTCTATAAGTGACCCCACGGAGGCCATAGAGTCTGCAGCCTTGTTATACTCTCTTAGAATCTACTCAAAAGTGATACTAGAAAAGTGTGGTTTATAGGCATCCACTAGTTGCTTGTAGGGGACCAACTTTTCATCTTCTGTTTGGTACTCATCAATGACTTGTTGAATGACTAGTTGTGAGTCTCCATATACCTGTAGTTCTATGATGTCCCATTGAACTGTTGTATTGAGACCTATGAGGAGTGCTTCATACTCGACTATGTTGTAGGTGCAAGGAAATGCAAGTTGATATGACTTTGGAATATAGTCATTTTGAGGTGTGATGAATAAGATGCCGACCCCTAATCCATGTCGTGTGTAGGAACCATCAGATTACAACTTCCTCATTTTTGAGATAGAAAGAGTGAAGAGATTTTCATCTGGAAAGTCAGATACCATAGGATGTACATCTGTCATGGGTACTTCTGCTAGTTGATCAGCTAAGGCTTGTCCCTTGATTGCTTTACAATCCACATAGTCAATGTCAAACTCACTAAGGATCATGACCCATTTAGCTAGTCTACCTGTGAGAGCTACCTTTGTTAGTAGATACTTCAATGGATCAATTTTGGCTATAAGATTTGTGTGTTGGTTTAGCATGTAATGCCACAACTTTTGGGAAGCGAACACTACTACTAAAAAAGCTCTTTCCATAGGTGAATAATTGAGTTCATAACCCACCAAGGTTCGACTAATATAACAGATTGCATGCTCTTTTCCTGACTCATCATGCTATGCTAGAAGAGCCCTTAGGGCTACAGTTGTAGTTGAGATGTACAAGATCAAAGGCCTATCAGCAACTAGTGGTACCAAGACAAGAGGTGTAGCTAGATATTCTTTGAGCTGATTAAATGTTGCTTGACACTTAGCATCCCATTGAAATGAGACATCCTTTCAGAGAAAGTGTTGAAATGGTTGACATTTATCTGCTAGTTGTGAGATGAAATGGCTAATAGACTGTAACCTTCCTTGAAGGCTCCTTAATGCTTTTAGGTTCTTTGGTGGGGGCATCTCCACTATAGCCTTGACTTTTGCGAGATCTACTTCGATGCTTCTATAAGATACAATGTATCCCAACAATTTTCCTGATGTTACCCTAAAGACACACTTCTTTGGAATGAGTCTTACTTGGTATTTCTTAAGCCTGTCAAAGATCTGTCCTAGAAGTTGTATGTGATCTACCCTAGAAGATTTGGCTAGTATATCATCCACATAGTACTCCATGATGTGATGAAAGAGATCATGGAATATCATTGTCATTGCTCTTTGATAAGTTGCCCCTGTATTCTTTAGACTAAATGGCATGATGCACCAATAATAGTTACCCCAAGGACAAGTAAAAGTTGTTTTATGTTGATCTTCTTCTGTTATCATTATCTAATTGTAGCCAGAGAATCCATCCATGAGAGAAAACATTTCATGACCAATGGTCAAATCTACTATGAGATCAATGTTCGATAATGGAAAGTCATTTTTAGGACATGCTTTGTTGAGATCTCTAAAATTGGAACACATGTGGATGCCCCCATTGGGTTTAACCACATGTATAATGTTTGAGACCCATTTCGGATAATCAATGGGCTTGATGAATTTGGCATCTAGCAACTTCTATATTTCCACTTCCACCAAGAGAGTTGTCTATGGATGCATCTTCCTTAGCTTTTACTTGACTGGTTTAACTGTTGGATCAACTATGAGATAGTGAACTACTAGCTTAGGGTCTAACCTTGGCATATCAGCATAGGTCCACACAAAGTTGATGGTTCTTTGTAAGAAGAAGTTGTTAAGATTCTTGTGCTCGTGTTGTGATAATGATGCTACAAGGAATGTGGTCTTCAGGTTTTTCTCTATGCCAAGGTTTATCTCTGTAGAATCTTCCACTAGGAGAGATGATTTCTCTTGATACTTAGATGGTAGGGGAAGGTCAATTCCTCCATCCTCAGGTGCCACAGTTGGGTTCTCACCTTTTGATATGTCCTTTGTTTTTACTATTTTATGATTAGGAGATGCCATAGTGTGGTTTTCACCTAGAGATCTTTCTTTATTTTTAGTTTTGTGACTGGAGGATTTGGCATTCTCACCAAAATAAGTTGTTGGCTCTAGTTCCATTACAAACCCAACTTTGTGATCACTAAGAGGGATATTGTCTCAGAGTCCCATGAACTCAGCAATAGCTTCATCATTTTGAAATACATCTAGAATGGGGGACCCTTGTTGGTCCCAATTGATAAGTTCAGGGTAGACAAGTGTTACTTTCTGGGTGTGGGTGGTGGATGTTAAGGATATGGATGATAGGATGAATATAAAGGATTCTATAAATAGGTCAATCATATGGATGGAAGAGTCATCAATGATATCCTCATTAGATATTGAATCAATGGGAAAAGTTTTTGCCACCTTGTCGAGGATACCCTTGATGTCCAAGGCGTGTGGTACCTTTCTACCAAATCCTAACCCCTTCTTGTCTAGTTTCTTCATCACAATAATGGGTTCCATTGTTCCTTGATTTTGTTTTTCAAGGCCAACTTTTCCTTTATAGCCCGTGTTTTTAACTATCCTTAAGCCATTGCCATATTGTTTGACTGGTATTGTGACTGGTTCTTTCTCCTTGTAGAGCCAAGAAGAGATGTCTTCAATTGTTTCCTTTGCCAATAATTTTTCCTCTTGGAATTGGGTTAGAGATGCTGGGGGAGGAATAGTTGCTTTGGATATGGGTGGTTGGCTGTAGGATTTAGGAGATAGGGGCATCCACCCTACTCAATAAGATTTTGAGATATCATATTCACCAAAGCCTATATCATGGATGTGAGCTTTGATATCAGGAATACAATGAGGATTAGGTTCACTTGTAGAGGCTTTTGTCAGATTTTTAGAATTGACATATAATGTGGATTCATGGGCGTTGTCGTTATTGGGCACTTGATTGGAATTTTTATAACTGCCTTGCAAGACATGACGGAATTCAAAAGGATTAGGATCTCCTGGGATAGTTATCTCTGTACCATTAAATGGGAACTTGAGAGACTGATGGTACGTTGAGGGAACAACTTTCATGGCATGGATCCATGGGTGGCCTAGGATAATATTGTAAGGTAGCTCAATGTCAAGGACTTGGCACTTGGTTTCAAGCATGACTGGGCCTACTTTTATAGGCAAGTGGATAACACCTTCTGAACGACACTCTGCATCATCATACCCCTTGATTGTAACACTTTGATCAATGTTGACATGATCCTCAGAGTATCCCAATTATTTAAGTAACTTTAGAGAACATATATTGAGACCAGCACCACCATCTATGAGTATGTGTTTGATCTTGTGTTTATGGATGAGAACCTCAATGTGAAGGGCATCATTGTGACATGGATCATGAAATGGTAGGCCTTTTTCAGAGAAGACCACATTGTAGGGTGAGGCAATGTTACCTATTATAGCTTCGAAATCCATTACCACCATGTTGTTAGGAATTGAAGACTCTTGTAGGGCTTTTTCTAGCACATCTTTATGTATGGGTGATGACCGTAGAAGGTCCAAGATAGAGATCTATGTTGGGGTTTTCCCAAGATGTTTGACAAGATTATAATCAGATTGAGTTGGGAGACTTGGTGTAGGACCACGAATGGTGACATGACCATGATGAGTTGTAACAGAGCAATCTGTAGATTTGCCTTTGATTGTGAGGGTAGATACATGACTTTCTTCAAAATGACCCACAATAGAGTCATTGGAAGTTGAAGCTTTGTGAACACCTTTACCTTTGTTAGGATTTTGACCTTGACCATGGTTAGGGAATGGATCCTTGTACATGTTGAGGTCTTTATTGGTGTTTTGAGTTGGTGGTTCATCCTCAAAAGAGATTAGGTTTCCATCAATAAGATTTTGGATTATGTGCTTGAGTTTCATGCATGACGAGGTCTTGTGTCCTTTGCTCCTGTGGTATTCACAATATTCATTTTCTCTATACTGTTCAGTTTTGTAAACAGGTTTTCCATATGGGCGAGTATCTGGTTAGGTGATGAGTCTATTGTTTATAAGTTTTTGTAAAACAGTCTCAATAGGCTCTCCCAAGGGAGTGAACTAACGTTGCAGAGGGTAATCATTTTGAGGCCGCTCTTGTTGTCATTGTTGTTGGTTTTGGTATGGTTGTCTTTGTTGTTGTTAGTTTTGTTGAGGTGGAGGTTGACTTGGTTTGGAAAGCTAAAGGGGTGTTTGCAATGTTTGGACATGTTTAGAATCGACCACACCATCATTGACCACATTTTTAGTTTTGTTCCAAAATTTTGGTTTGTCATTTGATTGTGTTGGGGAGCATTGTCTTTGTTGTGTTTGAAGATTTTGACCACGCCTTTAGCAATGAGGGCTTTTTCAATGTTGATGCCCTTATAGGTAATTTCGTTGAAGTTTCTAGCACTAAGGAATTGCAAATGGAAACCCAATTCTTAGTTGAGGTTCTACACAAATATGCTAACAAGCTACTTTTCAAGTATCTTGAATGGGAATTTGCTAGCCATTTGTCTCCATCTTTGAAGGAAAGAGATGAAAGTTTCCCCATTTTTCTATTTATTATTGCATAGGTCAGTCATGGAGATCTCATGTTCTGTGTTGTAAGAGAAATGGGTGGCAAATTTCTCTGAAAGCTCTTTAAAATATTTTATACCCATGGGTAGGTGTGAGAACCATTCTATAGCTTGACCTCCAAGACTGCGAGGAAAGAGGCGCATAAGATATGTGTCGTTATGTGAGACCTTGATGCAAGCAAGATAGAATTCTCTAAGATGGTCTTTTGGGTCTCTTTTTCCTTTGTATTTATCAAATTTGGGAATAGTGAAGTTGTGAGGAAAAGGGATCATGGGTAATGACCGATCAAATGGATAAGGACAAACTTCTTCCAAAGAAAATGTTTTCTTGGTGTGGCCAAATGTAAGATCAGATAGTTGTTGTTGAACCTCTGCAAGTTTTAGCTCCATAGTTGTGGGAGGGTTTGGAAACATCTCCTATTGTTCTAGAGGTGGTTGTTGTTGCCCATATGGAAGATTGTAGTGGAAGCCATGGGAGTTGGTGTTATAAGGGTCGTATGATTGGTTAGGGTCGTATGTGTTGTATGTTGGGGTTTAGATTGGGTTTGAATTGGGTATTTTGATTTTGTGGAGGTGGGGGTGGTGCTAGGTAAGAATGTAGGCTTTGGGATGGTTTTAGATAAGAGTTTGGTGGAGGAAAGCTAAAGTTTGTTGGGTTTGGTTGTGATGGTAGAACATAGCTATGGGAAGTTTGATTTTGGGAATGTTGTGGTTTGAGATAGGTGTGGGTTAGGTTGAGACTGGAAGATCGTTGAGGTGGAGGGACATAAGTAGATGTGTTTTGTGATGGCGGAGTTTGATTGAGATATGTGTTGAAAAAGGTTAGTGTCAATGAGCGTTGTGGCGGAGGGACATAGGTAGATGTGTTTTGTGATGGTTGGGGTTGACTAAGATGGGGATAGGTATGATAGAGTGTAGAAGAATGTTGTGGTGGAGGGACATAGGTTGTGTTGATGTTTTACGATGGTTGGGGTTGATTGACATTGTTTGGGTTGAGGATACGAAGGGTTGATGATGTTGGGGGTGGTGTTTGTTGAAACCCTTGTTGCATGGCTACATAAGTGTTTCCTGGTTGTAATTTGGTGGAAAACCTTCTCGTGATGGGGTAGCCAATATTCCACTTGTGATTAGTGTGGGCATTTTAGGAGTTTGTTGTATGTTTGATTGAGCTATAGCATTTTGTTTGGCTAGTTCTGCTTGCCATTGGAGAGTCTCTTGTTGGTGTTTGTAGGTCTCCATAGGAGTCATGAGCGGTGATATGGGTCTCTCTACCGTTGGATTTTGATAAAGGGGATTCTCATATTGTACAATTGTTCTCCCTTGTGAACTTTGTTTGGGTATGGGTGTGGTCATAGTTAACATGGTTTGGACTGTCGTTATAGCATCTTGGGTATTGGTAGGCTCGCTAAGATTTGATAGATCAAAACCTTTGGGTAATTTGGCTCATTGTTTGACTAACAAGTGAAAGAAATGATATTGGTTCTCGCTAAGGATTTTGTCAAAGGCAACCATGGCTCTAGGATCTTGTATGATTTCATCAAGGTCATGTCTATCTACTTGAGAGGATTGACCTATTTCAAAGTGTCACTCTTCTTGAGATGGGACTTGACCTATGGTATAACTTTGTGGAACAAAATCCGGAGGCATGTCGGTTGTATATTGAGGTGCATTTACCAAAGGAACATTACCTTCTTGAGGATTGTTTGGTTGGTCATTTTGCAGCTTGTTTTGAATGTTGGTTGGTCTTTCCATTGGTGTTTTTGGAGTACCCTTTGAAGTCATGTTGGATTGGCTTGGTTGAGGTGTATGAGGAGTTGATTTGCACTTCCTTAGGGGAACTTACTTGGCCTTCATAGTTTGCTGGAGTCTAGTAGTTACCATGGGATGCACTAGGATACTTTGTTTGAGATACTTGCTAGGATTTTACTGTGTTTGTTTGGAAAAGACAATTTTGATGAACAGTATACTGGACCAAAGGTGCTATACTATTTGACCAAAGGCGCAGGACTATGTTACCAAAAAGTGAGCTACTGTGTTACCAAAGGTGTTGGACTAAGCTGCTAGAGGCAAGGACTATTATACCAAAGGTGAGCTATGTTATACCAAAAGCAAGCTACTATTATACCAAAGGTGCTGAAGTAGGTTTGCCAGAGGTGGGGTACTGTTATACCAAAGGCAAGCTACTATTACACCAAAGGTGAGCTGCTATTATACCAAAGGCACTGAAGTAGTGTCAGTGATGCTTATAAGGTAAATTATGATAGATTTTGATTTGATTCTGATTAGATTTGCCTTGGCAAGAGAAAACACATCAAACAAAATGGCAAAAAAGGACTTGACACAACAAATAGTGTATGTTCAAGGCTCACAAAAAGCCAAATGTTTCCATGGGTATAAAATAATTGCAAACAATTTCAAGCACTTTTTATCCCTTGAGACAAGGTGTCATTACAGTAGATCAGCTCACAACATAATTCTTCATCGACCAAATGTCATTCCATAAAGGTGTCAAACATTTGTATCTTTGCAAGAGACGATAGGTAGGGATATCTCACCCTCCCCTTGGAAAGCTCAAGTAGGTCACAAGAGCTTTATGGCTGAGGGAATACTATCTCTTCTCAAGGGAGGCAATGGTGAGTATCTTGAGGGCTTAAATTGATTCCCCTTGCACTGATGATTACCGCAACATTCAAAGGTGGATCAAGTAGTCACTATCTAGATTAGTTCTTAGTAACTTTGAGGGACCAACACCTTACGAGCAATGTGAAAAGCTACTAAAAGCTTTAACCAATCCTACTAAGAGTATCAAACACTTCACACAATGTGAAAATCATTTCCACAAAGTGCTATTACACCTCTTTTCAATTTGGCATCACAAGGTAAGGCTGATGTTGGTTAGGACTTGGCTTTTGCCTTATCCCTCTTATATAGTAGTTCAAAGGAAAACTTTACTTAGGGTCATCCCTTTTGGATGAAGCGCAATCCAAAAGTAGGCCCTTCTAAAGGAATGACTAAAATGTAAGATTAAGCACGTCAAACAAAGGTTCAATTGTCCTATTATAAGAAAAATAAGGTGCAACTAGATTAGGCACACACATAATTGTAGTTGTCAATTGTCCCTTATGAAATTGAAGTGTTATACATTTATGTCCATTGTCCCTTAAGAAATTAAAGTGTTTTTTGCATGCATGTCCATTATCCCTTAAGAATGCAATATTTTCCTAAGACTTTAGATTGTAAAAAGATGTTTTGTCTGTTAAGAAAGAATATGTTTCTAAGACTTAATGCGATAGATTTGTCAATTTCTTTAATGTTCGTCCTGCATGAACACATTAGAGAAACCCATTTTCTCTATTTGAGTGATAAGAAGCTGCAAAAAGTTGATTAGTTCCACCAAAAACTCAAGTAGTTATCCAAAAATAAATCAATTGACCAAAAGCGCTTAACTTGTTAGGTGAAAAATGAGAAATCTAAAAAAAAAATCTGATAATAATGATTAGGTATAGCAGATTGGATATTTGATCAGATTCTACACAAAATTTTATGTAATTTCAAAAAAAATTTGTGAAAATTGAATAAATTTTGCACAAGTTATGACCATTTGAAGTTTGCAAAGAAGAGTTGACTTTGACTGAATGTACTTGATAAATTTGATAAAATTACCTAAAAATTCTTTCACCATAGAAAAATTGGGAGAGCTAGATTTCCAACACCACTGATTTCATGAAAATCTGATTCCGCATGCAAAAGATATGCCCAATTTCATGAAACTGCTATGAAAAAGCAAAAAAAACAAGCATGGGCTAAAAATAGGGACACGGATTGGGATCTATTTTTCATGAAATCCATGCACTTCTTGGAAAAATAAGAGATACCCAGATGGGATTTCGATGTTTTTGACAAAACCTAGAAATATTTTGAGCTAAAGTTACACAAATATACCTGATTTCATGAAATTGCTAAAAATAGGCCAAAAAAATAGGCTAAAAATAGGGATATGAATTTGTGATCTATTTTTCTTGAAATACGTGCACTTTCTGCAAAAAAAAAAAGATACCCAAATAGGATTTCGATATTTTTGACAAAACTTAGAAATCTTTTAAGCTAATGTTACACTGTTTGAATGCTCAATGCCTATTCTCTCAAACTAGTGAACAAGGATCTTCAAATTTTCCGCAATGTGATTGTGCTTTTCCATACCTAGTTTCTAAAAAATCAACCTTTTTCTAAAAAAAAATTAAGGTTAGTGAGTCCCACCTGGCGTGCCAGAATGTGTACGAGGAAAAATTGAGAGGTCGAATGATAAAATCAAAGCAATGATAATAACAACTCAATTACCCATAACATAAAGAGATTGATCTAAGTAAAAATATAATATCAATGAATAAATCAATTTCAAATAAGAAAGACTTCACCTAGATTGTATAGTTCTCTTTGTATGAATGTAGATTGCTCAATAATGTTGTGAAACCATGTTTGCAACAAGTGGATGTGTTTGTGCTCAAAGTACTTAATGGTGCTCAACGATGCGATGTATGCTCAAAGTGCTATAAAGGATGCCTAAGAATAAGTGATCGAAGAGGATTTGTGAAGGATATTAGGGGGTTTATATAGGTTTCAAACATGATCGATCAACAGATAAAATAAATCCATAGAATGAATGGTTGAGATAAATCAAATAACTCATGTTGAATGTGCACACAACATGCGTCACTCCAAAAAGGTATTTTTATTAAGATAATTTTTTTTTTTATAAAGATAGATTTGATTTCATAAATTAGAATGCTTTATCTTCTAATTCATGAGTTGATGAAAATAAGATAAATTAAAGCCAATTAACTTAACTTTAGATTTTTTTTTTTTAGAGTTCTAAAAATAAGACTGATTGTGCACGAGTTAACATGATATTTTTAGAGGAATTGGAAAGATAATTGAAATGAAATAAATAAATTTATTTAATTGATTGGTGCATGATAGAAGACATATAATAGATTTGAAGATTTAAATAAATTAAACAAATAAATTGATTTAATTTATTTTGCATGATGAAGGATAAATAAAATATGTAATTATATTTTATTTTTAGAAGATTTATTTTTAGAGGAAAAAGTAAATTAAATAAATAAATTTATTTAATTGTTTGTGTAAGACTAGAGGACATAGAATAGATTTGAAGATTATAAATAAAATACTTGATTTTATTAATTTTTAGAGGATTGAGATAATTTAAATAAATTTGCATGATTTATTTAAATTTAGAAGAATAATTGATTTAATTAAATAATGTAAATTATTTAATTGTAGATAAGAGGATTTAGATGAATTAATTAAATAATTGGATTTATTTAATTAATGTAGACTTGAAATTTAAAAAAAATGATTTAATTAAATAATAAAAAATATTTAATTTTGGAAGAATATAGAGGAATTTAATGAAATTAATTAAATAAAGAGGATTTATTTAATTAATGTTGAAAATATGTGATTTGGAAGAATTGGATGAAATTAATTAAATAATTAGATTATTTAATTAACGTTGAATGTAGATAATTAGACAGATTAAATGAAAATGAAAGTGATGTGATGACTTGGTCATTTTAGCATGTCTACGTCCATGATTGATCTTATCACAATCTCTGGTACTCTATAGTGAGTTTCTTCTGGTCTACTCCTCTGATTATGTTGTCTACTATCAACTTGCCTCCCTTCTCTTCCCTTATCTCTTTGTAGTTGAATCTCAAAATACTCCTCTCCTAAAACCTCTAAAAAATTGTTCTGGATATCTACTATTCTCTATGCTTCTTTGTTTACTTGAATATGTTTCTTCTCTACTTTATATGGCACTTGAGGTGACTCATAGTCTAGGGGTTGTGTCTCTTCATAGAGTCTCTTTAAATTAGGGGAATATCTTTTCTTTGTTAAAGACATCATGTCAGCATCTAATTCAAATAACCTCCAAAACCCTCAAAACATCTCTCAATGTTTACTGCATCTTCTCCTCCTCTTATCTCCTTATTGCTTCAAAAAATTAACTCCTCTATATATTCCTCATCCATATTCAAAATCTCTGATGTTAACTCATATGTTTCAGTAGTCTGCGGCATAAACCCTAGTTTGCATGTTTCTTCTCCTTCTCTTCTGCATTCTTCTCCGGTAGCACCCACAATGGCGCGCTTATCAAAATTCTATGTAACACCTTCTATGTCTTCTCCATTTGATCTCCTTCCTCTAGAAGCACCCTCCTTGGCGCACTCAACATCATCCGTCATGACATGCTTATCTTCTTCCTTCCTTCTGACAGCACTCTCAATGGTGCACTCTTCAAATTCTTCTATCTTTTCTTCCGCACCTTCTATTATTCCTCCTTCCTCCATAATTTGTACCCTTTCCATTCTTCTATGCTAATGTTCTTGTCACTCATGAATCTGCTTCAATCTCTCTTCTTTGCTTTTCTCCATTCCAATCCAGATTTCTTTGTTGATCTCTCTTTTCTTCTGCTACTCTTCTTTCTCCATGGGGTTGCTAGATTTAGTGTTCCATTAGTCCTCTTATATCCCATGGAATCCTTATTTGAAGAGTCACCTCATTTGAAAGGTCCTTACGGACCCTACCCCTTCCCAATTTCCATCCTCTTAAGTGTCGTCCCCCTCTCACAGAGATAGAAACTTAAGGAGATTTGAATTCCTCTGTAATTTGAGAATTTTTCCCTCCAACCTTGCATTTTATCTTTTCTGGAACTCTACTCTACTTCTTCAGATGGTTTTCCCTTCCAATATTTAACTACCCTCTTCTAGGGTTGTGGCAATGGAACCAAATGTTAGCAAGAAATGTAGAGGAGATATTGGTCTAGAGATTCGGTCCTCAGTCAAGTCTTTGTAGTCAGTTTATACCCCAATCAGGTAGCTAGAGATTGACAACAAAACACAAATAATAACCAAACAGAGCATTACATATACATCAAAATAAGATAACACACACAATTACCCAGTACCAACAGACCTCCATATATATTTTAACAACAATCAAGTGTACATATCACATGTTCATCCTCTGACAGGTACAAGTCTCTACCTCACTAGTTATATACATGCCTTCTATGTCATTGTTTACATTAGAACATACTCTTATTCTCCTATCATCCTTTCTTACATTCTACTATCTCCTATCTCTCTATATATAATATATCTAATATATCTATGGATGTGTCTTTTGTCGGCTTCCAACTTCTGTATAGTGTGTAGTCTCCTCCGATCGGCTCTGTTCTATGCCAAGTAACTTGCTAACACTCGGCATGCTTTAGTAGGACTCCTGATCATCCAAAAAGACCATCATTCACATAATGAATCTCTAAACGTCAACAAAGAGTTGAGGTAATTGAACTAAATTTTTCTTTAATTGATAGTTTAGAGAACTTATAGTTGATTATAGTGATTTAGATGTTAATTTCAAGGTTATTATGATTATGTACATAAAGTCTTACATTCTTGTCATTTTTCATATAGGGAATCTTAGTTGGTTCATCCATAATGAGTCCTCATTCAATGAAAAAGGCCTCATTGGTGGTAAATGCTTGTTTTGTAGTAGCTAAGTTTCTATTTAATTGTCTAAATTATTTATTTACACATCTAACCTTTTTTTATTATATGCATTTCCTTTTTTCTCAGTAATTATATATTAATTTATATCAATGTTATTTTACTCCTATAGTCTATTCCAAATGTAAGTGACGTGGCACCTCTCCCAACATGCTTTAGTAGGACTCCTAACCATCCAAAAAGACCCTCATTTTTTGAACAATGATCTAAACATCAACAATAAGTTGAGGTAATTGAATTAAATTATTCTTTAATTGATAGTTTAGAGTTCATAGTTGATTATAGAGATTTAGATGTTTATTTCAAAGTTATTATGATTGTGTACATACAATATTACATTCTTGTCATTTTTTATATAGGAACTCTTAGTTGGTTCATTAATGACGAGTCCTTCTCAGTCAATGTCATAGACCTCATTGGTGGTATATGCTTGTTTTGTGGTAGATAAGTTTTTATATAGTAGTCTAGATTGTTTATTTACTAGTGAACTAATTAATCAAATTTATGGTTTGACTTGTTCTTCTAGTCAACTTTACATCCATCAACTACTTGGCATTGTGGTACTGAGAGGTCACTTTTTGAGGATCCACCACAGGGTGAGGATTCACCATAGATAGAGGGTTAAGTGAACCTTTAGAATTTGATGTATCTATTCAATGTGTATATTGTATGTAGATTTTGAGATGGCATATGCCATATTTTGTAAAAAATGTTTTGATTTAGCATATATGCCAAATTTTTGTATATATATACCATTATCTTGGATTTTTATATATACAACTTGATATACAATATAACTTATTCCTTGTGTGCATATATTCCTACTTTGAAACTTAAAATTTAAATGTATATACACTTTAGACTATAAGAAGATGCATGTGTAATCATTTTAAAGCATTTAAGATGATGTTGCATGTATAATCCTTTTTTAAAATATGAGCTATATAAGAAAATATTGCACATATTTAGAAGTATTGTTATTATAAGGTCACGTAATGTGAATCACAAAAATTAATGATAAATGTTTTTTTTTCTTAAATAGAATATGGTTGGATTTAAGAGTATTATGTACCTTGCCTCTTTGAGGTAGATTAATAAGTGAATAGATTTTAGTTTTAGGATGGCTAAGTTATGAACAATAATATTATAGATTGATTCCTTGTATTAAATACATAAAGACATTAATAGGGGCATAAGACTAGTTAATTAGAAAAAAATATATTATTGCTACAACATTGAGAATGAATTGAAATTGATGACCTATAAATTAGTAAAATCTTGATTTCATCCTTAAATTTCAACAGTATGTAAGAGTACAATCACCCAACACTCAATAGGATAATCATGTTCCTTAAATTGATAAATAGTCTTAATCTCATAAAATAGTCAAAGCATCAAACCCTTCATTTTTAGTCTTAAATCATCAAAATGTATTCATCCTCATATTTCAAATAAATCATTTGAAAATTTTGGTTGCCATGGGAACTTCACCAAATTTGCATTCCCCCATCACATGCTCCTATAACCAAAGATGGTCAAAGTATCTAATTCCCCACAAGATTCACATGATAAAACTTTAGCAAATAAATCTTTCCAATCATCAAATCTCTATCTCTATTATTTATCTATAAATCACGCCAAATTGGGTATCATTCCTATATCCACCTATTCAGACTAGTCATACTCCTTGTAACACATTTTAGGGTATAGGACAACAAAGGCATCTTTCCATGTAACATTTTTCTCAAGGCATCTCTAAGATAGTCATACAACACCCACTAAGTTTGCTCCTCTCCATCAATGGTATTTAGAAAATCAATGGATACATGGTGCAGGGGCACCAAAGAGATTCTACTTGTCTTTGCTTTTCTCATGCTTTGTTTGTGATGTATAAGGTTTTGAAAAACCATTTCCCATGTTTGTAATAAGGACTATGTCCAAAAGATATCATGTTGATGTCATGTTTGTAAGAGGCAATCATAAGATGTAATGGAACAATCATAGCATTCATGTTTTGTAAAGCCTTTTATGGCATGTAGGGGAGGTGTCAAGAGGTCTAATGCCTTCTCAAAGTCTCATTGACCTTGTAATGATGTTTGAGAGCCTTGTTTGTTATGAAAAACCATGATACATATGACAAATCATTGTAATTAGCTGCAGACATTGACAAAATAGGGGTAGTTCGGTGGTTGTAGATAGTTTACCACTCGTCCACTGATCCAAACTACCCCTCCAACTGCTCCATCCATCGAGGAAGGATTCTTAAAGCCTTGCAGATGTCCATTGTAGAGGAGAGAAGTGATTTGTGAAGAAATCAATAAGGAAAAACATAGTTTCTGCCTTTGTTACTCTGTATTTCCCCTATTCTTGCACATACTCTGCCACTGTACGGAGGAGCTACAGAGGACCATGATGTTGGTTTGAAAGCATGGTGAGTCAGGAGTATTTTGTAGTTTGATTGGGTTCTCTGTAGAATGTAGATATCTACATTCATCTAAATTTGGTTTGATATCCCTCGCCTAGGGTTTTTTGACAGAAAACTATGAGTTTCTCACCATTCCACTGAATCAAACCCTCCTTGATTAGTGGAATGGATTTATTGATGTTTGTTTCAATTCTCTTTGAAGGTGTTTTTGGTAGGAGACTATTTTTAGTAGAGATTTCTTGAAATGACCTAGCAAGACTAAGTGCTAGATATGTGTAGAAGGGAACAACATTGTCCAAAACTTGCATAGTCAATGGTGAGGCCTTAAAACCCATGAAATCCTTAGTTTTTCCATGTCATTGAAGTGTTCAAGTGGGTCAGAAAGTACTATGACTCCATTAGAGGGTACTTGCTTTGTATTTTTGGGCTAATTAGGGCTCTTTGTAGTAGGACAGTCTTATTGAAAGTGGCACATATTATAAAACAACCCATAGTGAGTCTTTGACATGTTGTAGGGCATCCAAAAGGCTATCTCAAACAATGATGATCTTGTCTTGAAAGTGCCTAAATTGTAAGTAATCTTCTGACAGACCAATGAATACGGCTAGAAGGAGTTAGGGCAGCCTAAGAAGAAACTGTCATGTGTGAAGTCCCAAGACCCCATGGGATGGTTTGTCTAGTGTATTCTAGGTGTCAATAAACCCTCCAAATTTTTTCCTCCAAGAAATTTGTTGGTTTGTGTCAAATATCAAGTAAGCTTTTGGTTTAGGACTGTCAAACTTCATTAAAATTGCCTATCTTCCCCTTATCCTCTACATCAATACAAGGGATTATAGTACAATGTTTTATAAGGATCCTCGAAACAAAGAGTTACTTATTAGCCCACTCACCATATCCATAAGCCAAGTAGGTATGCCAACATCTATAAATATCATGATCTCATTCCTCAGAGTGAGAATTTTCATCTTGTCTTCATTTTGAGGTAAGTGATTATGTTTAATAAGATGACTATATCTCTAGGTCTACTATGATTTTATTTCCTATTAGAAAGATCATATGTAGTTACCTACCTTAATACATAACAATCTTGATTTCCATGATGGTAGTCGTAGTTAACTATATGATTGTCTTAGAATGACATGTGACTATTTGTTCGTCAAATGATAATGCATTATCCAAAAACCATTAAGAAGACCTTCCTACTATTTTGATAGTAGTGACTATCTTATTACTAGGATGATAACAATATTTGTGCCTAAGAATATTTGTCAAGGAAATCATAAACCTTCAATCTACACACAATAAACCTTGCTACACTTTTTAGTACAACCCTTTATTTCATACATGGGTGTACTAAAGATAGAAGTGAAACATAAAAAATTGATCATTAGTAAATGACCAAGGAATACAAAGTAAATGAGTCCTCAGACCAATCCATTGAATGTGTTTAGTCCTAGAGAAATCCAAACTCATAGTGTAGATTCCTCATTGTCTTCATAGTGTAGATCCAATCCTAGATTTTTTAATTTCAATCACCAATCATAATGTATAGAAGAATATTCATCTTTGACTATAAAAAATAAGGAAGATGTAGAATCTATTCTATCTTATTTCATAATTTACATTTATTAGTCTTATCTTTTGATTAATTTAGGTTTGATTGTATTTATTATTTTATCACTCAGTTAAACCTTCTTAAATTAATTGTAAGGTGTGTTTATTTCCCTACAAATGGTCAGTCCAATAGTAGAGGTTATACCCTTAAGTAACATTTAATGTTAGTTTATAAGCATTGTGATCAGTGGATAAGGTTGAAATGGCTTCCAAATAATGATATGGAAAGCTTTGTAAAGAAAGATAGACATATAGCTTTAAATAACTAAGAGATAAATTACTTTTTTCATTTGTTATTTATTTTATTACTATAACTTTGTAGATGTTGTAAGTTACTATATATTTCTCTATGAATACCCTAGTTAGTAAGAATTAATAACAAATTAGCATAATGCAAATCATATAAAATTTATATTTAACATTTCATTTTAATTTTTGTTAAATTATTACATACTTGTGATATTTGTTTTGGTTAATTTAAATCTTGGGTTAAATGTAGCCCCAAAATTCCATGTGATAAGAGCAATGGTTACTTCACAGATACCTACTTGTGACACAATTGACATGTAAGTTTTGTTGGAATTAGCCAAGGATGATCTACAACTTGATCAATGCTCTCACAATATATAAATCAAACAAATAGAGATGAGAAATCAATGATATTGATGAACCTATTAAGAGCATAAACATATATTAATCGCACTTACAAATTTACATAAGAATGACTCATTATATATGCATGGAAGAGACAATACACCTTTCACATGGATTGACAAGTGCACCATGATGTGGCACATGCAAGAAGACAATTGTCCTATAAGGTGTCAACCTTTGAATCACTTGGAATGTGTAAACAAACAACCTTGTGTGACAAGTCTTGGATGACAACAAAATGCCTTTTGAGGTGAGATGGAAAGTCTTCCAACCTCAAAAGGTATGCACATGAGGTTTACCAAACAACAAGGTAACCTCTAACCTCTAAAAGGTTGCACATTCAGTCAGACAAGATGTTGTCTAACCTCATCAACCTAAGTACACTTAAGCTATAGTGAATAGATAAATTATTCTCTAACACTCTCCTTAAGTGATACTTGGGCAGATCACAAAAGTGCAATAGATACAAAGATATGGGTCCCAGGTACTAGGCCATGTTAGGTACCCATGTACAAAGTTTCTCATAAGGTGGAGTATAAGAGAAAACCTAGTGGGAACAAAACTCCTCTCTAAAAGAGAAATAAAATGCATGAAAAGAAAACAAGTGAAGAAGAAAGATGAGCTTATACCATTACCCCCTAGGACAACATCTATCACACCTGTACAATGAATTCCCCAAAATAGGAGATACAAAGAGAGATTTGGAAGACCCCCATAAGATATGTTTTAGTGTGCATAGATGCTCAATGAAGTATGCTAAAGAGAATCCACGAATGCTAAACCACATTTCTCCCCTTAGGAAGAAATTGAACCACAGTAGTGTGCAAAGAATCTTCCCCATCTAGATAGGAACATACAGGAAGAAGGAGGAAGGTCTCTGAATTATGCACATGAATCAAAGACTCAGATGATGCCCATAATGTCTTGAAAGGACGGTAAAGGATCTCTAAGCCAATGTTGTCATGTGACAAAGATTCAGGAACAGGGACCATAGATGTATGTTGAAAGCCGAACCCATAAGAGTCTGATACTACTGCAGAAGGTGTCAAGATGAATGGCAATGGAGTATGATATGGAGACTCATAAGTATCTGTAGAATCAGTCAATATAGTAGTTGAAGTAGGCGAGGCATGAGAAAGAATATCTGAAGACGACAAGGTAGATGCAACTTCACCGAAGCTAGCATCGAAAAGAAGACGAATGTCCTCAATGATGTCTCCCAAATCTACAAGGTGGGATTCTACAAACAATGATGTGATGTTTGGTAGATATTCATCCCAATTTGGTGGATCTAGAACAACTATGATAATATTTTGATGCAAGGAATCACTGAAAGTCATCCTGAATGAAACATCAGGTGGTGATTTTGTAGTTTTACAGAACATTGAAAAAATAGCTTGAGAGAAATGAGGATAGAGTACATCCCCATGTCGAGTGCTCCCACAATAAGTACACTTGACTATGCAATGTTTAGACATGGTCTAATGTGCAAAAGATCAAATTAAAAAAAGCCCCCCCAAAACTGTTGAAAGAGAGACCCCCCCAGATTTTGGTACTTTATAACTTAGTGTGTTTTATAAAATAAATTTGACCAATGCATGGAGAATGAAAAAAAATTCACTTTTGCAAAAAATGGTGCTCAATTTCAAGCTATCGATCAAAAGTTATTAAATAGTCAATTTCCTGCAAAAAAGGCCTAATTTAATTAACTGCACTTGAAAAGCAAAAAAGTAAAGCTATTCTGGAAGTAGATCTAGCCTTCCAACCACTTGTTGGAATCGGGGCAAAATTAAGATTACAATTATGTGGATTGTGAGAGGGAATTGGCCTCTAGTCAACCTAGACTTCACTTTTCATCTTTGTTAGGCAAAGATACAAGTTTTTTAAAACCATTAATTCTTTAAATGAAAAAATTGCCCTTTGAATTTGCCTCCTAATTTATAATAAACCCCCAAAACTATGCATTTATAGTATCTTAATAAACACAATGTAAATGTTATTTTGATGAGCAAAAAATAGGGCAATAAATGGGTGAATTACGGCAAAAAGAGCCCAAAAAATTATTGATGTAGCCAAAATTCAGCTCTATAGACCAAATTTCTTCCTATTAGATCAATATTAGGCAGCCACAAGTTGATTTGAGGCAACTACAAGTCAAAAAATGCCCTGCACATCAAAAAAATGACTTGCCCAGCTAAAAAAACGTGTTGCACATCCAAAAAATTCCTTGCTGGGAGGGTTCGACCCACAAAGAGGTAAAAATGCCTTGTTGGGAGGAGATTTGACCCATAGAGAGAGAATATGAACCAGCACTTGCTCTGAATCTAGTCAACCCTTCAAATGCCTATAAATAATAAAGCTTGATCTGTTTCGTTCAAGGACGCATCAACTTTCGCCTCACCTCCGAATTCCCTCAAATCGAAGAGCATGTATGCAACATGGCTCTAATACCATGTTGGAATTAGCCAAGGATGCTTTGCAACTTAACCAACACTCTCACAATATAGAAATCAAACAAATAGAGATGAGAAATCAATGATATTGATGAACCTATTAAGAGCATTATAAACATATATTAATCTCACTTACAAATTTACATAAGAATGACTCATTATATATGCATGGAAGAGACAATCCACCTTGCACGTGGATTGGCAAGTGCCTCGTGATGTAGCACATGCAAGAAGACAAGTGTCCTATAAGGTGTCAACCTTTCGATCACTTGGAATGTGCAAACCAACAACCTTGTGTGACAAGTGTTGGATGACTACAAAGTGCCTTTTGAGGTGAGATGGAAAGTCTTCCATCCTCAAAAGGTATGCACATGAGGTTTACCTAACAGCTAGGTAACCTCTAACCTCTAAAAGGTTGCACATTTAGTTAGACAAGATGTTGTCTAACCTCATCGACCTAAGTAAACTTAAGCTATAGTGAATAGATAAACTATTCACTCTAACAAGTTCAACTCTTGATATACCCATAACTTTTTTACTTGTTACAACTTTATCATGTGAAACACCTAAAGTTCCATTTCAAACCATGCCTATTAATGATGATATAAAAATTGCATCTAAACTATGACTTCAATGATGTATCTCCTATGAACTCTTTATCTATTAATCATTGTGATGAAACCATTAGCTCCCACTATATACATTCAAATATAGGGTTACCCCCTAGGTCTTGTAGAGTCTAAAGTGTAGAAGAGGTCCCCCATACCACTTTTTGTTGCTCTTTTTTGGTCTCTGATTTGACCATAGGTTTCTCTTTTAGCTTCGCTATTTAGGTAGATGTCTTAGAACGAGAGATTGAAAATAAAAACCATCAACACTTGTAGAGAAAGCTTTCATAGGAGTATCACCAACCAAAGATCTAGAGACAACTTAACAACATCTATAAGAATCTCACACACAACCTCCATCTCAACAACCTAATATATAGGAGATACAATGTACATGAAACCACCAAATGGTAATTTAGAAAACCATGAGCTAAAACCACCCAAAAAGTGGCACCCAAATCCTTAGAGCTCCATTATATCAAATCAAAGATGCCTTATGATGTGTCATAACACACATCATAAGTTGGTCAACATGTGTAACTCCCCCTTATAGCTCTTTTATGTGTCCAACACATTTTTACATTTCCAATATGGGAGGCCCAACTTTCGGAGGCCATAAATTTTGATTCAGGAGGGTAGTTGGGCCTTTTTATTAATTGTGGAAATCAAAGAGATCTATGCACTAGGCACCCCTGCAAGTGGTGTTGAGAAACTAGAATAATTATTTTGGTAAAAAACCAACTCTATAGCCTAGAAATTGAGTTTATTTAATTTTAGAACTGAAAAATTACACTTTTTGTAAATGTAAGGTTGAGACACCTTTCCTAACATAAGCATGACCATGGATATGCGTGGACATAGTCCAAGATTTTCCAATATAATTGGAAACTATCCTCAAGAAAAAAGGGAAGAAGTGGCAAAAATAGAGGAAGAAATAAGACAACATGCATTAGACAAAGTTGCAATAGAATTGTCACTGGAATGAAGCTCAAATTAAAACAACTATAGTTGGAATAATTAAGATCTAAGCACATAGTAGATACACTCCTAGCTTATGAGAAAGAAGCAAGATAAAAAGTAGAAAATGCAATAGAAGAGGCTACACAAAAACCTAAAACATTCTACTCCAAAAAGGAACAAGAACAAAAAAAAAAAAATTATAGAGGGAGAAATGGAAAAGATTAATTAAGGAATTAAAAAGAAGAGAAACTACAAAAAGATGAATAATAGAGACAAAAAGAAGAGGAAAGATTGCAAAAGGAGAAGGAAGACAAGCAAAGACAAAAAGAGAAATTACAAAGAGAAAATGAAGAAAAGTAGTAGCAAGAAGAGAAGAATAGATAGAGGCAAGTTTGAGGAAGAAAAAAGAAGCACAACAACCAAAATAAACACAAGAACAAGAATAACAAAGAGAACATAAAGGACCATAACAACTACCTTCCACATTCATGTTTATATCCCCATCTTAGAACATGATGATCCAAATCAAGTAGTTTTTAGCCAAGCAAAAATAATTGAAACCACTTCCATCTCACCAATTTTGTAGCTACCTATCAAGAATATGGCTTAGATACCATCACTAGAGAGATTCTAGAAAGGAGACATACTACAATCTACTACAACAGAAGAATTGCTAAAACAACAATTTGATATGGTAGACATAGTTAAAGAGGTTCTCAATAGTCTATAAGCAGCATCCCCATAGCTAGCAAGGAACACTTCATCTACCGTGAGCCAACAATTAAAGTATTTTATAGAAGATATAGTGTAGAGAGTGAAAAGCTAAGAATATGTGGTAAGAGGAAGGGTGATAGAAGAAGTCAAAAAGAAACAATTGGAATAAATAAGGAAAAGGTGTGTCACTGCACACATAAAGCTAGAAATAGAATTAAAGAACATGCAAACAACATAGGCCAATGCTGGTGCCCTATATCACTTTTGTTTAGGATGGCCCGCAACAAAAAAACATAATGAAAGTACATATGGAAAAAATTGAAAATCAAATTTTGTAGCATGTGTCAACATATAATGTCTAGCAAGACCAGAATGGAAGTAAAAGAGCACTCATTAAGACATTGCATAATCAATACCAGTAAATCCAAGATAAAAGGGATGCACTTAGGGCTCAAACCAAACAACTAAGATAAGTAGTCAGTCTCTACCTAACTCACTTAACAACCCAATTAGTAGAAGAATATAAGATTACAACTTAGATACAAATACCAAATATACTAGAATAGATTTTTCTAAGTATAAATTTGCACAGATAATCATAGTTATAGTAGGGAATCATTTAATGGAACAATATCTATAATTAGATTTAGAGGATATACAAGAACATTATTCCTTGAGGAATATTAGCCTTCAATAATTTTGTGGAAATCAATTTTGTAGGATAGAACTTAGATGTCTTGAGGAAAAGACATCATTTCAAAGGGGGGATGATATTAGTGGGATAGAGTTGACATTACAATATAGCAATCACCCACCACAAAAATAATGTATCAATAAAAAAGAAAAAAGATACAAAGGAAAACAAGGAGACACACCCTTTACTTATACTCAGGTATAAGTAAACATGTCATAAAGAAAGGAAATAGACATAGCAATAAGGAAGAGAAAGAAAATAGGAAAAGTAGGATAGCGGGAGTAGGATGTATTATGGGAAAAATTGGATATAGATCTATATAAGGATATGAATTTAAGAACATATGACATATTTGAATGTAACCTCATGATCTATATATGAATACAAGTTACCTCAAAGTATTAGGATTATCATATATTGTGCTATGGTGAATGTTACAAATGTTATTTATTTTCTTTATGTACTACACATATTCTTTCTTACCACAACCTTCTAGAATTTACTGTGGTCACATTAACTCTCTTCCTGTCCCTGAGACTATGGTATAAATACATTTTTACAATTACCTAAGCACAAATCTTTTGATTTGCACCCATACTTTCTAATAGTGTTAAATAAATCATTTAGCATCTTGAAAGGGTGACCATGGTCTTCTATGAGAAATTAAAAATGAAAATGAAAATTATTCAAAAATTGATATAAGATTCAACTTGTAAAGTTCATGTATTGGTTATAGCTTGTTGCATTTTATGTCTAGGTTTATGTTTAATTAGTGAGTCCCCAAATTTGGTTTGTTCATTTTTTTTACGATCCTTAATGACCTTATACAAGTGTTTTGTGAGGTGTTTCTACATGGGAAAGGTTGGTATTCATGTTGGCTTAGTCTAAAGGCCCTTTTCAAGGGCTAATGCACTGCATCGAACTGAGAACATGGAAAGCCTTGCAAGAAACAATATGGGTTTGCAATGAGGGTTATTCCTACAAGACAGTCTTGAGGATTGAAAGGCCAGATCCTTATCTATCCTAAGATAAGCCTAAAATTGTGCTAAAATGGGGTGAAAAGGGTTATAGATTATAAAAGAAAATAAAGAAAAACTAAGGCTCATGTTGCATAAAAACAATCCTTAATACCAATGTAGATCTTAATAGCTCATGATGCAATAATCAACTAGAAGAACATACACACATAACACTAAATCATGAATAACAACAGGTTGATAACCAGTTAGAATACAACTAGTTATTATTAAGCTCATTGATCATTATAGTATTATATGTATATACTTTTAGAAACATACATAAAGGCTCCCCTATATAGCAAAAATGAGAGGCTAGAATAAAACAAGAACATTAAGCTCAAAAGCTCATCTATACAAATATGATTCCTTGAGATTTAGCCAATACATCAAGCTCTATAGTTTAGTTTTAGAGAGCATCATCTTCATATGAAGAGGCATGCAAGATATTATTTTTAGACTAAACTAACCAATGGATCCCACCCAAATTACATTTGAAATCTGAAATATGAAAAGGAAAAGACCTCTTTGTGCATTTTGGTCCTTAATGGCTCTTTTCAGTGGTTGAGAATGGTTGTAGGGTTCTTGGTAATTGGTTTAGAAAGTTCACTGGATAGTACAACACTTTCACAACACTTGTAGGTGAAACTAACATGTCTTGGTAATGTATAGTCATTGTAATGAATGCTTAGTCATACCTCTTTAGGAAATTTGAATTCTAGATGTGACTAATCCTACCTTTGCTATTCTAGAGTTGTGGACCTACATAGAGTGACATGGGTAGGATGTGGATGTCAAAATAAAGCTACTATAATTCATGTTGAAGATGGTTATGCATCTTGTAAGATGTCAAGGATGAATCTATTGTTAGCAGATCATATGGTCCTCACTAAATATAGAGAAGTTATCCTTTCACATTTTTGGGAATCCCTGGGAGCATGCCATGTGACATCAATTATGTCATGACTTAAATTGACAAAGAAAGTGGGTCTGGCCATAAATTATGTGGTGTGCCTTTTAACCTTGTTATTCTACCACATGTCACATTATCAAATATTCTCAATGTAATCATTTTCTTCCTTTTTCCAAAGTCCCATGAACTATTGGATGAGACATAATTTGGAGCATCAAATGATGTGTGTTCATAAAGACTTACAACCTTTACAAAAACTATAAAAATGGATGGAAGCAGGGAGGTTCACAAATGTCACAGGGCACTTTTATTGATCCATCATCGAGGTGGGATAAATCTACCACCTGTAGTGAATGATTCATTATAATTCAATTGATTCCCTAATCATGACTACATGAGATAGAAGATAGTTTCATGTAGTTAACTAGTAATTAATAACATAGTTAACTAAGTTATTACATGACTATGGAAGAGTCATCGATGATGGGGTAAAACCCCATGATTTTTCAATGAAATAAGAATGGATGAATATAGTGAGGGTCCACCAAATTCAATTCTTAAATGTATGAATGCACATAATATATGTTGTTCATTTTCATACCTATCGATTAATAGGTTCTAACGAGAGTACATGGAATTTGAGTGCATGCTTCAAGTGAGATTAAGAATTAGATGCTAATGCACAAGATGTTATAAGTGTCAATCTATGGTCTAGTACATGCTACAGGTGAAATGGCTAATAGGACTAGAATAGTGTGTTAACACTCCCTCAATAGTCATGCAGTAGTTTTATAAGAGTCTTTCAGTAATCTTGCAACAGTCTTGCAATAGACCCTTAGTAATCTTGTAGGATTCCCTCAACAATCCTATAAGGGTCATTCATCAATCCCCCAATAGTATATTAATGTTTTGTTAGTAGTCAATAGTTAAAGACTGGTGTCTATTGGGGAGGATCTTATGTGAGTTAGGTAGAGGATATGTAGAGGTTCATTGATACAAGTTGGGATAGAGGTGTGAATAGTTGAATGCATACTCATGGTTGTAACCTGGTCATTGGTGTTGTGAGTTGAATGAGAAAGTGAAAGGCTATGGCACAAAAAATGTAGGATTGTAATATGGGCATCTACCCCTATTAGTTAGTTAATTTTTTTGGAACCCTTATGTCTTTTTGCAATATATATATATATATATATATATATATATATATATATATATATATATATATATATATATAACAAGTGGGAGAATGTTAGGATTAAGTGTTTTTCACCTTGTAAATCTATAAAACATTATAATTGTTTAACATTTGTAATGTGTTGTAATATTTGGGCCTCATGGAAAAGGACACCACACTTGGGAGGAATCTCAAGATTCCTTGGATGACATTATTCCACTTAGCATTTGTATTATGATGTGTGTAAGAAATAATTTATATCATGTAAGATGTGTCAAAGAATCTATAATATTGTAAGATGTGTATGAGAGTATATGACACATGTAATATCATGTAAGAATGTGTCAAAATGGGGTTACATAATGGACTAGGTGGAACATCCTTAACCAATGTTTATAGCATGAGTAAGATCATCTTGTAAGAGGTTTGAATGCACCCATAATGAGTTCTTGGTTTGACCACTTGATCTCCTTGGTTATATAGGTCAAGGATTCTTGGTTAGAGTTACATTCTATTATGGGAGGTTCCATTTATTGAGGGTATTGAAATTTGGACAATGGATTTGGGTACCCAAGTTAGGTCCCTTGTTTTGAATCATGATATGCAAAACCATTAGTGGTTTCCTTAATTACCTTGGCCTATCTATTGGATACTTGGAATAGAGTTTGTATAGTGGGTTCAAAGTTGGTTTACAACAAGATTATGCTACCAAATTGATCGTAGAATATAGTGTTGAAGATCTCTTATATCTCATGTTGAGAGAAAATATACTCTAAGTGTATTGTAACCTATTCTTATAGTGTGATACATTAAGTATGCTTTGGAGGCTAGGTTTTTCCTGGAATAGTTTTCCTCCTAGTATATTTTATGTTGTGAATTATTTCTTTGCCAAGTATTGTGTGGATCTATAACTTATTGCATTCCTTCTCTTATAGGATTAGTGTAGGAATTATTCGATTTCCTTTAAGATTTGAATTATTTTTATTAGATTTATCTTCTTGTGATCCCTCTCTTTGATTGTTTGATTCCAATAACCTAGGAGATGCCCTTAAATATCCAGTCTTTAATTTGAAATTATTTTTGCATGAGCTAATTAGTTAACACATATTTTGTGAAAGGATTATCTTTTGAGCATGGAATGTGGAATTTAAAGTTGGTGGACTAGCTTGCATTGTGTGAACTAGCCTTGGACTAGGTTGTGCCAAATGGATTATCCCACTTTGGTGAAAGACTATAATATCTTTAGTGGTGAAGGATGAGGTGGTTGAATGGCAAAAGATTAGTGGATATTGGGTAGGAGTCATTTTACATGACAAAAAGGTCAAACCAAGTGCTATGACAATGCATTTTACAACATGCATTCAAAGTGGCATAAAATGAATGTGTAAGTGCAACACATGTAATTTATTGCTTGCAATTGGTAGGTGGGTTCTAGAACAATATGTTTATCCTCATTCAACAACTAAATAACTAATACTTATTTTAACTTTAACTTCTTGGAATCATATTAACCTTAATGTATGTTGTTAGACAACTCAATAACTATTGTTTGCTTAAATTTGGACTTCTTGGAATCATAATAATTATAATGTGGTATAGCTAGTGCTTGTTAAAATTTAAACTTTTTAGAATGGTAATAACTCTAATGTAGTGTTCTCATCATTTGGCCCTCTGTGTGGTCCACGCCTTACTTGTATGTCTCATTTTTTCTAGTATATGCTTTGTTTTTCTTTGTTTAAATGAAGTTTTATTTATTAACACAATTTTATAGACTTGTATAACTCTCTCCAAATCTTCATGGCTTACGAGAATCAAAAATGATTTTTTCTTTAGAGAGATGCTTTATCTTCACCAATGTCTAGCCAATAACTTTGCTTCCACAATGCTCTATACTTGAAGAATTTTTGCTTTCATTCACCTTGAATCTTCTTCAAGATTGAGTAGGTCTAAATAACCTCATAATAAAATTTTATATGTGATGAGATATATAAAATATCAAAGAATATAATTTATTTTTATATACTTTCGCTTTAATACAATTTTTTATTTTTTATTTCCTTTTCACATAAAAGAAATTAAGCTTTTATAAAGATTAATATTATTATCCTATCTTAATTTCAAAATGTAGAACTTCATTAACTTTTTAAATAATCATTATGACTACCTTTACTTGAAAAAAAAAATTTAAAGAATTCAGTCCCACTAAAGTATTCTTAATTTTTCTAAGTTGCTTAAGCCATCACGTTCGAGTTAGATCCCATGACATCTTTTGAAACTCTACTCATTGCAAAGACAGAGTTTAAAAGAGGGCATTTTTCCTATTGCATGCTGATAAGGATTCGTTTCCATACCATATGCTGATAGGGATTCATTTCCAATATCCTTAAAAGGTTGTACAAGTATTTTTTATCAATATAATCTATAACCCTACATTGATTACAACTCTTCATGTGAGTTTCCATGACTCACATGGACAGCCCTTCAATTTAAATGCACTGAAATGAAGGTAGATTGCTTCATTATTGGGTCATCATGTCTACTTTCACTTTGCAGCTTTTGTACCCTAGAAGCCTCACACACTGGCCAATTCTCAATTACTTCGGCCCATTTACAAATATGCAGTCAATATCACACAATTCAAAAATGAAACTCACGGGTGGGAACACAAAGATGTGGGGTGCAAACATTCGGTGAGAAGATTGGAAATAGCCCTATGATCAAAGACACCCCCATGTGTGCAAGCAATTTTTAGCCCTAAGATTAAAGACACCCTGTGTGGGCAGCCAACTTTTGCTAGTGGAATGGAAAAGTATATTCCTTCCTAGATTTTGTCATGTGTCTCAATCACCTCATGCTTTTCCTTGCATTCCCTAGGCGAACATATTCTTGTCCACCGCCCTTTTTGCCCTAATCTCCTCCATTGATTTTTTTCATTACATCTTCAACAATGCTTAAAATCTAAGCAAATACATCTTGCGCCTCCTAGCTTCATCAAACCCTAATCTTCTCTCTCTTGTCTCCTTTTATCAAACCTTACGCAAACATGAAATATCAAAATCATATATACTTTTTTATAAATTATAGTACATTATAATTTATATATGCAATTTAGTAGATAATGTCATGTATTATAACACAATAATGAATATATAATATGTGGTTCTCATTAAAAGTTAGAGGTAATTATGTGAATTATATGACATGCATGCACTGAACTATTTTTTTATTGGTTGACATAATTATAATACAATCACATCATTATAATACATGTAATGTTATAGTGGGTGTACTTAACAAACTCCTTGTGTGTGGGACCCACATAAGAATAATTTCTATGTGAAATGTATTGACAAAGCTAACTGGAAAAGTGTTGATATGTCAAGGTTACACATAGATCTTAACCATCTTTGGTAGATTGTTAGAGCAAATAAATTTGTCCATTTAGACATACAAAGCCACCTTAAACACTCATTCTCTTCCCATTTGTTATTTAGTCCCTACATTTCTATTTTTATGGTATGAAAATTATATTACAAGTAGGTCGAACTATCTAAATTTTAAAAGTGTTTCATGTTTAATAAGCAACATTATATCAATGTCTCATCTTAACTATTCAATTACAAAAAAAATGGTTTCTAGTGAGTGGTATGTTATCATCTTTCTATTTATTGGAGTCTTATTTTAACACAAATTTTTAGATTTAATTTCATATACTTTGAGAAATAAAGAGATCTTCATTATGCATTCTATATTCACATTTAACTGTTATGACCTAATAGAACAATATGAAAGCATCACTAACTCAATTAATTTCTCACCAAACACATCTAATTTCAAAAAAATTGAGTATCTAACAAATGGTATTTAAAAACTATTGCTATATTAACTAGTGTCTCACCTCAAAACAAGATTATGCATTTTATTTAATATATCTAAACAAACAAATTCTACATTTAACCATATTGCTTTGAGAGGAAAGTATTATTATGTCAAAATCATCCAAAGTGTGTCCTTAACTCTAACTAACATGAACAATATTTATACCTTAATAGACATGTTTTCAACAACTTAACCACACCATACATACCACTTAAATGACATCATCTTAACTCTATATTTATTTTGAATTTATTATATTATTAAATTGTTTTAATTAACATTTGTCTAATATCCACCACTTTTTCTTTCCGTATGGTTAGAATATGGTCTCCCCTCTTTTTGTTTTGTCACTAATCAAGATCTCTTTTTAAGGTCCTTGGCAAGGCCAATTGGGGATGGGATACTTTTTCTTTTTATTTCTTCTTTTGTTCAAGTAGAGCCAGATATTAATTTCATTCAATGGAACCTCTTATTATCTTGCAAAGAATATCTTGTGACTATGGATAATAATAATAATGAAAGGAAGAGATAAGGAGGAAAATCTTGCCATTACTACCATTTGGAGGGTGGTTAATGGTTCCTTCTCTTGTAATCCCATGTTTGACTTGTTTGATGTTTCTTTAGAAAGCAAGATCAATTTGAAAAGATTATCCATGGAGAATTGGATTCTCCGTCCAATTTATGATTAAAAAATGTCATTCCCTCTGAATTAATGGGCTTCACATATGAAACAAATTAGACATTTTGGGAGTTGCTAAATTCCAAATACAAGCTTTTTATTCCACCATCAATCTCATGTCATATCATATGAATCTCACTTTACAATGCCTCCTATTATTGGCACGCACACGTTGATTCCATCCGCAAATGCGCATTACACCTTTCAAATCACTACATACCCTTTGAAAAATTTATGTCGAAGGAGAATAAGAGATTGTGTTTATGTATAAGGGAATTAAAATGCAATGCATATAAAGAAGCAAAATGCAATGAATTATCTTCAAGAGTGAGAAGGAGCCCACCAAAGATGCCTATAATCCATCGCACTCATATCTCTTCCATTAAGAGTTTTTAATCGACCCTCATATTCTCTTTTAAGAGAATGATGAATGTTTCCATTAAATAGTTGATATTATTGAAGAGAAATAAAATCCATCCTCCTCTAAAAGTATACTAATTTAAGAATAAAAGGAAAATTAACATTTTAATTGGATTCTACATAAATATATTGAGTTGGGTTGTTAAGATGACGAGTAAATGATAAATTAAATGAGAGATTAAGGATTTGTTTAGCTCCTTGATAATGACAATATTAGATGTGATGGAATTAAATAGTAGATGCACTTTTAGACTGTTTTAATTCTGAAGCTAAAACATGAAGTACTATTTTTGAAGCAAATAAATTTATGAATCCTACATTGCAAATGAAAACGATTACTATTGTGATTTTGTCTTGCCCTCTTGCAATTGTGATTTTGTCTTGCCCTCTTGCAATTGTGTCCTCCTTAACATGATATTGTCCATGCTAGTCACACACTCTTGAATCTTTCACCTCTATTGTGACAACTAAATTATGGTCAAGGCAGTGCTAAAGAACATATTTTGGAGTTTTCTTTGCTAGGATTAAAGTGTTAAGACTTCCTTAAGCCTAAATCAATCCTCTTGTTTGTTGATTCCACAATTGTTTTGAAAATATTTAAAGTACACAAAATGCAGAATGTATGAAATAGTGAATGTCATTGTTAGTGCAAGGTTTCCCTCATCTCAATGCACTTAATAGACTACTATTATGATTCTCTAGGATAAATGCTTTCAGTGTTTGTGATGATCCTTCATAAATTCACTAGGAGTTGTCTACAAATATGTAATCCTAAGTGTTAAATCAAAAGATTATACATACAATCCAATGAGCAATGATCGAATTTTGGATGGGAGTTGGCTCAAGAAAAGTGAGCTAGGATTTAAAAACATTGTTAAGATCGTATCAATGATTCTATCCAAGGGACAAAATTACAACCAAACTACAAGAACAAATAAGCTTTAGGTTTAGTCCAAGCCACACAAGCCAACTTAGGTAGAAAATAAGTAAAAGAGGTGGCTTCAACAAGTTGTGCTCTAGAATCCCAAATTAAGCAAGTTAGAATGACACGTTTATTAAGAAGGCTAAAGTGAGTACAAAACAAGTGAGGAAAAGTGTGAAGTATGCACTTTAATCCTCTACATTTGGTGTGCATGTGACTCTAAAATGAGGCATGCATGCCAAAGTAAGATCAGACATCAAGTAAAGTAACATGTATGTCTTGAAAGAATACCAATTTTTTAAAGGATATAATTTTGAAGATAATCCCCATTTTTCTCCATAATCTTCATGAGTTCACATCTCCAAATTTGTACACATGAACAACAAAGTGTTAATCGCACCCACACAACACATGAACATAAAAATTATAAACATCATGCATTTCATGCACTTGAAATCACTATCATGTCATTATGAAAAACAACAAAAAGACGAGATGTGATATCCTAGAAACTTTTAGTCAAAATTTAAAAAAAAATTGACCTCAACCTGATGTAATTTAAACATGGGACTTAACTAGATAAATTTATGATTTGATTATAACTATGGATTTGATGATATTTTATGACTCTAATTAGTTTAGTAGTGGCAATAATAATTATCTTATGATGTATAGATGTGGAATGTGATTATTTTAATATTTTATGCTCATTTAACCAAGTACTATTAATACTCTTTTTTAAGTTGTGATTGTGTACTCCAAATATGACTCACCACTACTATGCATTTCATTAATGTCGATCACATTTATTGTTCATATTGATCAAATAAAGCTAACTATTGTTGTTTGTGAGATAATATCAGGTGTAATACCAAGGATTAGGTTAGCTAGTCTCTTCACAAGAAAGGAGTGCCCTCTAAATGGCAAGGATGTTTATGTGTAGGATTATCATGGTTTCTGTAGTTGTTGTAAGAATATGGTGCTTGCTGATCTCTGTATATATGATATTATGATCTCGATGAGTGTTTTGTAGGAAAATATCAAGACAAAGAGTTTCTATCTCAAATATGGCTTCCAGATGTCCTAATTCAGTGGCTAATTGTTGACCATTTTGTTGTTGAGCTTTTTGTATGGTTTGGGCTTGTTCTTCTATTTGTTGAAAATAAGGTGAAACAATACAATAAGATACGTTGAACTTTAGTGTATCCAAATTCATAAACAATGATAGATCATATGGAAATGGAAGTCAACCATGAAATAAAATGCAAACCATAACATAATGTTTATGTGGAGAAACCCTTGTGGAAAAAAACTTCAGATGTAAAGAGATCCAGGCTTGTATTAATCCTAAAAATCTAGTTAAATCAATATATCAACTTATCCCTTTGAATTCAAGTAGCATAAAAGTACTCATATAATCGATAAAACAACCATTACATCCTACAACTCCAAGCACCAATTTATAGAGAAGTACAAATTGGAAACCACACATGGTTTTGGAAAACCATTAGGAAGGCCAAGAGAGGTATGGCACCTAAAATGGTCAAGGTACAAATCCCAACACCCCCTTGGTCTTGATCTTCTAGACTATTTTTAGCATATTCCTTGCATGTCATATGTCATAAATAAGAATATTTGACCACCCAAACTTGGGCACCCCAAATTGTCTTCATTCAACCCATTCAAAGATACTCCATGACAAGTGTTTGAACTTGTCAAAATGTTGATCAAGATTCCAATTTAGCCTCCCTCTTACATGCTCTTACACATCATAAGAATATGTCAAGTAATTCCTTCTTGATAACTCAATATGCTCTTACAGACCTTCCAAGGTTTTGACACATGGCCAAACATTCCACCTCAATGTGGGATGCTTACTTCCTCATGTGAGGACAAAATCACTAAAGTTGAAAATAGTGCCACCTCAAAATGGGATGCCAACTTTCTCATGTAAGGAAAAAAATTACTAAAGATGAAATGTAAATACAAATAAGTTATTTAATATGAACATTAGGAATGCAAGATTGAGAGAGCTTTTCCCAACATTCTCCCACTTTTTGAACACCTTGCAAGAGAAAAAAGGACCTTTCAATTCTGAAATCTAATAACAATATCAAATTAAGCTCTAGAGGATATGAGGCCCATAACCTCCCTACACCAACTAAAATTTTCCATGCTCACTAACTTAGCAAGATAATCTAAAACATTCTCCAAGGTGCCTACTTTTTGTATAATGACTCTTACCACCCTCAACCATTTCCTAAACAAAGTGATACTGAATATCAATGTATTGTGTTTAAGTTTTTGTAAAAATAGATGGAACACTAACTATTGCATCCAATCTTGACCTGTCTACACTAAAAGCCTGTACCTGAGCACAATCTTTCTAACCATACTACCTCCTTACATGCATGTCTCATAGCCATGTTATACTCTACTTGTGGACAAAGTGAATGAAGTTTTTTGTTTACTCATACAACTAACTACACCTACAAACAAAGTAAAGACATAGCCACTCGTAGACATCCTACAATCTAGATCACTAGCCCTATCAGAATCAAAAGCCTTATAAATAAACCATCTTTCCCACATCATTAGTCTCATGATAACAAATGTAATAGTTAGAAGTTCCACATAAATATTTTAAAACCCTTTTAACATAAGTCCAGTGCTCTTTACTAGGGTTTAACATAAACCTACTCAAAATTCCCACTACTTGGGCAATATTAGGTCTTATATAGACCATGGTATACATGCGGCTTCTAACATCACTAGCATATAGAATCTTTTTCATCTCTTCAAGTTCATCAATATATTTTAGGACGTTATTCTAAAGAGCCTAGTGCTAGCTAGTAAGGGAATGCTAACTAGCTTGCAATCTTACATGACAGAATGTTGCAAAATAGTATCAATGTACTTCTAATTTAACCAAAGTTTCCTATTAACTCAATCCCTACAAATTTCCATAACCAAAATATATTTTATAGCCCCTAAATCTTTCATATCAAATGCACTAAATAACTGACCATTAAGTTCCCTAGTCATTCCCTTATCATTTCCAAAAAATAACATATCATCAACATATAGGACAATGATTTGTAGCTGGTCATCAATTAATTTAAAATGAACAAAGTGATCTATTTCAGTTCTAACAAAGTCATGATCCAATGCAAAAGCATTAGATTTTTGATATCACATTCTTGGTGATTGCTTCAAACTATATAAAGATTTATTTAACCTACAAACCAAGTGCTCCTGTCCCTTCACCACAAAATTGTTAGGATATTTAATACATATTTGCTAACAAGATTCCCATTTAGAAATGTTATTTTTACATCCATTTGTTCTACCTCTAAATCAAAAGCAGCAATAATATATAAAAGTAATCTAATAGAGGTTATCTTAGCCACAAGAGAAAATATATCACCAAAATCCAATCTCTCAACCTAGGAGTAACCCTTAGCCATTAAATGAGCCTTGTAATACTCCAACATACCATCTTCTCCAAATTTATTTTGAAATACCTATTTACATCCAATGGCTTTCCTCCCCTCAAGTAGCTCAACTAGATCCCATGTAACATTTGTTCAAATCCCTTATTTCATCTTTCATAGCCTTTAACCCAGACTCATGCTCATTTTAATATAAATCTCCCTTCACAAATCTAGGTTTGTTGTCAGTATAAATCTAGGTAAGGAACACAAGGGCAAGAAAAGCTAATGAAGTTATCTGATAGGCCATACAACATTGAGTGGAGAAATATAAAGATTATTCAATGTCTTGGTAATCCTAGACAAATGAAACCTAATCAAAAGCCTTTCAATAAAGGGACCCCTAAACCATAAAAGCTACAAATGTAAACATGGTTGAAGAGGCTCCTTGGTGTGAAGCATCTTACATGCATCACACTTTAGCTTAGTGCTTTATTGCTCTAGCAATGATGTAAGGACAAATTGATTATGAAGAAAGCATTGAGGAAATTCAATATTTGAGGATGGATATGAAAAAGATTAGGATGACTAGGAGATAAACATGATCTATGCTCATAAGGTGTTTTTAGATGAAGCACATGAAGATTTACATACATGAAATCAAAGGGTTAATAAGGTGTGTGATAATGAGAAACTCCATAAACAAGAATTTTTATTTGATAATGAGATTGAGGAAGTAGAGTATGTTAATGATATAAATTTTATTGAGCTAAAGGTAACCTTGTAAGAGAAATATAGACTATGAAAAAACCCATTGATGAATAAATAAAGGCTCTTATAGTAGTTATTGTGGATCAAGTTAAAACCTATAACTTGAGAAATAAGTAATCTCAAGATAAAATTGGTTCAAAGGGATTTCGATAAAAATAGAAGGTATGAGGGATATTTGTATAAGAAAATGAATTTAAACCCAAAATGTATCTATAGTCACACAAGAACTTGCAATAGGTATATTAGGGAAAAAGAAGTCTTCCTTGTTGAATCTCCCAACCTAGTGAATAAATTCATTCTTAAAACCAAAACTAATATCCCAAATTAAACCTGCAATGATGATAAAAAATATAACAACCCAATGTCTAATGGAAAAAAATAGTTAACAAAGTGTTAGGATTAAAGTGCCATCAACCTTGTAAATCCTAAGTATTTAATTTCTCCTAATATTATTTTGTAAATGCATTCATAAGAGATGTAAGATCCATCAACTACAATAATTTAATTTTTATTGGTATAGTAAATAATTATTTACTATCAAAATATGGAAAGTATACTGTAAAGCAAGGGTATCAAAGTATCATTGGGAGGAATTCTGCTTTTTCTCCAAAATGGCCTTTTCGTTTCAGTTCGAGCAGTCCCTGTTTACCAAAAGCAAGTGCATTTGCATGGCTGGCTTTGAATAATAAGATACTCACTAGTGATAGACTTGTCAGACTAGGAATTGCTCAACCTTTTTTGTGCCCTCTTTGTTCAGAAGTTGAAGAAGAAGTTGTTAAGGGAAAATTAGAGTAAACATGAATAATCAATATATCAATATCAAAATATCCAAAACTCAACAAAATACAGAAACAAAGAGATCAATCAAACAAAATAACTTCAAAACCTTTGCAAACCTCAAAGCTTCATAGCTTTCATTGGTTGCCTATCTCAATTTATCTTGCATGTATGAATAAGGCCCTCAGAGAGTGTACTTCCTTGCTATGATTCAAAGATTGTCAATGGAGAACGGCTATGATAGTTTTGCCATGAAGAGGAGCTTCACAACAATGATAGTAGTATGGTAATGAGTGTGATCACAAGCAATGAAGGAATTGGTGCCAAAGGCGCGCTGTAATTCCTATAGAGTAACAATACTTAAAGTTTGGATGAATGAAATGGAGGAATAGGGTTCAATTTATAGACTTGGGAAAGAGAAGATCAATGGTATAGAAAGAATGAGAAGATCAACGGTATAGAAACTTTGAGCAACGTGCACAAATAAGAAGAAGACAAGTGTCACCCAAAAGCTGTTTTGTTTGAGTTAACTACTTTCTTTTCTAAAGATAAGACATGTTTTTCATAAATTAGAAACCATTTTTCTAATTAAAGAGATATTGATAAAAACAAGGTTGATTGAGTCAGTTAACTCAACTTGAGATTTGATTTTGCATGATTTGAGAGAAATTAATTAATAAATTATTTAATTTTGTGTGCATGGAGAAGAAGACTTATTTTTAGAAGATTTGGAAGATATTTGAAGAATTTAGAAGATAAAAAAGCTAATTAAATAAATAAATTTATTTAATTGTTGTGCATGATTTGGAAGGATAAATAAAACATATGATTATATTTTAATTTTGGAGATTGAGAGGATTTAAATAAATTTGATTGAATTTATTTAAATTTGGAAGAATGATTTAATTTTAATTAAATAATTAAGAATTATTTAATTGTTTGGAAGAATTTAATTAAATAAAGGATTTTATTTAATTTTGACTTTAGAAGAGGTAATTAAATATTGTGATATTTAATTAATTTAGAGGAATATGAATCAAATAAATAAATTTGTTTATTTATTTATTGAAAGAGGAATAAAGATAGAATAAATATTAAGAATATTTATTTAGACCGAGTAGTGTTATTTTTAGGCATATACATTTTGCCCCTCTTTGATGCAATGCAGTTTACGGCGTTGCTTCAAAGAATAATTTTTTTTTGATAATGATACATGCCCCAGTTTGCCCCTGGTACAGGTTATGACAATAGGATGCCCCCTTGAGAGATTGTATGGGAAGAAGGTAGAAGGCGTGAGACGGACAATCTCACGATGAAGAAGGTAAAATTAGGTTAGGTTTGAAGAAAATAGGACACGTTTCTGAGAAATGGGAAGAAAACTGGAAGAAACAGGTGTGGGAAGTAGTCATAGTCACCACATAGCCAATTTTAGAGTTTGGATGCTATATATAGGAGCTGGGTCTACAAGATAATTCATTTGCACACTTGGCTTTGTTTGATTTATTTCTGAGAGCTTAGGAGAGCATAGAGCATAGAACAGTCAGCACAAGGATGGATATTCCACACGAGGAGCATCGCTTTGAGTGAATCTGTTGATTCAACTGGCCAGCAGAGGCAAGACCCCTGGTATGTATCTCAAAAAAATTTCCCTAGAGTTGATTTTTAGTGTAATAAATGTTAGGAGAAAATAGGATAGACAAATGTGCCAGATCACAGTTTGGCGCATCTGGTATGCGAAACTATGCATTTGTTAAACTTTGGCACATTTATGATATAGAATGACGCATACAATCAAGTTGCGCATGCATGAGTTTAGTCAATGCATGCACAATTCTACAGCGCATTTACAGTATGAAGTGGCACATGTAACTGGGCGGCGCATTTATGGTATAGGACGGTGCATGCATGAAATCTTGCGGTGCATGCATCAAATGTGGCACATTTGACAAGAAATGGCGCATGTACCTTTTGTTATGGCGCATATGATATAGATAGGCAGTTTACTTAACAAAATTGACTCAATTGGCATCCTATTTGACGCGTCAATCGATAAGCTATCTTTGAGATTGCAGGAATCTAGTCAAGAGATGTAGTGTGTTGTTTTGATCAATTTGATATGCTAAGTTAGTTGATATGTTTCTATAGATATGTTGAGCATGGTACTTGCAGCTTTAGGTTGATGCCTTGCTTTGCGTGCTTTGCAAGAGGACATATGAGATACACTTCAATTGAGGGAGTAGTTTCCCATGCCTATGTTGCAGCGACATATGCTGACTGAGATGGACCGAGAGGTGCTTAGTGTGATGGGTTTGGGCTACGTTTGCTTTATGCCCGAGGTTCAAGCGAACCATGGGTTACTGACTGCATTAGTAGAGAGGTTCCACAGTTAGGACGGGACCTTCCACTTCCCTACTGGCGAGATGACGGTTACATTGGAGGACGTATATAGGATACTCCACTTGCCTATTCAGGGAGAGCTCGTGGAGTACGATCCATAGAGGGACATAGCACTTGCAGAGTGTAGGTGAGTATTCGATGACCCTAAGCCGGTCGGATAGGTCATCTCCTGGTAGGACATCCATGACTACTACGACTATTTCCTAGGGATAGTTGCAGGATTGATCGAAGGTGTTGTATGCCCCGATAGGAGATCGCATGGGTTCCCCATTGGATGGGGATGGATCATGGAGTGAATGGTTATAGAGGGCACCTGCTATGCTTGGGGTGTCTATTTTAGTGCACCTATACCACGACATGCATCAAGTGGTATACTACAGGGGTATGAGCCTATCAGCAGGTGTGTCATAGTTGAAGTTTTGGCTATGGGAGCACATAGCAATCACTAGACCAATTTGTGTTTTTGACAGACAGAGAGGAGAGCCGTATAGCTATGGCTATGTAGGAGTGATTTCCCAGCATAGGCTAGGGAAGCTCGAGTATTGGAGGCATGCTTTAGATGGAGTAGATGTGGTCGTCTGGTGGCCATATATAGATTGTGAGCCTTGGGAGGACAAGGCAGATGAGCTTCCATACTGTTACCAGATGTGGTGGCTGATAGGCCGAACACGATTCATTCTAGAGAGACAGATTGTCAGCCAAGTACGGAGGTAGTTTGGGAGGAGACAGGGCATGCCATAGGGGTAGGCTCTATTTGCATAGACTCACACTGAGAGATTCAGATGGGGGCCAGTGGCGTCCTATGAGGAGGTGATGGCAGAGTTTAGACATACACCCTATGTTGCCTGGGATATGAGGAGAGAGATTGCAGATGTTGGGATGACCCAGGATTTTGAGGAGTGGTTCATTGCCCACCCATTTCTAAGATACTCAGGGCCTGGGGAGATGGTGCCTCATATAGATGAGGTAGATTTAGATGATGAGGGCCAAGTTGGTAGGAGGAGGAGGACAAGGAGGCGACGGAGATGGTGGAGGAGGGGGAGGTGGCGGAGATGATGGAGGAGGAGGAGGTGGTGGAGATGGAGACATACCTAGACAGAGGAGGAGAGTTGGGAAGGGACCTTCCCACTTTCAGTAGGTAGTGCCACCATAGGTCACACAGCAGGCTCCACAGCAAGCACAGATGTCGCCACCTTAATAGGTGGCATAGCAGCAGGCACCCTAGCCACAGGGACAGGGACAGGCACAGGCATCCCAGGGTCCAGCACAATTAGATGTCTAGGAGAGGGCTATAGCTATGCTGAGAGGACAGGTTAGGCAAATGCAGGCACAGCTTAGGACTGCTGGGGCTTGGTGAGAGACAGATGCAGAGGTTATCTCGGGGCTTACTAGAGAGAGGGATATGGCAGAGGCGAGTTATCTGAGTAGAGCGGGATACAACAGTGTCAACCCTTGGGACAGATGCGACTAGCAAATTTTTGGTTGGGCAAGTGCATCAGGCATAGGCACAGACATAGCTAGCGCAAGCACAGACACAGTTGGCGCAGGTGTAGGGGCAGTTAGTGCAGGTGCAGGGTGAGCTTGCCAGAGTGCAAGCTCAGACACAGTATTACCGAGGTTTATACCATGGTGTTGTGCCAATTAGTTAGAGGGCTCCGAGCTACATGAACCATTCCATGGCCTCCCAGAGAGCAGGTGGAGCGAGGTCAGGAGCTTCTGTGATGGGCCCACAGCAGTCTGGCACCAGTGAAGGAGGGGACTCAGGAGACACTGCTGGGAGCAGTGGTTCACAGCAACAGGGATAGCAGACATTTGTGTAGATTTTGGATCCTATGTACACCTTTTGATGGCGCAGATAGTCGGATATACATAAGTACCATTTTTGTATTTTGAGACATGTATCACCATCCTTGAGATGTAGTTATTGCATATGACATCTACTCAGAGATGGACCACTTGATATTGTAAATTTGGACATATTTATGATATTTATATGATGATGCAATTTATTTGATGCTCTCTATATTTATGAGTTATGATGCATTTCTATTATATGATGCGATGCACATGTTTATCTAATGCAGACTTATATGCTTTCCTTGATATGCCTCTAATGTGTAAATGCGAATGGTATCTATATGATTATGCAATTTATGTGATGCACTTATCTATGTTTTTGATTTTTTTATGTTTGACACTATTTGATGATTGTATATGGATGACCTGATGCACTTACTATGTATGCAATTGATTTAATCATATAAATGACTATCTCATGTGATATGATATGCACCTATATGCTATGTTTTTGTGATGTCCAAAATGTATATCGACACAGAGATGATAGAATGATAGATAGAAGTTTGATTGAAAGAATGACTCGATAGAATGACTCACAAGCTTCATTTTGTATTGTTATTTTGCATTTGTTTGGATCTTTTATTGCATGGGATATGAATGTATGGATGTATAATAGATGCTTTGATTTTGACATCTTGACAGTGCAAGTATTTTGAAGTGCTTATTTCATCATTGGGCAATTTTTTTTTTGGTACTTTTTTCAAATGTTGTAAGTTAATACAAGCATCTAGGTATAATTGAACTGAGATGACCTGAGCATTGCTTACATGGATTTTGATTTAGCAAGTTAATACAAGCATCGAGGTATAATTGAACCGAGATGACCTGAGTATTTCTTGCGTATCAACAAACAAGGATTGTCCACATTCATGCTAGACCTTTGAAGTCCTCAATGATCTTTTGCCAATCATGTCTTTAGACAAGGCGTCACATTACTAAAGTTTAATCCACAAACAACAAACAAAAAAAATAATCATACCCCCATCATAGCATCTCTAGCTTTTGGCATCCTCGAGTAGCATAGAAAGACATGATAGCAAAAATCAAGACTCTTGTATTTTAACCATGATTCCAATCCACAAAACATTTTTGCATTTAGATGTGTTTGTTTCTTGCCATGATTGAGGTAAAATCATTTAGAATGCCTTAGGTGTTTGCTTGCTTTGCTTTGGATAGGTTAATGTCTTGCATCAGGATTTGTGTTTGAAAAGAGGGAGCTTTGCTTGTGCTTGCTTGCCTGGTGAGAAGATTCCACAATCCTTATTGGTGAGATAGACCCTAAGGGATTGACCTAGTGCCTCGGGGGCTCATTGCTAAATGGCCTTGCCTACGTGACGACGTAGAGGCAACGTAGTTCGGGATGAACCCTAACGGACCTAAGACCTAGGCAATAGAAAGTGGTGTGGACTCAGATAGATAGAAGGACTAGACCTGCGATAGATGGGACAGTGGGGGCCTTGGGGGTGCATTTGAGAAATGGCCTTGCCTATGTGACAACGCAGAGGCAATGTAGTTCATGGACTTGGACCATGGGGATACTAACGAGAGATACTATGCTAGACTGACATTGTGGATAGGATATGGGATAAAACCTTGGTTGACAAGGCAACAAAGAGATAGAGTATCAAGCCATGATAGGTTATTGTTAGGTTTTTATTATGGAACAGATATGGATTGAATGGGACACAATTGAGGGAAGAATGGACACAAGGTGATTGGTTTCCCAAAGACAGAGGAAGCGGTTTATCACAAGTAACTCCTGTTTACCAAGTTTTCACCACTTGCTTTTATTTACACGAAAGCTAGAAAGTATGCATGACGCCTGTTTGCCAGGTTTTCACCAAAGGACGATTTTTTTGTATTTTTCTATTTTTTTAATTTTTTGTACTTTTTTTTTATTTTTTGTATTTTTCTAATTTTTTTTATTTTTTTGTACTTTTCTATTTTTTTATTTTTTTTGTATTTTATGCCCCCCTTACATTGGGGTTCTCCTAGGTATAGAACTAACAAAGATGCATGTTGTTGATTGGGTCATCGAGCAGCTCACCCTCTGATGTTGCTAACTGATATGCCCTTGATCCATAAGCAGCTACGATCACATAAGGCCCAATCCAGTTGGGTTCAAACTTGCCTTTCTTTTCCCGATCCTGTTGATTGCGGGGGTTCTCCTTAAGTACTAGATCTCCTACTTTAAAGACTCTTGGGCAAACTCTATGGTTATAGCTTCATGACATCATTTGTTGATATGCTTTGAGATGGTCAAAGGCTTTCTGTCTCCTTTCCTCTAGCAACTCTAGTTCTTGCAATCTGGAAACTCTGTACTCTTCATCTATTATGAGACCTTTTAACGACACCCTGAGAGATGGTAACTCGACCTCAATGGGGAGGATAGCTTCTGATCCATAAACAAGGGTGTAAGGGGTAGCACCTATGGGAGTGCGTATACGGTGTTGGATTTTGAATCGATCACAGAGTTCTTGGACATCCTAGTTTTTGAAGGGTCTTCCGTTATTCATGATAATGGATGAGGGAATTCTATATCTACAGATGAGGTAATTGAGGATGAATGAGGATATTTGTTTACTTGTGACAGTGGTGAGGGGAATAGCTTCAATCCACTTTGTAAAGTACTCAGTGGCAGTTATTATGAATTTGTGGCTGTTGGATGAGGGTGGATGGATTTTGCCTACAAGGTCAAGTCCCCATTGACAAAAAGGCCAAGGCGTTGTTAAAGGTCTCAACTCTTGAGTTGGTGCATGTATCAGGTTCCTGTGTATTTGGTACTGCTTGCACTTCTTCACAAATTGATATGAATCTATTTCCATGTTCGGCCAGTAATAACCTAAACGCATGAGTTTCTTAGCTAAGGAAGGACCACTAGAGTGTGTTCCATAGATCCCTTTGTGTACGTCTTGTAAGGCAGTTTGGGATTCTTCTCGTTCTAAACAACGGAGTAAAGTACCATCTAGACCACGTTGGTATAGGGTGTCGACAATAATGGTATAACAAGAGGTTTGGCATATAAAGGTTCATCGTTGGTTTGAAGATAAGTCAGGTGGGAGGGTGTTGTCCTTGAGGTAATTGTAAACTTTACCGTACCAAGGTGAATTAGATCCAACTAATAGGCATATGGAATGGGTTTCAGGAAGATCATAAGATGGTTGCTGAATTGATTCCACTAAGAACTCATACCGTGACTCATTCTCTGGGATTTCGAGAAAAGAGGCAATGGTTGCCATGGCATCTGCTGCTTTGTTTTTAATGCGAGGTATCTGCTCAAAAGAGATGATCACAAATTATTCCTTAAAGTCCTCGACCATCCGCTTGTATGGGACAAGCTTCTCATCTTTGGTTTGGTAATCATCATTGACCTAATTAAACACTAGTTGAGAATCACCATAGACATGTAGCTCTTTAATTTTCCACTCTGCTGCCATTTTGAGGCTGATGACCAAGGCTTCATTTTCTGCTATGTTGTTGGTGCATGGGAATAACAGACAATAAGATTTCGGTATGGTGTCACCATGAGGAGTTACAAACAAGATTCATGCCCCTGATCCATGGTTTTTATAGGATCCATCAAAGTAAAGTGTCCAGGAATGTGTTGATATATTGAATAATAATTCATCTGGAAACTCAAATTGCATTGGTGTGGTGTCCTGTAGTGGTGCATGTGCTAACTGATCAGTAATGACTTGCCCCTTGATGGCCTTTCTGTTTACATACTCAATGTCGTATTCACTTAGGAGCATTACCCATTTGGCTAGGTGCCCTGAAAGAGCTGCTTTGCTTAGTAGGTATTTTAGTGGATCTATTTTTACAATAAGTTTGACTGGATGTGCTAGCATATAATGTCAAAGTTTTTGGGAAGCAAAAACTACCACAAGACATGATCTTTCTATCTGAGAGTATTGCAACTCATAGCCCACTAATGTGCAACTGATGTAGTAGACGACTCTTTCTTTATTTTCATAATCTTGTTGTGCTAGAAGAGCCCTAAGAGCTGTTGGTGTAGCAGATATGTCTAATAATAACGGCTTCCCTTGGATAGGAGGCATGAGAATAGGTGGATTCATAAGATACTCTTTTAGTTTGTCAAATGCCTCTTTGCATTTCTCATCCCATCTGAATGGAATGTTCTTGTGCAGGAGATGACTGAATGGTTGACACTTGTCTGCCAGTTGTGATATGAACTTATGGATTGCTTGTAGCTTGCCCTATAGAGATCTTAGTTGAGTAATATTCTTGAATGGTGGCATGTCCATGATAGCCTTGACTTTGGCGGGGTCCACCTCTATTCCGTTTGCCGATACAATAAAACTTAGGAGCTTGCCTGAGGTGACTCTAAACACACATTTCTTTGGGTTCAACCTGACTTTGAATTGTTCTAATCTCTAAAAGACTTTCTCTAACACATCCATGCATGATTCTATTGTGAGTGACTTTGCAAGGATATCATCTACATAATCTTTCATTGTTACATGCATCATATCATGGAATATGGTGGTCACAGCACGTTGATATGTGGCTCCTACATTCTTTAGCCCAAATGGCATGACATTCCAGCAAAAAGTGCCCCATGGACAAGTAAAAGATATCTTATGCTAGTCTTCTGGTGCTATCCTGATCTGATTGTATCCTGAGAAGCCATCTAGGAGAGATAACATGGTATGCCCTACTGTTAAGTCAACTATGATATCTATATTTTGGCAACAAAAAATCATCCTTGCGGCAAGCTTTGTTTAGATCTCTGAAATCATTGCATAGTCTGACTCGGCCATCAAGTTTGGACACTAGTAGTATGTTGGAGACCCATTCTGGATAATCTATAGCTCTGATAAACCCTACATCCAGTAGTTTCTTGAGTTCTTTTACAAGCAGTGCAATGTGTGGATGCATTTTTCTAAGCTTTTGTTTCACTGGGTTCACTCCTGGATCTAATGGAAGATGATGCAAAATCAGGTCTGGATCTAACCCTGGCATATTTGTGTATGACCAAGCAAAATTGACCTACTTTCTCTTGAAGAATGGTACAAACTTAGTCTTCTCTCGTGGGGTTAGAGACTTAGCAAATTGAATGATCTTAGGTTGTTCCTCTGTTCCAATGTTAACAGGCTATGTGGGTTCCACAACAATCTAAGACTTCTCCTGGTGCATGTCGTTGGGGAGAGTGTCAAGCCTTCCATCATCAGGTGCCACAATTGGGTTTTCACCATCAGATGCATCCTTTCTTTTTACTATTTTGGGATCTGACATTACCTTGAAGCGATTTTCACTGTCAGATCTAGTTTTTATTTTGATATTTTTGCGACTGGAAGGCTTGGCACCCTCTCCGAAATAAGCCATGGTATTAAGTTCAATAGCGAAGCTAGCTTTATGATCTCCTTTAGGTAGGTGGTCCCTAAGTTCCATGTAGTCAATATAGGCATCGTCGTTTTGGAACATATCTAGTTGGGGGGTTCCTCATAGATCCCAGTCAATAAGCTCAGGATGCACAAGGGGGAGGGAGTCGGAGGATAGATCTGATTCGTTGATAGTTTGAATGGATATGCTAGGAGTATTGGTAGGGGAGTGTTTGGGATGGTACTTTCCTCCAAGTTGTTTATTGCAATAGAACTCGAACCTTCCTTGAAAGTCATATTCTGGGATAGGCAAATCACACTCTAATGGCCTATTCGGTAGTGTTTGTCCCTCACGGTAGGGGCTATAAGTTTGAATGGTATCAACCTCAGTGTCATCAAAGGAATGCTCTGTCAGCTCATCCCACTCATATTTATTGGAATCTGTGTCACTGTCTTCTTGAAGGGTATGGATCATTTCCACAAGACAAGCGTTTGCTTTAGCTTTGCCCTTATCTTTATATCCTAGACCTTTTGTAGTTCTAGCCAATGAGGATGAAGAGGGCTGAATGGTTTCTATGATTCCTTCTTTTCTTAGGTTGATGGGGCCTTGTCCCTCATAACCCATTTTGTGTAGGATAGACTCACCTCACCCATAGATTTCTGTTGGGAGCTTAGGTGGATTTTGTTGTATGTTCTCTTCTTCTTCAGTGTAAATCCATTATAGGATATCTCTTTCCTTTGTTTTATCTGATAGGGTGCCCCATTTTACAAAGGGAGCTGAGGGAGGTGTAGGGGGAGCAGATGGCTTTGGAAAATGCTTGGGTTGCCCAAAGGATCTAGGAGACAAAGTAATTTTGGCTAGATTGAGGCTGTGCTTGATGGAGTATTCCCCTACTCCTATTTCTTTGATGGTAATTTTCTGCTCTTTGGGCTTTGATGAGGAAGCTTCAGAGGTAGAATCATGCTATGGGGTAGGGGATGTAGATGCTCTATTGTTTGGTATGATGCAATTAGGTTTTGAAAGGACAGAGTTGCAATGATGAAAGGGGTCTGGATCACCTTGGATGGTGACTTGCTTGCCATTGTGAGGGAATTTTATGCATTGGTGATAGGTAGAAGGGACAACTTTCATGGCATGAATCCATGGTCTACCTAGGAGAATATTATAGGTGAGTTCCCTATCTAGGACTTGGTACACAACATCTTTTTATCACCGATCCCACTTGTATGGGTAATACCACTGTTCTTTTGGTAGTTCTCTCCTCTTCATCATAGGCTTTGATAGTAATCTTCTTCCTTGGATCAACTGCATTTTCAGAGAATCCCAATGTAAGGACTAGCTTCAACATGCAAATATTTAAACTAGCTCCCCCATCAATGAGAACCCTCTTGATGCAGTGCTTGTGGATGAAGGCGACAATGTGCAAAGGGGTGTTATGGGGTTGAGACACTAAGAGGTCATCTTGTTCGGTAAATGATATGGTACTTGAGGAGGTCATATTACCTACCATGGCCTGAAACTTCTCTTGGGCCAAGTTACTGGGGATAGTGGTTTCCACTAAGGCTTTATCGAGAATCTCCTTGTGAGAGGAGATAGACGCAACAACTCTAAGATAGAAATGTGGGAAGGGGTCTTTCGTAGTTGGTCTATGATGCTATACTGATGGAAGTTGGACTGAGAAGGTGATGACCTTGGAGGAATGGTATTCAACGTGACCTTACTGCTGTAGGTAATGATACTGCAATCAATTCTGTTGGGCTCTAATTGTTGGTTGGGTGTGACCATATTGACTTGTGGGACATGCTCTGATATGTAATTGATGGTATAATCAAATGGCACACTTGCATAATTGGAATTACTATTCCCATTATTCTAATTTTGCTTGTTGCGGTTGTTGTTGCTGTTGTTGTTGTATGGCCTGTCATGATTTAGAAGCGGATCTTTGTAAGCCACATGTGTCTCATTAGAAGTATGTTTATGAGCACCTCCCTGATTTTGATCAAGCACATCTTGAATAACATGTTTGAGATGGATACAATTGTTGGTTGTATGCCCTCTTCCTCTATGATACTCACAATAGTCGGTGTCTTTCCAATAGTGAGGTTTAATTTGAGGCTCATAATCACTTGTTAGCAGTAGATAGATTTCATTGTTGGCCAATAGCTTCCTTAATGTGGATTCTTGGGACTCACCCAGTGGTGTGAACTTTCACCTTGGATTTGAGTTGAACTATGGTCTTGGCTCCCGAGACAATGTTTTGTTGGGTGTAACATTGCTTGCCTCTCCTTTGAGAGTGAATATCAATTGTTGCTTGGGAGCTGCCACCTTGACATCAACAACTCCATCGTTGATGACATTTTTATTCTTAGTCCAAAACTTTGATTTGTCAGTCATATAGTTGGAGGTAGGTGTGTCCTTGTATAACTTGATTTTCCCCTTGGCGATCATAGCTTTTTTGATGAACAATCCCATTTCAATGACCTTTGAAAATGAAGTAGGGTATTGAATTTGTAGTTGATAGCTAAGATTAGAGTTGAGGTTATGGAAAAACATCTCCATTAATTGCTTCTCTGGTACATCATATGAGCATTTGTTTGCTAGTTGTCTCCACCTTTGTAGGAAGGAGGCGAATGATTCGCCACTCTTTTGCTTGGTATTGCATAAATCAAGCATGGACACTTCATGTTCAATATTGTACGAGAAGTGCGTGATGAATTTGTTGACTAACTCATCAAAAGTTTTGATGCCCGGTGGAAGTCGTGAGAACCACTCCATGGCTTGACTACCTAGAGATATAGGGAATAGTCTCATTAAGTAAGTCTCATTGTGAGATACTTCCATGCATGCTGCATTGAATTCCCTAATATGATATGTAGGGTCCCCTTTCCCTTTATATTTGTCAAACTTAGGAACTTCAAATCGAATGGGAAATGGTGTCATGTTTAAACTTTTATCAAAGGGGTATGGTGCAATATCTTCCAGGGAGTAGGTTTTAGTGTTTGTACCCGTCTTGAGATCTATCATTTGTTGTGTTAGAACCTCGATTTGTTTTCTCATTTCTTCCATAGGCATGCTTGGGTCTATGGCTTTCTTTCCTTTTTCATGATTATCCTCCACGTTTTCTTGGATTGTGCTTAGATCAAAATTCGCAGGGAGTTTAATTCCAAGATTTGCAAGATGATAAAAATACTTGTGAGGGTCCTCATGGAGCACTTTCTCTAGCAAGCATTGGAATTTTTGATCTTGGAGGGTTTCTTGATACTCTTCGTGAGAGATTTCCTCATCACTATCGTGAGGAGTGACAATGTGGTTGGATGATCCGGCCATTTCAAATTGCTTTTTGTATTGAGATCTAGTAAGAACCATGCAAGGTGACGTGGGATGAGGTGGGATGAATTTAGAGATTTTGGCAAGATGCCGGTGGAGACTGCTGAGAATAGGATATTTACGACAAGATTTGGACTAGGGACTCTTTCGATCAATGATTCCAAGTAAGACGACCGATATAAGAAGATAGCCACTAGTAAGGGTACTTGATACCTGTCTTACTGTGTAGGGACTAGTCATGCACCAAGACTACTAGAAAAGTTATGCGACTTACTAGGGTTACTTGAATCCAAAATGATATGAAAAAGGGGCCTATGCCGATCTGATATGGGATACTTTGACCTTGGACTAGGAAGACTTGATAGAAGGTGAATGAGATGACTAATGAAAGAGGGGGGTGCTATGGAATGGATGAAAAAGTGACTGCAAGGTAAGATCTGATCTCAGAACTCAGAACTAGACTGAAATGGGTACCCATAAATGATAAATTTTTTCTCTCAAAGACTGTGGAAGTGCTCACTATCATGCATGCGCCGGAATAGATGCACCGCAAAAATTGGTAAATGCATAGGAAGTTGGGACAGATGCGCCACACTGGTAAATAGTAGATGCACCATAATAGGTAGTAAAAGTGCTGCAAGTCAGTACAGATGTGCCACAGGTCGGCACAAATGTGCAATAGAAGAGGACAAATGCGCCACTCTGGTTTTCTCAGTATTTTTGCAAGTTTTTGGAAATTTTTCTGATGTTTTTGGTATTTTTAGTTTGCAAGATGGTCTTTTTGATATGATTTTTTGAATTTATGGCAAGAAGACACAGCAAACACAAAGAATATTTTTATGGTTTTTTATTTTTTTGTGATTTTTTTGACTCTTTTTGGACTAGAAAGAAAGCAAGTACAATCCTAGGTTTCAAAGGACAATATAAAACTGAATTCTCACTAGCTCTAGTGAAGCATCTTCGAGAGGTGATAATTGCCCTTCCTTGCACCAGATTATAGGGGTTTTTGGTCTACTAAAACAAAGGATGAGTAATAAAGGCAACCATTTGAGTGGTTATACATGCGGCAACACTACTCTCCGTTATGGAGTCTCCCAGCCTGCAAGGGTTGCGCCTTGGAGGGTTTTGGGGGAGGTTGGCTATCAGTATAACACAACTGCACTCGTTGTTTGAAGCTTTTGCTTCGAACACAATTTATTTATAGTGGCTTGGAAGGGCTTGGCGTCTAGCCTATTACCACTTAGGGTCATTCCTACTTGGATGAATGGTATCCAAGAGCAGGCCCCTTTAAAGGAAAAACACATGCGAAAATGATAGGTCTAGCATTTTGGTCACCCAAGATAGGGGAGAGCATAGGCTTGGTATCATTCCCAAAACATAGAATACAGTGGTTCTTTTCCCCTAGTTAAAATGAGAAAAACTAGATGAGCTATCTACTTGGGCAAGCACAAAAATTTGTTAACTTTGAAGTGATAACAAGATAGCAATGGTCCAATTTTACCAAGATAGCAATTATGTGTTCAATTTTAGCCTAGATAGCATGAATTTGTTAACTTTGAAGTGATGGATCAAGATAGTAATGGTTCAGTTTTACCTAGATAGCAATGATGTGTTTAATTTTATCTAGATAGCAATGAGTTGTTAACTTTGAAAGATAGCAATATAGCAATAATTCAATGATATGCAAGATAGCAATGATTCAATTACTACCTTCCTAGTTAAAACTATGTGAGATTTGCATGAGCATCCATTTTACTTTCTTGGTAAAAATTGAAGTGTGAGTTAACAAGTGCAACTATATGATTCTAAACCAGTACCTAGCCTGCAAAATAGATCAAGAGTGTTCTTGCAAAGAGACATTAGCATTAGCAAAAACTTCAAGGAAACCCTAAAAATCACTACCTAGATCAGATGTGCAGCTTTAGAGACTGAATGTGCAGAAACAGAGCTTAGAAGCACCACAGTACATATGTGCTAAGACAGAGGTCAAAAGCACAGGGAAATAATGTATATGCGCTGATCTGATAGATGTGCCGTATTAGAGGGTAAATGCACCAGAACAGAGTCTATATGCACCGAAACAGACAGTATATGCGTCAGATCAGAGACTGTATGCACCGAAGGAATGTATGCACTGTAACAGATATCAGATGCATGTTAGGATGTGTTAGATGTGCTATTTCCTCCTATATACGGCTTTCTAAAACACAAAAACTTAGTTTTTGGGTTAAATTTGGGGCTAGGCCTCACAGTGGGCGCCAAAAATGTTAAGGAAAAATTGGACTAAACATGAATAATCAATATATCACTATCAAAATACCCAAAACTCAACGAAATATAGAAACAAAGAGATCAATCAAACAAAAGAACTTCAAAACCTTTGCAAACCTCAAAGCTTCATAGCTTCCATTGTTTGCCTATCTCAATCGATCTTGCACATATGAATAAGGCCCTCAGAGAGTGCACTTCCTTGCTATGATTCAAAAATTGTCAATGGAGAACGGCTATGATAGTTTCTCCATGAAGAGGAGCTTCACAACAATGATAGTAGTATGGTAACGAGTGTGATTGCAATCAATGAAGGAATTGGTGCCAAATGCACACTGTAATTCCTGTAGAGTAACAATACTTAAAGCTTGGATGAATGAAATGGAGGAAAAGAGTTCAATTATAGACTTGGGAAAGAGAAGATCAACGGTATACAAAGAATGAGAAGATCAATGGTATAGAAAGCTTGAGCAACGTGTGCAAATAAGAAGAAGACAAGTGTCACCCAAAAGTTGTTTTGTTTGAGTTAACTACTTTCTTTTCTAAAGACAAGACATGCTTTTCATAAATTAGAAAGATTTTTTCTAATTTAAGAGATATTGATAAAAACAAGGTTGATTGAGTCAGTTAACTCAACTTGAGATTTGATTTTGCATGATTTAAGAGAAATTAAATAATAAATTATTCAATTTTATGTGCATGGCGAAGAAGACTTATTTTTAGAAGATTTGGAAGATATTTGAAGAATTTAGAAGATAAGAAAGCTAATTAAATAAATAGATTTATTTAATTGTTGTACATGATTTGGAAGGATAAATAAAACATTTGATTATATTTTAATTTTGGAGATTGAGAGAATATAAATAAATTTGATTGAATTTATTTAAATTTGGAAGAATGATTTGATTTTAATTAAATAATTAAGCATTATTTAATTGTTTGGAAGAATTTAATTAAATAAAGGATTTTATTTAATTTTGACTTTAGAAGAGGTAATTAAATATGTTGATATTTAATTCATTTAGAGGAATATGATTCGAATAAATAAATTTGTTTATTTATTTATTGACAGAGGAATAAAGATGGAATAAATATTAAGAATATTTATTTAGACCGAGTAGTGTCATTTTTAGGCATATACAGAAGTCAATCATTTGATGGTTAATTGTCCTTTTTCCTCTCACATTTAGTACTGGTTATGTTCAAAATTAGGCTAGTATGGACCATTACCTAATACTATCATGAAACTTTTTCAAAGTTGGCCTCTTCTTTATAAGGATTCTACTTTTTCTGCCCTTTGGCTAGTTTCTGCCAGTATAGTGGCTTGGAATTTGTGGTTGGAAAGGAATAATAAAGTTTTTAGAAAGGAGAAGTGTTCTCTTGAGAAAGTTATCTCTAAAAATCAAAAGTTAGTGGCTGAGGTTGTCTCATCTTATCTTATTTCTAAGAGTGCTGGTTCTCTTCTGTTTACTTCTTGGGATGCTATGACGCTCAAAAATTGGAAATCCTTGAAGTTATCCACCTCTATTTATTTTGGGGGCAACAAAAAAGTTGATAGAAGTGCTATATCCTAGACTGCTCCTCTAGAGATTTTTGCTAAATTGAATTTTGATGGTGCTAGCAGAGGCAATCTGGGAATTTCAGGTGTTGGTTGTGTAATAAGGGACTGTAGGGGTTTGGTGATCAAGGCATTGTCAGTGCAGTTAGGTATTTGCTCCAATAATGAAGTAGAAGCACTGGCTTTAGTGGCAGACCTTAATCTCTCTGTGAAGTGTGGAATAAAAAATATAATAGTGGAAGGTGATTCCTTGAACATAATTCATGCTATTAGCCAAAGATCCTCTCTTAATTGGAAGATTGGGTACTTACTACAAAATGGTTTGAGTTTACTTGATTCTTTTGATTCCTATCAAGTTGTGCACACTTATAGAGAAGGTAATGAATTGGCTGATCTCCTAGCCAATACTGTTTGTGATCAAGATCTTATTTCTAAGGAGTGGGATTCAGATTCTTTACTTCAAATTGTTGGAGCTGATATTTTATTGGCAAAGGATAGAAAAAATTTTCCTTTTATTTCTCCTTGTTGTTAAGCTTGTTGTTTCATTATGTGGAGGAGAGAAGTCACTATTGTTGTTATATGGAGCCTAATTAGACATGGAGGTTAAATATTCCCCACTTTTATCAGCCTGGTTTCCCCCCAAATTATTTAACGAGGGTTTGGGGGAAGCGCCCCTTGCGGGGTCCAAGGGCAGCGCCCCTGGTGCACTCCCTGTCGCGATACAAGGTAGGGTTGAGGGGCAGTGCCCCTGAAACCTCAAATAGTTTTTTATTATTTTATAAAGGTGTCGGGAGTTATTTTGTAATGGACATAAGTCTTGATAAAAATGGCTAAGGGTTAGGGTTTTCCGTTGATACTGTATTGTAGCATTTGTTGCAGTATTGAGTTGCAGGGATTACTGATTGTAATCAGTTTGATTTGCTAGATAATAATATTGGACTCTCTATTGGTGGATGTAGCCCGAGTTTGGGTGAACCACATTAAAAATTGTCTCTCACTATTATTATTTCTGTGTATTTTTCATTCCTCTATTTAATCTTTATTTGCATTTAATCGATATTTTTTACATGCAATTTATAACAATTGGTATTAGAGTGGGGTGTGTTCAATTATCGTCTATAGGAAGGTCTCACGGTTGAGTGAGAGTCTCACGATTAAGTGGGAGTTTCATGGTTAAGTGGGAGCAATGACGGATGAGGGTAAATTAAAGGTAGATAAATTCAATGGGCAGAACTATCAGTTATGGAAGATGCAGATGGAGGATTATCTCTATCAAAAGGATTTATGGAGGCCGTTGGAATGAATAGCCAAGAAACCGGCAACAATGACTAATGAGGATTGGGAATTTCTGGACAGAAAGGCACTAGGAACCATTCGGTTGTGCCTCGAACCATCTATGGCATTCAATATAATAGAAGCAAAGACAACAAATGAACTGATGAAAGCTCTGGCTAAATTGTATGAAAAACCCTCAACCTCAAATAAGGTATTTCTTATGAAGCGTTTGTTTAATCTAAAAATGATTGAAGGTGGATCTGTGACAGATCATTTAAATGAGTTTAATATGATTACTAGTTAGTTAACTTCTGTAAAAGTGAAATTTGATGAAGAGGTGAGGGCTCTCTTGGTTTTATGTTCTTTGCTAGAAAGCTGCAATAGCTAGGTAATGGCTATAAGTAACTCTATCTCTGGTTCAAATACTTTAAAATTTGATGATGTTGTTGGTGTTGTCCGTAGCAAGGAAAAGCTCAAGAGGGTCCCACATCAAGTAGTGTTTTGAATGCAAAAAGCAGGGGCAAATCAAAGGAGATAGGAAAAGGTTCTGGAGGTCATGGGAAGTCACGAGGAAAATCAAAGGACAAGAGGTCCCAATCTAGAGGACAGAAGGATTGTTGGTACTGTGGGAAACTAGGTCATCTGAAGAAAGATTGTTGGTCTCGAAAGAATAAAGGAGACAAACAAGAAGGCAATAAGGAGACAAATGTGGTAAGTAATAAATCTGAAGATAATGCTTTGATTCTTTCCCTAGATAATTCTGATGATTCATGGTTTTTAGATTCAGAGGCCTCATTTCATGCTACGCTCCATAGAAGTTATTTTCTTGATTATGTCCAAGGGGATTTTGGGCTGATTTATTTGGGAGATAACGAACCCTGTTAGATTGTTGGAAAGGGAAGAATTAAGATTAAGTTGTAGAATGGGAATCATTGGCTACTACAAGAGGTAAGGCACATTCCAAGGCTAAGTAGGAATTTAATTTCAGAAGGACAGCTAGGTGATGAAGGTTGCACAATTACTTTTAATGATAAAAATTGGAAGGTTTCAAGAGGTGCCTTAATAGTAGCAAAAGGTGTGAAAGTAGGCACCTTATATCTTTGTACTGGTCATATTGTTCCTTCTACTTTAGTTGTTGCAGAGAAAAAATAAATAGGTTTAGGAACAGTTGCTGCAGGTTTGTAGGAAGAGATTGAAATAGTTGCTACAGGTTTTGAGACAACACTATGGCATAAGACTTGGGCATATGAGTGAAAAAGGTATGAAGGTACTTCATTCTAAGAAAGTGTTACTAGGTCTGAAATGTATTAATATGGATTTCTGTGAAAGTTGTGTGTATGGAAAATAAAAGAGAGTTAGTTTTCTCAGAGATGGGAAGCAAAAGAAAGATGAAAAGTTGCAGCTTGTGCATACAAATGTATGGGGACCGGCTCAGGTATCTTCTCTCGGTGGCACTCGGTATTATGTTACATTCATAGATGATGCAACTAGGAAGGTTTGGATTTATTTCCTTAGGCAGAAATTTGATGTATTTGAAACATTTAAGAAATGGAAAAGCTTGGTTGAGAATGAGACGATAAAAGATTAAAATGTCTTAGATCTGATAATGGTGGTGAGTATTGCAGCAAAGAATTTGAGGATTATTATTCCTTTAATGGAATTCATAGGCAGAAAATAGTTCTAGGGACTCCACAAGAAAATGGAGTGGCTGAGCACATGAATAGGACAATATTGGAGCGTGCAAGGAGCATGAGATTGCATGATGGGCAGCCTTTAAACATGTGGGCAGAGGCTATCAATACCAATATATATTTAATTAATAGAGGTCCTTCAGTTCCTTTGAGTTGTGGTATTCTAAAGGAAGCATGGACAGGTAAGAAGGTGAGTTATTCTTTTCTCAAAACTTTCAGATGTGAAGCATTTGCACATGTAGATTCTAAAAATAGAACCAAAATAGATGCAAAATTAAAAAAAAATATCTTCATTGGATATGGCATTGATGAATTTGGTTATAGGATTTGGGATGTTGAAAATCTAAAAATTGTGAGAAGTAGGGATGTTGTATTCAATGAGAAGGTGTTGTACAAAGATCAGTTGTAGCAACATGAGAAGAAAGAAAAGGATTATGTGTTGCTGGATGATACTCCAAATAGTGATATTCCAGTGGTTCCTAATGCTCCACAACAACAACAAGAAATACCACAAACTCCAATGAATGTTAGATGGTCAAAAAGGCTAAGTAGACCTCCTAAAAGGTTTTCTCCCTCTTTGTATTCTATTTTGTTAACATATGCTAGTGAACCAAAAGGGTATGATGAAGCTATGCAGGTGGATACCAAGGTTTAGTGGGAGCTTGCAATGAAAGAAGAAATGGACTCCTTGCTGAAAAATTAGACTTGGGAATTATGTAAGTTGCATGCAGGTAAAAAGGCTTTACCAAACAAATGGGTTCATAGGCTAAAAGAGGAAGATGGAGGTAAGGAAAGATTTAAAGCCAGGTTAGTTGTAAAAGAATTTACACAGAAAAAAGGTATTGATTTTGATGAAATTTTTTCTCTGGTTGTTAAGATGACTTCTATTCATACTATTTTAAGTATTGTGGCTGCTAAAGATTTGCATTTGGAATAGCTAGATGTAAAAACTGCCTTTCTCCATGGTGATTTGGAGGAGGAGATATATATGGAACAACCACAGGGATTTGAGGTCAAAGGTAAGGAGAAATTGGTGTGTAGATTGAAGAAGAGTTTATGTGACTTGAAACAAGCACCTTGGCAATGGTATTTGAAATTTGATAGTTTTATAGCTAAGCAAGGCTACAGTCAGTGTAATTCTAACCATTGTGTTTATTTTAAGAGTTTGGATAATGACAACTACATTATTTTATGTTTATATGTTGATGACATGCTTGTAGCAGGGTCTAACATGGATCACATAAGAGAGTTAAAACAACAGTTAGCACAATCATTTGCTATGAAGGATTTGGGGGCGACAAAACAAATTCTTGTTATAAAAATTTGCAAAGATAGGATGAACAAAAAATTGACTCTATTTTAGGCTGATTATGTTGAAAAGGTGTTGCAGAGATTCCATATGGAGAATGCAAAAGCTGTCAGCACACCTTTGCCTAGTCATTTGAAATTGACTAAGGAGATGTGTCCTAAGACACAAGAGGAGGAAGAAAAAATGTCCAAGGTATCATATGCTTCAGCTATAGGAAGTTTAATGTACGCCATGGTATGTATGAGACCAGCTATTGCACATGTTGTAGGAGTCGTAAGCAGGTATATGAGTAATCCTAGATTGAAGCATTGGAATGCGTAAAATGGATTATCATATATTTGAGAGCTACATCCACTAAACATTTATGTTTTGGGGGCTCTAATACTAATTTAATAGACTATGCGGACTCAGATTTGGCAGGGGATATTGATACCAAGCGAAGTACTATAGGTTATGTCTTTACTGTAGGTGGGACAGTGGTGAGTTGGATCTCCAGGTTGCAAAAGGTGGTTGCTTTATCCACCACAGAGGTAGAGTATGTAGCTGCAATAGAGGCAAGAAAGGAGATGATATGGCTGCAATCTTTCATGGAAGAATTGGGAAACCAATAGGCTAACAGTTATTTGTTTACAGACAGTTAGAGTTCCATACATCTTGTAAATAATTCTACCTTGCATTCAAAGACAAAAACATACATCTAAGGTATCACTTCATCCGGTCGGTGTTGGATGATGGACAATTACGGTTGGAAAAGATACATACAGATGACAATCTAGCGGATATGTTTACGAAGGCAGTGACAAGGGAGAAGTTGAGCTCCTCTTCAGCTTCGGTTGGTCTTCAAAATTGAAAACAATAAAATCAAAACAATAGGGTCCAGGGTGCTTATTTCCAGTGGGGGCTATAGGTTCAGCGGTGTTATGATCAGTCACCAAGTGGGAGATGATATGGTGTGGAGTCTGATCAGTCTCCAAGTGGGAGATTGTTGTTATATTGTATTGTAGCATTTGCAGCAGTATTGAGTTGTAGGGATTACTGGTTGTAATCGATTTGATTTGTTGGATAATAATATTGGACTCTCTATTGGTAGATGTAGCCTGAGTTTGGGCGAACCACGTTAAAATTTATCTCTCGCTATTATTATTTCTGTGTATTTTTCATTCTTATGTTTAATCTTTATTTGCATTTAATTGATATCTTCTACATGCAATTCCTAACAACTATGGAGGTTTTTGAAAGTGTCCTTGTGGAGTTGCAAGAATTTTAAAAAAATTTGAAGGGGAGTTGGCTATTGATTTGGGGGATTATTAATAAAATGAGGATGTTGGGGATACTTTATTATTGCCTCTAAATTTAGAGGCCCTATTTTTTAGCTAACGCTTGTTGTTTGTTTTGACAGGCTCTAAAATTATTGCTTGATTTGTGATTATCCTCTCATAATTGCATTTTTGTGATGACGTTGGCAAGCTTGTGTGAATGGGGATCTCAGTGTACTCTACACATTCATTCACTTAACATCTTGAAAGGCGGCTTCTATTGTCTCCATTTTCCAATGACTGAAATGATTTCACTGCATTTATTTTCGGCATGACAACGAGCTTATAATCTACAACTTGTCCCATTTCTTCTCATTCGTCTGCGTCTTGGGTGAGCTCTGCAATTATTATGCTTCAGTATTTTCTATCTCTCTGCAAGGTTGAGAACAAAGTCTTAGGATGGGTTCAATCCAGCGAGACAAGAGAGTTTTTCTGCAAATTCAAAAGTGGGAATGACTATCTCAAGGCCTTTTGAGGTTTGAATCTTTGGCAGAGGATTTTAAAATCTATGATGAGGAGGTTGAAAGGGCAATAGTGAAGGTTTGTGGATGCGAGATGCTTCAGTTTCCTAGAACCATCTACCCTTCCCAGGTCATTTCCCATTTCCTCTCAAATGCAATGGACCTAATTCAGAGCACGCATCCGGTGAGAAATTTGGGGTCTATTTTCATTCAAGATATTCTATTTCCTATAGATAAGTTTAATGAAGCAATTGAAGAATATGAACTACACTTGGGGTTTGCACCTATTGGCTTCTAGGTCTATTTGCATATAGGGATCTCTTTCATCGGCCTGTAGTGCATTGTGTCTATAGTGCTTTTCTACATGGTTTGCAGAACAATTGTGTCATGTCACTCCAGAATAGTTTACATTGCCATGGTTGGGAGCTGGGTGAAGATTTGGTGGAGATGGCCAGAGAAGTTTTTCAAGCCCTCTCCTTTCTCCTGCACTACCACCCGCCTCTGCCACCTCTGATAGTGGAAGATCAAGCTCCTATGGATCTGGCACAACAGGGATTTGTTATTGAAGATCTTAATGGTTGATGGTTTTATATAGTTTCTTTTTTTGTCTCCTCTACAAATGTATCTACAGAAGTATATAGAATCTTAGTTTTGTGTAGTGATGGGTCGATTAGTGTTTTTCTATTGTTCTCTATTAGAGGTTTTTGTTCTATTCCTCTATCTTTTGGTAGCCCCATAGATATTGCTATAACTTTTTCATACAAGTATTAAGGGGTGTTCTAGTTTTTGGGCTTTTAAGCCTATCCTTCCTAGTTGTCTTCTAAGGGCCTTTTTGTAATCAGACACTGTAAATCTTTTTATATATCTAATATATAAGTTCAAGTGTTCCTGCTCCTTTTTCCTAAAAAAAATAATTATTTACTAGCAATAGTAATTAATTATTTACCAACAATAATTACTATTTACTATTTATCTTGGGATTACTATATGTGAAAATAGGGTCACCCAAATCTCTATTTGGCTTATGAAATATGTAAGAGCATCATCTATTGTTAGTGCCTTACATTTTGTAAGGAATCAACTATTATTAGATAGTTATGATAGAGCATCTTATGATAACTTGTAAGAAGGTGTAAGATGTATAATGGTGTCTATTTTTGGTTTATTAGTGGGAATCTCAAGGAGGGGCATTGAGATTTTATTATGATAGTTATAAGAGGGTAATTATTGTATATCCCAAGTAAGGCATTGGATATTTCCCAAGTTGGGTGCCATGTTTTGGATACTTCTTTTATAAGCTTGTATTTCTATTTAATAGAATCTAGAGGACAATGGATTATGAGTTGAATGTTTTATAAGTACATAGGTGTAGTTAGATTGGATATAGGAAAGAAAGAAGTGATTGTATTGTAAACTATTTTGAAGATAATATAGACTTGTCCTCTTTTCTAGAAGAGTTTTTTCCCACAAGGGTTTCGCCATGTAAATATCTGTGTTATGTGTTATTCTCTTGAGTTTGTTGATTTATTTATTGTTAATTTACATTAGTTTAAATCTCTATTTTGATATTTTATGAATAAATTTTAGATTTGTAGTTTATTTCAGATTTTCATATTGTAGTGGTTTGCCTTCATTTCTACTATTTTATTGAAATGTGTAGGACAATTGAGAGGGGGGTGAATCAGTTGTCACAAAACTTTAACCATTTATGAATATCAACACATCCAATTCTTAATCATTATTATTAAGATTAACCATGAAAGCATAAAATAAGAAGCTCAACACAATAACACATGAGACACCGAGATTTTTACGTGGAAAACACTATAAGGGAAAAACCACGGTGGGTGTTAGCCCACAAAATTAAATAAGTTATAGCAATACTGAAAATCAGAGGCTCACTGCCCAAAATGCTCACTGCAAATGTTAGGACTCATTGCCAAGATCGGCTCACTGCCAAAGATTGGTGAACTGATTTGATAGCATCTACTTCATGCTTGAGTTCAGTTCCATTGAAGCACAATATAACACCTCTACTCTGCTCTTCTTACACCTTCACACCTATCTTTTCATTTTTGTACAAGGACATCTTTTTTGCAACTACATTACATGTTTTTATACAACTCATCAACCTTGGAATGTACATCAAGGTCGACATTACATTCATCAACCATTGGAGCAATCTCAAAGGTCGGCATTATAGACATACATAGAAATAGGTCTAGACCTAAACAAAATTAGCTAAGGGAAAGATGTATGTGGATCACATTACACCTTAGCTGGGACTCAAAAGCAATCTTCCATGCCACAACATGCTTTCATAATCTTCAATGCATCTCTGCAAGTAGTGAAAACAACTAGGTCGACCAAGACTAGTGTTAACATTAAGTCTTCTAAGAATAGTCTTCTTCTACGATCCAAATTTCTCTTTGTGGACCAATCCAAATGAGGAACACAATTAGGAGACATCTATAAGCACATTCTAATCACCAAGAACAACCACACAATCTCTATCCACTCTATCAAGAAGATTCTTCAAACCAAAGCATATAAACAACACTACCAGCTACTGTCATAAGGAAAAGATCACTTGCAGACCACCAAAACATGAACCATTGGAGTTGAAGGCACTTATCATTATTATAAACTTTATTCCAGAACCGCGGACTGAAATACCTAACTACAGAGAAATGTGGAGCATAATATAGTCTTCCTATCACCACCAACTATACAGAAAAACAAGATTTCACTCTAGTGAACATATCTCACTCAAATCTTCATACCAGAGGCTCAAACTTGGAACATAGCATCTTCAGACATGTATCTTAATAACTTCCAATCCGTAGACAATCATATTGATTCTACTAGAAATACAAAGTAATCTACAGACTGTTCTAATGTACCAGGAATACTTATTATCTTCAACACTTAACTCATTACAAGCAAGCATCAAAACAAGAGTACAGTTGACACCAATGACAACACATATATGTTGACATCAATGATAACACCAGTTAGGCACATACTTGTAACAATCTCCCCCTTTCTCATTGATGGCAACATATGATGTGAAAAATTGTAATGACCACCAAGACAAGATACTCCCCCTTTCTTTTTACACATCTGCACTCTTTCTCCCCCTAAATTTTTCACATGATTTTTCTCCCCCTTTGACACCAATGGCAAAGGGCACATACTTGCACTCAGCTGCTCTGATCAAATTACTCTTTCATGAATACTGTAACACTTATTGCTCTTTGTCAAGAACACATATCAAGAACACTTTCTACTCCCCCTGAGAGGTATCTCTCAAAACATCAATCTAGATCAAAGAATGAGGCTTTGGACACCACTGGATTGATGCATTCTTATGCATCTTAATTTAGAGTAGGAGGGGTAATAACCCCTAACTTTTCTTTGAGATACTCAAAGGTATCCTTAGGTAGAGGCTTAGTGAAAATATCTGCAATCTGATCCTTTGTGGACACATATTCCATCTTTACTTCAATCTCTATCACCTTCTCTCTCAAAAAGTGATACCTTATTGATATGTGCTTTGTTCTTGAGTGCATCATTGGATTCTTTGAAATGTTTATGGCACTTGTATTGTCACATAAAATTGCAATTGGATCTTCATACACAACTCTTATGTCCTTCAAAGTTTGCTTCATCCATAACACTTGAGTGCAACAACATGCTGTTGCAATATACTTTGCTTCTACAGCAGACAAGAAGATTGAGTCTTGCTTTTTGCTCAACCATGAAACCAATCTATTTCCCAAGAAAAAAGCACCTCCACTTGTACTCTTTATGTCATCAACATCTCTGGCCCAATATGCATCTGTATAAGCACTGAGAGTGAAATCATTGTCCTTTAGATACCATAAGCCATGATCTGATGTGCCTTTCAAATACCTCAAGATTCTCTTGACTGCCATCACATGTGATTCTTTAGGATTTTCTTGAAATCTTGCCATAATACATACTACATGCATTATATCAGGTCTGCTTTGAGTTAGATAAAGTAATCCTCCAATCATAGATCTATACCTTTTTTTATTAGTCTTAGGTGATTCATCAGTTTTGCTTAATTTGCAGCTAGTCACCATGGGAGTGCATACTGGTTTGGAGTCCTCCATCCCAAACTTCTTCAACATGTCTTTCACATACTTATACTGAGAAATGAAGATCCCTTTATCTAATTGAGCAATTTGTAGACTTAGAAAGAAATTCATTTCACCAAACATAGACATCTTAAATTCATTTCATATTTCTCCTCCAAAGATAATGTCATCAAAAAAGACTTCAACAATCAGGATTTGATTATCATTGACTTTGAAATAGAGATTGCTATCAGTAGTACCTTTATTAAACCCTAATTATAGCAGATACTTGTGTAACCTTGCATACCATGCTCTAGGGGCTTGCTTCAATCCATACAATGCCTTTTTCAATCTACATACCATATCACCTTGGTTTGATAACTGAAATCCTTTTGGTTGCTCAATGTAAACTTCCTCTTCCAATTCACCATTCAAGAATGCATACTTCACATCCATCTAATACACTTTCAAATCTTTGTGAGCTGCAAATGCTAGAAATATTTTGATTGCTTCTATCCTAGCCACTAGAGTAAAAGTCTCTTCAAAATCTATTCCTTCAATTTGAGAATATCCTTTGCACACAAGCCTTTCTTTGTTTCTTACAACTTCTCCATTTTCATTCAGCTTGTTTCTGAAAACCCATTTAGTTCCAATGGCATTCTTATTAGCAGATCTAGGAACCAATTCCCAAGTTTGATTCTTCTCAATCTGCATCAGTTCTTCTTCCATGGCTTTTACCCAGTTTTCATCATTGCAAGCTTCATTTATAGTTTTTGGTTCAACTTTTGAAAGAAAACAGTAATTTACTTGTTCTTCTATAGCTCTTTTTCTTGTCAGCACACCTTTGTCTTTGTCACCTATAATCTGATCTTCAGAATCATTAATCCTTACACACCTGGAAGTCTTAACAACAATTTTCAGAGCCTCTTCTTCATCTTAACTATCTTCTTTCTCAACTTTTTCTTCATTTTCTATAATCACAGGTTCATCCGGTTCATAGCAACTCAGATCTATTATTCTTTCCTTGCCTTCATCCACCTTCACATTAGCACTCTCAACAATCTTATTCAGTCTCTTATTGTAGCATCGGTAGGCCTTACTCGTGGTAGAGTAACAAAAAAAAATTCCTTCAACACATCTAGCATCAAACTTGCCTAGTTCTTCATCTCTTCTGATACAACATTTGCTTCCAAAAAGTTTGAAATACTTCACTGTAGGAATTCTTCCATACCATAAATCAAAAGAAGTTTTAGAGATGTTACCTTTGACTTGAACTCTGTTTAGGATGTACACAAATAGTATGTATGGCTTCTCTCCAGTATACTTCCAGTAGGTTAGCTTCCTTTAACATAGTTCTAACAGCTTCTTGAACTATCCTATTTTTTCTTTCAACAACTCCATTCTGCGGAGGAGTTCTAGGTGCAGACAATTGTCTCTTTACCCCTTGTTCTTCTTCACAAAAAATATTAAATTCATTTGATGTGAACTCACCTCCTCTATCAGACCTCAAGCATTTGATCCTCAATTCTAACTCATTCTTAACCATTGCTTTGAAAACTTTGAACTTGTCTAGAGATTTAGATTTTTCTTTTAGAAAAGTGACCCAAGTCATTCTAGAATAGTCATCAATAAGCAACATAAAGTGTTGATAACTGAGAGGGGGGGTGAATCAGTTATCCTAATTAATTCAACTTTCTGAACTTTCTTAATAGTTAATGCAACATCAAATCAGATAAGTAAGCATAACCAAGAAATGGAAGTAACATCAATACACATGACACAATGATTTTGACGTGGAAACCCTATTAAGGGAAAAAAACCACGAGGTGATTAACCCAAGATATTATTCTCTATTAGAAGAGTAGATAGAACAAAATGGCACTTGCCAATTAGGGCTCACTGCCCGAGCACACTGCTCACAAGAGGCTCACTGCCTACAAGAGACTTACTGTCTACAAGAAAGGAAAGTAACTCAGTGTTTGAACTAATGAGGAGCATCCACACATGCTGAGGTTCAGTTCTAGTTAGGCTCAATAAACTAATATGCTGCACTTCATTCTAACTCTCTTTTGATGCTACTGTACTGTCACATTCCGGACCTGTCTTACTGTCTTCACTCTGCTTTTCTGCTATTCTTCACACACATCATATCTCCTCCCTCTTTTATCATATCTAAATTCATCCTGTATATATATCCGCATAAGTGATTTTATCACCTTTCTAGTCAGCATCCGGAATAGTCAATATTTTTCCAAACTTTGATCTGTTGGTTGGATCCTTGCTTACCAAGTGATGCGGATCAAGGATATACTTGTAGAAGTCATCAATCATATCGGCCAATCATAACTTATGCTTAAGAAACTTTACCATCATCAGTAACACATTTGGAATAATGTCTGATGTTTTGTTAGTCAGTTCTTCCTCTGTCCACATTGCCAATCAAGAACCCGACACTCAAGTATTCATATCTTTTCCTTCATCTATCACCGGAGGCTAAATCCTTGGAATCTGTTAGTCAAGGTACTCCTCTTGACTTCCTCAAATCCACACTTCACTGAGATACTTCTTCTGAGAGATCCAAACCTGTCTGTTGGACCTTACTGACTACTTTGTTCTTGCTTACCGGACCTCAACACTTCTTCCATCTGACTTCCGGTAAAGACTCATCATGTCCTACGGATGTGTGGGATAACCTTTATTGCCATCAATGACAATCATTCATGAATCCTTATAGTGTCTCTTGCCAACAATCTCCCCCTTTGGCATTGATGGAAACACTTAGTGAAAAATGACTGTCACACTATGCTCCCCATTGGCTGATGCTCTATTTTTATATACATGTTCTAGAGCTCCCCCTTAGCTAGATTTCTCATTTTTCACTACTCCTCACTCCCCCTTTGACATCAATGGCAAAGGGTAGGGTTCGCACACCAAAATTTTCAAAAATTTCAACTATACTTAGCCGCATAAGTATATACATATAGCATACTTACATTTACTAAAGAATGTCTACAAAGGTTGTCTTTATTTGGACAAATTCTATTGCCCAACCTTGCTTCATTCTATCCAAAATTAATATATGACCGCTCAATAGGAATACAAACGCATCTGCCCTTTTTAGATCTGTCAGATCACTGGTCCGGGCTATGATCTAAGCTTCTTTTATGGCCTCATGCATGGCCTCTAACTTAGGGATAATTATCCTTCTGAGTTCACCCAACCTGCTTATTCTATTTTTCTTTTCCTTCTCCAACTTCTTGATTTCATTCAAGACTGCAATAGTTTGACATTCTTGATTTATTATGGAAGATGAGAGAGGATCAAAATTCTTTGATAGATTTGTTAGTTTGTCCTCCTGTTCTTTTACTTTCTTTTCAATGTCCAATGTTACTTTGGACCATGATAAACAAAATTTGTACATTTCTCCCCCATCTTTAAGAGCATTTTCTAAGCTCTTTATCCCTATATTCATATTCCTTCTATCATTAGTTATTAACCCTTGTACCTCTGATAATCTTTTTGTCAAAAATTCTTTCCGGACCTTATCTTCTACTGACTTCTCTAGGGATTCAAAATGTGTGCTAACAATATTGACTAGAGTTCTAAGATTATTGGATGAGGAGGCTGAGGGATCCTTCTGAAAAGATGGCATAATCTTTTCTAACACTCCGGATGCGGCTGCTATAAGCTCATAGTCTTCCATGTGAGACTTCAGGAGTTTTTCTTTGGCCTTTGCATTAGCAAATGAAGCTATCTTCATTGTTTGTACCGGAGAAAGAGAGTCAAAATCAAATGGCCCTTGTAGCAGTTCCAGTTCATCAATCTCCATAGTCTCTTTTATTAAGAAGTCCTTGACAGTTTCTGCAGTGTCTCTTGCCGGAGACAGATTTTTCTTCTCTTCTACAGTCACAAAACTATCTCTTGGAGCTTTCTCTCCTTCCACAACCTTAGTACTGTTATCTTCTTTTTCCTTCACTTCTACTTCTTGGCTGATTTTCTCTTCTACTCTTTCTTCTCCTTTAGATCCGGAGACTGCAGGGGAAACCGGAGGAGAGGTGTTTGCTTGTTCAAGGATCTCCTCTTCCGGAGCAGAGGATTCCAAATCCTTATCTTTTTCTGCACCAGTGTCCATTACTTCTTCCATTTTCTTAGTAGATTCTTCCTCAACACCTGTGGCTGAGGGATCAACACCTAAGTCCTCTATAATAGGAAGATTGAATCTTTTGAAGGCATTGTGGAGGATCTATTTTTTTTTGTTTGCCACTTTATCATTTTCTCCAATCATAAGCTAATTCATTCTAGCTTTGCTCTGGAACTCATCCTTGCAATCTTTGAAGATCAAATTCATTTGTTTCTGAGTGATTGAAGGATAAAGCTGAATAGCTATCTGCTCCCAGATTTCTAGATCTTTGGCTTGGGCATTGTTCTTTCTTATTTCAAGTTCCTTCTCTAAGCTTTTGGGGATCAGAGATATAATTTCAATGAATGCTTTGTTGTAGATGTTTAGATACCTGATTGTGGCATCTTGCAGTATCTTCTAATCAGCTTCACCATAATCATCATGGAATTCAACCATTGGTTGAAGATTTCCATCCACTATAACTGATTTGATGATGTCATCAATGCAAAGAGTGGGTTTTTCAACAAATTCCTCTGCCTTTTCTTCTTTGCCTTGACCAGTAGAGGGTTCACCAGATGTTTTCTTCTGTTTCTTCATTTTCTTGACTTCTTCATCAGATTTGGTCTCTTCTTCATCTACTTGACTAGCATAAGATCTTGTGGCTTTTGTCTTAGTTCTCTTCTCTCCTTTGCCAGATGATCTTGCTTCCGATTTTGATGCCATTGAGCCTTTAGCAGTGGTAGGTGCAGATTTCTTTGAAGATCTGGTCCGGGTGGAAGATTCTACCAGAGCACTTTCCTTTTCTGCCTCTTTCTTTTCTTTCTCTGCTCTTTCCATCTTTTCTCTATTGGCAACAAGTGCTTCTTTTGAGATGCCATAACCTTTGGCAATATTCTCAAGTTCTTTTCTCACTTTTCTCTTTATTTCCAGTTGTCAAAGCTCCACATGGATTTTCACACTCAACTCTTCAAAGGTTCCAAACCTTTCTGCCTTAGGATCCTTTGGCTAACTTAGCATGTGTTGAACATGCAGCTCTACAATTTTCTCATCAACTGCATACCCCATAGGCATGATCCAGACTATTCTTGGCTCCACCACCTCCATTAGGCACTGATCAGTTTCTACCATAAAGCAAACTGTATCTTTATATTTTTCAACTAAAGAGTGGGGAATTCTCTCTCTTGCTTGCATCATACTTTGAAAATTCTTGACATAGCCCCAGAGTGCTGTACTCTATGCCTTGGCATCACCAAGCCCATGTATATAATCTCTGATTTGGATGGCCATTGGTCTATCATTTTGCCACACCCAACCACTGGATCTGGGAAGTTCATTCATGAAGTAGAAGAATAAACACAATATCAGCCCACCATACTTGAAGGAGTTCTTTTTGTCCTTCTTGATCTTTTGAAGGTTTTCCATCAATTGGCTCAGAAGAAGTTCACAAAGATCATAGTCAGCATTCTTCCTTAACATTTCATAGGTAGTATATACAGCAGTTGCGGATACTGAATTCTCCCTACTAGAGTGATATATCTTATAGCCAATTATCATTGATGCAAACTTGATATCCGGATCTGTTATGTCATCAATTGTCATGGCTCTTTTGTCAAATTTTGATCCAGTAGACTCACTCACAATTTGGTTTTTGACATATTTGAGGTAGGCATACCTCTGGTTGAGTGTAATCTAGTTACTGCCCTAATGGCATCCTTGGTGATCTTAAACGGCTTGTTCAACCATATGAAGTTGTCATGTATTCTGCTCAAGACATACCGAACCCATTCATCTTCAGCAAAATAGGGGAAATGGATGCATTGTGCAAAGTGCTTTTCCCGGATGGTCTTGTACTATGGTTTGAGTTCAAATGAATCATCTAACAACTGTTTGTGGTAAATATCCATCATCTTTGATTCCCCAAATTCTTCAATGCTCGCATGAATATATGCCCTAACATCTTCTACATGTAAAACCCCATGCGGAATACTGGAGAAAGCTCCTAAGGGATCCACTTCTAAAGATTTGTAGGGATGCTTTTTAAATTTAGGACGCGGCCTATCAGAAATCTTTACAACATTTGAAGTCCCCATTTTACAGAAGATTCAGAAATAGATTTTAGGGACAGAAAATAGCTCTTACACCTTTTAGGGTTTATGGAGTGATCTGAAAAGATTGCTGATTGACTTGAATTCTGCGGTTGATCCTTGAGAGAGATGAAGTAAACTTGTTTGCAGAGCTCTTTTCTTCTTCTTCTCGAGTGTAAATGTGCAAATGTCGTGAATGAACCCTTTTATTTTTGAAAAGAAACCTAATTCCCCATTTGCAATAAATGCACAACTTAAGTTGTTCCGGTTGCCATGCACCCCTTGTTCTGAGAGAAGTCTTTTTCCAGATCACTGATATGTACTTAGGATTATTCTTTATGGTTTATGACAATCTATCTTCCTTTCCCCAAACATTTGATCTATCCACAGATCAAGGTATCTCAAATTTTGAATCGCACCGGATCTAACTGTGAAAATCCTATTCATATTGGATGACTGTTGAACTGGATCAATCTTGATAAATTAAACTTTTCAAATTTTCTTGTGGATCTTCCCAATCTTAACCAAGCCTTCTTTTGATGTTTCTCTAAAACCCTTTTGATCCGCAACCTTTCAAGTGCCAATTTCAAGCACTAATTGACTAGCTGGGGGGAATATTTTTCCTTGTGTCTCCCCCTGAGCTAAAGCTCACTTTTTAATTTCTAGAAGAAATATCAGCACCAGATTCTGGTGCGGATCCATCTCTTATATTCTCTATACTTCTCTTTACCCAAATCTTGTTCATCTGACTTTTAACCTCATCTGCATTCAATTTTCCTTTTCCTTTGTCTTGATTCTGATTATGGTGCACCAGACCCCTTTTGTCCTGATTCTTGCTTCTACAGAATTTGGCAATATGATCGGATCTATTGCAATTGTAGCAAACAACATCTCTTTGCATATTTGATTGATACTCTCTTGATCTACACTGATTAGCCATATGTCCCATTCTATTGCATGCAAATAATCTACCATTGAATGAATTGCTCATTTGTCTATATCTACATTCATGGGATTTGTGACCATACCTTTTGCAATTGAAACATTGTTTGGAGAAGAATGTAATAGTTTGGTTCATTCTTTTTCTATACTGATTTGCTTTATGACCAAAGTTTTTGTAGATGTGACTATATCCATTGAAGGATGGATATTTTTGAGCATTTGGTTGCCTTACCGGAGGTCTTCTAGGTCTGTATCTTGGATTTTCTGTTCTGGAGTTCTTCTGTCTAGATCCGGAGCTTTCACCTTTTTCATACCCCAAGCCACACTTGTCATCTACCCTCTTTTGGCTTTGAAGAAGAACTTCAAGTTGAGCAGAACTTATCTTGAATTTCTCTTTGTATTCATTTGCTGTTTGAAGATCCTTTTTAAGAGTGTCAATTTGATCCTCAAGTTTTTCTTCATTATCTCTGGCATCTTCAAGATCAGATTCAAGGTGTCTGATTATTCTATCCATCTTGTGGTAGTCTTCTAATTTCTCCTTGAGAGATTGTCTTAGATCATCTTCAGTCTCTCTTTTTTCTTCAATTTCTTGGGTGAATTTCATAACTCTTAATTCCATTTCATGTCTTATCATAATGACCTCTTTTGACAATTTTTCACATAACTTAGTTTTCTCCTTCAGGTCTTCATTTGTATCATTTGCTTCACCTTGACTTGCTAATTGCTGAAGTAGTTCCTTTCTCTTCTTCAAAGAGATGCTTAGTTTCCCTTTTAATTCATTTATGAAATTATCAGCCTGTTTAAGTCTTTCCTTCAATTCATTAATTTCAGAGTTAGAGTGTTCAAGATCATCTAGGGTAGACTAAAGTTGTTCCCTCATACCATACATATCCATCTTAATTTCTAGATCTTCCTCAAGTTGTTAGGCTCTGTTTGGAGGAACCTTGCTCTGATACCAATTATTGATAATTGAGAGGGGGGGTGAATCAGTTATCCTAATTAATTCAACTTTCTAAACTTTCTTAACAGTTAATACAACATCAAATCAGATAAGCAAGCATAACCAAGAAATGGAAGTAACATCAATACACATGACACAATGATTTTGACGTGGAAACCCTATTAAGGGAAAAAAACCACGGGGTGATTAACCCAAGATATTATTCTTTGTTAGAAGAGTAGATAGAACAAAATGGCACTTGCCAATTAGGGCTCACTGCCCGAGCACACTACTCACAAGAGGCTCACTACCTACAAGAGACTTACTATCTACAAGAAAGGAAAGTAACTCAGTGTTTGAACTGATGAGGAGCATCCACACATGCTGAGGTTCAGTTTTGGTTAAGCTCAATAAACTGATCTGTTGCACTTCATTCTAACTCTCTTTTGATGCTGTTGTACTGTCACATTCTAGACCTGTCTTACTATCTTCACCCTGCTTTTCTACTATTCTTCACACACATCATATCTCCTCCCTCTTTTATCATATCTAAATCCATCCTGTATATATATCTGCATAAGTGATTTCATCACCTTTCTAGTCAGCATCTGGAATAGTCAATATTTTCCCAAATTTTGATCTGTCGGTTGGATCCTTGCTTACCAAGTGATGCGGATCAAGGATATACTTGTAGAAGTCATCAATCATATCAGCGAATCATAACTTATGCCTTAAGAACCTTTACCATCATCAGTAACACATCTGGAATAATGTCTGATGTTCTATCAGTCAGTTCTTCCTCTATCCACATTGCCAATCAGGAACCCAACACTCAAGTATTCATATCTTTTCCTTCATCTATCACTGGAGGCTAAATCCTTGGAATCTGTTAGTCAAGGTACTCCTCTTGACTTCCCCAAATCTGCACTTCACTGAGATACTTCTTCTGAGAGATCTGAACCTGTCTATCGGACCTTACTAACTTCTCTGTTCTTGCTTACCGAACCTCAACACTTCTTCCATCTGACTTCTAGTAAAGACTCATCATGTCCTGTGGATGTGTGGGATAACCTTTGTTGCCATCAATGACAATCATTCATGAATCCTTATAGTGTCTCTTGCCAACATAAAGTACTTGTCACCTTGCAGACTTCTTGTTCTTGTGGGACCACACAAATCTGTATGTACTAGCTCCAACAATCTAGCAGAGAATTGTTCTTTGCTTTTGAAACTTGTTTTTGTTTGTTTCCCAAATTGACACTCCTTGCAAATGGTGTTGGCTAGCTTCACAAGTTTAGGCAAATCTCTTATAGCCTATGCAGAACTTATCTTCACCAAATTGTCAAAATTGATATGACACATCCTTTTATACCACAACCAACTCTCATCTATTTGATCCAATAAACAATAATCATTAGTTCCTCTTAATTGGTAAATGTTACCTCTAGTCTTCTTACCGATAGCAATCATTGTTCCAGAGCTTTCCATGATCTTGCACCCATTGTCTTTGAATCTTAGATCATAACCTTTGTCACACATCTAACCAACACTCAAAAGATTATGCTTCAAACCCTTCACATATAGGACATTATCAGTATTGTGCTTTCCATCAAAAGAAATAGATCCTTTTCCACAAATCTTACCAGCTGCAATATCTCCAAACCTAACCAATCCTCCATCATACTTTTCTAAACTCACAAACTTACTTTTGTCACCAATCATGTGATGAGAGAATCCACTATCAATAATTCATTCATCCTTATCTTTCTCAACCTGAATAGCCAAAGCACTTTCTTCCACTGGTTTTTCTTCCTTCACATAGCTAGCAGGATTAGTAGATACAAGTTCTTTAATTGCAATAAACAAGTACTCATTTGCACTAGTACTAGTATCATCAGATTCATCATTTGTCACACCTTCATCATCAAGATCTCTAACATAGTAGCATTTCTTTGGAACCCTAGGTTTACTCTCAAATCTTTTTCTATTTCATTCAATTCTCTCAGGACATCTAGAAGCATAGTGACCAATCTTACCACATGAAAAGCATTTGAAAGGTAATTTGCCTTTGAACTTACCAGAACCTCTCTGTAGTCTATCAACAAACTTAGCTTCAATTTCATCAAAATCATCATCAGGTTCCACCTTGTATTTTTCAACTCTGGAAATCTTCTCTAAAATACTGGCTTTGAAAGAAATTTCAACCTTCAACACGACATCACCAAACTCTCTCATCTCAAAGGTTGTAAGCTTTCCAAGTAGTTGATCCTTAGTGACATCTTGTACTATCATTACTTCATCAATTGCAGCTACCTTGTGACTATAGGACTTGGGTAGTGACCTAAGAATTTTTATCACAGCTTCCTTCTCATCAATAGTTACTTCCATACCTTTTATTCCATTAACAATTTCATCAACCTTTTGCATGAAGGCAGTTATGTTTTCATCTTCATTCATTTTAAACCTTCATATTTCTCTTTCAAGCCCTGCAATTTGGCACTCTTTACAGAATAATATCCTTCATACAGTTTTTCTAGCTTTTCCCAAACTTCATGAGCAGATTCCAGATCCATGACTTTTATTAACTCAGTGTTAGACAAGGAACTCAACAAAGCATCTCTAGCTTTTATGTTTAACTCATATTCTTTGATTTCATCTTCAGTTTGCAACCATTCTGAGGCAAGGTATATTTTGTCTTTGTTTCTTTCCATACTTTATAGCCAAGACAAAGGAGGTGGATTTTCATTCATACCTTCGAGAGAGCATAATTTGTTCCATCAAATTGCAGAGCTTTCTTCCTATAGGACATCCTGGATCTTCCTCAAGTGGTTAGGCTTTCTTCCGAGGAACCTTTCTCTGATACCAATTGTTGAAATGCACAGGACAATTGAGAGGGGGGGTGAATCAATTGTCACAAAACTTTAACCATTTATGAATATCAACACATCCAATTCTTAATCACTATTATTAAGATTAACCATGAAAGCATAAAACAAGAAGCTCAACACAATAACACATAAGACACCAGAAAACCCTATAAGGGAAAAACCATGGTGGGTGTTAGCCCACAAAGATAAATAAGTTATAGCAATACCAAAAATCAAAGGCTCACTACTAAGATCGGCTCACTACCAAGGGGTGACTCATTGCCAAGGATTGGTGAACTGATTTGATAGAATTTACTTCATGCTTGAGTTCAGTTCCATTGAAGCACAATATAACACCTCTGCTCTACTCTTCTTACATCTTCACACCTATCTTTTCATTTTTACACAAGGACATCTTTTTTGCAACTACATTACATGTTTTTTACACAACTCATCAACTTTGGAATGTACATCAAGGTTGGCATTACATTCATCAAGCGTTGGAGCAATCTCCAAGGTTGGTATTACAGACATACATAGAAATAGGTCTAGACCTAAACAAGATTAGCTAAGGGAAATATTTATGCAGGTAAGTGCAAGAAGATGAATTCACTTTTTAGCTAAAAAATGGAGGTGTTTTTCCTATTTTTCAAATTTTGTCATACTTGGAGTGACAATTTGAAGCACTTGCACATAAAATATTAAGATGATGTAAAAATACGAAATGTAGGATTTTGTTTCTAGTTTTCAAATATGTAATTTTTTCTAATACCGAGATGATACAAGTTAGTTTTCTATTGAATGTACAAAAAGTGAATTTTTTAAAAGTCCCCTATTTTTTGCAAAAGCATGCATGTGTATGTCCAACATAATTTGACCTAAATTAATGTATTTTTCTAATTCCTTTTGTGGAAATATTCTTAGGATGTTGAATTTTGGTCAGGATATTTTTTTGTAATTTTTTGATAAATATTTTTTTATTAATTTTTTAATGGCCCTAATTAGTGTTTTTTAAAACCCCTCATGTACGGCCAACATAATTTGAGCTAAACTAAACAATTCACTAAAAAAAAAATTTCATCATGTAGAGAATGATGTCTAGTTTGGTCAGGTATAATTTTTTTTTCAAGAAACTTTCAATATCAAAAGTTATTAAAAAAATAGTAACCTATGTTATTTCAATTTTATGAGTTAGTTTGTTTGGAAAATAAATAATAAATATAAAATTATGTTCAATAGTAGAAAAAATTACATATTTGAAAACTAGACTTTTAGATCTATAATGAGTTTTAATTTTATTAAAATATTCTGAAAAAAAAAAGTCATCAGCCATAGTGGTGAAATTAGTTTTTTCTCTTGCTGTTTTCATGGTCTCCTAGTTGCAGGTCCAAAGCTAAGGCTTGGGTTTCTAAGCCTAAAACCAATGCAAATTGGCAGGTTTGAAATTTCAAAATTTTAGAAATGGGTACCTATTTTAAAAATAACGGGTACCCGTTTCTAAAAAAGAAAAAAATTAGCCATAGGCATGTAAAAACAAAAAATAAAATACTTTTTGAAAACGGGTACTTGTTTTGCTTCGGGACCCTGATCCTAAACGGGTACCCCTTTTTTTCAAAATGGGTACTCATTCCAAGCAGCATTTTTCATCCGTGGGAGACTTCCATGAATTGTATACTCAACTTCTTGCTTTAACCCATGCGGATCATGTTATACTTAGCTGGGACTCAAATGCAATCTTCCACACCACAACACACTTCCACAATCTTCAATGCAACTCTGCAAGTAGTGAAAACAACCAGGTCAACCAAGACTAGTGTTAACATTAAATCTTCTAAGAATAGTCTTCTTCTATGATCCAAATTCCTCTTTGCAGACCAATCCAAATGTAGGAACATGATCAGGAGACATCCACAAGCAAATTGTAATCACCGGGAACAACCGCACAATCTCTAACCACTTTGTCAAGAAGATTCTTCAAACTGGAGCATATAAACAACACTGCCAGCTACTATCATAAGGAAAAGATCACTTATGGACCACCAAATCATGAACCATTAGAGTTGAAGGCACTTATCATTATTAAAAACTTTATTCTAAAACCTCAGACTGAAATACCTAACTATAGAGAAATGAGGAGCATAATACATTCTCCTTGTCACCACCAACTATACAGAAAAAAGTAGATTTCACTTTGGGGGTAAGTGCAAGAAGATGGGGGGCCAAAAAGGGGTCTTAAGTGGCCACTTTTTTTCTAAAATCAGGAAATACTGGCCTTGGATGAGAAATTGAGCATAGTTACACTCAAAATTTGGAGATGCAACCAAAACAATGTTCATAGTGCTCCGAGACTACTTTCTAAACTACTATTTTGTTTTGAAAATGGCATAGATTAAGGGGTTCAAAAGAGGGAGCCACATAAATTGGTGTTGTTTCTGTCAAAAAAACATAACATAGCATGTTTTGTGGCTCCCTCAAAAGGTCAACTTTTTTTTGGTATTTTTAAAATCGCTTCAGTGCGAAATTAGCTAATAGCATGTAGTTTATGCCCGATTTTTCTAATAATTTTTTGATGAATATTTGATTTTTTACTAAATTTTAAAGTGGACACATCCTAAAAAATAGAATTTTGGCCGTGCTACCCCTATAAATTTTGAAAACTAATTGAAAATTATTTTTTTATTTTTTTCATATTTGTAGAATGGAGTCTAGTTTCTAAACATGTAATTTTTTTGAAATTTGAATGAATAGTTATTTTACAATGAAAAAAAGACCAAACAGTGGTTTTTGCCTAAAAACAGACACACAAACAAAAGAAATTAAAGATGAAAGGCTTAACATTGTTAAAATGTGAAAAAAATCACATCGTCAAATAGCTAAGAGAAAGCTTAACATTACCCATGTGTTCGATTTGTTCAACCTTGAAACACGTGCAAATCTGAGGGTTAGCACAAACGAAATTATGTGAAATTTTGAAGAATATAGAAAAACACGTCTATGACTATTCATAAGGCACTCCAAGCCTTTGGGTTAGAAATCCAAAGCAAATCCCAAGCCCAAGGCTTGGGATTCCCAAAGCAAGAAATAACGCGAGCATGTTATAACGCGCTCGCGTTATGTTTTGCCTTGCATTTTTCTTTCCCGCAAGTCTGTCTTTTGTCATGTTTGACATAACGCGAGCACGTTATAACGCGCTAGCATTATGTCCCACTCAAATTTTTTTACGTTCAAGGCTATTAATCATGAGGGTTAAGGGATAAGGGATTAGCGTTTAAGGTATAGTATCGAGCCCGTTGAGGGTCTAGGAATAGGGATAGCGTTTAAGGTTTAGGGATGAGGGATGACAGATTATGGTTGAGGGTTTAGGGTTTAGGGATAGGGTTGAGGGTCGAAGGATCAAAGTTAAGGGTTGAGGGATTAGGGTTTGACATTGAGGGTTGAGGGTTAAGGTTCAAGGGTCAAGGGTATAGGGATAGGGTTTAGGGTCGAGGGATTAGGGTTAAAGTAGAGTGTGGAGGGTGAAGGATTAGGGATAGGGTTGGAGGGTTTAGGGATAAGGGATTAGGGTTTAAGGTATAGTATCGAGTCTGTTGAGGGTTTAGGAATAGGGATAGCATTTAGGGATTAGGGATGAGGGATTATAGTTGAGGGATGATGGATTAGGGTTGAGGGTTGAGGGATTAGGGTTTAAGGTATAGTGTTGAGGGTTGAGGGTTGAGGGTTTAGGATTAGGGTTTAGGGTTGACGGATTAGCATTTAATGTCGAGGTTAGGGTTAGAGTGTCAAGGGTAGAGGGATTAGGGATAGGGTTTAGGGTTGAAGGTTTAAGGATTGAGGGTTGAGGCTTTAGGGATGAGGGTTTAAGGCTTAAGATATAGTGTCAAGTGTTGAGGGTGTAGGGATAGGGTTTAAGTTTTAAGGGTTAAGGGTTGAGGGACAGGGATTAGGGTTTAAGGTATAGTGTTGAGGGTCGAGGGATCAGAGTTAAGGGTTGAGGGATTAGGGTTTGACGTTGAGGGTTGAGGGTTGAGGTTCGAGGGTCAAGGGTTTACGGATAGGGTTGAGGGTCGAGGAATTAGGGTTAAAGTAGAGTGTGGAGGGTATAAGGATTAGGGATAGGGTTTGAGGGTTTAGGGATAAGGGATTAGGGTTTAAGGTATAGTATCGATTCTGTTGAGGGTGTAGGAATAGGGATAGCATTTAGGGTTTAGGGATGAGGGATTAGAGTTGAGGGATGACGGATTAGGGTTGAGGGTTGAGGGATTAGGGTTTAGGGATAAGGTTTAGGGTTGAGGGCTGAGGGATTAGGGTTTAAAGTATAGTGTTGAGGGTTTAGGGATAGGGTTTAGGGTTGAGGGCTTAGGATTTGACGTTGAGGGTTGAGGGTTTAGGGTTAGGGTTGAGAGATGAGGGATTAGAGTTAAGGGTTGAGGGAATAGGGTTTGACATCGAGGGTTGAGGGTTGAGGTTCGAGGGTCAAGGGTTTAGGGATAGGGTTGAGGTTGAAGGGATTAGGGTTAAAGTAGAGTGTGGAGGGTTTAAGGATTAGGGATAGGGTTTAGGTTTGAGGGATTAGGGTTTAGGGTTGATGAATTAGGGTTTAATGTTGAGAGTTGAGGGTTGAGGGTTGAGGGTTGAGGTTGAGGAATAGGGTTAATGGTCAAGGGATTAGGGTTAAATAAGAGTGTAGAGGGTAGAGGGATTAGGGTTTAAGGTATAGTTTCGAGCCTGTTGAGGGTCTAGGAATAGGGATAGCGTTTAGGGTTTAGGAATGAGGGATTAGAGTTGAGGGATGACAGATGACAGATTAGGGTTTAGGGTTGAGGCATTAGGGTTTAGGGACAAGGTATAGGGTTAGGGTTGAGGGATTAGGGTTTAAGGTATAGTGTTGAGGGTTTAGGGATAGGGTTTAGGGTTGAGGGATTAGAGTGAAGGGTTGAGGGATTAGAATTTGACGTTGAGGGTTTAGGGTTTAGGGTTAGGGTTGAAGGTCGAGGGATCAGAGTTAAGGGTTGAGGGATTAGGGTTTGATGTTGAGGGTTGAGGTTTGAGGGTCAAGGGTTTAGGGACAGGGTTGAGGGTCGAGGAATTAGGGTTAAAGTTGAGTGTGGAGGGTATAAGGATTAGGGATAGGGTTGGAGGGTTTAGGGATAAGGGATTAGAGTTTAAGGTATAGTATCGAGTCTGTTGAGGGTTTAGGAATAGGGATAGAATTTAGGGTTTAGGGATGAGGGATTAGAGTTGAGGGATGATGGATTAGGGTTGAGGGTTGAGGGATTAGGGTTTAGGGATAAGGTTTAGGGTTGAGGGTTGAGGGATTAGGGTTTAAGGTATAGTGTTGAGGGTTGATGGTTTAGGGAGAGGGTTTAGGTTTGAGGGATTAGGGTTTAGGGTTGATGAATTAGGGTTTAATGTTGAGAGTTGAGGGTTGAGGGTTGAGGTTGAGGGATAGGGTTAATGGTCAAGGGATTAGGGTTAAATAAGAGTGTTGAGGGTAGAGGGATTAGGGTTTAAGGTATAGTATCGAGCCTGTTGAGGGTCTAGAAATAGGGATAGCGTTTAGGGTTTAGGAATGAGAGATTAGAGTTGAGGGATGACGGATGACAGATTAGGGTTGAGGGTTGAGGGATTAAGGTTTAGGGACAAGGTTTAGGGTTAGGGTTGAGGGATTAGGGTTTAAGGTATAGTGTTGAGGGTTTAGGGATAGGGTTTAGGGTTGAGGGATTAGAGTGAAGGGTTGAGGGATTAGAATTTGACGTTGAGGGTTTAGGGTTTAGGGTTAGGGTTGAAGGTCGAGGGATCAGAGTTAAGGGTTGAGGGATTAGGGTTTGATGTTGAGGGTTGAGGGTTGAGGTTCGAGGGTCAAGGTTTTAGGGATAGGGTTGAGGGTCGAGGAATTAGGGTTAAAGTAGAGTGTGGAGGGTATAAGGATTAGGGATAGGGTTGGAGGGTTTAGGGATAAGGGATTATAGTTTAAGGTATAGTATCGAGTCTGTTGAGGGTTTAGGAATAGGGATAGCATTTAGGGTTTAGGGATGAGAGATTAGAGTTGAGGGATGATGGATTAGGGTTGAGGGTTGAGGGATTAGGGTTTAGGGATAAGGTTTAGGGTTGAGGGTTGAGGGATTAGGGTTTAAGGTATAGTGTTGAGGGTTGAGGGTTTAGGGTTTAGGATTAGGGTTTAGGGTTGACAGATTAGCATTTAATGTCGAGGTTAGGGTTAGAGTGTCGAGGGTAGAGGGATTAGGGATAGGGTTTAGGGTTGAAGGTTTAAGGATTGAGGGTCGAGGCTTTAGGGATGAGGGTTTAAGGCTTAAGATATAGTGTCAAGTGTTGAGGGTGTAGGGATAGGGTTTAAGTTTTAAGGGTTAAGGGTTGAGGGATAGGGATTAGGGTTTAAGGTATAGTATTGAGTCTGTTGAGGGTGTAGGATTAGGGATAACATTTAGGGATTAGGGATAGGGTTGGAGGGTTTAGGGATAAGGGATTAGGGTTTAAGGTATAGTATCGATTCTGTTGAGGGTGTAGGAATAGGGATAGCATTTAGGGTTTAGGGATGAGGGATTAGAGTTGAGGGATGACGGATTAGGGTTGAGGGTTGAGGGATTAGGGTTTAGGGATAAGGTTTAGGGTTGAGGGCTGAGGGATTAGGGTTTAAGGTATAGTGTTGAGGGTTTAGGGATAGGGTTTAGGGTTGAGGGATTAGAGTAAAGGGTTGAGGAATTAGGATTTGATGTTGAGGGTTGAGGGTTTAGGGTTAGGGTTGAGAGATGAGGGATCAGAGTTAAGGGTTGAGGGATTAGGGTTTGACATCGAGGGTTGAGGGTTGAGGTTCGAGGGTCAAGGGTTTAGGGATAGGGTTGAGGTTGAAGGGATTAGGGTTTAAGGTATAGTGTTGAGGGTTGATGGATCAGAGTTAAGGGTTGAGGGATTAGGTTTGAGGGTTGTAAGGATTAGGGATAGGGTTGGAGGGTTTAGGCATAAGGGATTAGAGTTTAAGGTATAGTATCGAGTCTGTTGAGGGTGTAGGATTAGGGATAGCATTTAGGGTTTAGGGATGAGGGATTAGAGTTGAGGGATGATGGATTAGGGTTGAGGGATTAGGATTTCACGTTGAGGGATGATGGATTAGGGTTGAGGGATTAGGATTTGACGTTGAGGGTTGAGGGTTTAGGGATAGGGTTGAGGGTTGAGGGATTAGGATTTGACATTGAGGGTTGAGGGTCGAGGGATCAGAGTTGAGGGTTTAGGGATTAGGGTTTGACGTTGAGGGTTGAGGGCATTTTCTATCAGGAACTTGATTATGAGGGCTTACCCCTTCATTGTTATGCCTATCATAAGGCAGAGCATCTGGTAAGCCCTTGCAAGAAAAAGATGTGATCAATGCAAAGGATGTGATGAATCTATAGCAAGACAAAACGCGAGAGCATTATAGCGCGAGTGCGTTATAACGCGCTCACATTTTGTATTTCTATTGAAATGGTAAAAAAGTGGTTACCCCCATGATCCAGGCCCACATGCTCTGTTTGCTTACTGATTCTGTGCATGCTCCGACAAAAAAGAAGTGCTTTCATGCTATTGGGAAGTTCACATGCACATTTGACACATTGTACCACCTTTGCATGATCTTTCCACCACCTTTTCTGCTTTGCCAACTTGAGAAGGAGGAAATAACATAGTTTTCACACCAAGTTTGATATATATCTATTCAAGTTTCAATTTTTGTAGTGTTGCAATGTTAATTGTGATTCAATTTTAAGAATTTAACATTGAAAAGGAAGCAATTGGTTAAAAACTCAAATTGTTGAGGAGTTTGATGCAAGAAGATAAAAACACTACATAATTGGGTACTCTCTCCATTCAAATCTTCATTTTTTAGGTATGTCAAGTCTTTACATGCATGTTCTTTACATTTTCCTTATTTCAGATTGAATTACTTTATCATGCTTTATCATACATGTTTAAAATAGACACATTCCCAATCAAGAAAGCAACCTATAATCTCACATGATGCCATGTATATTTTCTACACTTGGGCTCTTTAACAATTATGTGTAATAAACAAACCTTAGTTCATACCATGATGTCAAACTATACAAGAATAAATCCTTACAACATAAAAAAAATACAATCCCACTATTATCATGTATTCATTTCTTAGGAACTAATATTGGTCTCTTTATCATGCTACAGACAAATTCTCCGTCATGCCGAGGAAACGATCAAGAATTAAACCAACACAGGAAGAGATAGAAGCTAAGAATGCAAAGAAAGCAATGGCTATGAGGGAACTTCGTGAGAAGAGGAAATTGGACATGATAAATGAAGACATACCAATTGAAGAGGAACCACAACCATCACAAAGAGATATGGTATTGGCGACACAAAGAGAACGAATGCAAAAACTTCGTGGTACGAGAGATTTGAATACCATAGTTGGAGACACGTCCTTTACCGCAAGTCAACATGTAGGGACACCATCTACCACATCTCAAGTTGAGAGTACATCATCACTCACATGTGATGAAGGATGTATGCCATTGTTCCCACCTCAACCTCAAGGTATGTCATCTATTCCATCTTCGATCGAAGGTATGCCATCTAACCCATCTCATTTAAATATTGATGAAATTCCTAATGTTGAGATGAATTTACCTAACTTGACACCACCTAGAATTTTGCATAGAAAGCCAAAGTATTTGATTAATATTGATGAGAATATTTTGCAGCCAATGGAAGGTAAGATTCCAAAACGCACTTGTAGAAGATATGCTAATAAGATTTGGAGATTGTTCTTTGAAAAGTTAAATGAGACTACAAGATGTCAACTATTCGTTGAAATGATGTGAAGTATAAAGTATAGGTCTATCATGAAGATTCTTGGGTTGAGAACATCAGAGGCTTCAAGTGAAAAATCTATTGTCAAGAATCTAATGAGTGCGTATGAGAGTGTGGGTAACACCTCACGCACAAAAGATAGTAATGCAACATGGCATGTGATTACATCGACTATAGTAAGTAGTCAAACAAGGAAAGCTCATCTCATTAGAAAGACAAGTCAAGAATTGAGAATTAATAGGAAAACTTTATCAAGAGCCGTTGGAAGATGCCAAAGAATTGAGGACACTAATGCCAATGAATTATGGGCGTTCTCGGGGAGACTACCATGAAAAGATAAACCAATTGTTGAAGCATTGAGATCACTAATTGAAGACTTTTGGAAGAATTACACAAGGGTATCTCTGAATCAAAGGGATGTGGTAAGAAGGAGAATCGGTAGTCAGAACCGCGAGCCACATCCAAAGCATTTTTTGGATGAGACTCAAACGTAGTTTTATGGTAAATTTCTAGAGAAGTATCCTCAAATTAAAATTTGTCAAAGATATTTTGAAATGCTAAAACTTTTCTATGTTAAGATAAATCACACACGCACTACTTGTTGTTGTAGATTACATATTGAATTTTCTAACCATTTGATGCTTATAGGTCTATATGTTTAGATATGCATACTAACAATGATTTGTAGGGTTGTGCCATATGTGCCCCACCAACATCTTCAAGAGACTTCATATCAAGAATATTATGTGAAAGAGAGGAAGGTCAAATATTCTACAAGAAATTATGCTTGGATGGCACATGTCATCGTTGCGGTGGCTTGCAACATTTGCCAATATGTGAACATATGGAAATAACACATGCGGTTGGAAACGAACTAGTAGAGTTTGGCAAGTATAAAATAGTGGCATACAATACAAAAGATGGTAAAGAAGCAAAGAGGTGTGAATTAGTTATTGAAAAGATTCTAGTGTATCAGTTTATGCCTATATTTCATGACAGCATAGTGTATGAGTATGCAAGACATGCCCATAGAGCTCGATGGTTGGACTTGCAATTCAAGTTATGCAAGGACACATTTCCGATTGGTAGCATTGTTTCAGTTGTCGACTTTGCAGAGAACTACAGTCTACAGCCACAGCGTGAGGTGCAATCACAATATTACAACTCCACACAGGTTTCTATATTTGTGCACATCGCATTCATTCATGTGAATGATAGTACAGAGGATGATAGAAAGATCATAAGGGAGTATAATTTCTATATTAGTGATGATCGCACACATTCTACAGAGTTCGTGCAAGCTTGCTTTCAGGTGTTCTACAATGATTTGGCTAGAAGGGGCATATCGTTCAGTCAGCATATCATATGGTCGGATAATTTCTATTGGCTGAGTAGGAGGCATAATTTTACAAGTATTCAACATATGTGGAACTTTTGTGAGGCTGGGCATGGAAAGGGGGAGCATGATGGTGCAGGAGCATGTATCAAAAGAGCCATAGCATGAGAAGAGTTAAAGTATAAAGACAATGCAAAGTTGACAGATACAAAATCGATTGTTGAGTGGTGTAATGCTTCCATGGGTCCAGGTAATGAAGGTAAGTCTTTAGTTTGTAGATTTTTTTGGTTGATAGATGATACTAACATTGCACCATATGAGGATTGTTGTACACTGACAGGATCAAATGAGATGCACTCTTTCAGAAGCTCAATTGCAGGTTCATGGAGTATCCATACACGAAAGATGTCATGCTTTTGTTCTTCCTGCACAATTCAAGTCTGGGATGAGTGCGAGTTAAAGGAGTGGGTTGACGAATGGAAATTAAGTTATCTTAGCCCACTTGACACGTATCGACCCCCGACGACACTGGAACTAACACAGATGGAATCGTCAGTTGACTTTGACCACATATCAGATTTAGTTCAACCAGGTAATATAGGGCACGTATATGCATCTAATTTCATCTAGTTCAACCAGGTAATGTCATCTTACTTTGTAGTGTTTTTTTAATGTTGACTAATTTCATCTAATTTGCTACACATATCAATGTAGAGCACGTATATGCAGTTATTGCAGATGAAGATAATGAAGAGGGAACAGATTATTACTTATGTCGTTGTGTTGAGGCCAAAAAGAAATTAGAGGCCCTTGTTACAGATGGAGAAAACATCGAATACCCTACAGGATCAGTGGTTATTACTAGAACATGGCTTAGAAGGTACACACATAAGAGTGTTAATATTTGGCTATTTCAGGACTTTGACATGCATCGGAAGATTCTTCATTACTCGAACCTTGTCGTGGCATCCAATGTTCATTTGATAAAGTATCAGGGTAGACCTTTGAACAAAATATTGTGGAAGGTGCGTGAGTCTGACCATGAAGCAATACTTGACACAATAAAGAGTAGAGCAGACACGGATGGTTCATTGGATTAATTTGTAAGTATTCACATTAATTTTGTAAAATTATGTTACATTGAGTTGTAAGTATGCACATTAATTTGTAAGGTTTGTCTTTTTTTATTTCCTCCTGCATTTTTACACATATGTACACATTTTTACATCATCATGTTATGCATTTTTGGTGTCCTACTCTTGATGTGACCAAACTCATAACTCACCCTATTAGACACCATTTGATGATCTCTCCAACACTCTGGATCCAGGGCACCCAATCATGATGATGACCTATATACCATTCTCCCAAGGTGCTCATAATGAATGAAAAGAAGACCAAGGGCGCCCAAGCTTAATAGACTTATTTCTTTCAATTTTGATGATCCAAACTCTTGCAATATGACATCCACTTTCATGCCTTTAGATCTTCCTTCACATATAGGGCGCCAAATCAAGTTGAAAAATCTACATAAGGGTGCCAAACTCGATGAAAGGAGACATGAAATGCACCTTAGGACTCCATGCTAAGGTTTGAGCCATTAAAGTATCTTGATATTAGGCGCTCATGATGATGAAACTTAGAGCTTTTTCCTTTCTTATGCACTCATCTAAGATGTTTGAATGATAAGGAGTGCCTCGACCTCTATAATGTACATTGGGCACTAAATCAAGGTGATTTTAAGTCACTTTGAGTCATTTGGGGTCAATTTGAGTCTTTGAGTCATGTTGCAAAAAAGTATCAATGTTGTCAAGTTGCACAAAGCAACTTTTGTATTTTTGGTGTCCTGCTCGTGATGTGACCAAACTGACTGTTCCAACGTATCTGGATGGGTACATTTACGCTAGGCATGGTCTTTTTTTCACCCAAACATGTTGAAACAGTCTGAGCTACATTGTACCAATGATATCCCTGAAGAGTCCAAAGTGCAAAAAGGCTGCAATCTTTGACGAGATGTTACTCAAAAACCGTGTCACTTAGAAACATTCCGTCTAAGGCAACACTATCACATAGAGTGCCTCTACAATAACCTCTCTCAGTTTTTATAGCTCTGAGGCATTTACCCGTGGTGAAAGGTTTTCTGCTGCCCCAAAAATCGTCAGAAGGAGGCAGTGTAAAGTTGCAAAGGGGTGTAACTTTTGTCCTGCTCCTGATGCAACCAAACTGACTATTCCAACGCATCTGAATGGGTATATTTACGCTAGGCATGGTCCTATTTTTCCCCCAAACATGTCGAAACAGTTAGAGCTACATTGTACCGACAATATCCCTGAAGAGTCCAAAGTGCAAAAAGGCAGCAATCTTTGACGAGATGTTACTCAAAAACTGTGTCACTTAGAAACATTCCGTCTAAGGAAACGCTATCACATAGAGTGCCTCTACAATAACCTCTCATTTTTTTATAGCTCTGAGGTATTTGCCCGTGGTGAAAGGTTTTCTGCTGCCCCAAAAATCATCAGAAGGAGGCAGTGTAAAGTTGCAAAGGGGTGTAACTTTCATCCTGCTCCTAATGCGACCAAACTGACTATTCCAATGCGTCCGAATGGGTACATTTACGCTAAGCATGGTCCTATTTTTCATCCAAACATGTCAAAACAGTCGGAGCTACATTGTACCAACGATATCCCTGAAGAGTCTAAAGTGCAAAAAGGCAGCAATCTTTGATGAGATGTTACTCAAAAACTGTGTCACTTAGAAACATTCCATCTAAAGCAACGCTATCATGTAGAGTGCCTCTACAATAACCTCTCTTGGTTGTTTATAGCTCTGAGGCATTTTCCCGTGGTGAAAGGTTTTCTGCTGCCCCAAAAATCGTCAGGAGGCAGTGTAAAGTTGCAAAGGGGTGTAACTTTCGTCCTGCTCTTGATGCGACCAAACTGACTATTCCAACACATCTGAATAGGTACATTTACGCTAGGCATGGTCCTATTTTTCACCCAAACATGTCGAAACAGTCAGAGCTACATTGTACCGACGATATCCCTGAAGAGTCCAAAGTGTAAAAAGGTAGCAATCTTTGATGAGATGTTACTCGAAAATCGTGTCACTCAGAAACATTTCATCTAAGGTAACGCGATCACGTAGAGTGTCTCTACAATAACCTCTCTCAATTTTTTATAGCTCTGAGGCATTTGCCCGTGGTGAAAAGTTTTATGTTGCCCCACAAATCGTCAGAAAGAGGCAGTGTAAAGTTACAAAGCGGTGTAACTTTTGTCCTGCTCCTGAGGCAACCAAATTGACTATTCCAACGCATCCGAATGGGTACATTTACGCTAGGCATGGTCCTATTTTTCACCCAAACGTGTCAAAACAGTCGGAGCTACATTGTACTGACGATATCCCTGAAGAGTCCAAAGTGCAAAAAGGCAGCAATCTTTGACGAGATGTTATTCAAAAATCGTGTCACTTAGAAACATTCTATCTAAGGCAATGGGATCACATAGAGTGCCTCTATAATAACCTCTCTCAGTTTTTTATAGCTCTGAGGCATTTGCCCGTGGTGAAAGGTTTTCTGCTGCCCCAAAAATCGTCAGAAGGAGGCAGTGTAAAGTTGCAAAGGGGTGTAACTTTCGTCCTGCTTCTGATGTGACCAAACTGACTATTCCAACGCATCTGAATGGGTACATTTATGCTAGGCATGGTCCTATTTTTCACCCAAATATGTCGAAACAGTCGGAGCTACATTGTACCGACGATATCCCTGAAGAGTCCAAAGTGCAAAAAGGCAGCAATCTTTGACGAGATGTTACTTGAAAACCGTGTCACTTAGAAACATTTTGTCTGAGGCAACGCGATCACGTAGAGTGCCTCTACAATAACCTCTCTCAATTTCTTATAGCTCTGAGGCATTTGCCCGTGGTGAAAGGTTTTCTGCTGCCCCAAAAATCGTCAAAAGGAGGCGGTGTATTAAGTCAGGATGAAAGCCTATTCACTCTAGGCGCCTGTTTTTGACCAAATCATGCATGTGCCTTGAACAAGTGATGCTACAAGTGGTGAACAAAATGGGCACCTTGAAGAATTGAGCCCTCCAAGACATCTTGCAATTGCCTAAAAGTCCAAAACTTACATAAGTGAGTTAAGGCGCCATTTTTCATCTCCAGAGCCTCCTTTGAGCACCTTAACATGGAGTGAATGTTTTAGTCTATGAAAGATTGCACCTAAAGAATATAACAACCCCTTCAGTCACTAGGATGAACTAAGTTAACAAAAGGAACTTCATTGAAGGAGGTGCACTTGTGCATCTAAACAACTCCAGTTTAGCGCTTGAGAAAAAGCATGTTTAGAGACAACCCTCAAATGAACCCTCTAGAACCAATAAGAATCTTCTCTAGATCCATAATTAACTCATGCCCATATCCAAGTGAAAGTCTCCTTGGTTTTCCTGCTAAAACCTCTAAAGGGTAACCATCTCAACAAGTGTCTCTAATCCCAAGAGAACTCTAGCCTCACCCAAGTCTTGAAGTATGTATGAGAACCTACAACCAATCAATCCATGTTAAGCTCCAAATGCAACACCACATTATCATGAAGCTCCCAAGCACATGACCAATGTACTCAATACCAAGAGAACCAACAAGACCACTGTCAAAAATTCAACTACAAAATTAGGTATCCAAACATGACATCATGATCTAACATCTCCTCCTAGAAGATCACATGCACTAATACAGACATCCTAGTCTCAAGAGAACTTGTATCATGCTAATACTCTAATCTAGAATCAAGAGTCCACCAAGACACACTACCAAACACCTCTAAACCAAGGATCAACATCTACAACCACATGAAGATAACCATTACACCCAACCACTATATAAGATCATCCATCACTAGGTGACGAATACACATCACTATCAAAGCAACATCCATCCTCTCATCCCAATGCAACATACCAATGCGCAAATGAGCATAGACAAGGAAAAATAACAAAGTCATCCCGTGGATATAGGCAATATGCATTCAAGTCATCCACTACCTTGTCCGAGGCTCATGCAAAACCCAAAATGATTAGCCTAGTACCATGTGTCATGTCCCCGTTCCCGGCTTGATCATCAAGTGTATAATGGATTAGCCTATTCCTCATTCCCGAAGGCTAATTCCAAATGATGAGGGAATGAATTGGTTTCGGACTAACTCTATCTGTTTGTTTTGCAGGAACAAGGTCAAAACCCTAAAATTTGACTAAGTATGGAAGCTTGGGAGCCTAGGCACCCATTTCACTCCAGTTTTCCTTACTAAGCGCCTAGCACAAGGATCATCCAAATTAAGCACCTAAGAACCTCAAGGTGCCTATACATGTTTCTAAGGATCCTCCAATTGAGTGCCTAGCATAGATGGATGAAGATTGAAAGTTTTCAAGTTAAAGATGTCGTTTGGGTGAACTCACAGCACTAGGTGCATGTGTTGGTTGGAACTCCTTGGATCTGGCACCTAGGATTGAAAGCCTTTGATGAGGAGAGAAGTCTCAAGGCCTGGTCTGGCACCCTCACTTGCCTACCCCACCCTCAGAATGCGCCTAACCTTCATAAGGCATTAACACTCTATTTTGAGCACCTAGCAGGGGGTAATGGATAGATTGAAGGCTTGGGAGCTAAGGAAAGTCACTTAGATGAATAATCAAGATTGAAATGAGAAACTCCTAGCCAAGGCACAAAATTCCTCAATTCTGGCATCCAAAAATCAAATCTAAGTAAGGCGCTCTTTCCATTTGCCAAAGGCTCTATTAGCGCCCTTGGTTGATGATCTCTCTAGACACCTGAAATGGCGCCCAGTGGATCTTTCAACTTGTATCAGGAAGAAGGGAAGCATTCTCAGTGTTGTTTAGATAATCTAAGTTGTAAAGTTAACAAGGAATAGAGCCAGAGGACAAGGCACACTTATTGGTCTCCATCACCTCAGAAATGTGCCTAATGCAGTTGGTGTCAACTTCCCTCTTTCTAGCCTCCAAATGGCGCCTAGAGTCAAAAAAGGATTTCACTGAATAATGTTAATGTTTTGAGCATCAAACTCTACTTGGCACATACCTATGCTCTTGCAACCTCAAATTGGCGCCTAGGGTTCAGTCATCCTCCTAAGGCGTGGTTCTGCTCCTCCATAACCCTATTTTGGCGCCTAAACTTGGAAGTACCTTGAAGACTTGGATTAAGATGGAATTCACCTCCAGAATGTTAGGCGCTTGATAGAAGATAAAGGCGCTAGGGTAAAAGAGCTTCAAAAGTTTGATGTCAAGTGTGAATTGAGATAATAGTTGCTGATACCAGTTGACATTACTCCAAACATGCGCGTAAGAGAGACGCAAGTCCCCAAGACTAATTTTGGAACAAGGCGCTCCATCAGAGGGTAAGATGATAATCCTTGGAAGTCAAGTGTTTCAAAGATTCTTTGAGAAATTGACAAGTTGTAACCTAGGCGCCAAAACCCCTGAGAATCCTCCTATCTGGTGCCTAGTTAGAAGAACACTAATATTGAGCCTAAGTGAATTTGAGTGTCAATATAGAGTCATCAAACCCCACCAGACGTTCATCCATGTCTCTACCACCTCAAGGAAGCGCCCAGCTTAGGATGGCGCCTAGTCTAGTCTCTACTACCTTCAGTTGGTGCCTAACCCTAAGAGTCTTGCAACTATGATGTTCATCCATGCAACAAGCAAGGTGATGCTCCCTTGTGATATTGTGAGGTGTTGACATTCAGTTGACATCATTGAGTTTGATTGAGTTGATCAAGTGTAGACGCCATTGTAAACATCAAGGCTTCAAGGCCTTTCTTTTGTATCTCCATTGAATAAGTTGTAACTTCATGCTATTGAAAGCATTATCCATGTAATAAGACATTGCAAGTTGATTGAGTCAAATAACTAGACAAGTACCCAACTCTAAGGTTGATTCATTCAAGTAGTTATCTTTGATGTATATCTTTGTGTTGTTGAAGTAGTTGATGAATTGATAGCAAGTAAAATTGTTTAAGTAAGGAAAAATTTTCGTAGAACTAGTTGGGTATCTTACACCATGCCTATCCATCAAACATCACAATGCAATCAAAATCCTAACAACATGCCCATGATCCGAGATCAAGTGCAATCATGCAAAGATATTATCAATCACAAGCCTATTAAGAATGAACTAGAGTCTTCTAGTACCATACTTTTCCATCAAACACCATCATGTAATCCATGGCCTATCAAGCCTATCAAAGAAAATGCAAACATCCTATGTAATACAATCGAACTTTAAATATTTGAAGTAGCCATCTACAAATATCCATTCAAAAGTGGATTTATAATGCAAGTATGGACGCCATCAATAAAAAAGATTTGTATTAACCAAATATCCATATAGGCATACATCAATATCTGTCGATATAAGTATAACATATATACAAAATAGCCATATAGGCTTACAAGAATGCCATATAGGCATACAATGTCAACTATGTACAATACAAAATATATGTCCACAAATGCCATATAGGCATACAACAGAGGAACACAATAAAAAGTCATTCCCCTCTGGCTGGTGAAGAGAATAAATCACGAGCAGCCTTTGATCTTCTAGGGGATGGAGACATGCATGTGGGTGGTCTACTACAAACCTGAGGGCTACTCCTCCTATTTAGTTCTTCCTGCACCTTTACCTGTTACAAAAAAAAGTATAGACATTAATACATAGAAATTACATGTTATAAAAAAATGAAACATTTAACAAAATAATCACTTACCGCTAACATATAATCTATCTCCTCGCTTGCCTCAGTAGCAGGAATAGGCCCTGGTTATGTCATGTCCTATAGAAACCATCTAGATAGAAATTAAACTTCAAATCAATAATCTTTTGATTTTTCAAAAATAGACAACTATAACAATGAATGTAAATTGAAATTTACAAATCTGCCTCATACCCCTGTCAATGCCATAGAGCTATGAATTGCAGAGGCCACACCCTGCTCCATTGCCCTATGAACATGGGGAGGTGTATCCGCAGCCTGCATCATCTGGAAATAAAACAACATTATTCAATTACGAAAACTATAATAGTGATGCAAATCATGGCTCCTAACATACACACACGTTCATCTAAACATGGAAGTACACACAATAAAACACACAAATCACATACAAAAATTTAGTAAGTACAATTCATTCATTAAACTATTTATTTTATTACCTCCGTAAAACTTTGAAGTCCACCACCGCTGGCAGGTGTTGCCATGAAATCTACAGTGTTAACCTATTCAACAACCAAAATCAGAAATTAGAATACCATTCATATAACGATGCTATTCACATGTAATATTTATAATTGTTTACTAGTTACATACCTCGACAGTAGATGATCTAGTGAAAAATGTAGGTGGAGAACCACTGAAAATTGCATCGACACTATGACCCTGAAATTTCATTAAAATCATCAATTTAAATTAGTTAATCTTATATTTCAAAAATGAAATTTAATAAATTAAATTCAATAAACTTGCTAATATTTACCTGAGTATCAAGGCCGAAAGTCTCACTCAGGAGGGTATCTGTCATCACCATCTGCTCAGCTGCAGATGTAGCCTGTGCACCTACATCCTGACTGTCCATGGGGTCATAACCACAGGCTAACCCGCAAGCCTGGCAAGTATGTGGTGGGACCCTACTCCTCGCACTATCTCCCAACCCACTCTGTGTTGCAGGATCGACATGCTCTATGATGCTCTGGGTCAAGGCACTAATCGACCTCAGTGTATCGACCTCAACACTCTCCTTCACAATGAAAGGGATAGAAACATGCTCGTGGGCTGGTCTGCTGATTACTCGTCTCACTACCCGCTGTGGGTCAAGACGTGCCCCTGGTCTATCCTGTGCTGAGCCCCCACCTCTACCCTAGAAGTCCCGCATATCAAAATAGTTTGGCACTTTATTGAGGACAAACTCGCAGTAGAGTTTCCTCAAAAAGTATTACGGGACCTCATTATTATTGCATGGAGGATGGTCAAAAACCATCCACCACCTCTGCCCGAAATTGTCCCTTATCGCTTGGTTGTTACACCAATGGATAGGGAACCTCTTGCATGTAATGGGTGGAGGTTGATTTGTTTGTGGGTTTGTGAAAATTGAACACAAGTCTAATTTTGTAATTTGTAATTTTTTGACATCTTGGTATGACAATTTGTCTGCATAGTAATCTCTAAACTCTCTCTTTTTATCGGTCCAACTAGTTATTTGCTTGCTAATTGAATTTACATTTGATAACATAGACTCAAGAGATTCAGCAAGCGTGGACCTATGCAAGGTTGAAGTGGAAGGATCTTTCAACCTTGCAATTATATCTTCAATTTGTTTTTTGTTGTTTTTAATTTGCCCCATTATATTATCTTGTGTTCCAGAGGCATGTCGAGGAATGAATGGAGGAGGTTGTTGTTCTGCAGGTATTTCCTTAGGATTTTGTAGATTTTGAGGAGGAGGTGCATTAACATTTCCTGACAATTAACGAAATATACATCAAAAATCAACAAAAACCTACCTATTTAGAAAGAAATTCAAACAAAAAAACAAAGATAACTCACCCCTTTGGCGTGCTCGACGTCGCGGCGGCATTTTGGCGATGAATCGACAAGCTTTTTGTGTTGATTGGCATTTTGTAGAACGCGAGCACGTTTTTGAGGGTTTGGAAGCTCCGGGCAGAGGAGAAAATTAGAATGAAATGAAATGAAATTGCTTTTTTTTAATTTATAATAGGTTATAACGCGAGCGCGTTATAACGCGCTCGCGTTATGGCTCGGTAATGATGAGCCTGAGGCTTGTCATTACCAAGCCATAATGCGAGCGCGTTATAATGCGCTTGCGTTATGACTTAAATTTTTTTGGCCACTTTTTGGCCCCCCATCTTCTTGCACTTACCCCTGGTGAACATATCTCACTCAAATCTTCATACCAAAGACTCAAACTTGGAACATAGCATCTTCAGACATGTATCTTAATAACTTGCAATTTGTAGACAAGGATATTCATTCTACAAGAAATGCGGAGCAATATACTGGACTGTTCTATTGTACCAGGAATTCTTATTATCTTCAACACTTAACTCATTACAAGAAAGCATCAAAACAAGAGTACAGTTGACACCAATGACAACATAGATATGTTGACATCAATGACAACACCCGTTAGGCACATACTTTCAACATATTTAGTATTAGAGCCTCGCCAACTTTGCCTTCATTTCTAATATTTAGTATTAGAGCCTGGCCAACTTTGCTTCTTAGGTGGAAGAGTAAAGGTTTTTTGTGCTACAGTGCGAGTTCTAGTTTTGTAGATTTGTGTGTATGGAAGTCATGGTTGCATCTACATCTCATATATATATTGATAAATTCAATGGAATAAACTATGAGTTGTGGAAGCTAAAAATGGAGGATCTCCTTGAAGAGAGAGATCAATGGTTGGCTACAACAAAAGACAAGAAACCTGACAAAATTGACCAAGATGAGTGGGATAAGATGGATAAAAAAGTACATGGGGAACAATCAAACTTTGTCTTGCGGACTCTATCCTGTTGAATGTCTCAAAAGAAAATTTGCATATTATTTGTGGAAATAGTTGGGTGAGATCTACCAAGCCAAGAGTTTGGTAACAAACTTTATTTGAAAAGAAAATTGTTTTCTATCAAAATGAAGGAAGATGATTCAATTGTTGAGTATTTAAATACTTTTAATTTGATTTTGAGTCAATTAGCCTCTGTTGATGTTCAGATTGAGGAAGAAGATAAATGTATTATGCTTCTTTGTTCTTTTCCCGAGTCAAGGGAGAATTTCATTCTTTCTTATAGTACTAATCTTAAAGCTCCAAATTTAGATGATCATTTTGCAACATTGTTGTCATACGCAGTGAGAAGAAAGTTATGAATAGCTCAACAAATGCTCCTAATCTTAGGGGAAGATCCAAGGAAAGATGTGGAACTAAAGGAGAACAAAAGGGGCCTAAAGACAAGTCTAAGGGAAGATCTAAAGCTCCTGATAAAAATAATAGAGTTAAGTGTTGGAATTGTAGAAAGAGGGACATATTAAGAAGGAATGTAGAAATAAAAATAAATAGTGGGATTCCTATACAGAAAAGTCCCCAAAAAATGGTGATGAAGTATTACTTTCTGCATGTAATATTGTTTCTAACGAACATTGGTTGGTGGAATCATGATTCTCTTATCACATGACACCTCATATGGAGTGGTCTTCGACATATGAAGAATATGATGGAGGTGAATTCTACCTTGAGAACATCAATTCATATCCAATAGTTGGACAGGGAAAGGTATAGTTGTGATTTAGTGATGGGAGGATTAAAACCTTCCCTGGTGTTTTATATATTTTTGGATTGGCTAGAGGTCTTATTTTTATATAAAATTGAATAATTTGGGAATGCATGTAACGTTTAATAAGCATGGTTATAGATTAGTGAGAGGGAGCTTGGTGGTAGCAAGAGGGACAAGAATGGGTACTTGTTTTAGACTAGATGCCACTACTTTATGTGAATCCACAAATGTGATAGAAAATATGAAAATACATGTATCTTGTGGCACTACAGATTGGGCCATGTTGGAAAGATTAAGGGGGATCATAGGCCGAAGTTGTGAGCCCCGGTGTCCTTGTTGCATTTATACCTCGATTATGACATTGAGAGAAGGATTTAAGTATTTATGGTAAGGAATATCATAATGCATAGACTTAATATACTAGGCAATTCATCATACAGATTTTAAACATTCAATTGAGTCATTCAAACCTTATATCTTCCTTTATATATAATCATCATGTATTACAATAGCAAGTATATGATCTTTGCTTTTCTCATATATTCTACTTTATATGTCTTTCTTCTACTTCTATTCTATTGTTATTATATATCTAGAATTACATTGGGGATGTGACCCTTACAAAACATTTGTCATGCCCACCCATATAAACACATACAAGTGGGCACACACATACGAAACTACATAATTTTTCCTTAGATTAATGTTGAATTAGTTGAAGATAAACTAATTTTTTTTACAATAAGAAACATTTACTTATAGTTTCTCATATATTTATTTGTGTGTCAACCTAGGAATAATGTTCAAGATTGAGCTTTCCCAAAATTCTAATTTTAAAAGAAACGAACTAAATCTTACAACTAAAAATTAACAAGAAGAATAATTCATTTCTAATCAAATGAATACACTAACAATTAAAATTCAATTTAACCTTAATGTTTTAAGATATAGTACTCTACTTAAAGTTTTCCCACTAACTTAATAGAAACCATTTAAAGAGATTAACTGAAATTATGAGACTAAATAAATATTTGCAAGACATTAATAAAGTCTAAAAAAAATATCTATAGTACAATAATTATACATTCAAATATTTAGATATATACAAAGTATAAAATTATAAATATAACAACAATGATTAATGCACGAATGGATTTGATTCATAAATAATAGCAAGTCTATCGATAAGCTAGTGAGCTAAAATATAGTCTTGACAACTACTTAATTTGCATATTTATTTCGTAATTTCCATATAGAACCAAATCAAGTTTTAAAACATTTATTTATTAACTTTATGGTTTAAACATTTATTTAAATAATTACCTAGTTTTATTGATTACTAATCCAATTTAACTTATTCTTTAGGAAAGTCAATCATTAAAGAATATTTCGATTAAATAAATTTTAAAATATTAATAGAGCATTTCAAATCTATAACAATCTAAATTAATTATCAATTAACTATTAAAATTTCTAAGTTAATGAAAAAGCATAAATAAATAATAAATATTTAGTTAATCAACAAACCAAAATTTATCAATTTTATCTAATTACAAAAATAATAAAGAAAGGAAGGTTAAATTAATTTAAATACTAATAATAACCAAACTTTGGTCATAAAAGAAATAAAACATTTTTTTCTTTTTTTTTAATATATTATTTTAATCCTTTTTGTTTTAAAGATAATTACACAAGAAGCTACATTAGTAAATCTTAAATAATTAACCGGAACTATGAACCAGTGAGGCCACATGGGGGTCCTCATCCCCAAGCATGAACACTTAGAAATTTGAACACATCCACATTAGAAGTCAAGAGTCACAACTTAGAATTCCAGTAACTATGGAAAACCAATAGTCACTTAGATGTCCCTATGGGGATTTGAACTTGGGTCTCCTCAATAAGGACCCAATGTTTCAACCAATTAAACTCAGCCCCTTGGACTTTTCTAATAAAGAGAATATTTATTTGAAAATATAAGTAACTATTTTAATAAAACTTTCTCAATAAAAACATCTACAATTTGAAATCTAAAATTAGTTAAAGCAGTTAAAGAAAATAAAACTACATAATTATTTTCAAATCAATATTCTTTACTTTTCATTTATTTACTCAAACTTGTCTACCAATACTACAGAAATAAAATAGTCAACTAGTAAAGTTATATTTAAAAAATATATCTTTAGTATGTCGATAGATATCTTCTCGAGGTTTTGTCAGTGTTTTCTATGTTTTCCATAGCTTTTGTGATTTCTCCACCTTTTTTCCTTCAACCATTTCCAATTTATTTTTTGGTTTTTATTTTTATTTTCTATGGTTTTTTTTTTTTTTGTCTTTGCATGGTTTTTGTGATTTTTTCCACTTTTTTCCTTCAACCTTTTTTATTTTTTGCAATTTTTTTTTTGGTTCCATAATTTTTTATTTTCTCCACCTTTTTTTCCTTCAACCATTCCAATTTCTTTTTTGGTTTTTATTTTTTATGTATTCCAATTTCTTTTTTGGTTTTTATTTTTTATTTTTTTTGCTATATATTTACACAAAAAATGAGTGCTCTCATCTCCACCCCGCTTTGATTGTATTATGCCTCTCAACATAATAATTACGTAATAAAAATTTGAATCGTTAATTTTACATGGATGCAACTATCTATCAATTGGATAAGTTAATCAGTTACCTTGCACACTATGAACACGTAATTTATTAGAAGCATAGTTCAAATATTAAATTACTTGCATATTAATTCTTAAGTTCAATTTGGAAAATTAATTTATAAATTATCCTATTAAATAATTTTATGGTTTAATTACTTATTTAATTAATTAACCCGTTTGGTTGACTATTAACTCAACTTAGTAATACAAATAGATAACTTAAAAATAATAATAAGCATTGGATAACCATTTAGTTATTTACTTTACAAAAATCAATTAGCAATTTAAATCTCTATGCTCGAGATAAACATGATTAAATATATCTAATTATTCATCCATATTAGCAAACAAAATAATAAAGCAAGCATAAACAAATAAATTTAATTAAAGAAACTAAGTAATTTATTTGTTAAAGAAATAAAGCAAGATCTATATAAATATAAATATATTTTTTATTCAATCGTTTTTTTTTTTTTAATTCCTTAACAAAACATACTTTTTCTATTTCTACCATATTGATTTTATGAGTCTTCCATTGTAAAAGCTATAACTTTCTTAAAACATAATATTTTTCTAGATTTTAAAATGTGTTAGAAAGGTAAATATAAATCTACAAATCTCATCAATATTTTATCAATAATTCTCTTTAATATAATTTTCTAAAAGTTATATTAAATCACATAGACAATAATAATCATCAAAACAATAAAATAGATAAACAGTCGATGATTCATACATATCTCATACTTGAGAATCTAGGTATGGCTGAATTCCTGTGAGGATTTAGACAACTACGCTGCACATCTTCAATAAAAATATCGAATAAACCCAGTTTATAACATGAAAGTTATTTAAGATGCAACAAATTGATTGTTCTCAAAAAGCACAGTCACAAATTATTTTACATCTTGACATTGAGGATCTGGGTATTGCTGAATTTTTTACATGATTTAGTAAACTTAATTTTTCACTTGTCCAAAAATTTTCGTAAGAACCTAATTTCTAAAACTAATTTTATTGAGGACGGAACAGACTAGTCTTTTTTTAGTTAAAAAATTATAAAATCTAATTGTTTTGCTTCAGATTCCTCTATTTTTTTTTTTAAACAAAATACATAATGATTCACAAGGAAGAGTTTAAAACTCTTGACATATAGTAATTTTAAACAACACAAGCAACTTCAACCTTTGTATAAAAATCTTGCACATGTCAAACAAACATGGATGGCTAGGCATGCTCTCCTCCCTATCATAGGATTGGATAACCAATCCACCCTAAGCTAGGGAGATCTTCCAAAGAACCAGGTGTTTACATGCAACAACATAAAATGCACTCAAACAAGATTTCTATTTTAAACACACATGCAAATCCCCATAGGTTGTCTCACAAACTCAGAATCCATTCTGGATCCCACAAAGGGGAAGAGAGGGGATAATCCTCCCTCTCAGGGAATAAAATCCTCCATGAAACTTTCAATAACAAATAATCTCAAAACCTCCATTCACATAAAAACACTTATACCTCCCAATGTCAGGATACCACCACAAAACCACAACAATTTCCATCACCAAACTCCACAAATTTACCACATATCACATCAAAATTTCCCCAAGATAGGCTCCACACCTCTCCCAACCCCAAAACTTGAGAGGTTCACCCCTTAGGGGAGATCTACTCCTTATACAACCTGATTCCCACAAAAAAATACAAAATAAAAAGAAATCATAAATCCAACATGCAACAAATTCATGCACTCACAACATTATTACATTATACATAAAATTCAAATGATTAAAACCTACCTCAACTCCCCAAGTTAGGAAGAGCTTAGATACTGATACAAAACCCCCTGAAAATCCACACTAAGATTCTCTCAAATTTCTTCCACCCAATCTTCCCAATCTTTCCACTTCTTCAAAAATATTATCTTTACTTTGACACTTTTCCAAAAACCTTCCCAATTTTTCCTTCAATATTTCTTCACCAAAATCTTAAACAAGTCTTTCTTCCAAAATTCCAAGAATGCCATCCCAAAACCCAAAATTCCAGAGAAGATGTCCCCAAAAAGAATTTAGAAAAAACCCCTTATTCTCAAAATACTAATCAATAAATAATAATTTCCAAAATGCCCTCTTTTTTTTCCAAAAAGAATTCTATTAAAATAAAATAAAGCAATTAAAACAAAAATAAAGTTTTGATAAAATTCATTAAAACAAATTAAATATTTAAAATAAATAATAATTAAGGTACAGATATTCCATAAATAAATTAAAACAAAAGAATAATCTTTAAAATAAATCAATTATCCTCCAAGAAAATTATCCATGTGTATCCAAAATTAATAATAATAAATTAATTTACCAAAGATATTAAAATTATATAAAATAATAAATAAAATTGACTCAACACTTTTAGAACACACACACACACAAGCCAACATTCTTCAATGCAGAACGTGATTAGAATAACGGGTTTGATACATAAAGATGTTCTTGGAAAGATCTCAGAAATTGATTGCCTTGGCCACCCATTGCAAAACTCAAATTTTGAATATCAGAATGTCTTGGTAATATAGCCGAAGCAACATTAAAATAAAAAAAATTAAAATATTAACTAATCATTTTTCATCACATATCAAGTTGATTTAAACAACATTGATTTTCACATTTCAATATGAATATTTAAATTAAATCATCCACTCAATAATATAATTATTCTAGCATTCAATTTTCCAAGTCAACAAACTTCTAGTAATCACAAACACGAATTAACACATATAAACTGTCCAATCTGCATATAATATAATTTCCTACTCTAAGCATCAAAATAATAAAATAAAATAGTTGTCAACGTCTAAAGTCATAAGTGCATACTAAGTATCTATCTATTGTGAAAAGGGTGGACCTTACATCCTTCCCCCCTAAGAAATAGGTTTCGTCCTAGAAGCCCTAAAGGAGAAAGAATGAGAAACTTACAGAATTGACAAGGCATGAAGAGGGTGCATAATTAAGAATCAAGAAGTAATGGAATGATGATACTAGACTAGTTTATTACAAGGCTTAGGTCTACAAGAATTCTCATGCCACCTCCTTCCATCTCCCCATACAACCAACTAGGGTACCCCTTAGAAAAGTAAACTTTTAATACATGAAAACTTTACACTTACCAATAGTATCAATAATACAACAGCCTCAAAAATCAATAAACATAATTTTTGAAAAGGTAAAATATATTAACAAAAATCTAAAATGAAATCTCATAAAAATAATAACATAACAAGGGTGATCACTATTGGAAGTTTTGTTTGTCATTGAGGAGATTATTGGAAGCATGGCATATGGTGTTACTATGGTATTGTCATTGATGTAAACCCATTTAGTGATGTCAACCCATTGTACAGATGCTGAAGTGTTGGTCTAGAGAAGACCAAATGTTTTGGATAATTGGGTAAGTCTTGGTATACATATTCAGTGTTCATGGAAATAGTTTTGTGGTCCGCATTGCTCTGCTATGCAGAATTTTGTCATATGATTCTGTGGTATTCATGGTGCATGTTAAAGATGTCTATAGTCAAATTTTCATGGTTGTATGTCTTCTGTAGTTGAAGATATTTATTGACAAAGAATCAACTAAGTTGTGACAATTTTATAGTGGCAGAGTGCATGATTGGAATGCTCTGCATTCCACCACAGATGACAATTTTGCTATGTGGTTTTGTGGAAGTGTTTACAGATGTCAGAATTATGTGAAATCAAAGTGGCAAGCATTTTGATGGTCCGCATGTCAAGTTGTGGATGAACAGTTGGTTCATTCTTCACCAGTTTTGCTATCCGATGCCAACCTAAGTGTTCTAGAGTTGTGCAGAGTTGAGTTATGATATGAGTAGATTCATGGGAATAATTATAGGTCATGCTAACCTATTTTGATGTGCTACACATTTTAGTTCCCTCCGTGAGGTGTGTATGTTAGAGTTTTGTGCCGATAGGTTATAGTGTTGCATGTTTCATCTAATTAAGCCGAACTAATTGATGTTGTAAGTGTTTGCAAATGTTGTGCATATAAATGTAAGTTCATTCTAGTGTTGAAAAGTAGTTTTTTGAAGTGTGGTGAATGTATTGATGTGAATATGATAGAGTAGAGTGCGAAGAGTATGATAGTAGTGAAGGATGAAGTGTGTTATGTCAATTTACAAAGCTTAACTAGAACTGTCTTCAACATGTTGTAGATGCACTATAATTAGTTCAATCCCTGGCAGTGAGCCATTTCTTCTATTCTCTTGGATAGTGAGCCATTTCTTCTATTCTCTTAGATAGTGAGTCCTCTGGATAGTGAGTCCACCTGGGAGTGAGCCATTCTATAATATCTTATAACTGGTTATATTATATTGTGAGCTAATCCTCACCGTGGGTTTTCCCTTTTTGGGGTTTCCATGTAAATCTAGCATTCTTGTGTTATGTGATGCGATGCATGATTTTATTGTCTCTTTCCATTACTACAAATTGAATAAGATGTTTTGGATGGATGTTTAAGTTAATGAATTTCAAGGAATACTGATTCACCCCCTCTTAGTATTCTGAGTGTTTAACAATTGGTATCAGAGCTTGGTTCCTTCAATTGGCTTGATCACTGAGGTAGATCTTGGAGGTTGAACACATGGAAATAAGAAAGTTTCCTATCCCTCTGGAATAAAATCTTATCGTAGGGTTTACTGAAGAAGATTGTATACTTGACATGAATGGAGAGCTCAAATCAACCCTTGATGATCTAGATAAAATTGAATGTGAGAACAAAGATCTAAAAGAAAATATTAAGGAAGCAAATGAATGCATCAAGAAGTTGAGGGAGAAAAACAAGAAGTCTAGAGAAAGATTCAAGGAGGTAAATGAGCAGCTTAAGCAATCAAATGAGATAATCACCAGCCTAAAAGTGCAAGTTGAAGAAAGAAAAAGGATTGAAGAATGCCTGAATACCAAACTGAAAGACAAATCTAAAGAATTCTCAAAGCTTGAACAATAAATTGTGACCTTAAGGATAGATCTGGAGAAAGAAAAGAATCAAGAAGACAAATTCAAGAAGAGCTTCTTATTTCTTGATGAAATGATTGCAAGTCAAAAGGCTTCTAAGGATAAATAAGGATTAGGGTTTGAAAGAGGCAAAAGTTGAAAGGCAAATCAGACTCCAAACAATACTGAAAAGAGGTACAATGAACAAAGGAAAAAGAGCAATATCAGATAAGTCTGAAACCAGAAGAAAGACTTCAAGAGACCACCTATCAGACAACTGGTTGCACAAAGGTACTCATATTTTAATGGTTACTGTTATTCTTGCAATTAATTGGGACATAGAGCTATGGAGTGTAGAAACAAAATGAATTAGAATGCTCAATCATTTTCCAAGCAGTGCTTTACATTTAATAGATTTGGTCATAAGTCTAGTGAATGTAGAAGTCAGATGATGAATGGTTATAATAATGGTATGATGTTTCAATCTTTCAGTAGCTACTATTATGCATGCAATGGATTTGGACATAAAATTTTAAAATGTAGATCTAGAATGGCAAGAAGTAAGTTTGTTTAGCAAAAAGGTGTCATGTGCCACAATTGCAACAAATCAGAACACATTACTAAGTTTTGCAGAAGTAAGAATGTGAAACCCACTATTTCACTGAAGAAGGTTAATCCAGTGAAGAAGGTTGATCTAATAGAGATGAAGAAGGAAATGAACAAGATCTATAAGAAGAAATAAGAGAGTAAAGTGAAGAGCGAGTCTATGCCAACTCCTAGTACAGATGTTTCCTCTAGAAACTAGATCAAGAGCCTTGTCTCAGGGGGAGTTTTAATAGAAAATACTTAAGCCCCTGCCAAAAATGTGGTGCTGATATCTTTAGCACATTGATGCAGATGATGGATTATATGCTTAATCTATTGGTGAAATATCTAGGTGCGGAGATTTGCAGAGTGTTTGAAGGTGACTGTATCAACACAATTAGGGTTTGCCAACTTTTTACTTAACTTCAATCAATGCAATTAATACGTATTAGGTCATTGGAAAAAGGGTTTATATGTCATTTTGCATATGATAAACTCATTTGTGATCATGTAATTGAAGTGGAAAGCAAAGAAGAAGAGAGGTGAAGTAATTTCAATGTTGTACGAAACCCTACCGACTGAGAATCGAAGGTATTTATTAGTATTTTACAAAACCTTGGCTCTACTCAAGATGTTTACTCCTCAAGTTGTTAATGTGCTCGAGTGACCAAGACCTAGATTCAAAGAACACTCTTATAAATCCATGGAGATGGACCCTAAAGGTGTGTTTTCAATGATTCCACATGGAGTAATGTACACAGAGGATGTAAGGAGTTACATTCACACAAAAATAGATGAGTATAATTATGCGAAGCTAGGAGAATTGTGGGTAGATGTGTTAACCAGTGATGACTTTGAACTGAAACTAGAGTATGAGAGTTTAATGGAGAAGAAATTGGATGTATGGAATAGATTTCCCAATTTTTGCTATGAGGATGAGTGGGTAAAATATGTATTGAGCAGAATCCATGACAAATTCTTGTGGCTAGACATGCCGCACATGATCAACAAGGAGGCAATTAGGGTAGTCATAGGTTTGTGTTCTACTGGACCAGTTTCAGTAGTAAAGGCTGTGAAGAACGATGTTGTAATGGAGCTCACTGGAGAAAAAATTGACAAATATGCCCTAACCATAAATGATATTGAAGATTTGACAATAAGATATGCATCCATGATAATAGGCTACAAGATCTTCTTCACAAACAGAGAGAACTTAGTTTCTGCCACTATAATACACACATCATACTAGATGGTAAAAGAAGGTGAAAACATATATTTATGTGAACTCCTAAGATAGAAATTGGTGGAGAATTTGTAGAAGACCAATGAATCAAGGTACCCCTTATGGTATGGTACCCTAATCATTTGCTTATTGCTCTACTTTCTTAGAGAGTTGCCTGCAATAAAGAACATAGTGTGGTTGGATAATATGCATGTAGCAATGCAAATAAGGGATCATTTAAGAAGATTTTAGGATGATGAGTCTAAGGATCAAGATTTGTGGGGATTTTTCAAAACATTCCAATCCCAAATACAAGCAAGAGAGAGAATTCCAAGAAGTGTTGCTGATAAATATAAGAATGATGTAACTTTCATGGTTAGCAGAGATTACTGCTATATGGAGGTAGTAGAACCAAGGACAGTTTGGATTCTAGAACTAGGATATGAGGTAATAGTAGATGAGGCTATTGTTCTTGCAGATCTTATGCTAAGAAAGTCTAGAGATAGATAAGAGGATAGGTTTGGAACCTATGAGGAGAAGTCTAGTGAGGTGCACATGAAACACAAAGAGAAGGAGATTGAAGAAAATGTGAATTTAAAGATGAAGACACTGTTGGAGGAGATTGTTGGTGCCCTAGAGAGTCCTACAGAAAAATCCAAAGGCATATTTGCTCCTCCAAAAGGTACTCCAAGTACAAGAAGGTCAGTCAGTATCTCTACTCCCTCTCTGACTATTCCTAAGTCCTCCAAAACTATGCTTGCTATTGGGACTAAGAAGAAAGCTACATCTAGTGCCCTTGTGCAATCACAAAATGCTCCTAAGAGAAGAAAGAAAGAAAAAGCTATAAGAGAACAATATGTTAGCCATAATGATGAAGAAGAGGAAGAGGAAGGACCTCAGTTAGTCTGGAAGAAGAAGTCCAGTGTCCCTTCGATAGAAACCAATGCAGAACAAGGTCTGGTAAATGCAGAAACTGAAGAAGAAGAAGAAGAAGAAGAAGAAGAAAATGAAAATGAAAATTTTGTTAAAGGCAAGGGAAAGAAGAAATAAAAGGCCCCTCCGGCAAGGGAGCATAGTCCCTTGAAATTGGAAACATTGTTTAATGGTATTTCAGAATTTACCCTTTTGAAAGAGATAACTAAAATCTATCCAGAATCAGATGATATAGATAAGGCAACTATGAGGCTATAGTCAAATATGTGAATGTAATGGAAAATACAGAACTTGCTAAAGAATTGAGTGTCTTCGAATAGTGGAAATTAAATGTAGCATGATACATTTGTCTCGGAAAGTAATGAACTTGTTAATGAGCAACATGAGCATAAGCCTACGGATGAGAATGTCCAAGAAGATGTGATGACAGAGAATATCCCTCCGGATGTGGAGAATGTTGGTGAGGAATAGAAGGAAGAGAAATAGGACATCCTGGAGAATTTTGAGACACAAGGAGAACAAAACGTGCCTCCTCCAGACGATGAAAGGACATTCATCCTTGAAAGAATAGAACTTGCCTCCTCTGAATGATGAAGAGGCTGTAGTCAAATGTATGGTGACATTCAATACTAGCCTAAGAGATTAAGGATCAATTGCCTAATGATTTGAAGAATGTCTTGAGTGCTAGGATGATGAAAGGACATTCATCCTTGAAAGAACAGAACTTGCCTCCTCTGGATGATGAAGAGGCTATAGTCAAATATATGGTGACATTTAGTACTAGCCTAAGAGAGATTAAGGATCAATTGCCTGATGATTTGAAGAATGTCTTGAGTGCTAGGAGACAAGATGTAGTGCCCCTCACCTTGTCGTCTGTCTGATTGATAGTTGCTTATCAGATTTTGACATTTTGACAGTATCTTAGATTGTCTGATGATGGATCCTTTGTTGTTTTGTTAATTCATTATGGAACTAATCATATGATAATAGTTGTGGATATTGGATTCTATTATTTCATGCTTTACAATTGATAAATTAACTAGATGTTTCAAATGTTTTGATATTAATTGCTATATTTGATGGTGAGATAATTGATTGTTTTATGTTGTTGATAAGTAACCAGAAATCTTGTAGTGATTTGTTTATACAGGAACGTGAATGGAACAGTGTCATATTACTCGCTCTCGAGTACCCTACCCCACTGTGATTTCCATTCACTATATGACTGCATGTAGATATATATCTTTTTATGTTTAACCGTGTACTTGCTACAGGATGCAGGTACTAGGCACCGACTCCACCTGATTTACCAGGTTTGAGCATGCCTTCACCAATGGAATAGTTGTTTGGAGTTACATAAGGTCCCATGCCCTAACCCATCATCTGCGATGAGGATGAGCATCGCATCTAGTTACCCTGCTAGTTGAGGTTGGTTGGGATGTGAGTTCACATTGTGTTTCCAATTAATGGTTAGTTGGTGTTGTTAAGGTTTAGTCGTGTGATTAAATGATTAGGTTGGCATTTTATTTGATTTGGCTTGATGCCTTGGTTAATTTAGGTGTTAGAAAACAATATTATATATATATATATATATATAAATAAATTATAGTTGTAAAAATTAATATATATTTATAATGTTAATTTAATAATAATAATAATAATGTGTAAATAATTTAACCGTTGCTTTGAATTAATTAAGTCAAATTATTCTGTCATGGACTTAATAAATTTGATGTTAGTTCCGATACGTGAAAGTTAGTTTTCCCGTAAATTGGTTACCAAAATATTCTTTTTTTAAGGGGGATTTTTGCCTGGAGAGGGGGGTTTAAAAAAATGGAGAGAAAGGAAAAGTTGGAACGGGTGGTAAATCAATCCGGGTATGTTATTCGATTTTTGTAGAATAATTTTAAAAAGTTAGTATGTTTTTAATAGTTTAAATGATTCAATGTCAGGATTTAAAGGTTCTTAGATCATCCTTGCGAATCCATTTTGTGCATATTATGCAATTATTGCTTTCCATGTTTCTTGTGAGGCATTATGTCAAATAATTCACAGACTTTTACTATGTTTCCTTTGCCAATGTTTCACACTGGAAATTTTCCTTCTCATGTACCTTTAACTCTATCGAAGACATTACTTTCTAATCATTCTAAGAATAGAGACCAATATTTATAATTAGGGATGTGTTAGATTTTAAATCAAAACTCATATGAATATATTTATCTTCTTCTGTTAAGGCCGTTAACTCATCTTCATTCATTACAAATGAGCATTTTCTTCTCTGCATAAGTAAATGATTCACACACTATGGCTCAAGTTGTTTCACACCGTAAACAAAAGATTCACACCCAAAAACTTTCTAAATTCATTAATTGTTCTATCAGCAAAACCTGCCCGAAGGTGGAAAAAGTGACCAGCACAGGGCCTCTCAAAATTCAACGCTAGACAACATGTCTGTTTCTATACAAATCCAAACGGAAGAAAATTCTGAGACAATTGGAATGACCAGCCACGTTGAAAATGAAAACTTGACTCGCCGAGAGAAAGAAATTATGACTAGTCTAATACGCAGACAATTCACTATCACGTACAGACCAGACCATGTACTCATGCATCTGAAATAGAAAAAGAAAAAAAACGTGAAATACATCTTGAATTCAAGCATCCTCACATTTTCGACCTTTGCATACAAATTTAATTCGAACAAAAATTCAATTCTTTTGAGAATCCTAATCAAACAACAATTAGATTTACTTTTACTTGTACAAAAATCGCACAGGCACAATTGAAAATCATATATTGAACAGTACCAGTGGTGCAATAAGCTGGGAAAGTATTTTGACACGTGAATTGAATCGAACTCTTGGCGATTGGTGATATGTTAAAGATAGATTAAAGGATATATATATATATATATATATATATATATCCTCAGGGTTATAAACATTAACATTACCGAGTGTTCATCTATCTTCCCACTGTGTTTAGCGTTTGAATATCTTTCAGATTTCGAGAAATTTATAAATGGCCATTCCCGTGATTGACGTAAAGAACATTGATGGATGTCCATTTCTAATCCAAGGCTCCCTTCTTGGCGTCACTATAGGTTGAGGAATCCGGCTTTACACTTGTAGTTTTATTGTTGCAAGCTTCTAAAGTCTTTTCAACAAATCTATAGTTGATAAGTAAATTTTAGGGTTTAGGTAATATTAGGGCTTTAACTTTCATTTTTATTTATGCCATTGTGATATGCAACAATTAACCTCTCTCAGCTTAAATATTAAATCGTTCAATGGCCAAACAACCAATAACAATTTTACACCTCATTCACAACAAAAGTAGTATATAATTATCCTATTTAAACCTAAGATTAGTGTGCATAACAGTTAGACAAAGGTATTGTATTTTCATGCCAGGAAATACCACCTTCATTGTCTCTTAGTCCTTCATAAATACAATGATAAATTTTAAAGTTGAACTTTCATGTAAACATGTTATCTCGTTAATAGGATTATATGACAGTTTAAATTGCAATAGTAGGAAAAATTATAGTTATTGCTATATATCCTTATATTATTGTGAATCATCCAATTAAATGAGTGTCTATTTAGGGTATTAAGAGTGATCATTGTATATTATTTAACTTTCTTCCCATGAAATCTCGTGGCTTTATCATATCAATTAATGTTAGACCATGGATGGAAGGAAAACAACTTAAATCTTTTACAAAAAAAAAAAAAATGATGTTTACAAGTTGTCATAGGTATCCTATACTACACACAAGTAAATATACATGCATAAACATCATGTAGTCAAACTTTAATTAAAATTAAACATGAACTGATTATTATAGTTTAGTTATGTAAATTATTTAGATTAGAATACTGGAATATATCAGATTGGAGCATCGAACTACAAATAAAAGTATGCTGATAAAATAGATTGTTTTGTATTAATACAAATTAAATGACAATCAATATGATTAAAGAATTGTTGTAAATTGAGATGGTGGTTAAATAGAATTGATATATCGGTATAAAGAAGGGTATACACCTTGTAATGAGAGGGAGTTTTTAGTATTGGCTCTAGAGTATTGGTTGAATCCCATAATTTAAGTAAACTTGTAGCGTATTGGCACATTGGTTGTAATGGGTCGAATTGTAAGTAGTCCAATTTTGATTCCAAAGGCTTAGGATGTCATGTTTTAATTACATGTAGCATATGGAAACATGTTAAGAATTACGATGTTTTAATGGGCATGTTGTTTTAGTTAAGTATGAGACATATTATATCATGAAAGAAGAATAGTCAAAGTTGGGAATGCATTTTGTGGTGGTACTATTCTCTGGATGAGGTACATTATTATTTGTAAATGTATTGTGTCCGTTTAGTTGTAATTGTCTTATGGGGAGACTTGAAATTTGTAAAAGAGTAATGAATCGTAAGGCTACAGGCATTGGTTTATGAATGGTGTTTTCATGATTATGTTTGGTATGCAGGAGGGTCAATGCCTTGCAGTGGGCATGAATATTGATTGTTATGATGTTCTGTTTGATGGTTAGGGTTTACTAGGTGTTAACAAGGAGAGTGGCTTTCAATGTGGGGGCCGGCGCCCAAAGTGGCAGTCAGGATAACCTGTTGAAAGTGGAGTAATCAAGTGATAACCTAAAATGAACTAGGGGGTTAAGGGTAGATTTCACATTAAACAAGATTAATGGATTTCCTCACCCAGGCCTGTAGTGCTGGTTTAGGCTAAGGATGGGTTGAGAAGGCCTGGTCAGCATGATTGACTTCCTTGTCCTCACAAAAGGAAGATCGATTCCACATGTGTCACCCTATGGGGCTAGCGCCTAGTGAGAGGCTGTCAGGATAACCATAGATGGGGGCTGGCACCTAGCAAGAGGCTGTCAGGATAACCCATGCTAGGACCGTGTGATGACACTCTCTCTACCACTACCTAGCATTCCTAGTATGGTCTCTCCATTTATGTTTTGCATTGCCTCTGGAAGTCGTGTGGTGTTATTGTCATGTGTTGTATTGGAGTTTGGTCATCCTTCATTCATGTTAGTCGTTGTTTACCTGACTGTTGTCATTTGGGACCTCATGTTAACTCCTAGCTCGGGGGTGGACCTTAGGGTTCCACATGGTCGGGTGGAAAAGCTATCTTATCCATTGGTTATTCCTTGTCTGAGTTCATGTGCAGAAAAGGATTATCTCAGTTTTAGGCAATTGTACTTGTACCAGTTGAGGAGGATGATTGTGTACCTGACTTGTGCTCCAGATCATTCTTAATGTATGTAATTTAATGTAGGTAGAAGATGTCATTGATGTAATGATGTAACTATGTGTAAGGAAAACATTACAGTTATGTATTTGATCATGAAGGTTATATTATTTGATGGCATGCAATGAATATGAATATGTTATTTAATTATGTATTGGATTTGGATCAGTTACTGATGTTAGCAATATATGTTAAATTATGTTAGTTAATGTGTAAGTAATGCAGCCTTGGATCCTTAGAGAACATGTCGTAAGTTTAATGGTGTAATTAGTTAAGTTAACATCACTTTGTTATCTTATTCAAAAAAAAAAAAGTCCTGTTTCATTTAGCATAAATGTAATTTTCTCTAAGGGTTTCAGAGCGGGGCGTTACACAAGAGGTTGTTGATGAAGATGCCAAATGAGGGCATTTGCCTTGGAGAAGATTGGTTCTTCTCTTATAGAAGAAGATAGAGCTAAATTAGGTCAAGTGTATAATAGGATGTTTAGAACAAAGTAGAGAGTCAATACTCTAATGAGTAGAGATCAGGAAGATATTGAAAGGTTAAAGAATGAGACACTACAGAAAGTTGCAAAACTTGCCAAAGAATTGAGAGTGTCTTCAAACAGTGAAAATAAAATGTAGCATGATACATCTGTCCCAGAAAGAAATGAACCTGTTAATGAGAAACATGAGCATGAGCCTGTAGATGAGAATGTACAAGAAGATGTGATGACAAAGAATATCCATCTGAATGTGAAGAATGTTGGTGAGGAACATAATGAAGAGAAATAAGACATCCTGGAGAAGTCTGAGGCACAAGGAGAACAGAACTTACCTCCTCTGGATGATGAAAGGACATCAAAAGTAGAAAAGAATGGTGAAGCATGCTCTAGGAGTGAATAGAAGGAAGAGATTAAGAAGAAGGAAGAACAAGGTGCTCAAACAACTGGTGAATCCTCTGGAGCTTCTGGAGATTCATTAAAAGATTTGTTGAACATGTAGCTACAGTTCCAACCGGTGGTATCTGCACAACTATTACAGCTACCTATGCATCATGGACAAGTAGACTTGGATAAGGTTTCCCCCTGCATAAGTTACAGCTTGGTGATTCTTTTCATGGCTTTTCAAGAAAGGAGATACTTCAAACACACCAAAAGAGTGTGGAAATGATAGATGAAGCAGTTAAAGTGTTGCAAGACTACATTCCTGATGCAACTGTTGATAACTCCCTATCTAGTGTGCAACAATTGAGGCTCCTATTTGATTCCTTTAAGGAATATTCTATCAGTTTGGAGGAGAAGCTAGAAAAAGAAATGGCAAAGAAGGTCAATGATAGGAGATTGACTTAGATTTCTAATAAATGCACTATTTCACATGGCAAGTTGTAAGGCAACTTAAAAGATGTGCCTAAATGTTTGGATGAAGCTAAAGCTTTATTTTAGTTTTGTTTGAAATGGCCTAATGCTACAAGGAAAGACCAAATGGACTCTATTGAGTCAAAAAAATTTCAGGCCTCAAATGGATATGATCTGGTGAATGATAGAGATGGAGCTAACAAGGCAACTATTGAAAATTTACATGGTCAGTTCTTTCTACTGCGAGAGAAAAAAGAGAAAATCATAATGCAATATTGTCAGCTCCATGATGTGGTAAGTTTCAAACTTACATCTTTGGTTGAAGTCTTGGATAATGTTAAAAAGGTGTTGCAAAAGAATTTGGTGCCTAGTTCTCTGAATGAAGGAGAAGACCTCCTTATGCAAATTGATAGATAATGCAATATACTTCCCTTCACCAAGAAGGAGTGGGAGGTAGCAAATAAAGACTAGGAGGCACATCTTGCCAAACTTAAGTAGTCTTATCAAAGTAATCTATCCTCTTCAAGTTAAGTTGTACATTTTTGCTTTGACAATTTTTTGATTTCAATGTACATATGCTAAAGTATTTGATGGTGTTGTGGTACAAGTTTTTTTATTTTTGATAATGGATAACTTTCCTAGGGGGAGTTACTTCAATGTAAATATATCTGTAAGGGAGAGTAAAAAAATAAAGAGTAGTTATAGTGCCCTTTTCCCTTGATGTCAAAGGGGGAGTAATGTTGGCTAAGTGTGTTGCCATCAATGAGAAAGTGGGAGATTGTTGGAAGTTTGTTTGTCATTGAGGAGATTGTTGGAATCATGGAATATGGTGTTACTATGGTATTTTAATTGATGTCAACCCATTGTACATATGCTAAAGTGTTGGTCTGGAGAAGACCAAATGTTTTTAGATAATTGGCTAAGTCCTTGTATACATATTCAGTGTTCAGGGAAATAGTTTGTGGTCTACATTTCTCTGCTATGCAAAATTTTGTTATGCGGTTATGTGGTATTCATGGTACATGTTAAAGATGTCTATATTCAAAGTTTCATGGTTGTATGTCTTCTGCAGTTGAATATATTGATTGATAGAGTATCAGCTAAGTTGTGACAGTGTTACAATGGCAGAGTGCATGATTGGAATGCTCCGCATTCCACCACGGATGACTATTTTGCTATGCAGTTTTGAGGAAGTGTTTATAGATGTCAAAAGTATGTGCAATCCAAGTGGCAAGCATTTTGATGGTCTGCATGTCAAGTTGTGGATGAACATTTGGTTCATTCTTCACTAATTTTGCTATCTGGTGCTGACCTAAGTGTTCTAGGGTTGTGCGGAGTTGAGTTATGATATGAGTAGATTCATGGGAATAATTATAGGTCATGCTAACCTATTTTGATGTGCTACACATTTTGGTTCCCTTCACGAGGCATGTATGTTAGAGTTTTGTGCTGACAGGTTATAGTGTTGCACGTTTCATCTAATTAGGCTGACCTAATTGATGTTGTAAGTGTTTATGGATGTTGTGCATATAAATTTAAGTTCATTCTGGTGTTGAAAAGTAGTTTTTTGAAGTTTGGTGAATGTTTTGATGTGAATGTGGTAGAGCAGGGTGTGAAGAGTATGATAGTAGTGAAGGATGAAGTGTGTTAAGTCAATGTATAGAGTTTAACTAGAACTGTCTTCAGCATGTTGTAGATGCACTGTAATCAGTTCAATCCCTAGAAGCGAGCCACCCTCTTTTCTATTCTGGCAGTGAGCCATTTCTTCTATTCTCTTGGATAGTAAGTCCTCTAGACAGTGTGTCCACCTGGCAGTGAGCCATTCTGTAATATCTTATAACTAGTTATAATATATTGTGAGCTAATCCTCACCATGGTTTTTCCCTTTTTGGGTTTTCCACGTAAATCTAGTGTTATTGTGTTATGTGATGTGATGCATGATTTTATTGTCTCTTTCCATTACTACAAATTGAATAAGATGTTTTGGATGGATGTTTAAGTTAATGAATTTTAGGGAATATTGATTCACCCCCCCCCCCTCTTAGTATTTCAGGTGTTCAACAATCACCACTAGAGTAAAATTTTTAAATTCAATTAAAAGTCCAACCAAAAGAGTTTCTGAGGCAAAGGAACATATCAAATGAATTTAGCTAAGAAGCCAAGGGTAGGAAAGAAATTCTCTTACTACTAGTTACATTACATTTAAATAAATCTACAACATATATAAAATAAAAAAGAAATAGAATAGTCAAATAAAATTGTTTCACAAAATCACTTCGTGACTATAACAAGCCACTCGAAGGTAAGAAGGTGTATGGTGGTCTTAACTCAATACTTAATCTAAAATAAACCTACTCATTGGATAACCTGTGTCTAACATCAATAAGAACATTTAGTAATAACCTAAACACAAGCCTAGTGCCAAAGTAACACAACAAAATGTACATCTAAGAGTTTTCAAGGTAAGAAAAATGTAGTCTAAATTCTCATTAAGGTAACACTTGATACAATTTTGAAACTACAAATCTCTATTACATTAAGACAATAAGTAAACCATACTAATCTATGATTTCCAGCCTACTAATACCTAATGTAATTACCAATACATAGTCCATCAGAAAGGCTACTAAAAATCCTATGCCATGGCTCACTATACAATCACATAATATGCTAACCTCTAATCAAAACATAAATTACTTCCAAACTGCTTAATCACTTAATGTTATTAGATATTTCATAATTTAGTCTTATTCATCAATAGAATAGCTCACCATCAATTCTAACATTCAAACATAAATAGAAGAAAACATGCCTAGATTACATTGCTATATCTATTCTTTGATAAACTCACTCTAGAATCTAAAGCCTAAAATATTATTCCTTGGTTGAAACTTCTACATGTTTCACACTCAAACATGTTTGACCAAACATTTAATACATCAACTTCATTTCAACCTATGACATTTTGAAAATCCCATCAAGATTATTTCATACATTTGTCATAATTCTCCCTTTTTCTTTGGAACATAATTAAGTTTTGCCTATACAAGCTAGTTAAACATATGCTAGTATGAAAATTCTAATCTTCAAATATTAAGCAAGAGATAATTTTATTTTTTATTTTTATTTTTTTTAATTTTTTTTCAATGCACCACACAATCGCAAAGGAGCAACAGATATGGTGGAAAAAAAATTAAAAAATATACAAATGAACTCACTAGAAATGGTGACAAAGTAACATGCTATCTTTAACCTCCAACCAGCCCTATAATTTTTTTTGGATGCATACAAAAAATATATATTAAGTAATCTACATCACTATCAACTAATGTGGAAGACAACAATATCTTACATTTAATCTCTATTATTTACCAAATATCACAAGCACACATACAAAAAGTACAATATTCTAAGTTTGCTTAATTTATTAAGAGAAGTAATTCAAAAAGACTTTTTCTAATGCAAATAACTAACAATAAGGAAGTTCTCTACAACCTCTATGTGTCACATTGTTCTATGAGATCATGAAATCAAATAATATTTGAAGCTTCATGTCTTTCTAGAGCAAACTCATATAAAAAAAATCAGGCTTCCCTATATTTTCTACCTTATATTTATATAGAAACTTTTTCATTAACTCCAAATAAAGTTTTTTATGAATTCAAAACCACTCAACAATTAAGAATGAGTACTATTCATAGTAAGAAAATCCAATGAGACTTTATATTTAGGAAATCACAAAGAGAAAAATGTAAAGGCACCAATATAAGATTCAAGGACAAGATACCATAACTCAATTCCAAATGAAGAAGAATTTTAAGCTCTCTATATTCCTAATTCACCATCATAATCATCATACAACTTAACTTATACAAAAATACATACAACCACATGACCCAAATACATCCCCAGAGTTCCCAAAGTGTATATAACCTGGCTTTGATACCAAATGTAATGCCCACCCATATAAACACATACAAGTGGGCACACACATGAAACTAGAGAATTGTTCCTTAGATTAATGTTGAATTAGTTGAAGATAAGCTAATTTTTCTTACAATAAGAAACATTTACTTATAGTTTCTCCTATATTATTCATGTGTCAACCTAGAAATAATGTTCAAGATTGATCTTTTCCAAAATTCTAATTTTAAAAGATATAAACTAAATCTTACAACTAAATATTAACAAGAAGAATAATTCAATTTCCTATTCATTTCTAATCAAATGAATACACAAACAATTAAAATTCAAGTTAACCTAAATGTTTTAAGATATAGTACTCTACTTAAAGTTTTTCCACTAACTTAATAGAAACTATTTAAAGAGATTAACTGAAATGATGAGACTAAATAAATATTTGCACATTAATAAAGTCTAAAAATAATATCTATAGTACAATCATTATACATTCAAATATTTAGATATATACAAAGTATAAAATTATAAATATAACAACAATGATTAATGGACTAACGGATTTGATTCATAAATAATAGCAAGTCTATCACTAAGCTAGTGAGCTAAAGTATATTCTTGGCAACTACTTAAATTGCATATTTATTTCATAATTTCCATCTAGAACCAAATCAAGTTTTAAAACATTTATTTATTAACTTTACGGTTTAAATATTTATTTAAATAATTACCTAGTTCTATTTATTACTAATACAATTTAGCTTGTTCTTTAGAAAAGTCAATCATTAAATACTATTTCAATTAAATAAACTTTAAAATATTAATAGAGCATTTCAAATCCATAACAATCTAAATTAATTATCAATTAACTATTAAAATTTCTACGTTAATAAAAAAGCATAAATAAATAATAAATATTTAGTTAATCAACAAACCAAAACTTATCAATTTTATCTAATTACAAAAATAATAAAGAAAGGAAAATTAAATTAATTTAAATACCAATAATAACCAAAATTTGGTCATAAAAGAAATAAAACAAACTTTTCTTTTCTTTTATATATTATTTTAATCCTTTTTGTTTTAAAGATAATTACACAAGAAGCTATATTAGTAAATCTTAAATAATTTTTTTTTTTAAAATGGGGTAAAAATTTATTGATCAACAAAGAAAGATTACACAACAAAAGGCCTCAAGCCCACAAAGAACAAACAAGAGAACCACCAGGGGCCCAAGAAAGCCAACTACCCATTTCTATCCTCAAGAATTAACTTATCTAAAACCAAAGTATACTCCAAAGAGCAGCAAAGCTCCAAAATCTTCTTAATAACAATAGCCAACTACCAATTAGCACCATCCACCCTATGTTCCAATAGCATATCCACCACAATCTGTGAATCAAATTCACATATGATTTTTTTCCAACCAAGGGAGCAAGCCCTCTCAATAACACTAAGAATAGCAAGGGCTTCCATAAAATTGTTAGTATGGACCCCTTTATAAGTGGAGAAGAAAAAAACAACTTCCCCTACACTATCTTTGCCAATACCCCCAATCCCCGCATGCCCAGGGTTTCCCCTAGAAGACTCGTCAATGTTAGCCTTCAGAATTCCTGGAGGAGGATGGGTCCACTGCTCTTCTCGCTAGAGCTTCTTCTTGGCCTGTTGAGGCCAACTACTAGTAGAGAAACCTAAACTGCTGTCAACCAAATTCAACTTCCTTATAATATCCAAGTCCTTAGGATCCACATTGACTGTGAGGTCACATTTTGCTAAAGTGGTCTCCTAGATTCTACTACAAACCTTCTGCCATAATTGAACCACCCCTAGCCTCACATTCTAAAAAAGCCTCTTGTTCCTCTCTATCCAAAGGTGCCAAATGATAAAAGTAGGCCCAATAGCCCAAACAATCTATAGAAAAGAGGTCTGAGATGGAGGCCTACCCAAACTTTCCCAGAATTCAACCAAGGAAGTGGCATGAACACAAGCTTGATTCCATACCCCCCACCAAAGGTACTAAAGCTGTTAAGAGAAAGGACACTGGAAGAAGAGATGAGAGACACATTCTTCACTATTTTTACAAAGCACACAAATAGAGGGACCTTGGAAGCCTCTCTTCCATAAATTTTCCCAGGTAAGACACCTATTTTGAACCACCAGCCAAGCAAAGAAATTACACTTAGGCTAGGAGAATTTATTCCAAACCTTTTTCCACTAGGGAACACCAACTTGCCCATACAACTTTGTGTCTAGCTCCAAGTAACCTAAGGCAACTGAGAATTTTCATTTCGCATTAGGGCTCCACGCTAAGACATCCTGACAATCCTCCTCACTGCCACCTAGTGGCCACTCGTGAGGGTCCTTCCATCATATAACCTCCACTTGACCTAACACCTAAGGAGTCTTATAGTTTGCCACCCTATTCCACCCAACTTCAAGCAACCTATTACAGAGGGGAAGCAAGTGAGGGAACATAGTTAAAATAAGGGGGTGACCATCCCAAGAATCAGACCAGAAAATAGCCTCAGAGCCACCATTACAAATCCAGAAAAGTCCATGCTTGATAAGTTTTGCCCCTCTTTTGAGGGTATCCCAAATCATGGATCCCTTCCCCAAAAGGCTATATCGCAACACATTAGAAGGGTCCACCCCCTAAAGGTATTTATGGGTGAGAATTTTAGCCCAATCCTGATCTTGGCAAGTGTACCAATGCCAGTACAATTTAGTAGCTAAGACCTGGCCATTCAGACCTATAGGCTTCAGACCAAGACCTCCCTCCTACTTCAGCCTATAGACAGAATCCCACTTCACCAGACTCCATGTAGAGGACAAATTGGCTACCCAGAGAAATTGTCGGGCAAGGGCATCAAGCTCCTTGATGAAACTTGAGGGAGAAACCTATACAAAGCACCTGTAAATAGGAAGGGCTTGAACCACTGACTTTAGAACCATCACCCACCCAACCATCAAGAGCCATCTATGAGTCCAATGACTAACCCACATATGAAACTTATCAAGAATATCCTGCCATATCTCCATGCATTGAGACCCCATAATAATGGGAATCCCAAGGTACTTCAAAGGAAGAAAGCCAATATGAAAATGAAGAATTTGAGAAATCATGTTTTGGATAAGCTAAGAGGTATTAAAGGGGTAAATGGAAGACTTATTCTCATTAATCTTTTGTCTAGAGGCAGCCAAATAGGAATCCAAAACTTTCCTTAAGTTCACAGCTTCATTAATTTTGGCCAAGCCCATTAAGGCAATATCATCCACAAACTGAAGATGAGAGTGGGGAGGCAGATCATTACCCCAATTCCATCCCTAGATCAACCCTTGTCTTACTTGAGACTTGAGAAATCTACCCAGACCTTCCACCATAATAATGAATAGATAAGGGGATAAGGGATCCCCTTGACGGAGTCCTCTGGAATCTATAAATAACTTAGAAGGCTCCCCATTAATAAGAACTAAAAAAGAAGCAGAGGTCACACAACTCATCACCCAATCCACCCACTCCCTGCCAAGCCCAAAAGCCAAAAGAAATTTCTGCAAGAAGACCCATTTGACCCTATCATAATCTTTTGCCATATCAAGCTTGATGAACATATTCTTTTCCTTACAATTCACCATGGAATGAATAACCTCAGTAGCTATCACAAATCCATCTAGAATTTGTCTACCAGCAACAAAGCCCCCTTGTTCTTTTGAAATCAATGAGCTGAGCCAGGGCTTAAGCCTTTCTGCAATCAATTTGGTAATAATTTTGTAGATCACATTGTAAAGGGCAATGGGCCTAAAATGGTCTAGATAATTAGCATCTTCCTTTCTAGGGATAAGAGCCAGAAAAGTAGAATTCAAGGCCCTCAACATCCACTTATTTCCTTGAGACTCCTGAACCACCTCTAAAAGATCCAACTTGAAAATTTCCCAAAACTCCTAAAAGAACTCTATAGGAAAACCATCAGGGCTTAAAGCTTTACCTTTCTTCATTTGGAACACCACTATTTCCAGCTCCCGCAGTGAGATGGGAAGCATGAGAGCAGCATTCACCTCATTGGAGACAAGCAGGGGAATGCAGTCTAGAATATGAATTTCATCTTCTCTAGCAGGAGGGGAGTCTTCCGTAAAAAGAGCGGAAAAGAACCGAGCAGCCTCACTAGAAATCTCCCCAATGAAGAGAGTTGAGTTCCCTCAAGAGAAACAAGAGAGGTAATAAGATTTCCATTCCTTCTAGCTTTAACTGAGTTATGAAAAAAGGGAGTATTTCTATCACCTTCTTGAACCCAGTTAATACAATATTTTTACTTCCAGAAGATCTCCTCCCCCAACTCCCATTCCTCCAACACCTTAGCTACTAGAGTCTCCTCCCTACTCAAATTTTTAGTAAGACCTTGATCATAGATTTGGTGGGTGATTGAGTCCAAACGAGCCTGAGCACTCATTTTATTGTGGTGCAAATTGCCTAAGCACTGCCTATTCCACTTCTTGAGCTTGTACTTCACGTATTGAAGTCTTTTGGCAAAAGAATGCAAAGCCCTGCTATGATCAGACCTTCCTTTGAGCCACCAATCAGCCATTATGTCCTGGAGAGAAGGGTCTCTCAACCACATGAGTTGAAACTTAAAAGAAGGGTTCCTCAGAGCACTAAAGGGGACTACTAAAAATTTAATCAGCCAGTGATCTGAACCCTTTCAATCTAAAATCTCTGAGGTGGTATTCCATCTATCCCCAATCTAGTAATAGGAGACTAAAACTCTATCCAAATGCTCTAAAATAGCACTTTCACCACATCTTTGGTTGCTCCAAGTGAAGGTACCATTGCTTAGTTTCACATCAATCAAATGTAAAAGCTCTATGTTATCTCTGAAGAGATAAGCAAAAGGGTCAAGCCTAGCAGTGCCACCTCTTTTTTCTTCTAAGCAAGTAACAGTGTTAAAGTCACCTGCCACAATCCAAGGAAGCAGGGGAGCAAGTGACCAAACATACTGAACATGAGACCAAAGTTGTGATTTACCCAGGAGATCAGAAGGAGCATAAACATTAGTGAAAAGACAAATTTCACCTGAGTCTAAGCTAGAGGCAACTAAAGAAATGGAAGAGAAGCTCGAGATCCACCAAAGGGGAGCAACCTTCCTCAGATTCCAAAAATAGGCAACACCACCAGAACTGCCATGAGCCCCCACACACTGACACAAGCCACACGTCCAGATATTGGGAGCTCTACTCAACAACCCATCCATAGTCAACTTAGTTTCCTAAATAAAGATAATATTAGGAGACTGCATACCAATCATCTCATGAATAGCCCTTTGTCTAGGGATGCTATTCATGCCCCTTACATTCCATGAGATAACTATCATTTGTGAGGCTGGGAGAAATGAGAATCAATAGTCTTCACCAATCCAACATCCACAAGATTCTCCCCAAGCAGTTTAACCTTTTCATGGTCCTTCTTGTGACCCACCTTGGCCGGCTTCTCCAGGGGTCCCTTTTTAAGGGTCTTTGGCTGAAGACCTAAGGTGTGCACCAAACCACTACCTTTTCCAAAATCTAAGATCTCCTTCACTAGTGAAGGAGCTAGAACAGCCAAATCCCCAATATATTTGAAAGCTAACATCCCTTCTGAACCATGATCAATCAGCAGTTGGGGAGATGAATCAGTGGCTAGTGGACCTTCCTACACAGTCACCAAAGTAAGATCCTAAGTCTCCATTTCTCTGTCTTTCAGCTCAGCTACACCCATAGAGCCAACCCCACTGGGACTCCTTCCTCCTGAACTAAGTCCCCTAGAGCATCAAATTGATTAAAGACCCCTTCAATTTACCTGTCCATGAGGGTTCTCTTCAGACCTTGTCCCCTGTTACGAGGCTTAACTGGAATAAATCCCTCCTTATTAGTCACCCCATTTGCCAAAGGAGCCTTCCCTTTATAGTAAATCTTAAATAATTAAATAAACTAATTGAAATTAATTTCTTAAATATATCAACTTATTCTTTTCTAATCAATTTATTACTAATAATAAAGAGAATATTTATTTGAAAATATAAGTAACTATTTTAATAAAAATTTCTCAATAAAAACATCTACAATTTTAAATCTAAAATTAGTTAAAGCAGTTAAAGAAAATAAAACTACATAATTGTTTTCAAATCAATATTCTTTACTTTTCATTTATTTACTCAAACTTGTCTACCAATACTACAGAAATACAATAGTCAATAATTACGTTATGGAAATTTGAATCGTTAATTTTACAACATGGATACAACTATCTTTCAACAGGATAAGTTAATCAATTACCTTGCACACTATGAACCTGCAATTTATTATAAGCATAGTTCAAATATTAAATTACTTGCATATTAAGTTCAATTTAGAAAATTAATTTATAAATTATCCTATTAAATAATTTTATGGTTTAATTACTTATTTAATTAATTAACCCATTTGATTGACTATTAACTCAACTTAGTAATATAATTAGATAACTTAAAAGTAATAATAAGCAGTAGATAGCCATTTAGTTATTTACTTTACAAAAATAAATTAACAATTTAAATCTCTATGCTCGTGATAAACATGATTAAATATATCTAATTATTTATCCATATTAGCAAACAAAATAATAAAGCAAACATAAAAAAATAAATTTAATTACTAATAAAGAAAGTAATTTATTTGTTAAAGAAATAAAACAAGATCTATATAAATATAAATATTTTTTTGTTCTTTAATCTTCTTTTTTTTACTTAACAAAACATATTTTTTTCTATTTCTATTGTATTGATTTATGAGTCTTCCATTGTAAAAGCTATAACTTTCTTAAAACATAATATTTTTTTATATTTTAAAATGTGTTAGAAAGGTAAATATAAATATACAAATATCATCAATATTTTATCAATAATTCTCTTTAATATAATTTTCTAAAAGTTATATTAAATCACATATACAATAATAATCATCAAAACAATGGAACAGATAAATAGTCAATGATTCATACATATATCATAATTGAGAATTTGGGTATGGCTGAGTTCTTGTGAGGATTTAGTCAACTACGCTACGCATCTTCAATAAATTATCGAAGAAACCCAATTTATAAAATGGAAGTTATTTAAGATGCAACAGATTGATTGTTCTCAAAACAGTTTATAACAGCATAGACATACAGTCACAAATTATTTTATATCTTGACATCGATGATTTGAGTATTCCTGAATTTTTTATATGATTTAGTAATATTAATTTTTCACTTGTCCAAAAACTTTCAGAAGAACCCACTTTCTAAAACCAATTTTATTGAGGACATAACAAACTAGTTTTTTTTAGTTAAACAATTCTGAAATCTAATTGTTTTGCTTCAGATTCCTCTATTGTTTTTTTTAAAACAAAATACATAATGATTCACAAGGAAGAGTTTTAGGTTCTTGACATATAGAAATTTTAAACAACACAAGCATCTTCAACCTTTGTGTAAAAATCTTGTACACATCAAACAAACATGGATGGCTAGGCACACTCTCCTCCCTACCATAGGATTGGATAACCAATCCACCCCCGAGCTAGGGAGATCTTCCAAAGAACCAAGTGTTCACATGCAACAACATAAAATGCACTCAAACAAGATTTCTATTTTAAACACACATGCAAACCCCCATAGGTTGACTCACAAACTCAGAATCCATTCTGGATCCCACAAAGGGGAGAGAGGGGATAATCCTCTCTCTTGGGAATTAAATCCTCCATGAAATTTTCAATAAAAAATAATCTCAAAACCTCCATTCACATAAAAACACTTATACCTCCCAATTTCAGAATATCACCACAAAATCCCAACAATTTCCATCACCAAACTTTACAAATTTACCACATATCACATCAAAAAATTTCCCAAGAGAGGCTCCATGCCTCTCTCAACCCAAAAACTTAGGAGGCTCTCACCCCTTAGGGGGGATCTGATCCCTATACAACCTGATTCCCACAAAACAAATACAAAATAAAAAGAAATCATAAATCCAACATGCAACAAATTCATGCACTCACAACATTATTACATTATACAGAAAATTCAAATGATTAAAGCTTACCTCAGCTCCCCAAGTTGGGAAGAGCCCAGTTATTGATACGAAACCCCCTAAAAATCCACATTAAGATTCTCTCTCAAATTCCTTCCACCCAATCTTCCCAATTCTTCAAAAAAATTCTCTTTACTTCCACACTTTTCCAAAAACCTTCCCAAAATTTCCTTCAATCTTTCTTCACCAAAATCTTAAACAAGTCTTTTTTCCAAAAATTCCAAGAATGCCATCCCAAAACCCAAAATTTCAAAGATGTCCCCGAGAAGAATTCAGAAAAAGCCCCTTATTCTCAAAATATTAATCAATAAATAATAATTCCCAAAAAGGCCTCTTTTTTTACAAAAAGAATTCTATTAAAACAAAAATAAAGTTTTAATAAAATTCATTAAAACAAATTAAATATTTAAAATAAATAATAAATAAGGTAAAGATTTTCCATAAGTAAATTAAAACAAAAGAATAATCTTTAAAATAAATCAATTATCCTCCAAGAAAGTTATCCATGTATATCCAAAATTAATAATAATAAATTAAATTACCAAAAGTAATAAAATTAGATAAAATAATAAATAAAATTGACTCAACACTTTTACAACACACACAAGCCAATATTCTTTAGTGCAGAACAAGATTAGGATAATGGATTTGCCACATAAAGATGTTCTTGGAAAGATCTCTTAAATCTATTGCCTTGGCCACCCCCTACAAAACTCAAATTTTGAATATCAAAATGTATTGGTAATATAGCCAAAGCAACATTAAAATAAACATAAATTAAAATATTAACTAATCATTTCTCATCACATGTCGATTTTATTTAAACAAAATTGATTTTCATATTTCAATATGAATATTTAAATTAAATCATCCACTCAATAATATAATTATTCTAGCATTCAATTTTCCAAGTCAACAAATCTCTAGTAATCACAAACATGAATTAACACATATAAAATGTCCAATCCACATTTAATATAATTCCCTACTACAAGCATCGAAATAATAAAATAAAATAGTTCTCAAAGTCTAAATTCATAAGTGCATAGTAAGTATCTATCTATTGTGAAAAGGGTGGGCCTTACAACATTACTATTCCTACTAGGCCTAGTCATCCTTGTGCTCCACAATCCTTTTGGAGCCATATGTGATATGTTCTAGTCACTGTACTGATTGTTGCCAACATCATCCCCCCCTTTAGAACCATGTCTTATCCTCAAGACATGCAAAAATTGTTTAGTTTTCTAGTAAAATGTTCTTGTATATTATCTTCAGTTGTGAAAATGTTGTATCCCATTGAGTCTTTACTTGTTGTAGTACATGAATTTGTCCATGGGTTTGAATCAACATTTTCTCTACCTCCACAACACTGGTTGGCATTTGTATTTGTTGTACAGTCTTCTATGCTTCGCTCAATAAATCTGTCACATGGGCCAATCTTAGGCTTACCACCTCTCGAAGCTATTTGAATTTGACCTTAATCAACTCCCTTTGATCTTGCAATTGTTGGAGTTGGGTATGTATAGTCTCCACATGTGCTCTTACTATGTCATCCCCATCCTGCATTGGGTCATAGGTACCCACCACTTGTAATATTTATGCCTCCATCTACTCTATCTAGTTTCTGAGAGATTTGGTGAGTGTAGGCCATTTTAGACAAAATTGGTACAAATTTGTAGTATCATTAGCTATCTGTTATAGAGCATTGATCTATGTTTCCAACTTTGTGTGTTGTGGCACACTTTTTCCTTGCCTCCTCCATTCTATTTTTGTCTACTTCTATTAGTACCTAATTTCTAATCTTGGTAGCTTGGTTATTTATTTTTTCTTTGACCCCATCCAACAATTGTTTAAGATGTGGTAGTGTTGTATCCTTTTGTAACTATGGCATCTTGCTTTGAATCACAGCTATAGCATCCTCCAATTGTTATGTGCTCTCCACATGTTGTTTTAGAATTTCCTCTCTAGTTGTACTATGGAAGATATCCCCTAATTGAAACTATTGTAGGGGAGAGATGCTAGTTAAGTCCACATGTGACCCTGTGAGTGGTAGTTGTAATAATTTTAGTGTAACCATACGTTGGATATGCCTTTATTGCACCAAAAAGTCTTTGATAGACTACATTGGGGAGGTTGCAGTAGATGAAGAAGGCCTTTGCGAAGAGAGGGGTGGTTGGTGCTATGGTCACTGCCTTCTTTTTTGATCAATATCCTTTGGGCTACCTTCATATTGTGTGCTTTGTTGTTGTTGGCTCCTTGTTTCTTCCTCCATCAACGTCGCATAAGCTTTCTTTGTTGTTGCCACCATTTCATTTTGAATATTTCCTTTTGCTTCCTCATTCAAGGTCATCAGTGTATCCACCATCCATTTTGATCTATGTTCCTTGGCATGTAGTTGCATCAGTTTATCCTTTTGTGTGGTGGAGAGAGTGGAGTCCACTTCTTCCAGGGCACGTCTCCTTATTTCCTCCTCTAACTAGATTTTTGTTTCCCTCTTCTTTCGAATGGTGGAGGCTAAATTATTGGGGAAGTTCTCTTGATGTTATCTAAGGTGTCTTTAGACACTCTTAGATGTCTTATTATGTCCTCCTCAATCACCACTTTATTCTCAAGGCCTACTTTGTTATACATTTTTGTAGTCTACTTAAGCATACTCTTATTATTTATGGCAGTGGTTAGGAGGTCCACACTCATTATATCCTCCTTTTCTTCCTATATTTCTATCTCCATTGTTGTTTGTTTACTACTCCTTGTTGTTCTTTTCTACAGTGGTTATTGAATTTCTTGTACTTTCTCCTTTGTTTCTTCTCCTATTGTTTGTATAATTTTGTCCTTTACCCCTTTTTTTGAAAACAATTATGAATAAAAAATTTCTTGATGGATTCTCCTATTCTAATGAGTATTTTAATTTTTGTGAGCATTATGTGTTTGGGAAACAAAACAAATCATCATTTCCTTTAGGAAGCAAAATGCAAAGAGTAAATTAGAAAGTATTCATATGGATGTATTTGGACCTGTGGATAATGAATTTCTTGGAAAATCTTGATATTTTGTGATCTTCATTGATTATAATTCAAGATATACATGGATTTATTTTATGAGACATAAATATGAGGTTTTCATTAAGTTTAACGAATTTAAAGTCTTAGTAGAGAATCAATCAAAACATAAGATAAAAGCATTGAGCTATGACAATGGAGGGGAATATTTCTCTAAATAATTTGATGAGTTTTACAAGCATGCAGGTATCATAAGGAAAAAGACTACTCCTTACACACCTCAACAAAATGGGGTTGCAGAAAGGATGAACTAAACTATAATGGAAAGAGCCAGAAGTATGTTAAGTGATGCACAGTTGGATAAATACTTTTGGGCAGAAGCTATGTGTACTGCTTGTTACATGATCAACAAACCTATTTGTAAGGCTCTTGATTTAACATCTTATGAAGTGTGGACAAGTAAGAAACCTTTTGTTTCACATTTAAGGGTTTTTGGTTGTGAGGATTTTGTTCATGTGCCTAAAGAAAAGCATTCTAAGTTGGATCCAAAAGCACATAAATGCATCTTAATTAGATATGGTGAGAATGTTAAAGGTTGTAATCTTTGGAATCTTATAACCATGAAAGTTGTATATTCTACAGATGTGACTTTTAGGGAACTTAGAGCTATTTCTGATCTTGAACAACTAATAGATAAAGAAGGGAAAATGATAGTGCATTTTGATTTGAAGCGAGAATATGCACATAAGGAAGATCAAAATGATGGATTTGAGGATGGAAAGGAAGAAGAGAGTTCAAGTGGGAGTTTTGAGAAGGATGACTCAAAGATTATAGAAGAGGTTGAGCATGAAAAAGAATAAGAAAAATCCCTTACTCCACCCTTGAGAAGATCCATAAGGCAACAGATTGACAAGTATAGCCCACCAAATTTATGTTGTGTATTTTCTTTATTAAGTACTGATGATGAACCTAGATCCTATAGGGAATCTATTCTGGGATATGATAGTGAGTCTTGGAAATAAGCCATGCAGGAGAAGATGATGGCTTTAGACTCTTGTGATACCTGGGATCTTGTTCATTTTCCCAAAGGAAGGCCATTAGATCTAAGTGGGTCTACAACGAGAAATATGGAGTAGATAGTTCATTGAAAAAGTATGAGGCTAGTAGTTAAGGGCTACTCCCAAATAGAGGGAGTTGATTTAAGTGAATATTCTCTCTTGTTAAATTATCTTCTATTAGATTTTATTTATCTATAGCTATTGCTTATGATTTTGAAATTGAGCAAATGGATGTTAAGACTGCATTTTTGCACATGTAGACCTAAAAGAGGAAGTTTATATACAATAGCCTAAAGGTTTTGAGGTAAAAAGGAAATAACACTTGGTTTGCATATTAAAACACTCTCTTTATGGTTTGAAACAATCATTGGATGTGGAATCAAAAATTTAATTCTTTTATGTTGAAATTGGGTTTCGTGAGAAGCAGAGAGGATCATTGTGTTTACATTAGATGTATTGATGATCATATACTAATTGTTGTCATGTATGTGGCTGACATTTTATTTTTTAGTGACACCAAGGGCATGATTAGTAAGTTGAAAGCTCAATTTTTAGCTGCATTTGAGATGAAGGATATGGGGGAAACAAGGTACATATTGGGAATAGAAATCAAGAGAGATTAATGTAACAAAAAGCTTTGGTTGTCATAGAGTAAGTATGTGAATACTATTTGCATAAATTTAATATGTAGGACTCTAAACCAATTAGAATTCATTTACCAGTTGGCACTAAGTTTACATTAGATATGTGTCCCAAGTGTGAAGATGATTTTGAGGATATGTACAACATGCCATATGTTAGTGTAGTAGGAAGTTTGATGAATGCAATGGTTTTCACTAGGACAAATATTGCCCTTGAGTAGTGGGAGTATTAAGCAGGTTTATGTCTAACCCTGGTAAAGAGCATTAGAATTATGTGAAGAGAGTGTTAAGATATTTTTGTTGTACTTCTAATTATTTTTTGGTTTGTTTTAGTATTAATAGTCTGGATAAGATATCAGACAAATAGGGTTTTTGTTGATGCAATTTGGGCAGGTGACTTGGATAGTCGAAGGTCCACTAGTGGGTATGTATTTACTCTATTTGGAGGAGCTATGAGTTGGATGAGTAAGAGGTAGGCCATGGTTTCTTTATCAACTACTGAAGAAGAGTATATGATTACTACCCATGTCTCTAAGGAGGTAGTATGGTTATAAATATTGTGTATAGGTATTGACTTTGATTGTAGGACAATTCAAATTGGTTGTGATAGCCAAAGTGCAATATGTTTAGCTAAGAATCCTATGTATCATGCTCAGACTAAGCATGTGGATGTTTAGTATTACTTTGTTTGAGAAATAGTTGCAAATGGATAGATTGAGTTGAAAATGGTTAACACTCAGAAGAATGTTACAGATTATCTTACCAAACTTGTGAGCACTGGAAAGTTCACTTGATGTAGGGACACCTTGGGTCTTGTTTCTTATACTTAGTTGAATTATGTTTTTTGATGGATGTATTTACAATGTATGATGTCAAGTGGCAGAATGTTAGGATTAAGGTTCCATCAACCTTGTAAATCCTAAGTATTTAATTACTCCTAATATTGTTTTGTAAATGCATTCATAAGGGATGTAAAATCCATCGATTGCCATAATTTATTTTTTACTAGCATAGTAAATAATTATTTATTGGCAACAATAATTAATGAATTACTAGTAGTTACCATTTACTATTTGTCTTGGGATTACTACAAGTGAAAATAGGGGTGCCCAAATCTATATTTGGCTTATGATATATGTAAGAGCATCATATATTGTTAGTGCCTTACATGTTGTAAGGAATCATCTATTATTAAACCATTATGACAGAGCATGTTATGACAACTTGTAATAAGTTGTTGCTGAGGGGTATTTTGACACACTCATCAACATGCAGGTAGAACACTAAATGTGCCACCTCTCCTAAAAGGAAACCAACCTCTAGAGGTCGATAACCCCAAGATCTCTTCTAGCTAGATCACAGTCATGTTAGATAGATCAGTGGTTCATATAGCTGTACCTGTACAAGGGGTTATTAGTAATCAAGTAAACATATAGTTAATTGCACAAGGAGATCAGAAAATAAGATGATTAGTACATAAGCAAGATGCTCTAATAACTAGTTGTTAATGAATAAACAAGGACCACTTTATGTTAACAATGAATCAGCTAGATGCTGATAAGGTCTTTATATAGACAGATATGGTCTTTTAAGCCTAGAATATTTAGATTTAGTCCTAAAATAAAATTTGATTTTATAGAAAGTACAAAAGAGTTAGGGTTTTAAAGAAAGATGAAAACAAAATAAGATAAAATGGTTAATATTTGTGTTCGATCCCAATGTACCATGTAGATCTAATGAGATTTATGCTAACCTAAAATACAATGACTAGTATTCCACATAATCATTTACACTCTAGATGCGATAGTCTAAGGAATTTTAGGGAAAAGGGGAATGGGAAGTATGAAAATGCCATATTGCCTGTGCAGTAATCAAACTATGTTCCTCAATTCATATAATAACAAAGTTCAGATCTCACTAGTATATGTTGAATACAAATGGAGATGCAAACACATTACTACCAAGTACATAGTAGATAAAGAAGACATATTATTTTCATTAATGGGTCTCATAATTGGTAGATTACATACAACAACAGGATTCCCACACTACAAATGTTTCATAACATGCCACTTACATGACTTGTCTAGATTACAAAATTATGGTCTTGCCACCAATTATGCTCTACTACTCTCTCTATCTACATTTTCTCAAAAACCAAATGACACTTCCCATTTTATAGGGGAGATGCTTCATTACATTTATGACTAGGTCATCCCAAAATAGGACAAGACCTAATTACAAGTTACATGATAAACCACAAACTCAATATTAGGTCAGCTTCATATCTATGCTATAACCAACATCACAAATTTACAAGTGGTTAAAGGGACCGTAGTCACCAAAATAAAGAGGTGTTCCTCCTAGACCATGAATCCTTCATACTAATGATGTGATAGGCTCTCATTGCTTCTTTGATGACCCTATTGCCCAGGTTATTTGTCAGCTTGCTATATTAGGGAGAAGGATTATGCCAAAGGCATGATACATTGGCTGATGTATTGAAATCTCTTTGAGACTAAATTCGAAAATCCCTCCTCTAATAGTTGTTCTTTCTCTTCAGGCTCTTTGATTGTAAGTGGTTCCCCAACTTCTTTGGTGACACCCAAGCATACTTAGAGAAAGTAACAACTCAAACTAGCTTTGGACCAGCCATGTGTTGATCATGAAAAAATTTGACCTTCTATTATGTCGTAAAATGTCCCCTAGGACTTTTACCTCCTAAGTTTAGCTCCCGGGTCCCTTAGATTTAATCATGCATGTTAAAAATGAATCTCAGAGAAAAATCCCCCAAAACCCATGTCAAATGGGACTTCAGGGAAACTCTTGAGCTTAATCAAGTCCCAAAATAGGACCCTAGACTTGGGCGCCCGTGCCCTAGTGCAAGCCTATTTTGTCAGGACCCAAATTTTAAATGTCCGCAAAGTGACCGTTAAAAGGTTTCCCTTTGTCGGCCTATTGAATTTAAATTACGAATGTTTAGTGGGAATGCATATATAAACATGTTTAGGACTTCATTTTAAACCTAGATGGATAATGCGAACTTGTGATCTTGTGCTAAGGATATTCAAGGATTTCATTGTGTTGTAGAGTAGTATTGTGTTGTGTTTGTACTTGTTTGTTGCAGATTTGTCTTCATCAATCCATCTCCTCATGGCATGAAAGATTTTCATCTCCCTTTGAGAGCTTCACCTCTGAGGTGACATCTATTTTATGTTTCAATCAATTTATCATATCATTTTCTTTTGCCTCTGTCCACCAAGGACACGCACTCTATCTAACAATGGTGTTGAAAGGCTTGAATGCCATTCCAGGGATTGACCAAGGCAAGCTCCTAAACACCACAACCCCCAACCCCTCTCTTGTGATTGTAGGTTATAGGTGTTGGATCTTGTAAAGAGGAGTTGTAGGAGGTCAGTGTAGAGCATAAAGATTCTAGATCTGAAGAAAATGATAGAAAATATCCCTGATTAGACATGAGCACCCACTCTTTTGTCCTCCAGTTTAGCATTGTCAAAAATATTTGAACAGCTTACAGTCTAAAGCATATTTTGGTTCCAAGCCCTTAGAAAAAGTGCTACATTGGACACTAGAGCCCACTCTTTCATCCCCGAAGTTTCTGCTTCCTAAAATTCAAATCCTGGTATGTTTCTAATCTACATTTAGTGCCTTCCTGTGTGAGCATTTGTTGGGATTCATCTGTTTGTTTATGATTTTGCATAATTAGGGTTTTAGGCCTAATCAGACTAGGGTTTTAAAAAATTAATTAATAAATTCCAAATTTCCTTATCGTTCCAAGTGACACCAAACCTGTAGCTGAGTCCTCTTGCAAAAGTTGTGATTCAACTTGGTTTAATGTCCTTGAATGTATGTAGTGAAAGGAGGACCTAATTAAACTATCAACTTCATCCACATCACACAAAACCCTCTTTTTCTACATAACACCTTCTCCTTATAAGTTCTCTATAGTGTCCTTCTAATCTATCCCAGATTTGTATCTCTAAGGCTAAAATGTACTAAGATCATTTTGAAAGGGGGGTGGTACCCCTTGAAGCCATGTTCCATCTCTTTGGTTGGAAGATCCCCTTGCATTTATGAAAATGAACACCAAAACCATCCATTAGAGTAGCTTACTAATTAACAAGGTATCCTTCAAGTCCATCAGGGTTAGCATTTTCTTAAAGAATTCAGCTTTCACGATGTATTGGCATAAAAAACATTAAGTTCCTCATGTAAATCATTGGAGATCACTAAAGTCTGATACCCACCAAAGGATAAAACTAATTAAAATATTAGGGGTAAGGTGATCCTATGACTTGTATTAAAAGAGCAATCAAAACTTACCAACCTGATCTATCGATCCTAAAAGATATCAAGTTGAAGTTATCAGGGATTAGAGATTGGAGAGACCTTCGAACTCATGCCCAAAAAGAATTAGGAGAAGGGTGGGTTTGACACTGTGATCTCGAGGAGGCTAATACTTTGTAATGTTGGGAATCAAGGACATCTGATATTGCATGCAAAAACAAACTACTCTGACCTCACGACTCTGAAGAACTAAAACACTAAAGGATTGGGAGTTAGGAGTCAAAAAGGACATCAATCATATGTCAAAATGGCAGGACAAAATGAGAAAGCCCAAACCTCTAGTCTTGAAATACTTAGATAAATTCTGCCCAAATGGGGATAAGAAAGACAAAATACATTAACATCCCTAAAAATCCAAAAATATGCTTTGACAATAGTAAAAACATCATCAGAACATGTGCCAAAGCACAAATGGATTCAAATGGATAAAAAGTAAAAGGGGAAAATATAAGGATGAAAATCCTAGAATGAAAAGACAAGTCAGGAATGAAATTCTTGAAACGACCCAAAATAAAAACCAAAAACACAACAATGAAACTAGGGAGAACACTTGAAGACATGAAACACACCATAAATCAAAAGACTAACAAACAAAAAATGTCATTAAAACAATAGGAACAGAGAAAAGGACTCACCTAGGAAAGAAACAAATAGCGAGTGATGAAGATGAGAAACTTCCAACCACCGAGGAAAAAACTATCTTGAATGAACCAGCAATGACAGTCTCTAGCCAAGGGTTTGGAGAGAGACCAAAATCACCTAAACTTCGAGAGAAAAACATGCAAAATGGAAGAACAAGAAGAGAAGATGGGGAAAGGAGGAAATAAAAACCCTCTTCACACGTGTCAAAAAGACCACCATAAATGCAATGCAGAGGGTGGGTGAGAAAATTGTCACATCCACACACGTCGGAGAATACCTCTATTCTAATTGGAAGGATAAACTCTGAAAGTCCGCAAGGAGTCTCAGGGTCAAGATGTCAGACATATCCCTTACGGTCATATGGGCATGATAAACTCCAAAACTTAGACAAAGAAAACAAAGGAGGAAAACAGAGCCAAAGGACACCAAAACTAAACTAGAAACAAAAGAGAACATTGAAATCAAATGCCAAGGCCAATTTGGAAAAAAAGGACAAAGATTAAATACTAGAAATAAGATAAAGCAACTAAGGAGGGGGTCCTCATTTGTCAAAAAATGGGGTGTGTTGTGAGAGGCACATCAAAATGCCCATGGGTATTTTCAATCGATAAGTAAGGAGCCCTAAAAACCAACACTACATAGTAGAAGCTAGCAATGAAAAAACATGAAGACAAAAAATACAAGCAAAAGAAGGATATGTGCAAGCATGCACATAATGAGTGGAGTAAGTAAACAAATTGGAACACTAGGGCTACAACATCTACAAATCCCATTGATAAACAAAGAACACTCACTTACCAAATTGGATATTTATCTAGCCAAACCCAATTTTTGATCATTTTCATAAACTTTAGAGTAGTGGGCATAGGGACTACCCCTCAACTGCTTTCCCTTTATGAATAACATTAGTAAACCACCCCATATGGTCCAAAGGAAAGTGAACTTATTTTTGTATTCACAAAGATAAGGCTTAGTCATAATAGGTTCATTTTCTAAACACAAATCTGCAAGATTAGAAGTTGCGGATCCTCTCCAGGACCATGATTAATCCATAAACAAGTTTTTCTATTTCTACTATCATATTCAAACTAAAAATTATCAATATGCAAAGGATAATGAAAAGATACAACTTGATTACCTTGCTAAGTTGTTTCTCTATCTAGAGGTCTCAACTCATGGAATACCACTACATTTCATTCAAACACTTCTAGATGTGGGCTAAGTGAGGGGATTCTATTGATTAATCTATCCTAAGGACTTTCGTTGCTAGAAGATAGATAATTGTCTTCATCAACCCTCACTTTGGATATGTCATCGACCTCAACTTCAATCTCAGAGTAAGATGTAAGGGTGGTTTCTTCTATCATCTAAATAACATCTAGGCATAGTGAACAAGAGAGATCAAAGTGATAATCTAGATGTACTCTGCACCAGTTAGGGAGCAATAGCTCTACAACAAACACCTCAGTGCCCAACACTTGCTTATCCTTTACCAATTTCTCAATAAGTTCCTACTGCAACATAGAGTTAGTTTCATTTTTACTAAAATATGCATCTTTACCTTCCTTCTTACCTTATGTACTGACATAAACTTAATACAATTGATGAACATATGACTGATCATTATCCTCTGAATGATCAATTTCTACCTTGTGTTCTTGAACATTCACCATTTCAATTTTTGATTGGTATTCCATCCCTTTAAATATATCTTTAGAATTGTTACCAGTCTAATACAACTGACTCTCCTCAGCTACTAGATTATCTTGATGGTGCAGGAGCACCAAGACATCAGGGTTTTGGTTAGATTTTCTAGTAGGTTGTTTTATTTAATAAGGTCTTGAAGACCATCTTCATAAGGCTTGAAAGCCATATTTGTAATAGGACCTTGTCCAAATGTCGAAAAGAAGCTATTATCTTGTTGCAAGTCCTAGTTAGGATAGTCATATTGCATAGGCAATCTTAGGGAGTCATTAAATTTTAATATTTGTATAGGATAGTCATTAAGTTTCTATGGTTGTAAGCCTTTTAAAGGCATGTCAAAGGGTGTAGATGTGTTAACACCTTGTCAAAGGTTAGGAGGTGGTTAATCAAAGGTTAAACCACATATTTAAAAGCTTGTTAAATTAAAAAAAAAACAGTCACCACAGTCCAAGAAAGGACAATTCTATATTAGTCTTTAAAGCTGTAGTTTCAAAAAAGGAAAAAGCATGATGTGGGGTAGTTTTCTTGGATCCCCAACCTCTCCCACTCAATGCATGCATGTAGGAAGTTTATTAGAAGCTACCAAGGTGTATTGTAAAGGAGAACATTCGATGGTTTTTAGAAGAAATAACAAGAACACTATTTTTTCTATTTTTTCTGCACTGTCTTCTCAAAAATCCGTACCTCTATGGAATAGTCTTGGCATGAGTTTGGAATGGAATGAGAAGAGAATGAAGTACCTTTGATTTAAATCTTATTGGAGGTCTAGACATTGAACTTGAGGGGAGAAATCTCTGTTATGCCAAAACTTCTTTCTAACTGTTGTTATCATCCACAAATTCGTTGTTTTTCTAGACATTCCATACCTGTACGAATCAGTCTAAGACCAAGCTTATGATGGATTGTTAGAGGGTTGAGTTACCTATCCTGTACATTTGATTTGGGCTTTTGACACACTTGTCTAGCTCTGTATTTCTCCTCTAATTGAAAGGGGGTTAAAACCCTGAATTAGGGTATCTCTGAGTAGCCCGATGAGTTTCTCCTCATTCCTTTGATTCCTTCTACCCCTAATCAGAGGAATGAGTTGTATGTTAGTAAGGGTAATGGCTTGTGAAGGATAGAGGGGGCAGGAGGATGATTGGAGTTGCTTTTTTTTCATGTAAAAGGCTCTGCAGAATCATATGTTAGAAACTCTTGAAGGACAGCAGCAACTTGATGGAGGCTACTGACTGTGGAATGGAGATTTTGGTGAAATGCAGTCATTGTCAATGATGTATGAGGCCCTAGATTTGATCAAGGATCCAAGACAAAGAGTAGGGAGAGATTTCCCTAAGACAACTGTCCACTCTGCCTTTCACTATCTCTGACAGTCCTCCTAGGAGACAGCCACCCCAAGGAAGGTAATGGATTTGTTAGTCATGTTATTGGTTTGCCAAGAAAGGCATTAGATGCTTAGTGAGTTATTGATTTGGTATGTCATAAGTCAGGCAAGAGTTTGCCTTAAAAGAGATCACCTTATGAAGGATATTGTGACTGTCAAGTCATGTTATGACTGTCTCAAGAAAACATAGCTGTGACTAATGTCCTATAGACCCTATTTGGTGGGTTAGAGAGAGTCTTGTTTGGAATTAGACATCTTGGAAGGTGTAGAATGAAGTTATTGGGTCAGAGACCATGTGTTGGTCATGTTGAAGTTATGAACATGCTTCTGTTGTCATAGATGCTCTACATCATTTTGGTATCAGAGCTAGCTAGTAGATCCTTGAGAGTGTTGTGGATCTTGTGAAGAAGATAAAGGTTTGTGAGAGCTTGTGAAGATGCCTCCTAAAAACCAGATGGCAAGAGTGAATGCTGTGTTGAGAGAAGCCTTAGAGGCAAGAGAGAAAGAGCTGAGGGATAGAAGAGAACAGGATGCTGGTAGAGATAGAGAGTTGAGGCAAGTGAGAAGAGAAAATGCAACAATCTTGGCTAGATTGGAAGCATTGGAGAAGAAACCTAGAGGGGATGAACAAGATGAGTCAGAAGGAGATGAGGATGCTGATGAGAATCCTCTTGAGGATGAGTTAGATGCTGAAGAAAAGAAGTTTGTGAGATTGTTGAAGGCAGTCCAAGGAAGTGGGAGAAAGGCAAACATTGAGTTACCTATTTATCAGGGGAAGATGGATAGTGAAGAGGTGTTAGGGTGGATGGATGCCTTGGAAAAAAATTTTGAGTGTGAGGAGATGAGTGATGAGAAGAAGATCAAGTTTGCAAAAACAAAACTGAGAGGAACAACACTTACCTAGTGGAGTAGTGTGCAGACAAAGAGACTGGCTAGAGGTGCAGCAAAAATCACTTCTTGGAGTAGGATGAAGGATATGATGAAAGACCAATTCTTTCCATCTGATTACTCCATTCAGACAAAGAGGATGAGACAGAATCTAAAGCAGAAGGACATGGATGTTATGTCCTATACTGAGCAATTTCATAAGCTTAGTATTGGAGGTGGATTAGAAGATGAAGAAGAGAAAGTGGCAAGATACCTTAATGGGCTTAGATATAACTTGCAGGAAGAGATTGGGTTAGCAGTACCAAAAACACTTGGAGATTGTTTTTAGTTAGCCATCAGGGCTGAAGAGAGAGTGAAGAGGAAGCAAGAAATGCAAGGAGGTTATGGAAGAGGAAGTAGAGGTAGGGTTAGACCTACTAGTGAAGTTCAGAACAACAATGAGAAGGGTAAGGAGATTTCTACAGAACAGAGAGGTGGATATAGAGGTGGAGGTAGATTTGGATCAGGTAGAGGAGTGTTCACAGGTAGATGTTATCACTGCAATGAAGTGGGACACACATCTTTCAACTGTCCTAAGAAGGATGGTGTTGACAAGAGAAAGGATACAAGAGTTCACTTGGCACAAGAGGAGGAGAAGCCAGAAGAACCAGAAATGTCATCAGCCTCTCCAATGATGGATGGAGAGATGCTCATGGTGGAAAGAGGCAAGATGCAACAACCACCACAGGTATCTATTTTCAGAACTAATTGTTTGAGCCATGGCAAGATATGCAAGTTGATTGTAGATTTAGGTTCTCATGATAACTTAGTTTCTTGGGAAATGGTGAATAAGTTGGGATTGAAAACTTTTGATCACCCTAGTCCTTACAATGTCACTTGGGTGAGTCAAGAGTAGCAGGTAATGGTTACTAAGAAGGCATATGTTGATTTCACAATTGGTCCATATTAGGACTATGTTTTGTGTGATGTTATTCCTATGACATGTGGGCATGTGATCTTGGGTAGACCATGGCAGTATTTGAGAAGGACTATTCATGATGGGTATACTAATACCTATGTAGTGCACAAAGATGGTAAGAAATTCAAATTGATTCCTTTACCTTGTGAGGAGAAGAAGGAACAGGTTACAATTTGCTTTGGAGAGAAATTGAAGTTGAATGTGCAGGTTCAAGGTGATTGCACACAGCAGACACATATGCAACACAAGAAGGTGGATGACAGCTCTAGAAAGTAGCAGGCTTGGGACTTAAGTTCTATTAAGGTTGGGGACATTGAGTGTCCTATAAGGAGGTAGAAGAAGGAAGACAAACAATAGATGGTATAGGGAGGAATGAATCAGAAGTTCTAGTTGAGAAGAGTTGAACCATTGTAGCAGCAAGGTCCTAGACAAGGACACCAAAACAAGTTTTATGGTTCTAACACTGTTTACAGGAGCCATGCAGGTTGGAGAAGAAGGAAGATAACTCTTGGAGAGTTCATCTTTCCTAGTCCAAGGAACATACCAACAAGATGGAAGACTAGATGGAGCAGATCCCTTAACTCTTGGGACAAGAGTTTTCATCATGTCGGGGAGTATGGTGCAGGAGCACCAAGACATCAGGGTTTTGGTTAGATTTTCTAGTAGGTTGTTTTATTTAATAAGGTCTTGAAGACCATCTTCATAAGGCTTGAAAGCCATATTTGTAATAGGACCTTGTCCAAATGTCGAAAAGAAGCTATTATCTTGTTGCAAGTCCTAGTTAGTACAGTCATATTGCATAGGCAGTCTTAGGGAGTCATTAAATTTTAATATTTGTATAGGATAGTCATTAAGTTTCTATGGTTGTAAGCCTTTTAAAGGCATGTCAAAGGGTGTAGATGTGTTAACACCTTGTCAAAGGTTAGGAGGTGGTTAATCAAAGGTTAAACCACATATTTAAAAGCTTGTTAAATTAAAAAAAAAAACAATCACCACAGTCCAAGAAAGGACAGTTCTATATTAGTCTTTAAAGCTGTAGTTTCAAAAGAGGAAAAAGCATGATGTGGGGAAGTTTTCTTGGATCCCTAACCTCTCCCACTTGATGCATGCATGTAGGAAGTTTATTAGAAGCTACCAAGGTGGATTGTAAAGGATAACATTCGATGGTTTTTAGAAGAAATAAAAAGAACACTGTTTTTTCCTGTTTTTTCTATTTTTTCTGCACTATTTTCTCAGAAATCCGTACCTATACGGAATAGTCTTGGCATGAGTTTGGAATGGAATGAGAGGAGGCTGAATTACCTTTGATTTAAAGCTTATTGGAGGTCTTGACATTGAACTTGAGGGGAGAAATTTCTGTTATGCCAAAACTACTTTCTAACTGCTGTTATCATCCACAAATTCGTTGTTTTTCTAGACATTCCGTACCTGTACGAATCAGTCAAAGACCAAGCTTATGATGGATTGTTAGAGGATTGAGTTACCTATCCTGTGCATTTGATTTGGGCTTTTGACACACTTGTCTAGCTCTGTATTTCTCCTCTAACTGAAAGGGGGTTAAAACCCTGAATTAGGGTATCTCTGAGTAGGCCGATGAGTTTCTCCTCATTCCTTTGATTCCTTCTACCCCTGATCAGAGGAATGAGTTGTATGTTAGTAAGGGTAATGGCTTGTGAAGGATAGAGGGGGTAGGAGGATGGTTGGAGTTACTTTTTTTTTCATGTAAAAGGCTGTACAGAATCATATGTTAGAAACTCTTGAAGGACAGCAGCAACTTGATGGAGGCCACCGACTGTGGAATGGAGATTTTGGCGAAATGCAATCATTGTCAATGATGTATGAGGCCCTAGATTTGATCAAGGATCCAAGACAAAGAGTAGGGAGAGATTTCCCTAAGACAACTGTCCACTCTGCCTTTCACTGTCTCTGACAGTCCTCCTAGGAGATAGCCACCCCAAGGAAGGTAATGGATTTGTTAGTCATGTTATTGGTTTGCCAAGAAAGGCATTAGATGCTTAGTGAGTTATTGATTTGGTATGTCATAAGTTAGGCAAGAGTTTGCCTTAAAAGAGATCACCTTATGAAGGATATTATGACTGTCAAGTCATGTTATGACTGTCTCAAGAAAACATAGTTGTGACTGCTGTCCTACAGACCCTGTTTGGTGGGTTAGAGAGAGTCTTGTTTGGAATTAGACATCTTGGAAGGTGTAGAATGAAGTTATCGGGTCAGAGACCATGTGTTGGTCATGTTGAAGTTATGAACATGCTTCTGCTGTCATAGATGCTTTGCATCACTTGACCACAAATTATTTCCTCAACTATCCAAAAATTATCAGGTAGGTCATTTTCTTGTCCATTAGTGAATGATCTCTCCACTGCCCCATCATTTAGAGAGGAGAAAAGATTGCTTAAGAACATGTCATTCTCTTTTTTATTATGATTCATATCCAAACCAGTGGAGAGTTCATTACTTATAAGTTCATTAGAAAAGGTTTCACCATCTCCACATGTCATGAAAGCATCTATGCGTTAGGGCGTAAAATGTGCACACTACCATTTTACACTTGGTTTAGCACCCAGTTGGACCTATTTTGTTGCCTTTGTTAATCAGGACCTATTTTAACACCCTTAAAATGATGGAAATCTTAATCTCGATAAATAAACTTGACAGAATCAACTTAGGACCAGACTAAGCCCGCTATATTGGATACTTTCCAGAGTTTTTTGGGCTAAAGGTCTAGGGCACCCAAGCGCCCTAGTCCCACTTGGGAACTTTAGCCCCACTTTGTGGTGTTGTCTTAGGACACTTCTTTTCTTTGTATTTTTCAACCTAATTAAGTTTTATTTGTTGTGAGTGAGCAGGAATGCATATTTAAATGAGTTTTGTAGTTCATTTTACACCTATAAGACACTTAAAGGATTAATATGGATTTGCTCTCATATTATGTTTGATGCTAAAGTGTTTTACAAGCTTGGAGTGTTATCTACTTATGGATTCTATTGAAGTTTGTTTGCATGCTTTGAAGGAAGTTTGAAGCCCTCTTCATCACTCTCCTTTGTTGGTGTTGGATCTTGAGTCATCTTCATCAACTAAGGTCATATCTCTTTTGGTTTTCATCATCATTATCATTCATTATTCATCATATTCTTAAAGATCCAGCCTCTTTCCTCCTAGGGCATGCACTCTTAGATCTAATCATCACTATAGTGGAGGTGGGAACACCAACACGGGGTTTTACTAAGGCAAGCCCTTAAACATAGCACAATATTTTCCTCTTTCTTTGTATGCAGGTTGGAGAAACAGGTTTCATGAGTTGATTTCTGGGAAGAAGATAGAGCAGATAGGTATAGGTCTGGTGACATATAAGTTTTGCTAAACCCTAGAAAAGGCCTAGGATGCCCAAGCACCCTAGTCCTGGGCATTTATACTGCAAGATCTAGGTTTTAAATCCTTGTCTGACCTCTGTTGTACTTTATGTTTTCTATGATATGTTTCTAACAGTTAGTTGTAGTCTGTTCTTCATCTTCTAGGGTTTGATCACTAGTCTTAGCTTACTTTCTTGACTTTGATTAAACTTGGTTGATCCATCTATATACAACAAAAGGGCAAAAACCATGTAGTTTGGCTCTCCTTCTTGGGTAGAAGCCAAGCTTAGTTTGTGTCCTAATGTTTGTAGAAGAGGGTTTGATCTAGTTTAACTCTTTAGGATAGATCACTCTTTTCCACTTAACACTATGAACACATCTATAAATTTGATTTCTTCCTCTAGTGGATCTAAACAAGTTTGAGGCTCTCTGCTTTGCAATAAATCCATTTTAATATTTCTGTGGAATGATAGATTAGAAGTTACCTCATGAAAGATCTTTTCATTTGGAATATGCTCATTACCATCTTCTTGTGTGCTAATCACCTCACTCACTCCATCAGGTGGTTGTAAAACCTCTTTCATCTCATCCTGATGAAGTTGATCATATTTACCTTCTTTCCTTGTGATAATAATCTTGCAATATTTCTCGAGGGCTAGATCCGTGGGATGCATCCTACATCGATATGCTTGTATAAAATCTTCATTATGCACAACCTTCTCACCAAAAGTAACTTGTAGAGATGAGAATAATTCCATGTTTACTAACTCCCTATTTTTGAACTAGTTCTCAGGCTAATATGAATCCGTGCTCAGCTCTGATGTGTTATGACCCCAAAATTGATTTTGTATGGACTTGATACCACTCTAATATGGCTCATCATTATCATTACTACTCTCAAAATTGTCATCATGTAGAGAGTTTGATTCCCATGGATTGATATCTCACCCTCGAAAGTGGTCCATTTGAGTTGTGGCACTGGTCGGTTCTATACTTTGAAGATTAGGCATACCATAGTTAACCGATTGGAAAGATTTCCACTAAGCAATCATGTTAAATGAGCTATCATAGTGCCAAAATGGTTGGCAACTTGTAATCACTTGTGCATTATAAATCTTACCTTGACTATTCACACCATTTGTGGTGTCGCATCCATATTGTACCATTAGAAGAGCTTTACTGAATGCATCATTCAGAGTATTGACTTCACCAAATAATCTAATCCTTCCAACAATAAAGCCATCTAAACCCCAACGATAATGTTCCTTTAACACAAAATTACTTACCATCCGATCTGAAGCTTGATCCCTTTGATACATGAGAAGAAACCTATTATTGAATTGTGAAATAGACTCTAGCAACATCCTTATCATGGCTGCAAACTAAAATAATAAATCTTGTGTACCCACATTAGGATCAAATTGGTTTAAAACCAAACATTCTAATTCATTCCATGAGAAATGGAGTTAGGTAGAAGATTCATATACCATCGAAGTGCTACACCTTGAAAGTCTTGATGAATAAATTACAAACCACATCTTTATGTTTGATCTTAAGATAAACCACTAGATTCTTGCAAATCCTCACATGATCTAAAGCATTTTGTCCACAATTGGGAAAAAATAAAGGAGGCCTATTGTGTTCATGAGTAGGAATCTCATGGAGGCCCCCGAGAATACACAAAGGGATACCCATTTGAAGCTAGATACATTCCCCCAGATCTAACTCATCTAAAATGTGCAAATAACAAGGAATAATTTATATTCATGCCCTCCTTCTAGTGCCATTTACTATTGAGGGGTGTTTTGACACACTCATCAACGTGCAGGTAGAACACCAAATGCGCCACCTCTCTTGAAAGGAAACCAACCTCTAGAGGCCAATAACCCCAACGTCCCTTCTAGCTAGATTGCAGTTGTGTTGGATAGATCAGTGGTTCATATAGCTGTACCTATTGTAGACACACAAAAATGACCATGTCATCAAACCACTTGCATTTCGTCATTTCTTCCAAATCACCTACATTCATGGTTAATTAAATAATCTAATTATTTAATTAATTTCATCAAATTCTTCCAAAACTCCAAAATTCAACATTAATTAAACAAATCCTCTTTATTTAATTAATTTCAGCAAAATCAACCTTATTCTTCCAAAATTAAATAATTTTAATTATTTAATTAAATCATTATCCTCTTTCAAATTTCAAGTCTCCATTAATTAAATAAATTAATTATTTAATTAATTCATCCAATTCTATCTTATCTACAATTAAATAATTTACATTATTTAATTAAATCAATTGTTCTTCTAAATTTAAATAAATTATGCAAATTTATTTAAATTATCTCAATCCTCTAAAAAAATAAAATCAAATATTTTATTTATAATTTTCTATTCCTCTATCATGCACAATCAATTAAATAAATTTATTTATTTAATTTCAGTTATCTTACAATTAAATAAATTTATTTATTTAATTTTAATTATCTTCCAATTCCTCTTAAAATATCTTGTTAACTCATGTGTACAATCAATCTTATTTTTAGAACTCTAAAAAAGGCAAAATTACAAGTTGAGTTATCTATTCAATCAATCTTGTTTTCATCATATTTTAAATAAAAATATCCTTATGGATTGACACATGTCGTGTTGACATTCATCATGGTTATTCGATTTATCTCTTTCATTGATTCTTTTGAATTATCTGGATTGTTGATCGATCTCTATTGAAACCTATATAAACCCCCCTCATCTCCTTCACAAATCCTCTTTGATCACTTATTCTCGGGCATCCTTTAACAGTGCTTTGAGCATACATCACATCGATTGAGCAACTTCACAATCTTTTGACATTGATCTTTGAGCACTTCACTTGCTTGTTGCAAACATGGTTTCGCAGCACTATTGAGCAATCCACATTCATCCAAAGGGAACAATACAAATCTCGGTAAAAGCTTTCATATTTCATTGATTTGTATAGTAATGGCTTTTATTTAGATTGGTTCTCTTTATGTTATTGGGGTTTTGATTTGATTTGTTTTTTACTTAGTCAATTTTCCTCATACACATTCTGGCACGCCCGGTGAGACCCACTAATCCCTCTTTTTCTTTGAGAAATTGATTTTTTTAAGTACAGTACGGAACAGCGAAAAAGACACAAAAACACGCTATTGGCAGTATCTTAAAGTGCTTCTGGAGGCACAGTACAACGCCCTCAGGCGATACTGCAGCACTTCTGGTAGCACAGTAGAGCGCTTCTAGTGACAGTCTCGCGTTATTGGTAGTATCATAAAGCACAGTTGGCAAAATAGATTTTTCTGATCTTGTTTGGTGATTTTACAGGGTTTTACTCACATACCTACCATTGATTTGACTGACAAGCTGGTTCATATGTCTTTCAACTGTCTATTATACTTTCTAAGCTGACGTATTTAGCAGTATTTTTAATATTTGAGTTAACCCATCTATTTGTGACATCCTTTAAATTTTCTTGATTCCAGGGTACAGATCTATCAAATATTACTTGGCAGAACTTCAAATCAACCATAAAATCATATCTGGACCTAGTTATTTTGATAAAGTATAACTTTTTCTGGATCTGAGACAGTGCAGCGCTTTTGGTTATACAGTACTGCACTTTCGGTAGGACAGTACGTCACTTCTGGGTCTGTTGCAGCGCTTCTGTTAGCACAGTGAGGTGCTTCTGGTCTGCATCACCACACTTCTGCAAATATAGGGTAGTGCTCTTAGTATCACAGTAAGTTGCTTTCAGTTAGACAATAACTCACTTTTGGTCATTTGATTTAATTTTTGCTAACTTGTGATTTTTTTGGCACTAATCAACTTGTTGCAGCTTCTTATCACTCACATAGAGCAAATAGGTTTTTCTAACATGTTCATGTAGAATGAGCATTGAAGAAATCTTGATTTTATTGCACTAAGTCTTAGAAACACATTGTCTTCTTAAGGGACAACTGAAACAAATCACTTTTGGCAATCTAAGTCTTAGGAACATATTGCTTTGCTTAAGGGACAATGGACATGTATGTGAAAACACCTCAATTTTCTAAGGGACAATGGACATGAATGCCAAACACTTCAATTTCATAAGGGACAATTGACAACTACAAACGTGTGTGTGCCTAATTTAGTTGCACCTTATTTTTCTTATAACGGGACAATTGAACCTTTGTTTGGCGTGCTTGCTCTTACATTTTAGTTATTCCTTTAGAAGGGCCTGCTTTTGGATTGCATTTCATCCAAAAGGGATAACCCTAAGTGGAGTTTTCCTTTGAACCGCTATATAAGAGGGATAAGGCGAAAGCCAAGTCCTAATCGACGTCAACCTTACCTTGTGGTGCCAAACTGAAAAGAGGTGTACTAGCTCTTTGTGGAAATAATTTTCACATTGAGCGAAGTGTTTCATACTCTTAGTAGGATTGGTTAAAGCTTTTAGTAGCTTGTCGCATTGCTCGTAAGGTGTTGGTCCCTCAAGGTTACTAAGAACTATTCTAGATAGTGACTACCCAATCTACCTCCAAACATTGTGGTAATCATCAGTGCAAGGGGAATCAATTTAAGCCCTTAAGATACTCACCATTGGCTCCCTTGAGAAGAGATAGTATTCCCTTGGCCATAAAGCTCTTCTAACCTACTTGAGCTTTCCAAGGGGAGGGTGAGATATCCCTACTTATCGTCTCTCGCAAAGATACAAAATGTCTGACACCTTTATGGAATGACATTTTTATCAATGGAGTATTAAGCTGTGAGCTAATCTACTGCAATGAAACCTTGTCTCTAGGGATAAAAAGTGCTTGATATTTCTTTGCAATTGTCTTATACCTGTGGAAATATTGGGCTTTTTTGTGAGCCTAGAACATACACTATCTATTGTGTCAGTCCTTTTTGCCAAACTTTGTTTGCTGTGTTTTCTCTTGCCAAAGCAAATCCAATCAGAACTAAAAAGCCAAATCCATCAAAATTTGTCTTTTTAAAAGCATCAAACACTACTTCAGTGCCTCTGGTATTACAGCAGCTCGCCTTTGGTAGTACAGTAGCTCGCCTTTGGTATAACAGTACCTCACCTCTAGCAAAACTACTCCATCGCCCTTGGTATAATAGTAGCTCACTTTTGCTCATAGTAGATCACCTTCGGTATAGCAGTACCTCGCCTTTGGTAGCTCAGTCCATCACCCTTGGTTTTACAGTAGCTCGCATTTGGTAGCACAGTCCTGTGCCTTTGGCCAAATAGTATAGCGCCTTTGTCCGGTAAACTCTGCATCAAATTTTGTCTTTTCCAAAACACAAGCAAATTCCCAGTAGTTTCTCTTAGTGTATTCCATGGTAACCACTAGACTCTAGCAAACTATGAAGTCCAAGCAAGTTGTTCCTAGGAAGTGCAAATCACCTCCTCACACACCTCAATCAAGCTGATCCAACATTACTCCCAAGGTTACTTCTAGGACACCCACAGTGAAATCAACTAGCTCTCTGAACATGCTGCACCTTAAGCAACCAAGCAATTCTCAAGAAGGTAGGGTCCCTTTGGTAAGCACACCTCACTATACCATTGGCATGCCTCCAGATTTTGTTCCACAAGGTTATACTATTGATCAAGTCCCATCTCAAGAAGGTAGGGTCCCTTTGGTAAGTACACCTCACTATACCACCAGCATGCCTTCAGATTTTGTACCACAAGGTTATATTGTAGATCAAGCCCCATCTCAAGAAGAGCAACACTTTGAAATAGGTCAATCCTCTCAAGAAGATGGGCACGATCTTGATGAATTCATACAAGATCCTAGAGCCGTGGCCACCTTTGACAAAATCCTTAGCGAGAACCAAGATCATTTCTTTCGCTTGCTAGCAGAGCAAGGAGCCAAATTACCCAAAGGTTTTGATCTATCCAATCTTAGTGAGCCTAACAACACCCAAGACACTATCATGACAGTCCAATCCATGTCAACGGTGACCACACCCTTACCCGAACAAGGCTCACAAGGGAGAACGATTGCAAAATATGAGAATCCCCTTTATCAAAACCCAACAAGAAAGAGGGCTGTATCACCGCTTCTGACTCCTATGGAAATCTACAAACACCAACAGGAGACTCTTCAACATCAAATGAAACAAGCCAAATGAGCCACTATAGCTCAATCAAACATACAACAAACTCCTAAAGTGTCCACACCAATCACAAGTGGAATTTTGGTTACCCCATAAAGAATAGGTTTCCCACCAAATTACAATCTGGGGAACAACTATGTAGCCATGCAACAAGGGTCTCAACAAATACCGCCTCCTATATCATCAAACCTTCATGTCTCTCAACCAACTAGGGTCATGCAATCCCAACCACAACATTCTTCTACGCTCATCCTCAATCAACCTCAACCATCGCATAACACTTCTATCTATGTTCCCCGACCACAACGATCATCAGTGCTAAACTTCTTCAACACCTTGCCTATCCACCCTCAACATTCCCAACATCAAGTTTCCCAAAGCTATGTGCCACAATCACAACCTAACCCAACGAACTTTAGCTTCCCTCCACCAAACTCTTTTCTTCAACCATCGCAAAGCCAACATTCTTACCTAGCGCTGCCCCCACCTCCTCCAAATCAAAGCATCCAATTCCAACCCAATTTCAACACAATGTACAATGCATGCGACCCCAACCAATCATACAACCCTTATAGCCCCAATGCCCATGGCTTACACTACAATCTTCCTTATGGGCATCAACAACCACTTCTAGGACAACAGGAGATGTTTCCAACCCCTCCCATGACTATGGAGCTAAAAATTGCAGAAGTTCAACAACAGCTATCGGATCTTACATTTGGCCACACCAAGAAGACCTTCTCTTTAGAAGAAGTGTGTCCTTATCCTTTTGATCGGTCATTACCCATGATCCCCTTTCCTCAAAATTTCACTATTCCCAAATTTAATAAATACAAAGGAAAAGGGGACCCAAAAGACCATCTCAGGGAATTCTATCTTGCTTGCTTCGAGGTCTCACATAACGACACATATTTGATGCGTCTCTTTCCTCATAGTCTTGGGGGTCAAGCTATAGAATGGTTCTCACAATTACCCATAGGAATCAAGTCTTTTAACGAGATAGCAGAGAAATTTGCCCACCATTTCTCCTACAATGCAGAGCATGAGATCTCCATGACTGATCTATGCAACAACAAATAAAAAAATGGAGAAACCTTTATTTCTTTCCTTCAACAATGGAGACAAATGGCTAGCAAATTCCCATTTAAGATACCTGAAAAGTAGCTTGTTATCATATTCGTGCAGAACCTCAACCAAGAGTTAGGTTTTCATTTGCAAATTCTTAGTGCTACAACCTTTGATGAAATCACGTACAAGGGAATCAACATCAAAAAGGCACTCATTACTAAGGGTGTAGTCAAAATCTTCAAAGAAATGAAAGACAATGCTCCTCATCAACAGACAAACGATAAACCTAAGTATTGGAACAAAAATAAAAACATGGTCAATGATGGGGTGGTTGATTCTAAACATGTCCAAACGCCGCTACAGCTAAATAGCAACAACAATGGCAACCGTATCAAAACCATCAACAACGACAGCAAGAGCAGCCTCAACAAGATTACCCTCCGCGGCATCAATTCACTCCCTTGGGAGAGCCCATAGAATCTGCCCTACAAAAGCTATTACACAAAGGCCTCATCACTTTACCCGATGCTCCCCCATATGGCAAACTAGTTTACAAAACTGCACGATACAGAGAAAATGAATACTATGAATTCCATAGGAGTAAAGGGCACAGAACTGCATCATGCATGAAACTCAAGCATCTAATCCAAAATCTCATTGAAGGCAACCAAATCTCTTTTGAAGATGACCCACCAGCTCAACACACGAACAAAGACCTCAACATGTACAAGGAACCATTCCCTCACCATGGTCCACCTCCTCTGCAGGATAAAGGTAAAGGTGTCAATCATGCTTCCACTTCCTTTGACTCCATTGTGGGTCATTTTGAAGAGAGTCGAGTATCTACCTTACAATCAAAGGCAAATCTACGGATTGTGTTGTTACAACTCGTCGTGGTCGTGTCACCATTTGTGGTCCTACACCCAGTCTCCCAACTCAATCTGATTATAATCTTGTCAAACATCTAGGGAAAATGCCAGCACATATCTCTATCTTGTACCTTCTACGATCATCACCCGCACATAAAGTCATGCTAGAAAAAGCCCTCCAAGAGTCTTCGGTTCCTAACAACATCGCGGTCGCAGATTTCCAAGCTATAGTAGGTAACATTGCTTCTCCCTACAATGTGGTCTTCTCTGAGAAGGACCTTCCATCCCATGATCCATGTCACAATGATGCCCTTCATATTAAGGTTCTCATCCATAAACACAAAATCAAATGTATACTCATAGATGGTGGTGCTGGTCTCAACATCTATTCTTTAAAATTACTTAAGCAATTGGGATACTCTGAGGATCATGCCAACACTAATCAAAGTATTACAATCAAGGGATATGATGATGCTGAACACCGTTCAGAAGGTATTATCCACTTGCCTATACAACTGGGCCCTATCATGCTTGAAACTCGGTGTCAAGTCCTTATTATTGAGCTGCCTTACAACATTATCCTAGGCCGCCCATGGATCCATGCAATGAAAGTTGTTCCCTCCATGTACCATCAGTCTCTCAAATTCCCATTCAATGGTACGGAGATAACTATCCCAGGTGACCCTAATCCTTTTGAGTTCTACCATGTCTTGCAAGGTAGTTATAAGAATTGCAACCAATTGCCTCAAAATGACAAAGCCCTTGAGTCCCCACTATATGTTGATCCTGAAATCTGACACAAGCCTCTACAAGTGAACCTAATCCTCTTCCTAAAATCAAAGCTCACATCTGTGATATATGCTTTGGAACTTATGATATCTCAAAATCTTGTTGTGTAGGATGGATACCTTTATCCCCTAAATCTTACGGCTAACCGCCCATCACCAAAGCAACTAAAAAAGCAACTATTCCTCCCCCAAAATTTCTAACCCAATTCCAATAGGGACAATTATTGGAAGAGGAAACTATTGAGGACATTTCTTCTTGGCTCTACAAGTAAAAAGAACCAGTCACAATACTAGTCACGCAATATGGAAATGGCTTAAGGATAGTCAAAAACATGGGCTATAAAGGAAAAGGTGGCCTTGGAAAACAAAATCAAGGAACAATGGAACCCATTATTGTGACAAAGAAACTAGACAAGAAGGGTTTAGGATTTGGAAGAAAGGTACCACGCGCCCTGGACATCAAGGGTATTCTCGACAAGGTGGCTGAAACTTCTCTCACAGATTCGACATCTAATGAGGATACCATAGATGACTCATCCCTCCATATGAATGACCTATTCACTGAATCCTCTGTCTTTATGCTATCATTCATATCCTTAACCTCCACCACAAACACCCAGAATGTAACACTTGTCTACCCCGAACTTATCGATTGGGACCAACAAGGGTCCCCCGTTATAGATGTATTCCAGAATGACGAAGCTCTAGCTAAGTTCATGGGACTCCAGGATGGTATCCCTCTTGGCGATCATAAAGCAGGTTTTGTAATGGAACTAGATCCAACAACTTATTTTTGTGAGAATGCCAAATCCTCCATTCGCAAAAGTAAAAATAAAGAAAGATCTCTAGGTGAAAACCACACTGTGGCACCTCCCGATCACAAAATAGTAAAAACAAAGGACATATCCAAAGGTGAAAACCCAACTGCAGCACCTGAGGATGGAGGATTTGACCTTCCCCTACCATCTAAGTATCAAGAGAAGTCAGCTCTCCTAGTGGAAGATTCTACAGAGATAAACCTTGGCACTGAGCAAAATCCAAAGACCACATTCCTAGCAACATCATTATCAGAAACAGAGCACAGGAATCTTAACACTTTCTTCTTATAGAGAACCATCAACTTTGCATGGACTTATGTTGATATGCTAGGGTTAGACCCTAAGCTAGTTGTTCACTATCTCACAGTTGATCCAAAAGTCAAACTAGTTAAGCAAAAGTTGAGGAAGATGCACCCACAGATAGCTCTCTTAGTAAAAGTGGAAATACAGAAGTTGTTAGATGCGAAGTTCATCTGACCTATTGACTCAATGGGTGCATCTGTATGTGTAATAATTTTAGAGATCTTAACAAAGCATGTCCCAAGGATGACTTTCCACTACCGAACATTGATATTATAGTAGACTTGACAGCAGGTCACGAAATGCTTTCTCATGGATGGATTCTCTGGCTACAATCAGATAAGGATAGTAGAAGAAGATCAACATAAAACAACTTTTACTTGTCTGTGGGGTAATTATTGTTGGTGTGTTATGCCATTTGGTCTAAAGAATGCAGGGGCAACTTATCAAAGAGCAATGACAGTGATATTCCACAATTTCTTTCATCATATCATGGAGGACTATGTGGATGACATACTAGCTAAATCTTCTAGGGTAGATCACATAGAGGTTCAGGGATAGATCTTTGATAGGCTCGAGAAAGACCAAGTATGACTCAATCCAAAGAAGTGTGTCTTTGGTGTAACATCAAGGAAGCTATTGGGATACATTGTATCTCGCAGAGGTATCGAAGTAGACCCCACAAAAGTAAAGGCTATAGTGGAGATGCCTCCACCAAAGAACCTCAAAGCATTAAGGAGCCTTCAGGGAAGGTTGCAATCCATTAGGCATTTCATCTCACAGCTAGCAGATAAATGTTAACCATTTCAACACTTGCTCTGAAAGGATGTCTCATTCCGATGGGATGATAAGTGTCAAGTAGCATTTGATCAGCTCAAGGAGTATCTAGCTACATCGCCTGTCTTAGTTCCACTAGTTGCTGATAAAGCTTTGATATTATACATCTCAACTACAACTTCAGCCCTCGAGGCCCTCCTAGCACAAAATGATGAATCAAGAAAAGAGCATGCAATTTATTATATCAGTAGAACCTTGGTGGGATACGAACTCAATTATTCACCAATGGAAAGAGCTTGTTTAGCAGTGGTGTTTTCTTACCAAAAGTTGTGACATTACATGTTGAACCAACACACCAATTTGATAGCAAAAATTGATCCCTTGAAGTATCTACTAGCAAAAGCAACTCTCACAGGTAGACTAGCTAAATGGGTCATGATACTTAGTGAGTTCGACATTGAGTATATGGATCGTAAAGAAATAAAAGGACAAGCCCTAGCAGATCAACTAGCAAAAGAACCCACGATAGATACACACCCTATGGTAGTAGACTTTCCAGATGAGAATCTCTTCACTCTTTCCAACTCAATAGTGTGGAAGTTGTATCTTCATGGTTCCTACACACAGCATGGATCAGGGGTCGGCATCTTATTCATCACACCTCAAAATGACTATATTCCTAAGTCATATCAGTTTGCATTTCCTTGCACCAACATCGCCGAGTATGAAGCACTCCTCATAGGTCTCAATACAACAGTTCAATGGAACATCACAGAATTACAGGTATATGGAGACTCACAATTAGTCATTAGACAAGTCAGATGAATACCAAACAAAGGATGAAAAGTTGGTCCCCTATAAGCAACTAGTGGATGCCTACAAACCACACTTTTCTAGCATCACATTTGAGCAAATTCCAAGAGAGCATAACAAGGCTGCAAATTCCATGGCTTCTGTAGGGTCACTGATTGACATGCTTGCTAACACATAGAAATACGAATTCTTGATTGAGCAATTGTTGATACCAACCGTCGACATCCCCATTACTGAAATCATCTGCGAACTTGTTGGTCTTAATTCCCCATGGTACGAAGACATCTATGAATACCTTAAACACAGTACCTTTCCCTCTGATCTATCATCCACCCAACACAAAACCTTTATCCATCGATCCTCCCGTTACGTCATTCTGGGTGATACATTATATCGCCGGAGTCTCGATGGTATCCTCTTACGATGTCTTAATGCGGAAGAAGCTGAAGCTACCTTATGAGACATACATGAAGGTGTCTGTGGTGCACATTCTACCAGTCCTAATCTCGCTAAGAAGATACTCAGAATAGGGTATTACTGGCCTACAATAGAGCAAGATGCTCCACAGTTTGCTAAGAAGTGTCTACAATGTCAGCGCATGGAGATTTGATTCATGCACCAGCTCATGAATTACAGCCTGTGACAACTCCATGGCCTTTTTCTCAATGGGGTTTCAACCTCGTAGGACAAATCCACCCATCCTTATCCAATGGCCATAAGTTCATCCTTACTACCACTAAGTACTTCACGAAGTGGGTTGAAGCCATTCCCATGACCTATATCACCGGTAAGCAAATAGCTAAGTTTATCCTTAACTACCTCATCTACTGGTATGGTATTCCCCAAGCCATTGTCACTGATAATGGGAGACCATTCAAAAATTAAGATGTCTGTGCCTTATGCACACAATACAATATCCAACATTGCTTTTCAACTCCCTACTATCCACAAAGTAATGGCCAAACTGAGGCTTCCAATAAAACCATTCTCAAATCCTCAAGAAAATAGTCAATGAAGCTGGTCGTGATTGACACTTGCAACTCAATCCCGCCCTATGGGCCTACCGCACTAGTATCAGAACACCAACTGGTGCCACACCATATGCCTTGGTCTATGGCTTTGAAGCCATCCTACCTATAGAGGTCGAGATCCCATCCCTCAAAGTATCCATACAGAACCTAATCGACGAAGAGGAGTATCACACTCCCAGATTAGCTAAACTAGAACTACTAGATGAAAGGTGCCTTGCTGCACTTAATCATCTCCATGTCTATCAAAACTGCCTCCAGCATAAGTACAACAAAAAGATCAAAGAAAGATGGTTTCAATTTGGTGATCTTGTACTGAAAGAGAATCAGAGAAATCAAGTAGACTGAGAAAAGAAGGGCAAGTTTGAGCCTAACTGGTTAGGTCCTTTTATTGTGACAGTAGCATATGGCTTAGGAGCTTATACTTTAGCTACACCTGACGGCATTCCTCTAGATGAGCCACTTAACAGTGTTCATCTCAAGAAGTTCTATGCCTGATCCTCAAAATAATAATAATAATAATAATAATAATCCATCCTCTGGTAAAAACCTGGCAAACGGGCACCTTGGATAAGTACCATAGTGAAAACCTGGCAAATAGGTGCTATGTGTAGAGTCAGCATCCATCATCTATCGAGTCCTGTTCATTCCATGTCCATTTCACAGGAAGCTTTATCCATCCATCCATCCATCCATAACAAAACCATTGACCTTATTTGCATTTCCATCTCCCTATCTAGTATAGCTTGGAAATTTGTCAATGTCCATCGTCGTCATCCCACGTCTTGATCTATGTCAGCAGTTATCACTGTCTTGTCCTAGGTCAAACTTTCTAGGTCTTCTTTGTCAATCACCCATGCCCTCTACCAGAATGGGGGCAATTCCTTCCTTAACCTAGGTCTAGGAGGGGTTCCTTATTCGTAGTTCATAGTCACTTCAATCTTTCTCCTTTCCACAAATAGCATCCTTTAATGGACACATCACTCCTACGATAAGGCTGTTATCTTCCCAACACTTTTCCTACATCACCACACCAATCAGAACTACATATTATCTCATCTCAATCTTAAGGTATCTTGATCCCATGGATATGGGTATGTAGGCAATCTGGAATACAAAGGAAGTATCCAGTACTCAGGTACATAAGATCTCCTCCTCACCACCTTGACCCACTCATCACTCTATCCAGAACTACATATTATCATTTTTCATCTTTCCTCATAATGTGCCTTGATCCCATGGATACAGGGTATGTAGGAAGTCTGGAATACGAAGGATGTATCCAGTACTTAGGCACATAGGACTCATCATTCTTCACCCATCTCAACCCATTAGCATGTCATCTTTCTAGTCTTCCATTTATCAAAATCTGTTCACCTCGACTTGACTAACTCAAGTAGCAAAACAACAAGCAAATGCATCCTTTCAAAGCAAAAGTCCTTAACAAACCTAAAGCAAAGCAGCTTACTTCCAGAGTCATCTACTGTCCTACTATTCTGATTGCCAAACATCAGCTAATTCCAGCTTACCCAAAGCACCAAATCAACAAGCTTGTCTTCTGCAAAGTGTTCCATTGTCGAGACCAACACATGCATCTCCTGCGACATGTGGCATTTCTTGCAGCAAGACATTGTCTTTTTAGGTAGATAGCCCCCTTTAATGGACACAAAGTTCCTATGATAAGGGTGTTATCTTCCTTATCCAATCTATCCTGACCAACCTCTTTGGCAAGAGAATATGTCAGCTGTATATTTACTTTGTAAGTCAGTCAATCTACTTTTTTTATCTTTTGTTCCATTATCCATTACCTATTCAAGACTACCTTGATTTATCTATAATCTTGGTATGTTGCGATACAGTATGGATTAGGGGCATAGTCATTGCTTTTGTGTGCCATGTTTGAGGAATGATCTTTAGCATCTTTCTTGGCAACATATTTATCTTGTGTGTGTTACAACCTAGCATCTTACATATTAATATTCTTCTTGCATTTACATGTATTGAAGTTTATTTTATGTTCAAGACTATGGCTCATTCACATGTACAACAAGGTTATATTATAAGTGATCTAAGTTCAAACCGCTTTCTTACAGAGTCAATGTCCATGCACTCAGATATTTACTGCACCTTGGTCTTTTATTCCTTGGTGGTGAACTATCCACGTGCTATATCAAAAATAAGGATTGCTCTTTATATACAAATGTGAAACCAATGCAACAAGCTCATCATTTGCCCATCCATTTACCCCTGGCCTTATATTGTTTTCAACGCAATGATCGATCAAAAGTCTATCTTCCAAGCTCCTCTTTTCTTCTCTATGGTGCATATCTACAAACCCACATGTTAGATATCACAAGTCATAGCATCTATATCATCTTACATCTATAAGCATCATGTCATCATCTGTCATAACATCTCTATCATCATACATCTATTAGCATCATAGAAGCAATATACATCATCACATAAATCCATAATCATACATACATATCTTCGCATCCATGTCATCAAGAAGTGCATACACCAAAAGCATGAACATTAGTGAGTGCAATATGTCATCATATATATATATATATATATATATCATGTGAAGGTCATCAAAATACAAAGTGTCTGTGTCTACATCCATAATCATATGTATACATCAATAAAGTACATCAGGGCTATCAAGAGCCCGCAAAATATACATCAAGATGCATGTAGGCATCAGTCAAGATATACAAGTGTCCATCATGATACAAAAATAGTACAATGTACAAATGTGTAGGCTCTAGTGGGTAGAGCTGCCCTCCTACTGTGGCCCCTGTCCTCCACCTATGCTTGGTGTAGGTCCCCCTGATGGTACTCCTCCCCCTGCTGGTTCTCGTCACCCTGGTGGCACGATAGGTCCTCTAACTAAGGACAATGACTACCCTATCCTGTGCGACCCAGATGCTACTGACTTGCTCCGCTCTCTGTAGCTCGGTGCCTACTGAGCTACTGGCACCTCACCGACATAGAGACCCCTATAGTACTCAGCCTCTCTGCCTGCTGTCACTAGCTCTCCCTACACCCAGACGAGCTCACTGTACAATGTCCTCTGGTTGGCACCCAGTGCACGGCGTGCCTCATCTCTCTACCGCCTCACTCTATGTAGTGTGGCCTCTGCTATCAACCATAGCTGTGCCTCTGCATCTCTCTCTCTAATCACCTGGGCTAACTACCTATCATCCCCTATAAGTGCGGGTGTAGCCAGTGCATATGCCTGTGCCTGGATCTGTAACTGTGTTTGTGCATGTGTCAGGGTTGTATGTGCTGCTGCTGCTATCTGCATCTATACCTATGCTAGGGACTCGACCTGTCTCGCCTCTACCCTCGCTGCATCCCTATCTCTCCTCACCCGCACTATCTAGAGCTCTAATCGAGTCCTCCGGGCTATCTCCTCCTCTAAAAGCCACTCAGCCCATTGTAAATCGGTCTCCATGACTGGGTCCTCTGCCTCCACCATCTCTACATCTACCTGTGACCCTCCAGCCTCTCCACCTACCTACTATCTGGCCTCTCTGGCCTGTCACCTCATCCTCGCCTCAACACCTAGAACCAGTACCTCCCCTACTGCCCCTGCCACACTTGGTGTTGTCAGTCTCACTGGCCTGTGTGTCTACCAGTACCTATCATACTCTGGCAATGTCCCTAGATCTACCAATCCTGAATCCCAATCCCATCTGACTGGTACAAGTCCCTGTACCTCAGCCAAAGCTATTGCCACTGGAATCTCTGCATCCCAGTCTCTAACCTCCCGTCGTGTCCATGCATGTGTCACCTCTCCAGCTGGTAACCCCTGTGGTAGCCCAAGCTGTCTGAGTACTTGCTCTAGTAGGTATCTCTCTATGGTATCTATCTGCCACCCAAGTAGATATCAAGCCTGGTAGTAGTACATAAGCTACTCGTGCTCATCCTCCCACTCCTCGTACAGTAACCACAGCGTCCAAACAAATAGGTCCATCTCATCGATCTGTCGCCTCTAGTGGCTAACAAATCCCAACCTCTGGTGTGTGATAACTCCCTTGTATAGAAATGCATACGGCTCTCCCCTCTCTCAACGGTGTTGTGCCATGGGTCTGATCATCAGGATATGCTCCCATGCCCACACCTATAGTAAAGTCACCCTAGCTGAGAGAATCTGACCTCTCCTATAAATGCAGTCGTGCATGTCTCGATATAGCTGCCCTAATACACAAGGGCCCCATGCATACTGGGTACCATGAGTAAACATCCTAGATAGTATTGTGCCCCATCCCACATATAATCCTCTTGATTGCCTGTCTGGGCATAAGAAGCTGCCAATAAGTGAAGAAACTATCCATCTGATCCTATCGCAGAGTCTCAGGACGTCTGCCCACCGAATCTCGCCATCATCTATCCACAGGTCATCTGTGCAGAATACCTCTACCAAGCCTGCCTCACCCCACACCGGGTCAAAGTCCACTCTCTCTCCATTAATCTGAATCTTGAGGATGTGATACACATCCTCCAGCGTCACTGTCACCTCCCCTGTCAGAAAGTGAAATGAGCCTGTCTCACTGTGAAATCTCTCTACGACTGCTGTCACTAGGGTGAGAATCACCCTAATGTGTGTCAGGTGTGCCACGTGCCATAGTCTCACATGCTTTAGGAACGCATCCTCCTCCCACGTTAGTTGTACCACCTCATGTGCTATCGGGTGGTGTCTCTCTCTTGACATCAATGGCAGCATCATCCTCTACATCCACAACACCACATGTCAGACCTTTTTCAAAATTTCTCCATAGTCCTACCGACTTCTACCCTATGACGTAACACCCCTACGACTGACTTTGCACTTCTCTAGCCTAAGTGGTCACCTCCACGGTCAACCCTAACTGGACTCCTCTTCTCACCTAACCAAAAGTGCCTTGTTTCTTACAAAAGCATTTTACTGTTGTACCAAACGCACCACACTGCTTATGCAAAAGTGCTTCACTATCTCATACCAAAGGTGACCTATTTTACAAACGCACTGCACTGCTATACCAAGAGAGTTGTGGGACCCTATCAATCATGTTGTGGTGCAACAGCAAAATGCCAATAGTGTTGTGGCATCGCCAATAGCGTTGTTCTGCACTACCAAACGTGTTGCAGCACACCGAAAGCACCTAAGATGACTACCAATAGCGCTATACTAGCCTGCAGTGCTTTTGGCTGACCTAAAGGACCTACCTAGACCTAGCCCTAGAACTACCCTAAAAATGTCAAATTAAAATGAGGTTTTCAGACACTTACCGCTGTCAAAGCTCTTGCTGGCCTCCTGTACGTCCGCACTAGCTCCGCCCGATGCCTGTGCACTGGAATCGGCATCTCTCCTCTGCTATCAACTCCTTCCACCCAACTCTCACACCATAAGTTTGGAGGCTCTACACTCTTAATTTAGAAGCTCTTAGGGTGCAAATGAGGATTGTGGTCCCCATGGGACCTATTTATAGTCTCCCTCCCTCATTTTTTCTTCCCACCCCATTTTTCTTTCTGCTACCTAGTTGTGCACTCTGCTAGTCGAGTGTCAACCCAGTTCTGCTGTCGCTTCCCTGTCTTCCCACTCAAGGGGGCATACGCTGGGGCAACTACCTACACTGGCGCATCAAAAATTTGTATCATGCCTTCAACAACCGTTTTCTTTGAAGCAATGCTATAAACTACATTGCATCAAAGAGGGGCAAAATGTAGACACCCAAAAATGACCATGTATCGCACCACTTGCATTTCATCATTTCTTCCAAATCACTTGCATTCATGGTTAATTAAATAATCTAATTATTTAATTAATTTCATCAAATTCTTCCAAAACTACAAAATTCAACATTAATTAAATAAATCCTCTTTATTTAATTAATTTCAGCAAAATCAACTTTATTCTTCTAAAATTAAATAATTTTAATTATTTAATTAAATCATTATCCTCTTTCAAATTTCAAGTCTCCATTAATTAAATAAATTAATTATTTAATTAATTCATCCAATTCTATCTTATCTACAATTAAATAATTTACATTATTTAATTAAATCAATTATTCTTCTAAATTTAAATAAATCATGCAAATTTATTTAAATTATCTCAATCTTCTAAAAATAAATAAAATCAAATATTTTATTTATAATCTTTTGTTCCTCTATCATGCACAATTAATTAAATAATTTATTTATTTAATTTCAGTTATCTTCCAATTCCTCTTAAAATATCTTGTTAACTTATGTGCACAATCAATCTTATTTTTAGAACTCTAAAAAAGGCAAAATTACAAGTTGAGTTATTTATTCAATCAATCTTGTTTTCATCATATTTTAAATAAAAATATCTTTATGGATTGACACATGTCGTAGGCACATTCATAATGGTTATTCGATTTATCTCTTCCGTTGATTCTTCTAAATTATCTGGACCGTTGATCGATCTCTATTGAAACCTATAAAAACCCCCTTCATCTCCTTCACAAATCCTCTTCGATCACTTATTCTCGGGCATCCTTTAACAACGCTTTGAGCATACATCGCATTGATTGAGAAACTTCATGATCTTTTGATATTGATCTTTGAGCACTTCACTTGCTTGTTGCAAACATGGTTTCGCAACACTATTGAGGAATCCACATTCATCCAAAGGGAACAATACAAATCTCGGTAAAAGCTTTCATATTTCATTGATTTGTTTGGTAATGGCTTTTATTTAGATTGGTTCTCTTTATGTTATTGGGTTTTTGATTTGATTTGTTTTTTATTTAGTCAATTTTCCTCATACACACCTGTAAAAGGGGCTATTGGTAATCAAGTAAACATATAGTTAATTGCACATGGAGATCAGAAAATAAGATGAACAGTGCATAAGCAGGCTTCTCCAGTAATTGGTTGTTAATGAATAAACAAGGGCCATTTTATGTTAACAGTGAATCAATTAGATGCTGATAAGGTCTCTATATAGATAGATATGATCTTTTAAGCCTAGAATATCTAGATTTAGTCCTAAAATAATTCTATTATAAAGAAAGTACAAAAGAGTTATAGTTTTAAAGAAAGATGAAAATGAAATAGGATAAAATAGACAGTATTTGTGTTCGATCCCAATGTACCATGTAGATCTGATGAGATTTATGGTAGCCTGAAATGCAATGATCAGTATTCCACACAATCATTTACACTCTAGATATGAGAGTCTAAGGAATTTTAGGAAAAATAGGAACAAGAAGTATGAAAACATCATATTGCATGCATAGTAATCAGACTATGTTCCTCAATTTCATATAATGACAAAATTTAGATCTCACTACTATGTTCTAAATACAAATGGAGATGCAATCACATTACCACCAAGTATAGAGTAGATAAAGAAGACATAGTAGTTTTATTAATGAGCCTCAGAATTGGTAGATTACATGTGACAATAGAATTCCCACATTGCAGATGTTTCATAACATGCAACTTACATACCTTGTCTAGATTACAAAATTGTGGTCTTGCCACCAATTATTATCTACTACTCTCTCCATCTACCTTTTTTCCAAAACCAAATGACACTTCTCATTTTATAGGGAAGATGCTTCATTACATTTATGACTAGGTCGGCCCAAAATAAGATAGGATCTAATTACGAGTTACATGATAAACCATAAACTCAATATTAGGTTGTCTTCATATCTATGCTATAACCAACATCACAAATTTACAAGTGGTTGAAGGGAGTGTAGTCACCAAAATAAAGAGGTGTTCCTCCTAGACCATGAATCCTTCATACTGATGATGTGATAGGCACCCATTGCTTCTTTGATGACCCTATTGCCGAGGTCTTTTGTCAGCTTGCTATATTAGGGAGAATGCTTATGCCAAAGGAATGATACATCAGCTAATGTATTAAGATCCCTTCAAGTCTAAATTTGAAAATCCCTCCTCCAATAGCTATTCTTTCTCTTCAGGATCTTTGATTGTAAGTGGTTCCCCATCTTCTTGGGTGACACTCGAGCATGCTTAGAGAAAGCAATAGCCCAAACTAGCTTTGGACCAGCCATGCACTAATCATGAAAAAATATGACCTTCTCCTTTTAAGTTCTTCGGAGCATCCTTCAAATATGTCCTAGATCTGTATCTCCAAGGATGAAATGTACTAAGATCATTTTGAAAGGGGGATGGTACCCCTTGAATCCATGCTCCATCTCTCTGGTTGGAAGTTCCCCTTGCATTTTTGCAAAAAAACACCCAAACCATCCATTAGAGTAGCTTACTAATTACCAAGGTATCCTTCAAGTCCATCAGGGTTAGCATTTTCTTAAATAGTTTAGCTTTCACAATGTATCAACATAAAAACACATTAGGTTCCTCATGTAGATTGTCAGAGATCACCAAAGTCTTATACCCACCAAAGGATAACACTAATTAAAATATTAGGGGCGGGGTGATCCTACAACTTGTATTAAAAGAGAAATCAAAGCTCACCAACCCGATCGACCGATCTTGAAAGATATCAAATTAAGGCTATCAGGGATTAGAGATTGAAGAGACCTTCAGGCTCATTCCCAAAAAGAATTAGGAGAAGGGTGGGTTCGATACCGCTATCCCAAGGAGGCTAATACTTCATAATGTCAGGGATTGGGGACAACTAATATTGCATGCAAAAACAAACTACTCCGCCCTCACAACTCTAAAGAACTAAAAAACTGAAGGATCAAGGACATCAATCTTATGTCAAAATGGTACAATAAAATGAGCAAGCCTAAACCTCCAGTCTTGAAAGACTTAGAGAAATTCTACCCAAACAGGGATCAGAAAAACAAGACAGTGACATCCTCAAAAATCTAAGAATGTTCTCTGTGTGTATGAGGAAAAATCGATTAAATCTAAACTAATAAAACCAAAGAACCCAACAACATAAAGAAAACGAATTTAAATAAAAGCCATGACAAATAATCAATGAAATAAAGACTTTTACCGAAATCTGTATTGTTTTCTTTGGATTGAATGTGGATTGCTCAATGAAGTTACGAAACCATAGTTGCAACAAGCAAATAGTGTGCTCAAGAGATCAATGTCAAAAGATCGTAAGGTTGCTCAATCGACGCGTTTTGTATGCTCAAAGCTCTGTTAAGTATGCCTGAGAATACGATCGAAGAGAGAGGTAATGAAGGAGATGAGGAGGGTTTATATAGATTTCAAGGAAGATCAATCAATAGTCCAGATAATTCAGAAGAATCAACGGAGGAGAATAGTTTGAGGAACGTGCAACGAATAAGAAGAAGACATGTGTCTTGCTTTCTTTTGCATGAGAGGAGTTATCAAGAATAGAAGAATGAGTTAAAGCAATTAACAGAATGTAATAATCAGTTAAGTGATTTAAAATAAGAAGAAGAGATTTGCATGAGAAAAGAAGATATTCTGCTTTATTAAATATAGAAAACTTGAGTTATATTAGAGATAACTCAAATTTAGAAGAAAAAGCAACTTAAATAAATAATTGATTTATTTAAATTTAGAGAAGATATTTTGGAAGAAATAATTAAATAATTAGAATTATTTAATTTAGAAGATTTGAAAGCAAATTAAATAAATAAATTTATTTAATTGTTGTGCATGATTTTGGAAGAATGATTTTGATTTAATTAAATAATTAAGAATTATTTAATTATAGACAAGAGGGAATTTGTTGAATTAATTAAATAATGGGATTTATTTAATTAATGTGGATTTGATTTTCGAAAGAGGATAATGATCAAATTAAATAATTAAAATTATTTAATTGTGGAAGAATAAATAGAGGAATTTGATTTAATTATCTAAATAAAGAGAATTTATTCAATTAATGTCGAAAGTATGTGATTTAGAAGAATTTGGTGAAATTAATTAAATAATTAGATTATTTAATTAATGTGTGAAATGCAGGTGATGTGACAGAAATATTGAAATGCAAGTGATATGACAACTTGGTCATTTTAGGGTGTCTACATTTTGCCCCTCTTTGATGCAATGCAGTTTATAGCATTGCGTCAAATAAATTAATTGTCGAAGACGTGATACAAATTTTTATTGATGCCCCAGTGTGAGTAGTTGCCCCAGTGTATGCCCCCTCGAAAGGAAAGACAGGGAAGCGGCAGAAGGACTGGGTTGACAGTCGACTAGAAGATTTGTTGGAGATAGGCAAAGTTGAATAGAAGAAAGTGGAGATAGAAAAGAACATAAGAGAAAGACTGTTGATTGATCTTTGCTGGAAAACTATATAAGGCCATGGAAAAATGGATGGTGTAAATGGATGATCTTGTTGCAATGGTTTCACATTTGTCTATAAAGAGCAATCCTTATTTTTGATATAGCACGTGGATAGTTCGCAACCAAGGTATAAAAGACCAAGGTGCAGTAATATCCGTGTGCGTGGACATTGACTCTGCAAGCAAGCAGTTTGAACTTAGACCCCTTTAGACATAATATAACCTTGTTGGAACATGTGAATGAGCCGTAGTCTTGAACATAAAATAAACTTCAATACATGTAAATGCAAGAAGAATATTAATATGTAAGATGCTAGGTTGTAACACACACAAGATAAATAGAATACTAAGAAAGATGCTAAAGATCATTCCTCAAACACGGCATACAAAAAAAAGCAATGACTATGCCCCAATCCGTACTGCATTGCAACATACCAAGATTATAGATAAATCAAGGTAGTCTTGAGTAGGTAATGGATAAAGGAACAAAAGATAAACCATAACACAAATTGACTGACTTACAAAGTAAACATACAGCCAACATATTCTCTTGCCAAAGAGGTTGCTCAGGATAGATTGGATAGGAAAAGATAACAGCCTTATCATAGGAACTCTGTGTCCGTTAAAGGGTGCTATCTACCTGAAAAGACAATGTCTCGCTGTAGGAAATGCCACATGTCGCAGGAGACACGTGTGTTGGTCTCGATCATGGAACACTTCGCAAAAGACAAACTTGCTGATCTAGGGCTTTGGTTAAGCGGAACTTAGCTGATGTTGGCAATCCGTATGCAGGATAGTAGATGACTCTGGAAGGAAGATGCTTTGCTTCAGGTTTGTTAAGGACATTTGCTTTGAAAGGATGCGCTAGCTTGCTGCTTGAGTTAGTCAAGTTGAGGCGAATGGACTTTGACAAATGGAAGACTAGAAGGATGACAATGCTAATGGATTGGGACGGGTGGAGAATGATGGATCGTGTGTGCCTGAGTACTGGATACATCCTTCGTATTCCAGACTGCCTACATACCCTGTATCCACGGGATCAAGGCACATTACTAGGAAAGGTGAACGTGATAAATATGTAGTTCTGGATAGAGTGATGAGATGGGTCAAGATGAAGAGGAGGGGATCTTATGTACCTGAGTACTGGATACTTCCTTCGTATTCCAGACTGCCTACATACCCATATCCATGGGATCAAGGTACCTTAAGATTGAAATGATGATAATATGTAGTTCTAGTTGGAGGTGATGATGCGGGAAAAGTGTTGAGAAGATAACAGCCTTATCATAGGAGCGATGTGTCCGTTAAAGGGTGTTACCTGTGGAAAAGAGAAAGAGATTGAAGTATGCGCACTGTGAACCACAAACAAGGAACCAATCCTAGATCGAAGTTAAGGAAAGAGTTGCCCCCATTCTGGTAGAGGAAATTGTAGGGGTGACTACTAAAGAAGACACAGAAAACCCTGACCTAGGACAAGATAGTGTTAACTATAGACAAGGATCAAGACGTAGGATGACGATGATGGACATTGACAAATTTCCAAGCTATACTAGATAGGGAGATGGAAATGCAAACAAGGTCAATGGTTTTATGATGGACGAATGGAGAAGCACTGCGAACTAGACAAGGAGTGGACAGGACTCGATAGACGATGGATGCTGACTCTACACATAGCGCCTGTTTGCCAGGTTTTCACTATGGTACTTATCCAAGACGCCTGTTTGCCAGGTTTTCGCCAGAGGATGGATTTTTTTTGGATTTTTTGTGTTTTTTTTTTTGTGGAATACTCTGAGGATCAGGCATAGAACTTCTTGAGATGGACACTGTTAAGTGGCTCATCTAGAGGAATACCGTCAGGTGTAGCTAAAGTATAAGCTCCTGATCCGTATGTTGCTGTGACAATAAAGGGACCTAACCAGTTAGGCTCAAACTTTCCCTTCTTCTCTTGATCTGCTTGATTTCTCTGATTCTCCTTAAGTACAAGATCACCAACTTGAAACTGTCTTTCTTTGATCTTTTTGTTGTAATTATGCCGGAGGCAGTTTTGATAGACATGGAGATGATTAAGTGCGGCAAGGTGCCTCTCATCCAGTAGTTCAAGCTCAGCTAATATGGAAGTGCGATACTCGTCTCCGTCGATCAGGTCCTACATGGAAACTCTGAGGGATGGGATCTCGACCTCTATAGGTAGGATGGCTTCAGAGCCAAAGACCAAGGCATATGGTGTGGCACCAGTTGGAGTTCTGATACTAGTGCAGTAGGCCCATAGGGCGGGATTGAGTTGCAAGTGCCAATCACAACCAGCTTCATTGACTATTTTCTTGAGGATTTTGAGAATGGTTTTATTAGAAGCCTCAGCTTGGCCGTTACTCTGCGGATAGTAGGGAGTGGAAAAGCGATGTTGGATATTGTATTGTGTGCACAAGGTATGGACATCTTGGTTCTTGAATGGTCTCCCATTATCAATAACAATGGCTTGGGGAATACCATACTGGCATATGAGGTAGTTTAGGATAAACTGGGCTATTTGCTTACCAGTGATATAGGTCATAGGAATGGCTTCCACCCACTTCGTGAAATACTCATTGGCCGTAATGATAAACTTGTGGCCATTTGAGGAGGAAGGGTGGATTTGTCCTACGAGGTCGAGACCCCATTGAGAAAAAGGCCATGGAGTTGTCACAGGTTGTAATTCATGAGCTGGTGCGTGAATCAAATCTCCATGCTGCTGGCATTGTAGACACTTCTTAGCAAACTGTGCAGCATCTTGCTCTATTGTGGGCCAGTAATAGCGTGTTCTGAGTATCTTCTTAGCAAGATTAGGACCAGTAGAATGCGCGCCACAGACACCTTTGTGTATGTCTCGTAAGGTAGCTTCAGCTTCTTCCACGTTAAGACATCGTAAGAGGATACCATCGAGACTCCGGCGATATAGTGTATCACCCAGAATGATGTAACAGGAGGATCGACGGATAAAGGTTTTGCGTTGGTTGGATGATAGGTCAGGGGGAAAGGTTTTGTTCTTGAGGTACTCATAGATATCTTCATACCATGGGGAATTGGGACCAACAAGTTCGCAGATGATTTCAGTAACAGGAACATCGACAGCTGGTATCAACAATTGCTCGATCAAGAATTCACACTTCTGTGTATTTGCAGGCATGTCAATCAGTGACCCTATAGAAGCCATAGAATCTGCAACTTTGTTAAGCTCTCTTGGAATTTGCTCAAATGTGATGCTAGAAAAATGTGGTTTGTAGGCATCTACTAGTTGCTTGTAGGGGACCAACTTTTCATCCTTTGTTTGGTATTCATCTGTGACTTGGCGAATGACTAGCTGTGAGTCTCCATATACTTGTAATTCTGTGATGTCCCATTGAACTGCTGTATTGAGACCTATAAGGAGTGCTTCCTACTTGGCAATGTTGTTGGTGCAAGGGAATGCAAGCCGATATGACTTAGGAATATAGTCATTTTGAGGTGTAACAAACAAGATGCCAGCCCCTGATCCATGCTGTGTGTAGGAACCGTCAAAGTACAACTTCCACATTATGGAGTTAGCAAGAGTGAAGAGATTCTCATCAGGAAAGTCTGCTACCATAGGATGTGTATCTTTCATAGGTGCTTCTGCTAGTTGATCAGCGAGGGCTTGTCCTTTGATTGCTTTATGATCCGTATAATTAATGTCGAGCTCACTAAGGATCATGACCCACTTAGCTAGTCTTCCTGTGAGAGCTGCTTTTGCTAGTAGATACTTCAAGGGATCAATCTTGGCTATTAGATTTGTGTGTTGGTTCAGCATGTAATGCTGCAACTTTTGGGAAGTGAACACTACTGCTAAACAAGCCCTTTCCATTGGTGAATAATTGAGCTCATATCCCACCAAGGTTCTACTAATGTAATAAATTGCATGCTCTTTTCCTAATTCATCATTTTGTGCTAGCAGGGCCCCTAGGGCTGAGTTTGTAGTGGAGATGTATAATATCAAAGGTTTGTCAGCAACTGGTGGAACCAATATAGGAGGCATAGCCAAATACTCTTTAAGTTGATCAAACGCTACCTGACACTTGTTGTCCCATCGAAATGAGACATCCTTTCGGAGCAAGTGTTGAAAGGGTTGACATTTATCTGGTAGCTGTGATATGAAACGCCGAATGGACTGCAACCTTCCCTGAAGGCTCCTTAGTGCTTTAAGGTTCTTGGGTGGAGGCATCTCCACTATAGCCTTTACTTTTGTTGGATCTACTTCAATACCTCTACGAGATACAATATATCCCAACAGCTTTCCTGATGTTACACCAAATACACACCTCTTTGGATTGAGTCTTACTTGGTATTTTTCAAGCCTGTTGAAGATCTGTCCTAGAACCTATATGTGATCCACCCTAGAAGATTTAGCTAATATATCATCAACATAGTCTTCCATGATGTGATGAAAGAGATCGTGGAAGATCACTGTCATTGCTCTCTGATAGGTTGCTCTTGCATTCTTCAGACCAAACGGCATGACACACCAACAATAATTGCCCCAAGGACAAGTAAAGGTTGTTTTATGTTGATCTTCTTCAGCTATCCTTATCTGATTATAGCTAGAAAATCCGTCCATGAGAGAAAGCATCTCGTGACCTGCTATCAAGTCCACTATAATGTCAATGTTTGGTAGTGGAAAATCGTCTTTGGGACATGCTTTTTTGAGATCTCTAAAATCATTACACATGCGGATGCGCCCATTGGGTTTAGATACAGGTACAATGTTTGAGACCCAATCTGAATAGTCAATTGGTCGTATGAACTTTGCATCTAACAGCTTTTGTATTTCCACCTTTACCAAGAGAGCGATCTGCGGGTGCATCTTTCTCAACTTTTGTTTGACTGGTTTCACTTTGGGATCAACTGTGAGATAATGAACTACCAGCTTAGGGTCTAACCCTGGCATATCGGCATAGGTCCATGCAAAGTTGATGGTTCGTTGCAAGAAGAAGTTGTTAAGATTTCTGTGCTCTGTTTCAGATAATGATGCTGCTAGGAATGTGGTCTTTGGATTTTGCTCTGTACCCAGGTTTATCTCTGTAGAATCTTCCACTAGGAGAGCTGACTTCTCTTGATACTTAGATGGTAGGGGAAGGTCAAATCCTCCATCCTCAGGTGCCACAGTTGGGTTTTCACCTTTGGATACGTCCTTTGTTTTTACTATTTTGTGATCAGGAGGTGCCACAGCGTGGTTTTCACCTAGAGATCTTTCTTTATTTGTACTTTTGCAACTGGAGGATTTGGCATTCTCACCAAAATAAGCTATTGGCTCTAGTTCCATTACAAAACCTACTTTATGATCGCCAAGAGGGATACCTTCCCGAAGTCCCATGAACTCAGGTAAAGCTTCATCATTCTAAAATACATCTATAACAGGGGACCCTTGTTGGTCCCAATCGATAAGTTCAGGGTAGACAAGTGTGACATTCTGGGTGCTAGTAGTGGAGGTTAAGGATACGGAGGATAGTGTAAAAATGGAGGATTCTGCGAATAGATTGGTCATATGGAGGGAAGAGTCATCGATGATATCCTCTGTAGATGTCGAATCGGCGGGAAAAGTGTCAGCTACCTCGTCGAGGATATACTCGATGTCCAAGGCGCGTGATACCTTCTTACCAAATCCTAATCCCTTCTTGTCTAGCTTCTTTGTTACAACAATGGGTTCCATAGTTCCTTGATTCTGTTTCCCAAGGCCACCTTTGCCTTTATAGCCCATGTTTTTTTACTATTCTTAAACCATTGCCATATTGCTTGACTAGTATTGTGACTGGTTCTTTCTCCTTATAGAGCCAAGAAGAAATGTCCTCAATAGTTTCCTCTTCCAATAACCGTCCATGTTGGAATTGGGTTAGGAATGTTGGGGGATGAATAGCTACTTTTTTGGTTACTTTGGTAATGGGTGGTTGGCTGTAAGATTTTGGAGATAGAGGCATCCGCCCTACACAACAAGATTCTAAGATATCGTAAGTGCCAAAGCCTATATCCCGAATGTGAGCTGTGATTTTGGGGAGGGGTGTAGATTCACTTGTAGAGGCTTGCGTGAGAGTTTCAGGGTCAACATATAGTGGGGATTCAAGGGCTTTGTCATTTTTAGGCACTTGGTTGCAATTTTTATAGCTTCCTTGCAAGACACGGCAGAATTCAAAAGGATTAGGATCTCCTGGGATGGTGGTCTCCATACCATTGTATGGGAACTTTAGAGACTGATGGTACGTGGAGGGAACAGCTTTCATTGCATGGATCCATGGGCGGCCTAGGATAATGTTGTAAGGTAGCTCAATATCAAGGACTTGACACCTAGTTTCAAGCATGATAGGGCCCAGTTGTATGGCAAGTGAATAACACCTTCTGAATGGCATTCTGCATCGTCATACCCCTTGATTGTAATATTATGATCAATGTTGATGGTGATCCTCAGAGTATCCCAATTGCTTAAGTAGCTTTAAAGAACAGATGTTGAGACCAGCACCACCATCTATGAGTATACATTTGATTTTGCGCTTATGGATGAGAACCTCAATATGCAGGGCATCATTGTGACATGGATCATGGGAGGGGAGGTCTTTCTCAGAGAAGACCACATTGTAGGGCGAAGCAATGTTACCTACTATAGCTTGGAAATCCACAACCGCTATGTTGGTAGGAACGGAAGACTCTTGGAGGGCTTTTTCTAGCACCACTCTATGTGCAGGTGATGACCGTAGAAGGTCCAAAATAGAGATCTGTGCTGGTGTTCTCCCTAGATGTTCGACAAGATTATAATCAGATTGAACCGGAAGTCTAGGTGTAGGAGCACGAATGGTGACATGACCATGACGAGTAGTAACAGCACAATCCGTAGATTTGCCTTTGATTGTGAGGGTAGACACTTGACTCTCTTCAAAACGACCTACAATGGAATCAAAAGACGTGGAAGCATGATTGATACCTTTACCTCTATCCTGAGGAGGAGGTGGACCATGATGAGGGAATGGTTCCTTGTACATATTGAGATCTTTGTTCGTGTGTTGAACTGGTGATTCATCCTCAAAAGTGATTTGATTACCGTCGATGAGGTTTTGAATGAGGTGCTTAAGTTTCATGCACGATGTAGTTCTATGACCTTTGCTCCTATGGAACTCACAATATTCATTGTCTCTATAATGTGCCATTTTGTAAACAGGCTCTCCATATGGGGGAGCATTAGGTAAGGTGATGAGCCCTTTCTGCAAGGCTTGTTGTAAGACCGATTCGATGGGTACTCCCAAGGGAGTGAATTGACGTCCCGGAGGGTAATCCTGTTGGGGCCGCTCTTGTTGTCGTTGCTGTTGGTTTTGATAAGGCTGCCTTTGTTGCTGTTGTTGTTGAGGTGGAGCTTGACTTGGTTTGGAGAGCTGCAGCAGTGTTTGCAACGTTTGGACATGCTTAGTATCGACCACCCCATCATTGACCACATTTTTGTTTTTGTTCCAATATTTGGGTTTATCGTTCGATTGTTGATGAGGAGCGCTATCTTTCGTTTCTTTAAAGATTTTGACCACACCCTTAGCAATGAGGGCCTTCTCGATATTGATTCCCTTGTATGTGATTTCATCGAAGGTTGTAGCACTAAGAATTTGCAAATGGAAACCTAACTCTTGGTTGCGGTTCTGCACAAATATGCTAACAAGCTGTTTCTTCAAAATTTTGAAAGGGAATTTGCTAGCCATTTGTCTCCATCGTTGGAGGAAAGAAATGAAAGTTTCACCATTTTTCTATTTATTATTGCATAGATCAGTCATGGAAATCTCATGCTCTGCGTTATAAGAAAAGTGGGTGGCAAACTTCTCTGCTAGCTCGTTGAAAGACTTGATACCCGCGGGTAAGTGTGAGAACCATTCTATTGCTTGACCTCCAAGACTGAGAGGAAAGAGACGCATAAGATATGTGTCGTTATGTGAGACCTCGAAGCAAGCAAGGTAGAATTCCCTAAGATGGTCTTTTGGGTCACCTTTTCCTTTGTATTTATCAAACTTGGGAATAGTGAAATTTTGAGGAAAAGGGATCATTGGTAGTGACCGATCAAAAGGATAAGGACACACTTCTTCTAAGGAGAAGGTCTTCTTGGTGTGGCCAAACGTAAGATCAGATAGTTGTTGTTACACTTCTGTGATCTTTAGCTCCATAGTCGTGGGAGGGGTTGGTAACATCTCCTGTTGTCCAAACAGTGGTTGGTGTTGCCCATACGGAAGATTATAATGTAAGCCATGCGCACTGGTATTATAAGGGTCATAAGATTGATTGGGATCATACGGGTTGTACGTTTGGTTCAGATTGGGTTGGAATTGGAGGCTTTGATTTGGAAGAGGCGAAGGTGGCGCTAGGTAAGAGTGTTGGCTTTGTGATGGTTGAATAAAAGAGTTGGGTGGAGGAAAGCTAAAGTGCGTTTGATTAGGTTGTGATGGCGGCACATAGCTTTGGGAAACTTGATGTAGGGAATATTGAGGGTGGCTAGGCAATGTGTGGAAGAAATTTAGTGTGGATGAACGTTGTGGAGGAGGGACATAGGTAGACATGTTTTGCGATGGTTGGGGTTGATTGAGGATGAGAGTAGAAGAATGATGTGGTTGGGGTTGCTTAAGGATGAGAGTAGAAGAATGTTGTGGTTGGGGTTGCATGACTCTAGTTGGTTGAGGGACATAAAGGTGTGATGATATAGGAGGTGGCATTTGTTGAGACCCTTGTTGCATGGCTACATAATTGTTCCCCGAATTGTAATTGGGTGGGAAACCTATCTGTGATGGGGTAACCAAGATTCCACTTGCGATTAGGGTGGACACTTTAGGAAGTGGTTGCATATTCGATTGAGCTAAGGTGGCTTGCTTAGCTAACTCTGCTTGACGTTGGAGAGTTTCTTGTTGGTTTTGATAGATCTCCATAGGAGTCAAAAGCGGTGATATGGGCCTCTCCCCTGTTGGGTTTTGAAAAAGGGGATTCCTATACTGTGAGCCTTGTGTAGGTAAGGGCGTAGTCACCGTGGACATGGTTTGTACCGCTTGTATGGTATCTTGGGCGTTGTTGCTCTCCTTGAGAGGGGATAAATCAAAATCTTGAGGTAACTTGGCACCTTGCTCTGCAAGCAAGCGAAAGAAATGATCTTGGTTCTCACTGAGGATTTTATCCAAGGCAGCCACAACTCTAGGCTCTTGTATGATTTCATCAAGATCTTGCCCATCTACTTGAGAGGATTGACCTATTTCAAAGTGTCGCTCTTCTTGAGATGGGACTAAATCTATAGTATAACCTTGAGGGATAAAATCCAGAGGCAAACCCATCGTATATTGAGGTGTACTTATCAAGTGGATCCTATCATCCTGAGGATTGCTTGGTTGGTCAATGGGTGGCATGTTCAGAGAATTGGTAGATCTTGTCGCGGGTGTACTAGGAGTAACCTTGGGAGTAGTGTTGAGATGACCTGATTGTGGTGTGTGAGGAGGTGACTTGCGCTTCTTAGGGGCAACTTGCTTAGACTTCATAGTTTGCTGGAGCCTAATGGTTACCATGGAATACACTAGGACAAGAAAGGTAATGCTGGGTTTCTGTGAGATGCTTTGAGAAATGGACAAACTCTGATGCACAAAGTACTAGACCAAAAGCGCTATACTGTTTGACCAGAGGCGCAGGACTATGCAACCAAACGCGTGCTACTGTGATGCCAAAGGCGACGGACTGAGCTACCAGAAGCGAGTTACTGCTATGCCAAAGGTGAGCTACAGTGACCAAAAGCGAGCTACTGTTATACCAAGGGTGCTGAAGTAGAGTTTTGCCAGAGGTGAGGTACTGTTATGCCAAAAGTGATCTACTGTACTACCAAAGGCGAGCTGCTATAATACCAGGGGAGCTGAAGTAGTGTCTGATGTTTCAAAAAGGTGAAAATGTTGATGGATTGTTTCTGTTTCTGATTGGATTTTGTTTGGCAAGAGAAAACACAGCAAACAAGTGGTCAAAAAGCACAAGGACTAACACAACAGATAGTGTATGTTCAAGGCTCTGAACAAGCCCAATGTTTCCATAGGTATAAGACAATCGCAATCAATAACAAGCACTTTTTATCCCTAGAGACAAGGTTTCATTGCAGTAGATTAGCTCACAGCTTAATACTCCGTCGATAAAAATATCATTCCATAAAGGTGTCAGATATTTAGTATCTTTGCGAGAGACGATAGGTAGGGATATCTCACCCTCCCCTTGGAAAGCTCAAGTAGGTCACAAGAGCTTTATGTCCAAGGGAATACTATCTCTTCTCAAGGGAACCAATGGTGAGTATCTTAAGGGCTTAAATCGATTCCCCTTGCACTGATGATTACTGCAATGTTCAGAGGTAGGTCGGGTAGTCTCTATCTAAAATGGTTCTTAGTGACTTTGAGGGACCAACGCCTTACGAGCAATGCGACAAGCTACTAAAAGCTTTAACCAATCCTACTAAGAGTTTCAAACACTTCGCTCAATGTGAAAATCATTTCCACAAAGAGCTAGTACACCTCTTTTCAGTTTGGCACCACAAGGTAAGGCTGACGTCGGTTAGGACTTGGCTTTCGCCTTATCCCTATTATATAGCGGTTCAAAGGAAAACTCTGCTTAGGGTCGTCCCTTTTGGATGAAGCGCAATCCAAAAGTAGGCCCTTCTAAAGGAAGTACAGAAAAGTAAGAGCAAGCACGTCAAACAAAGGTTCAATTGTCTCGTTATAAGAAAAATAAGGTGCAACTAAACTAGGCACACACACGTTTGTAGTTGTCAATTGTCCCTTATGAAATTGAAGTGTTTGGCATTCATGTCCATTGTCCCTTAGAAAATTGAGGTGTTTGTGCATACATGTCCATTGTCCCTTAAGAAAATCAGTATGTTCCTAAGACTTAGATTTGCAAGAAAGATTTGTTCAATTATCCTTTTAAGCATGCAATGTGTTTCTAAGACTTAGTGAGATAAATCAAAAAATTCTTCAACACTCATCCTGCATGAACATGTTAAAAAAAACACCTATTTACTCTGTGTGAGTAATAAGAAGCCGCAACAAGTCAGTCAGTTCCACCAAAAATTCACAAGTTAGAAAAAATAAATCAACTTTGACCAAAAGCACTGTACTATCTTACCATACGCGACTTACTGTATTCCAAAAGCGCTGAATCACAGACCAGAAGCGTTGCAAAATATTACCAGAAGCGTAGAAAAATAACCAGAAGCACTGTACTTTGCATCTAGAAGCGTGATACTGTTATGCCAAGAGCGGTGTAGTGTATACCGGAAGTGCTGCAGGATACTACCAGAAGTGCTGAAAAAGGACCAGAGGCATTGTACTTTATATTTGAAAGCGTGATACTATTGTGCCGAATGCGCCGCATGGTCTCAGATCATGAGAAAAGTAGTTTTTGTCAAAAGAACCAGATCAAAATGGGATTTCATGGTTGATCTACTGTTTTGAGCAATAATATTTGATCGATCTAAATCGTGAAATCCAGAAAACTCAGAAAGTGTAACAACACAATGGATTAACTCAACAACCGAAGATGCCCCTAAATAAATCAGCTTAGGAAGTATCAAAAAGTAGATTTGGAAGACAAATACAACAGCTTGTCAGACAAATTCACAAGATATGTAACGAGAAAACCCTGCAAACACAAAACGAAGTCAAAAAACCTAATTTAACCAAAAGCACCTAACGATGCTGCCGAGAGCGCCGTTCTGTGGTACCGAGAGCACCATTCTGTGCTGTCAGAAGCACCACAGTGCCCCCAAGGGTGCTAAACTGTGCCTCCAATAGCGCTTAACGATGCTGCCAAAAGTGCTTTGCAATGTCGTTTGCGCTGTACCGTACTGTGACTTCAAAAAAATAATTTCTAAAAGAAACAAAAGGGATTAGTGTGTCCCACCAGGCGTGCTAGAATGTGTATGAGGAAAAATTGATTAAATCTAAACTAATAAAACCAAAGAACCCAACAACATAAAGAAAACAAATTTAAATAAAAGCCATGACAAATAATCAATGAAATAAAGACTTTTACCGAAATCTGTATTATTTTCTTTGGATTGAATGTGGATTGCTTAATGAAGTTGCGAAACCATAGTTGCAACAAGCAAATAGTGTGCTCAAGAGATCAATGTCAAAAGATCGTAAGGTTGCTCAATCGACGCGTTTTGTATGCTCAAAGCTCTGTTAAGCATGCCTGAGAATACGATCGAAGAGAGAGGTAATGAAGGAGATGAGGGGGGTTTATATAGATTTCAAGGAAGATCAATTAACGGTCCAAATAATTCAGAAGAATCAAGAACAGTTTGAGGAACGTGCAATGAATAAGAAGAAGACATGTGTCTTGCTTTCTTTTACATGAGAGGAGTTATCAAGAATAGAAGAATGAGTTAAAGCAATTAACAGAATGTAATAATCAGTTAAGTGATTTAAAACAAGAAGAAGAGATTTGCATGAGAAAAGAAAATATTCTGCTTTATTAAATATAGAAAACTTGAGTTATATTAGAGATAACTCAAATTTAGAAGAAAAAGCAACTTAAATAAATAATTGATTTATTTAAATTTAGAGAAGATATTTTGGAAGAAATAATTAAATAATTAGAATTATTTAATTTAGAAGATTTGAAAGCAAATTAAATAAATAAATTTATTTAATTGTTGTGCATGATTTTGGAAGAATGATTTTGATTTAATTAAATAATTAAGAATTATTTAATTATAGACAAGAGGGAATTTGTTGAATTAATTAAATAATGGGATTTATTTAATTAATGTGGATTTGATTTTCAAAAGAGGATAATGATCAAATTAAATAATTAAAATTATTTAATTGTGGAAGAATAAATAGAGGAATTTGATTTAATTAATTAAATAAAGACAATTTATTCAATTAATGTCGAAAGTATGTGATTTAGAAGAATTTGGTGAAATTAATTAAATAATTAGATTATTTAATTAATGTGTGAAATGTAGGTGATGCGACAGAAATACTGAAATGCAAGTGATATGACAACTTGGTCATTTTAGGGTGTCTACACTCTGACAACAAGAAAAACATCATCAGAACGCATGCCAAAGCACAAACAAATTCAAATGAACAAAAACTAAAAGGGGAAAATGTAAGGATGAAAATCCTAGAATGAAAAAACAAGTCGAGAAAGAAATTCTTGAAATGAATAAAAATAAAAAGCAAAAACAAAATAGAGAAACTAGGGTGAATACATGAACACATGAAACATGCCATAAATCACGAGACTAACAAACAAAAAAATGCCATTAGAAAAATGTGAAGAGCAAAGGACTCACCTAGGAAAGAAACAAACAATGAGTGATGAGGATGAGAAACTTCCAGCCACCGACAAAAAAAACCCTCTCGAAGGAACCAACAATCATAGTCTCCAGCCAAGTGTTTGGAGCAGGACCAAAATCACCTGAACTTTCAGAGAAAAAATGCAAAATGGAATAATGAGAAGAGAAGGCGAGGAAAGGAGGCAATAAAAACCCTCTCTACATGTGCTGAAAAGACCACCATAAATACGATGCAGAGGATAGGTGCAAAAATTGTAACATTCATGCACGTCGAAGATTGCCTCTATTTTAATTAGGAGGACAAGCTTTGAAATTCCACGAGGAGTCTTGGGTCAGGATGTCAGAGATGTCCCTTATGGTTAGATGAGAACAATAAACTCCAAAACCTGATTGTAATACCCACCCTAGTTTGTGCTTGGTGTGCTTTCTGATTCATGTGTTAGATGTTGTTCTAAGTGTTTTTCAGTGTATTCTGTGACTATTATGCTTTGATGCATTGCACCAAACTTGTTGATGAGGTATATGGTGCCATTGAGGGGTTTTGAGGGTGTATTATGCATGACCATCAAGGTGTTTCCAATGGGATTTTACTTTGTTATTTGGCTTCCAACTATGCATTATGTGATGCATACGTTGTGATTGTGCATGTTAGATTTTTCTAGTGCTTCAGCTTCACTATTTTTACTATACTTGTTATAGTTGTGATTGTCATATTATTCCCACATTGTGAACTATTGGCATTTATGCATCATGTTCCTAAATCATTCTAGTCGTAAATTATTATAGTGGATGTGGTTATTTTATATCATGTGTGCTTACACCACATTTGAGTGGACTATGTTTCTTCGACTATTATATGTGGAGCAGGTATGGAGCTAATTATAGGTGTTAACTAATGTGGAAAATGTGGAGAAGGTTGACATGGGATGCTAAGCCATCTCACCCTTATTCTTGTGTTTTGGAAACCTGTAATGTGTGATTGAAGTCAGTTGCATGTGTTTCCTTAGCATTTTGCACTTTATTTTAAATTGTCTCAAAAAATGTGTTTTCTATATTTTCAGAATATTTTAATGATTAATTATCTTAGTGAAAACATCTATTGCATTATATTATGCTAGAGGAATAAATTTGAGTGATTTCAATTTATTTCTAAAATTTAATATTTTTTCGTCAAAAGGTAGAATTGCATTAATTTAGAAAATTGAATGCTTGGTATGGCATGTTTGGAATTTTTAGAATGGAGTTGAATCAAATAGCAATTACCTATTTGGAATAATTGAATTTAGTTGATTAACTATTTTCCTATTAATTTAAGTGATTTGTTTGAGAATATTTAGTGAAATTAGAAAAGGAATTAAAAGAAATGAAATTAGGGCTTTTGTATAAAAGGGAAAAAGAGTTATTTTTCATAATTTTCATTCTCTATTTTTGCTCTCTCTCTCAAACCCTCTTCTTGAAAGAATGGAGGGAATTTCTCCATGGATGAAAAGGAGGGATTGGTTGTTTGCTTGAATGGATTTTGTGTACCTGTTGCTTGGAGAAAGATTGCTTGCTAAACCCTCTTGGATTCGTGGATTTCAATGCACGGTTGAAAGGTATTCTCCTTTTTTAATTAATTTATGCTTGCTCTTCCTTTGCCATGCCACTTCAAGTGGTCTGCTCATGGATTAATTGATACGAATGAGATGTTAGAATGAATTTATAGCTATTTTGTATTTATTTCCATATGTTTTATGTTTTGGAAACATGGAAAGACAAATAAAATTCTGCCAAAATTTTCCTAGTATCACCCAACTTAATTTTATTGGATATTTGGAATGTTATTTCCATTTTCTATAAAGTGTTATTCTCCATTTTTCAATAAACCGTGTAGAATGAATGATAGAAAATTTTCCAAGGTGCCATAGGGAGCTTTAATGGCAGAATTAGTGCCTTATGATTATTTTGTACATTGTGAAAATATGAATTTTGCATTTTAGACCTTATGTGATTGATTTGAATTGTGAGATGAGTTGTCTCCTTAATGTATGCATGTTTTGCATCTTTTAAACCTATTATGTGAATTTTGTGAGTTTTATCACCTTGATTTCCGTTCCATGCCCAATTGGTCAAATTGGTGCATTGGACGTTTAGGAAGAGGTATAGAGGTAGGAGAGGAGTGGTTTTCACCATGCACCACAATCCAAAGTGGTCGTAGGAACTAGCGAGTAAAAGTTTAAACAAGATTAATAATAAACACATTGGATAAAATGAAAATTAATAATAAGATCATCTACACCAAACAATATCTCCTAGTGATACAATGCCCTATTATGCTAGGTTTGGTTGTAAAGAGCAAATCTTGGTGATACAATACCTTGTTTTTCTATGAGGAGGTAGTGTCCTCATTTATGCTACAAGGAGGTTTATGCCCTCATATTGACACTCTTAGTCCTAGCCTACTATGTCTCTCTTCCTTTTCTTACCATCGAAGTCACACTTGATGTGTGTTGTGACCCTAGCATTTGCATGTGCATTGTGATGCCTGATTCATGCTTATATGTGTCTATGATGGACTATGATTTATGCCTTGTTTGGTGTGCTTTAAAGGTGTGATTATTTCCTTATGCTTTAATGTTGTGATGTCATTCTATTATGATTATTGGCAAGTGTGTCACATGTTATGTGTATGCATTGTATGGTAATTGTACCATGTGTTATTTATATGCATTAGATGAGTAGTTGTGCCATGTGTATTATGTGCATTAATCTAGCATGTACGCCATATGTTTCTATGTATACACTAGATTGTGTGAGATGTTCTTAGCAGTTTTCCATGATCACCTTCTCTGTAGCTTGGGGGTTGCCTAGAGTTGCATAGACAACTATTGTGCTTGACGATGGTAATATGGTTTGGAGGCGAGCAACATTTTCCTATTGGTGCTTCGTGATGATCTTTAGGTTCTAGATAGCTTCCTTGTTCTATTTACATGTGGAATGTGTCATGCTATGTGCCTTGTAGTACCTTGGAGAGCGTGATGGATTTTGGTGTATTTATGCACTTATTGTATCTCTTCATTGATTATTGTAACCTTTGTAAAGTAGGTCTTGTGAGATCTTTGTAATAAGATGTTATTGATGATATGGGATAATTTATGATGCAAATTATGTTTCATTTATGTTAAGGGTGAATCCCTTTGAATGTTATAGTTATTGGGTTTAATCTAGTATTTTTCCACACCTCGATTGGTGAGGATGTTGACTTGATTTGATAGATTTTCACATGTTAGAATCTTTCTATGTTAGCATGTTTAGATGCATTTATTTGATATTGTGTTTGATGTTTATGGTTATGTTAGTAGTGGATCATATTCTTCCCACATAGATGGTGAGGATCCTATCGTCACTTTCGACATGTGTTGAAATTGGTGTCAAACTTGTGTAGCGTTTTGTAACACTGTTGTCCTTTTGGAATGTGGGAATTATAGGTTCTTCACCTTAATTTTTTTTGGTGAAAATGAACCCTATTTGATGGTAAATCATGTTTTGAATCATTGTAGAAGTTATCACCTAATTCTGGGTTGAATTGCTCAAATCTGGGTCATTTTAGTGATTTATGTTTTGGGGCCTAGGTTCTAGAGGACCACAGTGCTAGGCACTAGTGTCCCAGGACCCTAGTACTGGGCACAAGTGTCTTAGGACTACAATGCTAGGTGCTAGATTCCTTGGTAGTGGGCTCCTCCTTGTGGCTCCATACTCTACCAGGATGTCATGTTATGCTCATTGTACCCTTTTGTGAAGGTTGTCAAAAGGTGCTCTTTTAGCCACCTGAGTGTATCCATGGTGTCATTTCCATGATGGGATATGCACTCTTGGATTATTCCCTCTTTTTCTTTGGGAAGCGTTCCTTTGCAGGAGTTTGATTAGTGACCATTCTAGTTGGTTGAGGACTTGTACCTCCTAGTTGGACCATCCTGTGGGTGAGAATTACCCTGTTGTGTTTGGGATGTCTTGAGTAGTCATGGAATGGATTGAGGTGACTGTTACCCTCATTCTACTCCATGTGTTCATGAGGGAGAAATATCATGGACATGTATCCAACCCTCATCATGGAGTGAGCTCCACCTCTCGCTTGGTCATTGTGATGAGTTGTCACATGATGGGTGAAGTCTTCCACTTGTGCCACATTTCTTAGTGTAACTGTGACATTGTCTTAGATGTTTTTGTGTCTATTATGACACCTTGTGTGCACGTGAGTGCAATGAGACATGTGAATGTCACACTTGCTATGCGAAAAAATTATTGGTTCAGTGTTTGTTCGGCTAATGTCTTGGGTGAAAACTTGGGGCATTACACCCAAAAAAAAAAAACAAAGGAGGAAAACAAAGCCAAAGGACACCAAAACTGAAACAAAAACAAAAGAAAACATCAAAATCAAATACCAAGGAAAATTTGGAAAGAAAAGGGACAAAGATTAAATACTAGAAACAAGATCAAGGAACTGAGGAGGGGGTCCTCATTTTTCAAAAAAATGGGGCTTGTTGTGAGAGGCACAACAAGTGTAAGAGGTATAGTGGTGCCTATTTTTGGTCTTTTAGTGGGAATCTCAAGGAGGGGCATTGGGATTTTATTATGATAAATATAAGAGGGTAAATATTATATATCCCAAGTAAGGCATTGGATATTTCCCAAGTTGGGCACCATATTCTGGATACTTATTTTGTTAGTTTGTATTTCTATTTAATAGAAGTTAGAGGAGAGTTGAGTATGAGATGAATGTTTTACAAGTACACAAGTGCAATCAGATTAGATGTAGGAAAAAAGCAAGTAATTGTATTGTAATCTATTTTGAACATAATAAGACTTGTCCTCTTTTCTAGTGGAGTTTTTCCTCGCAAGGGTTTCTCTACATAAATCTCTATGTTATGTGTTATTCTTTTGAGTTTGTTGATTTCTTTGTTGTTTATTTACATTAGTTTAAATCTCCATTTTGATATTCTACAGATAAATTTCACATTTGTAGTTTATTTTAGATTTCCATATTGTAGTGGTTTTCTCTCATTTCTAACACAAAGTACCAACAAATATTGTTTGCTCCACCAAGTCTATCAAATCATACCATAGAGTAATCCAAAACATATCCCAAATGAAAATATGATAACTATATCATTGTCTACTCTGCTACCAAGTTATCTAGAATATGATATTGTCTAGATCCTTAGCCAATTTAAGATTAAAGTACCTTTGGCTGAAATAATAAGGATCCTAAAACATAGAGAAAGGACAATCTCATATTTTGGAGATGGCCTTTCAGTAAGTGAGCAATCATACAAAAGCCCTACTACCTCAAGTAATGTTGTGAAAGTGAATAATAACCTTGAGGTTTATTTAGGGACCACTCTGCTAAAAACAATCCACCTAATGTTGAACCATTTTTATGTCATTGATGATAAATGGGTGGCTGATTCATAATTACATGTTGGAATTAGCTCGAGCTTCCACTAGTGTCATGTCATTAGAAGTCATTTGAACTAGTTGGTCCTCAAAATTTTAAGATCTTTTAGAAAATGAATTACAATGGATTCTAGATAGGCCTAAATCATTGGTATTATGATGAATTGATTTGAAGTTAGTTGCAATCTCTAAGAGGTCCTACAACATGGATATTATGGTGGTGGATTGGCCTCCTAAGTGGGGAATGTTGTTATAAAAAATTGGTCAGCAATTGTTGGTGGTAGCATTCAGATGGATTCCTCTTATGCCACAATTCCTATTAATGGGAAAGAGGTCAAATCATTAGGGGAGAAGATGTTGTATATAGTTAATGACCTTTCCAGATCAATTAATGAAGCTTCATACATTAATAAGGGGTTAGATTATTTTGTTGATCAATGCAACATAGAGGAGAATTTGATGGATCCATTAGTGCTTCCACAAAAAACAATCCCTACACTATGTTCTTTGATGAGACACGTTCCAAGGAAGGATCTAAGGTAGGTTTTGGTCCCATATCACTTGATGAAAGGTGCCTTATGCAGAAAAAATACTAGGCTAAGATGGTACAAGAATGTAGTGTTAGAAACAATTGAGTTATTTGATGCATTTGGAAAGAATGGGTAGAAAGAGAGGGAAATATGCTAGTTGATGCACTAGCAATATTGGTTAATTTTTTTTTATGAAAGTTGGGTTTTGCCTTTATGTATAGTAGGGGTGGAAGTACTAACAAGGTCTACTATTCTAGATAATATTTATAATTTGAAATTTTTTAACAATAATGATTAGATTTATAACTTCTTAAATTATGTTGGGGATATTGATGAGTAGTCCATTGACTAGGAGCACATGCTAGAAGTAGTAGATGGGAATGAAATACTATATGGCCTAAAATCTTACTATCTACCTATGAAAATGAGACCTAAAATGGATGCAAATTACACCTAAAATGCACCCAATCTCAAGTCCAAGGGACCTCAAGATTGGGCTAAACTACTAACAAACTAAACTATCTAATTGCACCCTAAAATAATCCTATTAGTAGTGATATGCCCTAAGATATGAAATGCTATTACTAAACTATGCTAGAATTGAACTAATTCTATATGTTAAGCACTCAAATTTGCAGAGTTTTCTTACATAAAATGACTTGTTTCAAATGGGAGGTGGAGGCCTCAATTTATATATTTTTGGAGATGGGATTGGAGGGCTGGATCAATTTGAAAGATCAATGGTTGAGATTGCTTGAGGATCCTCAAGCAAGGAGAATTGGACAAATGGCATGATTGGATTGAATGAGGATATTGCCCCAAGATTCAAGGGATGATCAATGGATGAGAATGCAAGTTTGAATGGATGGATGGCTAGGATTGGGTAGGTGTATGACATGTAAGGACTCATTTATGAAAAGGTAAGGCTTGGACTTTGTGAGGAATTTTAAATTCCATAGAGAGGACAAGTGGAATTTAAAATTAGAGGAATAGTGTTCAAATAGTGCCGCATGGAATTTTAGATTGAGATGAATAGTGACACATGGGGTGGAAGAAATAGGACAAATGTACTCAATTTGGAAGATTTACCCATGCTTCTAAAGTACACTTGTTATGTACGTGTGTGTACATTGGAAGACAAGTGGACTTCTAGAAACATGGGGGTTTGTAATGATGAATTAATTAAAATTAATTCATGTGTACATGGATTAGAAGAAAATAATCATGATTATAAAAAGTAATCAAAAGTGCGCAAAATAGGGAATTAAATAAATATGGTAATTTATTTAATTTTTAACATGAACCATAGTCCAAAATATTTAACTTTCAAACTATAGTAGAGGAATTTGGTTTTTATGATAGAATAAAGGCGTGGAATAAAAAAATAAAAAAATTATTTAATTAATAGTTGGATTGGACAAGGTGATGTGGGTAGATTAGGGTTGAATGCGTGAGTGGATGAAGTTGGTTGTGACCATTTTCAGGTGTCTACACTTACTACATGAAACTTTAGAAGACTAATTTTTGCTTATTGTGGGACTTTAATTTGCGTTTCACATGACATCTTAAGGAACTTGCACCAACACGTTAAGTATAAAGAATTTCACCTTTCCACATAAGTGTTTTACAAACATTACCCTTCAATGCATAGGTTCTTAGAAACTTAAAGCAGTAAAATACAAGAAATAAAAATACTCCAAAAAATATCTACCTTTCTTAGGTCTTATGCAATGGAAAAGAGAGTGTGAAAGTGTCAAGTGCACAACAAGCATTAGTGAACTCATAATGCCACAAAACTAGCAACACAAATAAAGTTTCATTGAACATGAGTATTGTCCACCTACTTCTTAGACCCACATATCTTGTAAACTATCCAACCCCCTTAAAAGAATTTTTAGACCCACATGAAATGGATCAAATGCTCCCAAAGTATTGTTGTCTCACAAAAATCAACTTAGGAAACCCTATTGCAACTTCTCAAGAGTTCAAAGAGTAAGTGATTTGTCTTGCAAGAAAAATAGGGAACGGATTTATTAACTTTTAATTATCAATGGCTTCTTATGCCTTGGCTCCACACTCAACCTATGGATCCTCCAAACTCCATACTTTTCTTGCAACATCAGATTTAGTTCCAAAACTTCTAGAGCATAATAAACAAATAGATGATTGAGCTACTAGCATACTACAACCAAAGGAAACCTTCTACCCAAACTTAAAGGAAGGTTTGCACTATCCTCTTACCATGAAGATGAGGAATCGGTTGGTTCCCAAAATTACAACCTGAAACCCTAAAACATTTCACAATCACCTAGGCTAGGGGTGTCATCAACGTGTGATTGAAAGAGGTTTATCAACAGGTTAAGGGTGATTTTGGCCAACTGATAGGAGTGGGTATACTCCTCTGCACTTTAGGCTCAGCTAGACCTAGGAGGGATATTCCTAGAGGCATGAAATAGAGCACAAATAAACAAACAAACACAACCATACCCAATGTACACTTGACCCCAAAGTTGTCACTAAGTCAAGATAAACTAACTGCACAGGCCTCTAATTAAGCTAATTACTACACTATGCATTTGCACCTAAATACAACTACTTTACATTCCTTAAGATGACTTTGCTTAACTTTACATACACAAGATACATAGTGTAGGCATACATGTACATCATACACCAATGATTAAACCAATTTTGCATCACTTCAGATCTATCCCTGGTTATTAAACTGAATCATGAATAGCATGAGAAACTCTAAACCAAACGTACTCCTATTCCTACAGCTAATAGGATGAGGGTTTGATTAAAATAATGATTGATCCATCCCAAATATGGATCGGTGCCTACTCTATTGGGCAACTGATTCATAGAGTGCAAGGTTCTCTAATTATGGAATGACTCCCATTGATCTAATCCAATATTATATGTCTTAAATAGATGTTGGAGGATCCTTCATATGCTTTAGAATTCTCTAAAGTCAAATTTAGAAAGATCAAATGTCAAATTGTTTGCTTCACATTCTCATTCATTTCATCACAAAAAAATTGACCCTTTATGAACTCTAATAGTTTCATAATCACTGCATGATTATGAAATCATTTCTAAGGGAACCTATAGTTATGAAACTGTCACTTTTGTGGTCATTTTTTCTTCCATCTTTTAAAAGCTATAACTTTTCCTTATAGACTTAAAATAATGTGACTTTCTTGAAAGTGAACAACTTTTTGAAAGTGAACAACTTTTTGAGAGGCACCAAATATCTAAATATATTCAACTTCGGGTGCTACCAAAGTAGTTTTTGGTCCTAAAATAATCAAATCTATGAGGCTAAAATTGAGTCCATCCATTGCAAATAGTTATTGAACTCAAACAACTAAACTTGATGATAGACTAGATCCATTTACAAATCACTTTCAATAATATTAATTTATGTTTTAATGATATTCATATTGTTGATAGCTTCTAAAGGTCTTTGTTCTCTCCATATTAATAAATCCATATTTACTAGATGGTATACACATATCTAGTGGCATAAGTAATTCTAGGAAAATCAAATGTTGCATCATCCATGTGTGTGTCAAACCTTACATAATATTCATCATTGGATTTGTTAAGCTTTTAAACAATTATAGACAAAACTGCCAACGTTTGTTCATGACACATAATACCATCAAGTGGTGATGGCATTTTTATCTTCATTCTTAAATAGGTAGATCCCCCATATTCCCTTTTATGAGGTTGATGGACAATATCCTTATGGGATGCAGGATAATGCTCCATAAAGTGGATTCAATTGCTACATTTTGATACTACTTGTAACATCAAAACTTGCATACCCTTGCAATTCACGCTATGTTTGTGCTCACCTTGGTGTCTGCTCCCCTAGTATGTTTTTAGGTCCACTTTAGCCTTGCCTTAGCCTTTTCCCATAACCAATCATATGCTCTTTTCTTATGTTCAGACCTCTGTGTTTATTTTTGTGAAATTTTGTTTTAGTGATTTATTTATCTTATTGTCCGATGGTGTTCCACATGACCAAGAACTAGAATTGTCTGGACATGAGAACTTAGTGTAGATATCCACGCGTCGTGCTAGCATCCCGCACCTATGTGGTGCCAAGTGACCATTTTGGGGCATTACTGGCCACCTCTAATGATAATTTGAGATTCTAGTAATGCCTCTATTCTACCTAGAACATCTCCATTCGACCCTATCTCTCATTCTTCCCTCTCACAATGCAATTTGTTAATTTCCATCTTTCATTTTCATGCAATCTTGATGAACTCTCTCTTGGATCTGCAACTTTTATGAAGTTTTGTGAAGCTTGGATCTCTTGGTGATCTCCTACAATGCTCTCTTGTGCTCCTTCAAGTCTCCTTTGCAGTTGCACTCTCTTGATGCATGTTCATGCGAGTTCTTGGAGGGTTTTGTGCTTTCCTTTGTAGGGTTTTATGAAACCATTGCTTGCTAGTTAGTCTACTCTAGTTGGGTAGATTGTGCTTCATCCTAGTAGGTGATTGAGGGTGCTTCCACAATAATGGGTTAGACTTTCTGGGACATCCTGATTTTTGTTGAAATCACACATTTTTAGAAAATATAATGATTTAAGCCTTGAAAGGTTCTATTTAAAGGATTTTAATTGAAGAGGTCAAACCCCCTTATATTCAAACCCCCTTGGATAGAACCTCGCTAGTTTTAAACCATACCTATATGGAGTCTCCTCTACACTTATCAAAATACTGATAAAAAACCACTTTTGATTTACCTTTTGGGGGATCAAATGAATTCATTTCAAATTTATGTTTTATAAGTATTTAGTCCTTATTATAATCTTCCCAAAAAGTATAATTTTAAATATATTTAATTTGATTATTATAATTATTTTTATTTCTTGTGAATGTAGGTTTTTCACCGAACATCAAGTTCTCTATTCTACACACATGAAAAATTAGTAAACTAGTGAAAAAAATTCTGAAAAATATCTATGCCCTAGGTATTGATGTCCTTGTTTCAACAAAAAAAAATTGAATTTTGATACATACAAAAAAGATATGTTTTACGAAATACGCCTATGTCTAAATTATAATTAGTTTGACTTCAAAACTTAATTAAAAACAAAATATTCAACAAAACATTATGAAACCAAATGCATGCCCTATATATCAGTGTTACCAATCTAAATTCAAAAGAATCAGAATTTTATCCTTTGTAGAAAAAAAGTTGTGCTACAAAATACACATCACTTTAAAAAAAAATGTTGTTTACTATTAAAAACTAGTTATCAAAGGAGACACAAAAAATTTTACAATTTAACTCCAAATTTTTAAAAAAATAATATTTAGAATCTAAAAACAAAATCTCACAAATCACTAGTTCGCATCATCTTCAAATTCTTAACAGTTTAGTGGCTATAGGTGTCAAAAAGTGAAGATTTAGTTCAAAATATTGATTTCAATGTCAAGTTTGGCCAAAAAGTGTAACCCATTATTGTGGAATGACCCTTGAGTTTCATACTAATCTCTTTGATTTCATTGTATTTGTGTAACCTATTGTTGTTCTTTGCATTGTGTGGTTACCTCTCATTTTTCCCTTCAATCTTCATAGTTATTTCATTAGTTTTCTCATCCAACTTTGAGTAGATTAGTCTATTTACAATTATATTTTATCATTGTTTCTATTCTATTCTATTTCATAAAAAGTAGCAGCACTTGTTTAGTTTTCAAGATTTTTCGTCTTGGCTGCTCGTGGAGGTTGAAAGACTGTGTTATCCTCAAATTTATCTGACTTAATTCGTGGGATAACTCCTACGAAACTTGTCTATTTTGTAACCCACAAGCTCTAGGTATGCAAAACAAGGCAAAATCGACTTGGCCTTATGCATAGGAAAATGCCTCAAAAAGTCATTTTGAGTTGCGTTAGTTTTCCCCCTTTTGAAAAAATGCAAAATTAGGTATTTATAACTTAGCATTTTTTCCTAATATGCAATGTCAAAGAATTTCTCTGACATTGCACTTTTTGAAAGTTTGTAGTTAAGTGTAATTGCAGAAAAATTTTCTGCACCTACATCCCTGACCCGACATTTTTGGGCATTAATGGTATTTTAAATGCAGGTTTATATATGTTTACCTTGGTTATTTTCATTTTTACCATTTGCTTTTTACTTTTGCACCCTCGCCATTTTCAAGTCAACCTGCATCCTTGTCTGCCGTGTGACCGATCATTTTTTCAGGATTTGATCGAAGATTTCCTTCAAATTTTCCTGGCACAGGTGAGTTGTTTTGTTTCTTCCCTCTTGCTACTTTCTATTTCCTTTTTGTGTGGTTTGTGTTTGTCTAAGATTTGCTTTTGCATTGCTTTGACTGTATTTCCAAACCCTAGGTAGTCTTTGTGTTGGCCATCTTTTTAACATAGTCAAGGGCCATGGAGAATGTCTCCCAACCCCCACGAACCATTAAACCTAAGCCATGCTGCTTGAAGAATAATCTCCAAGCTACACGGCTTGCTAAACTTATGAATAGTCATTTTAAACCCTTGTAAACCATGTTTTTAAACCCATGAGCATTGTTTTTGAAACAAGTTGTTTGGAGAAAATTCTCTGAACAACACCACTGGTCATTGAGACCGATGTTGTTTAGAGAATTTTCTCTGAACAACACCCCCAAACCAACTGCTAATGTAAGCCTTGTTAAGTCAAAGAAATGACTTTCGGAGAAAATTCTCTGAAAGTCATACCCTAGGTATTACCTAAGAAATAACTTTCAAAGAATTTTCTCCAAAAGTCATAACCCAGAAACATTACTTCGTTATGCACGTCGGAGAAAATTCTCTGAAGTACATAACACAACCTACCCATTATATACTTCGGAGAATTTTCTTCGAAGTGCATAATCCTTGCTTTAAAACAAGATGTAGGTAAGAGAATTTTCTCTGACCTGCATCCAAAGGTTCTTCCCTAAGATGCAGTTTGGAGAATTTTTTATGACTTGCATCCTTTCCAAAAGTTCTTCCCTTATGCAAGGGCAGAGAATTTCTCCGCCCCTGCACTTGTGTTATTTTCTACCCAATGTAGTTCAGAGAATTTTCTCCGAACTACACAAATTCTTCGAACTACACAAACTTGATCAACCATATGTAAGTCAGAGAATTTTCTCTGACCTACACACTAAAACTCATTCTATCTCATCCAGTTTGGAGAATTTTCTCCGAACTAGACCAATTGTTGTTTTGATGCAGAAGTGCAGTTTTTCTTCAAAATTGCACATTTCTTGTCAAGTGAAAATATTCTAACTCTGGGGAATGTCAACCTTATCTTGTAGTTTCTCATCAAATGTGAGAGGCTTCTCTTGCAAAGAAGAATATGAAGTTCAAGTATCAAGGAGTGATTCTGATGTCCTCTATGGAATCAAATGTAGATAATATTAGGGACACTGAGATTGGTCAAGTGGATATGGCTAAATTTCTAGAGAGGTTAAACAAATAGCCAGTTGCATCTCACATGCAGGTTGTCCTTGATAGCAGTATCCACTTGGCATTTATTTTCCCAGTATCAACACAGAATCCAGAATTTGTTTTGGCAACAGCTGCTCACTTTGACAGAGAGAGCAAGACTATAAAGAATGTTGATGGTAAGGTAGTAATCCAACTTGATGAGTAATTCTTTGATAAGATTTTCAATTTCCCAGACATTGAAGAGTATTTAGATGTTACCATGGAGTTAGCTCAGGATTATTATGATAAGAACATGGAGAGGTGTAAGAGAAATATCAATTCTTGGTGTCTCAAAACTCCTAGGCCTACTATAGCAAGGTGGCCTAAAAACATCTATTGGAGTGAGTTCAATGAAGAGATAGGTGATTTGATACTCTTTTGAGTACAGTCAAAGGACTTCCAACATCTAATACTTTTTAGGATTGGATGTACCAATACATTGCCATCATCAAGAAAGGCAATCAGAAGATCTACTGGGGTAAGCAAATCAGTGATGCTATTTGTTAACAGCTCTTCGAGGTATCTATTTCACTAAAATTCTATATGACATCATATTTGGTATATGTTGCTGCTTGCACGAGGTCTTTCCCTAGATTGTCTTTAGTTGGTGATAGAAGACAAGTACCAGTGTACGAATACTATCCACAATTGACTTTGAGAGAGTCTCAAACATTTTAGAAGGGTCAATGATGCCTTCTTCTACATTTACATGTTTGATAAGGATCTTAGGAAGAAGAGAGTTTCAAATGTTGCATTGGAACAAGTAAAGAGGGTCGGTTGCATATTCCTACAATTTCCAACCTTTACCTATATCAGGGTTGAGTGTTTAAATGGGCAACCCTATATGTTGCCAAGGTATCTAGAAGATAAATTGATATTGATGGAGTTATGCATGCAGATGATGAATGTGCATAGTAAACAAGCGGAATCTCACAAGCCTGGCTTCAAGTTTCTAGTCACTATCAGCCGGTACATAGTATCAACTACTCCAAAGGCTAAGGCAATGGAAACTAAGTTACAGTGGATCACCCTTAAAGGGATCAAGAAATGAAATGATTTTGATTATAGGGGTATGAAAGATAAGCTCAAAGGTAACTACACTCACATACACAAAATTGAAGATATATGGGCTGAGTGTAGGACTAAGGAAGATGTAAGGAAGCTAGACTACAGTCAGCTTACCTTAGAGAAAATCAGACATTTCAATCTTGTAGATATTCTTGAGGATATGCAGGATGATGATGATAAAGTAGATCCTATGTATGAAGGTAATAAAATTACTGATACCCCTCTTCCACCAATTCAATAGTCATTTAAGGAGTCCACTTCCATAAGGGATAGGTTTCAACTCATCCTTTCTCACACCAATGTTTGGTTAGAAAGGAAAGGTATAAAACCAAGGCCATTCAAGAAAGGGTTAAAAAAGGAGTATGTTGAAGGAGCCTCTAGCAAGAGAGAGGAGTTTAGGATGCAAAACAAGGAAGATACTCCCGGTTCTTCACAGAAGCTCAAATTTGTTTACAGGAGAAAAGGTGAGAAAGGCAAAGGTAAGGAAAAAGAAGGAACATCTACTCAAGTAGATGTTGAAGAAAATCTAGTTGTAGATGAAGCACAAGTTCCTCCTATCACTTCTCAATTGGATTCATCTCAGGTTTTGTCTCCTTCCTTACCTCATGTTGTTTCAGTAGTGAAGTCTCCACCTATGGTGTTTGTTACCCCTACTGTGTCTATGCAAACCATCTATTTATCTCCTTCATCCCCCACAAGTGAGTCATTTTTCCAGAGTCCCCATCATAGCAATATGGAGCACATGTTTGACTCACTTTCTTCTTTGCCTAGTCCCACTAGTTTGACATCATCCATTTCTAATACATTCATTACTACCCAGTTGGACTTTGATAAATTCATGTATACGTTTGCACCCAAAGTGTCAATTGATGTCAACCCTACTGTTGTTTTGACCCAAACACCACCAATTGTCACCACCACTCCCCTAGTTTCCACCACATTACCGGATACTTCCATTCCATTTTCCATTCCACCTATCTCACAAACCATTAATTCTACCCCGTCATCACAATCACTGGCGACACAAACCGAAGAAGATTCATCCATTCTTCCCCCATGGTTAATTTCTTAGAAACCAAAGAGGAAGAAACAAGCTGTGTCACCTGATGATTTTGATTTTGGTCAACTAGTTCCAATAAATCCTAAATCAACCAAGAAGGCCAAAATAATATCAAGGACCTGATCATTGATTCATCAAGTAACAAATATGCTGAAGTGGCTATTCCTCCAAAAGATAAGAGTATTGAAGATGTTCAAGCTTCCGACTATTCAATTTCAAGGATAGAACTTGGTAAGCAAACACACGAAGGTGCTAAGGAGGACCTACAAGCAGCATTGACCTCTTTACTTGAGAGTTATGACAAAGACAAGTTGATCAAGGATCAAATCAAGATACAAGTAGAGCAATTAACTTCTGTTCTATTGAAGATAGCCCAATCTTCTAAGCAAGTAGAAACTATTGGTACTTATGTTGATGAAGAAGCCATCTAAAAGGCTAAGAAGATTGGAGTTCAAGGTCGAGCAGTCAGTGCCTGGATAGAAAATTTGTTGCCCCAAGGGACTTAATTAATAAAGTCTTCTATCGAGCTTTACAATAACTTGGGTGAAGTGAAAGCAGAATTGAACCAGACACTTGATACGCTTTCACAAGACTTGCAACTAACAGAGAAAGACATTCATACATGGACCCATCTGCGTGACTTCAAGTTAGAAATTCTAGTAAAGCATGGGGTGATCCCTAATAGAAAAATGTTTGTAGAATACATGGAGGCAATGAAGAACAAGAAAGAAGTCCTCTAGAATTTGATCAAGGATCTCAAGGAAGCCCTAGCTATGAGGATAGATAAGGGGCTAGATATTTCTGATAAGATTGGGGAGCTTCCTTGCCAGATGTTGGATGACAATCAGAAGACCCTCCTTGTGGAAACAATCATCCAAGAATTCACTACATTGGTACACATTGAAGTAGAGACATAAGCCTTCACATTGGCTTCAATTGATAAGCTAGTAGATTTTCAAGTGATTCTGGATAAGTTACAAAGGATTTTGAATAGACACAAAGGTGTGCCTATCAACATTGCAGACTTCATCACAAGAGTCCTTACAATCTCCAATTACACACCGGGACTGGATGATAATGAAGTCTAGGCAGCCCTGAAGAGATACGAAGATTTACTAGAGAAGAATAAAGAGGAAGAAATTCCTATGTATTTAGACACTTAGATTATTTTCAAAGCTTTCCTTGTGTAGTTTTGTTGTATGTAATTGATATCTTATGTCTTTTTGTAATATGTAATTTGCAAGTAGAAGAAGTACATAGTCCTAAACAAAATCAGACTTTGTCTAGACTAAGTCAAACTAGTTGTAATTTTCCTATTTTTACTCATAGCTCCTCTCTATAAATAAGAGGGGGCTCTTTTGTAAATATTATCTTTTAGCTATTGAAGTGAAATGCTGCCACATTAAGAAGCATATTGAGACTTTGTGTTCAAATTGTAAATCTTTATTCAATCAATATAAGAAAAGCAAGTGGGCATTCAATCTTTGTGTTGGAATAAGCTTGTGGTGTATTGGGAATGTTCTTACGTCTTTTCCATTGCATTTTATTGTGCATTTGATCAAATCGTGGTGTGAATCTAAATAATCCGAAAGGTGTTCTAAATCTGATTTTGAAGTCTTTAGGCTGCAATATCATTTAGAGATTTGTGTCTTATGTTCATGATTGGAGGTGACTTGAAAGACTTTGGGCTGTGAGTTATCTGCTATGATTATTTGATCTTCTTTTGGCATATGGTGAAGACTTTGGGCTGCACTCTATTCCATACCTTTTCATTTTCCAATTAGCGTGAGAAGCAACAAAAGACTTTGAGCTTTTATGGGTTTCTTGTGATTGACACATGTTGGTATTGTTTTAGTTATTCTTACGTCAAGCTAATCTGGATATTAGTTATTATTGTTCCAGTAAGTAGTTTATGGTTTATCACATATTGTAAGCATCAAAGGGTTTTTCTTATAAGTTTGTAAGTGAACATCAATTATGAAAAAAAGAGAATTGGATGATATGGTAATACCCACATGATATATTTAGAGTAAATAAGCATAGTTAATTACTTGTTACTCATAGTTAGAAATAAGAAGGGTGCCTCCCCTTTTTTAGAGGAGAGATATAATCTCAGTATACCGTGGTTGAAAGTACCATTCTATTACTATTTGGTCAGTGACAAAATATTCACCCAACAAAGTAAAATAGGGGCTTGACCTAAAGACGCTTAAGCCCCTAAGTAGCCCAAACCATTTCCTTTGTTATATTGCAGGTTATTGCTTTTATGAGGAGGTTCATCACTTCAACACTAGTTTTGTGATCTCTCACTAAAACCCTCTTGTTTCCTTGTCATCTATTTTGTTTGTTTTAAGTTTATCATATACCTCTTTTTCAATTTTGTTTATTTCATGTCACCTGGAAATTACTGCTTTGGTATTTTAGTTAGTTGTGTTGTGCAGGTGACAAGGAATCGAGCTGATTTGAATCTTTTCTATTATTCAAACTTTCAAGACTACAGCACAACACACAAACATCCTCGCGATGCGCCGACATACTAGGCAGTGACCTATGTTCTCTGGTGCTAGGTTCCTATGTGAACCCTCTTTTCTATTATGTACTTGAAATTCTGAGATTATGTCTACAATAGTTTATTTTTAGCATTTAATTAGTTCTTTTCCATTTTTCAAGCAATTAGTTTAGTTTCTTTTCATTTCTTTCAGCGTAAAGTGGGTTTGTTGATGTTAGTTTTTCTAAACCATTAGATAGCAAAAAACTAGACAGGACCCTAGTGTAGTTGTAGTGAAGAGTTCCCTTGATTAACACATTTAGTCAAGGTGTAATTTTTTCTCATCTACACTACTCAAACTAACTGATAAAAGGTGCAGAGTCACATGTTGAAAAGTAAATGTTTTAACTTAAAGAATGATTATTTGGTCTTATTGGTTTTGTAACATTATATAAAGATATTTAGATGATGATGATTATTAAATATCATAGCATAAACATAATTAATGGAAAATAGACAACCAAACATCTCCTTTAAAAGTATGTTATATACAAGATGAAAAATTAACACAATTTCCTATTCTAATTTTAATATGTTTCTTATGTAGTAGGCATGAGTTTTTCACAGTCCATGACTATGCTAATAGTGTTTTTAGATTAAACTATGTAATTTTTTTTCACCAATGTTTTGAATGACACTACTATCCATCATCAAGATGAGGAGAACAATAATTGCTACATTTTGATAGTACTCAAACTAGCTAACAAAAGGTGCAGAATCACGTGTTGAAGAGTAATTATTTTAACTTTAATAATGGTTCTTTGGCCTTGGTGGCTTTGTAACAATATATATAGATATATAGATGATGGTTATTTCATAGTTACTAGAAAATAGACAACCAAACATCTCCTTTAAAAGTTTGTTATGTACAAGATGAATAAATTAACATAATTTTCCATTCTAATTTTCATATGTCTCTTATGTTTTAAGATGTTTCTTATGTAGTAGGTATGCATTTTGCATAGTCCATGATGACGTTGATAATGCTTTTGATTAAACTATGTAAGTTTTTTTAACAACATTCTAAATCACACTTAGTGACCCATCATCAAGATGAGGAGAACAATTTAATCAAAACATTAATTCCAAATATTGATAAAAAAACTCACACAAAATAATCCCAAAACACTATCAACATATTTTTTATACATACGATTCTTTACATCATATTATTAATATATTTATAGAACATATATTTATTGTGTCAATCTTTACATATTATTTCACTCTTTATTTTATATGACTAAATATATAGTAATTTAGAATGTCGTCCCTCAATATCTTTCAAAATCTAAATTAGATTATACTACGTTAGAATACATCATTAATATGACATAAACCTCCTTAAAATCAATTAAAGTATTTTTACTTTCTTAGAAAGACAATACTTAAAAACTTGGAAAGAGAATATTTCCTTTATTTACAGAAATGTAGATATCAACTCATATTTAAAGATCAAAAAAATAATCCAAGGGCCCTTAATTAGCGAAGGATGAGTCCTTGTTTATCCATTGCTAGAATAAGAATCGTGACTTTTTCCAAACGACTGGTTTTAAATGATTAAGACAATAATTATTATTATTATGCAGTTGTTTACGGACCTTAAACTCTCACGTTTCAATACAACTTATGATTCTCAACTTTGGGAAATCATCTTTCTCTTTACCATGCAATAATTAGTGAACTTTTATCTTGTTAAAAAGATAATTAGCACAAGCTCAATAGGTCTTAGAGCAAATTCTAAGATGATACAACTTCTATATGACAAAACAACTTTATAGTCTATGGACGTGGCTTAAAGTTTCACCCTTACATTATTGGGTGATCATGGCAATCACCTTTTACACTTGGGAAGCCTCAACACACACAAATCAATGGTGACCAATTTCCAATTGCCCTTGGAATATGCTCACATTGCTCTCAACACAAGGCACAAGGCACTTTTACAGTACAACACTCAATGAGAAGATAAGATTAGGTTAGGGTGAATGTAAACCTTAGGACATAGACAAACAAGCAACTTTTACAGTACAACATTCAATGAGAAGATAAGATTAAGTTAGGGTTAATGTAAATCTTAGGACATAAGAATTCATAGACAAACAAGCAACTTTTACAATACAATAGTACAATACTCAATGAAGAAGATTAAAATAAGATTAAGCTTAATCTAAACTTTAGAACATAATAATTCATAGACAAACAAGCAACTTTTATACTGGTCCATGGAGAAACAAGCAACTTTTGTAAGAGTTTATACAGAAAACAAGCAACTTTTAAGGACCCATGGAAGAGTATATTCCTCCCCCCAACAGGTTGCGTCAAGACTGTCATAGCTATGTTTTCCTTTTCCTAGGCGAACATATTCTTGTCCATCCCACTTTTGCTCTCTTGCATATCTCTTCTCTCACACTGCTTAAAATCTACGCACTCCCCACAAACTTCATTAGTTAACCCTAATCCTTGTCTAGCCTTATACCTACCTTTTTATCAAACCTAAGGTAAAAAGTTGAAATATTAAATCCCTCCCCTAGGTCCCCCACAGAATACTAATAAAAAACTTTAAAAAAATACGAAGGAACGCTTTCTAGAATATTTATTTTATGAAGTAGGCTTAACGGCCGACGTCACTCGTGATAACATGCATGCATTGACGGATGTCGGCATTCGCACATGTGGGGCCCGCCTATCATTTTGGTGACGTGGCATGCATGCACGAACTATGACACGTCATCCAAGAAAGAGTACGCCCAGCGCCTAACCTGGCTCAAAATATCTTGAGTACGGACGGTTCAGATTGGTTCCGAATTATTTGGAATAAAGCTGCACCCTTCCGTACGTTTGTTGTATTTGCCACTTTTGACACATTAGCGACAACATGCTATCATAGTACACATGACAGTGCCGCTGATGTGCCGACAAATTCCGGCTGAGTGGGACCCGCACAACAGAGGGTGTTGACAAGTACTTTCAACGTGTACAGATAACAATCGATGGCTTTTGACAGGTTGGCAGACTCCTATTGCTGGGTAAGAATGCAACAACTCCCTCCATCACTCGTTTTCTTTTGTTTTTTTTAAATGGGTTTTTTCGTAGATGTTTTGATGGTTTTGAATTAACTTCATCTCATGTCCACCTCTTTTACTTTTGCTTACCTACATAGTTTGTGGGGGACTCCTTTTCTTTTTGTTTTTTCTCCCCATAGGCTTGCTTTCTTTTTTGCTTTTTTGTTGGCCCTTAGCAAGGGCATGTGGTGATAGAAGGTTTGTCTTTCTTTTTCCTTCTTTTTGGACTGCAACGGTCGGTGATAATTGAGGATGAGCAAATTCAAGGTTTGATTGGATATCTTTCTATCCTAAATGATCATGAATGATGGTGGTGGTGGAAGAAAGTGATGACACTAATGAGGGAGAAAATGTTATTGTCAGAGTAGGGTTATATGGAGAAAATGTTATTATCATGGAGGTTAGGGTTATATTTGATAGTGTATTTTCAATGTTTTTTATTTATTTATATGTTTGTTTAATTTAAATGTTATAATGAAGGGTTGTAGTTCAATTGGTGAGGATAAGGTATGTTATATTATCTATTAAGATAGAAATCTTCATAAATATTTGTTATGTTTAGGCTTATATTTGATCTCCAAATGATTTTGATTGAATGGATCCTTTTAATTGTAGCATTTTAGTTAAAGGAGACTTTTGATATAAGTGAATACTGTGGAGTGTGAATGCTTAGTCAACATGTTGTAACCAACTACTTAAGGACAAAGATGTCAAAATAGATTGTCATAATCATAACATTTGAGTCAAAAGAAACTACTTAAGGAATGCTTTGATTGGATCTTTTTCTATCCTACAAGTGATCATGAATGATGGTGGTGGAAGAAAGTGATGACAGGGATGAGGGAGAAAATGTTATTGTCAGGGAGGTTAGGGTTATATTTGACACTGTATTTTCAATGTTTTTTAGATTTTTATGTTTTTTTTATTTAAATGTTATAATGAAGGGTTGTAGTTCAATTGGTCAGGATAAGGTATGCTATATTATCTATCAAGATAAAAATCTTCATACATATTTGTTATGTTGAGGATCGGATTTGATCTCCAAATGATTTTGATTGAGTGGATCCCTTTGACTGTAACAATTTAGCTAAAGGAGATTTTTGATATAAGTGAATACTCACTTAGTGGAGTGTGAATGCTCAGTCAACATATTGTAACCAACTACTTAAGGACAAAGATGTCAAAATAGATCGTCATAATCGTAACATTTTAGTCAAAAGAAACTTCTGATATAAGTGAATGATTATTCAAGATATTTTAACCGGCTACTTAAAAACAAAGATGTCAATATCTTTATAATTTAATTGTATCCATAAAAAACTAAATGTCATGCGTTTATTATTTTATATATATCTAATATATAGAAATATAATATGTATTTTATATATGGAGGTAAATAAGTGTTTCTTCTATTCTCTTACACTAATTTAGATTTAATAAAATGATCAAGCTTAATTAGCAAAAAAATGACCATTGTAATTGGAGAAAGATTAGGTATTTATTTGATTTGACTTGGCAAAGACTTGACCTTGTTATTGATTGGTTGAAATATTGTAACAAAATATCTAAAACCAAAATTTAGATATCAATTTGTGATCAAGACATTGGAAATATTATTTACGAAAAGTTTTGTTATTGGGGACTAGGTCACATCATGCAGTATACTCTAGATGGCGAGACCTAGTCCTTTGTTAATGCAATATTTTGGTTTCACTTGCCTCTATCTTCTTATCTATTCTTTGAGCTTGGTTATTCTTAGAAGCACAATGACACTTACATTAAGACAAAGGAAAGGTCCTTAGCTTGTCTTAATGACAATCAGGGCCTAAATTTGACAGTTGACCCTACCTGTCAAGCAATTTTTTTGTGACGGTTATCCATTTAAAGTTGTCCTTCAAAGGTCAAGACCTATTTATTTAAGAAATGTATATCATAACTTAGATATATATATTTAACTATGAATATATATAATTTTTGACGGTTTGTTTAGAATCTTCCCTTTCACATGATACTGTATCTCTAAAATTTTGATTTTATTTTACAGCAAAAATCTTTAAACCATCAAATTTAGGTTCTAATGACAATCGAACGTCAAGTAAAGAACAAAGTGTTGCATACATGCTAAAAACACACTATACAAATGCAAATCTAGTATACTCATGTGGTGCCTAAATGCAAAAAGTTAGTTTTGAATGCTATCGAATCAAATTTATTTTTGTGTGATTATTTTGTGTTCTATCTATTTTCAAATTGATATATGGTCTTAAGTGACTTAGGATATATATTCTTTAATACAACCTACGGTCATTAATTTGAATTAAGTGGCACATGAGCTAAGAAAGTAACAATTAATTTTGTGAAAGGGGTTGGAATTTAGGTGTAAAATGAAAATTTGAATTTAGTGGCATAAGCATGGTGTAGAATGAAAATTTGAATTTAGAGGCCTAAGTCGCATGGTGTAGCCTAGTCTAGACTAGATTATGCCTTGTAGTCTAATCCTTCACAACAAAAAGTCATGGAACATATAACAATGAATGTTGCATGGTCTATAGTGACAAATGACATAAATTTTAGGTAGGAATCAATTTATAGGTAAAAAATATATCAAATCAAATGTCATGGTTATACATTTACCATGTATATCCAAAAAAGCATAAAATGACAATGCACACTTTAATTCCTTACATTACGTAAACCATATTACTCTATTTTTTTACCAATAATTTACAAATATAACTTAAACAAAAACCCAATACTTTAACCACTTAATCTCAACCTTCACGCCACGGAACCCTATTTTATAAACACCAAACATTAAAAAAACAATAAAAAGGTCACATGGATGAAACCAAGTTGAAAATGTGGGCAAGAGGATAAATTGAGAAGCACGGTAGCTCTCATTTCGTTATAGAAGATAATGTCAGTTCATGTCACCACTTTAAGTCACCCTTCCATCTCCACTAACTTCACAAGCGTCCAACCCTACATTTGCTTTATTCATTCATCTTCATTCCTCCTTGACTTGTATTATGGTGGTTGACTTGGTAGATGCTTTGATAAAATTGACAGGTGAGATCTTTTGATAAGATTGTAAATCCAAGAGGACAATTAGATTGTCCACCCAATTTGTGCTATAAAGTCATTCCCTTCTCATATACAACAAAATAGACATTTTGTTTGAGTGCTACATTCCTAATCTAACTTTTTCCTTCTCATGTCATGATAATATTTCTTCAATTTATGACTCTGTCTTACAAAGACTCCCATAATTGGCATGCACACGTTGATTTCTATAATTCAGCACTTTAGAGGCTTTTCAAATCAAATACTACATGCCCTCTAGAAAATTATACGTGTAAGACGAATAGAGGATTAAGTTTACGTAAGGAAACAAATTTTAATGGGGGCAAATAAATGAGGTTACTAGCCAGAGAGAAGGGCCCACCATAGACGCTAATACATCTCATTCACACCTCTCCCACATAGAAAGATTTTCAAATTATTCTCATAAAGTTAGATGATGAGACTCACTAATGCCTTTTCCTCCCCTCTTGTAATGTCTTTATTCTTAAAAGGTTAAATTTTATTATTAAAATAGGGGACTAGTATCTATCATTAAAATATAATTCAAAATAATTAGTTAAAAGACTAGTAAATATTGACTTGGTTTAAAAGATTAATTATTTTAGTTAAAATTTGTAAAATAAATTAATTTTTTTTTTAGTAATTTGATTTAATCAATCAAAATTTTTTGTTAACAAATTTGAATATATATATACAGAAAGAATTTATGTATTTTTTCTTAGATAAAAGTGGTCTTGGAGGCCAATACCCATATATTAAAACCATAATATATATAGAGTTAGAGTTGCTCCATCAATGGAGGGTTAATATACAAAAATTCCAATGAGATGATAAATTTATAAAATCCATTAGGGCTGTGTAGCAATGTCTATTATGCTACAGTATCAAATATATATTATATACTTTTACATTTCTACATGTAGCATCACTGCCCTTCATACCAACAAGATAATATAAACTACAATAGACCTATTAACCTTGTTGAATAGGGGCATTCTCGTCTTCACTGTTAGTTGTGTCTTCATCCACCACGAAAGCCTAGTCGATACTAGTTGATGGGGTAGCACTCATGGTAGACCTGAGGAAATCAATACCCCACCTCACCTAATGTTTGTAAAGATTGTCGTTGTGACCAATAATAGCAGTTATAACAAACAGGATCGATTGCACTATTAGAGCTGCATCAAACATTGGCCATTAACCATCTCTAAAATGAAAGCCCCACCATAGTGATGGCAACATCTAAAATAGAATTGAGTCTCCTTCGCCATCATGGCCTTATCAATACCACATATACAAACTTGATCACAACTTTTGTCTCCCCTACCTCTAATGGAACTACTACAAACATGGAGGAGATATCTATATTAACACGGTACCTGCGAGCAGTCAATATAAACAAATCTCCCAATGTCATTCTGATCACATGAACTATTTTTATTGCACTAACTTTGAAGATCTTCCTCAATTGTACATCAATTATTTCCCCTAATAAAGAGATTTGCCTTCTTTACATTTAATTTGATAGTGGCATCTATAGAGTAAAAGACTACATTTTGTTTCAGTGGCAGTGCATCCGCAGGGTACAGTTTTGTGTCTATGAATGTTTCTAAGTGTGGCTGCCAGGGTTTCTAATTGCCAGTACTGTGGAAGCCGCCAAGTGTCGAGCCTCAGTTTAAGCCGCATTTTGTTTCTAAGTTACAACTTTGGAGCAGAGCGTGCCACATAGCAGAAAATGTTTCAATATTGTTTTAAGTTACAACCCTGCGGAAGGCGCCACGTGTCATCAGCGGAGGGACTCCCTTTAAGTTTCAGTATGAGTGCGGAAATAGTTGTGTGTCTTTTATAGTAGCTGCGAAACCCGCCAAGTGTCAGCTTCCGCATGTTTGATTCTATATCTTTTGATGCTAAGTAAAGGATGTATGGTGGGCCACAGTCTTAAAGTCTCAGTGATGCAGAGAGTGCCACGTGGTAGATGCGGCGCCAAAGTTAAAAGCTTTTTGTCCCTTTCTCCGGTGATATCTAATGTTTCTTAAATGATGCGGAACCCGACATGTGTCAACTTCTGCTTAAGTTTCAAAGAGTTTCAAATAATGTTTCAAGTGTTGTGGAAGGTGCCACGTATCAGTTGTTGTGCATGCGAACTTCGCCACCTGTCCCTGTTTTCCTCATTTTGAAGTTAGAGAGCGGGAGGTAGTGGGTCCCATTTCTAATGTGTCTTAAAGTCTCAAAGTTGCGGATCGCGACAGATGTCACTTGCAGAGTTCTCCTGAGCATAAAAGACACAGTTAAGTGAACTATTGCAGATAAAGACACGTATATGTTTCTAGTTGCTGCAAAAGCTGCCATGTGTCGATTTCCTGTTTCTTCCCGAAAGACGAAGGAGTTTCAGGTTATGCACACAGACGCTGCCATCTGTTACAGAGTTTATTGTTCATGAGCTGCGGGAGACGCCAAGTGTCTTTTCCTTATAGAAGGAGGTATGCCACATATGTTTTGTCACAGCCAATGGGCTTGCAGGAAGGAGTAACTGTCACAAATTCTAAAGATCTTTAACTATCAAAGACTTCCAGTTATCTCCAGTTCGGTTGGGCCATTGGGGTTCGATTGTTGCAGACAATCTAGAGTCGATCTTGGGCTATAAATATGTAACATTTGTAATGGATCAGAGTTTTTTTTGATGTTAGAGTTTTTGATAGAAAATTCATATAGTTTATAGAGATCCAGAGATAGTTTTCTGTCAGAGATTTTAAGAGAGAAGTTTGAGACTTTTGCTGTGACTAGTTAATATCATTTGCCTTTATTTTGTGATTCTTGATTTAGAAAGTAAATGTAACTGTGCATGTATCTGTGCCTCTTATGTTGCTAGACAATTAATGAGAAAGACTGAGTTATGTGCCTTGGTTGATATTTCCTGTGTCATTGCAAATTGTCTGGTTGTGAGCCTTTGATTTTATTCATTTCATCTGTTTATGTTAATCATGCAGTATATGCTCTTTAATGTGACTGAATCTTAAGGATAGCTTCACTGTGCTTAGTTGAGAGAAACACTTTATTCAGGCATATCGCCATAAATAGATTTGCTTTAATTGTATCTGTAATTCTGTTAGTTTCTACCATTTTCCCCAAAACACTTTTAAGATAGAGAAGAGCCAGCTTCTTTAAAATCTGGAGGTTGTTTCAGGTAGCAAGTCCCACATTCCTAACATTTCCCATGTTGGTGTTGGAACCTGCGCAATTTTGTACATCAACAATTTTTGGCACACCTGGTGGGACCATTCTTGAAGTTTCTATCAAGATTGTATGAACCAGAAAGCCACAGGGAGTCAGAGCTGTGGACCTGTAACAAGAGCTTAATCTGCTGCTAATCCAAGCATTCTTTTGCCACCACTGATAGCTAATCCAAGGAGAAGAGTGAATCAGTTTGCAGTAGCACCAAGAGTAAATATGGGAGCACCTATAGCCCCAAGAAATTATGCAAATTGGAACACTGGCAGTCCTTTGATTCTCCCAATACCACCAGCCACTTGGGATGCTATTCCAGCCAATGCTCTGAAGGCTCTGCCTAAGTTCAGTGGGGAAGATTTCAAGACACCTGAGGAGCATCTGCAAGATGTATCTGATGTATGTGCAGTACATGTTATCACTCAACAGAATGTGGCTATAAGACTGTTAGCAACTTCTTTCAAAGGGAAGGCTCTAGACTGGTATAGATATTTAACCCCAAACATAATATCTACATGGGATCAGCTTGGTGATGCTTTCTTTGAAAGATTTAAAGAAAAGGGTGATAAATCTTCTTTGCTACAATAATTGATCACTATCAAGAGGGCACCACAAGAAGCCATGACTGATTTCAACTCAAGATTTCAAAAGACTTGGGAAAGGATTCCTACTACAACAAGACCATTACCAGGTATGGCTATTGTGTTTTACCTTAAAGCTTTAAACTCAGATATATCAGTGATGATTCAGTCCCTTGGAGGTCAGACACTACTAGAAGCATATGAGTTGGCAGTCAAGGCTGAAAATAACTTAATAGATGCTGGAAAGTTGCCCCCAAGACCTCCTATGCCCATGTTCCTAGAAATTACCTTACCTTTGCCTCAAGAAGTTCCTAATCCTACAACCCCACCTGTGTCTATGTATGCATTCCCTCAACAACCTGCTAAGACATCCACCCCTGTTCAATCATCTGAAATGGATGATGTCAAGAACATTTTAAGGACCTTCTCAAATGAGATAATTAACCTAAAGAGACAACAAAATCCTTATCCAAAGCCCCCTTATCAAGGTTACCAAGGAAATAGACCTCCCTTTCAGCCAAATCAATATCAAGGCCCTCAAAGGCAAGCTAATCCTCAGCCATCAAACCAATTGGTTACAGTCCCTACACCTTTACAGATTGTTCCTCCTAATCCCAACAGGGAAATTGTTCCAAGGCAAAATAATTTTGCAGATGGCACAAATGCTTGATGTTTTCCTTGCAACAATGCCCATATGCCCAGAGACTGCCCTAAAGGAAATTTACAGCAGAAGATAGCAGAACAGAGAGGATTAGAAGGACAATTTGAAACTTCTAACACTCCACCATATCAATCTTCTAGTGTACAAAATGCAGTCCTGGTGGCCTAGATGCAAGGAATGTCCTTACAATAGGAAGAGGAAATAGCCCCTAAGCATGCTTTATTTTCATGGATTGAAGAAGAACATTCAGTGTTCTTGAATGAAGCATCTACTTCCAAGAAGCCATTGGTACAATCAGATTACTATACCAGAGCAAAGAGGAGAATGATGGAGCAGCCTGAAGTTACTAGTAATGATATCATGGGAGCTCCTCCATTTCAAAGTCATCAGAACACAGTCTCTAGACAAGAAATGCCCCAGCCTGTGTAGAATCAAGTAGCCTCAAGACAAGTTCTAGAAAAGTCAAGGTACCCTTATTATCCAAAGACCTAAGCATTAGGACCTGTGAATGTGGTGGATTAGCTAAAAAGAACTCCAACGCATGTATCAATCTGGGACATGTTAGCTATTCCTGAGCAGAAGACACTGTTGCAAGAGGCTCTGCAAGGCCAAGAAGTCCCTAAACATACTGGCACTAAAAGAGGATCTGCTGATAAAGAAAAGCCGCAGCTCAAAGATATTATACCTTTGCAGACAACAACCCTGTTGAATAATGCATCTGAGGTAGGTAAATCTAAACCAGATCCCTTTTATTTAACTCTGATAGTTGGGAAGAAATTACTACATAATGCAATGATAGACTCTGGGGCCAGTACTACAGTAATGCCAAAGCAAATAGTAGATGCTTTGAATATAAAATATGAGCCACTTACAAGAGGGGTCATGTAGTTGGATGGGAAATTTGTGCAAACAATAGGGAAAATTAAACAACTCCCATTGCAATTATATACTTTCCCTAATATAATTGTAAATCAAGATGTGGTAGTCATAGATATTCCCCCTGTATTTGGTCTATGCTTATCTAGAGATTTCACAGCTAAGATAGGAGGTTACATGTCACTAGATTGGTCACACCTCATTCTGAGAACCAAATATGGGACAAAGATGAAAATACTATCTGAACCATTATCAAAAGACCATATCACAAATGAACCAACCCCAAAATTAGAAGCAGCCCATGCTATGCTGAATAAAGAAGAGAGAATCTTTGTTGAAGAGTTAGGTGACTAGACTGAACATGACCAACAGGAAGAAGAGAATAATCAATTGTTGACTATGATGCAAAGTGATCCCTATGGGAATTATGACTCTACACGTCTAGGCACTTATGTCATATTTGAACAAGACCAAGAGATCCCTAATGTTTTAAGGAAAGAACCTAATCAGACTCAAGAATCTGAAAAAGACTCAAAAATCTAGACTCTAAATTTTGATGGGGCTAGAAGTAAGAATGGAGCTGGAGCAGGAGTTTGCCTTACTTCCCCAAATGGTGAGAAAATTTTGAGAGCCATTCGCTTTCAGTTTGTCTATACCAATAATGATGCTAAGTACAAATCCTTGGTGCATGGACTCATGTTGGCAAAGAAAAAAGGAGTAAAGAATCTGATAGTGAGAGGAGATTCAAAACTAGTGGTGAAACAAATCATAGAAAATGAAGTAGCCAAAAATGTAAGAATGAGATCCTATAGGCACAAAATTTGGGACCTGATAGATGGTTTTGAAGCTTTCAATATTGAAGTAGTTCCTAGAGCCCAAAATTCTGAGGCAGATAGAATGGCACAGATTGGTTCACATTTTGATCCAACAACTGATCTACTAGTCAACAATGAGTCAGTCAAAGTTATAGTGAGGCCAACTATCCCAGACAATGACCAAAATTGGTAAGTTTTTGAAAATGCTTTCCAAGTCCTCTCATTTTTGCAACAGTCAGGAGAATTTGCTGATCAGTTGCAACCTAAAATTGAAGAAGCATATGGTGACCAAATTATTCAATTGAAGTCAAATAAGCTCCCTAAAGGATTGATTACCTTAAAAAACTTATTTGACCCAGAAGATGTAAGCTTAGAAAAGAAGAGGTTTCAAGCAAATAAAGAAGATTATTCTGAAATTCAAGTTAGTGAAGGAAGAAAATTGAAGGTTGGCAATTCTACAACCTAGGAAGAAAGGGAAAGGTTGATTGATTTGTGTGAAAGATATGATAGGGTGATTGCTTGGACCTATGAAGACCTCCATGGCTATAATAGAGATATCATTCAGCACACCATAGAGCTGACTGAAGGATCTAAACCAGTCAGACAGAAGCAAAGGCTAGTGAATCATAGAATTGAACCTCTAATGGTGGATGAATTGCAAAAGCTCTTAGAATCAAAGATTATTTTTCCAATTAAGCATTCAACCTGGGTATCAAACCTAGTGCCGGTAAGAAAAAATAATGGTGACATAAGACTCTGTGTAGATTTCAGGGATCTGAATAGAGCATCTTTGAAAGATCATTATCCCCTTCCCTCTATGGAACAAATTTTACAGACTGTGGCTGGATCAGAGAGATTTTCCTTGTTGGATGGTTTCTCTGGATACAATCAGATTTGGTTGGCTGATGAAGACCAGCATAAGACTACATTTACTACAAAATGGGGAACATTTGCATATGCTAAGATGCCTTTTGGCCTTTCAAATGCTAGACCCACTTTTCATAGAGCCATGGATGTAGCATTTGGGGAACTTATAAACAAAATCATCTTGATTTATCTAGATGACCTCACTATTTTCTCTAAAAATGTTGTAGATCATTTTGACCATTTAGAGGCTATTTTTAAGAAATGCCAAGAATTTGGAATATCCCTGAATCCCAAGAAGTGTATCTTTGCAGTACCTTAGGGTAAACTATTAGGGCATATAATGTCAAAAGAAGGAGTCTCTATCGATCCAGAAAGAGTCACTGCCATAATGAATCTATCTCTGCCAGTCAATAAGAAAGCAGTTCAGTCTTTCCTAAGGAAGATCAACTTTGTCAGCCGGTTCATATTGAACTTTGCAGGTCTAATTAGACCCATGACACTGTTGCTAAAGAAGGACCTAGTTTTCAAATGGACTGCAGAGGGGAGACAGGCTTTTGAAGAGATCAAAAGAGCCATTTCAACAGCCCCAGTACTCAGAACCTAGACTTCTCTAAGTCTTTCATAATGTATGTGTATGGAGGAGAATTCAATGTTGCTGTTGTTTTAACTCAGAAAGATGATCAACAAGAAGGAGAGCACCTAATAGCCTTTTTCTCTAGGACTCTCAGGGAATATGAGGCCAGATACAATTTTGTGGAGAAGCAAGCATATGCCATGGTAAAAGCTCTTAAAAAATTTAGACACATGGTAATAGGGAATAAGATTCTAATATTAGTGGCTCATCCTAGTGTAAGAGAATATATTATGGAGGGTGAGATCACTGAGGAAAGAGCCAATTGGATAACAAAGATCCTTGAATATGATGTGGAGGTCAGACCCACTAAGTTAGTCAGGGGCAAAGGATTGTGCCAATATATGGCTCAGGACATGGAGAGAATGATGACCGAAGAAACAGAAAATGAAAATGTATTAAAAATACAAGAGGTTGATCAAGATTCTTGGGTCACAAACAGAATACAATTTATGAAACATGGGGTTTTCCTAAATCATCTCTCATGATAAGAGAAGATATTATAGGCAGCAAGGGGCCCATTTTGTACTAATTGACCATATTCTATTCAGAAGAAATGTTGATGGCATACTTCTGAGATGTATAGAGAAAGATGAAGCTCAAAGAATACTACATGAGTTACACCATGGAGCCTCAGGTGGACACTTTTCAGCAAGGACCATAGCAATCAAAGTGACTCAAGCAGGATACTTCTAGCCCACTCTAGTCACAGATTGCTATCAGCTGGTTAAAGAATGCCAGGCATGTCAGTTTTATACAGGAAAAAGAAGAAATGCAGCAATGCCTCTAAGCCCCATAATTATAGACGAACCCTTTGCCCAATGGGGTCTTGATTTTATTGGTATGATCAATCCAGTGTCAAGTATGGGACACAAATGGATCCTCACAACCACAGATTACTTTACCAAATGGAATGAAGCAGTACCACTCAAAGAAGCAACAGAAAGGGTAATATTAGACTTTCTAGAAGGTATTACTGCTCAGTTTGGTCCCCCTCGTACCATCATATCAGCTAATGCTAAGGCATTTTTGAGAACAAAAATATCTGAGTTTGCATTAAGGAATGGGATTTACTTGAAGACTTCTTCAAACTATTACCCTTAGGGTAATGGTCTGGCAGAGTCTACTAACAAGAACCTAATCAGACTCATTAAAAGGATAGGGACAAATCATCACAGAGAGTGGCACAAACTACTTAATACAACACTGTGGGATGACAGGATCACACCTAAGCAAGTGACAAAGATGCCTCCGTATGAATTAGTTTATGGTAAACCAACAGTAATGCCACTGAGCTTAGAGATCCCTGCTTTGCAATTACTGAAACAAATAGAGATTGAAGAAAATGGTCCCATGCAAGTTAGACTTGCTGAACTACTGGAAGTACAGGAAAAATGAGAAAAAACACATGAGTCACTGATGAAACACCAGAAAATAGTCAAGGACTATTTTGATAAGAAAACTTCAAATCCCCTTTTTGAAGTTAGCTCAATAGTATTGAAATGGGATGAAAGAGCTGCAAAGCTAGGTCGACACAACAAATTTGAATCACTGTGGACTGGTCCTTATAAGATTCGTTCCTGTAAGCAACAAAATTCTTTTGAGCTTGAGACTATGGATGAAGAACTTGAAGAGATTCTTGTAAATGGGATCTATTTGAAACATTTCAATTAAGCAGGGGCTCTTATGTATCATAGTTAGTTAGTTTCTTTTTCTTGCTTTCTTGTTTTCCCGCTTTCCTTTTTCAATAAGTGTTCTGTGAACACATGTCATCAGCGCAAGCTCCTTTCTCTTTTTGAAAATCTCGCATTCATTAAGGTTGTCTCCTATCCCCAAAATCCCTGAAAGTACACAATTTTGCAACCACTTCCGTAACGTTTCTGACACTCCTTTCCACGCAGATTTGGAAAGATACACTAACGGTTTCTTGGCATTAATGTCATTTATAAGACATGATGTGTCATTAAAGCCCCATTAAATTAGAGTTAAATCCAAAGTATGGCTTTCATTTGTTTCTATCTCTCTGCTGCGAATCATTGTTGCCCCCAATCCCTAGCAAGCGCTTCCTAGCTGAGTGTCACTTTCGTTACGCAGTTTCTACCTTTTCCACGTCAAAGCTTCCCACATTCTCTCTGCAGATACAGACATGGCTGAAGCATAGTCTTCTCAGGAGGGACTCGGGATCTATGAGTCAATTGACAGGCTTTTGAGTAGTAAATCCTACGCCTCAACACCCGCACAACCCAAAAGAACCTATTCAAGAATGAGGGTCCCTGAGGTAGGGTATTCTGTTGACCCAGCGAAGGTAAAGGATTTTGTAGATGGCATCTTTGTCCCAGCCCTTCAAAAATATGCCAGGACTCTCCGTGAAGGGGCACAGTAGAGATGCATTCAAAAGGCAAAGAGTGGACAGTCTGAAACTTTTGGAATGAGGATTTGGACCTCACAGTTGGCACAGTTCATGGTTTCGAGTGTGCACCTATGTCCTGACCTAATTGATATATGCGCAGAGTTGTTTCATGCACCCTCAAATACCATATAACAGGGTCCCTTTATAGTGCAAATCACACCCAAGGCCATAAGAGACATGCTGGCCCTGTAACACAATCGAACGACCACATTTCCCACTATTGCTAAAATGCAAAAGACATGGGCGAATGTCAAAAACCAGATTAGGTTCCTCAACTTAGAATTGCAGTTAGGAGATGAGAACACCCAGATGCCCGTAATACCTACAGGAAGGGCACAATTCAGCCAAGCTAGTCAAGAGGCACTGTCAATGATATATTTCATTTTTGGGATGAAGGAAGACAATACAGTCTACGACTGGCAAATTGCTATCCTCTTCATATTAAAGACTGTGGACAAGTCACAGGAATACCGGTTGGATTTCTCAGAACAAATTGCTTACTCCATGGTCGATCAGCTCGTCAATTTCAAGACCAAGGGGGTTTTCAGGTATTCTACTTATCTGTTCCATTTAATGTTATATCAGAACTACAGTCTTTTTGCACAAATTATGCAATTGAACATGTATGACCTAGATTTTGGTCATAATAGAACTATTCCTGTGTCTACATGGACACATGTGCTATCTAAGGCATCAGACCCTTATGGATTTTGGGAACTCTTTGTTGCCCCTGCCTTTTGCCATTTGAGCCCTGAGCCTGTAGAACATAGGTTGACGTAGAGCATTAGGGGTTTCATGACCAATTGCCCAATCCCATGTGATTATTTCTTTGGGGCACAAAATACTATTATAAGAGTCCATGGCTTCAATGGGGAGCCTATGATGCTGCCTAAAATTTTGACCCCTAGGGAAGCATTTCTAGAAGTAGCCCGACAAGTGTCTGTGGTTGACAATGAGTTTGGCACTAAGAAGAAGAAGAAGAAGATGTATGACATCCCTTGGGTCAAAAGAAACATGGCCCTAGAATCAGAGATGCTGAACACCTGTTGCTAAGAAAGCTTGTTGTCCTTGGATTCTTTATCATTGAAGATAAGTGGAGGTATGACCCAAACAGTTTTATGGCCTCTTGGGTTAAAAACAATAAGGTCAAGGCTAAAATAGTAAATGAGCATTGGCCTTTCTGGGAAGATAGGAGAAACCCTAAGGAAGATAACCCTGACCTATCTGTGGAGCTAGCAGACTTGCCCTTTCAGGGGCCCAGGCCATGGGAGACCTTTTATTTTAAACAAAAGGCCCATGACCCTAAGATCAGAATGGGTACTGGTTTAAAGAAAGCTTTGAAGGCCCAGGAATGGAAAATAGAAAAAATTGAGGCCTATTGGAAATATAGGCAGGAAATTTCAGAGTCGACATAGCCTTTTGGGAAAATTGACACAGATGAGAAATGGGAGTTGATTTGGGATGAGTGGCATCCATCCCCAGTCTCTAGCCCTGATATAAGAAGAATTCACAAGGGTGAAGAGTCAGAAAAGGAAGCTGAGTCAACCCATACAATGCAAGAAACAAGACAGGCCTCATCTACTGTCCCTATATCTTCCTAGCCCTAATCTCTCAGTACTTTAGAGAAACAAAAGGGTGTGGTGTCATCACCAACTAGAGGGACTCCATCAGTTTCAGCTACTAGGGCTTCCAGTTTTGTACCCTTTCCACCCTCAGTAGTGGTAAATGTTGTAGAGAAGGAATCAGAGGAGCAAGAAGGAGAAAGACCAAGGAAGCATAGGAGACTGCACCTACAGGAAGAGTCAGAAGAAGAAACAGAACCATTGCTACAACAACTAACAGCCACATCTGTTGCTCCCTAGGTAGGTGTTTCTTCTCCTCTTTCCTCTCTGTCTCTTTCTTCTACCTTAGGGGTGGCAATCCCAACTGGCCAAACATTAGTATCCCCTACCACTTCTGTTGTGCCTATATCACTACTTGCCCCAACTGCCAGTCCTCAGGCCATGTCTTTACAAGCCACCTCATTGCCACTCTTTTCCCCTTCTATTCCAAAAAGAGCCCTGCCCCAAATTTCCCCTAGCCAACAATCATTGGCTATTCCTTATGGCCTGCCTCAAGGTCATCCCTTTGCTGGGGGATACATTGCTTCACCTCCCACTTTCCAAGCCTAGGCAGATACAACAAAAAAGGGCTAGAGAACCTAGAATGGATAAGAAAAGAAAGAAAGAAAATAAAAACCTGGTTGTGCCACATATGAGGTCACTTTTTGACCCTATTCAACAGCAGTTGACAGTCACACATTTGTCCCCAAATGTGGTGAAGCCCAATGAGAAGATACAGCCTCAGGACTTTTCAATGAATGCTATAGCCATGGACATGTCTCTTTTCAGACCACAAGATAGGGTCGAGCTACTTAATGAAACCACTTCTGCTGTTGCAACTGACTACTTGAAAGTGTCTAGGAAGTTGCAAAAAGTTGAAAATGACTTAGCTCAGGAGAAGACAAATAGTAGTAACCTTGCTAGAGAGTTGCAATCTAAGAAGGATGAAATAGTGACTTTGAATAAACAGTTGCAAAATACTATTTCTTGTTAGATCCATCAAGCAACTCAGGCCCAAAATGCTTCTTTAAAAATGGAGCTAGCTCAGGAGAAGGCTGCAGTAAATGTTCTGAGGCAAGAGAAGGCCACAAGCCACAAAGTCTCAATAGAAGAAATATTAGGAAAAGTTGCAACAAGCCACAAAGTCTCAGCAGAAGTTGCTAAGTGAGCAGAATGCTGCTGCTGCAATACAGGCACAACTCCTAGCAGAACAACAAACAACAAAATAGCTAACACTTGAGTTAGCTAACAGGCCACAGAATGCTAGGGTTCTGAATCTGGTTAAGGAGCTATATGTTTCAGTTTGGAAAAGAATCTCAAAGGAGATTATCCAGCTAAGGCCATCATTAACATTTCTGTTAAATGCACAGCAGTTGTGCGAGAAAGTGGAAGCTTCAGTTCAGGCCACTCTGTCTACTATTTCTTTGAGAGTTTCTGACTCTCAACTGTTTCTAAAGAAACTATATGACACAACGGATGAAATTTTGTTAGCAGCAGGGATCAGTGACAGAATGATAGCTACTAAGAAGGTAAATGAAGTTCTAAGTTGCAACTCAGCTACCACAAACTACTAGGAGCTCCTAGATACTGTCAAGGAAGGAGTCAAACATATGAAGAAACACATAGAGGATTTGGTGCAGTTGGGTCTTCCCTCACCATTTCCAGATAATAATACTGTACTGATGATTGATGATATCAAGACACTGCTTTTAACAAGGCAAAATGATCAAACTGTTTTTCAAGGTTTAAGTGATTCTTCATCAGTACAAGAGGGGGAAGCTGTCTTGATACCAATGGCCTAGTTGGAGTTTCAATTAAAGGTTGCGGTTCAAATTTTAAAGACATTCTCCCACAAGGATTTAAAAAATCTTGATTTTACCTTTCAGGATTTACAGAGTAAACAGGGACTCTCTAATTCGGAATGGTCTGTTTACCAGACAGCTTTGCAGAATTTGTGACCCTATGTTGTATTTTAAATACATATATTTTTGCCAAATTTTGGGTTTTTTTTTAGCAGGCTCAAAAGTCCTAGGGGTCGCCAAGAACTGTAGAGTAAAAGACTCTACATTTTGTTTCAGTGGCAGCGCATCCGCGGGTTACAGTTTTGTGTCTATGAATGTTTCTAAGTGTGGCTGCCAGGGTTTCTAATTGCCAGTGCTATGGAAGCTGCCAAGTGTCGAGCCCAGTCAAGCTGCATTTTGTTTCTAAGTTTCAACTTTGGAGCGGAGCGTGCCACATAGCAGAAAATATTTCAATATTGTTTTAAGTCACAACCTTGCGGAAGGTGCCACGTGTCATCAGCAAAGGGACTTCCTTTAAGTTTCAGTATGAGTGTGGAAAGAGCCATGTGTCTTTTATAGTAGCTGCGAAACCCGCCAAGTGTCAGCTTCCGCATGTTTGATTCTATATCTTTTGATGCTAAGTAAAGGATGTATGGTGAGCCATAGTCTTAAAGTCTCAGTGATGTGGAGAGTGCCATGTGGTAGATGCGGCACCAAAGTTAAAAGATTTTTGTCCCTTTCTCCAGTGATATCTAATGTTTCTTAAATGATGCAGAACCTGACATGTGTCAACTTCTGCTTAAGTTTCAAAGAGTTTCAAATAATGTTTCAATTGTTGCGGAAGGCGCCATGTATTAGCTGTTCTGCGTGCGGACTTCGCCACCTGTCCCTATTTTCCTTGTTTTGAAGTTAGAGAGTGGGAAGTAATGGGTCCCATTTCTAATGTGTCTTAAAGTCTCAAAGCTGCGGATCGCGACAGATGTCACTTGCAGAGTTCTGCTGAGCATAAAAGACATAGTTAAGTAAACTGTTGCGGATAAAGACACGTATATGTTTCTAGTTGATGCGGAAGCCGCCATGTGTCAATTTCCTGTTTCTTCCTGAGAGACGAAGGAGTTTTAGGTTATGCACGTGGACGCTGCCATCTGTTATAGAGTTTATTGTTCATGAGCTGTGGGAGCTGCCAAGTGTCTTTTCCTTATAGAAGGAGGTATGCCACATATGTTTTGTCACAGCCAATGGGCTTGTAGGAAGGAGTAACTGTCATAGATTCTAAAGATCTTTAACTATCAGAGACTTCCAGTTATCTCCAGTTCAGTTGGGCCGTTGGGATTTGATTGTTGCAGACAATCTAGAGTCGATCTTGGGCTATAAATATGTAACATTTGTAATGGATTAGAGTTTTTTTTGAAGTTAGAGTTTTTGATAGAAAATTCATACAATTTGTAGAGATCCAAAGATAGTTTTCTGTTAGAGATTTTAAGAGAGAAGTTTGAGACTTTTGCTGCGACCAGTGAATATCATTTGCCTTTATTTTGTTATTCTTGATTTAGAAAGTAAATGTAACTGTGCATGTATCTGTGCCTCTTATGTTGCTGGACAATTAATGAGAAAGACTAAGTTCTGTGCCTTGGTTGATATTTCCTGTGTCATTTCAAATTGTCTGGTTGTGAGCCTTTGATTTTATTCATTTCATCTGTTTATGTTAATCATGCAGTATCTGCTCTTTAATGTGACTGAATCTTGAGGATAGCTTCACTGTGCTTAGTTGAGAGAAACACTTTATTCAGGCGTATCGCCATAAATAGATTTTCTTTAATTGTATTTGTAATTCTGTTAGTTTCTACCCTTTTCCCCTAAACACTTTTAAGATAGAGAAGATCTAGCTTCTTTAAAATCTAGAGGTTGTTTCAGGTAGCAAGTCCCACATTCCTGAAATTTCCCATGTTGGTGTTAGAACCTACGCAATTTTGTACATCAACAGCATCCATGGAATTTTGAGAAGAAAGTCGTCAAAAATGTGGATGAAGTAATGCATTTAAGAAAGCATGCCCCATATCTTCCCATAATCCTATATCTATGAGTACCTCGACTGTAAAGGGATATTATCCATTAATTACACATGCTTGGACAACTTTCCTCACTGTCATTGCATGAAATCTGCACTCTTGATGATATGAGGTCATCATTGAAGAAACTAGGCAATCAACACTTCCATTTATCTAAACTCTCTCTCTCTCTCTCAACAGACCCCATACTATAGTCTACAACAAAGTTGGCCAAAGAGTTCACATGGCAGTTAAACTCCCTATAAACATGTTTAATTGTGAATTCATCTAATTGTCAATCAATGGCTAAATCTTCCCTCAGATCCTATTAAACTTCTAGTTTTGTGTCCCCTTATTCCTTATGGCATTGATAATGTGTTGGTGTGAATGGGGTGCTTTACCTAATTGGTTCCACATTAGGTCATATTCACACTTGTCTAGTAAATTTTACTTAGGGCATTTAATAATTGTGTCTCATGTATAGGATTAAGACACTTGTCATGATCACTTGTTGTCCTAGGTCTCAACCTTGCCTATATAAGCAAGGGATCTCATTGTACATTATGATATGCATTGTAGATCTTGTGAATCTTGTGTATCTTGTATCGTTTTTACATCATTATAATTATTTGGAAATATAACATTTGTGTTGCTTCTCTCTTGTTATGGAAGGTTGTTTTGGTTGCAGGTGATCCTAGGCTTCTCTAAGTTTGTTGTGTGACTCTAACATGGTATCATAGCTTCAGATCTGCAACTCCCTTCCCTTGTTTAGAGAGTTTCTTCCAAGAAGTTTCATTCGGTGCATCTTGGTATAAATTAGACCTCACCGTCAAGTCCAGAAGGCCCAAAAACCTATGGATCCATATATAGCTTGATAGATTTTGACACTAATTTTTTTTTGTCATTTTTGGGGGTTTGTAATTTTTTGTTGTCAAAATTCCATGCAATCCATATAGAATCTATATAGTCATATGATTATGTATCATGAGATACATTCTTGTTATAAAATGGGCCCGTATAGTTGGTGTCGATAGTTTGTGTGATAGAGAAAAAGAGTTCTACTCAATTGATACTCGACATTTAAATGGAGTTGGGTTGCAACTATGTTAAGTTCTTCAAAATTAATCTAGAATTGCAAATGTTATGACTAATTTTATGATTTTCTAGAAAACAAAACAACTAAATGATAGATAGGAAGCTTACACACAAAATGGTGTTGAAAACAAAATCTGATGCTAAAAGCACAAAGCCTTGGCCTCAGACACTAGTGCTCCAAGCTATCATTCATACGAAGAAGTATATAGTCCACAGATGTAATTTATTTCAGTTTGCATCTTCCCAATAAGCTTTCGTTTAACCTGTATGCTTTCTAGGTAACCCTCTTAGTGCTTGACCGCCTTTAATTAACTTGTTGGTGAGAGAGGAGAATGTTAGGGCTACTAAGGAGTTTGTTAAGAGTGGTCAAACCCTTAGTTTGGTCTTTCAACCTTCATGAACAACCAGGTGATAAAAGAGAATATGATGCTTCTATGTTCAAGAAATAGAAACAATGATAAAACTATAAACTATGAGTATCTCCCTATTCTACGAGGAATAATACTAAACCTTGTGTGTGGATTGGGTAACAAGGATAGTGGATGGTAAAAAAGAACAAGATTGGGTAAATGGACAGAGATTGCATGGTAACAAAACTTGGAGGAATACTCAATGAAGAAACAAAACTTCACCAAGAATTTCCTTCTAGTGCTATAAGAGTGCGTTACAAAATATAGAGCTTTTGGGAAGCTTGATTTCTATAAAATTTGTAGAGAAATATCAGAGAGCAATCATGGTTGCTACTTACTAAAATGTTCAATGAGGATTGACTTCTCCTTATTCTTCTATGACTATTCCAATGACTTCTTTTCATGATGTGGAAGCAGCTTTCGATCATGAGGAAACCTTTGGTTATGTCCAACCGGAGAAAATTTAGGACTTAGATCATCATTTGGCTGATTTCCAAAATTTCTGTCACAAAGACATACCCATTTCTGTTGTTCCCTTGATCGACGCTCTTTGCATTATATTAACTAGTCATCATAAAGGTCTTGACTTCCTACGTGGCATCACTCATATAGTGCATAGTGACATGCCACCATTGGCAAGCTATGTTTTGACACCCCAAGACTCCCATTCAAACATAACTGGTAATCAGTTATTTGTTCCTCTTCCTACCTCAAGAATTCAAATTTTCACATCTTTAAAAATGGCTACCAATGCTCCATAGCGTGGTAGTGCAGATACTAGTTTGTCTGGAGGTGCCATGAACCCCATCCGCCAGTATGGGTTTGTTTCACCCTTGAGGCCCTTGCAGTTTAATTTTCCTATCGATGCTCTTAGAGTTAGCCGACAACTATCTCTACCCCTTACTTCCACTCCTCTCCCACCACCCACTCACACCATTGATTCTGTTATTAACCAAATTCTACAAAATATTGGTTCCTTTCAGCACTAACTAGCTTCACTTTCGACTTCATCTGCACAATCACTTATCCCTGCCTATTGTAGGCATAACCCATTATCTCTTTCCATTCTTTCTATGCCCTTCCCACAAGGATTTGAGATACCTAGGCTTGAAAAGTACTCTAGGAAAGGAGCCTCCCAGACTCATGTATTTGCTTTCATTGCTCTGTGCAATGATTTTATTTTTCAAGATGTTTTTCTAGCAAAGTTATTCCCATGGTCCTTGAAGGACACTGCATTGGACTAGTTTTGTTCACTTCCTAACTACTCTATTATTTATTTTAGGGTGTTGCTACAATAGTGTGTCCCACTTATGGGACATCCTAATTTTTGTCTTAAATCACATATTTTTTAGAAAAAATAATGATTTAAGTCGTGAGGGGTCCTCTCTAAAGGGGTTTATTGAAGGGGGTTAGATAAACCCCCTTAGATCAAATCCCCTTGGAAATAACCCCCTCTAGTCTTAAATCAAACCCTCGATGGAGTCTCCTCCGCACCTATCAAAATGTTGACAAAAAAACAATTTTTCTTCACCTTCTGGGGGATCAAATGAAGTCATTTATAAATTCTATTTTGTATGTATCCCTTAGTATAAGCTTTCCAAAAAGTATGATATTGAATATATTTCATTTGATTATTATATTTATTTTCAATTTTCTAGTGAATATAGGTTTTACACCAAACATCAAGGTCTCTATTCCACACACCCAGAAAAATAAAAAAAGTAGAGAACTTTTTTTTGAAAAATATCTGCACACTAGGTATTGATGTCCTTATTTCAACACAAAAGAAAAGAAGTTAATTTGGATACATACAAAAAAATTATGTTGTATGATATAGACCTATGTTTGAATTATAATTAATCTCACTTCAAAAATTAATTAAAAAAAAGTATGCAACAAAAAAATATGAAAAAATATATGTGCACTAGATATTAGTGTTAAAAATCTATGTTTAAAAATTTATAAATTTTTCCTTTATATAAAAAATGTTGTGTTGTTTGGTATAAACATCACTTTTTAAAATAATTGTTAACTATAAAAAATAAGTTATTAAAAGTTACGTAAAAAATTCACAAATTATTTCTTAATTTTTTTTAAAATAAATTTAGATTCTACACACAAAATCTCAAATATCACTAGTTCACATCATCTTCAAATTCTTAATGGATTAGTTGCTATAGGTGTCAAAAAGTAAAAATCTGGTTATAAATGTTGATTTCAATGTCCCACTTTGGCCAAAAAGTGAAACATAGTATTGTGGGCTCACCCTTTGATCAGTTGGTGAATCTATTTTTACAGTATTTCCAAGCCAACATTAGGTCGCAGGTCATGTTCATTGACCTCGTCCACTTTCAGTAGGGAGGTAATGAAAAAGTAACTAACTTCATCTGCCATTATCAATCTCTCTTCTCACACAATACCATATGCCTTGCTAGACTCTGATGTGCAATAGGTTTTTATTAGAAACTTGTAGCCACAAATTCGAGATAAGATCATGTTGATGAAGTATCCATCATTCATACACTTGTGCATTATACTTCGTGACTATTAGTAGTTAGTTAGCCAGTTTGAGGTATCTACTTCACCATCTCTCGCTAGTTAGTTTGGTGCTACTTCTTCATTTACAATTTATTAGAAAAATAAAAATTTCTTTACAAATAATGCTTCAATAGTGGTTAGCAATGCAATGGCTAAATCACCTACCCAAGTTGCTCTAGCCCTCACTACTCCTAAATCATCAAATAATCATAAGTTTACTCCTCTTACAGAGTCCCTTTATTCTATTCTTCAACAACTCTTGAATAATAATTTAGTACAGTTGCCTCCTATTCATCCACTTGACACCCTCAAGCTGGTTCCACCTTCTTATGTCCTAAAGGCCTTCTATTAGTTCCATAGATTCCTTAGACATGATATCTGCATCTAAAGCACATTGTGCAAGACCTCATTGACCAGAACACCATCCAGGTCTTCAGTGTGAATGATAGAGGAAACAAATCAGTCACCCTGCCAAACCAACATTTGTAGATCTACACCAATCCTATGTTGCATCACTCTAATTTTGTTGACCTTTCTTCTCCCCATGTGGTGCTAGATTTAACTCCTGACATTCCCTCTTCTTCTTCTTCTTATGCTAAGATGATGGGCATGGTGGACGTTTTCTCTCTCCCTGCTCAAGAGTATCCCATTTATAATCCCATCATTTCTTTCTCTTCTTCTGATATCCCTGCCAACACATATGAAGGTCCTCTCTACATTGCCACCATGGTTAATGGGAAGCCTGTCAAGGCTGTCTTAATTGAGCTTGATTTCTTGGTAATGTTGTGATTAATGAATTTCTATATGTCCATGAATTGTATAAGGATGTTTATGAGAAATCAAATGTCTTTATATGATGTCATGACGGGATGTCTTGCCCTACTTTGGGTTCGATTACCCTAGCTATCCAGGTGGGACCAAAAACCTTGGATGTTTCCATCATTATTCCCACCTCAAATCATTTTCGTTTGAGGTTGAGACAACCATGGCTCACTCATATGTGAGTGGTTCCCTCAATAGTTCATTGGTGCCTAAAGTTTCCCGTTGATGACATTGTGCATACGATTTGCCACAACAAATTTATGCCTCTCCCCATGTGCATAAACTTTTCCCTAGACTACTTCTGGCCAGCTTTGATTGAGTTGCTCTATTTGCGCAACTTCTTATTTATTTCATACCAAAAGGAACAAGGCCACTTAGATAACACAGTTGTCTGCTGGTCATTCCTCCTCGTCTTCTGCGACTACTTCCCCTTCGGTGTCTTTGTCTTCAGAGTTTGCTCCTATTCCTTCCATTGCCTCCTCAACAGTTCAAGGAATGTATCCTATATAGAGTACACCTCCCTAATATTGTACTACTAGATTGTACTCCATGGTTCCACCTCCATATTCCTATTCAATGCCTTGAGGTCCACCTATAGTACAACCTCATGCACTGTGCACTCTTGGGTCCTCTCAACTTCGATGGTTACATTTGTTCCTCCTGCCTCCTTGGTGGCATGAGGAAAGCAACTAGTGTTGAGTCTCCTCCCCCTCTTCTTCTATGGTTCTCTGACCTTTGATGGCTACTATTGTTCCTCCTACCCCTTTGGTGGCACAAGGAAAGTAGCCCATGTTTTAGGATCCTTCCCCTTCCCCCATGGTTTCCCAACCTTTAACAGTTCCATCTATTCATCCTTCTATCCATGAGGAAGGGAATGAAATGGAACCCATGTTGTAAGACCCCATGACTTTGTTAGCAGAGGCCGTGCCCCGCACTAGGTGAAATTATCTTATGAGAGATCACAAGTGTCACCACCATGTTGCAGATCGAATGTGTGCTACTCATGGGCAACCTTCCTTTGAGTATCCTTCTCCTGTGCAACTACCTACTATTCCTACTCTTGAGCCTCTTCCTTCTCCTACCTACACCTCTTTTGAGTTGGAGAAAGATGAATCCCACCCCACAAAGATGCAAGTAATCTTGGCTCCATCCACTGAGGCTCCCATCCTTCCATCCATTCTTGATATCCCACCCTTTCCCAAACCCTTAGATCTTCCTCACATTAGTGTTACCCCTAGCACCACCCTGACCCTTCTTTTACCTTTCTAGTGCACTCATCATGCAATCTTTCGATACATCCTCCACCCTGCTACCATTGATAGACATTCCCCACCCACCGCCTAAGCATAAACTAGAGCATTACCCCACCTTGCCATATTGCAAGCCTAAGCACATGTCACCATCACCGCTGCCTCTTAACCCTTCTATGTCACTTCTTCTAGTTGTGAAGGTTTCCTATCCACCTATGGCTCTAAGCACTCGCATTGCTACTGTTAGCACTGATGAGCCACAGTTAGTGCACTATTCAAACAATAGCTCTTCTGATTCCTCTCCTGCAAAGAAAATCATTGAGTCCATCTTGGATATCCCCTCATTGTCCATAATCTTTACATGATCATTGACAATTGTTGCTCCTAGTGCTTCTGAGGATCTTGCTCCTACTAGTGATCCTTCACACTTGGTTCTAGAGGAGTTCATGTGTACCGCTCTTGATGTGGTCCTATTGTTAGCTCTTCTTTTGTCTCCCTATGATTATCAAGATTGGGACCAAGATTATTTGATGATGCTTGACCCATGAGGGCTATACATTCTTGATTGTAATGTTTTCCCCATAAATGTGTATTTATGTTTGTTACTCCTGCTTGGAGGACCCATGATGTCTATATAGACATGAGGATACATGAGGAATGCCCTTGTGAAATTATTCTATTTTTCCTTGCATTCTTCTATATGTTGTCTCTTTGTTTATTGTGACATTTTGGGGATGATGCAAAGCATTGGAAGATTTAGTTTCCTTCCATGTTGACCCAAAATTTTTAATTTTTATTTGTTTTCTTGTGACATTCTTCCTTTGTGCTCATAGTTCTATGTGCTTGGGGGATGATGACGATTCTTTAAGTTGTCTCTTGATAATTCCCGTCCCAAATGCATATTGACCCCAAAGCACATAGATCCCTTAGTGTATTTGGTTTTGTTACTTGTTTTTATGTGGCATGTGATAGCATTGCTTGGTGTCATACCAAGCTTACACAAGCTTTTGTGTATCATGCCTGCAACATCACCCTTGTTGCCTCTATTTGGGGCATCTTTTTCTTTTCTAGATGTAGGTTTTTGGAACATATATCCCTATATAGATATGTCTCCTAAAGATCTCTTCGCCTTTTCTACCTTAAAATTAATTACATACTATTACTTTATGCAATTATTTTAAGGTGGGGGCATACTTTAATGCTTTACACTTTTGCACACACCATTGGTGCACTATTTGTAGAGTTCACTCTTGGCAACATTTGTAGCTTGTGGTCCTAAGAAGACACTTTCTTGTCCTAACCACACTTTTCAACTACGCTTTTTGTACTCTTTTTGACTCACCTAACGATGCAGTTTTTTAGTCATAGTGACCCACAAGAGTTTGGTATGGTTCCTATCTATTGTAGTGTGCTAGCCTTAGAACCATACTTGGCATCCTTCTAGCTCTCATAGTGTGATAGAAATGCCCCTTTTGCCTTGCTTTCGTTTACTTTCTTGTGTGTTAGTGTGTTTTAGATAGTACTAGCTCGAGTGCATTAGATTATATGGTCTGCTAACCTTAGTGCTCTAGAAAATCATATTTGATCTAATCCTTTTAGCATAGAACATATAGTTCTAACATTGCCTCTTGTGTAGGTTTTATTGTCTAATACTATGGTTTTGTATGTTCTCATCTTGGGGGCTTCATTCCTCCGATTGAAGAACTCTCTGCATCCTCTAAGTATCCTTTTTGAGGTAGTATTTGTGGTGTTATTTCCTTTTTTACTTTAGCATGCATATTCATGTAGTTGCATAAGCCTGCTAAAGTGGGGGCTAAATGTATGATTGAAAATTGCATACCCTTACAATTTCACACTATGTTTGGTGACCACTTTGGTGCTTGCTTCTCTCTTGTGGATTTTAGGTTTATTTTTTCTTCATTTCAACCTCTTTTCATTAATTTAATCAAATTTCACTCTAATTCTTTGTGATTCTCTTAGACCAAAGACACTTCATAACATTTTGAGGTAGATTCATTCAAACTCTAGTGCTTAGCATGAACGTCCATGCACCACACTAGCATCCCATGAATGTGAAGGTTAGTGAGCTATTTTGAGACACGTTGAAGTATCTCTCGAGGCTGATGAGATTCTTGTAATGCTTCTTTGACCTTGAATGACTCTTTCCTCTTGCATGTTGACTCATCTTTCTCTTTCAATCTCTCATATCTAATTTTTTTGAACAAGTTGAACTCTCTCTCTCTCTCATTCTCTCTTATGCAACTTTTATGAAAATATTGAAAACACTCTTTGGAATCCATCTCTACAGTAGCTATTGAGTATTCTTATGCTCTCTTGAATTTTGGAGTTTTCTTTGCGAGATTTTGGAGATGTTTCCTTGCAGCTTGATAATTTGTTAAAGCTCTTCTTTGGGTTTGTAGCTGTGCAACCAAATTTCTTCCCTCAAGGAGTTGCAGCCTCCTTCTTTGCTATCCAAGCTGGTAATATTGTTTTGTGATTAGTTAATATTGTTCCTACATTTGAATCTATGTACATATAGTTCTATTTCATTTACTTTGCAATTTCATGGTGTAGACCACCATTTCTTTCCTTATGCATGCTCTAGGGTATTCTTCCCCCTAGACCAAGGAAGATACCTTTAGTTTTATTTCTATTTGACATTGCTCTTAATCCCTAGACACATGTAGGATAGGAGCACACACTATTTTTCTATTCTCTCTATCATTTACGACTTGTGGAGGTTGAAAGACCAAAGCAGGGGCTTGACTTAGGTAAGCTCCTTAACAACCCAGCCATTTTTCTTTGTTTTAGCAATAAATATCTTGAAGAGAAGAACTCAAATGCACAGAGGTTTCATAGTTTCTTCTTCTCTCTTTTTTTGTGTTAATTTCTTTCACTTATATAAGTTTTGAATTAAATATTTCCTTTACTTTCATATATGGTAGTATTCAGATATTTTTGGGTTGCTTCTTTGCATATAGTTGTGTTGTGCAAATGTCCTAGATCTATGTAGAGTGAATCATTTTTATTTTTGAGGCTTTTAGGATGTGAGTGCTTAGCATAGACGTCCCTGCAACACGTTGTCATCTAGGATAGTAAGCTCCACCATTTGGTGCTAGGTTCCTCTTTTCCTATTCTTTTAGCTTCTATATTTCATTTTTCAAAATTCTAACTGTAGCTATTTATTTATAACTTTCTTCTTTCCTTCAAGCATTCAATTTAGTTCATTTTCATATTTGTTGGCATAAAAGGGTCTACTATCATAGATTTCATTTGAAACTTTAGAAAAGAGAAACTAGATTAGACTCTAGTGTAATGATAATGAAAAATTCCCTTGGTTAATACGTTTGACCAAGGAGTAGTCTCTCTCTCTCTCTCTCTCTCTCTCTCTCTCTCTATATATATATATATATATATATATATATATATATATATATATATATATATCTTGTTCTCTATATCTCTCTATCTATCCCTCTCTAACTCTATATTTCTATCTCTCCCTTCCTCTCTATCTCTCTACCCCTCTCTATCTCTCTCCCTCTCTATCTCTCTCCTCTATCTATCTCTATCTCTCCCTCTCTCTAACTCTATCTACTCATCTAACAAGGTGCATAAGATGCTACTTGTTCCAACACCACCTCTTCTATTTCATCATCACCCAATAATATAATGGTTTTCTCTTCATAGACATGAGGCTACTCTAGATTCAAATAAGGAGGGATGACATGATTCTTATCATCCAAGGCATTTTAACTGATCTAAAATACAAGCGCATTTTTCACTTCTTTGGGAAATTCCAACCTAAGGGTTGGATTTTCCTTGGGCATCCAACTGAAAGGGTTGGACGTACCTTTTGAATTCCAAAGATGTGTTTTCAACAAAACATAGAAAATAAACTAAATCCTAAGCGTGCTCTCCATCAGGTTTACATATTTTTTAATGTTAATACAAAAAAAATTCCAGAATGACTTCAAGCTTTTTATTAGCTTTCTAACCATGTATTTTTTCTAAAATATGATAACACTAAGGTTTCCATCTTCAATTTCTTTTAATAATGTGTTTTTTTTTTTTGCAGAAAACCTACGTGTAGTATTTTTGGTGCCATTTTTTACACGTTTGTTGAAATTTGAAACAAATTACATTTTTATATTCCAAACTCTATTCTATACACATTGAAAAATTTATTTTTGATTAGTTTTCAAAAAAATTAGGGTGGAGCATGCTCAAATTTTTATTTTTCAAGATGTGTCCACTTTAAAAATTCATAAAAAATCATATATTCATTAATTTTTTTTTTTTAAAATCAAGAATAAACTACATGATGTTAGCTAATTTTCCATTGAAGTTAGTTGTGAAATACTTTAAAAAATTCAACATTTTAGGAGGATCACAACATATGCTATGCTATATTTTTCTAACAAAAGTAGGAGCACTTTGTGTGCTCCCCCTATTTGAACCTTTTAATCTCCACCATTTTAAGAAAAAAATAGTAGTTTAGAAACTAGATTTTGAGCACTACAAATCTTATTCTTATCACATCTTCTAATTTTGAGCATGACTATCTTTAATTTCTCATCCAAGATCAGTTTTTACTGATTTTAGAAAAAAAGTGGCCACTTTTGACCCTCTTTTGGTCCACCATTTCCATGCACATACTCCCTTATCTCTATTTATTTTTCTCTATTTCTTTGGAGGCTATGATTAGTGACCAAATTCAATGTAGTTTTCCTTTTATTTTTGTCTTCCTAGTTGTCTTATTTCTAAAAAGGGGTTTTGTCTTATTATTCTCTAACTTCAGTAGCGTAAGACCAATCAGACTTGACATTATTTAATATTTCTAGTACTATGATCTCATTTATTGGTAACTATTCAAATTTTACCTTGGTATTTCTTTGATTGGTGATAGGGTATGTGATGGGTCTTGTTCAACTGCATTACATTTCTTGTTTTGGTTGTTTGAAATATTTTATGGAAGTAATGGTTACATTCCCAAGCTACTTGATGAATGTTCACCTTCTTGTTGTTGGCAATTGGAGATGGAAAGTCCCTTTGTATCAACATTATTTATTATTTTATTTTTCTATTAAAGGAAACATCTCCAATTTTTTTGGGATTAATTTTTAGAGGGAAGAGGATTGTTCATTTCTAAAAGAGGGCATCGAGGTTGTGATAATTTCATGGTCGAGAGTTGTAATAAAATAAATATTAATTTTGGTGGGACTATTCTCTATTAGTATATTTGAGGGCATAGAAGAGGAAAGTTTATTCTCTATTGAGTAGAGAATCATTGAGAGGAAGTGACCTCTAAGAAAGAATGTAAATCCCTAAATGTGAAGAGAGGAATGCATAGGAGAGGGTAGAGTTAAGAGAGGGAAGGTAACTCTATACAATAGAGTTTTAAAAATGAGTTGTAGACCTCATAGTTTGAAGGGGGTATTGTAATGAGAAAGTGGCTATTTATGAAGCCTTATGAGAGAAGTGGGCTACATGAAAAGTTGATAGCATAGTGTTTAATTTTAGCAAGTTGTAATAAGATTCAGAAAGTAAATAAGCAATTTTTTGTGTTTAAGTTTTTGCATTGTTGTGTGAGTGTGATTTTAGTGTGAAGGCTATGAGGATTGACAACCCTTTTTGGGTTCTTCAGTCCTCGACTACACACCTATATGATTTCCATGCTTTGCATATCCTTATTCCACCTTCTACATGTTTGAAATGATTTTCTTATCCTCATTTCACTTTCTACATGTTTGGCATTATTTTATTACCTTCATCTCACCTTCTATATGTTTAGTTAGGGAGAGAGAGAGAGAGAGAGAGTTAGGGAAAGAGTGGAAATGAGGAAGAGAGGATGAGAGAGAGGCTCAAGGAGAGGGGGAGAGAGAGAGAGAGAGAGAGAGAGAGAGAGAGAGAGAGAGAGATTTCATATTCTCATTTCACCTTCTATACATTTACCATGCTTTTCTTATTCTCATTTCACCTTCTATACATTTACCATGCTTTTCTTATTCTCATTTCACCTTGTATATGTTAGCTAGGAGTGAAATTTTGCATTCCGCACCTCCTAGGACCAAACCGATAGTGCCAACACATTGGGGTGGGTAGGTGAATGCTAGTGGAAATCTCTTTTTTATGGTCAAGCATCTTGATCCTTCTGGGCTATATTAGACTAAGATAGTCTTTTAAGAGCCCTAAGACAAAAAAATGCCAAATTTTGGACCGACTATTCTCTCAAACCATGGCACTTAGGAATTTATTATTTTCATTTACAGGTGGATGTTAGGTCCACCTAAAAATACCTACCTTAGTTTTTACTAACTTGAATTAATTTTTCGATGGTGGTGAGGAATGTAATGTTCTAAAATGCTTCAGTTTCATCTAGTGAAAAGGTGCTAGGAGTTAGATTTGGCATTCTACACCTTATGAGACCAAACCGATAGTACCAACATGTTTGGGTGGGTAGATGAATGCTAGTGGAGGTTTCTTTTTAGTGGCCAAGCACCCTAATCCTTCTAGGCTACATTGGACCAAGATAGTCTCTTAAGAACCCTAAGACCAAAAAGGTGCCAAAATTTGGACCAACTATTCTCTCAAACCATTGCACCTAGGAATTTCTTGTTTGAATGTATAGGTGGTGTTAGGTCCACCTATAAATACCTACCTCAATTTCTTCTAACTCAAATTCATTTACCTATGGTGGAGAGAAACACAATGTTCTAAAATGCTTTAGATTCATCCAATGAAAAGGTGTTATGAGTGAAATTTTGCACTCTATACTTTGTAGGATTGAACCAATGGTACCAACATGCCTAGGTGGGTGCGTGAATTCCAGTGGAGGTGTCTTTTTAGTGGCCAAGTTCCACAATCCTTCTAGGCTACTCTAGATCAAGACAATCTCTTAAGAGTACTAAGACCAAAAAGGTGCCAAACTTTGGACTGACTGTTCTCTCAAACTGTGGCACCTAGGAATGTCTTGTTTGCATATACAAGTGTATGTCAGGTCCAACTAAAAGTACCGACCTCATTTTTTAAGCTCAAACTCCTTTGCCTGTGGTGCCAAGGAACACAATGTTCCAAAATATTTTAGTTTCATCTAGTGAAAAGGTGCTAAGAGTGAAATTTTGCATTTTGCACCTCATGGGAATAAATTGATAGATCCAACATGTCTAGTTGGGAAGATGAATGCTAGTGAAGGTGTCTTTTTAGTGGCCAAGCATACTAATCCTTGCAGGCTACATTAGACCAAGATAGCCTCTTAAGAGCCTTAAGATTAAAAAGGTGCCAAAATTTGGAATGACTATTCTCTCAAATTATGGCACCTAGGAATGTCTTATTTACATTTATAGGTGGATGTCAGGTCCACCTACAAATACCTACCTCATTTTTTTCTGACTTAAATTCATTTTCCCATGGGTGGTGAAGAATGCAATGTTCCAAAATGCTTCATTTGCATTCACCATAATATTGCCAAGAACTTGTAATGTCCCCTTCCTAGACGACATATAGATGAGCAGTGGTTGGCCTATTACCAGGGTTCCCGTAGGTCAGCAGAGTGGCTAGGGGACCTATCCAAGGGTAGTGGAGCTTTGTTGAGAGTCTTTTGAGCCCCTTAGTTTGGTGTCAGTTGATGAATCCAGGAGTTGAATTAAAAATATTAAAGGTTTGCCTTAATATGAATAGTGAAAAGTGAATAATAATAGAGAATTAGAAGGTGAATAGTGAAAAGGTCCCCATCCTAGTAGCCCCAATGTTGTTTTAAAAAGGTGGCACTTCTTTTTCATGAGAAAGAGACCCTCAAGGTGGGCATCCCTTTTTGGAGGGAATATTTTATTATTTTTTGTGGAAAAAGGAGGATGGAGGCTATAAAGCAGAAATAGTTTGCTTGTTGGTCGAATTAATTTCAGTCATCTATTTGGTGTTATTTGAATGCTATTATGTTACCTTTTTATTATCATATCATGGAAAAAACCTACATGCATTGAAACATAAAAAACATAAAGCAAACCATTCAAAAACATAATCAGAAAATTCATAATAGCACGGTAAAAATTAGATCAAAATTGGTAGGGGTTATTTGAGTGGTATCAGAGCCATAATCCTGCCAGCCTGTTGGGTAATGATTGCATTCAATTGGTGTGATATTAGTTGTGCACAAGTCAGTTTGGATTTAGTTTTTAGTCTAGGACAGTGAAAAAGGTCATTATGGCAAAGTTGTTTAGCAATAAACAAGCATGGAAGGAATTTGAACAAACACAACACAAGGTCGTACGTAAATTGCAGTGTTTAGATGATTCACTTTCAAAGTTTGGACTTTCTAAAGGATCATCTCCTTCTACTAGCAAGGGTCCAAGGCCACAAAACAAGGAAGCGAAAGTGCTTAGCATATTTGAGGAGTATAGAATTCTTCCTCAATAGGTTAAGGAGAATTTTCCTTTCAAGGACTATATGGACATGCATCCCAAACTTTGTCACAAAACTGAGCAAGCAAAGAAGAAATATCACACTATAGCTTATGAACTGTTTATACATGGAATGGATAGAGAATCTTCACTAATGGGTGATACAACTCTTCATGAGAATGATTTAGTGTCTTCAAGTTCCAATAAGGTATGCAAAAATTTATATTATGAATTTGATAGACATGCTGATTTGACTCAAGAAGACATTAGGACAGTCTTGGGTAATGATTTGTCTACATCATCCTTGCAAGAGGTTTCACAAGAGGCTTCTACATTAGAAGCTAGCATAAATTTTGTTAGCGATTTAGATAGCAATGGTATGGATTCTTTGGGTGATCATAAGGCATCTTCTAGTGTGATAGTTGATTCCCATAATGTCACATCACTTACACATGATGAAAAATCAGACTATGGCAACCAAGGATATTTGGAACAAAAGACTTTGGTTGGGAAAGATTTGCAAGACTATTCAATGGTGAAGGAAGATAAAATAGCTCAAGCATTGTCAAGAATGGATAGCACTGACAAACACCTAGAAGACCTCATTTGGATAGCTCAAAGAGAGGAAAGACAAAAGGGAATGGGACATGGTATCTCTCATTCACATTCGCAATCTTACAAGGAAGCATTGAAATTGATGGAAGATGACTACTTGCAATTGCTTACAGATAGAGACATGGTTGTCAAGTTGGTGAAAGAAAAATATAGAGAGATTGTTGATCATTTTCTTCTTTTGAGTATGTCCAATAATTCCTTGCATAATTCAGAAAATTAGTCTTTTATAGCAGCTACTCCTTGGGTACAAGATGACAAGGCAAATGGTGTGGGAGTTGAACAAGTTGAGAAAAGGATTGAAGAATCATACAATGAGGTACCTTGCAGCCTTGTGACATTTAGTGATGAAGAAACTTCATTGGAGAATCGCATTCACCATGATCATATGGACAAAGAACATGCCACCATGGAGGTTATCATTCATCAAGGTATGAGTTCATTAGATAATATTGTTTCATTCCCTCTACATCATATTGGCATGGAATCAAATAATGGGGTAGGTATCCTTGAGATGGACTTGGTTCATAAGAAGGGAAGTGATCAAGATATGGACATTCCATCCATCAAAGCTACTCCTATGGAAGAAGAAGAAGCAACACTTATTGAAGTTTAGTCACACATGGGAGTAGTAGACTCCACTCACTACTTTGATGGAGACCCCTTGTCCAAGCCTAATGTTGACGTCACTCAATGGAATGAGATTCTTGAGATGGTAGCTAACATACATAGTGAGAAGAAGGTGGAAGAACCCTCTATTGTTGGCACTCATGATTTGAGCACTAAATGTGGTAAGTTTGGGAAGAATTCAGACCATAACAGTTCTGATTTTGTGCATCATACCTGGGTAGATGTGAAGAAGACAGAAGTCTTGTGTAACTACTGGGTACAAAGAGCAAGAGAAGCAAAATCAATGGCTGCCCAAGTGAGACAACACCTTCAAGAGGTCAAGGCAAAATGTGAATAGCTGGAGCAAGCAAGAAGACAAAGGGAAGCACACCTGAGATCTTTGTTCCTTCTAAAGGAAGAGTGCATGGAAGCAAGCAAGCAAGACAGAGATGTAGATTTAGATAAGCAAGAACAGAGGTACATGTCTAAAAATTTTGGAACACCTGATTTGTATCATAAGGATCATGGTTTGTCTTTGTTTGAAAATGCTTCGAGGATTCAAGTAATGAAGATGGAAGGAAAATTTGAGCGAACTGAATCAGACACAATCATCAGGATTTCACTTGAAGAGGAAGACATAGGGAATTCAGAATATGATGACTCCTTGATCATTCATAATAAAGACACCTATGTTGAAGACTTCTGGATAATAGGGACACATGTGCATGATAATTCAATTGGTAGCCCTAGGACAACATTGATGACACATTGTACACATGATTCAACTTGTGGATCAACCCTTGTTGATAACCATCCTTTCATAGGAGAAGATATGATTAAATTGTTGGAGGATAACTCACTTGAGTATGAGGACGTGTTTAACTTTCTGAGGCCTAATGACAGCTCTATGCCACACCATGATATGGTAGTGAAGAGGATCAACATTAAGACATTTCATGGAGAGACTCACGTAGGACCAACATTTGATGAAGAGCATGCATCATGGAACATGAAGGCCTTTGAGAAAGATAAAAGGACTACAAAATGGTATGATAACAACTCTAATTTTCTGGTTGGTGACAACAACATGAAACTCTCTCATTTACATGAAATTGCAACCCCTATTCATGGAGTAATTGGTGACAATGAGTTTCCAAATGATAGCTTACATGATGCATTAGTTAAGCATGGCTATTTTGATGTTGCTTCTTCCAAGAGGACTAAATTTGTTTACTTTAGAACAACAACCATAAATCAGTCCAAAGAAACTTGTAACATACACCACTCTATACATGATGATAAGCAGGACTTCTCTAATTCTGAATTTGTAGATGATGTTTTCAACATTAAGGAGAATGAAGTGGTGTTAGGTATTCAATGGTTGAAATCTCATGGAAAATTTGTCCAAAACTCTAGCAAGATGATATTAGAGTTTACTCACAGGGATAAACACATTGTGCTTAAGACACTAAAGAATGAGACAAATGATGGGATAGTTAAGAGCATGTTTGTTTGCTCTAACATTGATGACTTCAAAGGCATGGATAAGAATGAAGAATTCAGTCCTAATTTTTTGGCTTTGAACAACAAGGATATATCCTCACTTCCTAATTATATTGTAGCTTCTAACCATTGGGAAAGGAGTGATATTGATTCTACGTCAATTGGTACACAAGTTACATGCATTGGTCATGATAATTCAATTGATGCAACTCTCTATAGGACTGATTTTAGACACTTTGGGGCAGCTGATATAAAACAGTCCCAAAAGATGATTGATGGTTGGTTCGAGAGAGAAAAACAAGCCAAGATGAGGACTCAAAAGGCCAAGCTTCATCTACAACACATTCGTGACATTCACCATTCTTTAGATGATGAGCAAATGTTGCCTAATTCAGAAAGCTCAGTTGATGTTGGTCATTTTCCTGATGGTGATGATGATGTTGTTGATGACACTCTTAGTGAACCAGCCACTGAAGATTATCTTGGGTGAGTAATGACGACATCTACACTACACATTTGGGTTTATCACAAACTCCTTATGATGTGGTAGTAGTTTATTTATTGATTGGCGACTTCAAATTCTTGGATTCATCATGGGTTAGGGACTGCCCCAGTTGGATTCATATGACACTTTTGGTTTCCTCTTGGCCTACTTCAGCTATTTAGTTGCTTGGAAGTGTGTGGAGTCATGTTCATGGGATGGACATGGAATGTGAGATGGATTCCTTAGGTTTGTATTGGTTTGATGATATCTTTGATATCACCTACATTGTTGGTCTGAGTTATGACAGTGAGATTCGGCGATCATTCGTGTGGGTTGTTTGGCATGTGAGAGTCCATGACTACATAGTCTTGCTGATCTACTTAAATGGATGGATTCTTCATGGTGATAGGATGAGATATCTCTTCTTCATCTTTTACAATAGGCTTTATATTTTTGTATGGAATCCAAGTATTGATATGATTGGTGCATTATTTCACATGGATTTTATTGAGGTTATTTCATGGCTTGTGGTACGATATTGGTTTCATCAGAGTGGAGCAGTGGGTATATTGGTAGAATGGACACATTTTTGAGATGATATCTTTTGTCATTTGTTCATCTATATTGTGTTGTTGACATGTGTAACCACTTGGGTTATGATTGGATGGAGACTCTTGTCATTGGGCAATAAATTTCAGTATGTAGATTTGTTATTGCTTGAGGGCAAGCAATCCTGGGAAGGGAGGACTGTAATGTCCCCTTCCTAGATGACATATAGATGAGCAGTGGTTGGCCTATTACCAGGGTTCCCGTAGGTCAGCAGAGTGGCTAGGGGACCTATCCAAGGGCAGTGGAGCTTTGCTGGGAGTCTTTCAAGCCCCTCAGTTTGGTGTCAGTTGATGAATCCAGGAGTTGAATTGAAAATATTAAAGGTTTGCCTTAATATGAATAGTGAAAAGTGAATAGTAACAGAGATTTAGAAGGTGAATAGTGAAAAGGTCCCCATCCTAGTAGCCCCAATGTTGTTTAAAAAAGGTGGCACTTCTTTTTCATGAGAAAGAGACCCTCAAGGTGGGCATCCCTTTTTGGAGGGAATAATTTATTGTTTTTTGTGGAAAAAGGAGGATGGAGGATATAAAGCAATGTATTGGGCTCACTTTTAAGGATTCTATTCTCATTTTTACAAAACTAAGTGTAGGTTTGGAGCTCTAGATAGGGTTTTTAGTAGATTGTAGCTCTTCTGAAGATGAAACCCCTTGGAGGACAGTGGATTGGATGACAACCCAGTTCACAAAACAAGGAAATCTACTCTGGGTTTCCATTTGGGCATCTTTTGGCTTCATTTTGTGATCATATTTATGATCAGACCTTTGCAGGTCTAAAAATAGGGTTTGGACAGCTTGCTTCAGTCACTTTTGTCATTGGAATTCATCATACTTGGCTGCTACAGTTAGAGGTTGATGTCATTGCATGTTTGGGAGTGATTTGTGGATCATTGGGTCACATTTGTATGCTTTTATAAGTCTGATTTTATAATCAGACCTAACTGTTTGTAATCAGCCATCATCTTATAAATGTAATTGGCAAGCTTCATTATTTGGGTATGTCAAATTGAGTCACCTATCTCATATCTTTAATTTGAAATAGTTTGCTTGCTGGTCGAATCAATTTCAGTCATCTATTTGGTGTTATTTGAATGTTATTATGTTAGCTTTTTATTATCATATCATGGCAAAAACCTACATGCATTGAAACATCAAAAACACAAAATAAACCATTCAAAAACACAATTAGAAAATTCAGAATAGCAAGGCAAAAATTAGATCAGAATTGGTAGGGGTTATTTCAGAACCATATTTCATGTTCTTCACCTCATGGGACCAAATTGACTATTCCAACACATTGAGGTGGGAAAGTGTATTCTAGAGGAGGCCCCAATTCATTCCCCAAGTGTCTCAATCCTTTTGGGCTATACGGTTTCAGTTAAGTCTCTTAAAAGACCTAAGAGCAAAAAATTATCAAACTTTGACAAAGAAATTCTTAGAGTTTGTGGCACCTAAGAATGATATGTTTGGACCTACAACTATATGTCAAGTCACTCCATAATAACCCCTCTTGGTTTTTTTCAACTCAAGACCATTTGATCGTGCCAACAACAAATATATATTCTTGTAAAATACCTCAGTGGTGTTTAGTCTAAAGGTGCCAAGAGCCATATTTCATGTTCTTCACCTCATGGGACTAAACTGCATGTACCAAAAAATTGGGGTGGACATGTGTATGCTAGAGGAGGGCCCATTTCATTCCCCAAGTGTCCCAATCCTCCTAGGCTACACGGTTTTGGCAATGTCTCTTAAGAGACCTAAGAGAAAAAAAACTACCAAACTTTGACAGAGTAGTTCTTAGAGTTTGTGGCACCTAAGAATGATCTATTTGGACCTACAAATAACTTTTAGGTCCCTCCACAATAGCCTCTCTCAGTTTTCAACTCAAGATCGTTTGATCATGCCAACAACATATACATTCTTGTAAAATGCCTTAGTGGTGTTTAGTATAAAGGTGCCAAGAGCCATATTTCATGTTCTTCACCTCATGGGATTGAACCGATTGTGCCAACACATTGGGTTTGGTACGTGTATGCTAGATGAGGTTCCATTTCATACCCTAAGTCTCCCAATCCTTTCAAGCTACATGATTCTGATAAAGTCTCTTAAGAGACCTAAGAGCAAAAAAATACCAAACTTTGACAAAGCAGTTCTCAAAGTTTGTGGCACCTAAGAATGATTTGTTTGGACCTACAACTGGATGTTGGGTCTATCCACAATAACCTCTCTCCATTTTTATCAACTCAAGACATTTTACTATTTTGACAATGGATGCATTCTTGCAAAATGCCTCATTTGCATTCAACATAATGTTGCCAAGAGACATATTTTGTGTTCTTCACCTTGTGGGACCAAACTTAATGTGCCAACATTTTGGGGTGGGTAGGTTTATGATAGAGGAGGTCCTATTTCATTCCCCAAGTTTCCCAATCCTTCCAGGCTACACAGTTCCAACAAAGTCTCCAAAGAGACCTAAGAGAAAAAAATTGCCAAACTTTGATGGAGTAGTTCTTAGAGTCCATGACACTTAGGAATAATCCATTTGGACCTACAAATAGATTTTGAGTCCCTCCACAATAACCTCTCTTATTTTTCATCAAATCAAGATCATTTGGCCATGCCAACAACATATTCATTCTTGTAAAATGCCTCATTTGTGTTTAATGTAATGTTTCCAAGAGCCATATTTTGTGTTCACCTCATGGGACTGAATTGATAGTTCCAACACATCAAGATGGATGGGTGTATGCTAGAGAAGGCCCTATTTTATTCTCCAAGTGTCCCAATCCTTCTGGGCTACATGGTTTCAAAAAAATCTCTTAAAAGACCTAAGAACAAAAAACTACCAAAATTTGACAAAGCAATTCTCAAAGTCTGTAGCACTTAGGAATGATCTATTCAGTTCCCCCCATAATAACCTCTCTCAATTTTTTCCAACTCAAAAAAATTTGACTATGCTAACAATAGATACATTCTTGCAAAATGCCTTAGTGGCATTTCGTCTAAATGTGCCAAGAGTCATATTTTTTCTTTTGCATCTCATGGGAGTGAACCGAGAATTCCAATAGATCAATGTGGGTGGGTGAATGCTAGTGGAGGCCTCATTTCATTCCCTAGGTCTCTCGATCCTTGCAGGTTACACTAGATTGATAGAGTCTGTTAAGAGCCCTAAGAGCAAAAAGTTGTCAAACTTTGATACAGTGATTCTCAGAATTTGTGGCACCTAGAAATATTTTGTTTACACCTATAGGTCAATTTCAAGTCCATATACAATATCCTATCTTAGTTTTTGTCAACTCCAGTCCATTTCACTATGTCGATAATGAATGCATTCTTGTAAAATACCTCATTTGAGAGTAGTGTAAAGGTGCCAATAGCCATATTTTCTCTTCTACACCTTGTGAGACAGAACCAACAATGCCAACATGTTGAGTTGGGTGGGTGAATGCTAGTGGAGGCCTCATTTCATTCCCTAGTTCTCCCAATCCTTCTAGGCTACATTGGACTAAGAGAGTCTCTTAAGAGCGCTAAGAGAAAAAAGTTGTCAAACTTTGATGCAATGATTCTCAAGGTTTGTGGCACCTAGGAATGATCCATTTGGAACTTTAGATGTTGGGTACCTCCTCAATTACCTCTCTTCTAGTGTTCATTAACTCAAGATCATTTGATTGTGCCAACAATGGATGCATTCTTGCAAAATTACTTAGTGGTGTTTAGTGTAAAGGTGCCAAGAGTCATATTTTTTTTTTAGAACCTCATGGGACTAAACTAACAATACCAACACATCAGGGTGGGTGGGTGAATGCTAGTGGAGGCCTCATTTCATTCCCCAGGTCTCTCAATCTTTTTGGGCTACATTGGACCAAGAGATTCTCTTATGACCCCTAAGAGCAAAAAGGTTATTTTCTTCATTATTTTTTATGGTAAATTTGAAGGTTTGGGTTTGTGTCTAAATCCTTTGTATGTTGATCATAAGTCCTAATAGATAGAACCTAGGGTTTCCAACCCATCTAATAATTGTCTCGAATCTTTTTAGGCATATACCTCCCTTGCCAAATGAGTCTCATTGACTTCCTCCAACTAGTCATTTCAACTGAAGCATAAAATATATTAGATTATGTCCTAGGGTTTTATATTTAAGAATAAGCATGATAATACAGATACATCTATAGCATGATACATCTTTAAGGATAAAACCTAATTCATTTAAATTCTACATTCATTATAGTGAATGGAATATTTCACTTCCATAAGTTACCATTCTCCACACAAACTTGTGTTCATCACTACAAAATGTTTATTGGTAAATCATTTTTTTTGTGATAGACAACAAGCATGCAAAAATTGACAATTTCTATAGTTTGTCAACCAAGATGATAATGATGATTTTTCCTATTGAAACAACATATCATATAGTTCATTTGTACACATTCCCATTATTATAAAATGGAATGAAACTTTATATTAAGTGTTTAACAATGAATTTAAGGTTTCCATATCAAATTAAAAACTATTTATTTAATAAATCTTTATTCCAAAACATTAGGGGCCTATTGACATGTTCAAACAATAATGAGTCTACCCAACAACTTATTCATGAGCTAAAATCATTAGTATTCAGTTCTTCCAAATCTAAATAACATGAAGTAGTTCACAAATTCTAAATATATAATTCCATAGAACACATGCTTCAATACTTTTGGGTAGCATTTGAATGTAGTTAAGGATCAATCTCCTTTTACAACTTGTAGATTAAATTTCAATATTAATTAAAATAAGGACATTGAAGATGAACTCTCTTTTCAAAGTCCAATCTCCATGAAGTTGCAAGATCCAAGTGTCTATGTTGTTTAGTGGGCTTTTTGTGCTCCATTGTTCTTCAGTGCTCTACTGTGCATCATCTATAAAAAAGAAGATCTTGTTATGACTGACCATGAAAGTACTTTGAGTGAGTGCTGTTATTTTTAGTCTCAACTACCATTTTGATGGGTTGTTCTACCATGTTTCTATTGTAGTTGTTCTTACAACTATTCCTTGTATCTATTTATTTTGATTTTCTTTATCCAATATAAAAAAAGTTTCAAGCTCCAATACAAATGGGGTATAGTTACCTCCTAACCATTGTGATGCTTTCAAGTATCACCCCTCCTTGATAAGAGATATTAAACATGGATCCACACACTTGTACATTTTCAAGAGAGGTTCATGGAAATATTAAAGACCATTAGGCAATATCAAAATTTTTAAACATGACACATTATCTATCCTATGTAGAATTAAACCCTTCTTAAATGAAATTTCATACCCTTCATGGGTACGAGTCAATACACTCTTACTTCCGACAAAAAGACAAACCTACTAGCATAACACAAGTCATAAGTTCATACTGAAATAAGCTCATAATAATATAAAATGATAATATGGAATAACACAAGTCATGATTTAGGGAATATCATTGTATATCTATATCCAAAATCTAATAGCATCATATAGAAATAATAAATATGGCATCTATAATCATAATTGATCATCATATATAATGTAAAATGTCATATACATAATGTCATGAAAATGCCATATAGGCATACAACAAAATGTCATATACATTGATAAAATAGAAATATATGTGTAGAAAGCCATATAGACATACAAAAAATGTCATAACATAGAAATGCATATGGAGTGTTGTGGAATAGTCAATGATGCTTGCTTTGTCATGAAGATGGAGAAGAAATCGATAACTCTTGATCTCTAATCTACTAACTAGACCTCCTCTCATAATTTTTTTGGATATCCACCTATTAATATAATTAAACAATATACACATTAATATATAAAACATGAAATATGCAATGACATAAGTAAATAATCACTTACCTCAAGTTGATGATCCTTCTCAATCATTCATTGGCTCTCTTCATTTGTAGGTGCAAAAACCAGAGCTGTGACCTCTTGTGAGAAGTATGAAGAAGAAAATTAGAATAAAGATCAATATCATTTATTTATATTAAATGATATGAGATAAAACAAGAAATACATAATCAAATTTAAATGTTACTGACTCATACCTTAGTCAAAGACACTAAAGACAAAATAGTTGCAACTATGACCACCTCCATTGTGTCACAAATATCAGGAGTCTAAACTGATGTCATCAACTAAAAATAGAACAAGGTTATTTGACCAAAATCTACATAACATTATTTAAATACATAATGATTAAAAAAAGTAAAATTTACCTCAGTGAAACTTGATATATGACTACCTCCACCAAATCCTCGTGTTGTTGGAGGTCCAACATCCACCTATTCATCATCAAATTGACATTTTAAGATTGCCATTGATATATGACAAAAAATCTATATGTAGTATATTTATTATTTTGTTACAAATTACATACCTATGTACTTGACATGGCTGCATAACCTTGAATTAGACAACCGACAAATGTAGGATGAGTACTTTGACTCTAGAAAATCATAATACATACAATTTGTTACATTAATTTTCATTCACAATAGATTAATATAGTTAATTAAAGATTTCAAAAGGAAATAAAATAAATTGCAAAACATTATTGAAAATTACCTATCTGTCAATGCCAAAGGTCCTATCTGGAACAATTCATCTATTATTACAATATTATCTAATATGGACGTGTCCTAATCTTGGCCCTATGTAGCATACTCAGTAACTATAGAGCATCCTCTCCAACATGTTTACCATCAACATCCTTGGACCCATAATCACAAAGAGCTCAATAGAAATGAAAAATGTGTGGTGATCATCGATGCCTACTAGGGTCACCCTCATCATCCTATCAAAGAGGTGTACTATGTTGTAGTAAGGTTTACATGACGGAAGTGATAGACTATAGTGTCTCTACCTCAATGCTTTCCTTCATAGTAGAAGGCAATATGACATGTTGAATAAATGACCTAGCTAGGGGTCTCATTGGGTGGTCCTAGGCATGACGTGCCCCCTCCCTATCCTGTGTAGAGCCTTTGCCTCTACCCTAGAAGTTGTGCATATCAAAATAATTTGAAATGTCATTAAGGACAAATTCATTATAGAGTTTACTCAAGATATATTGTGGCACTTCATTATTGTTTCATGGGGGAAGGTCAAAAACTATCCACCACCTATCCCAAAAATTATTTGTTATTCCTTTGTGTCAACACCAATGAATAGGGGATATTTTTTAACTTCCATGAATTAGCTCATTGGTTACTGGATCAATAAACAATGCATATAAATTAGATTTCAAATTTTTTTTATCTGACTTGTTTATATGATAATTTTGTAAAATAAAATTGTCATACATTCTCCCTATATTTTGACCATGTGTTAATTTGGCCAATAATGAAATCTATGTGAGGAATAATTTATTCCAAGGATGTCGCAAGGATTATCTAGTGTGTGCTAGTTGCATTGGGATTTGTAATGCTTCAATCAATGTTTCAAGTTGTTTTTTTTCCTTGATTTGTCCTAATACATTGGCTTGTGTCTCATAAGGATGTTGCAAAATTGATGGAGGAGTTTGGAAATGGTTAGTTTGTGCCCCTTCTTTAATGGGAATTTCATCATGCACTTGGTTTGGTAAATTAGCGTTTGGAGGCATTGGGGAGTTCATTTGCTAAAAAAAATAAAAAAATGAATCAAAACAATTACAAAACAAGTGTTTCATATTCAAATCACTAGAAACACAAAAAACTTACCTCATCAAGCTTGTTAACCTTGTGGAGTTTGTTAATGTCATGGAGGCATGGTTTTGGTGTCAAATTTTCTTTAGTTTCCATAAATTCACTCACATAAAATACCTATCGTGTTTAGAAGTTATGAGAAAGATTGAGGCTGTGACTATGTTCTTTTTGCTTTTATTTTGTAAAAATATGCTCACATTATAACCTATTTGGACCAAAAAAGTATTTTGGCCACTTTTTGGTCTCCCATCTTTGTGCACATGCTCTATTGAGGTTGCATATGTCTATGAATAGAATAGGTTAGTGTGTATTTAGCCTATTCTTTTGTATGTTTGTAAATAGATATACATAGTTTCTAGAGGAAGTTCATAAGAAATTTCAATGGTATTTGTGCACTGCTAACTAAGATAATGAGGGGAGACAAGGAGTTCAAGTGGATGTTAGGAAAAGATATGAGTTTTTAGTTGCTAAAAAAGAAGGTGAAGAATAGCCAGTACTAGCATTAGTAGTTGTTAACAAGGCATTTTAGGTGGACTGTGATGTAAGTGGAAATGCAATAGGTACAGTGTTGAGCCAAGAAGGAAGACCAATAGATTATTATAGTGAGAAATTAAATGACACAAGAAGAAGATGTTTAGTCTATGATCAAGAATTTTATGGCATAATCTAAGCATTGCAAAAGTGGAGGCAATACTTATTTCAAAAAGAGTTTGTGATGTATAGTAATCATTAGGCATTGCAATATTTAAATAGTTAAGGGAAGTTGGACTAAAGAAACATGAAGTGGATGGATTTCATGTAATTTATACCTTTACTTATTGAAGGAGTGAAAAATTAAAGCACTTCATAGATTAATTGAGAAAGAGATATAGTTTTCTAATAGAGTTGATTGTAAAAGTAGTTGGGTTTCAAGAACTAAAGCATTTGTATGAGTCTGATCCTAATTTTGTGGAGGCATCAAAAGCATATAGTGAACTTGTAAGAATGGATATTAGTAAGTGGGATTATTTAATTCAAAATGAGATGTTGTTTAAGGGAAATTAGATATACATTCTAAGAAGTTAAATGAAAGAAAATTTGATTAAGGAAAAGCATAACGATAGTTTAGAAGGACATTTTGGTATAGATAAAATAGAAGCATTGGTGAATGAGAATTATTTTGGATGAAAAATATATAAGGATGTTAAGAAATTTGTTCAAGGTTGTAGAACTTGTCAATTTGCAAATTGGAGAAGTCAAAATGTAGGCTTATATCAACCACTACCAATTCTGGAGAAACCTTGGGAGTATATAAGTATAGATTTTGTACTAGGATTACCTATGACTCAAAGAGGATAGGATTTCATATTCACAGTTACGGATAGATTTTCTAAGATGGTACATTTCATTCCTTGCAAGAAAAAAAATGATTCAGTACATGTAGTTGGATTATTTTTTAGAGAAGTTATGAGATTGCATGGGTTACCAAGGAGCATAGTCTTGGACAGGATCTACAAAATTTGTTGGGTAATTCTGGTAGACATTATTGAAGATCATGAAGATATAACTAAAATTTAGTTCATCACATCACCCATAGACCAATGGGAAAATGGAGGTTGTGAACACGAGCTTGGGAAATTTGTCAACATGTTTGGTTGGAGATAAGACACAAAATTAGGACATGATTCTACTATAGGCAGAGTAAAGGACAAGGGAGACGACATTTATAGTTTCCTATGGTAGCAGCCCAAGAAATGTTTTAGATTTGAGGAATATTAGTAATAAATAGAAGAGAAGTGCAAAAGTAGAAGAATTTATAGAACATATTAAAAAGGTAAATTTGGAAGTAAGAAGTCACTTAAAGAAGATGAATGGAAGATGCAAGGAGAATGCTAAATAGAAAAAAAGACATAAGGAATTTGTAATTGGAGAAGAAGTAATGTTATACCTCAAAAAGGAAATATTTTTAGCTGGAACATACAATAAACTAAAAATGAAGAAATTTGGCCCTTGCAGAATTGTAAAAAGATTTGATTCAAGAAATGCATATGAAGTGGAGAACTTACCAAAAGGTTTAGGTATATCAACAAGATTTAAGAGCTTCTAGATAGAATGATTTGGAAAAGCACAAGGAATAGAAAATATGAAGAGTGTTTAGTGAAGTGGAAAGGAAGGCCTAAAGAAGATTCATCTTGTATTTCAAAGGCTGATGTAGACCATCTTGGTTTTCCTCTATCCATTGGAAAGTGAGGGGCTCACTTTTTCAATAAACCCTAGATGTTTGATGTAGGAGAATCCTAGGGTGTAAGAACAATTTTTATCACCCAAATTTTTTTTTTTTTTGTTTTTTTTGTTTGTTTTGTTTGTAGGTTTATTTTGATTTTCTACCAGCAGCTAGTCATCAAATATTCCACCACATTTCACCACACTTGATGATCGAACCTCATGGTTTGGGATATATGGTCTACACTAATTCATCAATGCCAAATTCACTTCTCAAAAAATTCTAATCACCTCAAAGGAATAATTTGATCTATAAACTCTTATCAAGATTTATAGGTTTACACCTAGTTTCACTATTCATGGCCTACAATAGCTACTTGAAGTTTTTGGAAACTAAGGAATATATATCAAGGTACATTGGGCCCGAGAGTGATTATAGTGTACAATGCATCAAGATCCTTCATTCAATATTTATGGCATTCCTTGGAAGTTCCACCTACATGATTGGCTAACTACACACTACATTCGGCATTGAGCTTGGAATCGTCTTGTGGCTAACTAAGATCACTCTTAAGGTTAGTCACTAATATATAATCATCCTTGAAGAACATTAGTAGTTATTGAAAAAAGTATAAGATATCTTGGCATGGTGTTGTATTGTAAATTTTTTTGAATGTTGTGATCTTGTACAATCATTAATCAAAAGGCTATGCCCTAGCATGTTAGACACCCACTTTGAAATATTGAAATATTGTTTAAATGACTATGAGTGAATGAAGAACATATGAGACCTCCACATACAAGGTGATTCTAAAATCATTCTGGATGCAGTTACCGGTCTCTCTACTTGTGGGTGGAAGCTGAGTGACATTATATCTGATATACAAACCATTCTCCATGGCATCCTGAATGTCTCTTTCTCCCATACTTATAGGGAAGGCAACTCGGTTGCTGATGGTCTTGCCAACTTTGGTCAGGAATTTCAAATCTGGTGGGTTTGGCGCCAAATTAGCAGCATTCCTAGTCACATTGGAATGCTTATTCATAAGGAGAAGAATTTTATTATTACATGATGTCTACTCAAGTGTCGAGTGATGAGGTGGCATGTTTTTCCACCCTGTCTAGGCTTATGCACGATCCCCATGCGAATTGGCAGCGACGTCTGTACTCCCTTCATGCGAACTTAATGCTCATTATTTGGGTTGCGTTTTGGAACTTAAAGTATCATGATTGGCATCAGCTGGTCTTTGTTCACATGAATACCGCTTGGTGGATTCCTTTGAAGGGTATTCTGCAATTTATTTGTCTTCTCCTGCTGGGTATTGCGGCATGGGCTATCATTATGGGTGGTGAAAGAATTTGTACTAAACCAAACACTTGCAACAAATTTAAAGATAATGCCATTATCTGGCATTGCTGCAAGGAGGGGGCATAATTCTATTCCTAGAATGCCTTAACGGGCATGATGAGTCGTTATCCATCCAGTGTACTTCTTCATGGGTTGACAGATGGGTCACCATTGGCAGTGTCAGTTTTGAGATCTCAGAGAAAAGTATTGCTGAGGCAACGGGCTTATCCCTTAAAGGCATTAAGTTGCCGAGAAAGACGAGGGTTTCCGACGCGCAAAACCAAAAGCTTTTCTTGGGTGACGGCGAAGAGTTGGTACCCTACCAGGGAGGGTTCGAAAGGGTGAAGCTTCCTTAGCCATGGGCAGACATGTGCTTTTTAATCATGAAGTACTTCACCTTGGAAGGCCGTTATGCCAGGTTTTATTACTACCATCTTCCCATGCTCAATCATTTTCGCAGAAACTTGGCTATTTGTTTCCCTTACTACCTGCTTTCTTCTTTAGAGCACTCGGTTAAAATGGTTCATAAGAATTTAACCTCTAGGCCGTTGGAGAAGCCTGTGCCCCTACACCAAGGCCTCATACACAAACTTTACCAGTTTCACTTGGCCCTAATGCCCCCTACCACTCTCCATCACCTAGCTGTGGAACCCTCCCCCAATACTCTGTCGGCTTCTATCAAATGTGATTCCCTACTCACTCCTGTGAAAAATAGTCATGATGGCCCGACTTCGGCCTCTGTGGAAACTAATACCCCCACTCCTGGGTCTACCTCCACCCCTAAGATGAATGACTCTGTTAAGTCTAGGAAGTGGCTTCATCGCCTCTCTGAGCTGGCTGAGGAAGCAGCTATTCTTAGCTCCCTCAAAGATAGTCATGAGACCCCTAAAGGTAAGAACATGTTTGCCGAGAATCTTGCTAAAAAGGCTAGAAAGGGCAAAAGGAAAAGCATATCCCCTGGTGTTAGACGCTCTACCAGAATTGCTGGGAAGCCAATCCCCAAGGTTAAACTTATAAACTACTCAGAATGTAACTCCGAGGCTTCTTCTCACGGTGAGGAGGCTGATAGTGATGATTTGAAGGAAATTTGCATGGAGAATCCTGTTTCTAGGGAGTAGTTTGATGGCCATGACTTTCTGCAGAATGATTACAGGGACAGCCCCGAGAATGTGATTGGTACTGGTAGTGATAAAGATGAGTTTGACCATCAGAGCCCTGTGGAGGCCCAGTATGATACTGGAGAAGGAGAGGGGAACATGAATGAGCAAAATCCTGCCGATGCTGAAGAGGTGGAAGCAAACAGTCAGTCTGTCCCTAAAGAGATTCAAGATGATGATGTCAGGGCTACTGCTGAGGATGGCAATGTGAATGAGGGCAGGGACAGTAACTCTCTTTTTGCTGAAGTGACTCAGTTAAAGGACAAGATGGTGGCTCTGCAACTCAAGCTGTCTACTCTTTATAAGTTTGTTACCCGCATGCTATGCAGGTCTTCCATGATCAACTTAACCCTTTTGCAGGATATTCAACTTTACTCCCAAGGAGCTGACAATGACAGAACTCAGGAGCTGGACAAAGTTTTTGAAGTTCTTGCTAAAGATTGGGAGGACTCTATGTCCTAGTGTGCCTTCTGATGTCTGTTTGCTGGTTTTTTGCTATTGCTTACTATCTGCCGTTTGTAAGCTGGTGTTTCCTAGGTTTTGGTTCCAGGCTCTTTTTGTTTCCTGAGCTTGTGCTTTTTCTTATGTAATCTCTGTTTAGGGTTCGGCCCCTTGTTTTTGTCACCTATTGTAATCAAAAACATATGAGTAGTTTTTTATTTCACTAAGATTGTTATGTGTTTGTTCATTTGGATGCATGGTTGGATAATTCTTCATTGGACCCTCTAGACATGATTGCATTGCCAAGTGAGTCTTGCATTTGTTATCAACCTCTACCCCTTTATTATGTGTAATGTTGTAATCTCTTTTATCCCTTTCTCAAATCTTATTTGGAATCCGGCCCTTACCTAGTGGACTAAGTTATAACAAACTTCACAAGTGTATCCTCTTGATCATTTCTTGTCCTCTTGTATCCTCTTACAACTTTCATCTTGATCCCACCTCTTATAATACTAGTCAATCAAGTGTTCCTTTAAATTTTTTACTAGATACCTATTTACCTTATCCCAACAACTAAGTATCTTAGATTAAATGCCTAATTTTTTAATAGTATGTACTTAAGTTATCTTTTGAAAGTTGGAGTTATCAGGGTACAACACTTTCCTAAACTTTCACAATTTATAATTTAACTAAATTCTTTTAAATCTCAAAAAAATATTTATATATCTTATCTCCAAGTTCCTAGGTAACCTTTTAAAACAAGCCTCAATTTGTTACAATGGGCATTGAATTTTTCACAAGGCCCACAACACATTCATTTACACTTCACTACTTCATCATTTGTGCCTCTTCTTGCACCTATCCTTTTCATAACTTCATACTAAATTTAAGTTTGACAACACCAAGTTCATCAACCCCATGTTCATCATGTAATAACTTACCAAGTTCAATTTTCTACAACACTTATTTAGTGCCTCCCATCCTAATAGGTCTAAGTTATCTTTCTCTTAAACTCATTGTATTTATTTTATCCTATGACATTAACTCTAGTAAGAACTATAACACTTAAATCTTATAGTTTCATCAACCCCATGTCCATCATGTAATAACTTACCAAGTTTAATTTTCTAAAACACTTATTTAGTGCCTCCTATCCTAATAGGTCTAAGTTATCTTTCTCATAAACTCATTGTATTTATTTTATCCTATGATATTAACTCTAGTAAGAACTATAACACTTAAATCTTATGATCTCACATTTATATATGTGAAGAGGCTCAACATATAGAAACTAGAGTAAAATTCTAACCTAATTTGAATTCTAGAGTAGAGTAGGCCCAACCACACATTGATGTCAAAGAAGAAGCCCAACCTCAACCACACATTAATGTCATAGAGGAGGCCCAACATCATTAACCATTTGATATTGGAGAGGGGTCTCAATCACTTCCCTATGTAGATGCATATGTGAAATCAATTAAAGAGGTTAAGGGAAAACTTTATAAGAAGAATACATATCATTTATTTGGGATTGATATAGACAAATTCAAATTATATGTTGAACAATATCAATATCAAGTTACTAAAAGGTCATTGAATAGAACTTCCAAGGAAATATTTGACAAGCACTCCAAGCATCATGATACATGTGGTAAATCCCAACTATTATTATGTTTACATACTCATGATGAGATGAATGAGACATTATAAATATTGGGTATAGATTTTATAGAAAGAGGAAAACATGTGTAGAAAAATATATTCATAACATGGCAAAAATTTTGAGTTGAATGTAAGGAATCTAAGGTAGTGGAACAACTTCCTACACTAATCTTGAGAGGAGGGTTATGCAAAAATTTTGAGATCTTTACAACAGTTACATAAAATATACAAAAATAAACATAAATAGCAATCATACCACAACATAGTGATTTACATGGGGAAAACCCCTTTGGAAGAAAATCCTCACACTCTAAAAGCTACCCAATATATTATTCAGAAATCTCAAAAAGATTACAATATACTTATAGAGAAAGCTTTCACAGGAGTATCATCAACTAGAGATCTGGAGGCAACTCAACATCTATAAGACTCTTACACACAACCTCCATCTCAAGAACCTAATACATAGGAGATATAATACATGAAACTGTCAAACAATAATCACAAAACCATGAGATAAAACCACCCAAAAGTGGTGCCCAAATTATTAGGTTTTTATTATCTCTAATCAAAGATACCTTATGATGTGTCAAAATATGCATCTACACATGTAACTCCCACTTACAACTCTTTTCTATGTCCAACACATTTTTATATTTTCCAATACAAGAGGCCCAACTTTTGAAGGCTATAACTTTTGACCCAAGAGGCTGATTAGGACCATTTTTTTTAAATTGAAGAGCTCAAAGAGATCTACACAACAAGAACCCCCAATAGTGGTTCTGAACAACCTAGAATTTTATTTTGGCCAAAAATCAACTCTATAGCCTATAAATTGATTTTTTCTATTTTTATAAATAAAAAATGACACTTTTTGTAATTGCAAGGTTGAGAAACCTTTCCTAATATTCTCCCACTTGTAGAGCACCTTGCAAGAGCAAAGGGAGCATCAACACCATGATTTAATTTCTAGGGGTTGAGAGGCCCATAGATTCCAAACACCATCTAAAATTATCTATGTGTTAAGGTGTGGAAAGAGGATCCTAATCAACAATGAAGCAACTAGGTCAATCTCTCTTCACATATAACATTAGAATGCTCAAAATCCACCAAGGACTATAGATTTGGCTACTGTCCCTAGAGAAGAGCCAATTTATAGGTGTTGGTGGAGTCTTGGGGTTCTGTTGTTGCTATGATTTAGAGATTGATGTAAAAGAGTTGACTAAACTATGCAATTGAGTAGATCTAATGATCAAACTGAGTAACAGTGTAGGCTACAATAGCAAAAACCAGAAAACAAGAATAGAGTAGAGAAGAGAAGATAGAGAGGAACCTCTCACTAGAAATAGAAGTAGAAATAGTAGGACATGGGCACTGGGATGCCTTAGGCCTAGGGTTTCAGGGTAGAGTCACTTGTGTGTAGAGGTGTCAATCTCTGTAACTTTTGTTGTCCTTCATCCATCAATATATGAGATCTTTCACTCCAGATCTGCACACACAAGAAGGGAGAAAATGTTTGGTGTGTTGTATAGAGGCTTGTCTTAGTCAAATCTCCATGTAAGTGTTCCCATTTCCACAACAACATAGATAAGCATGATAGAGAGTGCGTGCCCTAGGTAGGTAGAGGAAAATAACTGATAAAATGGCAATGATCAAACACAAATGGAACAAACTCACCATGAAACCCTAATTGGATTTGATGTCACAACACTAGTCACAAATTAGGAGACCTTGGAGAAAGAAGGAAGCTTCTTTAGATACCTGCAAGGACTATAATAAATAAAAAAATGCTCAAAATCCTACAAGGACTAAGCTTTTTTGGATATAACATTAGAATGCTCAAAATCCACCAAGGACTATAGATTTGGCTACTGTCCCTAGAGAAGAGCCAAGTTATAGGTGTTGGTGGAGTCTTAGGTTTCTGTTGTTGCTATGATTTAGAGATTGATGTAAAAGAGTTGACTAAACTATGCAAATGAGTAGATGTAATGATCAAACTGAGTAACAGTGTAGGCTACAATAATGAAAATTAGAAAAAAGGAATAGAGAAGAGCAGAGAAGACAAAGAGGAACCTGCCACTAAAAATAGAAGTAGTAATGGTAGGACATAGGCGTTGGGGTGCCCTAGTCCTAGGGTTTTGGAGCAGATTCACTTTTGTGCAGAGGTGTCAGTCTCTATAACTTCCATTTGTCCTTTGTCCGTTAATATTTGAGATCTTTCTCTCTAGATATACACACACAATAAGGGGGAAATTTTTTGGGGGTGTTGTATAGAGGATTGCCTCAATCAAACCTCTGTGTAAGTGTTCCCACTTCCACAATAACAGAGATATGTGTGATGGAGAATGTGTACCCTAGGTAGGCAAAGACAAATAACTAATAAAATGACAATGATCAAACATAAATGGAACAAACTCACCATGGAACCCTAATTGGACTTGATGTCACAAAACTAGTCACAAATTAGGAGATCTTGGAGAAAGAAGGAATCTTCTTCAGATACCTGCAAGGTTTAGTATAGAGAGCTTCAAATTTTGTGTATAGAGCATATAACAAGTATTAAATAATCACTTTTTGTATCATCCATTCATCCTTTCAAATAAGAGAGAGAGCTAAATATATATGAATCTCAATTACATCTGAAATAATTCACATTAGGATTACGTGAGGTGTACCACTCGATGTAGCAAATCTGACATAAACTTTGTTCAGGGTAAAAAGGATGGACCTAAGTGTTGGGGTGCCTTGGTCCTGACTATTTAAGCCCCTGAAAACTTAGCAATTAAATCTTTTAGTATTATTTCTTAATCAAGACCCAAAATGGGCATTTGATGAATGGAGATACACAAATACATAGAAAGTACACAAACACATAGAAGAGGGTGCTAAACCTAGTACAAAATTATGGGAGGTCACAATTTACAATAGTACACTATGCTCACAGGCTTAGTTAATGCATCTGCAACATTCATCAAAGTCTCTACCTCAACTAGCTTCACCATACCATCCTCAACCATATCTCTAACAAAATGATATTTTACATCAAGGTGCGCGTTCTTGGCATGAAATTTTGGGTTCTTAGCTAGGTATATCACACTCTAACTGTCACAATAAACTATCACCACACCTTGTTTTATTCTAATATCTGAACATAGTCTCTTAAGCCAAGTGGCTTCTTTACAATCATGAGTAGCTACCATATACTTAGCTTCAATAGTGGACAAGAAACCACAACCTATCACTTACTCATCCAACTAATTAAACCAACAAATAAAGTAAACACATAAGCACTGGTGGATCTTTTACTATCAACATCACCTACCTAGTATGAATCTAGATAACCATGAATATCAAGAGAATTCCTATTTCCTATCAAATCACCATGATAATACAAGGAATACTCTTATGTACCTTGCAAATATTTGAAGACTAATTTAACTACATCCCAATGAACTCTACCAAGATTAGACATATATTTGGAAAGAAATCCAATTGCTTGGGAAATGTCTGGTCTAGTACAGACCATAGCATACATCAAACTTCCGACTGCACTCTAGTAAGGCACTCTGCTCATGTCTTCTATCCCTGATGGAGATGTTGGACATTATGAAATAGATAACTTCATTCCAACTATAAGAGGAACACATAATGGTCTACAATCCTGCATGTTAAACCTATGTAAAATTGAATTGACATACTTACTCTATCCAAGCATATTTTTATGTTCACTCTATCTCTTATGATTTCCATCACTAGAATGTGTTTAGCTACACCAAGATCTTTTATTTCAAATTTAGCTACAAGTTGAGACTTTAGTTTTGAAATCATTACTTTCCCTTTACCAATAAATAACATATCATCAACATATAATGTAATAAACAGGAAATGATCACCATCAAATTTATAATTAACAAAGTGATTTGATTTAGAATGCTCAAATCCTAAACTCAACACTTTGTATCAAATTTTTAGTTCCACATTCTAGGACTCTATTTAAGGCCATACAAAGATTTATTCAATTTATAAACCAACTTACTTTTACTTTTTACCACGCAGTGCTGTGGATGTCTCATATAAATATCCTCCTCCAAATCACCATGAAGGAATGCCATTTTCACATCCATTTTCTCAGTCTCTAGATAAGAAGCAGAAACAATAGAAAGCAAAAATCTAATGGATGTCATGTTTGCAATAGGAGAAAACATCTCATCGTAATCAACGCCCTCAATCTGAGAGTAACCTTTTGCAACCAACTGTGCTTTGTACTTCTCAATACCTCCATATGAACCAATCTTTTTCTTGCACACCTATTTGCAACTAGCAAGTTATCATCCTTCAAAAAATGGTACTAAATCCCATGTATCATTCTATTTCAAAGCTTCCATCTCTTCATCCATGGAAATCTTCCAGAATTCTGCATCATTCATACCTAATGCCTCTTCTACAAATCTTGCTTCATCCATGTTAGTATTCAAAGAAAAAATACATCTCTAGTCATCATGTGAATACCTTTTAGGTGGTTGTCTATGCCTTGTAGACCTTCAAACAAGCTGAGTTTGATGTTCTTCGTTCTCTTCTAAAGATTCAAAGATGGATGAGCTCTCCTCAACTTCTTGTCTATCTAGGGGCCTTGATTCAACATTCTCAAGAATAGAAGGTGTTGGATCTCTAAACTACACCCACTAATTCCTAAAAGGTGGGAAACCTTTATGATCAAAATTAGTGAATCTTGGCCAACGAATGGGAGGTTTTTTTTTTCACCTTTCTCCCCTACTCTTCAGGCTCTACAATGCCTATGTGGGTCTCCCTTTTATGGCACTAAACATAGTTTATCAATAGAGTTAAAATGTAGTGCCTAGCATATGGTGGGCTTCATATAGGGTAACAAAGATTTGTATAACTAATCACATGGATGTCCTATTCTTTGTAATTCTTTCACATCTCTGATATGAAGCTTGATAAATACTTGTAAATAACTTACTTATGATTTGAAATTTATCTTATAAGATTAAGATCCTAGAAATGGAGATTTGTAAAAGATAAACTAGTGCCTATCATGGGGTACAAAGTCACAATGTTATGCATGTTGTTGGAAAAATGTGTTGTCATTGATGTCAACTCTATATGTGTCAACCTGAGGTCAGATATTTTGAAGCTGATGGATAGTGGAATATTTGAGAGAGACGGTTTGACTAAGTTAAAGACATAGGATCAACATGCTTAAGGGAGGTTAGTCCGAAAGACCTAGCAGATGGAGAAAAACTGTCCAAGTATAAGAATGGTAATCTTTTTGATGTCTAAGTATGATGTGGAGGTGAGTACATATGTTATAACATGTTTCCAGCATGCCTACTTTAATATCCTATCATTTTGGTGTACCGCACTCAGAGAAAAGTTGCAGAAGTTTGGCTAAGGCTTTCCCAGTGTATATCCTAAGGCAGAGTTACAGTATATTGGTCCATGTTCCTCCGCAGAGCAAGATTTAGTCTTGCAATTTAGAAGATAAGTTTATTGACATATGAACATGCTATATACAAGATTTCAGCTCAATACACCTTTAGCAGAGAAAGTTATAAGTGGTAGGGTTCCGGACTATGATTTGATAGTGTAAAGCAATAATGGAGACCTATTGGAATGCTTCGCATTCCTCTGGAAGAGAATTTTTGCCCATGCAATTTTGAGAATATGTTTGGAGATGTGTAATACATACTTCCTTGATGTATCAAGTACCTTGATGGTCTACAAGGTCAGTTTTCAAATGAAAGAAGTAATATAGACAGGTCTAGATGAAGAAGTATTCTATAGAACACATGTTTGAGTACTTGTGAAAGATGGAGAAGGTATAGATAAACTATATGAGTGTCTACAGAGACTCTACATGATTCAAAGTATCTCAGGTTTGACCCGCATGCAATTCTCTCTTATTTCCTATATTGCATAAGGTACTCAAGTCAGTTAGTAAAGATTTGTATATGACTATCCTCTGGATTACAGTATACCTGAGTTAAGTCTCTGATTTTCTCTGGAAGTGATAGATGAGGTTGTATGGATTTGGGAATGTGTTCATAATAGTGCATAAGTTGATTTATAAGAGTTTTAGATGTTTTGGTGTACCACAATGTAAAATCCCAAGTCTTGGAATATCACAGCCTATTTGGAATGTTTTGTTTTCATTAGTTCAACATGTTTCTGTTGGCAAGAGACACTATATGGATTCATGGTTGTTGTCATTGATGGCAACAAAGGTCATCCCACATATCCACAAGTCATAATGTGTCTCTACCGGAAGTCAGAATAAAGAATGTTGTGGTCCGGTGAAGAAGAACAGAGCATGTGGCAAGGTCCGACAGATTGGTCCGGATCTCTCAGAGGAAGTGTCTTGGTGCAGTGCGGATTTGGGGAAGTCGAGAGGACTACCTTGAGCGGTATATTCCAAGGATTTAGCCTCCGGTGATGGACAAGGAAAAAGATATGAATGGTTGAGTACCGGATTCCTGAGAGACAGTGAAAACAGAGGAAGAACTGACTGGCAGAGTATCAGACTGCTTTCCGGATGTGTTACTGTTGATGACAGAGGTTGTAAAGGCATGAATCATGTTTGGCCGACATGATTAATGATATCTACAAGTATATGCTTGATCCGCATTGCTTGGTGAGGAAGGATTCAGCCGACAGAATGAGAGCTTGTAAGAAACTAGACTGTTCCGGATGCCGACTAGAAAGGTGATGAAATTACTTGTGCGGATATATATAGAGGATGGATTTAGTTGTGAAGAGGGTGATGGTGTGGAGACATATGCGAATAAGTCCAGATAAGAGCAGAGGTAGTAAAAAGGATCCGGTATGTGAAAGATAGCAGTACAAAGAACAGAGGAAAGATGAAGTGCAGCAGATCAGTGTATTGAGCCTAACCGGAACTGAACTCCAGCATATGCAGATGCTTTCAATCAGTTCAAGACTGTGATTCTCATCACTTTGTAGACAGTGTGTCTTCTTGTAGGCAGTGGGCCTCTTGTGAGCAGTGTGCTCGGGCAGTGAGCCCTAATTGGCAAGTGCCATTTTTGTAATTTCCTATTCTTCTAACAGAGAATAATTTTGGGTTAATCACCCCGTGGTTTTCTCCCTTAACAGGGTTTCCACGTCAAAATACTGTGTCATGTGTTTCTTATTTCATGGTTAATGTTTTGTGTTTGATTTTATGCTGCATCAATTAGAAGGAAAGTTCAATAAGGGAAATAATTAGGATAACTGATTCACCCCCCCCCCTCTCAGTTATCAACAGTTTCTTGTTTGGTGAATGCATATATTGATTAGATAATTTAGGAGAATGGTGTATGGATAGTTTTGAGAAGATACATGGTTGAAATCTTGGTCCGCATAATGTGTTTGGCTTCTCCCTAGTGATGTGAAGATGGTCAGTTAGTAGTGGTACTGTTGTTTGGGCTGACAGTCCAATTTCCATCATATGCGTGGATCTTCATTGGTTGTTTTGGTATTGGAGGATGTGTAGTGATGTTTTTTGGATCCTGTTATGAATTTTTGTAATCCACAAATCACTTTCTCTTCAATATGTGTTTGCTCTGTGCCAACCTATACTATATTACATGTTCCATCTAAAGGTCTTTTAGTGCCGACCTAATTAATATTTTGAGATGTTGCAAAAGATATATATATAGAAGAAAAAAATCATTTGTGGGGTGCAGATGTGAGTGTGTGAATGTGATAGAGAAGAATGAGAAGTATGAAGTGTACAGAGTTGGTATGATGGAGTGATTGCGAAAAAGAGGACTCCAACATCAACATAAGTCAGATGCTTCTTTCATAGCAGTTCATAGTTATGTTATCATTCTAATCTTTTGTAGTAGTGATCTTTCTTCAGGGAGTAGTAGCTTCCTTGGGTTGTATCCCTAAAACAAAGTCAACAGGGAGTTGTATCCTTCCTTAGGTTGTAGCCCTAAAACAATGTTATAAAACTTTATAGCAATGAGCATTATATTGTGAGCTAACACTCACCGTGGTTTTTCCCATTTTGGGTTTTCTGTGTAAAAAATCCTGGTGTCAATGTGTTGATTAATGTGGTGCATGTTCTACTATTTGTTCTCTAAGTAATTTGATTTGTTCTGCAAATAAAGTAGTTAAGTTTTTGTATATGTTGATTCACCCCCTCTTCTCAGTATCTTAGTGTGTTCAACAATTGGTATCAGAGCCAAGTACCTTTGAGAATCTTAACAACTGAGGTAGATCTTGCATTTGAACATATGGAATCTAAAGCTATGCTTGTTGATGTGTTTATTCCAGAACTTGATCTAGAAGCAATGGATCCTAAAGTTTGGGACCTCAACCTAGATGAAGTAGACCTTGAAGGAGAACTCCGGTCAACCCCTGAAGATCTGGATGAAGCAAGAGAACTAAACCAGGAATATGAGGATATGCTTGAAAAATTAAAGGAGACAATTGTGAAATTGAAGACAAGAGCTAAAGAATCAAAAGAAGAAATTGGTAAACTGAAAGCTCAAATAGAAGGAGATAAAGGATGTGACATTAAACTCAAGGAGGCAGAAGATATGATCTCTAATTTGAAAATCATGGCTGAAGAAGGCAAGAGAATTGAAGATTGCCTAAATATCAATCTCAATGAGAAATTTGTTGAATGTTCAAAACTTGAGAAAGAAGTTGTCACTCTGAGAAAAGAATTGGAAAAATCAAAAGAATAGATTGACAAGGGGTTAAAACTGAAAGGAGGTTCTAAGATTCTTGATGAATTGATCAACTCTCAAAATCCATCAAAAGAAAAATTTGGTCTTGGTTTTGAAAAGTAGAAAAGTCCTATAATTACTGCATCTACAAACTTGTATGATAACTTCAAAGTAGAAGGAAAGTATGAAACAAAGGAAGAAAAAGCCTGCACTGAAGACCCTAAGAAGAATGCCTCCAAAGATGCAAAAGAAGAGGGTTTCACTCCTATCTAGAGACAAAGAAAGAACAATAACAAGAAGAATTTCAGAAAGCCTACTCTTAAACAAACTACTCCTACCAGGTACCTTCGAGCTCTCAATGGTAATTTTTATGCTTGTAATAAGTTTGGTCACAAGGTTGTTGAATGTAGAAGAAAGATTAATTAAAATTCTTTTAGGCCTCCAAGGTACAATGTTGTAAACTCTCATGGTCAGTGTCATGCTTGTAATAAAGTTGGTCATAAGGCTAATAGGTACATAAGTAAAATGATGAGGAATGGTTTATGAATAAGAACTATGCTATGACCTCTCAATTCTACTATGGTTACTACTTTACATACAATAAGTTTCATCATAAGGCTACTAATTACAGATCTAATGTGAGAAGAGGTGGCTATGCTCAACAATCTAGCATCACCTGCTACAATTGCAATAAATTAGGATACATTGCAAGGTTCTGCAAGGGAAAGAGTGTGAGGTCTTCTACTCCTCAAAAGAAGATTGATATTGCTTAGCAAAAGAAGGAAATGAATAGGACATGGATGAAGAAGGAAGACAATGGAGTAAAGGAAGGATTTGCACCCATGCCTGGTGCAGATGGATCCTCTAGAAACTAAGAGGAAGTATTGGTTCAGGGGGAGTTGCAACTACAAATATTTTCAAACCCCTAAATGCATAAGATGTTGAATTCCTGAGTATATTGGCTAAAAGTGATATGAATATGTTTGATTGATGATATGATGATGCTTGATCAAATTTCCAGAGCAAATGGACTCTTTATGAAGGATTGCTGAGTGATCATAGATATTTCTATAGTAAAAAGTTGATTAGGTTAATAAGAGAGAAATGCAATCAATGCAGAGCGGCCAGGGTTGGTGAGAAGTCTATTTAGTAAATACTTGATCAAATTTGATCTCATTTGAATGAATTCAAGTGTGTGAAAGAGCAAAGGATAGAAGATCTTTAGTAGAGCTTGTGTGCAAATCCTGATGACAACATTAGTAGGCATTCTTCAAATTTTCTAGTTAAACCCTAATTTTTTGAAGGAATTATCATGGCAACACCAGTAGTAGTTGATTTTGTGGAGAGACCAAGACTGAAACTCAAGAAACACCCATACAAATACACTAAGACTGATAAGGATGGAGCTTTTTCTTGCATTCACTCTAATGTGTTGCATATAGAGGATGTCTAGATAAACATCCACTCACAGTTGGATGAGTATGATCACCTGAAGTTGGAACAATTCAGGAATGATCATCTGCAGGTGACAATTTTTAATTGATGTTGAAGTTTGCAAATGTTGAGGCAAAACGACTAGACATATGGAAGGGTTTCCCCAACTTCCGCTATGAAGAAGATTGGGTCAGGATTACATTAAGCCGAATCCATGAGGATTTCTTTTGCCTTGACCAACCTCACATGATCACAAAGGAAGCAATCAGAGCTGTGACCAGATTGTGCTCCTCCAGACCTATGCCTACATTAAAATCTGTGAAGAATGAGGAGGTAATGAAGCTCACGAGAGCAAAGTTTGACAAGAGAACCCTCACAATGGATGATATCACTGATCTAGGGGTCAGGTATGCCACAACAAGCATTTCTTACAAAGTGTATTACACCAACATAGAAGGTTCTACTACCGCTACTAACATCTACACTACCCATCAAATGGTGAAAGAAGCAAAGGACTATGACCTCTGTGAGCTCTTGTGGCATCAATTGTTGGACAATTTGAAGAGAACCAAAGAGACAAGGTACAAATTCTAGTATGGTTATTTAATCATTTTCCTTATGTTCTATTTCCTGAGGGAATTACCTTCAATGAAGAATATGGTCTGGAAAGTAGATACCCCTATTGCTCATCAAATCAAGGACTATATGCATAGTTTTCCTGATCATAAAAAATGTGACACATTGTTTTGGAAATATTTTCAAAACATTTCAAAATGACATGCAAATGAGGGAAAGGATACCAGGAAAAGTAGTATAAAAATACAAGAATGATATAACTTTCATGGTGGACAAAGACAATTGTTGTATGGAGGCAATAGAGAGAAGAACTTTATGGATAACCACCTTGCCTTATGAGGTGTCTGAATATGATTTGGCTGGATATGCTGATATGTTACTCATCAAGCCCAAGGATCCTGCTACTAAAAGATTTGGAAGTTATGATGAAATCACCAACAAAACAATTAGGAAGGATGTGGAGGAAAAAATAGAGAAGATGAAGTCAAAATTGGAAGAAATGCTTAATACTCCTGAGGGTTTAGCAGAAGGACCTTCAACCACCTCTACCTCACAAACTCCTAGAAGGACAAGTAGATTTGTCATTGCGACTACTACTTTTTCAAAATCCTTTGGATATGCTCCTACACCTTCTAGCAAGAGAAGTACTACTACTGAATTTCTGGTACAGACCAAGACTGTAGAGACAAAGAAACATAGACCTAAGGTCTAAGAAAAGAGAGGAAAGATCAATCCAATGAACATAGAAGATGAAGAAGAAGAAAAAGAAGAATCCAATATGCTTGAGAGAAGAAATAAAAGAGCAAGAGAAGAAGAGGAAGAAGAAGATACCTTCAAAGGAAAAGGAAAAGAAAAGGCAAAGAAAGCAAAAATGACTCCTCTAGAAGAACCTAAACATAAGCCTCTACAGCTTGAGGCCACTATTAATGCAATTACATAGCATGGTGCTCTAAAGGAAGTTCCAGATCTTTATGATGAAATGCCCTCTGATGACAAGACTACAATTGAGGAGGCTATAATTAGGTACATGATGGCCTTTAATGTGGCCCTAAATGAGTTCATTGATCAGCTTCTTGATAACCTTGCAGACACACTCACCATCAAGATAAATGAAGCCATGGGAAAAGAGGCTGAGATGAGGTAGCATGCAATTGAAAAGGTTGATCCTTCTATCTCTAACGAAGATAAAGTTAAAGTTTTCAAAAACAAGCAAAAGAATTCAAAATAAAAAGAAGAATAAATATCCTGATGGGAAAAGACAAGGAAGAAATAGAGAGACTGGAGAAGGAAACATTAGAGAAAACTACAAAAATTCTTGAGGAAATGAAGAATGCTAAGGTGACAATTGAGGAACAAGTTCCTCTAGATATACCAGATGTGCCTCTTTAGGATATAGATCTATCAACCTTTGATGACAAAGTAGATAGAGGTGATATGACTGAGAAAGATAAGGAGACTGCTCCTCTAGGAAATATTGAAGCACAAAATACAAAGGGTCAATATAAAGTAAGTATACCCCCTCCAGAGAACACTGATTTTGGTGTAAAACATGACAACCCTCCTCCAGAGAACACATGGAAAGATGAGAAAAGAAAAGAGGATAACCCTGAGGAGGAACAAGAAGAGAAAGTTCAGGATGATTCTAGGAAGACTGAGGAAAAACAAGATGAAAAAGATCAGGGTGAAACAGAGAAGAAGAAAGATGTGAGAGTTGAAGATATAGGTTAGAGTTCTTCAGAGTCAGACTCATTCAAAGACCTATTAGATTTGCAGATGCAATTTCAACCTATGATCACACTACAACTTCTGCAAATTCTCACTCTTGAAGGGAATGTTTATTCGGCAAACATTTCACCCCTTCACAAACTACAACTTGGAGACATCCTATATGCTTCTGCAAGAAAGGAGTTCTTGCAAGAAAACCTGAAGAAAACTAGTCGAGTTGAAGATGTAGTGAAGCTAATTCAAGAAGGATTACCAGAGGTAATCATTGACTCCTCTCTGCCCCTGGAGTAAAATTTGAAGCTATTAATGGATTCTTTTAAGGATCATTCTTCTCATGTTGAGAAAAAAGCAGAACAACAGGCATTAAGGAAGTAATTATAAAAGGTTGGCTGAGATGTCTGACAAATGTACCAATGCACATAATAAACTACAGGAAAATATAAATATGTTTAAGGGATGCATTGATGAAGCCACTTCTTTATACCTATTTTGCTTAAAATGGCCTAATTCCACCATGAACATCAAAGCTCAGATTGACTCCATTGAGTCACAAATCTCCAAATTGGCCGAAGTATATGACTTGTCAAAAGACAAGAATGAAGCAACTAGGGCACAAGTTGAAAACCTTCATGCACAAATATCATAGCTACAAGACCAAAGAGAACAGATAAACTAGTTTGGTTAGATAAGAGAAGCAGTCAATTAGAGACTTGCTTCATTATCAGGGTTGCTAGAGCTGAAGCTAAGAAGATTGAGCAGAAGATGAAGACACCAAGCAATATAGATGAGGTTGAGGTTTTATGTATGAAATTTGAATGCCAAAATCACATTCTTGCCTCAAAGAAAGAAAATTGGGTATCCACTCTTATGCAACTCAAGGTAATCTACAAAGCCATTCTACCTTCTAAGTGAGCTGCAAGAGTATTGTAAATAAGAAAATTTAGGATGTATATAGACTTGTGGAGGCCAGTAGTGTCATAATGTGTACATAGCATCAATTTTTGAGGCATTTCCATCTCAGGGGAGTATTGTCTGTAGAAATCATATAGTAAGGGGGAGTTTATACAGTTTTGGGATGATATAAGAGGTTAGGCCCTTTGTCCTTGATGTCAAAGGGGGAGAGAGATAAATATGCATCTAAGTGGGAGTGTTTGTACTCATTTTGTTTTGGTGTTGCATCAATGACAAAGGGGAAGATTGTTGGCAATATGTGTTGTCATTGATGTCAACTCTATATGTGTCAACCTGAGGTTAGAGATGTTGAAGCTGATGGAGAGTGGAAGATTTGAGAGAGATGATTTGACTAAGTTAAAGACATAGGATCAACATTCTTAAGGGAGGTCAGTCCAGAAGATCTAGTAGATGGAGAAAAATTGTCCAAGTATAAGAATGGTAATCTTCCTAATGTCTAAGTATGATGTAGAGGTGAGTACATATGTTCTAACATGTTTCTAGCATGCCTACATTAATATCCTACCATTCTAGTGTACTGTACTTAGAGAAAAGTTACAGTAGTTTGGCTAAGGCTTTCATAGTGTATATCCTAAGGCAGATTTAGATTATTTTGGTCTACATTCCTCCGCAGAGCAAGATTTAGTCTTGCGGTTTAGAAGATAAGTTGATTGACATATAAGCGTTCTATATCCAAGATTTTAACTCATTACACCTTCAGCAAAGAAAGTTATAAGTGGTAGAGTTTCAGATTGTGATTTGACAATGTAAAGCAATAATGAAGACCTATTGGAATGCTCTACATTCCTCTGGAAGAGATGTTGTACCCATGCGGTTTTGAGAATATATTTGTAGATGTGTAATACATGCTTCCTTGATGTATCAAGTACCTTGATGGTCTGCAAGGTCAGTTTTCAAATGACAGAAGTAATACAGATAGTTTTGGATGTAGAAGTATTCTATAGAATGTTAGAATTAGGCAGAACAACTGAGAGGGGGGGTGAATCAGTTGTCCAAAAACTTTATCATTTGCAACAATATCACTTAGAACTGATTAAAACATTTAAAGCATGAGTCATCAACACATGAGAAGAAACAAATAAACACACATGACACAATGATTTTTGACATGGAAACCCAGTTAAGGGAAAAACCACGGTGGGAGTTAACCCACAAATATTATACTCTGTTAAAAGTATTACAATTGGGAATGCACATGCATTCAGGCTCACTGCCCAAAGCTCACTGCTCAAAAGAAGGCTCACTGCCTACAGAAGGCAAGAAGATTATAATGAATTTGAACTAATAATTAGCATCAACCAATGCAAGGATTTAGTTCCGGTTAAGCACATAATACTGACTTGATACACTTCATCTTTGTTCTGCCCTATTTACTGCTCTACCATAATCCAAATCTTGTGTCTCTTCCTTTTTGCACTCCTATCTATCCTTTTCACACTTACTCCATATTCGTAACACACACACACAAATCACTTGAATCCATCAGCTATATATATCTGCATCATAATATTCGATCACTTTTCAGTCAGCTCCATGAACACTTAGAACTTTGTTGAAGACTCTGCTCTATCGGCTAAATCCATGCACCAATGATGATGCATACTAGAAATAACACTTGAAGGTCACCATTCATGTTAGCCACTCACATTATATCCCATACACAACTCGCCAAAACACTTCTATCAGATCCGCATAAGGATCTAACACAAGTTGACATGTTCTTTACTAAACTGTTATGTCATATTATGACCCGATACTCAGATGCTCATAACGTTTACTCCCTTTTTCACCAGAGGATAAAATTATGGATTTAGATTGCCCTAACAATCCTTATGACTCCTGTAGATCTGCACCATACTTTGATTTTCCACCAGAGAGATCTGGACCAAGATACAGGACCCTGTCACATGCTCTATTTCTGGCTACCCAGACTTAGATAAATTCTGATTCTGACTTCCAGTATGAACAAATTTTAAGTTATGTGGATGAGTGGAATAGTCTTAGTTTCCATCAATGACAACACCTCTCATGCGAAGTAGTGTCTCTTGCCAACAATCTCCCCCTTTGGCATTGATGGCAACACTTAGTGAAAAATGACTAAGTGTTACTCCCCCTTGCTCTATACTCTTATGTTCTTCACTGACTCTGGAGCTCCCCCTCTGCTAGATTCCTCATTTTTCACTGTTCTTCACTCCCCCTTTGACATCAATGGCAAAGGATGGGGTCCGCAAGCCAAAATTCTCAAAACTATAGTGCCGCATATGTACACACAATCATTAAGTTATATTTACATGAACTTGAGAATATCTGCAAAACTATTTTTCAATTGCCCAAGTTTAGAGGCCCAACTTATTTTCATACCATCTAAAATTGACATGTGTCCACTCAGAAGAAATGCATATGCTTATGCCTTTGTCAGATCTGGAGGATCACTTGTCTGAACTGTAGTTTGAGCTTTTGATAATGCATTAAACATTGTTTCTAACTTGGGGGCAATTAATCCCTGGAGCTCACACATTCTCTTCACAATATTCCCTTTTTCTTTAACAAACTTCTTTATTTCATCGATCAAGTTGATTACTTGACATTCTTGACTTGTAGGAGAAACTATTAGAGGATCAAAATTTTGAGATAGATTTGACAATTTTTGTTCTTGCTCCCTTATCTTCTTCTCAATATTCTTACTGACTTTAGGCTAGGATAGACAAAATTTGTATGTCACCTCCATCACTTAGAGCATTTTGAATACTTTTTATACTGATACCAAGTATCATCCTATCATTCCTTATTTGTCTCTTTATTTCACTAAATTTCTTATCCAAGAATTCATTTCTGACTTTGGTCTCTGCAGACTTCTCAAAAGACTCAAAAGGTGTACTTACAGATTTTATAAGATTCTTCAGATGTCTAGAGGGAGAGTCAGATGGGTTCTTTTGGAGGGCTAGTATTATCTTCTCCAATACTCCGGTTGCAAGGCCTACCAGTTCACTGTCCTCAATGTGATATTTCAACATCTTTTCTCTTGCCTTGGCTTGTGTAAAGGATGCTATTTTCATTACTTGAACCGGAGAGAGAGCATCTAGATTCATCGGTTCTTGAAACAGCTCTGGTTCATCAAACTCAAGCATTTATTTACTCAAGAGACCTTTTACTACATCTGTAGTGTCTCTTGCCACAATTCCTGAACCACCTTCCTTTCCTTGAGATTTGTCAATGTTAGTATCAGGACTGATTTGTTCAGATGCATCAACATTTGCACCATCTTCTTATGTTTTGTCTTCCTTACTTTCTTCTTTCTCTTCCTCTCTTTTACCTTTCACTGTGCCATCTTTAAGGGAATTCTTTCCCATGTCCTTACCATCTGAAATTTGTTCAAAAGGATTTTGTGTAGCAGCAGTAATCTCAACACTATCTTCTTTTCCATATTGATCAGGAGAAGTTGGAGTATCTCTTGCATCATCAATTTGGTCTACCACCTCTATATCTTCTTTGTTTATTTGTTCCTCTTCTAGAACATAGGAGTCATCATCCTTGGTTTGCTTCTCATCAGTTTCCATCTTTTCAACATCCGAGATTGATGAATCAATCTCATCATCAGTCTCCTCCTCAACAAATGGAAGATTATGTCTCTTCAATGCACTTAGAAGTATTTCTTGTGTTTCTTTAACTATTTGGTCTAATTATCCAAGTATTAGTTTGTTCATTCTCTTCTTGCCCCTGAATTCATCCTTCACATCTTTGAATATCATAATCATTTGAACTTGAGTGATCTGAGGGCATAGTTTTATCAGTACATGCTCTCTAAGCTCCATATCCTTGCTTTTTGCATTTTATTTCCTCAACTCCAAAGTGTTTGCAAGACTTGGAGGGATCTCAAAAGTTATTTCAATCAGGGCCTTATTATAGATATTCAGATATCTAACAGTTGCTTCCTCCAACACCCTCGTATCTGTGTCACTATATTCATCATAAAATTCAGTCATGGGTTTCAAATTTCCATCCACAATGACTGATTTTATTACATCTTCCATGGAGATTGTGGGCTTCTCAACATATGTATTTGTCTTATGCCTTTGGTTTGTCTTTTTCCTTTCGGAGGGCTTCTTCTTAGTCACTTTGGCAGCTTTTGTTCCAGAGGCTTTCAACTCCTTTACCTCAACATTAGAATCTGTTCTTTCTTCATCAACTTTTGTGCTCTTATAGGTTCTTGTGGCCTTTGTTTTCACTCTTTTTCTTCTTTTCCGGATGATTTGCCTTTCGGTATCTTAGGATTGGTAGGTTTCGAAGGAACAGGGGTAGTAGCAGAGCTTCTAGTGGTACTTGATGTGGAGGAGGATCTTATTGGAGCATTTGTTTCTTATCCTACTTCTCCTTCCTTGCCTTTTCAGTTCTCTCCCAGAATTGCCTCACAACTTCCTTTGTGAGACCTAGATTCTCGGCCAACTGCTCAACTTCTTTTCTTACTTTTCTGTTGGTTTCAGGTTATCTGAGCTCAGTATGCAGTTTTAAACTTAGCTCCTCGTATGTCCCAAATCTTTCAATTGTTGTGTCTTTTGGTTTGCTTAGAAGATGTTGAGCATACATATTCAAGATTTTTCCATAAAACATATTTCATTCTTGTACTTCTCAACAATTGATTTAGGGATTCTTTCCCTTGAATGCATCATACTCTAAAAATTCTTGAAGTATCCCCAGATTGCAGTTTTTTGAGCTTTATAATCACCAATGCTGCGAAGATGATTTCTGATTTGAATGGCAACTGGCTCATCATTAGTCTAGTGAACACCCTTTACTCAAGGTACTTCATTCATATACTAGAAAAACAAGCATAGAACCAATGTACCATATTTAAAAGTGTTTTTCTTATCTTTCTTGATTTTGTTTAGGTTTTCAATCAGCTAGTTCTGTAATAGCTCACATAGGTCATAATCTGCATTCTTCTTCAACATTTGATATGCTACATATATGGCAGTTCTGAAGACTAAATTCTCTCTACTAGAGTGATAGATCTTGTAGCCAATCACCATGGAAGCAAACTTCACATCCGGTTCTATAATGCCATTTATGGTCATTGCCCTTTTGTCAAACTTTGCACTGGTTGCATCAGTAACAATTTGGTTTTTTACAGATTTCAACATGGGTAATACACCGGTTGAGTTTAACCTAGTCACAATTCTTATAACATCCTTGGTAATCTTGAATGGCTTTAATAGCCATATGAATTCATCATGCATCTGACTTAATACATATTAGACCCACTTATCTTCATCAAATGTTGGAAACCCCATAATATGAATAAAATGTTTATCAAGTAGTGCCTTATACTCTGGTTTAAGGTCATGATTTCCATCCTTAAGATGACTCTCAAACAAATCTACATATCTTGAGTCCCCAAATTCATCTATGTTTGCATGAATATAAACCCTAATATCTTTAGTACCTAATGGGTTGACTTCTATAGATTTGGTTGGATGTCTCTTAAATTTGGGTCGAGGCCTTTCAATAATATCAACGACCAAAGGTGTAGCCATTGCAAAAAGATTATAAGTTCAAAGCTTCGTAGATAAATACCTTTTTCATGAGATTAGGGTTGACGGATAAATTCACCAGTCGCACTTCAATTCCTTGTAATCTTAGCTCAAACATTATTCTTCTTTCTTTCTTCAAGTGCAAAGTGCTTCAAATGAGGAGTGAACACCTTTTTATGCTTTGTAAGACATAATTTGCCTTTGTAATAAATGCTCTGCCATAACTTCATCCGGTTACTCAGTTTCTTGAACAATTCTTCATGAATCACTTCACAAATTTCCATATCAACATCTTTTCTTCCAAAAGTTCTAAAACAATTCAAAATATCTTCTCTCATTGTGCCAGATCTAGGCACCCACTTGTTGGCTGGGGGAATTTAATTTTTAATGTAGCTCCCCCTGAGCCAGAGCTCCAAATTCAATTCCCAGAGGAATTATCAGCACCAAATTCTAGTGCAGACTCATTACTATTGTTTTCACTTGTTTGCTTAACCCATGTCTTGCTCATTTCATTCTGGATCTCATTCACATCAATTTTTCTTTTGCCTTTTTCTTGTCTCTGCTCATTTGATTTTCTATTTGCCAGACCTCTTCTTTCATTATTCTTACTTTTGCAGAATCTTACAATATGACCAGATCTATTGCAATTAAAGCAAACAACATTTCTTTACTTATATGTCTGATTTCCTCTTGATCTGCACTGATTAGCCATGTGTCCATATCCATTGCAAGTAAAATAGTAACCATTGAAAGAGTTACCATTTTCTCTAGAGTTATTCATTATCATACTTCTGCATTCATTTGATCTATGACCATACCTCTTACACTTGAAGCATTCACCGGAGAAGGATGGACCATTTTGATTTACTCTGCTTCTACACTGAGTAGCTCTATGACCAAATTTATTGCAATTAAAAAAATTTCCATTAAATGATGGATATCTTTGAGCATTAGGTTGTTTTACCGGAGGTCTTCTAGGTATGTTTCTCCCATTCCTTGGTTGAAAATTTCTTTGTCTGAATCTGGAGCTTTCACCTTTCTCATATCGAAGACCATGCTTGTCATCAGTCTTTTTCTATCCTTCAAGCAGTGCTTCAAGTTTATCTGAGCTTATCTTGAACTCCTCCTTGTATTCATTTGCAACTTCTAGGTCATGTCTGAGAATGACAATTTGCCTTTCAAGTTATCTCTCATTGTCTCTACTTTCTTGTAGATTAGACTCTAGGAGGCCAACGATTCCGCCCAATCTGCAATATTCTTCAGTTCTTTCTTTTAGATTTTGATTCAGGTCTTCTTCAGTTTTCTTTCTATCTTCAATTTCTTTGGTTAGCCTCATCACCCCGGATTCCATCTCATGTTTTAGGACAACAACTTCTTTGGCTAACTTCTCACATTCCTTTGTCTTCTCTTTCAGAGCCTCATCCTTGTTGTTGTTCTCATAATGATTTCCCAGTTGAAGAGGTTGTTCCTTCCTCTTCTCATTAGATTTGCTCAATTTTTCTTTTAAAATCTCAATGAAGTCTTCAGCATTTTTGTGGTTTTCTTACAGCTCTTGGAATTCTTCTCTAGACTATTCAAGATCTTTTAGAGTGAGATTAAGTTGCCCTTGAAGGTTATATTCATCCATTTTACTACCTTCCCAGATCTTCCTTAAGTTGTTAAACTTTTTTAAAGGAACCAGACTTTGATACCAATTGTTAGAATTAGGCAGAACAACTGAGAGGGGGGGTAAATCAGTTGTTCAAAAACTTTATCATTTGCAACAATATCACTTAGAATTGATTAAAACATTTAAATCATGAGTCATCAACACATGAGAAAAAATAAATAAACACACATGACACAATAATTTTTGACATGGAAACCCGGTTAAGGGAAAAACCACAATGGGGGTTAACCCACAAAGATTATACTTTGTTAAAAGTATTACAATTGGGAATGCACATGCATTCGGGCTCACTGCCCAGAGCTCACTGCTCAAAAGAAGGCTCACTGCCTATAGAAAGAAGATTACAATGAATTTGAACTGATAATTAACATCAACCAATGCAAGGATTCAGTTCCGGTTAAGCACAGAATACTAACTTGATACACTTCATCTTTGTTCTTCCCTGTTTACTACTTTGCCATAATCTGGATCTTGGATCTCTTCCTTTTTGCACTCCTATCTGCCCTTTTCGCACTTACTCCATATTCACAACACACACACACAAATCACTTGAATCCATCAGCTATATATATCCACATCATAATAGTCAATCACTTTTCAGCTGGCTTCAAGAACACTTAGAACTTTGTTGAAGACTCTGCTATGTCGGCTAAATCCATGCACCAATGATGATGCATACCAAAAATAACACTTGAAGGTCACCATTCATGTCGGCCACTCACATTATATCCCATACACAACTCACCAAAACACTTCTATCAGATCTGACACAAGTCGGCCTGTTCTTTACTAAACTGTTCTATCATATTATGACCTGGTACTCAGATGCTCATAACTTTTACTCCCTTTGTCACTGGAGGATAAAATTCTGGATTTAGATTGCCCTGACAATCCTTATGACTCCTTTAGATCTGTAGGATACTCTGATTTTCCACGGGAGAGATCCGGATAAAGATACTGGACCCTGTCACATACTCTGTTTCTGGCTACCCGGACTTAGATAAATTCTTATTCTGACTTCCGGTATGAACAAATTAAGTTATGTGGATGAGTAGAATAGTCTTAGTTGCCATCAATGACAACACCTCTCATGCAAAGTAGTGTCTCTTGCCAACATAGAACACATGTTTGAGTTCTTTCTGAAGATGGAGAAGGTATAATTTAGCTATATGAGTGTCTGTAAAGACTCTACATGCTTCAAAGTGTCTCAGGTTTAAACCACATGCAATTCTCTCTTATTTCATGTACTGTATAAGGTACTTAAGTTAGTTAATAAAGAGTTGTACATGACTATCCTTTGGATTATAGTATACCTGAGTTAAGTCTCTGATTTTCTCCATAAGTGATAGATGAGGTTGTACGGATCTGGGAATGTGTTCATAATAGTGCATAAGTTCATTTCTAAGAGTTTCAGATGTTTTGGTGTACTGCAATGTAAAATCCTAAGTCTTGGAATATCACACCCTGTCTAGAATGCTTTGTTTTTATCAATTCAACATGTTTCTTGTTTTGCAGATGCATATATTGATTAGATACTTTAAGAGAATGGTGTATGGATAGTTTTGAGGAGATACATGCTCGAAATCTTGGTCCACATAATGTGTTTGGATTCTCCCTGGTGATGTGAAGATGGTAAGTTAGCAGTGGTACTATTATTTGGGCCAACAGTCTAGTTTCCTTCATATGCGGTGGATCGTGATTGGTTGTTGTGGCATTGGAGGATGTGTAGTGATGTTTCTTGGATCTTGTTGTGAAGTGCTGTAATCTGCAACTCATTTTCTCTTCAATATGCGGTGGATCGTGATTGGTTGTTGTGGCATTGGAGGATGTGTAGTGATGTTTCTTAGATCTTGTTATTATTTGGGCTGACAATCTAGTTTCCTTCATATGCGGTGGATCGTGATTAGTTGTTGTGGCATTGGAGGATGTGTAGTGATGTTTCTTGGATCTTGTTATGAAGTGTTGTAATCTGCAACTCATTTTCTCTATGCCGAACTATACTGTATTACACGTTTCATCTAAAGGTCTTTTGGTGCCGACCTAATCAATGTTTTGAGATGTTGCGGAGGATATATATAGAAGAAAAAATTCATTTATGGAGTGCAGATGTGAGTGTGTGAATGTCATAGATTAGAATAAGAAGTATGAAGTGTGGAGAGTTGGTATGATGGAGTGAATGCATAGAAAAGAGGATTGCAACATCAGCATAAGTCAGATGCTTATTTCATAGCAGTTCATAGTTATGTTATCATTGTAATCTTTTGTAGCAGTGAGCTTTCTTTAGGGAGTAGCAGCTTCCTTGGGTTGTAGCCCTAAAACAAATTCAGCATGGAGTTGAAGCTTCCTTGGGTTGTAGCCCTAAAACAATGTTGTAAACTTTTATAGCAGTGAGCATTATATTGTGAGCTAACACTCACCGTGGTTTTTCCCATTTTGGGTTTTCCACGTAACAAATCCTGGAGTCAATGTGTTGATTAATGTGGTGCATGCTCTACTTTATGTTCTCTAAGTAATTTGATTTTTTCTACAAATAAAGTAGTTAAGTTTTTGTATATGTTGATTCACCCCCCTCTCAACATCTGAGTGTGTTCAACACATGTATCACATCATTCAAACATATCTCTGATGGTCAATAAAATATTATCACTTGGAAATAATAAGACCCTCTAAAGCCTACAATGCAACCATACTTAGTGATCCATTTGAAAATGAAATGTCCCTGTATTTCTTAAGTAAGAATTTACACCATTCCTTGAACAAAAAGCAAACTTAGAAGAAAAACTCAATACAACAAGTGTGTATGATAGACTCTATAATTCTTGATTATTTCATTTAAAGAGAATTACATTTAAAAATGTGGAGACAATGACATAGCAATATGTATTCATATCTACATAAATCATGATACTCTAATGCTTTCACAAAATGACTTACAAAACAATGGTCTAATATCCTACAACGAACTTAACCTATTTTTCTTTATAGAATCCCCCTTTTTTGAAATTTTCCAGAACCCTTAAACTAACAAGCACCACCCTTTTATAATGCAAGGAGAGATCTTACATTATATCAATATTCCCTCCCAAAAACATTCAGTTATTTGAGAGAACATGAATAGTATTCAAAACTCCTTTAGACAATTCAAGGTAACTACCCTTTTGTTTAAAAATAGACTCCCTAATAATGGGTCGTTGGGCTATCCCCATGACTCCCCATATTTCAATTTTAGGCCATCATGTGTCAGAGCCCCTAGAATCATTGAGGCAATCATCAAACATTAAAATAAGAAGCAATCACAATCACTCCTTTGAGGAAGCTATTGCAGATGTCACCATCATTCAAGTGTGCAGCTTCCTATTTTTGCTAATTAACTCCCAATTCTTTATCACTAACTAGACCATCTGAATGTGATATTCTTCCACTATTACAATTGTCCCTGTGATGAGTGCCATTTAGCCTAGAAAAGGGGAGAAGGCATAATGTTGCCTCTCTGCGTAAGAATCTGACTCTAAAACTTGATCAGGGTTTTTGGAACATCAACAAAACCTCTTGTTCCAACAAAATGACTCTATGTGATTGGAGTCTCTAAGAAGGCTCTAACAACCATCTCTCACTAGAATGACACTACTAGCTAGTGTGCATGAGGGAGAAGCAAGGCTGTTGTTGCCAAAGACCTCAATTTTTACCAGATCCTCCCATGTCCTAGTCAACATTTTACCCCTTGCTTAATTCAGAATGGACAAATTTACAACCAAGAAAACAAGAGCATGCCTCTTTGGGAAATGGAAGACATAGGAAACAAATAAAAAGGGGGTACAATCTAGACTATAGCCATGGTAGAAGCTGATGTAAACGAATCACAAGAAAACTTCTATTTATAGCCAAAATAGAAGGAGGCTCTTTACCCGAGCACTTTCTACTTCCCAACAACTCCCATAAATTCATTTTAGGTACCTACAAGCTTCAAACACTTCACCCTTATCTGAAAAATATTTGAAGGTTACAACACAAACACCAAAGTAGGAAATGGAGGCGCAAGCTACTCATAGCTTGCCAAAATTTGCATACGAAATCATCCTACATAGACAACGAATATCTAATCTAGTTACCAAAATTTGACTGAAGATCAAGACCTACTAGTGAGATGTACCTAGTTTCAAATCACAATCCTTTATACTTGAATGATACCCTCCTAATTCCCAAACTCTAGCCAATACTAGGGCATAGCTGATAATTTCAAAAACCAAGCGAAACTTGTCATGCAATAGTCGCTACGGCATTACTACCTGCGTACTCAACTAGACTGCCTGTAACAAAAAATTTCAAATTTAAATATAGACCACTAATATAAGGTAAATCATCGCATGATCAATGGTTTAGAATGACTCAAAAAGCTTTGAAAATCCACTACAAACGTTGAAAAGTCATCGACCAATTAGAAAGTGCCAATAGAGAAAACCTTCCTAGTCAAAACGTCACAACTTTGCCATGTGTCGCCATCTAGGTCTCCCATGCTCCCCATCAGGTATCAAAACTCTAGAAGTGTGAGCCTATTCTTTCCAACCACATGGAACACACTACCACTTAAACTCTATATGTACTCGGTTGACCCGGATAACTCAGCAGTAAACCGCAACAACATAGTGCCGACTCAACCCTTATAGCTCATCCTCCATAGTAGCGCACAACCAATCACTATTTGTAAAGCTAGACTTCTGGTATCTCTAAATTCAATGAGATTATAGACCCACAAAATAGGTGGCACCATTCCATAGTAGCGCGACCTCGACAAGGTATATTCCTTAGAAGCCTGCAGACTCACGATAAGCCATCATGTGTCAAATCCATACTTAACCTTAGCAAAAAAGACTTAAATACTTTAATATTTCCATTTCTCATGAGTTGTCAAAAGGTAACCTAGGACAGAGGGTCCGGTGAAACATGACATATGAAGGGTCAATTCATAACTTAAATGACCAACAACCATGGCTAGCAGGTCAACAATGAAACATAAAGCCTCAAAGTGAATCAAGGGAAGGGTTTAGGGTTTTAGGATGTAGTTTAGAATTTATGCCTTGAAGAAATAATTTAAAACCCTGGAAAATAGTAGGTTCTAACAGTGGCTTTGTCTGGGGACACACATTTTAGGGGAATGTGGCAAGAAAATAGAAAACCCTAAGATGCAGACCAAACCAAAAAATAAGATAGAAAAAAAACACTAGATTATGGGTTAACAACAACCATAATTGCACAACACAACACAGGTGAAAAGAAAACCCTAACTACTGAGCATGGAAAAGAGGAGCATAAGCTCAACAAAAAAATAATTCAAAAATTTGTCCATGCACAAACAATTCTTGAAATTCTCCAGACAAACTTTTTAGGAAGTAGGAATTCTCTCCATGAACATTTATTATGATATAAGGTCCTAACCACATGGAATCAAACTTACCATGTTTCCCTTTGTCTTGCGCTCTTACATTCCAGACCAGTACCATGTCATGACATTCAAACTTCCTATCCTTAGCCCTTTTGTCAAATAGATATTTCACCTGCTATTGTTTCTTGACATTCACCAGTTGTGCTTTTCTCCTTGTTTCATCCATTTCTATCAATTGGTTTATCTGGCTTGTCATGGCATCTTCTAGGTCTTTAGAATATTCTTGAATAAACTTGTATATAGGAAATAGATTATTGATAGACATATTTGCATTCATGCCATAGACAATTTTATAAGATGATTTCCCTGTAGACTTCTTTATAGTCATTCTATCTTCTGACAAGGCCAATCTCAATTTTGAATCCCAAGCCTTTTAATTTTTTCCCAACATCCTCTTGATAATCTTCATTAAGCTCTTATTGCTTGATTCTGCCTAGCCACTCCCTTGTGGGTGATATGGTGAAGAACAAGACAAATTTATTCCATATCTAGTGCAAAGGTCAATCAACTCAACTAATCTAAAACACGTGGCATTATCTGTGATTAACTTTTTTCACACCCCAAACCTTGAGATGACATGATCCATCAGGAAATCCACAACTTTACTAGTGGCTCTTCTATTTGGGATGGCTTCTATCCATTTGGTGAAGTAGTCAGTTGCTACTAAAATCCATTTGAAACCCCCACTGGACTTTTCAAAGATCTCACCAATGAAATATATCCCCCATTGTTGAAATGGGGCTTCTACAACCTAAGGCCTTAATGGTAAATCTCCAGACCATTTTAATTTACTAGAAAACTTTTGGCATGCTTCACATTTCCTTACTAAATTGTAACTGTTAGAAAACAAGGTAGGCCACTAGTATCCTGCTCTGAGAATCTTATGAGCGGTAGTTTTGCCATAAAATAGCCTCCACAATTTCCACTATGCATATATTTCAAGACCTGGCCTGCTACAGACTCATCCAAACACTTTAGCAAAATACCATCCCCATTTTTCTAGCACAAATCATGTTCTAAGATAACAAACTTTAATTCTTGCAACTTCAATGTCCTTTTTTTATTATCACATAGATTCTCTGGACATTTTAAATGATTCAAGTAAAATATGATATCCTTGTACCAACCTGATTCTTCCAAGTTGCATTTTTCTGCCAAGTGAACATCAGTCACACAATTTACCTAAGCAACTTCCAAGTTTGATTCAGCCATAAGTCTAGCTAATCCTTGACCCCTGACCAATTTGGTGATTTGAATTTCTATATTGAATTCTTGGACTTTATTAATCCATCTGCATCTCCTTCCAGTAACCTCCTGCTACACAAGAATATCTTTTACTGCAACATGTGGAACATAAGCTATAATTTTAGCTCCCACTAGATAAGGCTTAAAAAAATTTATAACCTTGACTAATGCATACATGTTTCTCCATGTGGTCATACTTCAATTCAACAGCGTGGAGTGATTTTCAAAAAAATGAGATAGGCTGTTCAAAACCATCACTATTCTTTGTAACAATACTATTGCTACAATGTGAAAGGAAGCAAAAGAAAATAACTGGAATGGTTTAGTCAAATTAGGAGAAGCCAACACAGGGGCTTCTTTAATTAATTCTTTGATATCTCATAAATATGTGACTACCTCACATTCCCAAGTCAAACTCTGCCCCTTTTTTAGCATCTTGGAGATGGATTTAGTCTTTTCTACAAAATTTGGGACAAATCTTTAGATGAATTTTATTTGTCCAAAGAATGATTGAATTCCCTTGGTTGTTTTAGGATGAGGAATCCTTTCAATGGTTGTTACCCTCTCAGGGTCAATTATGATTTCATCCTTAGAGACTATGTGACCCAATAATTTTCCCTCAATTACCCCAAATATGCATTTCTTGGGATTCAAAGATATACCATACTCCATACTTCTCATAAAAATATGCTCCAAGTGGTTACAATGATCCTCTTCCCTTTTAGATAAAGTAGTTAGGTTGTCCTGGTATACTACCAGGATGACATTTATCAGATCAAACAAAGGCTACATCCATTTCCCTTTGAAAAGTGGCTCCAACATTAGTAAGCCCAAAAGGCATTCTGACATAGACATAAGTACCCCATGGAGTTGTGAAGGTTGTTTTATATTGTTCTAACTCCTTTACTTTGACCTAATTATATCCAGAAAATCCATCCATCATGGATAGGAGTTCACTGCCAGCCACCCTGTGTAACATGGCTTCCATATTAGGCAAAGGGTAGTTATCCTTCAATGATGATATGTTCAAGTTTCTAAAGTCCACACAAAGCCTAATATCCCCATTATTTTTCCTAACAAGGACCATATTTGATACCCAAGTTGAATGTCTGGTTTTACTAATACCCCCCTCACTTAGCTTCGCTAATTCTTGTTGCATCTTGGGTGCTAGGGTGGGATTTATGGGCCTCTATTTTTGTCTAAAAGGATTTGCATCAGGCTCTAATGGAATTTCATGCTGAAAAAGATCCTCTCTATATGCTTTGAGGTCATCATAAGACAATGCAAAAACCCTCTTATGCTTCTTAAGCAAAGAAATAAGCATTGATCTAATCTTAGGATTCAGTGTCTTACCTATGTAGACATTTCTTGGTTGAGCTTCAATTCCCAAATTTATTTCCTCTAGATCATCTTTGTGCATAGATGTAGGCTTAGTGGTTTGATTATTAGCTCCATCAAATACCTGCTCTAAATCTAACAATCCTCTTGGAATTTTGTTTGTCCTTAGCTGGATGACCTCATTGCCAAAAATAGTATCCTTCCCATCAATCCTTTCAACAAAACTCTAAAAGTCAATTTCCTGCCATTGGTATTCATCCATAGAGTTCATAAATTTATACAAATCCTGATCATCATTGAAAACTTGCCAGTGATAGATGTTGTTAGGGATATAGGTTCTAGTTAATACCTCGACCTTTGAGATTCCTACTAATGTTAAGTCCTCTAACTTGATAGTTATATTGGCTAGAAAATCAACCATCACATTTCCATTTCTTTCTATCCAGTCAATTGAAAAGGCATAAAATGCCTCAATTGTATCCTAGATAACATTTATGTACTATTTTAGCCTCAAATTTTTAGAAGCATACCTGGTTCTGATCTGGGAGACCACAAGTTCAGAATCTCCCAGGACCTTCAATTTCTTAATCCCATATTTGATGGCTAGTTTCAATCCTAAGAGAAGTGCCTCATATTCAACAACATTATTGGTGCATTCAAAATTGAGTTTGAATGATGATCTGTATGTTTTCTCAGAGGGAGAAATGAGTACAACACCAACCCCAGAGCCTTATTTAGAATAGGCTCCATCAAATTGCATTGACCAAATCCATCACTTTCAAAAGCATTTCTGATTTCTTCAATCACAATCTTATGTTTTGTCTGATCAACCTCATTTGCTTTCACTATGAAATTATCCATATCAATGTCTAAGAAACATACCTGATCATTATGATCCTCAAAACCATCCAGAGTCGAGAGGGCTCTTTGTTCCCTATCAAGTCTAACTTCTTTTCCATCCATGAGAATCATAGAATAAGATGAATCCATCTAAATACTTCCTCCAATAGTAGAAGCCCACTTTTTGGCTAGCAACATTCCATACCTGTGGGGAATATCCACCACAATAATGTTCATTTTATATTCTCTCTAAGGGTAAGTTGCCAATTTGAAGCCAATATTTTTTATTACCCCAATGATAGGGACTTCCCTTGAATCCATGACGAAACATTTTCCATATGCCTTTGTAACTTTCAGACCTAACTCCTTCATAATATCCAAAGGCATAATGTTGGTTGAAGCCCTAGAGTCAATCATACAATTCCAAGAGTCTATCCTTTATAAGCAGATTGACATAAAACAGATCAACTAGAGAAGGACATTTTTGCATAGTAGTTCCCAAATATACTTTTGGTGTTTTGGGGCTCCCCTTCTTATCCTTCTCAACTACAATACCTTCTTTTCTTGATCTTGCATTATCTTCAGTCTGAGCTTTTGATTGGCTTGGTATTGTATTATCAATAATGGCTAATGCCCTTTCCTTGTGTTCTGGTATTCTCATCATTTCCAATAAAGGAACAGTCACCCTAATTTGACTTAAGATATGGGCCATATCAAGAAGGATATATCTTGGCAAAGGGTTGCTATGGATAGCACCATCGGGTGTGACAGGGACATGAGGAACACTTTTTATTTCCTTCCTTGGGTGGACCCCTTCATTTATTTTCTTATTAGTATTATTCCCTTTGGTTTCTTTTGCCTTCTGATGTGGATTATTTTTTACTAACACTTATTTAGAAACATTCACACCCTTTTGAGGATTAAGGACACTCTAATTTTTTTTAATGAAGATACTGCCTCCATTACCTATAGTACTACTCTCTCCTTGAGTCTCCTTACTTCTCAAATTGTAATCACTCTTAACTTGGGCAATCTTAGCAGTAGCCAAGGATTTGATTTCTTTGTTAGTAGGTTTTATTAGCCAAACCCTAGGGTTTCTTGAATCTAGATGAAAAACATGATGATCATCCTCATCATCATCAGTGAAAAGTTGTTGCTTAAGAAAATTTTCAAGTTGCCTCTTCTTCTCAAGATCATCCCCCAGAACATCCTCTTCATCAGATGTATCATCATCTTCACATATAAAATTATGGGATAAAATCATATTTATACTTTGGTCCTCTTGGTCGTCTACATCACTACATTCATCACAGGGACCTTCTGAGTCCGCAATAGACCTAGCAATAGCACATAAGGAAGGAGAATGGGGGGCTTGGCAAATTAGGCACCATAGGTTATCCTTGATAGTACATAGCCCTTTTCTTAGAGGATCAGGGGTGTCTCTACTAGGATTTCCTCTATTATTTGGAGGGACTGGTCTCCCATTTTTCCAATTTGTGTTATGAGGCTGATCTGAGAGTCTAGGCATTCTTTCATGTCTTGCAAAGGGAGGCTTATCATTAGAGGACCCCTTATCATTCCTTGCCATGGAAACTTTCATTTCTTTGATAGCCTTCCATAGTTTCTCACACTCATCAGTAATAGGAGCCCTATTACCCTATCCTCTGTCTTGAGGGATAATTTTCTGATCACTCCTTTTATAAAACTTCCCTAAAGTTTTCTATTGTTCTAAATATTTGAGGCAACCTTGTATGCATCTCTAAGTGTCTGAGGATTCTTATCCCTCAACAAAAATCCCATCTTGCTGTCATAAGGATTTATGTATAAAACTAGACACATAGACTCATTCGGTCTTAGATGAGGAGGTATCTTTGCCAATACCTTAACAAAACTGGTATTGAACTCTGATATTGATTCATTCACTCCTTTAATGATACTTGTGAACTCATTTATTGTAAACCTCGCATCAGAGTAATCTCCATAATGTTCTCTAAACATGTTTTGGAAATCCCTCCATGAATTTATGCTATTTTCTGGTAAACTCTTGAACCATTCTCTAGCAGTCTTATCTAGGGATTGCACAAATAGCTTCATTAGTACATCCTCATCTTCTACCTCAAAGTCATGTATCAAATTATCAAAATATATTAAAATGTTCTTCACCTGAAGGGTAAGTACAAGAAGTTGGGTCCACTAATGGAAGCCTCAAGGTAAAATATTTTCAAAAGTGATGGATTTTGGCAATATGGCTAACAATTTTTTTTAGACTTTTTAGATGAAATTAAAACCCATTTCAGCTGACAATGTCTAGTTTTAAAATATATAATTTTTTTAGTGTTGAACACATTTTTGTATTCATTATTTATTTCTTAAACAAAAATATTCAAATTTTGTGAAGAAATGGACTTTGGCAATATGGTTGATGACATTTTTTTAAGAATTTTTAGATGAAATTAAAACCCATTATAGATGAGATTGTGCAGATTCCAAATATATAATTTTTTACAACTAGATTTTTTTTCTATTTTTCAAATAATTTTTGATGAATCTGGTCAATAAACTTGAAATATCAGGTTTTCTTATTATTTTAATAACTTTTTATAAAAATATTTTTTTGAAAAACAAATTATATGTGCACAATCTTCAGAAATTTTTTTTTAATTTGAAAAAAAATAAAAAAATGATAAGTTTAGGTCAGCTTATGCGTGACGTACACAAGGGATTTTCAAAACAACAATTACGACCAATAAAAAATAATAAAAAAATTCAAAAAAATTACAAAAAAGATCATGCAAAATCTTCAGTGTGTTACAAATCTTTTCCCAAAAGGATTCAAAAAAATACAATTATTTAGGTCAAAATATGGTTGACGTACACATGCATGGTATGGTAAAAAAAAGTGACTTTTAAACAGTGGTTTTTAGACATGCCTATTGAAAAATAATTTGTTTCATCTGGGGATTAAAATAAAAACATTTTTGGAAACTAGACTTTGAGTACTACATTTCATATTACTGACTTTTTTTAATATTCAATATTTAAGTGCTTCAAAATTTTAGGTCAAATGTGACAAATTTTGAAAATTAGGGAAAATACCTCCACTTTTTGGCCAAAAAGTGGACTCAACTTCTTGCACAAACCCTAAAACAACATTATTTCCTAGGAACTTCACTAGCTTGGTTATGATTTTGTTTGGAATAGGATTTGGAAAACAAGGGATCCCAACAAAATTTAATTGTTTGTATCTGGCTAGGTTAAAGGGTGGCCTAGAAAAGTTTGGTTGGTTATTACATGGATTGTTTTGATCACCTTGATTTAACCCCTTGATTTACTCTATGGTTATTTTGAAATCCAACATTTACATTTTCATTTACCGTAGGGATATTCATATGGCCTATGTTATTAGCCATATCAATCCTTCTTCTTAACTCACTAACTTCCTTTTCTACTTCTAATATGTCCACTTCTGCCCTAAGGAAATCAATTTCTCTAATAGCACCTTGACTCCCTAGGGTATTAGGTCTTCTTGGTATTTCTTCCCCCCTCCCCTTTTATTTCTATTTTCAACAGTGATCCTAGGGTCTTCACCATCTTGATCCTGATAACAACCATCAAATGAATCCTCAGGGCTAGTTACATCATAAGGTCGCACTACTGGTGTTTTAGATGACCCTAAATTAACTACTGCATTTGTGATAGAGGGGGAACTTCTAGGTCTTAAAGCATCATAATATCTTTGCAGGGTAACGTATCTTTGTGCTTCTCTCTCTAATATTTCTTGCTTTAAGAGAAGCCATCTGTCTTCTTTTTTTGTCATGTTAAGTTTATTTGTTGAGGCATCACTTTCATACCCTACTAATCTTTCTTTAACTATAGGATTTTCAACTTCAACATGAGGATTAGATGACTCACCTTTATCTTTGACTTTCTAGGTGGTTTGTTCTTTGTCCTTAGCTTCTGTCATCAGCTTCTTGTTTAGGTTGTTGTGCAGTTGATGCAGAGGCATCCACACTATAACCTTCGCATATAGCATGGATGTCTGCAGCCCATCCTCATCGTCATCATCATCACCATCATCATCATATTTCGCTTTACTCTGTCAGCATCATCACCATGTTTCCTAAAAACCAACAGCATCATCATATTTCGGATGAGCAGAATTATCCTCCTGCCGACTACTGTTCACCTCCTCCGCCTTTCGCCTATCATCATCATGATACTCAACGGGCGCAAACATCCTCCTGTTGCACTGTTCATCGGGCGCCAAACACTAGCGGCATCATCATGATATGCGACACCACCTTCATCAGCAGGATATCAAATATCCGGTTGCGCCAAATATCCTGATGATGACCACTTCAGCACCTTCCCTTCGATGCTCCGCTAGCCGATGACACAAGCAACAGCATCATGATATGGTTTATCCGGTTCTCTCGAAACCTCCTGATGATGTTAACACAACCTTCTGCCACAGACTTCCGCCGATACCTAAGCACTTAACGACAGCAGGATAAACTCGCGTAGGGGGATATCTCAATATCCTGATGACGATGACGTCATATCCTGATGACGATGACGTCACCCAATATCCTGATGACCTCTTCAACACTTAGTCAAAAAAAATGAACTTTCACTCCCACATCTGCTCGCGATACGCGGATGATTGGCACTCCCGAGAGATGATCCTGATGCCGATACGCTCCTCCTCGGCTCCTCCAGATGATGATCACCCCGACGCACTTGCACTTCATGCAATCGAAAGCATCATGCTCTCCTCCACTTATCCGGATGACGATATCCGAACTGACTGCAGGATATTTGCAGAAATATCCTGATGATGCCGTTTTAACAAACTTCTTCACTTAGCGAAATTTCACTTCGCCGATCCTCCAGGGATGACCCGATCCACTCTCAGGGTGATCTTCCACACTTTGTCAGCTCAACCTAGCACATGCCCATGCTAGGGTCTTCAACATCTTTCAACCGCGATCCAGCACACCTGCATGCAAACAAACAAACTACAACCTAACCTACTGTACATTGCCATTCCACCGATCAGATGAATCAACCGGTGGAATGGATCAGTGAATCCATACAGCCACCAAACCAGCAAATCGATCAAGAAATGGAATTCAACAGAGGATGAACAATAACAGGATCTCTTTATTCGATTTCAAAAGATGTAAATACAATGATCAGTTTCTCTCGCTCTGCCTCACTCTCGCAAAGTCTGGTTGATGATATGCAATACCATCCGATCCTCATGCTTAAATAGATTTCCCTACGAGTACTACTGACCCGACTCCAAGCGGTTGGGAACTCTCCAGGCGGCTGGGAGATCCAACCGGACCCTACCGCATGACAGCTGTTATAACCAACTAACTAAAAATAGCAAAAGCATGGTCAGCATGATCATGATCAGCGTGACCTTATTACATGCATTTGGTCTTACCAGACCTTCTTGGAAACATAAACAAGACCTAAAACAACTAACTGCCTTATCAAGACCAGCTGTCAGGTAGGTGCTCCTGCACCATACTCCCCAACAGAAAAGAACTCATGTCCCATGAGTTTAGTATGTGGAAGTCCTCCACCTTTACACTTTGCCTTTGCAATATGCTGATCTGCTCCAGCTTTGTCCTCTGCTGGCTCTTGGCTGCTCCAAGACTTCTGAACTGTAACTTGCTTGCTGGCAAGTAAATCATCATGCCTGTCAATGTAGGCTTTTCTCAGGTTGTCTCTGTGTTTGTCAGATTGTCTGACCAGAACCTCTGTCTGAACTACCTCTTGAACTGCTAAAATGTTCAACTCTATCTTCCTGTCAATCTTTATAGGACAAGCAATAGTCCCAACTATGACAACATCCTTGTCATTCCTTTCAACTGGTTGCTGTGTGCAAACCTGTTTCTGCACCTGCTGCTGACCTCTGTCAGTCAAAACTGAAACTTTCTTCATCTTGTTGTTTGTAACAACTCCTTTTCCTGCAGTGTCCTCAACTGCCGCTATGCCTGTTCCTCTAGGCATCTGCACAAATTCCTTCTTTCCCATTAAAATGATTTGGGCTGCCTTCTGTACTGCAGCATTTGCCTGCAATGGCATCAACTTAATAATCTTCCCATCCTTCTTGATGGTGTAGGTATTAGCATACCCATCATACAGTACCCTTCTGTCAAATTGCCATGGTCTACCCAACAGTAGGTGACAACATTCCATAGGCAAAATATCACACAAAAGTCTATCATGATATGCTCCAATCTGGAAATCCACATATGCCTGTTCAGAGACAAAAAGTGATTGACTATCACTCACCCAAGATGCCTTGTAAGGGTGTGGATGTGGAATCCTTTCCAAATTCAGTTTATCCACCATTTCCTGGGATACCATGTTGTCTGTTGAACCAGTGTCAATGACAACCTTGCATACTTTACCTTTGCTCTTGCATGTGGTCTTGAAAAGAGCTCTTCTTTGCATCATATCCTTTGATGCCTGTAAACTAATTCTCCTTAACATCAATGATTCTCCACTCTCTGGATATCCATAATTATCAGGATCTCTGTTTGAACTCTGCGCACTTTCTTCTACTTTCTCTTCTTGTACCAGTTGTACTCTCTTGTCATTAGTTCTATCATTTCTAGATGATGAACCTTTGTTTTCTGGACATTTGAAAGATGGATGACCAAACTCACCACAGGTGTAACATTTTCCTGAAAATGTAGTAGAACCTCTACCACCTCCAAATCTTCCTCTATTACCTTTCCATCCACCCCTGAAATCAGACTGTCCCTGTCCTTTACCAGTGTCTTCGTGACCCTCATTGGTTTGCTTTTGTGTAGGGGCTGCTCCTCTTCCCCTATGGTTTCCTCTTCCTCTCATGGACTTATCATGTCCTCTATTCATCTTTTCTTCAATCCTGATTGCCATTTGGTAACAATCCTCTACATTCTTAGGGTTAGCTAACACTAACTCATCCTGTATGTTAAATCTCAAACCAGCCAAGTACCTAGCCACCTTTTCTACCTCATTCTCATGATGACCAGATCTCATACTCAACTTATAAAACTCCTCAGTATATGCCTTCACATCCCTTTCCTTCTGCTTTAAAAATTGCAGTTTCTTAAACATCTGGATTTCATAATCCCTTGGCAAGAATTTACCTTTTATCCTTGCTACCATCTTATCCCATGAAGTGATCTTTGACTTCCCTTGTTTCCTTCTCTCAGATTGTACATAATCCCACCATACCAAAGCATGACCTCCTAACTTGGTCTTTGCAATCTTTACCTTCTGATCCTCAGCAACATCTTCACATTCAAAGTGATTATCAAGTGCAGCAATCCAATCCAACAACTCATCTTCATTCAAGCTTCCAGTATACTTGGAAACATCAACCTTTACCTTAGGTTTATCATTCTGCACTGCCTTTAACAGTTTTGCCAATCTCTGGTCTTCAGCATCCAGATCTTCAGCTACCTCTTCATACTCTTCTACAGTATCTTCATCTTCTTCAGACTCACTGTCTTCCACTTCCCTCTTTTTGTTCTTTTCCAGGGCTGTCAGCCTGGCTTGAAGTGCTTCAGTAAGCTCCTTCATCTTCCTCATCTCTCTAGCATGTTTCTCCTTCATTTCCTGCAATTCCCTTGCAGTACCACTACCTTTCAGAGGCATTTTGTCAACCTCTTAATCAACACACAACACACAATTCAACTCTACCTCTGCCCTTTCGGTGACAGAATCAACACACAACAGCCTAGATGTTTTGCTGAGCTCTGATACCACTATGATGCAGAGGCATCCACACTATAACCTTCACATATAGCATGGATGTCTGCAGCCCATCCTCATCGTCATCATCATCACCATCATCATCATATTTCGCTTTACTCTGTCAGCATCATCACCATGTTTCCTAAAAACCAACAGCATCATCATATTTCGGATGAGCAGAATTATCCTCCTGCCGACTACTGTTCACCTCCTCCGCCTTTCGCCTATCATCATCATGATACTCAACGGGCGCAAACATCCTCCTGTTGCACTGTTCATCGGGCGCCAAACACTAGCGGCATCATCATGATATGTGACACCACCTTCGTCAGCAGGATATCAAATATCCGGTTGCGCCAAATATCCTGATGACGACCACTTCAGCACCTTCCCTTCGATGCTCCGCTAGCCGATGACACAAGCAACAGCATCATGATATGGTTTATCCGGTTCTCTCGAAACCTCCTGATGATGTTAACACAACCTTCTGCCACGGACTTCCGCCGATACCTAAGCACTTAACAACAGCAGGATAAACTCGCGTAGGGGGATATCTCAATATCCTGATGACGATGATGTCATATCCTGATGACGATGATGTCACCCAATATCCTGATGACCTCTTCAACACTTAGTCAAAAAAAATGAACTTTCACTCCCGCATCTGCTCGCGATACGCAGATGATTGGCACTCCCGAGAGATGATCCTGATGCTGATACGCTCCTCCTCGGCTCCTCCAGATGATGATCACCCCGACGCACTTGCACTTCATGCAATCGAAAGCATCATGCTCTCCTCCACTTATCCGGATGACGATATCCGAACTGACTGCAGGATATTTGCAGAAATATCCTGATGATGCCGTTTTAACAAACTTCTTCACTTAGCAAAATTTCACTTCGCCGATCCTCCAGGGATGACCCGATCCACTCTCAGGGTGATCTTCCACACTTTGTCAGCTCGACCTAGCACATGCCCATGCTAGGGTCTTCAACATCTTTCAACCGCGATCCAGCACACCTGCATGCAAACAAACAAACTACAACCTAACCTACTGTACATCGCCATTCCACCGATCAGATGAATCAACCGGTGGAATGGATCAGTGAATCCATACAGCCACCAAACCAGCAAATCGATCAAGAAATGGAATTCAACAGAGGATGAACAATAACAGGATCTCTTTATTCGATTTCAAAAGATGTAAATACAATGATCAGTTTCTCTCGCTCTGCCTCACTCTCGCAAAGTCTGGTTGATGATATGCAATACCATCCGATCCTCATGCTTAAATAGATTTCCCTACGAGTACTACTGACCCGACTCCAAGTGGCTGGGAACTCTCCAGGCGGCTGGGAGATCCAACCGGACCCTACCGCATGACAGCTGTTATAACCAACTAACTAAAAATAGCAAAAGCATGGTCAGCATGATCATGATCAGCGTGACCTTATTACATGCATTTGGTCTTACCAGACCTTCTTGGAAACATAAACAAGACCTAAAACAACTAACTGCCTTATCAAGACCAGCTGTCAGGTAGGTGCTCCTGCACCAGCAGTGATCTTCTCCCATCCATTGTTGAGTAGTAAAAAGGTAATCAGGTTCTTTCTAAAATGTAGATTCGCCACCCTCCTTGCGGATTGGACAAGAGATCACACTTATTCCCACACCTCAAAATAGAACACCAAAACAAACAGTATGATAAAAACAAATGATTGGACAACTGCCAAAAGGATAGTAAAAATCTAAAATGACCCTATCCAATGGATGACCTCTAAAGTCCCTAGTAGAGTCGCCAATCTGTTGGTTCTCCAAACTGTACCCACTAATTCCTAAAAGTTGGGAAACCTTTATGATCAAAATTAGTGAAGCTTGGCCAATGAATGGGAGATTTTTTTTTTCACCTTTCTCCCTTGCTCTTCAGGCTCTGCAATGCCTAGGTGGGTCTCCCTTTTATGGCACTAAACATAGTTTATCAACAGAGTTAAAATGTATTGCCTAGCAGATCGTGGGCTTCATATAGGGTAACAAAGATTTGTATAACTAATCACAAGGATGTCCTATTCTTTGTAATTTTTTCATAGCTCTGATATGAATCTTGATAAATACTTGTACATAAATTACTGATGGTTTGAAATTTATCTTTTAATATTAAGATCCTAGAAATGGAGATTTGTAAAAGACAACCCTGTGCCTAACATGTGATACAAAGTCACAATGTTATGCATGTATCACAACATTCAAACATATCTCTGATGGTCAATAAAATATTATTGTCTGGCAATAATAAGACCCTCTAAATCCTACAATGCAACCATACTTAGTGATCCATTTGAAAATGAAATGTCCCTATATTTCTGAAGGATTTACACCATTCCTTGAACATAAATCAAACTTAGAAGAAAAACTCAATACAACAAGTGTGTATGATAGAATCTATAATCCTTGATTATTTCATTTAAAGAGCATTACATTTCAAAATGTGGAGACAGTGACATAGCAGTATGTATTCATATCTACATAAATCATGATACTCTAACACTATCACAAAATGACTTACAAAACAATGGTCTGATATCCTACAACAAACTTAACCTGTTTTCCTTTACAGAACCCCCCTTTTTTAAAATTTTCCAAAACCCTTAAACCAACGAGCACCACCCTTTTATAATGTAAGGGGATCTCTCACAATACATCAAGATTCTCACCCAACAACATTCAGTTAGTTGAGATAACATGAGTAGGATTCAAAAATCCTTTGGACAATTCAAGGTAACTGCCCTTTTGTTTAAAAATAGACTCCATGATCATGGGTCATTGGGCTATCCCCATGACTCCCCATCTTTGAATTTTAGGTTGTCATGTGTCAGAGCCCCTAGAACTGTTGAGGTAACCATTGCCCATTAAATAAGAAGCAATCACAATCACTCCTCTAAGGAAGTTATTGAATATGTCACCATCATTCAAGCGCACAACTTCCTGTTTCTGCCAATTAACTCCCAATTTTCATCACCAACTGGACCATCCGAATGTGATATTCTTCCACTATTACAACTGTCCCTGTGATGACTACCATTTATCTTAGAAAAGGAGAGATGGCACAATGATGCCTCTGAGCATCTTTCTCTAAAAGGTGGTCGAGGTTGTTGGAACTTAACAAAACCTCCTGCTCCAACAAAACAACTCTATGTGATTGGAGTCTCTAAGAAGGCTCAACCCTCCCTCACCAGAATGGCACTATTAGCCAATAGGCATGATCTTTTTGTAATGTTGATGCCTTCAAATAATACTGTAATAATCAATTTTCTTTGTGAGGATGGATTTGGATAGTAGATCCAAGCAACTTGCTCACTGTGGTTTTTCCCTTCTTGGGTTTCCACATAAAATATGGTGTTATGTTCTCTTGTGTGGATGTGTGGATATGTTTATGTTTGCATAGTTCTTACTTAATTTGATTGATGCAGTAAAGATCATGTTGTTGCAGTAGAATTGAAGTAAAAATTGGTATATACTGATTCACCCCCTCTCTTAGTATATATGTGTGTTCTAACACCTATCCCTTTAGTCTAGCATCCTAAACAACATTTATAGAGTGGGACATGTTTTTCCTATGCGACATAGTCCTTAGAGGTCACATCTTGCACCCTTCCATCCACCATCAATGATCCCTTAATCCATCCATCTAATTCATTAACCCTATCATCCTAAATCAACTTATCTCCCATCCTTGTTTCTAGACTGGGTATTCCCTTGTCATGATGTTATCATATAGAGACAACAATCCCATCTAAAAGCAATCCAATGTAGTCATCCAAAGCCATCTAATGACAAAATTGCAATCCTAATCCCAGAGCAGACAATCCACAACAAATCCTAAAGTAGTTAATCCACTGCAAGAAATCCTAATCCGTTCTTGCGAAGAAGTCTAGCCAATCATCCTAAAGCATCTAATAGCTTTGTTCCCAATCCTACTGCAAATCTTAATTAACTTTATTTAATCAATCATCATCATCATCAAGATATATCATTCCCACATCAACAACACTATCCTTGTGTTGTTCTCAGGATATATTGTTCCCACATAAGTAATGTTATCATCATCATCAATCAAATCATCAATTTTTAGCTTGACTAGGGGAAACATCATGTTCGTCTTTGCATCATTATGTGCATGATTTGTTTCTTTTCTTGTGTGTGTTATCACTTTGTCTTGCATTTGCATCAATCCTTGCAACATACCTGCCACAATGACATCATGGGCTTTCATATCATGGTTTCCATTGGCATATGTTTTCTTATGACCTTCAATCCTTTATGCATGAAACACATTGTCACCATGGTCTTTATATCATAGTGCATAATGTCAATTGCTATATCAAACATCAAGTTGCTCACACAGATTAGCATAACTATCCTTTCCTCCCTCATTTGCATCCCATCCCCTATCATTATCTTTCCTTTCCATCCATTTCGAGAGCCTACCCATGTCCTTCAAACCTACCTATCCGCTCGAGGGGGCATCATCCCATCTTCCTTTTTATAAACCCCATCCTTTTCTATCCTCACTCATCCTCAACATCTATAGTTTATTCTTCTTTGAAATGACATTACTTCTTTTAATTGCAACATCATCTCAAAGAGGGGCAAAATGTAGACACCTAAAAATCACCTATCGTCCTAGCCACACCTACCACATTTTTATCCTAGTAATTATAAAATTAAAACAATTTATTTAATTAATTAGCCCACTTTTCCCAAGTCCTAATCCTATTTTTGTAAATCCTAAATAAATAAATTCTTATTTATTTATTTAATCCTCTTCCCACTTCACATGATTTAATAAATATTAATTTATTAAATATTTCTCTTTCCACTCAGCTACCTAAAAAGTGAATAAAAGAATTAGAAATTTATTTTATTCTCCACCACTCATTTTCTAATCATCTCCCACAAATTCAAAATAAAATTAAAAAATCTTTTTTATCCTCCACCATCCATCTTTCAACTACTCAACCAACTCATTCCTTATTGTTAATCTCTCAATCAATCCTGACCATTAATCATCCAATCCAAAAATTTATAAATGGACCCTTATGTGAGTCATTTTCATAATCAACCATCACTACAACGTCATGCTATTGGTTCGAACAACCACATCTTTCAATATTTGAGCAAAACTACCCTTGTGGTACAATAGGAGTTGATTTGAGTGATATTTCATAGTATTTCATTCGTTCTTTGTTGATTCATATGCTTTAACTGAGGTGATAGTTAGGTCTGAAATAAGGGTTTAATCTTTAAGGTTTTAATGTCTATTTTGGTTTCACATTTTTCTGTTCACAGGCTCTAATATAGAACTAGAGCTAATCTAATATTAAAATCCAAAAAGGTAAATTTGAAATCCAATTATTAAAAAATGAACCAAATTAAAACTTGACTATACTAAGATCAAACTAACTTAATTAGAATCAAGAAGCCAGATAAAAAAATAAGTTGTAAATCAAGGAACAAAACTAAGAAGACGCGTCATAATTACTAAAAGAGATGAGTATGAATATTTAGACAAAACACATAAAATAGTGGATATTATTAAGAAATTTGAAGCACAAAACTATTACAAAATTAATGGCCTCAATTTATATGAAATTGGGAAGTTCAACTCAACAAATTCTTACATCACCATATTTAGATCTAAGTACAACTAGAGAAGGTGGTAGAAGAATTTTAAACTTTTCTAAATTTTACTCAATCACCAAAGTATTATGATTTGCACTATGAATAGCATCCTAAAACTTCCTCCCACTAACTCGTCATTGGTAAGACCTCAATAGTAGCGTATAGAAATTCTTACAACCTTAAATATTTTGCAAGTTTTACTATTGTTACTCCTTAATGAGAAGGGTAGACCTTATCAACCCCCTTTAAAATAACTCTTCCCACTACTCTCTGGTCTCACTAGGCCTCATTAAGTATTCTTTAGCACTTAAGGTGGCGGCTTGTAGTGGACCCTTTTATCCATATAAATTAGACTTTTTCACTTGAATCGTACTAAAAACTCCTTCCTCACAAGAGCCATCTACATGAGTTTGTTTCCCACCAAAGAATGATTCTCATTTCTCTTCCAAAACAATGACATGTACTTGATTTTTCTTGTCTACTTATCAGTGCAATAACCTTGTTTTCACCTTATTTATATACTTGTATATTTTATAAGTAAACATTGTTTTGACAAGCCTAAGTGCTCGACATTCCTTTAACATAACACTATCATTATATTTTAGGCTTTAATATTATAATTAATAGTCATTAGTCATGATAGTTATATATATAGTTAGAGACTCTTTCTTTTGTGCTATTAGAAAGTTTTAAAGTAGTTATCTTATCTAGTTTTTGTTACAACTTTCCCCATGAGAATCTATATGAAAAAAGAGCAGCACTAGAATGGACCTTGGATCAGTTTTAGTATATACTTCATATGGTATTACACATGCAGGGTGAATTAGTCCTCTGTTTTAAGCGTTCTTACCCTCACCCTTAGTTTTAAAGCGACTCCCCATGGTGCCCTTTTAATCATAAGGCAATAACCTTAATAGGTCCAAGTGTTCTACAAAAACAGTGCAACATGTATTGATCTTAATGCATTGCAATAACGCAGATCTTTCTGTATTACATAATTATTTTACCATCTAGGAAAACGCACCCTTTTCTGCGTGTCTTAAGCTTGCATAAGGTGGTGACACTATGTATACATGAAGACCATCAACGTGTCAAAACACATTGCCACGGATGAGATCCAACAATATCTTATTCAACCAAAGGACCAAACCCACAGAAAATTCAGGCACATAAAAATCCTACAAACTCACTTCAAAACTGGTGAGATTCAATTCATGGCAAGACTGTTTGGAAACTCTGAAACAATGAAGTTTGTTTCTGTATTATCAGCTATGTTCTTCTTCTTCTTCTTCTTCTGTACTGTAATGGTTAGAGTTGTGGATTCCAATGAACAAAGTCCCTTTGTTTATAGGCATTTTATGGAAGTAGCCAGGACTAAGGCTGGTGTGATTAGGTCACTTAGAATTACAAATGAGGTACATGATAGATATGATAGGGGCCCTATTGATTTGAGTTTTATAACGATGGAGCTCAGTTCCTTGCTGCTTCCTCTATACCTGAATAGAGACTATGTGCTCTATGTTCACACAGGTGAGATTTTATTAAATTTTAGAGAAATAGCATGTGGGGCAAAGTCTAATTTATTGAGAACAATTGGGGGTGGACTAGAAGAATATAGTTGGCTGAATATTTCATTGTCAATGCAGGAAAAGCAAGGCTTGGATGGATAAGAGAAAATAAATTGGTTGAAAGAGACCTGAAAGTTGGAGATATATATAGGATCCCTGCTGGGTGTGTCTTCTATGTGTTTAATACAGGAGATGCTGAGAGGCTTAGGCTCATTGGCATTATGGAGAGGGCTAAATCTGATGCTCATGTTACGGAAGGAGGTGAATCACAGGTTTGGATTTTAATTCATTTGCATGGTAATGAATGTTTCATAGAAGAGGATGCTAGATATCCATATTAGTTGGTCTTTTAGGGCAATATAGGTAGCCTTGATTGTTTTGTTGTAGAACCAGGGCTTATTCAATAATCACATGGTACAGTGATTAGTATTTAGACGAAAGAACATTGACAAGGTATATTGATTAGTAAACTCAAAAAAATCATGATCACTCCATAAATTATTCAACAATATTGTGAATGAATATTTTGGTGAAGCTCTCACTTCTTGCCCTAGGTTAAGTTCGAGGATATTATGATCACAATATGTGCCGGTCTGCTTAGCTCACTTTCTTTTGGGGTTTTGTAATTCTCATTTTCTAAGCTTCTATTCACTGGTTTTGAATGACTAGGAGTCCTAGACTGATCATCTTCTGGGTATTTGTAATCTTCATTTTTTAGATAAATAATCATTATAGAGGAATGCTATTGCCACAGAATAGAGTATTAGATAATCTTTATTGCTAGGTATTGTAGATCTGCACTAACTAGGATTAGGTTATGTGGCACTCTTGCTTAATGAATAATGACAAAGTGCAGTGATTGGTAAAGGTAAGCATCATTGTGATTAGAATGCCTATTTCCACAGAATAGAATATTAGATAATCTTTATTGCTAGGTATTGTAGATCTACACTAACTAGGATTAGGTTATGTGGCACTCTTGCTTAATGAATAATGACAAAGTGCAGTGATTAGTAAAGGTAAGGATCATCATGATTAGAATGCCTACTCGCCTTTGCCAACAGCTTACCATTCAAATTATATTCGAGTTATCATGTTGCAAGTGAAAATATATATTATCTAAGCTTATATAGTACATGTCCTCTAAGCTAAAAGATATTATGATAACAGAATATGCCGTTCAAGGGCAATATAATTTCCAGGTTCACTTCATTTGAGTATTTAGTTAAATTATTATATCAATTGCAGAAGTGACTTGAGAATGTTTTATGGAATAGAATATTAAAATCTATATTTTGTTGTAGATATGCATGGCAAGGAATAAGTATTGGGTCAAACATAGGCTTATATAATGATTATAACTTGTAATGATTACTGAACTCAAGGAGAATTGTAGCTAGCATGTTTCATCATCAGAATTTTGGTTTTTGTGGGATTTGACCAGGTGTATTTTTTAGTTCCTCCAAGATGACCTCCATGTCTAGTAGTTAGACTAATATCAGTTTACATCCCATAAATATTCGGTTATTTTTACTTCTAACATTTGGAGTGACTATGTTGGCTAGGTTGTTGCAAAGTAATTATATATATATATATATATATATATATATATATATATATATATATATATATATATATATATATATATATTGGCTAAGCCTATATGGCATTTGGATAGGTTCAAAGAGATAATTTGATTACAATGCATGTTGGTTAAACTGCAAAATTTCTTGACCGATCTTTTGGGTATTATAGTTTTCATACTGCGAAGTATTCCTAGACTGAGAACCTTTTGGTTGTATGGTATTAATGACACATTTAACTCTTTTCTTCTTGGATATAACAGATGATTTTTGTTGGAGGAGGGTATGCCGATCCTACTAGTGTCCTCTCAGGATTTGATCAAGAAATTCTAAGATCAGCTTTCAAGGTGCGGTGTTCTTTCACTGTGCTTTTATTTTTCATAGTTTTCCTATGATAATTCACTGAAAGTACAGCATTATAATCAGCTTATATAGCCGCTCAACGAAGATCTCTTAGAATATAACTGCATGGACTTATATAGATGATTTCCATGTAGGTCTCTGCTGGGGAACTTAAAGAGTTGCTAAGCAGCCAGAATTATGGACCCATTGTTCATTCAATGACTCCAAAACATAAAAGCTTGATCGAAGACAGGGGAAACAGATACATACTACGTACAAAAAATGCCTTTGGAGCCATGTTAGGGCGGAACAAAAAGAAGATGGAAGCCTTCAATATATTAAATAAGAAGCCAAGTTTTCATAACAAGTATGGATGGACCAAAGTCGTGGATAGGAAAGATTATTCCCCATTGAAATATTCTGATCTTAACATTTTCATGGTGAATTTAACCAAGGTACAGCACAAATTATCTACAAGAACATTTGATTGATATCTAGTCTCGCAAGCATTGGCTAATTGTATGTGTGTCACTATGTTTTTAATGTTGCAGGGAACAATACTCTCTCCTCATTGGAATCCTCAAGCTACTGAGATTGGGTTTGTTACTAGAGGAGGAGGGATGGTGCAAATAGTGTATCCAAATGGTAGCTCTGCAGAGAACATGAGGGTTAGTCAAGGAGATGTGTTTGTAGTGCCTCAGTTTTATCCCATGTCTCAGTTGTCATTTGGAAATGAATCATTTGAATTTTTAGGGTTCAGTACTTGTTCCAGGTACAACCGACCACAATTCCTTGTTGGAGCAAACTCTGTTTTGAATATATTGAATAAGGATACTGTGGCATTAGGATTTGGTGTTTCTAGTGATTATCTTTCTGAGATGTTGGCTGCTCAAAGGGATGCTGTCATATTTACATGTCCTTCTTGTGCTGAACGGCTGGAGGACAAGATGAAAAGAGAGGAAGAGAGGAGAAGACAGGAGGAAGAGGAGAGAAGGAAGAGAGAGGAGGAAGAGAAGAAGAAGAAAGAGGAAGAGAGGAGGAAGAAAGAGGAGGAAGAGGAGGAAGAGAGAACAGAGAAAGAAGAGGAAGAGAGAAGGAAACAAGAGGAGGAAGAGAGGAGGAGAAAGGAGGAAGAGGAGGAAGAGGAAAGAAAGAAGAGAGAGGAGGAGGAAGAGAGGAGAGAAGAAGAGAGAAGGAAGAAAGAGGAGGAAGAGAGAAAGAAGGAAAAGGAGGAAGAGAGGAGGAGAAAGGAGGAAGAGGAAAGAAGGAAGAGAGAGGAGGAAGAGAGGAGAGAGGAAGAGAGAAGGAAGGAAGAGGAGGAAGAGAGGAGAAAGGAGCAAGAGGAGGAAGAGGAAAGAAAGAGAGAGGAGCAAGAGGAGGAAGAGAAAAGGAAGGAAGAGGAGGAAGAGAGGAGGAGAAAGGAGGAAGAGGAGGAAGAGAGGAGGGGAAAGAGAGAGGAGGAAGAGAGGAGAGAGAAGGAGGAAGAGAGAAAGGAAGAGGAAAAGGAAAAGAAAAGGAAAAAGGAGGAGGAGGAGGAAGAAATAAGGAAAAAGGAAAAGCGAAAGAGGAAGGAGGAGGCTAGAATGAGAGAAGAGGAAGAAGAAAGGGAAAGAGAGAGGAGAGAGGCACAAGAGGAAAAGGAGGAAGAGAGGGAAATAGAGAAGCAAGAGAGGGAAAGAGGAGAGGAAGAGGAGAGGGGAAATGAGGAAGTGGAAAGGAAAGGACCAGAAACACAAGTTATAAGTATACAATTAGATCTCAAGATGGTTCCAAAGAGATCATTCCACGGTTTACACAGCTGATCTTATGTATTAAAAGATCTTTGGATGAGATCCCAAGAGAAAAAAAACATAGTTCTCACGAGTTATCTATTTATCCAAATTGCCCATGTTTGACGAAGTATCTATAGCATTCAAAGATAGTTGTTTTGGTGTACACCTTGGAGCAATTTCATTCACATGACTTGTATCTCATGGTGCGAGTTTCATAAGCCAAGCCACATCATTCATATTTGACTGAGATTTTAGAATGTACAGTTTTTCTTTGGCTGTTATTTTTTTGGCAGCAGTATCTTTTGCTTGTGAAGGCAAGTATTGTTTTCTTGTAATGAATTGCATATTTTAATCCAGTCTTTTGTCAATGCCGTTATCTGTTAAAATAGTAAATAGAAAATTGGAAGAACTAAATGAGGATGCTTCCCCTGTTCCAGTATCAAACTTGACTAGATCAAGGTGTCGAATTTCTTTTAGATATCTTGAATTTAGTTAGAGCTCCACGTGATTCAGGAATATAGTGTTAAGGATCTTTGAAGGATTATCATATTGTATAAATGTAAACCTTTGATTCAAACACTTTTGGGAGTAGAAAAGGAGTAACATCGTACAAAACTGAGGTACATGCTTTATGATTTTAATGGAAACTAAAGAGCATTAATATAACAATCAAATTAACATATGTCGAGAGCGTACTACTATTATTTTGAAAACTCTTTGAAAAACGTATTACTATTATTATTTTGGAAACTATTTGAAGAGGAAAAATAACTTCCTAAGTTCCCTTAGTGGTTAATATAGGTCAATTAATTAAATGCAACAATTAGGCACAAATTGAGAATTTTGAGTTGCTTCGCTTTGTGTTAAGTGATGAAGACAGTGAAATCTATGTGGATCAAATTTTAATTTTGGAGATGCATTATACAATAATGTATGTGGATCAGAATTTGGAGATGCGTCATACATTCATGTATGTGGATCACAATCATAATATTTTGTTTTGTTTCATGTTGTGTGAACTTTGCCATCTTGGGTTTAATGCACACTTACGAACTCATTTTATATCCACGAACTTGATCTCTAATGACCTTTAGATTTTGCCATGTGAACTTGTAGAACACATTTAGAAAATAGATTCTTAGGTGGTAATATTAAAAAAATTGATAGATAGCAAGCTTTAAACAATATGAATTCTACAATGAACTCATTTTATATCCATTATCCATGAACTTCATTTCTAAGGTGGTAATATTCATAAATATTTTGATAGATAACAAGCTTTAAACATTATGAATTTGTTAGGTGAATTGTGAATATTATTCTTGAATCTTCTTCCCTCAATGGAATTGTGAATATTATTCTCGAATCTTCTTCTCAATGGAATTGTGTTCTATTCTTAAATCTTCTTGTATTTGTGAATATTATTCTCGAATCTTCTTCTCAATGGAATTGTGTTCTATTCTTAAATCTTCTTGTATTAAGAGACTATTAAATGCTCTTTGGGTGGAAGATGGATGATCTTCAACAACTAGAATAAATGTTCAATGAATGTCTTTATGTCATAAATGTTCAATGAATGTCTTTATGTCCTTTTGTATATAGATATAACACCAAACCATTAAGTTTTGTGTAAAGTTGGCATGGGATAAAAGTGCAAGATGGGGTGAGTTTGATTTCACATTGTATTTAAGTGGACCATAATTTGCGGTTGCAAGGATAACCTGGCACTCATGGAAAGGACTTGGGTGAGACAACTAGGTTAGATTAGTGTTTGTTAGGATTGGATTATAGATCGAGATTTGATTAATTGTCTAAATAAGATAGATAAGTCAATTGGGTTGGGATTGCATGTGCATAATGATAGGGATAAGTGATAATTATAAGATTAGCTACAAGCAAGGCTAGGTATGTGAGGCCAACAATGTAGAAGAAACCATTTGTAGTTATATAAATACATTAAGACTGATGACGGGCTACTCTACCCAACGCTCACACATGAAACAACAATAGAGATTCTCGCCAAAAATGTGAGGAATGAAATCAAGCAACTTTTATTTTTTTAGTAAAATTGAATACAAAATCCAGTATTACACGGTATAACAACATGGGTTGTTCCACAACAAAGAAAATCCTACTCTATCAGAGATTACTACAATCCGGAGTCACAATTGTACATATGGAATTGTCCTTCTTAACTTTGTGTTCCCCCTTTTTATTTGGCACCAATAAATTACACACCACTTCTCCACTACCTTCTTGAATGTTCTAGAAAGTGTAACTCCCCTTTTTGGGCACCAAGTCCACCTTTCCATTTTTCCACCCAAGAAATTAGAAATTAGAAATTTTGAAGTTTTTGAAATTTTGTAACACAACTTCCGGGGGCCATAACTTTTGAATCGAGCATCTGATTGACAAATAGAACTAAGTGTTTGAAATCTCGTGAAGAGGTCTAAAATGCCCAAAATGAAGATCATTTTGGGCACTTTTCAAACCCCAACGAGGCTTCTAAAGGCCTCAAATTCAAATCTGAAGTTCATCAGGACCAATTTTCTAAGAGGAAAACTTTAATATCTCTTAAATTATAAATGATATTCAGATGATTTCTTCACCATTTGCTTATTTTTACAATTCCACTTCTTGGGATAAATTTTCAGGTCCATACATACCCAAATAAGCCAACTTACTAAAAATAGAAGGTTGTTATTTTTAGCCTTTCTGAACTTCTGACAGTCCTAAACCACTAAAATGTCAACATGGACTCCAACACAACAAAAGAAACCTAAAAAACAAAGAAACTAAAAACAACTTCAAATATTTTTGGGTGATGCAAGATTGCTCTTACACCACTAGATGCTCCTGCATCAGACACCGAGGGTAATTTGAGAAGTGACCTTGTCACATCTTAGGTGTTTGAGGAAAACCAAGATGCTCAACCTCTGCCTTAGACAATCATGATGAATCTTCAATAGGCCTTTCTTTCCACTTAACCATGTATTCTTCATGTTGTTTTCTTATGGTACTTCTTCCCACACGGCTATCTAGGTTTTCTTCTATTGCATCCTCTAAAGTAGGTGCTAGGATACGCCATTATTCTTCTATTGGTCCATCCTATGTGCCACCTTCATGATACTTTGTCAAATCAGAAATGTTGATTCCACTTGGTAGCTTTACTTCATATGCATTTCCTAAATCATGCTTCTTTAGGATCCTGCATGGTCCAAATTTCTTCTTCTTCAACTTATTATATGTTCCCACAGGATACCTTTCCTTCCTTAGGTGAATCATTACTTCATCTCCAACCTTAAACTCCTTAAATCTTCTCTTTTGATCTACCTTAGCCTTGTACTATGAATTCATCTTATTGATATGCTTTCTTACCTCCTCATGCAAGTTCTTCAAATGCTCTGCAAAGCCTTTTGCCTCAGCACTTTTTTCTCTCCTCTACCCATCTTCCTCAACTCAAAAGCATTTTTTGGACTACTACCATATACAATCTGGAATGGAGATTTACCATTACTTCTATTGACAGAATTGTTGTATGTGAACTCCATCTGTGGTAACACCAAATCCCATCCCTTGGGCTTATCTCCTACCGAGCATCTCAGCAGGTTGTCTAAACTCCTATTCACCGCCTTTGTCTATCCATCAGTCTGTGGATGATGTGCAGAGCTGAACTTCAAATCATTCTTCAAATTCTTCCATAAAGTCCTCCAAAAATACCCAACAAACTTGGTATCTTGATTTGAAACTATGCTTTTTGGTAGACCATGTAGTCTTACCATCTCTCTGAAAAATAATTCTGCAACATGAACAACATCACTAGTATTATGGCATGGAATGAAGTGTCATCTTTGAGAACCTGTCAACCACCACAAATATGGAGTCATGTCCTCTCTACGTTCTCAACAAACCAAGAACAAAATCCATGTTGATGTCTTCCCATGCTCTCTCTAGTACAGGTAACAGTTGATACAACCTTGTGTTCTAACTTACCCTTTTGGCCATCTAACATATTCTATAGCTTTGCACAAATTTATTCACATCCTGGTGCAATTGTGGCCAATAGTAATTCTCACTAACAAGAGAAATGGTCTTATCTCGACAAAAATGTCCTGCCAATCCTCCACTATGCTTCTCCTTGATTATATTATCTCTCATGGAACTCCTTGGAATGCACAACTAGATTCCTCTTAACAGCATATCATCTTGGATCATGAAATCCAACCACCTTGTCCTATCCAAAGTAATAGATTTCAAACAAGATTTCCAAGCCTCTACAAAATCTGGATCTTCAAAAGTTTGAATCTAGATCTTCAAGATACAAATTTTGAGTTCATTAAACCCAACAACCTCTATCTTCATCTTTGTCAACAAATTTTGCCTTCTACTTAAGGCATTTGCAACTCTGTTTGATCTTCCACTCATGTGATTCAAAACAAAAGTATAACTCTGGAAAAATTCAACCCATTTTAAGTGCCTTTGATTCAAATTCCCTTGGCTATTAAGATATTGTAAAGCATGTTGATCAGTATATACAACATACTCTTTTGGCAACAAATAATGTCTCGATTTCTTCAAAGCCTGAACTATAGCATTAAAACTCCTGGTCATAGAAAAAATACTCTTTCTTGGCATCATTAAGCTTCTCACTGAAATAGGCAATGGGCTTACCTTCTTGACTCAAAACAGTTCTTGTGGCACTGCCACTAGCATTACAATCTACCTAAAATACTTGTTGAAATCCATAAGTGCCAAAATAGGTTGCTCTATGACTTTCTTCTTCAACATATCAAAACTCTTCATTGCTCATGTTGTCCACTTGAACTCTCTTTTATCTCCTCTCATTGTTTTAGTTAGTGGGGCACAAATTCTACTAAAATTCATGACAAACTTCTTGTAAAATTTGTCGAACCATGAAAATATCTTACCTCTATAGCACTCCTTGGCTAGGCCATTCAACAATAGCCCTTACTTTTTTTAGGTCCATTTTAAGACCCTCAGTTGAGGCAACAAATCCCAAGTATACCGGCTTCTTTGCAAAACTATATTTCTTCAAATTAATCAACAACTTCTCCTCCCTTGGCTTCTCTAAAACTCTTTTGATATGCATCTGATGCTCTTCCCAAGTCTTACTAAAAATCAAAATTTTATCTAAATAAACAGTAACAATTTTTCCCAAAAACTCTTTCAATACCTCTGTTAGATAGAAAAGAGAGACTAGCTCAATAGATCAAACTAGGTCAAACCCTCTTCTATCCAACATTAAGACACAAGTCGAGCTTGGCTTCTACATAAGAAGTAGATCCAAACTATAGGGGCTTTTTCCCTTTGTTGTATAAAGGAGAATCAAACAAATCTAACCAATTAAACTAGGGCAAGACAAGAGACCCTAATTGAGTAAGATAGGAGCATAACAAATTATCAGAAGTAGAAACACAGAAACTAAATGAACATCAAAGATGAGAGATCAGATCAGTACCTGGATTTGAGAGTAGAAACACCAAGGAATAGGGCACTTGGGTGCCCTAGGCCCTTTTTAGGGTTTGCAGAAAGTGATACTTTCATCGAATTTGTACTTGTAAGTTATGTCTTCTTCTCGAAGATCACCTTCAAAAACGTGTTTCCCCAAATTGCACACAAGGAGAGAGGAGAAGCTTGGGTGCTATTTAGGAGTTTGCCTAATTCAAGATACATGAATGGTGTTTCTACCTCCACAACAGCAAAGATGATAGATAAAGAGTGCATGTCCTGGGAGGGTAGAGGAAAATCTGAAGTGGAATGGAATGCTAGAACAAAGGATGAAGGAAAGAAGTCACCATGAGTATAGAAACCCTAGAAAGCTTGATGCGACGTCACAACTTGACTTAAGTAGTTGGTGTAGCCCAAAGAAGTAGAAATATCTTCACAAGACCTATAATAACTTAGTGCCACAACAATAATCCACCATAGAGCTTTAGAGAAGAGTAGAGAGCATGAGAGAGAAGAAGAGAGAGTGCCAAAGTTCCTAGATTGCTTAGAGAACTTAGATGTTCAAATGAATGACTTAACTTTCTTTTATATGCATTCCTGCTCACAAACAACAAATAAAACCAAATAAGGTTGACAAGAGGAACCACTTAAGATGCCAAAAGCTAGCATTCCTATAAAATAGGTCAGGGCTAAATGGGGGACCAGGGTGCTTGAGCACCCTTGTTCTTTAGCTGAAAAATCCTAGCACAAGTCACTTAATGTGCTCTTAGGTTGGTTTCATAGTTATTTTTAGGTTTTATCATCGAGGTCGAGAATTAATCATTTAATTTTCAAAAAGATATTAAAATAGGTCTTGATTAACAAGTGTAAACATTTTAGGTCCACCCGAGTGCTAAACTAGGTGTAAAATACTAGTGTACATATTTTACAACGTAACATTTAGCCCCCACTTTAGCATGGGTACAAACTTACATTCAAAATCACACTAAAGGATGGAGAAGACACACTTCAAACACAACATAAAAACCATAGAATGTCACCAAAAATCTAGGGGTGATCAAGCCTCCAAGTTTAGGATTATAAGAGTCTATGATGATTGGCATACACATAAGACACATGACATAATTCACTCATATATGAAGCACTTAGAAAACATGAATAAGACAAGACATACGCAAGGCATACACTTGAGAAATCACAATGCATACATGCAATACACAAAGCATAGATGTCATACACAAAGTATACACGCGATACACGAAGTATACATGCTTGACACGAAGTATACACATAAGGCACAAAGTATACATAGAATACACATGAAACATGCATGGAATACACAAGAAGCACTTGGTGGTCCCCCTTTAGGGTTTAGGGTTTTAGGTTTGTAAAGTTATAAGTCTTTGCCCTTTTAAAATCCATTAAACCTAAGTCCCTAGGCTCATGCGCTTTATTTTTTAATTCCTTGTTGACCACTTGTGATAGGTTTTCGGTCCCTTAAGTTATGACCTAAAGCCTTTGTGTCCGTTAGGTGACCAGCCCCATGTACTAAGTCTTACCTCTTATGGTCCGAGAAAAATTAAGCCCATGTCCTAAGTTTTCCCGTAGGTTATAAGGCCTAATAGAATGACTATCGCAGCGTCACAGTGCATCATCAATGATGTCACCACCCCACTGCACAGCCACGACATGGTGACACCTGTCAAAGGATCTATGCTTAGGTCCCATTACATTAGGAATCCTGTACTAGCCAACCGTATGTCTCCAAATGTCAGTATGAAAGTGGTCTGAGGGAAAGTTTTCATCTAATGGTTGAGCATCGTCACAGGGGTATCTTGCCAAGAAGGAATCTTTGCCACGCAGTCGTGAGATGGTGACACGTGGCCCCACCTTACAAAGGAGTTCAAAAGAAAATGAAGGAAGGACACGTGGAGGCTTTATCGCACCCATGCAAGGTAGGTAAAGTGGTGGCCCACTATCGGCTGCGACGCCATGAAGTGATGCCACATGTCCAAGATAGACAAAAAGTGTGCAGTTAGCAATGGATGTACATCTGATGTGGCTAATCCTAATTAGTTGAAGACTTTTCAACTATGATGACTGAGATTTTCAAATCTCGTGGGTAAATGATGGTTGTGGATCTTGTGGGAATGAACTCAAATCAACGGTGCAGTTTTAAACTTTTGTGATGGACGTTGAGGGCGCCCTGTGACACAAATGAAAGGTTAAAGTCAAGGCTACCTCCATTAATGCATCAGATGCTATGCTACGAAGCTTAAAAGGTAGAAAAGTTAGGGTTTTTGCATTATTTCTTCAAGCACATGCAAGGTTCAGACGCACAAAGGGTTCTCAAGTGGGCAAAGAATGAAATTTGAAAATCTGCAAGCATAAATTAGTAAGTTCATTCTATCTTCTTATGCCCAACATATTTTAAGTTGTCTGCTTGATTAAGGAGGTAGATAATTTCTTGTATAAGAAACCCTAGCTTGTTACGATCAATCTAAAAAAATGAGTCAAGTTAGCCAGCCCTCCACCTATAAGCGCGACTTAGATGAAGATCTTATGATCCAACTTCCAGGTTCTTCTATGAAGGTTATGAATCTACATGGTCTAGGCGGGCCCGATGACAAGTTCCTTGATTTTTGTTACAACTGTAGAGATGCTATACTGCTTGTTCCAGATTGGGTCCTGTTTGAGCACTGGCACAAAAGAATGAATTATAAGGGCCCCATCTACCATGCTTGGCGATTTGATTTGGCCAAGCTCATTTGCCCCAATGTATTCCCTCATCTTGACCTAGTTATAGCAATAGCACTGAGATATGATCCTCAGACAAGGATGGTCATAGCAGGAAATGGTACAAAAATGATCAAATTCACCAAAGGGTACATTGCCACTATATTTAAATTGAAACCTACAGATAATAAGCCAATTGACCTAAGTGTTTTAAAGAAGAAATATCAAATTGTTAAACATGCCTATAGGGACTTCAACCTGGCCAAGCATAGGCCAAGGGGTGTTGATGGCAAACTGGTCAAGATTTCGGCTAGTAAAGTGGAACCCTTTCAATGTAGCTTGTTCATGGATTATGTTGTCAGAACATATCACAATTTGTACCAGGTGCTAGGCAGGGATGCCTCAGATAGAATGTCCATCTCTTTAATGATGATGGCAGTAGATACTAAAGTCAAGAGACCAAGGAGCCATATGATTATGCCTCCTACATTACAAATAAAATGTATCAACAGATGAAAGAAATTAAAAACAAATTATTTTTGGATTTTTGGATTTTTGTGAGGTAAATGATGGTCGTGGATCTTGTAGGAATGAACTCAAATCAAGGGTGTAGTTTTAAACTTTTGTGATGAATGTTGAGGGTGCCCTGTGACACACATGAAAGGTTAAAGCCGAGGCTACCTCCATTAATGGATCAGAAGCTATGCTACGAAGCTTAAAAGGAAGAAAAGTTAGGGTTTTTGCATCATTTCTTCAAGCACATGCAAGGTTCAGACGCACAGAGGTTTCTCAAGCAAGAGAATAATGAAATTCTGAACTCTACAAGTGTAAATTAGTAAGTTCATTCTATCTTCTTGTGCCTAACATATTTTAAGCTGACTAATTAATTATGGAGGTAGATAATTGCCTGTATAAGAAACCCTAGATTGTTATGATCAGTCTAAAAAAAATGAGTCAAGTTAGCAAGCCCTCCACCTCTAGGCGCGGATTAGATTAGGATCTTATGATCCAGCTTCCAAGTTCTGCTAGGAAGGCTATGAATCTGCATGGTCCAGGCGGGGCCGATGACAAGTTCCTTGATTTTTGTTACAACTGTAGAGATGTTATACTGCCTATTCCTGGTTGGGTCATGTTTGAGCACTGGCACAAAAGAATGAATTATAAGGCCTCCGTCTACCATGCTTGGTGATTTGATTTGGCCAAGCTCATTTTCCCCAATGTATTCTTTAATCCTGACCTAGTTAGAGCAATAGTACTAAGATATGATCCTCAAACAAGGACGATCATAGCAAGAAATGGCACAAAATGATCAAATTCACCAAAAGGGTACATTGCCACTGTATTTAACTTGAACCCTACGGCTAATAAGCCAATTGACCTAAGTGCTTTAAAGAAGAAATATCAAACTGTTAAACATGCCTGTGGGGACTTCAACCTAGCCAACCACAGGCCAAGGGGTGTTGATGGCAAACTGGTGAAGATTTCAACTAGTGAAGTGGAACCCTTTCAATGCAGCTTGTTCATGGATTATTTTGTCAGTTAATATCACAGTTTGTGCCAGGTGCTAGGTAGGGATGCCTCAGATAGAATGTTCATCTCTCTAATGATGATGGTAGTAGATATTCAAAGTCAAGAGACCAAGGAGCCATATGATTATGCCTCCTACATTGCAGATAAAATGCATGAGTAGATGAAAGAAATTAAAAATAAATTATTTACTGTGGATGCCCATGTTGTATTCACATGGTATTCCATGTTGTGCCATATGCTTCTATTTGCTTTGTCTAGGATGTGGCACCAGAATTTGCATGTCAAAACAATAGATGTCCAAGGAAATATGCTTCCAGTATAGGTGTGGACCTACATGATAGATATGCACTGTACAAATGTTGATTATGTGATCTTTGAGGAATATTTTGTGAGGAGAATCCTTGGATTTTTGGAGCCAGAAGGTGAGAGGCTACACCCAGATGTGCTGGATTTCTTAAGGCCTTTAGAAAGGACTCCTCACTTGGGGATTAATCACAACTAGGGTGATTGGTTTTATCACGAGCACACCACCTGCATCAAGGTCTATGGGTGTGAGGCCCCACCTCATATTCTGCCTAAGTACGTGCCTAAGAGAGTTACATTCTTAGAGATCATTAGGCAGCTTAATGAATCAAATAAGGAGCACCTGAGGAGAAATAAGAAGGGCTCATTCTTTCCTACTTCCCTTAGATTCAGTGACTTTCTGATAGCTAATAAGAGTGGGCTTGACCAGATCAATTTAGTGTTACGATGTTATGGAATGTACTTGGAGCAGGCAAGGATTTTGGACCCTGAGGGTTTCATTAATAGGGTGAAAGTCAACAAGCAAAGGCCAAGATATATTAACCAGGTTGACCTAAATGAGGATCCTGCCAAAAATTGCTTCACAATAGATGATGTCCACCACTTGAGAATCAAGTGGGATACAATAATGGTAGGTGAGAAGATGAGGCAGAATATAAATGTAGCATATCAGGGTGCCTTTGCAGAAGTGCAAGACCCTATATAGATAATTCAAAAAATGTTGGATAATGCAGAGAAATTAATTACTACTACTACTGCAAGAGAAGAAAGACCCTCCTCTCAGTCTGGCAGCTCAAGGAGAAGATATGATGTGAAGAGAGAGTCAACTGCCCCTTCCCCTGCCAAGAGGGCAAAAATTATTGATTTAGAAAATCTAGAAGAAATTGTAGTAGATTTAGAGGGGGAGGAAAAAGAACATGTGCAAGAAGCTACCCATCAAGTGAATTCACCTAACAGAATGAGGCCCTATTCATCCCGTGAAAATAGGGCAGTAAGGACAATGAGAAGCCAGAGTGTAGATATCGAAGATGTTAGAATAATGGCTTGTAATAAGTTTTTAGAGGATGATGAATTTATAAACACTCCTAAGTTCAAGAGTTATGTACTGAAAGTAAGAAGTGAGGAGTTCCAAAAAAGGATTGAAGATGCTAACAGTGGAGCTGACCCTGCTAAGTATGAGGTCATTACTCAAAAGGTCTTAAAAGAGGTCAATCAATCCATTAGCACAATGACTCCAGAGGAGGTGAGAGCATTGGTTGCTAAGAGTAATATCTTACTCCTTCCTCACTGGACCCTGTCAGATGTAATTGCATTTGACACAATTACCAGAGAAGATTCTGATATAACAGGTGAACAAGTAGAGAAGGCTCTCTCTGGTGTCTCCTTCAATCCTAGGTTTGAAAGATTGGCTATATGGGCTCTATCCCCAAATAATAACAAACCTAGGGTTGAATTGGGGGAATTAGTAGGAGATGTGATAATTAAGAGGGTATCTGACACCCCTACCCCCCAAGCTACAAATTTGAATGTACAGACTGCACAATTTGTTCAAGCAGTCACCAACAAGTTACAAAAAGAATATGATGAGCTACTGCTACAATATGAACAGGCAATTACAGAACTTAATAAGTACAAGGAGCAGTTGTCATTAGGGTCTGGTACTTCTACTCCCCCACTTGTCATCCCAACAACAGAGTCCTTCCTAGTTGATACAGAGCCTCTATTGACTGAAAATAGGGAGCTGAAGGAGGAGGTAAAGAAATTGAAAGATGAGAAGAAAAGTTCTTTCAAAGAGATAGTCACTAATCTGATCAGCCATAGAGTGACTAAAATTGAGGCACGGATGGAGGCTTGGAAGTCTCATAATGATTTAAAGGCTACATTGGAAAAACATGAACAAGATAAAGAATGTCTTAAGGCAATGTGGTTCTCATGGCTGCTAAGAACTGGTGAATTGAGGGACTTGATCAGATGTACAAGATTTGATGCATAGGCACCACCAAAAATGAAATTAACCCTTTAGATGTTGGAAATTCTTGAAGGGGTTGTGTCCTTCCAATTGAAGTTGGATAAATTACTGGGTGAGAAGAAATTATTTATGGAAAGAATAGATAAGAAATATATGCCTAGTATACAGGAGGCTAATGGGCAAATCAAGAGCCTTGATAGATGGAAAATTGACTTCAATGGCAACGCTAACCAACTCATTTCTACTTGTTGCACTGATGGTGATCCCAAGTTTGCAGTTATGAACTCAAATTTGGACAAATTGCATGTACTAGCAATAAATTTTGAGTTGTTCTGCAAGGAGGCAAAAGTTTTTATGGATGCACGGTACACAAGACACAATGACAAGATTTTGAAGCTGATTGCATTCTAGTGGCCATCAAAAAAGTTGTATGCTGAGTGGGTGGAGAGATATTAATAGATGTACCTAAAGCAGACGAGCAACTACTCCTCTGCATTTATATTATCAAACTCCTCAAGTTATTTGGGTCCCATGTGATGTATTATTTTTTATTTTCTCTAGGCTCAATGTAATAAATGTCTCAACACCCTTGAGTGGCACTTTGCATTGTATTCTCACCTAATCAACAAATGTAATGAATGTTGGCGCCAGGCTCTGTGTCTATAAGGAGCTCGTTGCCTCACTTTGTAAGGTTGTTGAAGATTTTGGAGATTTTGAAGAGTAAATAAAATACAAGTTCTTCTGGGTTGCTTCATTTCTTGTCCTTTAAGTCTATGAATTATGTGTTGAATGTATTTTTACATAAATCTTATCAGTTTCATGTTGATGTAAATGAAAAATTCTATATGCATGTGCTCTATTAACTATCTCCATGGTTGTATGAATTTTTCTTCTGAATCTAATAACTAAGGGTTATTTGGGATTCTAGAATATAGTTTCATTGTATTGCATGCTTAATCTTCTACTTCTATTTAAGGAATAGATTAAATGTTCTAGATTAAGTGTGGGGAAGAATATATTGCAATATGGATGTTTGTAAGTAGAGTTAGCAAGATACTCTATTTTGGGTGGTGTCTATAAGGCAGATGCTGATTAACCCCTTGAAACTTGATTGTTAGTTTAGTTTATGAAGAGAATTCACACATATATGTTAATGTGACTTCATGCCCTGAGATAAGCATCAGTCAGAGTTGATATTGAGTTTATGAATTAGAGCCCTAATCCTATAGCCAAGCATGAAACAAAACCAAAATATCATTTATGAACTTTTAGGATTTTAGAAGTAATTTTTAGGGTTTGTAAATCCTTTGGTCCACGCCTGGAACAAAGACCAAAGCTAGCCCTTTTGTGTTTATTTTACATTTTTGGCATGTATAAGAGAGGATTCATCTGCTTTATGTCAATACCTTCAATAAGCTCATATATTTATCCCACTTGTATTGAATAGGGAATACCCCCTAGGTTTTGTAGAGCCTAAAGAAGGAGAGGAGACATTAAAAGTTTGTCTCTTGTACTGTTGGCCCCTGACCTAAGGATCTTGTTGATAAGTGATGGCTACCTTGTAGGGAAACCTAGGACCAATCAGTGTGAAAAACACCAACAGCACTCAAGGAGAATACATACGGAATGCATAGAGACAATATATGTGAGGCATGCATGAAGCGTGAAGAATATATAGAGAATAAGAATATATGAGGAGAATACATGCATCATACATTGATCATGATAAATACATAATGGAAGATCCTGAGTCAGCATGGCAAAGGAGACCTTGATCTAAATGTTGTCTCAATCACCATGCATCATTCTCCAAGATGCAATAAAGAAGAATGTTAAGGGGTTAGTTAGAAATGAGAAGTACAAGAGAAGTACAAAACACATCATGCACATAATCCACATTAAGAAAGGTGTTTCCACTCAAGGGAATACACGAACTACCTCCCGCAACAGGATTTACATAGAGCCTTGTAGAATAAGAAGGCGAAGTGACCTTACTAACAAACTCTAGTTGGTGGTGCAACCCTTCTCCCAAACATGCAAGGAGCTTCAACTTGGGAGAGCAAGATAGACTCAAGATCTTTTTTCCAAGCTTTTTGTAATCCTTTCCAAGAGAGTGGAGTAACAAAGATAATCAAAAGTGTTTAGATAGAAAGATTAGAGTAAGGCCCATAGAAGGATATATTCCCCCACCTTAAAGTGATTGTTAACTCCATCAAGGATAAATTACCTTTAAGGTAGAGTGAGGAAGAAATATCAAATAGGAATGAGAGCTTTCTAAAAGCACATGCCCAAATGATACGTGTTTTCAAAAGCTACATCACGACTAGGGGTTTCCCCTAGAATGAGAAAACCAAGGCGATTCTTACAAGAATGATACACAATGGCTTGTGTATTCATGGTATGATACTGAGCATTGCAACAAGGTGCCACATAAATAAAACATCATAACTACAAAGATGATGGAGGAAAGATCACACCTGAAAGTAGAGTACACATAAATACATACATACATACATATATATATCTATAACACGAAAGGATTCTAAATCATCCAAAAGAAAAATAAGGAAATTGCAAGATATGACATATAGAAGAATTAAGATACATATAGAAATGACATAACGCATTCTTTCGCATTGTACCTTTGTGCTAACAAGGGTGCCAAGGGAGAACTAACCATCAACAAAACATCACCATACGGGGGTAACAATACATACAAGCATAACAAAAATGAGAGGGAGGGACCACACTTGCAAGTCAACCTATAACAAATCATCCTCCCCAAATTCTTTATTAAAAATGGATGGAGGACAAGGTGCTCTAGGTACTACATCAAGCATGGTGAAGAGTGCTAGAGCCAAATCTTTTTCAAAGTTGTTGAATTTTTTAAACCAAGACTCAGCATTCCTTAGTGGAATGGCCAAGCACTTGATGATATGCACAATAATGAGGTGATGAATGATTATTTTGTTGAATATTTTTGTGTTTTGGAGTAGGAAGAGTGATTAAGAGGTCTTTGAGTAGACTCAGAAAAATACACTCTTGTTGACATAGAAGAGAAGATATAGGGGGAGTAGGAAGCAATCCTTTTTGTTGTGAAAATGGTGGAGAGAATGCAGGAGAAGGCTAGAAAGCTAAACCTACTTTAGACAAGTACAATGTTGGTTCCACAGGTTCCTTAATTCCTTATTCTTTTCATCCTAACCCATTTCCATTGTATCCTTGTTTAGAAAGAATTTTGAATCTCCATAATGTATCTCCAAGTCCAAAGGAAGAGGAGAAGTCATATGACTGTCTTTGTTGAAATGTGTTGAAGAAGAAGGATAATTATTTTCATCATGGTGAGGAGGGTCAAACTTTGTTTCAACCATCCCATGGGGGTTGAAATCTAAAGAGACCTCATCACTACCACGACATGTATTAGAATTAGATGATACTTTATCACAAATGGTCGTCATTTCTGTAGAAGAAGGTGGATCTTCATCTATTTAAAGGTTCCATCATCATTAATCTTGAGTTTAAACTTTGAAGGAGTAGGAGATTGTGTTGGAGAAATTTCATTTACCTTCGAGGTCTTTGGGTCTGGGGGTAAGATTTTATATTCACCCACAAAGGAGGGTGTAAAATCTAACGAACCCCAATCATCACCCAAAAATGAATTTGAAGGACCAACACTATCTTAACCAATACTATTGTTAGTAGTGGATAATAGTGGTTTGGTTTTTGTTGAAGGGATCAAATAACTTGGAGGAATTTGACATCTCACTTCATTTGTAAGCAACTTTCTGAAATCAGATTGGCTTCAATCGTATGTAATTTGTTTTCAAAGATGAACTTTATTGAATGATGAAAGGTAGACAGAACTGCCCCCATGGCGTGAATCCATGGTCTACCAAGAATAAGATTGTATGAAAAAGAATTAGGCATGACATGGATAAGGGTAGGCAATGTCACAGGACCAACCCTAAGAGGTAAGGTAGTAGTAACCAATGATTGCCTACTAACATTATCAAAGCCATGAATGTTGAGTTTATCTAGTTTAATGAGAGAGTTATCAGTAGTGATTTTATCTAACAAGTCTATGCCACAAACATTAAGACTTGATCCACCATCGATCATAGTGCGCCTTACCCTCATGTTACCAATCACAATGAATATCATAAGGAGGTTCATATTGGTTTTGAATTTCTATGGGAGGTAATTCATGTTGTTGAAATGATATATCTAATGTTGTCGCATGCATACAACTAAACAAAGATGCTACATCATTCGGTCTAATAGAAGGTGGAACAACTACCTTTTGTAGAGCCTCATGGAGCATTTCATGGTATGTAGGTAATGTTTGTATCAACTCCCATAGAGAGATCTTTGCTGGAGTAGCTCAGAGTTGCTCAACAATATCATAATTTCTACCATTATGAGTAGAAAGATGATGTTCTTCATGTAGGATAGGTTGAGAAGGTGGAAGAGAAATGGGCACACGTGGTGCTTGCTTACTTTTCTTGTTATTATGGGTGTTGTATGTGTGAGCAACCGTATCATAATGAGATTGTTGCAACACACTTTGAACACCTTGATTTCTGAGTAATTTGTTTTTCAATATTGAGAAAGTAACCCAGGGGTCGAGCTGGTGTTGGAACACCTCAAACCACAATCACCATTTTAGATAAAGGAGGCAGATTAGGTGCCTCATGCATAATGATTTTAGGAGAATTAATACATTTATTCACTATCCCCTTAGTGGATAGAATAAGTCTATTAATGATGATTAAATTGACATTGTTTTTATTTTGAGTAAGTTCAACATCCAACCCTGAGGGTTTTAATGTGAGAGACCACTCTTCATCCACTAATGCTTCATCTTTTGAAGGGAGAGCATTAGAATGAAGGGAGGGTAAAGTGTTAAAAAAATATTTGATGATTTTACTTCCAGTGATGTCCAAGGGGTTTGAACATGCAACCAAAGGAGAAATACCAAAGGTCTTAACATCCTTAGTGATATCTAAAGTACTCAAACATTCAATTAAAGGTGGAAGATCCATAGGATGAGCCATAGAAGCCTTGTGTACTATGGTATAAATAGAAGATTTAAGATGATGAGATGAATGCCCATTGTCTACCCATGGAGGATATTTTCTGAGAGAAGGCCCCTCCTCCACTAATGCTTCATCTTTTAAAGGGAGAGCACTGGAATGAAGAGAGGGTAGAGTGATGTTAAGGAATGTGTCTATGATTTCATCCTCTTGCGCCAAAATATCCTCACAAGTGGGAACAATTTTGGGAGAGGGATTCAAATCATAGGGTGAAATAGACAAAGCTAGGTCACCATCACATGTATTAGAGAATAGATCCATGGGAATATACATGGAATTATCATGACATGTAGTAGAAGTTGAAGACGAATTATCACCATCATCTTTATCATGACAATTCATGGAGATGAAATTAGTACACTCTTCTAATATCAAAGGATATGTACCCATGAGAGTTATAAAGCTATCAAAATCAGATATATAACAAAGGATATCATAAATGAACATATAGAAACATCAATATCATACATGGATGCTATGTGATCTAATACATATGGATGCATATTAATGAATTTTAAAAAAATTCAAAATCTATGATATATGCATGCAAAAATACCAAAGAGATGCAACTAGAAGAGTCCATAATGAAATGTCTTGTTTACTAAATGCAAATATGATATGGAGCAGCAATGTACAATTCATTAATCAAGTGCAACCAATATCAAAATAATATTACAGTCAAAGACCTAAAAGTGCAAGAGAAGCGGGGTCTTCCAAAAATGTGATGTTCTTGGTAACCACAACTAAATCTTGAAAATGCAAGATGTGTAGTATGTGCAAAAGAAGTGCCTAAGTAATCTATCCACTTGAATGTAACAAATATTTACAAAACTTTGCTTTGATGAAGATGCACTAAATGCAAGACTACCTAGGATTTACCATCAAAACCCACAATTTTTTGATGCAAGAATTATTTTTCAAAAAAAAGATATTTATGACATGTTATAGAGATGAAATATCAGATTTGAAATGTAAATGATAGCAGAAAAATCTGAAACAAGATCTTAATTACAAACCCTAAGTTTTGAATTTGACTAGGTTTTCCAAAACTGCAACGTTTTTGACAAAACCCTAGAAAACAAGAGCTTTAAATGTAAGATGTAACACCATGAAATGATTAAATACTATAATATCAATATTTATATGTTGATCTATAACATATGCAATGAAAACAATGCAACAAATATGCCTTTTGTAAGCCTAAAATGCTTGATTTTTCACTTTTTTCAATGCAAATATGAAAGACTATTCTAAAATAGAAAGGATTATAAAGTAAATCAAATTAAATCCCTTTAATCAAACCAATAATGCAACAAGATCTGAAACAAAACACTAATCTACAAACCCTAGGTTGAAGATTAGCTAGATTTCCTAAAAATGCAAGGTTTTCCAAACCCTAACAATGAAACAATGCAAAATTAATCTATGAAAGTATGTCAAATGATGAATGAATGTAGTCTAATCAGATCTAGGGAAGAAAATAGCTTATATCTGAAGCAAGAAGGATGTCAAAGTGCAATTCACATCAAGCTCACCAAAACATTAGATAGAAAAGAGAGACTAGCTCAATAGATCAAACTAGGTCAAACCCTCTTCTATTCAACATTAGGACACAAGTCAATCTTAGCTTCTACCCACGAAGGAAATCCAAACTACAGGGGCTTTGTCCCTTTGTTGTATAAAGGAGAATAAACCAAATATAACTAATCAAACTAGGGCAAGACAAGAGGCCCTAATTAAGCAAGATCAAAGCATAACATACAATCAGAAGTAGAAACCGAGAAACTAAATGAACAATAGAGATGAGGGATCATATCAAAACCTAGATCTGAGAGAAGAAACACCAAGGACCAGGGCACTTGGGAACCCTATGCCCTTTTTAGGGTTTGCAGAAACTGATACTTTTGTCAAGTCTATACTTGCAAGTTTTGTCTTCTTCCCAGAGATCACCTTCAGAAACTTGTTTCCCCAACTTGCACATAAGGAGACAGGAGAAGGTTGGGTGTTATTTAGGAGCTTGCCTAAATCAAGCTCCATGAATGGTGTTTCCACCTCCACAATAGCAAAGATGATAAATAAAGAGCATGTGCCCTAGGAGGGCAGGGGTAGAGGCAAATCAGAAGTAGAATGGAATGCTAGAACAAAACATGAACGAAAGAAGTCACCATGAGCATGGAAACCCTAGCATGCTTGATCTAGTGTCACAACTTGACTCAAGAAGTTGGTGTAGCCCAAAGAAGTAGAAAAATATTCACAAGACTGACAATAACTTAGTGACACAACAATAATCCACCATAGAGAGCTGTAGAGAATAGCAGAGAGCATGAGAGAGAAGAAGAGAGAGTGCCAGAGTGCCTAGATTGCTTAGAGAATTTAGATGTTCAAATGAATGACTTAACTTGCTTTTATATGCCTTCCCGCTCACAAATGATGAATAAAACCAAATAAGGTCAACAAGAGGAACCACTTAAGATTCTTTAAGCTAACATTCCTATAAAATAGGTTAGGGATAAATGGGGACTAGGGAACTTCGGTGCCCTTGTCCTTTAGCCCAAAAATCCCAGCACAATTCAATTGGGGTGTTCTTACGTCGGTCTCATAGTTATTTTGTCAGGTTTTATTTGGATCAAGAATTGATCATTTAATGTTCAAAAAGGTGTTAAAATAGGTCCTGAATAACAAGTGTAAACATTTTAGGTCCACCTAGGTGCTAAACTAGGTGCAAAATTCTAGTTTACACATTTTACAACATAACAACCTTGTTCATGAGCCGCATGAATGTGCTCGTTGCATTGATTAGCCCAAATGGCATGACTAACCACTCATAAAAATCTTCCTTTGTCTTGAAGGTTGTCTTCCATTCACCTCCTTCTTGGATTCGGATCAAGGTTATATTTGCTCTTTAAATTTATCTTTGTGAAGTACTTAGCTCCACTCAGGCAATCCATTATGTCATCCATCCTTAGTAATGGAAACCAAAACTTGATCATGATCTTATTGATGACTCTCAAGTTTCTACACAATCTCCATTCTCCATCCTTCTTTGGTGCTAGTACTGTAGATACCACACAAGGACTTAGGCTCTCCCTAATCAACCATTTCTTCAACAACTCTTGAACTTGTTTGTTCAGCTCCTCATTCTCTGCAGGAGTCATTCTATGGGTTGCCTTATTCAGAAAACTAGCTCCTGGTATCAAATCCATTTGGTGACTTATCTTCCTCACTAGCGAAGAACCTTCTGGTACATTATTAGATGTACAATATCTTAAAATTATTCCAATAGATCTGAGAATTCTTCTAGTACATCTCCACATTCATCCTTTTTAAGCTTAGGGATCAATGCATAGCACATATGCTCATGCCTCATACCATCCAAAAATTTCCTAGTTCCATCAACCAAAAAAATCTTGGCACTACTACATACCTTCTCTTCTATCTCCTTCAAGGGCTTCAATTTGTGATGAACCCCATCTTTAGTCAAGGTATAGGTGTTTGCATGGCCATCATGTACCACATGCCTATCAAAATACCATGGCCTCCCTAATAATATATGACAAGCATCCATAGGCATGATGTCCCATAGTAACTTAGGAACTAGAGTTTTCAAGGCAACTTGCAATTTATTCCATTTTAGATTTTCAAATTTTAGAATGTGTAATAGTAGGTGGGATCCAAAATTTTGGATGCGATTTACAATTTATGCTTTTGTGTTGGAAAACTCTAAAGCTTCATTCTTATATACTAGCAAGAATCAAAGGTAGAGTTGTATTTTGAAAAAATAAAAAAAATGGACTTTGAAATGTCTAAGATATATAACAGATAGAGATTGGGGCTTGATTTGCAAAAATGCAAAGTTTGTTTGAATGTTCAAAATTTCTTCATGTTTATTAAAACAAAGGAAAAGATTAATAAAAAAGGCCAAAACGTGCGTGGGACACATGCCAATGAGAGGGTAAATGGGGAAAACCCTTAGTAAGTTTGCTAAAACAAAAATGAGGGTTTTATAAACTGATTTGAGTATTTAACCAACATGCACTTATTGATAGCAAGAAATACTAAGAGGGGGGTGAATTAGTATTTCGTAAAACCACTTCTTAACAAGTTTATTAATCTAATTTCCAAAATTAATAATATGAAAGCATAATAAGCATAGGAACAGCAACCATAAGGACATAACACATGAACACCAAGATTTTTATGTGGAAAACTAAAAAAGGGAAAAACCACGGTGAGTGTTAGCTCACAATATATTATGATAGCACAATACCGGATTACAAGAAGGCTCACTGCCCAAAGAAATGCTCACTACAAGAAAGGCTCACTGCCTAGAGAAAGAAAGAAGAAGGAAGAATGGCTCACTACCAAGTTGAATTGCTCAAATTGCATCTACACATGCATGGTTACAACTCCAATGAAGCACATAAATACTGTCTCAAAACTCTTCATCTCTGACTACTCTGTTTCACTACTCTACTTTTACATGGGAACAAGATCTCTCTTTGTCTACTCTTATCACTTCCACAAAATCACCTTACTTTGCATTTCGCACATACATATATTCACATTCGCATCAAATGACTCAAACACCAAATTTGATCCCATATATGTATTCGCAACACTTAAAATCTTCATATTAGGTTAGCCTATTAAGGTGTAGCATGTAGTCATACCTTAAGTAGCTTGTCGGCCAAATTCATTCACCAAAATTCACAATGGACCTAAAAAATCATATAGTAGTCTTCATATGGGTCGCCATTAATCATTCAATCACTTAGATTGATTGTTTAAACAATATAGCTTCTTCACATATAGATCTGCCATGCCTGTTCGCTTGTTCCTCATGAACATACTTGATTAGTTCAACTGTCACAACATAAATTCCACTGCAGATCAAATGAGACTCTAAAAATCATATTCAATATTCATCATTGATCTCTTATCATACCTTCAAAGCCATAGAACATAATAATCAATTGCTGAGAAATGCGGAACTCAAAACTGTTGTCCTATCACTGGGAAACATTGTCAAACTGCAAGCCGATAAAGAACATCTTGTAGGATGATACCAAAAGAACTTTAGAAGCTACAATTCTAGATTTCGGTAGCCATGGTATGTATCTTTCTTAATCTAGAACTGCAAGACAACGTATGCACCTGCGGAGGAATGCGAACCCTAACTCTTTGGTACTATACACTGTCCCTGACTTAGGTTTACTTACCGAACTTAGCAAAATCATTATATGTCTTCCAGAAATCTTTAGAACTTGTAAACTTGGATATCCCACCTTCAAGAAACTACAAAAAACATATTTGAATCGCATCTGATGATCTTCTATTGCAGAGACATACTAATTCGATCTCTGTCATTTGCTCTATACTGCCCATACTTAGTCATTTTAGCCTTCCAGACCAGAAGCCTTGCATGCCTTGATGCCAAATCAATTTGGTCTACCGGAGTAAAGTCTCTTTACCTTGTTGCCATCAATGACACACTCAATTAGTCAACAAAGTAGTGTCTCTTGCCAACAATCTCCCCCTTTGGCATTGATGGCAACACTCAATGAAAAATGCTTGTGTTGCTCCCCCTTACTTTGTACACTCTATTTTTCTATTCTCCTTTAGATGTATGCTTATTTTTCACTGGTTTTCCTCTCGCCCTTTGACATCAATGGCAAAGGTGTGTGTACAAGCAAAATTTTGTCAAAAATTCTTCAAAACTATCATATTTTATTGCATATATATAGATACACATTTTCATCTCAATTTATGGTTGAAGGTAGAATATCATAATAGATAGTCTTTATTAGAGCTATCTCTCCATTCCATCTATTCCTTGCACTCTCCAAAATATGGATGTGGCCATTTATCAGAAAAAATAACTTTTCTACCTTCTGTACTTCTAAGGGTGTATCAATTAATGCTTGTGATTTCAAGGCTTCTTCTGTCAGATTAGTCATGGGATCAATTTTTGGACTTATCAGCCCCCTTAACTGGCATAATCTATCTTTGACTCCTTCCCTTTTCTTCATCAGAGTGCTCAAATCATTATGAATATTTGTAACCTATGTTTCTTTGGTATTTATTGACTCAACTGCCCGATTATATGTTTTGGAGATATTAAGTAGTTTAAGTTTCAAGTCCTTGATTTTATCTTCTAATTTCTTTGTAACTTCTGGCCAAGATAAGCAAAATTTATATATTTTACAAGCTTCTTCAATGGCACTCTGTATGCCTTTTATTCCATTTTCTAACAGAGTTTTATCTTTTGCTATCATAGTCTTTAACTCGACCAATCTCTTCTCATCAAAATCTTTTCTAACTTTTGCTTCTACAGATTTTTCAAAAGATTCAAAATTTGTACTTACTGAGTTTAATAGACCCTTGAGTTGATCAGCTGAGGATAATGAGGTATCCTTTTGGAATTTTGGCATCATATTATCCAAAATGTTGGATGCATCACTAATCAATTTACTGTCTTGGATATGTGATTTATGCATTTCTTCCTATGCTTTGGCTTGAACAATTGATCCTAGTTTAAATTTCTACACAGGTGACACTGAGGCCAAATTAATTGGTGCTTGAAGAAGTTCACTCATCTAGATCTTGTTGTCTCTCAAAATCAACTGAGACAACTGCAATGTCTCTTGCTCTACCATATACTTCTTCTTGACTTTGTTCCGGAGGATCCATGTCTATGTTCTCTTGTTGATCAATGTTTTGCTCTGGTGCAGGGCTCCTTATCTATTCTTTATTCTTTTCAACATCCGCCTATTGCTTAGGAGGAAGATTAGTTTCAAATTTTCCTTGATTTGCCATATCCAATGTATCAATGTTAAGAGCTTAATCATTCTTATCCGGTCCTTGGTCTTGGATTATCTCCGGTATTGATGTATCTCCATCATTTGCTCTTACATTGTCATAAATGGTAGGGAGATTAAATTCCTTCAATGTGTTCAGAGTGATTTCTTCAGTTTCCTTTACCACCTTTTCAATATCTCCTCCCATAAGAGCGTTCATTCTTCTTTTGTCTTGAACTTGTTATGAAGTGCTTTAGAGATTTTCACTTTTTCCTCTGGAGTGATTTTCGGACATAGTTTTATTAATGAATGTTCTTTAAGCTCAATATCCTTTGCCATGGCCGCTTCCTTTCTTGTAGACATTATACTTGCCAGGCTCTCTGGAAGATCATTAATTATTTCAATAAGAGCTTTATTGTAAATATTCAAATATTGGACAACAACAGTCTCAATGATATTCTTGTCAACATCTTCATAATCATCATATAGTTGAGCAATAGGTTTCATATTACCATCAACGGTCATGTCTTTCAATACATCCTCTAAAGATATAGTAGCTTCTCCAGTTTGAGGCACATCTTGCTTTTGCCTTTTCTCAAGTTTGTTGGCAAGAGACGTTGCTCCAAAGATAATCTGTGTGTTGTCATTGATGGAAACAAGGCCAAGAGAATCCATCAGCATGATAAAGAGACAATACTCTAGCAAACCACCTTGAATTGGCAACAAGGCATAAAGTATTTTGGTCCAAAAGCCCAAAATGGCTAAGTATGGGAAGTATTCTAAGTAAGGGACAGAAAGTGAATCAGTATGCCTCCACAATTGAAGACTTGCAGATGTGGTTTAGGTATGATGTTTATAGTCACCTACTGCTATGATATTCCAGTAATCAAGATCCAACTTCCTCAAGAAGTCATCAGGTGAAAAGTCTAAGTCTGAGTGGATATTGTTAAGACAAGAATAGTGAATAGTGCAGAACAAAATGGTCCGCATTCCTCTGCAAGTGAAAATTATGTTATGCGGTTATAAGGTGTTGTAAGCACTTGTATGAAGTGTTTAATTCAAAAATTGTGAGATCTAAAATCCACCAGAAAAATAGTTGCAAGCTACTGAGTATCGACGCAGTGTTTGACAAAGTTTGACTGAGACAGAGTCTGAGTTTTGATGGTCTACAATTCTCTGTAAGATGATATCATGCCTTGTGGTTCTAAGGTTAAGATTGGGAATGTGTAAAGATTCCTTGATATGAGTTTGAAAGTGTTTTGTGATCTGTAGTAAAAGTTGTAAGTCTACAAATGATCCCATTAAGCATGCTCTCAAGGAACAGACCGACTAGTATGATAAATCATTGGGCAGAGAAGAGATACTATGTGAAGGATATATTTAAGTGATTGAATGATTAGATCTGACATATATGAACACATTTCAGTAAATATTTGGGTCCGCATAACATATAGTGCATTGGATTCAGCCAACAAGCTACATCTTCCTATGTACACGGTCCACTTCTTGGATGCCGACCTGATCATGAATAAAATCATGATGCAGATATATATAAGAGTGAGGAATTTCAGTTGTGTGTGTTTGTGGTGTGATGCGAATATGTGAATAGTAGAGTAGTGATACAGATAAGTGATGATCAAGACTTGGGATTCAAAATTCAGTTGTTGCACCTTGGCATATTGACAGATGCTCATGCAGTATTCCTTTTTATACTATTTGATATGTATTTGGCAGTGAGATTTCTTCAACAAGGTAGTGAGCCTCCAATAGGGTTTAACAACCCTTATTGTACTCTTTCTAGGTTTAGGGTTGAGGCAGTGAGCCTGCTAGACCTAGTTGTACTTCATGGCAGTGAGCCAGCATGTTCCAGGCCCATGGAGTGACCAAGCCTGAACATTATTCTTATAAAGATTACAACATATATTTGAGAGCTAATCCTCTCCATGTTTTTTCCCTCTTTGGGTTTTCCATGTAAAAATCTTGGTGTTCATGTGTCATGCTTTTATGGTTGCTATTCATTTGTATGTTGTGCCTTTGTTTAATTTATTTTGAGAATATTGGCAAGAGACACTGCTAGGCATGTTTGGTGTTGTCATTGATGGCAACTGAATCTATCATACACATCCACATTACATCATTTGATCATACTGGAAGTCAGAGTACAAATTTATCTAAGTCTGGAGAGACAAGAACAGAGCATTTGACAAGGTTCAGTATATTAGTCTGCATTTCTCCACAAGTAATCACATTATGCTACGGATCCAAGGGAATGGTAAGGGATGTCAAAGATACCTAAATCCAAGATTTTAGCTTCCGGTGATGAAGGGATTGTAACATACAAGCATCTAAGTATCAGGTTTTGGTAAGACAATTCAGTCCGGTAAAGAACAAACCGACTAGGTGTTTGATCCTTGTGCGGATGAAGAGAAGTGGTTGGTCGAGCAATTTATGAGATCCAGTGGAGTTGGCTAACAGGTGAGGTGACTTGAACATATAATTTTTGGTCCACATTAATATGCGTGCATGGATTTAGCCGACAGAAGGGTGCTCTTGAAATAGTTTCCAATTTTTCTCAAAGCCGACTGCAGTTGATGTTAGCTCATGTAGCGGATATATATGATCAATGGATTCGAGCATTTGAGTGTGGTGTTGTGTGAATATGAATGGATAAGTGCAAAATATAGTAGAATCAAGTGTGAAGGGAAGTGATATAAGCTCCAAATCATGACAGAGCAGTGAAGTAGAACAAGAAGAGATGAAGTGTGTAAAATTAGTATATTGTGCATAATCGAAACTGTAATTATGCATTATTAGATGTTGTTTCTTAGTTCAGTCATTCCAATGAACTCTTGTAATTAATTTTGTAGGCAATGAGCCTCTTTGAGCAATGAGCTATGGGCAGTGTACCCTAAAGGCATGTGCCTTCCCCATTTGTAATACTTTTAACAGAGTATAAATTCTTGTGGGTTAACCCCCACTGTGGTTTTTCTCTTAACCAGGTTTCCACGTAAAAATCTTGGTGTTCATGTGTTCAAGCTTCTTTCTTTTGGATGTATGTGATAAATTAATAAAGGAACAAAGTAAGAAATTTTACAGAACACTAATTCACCCCCCCCTCTTAGTGTTCCTTAATTTCAACAATTGGTATCAGAGCCTAGTTCCTTGGAAGTAGTTTAACAACTTAAGGAAGATCTGGGAAGGTGGTTCAATAGGTTCATCTAGGCATTCTAATGGCATCAGTGAACAACTTCAACTTGCTTTAGAAGATCTTGATCAATCCAGAGTAGAAGTCAAAGAACTGCAAGAGAACCTTAAAGATGCTGAGGATTTCATTTAGACTTTAAAAAATCAACTGGGCAAATCCAATGAAAAGAGAAGGGAGCTACTTCATCAGCTAGCAAAAGAAGTTGTTGTCCTAAAACATGATATGGAATCTGAGGTGATGAGACTAACCAAGGAAATTGAGGAAAGAAAGAAGACTGAAGAAAAACTAAATCAATCTCTGAAAGAAAGAATAGAAGAATGTTGCAGATTGGATAGGATAATTGGCCATCTAGAGTCTAATCTACAAGAAACCAAGGATAATGAGGGAGAACTTGAAAGACACATTGCCATTCTCAAACATGACCTAGAAGTTGCAAATGAATATAAAGAGAAATTCAAAATAAGCTTAGCTAAGCTTGAGGCGCTGCTTGATATTCAGAAGATGGCAGATGGTAAGCATGGTCTGGGATTTGAGAAGGTGAAAGCTCTAGATTCAGTCAAAGAAATCCTGAAGCAAGAAATCAAGGAAGGAAACCTAGAAGGCCTCCGATAAGACAACCTAATGCTCAAAGGTATCCATCTTTCAATGGCAGTTGTTTTAAATGCAATAAGTATGGTCATAAAGCTAATAAATGTAGAAGTCAAGTGAATCAAAATGCATCATCTTTCCCTAGTCAATCCTTTAATTGCAAAAGGATAGGTCATAAGGCTGAGGAATGCAGAAGTGGATCAATAAATCCTCCTAAGAACAAACAAGTGTTCAATGGAAGATGTTTTACTTGCAATAAGTTTGGGCATATTGCAACGTAATGCAGATCTAAACCTGCTCCAACATGTAATTGTTAGAGAAATAAAATTATATGTTTCAACTGCAACAAATCTGGACATATTGCTAAATTTTGTAGAAGCAAAAGGGTGAACTCACAAGCAAGAAGAACTAAGTAGAAGATGGACAAAGGCAAAGGAAAAATAGATGTGAATGAGATCCACAAAGAAATGAATAAAACATGGGTGAAGAAAGATGCAAAGAATGAAGGTGATGGATCTGCACCGGAATCCGGTGCTGATAATTCCTCCGGGAATTGAATTGGGAGCTCTAGCTCAAGGGGAGCTGCATTGAAAATCTAATTGCCCCTGCCAGTAAGTGAGTGCCTAAACTAGCACGATGAATGAAGATAAAGAATCCTATTGTAGACCTGTTGAAGAAAATTCCAAAAGAAAAGAAGCTAATGTGATGGATTGTAGAGCATTTGAAGATTAACTGCATTCAAAAATAGTGTAACTGAATGTTTTAGGGAAGAACATTTATTATAATGAAGAATTAGGTTTTGCGGAGGATAAAAGGTCATTCATTCAAACACTTGAATCACTTTGCATTTGAGGAGAACAAGGAGAAGAGCACTTGAGCTGAAAATTTAGAGATTTGAAGTGCGAAGAAGGAATTCGACGACTAACCCTAATTCCATGAAGAAAAATGTATTTCTCTGCAAAGCATTGAACTTGAAATATTTTGAAATGTCTACACCTCTAGTTGTGAACATCACTGAGCGACCTAGGCTGAAGTTTAAAAAGTACCCCTTCAAGTCCACCCAAGTCGATCCGATGGGAGCGTTTTCTAGGGTTCTATATGGATTTCTTCACACAAAAGACATTAGGGCTTATATTCACATGCCTCTAGAGGAGCATGGAGACTCAAGGTTTGTTGATTTGTTCATGAATTACTTAAAAGGTAATGATTTTTTAGCTTAAACCAGAATACAAAGCCTTGGAAGACAAGTTCATACAATTTGTTGAGTTTCTAACTTTCACAGAGGACAAGTGGGTCCGGTATGTCTTGAGCCATATCCATGATGAGTCTCTATGGTTAAATCATACATTCAAAATCACAAAGGATGCAATAAGGGTAGTTATAGGACTGAATTCAACCGGTACCTTGCCTCAGTTGAAGGCTATGAAGAATCAAGAAGTCACCAAGGCAATCAGATCAAAATTTGACAAGAGAGCCATGACTATAAATGACATAGAGGATCATGGGGTCAGATTCGATCAATGGTGATAGGATACATGATATATTACTCTAGCAGAGAAAATTTAGTTTCTGGAACAACCATCTATACTGCATATTAGATGGTGAAAGAAAATGCAGACTATGATCTTTGTGAACTATTGCTAAACCAGCTCATGGAGAACCTAAGAAAGATAAAGAAGGACAAATATTACTCATTCAAATATGGTACGCTGATTCTGTGTCTTTTCTTTTATTTCATGAGTGAGATTTCGGGAAACAAAAATATAGTTTGGTCAAATGACAAACCGGTAGCAGTCCAGATTAGGAATCATTTGAGTTGTCTGGGTAGTTATGATGCACAAAAGGCTGCACTATGAGGATTCTTCAAAAACTTCCAAAATATGATGCAGGCTAGGGATATAATACCTAGGTCTATGGTTAAAAAATACAAGGACACCATCTATTTCATGGTTACAGTTGATCAATGCAAAATGGAAGCAGTAGAGCCCAGAGTTGTGTGGATCATGCCAATGGAGTTTGAAGTGGATGGGCCTGTGTTTGAACTATATGCACAACATTTGTTAAGTTAGTCCAGGGATCCGGCTAAAGAGAGATTTGGAACTTATGAAGAAATTTCTCAAAAATTGCATCTTGAATTCAAGGCTCCTAAAATAAATAGGAGTGTGAGAAAAGAAGTTGAACAGTTGGCTAAGAATATAGGCCTTACTAAGGAAGTTGTGAGGCATTTCAGGGAAAGAATAGAGAAAGTTGAGAAGGAGAAGCAAGATAGGGAATAGGGAAGTGTTCCGACAGAACCTCCTACTAAGTCAAGGACTACTAGGAGTTCTAGTTCAACCTCCGGTGCATCACGTTCTCCTGTTATAGAAAAATCCAAAGAAAAACCCACCGGTAAGGAAGTAAAAAAAACAAAAGCAATGGCTAAGAGGTCATATGGTAGTGTGGAGAAGGAGGATGAAGAAAAGACTGATTCAGATGATGAGGTTAAAGAGTTGAAGGCCTCAGGCACTAAAATTGTTAAAGTTTCTAAGGAGTAGACCTCCGAAAACAAAAATCCAAATAAGAGGCATAAGTCAGAAGTTGATATTGAGAAGCCAACTCCTTCTGTGGAGGACATTGTTAAGGCAATTACTGTAGATGGAAATCTAGAACCAATGAGGAAATTTTATGATCATTATAGTGATGTTGACAAAAGAATCTTGGAGGATACTACTATAAAATATTTGAATATATTCAACAGAGCACTAGTGGAGATTTTGTCTGAAGTTCCCAAGAGTTTAAGAGACATTCTGGAAATAAGAAAAGAAGCTACCAAATCAAAGGATATGGAGCTAAGGGAACATGTAATGTATAGTTTGTGTTTGGTGATCTCCAAAAAAGAAGTAGATAAGATTCTTAAAGAAGTCAAGAATGAATTCAGAAGCAAGAAAAGGATGAATAAGCTGATGATTGGAGACATTGATGAAATTGTTAAAGAAACAAAACAAATTCTAAGGAAAGCATTAGACAAGAACAAGTTCTATGTGGTTACAGAAGAACCTATTGATACTGATGACACATCAATTCTAGATGATGATGAACTACAAAAAAATAAGCAACAAACTGAAACAGATAATGTCTCCATTCTGGAAGAAGATGAAATGCTAAATAAAGGAAATGAAGAAATGGTGGAGGAAGTTAATTTTGATGATGTAGAGGAAATTCAAATTCCTCTGGACCAATCTGCTGGAGAAAATGCAGAGATGAATACAAAAGTAGATGCTCATGTTGAAGAAGATTCTGTGAAGAATAAAGAGAAGGAAGAAAAAGAGGTTAAGGACAAGGATGAACAAGAAAGAGAAACAGTAGAGAATATTGGAAAGCAAGATGACAGTATCAGCAAGGATCTGAGAGATGGAGCTGCATTTGTGGCAAGAGATGCTGCGGATGCAGTGAAGAAATCACTTTGGAAAAACAAGCTTGAGTTTGATGAACCGGACTGATTCAAGGACCTATCAATTTTGACACTCTTTCCCCTCTACAAAAGATGAAGTTATGATATGTGGCACAAGCAAAAGCAAGAGAGGACATTCTAAAAACTCACATTGAGGATAGTGAGTTTCTTTGTCTTGCCTCCAGAATTCTGGAAAAGATTATGCCAACCTTTCAAAAGGATTCATCCGACTCTCCCTCCAGTCAGTTGAAAAGTTTGATACACTCTCTAAGTACTCATTTTGAAACTTTTGAGAAGTCAGCAGAAGTTAAAGTCAAAAATGAATATAATGAGAAGAGATTTACTGAAATAAGGAAAATAATTAGCTATGATAGATCAGTGTTTGATACCAGTGTAAAGAGTATTCAAAATGCTCTCCTTGAAGGTGTAGAGATCTATAAGTTTTGTCTAAATCAGTCTAAAGTTGTTAAACATATTGAGAAAAAGATTAAGGACTTAGAGCTTGAATTGTCTAACATTTCTCAGTCATATATTCCTTTAACTGAGTCTATATCTACCAAAGAATGTCAAGTAGTGAGTGTACGGAATGAATTGAGTGACTTGGACAAAGGGAAAGCCAAAGTTTTTGGTAGATTGGATGAGCTCCCGGGACTGATTTCCCTTAAGTTGGGGACTATGTATGATATTTTGGAAGAATCTCAAGCTGCCGCTACTACTAGTGATCCTACTGATCTTCAAAAGGCAGAACCACAGGCATTTTTATTCAATGGGCTTATATCCATTTTGGGAAGCATAAAGAAGAACTAGGCCAGTGAATTGACACAGCTGAAAAACATTTTTGGCGATATCTTTTTGCTGATGAACAAGGCTTAAGGATTGTGTGTTCATATGCGGAAGTATATACTTAAAATTTTGACCCATGTACATAAGATTTTTGCATAAATTTTGATATGCGGATCCCAGCCTTTGCCATTGATGTCAAAGGGGGAGAGGAAAAGAAGTGAAAAATGAAGAATTAATCTAAGGGGGAGCATGGGAAATCATGAGTGTATAAAGTAAGGGGGGTTGTTCTAACACTTGGTCATTTTTCACTAAGTGTTGCCATCAATGCCAAAGGGGGAGATTGTTGGCAAGAGACACTACTAGGCATGTCAAGTGTTGTCATTGATGGCAACTAAATCTATCATACACATCTGCATTACATCATTTGATCATACCGAAAGTCAGAGTGCAAATTATTCTAAGTCCAGAGAGACAAGAACAAAGCATTTGACAGGGTTCAGCATATTAGTCCGCATTTCTCCACAAGTAATCACATTGTGTTGCGGATCTGAGGGAATGGTAAGGGATGTCAAAGATACCTAAATCCAATATTTTAGCCTCTGGTGATGAAGGGATTGTAAGATACAAGCATCTGAGTATCAGGTTTTGGTAAGACAGTTTAGTCCAGTAAAGAACAGACCGACTAGGTATTTGATCCTTGTGCAGATCAAGAGAAGTGTTGGTCAAGCAATTTATGAGATCCAGTGGAGTTAGACGATAGGTGAGGTGACTTGAACACATAAGTTTTGGTCCACATTAATATGTGTGCATGGATTCAGCTGACAAAATGGTGCTCTTGAAATAGTTTCCAATTTTTCTCAAAGTTAACTGCAATTGATGTTACCTCATGTAGTGGATATATATGATCGACGCATTCAAACATTTGAGTGCAATGTTGTGTGAATATGAAGGGATAAGTGCAAAATATAGCAGAATCAAGTGTGAAGGGAAGTGATCTAAGCTCCGGATCATGACAGAGCAGTGAAGCATAACAGGAAGAGATGAAGTGTGTAAAATCAGTATATTGTGCATAACCGGAACTGTAATTCTGCATTGTTAGATGTTTCTCAGTTCAATTATTCCAGTGAACTCTTGTAATTAATTTTGTAGGCAGTGAACCTCTTTGAGTAGTGAGCTCTGGGTAGTGCACCCTGAAGGCATGTGCCTTCCCCATTTGTAATACTTTTAACAGAGTATAAATTCTTGTGGGTTAATCCCCACTGTGGTTTTTCCCTTAACTGAGTTTCCACGTAAATATCTTGGTGTTCATGTGTTGTGATCTTATTGATTCTGTTCTTGTGTTCATGCTTCTTTCTTTTAGATGTATGTGATAAATTAATAAAGGAACAAAGTAAGAAATTTTGTAGAACACTGATTCACCCCCCTCCCTCTTAGTGTTCCTTAATTTCAATAGAGAAATGGTTAAAAGTAGAAGTGCATGAAAAGAGTTATAGAACACTGATTCACCCCCCCTCTCAGTGTTCTAGATAATCAACAATTGGCATTAGAGCCAAGTTCCTTTGAAAAAGTCTAACAGCTTAAGGAAGATCTGGGATAGTGTGATCATGGCAACAAGAAGATTTAGAAATTATGAAAGCTACAAACAACTAGAAGCAGCTCTTATGGATCTGAGAGAAAACTTGCAACAAGTTGATGAATGCATCTCAAAGCTAAAAGAGAAAGTCAAGAAATTCAAAGACAAATACAAAGAAGTTAATGATCAATTGATATTAGCAAAAGAAGCCCTGAATGATTTGGAAGCAGAAGTTATAGAAAGAATAAGAGTAGAAGATGATATGAATTTAATTATGAAGAACAGATCAAAAGATTGTGTAAAACTTGAAAAAGAAATTATAGGTCTAAAACAGATCTGGAAAAGGCCAAAAACTTTGAAGAAAAATTCAAGATAAGCACTGCAAAGCTTGATGAAATGATTACTAGCTAGAAGAGAGTTGATGACAAGCAAGGTTTGGGATTTGAGAAAGGAGAAAGTTCAAACTCTAGTCAAATAAGCATTGATCAAGGCAAAATAGAGGATACCAGTTCAGAAATCAAAGAACAAGACCTAGAAGACCTCCGGTTAGACAACCAATTGCTCAAAGGTACCCATCTTTCAATGGTTATTGTAATTCATGCAATAAGTTTGGTCATAAGGCTACTCAGTGTAGGAGAAGAATAAATCAAAAGGTTCCATCATTCTCTAGTTAGTGTTTCAATTGCAAAAAAATTGGTCATAGAGCAAATAAATGTAGAAATCAGATTATGAAAAGTTTCAACAATGGGAGGAATGAACAATGCTTCAAAGGTAAGTGCTTCACTTGCAATAAAATTGGTCATAAGGCTATTGTATGTAGAAGTAAAGTGAGTCAGAAGTCTATTAGATGCAATGCATGCTATAAAATGGGAAACAAATCAAATGAATGCAGAGTTTCAGTAAAAGATAATTTTCAAAATACAAGGAATAGTCAATCATTCAATGGAAAGTGTTTTGCATGCAATAGATTTAGACATATAGCTAATCAATGCAGATCAAATTCAATCAATAGAAGGAATCAAGGTCAAAATAATGTGGTGTGCTTTAATTGCAACAAATCTAGACATATTGCAATATTTTGCAGAAATAGGAATGTGAAGAGAAATCACTATTCTGAAGAAAGGAAAACAGAGCAGAGAAATGATAAGGGAAAAGAGAAAGTTGATCCATTTGAAACCAAGAAGGAAATGGACAAGGTATGGATCAAGAAAGAAGTAATTGAAGTTAGGGATCGATCCGCACTAGTATCTGGTGCAGATGCTTCCTCCGAGAAGTAAATTGAGAGCTCTGGCATAGGGGGAGTAGTGTTGAAAATCCAAAACCCCCAACCAGAAATTGGGTGCTAGAATCTGGCACGAATGTATATGATGAAATCTAATGTGACATATCTCTTAAAGGAAAAACTAGAAGAAAAAGAGTCAATGCGGCATATTGCGGAGCAATCCTAATCGACTATATTCTACAGTGAAGGGTTTTAACAGCTTTTTGGAATGAGCATTTAATGACGACTAGGTCAAGTCATGCAGAGGATAAAAAGGAACTTATTTGGTTTCAAAATCAATTTGCATTTGAGGCTATTAAGTATTTAAAGAGATTGGAGCAGACCTTGAGTAATGACAACCAAGAATTTGAAGCATTTGGAGAAATTTGGAGAAAGGGAACCCTAATTCGGTGAAACAAGGTACTTCCGTTCAAACCCTACTTGTGAATCTGTTAAAATTCTGAGATGGTGTTGCTGCAAGTTGTTGATATTACTATGCGACCTTGACCAAAATTCAAGAAACACCCATTCAAATCAACTGAAGTCGATCAGTGGGGGCATTCTCCAATATTCCCCATGGAGTCTTGTGTACAGAGGATGTTAGGGTATATATTCATGTCGCCCTAGAGGAATTTGGTGATAGCAGGTTTACTGATCTCTACATAAAACACTTGAGTAATTAGAATCTCAAGCTAAAGAATGAATATCAAGCATTGGAAGAAAAGAAATTTATTCAGTACTAAGATTTCCTAATATTTATGGAGGATGAATGGGTCCGGTATGTGTTAAGCAAGGTTCATGATGAATTCATATGGCTTGAGAGACCTTTCAAGATTACAAAAGATGTTATAAGGGCAGTCACTGGATTATGCTCTACCAGATCAATACCACTATTGAAAGCCATGAAGAATGATATAGTAATGGCGGCTATCATAGCAGAATTTGATAAGACAACGTTGACAATAAATGATATTGAGGATCACGCCATGAGATTTGCTTCAATGGTGTTGAGATACAAAGTTTATTTCACCAACTGGGAAAACTCTATTTCAGGCATGGCCATATACACAGCCTATCAAATGATTAAAGAAAATGTTGACTATGAGATCTATGAACTACTCCGACAGTAATTAATGGATAACCTGGAAAAGACAAAAGAAGGCAAATATCCCTTCAAATTTGGCACACTGATCATGTGCTTATTTTCTATTGATGCAAGAGTTGCCTGGTAGGAAGAACCTATTCTGGACCAATGATAAACCTATTGCAGTCCAAATTAGAAATTTATTGAGAAGCATAGGCACCATTGATGCATAGAATACAACCCTATGGGGTTATTTCAAAAACTTCCAAAGATTAGTGCAAGCAAGAGAAAGAATTCTGGAGAAAATTGTTGATAAGTATAAGGGCACAATTTGTTTCGTGGTCACCAAGGATCAATGCTTAATGGAAGTTGTAGAACCTAGAACTATATGGGTAATGCCCATGGGATATGAGGTAGATGAACAAATTCTAGAAAACTATGCCCAGCACCTCCTCAGCAAACCTAAAGATACCAAGGAAGAAAGGTTTGGAACATATGAGTTAACCGTGAAACTCCATGTTGAACTTAGACAAACTAAATCTACCAGGAAAGTGAGAAAAGAAGCAGAAGAAATTGCTGCAAGGTACGGTATCACCAAAGAACAACTTAAGGAATCAAGAGAAAATGCAGAGAAAGCCAAGAAGGAAAAACACAGAAGTGAATAGGCCAAGGTTCCGGAAGAGCCCATAAAGAAGCAAAGAGGGCCTGAAACAACACAAAGGACTACTGGAAGCTCTATTACTTCATCCTGTATCACATCATCAAAGAAACCCTCTGTCAAAGATACAAAGAGGAAGAAGATGAAGGGAAGGAGACTGTATGTCAGTGTGGAAGAAATGGATGAAGAAGTAACAAAATCAAATGAGGAAATAAAGAAAATGAAAGTTGAAGCTACTAAAGCCTCTAGAAGTAGCAAGGAGAAGTCCTCTAAAAGAAAGAAACCTAGCAAAAGATAGAAGACAGACGAGTCTCGAGCCACATTAACACTTGAAGATATACTAAAGTCTGTTACTATTGATGGTAACTTGAAACCTGTGGCTGAATTTTATGATGCTGAAAAAAGGATCTTGGAAGAAGCTATCATAAAGTATTTGAACATATACAATAGAGCCCTCATTGAGATCATTAGTGATCTCCCAGAAATCTTGGGTAGTATTCTATCAACCAAAAAGGAAACTGTTATGGCCAAAGATATTGAGCTCAAAGAACACACATTGATAAAATTGTGTCCAGATATTACTCCAGAAGAAAAGGGAAAAATCTCCAAGGCACTTAACAATGAGTTCAAATCAAAGAAAAGAATGAATGCATTGATGATAGGAGAAGCTGACAAAGTTGTCAAGGAAATAGAGGAGATCATTTTGGAAATACTAAAGAAATACAATATTTCTACTATCTATGACAATAAGGAAACAAAAGATGAAGACACATCTCTACCAAAGATAAGCCACGATCAAGGACCAAAATAGAGTGATCAAGTCCCTGACACAAACACATTGAATATGTCAGATCAAGGAAATACTAAAATGGATCTGCCTCCTGAGTAACATGCTAATGATGAAGAAGAAAGGGAACAGATAAGGAGCCCTATACTGAAACAAAACATAGACCAACAAGAAAATATGAACATGGACCCTCTGGAATTATGTCAAGATGAAGTATCTAAGAGAGCAAGAGACATTGCAGATGTCTCAGGTGGTTCTGGAAAACAACAAGTTGCAGTTGAGACTGAACTCCTTAAAGGACCAATCAACTTAGCCTCATTGTCACCTGCACAAAAATTCAAGTTAGTATCAATTATTTAGGCCAAGGCACAGGAAGAGATGATGAAATCACATGACCAAGATAGTAAATTGATCAATGATGCATCCATCATTCTAGAAAAGTTGATGCCAACATTTCAAAAGGATACCTCGTTATCCTCTATTGATCATCTCAAGGAGCTATTGAAATCTATAAGTACACATTTTGAGTCCTTTGAAAAATCTGCAGAAGCAAAAGTTAGAGAAGAATTTGATTAAAGGAGACCGATAGAGTTAAAAACTATGATAGTTCGAGACAAAACTCTGTTAGATAATAGAATTAAGGGAATACAAAGTGTCATTGAAAAATCCAGTAAAATATAAAAATTTTGTCTATCTTGGCCAAAAAATTACAAAGGAATTAGAAGATAAGATCAAAGACTTGGAACTCAAACTGCTCAATATCTCTGAAACATATAATCCAGCAGTTGAGTCTGTTATCAGGAAAATTGGATGATAAATAAAATGAATATAAAACCCAATAACTTCAATGAAATGTGTAAATAACAAAGATTAAAATTAAGTAAACAACTTACAGTGCTTTGTTACCTGGCAACTTCCATTGTTCGCCTATTCTCATTTGATCTTTGGTGATGAATATGGCTCTCAGGAAGCTTGCTTCCTTGCTTTGATTCCTCAATATGACAAAGGAGAAATGGCTTGGATACTTGTTGTGTAGAAGATGAGCTTCAACACAATAGAGGATGAATAGTGAATGATGCAAGAGGAGGGGTGCCAATGGCGTGCTATGGATTCGACAGAGTAATTCTACTTGATAGCTTCTTGATATCAAAAATGGAAGAAAAGAAGGGTATTTATAGACTTGTGAGAGAAGATCAACGATGTAGAAGAAATAAGAAGATCAATGGTAGAGGATGTTTGAGGGAACATGCGCGAATAGAAGAAGGACATGTGTCATTCAAAAAGATGCTTTGTTGAGTTAACTACTTTCTTGATGAGGATGAATTTTGATTTCATAAATTAGAATATATTTTTCTAATTTAAGAGTTTGTTGATAAAAACAAAGTTGCTTTAAATTAGTTAACTCAGCTTTTGTTTTGCATGATAAGGAAGATTTTTTTTAGAAGATTTTTAGAAGAAAAGAAAGCAAATTTAATAAATAAATTTATTTAATTGTTTGTGCAAGATTTAGAAGAATAAATAAAATATTTAATTATATTTTATTTTTGGAGACTGAGATTTAATTTAAATAAATTTGCATTTTATTTAAATTAGGGAGAATGAATGATTTTAATTAAATATTTAATTGTTTAGAAGAATAAAGTTGATATTGATGGAATTAATCAAATACATGCAATTTATTCAATTAATTGGATGAAAATGAATCAAATAAATAAATAAATTTATTTATTTATTGATAGAAGAATATTAAGATGACATAAATATTTAAAATATTTATTTAGACAAAGTCATGTCATTTTTAGGTGTATACATTTTGCCCTTCTTTGAAGCAATGTGTTTTATCACGTTGTTTCAAAGAATAAGAATTTTAGACAATGATATATGCCCCAGTTTGCCCTTGGTACAAGTTTAACAACAGGATGCCCTCTCGAGAGATTGGATGGGAAGAAGGCAGGAGCCGTGAGATAGACAATCTCATGAAGAAGAAGGTGAAAAATAGGTTAGATGGAAGAAAACAAGTCACGGTTTGGAGAAACAAGGAGAAACAGGCATGGGAAGCAGTCATAGTTGTCACACAGTCAGCTATGGTTCACCTGCTATATATAGGAGCTGGGCCCACAAGTCCTATTCATTTACACACTTGCCTTTAGTTGATTTGTCTTTGAGAGCTTAGGACAACAGAGGAGCTAGAGCAGTCAACAGAGATATGGATATTCCATGCAAGGAGCACCGCTTTAAGCGAGTTCGACGGTTCGATCAGCCACCCAAGGCAGGACCACTGGTATGTAGTTTGAAAAAACTCACTTAAAATCATTTATTAGGCCAATAAATGCTTAGGAAAATTAGCTAGGATAGATGTGTTGAACTACAGTTCAACACATATGCGCTCTGAAATGGCGCATATGTTAGGAAACCGCGCATTTGAGTAATCTTATGGCGCATTTGATAGAGTTGCGCATGTAGCCTGTGAATCAGCACATCCACTGCAAAACTGTGCATTTGACACGAGAAGTGGTGCATGTGCCAGAATGGCGCATACACGACAAGGATCAACGCATTTTCCACCTGGTTCGGTGCATTTGCACTAGGATAGTCAGCTGACTTGACGAAATTAACCCAGTTGGCACCTTGATCGATGCGTCAATTGATAAGCGATCTCCAAGATTCCTGGGAATCTAGTCAAGAGATGATATGTTGTTTTGATTAATTTGATATGTTAAGTCAGTGATATGATAGTTGGATTGCTTTGAGTCAGTCTGTTTACATATGGGTTTTTTGGCTTGACATTATGCTTTGCTTTGTTGCAGGAGGATATTCGTGATATTCTGATGTCACGAGAGCAGTTCCCTTTGCCATTGTTGCAGTGGTATATGCTTACGGAGGTAGACCATGAGGCTCTTGGTGCTATGGGGCTAGATTATGTTTGTTGTTAGAAACAAGGCAGATAACTGAGAGGGGGATGAATCAGTTATCTCTATTATTTTGCTTTCTTTTCTTCTTTTATAATTTGTGCAGCATCAAAACATATAAACATATATAATCATGAGAACAGAAATAAATCAATACACATAACACAAGGATTTTTATGTGGAAAACCCTGTTAAGGGAAAAACCACGGGGTGACTAACCCAAGATTGTTTTCTCTGTTAAAAGAATAAGAAGTACAAAATGGCACTTGCCAATTAGGGCTCACTGCCCCAGCACATTGCTCACAAGAGGCACACTACCTACAAGAACTTACAGAAGGAAATTAAATGTTTGAACTGATGAGAGGCATCTGCAAATGCTAAAGTTCAGTTCTGGTTAAGCACAATATATTGATCCGATGCACTTCATTCTTCCTCTGCTTTAGTGTTGTTGCTCTGTCATATACCAGACTTGTATTGCTACTTCCACACTTCTATCTACCTTCCTTCACACTTTATTTTTCCATATCTATTCACACACAACCCTTCATACTGGAATCCATCTGGTATATATATCTGCACCAATGATTTCAACAACTTTTCTAGTCGGCAACCAGAATACTCAAGATATTTACAAGTTACTGATCTGTCGGTTAAATCCATGCTTGATTTGAGATGCGTATCAAAAACATAGGTATTGAAGTCATCAATCATGTCAGCCAACAATATATGATCCCTCAAATTGCTTTATCAACATCAATTACTCATCTAGATTGAAGTCTGATACTCTGTCAGTCAGCTCTTTCTCAGTCTGCTCTGCCTGTCTGGAACCCAATACTCATATGCTCATGTCTTCTTCATGCTTTATCACCGGAGGCTAAATCTCTAGAATATAGTAGTCATGATACCCTTCTTGACTTTCCAAAGTCTGCAACTGAGAGATCTGGACCTAATTGTCAGACCTTGTTGCATACTCTATTCTTGTTCACCGAACCAAAACAATCTTCAATCTAACTTTCGGTATAGGCATATTATGTACTGCGGATGTGTGGGATAGACTTTGTTGCCATCAATGACAACACTCATGAAGCCACATAGTGTCTCTTACCAACATTTGTTTCATGCCTGAGGTTCGCGCGAACCTCAGTCTGTTGACTGTGGCGGTGGAGCAATTCCACAGTGAGGACGGGACTTTCCATCTACCGACCAAGGAGATGGCAATCACTCTGGAGGATGTATATAGGATTTTGCATCTTCCTATTTAGGGAGAGTTGGTTGAGTATGATCCACAGTGTGATGTAGGTTTGGCAGAGTGCAGACATGTGTTTGATGACCCGGAGCTTGATGAGCAGGTGATTTCATGGCAGGACATACGTGATTGTTATGACTACTTCCCAAGGATAGTGGCAGGACTAATCGGCGGCGTAGTATGCCCCGATAGGAGATCACACAGGTTTCCAATTGGCTAGGGGAGGGTGATGGAGAGGATGATTACTGACAGGACTCGATACTCATGGGGTGTGTCCGTGCTTGCACACTTGTACAAGGATATATACTAGGTTGTGTATCACGGAGGGGCTAGCTTGTCAGCAGGTGTCTCTTTTGCAGTTTTGGTTGTGGAAGCATATAGCGATCACATGGTCGATCTGTGTTTTTGTGAGACAGCGGGGGGAGCCATACAGTTATGGTTACACAAGAGTTATTTCCCAGTACAAGCTAGGAAAGCTCGAGTACTGGAGACATGCGTTAGATAATGTAAATGCAGTTATCTGGCACCCATACCTAGATTGCGATGTATGGGATGATGAGGGCGATAAGTAGTCGTACTATTTCCAAACTCAGTGACTTATTTGCAGGATGGAGTATATACTAGAGCGTCAAATTGTTAGCAAAGTGCAGAGGCAGTTCGGTAGAGTACAGGGCAGGCCACAGGGGCAGGCTTGATTTATGAGGACCCATGCAGAGAGGTTGAGGTGGGGTCTAGTGGCATCATATGATGAGGCCTTGGCAGATTTTTAGCAGATTCTGTTGCACCTTGGCCAATGCGGAGGGAGATAGTTGATCCAGGGATGACCCCTAACTACAAGGAGTGGTTTGTGGCCCATCCTTTTCTGAGATACTCAGGGCCTGGAGAGCTAGTTCCTCGGATAGACAAGGAGGATTCAGATGATGATGATGCAACTGGTCAGAGGTGAGGGAGACGGAGGAGGAGGAGAGGAGGCTGAGGGGATGGGGGTGATGGGGGAGATGGAGGAGTTGGAGGAGGTGGAGGAGGTGGACAGAGGCAGAGGAGGAGGGTTGGAGAGGGACCCTCAGGTCAGTAGCAAGTAGGGCAACAACAGATTCAGGTATCGACACCACAGCAGGTGCCCCAGCAGGTAGTGCAGCAGCTAGATGTACCATAGCAGGTATAGGGACAAGGTCAAGCATAGTAGGTGCCTCAACACTAGGTGTAGGGACAGCAGGTTCCATAGCATGACTTACAACAGTAGGCTATGACTGTACTACAGCGTCAAGTGAGGTAGTTGAGGGCACACTTAGAGCAGCAGAGTCTTAGAGAGCCATAGATGCAGGTGTCATCTCAGGACTGACTAGAGAGAGATGTAACACTGGCGAGTGTGCGGGCCTTGAGGTTGGAGAGGGACTCAGCCTTAGTAGCCTTGGGGATAGATGGTACAACCATATTTTTTGTTACACAGGTATAGCAGGGACAGGCTCAGGTCCACTAGTTGCAGACATAGCTAGCACAGGTACAGGGTGAGCTTGCCAAAGCGTAGGCTCAGACACAGTACTATAGGGGACTATATCATGGGGCAATACCGGCAGACCAGTGCGCACCTAGTTATAGGAGTCAATATGTGGCTTCACAGAGGGCAGGTGGATCCCGATCTGGGGCATCAGTGAGAGGCCCCCAATAGTCAGGGGGTGACAGAGTAGAGGGCAGAGCTCTACAGCATCAGGGTTAGCTAATTTTTGGCCTTTTGTACCGACTTTATGGTGTTATATATACACATTTTTGATGGCTCAGATAGCCTGATTTGTATTACTATGTCCTGAGTAATGTATCACTATCTTTTTGTATTATGTATATATTTCACGACATGACTCTGAGAGATGGACAGATATTTTGATATATTGTACATTTGGACATGTTTTATGCTTATATGATGATGCAGCTATTGATCTTCTACATGCACTTGTTTCTATGTTTATATGCCATGGATGCAATCTATCTGATGGTGTTTTCACATGTTATGCATACTTTGATTATGTTTATATGATGTTAATGCAATCTTAGATGGATTATAATGATCTGATATGCAAATGCAAATGTGAATGTTGTTGAAATGATTATGCAACTCTTGCTAGATGATCGATATGTATTTCTCTATGTTTTTATTTTGTTGTTGATGATATGATGTACTGATGTGGATGCATATGGATGACCTGATGCACTTATTATGTATGCAAATGATTGAACTATGTGAATGAATATCTCATGTGATATGATATGCAATTGATGCTATGTTTTTGGTATGTCCAAATGTACTCAATTGACATAGAGATGACAGAGTAACAAGTGGGAGAAGAAAAATGAAAAGATCACAGGCATTCAATACGGATACTCTATAGGATTTTCTTATTGCAGGGATGATATGAATATCTAGATATGAGATGGATGTGGATATGTTGTCATCATTAGAGCGCAAGTGTTTTGCTTTCATCATTGGGCACTTTTTTTGTTTCTTTTCTCTTTTTGAAATGTTGTAAGGAAGTACAAGCATTTAGGTATAATTAAACTGAGACGCCCTGAGCATTCTTTACATGGATTTTGATATAGCAAGTTGAGACAAGCATCTAGTCAAACTTGAATCTAGATGACCTGAGTACCTCTTGCGTTTCAATAGACAAGGATTGTCCCTTTTCATGTTCAGACCTTTAAAGTCCTCAATGATCTTTTGTTGATCATGTCTTTAGACACAAGTCATCACATTACTAAAGTTTGATCCACAAACAGAAGAGAAAGAAAATGATTATGCCCCCATCATAGCATCTCTAACTTTTGGCATCCTTGAGTAGCATAGGAAGACATAATGACAAAAATTCAAGACCTTGTAAGTTAACCGATACAAAACACAAAGCAATCTTGCATTAGATGTGTCTTCTTTTCATAATTGATATAGAATAAGTTTGAGTGTTTTGGTATATGTTCTGCTTTGCTTTGGATAGGTTGATGTTTTGTGCCAAGATTTTTGCTATTTTGGAAAGCTTGCTTTGCTACATGCGCTTGTCTAGTGAAAAGTATCACAATCCTTTATTGGTATCCTCTTAGAACATGTGACATTCAAGAATCTAAATCTGCAACCAAGGCGAGGAGTTGCCCCCAATTTAGACAAAGGATCGACCTATTATGGATGACACAACAAACAGATATGGAGACACAGACCCTAAGGGACTAACCTAGTGCCTCGGGGGCTCATTGCTAAATGGTCTTGCCTACGTGAAGACACAGAGGCAACGTAGTTCGGGGTGAACCTAATGGACCTAGGACCTAGGTGATGGCAAAGATGTAGAATTGGTATGGATAGCAGGACAGATGACACTTGAAGGAATGGAGATGAAAGAAGCGGAGCAGAGCCTCGGGGGCGCATTGAGAATGGCCTTGCCTACGTGATAACTTAGAGGCAACGTAGTTCGACAACGGTTCAATGGATCTATTCAAGATGAACGGTATGATGGACACAAGAGAAATGAGGTCACAACAAATGGAGGAAGTGGTTTTTCGTAGATAGCACCTATTTACCAGGTTTTCACCACTTGCTTTTATTTGCACGAAAGATAAAAGTACACATGACACCTGTTTGCCACGTTTTCACCATGGTACCTATCCAAGGTGCCTATTTGCCAAGTTTTCACCATTGGACATTTTTTGTTACTTTTCCATTTTTTTATTTTTTTGCTATTTTTCATTTTTTTATTTTTTTGTTATTTTTGACTTCCTTGCATTGGGGTTTAGGTGTAGAACTTGCGAAGATTCATGATGTTGATGGGGTCATTGAATAGTTTACCTTTAGATGTAGCCAATTGATAAGCCCCTAATCCATAGGCCATAATGATGACATAGGGACCCAGCTAGTTGGGTTCGAACTTACCTTTTTTCTCTTGATCTTGCTGATTTCTGGGATTTTATCTGAGGACTAGATCACCAACTTGGAATACTCGGGGCTTTACCCTATGGTTGTAACTTCTGGACATTCATTGTTGATAAGATTTGAGATGGTTAAAGGTCTGTTACCTTCTCTCTTCAAGCAGCTCTAACTCTTGAAGTCTGGACACTCTGTATTCTTCATCAGATATGAGACCTTTTAACGAAACTCGCAAGGATGGGATCTCAACTTCAATGGGCAATATGGCTTCAAATCTGTAGACCAAGGAGTATTATGTTGCACCTGTAGGCGTGCAGATACTTGTATGATAGGCCCACAGCGTTGGATTTAATTGGATATGCCAATCACGGCTGGCATCATTGATAGTCTTTTTCAGGATTTTCAAGATAGTTTTATTTGATGCCTCCGCCTGGCCATTGCCTTGGGGGTAATAGGGGGTAGAAAAGTGGTGTTGGATATGGAATTTGTCACATAGTTCCCTAACATCTTGATTTTTGAATGGTCATCCATTATTCGTGATAATGGATGAAGGGATACCATAGCAACAAATGATATAGTTCAAGATAAAGGAGGCAGTCTGCTTGCCTGTGATATTGGCTAGGGGCACGACTTCAATCCACTTCGTAAAGTACTTGATGGTGGTGATTATGAATTTATGGCCACTGGATGAAGGAGGGTGGATCTTTCCCACTAAGTTGGGTTCCCACTAACAGAAAGGCCAAGGAGTCGTTAATGGTTGCATCTCTTGTGTTGGTGCATGTATCAGGTTCCCATGGATTTGGCACTTCTTGCACTTCTTTACAAAATGGTAGAAATCTTGTTCCATGGTTGGCTATTAGTATCCCATGCATATGAGCTTCTTAGCTAGGGTAGGACCACTAGAGTGGGACCCGCATATACCGTCATTCACTTCGCTCAAGGAAGTTTGATATTCCTCACTATTGAGACACCTAAGGAGAGTACCATCGAGACCTCTACGATATAGGGTATTGGAGACAATGGTGTACCGGGATGCCTGACGAATGAAGGTTCATTTTTGGTTGCTAGAGAGATCCGGTGGGAGGGTATTCTCTTTAAGATAGGCAAATATTTTTCCATAGAGGGGGGAATCAGTTTCGATAATGTGGCAAATGATATGGGATTCAGGGGTGTTATATGCAGGACAGGAGACTGGTTCTACCAAGAACTCATAACATGATTGTTTATTTGGAATATCGAGGAGAGATGCAATCCTGGCCATGGTGTCCACAGCTTTGTTCTCAATCCTTGGTATCTGCTCAAAAGAGATCTCGACAAAGTATTCCTTGAAATCGTCTACCATCCGTTTGTAAGGGATTAATTTTTCATCTTTTGTCTGGTAGTCATCATTTACTTGATTTATGACCAGCTGTGAGTCACCATACACCTGAAGTTCTTTGATATTCCATTCTACTACTAGGTTGATGCCAATGACAAGGGCCTCATATTCTGCCACATTGTTAATGCAGGGAAAAAGTAGTCTGTATGATTTAGGAATAGTGTCGCCACTAGGGGTGATCAACAAGATACCTGCTCCTGACGCATGCTGAGTGTGTGAGCCATCAAAGTACATTTTCCAGGTTGTTGTGGTTATGTGAAAGATAGATTCATCTAGAAATTTGAAGCTCAAGGGGTTATCATCTATTAGAGGTGCCTCTGCTAGTTGATCTACAAGTACTTGGCCTTTTATTGCTCTCCTGTCTATATATTCGATGTTAAACTCACTGAGGAGCATGACCCATTTGGACAATCTTCCTGTAAGGGCAGCTTTGTTGAGTAAATACTTGAGTGGATCAATCTTTGCTACTAGTTTGACCGAATGTGACAACATGTAATGTCTCCACTTTTGTGAAGCGAAGACCACAGCGAGGCATGCTCTTTCAATTGGTGTGTATTGGAGTTCATACCCAACAAGTGTTTGGCTGATATAGTAAATCACTTGTTCTTTTCCTTCATAATTTTGTTGTGTGAGAAGAGCTCCTAGAGCTGTTGGTGTGGCTGAGATATACAGTAGCAGAGGTTTACCTTGAATCGGTGGCATCAATATAGGTGCTTTCATGAGGTACTCTTTTAACTACTAAAATGCTTGTTCACATGAATCATTCCATTTGAAAGGGACATTCTTATGTAGGAGGTGGGAAAATGGGTGGCACTTGTCTGCCAATTGAGAAATGAATCTTCAGATAGACTGTAGTTTTCCCTGCAGAGACCTTAATTGAGTGAGATTCTTAGGAGGCGGCATTTCCATGATGGCCTTTACTTTAGTTGGGTCAACTTTGATTCTGTTGGCAGACACTATGTATCCCAGTAGCTTGCCTAATGTTACTCCAAACACGCACTTCTTCGGGTTGAGGTGCACATTAAATTGTTCCAGTCTTGTGAAGATTTTATCCAATACTACTAAGTGTCCTTCTCTTGTGAGTGATTTTGCCAATATGTCATCAACATAATCTTCCATTATAGTGTGCATCATGTCGTGGAAGATTGTGGTCATAGCTCTCTGATATGTTGCAACGGCATTTTTCAAACCAAATGGCATGACACACCAACAATAGGTGCCCCATGGACATGTGAATGTAGTCTTGTGTTGGTCTTCAGGTGCAATTTTTATGTAGTTGTATCCAAAGAAACCATCCATTAGCCACAACATGGTGTGCCCTATCATGAGATCCACAATAATGTCAATGTTTGGCAAGGGGAAATCATGTTTTGGACAACCTTTATTCAGGTCTCTAAAGTCATTACATATTCAGACTCTTCCATCTAGTTTGGCAACTGGTACTATGTTTGAAATCCACTCAAGATAGTCGATTGGTCTGATGAAGCTAACATCTAACAGTTTCTTTAGCTCTTCTTTCACCATGAGGGCTACATGCGAGTGCATATTCCTAAGTTTTTGTTTTACTGGCTTAGCTCCTAGAGCTAAGGATAAGTGATGCATTATGAGATTTGGATCTAGCCCTGGCATATCCGCATATGTCCAAGCAAAGTTGATTTGTTTTCTCTTGAAGAATTTAGTGAATGCTAGCTTTTCTTGTGCAGTTAAAGACTGTGCTATGTGAATCATTCTGGGATAGTCCCTTGTGCTGACATTGATTGGCTCTGCTAGTTCTATCAAGATTGAATATCTATCCTGATGTGTAAATTTGGGTAGAGGGTCAAGCCTTCCATCCTTCGGCACCTCAGAGAGTTTTTCACCATTGGATACGTCTATATTTTTACCTTTTTCATGATCTAACACTACCGCGGAGCAGTTTTCACCATTAGATCTTTCTTTCATTTTCATATTTTTGAGACTAAAAGGCTTGGAGTCTCTCCAAAATAGGCCTTGTCGTTGAGTTCTATGGCATAGCCAGCTCTGTGGTCCCCTGTGGGTATGTGATCTCTAAGCTCAAGATAATCGATGATGGCTTCATCATTTTGGAAGGTATCGAGCTCAGGGGGAGTGTCTTGCAAGTCCCAATCTATGAGTTCTGGGTGTGATAGTGGTAAAGGGTCATTGGGTTGGTCTAGTTCTATGGCATTGATGGTCAAGATAGAAGTTTTATGGTGGTCATTATAGGCATGGACAATGCCTACGATGGTACTCTCCATTAGTTGATCCGTCAAGGGGGGTATCATTCTTTCATCACGACTTTCACTATCATTAGTATGTGGGTCAAACTCTAGTAGTCTAGCCCTTGAACTTTGTCCTTCAGTTGCATGGGTTGGGTCATACTCATGGACCACATCAATCTCTTTTTCATTGCAAGATAACTCAGAGAGGCTATCCCATTCATATTCATTGGAGTCAGTCTCACTCCCTATTTGCAGTCGGTGAATTTGATCAACCAGATTAGTGGCAGATGTTTCTGGTTGTTTTCCTTTATGCTTGTTTGCTCTATTGGTTCTTGTTGTACCTATGTAACCTAACCTTGTAGTGTCTTGGGTTGTCAAGGTATGAGGTTGGATGGGTTCAATGATACCTTCCTTTCTCAAACTGAGGGGACCATGTCCTTCACACCCCATTATTTGGAACCCTTGACCATATTGCTCAGTTTGTATCATGGAGTGATGGTCTTGTTGATTTGATAGACTAACTTCATCCTTGTATAACCATTGAAGGATGTCCTTTTCATTGCTCTCATCTTCTAGGCTTCCCCATTTGATAAATGGACCTTTGGTAGTTTCAACTGTCTGGGATTTGTTCATGGAAGGCCTTCCATACAATCTGGGAGATATAGGGAGCTGTGTCAAGCACAAGGATTGGGCGATCGTGTACTCACCTAGTCCCTTATCTTTGAGTCTGAGGTCAGGTTGGGAAGCTTTTAATGTGGAAGCAAGCGAAGCTAGGTCAACTCGGGATGAAGAAGAAGTAGAAGCACGATTATGAGGAATCACAACTTCAGGTTTAGATTCAATGGAGTTGCAATACTGAAATGGATTGGGATCACCTTGGACGGTGATCTCTTGGCCTTCATAGGGGAATTTAATACACTGGTGGTATGTGGATGGTACCACTTTCAGAGCATGTATCTAGGGTCTCCCAAGAAGGATGTTATACACTAACTCCATGTCGAGGACTTGACATGCCACATCTTTTACTACAGGTCCAACTCTAATTGATAAAACCATGATTCCTTTGGAAGTTCTCTCCTCCTCATCATAGGCTTTGATAGTGATTTTCTTTTTTGGATCTATAGCTTTCTCTACAAACCCCAATGCAAGGATTAGCTTTAAGGTGCAAATATTCAAACTGGCTCCTCCATCGATTAGAACCCTTTTTATCTTATGTTTGTGGATGAAGGCTTCGATATGAAGAGAGGCATTATGAGGTTGGGTAATTGACATATCCTTTTCAGTGAATGATAGAGAGTGAGGCAAGGTAATATGACCTACCATGTTTTGAAACTATTCTTCAGCAAGGTTTGTGGGAACTAAGGCTTCTGAAAAAGCTTTGTCAAGTATGGCCCTATGAGACGGGGATAGACGCAGAAGTTCCAGGATGGAGATATGAGCAGGTGTCTTATGGAGTTGATCCAGGACATTATATTGATTACCCAGAGAGACTGGGACTCCTCTAAGAGTGACTCTATTACTGTGGGTAGTAACATTACAATCTGAGTCTTTGTTTATAGTGATCACGTTGACATGTGAATCCTTCTCTGAGATGTGATTAACAACATAGTCAAAAGACATGTTTGTGTAATTGGCGTTGTTAGTTCCACCCTTGTTCTGATTGGAAGGCCCTCCCTACTCATAGTTGGGAAGTGGATCCTTGAATGCCTGGTGATCATTATTAGAGGTGTGTCCATCAAGTGATAATTTGTTTTGCTCTATTAAATCTTAGAGAGTATGCTTGAGTGCAATGCAGTCATTGGTTTTGTGCCCCATGTTTCAGTGGTACTCACAGAAATCATTGTCATTCCACCAAGGAGGTTTAACTTTTGGTTCATAGTCCCGCGTTGTTGGAAGTGTTATGATTTTACTTGTGATTAACTTCCGTAGGACAGTTTCCAATGATTCTCCCAAAGGCGTAAATTTTCTCCTAGGTTGATAGCTCGTAAACTGTGATTTAGTGTTTCTTGGTTTATTTGGTGGGGTTGTGGGTTTGACAAGTTGAAGATTGGTTGTTTTGGTGTCGCATTTTTAGAATCCACCACCCCATCATTCACAATGTTCTTGTTCTTTGTCTAGAATCTTGGTTTATCTGTGTTAGTATTGGTACTAGGAGTGTCCTTATAAAGCTTTATTTGACCTTTGGCGATTAAAGCCTTTTCGATGATTAGACCCATCTCAATGACCTTACTAAAGGAAGTAGGACATTGGATTTGTATCTGGTAGCTTAGGTCAGTTTGTAAGTTATGGACAAACATCTCCAGCATTTGATGTGGGAACTTACTTGTCAGTTGTCTCCATCTTTGTAAGAAGGCGGCAAAAGATTCTCCACCTTTTACTTGGTGTTACAAAGATCCAAAATTGAGATATCATGCTCAATATTGTAGGAGAAGTGCATGACAAATTTGTCCACAAGTTCGTTAAATGTTCTAATGCTAGGAGGTAGTCTAGAAAACCATTCCATGGCTTGTCCCCCTAAGCTTCTTGGGAACAGTCACATAAGATAAGTATCATTATGGGCGACTTCAAGGCATGCAGCGTTAAATTCCATGATGTGGTCCCTTGGATCACCTTTTCCACGATATTTGTCAAATTTTGGCACCTCAAATTTTGAGGGGAAAGGTATCATGTTCAAGGTCCTATCAAAAGGATATGGTGAAATATCCTTTAGGAAATAATGCTTAGTTGATGCTCCCATGTGTATGTCTATGAATTATTGTTGTAAAGCTTGGATATGCTGGGTTATTAAGCTTACGGCATTTCTAGAATCAATGGTTGCTTTGTTTGTGGTCATTTCCTCTCGTGTGCTTCCTTTAGAGTTTCTTTCTTCCTTAGGTTCTTTTAATGCTTCCACATCAAAATCTTTAGGAAGCTTGACTCCTTGTTGTGCTAAGTGAAGAAAGAATCTAGTAGGGTCTTGGGCAAGTACCTTGTCCATTATGCATTGAAACCTTCAGTCTTGTTGATTTTGTAGAATCTCTTTCTGAGAAATCTCCTCATCACTTTCATGAGAGGATGGAATAGTTTTGTTCGCCATTTCAATTTGCTTTTGTTTTTGGGATCTTGTTAAGACCATGCAAGTTGACTAGGGATGGGATGGAGTGAGTTTGAAAGTTTTAAAAAAGAGGTGATAGAACGTGTCGAGGTTTGCACAAAGGTTTTCCTTAGATCTAATGGTGTCAAACAAGTTGGTTGGAACAAAATGATAGTCAAAAGAAAGGATGATATAAATCTGGTTACTTGATGTAGACTAGTTCTACACAAACCACTAGTGGAGTTCTAAGAGAAAAGGATGATTAATCCTTGATAGTGGAGACTCACTAGTTTTGTTTAAGGTTGATGGGATCAAGAATAGCTTGGTACTAACCTGGTTTTTTGGATACTTGGTTTGATTTTGGAAAAGTTATGTGAAGTTTTGGATGATGCAGTGCGGGAAAGGTAGCTATGTTGTGGGAAAGGACTATTTGCATGGTTTTAATCAGGTCTGGAAAACTGAAACAAGTTTGAAATGGGTGTTTGAAAAGTTGAATGTTTTTCTCAGAAAAGGTATGGAACAACTCTGGAATGAATGTGCAGCAGAAAATGCATAGGAACAGAAGGTAAAAGCGTAGTAGGTCGAAGCACATGTGCAGGCCTGGAAAAGTTTGTATACGCAACAACAGTAAGCAAATGCGTAGTAGGTTGCAATGGATGCGCAGCAGGTCACAATGAATGCACAGTTCTAGTTTTTTTGTTTGTTTTTGCAGAGTTTTCTGGCACTTTTTTCAAAAAAATTAGTTTTTTTGGTTGAAAACTTGGTCTTTTTTGCTTTTGATTTTCAATTATGGAAGATAAAGACACAGCAAATGCACAGAAGTTTTCATGATTTTTATCTTTTATTATTTTTTTTTGTATTTTTGTGGACTTTTTGACACAAGAACAATTACAACCTAGGCTGGAAGAGATAGTATTTGTTGAGTCCCCTAGCTGTGCATATTCAAAGCGTGTAGCTCCAAGATCTGGTAGCACTAGCTCCTCTCCACGACACTCACTTCTCACGCATACCAGATCCAAGTTTCCTTAGGCTCATCCCCCCCACCAAACCTTAGGATTGTCCCTACTACCTCTAATATGAATCACATGCATCAGGGCGGCTTCAAAGGTCCCACCTTTTGCACCAACAAATAGAAGGTTTTTGGTATACTATACAATGGCTAAATAATCAGGGCAACCGTTCGAGTGGTTACACGTGTGGCAACTCTACTCTCTGTTATGGAGTCTCCCAGTCTACAAGGGTTACGCCTTGGAGGGTTTTGGGGGAGGTTGGTTGTTGGTGTAACACAACGGCACTCGTTGTAGGAAGACTTCACCTCAAGCACAATTTATTTATAGTGGATTGGTAGGGCTTGGCTTTAGCCTATTACCACTTAGGGTCATTCCCACTTGGACAGGTGAGCATCCAAGGGTAGGCCCCTCTAAAGGTTATACATAAAGAATGACAAGTCTGGCGTTCTGATCACCCAATAAAGGGGAGAGCATTAGCCTATTGCCATTTGAAAGACATAGTAAACAATGATTTATCCAATCCTATTTAAAATGAGAAAAACTATATGCGCTATTCTACTTGGGCACACACACAATTGTTAACTTTGAAGTGATTAAAGATAGCAATGGTTCTTTCCCTTTTTTGCAAGATAGCAATGTTATAAAAAAAAGAGATAGCAATGATGTTCGTTACTACCCTCCTAGTTAAACTATGTGAGATTCGCATGCACACATTTTTTACTTTTCCTCCTAGTTAATCTATGATGTGTGTTTTAAGGAAAATGAAACTATCCAGCTCTTACCCCTGCATGAAAATTAGAGAATCAATCCTGCAAGACAAGTGTTAGTGTTAGAAAACCTAAAAGAAATCCCTAGACTACTCCTGAAATTAGATGTGCAACTTAAGAGACTGAATGCGCAGAAACAGTACTCAAAAGCGCAACAATTACAAATGCCCAGGATAATGAGTTATAAGCATAGAAAGAAAGAGTATATGCGCAAAACATTCAAAAGCGTAGGATCAGATGTTATATATGCAGGATCTGAAGACGTATGTGCAGTAAAATTATATGCACCAGAACAGGCGATATATGCACAACCTACGAGGATGTATGCGTCGAAAGGTTGCATGTGCTGAAACAATGATCAGATGCACCGCAGGATCGATCAGATGCACCGAATGAACCTGTTTGAAGATTGTACAAAATATGTACGGAACCTGTCACTCAAGAACTCAATTTTTTTATTAGATTTGGGGCAAAGGCCCCACGGTGGGCACCAAAAATGTTATCAAGAAAATTGGATGATAAATAAAATGAATATAAAACCCAATAACTTCAATGAAATGTGTAAATAACAAAGATTAAAATTAAGTAAACTTACAGTGCTTTGTTACCTAGTGACTTCCATTGTTCACCTATTCTCATTTGATCTTTGGTGATGAATATGGCCCTCAGGAAGCTTGCTTCCTTGCTTTGATTCCTCAAGATGACAAAGGAGAAATGGCTCGGATACTTGTTGTGTAGAAGATGAGCTTCAACACAATATAGGATGAATAGTGAATGATGCAAGAGTAGGGGTGCCAATGGCACACTATGGATTCGATAGAGTAATTCTACTTGATAGCTTCTTGATATCAAAAATGGAAGAAAAGAAGGGTATTTATAGACTTGTGAGAGAAGATCAACGATGTAGAAGAAATAAGAAGATCAATGGTAGAAGATGTTTGAGGGAACGTGCGCGAATAGAAGAAGGACATGTGTCATTCAAAAAGATGCTTTGTTGAGTTAACTACTTTCTTGATGAAGATGAATTTTGATTTCATAAATTAGAATATATTTTTCTAATTTAAGAGTTTGTTGATAAAAACAAAGTTGCTTTAGATTAGTTAACTCAGCTTTTGCTTTTGTATGACAAGGAAGATTTTTTTTAGAAGATTTGGAAGATTTTTAGAAGAAAAGAAAGCAAATTAAATAAATAAATTTATTTAATTGTTTGTGCAAGATTTAGAAGAATAAATAAAATATTTAATTATATTTTATTTTTGGAGACTGAGATTTAATTAAAATAAATTTGCATTTTATTTAAATTAGGGAGAATGAATGATTTTAATTAAATATTTAATTGTTTAGAAGAATAAAGTTGATATTGATGAAATTAATTAAATAAATATAATTTATTCAATTAATTGGAGGAAAATGAATCAAATAAATAAATAAATTTATTTATTTATTGATAAAAGAATATTAAAATGACATAAATGTTTAAAATATTTTTTTAGACAGAGTCATGTCATTTTTAGGTGTATACATTTTGCCCCTCTTTGAAGCAATGTGTTTTGATAAAAGAATAAGAATTTTTGACAATGATATATGCCCCAGTTTGCCCTTGGTACAAGTTTAACGACATAAATTGGCCTAATAAATGACTTTAAGTGAGTTTTTTCAAACTACATACCGGTGGTCCTGCCTCGGGTGGCCGATCAAACCGTCGAACTAGCTCAAAGCGGTGCTCCTCACGCGAAATATCCATATCTCTATCGACTATTCTAGCTCCTCTGCTCTCCTAATCTCTCAAAGACAAATCAACTAAAGGCAAGTGTGCAAAGGAATAGGACTTGTGGACCCAGCTCCTATATATAGCAAGTGAACCATAGTTGACTGTGTGACAACTGTGACTGCTTCCCATGCCTGTTTCTCCCTATTTCTCCAAACCGTGACTTGTTTTCTTCCATTTAACCTATTTTTCACCTTCTTTGTGAGATTTTCCATCTCACGCCTCCTGCCTTCTTCCCATCCAATCTCCCGAGGGGGCATCATGTCATTAAACTTATACCAAGGGCAAACTGGGGCATATATCATTGTCAAAAATTCTTATTCTTTGAAACAACGTGATAAAACACATTGCTTCAAAGAGGGGCAAAATGTATACACCTAAAAATAACATGACTCTGTCTAAATAAATATTTTAAATATTTATGTCATCTTAATATTCTTCTATCAATAAATAAATAAATAAATTTATTTATTTGATTCATTTTCCTCCAATTAATTGAATAAATTACATTTATTTAATTAATTTCATCAATATCAACTTTATTCTTCTAAACAATTAAATATTTAATTAAAATCATTCATTCTCCCTAATTTAAATAAAATGCAAATTTATTTAAATTAAATCTCAGTCTCCAAAAATAAAATATAATTAAATATTTTATTTATTCTTCTAAATCTTGCACAAACAATTAAATAAATTTATTTATTTAATTTGCTTTCTTTTCTTCTAAAAATCTTCCAAATCTTCTAAAAAAAATCTTCCTTGTCATGCAAAAGCAAAAGCTAAGTTAACTAATTTAAAGCAACTTTGTTTTTTTCAACAAACTCTTAAATTAGAAAAATATATTCTAATTTATGAAATCAAAATTCATCCTCATCAAGAAAGTAGTTAACAAATTATCTTTTTGAATGACACATGTCCTTTTATTCGTGCATGTTCCCTCAAACATCCTCTACCATTGATCTTCTCTCACAAGTCTATAAATACCCTTCTTTTCTTCCATTTTTGATATCAAGAAGCTATCAAGTAGAATTACTCTGTCGAATCCATAGTGCGCTATTAGCACCCCTACTCTTGCATCATTCACTATTCATCCTATATTGTGTTGAAGCTCATCTTCTACACAACAAGCATCTGAGCCATTTCTCCTTTGTCATCTTGAGGAATTAAAGCAAGGAAGCAAGCTTCCTAAGGGCCATATTCATCACCAAAGATCAAATGAGAATAGGCAAACAATGGAAGTTGCTAGGTAACAAAGCACTGTAAGTTGTTTACTTAATTTTAATATTTGTTATTTGCACATTTCATTGAAGTTATTGGGTTTTATATTCATTTTATTTATCATCCAATTTTCTTGATAACAGAGTCAATAAATGCCAAAGAAACACAAGTTGCAAATATTCATAATAATTTGAACACTCTGATGAAGAAAAGGGGAGAAATCAAAGATAGGTTGTGTCAGCTGAAAGGACTGATAAGTCTGAAAATTGATTCCATGACCAATTTTGCAGATGAGGCCTTGAAATCGAAAGCACTAATTGATACACCATCAGATGTCCAGAAGGTTGAGAAGTTAGTATTTTTTATGAATGGCCACATTCATATTTTAGAAAGTGCAAGGAATAGATGGAATGAAGAGATAGCTCTAATAAAGCCTATTTACAATGACATTTTGCCTTCAGTCACAAATTAAGTTGAAATATTGTACTTGTAAATATACGGTAGAGTACATAAATTTTTTAAAATTTTGATAATTTTTGGTTCCGCATCACACCCTTTTCCAGTGATGTCAAAGGGGGAGAAGAAGATCAGTGAAAAATGATGAACAACTTAGGGGGAATAGGCAAACATTTTTCACCAACTGTTGCCATCAATGCCAAAGGGGGAGATTGTTGGCAAGAGACACTACTCCAGAGATAATTTATGTGTTGTCATTAAAGGAAACAAGGCCAAGAGAATCCATCAACATGATAAAGAGACACTGCTCTAGCAAACCACCTTGAATTGGAAACAAGGCATAAAGTATTTTGGTCCGGAAGCCCAAAATGGCTAAGTATGGGAAGTATTCTGAGTAAGGGATAGAAAGTGAATCAGTATGCCTCCGTAATGGAAGACTTGCAGATGTGGTTCAAGTATGATTTTTAGTCACCTACTACTATGATATTCCAGTAATCAAGATCTGAATTCCTCTGGAAGTCATCAGGTGAAAACTCTAAGTCCGGGAGGATATTGTTAAGACAGGAACAATGAACAGTGCAAAGCAAAATGGTCTGCATTCTTCTGCAAGTGAATATTCTATTATGTGGTTATAAGGTGTTGTAAACACTTGTATGAAGTGTCTAATTCCAAAATTGTGAGATCTGAAGTCCACCAAAAAAATAGTTGCAAGCTACTGAGTATCGGCACAGTGTTTGACAAAGTTCGACTGAGACAGAGTCTGAGTTCTAATGGTCCGCAATTCTTTGCAAGATGATATCATGCCTTGCAGTTCTAAGGATAAGATTGGGAATGTGTGAAGAGTCCTTGATATGAGTTTGAAAGTGTTTTGTGATCCATAGTAAAAGTTGTAAGTCTACAAATGAACCTATTAAGCATGCTCTTAAGGAATAGGCTGACTAGTATGATAAATCATTGGGCGGAGAAGAGATAATATGTGAAGGATCTATTTTAGTGATTGAATGATTAGAGCTGACATATATGAACACGTTTGGGTAAAGATTTGGGTCCTCATAACATATAGTGCATTGGATTGAGCCGACAAGCTACATCTTCCTATGTTCATGTTCCACTTCTTGGATGACGACCTGATCATGAATAAAATCATGATGCAGATATATATATAAGAGTGAAGAATTTTGGTTGTGTGTGTGTTTGTGGTGTGATGCAAATATGTGAATAGTAGAGCTCAGTGATACAAATAAGTGATGATGAAGACTTGAAATTTAGAATTTAGTTGTTGCACCTTGGCATATTGACAAATGCTCATGCAATATTCCTTTTTATACTATTTGATCTGTATTTGGTAGTGAGATTTCTTCAACAAGCCAATGAGCCTCTAATAGGGTTTAACAGCCCTTAGAGTTTAACAGCCCTTATTGTAATCTTTCTAGGTTTAGGGTTGAGGTAGTGAGCCTGCTAGACCTAGTTGTACTTCATGGCGGTGACCCAGCATGTTCTAGGCCCATGGAGTGACCAAGCCTGAACATTATTCTTGTAAAGATTGCAATATATATTTGAGAGCTAATCCTCTCCGTGGTTTTTCCCTCTTTGGGTTTTCCACGTAAAAATCTTGGTGTTCATGTGTCATGCTTTTATGGTTGCTATTCATTTGTATGTTGTGCCTTTGTTTAATTTATTTTGAGAAATGGTTAAAAGTAGAAGTGCATGAAAAGATTTATAGATTGCTATTCACCATCCTCTCAGTGTTCTGGATAATCAACAAGGTTTACCCTTACTGGAGGATTTCTTCTTGCTGGTTTAGGAGGCTTTGATAGTTTCATATTTCATTTTCTTTACTTCTTCATCTGACTTTGTTTCTTCTTCATCAACTACAATGCTTAAATGCATTCTTTTAGCCTTGGCTTTATTTCTTTTGTGATTGGTGGTAGGAGTTTCCATACTTGCAGATGGTGTGGGATTAGAGGGAATAGATGCAACTTCCGCAGAGGTAGATCCTCTAGTTCTCCTTCTTGATGCCTCTGGTTTTTCTAGTTTACCCTTGGGTTCTTCCAGAGCTCCAACTAGTTCACTTTTTCTCTTTTCTTTTGCTTCCTTTTTAACTTGTGCTTTTTTCCTTGCCTTTCTCATTTGTTCTTTTGTGAAACCTTGTCTTTGGGTGAAATCTTCTGCCACTTTCTGCATTTTCTTGGAGATTTCAAGTTTTCTTACTTCAACATGAAACTTAGCATACAGTTCCTCATAAGTCCCAAATCTTTCTTTAATGGGATCTCTGGGTTTACTTAGCATATGCTGAGCATAATTTTCCAATATCCCTCCATCTACCTCATATCCCATAGGCATAATCCATACCATTCTAGGCTCAACAACCTCCATCAAGCATTGATCTTTTGTCACAATAAAACAGATAGTATCTTTGTATTTTTCAACAACCACTCTAGGGATTCTTTCCCTAGATTGCATTGACTTCTGGAAGTTTTTGAAATAGCCCCATAGGGCTGAATTTTGTGCATCAATATTGCCTATGTTACTTAATTGATTTCTAATCTGAACTGCAACTGGTTTATTTCCAGTCCAAAAATAGTTCTTTATGCCAGGTAACTCTTGCATAAAATAGAAGAATAAACATATGATCAACGTACCAAATTTGAAGGGATATGTACTCTCTTTTGTCTTCCTCAGGTTCTCCATCACTTGTTGTCGAAGCAATTCACAAATATCATAGTCTACATTCTCCTTGATCATTTGAAAAGCAATGTATATGGTTGTGCTTGAAATAGAATTCTCCTGGTTGGTGAAATAGACTTTGTAACCCAGTATCATGGATGCAAATTTATAGCATGGTCTTCAATATCATTAATTGTTAAAGACCTCTTATCAAATTTCGCTCTGGTGACCACCATTATTGTATCATTCTTCACTACTTTCAACAATGGTACTGATTTGGTCGAGCTCAATCCGGTTACCACCCTTATAGAATCTTTTGTAATCTTAAAAGGTCTCTCAAGCCACATGAATTCATCATGAAACCTGCTCAATACATATTGGACCCATTCATCCTCTACAAAAGTTGGGAAGTCCATGTACTGAATGAATTTCTTCACTTCCAATGCTTTATATTCTCCCTTCAGATCAAGATTCTCATTACTCAAGTGTTTCAAGTATAAATCAGAAAACCTGCTATCACCAAATTCCTCTAGGGCAACATGAATATATGCCCTAACATCCTCCACATGCATAACTTCGCGTGGAATATCTAAAAATGCACCCATTTGATTGACTTCGATTGATTTGAATGGATGTTTCTTGAATTTTGGTCAGGTTCGCTCAGTGATATCCACTACTTATGGTGTTTCCATTTCTATGAATAAGCGAGCAAATTTGAGAAAGGGTTTCAAATAGAAAATACCTCTTTGACCGGATTAGGGTTGAACTCGATCTGCCTTGAAATTCTTTGGAGAACACTGTAGTCATTTTTTTAAATCTTGCTTTAGTTTGCCTTAGACACCTTAGAGCTTAGAATGTAAAATGATTTTTCTTTTGGATACAACTCCTTTTAACCTTCGCATGTCGAAACCTAAGTGTCATTAATGTCATTTTTCAAAAAGTTGTCAAGCACTTTTCTGACACTCACAATCAATCCAAATTGCTCTGCAATGCTTCGCATTGAATCTTCTTCTACCTAAATTTCTTTCATAAGTTTTCCCGTAAAATTATTCACAACATACCTTAGTACCAGATTCTAGTACTAACTTTCTAGATGGGGGTTTTGGATTTTCAGCACAGCTCCCCTTAAGCCAGAGCTCACAATTTACTTCCTAGAGGAAGTATCTGCACCAGATGCTGGTGTGGATTCATCCTTGACTTCAATTACATCTTTCTTGATCCAAATCTTTCCCATTTCTTTCTTAGTTTCAACCAGATCAACTTTTTCTTTTCCTTTATCATTCCTCTACTTTGTTTTCCTTCTTCAGCATAGTAGTTTCTTTTCACATTCTTGCTTCTGCAAAACCTTGTAACATGTCCAAACTTGTTGCAATTATAGCACACCATATTCCTTTGTCCTTGATTCCTTCTATTGATTCGATTTGATCTGCATTGATTATCCATATATCCAAATCTATTGCATGCAAAACACTTTCCATTAAATGATTGAATATTCCTTGCATTGGAAGAACCATTTCTTACCAGACTTCTACATTCATTTGATCCATAACCAATTTTCTTACAATTGAAACATTGACTAGAGAATGATGGAACATTCTGATTTATTCTACCTCTGCATTGAGTAGCTTTATTACCAAACTTATTACAATTAAAAAAGTGGCCATTGAAAGATTGATACCTTTGAGCATTTGGTTGCCTAACCAGAGGTCTTCTAGGTCTTCTTCTTTAATTTCTAAACTGGTTCCCTTTGTTTTGCTTTAACTCGGTGTTTTCTTGACCAGATTTTGAGCTTTCTCCTTTCTCAAATCCCAAGCCTTGCCTATCATCGAAACTCTTTTGACTAGAAATCATCTCATCAAGCTTTGCAGAACTTATCTTGAACTTTTCTTCATAGGTCTTAACTTTTTCCAAATCTGCTTTCAGGCTCACAATTTCTTTTTCAAGTTTGACACAATCTTTTGACTTGCTTTTTATCATTAGATTCATATCTTCTTCTGCTTTCGCTCTTTCTATAACTTACACTTCCAAATCATTCAGGGTTTCATTTGTTGTTATCAATTGATCACTAGCCTCTTTGTATTTTTCTTTGAATTTCTTGACTTGTTCTTTTAATTTTAAAATACATTCATCAGCTTCTTGTATGTTGTCCTTTAGATCCCTGACTTCTGCTTCAGACTTTTCAAGATCAATAAGAGCTGCTTCTAGTTCAACATTGTTTGAGAAATTTCCAAATCTCCTGGCTGCCATGAGTGAACTCTCCCAGATCTTCCTCAAGTAGTTAGGCTTCTTCCAAGGAACCTTGCTCTGATACCAATTGTTGATAGCAAGGAATACTAAGAGGGGGGTGAATCAGTATTCCGCAAAACTACTTCTTAACAAGTTTATTAATCCAATTTCCAAAATTAATAATATGAAAGCAAAATAAGCATAGGAATAGCAACCATAAAGACATAACACATGAACACCAGGATTTTTATGTGGAAAACCCAGAAAGGGAAAAACCACAGTGAGTGTTAGTTCACAATATATTATGATAGCACAATACCAGATTACAAGAAGGCTCACTGCCTTAGGGCTCACTACCCAAGGAAATGCTCACTGCAAGAAAGGCTTGTTGCCTAGAGAAAGAAATAATAAAGAAGAATGGCTCACTACCAGGTTGAACTACTCATATTGCATCTACACATGCATGGTTATAGCTCCAATGAAGCATAGAAATACTATCTCAAAACTCTTCATCTCTGACTGCTCTGTTCCACTGCTCTGCTTTTACATGGGAATAAGATCTCTCTTCTTCTGCTCTTATCGCTTCCACAAAATCACCTTACTTTGCATGTCACACATACATATATTCACATTCACATCAAATCACTCAAACACCAAATTCAATCCCATATATATCCACAACACTTAAAATCTTCATATTAGGTCAGCCTAATAAGGTGTAACATGTAGTTATACCTTAAGTAGCTTGTCGGCCAAATTCATTCACCAAAATTTACAACAGACCCAAATAATCATACAGTAGTCTTCATATGGGTCAGCATTAATCATTCAATCACTTAGATTAATTGTTCAAACAATATAGCTTCTCCACATATAGATCTGACATGCCTGTCAGCTTGTTCCTCATCAACATACTTGATCAGTTCAACTGTCACAACATAACTTCCACTGCGGATCAAATGAGACTCTAAAAATCATATTTAATATTCATCATTGATCTCTTAGCATAACTTTAAAGCTACAAAACATAATAATCAACTGCTGAGAAATGCGGAACTCAAAATTGTTGTCCTGTCACTGGGAAACATTGTCAAACTGCAAGCCGGTAAAGAACATCTTGTAGGATGAGACCAAAAGAACTTTAGAAGCTACAATTCTAGATTTAAGTAGCCATGATATGTTTCTTTCTTAATCTAGAACTGCAAGACAAAGTATGCACCTGCAGAGGAATGCGGACCCTGACTTAGGTTTACTTACCGGACTTGGCAAAATCATGGTATGTCCTCTGGAGATCTTCAGAACTTGCAAATTTGGATATCCCACCTTCAAGAAAAGTTGCAAACAACATACTTGAACCGCATTTGATGATCTTCTATTGTGGAGACATACTAACCCGATCTCTATCATTTGATCTGTACTACCCATACTTGGTCATTTCAGCCTTCCAGACCAGAAGCCTTGCATGCCTTTATGCCAAATCAATTTTTTCTACCGTAGTAAAGTCTCTTTGCCTTGTTGCCATCAATGACAACACTCAATTAATCAATAGAGCAGTGTCTCTTGCCAACAGCACTAAGTTTCCTTTACAAAGTGGGAATAGCAAGAGATTGATCACACAAGGTATTTAACATACCTAGAATGAGATCTGAAACCATGACTTTTCATTAACCAAACATAAAGATCATGAAAAACCTAACTCAAGTTTGAGAAATAAAGATCATTTTTCTAAAAACTTGTGGGTACAACAACCACAAGGAATCCAGTGACAACAAAAATTCAAGTGCGGGAAAAGAGAGTTTATCATTTGTAAGATTTATAGGAGGGGTGGAGAATTTTATTACAACAAAAAAATATGAAAATAAGAATATGATACAATTAAAAAACTTTCACACACATGGGAAGAAAGTATTAAATTCCCAATGACAAGGTAGAGTGGAAGTCTAATACAATTTTGGAAAAGATTATAAAATTGTTGTGGAATTTTGAAACTTTGCTTTGGTAAGGCATCAGAGATATGAGTCACATTCACAAATATGTAATCCTCCTTTCAAGTTTCACTTTAAAAATTTGACAAAAACTAGAACTTGAAATGTAATTTTCAAAAAATTATATATTTGCATAAAATGTCTAAACTTCAACTTAGTTACTCTTTGAAAATAAATGGATTTTTAGGGCAACTTTTACTCATTTGTCAAAAATTCTGAAGTTCTGCCAAGATGGTGAAAACTATAGTTTGAAATGCAATATGCAAGTTCGGGGAGAGGGTTCTAACCTAACTCTATATAGCTATGGAGGACGAGGGAATTTATGTATGCTCTAGACTGATAGGCCCTATCTAATATGGTGGAGCACTCAACCCCCTCTATCCATATGAGGTTCTACCATTCACTCATCCAATGATTATATTATAGGAGATCAGATCAGATTGAATGAATTGTATTACACACATGATATGAGTGATGATTGGTTGCATCATTCATATCATTTAGTTGTATCACATATATAATAGATCTATATCAAGTGTCGACTCCAAACTAACTATCTAAAAATCCTACCCTAGTTTAGAGTAGGAGGTGGAGGTTGAGATGCAATTTGAAAAATTGCATATTTTCTAAAAAACACTACAACTCCACCATTAACAAAAATATTCAAATTTGACCCTTGAGGCTCGATTTTTTCAACACTTAGACTTAATTCCAATACCTTAAGGATGACATCATATTTTCCCCCCAAGGTAAGGACAAGCTTCTAAACAAGGAATTTTTATGAATTAGACTCAAAGGGTCCCAAAAATAGAAAAAATCTTAACTCAAAACTAAAAGAGAAAAAAAGAAGGTCCACATTTTGCTAAGGCAAAAATGGGGCTCATTGTATGAGACACAACATATGTGTTTTTGACACTTTGTTCTTCTTTAGGGGATTAAATTCTATCAATACAATCCAAAGATCCCCCCATTAATCTCGAAGCAAGACCTTTCACTCTTTTTAGCATGACCATATTCTAAAATAGGTATAAAAGTGAAGGTTGTTGATTTATAAAGTCTACACTAGAAAAGGAGTAGGCTACAAAAAAATAGACTAAATCACATGAATCTAAGAGTGGGTTACATGGCATGACCTAGTTCATAGAAGTAGTGATATTTGTATAAAATTATTATAGCCTCTAAAATATAGATCAACAATCAGATTTCATCATCAAATTGTATGTCACAATAGTCCAATTAATTAATTTACCACCAAGCCAAATCACATAAGCCTATATTTCCATCTTTAAACACTCCAACACATAATCTTATATCTACATCTAATTTATTATTGATTTGATTAATTAATTAGATCTATATTAATATATGAGAGTAAAATGATTATGCTATATTTTACTCTACATATATTTAAAATATTATTTGATAGTTGAAACATTTATGATATTAAATAAAAACATTAAAAGATTGAAATAAAACATGAAGAAGACCTTACTAAGTAACTTTTACACAGGAATTATAAAATAAATTTTTATATCTATTATATAAAACAAAAACTATTTTCACAATAAACTATTTATTTCATAAAAATAAATATATAAAATATAAGTTTTATTTTCTATTCCATTGTATACTTTTTCAAAATAATATTTTTAGTAAAAAATAATTTAATTTTATCATAAAATAAGTAAATAATTTTTTTTACATAATTGATTCAAAGAATATATTTCTTAAAAATATAAGAGAAAGAATTTATTTTAATATTATTGAAAATTCTCGTTGAATGAGGGCTTCTAATATATTTGTTTGTAACTCTTCCACCCTTTGAACATCGCCCTGATTCCTTACCTGCATGAGTTTCACATATTGTTTATAGTATAATTATAATAAATACTTCCCAAGAAAAATATAATATAAATAATTTAAACTAGTATATAAGATTATTCAATGTATGTTTTTCTAACTTCATGCACTTAACAATGTTTTAGCTAGAAATTAAAATTATATATGAATTAAAAAAATAAATTAAATTGAATCAAATGTTATTATAATGTTTTTTTAAATTGGGTGAATGTGATATTATAATGGGCTAAATAGTAAAAAAACTTACCAAATAGAAAAATGTTGTATTTAAATTTAGATTTACATTTAAATGGAAAAGGTGCTAATATTTTTTACACAAATTAGGATTCTCTCTAAAAATGACTTGGGTTTACCTTGGATTTAAGCAAGTGGGAATCCTAAACTTTCCAAAACAAACAAAACTATATGCTTAGTATTATCATAAATGTTTCCTTGACTTTATCCTAACAAATATTTTTAACCAAATTTAATAAACCAAAAAAAATTATAGAAAAACACTCAATTTTATTATATGTATGTCTATAATATATGTGTATATATACATACATAATATACATATATATTATATGTGTATCTATATAAATTAACTAATAAAGGTCCAACTTGGCAAACATCATCCTATTAGGTGGTAGTCAAGATTAGACTACCCAATAGGTGTGAAATGATATTGTCGTACTCGAGGTAGTAGTTGGGAATTAATATCAATAGTGTAATGTCACTACCATCACAAGATCATGACCATTCTTCATTATTATAAGGGGTAGCCACAAGTTTGAGTACTATAAAACCCTTGGGATATCAATCAATGTGTTGTTGCTATACTTCCACATAACTCTTCTTCAATAATGTCGTGGCATGCAATCAAAATGGCATCAAGAAGAACATCTAGGAATACAAAAAGGAACATGAAGGGAAAAGAAACAATTCAAAGTGGAGAAGGAGAAGGAGAAGGAGACTTTACACACCTTGAGCACTAGTAGACTCGAGGTGTCAAGGGTGGTAGAAAGGTTCACAAATTATAATGAATAAGAGCTAGTAAACCTAAAACTCAGGATTGGGATGTTACTAATGTGGGGGCTAGCAAATGAATTAGATGGTGAGGATTATGTTTCAATCCATGAGGTTGTGATAAAAATGATGTTAGACCTTGGATAGTCTAGTAGAGAGCATAATATTTTCAATGTTGCCTAGTCCTTGAGTAGTGGTACAATGATGCCTATAGCACTAGGGAAATCCATGCTACATGAAGATATAGAAGGGGTGAAGTCTCAAGTGGATGTGCAATACAACTAAATTATGGAGCATCTCCACATAATTATAAGGAACCAAGGTACTATCTTCGATTGTATTAAGCTCATGGGTAGCGTGGTGCATGCTAGATTTTTGCCTAAAGTCAAAATAGATAATGTGACATGTTGTGATGAGGATCTCATGGAAAACCCTAACTTAGCTTTAGTCATGGATAAAAAGGTATAAATTTTCTATAGGATGGACAACCCATGTAATTTTGATGTCATGGTTTTATTTTGGAATAGCCATCAAACTATAAACAAGAAATAGTATAGTCTATTAGTTTTTTTCTGTGTGCCTTTATTTTTCCAAGGTTGCAAATGGTTATGGTAGGGTACAAGCTTAGGATAGCCCCTACTTTTTATTATGGTAATGGCTAAAAGTTGTTCCCTATGATGGTGGGATTTATGAGCCTTTGTGAGAAGGGAAAATACTCAAATGTCTCCCATTTTGGTTTTTAAAATATATCTTTTGAATATAATATAGTATCTATGATTTCTCTGAAGCACTCAAATTTCAAGCTATTCAATTATGTTGGCTAATAACAGAAATTATTGAAGAAATAGATTAGAGCTATAGTTCTGATTTTATTCTTTGAATTTAGAGGAAGTGGTGATAAGAATAGGATGGATAAACTCTCAAGATGGATTTAGTGAACTCATTGTTATTAGAAGCTAAGTTTTAACACTCTTTTTCTTTGCAACCTCTAGGTGTCTAACCCAAGTTTACTACCAAAAAATATATATGCATATATACACATATATTATATGTATGATATAATATGTACATATGTACATACATATAATATATGTGTGTATATATACATATATACATCCACACACATACAAATATGTTCATCATTTTCAAATATAAAGTTTATGTTGCACTCTAAACTTATTAAAAAAGTAATAAGTATCTATTGAATAACACTATATATATTTTAACATAATTAAAAATTTATATAAATTTTATTACAAAAATCAAATATTATTTTATAAAAATTTAAATAACAAATATTATATTTTTTACATAAATTTTTAAAATAACGAATTAACCAAACATAGTAAATTCATAAAAATCTATTGAAAAATGAAAATAGTCTTCAATAAAGATGCACATTTTTTTAACCAATTAACCAAAAAATCTATTGAAAAATGAAAATAGTCTTCAATAAAGATGCACATTTTTTTAACCAATTAACCAAACATAACTAATTCATAAAAAATTATTGAAAAATGATAATAAAAATGCGCATTATTTGAAATCATTGACAAACTAGGAAACTATATATATTATTATGTACAAATATTTTGTTGTTCTATTATTATGATTTTTTTAATTACATTATTTCTAACAAAATGATCAATATTTAAATGAAAAAATAGCTAGAAAATATACCTTAAAAGTTCTTCACTATTACAAACCTTGGTGTATGGTGTTGTTAGTCTAACTACATTATCCAAGTTACAATCATTTAGTAGGAGACCTTATTATTAAAATTAGTAGATTTCCATTATTGTGCTTGGGGTATTATCCATTGCCATTTATATGACTTGAGATAAAGCTATTGTTCTTGAATTATTGAGGTTAATATGTTTTATTTAAGCTAATTTTGTATTTGTAGTTAGATATTTTGGTGGTGTATTAAATGGTATCTCTTTTAATTTTTATTTTTTTAAGATATATAATTATATGCATAAAATCATGGTACATATTATGATGTCAATAATAAGGTAGATGTTTTAATGCATATAAGGTATAGTTTAAAGTCCTCTTCATTTAAAACATACATAAGTAAAGTGTTATAGTCTATTTATATTTAAGGGTACTAGACTCTACTTTCTTATTATATAAAAACTAAAATATATTGTTTTATTTAATATCAATCTATATGTATTTCAAATTATCTCTTCTACTCCTATATATGTAATATTGAGCTATTTTAATTACTTGTTAATGCAATATTAAGTGAAGTAGTAAATTTGCATGTTTCTTCAATATGTATTTTAGATCAAATTATCAAAATATTAGGATTATCCCTACCAATATTTTAAAACTTTAGAATCTTCTAAGCAAGGTGAAGCATTAGGGAATCTAATGAGTGGTTTGGAGAAAAATTTCTATTGTGAGAGTCTAAGGGTAAATTTTTAAAAGTTATCTCATCCATTTATAGTTCATATAATAATGGTCCTAGTATTTGAAATTCAAGTTCCAACTCTTGATGGTATCGGAGAATTTCATAATTGTAATTTTCACATCTCAAACCTTAGAAGAATCATTCTAGTGTTTTTTAGTTTTTAATGTATTCTACCATTTGCCCCCTTAAAATCATGTCTAAATAGTTTCCCTAACCTAATCTAAATTCAAATTTTAAAATTTTAAAATAAATTTTTCACATTTATATTTAATATTTGGGTGTCAATAATAGAGCTAGGCTTACATAAGAGATTAAACATAGTGCAAATGAAGGTTTTCAAAGGTAAGCATAGGGGAAACAAATAAGCGGTGATAACACTAAATTTTGGTCATAGGATATGCAAGTGAAGCATCAAAAAGCGTCATTAATAATTTAATCATAATGAGTAGCCTCAAACAACATATGACCCTTCTATAGACGTTTGTTGGATCCCTGTACTAGAATACTTTTTTCTTGACTATGTACACCTAGACCACTAAGACATTATAATGTAGAAGCACTCAAGGGTCAAGCAATCTTGCATAACCCAAAAATATTTTCCTTCAATTTTCTTTGTATTAAAGCATTTTAGAGTTCTACATACGTACTGGTATTTCCATAGAAGCACATTCTTGCCACAAGCCTATTCTAGTTGACATCCCAATTATGATACAAATGGTAATCTTCATCACAAGTTATCAAAGTTAGACATCTTGCTCCAATATTTGGATCATGAGATTATAGAAGGCTAACACACATTCCCATGTGATATCTTAATGATATGATTTCTTACAAGAAGTTGTGGCACCATGTTATGCCAAAAGGGACCAATTAGGATTTAAACCCTTACTGTAGCCAATTGATATATTGGGATAGTGAAGCAACTTAAAATATGTGATCCAAAATAGTTATAAAAATTTTACAATCTATTAGCAACATTAGTGGAATCACATGAAATAGTATGCAAGACCACAAGAAACACAAGACACATTAGCTATAGAGGGGAAACCCTTATGGTAAAATGCCACCACCAAAGGATTGTTAGTTTTATTATTCAGAATCAAAATATACAATAAAACATACACTCTATTTATAAAGTCTTAATTTGTTGTCTTACAACATGCCCTTCTTCTACAATCATATCAACCTTCATTAGATTCACCATTCTCAACCAAGTAACCTTCTAAACTTGATACATTCATATGCATATATAGTTATAGCTACAAAACTATTGAATAAGGAATTTCAAACATCTAACTGTCTAACTCCCATGTAGAATATCAACAATCATACAATCATTTTGAGACCACGTCATGACATCGGCATGCCACACATTACATGTAACATGAATTCTCCATATGAGTAACCAATTCATATAATAACCCATTGCTAGTCACACTTAATCAAAGGTTGTTGACCAACTCTACCTAAATTGTGTCATTATCTTCCTACACTACAAACACTACCCATGCCTTGTGACAGCAAAGACAAACTCCCAATGAAGCATCACTATTTGTGATACCTCTAGGCATCTTCCTAAACATCATGCTCTTGATTATCATCACATATATTCCAATAGTGCCACAAGTACATCTACACTACCATACACACTTAGGAGTGACATACCTATGATTATGCAGTGGTGAATTCTCCTCCAAATAACTTCAGGTTGGGAATATAGCACCAATGAACTATGAAAATACTTTATTACCACATCATAACACCTAGAACTCAATACAACCTATTGTATAGAAAATTAAAGTTGTTCTACCAATATTTAGATAAACTCTATTTAGGAACACTCCACAATTGAATGACATGCCCTAGTTCCAACATTTTGATCTTTCACACTAAAATTTGAATAAGGCACCTATTGTAATATTTCATGTTGGTCCTAGGAAGAGTTGTAGAAGAAGGATCATGACCTTTTTTTGGTAGTATCCTACCACTTGAAGAATCCACTATAAATAAGATAACAAGCTCCTTGGAGAAGAGGAGAGAAAGAGGGAGATGGATCTCAATAGAATATTTAGGCTCTCAATTACTGTAGTTGGCACACAACCTACAAACATGTATTGTGGCATGTATACTCATTATTGAGTTTGTGTATGAATTGTCATGTCAGAGCATTTGATAATAAACTAATTGTATGATTGCATATGTCTTCTATTTCTACTTATGTTGTGTACTCTTGTTAGTATTTGTTGTTCTATGTTTTGTGTTGCACATGAATAGACTATATTCATTAGACCCTCTATTCATGATTGTATCAAGTGGTATCAAATTTTATTTATAACTAGATTGGTAGAAGGGTTGGAGATAACCCCATATTATAATCTTGTGCATTGGTACATTGCAAGTTAGTCATTAGAAAACATGGTTAACAGAAGAAAATGTAACCAAAGTTAAAGAGAACAAAGTGTTGAGAATAATATGCATCAAAGGAGATATATCATGATAATGAATAGGTTGACATTCTGAGAGATATTATAGCAAGGTTGGAAGCCCTTGAGATCATGTAGAAATGAGGATTACCCATAGCTTAATACGTTAGTGGGGATGAGAGACTAGTTTAGGAACAACACAATAAATAAGCTTTGTGTTCAAAGAATGAAATCGATAAGTTTAATACGAAGAGTGGATGTAAACCAAGGTTTTATCTTCCTTGTTATCTAGGCAGTTTGGATCTTGAGTGGATATAAACTTTATGTCACACTCTAAACTAAGAAGATTGAATTGAATCTTTCAATTTTAAGTGAATTTGTGGTAATAGGTGAAACTAGGTACAAGTTAGATCAATTAATTTTGCATGACAATTAGATTAAGAGAGCTTAATTAGTTTCATGTGAATGTGCTATATGTTCAAAGTCAAAGGAAACAAATATAATTTTAGGATAGGATGTGGTAATAGGTGTAATTTGGTTCATTCAATCCTATCTTCACTTGATTAGTTTAATACTAACCCCATTATGCATAACTTAACCAATTATGAGAAAAATGGTGTAACTATATCTAATAGTACACCTACTAACATCATTTTTCTAAATACCATTATATATTTTTAAAAATTATGGTACTTAATATGTTTGAGAAAATTAATATCAACCTCTATATACATATACATACATATATACACATGTATGGGTGAGTACACTAAGTTGAGGGACAAAAAAGTGGTCAAAAAGCATTCTGGAGGCAATTTAACATAACACACTCACATTATGGCTCAATAAGCTCAAGTCATAATGTGAGCACATTGTAACACATGCACATTATGTGCACATAGAAAAATAGATTGTGTGCATAACATGCTCACATTATAACACATATGCATTATATGTGTGTATAATGTGCATACAATATAATGAGTGCATGATATGCACACATGGTATTTTTAATATGTGTTTAAGCTTTATACTTGTTATTTTATAATGTGCATAGAGCAAACACATTTTAACATGCTTGCATTATATTTCAAATTTTTCATTCCTACCTATTAGGCTTGGTTATCCAAGCCTAAGGATTGGACCCCCATTTTGGCTCCCAAAAATATGTTTTGACATTAGTATTATTTTTTAACTTCATTTTCATTAGCTTTACTCATTTACAATACAATTTGATGAAACCACCACCAAAATGTCAATCTACTTCTTTGCTTTCTAATCATGTATTTTTTTCTCTATTTTGAATAAATTAAGATATTTATTTTGATTTACTTTTACTAATATTTTCATATTTCTAAAATACATATGTATTTCTTTTTTATATATTTTTTGATCTACTTATCTAAATTTAAAAAAATGTAAGATTGTTCTACATGCTTCATTCTACACGTATTGAAAAAAATAGATATATTTTATTATTTTGGTGGAAGTTATGTGATCTACACGCTTAGTGATGCAATTTTCAAGATGCATCCAATTTAAAATTATAAAAAGACTAATTCAATAAAAAAACATACAACTTGTAGTACTAGCTCTTAGCTATTTTCCCACCAATTGGTTTTAAAAATTACTTAGTGCAACAAAACAGTGGAAGGGTGCCCATCACATGCTATGTTATATTTTAGTGATAAAAATAGGAACACTTTTGTGTGCACTCAGTGTTTGACCCTCTTAATCTTAACTATTTTTTAAATGCCTTAGTAATTTAGAAACTAAATTCAATGTACTACAATTCTTGTTCTAATCACGTCTTCAAATTTTGAATGTGAACATCTTGAATTATGCACCCAAGTTTAGGTTTAGTTGATTTCAAGAAAAAATTGACTACTTTTGTCCCTCTTTTCTTCCCTATTTCCACGCACTCACACACAATTACAATCTAATGTGTTTTTTTCTAGGGAAAGGCTTGTGTTATGGAACACCTAGAATGTTGTATAAAGTATTTTGAGAATAGATCACTACATAATTTTATTGAAGTGTTCATTTTGAGGAGAAATAAGAGTTGGGTTTGGGACCAATCTAACTAATAAAATTTATAATTCATTAGCATCATTCTACATGTGGAACAAAATAATGCTCACTATTGTAATGTCCCCCATCTAGCTCACTGCATCAGTAGACTAGGGTTAGCCTATAATTTGACTTCTGTAGGCTAATGGAGGTGTTTAGGAAGTCATTCCAGGGACTTACTATTAATAGTAAGTCATGAGCTAAGCAGTTACTATTTTTTGCAGGGTAGTTGTGGGGGTCCTTGGCACAATGTTCATGGTCTTGATATGACTAGAGCCTAAAATGATATAATATAAGTCAAACTAAATATTTAACGTATATTATTTTACGAGGCTTTGATATAACTTTAAGTTATAAAGTAAAGTGTTTTATAAAGTGCAAGTTGTAACTTAAAGTTACATGCCTAGGGATGAGCGCCCCTCATGGTGAGGCAAGGGGTTGTTTTTAAATTAAAAATAATTAAAAATTCCCTCTCTTGGGTGTTGGGGTTTGGAGAAGTAAAAAGGTGAAAGAAGGCTCATTTTGCCTTATGCGAAGATTATGATATTTTGCCCTAGCTTTTGGAGTTCTATTGTGCTTTGGCTGTAGGGTTTGGATTTTTGACAATGTTGGGACGAAAACACCTTCATTGATCCCTTTCCTCATGCATGGAAGATCGTATCAGGAGAGGTTATTGGAGGCTTTATCTAGGAGTCTCATTTGTGCATTCCGGGAAGACATTTTGGAGTTGATTTGTGCATGAAATGGCTACATTACAGGTGTTTGCAAATTATAGAGGTGAACAACATTATTAGTGTTAGATTCATATCATTTTGGAGAAGTTTGAGGTTGCCATAGTCATTTCCAGACATGTCGTACTGCTGCTAGGGAGGTCATACCTCTTGCTGATGATATCATGGGTTTTTGAGTGGGTATTTTAGTGCATCTTTCATCCTTATCAGGTCACCTAGCTTTAGCAAACAGTATCAATCCATATTTGAGGGGTTTGAAGGAGATTTCATTAGATTTTTGGAGCTGCACTCATTCTAAGGAGGTCGTACATCTACAGCTAGGACATGGGCTATAAGGGGAGAAAAAACAACAATTTTGTGGCTTCAATCGGTCCTATCTTGGGTGTTTAGTGACTACAAATTAGTCCTTTGTACTTGCATTACCATATCTTTCCATTTCACGGAGTTGTGAGTATTTCATTATGGCTTTGTTGTTGGTCTGACTATAGCATCCAGACGAAGTTGTAAATCTCCATCTGGGTATGTCAATATAATTCATATTTTGGCTCATTGCTATCTGGGTAGTCGTTATTTTATTAATATCACTTTTAGATTTTTTGGGTTTGTTCATATATTGCATATTTCACACATGTAATGCAAAAAACAAACATGCAAAAATAACCCATAAAACCCTAAATAGCAAAACATCAAAAAACACAAAAAAATCAGACAGACAAACATATACAGAGGGGTGTATGTTATAGCTATATATAATCCATTAGCTAGATTGGTCCCAATTCATTTCTTAATTTTCCTCAAGATGAACACTTCAATAAAATCATAGAGTGTTATTCTCAAAATACTTTATAAAACATTGCATGTCTTCCATAATACAAGTCCTTTTCCAAAAGAGAACACATTAAATTATGACCCCTCTCTATATTTGAAAGGTTGAGATTAATTTTCTCAAACATATTAATTACATTTTTTTAAAGTATATTACCGTATTTAGAAAAAATTATACTAATCAATTTATAATTTATTTGTACCATTCATCATATAGTGAGTGCAAGCATGGAGATGGGAACCAAAAAAATGTCACCTAAACATTCTAAATGGTAATGGTATTAGTAGTATAAAAGATAATGCCCCTATATATATAATTTATTAGTTAGAGTGGTTACAAACCCAATGCTTATTTCTCCTCAAAATCAGCACTTCAATAAAATTATATAATGTTACTCTCAAAGTACTTTATACAATATTTCATGTGTTTCATAATACAAACCCTTTCCTAAATGAGAACACAATGAATTGTGACATTGGTGTGAATATCCAATGTCATTTCATAATAATATAGTAGTTCATTAGCTTATAGGTTATATTATTGTTAGCCTTTGACTAAAAATTTGTCTCATGCCACAAAACAACTTTCTAACTCGCCATTGAACTATTTTCAGGTCACCAAAAGTCAATAATGTGAAAAATAAAATCTTCCAAAAAATCAAATATTTGAGGTCAAGTCATGAGAATTCAATAATGTCAAAAATCAAGTCTTCCCACAAATCAAACCTTCACAGTGTAAAAATATCAAATCATTAGTTATATTAATGTTTAAAATCAAATCTTCCAACAAATCAAATCTTCACAGTCATGTCACAAAAAATCAATAATGTGAAAATCATATCTTCCAACAAATCAAATATTTACAGTCATGTCACCAAAAATCAATAATGCGAAAAATCAAATCTTCCCACAAATCAAATATTTGTGATGTAAAAATATTAAAACATAATTAATGCATCTAAGTTACTTTAATATCATTATTTTCCTATCGGTGAAACCCTTACACCTCTTAAAGATGCAAGTGCTAGTGAATATAAAACTATTTCTTATGTACTTTCACCAAATGTTAATAGCATTACCCTTTAGAATGCTCATATAGGTGGCATTCTTTTGTTCCTCATCTCCATGCATGCACTCACTACATGATGAGTGGTATAAAACTAGAATGATGCTATGAGATGTAAATCTTTGCAAAATATTTTTCTCGTTGTAATTACGTTGAAGGTGTTCCCTCTATGAGTGGGATCGGCCTAGTGTAGTGATTGTCAGCACAGGAATAGGGAGAATGGTGCAAGACAATTGAAATCATCTTGCCCATTCATCTTGTCATCATCGAGAAACTCGTTGATGTTCTTTCCATGCCTTTGTAGAAATTTGATCGTTTGTTTCCATCGTCATCTTTTCATTCAGTAGTGCTTTTCCTTGGCCATAAATCATTTAACGATTGAGGTAAATTATTGGAATGTGAAGTCTAATAATCCCCATAGACTTTGTTGTCTCCCACCAATATTTTTTCTTTGGTCTTCCTTCATTCATATGGATAATGTAATAAGAAATAAGATATACACTATTGTTGTATGTACTGTAGAATAACATATATAATAAAAGAGATTTCCCCTGCTTCATGTGGACGTAGCCAAATTGGTGAACCATGTAAACTTGGTGTTCTGTGTTCTTAAATTGTTTTTCTTCTTGCATCTTTAATTCAGCAACTATTAATTATTTATCTGCACTTTAAAATCAACAATTGGTATCAGAGATCAGTGAAAGAGCTAATTGGGAATTTGTGAAGAAATTTCAGAAAGATGGAAGAAGTAGATAAATGGAGAATTGAAAAATTCTTGAGACATAATATTGCAATGTGGAAGATGTAGATGGAATCATTGCTGATTCAAATATATCTATCAATTGCGTTGGAAGACAAATCCAAGAAGCCAACAATGATGGCTGATGAGGAGTGGGAGAGTATAGATAAGAAATAAAGAGTAACAATTATCCTTTCCCTATCCAGTAATGTATTATTTAATGTTGTAGTAAAAAAGACCATGAAAGGATTGTGGGACAAATTATTTGATATGTATGAGTTGGTTTCAGCTTCAAACAAGGTTTTCCTCATGAATAAATTGTATAATTTAAAGATGAAGGAAGGAGGCAACATGAAAAATTACCTAAATGAACTCAATACATTAATCAACCAATTGACTTCCATGAACATGAAGTTGGATGATGAAATCAAAGCCATCTTATTGTTGTGCTCTCTACCAGACAGTTGGGAAGGAGTAGTGATGGAAATCAGCAATTTGGTGTCCGAAAAAAGCATACTAAAATTTGATGATGTTCTTTCCACTCTTCTTAGTGAAGACATGAGGAGGAAGAATCAAGGAAACTCCTTGGGAGATGCTTTGGTATTTGCTAATAGAGGGAGACCTCAAAGAGGCAGAAATAATAATAATAGGAGATCAAAATATACAAAGAGATCTAAATCTAGAGGAAGAAATGAAGGTTGTTGTTTTTGTGGAAACGAAGGAAACATCAAGAAGAACTGTTGGTCATATAAGAAGACACAAAATCAACTAAAAGAAAATGAGGTTAACACTACATATGAAGAGGATGGAGGGCTTCAGTCTTGTCAACAAGTGAAACTATAGTTGATTCATGGGTATTGGACTCTGGTGCTTCTTTTCATGCAACTTCATGCGGGCACATTTTTCAGAACTATCAAGAAGGTAAACTTGGGAGAGTCTACCTTTGTGAAAATGAACCATGTGATATCATTGGTAAAGGTGATGTGATGTTGAGATTAAATAATGGAAATAAGTGGTTGTTGTGGGATGTGAGACATGTTCCTAAGCTCAAGAGGAATCTAATTTCTACGAGACAGCTTGATGCTCAAGGATGTAGCATCGCCTTTTCTTCAAATACTTGGAAGGTGACCAAAGGAGTGTTGAACACCCAAAGTACTAAGAGGGGGGTGAATCAGTACTCTATTAAACTTTTTACTTTTCAAACTAGTAATCCATTTACCACATGCAATTACAAAGAAAATTAAGTATAGAAGAAACAACCACAATCTATCACACATGAACACCAAGATTTTTACGTGGAAAACCCAAAATTAGGAAAAACCACAGTGAGTGTTAACTCACAATATATTAAGTAGCAACAATACCGAATTACAATAGAGGCTTACTACCTTAGGGCTCACTGCCCAAAAGAAGTGCTCACTGCAAGAAGGTTCACTACCTAGAGAAAGTAAGAAAGAAGAAGGGTGGCTCACTGCCAATTTGAACTGCTCTGATTGCATCTACACATGCATGGTTACAATTCCAATGAAGATCAGAAATACTATCTCAAAACTCTTCATCTTTGACTATCGTGTTTCACTATTCTGCTTCTACATCAAACAAGATCTCTCTTCTTCTACTCTTGTCACCCTTATGATTCTTCACACATCAAATTTACAATCACATTCGCACATTACTTCTTCTAAAGACCAAATTTGATCACACACACACACACACAAATATATATATATATATATATATATATATCTACAACATTTGAAATTTACACATTAGGTCGGCATACTAAGATGTAGCGTGTAGTCATAACTTGTCAGCCAAATCATTTACCAAAATACATAGTGTATCAAGACAACACTTGAATCATATTCACATACATCGAATCCATCCATATTATTACTTAGGATAAGATTCCAAACAACAAAACTTACCACACACACATCATACTATCATGTCGGCCTTAACCACAAACTGTCATTGCTTCAATTCAACTATCAGACTACATCTTCCATTGTGGACCACAAGACTTGCTCAAATCCATATCAAAGACTCTTCACATATCATAGATCATACCTCCATAACCGTAAAGCAAAATATTCTTTTGCTGTAGAATGGAGACCACAAGAACACATGCTCTGTCACAGTCAACTTTTGTTAGACCAAGTAGCGATACTTAGGCACCTGTAACTATCTTTTCGGTAGAACTCAGAACTTGCAACTCTGGATTTAGATACTTCATACATGTGCTTACAACACCTCAAAATCACATAACAAGATATGCAATAGCAAAGGAATGTGGACCAAATCAAATGAGTGTTCTGCTCTGAATCATAATGTATTTTGTTCTTCCGGACTTCGTCTGTTAGAGTGTATGCTTCCGATACTTATCAGGAGCTAAAAACTTGGATATAGGATAATCAAAGGAATGCAAACAACATACCAGAACTGCATTATCTAATCTTCAACTATGGACCAATGGTATCCATTATACTGCTACTCTGTCACTGTCTCCTGTATACTACCAACACTTAATCAAAAATGACTAAGTTTTTTCACTGGACCAAAAACTTTATCTTCACCTTATTCCTTTCCTTGTTTCCATCAATGAAAACATCTTCAAACATCATGCACAATCATTCACCATCATACCAGTAGTGTCTCTCTCTTAGGATATTTGCCAAGTTCCCAATAATCTCTCCCTTTGGCATTGATGGCAACACTTGCTATGAAAAGTTGTTACAACTCCCCCTTTCTCTTTATACACTGCTCCCCCTGTCTTCATGCTTCTTTTATTATTTTTCAAATTTTTTGCACATGCTTAATTTCTTCTTCCCCTTTGACATCAATGGCAAAGGTGTATGATACAAAGATATATACAAGTTGCCAAAATTTCAAAATTGTTTTTCTACTTTCCGCATATATACAAGTGAAATAAAAAAATGCTTACTATTGTTCTAGGAGAACATCTTTATAGATTATTTTTAGTTGCGCCATTTCTTCATCCCAACTTGTTTTAAAGCATCACTCAAAACTAGTATGTGCCCATTAATCTAGGACACCAAATCTTCTTCTTTCTTTACTGTATCAAGGGCTTCAATGATTTTCCCTGTCTTGTCTATCGTTGCTATTAACTTGGTTAGGGATGCAATTTTGAAACTTGCTACCTCCCGAAGCTGACGCATTCTATGATTTATGATATCCCTCTAGGTCTACAACTTATGTATATTAGAATGAATAGTTTCAACTTGTGCCCTCTGATTGCCAATAGCATCTTTTGTTGGGTCATAAGTGATAGATATCTTCATTATTTGAGATTCACATCTATCTATTTTATCTTTTATGTCCTTAGTCTTGTCTGGCCATGTAAGACAAAATTGATACAGTTCACTGGCTTCTTTAAGGGCTAACTATGCATACTAGACACTTTTATCTAACAAAATTTAATCTTGAGAAGCTTTATCTTTTAGCTCAACTAATCTCTTACTATCTATTTCAGCTCTTACCTTTTTATTAGCAGCTTTCTCAAGGATTCAAAATGGGAATTCATAGACTCCATAATATTTTTCATTTGTGTTGTGGGAGTGAGTGTTCTATCTCTCTGAACTCTAGGCATGATCTTCTAAAAATGTGTATTGCTTCACCAAGTAGCTCACTGTCTTCCATGTGAGACTTTATTATTTCTTCCTGGGCAATTGCTTGAAACATTGTACTCAACTTCAATTTTTGTAGGGGGGACATGGCTGTCAAGTTTATTTGACCTTGCAGTAGTCCAGATGTATCTGCAATTTGTGCTTCCTTCTATTTTAACAAAAATTCCCTTAATGAATCAGTAATGTCTCCTTTTATTTCAACTTGAGACATTTCAGTATCTTGACTCTCAGAATGGAGATCTTGAATGTTTCCTTGTTCATTTCCTTTAGGTTTCGAAATAGGATTATCCATTACTTGTTCATTTGTTTCCTCTCTCTGCTCTTCTTGTCTCTCAAGGATATTATGTTCTAGGAGTGTCCTTGCTTCTTTAGAGCCCTTCTCTTTCTCAGAATCTTTCATCTCTTCATCTTTTCCTAAACTCTCCGGAGGAGTGATTGTGGCTTGGTCCATGCTCTACTCAACATTCACTTTCAGAGAGCATTAGAAGTGTCAACATTGTTAACTTGCTCTTCCCCATCAATATCTACAATAGTTGTGATTCGCAATTCATGCAACATGCTCAGGGTCATCTCCTTTGTTTCTTTTACCAATGTCTCAGTGTCACTGGCCACAAGTGTGTTAACTCTTCTCTTTGTTCTAAATTTTTCATTGAGTATCTTTGTGACTTTGGTTCTTTCTTCTTTTATTATATCTGGGCAAAGACACAACAGGACATATTCTCTTATCTCAACATCTTTGGCTATAGCCCCTTCCTTCCTTGTTGTCATGATGTTGGCTAGACTATCCGATAATTGATCTAAGATTTCAATTAAAGCCTTGCTAAACATATCCAAATATTTGATAACTATTGTTTCAATAATTACTTGTCTGCATCAAATCTTTCATCATACATTTCAGCTATGGGTTTCAAATTTCCATGCTGAGCAAATGCATTGACTAAGGTTTCCAAGGATAGCATTGCTTCACTTTCAATCTTCTCATCTTCTTTCTTCTTCTTGGTCTTTCCTAAGGGCTTCTCCTTTTTACCGAGAGTGGTTTCCTTTATCCTTGCCTATTTTGCTACAATCTCCTCATTTGTCTATGTTTCCTCTTTTTATTCTCCTTCACCCAGGCTCACATACACTCTTTTTGTTGCCTTTATTTTCTTTCTTTTCTTCTTCTCTGCAGTTTTCTTCATCGGTACTTGTTTTTCAGGCTTTATCTTTTCTTTCTCACCCTTTTTCTCTGGTATCTCTTTCTCAGCACTTGCAACAGATGGTTTGGAACTCTTGGAAGTAGCTGTAGAGGTAACAAAATTTTATCTTGAGAAGCTTGATCTTTTAGCTCAACTAATCTCTTACTGTCTATTTCAGCTCTTACCTTTTTATTAGAAACTTTCTCAAAGGATTCAAAAAGGGAATTCATAGACTCCATAATCTTTTTCATTTGTGTTGTGGGAGTGAGAGTTCTATCTCTCTGAACTCTGGGCATGATCTTCACAAAAATGTTTATTGCTTCACCAAGTAGCTCACTGTCTTCCATGTGAGACTTTATTATTTCTTCCTAGGTAGTTTCTTGGAACATTGTACCCAACTTCAATTTCTGCAGAGAGACATGGTTGCCAAATTTATTTAACCTTGCAGTAGTCCAGATGTGTCTATGATTTGTGCTTCCTTCTATTTTAACAAAAATTCCCTTAATGAATCAGTAGTGTCTCCTTTTATTTCAACTTGAGACATTTCAGTATCTTGACTCTCCGGAGGGGGATCTTGAATGTTTTCTTGTTCATTTCCTTCAGGTTCCAAAATAGCATTATCCATTACTTGTTCATTTGTTTCCTCTCTCTATTTTTCTTGTCTCTCAGGGATATTATGTTCTGGGATTGTCCTTACTTCTTTAGAGCCCTTCTTTTTCTCAGAATATTTCATCTCTTCATCTTTTCCTAAACTCTTCGTAGGAGTGATTGTGCCTTGGTCCATGCTCTACTCAACATTCACTTTTGAAGCAACATTAGAAGTGTCAACATTGTTAACTTCCTCTTCCCCATCAGTGTCTACAATAGTTGTGATTTGCAATTCATGCAACATGCTCAAGGTCATCTCCTTTGTTTCTTTTACCAGTGTCTCAGTGTCACCAGCCATAAGTGTGTTAACTCTTCTCTTTGTTCTAAATTTTTCATTGAGTATCTTTGTGACTTCGGCTTTTTCTTCTTTTGTTATATTTGGGCAAAGACTCAATAGGACATATTCTCTTATCTCAACATCTTTGGTCATAGCCCCTTCCTTCCTTGTTATCATGATGTTGGCTAGGCTATCTGATAATTGATCTAAGATTTCAATTAAAGCCTTACTAAACATATCCAAATATCTAACAACTACTATTTCAATAATTACCTTGTCTGCATCAGATCTTTTATCATACATTTCAGCTATGGGTTTCAAATTTCCATGTTGAGCAAATGCATTGACTAAGGTTTCCAAGGATAGCATTGCTTCACTTTCAGTCTTCTCATCTTCCTTCTTTTTTTGGTCTTTCCTGAGGGCTTCTCCTTTTTACCGGGAGTGGTTTCCTTTGTTCCTGCCTGTTTTGCTACAATCTCCTCATTTGTCTATGTTTCATCTTCTTATTCTCCTTCACCCAGGCTCACATAAACTCTTTTTGTTGCCTTTGTTTTCTTTCTTTTTTTCTTTTCTACAGTTTTCTTCACCGGTACTTGTTTTTTAGGCTTTGTCTTTTCTTTCTCACTCTTTTTCTCAGGTATCTCTTTCTCAGCACTTGCAACAGATGGTTTGGAACTCTTGGGAGTAGATGTAGAGGTAACAAAATTTTATCTTGAGAAGCTTTATCTTTTAGCTCAACTAATCTCTTACTGTCTATTTTAGCTCTTACCTTTTTATCAACAACTTTCTTAAAGGATTCAAAATGGGAATTCATAGACTCCATAATCTTTTTCAATTGTGTTGCAGCAGTGAGTGTTCTATCTCTCTGAACTCTGGGAATGATCTTCTCAAAAATGTTTATTGCTTCACCAAGTAGCTCACTTTCTTCCATGTGAGACTTTATTATTTCTTCCTAGGAAGTTTCTTGGAACATTGTACCCAACTTCAATTTCTACAAGGGAGACATGGTTGCCAAGTTTATTTGACCTTGCAATAGTCCAAATGTGTTTGTGATTTGTGCTTCCTTCTATTTTAACAAAAATTTCCTTAATGAATCAGTAGTGTCTCTTTTTATTTCAACTTGAGACATTTCAGTATCTTGACTCTCCAGAGGAGGATCTTGAGTGTTTTCTTGTTCATTTCCTTCAGGTTCAGAAATAGGATTATCCATTACTTGTTCATTTGTTTCCTCTATCTTCTCTTCTTGTCTCTTAGGGATATTATGTTTTGGGATTGTCCTTGCTTCTTTAGAGCCCTTCTCTTTCTCAAAATCTTTCATCTCTTCATCTTTTCTTGAACTCTTTGTAGGAGTGATTGTGCCTTGCTCCATGCTTGAGCTCAACGTTCGCTTTCGGAGAAGCATTAGAAGTGTCAACATTGTTAACTTACTCTTCCCCAACAATGTCTACAATAGTTGTGATTTGAAATTCATGCAACACGCTCAAGGTCATCTCCTTTGTTTCTTTTACCAATGTCTCAGTGTCACCGACCATAAATGTGTTAACTCTTCTCTTTTTTCTAAATTTTTCATTGAGTATTTTTGTGACTTTGGCTCTTTCTTCTTTTGTTATATCTGGGCAAAGACCAAATAGGTCATATTCTCTTATCTCAACATCTTTGGCCATATCCCCTTCCTTCCTTGTTGTCATGATGTTGTCTAGGCTATCTGGTAATTGATCTAAGATTTAAATTAAAGCCTTACTAAACATATCCAAATATCTAACAACTATTGTTTCAATAATTACATTGTCTGCATCAGATCTTTCATCATACATTTCAGCTATGGGTTTCAAATTTCCATGTTGAGCAAATGCATTGACTAAGGTTTCCAAGGATAGCATTGCTTCACTTTCAGTCTTTCATCTTCCTTCTTCTTCTTGGTCTTTCCTGAGGGCTTCTCCTTTTTACTGGGAGTGGTTTCCTTTGTTCTTGCCTGTTTCGCTACAATCTCCTCATTTGTCTTTGTTTCCTCTTCTTATTCTCCTTCACCCAGGCTCACATACTCTTTTTGTTGCCTTTGTTTTCTTTCTTTTCTTCTTCTCTGTAGTTTTCTTCACTAGTTCTTGTTTTTCAGGATTTGTCTTTTCGTTCTCACCCTTTTTCTCAAGTATCTCTTTCTCAACACTTGTAACAGATGGTTTGGAACTCTTAGAATTAGTTGTAGATGTGGACGCTCTTGTTCTTCTTGTAGGGCCAGATGCAGGTTTCTCTTTCTCAATTTTCTCCTCTTTCTTCTTCTCTGAATCTTTTAATGTTTTCCCTTCTGGAGCATTTGCAGCCTTTGATTCCTCTTCCTTTGCTCTTTCTTCACTTATTTCTTCATCTGTAAATCCTTAGTTTTTGACAAACTCATCTACCATTTTCCTTGCATTCTTCTTTATCTCTAGTTTTTTTGATCCAGATGAACTTTGAGAGATTGTTCCTCAAGTGTGCCAAACCTTTCCTCCTTAGGGTCTTTTGGTTTGCTCAATATAAGATCTGCTAAACCAGTTAACACTTTCTCTGAGACTTTGTATCCCATGGCTAGGACTCATACAATTCTAGGTTCTATAGCCTCCATGAGGCATTTGTCCTTGTCCACCATGAACACAATATCCTTTTCATACTTCTTCACAACCATTTCAGGGATCCTAGCCCTGGCCTGCATTCTCTTTTGGAAATTCTTGAAATAACCCCATAAAGCTGCATTTTGTTTGTTAGCATTTCCTAAACTATGCAAATGATTTCTAATTTGAGAAGCTACATGTGTATGACTAAGCCAACCAATATTCTCCATACCGGGTAACTCTCTTAGAAAATAGAAGAACAAACAAATAATCAGAGTTCCATACTTAAAGGGATATTATGTTTCCTTTATTCTTTTTTAGGTTCTCCATTAGTTGTTCTCAGAGCAGCTCGCATAGGTCATAGTCTGTGTTATTCTTGACCATATCATATGTTGTGTATATGGCTATTGCAGACACTGAGCTCTCCCTATTGGAGTAATAAACCTTGTACCCAATAAATCTAACTATCAGATCCACAATGTCATTCACAGTTAGTGCCCTCTTATCAAATTGTGCACCAGTTAACTGCATTATTGTATTGTTATTCATGGTTTTCAAGGTTGAAACCTTTCCAGTGGATCTCATGTTAGTTACTGCTTTGATAGCTTCCTTCATTATCATGTGGGGCTCATCAAGCCAAAAGAATTCATCATGAATTATGCTTAGAACATATCTAACCCACACATCATCTAAGAATATCGAAAAATCTAACCAGGTATCCAAGTTCTTTTAATATAGGACATTGTATTCTTCTTTCAACACAATATTAATAGTAGTCAACTCATCCAAGTACAATTTCCCTAATTTCATGTGATCATATTCCTCTAGGTTTGCATATGTATGCCCTAACATCTTCCATATGCATAACATCATGTGGAATCTTAGAAAATGTGCCATTTGGATTAGTCATTAACGATTTAAAAGGATGTTTCTTGAACTTAGGGTAGGGCCTCTCTGTTATCTAAACTACTTGAGGGGTATCCATCTTTACAAACTCAAAATAGGAAGCTTTTCAAAAGAGAGAGTCATAAATACCTTTTGCCTCCATCAAGCTTTCTTCACCGAATGTTTGAATTTGCTTTGGCTCGCTTCTCAGATCACTTTAGTCACTTGAAAGTTTGAATGCAAAGTGATTTTTTCTTTCAAATGGATCCCTTATATTCTCTTTTCATCAAGATTTAATCACCATAAATGCTTCATTCAAAGGCTGTCAAACCCTTTCTCTATTGTCCTTAGTCAATCAAGATTGCTCCGCAATTCACCGCATTGGGTTCTTTTTTGTCGTAATCTTCTTCAAAAGATCTATCATTCAGTCTTACAACTCATATCTTTGTGTTGGATATCAACACCACACTTCTGGCTGGGGGATAGGATTTTGCATTTAAGCTTCCCCTGAGCCAGATCTCCTAATTTGCTTCCCAGAGAAAGTACCAACACCAAAGTCTGGTGCAGACTCATCCTTGACTTCCTGCACTTCCTTCTTAACCCAAATTTGATTCATCTCATTCTTGATCTCTATCAGATATGCCTTTTGTACTAGTTATTTCTCCTCTACCTGATTATTCCTCTTTATGTTCTTACTTCTGTAGAACCTTGCAATATGTCCAAGCATGTTTCAATTGAAACATACAATATTTCTCTGTCTATTGTTCCTTTCATTCATCCTTGATCTGCATTGTGCCCAAATCTATTTCATGCAAAACAATTCCCATTAAAAGATTGACCATTCCTCCCATTATTATAGTTGATCCTTATCTAACTTCTGCATTCACTAGCTCTATGACCAAACCTCTTGCATATAAAGCAGTTACCTTTGAAAGTTTGAACATTCCTTCCATTGTTGTAACCATTCCTTATCTAACTTTTGCATTCATTAGCCTTATGATCTACTTTATTGCAAGTAAAAAATTGACCAGAGAATGATGGAACATTTTGATTCACTCTGCTCCTACATTGAGTAGCCTTATGACCAAACTTATTGCATGTATTACAATAACCATTGAAAGAAGGGTACCTTTGAGCATTTGGTTGCCTGAGTGGTGGTCTTCTAGGTCTGTTCCTTTGATTTTGAATCTATTTTCCTTTGCCCTTCTTGATCTCATCATTCTTCTCTTGACCAGTTTTAGAACTTTTACCTTTCTCAAATCCAGAGCCTTCTTTATCATCAGGACTCTTTTGACTAGCAAGTATTCTATCAAGTTGGGCAACACTCACTCTAAATTTATCTTCCTGAATCCATGCCTATTTTAGATCATCTTTCAGATCCACAACTTCTTGTTCAATCTTTGTGTAGTCTTTAGTTTTTCTTTTCACTAATAGATTTAGGTCTTCTTTTGCTTTTACTATTTTTGCAACTTCGACTTTCATATTACTCCAGGTGTCATTTGCAGATATCAATTGTTCACTAACCTCCTTATATTTTTCTTTTAACTTCTTGACTTGCTCCCTCAACTTTTTGATGCACTCATCTGATTCCTTGACATTATCTTTCAAATCCATGTTTTCTATTTCAACCTTTTCAAGATCTACAAGTGCAATCTTGAGTTCTTCAAAGACAAGTGTGCATTCTTCTTTAGTTTCATCAATTTCTTCAGGAGTAGGACATTTTTTACCTGCCATGTGCTTAGTTTCCAAGATCTTCCTCAAGCTATTAGACTTCTTTCGACAAACCAAGCTCTGATACCAATTGTTGAACACCCAAAGTACTGAGAGGGGGGGGTGAATCAGTACTCTCTTAAACTTTTTACTTTTTAAACTAGTAATCCATTTACTGCATGCAATTACAAAGCAAATTAAGCATAGAAGAAACAACCACAATCCATCACACATGAACACCAAGATTTTTACATGGAAAACCCAAAACTGGGAAAAACCACGGTGAGTGTTAGCTCACAATATATTAAGTAGGAACAATACCAAATTACAATAGAGGCTCACTACCCAAAAGAAGTGCTCACTGCAAGAAGGCTCACTACCTAGAGAAAATAAGAAAGAAGAAGGGTGGCTCACTACCAATTTGAACTGGTCTGATTGCATCTACACATGCATGGTTATAGTTCTAATGAAACTCAGAAATATTGTCTCAAACTCTTCATCTTTGATTGCCCCGTTTCATTGTTTTGCTTCTACATCAAACAAGATCTCTCTTCTTCTGCTCTTGTTGCCCTTATGATTCTTCACATATTGAATTTACAATCACATTCACACATTACTTCTTCTAAAGACCAAATTTGATCACATATATATCTGTAACATTTGAAATTTACACATTAGGTTAGCATACTAAGATGTAGCGTGTAGTCATAACTTGTCGGCCAAAATCATTTGCCAAAATACATAGCGGATCAAAACAACACTTGAATCATATTCACATATGTCAGCTCCATCCATATAATTACTTAGGATAAGATTCCAAAAAACAAAACTTACCGCACACACATCATACTGTCATGTCGGCCTTAACCATAGATTGTCATTGGTTCAATTCAACTATCAGACTACATCTTCCATTGTGGACCACAAGACTTGCTCAAATCCATATCAGAGACTCTTCACATATCATAGATCATACGTCCAAAACCATAAAGAAAAATATTCTTTTGCGATAGAATGCAGACCACGAGAACACATGCTCTATCACAGTCAACTTCTGTCATACCACGTAGTGATACTTAGGCACCCATAACTATCATTTCGATGGAACTCATAACTTGCAACTCTGGATTTAGATACTTCATACATGTGCTTACAAAACCTCAAAACTACATAACAAGATATGCAACAGTGGAGGAATACAGACCAAATCAAATGAGTGTTCTGCTCTGAATCACAATGTATTCTATTCTTTCAGACTTAGTCTATTAGAGTGTATGCATCTGGTACTTATCAGGAGCTAAAAAATTGATATAGGATCATCAAAGGAATGCAAATAACATACTAGAATTGGATTATCTAATCTTCAATTGCGGACCAATGCTATCCATTAAACTGCTACTGTCACTATCTCCAGTATACTGCCAACACTTAGTCAAAAATGACTAACTCTTTTTCATCAAACCAAAAACTTTGTCTTCACTGTATTCCTTTCCTTGTTGCCATCAATGACAACATCTTCAGACATCATGCACAATCATTCACCATCATACCAGTAGTGTCTATCTCTTAGGATGTTTACCGAGTTGCCAACAAGGAACCCTAGTAATTGTAAGAGGTAGAAAATTGGGCACTTTGTATATGCTGGAGTGCCACACTGAAGTGGGATTTGTGATGGTAGTTGTGGACAGTGGGATGAAGCTTTGGAACAAGAGGCTAGGGCATATGAGAAAGCAAGGACTTCAAAGTTTGCTCAAAAGGGATCAACTTCCAGGTTTGTAATATGTTGATTTAGAGTTGTGTGAGTATTCTATTTATGGAAAACAAAGGTGGATCATTTTTTCTGAAATTGGACATGACAAGAAGACAAGGCCTTTGGAGCTTGTGCACTCAAATATGTTTGGTCCTACGAAGGTAACCTCTATTGGAGGGGCAAATTACTTTGTTACTTTCCTTGATGATTGCACTTGCAAAGTTTGGGTTTATATGCTAAATAGGAAATCAAAAGTATTTAGCAAATTTAAAGTTTTTAAAGCTATTGTTGAAAATCAAGCTGGGAATAAAATAAAGTGCTTGAAAACAGATAATGGTGGAAAGTTTTTCTCTTTGGAGTTTGACAATTTTTGTGCAGATAATGGCATCCATCATATTAAGATTGTTCCATTCACCCCTCAAGAAATTGGTGCAGTTTAGAGGTTGAATTGAACAATCTTGGAGAGATCTTAGAGTATGCTCTCTAATGCAGGTTTGGGTAAGGAATTTTGGGTAGAGGTAGTGTATATTGGTGTACTTGATTAATCGAGGCCCTTCATCTCGATTGGATTTTGACATTCCAGAGGAGAAATGGTTGGGAAGAAGGATTTCTTACAATCATTTATAGGTCTTCAGCTGTGAGGCTTTTGCTTACATTCCCAAGGAGAAGAGAACAAAACTGGATGCCAAATCAAAAATGTATTTTCATTAACTATGGAGAAGAGCAATATAACTATCAGTTGTGGGATCCGACTACCAAACAATTAGTTCACAGTCGAGATGTGATATTTAATGAAAAATGTTTCTAGGTCTACAAGCACAGAGGACACAAATAAAAGAATATGTGTTGGTTGATGATATTGGAAGTGGCAGTGATATGTTTAAAAATCCACATTCTTTGCCTCAGAAGTCTTCCTCTATAATGCCATAACTCATAGGTATACAAGGAAATCAAATTTCAAGCATTCCAAGTTTGGCACAAACTTCAAATACATGTCTGTAGACATATGTTTCATCTGCTATACATTTCATAGACCCCTTGAACATCTCCATGCAGCCATTGAGTGACCCCATGCAGCAGTCTTCTTTAATTCCTTCACAACCTTTAAGAATTGGTTCTAATTCAGTGCACCTTGCTCCTTTAAATCCCATGTTACCTTTGGTTAATCCTATGTAGCTCCCTTCATTGATCCCCACATAGCCTACAACTAATTCAATGTGGCCCCTCTACTATTCAATGTAGTCTTCCTCTTTACATCCTATGCAGCCTGTTACAAATGCCACATAGATGTTTTCAAACTCAATACATCTAATTTTTATATCCCTATCATAGTTCCTATATGAGTCGCCTCATTCTCAAACTCCCATTCACTATGAAGGACTGGGAAATAGTGCTCAACACCGAAGTCATGAATAGAGCATTTCATAGGGACAAAGTGATTTGTAGGAACAAGCTCCTCAGTTGAGGAGGTCTACCAGGGAGAGAAAACCTCCTACAAAATTTGATGATTTCATCCATCATTTGTTAATTTCTAATCTAGCAAGAGTTGGCTACCTTCAAAGATGCTTGTAAAGACATAAACAGTGATAAATGAATGAAAGCAATGGAGGAAATGGATTCATTACTAGTCAATCACACATGGGATTTGGTGAGTCTTCCACCCAATCGAACAGCACTAAAAAATTGATGGGTGTACAAATTGAAAGAAGAAGAGGGAGGCAAGAAACAATATCGGGCTAGATTGGTGGTGAAGGGGTATGACTAGAAAAAGGGGATATATTTTAATGAAATTTTCTCACCTGTTGTGAAGATGACCACCATCTGAGCAGTTTTGGGTTTGGCAATAGTGTATGACCTCGAGTTAGAACAACTTGAAGTTAAAATTACATTTCACCATGGCAACATAGATGAGGAATTATATATGCAGCAACCTGAAGGTTTTGTGAAAGAAGGACAAGAGAATGTGTATTACATATTGAGGAGAAATTTGTATGGGCTTAAACAAGCCCCAAGCAATTGGTACCTCAATTTTGATTCCTTCATGGCTGAGCACCACTTCATCAAATGCAAATTTGATCCGTGTGTCTACTATAAGGTGTTGGACAATGGTGAGTTTTTTTATTGTTGTTATATGTTGATGATATGCTAGTAAATGGCACTAACATGAGTGTTGTTCATGATTTGAAGCAACAATTAGCTCACAAGTTTGCAATGAAGGATTTGGGAGCAGTAAAGAGAATTCTTGGTATGACTATAATCTAAGATAGACAGAAAAAAGAGATCGAGTTGTCACAAGAGAAATACATCAATAAGGTTTTTGACACATTTAATATGAGTGGTGCAAAGGCTGTAAGCACCCCACTTGCTGATCATTTTTGTTTATCGTCCAAAATGTGTCCCAAGACACAAGAAGACCAAGAATATACGAAGGGAATTATGTACTCATCCGTTGTTGGGATCCTCATGTACGCCATGTGGTATGCACTCATCCTGACATTGCCCATACAGTGGGAGTAGTGAGCAAATTTATGAGCAATCTGAGTAAAACTCATTGCCAAGCTATTAAATGGACCTTATGGTATTTGAAATGCACTTCAGATCATGTTTTGTGCTTTGGAGGGAAAAATGTGCATCTACAAGGTTTCATTGATTCTGATATGGCCAGTGATTTGGATAAATGGAGATCAACTACTGGTTATGTTTTTACCTTTGCTGGGGTAGAGATCAGCTGGGTTTTTAGATTGCAACAAGTGATTGCATTCTCAACTACCAAAGTCGAATATGTTGCTCTCACTGAAGGTGCTAAGGAAATGATATGGTTGCAACGGTTTTTGGGTGAACTGGGATGCAAACAACATGTTTTCACTCTCTTTTGTGATAGCAATAACACTATTCACTTGCCTAAGAATGCATCATTTCATAATTGAACCAAGCACATTGAGCTGAAGTATCATTTCATCTGCAACGCTCTTAAAGAGGGAAAACTAAAAGTAGAAAAGATCCATACAAAGGTGAATCCAACTAATGCAATGACAAAGATAGTTTCAAGGGAGAAGCTCGATTTTTGTAGGGCTTCTCTTGGCATTGTCAAGATGTGACAATAAGCCTAAAGTAGGGGAACATCTCTGAGAAACCTTCTTGCAGCAGTGGTTGGACTTCAAGTGGGAGATTGTTGGAATTGGAAGTCTAACAGTCCCTATAGACTTTGTTGTCTTCCGCCAATATTTGTCCTTTGGTCTTCCTTCATTCATATGGATAATGTAATAAGCAATAAGATATACAATGTTGTTATATGTACTATAGAATAATAGAGATAATAAAAGAGATTTCCCCTGCTTCCCATGGACGTAGCCAAATTGGTGAACCACGTAAACTTGGTGTTTTGTGTTCTTAAATTATTTTTTTCTTCTTGCATCTTTAATTCTACAACTGTTAATTGTTTATATGCACTTTAAAATTGGCATAAATATCCCTATTTTGTGTGGCGACTAATAATAAAGCATGTGAAAGCCTTCATGAATTCATTGTTATGTCATCCCATTCTATAAAATATGAAAATAATTTAAAATCAGATAAGAAATACTCCCATTATAAATGTTTATTCGGCAGGTCCATTGTTTTGTTTAGACTTTGCACTGATTTTTATTAAAATACTTTTTATTTTTAAATTTATATTTTAGATTATTAAACATAGTTAAGTGAAAACTTTTCAATATAATATTATAAAATAAAATTATATATAATGTAAAATATATTACATTTATTTATTTTTAGTATAATATTTATAATATAAAATTGAATATTTAGATTAAATACTAATAATTTAATTATATTTGTTTTATGTATAAATATATAATAATTATCTTATATTTATTATTATCTTCTATAAAGTACCATATATATTTTTAATACAATATTATATTATAAAGTCATTTCTTTCTATTATAAAAAATTATATATTTAATATTATAGTTAATTAAATATTTTATATATAATATTTGTATATATTTGTTATTTAATTTAATATAGATTTTATATAAAATAAATATATAATCAAATAACAAGCCGATAAGGGTGTGGTTCGGTGGTCAAGTCACTTGGTTGTAGCGGTGGCCACCAAGGTTCAAACCCCAACAGGGCAAATGAGCTTTTAGGTCATGCATGCCTTCACTGGGCTATCATGCTCGCAGGCTAAGTGTGCCTTCATTGGGCTGGCGTGCTCACAGGTTGTGTACCTTCGTTGGGCCAACAAGCTCGCGGGTTTGACCAAAGGGTGATAATACCCATTGGGAATGGAGACCCCCCAGTTGTGGTCTCGGGCGATAAACTCGTGGGTTTGACCAAAGGGTGATAATACCCATTGGGAATGGAGACCCCCCAGTTGTGGTCTTGGGCGATAAAGTCGATGGGAAGAGATCCCCCATAAGTGTCTCTCTGGGCTCGAGTTGCTCAAATTTTAAAAAAATAAATATATAAATATTTAATATATTATAATTAATGTAAATAAATAATTTAATAATACAATATTATAGTAGAAATAATTTAATAGTCTACGTTATATGAAATATATTATATATTAATATATAAGTACTATATTATTATTTCATCTATAAAACATATATAACTAAATAATAAATATCTATAAATATTAAATATATAGTATATTTAATCTATATATAGTTTTACCATATAATTTATTATACTAAAATATATGCATATAATATATTTTTCGTGTTGGATAATGAATGGAGTTTTGAGCGAATTTCAATACATATAGTATGTCTCTCTTTTAGTGCTAAGAGGAGCGGTATTTCATATGCAGTAAGTTTTTGAACTCACCATTAAAAGAACAAAGGGTTCTTAAGAGAGCTCTATGGAGAAATCCTCCTAAAATGAAGAAAAATAAACTACATCTCTATGTTTTTATATTTCTAATTTGCATTTTCCTCTAATAATCTTTTGACATAATTAATGAAGAAAAAGATTTGAAATATAAGTCCTAAAAGAAGTAAAAATAATAAACATATTAAAAACATTTATCTAATTATTGAACTATGAATCAAACTTAATCTATTAGCATATACAAATTTATAATATAATATTATTATAGAAATAATTTAATAATTTCTTAATGAAGAATCGACACATATAAAAGTTGTAGCATGTGAATATCAACACATAAATGTCATTAGAAGGTGCAATGTTGTATGGGCCTTAAGAGGACTTGACCTCAGAGGGTATCAACATTCAAGAACATATAATCAAAATAGTATCTACATAGTCACAAGGTTGTCTGTGAAACTAAAGCAAAGCAAGTATGGGTAACATAAAAACAATGGCATGGTGTAATTTAAGACTCCCAAAGGTGAGAAACAAGTGCAAATAGGAGAAGTGAGAAAGAAGATACACTAGGTTGAAATCACAAGGGAATCAATCCAACAAACATTTTGTAACTATGTGTATATTCAATGAAAAATGACATGTCCTATACAATTTTCAAGTTGGACTTCCTCCCTTGATACTCTCTCCTCTACAAATTCCAACTTACCAATTAGTACAATTGTGAATGACATGTTAGATGTTGTAGTTACAAATGTTGGTGGAAAAAATAATATTGAGGGAGAGGGAGAGGGAGATAATATATAGATATATATATATATATATATAGAGAGAGAGAGAGAGAGACAAAAAGAAGGGCCCATTTCTACCATCAAAAAATCATATCAATATCAAATTTAGAGGTACAATGCAACATAGCTTAACATTGAAAATGCTTCTGGGAAAATTAATTCTATGCTATATGGTATCCACAATACCTACATATCAACTTGTGTTGAGGTCCTTGTCAATGCATCAGCTAGAAAGGACTTTGCTCATCATTTTCTTGGCAAGAAGTAATGAAGCTTTATAACATGAAACCTACACTACTTAGAGAGCAATCAAATGGTCCACTTTGTCAACTTGAATTTAATGGGTGGCACTTGGAGCCTAAACTTCAAATTCACAATTTAGAATCAATACCATAGAAAAAGGGTTACTAGTGTAGATGCACAAATCAAAATTACAGGTGTAGGATTGACCTTGGACCAGACACATGTCATCTTTTAGTTTGTCAGGGTGTCACAGTTTTAGATTTAATAGTAATGAGCATAATTGCATAACTAAATATATCAAAGCATCTTCCTACCATGAATGAAACTAAATATTTTTACCTTATCAATTTTTAATTTAACATGTATTTTTATAGTGTTTATAAACTAATTTCTTAAGTTAATCTAATTATATTACTTACTTTATTGGTTTTATTTACCAAAAAAAAATATTTTCAAATGTAAAAACATTACTTATATTAATATAATTTTTATTTTAATATTTTATAAGTTTTATATATATATAGTCTTTTTTTTAATTTGTATATTTTCTTTTAATTTAAAGTTTTTTATTTTAATATTTTTGATAAATCATTTAAAAATAAATTGGGGTATATATAATAATTCATGACATATATGCAAAATGTGAAACCATAAACACAACTCTCTCTCTCTCTCTCTCTCTCTCTCTCTCTCTCTCTCTCTCTCTCTCTCTCTCTCTCTCTCTCTCTCTCTCTCTCTCTCTCTCTCTCTCTAACATAGAGGTTGGAGGTTTTGATATGATAATAGGTAGAAGCCCCTATAATAATCTAATAGGCAACAATAAGAACACACTTACATCAAGTCTTTATTTTGTCAAATTTCACACATCTTCCAACTCAATAAATTTACCCTTTTGATGTATTATAGAATTAACATGATCATGAAAGAATAACATAATGAACATCAACACATAACACCAGATATACGTGGAAAACCCTAGAAGGGAAAAACCACAGTGAGGATTAACTCACAATATATGAAGCTCAAATAGTAACTTTGTTTTAGGGGCTTTAACCCAAGGAAGCTGCTACTCCCTAAGTAAAATTGATTTAGGGTTACACCCTAGGAAGCTTCTACTTCCTGATGACTTTGTTTTAGGGTCACTCCCAAGGAAGCATATACTCCCTGAAATGAGAATATAAAAGATTACAATATAACAATCTTTTCTTACTGTCTAAAAGATGTCATTGAAGATCACACTTTTGATGATTGCACTTCTACCTCCTCACACTTTCTTTTGAAGATCTGATCAATCAGGCACACTCTATACTTGATCACTATCGCAAATATGTCTTCAAGGTTAATTCGGACAACATCAACATCTTCTCCTTCTCCCACAGTCACACATAAATAATGCATTTATTCTACTTTTATCTGCTTGCAAACCTTTTTCATCATCTTGCAATCATGCCATACCTCACTCACTTTGATTCATTATTTATACATGATATTACATTGATTACATTGCTTGTTAGCAAGATACAACATGAACAATACACTTACAAGTCAGCTAAACAACATGCACTATGAAACGTGTAGAGGATATGTCCTAATTGAAACATGTTACACCAGTAGAAGATTCAGGCCTTGCGGACTCCAACACTTGCTTAACCAGGTCCAAAACATCCTTTACTTCTTCAAACACCAAGGGATTACATTCACACACTCTGCTCATTTGGAAATAGGACAACTTTAAGAAAAACACATGAAGACTTGAAGTATAATGGCCATATCAACTTGTAAACCTTGTGCGGTACTATAAACAAGAAAGATCTCTATGAAACTTTTCTAGATGAGTTCACGTGACTCATGAAACACCCCCATACACTCATTTTCCACCATAGATCAAAGAATTGTGTTGCACAACTTCAAACATTTACTCTGCAAACACTCTGTTATCCAGAACACACTGCACCATGTTGTTAATTGAAAAACTGAGCTGCTAACCACCAAGAAGCCTAAAATAGAAAAGAGGCATGCAATGCACATCCAAGAACGTGTTCACAAAATTGTAAGGTCAATCATTCACTTCCAGAGGAATGCAGAGCATTCTAGTGGATCTTCAATACTGCACCATTCTGCCAGAGCACATTTCGATGTTCTATCATACATAACTTTCACAGTGAAGGGAAATATGATTTGAGACTTTGGAAATAGCACCTTCACTGCCATCTTGACACAATCTTAGAACCACATAGCCAAATATACAACTACGGAAGAATGTGGAGCATTCTATCACCCTGCTAGGAATACCTTCACAAAACCAATTGTGTCTTTAAGCTGTCAGCAAAAAGACATTCTTTTGGTGATCAAAATGTCATGAAACTTGGAACATACATAAAATAGCCTTGTATAAAGCTATGTTCCAAACTGCAAAAGCCTAATAGCATAATGATGAAGATGTGGAGAAATCTTCCAAATAGTCTTCAAAGAGCAGACATTCTGAAACAAAGACTATCACCTGCTTCCAAAAACCAAGCCTTCATTGCATTACCACATACAACTTAGGATCAGTAGGATAGATCATACAACATGCTTCAAGCCATCACTAATCCTTCCTTAACATCTGATTCTCTTAGTGCTTCTAAATCCCATATTAATAAGGCTTCAAACTCAACTCTTCTTTGATTAGGAATGTAGCTTTTATGACCTCCAATCCTAAGCTTTTTTCTTCGTTACTTTCATGATAGTGTTGACATTAGTGTATGATATATTGACATCAATGTATGTTATGTTGACATCAATGTATGCTATGTTGACATCAATGACAACACATATGTCCAACAAAATTATATATAGAGAGAGAGAGATGGGTAGAAAGATAGAATTAATTTTACCAAAGAATTTTTATTGTTAAGCTATATTGCATTGTACATCTAAACTTGATATTGATACGATTTTTTGATAGTAGAAATGGGCCCTTCTTTTTGGGTGATCCCACAATACTATTGCAAGTATTTGCCTAATCGGTGTTGTCATTGATGTCAACATATATGTGTTGTCATTGGTGTCAACTGTGCCCTCATTTTGTTACTTTCTTGAAGATGTTGAGGATATTGAGAAAAGTAGATCATCCGGTAAAAACAGTGAATTGTAGAGAAAATAGTGCATTACATACAGAAGAATAGTCCAGAAGAATGCTCCGCATTTCCTGTAGAATGAAGGACATTTCCTGCAGATTGGAAGTTATTTAGAAGCCTATTTTAAGATGTTATATTCCAAGTTTGATCCTCTGGAATGAAGATCTGAGTAAGTTATGTTCACCAGAGTGAAAACAACTTTTTCTGTATAATTGGCAGTGACAGGGAGAAAGTGTTTTGCTTCGCATTCCTCCGCATTAAAGTATCTTGGTCTGTGGTTCTAGAATCAAGTCTGTGTTGATGCTAAGTGACTTTAACTGCAATGGTTCATGATTTGGTGGTCCACAAGCTATTGTTTACTTGTGACAGTGGCTAGCAATGTTGTTCTTGTGCTCCGGTTTGAAGAATCCTATTGGCAGAGTAATTTGAAATCATGTGGTTGTTCCTAGTGATTACAATGTGCTTGTGGATGTCTCCTGATCATGTTCCTACATTTGGTTTGGTCCACAAAGAGAAAATTAGATTGTGAATGAAGTTTGTTCATGCAAACCCAGTGCTATCATTAGTCTTGGTTGACCTGGTTGAATTCATTCTTTGCGGAGAAGCATCAAATTTTGTAGAAGTGTGTCGTGGCATGGAAGATTGTGTTTGAGTCCCAACTAAGGTGTGGTGTGATCCGCATACATTCTTACATAGTTTCCTTAGCTAAATTTGTATTAGGTCTAGACCTATTTTATAAATGTTTGTAATGCCAACCTTGGAGAGTGATCCAACAATTGATGAATTTAATGCCGACCTTGATGAACTTACCAAGGTTGATGAGTTGTATAAAAGTGTGTAATAAAGTTGCGAAAAAGTGTGTTGCAAACATGAAGAGATAAGTGCAAAAGTTTGAAAGAGCAGAGCAGAGGAGTCACTTGTGCTTCAATGGAACTGAACCCTGGCATGGAGTAGATGTTATTCAATCAATTCACCTTCTTGGCAATGAGCCACCCTTCAGCACTGAGCCATCCTTAGGTAGTGAGCCCTGTAGGCAGTGAGCCTCTATTTTCGGTATTGCTATAACATATATATTTTGTGGGCTAACACCCACCATGGTTTTTCCCTTTTAGGGTTTTCCATGTAAAAATCTGGTGTCTCCTGTGTTGATTATGTTAATGGGTTGAGCTTCTCATTTCATGATTTCATGGTTATAAGTAATTGATAATTTAATATTTATAATTGGTAAAGTTTTAGGACAACTGATTCACCCCCTCCCCTCTTAGTTGTCCGATGCAATTCAACACATACTGTGTCCCACTTTTTGGCCAAAGTAGGACATTGAAATCAACATTTTTGACCAAATTTTCACTTTCTAACACATATAGTAACTAAACCATTAAGAATTTGAAGATGATATGAACTTGTGATTTTTGAAATTTTGCGTGTAGATTCTAAATGTATTTTTTTAAAAAAAATTTAAAAATAATTTGTGAATTTTTTTACGTAACTTTAATAACTTACTTTTTATAGTTAACAGTATTCTTTAAAAGTGATGTTTATACCATACATCATAACTTTTTTTATAGAAAGGGTCAAATTATAAAATTTTAAACAAAGATTTGTAACACCAATATCTAGTGTGCAGATGTTTTTTCATAATTTTTATTGCATATGTTTTTTAATTAATTTTTGAAGTGAGATTAATTATAATTCAGGCATAGTTTTATACCATACAACATAACTTTTTATGTATGTATCCAAAATAAATTATTTTTGTTTAAACAAGGACATCAATACCTAGTGCGCAGATATTTTTTAGAAAAAAATTTTCTATTTTTTTCTTTTTCTGTGTCTATGGAATATAGACCTTAATTTTTGGTGAAAAACCTATGTTCACTAGAAAATAGAAAATAAATATAATAATCAAATAAATATATTCAAAATCATACCTTTTGTAAATCTTATACTAAGGGCTACATGGTTATAAAATAGAATTTCTAAGTGAATTCATTTGATCCCCCAAAAGGTGAAACAAAATTCGTTTCTTGTCAACATTTTGATAGGTTCAAAGGAGACTCCATCAAGGTTTTGATTTAAGACTAGGGGTTTTTTTCCAAGGGGGTTTGATCTAAGGGGGTGTTAGCTAACCCCCTTCAATTAAACCCCTTTAGATGGAACCCCTCAAGGCTTAAACCATTAATTTTTCAAAAAAATATATGATTTCAGACAAAAATGAGGGTGTCCCAAGTTTAGGACTCAACATTTTGGGATCACCCTTTTGTCTCTCTCCATATATATTATCTCCCTCTCCCTCTCTCTTACTGCTTATTTTGTAGCCAACATTGCAACCACAACATCTAACATGTCATTCACAATTGTACTAATTGGTAAGTTGAAATTTGTAGAGGAGAGAGTGCCAAGGGAGGAAGGCACTTGGAAATTGGATAAGACATGTTATTTTTCATTGAATATGCACTAATTTACAAAATGTTTGTTGGATTGACCCCCTCGCGATTAACCTAGCGTATATTCTTTCTCACTTCTCTTGTTTGCACTTGTTTCTCACCTTTGGGAGATAGAGAAAGATTAAGAGATATGGAGATAGAGATGGATAGAGAGAGGGGGAGAAATAGAAGGAGCTAGAGAGAGCTAGAGAGAGAGAGAGAAGTGGCGAGAAAAAAGAGGGGAGAGAGAGAGGAGAGATCAAACATAAATGATGATATTGGCTCATCAAGGCAAGATATTATGGACCACTGCGAGAGCATTTCTACGACCTATTGTCCATAATAAACATATGCTCTAACGGATACCTATCTAAGAGTTTATGAGATAAAATTATTGCATTATATCAAACTAAGAATCTTGTAAATAAGATATTTCTGAAAATAATTTTGTATTATTTAAAGATGCATGAAGGAGACTTTGTAACCAAACATTTAAATGATTTTCAGGTAGTAGTGAGTAAACTATCTTCCATAGATGTAAAAATGGAAGAAGAGGAAAAATGTATCACTTTAATTTTTTCATTATATGGTAGCATGTTTTTGTTTTCAAGCCTATTTATTTAAATGGGATCAATATTATTTCTTTTTTCTCTAGAAAACAAGCTTATCCTCAAAAGTTGTGTAGAAAATACACATCAAAATTTTTAGTTTCTAAGATATTAAAATGTTGTTATTTTGTGTTTCCTACATTATCCTCCTAGGTATTTAATTTTTTTGTCTTTCTCAATCTTGGGTGGTCAAATGACTTAAATATGTTATAGGAAAACATTAATTCCAAGATCTTTTTCAACAACTAAATTTTCCCAATTCAACCACTCCTCCCAACAAAGCCATAATTTTTTTTTAAACATCCCTCACCTAAGACATTCAACTAGCATTCCATTTTCCTTTTGAAAAACCAAAACTAGGTAAATAAAATTCATTTAAAATCCCAAGGCATTAACAAGAATATGAAGGTATGCACACACTTTGCAAGAACTTTTTAAAACGTAAAGAGAGAGAGAGAGAGGCAAAGAAAAATAAAGACATGGAGAGGGAGATGAAGAGATATAGAGAGAGGTAGAGAGATGGAGAGATAAAGAGGCATATATATATATAGAGAGAGAGAGAGACAAAATGGACATTTACAATATCTCAGAAGTCCAACAAATAGAAAGAATGCTTAACACTAGCTATTGTTCAAGTCTCCCCTCATTTCACTGCCATCCCAGCAATAGATAATCAATGTTTTCAAGTATTTTGTTAGACTGAAATGTTTCTATATTAGCCATTCAAAAATATTCACAATGATATTGGTTCATTAGAGCAAGATATTACAACCCATTGGGAAAGAATTTCAAATAGCTACCATCCATCAAATTTGCACCGTACATCTCTAGATCCATTTAAAGAAACTAATGATGAAACTCTTTATGACTGGGGACATGCAATACAAGAAGATAGTCTTGAAGTCCAAGTTAGTACAAAATGAAGGTTTCATTATTTTGTCAAGTTACACTTTAAGGCATTACATGCCTTACATAATTCACAATCCATGGAAATTCATGTAAAATAGAGAAATGCTTCCCCTCTATCCCATCCCTTGTGTTCCTATTATTTCTTGCTAGATTGTTATAGAGGCTTCCACCTATTATCAAATCAAAACCTCCAATTTAATTAATCATTTCATCAAGTCTTTATTTTGTCAAATTTTATACATCTTCCACCTCAATGAATTTTAGAGAGATAAAGAGGGAGAGAGAAAGAAAGAGAGATGGTAAGAGAGAGAGAGAGAGAGAAATAGATAAAGAAATATAGAGAGACAAAGAGAGTGTAATGCCCACCTAGTTTGTGCCTTGTGTGCTTTTTGATTCATGTGTTATATATTTTTCTGAGTGTCTATCAATGTATTATGTGATTATTATGCTTTGATACATTGCACTGAACTTGTCGATGAAGTCTATGGTGCCATCCAAGGGTTTTGAGGGTGTATTATGCATGACCATCGAGGTATCTCCGATGAGGTTTTGCTTTGTTATTTGGTTTCCAACTATGCATTATGAGATGAATACATTTTGATTGTGCATGTTAGATTATTCCAATGCTTCAACTTCATTGTTTTCACTATATACCTGTTATAGTTGTGATTGTCATATTATTCCCTAATTGTGAAATGTTTCCATTTATGCATCATGTGCCTAGATCATGCTAGTCGTAGATGATTATAGTGGATGTGATTATTTTATATCATGTGTGATTATACCATGTTGGAGTGGATTATGTTGCTTCATCTATTATATGTGGAGCAGACCTACGCCTGATGGTTGAACTGAGTGTGCAAGTAATTACAAGTGTTTACTAATGTGGGAAATTTGGAGAAGGTTGACATGGGACGCTAAACCATCTCTCCCTTATCCTTGTGTTGTGGAAACCCATGATGTTTGTTTGGAATCATGTGCGTGTGTTTCCTTAGCATTCTTGCACTTTGTTTTTAAATGGTTCAAAAAGCATCTTTTCCATGTTTTTGTATTAAATTAATGATTTTAATTTGAAGATTGTTATTTCTTCTTTGGCGAAAATGTTTGTTGCATCATTATATGCTTGTGGAACAAATTTGGATGATTTCAGTTTAATTCTAAAATTTGATATTTTTCCATGAAAAGATAGAAATCGCATTAAATGAGAAAACTGAATGCCTAGTATGGCGTGTTCATACTTTTTAGAATGAGATTGGTTTAAATGGCAATAACCTATTTGGAATAGTTGAGTTTGTTTGATTAACTATTTCCCTGTTATTCTTAGTGAATTATTTGGGTATTTTCAAGGAAAATTGAAATATTAATGCATTTTGATTAAATGCTTATGTGATTTCAAATAAAATATTGTAATTATTTATTGTTTGGAATTAATGAATTAAATGATTTAATTGTGCAAAGGCTATAATTTTGATTTGATTTAGTAAATCACTTAAGAGGAATATTTTATTATGAAAAAGGAATGGTGTCCTTGGAGGAATAAAAGGAAAAAGACATGTATTTTTCATTCATTCATTTTCTCTCCAAATTTTGCTCTCTCCTTTGTTTGAAACCCTCTTGCTTGCAAAATAGATTTTTGATTGCTTGGAAGGGAGATTTGCTTGGATTTTCTTGGAGTTTGGATTGGATTCAAGAGCTTGGTGTTTGCTTGGTGTGTGTGGATCAAATCTAACATTCAATGTCCTTTTCTTCCTTGGATTATTGCTTGGGTTGAAAGGTAATTTCTTCAATCTGCTCATATGAATTGCTTTATTCTGTTTTCTTCATGCCACACCATCTAGAATGGTTGAAGATGGCTTTGCTTAGTTGTAGGAAACTTAGAAAATTTATTTCAGTTGGTTATGTATTTATTTCATATATTTCCATTTTGGAAACATAGAAATACAAATAAAACCTTGGCAAATTTTCTGTGGAAATCCCCAACTCATTTTTATTGCATATATTGGTTGTTGGGCATTTTATCTATGATGGGTAGTTGTCATATTATCCATAGCCCTTGTTAATAAAAGTTAGAAAATTGGTCAAACTTTGGTCAAGGTGCCAAAGAGAGCTCCAATGGAATTTTTAGGGCCCTATGGTTATTTTGGCATTTTAGAAAACCTAGAAATTCATTTTTAAGCAATTGTGTATTGAATTTTGATGTTTGGTAAAGTGTCTCTTTAATGTTTTGAGATTCTGCATCTTTTGAGACCATGTCATGTTTTGAGACATTTGAGTGCATTGAGATCTGTACCACTTATTTATTTATTTTTGAAAACATGAAAATTGATTTGTAGGCATTTCCTTGATGAATCTGAATGTGGGATGAGTAGTCCCCCTATTATTTTAAGATTTTACATCTTTTAGAATATTGATAAAAAAAACATATATATTGTTGAAACTTTATGCATTGATTTGTGTGCCACATCTAAATTCATAAAATTGTTTTGTGGGATGAGTTGTCTCCCAATTAAATTGTAAATCTACATCTTTTGAGAATATGATGTGTTTTTTGTCAAAATTGTGATTTTGTCACCTCATAAGCCATGCCAAGCCTAATTGACTAAATTAGAGCTATAGGTGTTTAGGAAGAGGTCTAGGGGTAGGAAAGGAGTGGCTTCCATCATGTACCACAGACCAAAGAGGTCGTTGGAATTAGCAAATGGAAGTTTTCATCAAGAATAACAATTAAACACATTGGGTAATAAAAGTTAATAATGAGATCATCTACACCAAACTGCATGTCCTGGGGAAGTGTCCAGCTTGCTTGGGTTTGGGTGTAAAGAGCAATCTTTGGTGTAGTGTCTGGTTGCTATGAGGAGGTTAGGCCCTCATGTTCTTCCATGAGGTGAGTATTTCCCTTGTTTGACACTCCTTGTCCTAACTACCTAGGTCTCTCTTCCTTCTTCCATCGTCAGAGTTTGACTCAGCATGTGATGTTTATCATGTTATTGCATGTACATTTTGATGCATGATTCATGCTTGTATGTATCTATGATGGACTATGATATATGCCTCATTTGATGTGCATTGAAGGTGTGATTATTTCCCTTATGCTTGAATGTTGTGATGTCATTCTATTATGCTTTGGCAAGTGTGCCATATGCTGTACTTGAATGCAATTGGATGGTAGTTGTACCATGTGTTGTTTATATGCATTATATTGGTAGTTGTCCCATACGTGTTGTGTGCATTGATTGGCATGTATGTCATATGTTCCTATGTATACCCTGGATTGAGTGAGATGACACTAGTAGGTTTGTCCTGATCACCTTCTCTATATCTCGGGGGTTGCCTAGAGTTGCATAGACAGCTATTGCTCTTGACGATGGCAATATTGGGAGGTGAGCAACATTTCTAGGCCTTTGTGATGATCTTCAGGTGTTGGACAGTCCCCTTATCTTCTTGTAGGCTTTGTATCTTGTTGCACCTTGGAGAGCATGTTTATTTTTGGGTGGTTTATGCACTTGTATATTATCATTATTGATTATTGTAACCTTTGTAATGTGGGCCTTTTGAGACCCTTGTAATAAGAAGTAATTAATGATATGAGTTGATTTATGATGTTGGCTATGATTCATCTATGTTTATGATGAAGCTCTTTGAATATTGTAATTATTGGATATCATCTTGTATTTTTCCATGTCTCAGTTTGTGAGGAGGTTGGCAGGTTTTGATAGATTTTACATGTTAGAATCTAACTATGTTAGCATTTTTAGACTCAATTATTCAATGTTGTATTTGATGTTTATGGATATGTTTGTGTTGGAGTATTCATCCCACATAGGTGGTGAGGATCCTATCTTTGTTTTTGGCATGTGTCAACGTCGGTGTCGAACATGTGCAGCGTTTTGTATCACTTTTGTCCTGTTTTGCCTATTCAACCCTTTTGTGAAGTTTGTTGTCATAAGGTGCTTGTTTGACCACATGAGTGTATCCATGGTGTCATTTACAAGATGTGATATACACGCTTGGATTATTCCCTCTTTTACTTTAAGAAGCATGCCTTTGCACGAGTTCAACTAGTGACCATTCCAGTTGGTTGAGGAATTGTACCTTCTAGTTCGACCATCTAGTGGGTGAGCATTACCCTTGTATTTGGGATGTCTTGTGTAGTCATAGAATGGATTGAGGTGGATTTCACCCTCATCCTACTCCATGTGTTTGCAAGGGAGCAAGGTCGTGGACATGTGTCTGATCCTCATCATGGAGTGAGCTCCACCTCTTGTTTAGTCATCGTGGTGAGTTGCCACATGATGGGTGAAGTCTTTCGCTTGTGTCACCTTGCTTAGTGCAATGGTGATGTCATTTTAGGTGTTTTGTGCTTGTTGCAGCACCTTGTGTGTGCATGAGTGCAATGTAACATGTAAATGCCGCACTTGCAAACATGAAAAATTTGTTGGTTTGATGTTTGTTCAGCTAATTCTTTGGGTGAAAACCTAGGGCATTATAGAGAGGAGAGAGAGAAATGAAGAGAGACGGAGATAAGGGGAGATAGAGAGAAGCGGAGAAATATATAGATAGATACAAACGGATAAAGAGAGAAGGAGGGATAGACAAAGAGAGATAAAGAGAGTGAGAGATGTAGAGATAAATGGGAGCTTAGTATTAAACCACAACCCGCCTTTTAAAATATAGTATGCTTATATACATTTTTTCTTTGACAAAATACAAATTTTGGGGCATTGATATTTTTTATAATACATTTTTTTCTTCTCTATAGGTATTTGTCAATTTTCCATTAGGGTTGTTCCTTGGATGGATTTTGCAAACATATGCATTCTATGTCATATGACATAGAATGCACACCAATTTTGAGGTCTTGAGATCATTCCTAGATATCATCTGCAACTTCAAACAAATCAAAAAAAAATCCCCTTCAAATTTAATATTTATAGACAATTAAGAATTCTCAATCTAAAATTATAGCATGTATAAATTTAATTTTAATCCATTTGAGCTCCAAACTATGTGAAGGTTTGAAATTATAAAAGTAATGAGAATACATGATTTAGGTGGTGGTCAGTCTTGATCAATCTTTGTATCATGTGATGTCCCATGAGAGTCCATAAATGATGGTAGGCTAGATGATAAAATAAACATGATGTAGGTGGTGGCCATGCTTATATTTGCAAGAGAATGCCTATTAAATGTAGGTGTCAATATGTGAAACATGAGATTCGTGATAAACAAACATACATGCTTTGAAAATATTATGCATAGGTGACGACTAATCACATGCAATTGAACCTTGATGCGGTGCATGGACAAGAATCTAGAAAGGAGATGCCTGCAAATAGAGACTAGACACCAAACATGGAAGCACACACATCTGAAGTAGCTACTAAGAAAAACACATGGATCATGAAATCCATTAAGATTATGCAAATTAATCCATGATACTAAAGAAAAAAATAATGACATTGGCCATAGGAATACAAGAAATTCATCATTCACTTAAAGTCATAGAAATTGAACTTCCACCAACTCTTGCAAAGAAATATCACACTTTTCTTGCATCAAAAGCAATTATTAAGCAGATTCCTTGACTTCTTGGTCTTCATATAAACAAGGCAAATTTAAAACCCAAAGTCCGTGTAAACAATCCCTTCACTCCATGTTATTCCATTCCCCCCTTGAATAAATGTAAACATTTGATTTAATAGACATGCATATTTATTTGATGATTATAAATACATTTCATATGAAAATTTATTTGGAGAAACATGAAAGATTCACAAAATTAAATCAACAATGGTTGATTGTGAAAATGAAATCCACCAATACTCTTTCAATTTAAATGTACCCATTGTGCACTAAGGTGTGATTGCTAGTAGATTATATACAACCATTTTATGATGTTTGAATCGTCAATGAACTAAATTGGACAACATGTTTCAATGATGAGGCCATTTTAATATTTATCCTAAAGATCCATGAGTAGTTTAGTATGGATTCTTACATGAACAATCCCACCAACAAAAATAAATGTTTAACGATAAAGTGAATGTGGAAATATCATCTCAATCATGCTTATTTACAATGATGGGTATTTCTATTTGGAATTCTTCTAGATAGAAGTTTAGAAATAAAGGTTTTTTGGGTGAGATTATTGCTTGCAGTTTTGTTTTAATTGAGAAAGTGAGTGTTTTTTTATTATTTTCAATTTTAAATATAGGTTTAAAAAGTGGTTCTTGAATTCTAGTATTTGTAGGATTTGCTCAATCATTAGGGAGCACCCCATGCACCATGAGTTAGGTTCCTCCTTATAAATCTATTTACACAATAGCTCTTCTGGTTAACTACAGGTGTGGCCATTTCCACAATCATAACCACTTTTCTCTATCACTTATGTAGTGGGGGTGGTCTACTTCTCGTGAGAAAGGTTCTAGCTCTTGATAGTGTGCTATGTTTCAATGCACTCATAACTAGTTGTGAAACAACAAATTATTAATAGCCACTGACTATACATCCTCTTTTTGGCTATGGTGGTTTATTTGCCTAATATTGTAGGATCACAATGTCAATTAGAATGGATGGGTTGCTCTATATTTGCCTAATGAGAACTCTTAATGGGTTGTGCCAAAGAGTGTTGATCTTCCTTCACCACTCCTTTGTACAACTACTTGTGCTTGAAGTTGTGTGTTTTGAATTAGCTAATCAAGAAGGGCCCGAACCCATATACAGAATCCTAAAGGTGAATGAAGTGAGTTTCACAAGTAGTGAAATAGAGAAACAAGATTTTGAAAGGGCCTGAACCTTTTAACAATAAAAGGCAGCCTCTATGAAAAATAAGGACAAAACTTCAAGGACTAGATGACACCAGACGCTGACCTATCATAACGAATGTCTTTGACTCGAGGGTGCAAAGTAGAAACAGAGTTAGGAATACCTTTGTTCCTTCTTTGAACAATGGTCCATGAACACACAGAGTCTAAGTCCACATAACATGGAGAGAGAGGGGAATCCTCTTCAGATTCCATAACTAAATATGGAACACGAGAAGAGGGGAAAGCCCCAACACAAGAAGTTGGGGTACCCAATGGCTGAACAGGAGTAGGGAGCACCACATCGCCCTCAAGAGAAGGGGCAATCATTAGTTGATCAGAAGTCACAGGATGAAGCAAGGGACTCGCAGCAACCACGGCCGCCAAAGCACCCTCAAAAGTGGGTGAAACAACAACCAGAGAGGGATCACCAGCTGACAAGGGAGTATCCTTTAGAGAGTCAGAAGCACTTATGGTCAAGTGAATGTCTGAAGCATTCTTCCACCAAGTTGCCGAACCCTTGCGACAAGAGTGGGGACAAACAGAGGCTAGGTGGCTAGTGGCAAAGCATTGTCTACATCTGAATGGAAGGTCCTCATAATCAAGCAGTTGCGACCATGACCTATTCCCAACCTACAAAACCACCTCCCCATGAAGGGGTTTGAAGATGTCAATGTCGACCAAAATGTAGGCTAACATGGAGTGTTCCATGTGATAGGTTGAAGAATCCACCATCAAGAAGTGACCTATAGCATTTCCAATGTCCTCATAATAGGAATCTTCCCAACACTGAAGAGGGAGATCCGAGAGCTTGACCTAGGTTGGTCTAATGTTGAGAGGCTTGGTAAGAGGGTTGAAGGAGCTAGACCATGGTTTAATGAAGAGGGAATGCACTCCCCATATCCAAACCTGAACATTCAACACAATATCCTGCTCCTTCAAGGAATCGAAGGTCACCACAAAGAAACCTCTAGAGCATGAAAACATCTCTATCTTGCCCTCCACTGAGGGCTTCCATGGCTCCAAGACCCACCTATGTAGGTCCAGCAAGAACAGCCACAAGTTGTTGAATCTACAAACAACCTGATGACTCTTTTAAAAATCCTCATTCTCAAGAACCTCATGTTGGCACATCACAACTGGGGGAGGTAGTGCAGAGGGCAGAGGAGAAGCTCTTGAAGATAGGCGAGCAAGAAGCTTCTTGCAAGGTAAAGTACCATCTGCTTCAGGAAAGAGGGCCCTAAAGGAGCCATGCCCTCATGAAGGCACGCTAAAACCGTAGGGCATTGGAGGAAATCCTGTCATAGGAATAGAGGCGCCATCATACACTCTAGAAGGAATGCGTAAACCACAGGACGTTGGGGGAAACTCTGCCAAAACCTGCACAACAACTTCACGCCTGAGACCTACATCCAACATAAAACCTCTAAGCGTAGGAGGAGAACCTGACTCTAGTGTAGCTAAGGCACCATCAGAAGAACTAGTCATCAAAGCCAGCCTATAACCACATCGCACGATAGACCTAGGGATAGCATCAATGACATGCTAGATCAGAGGCTCGACACCACCACAGGACAAGGCCAAACCTGCAGAGGAAGGGGAGAGGATTGCCTTCTCCGATTTCAAACCGAGTGGGAGCATGAGTGCCATATTTAATGCATCTACTAGTTACACTCTACCTTTTGCTTGAAGTTGTGTGTTACTTTATTTTTTGAAACTTTTTTTATCAATGAACTAATTTGAATTGTGTATACCAACTAGGCACCTTTTTATTGTAAACCTTCTATGTAGTCTTATTGTTTTATTTTGATTAATATGAATTATAGAAGCGTTTCTAATAAAAAAAATTTAAGTGCTCATATGTTATTGTTTCCTTTATTTAATAAAGGTTATGATATTTTCTATAGAGCTAGGATTTTATCATCCATGAATGCACTACCAATAGGTATGGAACACAATCAATTTTGATTGACTTAAAATCTCTATTGTTTACTATGAATTGGTTAGGTTTCACACTAAGGACCTCACATGTACATTTTGGGGCTCTCTACCACTAAGCTACCAACTCTCTTTACGGCTAAGGATTTTTAGTAGGCTCCTTATTATGGTTCAAGTGTGGCTCATTTCTCCCACACTCCATTAAGCCACACTTTGGTGCTTGTAGTTCCTAGTCTAGGTCTGATTCTATGTTATTTTCTATGGACTAGCTAAGACTTGAACATAAGACCGCCGATGTACATGTTGAGTTTGTCTATTGCCAAGCTACCAAAAATCATTGAGACTAAGGCTTTTTGGTAAGATCTTTATTACAATTTTAGTGTGTCTCATTTAGCGAACAATCACATCCTAGCTTATTGTCAATGTGGTCATATACCCACCATTTTACTTAACCTTTTTTACTTAATTAGGTTCTCTTCAATAAAACTTATTAATTATTTTTTAATTTTGAGTAACTCAAAAATTAGAGAAAGTTACTCTACAAGCCAACCAATAAGATTAACCCATGTAATATAACCAATCATAAACAAGGGTGATGTAATGTAGCATATAATCTCTTTCAACAATAGTTTAGAATTCTATAAGTTAAGGCTTCTTGTATTTAAAAACCATAAAAATGTGAAAAATGAGTGTGTGGAAGTATTTATAGGGACTTCTCTATATTTTTCATAAGTTCATTTACTTTCTTTATATAATTTTAAAAAAATTTCACCAGAATATTAAAACCTATTTTTTCAATATAAGTAATTTTGATATAAAAATCCTAATACTTCTAGATGATCATACTTTTTAACCTCAGTCTTGATAGTTTTATATATATGTGTGTGTGTGTGTGTGTTGGCATTAGTAGTATTACATTGTTAGTTAAATAAATATAAGTAAATAATTAGTTGGTTAATAGTTTTTGGGAAGTTACTTTCCCGTAAGAAGTTATATACGGGAATAACAAGGCTTTAAAAAGTTAATGCCCTGTATTGTAACAGATATCAGAAAATTATCAATATACTATTATATATTTTTTTCTATCCAAGGATGTAATCTATAGGTGCTCACCATTTCTCAATATGGTATCAGAGCTTTTTTAGAATGGGTTGTGAAGAAAAAGATTCTTGATTGCATTTGATATTTGCTGGCAGTGGTGGGACGACTCTTACTATGGAGAAATTAGGGTTTTGATGTAAAATGTGAGAGAGAAACATACAATTTTCAGAGGTGATCCATGGTCATTTAAATGGAATCAAGTATTTGAAAGATTACATGATTAAAGCGTTGAAAATTTTGAGATAATAGTTGAAGAATGTCATATTTTTTATTGCTACGTTTGAAACATTTTTCTGTTGCATCTATTTTTTCTTGTAAAACCCCCTGCATGTAGAAGAAGGCAGATCAATGCTTAGATGATCGTTGAATGATTGTTGGACTACTAATCTCCTAGCAAAGGCTACCATTCCATACATCTGATGTTTATTTATTGCCAGCGTGATATGTCAAGGAGGTATTTGTGTTAACGTTGTGAAGAGTCCAACCTGGATAGGAAGGAAGAGTTTCTAAATCGTCCTTGGTATTGGATATCTCCAAAGAACATTTTGCAGTGATTAAGTGACATGTGAAGCAACTGTAGCCGAACTAATTTGAATTTGTAGATCATTTCAAAGAAATGCTTATATATGCTACGCAAAATTCATTTGTGGCACTCGTGAAAGTAGGTATTGTAGAAGATGTTGGCAGAAAAGAATATTTGAAAGAGACTAGGTTGTTGGTTAAAAAGAAAGTTTGAAGTAGTCAGAATGATGATTAAAGCCATCTCAGCAAGCATTCTGTTGGAATAAGTCCAAATTCTGCACTGCGTGGACAGAAGTTAGGCGAAAAGATGTTTTTTTTTAATGAACAATTTTTATTTTTCAAAGGAGCTTATAAGGTGGCAAAGAATTTTCAAACATATAGCAAATTAGGTTTATAAAGAGAGTAAAATGTGCAACATTTTAGGTTTTGATTTGAATGCGCAGTAGTAAGTTTGCATTTAAAAACATTATTGTGTTATCTGGAATGCTATTTACATTTGGAAGATTATGGTTCATAGCTATCTTTGGAAACAAATTTTTGGAAGCATAATAAGGAGTTATAAGGATCTATTTTTGTGAAATTTGAGAAAAGGCATATTTTTGGTTGAGTCCATGATGGATCAAATTGACATTATCATCATGAATGCACATATGTCAAAGATAACTTATGTTTTTAGGGCCATCTTTTCTATTTCTGATGAGGCCTCCAAAAACTCATCCGAGACATCAGTTGGTTAAAGTGTAATAGGGTCATATTGGAGGCAGGCGGCATCGGAGGATGGAGGATTTTCCATCATCTCAAGTTAGTTTCTCGCTTTGAGATGATGCTTTACATGAGAAGTGTTTTTGGTTTTGGTTGTTTTGTTTTTCTTTGTTGATGCTGACGGAGCTGACAGATTTGAAGAATGTATGTTTTGTGAAGATTTTGTTTTGGAGACAGGTTTGGGATTTGGTGTTGAGCTCAATATGGATTGTTGTCCAGCGAGCTTCAAAGAGTATATGATCTTGAATTATACCCTTTCGCGGTCACTAGACAACATGGCAGAGATCTGTCGTATCTCTTAGGGTCCATTGTCGAATAATTCAAGACTCTGTGATTTGAGAGCTTGGGACTAAAGAGCTCAAGAACACAGCTCGAAGCTACGCCTTTCCGAAGGTAGACGAGACAGCATGATGGAGCCCCGCTTGGTTTAGGATTTGTTCTTTGGGAGAAGATCTACAAAATATGTATTCATATTATGTAATCAGCTTTGTTGAGTATTTTAGTATTAAGGGGGGGTACCTTGGTACTATTGCAGGAACAATGTAATAAGGCGGGGAATATTGGCATAATAGTAGTATTACATTGTTAGTTAAATAAATATAAGTAAATAATTAGTTGGTTAGTTTTTGGGAAGTTACTTCCCTGTAAGAAGTTATATACGGGAATAACAAGGCTTTAAAAAGCCAATGCCCTACATTGTAATAGATATCAGAAAATCATTAGTATACTATTTTTTTTTTTTTTCTGTCCAAGGATGTAATTTGTAGGTGCTCACCATTTCTCAGTATATATAACTTAAAAAGTCCAATTTTTAATTGTAATTGATCTATCAAAATTAGAAAGAAAAAAAACTGCTATAGATTTATGAAAAAATAGTTTCAAACATAATTTGAGAATGCTCACATGCAATCAAAATAATGAACAAGTTAATCCCAACATCCATACTAAAACAAGTTTAGAAGAAGATGATGAAGTTCAACAACTAGAGTGCAATAAAATTTGAAAATCAAAAAGGAAAACTGGCACTTATGGAACTTACCACAAAGAATCTGAGGCATTCCAATGGTTCTCTGACGAATGTCGTGCTAACAACAGTGAGTGATAGAGATTCCAATGCTGCTGTGGCTCCATGAACAAAAGAAAATACTCCCGAGCTCTCCATCTGCTTGTTTTCTCCATCATGATGCGGTCTTACCAATTGAATTTCTGTAGCATTTGCACTTATTGCTTTTACAGTCATCTGTTCTCAAGCATATCAGTGTTCGTATCAGATTGTACATCTGTTCTAAGCCATATCACAGTATATATACATTGATAATTGGAAAAAAAAAGATCAAAGAACGATTTTTTTTTTAAGAAAGTACTTGCCTCCACTAAAATTCTTTTGTTATTGCTTTTCGATGAACAGATGTGATGTAATGCAGTGAAGTCTTCTTCGGTCTTATCACATGTATTTGTATTGGAGGTCGCTGGCTTATTGATATCTTCCTCGATATTATGTATCTCCCTTGTAAGTTCTTGGACATAGCCAATTGCATCTGATAAGATTGATGCCTTATCCATCTGTGAATTCAGCGAAGAAATAAATTAATGGCTAATGATTGAAGCAAAAGGAGTCCCACAAATCAAATCACCAAAATCTTGCAGAACCCAATAAGAAAAAATGATTTCACATTGGATAACAATACCTTGGTGACATTTGGAACCTTAGATCTCAGCTTATAGAGCAAATTATTCATCTTCCGACGTCTGGCTTTCTCTGACAAAGCAGTTTTAGAGGGGATGGGTTTTTCTGTTTCAGCAGCATTATTAAATTGTTGTAACCAGCCATTGATATCCTCCTCATTTCTGTCAGGGGATCCATCAAACAGATGCCTCATGACATCCATCAAATCAAAATGACACTGCAATTCTACCAAAAAAGATGACAGTGCTCAAAACAAAATATAATACTAGAGTCTATTAGGGATCAAGTCTTGTTTGAGTCCGGGATTGTAGCCCAGGGGAATTTGGCAGAATGAATACCTATCAATCCTTGACTCTCACCCAAAAAGATTCAGCCTAAGACTGGTGTTTCAGGAAAAACAAATTTATAGATGACCTCCATCAATATATAACACCACTAGGAATTCAAAGAAATTAGAATACCCAAATCAAAAAGAAATGGTATTAAAATACCACATTGAACAACCTGATAAGCAATTAGTGATCCGCGTTGTAAATCTAACATGTGTTTTTTAAAATGCATGGCTAAGGATTCTCCACATAAACAGAAAACTTTATTCTAGAAGGCCATTTAAAACGTGCTCCTCACGCAATTGTGGGAAGATAGGTCTTTTTTTTTTTACCAGTGTCAGATTGTACAATAAGAGCCATAAAAGAATGGTCGTTTTCAAGCTTTAGTTTGGCCATCACGTACTCTTTGTACTTACCTGCAATTGCACGGCAAGTTGCAGAAATGCTGGGCAATTACTTTTATGGTGATGCACATGGGATACCTACCTACAAATGGGCAAAATGTTTGTATACAGGTGATGCAATATGAAGGCAAGAAAAACAAAATGATCGAAAAGTTCAATGTCTTCTTTTTCTCTAAAATTTGTCACCATTGAAGTTCATTGAATATAAAATAGTACAGTGTATAGGTGTAGCAACTTCTATCACATGTTGTTGTGGGCTGATTGCGAGTAGACTAGAGGTTCACCTGATCTGTCACAACACTCATAAATTACAACAGCATTAAAATTGACAAGTGGATTTCAAAATGCTCACAAAGGATTTTCTCGTTCACATTTGTCATACCAGGGCACGCTCAACACTGTGGAATTTGACCAGGGTTTCTTGGTTTTAGGGATGATGTCGTTTTCAATTTTCTTGCTTAAGTTGTACAATAGAGAGTGTCGTCTCCTCAAGGGCATTGCCTTCCGGCATTTATAAACCAACTTCTAGCTTTTTTAAGGCCATTTGATATGCTAGGAGAAAGAGAAGTGAAGTTTATAGGCCATTTGATAAGACATAACAAAAAAATAAAGATTCTATTAGGTCACCATCATCCTTACCAAACTAGCTTCTACATTACTAGAGCTTCCACGAAGGTGGCACATGCATTAATAGAGATCCCACATAAGGACACATTGATACAAAAAATGCATCCACAAAATTAAATGACAAATTTATGATTGTAATGGTAAAAAATGAATGTCTTTTTTTATTTTTTATTCTTCTTTTGCATTTATTTTTGTAATGTTACTTTTTTTCAGAGTTATTTAATTATTTGCATAGATTTATTATAGTTAATATTAGAGTTATGATAATTTATATTATGGAATGAAATTAAAATAGATGTAAAATGTGATAATTTAATTAGAATTCTAAAAAAGAAAATTAATAAAGCAAATTAGATAACATAATCATATAATTTAACTAGATCAACATCAAAATTATAATTATCCACATCAATATATATATATATAGTTTCAATACTTATCTAAATGAGAGTACTTGGTGTTAGTGTGAAAAGGTAAATTAGGTAACTAGTTCTCTTTTGACTAGTAGACTTATTCACGCATGGCTTAAATTTACTTAGTTTCTCATAAAGTCGTCTCACCTCATGTGGAAAAGACACGTGCCCTCATACATATGAGACACCTATTTCATTTTGACTTGCCACTTGTCCTCACACATGTCATGTGAGTTAGACAAGTGTCGCATCTTTTGGAGGTTAGTTAGTGGTTGAGTTTGACCTTCCTTCCTCCTCTCTCTTGCTTATTTAAGCAAGGCTCTTATGTACATTTTATTTAACTTTTGTCAATATCATTTTAGGCTTATTATGTGCAATATTGTTTGTGGAAGTATTCTTAGTTTTGCTAGTTGGTCTTGGTTGTCTCCAAACACTTGGATTAGCCACTCTCACTCTACAAGGATCTTAGTGGTCTTGGCACTTATAGCTATGGAACACTCTAGGAGGAATAGTTCTTATTAAGAACACAATGTAACATGCTCAACACAATTGCTTAACAGAACAAACGTTCAACACAAGTGATCTAAAGCCATGCTCAATAGCTCCTAGAAAATGCTCAACACAAGTGCTTAACACAAGTTCTAGCTAGGACAATCCCGAATGTACTCTATACCTCGAGTTGGACACACTTTGTATGCCCCTTCTCCATGCCCATAGCCAACCAAAATCACCTTCTTCTTCCTTGAGTGATTTCTATGCCCTTTCCAAGTCTCACATAAATGCTTGAAATATAAACCTTAAGGGATGGGTTTCAAACCATCATACCCTTTCACAAAGGTTGTCTTTAATAATTATTTAATAAACATAATTATTCCTTTCTTTTTTAAGAGTTTTTATAAATATTCTTTATTTATATCCATTTTAACCAAAAGATCATAATATCACTTATTTTTCATCTCTCTTTTAATTATAAAGGGTTAAATTAACTTTATCATTTTATAATTTTAAAGGGTTATTCATAAAATAACTTTCTTTTCCATTTTTGGGAAAAAGTCCCATAACTTTTCTGCCCCTGTAAATCAATTGTTATAGTAGCTCAAGTTGAATCTACATCATAACTCATCAAAAATAATCATTCAAATAAGTGTGGATGTAGAACAATCAATATCACAGTGAATCTATTTCATTTTAACTTCATCTTTTCCAATAATATTTCTGGTTTAACTTTAATCAATATTATATCAAATAGAAATACTTTTCTAATTAATAACATGATTAGAGCTATAGATGCACTTTTACATGAAGTGGATCATGATTTTTAATTGAGGAGCTAATGCAAGTTTATATACTAAATCTTCTATCTTGTAACTTTAACAATTTCTGAAGAAAGAGTAAATGCTTTATTCATTCGATTATCAAATATATATATATATGGGAGTTGGTTATATGAAACCGATATGTGGGAGTTGACGGTTATATGAAACCAAACAGAACTACCCATAACCGGTAGTTAACAATGTAATACCAATGTATTAGGCTAACATTCCCCCCCTTATTACATTGTTCCTACAATAGTACCAAGGGACCCCCCCTGAATGCTAATATACTCAACAAAGCTGATTACATAATATGAATACATATTTTATAGAAGATCTTCTCCCAAAGAACAAATCCTGAACCAAGTGGAGCTCCATCATGTTGTCTCGTCTACCCTTAGAAAGGCATAGCTTCGAGCTATGTTCTTGAGCTCTTTAGTCCCAAGCTCTCAAATCATAGAGTCTTGAATTATTAGACAATGAACCCTAAGAGATACAATAGATCTCTGCCATTATCTAGTGACTGCGAAAGGGTATAATTCTTGATCAGATACTCTTTGAAGCTCGCTGGACAACAATCCATATTGAGCTCAACACCAAATCCCAAACCTGTCTCCAAAACAAAATCTTCACAAAACATACATTCTTCAGATCTGTCAACATCAATAAGGAAAAGAAAAACAACCAAAACTAAAAATGCTTCTCATGCAAGGCATCATCTCAAAGCAAGAAGCTAACTTGAGATGATGGAAAGTCCTCCATCCTCTGATGCCACTTGCCTCCAATTTGAAGGCTTAAAGGGCATATCCACATAAATTAATAGCACCATCTGGTGGATCATCATCCTCAATATCTAGTGGATCCTTATCATCTTCAATGCAAGCAAGGTTTCCTTCAGCTTTGACCTTTCCTTTAAGAACATCACTAGCTCGATTTCTACAATCCCAAGCTGTGTGACATTTTTTCTTAAAATAAAAACATTTGATTCTCTCTGATCTCTTGTAATTACTTCTTGAGAATAATGCTTTCTCCTGAGGATCATCTTCTAAATCTTCTGTTGTTCTCTTCTCTTCTACTAGAAGAGCAGAAATCATACCTTCTAGAGTTTGTGAAGGTATTTGACTGAGTGTATAAATAACATTGTTGTATTTTGAAGGCAAACTATTTAATAGGATGGCCTTGGCATCATCATCATCTACCGTAACCTTAACCTCTGCTAGTTGTCTAATGAGAGATTGCAAGTTACTTATATGATTTGACATTGTGATTCCATCTTCCATCTTAAATCTAAATAATTGAAGTTTTAGAGAAAACTTTGCATTAACGGCTTTTGCACCAAACAATTTATTCAAATTATCTAAAATTTTGGCTGATGATTTATCCAAATCAATGTGGTGCAATTCAGTGTCAGAAAGAGCAAAACCAATTATAGCCTTGGCTTTATCATCTCTACTACTCCAATCTAATAACTTATTTGCATTTGTAGGTGCTTTTTCCTTTCCACTTACTATTCCCCATAAATTTTTATTCATTAGTTGCATTTGAATTTTCACTCTCCAAGTCTGAAAATTGAAACTAGAATACTTTTCTAATGGAATCTCCATTTAAAATAATACTCCAAAAGGAAATAGTAGGACCAAATTGACCTTCTTACTCTGAATTAAATATATTTGCTTATAAAATTTTGCACTTCCATACACACTTCAATACATACCAATTTGAGATGATAATGGCAATGTAGATTATAGGGTGATTGGCCACAGATGAACGGCTATCTCTCAATGTTATTCGTTGATCTTCCAAAGAGCTATTCGTTGTTGCAAGGGAATCGCTGATCTGGTAATGATAGTCACTACCAACAACTCTATCAAACTATATCATAAATTCCAAACTGCCTCTCTTTATCAAAATCTGTCAACCCAGATATGCGTAGGCCTTCTCCAAATCGCAAGTCACAGGCACCATTCTAGCATGGTGATGATCTAAGTGTAGTGGTGGAGAAATGCAACAATTTGTAGGATTTCATCAGCCCTTCTTTATCTACCAACGGAGCGCCCAACAAAGATCACATATTGCTCCGATACCAAATGAAGAAAGAGTAAATGCTTTATTCATTTGATTATCAAATGCAGATACATCCATGTGTGTGTGTGTGTATTATGTGGGAGTTGGTTATATGAAACCAATATGTGGGAGTTGACGGTTATATGAAACCAAACAGAACTACCCATAACTGGTAGTTAACAATGTGATACCAATGTATTATGCTAACAATTTCATCATTCAAGTAACTCCTTTTTTAATATAGATGTTTTAATCTTGTACACATAACTTCATAAAATTTACAAAAGTATTATCATATGATTACATAGTACTTAGTAAATAGCATGCATATCCCATACTATGTGACCACTCACCATTGACTACCATATAATAAATATACTCAAAATACATCCCAAGTTAATAATCATGCATTCTGGACTACATGACTATCCTCTCTTTCCATATCAAATATAATTAAATGAAAACAAGTACACAGTTACCTTTAAATAGAATCCACATCATTTCACACGATTACTCAAACAAAGATTTGGGGCAAGTTTGAATCCAATAAGGATGCAATGTAAATTGGTTTATTTCTATCAATAAGGTGTCTATAATACCTAACCTAGTCAAAAACATAATGTCAAAGACTCATAGGTACTCAACAATTATATAACATTCCAATGATGTCAATCTTGTTCAAAACACATGTATAAAGTTATTGGGTTGATCAAGTCCAATAAGAAAGTATAATGAAACAAAATATGATACAAAGAGCATCTTAAACAATAGAAGAATAATAGCAAACAATTATCACTCATAGAGCACTTCACAAGAAATTATATGATATAATCTTTCATTCTTTAAGTAACTGGATTAACTAAAATTTAACTTAGAGATGAAATTGGTTCTGATTTTGTTTCTTTTTCAATTAGGTACATAACTTTTTTATTTTAATATCTAATTCTTGTTGAACTTCCATATTATTGAAAAGTATGCAATTTAGTTTTGATTTTTAGAGGTTGTTATTTTTTATTTTAGAGTTTGTCATTTTATTTTAGAGGTTGTCTCTCCCCCTATAAAATTTTATATATCGCCATTTTTTAGCCTAATAGAAACATTTTAATATCACATCTGATAAAATAATGAAGGAACTGATGCTCTCAACGGTTGGGAGTCAATTGATGATGTTTCCCTTGGAGATGTTTGGGGGAAGCCTGATGACCAAGATCCTCCTCCCTTTGGTGTTGCAATAACTACTTAGTTTGTTGTGGGGCTTGACCCTTTGTTATTTTTATCGCCTATGTTTAAGGCTTGTTTTGATCACCTTTGTTTAAGGCTTTGAGACTTCATGGGTGTGCCTTCATACCACCCTACCCTTTTTTTGTGAATATTATATTATTTCAATATTTTAATATAAGTTAAATAGGAAGTATTCATAAAAAAATTTATCCTATGACCTATGAGTTATGGTCCACAATGAACTTACATTAAAGAAATTTAGGTGTCAAAATTTAGGAAATTGATCCTTAACAATCTCATGCCTAGATTGTTCTTACATCAATCATACTTGGTACTTCATTTCATAAATGATAGAGACGAAATTATAACTCATTGATTACCTATACTATAGACAATTTTGTAATTGTGCTTATCCAATTAAAAAAAATCAATTTAGATGCCATTTTAATGAGTTACTCTACTAGAATTACTTCTGAATCAAGACTCATCTTAGTCAAGTGTGAAAAGGTAGATAAGCACATAAATATTTTATCTTTTCAAACTTTATGCATTAAATATGTTTAACCAAAAAAACTATGAATTTTTCTATTAATATTTGGATGTACACTACCTATGTTCAAAAGAGAACTGCATTATTTTCTCAAGATAGACTAGATATGCATTCAATGATTGAGCTATCACTATTACCTTTCCATATTTACTTAAGGCCAAACTAAAATATCTAATTTAAAAATTGAATTAATGTACTGGACAATAAATAAATTGGGGGTATGGTGTACCCTAAAAAACAAGCCTATATATCCAACTCAAATTTAATCTTTTAACTAGGATTATATGATAAAAAGAAAATATCAAGTTTAAAATGTGGCATATCCAAACAAATGAACATCCTGTATAAATCATAGCTCATTTTAATAAAGGTAGTCGATAAACTCAAGTCATCCAATTTTGAATTTAATCTTTGACAAGGAAAATTTGTATAAATTGGATAAATAATCAAACTATCAAGAAGTTTTTGTTTGAAAAGTAAAGTTACTACCAAATTCTAAGCTAATTTAAATTCCTTTTAAGAGGCAATATGAGATTATGAGTGAAGGGAGAATTAAAATAGGTCACGTCCCTTATAAATAAAATATCATTTTATGTGGTCTATAAGTCATACAATTCATAGAGATGTAGTCATATGTACTTGTGATATAGACATGTATAAGGGTCTCTTGTGTGTTGTTATATGTATGAATTATAATAGCATAATACGAGCTTACAATAGTATCAATATAATCATTGATTAATTTCTAGTCTTTGTAAGAGTACATGAGCTTTTAAAATACAATCCTAATTTCTTCTATAAACTAGCTCATCAAAAGTTCTATAGAGTTATCTATGACAATTATCTTTCTATGGAGAGAAATGAATGATTATGTCTAAAGAATTTTAATGGAAAATATTTTACAAATATTAAATGTTGGAGAATATTCATTGTCCTTCTCTCTTGGTGAGTTCATCTTTAAAATGACACAATAATGATCATGGATAGATGCAAAATTTTCTAGCGTATAATACAATTGAGTACCATTGGTTTCCTACAAAATACAAGATGCAAGGAAAATTTTGATGACATTTCCCAACTCAACTAATGGTTCAAGTAACATTTTTTAAGTTTTTTCCAATGATTCTCAAAGCTAAACTTTCTTTGAAAAAGATGTCAATTCTTTGCTACTTGGGTGCAAGCTCAGATGCCAGCTTTTATGGGGCAAAATTGTCCTTGTAATCATGTTGTTCAAAAAGTGTAATTATCTTCCTTGATGTAATATAAGATATATTTCTCTCATAGAAAAAGAAATAACATAGATTAGTGAGTAACTATGAGGTTTACTAGGATTTGTGGCATTGATTGCAGGCCACTTAGGGTACAACACTTTCAATGATTCTAATGTGTTATGAATGGAAATGGATTTTTAAGAAATGAAAAGTTACAACAATGGTAATCATAGCACCTTAACAAAAGAATAGAAGAACAATAAAGCACCATTCTAGAACTTTAAGGCAAAAATATATAAATATTGAATCTACAAGTTTTGTACAATGATTCAAAGTTTAACATTTCTATCAACCAATTTAATTATCTACCCAACTCTTTGATGGATTTCCTAGAAATTTTTAGCACACATATACATAGAAGTTATCTTTGATACCAAAATGTAATGTTACTTTACTCCTAGAGTTATTTAATTATTTGTAGTGGATTTATTGTAGTTAATACTAGAGCTAAGATGATTTATATTATGTAGTGATATTAAAATAGATGTAAATAACAAATGTAAATTATAACGTGATAATTTAATAAGAATTCTAAATTAAAAAATTAACAAAGCAAATTGGATGACATAATCACATAATTTAACTAGATTAACATCAAAATAATATATATAATTCTAAATATCTTTTAAACATCAATAGTTTAAATACTTATCTAAATTAGAGTACTTGGATTGGCCACTCTCATCCTAGAAATTTTCTAGTGGTCTTGGCCCTCATAGCTATGGAACACTTCAAGAGGAATAGTTCTTATTCAGAACACAACATAACATGCTCAACACAAGTGCTCCAGAGCCATGCTCAATAGCACAAATGCTCAACACAAGTTATTAACAAAGAAAATTCTCAACACAAGTGATCCAGAGCCATGATCAATAGAGAAAATGCTCAACATAAGTGCTTAATGTTGAACACACTAGGCTATTGATAAGGGGGTGAATCGGTATCTAAATAAACTTCAAATCCTTCAGAGCAAATTAAAACTTAAGCATTACAGCATCAACATAAGCATGAAAGATCAACACAATGCACAGCAACACATAACACCAGATATACGTGAAAAAATAAAGAAGGGAAAAACCATGGTGAGGATTAACTCACAATATATGAAGCTCAAAATTATAACTTTGTTTTAGGGCTACAACCCAAGGAAGCTACTACTCCCTGTTGACTTTGTTTTAGGGATACAACCTAAGAAGCTACTACTCCCTGAAAACTTTGTTTTAGGGTCACTCCCAAGGAAGCTACAACTCCCTGCAAACTTTATTTTAGGATCACTCCCAAGGAAGCATCTACTCCTTGAATTGAGAACAAACTCAGAAATGATTACAGTATGATAGTCCTTTTGTTACCTGAAAACTGACATTGAAAGCTCTCACACCTTTGATGATTGCAATTATGCTTCTTCTGATGATTGGATCAATTAGGCACACTCTTCACTTCCCTCCTATCACAAAAATGTCTTCAAGATGAATCAAAATAGCCTCTAACAGTTCTTCTCTTTCTCCCTCAATCGCACATCACAATGCATATGATATTCATACTCTACTCTTTACACTTTCATATTTTTATTTTCACAATCATACCTCACCTAGACCAACTAGGTTTACAATATATACATGGCATTAGATTGATTTCATTACAAGTTGGCCAATACAACAAGAATATTACATTTTACAAGTTGGCCAGAAATCACAACATGAAACATGCATAGGGCAAGCCCTATTATGAACAACACACTATTCTAGAAGGAAACACATGCCTTGTGGATCCCAAAACATGCTTATACTAGTCCTAAACATCATTAATAGCATCATTCTTCAAGGAATAACATCCGTACGCTTCAAAAATTTGAATTAGGTCACCCTTAAGCAAGAACATATGAAGCTTGTCTAGCACAACGATCATTTCAACTTGGCAGTACTCATAGGTGTTTGAACATTGCTTTCTATTCTTCCAGATGAGTTGGTAGGACTTATAAAACATCTCCAAACATTCCTTGAACTTGACACAGTAACAACATTGTGGCGCATACTTTCAACATTCTTCAGTTGGCCAGACAAATGCATAGCCTAGCAATATTATCATTCCAGACATCAGCCAGTTTCAGAGAGAGTAGAAAAACACCTTGCGAAACAATTGGAGATAACACAAGATCATTAGGACCATCTTCCATCAATCTATGTACCATTTCATGCCACACCAAGTTGGCGCACATCATCAACATATGTCCTGAGAACAACTAGGCATCTGGAATTGTCTTTATCATAACTATCATTTGAAAACTAAGCTTGCGAACCTCCAAAACACCTGAAACTCATATGGATGCACTCATACACATCTATGAACATATCCTCAAAACTACATAGCCATATCTATCACTACGGAGGAATGCGGAGCATTCCAAACAGTCTTCTTCATCACTTAATTTTGCCAAAGCACAAACTGGAACTCTATCTCTCATAACTTTCATTGTGGAGGGAAAAATGATCTAAAACTTTGGACTTAGCACCTTTACATCATATTGACCTTAACATCTGAACTGCATGACCATATCTTCAAATGCGGAGGAATGTGAAGCATTTTACTAGATAGTCTTTCAGGCAACTCTCTGTATCAGAAACCTTCACCAACTTCTAGAGGCCAAAACCTTCATATAACAACACATGCATCCTTAGGAACAATAGGAAGGATCATACAACATGCCACAGGTCATCAGCAACATCTTCTCATCCTCAACATAGCTTAATGTGTCATCATTCATCTTAGTGATTTTAATTCCCATCTTAATGTTTCATCATGAAATCATCTTTGTTGACCATGAGCATGCTCAAAACAACTTGTCTTCACATGATCAGGGCTTGACATCCAACCATGAACATGTTGGGTGAATATTTTGTCATCAACTCACTGAAGACAAAATGGTTATATCAACCTCAGTGTGATGAGATAAATCTCTCCTCTCAGCAAGGGGAGGCTCCCTTTTTACTACTTATTGAAACAAAATTAAACTACTTTAAGATAAAAGTATTAGATAAAAGTATTTACACTAGCTCTGACCATGTAGGGGGTGTGTTACATTCATCCTTTTCTCTTCTTTCAGATAAGATGTTTACAATGTTTCATGGTAATATTCAATAATGCTTCTTCACTTCTAATATTAGCCTAAACAGTAATCACCAATATTCTTGTTTAAACATGTGAATAATCAAAGAGTACCAGTATAAATGTGATAAGAGACCGGAAGACATGTAAAAGCACAAAGTCTTTTCACTGCCTTCAATGAGAGTTTTATAGCAACCAATGACGTAAATTGAAGCACAAAGTCTTTCAACTCACTTCACAAAAAGATTAACAAACCAAACTTGAATAATCTCAAGCACAAAGTCTTCAAATTATCCTCAGAAAGATTTTAAAAGTAATCGTATCACTAGTTGGAGAACAAAGTCTATCAACTAACAATACCACTGATCCACACAAATGTAATTGAAAAATATAACACAAAGTCTACAAGTTCTCAACACAATTCATATACAAAGTGAACAACTACAAGCTCAAAGTCTTTATAATCCTCCACTGAGAAATGGTTTCAACACACATAGTTTCAAGTAAATAATATAGCACAAAGTTTATATAACTTATCTTGAACATCCTCCAATTGTGATAACCAAACACCACTTTGTCCAATCAATCAACAAGAGAAATTAGCAAAAATGTCATATGAACATCCTCACTCATACAAATTTGATTCAACACAAAGTTTGATATCAAAATTCGCTTTCTTTATTGATTGGAATTGATTGTGCAATTTGAACACAAAGTCTCAAAGTTGAGCTCAATTTGGGTAGCACTTCGTTGCATAAGATTAAAGATAGAAATTACAAAAGAGATCTCTCATATTTATAGGTGAGAGCCAAGAGCTAATCTAGGAAAAAGTCTAACTACTTTGACTTATTCAACAAAAGAGCTCTTATTGATTTAGGACTTCCTTTGTTCACACATGTAATTACATTTTTGAAAAGTACATGTGGACATGTCTAAAACTAAATACAAAGTGCATGTGAAAATATATGAAAAATTGGCTAAGGCATGAACATCTTGATTAACTTTCACCACCATCTGTCTTGAGAAAATCCTCATACATTGTTAACACAGTTTGCATCTCAAGACAATCTGGACCAGCAGTGTCCTTGGAAATGACACGGGCTCTGGTTATTGTATCTTTCTCAGACCACTCTATGACTGAGTCTTTGCATTCTTTATCACTGTCTCTTGTAGCTTCATCTACAAGGAACCTATTTACAAAGTTATTTTTGTCCTTTAGTATCTCAATTACTAGGGTCTCCTCACTATTGGTTAGATTCAATCACCCTCATATGGAACCATACAGCCCCTTCAACCCTACTCTTTCTTGGTACAAATCCAGCCAATTTCAATGGACTCCTAAATAATTTGGATTTCCAATCCCAATTCTTTGGATATACAAGGCTAATAGCTAGAATTGCATCCTTGTTGAATGATAGATTCGTTTGGTATCTAATGGCAGCAATGATTTGTTCAAGCTCAATACACTGCCTAGCCTAATTCATCCAGGAACTGTCATCATCACATACCAACTTGGTACCATGTTGTTGATGTTGTGGAGAAGTTCCAGTGCCTCATCTCTCTTTCCTTACACAGTCCTTCAATTAATACAACATACATAGTAGGAACAATAGCTCTATGAAGGCCCAATGGCAAGGACATCATCTCCTTCTACAAATCCAAAGCCAATTTCATATGTCCTGCCTTATAAAGACTACACACAAGTACAGAATAAGCAATTGAGATGTGCAATGTAGTGGAAGTAGAGATTTCAATCAACACATTATGTGATGATATAAATTCTTTACTCTGGTTGCGAATTATGCCATGAAAGCCCTTAACATACAGAGGCCAACATGTAAGTTTTGTCTTATCTAAAAGCTTTTGGGCTACATAAAGCTTCCCTGCACTGCAACAATAATTTGTTAGAACTGAATATGTCAGTGAATCAGGAGCACATCTTTTCTCAACCATCCATTGGAGGAGCTCAATAGCTTGATCAATTTTCCCTTCTTTTCTAAGGCCATCCATCATAGCAATATATGTAATGACATCTGGAGCAACCAACATTTTGTCGGTTAGGTATGACAAATCTCCCTCCTATTGCAGTAAGACTTGGACTAGGAGACCTTGTCACAACATGCTGAGGATCTGGAGTTTGGCTTCTTGAAAGAGAAGCACCTAAACCTGATCCAAAGGCATATGAAGACTAGGTGCCAAGACTTTGAACTCTAACTAGACCAGGCATTGGTAAGCTAGATCGCATGCCTTCAAGACCTACTATATCATGATGCATTTGTGTAACCTGTGCCTCACTAGCACAAATGTTATCAACTCCATCATCATAAGAATTACGAATTGTCGGTCTAGAGGGATGCCTAGGTGCTTAAATCTTCCTAAAGAATATCAACTATACTTTTCCTCTGAGCTCCTAGCCCTGACAGAACAATCAATCCATCGGTTCCATGCTCAAAGCACTCTGTCGAAGGTTGGCAATCCATGTTCCCTTCCCTTAACTTGTCCACTCCTTCATTCTCCTCTCTATGAGTAGGAAGCATGGGCTACATGGAGAAGAGAGATGAGATATTTGTTGTTGTCGTCGTCAAAAAACCTAACCTTTCTTCGGTCGCCTATACCACCGTGTGGGGACGTCCCCACTTGCAAGCACTGTGCAAAGTGCCAATCCTCCTTGGACAGTATTGGAGGCAGAAATCAGTGCTCATGCATGTTAGATAAATTTCTGTGTTTGAGCGGTGATAAATGTCGTCTCCTCATTTGATACCTTAGAAAAAAATTGTTTATGCATGGTCAAAGTTTTATGTCACTGTTACATATGATATTGGGGGAAGTATTATGTATGGGTGGACAAAAAATTCTGCCCCTACATCCAAAGTAAAACGGACAAGTATTAGTATGGTCAGCTAAAATCACCACTTATACATGGAACAAAGAACTTGATCTTTGGTTTATGGTCAGCTAAAATCGCCACCATTACACCAAAAATAAACTTCAAAGGAAATGTCAGTGAGAAAAATACAGAAATTACCAATGTATTCAATAAACATTTGAAATTTACTCCAAGAGCAACACAAAAACGACTCTAGCAAAGTTTATACAAGACAACCCAAGAACGATGAAAAACCACCAATTCTAAAATAAAAGAAAAAAAAACTATCATAGGAGACGATGAGGGTTTTATAGACAAACGCTAGGGGTGCAGGATAATCACATGAGGAAGATAAAATGAAAATAATAAAAATAAAATCTTTAAAACTAAATAAAACCACAAACTCCACTATGATTAAAACGCATTTAATGCACATCAAGTGAAAGAACAATTGCTTGGATCCGATGTGTACGTCAAAGATCTCTGAGGGATTGAATAAAGACGTAGAGATATCACGAGGGCTTACAAGGACAAAATGAAATTAACAAAACAAAACAATAAAATTGCTTTATTAAAAACTGAGACATACATTAAATACAGTTTGTGTGAACTGGGAGATGTACAAGCAGTAAAAAATGCCGCCCCACACATACAAAAGGGAAAGCAACATGCATGGGCGGGAATAAATGCCACCCTTGCATATTATAAGGACATGGACATGCATTGGTAGCAAAAATCACCGCCACTGCATGTGAACTAAAAATTTTCTAACTCCCGGAAGCTTCAAACTCCCTTATTTGATTAGTTTGCTATTTGACTTCAATATGCAAACTTTGAGAAACTGAAATGAGGAGGTATTCGGATAGATTCTCTGGAGCTAGGGGACCATGCATGAGGGCAAATGAATTTGCCTCGATTTGCATGCTTAGATTTGTAGGCTACGAAATGGACAGGTTTCGTAGGGGTCATCCTACAAAATGAGCACAGCTCATTATGAGGATAACAGAGCATTAGGACCATCACTGCATCTCTATTATTACACTAGTATATCATCATCACAAGTTGAGTGTTGACCTCACTCTAAGTGTTGACATCAATGACAACACATATTGAGGTGATCCCACAATACTGGGTTACACTTTTTGGCCAAACTTGACATTGAAATGAACATTTTGAACTAAATCTTCACTTTCGGACACCTATAGCTGCTAAACCATGAGGAATTTGAATATGATGCAAACAAGTGATTTGTGACATTTTGTCTATAGATTCTAAATATATATTTTTAAAAAAATTGGAATCAAAATGCATTTCTTTTTCCATCTCCTTCGATAACTAGTTTTTAACAATAAACGTCATTTTTACAGAGTGATGTGTACTATGTAAAACATAATTTTTTTTCTATGAAGGATAAAATTCTAATTTTTTTGAATTTATATTTGTAACTACAATATCTAGAGGATGCATTTGGTTTCATAATTTTTTATTGAAATTTTTTTTGAATTAATTTTTGAAGTCAAACCAATTACAATTTAGACATAGGTGTAATATAAAGAGTATAAAAGTTTTTGTATGTATCAGAATTTAATTTTTTTCTTTTTTGTTGGAATAAGGACATCAATACCTAGAGGACGTGTATTTTTTAGAATTTGTTTTTCTATATTTTCCTATTTTTCCATATGTATGAAACAAAGACCTTGATGTTCATTGAAAAACCTGCATTCACAAGAAATAAAAAATGAATATAATAATCAAATTAAATATATTTGAAATTATACTTTTTGGGAAGCTTATAATAAGGAAGTACATACTTACAAAACATAAATTTTAAATGAATTCATTTGATCCCCCAAAAGGTAAATCAAAAGTGGTTTTTTATCAGCATTTTGATAGGTGTAGAGGAGACTCCATTATAGGTATGGTTTAAAACTGGTGGGGTTCTATCCAAGGGGGTTTGATCAAACCCTCTTCAATTAAAATCCTTTAAATGGAAGCTTTTAAGGCTTAAATCATTATATTTTTTAAAAATATGTGATTTCAACAAAAATCAGGATGTCCCAAAAAGTGTAACCCATTATTGTGGCAGCACCGATTTCCAACACTTAACACAAGCCCTAGCTAGGACAATCCCAAGTGTATGTTGTACCCTAAGTTGGACACAATCTAGGTGCCCCTTTTCCAATACCCATAGCTGACCATACCACCTTCTTCTTTCCTAAGTGATTTCCATGCCCTTTCCAAGTCTCACATAAATGCTTTATATAAGCCTTAAGGGGTGGTTTTCAAACCATCATACCCTTTCACAAAGGTTGTCTTTAATAATTATTTAATAAACATAATTATTCCTCCCTTTTTAAAAGGGTTTTTATAAATATTTTTTATTTCTATCCATTTTAACCAAAAGTTCATAAAATCATTTATTTTATCTCCCTTTTAATTATAAAGGGTTAAATAAACCTTATCCTCTTATAATTTTAAAGGGTTGTCCACTACATAATTGTATTTTTCATTTAGGGGGAAAAGTCCCATAACAATTTTAATATGAGATATTTTTATACAGTTACTTCAATATATAAGTGATATGTTTATATAAAATTTTGTAATTAATGTGAATCTAGTTAATCTTATCTCTACATATTTTTAGGGGCTAGTCATGATTTGCAATCTATTTTTCTTTACCTTAGGTCAAATATACAACACAAAATGAATTTAAAAATTTCAAATTCAAATTTAAATTTGGGTCTAAGCCAACCTATTTCCAACTAATCATATTTTTTAATTTGAGAACAAAACATTCAAATTTATGTGTTCAACTGTTGTATAAAAGGACAGATAATATTCTCTTAGGGACCCAAGACATGGATCTAGAATGCAATGGAGTAATTCATGTTGGTACATTACATCATTAGATTACAACATCTCCCTTTAGTGATAGACTTAGGCATATTGCATGGTTGCTTGTGTCTTCAATCATTACTCTAAAACTATAAATTAGAAATAGGGGGTTAACCTAAGGAGAAGATCTTCGTTTAGCAAACTCCTAAATGTGTTCATCAACACTACGCATTTTTAGAAATAGGTTCTAGATAGCAACATGAGCAAATTTTAAATATTTAGAAGAGTGCATTGTCATTTCCACATATATAGATTGAATCCGCATATTAGGGTCATTTATATGTGTTAAGATAAGTTATTTAGGTATGAATTCAACCCAGTGCAAAGAATAGAACATCTAGTCATCTGTCAAAGCTTATCAATCACATATCTAATCATTGAGTAGGGTTTTGGACCACAAAGCATAGTCTACAGTAAAAATTCACCAAGATGCACACAAAGCTAAGTTCTAATCCCTCTTTATCATTTTGAAAAGCTTGCTTACACGTATTAATTGCTATCTCAACATATAAAATTAGGGTTAATTGTTCACTTATGTTGATTTTTTTCCTTTATCCTAATTTATTTACATAGGGTGTGTTTTAAAGTCCTATACATTTATTGGTGAACCCGTATAATCTTTCACCTCCTTAGGTCTTATCCTTTTAGGCTTATTTCTTATTTTATTTTTCAAATCTCAAATTCTTTTTCATAATTATGAATTTTACATCAAATCCCACCTTTATTCCATCCTATTATCCTTTTAGGGTTTGTGTGTTGTGTTTATGCCAAATGTTCACCATCCTCCTCATCTCCCTTTCATAAGAAGTATCTATTTGAACCCTACAATGGCTAAGAAGACATCAACTACTATCAAAATTGTACTTTATCTATTTTTAAGGTAGTATGTGTCAGTATGTTGCTTTCATCTAGTTATATGTGTTCTCCCATGTTCAAACCATGTCTTGAATTTTTTAAGCATTCCCCCTTTCTGTAGCTACTGAAGTAGTTGGTTCTGCAAATGTAGCGCTTCACTTCTTTACATCCTAGAGAATATTTGACAAAATTGACAAGTATACATTAGTTTACAAGCCATCTTTTTCATTTGTAAAATGGCATTTGTTCTTTTCTCTGCTATTTGAGTGTGTTGTTGTTGGAGATTGTGAATTTGCTATCAGTGGGAGCCATCCAGGTGAACCTTTATATCATAGCTACTAGAAAGTTACAAAATCTAAGATTCTAATGTATCTAATTGAGTCTTCTTGTTAGTGTGAAGGGTAATTTACCTATATGATTCTTTGTTTAGATTTTTTTCACACTTAGTTAAGTTTACTTAGGTAGAATAAGATAAATAATTTCCTTCTTTGATGGGATTTCATTTTTTCCTTATCCTCTTAGATTTAGAAACTCAAAGATTATCAGGTTTGATTTTTTATTTTTTCCTTTTCCCCATCTTCATCAAATTCAAAAACTATGAGGCTATGTGTATTGTATATATCATATCTCTCATTGTAATCTTTCATTTGCATTCCTATTGAATAGAATATAGTTTATTCAATCATTTCTAATTTTCTATTTATGTTTTCCTTTCACTCATTTGCATTCTTGAGTGGCTTCATAGCCAAATCTTACATGGTATCAAAGCAGTTATGAGTTGTGGGTTAGCATTTTTAAGAAATCTAGGAGTGTAGATCTATTATTTTTTGAAGCACGGGCATGTTTTTCTCTTGCATCCTTGAATGATCTAGAGAAATAAAAGGGTAGAAGAAATACTGGTTTCTAGGGTGTTCCTTTCTAACTTGTCAGTTGCAAGTGCATGTAGGAGCTTCCTAGAGTAAATCTGGACTCCATTAAGTTCAAAGCAACTAATAAAGTCAATTTTTCCTTTGCTTTCATCCCAATTGGATTTTGGAGGCCAAATTTGCAAGGGTTTTGCTAGGGATGTTTTTGCCAGATCTAGCAAGAAGTTGTCACTTCAAAGCACTTTGGGTTAAATCTTGCTTTCCATTATGTTTAGAAGGCCCAAAAAACCATAAATTAAGTGTAAAATCATCAATTTTAGACATAGTTGCAATCAGGGAAAAAAACATTTGCTCGAAAGAGCCATATGACACCTATATAGGTCATATCGTATGAAAAAAATTATATATTTTTTTAAATTGTACAATACCCACGAGTTATAGTGGGCAACACGGTAGTCCCACCACCACCCAATCCACCACTAGGATGGCAACCCACAACACTATTAGAGTTGAGCCAAGATTAATAAGCCACTATTGATTACCAATTCAAAGTAGATTGATAGTCGAATGAGTTTGTACATATAGGTGATAGTGTTTGAGTCACTCTAGGAGTGTTCAACATGAGGTGGTTAGTTTTGTTCTTCCAAATGTGGAGAGAACATGCCACATACTGACACATACCTTGGAAGAGTTTGGACAAATTCTCCAAGACAACTCATAAAGCCACCTAAGATGACTCTATGACATGTGTAGATAATAACTTGCATAATTACTTAAATAAGTAATTAAATATCTACACTAACACCCCCCTTAAGCTTAGAGGTGAGCACAAAGATGGATGGGTCCCAGCAACTGGGCCTGATCAGGTACCCATATACAATAAAATCTCTCATGAAGTGGAGATAAGGTAGAAAACCCTATGGGAAAAAAACTACCCTCCAAAAGAGAGAAAAGAAAGAACTAGAAGGCACCCCCTGAAGAGGATGAACTCTCTGAATGCTGACCAATTGCTCCAAATGATGTCCTACTAGAAAGAATCTTTGAATGCTCTCTAGGAAGCATCTCTAGAATCTCATGTAGCAAAGGAGCAAGAACAACTACTAGAAAGAATCACTAAATGCTCTCTGTGAAGCGTCTCTAGAATCTCATGTAGTAAAGGAGCAAGAACAACTGCTAGAAATAATCTCTGGATGCTCTCTAAGAAGCATCTCTGGAATCTCATGTAGCAAAGGAGCAAGAACAACTGCTAGAAAAGTAAGATGAGCCTATTCACACAACTCTCATATAGCTATAGGTACCATAGAAATGCAATCTAGAACAAAAAGGAAGAATTGTTCAAACAAGAAATGTTTGGTAGAAACAATTCAATGATCCTGTTGCATGGAACCAATGGAAGTTATCAGAGAAGTAACACTAATCTCTAAAGTGGCAATAGGAACATCATCCCCACCAAATGTAAAGTGAGAAAATGTGAAGTTGTAAGAGAAGTGATAAATCTTCACAATTACAACAATTTCTCTACTATGAGAATCTTGAAACAATGTTGTAGTGGATGTAAACTCAACTGTGTTATTTGAACAAGTGAGTTGACATACGAAAAGTAGATTTTTTGTCAAGTCAGGAATGAATAAGACATTATGGATGTATCCATTACCTATTTGTATTGTTCCTTGTCCACAAACAATATGATAATAATCATCTATCAAGATTTTGGTGATGTCAGTAGGATCAATTGGCAGGAAAACCTCTGGATAAGGAGACATGTGATCGATAGCACCAAAGTAAAGAACCCATCAATTTATCTCAAAATTGTTTGAAGATGCCATAGGAACCCAAATACACACCCCCTTGAAGATTTTATGCCCCAGATTGCTTAATTACCCCCTTGAATCAGACACTTTATCATGTAGTGCAATAGGACTAAACCTGGGATGATTAAATCGTGCCCTAATGCTTAACCTAATTAAAAGAGTGACTTGATTTAGCACTAGCAATTTTTAAAAGAACCTAAAGTTTGCCCTAATTTTTAAATGCCCCCCAAAAGTTTGGCATTGCATGAATAATTCCCTTTGCATATTTTGTCCCCCCATAAATGTGGCACTTTATAGAAATAGTGTTTTCTTTTAAACTAGTCCAATTGGAGCATAAAGGGGCACTTTATAAGTTGAGTGCGATATTATGCCAAGTTGAGTGCGATATTATGCCCAATGAATTTAGCCTTTAAAAAAACATATAGAGGAAAAAAATATCTTCTTGCAAAAGATTTTTAGAGGAAAAAAAAATTAATCTTAGGGATATGAAGGGAATTTGGGAAATGCAAGAAATTTTTAAATCTGCCCCTAATTTTAAATGCCCCCTTATTTTATATTTTTATATTGTTGGCATATTTGAGATAATTAAAAAATTGCCTAAATGTAACACTAAAACAGAATTTTAAATGTTTTGCCAAAAAAACAAAGGCCCAATTAGGGCTAAGGGCCAGATTAGGACAGAAATCTACCGAAATTTGGCAGGGGCGACCAAAAAAGAGAGATTGGTGGCTAGAGATGGCATACAAGAGCAGTAGGAAATGCCTATGCTTGGGTAGCCCTCCTCTGTACACAGAGCAACTTCTTACTTCTGCTCCCACAAGACCAATCTCCACAGTGAAATGGCGACAGCAGAGGCGTCTTCTTTCCACAGTGAAATGGTAGAACAGAGGGTGAAACAGAGGGCGATTCTAGGGTGATTCTAGAGTTCGAGATTAGAAAGCCTATGTCGACAGAGATTTCAAACGTCACTGACCAGAGGTCCTTCAAATGTTCAAACAATGCGACCTTCTTCTCCCACGAGCGTGCAACCTTCACTCACCGAGGGTTGGCTCTACAACTGGACTTCGACACAAACGAACCAGCAAAAACTTTAAAACGACTCTCTGATACTATATTAGAGTTGAGCCAAGATCAATAAGTCGCTACTGATTACCAATTTGAAGTAGATTGATAGTCGAATGAGTTTGTATTTATTGGTGATGGTGTTTGAGTCACTATAGGAGTGTTCAACACGAGGTGGTTAGTTTGTTCGTCCAAATGTGGAGAGAATATGCCACATACAGACACATATCTTAGAAGAGTTTTGACAAATTCTCCAAGTTGACTCATAAAGACACTTAAGAGGACTTATGACATACGTAGATAATAACATGCATAATTACTTAAATAAGTAATTAAATATCTACACTAACAAACACCACCGCAACAGTGCCATCACTACCACCTCTGACAGCGCTCCCAACGGTGCCATCTCCTCATCACCACCCTTGCAAGTGTGACACTACCTGCAAGATGTTCAAGGAATATTCCCCTACAAACCACTACTTTCCCCACAGGCGGTTTCCCATATACGACAAGACGATTTTTTCATTTGAATTAGACAGTTTTAGTGTACGAAACAATTCTTCCAAATTTTATCTCCTAAATTTTCTTTACTAATAAATAGTTCTTTATAAAATTTTTTAAAATTTATATAATAAAAAAATTACAATTTAAGATAGGGAACTGGTTAAAATAAGCAAAAACATAAAATACTCATGGGACCTAGCTCCACAAATAACCCATGTAACTCTAGACAAAATAAGATAAGCAGCCGCATGGGACCCTGCCCTTAGGTGCCATGTAATATCATGTGAAGAACGGTTTAAGATGCTTGGAGGAAGCAGATGAGGATAATGTTAATATGGAGGGCATCTTGAGGCCGCATGGTAGCAATAGAACGGAGGCACATCAATTTGTTTGTTGGCGCAGCTACAACATGGTGTGCAAAGATTTCAATAGCCCAGACTACGTGAAGTGCAGTTGGCACTCAAGTCAAATCTATATGGTGCCCATAATCAAATATGGGAGAACAAAGCTTTTGTTGCATTTGCAGACATGGCATATTTGAAGAGAAATCAGGCTCAGATGTGCATAAGAATCTAGTGATATTCAAGGGGGGCACAAGACAGGCAAGGGGAGATGCACAATTTTGGTGCACAGGTGGTTTGTACTTTGTCATGAGAGGTTTGGTGCATGCTAGGTTCAACCAGGTAATGGCGGAATGGAGACAGAGTTAGGCATACTAAGACGCGTGAGGGAAGAAACACATTGTGCAGGTTGTTTGGACACACTCTACTTAAATATCATCATTCAATGGTCAAACAATCAATAGTGATTTTACATCTCATCCATACCAAAAGGTGGTAAATAGTTGTCCTATGTTGAACTTGATGATATTTAAGAATAGCCAATTGGACAATGGATAGGATGCATGTTTATTAGGGCTATTCTTAAAGGTCAATTTTGGTCACTAAAAATAGGACAAATATTTGCTACTTTTTAGTGTCGATGACATGTAAAATTGTTATTGACTATTTGACCATTAAACCACTTGATGTTTAAGTAAAGTGGTTTATTAGTGCACATTTTTTAATGTGTAAAGGTCAATTTTGGTCAATAAAAATAGAACAAATATTTGCCACTTTTTAGTGTCAATGACATGTAAAATTGTTATTGAATGTTTGACCATTAAACCAATGATGTTTAAGTAAAGTGGTTTATTAGTTCACATTTTTTAATGTGTAAAAATGGGATTTTGGAATCAATAAAGATGGAAGGTACATTTGACTGGCAATGATATACGTAGGGATATTGCAAAGGCAATATGCATGGGACGGATATGTATGAGTTAATGGTCAAAGGTAAATTTGATCTTAATAAACATAGGATAATAATTTACTATTTTTTGGGTGGAAATGAGGTGTAAAATCACTATTGGTTGTTTGACCATTTAAGTGTATAACGTTTAAGTAAAGTGTATGAATGACATAGTAGGCCACAAAGATTAGTGTGACCAATGCTTACATGAGGTAATGCCAAAAGGATTTTATATGTGCACATAAAGGGGGCTCCCCTTATTTAGTACACTCTAAGTTTTGACCATGTGATGTGGCATATATTCTTCATTATTTCTCCATCAAAACATATGTTAAGTTTTTTCATCATTGTTCATTTGCTCGTGATTCCTCAATGACTTGTCCATTTAATTTTGTGTAACCAAAGCCACTAAATAAAATATGTATTCAGTTTTGCATTCCCAAATTTGAAAATCAAACTTCATCACCCATCTGCTCCTATGTCATCCTCTAACTACGAATACACAATGGGTCAAAATAATACTAGATATTCTTCCTACAACTGCAAATAAATAGTGGGTTGAGATCATATCTAAATATTCATCTCTCTCCAGTGGTCCTCTAAGGTGAGTCTCCCTCGCAATATGTTTCAAATAATAATAATTAGGGTTAAATGAAATTACAAACACAAAGTATGAAAAACAATTACCCCTCTAAGAAGCTAGCATTTTCTTGGTTCTTATAAATTAGGTCATTCGAAAGGTATCTTTCCCACTCCAAGAAGCCAATGTTTCCTTTTTTTAAATTGGACTATTCTAAAGGTATACCTTGTAGATGATATTTAGACCCTCCAAAGCATTTAGAGGAATCTTTACTCTATAGGAATTTTGTCCCATATCTTCATGATAGATCACTTCACAACCAACTAATTGTTCATTCCCTACCCATTGACTCATAGTGTAATGCAAGAAGCAAGTAAATTGAGAATGAATAATTTATTTGTCAATATTATTGATGGAGGATGAGTAAGTGATGTGCACTAAAATTCATGAGGTTTATATTAGAGTTTTTTCCTTCTTCAAGGAGCTCAATTTTCTAGGGAGGATTATATTACATTTTCCAAAGTTGGATTGTTATTGCACAATAAGAATGAAAACTACACTTGAGTATGGAAATACTAAACCATGTTTGTGCAGATCAAAGATGTATTCAAAGATTGCCCTTAGATTACATTTATCTTTTTTTCTTTTTTCAGAGTTGAAAGAGAACAAATGTATGTTATCTTATAGTCTCTAGTTTGTGGAGCTAATAGAGTGACATTGAGAAGTTGAATTGTTGAATTGTTTAAGTATAAAGCAATTATCTTAACAAAACAAAAATTTAGACTCTGCAGTTTTACTTTAGTGGACCAATTGAATTCCTCAATAGACCATTGAAGTGGTGGCATTATATCTATTGTTACGAGATGCAAAGTGGTGTCATTATAACCTTCACTACAAAGCATTTTGATGCAATCATTTACATCAAAGTTATATACAAGTCTTGGATTGATTGTCTTTGTTAGGTATATTTGGCTTGCACCATATTCAAATTCTACATCCCCGTTGTGAGGCAAAGATGCATTCATGATATATGCCACATTGCAAGTCAAATTGTAGGGATTTAGTAATTAAGTAGAACTTGTGCATTGAAGTACATGCTTGTTTCTTAAACCTTACTGATAAATTTTGCAAAGAAACACAAAACCTTGGTAAACTTAAATACTATGTAGATGAATCCCAAAACACCTTATTACATAAATGAATCCCCAAAGACATTATTATGTAAATCTATTTCATATAATGAATGTAACCAAACTTAATAACCCTAAATAAATCTAAATAATCCAAAAACCTCATAATTGTGTATATTAAGTCTTAATGAAAGGTAAATGAAGATTGAATTTTATGATTGTTGTTTGTGGGTAAAAATGTGTGTTGTAATATATATGAATTTTCAAACTATATGATATGGTAAATTTAAATACCAAACTATAAAGAGCTAAGATTCATTCAAGTTAGTCAACTAGCAATTGGAACCTTGAGAGAGTTGCTCACCAATGAAACTTAGCAATTGAGAATGAACAATTATTAGCCAAATGTACTATGTGTTCACTTGTTTTAATGTGTGTAATGTACATGATGATGTCATGTGCTCGTAAATTGTACAACATGTGTATGTGGTGTATCTCCCATGTATTATGGTTGAATACATTCGGTGTTACCTACATGGTGGACTATCTATTTGGTTGAATTATGAGTGAATAATTAATCTATCAATGGTTGGGCTCATATGACTCTTCTCTCTCCTAGCTAGAGTATTTCATAGGAATGAAAATTAAAAATGGTCCCTACTTGTTTGTGTTTACAACATGTTACATTGAATTAACATCTTCCTCTTCCTTTTCTATAGCTACCTCTATCTCTTCCATAGCTTGTTATTCATTGTAGGATGATAAAATAATCCAAGGAAATAAACACAACAAATAAACAAAATAAGTTCTTTATACCTTTGAATCCATGAGCTATCTTACTCCCCTTGATAGAGTGGAGGACTACAGCACCCAAAAATATAGCCCTAGCTATACTCAAAGTGATGGTGCAACTATATATTGCAAGTGTGGATTTCTCTCTCTAAAACCAGCATAAACAAGGTAGCAAATGGAGGCAAGGAGCAAAGATTTTGACAGCATAAGGCTACTAAAATGATGTGTTCAAAATGGCTATGAGGAGGATTTATTTATAGACAATATTGGGTAGATTTGATCAATGGATGAGATGAGTTGATTTGAAATGGAGGGCTGAGATGAAGTGATGGTGGGGACAAATGAGAGTGAGAGGTTGTGAGGTCAAATAGAATTTTGAGGTGGGATGGAAGGCCAAGATTGAATCTTGGGGCATCTTTAAAATGCAGGGTTAAGATTAAAAGAAGAGTTGACTTTTGGTTTTTGGCTTTTTGTGGAGGGAATTTAAAATTTAGTTTTATTTGGGGGAGTGATGAGGATCATGACAATTAATTAAATAATAGAGATTATTTAATTAATTGTGGGGAAGGGATTATGGGGGGATTAGATTAATTAAATAGGAGTTTACTTAATTAATCATGGATGTTGGATTTTAGTGGGATAGGCTAGTTAATTAAAATTTATTTAATTAACAAAGGTTGTCAAATGAGCAAAGGGTTAAATTAATTAAATAACAGAATTTATTTAATTAATTTAGGCTAATGGAGGGAAAGGGGTAATTAATTAAATAAATTAGGATTTACTTAATTAATTTAAGGATGATGGATAATGAGATAATTAATTAAATAATTAAAATTATTTAATTAATTAGGATAGGGGAAAGTGGACATTAGATAAAATAATTTATTTAATTAATTTAAATGGTGAAGGGGGTTAAGTTAGTATGAAAAAATGGTGTTAGTGTGATGTTAGTATGATGGCAGAAATGGTGGTGACAACCATGTCATTTTCTGATTTCTACATTTTGTCCTTCTTTTATATGACATCGTGACCAAGCAGAAGTGGTGTCATATCAAATAAAATTAGATTTTTCCCCAGTCGACTGAAGGAGGGACGGGGTATGCCCCCTAGAAAGATTGGTCAGAAAAAAATATTTTTTTCAAGTGAACTCTTGAAAAGAATAAATGGCAATGAGAAATGGTTAGGGGATGAGAAATTGGATTAGAAGAAGTAGTGAAAAAAGGATGAGTTAAGAGGACTAGGGATGAAAAATGATGACAAGGCTAGAAAAATTAGAGTTTGAGGGCTATAAATAGGGGGAATTATGGAGTCCACAAGCCTCATTTGTGTGCACAAGCTTTCGAGATTTGAGTGATAGAGAGCTTAGAAGCACAGGCAAGATGGTAGACATTCCACATCATGAGCATTGCACAAAGCATATTCAAACCTACCGGAGGGCACCCGAGGCTGGCGTAGCGGTATGTACCCCTTCTTGAGTCTTTTGTATTTATTTTGGGGGCATTAATGTGCAATAAGTGTGGGTACGTTATGATAGAACAAATGCACTATTAGCGCTTTTGCATCACAATTAGTGCATATGTAAGGGTTGTTAGCACTTTTATTTTGAATCGACACTTATACCTTTGATTAGCGCATCTTGCACGTTTTAGAACATACACTAGGTGGATTAGTGCTTTTAAAAACATTAGCTCTTCTAACGGTTGGGTTAGCGCAATTGCGCAATGTAGCACATATGCGAGGGGAATCAACACATTTGTGCCCTATGGAGCATTTATGATGGGGTTTAGCGCATTGGCACCTTATGGTGCCTTTGTGAAGGGGAATAGTGCATTTGAATGGTGTAGTGTGTATGCAAAAGGGATTAGCATGTTTGTGCCTTGTGAAGCATGTGCGCAGGGAAATAGTGCATTTGTGCCTTGTGGCGCTTGCGTGGGGGGACTTAGCACATTTACATTGTTAAGGAAATTGATAGACTTAGGAAGATGAAAAAATGATAGAAAGACTAATGAGATGGTGCGATGGATGTAGGAGCAGCTAGGTGCCCTTCAGTCACAGGAGATGAGGCCTCTTACGATGAGGTTGCAAGAGTTGTTAGGGTGGGAGGACAGGTTGTTTCTGAGCGTGACAAGGTTGATTCACCTAGTGTACATGCCAAAGATACAGGCACATAGGGCTATGATGACAACCCTAGTGGAGTGGTGGAAGAGCAAGAGGTGTGCATTCCTCTTGCCGACAAGCGAGATGACTATTACGTTGGAGGACATGTGGTGGATTCTCTATATTCCTATTCATGGAGAGTTAGTTGTTTACGATCCAGCTGTAGGTGCAGGTTTTCTACGACAATTTTTTACACCATTTGATGTGCCTTTTGGTAGGAAGGAGACGGAGATGATATGGTTTGATGCGATGGCAAAGATGTATGAGTTTCCCTTGTTTGTAGCAGGGTTGATTTTGGGATTATGTATGCCCAATAGGAGGTCTCGTGGATTCCCCGTGGGATGGGGGATAGTATTATGGAGGATGATGTAGGATGGTTTGGTTTGTGCCTGGGGACCATGTGTCCTTGCTCATTAATACCATGATATGCATGCGGTGGTATACCGATAAGGGGCGAGTTTGGGATGTGGGGTGACACTCCTACATATCTAGGCATGGGAGTATATCATTATCACCTACTGATAGTAGCTAGGGCATGGGGACTTGGTCTCCCTTATGTGTATGCACATGGTAGATTCTTATAGTATCGACGATTGGGAGACATGGCGTATTGGCAGAGGGTGATGGACGATCTAGATACAATCATCTAGAGGCCATGGAGATAGTGTGACGCTTGGGAAGGGGATGGCGAGTAGTTGGTGTATGTGTAGTAGACATGTTATATCATGGGTCATATTAAGAATATCATTGATAGGTATTTGCCAAAGTGGGTGCTGAGATAGTTTGGGCTCCCTCAGACAGTGTTGCAACATGAGGCTATCTTTCCACATGTTGTCAAAGAGACACCTTTATGGGGAGTGCCTATAGGTCCTACAACCATGGGGGAAGCTTTCCAGGCATTGGTGCCAATTGTATGGGATTAGAGGCCAAATGTGACGGATGCAAGGACCATAGCATAGTATGATGCCTGGTGGGCAGGAGAGTGGCCAACTTGACTGATGGTGCCAGATAGGTAGGTGGTTACTGCAATAGGAGAGGAGGGGGGGTGACAATGGAGTACATAGAGTGCACTAGAGGATAGGTGAGGCTGGTGAGGAGACGGAACAAGAGGAGGGGGTGGTGAGGAGGTTGGTGTTGGTAGTGATGTTGAGGAGCTGGGGGAGGAGGCTACCATAGATGCTTTGAGGATTCATCTTGCGACAGTGATGTCAGAGATAAATGTTGTGAGGAGGGTGTTGATTTATGTCTGGGTAGAGAGGGACACATATCAAGCGAAGTGAGACAATGCTAATTTGGAGGTGGAGAGGTTACAGGGGGAGTTGAGGGCAGCTTAGGGATGGATTACTAAGCTCACACAGGCTCTAGGACAAGGAGATGGCCAGGGTGGAGGTGATAATTAGGAGCTGGCCTAAGTGATACATGAGCGAGACATGTCCATATCTGAGAGAGATGTTGCAAGGGTGATACTGTTTAGGTGGAGAATTGGGTTTGTTAATCTTTTGATTTTAGATGTTTAAATCTGCCTTTCCACCGTACATTGAAGGATCTAGGGTTGAGTGGTGAGCACTATCATACCCTAGAGTCACTTGCAAATGAAGGGAAACTTGGATTAGGGAATTCAATTATTAATTTTTTCTTCTCTTATGTCCAATTAACCATTAAAACCCCAATTATGCAAATATGACAACAAATTGATGAAAGACAGAAAAAGCTCTTGCAAACGGGAGTAAAATGACAAATCACAGAATACCTATTTTTAGGGTTCTGAGGCATAACAGTCGGGGACACTGGTGCGGGCGCCCAAGTCCAAGGTACCTGCTTTTTCAGGGAATCTGGACCTCCTTCTGACACTGATCAGCCCTGTAACTTCTGTTTCCCAAAATCTATTTGTAGAGGGCACTGTTGCAGGCACCCTAGTCCTGGAAGTGCTCTTTTGCCTAACTTTTCTTTAGATTCTGAATTCTTGATGCCTGCCACTCCTTCCTACAACTCCACTTTTCCCAAATGTGATACCTATAACCTGCAAGCACAAGACTTGGTTTGGGGGTTGTGGTGTTTAAGGGCTTGCCTCAGTCAAGCCCCGAAGGACACTTAAGTCTCCAAACACCGTTGTCAGACAAAGAGGGCGTGCCCTTGTGAGGCAGAGGCCAAAAATCAAAGGAATCAATGATGATAACACAATATAATGTCACCTTGTAGTGAAGATCTCATGGGAGGAAGATGCCCTTCATTCCATGATGTAATGGATGCTCAAATCTGCAAACAAACACATAGACAACACAAATTATGCTCTTACAACACAATGAAAGCCTTGAATCACCTTGAGAACACAATAGCTTTCTAGTAATCATCTAGTTTACAAATGAATGCCTACACATGCTTATATATGCATCTACAAGCACTCCTGCCAAGATATTTGAAATTCAAACTTACCGTGTCGACAAAGGGACCTAATAATAGTCACTAACCGACACCTAGAAACTGGGGCTGCTCTAGAATAGGGCAAGACTAGGGCGCGGGTGCCCAAGTCCTCCCCCCTATTTTAGGCAGGGTACAGCTCAAGGGGTCCTCCTAGGTCCCATTTGCCTGGGTGCTAAAATATGAACTAAAATGTCCTAAATGCATCCTAAAGACTCGAGAGCTAAAACTTATGAGGGAAAATCCCCTAAGGGGACATTTTCTGACGTTACATTTAGCCCCCACTTTAATGTATGTATAAATGTGAGGCCAATACATGCATTAAAGTAAGGTCACAAACACAACAAACACGCCAAGCATGGAGAAGACACGCCAATCACATAGAAAACAGTAACAGGCACGCAAAACACAAAGAAGACAGTTACAGTCATGTAGAACACAGAGCAGACAGTCAATGCATAGAAGACACATGGATGCATGGAAGACATAAATGATATCTTTTCTTTTCTTTTTCTCATATATATGAAATACAAATGTAAGTATTAGAAAGTAAACAAACCTCCCATAATACATGATGCACTACCTTAAGGCACAGGTCTCTGTATATATGGGGAAACACACACGCAAGACACGCAAAACCTCCCAAAATGCATACTGCATATGGGACAACAAACACGCCAAACAAAACAAGCACGCCAAAACACACACACTTGAAGACACGGAGAAAACACAATAGATAAGCGATGGTGTGTTCCCTATTTCTAGGCTCATCACCATCTCAGGCACATTATAGGCACACACCAATGATTGGGCTTCGCCACAACAATCGTCAAAGACATGCTTAAGGGTTGAGTTAGTCACAAAACCGCTCCCCGCCTCCGCAAAGGACTTTGAAAATGCAACCCCACCCGCGTCACGGAGATGCCTTGCAGTGAAAAGGAAGAATGGCATACCACCCCACCCGCATCATGGAGATGCCTTACAGTGAAAAGGAGGTATGAGCTCAAAAGTATACAACCCCACCCGCATCATAAAGATGCCTTACGGTGAAAAGGAGGTATATGCAATAGATTGATTGATTGATTGCAAACAAACTCAGGATGCAGAAAGTACTCATCGTACTAGCCTACACCTGAGGACAAGCACATTGCTAACATCTACAATAGACATCTTACCTTATATATGCCCCCACCTTAAGGTAGTTGATGTCATGTATCGATATCAAGCACGTTAAGGTAGGAAGAAAACACACAAGGGAACACCGACTTTCACAAAGCCCATGCCCCCCGGAGGTGACATGTACTTTACGATCACCAAATGTTCCCACAAACACATCCCTGCAAGAAACATGTTAGTGTCTACAACATTATGATAAACAACAACATCAATGCATATGAAATTTGAGGTATGCAAGATTCAAGGTAGACAAAGTGCATGGAGTAGTAGTATTGTTTATGATTTGTAAATGAGATAGAACACCATCAAAATCATCACTACGCAAAAAGAATGAGTGCTTCCACTAGCCAAGTGTCGAATAAGAAATACAACCCATCGTCATATTAGGAACTAAGTCCATTTTTTTGATTGCTCTCGAAAGGGACACTAGGTCCGCATCAGTATAAATGTTTGTCGTCATCCACCCGCTAGATGGAAACACTAAAGGAAGGGAAACAATAAATAAGAGAGGAGAAACAAGTGTCTTAGGGACAGTCACGTAGGAGGGTACCCCCAATGTCACCAACCGCAACGCTATGTCCGTAAGGCATAACACAACAATGAAATCAGAGAGAGGCAACATAGAATAATGATGATACAAATAGAAGGTCACAATAGAGGTAGTCTCCTCATATCCCGGACCTTACGAGAGAATCTGAGGTCATCCTAGGAGGCCTAAACAACACATAACACGTCACGAGGGAAGCACATCATGAGAGAAATAAAGGGTTAGAGATACTTACCTAGTAGCACCATCGTTAAGAACCTGCATATCTAGGATATCTGTCATGCTATTTTGATCTTGTTGAATTAACATTAAGTGTAGGACGATGAGAGGCTTTCTTTTCTTTAAAAGGATTATATCCAATGCTGCTTGAGTAATGTGATGAAGTGGATTCTATAGGTACTCTAATTCCTTGTTGATTTACACCACATCCCTTACCTACATAATCGTTATGTTTGTACAAAATTTGAAATCCATGACCATATAAAGAGTCCAGTTCCTTAGAAGAAGGTGAGGCCTCGTAGGTATCATAATTTGTAGTATAAATGAGGGTATTGTTTTTATTTTCTACCAAGGGGATTTTAGGTTTCTTAGGTGAGATCAATGCCACTTTTGATGTGTCAAGGCTATTAATTTTATATTCCCCTATATTGCAAGGATTAAAATCCAATGAACCCCAATCATCACCAACAAGTGCATTCGATGGTTGAGAGTCTTGCACAACATTATTCATGGCTAGAGGCATTGATGAACTAGCTCATAAAGTGTTCAAGCTCATATGATTGTAAACTAGTTGTTGTTTTTCAATGTGTAGACAGTTATCTGGTTCAGGATCGGCATGAATAGTATGAAGTTTACCTTTGAATATAAATTTGATTGAACGATGCAAGGTGGAAGGAACTGCCCCCAATGCATGAATCCAAGGTCTACCAAGAATCATGTTGTAAGATAAAGAACAAGGCATGACATGAATCAAGGTAGGCACAAGCACAGGTCCTACTTGTATAGGTAGAGTTATAATGCCCACGGGTTGTCATCCAATATTATCAAAGCCATGAAGGCTAATGCCATTTGGTGTGATTTGTGATGTGTCAACCTTGATGTTGTCTAGTAGGTCAATGCTACAAACATTAAGAGTCGATCCAGTGTTAATCATAACTCGTTTTACCAACGTTCTGTTTATTGTGACAAAGATTATAAGGGGATCATATTGGTTTTGAACTTCAATTGATGGTAATTCCTATGGTTGAAAGAGAATATATGTTTTTGTAACATGCATACTATCCAATACGGCTGCTACATCATTAGGTTTAACAGCAAGTGGCAAAATCACCTTTTGTAAAGCTTCTTGTAGCATTCCATGGTATGTAGGTGATGTTTGTATCAAATCCCAAAGAGATATATTAGCCTGAGTAGCGCAAAGTTGTTCGAAAAGATCATACTCTCGACCGCTTTTATGAGTAAGATGAGGTGGTGGAGGGAGCATAGGTTGAGAATATGGAAGAGAGACAGGCACATGCGGTGCTTGGTTACTTTGCTTATTATTATGGCTGTTGTATGTGTGAGAAATCACATTGTGGTGTGGTTGTTGTAACACATTTTGAACACCTTGAACCATAATCACTGGTTTTAAGTAAGAGGGTGCACTAAGTGCCCCTCAGACAATCATTTTAGGAATATTGCTATGAAGTCTATTAACGATTATTGAATTAACATTGTTTCTCTCTCCATTGCACCCAATATCCATCCCCAAAGGATTTAATGTGAGAGACCTTTTCTCATCCACTAATGCTACATCTTTCCCAAGGAGAGCAATGGGATGAAAGGAAGGTACATCAGTATCATCATCATACTCTATGGTGGAAAAGGGCTTTTCACTTTCATCTTTCTCATGAGTATTCCTAGAGATGAATTTGGTTAAATCTTCTAATATCAAAGGATATTCTCCTATGAGTAAAGTAAATCTACTAAAATCATGTGTATAACAAAGTAATTGCAACTCATATGTAGAACATATAGAAGCATCAATACCACTTATATAAGCTATGTGTTCTAGAACATGAGGATTCTCATTAGTGAAATTAGCGAAAGTTTCAAAATCTAGGATATACTCATGTAAAGATTTTAGAGATAAATAACATGAAGATGCCATAATGAAATACAAAATCATATTTTAACAATTTATCAAGAGTATGCAAAAGACAAGTGCAAACTATATGCAAAATGACCTAAAATGCTTGATTTTTTGTACTTTTTCAATGCAAATATATGAAAGTAAAGGTGTTGTAAAGATGTTTATCAGGGGAAGCAAATAATATGTCTAATATTAGTCCAATACAGCAATAATATCCTTTACAACATACTTTTGATGCAAATCCAAGATAATCCCAAGTCAAACTATAGTGAAAATATGTTGAAATAGACACTTTTTTCACCAAAACTCAATGCAACAAAGCATAACAAAGGGTGTTGAGAGGAAAATGATGATGGAAAGAAAATAATACTAGTAATAACAGCCACGTGGTGCCAAAATACCCAACACAACACACTTTTAGTGTCTCTTAAGGTCAAACCCTAGTGAAAATATAGCAAAAATAGGCTATTTTTCATGGTTTTTCAATTCCAAGAGCTAGCAAGAAGGGTGTTGTAATGAATTTCAGGAGATATAGAAAATAATATCAATAATAGAAGTAACCTTAATCCATAAAATTTATCACAACATGCTTGGAGTGCAAACTATGTCAAACCCTAAGGCAAAAATGGTCAAAATATGTAGTTTTTTTTGCAAAAATTTCACTACAAGAGCCCGATAAAAGGGTGTTGTGAAGGTTTTTATGAGGGGAAGCAAATGATTACCCTAATAAAATCAAATTAATTCAAAAATACCTTTCACATCACACCTATGGTGCAAGTTTGGAGAGTCAATAAGGCCAATTTTAGTGAAAATCGTTATTTTTGAAGCCCTAGGTTTGAGATCTTGACACAAAATGCTATGTGAATGTTTTGAAGTCTAATTTATGATGAAACTGACTTACTCTCAGATCTAAAAATGATTTTTGAGCTTGAACATGCAAAATGCCCATGCAAATTTAATGAAAATGCATCAAAATTGCTAGTTTTTTGTTGAAATTCCCTATGCAAAAATGCAAATAATTTAAATCTAAATGCAAATTCGCACTAAAATTTAGGACTACAATCAAATACAAATTTGAATAAGCCTCTAAAATTATTAGAAAAATCTGATGAAAGATTTTGCCTACAAACCCTAGATTTTGGAATTACTAGGTTATATAAAATTGTCAAAATTTCCACAAAACCCTAGCAATTAAATGATGAAAATGCAATGTAAATTTCTGATTTTTTGGATTTTTCTGTATTTTATATCAGATATGATGCAAAAATTATGAATTGGGAAATTTTAGGAAGAATTGATACAATTTAGTAAGCCAAACAATGCAATTTTTTGTATTTTCTTAATTTTTCAATTTTTTTGAATTTTTCTCAATGCAATAAAATAAATGACCAAATGAATGAATGAAATCAATCCAAATCTAAAGACAAACACTCACCAAGTTGCAATTTAAGTCCAAAAACACGGGTTCACCAAATTGTTTAGGTGGAAAATTGGGTTTGTTAATCTTTTGATTTTAGATGTTTAAATCCGCCTTTCCACCGTACATTGAAGGATCTAGGGTCGAGTGGCGAGCACTATCATACCTTAGAGTCTTGCAAATGAAGGGAAACTTGGATTAAGGAATTCAATTATTAATTTTCCCTTCTCTTATGTCCAATTAACCACTAGAACCCTAATTATGCAAATATGACAACAAATTGATGAAAGACGGAAAAAGCTCTTGTAGACGGAAGTAAAATGACAAATCACAGAATACCTATTTTCGGGGTTCTGAGGCAGAACAGTTGGGGACACTAGTGTGGGTGCCCAAGTCTAAGGTGTCTACTTTTTTGGGGAATCTGGACCTCCTTTCAACACTAATCAGTCCTGTAACTTTTGTTTCCCAAAATCTATCTGCGGAGGACACTGTTACAGGTGCCCTAGTCCTGGAAGTGCTCTTTTGTCTGACTTTTGTTTAGATCCTAAATCCTTGATGCCTACCACTCCTTCCTACAACTCCACTTTTCCCAAATACGATACCTGTAACCTACAATCACAAGACTTGGTTTGGGGGTTGTGGTGTTTAGAGGCTTGCCTCAGTCAAACCCCGGAGGACACTTAAGTCTCCGAACACCATTGTCAAACAAAGAGGGCATGCCCTTGTGAGGCAGAAGCCAAAAACAAAGGAATCAATGATGAAAACATAATATAATGTCACCTTGTAGTGAAGATCTCATGGGAGGAAGATGCCCTTCATTCCATGATGTAATGGATGCTCAAATTTGCAAACAAACACATAGACAACACAAATTTTGCTCTTTCAACACAATGAAAGCCTCTAATCACCTTGAGAACACAATAGCTTGCTAGTAATCATCTAGTTTACAAATGAATGCCTACACATGCTTATATATGCATCTACAAGCACTCCTACCAAGATATTTGAAATTCAAACTTACCATGTCGACAAAGGGACCTAATAACGGTCACTAACTGACACCTAGAAATTAGGGCTGTCTTAGAATAGGGTAGGACTAGGGCACGGGCGCCTAAGTCCTCCCCCCCTATTTTAGGCAGGGTACAACTCAAGGGGTCCTCATAGGTCCCGTTTGCCATGAAACCCAGGCCTCATTCCATCGGGATGCTAAAATATGAACTAAAATGTCTTAAATGCATACTAAAGACCCGGGAGCTAAACCTTATGAGGGAAAAGCCCCCAAGGGGACATTTTCTGATGTTACAGATACAACGGAGGGCAGAGGCTCAGGAGGCATAGCTTCATCGAGAGTGATACATAACTAGAGATATATTGTTGGGTCAATAGGGGATAGCAGAGATGTGAAGAGACATGGTGTGAGTGCAGAGGAGATGACTCAGACTACACATAGAGCTAAGTACTACCATACTTTGTATCATAGTGTGGTGCCTGCAGCTCAGAGGCAATCAAGCTTCATTGCACAGAGTCGATCAGGGGTTGCTCGGTCAGCTAGGATGGGGACTCCTTCAATTATGGGGCCACCACCACCATGACAGGATCCATCAGCAGGGCTATCACCAACACAACAGGATCCCCCAGTACAACCATCAAGGTCACCAGATTCACCCTCACCATCTAGGTAGGGTAGCTCATGTTAGTTTTATGATATTGACATTTATGTGTGCCTATGGGCCCATTTTGATATGTTATACTTTGATGTACTGAGCCTACAGACATATTTCATATCATGACCATTTTTATGATGTATACATGAGATGTGGCATTTTGTTGGTGGCCTATATGATGTTTTGATGCATGATTATGTTTTTATGTTGTTGTTTTATGGTTGATGCATCTGTGATGTTATGATGTTTTATAGGTTATGCATTATATGATCGTGTATGTGATTTATGTATGGATGCAAATGATGATGTGATGATACTATGATAGATTAGATGATTTGATGTATGATGGTTATCATATGATATGGATTATTATATGGATGTAAATGGTTATATTATGATGTTATGCAAATGCTTATGATATGCAAGTGATTATGATGTATGGATATTTAGGATTATGAATGCAAGTGATTGTATTGTGGCTAAATGTATGGATGTATGTTTTTTCATGGATTTATGGTTGTGATAGATGTATAGGATGGATATGTGGATGTTTATGATAGATGTACATGATGTATGGTGGAAATGGTTATGTTATGGATGATTTATGATGGATATATATATGCATGGTTTGTGATATTATGAATTTAATGCATATGTTGATGTATATGATTATCTTATGCGATGACATATATGGATACACATGACGATGTGATGATGTTTTATATATGATGGTTTTTAGATGGATAATGTTTATATATATAATGGATGATTATGAAAATGTTAATCATAGGTGTTTATGATTTTATGAATGCAAATGGTTATGATGTGATGTACATGATGGACGTATATTTAGATGGTGAGTTATGATATGATGATTATGATATGGTACTAACATGTTTATGCAAGTTTATGCAATGGATGATGGGATGATAGATGCAGATTTTTTTGTTTGGTCATGATACAAGATGCCCTTATTATGGTAGGATGAGAGAATGGGTAGTTAGATGGGTGGGAAATGAGGATAATTAGTAAGGTGGGAGGGGAATAGTTAGAGGTAGGAGTGGATGAAAAATATAACCTACAAAATAGGTTGGTGAGATGAAGGGGAATCATATGATGGGGGGTTTATGGATTGATAGGATATATGGAGATATGGAATGTGATAGGATAGATGAGGAATGGGACTATGCTAGTATGTTTTAGAGTAATCCTAAGTTTTAATATAGCAAAGCATATTATGAACCAAGGTATAAGGAACCAGGGTGATGATGTATCCGTTTGCATGGACTTGACACTTCAAACAAAGGTTATCCCTAGACATGTTTTTGACATAATATAACCTTGGAGGATTGTGTGAGGGTAGATAATTGTAGGGTGAGAATGTCCTTAAACATGTAAGGGATTGTCCTTAGTGTAAGGAATCAAATGTCATACCTAAAGCCTTTCCAACACACCCAAGATAAATATTAGCCTTAATTCAAAGGAATAACCAACAAACACATCATACAACTGTTGCAAGTATGGGCCTAACCGGTGTTGTCATTGATGTCAACATACTCGTGTTGCATTAATGAGAAGGATTGGATGAGCAGAGAGGAGCAATGGAGACAGTGAAGTGGAGATCCTAGCTAAGATGCAGATCAGAGGTTGCTATTCAAAGGGTTTGTAGATATGAGTCTTGAGATGATCCAGTCAAGTTTTCAGAGGTCCGCATGAAGATCTGAAGAAGTTATGGCCGCTCAAGTAGAACCAGCTCCGGCAGGTGTTCAGAGGTGACAGAGTGACACAGATAGGTCCGGTGAGATCCGGTAATGCACTATCCCATTCTGTGGATTTGAGGGAGTGTTGAGGAAGTCCGTGTGAAGTGTCAACTTGATTGGTTCATGGTTTGAAGGTCTGAAAGAACCTATTCCTTTGTGACAGTAATGACAGATTATGTTCTTAAAGATCTAAATGAAGGAAAGGAGAATTCCAGCAAGCAGATGAAGTGTGGATGTTCTCAAGTGATTCGGGAAAGGTTGTGGTGATCCTTGGATCATGTCCAGTTCATGTTGGTGGTCCGCATTGAAGTTAGAATGCGCATTTGAAGAATAACAACTGGATGATGGTGTTCTTCCTGAGACTGGCCAACCGGATGTATTACATGTCTTGCGGATGTTCTTGTAGATGTTTGCCGACTTAGATGATTATTCCTACGTCGATGCCTTGTATAAATAAGGGATTGTGAAGTCTTTCCAAAGTGTGTGGTAGCGAGGAGGAGAGCAAAAGGCAGAGCAGAAGTATTGGGCTTAAATGGAACTGATTCAAGCATGGTGAAGATGCTATTCTCCAGTTCATGTAGGTGATACTTATTTCTTTGTAGATAGTGTGTCTCTTGTAGGCAGTGAGCCTCTTGTGAGCAGTGTGCTCAGGCAGTGAGCCCTAATTGGCATGTGCCATTTTGTTCTTTCTATTCTTCTAATAGAGAATACATTCTTGGGTTAATCACCCTGTGGTTTTTCCCTTAACTGGGTTTTCCAGGTCAAAATCTTGGTGTCTTATGTGTTGATGAGTTTTTGCTTTTTGATTTCAATGCATTATGTTTCATGTTTAATATACTGCCAATCACTAAGAGGATTCAAGTGTGTAAATTGGAGAAAGTTTTACACAACTGATTCACCCCCCCTCTCAGTTGTGTGCCCTAAGTCTAACAATTGGTATCAAAGCTAAGTTCCTCTAAAAGGAGCTTAACCGCTTGAGGAGATCCAGGATGTCGTCTTACAAGAAGGACAGTCCAAAGTTTGATGGAACCAACTTTGCTCTTTGGAAAGGTTGCATGAAATGTCACTTGTAGTGTATGGGAATGGCGTACTGGTCCATGGTTACAAAACAGTATGTACCTCCACAGGGCGGTCCTACAACCCTAAATGAAATCAAAGATGCTAAAAACAATCTGCAGACCAAAGAGACTCTTCTAAGTGCATTATCTGACTCAGAGCTCTCAAATGTTATTGACCTACCAACTGCCTTTGAGATTTGGAATAAATTGGAACTTTTGCATGAAGGAGACGAGTATGTTAAATGTGCAAGGTTACAGAGTCTAAAAGGGAATTTTGAAAAACTAAAGATGAGAGATGATGAAAATATTACTACTTTTATGCCAAGAGTGAATGAGCTGGTTTGTGGAATTAGAAATGCTGGTGGAGTCTTGGATGAAAATGAGATTGTTGGTAAAATTCTTAGATCCCTTCCTGGTTCTTACAAAATCAAAGTTGCTGCCATTGAAGAATTCAGAGCCCATACAACTATCACTAGAGATCAATTGGCTGGGAAATTGGCTGCATTTGAAATGACAGAGTTTGGAGATGACCCCCCCAAGACTGAATCTGCATTCAAAGCCAGTGCCTCTATTAAAGGTAAACAAAGGTTTGATCCGGGAGAGAATTCTTCAAGGAAATTGTCATGGTATGAAAAAGCAAGAAAAGATCTGGAAGAGGAAGAAGTAGAAACTGCTCAACTTGAAGCCCTTATTGCAAAGAGGCTGCCATGAGGATCTAGTAAGTATGAAGGAAAATTAACTTTTAAGTGTTTTAACTGCAATAAGATTGGTCATTTTGCCTCAAGGTATCCGGAAAGATTTTCAAGGCAAAATCCTAACAAGCCAAGGTTCCAAAAGAATTGTTACTATGTACATAAAGATGATGATAATGAAGGAGTAACAGATGATGAATCAGAGATAGGAAACAAATCTGGAAATGAATGGGTGTTCATTGCCATCAAGGAAGAGGATCTAATGTCCTTTGTATCTGTCAATCTTAAGACTGTGGAAAGAGCTCTGGCTGCCCAAATTGAAGAGAAGGATGATTGGGTCATTGACAATGGATGCTCTCACCATATGACAGGTGATAAAAATAAGTTTGTACATTTGGAAAGGTATGAAGGAGGAGTGGTAAAGTTTGGTGACAATTCTGCTGGTAGAATCAGAGGAAGAGGAACTATTTCTTTTGATGGAAGAAACAAAACTAGTAATGTACTGTATATTGAAGGTTTGAAGCACAATCTTCTCAGTGTTGGACAGTAGGTGGACAAAGGCTATGATCTCTGATTCAAGGATGGAAAATGCAAAATCTTTGAAAGTTTCAGAATAGAGATTGCATCTGGTACTCAAACTAAAGGTAATATCTTCCACTTGGTTGGTACTGGTAAAAGTTGCTTATTTGTTCAAGTTGATCAGAGTTGGTTATGGCATAGAAGGATGTGTCATGTGAATTTTGATAATATCATCAAGATAAGCAATACTCAGGTTGTAAGAGATCTTCCAAAATTGGTGAAACCCATTAATAACTTGTGCAAGGAATGTCAGTTGGGTAAGCTGAGCAGAGTCACATTCAAAAGCAAGGAACTGTCTTCTACCGGATTATTGGACTTAGTTCACACTGATCTTTGTAGTCCGGCAAGAACCAGGAGTATTCAAGGTGATAGATACTTCATGCTGCTAATTGATGACTATTCCCAGATGATGTGGGTCACCTTTCTAAAGGAGAAATCATAAGCTCTTGAGAAATTCAAAATATTCAAGGCTATGGTAGAGAATGAAACAGGATTAAAGTTGAAATGTCTGAGGTCTGATAGAGGTGGAGAATTCACATCCGGTGAGTTCATAGAGTTCTGTGAGAAACATGGAACTAAGAGACAGTTGTCTGCTCTAGGACTCCACAGCAGAATGGAGTAGTGGAGAGAAAGAACTGGACCATCCAGGAAGCATCTAGGACCATGATGATGGAAGCAAATGTTCCTCAGATCTATTAGAGAGAAGCTATCAGCATTGCAGTCTATACTCTCAATCGAGTTCAAATCAGAAGCAATACCGGCAAGACCCCTTATGAACTTTGGTTTGGCATTACTCCTACTGTAAGATATTTCAGAGTCTTTGGTAGGAAATGTTACATCATAAGAGATGAAGATCTAAGCAAGTTTGATGCTAGAAGTGATGAAGGAATATTCTTGGGTTACTCTACTCAAAGCAAAGCATACCGATGTTATAACAAGAGACTAAGAAAGATGATAGAAAGTACAAATGTGAAGGTTGATGAGGGAATAGAGAAACCCTCAAGGTTTTATGAATATGATGAAGATGATCAGAATGGTGTTCTGGTTTAAGGAGTTCAATCCTCTTCTGAAAGTCAGATTCAAACCGATCCGGTAAATTAGGAAGAAAAGATAGGTCTGAATGATCCTAATCAAGAAGAAGAAGTGCAAGAAACTCCCAAAGTTCCAGGGTATGTAAGACTAAACCACTTTGAAGATTAGATCATAGGTGATAAAAGTAAAGGTGTGCAAACTAGAAGGAAAATTGCTCAAAATTCAGATGAATATTGTCTGATTTCAAAGATTGAACCGAAGACAATAAATGAAGCCTACAATGATGAAAATTAGACCAAAGCAATGGAGGAAGAGTTGATGCAAATTGAGAAAAATCACACTTGGGATCTTGTTCCCAGGCCTAGAAACAAGAATGTGATTGGAACCAAATGGGTCTTCCGGAACAAACTAAATGAAGTTGGTGAAGTAATCAGAAATAAAGCCAGACTAGTCTGCAAGGGCTATTCTCAAATAGAAGGAGTTGATTTTGAAGAAACTTTTGCTCCAGTAGCAAGAATTGAAGCAGTCAGATTATTTCTTGCATTTGTTGCCTTCAAGGATTTCAAAGTGTATCAGATGGATGTCAAGTCTGCCTTCTTGAATGGTGACTTAGAAGAAGAAGTGTACACTGAAAAATCGGATGGATTTCAATTGTCTGAGCATGGTGATATGGTCTGCAAGTTGAAAAAGGCACTATATGGACTAAAGCAAGCCCCAAGAGCCTGGTATGAAAGATTGGACAAACATCTTTTGAAGATTGGTTTCAACAAAGGTACTACTGACAGTAACTTATATTTCAAAATTGATCATAAAAACATCTTGATTGTTGAAGTATTTGTTGATGATATCATCTTTGGAGGAAGAGATAGTATGTGTAAAACTTTTGCAAATCAAATGAAAAGTGAGTTTGAGATGTCTATGCTTGGTGAAATAAATTTCTTCTTGGGTCTGCAAATTACTCAAACAAAGAAAGGAATCTTTATTTCTCAGACCAAATATGTGAAAGAATTGTTGAGGAAATTTGGAATGGAAGATTCAAAGCCAATGAATACTCCCATGGCAACCAGATGTAAGTTGAGCAAAGATGATGACTCTCCTAAGGCAGACCAGACAAAGTACAGATTAATGATTGGAGGATCGTTGTATCTCACTCAAACTAGACCAGATATAATGCAGGCTGTTGGTCTTGTTGCGAGATTCCAGGTTGATCCCAGAGAATCTCATGTCATGGCAATCAAGAGGATTTTTAGATATTTAAAAGGAACAGTTGAGTATGGTTTGTGGTATCCTAGAGATCATGATTTCTCTCTTCATGCATATATAGATGCAGATTGGGCAGGAGATGTGGATGACCGGAAGAGTACCAATGGTGGAGCATTCTTTTTGGGAAAGAGATTGGTTTCTTGGCTAAGCAAGAAACAAGAGGCAATATCCCTGTCTACAACTAAAGTAGAATACATTGTAGCAGCAGGTAGTTGCACTCAAGTTTTGTGGATGAAGCAGATGCTAAGAGATATTAAAGTAGAGTATGAGGAGCCTATCACAATCTTCTGTCATAATTCAAGTGCTATAAATATATCTAAGAATTCGGTGCTGCATTCTAAGACTAAGCATATATCTATCAAGTTTCACTTTTTGAGAGAGCAAGTGAACAAGAATGAAGTCAGATTGGAGTTTGTGCCCTCCAAGGATCATATTGCAGATATCTTTACTAAACCTCTACCTAAGGACTCTTTTGAGTATCTCAGGGAGAAGTTAGGGGTTATTGCCCCTCCGGTGATGAACTAAGGTGCACTGAGGTGCATCAGTCTGGTGGATATCACAGTCATATCTTGTGATCTGGATTGATGGGAGCTGCTACTCAGGGGGAGCAGCAGGTATGATTCTATAGTGTTGGAATTGCAAGTATGAGCCCTTTGCCATTGATGTCAAAGGGGGAGAGAAGACATGTGAAAAACAAGTGGTTGATGATCAAAGGGGGAGCAGTAAAGGAAGAGAAGACATGTGAATGGTTGTTGTTGATAGGGGGAGTAGTGACAGTAAGGAGAAGTTCTTATCTTGATGGTTTTTCACATCATATGTTTCCATCAATGGCAAAGGGGGAAATTGTTGCAAGTATGGACCTAACCGGTGTTGTCATTGATGTCAACATACTCATGCTACATTAATGAGAAGGATTGGATGAGCAGAGAGGAGCAATGGAGACAGTGAAGTGGAGATCCCAGCTAAGGTGCAAATCAGAGGCTGCAGTTCAAAGGGTTTGTAGATATGAGTCTTGAGACGATCCAGTCAAGTTTTCAGAGGTCTGCATGAAGATCTGAAGAAGTTATGGCCACTCAAGTAGAACCAGCTCTGGCAGGTGTTTAGAGGTGACAGAGTGACACAGATAGGTTTGGTGAGATCTGGTAATGCACTATCCCATTCTGTGGATTTGAGGGAGTGTTGAGGAAGTCCGTGTGAAGTGTCAACTCGATTGGTTCATGGTTTGAAGGTCCAGAAGAACCTATTCCTTTGTGACAGTAATGACAAACTGTGTTCTTAAAGCTTTGAATGAAGGAAAGGAGAATTCCAGCAAGTAGATGAAGTGTGGATGTTCTCAAGTGATTCGGGAAAGGTTGTGGTGATCCTTGGATCATGTCCAGTTCATGTTGGTGGTCCACATTGAAGTTAGAATGCACATTTGAAGAATAACCACTGGATGATGGTGTTCTTCCTGAGACTGGCCGACCAGATGTATTACACATCTTGTGGATGTTCTTGTAGATGTTTTCCAACTTAGATGATTATTCCTAAGTCGATGCCTTGTATAAATAAGGGATTGTGAAGTCTTTCCAAAGTGTGTCTTGTGGTGATGAGTGTGTGGTAGCGAGGAGGAGAGCGAAAGGTAGAGCAGGAGTATTGGGCTTAAATGGAACTGATTCAAGCATGGTGAAGATGCTATTCTCCAATTCATGTAGGTGATACTTATTTCTTTGTAGACAGTGTGTCTCTTGTAGGCAGTGAGCCTCTTGTGAGTAGTGTGCTCGGGCAGTGAGCCCTAATTGGTATGTGCCATTTTGTTCTTTCTATTCTTCTAACAGAGAATACATTCTTGGGTTAATCACCCCGTGGTTTTTCCCTTAACTGGGTTTTCCACGTAAAAATCTTGGTGTCTTATGTGTTGATGAGTTTCTACTTTTTGATTTGAATGCATTATCTTTCATGTTTAATATACTGCTAATCACTAAGAGGATTCAAGTGTGTAAATTGGAGAAAGTTTTGCACAACTGATTCACCCCCCCCCCCCGCTCTCAGTTTTGTGCCCTAAGTCTAACAACAACAACAAATGACGCTACCGCTATTCTATTCTATCCAATAACACACCAAGATATAGAAGATCTAAATGGTCTTGGGAAAGCGTAGAAGGGGTATAAAAAGATAAATCAAAAATAAAAGACCAACTAACAAACAGACCAAACAACCAATGAATCTCTTGCCAAGATTATGGATAGGTGATGTTGGATAGGATTATGTCAAGTAAGGGAAGGATATATCCCTAAGGCACAACTATGGTGATTAATGTTGATACATTGGTGCAAGATAGGATAGATATGTGGTAGTTGGAAAAACTAATCAAATGTGTGGTTTGTGTTGTGATACATTGTTTTTGCATGCAAGTTTGTTTAGAATGTCCAAAGGTTAAGTCAGTGAAAAGATCTTTATTACGACATGGGATGGGAATGGGTCATAGCAGTGAGTGGTTTTATTAAGGCAAATCAGGGGGATTTATTATAGGATGGGCAGGGAAGCTTTTTTTTTAGTATTGGCATTTTAGTTTTTTACTTTTTAGGTTTTTGGCTTGGAGATGTATGAGATGTCATTACATAAAGAACAATAGTGTGCATACAAAGATCAAATCCTTATCTAGGTTAAGGGACTTTCCCCCAATATGATATGATGGAAACGGATGGTAAATGGATGCGGCGAATGATGTTTAACGTATATAAAATCAAGCCATGATAAGATAGGGAATATGGAAGGATGAATGGAAATCTTAAATATGGAAATGGACATGATCCTAACAGATGGTGGATATGTTGAAGGCACAAGACAACTGAGAGGGGGTGAATCAGTTGTATTAAAAACTTTAACTTTTTTAAACAAAATCACATTCACATTTACTTACTTTAACTCCTTATTTAGTTATGAGGATTAAACATGAATAGTAGAATCAAAACATAAACACATCAACACCATACACACATGAACAATAGATTTTTACGTGGAAAACCCTAAAAGGGAAAAACCATGGTGAGTGTTAGCTCACAATATAATGTAGTATCAATACCTAATAACAAAGAGGCTCACTTCCCAAAAAGGGTGGCTCACTGCCAAGGGGTGACTCACTACCAGGGGTGGGTCACTACTAGGATGGGTGGCTCACTACCATGAACTGATATAGTAGCATCTACAACATGTCTGAGTTCAGTTCCAATGAAGTGCAATATATCTCCTCTGCTTTGCCTTTACAACACGAATACTTTATCTTCGCATCTCCACATTCCCACACACATGCTCACAAATTCATTACATATATTTATACTGATCATCAACCTTGGAACATACATCAAGGTCAGAAATACATTTTACAACCATTGGAACTATCTCCAAGGTCGGCATACATACATAACTCAAATTAGGTCTAGACCTAAACAAACTTGTGGACCAAATGAATGAAGGAAGAGCACTTCATGCCTTAGCTCAGACCCAAACACATCCTTACACGCTTCCACAATCCACAAATCACCTCCGCAACAAGTGTAAATAACTAGGTCGGCCAGAACTAGTGCACACATCAAGAACACTTAGATACATGCTTCCAAGAACTTCATTATAGCTTGCAGATCAAGCACATGCCTTCAGTACATTTTGGGGACATCCACAAACATCATAGAATCACCTAGGAGCTGTCAAATCCAACCACAATAGATCTCACTTGAGGACAACAAATATCACTTGAAGACATATCACAGACTACTTCACAAAAAATATTGTCAAACACTACTAATTAATAACTTGCTTTCCGGAGCACGAAATCACAAATATCTTGGAATGAGGATAGCTAAGGAATTTATGAACTTATGTCCAGAACCGCAAGACCAAAATCCAAACTATGGAGAAATGCGGAGCAAAATACTTTCTCCTTGTCACTCTGCAAAAATTGTTAGGCACAATCTTCAAACTGGTGAATAGAACTTCTTCTACAAAACCATTCGGACCAACAAATTCTAGATTTAGCATCTTTAAACACTTCTCTAGAACATATCCAAATCTCATACTCCGAACTTCAACACAGAGGAAATGCGGAGAAAAATATTCAAACAATGTTCTTAACATGAAACCTCAATCAATCAACAAGTAGCAATATCAGAAGATACAGTTGACACCAATGACAACACAAACATGTTGACATAAATGATAACACTAGTTAGCACATACTTGCAATAGGATATGGTCACTATACATGGTGTCTATAAACAAGTTTTCACCATGGTACTTATCCAAGGCACCACCAAAGTGGTTTTCACCATTGGACAGCTTTATTGCAACTCAATTTTTTGTATTTTTCTTGATTTTTTTATTTTTATATATATTTTTTGCATATTGGAATACTTCGATGGGTCAAGCATAGAATTTCTTGAGGTGTATGATATTCATTGGCTCCTCTAAAGGATGCCCTTTTGGTGTTGCTAGTTGATAAGCTCTTGACCCATAACTGGCAATGATGATGAAAGGTCCCAACCAATTAGGCTCAAACTTGCCTTTTTTGTCTCAATCGTACAAATTCTTCTAATTTTCTTTTATACAAGGTCACCAATCTTAAAGTGATGGGTCTTGGTCTTCTTGTTGTAACTACGATGAAGGTGATTTTGATAGGCTTGCAAATGGTTCAAAGCATTAGGCGCTTTTCATCTAGAATTTCCAATTCCTATAACCATGCAACATGATACTTCTCCTCATCAATGAGATTTTGTAGAGATATTTGTAAAGAGAGGAGCTCAACCTCGATTGGCAAAATAGCTTTGGAGCCAAAGATAAGGGAGTATGGGGTGGCTACTATGGGTGTGTGGATGCGAGTACGATATGCCCATAGGGTAGGGTTGAATTAGAGGTTCCAATCACAGCTAGCTTCATTGATTGTCTTCTTTAGGATTCTCAAATGGTCTTATTAGAAGCCCCATCTTGATTGTTACTTTGAGGGTAGTATGGAGTTGAGAAATGGTGTTGTATATGGAATTGGTGGCAAAGGTGTCAGACATTTTGGTTCTTGAATGGTTTCCCATTATCGGTGATGATGGCTTGGGAAATATCATACCAGAAAATGATATAGTGAAGCATAAACTTTGCTATTTGTTTGTTGGTAATATAGGTAAGGGGAATGACCTCAACCTGCTTTGTAAAGTACTCGATGGCAATTATGATGAACTTGTGGCCATTAGAGGATGGACGGTGAATTTTTCCAATGAGGTCTAGCCCCCCCACTGTGAAAACAACCAAGGAGTAGTAATGGGATGTAACTCTTATGATGGTGTGTGGATTAAGTTGTCGTGTTGTTGGCATTGGAGACATTTATTGACAAATTTATGAGCATCTTGTTCCATTGTTGGTCAATAATAACATGTTCTTAAGATCTTCTTTTCAAGGGTAAGACCACGAGAGTGAGCATTGCAAATACCCTCATGTACCTCTCATAAGTTGGTTTGGGCCTCTTCTAAGATAAGACACCTCAAGAGGGTACTATCAAGACTCGTTTGATATAGGGTATCACCTACGATGGTAAAACGGGAGGATTGACAGATGAATGTGCAAAATTGGTTGTGTGAAAGGTTAGGTGGTAGGGTGTTGTCATGAAGATAGGCATAGATGTCCTGATACCAGTGGGTGTTGGGACCAATAATTTCACATAGTAGTTCATTAGTAGGAACATCGTAAGCAGGGATGAGCACTATTCCACCAGAAATTCACACTAATGGTTATTATGTGGCATGTCTAGGAGAAACCCAATGGTAGTCAGTGCATCAAAAGCTTTGTTATTGAGTCTAGGTACTTGTTCAAATTGGATGTGTGAAAAGTACTTTTAAAATCATCTACCATTTTCTTATATGGAAGAAGCTTGTCATCTTTTGTTTGGTATTCGTCATTAACTTATCTGATGACAAGTTGTGAATCTCTGAAAACATGCAATTCTGTGATTTTCCAAGAGACAACCATTTTTAGTCCAATGATAAGAGCTTCCTATTCTCCAATATTGTCGGTACAGGGAAATGCTATCATGTAAGATTTTGGTATACAATCTCTTTGTGGCATGACAAATAGAATCCTAGCTCTAGAACCATGATGAGCATGTAGTGTCATAGATTTTGTGAACTAAAGATGATAGCTAAGCAGGCTCGCTTAATTAGTGTGTAATTAAGCTCATAACCTTTTAGAGTATGACTAATGTAATATATGGCCCTCTCCTTTCCTATATCATCATGTTGAACCAAAAGTGCCCCTACTACTATTGAAGTGGTAGAGATATACAATAATAGGGGTTGTCCTATAATAGTGGCATTAATACAGTAGGTAATGCTAAATAATCCTTCAACTGGTCAAAGGCTTTCTGACAATTAGAATCCCACTTAAATGCCACATTTTTATGAAGGAGATGCTGAAAGGATGGCATTTATTTGCTAGTTGTGCTATGAAGTGTCTTATGGACTGAAGTTTACCTTGGAGGCTATGCAACTACTTCTAAATCTTTGGAGGAATTTTAACTATAGATTTGACTTTTTCTAGATCCACTTCAATGCCTCATCTGGATACTATATAGCCCAAGAGTTTACCAGAAGTAACTCCGAAGACACACTTTTTTGGATTTAGGCACACCTAATATTCTTCTAGGCAATCAAAGATGTTTGCTAAAACATGAAGGTGGCCTTCTCTTGTTCTAGATTTTCCTAGGAGGTCATCAACATAATCCTCCATAGTTTTGTGTAGCATATCATGGAATATTATGGTCATGGCGCTTTGATAGGTGGCCCCATCATTTTTAAGGCCAAAAGGCATGACCTACCAATAGTAAGTACCCCAAGTGCATATGAAAGTGGTCTTGTGTTGATCTTCCTCGAGAATTTAGATTTGATTGTACCCATAAAATCCATCCATAAGTGATAACATTTCATACCCAATAGTTAGGATGACTATGATGTCGATGCTTGGCAGTGGGAAGTCATCTTTAGGACATTCTTTATTAAGAGTGAAAATTTGTACAAACATGTATGCCCCTGAAGTGACCTTTGCTACTGGAATGATATTGGACACCCATTTAGGATAATCAATTGGGTGAATAAATATAACTTCTAATAGTTTTTGAAGCTCGGCTTTGACCAAGAGTGCTATCTGAGGCATTTTTCTAAGCTTATGTTTTACTGGTTTGGCATTCGGATAAACTGTGAGATTATGTACTATTAATGATGGATCCAAACCAGGCATGACAACATAGGACCACATGAAATTCTTTGCTCTTTCCTTGAAGAATGTCGAGAAGTCTATTTGTTCTGACAGGGTTAATGATGCTTCCATGAAAGTGATTTTAGGTGTGTCCTTGGTTCCTAGATTCAATTATTGTGCTTCTTCAACTAAGATTGTTGATTTATCTTGGTAATATTTTGGTACATCAGAAAGGTCAAGTTCCTCATCCTCTAGTGCCTCAGAGAGATTTTCACTAGAGGATACATCCTTTATTTTTAATTTTTTTATGATCTGAAAGTGCCACATTGTGGTTTTCACTAGGGGATGTTATTCTTTTTATATTTTTACTTTTAAGACTAAGGAACTTGGTGGTCTTCCCAAAGTACACACATGTGTCTAACTCAATGTTGTACCTTTCTTTATGATCTCCTAAGGGTATGTGTTCTCTTATTCCCATTAGTTATGCAATGGCCTCATCATTTTGGATGGCATCAAGGATAGGAGGCTCTTGTTGGTCCCAATCTATGAGCTGGGAATAGATGGGGGAAGGTCATTGGATGTGGATGGTACTGATGAAAGGCTATATATGGTACAAATGGATACCTCTTGGAAGAGGTAAGTGATGTGTTCAAAGGAGTCTTTCTAGGTCCCTCCATTGGTGCTCTCAATGATGGGAAAGGCTTTGGCCACCTTACTGAGTATACATTCAAGTTCTAAGGATACATGCTCATGTATTCCAAAACCAAGGCCTTGGTGATGCTACTTTTGTGTTACTTTGATGGGTTCAATAGGGACTTGTTCATGTAGTCCCAATCCACCATGACCCTTGTATCCCATGTTCATGACAATGTGTAATCCATTACCATATTTTTTTGTGGGTAAGGGTGTGACTTGATCTTCTTTCTCATAATGAAGCCAAGATGAGATGTCTTCAAGAGATTTTTGTCCAATATGCCCCATTGTTCAAAGGTTGTGGACTTATACTTTATGACCACGGTAGCTACTTCATTGGAAGGTTTTGGTTTTCCATATGATTTGGGAGATTGTGGTAGTTGTCCTACATAAAAGGCACCATGTAGGTCGTACTCACCACAACCTTTGTCACTCACTTTGACCTTGACCTTGGGGATGGCAGGTTATGAGTTGGAAGATGATGGAATATTGGATGGCTCCGCATAGGGTGGTGATGGTTTGATGACATCATTGATGGGACATTGGTTAAATTTTTTGTAACATCCTTCCAAAAATCTGCAATATTGAAGGGATGGGGATCAACGTATATGGTTACTTCTATCCCATTATGGGGGAATTTGAGACATTGGTGGAATGTAGATGGGACGGCTTGCATGGCATGGATACATGGGTGGCCGAGAAGAATTTTATATGAGAGGTCAAGTTCATGGACTTGACTTGTGGTTTCCAAGATCATAGGTCCCACTTGAATGGGAGGCTTGATTGTTTCTTCTAATTAACGCTCATTGTCATCAAAGCCTTTGATTGTGATGATCTTGTAAGAATATATGACACCATCAGAATATCCCAATTGCTTTATTAATTTTAGAGTACAAATGTTTAAGCCATACCCACAATCTATCAAGACTCATTTGATTGTGTGTGGATTTGGACTTCAATATGTAGAGCATCATTGTGGGATAGGTCAGAGTTTGCTAGATATTTTTCAAAGAATATGAGGTGGTGTTGTGAAGACAAGTGTCCTACCATGGCTTGAAATTGATTGGAATTATGTCATTTGCGACACGTGTTTCTTGTAATGCTTTGTTAAGGATATCCTTATAGAGTGGTGAGGTGCGAAGCCACTCCAAGATAGAAATTTGGGCGGGAGTTTTGCCAAGGTGATCAAGAATATCATAGGTAGTGGGGGATTTGGATGAATATGGGGATCCTTGAAGAGTAATGTGACCATGACGTGTGGTAATGGCACAACTAGGAGCTTTAGATTTGATGGTAATGGTGGCTACATGAAGGGAACATTCTTCTATGCAACCCACAATGGAGTCATAAGAAGAAGAGGAGCCATTAACAATGTTATGGGTGTTATTTGGATTAGAGGATGTCCCTTTACCATGATCAAGAAGGTGATCTTTGTATGCACCTAGGTTTTCATTAGGTGATCAATTAGGAGAATCATTAACAGAATTTTCATCTCTATTGATAAGGTCTTGTATGCAATTTTTTAATCTCATACAATTAGATGTTTTATGGACCTTGACCCTATGGTATTCCTAATAATAATTTTCGTTGAACCATGAGGGATTAAATTGATTCTCGTCATAGGGCATAACAATAGGGAGCTTGATGAGGTTTTCTTGGACCAGCTTGCACAAGACAGATTCTATCGGTTCCCCCAATGGGGTGAATTTTTGTCTAGCCGTAGAGCTTGTTTGGGTTGGCCCTTAGGTATGTTCATGTTGTTATTGTTGGTTTGGGTGTTATATTGTGTAGGTTCTTGTACATTTTGAACGTGCTTAACATCTGTGACACCATCATTGACACCAAAGGAAGGATGAAACACCAAAGGAAGCTAAGTAATTCCATGCTCGTTAGCTAATCTGATATCTTGTGTGCCCTAGTAATTGCTATTAATAAATTGAATAACGAGTGTGGTTCTTTTCTTTTTAATGTGATTCTACCTACCTCTTGAGAAGTGCAATGGTTCCTTATTAGTACCCTTAGCTAATTCCTTGAATTTCTTATAATTTGTTGCCCTACATTCAAGGATATTTCTTGCACCTCAGGGTGTTCGATAAGATTGATCTAGTGTACCACTATCCTATTGGGATCTTGGGCCTCTGCTCTGATTTTGAGGGGAATTGATTTCTCCCTCTCCTATGCTCATTCTATATGAATGATGCTAGGGCTTTTATTTGCACATCCCTAATAAAAATTAGGGGATTCCAAGTGGTATAATAAGGAATAGCCAATTCATGCAGATAAAATTCACATAATTGGTTTTGCATCTCTGGGTAGCTCTCTGGTAGGCTATCAAAAATAAATTAGGTGTAAAAAAAGAAATAGGGGCATCACAACATAGTTGACTAAACTAAAAACTTAAATATTGTTCTTGTAAATAAAGGGCATAAACCCTTGTAGGAGGTCTACATCTCATAAGTTGGACAGTCATATCTGCCATCCTATCTATTTTGAACTTTAGTCTCCTTATTTCCTTATTTTTGTCCTCAATCTCCTTGGCGTGCTTCTCCTTCATCTCATGGTGTTCCTTTACTACTTCCTCTATCTTTCCCCATAGTTACAAAGTAACATTCAACAAGGTTGATGGTGCAGCATCTTCTTAATGATCATCCTGTTGCACAGGATCTAGACTTCTCCTATTGATTTCTATAATGGCCAATTGAGCCAGTTTGTCTAGTCCTGTTCCCTAATGTTGATAAATGTGCAACTGATTTTCCAATCTTTTAACTCTCATTTAACCCAGTTTCCTTTTACTGGTATTCTTGCAATTATTTCTCCAATGTTGCAATCTTCTGTAAATCCACCTATAGCTCATCCATCTTTTCCTCAGTTTTCTCCTCATTATCCAACAATAATTCCTCTTTTTGAATTTCATCAGAGGAGGCTGACAATTCTTGGTTTCCTGTATCAGGAGGAGGTTGATGTTGTTTCATTGCTATGAACAAGTCTTCTTCCTCTGATTCTGTGTCAATTTCCATAATATTTGGTTGTGCTACATTCAACTGCTCCCTATTAACAAATAAATGTTCCCTCTTTGAGTCTTTATCAGATTGCACATCAACCACCCTCTTTTGTTTAGGAGGAGTTTTTCATCTTGTAACTCCTTTCTCTTTCAAGCAACTTGAGTGCCTTGGTGGTTGAGTAGTCACTTTTTGTTTCTTTTTGGCTTTAGAGGGAGAAGAGGATGCTTTTCTCTTTTTAGTGGGCTTGGAAGTAGAAGGAAGGTTTCTAGAAATCTTAGATGTTGCAGGTGATGAGCTGGTAGTTTTAGGCTGCACCTTTTGCTTTTCAAATTGTTCAATCTGGCTACAGGGTTGTGAAGCCAAATGTTCTGGCAATGGGATTGATACCGGCAAAGTTGCAAGAGTGGGGGACTTTATAGGTTCGTCTAATGGGTTATTAGTGCATGGAGCTAAATGCTCTATAATGGTGTCATGGCTACAAGTAGGCAAAGCCATTGGTTGGAAAGAGGTTGCAGGGGCTTCCTCCCCTTCCTTCAATTATACATTCTCTATATGTGCCTCATCTTCCCCAACTAGTCCAACCCTAAGGGTCTATCATCAATGTGGTTAAACTTAAGAAAATCTTCCCAAGGAATGTCTAGGAACTGAATAGACAAATTTCTTTTCACCAATAATACAACCAGACAATCATGTGATAGTGATGATTGGTTCCATTTTCTTCTATACTCAATAGACATTCTTTTTAATAGATTAAACAAGAAATTTGGGACGTTTATAACCCTACCATTACGGAGATGACTCAATAGTTTAAAATGCATAGTACATAGCAATTATTGTTTTCCATCACAGCTTAAATACTTAATGATATAAGTATCAACAAAATCCCATTACCAGGGTAGAGAAACATGTTTAGTACCTTGAGATGAGGAGTCTATTCTTTCACCCAATTGGACAAATTCAACCCTTGCTACAATGGCATCATATTTTATAGGAAACTCCTCTCTAGCTGTAGGTAACTCTATTACCTTTGCAATAGCATCCTCTGAAGCATCAACCCACAATCCCTTGAGTATTGCTTCATTATTTTTAGATGTCCTTGCAAATTGGTGAGTCATAGCTTCATTGTATTCGGTCAGCCTGAAGAAATATTCCAGCCATCCAGTTGTTGAACACCTGGAATACTCAAAGGGGGGGTGAATCAATATTCTCTAAAGCCAATTAAGCATTTAAACATTCATTCTACATAGCATGTTTAGTAAGAAAGGAAATCATGAAATCAACCATCAAAATACATAACACATGAACACCATATTTTTACGTGGAGAACCCAAAAAGGGAAAAACCAAGGTGAGGATTAGCGCGCACACACACACACACACACACACACACATATATGAATAACAATATCGATTACAAATAGGGTCATTTCCATAAGGACTCACTATCCATAAAAGAGAATGCTCACTATAGGTGGCTCACTGCCAAAAATGAAATGTTAGAAATGCATCTGACTCATGCTGAAGACATAGTTCCACTAAAACTCAAAATACTGACTTACTGCACTTCATCTTCTCCACAATCTTATCCTATCCTTCTATGCATCAGAGTTCACTTACACACACACACACACACTCTTTATTTTGCATACTCCTCGCATCCAACGACTCACACAAGAAATCAATCTTGTATATATATCGCTTTCAAATAAAACATCAATTAGGTCGGCATGAAGATGTACAGTGTGCCTCCTTAACCTATCAACCAAAAACACAACCTAATACACTTTACCAAGAGAACTAAAGCGTGTATCTCATCAAGATAGGTCAACATGAACTACATTTACTCCCATGACTTTATTCCATACATGTCTTGACTCTACACAACCTCAACACCTTTAGGTTGGCTCAATTGGTGAAGTAGATATAACATGAACTAACTGTTAGTTCACAACATGACATGCAAACCACCAAAATGCTTACCACTTGAATAATACACACTTCTAACATCCATAAACTTGTCCTTAAAGCCACATAGCAAGATATTCATCTGTGGTGGAATGTGGAGCATTCCAATATACCACTAGCACTGTTATTATACTGTCATTACAGATTCCAATACTTTGTCAACTCTATATTTCACTGTGGAGGGCTTCAAGACCTGAATCTTTGGATTTAGACTCCTTTAGTATGCAGCAACACTACCTTACAACCACATAGAAAAATTCTTCATAGCAGATAAATGTGGACTAAAATACTGTGACCCTATCATAGGTTCTATACCACAAATGCCAAGAAAATCTTTAGCAAATTGTGCCTGACTGTAGAACTCCAAAATGGAAAGATATCATGCTTAGGTGTACTCTCCTTCATATTGCACTTAGTAGCTTCTTCAGATCAACACTTAGGCTTATTCTCTTCCATATCATACTTAGCAACTTCTCCGGACCAACACAACTGTATCTATATACCTTGTTGAACCTCTCCAGACCAATACAATTGTATCCTTACACTTTGTTGCCTCTCTCCGAACCAACACAACTATGTCTCTAAACTTTGTTACCATCAATGACAACATTTCTCAATGTCATGCTCATCACTCTCCTCATCATCATGATTATGTTGCCAACAATCTCCCCCTTTGTCATTGATGGAAACATGTGCCAAAACTTCTCCCCTTTGTCATCAATGATAAAGGAGCTACTTGTATATCTACAAGTCAAAACTCCTCCCCCTATCTCAAAACTGATCTTGTTTTACTATGTACATACTCTTCATTTCTATTTTACTCTTATACTTTTATATGTAAATCAAAGTATCAAAAATTATTTTCTTTGATCTTTCTGCATATGTACAAGAAATTAGAATATGAATCTTACTATTTAGTGAGAAGAATATCCTTGTATATATTCTTTAGCTATAGCACTGTAGAATCCCAATGCATCTTGGTAGAGTTGAGTATCAATATCTACCCATTAATCTGCAAAAGTAAGTCTTCTTCTTCTTCAACTGATATAGTTGTTGTTGTCATCTATCCAACCTTATCAACCTCCTTCAACAACCTTGTCAGTGCAGCCATCTTGAAACTAACAATCTCCCTCAACTGACTCATCTAATCCTTAATCAGTTCTCTTTGATTCTAGAGTTTCTTTATATTTGCATGAGTCTTTTCAACTTTATCGCTTAGATTTCCATTTTTATCCTTTAAGGGGTTACATGTTCCGAAGATGTTTGCTATCTGCACTTCAAGGCCATCAATTTTGTCTTTTATATATTTTATAGTTATAGGCCATGATAAGCAAAATTGATACATTACATTTGCATCACTCGAGCCATTTTGAATAATCTTTATAGTATTACTCAACTGATTGTGTGCCTTGGAGCACTTTTCTGATAAATCTGTTAATCTCTTATTGCTAATTTCTTCCAATACTTTCTTCTCAGCTGCCTTTTCTAAAGATGCAGAATGACTGTTAACAGACTCTAGTAGTTGCTTCATTTGTTGTATAGGAGTTAGAGAGGCATCCCTCTTGGTGTTTGGAAGCATCTTTTCAAAAACTTTTATTGCTTCTTCTAGAATCTCATTTCCTTCTACCTATGATTGTAATATCTCCTCTTGGGCAGTGGCTTGAAAAATGGTTCCTGTTGGCAAGAGACACTGCTAAGCATGATAAGTGTTGTCATTGATGGCAACTAAGATCATTCCAATCATCCGCATAACACAATCTGTTCATACCGGAATTCAGAATAAAAATTTGTCTAAGTCTGGGCAGTTATGAATAGAGCAGTAACAGGGTCCGGTATCTTGGTCTGGATCTCTCTGGTGGAAAGGCATGGTTTGATGTGGATCTAAAGTAGTTGGAATCACTGTCAAGACACTCTAAATCTAGAATTTTGTCTCTGGTGATGAAGGACTCAAAAGATATTAGGAGATCCGATGGAAAGGCATGGTTTGTTACGGATCTAAAGTAGTTGGAAACATTGTCAAGACACTCTAAATCTAGAATTTTGTCCTCCGGTGATGAAGGACTCAAAAGATATTAGCTTCTGAGTATCGAGATTCAGTTTGACAAAGTAGACAAAAGAAGAACAAGCTGACCTTGTGAATGATCCTAATTCTGGATGTATGGAAGTTGTTTGTTGGACAAATGGTGATGATCAGTGATAGTGGCCGACGTGAGTGATGATTTTCAAGAGCAAGTTTTGGTCTGCACCTTAAGTTATGCATAGATCTAGCCGACAGAGTAGAGCATTCATAAAAGTTCTAAGTGTTGTTGAAGCTGACTGATAGAATGATTGTAGATCATATTGCAGATATATATAGCCAATGGAATTGGGTGATTCAGAGTGTGGTAGATATGCGAATAAGGCATATGTGAGAAGAGCAGAAATCCAAAGTGCAAATGAAGGCAGAACAATAAGAAGAGCAGATCAAATATGAAATGTGTAAGATCATTTTTTGTACTTAACTAGAACTGAAATTCTTGCATGGGTAGATACTATTAATCAGTTCAAATCTATGTCATTCTCTTGTAATATTTTCATAGGCAGTGAGCCTCCTTTAAGAAGTGAGCTCTAGGTAGTGAGCCCAAATGCATGTGCATTCCCATTTGTAAAAATACTTTTAACAGGGTATTAATATTTGTGGGTTAACCCCCACTGTGGTTTTTCCCTTAACCAGGTTTCCATGTCAAAAATCTTGGTGTCAAATGTGTTGATTATGTTTTTGCTTCTGTGTTAATATCATATGCTTTAATGTTTACATCATTAATCAAATTCACAATAGAGAAAGAAGTTTAAAAGAAGAATTTGGAGACAACTGATTCACCCCCCCCCCTTAGTTGTCTGGGTTAATTCCATCAATTGGTATCAAAGCAAGGTTCCTTTGAAAAGCCTAACAGCTTAAGGAAAAGATCTTGGAAGAAGTCTCAAATGGGTTCACTCAAAGATCAACTTCAAGTGGCCCTGGAAGAGCTTGTTCAGTCTAAAGTAGAAATTAGCAATCTAAGAGGTGAACTCAAAGATGCTAATGATACCATTGAAATGTTAAAAGATAAATTAAAGAAATCTCTACAAAGGAAAAAGGAGCTACTTCTGCAACTATCTAGTTTACCTAAAGAAAATGGCATGAATGAAGTTTTAGAAGAAAAGACAAAGGAATGTGAGAAGCTATCAAAAGAAGTTGTTCTAAAAATTGAAATGGAATCTGGGGTAATGAGGCAAACCAAAGAAAGTGAAGATAGGAAGAAAATTGAAGAAGATCTGAATCAAAAACTAAGAGAAAGAACTGAAGAATATTGCAAATTGGATAGAATAGCTGGACATCTAGAATCTAATTTACAAGAAAGTAGAGACAGTGAGAGAGAACTTAAAAGGCAAATTATCATTCTCAGACATGACCTAAAAGTTGCAAATGAATATAAGGAGAAGTTCAAGATAAGCTCAGCAAAACTAGAAGCACTACTCGAAGGACAGAAAAAGGTTGATGACAAGCATGGTCTTGGATATGAGATAGGTGAAAGCTCCGGATCTGGATAGAAAAATTTTCAACCAAGAAATAGAAGAAACAGAATTAGAAAACCTCTGGTAAGATAGCCTAATGCTCAAAGATATCCATCATTCAATGGAAATTGTTTCAATTGCAATAAATTTGGTCATAGAGCTACTCAGTGCAGAAGAGGAGCAAATCAAAATAGTCCATCCTTCTCCAGTCAATGCTTCAAATACAAGAGGTATGGTCATAAATTCAATGAATGTAGAAGTATGATAATGAATAACTCTAATGGCAGTTATTTCAATGGCTACTGCTTTGCTTGCAATGGATTTGGACACATGGCTAATCAGTGCAGATCAAGAGGAAATCAAGTTTATAAGAAAGGAAATGTTGTGTGCTTTAATTGCAATAAATCTGGTCATATTGCAAGATTCTGTAGAAATAGGAACAATGGAAGAAGAGGTCCGGTAAATAGAAAACTAGATGAGCAGAGACAAGACAAAGGTAAAGAAAAAATTGATGCAAATAAGACTTAGAATGAAATAAACAAGATATGGGTCAAGAAAACAATTATGAATGATAGTAATAGATCTGCACCAGAATCCGGTGCTGAAAATTCCTCTGAGAATTGATTTAAGAGCCTTCGCTCAGGGGGAGCAGCATTGAAAATCAAATTCCCCCAGCCAGTGAGTGAGTGCCTGGATCTAGCACAATAAGGAAAGGTACCTTGAATTAATTCAGAATAGTTGAAAGGATTTTCGGAAGAAAAAAGTTGGATATGGAAAATTACAAAGTAATTTATGAGAAGCTGTTCAACAAACAGAGTAACTGGATGTATTAGGGTAGAGCATTTTATTACAAAGACAAATTAGGTGTTGCAGAACATAAAAAGATCATTCATTCCTCATTTAGATCACTTTGCATCAAAAGAAATCAAGAAGAGGAGAAGTGAACGAGTTCAGAGCTGAGAATTTCCAAGAATTGAAGTGCAAAGAGGATCTCCAAGCAAAACCCTAATCTACGGAACAAGGTATTTTTGTTTTCTATGAAACTTCTTGAATTCTCAATCTCTACAAATGGTTGCACCTTTACTTGTTGATGTCACTAAGAGGCCTCGTCCTAAATTCAAGAAGCATCCCTATAAATCTGTTGAAGTCAAGCCACTAGGTGCCTTTTCGAGTGTCCCATATGGGGTTTTACATGTTAAAGACATTAGGGCATACATCCACTGTAACATGGATGAATTTGGAAACCTGAAACTCTTGGATTTGCTCAATAACTACTTGACTGATGATAGCCATAAATTGAAACCATAATACAAAGCCCTAGAAAGCAAACACTTTCTGCAAGTCATTAGGTTTCTGATATTTGATGAAAATGAATGAGTTCAGTATGTATTGAGTTGAATACACAATGAGTTCATGTGGCTATTGAAACCATTTAAGATTACAAAGGATATTATCAAGATTGTAACTGGGTTAAATTCCTCTAGCAGATTACCCATGCTGAAAGCCGTGAAAAACTAGATAGTGACTGAAGCTATCGATGCCAAGTTTGACAAAAGGGCAATGACCATCAATGATATCATAGAACCTTATGTCAAATGTGCCTCCATGGTGATTGGGTACAAGATTTACTATTCCAGCAGGGAAAATTCTATCTCTAGAACTGCAATATATGCATCCTATCAAATGGTAAAAGAAAATGTTGATTATGATCTTTGCGAGTTGCTACAAAATCAGTTGATTGAGAATCTGAGCAAAATAAAGAAAGATAGGAAAAATACCTTCAAATATGGTTCCTTGATTATATGTTTGTTCTTCTATTTTATGAATGAAGTACCTGGAATTCAAGTTGTGCATTGGACAACTAACAGACCAGTAGCATGACAAATAAGAGATCACCTTCTCAGCCTTGGTGACTCCCAAGCCCAAAAGACTACCATTTGGGGCTACTTCAAAAACTTCCAGAGTTTAATGCAAGCAAGGGAGAGAATCCCTAAATCAATTGTGGAGAAGTATGAAAATGACATAGGTTTCATTATTGACATAGATCAGTGCTTGATGGAAGCTACAGAACCAAGGACAGTTTGGATAATGCCTATGGGTTATGAAGTGGATGGAAGAGTTTTGGATATGTATGCTTAGCATCTTCTGAGCACACCTAAAGATACCTCTGAATTGCATGTGGAGCTCAGTCAGTCAGAAACCAAGAGGAAAGTGCAGAGACAAGTTGAAAGGTGTGCTGAGAGCATTGGCCTAACCAAGGAGGCAGTAAAGCAGAATAGAGAAAGAATTGAAAAGATGAAGAAAAGCACTGAGCATACTACAGATGAAAAAGTAGAAAGTGAGCCAATAGTCGCTCCAGAAATCCCTTCAAGCTCCTCAAGGAAGACAAGGAATTCTACAAATCTCACTGAGCAACCTAAGCCCACTTCTACCAAGAAACTAGAATCCACTCCTTCTGGTGAAGGAGGAAAAAGGAAGAAAACCAAGGCCATAAGAATCCACAAAAGCACAAAAGATGATGAGGAGACAGAAACAGATGAAGAAGTAAAAGAAATAAGATTCAAGAAAGCCAGAACTTCAAAGACTTCTGAAGACCAACCTTCCGAAAGTAATAAAGCCAGTAAAAAGCAAGAAACCGGTAAGGTCGCTATGTCTATTGATGAAATTGTAAAAACAATAACTGTTCATGGAAATTTAAAGCCTATAAGAGTTTACTATGATAATGTTGATCAAGAAAATAAGAAAACTTTGGAAGATTCCATTATCATATATTTAAATAAATTCAATAGAGCCCTATTGGAAATTCTACAAGAACTTCCTAAAAGCTTAAGGAAAGTACTGGAAATGAGGAAAGAAGCAGCTAAAGATAAAGACATGGAACTTAGAGAGTATATTGTCTCCACTTTGTGCCCTGTGATGACTAGAAGAGAAGCAGACAAAATCCTCAGAGAAGTTAAAGATAAATTCAGAAGCAAAGTCCGAATGAACAAACTTATGCTTGGTGAAACTGAGGAAATTGCAAAAGAAACAGAAGAAATTCTAAGAAAGACTTTTACAAAGATAAATATTATATTATTTCAAAGAAACTAGTAGAAGAAGTCAATCCTCCAGTTCCGGAACATGAAGCTCCAGAAGAACAGATTAACAAAAGAATTGATGACCAAGTTGTTAATTTAGATCCTCCAGAGTTAACCTATGAAGAGACTAAGGTTGGATTTGATTTATCAGATCTGATTGTTGGAGAAGTCCAGGAAGAGGAACAAGTCAATCAGGAGGACATAAATATGATAGACAAAATAGTTGATGCAGGAGTAACTCCTCCACCTGATCATTCTGGAAAAGAAGAGAATATTGCTACTACACAGAGCACTCCAAATCAGGAAGTGAGTAGTGAAGACAAAGAAAAGATTTCACCTGCAAGTGATAGAAGAAGTGATAAAGCAAAAGAAGAGAAGGAAGAAAACCAAGAAGACAAAGCAAAAGAAGATGGTGCAAATGTTGAAGCACCTAAAACAGATGCTAAAAATTTTGATGCCCAAATGAATTATTTAGAAAATGTTGCAAGAGACACTGCAGATGCAGTGAAAAGTCTTCTTGAAAAGGAGATGATTTAGCTTGATGAACCTAAACTACTCCAAATTCTAACCAATCCAGATGCTCTCTCTCCCATTCAATTGATGAAAATAGCATCTTTCACCCAATTAAAGGCTAGAGAAAAATTGTTAAAGTCCCATATGGAGGATAATGAGCTACTGGGGCTCACAACTGGGATTTTGGAGAAATTAATGCCTTCCTACTAGAAGAGTCCGTCTGTTTCCCCCTCCAGACATCTAAAAATTCTGGTAAGTTCTGTAAATACTCATTTTGAATCCTTTGAAAATTTTGCAGAGGCAAAGGTCTGGAAAGAATTTATGGATAAGAAATTTAGTGAAGTACAGTATCTAATAGGAAATGATAGGATGATACTCGACATTAGCTTAAGGAGTATTCAAAATGCTTTAATTGATGGAAGAGATATGTACAAATTTTGTCTATCATGGCCTAAAATTGGTGAGGATATTGAGAAGAAGATAAAGGAGCAAGAACAGAAATTGTCAAATCTTTCTCAAATTTTTGATCCTCTAACAATTTCACCTATAAGTCAGGAATGTCAAGTAATTAGCTTGATAGATGAGATAAAGAGGCTTGGTAAAGAAAAAAGTAACATTATGAAGAGAATGTGTAAGCTCCGAGAATTGATTGCCCCCAAGTTAGAAACCATGTTTAATGCCTTATCAGAAGCTCAGACTGCACTTCAGACAAGTAATCCTTTAGATCTGACAAAGGCAGAAGCATATGCATTTTTATTGAGTGGACACATCTCAATTTTGGATGGAATAAAAGGAACTTGGGCCTCTGAAGTTGCTCAATTGAAAAATAGTTTTGCAAATATTCTCAAGTTTGTGTGAATAGAAATTAATGATTATTTGTACATATGCGGTCCTACATACAAACTTTTGAAAATTTTAGCTTACGGACCCCACCCTTTGCCATTGATGTCAAAGGGGGAGTGAAGATCAGTGAAAAATGAGGAATCTAGCTAAGGGGGAGTACCAGAAAGCAGTGTGAACAACAGTATAGAGCACAAGCTAAGGGGCAGCTATTCCAACACGTAGTCATTTTTTACTAAGTGTTGCCATCAATGCCAAAGGGGGAGATTGTTGGCAAGAGACACTGCTAGGCATGATAAGTGTTGTCATTGATGGCAACTAAGATCATTCCAATCATCCGCATAAAACAATCTATTCATACCGGAAGTCAGAATCAAAATTTGTCTAAGTCTGGGCAATTAGGAACAGAGCAGTAACAGGGTCCAGTATCTTGGTCCGGATCTCTCCGGTGGAAAGGCATGGTTTGTTGCAGATCTAAAGTAGTTGGAAGCATTGTCAAGACACTCTAAATCTAGAATTTTTTCCTCTAGTGATGAAGGACTCAAAAGATATTAGCTTCTGAGTATCGAGATTTAGTTTGACAAAGTAGACAAAAGAAGAACAGGCCGACCTTGTGAATGATCCTAATTCCGGATGTATGGAAGTTGTTTGTTGGACAAATGGTGATGATGAGTGATAGTGGCCAACATGAGTGATGATTTTCAAGAGCAATTTTTGGTCTGCACCTTAAGTTATGCATAGATCTAGCTGACAAAGCAAAGCATTCATAAAAGTTCTAAGTGTTGTTGAAGCCGACTGATAGAATGATTGTAGATCATATTGAAGATATGTATAGCTGATGGAATTGGGTGATTCAGAGTGTGGTAGATATGTGAATAAGGCGTATGTGAGAAGAGTAGAAATCCAAAGTGCGAATGAAGGCAAAATATTAAGAAGAGCAAAGCAAAGATGAAATGTGTAAGATCAGTTTTTGTACTTAACCAGAACTGAAATTCTTGAATGGGTAGATGCTATTAATTAGTTCAAATCTCTATCATTCTCTTGTAATATTTTCATAGGCAATGAGCCTCTTTTTGATCAATGAGCTCTAGACAGCGAGCCTTAATGCATGTGCATTTCCATTTGCAAAAATACTTTTAACAAGGTATTAATATTTGTGGGTTAACCCCCACCATGGTTTTTCCCTTAACCGGGTTTCCACGTCAAAAATCTTGGTGTCAAATGTGTTGATTATGTTTTTGCTTCTGTGTTAATATCATATGCTTTAATGTTTACATCATTAATCAAATTGACAAAAGAGAAAGAAGTTTAAAAGAAGAATTTTGAGACAACTGATTCACCCCCCTTCTTAGTTGTCTAGGTTAATTCCAACAGTTCCTAGTTACAATTTCTTGAGAGGAGAAATATTGGACAAATTAATTTGTCCATCCATAGACTACAATTGAAATAGATGTGGTGAAGCCATAGTCTGAATTTATCTTTGTTGGGCCAAGAACTCCCTGATGGAGTCAATTGGAGAGCTTCTGGAACACTCACCCTCTATATTCTTCTTCTCTCCTTCAGAAATGGAGACTATGTGTGAGCTTGGGATCTCCGAAGGACAACTTTCTTCATGTGTCTCTTCACTTTCTTTGTTCTCTAGAGGAAGAAAGGCATTATCCACAGATATTTCTACTAGTTCATTTTCTTTCAAGACTATCTCACTTTGTTCTCCTTTTTCTTCATATTTCTTCTCTTCTAGACTCTCTTTCTTCTTTTCAACATTCTCTACATTCTCTGGAGGCGGATTATCAACACTTTGATCCTTTGCATTGATAGTATCAATGTTCACCAGAGGAGATGGCACATTTTGCTTTGTCAAAATATCTTGATTTATACTTGCTTCTGCAATCTCTTCATTTTTCTCAGGATGGTCATCATCCTTTTCTCTTTCCTTAGAAGAAGACCCTTCTTTTATTACATCAATTTTCATTTCCTTCAAGATATTTGCAGTTATTCTCAAGGTCTCCTTCTCTAATCTTTTTGTTTCCTCTTGATCATTAGACAATAATGTGTTCAATCTTCTCTTTGTCCTAAATTCTTTGGCTAACCTTTGAATAGCCTTATTTTTTTCCTGAGCAGAAATTGAGGGACACATCTTCTCAATTGCCTCTATTTTTCTTCAAGGTGGAACATAAATAGTTCCTACAGATTTGACAAATTTCATCAAATCCAAGTTGAGAGATATCCCCTGTTCAAATTAAATTCAATGCATCCATACATTCTTCACTCACGCCTCTTAAGAATACCAATTTGAGTGACTCTGGAGAGAGTCAATTCTGTCATGACTTCTTGAGGTAGAATTGAAACCTTTCGACGTAGTCTTCAAGAGGTTCATCTTCCTTTTGTGGCATCCTCAAGATGTCATCTCCCTTCATATCCCTTCCACGACAATAATCTTGGTACTTTTGTAAAAATGTCTCCTTCATGGTTTTCCCAATTTGCTACAGAATTTTGACCCAACCCCATAAACCATTGCAAGGTTGCATCTTTGAGGGTGGCCAAAAAGATTTTGAGTCTATATGCATTTGTAGTGTAGTAATAGCTTCTACAAAGTACATCAAATTCAAAAAGGAATATATCTGGGTCCTCAGTGATTAACCCATGAAATTTTGGTAGAGCTGAAGGAGGTATATTTTTCAGGGTATCAAATCTTACTTGGTCTGTGATGGGAAATGCAAATGTAAATGGTTCAGCTAGATTTTCTACTGCTTCTTCTACCATTGTTCTTGATGTCACGTGGCAATGTCTTCCAGATCTAAAACATCCTCTAGTCTAAGGGGTAGTTCAAAGTGGTCTTCCTCTTCTCCTATTGTACTTGATGGAATAAATCTCTCGAACTAATCTCTCTGTCATCACATGCAATGATGCTTGAGCTAATAGCTCTATTCCTACACCATGTGAATAGATAGTTCAAAAATGGATTGAATTTCTAAGTAATCCTAATTGCTTGAAAAAGAAATCATATATCCTATGAAAGCAAATACAAACACTAATCAAAAGAGCTCAGAAACTCTAAACCTTAGCACCATCCCCAGCAATGGCACCAAAAATGTCCAACTCCATTATTAACCAATAAATTGATGCAAAAAGGGCATACACACAACTCAATAGAACTTCAAATCCTTTATCAAGCAACCTAATGGCTATAATGTATTACATTTAAATATGTCAAACCAAGGAGTCATATTCTTCTTGGATGGTACCTGTGTTGTATGTACAGTCAAGCATTCCTGAGTTAAACTTAGAAGTTGTGCATAGAAACAAACTATGAAGAAGGAAACAAATTCTACTTTGCAAAGAAAAATAGTTGCTACAAGTAGGTAATATTGTTAAGGAATAACAAATGCTGCGTTCAATAGAAAAATAGTCTATGTAAATCACAATAGAGAAATAGTATATGTACTAAGTCAGTGATCACCTTGAACATTCTTTAATTCAATAAACCATAATAACTTAATGAACTAATGATGTAAACTAACAATGCAAACTAACAATATAAACTAATAATATAAACTAACAACATAAACTAACAAGAGAACTACAGTTACCTCAAGTGGCCCTTGCTTGAGTGCCTATAATCTCGAAAATCTAAATTAGATCACTTCTTCTATCAACTACTCATTGATTGAATCCAAATCTATATTCTCTTATTGAATTCTGAAGATGCAATACTGTTATGTAGGAAAAGTGGGAATGATGAGGTTGTTTAGATGTTGTTCAGATAAATTTAATCAAACCATCCTTTTATACATATCATTCAAGGACATAAACTGAGTTCAATCACTTCACTTGTAAGCGCACTTAGCTACAGGTATGATGTCACTATGAGATGATACGAAAGTTGGAATGTATTGATAAATTTGTTAAACCTTAATCCGATTAAGCCTTAAACTCTAATTATATGATTCCAGCTACAAACGGACAGAATACAAGAAATAATCACACATGAAGGCACTAAATGCATATTAGAAATATACCAGGATTTGAATTCCAGAAAGAGGAAACTTCAGGAACATTGGGGCAAGTGCCTTAGTCCAATAGGCAACTTTTTCTGTGGATTTGGAACTATCATATGATGAAGACTACAACCTGCACAAAAGTTTTTAGAAAAGCCAAACATGAGGACACATAGGAGGGCGCCCTTGTCCATAAAGGAATATTCTTCACTGTTAATTTAGATCTCGAATCTTTATCCTCTACTCTGGTCTCCTACAACTCCTCTCTGCAAGATCCTCCACCTATAACCTGCAATCATAAGAGAGGGGTTGGGGGTTGTGGTGTTTAGGAGCTTGCCTCGGTCAAGCCCTGAAATGGCATTCAAGCCTTCCAACACCGTTGTTGATAGAGTGCATTTCCTTGGTGGATAGAGGCAAAATCAAATGATAAGATAGGTTGATTGAAACACAAAGTAGATGTCACCTTGGAGGTGAAAACCCTTACGGAGATGAAGTGCCTTCAAATCATGAGGAGATGGATTGATGAAGCCAAATCTGCAACAAAACACATACAAACACAACACAATATTGCTCTACAACACAATGAATGCCTTGAAATCCCTTAGCTCAATATCACCAATTCACATTATCCATCTCTAGTTAAAATGAAGTCTAAAACATGCTTATATATGCATTCCCTCTAACATTCGTAAATTAAATTGACAAGGACAACAAAGAGAAACCTTTTAATGATCACAATGCCAACAATTTAAATTTGGGTCTGGACTAGGGCACGGGAGCCCAAGTCCAAAGGCCCATTTTTGGTCTTGATTAAGAATTTATATAGACTCGTAAGCCCATTTGTCATGGGTTTAGGGGGAATTTGCTCCGAGACAGATTTTACACATGCATGATTGAGCTAAGAGGACCTAGGAGCTAAACTTAGTAGGTAAAAGTCCTAGTGGACATTTTACAACATAACATTTAGCCCCCACTTTAATGTATGTATGATCTTATGACCCATACATGCATTAAAGTACGGTTGAAAACATATCAAACATGCCAAGTACATTAAGCTAAGGCTTACACAGAGATTGAGGAACTATTTCTAGCCCCCAATCTTAGGTAAGCACTAGAAGACACATTGAAGACACGCAAGACATAATGAAGACAGTAAGAAGCACGCAAAACAGAGGGAAGACAGTGAAAGAATGCAAAACACGATGAATACATTGATATAACATTTTCATATTGTTTAATAGGAAAAGGGGGAAAAGAGAGATGGGATTGATTGTCTAGATCCTCCTTTCACTACAAACATTCAAGGACATTTTAATCGAGTTGAATCACACCTCTTGCAAAAAGATTGACCTATAGGTTGGTGTCACTTGTAACACTGTGGAAACTCAGAAATTATCAATTAATATATTACTTTAATGCTCAAATATGCTTAAAACCCTAATTATGCAAAATTAGAAGCAAACTGATAAATTACGACAAATGCTCGCAAACCAAGATAGTAGACAGAGATTAGTTACTAACCATTTTTTGAAGTTCGCAATGCAGAATGTTCAGGGACATTGGCACTTGTGCCCTAGTCCAATGCAATGTTTTCTTCCAGGGTTCTAGCCTCCTCACAACACTGATGATCATTGTTCAGTCAATTTCTATCACAGAAGATGCGAAGGACACTGGCACTCACACCGTAGTCCAAGGCAGGGTATTCTTCAGGATGTCGGGACTTCTTCAAATGCTGATTATTACTGTCACAAATATTTCTATGTTTGCAACCTTAGAGGATACTGGCACTAGCACCCTTGTCCCAAAAGTTCTCCAGAAAGCTTCTTTCCGTCAGATCTGGAATCCTTATCCTCTGCAACATTCCTCTACAACTCCATTCCACAAAATCTGGTACCTGTAACTTGTAATCACAAGGAGTGTGGTTGGGGGTTGTGGTGTTTTGGAGCTTGCCTCAGTCAAGCCTCGGAAGGACATTCAAGTCTTCTGAACATCGTTGTCAGATAAAGAGTGTGTATCCTTGCAGGATAGAAGAAAAAACAAATTGATGAATGATTCAAAAATAAATAGATATCACCTCGGAGGTGTATCCCGCATGTAGATGAAAATTTTTCCATACATGAGAAGATGAAGCTAAATTTGCAATCACAAACACAACAACAATATTCTGCTCTGAAACAATGAATATCTTGAATGCTCTAAAATCATAAGTTCACCAAAAGTTCATAATCATTTTATAGTTTACAAATGAAACCCTAAACATGCTTATAAATGCATTCCCCCTTTAAATTTCATAAATCAAACTTAAGATGTCAACAACGGAACCTTCTAACAGTCACATAACCAAAATTCAAATTTGGGACCTGCCTGAAATAGGGCAGGACAAGGGCACGAATGCCCGTGTCCTTAGGTCCTATTTTAGGATAGGGTCAGATGCCACAATGTCCCTCAAGCCCCATCTGACGGGGTTGATATATATTATCTGAAGCTTGGCTAGTAGAATCACTCCGTGTGATATTTTGATGATGTCTTATATTTGCTAACAAACCATAACAATATTATTTATTTTTCGTCATCCGCCAGCTAGATAGAACCACTAGAAGAAGGTAAACAATAAATCAACAGAGGAGAAACAAGTGCCTTAAGGTTGTCACGTAGGAAGGTGCCTCCAGGTCACCAACCGCAATGCTATGCCCCTAAGACACAACACACAACAATGGAAATAGAGGAGAAGCAATATAGAGAAATGATGATACAAATAGAAGATGGGTTACAATAGAGGCGGTCTCTCGGTATCCTTGACCTTACAAGAGTATCAAGGGTCATCCAAGGAAGCCTATACAACACATAACACATCACGGGGGAAACACAACACAGAGGTAGAGGGTTAGAAATACTTACTTGATACAACCCAATGTTAAGAAGATGAATATCTAGGAGAAGGCCACCCTTGAGAGCAACTAAAATAGTTGCTGCAATGAGTGTGGCTTAAAGAGGGAGAAATATTTACCTGATTCATAGGGATAGCTCATGGCCAATAATTCTTGTCTATCAGCCTAGAATATCTCTCATGTTGTTTTGGTCTTGTTGATATTACATTAACATTAAGTTTAGGACAATGAGAGGCTTTGGTGGGTTTCAAAGAGCGGTATCCAATACCGGCTATGTAGTTAACTCCAACAACTTGCAAAGGTACCCTGATTCCTTGTTGATTTATGCCACAACCATTACCTACATAGTCACAATTATTATAAAGGATTTTAAATCCTCGACCATAGAGGGATGTCATTTCCTTAGAAGATGGTGAAGCCTCATAAGTCTCATAATCTATAGTATAAGTAAGAGTATTGTCTTTGTTTTCTACCAAGGAGGCTTTAGGTTTCTTAGGTGTTTCCAAAGATTGTTTTAATGAGATTGATGCGACTTTTGATGTGTTAGAGTTAGTGAGTTTATATTCCCCTATACTACAAGGATTAAAATCTAATGAACCCCAATCGTCGCCAAAAAGTGCATTCGATGTTTTAGAGTCTTACACAACATTATCTGTGGCAAGAGGCATAATTGATGAATCCATTTGTAAGTTGTTTAGACTTCGCTGATTTTTAACTTATTTTTGCATTTCAATATGTAAACAATTATCTGGTTCAGGATTGGCTTATATACTGTAGAGCTTATTTTGATAAATGAACTTTAGTAATTGATGAAGGGTAGATGGAACTGCCCCCATGGCATGGATCCACGGTCTACCAACAATCATATTAAATAAAAGTGAACCATGCATGACATGAAAGAGGGTAGATAAGGTCACAGGACCAACCTTTATAGGTTAAGTTATAGTATCCACAGATGTTCTACCAATGTTATCAAAGCCACAAATGCTAATAATATCCGGTTTGATTAAAGATGTGTCAATATTAATTTTGTGTAGTAAGTAAATGCCACAAACATTAAGAGTTGATCCATTGTCAATCATAACTTGCTTTATCAACTTTTTATTTACCGTGATGAATATGATAAGGGGATCATGTTGATTTTGAACTTCAATAGAAGGCAATTTGTGTTGTTGAAACAAGATATCTATTTTTGTCGCATGCATACAATCTAATAGAGTTGCTACATCATTCGGCTTAACAGCAGGCAGTACCATCACCTTTTGTAAAGCTTCTTGGAGCATTCCATGGTATGTAGGTGATGTTTGTATTAAATCCCAAAGAGAGATCTTAGTCAGAGTACCGCGAAGCTGCTCGACTAGATCATATTCTTGACCTCTTTTAGGAGTAAGACGAGGTGGTGGAGGAAGTATAGGTTGAGAACATGGAAGAGACACAGGCACATGAGGTGCTTGCTTACTTTGCTTGTTATTATGGGTGTTGTACGTGTGAGCAATCACATTATGGTGTGGTTGTTTCAACAAATTTCGAACACCTTTATTTCTTTGAGTGATTTGTCTTGCATAGTTTAGAATGTAATCTGGGGATCGAGGTAGTTTTCGAACACCTTGAACTGTAATCACTGGTTTTAAGCAAGAAGGTGCACTAGGTGCCCCTTGCACAACCATCTTAGGAATATTACTACAAAGTCTATTAGTGAAGATCGAATTAACATTTTTGTCCTTTTAATTATGTTCAACATCTATCCCTAAAGGATTTAATTTGAAAGACCTTTTCTCATCCACTAATGCTTCATCTTGGCTAAGGAGAGCATTAGAACAAAAGGAAGGTATAGTGTTGTTAAAGGGTTTGGTATCATTTGAATTTGCAACAAAAGTAGAGTTATTCATAGTCTTCACTTCCTTAGAGATATCCAAGGTACTCGAATATTCAATCAAAGGTGGAAGATCTAATGGATTATCCTTAGAGACCTCATGCACCATGTGATCATTAGTTGAATAGTCATTTTCTACCCATGGAGAATCCTCCTTGAGAGGGAGCCCTTTATCCACTAATGTTTCATTTTCCAAAGACCGTAGGGTGGTTTTAAGGAATATGTCACTGATTTCATCCTCTTGTGCTAGTATATCCTCATAGGAGGAATCATTTTTGAAAGAATGATCAAAGGGCAAGTTTATGTCATCATCACATGTAGTAGAGACTAGATGGATAGAAGTGCTATCACAATTATCTTTTGCATTACTACTCATGGAGATGAACTTGGTTAAGCTTTTTAATATTGTAGGATGTTCACTCATGAGGGTTAAGAATCTATGAAAATAAATATATTTGATAAATGCATGCAAAGATACCAAAGAAATATGGCATAAAGGTGCCATAATAAAATGTCCAGAAACATCAATAAGAGATAGTAGTACACCTTAGGTGTTGGAATACACAATGTGTAATTGAGATAATGCCAAATTTCAAGAAAATATATCAAATGATTCCAAATTTATGTTTTCAAATATATGCAAGATCATATTTAAAAGATTTTTGATATGAATGCAAGAAAGTAAGTGCAGAACTATGTGTAAATATGAGCTAAAATGCTTGATTTTTCCACTTTTTTCAATGCAAATGCCTAAAACAAGAAGTGTTGTAAGGAAATCAATGAGGGTAAGTGAATAATAAGCTTAATATCAGTACAATAATGCAGCAATATCCTTCACAACACACCTATGATGCAAATCTAGATAGATGCCAAGGCAAAATCTAGTGAAAATGCAAGGTTTTTAAAGCCTAAACATGATATTTTTGCAAAATAGACACTATGATAAGACACTACAATTAGAAATTAGCCCTAAATGAGTTTTTTAAAGAGTAGTAAAATCTGAAACAAGATTTTAACTACAAACCCTAGCTAATGTAAAAACTAGATTATATGAAAAAGGCACAATTTCAAGCAATTTTTAACAATTCAAGCATGAAAATGCAATGTGAATGATTGTAATAAGATGAATTTCTGCAATTTATATTAGATCTAATAAAAATATCAAAAATTAAATGAATTTCAATTAAATTATGTCAAAATGCAAGCCTAAAATGCCAATTTTTTCCAAATTTATCAAAATTTTCATTATTTTTGTAAATTTTCAAATACAATAAGATGAAAATTAAATGAATGAATGCAAATCTAAAGTACAACACCCAGCAAGGTGCAAAATTCAAATAAAAATGGGTTCACCAAAATGTTTAATAGGAAAAGGAGGAAAAAAGAGAGATGGGATTGATTGTCTAGATCCTCCTTTCACTACAAACATTCAAGGACATTTCAACTGAGTTGAATCACACCTCTTGCAAGAGGATTCACCTACAGGTTGGGTGTCACTTGTAACACTATGGAAACTCAAAAATTATCATTTAATATATTACTTTAATGCTCTAATATGCTTAAAACCTTAATTATGCAAAATCGAAAGCAAACTGATAAATTATGACAAATGCTCACAGACCAAGATAGTAGACAGAGATTAGTTACTGACCATTTTTTGAAGTTTGCAATGTGGAATGTTTAGGGACATTAGAAATCATGCCCTAGTCCAATGTAGTGTTTTCTTTAGGGTTTTCTAGCCTCCTTACGACACTGATGATCACTGTTCAGTCTGTTTTTGTCGCAGAAGATGCGGAAGACACTAGCAAGGTATTCTTTAGGATGTCGGGACTTCTTCAGATGTCGATTATCATTGTCACAAAGATTTATGTGTTTGTGACCTTGGAGGACACTAGTACTAGCGCCCTTGTCCCAAAAGTTCTCCAGCTAGCTTCTTTCTGCTAGATCTAGAATCCTTATCCTCTGCAACCTTCCTCTGCAACTCCACTCTGTGAAATCCTGTACCTGTAACCTGCAATCACAAGGTCTGTGGTTGGGGGTTATGGTGTTTAGGAGCTTACCTCAGTCAAGACCTAAAAGGACATTCAAGTTGTAATGTCAAAAAATGTCCCCTTGGGGGCTTTTCCCTCTTAAGGTTTAGCTCCCAGGTCTTTTGCATGCATTTAGGACATCTTAGTTCATAATTTGGTATCCCGATGGAGTGATCCCTAGGTAACATGACAAATGGGACCTAGGAGGACCCCTTGAGCTATACCCTGCCCAAAATAGGGGGAGGACTTGGGCGCCCACGCCCTAGTCCTGCCCTATTTTGTGGCAGCCCTAATTTTTGGGTGTTGATTTATGACCGTTATTTGGGTCCTTTGCCAACACGGTAAGTTTGAATTACGAAAATCTTGGCGGGAGTGTTTGTAGTTGCATATATAAGCATGTTTAGGCATTCATTTGTAAACTAGATGGCAATTGTGATGTTCAAAGGTTCTCAAGGTGATTCAAGGCTTTAATTGTGTTGCAAGAGCAGACTTGTGTGGTTTGTGTGTTTGTATTTGCATATTTGAGCATCTAATCCATCATGGAATGAAGAGCATCTTCCTCCCATGATATCTTCACTACAAGGTGACATTATATTGTGTTTCATTATCAATTCCTTTAGTTTTTGCCTCTGCCTCACAAGGGTATGCACTTTCTATCTAACAACGGTGTTCAGAGACTTAAGTGTCCTCTGGGGCTTGACTGAGGCAAGCCTCTAAACACCACAACCCCCTCCCAAAGTCTTGTGATTACAGGTTATAGGTGTCACATTTGGGAAAAGTGAAGTTGCAAGAAGGATTGACATACATCAAGGATTCGAGATCTGAAGAGAAGCAGGACACCGAAGCATTTCCAGGACTTGGACTCTCGCACTAGTGTCCTCCGTAGACAAATTTCTACAAACAGAAGTTACAGGGCTAATCAATGTCGGAAGGAGGTCCGAATCCCACACAGAAACTGGTACCTTGGACTAGGGCACCTGCACCAGTATCCCCAATTGTTCCGCCTTAGAACCCCAAAAATAGGTACTCTATGATTTGCTATTTTACTCCCGTCTGCAAGATCTTTTTTCGTTATTCATTTGTTTATTGTCGTATTTGCATAATTAGGGTTTTAATGGTCAATTGAGCATAAGAGAAGAGAAATTGGTAATTAAAATCCCTAATCCAAGTTTCCCTACATCTCACTACAATCTAGGGTATGATAGTGAATTGTCACTCGACCCTAGATCCTTGAATGTAAAGTGGAGAGGCGGATTCAAGCATCAAAACACTAAAACATTAACAAATCCAATTTTCCACTAAACATTTTGGTGAACCCGTGTTTTTGGACTTAAATTAAAACTTGTTGAGTGTGTGTGTCTTCAGATTTGAATTGATTTCATTCATTCATATAGTCATTCATTTTATTGCATTGAGAAAAATTCAAAAAAATTGAAAATTTTGAAAAATTCAAAAAAATTGCATTTTTTGGCTTACAAAATTGCATCAATTCTTTCTAAATTTTCCTAATTCATGATTTTTGCATCAAATCTAATATAAACTACAGAAAAACACAAAAATTCAGAAATTTGCATTGCATTTTCATCATTAATTTGCTAGGCTTTTGTAGAAATTTTGGCAATTTTCATTAAACCTAGTAATTCCAAAATCTAGGGTTAGTAGGAAAAATCTTCTTTTAGATTTTTCTACTAATTTTAGAAGATCATTAAACTTTTCATTTGTATGTAGTCTTGTATTTTAGTGTAAATTTGCATTTAGATTTTAAATATTTGCATTTTTGCATAGAAAATTTCAACAAAAAACTAGCAATTTTCATGAATTTTCATTAGATTTACATTGGCATTTTGCATATTAGGGCTTGGAATTCATTTTTAGATCTGATTATATTCCATTTTCATCATAAATCAAAATTCAAATCATTCATATAGCATTTTGTGTCAACATCTTAAACCTAGGGCTTCAAAAACAACAATTTTCACTAGATTTGGCCTTATCGACTTCCTAAACTTGCACTATAGGCATTTTGTAAAGAATATTTTTGCATAAATTGACTGGTATCATGGGTATTATCTACTTCCCCTCCTCAAATTCTTTACAACACCCCTTTATCGGGCCCTTGTATTAAAAATTTGGTGAAAAACTACACATTTTTGCTATTTTGCCCTAGGGTTTGGCCTAGTTTGCTCCAAGTGTGTTGTGACAAATTTTATGGATTGAGGTGACTAATATCATTGCTTTTATTTTCTTAACCTCCTAAAATTCATTACAACACCTCTTTGGCTAGGTCTTGGAAGTGAAAAACCGTGAAAAATTACCTATTTTAGCTACATTTTCACTAGGGTTTGACCTTAAGTGGCTCTAAAAGCATGTTGTGACAAATATTTTGGCACCAAGTGGTTGTTATTACTGATATACATTTCTTCCCATCATTATTTTCCTCACAACACCCTTTGTCATGCCTTTTTGTATCAAGATTTGGTGAAAAAATTGCATATTTTGACATATTTTCATTGTAGACTTGCATCAAGAGTGTGTTGTGAAGGATCCTATTGCTGTTTTGGACTGACATCAGACATATAATTTTCTTCCCTTGATCAAAATACTTACAACACCTTTTGTTTCAATCATTTGCATTGAAAAATCAAGCATTTAAGGCTATTTTTACATATAGTTTGGCACTTGTCTTTTGCACCACTTTTGAAAAGCTTTTAAATTCTGATTTTACATTGAAAATAATGCAATGGCACCTTCATGTCATTTTTCTATGGTATGTCTGCATGCATTTATCAAGGATCTTGATTTTAACAAATTCCTAATCCTCATGAGTGAACATCCTATGATATTAGAAGATTTAACCAAATTCATCTCTAGGAATACTCATGAGAAAGATGAGAGTGAAATGCCTTTTTCCGCCATAGAGTATGATGATGATGATATGCCTTACTCTCATCCCATTGCTCTCCCTGGCCAAGATGTAGCATTAGTGGATGAGAAAAGGTCTCTCACATTAAATACTTTAGGGATGGATGTTGGATGTAATCAAGAAGGAAATAGTGTTAATTTGATACTTATTAATAGACTTGGTAGCACTATTCCTAAGATGGTTGTGTGGGGGGCACCTAATACACCTTCTTGCTTAAAGTCAGTGATTACGGTTCAAGGTGTTTAAAATGTGTTACAACAACCACACCACAATGTGATTGCTCACACATACAACACCCGTAATAATGAGCAAAGTAACCAAGCATTGCATGTGCCTGTCTCTCTTCCATGTTCTCAACCTTTGCTCCCTCAACCACCTCATCTTACTCATAAAAATGGTCAAGAGTATGATCTTGTCAAACAGTTTTGTGCTACTCTGGCTAAGATCTCTCTTTGGGATTTGATACAAACATCGCCTACATAGCATGGAATGCTCCAAGAAGCTTTGCAAAAGGTGATTGTCCCACCTATTGCTAAGCCTAATGATGTAGCAGCTGTATTGGATAGTATGCATGCGACAAAAATAGATATTCTCTTTCAACCACAGGAATTACCGTCAATTGAAGTTCAAAACCAATATGATCCTCTTATAATCTTTGTCACAATAAATAGAACTTGGTAAAATGAGTTATGATTGATAATGGATTGGCTCTTAATGTTTGTGGCATTGGATTATTACATAAGATTAAAGTTGATACATCTGCCATCAAGATGGAACCATTAAGTATCCATGGTTTTGATAATGTTGGACGAAAATCTATAGGTACTATAACTTTACCTATACAAGTGGGACTTGTGATTGTGCCTACCTTGATTCATGTCATGCCTAGTGCTTTATCTTACAACATGATTCTTGGTAGACCTTGGATTCATGCATTAGGGGTAGTCCCTTCCACTCTACATTGTTCAATCAAATTTATATTCAAAGGTAAACTTCATACTATTCATGTTGATCCTGAACCAAATTATTTACACATTGAAATGCAAAAACTAGTTTACAATCATATGAGCTTAAACAATTTGTGAGGCGATCTATCAATGACTAATGTTGTGCAAGACTCTCAACCATTGAATACACTTGTTGGTGATGATTTGGGTTCATTAGATTTTAACTCTTGCAGTACAGGGTAATACAAATTTAATAAACCTAACACATCAAAAGTCACATCGATCTCGTCTAAACCATCTTTCGAAACATCTCAGAAAAACAAAGTATCCTTGGTTGGAAATGAAGACAATACCCTCACTTATACTACAAATTATGATACCTATGAGGCTTTACCTTCTTCTAAAGAAATGGACTCTCTATATGGTCGTGGATTTCAAATCTTGTACAAAAATAATGATTATAATGGCAATGGTTGCGGTGTAAATAAACAAGGAATTAGAGTACCTTTACAAGTTGCTGGAATTAACTACACAACCGGTATAGGATACCACTCCTTGAAACCCACCAAAGCCTCTTGTTGTCCTAAACTTAATGTTAATACAATATTAAAACAACATGAGAGATATCCTAAGTGTGTATGTTCTTAACGATGGTAATAACAGGTGAGTATCTCTAACCCTTTATCTCTCTCGTGATGTGCTTCCTCCGTGATGTGTTATGTGTTGTTTAGGCCTCCTGGGATGACCCTTAAGACTCTTGTAAGGTCTGGGATAGTAGGAGACCGCCTCTATTGTGACCTATTTGTATCATCATTCTTCAATATTATCTCTCTCTGATTTGATTGTTATGTGTTGTGTCTTACAGACATAGCGTTGCGGTTGGTGACACTGGGGGCACCCTCCTACATGATTGGTGTGGAGGCACCCAATCTACAGGAGCCTTCATGAGGTATTAGCTGTCTTAAAGTTGTTTTATGTTTTCAATGAAGTCCTAGACGGACATTAAATGTAATAAGGTCTGGATTGAACGTGCTTGCTATTTTTAGGATAGTTTGTTAGACAACTGTTAAGTGGTTGGGCGGTTACATCTCCCAGCTGCTGGGAGTCATTTTCTGTACTACCCCATGAGGGGATAAATATGTGAGATCTAATCGATCTCATAACATAAAGAAGAGGAACAAGAAGAACAGAGTTAGGTCAGAAAGATTGTAAATCAATTCTGTGAAGAAATAAAAGAAGTTTGTGTTCTGGTGTAATCGCAGGGGAAATCATTCGGGGTCATTCCACTGGTGGATTTCTTTGAAATCAGTGGAATGACCTCCGTATCATTGAGTTCTATTTCTGTTCTGTATGTTTTTTTGCATTTTCCATGTGTTGTTCGGTTAAAATGGTTGCAGAGGAGGAATTGTGCATTTTATGCGTATATGTCAAATGTATGTGGTGAATATTTTATGAGTATCCCGCAGTCGCATATTAGGGCATCGATTTCTGGTATTCGCTGGTTGCTCTTCATCATATTGGTATCAGAGCTGGTGAAAGATTTGGGTGTTGTATTTGTTCCTGTCACTGAGAAGGCAAGTGAAGAACTGAAGGAAAGAATGTGTTAGTGACCAATATTTATTTGCTAAGTTGTTTGGTTGTAGGTGCTTGGTCCATCTAGCTACAGAAGGATGTTTTCTAAGGTTGTGTATGTGGGCAGACAAGATGAGGTCTATCATGACCATTCTCCAATGGAGATTAGGCTAGGTAAGGGTGCAGAGAGAAACCACTGAGGAGAGAGTGGTAGGTGCATCACCAGGATCTGCTGTTGGGTGAGATGAATGGTTTGGTGAATTAGTGTTGTGAAGCAGTGAGAGAGATGGATACCTAACTGAAGAAGCACTTGATGTTGCAGCCTAAAGAGTACTCCACTGATGGGAGTAGAAGGAGCCTAAAGAAGCTCTAAATTTAATAGTTGTTTGATTTTGTTGGTTGGTTGGTCACTAGCTATGGATGTGAAGATTGGAAGCCTGAAGCTGAGAAGATTGAAGACAAAATGAAGTTGTTTGCAGCAGACCACATAACTCTTGGGACAAGAGTTTTTTCAACTTGGGGAGTATGGTGTGGAAGCACCCAATCTACAGGAGCCTTCATGAGGCATTAGTTGTCTTAAAGTTGTTTTATGTTTTCAATGAAGTCCTAGACGGACATTAAATGTAATAAGATCTGGATTGACCGTGCTTGCTATTTTTAGGATAGTTTGTTAGACAGCTATTAAGTGGTTGGGTGCTTACATCTCCCAGCCGCTGGGAGTCATTTTCTGTACTACCCCGTGAGGGGATAAATATGTGAGATCTGATCGATCTTAGAACACAGAGAAGAAGAACAAGAAGAACAGAGTTAGGTCAGAAAGATTGTAAATCAATTCTGTGAAGAAATAAAAGAAGTTTGTGTTCTAGTGTAATCGCAGGGGAAATCATTCAGGGTCATTCCACTGGTGGATTTCTTTGAAATTAGTGGAATGACCTCCATATCATTGAGTTCTATTTCTGTTTTGTATGTTTTTTTTGCATTTTCCATGTGTTATTCGGTTAAAATGGTTGCAGAGGAGGAATCGTGCATTTTATGCGTATATGTCAAATGTATGTGATGAATATTTTATGAGTATCCCGCAGTCACATATTAGGGCATCAATTTCTGGTATCCGCTGGTTGCTCTTCATCAATGATTGTCCCTATGACACTTGCTTCTCCTCTCTTATTTATTGTTTCCCTTCCTCTAGTGTTTCCACCTAGCGGGTAGATGACGACAAACATTTATATTGATACGAACCTAGTGTCCCTTTCGAGAGCAATCAAAAAATGGACTTAGTTCCTAATATGATGATGGGGTTGTATATCTTATCCAACGCTTGGCTAGTGGAAGCACTCATGCTTTCCGCATAGTGAATTTTATGATGTTTCTATCACATTTACAAACCTTAACAATACTACTGCTCCGTGCACCTTTGTTTGTCTTTGAATCTAGCCTTAGCAGTACTCAATTCAGAGAGCTTCGTGATATAGCCCTACAGTTATCCTCGAACTCCGAATTCATAGTATAACCTTGGCTCTTTGTGTGGTTAATCATATGCATTGATGTTGTTGTTTATCATGATTTTGTAGACACTAACATGTTTCTTGCAGGGATGTGTTTGTGGGAACATTTGGCGATCGTAAAGTACATGTCACCTTCGGGGGGCATGGGCTTTGTGAAAGTCTATGTTCCCTTGTGTGATTTTTATTCCTACCTTAACGTGCTTGATATAAATAATCGATATCAACCACCTTAAGGTGGGGGCATATATAAGGTAAGATGTCTGTTATAGATGTTAGCAATGTGTTTGACCTCGGGTGCAAAGATCTGCGCGATGAGTGCATCATGCATCCTAAGTTTGTTTGCAATCAATCAATCATGTAAGCCCTCTGCGGAGGTAGGATATTGAGCATATCCTTTTTCTTCATCCCTCTACAGAGGCGGGGATGGTGTATTTCTCAGAGCAGATTGCATCATCCTGTCATTTTCAAAAGTCCTCTTTGGAGGCAGGGAGCGGTTCTGTGACTAACTCAACCTTTAAGCGTGTCTTCGATGATTGTTGTGGCTAAGCACAATCATCGGTGTGTGCCTATAATGTGCTCGAGATGGTGTTGGACCTATAAATAGGTACACTCCATCGCTTGTCTGTCGTGTCTTCAAGTGTGTGTGTTTTGGCGTGCTTGTTTGTGTGGCATGTTTGTTGCCCCATTTGTAGAATAAAGATCAACACCTTCGGGTAGTGCTTCCTGCATTTTGGGAGGTTTTGCATGTCTTGCGTGTGTGTTGCCCCATATATACAAAGACTGTGCCTTAGGGTAGTGCATCCTGTATTATGGGAGGTTTGTTTACTTTCCAGTACTTGCATCTGCATTTCATATATATGAGAAAAAGAAAAGAAAAGAATCATGCATGTCTTCCATGCATTAATGTGTCTTCAATGCATTGATTGTCCTATTTGTGTTCTATGTGACTGTAACTATCTTCTCTGTGTTTTGCGTGCTTGTTACTATTTTCTATGTGATCGGCGTGTCTTCTCCGTGCTTGGTGTGTCTGTTGTGTTTGTGACCTTACTTTAATGCATGTATTGGCCTCGCGTTTATACATACATTAAAGTGGGGGCTAAATGTAACATCATAAAATGTCCCCTTGGGGGCTCCCTCTTAAGGTTTAGCTCCCAGGTCTTTTGCATGCATCTAGGACATCTTAGTTCATAATTTGGTATCTTGATGGAATGAGCCCTAGGTAACATGACAAATGGGACCTAGGATGACCCCTTGAGCTGTACCCTACCTAAAATAGGGGGGAGGACTTGGGCGCTCACGCCCTAGTCCTGCCCTATTTTAGGGCAGCCCCAATTTTCAGGTGTCAGTTTATGACCGTTATTTGGGTCCTTTGCTGACACGGTAAGTTTGAATTATGAAAATCTTGGCGGGAGTGTTTGTAGTTGCATATATAAGCATGTTTAAGCATTCATTTGTAAACTAGATGGCAATTATGATGTTCAAGTGTTCTCAAGGTGATTCAAGCCTTTCATTGTGTTGCAAGAGTAGACTTGTGTGGTTTGTGTGTTTGTAGTTGTAGATTTGAGCATCCATTTCATCATGGAATGAAGAGCATCTTCCTCCCATGATATCTTCACTACAAGGTGACATTATATTGTGTTTTTATTATCAATTCCTTTGGTTTTTGCCTCTGCCTCACAAGAGCATGCACTCTCTATCTAACAACGATGCTCAGAGACTTAAGTGTCCTCTGGGGCTTGACTGAGGCAAGCCTCTAAACACCACAACCCCCTCCCAAAGTCTTGTGATTGCAGGTTATAGGTGTCGCATTTGGGAAAAGTGAAGTTGCAGGAAGGATTGATATACATCAAGAATTCAAGATCTGAAGAGAAGCAACACACTGGAGCATTTCCAGGACTTGGGTGCTCGCACTAGTGTCCTCCGCAGACAAATTTTTAGAAACAGAAGTCACAGGGCTGATCAGTGTCGGAAGGAGGTTTGGATCCCGTACAGAAACTGGTACCTTGGACTAGGGTACTTGCACCAGTGTCCCCGATTGTTCTACCTCAGAACCCCAAAAATAGGTACTCTGTGATTTGCTATTTTACTCCCGTCTGCAAGATCTTTTTTCATTATTCATCTATTTATTGTCGTATTTGCATAATTAGGGTTTTAATGGTCAATTGAGCATAAGAGAAGAGAAATTGGTAATTAAATTCCCTAATCCAAGTTTCCCTACATCTCACAGCAATCTAGGGTATGATAGTGAATTGCCACTTGACCCTAGATCCTTGAATGTAAAGTGGAAAGGCAGATTCAAACATCAAAACACTAAAACATTAACAAATCCAATTTTCCACTAAACACAAGTCTTCTAAACACCATTATCAGATAAAGAGTGTGTATCCCTACGGGATAGAGACAAAAACAAATTGTTGAATGATTTAAACATAAATAGATATCACCTCAGAGGTGTAGTCCTCATGTAGATGAAAATCCTTCAACACATGAGAAGATGAAGCTAAATCTGCAATCACAAACACAACAACAATATTTTGCTCTGCAACAATGAATATCTTGAATGTTCTAAAATCATAAGTTCACCAAAAGTTCATAATCATCTTCTAGTTTACAAATGAAACCCTAAACATGCTTATATATGCATTCCTGCTTTAAATTTCATAATTTAAACTTATGATGTTAGGAACGGAACCTTCTAATGGTCACATAACCGACATTCAAATTTAGGACCTGCCTGAAATAGGGTAGGACAAGGGCGCGAGTGCCTGTGTCCTCAGGTCCTATTTTAGGGTAGGATCAGATGCCACAATGTCCCTCAAACCCCATTTGACATGGGTTTTAGGCCATTTTCTTCCAGGAGTCAAAATGAACATGCAAGATGCAAAATAAGAGACCGAGGCCATTATCTTCCTAGGAGGACATTTTACGACATAACACATATATGCAATAAAAATCCTAAGGGGAGGGGGAACTCATCGCTACACCCTTGATACTACACCAGAGGAAGACATGCCAAACAAAACCTGAGTGTGGGGGGATTCATCGCTACACCCTTGATACCACGCATCGGGGAAAACACAACAAACAAATAAGGAAGACACGCAAAATACACGAGCATCATATAGCATGCCATAGACATACTATATGTCTTAAACACAACAAACAAGGGTGATGGAAGAAACTTATTGCTAAGTCTCACCATCTAAAACATGTTGCAAACACACCTGACGGTTGGGCTTATGCCACAACAACTACCAAAGACATGCTTAAGGGAGGATAGCTCAAGGTCCAACCCCACCTCCCAATGAAGACTTTGTATAAAAGGATGTGCACTAGCTCAAGAGATACACCATCCTACCTTCTGCAGAAGGTCTTTGTATAAAAGGATACGCACTAGCTCAAGAGATGTGTTATCTCGCCTCATGGAGAGGGTTTTTGAATACAATTGATATAAGGATATGCACTAGCACAAGTGATACAACATCTTGCCTCGCGAAGAGGACTTACAAACATGCTTCGTTAGTGTCAAAATCATCAGACAAATATCATTATATATGCCCCCACCTTAAGGTGGTTGATGTTGCTTACCGATATCAAGCGCATTAAGGTAGAGTGAAAACACTCAAGGGAACAAGAGCTCTCACAAAGACCATGCCCCCGAGGTGACATGTGCTCACGATCGCTGAATGTTCCCACAAACACATTGATATAATATGCTAAGATAAGAAAGGTTAGAAATCTTTCTCTAAGATAATAACCAAAGCAATTAATTAAAGTTATGCATGCAAACAATCACATAAAGGACCAAGGCTATACTCATGGGTTCAGAGCTAAGTATAGTCATTGGGCTATACTGTAGGAACCACATAACGGAGTGTAGCAATGAGGTGAGATACCAATCAAAGTGTGCAAGAGCAGATTGAGTGGATTGTAAAATGTTAGTCATAAGAAATGCCATAAGATGATACATCATATGGAGTGATTCTACTAGTCAAGCATCAGATATATATATCAACCCCATCTTCATATATGGACTAGGTCCATTTTTTGCTTACTTGATGAAGGGACACAATCTGTATCAGTATTTGTTTGTTTTCGTCATCCGCCAACTAGGTAAAACCACTAAAGAAGGTAAACAACAAAAATGAGAGAGGAGAACCAAGTGCCTTAGGAACACCACGTAGGAGGATGCCCCCAAAACACCCTCCATAATGATATGCCCCCAAGGCCCAACACACAACAATAAAAATAGAGGAGAGACAAGATATAAGAATGATTAAAACAAACAGAAGAATGATCACAACAGTGGTGGTCACTTGGTATCCTTGACCTTACAAGAGTATCAAGGGTCATCCAAGTAGACCTAAACAACACATAGCACAACACGGAAGAACATAATATAATGCTAACAACATACATATCAAGGAGGAGGCCACCATTGAGAGCAACTAGAATAGGTGCTACAACGAGTGTGGCTAAAAGAGGGAAAAAGACGTACCTGATTCAATGGGATATTCCTTGGTGGACAATCCTTGTCTACCAGCTCAGGATATCTTGCATGTAGTTTTGGTCTTGTTGATATTGTATTGACATAAGTTTAGGACGACGATAGGCTTTGGTGGGCTTCAAAGAATGGTATCCAATACCAGTCGTGTAATTAATTCCAACAACATGTACAAGTACTCTGATTCCTTGTTGACTTACACCACAACCATTGCATACGTAGTCATAATTTTTGTACAAAATTTGAAATCTAAGACCATAGAGAGAGTCCATCTCTTTAGAAGATGGTCAGGCCTCATAGGTCTCATAATTTGTAGTATAAGTAAGAGTATTGTCTTTGTTTTCTACCAAAGAGAAATTGGGTTTCTTAGGTGTTTCCAAAGATTGCTTGGATGAGATCGATGCAACTTTTGATGTGTCAAGATTAGAGTTATTAAGTTTATATTCCCCCATAAAGGAAGGAGTAAAATATAATGAACCCCAATCGTCACCAAAAAGTCCATTCGAAGGTTTAGAGTCTTGCACAACATTATCTGTGGCAAGAGGTGTTGATGAGTCAACTCATAAGTTGTTTAGACTCTTATGATTGTTAACTTGTTTTTGCATTTCAATATGTAAACAATTATTCAATTCAAGATCAGCTTCAACAGTGTGGATCTTGTTTTCATAAATAAACTTTATTGATCAATGAAGGGTAGACGGAATTGCCCCCATGGCATGGATCTATGATCTGCCAAGAATCATATTATATGAAAGTGAACCAGGCATGACATGAAAATAGATAGATAAAGTCACAGGTTCAACCTTGACGGGTAAGGTTGTAGTACCCAGGGATTGTCAATCAACATTATCAAAGCCCCGAATGTTAAGCCTATTTGGTTTGATTAAATATGTATCAATCTTGACTTTGCGTAGTAAGTCAATGCCACAAACATCAAGAGCTGACCCATTGTCAACCATAACTCACTTTATCAACTTTTTATCTATTGTGACAAATATTATAAGTGGATCATATTCATCTTTAATTGACGGTATTTCATGTTGTTGAAACAAAATATCCATTTTTGTAGCATGCATACAGTCTAACAGAGCTGCTACATCATTCGGCTTAACAACAAGTGGTACAATCACATTTTGTAAAGCTTCTTGGAGCATTTTGTGGTATGTAGGCAATGTTTGTATTAAATATTAAAGAGAGATCTTAGTCAGAGTAGCATGAAGTTGTTCAACAAGATCATATTCTTGACCACCTTTATAAGTAAGACGAGATGGTGGAGGGAGCATAGGTTGAGACGATGGAAGAGAGATAGGCACATGTGGTTCTTTCTTGCTTTGCTTGTTATTACGGGTGTTGTATGTGTGAGCAATCATGCGATACTACGGCACATTTTGGACACCTTGATTTCTTTTAGTGATTTGTCTTGCATAATTTAGAATGTAATCTGAGGGTCAAGGTCATTTTTTTTCACCTTGAACCATCATCGCTGATTTTAGGCAATAAGGAGCATTAGGTGTCCCTTGCACAATCATCTTATTATTACATTTTTCTAATAACCCCTTAGTGTGTGGAAGAAACCTATTAAATGTAATTGAATTAACATTTCTTTTACTTTCTTCATCCACCAATGCTTCATCTTTAAAGAGAGGGCATTGGAACAAAGAGAAAGGGAATTGTTGATGGTTTGATCTTTAGTGATGTTCAATGGAATAGAATTTTCAACCAAAGGAGAGCCACCCAAGGTCTTCGCATCCTTAGAGATATCCAAGGTAGTTGAACATTCAATCAAAGGAGGAAGATCAAGGTTTTCTACTTCCGGGAGATCCATCGGATTAGCCTTAGAAATCTCATGTAGCATGTGACTATTAGATGAACACCTATTAACTACCCATGGGGGATCCTTTTTGAGAGGAGACTTTTCATTCGCTAATACTTTCTCTTTCAAAGGGATGGCATTGGAATGAAGGGAGGGCAGGGGGACGCTAAGGAATGTATCAATAATTTAATCTTCTTGTGCTAAGATGTCCTCACAATTGGGAATAACTTTGGTAGAGGAATCATAGGGTGAAATAGGCAAAGCTAAGTCACTGTCTCATGTATTAGAGACTATGTCTAAGACATTATCATGAATTATGGTGCTAATAGGAGAAGAACTTTCACAATCATCTTTCTCATGAGTATTCGTGGAGATATACTTGGTTAGATCCTCTAATACCAAAGTGTATGTATTCATGAGAGCTATGAAATTGTCAAAATCAAATACATAATCAAGGATTTCAAATGAAGAGCATTTAAAGATATCCTTGTGGTACATAGATTGTAAATGAGTGAGAATATGAGGACTCGTGATAGGGATGTGTAAAAATTCTCAAAGTTTTTGATATATGCATGTAAATATACCAAAGAGAAATGAGATGAAGATGCCATAATAGAATGTCTTGGAGTGACAATGCACAATGAGATCTTTTCATTTATCAAATGCTATTAATTAAGAGTCCTTTGTACACCACGACACTAGTTTTAGAAAATTGAGTTTTTGAAGCTCATTACCAAGAACAAAAACACACTAGATTCCTTACAAATGGATTGTTTAAGATGTAAAAGTGCTGTACAAAAGGTATTATAGATCACTTTTAAGATTTCTTGCAAATAAATGTTAGAGAGAGGTTAAATTGCTTATGTTGAAATACACAGTGTGTATTTAAAAATATGCCAATTTTCACACAATTCGATGAAATGATGCAAAATTTTAAAATGAAAAATGGATATATTCTTGAAAATTAATGCAAGATCTTAAATGAAAGATATTTATAAAAAATGCAATGAAACAAAGCAACACTATGCTTGTTTATGAATCTAAAATGCTCAATTTTTTTACTTTTTTCAATGCAAAAGGGCTAAAAATGTAAATGTAAATGCACTAATACACAATGATGAAAAATTACAGTCCAAATTCATATTTTAAAGAGTGTTTAAAGGAGTAGTAAAATCTGAAACAAGATTTTAACTACAAACCCTAGCTTTTGAAATTACTAGGTTATATGAAAAAATGCAAATTTCAAGTAAAATCCTAGCAAATTAGATATGCAAATGCAAGATAAATAATCATGAAAAGAAGAAATGTTGTAATTTATCTAAGATCTGATATAAATATCAGAAAATTAAATGTTTTCAATGATATGCAAGGAAAAAAGTGCAAACTATGCCTTAATGCAAGCCAAAAATGCTTTTTTTTTTCAAAATTTTCAAATCTATGCAAGGCTTTTTGAATGTATGATGATGAATATGATATAGATGAATGTAAAACTGATTACAACACTCAGAAAGATGCAATGTCTAGAAAAACATAGGTTCACCAAAATGTTATGTAGGAAAAGTGGGAATGATGAGGTTGTTTAGATGTTGTTAAGATAAATTTAATCAAATCCTCCTTTCATACATATCATTCAAGGACATAAACCAAGTTTGGTCACTTCTCTTGCAAGAGGACTTAGCTACAGGTCTGATGTCACTATGAGATGATAGGAAAGTTGGAATGTATTGATAAATTTGTTAACCCTTAACCCGATTAAGCCTTAAACCCTAATTATGTGATTCTGGACACAAATAGACAGAATACGACAAATGATCACATAGGAAGGCACTAAATGTAGATTAGAAACATACTGGGGTTTGGATTCTAAAAAGAAAAAACTTTGGGGATACTGGGATGGGCACCCTAGTCCAACAGACAACTTTTTCTGTGGATCTAGAACTATCAGATGATAAAGATTGCAACCTACTCAGGAGTTTTTGGAAAAGCCAAACTGGAGGACATAGGGGCGAACACCCTTGTCGAGAAAGGAATATTCTTCACTATTTTCTTCAAATCCTAAATCTTTATCCTTTGCTCTGATCTCCTGTAACTCCTCTCCATAAGATCTTGCACCTGTAACCTGCAATCACAAAAGAGGGGTTGGGGGTTGTGGTGTTTAGGAGCTTGCCTCGGTTAAGCCCCAGAATGGCATTCAAGCCTTCCAAAACCATTGCTAGATAGAGTGTGTGTCCTTGGTGGATAGAGGCAAAATCAGATGATAAGATAGATTGATTGAAACACAAAGTGTATGTCACCTTAGAGGTGAAAACTCTCACGAAGATGAAATGCCTTCAAATCATGACGAGATGGATTGATGAAGCCAAATCTATAACAAAACACATACAAACACAACACAATATTGCTCTACAACACAATGAATGCCTTGAAATCCCTTAGCTCAATATCACCAGTTCGCATTATCCATCTCTAGTTAAATGAAGTCTAAAACATGCTTATATATACATTCCCGCTAACATTCGTAAATTAAATTGACAAGGATGACAAAGAGAAACCTTTTAATGGTCACAATGCTGACAATTTAAATTTGGATCTTGGCAAAATAGGTCTAGACTAGGGTGCGGGTACCCAAGTCCAGAGGTCAATTTTTGGTCTTGAATAAGCATTTAGATAGGCGCCTAAGCCCCGTTTGTCATGGGATTAGGGGAATTTGCTCCAAGATGGATTTTACACATGCATGATTAAGCTAAGGGGACCTAGGAGCTAAACTTAGGAGGTTAAAGTCCTAGGGGGACATTTTATGACATAACATTTAGCCCCCACTTTAATGTATGTATGATCTTATGACCCATACATGCATTAAAGTATGGTCAAAAACACATCAAACATGCCAAGTACATTAAGCTAAGTCTTACACAAAGATTGGGGAACTATTTCTAGCCCCCAATCTTAAGTAAGCACTAGAAGACACATTGAAGATATGCAAGACACACTAAAGATAGTAAGAAGCACGCAAAACATGATGAATACATTGATATAGAATTTATATAACATTTTCATATATGCACTAAAAATCCTAACTAAGGGGTGGGAGGAACTCATCGCTACACCCTTGAAACCACCAAAAACATGCAATACAAAACCCAGAGTGTAGGGGGAACTCATTGCTACACCCTTGATACTGCAGAGGGGGAAGACACTCCAAACAAAACTCGAGTGTGGGGGGAACTCATCGCTAAACCCTTGATACAACACACAGGGGAAAATACAACAAACACATAAGGAATACACATGGAATACACTAGTGTCATATAGCATGCCATAGACATACTATACATCTTAAACACAACAAACACGAGTGATGGAAAGAGCTTATTGCTAAGTCCCACCATCTAAAACACATTGTAGACACACCTGACGGTTGGGCTTATGCCACAACAACCACCAAAGACACGCTTAAGGGAGGATAGCTCAAGATCCAACCTTGCCTCCCGATGAGAACAGTGTATAAAAGGATGTGCACTAGCTCAAGAGATACACCATCTTGCCTTTCGCATAAGGGCTTTGTATAAAAGTATATGCACTAGCTCAAGAGATACATTATCTCAACTCGTGGAGAGGGCTTTTTTATTACAATTGATATAACGATGTTTACGATCTCAAGATGTAAAACATCCAACCTCGCGGAGAGGGCTTACAAACACGCTTTGTTAGTGTCAACATCATCAGACAGATATCATTATATATGCCCCCGCCTTAAGGTGGTTGATGTTGCTTACCAATATCATGCACATTAAGGTAGAGTGAAAACACGCAAGGGAACAAGAGCTCTCGCAAAGCTCATGCCCTCGAGGTGACATGTGCTCACGATCACTGAATGTTCCCATAAACACATTGATATAATATGCTAAGATAAGAAAGGATAGAAATCTTTCTCTAAGATAATAACCAAAGCAATTCATTAAAGTTATGCATGAAAACAATCATATTAGGGACCAAGGCTATACTCACAGATTCAGAGCCGAGTATAGCTGTTGGGCTATATTGTAGGTACCTCAGAACCAAGTGTAGCAACGAGGTGAGATACCAATCAAAGTTTGCAAGAGCAGATTGAGTGGATTGTGAAATGTTAGTCACAAGAAATTTCATAAGATGATACATCACACAGAGTGATTCTACTGGTCAAGTGTCGGATATATATAGATCAACCCCTTCTTCATATATCGACTACGTCCATTTTTTGCTTACTTGATGAAGGGGCACATGATCTGTATCAATATTTTTTTTGTTTTCATCATCTGCCAACTAGGTAAAACTGCTAAAGAAGGTAAACAATAAAAATGAGAGAGGAGAACCAAGAGCCTTAAGGAACACCATGTAGGAGGATGCCCCCAAAACACCCTTTGCAACGCTATGCCCCCAAAGGCACAACACACAACAATAAAAATAGAGGAGAGGCAAGATAAAAGAATGATGAAACTAATAGAAGAATGACCACAATAGAGGCGGTCTCCTAGTATCCTTGACCTTACAAGAGTATCAAGGGTCATCCAAGGAGACCTAAACAACACATAGCACAACATGGGGGAACACAATACAATGCTAACGACATACATATCTAGGAGGCCACCCTTGAGAGCAACTAAACTAGGTGCTACAACGAGTGTGGCTAAAAGAGGGAGAAATACTTACTTGATTCAATGGGATATTTCTTGGCAGACAATCCTTGTCTATCAACTCAGGATATCTCACATGTAGTTTTGGTTTTGTTGATATTGTATTGACATTAAGTTTAGGATGATGGTAGGCTTTGGTGGGCTTCGAAGAATGGTATCTAATACCGATGTCTAATTAATTCTAGCAACTTTTAAAGGTACTATGATTCCTTTTTGATTTACACCACAACCATTGGATCCGTAGTAGTAATTTTTATACAAAATTTGAAATCCATGACCATAGAGAGAGTCCATCTCTTTAGAAGATGGTGAGGCATCGTAGGTCTCATAATTTGTAGTATAAGTAAGGGCATTGTCTTTATTTTCTACCAAAGAGATTTTGGGTTTCTTAGGTGTTTCCAAAGATTGTTTGGATGAGATCGAGGTGACTTTTGATGTGTCAATATTAGAGTTATTAAGTTTATATTCCCCCATAAAGGAAGGAGTAAAATCTAATGAACCCCAATCGTCAACAAAAAGTGCATTCGAGGGTTTAGAGTCTTGCACAACATTATATGTGGCAAGAGGTTTTGATGAGTCAACTCATAAGTTGTTTAGACTCTTATGATTGTTAACTTGTTTTTGTGTTTCAATATGTAAACAATTATTTGGTTCAGGATTGGCTTCAACAATGTGGAATGTGTTTTCATAAATAAACTTTATTGATCGATGTAGGGTAGACAGAACTACCCCCATGGCATGGATCCATGATCTACCAAGAATCATATTGTATGAAAGTGAACCAAGAAAGACATGAAAAAGGGTAGATAAAGTCATAAGTCCAACCTTTACGGGTAAGGTTATAGTACCTAGGGATTGTCTATCAACATTATCAAAGCCCTGAATGTTAAGCCTATTCAGCTTGATTAAAGATGTGTCAATCTTGATTTCGCATAGTAAGTCAATGCCACAAACATTAAGAGCTGACCCATTGTCAATCATAACTTGCTTTATCAACTTTTTATCTATTGTGACAAATATTATAAGTGGATCATATTCATCTTTAATTCACGGTATTTCATGTTGTTGAAACAAAATATCCATTTTTGTCGCATGCATACAGTCTAACAGAGTTGCTACATCATTCGGCTTAACAGCAGGTGGTACAATCACCTTTTGTAAATCTTCTTGGAGCATTATGTGGTATGTGGGAGATGTTTGTATTAAATCCCAAAGAGAGATCTTAGATGGAGTAGAATGAATTTGTTCAACAAGATCATATTCTTGACCACCTTTATGAGTAAGACGGGGTGGTGGAGGGAGCATAGGTTGAGATGATGGAAGAAAGACAGGCACATGTGGTGCTTTCTTGCTTTGCTTGTTATTACAAGTGTTGTATGTGTGAGAAATCGTGTGATGTTGCGGCACATTTTGGACACCTTGATTTCTTTTAGTGATTTGTCTTGCATAATTTAGAATGTAATCCGGGGTTGAGGTGGTTTTTGTTCACCCTGAACCATCATCACCAATTTTAGGCAAGAAGATGCATTAGGTGCCCCTCACACAATCATCTTATTACTACATTTTTCTTATAACCCCTTAGTGGGTGGAAGAAACCTATTAAAGGTAATTGAATTAACATTGCTTTTACTTTCTTCATCCACCAATGCTTCGTCTTTTAAAGAGAGGGCATTGGAACAAAGAGAGGGAATTGTTGATGGTTTGATCTTTAGTGATGTTCAATGGAATATAATTTTCAACCAAAGGAGAGCCACCTAAGGTCTTTGCATCCTTAGAGATATCCAAGGTAGTTGAACATTCAATCAAAGGAGGAAGATCAAGGTTTTTTACTTCCGGGAGATCCATCAGATTAGCCTTAGAAATCTCATGTAGCATGTGATTATTTAATGAACACCTTTTAACTACCCATGGGGGATGCTTTTTGAGAGGAGACTCTTCATTCGCTAATACTTTCTCTTTCAAAGGGATGGCATTGGAATGAAGGGAAGGTAGGGTGATGCTAAGGAATGTATCAATAATTTCATCTTCTTTTGCTAAGATGTCCTCACAAGTCAGAATAAATTTGGTAGAGGAATAATAGGGTGAAATAGGCAAAGCTAAGTCACCGTCTCATGTATTAGTGACTATGTCTAAGGCATTATCATGAATTATGGTGCTAATAGGAAAAGATGAACTTTCACAATCATCTTTCTGATGAGTATTCGTGGAGATGTACTTGATTAGATCCTCTATTACCAAAGTTGGAAATCTTAAAAGTTCTTTGGTAAGTAATTTAACCTCTCTCTAAATTTTAAGATTTCTTGCAAATAAATGTTAGAGAGAGGTTAAATTGCTTACATTGAAATACATAGTGTGTATTTAAAAATATGCCAATTTTCACACAATTCTATGAAATGATGCAAAATTTTCAAATGAAAATTGGATATATGCTTGAAATGAAGGAAAGATATGAAATGAAAGATATTTATGACAAATGCAATGAAACAAAGCAACACTGTGCTTGTTTATGAATCTAAAATGCTCAAATTTTTCACTTTTTTCAATGCAAAAGGGCTAAAAATTTAAATGTAAATACAATAACACACAATGATGAAACACTATAGTCCAAAGTTAGATTTGAAAGAGTTTTTAAAGGAGCAGTAAAATCTGAAACAATATTTTAACTACAAACCCTAGCTTTTGAAATTACAAGGTTATATGAAAAAATGTAAATTTCAAGTAAAACCCTAGCAAATTAGATATGTAAATGCAAGATAAATAATCATGAAAAGATGAAATGTCATAATTTATATCAGATCATATATAAATATCAGAAAATTAAATGGTTTCAATTATATGCAAGGAAAAAAGTGCAAACTATGCCTTAATGCAAGCCAAAAATGCTTATTTTTTTCAAATTTTTCAAATTTATGTAAGGCTTTTTTAATGTATGATGATGAATATGATATAGATGAATGCAAAACTGATTACAACACTCAGAAAGATGCAATGTTCATAAAAACATAGGTTCACCAAAATGTTATGTAGGAAAAGTGGGAATGATGAGGTTGTTTAGATGTTGTTAAGATAGATTTAATCAAACCCTCCTTTCATACATATCATTCAAGGACATAAACTGAGTTTTGTCACTTCTCTTGCAAGAGGACTTAGCTACAGGTCTGATGTCACTATGAGATGATAGGAAAGTTGGAATGTATTTATAAATTTGTTAAACCTTAATTTGATTAAGCCTTAAACTAGAGCCAAACTGGAGGACACAGGAGCGGGCGCCCTTGTCTATATAGGAATATTCTTCGTTGTTTTCTTCAGATCCTAAATCTTTATCCTCTTCCTTGATCTCCTACAACTTCTTTCTATAAGATCCTGCACCTATAACCTGCAATCACAAGAGAGGGGTTGGGGGTTGTGGTGTTTAGGAGCTTGCCTCTATCAAGCCTCAGAATGGCATTCAAGCCTTCTAACACCATTGTTAGATAGAGTGTGTGTCCTTGGTGGATAGAGGCAAAATCAAATGATAAAATAGATTGATTGAAACACAAATTAGATGTCACCTTGGAGGTGAAAACCCTCACGGAGATGAAGTGCCTTCAAATCATGAGGAGATGGATTGATGAAGCCAAATCTGCAACAAAACACATACAAACACAACACAATACTGCTTTACAACACAATGAATGCCTTGAAATCTCTTAGCTTAATATCACCAGTTCGCATTATCCATCTCTAGTTAAAATGAAGTCTAAAACATGCTTATATATGCATTCTCACTAAAATTTGTAAATTAAGCTCGCACGGGTGGCGCAGTTGGCTAAGGGCTTTGGGTTCTTCCCATATAGGTCCTGAGGTTGATGCTCGCTGCCTGTAATATAAGGTTGTTCAGGGTGTGCGGGCCATCTCAACAGCCTCCAAAGGATTAGTCTCGCCTCCGCTCGCCTCAAAGTGGTTGTTGGGTAGAGTCACAACATCCCAAACGGGGCAGGGGATACCTCTGGGTTAAAAAAAAATTCGTAAATTAAATTGACAAGGCCGACAAAGAGAAACCTTTTAACAGTCACAATGCTGACAATTTAAATTTGGGTCCCGACAAAATAGGTCTGGAATAGGGCGCAGGTGCCCAAGTCCAGAGGCCCATTTTTGGTCTTGATTAAGCATTTAGATAGGCCCCTAAGCCTTATTTGTCATGGTTTTAGGGGCAATTTGCTCCGAGATAGATTTTACACATGCATGATTAAGCTAAGGGGACCTATGAGCTAAACTTAGGAGGTAAAATGAAAGAAAACAAGGTATGCGGAAACGCTTCCTGCGTTGATCTACTGAGGAAAGATTTATGCAAATTTTAACTTTTACAATTACAGATTAAGATGCACATTAATAGAAAGATAATAAAAACTTCCAAATGCAAAACTCACAACACAAGATATACGGGGGGAAAACCCTTTCATGTAAAAAACCCCACACTCCAAAGCCACCCAATATATTATTCAGGAATCAAGAAGATTACAATATACTTGCAGAGAAAGCTTTTGTAGGAGTATAACAAACCAGAGATCCAGGAGGTAACTCAACATCTATAAGACTCTTACACAACCTCCATCTCAAGATCCTAATATATAGGAGATACAATACAGTAAATCGTCAATGGTAATTATAAAACCATGAGCCAAAACAACCCAAAAGTGGCACTTAATTTATCTCCAATAAAAGATGCCTTGTGATGTGCCAAATCACACACCAACACGTGTAACTCTCCCCTTTATAGCTCTTTTAAGTGTCCAACACGTTTTTACATTTCCCAAAAAATAAGAGGTCCAACTGTTAGAGGTCATAACTTTTGATCCGGGTGTTCAATTAATGAACTATTTAATGCATCATAAATCTCGTGAAGAGATTTATCAAGCTATAACCAACTTTGTCGGTTATGACAAATTTTGGGGCGTTTAGGGACCTCTAAATGCCTTAAAATTGAGTTCAAAACTTTTTCGGTAGTTTCAAAAAATAGAAACTTTAATATCTCGTGATCCAGGTATGATCTTGAGTCGAAACTCACTCGAGATGTTTACTTAGTCATTCCACACCTTTTGGGAAAATTTTAGGTCCATCCGAGGTCAAATGTAGAGTTACTAAAAATAGTAAGTCTCGCCATTTTTAGCCCTTTTGTAAACTTTGAAAGTTCTAGACCATTCTTCAAGATAAAGGGTATTTGAAAAGACCAAAACTGGGAAGAATATTAACCTTTCATAGTTACAAGGTTGAGACACTTTTCCTAACATAAAAGTCCTAGGGGGACATTTTACGACATAACAAATACAATATCAAAACTTGACAATATAATCTCTTCTAACTACTCTCTATCATATACAGAATATAACATAAATAGATAGGATCCGAGACTCCTATTTGGATTGAAATCCATTCTCCCCACAAACATAGGAAGAAGAGTTCATTATTATTCTAATTAGATTAGAAGTAGGAAACTAACTACTACAAAGATAATCAGATATCATAGTCCTATGATTCTTCTTATTCACCATGAAGACAATCATAAATGAAAATAGAATATAAACCACGATCTGAGCTCCTCTTAATAATTATGACTATGTCAACTTTTGAAGACAAAACCATCCAGGAGTGGGAGTAGTTATGGTTAAACCATGCCCACTTAGTTTGGGATCCTTCTTCTTTGGCTGCAGGCTACTACATTCTTAGTTATAGATAAAACACCTCCTTTGTTGTGGGCTACTGCATTCTTAGTTATAGATAAAACACCTCCTTTGTTACGGGTTGACAGATGGTCTCCATCATAGGAAACTATGTACTTGCTGCATAGGGGTTAGTTCCACCATATAATATTTATACATCACAAACTACCATAATTAATAGAAATTACTATCACATCTTATAAACAATCATTAATCGACACATAATCATTCATCAACATATCATATACTATTCTTAATGCTTTCAGGTCTTAATGATAATCATAAGCATAGATAATGTCTAGAAAAGTCTGGGAATGTCTTTGAAAAGTATGAACTTAAACAAGAGAAATAGAACAAAGTAAAGCCTCATCATTGTTACTTCTTGTGTTCATGTTGTATATCGTCTAGTCTTTTGGTTATGTTATGAAGTTGTTGGGCCAAGGTTGAAGTGGGTGGTTGTGGAGTTGTGTTTGCTTGGTTTTGAGCAAGAAGTTATTGGAGGAAGGATGAAATTTGTGTTTGGTAATTATTAGGTGGGGAATTGAAAAGAGTTGAGGGGTGGGATAAAAGATGATATTGTGTTTAATGGAATGGATATTTGTGTATAGTTTAGGGTAGATGTATGGGTATTGTTTAGGGGGGTAGATGTATGAGTATTGTTTAGGGGGATAGGTGCATGAGTAGATGATGTTAGGGGTTGGGACATGAATTGGGATAAGAATGCAATAGTGTTGGGATCAAGTTGTGGAATGCTTGTGGTGGTGCTAGATAGGTTTGTGTTGTTGGGGATATTTGTATGAAGGGATGAGGTTTGGTTGGCTAATGTCTATGGGATGGATGTGCCAAAGTGTTTGGAGGTTAATTGGATGTTTTGGGCATTTGGGCTTTGTGGCATGCCATAAGGTTGGAAAGTTGAAGGGATGGTGTTTGTGGGAATTTGTGAAATGGGGATGTTAGTTGTTTGGAATGAGGATGGGATATTTTGGTTGTTATTGGATTGGGTTTGGGTTGATTGAGGTTGAGATAATCCTATGGTGCTTGAAGTGGATAGGTTTTGTTGTGGGATGTTACTAGGAAATGTTGTGCCATGTTGAAGTAAAAAGGCAAGATAGCGATTTGGATCGGCCTTAAGGATTCAGTCCATCATTTCCATACAATCAAATTTTTGTGTAAATTCAATCATCTCTTGATCTTTGTTGGGATCTTGTGGAGTTTGGGGAGGAGAAGAGAATGTTCCCTCTCCTTGGTCATTTGTGTTCCAAATGTCAGCGGGTATCACACTTGGTTGACATGATGCCATTTTCTTTGTTTGTGATCTTGTGGTTACGGGCATACAAAAAATGACCTAGGTTATGGGATGGAAGGTGTGAGTTTTGGATATATGTTGAAAGACTTTTGAGACTTTGGAAAAAATTTTGTTTTCAAAGGTTTTTGGACCAAAACTAATTTTGTTGATGGGTGTTTGATTGGTTGATGGATGTTTAAGGATACTTTGGCTAAAATGAACAAGGAATAGTTTAGATTCAACCAAAAGTGGTTCAAGAAAAAATCTAGATCTTTTGGGCAATAAAGATTTTATCTCCTCTTAATTAGGGTAGACAAGAACCTAAGGAAAAGGAAGATGGGGATTATTTTAGTTGGGGTAGACAAGACACCCAAGAAAAATGGGATACTTGGAGTCCACTAACCTAGGAGTAGTCTAAGATCCTAAGCTAACTTATCCAAGGTTAATGAGGGCTAATTTACACACTACTTAAGGTAAACAAATTATTAAGCAATATGCAAACTAGGCGATAATAGATAAAAGATCTAGATTTGAACTTTAGCAAATTTAGTTGTGGATAGGGAGTGGATTGGATAAAATGGATGAAGAATTGGCCCAAAGGGATATTGATGATTTGGTAAAATATCAAAGTCTCAAAGGTGCAATTTCAAGATGGGACGGGGATGAAAATTTTGAAAAAAAAAATGGAGGATGTAGAGGTTATGGTTTTGGTATGGAATTTGAAAATGGGATGTCTAGTGTATGATCCTAGGTTAGCTATGAAGTTTACCAAGTTGGAGACAATCTGAAATTTGATTTGACATAAATTAGGTTTGACTATCTAAGTTCATAGGCAAAGACGTTGATGCAGAGTGCAAAAATGATGACAATTAGATCAAAAGCACTGACAAACCAATCAGATGCATTGAGGAGACAATTAGAGGCACTAACAGATAGATCATAAAGTGCTAAAGCAGAGGACTGTGTCGTTGATGGATACATCAAATGCGCTGATAGACCAACCAAGAGCACTGAAGCGATAGTCAAATGTGCCAACATATAGGTCAAAGTGCTAAAGCAATAGACAAGGTGCTATACTAAAAATGACAAAATGCTAAAGCACCAAGGAATATGACAAAACGCTAGGATACATATCAGAGACACTAAATTGTAGATCAGAAGCTCTAGGATATAGATCTGAGGTACTAAAGTCTTAGGCTAATGTGCTAAACTATAGTCGAATGCGTTGTTCTACAAGTTGTTCAATGTTCCACATATTTTGGAAAGAGATTAAGCAAACAAAAGACACAATGGTTGATTTTTTATTTTTCAGGGAATAAGCCTTGATGGCTTATACTAGTATATGACAAGAATACACACCAAGAACATTAACAAACCTAAAAGTTATTCAGGTGGGTGTGATTCTTAATGCGGCCCACATTCAATTCCCCTCAATGTTCCTACCTAACTAGGAACATCTTTTGGGGGGAGTAAATAGGGTTAAAGGCGTTGCACCAAGTTGATGTAACCAAACTTCACAACATAAAATTTAACACTATTATTGCAAAAGAATACCCACAAAACTCATAACTATTTTCAAATTCCTTCTCATTCCATTCCATTCTGCTACAACTGAAAATAAACACCAAATTTATACAAAAATGAAAATTACCATTTTTGGCAGATTTTAGCAACTTTCTAAAATTGTCATTTTTGGTAACTTCGCATCTTTATCTATATGACCATGAAAGTTTCCAATTATTTAAAAATTACTAAAAGATGACTAATCATCAACTTTCTAATCTAATTGAAAGTAAAGCTCAAAAAATAATTAGAAAAAACAAGTTGGAAAATCTCGAAAAAAAAAAACATTAAAACCTCATTTTGAGGCCCTAGATGATCAACTAAGGTCCCAAAAAAGTGCCAAAATGACAACCTATTAAACTCTTCAAGACACATTTGCCCACCAAACTTTCTAAAATTGTCATTTTTGGTAACTTCGCATCTTTATCCATATGACCATGAAAGTTTCCATTTATTTAAAAATTACTAAAAGATGACTAATCATCAACTTTCTAATCTAATTGAAAGTAAAGCTCAAAAAATAATTAGAAAAAACAAGTTGGAAAATCCCGAAAAAAAAAAACATTAAAACCTCATTTTGAGGCCCTAGATGATCAACTAAGGTCCCAAAAAAGTGCCAAAATGACAACCTATTAAACTCTTCAAGACACATCTGCCCACCAAATTTCATCCCTACCAGACCTCCAGGTCAAAAGTTATGACCTCTAAAAGTTCCTACATCATGACTCTGACATTAGCACATTCCACCATTTACTGCCCCATAACTACTACCTAAATACTTTATATCCCAATGTATCCTCCATGCAATTCTTAACAAAACAAGTCAATATTTCTCCTGACAAAACGTTGAACATTAACAACTAATTGACCCTCCAACAACAAAATGAGTTGACTTCCATGTTGCAGGCTCACAAGATTGCTTTTGCATGGGATTACCATGACATGAAGGGATTATATCTAAACCTTTGTATGCACTATATTTACATCAAGGATGACTATAAGCCTGTTAGACAGCCCCAACGAAGGATGAACCTTGCAGTCCAAAACATTGTAAAAGAAGAACTCAAAAAATAGTTGGATGTTGGCTTCATATACCCTATATCGGATAGTCAATGGGTCTCTCTGTTATGTCGTAAAATGTTCCCCTAGGACTTTTACCTCCTAAGTTTAGCTCCCAGGTCCCTTAGATTTAATCATGCATGTTAAAAATGAATCTTGGAGAAAAATCCCCCAAAACCCATGTCAAATGGGGCCTAGGGGTGCATCTTAAGCTTAATCAAGTCCCAAAATAGGACCCTAGACTTGGGTACCCGCGCCCCAGTCCAGACCTATTTTGTCAGCACCCAAATTTTAAATGTCGACAAAGTGACCATTAAAAGGTTTCCCTTTGTTGGCCTTTTCAATTTGAATTACGAATGTTTAGCGAGAATGCATATATAAACATGTTTAGGAATTCATTTTAAACCTATATGGATAAGGTGAACTTATGATCATCAAGAAAAGAGCATTCAAGGCATTCATTGTGTTACAGAGCAGTATTGTGTTGTGTTTGTATGTGTTTGTTGTAGATTTGGCTCTATCAACTCATTTCCTCATGGTGTGAAGGCATTTCATCTCCATGAGGGTTTACACCTACTAAGGTGATATCTTCTTTATGTTTCAATCAATTTATCATATCATTTGCTTTTGCCTCTATCCACCAAGGACACACACTCTATCTAACAACGATGTTGGAAGGCTCGAATATCATTTCAGGGCTTGACCGAGGCAAGCTCCTAAACACCACAACCCCCAACCCATCTCTTGTGATTGCAGGTTATAGGTGTCGGATCTTGCGAAGAGGAGTTACAGGAGGTTAGAGCAGAGTATAAAGATTTTGGATCTAAGAAAACAACATAAAATATCCCTAATTAGACACAGGTGCCCACCCCGGTGTCCTCAAGTTTTGCATCTCCGGAAATCTCTAAGCAAATTACAGTTTGAAGAATATTCAGGTTCCAAGCCCTTAGAAAAAGCACCACATTGGACACAGGTGCCCGCCCCAGTGTCCCCGAAGTTTTCACTTTCCAAAATCCAAAATCTGGTATGTATCTAATCTGCATTTAGCACCTTCTTGTATGAGCATTTGTCTTGTTTCATCCCTTTGTTTACAATTTCATATAATTATGGTTTAAAGCATAATTAGATTAGGGTTTAACAAATTAATCAACAAATGCTAAATTTCCTTATCACTCCAAATGACACCAAACTTGTAGCTGAGTCTTCTTGCAAAAGTTGTGATTCAACTCAATTTAATGTCCTTGATTGTTATATGTGAAAGGAGGATTTAATCACACTATCAACCTCATCATCAACCCCTCTTTTCCTACATAACACTCTCCACTAGTAATTGTACGAAAGAAAGGAGGAAAATGGAATCTATGTATAGACTATAGAGAACTTAACATTGCCACACGCAAGGATCATTTTCCTTTACATTTTATTGACCAAGTTCAAGATTCATTAGCCGGAAAGAAATAATTTTCCTTTCTAGATGGATTCAAAGGATACGATTAGATCTAGATTGCACCCGAGGACCAAGACAAAATGACATTTATGTTGCAAGGTGTGTGCCCTTGGTCTCCTCGTGCTATGCAACACAATGCTTGGGTTCGTGATAAGGCTTAATCGCCTCCCGTGGATTCATTAACTCTAGCAGTTGTATCAGGCATTAACAGGTCGATCTTTTAGTGCAACAACAACCATCTTTGTAACAATTTACATGTCCTTGAGGCACTTATGCTTATGAAGTCCTTCCCTTTGGGATGTTTAATGCCCCTACCACTTTTTAAAGGGAAACACAACATTTTCTCTGATCTTACACGTGATTGTGTGGAAATCTACATGGATAAATTCACAACTCATGGTAATAGCTACACTGAAGCCTTATCAAATCTAGAAAAAGTCTAGCAGAGGTGTCAAGACCATAACCTCTCCATCAGTCATGAGAAGTGTTATATGATGATGGAAGAAGGAATAGTCTTAGGCCACTATGTCTTATAGGAAGGTATATAGGTAGATCCTACCAAAATTAAAGTTATTACTAATCTACCTATACCTCAAAAGCAGAAAGATATCAGAAGTTTCCTTAGACATGTAGGTTATTACAGATGGTTCATAAAGGATTTTAGCAAAATAGTTGTCCCTTTGTTTGTTATACTCACAAAGGAAGTTGATTTCAATTGCACCCCTGCATGTCAAGAAGCTTTCCTATCTTTAAAAAAATCATTGACAACCGCACCCGTGTTAAGAGGACCAAATTGGACATTACCCTTTCATATTCACACGGATGCATCTGATTATTCTATAGGAGTTGTTTTAGATCAGAATGAAGGTTCAATGGAGTGTGTTATTTATTTTATCAATAAGAACCTTCAATTAGTTGAACTGAACTACACTATCATCGAGAAAGAACTCCTAGTTGTGATCTACACAATAAATAAATTTAGGCATTATATAACTGGCTATCCTATATTTGTCCAAACTGATCATGCAACCATACGGTATCTCATGAACAAACCTATAGTTAGTGGAAGGTTAGTCAAGTGGTTGTTGCTACTGCAAGAATTTGATATAATAATAATTGATAAACCAAATAAAGCAAATGTAGTAGCAAACTTTCTTTCTAGACTAACCCTTAATGCTAAAGAACCTATTTTAGATGACTCATTTCCAGATGAGCATTTGTTTTCATTAACTGTGTAGATTCCTTGGTATGCACATATTGCTAACTATTTGATTGCAAGCAAAACCCCACCTCATTTCTCACCGATAGAAACATGCCAATTAATAGAGAAGAGTCTTCCATACTCTTGGATTGTTGGATATCTATTTTATACTAGACCTGATAATGTCATGTGTAGATGTATTCGAGAGGATGAGGTCTATGATATTCTAAATGCATGCCATGATGAACCATGTGGAGGACATTTTGTAGCCAAGAGGACAACATTCAAGATATTAAACACTAGGTGTTATTGGCCAACATTGCATAAGGATGCAATTATCTATGCCAAAAGTTGTGACCATTGTCAACGAATGGGAAAATTAACTAGGACCAATGAAATTCCCCCACAACCACAACTAGTCCAAGAACCTTTTGATAAATGGGGCCTAGACTTTATAGGCCCTATTGATCCAAGGTCTAACAACAAAGAATATATATTGGTTTGCACAAACTACTTGATCAGATAGGTGGAAGTCAAGGCTCTTCGACATGCTAGGGATGAAAAGGTAGCACAGTTTCTCTATGAAGAAATCTTCACCAGATATGGAGTACCCAAAGAGATTGTTATTGATCAAGGGCCACAATTCACCTCTAAATTAATTGTGAGCCTTCTTAAGGAATATGCATTGTAGTACAAGAAATTCACTCCTTATCATCCTCAGTCTAACGGCTAGGTGGAAGTTACCAACAGGGAAATATAAGCAATTTTGACCAAATTTGTTGCTTTGCATAGAAAGGATTGTGCTAATCATCTTTCCCGAAGCAGTTTGGGATTACAAGACAACATGGAAAACAACAACCAAGTTTACACCTATTAATTGGTACATGGTAAGACAATAGTCCTCCCCATTGAATTTATACATAAAACTTTGAGAACAACATTGGAGTTGGATACAGATCTTTCCAAAGCACAATAAGAAAGAGTAACTTAGTTGAATTCCCTAGATGAGTTCTGAAAGGAAGCTCTTCATCATATAGAGGTCATGCAAAAGTAGATGATAAGATGGCATGATCAATTTATCAAAACAAGAGAATTCCAACAAGGTGATTGGGCGTTGTTATATGCTTCACGGTACAAATATCATAAAGGTAAGTTCTAGACACAATGGTTAGGACCCTATAAGATAGATTAGGTATTTTCAAATGGAGTAGTCAAGTTGGTAACCATTGATCCTGTCATATTTTCATTAATGGTCAATGGGCATCATTTGAAACTTTACAAAAAACCATTGAATAGGGATCAATTTCTTTAGTATGTCTCAAATGACAAAGGATTAGGATCACTAGTACCAAATGACATGATAGCAGATGAGCCTTCTAGCTCATACCCTGTCATCAATTAGGTATAATATTTTTATGCTTAGAATTAAAATATATATATTTTAAAAAGCCACAACCAGTAGCAGAAACTATTAGGAAAGCACAGGTGCGGAATACAGCTTCCCTAATGTCAATTCAAAGGGGATAATGCAGACAGGTAACATTTAATTCAAAAACACAGATGAGCACACCATAATATACAGAATAAACATGTAAGATAATAGAGAACAACACCAGATGTACGTGGGAAAATCCTTTCGGGTAAAAAAACCCACCACCACAAGAGAGACAATCTTTATTTACAATAAGCTTAAAATGATTACAATAAAGATCTCAGCCTTCTCACTCAGGTATCGATTCTCAAATCATACAAACAGTTCACTTTCACTGTACATCTACAAAATGAACAATATGATTGAATCTCATCATCAACATCAACGACATCACCAAATTTGTATATACCACAGTCTTCACGAGCAAAACCATTTGAACTTCTGCCCTAACTATTTGTTCCAACTGACTAGCATCATTGTCTTCCAACCGTCGCATAACTGTCATCTGACTATTCACATTTAAGAGGACTCATTAGTCCCACATGCACCAGACATCGTTCGTAGCCGTGATATATATACACGACCACACTGTAAGACTATCGTCGGCAATTTTGTTATCGACGATCCTAGTCAAAGCCTCATCGGTATAGCCTTAACCATCAGCAACAACTCCACCATTCTCAGTGACGAGTCCTTGTCCCACCGACACCATCTTTGCCAACCCTTCATCGGAGTGACCTTTGCCATCCGCCTAAAGACTTTACGATGTGCTGATGAATATCTTCTTACCGAACATCGGAATGACAGGCTCATCGGTAAGAACCATTACCACTGAGCCGATAAAGCTACTCACTCTGATGGACTTCCATCAGAGTGACTCACGCCGACCACATCATCGACGAGACATAGATCATTAGCGATACTACTTCCATTTGTGCCGATACAAGAAGTCTTCCTGATGGCCACTACCATCGGTGAAATATATGCTATCGGTAGAGCAAGTTAAGTGTTCACTAATGGTGTTCTGTCAACCCGATGAACAAAGAACATGTGAATGATATGAACAAAACCAACGATTAAAAAATGAGGTTCCAAGCAATAATTTGAGACACTAGGTCTCTTCAATCTCCCACTTGTTGAAGAGATTACCGCTACCTCTTAATCTGCATATGATTACTGAGAATTATGGGCCCGAATACCCATTTCATCTGAACACCATTTGAACTTGGTCGTGCTCACTGGTTTAGTCAAGGCATCTGCAACATTATCTAAAGTATCAACCTTTTCCAGCTTTACCTGTTTATCTTCCACCATATCATGAAAAGAGTGATATTGGACATCAATATGTTTTGTCCTAGCATGAAAAGTAGGATTTTTCACCAAACAGATAGCACTTTGACTGTCACAATGAATTTGTATCTGCCCTGCATCAAAACTGACATCAGAACACAACCTCTTCAACCAAACGGCTTCTTGGCATGCACGCGTAGTTGCCATGTACTCTTTCTCTGTTGTGGACAAAGCGACTATAGCCTGCTGCTTGCTCATCCAACTGATAGCACCACCATTTAACGTGAATACATATCCACTGGTGGATCTTCTATTGTCAATGTCCCCTGCCCAATTAGAATCAACATATCCATGAATGCTGATAGATTTTTGAGATCCAACTGAGTTTCCATGATAGCAAATAGCATAGTCAGAAGTTCCCTTCAAATACCTCATAACTCTCTTCATAGCATCCCAATGTGATTTGCCTGGATTTGCCATAAACCGGCTCAAAACTCCCACTGCTTGGGCAATGTCTAGTCTGATATAGACCATTGTGTGCATTAAACTGCCAACAGCACTTGCATAAGGCACTTTTTTCATGTTGTCAATTTCATTTGAAGATTCTGGACAATCTTCAACAGATAGTTTCATTCCCTGCAAAACTGGAACAACTAACTATTTGCAATCAGACATATTAAATTTATCAAGAACATTGGTAATATACTTGCTCTGGCTAAGCCAAAGCTTTCTCTTTGATCTGTCCCTTTTGATTTCCATTCCTAGAATGTACTTCGCTGCCCCCAGACTCTTCATTTCAAATTTCAAGGACAACTGAGATTTTAAATCTGAGATCATTCCCTTACCATTGCCAATGAATAACATGTCATCCACATACAGTGCAATTATAAGAATCTGATCACCATCAGTTTTATAATAGACACAATGATCAGATTTAGATCTCACATATCCCAAAGATAAAACATACGTATCAAATTTCTGATACCACATTCTGGGAGATTGCTTCAAGCCATAAAGAGACTTTTTAAGTTTACATACCAGATGTTCTTTACCTTTTTCCACAAAATGCTCTGGCTAGGACATATAAATTTCTTCTTCAAGGTCCCCATGAAGAAATGTTGTTGTCACATCCATCTGCTCAATTTCAAAGTCATATGTTGTTGCAAGTGACAACAGAAATCTAATACATGTCAGCTTAGCTACAGGAGAAAAGATTTCTCCATAGTCTATACCTTCCTTTTGAGAATACCCCTTAGCAACCAGTCTTGCCTTGTACCTGTAAATACTACCATCTGGACCATATTTCTTTTTAAATACCCACTTACAGCCCATAGGTTTTCTACCTTCAGGCAAGGGCACCAGATCCTAGGTTCCATTTTTCTCCAACGATGACATTTCATTATCCATGGCTTCCAACCAAGAATCTGAATCAGATAAACTAATAGCTTCTTTCACAGTCCTAGGTTCATCAGTATCAGTAAGCAAAGCATAGGCACAACTTGAATCAAGTACTGAAAATCCATACCTATCTGGTTGTCTTCTTTCACGTGTAGACCGCCTCAATTGCAGAGGTGCAGGTTTGGGTTCTTGCTCTAGATTTGAATCTTCGGAGCTACTCAAACTCACTTCTAAACCATCTACACTTGGTGCTTGTTGTTCCTCTTTTACAGGGGTTAGAGGAATATTAACAACACTCTTTTCTTTCTTCTCTTCTGTCTTCTCCGGCTAAGGATCAATAACCAAAGGTTTCAGCTCTCTAAAAATTACATTCCTGCTGTAAATTACCTTTTCAGTTTCAGGATTCCAAAGCTTGTACCCTTTAACATCGACTCCATAGCCAATAAAGATACATTTGACTGCCTTGTAATCCAGCTTAGATCTTTTTACCTTAGGAATATGAGCATATGCCTCACAGCCAAAGACATGAAGATGTCGTAGAGAGGGCTTCTTTCCAGACCATGCTTCCATAGGCGTCTTATCAACCAATGCTGAAGTAGGAGAATGATTCAGCAAGTAACAAGTTGTAGCAACTGCCTTAGCCCAAAACCTTTGTTCAAGACCAGCATAACTCAACATACTTCTTGCTTTCTCCATCAATGATTGATTTAACCTTTCAACAACTCCATTTTGTTGTGGAGTATAAGGTGTAGTCTTATGCCTTTTTATTCCATGATCAAGACAAAATTTATCAAAATCTACAATGCAATATTCACCACCATTATTCGTTCTCAAACATTTTATTTTTCTACTAGCCTGATTTTCTACAAGATTTTTAAAATCTTTAAACTGACTGAACACTTTTGATTTACTTTTCAAGAAATATACAAATGCCCTCCTTGAATAATCATTAATAAATGATATGTAGTATCTTGATTTAGACAGAGAAGGAACACCAACTGGACCAAAAACATCAGAATGTACATAGTCCAAAACACCAGAAGATTTATGAGAACTAGAGTAAAAAGAAATTCGGTTCTATTTTCCATATATGCAATGTTCGCAAAAATCAAACTCCAGATTACAATCAATCAACCCATCTACCAGGTTTTTGTTTTTCAAGGTTTTTAAACCTTTTTCACCTATGTGGCCAAGTCTATGATGCCAAAGCATTGTTTTCTCTACAGGAAGTTTAACTTCCATAGAGTTTGCATCATGTGATACAATAGTAGCTTTTTCAAATTTTGCAAAGACATTATTACAGCACACTGGTTTAGCATCTAACCTATACAAAGTTCGAATGCATTCACCCTTTGCCAGTACAATAGAACCTCTAGTCATCTTATAGCCACCATTCACAAAAGTAACTTGCACTCCAACATTATTAAGCTTACTAATAGAAAGTAAATTTTGAGCCAAACTTGGTATGTGTAGTACTCCATTCATTCCCTTTATTCTGCCATCCGGGAACTAGATTCTGACTCTTCCTCAGCCAACAATTTCCAGTGTCGAATCACTTGCCAGGAACACCTTCCCACCAGCATACGGTTCATACCTAGTGAACCATTCTCTGTGAGATGTCATATGAAAAGATGCTCCTGAATCCACCAGCCATACATCTTCAGATGTAGGTGTTGCCAAAGTAGCAATGAAGGCATCAGCATCACTCTGAGAAGAATCGGTGTCAGAGAAGTTCTTCTTCTTCTTTTTCTCCTCTTTGTAGTATTTTCTGATGTGTCCTTTCTGCCCACAATTCCAGCACTTTACCTTGGACTTTTTGCCAAGAGATTTTGATCTCCCCTCTGATTTAGACTTAGACTTCTTGTCCTTCTTGTCTCTTTCCTTTGATCTACCTCGAACGAACAGGGCCTCTTTGGCCATCTCAGAAGATTTCCTCCACATCTCTTCAGATAACAGTGAGGCAACAACTTCTTTAGTTTTAAACATGGTTGTTGTACTTCCAATAGCCATCACAAGATGATCCCATGAGTTAGGTAAGGAACACAACAGAAGCATACAGCGGTCCTCCTCTTCTATTTTTACACCTACAGAAGTCAACTGCGCAACAATCGTATTAAATGTGTTCAGATGGTCTGCTACAGATGCTCCTTCATCCATCTTTAGAGAGTACAACTTCTTTATGAGAAAAAGTTTATTCACCAAGGACTTGCCTTGGTAAATATCTCCCAACTTCTTCCACAAATTTTTTGCAGTCTTCTCCTCATGGACATTCAATAGAACAGAATCCGTTAAACTTAATCTTATCAGTCCTCTGGCTTTCCTATTTGCTAGGTCCCAGTCTTCTTGCTTCATGCCTGAAGGTTGAACCCCAGACACAGCAACCCAAAGATCTCTGTCGACCAACACATCTTCAACCTTAAGCTTCCACAACTCAAAGTTTGTGCCATTGAACTTTTCAATGTCTATTTTTCTTGATGAACTTGCCATCTAATTTAATAAAATAGACCTCTACAGAACTCCCACTCACAAAACTGACACAAAAAGCCCAACCTACCAACAAGGATAACACAACTAGCTAGAATCTGATACCACTTGTTAGGAAAGCACAGGTGCGGAATACAACTTCCCTAATGTCAATTCAAAGGGGATAATGTAGAAAGGTAACATTTAATTCAAAAACACAGATGAGCACACCAGAAAATACATAATAAACATGTAAGATAACAGAAAACAACACCAAATGTACGTGGGAAAACCCTTTTAGGTAAAAAACCCACCACCACAAGAGAGACAATCTTTATTTACAGTAAGCTTAAAATGATTACAATAAAGATCTCAGCCTTCTCACTCAGGTATCGATTCTCAAATCATACAAACAGTTCACTTTCACTGTACATCTACAAAATGAACAATATGATCAAATCTCATCATCAACATCAACAACATCACCAGATCTATATATACCACAATCTTCACAAGCAAAACCGTGTGAACTTCTGCCCTAACTGTTTGTTCCAACTGACAAGGATGCAACCGTCGCATAACTGCCGTCTGATTGTTCACATTCAAGAGGACTCATTAGTCCCACATGCACCAGACATCGGTCGTAACCGTAATATATATACACGACCACACTGTAAGACTATCATTGGCAATTTTGTTGTCGACGATGCCAGTCAAAGCCTCATCAGTATAGCCTTAACCATTGGCGACAACACCATTCTCAGCGATGAGTCCTTGTCCCATCGATGCCAACTTCGCCAACCCTTCATTAGAGTGACCTCTTCCATCGGCTCAAAGACTTTACGCTGCGCCAATGAATATCTTCTTGCCGAACATCGGAATGACAGGCTCATCGGTAAGAACCATTACCACTGAGCCGATAAAGCTACTCACTCCGACCACATCGTTGACGAGACATAGATCATCAGCGATACTACTTCTATTTGCACCAATATAGGAAGTCTTCTCGATGGCCACTACCATCGATGAAATATATGCTGTCGGTAGAGCAAGTTAAGTGTTCATCGATGGTGTTCTGTCAACCCGATGAACAAAGAACATGTGAATGATATGAACAAAACCAACGATTAAAAAATGAGGTTCCAAGCAGTAACTTGAGACACTAGGTCTCTTCAGAAACCCTTTTTGAGTGTTGTTGGTCCTCTAATAGTGTTGCCAATCCCTTGGCAACCATTCTAAAATTTAGTCTTTGCTAGTATTTCTATTCCTACAATATCTCATAGAATCTTCCGATAGTACCTATTCACGCAACAACTCTCAAAGGGACATGTCACACTTGTTCTTGCAACCACTCTCTGAGGGCCTTGTAGCACTTATTCATGCAACAACTCTCAATGAGACCTATAGCATGCATTCCTGTAGCAACTCACCGAGGGACCTATAGCATGAGTTCCTGTAGAAACCCATCGAGGGACTTATAACATGACTTCCTCTAGAAACTCACTGAGGGACCTATAGCTACATTCCTACATCAAATTTTTGATGGACCTATAGCACTTGCTCATGCAACTTCTTTTTGAGGGACCTGTAGCATCTGACGTGGCCTTCATGCAACATCATTGATCCTACAACGACTCTTTTCACCACACACCTGCAACAATGCTCACTGCCTTATGTACATATCATATCATTAAACCATCACATCCATCAATCAATTGTCATAATAACTAGCCAGCTCATGCCAGCCACCACTTCCTCCACTGTCACCTATCATAATCACCAATCATTATCAACACAAGTAAGATTTTTGTAAATCATTTTCTCCCACTTCACATTTGATCATAATTATTTAATTTCATGTCATATTATAATTACATTTTTACTTAATTTCATGCTTGTTTATTTATTATTATGCTCACCCTTTCATAATTACCCTTCATTTCCATTCTTGTCCTCATTTCCCATGAGGACACATGCCATCCTTAGTTGGGGGTAATAGTCTTATCAGCCTATTCAACATCTCGTCATGTAAGTTGCCAATGTAATTGCTAGATCGCTTATCCTTTCAAGCCTTAAATTCTTGTATAATGCAGCATGACATAAAATAAGTATTCAAGTAATGTATGCATATTGTTAGGAATTGCATGCAGAAGATATCAATTAAATGCAAATAAAGATTAAACAGAGTAATAAAAATACACAGAAATAATAACAACAAGAGACAATTTTTAACGTGGTTCACCCAAACTCGGGCTACATCCACCAATAGAGAGTCCAATATTATTATCCAGCAAATCGAACTGATTACAACTAGCAATCCTTGCAACTCAATACCGCTACAAAATGCTACAATACAATATCCACAGAAACCCTAACCCTTAGCCGTTTTTATCTGGACTTATGTCGGTTACAAAATAGGGTTTTTTTATATCGGCCAATAGAAAAATAACTCCTGACGCCTTTATAAAATAATAAAAATCGTTTGAGGTTTTGAGGGTGTTGCCCCCGAGTCCTCGCGGGAGTGCTACCCCTCGACCCCACCCTGTATCGCGACAAGGAGCGTGCCAGGGGCACTACCCTTGGACCCCACAAGGGGCACTACCCCTTGACCTTGTCTTGGGGACGCTGCCCCCAAACCCCCATTAAATAATTTGGGGGGAAACCACGCTAATAAAAGTATAGAAAATTTAGCCTTCGAGTTTGATTGGGCTCCATATAACAACACATATGCTATGAGCATTAAACAAAATCCACAACTATCTATGTTCATAAGAACTATTGAATTACTTGTTTATAAATTTGTTTGGCATTTGTGAGAAATTGTTGAAGTTTTAAGAATTATCCCAACAATTGATTGAATTTGGGAAACAAACACCAAATGTGCAAGGATGGGAGGTGATTTGGTAAGAAGAGAACCTACAGTCCATAACACCCTGTTGAACGATAATGAATCTCTTCCCATCTTCCAACAGGTTGGATAGATGGACTATTTCCAAAAGTTGGATGGGTATAGTGATGAGATTATAATCAAGTTCGCTAAAACTTGGGATAATGGAGAGGCACTAGTAAAGGGATTGAGAATAAATGCCTCAGAGACAACCATAGCTAAAGTTACAGGACTCCCAACAGTAGGAGATAATTTTCTAGAGAGGGGGAATGCAGTGGTGGCCAAAAATGAATTTACTGAAGCTGGTGAACAATTTGAAGTCTCCTCACAAGGAACTAGACGCCTCTCACTACTACCATGATGGGCACAGGTGGCTACCCATATCATCAGATATTTGACATGTGAATGTAGGCAATCCTATCTCTGCATAATGCATTTTAAATTATTAAGTCATTTGCGACATGGGAAGCTTGTAAATGTCACCAATGTTTTAGCTCATTCATTAAAGAAAATGGTAAAAGAATACTAGAAGGGTACAACAACTACATTATCACACCATTTCCTTATCTAGTTGTTGGTAAAAAGAGGTTTAAATGAGCGATATCCTAATGCATCCTGAGAGATATTTTTGGGTCTTCACCATGTGAGGGAAATGTTGGATGTAGGGCCACATGGTGTAGGCTTAGGGAAAGGCAGACCTAAGTACCACAAAGAGAAAATGTACATGAAGAAAGAGAAGAGGGTATGGGGGAACAACATGCAGCATCCTCCACTGAACATGCAACCTCTCCTGAAGGTCCTACAACATCAACCTCTAACCTTGTAGCATCCTCAAAGAGTCTTGCAACATCCTTAAAGAGTCTGGCAACACCTACACATGAGCCTACAAAAGCACCTATGCATATGACTTCCTCTCCTATGCATGAGACCGTGGCAACCACGCATAAGACCTTGCCCTCTATATCTAAAACCCTACCATCTAAACATGAAATTGTTCCATCTGAGAAAGAGAAACAATCCCTTGTGTTTGAAGTTCCTTCACTTGTACAGAATGAACCTTCACTTGTAGATACCTCTTCTTCCTCAAAATAAAAAAGGAAACATAAACCCTCTCCTTCTCCACCAAAAACCAACAAGAAGAAATAAAAGACAATCCAAACTCCAAAAGCACAGAAACCAATGTGTTCTCATTGCCTTAGAACTAAAGGAGTAAAGACTAGGGATGCAACATCAACACCTAAAGTGGTGTTCTTAGAAACTGATATAGACTCTAAAAGGGAGGATTTGTTCATTCATAGGGATCAACCCAATATATCAAGTAGTTTGAGGTTTGATCCTAAAGGAGACTCTACCCCATCCTCAAAATTTGTTGACCTAAACACCAGCTCGGGGATGATTCCTATAGAAATAAAAATAGGGGATGAGGATGAGATGCAAGCTGCTCTAAAGAAAGTAAGCTTGTTGAATGAGTAGCTAGAGGAACAACTAAAAACTAATCAACAACTATAAGAGTAGCTGAAGGCCAAGGAGCAGAAAAGTGGTGAACTAGATAGGTTAGCTCAAATGGCAGTGGAGGAATTAGATAAGGAAACAAAGGTGGCAGAGGAATAGGTATTGCTTATTACTCAGCCCATAAAACATGGCATTCCTTCCACCTCAACTAGCCCTTCTAAGCACCATGCCGCAACACAGATAGATGGACCCCCTTTAGAATACTTGTTGTGGAGGAGAGATGAAGATATCAGAAAGATGAGGAGAAAATAGAGGGAGGAAAATGAGGAAATGGTGAAGAAGTTTAATGAGAAGATAAGTGAAAAAAGATGAGGAAATCAATAAATTAAAACAGAGAATGGGACAAATGGTAGAGTTGACAAGCCAAATTATGTAATGCAGGCAACTTGTCAAGGTTTATACATTATTTTTGAAGGAAATGTCTCTATTTTTTTAGTTTATGCAAGTTTTTAGCGATCTGCCACTTCAAGTTGATACGACTAAGAATTTTTTTTAGATTTTTTGAGGTTGGAAGACTTTCCGTCTCACCTCAAAAGACACTTTGTAGTCATCCAACACTTGTCACACAAGGTTGATGGTTTGCACATTCCAAGTGATCCAAAAGTTGACACCTTATAGGACACTTGTCTACTTGTTTGTGCCACATCATGGGGCACTTGCCAATCCACATGCAAGGTGGATTGCCTCTTCCATGCCTATATAATGAGGCATTCTCATGTAAATTTGTAAGTGAGATCAATATAAGTTTATGCTCAATTAGGTCCATCAATATCATTGATTTCTTATCTCATATTTTTTATTTCCATATTGTGAGAGTGATTCAAGTGTTGCAGAATATCCTTGGCTATTCCAACATGGTAACAGAGCCATGCTGTAGACACGCTCTCCATTTTGAGGGGATCCAGAGGTGAGGCAAAAATCAATGCATGTTGGAGCAAAACGGATCTCACGAGCAAATTGTAAAAAATAAAATAAAATTTTTCCCTTGACCAATTTTTTTTGCAAAAAAAAAGATTTGTTTTTAGAAAAATCAAATTTTGAAGGAAATTTTGCACTTCTGGCCAATTTGGGCAATTTTTTTTTACAATCTGCAAAATTGTCATTTTTTGGTCGATTTAGTCACATTTTGGCAGATCAAGTGGCCTATTTGGCCCTCTTCCAAGACTTTTGGGCCGATTCTTTTGTTTATGCAGGCAACGTTTTGGCCTCTAGGCCTCTGGTAAAGCTTTTCACCATTGGTTTTGGTGTTTGGATCTGCTTCGGTCTTTGAAGGCCATTTTGACCCAGCGGTTGTCTCTATTGCTGAAGGTTATACATTCTCAGCTAGCACGCCCTTGCATTTGGTCTCCTGCTCGCCACGGTTCAAGTCGACAGTCAACCACTTCACAGATCCGTCGAGATATTCATTTTGTTGGCCACCTTCTTCAAAACTGCCAATGATTAAAGGTATCTCAGTCTCTGTTCTCCGCAGTTTGAAGGTCTCGAATGCATGTTTTGGTCACCAGAGAAGGTTTAAAAGCTTGTGAGAGATCGTCGATCACAATCTCTGCCTACGATTTCTAATCGTTGTTTCTTTGTTGTTTGAAGGGTTTCGACCTACAGTCTACCATTTGTCACAATCAATAGTGAAGAGATCGCAGTTTCAAGATATTGCAGGCTTTGCATACCGCTAGGTTGTGGAATATTCCTCCATCGTTGATGCTCAACCACCCTAACCGTCGCTTCTGGCATTCAACATCGGCTATCAAGCCGCATTCATCTTCAAAGCCTGGCCATAGTCATCTTTCTGCATACTCCAATGACCTGGTCATAGTCCTATTCTGGACTCTTCACAAGATCATCGACCTCAAGATCCGACCTTAGTTTGCATCGGATCAACTTTTTTGCAGAGTCCTCTTTTGGACTTCTACACCTTCATAATCAGCTCCTTATTCGGCCAGATTGACTCCTTCCGATTGCCAAGCCAGCACTCGCTATTTGGTTTTCACAAATCTCTGGTGCAATCTTTTATCTATTGGTTTCTCATACCACTAGCATTTAGTGTTGGTTTTAAAATTGTGAGGTTGTTACATTGTATTAAATACTAGCATTTTATGTTAAGTGTACACTCTTTATGTAACAATAACATATATTGTAATCCTCTCGTGGTTAGCGAGCCCTTTTGTTAGCAATTTGTTGCCACCACCAGCATTATTTGTAACCCCAACATTATTTAAGGTATATAAGGCTTTTCCAACCTTAACTATCCACCTGTCAAAGACGGAGAGTGAGGCTTAGGTTGGCGGGTGGCCAATTCCCCCTCACATATCAAACCATTGTATTGTACATTTCTTGACGATTCCAACGAGTCGTTGGAAGGCTAGCCTTTTTCTCTCCACCTAGGTGTTTTTTGCTTCTTCAAGTGCAATTTTGAACAATAGGCCATATTTACGGGAATTTGTTATTGTAATAACTTTTGCTCGATAGCTCATAATTGAGCACCATTTTTTGCAAAAGTGCATGTTTTTTGATTTCCCACACATTGGTCGTATCTATTTTGTAAAATTCACTAAGTTATAAAGTGCCACAATTTGGGGGGGTCACCTAATTAGGGGGAAATCTCATAATTTTAGGGGGGTCAACACTAGCATTTGATCATGTATGTTGCTTTGGATACTCCATATCCTATCTATAACATCAAATGCATCTATTGTGGAAACCAACATGATGACACAATGTGTCCTTATTTCTCACATGTTACTTTCAAACTCCTTTGTCAGATTGCAAAACCACAAACACATGTTGCTACATCTAAATCTTGAGTTGATATCTCCATGGCTTCCAATGATTCGTTGCACTAGGATAATGATCTTGTCTTTCTAGATCTGCCACATTGGGATGCAGATTTGGGAGACATTATTGAGGACATTCATCTTCTATTTGATGACAACTTCTATGAAGTTGCATCGTCATATTCATCTTCCAATATGATTGCTCTTCCTTCGCCTACGTCAGCTTCTATAGTTATAGTATCAGATTCTTATGATTCTAGTTATCACCATACATCCATGGTTCCTGTTACAGAATCTTCTATGATACTCGATTTATTCCATTAGTATTCGTCACATGACAGCATTGGCTTGGAGATTCTTGAGCATTTTTTGAAGACATCATGGGCCTCATCCGAGTCTTTGAATAATGTGTAGAATTCAAAGACATTCCTACTTCTTCTTGTATATTCCTATTAGGAATGAGAAGATTACTTGCACACTTTTGTGGTTCATTTTCTTCCTAAGGGGAGAAATGTGTTTCAACATTCATGGATTCTCTTCAACATACTTCATCGAGCATCTACGTGCACTACAACATATCTTATGGGGGGCTTCCAAGTCTCTCTTTGTATCTCCTTTTTTGGAGAAATTTATTGTACACATGTGAAAGAAGTTGTCCTAGGGGGGATCATGATATAAGTCCTCCTTCACTTGTTTTCTTTTTCATGCATTTTGTTTCTCTTTTTGGAGAGGAGTTTTGTTCCCATGGGCTTTTCTCCTTTACTCCACTTTATGAGAAACTTTGTATATGGATACCTAACATGGCCTAGTAGACGGGCCCATATTTATGTATCTCTTGCACTTTTGCGATCTCCCCAAGTATCACTTAAGGGGGTTGTTAGAATGAATAATTTATCTATTCACTATAGCTTAAGTGTGCTTAGGTTTATGAGGTTAGACAACATCTTATCTAACTAAATGTACAACCTTTTAGAGGTTAGAGGCTACCTAGTTGTTTGGTAAACCTCATGTGCATACCTTTTGAGGTTGGAAGACTTTCCATCTCACCTCAAAAGACACTTTGTAGTCATCCAACACTTGTCACACAAGGTTGTTGGTTTGCACATTCCAAGTGATCCAAAGATCGACACCTTATATGACACTTGTCTACTTGTTTGTGCCACATCACATGGCACTTGTAAATCCACATGCAAGATGTATTGCCTCTTCCATGCCTATATAATGAGGCATTCTCATGTAAATTTGTAAGTGAGATCAATATAAGTTTATGCTCTATTAGGTTCATCAATATCATTGATTTCTTATCTCATATTATTGATTTCTATATTGTGTAGGTGATTAGTTCTCAGAAAGTAGGCACTTTATGTTGGAATAGCCAAGGATATTCTGCAACACTTGAATCAATATAAAACACCTACACAATATATTAATGAACCTAATAGAGCATAAACTTATATTGATCTCATTATATAGGCATGTTGAAGTTTATGATAAACCTAAAACACCAGAATCTCCTACAAGCCAAAGATTAACCTTCTACAGAGAAAAAAAGCATAAGAGAGTATTTGCACAATAAAATGGATGCAGTTAATGAAAAAGAATTAAGAATTACATGTGACAACTTGCTTTTATATTTGCAAGTTAAATACAACCCTAATATGACTTAATATTAACCTCAGACTAAAAATAAGCCCTAAGTAAACTTATTAAAGTGTAATTAAATATTTAATTACACCAACACCCCCCATAAGTGCAACTTAGGGAGAAATAAAAACCATGCAAGAATGCAAGAATGGGTCCTGGCTACAACACCATGTTAGGTACCCATGAACAACAAGAATATCTCATAAGGTGGAGAAAAGGAGAAAAGGATAAAACCCTTGTGGGAAAAAAAAAACCCTTTCCAAAAGAGAGAAAAAACATGCAAATAAATATGTACAAGTGATGGAAGAAGGGCTCCAACTAAGACCCCCCAAGAATTGAATCTATCACAAAAATACAATCATGAGCCCCCCCATAAGAGGGAAACATGGAGGCAAGAAAATCCTCCAACGCTGTAGAATCTCCAGAACCAGAAGAGGATGCGCAAACACGAATGCAAAAGCCAATCCACTTATGGCAAATCAAATTTCTTCCCTTAGAAAGAAATAGAACAACCTGTGAATACTGAATAACCTGTGAAGTAGGTGGCCTCAAAATGAATGCCTCTAAAGACTGAATGAGTGTCCACATGCCAAAATTTGAAGATGCCACAACAAAGTCATGAACAACCTACTGAATCCATGAAGGTGACAACGAAAGACAAAATGGAACCTCTGAATCAAGTGTCTCCAAAGATAGGATATGACTGACAAGAGTAGTGCCATGACTGTCAGCAAAGAGGGACTGCAAGCCCTCAAGAGTATCATCATCCTGCTCATCCAAGGAAGCATCAACTCAATAGAAATAGGATGTGGAGGAGAAGAATGAAGGGCACTATGATGTAAAAATGAATCAGTAGCAAGAATACCAAGATTCAGATACCCAAACTTCTTCTCAGAAGTAATATTCACACAAGAATTGTGATCAACAATCAAAGGATCTGAACCATCATCTGGAGCAAAATAAAAAAAAGGTATATAACCGAGAGGCATGATCAACCACCCCAGTAGCAAGAATCTATGTGGTCTTCAAATCTATAATGATAACTAGATCAGGTGTGAATTCTACTATTTTTCCTGCACCACTATGAGTAATCTAATAGACGGAAAGTAGATTATGTGATAAGGAAGGCACACACAATACATCATGAAAAGTACCCCCTCTAATATCAATAAATCCCTTTCCTATCACCTTCATGTAATTATTATTACCCATCAAGATTGGTGGCATATCACAAGACTCAAAAGTAGAAAACATAGACAAAGAGGAAGCCATGTGGTGAGAGGCTCCTGAATCACTAAGCCATTTACTCAATCCATGAGATGTAGTGGCACAAAGTGCCTTACCTTTGTATTTGTCAGCTCCATTAGCAATACCTGCATGTCCTGTCTCAGTAGATCCCGACTGATGTGATGAAGGAGTAGAAGAGGATGAACTAGAAATCAAAGTTGAAGAAGAACTAACACTGAGTTTCTTAACAAGATTCTTCAGCTCATATATCTGCTTACGGTAGCAAATAATATCATCATGCCCATGTTTCTTGCAATGGTTGCATGTGGGTAGCTCCTTGGATTTCTCCTTTTTGCTAGATGAAGATGAACTAGGAGGTGCATGTGATGGCGACTCCTTGCCTTGCTCTTGATGTTTGGGTTTCTGTTTCTTTTCCTTACCACTTGAAGCCTTTTCATCTTTGGTGCCTTGACTTGCAAGAAGTGCCCGAGGCTTTGTAGACTTCAATGTGTCCATCTGAACCAATTTTGCCTGCTCCCTAGTGAGTGATGTAGCAAAGTCATCAAGTGAGTAGCATAGAATGTGGAGACAAAAACAGAATAATATGAACCAAGATTAGCAAATATGGAGAGAATCAACTCGGTGTCCTCTTTCTTAATACCACACTATGTGAGTTGCAACCTAAGGGATTTGAGTTTGGTGAAGAAGTCCTGGATGCTATCAAAATCTGTAGGATTTAGACCAATAAGCTCATTCTCCAATTGAAAACTCCTCAAAGTATCTCGCTTGCCAAACAAAAGCTCTAATTGGGCCCATACTTCATTTGGTGTTGTGCAAGAATCAACATGAAAGAGTAGATCAAGTGAAATTAACTGACATAATGTACTAAAGGCCTCATCACACCTGTTAAACCATTTCCTCTTTTCAGTAACCCCTGTAGGTTCAATTTTTGAGCCCATAGTCACTCTGTATAACCCTAATTTCTTCAGATGGATCTCTATTGCTTTCTTCCACTCATGATAATTATATGGGGTAAGAAGAGAAATTTTGGGTTGATCCATGATGTGTGAACAGAAAAAGGACAGGAAACAACAATATATCCCTCACAATGCAAGAATATTCCTCCTTGTGCAAAAAAATTGTGGTCACTGGCATGCACTTTTTCCAAAAAAATTGAAAAAAATAAGATCTGACTTCAAGAAAAAAAATTAGGTAACTAATGAATTTTTTTTGAAAAAATAAGTGGTCCACAACGTAGAGCACGGAATCATCTTTTTGACTCCTATTCGTTTGTGAAATTTGGACACTGTATGCCCAAGTTATAGTCGATTTCACCAAACTGCTCTGTTAGGGTTTGTAAGGCAAAAAAGGCCCCTTTGGCTAAGGACCTAGTTGCATGGGTGACCTACTGCAGGCACTGGGGGCTTGAATAAGGCCCCTAGTCGTTGATAGGACCAGAGGCGGGCGCTGGTTGCTGGAGGTTGGCGGCATAGTTGGTGGCGCGATGGAGGCAGAGGTGGTGCCATTGGTGGCACGACGAAGGCCGAGGTGGCGTTACTCTAGCATTGGCGGCAGATCTGGGTAGAGGATGGTGGTAACAAAGTGTCGCTGGTGGTGATGGAGAGGACTGTGGTTTGTCCACTGAGCCTGTGTGTCCCCAGAGTGGACTGCGTGTCTAGCGAGCGACCTGGGTGTCCGCTGAGGGGCCGTTGGCCCTAAAAATGTTTTTTTAAAAATTTGCATAGTGGTCCGTACAGAGACCATATGACCTGTAAAATAAGAAAAACTTTGCCTTTTTGTGCTCCTGAGGCAAAATTCAACAAATGAACAGTCGTTCCTAGGGTTTTTGACTGTCTTGAGCTCGTTGGTGACGATGATTTTGGCCCAAAAATGCTCCGAAACTGCTGCTCCCCTCTGGATCCAAAAAAAGGCACACTATAAAACCTTCACAAATCTGGCCTCATGAGACCAAATTCAATCAAACAAAAGCCAAATCTATCTTTTTTCAGTTGCTCTTGATCCAATGAGAATGATGATTTTTCTCAAAAAAGCACCCAACAAAAGACTCTATGCAATTTTTTCCTAGATTTGAGAAGGAGGCTGTAGACCCGCTCTGATACCATGTTGAAATTTATGATAAACCTGAAACACCAGAATCTCCTACAAGCCAAAGATTAACCTTCTATAGAGAAAAAAAGCATAAGAGAGTATTTGCACAATAAAATGGATGCAATTAATGAAAAAGAATTAAGAATTACATGTGACAACTTGCTTTTATATTTGCAAGTTAAATAAAACCCTACTATGACTTAATATTAACCTAAGACTAAAAATAAGCCCTAAGTAAACTTATTAAAGTGTAATTAAATATCTAATTACACCAACAATGCATTCATCCACAATATAATCCAGATGCCATTATAATATATGGTAGAAACTCATAATACAATCTAGACTACCAATATTGAATTTTGGTTAGACTATACCATTATTCTTAAACATACCAAGCGAAGAGAATAGATACTAGAGAATATAATGGCAATAGTAGTGATGATAACTCCTAAATAAACTAGACATTCCATACATTTCATATGCATGATCAAGTAGGAAAAAAAGAGATCACACAAAGGTTGTTGTAGAAAACATATAGCTAACAACAACAAAAAATCCAAACACATATTAAAACTCTACAAAATACATCTAACAATTTCTTCTAGAAACTATCGACAACTTCATAGCCTTCAGCACACTGAAATAAGCTAGGCAACAATTACAGCCCATGGGATACCATCTAGTCATGCCTAAGAGCATGGAGATAATTGCTAGCAACGACTTCTCTATCCTGGCCTACACCATGAACGTCATCATCCTCTTTAGCATGTGGGTGCTAGTGGCTGCCATCATGTGCCTTTATGGGACATTTTTCAGATTGACTTGTTATGAATGACAAATTATTTTATCTATCTCCTCGGTTTTAACCTTTGTTGCAACCTTTGCATCCTAAAACAACTTAAATAGATCATATATAACATGTCTTGTCTGCACCAAATACAGTTAACAACTTGAGAAAAGATTGCTCATTTAAATGGCAACAAATTCTCATAACTTCCATGGACATCTTACATGGTCAAAACATCCACTTGTTGTTCATCAACCATTGAAGCATTGCATGCAAGACACATATAAACAAAACATTTGCTTTCTCTCAAATGCTTATTCTGTGCTTTTTTATTTGATCATAGTAAACCTTTGTTAGAGATAAATACTGCATCTATAGTTAAAATTTCAATGACATGAAAGATGATACACAATGTGTGCGCATTAGTAAACACAGTCATATAATAAGTCTCAAATGGAATAAATCGAAAGTTGCATATTTCTTCTAAATGAATAAGGCATCTTTATTTTAAATAAATAATAAATTTTGTCTTGATTGAATTTTAAAGCAAAACAAACTAAACATTTGATGATTTGAATAAATCAAAATGAAATTATTACCACGTTTAATGGTTGCTAGAGGCATTGATATGTAAAGAAATTATTAATTAGTACAATTGCCATATCCAAGTCTAGAGGATTGAATTTTGGCTTAATCATTCTCACAGAGTTAGTCTCCATTATTGCCCCTTTTATTAGACTGATAAGCATTCCGCCAGTGAGGAGCACTAGATGAAATATATAAATCGATGGTACAAATTAAAAGGACTACCATGAAATAGATATTGGCCGTTGATTTTTCCAAATAATATCATGAATGATAAGAAACAAATAAATTGATCACCTTACATTTACTACTATTTTAATTTATTGTATGCACTAAGGAATTAACTCAAAAATGACAAAAGCATTTATATTTCACAACAGTCCAACGCCCACAACTCTATAGATTTAAAAATTGTTGTGCATTTCATAGAGTACAGAGTGCATTTACACCATCATGTACATTATCTCTATAAAGGAAAATTGTACTGGTTTAACTCCTTCCCATCAAATCATTCACATTAAAATATTTTGGAAATGTAGTTAACAATTTATAGTGCTACTCCTTGCCAAAATTGATGACTCACATTGGAGAAAGAGACTGACATGGTTGTAGATCGAGCCCCATATGGCTAATAAGTTGGTTAAACAAGGATTCATAATCAGTTTCATTAATATATTTTCTGATTATCATTAATTAGTGTTTTCTTTGTTAATGACTTTATTAGAGTATATAAATTTTTAAGATGCGTGATTTATTTGTTAAAACTACCACTAAAAATATGCAGTCATTCCTTTGTTTCCTGAAATGTCATTAGGAAAACCTTGTTTCGTGTACCTCGAGCTCAAGAATGTACAATACCTACCTTTTCATTCAAAGGTATATGGTTTGACCAACAACATGGGAATCATTGTCACTATTTGAAGCAAGGAGGAACTAGAATTGCTCAAATTTCAACACAATCTATAAATGGACAAAAAGAGAGATTCTAAACATTGTTCAGGTCTTCCAACATTTCACTTCAATTCCTTCTAAATACACTAAAATGTTTGAGTCCTTTTAATGGAGTGAGCTTCTACTATACTTGCCTTTTCCCAACATTCTTGATAAAATTGTCTCGTGTAGGGAAGACATCATCACTCAATGGGAAAGCATAGCTAGCACCTATCGTGCATGGCATGTTTATTGCACACCACCAAAATCAAACAACAACGATGATGACAAACTTATGTCTGATGGACCAAAATATAGAAAACACATTGATGCAAAGGAGTGACAACTTCTTTCCTCCCTCCATCTAGGGAATGCTATTGTTATTGATGAACTAGACATGCTTGGATGTCAACACATTGACACAAGCCACAATTGGGTTGCCACTACAATTGCCCCCTCTTTGGTGGACAATGTTGCATTCATTGACTACAATTGCTCAACGATTTAGTTTGAACAAATTCAACCCAACTCAAGTATCCGAAATGGTAAGATTTATTTGGAACAACAAAATGCTTTCAACATTCTTGTGAAACATTCTTCTTAGGTTGGAAGGCAAGCACCACTTCTAATGATCATACAAGGAATTACAAGAATAGGGAAATCATACTTGATTAATAACATTCAAATTGCACTCTCCATAAATGTGTCCCATGCACAAAAGCCATTGCTTTTGCTCACCCCAATAGGTGTGGCTATTTTCAATATTAGTGCATCAACCATTCATTTAGCACTTCACATACCAATAAAAGACATGAACCCTCTTCAAGGTCAAGCTCTATTAACTTTCTAATAAAGCATGTATTTCATTTGTTATATTTGAATAGATGAAATGAGCTTCATTGGACCAAGGTTGTTAGAACACATTGATGATAAACTGAATGAAGCATTCCCATACCACAATCAAAGCCCAATCAATGGATGCTCTATTTTACTTGATGGTGATCTAGGACAATTGCTACTAGTATGTGACATTCCAATGTATGATGGATCGTCATATGGAACAACACTTTGGAGAAGCTTTTAGATAGTGGTCACACTAGACAATTTTTTGACAACATGAGGATGAACTTGCCCAAATCAAATTTCACAACCTCCTTAAAATAGAAGGAATGCTGAGGCAACATAGACAGATTGAAACTCCTCATGTCATGCTAACTCTATCAAAATTTTGCTCTCATAAAAAAGTATTGGCGTGCTCATTAAACCTATGAGTCCAATTGCTAGTTTATTGTAAACGTCAATTAACCCTAGATAAATGTTAGTAAAAGCATTTATATTTTCATTGCAACCTTAAATCTTTTACCCAAAACACAGTTACCTACACTGGGGTCCCGCCGTACTCTTAAAAATAAATAAAAAGCTGAGAGCTTCGCGTTTGTCAAAAAATAGCGGCATACAAATTTTAAGCGGAGCAATTAGAAAGAATTTATAAATCCCCGGTTCCCCTGAATTGAGCTTTAGGTTTTCCTGAGGAGGAACCGGTCACAGGATCGAATCCGACAAGCACTTGTTCTATTCAGTAAATGCTCTTACTTATTCGGTCCTCTTGGGGCTGCAGAAACCCTCAGACAATCAAACATGGCACTTCTCAGCTCGTCTGTCGCCGGAGAGGTTGGTATTAATGATCACAATTCCTTAATTGGTTAAATTGTCTCAAAAATTTAGGTCTTATTTGAAAGATTTCAGAAGAAATGCATAGAAAGAAAACTCGATATAAATTGCTAGGAAAAGGAAACTTTATTAGAAAAGGAAACTTTATTAAGTCCCTGTTTGAAAGATTTCAGAGAAATTGCATTGAAAAGAAAACTTTATCTGCGTCTTGTTTTAAAGATTTGAGAAAAAAACTTTATTTAAGTTACCGTTTGAAATATATTTTAAACGAAAACATTTGTTTTAGTCTTGTTTAACATATTTTTTGAGAAATTGTGTAGAAAAAGAAAACTTTGTTTCAGTCTTTGAATGCGGAAAACTTATGCAGGGAAACAAAACTTTCTGTAGGTCTTGTTTGAAAGATTTCAAGAGAAATTGCATAGGAAAAATGTCTTTGTAGAAATTGCATGGTAAAAGATCGATCTAGAGAAATTTATATTTAACCCTGGCCGACTTCATGATTATTTACAAAGGAAAATATCAAAACTGAAATTGTACAGTGCCCACCACAATTATGCTGACTTGTTAAAAAGGGTACGATAGTCACTAAGGAAATTAAAATGCTTCTATCCCAGATTAAATTGGTACGGCAGCTTTAAATATGTTCACAAGAGACAAACCTGCAGAATGTGTCAGAAATTGTCTCCTTAAAAGATATTATGGCAGCGATCACTATTTATCAAGTGCTGCGATTAAAGTTTAATCTCCTTTGGGCAGCGATTAATGAAGAGGTATAAATTTAATCAAAAGATGTGTCTATTATGAACAGCCACCTTTATTCATAGAAACACCTCCATTGGATAGTGTATAAAAGGTTATGAAGGTATGTTTGAAAGGCAATTGGAAGGTTTTATTTCTGAGTTTTAAGAGCAGAGCTGAGGAATGAAAAAGGAAATATATCAAGCAGGGATATATCAGCAGTGCTATATATATATATATGTAATAATGGATGACAGCAGGGAATTATTTTTATTGCAGCCACCCTATTATTCTTCAACTCTACCATCCTCTCATTCTATTAATCTATTACTCTATCATTCTAATATTCGATTATTATTTCATTCTAATATTCGATTATTATTTCATTTTTTCCTCTATCATTAAATCATTCTGTTCTTCTATCATTCTATTATTTCAGCATATCTATTATTACGTTATTCTTCACTCTACCCTCCTACTCTTCTATCATTCTATTACCCAATTATTATATCATTCTCTCATTCCATTCCTCTATCATTATATCATTCTATTTTATCAATCTATTATTCTATTATTATCTTATTCGTCATTCTATCCTTCTATCATACGATCATCCTATTCTTCTATCATTTGATTATTCTATCATTCTATCGTTCTATAATTCTATTCTTGAATCAATCAAATCAGCGAATATCTGAGATATCAATTAGCAATCAAGGAAGCTATCTTCATTGGAAGGAAGTCATATAAGAATCCTGAAATAATTATATGTCTGCTTCATGTATGATGTGTATGCTTTGTGTATGACGTGTATGCTTTGTGCTTGTTAATATATGTATTGAACTCATTATTAATTATGCATAATTACTCGCATATGAAGGATGTGTATGCTCTATCATGATTGTTGTGTATAATGATATATTTATTGTTGTATAATCTCTATGAATCTGGATATATTGAGTAGCAACCTAGGGTGGCAAGATGAGGGAGAACTGCTATATGATTCCTCACTAGGTACACCCCCTCATCTGGATGGCGGAAGGCCACATGAGGCCAAGAGGCATCGTATATCTGCTCTTGGGCCTAGGGTAGAGGATCGCTTAGGGCACCTTATCATGCACCCTTAGGTTTGGCTATTGGGTTAAATCATAGGGAGGAGAATAAGGGTGGCAAGGAGAGGGAGAACTGTTATAGGATTCCTCACTAGGTACACGCCCTCATCTGGATGGCGGGAAGCCACATGAGGCAAAGGGGGATGGTATATCCGCTCTTGGGCCTACGGTAGAGGATTGCTTAGGGCACCCTATCATGCCCCCTTATCCTAACCCTTTTTGGTTGGACTCCATTAATGAATGAGGTATATCATATGATTAAGATAATGTTCCTAACCCTAGTAGGAAAGATCTATTTTATGGATTATGCTTTCAATGATTATCTAACATGGTTCCAGGGTTTCAACCAGGATCTATCTTGTTCAACAAGTTAAATTGGTAAATGGTATCATTAACCCTATTTCATTTCTTGCTTTACTTGGAATTGTGATTTTAGGGCAAAAACTAGGGCATTTACAAAAGGGGACATTACATACAATGAGCACTGCATGGGGTAAGAATTAGCACAATCTGCTGTTCGCTTCTCTCAATTTCTTTGCCTATCACTTAGTCATAACTCCTGCACTCAACATTCTTAATTGTCTAACCCATAACTCTTGCCTCTTACTTATGCATTGCTGGAGATGTCCGTTCATACACCATATGTTCCCCAATTGTAAGGAAAGCTGCCTCGTCTGTTCATACACCATATGTTCCCCAATTGTAAGGAAAACTGCCTCTGACACAAACACAACTGCTGGTGGCACAAATGAAATCTCCTCTTTGGCAATACCTCCAATGTCAATAAGTAAATAATGTAATCACTGCTGCCGCAAACAGATCCATTGGTTTCCAAAGACAAAAACTGCCTGTGTTTTTGTCACTGTATAGACAATACCTTTTCCTGATCCGGATTACATGCAGCACTTAGTGCTTTGCAACTTTGCCAAGGGTGATGTCTTTCTGGGTCCTTTATGGATTGTCTACTCAATTGTTGCTTTGAAAAATAGCCAGCTAAGTCTTGCTTCTTATGCAGATTTCTATCACAGCCTTAGAACTCAAAGTGAAATGATTAAGCAATAAAAGCATCAAAGGATGCAATTTTGAAATATGAGTTGTCATAGCTAATTTTGATCTTTGATAAGCACAACCCTTAGACCTAAAATAAGGTTTGAGTGGTCATTATTATAACCCCTTGGTGATTGGTTTCTAGTGAATCCCTTTTACCACCCAAAATATCAGGAACACCATTAGCTTCCTCATAGCAATGCTAGAATGCAACATTACAAAATAATTTGATCCCCTTTAAATGCCAAGAAGGGATAGCTACTGTCTTCAATAGAGACACCTTCCACATCTAGTTTTCGAGTTTTCTTTTCAATAGTTTCTTGGAGTCCTTTCACAATGATTCTACTTTGGCAACATTATTTGTTACATATAACTTTTATTAACCGACAATCCCAAGGTTGCCCATAGAGGTCTTGTCGAAATTTAGCTCATAACAGTTCCCTTTAGGGAGACTCCATTTTAGCCAATGTCCTTCGGGGTTGACTATCACTGTCCCTTTTGGTAGGGAGCATCTCAAGTCTTTTATTGTTGTGCTCGCTATTATATCAAGCTATGTCATGTATTCAATCTGTTGACATATGTTTTTACAACTCTTGGCACTTTATTGTCTTTGCATGGTTGTGGATGATTATCTTTACACACAAGATAGTTCACATTCTACTTAGAACCAAAAGGATTAGAATGTCCCTTAAACTATGCTCCCCCAAGTTTCTGGGACGGGGACGGTAGGGAATGGGGGGACGCGTTTCCGAAATGCTGTTTTTTTTGGGCCACTTTTTAGGGGATGGCAAGGGGTGGGGTTACGTGTTTCCGGAGCGTCGTTTTTTTTGGGCCACTTTTTAGGGAATGACTATTAAAAACATAAGAAAAAAATTAAAATAAAGGAAATTTCAAATATTTAAATGATAACATTGATAAGGCATTCATTATAGACATTTATGATTTATATAAAGATCTTGGAAAAACTCCGTGGAAGGCAAATTGCAGATGTGTTCAAAAGTGGAATAACAACATTTAAAACTACTCAAGTACAAGGAGGTAAAAGAGATAGAAGTATAGGCAAACTAAATGCATTCCTTAAGAGAACATGGTATTAACTTGACCATTTACAAGAAGAATAGGCATTCTCAATGTTTTTATATCTCTTGAATTATATAATATAGAAGAAACATCAGAAAACATTTTACAAAAAAAAAACTGGTCTACTTTATCGGATCTTATGAATCATAGAAATTTGAACCGAATTGAGTAGTTCTTTTAGTATGCAATCCGGAGTGATGCAAAATTCTTCCTAGAGGCTGAATCAGCTTGGGCGAGATAGAAAAATGATTAGAAGTATTAAATGTGGTAAATTCTAGCCAAACATAGGAACATCGATTTTTGGCATTTTCACAACTGCTACTAGTTCAACCATATATTTAGAAGACGATTCAACTATGTAAAAAGCAAAAGTAAAATGGTTGGAGGTAGGGAAGGAGTTGCACCTCTAGAGAGTAATAAGAGGCAACTTCTCTTCACAAGCCAAGAGCGAATGCTCTGATATCAACTGATGTAGAATTATGATTGGCAATAAAGAAATGAGCAACAATATTGCATCAGATGTTGATGAGAGGAGATGAAAATTTGCTTGTTGCATCAATGGATGTTGCATATTGTTGATGTGTTTTTTATGACAACAACAACATTAGAATAAAACACTAAGTATTCTATCCTCTCTTGAACAAACTATGTGATCGAGTGAGACTACTCAAAGGTTCCATGAATGTCAGGTCTTGACGTGCACATGGATAGACCTAGTGGAATGATGTGATCTTGCTGGTAATCACAAAGGGACTTACGCTAAATTACTCCTTACTTATGGATGAAATTTACTCCTTACTCCTTGGATTTGTGAATGAATGGAATCCTCATCAAACTATCTAAAAAGAAATAACAAAAGGAGAGGGTTAAGAGAATTCTAATCTACTCTAAGGACAATGAGATAATGAATGATGCTTTGATAGACAAATTCTTTCGAACCAAGCTTCGTTTCGCCATGAGAACGACAACTACACGAAACTAGTGCAATCTTCAAAGGAAATTCATATTGCAAATATGCATTCAAATACCCACAGCTGGCGCAACTTGAACAAATATCTACAATCAAACTATTGCAAAATGGGGTTCAAGCTAACTTTGCATTGTAGCTTACCATCAACAAACCACAAAAAGCATGAACCAAGGAATTCATCAAATATCTTCACATTATTCCGCCATATCAATGAACTTAAATAAAACTTATCTAATTAGCTTTAAATCATCTTTGAGAAATTGGAAACCATGCTAACATCCCAAAATAACATAATAGTCACCAATCTTCAATGAGAATGTATTAGTTTTGGAAGTACCTCTACAACAATTTGCCAAAGTCTTTTCAACGCTTCAAAAGCGTCTACTCTCTAATGAAGAACTTTCTATTCCTCTACACTACTCTACCAAGAATCCTCTAATCTATGTCCAAGCTTTTTTTACAAATGAAGAGAATGAGCCTTTATATAGAGCTCGAGAATACAACCAAGGGCCTAGATTGATTCTAGAATCAATGGCCAAGATTAAGACAACACAACCCTAATGAAAGGTAGTTACAACTACCACCACTTTCGACCAATGAAATATCAACAACATGATCTTCTAGAAGTGCTCCATCCTTATCTATATCTTGGACGACCAGGTTCAATGCATCTAGACATGTTGATGTGGCATACTTGGATTGGTTGACGATGACTAGATGCCACTTCAACATATTCCAAGCAATTATCTCTTGAACATTCTTTGAACTTGGAATTTCATCCTTGTGTTGTACTTCCTTTGGATTTCTTGGTATTGGCGTGGATTCTTGGTGTAATCCTGAACTTCATGATGCTTGAGATTGATCCTCTTCTCATCCTTGAATTTCCATGGATTGATCTTCTTTTGATGTTGGATTCAAAGTGAATTCCTCGATGCTGGATTCCTCCATTCCGCTAATGACCTTGATGCTAGTCTTCCTTGTGTCATTGAAATGTCTTGAAAGGTGAAGTCCTCTTGTTATTGGAAGTAGTCTCCTTCTTCGGCATTTGAACTCTTTGTATCCGTCTTGAACATTTGGATCTTCGTTGAGCATCCTCCTCATGGAACGAATCCTTGTTCTCAATACCCGCAAAACAAAGGAAAACCTTGAATAGCAAAGGCGAATAAAATCCTTAATGCAATGGAATACTAAGATAAAACATGAATAACCTTGCATGATTCAAGAAATGATTTAATTTGGAAGAAATGAATAAAATAATACTTGAAAAACACTTCTTCACAAATTCGCCTTGGAACAAATCTGCTCTTCAAAATTGATTTAAGATTTGCTTTTGAGGAAAAAATGAAGTGAAGAGCTTGTTTAAATACGAGTCCAATGCAATTTCTCCAACTAGGTCGACTTAGATAAGGAATTTTCACCATTTTCCATAGTTTTATTTGAATTTTAATGGTTTTGAAGTCAGCTAGGTCGCACATTTAGGAGGTTAAGGAAAAATTCCTTGTCGCATCTTTCATCAAGTTATGGATTTTATCCATGTCGCAAGTTTGGGCATGTCTTGGAATTATGCACTTTTCATGGTCTCCCAGATTGATTCCTTATCTCACTTTCCTTCATGTCCTGGATCAATTTATCCTTGTCGCACTTTTGGGAGGGTGGAGGATAAATTCCATGTCACAAGTTTAAGTGGATTGTGGATAAAATTCATATCGCATTTTTCACTACCTTGCGGATTCATTCCTTGGCGCACATTTGGGGAAGTCATGGAAAATTCCATGTCGCACTTTTCATCTACCCTTGGACAAATTCCTTAGCACATATTTCATTTACCTTTGGATTTTCCTCGTTGCACCTTTGGGAGGGTAAAGGATAATTCCTTGTCGCATATTTAACAATATCATGGATAAATCAAGTCGCACTTTTTGGTGTCTTGTGGATAAATTTCACATCACAAGTTTAATAACGTTGTGGATTGATCTTTGATCACACTTTGCCTAGTGTTGGAGTTAATCCTTAGTTGCACATTTCCCAACCGCTTGGAATTTCGCATTTTCTAGCATGTTCTGGATAAATCCAAGTCGCACTTTTCACCTCCTCTTGGAAAAATCCTTAGCGCACTTCATTAAGTCATGGATAAATTCTTGGCGCACATTTGGATAGGTCTTGGATTTTTCTTTGAGCACACATCTCATTCACCTTTGAATTTCGCACTTTTGAGTGGATCATGGATAAAATCCATGTCGCAATTTTTGCGTCCTTGTGGATTTTTCCAAGTCTCATATTTGGATAGGTCTTGGATTTTCGCACTTTCCTTGGAGAGGTGGATAAATCTCTTTTCTTGGTCGCACTTTTTGGCATTGTTAAGGAATGGATTCATGTTGCAAGTCTTGGAGAATTGAGAAATTTCGCACATTTGAGGGTGTTAAGGAATTTTTCCATGTCGCAAGTTTCATGATGTCACAGATTATCCTTGTCGCACATTTCGCCATGTCCTGGATTGTTTCCTTGTCGCACTTCCCCTAATGAACCGGATTTTGCGAACAAGATTCTCCTTGGCGCACTTTCCATGAGGTCTTGGATTTTGTGAACAAGATTTTGAAGGTCCCTGCTTGATGTATATTTCAAAAAATTTCCTATACTTTAAATATTTTGAAATATACTATCAGGATGTTTGAGATAGGCCCCGGATCCATGGGATTTAACATGCAGATTCTAGATTTTTTGAGGATCCACTAGATTCCAGACTTAGCTAGTTTTTCAGGGTTTTAGGACGTTAGACTTAGCCAATTTCAGGGTTTCAGGGACATGCGTCAGGGTGAAGGCATATGGACCCCTTAGTTAAATATCCATTCCTTAGGCCAATTTTCCACTTCTTAGTGAATTTCTTCAATCATCTCATGGACTTTGAGCCAAAACTTGGGGAGAGTTGGGCGGATCGATACTACCAAACCTACAAACTCAAAGAAAACCCAAACCGAAAAGCAAAATGACGACAAAAAGCGAGAAAAAAAGGGGAGTCCCCATTTGCAATGTGGCGATGTGTGAAAACGTCACAACACATAAATAATTACAATGGGCGGTCATACAAACAATAATGTATTTTGGTGATCCCTACTCTAATGTGATCCATATTGGATTTGGAAAATATATGAGGAAAAAAACTTTAACAAGAAATTGAACTTTAGATGCAGAAATAGGTTCAAAACAAGAAACTAACAAAAAACATAGGTGGGACAGCATTCTAATTGTGGTGGTTACCTGGTTAGGATTATGACCGATGACAGTGAGCACTCCAAATTCAAAATTTGAAATGAACATATACCATATCAGCATTCTATGTGCATGGACATTCTTCTAAGGACCATACAAACTATCCTGTTCATAAAAAATTACAAAAGGGGGTTGAAGCTTGAGTTTTAGAGCATGAATCAGAATTGTTTGTTGAGAGGATAGTACGAATATTGTAAGAGAATTCAGCTGTTCATTGGAGGAGATAAATAGAAGTAGCGGGCAAAGAATCGGAAATTTAAGTCCCATGTGATGTAATTGCCATCCCAAGTTAATATGTAAGGTAGCAAGGCTGTTGCCACTACCATAAAGCTATTTTTTTTAATAAAAAATAGTGTCATAAAAATCTGAGACTTAGCTGTCGCCTGGCATCCCTGTGTTTTAAGGGACGTCCCCGAGACGTTTCCCAAATTTTCAAAAAAAAGGGATGGGGAGGGGACCTTTCCTACCCGTCCCCGCGTTCCCGAAATGTCTCATGTAGGGAACGGGGTGTTTTCAGGTAGGGGACACAAGATGTTTCCCGAATTTTCAAAAAAAAGGGGACGGGGAGGGGACGTTTCCTACCTGTCCCCGAAACGCCCCCTATAGGGGATGGGGTGTTTAAAGGCAGGGGATGCATCTCTGTGGAGCATAGCCCTTAAATCATATCATTGCTGTAATCAATTTAGAATTAGATCAAGATAATTTATTGAATTAAAGGTGTGAATGCAAATGGACAAGATCCTTTTGCAAAGGAAAAGGGGATTGCATTGACAATCCACCATTAGTTCTTCTGTGGAACCTTCCGAAGATGCTAAAATATGAAACAAATAGAAGCTAACACTAATGCAAGATCCTAATTTCACATTTAACTCAACTCAAGATTATGTGATGTCCCGCCTGGGACATTACAAAGAAGAAGAATTTAAGATTAAAGAATTGAATTATTCCTAGTATGGTTGACGTCCAAGGAATTAAACTAAAGTGGCCGACTCCCTATGTTGAAAATCTGGGCCGACTTATCAATGGCTGACCTCTCTTAAAATAGGCTCAAAAGGATATCTAAGGTGGAGTGTTTAAGATATTAAAGATACACAATTTGCAAATATATGATGCGAGTTATGAAGGGTGCGATCTGCTTATAAGGAGAAGCAATTACATTAATAAAAGCAGCGATTTATTTTACAAGGGCAGTGATTTAGTTTAATGAAAAGCAGCGATCACCTTTGAAAAGGTATGACTTTGTTAAAGGAAAATTGTGTCCATTCTGAAAAGACACGTGCATTCATTGAAGCATATCCCTTAAGGAGTGTATAGAAGAAGGGATCAAGGAATTATTATGGAGAATAAGAAAGAAGCAAAATTAAATATAAAAGTAGAGAGGAATATATCAGCAGTGATATATTAACAGCAGAAACATTATTTATAACAACAGATTGGAATCCATCAAGATGTACATATCAAGCATACCAATTCCCAAGCAATACAATTGAAATATGGGGAGGTTAGTAAGTAGGAAATGATGGCCCTTTCGGGGTTCACGAGATGGTGAAGTGCCGATCGGCCCCTTCATCAAGTATGCCACCCCGCGTTAAGTGCTCTTGGGCCGGGAGGCTTATGAGTGCTCCCGGGCTTGTTGAATAGCGAACTTCATGCATCTTATCAAGCACGCCACCCCGAGGTGGGCACTCTTGGGCTGGGAGGCGACTGCTCCTGGGCACGATCAAGGAGGACGACCAGCCTCCAAGGTGAATTGGGAGATGTTAGGTGGATTGACCCCTTTCATGCTCTTGACAATGCTGTTACTTACTAATGCTTCGGGAAAATTCAATTTGTGATTGGCTTGGGGAATTGTGTTATGGATTGAACTAAATGTGGATTATGCTATGATAGATGAGTTTAATATGAATGATAGATGAATTTAATAGGAATGATGATATGAATTGAATATTATCTTAATTTATTGATCTCTAATATTTCTAATGTCCTTTTCTAGTGATTATTATTGTATACAAGTACATATATCAGGAATATCCTAGAAGGGGACATTATAGATTAGAGCAAATAAGGAATGCAAACAATAATGAAACTTAAGTAAACATTTCAAATGCAAACCTTGGTTAAGTAGATGTGCTCCTTTGATTGTTGTTAATGAGGGATGAATGCGATTGCTCTTTAAACTTGTAGCATGCCTTTGTTTTCCACTTGATGATGAAAATGACTTATGGCAGGGTCCACTTATGGATTTTGAGGATGGAGGATCAAGGGATAATTTTGATTCTTGAGATCAATGGCTAGGGATGCTTGAGAGGCAAGGGTGCATGAGAAGCCACCAAGTACACTTGGTGATTGATGCATATGATAAGGTTTTGGATTGAGAAGATATGGAGGGCTAACATTTTCTAGATTTGAAATGGAGGGTGAGGATCAAAAAGTCCTTTTTTGGAGTCATGTGCACACATGGAGCCTTGTGCAACCTTGAGCCATGTGCAAGGTTGATTTGGCTAATCATGATTTAGAATGTGCAAGCACTTAATTAATTGATTAAGTGAGATTATTTAATTAACTAATGGTTAAGGGGGAAAAATAGGATAAATTAAATAAATAGTTTGTATTTATTTATTTTTTGGGAATGTTGGAAGGGATGGCTGATTTAATTAAATAAATGCTGATTTATTTAATAAAAGGCTGGAACATTAGAAGAAGGCCGAATAGGATTAATTAATTAAATAAATGATTGGAATTTATTTAATGCAAGGGGGATGATTGGATGGGTTAATTACATAGGTAATTTATTTAATCAATTTTAGAAGGGGAGATATGCGGGATGAATCAGGTGATGGTGGGATGTGGTCAAATTTAGGTGTCTACACCTTCAAAACCTTTTTGTGAGTTTGTTTCTATGATTTTTGATTTAAAACAAAAATGAATTGTACAGCATTATCATTTGGGAATCTATCACTTTAGAGTGACTTTATATTTAGAAGCATTATCTTTTATTAAGTATCAGATGTCAAAACTCAAAAGTATACTGCGGCAGGAAATGATCTATAATTGCTATGGGTATCCAAATGAACATATCATCAACACAGATCTTATGTATACAAATTAAACTTTTTGAGAATAAGTAAAAAATTGTAATACTCCATACATTCAAATGTAAATTAGAGCAATTAGCAGCAGAAGGTGCTTTTGTTTCCAAGTATATGGAGCGGTCTAGCTGAATTTTTTCTGAAATACTAGGTTGAATGTTCCATGTATCTATGCCGTGTAATCTCAAAATTTTGTAATCAATAACAGTTCTCTTGAAAGTTTACAGAATTCTCTTGAAAGCATTATATTTTATTGGTTGCATTGATGCAGGTTGGTTTGCGCTTGCTGCTGAGCCCCTTAGGTTCTAATGTTGTGGTTCGAACAGCTTGGTGAGTTCCAATATAAGCCTAGAAAGGTCTAGCTACTACCATTTAGTTGCCAAATAATAACAATTATTTTTTTATCGCACACATTACCTGTTACTTTGATTTCTTTATTGGTTTTTTTCATGGTTTGTTGATTAAGAAACATGCTCTTTAGTGTGAACTTGCTTAGGCCTGTATCTTACAATCTAGTGTTTTTAGATTTGACACTACCAATAAGAGCAAGCAAAAAGTGGGTAAAATCTGATTTAATGAAAGTTCTCTGTATGGTTATACCTGTTTGTCAAATGCCAATGACTATATTTCTACTTGTCCTAGAAGTTTCATACATTAAAGAATTGATTTACCATAAGGTTTGAACCTCATGCAGAGTCATTCAGTAATCTAATCTCAAAATCATTCAGTTTCCAAACATTGTTCTTACATACACGCCTTGCACAAAAATATTGGAAATTGTTTAATTGCCTCGCTCAGGTCAGTCAAAGAAATTCAAGAGCTCTTCGTCTGTTGAACAGTAATGAAATTAAGTAGTAGTTGATATGATCAGTGTTGCCAATCATCATTATCCTAAGAATTATCATCTTGATGAGCTTGTGTATTCTATTTTTTGATAGAAAATTGTTCTTTTTTAATGCCAGTTGTGTAAGGCCAATGATGCCATGGAAGGTGAAACTATGCTTTATTCTTGTACATCTGGTGTGTTTCTGGCTTGATCCAACCCTATCCATAGTTCCTTATGCAGAAATTTAATTTGATCAAATCCTACCATTGCACTAATTCCTTGTCATAATATATAGGAACTAATAATTAGGGCTGTTGAAAATTAAATCATTATAGAAAGCTATGGTCCTAAGCAAAATGTTAATATGTTAATTTGGCAATAAAATTATTGCAGGATCTAATAAAAATATAGTTAAAAAATCTATCAAAATGCTCAATTTATCTGACTTATTAATTTGAAATCCTAACATTATTATTGAAATTTGTTACATTTTGGAAGAATATGAATATATTATATTGAATGAGATATATTACAATGAAGAGTGAATGCTCAATATAAAGGAATTACAAAGTCTAAAAATAGACAAAAGCAAAAGAACTCCAACAAACAAAGCAGAATGGATAGATGCTAAACTAAAGACGGAAAAGGAAACTATCTAACTAAGAGTGACCATTAAATAATAAGATATTATCTTAATACCCCCCCTTAATGGTCAATCCACTAACTAAACCAAGATGCCCCATAGAAAGAGGCATAAACAGAGAATAGAACCCGAGCACGGGTGTTGAAACACAAATCCCAAGGGATCCAAAGAAGCAGAATGGCCGCCTGCCAAACACAAATGCTGACTGCTAGTCCCACTGATGACGAGAAGGGGCTAAGCGTTGTAAGCGCAAATCAAGGAAGCCCTCAAAGCTGCGAACCACGGCAAAAAGGCAGATTAAACTCTCTAGAAATAGCGACTAGGCAAAAACATTGCCAAACAAGGAAGCCGCCGATCAAGAAAACAAAACCTCATTCAAAGGGCTACGGAATAGGAACCCAATTTTGAGGAGATCCTGTTGAAAAACACCGACGATCAAAAAAGTTTGCTGCCGTTGAACTTTTCACTGCTGTCCAAAAAGATGCCATACTTCACGTTTTTTGAGGCACAAAAAAACGGATTATAAGCAAAGGGCACGAATATCAAAGCAGATAGATGGCACAGATGTTGAACAAAACCTTTGCACGGGTTACGAAGCACATAATCCGAAAACACGGAACAAGTCTGAAACACAGATACTGAGGCACAGATCTTGAGATAAATCCGAACACGGATTTCAAAACCCAGATCTCGAGAGTACGGAAAGCATGAGATCAGAAAATCTGAACATGGATTTCAAGACTAAACAGAAAGTATTGCTCCATGTTTGTTGGGACATATTTCAAAACTCGAATCCCGAGTTTGCAAATGAAGAAATACCTAGGAAATGATAACCAAAGTCATTAAAGACGTGAGATTTCCAAAAGCTAATCTCGAACCACGAGCTAATATTTTGAGGCGGCCAAGGCAGATAACACACCATGGAAAATTGTGATCTCTAGATGAAATTCACCACCACCAAAAACCGATCAAAAGAAATCCCAAGTCTGCCGAAACCTTCTGAAAAAAGTCCGCAAAATGCGACTTCAAAACAGGAAGAAAGTTCGCCAAAATGTATAGGAAACACGACCTCAGATGATAATGAGACAAACCGGCTCATTAAAAAAAAAAAAATAGACGCCGACTAAGATGTTGTGCAAAAAGACCGCCGATAAAACTCTTTTTAGCATAATATTTTCCCCACCGTTGCCAGAAAGCAGTCGACGACCATGATCAGGATGTAGAACTGACAGAAAGAATAAGATTTGAAACCTCTGCAAAACGGCAAGAAAGATTGCGTCTTAAACATGAGCCCACAATTTTAGAGCAGGATAGAGATTTCTGCCACTTGCAGAGTCCAGAAACTTGACCTTACAGGAAGGATTCGCGCCACCAAAAAATCATGGAACCTGCGACTTAGGTTTATTCCGATTTGATGGCCTTCACACCACAGAAATACCATCGACAAAAAAAAGACTTCAAAACGCCCAAAAGTCGCAACCTTCAGGAGGAATGATCATTAGCGGCTCAGAACAAGGTGCTGGTTTATTGAACGCAACCAAAGGAATCTCTAATGTCGATCACAGACAACGAAAAAATCTGACAATCGTTGCAAAACGCTAGATGAAGCCGATAGAAAACAGAGAACCCTCCAACGACAGAAACCCTAACGACCAAGAACGCGACTTCAGATCTCCATAAAACGCGATCCAGAAACCCTTGAACCAGGCACAGAAATATCTGACGGAAAACACATTGTGTAGAGAAAAAAACCACCTCAAAAAATTTGCGATTCTACAGATGATGAAAAACCGCCGATCAGAGATGATGGTACGGCCACGTATAGTGTCGTATGAGGTATGGATAGAGCACAGGGGGGAAAATTTCAAAAGAATTAGTTTTCTCGCTCCCCGCTCAACCTGCTTTGATACCATGTTACATTTTGGAAGAATATGAATATATTATATTGAATGAGATATATTACAATGAAGAGCAAATGCTCAATATAAAGGAATTACAAAGTCTAAAAATAGACAAAAGCAGAATTCCAGCAAACAAAGCAGAATGGATAGATCCTAAACTAAAGACGGAAAATGAAACTATCTAACTAAGAGTGACCATTAAATAATAAGATATTATCTTAATAAAATTTGTATGAAAATCCACCTTTTACAAAGAAATCATTCCTTGAATTCTAGTTTCTATCATTAAAGTGTTAGGAGAATCTAAATAATTGAGTTTAGTGAGTTAACACCCAAGTAATTAAACATAAATAGTAATTTCTTGATGCTCTAAGACATTAAAGATGCTTCTGCATTTAATGTTAAATTAGCACATAATCAAGATGGAAAAACTACTAAATTTGATGATTACTGCTAAAATGAAATTACTCAAAATGGGGATCTCTAGTTTTAGCATTTTCATTTATAGCTTATTATTTAAATTTTGCCATGCATTATGCAAACATGCCTTTGCCACATGATTTTGTGGGCCAGGATTCAGATTAATGTTTGTAGATGGCATATGGTGGAGAGTAATTATTACAGGCCCTCCTACTAGGTACCTGGTACTTGCTCAAAACTCAATAGGTCTAGAATGGGTGGAGCAGTAGTGAGAGTGGCAGTTCATCCTTTGAGCAATATATAAGAATGCAGGTAGATTGCCAGCCTAAAGCACAACTACATGAGCTTCCTGAAGTTCTACAGCTCAAGTCATCTAAAAGTGGATAACAAGCACAAAATCAACAAAACAATGAGGGTGTGAAGATAAATTCCATGTTTGGGAGACATTCAGCTTTGTAAGTTTGCTTTGACATCATTGCAGCAACTTGAGGTTAGGCCCATTGTGTGAAAGTTGCCAAATTTGTGTAATTTTAAGTGAATCAACTGATTAGGGAGGAAATTTGGCTGTCAAAATATTTTGAGTTACTAGTTTGGTAATTCAAGTCATCAACTTGGCCACTCGACGTGGTCGTGTGTCACACGTATAATGCCTAAAAGCACAAGGCCCTGAAGTGTGTGCCCTTGATTGTCATATAACCTTTGCACTTCTTTTTTGGGTTTAGGGGCAAGTCCTGTACAGTGCTAATAAACAATAAACATTATCCTCTGAACATATCAAAGGTCTACTTCAACTCAATTTTGATTATCCACTAGTTCCCTTCATCTGTACCCAGACCACGAGGACAAATCTTTAGCACTATATTTTTCCTCGTCTTTGAAGATCAGTTGGCTTTGGTTGTTAGGAGATGTGGTAGGGGAAGGTTCTAGCTCCCTCCTAGGAATGTCCAGAAGTGGGATCAGATCATGCGTTGGCCCTTCCACTGTGATAGATAATGGTATACAGCCTACGTGGTCCGCATGATGCTGCCAGGCCCTCTTCTTGTAAATTTGATTTTGGTTTTTGATTGCATGGATCTTTAGATCAGGCCTTCAACCTAGGCTTGCGTCAGCTCTTGATAATCTTGATTGCTGTACTTTTTTGAGATTGCTTCATTGTTTTTTCTTTTGGAGAGTTATGACCTTAGGATTTTCTCTACTATTGTAGGTGAGTGTATTTTTGAGTCCTGCCCTGTTCTATTTTTGTCTCTAGTGGACATTAATATAATTTCTTTATTCTTTCTTTAAAATGATATTAATGTGTGCCTTACAGACAGCCTTATTAAACATATGACTTATGATAGAATTTTGAGCAAGAATATCAATGAATATTAATACAAAACCTAAACTATTTCAATTACATCACATTGTTTACACTCCTGAATGAAATAATACAAAACTTAAACTATCTCAATTTCTTCACATTGTATGTACTCCCGAATGAAATGATGAGAAACCTCAATTAGCTTCATCCTAGCATGTAACACTAGGTTCTTCCAAAGTTGAATTGCAGCTTGATCATATTATGGAACTTGAAAATGATGAAGAAGCGTTTGTAACCAAACTGCCTTGTAAATAGTTGGAAACTTGGAACTACCACTTTATATTCTTCTTTAGTAGAAGACAAAGGAACTTTAGCTTGTTTCCTACTTTATCTAGAAATCATGCCCAAATCAGAATTTAATGTAAAACCTTATCTTAATGTATTCCTCCTTTTGTCAAATTCTCCAGCCCAGTTTGAGCCTGTGAAGCTCATTATTTTAAGTTTACCACTTCTATAGAAGAATGCCAAATTTGTTAGTTCCTTTCACATGTCAACGCATAAACATAGCTATACAATGGTAGATAAATGAAGCACTAAAAAATGTAGATAACTTGTCAGTGGCATAACTAATGTCAGGCCTGGTGGTAGTCAATTAAATTAGACTAACACAATTTGCTTAAACAAATTAGCAGCATCAATCCTGCAATCTGAGTCTATTAGTGAATTTGAGACCTTCCAGAGAAGTAGGAATAGGCTTTTAATGGTCCATTTAAAAGTCTTTGAGCAGATTGTATGGATATTTAAGCCTTAAGACTCTCTCACAATTTTTTTACTTATCTGCTAAATTTTGATAGTAAGAAAATAGTGAAGACGACCACAAGATAATTAATAAATGATTCCTGTCTTGGGGATAGGTTGCCACCTCACAGAAAGAATTACAAGTAGAAATGAAATTTAAAGTAATGTTATCAGTCGATGGTCAATAGACTCAATAGGACGGAAAAGCCCAGGGTGAATTTCTTACTCTGAGACAACTAACTTACCTTTTTGAGTTTTTGTGTTTGCACAGGCTGTCAAATGATGAAAACTCTCCAGATTATGTTTGAATAAACTTTCTAGTAAATTTTATCATGACGAATATTTGTTCAACTGAAATTATCTTTATATCTCTTACACGAGGGTTGACATTCAGATGGATAACCATGGCCCTTGTTTAGTAAATGAGAATGATCCCCATTTATTTGACTCTTTGTCTTAAAGTTTGTTAAGTTTCTACCTGATAGAACCTGTCTTCCATTCTGAGCTCTTATAGCATTTAGTATTTAATGCCTACCTCTTGTTTCGGTTTACTTTGTAAGCAACATTTTCTCAAATGGAAGTGCATTTACAGAAGAGATTAAAGATATTATTGATAGGCCTTTGGCTTTGTTTCATTGGGGGGTCCTCCACATGTTTATTTGTACTTGTACTTGGATTATGTTCCTGGGGTTTAATCACTTTGGGTTTACCCTTTGTTATTTTTTCATTATTGTAGTGTATTGGATTTTAGTTAGTTTTTTGACCCTATGGTTCTTTTTACTATAGTACTTTTCTGCAATTTTGCTTGTTTGTCCAGCAGAGGCCCCGGATCTAGGTAAGGTTGAAACCTGGTCTGGGATCTGGTTCAGTGCTGTTGGGAAATCACATAGGGGGTGGCATGAGGACTAGGGGTTCGTCCCAGATAAACCTGGGTGAACCCAGAATGAATCTGAATAGATCCAACTGAACCTAGACAGAACTCGTGGATTTCTGGATGTAAAAAAATCATTTTTGGCGTTGTGTACAATGATGGATGGTTACAATGGCCTCTACTATACTCGTGCTCTTGGGGAACTCCACCAGCTTTGGCTTTCCAGCTGTCAAGTCTCCAACTACATGATAGAAAAATACTGCTGCCATCTATCAATCAGTCTGTTCCTCTTTTCTAGTGTCTGCATTGAATCTTCTTTGACCTGTTATAGAAGCGAATGGAGAAGTATGATTAGAAGAACAATGGAAGACAAAGATCCGTCCATGTAAAATATCAGTCAGTGTAGTGTGTTGTTACAGTTTCACTGTGAAATAAATGCTCAGTGCTGCTCTTTTTCTTTCCATCTTAGTTTCAACCGAAAGCCTATCATTTAATAAATTGTTTAGGGTCTATACAATGGGAATTTGGATCGAATATTCAATAAAATTCTTTTTAATAAATATTTATATATACTTAATAATAGGGAATATAAACATTTAAAAGAGTATTAAGGAATAAGTGTATATTTATACTAGGTTACTGAATCACCCCTTTTATAGTTCGATTCCGGGTACGAAACATCCCGAAATCAAACCCTGGTTTGAATCGACCTTGGATTCAACCAGGGTATGAGTTTTTAGCGCCTGAAATGAATGTGTTTGACCTGCCGAATCTGTGTGATTCCATCGACAACGTGGCGATTCCAAGCCGAATCATGATCATTTTGACCTACAGGGACGCATTTGGAAGGTTTTTTTTTTGACATTTTTAACTCAAAAAAACCCTTAACATTGCCATTTCATTTTGAGGTGTAATTTTTATCTGCCATGAGGAAAAACATCGAAAAATGCCGACTCGATTTACAGACATTTTCCTTCTAAACGTCTTCAATTAACTCAACAGTGTGAAATATAGATTCATTCCAAAGAGTTGTGAGTGCATCGAGGCATCCTTAGGATAACAGTTTTGAAAAAAGGAAAATGGACGCTTGCTAAAGTAGTTCAAATTTCCAAACATATAAGGTGCAGCGCATTCCTGTGCAGGAGGTCTTTTAGCCAGTTTTGGCATTCAGCAAAGGAAGCTTAGGTAAATATTATAATAAATATTATTTATATTATATACTCAATAATAAATAAGTATTTAGGATATATTTATATTATAATAGTAATATAATCATTAAATTATATTTAAATATCCATATTTAATAAATAGTTGTATATATTATTTGATAAAATTAAATTAATATTACTTAATGTTTTAGTATATTAATATTATTTTTTATTGATAAATGAATTGTGACCTTTTGGGGGTCACTCCTTGCTGCTTAAAATGAAATCAGAAAAAACAAAACACCAAAACAGGCTGCTCATCAAGAGGGCCCAAATTCAAAAACTCCCCTATATAAGAGTTATATTATATATATGAAGTATCGGTTTTGCTACAGAACTTTGCAACTATCTAGACTTATACTAGCCACTAGCTATCACTATTGCATAATAGTCTATACAGAAATACTATATGAAATTTGAAACAATTTTATGTATCCGTGTTATTCTCCTCCTGCTGTGGCTCTTCATCCATGTTGCTTGATTCAGTTTCAGAGTCACCCGTTTCCACCATGGGGCTCCAGTCTACTCCCTGTTGATCCGCCACACCCGCTATCATCTTTAGAAATTCGACCCCCCAAATGAGCCTGCTGTCTTTTCTCATCTGCATCCCTCCCTACTCCTGTCACGTATGGAATCCATGGGCCGTTATACGGCCGCAACACTGTCGGCCATACCCCATTTCTTGGCCTGAAACCAAGCCTTATCACAGCTTCATCCAGCACCTTTGACAGACCACACCTCCACTGTGGCTTGATCATGACATTCACCACCTCCCTAATTACATCTTTGGCCTCTCCAAGGTCGAGGAAAACACCCACCAGCATTGAAGCTTTGTCACTATTGACTTTGTAGCGATGGCTAGTATTCATAAACGTTTCTCCAAGTACCATCCTGATTGCATGTAGTCCTATTGGCGAGCTGGTTTTGACAACCTTTTTCATCCTCAAGTCCTAAATCAGGCCCAAGAAAGCAGCTTGCCTTTTCTTGGCCTTCAAACATACAGTAGTCTCCATTTTTCTCCAGCTGCGAATGAGATTAACTGTCATTCGTTTGAGTAATTAAATCTCCCGTTTGGGAATGAGTGATGTAAACTTTCCCTTGTCATAATGCTTCCATTCTGTATTGGAGTCATTTCCAGCGGTTTACTCTGCTTTGCATTCAGATTCGTGACGAAATTTTATAAATGCCGAGTGTGCTGTTTGTGTGTGTCATATGCTCCGCAATGTGGTTGGCGTCGACTACGTGGTATTGAGGGTACATGTCAATGGTCACGTTGGACATGTGATCAGCCTCTACATTGGCTTCACAGAAAGTGTGACTAAGTTTGAAATCTTCTAATTTTCCTATCTCTTCCCAACAAGATTCAAGTATATTTTGACTTCGCCAATTGGGTGTATTCTTGTGTCTTATAGCATTGATTATAATCTGTGAGTCACCTTCTATATGCACCCTCCGGAATCCATATTTGTTGCATGGTTGAAGACCCAGGAGAAGTGCCTGTGCTTCTGCTTCATTGTTGGATCCCTACTTGAGTTTCCTAGCTGCTTCTACTAGGGTCCCACCTTCATGGTTTCTTATGATGCTTCTTGGTCTTGACGCCCCAGGATTTCCTCTGGAAGCGCCATCAAAATTCAGTTTTACCCACCCTTCCTCCGGTGGTGTCCATTTTGCTTTGGCCCTTGAATTTTGGTTGAGATTAACCCTCTGCCTCCCATGAACAGGGGGGATTTCCAGACCATGCCAAACTTTCTTACTTTGTTGTCCCAACTTGTGAATGTGTTCTTTCTTATGGACTGATTCCTTGTTGCGTTGTTGACCACTTCCACTATGGCTTTCTCCAACTTGCTGTGAAAAGCTTCCAATGACATAGTTTTGTCCTGAAAAATTCTCATATTCCTTTTCTTCCATACTTCCCATATCACTATTGAGGGGCATACTGTCCAAATGCTTTTAAAGATCGATCCTTTTTGCAAATTAGGCCAAGCTCTAAATAGCGATAGGATATCATCTGGCAGTGGACTGGACCAGTTGAGCTTTGACATAACCATCTTCCAACATGAGTGTAAAACTGCAATTAAGTAGGATGTGAATCACTGTTTCTTCTTCATTCTTGCAAAGGACACATCTGAAGGGGCCACCATTTTCTGATGCCTACACCCCCTGCAACTTCTGGTTTGCATATATTCTCTCATGCAATTAGGGGTATCTTCTTAGTCTCTGCCACACCGTTCCAGAATAAATCTTTCATCTTCTGATTTGCAAGGTCCTCTGTCTTTTTTGGTATTTTGAGGCAGAACAAAAGTGTAGATTGGTATGGGCGAGATGACCACTTTAAGCATGAGGATTCTACCTGCAGCTGAAAGCCACTCCCCTTTCCAGGAGGTCATCTTGGTTATTAGGTTGGTGATGAGAGGATCCCACAAGAAGGATTTGTATGTTCTTGCAAAGAGGGGGATTCCCAGGTATTTACTTGGTAGGGGGCTGATCTTGTATCCCAATTCCCTAGCTATATCTCTCTGAACTCTATATTCTGTATTGAAAAAGAAGATGTCAGATTTGCTTTTATTGATCTGCTGACCTGAGGCCTGGCAGTAGCACTCTATAGTCTCCTTGATTGTCCTGGTTTCTCTAAGCCTCGCATTTCCAAACAGGAGTGTGTCATCTGTAATTTGGAGATGAGTGATTGATTCTGTGTTGGGAGCAATCTTTATCCCCTTCCACCTGCCTTCCCTTCCTTTGGATTGTATATACCTACCCAATGCTTCCACCATTATTATGAATAAAAATGGAGACAAGGGGTCTCCTTGACTTATGCCCCTTGTGGAGGAGATAAATCCATGCGGTCCTCCATTGATGAGAACTGAGAACCTGGGTGTGGAAATACAACTGGTGACCCATTTGAGCCATTCACTAGAGAAGCTGAATCTCTCAAGGACTTCTAGTAGGAATTGTCTATCAACTTGTTCATAGGCTTTCATGATATCTAACTTGACGATCATTTTCTCCATTTTTTCCGTTTCGATGGAGTGAATAGCTTTGTGTGCTATGATAATTCCATCCGTGATGGCTCTGCTTGGGGCGAAGCCACTCTATTCCTCGGAAATGATAAGAGGGAGAATCTCCTTTAGTCTGTTTGTCATTGCTGTAGAGACTATTTTATATGTTGTGTTGCGCAAGGAGATGGGTCTAAAGTCATCCATAGATTCCACTTCTCTCTGCTTTGGTATTAGTGCTAGAAAGGTGTCATTCCAGTCCTTGAGTATGGTCCCCTTCTTTCTGGACTCCGTAGCTGCAGCAACCAGATCTTTGGCTACTATTGTCCAACATTTCTGATAAAAATTAGCAGGGAAGCCGTCTGGCCCAGGGGCTTTGTCTGTTGTTGGCTATACTTGGATTGTTGAGAAGATCCTTGAAATAGTTTTCTACTACCTTGCCAATTTCTTCTTGATTCTCCTTTACCACTCCATCCTTGTCCTTGATTTTGGCAATTCTATCCAAAGACCTCTTCTTCTTTGTGGAGTTGTGTAAGAATTTTGAATTTCTGTCCCCTTCCTCTAGCCATAGTTCTCTGGATTTCTGTCTCTAATAAATTTCCCCTTTTTCCATTATTTTTGATAACTCCTTTGTCAAATTATTCTCCTTGATATAGGTTTCTTGTGTCATTCCTTCTCTGAAAGTTATTTCATTCATTGCTTCGAGTTCTTCCTCAATTCTCCTCTTTTCTTCAAAAATGTTTTTGAAGCTCGATTTGTTCCATTCCTTTAGTTTCTCCTTTATGTGCTTAAGCTTTTTGAAGAAAAGGAACATCTTGGAGCCCTTAGATTTCGGTGCAGATTCCCACCATTCCAAGGTTTTGTCTATCAATTCAGGACTCTTGAACCACATGTTTTCGAATTTGAAGGGGCATATTGCAGGAGGGGAATCTGGGCAGAATTTCATCAAGAGTGGGAAGTGGTTAGATCTTGCCAATGGGATTATTGAGCATTCCATGATTTGAGGTATGTTTGCCCAATTCCCATGAAGCAAGAAGCGATCTAACCTTTCTGCTATACTAGAGCTGCCCTGCCTTTTGTTTGTCCAAGTATATTGGCCATTGATGGGAGGCAGATCGAGAAGGTGACTCCTATGAACGAAGTCTTGAAAATCTAGTTGTGTTGGTGTGAGTTTAGAGATCCCTCCCCTCTTCTCTGGTAAATCCATTGTGGCGTTGAAGTCTCCTCCTATGATACATAATTCATCGGTACTCTCTCTTATGAATGCAGATATTTGGTTCCATGTTATTGCTTTTTGAGTGTTGCTTGTAGGACCATAGACATTGATTAAAAGATAACTCAAATTCAAGGGGATGATGTCACACCCCGTTTTGTTTAGTCTAGTTAATATTGATAATTGAGTACGGCGATTATATTTGAACTTAATAGAAATGATTATAGTATTGTTTTTATCATTATGTAATTATACTAATGTCAATTTGATGATGCATAATTATGTGTTCTATTCTGTAGATCCTCGGGGACCCAGTTATAGGTACTACCATGGCCTTGTTTGGTAAACTAAAGCATTGAAATTCTAAACTTTGGTAAAGGGCTGAGCAAAAGAGAATATTGGCTCTTTTTTTATCCATCATTACTAACATCTTTTGTAATGAGGGTCTAGTTCATAAGAGTAGTTTTCCCTTCATATGCAAGGTTTAAGCTATAGTCAACCTCACTGTCAGTGAGAATGATATTGAGATTGAGCGGCTCATTGTGGACAAATTGAACCTCTCTGATCATGTTCTATTTCAGGGTTGATACTCCCTGCTACTCCATTTTGATGAACATTCAAATAATACCATTTTCTTTAGGTTTGCTATTTGTTCTACTTATCTCTACATTATTCCTTCCAATATTTCACAATATCTAATGAACTTTAGGAAATGTTGATTATTCTTGCAAGACCATGTTGAGCCACACTTGTGGTCTCCACTTTGATACCATGGTATCCCTAAGTTAGATCTTCGACAGGTAACTTTTCCATGGGGCTACTTGTCCACCCCTTTTACTCATAGGATTCTCTTCTAGTATATCATTCTTCCACTCATAAGAGGAAATCTTTTCCAAACAATGACAAATCACAAAAGTAATAGATTTGTCCAATTCAATTTTAGGTGAAGGCAGTTTTAGAAACATAATGCCTTTGAGAATTCATTAGTCAAATTTTTAATAGTTGAAAGATTAAAAAAAAAAGAACTGCTTAGCAGTGAAGAGGAGGGAAAACATGGCAATCTATTTTTTCCATGAGATGACACCTCTTTGAGTCTTCTGTCAATCTCACCCACGTGACCTCTCACTCCGTTTCTGCATACACGTATAGTAGAGAAGTTTTGGGGACGTGTTGTGACCTTTTCACAACATCGCCCCATTGCAAATGGGGATCCCTGTTTTTGAGCTCCAGTGCTTTGCCATGAGTCTTGGATGATGTCTTAGGTTTACTTCATGATGAAGTCGGTGGTGTTTGAATCTATAACCTCGTGTGGAAAACCATAATTTCCTGGAGAGTGCCAAATTCTGAGTCCGTGGAAGCTGAGGGCTTAGTAATGACAAGGTAAGTTGTGCCTCAAACAATTGAATGACAACTTCATGTTCTGGACTTAGACGAAATTTTAACAAAGGACAAGCTAGATTAAGGCTCAATTCAGGGGTCTGACTGTGAGCAAAGTGCGCCTTAATCTAGAAGGAGGTTTTCATTGTTATAATCACTCCAAACTGTGGCGCCCTGCTAAAAAATGATGTTTTGATCCTCAAAAGGGTTTGAACTTAGAAAATTTTTGCAAGAAAATACCACAATAGCCTTAGGCGCAAATTCACTCTTGAGGAATCACAAATGCGCGCCTAGGCTTGGAGGAAGAAAAGCATCATCTAGAGACCCAATTTTGCGCCTAGGGATTAAACATGAAGTGTTATGACTTAGAAAATTTTGAGAAACACCAAGGGAAGTCAAGGCGCATTCATGCCACTGTACATGTTAGAATGTACGCCTAAGGTAAGAACTTGTGAGGCCATCATTGACAATGACAAGTTTGCGCTTGGAGACATACTGAAGGTTCAAACTTAGTCAAAATTGTTTCAAGAGAATCAAGGCACAACTTCACACCTGTAAAGCTATCAATGCGCGCCTTGAGCAAAGGATGATGGAAGTTATAAAGGAAATGGCGCCTTGAAAGAGTTAGACCTCCCAAGACACCTTCAATTGCCGAAATCAAAAAATTTCATTCACCCAACCTAAGGCACCAATTTGCTCCTGTAGAGTCATCCTTTTGCGCCTGTGATAAACTTGGATTGAAGCTATCTATTTTGGTGGTGCCTTAGTAGAATAAAGCTTCGTTGGCTATCTCTAGTGATTGGAATCCATAAAACTTGAAGTATTCCCCCCTTCAAAGCTAGGTGCAGTTTTGCACCTGTAGAGTCACCTTTTGGCGCCTTGAAATGAGAAGGCCTAAACCTATGATAAATTGCGCCTAAAGAAGTATAACATTCCTTGAGTTCACAAGATACACCTCTTAAACCAAGGCGCATTTTTACCTCTGTGCAAGTCTACTTTTGCGCCTAAGGGGAAAACATGCTTAAATCTACAAATTTTGAGGATATTGAGTTTGATAAGTTCCTCAGGAGTACGCACAATTCCTAAAGTCCATAAAAGTTGAAATAAACACCTATCTATATCAAGGTGCATTTTTGCACCTGAACAATCATGCATCTGCGCCTTGAAGCAGGAGTCCTTGGAACGAACATCATTCAGTAAGACTTCTGTGAAGCTGCACTTTCATACCTGGACAACCTTAAATTTGTGCCTCAAGTATAAGGGCATGAATTAATGTTGAGGAAGCCTCTACTTTGTCAAAAATGAGCATCTTTGGGCATCCACAAGGGTTTGAAACCATAAATTTGCACTAAGTAGTTAGGCGCACTTTCACCTCTCTTCAAACCTAAATTTGCGCCTAGACTAGTAAGGTGTTGAATATGCTTGGGAATGATTCCTATGTGCTATGAAATTGAATGTTTATCAATAGTTTAATATGTTGCTTTCTCTGTGTTGCAGGGGCATCAATAGGGCTGAGAAGTCATCCAAGGAGCAAGGTGCCTAGAACCATCTTCAAGCAAGGAATGAAATTAGGAGGCAGTCACTACAAGGGAGACATCATGTTACCACTCCAAGAGATCACTTCAAGTTCATCATGCCAGTACACTTCATCATCGACATCATAGAGGACATTCATCCATCAAACTTCAAGTTCTTCCGGAATCTTCAAGTCTCTGAGAGAAGTCTCCTACTCCATGATATGAAGGAAGCATCATTATCTACACTACTCTCTATGAAGAAGCATCCAAAGAAGATCGACAATATATCCTGTAAGGAGAAGAAGTATCACAGAGTTAGGCAAATGAGCAACGTGTATCATACACATTCGACATACAAAAGACACAAGGCAAAATCAACAAGGATACATCCCCAAATGTTCAAGTTCATCAAAGCAATCACATTTGAAGACATCACACAGATGATGCAAATTGGGAATATGCCCAAAAGCATATTGAATTAACTACTGGAATCCATAAGAGTTGTTGAGGTGGCACCTATGTGGCATGCGCATCATCCTCACCAATCAAATGTTGCCACATCATCCTTGTCTAAGTACATTGTACCTGCATGCACAAACAAGAGGATAATGGCACTCCAGGGGAGAAGTCTTCCAACTCATCATCTTTATCACCTTAGGAAGCGTGCCTTCATTCCTTCTTTCCTATGTACAAAATATGTCCACTACATTTGAAAAATACTAAAAATAGGCATAAGTGCCTTGTTGTAAAGATCTAGGCCGTCCATTTCATAGATCAATCTTGGCCGTCTATTGTATTCTTGAAAACTATATAAAGGCCTTGTTGCCTCACTTGTAACAGTTAGTTCAGAGGAGAGGAAAAGTTAAGTTCGCAGTAGAGGGAAGTTCACAGTAGAGTTAGAGTAGAGCAGGAGGAGACTCTGGAAATTATCTGAGAGTGCTAGAAAATTGTTGTAAATATTTCTCAAGATTAGTGCAAAGACATTGGAGCTCGCTTGGTGCTAAGTGTTGTCTTGTGGAATAGCATGGTTTCTTGTATCTTGATGAAGTGGAGAGATGTTTCTAAGTAGATTAGAAGTAGAGTAGTAGTAGCTCATTGATGTAATGCATGTATGTGTTGAATATTTGATCAACTCTTAGCTCATGTTTTTGACATCCATCGCTGGTGGAGTGTTGTGTAAAGCTAGTCTAAGCTTCATCAATTTGCTTAAGTTCGATTGTGGATGCTTGTTTGAGCTGCGCCGTCTAATGGGTGCTTATACGAGCTTTTATGATTTGAAAACCATTCGCTAACCTTAGGAGATTGCACCTATTCCATGTAGTTGTAGGCATTCTTGGCAAAGTGGAGTTAGGTTTATTGAGGAGTTTGTCTATTCATGCATCATCATTGCCTCATTGACCTTAGCTTAGTTTCTCTAAACCCTTATCTTTTTCCTTTTCTTTATTACTGGGGTATAACCTTTGTTACATCCGCCTATTGAGGCATCGTGCATACATCATCCACACTAAAAGGAGAGATAAGCCGAGTGAAAGAAGAAGAAGTCTACGTAAGTCCCTTTGAGGAAACAACAATATCACATCATACCAACTGAGGCTATCCTATAAGCAAGTTGAGAACCAACGTACTGGAACCTTGGAGATAACCCACTGGATCACATTGTTTAGCTTTTGGGTATCTTTGTTCAAGAGAGGATAGATTACCTTAGTAATTTATTATGAGTTTGCATGTGCAAGAAAAACACATCAACAGGACGCAAGAGGGGAGATGCTAGAGAAGGGTTGTCGAATTTGGTTTGGGGGGGGGGGGGGGCGGCAATTGATTTTGATTAAAAGGGACCTTTCATCAATCCATTCGAGCTTATCCTGTAATCATATATAGTTAACGTGCGCTTGTCTATGCTTCCACATTATGCATGCGTGGCTACAGGGCACTTATGACTGCAACATTTGAAGCTTTTTCAACAAATCCATCTGGTGCACCTTCTACCCTGTCAAATTTGACAAAGCCTTTGCTGGAAAGGTATGTGTTTCTAACAGATATACCAGGGATCTTTTCCCATTTAAATTCTTCAAAATACCGTTTGTAGTAAGGAAATTACCTAAGTTAGGGGTCCATGATTTCAGACTGCCTCTCATCTATTGATAAAATGCCTTGATATCAAGAAAATATTTGTATATTATCATAAAAAAAATGAATGCACAGGGCAACCGAACTCTTTGAACAACAGTCTTTAAGGATGTGAATTAGAATGACCAATTTTCCCTTTCTACTTATAAATGCAAATTATCGAGGGCTTGGATTATGTCCTGGCACCTCTACATAACTTCAATTATTGCAGACCTGTATTCTTAAGTCTGCTAAAATGGGAACTTGGAAACAGGGTATGGACATCCATTAAAACATAAAGGTTAGAGAAATTTTGTCAAATGTTGTAGTTGCCACTGCTTTGGTAGAGATTGTTGCCATCATTACTGCTGTCTTTGGCATAATTATCCTTATGTGGTTAGTAATCTTCATATGATCACTGATCAGTAGTATTATGTCATTATTGTGGCCTGTATCATTCTTGATCGGTAGAATGTTCAGTAGCATCATCATTATTAGAATTGTGATCAATTAATATGGGCATCAATATTGCTGTCAACATTATAGGAATATTACTGATCAAGGATTAATTCAAAATGTTGTTAAGACAGGACATTGCTGTCCTGAAATGTCAGGCATGATTGTTGCCAGGGCTATAAACATAAGAGGTACTTGAAGTGGTTAAGGATTTTGATGTCAATTGCAGTTACCAATTTGTCTTAGATTAGTCTCTTGAACTTGATATTTTAGGAGGACAGGCGTAATGGAGAGGTGCTTGAAGTGGTTAAGGAGATTGATGTCAATTTCAGTTATAGTTAAGGAGGACAGGTGTAATGGCTTAAGTGGAGTCTTAAATCTCTAAAACCTCTAGGTGATAGACCAAAGGTAATCTTGAGCTTATGCGAATGCTAGGAAGGCATACTTTATTGAGACAACCTAGAAGGTTATAGAAGACCTAGAACATGTTGGTGTCATGCATAAATTAATTGATGCAATTTATATGTTACCCATCCCGTTTAATGTCATGATAACACTAGGCAATAAGGGCAATAGTTATGCATTGATAGTCGTTGCTCTGTATCGCTTGGGGCATTGATTGCCATTGCCTATTTTTCGAGGGTTTATATATATGTTTTAAAACAAAAATTGAATCCAGTCTCAGCTATGTTGAAATGAGGTGGGAGACCTTGTGCCCACTATATCACCTAGTATTGGGTGGATTTTCAAACCTTGCTTGTAAAGTGGAATAACATCCTCAGTAGACTAATTGCTAAACACTATTACCCTGCATATATATTATTTAACTAAATTTAAAGGACTGATTGTTAGTTATGGAACTGCCATTTGGATATATTTTTATCCATCCTGTTCAATGTCGAGATATCATGGGAGATGATAGGACATTCTTATGCAGTGGGCATGGATTAGCTTCCATTGTGGACTGTTCAATAAGACCTTCTTTCCTTGGAATAGTATATAGTTGAAAACTATAATAAAGGACAAAAAGGACAAGTGTGGGTGCCTAGTCGAGCCTCCGAACACATGTTATGGTATTGATTTATTATTTTAGCCTTGATTATACGGTTAGCCCTAGAGGGCCTTAAACTTAATTACTAACTAGAACATGTCAGGAATGTGTGAGTTTAGATTGTTCAAATTGGTATATGCTTGGATCATGAATCCCTAGTTGCGTGAAGGGTTTACTAAGGATTGGAGAAAATTGATTAGATTATACCCTTTGAGTATTGCTGGCCTAAAATTTTGTAACTTGATGAAGGGTTGTGTTGATGAACTACGTAGCCTTTGATCTTGATATGTAGGCAAGGCCATTTCGTATGAGCCCCTGAGGCATAGGTCTGGCCCTAGGATGGGTTCATCTTTGTGTTTGTAAATTCTTAAGATCCTTAGTGAGATAAAACTCCTAATTGATTACTCACATAGAAGAAAATGTGGGCTAGTTTGTCTAGCCCTATTATATTATTGAATATGGGTTATCCTTTCCCTATTGGATTACTAGTGTAATCGTTGATGAGATAGGTATTTTGACAATACTTTCTTTGTATCCTTGAGTGATTGATCATGTGTTGATGTCAATCATGATCTAATGAGTGCATTGTTGTAATTCATATATTTAGTTATTTGTGTAATATATGGGGTGTTCTTCGAGGGTGGTCGGGCTATTTGTGTGGATAGCACGGGGAAGCCTTCGGCTTCATGGTAGGGTGGAAGTCGCCTCTGTGATGCTCTCTCGACTTCGGGTTACGAAGGAGGAGCTAAGGGCGAGAGATTGCACCGAGATGCCACGATACTACATGGTACTTGCTACATTCCTAAATGGAAAAGGTATGCATCGGAAATGTATTAAAAATTGAAATCTATTCACCGTATGTAAACATTTTGTTAACTTTGTCATTGTGACAATGTGATATAAAACATCTCACTATGAGTTGTGGTTATTATGATAACTTGTAATTGATTATGGAACCTAGATGAATTAGTAGAGATGCACGACTCTATTACTCATAAGGGGTTGGAAATAACGCACAATTGCAATGTTATGTTTTACTTTCCTATAGAAATGATATTCTATTTGATGGAATTTTTGTATCTGTATGATGTATCATACTTACTGTATCATGTGGTGATCTTGTGGACGTTAAGCGAAGCTTAACCTTAAGAAGGTTGATTATCTTTTATTATTTTAGTCTTACATAGACTTGGAATCAGATGGGTTAAATATTTGAGTGATGCTAGATGTAGTAGCCTTGTATTATTTATAGTGTCTAAGTGGAACTTAATTGTAGAATGATACTAGATGTAGTAATCTTGTATTAATTTATCATGGTTAAAATGGATGATGTTACAGATGAACTTTACCTTAGTCGCCATCCATGAGTTTTGACTATGGATTGATTCAATTGTAGCCTTCTCTGTGTCCCAAATAATACCCATTCCTCCAGAGGCAACAACAACATCAACATAAGTGCCCTGTTTGTTCTTTCATTTTCTTACTAGGTCTGTCATTTCTTCAGTGTTCATCTTTGTTTCCTATAAAAGGATGATATCTAGATGAACCATCTCCATTAGGCGCTTGACCCAATGCCTTTTGTTAGGGGCGTTTAATGTAATGGCCAATCCCAATTAATAACCAAATTTTTTCCGAAACCCACAAATATTTCTGACTTTCTACTGTGCAGGCATTTTGTCAAATGTTTGGCATTCTTGTCATATTCATTGTAAGTTTCAATATGAATATTACAAACAGTTTATATACAGTTTCTGGGTATCATAAATTGTTTAAATTGCATTCATAAATACAAGGAACGTAGAGGCAATATGACAAACAGTTTGCAGCAGAGCTATTGAGTTGAAATCTGCCTATAACATTAACTCCCATTGCTGTTCACATAACAGAAGTTTGTAAGATTGAAATATTTTATCAATGAATCTTTACATACGATAGACCATAGACCATAGACCATAGACCACGATGCTTGCAGTCCTTGCTGGGCGACCAGCATATGAAGTCTTTAACAAAGGTGGCGCACCATATAAAGTCCAGCTCCTAAACACTCATACCACGTAGGCCTTTAAAGAAGTGCGCTTCCCTCCTTCATGCCCACGCACCAATTAAACTCTATGCTTTTTAACATTTGCAAGATGCAATTCCTTCTTCAAGCTAAGACTTCAGAAAAATCCTGAGATGGAGTTTGTGGACCCCACGCCACTACACATAAGATTTGCAAAGTCTTCAAGGCTGTGTCTACCAAAGGAAGTGCTGTGTCTGGGTTAGAAGACTCCAATATGAGTCGCCCCCTATTTGAATATATACTCTTTGATTTGTAAATCTCCAAATAAATCTTCACCAAAGCACTAGAAAAAACCTCCAAATTTATTATTTGCAAAATCTTCAATAAATTTGATATAAATAAACCCTTTTGAATGCAAACTCTCGAAATTGGAAAAGCTGTGAAATGCAATGGTGATTCTTGAGTAGAACCACACTGAGCTAGCTAGGAATTATCTCTCAAATCTAAAGCTAGGAATCAAATGAGGGTTTACGTCCTCAAATGATTGTTGGAGAACATGCAGGTTCAATCCGACAGCATAACCTTGCAAAATAAAATCTTCCATGATGTGCAAATGAGAGCTTAAACCTCCTTTTATATTTTCCCTTGGAGGAAAATGTAATGTCCCCATTTTCGAGTCCTATTGCAGCACAGTTGGAGCTGACTTTCTAGGTTGGTGATAGCATAACTAGAGGAGTATTTTGATGTCACCAGGGTGTTCGGGTGATCTAGTAGAGCTGGTTGACACTTTTTGGAGAGATTTCAGACAACTTGTCTGTACTTACTATTTATAGTAAGTGCTTGCATGTCGACAATCTTTCTGGGTTTTTCTGGGTTTGTTTACTTTGGTCCTCAGGGAACATTGCTATTTTTAGTAAGTGTCAGTTTGGGGCTGTTTTGGTGACTTGGCAGTCAGCTGTTGGCTCTCCCAGACTTTGCATGGAACTCAGAGTTATCAAATGGTTTGTGGATTCAGTTGGCACCCTCTGTGTTGGCTCAGTTTGCTTATGGTCGTCACTATTTTTAGTAAGTTCGGGTTCGGTGTCGGATCGGGATTTTCAGAGTGGGGTTGGATGCGTCTCGTCGAGACCTTTCCGGCGAGCTATAGATCACTGAAGTCTGAGTTTGGGCCTCTATTTTAAAGTCCATAAATTAATATTATTATTTAATACTGGACTTTGGGTTTTATTGGTTAAGTGATGAAAAAATGAAATATTTAAGTCACTTAAGTCATTTTATGGAGCGCTCACCTTGGGAAATATTAAAAGTAAAATTAAAAGAATATTTCCCTCAAAAAGTGAAACACCCCTCTTGGAGAGTTATAAAAGAGGGAAAAGCGCCTCATTTGAGATATGCTTGGATTATTATTTCTTCTCTCTTTTGAGATTTTCCCTTTGAGGGTTTTTGGAGCTTGGCTCTAGGGTTTGGTATTGTCTTGCTGAGACGAAAACCTCTGCAAGATAGTGTTGTTCTTGGCTTTTGGGGACGAAAACCTCCGTTAGCAAATACTATATTGGCGGATGTATCTAGTATTCACATTTGGGCTTCATTGGAGTGAGTATTTTATTGTATTTGAGGCTTCGTGGGTTATAATATTCGGAAGACATTGTTGAGCAGCCGATAAGCTAGTTTAGAGTGGATTTGGAAGTGTTTCTGTGAGGATTGTGACTGCTGCAATTTTCTACTGGCTGGCCGTACTTTTCCATCTTGGCTGTACTGCTTTGTGAGGTGATTTGGAGGATTCTATTGCAGATTCACTCTCATATCTCTGTTTGGCTTCAGCAAGGCACACAGTCTAGATTGAGTTATTTCTGAGGAGTTTATTGCTGGCACACTGCTGTGCATTCACCACCAGGGCCGTACCACTCACTTGGGAAATCGCTGCAGGTGTTTGAGGTTGATTACTCTTGATAGCAGCCATTGTTACCCTCTATTGGAGGCGTCTAGACCCTTGTTGATTGTCTCTTCTCATTGTATGCGCATATCTCACAATATCATGGAGTTATGAGTGAAAGCAATGCTATATATTCGCTGGTTCGGCTACAACATAAATATCAAAGTGCAAAACTTGACATGAGTATGTAACGATAATTAATATTTGATGATTTGATGATCTGGGTCATTGTTTGTTTATGCAAATTCATTGTACTTTTTCTGGGTTTTCAATATATGCCATATATTGTATGCTCCGACAACACATATCTGCAGGAAAACTAAAACCCCTTCTGCATCTTTTGTCTAGCTTGAAAGAACTCACTCTAAAAATTAAAATAACACATAAAAAGATCTTTTAAAAATATACAAACAGGTACGGCACATTAGAGAAAAAGACATTAGAAATAATATTAAATAATTTCTATAGTAAGGACTTCTAAAATAATATTAAATATTTCTCCATAGTCCCTTTTTGAGAAATTAAATAATATTATTTATTATTTTTTTCCCGCTCACTTGCTAAGAGCTGCTTAAGAGGTCATAACATCACTTTATAATTATAACACTTAAGTTAATAAAATATTAACTACTAGAACTTAAGTGTATAATCACGATATTCAACCCAGTTGCGGAAAATCGCCACCACAACACTGAAAACTGCAACTGGACATGACGCACCAAATGGCAACTGGTACTCTCCAAAAAATCCAAGAGTCATGCCGCACCAAATGGCAACTGGTACTCTCCAAAAAATCCAAGAGCCCCCCTACCACCCCACTTAGCATACGGGAACTCGGTGAATAGGCTAACTGACGCCAAACTGCCTAGGCCTCAGAAGGGGACATTACAGTCCTCCCTTCCCAGAATTGCTTGTCCCCAAGCAATTGCAGATCTAGATGCTATAATATCTGATCACTTTCCCAAGTAGCATCCTCCACTGGCAAATTTTTCCATTTCACTAAGTACTCCCTAATGGTCCTTTTCCTCAATGTACACTCCCTGTAATCAATAACTGCCTCTGGAATCAACACTAACTTCCCTTCCTCATCCAAAGGGGGTAACTCAAAAGGAGCAATATTATGCCCAAGTGCCTTCTTGAGGTGAGACATGTGAAAGACATTATGCACTTTGCTACTCTCAGGTAGCTCCAACTCATACGCCACTTCTCCAATCCTCTTGGAGATCCTGAATGGGCCATAAAAATGTGGCTTAAGCTTTTCTGATCCACTCTTCTTGAGAGTGGATTGCCTGTAAGGCTGTAACCTCAAATAGACCATGTCACCCACCTCAAATGCACGCTCTATGCGATACTTATTTGCATACAATTTCAGCTGATTTTGAGCATGTTGGAAGTTGTCTTTCGAAGATTTCATTATGTCTTGGCTCTGCTGCAATAAATCTTTAGCTTTGGGCACTCTACTATCATCAAACAATATATCTATGAAGCTAGGAGCCTTATATCCATACAATGCCATGAACGGAGACATCCTAATTGACATGTGGCAGGTAGAATTATAACAGTACTCACCCAAATGCAGCCATCATACCCATGTCTTATGCTGTCCTGAAACATAGTTTCTAAGGTACCCTTATTATGATAAATTAGCTATTTCTATTTTAATGGTCACTCGTTAGTCTCCTTGCCTTTCTCCTATTAGAAAGATTTTATTCCATATTTAGTTATTTCCTTTCTGCACTGCTTTGTTAACTGAAGCTTTTGCTTTATGCAAGTTGTTAGTCTTTCTTTAGTATGTTTCTTCTCTCTATAAAGAGCTGTAGCTCTCTGTTGTAATTCATTCGTTATATTCAATAAGATATCTCATATGGATTTATGTAACATTGTATCAGAGCCAGGTTGGGCTCTTCGTAATCCGTACATTGTACGAATTGTACGGCGTCGTCCTCTGTAAAATCACATCTTCTGAAAAAAAAAATCATGGGTTTGAAATCACGTTTCATATTTTTCTGTTAGCCATTTTTTTGTGTTGGTCGCGAGTTCTGTTTCTACTCACGTTTTGCTCGCATCATAAGTCGCATTTCTCACAAACTCGCGATTCGAACGGTTCTACCTTTTACCTGTGTGTTGGGCAATGAATGCCGTCCTTTGGCGTTTCCTGAAGCGGCGTTTCCTTCGTTTTTCCGACGCTAGATCACGTTGAGGGTTCTATAAAGGGCATTTTGACGGATTTTTCTGAGTTCGCAGATTCCTTTGATGGGTCGAGCCTCCTTTCTTTTTGTCTCTGAGTGATTTCTGTTCACGGGTTCTTGTGGCGAGTCGCGTTTTTTTTTTTTTTTTAATTTGCTTCTGGGCCTCGGTGAAGCTTCCTGACCGCGATTTCTTGGACGTGATCTCTCATCGACTATGTCTGGGTTATATCTGTGACTGGTATCCGTGGGCAGGGTCGGCACTCAAAGTTCTCGTTTCAAAAGCCCGACGGTTTCTATTCTTGTATTTATCTATTTTGAAATAGAAGTTATATGACGTCTGCTTGAACGAGTCTCTTTTTACTCGACAAAAATCTTTTGTTAGCCCCTCTCTTTTTGAGCTGCATGCCATCAGTATTTGCTTCTTTTTGGCTGTCTGGGGACATCGCTTCCGTTTTACTTCAATCGGAGTTTAAAAGCAACATCTTCTGTTATATGGCGCTCTTCTTTGAACGGACTTATGGTAGTTATTTTTCTCTGCTCTAATTCCTCAGCGGATTCATGCTCACCTCGTTCCTTCAATCCACGATTTCTATTTGGTCAGTGGGTGATTTGGTTTCTACAGCTTCATTGGAGGATGCAGATTCTGTTCAAAATTTGTGGTAGCACCCAACAGACATATTGCCTCGAAATTCGTGTTTAGATGTTCTGAACTTCTGCCATCTGTACTCTCGAGATCTGAGCTTTGAAATCCGTGATTTAGATTTATCTCGAGATCCGTACCTCGAAGTCTGTGTTCACAACTTTTGAGTCAGCTTATTCCGTGTTTTCAGAATCTGTATCTGTGTAGTGATTTTATGTTTGCTGTCTGTGTCGTCTATTTGCTTTCGTTTATGTGCCCACTGCTTGTAATTCGTTTTTTCGTGTCTCGAAAAACGTGAAGCATGGCATCTTTGACCAACATTCTGTTGGAGAGCAATCAGAGATTCAACGACAAAAATTATAACACCTGGAAGCAGCGGATGATGACTATTTTTGAGTATCGGTGTTTGGACAAGATTATTCTGGGCACAACTACACGTCCTCAAGTGGCGGGTAAGGATTAGGATAGATTCGATGAGCAAAATCATGAAGCGGTAATGCTTATCAAGCTATCGATCACCGATGATCAGCTGCCTCAGGTTCCGTCTGGGAAAACAACAAAAGAAATTTGGGAATCACTGAAGGACCTTTATGAAACCTTTGACAAAAGCTGGGCATTCTTTCTCAAGAACATGTTCTTCTCAATGATGATGGATGATCAGATGTCTTTGCAGGAGCATCTCATAAAAATCAAGGACATTCGTGATCAGTTGACGGCGATTGGTCGAAAGATGGAAGAAGAAGATATTGTAGTGATCACTCTGAAAAGTCTACCATCATTTTATGAGCACTTTATCGAAACTCTTAACATTACTTCATCTAATGTTAGTCTGACGTTCCCTGATCTGTGCAACAAACTCTTGCAGCAGGATCGATGGAAACAATAGTTTGGTAGCAGTGCTTCTTCCTCCTCCTCAGAACAGGCATTTACTGCCAAGTCCTTCCAGCAGTATCAGGGTCCTAATCAGCCCTCGCAGCAGTTTAGTCAGGGTCAGTCACAAGACCCATCCAAGAAATACAACATCCAGTGCAATTACTGTCACAAGTTTGGGCATATGAAAAAGGATTGCCGGAAACGCTTGGTTGCTGAGCAGTCCAAGTCTGAAGCTTCAACTCCATCAGCACACGTCGCAGAGCATACTGAGCAGAAGGAGTCTGCTTTCTACGCCTTCTAGGCCCATCTCCTCTGCCTACTTTTTCAGTTGCTCGTGGACCAGTCTTTCTCTGTTTCTGTTTTCTCCATTCAGAGGGGGCAATTCTGTTTTAGTTAGTACAGTGACCATTAAGGGGGGGTATTATGATAAATTAGCTATTTCTATTTTAATGGTCACTCGTTAGTCTCCCTGCTTTTCTCCTATTAGATAGGTTTTATTCCATATTTAGTTATTTCCTTTCTGCACTGCTTTGTTAACCGAAGCTTTTGCTTTATGCAAGCTGTCAGTCTTTCTTTAGTATGTTTCTTCTCTCTATAAAGAGCTGTAGCTCTCTGCTGTAATTCATTCGATTATATTCAATAAAATATGTCATAGATTTATGTAACAACCCTTCCACCCACTTGTTGACTATTTCTGTTTGCCCATCAGTTTGTGGGTGATAACTAGTGCTAGGGCTAAGCTTGGTTCCACTCAATTTGAATAATTCTTGCCAAAACAAGCTCAAGAACTTACTGTCCTTGTCACTGACAATGTTTCTAGGCATCCCGTGCAACCTGGACACTTCTCTGAAAACCGAATCTGCCACCTATACTGCTGTAAACATTGCTAAAATAGCATAGAAGTGTGCAAATTTTGTCAATCTATCAACCACCACATATATACAATCCTTACCTTGCACTTTGGGAAGCTCTGTAATGAAATTCATCGAGATACTTTCTCATTTTTGATTGGGAATAGGCATGGGCTGCAACAAACCAGCAGGATATGTATGTTCACTTTTATTTTGTTTGCATGTAGGACATTCTCTAACATACCTAAGGACTTGTAATGTCCCCATTTTCGGGTTCTCTTATAGCACAGTCGGAGTTGACTTTCTAGGTTGGTGACAGCCTAATTAGAGGAGTATTTTGATGTCACCAATGTGTTTGGGTGATCCAGTGGAGCTGTATGACACTTTTCGGAGAGATTTTGAACAACTTGTTCGTACTTACTATTTATAGTAAGTGCTTGCATGGCGACAATCTTTCTGGGTTTGTTCTGTTTGGTCCTCGGAGAACACTGCTATTTTTAGTAAGTGTCAGTCTGACGCTATTTTGGTGACTTGGCAGTCAGCTGTTGGCTATCCCAGACATTGCATTGAGCTCAGTGATATCAGATGGTTTGCGGTGATGTCTTCCTAGGTGATTCCGGACTTTGGGCCTGGACTTGCTATTTTTGGCAAATTAGGGTTTCTGTCTGTTTCGGGATTTTCAGTGTTGGAGATGGAGCGTCTCGTCGAGACCTTTTCGGCGAGTTATAGATCACTGAATTCTGAGTTTACTTGGGCCTCTATTTTAAAGTCCGTAAATTAATATTATTATTTAAATATTGGACTTTGAGATTTCATGGTTAAGTGATGATAAATAAGATATTTAAATGCCACTTAAGTTATATTGTGGAGCGCTCACCTTGGGAAATATTAAAATGAAATTAAAAGAAATATTCCCTCCAAAAGTGCAATGATCCCCCTTGGAGAGTTATAAAAGAAGGAAAAGAGACTCATTTGCGGTATGCTTGAATATATGATTTTGTTGGCTATTTGCTCTGCTAGGGTTTTCCCTGAGAGGGTTTGAAGAGGATTCGAACCAGAGGCTATTGGGAACGAAAACTCCCTCTAGTAACAACATTCTACAGGGGTGCAAGGCCGTCCAAAGGTGCTAGATTGGCAAATACATAGTGTTTGCATCTGGAGCTTCAATGGAGTTGTTTGATGAGATTTGTGGAGTTTATTGCTTATATCTTTTGCAGATTTTGATGTTCAACTGATAACTGAAGTGTAGGGACAGATTTTGGAGTGTTTGTGGCATATTTGAAGGCTGATATAGATTTCATTTGCTGGCCGTACCATCACAGCTCAGCTGTACCATTCCTTGAGTGCCTTTTGAGGTGTTTGGGACTAGTTTCTTCACTCTATCTTGTGCGTTGGAGTTTATAAGGAATGTGTAGATATATTTGGAGCTGCTACAAACTTGTTCGTGGAGTTTCCTTGTTGAATGCTTCATACCTAGCCGTACCAAGTCTACCAGAGGGGCGTGGGGCTTCTAGCTTCTATTTTCCTTTGGTTTTAGCCACTTTGTTGCTCAGTTTGGGGCGTCTAGGGCCTCTATTGTTGCTGTTATAACTTGTATGCAAAAAATTTCTGGTTCCTTGGAGATTTGGAGTGTTTTCTAGTATACCCATGGCTGTTTCGGCTAGATCATAAATATCAAGTTGCAAATCTGAATATGGGTACATGATAGTAATTGATATTTGGCTATTTTACTATCTGGGTCTTTCATATTTTCTTCATATCTGTTATATATTTTCTGGGTTTGAAATATATGCTCAATATTGTATTGTTTTGGCAACACACTTTGCAAAAAAACTAAAATCCCTTCTGCATCTTCTCTCTAGTTTGAAAGAATGCTCTAAAAAAATTAAAAAATAACACATAAAAAGATCTTAAAAATATACAAACAGGTATGGCACATTACAGTGGTATCAGAGTCGAAGATCTTGCCATCCTGTGAGGTCAAATTCAGACATGCAGATGAAAAAATGAGACATGCAGCCTGTTTGGGTTGCTACCCTTTTCTTGCAGGTCTTCAAGTGTTGGACAGATTCTTAGCTTTACATGTGGGTGATCAGCATTTGCATGAGTGTTCAGAGTTGGGTAGTTGAAAGGTTTTGATCAGTGAATGTGAGATCATGGCATCTCTTGAGCAACAATCTTTTTGATGCAAGTTTGAAGCTAAAATCTTTGCATTGGATAGATGAGAGTCTTCTTAGTGCCATGGACGAAGTTGAGAAATGTCTATCTAAAATTCCTCAATCACCTTCTAGGGTAATGCCGATAGCTTAAGTCTTTCAAAGATTTGGTTGTGTGAACCTGAGTTGTTGAAGCAACCAAATAAGAATGTAAGATTGGCGGTTATTACATGCATTAGTGAAGTTATGAGAATTACAGCGCCTGAAGTACCATACAATGATGACATAATGAAGAAGATGTTACAGATGATTATTGAAAGCTTTCATGGGTTGGGTGATACCAGAAGCTTATCTTTTAAAAAGATTGCTAAAATGTTAGAGATTATGGCTCAGGTTAGGTCATGGCTCTTTTTGATTGATCTTAAGTGTGATGACTTGATTCTCAAAATGTTCCATTGTTTCTTTGACAAAATCAGAAAATATCATGCGGATGATGTTAAAGTAGCAATGCAAAATATCTTGTCTCTGATTTTAGAGGAAGATGATGATATCTCCAAGTTGTTATTATCTAACTTGCTTAGTATTTGGAGAAAAGAACAACACGTTTCACCTGTAGCTCATTGGTCGTCAAAGACATTGGTTGAGCAGAAAATTGAGAAAATTAAACATCTCTTGACAGAAGAAGAATGTATTGCTTGTGGTTTACAGGTTACAATAATGAGCAAGAACCAAATGAGGAGACAAGGCCTATGCTTCTCTTGCAAAGAATTTCGGGAGCCTAACCACCAATGCAGAGATAAAAAGGACTCACTACTTGATGATGGTTTGGCAGAAGCTCTTGAAGTTACTTTCAGCGCTCAAGAGGTTGTTATCAACCCTGACAAGAATTCTAATTTTTATGACAGCAGTCATTCTTTTGAGCGTAGTCGTGATTTAAATGTTATGGCACATAAGGAAAATGTTGTAGAAGAGACTTTTAATGTTCACACATAAGATATGAGTGTCAAACGTGAGGAAAACAAGGAGAATACAAGCCATAACAGTTTTGATTTGTGTGACAGTAGTATGATCTATTTGCATTAGTGTGAGGTTACCGCCATTACACATAAGAATAATGGTTGTGTGGAGAGACCTATTGTAGACACTCTAGTTTCGGGTGATATTTATGCAATAGGTGTTGTGGATTGAAGCCCCAATCCACAACAAGTTTGCTTTTATAAATCAGACCTTAGAAGATGAGAACAAAACTGAAAAGTGGCCTAATGGAGATGGTTTCGAAGATTGTTTGACGGATGTGTGTGCATCTATTTTGATAGGGGAGGTGTGCATTGATATTGGCAAATCAACAGCCTCTAGCATGTCATTTGAGCCATCCATAGAGGTTCATAACAGCAATACACTTGATGAGGATGTGTGCGAAGTTGATAGCACACATGAGGATGCTTACCAATCGGTGAGTGATGATGATTCAGCGTCTTACCATAGTGCAGATTACAAATCAGAAAATTTGTGTGGAGACGATTTGTCACAGGGATCTCATCATTTGGTAGGGCAACTGAAGGTTAACGAAGGCATGATTGCTTCAGCCTTAGAACACTTTGATGTTGTTCTGCAGTTGGTGGCACACTGTTGTTGGACTCCAGGTATATATGAGCACCTTGATAGTGGACTTTCCCTTGCCAAGTTTCAGGCACTTAGAGATGCAGTTGGAATAATGAAGAATAATTACCTATAGTTGTTATCAGATAGAGATCATCTTCTCAAGCTCGATGGTATCTATTTTGATGCTCTAAAGGGGAAGGAAGAGGAGGTTGATGAGCTCACCTATGAGTTCGAGGTCACCACGGACTTGCTGAAGAGCACTCAATCAGCCCTTCAAGAGTCAAAGTTATGGATAGATGAGCTTATCGTGGAGTTGAGCTTAGCACAGTCTTCATCGCCAGCAGTCACAGTTCCGATATCTATGACAGTTATTGGTGATGAGCAATACACCCACGGATAGTGGTAAGAAGTACTTTGTGGATGTGGCTACACCCATTACAGTTGCAGGTGCAGGGGATACAGATGGGATGGGCGCTTTGGTTGAGAGTAGCAGAGAGCCAGATGTTGCATTAGGGGTCTCTGAGGATAGTCCCATGACAGGTGATGCAGAGCAGGTTATTGATAGCTCGTGCGAGGAGTTGGTGGATTCCCCAGAGGGTTGTGTGACAAAACACCACACCTCCATTTTCACGGGAGATATGTAGGGCATCATTCAGTGGGAAGATCGGTTCACATGTTGATTTGTTTCACATGTTGACGGATGTTGATGTGGCATACTAGAACCGTAGACATCCTCTGCACCATACAGGTTAACCACGTCATGCTCTGAGTCACAATTACACGAGGAGGGACAAGCCCTTTGCAGAACAGGAACCTCCATCTTTTCAACAATTCCATCCAACATCTTCTTGGTCTCCAACTGCCGCTCTAGAATGTCATGCAAGTGACCCATCACCACCTCCATATTCTCCTCCGTCTGTTTTGTAGCCTCGATCATATACTTGTGAAGCAGAATTGATGATGCAACAATTGAAAGCATCGTAGCCACGACCACAGATTGGGCAGCCCCAAACACATTCCAACGACCACGAGAACTACCCGGGTCAAGAAGTAGATGAGCCATCGCTGTATGGACATTCACACCCTCTGCTCCATCAACCTCCTTAGCAACTTTCAACAGCCTACCCAACCATTCCCTCAAGATTGGATTCCTAATCTCCTTTTCAAGATCGTTGATAAAACATGCCATGGCCTCTTCGGATGCTTCCTAATCGGCCTCTCACCAGGCACTGTCCTACCTCCCACCGTCCTTCTTCCGCCCTTCCTTTTCATTTGCCGCCTGGGAACCCTGTCTACCACCTTCTTCCCCTTAGAATTTTCCATCTTCGACCCATCACAATGCAGTCCCCCTCCGCCACTTCCAGATGCCATGAATACCAGCTGCCAACAACAAAGAAAAGGGGAAATGGGTAATGGCTTCCTACACCCTGAGTAAAACAAAGCTTTCATCGCCATACACACCATACCTAGAAATGATGAGCAAGCTTCAGTTTACACACTTCATTTGCCCTTCACTCCCAACATGATCTTCATTCCATTTAATGCCTTCTTTCATAATCATTACTCATTGTTCTTGCCCCTTATCGGGCGGATGCTCTTTGATGTCTTGCATCAACTTTATCGCCTCATATGGGTAATCCTCCAACCAGATCTTTGTCACCAGCCACTTGTTTCTTTTTAAGAAAACTCCCTCATTGGCAACCCAATCAGCAATTTTGTTTCCTGTCCACCCAATATGTGAGAATTTCACTTCTTCAAATTCGTTACTTAAACCTTTGGCTGAATCAATAACAATTTCAATCTTCCAATTTTGAATTTCTCCTCCCTTCATTGCTCCTATGACTAGTATTGAATCACCTTCTATCCATAATTTCTTCCAACCCTTCTCCTTTGCTATCATCATCCCCCACAACTTGGCTCCAGCTTCAGCCAAGTTATTCGTCTCATAGCCATAATCAAGGGGATATAATCCCACTGGCTGTCCTTTATCATCTCTAAAAACTCACCCCCCTCCTGCTTTCCCAGGATTGCCCTTTGCTGCTCCATCGAAATTTAGTTTAATCCATCTCTTCTCAGGTTTCTTCCACTTCATGAAATTACTATTCCTTTTTGGTTGTGGCGAGGGCTGCTCAATCCATCTAAATCTAGGCCATGCATTTGCCCACTCCTTTTCTCCTCCCCCAAGAACCCAACTATCCCCCCTTGTGAATCTCCCCCAACTCCCCTATTGAGCTTTCTACTAGGTCCCATATTCTCTCCACCGATTTTTCTTCTTTGAAGATCCTCTGATTCCTTTCTATCCACAGTTCCACACAATGATGGCAGGAGCAACATTCCATATAAATTGAAGACAAGCCAATATGCCAGCAATGTTCTCCGAAAACACCAATATATTAATATTATTTATTTATATTATATTATTTAAATATTTTTATATATTTATGACTTTTATATGTTTTTTATACGGATGTACCCAGCTCCCTAACTGTACCCGAACCTGATTCTGATTTGGTAACTTAGTGTTTATATTTTAATAAAGGGTTTTTGTGGTTCAGGCTTAAAAGATATAATGGGAATTTGGAGAATGAAGGTGAAGTGTGTGTGTGTGTGTACATGTCTATATATATATGATTTTTATATGATTTTTGTACAGACAAACCCAAAATGAACCCAACCCCAATTTTTCTTTTTTGTTGCCAAATCCATGAACCGAACCCGAACCCGAACGCAAACTGGCAACATTGCTTTTCTGTTGTAATTGAATGTACTTTTGAGTCCCTTTGACTTACATTGTTTATTTGTGAACATCAATATAATAGCTTAGTTTATTTTCTTTTTTCTGTCAATCTACTTAGATAATTTTCTGGATGTTAATATTTTTTTCTCCCCTTTCTGTTTGTTCTTCAATTGTATAATATTTTATTGTATCTAGTTTAAAACTCTTCAAGTTTTCTACTGCACATCAGGCACACGTGGTAATCTCATAACTTTTATACTAACTGATAGCATCCATCATGTATCATTTATGTTGGAGTTAAGTTACTTTTGAAGACCATGATTCATCTTCTTTTATAGGTTTCCAAGGTTATTCTTAGGGTTATGTTTGGCATCACCTTAAAGTAAAATGATTTTCCTTTATGTATGCTTTTAGCTTTGTAATTTTCCTAAGTATTTAAAGTTCAAATTTTGCGTGAATAAATTATTTGATGTTCAAATCAGCAGTTCTTAATCAACTCTCAAAGGCATGGTTAGTGGAGATTTAAATCTTGGAGTTCTATGGGAGGGTTTGAATTTCTTGATGTCCTATCTTAATAGTCGAACTGTTGTAACCTACATCACGAGATAAGGTTTTATAGTACAATTCGTAATGATCTGTTTCTATGCTTTTATTAGAAAATCTAGTAATTCTAATATCTGTATTATATGTTAATGTTTTTGAATAGAAGATTAAGCACATGATTGGTTGTCATTTTTTGTTGTGTTCTACTTACTGTTGGAGGCATTTGAATGCATTTTATTTGTTACAGAGCACTCATCTATGTTTCATGGGGCAGCTGTTCTGTAGGAATATGCTTTCCTGTCTACTCTACATTTAAAGCTATCGAGAGCAAAAATAAGGAAGACCAGGATCAGTGGCTGATTTACTGGGCAGGTATTTGCTAGCCATCTGTCCCTGGGATTACACACTTTGCTAAACAAACTGGAAAAAAAAATCCTGTTGTGGGCTTCTATAATGGAGTCTCATGCACCAAATTGGTGTCCTGCTTGTTGGTGACATAATAAGCTAACTTTATCCATAATAATTTATGTTTATGCTTTAACTCTTTAACTAGTTGCATTACGTTTTTTTAGATATCATGTTGAGAACCTGATTCCACAGCTTCTACTTTTGGCATTCGTCAGATTCACCCTTTCTTTAAACAGTTTAGTTTGTGGACAGTAGTAAGCAATGGATAAGTGACTTGTGAAGATTCATTTTTACTGTATATTTCAGTTCATGCTTGTTTTGTTTCATGTTTACAATAACCCACACTTAATTAGCGTATAACATATCTTCCTCTTCACTGGAAGCAAACACAAGTGTTACAAGACACCTAAGTTGCCGGTTCTGGTACGCTGATATATATATAATTTATTTATAATATAATAATATATAATATATAATATAATAATAAATTTAAAATACATAGTTTATAGTTTTGAAAAAGAAAATTTATAGTTTAAAAAAAAATCGTGTCAAGGCGCCTGGGAGTGCCCAGAAGCAGCTATTGCACAGCCCTGCCGCCCCAGGTTCCCTGTGGGTATGCTGTAGCGAGGGCGGCAGGGTCATGCCCTGGCTGCTCCCGGCCCACCCCCGTTGCCGGACCGGGACCCTGACCAGCTCGGTATGGGACTGGTGCTGGATACTGTAGAACCTGGTAACTTAGCAGGACACAATTATAAACAGGGTAAAACTAAGTGCAATGGACCAACAAATGACTTGCTCTTTCTGGAAGAATTCAGCTACTACAAGTGCTTTTGCAAGGTGTCAAACCATAGCAGTTTACTCCCAGTCTCCAAAAAACTAGTTGTCACACTCAGTGGAATACAGAGATAATCATTAGAGAGGAGTTGAAGACAGGCTCTAGTGCCATGAAAGAAAATCACCCAACTAAAAACATCTGGTGGTAAATATTAAAGATATATGGATTTTCAGTAAAACTCTGGCTGCTAATATGTCTTGGAGGCGTTTGAATTCTTTGATTCTCCTTGGGCTGCCATAATTAGTAATAAATAATTATCAATCCTGATATTGATCCTATTGCAGCTTCATTGGAACTAAAAGTTCTTGGAGGATGGGTTAGAATGGGATGCCAGTAAAACTCTGGCTGCTAATATGTCTTGGAGGCGTTTGAATTCTTTGATTCTCCTTGGGCTGCCATAATTAGTAATAAATAATTATCAATCCTGATATTGATCCTATTGCAGCTTCATTGGAACTAAAAGTTCTTGGAGGATGGGTTAGAATGGGATGCCAGTAAAACTCTGGCTGCTAATATGTCTTGGAGGCGTTTGAATTCTTTGATTCTCCTTGGGCTGCCATAATTAGTAATAAATAATTATCAATCCTGATATTGATCCTATTGCAGCTTCATTGGAACTAAAAGTTCTTGGAGGATGGGTTAGAATGGGATGCCACCCCTAAGCTTGCTTCAATCTTGTGGACTTGCAGCATTCTCTACCAGGGATAGATATTTATAGCTGACTACACCCAGAGGCTGAATTTTAATTTGTCACAATGGAATGTGCATATTTTGCAGCATGTGGAGCAGAATTTACAGGTGTCTATACCTGTTGTGACCAAATCACACATTGCCCCATTGCAAATGGGGACCCCTTGTTTTCTTTATAGGATTAGCCTTTAGTTATTTGTTTTACCTCAGAGTCAGTCAACTAATAAGCTTGCAAACAGAGTATTCCTAGGTCAAACTGAGAGGGTCTTATGTTAGAATGGTGTCTTGAATTCAACATGCTTCAATGAGTGAAAATCTACAAACAAAAATGGCTAAGTATGGACAAGGCGCCTTTTGTCATCTGTAGCACCTTGAAAGTGCACCTTGACTGGGAAGAGTGATTCAACTAGTCAACAAGGAGCGCCCTAAGGAGTTAAGACCCCAAGATGATTTTACTTGTCCAAATCCAACTTTTTCACGCCAAGGCGCATTTCTACACACGTGTGATCACATTGGGGCACCTTGGGAGGAGATTAGGCATTTTGAAGGTAAGGCGCATTCCTCATCAAAATCACCCAATTTTGGCGCCTTGGATATTGGATGTGGTGAGGTTTAGGATCTAGCTCTCAATTGAAGAGTGATTTGTTGCAAAGTTAAGACAAGTGATTGAATCAATTTGATTGCTAGAAACAATCTATCTAGACCCAAAGTGATCAAGCATATCAAATTGAGTATATTGAATCTAGGCGCTACATTCTAGCAAAACAACCTTGCATTTGCACCTAGAGAGAGAGATCAACTGAGATTTATAACTTTTTGAGGTTTTCTAGTCTTGGTGAAGCCTTTTAAGAGCAATTACAATGATTGAAAGATGAGGAAAGTGAAAGGAGTCTTTATCTATTCTAGGCGCTAATTCGCATTCAAATGATCATCCATATGCGCCTAAGAAATAGGAGGCCAAGAACCCTGATTTGTAATGTCACCTTGAGTAAGAGGTTTTCAAACACCAATGCCTTGATTCAAGATCATCATAGATACTTAATAACAAGTTAAAAGAGCAAGGCGCACTTGGTGTTGGAGAGATCAAGTTTGGCTGCCTTGGAAGAAAAGGGATGTTTGAGATCATCCAAAGATAGCGCCTAAGAATAGAAGGACAAAGAGTGATTCAAAAACATGTAGAAGGATGATAGGCGCATTTCCTTGCCTATTCTACTCAACTTTCGCGCCTTGGAAGGGGATTAGTTATCTAAGGATTAGGCACACTTTTGCCATTAAGGAGTACACTTTGGGCGCCTAGGAAGGAATCATGATGAAATTCTCCATTTTGTTGTGATGGTATCAAAGGTAAGGCGCTTATTGCAATCCATCTCACCTCAAATGAGCGCCCAATTTGGAGAAGGCATTCACTCATGTCTAGGCACATCTTGTCACCAGAATAACCCTAAATGAGCGCCTAGCAATTGTAAGGGTCCTAAACAAATCAAAATGTGGAATTAAAGTGTCAAAGAGTGAGTTAAGAACTAAGGCGCCCATTCAAACCTTTTTACCTAGTTTTGGTGCCTAGATTCAATAAGGAGGAAAATAACATTGTATCAAGGCGCCCTTTGATTTCAAAGTAACCTTACATAAGTGCCTAAGAAGAAGATCAGCCTAGGTTAATAATTTTTGAATTTCTTGGTCCTGATGGAGTCTTTTTGAAGCAATTTCAATGATTGAAGATTGGGGTAAGTGAAGGGGACCATTTGAAGCTTAGGCGCCAATTTATGACCAAATCATCATCAATATGCGCCTAGGAGTTTGAAACATATGTTAAAACCTTGTAAGTTTTGAAGCATGTTAAAGGTATTGATGAATATCATTTCTTACTTGGGCGCTAATCCATGATTACTCTACTTCAAAACAGCACCTAGACGGCCTAGACAAGGTACTTACTCAAATTTCCTTCACTTTGGCACTTTTATATAATGTGAGCAATCACAAGGATCATGGAAGTTCCCAACAAGAATCAAACACATCAGATTGAGCATCATGAATCAAGGCACCCATTTAGACTTCATATCACCAATTTTGGCGCTTCGAAAAAGTAAGAGCATTGAAATTTGACATTAAAGTGAAAAAGAGGGATGAGGCTGTTAAAAGATCAATAAAGCCTCTAAGGCTAGGCGCATTTGGTGCCTCTAATTACTAATTTTAACACCCCTTCATGTGATTACCTATTAACATTGGCGCCTAAGGAAAGAATTTTAAATTTTTGAAATTTGTAAAATGCATTAAGTGCTGGCCGACCTGCTTGGCCGACCAGCCCATTTTTCAAGACAAAAGCCTTATATAAGGAGGAGTGCTTACCTCATTTCATCATTTTTCACTTACAACTTCCCTTAGGAGCGAATTTTTTGGAGAAGGAGCAGAGATTTTTATAGCAGGTCTGCACTAGGTCAAGTCTGATTTTTGTTATTTATAACTGATTTTTATCATATTCTACAGAAATTAGCATTATTTCAGTCTGAAAATTGTCAAAAGGTATGTTTCAACTGCATTTAACTTATAAAATTGCCTTGTTACTTGCTTAATTTTCAAATTTTCATAGTTTTATCATCCAAAAATCAGGCTTGTGAAGGTAAATTTTACCATTTGAAGTCACTCATAGAGGTGTTGTCTTGTAGGTAAATGGGCATGACTGCGAAAGAGCGTCAAGTGATGATCAAGATGGATGCCAAGTCAATTATACCCAACTACAAGCTCGAGACTCATTGGAAGAATGTGGGAGACACCAATGTGGGGCACGTCAACTTAGAAGAAATGAAGGATTTCTTGCTTGCCATTACAAGGAATGAAGATATCAAGGCGATTGCGAATCATACAAGCAGCATGTTTCCCACCTACCCTGCCTAGCACTGAATTGGTGTTAGAATGCATTCAACACTATGATAAAGAAAGAAGGCGAATTGTGGCTAAAGACGAGACTGTCTTAGCTTACTTGCAAAGAGAAGCTATTCAGGAGATCTTCAACATCTCAAACCGAAAGGCAGTGTTCATTTGTCCTACAACTGCACAACGTACCTTTGAGGGCAATTCCAAGCAGTACATGCAAGAAGTAGGGAAGAAGTGGATGATAGATCCTTCAATCAAGATATACAACTTTGAAGATCCGAAGTTCCACAAGGTAGATTTCAAGAAGGAGATATGTTACTTCATCATGTTCTTGAATAGAGTAACAGGTAAGCCTTAATCATTGACTTTTGAAGGATGGATGTATACATACTTTGATCATATTTTCACAAAGAATAAGATGATTGATTGGGCTGGGCTTGCAAAGAGAAGCTATTCAGGAGATCTTCAACATCTTGAACCGAAAGGCAGTGTTCATTTGTCCTACAACTGCACAACGTACCTTTGAGGGCAATTCCAAGCAGTACATGCAAGAAGTAGGGAAGAAGTGGATGATAGATCCTTCAATCAAGATATACAACTTTGAAGATCCGAAGTTCCACAAGGTAGATTTCAAGAAGGAGATATGTTACTTCATCATGTTCTTGAATAGAGTAACAGGTAAGCCTCAATCATCGACTTTTGAAGGATGGATGTATACATACTTTGATCATATTTTCACAAAGAATAAGATGATTGATTGGGCTGGGCTTATAAGTCATTGCCTTGATGAGCAATTTGAAAATTTTGATAAATCAAAGTCCTTCTTCATGACTTCCTATCTTGTCTACATACTGGCGAGGAATGTGGTATACAAGGGATTGACATCTAAAAGAGAAGTAGGCATAAAGTCCGGCCAGATCCTATCACATCAATGCTATACACAGCTCCATTTGAAGAACATCAATCATTATAAGAGATTTAATGATATATTTGCCATGTATATAGTGAGAAAGTTGCGAGGAGAGTTGCATAGGAGGTTGATAGGTGCTGCTAGGAACTTCATTGAACAGTATGGAAGATACTATATTCAATATGATAAGTTCACCTATATCGGAATTCAGGGCTTCACATCTTTTCCATATAGATTGCCAAGGTATCCTACTAATAGGATGGTATTGTTGGAAGTATCGAGACAGTTGTTAGAGTTCCATAAGATGCAAAGGACAAGAAAGAAGGCCGGGGTTCAATTCCTTCTTAAGCTTGGGAGATATTATTCATGTCCATCACTTCAAGTAGCCGAGCATTTGGAGATTGAGCTTCAAGCATATCATTTACATCTTCATGATTCAAGGAGGGAGAATTTTGACCCACATGGAGCTATTAAGCAATCATATCCTACCTACCAGCATGTAGAGCAACTTGAAGATCATTGGGCAAATGCTATTGATGATGATGATATAAGGATGCAGAAATATTCAAGGTTAAGATGGGATTTGGTAAGAGCTACAAAAGTATTGAGGATTCCTGATCAGCTAGATGATGATAGAACTCTTTCAGGTGATGAATATAATAAGATACGGAATTTGCCATATGACATTGACTGGACTGATAGAGAAAGAGTATATGATGAAGAGTTGATAGAACCTATCATTGCTATCACTAAGGAGCATGCAAAAGAGCAAGTACAAACACTGATAGATGAAGGAAAGAAGCTCACTTACACTAAGATGGGAGAAGTTGAACAAGTACAGCATAGTGCACCTAGCAGAAGTTCACGAAGTAAGGATAATGAAAGAGATTCAAGCCAAGCAAAGAAAAGAAAACAACTTGAATCTACACAAGGAGAATCAAGTAAGAAGAAGAAAAGGATAAGCATTGAAATTGCTTCATCTAGGCAACTAGGAGATTACTCCAGTGAATCAGGATATAGTTGTGCATGTTGTTGAAGATGCAGTCTCGGACACCCCATTTGAAGAGGTGCCTTCAAGTCCACATGATATTGAAATCATTGATGAGGCTAATACTGAAGACAAAGATGAAGTTGAAGAAGAATCATTGCCCATGCAAGGAAGGCAAGTACAACAGCCAGGGGATTTTTCATCATTGCCAGAATGGCTACAGGACAGAATTAAAGAAAGTTGTGAAGTGGAAAAATATCATCCTATTCCAGTTGAAGAGTTGCTTCTAGATATGTCTACTGAAAAACCGAAGAAGAAAGCAACTACGTTTTCAAAGATAACAGAAGATGAAGCTGGTCTAAGGAGAGTACATGTAGCTGTTCCAAGGCTTGAGAAGAATATAGAAGACATCGCACCTGAAGATTATGATATCAACACAATTGATTTGGGTCCGTTGATTGGGGCACAAGTAGAAGAAGAACTTCAGGATTTAATTGATAATGCTCGAGCTATCATAAGACAGGAAACAAAAGGTAGGATTAAGGCTGAGCAAAGGTGTCAAGCATTGGAATAGCATATTCAACACCTAGTACATCCTATCCATCAGCAGGAAAGATTTTCTACACCTCCACCCATTCTTCCTCCAGAAACAATTGTACATCTTGAGGGGTTGAGGTCTTCATCTCATAGGTTGAAGGATTGGATGAAAAGGTCAAGGGAAACAACATATGGGCATCTTGAAGATATTATGCAAGTATATAATAAGGTTGTTGATCTCAAGGAAAGAGTGCTTGCATTGTTGACAGCTTGTGCTGAGTTTAAGGCCATCAAAGAACAATATATGCCACCTTTGAAGAGTTTAATGGAAACTTTAGTTGATGAGTTGATACATGCTGAGGTGATTGAAGGAGTAACATATGATTTCTCTTCTTGGTACTATTGCTTTGGCAATAAGGGACAGCTACTTGATAGGGTTGAAACAGATATGTCAAGAGTAAGGAGTGTGATTCAAAGAATTCAGGATGGAATACATGCATCCTTGATGAAGATATGCAATCCCTTTGGAGAGATGACTATTGAAAGTATGAAAGAACAAGTTCAAGCATTCTACTTTCAAGAAGATGATGTTTCTGATGATAAGTTTGATAGCATATTTTCACTTGCTATCCACCTCGGCACCAACAAAGCTAGAATGACCGATTGGGAGAAGACACTTGGCCTTTATGCAGATGATGTGCTTGAAGCCGAAGGGACCACTAGGAATACGCCAAGTGTACCTTTTGATGATATTAAACAAGTGGTGTCTAGATTCATTGAATTCCATAACACTAGTGATGGTTACTCACATGGAGATTCCTCATAGGCTATTGATATGTCATCCTTATCTTCTTGGAAAACGTGCCTTTGTTCCCTCTTTCATATGCTAAAAATAGGAGTTTGTTGTAACCGCCTGCTTAGGTGGCATAATCTGGTCCATTGGCATTGCCAATCGATCTTGGCCATTCATGTATTCTTGAGGTCTATATAAGGGCTCCTTTTGCTCTCATTGGTAAGATTGAAGACTCTGAAAATTGTTGCAAGAGCTCTTTTGAAATAATATAAGACTCATTGTTTGGTGATTCTCTATATGTTTCTAAGTGTTGCATGGTTTCTGATTTCTTCAAGTGAATATTAATTTAGATTAAGTTTTCTTTTATGTGTTATGTTGGTGGAAGATTTTATTATTGTTTCTTGGTGGAATCCATATATTCAAACCATTTGTGATTTGTGGCTTGCAAGTTGCAGTGTATGGTTAGTCTGAACCAACTGAGCTTAACTTTGATCGTTTATGTTTGTTGAACCTTCATGAACACAAGTGATTTGAATATCTTATATCACCCTTAGAAGATTGCATCAACCCTGTGTAGTTGTTTCAACTTGGCGAAACAAAGTTGGTTGATTCCACCTGATCGGTAATCATCTCTTGCATCTAGGATTAGAGTAGTATCTTGAAATTTTACCTTTTTGCACTTTTTTATTCATCATCATTAGGAATTAGAATTGAAGAGCCTTATTGTTATATCATACGCTAAAGGGTTGTAGTACTTAGATATTCCAAGTGTTTGCCTCTAGTAAGTGAAACAAATCAAGTTGTTGGAACAATTGTGTGAGTCCCTTTGTGTTCATCAGCAAAATCACATCAAGTCATTGAGTTAATCCATCACAAATCATAAGAAAGGAACCTTGGAGTTGTCTCGATTGATCACTTTGTTTAGCATTCGAGAGGCTTTATTCAAGAGAGAGTGGGATACTCTAGTGTTTTACTCTATTGTTGACTTGTCTAAAAACAATCATCAACAATACCCTTTCTGAATATGCACATTATGCAACGTGCAGAGCAGAATATTATAGATACGTATCCCTTTTTGCTGAGAGAACTTTCTAACAGGCATCTAATATTGACCAGCAAGTCTGATGAATAAGTATTGGCACATACAGTGGATGGTAACTGCATTTTTTTCTAGCTGATGTGGTTATTGCTAGTAATGTCCATGAGGACAAAAAATGGACAATTGGCCAAAAAGTTCATTGGCTTGTTTATTACTGCAATCCAAATAGCTGATGAAATTTATAAAAGGGGATGGAATGGCAATTAGATGCCCAAACTGTTGAGGAAAATACTGAAACTATTGATCATCTCTTCCTTAAACGTTTGTATGCCAAGATGTATGAATGGAAACATCTCGGTCTTTTGATTGCTCTCTACTAATGCTCAGCTCACAACTACTCTCTGGTCTGTCTTAGAGTCTGAAATGACAATACCAAAGGAGCTCCACCGACTGGCCCTGGGTTTTATACTTTGGAATATATGGTGGGAAAGAAACCACAAAATATTTGAAGATGAGCCTTGAGATGCTTTTGTCCGCACTAAATAAATCTTATAGGTACAACTCCAACAACATGCTAGATTTACAAATCCCCTGAAACTGCAACATTCCATTCCATTATAAATTGTACTCTTATAAGGTCAAAGGATAGAAAGAATGTGTCTTCCACCCCTAGGCTTCCAGAAATTGAATTTTGATGGTGTTGCCAATAAAAATCCAGGGAAGTCTAGAATTGGTGGAGTAATTAGTAAAACTTAGGGAGAGGTTTTTGTCAACTTTCAGAAGGAACCTTGGGTAGAAAACAAATAACTTTGCAGTAATACTTGCTTTATACTCAAATCTCCAAATGCCTTCATGGAACTCCTATCACTATGGTATGAAAAATCTATAAATAGAGATAATATTTGACAATTATCCAGATTGTCAATAAATAGAGGTATTATAGGATCAATAATCTAGAGGAGATGGAGACTTCAATATTGCTCATGGCACTTGAAATTACAATGTGGCAGACATTTTGGCAAAGCAAGTAGTGTTGCACATGTGTTGTCATTAATGTCAACAGTGGTATGAAGTGCTGTGCAGTGGAAGGTTGGAAGTGTTGTCACCTGTGAGGCCAAAGGAAGATGATTGTAGAGTGGTGACCAATAAGTAATCAAAGATGTTGTGAAGCAAAGAACAAAGGGATGTATATATGCTCAGCAGCCAAAGGAAGAGATCAAAGAAGCTGATCAGAAGAGTTGTGAAGTAAAGGAGATGGATCAGTATCATTTGTACAGAAGGAGATGGATTAGTATCATCTATACACGGTCATACCTTATCTTCTGAAGTTCATATGTAAGTTCATGCTAAGTGTATGCTCTCAATATCTTTGGTATGTTGGTAATGAAAGTCATGGATGCTTTATGTTTGGATGATATGAAGTCATGTGACTTAGCACTGGATAAAGAATGTTGCAATAGTTTAAGGAAATTTGGCTAAGTACAAGTCAGAGGAGGTGTTACAAGCTCACAAGAATGTACCGCATTCTGCCGCATTTGAAGTTATGGTCCCGCGGATTGGACAGATGGATAAGTATTACACTCAGGTATCTGTGTTTCAAGTTTAAGATCGTGAAGTTTACTGCAAGGTGTGTTAGAGACAGAAGAATGAAGACAACAATGGAACATGGTAAGTGCAGTCACAGTGGGACCGGAGAATGCTTCGCACTTCTCCGTAGATGAAGATATGATGTTGTGGCTTGTAGGACAGGTGGATAGGAGTCAAAGGTATGAGCTTTTCAAGTTTCAAGTGATAATATGTACCCCAGCTGCTTCTTTGGAGTCAATTGTATGAAGATATGTCTTGGTACTAGTTAAAGCAAAACTAGAGGGAGATAGTGGAGGCCATCGTAGTTCACTGCGTATTTGGCCTTGCTGGCTGAATGATAAGCTCTTATGGTTGTTTGGTATGTGCTATTCAAGTTTCAAATGATTATGTTCACCGCAAGTATGCTTTTCATTGTTTTATCTTAATATTGTGTAATCAGAGTATAGTAAGGATACCTGAATCAATGTTCAAGTGGTTGCACCAGCATATGATAACTTGAAATGGTAGGACTCTAGGAGTGTATAAGAAGGGTTTACAAGTCAATGTTTTTTGTGAGGTCCACATGATGCAATATTGTTTCCTCCGGTACTGCTTTAGGTTTGGAGCTAAATACAAGGATAAGTGTTTGACAGGTTGACTTGATACATGCCGATGATTATGCCGTATGTTTTGGAGTGTGCGCCAGCGTGGAAGAGTGTGATAAGGTAAAATAGGACCTTATTATATCTTGCTCTTGAACCGCACTTGATTACTACTTACCGCATATGTTTTGGAGCCGACTGTTGTGGTCACTACACGTTTCATGTTACACGTTTCGTTTTGGTCGACCAAGGAGAAAGTTTTTGGAGCTTCCGGAGGATATAAATGTAAGATCAAAGGTGTCAAGCATGGCATGAGCTGTGTATGGTGTGATAGCATTGACTTTGTACGAATAAACTTACCGCAGAAGCACATTTCATGATGAAATGTGAAAAGGACCAGTGATATTGTTGCGGAGGCAGTTGTTGCTGATGTAATGATGGAGAAGAGTTTTTCTAAAGTTGTTTTGTTATGGCGAAGGTTGATATTGTAGTTGTGCAGAAGTGAGATGGTTGTGCAGGGGCTGAAGTGATCAGCAGTCAGTGTTGTGAGAAGAACATTTGAGTCAGATAGGTTTTCTGTTGTGTAAAGATTGTAAGTGTTGTAACTGTTTAGGGAATTGCAGCTTCCTTTGGGTTGTAGCCCATAAATAATATTGTAATCTTGTTTTTATTTGTGAGGCTGGATTTGGACAATAGATCCAAGCATCTTGTTCACCGTGGTTTTTCCCTTCTAGGGTTTTCCACGTAAATCTGGTGTTATGGATGTGTGCTTTTGTGTTCTTATGCTTTTCATGTTTTAAATGCTTATGTTAGTTTGAATGTTGTTGGAAGAAAGGAATTTGAATAAGTATTGATTCACCCCCCCTCTCAGTACTCTATGAACTCTATGCTCATAAATTCCCTCTACAACAACAACGTATGAAGCTGGTAAGTTGTAGCAAGAAATTTACACTCGCAGTGGTAAGAGTTGATGGTGAGAAAAACATCTTTGTGGTTCAAGCGTAACGCCTCACCTCCTTCAGCGGAGAAACAATAGTTAAATTATGTACTGAAGGAATACAAGTATCTTTTTTAGTTCCTAGCAGGAGTACATAAACATTATGCAGTGAAGCATACTATTGATCTTACTTTGTGCTTACTTCTTCCTAATGTCTTATCATACCACAATTCATTCATAGAGAATTAAGAGATTAAATGGAAAATTCATGAAGTGGACAAAGGGTAAATCAGGCCCAATTCTTCACCTTGTGGCTGCCTAATTGTGCTCCATGTGGAGGTTGTGTATCAATTATAGAGCCGTAAACAAGATCACTATGAAGAACCACTATACTTTTCTAAGGATAGAAGGCCTTTTGAACCAACTTCGTGGTGCTATCCAATTTCTCATTTAACCCTCAAATGTTTGTAAGACAACCTTTATATCAAATGAAGGCTTATTTGAATGGTTTGTTATGTCCTTTGGCTTGACCAATACTCTCGTGGCTGTGACATTCATGAAGGTGATGAATGACATATTTTGACCATTCTTTGTCGTCTTTTTAATGGTATATTTATTTTTAGTAGAACATGGAAGGTGTTTTTTTATTGAACATTGAGGAAGTGCACAACGGTTTGTGGCATCACAATTTGTATGGATATCTTGAGGAATGCTCTTTTGTTATGAAAGAAGTCCAATAAATTGGGTATATTGTTGATGTGCATGAAGTACATGCGGATTTCGTCAAGATTTGTTATTCAAGAAGGATCCACACTAACAACCCTCATCGAACTTACAATTTTTTGAGTTTGGCAAATGTTAATAGAATGTTTGTACTTGGCTTCTCGCACATCAAGTGGCTTGTAAATCAAATTACTAAAGGTGGTGCAAAGCAAATTTCAGTTGGTCAAATGGACAACAAATATAAATTTAAGTATTGAAATGTACAGTATGTTCTATGTTGATACTTTGTAACATACACCCCTCTGTATATGTGGCTCTGATTGATTTTTTTTTGTGTTTTGATGTTTCTTCTGTTTAGGGTTTTATGGGTTGTTTTGCATGTGTGATTTTTGCATTGCATGTATGAAATATGGAGCATATGAACAAACCCATAAAATATACAATGATTTTGCATAAACGAAAGACAACCCAGATTATAAAATGCAGTAGAACTAATTACAATGAAATACCCACTTGGAAATCTTAAACTTCGTTTATTGCTGAATCTGGACCAGCATACATAGTTATGGGAAATCACCATGAAAGTGCATACAAATATTGTCCACCACAAAATACAGACTACAGCAAAGAAAATGACCTCCAAACGCCTTGAATAAGGGAGATAAAGACCACGAACTCAAGAGAAACAGCAATGACTTAAGACCCACATCCTTGCTGGTGTGTACGGCCTGCTAGGAGTCTATATCAGCTTCGAACTCAGAAGAAACTGCATGAATAAACTTGTTTTCTGCCTCTATTATCTCTGCAGCAGCAAGGCGACCTCATTAGAGTAAACACCCGACACTAATATGCAAGAAATCCATCATAAATGAGAAGTACGGCCCCTATGTGGTACGGCCAGTAGTAAAGAGGTACGGCCAGCTGGTAAGGATACTACAGCAGCAAATAAACTTCACAAAATATTGATTTCAGCCCCTCTGATCTAAACTCAGGTCTGCAGCATCAATCTCCTCCAAAATCTTCATTTCAAACTCAAATAATCATCAAAATGGATGCCCTGAATGCACAAATGAAGCCTCCGTATGAAGGCACCTCAATCCCCCTTTTGATGCAATCTTTCATACACGAGGAAAGGCGAATCTGCAAAGGTTTTCGTCTCTGCAATTCGATATTCGAAACCCTAGAGCCAAGCTCAAACCAAATGCACAGAAAACTCAATATGAGAGCAAATGACCAATATTGAAGCATAAGCCAAATGAGCCTTCTTTCTTTCTTTATATTCCTCTCAAACCCAACGCCTAAGAAGAGGAGGTTTAAAATTAATTTTTAATTATAATTCATCCCCTTATCTCTCCATGAGGGGGCGCTCATCCCTAGGCACACAACTTATAACTTTAAGTTACAACTTTATATTATAAAGTTGAGTTATATTATAACTTAAAGTCACCCTTAGAATATAATAAGTTAAATCTTTAATTTAACTTATATTAAATTGAACAATGCTCTAAAAGATTCGACCCCGTGAATCTCGTGCCTTGGCTCTTGCACTTGCCCGCTAAAATAGAAACTGCCCGGCTCATGACTTACTATAAATAGCAAGTCCTGGAATGACCTAAACACCTCCATTAGCCTACAAAAGTCGAGTTATAGGCTAACCCTGGTCAATTGATGAAGTGAGGTAGATGGGGGACATTACAGTCCGCCCTTCCCAAGATTGCTTGTCCTCAAGCAATCTCAACTCTGGATGCTGTAATATCGGCTCACTCTCCCAGGTGGCATCCTCCACTGGTAAATTCTTCCACTTGACCAAGTACTCTCTGATAACTTGTTTTCTCAAGTGTTTCTCTCGGGTGTCTATGATAGCCTCTAGTACTAAGATCAATTTCCCTTAATCATCCAATGGTGGAAATTCTGCTGAAGGAGCTATGTTGTGGCCAAGAGCTTTCTTCAACCTGGAAACATGGAACACATTGTGCATCCTTCTATCTGATGGTAACTCAAGCTCGTATGCCACTTCACCCACTCTTCTGATAATCCTGAATGAACCATAAAATCTGGGCTTAAGTTTCTCTGCTCCACTTTCTTGAGAGTGGATTGTTTGCGTAAGGGACCCCACTATACTTAACCAAATTTTTGCTAACTTTTTCTTACTTCTTACTTCAATTAATCAACATCTAACATAAATGAAATCAACATGAATTGAACAAACAATGAAGTTGAGATATCTTATTGCAATTATCAATACAACTTCTTATTACATTCAACAGATGCTTAATAGCATCAATGTTCATCTTATTACAATGATTACAAAAGATAGGCCTTAGCGCCTAGATTGATCAATGATTGTCTTCAAACCACAAGTATCTTGTCTTCAAGTTGCTAGTGTCTTCAAGATGTAAGTAACTTCAGGTTGCAAGTAACGACTTCAATCCTGCACAATGATGATAACTGAATGTTAACACCTCTCAAAGGATAAGGGAGCATCACCTTATCAAGGTTGAGGGAGCATCACCCCAACAAGCATGAAATACGCAGATTTCATGAAAAGAGCATAAAGCTTACCAAGAAATATCAAATAGCCAAAAGATGGCAAATGAAGTCGCTCTCCTCCTTATATAGTGCTCCTCCACAAAAGTAAAGAGGCAACCAAGGCATGTTTTCCAATGAGCATATCCTAGAGGTGTTTATTGGCAATGTGGTGTTTTAGACCAAACTTGGAGTAAACGGAAATATACAGCAATAACTATAAAGCATATGATTCATACCAGAATTGCACAGGATAAAACATTGTTCCATTCATTGAATATATCAGTATTACACTACAATGTCACAATGTTGCCTCTACATTGGAATGACGATACATATATAGGTTGTCTAACGGTTGCCAACCGTCGCCGACACCGGTCGGGAGTAACTACTCGCCGATACCAACCAACCAACATATTTATTGATACAACAACATAACAAATATAATTTCCGCCTAACATCATCCCCCCCCAAAAAAAAGACGACGGAAAAACATGAAGTATCAAGTGACGTTAGGTACGCTCTGCCAAACTGACGACAATGTTGAAGTAGGAGCTATGTAAACGTAGAACCAACACATTTGGAACACCTGCCAGTCGACCAACCAACCAAGGGACCCAATCTAAGAACATATTGAATGCTGCGAATGTTGCACCCCATTGCTCACTGAATCAAGATAATACTGATTTGATGGGGGTTTGGGGGCAACGCCCCCAATGGGGTCGAGGGGCCCCTCGCGGGGGCAGGGGGCGGGGGGTAGTGCCCCTGGTGCGCTCCCTATCGCGATACAGGGCAGGGTCGAGGGGCAGCGCCCCCACCGCCAAGCCCAAAATAACACCTTCAAAACCATTCGGACCTTCATGGCGCACCTCATTTTTCTGACAAAATCGGACACTCATCGGCAATCCAAAAACTCATATAGTCGGCTGAGAACAAGAATTAGTATAGCAGAATCCACTTCAGGCATGGGAAAAAATCTTGAAATGTCCTTTTCTTTTATTTAAAAAAAAAAAAAATGCAGGGACGGGGCTTGGTCGTACGTCGTAGGGTCTGGCCGTACGTCGTACTCTTCCTTTTTTTTTAATAAATTTTTCAAAAGTTTCCCGACATTCTATTTTTCTCCGTCTTTTCCAATTTTTCATCCATGTCAATGTGAATCGGATTTTTCAATTTTTCTCTGACGGGGTCCACATTCGATCTGCAACTCTAACTTTATTGATTTTGTAATCGTCGGTAGGGACCGAAACTGTTGTCTTTCTTGGAACCAGAGTTGTCTTTCGGAAGCCGCAAACTACGTTCAGCAAACTGTCCAACTTTTTAACATCATTTTTTCTCTGTTGCTTTCCACCGATTGCCAAAAAATTGCAAGTCGGCAGAATTACTCTATAGTCCTTATTCCTTCTGTATGGTCTCTTTTTGGCCGATGTTTTCAATGTGTTCCTGTCGTTAAGTTCATCATCCTGATTCACCTTGCTTGTCAATGACTCCATACTTGATCACCTTGTCTGGTTCAAATGTAAGTGCAAGTGTATCATCTATCTTGGCTTCACCCTCTGTATATTCTTTCTGTGCCTCTCCTGGTTGACTTTTCTGTTTTGGTTGACTTGTCTGTTCTGGTCGACTTGTCTCTGCCACTATTCGCTCTGTTACTTCCGACTGATTATTACCTTCCTCCCCTTTGTCACTCATTACTGGTTCCCTCTTGCCAAGTGGTCGAGTGTTTGTCAATCCATCCAGTGCTTCATTCATCAACAATGTTTCACTGGGCCCAATATTGTTGAGTGTTTCACTAGTCGACCGAGTTTTGCCAAGAATTGCACTACCATGACTTGCATTGCCAGGACTTGCACTGTTCATCGGAGAGCTCTCGCCGACTTCTTTTATCGAAATCATATTACATTCCGGTTGAAAGAACTCGTAATCTTCCATTTGCTAGTGGAAGAGCCCACTAAGGGAATTAGTTTCATCCTCAGAACATTCATGCAGTTTTAATACTCCTTCGTCATCAGGTTCTATTGGTCCTCTGCCAACTGACTCCCCTTCGTTTGAATTGGAATCCGATGCTAGTTCCTCACTTACACCCTGTGTTCTCAGATGTATGACAATCTTCCTACCTTTGTTCTCTATTGACAATGTGTTCCTTTTCTAGTTACGGTTGGCCTTGGCGGCTATCTGCCACCCTCGGTTGAGTAATGCATCGTATGACGCATTTTGTGCTGTTATGACTACAAAGTTTAACCGAAAGAGTTGGGTGCCAATCTTCACTTTTTGAGCCATTAGCACTCCTAGCGCTTTAATTCCGTGCTGGTCTGCTCTCAGTAACTAGAAATTTTGTGGCCAAAATGTAGGTTTTCCCAAGCACTTCCACGTATCTTCTATCAACACATTCACTCCCGATCCACCGTCGATTATTGTGTTCGTCAGATGACATCCACCGATTTCCATGTGTACGACGGCTGGATTCTTGCCATTGTTAACTGCCAACAGTCTCAGGTCGATGACTTGTTCTCCTTCCAGTGGTGGCTCCATTATGACATCTTCATCCTTTGCTTGCTTGTTTGGGTTACCTTCCATCACCTTCGAGATTGCCATCCTCAATTGCGGCATGCTCTGCAGAAGATCTGCTATCTTGACCGATACAGTGGTTTGTAACACCTGATTCACGATGCTCTTGTCTGACTCTGGTCATACGGTAGTTGTTTTTCTGTTCTTCCCTTTCGTTTCCATTGCCATCTCTACTTCTTTCCTAGCCTCCCGAAGTCTCTCCTTTTCGGTTCGGGGATCTGGATATGTCGCTTTTATCCATTGTGCTCGGGTGACCGCCAGGATCTCTTCATCATTTTCCTTGAGATTGATGAGGTTCACCCCTTTCTGCTTTGGACAATCTTTTTCTTCATGATATCCAGGCCCACACCACTTGCATAATGCATTTATTGTGTTCTGATTGTTGTTCGGGCATTCTCTTGCAAAGTGTCCCCACTCGTTGCATTGTCGGCACTGTATCATAGGTCGCCCCTTGTTGTCGTACTGTATTCTGTTTCTCGGACTTCTATTGCTTTGGTAACCTCCAGGGGATGCATGGCTATTGTACTGGGGCTTTGGTGGTGTGTTCGGCGGTGTTGACGGTTCTCCTTGAGTGAAGAGTACTTGCGTACCCCTTGCTTTCAGATTGTATGGGCATTCCTTGATGGAATGTCCCATCACTTGGCAGATATCACAAAACAATTTTTTCGGACAATTTGCCTTTGTGTGACCTTCCCCCTTGCAATCTGTACACCACAGTTCTCTGGCTTCCCTTGTACTATCCTTGTCGGCCTTCAGTTCTTTCATCATTCTCATCATTTCCTTCCTGAGTGCTTGCACGGTCTTGAACTCACTGTCGCTGTTGTCATCCATACTCTCCTCGTCGTCTATCTTCCTTTTCCCTCAGAAGGATGTTTTATTTTCACTCTATATCCATCGCTCGATTGTACGCTTCATCGTACGACGACGGAGGCACGACTTTCATTTTCTTTCTCAGCGATGGGCGCAACCATTCGATGAACCATCGCTTCTTCAACCCGTCGGCCAGTTGAGTCTCTAGTTTTCCCAACAATTCTTTTAGTCTCCGATTGTAGGTTCGCACATTCTCGTGCTTCCCTTGCTTCGTACTGTAGATCTCTACTACAATTTCACTGTCATCCCTCAGAAGTTTGAATTCGTCTTGGAATGCCTTCTTAAGTAATCTCCATGATGCCCTGTGTGCTTGGTCCAAATCTGTGTACCAGTCGATGGCACTATCTCTCAATGTCGTTGGAAATGCTTTCAGCCAGTAGTCCACATCATCTTGCCCATTGGCTATCCAAATCGTCTCGCACGTCTTACAGTGTCGTACTGGATCTTCTGACCCATTCCCCATAAATTTTGGCAGCTTTTGCCTCTCTCCTGGCGGAGTCACCATCCTTCCCTGATGCCCTCCTTGTGCGTTGGACCTGACTGGACTGGTTCTCTTGCAACGTCCCGGTGCGTCACTTGCACTCTCGGCCACATTCGAGTCTTCCCCGCGTCCTCTGTCGGCGTCCTCTACACCTCGCGTCTCCTTGGGTTCGTTCCGGTACTCCCTTTGCCCTGGGGTCTTAGGCTCAGATCTTCCAACTCTTGGCCCTTCATCGTCCGATATGGATAACTGTCCGATGCGGCGTATGCTGTTTTCAATTTCTTTTGTCAATTCATTTTCATTCCCTTTTTCTTTATTTGTCAGCGGTGTCTTGAAAATTCCTTCGTCGGCATGATGATGTCCATTGGCAATTTGTCTCAGTGTTTTCCTTCGTTCTTCGTGTTCCTTTAATCTCAATGATCTTCGCATTCTTTTCTCTGGTGTTTCATGCCCACTTGGTACTCGGTTTTTATCCTTATTGAGTTGTATGGCATTAATTGCTACTCGGGTAAGGAGATGGTCGACCTCTTGGTTGACGTGCAATTGATCCCAGATGATCGATTGAGGGATCTCTCGTCTCAGAACCTCCCTCCGTATGTGGTCCTTCAACGAGTTTTTCCACAAACTGCAGAGGTCTTCCGTCAGAGCGTCTTCACGATCCTCGTTTGCTTGTACTCGCTCTTCGGTCGGCTGCCCCATCACGATGCCATTCTCCCGTCTGGATGTTCACCGGATTCGCTTAGGCAACGGCGCCAAATGTTTACTGGTAATGTGGAGTTTCAGACCAAACTTGGAGTAACGGAAATATACAACAATAACTATAAAGCATATGATTCATACTAGAATTGCACAGGATAAAACATTGTTCCATTCATTGAATATATCAGTATTACACTACAATGTCACAATGCTGCCTCTACATTGGAATGACGATACATATATGGGTTGTCTAACGGTTGCCAACCATCGCCGACACCGGTCGGGAGTAACTATTCGCCGATACCAACCAACCAACATACATATTTACCGATACAACAACATAACAAATATAATTTCCGCCTAACAAGAGGAATATTCCATTGGATGACTCACTCCTGATTTGGAAGCCTTATTTGGTACGCCTCCCAAAGTCATTCCGGGACCCACTGCTTGCATGCTTACTCCTCCAGTCTAGGCGCTAGAATGATGTTCTTCAAGTGAAGAAGTGCGCCCAACATCACAGTTGATTCCTTCATGGTTAGGCGCCCAAACAAGATCATGGAGATGTGAAACTGTGCCTTAGGTAGATGTCTCAAGTTTAGGCGCCAATTTGGGTTTTTAGAAGCATGAATGTGTGCCTAGCTCACATGATGAAGTTTTGATGATTCCGGATGCTAGAAGACACTTGACAACGTTCAATGAAGACTCCCTGACTTGTATTGAAGATTCATTCTCCCAAGTGAAGTGAATTGAAGTATCCTCTTTGAGGTGCAGATTTGGACTTGTAGAGACAGGAAATGGCGCCTTGCTCTAGGGAGAGATATCTTCAAGGTTCATCGTCTCCGGATGTTGTATCTTTGCTCCGGAAGAAAACTCTACTATCCAAACACCATTTCGACTTGAGGAATGAAGCTTTTCACCATTAGGCGCACACATGAGGTTTCTGGAGTCTAGGCGCAATTTGGAGGTTGGAGAGATGAAGATTTGTGCCTAGCTTACTTAGGCGCACATTGAAGGTGACAAGAGTGCAAACTGGCGCCCAAGTCAAGTTGAGACTTAGTTTGAGCTCATTGACAATGATCTCTTCCTTCACAAGTTAGGCGCACTTTTGAGGTTGTAGAGACTAAAAAGTGCGCCTCATCATCTTGGCTTGCTTTTTGACACTTAAATGATCTCAAATCATTGGGTAGTAATTAAGAATGATCCTCTGCTTCAAGATGTTCACTTAATAATGCAAGTTGATATTTCTTCATTAGGCCCAAATTTGGATTCTAAGGGAGGCGCACATTCATGGTTGAACAAGAGGAAAAGTGCGCCTGAATCTTGCTTGATGATCTCATGTCTTAGTCAATGATTCTTGGAAGAGTTTTTATCTTAGGAGATCAAAGCTTAGGTTCCCATTCCTTTTCTTGATAAGGCACACATTTAAGGTTCTAGAGACATGAATTGGTGCCTGGATTCTCTAGGCGCACATTTGATAGTGTAGAGAAGCAAAAATGCGCCTAAGTCTCTTAGCTTATTCTTTTGGCATTTTGATGATTTCAATCATTTACAAACTTCCAAGGACTTCTCCTTATCACTAGGCGCTCAACCTCATAGTTTCAACCTCTTAATATTCAAGGCGCCCAGAGTGATATGCAGAGACAAGAAAGTGCGCCTTGTCTTGAATGACTGTTTACTTCCTTAGAAGTGCTTGATTAAAGGTCTTGACCTGCAAAACTACAAGAGTCAGTTAGCCAGAACCAAATTCATTCCCTCATCATATGTATTAGCCCACGGGAATGATGAATAGGCTAATCCATGTTCATTGTTGACTAGGCCGGAAACGGGGACATGACAGTCTCCCCTTCCCGAGATTGCTTGTCCTCAAGCAATCGAAGGTTAGGATGCTCTAAAATCTTTTCTCTTCCCACGTAGCATCCTCTATCGGCAAGCCTCTCCATCGAACCAAATATTCCCTGATGATTTGGCTACGCAATTTGCGTTCTCTCATATCAACGATGCCATCTGGCTCTAGAATCAACATTCCTTCATCAAGAGGCAGAAGATCAGGAGAGGAAACCACATTCTAACCTAATGCCTTTTTAAGGCATGATACATGAAATACATTATGAATGTGGCTACCTGCTGACAAATCCAACTCATAAGCCACTTTGCGAACTCTCCTTACAATTCTGTATGCCCATAAAACCTTGGCTTGAGTTTTTCTGCACCACTCATCTTCAAAGAACTTTGTCTGTACGGTTGTAGACGCAGGAAAACCAAGTCATTTACTTAAAAAAGATCTTTCCATTCGATGTCTATCTGCATACATCTTTTGTTGATTCTGAGCATGCTGAATGTTATCCTTAAGAACTCTAAGGATATCCTGTGTGTCTTGCATCAACTCCTTAGCTCGAGGAGCTCTATTATCATCGAAAGCCAAATCAACATAGGAAAGAGCATCATATCCATACAATGCTCTGAATGGAGTCATGCCAATAGACATGTGATAGGTGGTATTGTAACAATACTCACCAAGGTATAACTATTTTACCCATGCACGTTGATGCTCAACAACATAGTTGCGAAGGTATCCCTCAATCCACTTATTCACAATCTCTGTTTGACCATCCGTCTGAGGGTGATAACTAGTGCTAGGTGTTAGCGCAGTGCCTGTAAGTCAGAATAGTTCTTTTCAAAACATGCCAATGAATCTACTATCCCGATCACTCACAATTGTCTTTGGAAGGCCATGCAAACGGAATACTTCTCTGAAAAATAATTCTGCAATCTGCAAAGCTGAATAATCCGTTGCAATAGGATAGAAATGTGCATACTTAGACAATCTATCAACAACAACATATATGCAAATCTACCATGTACCTTCAGAAGACCTGTGATAAATTCCATTGAGATACTTTCCCACTTCTGCTCAGGAATAGGCAAAGGTTGAAGTAGACCGGTGGGAAAAGTATGCTTAGACTTGTTCTGCTGACAAGTCAAACAGTCTCTAACATGTTGTAGGACATCATCTTTGTGACCCTTCCAAGAAAATCTCTCACGAATTTGCTTGTAGGTTTTGAAAAAGCCTGGATGCCCTGCTAGAGGTGTGTCATGAATGGCTCGCAGTATCTGTTGCTTGAGTTTGGACTCGAGCACTAGGAAAATTCTGTCCTTATAATAAATTATATCATTAATGACCTTATACTTGTCATCTTGTATGATACCATCCATGAGTTCGCATGCAAAAGCAGATTTAGAATACACAACTAAAAGTTGAGATTTCCAATCAGCTGAAATCTCACTCAAGGAACAAATAGTAGGCCTCCTAGAAAGAGCATCTGCAACAATATTCTTTTTTCCTTTTATAAACTTTATATCAAAGTCATATGCTTGGATTTTTGAGACCCATTTTTGCTGTCGTTCATTCAAATCCTTTAGTTCCAAGAAGTATTTCAAGCTATTGTGGTCGGTCCTAACCACAAATTTCACACCTACCAAGTATTGACAAAACTTTGCCAAAGCATGCATAATGGCAAGCATCTCCTTGTCATAGGTGGAATATAGGCGCTCCGTATCCTTCAATTTTCTGCTTTCATATGCGATAGAATGCCTATTTTGCATTAACATAACCCCTATTCCTTCTCCTAATGCATCACACTCAAGAATGAAGGACTGTGTAAAGTCTGGTAGTGCTAGTATTGGAGTAGTACTCATTAGCTCCTTGAGCCGATCAAATGCTATCTGTGCCTTAGAGGACCAAAGAAATGCCCCTTTCTTAGCGAGATCTGTCAATGGTACTGCCAATTGTGAAAAGCCTTTAACAAATCTACTGTAGTAACTGCGAAGTCCCAAGAAACTTCTCAACTCGGAAATGTTCCTTGGAATAGGCCACTCCTGTATAGCCTTGATCTTCTCATCTTGTACTCTAACTCCTTTAGCACTAATCATATGCCCCAAGTAGAGAATCTCCTCCATCCCAAAATCACACTTGGAAGCCTTAGCATATAGTGATTGCATATAGTGATTGTGCCTCCATGACTCCAAGTACCTTATCAAGATGTCGAAGATGCTCATCCCATGTCTTACTATAAATCAAAATGTCATCAAAGAAAACCGAAAGAAATTTACGCAACTGCTTATTGAATACATGATTCATGCAAGATTGAATTGTAGCAGGTGCATTAGTAAGACCAAAGGGCACAACAAGGAATTCATAATGTCCGTAGTGGCATCTGAATGCTGTCTTTGGAATGTCCTCACAAACACGAATCTGATGGTAGCCTGAACGAAGATCAATCTTGGAGAAGTACACGGCCTCGTTTAATTCATCCAACAACTCATCGATCCTAGGTATTGGGTACCTGTTCTTGATTGTCTTCTTGTTCAGTGCCCTGTAATCAATACACATCTACATAGTTCCATCTTTCTTCTTCACCAACACCACCGAAGAACCAAATGGACTAGATGAAGGTTGAAGGTGTCCCATGTCAATCAACTCCTTAATAGTCTTCTCTAGCTCAACCTTGAAGTGTCTAGGATGTCGATATGGTGTAATGTTGATGGGTTTTGTCCCATCCTCTAACTCTATCACATGCTCAAATCCACGATCAGGTGGTCTCCCAGGTGAAATATCTCCAAACACCTTACTGTGTTTATCCAATGCAGATTGGATGTCTACATGATAACCCATTACTGGAAGAAGACTTAGATGATATTTCAACCTGAGCTGCCCATGCAAATGTCATTATGACGAAATAAGGACTCCGTGCGCCTAGCTGTAACAGTTCTAGGCGAACCATCTGATAAAGCTCTCAGAATGATCTTCTTCCCATTGTGAATGAACGCTATCACCATCTTCTTCAAGTCTTGAATATATCTGCCAATTGAATGCAACCATTGCATTCCTAAGACAACATCAATACCTGAGAGTCCAACCATATAGAAATCATTTGTCAATGTATAATCACCCATTTGAATGATAAGCTGTGGCACTCTCTTTTGATAACTCATAGTAAACCCATCGGCTACCACAACTGTAAAACCCTCAAATTCCTCTGATTGTAGACCACGCTTCATTACTAAACCCTCATCGATGAAATTATGAGTAGCTCCACTATCCACCAAACATGTGACCCGCTGCCCATTAAGAGTTCCTTTAATCCTGAAAGCATGAAACCTTGGAACACCTGAAATAGTAGCAATAGTCACTGAATTGCCTATGTCATCTGTCTCAAGCTCTAGAGTAGGTTGGTCATCCTCATGTGCTGTATCAGTATCCTCATATATCTCTCTCATCATCATCATTTGAATGAACCTCTATAAGATATGCCTTGCCTTTGCCTTTACACTTGTGTCCTGGTTCCCATGGTTGTTTGCAATCAAAACACAACTTCTTTCTCCTCAACTCATCATGTTCCATAGAAGTGGGATTAGATTTGAGAGGCTGAAATGTTCTCCTTTAATGTGAACTTGAACCCTTACCAAAGTTTCTCTTTTGGCCTTGGAATGATGTAGGGTAAGTGTCAAGATCTAAAGCAAGCTCAATAGCCTCATCCAATGTCTTAGGATTATGAACCTTCACCAATCCTCTCATTCTATCATTCAAGCCCTCAACAAACAACATAGTGACTCTCTTTTCCGGCATCTCAGGAAACCATAACTGCAATCTTTTGAAACTCATTGATGTAAGAATCTACTTTGCCAACCTGTTTCAATTGTGCTAATTCCCTATAGTAGACCTCTATATCCTTCCTGTCAAACCTGTTAATGAGCCTACGAGTGAACTCATCATATGAAGTAATCATATCATGCCGTTGTGACACAAGTCCATGATGCCACCAATCGTAAGCCAAACCCTCCAAATGCATAGTAGCAAAGTGTATGGCCTTTTCTTCACTCAAGGGTTTGTGTGTGAGAAAGGTATCAAGCTTATGAATCCATGCTCTAGCACTTATCTTACCACTGCCATCAAAATTAGGTAAAGGAACTTTATTCAATGCTTCTTTATACTCTTTGGATTCCTTCTTTTTAGGTTTGTACTCCTTTTTTTTCTTATTCTTTTCACTCCATTGGAACATGAATTGATTGAAGTTTAGGTCTCGCCTAACATCAGGTGGGAGTATACGATATTCATCATGTGCAACCATAATATCATCCGTGAGATTAACATTTACCTCCTCATCCTCTGAAGATGTCTCCTCAATCACTGGCTCAAATCTTGGACGAAGTGGTCTATTATCAACTGTTGTGGTGGCTCTACTTGTAGGAGTAGGAGTAGGTTCTCTATGTGTATGTTTGCTTGCATCTCTACAGGTGCATTAAGGTTTGCTTCACTTGCAATGCTCGTCCTTCCACTATTTACACTCCTTGATCTCCTAGAACGTGTATCTCTTGCCCTATCAACAGAAGTGTCCAAACTGTTTTGAAATTGATGAAACATTTGTTTCATAAACTGTTGTTGTTGTTGAGCAAAAGTAGTCAAAATGTCATCAACATTTGGTTGACCTTGTTCCCTTCTAGGACTTCCATTACCACCACTACCACCTCCTTCATCCATGCTTGATTGTGTAACTGTATTATGTTGTTGCCTAGCTGTCCTTGTATAATCCCTGTGTGGACCAACTTCACTTGGATTCATAACCCAAAGGCTGGCAGGATTATGGCTCTGATACCATTATAAGGGACCCCACTATACTTAACCAAATTTTTGCTAACTTTTTCTTACTTCTTACTTCAATTAATCAACATCTAACATAAATGAAATCAACATGAATTGAACAAACAATGAAGTTGAGATATCTTATTGCAATTATCAATACAACTTCTTATTACATTCAACAGATGCTTAATAGCATCAATGTTCAGCTTATTACAATGATTACAAAAGATAGGCCTTAGTGCCTAGATTAAACAATGATTGTCTTCAAACCACAAGTATCTTGTCTTCAAGTTGCTAGTGTCTTCAAGATGTAAGTAATTTCAGGTTGCAAGTAACAACTTCAATCCTGCACAATGATGATAACTGAATGTTAACACCTCTCAAAGGATAAGGGAGCATCACCTTATCAAGGTTGAGGGAGCATCACCCCAACAAGCATGAAATACGCAGATTTCATGAAAAGAGCATAAAGCTTACCAAGAAATATCAAATAGCCAAAGATGCCAAATGAAGTCGCTCTCCTCCTTTTATAGTGCTCCTCCATAAGAGCAAAGAGGCAACCAAGGCACATTTTCCAATGAGCATATCCTAGAGGAATATTCCATTAGATGACTCACTCCTGAGTTGGAAGCCTTATCTGGTATGCCTCCCAAAGTTATTCTGGGACCCACTACTTGCATGCTTACTCCTCTAGTCTAGGCGCTAGAATGATGTTCTTCAAGTGAAGAAGTGCGCCCAACATCACAGTTGATTCCTTCATGGTTAGGCGCCCAAACAGGATCATGGAGATGTGAAATTGCGCCTTAGGTAGATGTCTCATGTTGAGGCGCCAATTTGGGTTTGTAGAAGCATGAATGTGCGCCTAGCTCACATGATGAAGTTTTGATGATTCCAGATGCTAGAAAACACTTGACAACGTTCAATGAAGACTCCCTGACTTATATTGAAGATTCATTCTCCCAAGTGAAATGAATTGAAGTATCCTCTTTGAGGTGCAAATTTGGACTTGTAGAGACAAGAAATGGCGCCTTGCTCTAGGGAGAGATATCTTCAAGGTTCATTGTCTCCAGATGTTGTATCTTTGCTCCGGAAGAAAACTCTACTATCCAAACACCATCTCGACTTGAGGAATGAAGCTTTTCACCATTAGGCGCGCAAATGAGGTTTCTGGAGTCTAGGCGCAATTTGGAGGTTGGAGAGATGAAGATTTGTAGGCGCACATTGAAGGTGACAAGAGTGCAAACTAGCGCCTAAGTCAAGTTGAGACTTAGTTTGAGCTCATTAACAATGATCTCTTCCTTCACAAGTTAGGCACACTTTGGAGGTTGTAGAGACTAAAAAGTGCGCCTCATCATCTTGGCTTCCATTTTGACACTTAAATGATCTCAAATCTGTCATATCCCCATCGAATCGATTATATAAGATTAGACATTAATCTAAATTGACAAATATAATTGTCAATATAAATATAAATATATTATTAAATAAATATAAATAGTAATATATATATATATGAAAGCAAATATAAATATAAATATTGTTAATATTATAGATATATATTATATAAAAACTAAATATAAATAAATATATATAGATATCAATAATATATTTAATATTATAATAATAGGCGTATAAGTCACAAGTCTCATCCTATTGGCATCGCCAAGAAGACTAGCCTCTAATGACATGAGCGGACAATATAAGTTATCTGCCAAATTCCTTGAGACGCCCGCAATGTTAAGTTGTCATAGTCATTGGCGATAATCAAGCCACTGTTAATCAAGAGTGTTAAGCGATTATGTCGAGGTCAATTGAAGAGCGGCGACTCTTGGAGGAAGCCCGATCCAAGTTATAAGAGAAATCGGGGAATACTATGGGGGATCATCATTCAATTACTCTTCATTATATAATTGAAAAGAACATAAAATATCATACCATACCGTAGACTTGTTTCCATCAGCAGCGATCACCTTTATATCAACGAACACTTGTTGAAGTCATCGCTCAAGCTTCCTGGAGCGCCATAGTGGTATATCGAGAGTGGCGGATATCTATTGAAGCTTGGTCTAAGATCAATGGACGAGCATTACTGAAGATATTCATTATTATTCCTTGAGCGCCGAATTGAGATATTTGAGTTAGTGAATCATTTATGCTCTCATCACATAGCACTGAAGACTGAAGATCATACTAAGTCATTGTTGCTGTGGGCCGTTTGACTATTCTGAAAATTCACTACCATCGTGGAAGTCTAGCTTGGAGGCTTCCTCACGCTGATCCTTGAAGACTTGCTATTGTTGGAAGATCGGATTATCGAGTGAATTGTTATATTGTTATTATCGAAGATTGGAGACATTGCTGGAGCCGTCGTTTGTAGGAGATTGAAGTAAGATACTTGGCACGGATCTACATGACATTGAAGGTGGTGTCATTAACATCCGAGACATTTCTCTGAAGTGACTAACATCATACGGAGTGTATCAGAGATATATATGAATTGATGATGATTGATCGTTGAACCATTGGCATTAACTCGAGCATCGTCGTCATATTACCGTTGGCGCTTATTTAGAAACCATCGTGCGTATTGTGGAGTCGGGTGGAAGACCCGCGTTGTTGAGATCCGGCTACATATAACTTAGGTGTCAAATCAAGGATCGATAGATACATTGAGCATCCATTCCGCACGCTGTGAGGCTGAATCATCTGTGGTGTTTGGAGTTCGCCATTCTAAGTTTCATCACCTTCATAAAGTAGCATATTGGTCAGCGATCGAATACTGATCACATCTTGATACAAGTCCAAAGGTATTCGTTGGCTAGGAGGCTGCATTGGGCAGCAATCTGCTACAGGGAACATCGTTTGTGGACCGTCATCAATCACACTAACACAGTTGACTGATGCACATATCTGCATCATAAATCGGTCACCCTAGGAAAAAATATTGTTGTCCTTAAAGGGGACATTACAAAATCTTTGGGTAGTAATTAAGAATGATCCTCTACTTCAAGATGTTCACTTAATAATGCAAGTTGATATGTCCTCATTAGGCGCAAATTTGGATTCCAAGGGAGGCGCACATTCATGGTTGAACAAGAGGAAAAGTGTGCCTCAATCTTGCTTGATGATCTCATGTCTTAGTCAATGATTCTTGGAAGAGTTTTTATCTTATGGAGATCAAAGCTTAGGTTCCCACTCCTTTTCTTGATAAGGCACACATTTAAGGTTGTAGAGACATGAATTGGTGCCTGGATTCTCTAGGCGCACATTTGAGAGTGTAGAGAAGCAAAAATGCGCCTAAGTCTCTTAGCTTATTCTTTTGGCATTTTGATGATTTCAATCACTTACAAACTTTCAAGGACTTCTCCTTATCACTGGGCGCTCAACCTCATAGTTTCAACCTCTTAATATTCAAGGCACCCAAAGTGATATGCAGAGACAAGAAAGTGCGCCTTGTCTTGAATGATTGTTTACATCCTTAGAAGTGCTTGATTAAAGGTCTTGACCTGCAAAACTAAAAGAGTCAGTTAGCCAAAACCAAATTCATTCCCTCATCATATGTATTAGCCCACGGGAATGATGAATAGGCTAATCTGTGTTCATTGTTGACTAGGCCGGAAACGGGGACATGATAGTCTGTAGGGTTGGAGCCTCAAATACACCATATCTCCAACAAAAAAACTCCTCTTCACTCGGTGCTGATCAGCATACAACCTTTGTTGATTCTGTGCCTGCTGTATATTCTCCTTGAGTTCCCATAAGATATCCTGGCTATCCTGCAAAAGATCCTTTGCCTTAGGCACCCGACTATCACCAAGCAAGAGATCTGTGAAGCATGGGGCATCATAACCATATAGTGCCCTGAAAGGAGTCATCTGAATCGACATATGATGCGTAGTGTTGTAACAGTACTCCCCTAGGTACAATCATCTGATCCAAGCCTTCTGCTGCCCCGAAACATAGTTGCGTAGGTACTCTTCTAGCCATTTGTTCACCACCTTTGTTTGTCCATCTGTCTGCTGGTGGTAGTTGGTGCTAGGAGTCAACTTTGTACCACACAATCTGAATAACTCCTGCCAAAATAAACTCAGGAACTTGCTGTCCCTGTCACTGACTATGCTTCTGGGTACCCCATGTAACCTGAATATCTCTCTGAAGAACAAATCAGTCATCTGAGTAGCTGTAAAGGTTGCTGAAATAGCAAAGAGATGTGCAAATTTGGTGAGTCTATCGACCACCACATATATACAGTCCTTTCCCTGCACCTTAGGCAACCCTATAATAAAGTCCATGGAGATACATTCTCACTTCTGATTGGGAATAGGTAATGGTTGTAATAACCCTGCTGGATAAGTATGCTCATGCTTATCCTGCTGGCAAATGGAACACTCACGAACATACTTCTGCACCTCATCCTTTAGTCCTTTCCATGTGAACCTCTTCCGAAATTGTTTATATGTCTTGAAGAATCTAGGATGGCCAACCAGTATCATGGAAAGTTTTGATCACCTTATGTTTGAACTGTGAATTAGGCACCAAGAATATTCTGTCCTTGTAAATAATCAAGTCATTGACCATAGAATATCTCTCATCAGTAGTAGTGCCCTCAATGACTCCCGTTGCCCAAGAGTCCTTAGCATACTCTGCTATAATCAACTCTCTCCAATTAACAGAGATCTCCCCAACTAAGCAGAAGTGAGGTCTACGTGATAAGGCATGTGCAACTATATTCCGCTTCCCTTTGACATACTCGATGTCAAAATCATATGCCTGTAACCTGCTTACACACTTCTGCTGCCTGTCATTCAGATCCTTCTGGTTCATAAAATATTTGATACTGTTATGATATGTTTTGATTATGAATTTGCCTCCAACCAGATAAGGCCTGAACTTGGCCAATGCATGCATTATGGCCAACATCTCTCGGTCATACACCGAGTAACTCCTCTCAACACCCCACAGTTTTCTGCTTTCAAATGCTATCGGGTGCTTCTCCTGCATAAGCACTACCCCTATTCCCTCTCCATAAGCATCACACTACAACTCGAATGGCTTAATGAAATCGGGTATCGCAAGCATGGGGCAAGTAGACATTAAGTGCTTGAAATGATCAAAGCACTACTGAGCTGAATCAGACCACACAAAGGCTCCCTTCTTTGTCAAATCTGTCAAAGGTGCTGCTGCCTTTGAGAAGCCTTTTACAAACCTCCTATAAAACTCGCAAAGTCCAAAAAACCCCTCAAGCTGTGTAAGGTTTGTTGGTGGTGGCCAATCAAAATCGCCTTAATTTTCTTTGGATCCACTCTGACCCCATCTGCACTGATAATATGGCCAAGGTAAAGCAACTCTGTCATACCAAAATCACACTTCAATTCCTTGGCATAAAGAGATTCACTTTCTAATATGGTCAGTACCTCCTCAAGGTGTCTCATGTGGTCCTTCCATGTCCTGCTGAAAATCAGTATGTCATCAAAGAAGATCAAAACAAATTTCCGGAGCTGCTGTCTAAATATCTTATTCATACAACTCTGGAAAGTCGCAGGTGTATTGGTTAACCCGAAAGGCATCACTAGAAACTTGAAGTGACTGTAATGACACTTGAAGGCTGTCTTCTCTACATCCTCGGCCCTCATGCGAATCTGATGGTATCCAGATCTCAAGTCAGTCTTAGAAAAGTAATAGGCACCATGTAGCTCGTCTATCAGCTCATCTATCCTCGGAATGGGGTACCTGTTCTTAATTGTTTTCTTGTTTAAGGCCCTGTAATCTATACACATCCTAATTGTCCCATCCTTCTTGACAAGTACAATTGCAGAAGCAAATCGGCTCTTGCTGGGCTGGATATGTCCCATCTCCAGTAGCTCCTTAATTGTTTTTTCAATTGCGTCCTTGAGCCTCTTCGGATGACGGTAAGGAGTGATCATGATGGGCTTGGTCCCATCGTCAAGCTCAATAACATGCTCTATGCCTCTATCAGGAGGCACTCCTGGTGATATATCTCCAAACACCTTACTGTGCTTGGACAGAAGCTTTTGAATATCAGGATGATAACTGCTCTTCTGCTGCGGTGGGGACTCGGGCATAATAAGGCACTCTGCTGCCCACTCTACTTGGTCATGTCTCAACAGCCTCTCCATTCTCTTCAGTGATACCACTCGAGGTCCACCATCTGATATACCTCTAAGGCATATTTTCCTCCCATTGTATTCGAATCTCATTTCCATCTTTTTTACATTCATGGCGAACTCCTCTAACTGGCTCATCTAATGCATGCCAAGTACCACATCTGTATCCCCAATGCCAACCACATAGAAGTCATCAATCAACTCATAATCACCCATGATTATCTTCAATCTTGATATCTTTCGGCTGCACTGCATTTTGAATCCGTCGGCTACCATTACCTTAAAGCCTTCGAATTCTTCTATCTTCAACCCCCTGCGAGCTACCAATCCATCGTCAATAAAATTATGAGTAGCTTCTGTATCAATGAGGGTAATAATGCACTGTCCAGCTAGTACACCACGCACCCTGAAAGAACCAACCTTCTGGAAACTAGATAGCTGAGTAATAATGCCTCCACTACCAGTACTGTGCTGTGAAGCTCTCTCATCTCCACTATCTCCATGGTCGGAAGGTCGATCTGAATTTGAATTGGATGCATCTGATTGAGTCTCCTCAGCTGAATAATACTCAATCAATTTGGCCTTAGCCTTATGTGGACACTGTGCGAGGGATCCCATGGTTCTTTGCAATGGAAGCAAAGTTTCTTCCTCCTATACTCATTGAGCTGATCGTCAGTCAACCTGTTTGACCTGTCCTTATGCTGCTCGACATCTCTATGGAATGGTTTCTTCTCCTTCTCCTTGTCCCTCTTGTGTGGAAACCCCTTAGACTGAAATTTGCTCCTCCACATTGATGACTCCATTTCTCGGGCCTTCTTCATGGCCTCCTGGAGTGTAACAGGGTCAAAACCTTTAACCCAACCACAAAGTGGGTTTGACAATCCATCAATGAAGAGAATAACCAATTTACGCTCAGAAATATCTTGGACCATAATAGATAAGTCCTGGAACTCAGAAATGTAGGAGTCAACTGAACCGCTCTGCCTCAACTGTGCTAACTCCTTAAACTGTAATTTTGGGTCCTTGTCAAACCTGTCGATCAGTCTAGCTGTAAACTCCACGTACGAAGTAATTTGATTGTGACCCAGTGTGACCTTCCCGTTGCTCCACCACTTATGTGCTACTCCCTCCAAATGCAAAGATGCATAAGTAATGGCGTCCTCCTTAGGCATAGGACTAATTTGCAAGTAGCTGTCCAATTTCTGGACCCGAGCTCTAGTGGTGGTCTTACCTGATCCATCAAAGTAGGGAAGTGTCATCTTACTTTTTTCTGTAACTCCTGGTTCTGAGGTCTACCTCCTCTGCGAGATCTATTCCTCATCCTAACATCAGAGTACTCCGCAAAGGTCATCTTTGCTCTGAACTTTGCACTAGAAGCTCTCCAATCTCTCAAAATCTCCTCCTGAAACTCAGCTTGTGTGGGATCCTGCTCAGGAACTTGGTTCTTGGGAGCGAAAATGGGTATACTAGGTCTGTCACCTGCTGTGAACTGTGAAGCCCTCCTATGAGTCACTGAGGCCTTATCCTCATCATCTCTGAATCTGTGTCTGTCCTCCTGGTTCCTATCCCCATTATTCCTGTTCCCCTGGTTCCTGTCACCATTGTGTCTATCACCCACATTATTCCTGTTTCTATCCCTGTCATTGTTTCTGTTCCTATCACTGTCATTGTTTCTGTTTCTATCACCGTCATTGTTTCTATTCCTGTCTCCTCCATTCTACCTGTTTCTGTCATGGTGATTATCCCTGTTATTTCTTCCATCTCGCAACTGCTCAAGGGTATGAGCTATCTCTGCTTGTGACTCTCTCAACTCCTGTCGAGACTCCCTCAATTCTCTTTCTAGGGCCACCGAGCTCCTGGTGAGCACATTCAGGATCTCTCGCAGGCTAGGCTCCTCAACCTCCTTGTCACCCATTTCTTCTGTATGTTCTGTAACTGGAGGTAGTTCAACTGAAAATGGGTTTGTTCGTGAAACTTGGGAATCGCTCTCAGTAGCGGCAACCTCTATCTCTGACTAAAATGGATCTACTATGGGTATTGGTTGCTTAGGTTCTTCTAACTGCGGTACCTCTCTTCCCTGTATCCTCTGTGGGTTTTGTGTTCCTGGTCTTGGTCTGAAATTATACCTATCTGTAGGCCGCATATCTCACTTTCAACTTCTGCATGTCATATTTAACCTCACAGGATGGCAAGATTTTCTGCTCTGATACCACTGTAACATACACCCCTCTGTATATGTTTGCTTTGATTGATTTTTTTTGTGTTTTGATTTTTTTGCTGTTTAGGGTTTTATGGGTTGTTTTGCATGCGTGATTTTTGCATTGCATGTATGAAGTATGGAGCATATGAACAAACCCAGAAAATATACAATGATTTTGCATAAACGAAAGACAACCCAGATTATAAAATGCAGTAGAACTAATTACAATGAAATACCCACTTGGAAATCTTCAACTTCGTTTATTGCCGAATCTGGACCAGCATACATAGTTATGGGAAATCACCATGAAAGTGCATACAAATATTGTCCACCACAAAATACAGACTGCAGCAAGGAAAATGACCTCCAAACGCCTTGAATAAGGGAGATAAAGACCACGAACTCAAGAGAAACAGCAATGACTTAAGACCCACATCCTTGCTGGTGTGTACGGCCTGCTAGGAGTCTATATCAGCTTCGAACTCAGAAGAAACTGCATGAATAAACTTGTTTTCTGCCTCTATTATCTCTGCAGCAGCAAGGCGACCTCATTAGAGTAAACACCCGACACTAATATGCAAGAAATCCATCATAAATGAGAAGTACGGCCCCTATGTGGTACGGCCAGGAGTAAAGAGGTACGGCCAGCTGGTAAGGATACTACAGCAGCAAATAAACTTCACAAAATATAAAATATTGATTTCAGCCCCTTTGATCTAAACTCAGGTCTGCAGCATCAATCTCCTCCAAAATCTTCATTTCAAACTCAAATAATCATCAAAATGGATGCCCTGAATGCACAAATGAAGCCTCTGTATGAAGGCTCCTCAATCCCCCTCCTGATGCAATCTTTCATACACGAGGAAAGGCGAATCTGCAAAGGTTTTCGTCTCTGCAATTCGAAATTCGAAACCCTAGAGCCAAGCTCAAACCAAATGCACAAAAACACTCAATATGAGAGCAAATAACCAATATTCAATCTTAAGCCAAATGAGCCTTCATTCTTTCTTTTTATTCCTCTCAAACCCAACGCCCAAGAAGAGGAGGTTTATAATTCATCCCCTTATCTCCCCACGAGGGGGCGCTTATCCTTAGGCACATAACTTATAACTTTGAGTTACAACTTTATATTATAAAGTTGAGTTATATTATAACTTAAAGTCACCCTTAGAATATAATAAGTTAAATATTTAATTTAACTTATATTAAATCGAACAATGCTCTAGAAGATTTGACCTTGTGAATCGCGTGCCTTGGCTCCTGCACTGCCCTGCTAAAAATAGAAACTGCCCGGCTTATGACTTACTATAAATAGCAGGCCCTTGGAATGACCTCCTAAACACCTCCATTAGCCTTCGGAAGTCGAGTTATAGGCTAACCCTAGTCAACTGATGAAGTGAGCTAGATGGGGGACATTACATAATTTCTTCTAGGACCTTTTGAGATTCAAATTGATGCATCTGAGTAGGCAATGGAGCAATTCTCTACCAATTTTGACTGTTTACTTCAGTAAGAAAATATGTCACAGATGATGGAGAGCTTTATGCCATTTTCTACGTATGTAGGCATTGGAAGTATTGTATATTGGGAAAGGAGACTATCACCTATGGTCCTATACTAATCACAAGACATTGTGGTTCTTGCGAACATAGAGGAAATTGTGATGCAAGAGTAGGATAAAATATGGTCTTTATATCTTCTACAGTTCCACTTGAACAGTTTATAATAAGGACATTGCCAATCTAGTAGCAGTTTGATCTCCAGTCCAAGCCCAACTCACTATGCTTAATGCATGTACACTTAGACAGAGTTGTACTTATCAGATTCAAGACTATAGAGAAGTCTGTTATGCATTGCATGGTAGTAAATCAATTCAAGTTTACTACTTGCAAGATAGACTCTTGTATCATTTGGGACACAGGCATTGCACGAAACAAAATATCAAGTTGATATGGGAGACCGACTGCAAGGTTGTACCCTGTAAGTTATTTTGCAGTTGAGAATATCCTTGCGGTACTAAAGTATTTCTTTTGGCTACAATGCAGGTCATATGTTGCAAAATGTATTAGATCTTGTACTGCATGTTCTCTAGCCAAGACAGACAACATGAAGCAAGGAAGGCATACTCTTTTGCTGGTAGTGAGAAAACCTTGGGAATCAGTTTTGGTGGATTTCCTTTCAGGTTTACCTACTACCAGGCATGGCAATGATTGTGTTAATGTCTAGTGAATAGATTCTCAAAGATGACAATTCTTGTGACATGTAAAAGGCAATCTGAGCTTAGGAAATGACACAATTGTTCTTCTGGAATGTATGAATTCATTTTGGATTGCCACCCACAATCATATCTAATAGAGATACTGAATTCTCGAGCAATTTATAGAAAGCACTTTGGCTGATGTTGGATACAAAGATGACAAAGTCTACTCGATTCTATCATCATATTGACGGACAAACAAAAGTAGTGGACAGGATAATCCTGCATCTTCTCAGAATGTACACTTCCAAGAAGCTCTGCACTTTGGATAAAGTCTACCATTCATAAAACATAGCTATGATAGAGCTCTTCATAGCTCAACTGCACACAAACCATTCGAGGTTTGTTTTAGTTTCCAACCATTGGGACCAATTGATGTGGCTTATCCTACGCTGCCATCAACAACAACTACTCCTACAATTTAAAAAAAGTTGAAAAAGCTGCTAAGTTTGTCGTGCATATTCAACAGTAAGTGCAAACAATTTTGCAGAAAACCAATGTTATGTCCAAGTAGTGCCATACCAGTTCTAGGTTGGTGATCTAGTATGGCTTTGTTTGCAAGAAAAGACTTGCATGATCCATTACAAGATCCACCCTCTTCGGTACAACCAATACAGCATCACTAAGAAGATTGGAGATGACAACTTTGAGCTCAGTCTTCCAACTTATCTTGGTCTTCATCCAATTTGCATTGTAGAACTTTTGTGCAACTACATTCCACCTTTACTAGGCACAAGATGCAATGACACAACTTTTAATGGGAAAAATCAATCCTAATTGCAGTATGCTGGGCGGAGCTGATCTAATCATTGATGCACGAGTCAAACACACAAGGAATAAGGGAATTCCTATCTGCCAGATTGTCAAAACAGGTCAAATTCCTCATCAAGGGAAATTGTACACCAGAACACAAGTTGCAGATCACTTTCCACATCTACCCTCTCAACATGTGATAATGGGGACCATTGCTTTTAAGGAGGGCGACTCATCTAGAAAGATCTTGAACTTTGTTTATTTTGCAGTTTAATGATGATACTCCAGTTCACATGACATCTTCAACACTATCTCAACATCATTCCAAGTACATGTAGTCATTCCACAAAGTCTTAATTCAGCATATACTAGCACAGCTCTGACAGTATCATCCTGTTTAATAGACTTGTCTGACAGTACTCGTAGATTATTAATTATAAAGGTTTTGAATTTCTTGTAACTGTCAGACATCTCTTTGTTTACTATACTTGTATATTAATGTAACATAGACATTCATAAAATCATTGATTAGTTTGTTCATTGTAGTAGTCTCTTGGGTGGTTACATTCAATTTATCGGATCATTCTGTTTAACTTGTATATTACAATTTTGCAATTACAGTTCTAGCATGTTCAATTGGTTTTGTGCTTGATTCAATACTTTGAATATTGTTGTGGTTGCACTCAATCATTCATGGTAAGTGTCTGCACACAACACATTAGATCCATTTAGTGTGTTGTCCCTCTGGCCACTCTTTTGCCTTGAATTGGAATTTTTGCTTTCGCCTTGGTGATATGAGACACTTCTAAGTTCTAGCTAAAACAACTTGATACTGTTTAAACAATGCTTAATCTCTGCCGTAATTTTTGAGGTTTGTTGGTTTCGGTACTCAATTCTTGCAATAATATGAAATATAGTCAGATGAAAGAAAGGATTTCTCAGTGTTTCAAATATCACCAAGCCATTGACGAGTCTGAATACTGACTTTGTTATTAGAAACGAGTATAAATGTCTACCATTGTAGAAAAATGTATTGGTGTTGCTAGAAGTTATAATACGGGTTTATAGTAGTTGCTGGGATAATCCAAGGCCTAGGAACTTGGTTTTACACTAGCAATTATAGAATTAGCAGACACTACCTAGTTTGCGAAGTCTGCACTATTATGATATTTTAATAATTAAAATAGGGATTTTACTAGGTCTCCTAGTTGTCAAAAAAATAAACAAGATTGGGCCAAATTACCCCAGGCCCAACCTTTAAAAGTGAAAACCTAGACTGGAAACAAGTCTGAGTGTAACCATAGATCTACGACTAAAATCTGAGCATTACCAACAAACCAAAGTTACCAAAAAACCAAGAGAACTATTTACAAAAGGATTATGGACATGCCATCTACTTCATGATCCCTCTTCCTTTAGAAATAGGTAGGTGCCATACACCAAGCTCTAAGCTCCTTTCTTATCACAAACACATACTAGACTTGCCAAGAAACATTTGCAGGTTCCTATGCATGGCTCTCAACCCTACCAACAAATGAGCCCTCAACTCCTAATTCAACTCTCAATAAGATTAATGTCCTATTCAGGCTGCTCTTGTTGCTACTTTGCCTGAGCACACCAAGACAACTACTTGATGCCATGGCCATCGTTGGAGGCTCCCCTCTTATGTCACTATGGTTCTACTTCTTGTCAATATACATTGCCACTGAAACTCTCTGTGTCATAAATATTTTTTGTTGGGTAGGGAAGAGTAATGAGGTGTTGAGGGCACCATCTCCTCACCATCTCTATAATTCACCACCTTTCTATCTAATTTCTCTACCATAGAGAGCTGGACTTCTTTTACATGCCATTGAAGAATCCAACTTGTCCAAACAGATTTCAAGAGCATTCTCAACTGTAGCCAAAGAGGATTTTGTGGAGCCTTTCCTCTTGTTCTTTACTGCCTCATGGATGAACAATTTGGATACATCACCTGTCACGAGCTGCATTAAACTATCTCTAAACCTTATCCTTATGCCCCTTGCTTCCTACACAACATTATTTTATGGACTCACTGTTTCTTCTCCCAAACTTTCTTAATGAAATCCATTGCATGAAGCACTGAGGTATCAAAGATATTATGTAAATTTACGAGAGAGGTAGCCTCTAAATCCTAATTTGGGGGACCACCTTAAATATCCTACTGTTATAGCTTAATATCTTCTACCTTACAGACCCTTAGGCACCATTAGAGCACCTCAGAAATTTGTGCACATACTAAATGCAAAACAAGTGAATGTGGATGAGAATAGAGGATGCAAGAATAAATATGATGCCTTGGGATTTGAGAGGGCTGGAGCAAATACTCTCCATGCTCATGATTTCATCATGATTTGGCATGGGGATTGAAGTGTCCTGTGTGGAGTTTGACACCATGCGAAGTTGACATGAATCCTCTCTCTTGAAGTCAACGTTTGTATATTTGCGTAATGTCCCTTTTTAGGATATTCCTGATTTCTTTATCTGCATACAATAATAACTACTAGAAAAGGACATCAGAAATATTAAAGATCAATAAATTAAGATAATATTCAGTTCATAGCATCATTCATATTAAATTCATCTATCATAGCATAATTAATAATGATATCAATACTTTATAACATAAATAATGAGATCAAATCATCATAGCATAATCAATATTTAGTTCAATCAATCATCACACAATTCTTCAAGCCAATCACATATTGACTCTCCCAGGAGTGTTAGTAAGTGACAATATTGTCGAGAGCATGAAAGGGGTCAGTCCACCTAACATCTCCCAGTCCACCTTGGAGGTTGGTCGTCCTCCTTGATCAAGCCCAGGGGCACTTAGTTGCCTCCCAGCCCACGAGTCTCATCTCGGGGTGGCGTGCTTGATAAGATGCATGAAGACCGCTATTCAACAAGCCTGGGAGCACTCATAGGCCTCTTGGCCCACGGGCAACTAACTCGGGGTGGCGTACTTGATGAAGGGGCCTATCGGTACTTCACCATCTCGTGAACCCCGAAAGGGCCATCATTTCCTACTTACTAACATCACCTTATTTCAATTGCATTGCTTGGCAATTGGTATGGTGGTGGTGTTGTGACCTAATCACACATTGCCCCATTGCAAATGGGGACCCCCTTTTTTTTGAGCCCCTGTGCTTTGCATTAAGCCTTGGAGGATGTCTTAGATTTATTTCATGATGAAGTCTGTGGTGTTTGAGTCCAATAGTCCCCTGATGTCCTGGTATTCTGATGTATGTTCTGAGATCCTAAAATAAGTCTGGTATTCTGATATCCTGAAAATCCTGAAAAATTGACTAAGTCTGAAATCTGGTGGATCCTCCAAATTCTATAATCTGCATGTTAAATCCGGTGGATTCGAGACCTATCTCAAACATCCTAAAAGGTATATTGAAAAATATTTAAAGTATAAGTTCTTATACTTAAATATATTTTTCAATATACCTGACCCTGGGGACTTCATTTTTGGGTACGAATTTGCTCTAGGATCTTAGGCGCATTTTCCTACTTCTGCCAACCCAAATCAGCGCTTAAGATTGAGACTTAAATGTGCGCCTAGAGAACACACTTCCAACCACTCCAAAATATGTGCCTTGATTGAAACTGAAGTAAGAAATCCTTAAATGTCAAAAATTTGACAAAGAAATGATTCAAGAATCTAGGCGCCTTTGCATGTTCAAATGATCATCAAATTGCGCCTTAAGTTGAAGTGAATGAGTTTAGGCGCCAGTCCTTGTTGTTCTTGTCATTTTGGGCGCCCTGATGTGAGATGAGGTCTAAATCAATGATAGATGGCGCCTAAAGAGATATCTCCCTCTTCAAGATTCTAGGATTGGTCTAAGTCCACAAAAGACACATTATGGCTTAGGCACCTTTTCATGTTCAAACCATCAACAAATTGCGCCATTCGTTGTTATTTTTGTCAGTTGGAGCGCCTTGGAGATTGAATGGTGTCAAGACTAGGATCTAATGCTCAAACAAGACAAGTGGAAGACTAGAAGGTTTGGGCGCATTCTGTAGACAACAAATTAGTTAAGTGAATAAATAATGTAATAAGATGTAATTAGTTGTCGGTACCAACCGACGGGTCGGGTAGTTTGGAGTCGGTACCAACGGTTGGCATCATAACCAACCTTGGCGATGAGTATTTAGAGTGTCAATACATCGTAGTCGAGACATCGGTGATTTGACAATAGTTGATATGCAGACATTGGAGTCATAATGAAATATGTATGTTGCTGTTATGAACATTGTAATGTTTCCTGTGAATCAATGATGAATGCAATGGTCCGTTCTGAATAATTCTGTTATGTTTGTATGATGCACTATACTACTACTTCTATATTTCCGTTTATTTCATACTCTGTGAAACACACCATATTGCGGTAAACATTTGGCGCCATTGCCAGTTCGAAAACGGGTTGAGGGCGACAAGTCGATGACAAGTTGAGTGGTCCGAGGCCATCGGGTGACAAGTCGATGACCAGTTGAGTCGTCTGAGGCCATCGGATGACAAGTTGAGTCGTCGGAGACCATCGGATGACAAGTTGGCTGTGGATGACAAGTTGAGTCGTCCGAGGCCATTGGGTGACAAGTCGATGACAAGTTGAGTCGTCCGAGGCCATCGGGTGACAAGTTGATGACAAGTTGAGTCGTCCGAGGCCATCGGGTGACAAGTCGATGACAAGTTGAGTCGTCCGAGGCCATCGGATGACAAGTTGAGTCGTCCGAGGCCATCGGATGACAAGTTGGTTGTCGATGACAAGTTGAGTCGTCCGAGGCCATTGGGTGACAAGTCGATGACAAGTTGAGTCGTCTGAGGCCATCGGGTGACAAGTCGATGACAAGTTGAGTTGTCCGAGGCCATCGGATGACAAGTTGAGTTGTCGGAAACCATCGGACAAGTGGCATCGTCAGAAACAAGCAAACCGTTGGGTGTAACCAGGGTAAAAAAAACACAATGAAGATGGCGTCGTGATGGAGGCTCTCAGGGGATAGATCCCTCAGTCGGTCATCTGGGATCAATTGCACGTCGACCAAGAGGTCGACCATCTCCTCACCTGAGTAGTAATTAATGCCCATACAACTCAATAAGGATAAGAATCGAGTACCAAGTGGGCATGAAACACTAGAGGAAAGAACATGAAGATCATTGAGATTAAAGGAACAAGAAGAACGAAGGAAAACACTGAGACAAATTGTCAATGAACATCATGCCAACGAAGGAATTTTCAAGACACCGCTGACAAATAAAGAAAAAGGGAATGAAAATGAATTGACAGTAGAAATTGAAAACAGCATACGCCGCATCGGAGAGTTATCCATATCGGACGATGAAGGGCCGAGAGTTGGAAGATCTGAGCCTAAGAGCCTAGGGCAGAGGGAGTATCAGAATGAACCCGAGGAGACTCAAGGTGTAGAGGACGCTGACAGAGGATGCGGGGAAGATTCGAACGTGGCCGAGAGTGCAAGTGACGCACCGGGACGTTGCGAGAGAACCAGTCCGGTCAGGTCCAACACACAAGGAGGGCATCGGGGAAGGATGGTGACTCCGCCAGCCGAGAGGCAGAAGCTGCCAAAATTTACGGGGGATGGGTCAGAAGATCCAGTATGACACTGTAAGACGTGCGAGACGATTTGGATAGCCAATGGGAAAGATGATGTGGACTACTGGCTGAAAGCATTTCCAGCGACACTGAGAGATAGTGCCATCGACTGGTACACAGAGTTGGCCCAAGCACACAGGGCATCATGGAGATTACTTAAGAAGGCATTCCAAGATGAATTCAAACTTCTGAGGTATGACAGTGAAATTGTAGTGGAGATCTACAGTATGAAGCAAGGGAAGCACGACAATGTGCGAACCTACAACCGGAGACTGAAAGAATTGTTGGGAAAATTGGAGACTTAGCCGGTCGACGGGCTGAAGAAGCGATGGTTCATCGAAGGGTTGCGCCCATCACTGAGAAAGAAAATGAAAGTCGTGCCTCCGTCGTCATACGATGAAGCGTACAATCGAGCGATGGATATAGAGTGAAAATAAAATATCCTTTCGAGGGAAAAGGAAGACGGATGACAACAGCGATAGTGAGTCCAAGACCATGCAAGCACTCAGGAAGGACATGATGAGAATGATGAAAGAACTAAAGGCCGACAAGGAGAGTACGAGGGAAGCCAGAGAACTGTGGTGTACAGATTGCAAGGGGGAAGGTCATACAAAGGCAAATTGTCCGAAAAAATTGTCTTGTGATCTCTGCCAAGTGATGGGACATTCCATCAAGGAATGCCCATACAATCTGAAAGCAAGGGGTACACAAGTACTCTTCACTCAAGGAGAACTGTCAACACCGCCGAACACACCACCAAAACCCCAGTACAATAGCCATGCATCCCCTGGAGGTTACCAAAGCAATAGAAGTCCGAGAAACAGATTGCAGTACGACAGCAAGGGGCGACCCATGATACAGTGCCGACAATGCAACGAACGGGGACATTTTGCAAGGGAATTCCCAAACAATAACCAGAACAAAATAAATGCATTATGCAAGTGGTGTGGGCCTGGGGATCACGAAGAAAAAGATTGCCCGAAGCAGAAAGGGGTGAACCTCATCAGTTTCAAGGAAAACGATGAAGAGATCCTTGCGGTCACCCGAGCACAATGGAAAAAGGCGACGTATCCAGATCCTCGAATCGAGAAGGAGAGACTTCGAGAGGCTAGGAAAGAAGTAGAGATGGCAATGGAAATGGAAGGAAAGAACAGAAGAACAACTACCGTACGACCAGAGTCGGAAGGAAAGAACAGAAGAACAACTACCGTACGACCAAAGTCGGACAAAAGTATCGTGAATCAGGTGTTGCAAACCACTGTATCGGTCAAGATAGCAGATCTTCTACAGAGCATGCCGCAACTGAGGGTGGCGATCTCAAAGGCGATGGAAGGGAACTCAAAAGGGCAAACAAAGGATGAAGATGTCATAGTGGAGCCACCGCTGGAAGGAGAACAAGTCGTCGATCCGAGATTGTTGGCCATTAACAATGGCAAGAATCCAGCTGTCTTACACATGGAAATTGGTGGATGTCACCTGACGAACACAATAATCGACGGTGGATCGGGAGTGAATGTGCTGACAGAAGATACGTGGAAGTGCTTGGGGAAACCTACACTATGGCCACAAAATTTCCAGTTATTGGGAGCAGACCAACACGGAATTAAAGCACTGGGAGTGCTAATGGCTCAGAAAGTAAGGATTGGCACCCAACTCTTTCGATTAAACTTTGTAGTCATAACAGCACAAAATGCGTCTTACAATACATTACTCGGCCGAGGGTGGCTGATAGTCGGCAAGGCCAACCATAACTGGAAAAAGAACACATTGTCAATAGAAAACAAAGGTAAGAAGATTGTCATAGATCTGAGAACACAGGCTATAAGTGAGGAACTAGCATCGGATTTCGATTCAGACGGAGGGGAGTCAGTTGACAGAGGGCCTGGAACATGATGAGGAAAGAGTATTAAAATTGCAAGAATGTTCTGAGGATGAAACTAATTCCTTTAGTGGGCTCTTCCACTGGCAGATGGAAGATTATGAGTTCTTTCAACCAGAATGTAATATGATTTCAATAAAAGAAGTCGGCGAGAGCTCTCCGATGAACAATGCAAGTCCTCGTAGTGCAAGTCCTGGCAGTGCAAGTCATGGCAGTGCAATTCTTGGCAAAACTCGGTCGAAGAGTGAAACACTTGGCAACTGTGAAACTCTCGGCAACTCTCGGCCGACGAATGAAAGTCTGGGCAACTCTAGGCCGACGAGTGAAACATTGTTCACGAATGAAGCACTTGATGGATTGACAAACACTCGACGACTTGGCAAGAGGGAACCAGTAATGAGTGACAAAGGGGAGGAAGGTAATAATCAGCCGGAAGTAACAGAGCAAATAGTGGACCAAGAACAGACAAGTCGACCAAGAGAGGCATAGAAAGAATATATAGAGGATGATGCTAAGATAGATGATGCACTTGCACATAAAGTTGAACCAGACAAGGTGATCAGGTATGAAGAGCCATTGGCAAGCAAGGTGAATCAGAGTGATGGATCTAACGACAGCAACCCAGTATTGGAAGCACCAGCCAGAATGAGACCATACATAAGGAATAAGGACTATAGAGTATTTCCGTCGACTTGCAATGTTTTGGCGATCGGTGACAATCAACAGAAAAAAATAATGTTCAAAATTCAGATAGTTTATTTTTTTCGAAGACAACAATTCCAGTCGGAGTTGCAGATCGAACGTGGACCCCGTTAGGAAAAAATAGACAAATCAGATTCAGTTTGACATGGAAAAGACGAAAAAAATAAAATGTTGGCAGAGAAAAAATTAAAAAAAAAATTTCAAAAAAAAATTGAAGGCAGGTCGTACGACGTACGGCCTGGGCAAAAAAAATTCAATTTTTTTTTTCAAAAAAAAAAAAAAAATCTGTACAACGTACGACCTGGGTCGTACGGCGTACGTACCCACCACTTCAGCCTCATAAAAGGCCATCCCGGACCCCGAGCACTCAGTTAGAGTGTTGGACATAAATTTTTTTATTTTTTCCTCTTGGAGTGCAAAGGGTAAGCATCCAGTCAGGAAAACATGGACAGAGGAAAGAAGATTGCATCCTACAGGCTGAAGATTGCATCGGAGGAAAAGAGAAAAAAAAACAAAAAAACTAAGTGCCGATACAGGAATGGAAGCCATGACCTGGGAAAGTCTAACAGGAAATGAGTGCAAGCAAGGGTGAAGGAAGCAAGAGAGCAAGAGCTAGTGGCCCAACACTAGCTGCGGCAAAGGACCGAGGAAGCAAGGAAGCTACAGGCACAGTAGCGATCAGCCACCCCAACCTCCTCAGTACATCTAGGGACGTCCTTCGAACCTCCCCACTCTCAATAGGATGTTTTTGAGTTTCTATCATAATTTTGTTGTTTTGATGTAAATGTCATCTGGAAGACGACCAATTTTGAGGGGGGGATAGATGTAGACAGCAAATTAGTTAAGTTAATAAATAATGTAATAAGATGTAATTAGTTGTCGGTACCAACCGACGGGTCGGGTAGTTTGGAGTCGGTACCAACGGTTGGCATCACAACCAACCTTGGCGATGAGTATTTAGAGCGTCAATACATCGTAGTCGAGACATTGGTGATTTGACAATAGTTGATATGCAGACATTGGAGTCATAATGAAATATGTATGTTGCTGTTATGAACATTGTAATGTTTCATGTGAATCAATGATGAATGCAATGGTCCGTTCTGAATAATTCTGTTATGTTCGTATGATGCACTATACTACTACTTCTGTATTTCCGTTTACTTCATATTCTGTGAAACACACCATATTGCGGTAAACACATTCCTCCATCTCTATAGCCTTCTCTAAGTGCCTTTGATATGGAATGAAGATATTGTGAAGTGAAGGAAGATCGAGGCGCCCTCTAACATTCAAACAACCTTACATCAACGCCTAAGGGAGAAGTTGAGGCGCATTTCCACCATTGAGAGGCCCATTTTGGACGCCCAGGATAAAATCATCCCAAAATCACAAATCTTGGAGTTATTAAAATAAGACAAGTTTATAAGCCTTATGCAAGTCATTAAGATCATGGGAATTGGAGGTAAATGTTACTTCATCTCAAGGCGCTTCATCACATGCAAAACATCACAAATGTGCGCCTTAAGGATTAGAAAGTTTTACCAAGTCTAGGTGCATTTTGCATGTGTAGCCACCATTTTTAGCGCCTAAAGAGGTAAATTGTTTTGAGAGATGTGTTTGAGCGTCTTAAGGATGAATGTGAAGTGGAATTCAAGAAGTATCAAGTTACACCCTATCCAACTTAAGGCGCAAGATCTCTCTTGTCCGACTCCAAATGAGCGCCTAACAATCATGGCGTTTAAAGACATCAAAACAGCTCGAAATAATGAAGAAGTAGCTCATAAGACCTTAGGTGCATTTTTCATTTTCCTCCACCTTGGATTGGCGCCTCACATGAAGTCATATCAACTAAGCAAATCTAGTCACAGTTCATGCCTCAATCACCCCATTTTGGCGCCTTGGCAATAGAGTGAATAAATAACATCTAAATAACACCTAGCAAGGTAGGTTGGACTCCACATGTATTTACATCTTCTTGAACCTTCACAATGATTTAGAATCATAAAACCTTTGAAGTAAACACCTAAAAGAGTCTAGGCGCATTTCAGTCATTAAAGAGTCCATTTTGGCGCCTTAGGGAAAATCATTTAAATTTATGTGTGAATGAGCGCCTTGAGAGGAGAGATTATTTTAAGCCATTACAATTGTTTGAAATCACAAAAAAGGCAAAAATAAGGTTATCTAAGCTTAGGCGCACTTTTGCACTTCTACAACACTAGATGTGTGCCTAGATTGGGAAAGATTTTTTACATGTTTTAAGTGACTTCTTTATGTTATAGAGTGATTAATATTGTTTCCTTGTCTGTGTTGTAGGAGCATCGATGAAGTTGAGAAGTCATTCAAGGAATGAACCACCTGGAACCACCAACAAGCGAGGAATGAGGTTAGAAGGCCATTACTAAGGAGGAGACATCATGTAGCTGCTCCAAAGGAATTTCTCATCATCATCAAGCATTCCAAATACATCTATAAAACTTCAAGAACCTTCAGTGCATTCAAGTCTCCTTGAAAAGTCATCTACTCTACATATAAAGAAGGTGTTATCATCAATATCTACACTCCAAAGTACCCCTTCAAGATCATCAAGTTGGAGCACTTCATCAATGGCATCATGTCAAAGACACTTCATCCATATAGCTTCAAGTTCTTTCACAATCTTCAAGTCTCCGAGAGTCTCCTACTCCATGTCATCAATGAAGCTTCATCATCTATTCATGAATCAAGTATCATCATCATCTCCTACTACTCTCTATCAAGAAGTTTTCGAAGGGATCAATCTACATCCTATAAGAAGAAACACAGAGTTAGTCAGATGAGCAACATACATTATATACATCCAGTTTACAAGAAGACGAACAAGGTGGATCAACAAGATACCTTCCCAAACATACAAGTTCATTCAAAGCGATTACATTCGAAGACATCACAAGATGCTACAGAGCAAAGTGAATAAACAGTTGAAATCCACAAGTTTGCTGAGATGGCACCTATGTGGCATAAACATATCATCAAGCTAATCATAATTCGCCACATCATATGACTGCATTCAATGTATCTACAACAGACAAGAAGCCAAAGAGGATGTCCATGTGGAAGATACTCCAAAGATTCTATTTTATCCTTATCTTCTTGGAAAACGTGCCTTCATTGCCTTTTCTATGTACTAAAAATAGCAATTTGTTGTAACTAGACTCTCAAAATTCTCTGAGAGGACTTGAAGTTGTACATATTTCTCAAGATTAATGCAAAGGACATTGGAGTTAACTTGGTGTTTAAGTGTTGTCTTGTGAAATGACATGGTTTCTTGTATCTTGATGAAGTGGAGAGATGTTTCAAGTAGATTAAAAGTAGAGTAGTAGCTCTTTGATGTAATGTATGTTGTATTGAATATTTGATCAACTCCTAGCTCATGCTTTTAACATTCATCGCCGGTGAAGTGTTGTGTAAAGCTAGTTTGAGCCTTATCATTTGCATAAGTTTGATTGTGGATGTTTGTTTGAGCTGCGCCATCCGATGGGTGCTTGTATAAGCCTTCATGATTTGAAAACCTTTCGCTATCCTTAGGAGATTGCACCAACTCCATGTAGTTGTAGGCATCCTTGGCGAAGTGGAGTTAGGTTAATTAAGGAGTTTGTCTTTCATACATCATCATTGCTTCATTGACCTTAGATTGATTCTCTCAACCCTATCTTTTTCTTTTTTTTATCATTGATGCATTGTACATACTTCATCCACACTCAAAGGAGAAATAAACTGAATGAAAGAAGAAGAATCCAACTAAGTCCCTTTGTGATAATCAGCAAGATCACATGTAATCACTGAGTTCATCCATCATAAATCATAAGAAAAGGAACCTTGGAGTTGTCTTGATTGATCACTTTGTTTAGCATTCGAGAGGCTTTATTCAAGAGAGAGTTGATACTCAGTATTTTACTCTATTGTTGACTTGTCTAAAACAATCATCAACAGGTGGATACAATGTACCTCTTGATGGATTTCAAGTGCGGTTCAAGGATTGTAATATATCCTTCTTTTCTGTTAACACTTGTTGTATAGCCAATATATATATATATTGATATATTTCCTTCTGCTTGATTTATATGACTTCCTTCCAACGAAGATAGCTTCCTTTGATTGCTAATTGATATCTCAGATATTCGCTGATTTGATTGATTCAATAATAGAATTATAGAACGATAGAATGATAGAATAATAGAAGGATAGAATGATAAGAGTGATAGAAGAGTAGAAGGATAGAATGAAGAATAATATAATAATAGAATGATGGAATAATAGAATGATAGAAGAATAGAATGATATAATGATGAAGAAAGAATGAAAAAATGATATACTAATTGAATAATAGAATGATGGGGATAATAGATTAATAGAATGATGGGATAATAGATTAATAGAATGAGAGGATGATAGAGTTATAGCATTATAGAATGGATGCAATAAATACTTCTCTGCTGTTATCAATTATTGCATATATATATATCACTGCTGATGAATTCCTTGAAGATTTATCTCTGCCTTATATATATATTCCCTTGAATGATTTCCTTATATATTATATTTCATTGTCCAATTACATCCTTTCTCAAATCTGTATAGTATCCATGTATTCTTCTGGTGTTATGCTTCAAATATCTGCTCTAAATCAGTCGATAATACCTTCCATTTCTTTATTTCTGCTTTTTATATTCAGAGTAATAATTCTTTATTCCCTACTCCCTTCCCAATGCACTTTACAAACTTCTTAATATATTTTCCCAAGGAGACTTCATGAAGGAACACACCTATTGGGATGAGAGGTGACCTTTCATAATGATGTGTCTTTTCCCTTCAACCTTGATCGCTACCTTAACAATAATAATCGTTATTTTATGAGGATCGCCGCTTAATATATTTTTAATCGCTGCCTTTACTTGGGTGATCTAAAACATTTAAGGAAGTTGGCCTGCAACAAGTCGGCCATGTATAAAATTAAATCTTTAATTTAAATTTTATGCTCTCAAGGGAAGTCGGCCCATATTGGTAGGAGGTCGGCCACTTTAGTAATGTCCCTAACAAGTACGGGACATTTCAATTTTGGAACGGTTGCCCCTTAGAGAGCTTTGGGATTGATAAATAATTGTAATCAGCATGCCTCAATTCCAAACGTTTGGAAATCAACCAAGAGTGAGAGTTAGGAAAGACTGAGGAGGGTTGATCCATAAGCAGCATGGATATTGCACTCCTTGTCTTATCAACACAAATCTTAACCATCCCAATCAATTCTTGATTGAATTAGTTGCTGGTCTGAAGCAAGTATGCTTGAAAACAGTCCTAAGAACAATCTTAAAATTTATAGTTGCTAGATCCAAACAATATTAAGGAAGGTTCCTGCAGCATTCAGAGAGCATATATAGCATGAAAATTGCAAAATACAAGAGTTTACCTAGAAATATTCAATGTGGCTGAAAAAAATCCAAAATAATGAGGTATTATGTCCTCTAGCCATGTCTTGTTGATTACAGTGGTTTATTGCCTTCTAGAGACCTTCCTGGTCTATTCTTCAGGTATCAATGCTAAAATGGTGTAGTAGATAGCACCAATGAGCTTACCTTTTTTGCGGACATCTTCAATAGGAGGAGGTCAGCCACAATGAGATCAAACATCTGATGATAGAAAGAGTTTGAGAACCCATCAGGTCCAGGAGCCCCTTATTTAGCTATGCTGAAGACAATCCTTCTGAGCTCCTCCATAGTGACCGCTTGACAGTCCACAGTGAGCAGCAGGGTCTCCAGTCTACTTTTGATAAAGAGCTTCATAGTGATCATGGGCGGCCTGTTTAATTTCATCACTGTCAAAGATTGTGTTACCGTTGCCCAACAAAATTTCTTTGATTGTGTTCCTTTGATACCTTTGATGGGTTTTGAGGTGGAGTAATTTGGTATTAGCATCACCTTCGTGAAGCCAGGTCATACAAGATTTGAGCCTTCAATGTTGTTCTTCCTGCTGAGCTTTTTCATGCAATTCAGTGAAAAGAGAATCTCTTTCTAATTCAAGAGCTCTGCTGAGAGGCTTTGTTTCAGAAAGCTCTTTGCTATTCCCAAAAAATGCTACAAGATGGGGAAGCAGGGGCCTTCATGACCCCCTTCCTCTCCTCAAAGGATGCCTTGTTCTAAGAACAATTGTTACATTTCCTTCTTCTCACTCTCTAATATATTTTGCTATTTTATGAGTTGGCACATGGACACCATTCTTCCCTTGACAAGCTTTGATTCCCATGCCAGTAATGACACACAAATGATTTTTCACCTTATTGTATGAGCTTGTATATCTCTGACCACACTCATTGCATATCCAAGCATATGTCCCACCACCTGGAATCTACTTTATTATTTCTACACGCCTCCACAAAGGTGAACTTGGGTTGATTTTGAAGTGGGGTTGGCCAACGGGGCTAAAACTGGCATTGTCTCTAAGGCAACAAGTTTGGAAAACAAACATTGAACAACATGTATCAGAATCCAAACAAATGAAAGTTAAAAGTTGAAACTTAAAAATAAAAAATATATATCCTAAAAGACTTCAATCATTTAATGATTTAAAATTTTAAATGGTAAATCATTTAAGAAATTAATTATAATAGTCTGAAGGCTATGTACGTGCATTGTTTATTTTGAATTCTACTTGAGAAATATATGCTTATTAAAAATTTGAGAAACACGTAAGCAACAAGAATTAAGTATACCTGGTAATTGCAAGTAGCAAGACTGAAATAGACTTTAATAGTATGCTGAACCAATCCTTATCTCCTCCTTTACTGTATTAAAACATGTTTAGGGTTCCGATCTATCATGGCAAGGGGATGAGCACGATGAAATCGACTTCGAGTATGTTCTGCTATGACAAATGTAAACTAGAATATTACTCAAGTGGTCAGCAAGACTGCGACTGCTGCTTCATGACTCGAGATAGAGATATGGGCGATGTTATTCCAAGGCTTCCGAAAGAAATTGGTCATGGGTGTTTGCTAAGAGTGGTGTATAAATGCCATCCCAATTTGACTTGAAACATTCTGGGTTGAAACAACAATGCCTATGCTTGGTTGTGATTTGTCCCAAAGAATGCCTTGATAAAGAATGCCTCTTGTTTGTTGTTTATTGACTTGTCGAACAAAATGCAAGTGAAAATGACTGTTGTTTAAGGTTTAGGGCACATTTTTATGGTGCAGAGTCAAACAAAGTGCATGGATATTGTCACCCACCACTAGAATCACCATGAAATTGCTTGGAATTGCTTCAACCAAGATGAAATCACTTGGGTACACTCATGAACAATTCCAAATGAATCTGCCCCCCAAAAAAGCATCTTTGACGATTCCATAGGTGAATCGAATTCGATTCCAGTTTGGAAACGAATCGTACTTGGGTATGTTTGGGTTTTTGGATGATTTGGTAACATAGATCATTTGCCTTATGGAAATGGGTCTTGTTTTATGTCTAGACATCGAAAAGTCTTCTCAAGGAAGTGACTTAGTAGGGTTGTTAGTCGTCTAGACCGCATTGACTAATCCATTTCGGATTGAGGGTGGCCCATCTATGCGCAGTTCTGCCCACCTCCCCTTATCAGCATTCCATATTCTTTTATGCATAGACATGTATCCACATCCCTGCTATGAACAAGAGGTCTAGTTGGGTTTCTATCATCTTAGTTAGCCAAGAAAGTTGCAAGCTTATTTGCTTCCTGGTAGCAATGCTTGAAAGATAGGAAATCAAAGCTTTCTAATGCCATTGAAACCTTTGCTTGGATTATTGTTAAGCTTTCAATTTGGTGTGGAATGTCTAGTCATGGACTTGGTGATAATTTTTGAGTCACCTTCCAAGACCAAATGTCTTAGGCCATAAAGCAAAGTTGGTTTGATATCAGTCACAAGCCCTGAACCTTCAACATCATTGTTCATGCCTTTTGAGATGTGGAGAGAGAAGCTTGCAACCACATTAAGCTAATGATATCGAAACACACCAGCCTGTGTCCTGTCACTCGTTTCTTTCCCTATGAGGCACCATTGAAGTTGATTTTGTAATGTTTCTCCTTAGGGGGAGCCATCTAAGTAAAGAAGTATTATTCTTATTCTTAACAACCCTATTACGGGGTGTTTGTAACTTTTTACTATTATGATTATATTAATATAAGGTTTTTTTCTCTTTCCCTTATCAAAAAATTAAAGATTCATTTGTTCATTAATGTAGTTTTAGGCAGTGTTTCTCAGGTTTTCGGGACGGGGGGACGGGGTTCCGGGGACGGCAAAAAATTTCCAAAATTTTGGGGACGGCGAGGGGACGGCTATTATAATATATTTTAATAAAAATACATATAAGTTAAAAAGTTAAAATCTAAAAGGAGATACATGTTGAGGTAACTTAAACTTATAGTAAACACTAACAATAAACTTTAAACATTGAATAATTGAACAAATATTATATCAATGATCATTCAACAATCAAATTCATAGTCATACTCATAGTAGGCAGTTGCCAATAGCTGAAAATCGTGATCCATTTCAAACTTCAAATTGAAATGTACTAATATTCAAGTAAGTTATAAACTTTAAAACTTATAAGAAGTTTGAACTTTGAAAGTTCAAAGTACAAAGTAGCTACTAGAGTCTCATAATCTGATTACACAAGTGAAAAACATCAAAATGACAATTAAATTGCCAAAAACGATATCTATAGACTATAATAGTATAACTAAACAATGAAAACTCAATAATCAGAATCATCATCATCAGCAGCAGCATATGTAGGAAACTCCTCAGAACTGGAACTGTCAGAAGGAAGTGCATCCTCTAATGCCACCTGCACACTGTGGTCATCATCAAGTTGTTCTGGGTCCTCGGGCTCTACATCCCACCTCTGCGCTGGGCTCTGCCTATATTGAGGTGCCTTGCGACCAATCAGACGCAAGGCACTATGCATTGCAACAAGCTTTTCCGCTCTCACAGAGGTAAGTCTATTCCTCTTTAGAGAGTGGATAAAGCTATATGTGGACCAGTTCCTCTCAGCAGCTGAGGAACTAGAAACATGTGAAAGAAGAATGGCAAGTGTGCGCAATGGTCCTAGAGGTCCATAGAGTGTCCACCAACTAACTTGCTTATCTTGTGCCAGGGTGAGCCTATCAATCCTTGCCGAACTCTTGTAGCCATCTAGTTCTGTAAACTTAATCCACTCAACTCTGATCAATGAAGCTTCCTCAGGACTATACATTCTTTTGAAGGCTTTCATGATGCCATTCTTCACCTCATGATCATTAATAGGAAGAATTCTACCAACTCTTTCCACATACCACTTTGGATTCAAAGCATACGCAGCCATGTGTAGAGGGGTGTTCAACTTACTCCACCTTTTCTGGATGATGGGGTGAATATGCTCATTGTACAACTGTAGGGTGGGGTCTTTCTCATGAATGGTTGCCTTCATTTGGCCAAGCATGCTATCAATGCACTCATACATCTCCCCAAGGCTAGGACTATCAGAATCCCCAAATTTGATAACAGTGAAAACAAGTTGTACAAAAGATGTGATGTATCTCACATTCGACCAAAAAGTATCAGTAATCACGATCTCCTTCACCCTCTTCCCCTGCTCAGTCTTTGACTCCATCCACCTGTTCCAATCTTGTGTCATAACCATAAGTTGCAATGGCTCTTGCAACTCAAGCATCCTCTCTAATAGAATGAAATAGGAAGCAAATCAAGTCTCAACTGGTTTGAGGAATTCTTTCTTTGCAAAGGTCCGAAACAATGCCAATGACATGTGGTGGTTGCAAATAAACATTTGCACCTCCCTTGCATCTGCCACCACCTGTTTCACCCACTCTATCTTTCCAATGTCTTTGAGTGCATTGTTCATAGCATGCACACAACAGGGGGTCCAATAGATGTGCCTATATGTAGACTGAACCAACATACCTGCGGCCCTACAAACATTTGCTGCATCAGTAATCACTTGCACCACATTTTGAGGACCAAACTCCTCAATGGCATCTCTCAGGATCTGAAACTGAAACTCGGCATCTTTGCGTTTTCTTGAGCAATCAATTGCTCGCAAGAAGTAAGGTCCATCAATGCATGAAACTATAACATTGATGAGTGGACGGTGTCTAATATCCGTCCACCCATCCATGATTATGCTACAACCATATCTCACCCATTTGGCCTTCATCTCCTCCATCAACAAGTTAACCTTGGAATAACTTTTATCCAAGAGTGTGGTTCTCGATTTAGTCTCACCAGGACCCACATAACCAAGACCGGCTTGCCTTACCTTCTCAAGCATTTCTCTGTACAAAGGAGATCGAGCAACATGGAAAGGAATGCTGTTGCCAAAGTAGAAATTGGCAATGGCCTCATCTGCAGCCTCCCTTGCTTGCACATTAAACATATCTGTGATTGGGTTTGGTGAGGATGATTCTGTAGCTTTCCGTTTCCCCCTTGACTCCACTGCACTCACCCCAAATGACGGACTAGGATATGAAGGTGGTAAACTTGAACCTCTTCGTGACAGTGTAGTAGAAGCTGATGGTGAAGTGATTTCCCCTGAATATAATTTGATCATTTCAGCCTTCATTTGAAGATTGAGAGCCTTACAACCCCCAACTCCTTTATTAGGGATATGCAAAAAGTGTGCATTGGTCCTTGTTATGCTGCCATACCACTTACCCTCTGGACAAATGTTGCATTTCCATAATCGACTTCCCCCTGAATTAGGTGTTTTATTTCTGTCCTGTATTGTTGCAAACTGCTGTAAGGGATTTTTCTTGCTAAAAGGCCCTTTGGCATATCGTGACAACAACTCTGAAGGGCAATCAGATTTTAATACACTTGCAGTTGTACCTGAACTACCTGTGCTTGGAGTTTCTGTTAGGCTAACCGATTCTTCATCCTCATCAATTGGTATTTTTGTTTCATTCTCCATATCTAAATCAGCAATCACATTGAAAGGATCCATCTTCAGTTTCAAGATATGAACTTTCAATCAGCAAATCTGAAATCTTGGAATGTAGACCCTGAATCCTGATTCAAAATAAAGTTAAAATGATTATATAAAATTACTGTTATAGCAGCATACTATAGACTTTGTTCACTCTTGTTATAGTAAGTTTTTCTCCTTTTGATGTTTGCCTTTCTCTCAAGGAATTTTATTTTTAACATTGTAATGAAATTCAGAAATTGAAAAGCTACAAACACGAGGTAAACATTTATTAGATTACAAAAGATATGATTGAAGTTAAATTAGAACATACTACAAGAAGAAAATAATGCACAACAAGAAGGTAAAGAGAATTAAAAGAATCAAATTTCCATAAAAGACTGTCGAAAACTCTAACAAAAGAGGCACAAATAGTCAATACCCTTGTTGAGTACAAAGCCAATGTGAAGAGACACCAAAGATCACCAAAAACATTAAGATTAAATTCTTACAAAGCCTGTTCCAAGACCTAGACAAAGTACAGAATTGCAGCTCTCAAAAATACATTTCAAGAACATATAGGGGCTGCAAATTTCAGGCAGAATTTACTGAGCCACACATTTGCAGAACATAAAGACACTCTATTTGCAAGAACAAAGAGCCCTCAACAACGAACAAATAAAAAACAATGTTACTCCTTCAGTGAATGGAAAGTAACTGAAAAATAAAGGAAAATTTTGCAGAGCCCTAACCACCAACAATCTACTGAGGGTACTAATTTTTCAGTCTTAATCAAACTTATTTGACTATTTCAATTGACTATCAAAAGGCATGAAATTCAGAAATCCCCATTTAATTTGTTTGACTGAATTACTTCTAATTTGAAATTTTAATGTTCATTGTTTTGTTCTCTAGGTTGTCTTTTTAATTTTAACTGAGTATATCTATAATTCTATTGTTTACTTACTAACTAGGAGACCCGAGACCCTGAACAATTATTTGCAAAGATAGGCTCCATGAATTTTCAATTTACTAGTTACATAATGTCAAATGATAAATCATAATACATATTGATATTATTAATTATAGTTTATAGTATATTAAATTTTAATATACTTTATAACTTTATAAGTTTAAAAGTAAAACTTTAATTTTATTAATTTATAATTTTATCATTTTCAGATTTTCTTGCCTTTGAAGTTTGTAATACTAATAACTAATAAATTATAAGTTAATAACTAATATAAATTATAATATATTGTATATCCTATATAGTAATATACAGTATACTATAAAATAATAAAATATTCATAATATTAAAAAATCTTACTAATACGTTATACACTCAGAAATCTAAATAACAAATATTAAATAATATTATAATAGTTAATACTAATAGTAATACTTAGTAAAACTAAATATAAATTTAAAAATTAAAATACCAGGTACCTTTGCTCCGCTGGGTGCTCGGGTCTGGTCGGCTGAGAAAATGACAAAATCAAAATGTCTGAGGGTCTGCTCGTCGGCTGGGCGCTCGGGATAGAAATGACAAACTCTTTGCTTGTCTGCAAACCTTTCGGCGGAATAGATTTTAGGTTTTAACTTTTCGGCGGACGTTTTCTGAGTTCTCCCAAGTGTCGGCGGAATGAAATTTAGGTTTTAACTTTTAGGTTTCCATTTAATTTTTATGTTGACTGCGAAATTTTATTTAGGTTTCAACGCGTTTGGACTTTGTTTTTAACCGCGAATTTTTGTTTTTTAAAAGTATTGACGGGACTTTCTAACGTCCCCGGAGTGCGTGACAGTCCCCAAATCGGGGGACGTTCTCTGAGTGGAGGGAGCGTACCTGGGACGTCCCCTACAAACTGTTTTTTTTTGGGACGTCAGGGGGACGTTTTGTGCCCGTCCCCGAGTCCCCAGAACGTTCCAAACGTTCGGAGCTGCAAAAAAACCCCGGGGACGCGTCCCCGGGGTACACTGGTTTTAGGTGAGGAGACTAGCACACTTAGCCTGTTTTCTTTTAGACAACATTTTTTTCTTGAATTGAAACACAGTGAATATTGTTTATTGAAGGAATCTTGTTTGTTATGGAAATACTAAGAAGGATTTTGTAAGCAGTAGAGGGTAATAATAAATATTTTGAACTCTAATGAAATTCTCTTTGTTGCCATAGTCACACTGTATTATAACAACACAAGGTTTTTATCATGAATTAGATGAAAAAAATGTGTTTAAGTTTTGGTTAAAAACTGTGTAAGAGATTTTACGTCAATTTTTCAGACCACACTCTGTGATCCATCATCTGGATCACATTTTTCTTTGTTCTGATGATGCATTATGCAGTGTGATCTGAAATATTGTGGCAAAATCTTCTACTCAATTCTATCCAAAAGCTTTCCATTCATGCTGTAACCTGTTTGCTACGACTCGTGCTTTGCTCAACTTGAGAGTTCTAATTGGTTTCTCTTAAATGTCTTTCAACTTCACTTATTGGTCAAGAAGGTTTTTCTTCCAGTTACCCTTATCATTCCTTTACTATGTGTTACTTAGTTTCCTTTTTAAGTTATATGCACGTAATTCTTCTTCTTGTCTTTCTTTATCTCAAATTATGTTCGTTTTTGTAAATAGCTTGTTGAAAATTTGGGACAATGGACATTCCTGTTTGAGCTCCCTCTGAAGTTTAATTTGTAACAAATAGTCTCTCATTTTTTATTGCCAGTTGCATCCAAATGATAGATGGGTGCATGCAAGCGTGCAAGAGATATCTAACAATAATTTTCTGTGCAATATTGCAGTTTACGGGAGTTTCAGCATTGTGGAGGTTTTTTCTGATAAACTGCTTTCTTGGTACTCACATTCTTGACAATACTTATAATGTGCTTTTGACTTCATAACCCAACCCTATTTTGTTTGGTATTTACTATTTTACTTCCATCACAACAAAAAATGAGAACAGAAAAGAAAGGTCCTTACCATAAATTTCATCGATAGAAGTAATGCCATTTTATTTTTGAAATTTCAGAGAATTTTTTCTTTTTTAGTTTTCCCAAATCAGTAAAATGAATATCTTTTTCTGCTAGGCATTTCCCTTTTCCTGTTAGCCCCATATAATAGTCAATTGAGGATCCTATTGTAGGGACTAGGCTTTGTATATTTTTGTTTGGTCTGCTATGTCTCTGTATATTTCCATTTCAATTTGATGGTGGTTTCGTATAACACTTTGTTCACTGCAGCATTTCAAAATATCAATGCAATGCTAAGCAATAATCGGTAATCCATCATTTGCATGTTGCAGTTGTTTTCTCTAAAATTTGAAGTCTTGTTATCCAATACCTTATTAAAAGTGAATCCAGTCTAAGTCATCGTCAATTTGGTCTGATGCCTTTTCCCCCTCAATCAACAAATGGATATATGGCAGAATTTTTGTGCTTTGTATTGCAGGATATATAACAGACATGGAATTGCAACTATTTGTGTATGCTTGATTTCTTATTTGATCCGTTATGGTATAAACATGTTCTATTCCAATGGTGCTTGAATTCAGGACAATCATTGGATGCATGCTTTATGTTGCTACTTTCCCCAGTAAACATTTACTTTGTTTTATTTCAAAAGAGCAACCATCTTGACTTCTGTCATGTGCCATGTGGAAATTGATTTAATATACTATTCATCTCAAATATCCCATATTTTTGTTACCAAGCAGAAACAAATAATCTGGTGTACAAGGATCATCAGCTTCAATAAGGACTTATTCATAGCATCATGTGCAACAAAAGTTTTTCTTTGAAGTCTTCCTCTACTTCTACTTTTCATTGCCTCTGTTCTCTTTTGAATTTTAATATAACAATGTTTTTAATCTTGTCTATTTTTTACTGCGAATTTCACAATTTAGCCTTCTTAAGTAATTATTTTGTTGACGACTATGGAACATATATTGCTTAGTTGTTGTTATGATCCTGCATAAATAATAGAAATAAACTCCAATTTATTAAAAAATAGATTAAACCCTTGAGGTAGGGCAACACCATCCAATGCTCCTTATTGGAAGAAGCCACTTCACTCTTAATCCCCATATGAAATCGAAACACATACAATACTGTTTACATTCTCACATGACTCTCTTGCTTATTATATGTAACACTCAACTACCTACCACTGCCACTTCTCTACATGTGGGATGAATTCTTTTATTCTAATTAACTAGTGGGATGATTTACACAGCATATTCACCCACACCTCTATTTGTTACTACTTAATATATTATAATATTATACCCTTAGGTACATGACATTCCATTCCCCTTAACATGTTCTGTCCTCCAAACACGAGAAGAAGCCAAATAGTAAAATTTTACTACAAGTCAATACAATTATGATGCCATGCCCTATTGTCCAACCATCCATATGTGATCTTTGTGAAGGGTTGTGCTTGATGGTACCTAGATCCCAACCTTGTTCTATTTTCACTCTGATTTCATTTAGCACTATAATAATTCCTCCTTTGCTGCCATGAATAGCCATTAATTCTTTGATGCCATTGATACTTATAGTTGTTCCTTTGATTCCATGTAGATCCATAGTTAGTGCTTTCGAGGTGTGTAGTACCATACCTCCATGATTGTTGTCTTTCACCATACCACCATAAGTAGCTTTGGAACCTTCTTTGATTTCGCAACCTTTTTTGGCCGTTGGTTTTTGAATAGTACTAGTTTGTTCCTCTTTTTTCTTTTCTTATTTTTTCTCCTTTTCTTCATCTAATCCTTTTGTACATTTTTCATTAGATTTCAGAACTTGTTCTACTTTGACTTTGCTTTGGTCTCTATTATGTGTAATATTGTGCAATGTGACTTTTTTCTTTTTATCCCAAAGCTATATGAACTTCCACAAATTAATGTTTGTTGTTCTCTAAGTTTCTAACCAAGGATATTTTCAAAAATAATATCCAACCCATCCATATACAAAGCATAAAAATTTGAATGCAAAATATATTTGTTTATGGTGAGCTTCAAATCTTCAAAAACTTGAACATGTTTACCCTCAATTTGACTATCTTTGATATTCTTTACTTGAACCTGTAGTTGCTTTGGTAAGTTCATGTTGATGAAGTTATATTTCCTACTAGGGTGTCAATATACAATAACCTCATTTTTTGAATGCATCTATGAAATTGAAGTATTGAAGCTTCTTTTTTTGGAGCCAAACTGCATGTACTCTTATCCTTCATCTCCTCTACATTTTTTTCTTCCTTCTCATAATCCTTATTTTCATCAACACTATTGATTCTTTTGATGCCCATCTATATAAAAACACTTGTTTCATTTCATCAAAATAATGAATGCTTGTATGTAATGTCCCTTTTCTGGTCCATTCCAACATTCTTGGAAAGCTCCATGATTCTTGGGAAATTCATACTTGGAATGCCAACTTTCCATGGAGGTGTAGAAAAAAAATTAAATAATTAACTTAAGTTGTCTAAAGGATATTTTATATTATTTCAAGGCAGCTTATGTTTAATGATTTATTTTGAAGGAAGGATGACTAATGTCATAAAAGTGTTTCTAAAAAGAGGGCCAAAAGTAATAACTCTAGGCATGGGGTGCAAAGTGGTGGAAAGCAAATTATAAAGGTGACTTTGAAATTAAGGATTAAAAAGTATTATCAAATTAAAGGGTTTCGAAGAGTCACTTTGCTTTATTATTGATAAAGTGAAATAAAAGAGAAAACCCTTGGGTTGCCCTAAAAAGGCCTATAAAAGAAGGAAACCAGAGTAAAAAAGGGGATTTTGAACATTTTATCAAACCCTTGTTTATTGGGAGATTGAACTTGGTTCATTTTCAACCGAATGACGAAAACCCTTTTGGCAATCAGTTTTGTGGACGAAAACCCACCTAGTTGATCAAGTGATTTCACCCAAAGATCGCTTTTGAGTTGAACGATTTGTGTCTTTTGTTGTTTGTGTGAAGTTTTCAGGATTTTGGTGCTTGGGAGGTTTGTATTAAAAGCAAAAATAATTTCCAGTTCAGTATTTTGATTCGCAGAGGATTCTAGGTTTGGGTTTTAGCGAGAATTCATTTGCTAGCAAATATTATCAATTTCTGGTATGTGCTGAACGAACAGGTTTTATTATAATTTCAGATTTCTGATAAATACATTATTAAGGGTTTCCTGGAAAATTATCAGAAATTCCTATTGTTGAAATTGTGGTGGAATTAATATTTTATTGACCCTGAAGACTGGCCATACCCATGGCTGGGTGAAGCCGTACCTTTTTACCAAGGAAGAAGTCGTACATACATGGTAAAAAGATGTCGTACAAAGATAATAAGGAAGGTGGAGCTTAAAAGGGAAAACCGATTCATCTTTGAAGACATTTTGAAAGATTTAATTTTATAGTGGGACCCTCATTCCATTCATCGCCTTAGCAAGGAAGAAATCGTGAGTTTGAAAGGGAAGCGATGTATATTGAAGAGTTTGAATGACTCTATTTTATGCTGCCACCTTTCCAAAGGGAATTTTATTTTATTTGTTCTGATCTTTTGTCTTTTTTGTCATAGCCACCACCTTGGCAAGGCTTGTGGGAAGGAAAAAGGTGCGTATGAGCTTGTAAAGGGCAAACATGAGCTTAAGAAAAGTAGCGATTCAACTTTGAAGACTTTGGAGGAGTTTATAATGTGTGTGTGGTGATCATTTTGACATAAGTCTGCCGTACATCTTCTTTTGGAGTAATTTCCCTTCATTACATTGATCATTGCCTTAGTTGGGCCTCAAAGTGCCGTACGATTTTTGATGGAGGTTGTAGTAATAATAAATAATGAGATTAATGAGAAATCGTGGGATTTGTGGAAAGGTATTCCCTAATGCTAGCCACCCAGCTTATACACTAGCTACTTTGACTTAGAAGTATGTTGTTACTGTTGAAGAGTTAAAAGGAAGAGTCTACCTCAGCTACAGGGGTATGATTGTCACAGAAAATACAGATTCAATTGTTGTTTCAGTTCACCAGGGTATTAATAAGGTATGAATAGCAGCAGCAACACTCACAAGGAGAATAGAGATTAAAATTCTGGATATTGTTTGATAATTTCATCTTAGTCTAGCAGCATACAAGGTTCTTCCAGATATTCTAATGGCATTTATGAGAGCAGCTACAGCAGATATTACAGTCGCAATAATCTTGTATGGGATTTTTCTGAAATTGTATTAGGATTAGTAACAGTAATTTATTTCAGCATACAGAGCTAACATTTCTATCATTGCTATTTTATTCATGAGCTGTATTATGTTCCTGCATGATTGAATAAATATTCTAGCCGATTTTACACACTGAACTTGCTGTAGTAACTGTCTTACATTTGATACTAGTGTAAATTCCAATGTTCCACCAACTGTTTAATGAAATGTCTGAAGGTAAGAAAACAAAAAAAATTGCAAGTTTATTGAAAACGTTTGGTTGGGACACTACATTGTATACATTGAATAACACCATATAAGATTTGCACCTTTCAAGAGCCTAGAAAGTACTATTGGCCATAATTCATGTTGACAATAAGCCCTTTTGAGCTGGAACCACCATTCTATAGCATTAATACTTTCATTAAAATTATGAATCTCTATGAAAACTAGGGTTTCAAAAAAAAAAATCTTTCAATTGCTCATCTTTTCTACCACAAATTTGAAAACAAAATAAGATAGAAAAGTAGAACTAAATATCTCCTTCCACTTATAAAAACAGAATTCAACTCATTGATTTGGAAGATAAAAATTTGGGCCTAGTATTGTGTTGAATTTTTTTGTCAAAAATCATAATTGCAGGGTCAACTTAAAATCACCATATTTTCTTTGATGTTGTTCCAATTCCTTAATGTGACCACTTTTTTGGAAAGCTCTCTAAGTCCTATTTTGTGTTGTTTAATAGGGTAAATGACAATGAAGAAATTACAAAAAATAGTGATTTAATCTGATAAAGTATGTTTTTAAGCTAATAAAATTAATGTACCAATGAAGAAACAAATATAACAAATACAAACGATATGAACACTAAATTTATGTGGAGAAACCTTTGCAGGAAAAAACTCAACCAACAAAGAGACTCAAGTTTGTATTAATGTTAACGAAGAGTATATACCAATACAATCATTTATCTTGTTAACAGTAAACTAGTAGTATAATAGTACCTACAAAAGAACCTTACAAACCTCTATCCCATGCCTTCAATATATAGAAAAGTCAGAAACTAGAAACCACCAAGTGGTATCCAAAAATTGTGAGTCAAAAGTAAAACCATGAGCTATAGCAAAAATCCAATGCCCCCATAGTCATGGTCAAGCAATTGAAATAGCAAGTAACTTCTCTTACACATCTTACATCTCTTACACCTCTCTTACACATCATATATTTTGTCATAATGATCAAATTGACCACTTGTCCGAATCTAGGTGTTGCATGAAGGTTTTCAATGTTTATGTCACAACCATTAGATTGGGAAGATGCTCAATAACTCCTAATATTGACCTTTTCAATGTAACTCCCTATTTAATACCTTCTTACACAATATCCCTAGTATCCCAAAGATTAAATAATAGTAGACATGATATTTCCATAGTTCGTAATAGTGCTTAAAAATGCTTTTGGTAGTAATTGTGTAAATAATAAATAAATAATGTCCCCACCCTCACATGGTTGTCCCATTTTGCTCACTCCATGATGTTTGAAGATCATACATTATTTTTCGTCTACATGATTAAATACGATTTGCAAGACTTAGGATTTGCAAGGGGAATGACACACCCAATCCTAACATTCTCCCACTTGACATTTACATTGAAAAGACAAAGGGATACTAAAAATAAATCAAGTTCTAGAATAAGCAATCTGCATCAACTGAATTTCTCTCTGCTCACAGGCTTAATGAGAGAATCTGTGGTGTTAACCAAGGTGTCAACTTTCTGTATCATGACATAGTCACTCTTAACCACCTCATTGACAAAGTGACAATGAACATCAATATGCTTCATAGGAGCATGATACATTGACTTCTTGGCTAAATAGATAGCACTCTAACTATCACATGCGATCCTGACCTATCTGCATTTAAAGCCAATACTTAAACACAATCTTTGTAACCACACTGCCTCCTTATAGGCATGTGTCACAGCCATATATTCTGTTTCTGTAGTGGACAATGCAATTGTAGGTTGTGGCTTACTCATCCAATTGACAACTCCTCCAAACAGAGTGAACACATAATTGCTTGTGGACCTATTGTTGTCCAAATTGCTAGCCTAATTTGAATCAACAAAGCCCTGAATATCAAGCAACTTGCCCACATCATCAGTCCCATGATAGCAAATACAAAAATTAAAAGTTCCTCGTAAATATTTGATAACCTTTTCCACATAATTTCAATGCTTTACTCCGAATACTTGGGCAATGTTTGGTCTTGTATAGATCATAGCATATGTTAGGCTACCTACAACACTAGTATATGGAACTTTATACATATCTTCCAAATCATCAGCTGACTTAAGACATTGCTCCAATGACAACTTGACATTGATAAGTAGTTTGAACATCCTTACTCTAATTAAGCCAAAGCTTTCTGCCAACCTGTTGCAAAGTAGTTTGAACATACTTACTCTAATTAAGCCAAAATTTTCTGCCAACTCGATCCTTGTTGATCTCTATCTCTATACCCAAGATGTATTTTGCAGCCCCTAGATCCTTCATGTCAAAGGTATCAAATAACTGAGCTTTTAGCTCTCTAATCATACCCTTGCTGTTTCCAATGAACAACATGTTATCAACAACAACAATAATACAACACATTGAGCCACTAGAATTATCTGTTGCAACAAGCACAACTGTCATTAAGGCAGATTTGCGAGTTCCCCACAAGAAGAGCTTGTGAGTAGACCTTTGTGGAATAGGACAGTGGTCAATGAAGCAAGAGGTGCAGCTAATGTGAATGTTTAGAACCATCCCATATCAATAGAAATAAACGAAGAATGAATATGACACTCATTGCTATAGACATGGATTTCATCGATCCTAAGTCATAAGGAGTCTGCTGGAATTGTTGAGTGGCAAGAGCCAATGAAGAAAAAATATAATTCCCTCATGAAGAATGGAACTTGAAAATTAGTGCCTCGACTTGTTGGGAAAAATATTTTGAGGTGTAAGTGGGTTTACAAAACTATGTACACTTTTAATCGTAAGATTAGGAGACAACTTGTTGCTAAGGGTTGCTCAAAAGAAGAAGAAAACTCTCAATGTCACTTTGGTCAATTTTTACAGAGAAATTGCAGATGCACTATAGCAAAGTGTAGCCGAGAATTACTTAAGCCAATTAGCCAAAGTGCAACAAAAAGGATTGGTCAAGGATTATATTCATCGATTCCAAAATCTATCCTTGCGAGTAGAGACAATTGTGGATGAGAATTTGAACTTGTTACTTGGTTGGCTCAAGGATCACATCCAACATGAGGTACACATTTTTAATATGTTTTTTGTATTTTATTCTTTTAACATGGCACATAGGTCAGAGGAAAGGGTTTTGTCCAATGGAAGGTAGGGGTTCATAAGCATAAGAGAGAGGATCTCCCCAACATAGTCATTCCCTAGCCTACCAAATTCACTCAACAAATTGAAGAGAAAAGGCCACAAGAGTTATGTTTTAATTGTGATAGCAAATATAGTCGAGACATAAATATTTTGAAAAGAAGTCGTTCTACATTGAAGGTGCTAGTGAAGAAGAAGATGAAGTATTAGAGGTGGTTGATGATCCAAATGAGGTCTTGCCATGCACTTTTTTGGGATTAACACCCCACAAACCCTCAAGGTAGCATGTTTCTTGAAAAAAGAGAGGCTAATGGTGTTGATAGACTCTAGAAGCACTCAAAACTTCATCCACAATAAGTTGACTACTTGTTTGAACTGTTTTATTTATCCATCTCCTGAATTTCAGGTCATGATTGTAGATAGGTGCACAAATAATTTTTCAAGGAAATGCCATAGTATTAAACTTGCCATGGGAAAATATGGGTTAGATTACCCTATGTTTGCCATCTGCATGGGTGGAGCAGCATTGCCTTGGGAGCCCAATGGCTCATCACCTTGGGCACTATTGAGTTGAATTTCCAAGAGTTTTTCATGTGTTTTCATTCAAAACGCAAAAAAATTGAATTGTGCAGGTTGTGTGCAAAATGCACATAGTTTGTGAGTTCTCTTTAGATGCAAAAGATTCTTAACAAGGGAGTGGATGTTGCACAATTGTTTTCTTTAGAAGCACAACAAGCAAAGGTGCCTACATCACTAGACCCATGCAATTGTTGATGAGCACTCAGTAGTTTTTGGAGATATGTTGAAAGGATTTTTGCCAAAGTGGGATCATGATCATGCCATTCAATTGGTACTAGGGAGTCAATCGCCTAACATCAAACCCTACAGGTACCCATATGTAGAAAAAGGTGAGATTGAGAAGATGGTACAAGAGACGCAAGAGGTAGGTATTATCAAGCATAGTTTGAGTGCTTATTCCTCTCTAGTGGTGATGGTGCACAAGAAAGATGACACTTGGTGTGTGTCTCTAGAGTACAAGAGCTCCAAATACACCATCAAAGATAAATTTCCAATTCCAATAATTGATGATTTGATAGATGAGCTACATGGTGCTGTTTATTTTGCCAAACTTGATCTTTATTTTGGTTATCATCAAATCGGTATTTGAGATGAGGATATACATAAGACAAATTTCAAAGCCCATGAGAGTAACTATGAATTTCTTGTGATGCCCTTTGTCCTCACAAATGCGCCATCTACATTTCAAACTTTGATGAACTCTGTCTTTGGGCCATTTCTATGGAAATTAGTTTTTGTATTTTTTGATGACATCTTAATATATAAAAAAGCTTGGGAGGAACACTTGCGACATGTGATTTAGGTTTTGGACACTCTTGAACATCATAAATGCTAAGCCATCCAAGTGTGCTTTTGGAGTTAGAGAGGTGGGGTACCTAGGTCACATTGTTTCACATGATGGCATCAAGGTGGATCCTCACAAGATCAAGACCATGGTAGAATGGAAAGTGCCCAGGACCCTTAAGAACCTATGGGGTTTCTTAGGGCTTACAGGTTACTATCTTTGATTTGTAAAACATTACGGTAGCACAGCAACACCACTCATATCTTTATTGAAGGACTCCTTTTAATGGAATGAGGCAACCGCCAAGGCATTTGAGAAACTAAAGAAAGTTATATGCACCACTCTAGTTCTAGCTACCCTAGATTTTTCTAAAACCTTAAATGCGGAATGTGATGCTTTAGAGTATGGCATAGGAGGCATACTCATACAAGAAGGAGGACACCTTGCATTTGAGATTTGCTAGCTCAAAGGTGAGACTTTGCTGAAGCTTGCTAATGAGAAGAAAATAATGGCTATCTTTCATGCTATCAAACAATGGAGACCATATGTGATGGAAAGACATTTTAAGGTGAAGATTTATCATGATAGTTTCATATTTTATGCTAAGGAAATGATGACTATCCTTCATGCTATCAAACAATGGAGACCATAAGTGATGGAAAGACACTTTAAGGTGAAGATCCATCCTGATAGTTTCATACTTATTGGAACAAAGGTTGTTATTAGAAGAACAACAAAAATGGGTCAGATATGACTTTGAGATCATATACAAGAAAGGAAAGGAGAATGTTGTGGTTAATGGTCTATCTAGGAGGGATGGGTCCAGACAGTCACTAGATTGGGTGCATGAGGCACAGGAAGAATGCAAGGACATGGATACACAAAATCTCATTTAGAAGCTTCAACAGGATCAAAGAGTGTTAGACAAGTTTTCATGGAAAGGAGATGCTCTATTGTACAAGAATAGTATGTACCTATGTGAGAACTCAACCCTTAAGCTTAGGGTTACGGCAAAGTTCCATGCTTCTCCAGTAGGTGGGCATTCAAGCTTCTTGAAGACATCATAGAATCAAGTAGGATTTCTTTTGGGAAGGGCTGACCAAAAATTTGTGGTAGAATGCATGATATATTAGCAAAATAAGGGGGCAACAATTAAGACTCCAAGTTTTCTGCAACCTTTATCTATTCTAAGCCAGAGGTGGAAGGAGGTCTCTATAAATTTCATCACAAGTTTGTCCAAGTCTGAAGGAAAAACAGTCATTTTGGTTGTTGTGGATAGGTTCACCAACTATGCACATTTTTTTGCTTTGTCACATCCATTTGTAGCAAGTATTGTCGCATCAAATTTTATGGATACCATTTAGAAGCTGCATGGGACCTAAAAATCATAGTAAGCAATCATGATCCTATATTTACCAGTGATTTTTGGACTGGTTTATTCTCATGTTTGGGTACTTGGTTTGGTCGTAGCTCATCATATCATCCCCAATTGGAGAACAAACTGAGGTGGTCAACAGGTGCTTGGTAGGTCATCTTTGTTGTTTTGCTTTACATAAACATGAGAGATGGGTACAATAGCTGCCACTAACAAAATGGTGGTATAACATTTCTTTCCACACTTCATTCAAAATGTCTCCATTTTTGGCAATATATGGGTACCGTACACCATCCATCACGTCTTCTTTGAGGGTACAACCAAAGGTTAGAGCAGTTAAAGAACACATTCGAACCAGCAAGACGTATTTTCAAGTCTCGAGGAGAACTTGGCCAATGGCACAAAATGAATGAAGTAGCACGCTGATCAACACCGTAGTGAAAGAAGTTTTGAAGTAGGAGATTGAATCATTATGTGATTACAACTGTATAAGTAGATGTCATTGAAATAACAGAAGAGGATAACAAGCTTTCACCCAAGTATTACGATCCCTATGAAGTCTTGCAGAAGATTGGTAATGTAGCATACAAATTGGAGTTACCTCAGTCAATGAAAATACATCCATTGTTCCATGTTTCTTGCTTTAAGGTCATTGGACAAAGAGTATCAACTTAGACAGAGTTACTAAAGCTTGATGAGGAGGGCAGAATCATTTTAGAACCTGAGAAAATCCTTAAGACACACACTAAGAGTTTGGGGACGGGAGCAATTATAAAGTATCCTATCAAGTGGAAAAATCTGGCTAGTGAAGATGTGACATGGGAGGATGAAGCGTTCCTGCAGATGTATCTCTGGATCATCAACATTGAGGGGTTTTAAGGGGAGAGGCATTCTATGCCCTTAGCCTATAGTGTGCATTGGGATATGTGTGGCTGACTTGTGGCTAGCATAACTTTTATTTAAGTAATATGATCATTTCTATAACTTAATATTGGTATCATGGTTGGCCTAGGTGGTATCATGGTATATATAGGAGGTAATGGTCAGTATTTGATTATCATATTTTGTTCTTATTGAAGATTTTTTGAAGGTTGCCCCCTCGAAGTGGCTTATTATTATCAAGTAATTGCATTGTGTTTCCTATTAAATTCTTCTCTTGTGCAAGTTTTTTCGCGAATAGTTTTTGAACCTTCTTAGGTGCTTGGTAACCTGCACCTTGGATATTTCCTTTTACTGGCCTAAATCAGGAGGATTTCTAACCCCTTATTGTGTAATGTCAAAACCTTGGGCAACTGTGCCTTTGTTGGTTTTGCTTAGTGATGGTACTGCTTAAGAACATAATGCAGAAATATTGTTCCTGTTTCTTGCTGCATTCAGTAAGTGTATATAGCTTGTACAATCCTTTGGCACCTGAGGTTTAATGCCAGTTAATTGAGTTGGTTTTCCAATTCAAAGCCTTAGCAACCTTATTTGCTAAATTCATGTAGTAATCCTTTATTTCTGGGTCAATGCTGAAGGTTTCTCTGACTAGCTTTGAATAATTCATTTTTAATAGTTCATGCTTTCCCATTCTTGGGATGTTGAACAAAATGATACTGTGCATCAATTGAAATGAATGTGTTTTTCATCTGTAGTTGCTATCCAATAGCTTTTAGTCTAACATTCCATTTGATGATTCTGATCTGCAGGTTTCCTGTTTATTACCATGTGAAGCTTGCATTCCTAATTTGGCTTCAGCTTCCACCTAGCTGTGTATGTATCCATGCCTGACGGTTTTTGCACAATTTTTTTTAGCTTCTTGTCACCATTTCTTTCGTAATATTTTCACGATATTATGGATGTATCTTTCACATAGTGGTTTATTGTTCTATCCACTTAGTTTGCAGATTTGTTGTCTCATTTTTCCTTAAAATAAGGAAATAATTTGCATTTTACAAGATTTTGAAAAGGCAAACACTTTAAACAATATCTTTAATTGAATGAATACATGATACAGGAGGCATTCCAAGTCAGAGATGTATGATTAAAGCTGTGTTTGAACTTTCAAATTTTCTTTGATTACAAATTAGTTCAATGTACTCTGTATCTTATACATCTTCCGAGTATGAATACAACATCAAACTCTTATTTCAGTGGGTTTTCATGCATCATCACTGGGTTTTGGCTCATTGGGATATTGTTTTATCAACAAAAGAAATCTTCAAAAAAAGTTTCAGACCAAGAAAAATTCAAGATTAATTCAAAGTTGCAGCTCAATTGGTGTAGCTGGCCATTTTTCAAAAGTTACATTATTTTAATCACATCAGACATCATTCAAAAGTTTTATTGTATTGATTACATCAGACACCATTCATAAGTTTCATTACATTGATCACATCAGACATCATTCACAAGTTCAAGACTAGAATGTTGCTCATAACTTAACTTTCGGGACTAATTTGTTGACCAATAGGTCCACCTGTAGCTAGGGATTGTATGCTGTAGCAGTGCCAACCTACACTAACTGAACAAGTCATTGCAAGTAGGTGACATTCATCTAGAACAGCAACGTTCCTGGTTTATGTATACTCTAGAATTGCAATATACTGTAGATTTACTGGGCATCTAAGAACAACTTTTTGCAGGTAAGTGCCCTTAGAAATTTGATGGGAACAAATAGAACCATTGTTCTCAGAGTGGGACCATAACATGTCTTTATTATCTGAGTAGTATAGTGGATAACTGTAAAATTTATGATGCTCTTTTATTTTTTTGACATTTGTCATGCATTTTGACAGGGTTCAAGACAACTATATGTGAGATATTTACGCCCATTTCTCATGAAACATCAAACAAGACTTGATCAAATTGCAGGTGGAACGTGCACTGAAATAGTAAGTAGAATAATGATGTATATAATCTGTTGTCTTCCGATTTGCTATATTCTGGAATTATTATATTATATCTATGTTATATTTCCACAGAATGGTTGAAATTGAAATTTAAAACACAACAGAAGTGTATAACTGATTTAGCAATGCTCGCCATTGTAATGTGTTCCCCTTTCAATCTACCATTATCATTTCTCTGCCCTGAAGACTTTCTCATTGAGTGGATTCCATAGCAGTTGATACAGAATATAAAATGTGTACTATCCTTCTATATTTTAATGAGAGAATAGAATTGGTTTCCATATCATTTGTACTTCATTGCTTGCTTTCAATCTAAATCTTTTTGTCCTTCCAGAGGTTATAGACTTTTTGCAGATAGATATAGTTTAGCATGATATAATAGAACACTAATCAATAGAAGAACTTACAAAATAAGCTCTAATGAAAAGTTGTGAAGGAACTTTTCTAACTTTCATGCCATAGTTAAGATTCTGTTCATAGAGAATAACTTTCATGTCATAGTTAAGATGCTTTGGCTAGAAAAGTAGAAGCAGCAAAATTAACCTATTTTAATTTTATTTTTCTATCCCTACTCTTACTAACTTTATGAGTTGTATTTACACAAAAAACGATTCAAATAGCTAGATTATTATGAGTAGGTGCTGAGTGAAGTTCCAAGAGTTTGTGAAAGACTCCAAAGTTTCGAGATAATTAATGTAAGATATGCAAATTGCTTTAGGCCCCTAGTAGTCAAATAGAAGATCCCTACTTGGTTAATCATATAACATTTCCCAAGATTACGGGTTCAAGGACTTTGAGTCCACTATTTTAAGATGAAAAACATATGGAATGAATTGAGTGAATGTTTCAAAATCTTTACACGATTTCATGCTGAAGCTATTTCATTTAACATTATGACTTGCAGAAGCTTGAAGTCTTAAATATGAAATGAGTTGAGGGGATGTTGGAGGCCATTTACCATATCATCATAAGAATGAACAAAGGCTTTCTATTTTGTGCAATTGAAATTTGAGTCCCATGGAACAATTCTATATGCTTATATACCACAAAGGCTTATTTATGGCTCATTCTTTGTAAAGGTGCGAGTATTCCTTTTATAGGACCACTTCATTATTTCTTATTCCAACTTTTTATTTTGTCAAAAATATCGTATTCAACAAAAGAAAAATTAAGTGTTTACTTTTTGTAGTTGGTTTGCAATGATTGATTGAAAATTAGTGGGGGAGACGTTAATTGCCTCAGATTTCACCTTGCACACATACCTGGCTGAGATGCTTGTGTGGACACAAGTGCCAGTTGATGTTATGTGCAAGATCCAAATTCAATTAGAGTCCTTTGAGAAGAAAAATGATCTAAAAAAGAGGCAAAGAGAAGAGATGACAGCTATAGGCCAATGTGTAATGACCCACAACAATTTTTTTGAAATTTTTTACAATATAGAAAGATGCAAATGCAAGTCCTTGCACTTTCTGATCACCTAGATCCTGAGGTGGGCAAGGTGAGAGCATATAGTGTTCGGATAACACACTCTTAGTAATGAATGCATTGCTGAAAGGTAAAAGGCGGCGAGCCAACTAGAAGCATGCAAGGGCAGAGCCAACCCAAATCAACACCTCTTCGGCCAACAAGTATGCTTGAATGCAAAGCCACTGGTAGTTTCCTACAAGTCTGATCAAGCCAAAATGGCTGATTGCTAAGCAGACTTGATCAATGCCAAAACGGGCTATGAAGATGCAAATGGGTCTGGGGTAAACCATCCAGGACCTCTTACAAATATGAAATGCAAACAACTTTTCGATGGTACTACCTTCCGAAATTACAAACAGATTGAGAAATGAGTTGTTGATATATTAATTCAGAAGCAACTAGAGCACACTACTGAAATCAGCTAAAAACATCACAAAACTACTGCTGCAGCACCCAGATTAGTCCATAAAATTCAGAAAATCAAATGACAATCAGCTCACAAAAATTGAGTAAGCTGGAATACTTTGAAACCCACTTTATTTGCTGATGAAGATTGCCACAAAGGACTGAAAAGTAACCTCCAAACTGAAACTGATCACTGTTCTCTGCTGAAACACTGAAAATCTGAACTGTGTGGTCAGCAAACCCACTTGTACAGCCTCATTCAAACATGTACGGTCTACTAGAACTCAACTCCCCTTGCTGTAGACGAAAAACATACATGTATGGCCTTCCTGGGCATCAGTGCGACCTTCTTTGTCAACCCAAAATACTGCAGATCACCAGAAACAAGGTGCAACAGGGCCTTTCATTTGTATGACTAGCATTTTCCATGATTTTTTGGCATAAAATCTGAAGCGATTCAGTTTGGAACTCACACACCCTTCATTGCATGATGTATGGCCAAATAAAGATCCAAACAATATTTCAAAATGGTACGGTCGCTTCAACACTGGTTTCTGAGCATATAATAAGTGGTATGACCACCTTGGGAAAGGTACGGCCTGCTAAGAGTTTCTTGTCACAAGTAAAACAAGTACGACCTGTCTAGAAGTGAAATGGTACGACCTCCTTGTAACCAAACACTGCAATTGTAATATGTTAATTTCAGAAAATATAAAATACTCGGGTTCAACAACACTCAGAACACATCAAAAACCTCCATTTGAAAATAAACTAGAAAATAAAACATTCAACTATTAGCACACAAGTGATTTCTGGGTTAAATCACTCAAATCAGCTAGGAGGGTTTTCGTGGCAAATAGAAGAACTCACGTTCATTCTCGGAGCAAATAGAAATGAATTAGCCAGGAGAGGTTCTTTTGTGCACAAGTTCCCTTTTTGTAGAGTCTTGTGAGAGAAAATTATTTATTTTTTATTATTCATCCCTTTTTCCCTCAACTTAAGTGTCCGAAAGCGTTATCACCTTTTTGTAACCCATTCCTAACGATGCTTTATAAACTTACTTGTAAAACAACCTTTTTAATAATAAAACAAAAGTTGTTCTTTTTAAAACATAACTTAAAGCTACTTTTTAGACAACTTAAGTTTAATTATTAAAATATTTTCTTGATTCCACCCCTTTTAGCCTACGGGAAAATTAAAGGGAAACACATCTAGTAAAACATCCAAAGAACTAGATATGCATTTACATTCAAATCAAAGATTACATCTCATACAATGGACATACTTAATAATCTTGAGCAGAATTGCAATAACCCATTTGCAACCCAAGAAAGACCAATACAAAAGGTTTGTATTGCATTAGATGCTATCACACGTACATCAAACCTTGGTTATAATCACACCAACAAATGTGACGAGAGAAAGTACATAGCTACAACTATACATTCTCTTGAATCATCACAAATAACTATGGAGACATACCATTACATAAAGATGTGCGTTGAAAAATCTTCCCTATGAGTTACAAGATGGATTCCAACCCCTTACAAACTAGACAAGTTTTGTTTGATGCCCTAGAATCACCACGAAGCACTTGCAATCCCAAAAATTGGCTCAACGACCAACCACTAAAAAATGAATAACAAGGCAATATATATCTTCTTTGATCCTACCCTAATTTGCATTGAATGAGATCTGCGCTTGAAATGCTTCCCGCCCAAATTGGATGGTCTGGATCATGCACAAGTACAACAGGTAGTTGAGAACTCACCTACTGTATGCATGGCATTCTTGGAAAGTTGTTGAAGTGCACCTGGGTAGGTGGGGCATTTAAATGTCCATCTACACTGCATTATGTCGGGTTGCTTTCTTATTTTGGTGCCTTTTTCCTTTTTATCCTTGGCATGTTTGAAAATTTAAAACTTTGCTATGCTTTTCGGCGATTCAACTCGTTTGCGTACCTACGAACTAGTCGAAACATCCCTCTTGTCACTAGCTTCTTTCAAAATTTCAGTAAGCTCGTGAGCTTACGAACTTGCCGAAACATTCTTTTTTATCTTTCTTTTCTTCTCTTTCAGCAATTCGGAGAGTTCGTGAACTCATGAACTTGTCGAGATAAATGCCTCTTTTCTTCTCTTTCGGCCTTTCGGGCCTTTCATGAACCTAAGAATGTTTTTGGTAGGTTCACCAGTTCGTGAACCTATTAAAAAGCCGAAAGTCAAAATTTTCCTTCTTTACTTTCCTTTTTTGGGGTTTTGATGAGTTTGCGAACTGGTGAACTTGCCGAAACATTCTTTCTTTCTCTTTCCTTCTTTTTTTTGGTGTTTCGACAAGTTCGTAAACTTACAAACTTGTCAAAACATTTGTCTTTGACTTTCTCCTTTGTCAAGGTTTCAATGAGTTTGCAAACTGGCGAACTTGTCGAAATGTTTCACTTTCTTTCTCTTTCACTTCTTTTGGCCTTTCGGGATTCTTATGAACCAAAGAACTTTTCGGTAGGTTTGCTAGTTCGCGAACCTATTGTAAAGTCAACAGTTTCCTCTTAACTTTCTTCTTCTTGCTTTCTTCGGTGATTTGGGCCTTTGGAGAATTTAAGAACCCTTTTAGTAGGTTCTCCAGTTCGCAAACCTACCGAAAAGCCGAAATGCTATACTTTGTCCTCCTCTTCGGCGTTTTAGGGCAAATAAGAACATGCAAACCATTTTGCAGGTTTGCGAGTCTGCTGAAAAGCCAAAACACAATGCCTTTCGGGTTTTTGACGGGTTTGTGAATTAGCAAACCTGTTGAAACAATTCTATACTTGAATTTATGAGGATTTTGAATGTTCTTTGGATATCCTTAACATGGACAAATAATTGAAGGATAAAGGGGGAAAAAACACAACATTGAGCAAGCACCTTGACGTAAAGGGGCCCATAGAAGATCTCTCTCATCGGATATAATTGATGGGCACATGACTTAGGATTTTGGCAATTTTTGAATTGGGTCCTGTTGTGACCAAATCACACATCGCCCCATTGCAAATGGAGAACCCCCTTTTTTTTTTGAGCTCCGATGCTTTGCATGACGTTTTGGATGATGCCTTAGGTTTGTTTACTCTGCCAATCCAACAATAAGTCTCTCTCCTAGAAGATTTTGCTTTATAATTGGAGGTCTTATCTAGAGGATGAACTTGCAGTGATGAAGACTCTTGATTGAATTCTATCCAAGTAATGAATAATGAGACCCTTCTTGATGTATGTTTGAGATCCTGAAAGACTAAGTCTGGAGCCTGAAACCCTGAAATCTTGAAAAATTGACTAAGTCTGAAATCTGGTGAATCCTCCAAATTCTAGATTTTGCATGTTAAATCCGGTGGATTCGAGACCTATCTCAAACATCCTGAAAGGTATATTGAAAAATATTTAAAGTATAAGAAATTCAATCTCTCAACTTATACTTTAATATATTTTTCAATATACCTTTACCCTCGCGACCCTGAAAAACGCCTATCTCTTCCAGAGGATTCAAAAAGCTCATCTAGTGCGACGGGGCATCTAAGTGGTGCAAAATCGCGATGAAAAGGGTGCTTTCAATCACAAAAACAAGATGAGGATTTCCAAATCATCATCCAATGCGACCATCTAAAGCATAAAGGGAGACGAAAATTTTAAAGGATTTCAAGCCTTCAAGTGATGCGATTTTAGAAGATTTCCACGCCTTTAACCAATGCGAAATTCCAGAGGATTTCAAATCTTTAACCAATGCGAAATTCCAGAGGATTTCAAATCTTTAACCAATGCGAAATTCAAGAGGATTTTTAATTCCTCAACCAATGCGACCTTGTAGAGGAGAGTAAAAGTTGAGTTTCGAAAGGAAAATTTAAGAGGAAATCACACCCTTCATCCAATGCGACCACCTCTAAGAAGATTCAGTATCAAGATCTAATACGATGGGGGAAGGGTTTATCATTAAAAATGTGTTAAGTTCCTAGAAGATTGCAAATGGGTCATCTAATGCGCCTAAGTCAGGAGGATTCCAACATGGGAAATCAATGCGCCACTTCAAAGGATCCTTTACCTTTCAACCGATGCGTTTAATCTAGAAGATCTTCAAACCCTTGACCGGTGCGCTCAAGCAAGAGGAACCCAAATACTCAAACCAATGCGCCAAGGGAGATGCTAGAAGAAATCAAAAACTTGATCCAAAGCGCCTAGAGGAAGAGGATTTTGAAGGTGTGAACTAATGCGACTACTTCAAGAAGAATCTAAAATCAAGTCTTAAAGTGAAATTCTAGAGGAATTCAATCATTTGATCCAAAGCGCCACTAAATCATGGTAGTCTAGGCAAAATTCAGAGATTTTCAAGATGAATCCAAAGTATCCAACCACTCCGCCACCTCATGAAGGGAAGAAGAGTCAAGTGTTGGAGGCGTGTAAGGAAGATCTCAATGTATCAATCCAATGCTCCGCTTGAGGATAAGGTAAAGTTTAAAGGTTCGTCAAGGCGGAATCAAGAGAATTTACTTACCTCAACCACTAATCCAATGACAAGAAGATCTCTTACACCCTATCCAATGCGCTCAAAAGAAGAGGATTTCGAAACCCTCATCCAACGCGCCTAAAGCCTAGAGGTTTATGAAGGGAAGATCAAGGTATTTTCAATCACTAACCTCAAGAAGATTCAACACCTTTAATCTAATGCGCTCGAGGAAGAAGGGGTAATAGGTATCAAAATTTCAATCTAGAAGAACTCAGTACCCTCATCCAATGCGCTCAATGTAAGAAGATCTTGAAGACCTCAACCGTTGCCCCACTTTGAAGAGGATTTCAAACTTGCTAACCGATGCGCTAGTCCTTATAAGATCTGAAAGTTGATTCAAGGCATTTAAATCAGTAAGAAATCTGAATTATCAACTAGTGCGCCAGCTTTATAGAGCATGGTTTTGTTTAAGTAAAATATCTTCTGATCAAGAATTCACTTTCTAGATCCAATGCACTTAAGGTTGGAAAGGTTAGAAATTGATTTATAATGATTATTTTGTGTTGTAAGAATAAGGATTGATATTGCTTTTTGTTTGTTGCAGGAGCTAAGGGCTGGAATCACCTTCATGCTAAGAGTAAAGTCAACAAGTGGCTGTGTGTAAAGAAGACATCAAGTAGCTGTTCTAAGAAGTCACTTCAAGTACCAACTACTTCATCATCTTCATCAAGGCTTCCTAAGGCATCAATTCTACTTCAAGTTCGTCAACCCTCAAGGAAGCATCATTCCAAGAGATCTACATCACTTCAAGTACCAGCTGATTTCTTCATCAATCTACTGGAACTCTTCATCAAATGGCATCATGTTCACAGACAGGGCATTCATACATTATGTTCAAATCTTCAAAGGTTCATCAAACTTCAAAGTCTCCTTGCGAGGTTTATCAAGCTTCAAAGATCATCATGAAGGATTACTTCATCAACTTCTACATTAAACGAAGGCATTCATCCATCTAAACTTCAAGACTTTACAATTTCAAGTCCAAGAGAATCTCCTACTCTTACATGAAGGAAGCATCATCATCATCTACTCTATTACTTACTCTTCAAGAGGATGCATCCAAAGAAGATCATTCATATCTACATCCTACAAGAAGAAGAAACATTGCAAAGTTAGTCAAGTGAAGCAACAAGTATCATACATCCAGTCTACAAGAAAATGTACAAGGCGAGATCTACAAGATGTATTCTTAAACATACAAGTTCAAGCAATTACATTGAATACATCACATAAAGATGATACAATTTTCAAAGTATGCTGAGTTGGCATCTATGTGGCGAGAACACATTATTTTAAATGCATTAAATGTATCATTTAATGAAAGAAGCCAGAGGGATTCCTATGTGGAGGAATATTTTAAATGCTTTTGCCTTACCTTATCACATTGGAAAACGTGCCTTCATTGCCTCTCTTTTTTGCTAAAAATAGCAAGTTGTTGTAACTACCTCTGAGGTGGCATGATCTGAGCCCTTGGCTATCAAATTGATCTTAGCCATTCAATGTATTCTGGGCACTATATAAAGGCTTTGTTGCCTCATTTGTAATTCAGTAGCTAAGTGGTAGGAGAAATTAGAGTAGAATAGGAGAGACTCTCGAAATTCTCTGAGAGGTCCTGAAATTGTTGTAAATATTTTCCAAGATTAATGCAAAAACATTGGAGTTCATTATTTGGTGTTTAAGTGTTATCTTGTAGAATCACATGGTTTCTTGTACTTTGATGAAGTGGAGAGGTGTTTCAAATTAGAATTAAAAGTAGATTAGAAGTTCTTTGTTGTAATGTATGTATGTGTTGAATATTTGATCAACTCCTAGCTCATGCTTTTAACACTCATCGCCGGTGAAGTGTTGTGTAAAGCTAGTCTGAGCCTTATAATTTGTATAAGTTCGATTATGGATGCTTGTTTGAGCTGCGCCATTCAATGGGTGCTCATATGAACCTTCATGATTTGAAAACCATTCGTGAAACCTTAGGAGATTGCACCAACTTCATGTAGTTGTAGGCACCCTTGGCGAAGTGAAGTTAGGTTTATCAAGGAGTTTGTCTGTTCAATACCTCATCATTGCTTCATTGACCTTAGATTAGTTTTCCTGAACCCTTATCCTTTTTACTTTCTTTATTATTGAAACTTTGTACATACATCATCCACACTGAAGGAGAGATAAGCTGAATGAAAGAAGAAAGATCTAATGTAAGTCCCTTTGTGTTTAACAGCAAAATCATACTTAGTCACTGAGCTATCTCTTACAAAATCATGAGAAAGGAACCTTGGAGTCATCTTGTTTGATCACCTAGTTCAGCATTCGAGAGGCTTTGCTCAAGAGGGAGTTAGATACTTTGTATTTCACTCTAATTGTTGACTTGTTGAAAAACAATCATCAACAGGTCCCAACACTGTCATTTGTTATTAGAGCTTTGTTCGAGTTGTAGGAGTGGGCAACTTCCTTGTTGTTTTAATTTTTTTTTGAATGAAAGCTATGCATAGGTGAATCCAAAGATTTGTAGGAAAAGGCAACAAGCTTTGAAGATCGAGATATCAGATGTTTGTGCCCGTGTGTTGCAGATCTGTGATATTTTGTTGATTCAGTTGTAGATCTAGTGGTTTCAAATTTGTAGGTTTTTGGATGATCCATAGTTTCAGATATGCATGTTCACATGGTTAAGCACTAAGATTGTTTGCAGTTTTTTGCCATAGGCAAACTATTCATTTTAATAGATATAGTTTTGTAGATCTGTGGTGTGTTTTTGCCACAGGAGAAATTTGTGTTTTGCTTCAGATTTGTGGTAAGGTATTTTGTTTGTCTCGCAGACGTAGCATTGAATCTGCAGAAGATTTCGGAGTTTTTGGAGGAATTGCAGGGCAGCATTGAAGGTGCAGAAGTGTGTGGGGTGCACTCTTATGCTCTGTGTTTCCTGGACATTTGTGACCACAGCTATTGTGCTTTGTACCTTTGTTATGTGAGTGCAACATTTTCATTTGAAGAGAAGCCACATTGTAAGAGTTCTAAAGGGCTGATCTCGAATTATTGAGACCATTTGGAGATCTTTGTTTTTAGGATTTGAGAAATTGCAAGAAGAGTTTGAATTGCAGACATTTTAATGAAGATCTATGATCAAAGCTTTTTTTTTTTTTTATGCTAGGCAACAAGGGTGTTTTGGCATTTGAAAACTTTGGGCATGGGCTGAGAAAGTTGTGGATCTGCAATAGCAAGTTGCAATTGCAAGGAGTGAGCAATAGGTTTGGAAGGCACTATTGTGGCGCTAGATAGGAAAGACATTGTAGAGTGGAAATTTGCAGAGGAAGAAGAGTTGGGGGTTGTTTGCTTGAAGTGTTGGGTTGAAGCAAAGGCCGTTGGGTTGCACCCAACACCTTTGTATGCTAGATTTTTGGTGGGTGAGGGAATATGGAGGTAGATATGTGGTGCCAGAATAGTGGCATTTGAAATTCCAAGGGTGGCGTGACACAGGTGCAAAGTCTATGTTTCTCTGCAAGCTGTTGCACAACTTGAGCATAGGCCATGGAGGCGTGAAGCTTACACATCTTTGAAGCTTAAGCAACTTTGAAGCTTGAAGTGTTGGCTCAAGTAGAGGCTGCGGGATGTACCCAACACCTCTGCGTGCTAGATTTTTGGTGGGTGAGAGAATATGAAAGTAGATGTGTGGTGCTATGTAATGTCCCCTTCTTAGGCCTAGACAATTTGGTGACAGTTAGCCTATTCACCGAGTTCCCGTAGGCTAAGTGGTGTGGTAGGGGGACTCTTGGATGTTTTGGAGAGTATTGGTTGTCGTTTGGTGCGGCATGTCCAATTGCAGTTCCCGATGCCATGGTGGCAATTTTCCGTAGCTGGGTTGAATATCATGATTATACACTTAAGTTCTAAGAGTTAATATTTTATTATTAACTTAAGTGTTATAATTATAAAGTGATGTGTGAAAAAGAAATAATCAAATAATATTAATTAATTTCTCAAAAAGGGACTTTGGAGAATATTTAATATTATTTTTTAAAAATCCTTACTATGGAGATTATTTAATATTATTTCTAATGTTTTTTCCTCCAAGAAAAAATATAAAAGGAGGTTTAGCCCTCATTGCACATTACAGAAGAAATTTTTTTGCAAGGTTATCCTGCCCTGTGTTCTCCATCAATCCAATCATTTGAGGATGGAAACCCTCATCTGATTTCTAGCTTCAAATTTGAGAGATAATTTCCTGGCTAGCCCGTGTGATTCTACTTAGGGATCACGATTGCATTTCACAGTTCTTTCTAGTTTCAGGAGTTTGCATTCCGAGGGTTTATTTATCAAATTTATTGAGGATTTTGCAAATAATAAATTTGAAGGGGTTCGAAAGTTTGGTGCAGGAAAAAATAGATATCAATATATATTGGTTTGGGAATTTGTTTTCAGGAGGTTTTATTGATAAATTTGTCAGTTAATATTGAAGTTTTGAAGATTAATTGTTATGGTTGAGAGTAGTGCCGCTTATTATTGCTAGCCACAACCTTTGGGAAGGAAGTCGCATTTCCTGAACTTCATGAGTATGAGCCGTAAGATTTCTAGTACCTGCCGCAGCTCATTCAAATTCCATCTAATGCAACAATTATGAGGTCGAACCATAATCTAATTCCCAGCCGTAGCCTATAAATTGCGTGGGAAGTTTGAAGGGTTAATGTATCGTAAGAAAAGAAGACGAGAATATTTAAGGAGATGCATTCCCTTATTGGAAGCGCATGTGATACAAGGTGCGTATAGGAGACTTAAGGTGACGTGAGATGCTCATGGAAGGCACATCATTGGTAGATGGGACCCACAAGTTTAAGGGTTCGTGGATGAAGGAAGAGGCTTGCGTGGAGTTTTTGGGAGTTTCATTAATCAATTTGGAGGAGTCCTAAGTGATTTAGGACTGTTAAACAACATTTGGAGGAGAGTCCTAAGCTGAATAGGATTTGTAAAAAGCAAGGTATATAAGACAAAATTCAGTCTTCCTACATTCTTTTGGGTATAAAAGGGAATACATAGCAGTTTTAGGAGTCCTAAGTGATTTAAGACTGTTAAACAGCAGCTGCTCCAGCCAAGTAATGACAAAAATCACCTTTTTGAAGGATGTGGAGACTCCTAATTCATTAAGGACTGAACTCAGAAATCTCTCCTTTTACATTGCTGCTCAGAATTTCAGGGTAAAAAGATTATTGTAGCAGCATCAACATTAACCCCAGAGCATATAAATCTGACCAGCATTATCTACATACACATATCCATTCATATTAAGGTCAGAAGTTATTGTTCTTTATCTCTGTAAGTCTGATTTTTAACACAGCAGTTTGTATTGGCAAAGTGTTTGACAATATGCTCATCATTTAACTATGAAATTGAGTGCATTGCTGAATGATTTCATACTCTAAACCATAAACAAGTTGCCCAAATATATAAACTCAGAAAATACCAATTTGAGCAGCAGTCTACCAACTGTTTGACACAATGCCCATATGTTATCATTAAATGTTGAATAGCAAATTGGAATGTTTCCTGGTTATATACTATATACAAACTGTTCTGCACTATCTATTAACATCACACAACTCAGAAAATTGGTTCAGTGGGGCTGCATACCACATGTTTGACAAAACGACAGTGAGAAAAATCAGAAAAAAAATTAAGTAGCAAAACAGGGTGGTTATTACATGCTAGAAGAGTGGCGTTTGAAATTCGAAGGGTGGCGTGACACATATAGGCGCAAAGTGGATGTTTCTTTGCAAGCTGTTGCACAACTTGGGCATAGTTCATGGAGGTGTGAAGCTTATGCATCTCTTTGATGCGTACTATGTTTAAAAAAATAGTAATCAAAAGTTTAAAAATGGTGAACTCATAAAGGTTTAAGGTCATATGCTAAGACTTAATGGTTTTTAATGTTTATGACATATGTCTTTCCATTCTTCTATGTGTTTTTAAATAAATCCCTTTAGAGTACTTTTTCATTTTGAAGTGGGCCTCACCCAAGCAAAAATTGTTAATGTATGGTTGCTTGGAGTTTAAGCCCCTTGGTTACATGGAGGTTGTGAGAACTTCTAGCTATTGGTCACATGGTGAACCCTTGAGGGCTTTATAGACTTGTCCGAAAACCTTATTGGAGGTTAGTTTTCAAGAAGTGATCTTTGTCATCTAGAGGAAATTTCAATGATTTTTTGAAATTATGTATTTTTCAAGCCCTATGTAGTGATGTAGTTGAAAATAGGTTTTGGTACCTCATAATCTAAGTTTGCAGGTCTTATTGGCAAGTGGTTTAGTGCAAACAAGTGTTTGGATGTCTTATGGTTATGAGGACATGGACTATGTGGTCATGAGAAGCTCTAGATCACAGTTCAATGGGAGTTTTTTTATGTAGGAACATAGTCAATTATTTTGGGTTTAAGATGGTGACCATGATTCCATGGGAAGCTCTTAAGTGCTTAGTTGGAGTTTTTGACATTACATGGTTGTACCTACAAATTTGTCATGGGGATATTAATCTTTTTTGCCATGGGAAGCCCCCGTTAAGCATGCACTAGGAGTTTTTGCTGGGTTTTGATCAAGTGCGATCTTAAATTTTGAAGATGTAAATCATGGTGCCATGAGGAGCTCTTGGATTCTACAATGATCATGTAGTGAGAGTTTGGCTATGATTGGTGTAATCTGTTGGTTGGATAGATCGTCTTTTAGTATTGACAACATGTATTGTTGTGTCGTGGACTTTGGATTTGTAGTGGGAGTCATAGAATACATGGTTGTTCATGGTTTTGTTTGTTGGAGATAGATGATCCTTTGAAGCGAGAATGTGATCATGCCTTGATGACCTCCTAGATCATTCGGTGTTGCACTTGGAGAGTTTTGTTAGATGGATCTTCATGTTGATGGAGATGTGCTCGATGATGGAAAGTGTTACCCTTTCCATTGAGAAGTCGGTTGCAAGTTTCTTGGTTAGCTTGGGTGGGTTTGCCCCTAGCTATTTGAGTTTGTTTTGACCTCTTATGCAATGTATACAAGTGGAAGCTTGTTGAGAAAGGTGTGTTGTACACCTTGCATAATAATATTGTAATATTGTTATTTAGTAGTGGTGCATCTTAGGATTTGCATACGACACTAGGATGGGCAATTTTAGGGACACTTGAAGTTGTATGGGTCATTAGTAATGTATTTAATGTTGGAGGCACATTGGAGAAATGCATTTAATATTGGGGGTTATAGTTTAGTGAGCCCATGGCTTAAAAAAGAAACATAGTAATCAAAAGTTTGAAAAGGGTGAACTCATAAAGGTTTAAGGTCATATGCTAAGACTTAATGGTTTTTCATGTTTGTCTTTCCATTATTCTATGTGTTGTTTGTAATTAAATCTGTTTAGAGTACTTTTTCATTTTGAAGTGGTCCCCACCGAAGCAAAAATTGCTGATGTATGGGTGCTTGGAGTTTAGGCCCCTTGGTTGCATGGAGTTTGTGAGAACTTCTAGCTATTGGTCACATGGTGAGCCCTTGAGGGCTTTATAGACTTGTCTGAAAACCTTATTAGAGGTCAGTTTTCGGGAAGTGATCTTTGTCATCTAGAGGAAATTTCAATGATTTTTTGAAATTGAGTATTTTTCAAGCCCTATGTAATGATGTAGTTGAAAATAGGTTTTGGTACCTCCCAATCTAATTTTGCAGGTGTTATTGGCAAGTGGTTTGGTGCAAACAAGTGTTTGGATGTCTTATGGTTATGAGGACCTATGTGGTTGTTGCAAATGTTGTCATTGATGTCAAGAGGGAAATCGTTTGTCCAAGATTGTTGTTGTTGATGTCAAAGGCGAATATTATTGTCATTGATGTCAAAGGTTGTAATCTTCTGAAGATTGTAATGGCCAAAGGCCACTAATTGATTACATGACAGCACTTACGCTTACCTTATATTCCTTGAAGAATGCTGGCCGGCCTTACTCATGATGTTTATATATAAACAGCAAAGACAAATGTGAAGTTAGTTTGAAAAGATGAAAGGCAGCAATAAATGATAAATCACCCGAGTTAGTTTGAAGATGAAGAACAAGCAGTGATAATAATTAAGAGAGGAGCAGCTATTAAAATGAGTTAGAAGTTCATTAAGACAAATGCAAGTATATAAGTCTTTGATAAGGCCGACTTTGTAAAAAGCTTTCATTACTGCTGGTTGATTCCTCCTTGGTTTATGCAAAATAAAATTCACATCATCATTTTAATCATGAGGCCGACCTCCATCTTGAAGCGCCTCACTAAATCAAATATATCTCAAGGCCGAGTCTCCTCCACATGGGCACTGAAGTTAAAATGAATTTGAATATGGAGCGATCATACATTAAGCGCCAAATTTGAAGTTTAAATTAAAGATGTAAACTATCTTGTTTAAGAGGGCCGACTTCCTATTAGTGCCAAAGATGAGTTTAAATTTAAACAAACAAATTTTGTTTAAGTGGCCGACCCACTACATGGCAGCGCTCCCTTATAATAAGACAAATCGTTTCATTCAAAGATTATCATGAAGAGGTACATGTTAAGAAGGGTTGTCTTCCTTTGCAATAGTTGCATTCATTGATGAAATCACTCCTATTCAAGAAGGTATAAGAGATAGTCGTGGAATGTGTGAAGAATAGTGTGAGACGGAATAAAAGGAATATATCAGACTTGCATTTGCAGATCTGCATATGAGGAAATAAAAAGATCATCAAAGGAGTTTATGGCAGATTAGTAACAAAAGTATATGCAAATTCAAAAGAGGAATTTATGCAGATATAGAAGAAGAGTTTATGGCAGATTTATACAGTAGGTTATATGCAGATTTAAAGAAGGGTACATGCAGATTTGAAGGAGATTGTAATGCCCATCATCTGTAAGGAGAGATTGGTGTCTCTCACTAAGTTGGTGCTTAGTAGTGGGGGTTGGTGCCTCCAGTAGGTTGGTGCCTACAAATTATGTCGTTGCAAGTAAACTTATCATGGAAGAGCACCTGTCTATAACTTGGACTCCCTTCCTCTCATTGCCTGGAATGTTAAACCAATTGTGGACCATGGTAGAAATATTTACAAATACATATACAACCACACTTGAGTCCTTCGATTTAATGAGGATATACACAAAGGAGTTGGATCGTCTTGTTGTAACATGCTTTGCAACGAACTTCATCACGTTGCAATTTTTGCTTTAGTCAAAGACTACCATAAAGTGCATGTTTGTTAGTCAGGAGTGGTTACAATCTTCATATGCTAGACCATTGCAAGAGTTGGCATGGTTGACTGAGTTTTCAATGAGCAAAACTTATTAGACTAAATATAGTAAGCCCTATGTTAATGGTCAATCTTGTAAGATATTCTATCTTTTTTGCCTTTTTGTTGTTGGCTATTTTTAGCCTTGTAATTCTCTTTATATAGAGTTGAGCTCTATCTTGTAAATATTCATTCATTCAATAATATTTTCATATTATTCTGGAACATGGTATCAGAGCACAGACTCGAACTTGATTAGCTTTAGCAATTTTTTTTTTTTAATCAAATAAATTTGTTGAAGCTATTGTCTGGTGGTCGCTAGGGTTTTTATGGCCCTTGTTTGAAATTGCGAATCTTTGTTTTGGGCTTGCATTCTGTTTGTTTATGTGAAGCAGCACTTCAACCCGTCGACGGCCTGTTGATGATTGTTTTTAGATAGGTCAACAATAGAGTAAAACACTAGAGTATCCCACTCTCTCTTGAATAAAGCTCTCCACAGAATGAATTATGTGATCCAGTGAAGTAACTCCAAGGTTCCTTATTTATGATTCATGATGGGTTAACTCAATGATTACATGTGATCTTGCTGATAATCACAAAGGGACTTACGTTAGACTTCTTTATCATTCACTTAGCTTATTTCTCCTTTCAGTGTGGATAATTTATATACAAAGCTTCAATAACAAAGAAAAGGCAAAAGATAAGGTTTAAAGAAACTAATCTAAGGTCAATGAAGCAATGATGATGTATGAATAGACAAACTCCTTAATCAACCTAACTCTACTTCGCCAAGGATGCCTACAACTACATGGAGTTGGTGCAATCTCCTAAGGTAAACGGATGGTTTTCAAATCATGAAGGCTCATATAAGCACCTATCGAATAGCGCAACTCAAACAAGCATCCATAATCGAACTTATGCAAATGATAAGGCTCATACTAGCTTTACACAACACTTCACCAGCGATGAATGTTAAAAGCATGAGCTAGGAGTTGATCAAATATTCAACACAAACATACATTACATCAAAGAGCTTCTAATCTACTTCTAATCTAATTGAAACATCTCTCCACTTCATCAAGATACAAGAAACCATGTCATTTCACAAGATAACACTTAACACCAACAAGCTCCAATGTATTTGCATTAATCTTGAGAAATATTTACAACAACTTCCAGCACTCTCAGAGAATTTCGAGAGTCTCTTCTATTCTACTCCTACTTGCCTACAATCTAATATCTAATGATTTACAAATGAGGCAACAAGGCCTTTATATAGAAGTCCAGATTTACAATGAAGGGCTAGGATCAATTCACGTAGCCAAGGCCCTAGATCATGCCACCTCAGTAGATAGTTACAACAACTTGCTATTTTTAGCACATAAGATAGGCAATGAAGGCACGCTTTCCAAGAAGATAAGATAGGATAGAATCTTTTAGAGCATCTTCCACATAGGCGTCCTGTTGATGATTGTTTTTAGACAAGTCAACAATAGAGTAAAATACTGAGTATCCAACTCTCTCTTGAATAAAGCCTCTCGAATGCTAAACTGTGTGATCAATCGAGACAATTCCAAGGTTCCTTTTCTTATAATTCATAGTGGATAAACCCAGTGATTACATGTGATCTTGTTGATTATCACAAAGGGACTTACTTTGGATTCTTCTTCTTTCATTCAGTTTATTTCTCCTTTAGTGTGGATGAAGTATATACAATGTCTCGATAATAAAAAAGGGAAAAAAGACAAAGGTTTAGGAAAGTTAATCTAAGGTCAATGACGAAATGATGATGCATGAATAGACAAACTCCTTAATTAACCTAACTCCACTTCGCCAAGGATGCCTACAACTACGTGAGGTTGGTGCAATCCCCTAAGGTATGCGAATGGTTTTCAAATCATGAAAGCTTATACAAGCACCCATTAAATGGCGCAGCTCAAACAAGTATCCACAATTGAACTCAAGCAAATGAGGCTCAGACTAGCTCTACACAACACTTCACCAGCGATGAATGTTAAAAGCACGAGCTAGAAGTTGATCAAATATTCAATACATACATGCATTACATCAAAGAGCTTCTAATCTACTTGAAACATCTCTCCACTTCATCAAAGTACAAGAAACCATGTTATTTCACAAGACAATACTTAACACCAAATGAGTTCCAATGTTTTTGCATTAATCTTGAGAAATATGTACAACAACTTCAAGTCCTCTCAGAGAATTTCGAGAGTCTCCTCTATTCTACTCCTACTGGCCTACAATCTAATATCTAATCTCATTACAAATGAGGCAACAAGTGTTGAGTTGTTTGTAGCTTCGATCAGATAACGTATTTATTATAATCATATTAAGTATGAATATATAAGTAGTATTAAATATTACTTATATATTCATACTTAATATATAAGGTGTCTTAAAATAAATATCAATAGCATGATCGAATAACACATTACCAAAGTATAAACATAGTCTGCATTCTAAACGGCGATTAGTAATTATTAACATTGGTGAAATCGACTTCATTAGATACGGTGACTAACATATATATATCATTGTCTTTACCCAGCAATACTATGAATCGACAGAAAAATTGGAAGTGTATGAGAAGTAGAAATTGCATCTGGAAAAACAAAAGACAGTAATAAATTAACCCTGCAATACAAATATCCAACCTTCAGAAAATATCCAAACCTGATCTGAAAACTTAACATGGTATCAGAGCCAGGCCCAGGCTAGGAGCCCCAAGCACATGAGAGGTGTGGCTTAAGGGGAGGTGTTGGTGTTGGAAATAAGCCACACCCGGACCGATGATGGACTGGTCCAAGAGGGGCCAGTAGCTCAGTGGTAGAGCACTCCAGCAGCGAATGGAAGGTCCTAGGTTTGAGTCCTAGCTGGTCCATGTCTCAACAACAAGGCCTTTATATAGAGGTCCAGAGTTACAATGAACGACTAGGATCATTTCATGTAGCCAAGGGCTTAGATCATGCCACCTCAGTAGGTAGTTACAACAAATTACTATTTTTAGTACATGAGAGAGGATATGAAGGCACGACTTCCAAGAAGATAAGATAAGATGGAATCTTTGGAGCATCTTCCACATGGACGTCCTCTGTCTTTTTGCTTGTTGAATGATGTGGCGAACTGTGATTGGCTTGATGATGATGTACATGCCACGTAGGTGCCATCTTAGCTTATTCCCAAATTGTATCATCTTGTGATGTCTTTGATGTGATTGCTTTGAACTTGTATGTATGGGATGTATCTTGTTGATCTTGCCTTGATCTTGCTTTGTAAACTAGATGAATACATGTTGCTCATTTGGTTTAACTTTTGTAATGCTTCTTCTCCTCTTGTAGGTAAGATACATGATGATCTTCTTTGGATGCATCTTCTTGAAGAGTGTAGTAGGAGATAATGATGATACTTAATTCATGATTAGAAGTAGGAGATCTCTCTTTAGACTTAAAAATTCAGAAGGAACTTGAAGTTGAATGGATGAAGTGTCCTTGAGATGATCTCGTTGAAGATGAAGTAGTGTACTTGCCATGTATACTTGAACTTGATGTAGATGATGAAATGCTCCAACTTTAAAGGGTCCTTTGGAGCGTAGATATTGATGATAACGCCTTCCTTGTATGTAGAGTAGATGACTTCTCAAGGAGGCTTGAATGTACCAGAGGGACTTGAAACTTTATAGATGTCTTTGAAACGCTTGATGATGATGAGAAGTTCCTTTGGAGCAGCTACATGCTGATCTTGAAGCGAAGATTTGATAAAGAATCTAGTTGATACTTGAAGTGATTTCTTGGAGCAGCTACATGATGCCTTATCCTTTTCTCATTCCTTGCTTATCGAAGGTTCCAATCACTTGTTCCTTAGATAATTCCTCAGCTCCATCCTTATTGCTGCAACACAAACAAAGAAGAAACAATATCAATCCTTTTTAATAAATAATTGATTTCATAATACATAAGAATCATTTCATGCATCTCTAACCTAGGCGCATTAGATGGGAAATTGGTTCTCCACATGAAAGAAATCATAAAATTCAAACTAATCATCACATTAAGAATGGCGCATTAGATAAGCAATTCAGCCTTCACTTAAATTTCTTCAAAACCACATATCAATAGTGGCGCATTGGTTAAGGATTTTGATGTTTGGTTTGAATGATGTCAAAACTTGAATTTAACCATGCTCATGAGTGGCGCATTGGATCATAAAGTAGATCTCCTCTTGAAAATTGACCTTTTGCTTATCATTTGTGTTTGGCGCATCGGTTGATGTTTTTAGACTCCGGTTGAAGTATGTCTTAAGCTTAAGTTCCTCAAAGCAGATAAGGCGCAGTAGTTGGGAATTCAGTATCCTCTTTCAATGATGGTGCATTGGATCATGATTTCAATCTCCGCTTAAAATTTCACTTAAAACTTTACTTTCACCTCAACTGAAGTGGCGCGTTGGTTGAAGGTTTTGATGCTCGGTTTAATGATCACTTGAAACTTGAAATAAGATACTTCATCCCTTCAACTTTGGGCGCATTAGATCACCATTTTGAATCTTCTTGGTTTTGGCGCGGTGGATGACAAATTTGATCTCTTCTTAAAATGCTTACAAAAACTTAATTTTAACTCCTTTTCATAAGGTGGTGCATTACTTGAAGGTTTTGGATCCTTGTCTTAAGAGTTGCACTTCCACACTCCCTTGTCTTGGTCACAAATCTTGATCTCCACTTGAAGGATGCATTTTGACCTTGGGCGCATCGGTTAAGGTTTTTGGACTTCGGTTGAACCTCCTCATAAGGGCGTGTTGGTTAAGGTTTTTGAACTCCGGATGATGAACAATTTAAAACTTGAAACTTGCCTCTTCTTAGAATGGTGCTTTGCTTCAGGAATTTGGATACTTGTTGATAATTCAAAGGACTTAGACTTGATATCATCTCAAGGTAGCCAAAAGGTGGGCGCATTGGTTAAACAATTTGGATCCTAGTTGAATTTTTCACAATGAGGACGCTGTGGTTGAGGTTTTTAGATCCTCATTCCATCACTTACAAACTTAACTTCTTCATCATCATTGGCGCTGTGGTTGAGGTCTTTAGAATCTTCTTTTATTTCACAAGACTTGACTTAATCTCCTCACATAGGTGACACTTTAATTGAGGCGCTTTGGTTTCAAAGTTTTGATTCTTCTTAACATACCTTGCTTCATCCTTGGGCGTGTTGGTTAAGGATGTCATGCTTCGGTTTAAAATGCACTTTGACAATTTCATCTTGGGCGCACTTGATGTGGCGCATTAGTCGAGCATTTTGGATCCTCATCAAATGACATCTAAATCTTCAATTTACCTTCTTCAAAATGGCGCAATGGTTACATTGCATTGGTTCATGATTTCATGCTCCGGTTGAATATGGCGCACTTCATCAAGATTTTGCGCCACCCTCATGTTTTGTTGCACTGGTTGAAGATTTTGCGTCCTCTAGAGTACTTAGCCATTTTTCAGTGTTATTCAGGGCAAGGTATATTGAAAAATATATTTAAGTATAAGTTGGAATACTTTAAATATTTTTCAATATACCTTTCAAGATGTTTGAGATAGGTCTCGAATCCGCCGGATTTAACATGCAAAATCTAGAATTTGGAGGATCCACCAGATTTCAGACTTAGGCAATTTTTTAGGATTTCAGGATATCAGGATACTAGACTTAATCATTTTTAGGATCTCAAACATACATCAGGATTGATCTCAGTGTTCATTATTTGGATGGAATTTGATCAAGACTCTTCATTTCTAGAGGAGACCTCTAGTTATAAAACAAAACCTTCTAGGAGAGAGACTTATTGTTGGATTGGCAGAGGAAACGAACCTAAGACATCATCAAAAAACTTAATGCAAAGCATCAAAGCTCAAAAAAAAGGGGGTCCCCATTTGCAATGGGGCGATGTGTGATTAGGTCACAACATGTCCCTTTGGCTTCTTGTTTGTTGTAGATGCATTGAATGTAATTGAATGACATGGCGAACTATGATAGGATGATGATGTGTATCTACCACATAGGTGCCACCTCAGCATGTTTATGGATTTCAACTGTTAATTCAATTTGCTCTGTGGGCATATTCCCAAATTGTATCATCTTGTGATGTCTTCGAATGTAATTGCTTTTGATGATGAACACTTGAGATGTATCTTGTTGATCTTGCCTTGTTCATTGTAAGTAGGATATGTATGATGCTTGTAGCTCATTTGACTAACTCTGTAATGCTTCTTCTTGTAGGTAGGTTGATGATCTTCCTTGATACTTTTTCATGAGGAGTAGTATAAATGATGATGCTTCATTCATGAATCGGAGTAGTAGATCTCTCTTGGACTTGAAGATTGCGAAAGAACTTGAAGCTTGGATGGATGAATGTCTTTGCTTGATGATATGATGAAGTATACTTGAACTTGATGTGATCTAACATGATGTCATTTATGTTTCCTCCGCAATAGCAATTTCTTGACTTCACTCCTTGGATGAAAGTGACTCCAGGCACTTGCTCTTCACATGACTTCTTATCTTAATCCAAGCTCATGCAACATAGACAAAACAATCATATTAAACAATTGATAAGATTGCGTTTCATAGCATATAAGAACTAATCTTAAGCATCCAACATCCCTTCTAGGTCTAGGCGCTCATCTAGGTGTAAGGAGGAACAAAGTGCGCCTAGCACAAGATAACTTCATACTTATCATTTTAGATGACTTCAAACAATTATAATAGCTTAAAATGATCCCTCCTCTCAAGGCACCCACTTTAAAATGCAAATTTAGGTGTTCTTGTTTGATGCGACAATCTAGGTTGCAGAAGTAGAAATAGGCGCCTTACCCTTTTGGCCTTAATTTTGTCATTTTGTGACTCCAAACAATTGAACATGACTTAGAATGGCTCATTTCATCTAGGCGCCCACTTTAAAATGTCCTTCCATGTGTTTTCTTCCTAGGCGCTCATTGAGGTGTGGAGAGACAGGGAAATGCGCCTAGCATACTTGGCCTATTTTTTGGCATTTTGATGGTTTTAACTCAGTGAATAAGTGTTTAGAGGACTTCCCACCTCACAATGACATCAAATTTTATTTACAAGGCGCCCAAACTCATTTCTCCTTCCTAGGCGCAATTTGAATGATTATTTTTGGTGCAAATGGGCGCCTTGATGAACTTAATCTCCCTTGGGGCGCAATTTAAGGTTGCTAGGAGTAGGAAAGGGTGCCTAGACTCACTATTAGTGTTCTTCAAAACTTTATGTCAAACAACTCAATTAGGCACAAATTTAGATGTCTTTCATTCACTCTATGATCAGGGCACCAAAATGGGGTTATTGAGGCATGAAGTGCGCTAGACTCAATTAGGTGTTCACTTCAAGTTTTTTATGATTCTAAGTCCTTGTGAAAGTTCAAGAGAAACCTCAATAGTCTTAACACTTACAAACTCAAGCATTTTCTTCTTAGGCGCTCATGATGATTAAAACTGTAGGAAATGGCACCTAAAGTTCAAGAGATGTGCATTCCCATTTAAGGCGCTCTTTGATGATTAAAACTGTAGGAAATGGCACCTAAAGTTCAATGTGGTGTTTACCTCCAAATTTCACGATCTTCAAACGTTGTATAAACTCCTATGAACTCGTCCAACTTCAACATTCAATGTTTATCGATGCCAACTTGATTTCTTTTCTAGGCGCACTTTGATGATGGTGGAGGTATGATATGGCGCCTTGGTATAGCTAGACATTTATTTGAACTTTTAATCATTTGGCATGTTCATAAGGAGTTCCAGACCCTCAAGCACCCTCCAAAGGTGAAGAATTCAATCATATTTTGCCTAGGTGCCAAAGTAGGGTTGCATTGATGGAAAGTGGCGCCTAACTTATAATGATGAATCATATTCAAGTTGAGGCGCATTCTAAGGTCCATAGGGATACAAAATAGCGCCTAGGACTACAAGGATGAATCAAACACTTGCTCAAACTCCATCAAAAGACCACTTCATCCTTAGGTGCTCATATTGAGGTTATCCATTTTACTCTGTTATCAAGGCGCCAAAATGGATAGTTTTTGATACAAAAATACGCCTCCTCTAATGATAATCTCAAGCCCTTTACTAGGCGCACTTTGTGATGATTAAAGCATGAAATGGCGCCTAGACTTAAATGCCTTGGCAAATTTTGAATGTTTAAGGCCTTTTGACATCAATTTCAATCAAGGCGCCTATTTTGGAGTGGTTAGAAGTGTGTTCTCCTCTAGGCACACATCTGGGTTTCTACTTTAGGCGCACTTATGGGTTTGTAGAGATGAGAAAACACGCCTAACTTCCTAGACCGAATTCGCGCCTAGAAAACAGAAGTCCCCACGGTAAGGTATATTGAAAAATATATTTAAGTATCTTATACTTTAAATATTTTTCAATATACCTTTCAGGATGTTTGAGATAGGTCTCAGATCCACCGGATTTAACATGTAGATTCTAGATTTTGAGGGATCCACCAGATTTCCGACTTAGTCAATTTTTCAGGATATCAGGATACCAGACTTAGTCATTTTCAGGATCTCAAACATCAAGATCAGGTCATCAGGGGACTATAGGACTCCAACACCACTGACTTCATCATCAAATAAATCCAAGACATCATCCAAGACTCAATGCAAAGCACAGGAGCTCAAAAAAAGGGGGTCCCCATTTGCAATGGGGCGATGTGTGATTTGGTCACAACACGTCCTTTACACGCGCCTTTTTCATAAGTTGCGATTCTATTTGAAAGTTTTCTGAGGTCGTTGTTGTTGGTTCCTATTTCGGGTCGCGTTGGAAGCAGTGTTTTTTCATTAGACGCCTTCATTTGTGGTCAAAATTTCCTCTAGAGGTCATGTTTGAAGGAGTTCGCGGATTCTCCTTTTCATTTGGTCTTGCGATTCAGTGACCTGAAGACGTGTTTTCTGGAAAGTGTTTCTTTCTTCGTGATTCTGGTTTTTTTGTCTGGCGTTTAGGGTTTCTAAGACCCTCTACTGCCTGCGTTTTGCAAGGATTTGCTCTTTCGTTTCTGTGTGGCATTAGTAGCATCTGAAGTTTTTTTCTGGTAGCTATTTCTTGATCGAAGTTCGTCTTCTACCATTTTGGAAATGACTTTCTGAAGCGTCGTTTTGTTGTGCTCTATCATTGGCATTTTGTGAAGGTCGGCACTTCTCTATCCCCGATTTCTTCTATTGTGGGTCTTGCTCAGTAGTCACCACTTAGAAAGGCGGTCGGACCCAGCTGTGCCTTTTTCTTCAATTTGATTGTTTTTTTTTAAAGGGTTCTCATTATGACTAGCCGACAGTCTTTGTTAACCTCGGATTTTGTACAGATCATATCAGAACTATGCAGAAATCTTTTCTCTTTTGTCTCAAAATCCGTGTTCAGATTTGTGAGCCAGTTTCTTTGTCTCGAAATTTGTGCCTTCTAGCTTTTACCCATCTTCCGATATCCCCTTTTTTATGCCTCGAAAAGCAGGAAGATAGCGTCTCTTGCCAAGCACACTGAGGAGGAGTGCGATCTACGCCTTTATGGCCAAGAGACCTGCAGATCCTGTCAAATTGTCTGCCTGGTACATTGACTCAAGTGCTTGTCGCCATTTCACACATCGGCGAGACTGGTTCACGGAGTACACGCCATTCAGAGATTTTGTCATCTTTGGAGGAGGCGAAGAGTATACCATTGTCGGAAAAGGCAACGTGCAAATTCAGTCTGGTGGGAGAAATTTAATATTTCTCGATGTATACTTCGTACCTGGCATGGAGTTGAACCTTCTCTCAGTCAGTCAGATCATGAGACACTCACCTCATCTGGATGTTGTCTTCAGCATGCACTCATGCAGCATAGTGGACCGTGAGACACGCACCACCGTTGCCCAGGCTCTTGAGGATCATGGCCTATATAGACTCGTGGATTTTGGTGATTCTCCAAAGCAAGCTATGGCAGCCAGAAGTATTTCCATCAGTAAACTCTAGCATCAGCGTTATGGGCACCTCAACATGCACTATCTCTCTCAGTTAGCTCGGGAGAGTTTGGTTGGTGGTCTTCCAGAAATTCAGACTCAACTTCCTTGCATTTGCGACGCATGTCAGGCTGGCAAGCAACATAGGACTCCATTTCCCGATGGTGACAAATGGAGAGCATCCAAGGTTTTGCAGTTGGTTCACACTGATGTATGTGGATCGATGAACACTCCTTCAGTTATTGGGTGCAAATATTTTTTGCTTTTGTTGATGATTTCGGCAGAAAGATGTGGGTGTATTTCTTAAAAAAGAAATCCGATGTACTTAGTACATTTCAGCAGTTCAAGGCCTTGGTGTAAAAAGAGTTAGGCTATCCAATCGTCTCTCTTCGGTCTGATAATGGGGGGGAATTTTGTTCCTCTAACTTCACTCATTTCTGTGCTGAACATGGCATCAAACGTCAACTTACAACACCTTACACACCTCAGCAAAATGGTGTTGTTGAGCATCACAATCGCACTATTACAGAGATGGCCCATTCTATGTTGGAACATTGAAATGTTCCTAAGAAGTTCTGGGTTGAAGCAGTCTACACTGTTGTCTATCTTTTGGACCCATCTCCCACCTATGCCGTCAGAAAGATGACTCTTGAAGAACCCTGGTTTGGACGTAAGCTTGTCAACCATTTGAAAATTTTTGGCTCCACTGCTCATGTTTTGATTCCAGATGTCAAGCGCACTAAGCTGGACTCCAAAAGCCACAAAAGCCAGAAACTCATGTTCACTGGTTATAGTGAAAATCATAAAGCTTACAGACTGATAGATGTAGACACTGATCGTCTCTTATTTAGTTGGGATGTAGTAGTTGATGAGACTACTGGGCCCTTTTTGATATCTACTTCATCTATTCATATTGAGGATCAGTCCTTGGAGGCTTCAGATTCGGGTGTTCGCATTCCTCTAGCTCCACCTGATGGGAGGGTTCCTGCAGTCATGCCCGCATCTCAGCCTGTTGTTCAACCACTCGCCCCTTAGGATAGTTTGGATCCTTCTGATCTTGTTCCTGCCCCTCCTAGTGATGCTGATGCACCTGTTTCAGATGTTGGTTCATCTACTCTCCGGCCTAAATGATGGGCCAAAACAATTGGTGATCTTCATGATAATGAACTCGAGGGTAGATCTGCTAGGAAGAAGAACAAGCACCAAAACACTGTCAATTTTGCCCTCATGGCCAATCCTCACAGCATCTCAGAGCCTCAAACATATTCTGAGGCTAAAGGCATACTTGAATGGGAAAAGGCTATGAATACTAAGCACCAGAGTCTTCTGAAGAACAATACTTGGGTTTTGTCTGATCTTCCTCTTGGGAAGAAGCCCATTGGATGCAAATGGGTATACAAAGTCAAGTACAAGGCTGATGGGACTCTTGACAAATATAAAGCTCGGTTGGTCGCCAAAGGTTACTCACAAAAAGAAGGTGTTGACTATGAGGAGACTTTTGCTCCTACAGCCAAAATGAGTACCATTAGGCTTGTTCTTGCTCTGGCAGCCCAGTTTGGGTGGAAAGTCCATCAAATGGACGTCAAGAGTGCCTTCCTTAATGGAGAGTTGCAGGAAGAAGTTTATATGATGCAACCTCCTGGCTTCAAGGTTGCTGGGAAAGAACACCATATGTGCAAATTGGTGAAAGCCCTCTATGGCCTAAAACAGGCTCGACGGGCATGGTACCTCAAGATTGATCAGTATCACATCGATCATGGTTTTCAGCGAAGTCCTTCTGATTCCAATCTGTATATCAACCAATATGCTGATGATAGCCTTCTCATTGTTGTTTATGTTGATGATCTGATAATTATTGGCAGCTTTGAGCCGTTGATTCACAAGATCAAACAGGATCTCAGTCACACATTTGACATGACCGACTTGGGGCTCCTCCATTATTGCCTCGGTATTGAGGTATGGTAGCAATATGATAGCATCTTTATCTCTCAATCGAAGTATGCTCGAAGTTTGTTGGACAAATTCAGGATGACAGACTGCAAACCTGCTTCTACACCGATGGAGAAAGGGCTGAAACTTTCAGCTAATTCAAACTCTCCTATAGAAAATGAATCCGCATTCAGGTAATTAGTGGGCAGCCTCATCTACCTTACTGCCACTCGACTTGATCTTAGTTTTGCAGTAAGCTATATCTCTCGCTTTATGTCAGCCCCTAAAGCTGAACATTGGGTTGCAACAAAGCATGTGCTGCGATATGTGCACGACACTTCCGACTTTGGCATCCAGTATGGCAGGTGCAAAGATCCATAGTTGATCGGTTTTACAGATTCAGATTGGGCAGGTTCAGTTGATGACAGAAAGTCTACCTCTGGGTATGTTCTCAATTTAGGCACAGGCGCAGTCACATGGACCAGCAAGAAGTAGTAGGCAGTGTTTCTCTCTTCGACAGAAGCTGAATATAGGGGCGCTGTTAAAGCTGCTTGTGAGGCAGTATGGCTTCGAAGGATGCTTTCAGACATGCAAACATCTCCTACTAGGCCTTCACCCTTGTATTGTGATAATCAAGGGGTGCTGAAACTTGCCAAAAATCTTGTCTTTCATGGACGGACAAAACAGGTTGATCTTCATTGTCACTACATTCGTCAACTTGTTGAAGACGGATCTATTGTTTTACAGTATGTTCCTACAGAGGATCAAACGGCTGATATCCTCACCAAGTCTCTAGGCTCGGATAAGTTTGTCAAATTTAGGGGGCATCTTGGTGTAGTTGACCGCTTGACCATTAAGGGAGGGTATTAGACTAAATATAGTAAGTCCTATGTTAATGGTCAATCTTGTAAGATATCTTCTATCTTTTTTGCCTTTTTGCTATTGGCTATTTTTAGCCTTGTAATTCTCTTTATATAGAGCTGAGCTCTATCTTGTAAATATTCATTCATTCAATAATATTTTCATATTATTCTGGAACAAAACTTTGGTTTTCTATGAAAGAGATTGTAGATGTAAGGTCTTATTTTATTTCTTTTTTTCTCATTTTTTTTTTGCTTCGTAAGAGGTGAGTTTTATATTAATGCAGGAAAATTTAACTTGGCCTGCACCAGGTGAGATCACAAAAGAGGGATCTCATCCCCATGGTCACAAGATTACATCTGAAATCTCTAGCCATGGACATATAGACCCTACAACAATCTGCCTACTTAATGATGACGTTGAAAAAAGAAACCGACTCTGCCAAAGAAACAAGATAACAAAAAACACACTGCAATTATAGTGGTGCACTACTGTCCTCAGTTTTGACTTAGGCACACAGTTTATTCCTGATCTCCATTAACTTAAGGATAGCTTTCTCCTTTTTTTGGGCTTTGAGTCGATCAAGGTCCCCCCCATCCTGTTGTTCCTCGGAACCAGATTTGGAGTGAGACAAAAGCTGAATTCCATAGCCTCCATCCCTCTTTTGATTGCTATTTCGCTTCTTTCTTCTTATTGTTTGCCATTCATTTGCATCGTCCCCATCAATAGAAGCCTCCGTGGTTTGAAAACCCTCATCCCCAACAATAAAATTTGTGCATTGTTTGATCGATGAAGCAGAAACATCCCTGGGGGAGGGGTTTTGAGTGGTAGCATCGCCGCCAACAACATAATCAGGCCAGCAAGAATCAGTCACAGGAGACAAATTCTGATCGTGTTTTGCTTCTGGAGAGTGCTTGCCAATCTTCCCCATACTCTTGTTGCAGAAATCTTCCTTTGGAGAATCACAATTCTTGGATGGGATTGAAACTAAATAGTGCTTGGGTGAGGCATCTTTCCACCATGATGCTTCCCATTTTGCTTGAGATTTCACAGTTGGGCATGCTATTGCAATTTGACCGATTTTATAACATCTTCTACACCTGAATAATAAACCTTTGTAGTCCAGTGATTGCAACCAGCTGTTACCGTTTGCATTCAGGATGATTTCAGCAGGGAGAGCTTTGGAGGTGTCCAACTCAACCAGAATCCTGGCATAGGTTGTGTGAATAAGATCACTTGAGTTCACATCTATGCATATGAAATTACCAAGAGTGTTACCAATAGCTGCAAAATTGGATTCGAACCAGTAGTGAAGGGGGAGGTTTGGAAGGCGAACCCAGATCGACATGATATCAAATGATTCTGTGGCCGGATCAAAGTTTGGATGCCATGATTTTAGGAGCAGCGTACTTTCGCCCCATATCCATGTTTGATTAAGGATTACATTTGTCTTGCTTGTTGTCAAAGACCACTGTAAAATACCCTTTCGCACTAGGATAAATTTCTAGATTCTTTTCCATTAGAGGACCCCAAGATTTTGAAATCCATTCATGCAATGCAGGAAGGCTGGGCCAAATTTGACTAAACCTACCAATTAACCCATTCTTAGAAAAAATTTCCTCATTCTCATGCAGTTCTTTCAACAAAATGGAATCAAAATTCAACTCCAGTGGTTTGTCCAAACAATGAACTGACTTCCTATTGATTATACCTGAAGGTCTTGCCTTTGATGTGATCCCATGCGACACAACCAGATTTAGGGTTTCCCGGAGGGGTGCCGTACTTGGAATCATTCTCAGAACGCTCAGCATTGCCCAGCCCGCACTTTGCCACATCCGCAAAGGTGGTTTTTGTGGCGAGTTTATCACCATGGGACGGTTACAAGGAGGATCTAGTGGTGAGCTGCCTGTGCATAAACCAAACCCGCAGACCTGAGTGCCATTGTTTGCCCTGTTCTGTCGAGCATCATCATGTGTTGGTTCGTCCCCAAGTCTGCCAGCGACCAATGAATCTGTAGCAGAAATTTTTCCTTAGCCCAAAAAGCCAGCTTCGGATCCCAGAATCCTAGCTTCGCCATCTGCAACAGCCCCTGAATTCGGCAATTTTGAAATTTTCGGTAGCGACACTATTTTAAATTCCATGGACATATAATTTTTTTTTCTTTTTTGCTCATTTTACTAGTTTATTACTTATGGTATTTTCTTTATTCTGCAGCTTTCTACAATTACTGCTACAAAAAATTGTAGGGGGTGCTGCTGTGGATGTAGAAAGCTGTAGGAGGTTCTGCGGCAACTTCAGGAGGCTGTAGATGTATCACAGCATGTTGTAGGATGTTAGAAGTTGCAGTATATCATGAGAACATTCTTGCTACCATTTTCATGTATTTTCCTGAATTAAATGATACATAATGAGAGAGTTTCAGTCATAGAAACATATATCTGTAAAATATTGCAATATATCCTAATATATCTTTTCTTGGTAGGTTTCCTGACATTTTCCTAAAAATATCGCAAGTTTTTCAGAATATTTTTGACCAAAATTTTCACTGATATATTGGAATATGATTGCTCTTATATTGCCAGTAATACCACAATAAATTCATTTTATTTTTGTTTATAAGCCTCAGACCTGCGATTTTTTGGTCATTCTTCTTTGGAACTTTTATAAATGGGCTATACACCTTGAATAGTGTAAATAGCTGTTTAGATTTCCAGCTGCCATTGTTGAATAGTAGTTATGTCTGTTGCCAAAGGACAATGACAATTATTGTTGTTGTTATTTCAAAAATGAACATAATTAGCTACAGTTGTGAAGACACTTGGTATAATTGAGTCTGAAAACTTTTTGAATGGTGATTATGACTATTGCCTTTGATAACAACGGACATTGCTGTCATTATTTTTGATTTGTGATCATAGTCATTACTAGACAAAACTGTCAAATGATTATGCGATCCTTTAACTTGTCATTATTATTGCACCACAGATGTTTGTGCTGTCATTTCTACATAACAAGGGATATTGTTGCCATTACTTCATTTGTAAACATATTTGTATTATTGAGGTCAATGTTTGGGTATTTTCATTGTTACATATCAGCTCTTAGCAATGCTGTATCAGTTGAGATTGTTGTCATCATTATTGTCTTTTGACATAACTGTCCTTCTGTGATTAGTAATCTTCTTTTGATCACTGATCAGTTGCATTCTATCATTATTGTCATCTGTATCATTCTTGATCAGTACAGTGTTTAGTAGCATTGTTATTATGTGATCAATTAATATGGGCTTCATTACTACTGTCATAACATTATAGGAAATATTGCTGATAATAATGATTAATATAAAACATTGTTGTTAAGACAAGTCATTGCTGTCCTGAAATGCTAGGCATGATTGTTGTAAACTTAAGATGTATTTGAAGAGGTTAGGGAGACAGTTGCTGTCAATTTTAACATTGTAGTTACCATCTTGTGTATAGATTAGTCTCTTGGACTTGATAGTTAAGGAGAGTGGTAGGCTTAACAAGTCTTATTTACCTTAGTAGTGTTTTATTGTATAAAGGGTTCATTATCATTCTGGCAGAGTTTTTTTATTAACATTACTAAAGAGATTTCAGAATTAATGAGAAAATTTGATATTTCAAAATTCTTTGTGTACACTCATTTACTATCATTTTTAGATATAATATAGGGGTTCTAATAAGGGGGGCCATTCCTGCTAAAATCCGAAAGCATTCTACATAGCAAAAGCTGCACATACACTCCTGTAACATTGGTGAAGCAGGAAAACATGAGGAACAGCAAAAAAGACCTCTGTATAATGAGGTAGCACTAACAAAGACAATACATCATGACTCAAAATAGCAGCATGAAAAACCCAATATATGGGTGTAGCTATGCATACAAAATAGAACATTTAAAATACACTTTACAAAGAAGAAACCCATACCCCAAACACAAAGACATAGAATAAATACACCAAATCCGGAAATGTCCGATACCCCCAAATGATCAAGACCAGCACCCACAGGAGGTGACTTTCATTGTTCAAAAGCTCAGTTATGAAAGCCTTTGCCTGACAGATTAATAGGTTCCATTGGTAGCACTTCAAGGCCTATAGTGGGATCCAACTCATGAATGTTAACACCTTTTAGCAGCTCTGCCCATCACAGCATGGAAAATCCTCTCATCCTCCAATTTTGTTAGCGTATATCCTCTAGCAACCTCTAAACCCCCCTATTGATACGAAACCACCAAATGTTTTAACACTAGATTTACAGTATGCATCCGAAGATCTCATATGCTCCATTAGAGCTAAAACTGGAGCACTGAGGAGCCTTGTGTCTACCTCCTGAAGCACTTGTTTCCCTTTCGCTTTCCATGGCTACATGTGCTGAGACTTTACCATTGCTTTTGTGTCACCATTCTCCTCCCTTTCAAAGTTGATGAGCAGCTTCTCCAGACTAGCCCTAATCTCATTAGTTACTACTAAGACCTTGAGCCTTTGTTTGAAATTCTCCATTATTGACCCACGTGACCGCACGCTGCCATTATCATATAAACCATTAGGGCTGAGAACAACTGTTATCACCTTGAGGACACTTGGAGACGAGCAAGTGAAGATAATCTTTAATCTGTGATTTGATATTCTGCCATAGCAAAGCCTCTACCCACCATCCACCAACAAGCTATAATGAAACCTAAACTATTACATAACTCTAGAGGAAAATAACAGAAAATCCAAATGACCACACCAACAAAGGCCATCGCCTTTCATTTAACATTCATACGACCAACCATTGGTACCAATCACAAACCAGAGCATGAGGATGATTCAATTAACAATATTCCTTCATAAGAGTAGGCCATCCTTTCAGCATGTTGTTGATTTATCCTACCTCACCACCTTAATTCCACATAATGTTCCTTTACTATCTATGCTGCAGCATGATTTCAAGGGGGGCAATCTTGGAGAAGAATGTTACCTAGATTGTCCCAATCATTAACATCATTACTTTCAATGGAGGAGAAATCATGTTGAGACACCCCTTGATTTGCAGGATAGTTTGCTTCCATGTTTTGTTCTTGATAGCAATGTGAGATAGAGACACATGTTCAAATTTCTATAGCCACCATAATACTTATTCTAAAATCACTCTAAGCCTCCAGTTAGGACACGATTTCTTTTTTACCGTTTGCACTACAATTTTTGAGTCTTCTTCAATCTCTAATTTCCTTTAACTTGCCACATAAGCTTCTTGAAAACTTACTAAGAGAGCTTCCCATTCTGCTGCATTGATAGTTTCCATACCAAGATGTTTAGAACGTACCAACATCATTACTCTATCTGAGTTGCAAATAACATATGCAGGCCCAGTCCCTGCAATTCCTGGGTTTGTTTTTTGTGCATACCATCAAAGTTCAAATTTTCTCCTTCAAATGGCAGTTTCCGCTTAGCATTTCTTCTCTGTTTATCTACTATTAACCCATTAATGGGTAACATTCTCTATACAACTAGGATGGTTCTAAATGTAAAAAAAATCAGTTTTTCTTTTTCTTTTTTCAAATTTTCTGCATTTTTGGGTTCCTGATATTTTTCCCTTTTTTTTTCTATAATATCTCAAGAAAGTAAAAATATTTTTTTATCTTTCGGTATGCTGAGAAATTCTTGAGAAAGATATTTGCTTCTATGATATTAGTGCTCTTATTATTCCCATACCATGGGAAATAGGTCATAGTTGGTGCAGAATAGTTTTTAAGCTTGATAGGTGTTTCCTATTGAATGTACCATGATTTATTAAGGACTAGCGAACAATCTTTCCTTGTGACATGGTGATTTGGTTATTGGCCAACCTTGTATGGGCCGAGGGCACATTTTATCTTTAGCCTTAGAAATAACTGGAATAGTCTGCCAACCAAGCCAAACAAGATGCATGTTTAGATCATGTTGTAGCATGCAAATGAAATATATGTTGAGAAAATAAAAAATGTTCTTTCTTTTATGAGTTTTTCTTGGGTGGTGCTTTTGGGGCATTACAATAACTTTATGCTTCCTTCTCAATTCAACTACTTATTAATGTTGTTTGTTTAACAGTTTATAGAGCCTTTAATTATCCTTCTTTGTGTTGTTGATGGAGGGAAGCCCACAATGGGCTATGTGTATGGGGGCATGGATAGGGCCAAGGAGGCCATCAGAGCCACCTATGGTGGGGTTGAAGACAAATATTGTCCCATATGGAAAATCATTGATTGACGAAGACACCATCAACTTCACAAGTTGTTTCATTTAGCTGCTTATTTCTTGATTCCATTGTTATATTTTTGCTCGGATTTCGAGTTAGATGAGAAAGTTTTTAGTGGATTCTGCTGTGTCATAAAGTGGATGGAAGCAGATTCTAAGCTTAGAGCGAGAGTCGTTTCCAAGATTGAGATCTTTAAACTTGTGCAAGGGAACTTCTTTGTGTGAGATATATGTAAGGCAACTTAGATGACATTGCAACAGGGTAAAAGTTGATTAAGGTCGTGCTTTTAAACTTCTACATTTCTTATGTTATTGCTGGGCAATGAGATTGAGTTCCTTCCATTTCAGATGCATGGTGGGAGTGGTTTGGTGCTAAGGTGCCGACTCTTCAGAGGGCTTCCTTAGGTGTCTTGAGCCAACCATACAACACTTTTGTAGGTGAGCGCAATTGGAGTATGTTTGAGCACATACACTCTAAGATGTGCAATAGATTGTCAGTGCAAAGTTTGAATGACCTTGTCTACGTAAATTACAACTTTCACTTTTGTCACAAGCAAATCCTAGGCCCTGATTTATCCCCCATTACATTATATAAGGTTGATTTACAATCAGATTGGATCATTGAGGTTGAGGATCTTATCTTTATTGAGGATGACAATGCATAGGTTGATCAAGTCAATTTTGAGGTGGAGGCAATAGTGATGGTAGAGGAGAGGGCACGAGTAGATCCCTTGGATGTTGTTGACACAACAATATCATGGTTGCATCAACATCAAGGACCTATTTTAGATGTGAGCACATGACCCGCTATAGAGCTACTAATGTTGGGTTGAGTGATGTAGGCTACTCTCAGACATAGTTGAATTGTACTTTTGTTTTTTTGTTTTTGATGGCATTGTATCACAATCCATGTGATTTGTATACCTAAAATACACACACACACATACACTCAAATCTGCATTTGTACTCATTTGCTTGATTTATACTCGTGTATGTGATCAAAGTGGCTCATAATTGATTAATTTCTTATGTCTTTATGTTTGATTTATTGAAGGGAACATAGAAAAAGTTTTAATTCCTCAAAAAATATCTATATTTCATGGTTTTTTCAATTTGCCTAGTCTATCCCATGTTTGAGTGCTAAGTTCGAGACCGAGTAGAAAAAACTACTTACCAAGTATGGTTCCAGGTTCCCAAGATAAAACATTTGGTTTGTTGGTTGGTGAAGTCAATGTACAGACTTAATTAAGTAGGCTTCTCAAGTCTGATATATCAAAATTGATCAATATCTTAGAGATTTTGGATTTAGAAAAAACTATTTTGAACAAACTTTCTATGTAACTGTTGTGACGTTTTCACACATTGTCCCATTGCAAATGGGGACCCACTCTTTTTTCTGCTTTCTGTCTTAGTTTTGCTTTAGTGTTTTGGTTTTCTTTGAGTTTGTAGGTTTGGTAGTATTGACTTGTCCAAGTTTCGCCAAGTTCTTGCTCAAATCCAGGAAGTGATTGAAGAAATTGCCTAAGGGATCGATATTCAACTGAGGAATCACTATGCCTTCATCCTGATGCATGTCCCTGAAATCTTGAAATTGACTAAGTCTGATGTCTTAAAATCCTGAAACTGACTAAGTCTGAAATCTGGTGGATCCTCAAAAATCTAGAATCTACATGTTAAATCTCATGGATCCGAGACCTATCTCAAACATCCTGAAAGTATATTTCAAAATATTTAAATACTGAAATATATTTCAAAATATTTAAATACTGAAATATATTTTGAAATATACATGATTCCAGGTACTGAAAAATGAGCTAAGTATTGAAAAGTCGGAAATTCCAAAGGTATAAGGAAAATGCGAAATTCCTCACCACCTCCAAGCTTGCGAAGTGGATTTTTCCTTGACCCCTTTAAAATTGCGAAATTCCAGAGGAGGCCAAAAGGTGCAATTTGAGATCAATCTTGGAGAAAAGAAGCAATAAAATGATGTTGAAACTGAAACAAAGAAAGGAGAATCAAAATGAAAAAATGGCTAAGCATAGAAAGTCACAAATTCCACTTCCAAATGGAAATTGTGCCCAAAATCGGGATTTCCACTCACATGTGGAAATTGCGCTTTTTCTTGGAGGCTAAAAATGATTGAAAATTTCACTATTTCTCCTCCGAGAATTGGTTGGTGATCGAAAGTTTTAGCATTTTTTGGGTTAGCATGATAATTGAGATTGCATTGAAAACTTGGAAAAGTCAATCATTTTTTGCCAAAATTGCATTTTCATGCTACCATGGAATTTGCGCCTAGGATAAATGGGCATTCAATCCTTGAGGTTTCCATTATAGCTTGCCAAATTCACAATTTCAACCTAGAAAACATTGAGATCATCAAGGAGTCACAAGTTGGCACAAGACATGGAAATATCGCAATTATGGGCTAGTCATGAAAAGTCGCAAATTCCAAGTGCATGAGGAAAATGCGCCAAAAAAAATTATCCAAGCCATAGCAAAAAATGCGAAAATCTTGGGAGAGCTAAACTTGCAATTTGAAATTTTGTCCTTCACCTATCGAAATGTGTGACAATGATTTATCCATGATCCCTCTAAAAGTGTGAAGTGGAGAAAGTAGATGAAATTGACGCCAAGGAAAACAATCCATAACCTTAACAAATTTGTGCTCAAGGAGGAACTTGCTACTTGCAAAATCCACAAGTTAGGAGAATGGGCGACAAGGAAATATCATGACTTCTCCAAAAGTCCAAGGATGAGTAAAAGTTGTGAAATCCTCAAGAACCTTGAAATTGCGAAATCCAAAGGGAGATGGACATTTCGACTTGGAGTTATCCTTGACATCCTCAAAGTGCGAAATCCCACAATTTAGTCAAATTTCCAACTAAGAAATCCATGCCAAAGGAGTTTGGACGTTTGCAAGGCAAAAGATCAAGTCATGCAAAATTCGCAAAATCCAAGCTCATATGGAAAATGCGCCAAAAGGTCGCAAATTCCATGCTCATAAGGAAAATGTGCCACCTCCTAATTCGCCTTATCTTCAACAAAATCCACCAATCATGAAATCAAGCCAGCCTCAGGGAGAAGAAATTGAGTTTAAACAAAAGAAAATACATAACTTGGCCGACCTGCCTATAAGGAAGTGAGGTGAAGGTGCTATAAATAGAGGTGTTGAGTGATCATTTTCATATCAAATCAAAACTGGAAAAAGCAGATTTTAAGAGCAGAGACAACACTTAAGGAGCAGAATTTCTTCATTAGCAAGGGTGAATTTAGTGGAAGGAAGAAGAATCAAAGTTTTATTTCATCATGCTTTTCCTTGCCTCATGATCTATTAGCTAATATTTTGTGAAATTCAATGAATAGCTTTCAATTTCTCACATAAGGTAAAAGAACTTAACATTATCAAATACTATGACTTGTCAATTTTCATCTTGCAGGTGTGAGAATCCGGAGGATGTGTTTTCCAAGAAGAGGTATTTCCAAGCATGGAAGTTTCATATGAAAAACATTCCGGAAGTGAAGAGGATCAAGACATCATCAAGCTAATTCACCTTGCATCCAAAGAAGGTGTTGTCACCGGAACGAAGAAAGTTCTACTGCACTTCATCTAGTTCACTATCATCCTGCTTCCAGAGAAGAACTTAATCGTCGGAGTGAGAAGAGTTTCAATCCATCTTGCAAGTTTCACTATCTGAAAATCTAGAAGACTACTTCCACTTTCAAGAGCCTTCCATTTCATGCACCAGAAGAAGATCAAGAGCAAACATCATGAGGTCTACTCCAAGAATTCACGCCCAAGTCATCTCCTCTACTTCAACGTCCAGAGCAAGAATCCTATACTAGCATCACAAGACAAGTTAGTCGAATGAGCAAGATTATCAAGAAAATCCACAAATTACATCCAGAAATGTAAGGAATGCAAAGACAAAAAGGAGTGAAGAACAAGGACAAGATTCCCAAGTTTCACGTTAAAAGTTCCAGAAGTGAAAATTCAAATTCAAGACTCGTCCAAGAAAGAAGATACAATTTGGGAATAGCATCAAGAAATTGGAAAAATATTGAAAATCAAGCAAATTTGCTCATGAAATGCTCAAGTGGCGTCTATACATCATCGATCAATCAAAGCTCGCCATGTCACTTGTCCATGTCCAATGTACATGCAACAAAGTCCAAGAGAAAGAATGACACCCTATCTAGAAGATTCCAAGAGATTCCAACATGTCATGCTTATCATCTTGGGAAACGTGTCGTCATTGCCTTTGGGTTTTTATGTATACAAGTTGTGTCAACTCTTTCTTTTTACTAAAAATAGTTGGTTCTTGTAACTAATTGCTGATGTGGCAAAATCTTGGCCATCGGTTGCTCAATCGATCTTGGTCCTTCATTGTATTTTAAGGACTATAAAAAGGCTCATTTGCCTCATTTGTGATAAGATACATTAGATAAGAGTTGCTGTAGGCAAATAGAGTAGGAGTAGAGTAGAGGAAGCTCTTCGAAAGTTGTTGGAGAGAACTTGAAGTTGTTGTAATCACTTCCAAGATTAATACATTTCTCATTGAAGCTTGGTGGCAATTGTGTTGTTTTGGAACGTTGCATGGTTTCTTATTTCTTGAAGATGATTGAGATGTGTTTCCAAGTAGAGTAGATTAGAAAGTTCATTGATATAGTGAATATGTGTGAAGATATTTGATGAATTCCTAGTTTCATACTTTTGATGGTTTGTCGCTGGCAAGTCATTGTGCAAAGTTAGCTTGAACCTCAACTCATTGCAATAGTTCGGTTGTCGATGCTTGTCTGAGTTGCGCCAGCTGTGGGTACTCAAATGTGTGTCTGCAATATGAAAATCCTTAGTCATCCTTGGGAGAGTGCACTTGTTCTACATAGTTGTTGAATTCATCATGGCGAAGTGGAGCTTGTTATAAGGAATTTGTCTATCTTGGCATCATTCATTGTTTCAGTGTACTTAGAAGTAGAGTAGATTCTCTCCGAACCCTTGACCTTTTTGCATTTTCTTTGTAATTGTGGAATTAGGAGGCTTCTTTCCATGAAAAAGGAGTAATAAGTCGAGTAAGTGAAGAAGTAAATCCAGCGTAAGTCCCTTTGTGTTCCAGCGTAAGTCCCTTTGTGTGAACAACATATCACATCAAACTACTGAGTCTATCCATTGCAAGTCAAGCCCTGACATCTAGAACCTTAGTGTTGTCTCACTAGATCACATAGTTTAGCCTTTGAGAGACTTTGTTCAAGAGGATAGAATACCTTGGTATTTTATTCTGAGTTTGCATGTGCATAAAAAAACACATCAACAGAATTGGCACTAGAAGGAGGGCATGATCAGTAAATACTTCGAGAATCACATTGCTTCATCTATTCCACGTGAAGAAATACTTCAAGCATAGAATCAGGTAAGATTCAGCACAAAAATTCAAGATAAAGTGGGACAGAACATCATCACTTCTTTATTCCAAGCAAGAAAGAGGATATTCCGAATTGTGGGTAGGAACTGGAAAGCGAGCTTTCAAGGAAGAATCCGAGATTTCAAGATCTCTCTTATGTCGAAAATACAAAAAAAGTGAAAAAATAAAAAAAATACAAAAAAAGAAAAGAAAAGATGGATTTCTCAATCAATGACATGAAGCAGCTTAGTGGGTATGATCTTCAAAGTGATACTTCAATTATTCTTCAACTTTGGTGGTCTTTGAATGCACAACTTCAGCCCAAGAGTTTGGATGACTTTGCATCAAAGAAAGGATGTAGAATTCACGACACCAATCAACACGAGGAGATCAATTGCATAACATTTTTGTCAAGAATGGAATTAGCATTACAAGAAAAAATTTCTTTTTCACAGGTACATGAGCCGATTGTTCCTGCAAAAGGGGTGCCCAATGCTTTATTCGATGAAAGAGAATTCTTCATAAGTTTCAAGGAAATGATCAAGAAGAGATTGAGCGTTGAGAAGGATTTGCCTGCAGAAGAAATGTTGATTCCAGATGATTGGTGTAGGATTCATAACATGGCTCATTCAGAACTCACATGTTCATCTTGTCAAGAAGCTATTCATCAAGCAAAGGAGAAATTAAGGTTGGAAGAAGAATCCAAGGTATGATTAAGATTGAACAACTTGTGGAGCAAATGTCTTTAAGAAATCAATTCACCATCCAAAGGAGAAGAAGTTTCCATGATTTCCAATAGCGAGGATAGCACAAGGGAGCTTGATAATCAAGTGGAGAGCCGATTCACATATCTTCTTCCAAGAAAGAAAAAGCCTGCGGAAGAAGTTGAAAAAGTAACAAAGGTAAGTGATGAACAAGATGTTGATTCTTCCATCAAAGAAGAAAGTGACTCGAGTTCATTGCAAGAAGAGAAATTCTTTGAGGAATATACATCCATGCTACATAGGGAAATCCTTGAAAATGAGTTGCAAGAAGTACAAAAAGAGTTGTTGAAAGATAATCAATTAGATGCATTACAAGAAGCACTTCAAGCCATCATCGAAGAATCATCGAATGAAGAGCAATTCGGAGGGGCGCTAGACGCTTTCATACAAGAAATACAAGAGGAATTAATGCCAAAATTATCAGAAGATGAACAAGTTGCTGCCATGGAAACCGAAATCAAATCGATGTTGAGCCCGTTGTTGGAGATTCAAAAGTAACTTGTAGATGAAATGCTGCATGTTTCAAACACAAGTGGAATGATCCATCACCAATGGCGACCTCCCGACGCGTGCATGAAGGATGAGCATTTCGAAAACGAAGAACACCAGGTTGTCTCTTTCCCTGCTGTTAATTGGAAAGATTTTGAATTTGATGATTGCACTTGCACCAGAGCATGCTTCACAAGACCTTGAAACTTAGCTCTAAATGGAAGTAGTGTTTTTATGTATTCTGTAAGTTTTCTAGAACTTGGTATATCACGTAACTAAATGTCTAGGGGTTGTTTTTATTAATCATTCTGAAAGCTTTTTGGAGTTTTGTGCATGGTGTTGTATATTAAAATGCTTGCAATTGTAAAGCTTTATGTAATGTCCCCAATTTTGGAAGACTCTTAAATTTGCCCTAATATATCAATTTCAATTAATTTATTCTTACCGAAGCAAAATGGTTTGATAGGGTGCTCAGGAAACCCTCTACCCTAGGCCCAAGAGTGGGTGCTTCACCCCTCTTGGCCCCATGTGGCCTCTTGCCATCCATATGGGGTGGCGTGCCTAGTGAGGCGTCCTATCACCGTACCCCTTATCAAAACCATTTTGTTTCCTCTTATGATTCAATTAATTTGCATGATGGGAGGTTGGGGTGCAACTATAGTAGGGTGTCCCGAAAATCATTCCATCTAAGCCCAAGAGCGGTTTCTCATGCCCTCTTGGCCCACATGTGGTAGGCCTTAGCCATCCACCATGGGGTGGCATACTTAGAAGATGATCCCAACGCTGTTTCCCCTCTTCATAGGCCCTTAATTCCCTCATCATGACATTCATACAAGAATCCACATTAATGCATAATGAACTCATCAACTCATAGTTGCAAACAATTCTATCAGCCATACAAATGAATTATGAAGATGATATCACAATATGCATGATCATACCTAAACACACATAGATCCTACCACACATATATTGACTTACAAATCTACATCCACAAGATAGCTTATGCAAAGAGAGATTCTATGGTTTGCTCATTGGCTCTTTATCTTCCTCCTTCAAATCTGCATACTTTTCTTCCAATTCTGCCTGAATGCATTCCTTAACACATCTCATGATTTGATCAGATCATATTAGAAATATATATATAAAACTCAGAAAATATATTCTTAATCAGATCATTTTTATTCTATTCCCTCCTTAATAGAAATCATAACATTCAGATATATTAGTTCACACATATTTATTACCTTTTGAAAAGATCCTATGCACATTAGATGATAAAACCATAACACATAAATCTCATTAGTATTTATATCAATTTACTAGTATCTATCCTTACTAATAGAAACAATTGTTAACAAACTATACATTAAACAACATATTAGATTACATATTAAATTACTACCAAATCATTACCAAGATTGCAGCTGATCGTTAGTTCCTTATGATTGTTGCTGTAGACTAGAACTCAGTCTCTTTTAAATTTCTCTGCAGATCCAAGGAGTCTTCTAGTTATATATTCCATCAGATATTATTTCTTATTTCTGCCTAATGAAATTATATATCATTCCTTACTGAAATATATATCAGAAATATATATTTTTAATCTCAGAAATATTATTCTCATTTTCTATTCTTCCATAAAATATATTTATATCATTATATCCCTATGAAGAGATGCACCTTTTGATAATGATCGCTGCCCTCTTCTTAATCATTAATATCAATATATTAAATCTACATACAATAGATCGCTGCCTTGGAATGGTTGCACCATATGTTATTATAAGGAGTGCTGTTTATAATTTAAATCTGATTTCTTATGGTATCAACCACCTCTTGTTAGACTTCCCTATATCCTTCATAAAATATATTTGCTGCTGTATAAGACTTCACTCTTCTATGAGATTAAATATATAAATATTTATATTTATATTATTGATATTCATATTTTATAATTATATTTATATTTTATAATTATATTTATATTTATTATTTATAATTGTTATTTGTAATAATATACCTTTGTTAATTAAAATAAATATATTATATTTTAATTATATTAAAATAACAATATTATTTATTAAATAATATATATTAATAATATATTTCACAAAAGCACTTCGCGGTTTTTATCATGATTAAATCTTTAATTTAAATAATGCCTTAATATTGGGACATCACAGTCCACCCGACCAAAAATTGTTTGTCCTCAAGCAATTATATTTAGAGTGCTTCTAGAACTGTCATGATCCTACATCAATCTCTTCGAGAATTGTTTAGTATTCTTGTCTCAATTCAACTGTCAATGTTAGTATTCTCCAAAGAATGAGGTATTTTGTTGTTCCATTTTGTTCGCGTATTTGTATTTCCTAACAACAAGAATTGGTAACTAGTGATGTTTGAGACAAGTTTCTCTCGTTTAAACTTGTTATTAGACTTGAGAAACACACAAAGATATACGTAATACATGATGCATACGTGTTATGTGAGACATGGAGTATACTCCTAAATACATGCGAGGCATGAATCATACACATAAGTACACATAAATACGTGTAAGACAATGAACATGAAGCATACACGTACATACACGTGATACATGGAGATGCAAAGTATGCATGTAATATCCAAGGTATACGCATGAATACATGTAGTACATGAAGCATGAAGCACATACCTAAATACATGAAGCACACACGTAAATACATGAAGCACACACATGAATATATAAGTCATGGAGTATTCACATGAATACATGCAAGTCATGAAGTATATGCCGATCAAAGTATACCCACATAAGTCGCAAAGTGTACACATGAATGCATGCAAGTTGCAAGGCATACACATGAATACAATGTTACAAATATATGTATGAATACATGCAAGTCACAAGTATGAAAAATATACACAAGAAGCATGAACCATATACGTAATACATGAAGCATTCGCAAAGCTTCTACGCTTAATACATGGAGTATGGAACATACACATAATGAAGCATGAAGAATGAACATAGTATGTAATACACAAGTATACGTGCGTAGTACATGAAACATATAGCATACACTTTAATACACAAGGCATGAAGCATACAAAGTATACGCATGTAACACACAAGGCATGAAGCATACATGTAACATGCAAAGTATACGCACGTAATACACGAATATGAAGTATACACATGAATACGAGTAAGTCATGAAGTGTGCACCTGAACATACATAAGTCATCGAGTATGCATTTGAACACACATAAGTCATGTAGCATACACTTGAATATACAAAGTCATGGAGTATACACTCGAATACACGAAGTCATAAAGTATACAATTGAACACACAAAGTCGTGGAGTATACACTCATATACACGAAATCATTGAATACACAAAATCATGGAGTATACACAGAGTATACACTTGAATACATAGTCATGGAGTATACACTTCAAGACATAGTCATGGAGTATGCACTTGAACACAAGGTCATAGAGTAACACTTGAATACAAATACAAAGCCATAGAGTATACACTCGAATACAGTCATGAAGTATACACTCAAATGCATAGTCATGAAGTATACACCTGAGTACAAAGTCATAGAGTATACACTTGAATACAATTACAAAGTCATAGAGTATACACTCGAATGCAATTACAAAGTCATAGTGTATACACTTGAGTACATAGTCATGAAGTATACACTTGAGTACAAAGTCATAGAGTATACACTCGAATACAATTATGAAGTCATAGAGTATACACTCGAATACAATTACAAAGTCATAGTGTATACATTTGAGTACAAAGTGATAGAGTATACACTTGAATACAAATACAAAGTCATAGAATATACACTCGAATACAATTACAAAGTCATAGAGTACACACTCGAATACATAGTCATGAAGTATACACTTGAGTACAAAGTCATAGAGTATACTCTTGAATACAAAGTCATAGAGTATACACTCGAATACATAGTCATGAAGTATACACTTGAGTACAAAGTCAGAGTATACACTTGAATACAAAGTCATAGAGTATACACTCGAATACACATAATTCACAACCTGTATACCCTTGAATACACTTGAATACACATAAGTCACAAGGAATGAATACATGTAAGTTGCATTAATACATGTAAGTATACCGTCGGACAATTGGAAAGGGGATTCGGTGCATCCCATACTACACCGTGGATCCATCCACCATCTCAAGGTCACCAAGTATACACGAGTATGAAGCATACATGCGAATACATGTAATACACAAAGTATTCACACAAACATATACACATAAGTCACAAAGTAAACCTTTGAATACACTCGAATAGATATAAGCCACGAAGTATACATTTGGATACACATGAGCCACAAGGTATACACTTGAATACATTGAATACATTGAATACACATGAGCCACAAGGTATACACTTGAATATATTTGAATACATAAGTCACAAAGTTTACACTTGAATACACGTAAGGCACAAAGTATGCATCAATACATAAAGTACACACAGGATGGCGGGAAAGATGCTCTGATACCACTTGTAATGTCCCCAATTTTGGAAGACCCTTAAATTTGCCCTAATATATCAATTTCAATTAATTTATTCTCCCCGAAGCAAAATGGTTTGATAGGGTGCCCAAGAAACCCTCTACCCTAGGCCCAAGAGTGGGTGCTTCACCCCTCTTGGCCCCATGTGGCCTCTTGCCATCCATATGGGGTGGCGTGCCTAGTGAGGTGTCCTATCACCGTACCCCTTATCAAAACCATTTTGTTTCCTCTTATGATTCGATTAATTTGTATGATGGTAGGTTGGGGTGCAACTATAGTAGGGTGTCCTGGAAATCACTCCATCTAAGCCCAAGAGCGGCTTCTCATGCCCTCTTGGCCCACATGTGGCAGGGCTCAGCCATCCACCATGGGGTGGCGTACTTAGAAGATGATCCCAATGCTGTTTCCCCTCCTCATAGGCCCTTAATTTCCTCATTATGACATTCATACAAGAATCCACATTAATGCATAATGAACTCATCAACTCATAGTTGCAAACAATTCTATCAGCCATACAAATGAATTATGAAGATGATATCACAATATGCATGATCATACCTAAACACACATAGATCCTACCACACATATATTGACTTACAAATCTACAACCACAAGATAGCTTATGCAAATAGAGATTCTATGGTTTGCTCACTGGCTCTTTATCTTACTCCAAATCTGCATACTTTTCTTCCAATTCTGCCTGAATGCATTCCTTAACACATCTCATGACTTGATCAGATCATATTAGAAATATATTTATAAAACTCAGAAAATATATTCTTAATCAGATCATTTTTATTCTATTCCCTCCTTCATAGAAATCATAACATTCAGATATATTAGTTCACACATATTTATTACCTTTGAAAAGATCCTATGCACATTAGATGATAAAACTATAACACATAAATCTCATTAATATTTATATCAATTTACTAGTATCTATCCTTACTAATAGAAACAATTGTTAACAAACTATACATTAAACAACATATTAGATTATATATTAAATTACTACCAAATCATTACCAAGATTGCAGCTGATCGTTGGTTCCTTATGATTGTTGCTGTAGACTAGAACTCAGTCTCTTTTAAATTTCTCTGCAGATCCAAGGAGTCTTCTAGTTGTATATTCCATCAGATATTATTTCTTATTTCTGCCCAATGAAATTATATTTCATTCCTTACTGAAATATATATCAGAAATATATATCTTTAATCTCAGAAATATTATTCTCATTTTCTATATAAAATCCCTGTATGATTCCCCATTCTTCCATAAAATATATTTATATCATTATATCCCTATGAAGAGATGCGCTTTTTGATAATGATGGCTGCCCTCTTCTTAATCATTAATATCAATATATTAAATCTACATACAATAGATCGCTGCCTTTGAATGGTTGCACCATATGTTATTATAAGGAGTGCTGTTTATAATTTAAATCTGATTTCTTATGATATCGGCCACCTCTTGTTAGACTTCCCTATATCCTTCATAAAATATATTTGCTGCTGTATAAGACTTCACTCTTATATGAGATTAAATATATAAATATTTATATTTATATTATTGATATTTATATTTTATAATTATATTTATATTTATTATTTATAATTGTTATTTGTAATAATATACCTTTGTTAATTAAAATAACAATATTATTTATTAAATAATATATATTAATAATACATTTCACAAAAGCACTTCACAGTTTTTATCATGATTAAATCTTTAATTTAAATAATGTCTTAATATTGGGACATCACACTTTATTTATGTAATTGTATATACATATATACACATAAATATATATTCATACACAGACATCCTCCTCCCATCCCTCTTTACAAGTTGGGAATCTTGTTGCACATGGACAAGAGCATGCTTCATGAGACCTTGAAACTTCTAAATGGAAGTAGTATTTTAGGACAATTTGTAATGTATAAGACTCTGATTCTATTTTATTATTGTGTATTAACCCGTCTCTCCTTTTCTTTTGCAGAATAAAATGTTGTCAGCACACCAACATGAAATACAGTTTGTGAAGGTTGTACTCCAAAAGTCTTTTAGGGCAGGTAAGGAAAACAAAAGCACTAGAAATTTATTACTGAATTATTTTGATTTTTGGTTCTATCAATAGTTTTGTTGATTTTTTTTTTTACCTTTAAAATAGCTTATCAGGTTATACAAGATATTCTTCGACCATCAATGCCGTCACCAGGTCATGAACCGGATGTTATTAGGAGGGATACCATAGAGGACTCAGCATCAGATTCTGATTGACACTATATGCACTTGAGAGTTGTTCACAACTTTATGTACACATGATGTCAGATTGCGTGAACACCTTTTTGTTTGATTGAGATGCTTACAGTTTTTGTTTTGGTTGAAGCAATGTTGCTAGGTTACAAACAATGGAAATCTTACATTTACAAGTTTTAGAAAGGTGAGATAAGAAACTTGATCCCTTTGTAGATACCAAGTTCCATATAGCATCGATTATAATAGATGTTTATTGCTCGCAGTTTTTGGACTCAGAAATTAGAGATTGTTGGATGTGACTTTGAAAATCTATGTCATCTAAATATTTTTTTCAGTTATTTTAATAAAATTATCAAAATTTCAACATCTTCAAGAGACATACTATCATGGTAGTGTAACTCTACCATTATACAGCAGTTATCTTTATACACTTGCAGTGTATGTTTATTTGTTTGTTACTTGAGTAACGTTGAGTTATCTGATTTCACTACAATGTTTGTCTTGTCTGATGTGCTTCTATTAAACATGGACACTGAACTAAAATTAGATTTCATCGTTTATTGGTTTGCCCTGAATGACTTGGCAGCAAGTTTGTAAAATCTGTAAATATAATCTTAATTTTGGGAGCTGAGGGGATTTGAAGTTGAACTGTGTGTGCAATTGTTGTCTACAGTGTGATAAAAGGTAATGCATGTTGTTGTTGGGAATATAAGCATGGCTGCATTTATAATTGGTCACACTGTTAACATTTTAAATATGCAATTATATTATATATTCATCCATTCATACAAGAAGTTCTGTAAATTTATTCACTGGCCCAATTACAGGGTAATGGCCAACTGCCATTTATCTCTTGAGGGCTTATGAAGGATCTGTAACTTGCAAAAGCACCTATTTAAGGCACTGAATTGGCAATCCTATCCATCTCTGATCTTGATGATTGACGTAATGAAGTGTGACCCAAAATATTGATCTGGAAAAATTGTAACGCAGTTTATCCAGATCTTATTGAGTTCAAAGTACAAATTATCCACATGCTCACAGGTTTTAAAATATATTCACCTACAAAGTCATTTTCATTCATGCAACCCAGGATAGAGAAATTTAAATACCAACGAAGGCAAGAGGGAGAATGGATATTAAAGAGGCAGCGAATTATTTCCAGTAATGGTTGTTCCTAAAAGTTGTTATCTTATTCTGCTGAGGTCTATGGAAAATCATTCTTTTGCCTTCCATTATTTAGTGAAAATTTATTTCACAAAAAATAGTAGAATTTATGTTCATTGAAGCTAGGGGATCTCTTACATTGCAAGATTCAATCATGTAAAGTATAATAGAGTAGTATGGTGGAATTATGAAGGTTATATGCCACTAGTTCAAGCTCATATAAACCTGTGTTTGATATTTGTTACGCGTGTTCCATATTTTGTACATGGATAGTTGGTTTTGTCCCTCCTTGCGTGCTTTGGGTTGCACAGTAGTTTTTGCCTTATTTTAAATATTGCATGTATCAAGATAGGTGGTGGACGCTTACGGTATATGATTTCTAGTTCAACATCATAAGTTCGAACACTACTCATAACCGATAAATCTAATGTGTATTATTGTTCCTTACGTCCTTTACCTAAAATCAGTTTTAAATTATAGCTTTTTGAAGCTATTGAAGTGTTGGAATTTATGACAACAGTTGTATAAAGATGAAATTGAGTAAATGAATGAACAAGGATGATGGAAAAATGGCATGAAGTTACCCTAGAGAAACACATGTTTGGAAGACTCCGACAACATAGGGCCTCCTTATTTCAATTGAAAGTCAACAAAAAATTACGGGTCAATTGCGCCCATGAAACTTATAAGAACATTTTTGGGATTGATACAACACTAGTACATTTTTTTCACAAGCCACACTTATAACTAAAAACAAGTGCACTTCTACACTCATCTAAGTACAAACATTATAAAACTCGTATGTGCACAATGGGGCTTATATGTGCTCAAATGAGTTGACACACACACATAAAAACACGAGACATCCTATCTCAACAATAGGAATGGGGAGACCCTCGTCTTCAATATTGGGCAGTTAAACTCCTTTTGTATTCGGGAAGATTGTGTAAATTGGTGCATACTTTGGAAGTGCTAATTAAAATAATAGAAAACACACAATGATTATCAAGATATTCGATGTTATTCAATATTAAACGAGGAACGAAATCATCCTTAAATAAGAGATTACAAATGCTTTATCCAGAAAGGATAAGAGCGACAACTAATAAAGCAAGAGGATAAGAACTTAATTAAAAGGAGAAATAATATTTCGAAAGTCTATCCTAATAGCTATTTGACCATTAAACATTACAAAAATGCTTTAATACCCTCCCTTAATGGTCAATCTATTAACTACACCAAGCTTGTCCCAAAATTTTACAAATTTGTCAGGACCCAAAGACTTGGTAAGAATGTTTGCAGTTTGATCCTCAGAAGGACAATATTACAACATCACTGATCCATCTTTTACAAGTTGCCTGATGAAATGATAATGTAGCTCCACATGTTTGGTACACTCGTGGAAGATTGGATTTTTGACAAGCTTTAGCACAGCTTGATTGTCACAATACAAGGGTGAAGGCCCTGCTTGAGACATTTGCATGTTTGAAAGCATCTTTCGGAGTCATACTGCCTCACATGCTGCTTTGACTGTTCCTCGATACTCTGCTTCTGTTGAGGAAAGAGCTACTACCTATTGCTTTTTGCTGGTCCATGTGATTGCACCGTGCCAAGATTGAAAACATATCCAAAAGTGGATTTTCTGTCATCAACAGAACTTGCCCAGTTTGAATCTATGAATCCAACTAGCCTAGGATCTTTGCTTCTGCTGTATAGAATGCCAAAGCCAAGTGTCCCTTTCACATATCTCAGCACCCTCTTCACTGCAACTCAATGTTCTGCTTTTGGTGTTGTCGTGAATCTGGAAATGAAACTCACAACATAGCTTAAGTCAGGCCTAGTGGTTGTAAGGTATATAAGGTTGCCCACTAGTTGGTTGAATGCCGATTCATTGACTACCTTTGATTCTGCTTTGGGTGAAAGCTTAAGCCCTTTCTCCATAGGTGTAGACGAGATTTTGCAATCTATCAACTTGAACTTGTTGAGCAAACTCCTGGCATATTCAGATTGAGAAATAAAAATACCACTTGTCTGCCAAACCTCTACATCTAGACAGTAATGTAGGAGGCCTAAATTGGTCATGTCAAAAGCTTTACTTAAATCACATTTGATTTGGTCTATCAAATGTGCCTCACTACCTATAATAATGATATCTACATAAATGACCAGTAGCATGATCTCATTGCCTACGTTTTTGACATACATATTTGGATCCAAAGGAGATTGTTGGAATCCCTGTTCAACCAAATATCAGCGAATCTTGATGTACCATGCCCTGGGTCCCTACTTTAGGTCATATAGAGCTTTCTTCAGTCTGCAAACTTGATGCTCCTTTCTTGCAACCTGAAAACCCTAAGGTTGTGACATGTACATTTCTTCCTCCAAGTCATCGTTGAGGAAGACACTTTTACCATCCATTTGATGGACGCTCCAGCGAAACTGTGCTGCCATGGCTAGAACTAAATGGATGGTGCTCATCTTTGTTGTAGGACCAAAGGTCTTCTCATAGTCAATGCCTTCTATTTCAGAGAACCCTTTTGCGTCCAACCGTGCTTTGTACTTGTCAAGAGTATCACTTGCTTTGTACTTGTCAAGAGTACCACTTGCTTTGTACTTGACTTTGTACATCCATTTGCAACCAATGGGTTTCTTCCTCGGTGGAAGATCTAAGAGTTCCCAAGTCTTATTTTTCATAAGACTTTCATGTTCGGATGACATGGCCTTTTTCCATTCAGGTATTCCTTTTGCCTTTGTAAACACCTGTGGCTCATAAACTCCTTGAATGTTAGCCACAAGAGCAAAGTTTACAGTGTTTTGTTTGCTCTTGCCTCTGGATGATCTGCCCTTGATCATTTCACTAATCCAAACATCACCAATGGTGCTTTCCCACTACAAAATACTTTAATATTGATTGAATAGAATAAGATGGGGCCACATTGATTTGAGTTATAATTAGAAATGTGTGGGTTGATCCTAGTTGAACAGGGCAAGTAATTGACCGACACAAGTTTGAATTTAAAGTGTTGACCAACATAACCTTCTTGTTCCTGTTATCTTAAGAAATATGGTAAAGAAATGTTGAAGGCCCATACCATCTACAAAACCTACTTTTTGCTATACCAACTCTGTATAATCTTGCATTGGTTAATTCTCCCTTTATTGATTTTCTTCATTATCATTGATATTGGTGTTGGTTCTCCAATCTGCACTTTAGTAAAGTCTAAAGACAAGCCAAATCCTATGCTCAAAGATACTGAAAGATTGGGCCAATGAATGGAAGATAGATTTCACACTTTTTTCCCCTGCACTTCAGGGTCTGCAAGACCTAGGTGGGTTCCTCTTTATGACCCTGGATGCAATTTAACAACATAATTGAAACATAACGCCTAGTAGATGAAAGACATCATGCATATTGACAAAGATTTATATAGAACACATGGATAACTCATTCCTTGTAATCCCTCAAGGCCCTAGTATTGGAGCTTAGAAATAATTATAAATAAATTACAAGTGGCTTAAGATTTGTCATTTTAAGATTGTGATTCTAGAAATAGAGACTACAAAAGATTGAGCGGTGCCTATCATGGGCCACAGAGTCATAATGTCATGCATTTTACATCATAACATTTGAACATATCCTGATGGTCAGTTGAAGCATTATCGCCTTATGATAATAAGACCTCCTAAGCCTGCAATGCAACCCTACTTATAATCCATTTGAAATTATAATACTCCCATTATTCTTAGGTAGGTATTTACACTATCCCTTGAATAGAAAGCAAACCATGAGAAAAACTCAATACAACAAACGTGCTTGAAGAATTCCATAATCCTTGATTATTTCATTCAAAGAGCATTACATTTCAAAGCTGGAGACAATTACATAGCAGTATGTATTCATATATGAACAATTAAGGATATAACAATACTGTCATGAATGACTTAGATACATGGACTTCACCCTATAACAAACCTCACATGATCTCCCCTTTACAGAGACTTTCCAATCCTCCAGAATCCACACAAATGATACATAAATTACATTAAAAGAGAGTAGATACATAAATTACATTAATTCTGCAATTGATTTTGGCATACTCTTGTCCTTTTTTTCAAACTGGAAAATGACTTGCCCATTTTAGTTGCATTTTCCATGCAAAATTTTACCTGCATGTAAAATCATTTGCCCAAATTGTATTTTCACATAGCAAGTGAAAAATTTCAACTTCTAACATTTACCCATTTCACTGACTGTAAAAACATGCTTTTACATCATGCATTTTACCCTTCTGGACTCTCAGATCCTTCTCTGCAATCACTTCAGCAGTTTGTCAAACAATTGTCCTGTGACCATTTGCCTTCATGCTCTACCCTCCATTCATTGCTAGACATTTGAATCATTACCAAACGTTAAAATATAAGTGGGACATTTTGACATTGGCGGGCATTTAAAAGTAACAGACATGCATTTGAAGGTGTTGCAAGGGCGTTTTGGAATGTATGAGGCATTTTTATCCTCTACTAGGGTGTTTGAAACAATGCTGGGGCATGAAAAATCATGCCAGGAGGCTTCTTTACTATGCTAAGGTGTTTTTACCGATGCTGGGGCATTTTTAACAATGGAATGACATATTAGAATAGCTGGAGGCATTTTGCAGTGTGCAAGGCATTTTTACTGATACAGGGGACGTTTAAAACATACTGGAAGCATTTAAATTGTTGCAGTGGCATTTAAAAACCTCCACGGGCATTTTAAAACTTGCTAAGGCATTTTAAAAGTTGCAGAAGCATTTTAAAATAATGTAGGTCATTTTTGGAGATGCTGGGGGTGTTTAGAACATTCCTTGGGCATTTTTAACAGTGCAGGGAGTTTTTAGAACATCCAAATGTTAATATTTAGTAGTTAAGAATGTTAAAAACCATCCCAAACCTCATGCCACACATCCATTTGTGATTGTAGCGCACAGGAACCTTGCATCGTAGTTTTGGATGAAAGAAACTCCACAAACTTTGCGATGGTGCGCTGAGCACTTTGGAGTTTAATTTTTTTATTTTTTAACCTTGAGCACTTTGGACTTTAATTTTTTTATTTATTAGCCTTGGACCTTTGGTTCATCACACAACTCAACTTCGCAATTTAGGTGACTTCGCTCAGATGTGCGGATGCCTTTAAAAAATATTTTCCTTTTTACTTTTTCCTCCTTTGCACAAATTAATCTCATCACAACTTTGCATAGTGCATGGGAATTTTAGGTTGCGATGTGCGATGGCAAGAGGTAAATAGATTATTACCCTTCTCACTTGACATTTTCACGGGAAAACTTAAAATTAAAATTTCTCATTTTATGCTTTTATTTGATATTAAAAATATTGTTATAAAGCAATAATTTTAATTAAATTTCCACATTAAAATAATGAAATTGTTTTAATTTTTAAACCTTAACTTTTATTTCCCGTTATTAACTCGTTGCCAAAGTGATGCGAATTGCGCCATGAGTTGAGACTAGATTCAGAGGCCATGAAAACTTGCGAGAAATAATAACATATGACAAGAATCATTGTTCAACCACCATAATTGATTAATCACAAGATTGTCAAGAATCCCTTTTCATTGGGGCCAGTCCATAGGTAGTTTAAAGGAAATTTAGCCATGGGCACGAAACTTGCCCGATGGAGTCGAAACCGGAATTGGAGTGTCCTTATGAATTATTGAAACTCGTCAATTCTCCATAACTGAATAATAACATCGTTTTGACATGTTCAACACACCCACCACCACATACCAAAATATTAAATTTGGGGTCAAAACTTGTTCGATCACCACGAAATCAGAGCTATAGGGAGTTTATGCATAAGTAAGACCTTTTGCCAAATGGATTTAGAATACGAGCTCTGGATCGAGAGATGTTAATGCTAGAGTTTTCAGACTAACTTGCCACTCTAGGACTTAAAAATTGAGTTTTCCGCTACTTCGAATGTCATTCTACTTAGGAGACGAGGCATAAAAATAAGTGCCAATAGTGGATCTTGTTTAGGGACATATACCCCTCATGGGCATAATGAGATCCTAGAAAATCTAGGGGGCAGACCAAGTGCCAATAGTCTGAATGCTCTGTAACTGCTCAACCGTAATACTCTGATTACACAATTTTAAACATCATTTGGTGGCCCCAAGCCCCCCAAAATAGAGAACCAATATTTTCTTCTGTCAAATATCTTGTACCCCGATGACTGTCCCAAACCTAATCTGAAAGCTCTACCATCATATAGTTCATTAATATTTCCATTGACACTCTTCATTATACCTTTGAATCTATCATTGTCAAAAATTTTTATGCTCATCTAAACCTTGCAATCATGTATCAACTGAAATACATCTCCATATGGCATGAAAACAACACATTTGTCAACCATATCATGCCAACCCTTGCAATGCTTCAAATCAACAAGGTCATTACCATGCACCATGAAATCTCTATCAAACTGAACTGAGAACTGAAAATGTTCATAATCCATTGGATAAATGGCATCATAAACATTAGCCTCATCTTTTACTATTATATCAAACTTGAAGCATGCATAGGCATTATGTTGAATGAATTTGCTCTAATTTGTTAAAATCATAGTTCACTCCTAAGTCTGAAAAGTTAACCAGACAAAAAACATAAAGATGGGACATACCAATTGAATTATGATCTAAATTCTGTTCCATATATTGCAAGCATTCTTCAAGTGCACTAAAAGAAAAACATTCATACATAGGCACCTCTTTACTCTGAGTTGCATTATACTGACATTCACCTCCATCTAAGTGTTGCAACTTAGTCATATTACTATGTGTCCTAATGACCTACAACTAAGATTTATTTGCATCAATAATATGTTGGTCAACACTTATATCATAAGTCTCATCAAAATCATTTATTTCATCAACATTCCATATCTCAAAAAACTTTTCATGTTCAGTCATGAACAAAATTCAATCCATCTTGTGAATCATCATGCAATTCATTATGGAATACTTCAAGGGAAGGACATAATAGTTCATAATGTAGTCCTGTAGCAAACTCTTCACAACTAGTTGTCATGACACAACAATGACTGGAAGGAAAGTCACAATCAATTCTACCATCAGATTTCTCAACACAGAGGTCTGAATCCCTTTCAAAATCAACATTTTCAGAATTGACATTGTCAATCAAACAACTTGTAGATAAACCCTTATATATGCTATCAACAGACAACACTTTTGCTCCATACTCCAGAGAATCATTATAGCATAAAGTTTGTTCACTTTTAAATGAACATGTGTCTTCATTAGCATTCATATCAATGCATTCTTTATCCAAGGCAAATAATTCCATTCCCACTTTATGAGAATAATCACAATCAATAGAGAAATGATCATACTCACTATTATCATAGTTAACATATGCTAAAACTATGTTTAGGCTCCTTAAACTGAATGCATAAACTTTTGTCTTCAAGAGCATCATCACTGAGTTGCAAATTTATATCTTTGATATTTTCATTATCAGCGTAATCATTGATTTTGCAAGCTGATTCACTATATTGAATACTTGGACACATTTCTATTCCTTGATTGATAGAGCTACGACAAGGTATAACTTCATATATCTCCTTTTTCTCATCATAGCTTACATTTGGATCATCATGGTTGTAATCTTCACTAGCATACATTCCATCCATGGGCTAATCACAAACTCTACTTTCCTCATTGCCACATGCATCTTCAAATTTTGCTTTACTCTCTTCATCCTCATATGCCATGTCATTATTTGGCTCACACAAGTCAATTGGATAACTCTCATCACTTATTGAAGACATGATGGTTTTTGCATAATCATGTTTCATCTTCTCAAGAACAATCCATTCATATATTTGATCAACATTAAGAGGCTTCAACCATTCTGGCACAATACTCAACCCTAACCCATAGGCCTCACAATATAAATCAATGCATATATTGTCTTCAGGTCTGCAACATTGAGGCATTGCCAACAAAACATCCACAAACCTTGCATAAAAATCATATGATGATTCTCCTTCATGCCTTTTTATATCAAACAATGCTTGGACAAGATACATATGATCCACATCACATACATACTTCTCGTATTCTTCTTGGAGTTTACCATGATTTGGATGATGCAATGATGAATTAACTATAACAATAGAAACACTGTTATATTGACAATCATTTCTGTTGTCTAATCCACACTTTTCATTTGCATGAAATGTTTTACAACGATCAATACTTGCAGACATAATACCCTTCATTATTAAAAATTTTAAGTTATTCTCAATGTCTCTAGCTACAACAAATGCTTGATGGAGTGTTGTAGGACCTTTATCTCTCACTAAGCAACCCATTTCTTCATCAAATGCACCTAAATAAAAAGCTAGGCACATTGTATCATTAGGTTTAACCTTTTCTAGAATGTCTCACAATCTTTGCAAACCTCAGATTGAAAAATGGAACTAACGTCTCTTCATCCTTTTGAACGTGGACGAGTTTGTTGATCAATGAATTTGTATTAGTTCTTTCACCAAATGGATCTACAAATGCTGCTTTGAATTCTTTCCATGAAGAAATGTAATGCATAGGCAAATATGAAAACCAATCCCTTGTATCATCTTTCAGGGACTGCACAAATAATTTCATTACAACATCTTCTGTGTCAATCTCATAATCTATCATCAAATCATTGAAAGCTTGTAAATGCTTATTTGCTGATTCAGAACTTTGTCCATTGAACATAGGAAAATGTTCTCTAACTCCATTAGGAATGGGATTAGGATAGCCTTGAATACCACTAAAATCAAGTTGCATGTATCTTCTAATAGAGAAAGGTTTTCTTTGGGGACATGAGTGAGGCTGCTGTATACTTTGGAACATGACATTTGCATATGTAGGGAGATGGCTAGAATAACAATCCATCTTCAGATATGCTTTCAATGAAAGCCTATTTCCCTCACAACCACTTGCTCGCAGCTCTCTTAGCTTAACAAGACCTTAAGTCTTCCCAATACAATCCTTGTCCTTCCAAATCTGGATTATTTTTTATTTGCAAACATAGAATGTTCATACCCTTTTGCTGGTTGCACAAGATTCACATGTCTATAAAGACCACTTACACTTTTGAACATGTGCAACTACATGAATTAATAACCCTCTATGTCTTTATTTACTATGCATATTCTACCCATACATATGTATCATAAGAAAATATGCAAACTTATGGTATTCATCTTAGTCTCATCCCTCCAAATGTAAATTTACATTCAACATGGTAAAATACTCCACAAAAAAAATTCACAAATGACCCTCATATAATGCTTTCTTTCTTTTGAAGAAAAGATAGAGAAAGATCAAATACTTGGGAAATGATTGTAGCCTTCACATATTTCAATCCTCTAATTGTAAATTTTGCAGATCTATGCAATACACTTGCATAAATAGAAACAATTCTTCAACAATTTATTAGGTTCATTAACAGATTTGCCACCTCATCAAAGATGATAAAACCTTCAAATAACTAGAAGCTCTTCAAAGATCCAATACTACATGAGTTCATTCCACCAGCAGAGCACCACTATTTCAAAAAAATCTTTAGATGTGCTGCAACAATTTCTTCATCAACATATGAGGGTCCTCAATATCTAAACTAAAATTTTTAAATCTTTAAAATAAGTGACTCTTTCCCAAATAGATACATGCTTCTGAATTGTCCCCAATGGAGTCACAATCTCTTGGTTCTCCAATCTACACTTCAGTAAAATCTAAAGACAAGCCAAATCCTATGCTTAAAGATACTGAAAGATTGGACCAACGAATGGGAGATAGGTTTTACACTTTTCTCACTTGCACTTCAGGCTCTACAAGACATAGATGGGTTTCCCTTTATGACACTGGATGCAATTTAACAACAAAATTGAAACATAATGCTTAGCAGATGAAAGGCTTTATACATATTGACAAAGATTTATATAGTTGAACACATGGATAACTCATTCCTTGTATTCCCTCAAGGATTTGGTATGAAGCATGGAAATGATTATAAATAAATTACAAGTGGCTTAAGATTTGTCATTTTAAGATTTGTCGGTAAACAAATTTTGTTACTGCTTGTTTAATAATGACTCGCCCAAATTTAGCAATAACAAAACTGTACCAATCAGTTCAACAGTTTGATAGACTACCCTCTGAATTTTTTAGAAGGTACAACTCCCTTCGTATGATCAAATTTAAGGTTTACTAATGCGCTTTTAACCTAAAAGCGGGAAATGCATTTTCTACAAATATGAACTTTCAACTAACCACAATGTACATTTGCATTGCAAACGAAGAACTTTATTTACAACAATAATTTGTTTGATTTTCCTTCAAACATACGAGTGGAAGAAACCAAAAATCAATCTTCAGTAATTGGACCACCACCTTTGCATCAAATTCCAACATAAGAGAGAAGACACTCCAATGGCAATAGTTTTATAAAGAAGGAGGTTATTAATACTTCATATATAGAATGTAGATATTTGAATTCAATACATCACATATTCAACATACGAAGAATAAATGAGAAATACTCAAAGAAATAATAGACTCACTACCAATCCTCTGGTATTTATGAAATCAATTAACCACATACACCATATTAAAATATACCCCTTACTTCCCCAAAACAAAATGTTTTGTGATCTAGTCTTGAAAAGCAAATTTTGCCAAAAGATCCCTCTTCTCTTTTACTCATTCATTATATAGTAAAAGAAAAGAACTAACTTTCTTGTACAACTATTTATGCAACACACAATATATAATAAAACAAAGTCCAAGAGAAATTAGACAAGATAAAATATCAAATAACAAATAGTTTAACAAAATCAAAGACAATTATGAAGATATTTCATTATCTTCTTCATCCACCATATCAAACTTCTCTGGTCCATCTGCAGCCTTCTTTCCTACTTCACTCCCTGCCCTTTGAGATGCATCCAATTTGGTCTAGAGAATTTTGAATTTGGCCAGAACCGAAAAGACTATTTTGGTGTCAGGAATGTCAGTGATTGTCAACCTTGTCCTCCATGTTTGTAGTACACTAGTAGCCTCTTCATTTTTCCTTCTCATTTCTGCAACATCCTTCTTAAAATTGAATAGACAGGTTGACACACTACTTATATTTTCCATAGGATTCTCTATAGCATTTTCCTTCACCTTTAACTGTTCAGTCAACAAACCTTTAAAGATTTGTTTGATGACATCCAATTCCAACATATCAGATTCATTATCATCATAAATATCTACTCCAAAGGAACCACAAGAACTTCTAAGGTCAAGCAAGTAAGACCTATTATTCTTGGCTATGCTTTTCAAATCATTTATGCATTATTTTTCCATCTGTAACTTCCAATCCACAACAACCAACCATTTTACTGATTCATTATCTTCAAGTTTCTCAATGACCTCTATGATAAGGATGCTAGAGTCTAGCTTAACCATGGCAGTTTGATTGTTTTTAGCCACATTCAACATGGCTTCATCTTTCTTAACTATTTTTAAATCATTCAAACTTTCTGTTTGTTTATTAGAAATTTTGATATATAGAGTAAAAGCATCATGAATAAAAAGAAGGCCATTAACTATTACCTTCTCAACCTACTCCTCTACATCATTCCCAAGATATTTATATTTGTTAATCTGATCAAACGCCTCTATAGTTAAACCCTTAGGAATGCTAGTAGTAGCATCCAATGACTGGGAGTTAGTATCAACAATAGATTTAATGTATGAAGTCAAAATATCTACTTGATCCTCCAAGACTTCATTCTCCTTTTCCTTCTCTTCTAATTTGGTGGATGAAATATCAATTGATAACTTTGCATTATGAATATCTCCTTGCATAGAAGGTGGCCCCAAATCCACAGTGCTTACGTGAAAATCATCTGCATATATGTTTTTCATCTCTTTATCTACCATTGGTTCTACTATTTCCACATATTGATGCTTGGAGATTGGATCTACCATTAATCTAGACATTCTTTTGGCTTTCTTTGGGGTAAACTCCAGCTTAAGCAATCTAGCCACTGCATCAAATTCTATATCAATAATACGAGAATATCTCCTTTTTTTCCCAACCTATGTTCTCAACCAAGCTGGGGTGGTAGTCACTAAAAAATCACCTGTGACCCTTTGAGAAATTTCATCAAGTTTAGGAGTATTGTCCACTGCTGGTTGCTATTGGGAAGAAGAGGGAGTCTGGAATGATCCATCTTGGGAAACATGAGGAGAGGATACATTCTGGTTTGCATGTGATGTTGTCTCCTCATCCTCTTCATTCTGCAACCCTTGTTGCTATTGCCTTGGTGCCTTATCCACTTGTGGATTCAGACACTTCTTAGTCCCCAATCTCTTCATGGGAGTTTGCACACTATCACCAACATAAACTTTAGAAGGTGTTTCTTGTTGTGGACCATCTGACCCATCCTGCATTGTAGTTAGATATGGTAATCTAGTATCTTGGCCAGTGGCATGAGTGCTAATGTTAGCACTATCTGTGGATACCTGTGGTTGGGCCATAATTTTCTCCTTAAGAGGAGAACCTGCATCATCAACACTTAACTTAGAATGTAGCCACAATTGACTTCTATGTAACACAAAATGAGACCTAGCTTTAAGATCTATGACTTCATCTACACCCCAATCAATATGAGGTAAGGGTTTGACACTTTCAATAGCAAAGGCAGGGTCCACTACATCAGAGTAGTCATCAACCACATCAGGAAACATCCAACCAAGTCTATAAATTTTCATTTGATCTAAAGTTAGTTTGGACCAATCCCTTCTAACTTCATACTCATCCACACAATTTGCCCAAAAGTCTTCCAATTAAAGCCTGTGCTCTCTCAACATGGGAAAATACAATTTTTTTTGCATAAAGTCCTTACTATCAAAGAAACTTCTGGAGCCATAAGACTGAAAGTGAAACTGGGCCAATAATCTGTCTACATTCTTGGTATCTTCTGGTTTAATATAGGTATAGTGAGTCATCTTTAGTGGGAATGGGTACCCTATTTTCTTAGTCATAGTATCTTTTCCCTGCCAAATAGGCTTGTCTACACACTTCTAAGAATATCACATAATCAGAAGCATATCTTGGCAATTTTAGTGGGGGAAACTTAAAACGACCTATTTTGATATAGGTAAATTTATCAAACTGAATGAAAAAACTGCCAAATGTCATTATCCAGTTGGCTTCCTTAGGTGAGATCTTGACCTCAGGATTCTCCCAAATTCTCCTAACCATGAGCATTAGAAAACCATCATTTACTCTTTTGTACACTTTGTTTCCATTGTCCTCTTGAAGTTGAGGAAAGTAATCATACAACTATACATTTGCCTTGCTACCTCCAACCCTGGCCAATTCTGTTGTGTGGTAGCCAACAAATAAATCAAATATGAGTACATATGAAATTTCCCTTTGTTGTGAAAATTGACCAATTGGTCGTGTAGGTGGTCACTTATTTGTCTAGACCAATCAATGAATTGCTTCCCAATAAAAAATCACAATGATAAAATGACACATCCAATTTTTAAGCTCATCACACTCCTCACTACCCATCACCCTATGCATCAGAGTGATTATATCTAAGATATCATCCTTAAAGTGACCTCTAACCAGGGTTTTGGGTAATTGTGAGGCTCCTTTCTTTTCCTTCTTGAGCCAAATGGTGGCTATGGTATCCTTACACATATTCTTATCCAAGTACATGTTTGTGCTAGTTTCTTGTGTTACATTGACATATTCCTCATGTACAAGTAGGCCCAGTCTATCACTAATAGCATCGACAATTATCTGTAGAATGGTTCTACCACTCACTATTTGGATTTATCAAGTCTCAGCGTGGTAGTTTTGGATACAAGCCATAATTAGATCAGTGCACTTCACGACTGAAGGGAAATCGCTAGCATGTGCCAATCCATTGTCCAATGTCTTCTAGGCAATTGGTGACCTAGGATTGGCATTTATCTTGGCTCAAAATTCAGCGAGATCGACATGTCCCAGTTGAGTATCTTTGACCCCCGCTAATTCATTTCAGACAATGAAAGAAATGTCTAACCCTTGGTATTTATACTTCATCTTGACTAACCCAAGTAACCAGTGAGTAGGATTTTCAACTAGGGTTAGGCACGTAAGACTATGATTAAGTAATGGGAAGCTATGGTTAATAGCAGGAAGAAGTAGTGTTTCACAATTCATGAACAACAGGGAAGACCACAAATACACCCCCTTTCAGCTAGCTAGTAATGATTTTTTTTTTAATTTGAAAAGGAGAGAAGACCAAGGACTTACCTTGATGGCAATGCTTAGCTGGAAAGAAATGGCTTGATTGACTGTGCTTGGACTCCCGAGAATGACTTTCTCACTAACAATTGTGAATTATGCTTTAAAGAAAGCTTTTTTTTTTACTTTATAAGGTGACAAGATAGGGTTTAGGACATTAATACCCCTAGCAATAAATGCCACCACTTGACTTACCAAAGCACTTTGTCAAAGGTCACATTTCTCTTCCATCGATGATTATTAGCTATCACGAAACTCAGTTATTGGTGAACTTTTGTTTTGATGAACACATTTTCAACCCCTTCTCTTGCCTTATTTGCAAAAAAAGTAGTGTTCACGAACCTCATGTATGCTCGATTATATATACGCGTCCATTGCTTTGTTAGAGATTTCAACAATTCATGAACCAACGTTGAACTTGTAATGTGGTCAGCAAAATGTGGTCTCCACAAACTTTATTGAGCAAGGTTGTAACCAAAGACATTTCTCCTTTTATCGACGGGGACACTCAACAAACAAGGACTATCAACTTATCAGGGAACCGGAGAAAATGAAACTTAAGAACCAAACTTTGCTCACAAAAAGGATAGAAAGCTAATAAGGGGACTCATTGAGACCAAATGCTAGTCGGGTTATTAGGAAATTGATGAATTGGGGAAAGCCACAACTTACGAACCAAGTTTGTAAGTTCACAAAAACAAGAAAATACCAACTAACGGGAAGTAAGACAAAGAGCCCTTGTCAGGAAAAATAAGAGTTTGAGAACTAAGAAATTTGCCGATAGAGTTCATAACTCTATCTTTTTGACCAGTTCATCGATAAAGGTATTCTCTGACAGAACAAAGAGATAATTCAAGATTTGAAAGTCTTGAGTTTGCCGATAGAACATTATAAGAAAAATAGACGTCAATTTTGAGTTTGAAAAGGGAACAATTTGCCGATAAAAGAAGAAATGTAGGACTAAGACTTAGAACATGACAACATGATGAAGGGAAAACATGGATGAAGCAAAAATTTCAATTTTGGGGAAACAACTAGCTCTAACTGGGGGACCAAGACTGGAAGGATGCAGAGAACCTAGAAAACTCTGGCAAGCCAGTGCCTTATCCATTGGGCCAAAGAGTTAGACTTGAACACACAAAAAAGAAAGAAAAACAAAACAAAACAAGACAACAAAGAAACTATAGTACATGGAAAGACAAAATCACCAATTGTAATGTTTCAAATCTTGGCCATTATAGGCAAGAGGCAATTCAACACCATCTTGATATGCCAATAAGTAGGCATTGTCACCAACAACTGCTCTGATCCTGAAAGGACCCTTCCAAAGTGAATCAAACTTACCATGAGCCCCTTTGGGCTCCGTCCTTTTATCCCACATCAATACAAGATCTCCAATAACAAAGTCTCTTTGCCCGGCTTTCTTGTCAAAAATACTTTTTAGCTTCTTCTAATGCTCTGTAATATGATCCACCACTTCTCTTTGTTCTTCAATCTTTGAGAGATACATAATCCTCTTTTCCACAACATCTATAAAATGCTCATGTTCAATGGTCTTTTGCAGATTTAAAGCTGATAGCTCTAATGGAATAGCTAGGGTACTACCAACACCATACACAAGTTCAAATGGGGACATATCAGTTGCCCTTTTCGAGGTAGTCCTATTTGCCCACAACGGATCATAAAGTTTCTTGTGCCAATTCCTCTGATTGCCTTCTACTAGCTTATGAACAATAGTGATTAGAATTTTATTACTGGATTTTGCCTGCCCATTTAATTAAGGATAGTAATCAGAAGAATGTGAAAGATTAATCCCATAATCATAACAAAAAAGAGACATTTCTGAAGAGGAGAAGCTTGGAGCATTATTTGTTACAATTTTCTTAGGAACCCCAAACCTGACTAAGATGTTTTCTTTCAAGAACTTACACACCACCTTAGAGGTAGTGTGTTTGACATAAGAAACTTCCACCCATTTGGTGAATTAATCAGTGGTTGTCAAAATATGAGTGTGCCGTGCATTGGAGCTTGGATTGATAGGCCCTATGGAGTCTAAACCCTATTGTTGAAAGGGTTCTTTAATGACCATTGGTCTAAGAGAGAGAGCAGCTAAATAGGGTCTGCTGGCAATTCTTATACTTTTTTCACACCTAGATACCCAGTTATAAGCATCCTTGAACATGCTTGACCAGTAGAAACATTGTCTCAAAATCTTAAAAGCTGTCACTGATGCTGATAGATGCCCACCACAAGCTTCATTATGAAAGAACTCAAGTTTTCTCTGTTGTTCCTTCCCTACACACCTCAGAAATGTGCCATCAATCCCCTTTTTGTACAAAGAGTTTTGCCATATGACATACTTTGCAGCTTTGAGTTTCAGGTTCCTCTTTTCTTTGGCTGAAAGGTAAGGTGGGAATTCTCCATAAGTCAAGTAGAAGGTAATGTTAGAAAACCATTCATCAATAGTATTTACAAACAAGGTGAGAGGAATATCCTCATTCTCTTCAAGTAGGTTTTCTACTATTAATTTGCAAAGACCTCTTCCCCTAACTAGTTTTGTTGGTTTTATGGTAACATCATATTCTTGCACTTTTGTTACCCAAGCCCTTCTTTTATTACTACTTGTCTCTTGCTGTGTCAAAATAGATTTAACTACAGGATCCATAACACAAATAACAACATGGGAATGGAGAATGCAGAACCTAAATTGCTTTACCACTTTTACTACTGCAAAGACATGCTTCTCCATGGGCGAGTAATTCAACTCATGTTTCTTCAGAGGTGTACTCATGAAGGCTATGTGGGACTCTATACCTTGTTCATTCTTCTAAAGTAGTATGGTAGACAAGGTATGCTTTGATGCATAGAAATAAATGATGAAATCTTTGTTGAAGTCAAGGTGTATCAAGGTTGAGGCATTGGCAATTGCTTCTTTAATGGCATTGAATGCTTCCTTTCCAAAGTTATTCCATTTGAACACAAGCTTGTTCATCATCTATGCTATATGTCTGGTCAACTCTACAAAATCAGGCACAAACCTTCTTAAGAAATTAACCTACCCAAAGAAAGACCTAGTATGGCTTTTGCTGGTAGGGAGGTTCAACTGTTGAATGGCCTTAACTCTCTTAGGATCTATCTTGATACCCTCCTTAGAGAGAATGTGTCCTAGGAGTTTTCCCTCAATAATTACAAAGATAGACTTCTTAGGATTTAAGGATATACCTCTGTCTCTACACCTCTGTAATACAACCTCCAAGTGGTCAATGTGATCATCTCTCCTCTTAGAAAAGACAATCAGGTCATCAAGATAGATCACAATTATCTTATCCTTCAGATCCCTAAAAGACAAGTCCATGGCTCTCTGGAAGGTTGCGCCAACATTTATGAGTCCAAAAGGAATTCTATTATAAGCAAAGGTCCCTCTAGGAGTAGTAAAATCTATCTTGTGTTGGTCTTTAGGAGCCACACCAATTTGATTGTATTTAGAGAAACCATCCAGGATAGACATCATTTCAAAGCCTGAAACAATTTGCAAAATATGGTCCATTACAGGCAAGGGGTAATTATATTTTAATGAACCCTGATTTAAGTTTCTAAAATCCACATAGATCCTTATATCTCCACTCTTCTTTCTAATAGGGACAATATTGGCCACCGAACTAGAATGATGTATAGGGTATATAATCTTTGCTTTCAACATCTTATCAATCTCATTAAAAGTTGCATATATGATTTTAGGGTGTAAGATCTCTGTTTTTGCTTGAAAGGATTAGTACCTGGTTTCAATGGAATATGATGCTGCAATCTCCCATCCATGAACTTTTTAAGGTCTACATAGCACCAGATAAAAACATCCCTATACTTGATCAACAAAGAGATTAGTCTTTCCCTCTCATGGGCAGTACAACATTTGCCAATGCATACCAACTTGGGTTCTAGATCAGTGTCAATATTTATATAGTCATATTCAACTAAAGAGTTAACTGTAGACTGGATCTTCTATTTAACATACCTATCATGTTTATCAAAGAGATCTTCAAGGCTCACCACGCCTTTGGGAAGTGTATTCCCTTTTTTCTATTTAATTACTTCTTCATTTGCTCCATTAGGTTGACTAGCAACATCTTCTGTAACCTCACTACTTTCTGAACTACCCCCCTCAAAGAACAGGTATATAAAAGCATCAACCTTCTCTAAGAAAGAGATGGTCTATTTATCATTGTCAAACACCTAGCAACAATTTACATTGTCTCGCACACTTGGCCTATAGAGAACCTCCACTATGTAGGAATTGTCTTTAAAGTTTGGGCGAGGAAGGAGTAGGGATGCTAAAACAACTAGAGAATCTGCCCTAGTATTTTGTTCCCTAGGAACAAACTCGATAGAAAAGGCATAAAAATACTCTAAGCTGTCTCAGACTCTATTCCAGTAATGTCTTAGCCTGCCATTCTTCATAGAGAAAAAATTTCATACCTATTTAACAATCATTTCAACATCCCCAAGAGTCCTTAACTACTTAATTCCTTTCTCCTTAACCATCTCTAGTCCTAGAAGCAAAGCTTCATATTCAGCAGTGTTATTAGTGTTTTCAAATTCTAACTTGAAAGAAAAGGGGAATTTATAGTCATCTGGAGATATTAACACAATGCTTGCTCCTAACCCTGATGAAGAATAGTTGCCATCAAACTCTAATGTCCATATCTCATTTGACAAGTTGGGTCCAATCAGCTCAGGATCTTTCCCCTCTAAAGTAGATGAGAACATATAAGTTCCTGGGCTAGTTTACACATACAAGATCTCTGACCTGGGATCCCCTGATTTCAAAATAATGAATTTTGCCTTGGGCTTAGGCTCTAATAAGACTTTCTTTCTTTCTACAGGTATCAATGCATGAGACAAGTCCATTTGGATCTCTCTCCCAAGATCTCTATAGAAACTCCCGCTCAACAACATGTTATAACTAGTAGGGATGTTAGCTCCTAAAATAGTTAGCTTAATCCTTTTCTTGGGGTAGGCCGCTAGGGCTACCTAAGCACATCCTTAATTTGACCAATGATAGGGACTTGGGTGCAGTCCATAGAATAACACTTTCCATGTGACAAAGTAAGAGAGAAACCTAGTGCCTTGGCTACTTGGGTAGGCATAACGTTGTAAGAGGCCCTTGAGTCAATTACACAATCACTCAATTTGTATCCAGCTATGAACAGAGAGACATAGAAAGGATTAGGTTTGTCAAAAGGATTTCTTGGCTGAGGCTTCCTAGAATCGGAGACTTTTTCATTACAGGCAACTTTTGCTTTTTCTACATTTTTTGAAAATTGAGCATTAACATGGGAAAAAGATGAAGAGGGCTCTTATTTCACACATCTTACAAGTCTCTCTTATTCGACAAGGTTAAGTCTAAGACAATCTGCCTGGAAAATATGGATCGTAGTATTTTTGCAAGATTCTATAATGTCAAAAAAGTGGAATAGACTCTTCAGAGGATGTAGTAGAAGGTACCTTAGGAGATGTAGTTTTGGGAATGCTCCCATCTATCTTCTTGGGTCCTCAAGCAACATTGATTGACAATATCATGGGAGAAATAGTATCATTTCCTGATTGATTCTTGTTTTCATCATCTCTCCCGTGATTTTGCTACCCCCTAGTGAAGACAATACAATTTGGGTTCTCCCATTCAACATACAAATTCTCACTTCCATTTGAGTCAGATTCATACTCCAAAAAATTTACCGTGGCATCTCCATGTTTCTGTGTCCTCCTCCTCAACTATGGGCTCACTACCATGCTCATTCATGGAAAACATTTGCACTAATCTAGTCATTTCACGGTAGGAATTGCCATCATGATCAGTGGTGAGATGGAAGTTACATACCATGTGATTGGCCTTCCCACTAGTTGAAGGGCCCTCTAATGCCATTTTTTGTGACGAGCTAGGCAACATCAGAGCTTTATTAGCATTTGGCATTCCATATTCCCTTATGGGAGCATCATTGTAGTAGGACTACTGCTGTCCCCTAGGTATTTGTCTCTTAAGAGCAAGCACATCATTGGCCAAGCACTATATTACATGGTTAGTAGAGGCACTTGCTTGTCCTTTATTTGTATGCACTCCTCTTCTCCACTTTCCCGCTGTTATAAGATCATCCTCAATGGATATGGCTATCTCCTGAGCTCCTTGGAGATTTGTTGCTCCTTCCCTCTTGAGAGTGTAGCTAACATCTGGAGGTAGAGAGTTTATGAAGAAACACTTCTGAATCTCACCACTGGGCCTCATGCCAGGGGTTATCCTATTTACAATTTGATTAAACTTGGCTACAAACTCCCTCATGGGCTCATGTATCTCCTTATTCAAGGAAGTCAATTAAGCCAACAATGTATATTCATTCTCTGCAAATTTGAATCTGTTTTCAACTTTGGTTCTGATGGTGGCCCAACAATTGATAGAACCAGGAGCCAGGTGGTAAAACCACTCAGCAACAGCTTTAGACAAGGTCTCCACAAACAGTCTAATAGAAACGTCCTCATGCTAGATGCCCAAGATAGAACATGCAACAAGAAGGCATTGATATGTTCATCAGGCGTGACCTTACCATCTCCTCTGAACTTTGGAAAGATCATATTGGAACCTCTAGGCAAGTCATGCAATTGATTACCAAGTGCCAACGGGCCAATACCAGTGCCCCATGGAATGGGTTGCTATTGTTGTTGGTGGAACATATGAGGTTGAAAGTTGACCACCATGGGCAAGGTGGTACAGTGCAAAAGTAGTGCCTGGCACACCAGGGATGAGATAGGATGAAATGGGGAAGAAGCTTTGTTGGAAGACCTGACTTTACGATTCAAAGGAAATATGGTGAAATTGGTAGATTCCAGTAAATCAAAATCAGGGTCAGAGATAGCTTTACTCACTCCCCTTGTATACATTTTAGGAGCCAAATTTTAATAATAAAGTAATATATTACATACCAATAGAGTTGCCACCTTCTTCAATTTGCACAATTGAATCGAAGATTTGCTTGTTGACCATTCTGTTGATTGTTCTGGAGATTGTTTTGCTGATTATTCTGTTGGTTGTTAGGCTAGTTGTTCCACTAATTATTTCTTCTATTATTAAGAACTTGATGAATTTGAAAGGGCCTTTCTCTCCTGGGTACCACAACAACTTATTCTATAAGGTAAATTTCTTGAGCCGCACCAAACTGTCTAGCGTTTTCCCTCGTTATATCACCAAGTTCTTCAATCTCGAGGATTTCATTCACTTGATGAAACTATTCATTCATCTGCCTATTTTTCCAAGCCAAATTTCTCAAATTAGTGATTATGTCTTCTTGCTCGACGTTGAGCCAATCCACTTTGGGTTAGAGTACTTGTTTGAACCCTCTCTGGAGCACCATATATATCAATCTTTCATGTACCAACTAGAGTTCTTAAAAAAGGAGGAAGGAGATCTTTCTCGTACATTGTGACTCAAAATTTTTATAAACCTCCTTTTTTTAATTTGAATCCACTTCCACATTTATAACTGAAATGTATAATTTTGGATTCAAACAATATGTATTTTATATAAAATAAAGGGAACCAATAGATTCTAACAACAACAATCTTACTATTTCAATCCCCAATAAAGTTGCCAAAAATCTATTGGTAAATAGATTTCGTTACTGCTTATTTAATAATGACTCACCCAAATTTAGCAATAAAAAACTATACCAATCAGTTGGAAAGTTTGATAAACTACCCTTTGAATGTTTTAGAAGGTACAACTCCCTTCGTATGATTGAATTTAAGGTTTACTGATGCACTTTTAACATGAAAGCAGGAAAGACATTTTCTACAAATATGAACTTTCAACTAACCACAATGCACATTTGCATTGCAGGCAAAGAACTTTATTTACAACAATAATTTGTTTGATTTTCCTTTAGACATATGAATGGAAGAAACCAAAAATCAATCTTCAATAACTGGACCACCACCTTTGCATCAAATTCTAACATAAGAGAAGACACTCTAATGGTAGTAATATTATAAAGAAGTAGGTTACCAATACTTATATAGTATAATGTAGATATCTGAATTCAATACATCACATGATCAACATACAAAGAATAAATGAGAAATACTCAAAAAAATAATAGACTCATTGCCAATCCTCATATGGTAATTATGAAATCAGTTAACCACATTCACCATATCAAAATATCCCCTTCCCAAAACAAAATGTTTTGTGATCTACTCTTGAAAAGCAAATTTCACCAAAAGATCCCTCTTCTCTTTTACTCATTCATTATATAGTAAAAGAAAAGAACTAACTTTCCTGTACAACTTTTTATGCAACCAATAATATATAATAAAACAAAGTCCAAGAGCAATTAGACAAGATAAAATATTGAATAACAAATAGTTTAACAAAATCGAAGATAGTTATGAACATATTTCATTGTCTTCTTCATCCACCATATTAGACTTCTCTAGTCCATCTACAATGTTCTTTCCTACTTCACTCCCTACCCTTTTAGATGCATCTGATTTGGTCTAGAGAATTTTGAATTTGGCTAGAACCGAAATATGATTGTTTTGGTGTCAGGAATGCTAGTGATTGTCAACCTTGTCCTCCATGTTTGTAGTACACTACTAGCCTCTTCATTTTTCCTACCCATTTCTGCAATATCCTTCTTAAAATTGAATAGACAGGCCGACACACTAATCTTTTCCATAGGATTCCTTGTAGCACCTTCCTTCACCTTTAACTATTCAGTCAACAAACCTTTAAAGTTTTGTTTGATGACATCCAATTCCAACATATCAGATTTATTATCATCATAAAGATCTACTCCGAAGGAACCACAAGCACTTCTAAGGTCAAGCAAGTAAGACCTATTATTCTTGGCTATGTTTTTCAAATCATTTATGCATTGTTTTTCCATCTGTAACTTCCAATCCACAACAGCCAACCATTTTATTGATTCATTATCTTCAGGTTTCTCAATGACCTTCTCTGCGACAAGGATGCTAGAGTCTAGCTTAACCATGGCAGTTAGATTGTTTTTAGCCACATTCAACATGGCTTCATCTTTCTTAACTATTTTTAAATCATTCAAAACTTCTATCTGTTTATTAGAAATTTTGACATATAGAGTAAAAGCATCATGAATAAAAAAAAGGCCATTAACTATTACTTTCTCAACCTACTCCTCTACTACATTCCCAAGATATTTATATTTGTTAATTTGATCAAACACCTCTGTAGTCAAACCCTTAGGAATGCTAGTAGTAGCATCCAACAGATGGGAGTTAGTATCAACAATAGATTTAATGTATGAAGTTAAAAGCTCTACTTGATCCTCCAAGACTTCATTCTCCTTTTCCTTCTCTTCCAATCTGGTGGCTAAAATATCAACTAATAACTTTGCATTATGAATATCACCTTGCATAGAAGGTGGCCCCAAATCCACAATTCTTACCTAAAAATCATTTGTAGATATGTCTTTCATCTCTTTATTGACCATTGGTTCTGCTATTTCCACATATTGATGCTTGGAGACTGGATCTACCATTAATGTAGACATTCTTTTAGCTTTCTTTTGGGTAGACTCCAGCTTAAGCAATCTATCTACTGCATCAAATTCTATATCAATAATCCAAGAGTATCTCCTTTTGTTCCCAACCTCTGTTCTAAACCAAGCTAGGGTGGTAGTCACTAAAAAATTGCCTGTGATCCTTTGAGAAACTTTATCAGGTTTAGGAGTATTGTCCACTACTGGTTGCTACTAGGAAGAAGAGGGAGTCTGGAATGATCCATCCTGGGAAACATGAGGAGAGGATATATTCTGGTTTGCATGTGATGTTGTCTCCTCATCTTCTTCATTCTACAACCACTGCTATTGCTGCCTTGATGCCTTATCCACTTGTGAATTCAAACACTTCTTGGTCTTCTATCTCTTCCTGGGCATTTGTACACTATCACCTACAAAAACTTTAGAAGGTGTTTCTTTTTGTGGATCATCTGACCCATCCTGCCTTGTAGTTAGAAATGGTAATCCAATATCTTAGCCAGTGGCATGAGTGCTAATGTTAGCACTCTCTGTGGATACCTGTGGTTGGGCTATAATTTGCTCCTTAAGAGGAGAACCTGCATCATCAACACTTAACTTAGAATGTAGCCACAATTGACTTCTATGTAACACAAAATGAGACCTAGCTTTAAGATCTGTGACTTCGTCTACACCCTAATCAATATCAGGTAAGGGTTTGACACTTTCAATAGTAAAGGCAAGGTCCACTACATTAGAGTAGTCATCAACCACATCAGGAAACTTCCAGCGAAGTCTATAAATTTTCATTTGATCTAAAGTTAGTTTGGACCAATACCTCTTCTGACTTCATATTCATCCACACAATCTGCCCAAAAGTCTTCCAACTGAGTTCTGTGCTCTCTCAACATGGGAAAATACAATTTTTTCTTCACAAAGTCCTTAGTATCAAAGAAACTTCTAGAGCCATAAGACTGAAAGTGAAATTGGGCCAACATCCTATCTACATTCTTGGCATTTTCTGGTTTAGTATAGGTATAGTGAGTCAGCTTTAGTGGGAATGGGTACCCTCTTTTCTTAAAGTCATAGTATCTTTTCCCTGCCAAATAGGCTTGTCTACACACTTCTAAGAATATCACATAATTAGAAGCATATATTATAAATTTTAGTGGGGGAAACTCAAAACCACCTATTCTGATATAGGTAAATTTATCAAATTGAATGAAATAACTACCAAAAATCATTATCCAATTGGCTGCCTCAGTTGAGATCACGACCTCATAATTCTCCCAAATTCTCCTAACCATGAGCATTAGAAAAACACCATTTACTCTTCTGCACACTTTGTTTCCATTCCCCTCTTGAAGTTGAGGAAAGTAATCACACACTTGTACATCTGGGGCCAATGGCCCTGGTTCCTCGAACCCTGACCAATTTGTTGTGTGGTAGCCAACAAATAAATCAAATATGAGTACATATGAAATTTCCCTTTATTGTGAAAATTGACCAATTGGTCATATAGGTGGTCACTTATTAGTCTAGACCAATCAATGAATTGTTTCCTAGTACATATCACAATGATAAGCTGACACATCCATTTTTTAAACTCATCACACTCCTCACTACCCATAACCCTATGCAACATAGTGATTATATCTGAGATGTCATCCTTAAAGTGACCTCTAAACAGGGTTTTGGGTAATTGTGAGCCTCCTTTATTTTCCTTCTTTAGCCAAGTGGTGGCTATGGAATCCTTACACATCATCTTCTTATCCAAGTACATGTTCATGCCAGTTTCCTGTGTTACATCATCATATTCCTCATGTACAGGCAGGCCTAGTCTATCACTAATAGTGTCAACAATTATTTGTAGAATGGTTCTGCCACTCACTATTTGGATTTCTCGAGTCTTAGCGTGGTAGTTTTGGATACAAGCCATAATTAGATCAGTACACTTCATGGCTGAAGGCAAACTACCAGCATGTGCCAATCCACTGTCCAATGTTTTCTAGGCAATTGGCAACCTAGAATTGGCATTTATCTTGGAGCAAAATTTATTGAGATCGACATGTCCTAGGTTGGTATCTTTGATCCCCTCTAATTCATTCCTGACAATGAAAGAAATGTCTAAGCCTTGGTATTTATACTTCATCTTGACCAACCCAAGTAACTGATGAGTAGTATTTTCAACTAGGGTTAGGTACGTGAGACTACGATTAAGTAATGGGAAGCTATGGTTAACAACATGAAGAAGTAGGGTTTCACAATTCATGAACACAAGGAAGACCACAAATACACCCCTTTTTAGCTAGCTAGTAATGATTTTTTTTTAAAATTTGAAATGGAGAGAAGACCAAGGACTTACCTTGACGGCGATGCTTAACTGGAAATAAATGGCTTGATTGACTGTGGTTGGACTCTCAAGAATGACTTTATCGCTAACAATTGTGAATGACACTTTAAAGAAAGCTTTTTTTTTACTTTATAAGGTGACAAGATAGGATTTAAGACATTAATACCCCTAGCAATAAATGCCACCACTTGAATTACAAAAGCACTTTGTTAGAGGTCAAATTTCTCTTCCATCAACAATTATTAGCTATCACGAAACTTTGTTATCAATGAATTTTTGTTTTGACAAACACATTTTCAATCCCTTCTCTTGCCTTATTGGCAAAAAAAGTAGTGTTTGTGAACCTCCTGTATGTTTGATTATATATACGCATCCATTTCTTTGTCAGAGATTTCATCAATTCTTGAACCAAGATTGAAATTGTAATGCAGTCGACTAAATGTGGTCTCCACAAACTTTATTGAGAAAGGTTATAACAAAAGAGATTTCTCCTTTTATCGTTGAGGGACACTCAACAAAAAAGGACTATCGACATATTGCCTTATCGGAGAACTAGAGAAAAATGAAACTTAAGAACCGAACTTAATTCACAAAAAGGATAGAAAGCTGATAGGAGACTTGACGAGACTAAATTGTAGTCGGGTTATTGGGAAATCGACAAATCAGATAAATCCATAACTTACGAACCAAGTATGTAAGTTCACAAAAAAAATAAAATGCTGACTAATGGGAAGTAAGACAAAGAGCCCTTGTCGGGAAAAATAAGAGTTCGAGAACTAAGAAATTTGCCGATAGAGTTTGTAAACTCAATATCTTTCTGACTAGTTCACCGATAAAGGTATTCTCTGACAGAACAAAGAGATAAGTCAAGTTTTGAAAGTTTCAAGTTTGTCAACAGAACATTATAAGAAGAATAGACCTCAATTTTGAGTTTGGAAAGGGGACAATTTGCAGATAAAAGAAGAAATGTAGGGCTAAGAATTAGAACAAGACAACAGGACGAAGGGAAAACAAGGATAAAACAAAAATTTCAATTTTAGGTAAACAAGATTGTGATTCTGGAAATGGAGACTGCAAAAGTTTGATCGGTGTCTATCATGAGCTATAGAGTCATAATGTCATGCATTTTACATCACAACATATACCCTGATGGTCAATTGAAATATTATCACCTTATGATAATAAGACCTCCTAATCCTTCAATGCAACCATAATAATCCATTCAAAATTATAATACTCCCATTATTCTCAAGCAAGCATTTACACTATCCCTTGAACAGAAAGAAAACCATGAGAAAAACTCAATACAACAAATGTGCTTGAAGAATTCCATAATCCTTGATTATTTCATTCAAAGAAGATTACATTTCAAAGTTGGAGACAATTACATTGCAGTATGTATTCATATATGCATAATTTAGGATACAACAATACTGTCATGAATGAATTACATACATGGACTCCACCCTATAATAGTGGTGCAGTCATGGTAGGAGGGTTCATAGAATGAACTGTCCAGACCATGCAACAAGAGTAAACACAATGGAAATAACTCAAAGAAATGGAACAAATACGGATTCAATCATTTAGTATATCATAGAATTCAAATACAGATTGGCTGGCAACATGCGGGCTTACAATTAGGGCTTAAAGGCCTGATTACAGAAGTTGCACAAGATATAGCTTTGAAGCTCCTTCGCACAAAATCTAAAATATGAACTTATGCGGATGATTATAAATTGATAACTGCTTTCCTAAGAATCTATTACATCAATATATATCATCTCTGGAATAATAGATTCCTCCGCATCAGCCAAGGAAGGTCACAAACTCCAATGAAGAGCTGTAACATGTGAGCATGGATAGGTCAGACCTAAATGCATAGAACACATCCACAAATGTATGGAATGATGTGCAGATCTCAAGAAAGGTCAGCCGCGAACCAAGGGTCATTGAATGATGTGTCATTAAGTTCCATAAGTTGAGGAATGCTCCGTAAGTCTTCTCCTTTAGTTCATTATCAGAGACTGTCAGGATGCTCTGTTATGAGAAAACAATCGATCTTTTGATAGCGATATCTTTTCGGTAATGATGTGCAGATCTCTAAATTCTGGATATGATGTAGATGAATGAATCTAGATGCCAAGTCCGGCTTTGCAAGGATTGAAATGCAACTGGACCAAAAATACAAAAATTGCTTTTGACTAGACTGCTTGAACTAAACTGGAAAATGAAAAGAAATAAACTAAAATGCAAATGTTTTTGGTTGATGCAAGATTTCTCTTGAACCAGGGATGCTCCTGCATCAGACATCCAGGGTTATTGAAAAAGTGAGTCCCTCACTTTGCTAGGGCTAGGGGAGAACTAAGACGGTTCACCTCAGCCTAAGAAATCCATGATGAATCTTCTTCCGGTCTGCCTTTCCACTTCACAAGATATTCTTTGTATTTTCTTCCTTTAGTACTGCATCCAACTCTACTATCCAAAATGTCTTCAATATGCTTCGGTGCTTGTTGTGGTAACTGCTTCTTCAAGTCTTCTTCCATGCTGACACTGAACTCTACTTCATGATACTAATATAAGTCTACAATGTTGAAAATAGGTGATATAACCAAGGTCTCCAGTAACTCTACTTTATATGCATTTCTTGAATCAAATTTTCTGAGTATCTTACAAGGTCCAAACTTCTTCATCTTCAACTTGTTATATGTCCCAACTGGAAATCTTTCTTTTCTCAAGTACACCATCACTTCATCTCCCACTTCAAAATCCTTATGTCTTTGCTTCTCATTTGCCTTTTCCTTATACCTACTATTCATATCCTCTAAATGCTTCTTCACCTAATTATGCATTGTCTTCATGTGATTTGCAAATTCTTTTGCTTCTGCACTTCTCTTTTCTTCCAGGTTGATATCTCTTAATTTTGCTACTCCTCTAGGATTCACTCCAGTCACAATCTCAAAAGGTGTTCTTCTGGTACTCTTATTTATTGAATTATTGTATGCAAACTTTGCTTGTGAAAGAATCAAATCCCAACTTCCTGTCTTCTCTCCAACCAAACATCTCAACAAGTTTCCCAAACTCCTATTCACTACCTCTGTTTGTCCATCAGTCTGTGGGTGAAAAGTTGAACTGAACTTCAAATCTGTCTTTAACTTCTTCCAAAGTTTCTTCCAAAAGTATCCAACAAACTTTGTATCTCTGTCTGAAACTATACTTTTAGGTAATCCATGCAATCTCATAATCTCCTTGAAAAATAGGTCAGCTACATGCACTGCATCGATTGTCTTCTTACAAGGTATGAAATGAGCCATCTTTAAAAATTTGTCAACCACTACAAATATTGAATCATATCCTCTCTGTCTTAGGCAATCCCATTACAAAATCCATACTTATGTCTTCCCAAGGTCTCTCTGGTACTGTCAAAGGTTTATACAATCTAGTATTCTGACTACTCCCTTTTGCAACTTTAAAAACTCTACAACTCTACACAAATATCTAAACATCCTTATATATCTTAGGCCAAAAGTAGTTTTCACTCACCAAAGCCACTATCTTATCAATGCCAAAATGTCCTACCAATCCACCACTATGCTTCTCCTTGATCAAATTATCTCTCATTGAACTTCTAGGTATGCACAACTGACTTCTTTTGAACAACATATCTTCTTAAATGAAATAGTCCAACCACTTACTCCTATATGTCACAATAGGTTCCTTACATGCTCTCCAAGGTTCTGCAAAATTAGTGTCTCCCTCATACATGTTCTTCAATTCATCAAAACCCAACACTTCAACTCTCATTTCTGTCAACAAGTTTCTTCTTCTACTCAATATCAACAACTTTGATTTTCTACTCCTATGCTTCAACACAAAAGTATAACTCTACATGAACTCTACCCATCTCATATGTCTCTGATTCAACTTACCTTAACTGTTCAAATATTGCAAAGCTTGATGATCTGTATACAACACAAACTCCTTAGGCAACAAATAATGTCTCCACTTCTTCAAGGCTTGAATTATGGCATAGAACTCTTGATCATAAACTGAATATCTCCTCCTTGCATCATTCAACTTCTCACTGAAATATGCTACTGGTCTACCTTCTTGACTTAACATTGCTCCAATTGCATTTCCACTTGCATCACAATCAACTTGAAATACCTTATTGAAATCTTGTAATGCCAAAATAGGTTGCTCTGTCACTTTCTGCTTCAACAAATCAAAACTTTATCTGCTCCAGATGTCTACTTTAAATCCTTTCTGTCATCTCTCATTGTCTTTGTCATAGGGTTACAAACTGAACTGAAATTTTTGATGAACTTCCAGTAGAAACTAGCCAATCCAAGAAATGATCTAACCTCTCCAATGCACTCCGATGTAGGCCATTCAACAATTGCTTTCACTTTCTTAGGGTCCATCTTCAATCCTTTTGTAGATATCACAAATCCCAAATATACCAACTCTTCCTTCATGAAACTACACTTCTTGATGTTTATCAACAATTTCTCTTCTCTCAGTCTCTGCAAAACTTGTCTAATATGCCACAAATGTTCCTCTTTTATTTTACTGAAAATTAGAATATCATCCAAATATACAATCACAAACTTACCCAAGAATTTCTTTAGAACTTCATTCATCAATCTCATGAAAGTACTTGGTGCATTTGTTAATCCAAAGGGCATCACTAACCACTCATACAATCCTTCATTTGTCTTAAAAGTAGTCTTCCACTCATCTCCTTCTCTGATTCTGATCTGATGGTATCCACTCTTCAAATCTATCTGTGTGAAATATCTTGCTCCACTCAAACAATCCATGATATCATCTATCTTAGGTAAAGGAAATCTATACTTAACTGTGATCTTGTTTATTGCTCTAGAGTCACTACACATTCTCGATTCTCCATCCTTCTTTGGTGCTAACAGTGTGGGTACTGCATAAGGACTCAAACTCTCTTTGATCAAACCTTTCCTTAACAACTCTTGTATCTGTCTATTTATTTCTTCATTCTCTGCCAGTGTCATTCTATGTGCTACTTTGTTAGGCAAACTTGCTCCCGATATAAGATCCATGTGATGACTGATACTCGTAATAGGTGGCAATCCTTCAGGTACATTATCTGATATGATGTCTTCATACTCTGTCAACAATTCTCTTATTTCCTCCGGTTGTGTTTCTTCAGTCTCCTTCAATGTTTCAGGCTTTTTAGGAATCAAGGCATAACACATATTCTCATGTCTCAAACCATCCAGAAATTTTCTTCCATCTACCAAACAGATTCTAGCATTCCCACACACTTCACTCTTAGGATCATCCTCCAAAGGAATCAAAGTAATTCTCTTTCCATTTGCTATTATAGTATATGTATTCTTTCTCCCATCATGTATAGCTTTTCTATCATACTACCAAGGTCTACCCAACAAGATGTGACAAACATCCATAGGCATAATATCACACAAGACTTCATCATGATAAGATCCAATATGAAATTTTACCAAACATTGTTCACTCACCAGTACCTTATGATCATCCCGAATCCATGCTATCTGATAGGGCTTAGGTTGTTTCAATATTTCCAACTTCAGCCTTGTTACCATCTCCTCTGAAACTAAGTTATCTGAACTACCACTATCAATTAGAACTTTACAACACTTACCTCCTGATTTGCATCTGGTTCTGAACAAACTCTTCCTCTGCGGTGGTTCCTCATTTGTATTTGTTTGAAATAGTTCTCTCCTCATCACACGTGATTCTCCTTTCTCAGGTTTGCCAACTGAACTGGGTGATCCAATAGGTTCTTCTTCAACATAGGCTGCTCTTCCACTATTTTTTGTCTTCTTACTTGTACTACCCTGATTACACTCAAATGCTTTATGTCCTTCACCTCCAAACTTGAAACAAGTACCTCTAAATGTTCTCTTATCAAATCCTCTTCCTTCTCTTCTATATCCTTCATTCCGGTATGCACTAGGGTTTCCTCTCCCATAAAAATTTCTATCATCTCTCTGGTAGGCATTGTTATCTCTGTCCTCCTTAAATGGGCTGTCAAACTTATTCTACTCTGGATATGATCTATCTTCTCTAGAAAATGTTCTTCTTCTCTGAAATTTACCTTCTCTACCTCTCTATCTTTGATCATGTCTTTTAGTCATCTTCTCTTCAACTTTCAGGGCAAACTAATATGCTTCCTCCAAAGATGTCATCCTTACCAAGCTTAGTTCTTCTTGAATGTTCAATCTTAGTCCATTGATGTATCTAGCCACTTTCTCCTTATTTTCTTCACTATGTCCTATCCTTATGATCATTTTATGGAATTCTTCAGTGTACTCCTTCACAAATTTCTCCTTTTGTCTCAAGTTTTGCAATCTTTTTAACAACTCCAACTCATAGTCAGCAGGTATAAATTGATTTTTCAATTTTGTCACCATCCTATCCCACTTTGTAATCTATTATTTCCCTCTTCTATTTCTTTCCAACTGAACTTCTTTCCACCATATAGCAGCATGTCCTTTCAACTCTGTCTTTGCAAATTTCACCTTCTCTGGATCTTCAATTTCCTCATATTCAAAGTATTCTTCCATGTCATTTATCCAGTCAATCAATTCTTCAGGGTTCAAATTACCTGTATAGTTTGGCACATCAAATCTAGGTCTCTTTCCAATATTTGAAATAGATCACAACATCTTTACTTGATCTGATTCTTCTTCTTCATCACCTCCTAGGGTTTCACCAATTTGTTCAACAGATTGAAATTCTTCATCATTGCTTTCAACATTACGTCTCAATGTCAACCTTCTTCGCCTATCCTCTTCAACAACATCCAAATGAATTCGCATTGTTTTTATCATCTCCATCATCTCATCCATTCTACCAGCAATTGTTCCAACATCAACAACTCTCCACAGTAGCTTTCTTCCTAGGATCAAGTGTAAACTGCCTCAAGTTCGGCGATCAGGCTACAAGGTGACAACTGTCTCTCAATCGGTGATTGGTTGCGACACAAGTAACTTGCCTCAATTTGGTGATCTATCCACAACAAGATATTATGGATTTCCTTCACCAACTTCACTCAATTCGCTCCCAAATATTCAAACTTTCACTCTAATACCACTTGGTGTAGTCACAGTAGGAGGATTCACAGAATGAACTATCTGGACTGTGCAGTAAGAATAAACACAATGGAAACAACTCAAAGAAATGGAACAAATGCATATTCAATCATTTAGTATATCATAGAATTCAAATATAGATCGGCTAACAACATGTGGGCTTACAATTAGGGCTCAAGCCTGATTATAGAAGTTGCACAAGATATAGCTTTGAAGCTCCTTCGCACAAAATCTAAAATATGAACTTATGCGGATGATTATAACTTGATAACTTCTTTCCTAAGGATCAATTACATCAATATATATCATCTCTAGAACAATAGATTCCTTTGCGTCAGCCAAGGAAGGTCACAAACTCCAATGAAGAGCTGTAACGTGTGAACATGGATAGGTCAGACCTAAATGCATAGAACACCTCTACAAATGTATGGAATGATTTGTGGATCTCAGGGAAGGTTGGCCATGGACCAAGGATCATTGAATGATGTGTCATTAACTTCCATAAGTCGAGGAATGCTTCGCAAGTCTTCTCCTTTAGCTGATTATCAGAGACTGTCAGGATGCTCTGTTATGAGAAAACAGTCGATCTTCTGATAGCGATATCTTTTCGGTAATGATGTGTGGATCTTTGAATTCTGGATATGATGTAGATGAATGAATCTAGATGCTTAGTCCAGCTCCGCAAGGAATGAAATGCAACTGGACCAAAAATATAGAAACTGCTTCTGACTAGACTGCCTGAACTGAATTAAAAAATAAAAAGAAATAAACTGAAATGCAAACAAACTGAAATACAAATGTTTTTGGTTGATGCAAGATTTCTCTTCAACTAGGGATGCTCCTACATCAAATAGACCTTAGACAATCTCCCCTTTATAGAGCCTTTCTAATCCTCTAGAATCCCCACAAATGATACATAAATTACATTAAATGAGAGTAGAAAACTTAGATTGACCACCTAGTTGACACTTGGTGTGATCATGCCTCTTAATTCTGCAACTAATTTTGGCATAAGAGAATATGCTATAGGATCTTCTAATTTCCCTCTTTTTCCTCTTTTGCAAACTGGAAAATGACTTTCCCATTTTAGTTACATTTCCCGTGCAAAATTTTACCTACGTGTAAAATCATTTGCCCAAACTGTATTTTCACATAGCAAATGAAAATTTTCAACTTCTAATAGTTACACATTTCACTATTAGTAAAAACATGCTTTTACATCAAGCATTTTACCCTTCTAGACTCTTAGATCCTTCTCTACAATCACTTTGGCATTTTGTCAAACAATTGTCCTATGACCATTTGCCTTCATACTCTATCCTCCATTCATTGCCATGCATCTGAATCATTACCAAACATTTTAAAATGTAACTAGTCCAGTTTGACATTGGTGAACATTTAAAAGTAGCACACATGCATTTGAAGTTGCTACAAGGGCGTTTTGGAATGTCTGGGGCATTTTTATCCTCTACTAGGGCATTTGAAACAATGATGGGGCATGAGAAATCATGCTAGGAGGCTTCTTTACTATGCTAAGTTGTTTTTACCGATGCTAGGACATTCTTAACAGTGGAATAGTGTATAGAACAACTGAATGCATCTTTGCAACGTGTAGGGCATTTTTTCTGATATAGGAGACTTTTAAAACATACTGGAAGCATTTAAATTATTGTAGGGGGTTTAAAAACCTCTATGGGCATTTTAAAATTTATAGATCAACATTTTAAAAGTTGCAAAAGCATTTTAAAATAATGTAGGGCATTTTTGGAGATGCTGGGGGCGTTTAGAAGATTGCCTGGGTGTTTTTAACAATCCAGGGATTTTTAACAGCATCCAAATGTTAATATTTAACAGTTAAATTTTTAAAAACCATCCCAAACCTCATGCCACACCTCCATTTGTGATTGCAGTGCATAAGAACCTTGCATCACAACTTTATTTGAAAGAAACTCCACAAAGCCTACAATGGTGCACCGGGCACTTTGGAGTTTAATTTTTTTTATTTATTAACCTTGGACCATTGGTCGATCTGATATCACAACTTTGCAATTTGGGTGACTTTACTGAGGCTATGATGTGCGCGATGCCTTTAAAAAATATTTTCCTTTTTTATTTTTACCTCTTTCACACTTGGAGAAAAAACAATACTAAAACTCCACCTTTAATCCATCACACAAATTAATCCCATCACAACTTTCCATAGTGTAGGGGAATTTTAGGCTACAATGTGCAATGAAAAGAGGTAAATAGATTATTACCCTTCTCACTTGACATTTTCATGAGAAAACTTAAAATTAAAATTTCTCACTTTATGCTTTTATTTGATATTAAAAATATTGCTATAAAGCAATAATTTTAATTAAATTTCCACATTGAAACAATAAAATTATTTTAATTTTTAAACCTTAACTTTAATTTCCCGTTATTAACTCATTTGCTACCAAAGTGATCAGAATTGTGCCAGGAACTGAGACTAGATCTGAAGGCCACAAAAACTTGCAAGGAATAATCACAAGATTGCCGAGAATACCTTTGTAACAGGACCACTCCGCAGGTGGTTTAAAGAAAATTTATCCACAGCCACAAAACTCGTCGACAGACTTGAAACTAAAACTGGATTGTCCTTATGAATTATTGAAACTTGTCCATTCTCCAATACTGAATAATAACATCATTTTGACCATGTTCAACACACCCACCACCAAACGCTGAAATATTAAATTTGGGCTTAAAACTTGTCCGATCACCATAAAATCAAAGTTGGAGGGAATTTATGCATCACTTGGACCTTATACCAAATGGATTTGGAATACAAGTGTTGGATTGAGAGATGTTAATACCAGAAGTTTCAGACTAGCCTACCGCTCTGGTACCTAAAAATTTATTCTTCCACCAATCTAAATGTCATTTTGCTTAGAAGACGAGGCACAAAAACAAGTGCGAACAACTGGCATGCAATTCCTTGTTGAGTAAAATTAGAGAAAGATGGTGCTGACATATCAATTCGGCAACTCACTCCAAAGTCTTTTATTTGGAGAACTTCTAGTGCATGTAACGACTTATAAGCCTTTCATGTATTATGTGGGATGATACAACTTAGAAACAAATTTTTTATTTTCATTAATTGTAGTTAACTAGGCTACTAAAGTAGAAAGGCCAATTTCAAATATGCTTGCAAAAAGTGAATATATTAAATGCATTGCCAAGCTCTATTAATCATCTTATAAATTCGTCATTAAAAAGTACTCTCATATGCAAAAATGTTAAATGAACTCCACCTTGGCATGTTGGTAATGGCCATGTGTAATTCTATAATATGATGTTTTAACCATTAACACTCTTAATAAATATTAAAGAGGGCAATAGTATATTACCTCTAGTTTTGACAAAACTAAGGTTATGATAGTAAAGTCCAAAATATCTTTTCCTCCAATGCAACGACATAATCTTTGAGGAGGTTTAGATATCTATGCATTGAATTTAACTACCATTTAAATTAGAAACATAATATAGATAAAAGAATTGGTTATAAAAAAAAAGAAGAAAAACTGATGGAAAGCTGTGTTTTATTTTCATCATAGATGATTTGTGCTTTATTAAAAAGTTTACTATGAGCCTTTAAAGTGCATGTCGAAGAATTGTACAATGTGGATAAGAGAATCATTGTAGACAATTCACTATGCTCTTGAAAGTGCATGTCAAAGAATTGGACTATGAGAGTGAGATTTAAGGGAAAAATATTTTAACAATTTAATTATTCAACTTATTCTTGTTTAATAGGAAAAAAAGGAGGTTGAATGCAAGCATGTAAGTACACTAGATCAAAACCCTCTTTCACTGTAACATTCAAGAACAAAACTGAGCTAAGTCTCTTCAAGATGCAAGAGGAATCAGCTATTGATTTTGTGCTTCTAATTTTCTATGTAAAGATAAGACTTAATCAGGCCTTTTATCAAACCTTAGGTCAACTAATACACAAAACCCTAGATTTGTAAAGATCTGATCATAACAAGAGATATATAGTAGATATTCAGAAACTAACTTCACAAGAGGGATCAAAGAGATGTTAGAACCTATTCCTCAGAAGATGAAATGTCAGAGGACTTTGGGGCTTGTACCTAAGTCCAGAAAGTCCTGATCTCTGAAAACTCAAAACTGGAAAAATATCGTAAATGATGCTCTGATGTTGTCTGTGGTGCCTGAATTAGCTGCTGGACATTGGGGCTTATGCCCAAGTCTGATACAATAGAATTTCCACACTCTATTTTTGTATCTTGAAATCTAATCCCTTGAACAACCTTCGTGTACCTTCACTTCTGCAATTCCTGCACTTGTAACCTACACACAAGAAGAAAAGGGGTTTGGGGGTTATGGTGTTTAGGGATTTTCCTTAGTCAAATTCTGGGAGAGCATTCAAGATTCCCAACACTGTCAAGTTAGAGAGAGCATTTCCTTGCAGGATAGAGGCTAAAGATAATCCAAATGATGATGAAATGATTCAAACATAATGATAATGTCACCTTAGCGGTGAAGCCCTTAGGAGGATGAAGATTCTTCAACTCATAAGGATGTTGATGATGATTCCAAATCTGTAACAAACACAAGACTAACACAAATATGCAATAATAACACAATGAATGCCTTGAATTATCCTTTACCCAATAGCCTTTCTATCATCAACCTAGGTTACAAATGAAATCAAACACTTTCTTATATATGCTATCCTGTTAAAATTTCACAAATTAATTAAAAGAGCCGACAAGGAAGGACCCATTTAAGAGTCCTATGTTGACATACACTTAATTTTACCTCAACAAGGTGACTTTTTGGTCGGGACCTAAGAATTAAATGGGCCCCTAGTTCCCATTTGACATGGGTTTCAGGGGATTTCTCATTGGGATGAATATTTTTCTTGTAGAGTGTCAACACGGGGACCTAGAAGCTAAACTAGGAGGTAAAAAGACATGTGTCCACTTTTTACTCCACTACATTTAGCCCCAACCTTAATATGTGTGTGATCCTATGATTCAACACATGCATTAAAGTACGATCGAAGCACATCAAAACACATCAAACACAAGAATGAAGACACACCCTAAGTTTGAAGGACCATTTCTAGCCCCCATACCTAGGCAAACACAAGAAAACACTTAACAATCACATAAGACACAGTGAATACAATAAGGAAGCACACAATACACAGAGAATATAGTGAAAGCACGTAATATGTAGAGAAGACATGAATGTAGTCACACAATACATACAATATTCATGAAGCGAAAATATGATTAAGAAATTACATATGTATCTATCTATATATAATGCTAATGAAAACACACAAAACACATACAACGTGGGGACGGCTCATCACCACATGACTTTAGACCATGCCACAAACACACAAGATATGCAAGGAAGACACATAAAATACATGGAAGGCATGATCGCCACATAGTATGTCGTCGACACACTATACATCTTATACACGACAAACACAGGCGATAGGAAGGAGCTCGTCACTGCACTCCACTATGTAAAACGTGCCAAAACACTTGACGATTGAGCTATGCCACCACAACCACCAAAGACACACTTAAGGGTGAATGACTCAAGATCCAACCTCACCTCGCGATGATGAATTTGTTTAAAGGATGTGCACTAGCTCAAGAGATACACCATCCCACCTTGCAATGAGGGATTTTTCTTAAAAGGATGCACACTAGCTCAAGAGATACGCCATCCCACCTCGTGATGAGGCCTTTTGAATAAAAGGATGTGCACTAGCTCAAGAGATACACCATCCTGCCTCATGATGAGGGATTTCAAACACGCTTTATCAGTGTAAAAGTAATCAAATAGTTACCATAATATATGCCCTCACCTTAAAGTGGTTGATCCCGCTTGCCACTATTAAGCACATTAAGGTAAAGTGAAAACACGCAAGGGAACAAGAGCTTTCACAAAGCCCATGCCCTGAAGTGACATGTGCCATGATCGCCGAATGTTCCCACAAACACATTGATATCATTTGATAAGATAATCAACAAGATGTAAGCTTTGGTTAAAAAATCTTAATCTAAGATAATAACCAAATCAATTCATGAATCCTATGAAGAAATCGTATATCAAGTTCACATAAAAGACCCAGGCTACACTGTCAGATTTGGAACCCAGTATAACCATTAAGTTATACTATAGGTATCTTAGAACCGAGTGTAGCAACAAGGTGAGATACAAAACAATCCTAAGTGCATAGAAGCAGATTTAGAGTATTGCAAAGGTTTGTTACAAGTGTTAAGGGAAAATTAGATTCAAATGAATAATCAATAATATCAAATATAAAGATACCCAAAACTCAATGAAATGGTAAACAAAAGAGATTCAATAAAAAATAATGAACAATAACAAAGCAAACCTCCAATTTGAAGCTTCCATTGATCGCCTATCACAATCGATCTTGCATGTATGAATAGGGCCCTCAAAGAGTGCACTTCCTTGCTATGCTTCAAGAATGTTAATTGGGAATGGCAGTGATAGTTTATTGCAATGAAGAGGAGCTTCACAACAATGGTATTAGTGCGTAGTAACGAGTGTGATCACAAGCAATGAAGGAATTGGTGCCAAAGGCGCGTTGTAATTCCTGCAGAGTAACAATACTTAAAGCTTGGATGATTGAAATGGAAGAACAAGGTTCAATTTATAGAGTTGTGAGAGAGAAGATAAATGGTGTAGAAGAAGTAAGAAGATTAACGCTTGAGAATAGTTGAGGAACATGCGTGAATAAGAAGAAGACAAGTGTCACACAAAAGTTGTTTTATTTGAGTTAACTACTTTCTTTTCTAAAGATAAGACATGCTTTTCATAAATTAGAAAGCTTTTTTCTAATTTAAGAGATATTGATAAAAACAAGATTGATTGAACAGATAACTCAACTTGAGATTTGCTTTTGCATGATTTGAGAGAAATTAAATAATAAATTATTTATTTTTGTGTTCATGAAGAAGAAGTCTTATTTTTAGAAGATTTGGAAGATATTTATAAGAATTTAGAAGATAAGAAAGTAAATTAAATAAATAAATTTATTTAATTGTTGTGCACGATTTGGAAGAATAAATAAAATATTTGATTATATTTTATTTTTGGAGATGGAGAGGTTTTAAATAAATTTGATTTGATTTATTCAAATTTGGAGGAATGATTTTGACTTAATTAAATAATTTAGAATTATTTAATTGTTTGGAAGAATTTAAATAAATAAGCGATTTTATTTAATTTTGACTTTAGAAGAGATAATTAAATATTTTGATATTTAATTAATTTAGAGGAATATGAATCAAATAAATAAATTTATTTATTTATTTATTGATAGAGGAATTAGAAGGGAATAAATATTAAGAATATTTATTTAGATTGAATCATGTCATTTTTAGGCGTATACATTTTGCCCCTCTTTGATGCAATGCGGTTTATGGCGTTGTTTCAAAGAATAAATAGTTTGACAATGATACATGCCCCAGCTTGCCCCTAGTACAGGTTATGACGATAGGAAGCCCCCTTGGGAGATTAGATGGGAAGAAGGCAGAAGGCGTGAGATGGACAATCAGACAAAGATGAAGGGAAAACTTGGTTAGGGTTGAAGAAATTTGTTGAAGAAAGAGCTGAATGATATGCGGTGCAAGAATAGAATGATAACACACACAAGCAAGTAAGCAAGTATGCACAAATGACACAAGAACAAGCAAGGTATTGCCCCTGTCAAGCGGTAAACCAACGATATACTGATAACGATATACGATAGTGTTGTCATGGCGAGGAATGATAGATCCCTACAGCAACATGAAGGATAGTGTCTGGTTTCAGGAAATGAAAGATGTCGTGTAAGACGCGTGCGTTGGTCTGATTTCGACAATGCCACATCCTGCATAAGACAATTGAATGATTAACTGATCGAGTTGGTTTAAGACCAAACAAGGATCAAGACCATTGATTGTGATTGGATCATTTGACAAGATTAACTTGACTTGATTGGTATGGATTAAGGACGGACTTGCATTTGGATCATTACTCAGATTGACAGCTAGAACTAAGAAGAATGGACCACAATGATAGAATACTGATTGATAGAAGAATGACTCAATAGAAGGAATCACAAACTTTTATTTGTATTATTACTCTGCATTGTTTGGATCTTTTATTGCATGGGATATGGATGTATGGATGTATGATGGATGTTTTGCTTTTTGACATCTTGATGGTGCAAGTATTTTGAAGTGCTTATTTCATCATTGGGCAATTTCTTTTGGTATTTTTTCTGAATGTTGTAAGTTAATACAAGCATCTAGGTATAATTGAACCGAGATGACTTGAGTATCACTTACATGGATTTTGATTTAGCAAGTTAATACAAGCATCTAGGTATAATTGAACCGAGATGACTTGAGCACTTCTTGCGTATCAACAAACAAGGATTGCCTCCTTTCATGTTAGACCTTGGATGTCCTCGATGATCTTTTGCCAATCATGTCTTTAGACAGGACTTCACATTACTAAAGTTTAATCCACAAGCAGCCAAGCAAAGAAAATAATCATGCCCCCATCATAGCATCTCTAGATTGTGGCATCCTCAAGTAGCATAGAAATACATGATATCAAAAATCAAGACTCTGTATTTTAACTATGTTTTCAATCCACAAAACATACTTTTATTTCGATGTGTTTGTTTCTTTCCATAATTTGGGTAAAATCATTTAGAAGGCCTTAGGTGTTTGTATGCTTTGCCTTGGATAGGTTAATGTTCTAGGTTAGGATTTCTGCTTGAAAAGAGCAGGTTTTTGCTTGCGCTTGCCTATTTGATGAGAAGATTCCACAATCTTTATTTGGTGAGATAGACCCTAAGGGACTAACCTACTGCCTTGGGGGCTCATTGCTAAATGGCCTTCCCTACGTGATGACGCAGAGACAACGTAGTTCAGGGTAAACCCTAACGGACCTAAGACCTAGGTGATAGAAAGTGGTGTGGACTCATATAGATAGAAGGACTAGACATGGAATGGATGGGACAGTGGAGCCTTGAGGGCACATTAGAATAATGGCCTTGCCTACGTGACAACACAGAGGCAATGTAGTTCATGGACTTGGACCATGGACAGACTAGAGGATAGACAACAAGATACTAGATGGATAGGGAAGCCTCGGGAGTGCATTGAAAATGGCCTTGCCTACGTGACGACGTAGAGGCAACGTAGTTCATAGACTTGGACCATGGGTACTGACAAGAGACACTATGCTAGGCTCACACTGTGGATAAGATATGGGATAAAACCTTGGTTGACAAGGCAACAAAGAGATAGAGTATCAAGCCATGATAGGTTATTCTCAGGATTTTATTATGGAACATATATGGATCGAATGGGACACGAGTGAAGGAAGAATGGACACAAGGTGAATGGTTTCCCAAAGATGGAGAAGGCAGTTCATCACAAGTAACACCTGTTTACCAGGTTTTCACCACTTGCTTTTATTTGTATGGAAGCTAGAAAGTATGCATGACACTTGTTTGCTAGTTTTTCATCATGATACCTATCCAAGGTGCTTGTTTGCCAAGTTTTCACCAAAGGATGATTTTTTTGTACTTTTCTAATTTTTTTATTTTTTTGTATTTTTTATGCCCCCCTTACATTGGGGTTTTCCTAGGTATGGAATTGACGAAGATGCATGTTGTTGATTGGGTCATCGAACAACTGACACTCTGATGTTGCTAACTAATATGCCCTCGATCCATAAGAAGCTACGATCACATAAGGCCCAAGCTAGTTGGGCTCGAACTTGCCTTTCTTTTCCCAATCCTATTGATTGCGGGGATTCTCCTTAAGTACTAGATCTCTAACTTTAAAGACTCTTGGGCGAACTCTGTGGTTATAGCTTCTTGACATCATTTGTTGATATGCTTTGAGATGGTTGAAGGCTTTCTGTCTCCTTTCCTCTAGAAACTCTAGTTCTTACAATTTGGAAACTCTGTACTCTTCATCTGATATGAGACCTTTTAATAACACCTTGAGAGATGGTAATTTGACCTCTATGAGGAGGATATCTTCTGATCCATAGACAAGAGTGTAAGGGGTAGCACCTGTGGGAGTGTGTATACTAGTTTTGTAGGCCCATAGAGCGTGATTGAGTTGGATGTGCCAATCATGGCCAGCATCGTTGACTGTCTTCTTGAGGAGTTTCAAGATGGTCTTGTTGGATGCTTTAGCTTGACCATTGCCTTGGGGGTAATAGGGTGAGGGGAAACGATGTTGGATTTTGAATCAGTCATAGAGTTCTTGGACATCCTAGTTTTTGAAGGGTCTTTTGTTATCTGTGATAATGGATGAGGTAATTTTGTATCTGTAGATGAGGTAATTCAGGATGAATGAGGAGATTTGTTTACCTGTGACAGTGGTGAGGGGAATGACTTCAATCCACTTGGTAAAGCACTCAGTGGTGGTTATTATGAATTTGTGGCCGTTGGATGAGGGCAGATGGATCTTCCCCACAAGGTCAAGTCCCCATTGGCAAAAGGGCCAAGGTGTCATTAAAGGTCTCAACTCTTGAGCTAGTGCATGTATCAGGTTTCCATGTATTTGGCACTACTTGCACTTCTTCACAAATTGATATGAATCTATTTCCATGTTCGGCTAGTAATAACCCAAACACATGAGTTTCTTAGCTAAGGAAGAACTGCTAGAGTGTGTTCCACAGATCCCTTCGTGTACGTCTTGTAAGGAGGTTTGGGATTCTTGTCATTCTAAACAACAGAGTAAAGTACTATCTAGACCACGTCGATATAGGGTGTTGGTAATGATGGTATAACGAGAGGTTTGGCGTATAAAGGTTCATCATTGGTTTTAAGATAAGTCAGATGGGAGGGTGTGATCCTTGAGGTAAGTGTAAATCTTACCATACCAAGGTGAATCAGATCCAACTAAAAGGCATATGGAATGGGTTTCAGGAAGATCATAAGCTGGTTCCCAAATTGATTTCACTAAGAACTTGTACCGTGACTCATTCTCAGGTATTTCAAGAAAAGAGGCAATGGTTGCCATGGCATCCGCTACTTTGTTTTCGATCCGAGGTATCTGCTCAAAAGAGATGATCACAAAGTATTCCTTAAAGTCCTCGACCATCCGCTTGTATGGGACAAGCTTCTCATCTTTGGTTTGGTAATCATCATTGACCTGATTGATTATTAGGTGAGAATCACCATAGACATGTAGCTCTTTGATTTTCCATGCTGTTACCATCTTAAGACCAATGACTAAGGCTTCATATTTTGCTATGTTGTTAGTGCATGGGAATAATAGACAGTAAGACTTCGGTATGGTGTCGCCATGAGGAGTTACAAACAAGATTCCTTCCCCTGATCCATGGTTTGTGTAGGACCCATCAAAGTAAAGATTCTAGGAATGTGTTGATATATTAAATAAGGATTCATCTGGAAACTCAAATTGCATTGGTGTGGTGTCCTATAGTGGTGCATCTGCTAACTGATTAGGAAGGACTTGCCCTTTGATAGCCTCTCTATCTACATACTGAATGTCGTATTCACTTAAGAGCATCACCCATTTGGCTAGGTGACCTGTAAGAGCTGCTTTTCTTAGTAGGTACTTCATTGGATCTATTTTTGCAATAAGTTTGACTGCATGTGCAAACATATAATGTCAAAGTTTTTGGGAAGCAAAAACTACTGCAAGACATGATCTTTCTATCTGAGAGTATTGCAATTCATAGCCCACTAATGTCTAGCTGATGTAGTAGACGGCTCTTTCTTTATTTTCATAATCTTGTTGTGCTAGAAGAGCCCCAAGAGCTGTAGGTGTAGCAGATATGTAAAGTATCAATGGTTTACCTTGGATAGGAGGCATGAGAATGGGTGGATTCATAAGATACTCTTTTAGTTTGTTGAATGCCTCTTCACATTTATTATCCCACCTAAATGGAATGTTCTTGTGCAGGAGATGACTGAATGGTTGACACTTGTCTGCCAGTTGTGATATGAATCTACGGATTGCTTGTAGCTTGCCTTGTAGAGATCTTAGTTGAGTAAGAGTCTTGGGTGGTGGCATGTCCATAATAGCTTTGACCTTGGCGGGTCCACCTCTATTCCATTTGCTGATACAATAAAGCCTAGGAGCTTGCCTGAGGTGACTCCGAACACACATTTCTTTGGGTTCAACCTGACCTTGAATTGTTCTAATCTCTAAAAGACTTTCTCTAACACATCCAGGTGTGATTCTCTTATGAGTGACTTTGCTAGGATATCATCGACATAGTCTTCCATTGTTACATGCATCATAGCACGTTGATATGTGGCTCCTGCATTCTTTAGCCCAAATGGCATGACATTCTAGCAAAAAGTGCCCCATGGACAAGTAAAAGCTATCTTATGTTAGTCCTCTGGTGCTATCCTGATCTAATTATATCCTAAGAATCCATCCATGAGAGATAACATGGTATGCCCTGCTATTAAGTCGACTATGATATCTATATTTGGCAACAGAAAATCATCCTTGCAGCAATCTTTGTTTAGATCTCTGAAATCATTGCATAGTCTGACTCGATCATTAGGTTTGGACACTGGTATTATGTTGAAGACCCATTCTAGATAGTCTATAGCTCTGGTGAACCCTACATCCAGTAATTTCTTGAGTTCTTCTTTTACAAGTAGTGCTATGTGTGGATTCATATTTCTAAGCTTCTGTTTCATTGGTTTCACTCCTGGATCTAATGGTAGATGGTGTAGAATCAAATCTGGATCTAACCCTGGAATATCTACATATGACCAACCAAAATTGAATTGCTTTCTCTTAAAGAATGGTACAAACTTAGTCTTCTCTGGTGGGGTTGGAGATTTAGCAAAGTGAATGATCTTAGGCTGTTCCTTCTTTCCAATGTTAACAGGTTATGTCAGTTCCACAACAATCTGTGACTTCTCCTAGTGCATGTCGTCAGGGAGAGTGTCAAGCCTTCCATCATCAGGTGCCAAAGTTAGGTTTTCACCTTCGGATGCATCCTTTCTTTTTACTATTTTGGGATCTGACATTGCCGCGAAGCAATTTTCACCATCAGATCTAGTTTTTATTTTGATATTTTTGCGACTAGAAGGCTTGGCACCCTCTCTGAAATAAGCCACGATATTAAGTTCAATAGCGGAACCAACTTTACGATCTCCTTTGGGTAGGTGGTCCCTAAGTTCCATATAGTCAATATAGGCATCGTCATTTTGGAACATATCTAGTTGTGGGGTTCCTTGTAGATCCCAGTCAATAAGTTTAGGATGCACAAGGGGGAGGGAGTCAGAGGATAGATCTGATTCATTGATAGTTTGAATGGATATACTAGGAGTATTGGTATGGGGAGTGTTCGGGATGGTACTTTCCTCCAAAATGTTTATTACAATAGAACTCGAACCTTCCTCGAAAGTCATATTCTCAGAGATAGGCAAATCACACTCTAGTGGCCTATTCAGTAGTGTTTGTCCCTCACTGTAGGGGCTATAAGTTTGAATAGTATTGACCTTTTTATCGTCATAGGAATGCTCTGTCATCTCATCCCACTCATATTCATTGGAATTTGTGTCACTGTCCTCTTGAAGTGTATGGATCATTTCTACAAGACAAGCATTTTCTTTAGCTTTGTCCTTATCTTTATATCCTAGGCCTTTTGTATTTCTAGCCAATGAGGATGAAGAAGGTTGAATGGGTTCTATAATTCCTTCTTTTCTTAGGTCCTTGGGGCCTTGTCCTTCGTAACCCATTGTGTGTAGGATAGCTTCACCTCACCCATAGATTTCTATTGGGAGCTTAGGTGGTTCTTGTTGTATGTTCCCTTCTTCTTCAGTATAAAGCCATTGTAGGATATCTCTTTCCTCTGTTTCATCGGATAAGGTCCCCCATTTTACAAAGGGAGCTGTGGGAGCTATAGGAGGAGCAGATGGCTTTGGAAAATGCTTGGGTCACCTAAAGGATCTAGGAGATAGAGGCATCTTGGCTAGATTGAGGCTATGCTCAATGGAGTATTCCCCAACTCCTTTTTCTTTGATGGTAATTTTTTGCTCTTTGGGCCATGATGAGGAAACTTCAGAGGTAGAATCATGTTGTGGGATAGGGGATGTAGATGCTCTATTGTTTGGTATGATGCAATTAGGTTTTGAAAGGACAGAGTTGCAATGCTGAAAGGGGTCAGGGTCGCCTTGGATGGTGACTTGCTTGCCGTTGTGAGGGAATTTTATGCATTGGTGATAGGTAGAGGGCACGACTTTCATGGCATGAATCCATGGTCTACCTAGGAGAATATTGTAGGCAAGCTCCCTATCTAGGACTTGGCACACAACATCTTTTATTATAGGTCCCACTTGTATGGGTAATACCACTGTTCCCTTGGTAGTTCTCTCCTCTCCATCATAGGCTTTGATAGTAATCTTCTTCCTTGGATCAACTGCATTTTTAGAGAACTCCAATGTAAGGACTAGCTTTAATGTGCAAATATTTAAACTAGCTCCCCCATCAATGAGAACCCTCTTGATGCGGTGCTTATGGATGAAGGTGACAATATGCAGGGGGTGTTATGAGGTTGAGACATTGAGAGGTCATCTTGTTCGGTAAATGATATGGTAGATGAGGAGGTCAGATTACCTACCATGGCCTAGAAATTCTCTTGGGCCAAGTTAGTGGGGACAGTGGTTTCCACTAAGGCTTTATCGAGAATCTCCTTGTGGGAAGGAGATAGACGCAACAACTCTAAGATAGAAATGTGGGTCGGAGTCCTCCGTAGTTGGTCTATGATGCTATGCTGATGGGGGTTGGACTAAGAAGGCGATGACCTTGGAGGAATGGTATTCAAGGTGACCTTACCGCTGCAAGTAATGATGTTACAACCAGTTCTGTTGGGTTTTGATTGTTGGTTGGGTGTGACCACATTGATTTGTGGGACATGCTCTGATATGCAATTGATGGTATAGTCGAATGGCACACTTACGTAGTTGGCATTACTATTCCCACTATTCTAATTTTGCCTGTTGCGGTTGTTGTTGTTATTGTTGCCATTGTTGTTGTTGTTGTTATATGACCTGTCATGATTGAGAAGAGGATCTTTGTAAGCCACATGTGTCTCATTAGAAGTATGTTGATGAGCACCTCCTTGATTTTTATCAAGCACATCCTAGATAACATGTTTGAGATGGATATAATTGTTGGTTGTATGTCCTCTTCCTCTATGCTATTCACAATAGTCGGTATCTTTCCAATAGTGAGGTTTGATTTGAGGCTCATAATCACTTGTTGGCAGTAGAGAGATTTCATTGTTGGCGAATAACTTCCTTAATGCAGATTCTTGGGACTCACCTAGCAGTGTGAACTTTCACCTTGGATTCACATTGAACCATGGTCTTGGCTCCCGAGAGAATGTTTTGTTGCGTGTAACATTGCTTACCTCTCCTTTGAGAGTGAGTATGGGTTGTTGCTTGGGAGTCGCCACCTTGACATCAACTACTCCATCGTTGACGACATTTTTGTTTTTAGTCCAAAACTTTGATTTATCAGTCATGTAGTTGGAGGTAGGTGAGTCCTTGTATAGCTTGATTTGCCCCTTGGTGATCATAGATTTTTTGATGAACAATCCCATTTCAATGACTTTTGAAAATGAAGTAGGACATTGTATTTGTATTTGATAGCTAAGATCAGTGTTGAGGTTATGGACAAACATCTCCATTAATTGCTTCTTATGTACATTGTATGAGCACTTGCTTGCTAGTTGTCTCTATCTTTGTAGGAAGGTGGTGAATGATTCACCACTCTTTTGCTTGGTATTGCATAAATCAACCATAGAGACTTCATGTTCAATATTGTACGAGAAGTGTGTGATAAATTTGTTGACTAGCTCATCAAAAGTTTTGATGCCTGGTGGGAGTCGTGAGAACCACTCCATAGCTTGACTACCTAGAGATCTAGAGAATAGTCTCATTAAGTAAGTCTCTTTGTGAGCTACTTCCATGCATGCTGCATTGAATTCCCTAATGTGATCTCTAGGGTCCCCTTTCCCTTTGTACTTGTCAAACTTAGGAACTTCGAATCAAAAGGGGAATGGTGTCATGTTCAAACTTTTATCAAAGGGGTACGGTGCAATATCTTCCAAGGAGTAGGTTTTAGTGTTTGTACCCGTCTTGAGATCCATCATTTGTTGCTTTAGACTCTCAAGTTGTTTCCTCATTTCTTCCATAGGAGTACTTTGGTCTATGGCTTTCTTTCCTTTTTCATGTTTATCCTTTGCATTAGGATCTATGGCTTTCTTTCCTTTTTCATGATCATCCTCTACATTTTCTTGGATTGTGCTTAGATCGAAATTGGCGAGGAGCTTAATTCCAAGATTAGCAAGATGATAAAAATACTTGTGAGGGTCATCATGGAGCACTTTCTCTAGCAAGCGTTAGAATTTTCAATATTGGATAGTTCTTTGATACTCTTCATTAGAGATTTCCTCATCACTATCCTAAGGTGTGATGATGTGGTTGGATGATCTAGCCATTTCAAGTTGCTTTTTTTATTGAGATCTAGTAAGGACCATGCAAAGTGACGTGGGATGAGGTGGAATGAAACTAGAGATTTTGGCAAGGTGTCGATGGAGACTACTAAGAATAGGATACTTGTGACAAGATTTGGACAAGGGACTTTCTTGATCAATGATTCCAAGTAAGACGACTGATACAAGACGATATCCACTAGTAAGGGTACTCGATACCTGTCATACTATGTAGGGACTAGTCGTTCACCAAGACTAGTAGCGAAGCTCTGTGACTTACTAGGGTTACCTGAATCCACAATGATACGAAAAAGGGGCCTATGCTGATTTGATATGGGATACTTTGACTTTGGACTAGAAAGACCTGATAGAAAGTGAATGGGGTGACCAACAAAAGAGAGACTTTGACACGAAATGGATGAAAAAAAGACTGCAAGGTAAGACCTGATCTTGAAATTTGGAACTAGACTGAAATGGGTACCCAGAATTGGAAAAAAATTTCTCTCAAAAATTGTGCAAGTGCTCACTGTCACGCATGCGCCAAAACAGATGCACTGTAAAAACTGGTAAATGTGCTGTAAGTTGGAACAAAAGTGCCGCACTGGTAAAAAGTATATACCCTGTAACAGATAGTAAAAGTGCTGTAAGTCAAAGCACATGCGCCGCAGGTCGACACAAATGCGCAGGAATAGAGGACAGATGTGCCGCTCTGGTTTTCTCAGTATTTTTGCATTTTGTTTTAGAATTTTTCTGATGTTTTTGGTACTTTGGTTGCAAGAAGGTCTCTTTGATCTGATTTTCTAAAATTATGGCAAGAAGACACAACAAACACAAAGAACATTTTTATGGTTTTTTATTTTTTTTGTGATTTTTTGACTCTTTTTGGACTAAAAAGAAAGCAAGTACAACCCTAGGTTTCAAAGGACAGTATAAAATTGAATTCTCCCTATTTCTAGGTGAGGCATCTTTGGGAGGTAATAATCGCCCTTCCCTACACCAGATTATAGGGTTTTTTGATCTACTAAAACCAGGATAAGTAATATAGGCAACCGTTCAAGTGGTTATACATGTGACAACACTACTCTCCATTATGGAGTCTCCCAGCCTGCAAGGGTTGCACCTTGGAGGGTTTTGAGGGAGGTTGGCTATCGGTATAACACAACTGCACTCATTGTTTGAAGTTTTCGCTCCAAACACAATTTATTTATAGTGGCTTGGAAGGGCTTGGTGTCTAGCCTATTACCACTTAGGGTTGTTCCTACTTGGATGAACGGTATCCAAGAGTAGGCCCCTCTAAAGGAAAAACACATGCGAAAATGATATGTCTAGAATTTTGGTCACCTAAGATAGGGGAGAGCACAGGCCTGGTATCATTCCCAAAACATAGAATACAGTGATTCTTTTCCCCTAGTTAAAATGAGAAAAACTAGATGAGCTATCTACTTGGGCAAGCATAGAGATTTGTTAACTTTTGAAGTGATAACAAGATAGCAATGGTCCAATTTTACCAAGATAGCAATGATGAGTTTAATTTTATCCCAGATAGCACGAATTGTTAACTTTGAAGTGATGATTGAGATAGCAATGATGAGTTTAATTTTATCCACGTAGCATGATTTGTTAACTTTGAAGTGATGGTCAAGATAGCAATGGTTCAGTTTTACCTAGATAGTAATGATGAGTTCAATTTTATCCAGATAGAAATGAGTTGTTAACTTTGAAAAGATAGCAATGATTCAATGATATGCAAGATAGAAATGATTCAATTACCACTTTCCTAATTAAAACTTTGTGAGTTTTACATGAGCATCCATTTACTTTCCCATTAGAAATTGAAGTGTGAGCAAACAAGTGCAACTATATGAATCTAAACCAGTACTTGGCCTACAAAACATATCAAGAGTATTCTTGCAAAGACGCCAACATTAGCAAAAACTTCAAGAAAACCCTAAAAATCACTGCCTAAAATAGATGCGCTGCTTCAGAGATTGAATGCACAAAAATAGTGAATAGAAGTGCCGTAGTACATATGCGCTAAAACAGAGGTTAAAAGTGCAAGAAAATAGTGTATATGCATTGAAGTAGTAGATGCTTCATGACTGTGAGTATATGGGCTATAACAGAGTATATATGCGCTGCGAAAACGTATGCACTATGATAAGTAACAGATACGTGTTAGGATGTGACAGATGTGCTGTTTCCTCCTATGTACAGCTTTCTAAAACACAAAAACTCAATTTTTGGATTAAATTTGAGGCTAGGCCCCACGGTGGGTGCCAAAAATGTTAAGGAAAAATTGGATCAAATGAATAATCAATAATATCAAATATCAAGATACCCAAAACTCAATGAAATGGTGAACAAAAGAGATTCAAATAAACAATGAACAACAACAAAGCAAACCTCCTTCAATTCAAAGCTTCCATTGATCGCCTATAACAATCGTTCTTGCATGTATGAATAAAGCCCTCAGAGAGTGCACTTCCTTGCTATGCTTCAAGAATGTCAATTAGGAATGGTAGTGATAGTTTATTGCAATGAAGATGAGCTTCACAACAATGGTAGTAGTGCGTAGTAATGAGCGTGATCACAAGCAATGAAGGAATTGGTGCCAAAGGCGCACTGTAATTCCTGCAGAGTAACAATACTTAAAGCTTGGATGATTGAAATGGAAGAACAAGGTTCAATTTATAGAGTTGTGAGAGAGAAGATCAACGGTGTAGAAGAAGTAAGAAGATCAATGGTTGAGAACAGTTGAAGAATGTGCGCGAATAAGAAGACAAGTGTCACACAAAAGTTGTTTTATTTGAGTTAACTACTTTCATTTCTAAAGATAAGACATGCTTTTCATAAATTAGAAAGCTTTTTTCTAATTTAAGAGATATTGATAAAAACAAGATTGATTGAATAGATAACTCAACTTGAGATTTGCTTCTGCATGATTTTAGAGAAATTAAATAATAAATTATTTAATTTTGTGTGCATGAAGAATAAAAATTATTTTTAGAAGATTTGGAAGATATTTAGAAGAATTTAGAAGATAAGAAAGCAAATTAAATAAATAAATTTATTTAATTGTTGTGCATGATTTGGAAGAATAAATAAAATATTTGATTATATTTTATTTTTGGAGATGGAGAGGTTTTAAATAAATTTGATTTGATTTATTCAAATTTGGAGGAATGATTTTGACTTAATTAAATAATTTAGAATTATTTAATTGTTTGGAAGAATTTAAATAAATAAGGGATTTTATTTAATTTTAACTTTAGAAGAGATAATTAAATATTTTGATATTTAATTAATTTAGAGGAATATGAATCAAATAAATAAATTTGTTTATTTATTTATTGATAGAGGAATTAAAAGGGAATAAATATTAAGAATGTTTATTTAGACTGAATCATGTCATTTTTAGGCGTATACAACAACAAATATCACAATACGACCCATAACACAGAGTGATTCTACTAGTCAAGCATCAGTAATATATATCAACGCCATCTTCATATATGAAATAGGTCTATTTTTGCTTTCTTATTGAAGGGACACACGGTCCTTATCAGTATTTGTTTGTTTTCTTAATCCACCAACTAGTAGAGCCACTGAAGAATAGAAACACTAAAAATGAGAGAGGAGACAAAAGTGACTTGGGTTTACAATGGGGAAAGATGCCCCCAAGGCAAAACACAATAATAAAATCGATGAGAGGAAATTAGAAGAGTAGAGAAACAAATAGAAGAATGGGCACAATAGAGGTGGTCTCCCTGTATCCTTGACCTTACAAGAGTATCAAGGGTCATCCAAAGAGACCTAAAGAACATATAACACAACATAGGGGAACACAACACATAAGAGGAGGCCACACTAGTGAGAAACTCAAAGAGGTGCTACATCAAAGGTGGCCAAGAAGGGTTAGAAATACTTACCTGTTACACAACTGCACTAGTGGTTGTCATCGAGCAAATCATCTTCCTCCCAGTCTCGAATGCAAGAAGAAATAGGTACATAAGGTACAATTGCCCAACTCGAATAATTATCCTTTAAATCTTCAACCTTAAATGCTCTTCCTTGTTTGATTCAATAGTAGTTGGTGGAATATTTTCTTGTCGAGCTAAGGCTTGTCTTTTTCTCCTTCTATCTCTTGCTTCTCTATTTCTTCATGTTTTATTGGTGATGTTTGCAAAAGGATTCTCATGATTTTCCATAGTCTTTGACATCCTAGAAGAGAAAGCTGGTACAAAATTGATCTTTTTGGATAAATTGCTTTGTTCTTTATGGGTATCTCCCTATACTTATAAGGATGGTAGAGGAGGAACCTTGACAAAGATTCTTTTACCTCATTGTTGAGGGAGTTTTTTCAATTTAGGCTGGTCTTTAATTTCAACTTATTCAATAGGAGGTCCAACCAACTTTGTTATCAACTTTGCCTTGTATCTTTGGTATGCCGGGAAGAATTGATCTTCTCTTGGTTGACCAGGTTCAATAGGCTGTGGCCAAAAGTAGTCTAGGCTGAAGTTTCCCTGAGTAACCATAGGCATCCATCTACTATGGTGGACAACATGCACTCTCTCTTAGTGAGGAAATTTTAAACATTTATGAATTGTAGAAGGGACTTCTTTCATAGATTTGAGCCATGGACGACCTAGTTTCACATGAAATAGGTCAAAGGTAGGAATGATAACAAATGATTGTTCCAAAGATTTCTCAACTACTTTAATCAACAATGCAGTCTTCCTAATAGCTGGGAGCAAATCTCCATTATATATGTGTTGTGACCATCATATGTGTGGATTCATAAGATTCTTATATCAAATCATGCATGTAGAGGAACTCTTCAGTAATCACGTTCATTATACAAGTAGGATCGATAAGGACTCCTCTTGTAGGATTTCCAATTATACGTGCGATAATGTAAAGAGGTCCCTCAATGTCTGCAATTGTTTTATCATGTGGTGTAAAGGTTATTTTAGGTTCAGGAGTCTTCCTCTACCTATAAACTCGAGGGACCATTCCACCCTTATTGTGATGAGAAGCCATGTATGTGAGACTGTTCCACACCAAGGCACTAGTTTGAGGAAATTAGGTTTTTGAAAAGAAAAAAAACACTAATTTCACTACAAACAAAGTAAATATGATGCAAATAGTTCTACACAACAAGGCAAGATCAATGATTTAAAAGTTTGCTAAAAAGAAGTGTGTAAAACGCTTAGTGTTGAAATACACACTATGTAATTGCAAAATTTGAAATTTGAATGCAAGGACACACAATGAAGCAACACTACAATTCAAAATCAAATTTGAATGAGTGTTTAGAAGAAAGAAACATAATTTGAAATAAGATTTTGACTACCAACCCTAGCTTTTACAAAAATATAGGTTATATGAAAAATGTAAGTTTTTGACAAAACCCTAACAAATGAGATATTCAAATGCAAGGTGTGATATCATGAAATGATTAATTGCTGTAATTCAGATTAGATCTGATGTAAAAATAAAAAAAGTAAATGTTTCCAATGATATGTAATGAGAATGATGCAAACTATGCTATTTTTTATTATATAAGTCGGCAAAAACCAGGGGCCGGACCCTTACATTAAGACAAAAGAGCCATAGAACCACTATAGCATAACTAGTACAAACAACTTAAACAACATAAATAGCCTATAGATAGCAGATAGAAAGTAGCATATGATAGACATCATAAAAAGAAAAAGAACTAAGGAGATACATTCTCCCATCCTTTAGCCAGAAATTCAATAAATTCATCCATTTTTTTGAATTTCTACTCCTTCTCTTCATTAGCACGAGTCCCAAGATCTTGTAACAGAGAGAGGTTAAGCAATGTTGTACGACTGAGCATGCTGCTTGTGAGCTTTCCCATAGAAGAAACCTTCTGCTCCAGATCCTCCACACGACCCCTCAGGACAACAAGCTCATGCCTGTAGTCATCCCCTTCCTCAGTCTCGTCACTAGCCTCCTCCACGATCATCCTCTCCCCTTCTCCAACATTGTCCACAGGATCACCGTTAGCACCTCCTGAATCATCAACATGTTTCCTTTCATTCTTACTCACTTCATCTTTAGAGATCTCTTCAACCTCAAAATCTTTAGAATTCAATTGATCATCCCCCTGCGTGGAGGCATCAGAAGCACATTTAGAGTAGTCAATCAGTTTAGCTTGCAACACAGGCTTACCAACAATCCTACCTGACCTCCTAACCCCAGAAGAGAAACCTTCCTTTTCTTTTGCAGACAAAATAGCTTTATTTTTATTGTCAGGTCCCACAGGGTCACTGCTCAGATTTTTAGGGGTCCCCATAGCGTCCCCCACAATATCCTCCTCTAACTCCCTGATTTTCCTCTTCTTGCTTTTCACACTCCCTTTAGAAGCTAGAATATGAGTAACCTTCACCATGGTGGTCTCCTCAGTGGTTATAGAAAAAGAAACCCCTTTCATTTTATGAGAAGCAGGGGAAGGGCAAGGTTCTTCAGAAACAACAATATCATGAGGGTTGGTAGAAATCTCACCACTATGAGTTTGGATAGGCTTAGGTGGCTCCAAAGCAAGATAAAAATTGTATAAACAAAGGATAAGACCTTGGTGCAAAGGGACATGATTTTTGGAAGGTTTCTTATCCATCTTAGCTTTAGCCCTAAAAACTGAGTGTTCAAGGGATGACAATAAATAGAAAGGAAAACTGAGAAGAGCATTGTGCCTAAAATGATTAAGTAAAGGGAGGTGGTAATTATAAAACCTGGTAAACTGACTCTACAAAGTGAAGTATTTCATGAGGAGGAAACACATTTCATCCCACGGCTCTAGCAGCTTGGCCCGTTCAAACCCTCCCTGGTAGGGAACAAGTTCTCCTTCCCCCAAAAATAACTTTTGGTTTGAATGTTCTGCCACTTTCACCTTCCTTTACAACTTAGTCCCCTTAGTAGACAGACCAGTCGTCATATCAATTACTTGTTCAAAGATCTCAAAACCAATTCTCCCAATAGTGACTCTGTGATTTTTCCATGACTAGGCAAATTGCATAGACAAGTTCTCATCAAATCTATTAAGGCATTCCAAAAAAGGGCTGATTCCACCTTCCTTAAAGTAATGCTAGACCATTGCGTTATCCTTGAATTAGCAACAGGAAATTGGCTCCGTGCGAATCTTGTCTCCTCCCATTTTTGTCTTTCTCTCAAAAACACAAAACACATAGCCAGGAATTCGCAGAGTGATTACGAAAGGTAATTGTAACAACTTGAGAAGAAATAATGATAATGAGACTACACGGGTTATCATTAATCAAGAACGCCTTCCTAAAAACCAATTGAAGCCAGCCCTTCCCATGCTCGAGCATAATAATCATAAATTTCCTATGATTACCATATAACCAATATAATGCTGAAATGACATTAACCAAAGAAGTACAATATAGCCAGTACTTTGAAATACACGTCAGCAATGCCCAAAGAAGCTGACTGAACAAGCTGTCACCCTCTGTATGCTGAATCATCCTTGACAAGTCATTTCTTTTAGAATCAATTCCCTTATCCTTATAGGAATGTTTTTAAATTGGCAAGTCTAGAATGCTTATTTTTTAAATTTTTTTCAAAATGCATGCAAGATTTTCAATGAGAATGATAAGCATGATATGAATTAATGGAAGATCTAATTTCAACACTTAGCAAGATGCAAATCCTTTAAAACATGGGTTCACCAAAATGTTTAATAGGAAAAAGAGGAGGTTGAATGCAAACATGTAAGTACACTAGAGCAAAACCCTCTTTCACTATAACATTCAAGGACAAAACCGAGATAAGTCACTTCAAGATGCAAGAGGACTCAACTATTGATTTTGTGCTCTTGATTTTCTATGGAAAGATAAGACTTAATTAGGCCTTTTATCAAACCTTAGGTCAACTAATACACGAAACCCTAGATTTGTTAAGATCTGATCATAACAGAAGATAGATAGTAGATATTCAAAAACTAACTTCAAAAGAGGGATCAACGAGATGTTAGAACCTGTTCCTCAGAAGTTGAAATGTCAGAGGACTCCAGGGCGAGCACCCGAGTCTAGAAAGCCCTGATCTCTGAAAACTTAGAACTAGAAAAATATCATAAATGGTGCCTTGATGCTTTCTACGGTGCCTGAATTAGCTTTTGGACATTGGGGCTCGCACTTGAGTCTGCTACAGTAGAATTCTGCACTTTGCTTTCAGATCCTGAAATTGAATCTCTTGAACAACCTCCCTGTACCTTCACTTCTGTAATTTCTGCACCTGTAACCTGCACACAAGAAGAAAAAGGGTTCGAATGTTGTGGTGTTTAGAGATTTGCCTTAGTCAAATCCTGGGAGAGCATTTAAGCTTCCCAACACCATTGTTAGAGAGAGAGCGTGTCCTTGTAGGACAGAGGTTAAAGATAATCCAAATGATTCAAACACAATGATAATGTCACCTTGGCAGTGAAGCCCTTAGGAGGATGAAGATTCTTCAACTCATAAGGATGTTGATGATGATTCCAAATATGCAACGAACACAACACCAACAAAAATCTGAAATAATAACACAATGATACCTTGAATGCTCTTTTGCCCAATAACCTTTCTATCATCAACCTAGGTTACAAATGATTCCAAACACTTGCTTATATATGCTATCCCATTAAACTTTCACAAATTAATTCAAAGAGCCGACAAGGAAGGACCCATTTAAGAGTCCTATGGCGGAATACATTTAATTTTACCCTAACCAATCAAGGTAGACTTGGGCATGAGTGCCCAAGTCCGAAGATGCCTTTTTTGTTGGGACCTATGAATTAAATGGGCCCCTAGTTCCCATTTGACATGGGTTTCGGGGGATTTCTCATCGAGATGAATATTTTGCTTGTAGAGTGTAAACACGGGGACCTAGGAGCTAAACTAGGAGGTAAAAAGGCATGTGTCCACTTTTTACTCCATAACAATTCTATATGATTGAGTGTATGGGATTGTAACATCTTTTACGAGATTTGAAACAAAATTAAATATAAAATTAAGTCCACAATTAAATATATAGAATATAAATACGAATTACATATAACTAAGTATCAATAGACAATTTGTTATAACTTTTAAGATGAGTGGTAGTTGTCTTGAAGTGAAAAAGGTGTAGGCTAGATAAATTGAATCATGGCTTAGAATATTGGAATATTGATGAAGGCGAACACCTTGGGATGAGAAAATTTATAATATTTGTGATATTAATAAAGTTGATGAACACCACTTCCTTCTAACTTATCCTATGCTTAACATGAAGAAATTTTACCAATTCCATAACTTAAAACAATAATTTTTAGCTCACAAGAATCAAAATGGCTTATTTGTTTTCATTTCCACCATGTTAAAATATATAAATAATACTTTTAAAGGATTTCAAGTCTCATTTATAATTCATTCCATTGGTCGTAAAATTGATCAAGACTAATCACTGACAGATTTGGGAAAAATGAAGAGCATAAATAAGACCAAATATATAGTAGAGTTTGATATGATTTAACATTGGGGTTTGATGAATTCAAACATAGTGGTTAATCATTTGTACATTTAAAGTAAAGAGAAGAACTAAAATAAATCTCACATTCATATAAGAGAAATGATGAGAACAAAATAATTCTAATGCACATTTTGAATCTGATTTGATTTACTTTCTAAACAAAACACAAAATCTTTTATTCTTTTACAAAACTTTAGCAAAAATAACTTCTCCAAAAAATATCCCTTACGATATGAAAATTCCCCAATATATAGACAACATGTTTTTTGGTTCCTCATGATAGTTCGTATTCCCAATTTACAAATATTTTAAACATAATACATTGTTTCTCGCTTGAATGTGCATGACAAAATATTACATAGAAGCACAATAGATGAATAAACATTTATTTATTCATTACTTTCTGTCAAAAATTTGAGTCATTTACAAGTATTAGACATTTTATTCACTAGAGGTTTTGCTACATCATCCTCTAAATCGACTGTCTTCGTCTCAGTGTTGCGAGATTTTTTTTTTGATATTCTTTGAAATTGTCTAATGCCTCTTTCACAGCTTCCAAGTGTGCTCCCTCAAAATACTTAAAACTTACATTACAAAGGGATGTGGACTTTCCATACATTTGTTTGTGATCGTTGACGTTTAGCTAAATGATTTTCAAAATTTGTGTATAATGTATTCAATTTTATGAGTGTCAACCGATTTGACTTTTCGCTTCATTGACTCTTCCTTTATCAACTTGATAAATTGTTCCCTTAATTTTTCTTTGGAATTGATGGATCCTTGGTTGCAATAGAAAATTCACATGGGATCTTTTCTATAAATTCTTGAATATCAAATAAAACATCTCGAGCAACTTCACTGACTTCTTTGAGTTTGGTTTTCCCACTCCAAAATTTCAATTCAAAAAATTGTGGTTTCAGACCACTTAAAATGTATCCTTAGATGAGATGAGCCAAGGACTTGCTTGGTTACAAGGATATCAAAATAAATTATTGCCATCTCCCTGAGTTGTGGCAAATTCCATTTTAGTTCTTTCATTTTTGCTTTATATTTTTCTTTGATTTCAACCAAGGCTTTAAGTTCTCATGAATTTGGTGGTATAAAAGGAACGGTTCATCTAGAAGCTTGACCCTGAGAACTTGAAAGTCATTAACCCAAGCCTTGGCTTTCCTCATAACATAACTAATTTTAATTGTGAGGAAGAGCTTTATCAACCACATTGATGGATGTTGGTGGAGGTACTATTACATAAGAGTGTATAGGACCAAACAAATATTGTACATATGATGTGAGTTGCTTGACCTTTTCCCTAAGTTGTTCTTTGGTCTCTTGGTCATACTTTTGCTAACAATGTACCATCAACACTTTGGACGTTTTCTTTTATCCCCTTCCTCATTGGCTTGCCAAGCATGACTATAGAGATATGATAATCAATGCTCCCATGTCCCTTTCCTCCTTGTCCACCATGAGAGTAGCAATCTTTGCGATCCTCAACTACTTTAATCAACAATGCAATCTTCCCAATAGCTGGGAGGAAATCTCCATTATATATGTGTTGTGACCATCATATGTGTGGATTCATAAGATTCTTGTATCAAATCATGCATGTAGAGGAACTCTTCAGTAATCACGTTCATTATACAATTAGGATCGATAAGGACTCCTCTTGTAGGATTTCCAATTATACATGCAGTAATGTAAAGAGGTCCTCAATGTCTGCAATTGTTTTATCATGTGGTGTAAAGGTTATTTTAGGTTCAGGAGTCTTCCTCTTCCTATAAACTCGAGGGACCATTCCACCCTTATTGTGATGAGAAGCCATGTATGTGAGATTGTTCCACACCAAGGCACTAGTTTGAGGAAATTATGTTTTTGAAAAGAAAAAAAACACTAATTTCACTACAAACAAAGTAAATATGATGCAAATAGTTCTACACAACAAGGCAAGATCAATGATTTAAAAGTTTGCTAAAAAGAAGTGTGTAAAATGCTTAATGTTGAAATACACACTATGTAATTGCAAAATTTGAAATTTGAATTCAAGGACACACAATGAAGCAACACTACAACTCAAAATCAGATTTGAATGAGTGTTTAGAAGAAAGAAACATAATTTGAAATAAGATTTTGACTACCAACCCTAGCTTTTACAAAAATATAGGTTATATGAAAAATGCAAGTTTTTGACAAAACCCTAACAAATGAGATATTCAAATGCAAGGTGTGATATCATGAAATGATTAATTGCTATAATTCATATCAGATCTGATGTAAAAATAAAAAAAATTAAATATTTCCAATGATATGTAATGAGAATGATGCAAACTATGCTATTTTTGATTATATAAGTTGGCAAAAACTAGGGGCCGAACCCTTACATTAAGACAAAAAGAGACCTTAGAGGCTCAAGCACAAAAAGAGCCATAGAACCACTATAGCATAACCAGTACAAGCAATTTAAACAACATAAACAACTTATAGATAGAAGATAGAAAGTAGCAGATGATAGACATCATAAAAAGAAACAGAACTAAGGAGATACATTCTCCCATCCTTTAGCCAGAAATTCAACAAATTCATCCAATTTTTTGAATTTCTCCTCCTTCTCTTCATTAGCACGAGTCCCAAGATCTTGTAATAGAGAGAGGTTAAGCAATGTTGTACAACTGAGCACACTACTTATGAGCATTCCCATAGAAGAAACCTTTTGCTCCAGATCCTCCACACGACCCCTCAGGACAACAAGCTCATGCCTGTAGTCATCCCCTTCCTCAATATCGTCACTAGCCTCCTCCACGATCATCCTCTCCCCTTCTCCAACATTGTCCACAGGATCACCGTCAGCACCTCCTGAATCATCAACATGTTTCCTTTCATTCTTACTCACTTCAACTTCAGAGATCTCTTGAACCTCAAAATCTTTAGAATTCAATTGATCATCCCCCTGCGTGGAAGCATTAGAAGCACTTTTAGAGTAGTCAATCAGTTTAGCTTGCGACACAGGCTTACCAATAATCCTACCCGACCTCCTAACCCCAGAAGACAAAATAGCTTTATTTTTATTGCCAGGTCCCACAGGGTCACTGCTCAGATTTTTAGGGGTCCCCATAGCGTCCCCCACAATATCCTCCTCTAACTCCCTGATTTTTATCTTCTTTCTTTTCACACTCCCTTTAGAATCTAGAATATGAGTAACCTTCACCGTGGTGGTCTCCTCAGTGGTCATAGAAAAAGAAACCCCTTTCATTTTATGAGAAGCAGGGGAAGGCCAAGGTTCTTCAGAAACAGTAATATCATCAGGGTTGGTAGAAATCTGACCACTATGAGTTTGGATAGGCTTAGGCGGCTCCAAAGCAAGATGAAAATTGTATAAACAGAGGATAAGACCTTGGTGCAAAGGGACAAGATTTTTGGAAGGTTTCTTATCCATCTTAGCTTTAGCCTTAAAAATTGAGTGTTCAAGGGATGACAATAAATGGAAAGGAAAACTGATAAGAGCATTGCGCGTAAATGATTAAGCAAAGGGAGGTGGTAATTATAAAACCTGGTAAATTGACTCTACAAAGTGAAGTATTTCATGAGGAGGAAGCACATTTCATCCCACAGCTCTGGTAGCTTGGCCCGTTCAAACCCTCCCTGGTAGGGAACAAGTTCTCCTTCCCCCAAAAACAACTTCTGGTTTGAATGATCTGCCACTTTCACCTTCCTTTACAACTTAGTCCCCTTAGTAGACAGACCAGTCGCCATGGCAATTACTTGCTCAGAGATCTCAAAACCAATTCTCCCAATAATGACTGTGATTTTTCCATGACTGGGCAAATTGCATAGACAAATTCTCATCAAATCTATTAAGGCATTCTAGAAAAGGGCTGATTCCACCTTCTTTACAGTAATGCTAGACCACTGCGTTATCCTTGAATTCGCAGCAGGAAATTGGCTCCGTGTGAATCCTGTCTCCTCCCATTTTCGTCTTTCTCTCAAAAACATAGAACACACAAAGCCAGGAGTTTGTAGAGTGATTACGAAAGGTAATTGTAACAACTTGAGAAGAAATAATGATAATGAGACTGCACAAGTTATCATTAATTAGGAATGCCTTCCTAAAAACCAATTAAAGCTAGCCCTTCCCATGCTTGAGCATAATAATCATAAATTTCCTATGATTACCATATAACCAATATAACGTTGAAATGACATTAACCAAAGAAGTACAATATAGCCCGTACTTCGAAATACACGTCAGCAACACCCAAAGAAGCTGACTTAACAAGTTGTCACCCTTTGTATGCTGAGTCATCCTTGACAAGTCATTTCTTTTAGAATCAATTCCCTTATCCTTATAGGAATATTTTTAAATTGGCAAGTCTAGTATGCTTATTTTTTCAATTTTTTTCAAAATGCATGCAAGATTTTCAATGAGAATGATAAGCATGATATGAATTAATGTAAGATCTAATTTCAACACTTAGTAAGATGCAAATCCTTTAAAACATGAGTTCACCAAAATGTTTAATAGGAAAAAGAGGAGGTTGAATGCAAGCATATAAGTACACTAGAGCAAAATCATCTTTCACTATAACATTCAAGGACAAAACCGAGATAAGTCACCTCAAGATGCAAGAGGACTCAACTATTGATTTTGTGCTCTTGATTTTCTATGGAAAGATAAGACTTAATAGGCCTTTTATCAAACCTTAGGTCAACTAATACACAAAACCCTAGATTTGTTAAGATTTGATCATAACAGAAGATAGATAGTAGATATTCAAAAACTAACTTCAAAAGAGGGATCAAAGAGATGTTAGAACCTAGTCCTCAAAAGTTGAAATGTCAGAGGACTCCGGGGCTAGCACCCGAGTCTAGAAAGTCCTGATCTCTGAAAACTTAGAACTGGAAAAATATCATAAATGGTGCCTTGATGCTTTCTACGGTGCCTGAATTAGCTTTTGGACATTGGGGCTCGCACCCGAGTCTACTACAGTAGAATTTCTACACTTTGCTTTCGGATCTTGAAATCGAATCTCTTGAACAACCTCTCTGTACCTTCATTTCTGTAATTTCTGCACTTGTAACCTGCACACGAGAAGAAAAGGGGTTTGAAGGTTGTGGTGTTTAGAGATTTACCTCAGTCAAATCCTAGGAGAGCATTTAATCTTCCCAACACCGTTGTTGGAGAGAGAGCGTGTCCTTGTAGGACAGAGGCTAAAGATAATCCAAATGATTCAAACACAATGATAATGTCACCTTGGCAGTGAAGCCCTTAGGAGGATGAAGATTCTTCAACTCATAAGGATGTTGATGATGATTCCAAATATGCAACGAACACAACACTAACACAAATATGCAATAATAACACAATGAATGCCTTGAATGCTCTTTTGCCCAATAACCTTGCTATCATCAATCTAGGTTACAAATGATTCCAAACACTTGCTTATATATGCTATCCCGTTAAACTTTCACAAATTAATTGAAAGAGCTGACAAGGAAGGACCCATTTAAGAGTCCTATGGCGACATACATTTAATTTTACCCTAACCAATCAAGGTAGACTTGGGCGCGAGCACCCAAGTCCCAAGGTGCCTTTTTTGTCAGGACCTAAGAATTAAATGGGCCCCTAGTTCCCATTTGACATGGGTTTCGGGGGATTTCTCATCGAGATGAATATTTTGCTTGTAGAGTGTAAACACGGGGACCTAGGAGCTAAACTAGGAGGTAAAAAGGCATGTGTCCACTTTTTACTCCATAACAATTCTATATGATTGAAAGTATGGGATTGTAACATCTTTTACGAGATTTGAAACAAAATTGAATATAAAATTAAGTCCACAATTAAATATATAGAATATAAATACAAATTACATATAACTAAGTATCAATAGACAATTTGTTATAACTTTTAAGATGAGTGGTAGTTGTCTTGAAGTGAAAAAGGTGTAGGCTAGATAAATTGAATCATGGCTTAGAATATTGGAATATTGATGAAGGCAAACACCTTGGGATGAGAAAATTTATAATATTTGTGATATTAATAAAGTTGATGAACACCACTTCCTTCTAACTTATCCTACGCTTAACATGAAGAAATTTTACCAATTCCATAACTTAAAACAATAATTTTTAGCTCACAAGAATCAAAATGGCTTGTTTGTTTTCATTTCCACCATGTTAAAATATATAAATAATACTTTTAAAGGATTTCAAGTCTCATTTATAATTCATTCCATTGGTCGTAAAATTGATCAAGACTAATCACTGACAGATTTGGGAAAAATGAAAAGCATAAATAAGACCAAATATATAGTAGAGTTTGATATGATTTAACACTGGGGTTTGATGAATTCAAACATAGTGGTTAATCATTTGCACATTTAAAGTAAAGAGAAGAACTAAAATAAATCTCACACTCATATAAGAGAAATGATGAGAACAAAATAATTCTAATGCACATTTTGAATCTGATTTGATTTACTTTCTAAACAAAACACAGAATCTTTTATTCTTTTACAAAACTTTAGCAAAAATAACTTCTCCAAAAAATATCCCTTACAATATGAAAATTCCCCAATATATAGACAACATGTTTTTTTGGTTCCTCATGATAGTTCGTATTCCCAATTTACAAATATTTTAAACATAATACATTGTTTCTCGCTTGAATGTGCATGACAAAATATTACATAGAAGCACAATAGATGAATAAACATTTATTTATTCATTACTTTCTGTCAAAAATTTGAGTCATTTACAAGTATTAGACATTTTATTCACTAGAGATTTTGCTACATCATCCTCTAAATCGACTGTCTTCATCTCAGTGTTGCGAATTTTTTTTTTTTGATATTCTTTGAAATTATCTAATGCCTCTTTCATAGCTTCCAAGTCTGCTCCCTCAAAATACTTAAAACTTACATTACAAAGGGATGTGGACTTTCCATACATTTGTTTGTGATCGTTGACGTTTAGCTAAATGATTTTCAAAATTTGTGTATAATGTATTCAATTTTATGAGTGTCAACCGATTTGACTTTTCGCTTCATTGACTCTTCCTTTATCAACTTGATAAATTGTTCCCTTAATTTTTCTTTGGAATTGATGGATCCTTGGTTGCCATAGAAAATTCACATGGGATCTTTTCTATAAATTCTTGAATATCAAATAAAACATCTCGAGCAACTTCACTGACTTCTTTGAGTTTGGTTTTCCCACTCCAAAATTTCAATTCAAAAAATTATGGTTTCAGACCACTCAGAATGTATCCTTAGATGAGATGAGCCAAGGACTTGCTTGGCTGCAAGGATATCAAAATAAATTATTGCCATCTCCCTGAGTTGTGGCAAATTCCATTTTAGTTCTTTCATTTTTGCTTTATATTTTTCTTTGATTTCAACCAAGGCTTTAAGTTCTCATGAATTTGGTGGTATAAAAGGAACGGTTCATCTAGAAGCTTGACCTTGAGAACTTGAAAGTCATTAACCCGAGCCTTGGCTTTCCTCATAACATAACTAATATTAATTGTGAGGAAGAGCTTTATCAACCACATTGATGGATGTTGGTGGAGGTACTATTACATAAGAGTGTATAGGACCAAACAAATATTGTACATATGATGTGAGTTGCTTGACCTTTTCCCTAAGTTGTTCTTTGGTCTCTTGGTCATACTTTTGCTAACAATGTACCATCAACACTTTGGACGTTTTCTTTTATCCCCTTCCTCATTGGCTTGCCAAGCATGACTATAGAGATATGATAATCAATGCTCCCATGTCCCTTTCCTCCTTGTCCACCATGTGAGTAGCAATCTTTGTGATCCTCATACGCTGAGCATCAATTTTGATGTATGATCAAACTTCGGTTGTCTTGGAAACATATGTATGAGTGAAGAGGGCTTCCAATTGATAAAAGTCTTCAACAATAGGTTCCACAAGTCTTCCTCTTCTTCAAAGTTTGTACCAATCAAACTGAGACTTCTGGAACAGAGGAATCCTTTTGTACAATAGTTCCAATTCTAGTTTAGTTTGGTCTCTCAAACTGCTCTTTTTCAAACAAGATTTTGGAGGTGAAGGAGACCTTCAAAGAGGAGGGGAAGGAGATTTTTGTGGAAGGGGAGATGGGGATCTCTATGGTAGCGGAGATGGTGACCTTTGTGGAGATGGTATTTGAGGGGGTGGGTCTCTAGGAGGGGACGGAAATTTTTGTACCATTGGCGAGCTTCTAAGAAGGAGAAGGAGGTTTCTAAAATGGTGAGGGAGGTTTTTAGGATGAATATGGAGGTGGAGTTTGGGTGGATGTTGCTTCTTCTTCTTGAGGGATACTAGATCATTTGAAGGTGATCTTGGGTTTCTTCTTCTTTTGTAGCAACTGCTCTGTGTCCTTAGGTGGCTTGAGTCCCAAGTCTTCAACATTTATGGATTTATCAATTATTGCTTATGATACAAGGAGAGAAGGGGTGGGATGGCCTCACTTCTAGTTAGGTGACTATCCTCATCCTTAGGCACAAGAGGCTTCTATTGATCATATTGTGTGTCCTTTCTTCATTTGACTTATAATGAGTCCCAAATCTTCAACATTTATGGCTTTATCAATTATTGCTTGTGACACAAGGAGAGAAGTGAGATGGTCTCGCTTCTAGTTAGGTGACCCCTTGATCTTTTTCTTCTTCTTCCTTGCTCTTCATGGGCTCTTTTATGCTCATCCTTAGGAACAAGAGGCTTCTATTGATCACATTGTGTGTCCTTTCTTCGTTTGACTTATACTTAGCTACAAAGCAAACAATAGGGGGAATGAGCTTGTCAAATATTTGTTTCTCCTCATATGAGGAATCCAATATTTTTCCATCATTTGAAATTTTTTTGGGTACATCCACGAATCCAAAGGTTTAGATATGGAAGGTTTAGTTTGCAATAATTTCTTCTTTGTATCTCATGTTCATCATCACAATCAACCTAGAAATTTTCAATACTTAGCTTATGTGTATATGATAGTCTTGCTTGCTTGTCCATGAGTCCTTGAGAATTATATGCCATTCTCCTTTTGAAGGGGTAGAGTGCAATTGAAGCCATCTCTATTTCTGTGGTATTTGTGGTTGCATAAGTAGGACAAGTATAATCTCCAATAATGAGTGGGTATTGAATACTTATTTTTTGTTTATTGGATAAAATTTTCTAGACCTTTTTCAATTGCTTACAAAGTTCAAACAAGGCCAATTTTTCATTGACATATCTTAGTAGGTGATAATGAGCACTAGTAAATCCCCCAAATCTAATGTATGAAAATGTGGGAAACTAAATGAACCAATTTACCCACATAGTGATGGCCATGGTTGACTCAATTGATATGCATTTGTTGATGTCATTCTCCAACATTCTAATGGTGAGGAAATGAAAGCATCATTGACTCTTCTAAAACGCTTTTGACTTTGTTGTAGTTCTAGTTATGGATAGTATTCATAAACTAGCTTTTGGCCTACTCCATTACCCATGACTCCATACCTTTCTAGTCCAGGGAGGATTTCTCTTCTTCTTGTTGCATAAATAAGATAGGTCATGAAGAATTGTTTTCTTTCACTGACCTCTAATAGCTGATTATGCAGATTGTTTCTTATTATAGTGCCCAAGTCAATAAATTCTTTGCCTTGTAGGATTTTTGTGATAAACAAGAATATCCATATGTGAAAGTCTTGGAGACTCTAATTTCCCATTATCATGTTGACTAGGGTGATTAGATCTTTCACTTCTTCCACAAATTTTCTTCTGTGAAGAGTCTTTGATATTATGGAGATAGTAGTTCTCTCTTTTTAAAACCAACCCATGTTTAGTATTCAGAGGAGTTGGTTATGGTTATCTTCATAGAATTATTTGGCCAATTTGATCAATATATCTGTATACTTGTCATGGGTGGGGATTCCCAAGATCTCTTCTATGTATTCAAGCATAATTTGTAGCATATTTTACCTTGTAAGATTTTGAATTTCACTGGTATCTCGATTATAAAATCAAGGACAAGTCATCACTAGCTCCATGGTTTGCACTGAAATGGGGAAGGTGATGGCTTGAGCGATTCCAATTTAAATAATGTTGTTGATTCTCCTATTAGCTTTCTTTTTATTCATTCTTGAATGAAACTCTTCCAAACTCATGTGCCCAAGATTTGTATATATGAGATTTACTACCTTTCAGATTAGTTTGGAATGGAGAACAACCCCTTTGAGCTCACACTTCATCCTTTAAGGAGATGTCATAAGCCCAAGATGCTTTAATTATAGAAAAATCAAGAGGAAACAAGTCAACCAATAGTTAAGCTAGTTTTTAGAGTTAGGATGTGATGAAGGGGATAAATCATAAAGCACACAACAATAAAAATGGCACACAGAAAATAGAATATTTTTTTATTGATTTGGACAACTTATTACATTACAGAAGCTCAATTACAATAATAGGAATCAATCCTCCACAAGCTACAACACACTATAGCTACACATCACCAGGCTTTGGAATCTTCTACCTTATGTAACCCCAAATCAGCTAAGGTTTCTATTTTTCCACCTATTATTGACTCTACACTTTCCCCCTTAACTCTACTACTGCCTAGGGTTCCCAAAATAGTCATAAATAGCACTTTTTGGCAGCGTCCAACTAAATTTTGAAATTTGCAACTCCCTCCAAAAGTAGGTCAACTTTCAGGAAGCATAACTTTTGATCCGGGTGTCCGATTGACGAACCTTTTTAAGCGCTAGAAATCTCACGATGTGAACTATCACGCCAAAAATCTGTAAACAGATTTCTGTCAACTTTTTGGGACGTTATGGGATGTTTTAGTGCCTCATATCTCGTTTTAGAAATTTTTAGGGTTTTTTTGGAAAACAAAAACTTTAATATCTTTTAGCTCACAAATGATCTTTGCCTGATTCCTTCGCCAAAGGTCTTATATTTTAGTTATGAAGCTTTCTGTAAATTTTCGCTTCAATCTGTGCCCAAATGCAAACTTTCTTGAAATGGCAGTTAAACTTTCCAAAACTAGCAGTTTGCTATTTTTAGCCGTTTGAAAAAAATTGAAAGTCCTGCATCATTATTCAAGAGATTATGGAAGTAGAAAGACTAATTATGGAAAGAAATGAAAACAACTGCAATGATTTTGAATTAACTTCTTTTTGGGTGATGCAAGATTGCCCTTACACCACTAGATGCTCCTGCATCAGACACCCGGGGTAATTTGAGAAGTGACCTTATCACTTCTCAGGTGTTTGTTTAAGGAAAACCCAAATGGTCAACTTCTGCCTTAGATAGCCAAGAAGAATCTTCAATAGGCCTTTCTTTCCATTTCACTAGATATTCTTCATATTGCCTATTCCGAGTACTTCCCAGATGGCTATCCAAGATCTCTTCTATCTCCCCCGTTGAAGTAGATGCCGGAATACTCCACTATTCTTCTATTGGTCCATCCTCTGTGCCACCTTCATGATATTTTGTTAAATCAACAATGTTGAACATAGGGGAAATATTGATCCCACTCGGCAGCTCTACCTCATATGCATTTCCTGAATCATGCTTCTCCAGGATTCTACACGGTCCAAATTTTTTCATTTTCAACTTATTATATGTTCCAATTGGGAACCTTTCTTTTCTCAAGTGAACCATGACTTCATCTCCTACCTAGAACTCCTTATATCTCCTCTTCTGATCTGCCTTAGCCTTGTACTGAATATTCATCTTATTAATGTGCTTTCTCACCTCTTCATGCAAATTCTTTAGATGTTCTACAAAGTCTTCGGCTTCAGCGTTTGTCTTTTCTCCTTTGTCCAGCTTCCTTAACTCAGAAGCATTTCTTAGGCTATTTCCATATACAATCTAGAATGGTGATTTACTAGTACTCCTATTGACAAAATTGTTGTAAGAAAATTCTACCTGTGGTAAAATCAAATCCTATCCCTTGGGCTTATCTCCTACTAAGCATCATAGCAGGTTACCCAAACTCATATTCACCACTTCTGTCTATCCATCAGTTTGTGGATGGTGTGCAGAACTAATCTTCAAATCTGTCTTCAACTTCTTCCACAATGTCCTCCAGAAATAACCAACAAACTTGGTATCTTGATTTGAAACTATGCTCTTTGGTAGACTGTGTAATCTCACCACCTCTCTAAAAAATAATTCACAAATATGAACATCATCATTAGTCTTCTTGCAAGGAATGAAATGTGCCATCTTCGAGAATCTATCCACAACCAAAAAAATGGAATCATGTCCTCTCTATGTCCTTGATAAACCAAGAATAAAATCCATACTAAAATCATCCCATGGCTTCTCTAGTACAGGTAGTAGCTGATATAGACCTATATTTTGACTTGCTCCTTTTGCCATCTGACATACTTTGCAACTCTGCACAAATTTCCTCACATCCTACTGCAACTGTGGCCAATAATAATTTTCACCAACAATAGCAATAGTCTTATTTTGACCAAAGTGTCCAGCCAATCCTCTACTATGCTTCTTTTTAATTAGGTTCTCTCTCATGGAACTCCCTGGAATGCACAACTGGCTTCCTTTAAACAACATGCCATCTTAGATTATGAAATCCAACCATTTTGTCCTGTCCAAAGTAAAAGGTTCCAGACAAGCTTTCCAAGCCTCTGCAAAATCTAGATCTTTAGGATACAAACTTTTGAGCTCATCAAACCCAACAACCTCTATCTTCATTTCTGTCAACAAATTTTGCCTTCTGCTCAAGGCATCTGCAACTCTGTTGGACTTCCCACTCTTGTGCTTCAAAACAAAAGTATAACTCTACAAAAACTCAACCCATTTTAAGTGCCTCTGGTTCAACTTTCCTTGACTATTAAGATACTGCAAAGCCTGATGATTAGTATATAAAACAAACTCTTTTGGCAACAAATAATGTCTCCATTTCTTCAAACCCTGAACTATTGCATAAAATTCCTAATCATAAACATAATACTTTTTCTTGGCATCATTAAGCTTCTCACTAAAATAGGCAATGGGCTTACCTTCTTGACTCAGGTCCTATAGCACTACCACTAGCATCACAATCTACCTGAAATACCTTATTGAAATCTGGAAGTGCCAAAACAGGTTGTTCTGTGACTTTCTGCTTTAATGTATCAAAGCCTTTGTCTACTCCTTTAGTCCATCTAAACTCTTTTCTATCCCCTCTCATTGTCTTAGTTAGGGGTGCACAAATGCTACTAAAATTCCTAATAAACTTTTTGTAAAAATTTGCCAAACCATGAAAAGATCTTACCTTTGTAGTACTCCTCGGTGTAGGCCATTCAATAACAGCCCTTAATTTTTTTGGGTCCATCTTAAGACCTTCCTCCTAGACAACAAATCCCAGGTATACCAACTCCTTTGCAAAACTACATTTCTTCAAATTAATCAACAACTTCTCATCCCTCAGCTTCTCTAGAACTCTTCTAATATGCATTAGATGCTCATCCCAAGTCTTATTGAAAATCAAAATATCATCCAAATAAATAATAACAAAACTTCCCAAAAATTCTTTCAGTACCTCATTCATGAGCCACATGAATGTGCTTGGTGCATTGGTTAGCCCAAATGGCATGACTAACCACTCATACAAACTGTCCTTGGTCTTGAAGACTATCTTCCATTCATCTCCTTCTTTGATTCAGATCTAGTGATACCCACTCTTCAGGTCAATCTTCATGAAGTACTTGGCTCCACTCAAACAATCCATTATGTCATCTATTCTTGGCAATGGAAACCTGTACTCAATCATGATCTTATTTATGGCTCAAGAATCTGGACACATTCTCCACTCTCCATCTTTCTTTGGTGCTAGTATTATAGGTACCGTACATGGACTCAGGTTCTCTCTTATCAGTCCCTTCCTTAACAACTCATGAACTTGTCTGTTCAACTCTTCATTCTTTGCTGGAGTCATTCTGTGGGCTGCCTTATTTGGAAAACTAGCTCCTAGTACCAAATCCATTTGATGACTTATCTTCCTCACTGGTGGTAAACCTTCTGGTACATTATCAAAGATATTGTCTTGAAATTCTTCCAACATATATGAAACTTCTACTGGTACGTCTTCACATTTCTCTTGACTAATCTTAGGAATCAATGCAAAGCAATGACACTCATGCTTCATACCCTCCAAAAATTTTGTACCATCTACCAAGCAAAATTTGGTAGTACTACATACCTTTTCTTCCACCTCCTTCAAGGGCTTCAACTTATGAAGAACTCCATCCTTTGTTAGAGAATATGTGTTTGCATAGCCATCATGGACAGCACTCCTATCATACTGCCATGGTCTCCCCAACAGCATATAACATGCATCCATTGGTATGATATCACACAGTACCTCATCATGGTAGTCCCCAATCTTGAACTTCACTAAACACTGCTCATTGACCAAAGCTCTATGGTCCTTCTGCAACCATGCAATCCAATATGGATGTAGATGCTTTCTTCTTGTCAACTTCAACTTGTCAACCATCTTCTCTGAAATAAGATTGTCAGTACTTACACTTTCAATAATAATATCACAAAACTTACCTTCACATTTGCACCTTGTACAGAATAAACTCTTCCTTTGATTGAGTTTTTCTCCTCATTCAACAAAGTTCTTCTGACAAATAGCATTTCTCCCCTTCCAGCATCTTCAGAACCCTCAGACTGCACATATTCATCTACATGTGCAACTCATGCATTACCTTTAGGTCTTCTATTTGTCCTTCCTTGATGTTGCAGACACTCGTATGCTCAATTCCCTTCTTCTCCACATTGGAAACAAGTTCCTCTGAAACCTCCTCTTTTGGGTCCTTGCCCAGGTCGGCCCCTTTCTCTTCCTCTTTGCTCACCATTGTTCTGGTCATGAGGGTGGTAGGCATTATCCCCTCTCTAATTTCAAATGGTGCTAGCTTCTTCACTTTTCTTTTGATCTTTATTACAGCCTCCATAGGGTCTTTCACCAGTCCTTCCACCTTGACCTCTTCCTCTTTGCTTGCTATCGAATCTTTTATTTAGCATCTCTTCCACCTTCAGGAAAAACTGGTATGCATCTTCTATGGTGGCCATTTTGACCAGGCTCAACTCCTCTTGAATACTTGGCCTCAACCCATCAATGTAATGGGCTACCTTCTCCTTGTTGGCCTTTGCATGGCCTTTCCTAATAGTAATCTTATAAAACTCTTTTGTATACTCCTTAACAAACTTGTTACCTTGCTTCAGTCCTTGCAGCTTCTTCAATAGCTCCATCTCATAGTCCACAGGAATGAACTGCTTCTTTAGTTTCTCCACCATCTGATCCCATCTGGTGATCTTTCCTTTTCCTCTTCTATTCCTTTCTAACTAGACCTCCTTCCACCAAATATTTGCATGGCCCTTTAACTTTGTTTTTGCAAACTTGACTCGATCTGGGTCCTCCACATCTTCATACTCAAAATACTCCTCCATGTCATTGATCTAATCAATAAGCTATTTTGGATTCAAATCTCTAGAATATGTAGAAACTTCGATCCTGGGTCTCTTTCCAATCTTTGAAATGGCCCTCAACAACCTAACTTATGTAGGATCTCCTGTAGCTTCTTGTTTTTCCTCAGATAGCTATTCTTCAGCTTCCTCTTCGCTTTCTTGTCTTGTTCTCGGCTCAAACCCTCTTCGTAGCTCCTCTTGCAATGCATTGATTTGCCTTTGCAAGGATCTAAAACCCTCTTCTGTCAAAGTATTCCTCCCAATATGATTTCTTTGTGAAGGCATCTTGATCTCCACAACAAACCCACAACCTCAGGTCCTAGTGCAAACTGCCTCACGGTCAATGATCTATCTACACACTCAGGAACCCTTGCTCTAATACCACTTGATGAAGGGGGTAAATCATAAAACACATAATAATATAAATGGCACACAGAAAATAGAATATTTCTTTACTGATTTAGACAACTTATTATATTACAGAAGCTCAATTACAATCAGAGGAATCAATCCTCCACAGGTTGCAACACACTACAGCTACACATCACCAGGCTCTAGAATCTTCTTTTCCCACATATTCTTGACTCTACACTTTCTCCCTTAACTCTACTACTACCTAGGTGACAAGGTGTCGCTGTACCTCATCATTTAATCTATTTTTAGATGTTAATAATCCAAGGGCTGTGTCCTCGGCTATCTACAACTAGGGATTCTACAGTTACCAGTTTTCCTAGCTAATCTTAATAACTTCTACCAATTTGAAGAGATTAATCTGTCTACTTACTGAATGAATTTAAGGAATCCTGAAACAAAATTCAACAGGAAGTTACTTAAAGCAATCTTAAAAATAGTAACATGCATCTATCTATCAAAATCAATAAATACTTTTCACAGCAAAATATGAAGTAATAAAACAATGGTACTAGCCTTCCGCCTTGGTGGTGAGAGTGGGCCCTTGCTCCACACCCTTGGGGCTAAAGGCTATAGTGGAGAATCATCACAAAAGAAGAAGGTCTCAACTAAATTTAATCCAATTCCATTCGCTTTGCATTCATGAAAAACATCGATATCGCCAAACTGAGATTACTCAGAATTAGAATAACCCAACCATTGTATATTTCTTCTGCTATTTCTATTAGTATATATGAAAATGAGTGATGACATATCACTTATCTTATCTACCAATTCTTCTATTAGATGACATCCATCTCTTTATTACACTAGTTGTCTAACTATGGAAAATAATCATGCAATAAAAGTAGACTGAGTGGAACAGAAGTTCACTCAGAATTCTAAGTTTGAGTCTTAATACATTTGGGCAGTGAGGCCCTGAAAATATGGATATTGAATTAGTTCTATCCGTAACTCATGCAAAAACTTTAAAAAGATAAAAACTCCAACAGTTAACTAGAGATGACCCTTCACCACTTAGGTGATGATTTGAGTGAAAAGAGGGGTATTACAATCACTGCTGAGAGTGCCTGATCGACAGCTAATGCTGGAAATATGCCTTGCTCTCAAGAGGTGCCAGAGATATCTGTCCCTGTCTGCAGCTCTAGAGATATGTCTGTAGCTCCAGAGATATCTGTAGCTTTCTTTGTTCAGCTCCGGAGATACTCCAGATTCCCGTCCAGCGCCGGAGAGGCTTTCCTCATTACTTCAAAACTTCTGGTGTCATAGTACTCTGGTATTGTCTCTAGAGATCATTGAAGACTATCTCCAGAGATGCACAAAATTTATATTCCTAGCATCTACACCTGTTGATTCAAAAAGAGAGAATTTTCTACATTTTTCCATCAATTCCATGCACATTAGTCTCTCAATCAGAAATTATGATCTTAAGTAATCTATCTTAATTAATCATTAACTAGAATGATCTTGCTAGCTTATTTGGGTGCAGACATTAAGAAAGATGGGATCAGGAAGGAGAAAAAGAGAGGTAAAAAGATGTATTTCATGGGTGTAACTTGGCACTCATCATCCCCCCATACCTAAGGTTTGGCAGGTCCTCCTGCTTCTCACAATCTAGATTTATTTTAGTGAAGTAGCTTGTCAGTCAAGCTATAATCCTGTGCATAGGTAGACCAAGTTGTGTGGTTGGTATTACCATTGCCTCTGTATTGATCAACCTACTTCAACCAGTTCTGCAATTTCTCATCTTCCATTTGTTTAGCCTAGACAAGGATTGGTTCAATTATTAGAGGGGGCCTGAACCGTCGACCTATCCATTCCTGCTTATACTTATCCATCATTTTTGATATTAACTTTGCTTTTCTCATAAATAATCTTAAGTTTGCAGGGGTGACCACCTCTCTCATTTTCTGCTCTGAGGTCAAAACATTCCATCTTTTCTTTGCTATGGCAAGTACTAGATTTGCTAAACTGATCATGAAAAGACCAAAATCGATGGAGCACTCTTGCAAACTTTTTAAGTATAATGGAAAAATTTTGTTCTTACTCTTACGGTGATAGATATAGGACCTGAATTGGGTTTTAAAAGCATTGGGATTGGGACATTCCTTCCTGATGAAGAGTTCTATTTCTGTACATCTTTCTTGAGATGATCTTCCATTCGTTCATTCCAGATTTGATGATTCCTCATTAGGGACATAAATGCTTTAAGCTAGCATTCTCCCACAAAATGATTAAGAATGAAGGTTATATCATTAACACAGAAACCATGTAGGTATAATTCACATAGGAAATTCTTGTCCTCATCATTACTCCTTGTATATGCTATCATGAATCCTTCTACTATCTCTGTATCCTTAACCAGGTCAGATAGGACTAAAGAAAATTTCCTCTGTAGGACTCTTTCTTGTAAAAACATGGAATAGCTGGCACTTGGAGGTCTGCAAGATAGAATTTCTAAAGAAAGGGAGGCTATTTCAATAATTTTTTTCTTCTAGAGTTTCTATTCTTTTTTGTTTTGGTAGTGACTGCCCTTTGTAATTACAGCATAGGCTTGGAAGCCTCATATTCTCTACATTTCCTCTCCCAATGGAATAGGGCCTTAGGAATGTCAATGGGGATTGGGCCCACATATGCATCTATTTGTATTTCCTACTCATTGGTTGCCCTTGGGCTAGCCAACTCTTGAATATATCCCTCCTGGTCATCTAGTCTGTTGTTGGCCCAAGTTAACTATCTATCCTAGCTATGTATTTTCTCAATCAATGCTTCCATTATTGTGAGGCTATTATCTCTAGACATGGTGAGCTCAGAAACACTCTGTGCTACCTCTTTCTCTTTTTCTTCCAACAATTTGACTGCCTCAATTTTTTGGGCCTCCAATTCTACTTCTTTCTCCTGGATGATCTTGTTTTTGTTTTGGAGTTTTGTTTGTAGATTTTCAATGACTTGTTTTTGCTCCATTTCTACTTCTATTATGACCTTCTTGAGGTCAGTAATAATCTGATCCTTCCCCCAGAGTAATCTCTTTAGGTTCTTAATTTCTTCTATCATTTGTTGTTGTTTTGAAATTTCAACATCCTCTTGATCAGAGGGGTGAGGGAAGGTTTCTGCTTCTAATTCTATTACTGTTTGCTGATCATTAGGGTTTTCCATGGCCATCTGCCCTGTACTGTCAATTGTACCCATTTTCCTTGTTTCATCTTTTTCTGCAGACTGCTTGTTCTGAGGGTCCTCTTGGGGTTCCTCTGCTTCTGCTAGCACCGATGAAGGCCCAACCTTATCCTCACATATTCTAAAACCTAGGAGTACCTCAGCTAGGAGAGCAGTATCTTCCTCAGCCTTGGAGAGATATCTTTTCCTTTTGCTTCCCCGTAGCAGAGGTGGGGCAGGTGCCTCTGGAGTAGGTCTCTTATCCTCAGAATCTGAGGAAATAGTAAAAGTTTGTCTATGTTCTGTCTCTGGAGCACATGATGGTTCTGAAATTGGACTTGACCCTAGATGAATAGATGGTGCTGGGGAAACTTCTCTTTGTTTTCTTTTCCTAACTAGAGGGATCTCATCTAAATCATGAGATGGTTCTTCAGCCCAGGTTCTCTCTGCTCTCTGTCCTGACCTCTCCTTTGTTAATTCCTTAAGGAAAGATTCCTCAGTTAAAGTCATCTTTCTCCTAACTAATCGAGTCATATATGGGGTTTGTTCAGGAACAAACCCTCTAATTTCTTTGCCTTTCCTCTTTTTATCAGGAACAGGTGCTGCAGATGAAGTTGCCTCCTGTGAGGACTTCTTTCCTCTTTGAACAACTATGGAGGAGGCTAAAGGCTTAGTTTCTTCTTCTTGGTGAGTAGGGGAACTCTCACCTCATGGCTGTGCCATCTCTAGTCCTCTGTCCTGGGAAGTCTGTTCAAGAAAGTTTTGCATAATTCCTCCCCATTGGCCTAAGACAGGAAGTGGTGTTTGACTACTAGAAAAATGAGGCCATGATGTTTTATGGGACCCTTATTCTGCTAATATTTTTCTGCAGTTGCCCTGATGGCAGAATATAGGAAATTGGGAATGTTTATGCTAAACTCTGGGTGTCCATTCCCATGTCTTAGAAAAATTAGCATTTTTCATGATTGGTCCTAAAACTAGAGATAATTGACTATCACAAGTAAAATATTTCATCAGCCGGGTGGCAACAGATTGCCAAGGGTTTGGGAGTGTGGACCTAAGAATTCCTTTTACTTCATTTTTATTTGAATGCAACTGTATGGTAGGTTCACCTTGAATAGATAAATTCTTAATTAAATCAGTGTATAAGGTTTTCAAGTGATAAAACCTCTCACCTTGTTCAGGTAGCCCAGAAATGTGACTAATAGTGGCTGAGGAGAGATTTATTCAGACTCCTCTGATAGCTGTCTGATTGTCCTTTAGATTTCTGAGGAATTCATCTACGACATCTTCCTGAAACCCTTCATTTTTTTCTAGAAAGTCCAGCCATCATGTAGTTCTTAGAATATTTGTTGCAGCTTCATCGTGCAGAAGACCCGCAACACTCTCTGGTTCAGACTTCTTCTTTACCCCCATTGCCAAATTGGTTCCACCTTCTGTGCTTAATTCTTCACTCTCCTTTCTGCATTTTGTCCCTTCCTCTTAACTCCATAGGCTCTGGAGGACTGTTCAATTTGCTCTGTTCTTCAAGGTATTTTGGAGGTTTTAATGAGGATTAGGATATCTCTTAGCTTAGGCTTATGGAAGATTTGTAGATTAGTTAGAGTACCTAGGCAGTCATAAATGCAATAGAGTAATAGGACATTTCGGAGGCAAGGTGGTAGTACAACACAGATGGCGAAATGCACAAATTTGGAAAAGGAAATGATGGCTGGAGGATGTGTCGTCATGATGGCACCCATAAATAGAAAGACAAGACAGTTGCTATTAATGCTTAATTAAAGATAGAATTACCTGGATCATTTTTAATGATGAGGAGAGATGTACACAGCAAAGATGCTACATCATTTTATGAGACTGCACGCATCGTGGCACATGAGAAACTTTTGGTGGCTTAAGATGACGCCCACTACTCTGTTGGTATACGACCTACAATCATTTCGTTGAGTGGTTCAAAAATCCATGTTCCTTGGGTGACGTCAACGCCGTCTTTGTGAAGACCCTTGCAAATTAAATATGTGCTGATTTTATTTTATTCCTATGATAAAGTAGGGGATGAGGCATGATGACCTCATCATGTGATGTGTCCACTTTATTTGCCTGGAGAGGTGGGTCCCCTCCCCCATTATTGAAATTGACTCTTTGTTGATGGAGCGTCGGAGGTACTCCTAGTTTGGGAAGTGCCGGAGGTGCCCCTGATTTGGGAAGCGCCAGAGGTGCTCTTGATTTGGGAAGTGTCGGAGGTGCGTTTGACTAACTCCTGGTACCTGATCACCCCCGTAGCTCGATTGTTTTCAACTGTCCTGAAGAAGGGAACCGCCATTTGTTGGTTTTCAACTCCCTTGGTCGAGAAAGACAACCATTTACTGGTTTTCCATCTTTTCTCTATTTTTTTTAGAAGGCCGCCATTTGCTAGTTTTCAACCTTCCTTTTTTTTTCAATCCAACACTGCGACAGGGGAGGTATCCCTTGTATCAAAACACAAATCATTAAGAAACTCTTCTTTAGTAGATGGTCTTTTATAGAGTCTGAGTCAGTGACCATTTACTAGGAATGTGTCTGTGCTTCCAATAATACTGTTCCATTTTCAAAAACTTCCTTTATTTGATAAGGACCCATCTAATGGGTTTGTAATTTCCCTTTAAACTCTTTGAATTTAGAATCATAAAGAAGAACCCAATCACCTTGTTGAAATGTCCTCCTTTTGATGTGTTGGTCATGCCATTGCTTCCTCTGATATTGAACCATTTCTGTTTGCTGAATGGCCTTTGTCCAAATTTCATCCAACTCATTGAGCTGAAGAATTCTGTTCCATTGAGCTATAGACAATGGTAGACCAATATCCAATACAGTTCTAAGTGTCTGGAGTTTAAATTATATAGACAAAATAGGCTTTTTCCCATAAACCAATTCATACGGTGAGAACTTTGTTGTGGACTTCCAAGTGGTATTGTAAGCCCAAATTGCCTCAGGTAATCTGTTAGCCTAATCTTTTCTATTCATTGCTATTGTCCTTGTCAGAATATTTTCAATTTCCCTTTTAGTTACCTCTACCTGCCCATTCGCTTGAGGATGGTAAGGTGAAGATTTTTTGTGCTTGACTTGGTATAAATCTGTGAATGCTTTGATTATCTGTGAAGTAAACTGAGGTCCTCTATCTGAAACTATTGATTTTGGGGCTCCAAACCTTAAGAAAATCTTATTATAAAGGAAATTAGCAACTTTTTCTTCTCTTGCAAATTGTAATGCTTGAACCTTAGCCCATTTAGTAACATAGTCTGTGCATACTAGAATGTTCTCCTTGCCTGATGATGGTGTGAAAATTAGTCCCACAAAGTCTAAACCCCACGGCTCAAATGGTTCCATCATGACTTGAGGATGTAGTAGCATCTCCTGGGTAAAGGTTGGCTATCCCATCCTTTGGCACTGGTCACAGTGCTGGACATACTTCTTTGTATCTTTATGAAGAGAGGCCAGTAATAACCAGCTCTAAGGATCTTGTGGACTATCCGGTGGAAGGAGTAATGGCCACCAGATGGTTCATCATGACATGCTCTCAACACATCAAAAATCTCATCAAATTTTAAACACCTGCGTAGAATGAAATTAGGACCACATTTAAATAGTAAACCATTCAACCATTTGTAAGATAAACTTTCTTTGACTAAACATTTTTTTTGTTTTAAGATAAAATGGGATGGATACAAGCCTGTAGCTAAAAGATTAGCTATGTCAAAAAACAGTAGAGGAGATAACAAAAAGATGTTCATTTGGGAACTTGTCCTCCACTGGTTGGTTTTTTCCTCCTATATGCGATCTTGACAAAAAATCAGCAACCAAATTAAACTTTCCTGGATTATCAACTATGGTAATATCAAATTCCTGCAATAGTAATAACCACCTGATGATCCTTGCACCTACTATTGGTTTATTCATTAGGTACTTGATGGCTGCATGATCAGTGTGTACAAATATTTTATATCCAGTGATGTAATGCCTGAATTTGTTTATAGCATAGATGACTACCAAGAATTCTTTTTCAGTTGTGTAATTTCTTTCTGTAGAGGTAAGGTTTTTGCCAATGTAATAAATGGCATGTATACTCTCTCCTTCCTCCTTTTGTCCTAAAACTGCCCTAATGGATTCATTTGAAGTATCAGTCTATATGCGAAATGACAAAGTCCAATTAGGTCCTCTCAAAATTGGTGTGACAGTAAGCTTCTCTTTCAAGGTTTCAAATGTTGATTGACATTCTTCTGTCCATAGAAATTCTGTGTCTTTGTTAAGCAGGGTAAACAGGGGGGCAACTATTCTGCTGAAATTTCCTATGAATCTCCTATAGTAGCCTACATGACCCATAAAACTTCTAACATCTGTTTGATTTTTGGGTGAAGGCAACTATGGGGTTACTTCTATCTTGTTTTGATCCACTTTGATCCCTTTGCTGAAATGTGGTGTACTAAAACAATTCCTTCCTCCACCATCATAAAGCACTTTTCATGGCTAAGGGATAATTGATTTTTCTCATAGCATTTTAGTACTTTCTCAAGGTTTTTGAGAGCTTCAAAATTATCCCCATACATAGTAAAGTCATCCATATAGACCTCCATGCATTCATTAGCTAGTTCAGCAAAAATAACTAAAACAAGTCTCTGAAATGTAGCTGGGGCATTGCATAGTCCAAAGGGAAGAACTTTGTAAGCAAAGTTCCCCAAGAGCATGTGAAGGTGGTTTTGTCCTGGTCTTCAGGTGCTACTTGAATTTGATTATACCCATTGAATCCATCTAGAAAATAAAAATACTTTCTCCCAGCAAGGTTGTCCAGTACTTGGTCAATGAATGGTAAGGGAGAGTAGTCCTTTTTTGTGGCCTTGTTGAGTTCTCTATAATCAATACACACCCTCCATTTCCCATTCTTTTTAGGCACTATGACAAGGGGTGAGACCCATTGACTATCTAAGATTGGATATATAAACCTTGCTTGAAGTAATTTTTCTATTTCAGTTTTGACAATGTCCTTTAAAGCAGGATTCAATCTTCTCTGAGCTGTTTGACAGGTTTAATATCCTCAGTGTATATATGATGGGTATAGATCTCAGGAGGTATGCCTTTCATATCTTGGTATTCCCAAGCAAAAGTTGTTGAATGGGAAATCAGAAGTTGGATGAGTTTTTCTTCTTGATTTGCTATTAACTGAGTATTGATATTAAGTGTTTTCCCTGGTAAAATCATGACCTGTTTTGTGATTTGATCCATAAATGTAGTTAATCCATACATTGGAGTCATGGTATTGAGAGGACAAGAATGTGGAAGCAACATGTGGAAAGTGTCTAAGTCTCTATAAAAGGTTTCCCCACATGGAATGATGTTGGCAAGGGTACAATGAGAAGAAGTAAGAAGTTCTCTCCTAGAATCTTGGGCGAGTTCCATCACATCCTTATTGATTAGGATGTGAGTAATGTCTTCTGTTGTATCATAGTATATTTCTTCTTCTAACTCTCCCAGATGTTCCTTGATGGTTACCATAGCTACTGAGGCACTGTTGTCATTGTTCTCTGGTTCATCCACCCATACTCTTCCTGTATAATGCATTGATGGTTTAGCTGGAGGATACAATGATATTTTCTTCAAATCTATCCCATTAGAAATGACCATATCCCCAGTTCAAAAATCAATAGATGCTGCTGTTGTACCCAGCCATGGTCTTCCTAAAATCAGCGGATAAGCATTTCTCTGGTTTCTTGGTTCTAATATCAGGAAGTCCACTGGAAATCCCCCTGAATCTATCACAACTGGTACATCAGTGATTACTCCTTTTGGAACAGCTACTGACTGGTCAACAAGTTAAAGAATTGTGGTTGTGGATTGGATACCTGATAGAGCTAATTTGTTCATTGTGTGAACTGTCATCACATTAATTTCTACTCCCAAGTCAACCAGAACATTCAAAATTTCTACCCCTGAGATGAAAATAGTTATGACAGGATTTCTAGGGTCTCTATATTTTGGGAGGAGAATTTCTCCCATTAGTAGATCTACTACTTTTCCTTCCACCTGTATTGTGGAGGGAAAGTTTTTCTTCCTACCCTGCATTTTGATACAATACTGTTTAATGAACTGATTTAGTTCTAGTACATCTCTGATTGCTTGGAGAAGAGGAATTTTGATGTTTAGTTGCTAGATTTCTTACAAAAGTTCTGATTCCATGTTGGTTTGGACCTATTTTTGTAAGATCTTTTTCTGGGGAACATATTGTTTAAGCCTTTCTGGGTATGGTGCTAGTTTTTCCATCTCCGGAGCATCTCTGGAGCTCTTGTCAGAATTGTGTTTAGGAATGTTCTTCGGAGTCGGTCTTTTAGGAGTAGCTCCAGAGTTGTCCAAGGATGATTCTTCTAGCACTTTTTCATTAGTAATCTCCTCTGGGGGTTGAGTGGATGAATTTTCAGGTTCCTCATCATTGGTTACTTCAACTATAGTTGGAGGAGATAGTCTTGGGAGTGCTTTCTCAGAATGTAGCTGGATATGATTTGAATATATAGCATTAATTCCAGCCAAATTTTCTTGATCTATCATGTAAACAGCTGCTCCCTATTTATTACGTGGGTTTGCTATAGGCTGAGCTGGTAAAGGTGGTTGGCTAATTGGTTCATTTTTTGATTGACCTTGTGTGTTGGAGGGTCCAGTTAGTAAAGCTTGTTGTTGAGGTTGGAAACATCTAGGTTGTCCTTGGTATTGTTGATTATACCCTTGTTGAGAACCCCATTGAGGTTGCATGTTTTGTGATCCAAACTGTGGTGGCCACTGTTGATTTCCCCAAGGCTGATTTTGCCATTTTTGGTTTTGCCAATGTTGACTTTGCCAATCTTGTTGTCCCCAAGGAGGATTATTTTGAGGCCTATGCCAATTTGGATTCCATTGATTATTTCCCCAATTAGAAGGACCCCTGTAAGAAGGCTGGTTTGGATACTGATTATAAGGGAAATTCCCATCTTATTTTTGTCCAACATAGTTCAATTCTTCTTCCATTACATCATTCTTCTTACTCTATCTTTTCAAGGCTAGAAGTTGACTACATTGACTGGTAGGATGTTCCCTATCATAGATTTGACAAATCTCTGATTTGTCCAAAGGGCATTCTCTCAATAGATGCTTGTTTCTACACCTAGGACAATAGATGGAGAGTGGTTCAATTGTTCTATTTTGATTAGCTATTCTAGTTTTTGCTTGAATTCCATCCAATATGGTATTTAATTGGACCAAAATGTTTGTTTTTAGGTTTGCAATCTCTTCCATCAACTGTCCTATTTCATTCTTCCCTTTAAAAGTTTTGGATGACCTCACTCCATTTTGGGTTCTAGAATAGTTCCTGCAGAGTTCTTCTATAGCAGCTATATCTATTTTGTTGATATTTCCTTTTCCTATTAGATCCAGTGCCTATTTTGATTCTTTATCCAATCCTTTTACAAACAGGGTTCTGGCCAAGGAGTGATCCACTGGGTTACCATACCTTCTCAAGGCGAAATTAAACCTATCCACATAGTCCTCTAAGGTCTCTTCCTCCCCCTACCTAATTTTAAACAATTCTTCTTTTTTATTACTGGATCTATAGTAATCTTGATACTTTCCCAAAAATTATGTTTCCATCTAATCCTAAGAATGGATAGAATTTTGGGGTAAACCCATAAACCATCTCATCGCAGAATCTTTTAGAGTTGAAGGGAATAGTTTGAGTTTTTGGTTATCTAATCCATAATCATAAGTTTGGCAGACTACTTTGAATTCAAACAAAAACTTATCTGGATCCTTAGAAGAAAGTCCTCTTAAATTTGGCAAGTGTGCTAGTGAGATATTCTTCATAGGAGCATTGCCTCTAGTAGCCAAAACAATAGGATATGAGAAGGTTCCTGGAGCCTAATTTTCCTCTTCTTCATGATTATCATTGTCTATGTTTAGTACTAGTTCTTCTCCCCAAGGTTCTAGGAAATTAGGTTCTATCAAAGGATCTACCTAAAACTTTTGTTGTAATTCCTGGATATAATTGGCAAGTGGAAGATTTGGAGGGGCTAAGGGTATAGTTTCCAGAGTAGGTTCTAGGTTTCTTTCTTCAATAAGATCTTGTGCCACCCCACTGCTTTCCCCTATGGCTTGTTGATGGGGTGTCTATTTTATATATCTTCCTTTCGAATCTCTAGCTCTAACCATACAAATCTATCCTAAAAATTATTTTAACTATGTTTCCCTAATTAACACAAGAGATCCCCAGCAACGACGCCAAAAATGACAAGGTGTCATTGTACCTCATCATTTAATTTGTTTTCATATGTCAATAATCTAGGGGCTGTGTCCTCAGCTGTCTGCAACTAGGGATTCTACAGTTACCAATTTTCCTAGCTAATCTTAATAACTTTTACCAATTTGAAGAGATTAATCTGTCTACTTACTAAACGAATTTAAGGAATGCTGAAACAAAATTCAATAGGAAGTTACTTAAAGCAATCTTAAAAATAGTAACATGCATCTATCTATCAAAATCAGTAAATACTTTTCACAGTAAAATTTGAAGTCATAAAGCAATGGTACTAGCCTTCCGCCTTGGTGGTGAGAGTGGGCCCTTGCTCCACACCCTTGGGGCTGAAGGCTACAATGGAGAATCAGCACAAAAGAAGAAGGTCTCAACTAAATTTAATCCAATTCCATTCACTTTGCATTCATGAAAAATATTGATAGCACCAAACTGAGATTACCTAGAATTAGAATAACCCAATCATTGTATATTTCTTCTGTTGTTTCTATCAGTATATATGAAAATGAGTGATGACATATCACTTATCTTATCTACCAGTTCTTCTATGAGATGACATCCATCTCTTTATTACACTAGCTATCTAACTATGGAAAATAATCATGCAATAAAAGTAGACTGAGTGGAACATAAGTCCACTCAGAATTCTAAGTTTTAGTCTTAATACATTTAGGCAGTGAGGCCCTGAAAATATGGATATTGAATCAGTTCTATCCATAACTCATGTAAAAACTTTAAAAAGATAAAAACTCCAACAGTTAACTAGAGATGACCCTTCACCACTTAGGTGATGATTTGAGTGAAATGAGGGGTATTACGATCACTGCTGAGAGTGCTTGATAGACAGCTTATGCTAGAAATATGCCCCGCTCTCAGGAGGTGCCAGAGATATTTGTCCTTGTCTGCAGCTCCAGAGATATGTATGTAGCTCTGGAGATATGTCTGTAGCTCTGGAGATATCTGTAGCTTTCTTTGTTCAGCTCCGGAGATGCTCCAGATTCTCGTCCAACTCCAGAGAGGCTATCCTCATTACTTCAAAACTTCTGGTGTCATGGTACTCTAGTATTGTCTCTAGAGATCATTGAAGACTATCTCTGGAGATGCACAAAATTGTTGTTCCTGGCATCTACACCTGTTGATTCAAAAAGAGAGAAGTTTCTGCATTTTTCCATCAATTCCATGCACATTAGTCTTTCAATCAGAAATTATGATCTTAAGTAATCTATCACAATTAATCATTAACTAGAACAATCTTGCTAGCTTATTTGGGTGCAGACATTAAGAAAGATGGGATTAGGAAGGAGAAAAAGAGAGGTAAAAAGATGTATTTCGTGGGTGCAACTTCGCAGTCATCACCAGGGTTCCCAAAATAGTCATAAATAGCACTTTTTGGTAGCCTCCAACTAAATTTTAAAATTTGCAACTCCCTCCAAAAGTAGGTCAACTTCCGAGAAGCATAACTTTTGATTCGGGTGTCTGATTGATGAACCATTTTAAGTGTCATAAAGCTCGCAATGTGAACTATCATGCCAAAAATATGTAAATAGATTTTTGTCAACTTTTTTGGATGTTATGGGATGTTTTAGTGCCTCATATCTCATTTCAGAAAATTTTAAGGGTTTTTCAAAAAATAAAGACTTTAATATCTTTCAACTCACAAATGATCTCTGCTTGATTCCTTCACCATAGGTCTTATATTTCAGTTATGAAGCTTTCTGTAACTTTTCGCTTCAATCTGTGCCCAAATTCAAACTTTCCTGAAATGACAGTTAAACTTTCCAAAACTAGCAGTTTGCTATTTTTATCCATTTGGAAAAAAACTGAAAGTCCTACATCATTATTTAGGAGATTATGGAACCAGAAACACAACTACAATGATTTTGAATTAACTTCTTTTTGGGTGATGCAATATTGCCCTTACACCACTGGATGCTCCTGCATCAGGATGTAACTTTGTAAGTGCTCAAGAAATCAAAAACCCTGAGAGTTTTATATTGGCAAGATTTTGGGGTTTGATTTTAATTATGCAATTGTAAAGGTGTAGGTAGGGTCTAGAAGCTTGTGTGTAATAAGGCAATTTTTTTGGTTTCAAAGGTAATTGTGTAATTGCAAAGGTGCACGTGGGTTCCAAAAGTTTGCATGTAACTAGGTGGGTTTTTAGGTCTTAGAAGGAGGTTTGCAGTGGCAATATTACATGTAGGGTTTGAAATCCCAAAAGCAAGTTGCAAGCAAGGAAGCAAATTTTGTTTGTGACTTAGCAGGACAAGGGAATTACAAATAGAGTGTGAAACTACAAGAGCAATAAGGAAATGTGGGGTTTTAGGGTTTGGGTGCAACTATATAATGTAAATGCTATATGATCATCCCACACAGATAAAGGATCCTAAAAATGAGTTACAAAAATTAATAAACTAGAGAGTACTTGGTAAAGTGATGTAGACTAGGAAGATGGGGCAAAAAATGTTCTAGCTGGGTACGATGGTTTCACTATAACTAGCATGGATGAATATCTTATGGATCAAACCCTAAGTCTCCAAGATCGAAGGTGTGTGAATGCAATAAATTCATTGCAAGTTGACCAATAGATGCATCTACAACATTCAAGAGTTGGTATCAAATCAGTGGATGCTTAGGCAGAGGAAAATTTTGAAAAACAAGTTGTACAACTGAGGAATGGGTCATTGCTTTTAGAATTTCATTCACACATGCAAACAATAAATGCTACATTTTAGGTAGGTAAGTAGGTTTTTAGAGTTTAGATGTAACATTGTAGGTGTTGTAGATGGAAAAGTGAGGTTCAAAAGTCTAAAACTATAAAAGATGTGGGGTTTTAGGTTTTGACAGTAACTTTGTAGTGTAATTGCAAAAATACACGGGAGGTTTGAAAACCTAACATAGACTGCTACATTTAGAACTTCGAGATCCCATGGTAACTTGGTAATATTTACAGTGTTGCAAGAAAAACCTAAAACTATGAGTAAAAAAATAAAGTGCGGTTTTGGGGTTTAGTGGTAGCTTTCCAAAAGGACTACAAATGTGCATAGAAATCCAAAAAACTTGAAAACGAAAGATTTTGTATTCTTGACTGAAAAATGTTGTTCTTGAGACTAGATTTTTCCTAAGATCTCCTAAACATATTAACAATTTGACCCAACCCTTTTGACATACCCAAGGCTACATTAAGCTCAAAATTGAATAAAAACCACAAGATGATTTATGACCAAGGAAATGTAAAAGATTCTTAGATTGACTTGAAGCTCAAAATTTATGTTTTGAAAACTCCATGACAACACATCCATATGTATATTAATGGTTATTATCTTGTATCTCTTTTTATTTTATATGACATTTTAGTCATATTTTTGGTGTAGAGGAGCAAAGAGAAATATATGGATTAAATTTTCAAGACCAACAACAAGAATGACACTTCCACCCATTAAGAGTTGTGTGACACGATCAGTTTGAGGGATGTTTTTTTTAAATATTTCTAATACTCTACAAATAAAATTCAAACATATGAGCCAATTGATACTAATACTTAGCTCCTTATGAACAATACAATACTTATCTCTTTAAGAGCATTAACATTTAGAACAACTTAGAAATTCCTAATAGGATTCAAACCGTGAAAGACCAAGAGTCATCACTTAGAACTCCATCTCTAATATCACTTTGAGGATTTAAACTTTGATCTTCACAATAAGAACTTAACACTTTAACCACTTGATCTCAACCCCTTAGACATTTGAGAGATGTGCAATGTGGGAAAAGAAGATCCTAATCAACAATGAAGCAATTAGATCAATCTCTCCTCACATAACATTGGAACACCAGCCACCAAGGGCTATAGACTTTGCTACTATCCCTAGAGAAGAGCCAAGTCACAGGTGTTGGTGGGGACTTGATTCCGTTGTTGCTATGTGTAGTTAGGGTAAAATTGCAAATAGGGTAAATGAATAAACAACAATGATCAAACCTTAACAATTGCACAATGAAGCACAAGACAACATGAAAATAAAAATAACAAATGTAAATGCAAATCGATCTTCATGCTATGCTCAATTTATCTCCATTGCTCTTCTCCACCTTGCATGAGCATGCAAGATTTTGAAGGATGATTGTTGGAGGAATGTTGGGTGCTCACTTGTGCAGCATAACGATAAGACAAAGATGATAGATGAATGATTAATAGATGGAAGATGATGATAATGGGTGATAGATGCAAAGGCTCTAATGTGATTTTAGCAGCATAATGATACTCCAACTCAATGCATCAAATGTCTTATGAGAGGGTTGATTTATAGGAAAGACTTGATTCAAATAGATGGTTGAGATTAAAAGGCTAAATGATTGATGTGGATGGCTAGGATTGATTAGTTATTCCCACTCTTCAAGGGAGTTGTAGTCATGTGACAAGTGTCAAAGGAAGATAAATCTCATATGTGACCATGTACACAAAAAGTACTATATATGTGAATGTGTACACAAAAAGAATATTAAATGAAAAATGTACTACCACACATGATTTAAATGGGATGTAGACAAGTGTTGAAATGTGATGAAAGGTGAGGACTTAATTCAAATATTTTATTTGAATTAGTTAGTGTTAGTGTAGGTTTTTTATTCCTTATTATAAGGTTTTTCCTACACATTTATTTAAGCTTGGTTAGGTTAATAAAGCATGTCTTATTATGTGAGAGGTTGTGAGGTGTCACCTTCCTACATGTGAGCATCTATTAGCTATCTTGGGAAGATGCTTTGCTATCTTTAGTCTGATAGATGGTTGCTCCTCATTGGTCAGTGTTGCCACCTCCTCCCTCTCTCTGGTCTATATAAGCATGCTACTTAGCTTGTATTTTCATTCGATATTAGAGATAGTTATCTGATGCTATTTTTTCATTCGAGCATTTCACATCAATCTCATGGTATCATTGTTATTGTTTTTTGCATTTACAGTTTATGCTTCTAACTGTTTCAATTGATTCTGGGTTATAATCTGTTTTACAGATTTTAACATGGTATCAGAGCGCGGGTCATCGGTTCGAGTCCCTCGAGCCCTCGATCCTTCATTCGCGTAAGCTCAGCTTATCAACGTGGTACGTAGTGGGTACGAATCCCACATGGTACGTGGTTGTATCCGGCTCCATCGTGTGGGGCGGTGTTGGCGTAGCGACTATATCGACGATGAGATCCCTCTCCACCACAAGTACGTGCTTTTGGTGTAATGAAAAAATCTACATGGTATTTGAGCAAGTTTTGTAAGGTTAGATTCTTTGTAGAGATCTTGAAAAATCTCATATACTCTTCTCTTGCATTTTTCAAATGATCTAGAGAATAAGAAATGATTTATGAAGATCCGGTAATCTTGATTTGCTCAAATCTATTAATTAGCTTGCATATTTGGTGTTTTAATCAGTATTGTAGGTTGCAACATGCCTCTTCTTGTCTTAGGTAGCCGATTCTACCTTTGCATGCCATTTTTTGGTTGCTGGGGTTATTTTTTGTGGCTAAAGGTGACTATTTTACACTAGATCTACATCTTTTGTACATCAGAAAGAAAAACGCCTTCTGGGTTTTGTTCGCAGCGCAGAAAAACCATTTGGGTATCTTTTATGTTTTGCATGTAGACTATATATTTTGCAGAAATGAACTCAAAAAGCTACAATAGACCCCCTCTCCGTTGGCAGTTGCAGATTTGAATGTAGTTTTCAAATGCTCCGTTCTTACTCATACGGACTTCGTTTCTCATGAATTGTTTTTTGATCTTGGCTATTGTTTCGTGCTCTATGCACTAGTGTAGTCAATTTTTGATTTTAGTGCAGAGATTTTTTTGAAATTACAAATTCTTAGTTGGGACACTGCGCAGTCCTCATTTTGGGAACCCCGAAGAGGCATAACTTTTGCATAAAACCTCGGAGCGAGGTGATTCTTTTTTTGAAAGTGGATTTTTTTCGTGTAGTTTGTAGTGGTGCTGTTTATTTTACTAGGTATTGGCCCTAAGTATTATTTTCAACATATGCTCTTTTTGAGGACCTATAATAACATTGAGATCAAGTCCACTCAGTATTTGTTGCTGGTGGAAATTGTAAACACACTAAATACAAAGTGTTGAATCAAATTTTCTTGGGAGGGTTCTTTGATTGAGTGGAAAAGGGGGCCGTCTTGTGTATTCTTACATTTTTTCTTTCCTCACAACAACAACAACAACAATCTAATTCTGCATTAAGATGGATCAATTAACAGTGCCTGTTCTAACACCCTACAACTACTATGAGTGGAAGTCCAAGATGACTATCCAACTTAAGAAGTTAGGACTATATAGAGTAACAATAGGTCTAGAAACTGAACCAACCTTAATTGCAGAAAGGCCTAAATTTCATAACAGGCTAGATAAAGCTTTTGGAACTCTATGCATGTCTGTATCTCTTGATCTTCTTTTTCATGTTGAATCTGCTACAACACCAAATGATTTATGGACTACTTCAGAAAATCTCTTTGGTAAACAAGATGAATTAAGGGGACATCAATTGGAGAATGAGCTAATAAGGTTAAATCCATGTAATTTTGATACAATACAAGACTTATTCACAAAGCTAAAGGCTATTAGATTACAGTTGAAGCAATGTGGGATTGAAAAGAAAGACCCACAATTGATCTTAAGTATTCTTTCTAAGCTTGGTCCTAACTACTCAGTGTTTGTTTCTACATTTTATGCCACCAAAAGTGCTCTCGGGACTACCTACAAAATGCCTTCTTTAGATGAATTTGCTGCTGAACTCACTAAAGAACAAGATAAATTAGTTCACATGGGCACTATTAAGCCTTCTAAGTCTCATGCCTTGACTGCAAATTAGGGCACTAAAGATCAGAAAGGCAATGGAAAGCAAAATAAGAAACAAAAGGATCAAGGAGAGAAGAAACAAGGTCCAAAACAAGCTGCAAACAATACAGTGCCGGAGTCTTCCTCTAAAGACAACATGTCTAAAAAGGAGAAGACAAAGTGTGCCTTTTGTAAGAAATCTGGTCACAATGAGCATAAGTGTTTGAAAAAGCAAATAGCTCATCTCACTTATCTTCTTGAGAAGAATAATATCAAAGTGCTAGATTCAGCTAAGGAAGATTTTTCACAATCTTCAAAGGACACGAAAAATAGTAAGGGGAAGGGCAAGGCCCTTGTTGCAGTCGATACACTACTAGATAGTGGGGTAATTGACTCAGGTGCTTCTCACCACATGGCCAATACAAAGGAAAGTTTCTCATCCTTGGAGTCATGTTATGTGCCTGATATTCTTATGGGTAATGATACACTAGAGGAAGTTCTTGGGAGATGGTCTATTGACATTGGTGATGGGACATTCCATGATGTTCTTTGTGTGCCTTCTTTGTCAACTAATCTCCTATTTGTCTACTAGATCACCCATATAGGTTCTGGCAAGAGAGTTGAATTTACACCTGACTTAGTAGTTATCAGTGATCTGCATAGTGGGTCTACAGTTGCTATAGGAAAAGTTGATAACCATTCTCAGCTCTATCACTTTTCTCATTTTGTTCCTGATTCTCCTTCACTTGCATTGCTTACTGACTCAGATGAGGTGAGCCATTTGTGGCATCAGCGGTTTGGCCACTTGAACTATCGCTACTTGCAGTAACTTAGTCAACATGACATGGTTACAGGGTTGCCTTTTATTCAATTCTCTGATGGAGTTTGTCAAGGTTGCATTCTTGGCAAGCATCTTGAAGAAAAATTTGACAAAGGCAAAGCACGAAGAGCCACACAACTCTTGGAGTTAGTACACAGTGATTTGGCTAGTCCATTTCAACATCCTTCATTCAATAGAGCTAGATATGTATTGACCTTCATTGATGATCTTTCCCGATACACCTTTGTATACTTTCTCAAACAAAAGTCTGAAGTCTTTGAGTCTTTTCAGGACTTTAAAGCTTTTGTAGAGAAACAATCTGGGAAGGTTGTCAAGATTCTACGGACCGATAATGGCGGGGAATATGTCAACCAAAGGTTTGAGTAGTTTTGTGCCTCAGAGGGCATTGATCTTCAACACACAGTTCCCTACAGTCCATAGCAAAATGGAGTTGCAGAATGAAAGAATTGGTTATTGAAGGAAATGGCCAATTGCATGATTCACTCCAAATCATTGGCACCTCAGTATTGGGCAGAGGCCATCAACTGTGCGTGTTATATCCATAACTGGGTTCCTCACCGAGCTGTGAAGGGGGCAACTCCTTTTCAAGCTTGGACCGGTCGGAAACCCACAGTCAAGCACTTCTGAGTATTTGGGTCTCCTGCATGGGCCCACATTCCAACAGAGAAATGCAAGGCTATGGATCTGCAGAGTAGGCCTTGCATATTTGTTGGCTATCCAGATGGTGTCAAAGGCTATAGGCTACTCCACCCTACCACACATGAGCTCTTTATTGAGAGGAGTGTTCAGTTTGAGGAGGATACTTCTTCTACCACTTCTCCATCTTTCATTCCCATGGAGACACTGTGACTTCATGATGATAGTTCTTTTGAGGACCTTAATCCTCTTGAGGAGTCTTCTTCCTCCACTTCAAATGGCGATGATGAGGGTTCATCTTCCTCCTCTCTTAGTCATCATTCAGAAGATGCTGATTCTCCTCCAGATTCTCCTACCACTGGGCCTCTTTGGGCTCGTTAGACTTTGGAGTCAGTAGGTGATTGGGTTGGTGATCCTTTAGATGCGAGAAGAATAAGGTCACAGTTCGAGCAAGCTCCTCATCTCTTCTTTGCTTCAGCTTCTAATCCACAGTCCTTCAGGGAAGCTTCTGGTGTCCCTGAGTGGGATGCTGCTATGCAGGAAGAGTTTAGTTCTTTGGAAAGGAACCATACATGGGATTTAGTCCCACTTCCTAAGGGAAGAAAACTTGTTCGATGCAAGTGGGTCTATCCAACAAAATTTGCTGCAGATGGGTTGGTCGATAAACATAAGGTTTGCTTGGTCGCAAAAGGATTCTCCCAAGTTCCTGGGATTGACTACTCTGAGACTTTTGTGCTGGTTGCCAAGATGAATTCAATCCGACTTGTCCTTACCATTGCTACAGCCCATCGCTGGGAAGTCCATCAGATGGATGTGAAGAGTGCTTTTCTTCATGGTGACCTTTAGGAGGAGATATATATGGAGCAGCCATAGGCGTTCGTCCAGGATCCTTCACTTGTTTGCCGACTTTGGAAGTCTTTCGATGGCCTTAAACAGGCCCCTTGAGCCTAGAATGCCAAGATGGACTCCTTTCTTCTATCAGTTGGGTTCACTCGGTGCCATTCTGATCTGAATGTCTACATTTTGTAACAGGATGATACTCTCACTTTCCTTGTTCTCTATGTTGATGACTTGCTGATTACAGGGAGTTCCTCATCCACCATCAAGGTAGTGAAAACTACCCTTCATGATCATTTTCTGATGTCTGACTTGGGTCTTCTTCACTATTTCTTGGGCATTGAGATTACACAGTCTTCGGCTGGTATCTTTCTTTCTTAGCCCAAGTATGCTCTTGATATGCTCTCCAGATTTCGCATGGTTGACTGTAAGCCTGCGCTGACTCCCTTTCTGTCAGGAGTCAAACTTGAGGCTTCTTGTTCTTCACCTTTGGTAGATGCTACCTTGTATCGCCAATTAGTTGGGAGTCTCATATACTTGACTCACATGAGGCCTGATATTTCATATGCCGTGGGCCTGGTCTCCAAGTTCATGCAGGAGCCACATGAGCTGCATTGGAAAGTAGCTAAGTAGATTCTTCACTATGTACAGGGCACTCATAGTTATGGGATTTATTATGCAGTAGGCGTGGATATTGACTTGGTGGGATACATAGATTCAGATTGGGCAGGCGATTCTCAGGATCGCAAGTCTACATCAGGGTATTGCTTCTCTCTTGCTTCTGGTCTGATTTCTTGGTCGAGCAAGAAGCAGTCTGCTATTGTTCTTTCATCTACAGAGGCTGAGTATCGAGGAGCAGTTAATGTTGCTACTGAAGCCATTTGGCTTCAACACATTCTCACTGAGTTTGGTATTTCCTTCAGGAAGCCTACGGTCATCTTTTGTGACAACCAGAGTGCTATTCAGATCTCTCACAATCCGGTCCATAATCAGTGGACCAAACACATTGAGATTCACATGCACTACATTTAGGAGATGATTCATGAGTAGGTTCTTGATCTTCAGTATTGTTCGACATCAGATTAGACAGTTGACATCTTCACCAAACCCTTCACTGAGAGCAAGTTCATTCATTTGCGAGCTTTGCTTGGGGTGCAGCAGGTGTCCTCCTTTTAGGGGGCTTCTTAGCTCCTTCTTTCTCTCTCTATTCATGGGGGTGTACTCCCTTTTGTGGGGGGGGCTACTTCCCTTTTGGGGGGAATTCATTGTACATGGGTACCTCATCAAGCTTGATTTGCCGGGACCCATCTCTTTACCCACCTAAGCTATGCTTAAGGGGGGTGTTAGTGTAGGTTTTTTATTCCTTATTATAAGGTTTTTCCTACACATTTATTTAAGCTTGCTTAGGTTAATAAAGCATGTCTTATTATGTGAGAGGTTGCGAGGTGTCACCTTCCTACATGTGAGCATCCATTAGCTATCTTGGGAAGATACTTTGCTATCTTTAGTCCGATAGATGGTTGCTCCTCATTGGTCGGTGTTGCCACCTCCTCCCTCTCTCTGGTCTATATAAGCATGCTACCTAGCTTGTATTTTCATTCGATATTGGAGCTAGTTATCTGATGCTATTTTGCCATTCGAGCATTTCACATCAATCTCATGGTATCACTGTTATTATTTTTTGCATTTACAGTTTATGTTTCTAACTCTTTCAATTGATTCTGGGTTATAATCTGTTTTACGAATTTTAACAGTTAGGTTATTGTTGGGAAATTAATTAATTAAATAAAATTTATTTAATTAATGGGGAAGATGATTAGAATAGGATTGGGATATGATGTGGAAATTAATTAAATAAATAAAATTTATTTAATTAATTGGAAAGTGGGATTATGAATGTGAAATTAATTAAATAAATAAAATTTATTTAATTAATTGGCTAAGTGGGATAAGGATGGGATTAAGATGGGATTTTAATTAAATAAATAAAATTTATTTAATTTATTGGCTAATGGATTAGTGGAATTAGGAGTGGGTTTAGGATAAAATGCTACATGATGTCTAAGTCAGTTTTTGACTAGGTGTTGCAAGACATGGACAAATTTGGGTGTCTACATTTTGCTCCTCTTTGAGATGATGTTCGAGATGATAAGATTTGTGTTGAGTAACATTATTTCAAAGAAGCTAAGGTATGGATAGAGGAAAAGGATGATGACGAAATGGGATAGGATGAGGATGAAATGGAATGATGATGCCCCCTTGAGACGATAGGGGGGTTGGACAAACACGGGTAGGCTCTTGAAATGAAAGGGATTGGTTAAGGAAGATAAGGGAATGGATAGAAGAAATGAATGATGTGTTATGCTGCAATGAAGTTGAGCAACCATGATGTTTGATATAGCACTAGACATTATGCACTAAGGTATAGAAGACCAAGGTGACAATGTGTCTTGTGTCCCAGCATAATACAACCTTGTCTAAAAGTATGAGGAAGTAAACTTAGAGCATTGAAGTCCTAATGCACAAAAGGTATAATATGACCTTAGATGCAAAGGATAATGAAAAAAGCTATTCTAACATACACAAGATATGAATATTAGCTAGAATGATACGGATGTGATACAAATGCAAGATAAATTGATAACACACACAAGTAAGAAAGCAAGCATGCACAAATGATACAAAAACACACAAGGTATTGCCCCTGTCAAGTTGTAAACCAATGATTAATTGTTTGATTGTTTGATGATGGTAATAGTGTTGTCATTGCGGGGAACGCTATATCCCTAGATCAACGCGAGTATGTTGATGATTGATTGATTGGGTTTACAACAAGGCTAGGACCAAGACCATTGATGTGATTGGATAATTTGACACAATTGATTGACTTGATTGGTATGGATTAGGGATGACTTGCATTTGGATCATTTCTTGGTTTGTTTTGTTAATGAAGTGATGAATGGAAGAAGTGGTGATTGAATTGATTGATTGATTTGGAATGATTTGATTGAAGTGAGTTGATTTGAAGAATTGTTTTGATTGGAGTGAATTGATTTGAAGGATGGATGATGACGATTGATTGAAGATTAGAAGAAAGATGAAAGATGGAAGTGTTGCAAGTATGGGTTTAACCGGTGTTGTCATTGATGTCAACATACTTCTGTTGTATTAGTGATAAGGATTGGATGAGTTATATGTTGAGAATACTGAGAAAATTAGTCTCAGTCAGGAACAGTGAAGAACAGTGATGACAGCAAGGCAAAAGCTCAATACAGGTTAAGGATCAGAAGATGTAGATTAAAGGGTTTGTGTATATGAGTCTTAAGATGTTCCAGTTAAGATTTCAGAGGTTCACATGAAGATATGAAGAAGTTGTGATCGATCCAGTAGAACTAGTTCTGGGAGATGCTCAGGAGTGACAGAATGTTACAGAAAGGTCCGGTGAGATCCAGAAGTGCATTGTCCTGTTCTGCAGATTGGAAGGAGTGTTGTGGGAGTCCTTGTGATGTGTCATCTCAATTTGTTCATGGTTTGGAGGTCCAAAAGAATCTACTCCCTTGTGACAGTCATGACAGACTATGTTCTTGAGGCACCGGATGCAGGAAAGAAGATATTTGAGTAAGTAGAAGAAGTGCAGATGTACCTGGTCATTCAGGCAAGCTTGTGAAGGTTCTTGGATCATATTGAGGTTGTGTTGTCAGTCCGCATTAGAGTTGGAGCCTAGAATTGAAGAAATACTTCCAGATGAAGGTGTTCTTACTTAGGCTGGCCAATCGGATGAGTTATTCATCTTGCGGATGTTCTTGTGGATGTGTGCTGACTTAGATGCTTGTTCCTAAGTTGATGTCATGTATAAATAAGGGATTGCAAAGTCATTTCAAGAAGTGACTTGTGGAGATGAGTGTGTGGTAGCGAGGAGAAGAGTGAAAGGAAGAGCAGAAGGATTTTGAGCTTCAATGGAACTGATTCAAGCATGGTGACGATGCTATTTACCAGTTCAAGTATGTAATACTTATTTATTGTAGACAGTTTTCATGATTGTTTTATTGTTATAATAAGAAGAAGAAAGTTTTGGACAACTGATTCACCCCCCCTCTTAGTTGTCTGCCCTAAATCTAACAGGAAGAGGTCTATTGCCTTGTGCCTGAATCTGGGTACTTCCTTCGTATCCCAGATTGCCTACATACCCTATATCCACGGGATCAAGGCATTTAACAAAAGAGATGAGATGTAGTTCTATTTTTTTTATTGATGATGATGAAAGATCAGGTTATGGATTGAGATTGATTGATGAAATGTTGATGATGGGACGATATGTGGTGGATTGAGCTACTTTTGATTTGTTGAAGTGATTGGATTTGTTTTGATGGTTGGCTTGATGTGCTTTGGTTTTGATGTTTGTTGTTGCTGGGTTGATTGTTTTGATGATTGGATTGTTTTGAATGATGATAGTGATGGTGTGATGGTTAGAGTGTCCACTCAATCTAAGCATAACAAAGTGTTCTTAGCGTGCTCAAAGGATGTAAAACAAACAAGGTATTGCCCTTGTCAAGTCATAAACCAATGATTGATTGTTTGATTGATGATGATAGTGTTGTCATGGCGGGGAAATCCATATCCCTAGATCAACACAAGGATGATGTGGGAACGATATATCCCATTGATTATTGATGATGATTGATTTGGTTTATGACAAGATTAGGATCAAAACCTATTGATTTGATGGGATAATGTTCCTTGATTGATTAGCTTACTTTATATGGATTAGTGTGACTTGGATTTAAGATCATTGCTTAGATTGATTTGATTGATATGAATGGAAGAAGTGATTGATTGAAATGGATGAATGAATGTTATTGATAGGAAGAATTGATGATGATGATAATTTGATTTTGATTTAATGTTGATGGAGTGGATTGTTTTGGATGATGTGATTGGTTTTATTGCTTGGATTTTTCATTGGATATTTAATTTTTTGGATTTTTTTACATATTTTGATTTTTTTTGTGTTTTTTAGGATATTTTGATTTTCTTGGAGTTTTTGAAATATTTTGAATGTCAATGGATTTACAATTTGTGTAGCCTTTGTGCTAAATACCAATGACAAAGGAAAACCAAGTCTAGGTGCAAAGATGTAGGAGGATGGATAAAAGGATAGACAATTAGTAAATGGGATGGAAGGCTCATGATAGATGGATGGGATGGAAGACTCATGATAGATGGATAGATACAAGGATAGGCTATGGTGGATGGATGTATGCCTCATAATTGAGCTAGAATGTGATCTCCAAAGACTATGTCGCATAGGAATAACATGCCCCATTCTAGGTGGTAATGCTTAGGATTTTTACATGACAAGGCTCATGACAATGGGATGATAAGATTGGATTTTACATGACACTTATGATGATAGGATGAAATGATGGATTGGTTTGAATGGGATGGATGAATGTTCAATGGATAGGACTTAGTTTGGAAAGAAGGTATGCCAAGAAATATCCAAACATGTTTCAACATTTTGCCCCTATGTCTTCATCAAAATCAAAAGGTGGAAGGATGGGTAAATGGGTTCAATGGAATAGGCATATTTATGTAATGGCTAAGGATGGTAGGATGTAGAAAGATAGGACATGATAAGATGGATGAGACCATGTGCCCCCAAGTGTGAGTGACATAAAAGATCAATTACACATGACGCCTGTTTGCCAGGTTTCCATCATGGTACTTATCCAAGGAGCCTGTTTGCCAGGTTTTCACCATTGGACGAAAGGATTTCTCTTGACTTTTTTTTTGTGTTTTTTTTAGTTTTTTCTCTTTTTTTTATGGGATAGCATGACAATTACACATGGTGCCTGTGAGTAGTTTTTCACTATGGTAATGGATAGGAGGGACTCAAGTGTCTAGTGGTATGAAAGGTGATAGTGTCCCAATAGAGAGGGATTTCATCGCATGGACCATGTCATTATGGTCATAGATGTTGGTATGGAATTGCATGAAAGGGAGATTAAGTAGGTGGATAGTGGATTATGAAAGGTTAATGCAAGGATAGATGGATGGGGATAGTGGATTATTATGTGGATTATATTGGACTTAGGATGAAAGGCTTATGCAAAAACATGGACCATAGGGAAGTGATTGGGGAGATATGTAGGATAATGGATGAAAGGTAGGGAGATCGAGGTATGTGGAAGTGTTGCGGAATGGAAGGGAACCATGACCAACGGATGCACACACCATGATAAACATTGAAGCTTTTGATTGGATGGTGGTGTTGGAAGCAATGGCAATGTTTTCTTGGGAGATGGGTGACTTAGTGATTTAGGTACCCACATGTACTTAGTATTTTTATTATTTTTGTTTTGCTTGTGGGATTTTTGGGATATATGAAACTTTTGAATGGAAGCGGATTTGTGGATGGTTGGGATTCTTGAGATGTAGAGGAGGATGCCTCATTAGACTTTCTTTATTTTTGCTTAGGGACCCAAACCATTTTGGTTTTGGGTTTTGCTTTTGGAGGTATGGGATTGGATAGCTTTTTGAATGGGCTTAGCTTTGATTCTTTGCATTTGTACCCTAAGGCATGAGGATCTTTAGGATTTTTGGTAGGACTTTTGGATTTATAGGTAGAGGCATCCAAATGTTTATTTTGTGATCCCATGGGCATGATGGAAGCGGGGTTGGTGAAATGAGTGGAAGCTTTATGTTTAGACAATATGTGCATTTGTTGGTCATGATTAGGAATGTGAGGGAATTTATGGATAAATGGATAAGGGGATTGGACAATAGGGCTATTAGGTGTTGGGAGCAATTGTGGTAAAGTAGTTGGAGGGATATTAGGAGTTGGAAAAAGTGGAGGCAAAGTGGATGGTGGGAGGTGTACAATCACATGCTTTTGACATTTATAGGATGATGGAGGTGGAATGACAACATATGTTTTGGGTAGATGGTGGGGGGTGCGATGGAAAGTGGTAGGTTTAGGATGCATGAAGGGATTACCAACATATTGGCCTTTTTTACCTTGGGGTGTGTATCCAAGGCCATATGAGCATGGAGGGATCTTGACCATGAAGGCCTAGACCTTTGCCTTGGTAGCTCATGTTTTAGAGTATGCGATGGACAATGGGACTAGGTGTGCTTAGGGAACTAGACTTGAGCTCTTTATTGGATGAAGAAGGTGAAGTGGAGGACAAAAGTTATTGTTGTCATAGGGAAGAACACTCATGTATAAAGGTGGTAAGACCAAGTGGACATGACAGTGGACTTGAAGTGTAATTGATGGTGTATGTGGAAGGAGGATCATTAGGATCTTGATTATCATTGTGTTCACTAAGATCCAAGTTATTTGTTTGATCTTCTATGCTTATGTGTTCTTGAGAGGCACATGTCTCATTATGACAAGTGGATATTTTCTTATTATGGATAGGGCTAGATGGAGAATGGATAAAAGTAGTTTGTATATCTTGCTCATGGATGGTTATGGGATTATGGATAGGATCAAGGTACTTTTGAATAGGTTCTTCATCATAGATATCATCTTGATCATGAGATGGATAATTTTTGGCCACAAGGGTCATCATGATCTTCATGATCTTAAATAGAACCTTGATCATAAATATGAGAAAAAATAGGATTAAGTGGGCTCTAAAAGGGATAAATTTGCTCATGAATAGGGTCATGGTGATGGCTAATAGCTTGAGGGAAAACCATATGTAGGTCATAGATAGGTGGAACTTAGAGGTGCTTTGATCTTGATTAAGATTAAGGTTTGATATTTCCACATGTTTAAGATTATTCTCTTGACATACCTCTTGACTTTAGATGAAAGTGGAAGGTTCTTGAGTGGACTTGATAGGCTCTTGAGGGTTATCAACACGAGGACATGATGGCTCTTGACTTAGGCTTGTGATTGGAGACTCTTGAATAGACTCGTTGGCTTGTAGGACATATGATGGGCTTAAAGGGTGAGGTATGTTAATGAGGGGCTCTTGAAGAGGCTCAAGGATATGTGAACCACATGATGAGATTATAGGATTGGACATGACCTTTGGAAGTTCATTGGTAGGCTCATGAATGGGTGTTTGACATGAGGGTGTTCTATTCCTTGCTAGTAGCTAATGGATCACATCCTTTGCAAGGGTATGAGTGGATGGACAATATAATGGATGAGCCATAATAGCGGATGATGTTGTAGGCTTAGGACTAGGATTAGGTTGGGGGATAATTAGATTGGGTGGAATAGGATTTGGATTGGATGAAGGGATAATCTTACCACAATTTATGAGGTTTGTGATCAATCTCTTAAGTTTGACACAATTGGTTGTTGTATATCCCTTATACCTATGGTATGCACAATAATGGTTTTCATTATACCAAGGGGGTTTAAAGATTGGTTCAAAAGGTTCTATTAGTGGCAGCTCAATTAAATTTGCTTGAACCAATTGTTGTATGGTTATGTCCAAGGGATCTTGTGGTGGAGGATTGGTAGAACATGGGGACGAAGGTGATGAAGGTTGGTGGACCAATGGACTAGGGGTAGGATCATATGGTGGTGTTATGATATGGCTAGTAGCTCATGTGTTGGCATGTGATTGGATGATGAAGATCACTCATAGGATGCATTGGCTAGATTGGTATCTCCCTTGTCAAAGGTAATTAAGTCTTGTTGTATTAGGCTCGTATGGTTTATATACAAAGGGCCACTTGGATTTGCATATGTTTCTTGTTGCAAAGTTGGACTTGGGCTCACTTGTGCTTGTTGTGGAGGCCATTGATAGTCTTGATAGCTAGGTGTAATGGTAGGATATGTAGATAAAATATCTTGAGGTGGACTCAAAATTGAGGGCATTTGATCTTGTTTCCAAGGTTGACTTGTGCTCACTTGATTTATATACAAAGGGCCATTGGGACTTGGATGTTGTTCTTGTGATATCAATTGATTGCCTTGTGGATGAGCTTGGTAGTGCATTAGAACAGTGACATGAGGGATTGGATAAGCTTGAGGTGGATGTTCACAGGTTGATGTGGCATTGAATTGGTGGATAGGTGGATTAGGTTGATAGGAAGTGGATGGATATGACATGTGCCAAGATGGATTAGGTTGGGAGTGAATGGTTGTACTTGTCAGGCTTGACTAGTGGCTAAAAGGTGTTGGACTTGGGTTATAAGGTATTGCAGTTGAGGTGATTGGCTTGCTTGGGGTTGAGCTTTTTAAATGAATACTTGTAATTTTCAATGGCATCTTAGTTTAGGGGTTGTGATCCTTGATAAAGATTTTGGAGGAATCTTTGGAATTTGATTTCTGGGTCCTCTAGTGTAAACATGTTGTCACCCAAGTATTTGTCTTAAGTCCTTTTAGCAAGTGCTTGTTTATGGATTTGGATGATGATGTGGATGAAATTAAGTTGGATATGATGTGTGTTGACTAGGATGAATGTTTAGATTGATTTGTTTATGTGTTTGGTGTTTAGAGCTTGATTTGACAATGTTCAAACAAATGATTATGCATATACACACATGAATCACTCACAGAAGACACATAAGCAAGTTTTTGAATTTGAAAATGAAATGTGATGATTAAGCAAGCACACATGGAAGACACATCAACAAGCCCTAATGTCTAGTCAAGTGGGTATGGCCAATTAGGTCTTAGGATAGATTGCACAAGGTTGACTAAGGAATTGAAAGTGAAATCCTGCCACACAGCTAGGAGAAAGGGGTAACCCACCCTTCACCTTCACTTCCCAAAGGTATAAAGTTCTTTGGGGCTTGACTAAGAGTGACAAGATTCCAACTCCCAATGAGGGTGTCTTTTGATTCAGCCTCGATTGAGGTCATCCCTTGGAGTTGTGTGTCTCCAAGAAGGCCTCCTAGATAGGGTATACAAAAGCAAACCAAGTGAACTATCACTTGATTCACACTCGTACTTGTTAATTGACCCTTAGAGAATGAAATGTGTGGAAGATAATTCAAGCACTTGTTCTTTTTAGATCCAAAATCCAAATGTGTAGGAAGACACTTGTTCATTTTAGCCCAATTTTTTGATGTGATTGCAAACAAGTTGTTCATTTTAAGGCCCAAATCCAAATGTATTTGCAAACAATGATTAAGAGATGAAAAATTAGAATGAGTGTACCTAATTATTTCACTATCCACTTGTTGTTTTGATTGATCCAAACGTTGCTTCAGCTCCTTTGATTCACCTACAAGTCACCAAATCACAAAAGAAACAACTAAACTTGCAAAAAAGATGATTATGTGAAAAAGATGAAATCTAATAAAAATGATCTGATACTAAAAAATGGATTGCATAAATAGAAGGTTCAAGAGATTCTAAGCAATTTGAAAAAAAGTTTCGTTGAAATTCGATTGATTGTACTCAAGATATACTCAATTGAAGTTTAAAAAAAAGTTTGACTTTGAATGATAAAAAAGATGGTAAAATGATATAGTCACCTAATAAAACTTGGTCCATTGCGAAGTTTGTCCTCTTAGTTTTCCAATGAGTGTTTGTTTGCATGATTTTGATATTGTATGCAAAAGTTATGGTAGAAAAACGAAAATCCACAATGATAGCCACCAAAAGTGAGTTACAGTTACCAGAAGCGATCAACTATTGATTATAAGTGATCTAAATTATGCCATAGGTGATTAGTTACCAATCAAAAGTGACACAAAAACACTAGAGGTGACCGGTTATTGCTCATAAGTGATTCAAATCTGCAGGATGCATGAAAAATTCCTATTTATGAAAAACTAGGGTTAGGGTTATGAAAAAAATGACTATTAGAGATTGCAAACCCTAAAATGGCAAGTCCATTGGATGAAATATGATTAGATGGATACCCTACAACCACAAATTGATCAATTGAAAACCCTAGAATGATAAATTGATAAGATCTTGCAAAAACAAGGGTGTTAGCTCAACTAAAATGAAAACCCTAATCAAATTGATTAGCAAATGATAATATGAAGATCAAAGACATGAAAAACATAGATTAAAACCCCTAATTGATCAATAAAAATCTAGCATAGCAACCTATAAGATAAAATGTCAACAGAAAATCCTAGATTGCCAAAAGCAACAGGAACAACCAGAAGCGACCACTTTTCGATCAAAAGCGATTCACTCTAAAGCATAAGCGATCACTGTTAGCTCAGAAGCAATGTAGAAATGGCTGGAAGTGATAGGTAATAGATCATATGCAACATAGAAAAGGCCAAAAGTGATGGGTAATAGCCCAAAAGCAATCTAGAAAGTTTCAGGTGACAAAATGCAAATGTTAACTAGAAGCGACCAAGTTTACCAGAGGCGACAGATTTTCGTTCAAAAGCAATGCAAATTTTGCCAAAAGCGATATACTATTGTTCAAAAGCGATGCAAATTTTACCAAAAGCAATAAATTTTTGATCAAAAGCGAGCTAAATTTACCAAAGGCGACTGGTTTTTGATCAAAAGTGAGTTGAATTCCCAGAAGCGATTTTATGCAATTTGATTGTTGTTTTTTTCGCCAAATGCTCTATTTTTCACAAAATCTAGGCAAATTTGTACTCAAAATTTATGGAAATGGCCCCCTGGATGTAATGGTGAGGTTAGATTTGAGCTAGGAGATCATATACATACATTTTCATCTAAATCTTCAGAAATTAGGGTTAGAAAAATGCAAAATTTTGACAACAAAACCCTACAAAATGAATGATTAGATCCAAGGATGCATGTTCACATCGGGTTCACCAAAATGTAGTTAGGGTAAAATTGTACAATGAAGCACAAGACAACATGGAAATCAAAATAACAAATGTAAATGCAAACTCATCTTCATGCTATGCTTGATTTATCTCCATTGCTCTTCTCCACCTCGCATGAGCATGCAAGATTTTGAAGGATGATTGTTGGAGGAATGTTGGGTGCTCACTTTTGTAGCATAACGATAAGATAAAGATGATAGATGGAAGATGATGATAATGGATGATAGATGCAAAGGCTCTAATGTGATTTCAACAGCATAAGGATACTCCAACTCAATGTATCAAATGGCTTATGAGAGGGTTGATTTATAGGAAAGGCTTGATTCAAATGGATGGTTGAGATTAAAAGCCTAAATGATTGATGTGGACGGCTAGGATTGATCAGTTATTCCCACTCTTCAAGGGAGTTGTAGTCATGTGAGAAGTGTCAAAGGAATATAAAGCTCATATGTGACCGTGTACACAAAAAGTACTACATATGTGAATGTGTACACAAAAAGAATATTAAATGAAAAATGTACTACCACAATGATTTGAATGGGAAGTAGACAAGTGTTTAAATGTGATGAAAGGTGAGGACTTAATTCAAATATTTTATTTGAATTAGTTGGGTTATTGTTGGGAAATTAATTAAATAAATAAAATTTATTTAATTAATGGGGAAGATGATTAGGATAGGATTGGGATATGATGTGGAAATTAATTAAATAAATAGAATTTATTTAATTAACTGGCTAAGTGGGATAAGGATGGGATTTTAATTAAATAAATAAAATTTATTTAATTAATTGGCTAATGGATTAGTGGAATTAGGAGTGGGTTTAGGATAAAATGCTACATGATGTCTAAGTGTTATTTTTGACTAGGTGTTGCAAGACATGGACAAATTTGGGTGTCTACACTATGATTAGAGATTGACGCTGAAGTATTGACTAAACTATACAAATAAGAATACCTAATGAGTAAACTGAGTAACAAAGTAGACTGTAGTAACTAAAATCAGGAATTAGGAGCAGAACAAAGCAGAGCAACAATAGAAGAATCTATCATCAAAAGTAGAGGTTGTTGGGGCAGGACATGGGCACTGGGCACCTGTTGATCATGATGTTAGTCATAAACAAACATAGAATAAAAGTTACACAACAACCTTTACTCATCTTGAAAAATACGATGAATTCAAAGAATTCATGATCCCAAGTCTCCATGGATTAGTTCTTAATCTACTAACGTTACTCAGTGGTTGATGTGTGTTGTTGTTTCCATTTAGGGGCCTTACGTTTTCTTATCAGTAGGATTCTGTTCCTGTAAAGATGCTATATAGAAAGCTTATTCTACACCGTATATTTCTTCAGATGATATGTCTATGTTTAAATCTTTGCATGATATTTATCAATTGTACATGCTTTAACTTCAAATATGTTATGAATCTTCAATTGTCTATGAGATGTCTACATATTTCATTTTATTTTCTTCTGATTATCTATTATTTGCAATTGTGATGGTGAATTGTTCTGAAATTAAAATAAATTGAAAAGAAAACTTCAAATTATGATGAATCTTTAGCTATTGAGCCACATACACACTTGATACAGTCATTAGGAGAAGAAATAAAACCATATTTTCACTAGGATGTTCCACAGCTAGATACAGACGATGCTAACTTCAAAGGATGACGAATGAAAACAATACAAGCAGACTGATGAGCACTCCAAGGGATGCAACTAATCAAAGCATGTATCAAGAATCCAAACACAGATTACTTAGGATTTACTATGATTTGTAATCAAAATGGTCTTCTCTTTCATTAAGTATGCAAAAACATGTATGTTTACAATAACTTTGAAATAGGCCCTGATATTTCAGCAAACAAATTTCAATTAAGCTTCTAAATGTTAAAACAAGACATCCCTGCACCTTTTATAGAATAAGGTGAGGGAGCAGTTACAAATGATCTACGATCAAGATTTATCAATTAAGATCAACGGTGCATATTTCTTTTGACTTGGTCAACTATCTCTAGTGGCACAGGTTGCTAGCTAGCAACCATCTAGGTAACTTATTTTCTTCTAAGTACCTGATGCATATATTTCTCTTGTAGTGCATCTTCATTTACTCTTCAGGATCTTCTTCTTCATCATCATGATCATCATGATCACCACTTTCTGTGTCTTCATCACCCTGATGAATATCGCCTTGTATATGGACCTACATTATCGTCCTGATATTTTCATAGGCTTCTACTATTTTATCAACTTCCCTGCCATCCTGATTTTTGGCTTTACTGATGGCATGCTTATGGGCTTGAAACTTATCTCTGAGGGTCTCCAATTTACCCTTCTTGTTGCTTAATGTTTCATTATAGTTCTCCACCTTGACCTTGATCCTCATGATCTTGTCCACTGTTTCTTCTGTTAGGTGGGTGAGAGGATCATCAGCCATCGGCTGGAAGTTATCATACAAAGCTTTTATGGCAAAGTCTGCATCTTGGTTTTCAATTTTCCCCTCTACTTTCCCTTCTAGGGCTTCCAAGACTTCCGCTTCATATGACATCATGTTGTGGAGTTTCATATTGATATCTCTTAACTTACTACTATACTTCTTCAGTACATCACATTCAAATATGATGTCTTTATATTAAATATCCACCAGTATGGCAGTGTTATTATCCAGTACCTGATTGTTTATTAAGATCTAAGGATTAATTCTTTTTATTTCACTTAGAGCACCCAAGGCTTTCTCTAACTGGAATGACCTTCTTCTAGTCTCAGTCTGTACCTTATCAACCCTCTTCCTGGAGACACTCAAAGAATTCCACCTCTGCAAAGAGGCTCTCACTACTTCCTCATCCCCTGTGAGTGTTGATAGCATCCACTTTCTCATGATCACTGAATCATGCTTCATAATTTCTAATTTATTAACCTCCTCTTGAGATATTGCAGTCAATGGGACTGCCTTATCTGATGATGTATTGTTAGGGTTAATCAACCCTTTTATGTATGAATGCAACTAAGCAATGTGCTCTTTGTGCTGCTTATTCTTCTTCTTTTCTTTCTTCATCCTTTAGATTAAAGAATCAATTATGTCCTTCCCTTCCTGACCTTCTTGGTCTTCATTGGCAAACCCCAAGTCAACTGTAGTGATCTGGAATTCTTCTAGGGCAATTTTGCCTTTCTCCTTTTCAACAATGGGAAGTGCTACCTGGACAATCCTTCTGCCTGTAGCAGGATCTCTTCTAATTGCAGATGTTAATCTGGCCTTCCTCTTAGGCTTCATGATGGTTTCTGAAAACAATTTAGAAATATCAAATTCTTGAATCTCAAAACCTAATTCCATACCTACTTCTCTCTCAAGCCAATGAGGTTCTTGATCTCTAGATCCTCGTTGTCCATCATCATCATGTCTACCCTGATCTCCAGCATCTATCTCAATTCTCAATGGAGAAGGTGATCTACTTATTTCTTCCTCATGATATTCTTCATGAGGGGGATCCTGTTGTATTTCTTCCTCTTGAGGAACTTCTTCTTATGGAGGAGGATCATGCTGTGTATCTACCTACTGGTCCTGAATCTGATCTTTTACTCCCTCCTTTTGTGTTTCATCCACTTTGGGAATTTCCTCATCCTGAGGTATATTTGCATCCATGGATATCATTGTCTTTGTACTAGGTGCATCAACCTGATCCTGGATCACATTCTACTCCACACCTGATGTATCTACCTCCTGGGTCTTTAGGTCATCATGACCTGATGCATCCTTATTACCTAAGGTTCCTTGAGTCTAGGGGGCATCATCACCTGATGTGTCTTTATCATTTCCACCCTTTTGTTGGACTTCTACTATTTTGGGCTCAGCTGGTATTTCTTGTTGTTGCTGACCCATGTCTGGAGTACTGCCCCTTGTTTCTGCTAGCTTGGCTACCTTAATATTTTCTATTTTATCAGGTACACTTACTTGATGTCTAGGACTTACTTCTTCCCTATACATTAGGTCTATCACCACAGGGTTGGTTACCTGATCAACTAACTTATCAAGCCCGATTTGTTGGGCTACCCTCTCTGGGCTATTTTCTTTCTCTTGCTCAGCTTGCTTCAGCTCTTCCAATACCACCATCTGTGTTGATGGGGTTCCATATGGGGTTATGCGAGTGTTAGAAGCAAGGGTCTCCATCTGCTGAGAGGCTATGTTCTGTACCACCTCATCATCTGATAGGTCCACTATTTCTTCCAATGAGAAAGGACCACCTTAGCCGGCTCTAGTGGCTTCTTTTGCTTGCTCTTTAGCCTTCTCAGTCTTAAACTGAATGATGGTAGGAAGTGGCACATCATGTTGTAATTCTTTCCTAAACACTTCGCTACTAGCTCCCCTTAATACTATGGGTCATGTCTTATCTCACCCCTCATAGATGTTCTCTATTTTTTAGGTGGTGATGCCACCAGGGGTGCCTTCCTTTTTCTTGTGACCATCATGGGGTCATCTCCCGTAAGCTCTTTATTCACTGGCTCCTCTTCAAGAATGATATCCTTTTCCACATTCTGCTGTGAGGTTTGGCCTTTATCTAGTACTCCTGCAGTCTCCACAGCTGGCCTTAGGATTCTTTTTGTTCTTGGTTCATCTACCAAAGGTTGTGCAGATGAGGCTGATGCCTGTCTTGATGTAGATGCACCTTCAGCTGGTATATCAATTCTTTCAATTATCACCCCCTTAGGTTCACTATCAGTCTTCCTTCCTCTGGGGGTCCTTTGCTTTGTTTCTGAGGTGGCAGCCTTTCTCCATTAGATTTTCTCTTCTCAACAAGAAAGTCATCATATTCCTCATCATGAATCTCCTACCTTTTACTTTTGTTATCTACTGTGATGGCCACATCTCTCTTCTTTAGTATACTTATTTGTTCATTTACCCATGACTGGGTTAACTACAGCACCCCCTCTGTAAACTGATCTAATGAAATGTCTTTAGGTTGCATTAGGTTAGGGGCTGAAATGGTGTCATTATACACCTTATTGTCCTCATATTCATTTGACATAATCTTGCCATCATCTTTCTTTAACTGTGTAGGCACTGAAATACAGTCAAATGTCCTTACCTGATTGAGGGTAAGCCTTTGATATTTTCTCCTTCTTATCTTGGCCTCATCTTCACAATCAGTCCAGAAATCATCCAAGTGTTTTTGATGTATGGGCTTCCCCACGATCTTTTGCATTCTTCCATAAGGGTCATATGATCTGGCTAATGGAAATGGCTGTAAGTTCATCATGTTCAGACTCACTATGAATTTCTTTATGTTTTTAGAGTCAGGGCATATGTACAACCCTATAGTTACTGGAAACAATACTGGAGGTATCTTCTTGTTTTCTTTGTATGCATCTAGTATAGTTGATATCTGTCTCAAAAACTCCATTAGGACTACCCCATCAGTAGGGTACCTGGGTAGCATTAATGGTTGTCCTTCAAAGCCCTCTATTCTGATGTAGGAAAATGTGGCAAACTGGATAAACCAGGCACCATGCTTGTATATAAATTCTTGAGCTTCCATGCTCAGTCTTTTGGTTCTATCCTCCTCCATTGTTTTGACTAGATGCATAGAAAATGCATCATTCACTAATTTGTAGTCAGGGAGATAGTTTGTCCTCTACAACTGAAGATGATGGTGCCATATATGGGCATCATTTATATTGCCACCAATCTTTCCAACTGTGGTTAGTGCATCAAATGTTCCTTTATAAGAACATGAATATACAACATATGAAGTCATGAAAAATGAACATTCCAAGCCTCCTAGGTTCATCATCTATTTATTTAAATCATCACTAATGAATTTATCCCATAATGGCTTGTTATCTATATAAAGGCTCATCTGGATGACTCCAAACATCCAATCCTTGAAACTTCCAGTAGTAGGCTAGCCTGTCATCCTGCTGAGTAGGGCAATCATATACTGATATTCGTCATCAAAATCAAATTTATACAAATGCACTGGTAATTTGGCAGAGCCAGTGTAAGTATTGTTCTTTGATCTCCATTGGTATATCCTCTTTCTTGCACTCTTCTTATTATTTTCATATTTAATCTCTAGCTTTTTCAGATCCATACTGACTACTTTCTTTCCAACTGGGAGATTAAAAGTAGATGTAATCCCTTGGATGGACAATTCTGCATAAACCCTGCCATGTTTTCCCACTCGCCTCATCTGTGGGCTGTAATTTCTGGCACATTCTATTATCAATTCTAGAGTTTCCATGGAATAGGGAAATCCAGCCGCATGCCACGTTCCTGATGTAAATATGGCATCTAGTAGGGTACTATCTCTATCATCATGCATCTTGGACGATCATGTTACTAAATTTGTGTTTCCCTGATGAGTATCTCCAATGACACCATACTTGAACTGCACTCCCTCAGGTTGAGCAAACATGGGCTTAAGAAATTTAGACTCAGACCTATTCCTCTTGACGTCTGCCATGGATTCCTGCAATAAACATGACTAGTCTTACCATAACATTCACATGCATGCATACAACATTATATGTTTATGGCATCATGCATATTACACTTATTAACCTCTATTTCATCATGATATGCATAATTACAGTTTCAAACCACTGGAAAAGCATACTACCTGGACATGCAGAAAATGATAACAATAGGGTTTTTATTTACTTACCTGATACGCTTATCTCCTTGATTAAGGTGATGATTATGGAAAAGGGGCTCAGATACTGGTGATAACCACATGTTCTGTTCTACTGCAAGCTATTAATCTGTCTGCAGGTAGCTCGTACGAGGGTTTGAATGTCTGCTCTGTAAATTCTTGTTTCTCGCAAGGTAAATGCAAAATGACCTTGGTAATTCACTTTTAAACTCATTCATCAGGCAAATTAGGGCAAAACCAGATTAAATCAATTAAAGCCATTGATCTTCTGCATGAAATTTACGGATGTTGCCAGGTGTTCGTATCGCATTCGCAATCGACGGGAATCCACCTACTGCATTTATGTGCATTAAATGTTATGTGGCAAGAGAAAGGGGGTGATCTTCAGAAGATCAGATGATATTTTTAATATGACCCCCTCTGTGCAATATGACCCTCTGCGTTTGAGTAGCAAAATTGATGTCAGTGATCGGGTGATGTTTTTAATATCTGGTGATGTTTTGAAAATTAGGGGATGCTTAAAATGTCAGGTGATGTTTTTAATATGACCCCCTAAAACTAAAGTGACCCCCTTTTCGAAAGATCGGGATGACATCACCGTCATGTTATTTAAAAGGGTGATCGCAAGAAATATACCTCCACGAGGTAAAAAAGGATGATGATGTCACCGTCAGGGTGATTTTCTTTGTTCATCGGGATTGGATGACATCATCAGCATATTAGCACTGGGGTGATATTTTGCAATAGGGTGATATTTGAAATATGACCCCCGCATTATATCATGGAGCTGTTTGACGGGTAAATACCACTACCATGTAAAATTAACGTCTGGAGTTTCAGACCAAATGATTATCAGGTGATAAAATTGGATTTGGGTGATCTTACATAAGATGACTAATGTTAAGGAATATGACCCCCCTCTCGAAATATCAGGTTTGACTAGGACTTTGACTCACCATAACTCTCATCCCCTAAGGAATATCAGGGTGATCCAAAAGGCAAACCTGCATGAAATTTTGTACTCTTTCCAACCATGAGGTTATTGATATGAAATATTAACTTTGATGAATTGACCTCATCATGATGACTTACCCAACTCCCTTATGCAGGGTCACCTGCATGACTTACTTTTGCCAGACTGGCGAAAAGCAGAAAAAACACAAGCCAAGCCAAGCAAAAAGTTGGGTCCCTATTTTGTCAAGTCAAAATGGGGCATGTTGTGTAACCACACAATAGCACCCTAGTCCTAGGGTTTCAGGGAAGATTAGCTTCTGTGTAGAGGTCTTTGTCTTTGTAACCTTCGTTTGTTCCACAACAATAGAATAAGTGTGATAGAGAGTGCATGCCCTAGGTAGGCAGAGGAAAATAACAAATAAAAACAACAATGATCAAATATATGGAACAAACTCACCATGAAACCCTAGTTGGAATTGATGTCACAATGCTAGCCACAACTAGGATATGTTGGAGAGAGAAGGAAGATTCTTTAGATACCTGCAAGGGTTAGTATAATAGCATCAATGATAATTCATAGATAGAGAGCTTTAGATTTCATGTAGAGAGCATATATCAAGTATTCAAATAATCACTTCCCCATCCTTTTCAAATAAGAGGGAGAGAGCTACATATATATGAATCTCAATTACTTCCGAAAGAGTTTGCATTAGGTTGAAAAAAGGTGTACCACTCGATGAAGCAAGGCTGAAACTAGAATTCTAAACTTTGTTCGGGGAAAAAAGGATAGACCTGGATGTTGGGCACCCTGGTCCTGACTAATTTGGCCCCCCAAAACTTAGCAATTAAGTAATTTAATTTTAATATCTTAATCAGGTCCCGAAATGGTCACTATATACATACACATAGAATGGAGTGCTAAACCTAGTGTGAAATCATAATTGATCACAATTTACAACACTACATTTAGCCCCCACTTTAGTGAGGGTATGATCTTACGTTCATACACACACTAAAGTATAGAGAAGATAGATCTCTTCACTAAACATTGAAGAAGTAGAATGCCACCAAGTTGAGAGGTGCGATATCCCCCAATCTTAGAATTCTACGAGTCTACAAATGCTTATAAAAAGAGGCTACACACACGCATGACACATAGCACGAGTTACACATATACATATAAAATATATCTGAAAACATAAGAAATACATGATAAGACCAAATATTAAATGCTGAAACAACTACAGTTAGAAAAATAATATGATAAAATCCAAACATACATGAATCATACACAAAGAATACATGGAGCATACATGGAAAAAAACATGCAAGGTCTGATTCTTGGGCTAGAAAGCTGAGTTATGCTAGGAATCAAACCAAAAACACACATCATGAGCCACATGCTAGTAAAATCCAATGCTTACTAGGTGGTCATGAATGCATGGCAAGATGAAACATCATAGGCTAGTAAGATCCATAGATTTACTAGGTGAATTCCATGTTAACATGTAGAAAAATGAAAGCATCACATACTAGTAAGATCCACAGATTTACTAGGTGATCTTCATGTCAAAAATAAAAGAGATTACAGGCAAAGAAAAACATGTTGTTTGTTAGGTAACTCTAGTAAAGTGCTACAAAGATGATCAAAAGGTATTGTAATAACATGACCAACCACATGGTGTGTGAACAAAGTGAGTCACATAGCCGAGTGTATGACCCCACCTTATAGTAATTGCTAATGCCATTAGGGAGCAATTACCTTTAAGGTAGAGAGAAATACATGCACATGCCCAAACATATAGGTTTACAAAAGATACATTGTGACAAGGGGTTGCCCCCTAATGCAGGAGCATCCATTGGTGTAAGGGAAATCTTGCATCACCCAAAAAAATGATGATTTATTTTCTTTTCTTTTCAATTTTTGTGTTTTTAGATACCCATTTGCTTGAATAATGATTCAGAACCTTCAAAATTACCAAAAAGGCTAAGAATACCATGACTTACTATTTTTAGTAACTCTATATCAGAGGAGCAATTGGGCCCAAAATTTTTCCCAAAACTTCAGAATGGTCAAATAAACATTCTTGGTAAATTTTAGCCCAAGATCATGTTTAGATTGCAAGATATTAAAGTTTCTATTTTTGAGGTTTCTGAAAAAATTCAAAATCAAATTTAAAGCACTTAGACATCCCTAAATGGCCCTAAAGTTGTTGTAACTAGAGAAGCAGGTTATATCTTGATATATCTCTTCACGATCTTTCCAACACATCAAACGGTTTGTCAATCGAATACTCGATTCAAAAGTTATGGCTCTCGAAAGTTGTGCTACCTAGTTTCTCAAATTTAAAATTTGAAAATTATTTCTTGGGCAGGAAAAAGGGAATAGTTGGGTTCATTTTGGTTCCCAAATAGGAGTTACACATTTCAAAGCAAGCCAACATTAAGGAAATTACACTAAGTGGTACTAATGTGTATTTATAGCCCATTTTTGATAGTTCCGGATGTATTGGTCAGGGGGAAGTTATTAGCTAGTCCTGTTAATGCAAATAAGGAGATCAGGAGATATCAAAAGGCTCTATAAGTTAAATATTTATATTGTAAGACAACTCATATTGCTTTAATAAGTGGGCATATGACCTTGGAAATTGTATTTTAGATTTGTAGCCTTTTACAAGCAAGTTTAATGAAGAAATTCTGAAATACTTTGTAGATTGCTTAACTAATCTTTCTTGAGATCTTGTTCTTGTCTATTTGAAATCTATAAATTTTTATTGTATGTGTTTTGGGTGGAGTCCACCCTAATCAAGTGGTATCAAAGAAAGGGTTCCTAAGTGTGTAGACAGATTGCCGAATGTGAGGCAGTTTGCACCGGTACCTGAGGTTGTGGGTTTGTTGTAGAGACCAAAATGCCTCCACAAAGAAACCACGGTGGGAGAAATGCTTTGATAGAAGAGAGTTTTAGAGCCCTATAGAGGCAAATTGATGGATTACAAGAGGAGTTGCAAAGAGGGTTTGAGCCAAGAATAAGAGAAGAAAGTGAAGATGAAGTTGAAGAAGAAGAGTTATCTGAGGAAGAACAAGATGATGCAAGAGATCTTGCACAAGTTAGGTTGTTGAGGGCCATTTTGAAGATCGGAAAGAGGCCTAGGATCAAAGTTTCTACCTATTCTAGAGATTGGAATCCAGAAGATCTTATTGATTGGATAAACAATATGGAGGAATATTTTGAATATGAAGATGTGGAGGATCTAGAATGGGCCAAGTTCACAAAAATGAAGTTGAAGGGCATGCCAGTATTTGGTGGAAGGAGGTCCATTTGGAGAGAAATAGAAGAGGAAAAGGAAAGAATACCAGATGGGATTAGATGGTGGAAAAATTAAAGAAGTAGTTCATTCTTGTGGACTATGAGTTGGAGTTGTTGAAGAAGCTACAAGGATTGAAGCAAGGTAACAAGTTTGTGAAGGAGTATACAAACGAGTTTTATAAGATTATTATTAGAATAGGCCATGCATAGGCCAACAAGGAGAAGGTAGCTCATTATATTAATGGGTTGAGGTCAAGTATTCAAGAGGATCTTAGCCTGGTCAGAATGACCACCATAGAAGATGTGTACTAGTTTTCCTTAAAGGTGGAAGAGAAGATGAATAAAAGATTTGAAAGAAAGCAAAGAGGAAGAGGTCATGGTAGAAGGACTAGTGGAAGATCCTATGGAGGCCAAAATGAAGATCAAAAGAAAAGTGAAAAAGTAGACACTAGTCAAAATTAGAAAGAAGATAATGCCTACCACCCTTGTGACCAAAATAATGGTGAGCAAAGAGGAAGAGGAAGAGGAAGACCTGGGCAAGGACTTGGAAGAGGAGGTTTCAGAGGAACCTATTTCCAATGTGGAGAAGGACATCAAGCATACGAGTGTCTGCAACATCAAGGAAGGACAAATAGATAACCTAAAGGTAATGCACGAGTGACACATGTAGATGAAGATGCACAGTCTAAGCATTCTGAAGATGTTGAAAGGGGAGAAACCCTAGTTGTTAGAAGAACCTTGTTAAATGAGGAGAAAGAACTAGATTAGAGGAAGAGTTTATTCTGCACAAGGTGCAAGTGTAAAGGTAAGTGTTGTGAGATTATTAATGACAATGGGAGCACTGATAATCTTGTCTTAGAGGAGATGGTTAACAAGTTGAAGTTGACAAGGACAAGGCATCCACATCCATATTAGATTGCATGGTTGTAGAAGGACCATAGAGCTTTGGTCAATGAGCAGTGTTTAGTCAAGTTCAAGATTGGAGACTACCATGATAATGTGTTGTGTGACATCATACGATGGATGCATGTCATATGCTATTAGGAAGGCCATGGCAATATGATAGGTGTGCTATCCATGATGGCCATGCAAACATCTATTCCCTGACAAATGATGGAGTTCATCATAAGTTGAAGCCCTTGAAGGAGGTGGAAGAAAAGGTATGTAGTATTGCCAAAATTTGCTTGGTAAATGGTAGGAAATTTTTGGATGGTATGAAGCATGAGCGTCATTGCTTTGTGTTGATTCCTCAGATCAGCTAGGAGAACTATGAAGATGTACTAATAGAAGCCTTAGATCTATTGGAATAATTTCAAGACAGTCTCTGATAATGTACCAGAAGGTTTACACTGGTAAGGAAGATAAGTCACCAAATGGATTTGATACCAAGAGCTAGTTTGCCAAATAAGGCAGCCCATAGAATGACTCCTACAGAGAATGAAGAACTGAACATACAAGTTCATGAGATATTAAGGAAATGAATCATAAGGGAGAGCCTAAGTCCATGTGCGGTACCTACAGTACTAGCACCAAAGAAAGATGGAGAACTTGGAGAATGTGTACAAATTCTTGAGCCATCAACAAAATTACAATCAAGTATAGATTTCTATTGCCAAGGATGGATGATATTATGGATTGCTTGAGTGGAGCCAAGTGCTTTACGAAGATTGATATGAAGAGTGGATATCACCAGATCCGAATTAGAGAAGGAGATGAATGGAAGGTAGCCTTCAAGACTAAGGAGGGCTTGTACGAATGGTTAATCATGCCATTTGGGCTAACCAATGCATCGAGCACATTTATGTGGCTCATGAATGAGGTACTAAAATATTTTTTGGGTAAATTTGTCATTGTTTATTTAGATGATATTTTGATTTTTAGTAAGACTTTGGAGGAGCACTTGATGCATGTTCAAAAAGTTTTTGAGAAGATGAGGGAAGAAAAATTGTTGATTAATTTGAAGAAATGTGGTTTTGTGAAGAAGGAGTTGGTGTACCTGGGATTTGTTATTTTAGCTGAGGGTCTTAAAATGGATCCAAAGAAGGTGAGGGCTATCATTGAATGACCAAGGAGTGCTACAGAGATATGATCTTTTCATGGTTTGGCAAGTTTCTATAAAAAATTTATCAAGAATTTTAGTAGCATTTGTGTACCCCTAATAGAGACAATGAGAGGGGATAGAAAAGAGTTTAAATGGACTACAGAAGCAGCCAAGAGTTTTGATACATTAAAGCAGAAAGTCACAGAGCAACCTATTTTGGCACTTCTAGATTTCAGTAAGGTATTTCAAGTAGATTGTGATGCTAGTGGTAGTGCTATAGGAGCTATTTTGAGTCAAGAAGGTAAGCCCATTGCCTATTTTAGTGAGAAGCTTAATGATGCCAAGAAAAAATATTCTATTTATGATCAAGAGTTTTATGGTATAGTTCAGGCTATGGAGACATTATTTGTTTCTAAAAGAGTTTGTTTTATATACTAATCATCAAGCTTTGCAGCATCTTAATATTCAAGGAAAGTTAAATCAGAAGCACTTAAAATGGGTTAAGTTTTTGTAGAGTTATACTTTTGTTTTGAAGCATAGGAGTGGGAAGTCCAATAGAGTTGCAGATGCCTTGAGTAGAAGGCAAATTTGGTTGACAGACATGAAGATAGAGGTTTTTGGCTTCAGTGAAATCAAGAATTTGTACCCTGAAGATCCAGACTTTGTAGAGGCTTGGAAGGCTTGTTTGGAGCCTGTTACCCTGGATAGGACAAAATGGTTGGATTATATAATCCAATATGATATGTTATTTAGAGGAAGCCATTTGTGCATTCTGAGAGAACTTGATTAAGGAGAAGCATATTGGAGGGTTGGTAGGATATTTTGGTCAAGATAAGACGATTTCTCTTGTCTGTGAGATTTATTACTACCCATAGTTGCATCAGGATGTGAAGAAATTTGTGCAAAGTTGTAGAGTATACTAGATGGCCAAATGAGTGAGTCAGAATACTGAGCTATATCAACCATTATGTGTACCAGAGGGACCATGGGAGGATATCAGCATGGACTTTGTTCTTAGTTTACCAAGGACACAGAGAGGACATGATTCAATATTTGTGGTGGTTGACAAATTTTTAAAGATGGCACATTTCATTCCGTGTCAGAAAACTAGTGATGTTCACATTGCAGACTTGTTTTTCAGAGAGGTGCTTAGACTACATGGTCTACCAAGGGGAATGGCTTCAAACAGAGATACCAAGTTTGTTGGGTATTTTTGGAGGACCTTATGGAGGAAGTTGAAGATTGAGTTGAAGTTCAGTTTTACACATCATCCGCAAACTGATGGACATGTTGGAGTAGGTGTGTTGTACACCTTGAATAACATTGATATTATTTTATTATGTAAAATAAATATTTATTTGTGGTGCATCATGTGATGTATTTATCCACATTAAATATTTATTTGGTGCCACTTGTAATCATTGTATGTAACATTGGGTTATTTATTTATTTATTTGTAATTATTTAATTATTGGGAAAACTTAGTACCAATAATTAAATGTGGGGTCAATGGTTTTGTAGACTCGTGGTCTTAGGAAAAATAGTTTTACCATACCACATGTTGTATTTGTGTGAGCTTATGTCTATAAAAGCAAACACACAGGTAAAAGTTGTAGAGTGAGGTGAGGGCTTGTTACCTTTGGTTGGGTTTAGTTTGAGCATCTCTTGTAGGTTGCATGTGTGAGGGTTTGAAGCATGACATTTGATGTATGGTTACATGCTTGTTCACATGGAGTGCAGGTAGAGAGAGTTTGATGTTTTTAGAGGTGATCTCTATATATGTATTGTGATTTTATTGTTGAATAATACATGAGAAATGGATATTTTGGAGGCTGGGTTTTTCCCTCTATGAGGGTTTTCCCAGGGTATATCTTGTTTCACCATTGATGGTATGATTGTCTATTTCTTTTGCATGTGGATTTATGGTTATTGTTGTAAATTAAATTTGTTATTGGATTATGAGGAATTAATCTATATGGCTGCATATTTCCAACATTTGGTATTAGAGCTTTGTTGCCATGATTTGGGAGGAAATCCCTGTTTGATAACCCTAGCTATGAGTGGATTTTTTGTGTATAGTGGAATCCATGGCTTTACACAAAAGAATGAAGGCATTTTTAGGGTCACAAGGCTATTTGCAGGCTTGGGTTGTTGTAGATCTAAGGTTTGATGGAAATTTGGTATGTGGCTTTTTATTTTTTGGGCTCTTTGTATGGAGGGTTTTGGAAGTCAGCTTTTGCAAGAAGCCTCCTGAGTAAAAAAGACCCTACCATTTTATTCAGGAGGTCCTGCAGGTGAAAAAAAACATATAACTTGACTATGTTTGGACATAGAAAAAATTTGCCTTATTTTGCCCTAGAAGGAATCTTGCAGGAGAAATATTCTGTCGTACTACTAGCAGGTCGTCGTCAGAAGATTCACAGTCGCAGGTATGGTCGATGATTTTATTATTTAAAAAAATCCTATTTATAGTACATAGAATAAATTAAAAAAATATATTTGGGGGGGGTCATACCCCACCCCTGCGCAGACAGGCCTGCGATAGGCCGTCTGGCCTAGCAAGGTCCTGTTGGCCCAGTCTACTGGCGATAGGTGTTGGTGGGCTCTAAGGCCCTGGTTGGCAGGTGCCTGGCTGGTGGGATCAAAGTCCCTAGTTCAATGGCCTAGCTAATCGATGGGCTAGCTTGGCTATCATCGCTCACGGCAGCAGCCCAACCTAGACCCCTATGGGGTTATTAAATATTTTATTAAAAAAATTCAAAACTTTGAACAATACAAAAATTAAAACCTTTTAAATGACATTTGAGATCTGCCACCACTGCTCAGTTTGTGTGCCACCAAGATGCCACCCAAGTGCCGCCGATGCACCATTGCCACCGACGAGGCACCCTTGATCACCACATAGCATCGGAGAGCCACCATGGCTTGGCCTATAAGCATAATTAAGTATATTTTTTCTAGGGGGCATAACTTTCATCCACAATGTCAAATTTTTAACTTCTTATAGTCAACAAAAATATCTTTTTGCATACTACATAGTGGTGATAGAGATTTTTCTAGATTTTGTCATTTTGACTAGTTTTTACCTATTAGAAGCCAAATGTATAGTCTTAGCTTTGACAGGGCATAACTTTTTCATACAGAATCAAATTTTAGACTTCTTATAGGCGTTGGAAAGGTATTTCTGAGAACTATGAAGTGGAGTAGGTTTGGAGATGATACTATAAGTTTTTTCTATTTGTGCTAGTTTGAGCTATTTTTGGTTCCTTTAAATTTTGGTGCATTTGTGAGTCAATGGAAAATTGAATCTAGGATGATTTGGTGTTTGATTCATTGTAAACTTACATGTTTATCTCTAATTATCCTTTGTTGACAACATTATATATGTATTTTTGAGTTTGCATGCTGCATTGTGAGATCTACAGGTTGTGTAGTACTACAGGTTGTCTATGCTTACATGTTCCATTGATGACTTGGATGTGGGTTGTCTATGCCCATAGATGTTTCAGTGTTGATGCATATTCTGATTTGTGGCATGGGTTAGTCACATGTTGCATTGGTTTTCTTGTCATTAAGAGATATAGAGAGATGGTATTATGTGATACAATCATGATATGGGACCTATGTTTATTGACTATATGGTATAGTTGTGTGAGACTTGATGGGAATTTGGTGCAGGTACATTGGGTGTTGATCATGGTTCCATGGATGTTCCTTGTTTGGTTGGGACTTTGGCATGACATGATTGTTTTACAAGTGCATTTTTGGTGGTGTTGGATTGGTGTTTGGTTTAAAGGTTTTGTTCATCTTCTTGGTTTGGATATTATGGTATACTCAGCCTTTTGGGAGCTATTGTCATAATAGTGGATTCTTTGATTGTGTTGGGGCCATGGATGATCTTCATGTAGGAGATGGTTATCATGATGTCATGAATAGCTTGGTTACATGTTTCAGTGGGAGATTTTGGCAGTGATGGTTTGATGTTTATGATGTTGCCATGTATAGCTCAATATCACGGTTTAGTGGGAGGTTTGGCAAGATATGGTTATCTTCATGTGATTTGGAGATGTTGACATCTTGGTACCTGTTATCTCTTAGATTTGCACCCTCGCTGAGTTGTGAAACTGGGCAATCTGGAGAAACATGGGATCTTTCCTAAGTCTGTGAGTGGCCTGAGATGGAAAGAACCTCTGGAGAAGGCTGGCTTCCTCTTGGTACTCCACCTAAACTACCTAGACTAAAACTTTGTAGAGAAAAGGGTAAGAAGGATTGCATAAAATGAAACCTACTGTCTAAGGTGATGCACCAAACGATTATCAGAAAATACATAGAAAAATGACACACTATAGAAAACAGTAATAATTAGGATCCTCTACACAACCCAACAAATCACAATCTTTGCATGATCACTTTGTGAGGAGGATTAAATAACAGTAGTCTTGTTTAGGAGAAATAGATTTTCTCACTATCCAAAATTGATTATTATCACTTGCACAGCTCACAACCTGTAAAAAATAATGTAACTCCTGTATAAAGGCATCAACATGCAGTACAACTCAAAGGACAGAAAAATATCACAAAGGCTTGTACTAACACAGAAAAACACACAATATCAGAAGAACATGGGAAGGTATAGACTGCTTATTATTGTCAAAAGGTGTTACAATGCTGCATATCTCTAAAAATGGGTTACAAAACTCTTCACTTCTGCAAAAGAACTCAAAAAATTACAATATGCAGAGCTGTGAACACCCAGAACCTCCTCAAAACTGAACAAGGAAGAGGAATATATACAGCTCAAACAGCTGTAAATAGCTCATGCTCCACTCAAAAAAGATCAACTTCCACCAACTCCACTAGCTCCATTATCATAAAGGCACTTTAAAAATATGATAAAATATCATTTAGTGCTCCACTCAAAAAAGATCAACTTCCACCAACTCCACTAGCTCCACTATCATAAAGGCACTTTAAAAATATGATAAAATATCATTTAGTGCTCCACTCAAAAAAGATCAACTTCCACCAACTCCACTAGCTCCACTATCATAAAGGCACTTTAAAAATATGATAAAATATCATTTAGTGCTCCACTCAAAAAAGATCAACTTCCACCAACTCCACTAGCTCCACTATCATAAAGGCACTTTAAAAATATGATAAAATATCATTTAGTGCTTCTGGCATATGTCATCATCTTTTGCAGCATTAAAAATACCATAATGACACCTTTTCTGCATTAAATAACATTTAACTAAGAGGCTTATAATTGCACCACCTTAGTAAATGTTTTACAATTTATAATTTCGCAACCCTATGTAGAAAATACCGAGATTTATGGCATTTCTCCTTGGGTCAAATGGTCATATTACTCTGTGCTCATATTACGGCTGTTCATACCTTATAGTTTGACCTCTACAAACTTGAAACAACTTGCTGCTTGAACTTCATCACATTGTAGTCTATTTGTCTTCTTTTGAACACAGCAGAAATATCTGTACCTTTTTCTCTTTTAAAACTAGAAAGCTCTACCTAATTGAGCTAGTGGTGAAATCTAGGTAACATCTTTGGTGACATCTGCTATATGTTTGCCTGCTAAACATCAGACTAGTTGCCTAAAGTATATCCATTGGGCATAGAGTCATACATGCTTGACAAAAACTTGAAAACACTCCCTTTCTTTTTGCAACTATCCTTAGACTATCAACTCTTCTAAATCATTAAGTGCATGGGTATGGTCAGTGATGGTGAATAAAACACTGTTACTGAGGATATGCATCTACTTGATGAGCTAGAGGGGATAACCAACAGGAACACCTCCTTAGCAAACTGCTGCAATTTATGACAGCTCTATGACGGAGATAGGTGTGATGTGCAATAGTGAGTAAATGTATTCACTGTTTCATATGATGGCTGTCTATTATATACAGCTGTAATACATGGCAGCAGTTTCAAACCTTGCACAACCAGACCTAGGAAAAACTGACTAACCTGTGTAGAAACACACTTAGGGAAATGAAAACTACCACTAATCTAGTGTGCAACAGCACTTGTTCAACAACTAAAACTTAACCTAGCCTATGTCTAATCAGCAGAGGCGCTACTCAAACATGACCATTCACTGGTTCTTTGAAATAGCTACCCATTCTCAACAACTTACAATTTCTCACATGCTCAGAAACAACCTCCAGGAGGTGAATAATTGACAAAAGCATTATCAACTGCTGAAATGAGCTTTGGAGAAGGAAAACAAGTCCACCTACCTCATCATTCTGATCATACTTGTTGCTGTTTTGAGGCATATAGGCAAATTGGACAAGCTGTTCCTTGGTTTCAATCTTCTCCTCAGGTGCAAACATGACTGATAACACCTTGTTTGGCTTGACTTGAGCAAGATGTTTGATAGGACATTCATTTGAACTGATGAACGCCACTCTCTCTTTGCTGGCTTCTAGCTCATGTATTGCTAATTCCTCCTCTTGCTGAGTGAAATGCTCCAATTACAGTGTAAGATTTCCTTCCTCCCAAGCTGTTGTTTCACCTTCCATCTCAAAATCAATCTGATGTGGAAGAGTTGGTTCACATGAATGAAATGGAGGAATGCCTGCCTCTTTGATCTGAATAGGCTGATTGCATGCTGCTGGTTCAGAAGATACTAGCCTATCATCAATGTTAGAACAAAAAACCTCAATGATCCTTGAAAACATATCCTCATCTAATGCATGAATTTGCATTAAATCTAGATGAGCTTTGTCATTCTGCTCATAAACCATCTTTTCCTCATGTTCATTTTCATCTTTCAGCTGTTCCAAGACTTGATTGTCTTCTATCAACAACTCATCAGATTGTCTAACCTTCTCCTGTTCATTCAGCTCGATAAAAGAAGGGAGCTCATCAAGTAAAAACATGAAATCATTGCTTTTGATACCCTTTTAAAGCTCCTCAACTGGCTACCCTAACTGTTCATGTTTATTTTTAACACAAATAGGTTCATGAACAACAGGTTCTTCTATTTTCTTAGGAAACTCATTCTGTTGTCTACCAAACCAACTATCTTGATAGACAATAGGTCCACCTAGACAAAGACGGATAGTAGGACAGGAAGGCTGATCCAACCAGGAAACCTGAGGAATTGGCTTGGTCTCTTGTAGACATATAGGCTGTTCTATAGGTTCTTTCAGTGGATGAGACCCTCTAAAACTTGGAATATCCAATTCAGGAGATTTAGGAGACTCACCTTGCTTAAAGCTTGGTATTCTGAACATGGGAACCTCTTCTTCAAAGAATGGATTCAGAAAATAAACAGCTGAGTGAGTTGTAAACACTCTTTTGCTCTTCTGCTGCTAGCTGGATGCTAGGGCATGGTTCCGCTTGGGTATTTGGTGGAGGGTCTCCATAGGGTGAAAAAGATGTCCCTTTCTAACTTGGAAGTTTGAATTTCAAAGGCTGCTTGAAACTCAGTATCTCAAACCTTGGAGAAGGTGCATTGGTAGGCTTGGCTTGACCTATAGTGTAGATTTGCACTAGATTAGGAAGAGGAGAAGGGCTTTGGACCTTAGGCTGTCTAACCTGAGCTATTAATTGCCTCATTTGCTCTTCCTTGGTAGCAATCTACCTACTCAAACATTCCTCCTTATACGTTTGTGCCTTTTGTGCCTCCACCTCTCTCTGATGAGCTTGATAAGCGAGCTCCCCCTACTGCATACTATACTCCTGCTCTGTTGTGACAGCTTCAAATTCTCTTTGCAAGTTTAACGCTATCTCCTTGACACTGATGTTAACATCTTGAGCCTGATTCAGGGGGCAGTTAAGCTGGTCTTGGGCAAAATGAGCTTCCTACAAATGGCTATAGGCATGGATAGGTTGCTAGGAAAGCTGAGCAGGGGTGGGAGGGTGGCAAGCACGATGATTATGCTGATAAGCTGCCGTTAATGGGTTATTCGAGACAAAACTAGCAGCATATTTTGGTTGGTATGGATGATAATGAGTGGCATAAGCCTCATTCTCATGAAATGGAGGATGATAAGGCATATTCTCATGAAACATAGACATGTCTATCACTAAAAAAGCTAAAAAATTATAATAACGTACATTTGCTTGATTACAATTTGAAACATACCAGCACTTGAACTGCTGAAACCAGTAGATGATCTTGCTAGAGTCACTAGAGTTGCCAGATGTGTAAAAACAATACCGTTAAAAGGCTGAAACTACTGTTGTACACACCAAACAGCAATAACAAAATGTGTAAAATAGACTTCACTGTCCCACTGGGCATGCCAAAAACTATTGTCTCTCAGATTTGCACCCTCGCTGAGTTGTGAAACTGGGCAATCTGGAGAAACATGGGATCTTTCCTAGGTCTGTGGGTGGCCTAAGATAGAAATAACCTCCGGAGAAGGTCGGCTTCCTCTTGGTACTCCACCTAAACTACCTAGACTAAAACTTTGCACAGAAAAGGGTAAGAAGGATTGCATAAAATGAAACCTACTGTCTAAGGTGATGCACCAAACGATTATCAGAAAATAATAGAAAAATGACACACTACAGAAAATAGTAATAATCAGGATCCTCTACACAACCCAACAAATCACAATCTTTGCATGATCACTTTGTGAGGAGGCTTAAATAACATCAGTCTTGTTTAGGAGAAATAGATTTTCTCACTATCCAAAATTGATTGTTATCACTTGCACAGCTCTCAACCTGCAAAAAATAATGTAACTCCTATATAAAGGCATCAACATGCAGTACAACTCAAAGGATAGAAAAATATCACAAAGGCTTGTACTAACACAGAAAAACACACAATATCAGAAGAACATGGGAAGGTATAGACTGCTTATTACTGTCAAAAGGTGTTACAATGCTGCATATCTCTAAAAATAGGTTACAAAACTCTTCACTTCTGCAAAATAACTCAAAAAATTACAATATGCAGAGCTGTGAACACCCAGAACCTCCTCAAAACTGAACAAGGAAGAGGAATATATACAGCTCAAACAGCTGTAAATAGCTCATACTCCACTCAAAAAAGATCAACTTCCACCAACTCCACTAGCTCCATTATCATAAAGGCACTTTAAAAATATGATAAAATATCATTTAGTGCTCCACTCAGAAAAGATCAACTTCCACCAACTCCACTAGCTCCACTATCATAAAGGCACTTTAAAAATATGATAAAATATCATTTAGTGCTCCACTCAAAAAAGATCAACTTCCACCAACTCCACTAGCTCCACTATCATAAAGGCACTTTAAAAATATGAGAAAATATCATTTAGTGCTCCACTCAAAAAAGATCAACTTCCACCAACTCCACTAGCTCCACTATCATAAAGGCACTTTAAAAATATGATAAAATATCATTTAGTGCTTCTGGCATATGTCATCATCTTTTGCAGCATTAAAAATACCATAATGACACCTTTTCTACATTAAATAACATTTAACTAAGAGGCTTATAATTGCACCACCTTAGTAAATGTTCTACAATTTATAATTTCGCAACCCTATGCAGAAAATACCGAGATTTATGACATTTCTCCTTGGGTCAAATGGTCATATTACTCTGTGCTCATATTACGGTTGTTCATACCTTATAGTTTGACCTCTGCAAACCTGAAACAACTTGGTACTTGAACTTCGTCACATTGTAGTCTATTTGTCTTCTTTTGAACACAGCAGAAATATCTGTACCTTTTTCTCTTTTAAAATTGGAAAGCTCTACCTGATTGAGCTAGTAGTGAAATCTAGGTAATAGTACCATGGAGGATTCTTGGAGTCTTTGGTTGAGATGTTGGTTATGTTTTTTCAGTTTTAACAGGTGATCCTTGCTTACAAGATGGTTGGCATTGTGTCTTGGTTTACTCTGGATACTAGTTTGAGTATTGGTATGATACAAGTTCTCTTGAGACAAGATGTGTGCATTAGTGCATGTGATCTTCCTTTGAGGAGATGATTAGATCATGATGTCATGATATGTTCCTTGGTTATGCATATGCATAGTGGGATCTTTGACTATGGTCTTGATGGTTCTCTTAGTTTTGGGTACATTGGTCATGTGCTTGGGAGCTTCATGATGGTGTAGTTTTGCACTTGGAGTTTAGCATGGATTGATCATGGAGGTACTCATGGATACTTGGAGACTTAGGTGAGGCTTGAGTTCTCTTGGTATTAGAGACATGTGTTGAGGTGGTTACTCTTTGATGAGGATTTCAATAGCAAGAGTGAGAAGCCTACACCTTGGTTGGACATGAGTTCAACATGGACATGTTGAGGAGATTGTTCTTGGAGAGAGACTTCGAGGCTTGGTACATCTTGGAGGAGTAATCTCATTCCCACTCTTGGTCCACTCAACGATGAATAATTTGATAGGTATGCCCACCTAATTATCAAATGCATTCTTTATTTGTATCGTATCTTCTCATGCTTGAGTCTTGAGCTATGGATTACGGTTATGAGAACTTGTTTGAGGAGTAGATGCATTGTTATGATTAGTTCTCATTATGTTTGATCCTGAGTTATTATGAGATCATTGTGGCTTTGGGCTTATTCCTACTTTGGGATGGTTATGAGTTTGATCTACCTTTATGTTTGAGAGGCTTGCATAGATTGATTTTTTGGATGTTGAGGAGGCTTCTTATTTTTGGGTTGATCATACTTTTCACAGCTATAGCACATTAGTGTGGATATAAGGACATGGTTATGATTGGTCTTATTCTTCTTCCTAGATATTTGTGTTCACATGACATTGGAGTTGAGATGTGTATGGAGCTATTGAGTCTATTTTACTTCTTTCTCTTATGATGTGGAGGATTTGGGAGATATATGGACTTGAGGTGAGAGTTATGTTGCAACTATTTAGTTTGCAGATTTTGCATATCTATGTGTGTGTTCTTTGACACTATGTTATAGAGGATTTAGCCACATCTTCTATGTGCATGCTATTAGTGGGTCTTTGGATGCCTTGATCTATTTTCAGATTTGATATTTACTCATGCAGTGAGAGTTCTAGGACGTATATGATTCCTTTGTTGGATGTTCTCATTATGTTGGGGTATGGAGGGTCTTGAGGTCTTTTTATCACATGCTTTGTGTTGTTACCTTGGAGGACTTCTTTATATAGGATTGCATATATACAAGGACTTGTTATCATTGTGATTTGAGTTGGATATGTTGATGACATAAGGTCTACTTGTTATCTTTTGTATACTTGGGTTTGGAGGTATGGTTAGTTGATGCATTAGCAACTAGCTATGGTTGCTATTTTAGCTATGATGTTTGATTCTTGTTAGCTACTCAAGCCTATTTTTTACCATTGGATTTGGTGCTTGTGTTTGGATATCAGTTGATACAAGTTTCTTGCTTCTACGTGGCAGTTAAGTGTGGCATCTCTTTCAAGGATCTTATTCTTCATGGGTTGGCTAGATGGAGGATGAGGGGATTCTTGTTTTAGATGGTGGACACTTTGATTATTGTTGAACATATCTTGGAGCACATGGATGGTTATATGGTACATGTTAAGCACATGGATGTTTTCTCTTGATGTTTTGAGTTTACATGTTGATCCCTTATGCAATGTAGACAACAAATGTGAGAATGTTGGAGTAGGTGTGTTGTACATCTTGCATAACATTGATATTATTTTATTATGTAAAATAAATATTTATTTGTGGTGCATCATGTGATGTGTTTATCCACATTAAATATTTATTTGGTGCCACTTGTAATCATTATATGTGACATTAGGTTAATTAATTATTTATTTATAATTATTTAATTATTAGGAAAACTCAGTACCAATAATTAAATAATTATAAATAAATAATTAATTAAACCAATGTTACATACAACAATTACAAGTGGCACCAAATAAATATTTAATGTGGATAAACACATCACATGATGCACCACAAATAAATATTTTTTTTACATAATAAAATAATATCAATGTTATGCAAGGTGTACGACACACCTACTCCAGTGGGACAGATAGAGGTAGTGAATGAAAGTTTGGGCAAGTTGCTGAAATGATTACTAGGAGATAAGCCTAAGGGATGGGATTTGATATTACCACAGCAAGACTTTTCTTATAATAATTCTATCAACAAGAGTACTAGTAAATCCTGATTCTAAATTGTATATGGAAGTAGGCCAAGGAATGCTTTTGAGTTGAGAAAGATAGACAGAGGAGAGAAGAATAGTGTTGAGGCCGAAGACTTTACAGAACACTTGAAGATCTTACATGAAGAGGTATGACAACATATTGATAAAATGAATTCTTACTACAAGGCTAAGGCAGATTAGAAGTGAAGGTTGAAGGAATTCAAGGTTGGTGATGAAGTCATGGTTCACCTAAGGAAACAAAGGTTCCCAATGGGAACATATAATAAGTTGAAAATGAAGAAATTTGGACCATGCAGGTTCTTGAAGAAGCATGACTGAGGAAATGCATATGAGATAGAGCTATCGAGTGGAATCAACATTTCTCCTGTGTTCAACATTGTTGATTTAATAGAGTATCATGAAGGTGGCACAAAGGATGGACCAACAAAGGAACAATGGAGTATCCCAACATCTTCTTCAAAGGAGGAGATATAAGAAATCTTGGATAGCCGTATGGGAAGAAGTACTTGAAATAAGAAATATGAAGAATATTTGGTGAAGTGGAAAAGAAGGCCTGTTGAAGATTCTTTTTAGTTATCTAAGGAAAAGGTTGACTGTTTGGGTTTTACTCGAACACTTAAGATGTGACAAGGTCACTTCTTAAATTACCCTAGGTGTCTGATGCAGGAGCATCTAGTGGTATAAGGGCAATCTTTAATCACCCAAAAAAAATGATGATTTGTTTTCTATTCTTTTCATTTTTTGTGTTTTCAGATACCCATTTTCTTGAATAATGATTCAAAACCTTCAAAAATTATAAAAAGACTAAGAATACTAGGACTTACTATTTGTAGTAACCCTATATTGGAGGAGCAGTTGGGCCCAAAACTTTCCCCAAAACTTTAGAATAGTCAAATAAACATTCTTGGTAAATTTCAGCCCAAGATCATGTCTGGATTGTAAGATATTAAAGTTTCCATTTTTGAGGTTTTAAAAAAAAATTGTAATCAAATTTGAAGCACTTAGACATCCCTAGACAACCCAAAATTTTCTGTAACTAGAGAAGTGGGTTATAGCTTGATATATCTCTTCACAAGATTTCCAATCATCAAACAGTTTGTCAATCGAACACCCAGTTCAAAAGTTATGGCTCCCGAAAGTTGTTCTACCTAGTTTCTCAAATTTAAGATTTGAAAATTATTTCTTAGGTGGGAAAAGGGAACAGTTGGGTTCATTTTGGCACCCAAATGGGAGTTACACATTTCAAAGCAAGCCAACATTGGGAAAGTTACACGAAGTGGTACTAATGTGTATTTATAGCCCATTTTTTATAGTTCCGGAGGCAGTGGTCGGGGGGAAGTTATTGGCTAGTCTTGTTCATGTGAATAAGGAGGTCAAGAGATATCAGAAGGCTCTATAAGTCAAATATTTATATTGTAAGACAACCCATATTGCTATAATAAGTAGGTATATGGCCCTAGATATTGTATTTAAGATTTGTAGCCTTTTACAAGAAAGTTTAATGAAGAGATTCTGAAATAGTTTGCAGATTGCTTAACTAATCTTTCTTGAGATCTTGTTCTTATCTATTTGAAATCTATAAATTGTTGTTGTATGTGTTTTGGTTGGAGTCCACCCTCATCACCCCTAGGCATGATGCCAAGTATAAATTAACATCAACCAATAGACCTAAGGGATCTACTCGATTGGATTCAGTATATGAATAATTGTATAAAGGGACACTCATTTTAGGAACTGTCATCATTCTCCAGCCAGTAGAACTACGACGACAGAGGAAGAAGTATCACATGAAATGAAAAGAAAGTAAAACTTTGGGTCAACAAAGGAAAGGATGCTAATTGATCCAATGCTTTGCATCCTTCCCGAAAGGCATATGACAACATTTATGAAAAATAGAAGAATGAAGATACATAGAGAAGAATGTCACAATAGATTCATTCCCTTTTTATCCTTTTTCCAACAAGAGCATCAAGGGTCATCTAAAGAGAACTAATAAACAAACTACATGCCAGGCAACACATACAGAGATAACATTACATACAAGCATATCACACATAACACAAGGGTACCACTCTTGCAAGTTGGACTATAGCAAATCATCCTCCTCCCATCTTGCTCATCATAAAGGGATGGTGGATGAGATGCTAGAGGGGATACAACAAGTGTAGTACAAGGAGAAGCACCAGGATCATGACATGTCGAATCAATCACTGGAGAAGGATCCTCACACATGCCCCAGAGGCCAAGTCCATTGATTTTATAAAAACTAAGGACAACTTTAGAAGATTTTCTAGTGGTTCGGGGATGTCCTTTGAATCACTACCAGAATAAATAACAAGAGGTGACATGATAGTGCTATTAGTGGGGTTGCGAGCACTATCAATCATAGGAGAAGAAGGAATGTAAGAATCCCTCAGAATTGACAGTCATTTAAGAATTTGGAATGGCAGATATGGATAAGGCTCATGCTTACACTTAGGTGAAGGTGGCAAAATGTCAATGTCAATGGTGACAGGGCACAAGACATTAGGGAGTACCTAGTGCTGGGTACGCTGGGATGGAACCACTACTTGAAACAACTCTGTCAGTGGATTGGTCTAAGGTCTTAGAAAATGGTTGGCTAGATGGAAGAGATGGTGGGATAGAACTCTTCATAGACAGAGGCAAGGATACTGGGACCATAGAGATGATCATTTCAACTTGCTCAATCATTGCAGAGGTGGGAAATAGTGGGTCAGAGGGTGGAGCTAAGTCAAGGGATGACTACATAGGAGAAGGAATAGAAGGAAGAGGTTCAACCCCTGTAGTGAGCCATGAATCTATCTGATGACTTATGCTTCTCACTAGTGGCAAACCTTCAGGTACATTATTTGAAACAATATCTTAGAATTCATCCAACAAATCTCTAATTTCTATAGGTACATCTTCCCCTTCTTCTTTATTGATTTTAGGGATCAAGGAAAAACACATATGTACATGCTTCATTCCATCAAAAAAATTTCTACCATCTACCAAACAAATTCTAGTAGTGTTACATACCTTTTTTGAGCTACTTCTCTCACAGGTTTTAGCTTGTGTCTCACTCCATATTTTGTCAAAGAATACGTGTTAGCATGACCGTCATGCAAACACCTTCCCAATAACAAGTGACATACATCCATTGGCATAATGTCACATAACACTTCATCATTATAATCTCTAATCTTAAACTTTACCAGACATTGTTCATTAACCAAAGCCTTATGATCTTTCTACAACTAGACAATCCTATAGGGATGTGGATGCTCTATCCTTTTCAAGTTCAACTTTGTGGCCATTTCTTTAGAAACTAGATTATATGTACTTCCACTATTAATGATTACATTACGACATTTACCTTCTAACTTACACTTTGTTATGAATAAGCTTTTCCTTTGGTCTAATTTTTCTTTTCCTTCATCCTTTAACAAGGCTCATCTAATGGGTCTCTCCTCTTTTGGCTTCTTTTGAATTTTCAGATCTAGCCTCCTCATCGACATGGGCAACTCTAGCATTACCCTCTAGTATTGTATTTGGCCCTCCTTAATTTTGTTGGCAATCATAAGATTTATATCCTTCCTCACCACATTTGAAACATGTTCCTTTGAATCCTCATTGTGTAGGTCCTCTTCCAAATATTTCTCTTCCTCTTTGATATCCATCATTCTGGTCCCTAGGGCAATATGTTTTTTCACCCCTATTATGTTGGTTGGTTTTTCCATCATCATTTTTCTTTTGCTCATCTTGTTGTCCATGACCTCCATATGATCTTTCTCCAGTTCTTCCACCACAACCTTTTTCTCTTTGTTTTCAAATTTCCTATTCAAATTTTCTTCTACCTTCATTGTAAATTGATACACTTCTTCAATAGTTGCCAATTTGACCAAGATTAGTGCTTCTTGAATACTGTTATTCATTCCATTGATGTATCTAGCTACTTTTTCTTTATTGGCTTCAGAGTGACCTGCTCTAATGATAACTTTGTAGAATCCCTCAGTGTATTCTTTGACTATTTTGTTCATTTGGCTCAAACTTTGCATATTTTTCAAGAGTTCCAATTCATAATCCATAGGAATAAATTGCCCCTTCAAATTGTCAACCATTCTATCCCATCAGGCAATATTTTCTTTTCCTCTTCTATTCCTCTCTAACTATGCTTCCTTTCAAAAAATTCTAGCATGACCTTTAAGCTTGGTCTTGGCAAACTTGACCCTCTTAGGATCTTCTATTTCTTCATATTCAAACTACTCCATATCGTTGATCTAATCTACTGATTCTTCTGGATTGAGACTACCAGAATATGTAGTAACATCCATCTTTGGCCCTTTTCGAATTTTTATTATGGACTTCAATAGTCTGGCATTTTTAGGTTCTTCTTCTTCATCACTCTATTTAGATCGTTCATTATCTTAGGTTGCATCATCTTCATCTTCACTTTCATCTCTCCTCTATTTAAACCCTCTTCTCAGCTCTTCTTGGATTGCATTGATTTGCCTCTGCAGAGCTCTAAACCCTTCTTTAGTCACAATAACATTTCTACCACCATGGTTTCTTCACGAGTGCGTCTTGATTTGATTCTTTTTCTCTTACACTTAATGTAAAAATTCCTTAGTGTGAAGTTGTCTCAAATCAGTGGTTTTGCTTCCACCTTCAAACCCCCTACCTCAAGGTCCTGGCACAAACTACCTCACTATTCAGCGATCTATTTGCACACTCAAGATAACTTGATCTGATACCACTTGATGAGGGTAGACTCCACCCAAAACACAGACATAAAAAATTTATAAATTTCAAATAGACAAGAACAAAATCTCAAGAAAGATTAGTTAAGTAAACTACAAATTGTTTCCTAATTTCTTCATTAAACATGCCTATAAAAGGCTACAAATCTAAAATACAATCACTAGGGTCATATGCCCTCTTATTAAAAAAATATGGTTGTCTTACAATAGAAATATCTAACTTACAAAGCCTTCTGGAGACATCTTCTGATATCTACACTGTCTTATAGTAGAAATATCTAACTTACAAAGCCTTTTGGAACTATCTTCTGATATCTACCTAACCTCCTTATTCACATGAACAAGACTTGCCAATAACTACCAATATCCCCCTGCCCTAGACCTATTAAAAATAGGCTATAAATACACATCGACACCACCTAGTGTAACTCACCCCAATGTCAACTTGCTTTGAAATGTGTAACTCCCATTTGGGTGCCATAATAAACTCAACTGTCCTTTTTCCCACCCAAGAAAGAATTTTAAAATTTTAAAATTGAGAAACTAGGTAGCGCAACTTCCAAGATCCATAACTTTTGAACTATGTGTCTAATTGACAAACCGTTTGATGTTTTGGAAAGCTTACGAAGAGATATATCAAGATATAGTCTTCTTTTCTAGTTATGACTACTTTTGAGATATTTAAGGATGTCTAAGTGCTTCAAATTTGATTCTAACACTTTTATGAGAACCTCAAAAATGAAAAATTTAATATCTTGAAATCCAGACATGATCTTCGGTTCAAATTTACTAAGAATGTTTATTTGTCTATTTTGAAGCTTGGAAAAATATAGGGTTACTAAAAATAGTAAGTCCTGGTATTCTTAGCCTTTTTGGAAACTCTAAAGGTTCTGAATCATTATTTAAGAAAATGGGTATCTGTAAAAACCAAAATTGAAAGAAATAGAAAAGAAAATCATTTTTTTGGTAATGCAAGATTTCTCTATAGCTCTGGATGCTCCTACATCAACTTGTTTGTATAATGTGAAGTGAATAAAGAATTTTATATTGAGGATATGTTAAGTATAACAATATACTTTATATGTATATAAGTTATTTACATATATACATATAAATTTATACAGTTATTCCATTTGGAGAAAGAAAAAGATTCTTGTTAGATGGAATGAATATTACTTTGTAGATTGTATTCATATATAAGGATTCTTGGTAGAATATTGCCTATGTCTGAACTATGTTACAAGAATAATTATTTTGAAAATTAGAATGTTGTATTTGAAACTATGACGACCTATTAGTTCCTTTGAAAAAAGAACATTATAGAAGTTATTGCCTAGTAGTTATCACATGCTTGAGGTAGATTTCTCAGTGGTAATTAGATCTTGTATCTCATTTACATGGAAAATAAGTTTTTTAAAGTTGAATCTTGAAAATTTTAAGGAATAAAATATTATGACATGATTGGAAGGAAGACAACATGCTGAGAGTGTAGGGATGCACACCAATTTATTATTATATGATAGAGATAATTAGTTATGCTACCTTAAAATTGACTATTTGAATTATAATTGGATCTAAATCTATTAGCTGAGTTTAGGTTAGATAATCTAATGATTTAAGTTATCTTTTTATATTTGATTATTATGTTTGAGAAAATGTTTTTTGAGATAAAATGAATGTTGAAAACCAATTTGAGATAGAGGTTTGCTAACTTATGACATACATCACCATTATGGAATGTATTTATTGATTTATGAATCTTTGGCCAAAGTAATGCAAAATCACTGCTTGCATTTGTTGGTTCATAGTGTCTTTGTTTAGCAATATAGTCTAATGCATGTCATAATTAGCTAGAAGGATTCTAGAGTTATGTGGTTGATTGTTTGTAATTTAGACACAACACTAGTTCTCAGAAGGCATACTAGATCTTGTTGATTCCCATAATCCACTACTCTTGTGATAGGTAGGGCCACTTCCTTTTGGAAGGTGTGTGGGGGACTACTGGTTTGTGGTTGGAGGAAAATCACTCGGGTGATGCTCTCCCTCTTGCAGTTGAAGATTGCCAAAGAATTGGTTGTTCAGAAACATCATTGTATATTATATGATTTTGTATCTATATTATCTAAAAATTGTAAAAACATTAGAATGAAGATACCATCTTGTAAAAGAATTATATGGATTTAAGATTGTACATTATGACATATGATTATGAAATTTAAAATAATTCTTATAACATTCATAGTTATGAAATGATTACAATTGTTATATGTTATTTTATAAAAAATTGTGTAAATTTGGTTAAGTTATAGTTTTTTAAGTTAATGAACAGGTGTTCATTACCTCTACAAGATTTTTATTGTTCAAGGTCCTAATACCCTTCTCACCTATGTGGCCTATTCTCTAGTGTCATAATATTATCTTCTCTATAGATAACTTGGTCTCTAAAGAAAGAACACCCTTAGGTGCCAGAGGATGTAACACTCCTCTTTGTTGCTGGTACTAATGGTGAGAGTGCAGAATTTGTAGATCTCTTCACTATAGGAATAAAAGAACTATTACACTAAACTATGAATGCATCCAATTTACCTGACAAACACCCTTAGTGAGGACCATATCTCCTCACACAATCTTACACTCTTCATTGGAGAAAAAACCATGCACACCCACATCCTTCAATTTACTCACTAATAATATGTTCCATGCCAAATGAGGGATGTGTAGAACACCATTTATCTCCTTCACATATCCATATGAGAATCTAATAAGAACTCTTCCACAACCAATAATCTTCAAGTGAGAGCCATCTCTAAGGTACACCTTCCCACCATCATATTCTTTATACTTTAAAAACCAACCTTGATGTGATGTCATATGAGAGGAAACACTTGATTCTATCAACCATGCACCTTCTGATACATGTGAACTACTAACGCTATGACAAAAGCATCACCATCATCTTGAGACTTTTCAAACTCATCATCTGAATCATTCTTCTTTTTCTTCTTCTCCTCTTTGCATTCTCTATGGATGTGCTTGAGCTTGATGTAGTTCCAACACTTCGCCTTGGACTTTCTAGGATATTTTAATCTCCCATAGGATTTGGATCTTGACTTTTCTCTCTTCTTGTTTTTCTCTTTCAGTCTTCCACAAATTGATAGGGCCTCCTTAGCTAATTCAAAGGATTTTCTCCACACCTCCTTTGAAGGAAATGAGGCCACTATCTCATCCATCTTGAACTTAGAGGTAGTGCTCCCAGTGACCATCACATGGTGATCCAATGATTTTGGAAAAGAATAAAATAGTGTCATACAATGATCCTCCATTTTCACTCTAATAGAGTGCAGTTGAGTCACAATGATATTGAACATGTTCATGTGTTTGGCTACAGAACAACCATCCTCCATCTTGAGGGTCTACATGTTCTTCCTTAGAAAATGCTTATTCACCAAGGATTTAGCCTAATAAATCTCTCCCAACTTCTTCTAAAGAGTATTTGTGGTGGCCTTTTCATGTACATTTAGCAACATTAAATCTTTTAGTCTAATGAGACCCTTCACCTTTTTGTCTGATATGTCCCAATTTTCTTGTATCATTGCAGTGGGTTTGGATCTAGATATAATAGCCCATATGATGCAGAGGTGTTAGGTCTCCAAAGATAATCTAACAAGATCAAAAGGTTTCAATAGTTTGTGGGCTTCAACCAATAAGACTTCTCTAGCCTTCCTCTTGTCCTAAACTCCACCAAAGGGCTCAAGTTTGGATTCCAACTTCTCAGATGAATTCTAGCGCCTTCTAGGGTCTCAACCTACCCCAACCAACAAGGTTCCAAAGGTTTCACAAACCAATTTGATAGATTATTGACAATTCCCCTTAAACAGGCCTAATCCTTGTAGTCTTGTTCAGTGACTAAATTGTACTTTTCTCCAAACTTTCCCAAAACACTCTTGAAACAAATGACTGATTTGGATACCCTCTATTGAGTTCTAAAACATATCTCAAACTCATCTACTATTGTTTTGGACGAAATGTGACTGTCCTAACACCCTGCTGCCTTCCTACAAGGCCTAAATTGACCATTTTACAAAGGAACCCTATGACAAACTTGTCCCACACACTTAAAACCTAAAAAAAGTCTTAGGAAAGGGTTCAAAACCAAGGATTTTCTAGGTCTTATCAGGAGGTTTGCACATTTAAGGTTTGCAATACAAAAATCTCATTTCTAGGCCTCAAAACCTAGGGCTTCCTAGTTCTCCCACTTCCAGTCACTTCCAGACCTCATTCAAAGGTCCAACACCATATTACTGACCATATTAAACAACAGCAATCATAAAAATATCACCTTGTTAAGACAGATCTCCGGCTGCTATAACCATGCTACCATTCTCAATGCTCTTTTCACACACAAACTTGACTCCAAACGGTGATCACCTCTCCCATTTACACTCCTCTTGATTTGTTAGGGTTAGAAACATATGTTACATGTTAATAAGGACCTATTCCGTGAGAATCAGAATCCTACATTCATGGAAAGGTCCAAAAATGCATTGCAAACCCTCAAAATCCCTGTTTTCACAGTCAAACAGGCAGTTCCAGAAAAAACGTGATATCTCCCTCAAAATTCACTATAAAAACCTCAAACCAATTGCAAATGAAATTTAACTCAATCCCCTACCACATCCAATTAGTTTCAGATCAAAACAGTTCTGTACAAAGTAATGGTACGGCCTGCAACAGCAGATTTACAGAAAAAAATCAGAAAATTCTATTTTTATTCAATTTGTGCACCTTTAAACTCCCTCCAAGGTACTTGTCTGTACATCAAATGACTTGAATGTGATTTTATGACCTCTACCCCAACTTCCACAACCAATTTCCATCGGTTGGAGTGGGTAAAACTACCAAAAACTACTCAAAATGGTTTTTCCCGCCTAAATGCATAATTCAGAAATTTGAATTTCTGAACTTTGGTTTAGTGAATTTCTGCCTTATTTAATGAACTTCTACCTTATTTATTTATCATGTTTGATTTTATTTAGGTTCATTAAACCTTCTTATTGATCTTAGACACCTCTATTTGACTCTAGGGGCACTATTGGCCCAACTTACATCATTTTTGGTCCTAGGGTCCTTACCAGGACCCTCAAGACATTTAAACATTACATCATCTTGACCATTACAATATGTCATTATTGGTTTTAGACTATTCCATTTGACTTGATGGACTCCATGGACTCCTCTCTTATTCACTGATGCCTCCTTGTTCCATAATGTTCTATTAGGTGCTCTTGCACCATACTCCCCAGCATGATAAAAACTCTTGTCCCAAGAGTAATATGCTTTGCTCCAAACATCCTTCAGTCTTGTTGAAATGTTCCTCTAATTTGTGACAGGGAACATGAACTCTCCAAAGGTTATCTTCCTCCTCCTACTTGCATGGCTTTCACAACCAATGTTAGTATCATAAAACATGTTTGAATGTCCTTGCTTAGGACCCTGCTGCTGCAATGCTTCTGCCTTCTCCATCTGATTTGTTCTCCTCTGTAAGGTATGTTGTCTACCTTCCTTTTCCTGCCTACCTATAGGGCATTCAATGTCTCCCACCTTGATGCAATGTAAGTTCCAAACTTGCTGTCCTTTAGGACTGTCATAAACCTTCTTCTGCTGCAACTGTTCTTGTTGTTCAACCTGCACATCCAACTTCAATTTCTCTCCAAAATAGATAGTAACATGTTCCTTCTTGTCTCCACAAGGTAAAGGGATTAATCTAAATTGTTTACCACCTTTGTGCACCAAATAGTTATTAGTATAACCATCATGAATTGTCCTCCTTAAATGCTGCCATGGTCTTCCCAAAATCATATGCCCACATGTCATTGAAATAACATCACATAAAATAGAATCATGATATGGACCAATGGAAAAATCAACATATGCCCTCTAATTAACCCTTACTTGTTGCTCTTGACTTACCCAAGTGGCATTATAAGGACTAGGATGATCAAATGTTTTCAATCCCAACTTGTGCACCATATCCCAGGAAACTAGATTATCATGTGAACCTGAATCTATAATCAACTTGCACATTTTTCCATGGCTTAAACAATTAGTTTTAAAAATGGATACCTGTGGTGCTTGCTGCATTTTGCCTTTTTCCACCATGAGCAAATCTCCATCTGTAACTGGATAGGCTGGTGCTGGTTCTTGGTCTTCTTTCTTTTCCTCTTCTTGTGCCAAATGAACTCTTCTCTCCTTGTTCTTATTAGCATCATCTCTCTTAGGACATTTGAAAGATGTGTGTCCCACTTCATTGCAATGATAACACCTACCTGTGAATACTCCTCTACCTGATCCAAACCTACCTCCACCTCTATATCCACCTCTCTGATCTGCAGAAAACTCTTTGCCTTTCTCATTGTTGCTTTGTCCTTCATTAGTAGGTCTGCCCCTACCTCTATATCCTCTTCCACTACCTCCTTGTCTTTCTTGCTTCCTCTTCACCCTTTCTTCAGCCCTGATGGCTAATTGAAAACATTCTCCAAGTGATTTTGGTATTGTCAAACCAATCTCATCTCGCAAGTTATACCTAAGCCCATTAAGGTATCTTGCCACTTTCTCTTCTTCATCTTCCAATCCCCCTCTAATACTAAGCTTATGAAATTGCTCAGTATAGGACATAACATCCATGTCCTTTTGTTTCAAATTCTGCCTCATCCTCTTTGTTTGAATGGAGTAATCGGATGGAAGAAATTGATCCTTCATCATATCCTTCATCCTACCCTAAGAAGTGATTCTTGTTCCACCTCTAGCCACTCTTTCTGTTTGCACACTATTCCACCATGTAAGTGCTGTCCCTCTCAACTTTGTTTTTGCAAATTTAATCTTCTTCTCATCACTCATCTCCTCATACTCAAAAAATGTTTCAAGGGCATCTATCCACCCTAATAGCTCTTCACTATCCATCTTCCCTTGATAGATAGGTAACTCTATGTTTGCCTTTGTTCCACTTCCTTGGACTGCCTTAAGCAATCTCATAAATCTCCTTTCTTCCACATCCAACTCATCATCAGGAGTGTTCTCATCTACCTTCTCAGGTCCTCCATCATCTTCTTCTTGATCATCTTGTTCATCCCCTCTAGAATTCTTTTCCAATGCTTCCAACCTTGCCAAGATTGATGCATTCTCCCTTCTCACTTGTCTTAACTCTCTTTCTCTTGCAGCATCTTGTTCTTTTCTATCCCTCAACTCTTTTTCTCTTGCCTCTAAGGCTTCTCTCAATTCATTGTTCTCCCTAGCCATTTGATTTTTAGGAGCCATATTCACACTTTCACAAACCCTTATTATTTCACAAGATCCTACCACTCCCTCAAGGACCTACTTGCTGCTCTGATGCCACTATGATGCAAAGGTGTTAGGTCTCCAAAGATAATCTAACAAGATCAAAAGGTTTCAATAGTTTGTGGGCTTCAACCAATAAGACTTCTCTAGCCTTCCTCTTGTCCTAAACTCCACCAAAGAGCTCAAGTTTGGATTCCAACTTCTTAGATGAATTATAGCACCTTCTAGGGTCTCAACCTACCCCAACCAACAAGGTTCCAAAGGTTTCACAAACCAATTTGATAGATTCTTGACAATTCCCCTTAAACAGGCCTAATCCTTGTAGTCTTGTTCAGTGACTAAACTGTACTTTTCTCCAAACTTTCCCAAAACACTCTTGAAACAAATGACTGATTTGGATACCCTCTATTGAGTTCTAAAACATATCTCAAACTCATCTACTATTGTTTTGGACGAAATGTGACTGTCCTAACACCCTGCTGCCTTCCTACAAGGCCTAAATTGACCATTTTACAAAGGAACCCTATGACAAACTTGTCCCACACACTTCAAACCTAAAAACAGTCTTAGGAAAGGGTTCAAAACCAAGGATTTTCTAGGTCTTATCAGGAGGTTTGCACATTTAAGGTTTGCAATACAAAAATCTCATTTCTAGGCCTCAAAACCTAGGGCTTCCTAGTTCTCCCACTTCCAGTCACTTCCAGACCTCATTCAAAGGTCCAACACCATCTTACTGACCATATTAAACAACAGCAATCATAAAAATATCACCTTGTTAAGACAGATCTCCGGCTGCTATAACCATGCCACCATTCTCAATGCTCTTTTCACACGCAAACTTGACTCCAAACGGTGATCACCTCTCCCATTTACACTCCTCTTGCTTTGTCAGGGTTAGAAACATATGTTACATGTTAATAAGGACCTATTCCATGAGAATCAGAATCCTACATTCATGGAAAGGTCCAAAAATGCATTGCAAACTCTCAAAATCCCTGTTTTCACAGTCAAACAGGCTGTTCCAGAAAAAATGTGATATCTCCCTCAAAATTCACTATAAAAACCTCAAACCAATTGCAAATGAAAGTTTACTCAATCTCCTACCACATCCAATTGTTTTAGATCAAAACAGTTCTATACAAAAAAATGGTACGGCCTGCAACAACAGATTTACAGAAAAAAAACAGAAAATTCTGTTTTTATTCAATTTGTGCACCTTTAAACTCCCTCCAAGGTACTTGTCCGTACATCAAATGACTTGAATGTGATTTTATGACCTCTGCCCCAACTTCCACAACCAATTTCCATCAGTTGGAGTGGGTAAAACTACCAAAAACTACTCAAAATGGTTTTTCCCGCCTAAATGCATAATTCAGAAATTTGAATTTCTGAACTTTGGTTTAGTGAATTTCTGCCTCATTTAATGAACTTCTACCTTATTTATTTATCATGTTTGATTTTATTTAGGTTCATTAAACCTTCTTATTGATCTTAGACACCTCTATTTGACTCTAGCGGCACTATTGGCCCAACTTACATCATTTTTGGTCCTAGGGTCCTTACCAGGACCCTCAAGACATTTAAACATTACATCATTTTGACCATTACAATATGTCATTATTGGTTTTAGACTATTCCATTTGACTTGATGGACTCCATGGACTCCTCTCTTATTCACTGATGCCTCCTTGTTCCACAATGTTCTATTAGGTGCTCCTGCACCACCATAGATCTCTATCCATAAGCATATCCTCCATCTTGAGATTCCACAATTCAAAGTTAGTGCCTAAGAACTTCACCATCTCTATCCTTGATGCGTTTGCCATTTTTCCTGCAACAAGATCTCCTTCTATGCAAGCTCCTACTCAATCCAAGATTAGTACAAAAACCCCATCGCTAACACTTAGAATATGAGGTGATCATGCTTCGATACCAAATAAAAGGAAGAAAAAGGTGTGGAAATGCTTCCTAAACTAACCTTTGAGAGGCACTATCAAAAAAATAAATTTAATCTTATAGTTACAAGAAAGAATACACAATGCATAATATACCATAACATAGTTTATGTGGGGAAAACCCTTAAGGAGAAAAACCCCACACTCGAAAACACAAACCAATTGTATTATTAGTAACAAAAATTGTAATACATGTTGTAAGTATGTGCCTAATCGGTGTTGTCATTGATGCCAACATATATTTTTTGTCATTGGTGTCAACTATGTTCTATTCTATTATTTGTTTAGAAGCCTTGTGTGTTGAGGATATTGAGAAAATTGGCCTCTCTGGAAGAATCAAGTGAGTTACAATGAAGTGATGAGTGCCAGGTAGCACCCATGAAATACATCTTTTTACCTCTCTTTTTCTCCCTTTTTATTCCATTGTCTTGATGACTACACCAAAATAGGCTAACAAGATTGTTCTAATGATGATTAATGAGAGATGAATTACTTAAGATCATGATTTCTGATTGAAGGACTAATGTGCATTGGATTGATGGAAATATGCAGAAATATTCTCTTTTTGAATCAAGAGGTGCAGATGTTTGAGTAAATAGTTTTGTGCATCTTCGAAGGTAGTCCTAATGATCTCTGGAGCTGACATCAATATGCCATGTCTGGGCTCCAAGGTTTCAAATTTAATTGGAGAAGTTTTTGGGATAAGAAGGTGAAGCATCTCTGGAGCTGGATTGAAGTCTTGAGCATCTCCGGAGCTGAACGAGAAGGTCACAAACATATCTCTGGAGATACAAATAGGAACATACATCTCCAATGCCTTTTTAGAATAGTGTAGATTTCAAGCATAGTTGTCGGTTAGACACTTCCAGTGGTGATCAAGATGCTCCTGATGTTACTCAAATCATCACCTGAGTAATTATGGCAGTCTATAGTTAACTGCTATAAGTTTTATCTCTTTTTGGTTTTTACATGAATTACTAATAAACTAATTTAATCCCTATATTTAAGGACCTCACTACCCATTTGTATTTAAAACTAAGACTCAGATTCAATGTGGACTTCTGTTCCACTCAATCTATTTTTATTGCATGGATATTTATTCTATAGTTAGACTGTTAGTAGAATAAAGAGATTGATGTTATCTCTTAGATGAACTAGTAGAATAGAGTGAGTGATCTTTCCTCACAGATTTAGATATAAACTTACAGAAGTAGTCGAAAAAGGATAGCGATTATTCTTCTAATTTCTATAATCTCATTTTGATATCAATATTTTCCTGAATACAAAGTTGATAGAATTGGAATGAATTGAGTTGTGATATTATTCTCTTGTGCTAATTCTTTAATTTAGTCTTCATCCCTAAGGGTGTGGAGCAAGGGCCCACTCTCACTACCAAGGCAGAAGGCTAGTACTATTGTTATGTTGTTTCAGATTTTTCTTTAAAAGATACTATTTTCATAGATAGATTCATGTTTCAATTTATAGATTTGCTTTAAGTAATTTACTGTTCAGTTCTGTTTTCAATATTCTTAGAATTTATTTCATAGTAGATAGATCAGTTTCTTTAAATCAGTAAAGGTCATTAGAGTTAGTTAGATAAAACTAGAAACTATAGGATTCCTAATTGTAGATAGCTAAGGACACAACCCTAGATTTGACAAAAGAAATATGATTAAATGATAAGGTGCAATGACCCTTGTCATTTTTGGCATTGTTGCCAGGAATATATTGTGTTAATTATGAAAACTTAGCTAAATAGTTTTAGGATAGATCTGTATGGTTAGATCTAGAGATTCCAAAGGAAGATACATAAAATAAATACCCCATCAACAAACTATAGGAGAAAGCAGTGGGGTGACACAAGATCTTGTTGAAGAGAGACATCTAGAACCTGTCTTAGAAGCTGCATCTGAAATTAATAATCCTTTCAATCCTCCAAATCTTCCACTTGCTGACTATATCCAAGAATTACAACAAAAATTATAGGCAGATCCTTTGATAGAACCTAATTTCCTATAACCTCAAGGAGAAGAACCAGTACTAGACATGGATGATAATCATGAAGATGAGGAAAATTAGGGTCCAAGAACCTTCTCATATCCCATTATTCTGGCTGTTGGAGATAATGCCCCTATGAAAAATATTTCACCTACACACTTGCCAAATTTTAGGGGTCTTGCTTGTGAGGATCCAGATCAGTTTTTGTTTGAATTCAAAGTGGTATGCCAAATTTATGATTATGTATCAGATAATCCAAAACTCAAACTGTTTCCCTCAACCCTAAAGGATTCTGCAATGAGATGGTTTATGGGCCTGCCCAAAATTCCATCTATTCCTGGGATCAGATGGAGATAGAATTCTTGGGAAAATACCAGGACTATTATAGAGTCAGTGATAAGAATGACAAATTGTTCAAAATTAAACAGAGAGATGAAGAGACACTAGAGGATTATGTGGATAGGTTCAACTTCACTTTGAGAAGGTATGGCAACCCAGTAAATCACTCTTTGGCCATAACCCTATTTGTAAAAGGATTAGATAAAGAGTCAAAGAAGGCACTAGATCTGATGGGAAAAGGGAATATCAACAAAATGGATATGCCTACTATAGAAGAACTCTGTAGGAACTATTCCAGAACCCAAGGTGGAGTGAGAACACCCAAATGTTTCAAAGGGAAGAATGAAATAGGACAGTTAATAGAAGAGATTGCAAATCTAAAAATAGATATTCTGGTCCAGCTAAATACCACATTAGATGGGATTCTAGCAAAAACTAGAACAACTAATCAAGGTAGAACAATTGAACCACTCTCCATCTATTGTCCTAGGTGTAGAAACAAGCATCTGTTAAGAGAATGCCCTTTAGACAAATCATAGATCTATCAGATCTGTGATAGGGAACATCCTACCAATCAATGTAGTCAACTTCTAGCCCTAAAAAGGTTGAGTAAGAAGAATGCCATCATAGAAGAAGAGTTGAACTATGTAGGACAAAAACAAGCTAGGAATTTCCCTTATAATCAGTATCCAAGCCAGCCTTATTATAGGGGTCCTTCTAATTGGAGAAATAATCAATGGAATCCAACTTGGCATGGGCCTCAAAATAATCCTCCTTGGGGACAACAGGACTGGCCAAATCAACAATGGCAAAACCAACATTGGTAAAATTAGTCCTGGGGAAATCAACAGTGGCCACCACAGTTTTGATCACAAAACATGTAGCCTCAATGGGGTCCTCAATAGGGATATAATCAACAATACTAGGGATAACCTAGATGTTTCCAAGATCAAAAACAAGCATTACTAATTGGACCCCCCAATACACAAGATCAGTCACAAAATGAACCAGTTAGCCAACCACCCTTACCAGCTCAACCTATACCAAACCCATGAAATAAACAGGGAGTAACTGTTTACATGACAGAATAAGAAAATATGGCTGGTATTAATGCTATATATCCCAATAATCTCCAACTACATTCTAGGAAAGCATTCCCAAGACCATCTCCTCCAACTATAGTTGAAGTAACCAATGATGTGGAACCTGAATGTTCATCCACTCAACTTCCAAAGGAGATTACTACTGAAATAGTGCAAAAAGAATCATCCTTGGATAACTCTAAAGTTCCTCCTAAAAGGCTAACTCTAGAGAACATTCCTGGAAATATTTCTAGTAAGAGCTTCGGAGATTCTTCAAAGATAGAAAAACTAGCACCATACCCAGAATGACTCAAACAACATGTTCGCCAGAAAATGATCTTACAAAAACAAGTCCAATATACCCTGGAATTAGAACTGTTACAAGAAATTAGACAACTGAACATTGAAATCCCACTCCTCCAAGAAATCAGAGATGTTGTAGAACTGAACCAATTCATCAAACAACATTGTGTCAAAACAAAAGGCAGGAAGAAAAACTTTCCTTCTACAATCTAGGTGGAAGGGAAACTAGTAGATCTACTGATGAGAGAAATGCTCCTCCCAAAGTATGGAGACCTTGGAAATCCTGTCATAACTGTTTACATCTCAGGGGTAAAAATTTCAAATGTTTTGGTTGATTTAGGAGTAGCAATAAATGTGATGACAGTTCATACAATGGACAAATTAAGCCTCACAGGTATCCAATCCACATCTACAATCCTTTAACTTGCTGACCAGTCAGTAGCTATTCTGAAAGGGGTAATTACCGATGTCCTAGTTGTGATAGAATAATGGGAATTCTAGTAGACTTCTTGATATTGGAACCAAGAAACTAGAGAAATGTTTATCTAGTGATATTAGGAAGATCATGGTTGGCTACAGCAGCTGCATCTATTGATTATCAAACTAGGGATATGGTCATTTTTAATGGGATGGATTTGAAGAAAATATCTCTGTATCCTCCATCTAAACCATCAATACATTATATAAGAAGAGTATGGGTGGATGAGCTAGATAACATGGAAAATAGTGCCTCAGTAGCTATGGTCACCATCAAGGAACATTTGGGTGAGTTGGGAGAAGAAATCTACTATGATACAACATAAGACATTATCCACATCCTAATCAATAAGGATGTGATGGAGCTTGCCCAAGATTCTAGGAGAGAACTTCTCACTTCTGCTCATTGTACCCTAGCAAATATCATTCCTTGTGGGGAGACCTTTTACAGAGACTTAGCCACATTCCACATTGTTGTCCCCTCAATACCATGACTCCAGTGTACGAATTGACTACATCCATGGATCAAATAAAAAAATAGGTCATGATTTTACCAGGAAAAACACTTAATAACAACACTCAGTTAGCAACAAATCAGGAAGAAAAACTTATCCAACTTCTGATTTCCCATTCAACATCTTTTGCTTGGGAATACCAAGATATGAAGGGCATCCCTCTTGAGATCTATACCCATCATATATAAACTGAGGATATCAAACTTGTCAAACAACCCCAGAGAAGATTTAATCCTGCTTTAAAAGACATTGTTAAGACTGAAATAGAAAAATTGTTGCAAGCAGGGTTTATATATCCAATCTCAGTCAGTCAATGGGTCTCACCCCTAGTCATAGTGCCTAAAAAGAATGGGAAATGGAGGGTGTTTATTGACTATAGGGAGCTAAACAAAGCTACAAAAAAGGACTACTTTCCCTTACCATTCATTGACCAAGTGCTGGACAACCTTGCTGGGAGAAATTATTTTTCTTTCCTAGATGGGTTCAGTGCGTATAACCAAATCCAAGTAGCACTTGAAGATCAAGACAAAACCACTTTCACCTATTCTTGGGGAACTTTTGTTGAATTTGATAATTAATTCAAGCCACAAAGATCACCTGCAAAACCTAAGATTTACCTTCTACAAGAGAAAAAAGCAAAGAGGAATAATTTGCACAATAAGGATGAATTAATGAAATGGATTCATGAATTACATGTGAGAACTTGCTTTTATATTTGCAAGTTAGAGAAAAACCCTAATATGACTTAAGAATAACCTAAGACTAAAATTAGCCCTAAGTAAACTTAATAAAGTGTAATTAAATATTTAATTACACTAACACCCCCCCATAAGTGCAACTTAGGGAGAAATGAAAAGCATGCAACTAATGCAAGAATGGGTCCTGGCTACAAGGCCATTTTAGGTACCCATGAACAACAAGAATCTCTCATAAAGTGGAGAGAAAGGAGAAAAACCCAGTGGGAGAAAACTCCTCTCCAAAAGAGAGAAAAAATACAAGTACATGAACATGTGATGGAAGAAAGACTAACACTAAGACCCCCCAAGAGGTGAATCCATCACAAAAGTACAATGAAGAAAGCCGCCCCCCATAAGAGAGGAAGAAGAGAGAAGGTCTGATGACCCCCCCAAAAGTGAGAAGGATGAAACCCCATGCGAGGAAATGCTCCCTCCTAAAATAGAGATGAGAAGAGAGACCATGCAGTCGCTCCTCAAGATGACTCCTACAGTGCTGGAAGATGCTTGACACAGAATAAAGATGAATACACATGAACGTTGAACAACATTCCTCCCCTTGGGAAGAAATAGAACTGCAGATGTGTGCATAATGTCTTCCCATTCTAGATAGGAATATACAGGAAGAAGGACAAATGTCTCTGAACTCTGCACACGATCCAAAGACAATAATGATACTCCTGAAAACTGCTCAAATGTCTCCAATCCACTGCCAAACTGTGACTGAAGAAGAGGAGGATGAAGAACAATCTCTAAAGCAGATGATGGTGATGCAACTCCATTGAAGCTGTCATCAAAGAGAAGACAAATGTCCTTAATGTGGTCCTCCAAATCTATAAGATGGGACTCTACAAACAAAGATGATATGTCTGTAAGATAGGAATCCCAATGAGGTGGATCAGGAAGACTAAAATTGACCTGCTGCACAGAATCACTAGAAGCCAATGATGATGCAACATTGAACTCTAAAGTAGCAGTAGGTGATGGTGGAACAATGATCTCATCAGGAGGAGAAGCGATTGAAAGAAGCATTTCAAAGAGATGATGTGAGAAATGAGGACACATCTCTTTCTCTTGTTGATTACTTCCACAATATCTGCAAGTAGATTTATGCTGATGGTAGAATCCCATCTCCTTAGATGATTATAGATCAAAATATGCAAATAGATTTATGCTGATAATAGAAGTCTTTCAAAGCAAATAGAACCTTTCTAGGAGGCAGCATGTCCAGGATATCCAACAGAAGCCATAAAATTGACAAACTAATTTAAAATATACCTGGGGCTGAATCTAAAAAATTATATAGGTGGCTGTGTAGAGCTCTCTGATACCTTTCCAACACCTATTCATTATTGAAAAATGGAGATTCTAGGCTCAAGAACGGAGCTCGAAGGCCAAAAACGATGCCTTAACTTCAAACAGCAATAAATTGTATCAATCAACAAAACTTGGAAAAAATACCTGCACCACTGGATTGTGCTCAAAACCAGCTTTCTAACGCCTATTTTTTTTTGAAAATCTGACTCTGTATGCTCAAGATATGCTCGATTTACCAAAACTGCTCCTTTAGTGCAAAGAGGCCTAAAAAAAAACACTATTGAAGCCACTAGGCGCCCATGTGACCAGGTGCTCAGTCTTTGGGGGCTGGCGGCTAGGGCAGCGGTCCCTCATATGACCAAGCGCTGAGTCTCTGGGGGCTGCTGCTTGGAAGCTAGGGGCTGGTCCCCCATGCGACCAAGGGTTAAACCCAAGGGGCTAGCCCTCCAAAATAAAAAAATATTTTTTATTAAGAAATTAATAAAAAATTCAGTGGTACCTGTGCACGGAAATCGAGGCGACACGAAAAATTGAGATGGCACGCAAATCGTGGCAGCTCAAAAATCAAGATGGCATGCAAACTGAGGCAACTCTAAAATCAAAATCAGCTTAGATGAGAATGACACAGAAATCAAGGTTGGCACGGAAATCGAGGCACCGTACAGTCGTACGGATTTTACAGATCCAAATTTTTGAAACCCTAGAAAAATACCCAGAAACTTTTTTTCAGCAAAATATAGAGTGCCTTATATGAAAATAGGGGTTTTTGGGCCTTCTGAGCGCAATGGTGAGGTCGGTTTTGGCCAAAAATGCTCTGAAACCTCTGTTTTTCTTCATATAAAAAAACTCTTGAAACCTTCACAGATCTGGCTTCCCCAAACCAAATTCAGCCAAACAAAAGATAGATCTGCCTTTTCCAGCTGCTCTGAATCCAATGGAATACTCAATTTTACACAAAAACACACCCAACAAATGACTCTTGCTAAAAAAATTCTCCAAATTTGAGAAGGGGCTTGCAGATTCGCTCTGATACCATGTTGACTTTGATAATTAATTCAAGCCACAAAGATCACCTGCAAAACCTAAGATTTACCTTCTACAAGAGAAAAAAGCAAAGAGGAATAATTTGCACAATAAGGATGAATTAATGAAATGGATTCATGAATTACATGTGAGAACTTGCTTTTATATTTGCAAGTTAGAGAAAACCCCTAATATGACTTAAGAATAACCTAAGACTAAAATTAGCCCTAAGTAAACTTAATAAAGTGTAATTAAATATTTAATTACACCAACAACTTTTTCCTACAAAGTTCTTCTATTTGGACTGTGTAATGCCCCAGCTATGTTTCAGAAGCTTGTTTTAGCAATTTTTACTGAATTAGCAAATGAGTGCATGGAGGTCTATATGGATGACTTTACTGTGTATGGGGACAACTTTGAGGAAGCCCTCATAAATCTTGAGAAAGTACTAAAATGCTATGAGAAAAATTAGTTATCCCTGAGCCATGAAAAGTGCTTCATGATGGTGGAGGAAGGAATTGTATTGGGACACCACATTTCAGCAAATGGGATCAATGTAGATCAAAACAAAATAGAAGTAATCAAACAGTTACCTTCACCCAAAAATTAGACAGATGTTAGAATTTTTCTGGATCATGTAGGCTACTATAGGAGATTCATAGAAAATTTTAGTAGAATATCTGCCCCCCTATTTACCCTGCTTAACAAAGACACATAATTTATATGGATAGAAGACTGTCAATTAGCATTTGAAACCCTAAAAGAGAAGCTTATTGTCACACCTATTTTGAGAGGACCTAATTGGACTTTAGCATTCCACATACAAACTAATGCTTCAAATGAGTCCATTGGGGTAGTCTTAAGATAGAAGGAGGAAGGGGAAAGTATGCATGCCATCTATTACATCAGCAAAAACCTTACCTTTGCAGAAAGAAATTACACCACAACTAAAAATGAATTCTTGGAAGTCATCTATGCTATAAACAAATTCAAACATTATATCACTAGATATAAAATATTTGTTCACACTGATCATGCAACCATCAAATACTTAATGAATAAGCTAGTAGTGGGTGCAAGGATCATTAGGTGGTTATTGCTATTGCAGGAATTTGACATTACAATAGTTGATAATCCAGGCAAGTTTAATTTGGTTGCTAACTTTTTGTCAAGATTGCATACAGAAGGAGAAAACTAGCTAGTGGAGGACAGGTTTCTAGATGAACATCTTTTTGCTATCTCCTCTATTGCACCTTGGTTTGCTGACATAGCTAATCTCTTAGCTACAGGCTTCTATCCATCCTATTTTACCTCAAAATAGAAGAAACGCTTAGTTAGGGAAAGCTTATCTTACAAATGGTTAAATGGTTTTCTATTTAAATGTGGTCTTGATTTCATTTTACACAGGTGTTTAAAAGTTGATGAAATTTTTGATGTGTTGAGAGCATGTCATGATGAACCATTTGGTGGGCATTATTCTTCCCATAGAACTATCTACAATATCCTAGGAGCTGGTTACTAATGACCTTCTATTCATAAGGATACCAAGAAGTATGTGCATCAGTGTGATCAGTTCCAAAGGATGGGACAACCAACCTTCACCCAGGAGATGTTATTGCATCCTCAAGTAATGATGGAGCCATTTGAACAATGGGGTCTAGACTTTGTGGGACCAATTTCTCCACCTTCATCAGGCAAAGAGTATATTCTGGTATGCACAGACTATGTGACTAAATGGGCTGAGGTTCAAGCTTTACAATTTGCAAGAGAAGAGAAAGTTTCTGATTTCCTTTATAATAAGATTTTCTTGAGGTTTGGAGCCCCAAGATCCATAGTTTCAGACAGAGGACCTCAGTTTACTTCATAGGTAATTAGAGCATTCACAAATCTATATCAAGTCAAGCACAAGAAATCTTCACCTTACCATCCTCAAGCCAATAAGCAGGTAGAGGTGACTAATAGGGAAATTGAGAACATTCTAACAAGGACAGTGGCAATGAATAGAAAAGATTGGGCTATAGATTACCCAGTTTGGGCTTACAATACCACTTGGAAGTCCACAACAAAATTCTTACCTTATGAATTAGTTTATGGAAAAAAGCCTATTCTATGTATAGAATTTTAACTCTAGACACTTAAAACTACATTAGATATTGGTCTACCATTGTCCATAGCCTAACAAAATAGAATTCTTCAGTTCAATGAGTTAGATGAAATTTGGACAAAAGCCATTCAGCAAACATAATTGGTCTAGTATCAAAGGAAGCAATGGCATGACCAACATGTCAAGAGGAGGACATTTCAACAAGGTGATTGGGTTCTTTTTTATGATTCTAAATTCAAGGAGTTCAAGGGGAAGCTACAAACTCATTGGATGGGTCCTTATCAGATAAAGGAAGTTTTTGAGAATGGAACAATGCTGTTGGAACCTATTGATGGAAGCATGGACACATTTTTAGTGAATGGACACTGAATTAGACTCTATAAAAGGCTATCCACTAAGGAAGAGTTCATTAGAGATTTGTGTTTGGTTACATGGAACACATCCTCTGTCACAATTTTGGACTGAAAAAAAAAGTTGAAAACCAGCAAATAATGACCTTCTTAAAAAAAAGAAAAGAAAAGAGAAAAAAAAGAGGAAGATAGAAAACTAGTAAATCACTGTCTTTCTTGACTAAGGGGATTGAAAACCAGCAAATGGTGGTTCCCTTTGTAGACACCCAAAATTGACTCATTATCATTAACATTCAAATATCGCATTATCGCATTATCTGCATTTGTCTAACACACTTGAGCAATATCCCTAACACATCTATTTTTTCTATTAATTAAATGAATTTATATTTATTTAATTAATTCATTAGCTATTTCCTCTAAGCTATAATTAAACAATCTTCAATTATTTAATTATCTTCATTCTATCTATTTTTAATTAAATAAATCTTATTTATTTAACTAAAGATTCCCTTTCATAAACCCACTTTTCAATTAATTAAATAAATTTTATTTATTTAAGTAATTTATTTTATCATTTATCTCATGAGCCGACATGTGTGCCTCTTTAATTTAAAAAAGATAAGTGGTACTACATCCTTTTATTTAATATCTTTCACATGTAGTACTTTCTATGTACAGAAGCACACATAAGCCCTATCTTCCTGCCACTTGTCATCTTCACATTCATCTATGTCTACCTATGTCTATTCTTCAATCTTAGCCATTCACATAGCCTCTGAATCTCCATTGTTGATTGATTTTGGTTGAGTTCTATATAAACACCCTCTCATTCCATATTACATCTATCTAGCATCTATAGCATCTACATTATCATCTTGAGCATATTGAGCACTTGAGCATCCATAGCATCCATTGAGCTTATCATTATCATTCATCCATCATGGCAGCTTTTATCTTCATAATTGTTCATTGTTGAAGAAGCAATCCACATCATAAACAAGGAATCATACAATCTAGGTGATATTGTGCTTGATTTGCATACTTTGATTTTCATTTGGATTAGATTCTTTGATGATGGTAGGGTTGGGTTTTCATGGCTATGCTTGATCTTATTAACCTGATTTTTTACCTATCACATTTTGGCACGCCTAGTGGGACTCATGTCCTTGATTAACTTTTCTATTTGAAGTTGTTTTTATGAAGATTAGATTTTCTGAGCGCTTACAGCAAGTTCCATCTACTTTTGAGCAAAAATCCATAGCTATCTGAATATCTAAGTCACTTCTGCGCTCAAATCTGCTGCCTGTAGCATTTTCTGGATCACTTTTTATACTAATAGTGATCACCTTTTGTTTGTTCTGCATCACTTTTATCTTAATAGTGGTCACTTTTGCATTTAATTGAATCTCCTTTGATCTGACAGTGATCGCTTTTAGCTTACCGCATCGCTTTTGGTAGAATTAGGGCTTTTGTTGCATATTCTCTATTTTACAGATCCAGGTCACTTATGAGTTGAAACCAATCTCTTCATGCCTTTTCACATCACTTATGAGCCTAAACAAGTTAGATTCAATGCTTCCAGTATCGCTTATGATCTGTAGGATTTCGCCTGTGATAGAATAGAGATCGCTTTTGACAGATAGTGAATCACCTCTGGTAAACTATATCGCTTTCAATCTATATCATTTGCAGTTTGTTTTCTTGGCTACTAATTGTAAATTTGTGTAGTATCTTATTGATTTGTCCAAGAAGAGGAGGTTATCAAATTACTAATATATCTATTGTAGCTTTGATCAGTCCAAGACTTGTGGTTTATCACTAAATTAGGAACATTTGGGCTTGGTGCTTAAAATGAATCATTGCTTGCTCTGTGCTTGATTTATTTTTTTTGATTGCTTGCATGTGATTAATTGTAACCCAAATTTAACAACAAAAGTATCCTCTCCTCTTTTCTATCAAATGGATCTTGGGTGTATGAGAACTTGTTATTATCTTTAGAGGGCCTGCCTTCTCAGTGTGAGAAGGGATAGGACCCAAGTGGTAACGGGCTAAAGCCAAGTCCTTCCAAACCGCTACATAAGAAAAGTGTTTGTGTCGAAAGCCACAAACAACAGGTGTTGTTGTGTTATACTAACAGCCAACCTCCCCCAAAACCCTCCAAGGCGTAACCCTTGAAGGCTGGGAGACTCCATAATAGAGAGTAGTGCTGCCGCACGTATAGCCACCCAAACGGATGCCCTTATTAGCAACTTTGTGTAGTAGCCAAAAACCCTCTATTTGTTGATGCAAAAGGTGGGACCTTTGACACGGCCCTGATTCACGTGGTTCTTAGAAGAGATAGCCAATGCTACCAAGTTCCTGAAGCTATCCGCTTTGAATAAGTATGGCCAGGGGATTCAACAAATACAGTCCTTTCCTAGCCTAGGTTGTACAAGTTTGTGATTGTTGTGAGTGTGAGTGACTGTAATTACTATTTTCTTGTCAAAAATCACAAATCAGACATCCTTCTTGATAGACACAGTCACTTTTAAACCTAAACTGCCCGCATACAGACAACAGAAATCACTTTTGAACCGCATTTAGCCACTTTTTGCCTAAACTAAATCACTTTTGAACAACAGCTAATCACTTTTTGCATAAAAAGAGTCACCTTTAAATAGTAGTCAGTCGCCTCTCATCTGAATCAGGTCACCTTTAAATAACAGTCTGTCACCTTTAACGTAACTTGAGTCACTTCTAATCAACAGAAAGTCACTTTTGAGCCAATAGTTGTCGCCTGTGAACAATCTGATCACCTTTGACTAACACTATAACCTACTTTAGAACCAAAACCAGATCACAATTGAGCTATTATCAGTCACCTTTAGCCTTTTCTGTGTCGCATATGAGCTATTACCTATCACCTATGGTTAAACACCTACAAATCTTAGTGCCTCAACTGAATTAGCCACAGATCTAGCTTGCTTAGCTTCAACATTGGCTTTTAGACTTGTCTTTGATCATTAGAAGATACCTTGACTTTGTCTCCTATTTTGAGCATACCAATCAATCGCAATTTATGAACTTTTCATCCTTTTGAGATCCCAACCAACAAACCAAACATCAAACCAACTATTTTGATCAATTAGCAAAATATCATCTTTTAGCTTTAGCTTCAACAACATCAACAACATAGCAATTTTTAGCAAATCTTTTCCCTTGAGTGTGTGAGCTATTCTTTAGGGAAAACCAACAACAACAAACCAACAATAGCAAACCAGCCAACAACAAACCAGCCAACAACAAATCAACCAACCAAGCGAATCAGCAACCAACCAACCATCTAGCAAACTATCACCTTTCTTTGGGTCTCAAAACTTTGACAAGCTAAACTTTAGTTTCATCATCAACATCATGCCTTAAACTAGGAGTCAATATAGAGCTGAAATGGAAGCCAAATTGCAAGCTGAGATGCAACAACTTAGATCAACACCTCTTAAGGATGCAACTCAATTCATGACTGGTATGCCTCCCAATATGTTTATGCCTCAAGGATATACCATTGGAGAGTCATCTTCACAACAAATGCAACCTCCAACATTGTTGGAAACTTTTGAAGAACAATCTCAAGACGACTCATCATAATTTTGGGATACCCATGTGTGGGATCAAGTTGAGAGACTTATTATATTTGAGCCTAATCACTACTTCTTTCAACTTGCTCGCATGGGCACTAAATTGCCAAAAGATTTTGACATATCCTCTATTAAAGAACAAGATCCAAACACTCCTGTTGTTGTTGCAAAGGGACCATCCACTATAGTCACATCATCTCCCATCATATCACAAGCTCCATCTTTCAACACATCTTCTTCATTGCCTATTGTTGCTTCATTTGATCTGCCATGCTTGGAGCACACTTTAGAACCTTTGATAATCCCAACCAATGTGCTCCCTCTCATGTCACAAAATCTTAACATTCCACCTTTCCATGTTCCTCAACATACTCCCCCTCCTACCATGACTATTTCCATGCCTCAAGTAACACAAGTTGTCCATGTGACCCAAGAACAAACCCTCCAAGCATCACAAGCTATTCCTATATCCCATAATGTGCAAGCCTCCCAAACTATCCCTACAACACCAATGACCCAAGCTTCACATCCATCACAACCTACCATATCTCATGTGAATACCATATCTCATAATCCTTCCATTTTACCATATAATCCCAATGTTAGTCTTATTGACATGAGTGATCCTCCTATCATTTCTCAAGTTGATCCTAGCACTATGGTTACTTATGTTGAGCAACTTACATCCATGCCGTCATATTCTTCCAATCCTTCACCCACCATCAATCCATCTTATGCTACCCAAGGCTTGCCTATTATCACCCAACACATGACACATACCAATCCCCATGTTGTCCAAAATACAAATCCAAATGTCCATCCTTTTTTTGCATCGACCAATCCTTCCATCACTTACCATGTTACAAATCCAACTCCAACTTCCCAACCATTCACTAGTGTCAATCTGTCTTCCACTTACCATGTGATGCCAAATCTTGGTGCCAATTCATCACAATATACTCAGCCACCGCTTGTGTCTCAAGGACATCAATTCTCAACCACATATGTGTCACATACCAATCCTTTGACATATGTTGTGAGTACACAACCTCAACAAACAGTCATGGCTCTATATATCCCACAACATCAACCTCAATATACACCATACCATGTTTCACCCCCTTTGCAACAACAACAATTATCTTCAGCGGATGTTCAACAAATGATCAATCAAGCGGTAGGACAAGGAAAGAAGACATTTTCTCTTGACAACATATGCGCTTATCCATTTGAAAAATCTCTTCATATGATACCTTTTCTGCCACACTTTGAAATTCCACAATTTGACAAGTACAAAGGAAAAGGAAATCTGGAAGACCATCTCAGAGCATTCTTTGTGGCATGTCTTGATGTTGCTTATGATGATACATATCTTTTGCGACTATTTCCTCAAAGATTAGTAGGACAAGCTCTTGAATGGTTCTCTCATCTACCTTTGGGAATTAAGTCTTTTTCAGAATTGGAAAACAAGTTTCAATCACACTTTGCTTTCAACATCGAACATGAGGTAAACATGAATGACCTTGTCAACAATAAATAGTGCAACGGTGAAGCCTTTTCTTTATTTACTCAACGATGGTGTACTATGGCTAGCAAATTATCATGGGAAATACTTGAGAAGCAACAACTCGATATCTTTGTTCAAAATCTTCATCCCGAGCTGTCATTTCAATTACAATTGCAAAGCGCTAACAGCTTTAATGAACTTGTTTCCAAAGGAACCATCATTGAACGAGCTCTAATTGCTAAAGGAACTATCAAGATCTTTCGCAATAACAAAGACTATCCTCAAAATGCCAATGACAAGTCTCGCTTTTGGAACAAGAATAAGAATGTTGTCAATGATGGTGTTGTAGATGCAAAGAACATACAAACTATGAAAGCTCCCATCAACATTCAAGCAGCTTCTACAACAACACAACCTTTTCAATGAATGTGACAACAACAAACTTCCAATCCGTGCCAACAATTTATAGCATTAGTAGAACCTATGGAAGTTATCTTTTGAAAGCTTCTCCAAGCGGGCGATATTATGTTACCGGATGCACCACCCAATGGTGAACCACTTTTTAAAGCTCCTTGGTACAAAGAAAATGAGTATTGCGATTACCATCGAGTTAAAGGACACAAAACAAATGGTTGTATGCACTTAAAACATGTCATCCAAGATTGCATTGATCAAGGTTTAATCAAGGTCACACTTTCAATAACTCAACTTGCACAACAAACAACATCGAACTATGATCTAGAGACTTTCAAGAATCCACTTCCATCTCATGAGAAGACAAGTAATCCCCATGTTGGGAATGCCATTCAGTATACCTATGAATCATCTACCATTGGCTGCATTGACCATGCTCGCATTTCTACCATTACTATCCAAGGCAAAGCACCTAATTGTGTTGTAACCATGCGAAGAGGTCGAGTTACCATTCAAGGAGCACCTGTCTATCCTCCTTGACCCCTCTCTAACTATAACATTTTGGATCACCTTGGCAAAACACCTACACACATATCCATTCTTGAGTTGCTTCGCATATCCCCCACTCATAAAGCTATCCTTGACAAAGCCCTACAAGAATCTTTGGTGCCTAATGATATTGATATCACACAATTCCAATCTATGGTTGCTAGCATTGCAGCCCCTTGTCATTTAACCTTCTCTAACAAAGATCTTCAGCCCTCCATTCACCCTTCACATAACAAAGCCCTCCACATTGAAGTATTTGTTAAACAATTCCATATCAAATGAATTTTGGTAGATGGTGGAGCTAGTCTTAATATATGTTCTTTGAAACTAATAAAACAATTGGGATATTCTAAGAAAGATCTTGACACCTCCAAGGTTAATTACTATCAGAGCATATGATGATGCCGAGAGAGATACTGAAGGGATTATTTTCTTGCCTATCCAAGTTGGGTCGGTCACCACATAAACTCATTGTCAAGTCCTTGATATTGACCTTCCCTATAGCATCATCCTTCGTCGTCCATGGATACATGCCCTTAAGGCAGTTCCCTCTACATACCATCAATGTCTTAAATTTCCACATAACGGTGTTGAGATTACTATTCAATCTGATCCCAATCCATTTGAGTTTTCTTTCAAGATAAATATCAGAGTCCAAACTACATTCCTATCAACATCGAGGCATATCCATCTTCGTCCTATGTAGACCCATCTGACCTACTTAAGCCATCATCTAGCCAAGCTGCCTCTAACCTTCGTATTAAGTACACTGAACATGGCCCTGGTGAGTACACACTGCAAGAATCTTGTTGTGTTGGCACCCTTCCATTGTCTCCTAAATCTTATGGTAAGCCCTCTACATCCAAACCAACTCCATCCCCCACTGTCATCAAAGCTCCCCCCATAGTATTCATTAAAGGCAGATTCTTGGATGATGAAGATATTGATGATATAGACTCTTGGATATTCTTTGATGAAAATGACCAAGTCCAACTTGAAGTAGAGTGATACAACAATGGGTTCCGCATCATAAAGAACATGGGCTACAAAGGACATGGTGGATTGGGATCACAGGAACAAGGACCTACATAACCCATTATTGTGTCTAAGAAGTTTAATAAGCAAGGCCTTGGGTATCAGGCAGAGGTATTGTGACTCAAAGACAATAAGTGTATTTCTAATACTGATGCTAGACCTTCCTCGGTAGGAGAGATGTATAATTTGGATACTATCAATGACTCCTCCCTTCATATCATTGACCTCTTTCAAGAACACTCCATCTTCATGATTTATGTAGCCTTCTCTAGCCATAACAATTCCTCCATTAACCTTTCACTCGTATATCCTAACCTCATCGATTGGGACCAACAGGGGGCACCGATATTAGACACATTTGAAAATGATGAAGCTATTGCAAAATTCATGGGCTTACGACAAGGTATTCCATTAGGCAATCATATAGCAGGTTTCATGATGGAGCTACCTAAACTAGCATATTTTGGTGGAAGTATCAAATCCTTCAGTCACAAAAGTGAAATAAGCAAAATCAAACAAAATAGGTCACCAGGTGAAAACTGAAAGGCACCTCTTAACCAGGAAAAAGTAAAAATAAAGGACGTATCCGAAGGTGAAAACCTCTTTGAGGCACTTGAGGATGGGGGATTTGATCTTCCTGTTGCCACTAATTATCATGAGAAATCAACCGTGCTAGTTGAACAATCACAAGACATGAACTTGGGAACAGAGCAGAATCCAAAGATCACTTTTTTGGCAGCATCACTATCAGAGCAAGAAAGAAGAGACTTCATAGCATTTTTTATGAGAAGAGCTATAAATTTTGCATGGACTTATGCTGACATACCGGGTCTAGATCCATCACTTGTGGTACATCACCTAGTAGTATCTCCTAATGCAAAACCTATCAAACAAAAATTACGCAAAATACATCCACAAGTAGCTTTATTGGTCAAAGCAGAAATTTAGAAACTGTTAGAAGCTAAGTTCATAAGGCCTATTGATTATCCACAATGGGTTTCAAATTTGGTACTTGTAGCGAAACCAGATGGATGAGTTCGCTGTTGCACAGACTTTAGAGATCTTAACAAAGCACGTCCTAAGGATGACTTTCCACTACCAAGCATAGACAACATTGTAGATCTTATAGCTAGACATGAAATGCTATCTTTGATGGATGGATTTTCAGGGTATAATCAAATTAGAATAGTAGAGGAAGATCAAGATAAAACATCTTTTATTTGTCCATGGGGCACATACTGCTGGGTTGTAATGCCTTTTGGTCTCAAGAATGCTGGAGCTACCTATCAATGAGCCATGATAGTTATTTTTCATGACCTTTTTCATACTATCATGGAAGATTATGTTGATGACATCTTGGGAAAATCTAAGACAAGAGAAGGACATCTATAGGTACTGGCACAAATCTTTGATCGATTAGAAAAATATCAAGTCAGACTGAATCCAAAGAAATGTGTATTTGGTGTAACATCAGGAAAACTGTTGGGATACATTGTGTCTCGACGAGGAATAAAAGTGGACCCAGCTAAGGTAAAAGCTATCATGGAAATGCCTCCACCAACAAATCTCAAGCAGCTCCGCAGTCTACAAGGTAGGTTACAGTCTATCCGTAGATTTAGCTCACAACTACCAGATAAATGTCATCCTTTTCAGCATCTTCTTCGTAAGGGTGAACCTTTTAGGTGGGATGAAAAGTGTCAACAAGCTTTTGATAAAATAAAGGAATATTTGGCAACACCTCCTATATTAGTACCTCATGTACTTGATCATCCATTATTGCTCTACATATCATCAACAATAGCAGCATTAGGTGCCCTTTTAGCTCAACACAATGATTCAGGAAAATAACAAGCCATCTACTACATCAGCAGAACTCTTGTGGGATATGAAATCAATTATTCATCTATGGAAAAAGCATGTTTAGCATTAGTGTTTGCTTCCCAAAAGTTGTGACACTATATGCTAAACCAAACAACAAAGCTCATATCTAATGTGGATCCCCTCAAATATCTTCTTTCTAAAGCAATTCTCATTGGAAGATTAGCAAAATGGGTTATGATCTTAATTGAATTTGATATATAATATGTGGATCGAAAAGCTATCAAAGGACAAGTTATTGCTGATCAATTAGTTGCAGCACCTATCACAGATATTCATCCAATATATCCAAAATTTCTTGATGAAGGATTGTTCAATTTAACTTCTCCAACACGATGGCAACTATATTTTGATGGATCGTATACACAACATGGTTCTAGAGCAGGCATCTCGTTTGTTACCCCTCAAGGAGATTGTATACCTAAATCATACAGAATTGCATTTCCATGCACCAATAACATATCAGAGTATGAAGCTTTAATCACAGGATTGCGCATGACAGTACAATGGGCTATCAAACAGCTACAAGTCTTTGGCAATTCTCAACTAGTTATCAAATAGGTTCTAGATGAATATCAAACAAAAGATGAGAAGCTCCTTCCATATAAGCTAATGGTTGATGATTTCAAGAAATATTTTGACAATATTACTTTTTGAATAAATCCCAAGACTACAGAACAGAGTAGCAGATGCTATGGCTATGATTGGTTCTCTTCTAGACATGCCATCTAATACACATAAATGTAAATTTTTGGTCGAACAGCTTTTGATTCCAGCATTTGAAGTTCCACAGTCTAAGATTATATGTGACATTGTTGGTCCCAATTCGCTATGGTACAAGGATCTATATGAGTATCTCCATAATCAAACCTTTCCAATTCAATTATCTAACACCCAACGTAAAACCTTTATCCGCTGAGCCTCTTGTTATACTATCTTGGGAGACACCCTTTATCACCGGAGTCTTGATGGTATCCTTCTTAGATGTCTTGATTTTGAGGAAGCAAAACTGGCCTTATGGGAGGTACATGAAGGTGTCTGCAGCTCACATTCCGCTGGGCTTGACCTTGTTAAGAAACTTCTACGAGCAGGATACTATTGGCCAACTATGGAAAAAGATGCACATCAATTTGCAAAGAGATGTCTACAGTGTCAGAAACATGAAGATCTAATACATGCACCAGCACATGAGCTTCAGCCTATTGTTACTCCATGGCCTTTTTCTCAGTGGGGACTTGATCTCATAGGTAAAATCCATCCTACTTCATCAAATAGTCATAAATTCATTATCACCGCCACTGAATATTTCACAAAGTGGGTGGAAGCCATACCAATGACCTAAATCACAAGCAAGCAAATATCTAAGTTTATTCTGCACTACATCATTTGCCGTTACGGAGTTCCTCAAGCTATTGTCACAGATAATGGTCATCCTTTTAAGAATCAAGAGGCTAGAGATCTTTGCAACAAGTTCCATATCCAACATCGATTCTCTGCACCTTACTATCCTCAGAGCAAGGGCCAAGCTGAAGCTTCTAATAAAACAATTATCAAAATCCTCAAAAAGACAGTTAACGAAGATGGTCAGGATTGGCATCTACAACTCCATCTTGCATTACGGGCATATAGAATAAGTATCAAAACTCTCACTGGAGCCACACCTTATGCTCTTGTGTACAACACTAAATCTATTTTACCTATTGAGGTTGAGATCCCCTCCCTACGAATATCCCTACAACATACTATCTCAGAGAAAGAATATCGAGTATCCAGACTCCATGATCTTGAACTTCTATATGAACGATGTCTTACAGCACTTAACCATCTTCAAGTCTATCAAACCGTCTACACCATAGCTACAACAAGAAAATCAGAGAACATAGATTTCAATTTGGAGATCTTACCCTTAAAGAAAATCAAAGGAATCAACAACACTAGGAGAAATGGGGCAAGTTTGAACCAAATTGGCTTGGTCCTTTCATCATCATAGCAGTTTATGAATCCGGTGCGTACACTCTTTCAACACCTAATGACATTCCCTTAGATGAACCAGTCAACAGCGTTCATCTCAAGAAGTTTTATCCTTGAATCTCAACTATCCTAAAAAAAAAATCCATCCAATAGTGAAAACCACTTTGTGGCTCTTTGGATAACAAAAAAATAATAAAAGATAAATAATCCATCCTCTAGTGAAAACCTAGTAAATAGGCACCTTGGATAATTACCATAGTGAAAACCTGGCAAACAGGCGCTATGTATAGAAACCAGCCTCCATCATTTGCTTGGTTTATTTGATCATCATTCATCCTATCATATTTTTCTATCATATCTTACATAGTCCACATCATAATCCATATATCATCACAATCAACAGCCTTTCCATCTTCCTTATTGTCAATGCTAGCTATCACACTTGAGATATTGTCGCAATAACTATATCTTTTGGCACCTTAGCATCTTGACCGCACGCCTTCTGCATTGGCGCTTCTTCATAATAAAACTCATCCTGTACTGGGGGCATTTGTTGAGTCCTATTTGGAAGTGGATACCACTATCTCTAGCTCATAACACATCAAACAACTTAGCTCACCACACAACAAACTTCTTCAACTTCAACTGTAGCGTTCATCCAACGACAAACGTGGCCCAATAACTTGCAACTAGGATTCATATCTTTGCAATCTATTTGCGTTTATTTGACAATCACAAAACATCGCCAACACAAGCATCCAAGCAACTAGTGTCATGAGTAAGAACTACATCCCAGCTCTATTGTTAAAGCCTTGATCCTGTGGATACAGGATATGTAGGCAATCAGGAATGCAAAGGAAGCACTCCAATTTAGGCTAAGGTGATAGCCCTTTCTTTTCATCATCCATCTTTCAGCTTTCTTCTAATCATCCTTCAATCTTTCATCTCACATTCTTCTATCTTTCATCACTTACCTCATCAATAAAACCCAGAACTACATATTCATCATGTCTCATCTTCATCGTAAATGTGATTTGATCCTGTGGATACAGGGTATGTAGGCAATCTAGAATACGAAGGAAGTTTCCAGTACTCAAGCACAGATGATCAACCCCATCTTCTTCTTGATTTTTTTCATCCTCCATTTTATTCTTTTTGATTAGCTCAAGTAGGAAGTAAACTATGTGTATATTGAAATCTCAATCACTTTAACCAATCAAGAGTAAGCCAGAAGCTACTTGTTCGCATGCCTTAAGCCAACATTTGCTATAGCAGTTTATCAACAACTTTAGCCTTCAACAGGGTGCAGCTTTCCTCTCAACAAGGTGCCAGCTTAATCCATCTAAGAGCACCTAAATTTGGCAAGAGAGCGTGATGACAGTATCTTTTGTTTTATCTTTTGATTTATCTTTTGTCCCTTTTCTATGCTTAATCAAGACTGCCTTGATCTATCATATCTTGGTATGTTGCAATGAAGTAAGGAATGGGGCATGGTCATATAGCTTTTGTATGCTGTGTTTGCGGGATGATCTTATTCTCTTCCTATGCGTATTGATATCTTGTACGTGTTGGGATTAGAATCTTACATATCAATATCTCTAGCATCTAAGAAGCTAAACAGTCTCTTATGCACTTGAAACTATTCTATGTCAAGACTAGCTCTATACATATAACCAACAAGATGTCATTATGTGTAGTGGAGATAAACTCAAACCATTGCTTGTAGCGTCAAAGTCCATTTCAAACACTAGCTGTTATTCATATCTTGTGTATGTTGGCTCAACATCTTGACCTCATGTGTTTAGACAAGAATGTAGTAGGCTAGTTGTGCATTGGATATCTCGACACCTTGGTCTTCTATACCCTGGTGCATAACATCCACATGCTATATCAAACATAAGGATTGCATTTTTTTTTTCATTTTGAGAAATTACTTAAAAATCTGCCCATCATCCCATCTATTCATCCTATTATCTGCCTATATAGTCCTCAGCCAAGATCAATCATTTCCATCATCCTTTGTCCATATCTCCTATCCTGCAAAACAAGTGTGTTAGACATACATAATTCTATCATATATCATTTTATTACCATCTATCTATATGCATATATCCATCCATATCATTACCATTTACACATTTGCATTATCATACATTTCCATTCATTATCATTTGCATAAACATCCAAGCATAATCCATGAAATACAAATACATCATGCATAACCATCATAAATACATCCATTACAACATCATATAGATCACCAATATGCCATCATATATATACATGTGTCAGTATACAAGTGTCTACAATACAAGCTGAGCCATAAAAGAATGTATGTACAATTGGCTCTAGGCCTCATCATGATATGATAGCATAATATACAATATATACAAGGTAGCCCTAGTGACTACTGGTAGCTGCCTTGCCCTGACCACCACCACTAGGTCCTCTACCTAGCCCCCTATCTCTCGGTGGCCCCATCATTGAGGCTACTGATTAAGATCCACCTGACCTCTATGAACCTGAAGCCCCTAATATGAACCTGAAGCCCCCGACCTGCTCCTAAAGCTAAGATGCCTCTGCTCTACTAGCACAACCGCATAATATAAGCCTCTGTAATACTCAGCCTCACCCTATACTCTTCGAAGCTCTGCCTACACCTACGTCAACTATGTGGCCAAGTACATCGTAGCCCTATCTGTCCCCAATGCAACCACTCCTGTATCTTGCTCACTGGTCATCCCCTGTAGCTGTTGTATAGCCATATCTCTCTCAGTTCGCAGACCATCTCTCTCTGCCCTCATAGCCTGTACCTGCTGTACTGCAGTGTCCCGCTCTAATCTCATCATCTGCTCACTCTATCTCGTAGCATCTCTCCCTTGTCACCCTAACCAGTGCACCATCATCCTGTCCATCTCTCGCCTGTGCTCTCAATTGTAGCTGAGCCTGGTAGGTCTATGCTTGAGCTCTCACATGCTGCAAGCCAATCACTTCCGGATGTCTGTCTATCTCCACCCTTCTCAACCTCATCTATTCTCATTGCCTCCATCTCCTCTCCTCCCTAATCCATCTCCATAGCTATTGAATCCCAACATCATCACCCACTAATGTCTGCCCCTGAAGCTGTGCTAATATCTAAGGCTATCTTGGCATCTGTCCCTGCATCTGTATCCCTAGCACTGCTGGCACAATAGCCTGGGATGGTGGAGCCTATCATCATCTCCTCTAGACTGGTCTCTCCATCCCAATCTCCCCTATCTCACCAACCCTCGTCAATCGAGTCGGTCTAGCTATTGCCCAGTATACATCATAGTCTGGTAGCATACCTGGATCTATTGGACCCTGTCCCCACTGCCATACAATTGGCTATATCCCATCTCTCTCTACCAAAGCCGTGTAAACCACAACCTCTGCCCCCAATCAAATACCTCCTGTCTAGTCCGCCCAAAAATGGTATCACCAACTGGTACTGCCTGTGCTACCTCGAACTGCCTCAAAACCCTCTCTGGCAAATAGCGCTCTATAATATAAATCCCGCTTCCAAAAATGTATCTCACCTACCTAGCATAGACAAGCTCTGCATCCTCCTCATCCCATCGCTCACATCCTAGCCATGGCTTCCATACAAACCTATCAACCTCATCCATTCTCCTCCGCTAGTATACCACCCCTTGACGCTACTGGTATGTCAAATCTCCTCTATACATCCTCACATATGGCTCTCCCGCTGCTCTCGCCACCCATCCCTCTGGTCTAGTAACTAGAATGTGCTCATAGGTCCATACGTGCAAAACTATAACCCCTACTGACATACTAGCTTCGAACATATAAGCGTAATCATGTAGGAAATGATAAAGCTATCCTAGCACACACTCTGCCCATGCATACCTCGTACCATAAGAGAACATCCCCTCCATAACTTTCCCCCATCCTACTAGAAAGCCTCTTGCTTACCTATCTCCCACTAGCCATTTGACGATAGCCACTACAACTCACTACAGTCTATCACATAGCTCCTCCATCCTCACCATCAGAATCTCTAAGCCCTCTACTCGAATGTCAGGTGTCCCAAATAATCTCCTAAATGCAGTTGGACCCATATCAGGATCATAATCAACCCGGTCCCCATCTATAGGAATCTGCAGAATCTGAAACACATCCTCTAGTGTAATCATGGCCTCTCCTGTTGGTAACAAGAAAGAACTGTACTCACTCATCCATCGCTCCATCATCACCATCATTAGTCTCCGATGTGCTTGCACCAGCTCCAATCATGATACATGCTCCAACCTGAGGATCTCTAGCACTAGCCGCTCCTTCGCATCTAGCAATCTCACTAACCGCAAATCCCTAGGATGTGGCTCTTGTGATAACAAAGGCAATAGTATATCCTACATCATTTCATTCATCATGTCAGCCCATTCCACTACTTAACTACTATCAAATTTGACCATTTATTGCTATCCTAGCTTTCATCTACCATAAGTGGTTCATTTTACCATATGCGCCTATCTCTTGATCAATAGCGACCTCTTTTACCATATGCACTTCTATCATCTTCATATGCAACCTATTTTGCATATGCGATCGCTATTGGACTACATGTGAGCCTAACTCTACATGCGCTTATTTTTTGCTCATAAGCGCACTACATACCCTAAGCGAGCACTTATCCTTTCTAAGCGAGCTAAAACCCTATATGCACTTATTGTTTGACCATAAGCGATCCATTCCTATCTATATGTGCATTTAGCCTATCTTTTTACTAGCTGACTAAAAGTGACCAAGCCACGCCTATAAGCAATTTACACTACTACACTACCGCAAGCGACCTATTTCTCTACCTAAGCGACCTAAACTGTCTATCCTATGACCTAGTCGCTTTTGGTGAAGTGTGTGCATTTATGATGCTTCTAGCCTATCAAAATCATGCTTTTAGAAAAAATTTTGATACATACCGGTACGTCTGATCCCTCTGGTCACCCATGTCACTCGCTTGGCACGATGATCTTTGCGTGGAATAACCATCCTGATAGCTCCCCAACTCTCGTCGCACATTAACTCCAAGGAGCTCTGGATCTCTATAGTTTTCTGAGTACAAATGAGCCTATTTGCCTTTGTGGAACCTACTTATAGCCCTATCCAAGCTCTAATTCTTCTATGCCGAAGCCTATTTTTCTTCTGCATCATCCCATTTTTGTCCCACCCAACCCCCATTTTCTTCGTGTCAACCTTGTTTCTAGCCTTTTTCCTCTTATCGCGAGCCAACCCAACCCTTCCTGGTTAGCCTAGCTTACCTCTCGAGGGGGCATCACCTGCCAATTACACTAGGGCATAACCTTGTTTATCAAATGCATATTGTATCTTCTTTGACACAATGCTCTATCGAACATTGTATCAAAGAGGGGCAAAATCTAGACACCCAAAATTGACTCATTATCATTAACATTCAAATATCGCATTATCACATTATCTGCATTTGTCTAACACACTTGAGCAATATCCCTAACACATCTATTTCTTCTATTAATTAAATGAATTTATATTTATTTAATTAATTCATTAGCTATTTCCTCTAAGCTATAATTAAACAATCTTCAATTATTTAATTATCTTCATTCTATCTATTTTTAATTAAATAAATCTTATTTATTTAATTAAAGATTTCCTTTCATAAACCCACTTTCCAAATAATTAAATGAATTTTATTTATTTCATTAATTTATTTTATCATTTAGCTCATGAGCCAACATGTGTGCCTCTTTCATTTAAAAAAGATAAGTGGTACTACATCCTTTTATTTAATATCTTTTACATGTAGTACTTTCTATGTACACAAGTGCACATAAGCCCTATCTTCCCGCCACTTGTCATCTTCACATTCATCTGTGTCTACCTATGTCTATTCTTCAATCTTAGCCATTCACATAGCCTCCGAATCTCCATTGTTGATTGATTTTGGTTAAGTTCTATATAAACACCCTCTCATTCCATATTACATCTATCCAACATCTATAGCGTCTACATTATCATCCTAAGCAAATTGAGGACTTGAGCATCCATAGCATCCATTGAGCTTATCATTATCATTCATCCATCATGGCAGCTTTTATCTTCATAATTGTTCATTGTTGAAGAAGCAATCCACATCATAAACAAGGAATCATACAATCTAGGTGATATCGTGCTTGATTTGCATACTTTGATTTTCATTTGGATTAGATTCTTTGATGATGGTAGGGTTAGTTTTTCATGGCTATGCTTGATCTTATTAACCTAATTTTTTACCTATCACACCCTTCTTCATACCAGATAAGAAGAATCAAGCTATGGAGGTGATCAGGTGCCTGGAGCTACTCACACACACCTCCAGTGCTTCACGAATAAGGAGCACCTCCGGTGCTTGTACACTAGGAGGATCTCTAGCACTCCACCAATAAAGAGCTATTTAGAATCTAATTGGGAGGGGACCCACCTCTCCAGGTAATAAAGTAGAGATGTCATTTGATGAGGTCATCATGACTCATCCTTGACTTTATGACAGGAACAAAGATAAAGTCAACACACATCCTGAGAGAAATCATTACTCTCGTTTGCATAGGTACTTACAAAGGACTGCGTTGATGTCACTTGGATACATGGATTCTCAAACCACTCTATGGGAATGATTGTAGGTTGCATGACAATAAAGATGTTGACGTCATTTCATGCCACGAAGAAGTTGCTCAGGTACCACGTCGCATCAAGTCTCATCAACGCCATAGCATTTTAGCCAACTACATTGGTTCCTCATCATTACAATTGGTTTAGGTAATTCTCTCTTAATTAAACATTAATTAGCAACTATCTTGTCATTTCTATTTTTGGGTGCCATCATTATGACACGTCCTCCTGCCATTATTTTCCTTCCCAATTCATGCATGATGTTGTCTTTGCTGCACTGTCACCATGCCTATGGAGTGTCCCATCACTCTGCTTCAATTATGACCGTATAAGCCCTCTAAGAGATTTTAAGTTCTCTTTCCATAATCCAAACCACTAAATGAATTGGCATAATAATCCTCATTCAAAACTACAAAATACCCTGAAGAACAGAGTCAACTGATATAGTCCCCCGGAGCCTACGGAGTGAGGGAAATTTTAGCACAGAGGGTAGAAAGATAACTTAGAAATGGGGCATAAAAAAAATCAGAGCTAGAAAGTGTTACAAGTCTTTTGCAAGATGATACTGCAACGGACATTCTGAGGAATGTAGGATGGCTAGGGTTTTTGGAAAAGTTTGAAGGGTTTCAAGAGGATATTGTTGACGACTTCCTAAGAAACCTGAGGGACAATCAGACAGTTGTAAGGGGAGTTCAAATCAACCTCTTTGCAACCACTATCAACCATATTTCTGGATTACTTGAACAAGGTGAGAGGTTCTACTATCTAAAAACTTTATATACTAATTTGATTAGGAATTTCTCTGTTGAAGGTGAACCTGCACTACAATTGCATTTAAGCAAAAACAAGGTTAAAGGAATCCTTAGGTCCTCACTTCCAAACCCTTGGAAATCTGTAGCTACATCGTTGATGAAATATTTCACATGTGATTGTCAATTTTTCTTAGTTCTAGGACCAATAATGAAAATGTTGATTTTTCTTAGGCATGGGAATGCACACCCTAAATTCAGCATAAATATATCCAATTTCCTATACTCTTCCATTAGAGCAACTATAGAAAAGTATCAACAAAAAAAGGGTCCTATGAAACACCATGGCCTCATTTTTCTGATAGTCAAACATCACTTTCTATTCCAAGCTGATGGGGAAGAATTATGGCAGACATTTCTAGATAACCAACCCCAAGATAGAGAACTAGAGAGAGCTCAAGAAGTAGGTGAGGTTTCCTCTACCTAGAAAGAAGAGGGGACAGAGCCTTCAACTTCCTCTACAGCTGTTGAAAAAGGTAAAAAGCCCTCACTGGAGGAAACTTCATGTGCTACCCCTGTTTCTGACAAGAAAAGGAAAGGAAAAGAAATTAGAGAACCTGTTATTGAACATACACCATACATGACTCACTTAGCAAAGAAAAAATGACCTTGGCTGAGGAATCTACCCCAATAAGACCAACAAAGGAAAGCTAAGGTCAGAAAACAAAGAGAATTTCAAAGAAAATTGACTCTAACATACATTATTGGGCTAAAGAGCCATCCAATGACTCAGATGACATTCCCCTAATAAGAAAGAAGAAATAGAGAGAGGTTTCTCCTGAGCCATCTATGCATCTAAGTCCAGCTTCACAACATTGTCCTACTCCGAAGTTAGCACAAAAAGAAACTTATACTATTTCCTCTGATTCTAAGGATGATACACCTGCTTCGAAGGCACCTGCTCCTCCTATGCTATGAAGAAGCAAAAGGAAAAGGAAGCTCTCCCAAGCTAAAAAATATACTACTCTCCTAGCTAAAGTCCTTTTGGGTTTCAGAACTTTTGAGGAGAAAGCTGGGCCTTCATCAGTGCTAGTAGTTGTAGAGAAGACCCAAGAAGAAATTCAAGACAAGGAGACTGCAGGAGAAGTTAAAGCAGAGAAAATGGATGCAGCTGGCAATGAAGAGCCAATGGCTGTGGGAGCCCCTGAGGTACAGGAGATAGAAGAAGAAATAGGAGCATATTCTCACCCCTCTCACCAAGAAGATACTAAAATTTCAAAAGAACAATAAATGTCAGAGGAGATTGAAAATCTAAAAAGATTAATATGGGGGAAAAATCTGATCATCACTGACCTCAAGAAGGTCATGAAGGAGAAAGAGATGGAGCAAAAAGAGGTAATTGAGAAACTGCAAGAAGAGCTCCAGAGTAAACAACAAATAATTCGGGAGAAGGAAGCAGAATTGGAAGCCTAGGAGGTAGAGGTAGTACAGAATATTTCTGATCTTACCAAGGCTAGAGACACTGGTCTCATAATAATTGCAACATTAATTGAAAAAGTATAGAGCCAAAATAAACAATTGACTTGGGCCAACAATAAAATAGATGATCATGAGGAATATATTCATGAGTTATTTGGCCCAGGGGCAACTAGTGAATAGGAGGTACAAAAAAATTCATATGTGGGTCCAATCCCCATTGATATTCCTAAGGCCTTGTTCCACTAGGAAAGGAGATGTAGAGAATATGAGGCTTCTAAACCTTTGATGCAATTATAGAGGGCAGTTATTGCCATGACAAAAAGAGTAGAAACCATGGAGGAAAAAGTCATTTAGATGGCCTCCATTTCTTTTAAGATTCTATCTTGTAGGCCTCCAAGTGCCAGTTATGCTATGTTCTTACAGGAGAGAGTCCTGCAGAGGAAGCTATCTTTGATCCTATCTGATTTGACTGAGAACACAAAGACAACAGAGGGGTTCATGGAAGCATATACAAGGAGTTCTGATGAAGACAAAAATTTTCTGTGTAAATAATATTTGCATGGTTTCTGTGTTAATGATATGACCTTCATTATTAATTATTTTGTAGGGGAATGCTGGCTTAAAGAATTCATGTCACTGATGAGGAATCATCATATTTGGAATGAGAGAATGGAGGCTCATCTCAAGAAGGATACAAAAACAAATCTTTTCATCAGAAAGGAGTGTCAAAACCCTTATGCTTTTGAGGTCCAATTTAGAGCATATGTCTATCACCCTGAAAGTTAGACCAAAATTTTGCCATTGTATCTGAAAAATCTGCAAGAGTGTTCCATTGATTTTGGTCTTTTTATGAACAATTTAGCTAATCTAGTGCTTGCAGTAGCAAAGAAAATGTGGAACATTCTAACTTCAGAGTAGAAAATGAGAGAAGTAGTGACTCCTGGTAACTTAATATTATTTATGAGGAAGACAAGATTAATATGATGGATAAACACAAACAGGAGTGGATAGGTGGCTGTTTCAGATCCCCTCTCATCATTGAGGCATTACCTATCTAGGTTGAGCAGATGGAAGATGATAAGTTGCAGGAGTGGTTGAAACAGGTTGATTAGTATAGGGGAAATAGTAATACCAACCGCACCACTTGGACTACCTATGCACAAGACTACAACTTGATTGACATGATCTTCCACCAGAATAAATCCAGATTGTGAGAAGTAGGAGGACCTGCTAATCCTTAAGTACAGGGGGAAACAATGAGTGCTAGGTAGCACCCATGAAATATATCTTTTTACCTCTCTTTTTCTCCATTTATTCCATTGTCCTGATGACTGCACCAAAATAGGCTAACAATATTGTTCTAATGATGATTAATGAGAGATGAATTACTTAAGATCATGATTTCTGATTGAAGGACTAATGTGCATTGAATTGATGGAAATATGTAGAAATCTTCTCTTTTTGAATCAAGAGGTGCAAGTGTTCGAGTAAACAGTTTTGTGCATCTATGGAGGTAGTCCTAATGATCTCCGGAGCCGACATCAGCCTACCATGTCTGATCTCCAAGGTTTCAAATTTAATTAGAGAAGTTTTTGGGATAAGAAGGTGAAGCATCTCTAGAGCTAGATTGAAGTCTTGAGCATCTCTAGAGCTGAACAAGAAGGTCACAAACATATCTCCAAAGCTACAGACAGGAACATATCTACAAATATATCTCTGGATGCTCCTGATGTTACTAAAATCATCACTTGAGTAATTAAGGGTAGTCTATAGTTAACTACTGGAAGTTTTATCTCTTTTTGGTTTTTGCATGAGTTAATGATAAACTAATTTAATCCCTATATTTTAGGGCCTCTATGCCCATTTGTATTTAAAACTAAGACTCAGATTCACTATGGACTGTTGGGAATTAAGGTGTCTCAACCTTGGCAATTCTCTGCATTTGTAATGTTTGTATTTATTATTTAATTGCCTATGTTGTAAATATTTGGAAATTCCATATTGTCATGTTGTGGGATGTGGCACGGTGATGTGTCAATCCTACATGGAATACAACAACTTGTTATTTTGTCCTCACATGAGGAGATAGGTGTCCCACTTAGTGGTAGGAAAATTCTGCCATGTGTCAGCATCCTCTATGTTGTGTAAGGAATGTTTGACCAAAACGGTTATGACGGATTCCTATGATGAATCTATGATATGTAAGAGTCATAAATAGAAGGTTGTAAGACAGGTGATGACACGTGTCATGAAGCAACTTTGAATAAGGCATATTTGGGTGCCCCAAGGTGGAATATGACATGTTGTAAGAGAATATGCTATTTATAGCATGTGTATGATAGATTCTATGACAGTCGTAAGCGTTGTAAGAGCATCTGTCATAGCCCATTTTGAAAATAGGTGACCTCTTTGGGATGGGAGCTATGGACAAGTGTCAGACACATTCTACAATGTTGACCAAGTGTCCCTAGGCATGGGTTTTGGTCCAAGATGCCATGTTGGACACCCATTCCAAGATAGGTCCAATATTGTCTTGCATTTCCTTTATATACAAGTGCTTGGAGATGGAGTTTGTATCACAAGTTTTTAGGTACTGTAATGCTACCGGATTGACTCCAGACATGAGTGTTGAAGACCATTGAAGCTTGCATTGCAAGTGTATTGTAAACATTCTTTCAGATTTGCTAATACATTGTGCAGGTTTCCGAGTGTGGGGTTTTTCACCCGATAAGAGTTTTCCCCACTGTAAATCTTTGTCTCTCTTCTTCTGTCTACATTTTGGTTCATGTGTTTTTCTACAATATCTCATGTTAATGGTTTAACATTTTTGTAATAGTTAGGATAAATTTGAATTTGCATAGCCCTCTCCTCATTAGATTAGTGTAGGAAGCATTTTCCACACACCTAGATTCCTTTCAGTTGGTATCAAAGCTTGATCACCTTTGGTCCTAGTTGTTGGGTAGGGGTTTTTTGAGCTAATCTTAGGTTGAGTGCGAGTTTGTACAGATTATTCTGTATCTTATTGCAGTAAGGAGATGGTAGGCACATCCAGAAGATTTGAAGTAGAGAAATTCAATGGCAGTAATTTTGAGCTGTGGAAGCTCAAGATGGAAGACATGCTTGTTGACCGAGACCTTTGGGATAGTGTGAATAGAACTAAACTAGCTGCAATGGCACAAGATTACTAGGATCTCAAGGATCGGAAGGCTAAGGGTCTCATAAGACTTAGTCTTGCCGATTCTGTGTAGTTAAATGTCCATGAGGAGACTACTGAAAAACTCCTTTGGAAGAAGTTGAGGGATGTGTATCAGGCGAAATCCCTAGTCAATAAACTTTTTCTGAGAAAGAAGTTGTATTCTCTTAGAATGGAGGATGGAGGATCCATTGCTAAACATATGAATGCTTTCAATATGCTTGTTGCACAAGTGACATCTATTGGTGTAAAAATGGAGGAGGAGGATTGGTGTATGACCCTTCTTTGTTCTCTGCCAGACTCATGGGATCATCTTGTCATGGAAGTCAGAAGCACCACATCCACATTCAAAATGGAAGTAGTAGTTTCTTCATTGTTGTCTGAAGAGATGCGGAGAAAGTATTCTGAGGCAGCCGAAGAGGCCCTTGCAGTTCATGGAAGACCCAAGGAGAAAGGGAAGAAGAAGGATAAGAAAGTTGAGAAGGGTGATCCAAATCCCGTGGGAGATCCAAATCTCCTCCTGGAAAGTCCAAGGCTCTTTGTTGAAACTGTGGTAAGACTGGGCATTTCCGAAAGGAATGTAAAGAGGAGAAGAAGAAAAAGAAGAAAGCTCCTGATTCAGATTCTAACAAGTCACAGGATGATAGTGATGCTTTCATTGCAGCCTTGGTAACCCATGCATTTGATGATGTGTGGCTAATTGACTCTAGTGCATCATTCCACATGACCTCGCATCGAGACTGGTTCACTAAGTATGAGGAGTTTGATGGTGGAAAGGTGTATCTGGGTGACGACTCTCATATGAAGATCATTGGTCATGGAAGAGTCTCTATCTGATTCCTTGATGGTCGAGCGAAGTGGATCTCTAGGGTTATGCACATCCCGCGCTTAGCACAGAACTTGCTTTTTGTAAGTAGTTTGAATGATGCAGGTGTGCAGGTTGTCTTTTTGAAAGAAGGATGCAAGATGACTAGAGGATCTATGGTGCTTGCTAAGGGTACTCGGAGAGGTACTCTGTTTCAGCTGGAAGCATGCATTTCACAATGCAATAGTTCTTCTGACTCAAGGAAGAGGGCAGCAGTCACTCCATCCCCACCATCTGAATGAGCAGTGAAGAAATATGTTGTTTCTAATCTTGATGGTTGTAATCATGCATTGGAAGTTAAACTTCTTGCTGAAAAGACAATGTTATGGCATAAGAGATTTGGCCACATTGGTGAGAAGGGTCTGTGTACCCTAAAAAATAAGAACCTCATTGAGGGGTTAGATGATTGTAATCTTGAGTTTGACTTTTGCAAACATTGCATTTATGGAAAACAAAACCATGTTCAGTTTTACTCGAGTTCTCATAAGTCTTTTGGTGTGTTGGACCTTATTCATACTGATGTGTTTGGTCCTGTTATTGTTCCTTCATTATCAAAATCTATTTACTTTATATCTTTTATAGATGATTATAGTAGAAGGACATGGATTTATTTCCTCAAAAGCAAATCTGAAGTCTATAGCAAGTTTAAGGAGTTTAGAGTCTTTGCTGAAAATCAGACTGGTAAAAAGATTAAATGTTTGAGAACTAACAACAGTGGTGAGTTTTGTTCTATAGAATTCGATAAGTATTGCAAGGAACTTGGGATTGAAAGGCATAAGACAACTCAATACACCTTGCAACAAAATGGAGTTGCAGAGAGGATGAATAGGACACTGATGGAGAAGGCTAGGAGTATGCTTAGTGGAGCTAGTCTAGAACAAAAGTTTTGGGTTGATGTTGCTACCACTGCTTGCTATCTGGTAAACAGATCTCCTACATCATCTCTTGTTGGAAAGACACCCATGGAGGTGTGGTATGGTAGAAATACTTCAATAAGGCATATTTGTGTTTTTGGTTGTGAGGCATATGCACATGTGCCTAGGGAGAAGTGGTCAAAGTTTCAGAACAAAGCTGTAAAGTGTATCTTCATTGGCTATGGTGTTGGTGTGAAAGGATACAAGCTTTGGGACTGGGTGGCTGAAAAAGTGTTGTATAGAAGAAGTGTCATCTTCAGAGAGCTTACACCTTCCTCCACTATTTTGTAGCCATAAGAAAAAGAAAAGAAAGAGGATGTTGTTGAGTTTCCTCTCACCCCTGAGAAAACTGAACAGAAAGACAATGTTGGACCTGATGATGAGGAGAGATCTAGCAGCTCTGAAAGCTCAGAGGAAGAAGCTGAACCTCAACCTTAGCTCTTGAGGAGGTCTACATGGATTAGAAACCAACCTAAAAGGTTTAGTTTTACATTGCTTGATTCTAGTTGTGCTTATGCTTTAATCACTAACAGTGATGAACTTAGAACTGTATCAGAGGCTTTGGATATGAAGTATGCAGGTTCCTGGAAGGAGGCCATGGAGGAAGAAATGGCTTCTTTGGAAAAGAATCAAACTTGGGACTTCATGCCTTTGCCTCCTGGATGAAAACCCATTGGATGCAAATGGGTGTTCAAGGAGAAGATTGGTATAGATGGCAGTGTTGAGAAGTATAAGGCTAGATTGGTTGCGAAGGGGTATTCACAAGTGGAGGGTATAGATTATGGTGAGATCTTCTCTCCCATTGTAAAGCTAACATCCATTCGATTCCTGTTGTCTCTTGCAGCAGCTTACAAGTTGGAGGTAGAACAGATGGATGTGAAGACAACTTTCCTTCATGGTGACTTGGAGGAAGAAATCTACATGTCACAGCCAGAGCATTACATGGTGAAAGGTAAAGAAAATTTGGTTTGCAAACTTAAGAAGTCTTTGTATGGTTTGAAGCAATCCCCTAGGAGATGGTACTTGAAGTTTGATGCCTTTGTGTTGTCAATTGGATTTGCGAGATCAAAATCGGATCACTGTGTGTATTGTAAATTTGATGGTGATCGCATTCTCATTGTTGCACTGTATGTTGATGATATGTTGCTCATTGGGAAGGGTAAGAATATGATTTCTGATTTTAAATCTTAGTTGTCAGCACAGTTTGAAATGAAAGATTTAGGGGCATCCAGGTACATCCTAGGAATGGAAATAAGAAGAGATAGAACCAACATAAAACTTTGGTTAAGCCAAATTAAGTATGTGAAGACTGTGTTGGATAGATTCAGCATGGCAGATTGTAGACCATTGTGTGTTCCCATTTCTTTGGGGAAAAAGTTTTCTATTGAGGATTGTCCAAAATCTCCTATTGAGGTGGAGGACATGAGCAGAGTACCTTATGCTAGTGTTGTTGGCAGTTTGATGTATGCTATGGTCTGTACAAGACCAGACATTGCCCAAGTAGTGGGAGTCCTTAGTTGATTTATGGCTAATCCTGGATGGGTTCATCGGGATGTAGTTAAGAGAGTGTTCAGATATTTGTAGGGTACTTCTAAGTACTCCATTTTCTATCATGGTAATGTTTCAGGACCTCCACATTCTGTTGATATTCATGGATTTGTGGATTTAGATGGGGCGGGTGACATTGACAGCATGAGATCCACCGGTACTTATGTGTTTACGCTGTTTGATGGTGCTATTAGTTGGATGAGTAAGCGACAACCTATTGTTTCTTTGTCCATGACAGAAGCTAAGTACATGGCAGAAACTCATGCTTGTAAGGAAGCCATTTGGCTTAAGAGATTGTGTTTTGACATTGGTGTTGATGCAGGTCAGATAACAATCAGTTGTGACAGTCAGTGCAATTTGCCTTGCGAAGAATCCAAGTTTCCATGCTAGAACCAAGCACATTGATGTTCAATTTCACTTTGTGAGGGACATGGTTGAGGATGGAAAGGTAAATTTAGAGAAGATAGATACTTTGAAGAATGTTGCAGATGCATTGACGAAACCAGTGAGCACAAAGAAGTTCAGATGGTGTTCAGAGTTTATGGGCCTCTCAGCCTATAGCAGTTAAATCCTGTTTATCTATTGGCTCTTACAAGGTGTTCGACAAGTGGGAGAATGTTGGGAATTAAGGTGCCTCAACCTTGGTAATTCTCTGCATTTGTAATGTTTGTATTTATTATTTAATTGCCTATGTTGTAAATATTTGGAAATTCCATAATGTCATGTTGTGGGATGTGGCACGGTGATGTGTCAATCCTACATGGAATATGACAACTTGTTATTTTGTCCTCACATGAGGAGATAGGTGTCCCACTTAGTGGTAAGAATATTCTGCCATGTGTCAGCATCCTCTATGTTGTGTAAGGAATGATTGACCAAAATGGTTATGACGGATTCCTATTACGAATCTACGACATGTAAGAGTCAGAAATAGAAGGTTGTAAGACAAGTGATGACATGTGTCATGAAGCATCTTTGAATGAGGCATATTTGGGTGCCCCAAGGTGGAATATGACATGTTGTAAGAGAATAAGCTATTTATAGCATGTGTATGACAGATTCTCTTATAGCTGTAAGTTGTAACCGCTATGACAGATTCTATGATGATTATAAGTGTCATAAGAGCATCTGTCATAGCCCATTTTGGAAATAGGTGACCTCTTTGGGGTGGGAGCTATGGATAAGTGTCAAACACATTCTACAATATTGACCAAGTGTCCCTAGGCATGGGTTTTGGTCTAAGATGCCATGTTGGACGCCCATTCCAAGATAGGTCCAATATTGCTTTGTATTTCATTTATATACAAGTGCTTGGAGATGGAGTTTGTATCACAGGTTTATAGGTATTGATATGCTACCGGATTGACTCCAGACATGAGTGTTAAAGACTATTGAAGCTTACATTGCAAGTGTATTGTAAACATTCTTTCAGATTTGTTAATACATTGTTTAGGTTTCTGAGTGTGGGGTTTTTCACTCGATAAGGGTTTTCCCCATTGTAAATCTTTGTCTCTCTTCTTCTGTCTACATTTTGGTTCATGTGTTTTTCTGCAATATCTCATGTTAATGGTTTAACATTGCTATAATAGTTAGGATAAATTTGAATTTGCGTAGCCCTCTCCTCATTAGATTAGTGTAGGAAGCATTTTCCGCACACCTAGATTCCTTTTAGTTGGTATCAAAGCTTGATCACCTTTGGTCCTAGTTGTTGGGTAGGGGTTTTTTGAGCTAATCTTAGGTTGAGTGCGAGTTTGTACAGATTATTCTATATCTTATTGCAGCAAGGAGATGGTAGGCACATCCAGAAGATTTGAAGTAGAGAAATTCAATGGCAGTAATTTTGAGTTGTGGAAGCTCAAGATGGAAGACATGCTTGTTGACTGAGACCTTTGGGATAGTGTGAACAGAACTAAACCAGCTGTAATGTCACAAGATTACTGGGATCTCAAGGATTGGAAGGCTAAGGGTCTCATAAGACTTAGTCTTGCCGATTCTATGTTGTTAAATGTCCATGAGGAGACTACTGAAAAACTCCTTTGGAAGAAGTTGGGGGATGTGTATCAAGCCAAATCCCTAGTCAATATACTTTTTCTGAGAAAGAAGTTGTATTCTCTTCGAATGGAGGATGGAGGATCCATTGCTAAACATATGAATGCTTTCAATATGCTTGTTGCACAATTGACATCTATTGGTGTAAAGATGGAGGAGGAGGATCAATGTATGACCTTGCTTTGTTCTCTACCAGACTCATGGGATCATCTTATCATGGCAATCAGAAGCACCACATCCACATTCAAAATGGAAGTAGTGGTTTCTTCACTGTTGTCTTAAGAGATGTGGAGAAAGTCTTCTGAGGCAGCCAAAGAGGCCCTTGTAATTCGTGGAAGACCCAAGGAGAAAGGGAAGAAGAAGGATAAGAAAGCTGAGAAGGGTAGATCCAAATCCCATGGGAGATCCAAATCTCCTCCTGGAAAGTCCAAGGCTCTTTGTTGGAACTGTGGCAAGACTAGGCATTTCTAAGAGGAATGCAAAGAGGAGAAGAAGAAAAAGAAGAAAGCTCTTGATTCAGATACTGACAAGTCACAAGATGACAGTGATGCTTTCATCGCAGCATTGGCAACCCATGCATTTGATGATGTGTGGCTAATCGACTCTGGTGCATCATTCCACATGACCTTGCATCGAAATTGGTTCACTAAGTATGACGAGTTTGATGGTGGAAAGGTTCATCTAGGCGACAACTCTCATCTGAAGATCATTGGTCGTGGAAGAGTCTTTATCCGATTCCTTGACGATCAAGTGAAGGGGATCTCTAGGGTTATGCACATCCCAAGCTTAGCATGGAACCTGCTTTCTGTAAGTAGTTTGAATGATGCAGGTGTACAGGTTGTCTTTTCAAAAGAAGGATGCAAGATGACTAGAGGATCTATGGTGCTTGCTAAGAGTACTCAGAGAGGTACTTTGTTTCAGCTGGAAGCATGCATTTCACAATGCAATAGTTCTTCTGACTCAAGGAAGAGGGCAGCAGTCACTCTAGCCCCACCATCTAAACGAGCAGTGAAGAAATATGTTGTTTCTAATCTTGATGGTTGTAATCATGCATTGGAAGTTAAACTTCTTGCTGAAAAGACAATGTTATGGCATAAGAGATTTGGCCACATTGGTGAGAAGGGTCTGCGTACCCAGAAAAATAAGAACCTCATTGAGGAGTTAGAATCTTGAGTTTGACTTTTGTGAAAATTGCATTAATGGATAACAAAACCATGTTCAGTTTTACTCAAGTTCGCATAAGTCTTCTGGTGTGTTGAACCTTATTCATACTGATGTGTTTGGTCTTGTTAATGTTCCTTCATTATCAAAATCTATTTACTTTGTATCTTTTATAGATGATTATAGTAGAAGGACATGGATTTATTTCCTCATAAGCAAATCTGAAATCTATAGCAAGTTTAAGGAGTTTAGAGTCTTTACAGAAAATTAGACTAGTAAAAAGATTAAATGTTTGAGAAATGACAATGGTGGTGAGTTCTATTCTACAGAATTCAATAAGTATTGCAAGGAACTTGGGATTGAAAGGCATAAGACAACTCCATACACCTCACAGCAAAATAGAGTTGCAGAGAGGATGAACAGGACACTGATGGAGAAGGCTAGGAGTATGCTTAGTGGAGCTGGTCTAGAACAAAAGTTTTGGGCTGAAGTTGCTGCCACTGCTTGCTATCTGGGAAACAGATCTCCTACATCATTTCTTGTTGGAAAGACACCCATGGAGGTGTGATCTGGTAGAAATCCTTCAATAAGGCATCTTTGTGTTTTTGGTTGTGAGGCATATGCACATGTGCCTAGGGAGAAGCGGTCAAAGTTGGAGAACAAAGCTGTAAAGTGTATCTTCATTGGCTCTGGTGTTGGTGTGAAAGGATACAAGCTTTGGGACTGCGTGGCTGAAAAAGTGTTGTATAGAAGAAGTGTCATCTTTAGAGAGCTTACACGTACCTCCACTGTTTTGCAGCCAGAAGAAAAAGAAAAGAAAGAGGATGTTGTTCAGTTTCCTCTCACCCCTAAGAAAATTGAACAGAAAGACAATGTTGGACCTGATGATGAGGAGAGCTCTAGCAGCTCTGAAAGCTCAGAGGAAGAAGCTGAACCTTGACCTTAGCTCTTGAGGAGGTCTACATGGATTAGAAAGCAACCTGAAAGGTTTGGTTTTACATTGCTTGATTCTAGTTGTGCTTATGCTTTAATCACTAACAGTGATGAATCTAGAACTATATCAGAGGCTTTGGATATGAAGGATGCAGGTTCTTGGAAGGAGGCCATGGAGGAAGAATTGGCTTCTTTAGAAAAGAATCAAACTTGGGACTTGGTGCCTTTGCCTCCTGGATGAAAACCCATTGGATGCAAATGGGTGTTCAAGGAGAAGATTGGTACAGATGGCAGTGTTGAGAAGTATAAGGCCAGATTGGTTACGAAGGGGTATTCACAAGTGGAGGGTATATATTATGGTGAGATCTTCTCTCCCATTGCAAAGCTGACATCCATTTGATTCATGTTGTCTCTCGCAGTAGCTTACGACTTGGAGGTAGAACAGATGGATGTGAAGACAACTTTCCTTCATGGTGACTTGGAGGAAGAAATCTACATGTCACAGCCAGAGAATTACATGGTGAAAGGTAAAGAAAATTTGGTTTGCAAGCTTAAGAAGTCTTTGTATGGTTTGAAGCAATCCCCTAGGAGATGGTACTTGAAGATTGATGCCTTTGTGTTGTCAATTGGATTTGTGAGATCAAAATCAGATCACTGTGTGTATTATAAATTTGATGGTGATTGCATTCTCATTGTTGCACTGTATGTTGATGATATGTTGCTCATTGGGAAGGGTAAGAATATGATTTCTAATTTTAAATCTCAGTTGTCAGTACAGTTTGAAATGAAAGATTTAGGGGCAGCTAGGTACATTCTAGGAATAGAAATAAGAAGAGATAGAACCAATAGAAAATTTTGTTTAAGCCATAATAAGTATGTGAAGACTGTGTTGGATAGATTCAGCATGGCAGATTGTAGACCATTGTGTGTTCCCATTTCTTTGGGGACAAAGTTGTCTACTGAGGATTGCCCAAAATCTTCTAGTGAGGTGGAGGACATGAGCAGAGTACCTTATGCTAGTACTGTTGGTAGTTTGATGTATGCTATGGTCTGCACAAGACCAGACATTGCCCAAGCAGTGGGAGTCCTTAGTCAATTTATGTCTAATCTTGGATGGGTTCATCGAGATGCAGTTAAGTGAGTGTTTATATATTTGAGGGGTCAGGACCTCCACATTCTATTGATATTCATGGATTTTTGGATTCAGATTGGGCGGGTGACATTGACAGCATGAGATCCACCAGTGCTTATGTGTTTACACTGTTTGATGGTGCTATTAGTTGGATGAGTAAGTGACAACCTGTTGTTTCTTTCTCCATGACAGAAGTTGAGTACATGGCAGCAACTCATGCTTGTAAGGAAGCCATTTGGCTTAAGAGATTGTGTTCTAACATTGGTGTTGATGCAGGTCAGATCACAATCAATTGTGACAGTCAGAGTGCAATTTGCCTTGCGAAGAATCCAAGTTTCCATGCTAGAACCAAGCACATTGATGTTCAGTTTCACTTTGTGAGGGACATGGTTGAGGATGGAAAGGTAAATTTGGAGAAGGTAGATACTTTGAAGAATGTTACAGATGCATTGACGAAACCAGTGAGGACAGAGAAGTTCAGATGGTGTTTAGAGTTTATGGGCCTCTCGGCCTATAGTAGTTAAATCTTGTTTATCTATTGGCTCTTACAAGGTGTTCAACAAGTGGCAGAATGTTGGGAATTAAGGTGTCTCAACCTTGGTAATTCTCTACATTTGTAATGTTTGCATTTATTATTTAATTGCCTATGTTGTATATATTTGGAAATTCCATATTGTCATGTTGTGGGATGTGGCATGGTGATGTGTCAATCCTACATGGAATATGACAACTTGTTATTTTTCCTCACATGAGGAGATAGGTGTCCCACTTAGTGGTAGGAATATTCTACCATGTGGTGGCATCCTCTATGTTGTGTAAGGAATGTTTGACCGAAACGGTTATGACGGATTCCTATGACGAATCTATGACATGTAAGAGTCAGAAATAGAAGGTTCTAAGACAGGTGATGACATGTGTCATGAAGCATCTTTGAATGATGCATATTTGGGTGCCCCAAGGTAGAATATGACATGTTGCAAGAGAATATGCTATTTATAGCATGTGTATGACAGATTCTCTTACAGCTGTAAGTTGTAAATGCTATGACAGATTCTATGATGGTCGTAAGTGTTGTAAGAACATCTGTCATAGCCCATTTTGGAAATAGGTGACCTCTTTGGGATGGGAGCTATGGAAAAGTCTTAGAAACATTCTACAATGTTGACCAAGTGTCCCTAGGTTTGAGTTTTGGTCTAAGATGCCATGTTGGACACCCATTCCAAGATAGGTCCAATATTGCCTTGCATTTCCTTTATATATAGGTGCTTGGAGATGGAGTTTGTATCATAGGTTTACATGTACTGTTATGCTGCTAGATTGACTCTAGACATGAGTGTTTGAAGACCATTGAAGCTTGCATTGCAAGTGTATTGTAAAAATTCTTTCAGATTTGTTAATACATTGTGCAGGTTTTTGAGTGTGGGATTTTTCACCCTATAAGGGTTTTCCCCACCGTAAATCTTTGTCTCTCTTCTTCTGTCTACATTCTGGTTCATGTGTTCTACTGCAATATCTCATGTTAATCGTTTAACATTGCTGTAATAGTTAGGATAAATTTGAATTTGCATAGCCCTCTCCTTATTAGATTAGTGTAGGAAGCGTTTTCCGCACACCTAGCTTCCTTTCATGGACTTCTATTCCACTCAATCTATTTTTATTGCATGGATATTTATTCTGTAGTTAGACTGTTAGTAGAATAAAGAGATTTATGTTATCTCTCAAATGAACTAGTAGAATAGAGTGAGTGATCTTTCCTCACAGATTTAGATATAAACTTATAGAAGTAGCAGAAAAAGGACAGCGATTATTCTTCTAATTTCTATAATCTCATTTTGATATCAATATTTTCTTGAATGCAAAGATGATAGAATTGGACTGAATTGAGTTGTGATATTATTCTCTTGTGTTGACTCTTTACTTTAGTCTTTAGTCCTAAGTGTGTGGAGCAAGGGTCCACTCTCACCACCAAGACAGAAGGCTAGTACTATTGTTTTGTTGTTTCAGATTTTGCTTTAAAAGATACTTACTATTTTCATAGATAGATGGATGTTTCAATTTATAGATTTGCTTTAAGTAATTTATAGTTCAGTTCTATTTTCAATATTCTTGGAATTCATTTCATAACCAATAGATTAGTTTATTTAAATCAGTAAAGGTCGTTAGAGTTATTTAGATAAAACTAGAAACTATAGGATTCCTAATTACAGACAGCCAAGGACACAGCCTTGGATTTGACAAAAGAAATATGATTAAATGATAAGGTACAACGACCCTTGTCATGAAGTGCAGTATAGACAGAGATTTGTATGCTGAAGAATAGTCTGGTAGACTGCTCTGCATCTCTTGCTGGATGAAGTTCTTGGTTTACAAATTGGAAGTTATTTAAAGGGATGTCTGAAGATGCTAAATCCTAAGTTTGAGCCTTCAATGTGACATTGTGAGAAAGTTGTTTCACCAGAGTAAAACCTATTTTCTCTTATTATTGTCTTGTGACAGAGAGGAAGTATTTGGCTCCGCATTCCTCTGCAATAAAGTATTTTTCTCTATGGTTCTAGAGGGAAGTCTGGGATAATCATAAGTGCCTATAAATGCATTGGTTCATGTTTTGGTGGTCCACAAGCTATCTTTCTTTCATGTCAGTTGAAGACAGTGAAGTTCATGTATTTCGGTGAGAAGATTCCTATGGATAAAGTGGTTAAGATTTGTGTGGTTGCTCCTAATGATTATAACGTGCTTTTGGATGTCTCCTAATCATGTTCCTATCTTGACATTGGTCCACGTTAAGGAATTGAGATCATGTTTGAATATTGTTCCCAAATAGTGTAACGTGTAACCAGTCTTAGCCGACTTGGTTAATTCCAGTTATTGTGGAGATTCCTTGAAAATTGTGGAAGTGTGTTGTAGCATGGAAGATCATTTTTGAGTCCCAGCTAAGGCATGGCATGATCTGCATACATCTTTACTTCATTTTCTTTTGCATAATATTGTAATAGGTCAAGACCTATTTTGTGAATGTTTGTAATTCTGACCTTGGAGATTGTTCCAATGGTTGATGATTGTAATGCCAAACTTGATGATCATTCCAAGGTTGATGAAGTGTATAAATACTTGTAGTTGAGTCATGGAAAATATGTCCTTGAGTGAAAATGGAAAGATAATAAGAAAGGTCCAAAAGGTAGAACAGAGAAGAGGCAGAGCAGAGAAGAGGTAGAGTAGAGTAGAGGTAGAGCAGAGTAGAGGATTTGTTGTACTTCAATAATATACATAAAAAGGTGTTGATCATGGCAGTGAGCCTATAGTAGGGTTTAACAACCTCAGGGTTTAAAATCCCTTATTGTAATCTTGCTAGGTTTAGGGTTGAGGCAGTGAGCCTACTAGACCTAGTTATTCTTCATGGTAGTGAGCCAGTATGTTTAGGCCCGTGGAGTGACCAAGCCTAAACATCATTATTTAAAGATTGCAATTTATATTGAGAGCTAATCCTCTCTATGGTTTTTCCCCACCTTAGGGTTTTCCACGTAAAATCTGGTGTCTCTTGTGTTTGATGTTATATCTATGGTTAAGTTTCTGATTTCATGCATTCATTGTTAAATCATAATAATTTTGGATAAGTGATTGATGCTTAATTGTAGAAGTGTTTAAGGTTTTTAGACAACTAATTCACCCCCCACCTCTCAATTGTCTAGGGAATATCAACAATACAATCTCATGGACATGACCTTATAGGAGTATCACCAATTAGAACAATCCTAGTAGCATAACAACACTTGCAAATATCAAAACAACTCATCTACATACTTCATCTCCAAGCACCAATAAATAGGCAAATATCAGACCAAAAACCAAGAGTGGTTTTCCAAAACCATGGAATAAAATAATGACCCAAAATTGGTTCCATATTTGGCCCAAATTCTAATACCCAGGTTGTTCATAGTCTTCTAGGATATTTTAAAAATATGCTCTTATAATTGCCATAACCTATCATAGATTCTATCACATATAACTCTCAAATTTGGGTGTTCTATTTTGTCTTATTCAACCCATTCAAAGATGCCTCTCGACTTGTCATAATTATGGTCAAGATTCTAATGTAACCCACTTCTTACATGCTCTTATGCATCATAAGTAGCTCCTATCTTACAATGTCATAAGATGCTCTTACACATTATAATGACATTCTAAATTCTCTAACAACCTCTTACACACTTCCTAAGATGGCCAACACATGGAAAAAACATGCCACCTCAAAGTGGGATGCTCCACTCCTCATGTGGAAACAAAATAGTAAATAAATATAAATTAATATAAACAAGTAATAAATACGAACATTGGGAATGCAAGGTTGAGACACCTTTCCCCAACAACTATAATTAAAACTTTTTACACATTTAAGATGAAATTTTTTTTATTATGACTAAAAAATTGGAATAAAGGAACTTATGAGATGATAGGAAAAATATATTGAAGGTTATAAATTAAAATGACTTAAATTATTGGAATCCTACAATAGCTAAAGTTAGAAAAATGGATATCCTTAGTCCTTGGCACTTAACTTTAAAAGGTCAATGTTTCATGTATTGGAAGCCAATGGATTGTAAGACAATATCATGATGCTTGTCTTCTTGATTAAAAAATGAATTAGTAGATACTCGAACATGGTTTTTGAAATAATAAACAAAGACCAATCATAATCATTTATGTCAAAATATGAAATCCCAATTTTCAGGCCCAATTTGAGTGATAGTTCATAGGTATCTCAGTGGGGTAAGTACTATTCTTTTAAATATTTTGAAATTCATGTGTATAGGTCAGCCCTAGGCATAGTGGGGTGGATTTTCCCTCTTAAGAGGTCTATTTAAGCAAGACATATTTTCCTTCTTATTCACTCATTCATTCAAGTGAGGTTATTTGATTATAGTGTTCTTTAATGTCTTTAGACACAACCATTATCTCTATTTTTTGATCTTTAGATGGTGTTATGCTTTGTTTCTTAGAGTAGATTCTTATAGATCTAATAGAAAATGTTTGGTGATTCTAATATGGTATCAAAGCTAAGGATTTGACCCTTGATTCAAAGGCCACCACGCCTTAGTGGTAACTATTGTATATTCACAATGTGAATAGTGCATGATAAAGGATCATCCTATGATATTGAAGATGTGGTGAGGCTGAGTTGTTTTAAAAATTTTAGATCAAGGAAGAATCTGAATAAGATTAGGGCAATTTTGTCATTTGGAGTTAGGATTTCTATTGTGTGAGGAGAGGAGCTTAACAAAGCAAGTATGATCTAGACACTAAAATTTTAAGATTTGATAACTCAAAGATTTTCCTTTGAAAAAATAAGGAGGATTGGGAATTGGTTGGTTAAGTGGTGCAGGAGCACCTTAGTCAATCTTGGCAATAGGGTTGCCATAGTGAAGTACTAGGTCCTCCTAGGACAAGTTATGATGTTTTTTTCTCTATTTTACATGTAATAAGGTCAAAATGACCAATTTTCAAATGTACTGAGTCATGTCTAATCTATTGAAGTCATGTAATAAGTCCTAGAGTCATTTAAGGGGGTTAATGTGGTTAAGTCTTCATAGTATTTCTTATGTAAATTTCATGTTTTGATTAGTTTAGGTGAAAACTAACGAATCTATCACCAAGAAATTGGTTGAATTAGTTATAAACTATTTGGAATTGATTTATTAACACCCTCCATCGGTGAAGCAAGCAGAGACATGAATTTGGAAGAAGAAATATTTATAAAAATTTAGTTATTCTACTGAAACCCACATTTTTTCCTATAAAATTGTTGTTGCAGACCATACTGTACCTCTGTATAGAATTGTCATGTCCTGAAAATCATCAGAGGCATTAGATATTTGTATTACCTTTCTTTTGAGTCTAATTTGGACTCTTTTCATTGTGATTTGAGTTTGATATCACCCATTTTTTGAAAACTGCCCTATGACTGTCAAAAACAGGGTTTTGTAGGGCAAAGATGGAAAACTAGGGCATTCCACCCTTTGTGGTCACTGCATTTTGGCAGAATTATCCCATTTGTCCTTTTACATGTTCATTATGGATTCCAAGGTAGAGAGGATTGATTATAGGGTTTATAGAGTAGGGTTTTGGGAGAGTTTGAAGTGTTTTTCTATGTAGAAATAAGGAACTTTAAGGGAAAATTGTTAGAATATCAATGATAACAATTACTTGATGATTTGACAAGCATATGTAGACATATCCCAAGGTGTTTGAAGAAATGGGTAGTGATGAAAGTGTCCAGAACCATCAGATCCAATAAATCCTCATGAAAAGTGCTTGAAACCAAGGGTTTTAGAGTTGGGGTGCTTAGATACTGTACTATGGCATAAAAGTGAGAAAATTTGAAGTTTGGTAACTAGATTGAAGAATGTTTACAGTTGTTTGGGTTTGATGTCAAGTTTTGAGGGTACTTCCTTTGGAAAAGAGGGCTAATTCGCCCCTAAAAATAGGGTACAGTCATTTTTTGAGGTTGACTTTCTAAAACATAGTCAAGACATTTTTGAATATGTTCTAAAAATCCCAAATGGGTATCCAAATCACTCATTGGTTTCTAGCTATGAATATTATGAGGGAGTTATGCCTAATTTTTGTTGTTTGAAGGGCTACTAGGAGTTGGAGGCTTAATGTAGGTTTATGGTTAAGAAGGAACCAATGGGATTTGTGAGTGTTTCAATTGTGTTCAAGTGGTGGATTTAATCTTTTTAGATGCCTCTCTACACCTTTGTGAAGGTCTGAATCATCTTTTGCAAGTTGGAGCCTTAGAGGCCTAGTTCATTGAAGGGTCCTTGAGTGGGTTTGGGGAATCAATAGGAAGACAAGTTGTGAAGTTTCTATAAGTCAAGTGATTTTCCACCCTTTGCTTTGCATCATTAAGGCTGACAAATGGTAGGATCCTATTGGTGGAGGAATATTTTGAAATTCAAATATTTGAATTCTTGTCTTTTTTCCATGCAAATTTTCTAGAGGCCATAACTTGGGAAAACAAACTCAAAATTTGGAATTCTTTATATTGTTAGAAATCTTTTTTGAGATATACCACATATAGGAGAGAAAAAGTATTTGATCCTATTATAAGTTAAGAAAATTATGTGAAGAAGATGGAGAAGGGTTTTCTTGCACAATCCCTAATTGGGACCAGCTATTGAGCTTAGCCTTAAAATATGAAGTTTGTGTTGATGATAGAAGGTCTGTGGAGAGTTGTCAATGGCTTCAAAGTTGTTCCAAAATATGAAGGAAAAGATCTAGAAACATCAACTAGAAGGACACAACTACAGTAATAATTCTAAGGAATGTGATGATTAATCTTCAATTCTAAATGGTGGAGTGTCCAAAGGAAGTGTGAAGTACATTAGAGAAGATCTTAATGCACCTAATTATAGCCAACCATACAATCTTGAAAGTGAGTTAATCAAACTTGATCCTATAGAGTTTGATAAGATATAGGATTATCTATCATAGATCAAAGACATCCAATATTAGTTAGGCAAATGTGGAGCAAACTATCAAAAGAAGGATCACAAACTAAAGAAAATTGTGATAGAATGTTTCAAGTCACCTTATGAACTTTTCTCTCTCCCTTCATGTTAAATAAGGTGATGTTCAAACATTGAGTTTGTTTTGATGATCTTGGTAAAATGCTAATCATGAAGCAAGAGAAGCTCATTTGGCTTGGGTATATCATAATTACTAGGAGTAATCCACAAGGTCAATCAACAAGAAGAAAAAAGGAAGTGAAACGAAGAATACTTCTTTTGGAAGAGAAGGTAAAGAAGATAGAGAACAAAGGGAGAACACCTATGCTTAAGGGGGAGAGAGAGGATGTGGAAACTATTGGACATGCTTCTATTCTAATAAATATGGACACAAAGTCTATTATTATCATTAGAAGAAGATGGATGAAGACAAAGAAAAATATGTATAACTATAAGAGTTAAGAGAATTCAAGGCTATGCAAAGAAGAATGAAGTGAAGGAAGGGACAAACAAAGATGGAGATAATGTATTCATTTCCAACACTGCTCTTCACACTACTAGTTCTCAAAGTGAAATAATTCTTGATTTTTTGTTGTACAAATCATATATCTAATAATGCATCTCTTTTCCCACCACTTAGCTCCCTAAAAGAGAATAAAGTGTTCATTGTAGATGATTCCTCCATTTTCATTGTTAGAAATGGAGTTATAATTCTAAATAATCCTAACATTCATGATTTTTATCATGTTCTTGATTTGGAGACGAATCTTCTATCTATATATCAAATAGCACAATGAGGAAAGAAGATAGAGTTCTAGCTAGAAAAAAATATTGTGAAGGATATTAACATTAAGTTCACAAATTTTGGAGGTGATGGACCTTTTTGTTGAGTTTCAAGAGAAAGTGAAGATATTAGCATGGGAGGCATGTGCATCTCAATTTTAAGAGTATACAAATAATGTGACAACTAAAAATGATAGAAGGGCTACCATTAGTAGAGGCATGCCAAGGAGTATGTGCAAGAAAAAAACATAATTATTGTTGAACATGATAGAGAAAACACATAGAAATCGTATTACACCATTATCATTAATATTATGAACAAGATGCTACATGATATTGATTTCTTCAAGATGATTAATACAATGAATTACATTGGATTATAAAGCCATCTCCCATTAGCTACCCTACAACTACCCATGCAACTCCAATACGAGAAACTATTCTTGGACTTTATTCATTACAACCCAATACAAACTATATAATAACAAAGTTTAATTATCAACAAACATATATAGTATATTATGATGTAATATAAAGTCCTAACATTCTCCCCTTATTCCATTTATTTGAACAAAGAAAGGAACATTACGTGCTAGGTTTGAACACATTAGTTTCACATGGAAAATTTGATGAAGTGGCTCCACCAAATTTCCTGTCACCTATGACATACTAAATTGAACATATTAGTGGATGTCTTGACAATCCAAAAATACATGTGAATTGAGACATACTCAACTATTCATGAGTACACCACTGCTCTTATGAATCAAAACATACTTGTTGATGATGATTGTTACTCATAACAACATGCATAAAAGTTTACACAACAAACATTTATTATCTTGAAAAGTACGATCAATTTGGAATGAATTGACGACTCCAAGTCTCCGTTGATCAGGTCATGATCATCTGACATTTCTCAGAGGTTGATGTGATATGTTGTTTTCTATTCAAGGGGTCTTACGTTATTCTACTATCATGAATTGATGTCTACATGTTTGATGCCACACCTACTTCCTGTAAATCTCTTTACAAACAAATGATCTTTGATAAGTTTGATCAATTCTTCTGATCATCAACTGTAATTAATTATTTTCACTTTTGCACTATGAATTTGTTCAAATAATATGCCTATAAGTTTATATTTGCATCATTTTTGTTGTCATTTATATGCATTTTCATGATATTTTCAATTATGAATGCAGATTAGTTCAAATATGCTATTGATGTTTAGTTTCCAACCATGTGTTGCTAGGCCATTCCACAACTTCACATAGTTGATGCTAATCTTCTAGGGTAAAGAATGACAACAATATCCACAAATTGACATGCACTCCAAGGGACACAACACATCAGAGTGAAATATCCAGATGAAATTCACAAGATTACTAAAATTTACGATTGTATGTAATTTGATCTCTATTTCATCAGTATTCAAAAGCATGCACATTTAAAATCTATCTTGAGAAAGTATCATGACATTCAACAATCCTATCTCAATTAAGTCTCTAATAATCATACAATGTGCACTCCATCTCCTTTTATAGGATAAATAGAGGAGGTAGTTACAATTGATCCAATGATTAGGATTTGTCTATCTAAATCAACGGTTCATATCCCTTTTGACTTCATCAACATATGTCAACATGGTACAAGTTGCCAGCTGGCAACCATCTAGTAGAACTCGATCACTTCTTTTGTCCTGTTATGCATATGACCTTGCCATCGTGCATCTTTACTCACTCTTCATTTTCCTCTTCTTTACCTTCTTCATCTTCTTCTTCATTTTTATTATCATCATCATGAGGATCAGTTCCTATATGTATTCTAATTATCCCCCTGATGGGTTCATATGCTTGTACTATTCTCTCAACCTCTCCCCCATCCTGACTTCGAGCTTTTAATACAACATGTCTTTGGGAATGGAATAGTGTTTGTAGAGCAGTCCATTTGCTTTTTCTACTATTTAACATTTCATTATATGCCTCTTCTTCCTCATAGCCTTATTGATTACATCCTCTGTCAAATGATGAAGAGGGTCATCTGATGCCTTCTTGAAATTACTATGGAAAGCTTGGACTACAAAATTAGTATCTTGATTTTCTATTTTCCCTTCTATATTGTCCTCTAGAGCCTCCAAGATATTTATCTCATCTGCCATAAGGTGGTTCAATTTAGCACTAATATCCCTAAGATTGATGTTACATTTCTTCAAGATATCACTCTCAAATTTGGTATCCTCACACCATAAGCTTAGTAATTGTGTAGTATTGTTATCCGTACCTTATTATCTATGAACACCTTCATGTCTATGTGCCTCATCTCATCTAGAGCATCCAGATGCTTCTCTAATTTGAAGGATATGCGTCCAACCTCATTTTGCAATTTACCTACTTTGCCCTTTAATGTCCAAGCAAATTCCAATTTGTGAGGGAAGTTTTTATCACTTAGCTCCATAAATAAAAAGAATAAACCAATTGTCCATGATATGGGCCTTATGCTTCATGTTGTCTAACCCTGTTATCTCATCTTGAGATATGATGGTCAATGGGGTGGGTGTGTCAACTAGTATATGATTAGGGTCAATTAACCCTTTTATAAATGTATGCAATTGAGCAATGTGCTCCTTATGCACTCTATTTTTATCCTTCTCCTTTTTTACACTTTTCATCAAGGAGTCAATGATATCTTTGGCCTGTTGGCCCTCTTGCTCCTCCATAGCAAAGCCTAGATCAACATTTGTTATTCGGAATTCATCAATATTTATTTTTTCTTTTTCCTTGTTTGCTATTACCAGGGCTACCTGAGCTGTCCTCCTACCTGTAGTAGGATCTCTCTTGATTGCGGATGTAGATCTTGCCTTTCTCTTAAGCTTCATCATGTCTACTAAAAATAAAGCAGAAACATTGAATTCAAGCACTTCACTAATCTGTTGCGAGATTATTTCTTGTTACAACCAATATGGGACATCACCCTTGGGTCCTTGTTGGTTAGTTTGCTTAATGTGAGCATCCTAAGAGCCTATATTCTGCTCTAGCTTGGGTGGAGAAGTATCTTTCCTCTGCTCATTTTTTTGAATCTCCCTATGAGGGATCTCCTGTCATGTAGGAGCTTCTTGTGATGCATGTACATTTTGGTCATGTACACCTTGTTGCAATTTATCCTCATGAGGATTCTAAACATTTTGATCTTGTCTATCTTGTTGATCACCTTGATCATCCTTGTTCACATTCTCTGTTTCCCTTCGTTGATCACCACCTAGTTGAAGACTTTGTTCTTCACCTTTTGATGTGTCTATTTCTTCAAGGTCTAGAGCTTTATCCAATTCTTTTTCATTTGTTTTCTCTTTTGGTGCTAGATTATTATCCTGATTATCATTCTTAGCTGGAGCTGGTGCATTACCCTGGTCTTTATCCTTATCAGGCATCTCTTCATCAACCTCCTTTCGCATGTTGACTTCCACTTTCTCTTGTTCTAGAGGTAGTTCTTTGTCTTTGCCTTGATCCTCCTCACCTTGATATGCCAAGTCTATCATTGTAGGGCTAGTGACCTGATCAACCAAATTTGTCAATCCAATTTGTTGAGCTATCACCTCAGGGCTTTCTTCTTCAATTTCTTCCATTTCAACCTCCTCCTGATGTGTTTCCTTTTGGACTACAAGAGTGCCATGAGGAGTCATCCTTGTGTGTTCCACCAAAGTATCCATCTTTTGAGCAGAAACATCCTTAACCACATCATGATCAGACAAATCCACTATATCATTAAGTGGAAGAGGTGGCTCTTTCCTGGCCCTACTCCTTTCTTCATTTTGTTTTTCTGCCTTTTCAGTCTTGAATTGAATAATGTCAGGGATGGGAATTTCATGTTGCAAGCTCCTTAAAATACCTTGACCACCTACTCCTCTCAATAGAAGGGGTCTAATATCCATAGTCCCTCTCATTGCAGTCCTTTGTCTCTTTTGGGGTGGTGTTTGATGCACTTTCTTCCTTTTCTTCTTGATCAACAAGTCATCATCTAAAGGCTCTTCCTCTTCCTCTACAATAACAGGGGCAGGATTTGCAACAAATTTCTTTTGTTTAGCAAGGGTATGAGGTGATGCAATAGCTGATGTGGAGGCCACATCTCCCTTTGGTTGGGGTCACTGAATGATCACTACTCTAGCTGCTTGGGTTCCTTTCTTATTTTTACCATGCTACTTTTCTTCTTCATCTGGCTATCTTTCTCCATTTGACTGCCTCTTCTCTTTGAGGAAATCATCATATTCTTCCTCAGATAATTCTTGTGGTTTCTTTTTATTGTCCATAGTAAGAGCTACACCTTTCTTTTTCAGTTTTATAGCCTCAGCATCCACCCAAACTTGGGTTAGTTGAATGACCTTTAGCATTATTAGTCTAGTGAAATCACCTTTGGTTGACTCAAGTTAGGGGCTGATATGGTTTCTTTGTATACCTTCTTGTCCTCATATTCATTGGACATGATCTTACCATCATCTTCAGGCAACTGAGTAGGCACTGATATGTAGTCAAAGATGCGTATTTGGTTTAGAGTAAGCCTCTGGTAATTCCTCCTTCTTACTTCTGCTTCATCGTCACAATCAACCTAGTAATCTTCAAGGTGCTTTTGATGTATGGGCTTCCCAAGTAATGCATGCATCTTGTCATATGGGTCATAGGGCCTAGCCAATGAAATTGGTTGTAAGTGCATCAAGTTCAATCCTCTGATCACATCCTTAACACTTTCTCTATCTGGACACATATACCAGCCAATCATAACTAGAAACAATATAGGTGGAATCTTTCCTTTTTCAATATGAGCCTCTACTGAAGGCAATATCTGTCTAGTAAATTCCATCAGAATGACTTTTTCGTTTGAGTATCTAGGAAGCCTGAGAGGTTGCCCATCAAAGCCCTCTATTTCCATATATATGAAAATGTAGGGAATTGGATAAACCAAGTCCCATACTTATATATAACAGCTTGTGCTTCTACACTCAACCTCTTTGTTTTTTCTTCTTCCATGGTCCTGGCAAGATGCATGGAAAAGGAGTCATTCACTATCTTATAATTTTGGAGAGATTCCCTTCTTTTCAACTGTGGGTAATGTTCCTAGATGTTCACATCCCTAGGGTTACTTCCAACCCTACCTATTGTTTGCAATCCATTTAAGGTCCCTCTAAAATCATAGGCATATACCACATAAGAAGTCATATGGAACATATTTATCTTCCCTCCTAGCATCTTCATGCCCTCATCTAAGATATCACTTATGATTTCCACCCATAGGGGCTTGTCATCAGAATACTCTACCATCCTAATAATACCATACATCCAATTTTCAAATGCTCTAGCATTTGGTCTTCCTATCATTCTGTTGAGCATCACCATCATGTACTAGTACTAATGAGAAAAATCAAACTTGAAAAGGTACACAAGTAATTTGGTAGAGGCCTTGTATGTGCTACTCTTAGATATCCATTGATACATAGCCCTTCTAGCTTCTTTCTGGTTGCTATGATATTCCTTTTCCAATCTACCTAGGTTCAATCGAACCACATTAGGTCCCGTAGGTAAATTAAAGGTGGAGGTGATTCCTGCAATTGAAAAATTTGCATAAACTCTGCCATACTTTTCTAATTTTCTAGTCTCTGGATTGTAATTTTGTGTGCATTCTATCACTAGTTCAGTAGCCTCCATGGCATATGGAAATCCACTAGCATTCCACATCCCTGAGCTATATATGCTCATGAGTAGAGGATTTCCACTTCCTTTATCCAGTCTTGTTGTCCATGCATCAAGATTAGTATTCCCTTGATGTGTATCATTGATCAACCCATATCTGAATGCTACCCCTTTTGGCTGCATGAACATGGATTTCAAAAACTCCATGTCAAATCTATTCTTTTGAATTGCCATGGGATCCTACAATGAAACATGCATATTTTACCCTAACATGTCATGTGCAGTAGGGTTTAGTAATCACATGCATTTCATGGCAATAATTTTGTTATTCTAATTTATCTTATGCATTTATCATATTAATTAACTCTGTAAACACCATTTTTACCTCATGATTCACCATAAACAAGAAAAGGAGGGTTTCATATTAACATACCTGATAATCACTTTCCCTTTATTGTATGAATGATAAGTGTATGAGTACGATTGCATTGTATTTACTGTCCTTCATTCCATTTGAATGCGGGTCCTTTTCCATTTGTAGGTCACAGTGATGCTTTGATCCCCCTGAGCTCTGTAATTCTTGTTTAAACATATGGTAAATGTGAAATGAACCCCAAATCTTACTTTTAACTAATTAATATGGCAATTTAGGGTGCGTTGAGTGTCATTTTGTTCATGTCCCTTGATTTACACATGATGTTTGTGGATGCTGACAGGTGGTGGGTATGTATTTGAATTTTTGAAGGCTCCACCTATCACTGGGATTGCATTTAATGTAGAGTGTGATCTTCATGGAGATCAGGGATATTTCAAAATATGACCGAGATATGGCATATGATGGTGATGTCATCATGAGGGTGGTCAACTGTTGACCTATGACCAAGGTCGGGTCATATTTTCATTCGTTAACAATCATGATAATACACTGTATCAATATGATCAAGGGAGGTGCCATGTGGCATTGTTGGATTGGTCACTGATAAACTAGGCATCTCGGGTCATCAAATGTTAATATGAGAGATATTGGGAAATATTTAGGTCTTTTAACACTAGGAAATATCACCCTATTTGAGAATACGAGGATGACATTGGCATTTTATAAGCATTCAAAATTGTTCAAGAGAATGATGTCATCGTCATATTAGTTAAGATCAGGGATATTTTGAAATGTGACCCTCTTAGGTTCAGGTCATGATGACATTATCATGAGAACATGTTCTCTTTGTATTGGGTTAAGATGACATCATCGTCATATTAGGAAATATGATGGATATTTGGAAATATGACCCTGTAAGTATCAGACATACTAATGATGTCATCCACATATCGAGTTCTTTATAAATTAGAACAAGATGACATCATAGTCATATTTTGCGAAGGGTGATATTTCATAACATAATGGATATTTAGAAATGTGACCCTGTGGGAATATGCATGTGGACTTGACGGGTACACATTCTTTTGCACTTAACTTTGACTGAGGAACATGCATATATCGAGTGATCTTCATATGTCGGGGTCATTTAACGAATATGACTAATATTTAGAAATATAACCCTATGGAAATATCTAGTTTGACCGAACTTTGACTTGGCATAACCTTTTATCTTTAATGAATATCAGGGTGATCCAAAAGGCAAACTTGCTTAGAATTTTGTACTCTTTCATATTATGAGGTTTGTGATGGCAAATTATGACTTCAAAAATTGACTTTATCTTGTGAAGCACATGCATGAGTAAGGGTGATATACTTAACTGACTTTTGCCAAACCGCACAAAGCAAGAAAGCAAAGACAAGTAGAAGCAAAAATTTGGGTCCTTGTTTTGCTAAGGCAAAATGGGGCATGTTGTGTAACCACAAAACAACTTGCCACCAAAGAAATTAACCAAATTCAAATGATTCAAGTGATGAGGTCACATTAAAACATAGCATCATAACTCTCACTAGGCATAAGTATCATGACCTTTCTAAATGATATCATGTTTATAATTGTAACAATACTGATAATGTATCAAGTGTGTGCATATGATTAATAATCCTCATCTTAAAAGTAAGCTGAAAACAATAGTAAGTGGTGTTAAGCTAGATATTTTGGGTTCACCCCTCATAGCCATCTGGCATAGAGCCTTATTTCCAGTAGGCGTCTATAGCCCTGAAAAGGTTATCTTTACAATCCCCCTAAGTAGAGCCCCACTGCGAGCAGGCATCTATAGCCCCGGTAGAGTTACTTAGATGGCCTAAATTTATCCTTTTGGATTTTCAATAGTCATCTCTTTCTTCCCTTTTTTTTTATATGAATATTCTCAAGATATCATCATGTAAGCTTAGTATGCAAGGTGTGATCACTTGTTTTTTAGGTTGGGGATTGTAATGGTAGCAAGGGTGACCCTTTGGATTTTTCACTTAACACCTATACTGATGTATCCAACAAATGCAAGGCTGTTAGGTGAGTCATCGTGAAAATCTCCTTAATCAAGAAAGGCATCACTGCTAAAAAAGACATCATAGACTTGGTTAGAGATACTTCCTAGGGTGAGTCACAACATATGTAAAATTTTTCTCTCATCACTTGAATCCTAACAATTTTGTTGGTTTCCCTAGATGATAAGGTGCATCATCTTGACTAATCAAAACAAAGACTCAACAACAACAAACAAAAAAGCAAACACACAAAGTAAAACTATACAAACAACTATACAATATGTACACTATGATATAAATGACTTACATGACCCTGTTTAAGCTTGAAAGTAATGCTTCAGGAATTGTCCATTGACTGGTAATGGAATATCCTCACTGGTTAGGGTCTTAAGTCTATAGGTACTATCTATTAGAATTAGGCTAGACAACTAAGAGGGGGGCTGAATTAGTTGTCCCAAAACTTTATCATTTGCAACAATATTACTTAAAACTGATTAAAACATTTAAAGCATGAATCATCAACACATGAGCATAAACAAATAAACACACATGACAATGATTTTTAATGTGGAAACCTGGTTAAGGGAAAAACCACGGTGGCGGTTAACCCACAAAGATTATACTCTGTTAAAAGTATTATAATTGGGAATGCACATCCATTCTGGCTCACTGCCTACAGAAGGCTCATTGCCTACAAAAGGCTCACTGCCTACAAAAAGAAGATTACAATGAGTTTGAACTGGTAATTAGCATCTACCAATGCAAGGATTCAGTTTCGGTTAAACACAAAATACTAACTTGATACACTTCATCCTCACTCTGCCTTGTTTACTGCTTTGCTGTCATCTGAACCTTAGATCTCTGCCCTTTTCGCACTTATTCCATAGTCAAACCACACACACACAAAAATCACTTAAATCTATTGGCTATATATATCTGCATGATGATATTCAATCACTTTTCAGTCGGCTTCAAGAACACTTAGAACTTTGTTGAAGACTCTGCTTTGTTGGCTAAATCCATGCATAACTTGTAACATGGACCAAAAACTGCATTCACAAATCATCAATCATGTCAGCCACTATCATTGATCATCACAAATCATCCAACTAACAACTTCCATTTATCTGGAACCAAGATCAATTACAAGGTTGGCCTATTCTTCTGCTGTCTGCACTGTCAAACTGTAACCCCATACTCAGATGCAAATAAATTTTGAATCCTTCATCATCAGAGGTTAAAATTTTGGATTTAGATTGCCCTAACAATCCTTATGACTCCTTTAGATCCACAACATACTCTGATTTACCACTGGAGAGATCCAAACCAAGATACCAGACCCTGTCACATGCTTTGTCTTTGGCTACCCAGACTTAGATAAATTTTGATTCTGACTTCTGGTATGAACAAATTATGTTATGCAGATGAGTGGAATAGTCTTAGTTGCCATCAATGACAACACCTATCATGCAAAGAAGTGTCTCTTTCCCACAATCTCCCCCTTTGGCATTGATGGCAACACTTAGTGAAAGATGACTAAGTGTTACTCGCCCTTACTCTATACTCTTATGCTCTCCACTAATTCTAGGGCTCCCCCTTTGCTTGATTCCTCATTTTTCACTATTCTTCACTCCCCCTTTGACATCAATGGCAAAGGATGGGGTTCACAAGACAAAAATCTCAAAAATTTTGTATATAGTGTCGCATATGTACACCCAATCATTAAGTCATATTTACATGAACTTGAGAATATATGCAAAACTACTTTTCAATTGCTCAAGTTCAGAGACCCAACTTATTTTCATGCCATACAAAATTGAGATGTGTCCACTCAGTAGAAATACGTATGCTTCTACCTTTGTCAGATCTGAAGGATCACTTGTCTGAACTACAGTTTGAGCTTCTGATAGTGCATTAAACATTATTTATAACTTGGGGGCAATCAATCCCCGGAGCTCACACATTCTCTTCACAATATTGCCTTTTTCTTTAACAAGCTTCTTTATTTCATCAGTTAAGCTGATTACTTGACATTCTTGACTTATAGGAGAAACTGCTAGAGGATCAAAATTTTGAGATAGATTTGACAATTTTTGTTCTTGATCCTTTATCTTCTTCTCAATATCCTCACTGACTTTGGGCCAGGATAGACAAAATTTGTATATATCACCTCCATCACTTAGAGCATTTTGAATACTCTTTATACTGATACCAAGTATCATCCTATCATACCCTATTAGGCTCTTTATTTCACTAAATTTCTTATCCAAAAATTCATTTCTGACTTTAGTCTCTGTAGACTTCTCAAAAGACTCAAAATGTGTACTTACAGAACTTACAAGATTCTTCAGATTTCTAGAAGGAGAGTCTGAAGGATTCTTCTGGAAGTTGGCATTATCTTCTCCAATACTCTGGTTGCAAGGCCTAGTAGCTCACTGTCCTCAATGTGAGATCTCAACATCTTTTCTCTTGCCTTGGCTTGTGTGAAGGATGTTATCTTCATTACTTGAACTAGAGAGAGAGCATCTAGATTGATTGGTCCTTGAAATAGCTCTAGTTCATCAAACTCAAGTATTTCTTTTCTCAAGAGACTTTTTACTGCATTTGTAGTGTCTCTTGCCACTATCTTCTTTTCTCGATTGATCAGGAGGAGTTAGAGTATCTCCTACATCAATAGTTTTATCCACCATCCTTGTGTCTTCTTTATTTATTTTCTCCTCTTTTGGAATAGAGGAGTCATCAACTTTAGTTTGTTGCTCACTGATGTTTACTTTTTCAACATCCAGAATTGACAAATCAATCCCATCATCTATCTCCTCATAGGTTTGCTCTAGAGGATCTAGAGTATCATCTGTTGCAAGTATGGGCCTAACCGGTGTTGTCATTGATGTCAAAATATTCCTGTTGCATTAATGATAAGGTTTGGATGAGATGGATGCTAAGGATACTGAGAGAATTAGTCTTATTAGGAACAGAGAAGAATAGTGAAGTCAGTGAGGTAAATATCCAAGATAAGATGAAGATCAGAGGATGCGCTTCAAAGGGTTCACAGATATGTGTCTTGAGGTGATCTAGTAAAGATTTTAGAGGTCCGCATGAAGATCTGAAGAAGTTATGGCTACTTAAGTAAAACTAGTTCTGACAGGTGTTTAGAGGTGACAGAGTGATACAGATAGGTCCGGTGATATCTGGAAATGCATTATCTTGTTTTGCAAATTTGGTGGAGTGTTTAGGAAGTCCATGTGGAGTGACAACTCAATTGGATTGTGGTCTGGAGGTCCGCAAGCATCTATTCCATTATGAAAGTGATGACAGACTGTGTTCTTGAGGTTCTAGATGAAGGAGAGAATGATTCCAGTAAGTAAATGTAGTGTAGATGTTATTGGTGATTTAGGAAAGCTTGTGGGAGCCTTTGGATCATATCCATTTCATGTTGGTGATCCGCATTGAAGTTTAAGCTCGCATTTGAAGAATTACTTCCAGATGATGGTGTTCTTCATAAGTCTAGCCGACCGGATGAGTTACACCTCCTACAGATGATCTTGAGGATGTTAAGTGAGGATTGGCATGTTCCTAGTAGAAGATTGAAATCTCAGCTCTATGTGGCCGACAGTGTGTTGATCCACATGAAGTCTTTTGTAATTAGTCATGTTGCATTTGTGTATTTTCTCTGTAATGTTTGCCGACTTAGATGATCTTTCCTAAGTCGATGTCTTGTATAAATGAGGAATTGTAAAGTCATTTCAAAGTGTGTCTTGTGGAGATGAGAGTGTGGTAGTGAGGAGGAGAGCGAAAGGCAGAGTAGAAGTATTGGGCTTAAATAGAACTGACTCAAGCATGGTGAAGATGCTATTCTCTAGTTCAAGTATGTGATACTTATTATTTTGTAGACAATGTATCTCCTGTAGGCAGTGAGCCTCTTGTGAGCAGTGCGCTCAGGCGGTGAGCCCTAATTGGCATGTGGCATTTTGTTCTTTCTATTATTCTAATAGAGAATACAATCTTGGGTTAATTACCCTATGGTTTTTCCCTTAACCAGGTTTTCCACGTCAAAAATCTTGGTGTCATATGTGTGAATTTGTTTCTGCTCTTGAATTATTGTATTAAGTTTCATGATTGATTTATTATTGTAATGCTGAATTAAGAAAAGGATTTAAGTAGTTAATTGCATGAAAGTTTTGGACAACTAATTGACCTCCCCCTCTTAGTTGTCTATCCTGAATCTAACAATTGGTATCAGAGCTAAGTTCCTCTAAAAGAGCTTAACTACTTGAGGAGATCCAGGATGTCATCCTACAAGAAGGAAAGTCCAAAGTTTGATGGAACCAATTTTAATCTTTGGAAAAGTCATATGCAATGTAACTTGCAATGTATGGGAATGCAGTACTAGACCATGGCTACAATGAAGTATACTCCGCCATAGAATGGACCGAGAACCACAACTGAAATCACAGATGCTGAAAACAATCTGCAGACTAAAGAAGCTCTTCTAAGTGCCCTGTCTGATTCAGAGCTGTCAAATGTTGTTGACCTAGAAACTGCTTTTGAGATTTGGGAAAAACTGGAACTTCTCCATGAAGGAGACAAGTATGTTAAATGTGCTAGGCTACAAAGTCTAAAAGGAAAATTCAAAAATTTGAAGATGAGAGATGATGAAATATCACTACTTTTATGCCAAGAGTAAATGAGTTTGTTTGCGGCATTAGATGTGCTGGTGGAGTCTTGGATGAAGATGAGATTGTTGGCAAAGTTCTTAGATCCCTTCCTAATTCTTACAAATACAAGGTTACTGCCATTGAAGAATTCAAAGCCCATTCAGGTGTCACAAGAGATCAATTGGTTGGTAAATTAGTTGCATTTGAATTGACTAAGTTTGGAGATGCCCCCCCAAGACTGAATCTACATTCAAAGCTAGTACATCTGTAAAAGGCAAACAAATGTTTGATCTGGGTCAGAACTCTTCAAGGAAACTATCATGGTATGAAAAAGTAAGAAAAGACCTCAAAGAAGAAGAAGCTGAAACTACTCAACTTGAAGCCCTTATTGCAAAAAGACTGCATAGAGGATCCGGTAAGTACGAAGGGAAATTGCCTTTTAAATGTTTTAACTACAATAAGATTGGTCATTTTGCCTCAAGGTGCGCAAAAAGATTTTCAAGGCCAAACCCTAACAAATCAAGGATCCAAAAAAATTGCTACTATGTTCATGAAGATGATGATGATGAAGGAGTAACAAATGATGAATTAGAGATAGGAAACAAATTTAGAAGTAACTGGGTGTTTATTGCCATCAAGGAAGAAGATCCAATGCCCTCTGAATTTGTCAATCATAAAATTGTGGAAAGAGCTATGGCTGCCCAAATTGAAGAAAAGGATGACTGGGTCATTGATAGTGGATGCTCCCACCATATGACAGGTGACAAAAACAAGTTTATAGATTTGGAAAGGTAAGAAGGAGGAGTTGTAAAATTTGGTGATAATTCTGCTAGTAGAATCAGAGGTAGAGGAACTATTTCTTTTGACGGAAAGAACAAAACTGGTAATGTACTGTATGTTGAAGTGTTGGCAAGAGACACTGTGTGGATTTATGAGTGTTGTCATTAATGGCAACAAAGTCCATCCCACACATCCGTAGGACATGGTGTGTCTCTATCGGAAGTCAGATTGAAGAAGTGTTGTGGTCCGATAAGTAAGAATAGAGCATGCAACAGGGTCTGACAGTCAGGTCTGTATCTCTCAGAGGAAGTATCTTAGTAAAGTGTGGATTCAAGTAAGTCAAGAGGAGTTCCTTGACTGATAGATTCCAAGGATTGGGCCTCCGGTGAAGAAAGAGTGAAGAGATATGAGCACTTAAGCATTGAGTTCCTGTTTGGTAGAGTTGACAGAGAAAGAACTGACCGGCAGAGCATCAGACCTTAATCCGGATGAGATATTGATGGTGATCAAGCTTCCTGAGGTATCACTCAAGATTGGTCGACATGATTGATGACTTCTATAAGCATCTCCTTGATACACATCACTTGGTAAGCAAGGATTCAGCTGAAAGATCAGAGTTTAGGAAAATATTGACTATTCTGGATGCCGACTAGAAAGGTGTTGAAATCATTGGTGCGGATATATATACCAGATGGATTCAGATGTGAAGGAGTGAGTGGTATTGAGAAGTACGAAGGAAAGAAGAAGAGCAGTGTGAAGGCAGTAAGATAGGTCCGAAATGTAACAAGATAGCAACACCAAAGAAGAAGTAGAATGAAGTGTAGCAGATCAGTGTATTGAACCTAACCGGGACTGAACCTCAACATGTGTGGATGCTTCTCATCAGTTCAAGTATCTTGTCACCTTATACCTTGTAGACAGTGAGTCTTTTGTAGGCAGTGAGCCTCTTGTGAGCAGTGTGCTCAGGTAGTGAGCCCTAATTGGCAAGTGCCATTTTGTATCATCTTATTCTTTTAATAGAGAATACAATCTTGGGTTAGTCACCCCATGGTTTTTCCCTTAACAGGGTTTTCCACGTCAAAATCATTGTGTCATGTGCGATGATGTTATTTCTATTTCATGGTTGTGCTTGCTAATATGATTTGGTGTTGCATTAATTGTTAAGGAAGATTAGGAAGTAGAAATAATTAAGATAATTGATTCACCCCCCCTCTCAGTTATCAACAATTGGTATCAGAGCTAAGTTCCTCCAAACAAAGCCTAACAGCTTGAGGAAGATCTGGGAATCTCAATGGATATGTATGGTATGAGGGAACAACTATAGTCTGTCCTAGATGATCTTGAGCAATCTCATTCTGAAGTCAACAACTTGAAGGAAAGACTCAAATAGGCTGATGATTTCATAAATGAGCTAAAAGAGAAACTGAGTATCTCTATGAAAAAGAGAAAGGAACTACTTTAGCAATTGGTAAGTCAAGGTGAAGCCAATGATACAAATGAAGATCTGAAGGAGAAAACCAAGTTACGTGAAAAGTTATCAAAAGAGGTCATTATGGTAAGACATGAAATGGAATTAGGAGTTATGAAATTCACCCAAGAAATTGAAGAGAAAAGAAAAACTGAAGATGATCTAAGACAATCTCTCAAGGAGAAGTCAGAAGACTGCCACAAAATGGATAGAATAATTAGACATCTAGAATCTGATCTTGAAGAAGCTAGAGACAATGAAGAACAACTTGAGAATCAAATTGACACTCTTAAAAGGGATCTTCAAACAACAAATGAATACAAAGAGAAATTCAAGATAAGCTCTGCTCAACTTGAAGTTCTTCTTCAAAGCCAAAAGAGGGTAGATGACAAGCAAGCCTTTGGGTATGAAAAAGGTGAAAGCTTCGGATTCGGTCAGAAGAACTCCAGATCAGAAAATCTAAGAAATAGGCCTAGAAGACCTCTGGTAAGGCAACCAAATGCTCAAAGATATCCATCTTTCAATGGATACTGCCACAACTGCAATAACTTTGGTCATAAAGCAAATTAGTGCAGAAGAAGAATGAATCAGACTAATACATCCTTCTCCGGACAGTGCTTCAATTGCAAAAGGTATGGTCACAAATCCCATGAGTGTAGAAACATGCAAATGAACAATTCATTCAATGGTAGATGCTTTGCATGTAATAGAATGGGACATATGGCTAATCAATGTAGATCAAGAGGATATCAATCAAATATGCAAAGAAATGTTGTTTGCTACAATTGCAATAGATCCGGTCATATTGTCAAATTTTGTAGAAGTAAGAATCAAGACAAAAGGGGTCCGAAACAGCATAATCATAACCAAGACAAAGGAAAAGGAAAAGTGAACGCAGATGAAATTCAAAGGGAGATGAATAAGATTTGGGTGAAGAGAAGCACAGAGAATGTTGGGGATAGATCCACACCAGAATCTGGTGCTGATAATCCTTCCAAAAATTGAATAGATGAGCTCTAGCTTAGGGGGAGTCACTAAGAAAAACAAATTCCCCCACCCAGTCATTAGGTGCCTAAACTTGGCACTTGAAAGGTTGCAGATTAAAGGGTTCTCAGAAAAACATCAAAAAAAGGCTTGGTTAAGATTTGGAAGATCTGCAAGAAGATTTGAAGAGTCTAATCTACCAAGATTGATTCGGTTTAACAGTCATTCGGTAAAAATAGGATTCTCACAGTTAGATCTGGCTTGATTCAAAAATTGTGGAATCTTGATCTACGGATAGATTAAATGATTAGGGAAAGGAAGATAGATTGTCACTATTCATCGAGAATAACTCTAAGTGTATCTCAGTGATCCAGAAAAGATCTGCCTCAGAATAAGAAGAATAAGGCAACCATAATGACTTAAGTTATGCATTTATTGCAGTGTGAAATTAGGGCTTTCTCATAAATAAAAGGGTTCATTTGCTTGTCATTTGCACATTTACATTCAAGAAGAAAAGAAAAGGAGCTCTGTAATAAATTGTTTCAAATTTCTCAAAGATCAACCGTTGAAGTCGATTCATCCAACAAATTAATCTGGCTCACTCAACGAACCCTAGAAGCATAAAAGGTATTTTTTGTTGTTGAATATCTCTCTGTAAATATTTTGAAGATGGCTACTCTAAATGTTGTAAAGATTTCTGATAGGCCTCGCCCTAAATTTCAGAAACATCCCTACAAATCTTTAGAAGTGGATCCCTTAGGTGCATTTTCTAGCATTCTGCATGGGGTTTTGCATGTTGAAGATGTTAGGGCATATATTCATGTAAAAATTGAGGAATTTGAAGACTCCAAACTAATGGATATTTACCACAAGGAACTGATAGATGACTCATTTGATCTCAAACCCCAATACAAGGTCATCAGGGATAAACATTTCAGCCAGTGCATCCATTTCCCCTATTTTTCTGAAGATGAATGGGTCTAGTATGTTTTAAATAGAATGCATGACAACTTCATGTGGTTGAACATGCTGTTTAAGATCACTAAGGATGCCATTAGGGCAGTAACTGGATTACACTCAACCGGTGGATTACCTACTCTAAAATAAGTCAAAAATCAAACTGTGAGTGAGGCTATCAGATCTAAATTTGATAAAAGAGCAATGACAGTTGAGGATATCACAGATCCAGACATCAAGTTTGCCTCCATAATTATTGGCTACAAGATATATCACTCCAGTAGAGAAAATTCTATATCCGGAACAACAATCTACACTGCTTATGAAATGTTGAGAAAGAATGCAGATTATGATCTTTGTGAACTCCTTCTGAACCAACTGATGGAAAACCTACAAAAGATCAAGAAGGACAAAAAGAACTCTTTCAAGTATGGTGGGCTGATACTATGTTTGTTCTTCTACTTTATGAATGAGCTACCTGGATCCAGTGGTTGGGTATGGCAGAATGATAGACCTGTTGCAATTCAAATCAGAGATTACTTGCATGGGCTTGGTGATGCCAAGGCACAAAACATAGCACTATGGGGTTACTTCAAAAACTTCCAAAGCATAATGCATGCTAGAGAAAGAATTCCCCAATACCTAGTTGAAAAATACAAGGATACAGTGTGCTTTATGGTAGACACTGATCAATGTCTAATGGAGGTAGTAGAACCAAGAATAGTATGAATCATGCCAATGGGGTATGAAGTGGATGATAAAATTGTAGAGCTACATGTTCAACACATTCTAAGTCATCCCAAGGATCCCAAGGCAGAAAGGTTTGGAACCTTCGAAGAATTGAGTGTAAAGATTCATGTGGAGCTCAGGCAACCAGAGATGAAGAGAAAAGTAAGAAAAGAAGTAGAGAATGTTGCTAAAAGGTATGGCATCTCAAAAGAGGCACTTGATGCAAACAAAGAAAAGATGGAAAGGGTAGAAAAAGAAAAGGAAGAGGCAGAAAAAGAAAGTGACCCGGTAGAAGCCCCCTCCCAGATCAGATCCTCTAAGAGCTCTGCATCTGCCACTGCTAAGAGCTCAAAGACATCAAAACTAGAAGAAAAATCATCTGATAAAGGAGAGAAGAGAACTAAGATAAAGGCCACAAGATCTTATGTCAGTCAAAAGGATGATGAAGAGTCTGAATCTGATGAAGAGGTCAAGAAAATGAAGAAGAAGAAGAAAACATCTGGTGAACCCTCTACCGATCAAGACAAAGAAGAGAAGGTAGAGGAATTTGTTGAAAGGCCCACTCTGTCCATTAATGATGTAGTCAAATCAGTCATTGTGGATGGGAACCTAAAACTAATGACTGAATTCTATGATGATTACAATGAAGCTGACCAGAAGATCTTGCAAGAAGCCACTGTCAGGTATCTGAATGTCTACAATAAGGCCTTTATTGAAATCATATCTCTCATTCCCAAAATCCTAGAGAAGGAATTAGAAATAAGGAAAAATAATGCTAAGGCAAAGGATCTTGAGATCTAAGAACAGATAGCTATTCAACTATATCCTTCAATCACTCTGAAGCAAATGAATATGATCTTCAAAGATTGCAAGGATGAGTTCTAGAGCAAAGCTAGAATGAATCAGCTTATGCTCAGAGAAACTGACAAAGTAGCAAAAGAGACATAAGAGATCCTCCGAAATGCCTACAAAAGATTCAATATCCCTATTATAGAGGACTTAGGTGATGATGCCTAGGCCATGGATGACAAAGAAGAATCTACTGAGACTGTAGCAGAAGAGGTAAAGGAGATAGGTGAAGAGAAAGATAAGGACTTAGATTCCTCTACTCTAGAAGAGGAAGTCCATAAAGAAGCAAACATCTCTCCTCTGATTTCCCCTGCAAACTCTGGATCTAAAGAAGAAGAAAGAGTAGAAGAGAAGATCAGTCAAGTAGCAAAGGAGAAGGAAAAAGCAGATGATAGTGGTAAGGCTGTAGAAGGGGACAAAACCTTGTCATCGGCAAGAGACACAACAGAAGTAGTCGAAGAATTCTTAACCAAGGAGATGATGGAATTTGATGAACTGAAACTTCTTCAAGGACCATTCAATTTTGACTCCCTCTCCCTGATTAAAACCATGAAGCTATCATCCTTTACTTCAGCAAAGGCAAAAGAAAAACTTCTGAAATCTCACATGGAAGACTGCAAGCTCATAGAAATTGCATCTGGTGTATTGGAGATCATGCCATCTTTTATGAAGGATCCCTCAGTCTCTTCATCCGGTAATCTCAAATCTCTAGTTAATAATGTTAGCACACATTTTGACTCCTTAGAGAAGTCAGCAGAAGATAAGGTTCGGAAGGAGTTTTTGGTAAAATGATTATCAGAGGTACAAGGGCTAATAACCAATGATAGAAGAGTTATGGATATTGGAATAAAGAGCTTAGAAAATGCTCTTAAAGATGGTGGAGATATGTATAAATTTTGTCTATCCTGGCCTATAGTGACCAAAGATATTGAGAAGAAGGTAAAAGAGCAAGAGGATAAATTTCTAAGTTTGTCTCAAAGTTTTGATCCTCTCTCATAGTAAATCAAGAGTGTCAGACTATTGCAGTCACAAATACAATAAAGAAAATTGAGAAGGAAAGGAAGAACATAATAAGTTGGATGGGTGAACTTAGAGGGATCATCATCCCTAAGTTAGAGGCCATGCATGAAGCCCTAACTGATGCTCAGGCCACAGCCCAGACCAGAGATCCGACAGATCTCAAGAAGGGAGAAGATTTTGCATTCATGTTGAGTGGTCACATCTCAATTTTGGAAAGGATGAAGCAAAGTTGGGTGACTGAAATTATACAGTTGAAGAATACTTTTGTAGACATACTCAAGTATATGTAAGTACAACTTGTATATATACTTATGAGGATATGTATAGATTGTTTTTCTTAAAATTTTTGGTGTGTAGACCCTACCCTTTGTCATTGATGTCAAAGGGGGAGTGAAGAGCAGTGAAAAATGTGGCATCTAGCTAAGGGGGAGCTCCGGTAAAGTGTACATTAGAACGGAGCATCAGCCAAGGGGGAGTGTAGTATGACACTCATTTTTCATTAAGTGTTGCCATCAATGCCAAAGGGGGAGATTGAAAAACAAGAGACACTATGTGGATTCATGAGTGTTGTCATTGATGGCAACAAAGTCCATCCCACACATCCATAGGACATGGTGTGTCTCTACCGGAAGTCAGATTGAAGAAGTGTTGTGGTCCGGTAAGCAAGAATAGAGAATGCAGCAGGGTCTGACAGTCAGGTCCAGATCTCTCAGAGGAAGTGTCTCAGTAAAGTGTGGATTTGAGTAAGTCAAGAGGAGTACCTTGATTGATAGATTCTGAGGATTGAGCCTCCGGTGAAGAAAGAGTGAAGAGATATGAGCACCTAAGCATTTAGTTCCTGTTTGGCAGAGTTGATAGAGGAAGAATTGACCGGCAGAGCATCAGACCTTAATCCAGATGAGATATTGATGGTGATCAAGCTTCATGAGGTATCACTCATGATTGGAAAACATGATTTATGACTTCTATAAGCATCTCCTTGATACGCATCACTTGGTAAGCATGGATTCAGCTGACAGATCAGAGTTTAGGAAAATATTGACTATTCCAGATGTCGACTAGAAAGGTGTTGAAATCATTGGTGCGAATTTATATACCAGATGGATTCAGATGTGAAGGAGTGAGTGGTATTGAGACATGTGAAGAAAAGAAGAAGAGTAGTGTGAAGGCAGTAAGATAGGTCTGGAATGTAACAAGACAACAACACCAAAGAAGAAGTAGAATGAAGTGTAACAGATCAGTGTATTGAACCTAACCGAAACTGAACCTCAGCATGTGTGGATGCTTCTCATCAGTTCAAGTATCTTGTCACCTTATACCTTGTAGACAGTGAGTCTTTTGTAGGCAATGAGCCTCTTGTGAGTAGTGTGCTCAGGTAGTGAGCCCTAATTGGCAAGTGCCATTTTGTATCATCTTATTCTTTTAACAAAGAATACAATCTTGGGTTAGTCACCCCGTGGTTTTTCCCTTAATAGGGTTTTCCATGTCAAAATCATTGTGTCATGTGTGATGATGTTATTTCTATTTCATGGTTGTGCTTGCTAATATGATTTGATGTTGCATTAATTGTTAAGGAAGATCAGGAAGTAGAAATAATTAAGATAACTGATTCACCCCCCCTCTTAGTTATCAACATGAAGGACTAAAGCACAATCTTCGTAGTGTTGGATAGTTGGTGGATAAAGGATATGATCTTCGATTCAAGAATGGAAAATGCAAGATCTTTGAAAGCTCTGAAACAGAGATTGCATCTAGTACTCAAACTAAAGGTAATATCTTCCACTTGGTTGTTACTAGTAAAAGTTGCTTATTTGTTCAAGTAGACTAGAGTTGGTTGTGGCATAGGAGAATGTGTCATGTGAATTTTGATAATATCCTCAAGATAAGCAACACTCAAGTTGTAAGAGATCTTCCAAGACTTGTGAAACCTACAAATAGCTTGTGTAAAGAATGTCAGTTGGGTAAGCTAAGCAGAGTCTCATTAAAAAGTAAGGAACAATCTTCTACCAGATTATTAGACTTAGTTCATATTGATTTATGTGTTTTGGAAAAAATGTAAAGTGTGCAAGGTGATAGATACTTCATGCTATTGATTGATGACTACTCCTGGATGATGTGGGTAACTTTTCTGAAGGAGAAATCAGAAGCTCTTAAGAAATTCAAAATATTCAAGGCTATGGTAGAGAATGAAATTGGATTAAAATTGAAATGTTTGAGGTTTGATAGAGGTGGAGAATTTACATCTGGAGAGTTCATAGAATTTTGTGAGAAACATGGAATAAAAAGACAGTTGTCTGCTTCTAGGATTCCATTGCAGAATGGAGTAGTGGAGAGAAAGAATTGGACCATCTAGGAAGCATCTAGAACCATGATGATGGAAGCAAATGTTCCCCAAATCTATTGGAGAGAAGTTGTAAGCATTGTAGTCTATACTCTCAATCGAGTACAAATTAGAAGCAATACCGATAAGACTCCTTATGAACTTTGGTTTGGCATCACTCCCACTGTGAGGTATTTCAAAGTTTTTGGTTGCAAATGTTACATTAAAAGAGATGAAGATCTAGGCAAGTTTGATGCTAGAAGTGATGAAGGAATATTCTTGGGTTATTCTACTCAAAGCAAAGCATATTGGTGTTATAACAAGAGATTGAGAAAGATTATAGAAAGTACAAATGTGAAGGTTGATGAAGGGATTGAAAAACCTTCAAGGTTTTATGAATATGATGAAGATGATCAGAATAATGTTTCAATCCAAGGAGCCCAAGCCCCTTCTGAGATTCAAATTCAAACTAATCCAGTAAATCAGGAAGAAGAGATAAGTATGATAGAACCTGTTCAAGAATCAGAAGTGTAAGAAACTCCCAAAGTTCCTAGGTATGTAAGACTGAACAACTCTAAAGATTATATCATAGGTGATAAAAGAAAAGTTGTACAAACAAGAAGAAGGATTGCTCAAGATTCAGAAGAATATTATTTGATTTCAAAGATTGAACCTAAGACAGTAAATGAAGCTTGCAATGATGAAAACTAGACTAAAGCAATGGAGGAAGAACTGAAATAAATTGAGAAAAATCATACTTGGGATCTTGTTCCTAGGCCTAGAAACAAGAATGTGATTGGAACCAAATGGGTCTTCTGGAACAAACTGAATGAAGTTGGTGAAGTGATCAGAAATAAAGCTAGATTAGTCTGCAAGGGTTACTCTCAAATAGGAGTTGACTTTGAAGAAACTTTTGCTCTGGTGGCAAGAATTGAAGCAGTCGGGTTATTTCTTGCTTTTGCTACCTTCAAGGATTTCAAAGTATATCAGATGGATGTCAAGTCTGCCTTCTTGAATGGTGACTTGGAAGAAGTATACATTGAGAAACTGGATGGATTTCAATTGTTTGATCATGGTGATATGGTCTGCAAGTTGAAGAAAGCTTTGTATGGACTCAAGCAAGCCCCAAGAGCCTAGTATGAAAGATTGGATAAGCATCTTTTGAAGATTGGTTTCAACAAAGGTACTATTGACAGTAATTTGTATTTCAAAATTGATCATGAAAACATCTTGTTAGTTGAAGTGTTTGTTGATGATATCATTTTTGGAGGAAGAGATAGTATGTGCAAAACTATTGCAAGTCTAATAAAAAGTGAATTTGAAATGTCCATGCTTGGGGAAATGAATTTCTTCTTGGGTCTGCAAATCACTCAAACAAAGAAAGGAATCTTTATTTCTCAGACCAAATATGTGAAAGAATTGTTAAAGAAATTTGGGATGGAAAACTCAAAGCCAATGCATACTCCCATGGAAACTAGATGTAAATTAAGCAAAGATGATGACTCACCTAAGGCTGATCAGAAAAAGTATAGGTCAATTATTGGAGGACTGTTGTATCTTACTCAAACTAGACCAGACATTATGTAGGCTATTGATCTTGTTGCTAGATTCCAAGCTGATCCTAGAGAATCTCATGTCATGGCAATCAAGAGGATTTTTAGATATCTAAAAGGGACAATTGAGTATGGTCTATGGTATCCTAGAGATCATGATTTCTCTCTTCATGCATATACAGATGCAGATTGGGCAGGAGATGTCGATGACTGAAAGAGTACCAGTGGTGGAGCATTATTTTTAGGGAAGAGATTAGTTTATTGGCTAAGCAAGAAACAAGAGGCAATATCTCTATCCATAGCTGAAGCATAATATATTGTAGTAGCAGGTAGTTGCACTCAAGTTTTGTGGATCAAGTAGATGCTAAGAGACATCAGAGTGGAGTATGAGGAACCTATCACAATCTTCTGTGATAACTCAAGTGTAATTAACATCTCAAAGAATTTGGTGTTTCATTCAAAGACTAAACATATATCAATCAAGTTTCACTTTTTGAGAGAGCAAGTGAACAAGAATGAAGTCAGATCGCAGTTTGTGCCCTCCAAGGATCAGATTGTAGATATCTTTACAAAACCTCTACCTAAGGACTCTTTTGAGTATCTCAGGGAGAAGTTAGGGGTTATTACCCCTCCAGTGGTGAACTTAGGTGCACTAATGTACATAGTCTGGTGGATATCAAATTCATATCTTATGGTCTGAATTGATGTTGGGGAGCTGCTACTCAGGAAGAGTAGTTGGTATGATTTTGAAGTGGTGGAGTTGCAAGTATGTGCCCTTTGCCATTGATGTCAAAGGGGGAGAGAAGACATGTGAAAAATAAGTGGTTGCTAATCAAAGGGGGAGCAGTAAAAGAAGAGAAGACATGTGAATGGTTGTTGTTGATAGGGGGAGTTGTGTCTTCAAGAAAAAGTTCTTGTCTTGATGGTCAAAATAGTTTTTCACATCATATGTTGCCATCAATGACAAAGGGGGAGATTATTGCAAGTATGGACCTAACCGGTGTTGTCATTGATGTCAACATATTCCTGTTGCATTAATGATAAGGTTTGGATGAGCTTGGATGCTGAGGATACTGAGAAAATTAGTCTTATCAGGAACATAGAAGAATAGTGAAGTCAGTGAGGTAAAGATCCAAGATAAGATGAAGATTAGAGGATGTGCTTCAAAGGGTTTGTAGATATGTGTCTTGAGGTGATCCAGTAAATATTTCAGAGGTCCGCATGAAGATCTGAAGAAGTTATGGCTACTTAAGTAAAACTAGTTCTGACAGGTGTTCAATGGTGACAGAGTGATACAGATAGGTCCGGTGAGATCTGAAAATGCATTATCTTATTTTGCAGATTTGGTGGAGTGTTTAGGAAGTCCATGTGGAGTGACAACTCAATTGGATTATGGTCTAGAGGTCCACAAGAATCTATTCCAATTCATGTTGGTGATCTGTATTGAAGTTTAAGCTCGCATTTGAAGAATTACTTCTGGATGATGGTGTTCTTCATAAGTCTGGCCGATCGGATGAGTTACACCTCTTGCGGATGATCTTGAAGATGTTACATGAGGATATGTTTCTCGAAGAATATTGAAGTCTCAGCTCTGTGTGGCCGATAGTGTGTTGATCCATGTGAAGTCTTTTGTAATTAGTCATGTTGCATTTGTGTGTTTGCTCTATAATGTTTACCGACTTAGATGATCTTTCCTAAGTCGATGTCTTGTATAAATGAGGAATTGTAAAGTCATTTCAAAGTGTGTCTTGTGGAGATGAGAGTGTGGTAGCGAGGAGGAGTGAAAGGCAGAGCAGAAGTATTGGGCTTAAATGGAACTGACTTAAGCATGGTGAAGATGCTATTCTCTAGTTCAAGTATGTGATACTTGTTGTTTGGTAGACAGTGTGTCTCCTATAGGCAGTGAGCCTCTTGTGAGCAGTGTGCTGGGGTAGTGAGCCCTAATTGACATGTGCCATTTTGTTCTTTCTATTCTTCTAATAGAGAATACAATCTTGGGTTAATCGCCCCGTGGTTTTTCCCTTAACCAGGTTTTCCACGTCAAAAATCTTGGTGTCATATGTGTGAATTTATTTTTGCTCTTGAATTATTGTATTAAGCTTCATGATTGATTTATTATTGTAATGCTAAATTAAGAAAAGGATTTAAGTGGTTAATTGGATGAAAGTTTTAGACAACTGATTCATCCCCCCTCTCAGTTGTCTATCCTGAATCTAACATCATCTTGGTAATCATTTCCTTTTCTAGTTTCTTCTTTTGAGGTTTCTAGTTCTGGAACTGTAGGATTACCTTCCTCAACTTGTTCTTTTGAAACAATATAATATTTATTTTTATCTAGTGCCTTTAGAATTTCCTATGTTTCCTTTACAACTTCCTCAGTTTTACCAAGCATTAACTTGTTCATCTGGGTCTTGCTTCTGAATTTCTCCGTAACTTTCTTGAGGATTTTATTTGCTTCCCTTTTGGTCATTACTAGACATTGGGTGGAGAGAACATATTCTCTAAGCTCTATGTCTTTATCCTTGGTAGCTTCCTTCCTCATTTCTACTATTTTCCTTAAAATTTTAGGAATTTCTTGCAAAATTTCCAGTAGAGTTCTATTGAATTTCTTCAAGTATAGGATGGTGACATCCTCCAAGATTTTCTTATTTGCTTCATCAAAACTATCATAATATTTTATGATAGGCCTTAGATTACCATGAACAGTAATTATTTTCATTAGTTTTCCACAGTCCATAGTGTTGTGAAATGAATGCTTCTGGATTTGACTGTGATCAATTATTTCCCTCAACGTTTTGGATCACACTCTGTGATCCATCATCAAGAGAATAAGAGCAAGAGAAGAGAAATAAAATGATGAAATTGTAGACCCAAATGGACTAAAAAGGAGGGAGTGTGTGGGATCCAAGAACTCTCTAGGGAGAAGGGACAGAGGGAACAAAGCTGGAGGGCTCAAAGCCACCAAAGGAAAAAATGATAAAAATAAAAAATAATTACAATCACAAGAAGAAAAAAAGGCTCAAAATAGAATTAGATTCAAAATATAAATAAAAGAAAATCAACTAATATGTATATAGTATAATAAAAAATGTAAAGAAATAAAATAATACAATAAAAACTATGACATTATGTAAAAGAAATAATATAAGATAGATATAGGTATGAAAAGAGAGATGTGAAAAAAAGTGATAAAATGATACAGAGACATAGACAAAAAGAGATGAGGGAAGAAACAGTAAAAGAAAAATAGACAAATAAGTGTGTAAGAATAAGAGAAAGCCTACACAAACCTGACAAGAGAGAAAGAGTGAATGAAAGAGAGGTTCATATATATATATATATGATAGTAAAAATAAAAGGAAATAAAAAAGTAAGAAAGACAAAAACAACACGGTAAAAATGGTACAAACACCAAAATGTTAAAAAATGAGAAAAAATAAAGAGAATCACGAGATTGAGAAAAAATAAAAAAGCAAACGACCCAAATGCTTAGAATCATAAAAATAAAAAACACAGGAAACATCAATAATTAAACCTAGAAAAGAAAATAAATAAGGACAAAAAGAAATTAACAAAGACCCAAAAAAAGGAAAACAAAGGGAAAATAAATTGATGTATAGCTAATTATATAAAATCTAATCTTAATAATTTTTACAATTTCATCAACAGTCATAGCAACCTTACCAATCTCTTTCTTTTTTCTTGCCTTTTTGCTTTCAGAAGGTTTGTCCTCAGGAGCCCTTAAAGTCTTGGTTATCTTAGATTTTATCTCTTTAACTTCTTCATCTATCTCTGTCTCCTCATCATCTTTTGTGCTCACATATGTTCTTGTGGCCTTTGTTTTCTTTCTCTTACTTCCTTCACCAGATGGTCTATCTTCTGGTTTTGTAGGTTTAAGGGGAACAAAAGTAGCAGCAAAGCTCCTAGTAGTCCTTGAAGTGGAGGATGGTTCCACTGGAGTATCTTCTTGTTTCTTGTCTTGCCTTTCCTTTTCATCCTTTTCAATTCTTTCTTCGTTTTGCTTCACTACTTTCTTGGTTAGTCCAATGCTCTCAGCATACTTTTCAACTTGCTCCTGCACTTTCCTTTTGGTCTCTGGCTGTCTGAGCTCCACACGCAATTTTAGACTTAGTTCATTATATGTTCCAAACCTTTCCATAGATGTGTCTTTTGATTTGCTCAGGAGATGTTGAGCATACATTTCCAAAACTTTCTCATAAACCTCATAGCCCATTGGCATAATCCATATGGTTCTAGGTTCCACAGCCTCCATTAGGCACTGATCAGTGTCAACCATAAAACATATTTCATTCTCATATTTCTCCACAACTGACTTAGGGATTTTCTCTCTTGCATGCATCATACTTTGAAAGTTTTTGAAGTAACCCCAAATGGCTTTCTTCTGAGCTTGGGAATCACCAAGGCTGAGTAGATGATCTCTTATTTGCCATGCAACTGGCCTATCATTTGTCTAGTGCACACCTTGAACTCTAGGCACTTCATTCATAAAATAGAAGAACATACATATAATCAAGGAACCATACTTGAAGGTATTTTTCTTATCTTTCTTTATTTTGCTCAGATTCTCAATCAACTAATTTTGTAGCAGCTCACATAGGTCATAATCAGCATTCTCCTTCAACATTTGATAGGCTGCATATATTGCAGTTCTGGAGACAGAATTTTCCTTACTGGAGTGGTAGACCTTGTAGCCAATTACCATGGATGCAAACTTGACATCTAGTTCTATAATCTCATTAATGGTCATTGCTCTCTTGTCAAACTTTGCACCAATTGCATTGGTAACAGTTTGGTTTTTCATGGCTTTCAGCATGGGTACTCCACTAGTTGAATTTAACCTAGTTACAATCTTGATAACATCATTTGTAATAATATCCCTGCTATCTAATAATAAAAAATGGTGAGCGAAGGGCAGAGGAGCAAAAAGTAGAGAAGTGAGGAGCAAGAAGATGGGAGACCACGAAATGAAGGTTGGAAAACAAGAGGTGACTATGGGAGCAAAAGACAGAATAAGCAAGGGAGTAGAGATCAAAGTAGTTGGGGAGAGGAAGTGGATCAAACAGTACCAATTGAAGAGTTCAGAGCAAAGGTCAAGAATGGATGGAGAGTGTATGGTGGATTAGGGTTGAAATATAGGAACAAATTCTACAGGCCTCAATGGGTATGGGAAAATGGAAGGTGGGTAGACAAGTGTCATCCACTTTATGCAAGGAGAAGGATGGAGGAAAACTAGAGACAGATCTTCTAGGGATGGGGGAGAATTGGGGAAGAGCACAGACTATTTCAAGCAAGAAGAATCAGGTGGGAACCCCCCTGGATTAGGGTAAATCAAGGTAAAAAGAGGGGAGGAAGCCAAGGGTAGTAAATAAATAGTGGCATAAGAATGAATTGGTAGTTTGGGAAAAAGAAAAATATCGATGAAATCTAATACTGGTGAGAAGTAGGCCCAAAGGAGGATGAACACAAAAGGGAAGCAAAGGATGAGGCATGCAAAGGAGAAGAGGTGGAGGTAGGAATGGTAGAAAACGATATATCCCTAGAACATAAACCCATTTCTGTAAAGCTAGAGATAAATAATCGAACTAGGGTTATGCTTCAGGATAGAGGGATGCTTATAAAATGGGGAGGGGGGTAAAATCTGGGTCAGGATGAAATTTTAGATTGGTGTTGGGATCAATGGGGGAATCAGGTTGTGATTAGGGCATTGCAAAATGGGTACAACCTGGTAATTTTCCCTTCCGAAGAAGAAAGAAATAATGCACTAAGGATGGGGCCACATTTTTTGGAGGGTGCACAAATGCACACAGTGGAATGGAAACCCAACTTCAATCCAAGGAAACAAATGATAGGAGAAAGCTCTATCTGGGTGTGTCTGTACAATTTCCCATCAGAATATTGGGATGAAGAGGTCTTCAGAATGATAGGAAGACAACTGGGGAAATATAAATTTGCAAACAAAATACAGGAAGATCGGGTAAGGGGTACATACTTTAGACTATGTGTTGTAGTAGAACATGGGGTGGAGATCCTGGAGGAAATAATCTTGGAATCAGGAGAAAGAGCATGGAAACAACAAGTGATAAGGGAAGACGAGTTGAATTTGTGCCTTAACTGTAAATTGATGGAGCATGGGCAAGAGAGATGCATAATCTAAATTAAAGTAAGGGGACTTAATTTGTATGAAGAGGTTAATAAGGATATACAAAAATATGAAAAAGAAAAAAGGGAGGAGCCGACTTGTGTAGACATGGAAAAGGAGTTGGTGGATTTGATTTGGAGCCAAGGTTTGGGCAGTGGGTTGGAAGAGAGGGTAGGAGGAAAGGAGGTCAATCTATATAAGATAGAGGAAAGGCAGCAGAAGGAGAGAAGCTCATCGATAGGGGAGGAGTAGATAGAAGAAGAATACCCTCAGTTAGAGGAAATTTAGGAAGGAAGGATGGAGGAAAGGGGAGGAGTTGGAATTGGGGTGTTGGGGGAAGAAAAGGGAGAGGATCTAGAGGAAGAAGTGAAGGAGATCTACGATGAGAAGGAAAGTGATGAAATGGACTCAGAAGAGGAAGATAGTTATGAGGAATATCAAGTGGGTTCACTGGAGGAGAAAGGGCTAGAGCAAACTTAGTCAAGTAGGAAAACCCCAAGGGTCAAGACAAGCAGTCAGAGAGGAAGGAAATTAATAAAGAATTGTTAGTACCGGTAGGGGTTGCTATGGGACAGAAAAAGATAAGCCAAAAAACTCTGAGAAATGGGAAGGAATTACCCCTTCTTGGGGGATCATGAAGATAATAAGCTGGAATGCTAGGGGCTTAAATGCCCCTAGCAAGTGGTGCCTATTCAGGCACTTAACTGAATCAAGCAAACCAGTCATAATTATGATACAAGAAACAAAATGGAGAAGAGAGGAATAGGTGAATAAAATGAGATCTTGGAAAGGGTGGGAAGGGGTGGTGCAGGAGCACCTGAGGTGTCATCAAACCCCCATAAGGCACATTTTGAAGTTTTTGTGTTCTAAGAGACCATGGTTGTTAATAAGGTCTTGAAAGACCATTTCTCATATTTTTTTAATAAGGTCCAAGTGACCACTCTCATATGTAATGAAGTCATGTTAAGGTCCTTGAAGTATGTCTAGTCAAAGGAAGTCATGCAATGTAAGGTTTTCTAAGAGTTATTTTGTAAAACCAATGTAAACATGTGTTGTAAAGAGGGGAAAACGACCCCACAGTTGAAAAATAGTTGTGGACAGTTGAAAACCACCTTGCATATGTACAAATACCCTCACATACCCCGAGGAGAAAGGTTGGATGAATAAAAATCACGTTTTTGCCTTTTTTTCGTTGTTTTTCTGTACTTTTGACTGCAAATTTGCTGTTTCCAGCGTTGGTACGGTTCTGTACGGACAGATACAGAGGCAAGCCATATATGGTTGGAAAGAGGATTGAATAACCTTTCCAATGCATCTGGTTTGAGGTCCTAACTCCATTCTTAGAGGAAATTATCGCTGTTTTTCTGGAACTGCCTGTTTGACTGTGAAAACAGGGATTTTGAGGGTTTACAATGCATTTTTGGACCTTTCCATGAATGTAGGATTCTGATTCTCATGGAGTAGGTCCTTATTAACATGTACCATATGTTTCTAACCATGAAAAAGCAGGAGGAGTGTAAATGGGAGAGGTGATCACCGTTTGGAGTCAAGTTTGCATGTGAAAAGAGCATTGAGAATGGTGGCATGGTTATAGCAGCCGGAGATCCGTCTTAACAAGGTGATATTTTTATGATTGCTGTTGTTTAATATGGTCAATAATATGGTGTTGGACCTTTGAATGAGGTCTGGAAGTGATTGGAAGTGGGAGATCTAGGAAGCCCTAGGTTTTGAGGCCTAGAAATGAGATTTTTGTATTGCAAACCTTAAATGTGCAAACCTCCTGATAAGACCTAGAAAATCCCTAGTTTTGAACCCTTTCCTAAGACTGTTTTTAGGTTTGAAGTGTGTGGGACAAGTTTGTCATAGGGTTCCTTTGTAAAATGGTCAATTTAGGCCTTGTAGGAAGGCAGCAGGGTGTTAGGACAGTCACATTTCGTCCAAAACAACAGTAGGTGAGTTTGAGATATGTTTTAGAACTCAATAGAGGGTATCCAAATCAGTCATTTGTTTCAAAAGTGTTTTGGGAAAGTTTGGAGAAAAGTACAGTTTAGTCGCTGAACAAGACTACAAGGATTAGGCCTGTTTAAGGGGAATTGTCAAGAATCTATCCAATTGGTTTGTGAAACCTTTGGAACCTTGTTGGTTGGGGTAGGTTGAGACCCTAGAAGATGCTAGAGTTCATCTAAGAAGTTGGAATCCAAACTTGAGCCCTTTGGTGGAGTTTAGGACAAGAGGAAGGCTAGAGAAGTCTTATTGGTTGAAGCCCGCAAACTATTGAAACCCTTTGATCTTGTTAGATTATCTTTGGAGACCTAACACCTCTGCATCATAGTGGTATCAGAGCAAGGGAGTAGATTCTTGAAGGTTGAGAGAAGAAAGTTTGGATAGTTGAAGGCAAGATGCCTCCAAAAGGTGGATCAGCAATTGCTAGGGAGTTCAAGGCCCTTAAAGAGCAAGTTGCAGCATTGGAAGCCAGAGATAGGAGGAGGAGAGTTGATGAAGGTGAGAGTGAGTCAGAGGAAGATGGTGGAGAAGAAGTTCCACAAGAGGAAGAATTGGATCCAGAAGATGCAAGGATGGCAAAACTTCTTAAGGCAGTTAGAGTGAGTGACCACAAAGCCAAGGCAGATTTACCAATGTATGGAGGGAAATTAGATGGTGAAGAACTTATAGATTGGATTGGGGCTTTGGAAAACTACTTTGAGTGTGAAGAAGTGGAAGAAAATCAGAAGGTTAAGGTGGCCAAATCAAGATTGAAAGGTCATGCTTTGTTATGGTGGGATTGTGTGCAGGCTGATAGGTGGAAGAAAGACAAGCCAAAGATCACTTCTTGGAGCAAGATGGTGGAGAGGTTGAAGGCAAAGTTTCTGCCCAATGACTACTATGTTCAGTTGTACAAAAGGCTGCAAAATCTGAGACAAAAGGAGAAGGATGTGCAAGCATATACAGAAGAGTTTCATAAGTTGGATATCAGGACAGCACATGAGGAAGATGATGAAGAGAAGGTAGCACGGTATCTCAATGGTTTGAGGTACAATATCCAAGATGAACTCAGTCTTACAACACCAAGGACAGTTGAAGAATGCTACAAGCTAGCTATGAAGGCTGAAGAAAAGTTGCAAAGAAGGCAAGAGAGACAAGGAAGAGGTAGAGGAAATACCAATAGAGGAAGAGGAACAAGATCAATCCAAGAAGACCAAGGAGACACAAGCAAAGGTAAGGACCAAGTTTCTGATTTTAGAGGGGGATTTAGAGGCACAAGAGGTGGAGGTAGAGGTTCTAATGTTTTCACTGGGAGATGTTATCATTGTAATGAGATTGGTCATACAGCATACAAGTGTCCAATGAAACAAAGTTCTACATCTAGTGGTAGTGAAAGGAGGAATGAAAAGAGGATTCAATATGTGCAAGAAGAGGAGGTAGATGCAAGTGTTAACTCTCCAATTGGGAGTGCAGCCCCGGTTCAAGATGGAGAGACATTGATGATGAGAAGAACACCATTGCAAGCATCCAAAAATTCATTGAATAGGAGAGCTCTTTTCAAAACCACATGTAAGTGCAAGGATAAGGTATGTAAGGTTATAGTTGATTCAGGATCTACTACAAATATGGTTTCAAATGAAATGGTTAATAAGCTGAATTTACAAAGGATTCCTCATGAGTTGCCATATAGGGTGTCATGGTTGAGTGATGATCAAACTCTCTTGGTTAATGAACAAGCTATTGTTGAGTTTTCTATTGGAGGATATAGGGATAAGGTACTTTGTGATGTAGTACCCATGAATTGTTGTCATTTACTTCTTGGTAGACCCTGGCAATATGATAGGGATGTGTGGTATAGTGGCAAGAATAATACATATACCATACATAGTCAAGGCAAGACATTTACTTTGTTTCCACTCCTTGAGGATGATGAGGATGCAGGTCTAATGAATACGGTGATCATGTGTGGGAAGAAAGAACCCATACTAGTTGATAGAAAGGTTCAAGGTGCTGTCATAAACAAGTTCAAACCAAAGTCTGATGTAAAAGATGAATTAGTAATTGATTGGAAGGCTAACATTTTGATTGGAATGGTAGTGTGTCCTTTGGTGCAGGATAAGGTTGTTGTACAAGTTAAAAGTACAGGCACAATGGTGCAAGGTGCTGATACAACAGTGGATGTAGTGGTCAATTTGCAAGAGCAGGATATGCCACACAAGGAAGAACCCAAAGAGTCTGCAGTCGCAGCAGAGAGAGAGGCAAGTATGTGGGCTTCTCATCATGGTGAAAATATTTGTAAGTGCAGGAAGGCAGGATGGATGCCATTTCCAAGTCCAAGGACAGCAAACAAGTCCTATTCAGATGTGATCCCCAAAGTACAGACCAACTTGCAAGATGACAATGTCATGATTCCAATTTGGCAGCCCATGTTGCAGTATTTGAGTCCATGGAGTAGACCTAAGGGTGATCATGAGTTTGTCCAATGTTGTGGAGTTGATTTCAGTCCTTCCTCATGGGACATGAGTTCTTTTGTAGAGGGGGAGTATGGTGCAGGAGCACCTGAGGTGTCATCAAACCCCCATAAGGCACATTTTGAAGTTTTTGTGTTCTAAGAGACCATGGTTGTTAATAAGGTCTTGAAAGACCATTTCTCATGTTTTTTTAATAAGGTCCAAGTGACCACTCTCATATGTAATGAAGTCATGTTAAGGTCCTTGAAGTATGTCTAGTCAAAGGAAGTCATGCAATGTAAGGTTTTCTAAGAGTTATTTTGTAAAACCAATGTAAACATGTGTTGTAAAGAGGGGAAAACGACCCCACAGTTGAAAAACAGTTGTGGACAGTTGAAAACCACCTTGCATATGTACAAATACCCTCACATACCCCGAGGAGAAAGGTTGGATGAATAAAAATCACGTTTTTGCCTTTTTTTCGTTGTTTTTCTGTACTTTTGACTGCAAATTTGCTGTTTCCAGCGTTGGTATGGTTCTGTACGGACAGATACAGAGGCAAGCCATATATGGTTGGAAAGAAGATTGAATAACCTTTCCAATGCATCTGGTTTGAGGTCCTAACTCCATTCTTAGAGGAAATTATCGCTGTTTTTCTGGAACTGCCTGTTTGACTGTGAAAACAGGGATTTTGAGGGTTTGCAATGCATTTTTGGACCTTTCCATGAATGTAGGATTCTGATTCTCATGGAGTAGGTCCTTATTAACATGTACCATATGTTTCTAACCATGAAAAAGCAGGAGGAGTGTAAATGGGAGAGGTGATCACCGTTTGGAGTCAAGTTTGCATGTGAAAAGAGCATTGAGAATGGTGGCATGGTTATAGCAGCCGGAGATCCGTCTTAACAAGGTGATATTTTTATGATTTCTGTTGTTTAATATGGTCAATAATATGGTGTTGGACCTTTGAATGAGGTCTGGAAGTGATTGGAAGTGGGAGATCTAGGAAGCCCTAGGTTTTGAGGCCTAGAAATGAGATTTTTGTATTGCAAACCTTCAATGTGCAAACCTCCTGATAAGACCTAGAAAATCCCTGGTTTTGAACCCTTTCCTAAGACTGTTTTTAGGTTTGAAGTGTGTGGGACAAGTTTGTCATAGGGTTCCTTTGTAAAATGGTCAATTTAGGCCTTGTAGGAAGGCAGCAGGGTGTTAGGACAGTCACATTTCGTCCAAAACAACAGTAGGTGAGTTTGAGATATGTTTTAGAACTCAATAGAGGGTATCCAAATCAGTCATTTGTTTCAAAAGTGTTTTGGGAAAGTTTGGAGAAAAGTACAGTTTAGTCGCTGAACAAGACTACAAGGATTAGGCCTGTTTAAGGGGAATTGTCAAGAATCTATCCAATTGGTTTGTGAAACCTTTGGAACCTTGTTGGTTGGGGTAGGTTGAGACCCTAGAAGATGCTAGAGTTCATCTAAGAAGTTGGAATCCAAACTTGAGCCCTTTGGTGGAGTTTAGGACAAGAGGAAGGCTAGAGAAGTCTTATTGGTTGAAGCCCGCAAACTATTGAAACCCTTTGATCTTGTTAGATTATCTTTGGAGACCTAACACCTCTGCATCAAGGGGAATTTAAGGAATCCAAAGGAGCCTTAGGAGGGTTAGGAATAATTTGGGACTCAAGTAAAGTAAGATGCTCACTAATAGAGGTGAATCAGAATTGGCTAGCAGTAGGGGTGAGGATTTATTAGAACAATAAGGAGTTCAAGATTGTTAATGTCTATGGGCCAATAAACACAATATCAAAGAGGAATGTATGGGGTATGATTATAGTTTTTGTGGATTAGCATAAGGAGGACTACATTTTGATTAGGGGAGACTTTAATGCCACATTAAATAACTCTGAGAAGAAAGGAGGGATGAGAATAATGACCAAGCTACAGATGGATTTCCAGGAGTTTATGGACAAGAATGAGCTAAAAGAACTCCAGACCAATAATGGGGTTTATACATGGACAAATAGAACATTGGGACACACAAATATCACAGAGAAATTGGACAGATTTATGATTGCTAGAAACTAATCTCAAGTAGCCAGCCTAATGGAGGCAACGATCCTACCCCAAAGTGGCTATAACCATTTTCCCATACAGTTAATGATAGGAGATGATGGGTATAAAGGGGGATCACCTTTCAGATTCAAGAAAATGTGGTTGTGTGATCTAGAGCTACTAAGCACAATAGCTCGGTGGTGGAAAGAAACTTGGGGTGGGAATCAGTCACATCTACTCACCTTTCATAAAAAGCTCACTTGAATTAAGACAAAGTTGAAAGTTTGGAATAAAGAAACATTCAAAAACATCTTTGAGGAAAGCGATAAGGTGGAAGAGGAGTTGAGAGAATTGAATGAGAGAATTATAGAGAGGCATGGGATAGGAAGAATTCAGAAAGGAGAAAGAGCTCAAGAACAAACAAGAGGAAATATTAGCTAGAATTGAGTGCCACTTGAGATAAAAGTCCAGGGAGCTTTGGCTAAAAGAGAGGGACATGAATACCAAATATTTTCACAACACAACCATAGCTAACAGAAGCAGAAATAGAATCAGTGAATTGGAAAAGGAAGAAGAAATTATCCAGGAAGCCACCCAGTATTTTCAATTACTATTCACAAGGGTAGACCTCTCTCAGGGGAGAGAGAGGGAGGTCTTTTTGGAAGAAATCCCAATAGTAGTAATAGAGGAAGAAAACAAAGAACTGACCTTTTAGCTAGGCTCAGATAAAGTCCCAGGGCCAGATGGCTTCCCGGCCCTCTTTTATCAGAAGTATTGGGAAATAATTAAAGGTGATTTGGTGAAGGCTGTAGAGGAATCAAGATGGAAAACAACTATGTTGGGAGTGTTCAATCATACATTCATCACACTGATACCCAAAAAGAAGGAAGCTGGAAGCATGGGGGATTACAGGTCGATCTCACTCTGTAATACTTTATACAAGATAGTGACAAAAGTGATAGCAAATAGGCTCAAGGTAGTGATTGATAGAATTATCTCTGAGGAACATAGTGGCTTTGTACTAGGAAGATCCATAGTGGAAGGAATAATTGTGGCTCATGAAACAATCCATACAACCATGAAAATTAGATTACCAAGCATGATACTGAAGTTGGACATCTTGAAGGCACATGACAGAGTCAATAGCCAGTTCTTACTAGAGATCCTAAGGAAGTTTGGATTTGATAGAAAATGAGTAGATTGGATCAAAATTTGTATTGAAGCTCCAAAGTTTTTAGTGTTAGTGAATGGGGTGGCACAGGGCTTCTTCAGCTCCTTAAGAGGTATCAGATAGGGGGACCCCCTCTCCCCCTTCCTATTTATAATAATGACAGAGGCCCTAGGAAGGATAATAGGTTGAGCTAGAAGGGAGGGAGAGTGGAAGGGAATTGAAGTAGCTCTAGGAATAGAGGCTTCAGCACATCAATAATTTGTGGATGACATTATGCTTTTTGGACAAGCCACAAGGACAGAGGCTAGAAAGATCAAGGATTTGCTTAATGGGTATAGCAATGTTTTAGGGCAAGCTATCAACTGGAGAAAATCAGAGGTGTACTTGACTTAACAAGAATACTAGGAGTAAGGGTGGCCAGCATACCAAGGAGATTTCTAGGGTTGCCTTTGTTTGCAGGTGCCAATATGAGAGGCTTTTGGGAGAAATTAGTAGCAAGTTGCAAGCAAACGATGGAACTCTGGAAGGGTGAATGGTTAACCTCTGCAAGTAGATTACTCTTGATAAGGGTAGTCTTGGTAGCTATTCCAATTTACTCTATGTCCTACTTGAAGTTTCCAGTTAGCATAGAGGATCAGCTCAACAAAATTATGTGCAAGTTCTTTTGGAATGGGCCAAATGATACAAACAAAATCCCCCTATTAGCCTGGGCAAAGATGTGTAAACCTCAACAGGCGGGAGGGGCAGGGATCAGACAACTAAGGATAATGAATTTGGCAATGGGAGTGAAGCTATTATGGGCAATGTGCAGTGGAAATCAGAAGTGGGTAAGAATTCTAAGGAGAAAATATCTGGACTCAGATAAACTAGAGAGGATTGTGAAAATTATAGACCCACCAAGGGACTCTACAGTATGGAACTTCATTTGTGAAAGTAGGGAGATAATAGCAAAACATGTGACATGGGATGTTCATAATGGTGAAAAGGCCTCCTTTTGGCTTGACTCTTGGGATGGAAATTCCAAACTGAGAGACACTCCCCAGCTGGATGAGATTAGGGAGGAGACCAATAGAATGTGGGAAATGAGAGTTTATGATTTTAGAGCAGAGGGAAAACAGTGGGTGTGGAAGGATCCAAGTGAACTTAATGCCCCAGAGGAGCAGAAGGAGGCCCTCAAGGCAATCCTAGGTGAAAGAAAAATTCCATATATAAGAGGAGGAGATGTGCTGAGATGGGTAGCCTCAGAGGATGGTGAGTACAAAGTCAAGATAGGTTATATGATCAAGGAAAGAGCAAAACCGGTCCAGCACTAGCCAAGGCACCTTATTTGGAGCAAGGATGTTCTTCTCAAGGTAGGTGTATTCCTTTGGCTAGCTATCCATAATAGAAAACTGACACAGGATAGGTTGGAGAAGCTAGGCTTTAGGGGCCCTAACCGATGCATATTGTACAAAAGGGATTAGGAAATGGTGGATCATCTATTGCTAGGTTGCTCATATGTGGAATATTATTGGAAAGTGATAATAAGGAAGTTAGGGTTTTAGACCCCATTCTCCTAGAATTTGAAAGAATGGATCCTAGCCTAGCCAAGAAAGAGTAACAAGGGAGCTCTAAGTAGTATCTGACAAATTGTGCCCTCAACGATTTGCTGGGAGGTGTGGAAGGAAAGGAATAGAAGAACCTTCAAAGAGCAATCCATGGGGAGAGAGGTTTTGGTAGGAAAAATTGAAAGGGCAATTATGGAATTGGCGAATGTGGCAACTAAAAGAAGGCCTTCGACCAAAGGCATCTTCAATAATAGGGATATTGAATTAACAAACAACTTCAAAGGTTTGGGCATCCCACCTATGGTAGGCAACTTCAACCCAACAAAGAGGATGGAGATGTGAAGGTAGACAATATGGCAGAAACCAGAGGCAGGATGGGTCAAGGTAAATTTTGATGGGTCTGGTGAAGGAAACTCGAGCAGAGCTGGAATAGGGTGTGTAGCTAGGAATTTAGATAGAGGGATTTTGGACCAAAAGGCGGTATGCATTAGACAGGCTACAAATAACGTAGCTGAATTTAGAGTTACGTTATTTAGGCTAGAAATGGACAAAGCTTTAGGGGTTACAAAACTGCACCTAGAGGGGGACTCGCTCCTAATGGTGAATGCGATCAAGACAAACTTTACACCAAATTGGATCCTACGCCTGTGGTTCCAACCAATCAAAAGGATCATAGACTCATTTTTAGAATTCTAAATCAGCCACACGTATAGAGAGGGGAACACTGTGGCTGATGACTTGGAAAAAAGAGGGGTTTATAGAGTTGGTGCCAGCGAGGTAGTAGCTGGATAGGGTGAAAGGTGACGGGGGATGGGTGAGGTGGAAGGGGGAGGTACGTCATCAGAAGAAATATTGAGACAATTAAAATTGAGGATTACATTCGTGCGAAGTACTCAAGGCATAGAGTCTGAGTAACTCGAGGCACGGAGAGACCGTAGCAGTACATTGGTAATTGGAAAGTAGTTAAAACAAGGCAATTGATTATCACTTTAGAGAGGAGAGTACAATGGATGATGCAGATTTAGCTACGATAGTTCGTGTGATCTAGGAGGCACATTGATGAGCCAGTGTTGGAAAGAGGAGATTTTTAGAATAAATAGGCATATTGTAGCTTGTAATGTGTAGAAACCAAGGAAGCATCAAAAGACGTGGATACACTAATTTTCTTGGAGTCGATGATGACAATGGTGGCATTCTTAGGGGTGGTGATGGATAAGCGGCTATGAGGGCTTCTTTCAATGTAGCATGAACTGGTTCTACATGCGGTTAAAGAGGTGCTTGGATGGGAATTCCTATGGTCATACCATAGGCACCAGGTTAACATTGACATCCCAGCAATGTTCTTGGCATTAGCCCTGTGCAGAGGAGTGCCGAAGGTGAAGGCAAAGAACCTATGCCAAAGACTGTTCAAGCACGCATTTGTGGGAGAAATTGATGCAGTGCTAGACAATGTGAGTGCCGATCGGAAGATCCCTATGCTGCAGCAGTACTACATGAGGAAAGGGCAGGAGTCGAAGGAGATACAGAGGTTCCCACTAGTTTTCTTTGTGGACATGGACAGGTTGGAGGTAAGGCTAGGAGATTTGGACTGAAACTTGGAGTTTCTATAGAGAATTGTAGAAATCCTGCTACTCCCATTAATGGAATGGGTGAGCTACTACTTGGTGAAGGAAGGCTTCAGGGTGCCAAACGACAGCGAAAATGAGAGGTAAGTAGAGGACATGGAAATACTAGTGCTGCCAGACTGTGGAGAAGATTGGATTGAAGAGGATGGGAGGGACATCGAGGACATAGCCGGGGGACCTACTCATAGGAAGTGCAAGCTGGACTACCCAGTGAAGGCTCGCGTAGCTCACATGAGGCAGACGAGGAGGGAGACGAAAGAACAGAGCTTGGGGATGTACTCCAAAAGCCCTAGTTCCTCTATAGTGTGTGGGGTAGGTAAGGTAAAAAAATAAGGGTAGGGTAGGCTTTTTGTGTAACTTCTGATGCTAAGGGAATGGGTAGTTTAGGGGATAAATTCTAGTAGAATAGTAGGGTGAACTTTTATACAGGTGTGTATGTCAGATGATAATGTAGGGGTCTGTAACATGCTATCTCAACATTTTTGGCAATAAGGAAGTATGTGTTATAAGCATCCGTTGGGTAGAAGGGTAGGGGAAGTTGGAAACAATAATTTTGAAAGGACGTGCATGGCTCTTGTAATCTTTTCAATGATATAATATAATGGGAGCTAGCCCTTACCAGCTATTAAATTATCAAACAAAAACATCCTTTGTAATCTTGAATAGTTTCAATAGCCATATGAACTCATCATGTATTTAGCTCAAGATATATCGAACCCACTCATTTTCATCAAAAGTCATAAATTTAATGACTTGCAGCAAATGTTTGCTTTCTAGGGCTTTGTATTATGATTTCAATTTATAGCTATCATCCCTTAGGTAGTTGTTAAACAAATCCAAGAGTTTCAGGTTTCCAAATTCATCAATGCTACAATGGATGTATGCCCTAATATCCTCAACATGTCGTACGCCATATGGGACACCAGAAAATGCACCTAATGGTTCAACTTCAACTGACTTGTATGGATGCTCTTAAATATTGGTCGGGGCCTTTCAGTTACATCAACAACTAGAGGTGTAGCCATTTGCATAGATTGAAATTTCAAGAGGTTTCATAGAAAACAGAAGTACCTTGTTCCACAAGTTAGGGTTTTGGCTGGAAATCCTCTTTGCACTTCAAATCTTGAATATTCTTAGCTCGGAACTCGTTCACTTCCTTTCTTTTTACTTTCTTCTAGTGCAAGGTGATTCGAATGAAGAATGAGAAACCCTTTTATGCCTAATTTGTCTTTGTAATAAATGCTCTACCCTAACACATTCGGTTGCTCTGTTTTTGTACATAGATGACTTTTAATTGCTCCACAAATCATTAAATCCACTTCTTTTCTTCCAAAAATTCTTTCAAATGATTTGTAGTGACCCAAATTATCTTTTCCCTTCATGCCAGATTTAGGCATCCACTTACTGGCTATGGGAATTTGATTTTCAATGCAGCTCTCCCTGAACCAGAGCTCTTAATTCAATTCCTAGAGGAATTATCAGCACCAAATTTTGGTGCGGACCCATTATTATCATTCACAATTGTTTTCTTGACCTATGTCTTGCTCATTTCATTCTACATCTCATTCACATCAAGTTTTCCTTTTCCTTTGTCTTGTCTCTACTCATCTAGTTTTCTGTTTACCAGACCTCTTCTTTCATTAATCCTACTCTTGCAAAATCTTACAATATGACAAGATTTATTACAATTAAAGCACACAACACTTGTTTTATCATATACTTGATTTCCTCTTGATCTGCACTGATTAGCCATGTGTCCAAATCCATTGCAAGCAAAATAGTAGCCATTGAAAGAATTGCCATTTCTTTTATTGTTACTGTAATTCATTATCATACTTTTGCATTCATTTGATTTGTGACCATACCTCTTGCACTTGAAGCATTGACCGAACAAGGATGGATCATTTTGATTTACTTTGCTTTTGCACTTAGTAGCTCTATGACCAAATTTATTGCAATTGAAACAATTGCCATTGAAGGATGGATATCTTTGAGCATTAGGCTATCTTACCAGAGGTCTTCTAGGTCTGTTTCTTCCATTCTTTGGTTGGAAATTTCTTTGTTTAGATCCAGATCTTTCTCCTTTCTCATATCCAAGACCATGCTTGTCATTAGCCTTTTTCTGACCTTCAAGTAGTGCTTCAATTTTAGCTGAGCTTCTCTTGAACTTCTCCTTGTATTCATTTGCAACTTCTAGGTCATTTCTGAGAATGACAATTTGCTTTTCAAGTTCTCTTTCATTGTCTCTACTTTCTTGTAGGTCAGACTCTAGATGACCAGCTATTCTATCCAATCTACAACATTCTTTAGTTCTTTCTTTTAGAGTTTGATTCAAGTCTTCTTTAGTCTTCTTCCTTTGCTCAATTTCTTTTGTTAACCTCATTGCCCCAGATTCCATTCAACTTTCAGAACAACAACTTCTTTTGATATCTTCTCACACTCCTTTGTCTTTTCTTCCAAGGCTTCATTCATGCCATTTTCTTCAGTTAAACTGGATAACTGCAGAAGTAGCTCCTTTCTCTTTTCCATAGATTTCTTTAATTTATCTTTTAACATTTCAATGGTATCATTAGCATCTTTAAGCTCATCTTTCAGATTAGTTACTTCTACTTTGGACTGATCAAGATCTTCTAGGTCCAACTGAAGTTGATCTTTGAGTGAACCCATTGAAACTTCTTCCAAGATCTTTCCTCCAGCTGTTAGGCTTCTTTCAAGGAACCTTGCTCTGATACCAATTATTAGAATTAGGCTAGACAACTAAGAGGGGGGGTGAATCAGTTGTCCCAAAACTTTATCATTTGCAACAATATCACTTAAAACTGATTAAAACATTTAAAGCATGAATCATCAACACATGACACAATGATTTTTAACGTGGAAACCTAGTTAAGAGAAAAACCATGGTGGGGGTTAACCCATAAAGATTATAATCTCTTAAAAGTATTATAATTGGGAATACACATGCATTCGGGCTCATTGCCCAGAGCTCACTGCTCAAAAGAAGGCTCACTACCTACATAAGGTTCACTGCCTATAGAAAGAAGATTACAATGAGTTTGAACTGATAATTAGCACTACCAATGCAAGGATTCAGTTCTGGTTAAACACAAAATACTAACTTGATACACTTCATCTTCACTCTACCCTATTTACTGCTCTGTTGTCGTCTAAACTGTAGATCTCTACCCTTTTCACACTTATTCCATAGTCGCACCACACACACACAAAAATCACTTAAAACTATTGTCTATATATATCCACATGATTATATTCAATCATTTTTCAGTCAGCTTCAAGAACACTTAGAACTTTGTTGAAGACTCTGCTCTGTCAGCTAAATCCATGCGTAACTTTTAATGTAGACCAAAACTTATATTCACAAATCATCAATCATGTCGGCCACTATCACTGATCATCACAAATCGTCCAAATAACAACTTCCATTTATCCAGAACCAAGATCAATTACAATGTTAGCCTGTTCTTCTGCTATTTGCACTGTCAAACTGTAACCCCACACTCAGATGCAAATAAATTTTGAATCCTTCATCACAGGAGGTTAAAATTCTAGATTTCCCTGGCAATCCTTATGACTCCTTCAGATCCACAGCATACTCTAATTTACCACCAGAGAGATCTGGACCAAGATACCGGACCCTGTCACATGCTCTATCTCTGGCTACCTAGACTTAGATAAATTCTAATTCTGACTTCTAGTATGAATAGATTATGTTATGCGGATGAGTGGAATAATCTTAGTTGCCATCAATGACAACACCTATCATGCGAAGCAGTGTCTCTTGCCAACACTATCTCCTAGGATCTCTGAAACTTGGAAAGGACCTATCGAGAGTTTGTCAAATTTCCCATGGTCACCTTTCTTTTCATGTACGTTGTCCCATGTGAGGACTAAATCTGAAATCCTAAAAGATTTTCTCCTAGCTCTTTTATCAAACCAACATTTGATAGTAGCTTGATGTTTAGCAAATTGATCAATTGCTCTATCTCTTTTTTCCTCTAGGTGCATGAGCTAAAGTAGTATAACTTCTTGTTTATTATCTATACCTAAATACTCTTGTGTAAATTGTAGTGTGGGGATCTTTAAGTTAACAGGGAGGATAGGATCCACCCCATACACTAATTGGTAAGGAGATTTTCCTAATACAACCTTCATTCTAGTTTTATCTACCCATAAGGCATGCTTCAGTAGGGTATTCCACTCCCTAGGGTTCTTCTCTATTAGTTTCTTCATGATATTCAGTAAGTTTTTATTTGTTGATTCTGCTAAGCCATTTCCTTGGGGATAATAATTTGAAGAGAATTTCAAGGTAATTCCATGATCAAAAGCCCAACTAGATAACTTTAGTGATGTAAAGGCAGGTCCATTATCACATACTAAAGCATATGGAACTCCATACATGGTTACTATGTTGTTCTCCAAGAACTAGATCACATCTTCTGCATTGCATGTCTTGCTACTGACTACTTCAGTCCATCTGGTGCAATAATCAGTGATTGTCAAAACATATCTATGGCCTAAAGATGATGGAGGATTGATAGGTCCTATGAAATCCATGGCCCACTGAGCAAATGGGCTCATCTCCATCACTAGTTGTAAAGGTTGAGCAACATATCTTTCTTGGTTAGCAGCAACCTGACAAGTATGACAACATTTAATATGTTCTGTAGTATATTTGAAAATTGTTGGCCAATCATATCTTTCTCTTAGGATAGCATGGGTAGTAGCTAAGTGAGATCCATGTGCAGTTCTAAACTTATCATGCAACTCAGCCGAAACCTTGTCAGCTTCTTGTCTATCTAAACATCTAAGATATATTCCTTCATAATTTCTCCTGAAAAGGGCTCCTTTGATCATATACCTTTGTGATCTTATCTTCAAAGATCTCCTTTGAGAAGCTTGCATTTTCAAGGGATATCTTCCAGTGATCAGGATATGTCTAATATCTAAATACCATTCTTTATCCTCTTTGGAATTCACTACATATTGCTGACTCACAATGTTAGGATTAGTCTCAGGGATCATCTGGCTCAAGGCTTGTCCTCTTACCAACTTCATGGGTGTTATATCCATATCATATTCTTGAAGAACTATTATCCACTTGGCTCTTTTCTCTCCTAGCTTGCTCTGCATCAGGAGCATTTTCACTGCTGCATCTGGTACTACATCAATTATCTTACTTCTTAGAATGTAATCTCTAAATTTCTTTACTGCCCTGACTAAAGCAAGAGCCTGTCTCTCAACATCCATGTATCTGAGTTCAACATCTTTGAATGGGCAACTCATGAAAGCCATGGGTTTCTCTTCTTTATCTTCATTCCTCTGTGTTAGTACAACTGCACATGTGTGTTCTGAAGCAAATGAGTAGATGTAAAATTCCCTTATGTAATCAGGACTGATCAGGACCGGAGCATCTGATATGGCCTTCTTGATGTCCTCAAAAGCAACTCATGCTTTAGGAGTCCATTCAATCTTAGCATCCTTTTTTAGCATTGCATTAAGTGGTTTGATGATCTTTGCAAACCCAATAATGAACTTCCTAACAAAGTTTATCTTACCAAAGTATGATTTAAGTTCTTTCTTACTTCCAGGGAGTTGCAGCCTCATGATTAATTCTACTCTAGTAGGGTCAATGATGATCCCATTTTCTGATATTAGGTGACCTAGTAATTTACCTGTGGTCACTCCAAAGATACACTTCTTTGGATTGAGTGAGATACCATAATGCTCACATTTTTTGAGTACCTTTCTGAGGTCTTCTATATGATCACCCCTCTTCTTTGAAAATATGGTCAAGTCATCCATGTATATGACTACGCATTTGCCAACCAGGCCTCTAAATGCTATGTCCATTGCACACTAGAATGTGGCTCCAACATTGATCATGACAAAATGCATACGTCTATAAGAAAATATCCCCCACTTTGTGGTGAATGCCATCTTCAATCTATCTATTTTGTCTACCATCACCTAGTTATATCTTGAGAAACCATCCAAGAATGACATCATCTGAGCTCCATTCACTATCTGCAAGACTTCATCTAGTGAAGGTAAAGGATAGTTGTCCTTTTCAGAAGCTCTGTTCAGATTTCTCAAGTTTACACATAAGTGTATATCCCCATTCTTCTTTCTTACATGGACCAAATAGGCTATCTAAGTTGAATGCCTCATAGGAAATATGATTCTGGCATTAAGAAACTTCTTAACTTCTTCAAAGATGATGGGTTCTAACAAAGCATTAACAGGTCTTTGCTTTTGCCCGAAAGGCTTGGCATCTGGTTTCAATGGTATAGTGTGAGTTATGATTGAGGTATCATAAGTCTTTAACTCATCATAGGTCGAGGCGAGAACATTGATGTAATCCTTCAAAGCTTGTGCTATCCCTGCCTTTTCTTCTTCAATGCAAACTTTACCAATCAAGACATTCCTTACATCTTCCTTCTATCCTATATTGATTGGTAAATACCCTCCTGCATTAGTCTTGGGGAGATCCTTCTGTTTCAGCATGCTATGTAGATCAAATGCCCTTTCTAATTCTATCAAACTGTTGGGAATCTTATTGCTAGGTATATCCATGATTTCTTCTTCTTCCCATGTATGATCTTCTACATTCCTTTCATCTATGATCTGAGCATCAAATACATCTCTATTTGATATGAAATCCAAAATATGCTGATCATCATCAAATACTTGAAGATTGGTGACATTATCTGGTATGGAAGGCACTAATACCAATTCAACTAAGAATCTTTTCAGACTAGAAATGGACAATGGCTCCAACATACTAGCAGCCTGCACCAAGGCATCTACTCTGTGATTCTGTTCTCTAGGCACATGAGTGATGTTGAATGCATCAAATTCTCCTATTAAGTCCCAAACTCTATGTCTGTAATTAGACAACTTCTTATAGTTGCAAGAGCATATACTTCTCACTTGTCTTACCACTAATTTTGAGTCTCCATAAACATGTAGAATTTTCATTCTTTTCTTGAGAGAAAATAATAACCCATGAATTAAAGCTTCATATTCTGTCACATTATTGGTGCATGGGAATTGCAATCTATATGTTGCCAAGTAGGACTTTCCTATTGGATCAATAAGATCTATCCCTACTCCAGCTCCTTGTTTTGTCTTTGATCCATCAAACCTAAGGATCCATGGTTTATCTTCTGTCAAAGGCTTATCAGGACCTTCCCTTTTCTTTTTAGCTCTGGCAACTACACCACCTGATATCCACTTTAGTCTCTGCGAATCATTCCTTGTCATTATTGGTGGGTGATTTGAATCTAGTACCCTTCCCTTTTTAACATTTGCAATATCATCACTATCAATATCTGATCATGTTTTGATTTCCTTTTTCTTATCTCTTGGTATATCCTTGTTACTGGATAACTAATTTTTTGAATAAAGCACTTCTTGCTTATTCAATATATGTAAGCATAATGAGCATGTGGTCTCTAAACGTGGAGCTTCATGTAGTTTACACCATCCATCAATTAAAACATGATGTGGAGGAATCTCTTGCAACATAAGCCTCTGAATGTGTTTTGATAAAAACTCTTCAAACTTTGTCAAATTACTCCCTTTGTCTTCATCAGATATTTCATAATATGACTCAATCAAACAGTTAGTTCCTAGGGTAATGTTATTTTCATCTTTGGAAATATTCTCAACATACATCAGGATCTCTTCTAAATTGTGAGTGTGGATTTCATCTTGATATGTATCTTCTTCTGTACCTACAGATGATAAACAAGAATCAGCATCATTATAACTATCTATATTTCTTACCTCAATCGAGAACAATCCCTTCTTGTTACATGCTTGTTCTAGATCCATCATATCTAGACAAGCATCACAAGTCTTCTTTGAATGTGCTTCATCATGTAACCTGCACCAACCTTCAATCAAAATGTCCTCATTGGATATGTTCAATATTTGGCAACATTGTATTTCTCTAAATAAGTGTAATTCAAAGTCCTTGAAATGATCAATTTCATCATTACCATCTGAACTATAATCAGATTCCATAATCACTTTGTTATCCTAATGAACATCCTTACGGATATGTGTATTACACATGAGGATTTCTTCTATCCTGACCGTTTGGGGTCTAATGGTATAAACCCCTAGTTCAACATTTACATACAATACCTCATTGGTCTTGTTGTACTTAGTGATCTTGTGTTTCATTCAAGGTTCAACCTCTATTCTGATTTGATTAGAAACCCCCTTCAGGGTGTGGCAGAAATCTGTAGACATGTAACCATTAAATGTCTTTGACCAATCCCTACTAAGCAACATTCCATAAGTGTCAGGGATATCTACCACTTGGATGTCAATGTAGTATTGAATCCTTGGAGCTGATGCTAACTGCATGTGTATATGTGTTAACTCTCCTACTACACTTACTTCAGTTTTGTCTAGTTGTGTCACCTTCTTGAGAGATTTAGTTAGATGTAACCCTAAGGCATTACAGATAGACAATAGCATCACATTGGTAGATGCACCTGAATCCACTAGGCAATTGTGTAAATTCTTGCCAAATATCCTCAATGTGAGTAGGAATGGAGGTGACTCAGTCTGATCTTTAAAAAGGGTCATGTGTGAAGTGTCAGCATCTTGAACAGTAGCTGGGGCCTTATATTTTACATTTCTCTCTTTAGCTACATGATCATTATGCAAAACATGACTAGGATTATGAGCATGACTATCTTCTTTTGGTATAGGCTCATCTAAAGACCTCATGAAAGCTTTCTTGATGGTTGAAGTCTTCAACAATTCTAATAATGACAAGCTAATTTTGACTCTTTTCATCTCATCTGCTAAATATGTGACTAATTTGTTAGACTCAAGAGATTGATTACTAGTCTTTGGCCCTATATTTTGAGGTGCAAAATACTGAGTACTAACCTTGGGAGAACCAGGATTATTGTTGGCTTTTGGATCTGGGGGTGTGTTGAAGTTATTGAGAGGCAAAGATGTGGTCAAAGGGGTCTATTATAATTACTCCTGAGGTTGTAATTGTGTCTACCCTGATATTGCTGCTGATAAGCATTACTTTCTTCATGTTCTACTGATGGTTTATTTTCATCCTCAAAGGAAAACACATAATTTGTCTCAAACACCGTGGCAGATTCTTCACATGCTAATGTGTAATTCTCATGACCTGAGGTTGTTTGATGATGAGGCTGATTAAAAAAACTCTCAAGTACAAGGGTAGAGTCATATCCACAGGGAGCAATCTCATTTCCTTTAATAAAAGGAGGATCACCTGTGGTGTTAGACACTTCAGCCTGAAAGATTGTGGCCACTATTTTGAACTGAGGACAATCTAGTTCAGCATGTGCATTAGTGTAATGTATTTTGCACTTGTTTGTAAGAGATGCTTCTGCCAGATTAAGCCTAGTAGTTTGTTTTGGTTCACTAGGAGGCTAATTATCTAAGGGTGATGGCAAGGAGCCATTGTTTGGCCTAGTATTCCATACTCTAGCCTACCTAGGTGCATTATTATTGTTGCCATTGTTACTATTATAGTTCCTATCATTATTATATCCTTCGTTAGGATATATTGATCTATCATTGTTATATCATCTATTTTGGTTTGATTGAGAATAAAATCTCTAACCTCTTAGGTGTGTAATCTTTGTTGTCAATTTCCTCAGTTGTGCAAATATCTCTTTGATGTCTTCTTTTTCATCCTAAACTTTGGCTACTACATTTTTTGATTGAGGTTTAAAGAAAGAAGAACCATTACTATTGTTTTGTCCTACATCGTGAGATGTTTGAGCATGTCTTAGATATTGTACTATCTGATCATTTCCATTTGGAGGGGGCATGATACTAAGGGGAGGTACCTGTAATGGACTGGGCATTGTAGTAGGAGGCATCATGACTCTAGTGGTCTGTTGTTGAGTAGGATATGCAAGATATGTAGGGTATGCTATGTTAGGTGTTGCAGTAGGAATCAATTGCTGATTAACTTTTATTGCTTCCTCAAAAGCTTGTGTCAGAGTTGTGACACCAGGATGTGTTCTCCTTATGAACATGGAGGTCAGGGGATCTAAAACTGAGTAGTATATACTTCTGGCTACCTCATCAGCTACATTATATGGAGCTACCAACTTAGAATACATTTTTTGGAATCTAGCATTGAAATTTGAAATAGGTTCTCCTTCAAATCTTTTAATTATGGAAAATAGGTGATAAGTCATGGAAGGATCTATAGGTATTTTGAATCTATCCTTAAAGGCTTTCTCCAAGGCATCTTATGAACCAATCGAGACTTGAGCAAGGCTAATATACCAATTGTATGCTTCCTCTCCCAAGGAGTATGGAAATAATCTACATACCACATCTTAATGCTTGATCCTTTCTCTAAAGAAAGCTTCCTTAAATGTCCGGATATGATCATCTGCATGCTGATACAGGTGATATTTAGGGAAAATCTTATCAAGATTCTTAGGTAAAGGATGATATGCAGTGAAAGTCAAGGGTGAGTTAGCAGCAAAGAATGACATTGTGACTGGTGCTTGCTGCACTTGAGGTATAATTGATGATCCTCGAGGCGTCTGAAGTACAACTGGAGATATTGGAGGTGTTACAATATGTATTGATGAAGATGCAGATGCACTTGAGTCAGGAGTATGATGAATATCTGTGGTACGGGGTCTAAGTCCACGAATAGGTAATTCTTCCAAGAGTCCAATGGATTTGGACCTGATATCTAGCCTGCGAGCCAAGATTCTAACAATTTATGACAAGTGTAACATCCTCATTCTACAAACATAGAAAAAAACTAGAAATTTACCATAAAGTAATTTAACAAGGTAAAAAAGAGATAGAGAATTTTTTTCTTTTATTCAACATATATAATCAGGTAACTATAGTTACAAGATTTCTCATTACAAAATACAATAAACCATATTGTCTTTCTCAAGTACAATGTTTACAAAAGTAAATCAATTACAAATATCTACATTAGATAATGTTTTACATAATCTCAATAAACACAAGTCTCAAAGATATACTGCATCCAGAAATCTAACATCTTTATCACAAGTCCTGGCATGTCTTCTGCTAGAGAGAGAGAGTATCTTTACAGTGATTTACCTCCATCCACAGACTAGCTGTTTCCCACACATCTTCCACATAGGAAGAGGCCCTAGCCTTCACGAGGAATATAGACCAATGGTGACCAGTGGTAATTTGCCTTTTCGAGTACATAGTGTTGTATCCTACACAACTCTATCAATCATACAACCCTAGATACCCTCTAGCTAAGTATGATTTTTGATAGCTTTTGCAATCTAGATACAGTGATCCAATAATGCATGCAGAGACATGCATTACTTTGGCCATAGTTTCAATATAAATTGACGTTCGCAATGAACATTGTCGTATTATTCACCCACCCCAACTCGACTTGGTTACTATCATATTCCTATAGTTTGACTTGGTCAACTACGTTTAATTTATGAAGTCATGCCAATTTCAATAATTTAGTCTTCCCGACCCATATATGTTTTCTTTCACTGTCTATAATCTATAGACCTAATCAACTATCTTTCATTACGAGGATTCTCATTGCATCATTGCAATACCTGAAATCAAAGACTTATCAACTCATAAGGATTTTTAATCGCTTTACAATGACTAAGATGGTTACCTTACCCAAGTTAAGCATCATAGTCTAAGAAATTGTTTTCCTTTCTTACAAGTAAGAATAATTATACATAGTTAGGGTACTTGTCCCTTCAATCACAATCTATATAATGATCTCAATGATTTAATATAAATAATTACCATATCTAGATCAAGTTAAGGGTTAACTAAAGAGTTTTGTCTAACTCAAACCTAGTTTTTCTGACTTAGGTGGATTCACAAGACATTATCATTGCTTCATAGACCTTATGGAATGCCTATTTATTCTTGGGTATCTCTTTGCATCTTTGCAATCATTTGAGATTCATCACCTATCAATAAGTAACAGCTAAGAGAAGTTGTGACCAATTAAGGTATAATAAACTTTATGGTTGACTAACCATTAATAGTATCTCTTGCATGCTTGCAATACTTGAGGCTTATGACTTATCCCTCAAGTCGACTTGTAAATAATCTACTACAAAGGATAAACTATATTGATAAGGACACATCATCCTTTCGACAAGCACATGAAATGAACATTATTATTTTGGGTACTCGACCTTCTTTGTCGACCCTTATAGAAATAGATAAACAAGTTGCAACCTATAAAGGTTCCTTTAATACTTAACCCTACTGGGTCAATCTAAGGTTTGTTTTTCCCTTTTTCATGAATAATGGAATATCGAAAAATCAATTCTAGAAATAAAAGTGTTCAAGTAAATGATTTTCTTTTTGTCTTCTTTTCACTTAAAGGTCATTTCAACTTCCATACAAGTCCTACTTTAAAATATATGAGAATACCTTGATAGTAATATTGTCTAAGCTTCTCCTAAGTTTAGTTGGACCCTAATTAGTTGATAGTCTAATCCCAATTGATATCCATTTGAATTCATGTTTAAAGTTCTTCTCCTTTTGCACACTGGCTATATAGAGTTCTTTAAATGAGTATTTTCATCCAAGTTGAAGTGGGAAAATCCTCTCACTTTGGACATCCCTAGAGTAAGGTACTCCCTTATTTGATACTAATAACCATTTAGAATTAAAGTGTTCTAAAGAGCACAAGAGTCCTATCTTCGAAGTCTCTAAAAATTGCAAAGCTATATTGCCATAATAACTAGTTTATACTGAACCTACAGTTTGCCAGAACAAAAGACATGTATACAAATTGATTACACAGCAACCTTCAATAGTTATACATTCTTAACTATCTATCCTCGAATATTAAATACATAAGACTAATCTTCATTTTAATGGCCAAATGTATAGTAATATTTTTTGATCAAGTTGGCTTTCTATCTTAAAAGTATTAGCCATAATGAGCATTATGATGTTCACAACGTCAACTTAGAAAATTGTTCAAAGATAAGATTATAATCATCGATCCTGGAGCAGTAAATCATCTAGCTTTGACCAAGAGTTTTAAGAGTTCCTTGATAGGTAGATATAAATATTCGATATCACTCTCTAGATTCTTTCTTTGTTCTCAAGGGATAGAGAAGTAACATAAATGGAATTAATGATCAAGTATATTATATACAACAGAGGTATTCCTAACTAAAATAATACTATATATATCATTGGATACATTATTCAATGATATTGATAAGATATCAGATTAACCTATTTTCAAATAACTAGAACATAGGTTCCTATCAAATCATGACTCTTATCACAATAAAAATCAAGAGCCAACAAAACTTGCAAGGCATTTAAACTTCATCCGCTCAGAAGTCTAAAGAAGCAACTTATGGATTGAATGGAAACATGAATATAAGCAACTATCAAAACTATTCAAAGATAGTGACTAAGGGGTAAGAACCTGGTTTTAATCAATTTCAAATGATTCAATGACCGTTTGAGCTCGTCCATTGTGAACTCTATTCCTTGCTAATGATCGGATATCTTCTTCTTAACTGGTTTCCAATTCTTCCCTTTGATGCTTACCACAGACTCTCCTTATTTTTTTTTACCTCCTTAAAGCATAAATAACATTCTTTTCAATGATGTTTTCCCCCCCCAAATGACTTAGCTGAGTCGTGGGTTTTAACGACTCAACAAGATTCATAACGTGTCATCCTTATTTTTCATTCCTCTACACTTTATAGTTAGAAACACATTGAATGCAAAACAATCTATCCATGATTCCATTTCAACTAAGCTATAAATTTGCATATCTCTACACATGTCGATGGGAAGAACAGTCTTTGAGGGAGCTTCAATGAATGTGGTTAGAATCACCACCGCTCTTCTTTCAAAGAGGCTGACAAGGCATTAAACCTACGTTTACTCATTTAATAAACACTTAAAGTGGTTTGTTCCACCACTTATTATAATGAAGGCTCTCCTATTTGTAAGCCTTCGACTACTCAAGCATTAAACCATGGACTCATTATGAGGTATTATCCTCATTTGATGCTAAGGCATCTACATATTGATTACATCAATGATAATCCTTATATCTTCACCTATTACATTAGGTAGATATAGTTTATTCAATAATAAGATAAAATTACACCATGGGACATGGATATCATGATTGGGTTGAGCTTGTCTCCCCATCATAATTTGTCGACAAATATCACATATTAATAGCTTCGACGAAAACATCTTAACATTTACGAATCGTTATAACATGTCAAATATCTTTGTAATAGTATTAAGATAATCATTTTACGATAATAACGTCGTAATATTTACGTTGAACGTATATGGTTATAAATAAGATGATTTCAATAATTTAGTCTTCTCGACCCATACATGTTTTCTTTCATTGTCTATAATATATAGACCTAATCAACTACTTTCTTTACAAGGATTCTCATTGCATCATTTCAATACCCAAAATCCAAGACTTATCAACTCATAAGGATTTTTAATCGCTTTACAATGACTAAGATGGTTATCTTACCCAAGTTAAGCATCATAGTCTAAGAAATTGTTTTCTTTTCTTACAAGTAAGAATAATTATACATAGTTAGGGTACTTGTCCCTTCAATCATGATCTATATAATGATCTCAATGATTTAATATAAATAATTACCATATCTAGGTCAAGTTAAGGTTTAACTAAAGAGTTTTGTCTAACTCAAACCTAGTTTTTCTGACTTAGGTAGATTCACAAGACACTGTCATTGCTTCATAGACCTTATGGAATGACTATCTATTCTTGGGTATCTCTTTGCATCTTTGCAATCATTTGAGATTCATCACCTATCAACAAGTAACAGCTAAGAGAAGTTGTGACCAATTAAGGTATAATAAACTTTAGGGCTGACTAACCATTAATAGTACCTCTTGCATGCTTGCAATACCCGAGGCTTATGACTTATCCCTAAGTCGACTTGTAAATAATCTACTACAAAGGATAAACTCTATTGATAAGGACACATCATCCTTTCAACAAGTACATGAAATGAACATTATTATTTTGGGTACTTGACCTTCTTTATCGACCCATATAGAAATAGCTAAACAAGTTGCAACCTGTTAAGGTTCCTTTAATACTTAACCCTACTGGGTCAATCTAAGGTTTGTTTTTCCCTTTTTCATGAATAATGGAATATCGAACAATCAATTCTAGAAATAAAAGTGTTCAAGTAAACAATTTTCCTTTCATCTTCTTTTGACTTAAAGGTCATTTTGACTTCCATACAAGTCCTACTTTAAAATATATGAGAATACCTCAATAGTAATATTTCCAAACAATTCAACTCCAAGTCTAAGCTTCTCCTAAGTTTAGTTGGACCCTAATTAGTTGACAATCTAATCCCAATTGATATCTATTTGAATTCATGTTTGAAGTTCTTCTCCTTTTGCACATTGATTATATAGAGTTATATAAATGAGTGTTTTCGTCCAAGTTGAAGTGGGAAAATCCTCTCTTTGGACATCCCTAGAGTAAGGTACTCCCTTATTTGATATTAGTAACTATTTAAAATTAAAGCATTCTAAAGAGCACATGAGTCCTATCTTTGAAGTATCTAAAACTTGCAAAGCTATATTGCCATAATAACTAGTTTATACTGAACCTATGGTTTGCCAGAACAAAAGACATGTATACAAATTGATTACACAACAACCTTCAATAGTTATACATTCTTAACTGTTTGTCCTTGAATATTAAATACATAAGACTAATCTTCATTTTCACGGCCAAATGTATGGTAATATTTTCTAATCAAGTTGGCTTTCTATCTTAAAAGTATTAGCCATAATGAGCATTATGATGTTCACAACGTCAACTCAGAAAATTGTTCCAAGATAAGACTATAATCATCAATCCTAGAGTAGTAAATCATCTAGCTTCGACTAAGAGTTTTAAGAGTTCCTCTATAGGTGGATATAAATATTTTATATCACTCTATAGATTCTTTCTTCATTCTCAAGGGATAGAGACATAGGATAAATGGAATTAATGATCAAGTATATTATATACAATAGAGCTATTCTTAACTAAAACAATACTATATATAGCATTGGCTACGTTATTAAATGATATTGATAAGATATTAGATTAAGCTATTTTCAAATAACTAGAACATAGGTTCCTATCAAATCATGACTCTTATCACAATAAAAATCAAGAGCCAACAAAACTTGCAAGGCATTTAAACTTCATACGCTCAGAAGTCTAAAGAAGTGACTTACAGATTGAATGGAAACATGAATATAAGCAACTATCAAAACTATTCAAAGATAGAGACTAAGGGGTAAGAACCTAGTTTTAATCAATTTCAAATGATTCAATGATTGTTTGAGCTCATCCACTGTGAGCTCCATTCCTTGCCAATGATCAGATATCTTCTTCTTAACTGGTTTCCAATTCTTCCCTCTGATGCTTACCGCAGACTCTCCTTATTTTTTTTACCTCCTTAAAGCATAAATAACATTCTCTTCAATGATGTTTTTCCCCCCCAAATGACTTAGTTGAGTCGTGATTTTTAACGACTCAACAAGATTCATAACGTGTCATCCCTATTTTTCAATCCTCCACACTTTATAGTTAGAAACACATTGAATACAAAATAATCTGCCCATGATTCAGTTTCAACCGAGCTATAAATTTGTATATCTCTACACATGTCAACGGGAAGAACAATCTTTGAGGGAGCTTCAGTGAATGTGGTTAGCATCACTATCGCTCTTCTTTCAAAGAGGCCAACAAGGCATTAAACCTACGTTTACTCATTTAATAAACACTTAAAGTGATTCGTTCCACCACTCATTATAATGAAGGCTCTCCTATTTGTAAGCCTTCGACTACTCAAGCATTAAACCATGGACTCATTATGAGGTATTATCCTCATTTGATGCTAAGGCATCTACATATTGATTACATCAATTATAATCCTCATATCTTCACCTGTTACATTAGGTAGATATAGTTTATTCAATAATAAGATAATATTACACCATGGGATATGGATATCGTGATTGGGTTGAACTTGTCTCCCCATCATAAGCTATCGATAAATATCACATATTAATAACTTTGACAAAAACGTCTTAACATTTACGAATAATTATAACATGTCAAATATCTTTGTAATAGTATTAAGATAATCATTTTATGACAATAACGTCGTAATATTTACATTAAACATATATGGTTATAAATCAAACTCAAATGACATTGTTGATGTTATTAACGACTAAGATGACTTCATACGACTTAGCAAGTTTTGGAAACAATATCAACTACCTGTCGATTAGGTTCAGAAGTAAATTGAAAAGACAAAGCTTACCTCTTATGACATATTGGTTCACTTTTTCGTTTAACACTTATAAATCGGTTTGGCAAATAAATCACTCATAACCTGAGGTCTATATCTCTCTCCTGGAAAGATACTCTCTTCTTTTCTCTGAGAGTCATCTGATAACCTGTAATCCTGTTTCACTTGTCATCAAACAATATGTGATCAGTGCACCATTATTGAATTAATTCAACTAATAAATCAAACCTCATAATACAAATATTAAATCAATAATAACATAATCATTTCTATGATTCCAATAAATGACAATGAATAAAATCCATATTTTTCCTTGTCATCAATCTAAACATTACAATAAATTTACTTATGTCCAAATAAAAATAAAAAGTATAGCAAGTTAGAAATTAGGGATGTAACAACAAGATATGGATATTTGACTGAATCTTTACAAAGATCGGGAGAACTAACCTTACAAAGATGATATTTCTTGTCAGGACTCAATAATGATAGGATATTTATGCAATATTTGCATCAAACATGCAAATATGAACAAAGATTTAACTTTTGGACACGGATATTAGGTTATACAAGTAAATCTCAACAAGAATTTCATAGGACAACTTGAACAATGACTTAATCTTAAAAGATTTCAAAGATTTGACTATAAAACCTAAAGTATTTATGATGTAGAGGCAATGGAATAGTTAGAGGATAGAAAACTAGACAAGGTTCTTAGATGGAAAAGGTGATTTTAGATGTTGTGGGACCCATTCCAATCATTGGCAAAGAGTAGTCAAACTTAGAACTAGTACTTCCTTCACAAACCCAAGATTTTACTTGTAGCCTTAAAAAAGTGAATAGTCATGAATAACTTTTGTTGTAGACCTTCAAATGCAGAACTTGGATAATCAGTAGATACCCATTTGTACCCCCTATCACATATCCAAGAATGGGTATAGGTTGTTTTAGATGGAATACCCCAACCTATAACTCCTCTCAATGACCTAGAACCCTAATTCGGCCTAAAATACAAAGAGACCCCTCTAAAATTTGTGCACAGAACCCAACCAATGACTTGAGCACTTAGTATTCATGCCAAAACTATGAATTTTGTGGGTTTTATCCTCCTACAATCTGTTGTTCCCAAAAATGCCTCTATGGTTCCTTCTCTATGTCTCTAAACATCACCTAACACATGGTTTTGTTAGGTCTTTCACATAAACAGTAGTAAATCATCTTCTCTGCCCAAACCCTTTGTGAAATGCATTGAAACTACCTTGCAATAGTCCACCCCACTGATCCATGCAGTTCTTCATTAGTGGAATGGAAGGAAATACATGGATTACAATCAAAACCCTAGAGGAGGGTTTTACAAACCAAGTTTAGAGAAAACCTTATAACTCCCTACCACAAGAGTTCAAAGCACCAAACTAAATTCAAAGAGAAGTTAACATCATGTTCTAACTAATCAATTCATGCAAAAGTAAATACAACCCCGTACCTCTGCATAGTACGGACTGTGGCAGCAAGGGAACTCAGGAAAATAGTCACCAAAGAGCAGTCTGAGGCGAACAGGTGTATCTTTCCTTATAGTTAATGTCAAAACATCAAACCACCCTTGTTTGAAAGCTACTTCATCACTCCACATGTGCCACTGACTTGGGAACCATGATAGTTCCCTACAGAAGTAGAGTACGACCTGATGCAACGAGTAACATAGAAAAGGTAGAAAAACTATTGTTTGTTGTTATTTCTTTCAACCAAAATGGCTTCACTATCTACAATGATCATTGGTATGGATTAAAGAAGCCTACTACAACATCTTGGAGTAGTTAGAGGTAGTTGAGGTCGATGGAACTACATAACCATCGAATTTCCTCTCTGTAACTACTCTATCTTTAGGACTACAACTGTCATGTTTTGTCATTTGAAACTAATCACAACTTTGGCCTAATGGCATCGATGGTTTATGACTTGTCAACACCTTTAACAATGTCATTAAGATTTTGACAATTCTATCGTCCTTTGAAACATTCCAAGAAGGCTTACAACATGAGAAAACATATGACTATCTTTTACATGCCTTGGAAGTCTTACAAACATGGCTTATTACAAAACTGCCTATTACACCTTATGATATCAACAAGAAATGGACATAGTCCTTATTACAACATGAATATGGTCTTCAAGACCTTAGTGGAGCAAGACAACATGAACCACTAACATGAAGACAAGTATGAAAACAAAACATAGATGATCTCCTTGGTGCTCCTACACCATACTCCCCGGGTGGAAAGAGAACTCAAGTCTCTTAAGGAAGTAGATCTGCAATTGTGACATCATGCTTCAAGATGTCTTCTTCACTCATCCAAGTTGCATCTTCAATGGGTAAGCCACTCCATTTAACAAGGAACTATTTGTATGTCTTCTTTCTAGTCTTCTTCAAGACCTTGGTGTCAAGAATGCATTCCAACTTCAATGGTTGAGTGGGTGGAAGAACCTTAACCCATTCTTCATCTCTTGCTGCTATCATATCTACCTCTGAATCTGCATTAGGATCACCTTTGAAAGGGAACAAGTTTGAAACATTAAAGATAGGAGATATGGCCAAGCCTTGAGGAAGTTCAATCTCATAGGAATTGGGCCCAAACTTGTGCACAATCCTGCATGGTCCTATCTTCTTCATGAGGAGTTTGGTTGGCTGCCCCTTTGGAAGTCTTTCCTTCTTCAAGTGTGCCATGACTAAATCCCCAACCTTGTATTGTACATCTCTCCTTCTCTCATTGGTTTTCTCCTTGTACTTGTCATTGTTGCTTTGAAGAGTTTCTCTTACATTATCATGGATGTCCTTCATGGTCAATGCAAAGTCATCACCTTGAGCACTTTTCCTCTCCAATCCATGGAGATCTCTTAACTCAAGAATACCTCTTGGATGAACACCATAAACAATCTCAAATGGACTCCTTCCTGTGCTTCTATTGGTGGAATCATTGTAGGCAAACTCAGCTTGAGAGATGATCATATCCCATGCCTCTCCATGTTGTTTGGTAAGACACCTAAGAAGATTTCCCAAGGACCTATTCACCACCTTAGTTTGGCCATCAGTCTGAGGGTGATAGGCTAAAGTAAATGACAATTGAGTGCCCAACTTCTTCCACAAAGTGTGCCAAAAGTGCCCTACAAACTTTAGATCCCTGTCAGTCACAATGTTAAGAGGCAAACCATGGATTCTAACAATTTCTTTGAAGAACAAACTAGCAATGTGTGAAGCATCATTAGTGCATTTACATGGCAGGAAATGAGCCATCTTACTAAATCTATCCACCACAACAAATATACTATCAAAGCCTCTTTGAGTCCTAGGAAGACCCAAGACAAAATCCATGCTAATACTTTCCCATGGCCTATTAGGAATAGGAAGTGGCTAATATAGACCAGCATTAGATGAAGTACCCTTTGCTCTTTGACAAATACTACAACATTCAATAAATTTTCTGATATATGATTGCATTTTAGGCCAAAAATAAAATGTCTTCACCTGATCCAATGTTTTATCCAGCCCAAAGTGACATCCTAGTCCACCACAATGTTTTTCCTTTATGATGTTCTCCCTCATGGAACACCTAGGAACACATAGTTGGCTGCCTTTGAACAGCAACCCCTACTGCAACAAAAACTCAGAAAAATTAGAATGATAAGAGTCTGAAAATTGTGAACAAACTTCATATACCTCCTTGAAATTTTCATCATCTTGATACATATGTTTGAGAGCATCAACCCCTACACTTTGCAACTGAATTTCTTGAACCATACACACCCTTTTACTCAATGCATCTGCCACTTTGTTAGCCTGCCCCTTCTTGTGTTTGATTGAAAAAGTATATGCTTGGAGTTGTTCAACCCATTTCATATGCCTATGATTGAGTTTCTCCTGTGAATTCAGAAAACTAAGTGCATGGTTGTCAGTATAAACAATAAATTCTTTAGCCAAAAGATAGTGCCTCCATTTTTTCAAAGCTTGTACCATTGCATACAATTCCAAGTCATAAGTAGAGTACTTTCTCTTAGCATCATTCAATTTTTGACTAAAGAAAGCAACATGCCTGCCTTCTTGACTTAGGATAGCCCCTATAGCAAGGTTACTAGCATCACATTCCACCACAATCAACTTGTTAAAGTTGGGAAAAACAAGAATGGGTTGTTGTACTACTTTTTGTTTCATAATTTCAAAAGAATCATTGGCTGCCTTTTTCCAAAAAAACTTACATTTCTGCCCCCCTTTGATGCTATCCAAAATTGGTGCACAAATATGACTAAAACCCCTTATGAATTTCCTATAAAATGTTGCCAAACCATGAAAACTTTTCACATCACCTGCTATTTTTGAAGTTGGCCATGACAAAATGGCCTCTACCTTTGTTGAATCCATCTTCAAACTACCTTGTGAAATCACAAAACCAAGATAGGTGAGTTCTTCCTTCATGAAGACACTCTTTTCCATGTTGATCATCAATTGTTCATCATGCAACTTCTTCAAAACCTGATCCAAATATTGCAAATGCTCTTCCTTAGTCCTGCTGAAAACAAGAATGTCATCCAAATATACCACATCAAATTTGCCAATGAATTCCTTCAACACTTCATTCATGAGATGCATAAAAGTAATTGGAGCATTAGATAGACCAAATGTCATCACCAACCACTCATAAAGAGCCTCATTTGTTCTAAATGTTGTCTTCCATTCATCTCCTTGCTTTATCCTAATTTGATGATACCCACTCTTAAGATCAATCTTAGAAAAGTATCTAGCCCCTCCCAAACAATCCATTAGGTCCTCAATCCTTGGCATAGGGAACCTATATCTTATGGTGATCTTATTAATGGCTCTATAATCTATGCACAACCTCCATTTACCATCCTTTTTAGGGGCTAGGACTGTTGGGACAGCACATGGGCTAAGGCTCTTTCTTACCAATCCCTTATCCAACAATTCTTGCACTTGCTTGGCAATCTCTTCATTTTGAGAAGGTATCATCTTGTAGGCTGCTTTGTTTGGTAAAGTAGATCTCGGTATGAAGTCAATTTGATGGCTTATGTCCCTAATAGTTGGCAACTCATTAGGCATTTCTTCTACCATAATCCCCTTATACTTCTCTAGCAATTGTTGCACCTCCTTAGGAACCTCTTCCTTACTAGGATCATGCAAACTAGGACTATTTTTAGGCTTCAAAATTAGAGCATACCCTTGGGTTCCTTCCTCCTTAAGGGTATCTAGAAAATCTTTACCACTCACAATCATGACACTTGACCCAACATTCTTCTCTACATTCTCATCAGGCAATGGATCCATTCTATATTTTCTACCATTCTTGGTTATGATGAAAGAATTAGTTTTACCATCATGTTGTGATTGAACATCATATTTCCATGGGCATCCTAACAAAAAATGACAAGCATCCATGGGAATTATATCACACAAAATATTGTCCTTATATTCTCCTATCTCAAATTCTACCCACGATTGTTCATCTACCAAAACTTGTTGCCCCTTATTCAACCATGATACTTTATAAGGACTAACATGAGGAAGTCTTTTTAATTTCAACTTGTCTACCATTTCAATGGAAACCAAATTTTTAGTTGAGCCTGAATCAACAATTACCTTGCAAATCTTACCATAGACCTTGCATGTTGTCCTAAACAATGTCTTCCTTTGAGGGGGTTCTTGTGTTTGAGGCACCTTCAACATGGTTCTTCTCATCATCAAACTTTCTCCTTCATGCACTAGGGTTGCACTTCCAATTAGAGAGTTGACACTTTGGCAATCTTCCTCTTAGATCAATTAGTTCCTTCTCTCTCCTCCATGAGAGCTTGAGGCTTGCTTTTCAGGACAATTGAAGGCTGGATGTCCCACTTGGTTGCAATTGTAGCAACTCCCTGTGAAGACATTAGGACCTCTCCCTGGTCCACCAAATCTACCTCTTCCATTGGGCCTCCTTCCTCTAAAGCCTCCTCTAGAACCTGATTCTCCACTTTTCTCTTGGGAATTAGATTCCCCTTGACTTCTTTGGGATTGATTTCTGCCTCCAAAACTGCCCCTACCTCTGAAATTTCTGCCACCTCTTCCTCTATTTTGCTGCTCACCTTTCCTCTTCAACTTCTCTTCAGCCCTTAATGCCACTTGAAAGCATTTTTCCATAGTTTCAGGGGTTAATAAACTGATTTCATCTTGGATAGTAAACCTCAAACCATTTAGATACCTTTCCACTTTACCTTTTTCATCCTCCATGTACCCACAACGAAGAGAGAACTTGTGAAACTCCTCGGTGTAGGTGGCCACATCCAAATCTCTTTGCTTGAGATTTTGCATCTTCTTGTAGATCTGCACCTCATAGTTTGATGGAAGAAATTCTGACTTGATCCTCTCCAACATATTCTCCATGAAGAGATCATACTCTTCCCATTCTTTACCTTCTCACCTTGGGTATAATTCCACCATGTAAGGGCAACACCTTTCAGTTTAGTTTTTGCAAACTTCACCCTCTTATTTTCAGTAACTTCTTTCTATTCAAAGTAGTTGCTTAGAGCCTCAATACACTCCATGACTTCATCAACATTCATCTTCCCACTGAACATGGGAATCTCCATCTGAGCCTCTAAAGAATCCTTGCCAGTTGCCTTGATGGCTTCAAGGAAATGCTTTTGATCTACCGGTACCTCTACCTCTTCTTGTTCTTCTTCTTCCTCCTCTTTTTATTCTTCTTCATCAGAACCTTCATCTATCCTCTTCCCTATCCTCAATGCCTTCAACTCTACTTGGAGTGCTTCCTTGATTCCACTTTTGATCTTCTCTTCCATCTCCTTGAACTTCTTAACCACTTCAGTGGTCATCCCCTTTGGAGGCATATTGCTAGCCTCTCCTTCACTCTCCTCTGTTGACATATACCAAGCCTTAGACAACCAACAATAGAACCTTTTATGGCTCTAATACCACTATGATGTAGAAGCAATGGAATAGTTGGAGGATAGCAAACTAGACAAGGTTCTTACTACACCCAAAAAGCCCAAATTTGAGGTTCTTCATACAAAAGTGGGAAAAATAGTTAGGGGATCAAAATTATTCATGGAAAAGGTGATTTTAGATGTTGTGGGACCCATTCCAATCATTGGTAAAGATTGGTCAAACTTAGAACTAGTACTTCCTTCACAAACCCAAGATTTCGCTTGTAGCCCTAAAAATGTGAACAATCATGAATAACTTTTGTTGTAGACCTTCAAATGCAAAACTTGGACAATCAGTAGATACCCATTTTGACCCCCTATCACATATCCAAGAATAGGTATAGGTTGTTTTGGACAGAATACCCCAACCTATAACTCCTCTCAATGACCTAGAGCCCCAATTAGGCCTAAAATACAAAGAGACCCCTCTAAAATTCATGCACATAACCCAAACAATGACTTGAGCACTTAGTATTCATGCTAGAACTATGAATTTAGTGGGTTTTGTCCTCCTACAATCTGTTGTTCCCAAAAATTCCTCTATGGTTCCTTCTTTATGTTTCTAAACATCACCTAACACATGGTTTTGTTAGGTCTTTCACATAAACAATAGCAAATCATCTTCTCTAGCCAAACCCTTTATAAAATGCATTGAAACTACCTTTCAATAGTCCATCCCACTGATCTATGTAGTTCTACATCAGTGGAATGGAAGGAAATACATGGATTACAATCAAAACCCTAGAGGAGGGTTTTACAAACCAAGTTTAGAGAAAACCTTATAACTCCCTACCCCAAGAGTTTAAAAGGACCAAATTGAATTCAAAGGGAAGTTAACATCATGTTCTAACTGATCAATTCATGTAAAAGTAAATAGAACCCCGTACCTCTGCACAGTACGGACTGTGGCAGCAAGGGAACTCAGGAAAATAATCGCCAAAGAGTAGTCTAAGGAGAATAGGTGTATCTTTCCCTATATTTAATTTCAAAACATCAAACCACCCTTGTTTGAAAGCTACTTCATCACTTCACATGTTCCACTGGCTTGGGAACCATGACAGTTCCATACAGAAGCAGAGTACGGCCTGATGCAGCGATTAACACAGAAAAGGTAGAAAAACTATTATTTGTTGTTATTTCTTTCAACCAAAATGGCTTCACGATCTACAATGATCATTGGCAGGGCTTAAAGAAGCCTACTACAACATTTTGGAGTAGTTAGAGGTAGTTGAGGTTGATGGAACTACATAACCATCAAATTTCCTCTCTGTAACTACTCTGTCCTTAGGACTGCAACTGTCCTGTTTTATCATTTGAAAATAATTACAACTTTGGCCTAATGGCATCGATGGTTTATGACTTGTCAACACCTTTAACAATGTCATTAATCTTTTGACAATTCTACCACCCTTTAACACATGCCAAGAAGGCTTACAACATGAGAAAACATATGACTATCTTTTACATGCCTTGGAAGGCTTACAAACATGACTTATTACAAAACTACCTATTACACCTTATGATATCAACAAGAAATGGACATAGTCCTTATTACAACATGAAGATAGTCTTCAAGACCTTATTGGAGCAAGACAACATGAAGACAAGTATGAAAACAAAACATAGATGATCTCCTTGGTGCTCCTGCACTAATTTATGCTCAATTTTGAGATATTTATGATAACAAACTCGAAATAGTACGAAACAAGTAAATCTTTGCACAAATGTTCAAGGCATAAACAATTCTAGTGAGTTTTGAGAATATTACCTTGTGCAGATGCATGAATTACATGTATGTGAGCAATTTACTTATCAGAAAAGAGAGAAGGCCCTCCTTCTAGCACTAATTTATGTTGATGATGATTGTTACTCATAACAACATGCATAAAAGTTTACACAACAAACCTTTATTATCTTGAAAAGTACAATCAATTTGGAATGAATTGATGACTCCAAGTCTCTATTGATTAGGTCATGATCGTCTGACATTACTCAGAGGTTCATGTGATATGCTAGTTTCCATTCAAGGGGCCTTACGTTATTTTGCTACCATGAATTAATGTCTACATGTTTCATTCCACACCTACTTCCTATAAATCTCTTTACAAACAAAGGTTAATCCTACTATATTGTACATATGATGATGATCTTTGATAAGTTTGATCAATTCTTCTGATCATCAACTGTAATTGATTATTTTCACTTCTGCACTATGAATTTGTTCAAATAATGTGCCTATAAGCTGATATTTGCATGATTTCTGTTGTCATTTATATGCATTTGCATGATATTTTCAATTATGTATGTAGATTAGTCCAAATATGCTATTGATGTTCAGTTTCCTTTGAGATCTCAGCATATTTATGTATTTCTTGCTTAAGATTATCTGTAATTTTGCAATTATGGAGATGATTGTAATGAAATTTAAGAAAATAAACTCAAACATTCTAAATTTACTGCAATTAAATGAGTCTTTGACAATTGATCCATATGCAGCATTTAATATTTCACAAAATAGAGATGAAATCAAACCATGTGTTGCCAGGCCATTCCACAACTTCACACAGCTAATGCTAATCTTCTAGGGTAAAGAATGACAACAATATCCACAAATTGACATGTACTCCAAGGGACACAGCACATCAGAGTGAAAGATCCAGATGACATTCACAAGATTATTTAGAATTTATGATTGTATGTAATCTAATCTCTATTTCATCAGTATTCAAAAGCATGCACATTTACAATCTATCTTGAGAAAGTATCATGACATTCAACAATCCTATCTCAATTAAGTCTCTAATAATCATACAATGTGCACTCCATCTCCTTTTATAGGATAAAGAAAGGAGGAGGTTATAATTGATCCAATAATCAAGATTTGTCTATCTAAATCAACGGTTCATATCCCTTTTGACTTGGTCAACATATGTCAACGTGGCACAGGTTGCCATCTGGAAACCATCTGGTAGAACTCGATCACTTCTTTTGTCATGTTATGCATATGACCTTATCATCATGCATCTTTACTCACTCTTTATTTTCCTCTTCTTCACCTTCTTCATCTTCTTCTTCATTTTCATCATCATCATAATCATGAGGATCACTTCCTATATGTATTCTGATTATCCCCCTGATGGGTTCATATGCTTGTATTATTCTCTCAACCTCTCCCCCATCCTGACTTCAAGCTTTTAGTATAGCCTATCTTTGGGAATGGAATAGTGTTTGTAGAGAAGTCCATTTGCTCTTTCTACTATTTAACATCTCATTATGTGCCTCTACCTTGGCCTTCTTCCTCATAGCCTTATTGCTTACATCCTCTGTCAAATGATGAAGAGGGTCATCTGATGCCTGCTTGAAATTACTATGGAAATCTTGGACTACAAAATCAGTATCTTGATTTTCTATTTTCTCTTATATATTGTCCTCTAGAGCCTCCAAGATATTTATCTCATCTACCATAAGGTGGTGCAATTTAACACTAATATCCTTGAGCTTGTGTTACATTTCTTCAAGATATCACTCTCAAATTCAGTATCCTCATACCATATGCTCAGTAATTGTGCAGTATTGTTATCCAGTACCTTATTATCTATGAGCATGTCTATGCACCTCATCTTAGCTAGAGCATCTAGATGCTTCTCTAATTTGAAGGATCTATGTCCAACCTCATTTTGCAATTTATCTACTTTGCAATTTAATGTACCAAGAAAATTCCAATTTGTGAGGGAAGTTTTTATCACTTTCTCAGCTTTAGAAATAAAAAGAATAAAGCAATTGTCCACCATATGGGCCTTATGCTTCATGATGTCTAACCCTGTTATCTCATCTTGAGATATGATGGTCAATGGGGTGGCTGTGTTAACTGATATATGATTAGAGTCAATTAACCCTTTTATAAATGTATGCAATTGAGCAATGTGCTCCTTATGCACTCTATTTTTATCCTTCTCCTTTTTTAAACTTTTCATCAAGGAGTCAATGATATCTTTGGCCTCTTGTCCCTCTTGCTCCTCCGTAGCAAAGCCTAGATCAACATTTGTTATTTGGAATTCATCAATATTTATTTTTCCTTTTTCCTTGTCTGCTATTGGTAGGGCTACCTAAGTTGTCCTCCTACCTATAGTAGGATCTCTCCTGATTGTGGATGTAGGTCTTGCCTTTCTCTTAGGCTTCATCATGTCTGCTGAAAACAAATTAGAAGCATCAAATTCAGGCAATTCACTGATCTATTGTGGGCTTATTTCTTGTTGCAACCAATATGGGACATCACCCTTGGGTCCTTGTTGGTCAGTTTGCTTAATGTGAGCATCCTGAGAATCTATATTCTGCTCTACCCTAGGTGGAGAAGTATCTTTCATCTTCTCATTTTCTTGAATCTCCTTGTGAGGGATCTCTTATTGTGCAGGAGCTTCTTCTAATGCATGTACATTCTAGTCATGTACACCTTGTTGCAATTTATCCTCATGAGGATTCTAAACATTTTGATCTTGTATATCTTGTTGATCACCCTGATCATTCTTGGTCACATTCTCTATTTCCCTTTGCTGATCACCATCTGGTTGAAGACTATGTTCTTCACCTTTTGATATGTCTATTTCTCCAAGGTTTGAAGATTTATCCAATTCTTTTTCATTTGTTTTCTCTTCTGGTGCTGGATTATTATCCTAATTATCATTCTTAGCAGGTGCTGGTGCATTACCCTAGTCTTTATCCTTATCAGGTGTCTCTTCATCAACCTCCTTTCGCATGTTGACTTCCACTTTATCTTGTTCTGGAGTTGGATCTTTGTCTTTGCCTTGATCCTCCTCACCTTGATATGCCAGGTCTATCACTGTAGGGCTGGTGACCTGATCAACCAAATTTGTCAATCCAATTTGTTGAGCTATCACCTTAGGGATTTCTTCTTCAATTTCCTCCATTTCAACCTCCTCCTGATGGGTTTCCTTTTGGACTACATGAGTGCCATGAGGAGTCATGCTTGTGTTTGCCACCAAAGTCTCCATCTTTTGAGCATAAATATCCTTAACTACATCATCATCAAACAAATCCATTGTATCATTAAGTGGAAGAGGTGGTTCTTTCCTTGCCCTATGCCTTTCTTCATTTTGTTCCTCTACCTTTTCAATCTTGAATTGAATAATCTCAGGGATGGGAACTTCATGTTGTAAGTTCCTTAAAATACCTTGACCACCTGCTCCTCTCAATAGAAGGGGGATAATATCCACAATCCATCTCATTACTGTCCTTTGTCTCTTTTGGAGTGGTGTTTGATGCACTTTATTCCTTTTCTTCTTGATCAACAAGTCATCATCTAAGGGCTCTTCCTCTTCCTCTACAATAACAGGGGTAGACTTTGCAACAACTTTCTTTGTTTAGCTGGGGTATGAGGTGATGCAGCAACTGATGTGGAGGCCACATCTCCCTTTGGTTGGGGTCACTGAATGATCACTACTCCAGCTACTTGGGTTCCTTTCTTATTTTTACCCTATTACTTTTCTTCTTCAGTTGGCTGTCTTTCTCCATTTAATTGCCTCTTCTCTTTGAGGAAATCATCATATTCCTCCTTAGATAATTCTTATCTTTTCTTTTTATTGTCCACAGAAAGGGCTACACCTTTCTTTTTCAGTTTGTTAACCTCAGCATCCACCCAACCTTGGGTCAGTTGAATGACCTTTAGCATTATTTGGTCTAGTGAAATCACCTCTGGTTGACTCAAGTCAGGGGCTGATATGGTTTCGTTGTATACCCTCTTGTCCTCATATTCATTGGACATGATCTTACCATCATCTTCATGCAGCCAAGTAGGCACTGATATGCAGTCGAAGGTGTGTATTTGGTTTAGAGTAAGCCTCTGGTAATTCCTCCTTCTTACTTCTGCTTCATTGTCACAATCAACCCAATAATCTTCAAGGTGCTTTTGATGTATGGGCTTCCCAAGTAATGCATGCATCTTGTCATATGGGTCATAGGGCCTAACTAATGAAAATGGCTATAAGTGCATCAAGTTCAATCCTCTGATCACATCTTTAACACGTTCTTTGTTTGGACACATATACCAGCCAATCATAACTAGAAACAATATAGGTGGAATCTTTCCTTTTTCAATATGAGTCTCTACTGAAGGCAATATCTGTCTAGCAAATTCCATCAGAATGACTTTGTCATTTGGATATCTAGGCAGCATGAGAGGTCTCCCATCAAAGCCCTCTATTCTCATATATGAAAATATAGGGAATTGGATAAACCAAACCCCATACTTATATATAATAGCTTGTGCTTCTACACTCAACCTCTTTGTTTTGTCTTCTTCCATGGTCCTGACAAGATGCATGGAAAAGGAGTCATTCACTATCTTATAATTTTGGAGAGATTCCCTTCTTTTCAACTGTGGGTAATGTTCCTAGATGTTCACATCCCCATGGTTACTTCCAACCCTACCTATTATTTGCAATCCATTGAAGGTCCCTCTAAAAGCACATGCATATACCACATAAGAAGTCATATGGAACATATTTATCTTCCCTCCTAGCCTCTTCATGCCCTCATCTAAGATATCACTTATGATTTTCACCCATAGGGGCTTGTCATCAGAATACTCTACCATCTTGATAATACCATACATCTAATTTTCAAATGCTCCAGCATTTGGTCTTCCTGTCATTCTGCTAAGCATCACCATCATGTACTGGTATTTAGGAGCAAAATCAAACCTGAAAAGGTACACAGGTAATTTGGCAGAGGCCTTGTATGTGCTACTCTTGGATATCCATTGATATATAACCCTTCTATCTTCTTTTTGGTTGCTACGATATTCCTTTTCCAATCTACCTAGGTTCAATCAAACCACATTAGGTCCCGTAGGTAAATTAAAGGCAGAGGTGATGCACACAATTGAAAAATCTGCATAAACTCTGCCATGCTTTTCTACTTTTCTGGTCTTTGGATTGTAATTTCGTGTGAATTCTATCACTAGTTTAGTAGCCTCCATGGCATATGGAAATCCACTAGCATTCCACATCCCTGAGCTATATATGCTCATCAGTAGAGGGTTTCCACTTGCTTTATCTAGTCTTGCTATCCATGCATCAAGATCAGTATTCCCTTGACGTGTATCATTGATCAACCCATATCTAAATGCTACCCCTTCTGGCTGCACGAACATGGGTTTCAAAAACTCTGTGTCAGATCTATTCTTTCAAATTGCCATGGGGTCCTACAATGAAACATGCATATCTTACCCTAACGTGTCATGTACAACAGGGTTTAGTAATCACATGCATTTCATGGTAATAATTCTATTATTCTAATTTATCTTATACATTTATCATATTAATTAACTCTGTAAAAACCATTTTTACCTCATGATTCACCATAAATGACAAAAGGAGGGTTTCATATTAACATACCTAATAATCGCTTTCCCTTTACTGTATGAGTGATAACTGTATGAGTGTGATTGCATTGTATTTACCATCCTCCGTTCCATTTGAATGCAGTTCTTGTTCCGTTTGTAGGTCACAGTGATGCTTTGATTTCCCTGAGCTCTATAATTCTTGTTTAAACATATGGTAAATGTGAAATGAACCCCAAATCTTACTTTTAACTGATTAATATAGCAAATTAGGGTGCGTTTAGTGTCATTTTGTTCATGTCCCTTGATTTACACATGACGTTCGTGGATGTTGATAGGTGGTAGGTATGTATTTGAATTTTCAAAGGCTTCACCTATCATTGGGATTGCATTTAATGCAGAGGGTGATCTTCACAGAGATTAGGGATATTTCAAAATATGATCGATATTTGGCATATGATGGTGATGTCATCATGAGAGTGGTCAACTGTTGACCTATGACCAAGGTCGGGTCATATTTTCATTCGTTAACAATCATGATAATACACTATATCAATATGATCAGGGGAGGTTCCATGTGCTATTGTTGGATTGGTCATTGAGAAACTAGGCATCTCGAGTAATCAAAGGTCAATATGAGAGATATTGGTAAATATCTGGGTCTTTTAACACTAGGAAATATCACCCTATTTGAGAATGTGAGGATGACGTTGGCATTTTATAAGTGTTCAAAATTGTTCGAGAGAATGATGTCATAGTCATATTATTTAAGATCAAGGATATTTTAAATTGTGACCGTCTTAGGTTCGGGTCATGATGACATTATCATGAGAACATGTTCTCTTTGTATTGGGTTAAGATGACATCATCGTCATATTGGGAAATATGATGGATATTTGGAAATATGATAGATATTTGGAAATATGACCCTACGGGTATTGGACATACTGATGACATCATCATCATATTGAGTTCTTTATAAATCAGAATAAGCTGACGTCATAGTCATATTTTGCGAAGGGTGATATTTTGTAACATGATGGATATTTAGAAATGTGACCCTGTGGGAATATGCATGTAGACTTGATAGGTACACATTATTTTGCACTTAACTTTGATGTCTGCATACTGAAGAACATGCAGATATCGGGTGATCTTCATATGTCGGGGTCATCTGATGAATATGACTGATATTTAGAAATATGACCCTATGGAAATATCTGGTTTGACCGAACTTTGACTTGGCATAACTTTTTATCTTTAATAAATATCAGGGTGATCCTGTTGGAGTACAATGCCACTGAGAGGGGGGTGAATCAGTGGTATACTAATTTTAACAACACCTTAAGAACTTGAAAAATCACAACAGCTTTGGCATGGCAGACTAATGTCAAGAATGCATCAACAATATTATGAAACAAACAAGAACATCAAACTTAGGAGTAAAGATGTTAGCAAATTAGACACTAAATCATGTAACTTGTATAATTCTGATTGACCATAATGAGAATGAATAGAGGATATCATTTCAAACAAAGATATATGATGAATATGCATTCATGCAGATCAAATTGACTTAGAATAACTATAAAATTGAATGACACATGATGAGTGAAAGAGCATAAGGATAAAACACATCAATGATAGCAACAATCCATAACACAGATTGTCCTAAGTGGAAACCCTCTGGGGCAGAAAACCACTCAAAAAATGCCTCATTGGCTTATCAAAAAGAATCTCATTGATTACAGGCCTCATTGGCTTACAACATTGCCTCACTGGCATATAACAGTGCCTCACTGGATAAAAACATTTAGAAGCATCAACTTTAAGGAGCACTAACCCCTAACATAGCCTTGCAAGAGCATCCACTCTCTGCATACATAAAGATAAATACAAATACAGAGGGTTACTCTGTTTCTCTTTGTACTAGACTAATATAACATCAACAATGCATGTACACACACTTACGCATCCATCATTCATATTATATCAGGTTTTATACACAACATATTACATTCTGTTCAAGTTATTCTTTCCCTCTACAGACAGTTAGAGAATCATAACTATAAACTAAAACTGATTGGTAGTTCTCAACTGACTAGAAAGTTGTGTCAAAGAAATTGTTTTAACTCCTTCCTTAATCATAATATAATATTCAAAACCTTTATGTAAAGAATCCCTTGTTAAACAATACCCGAGTATAACTGAACAGATAACCACTGTCAATTGAAAGTTTTAACTATTATAACTGTCTATACGAGAATCTCAAATTCCCATAAAAGAAAAAACCTTTTACATAGTTAACAATTTCTACTTGAATACATATGAAAATCTGTCTTTATCCATAGAAGAAGTTATTCACCATAGTAACAAAACTATTAGAGAAACCCTCGACAGAAGAGACGTTTTCAATTTGAAACCGCAAATATAACTTTTGTGGGTATCCATTCAACAAAAAAAGTTCTTTTATATCTTCAAAGACCCACAGAGTTAAAATCCTTAACATGTCATTTTTATCGAATGCAAAAACTTCAGATATAGAAACCCTTGACCAGTAATAACAAAGATAAAATGTGAAAATTGAAACCCTAGGAACCATTGATGAGAAGAGAAGAAACCCTTTAAATAATCTTTGAAGACTCAGAGAATACTTACCAAAGAAGAGAGAACAAATAAGATGTTTACCATAGTAGTTGAGCTTTATCACATCAACAATATGACTTTTGAAGATTCTTAATCCAACCTCCATGATTACCAGCATTGAATCAATAGGATCCCCATTGGAGATACTCAACTAGAGTTCCATGAAACCTCATGGTGTTTTTGCCATGTGAAACCCTACTTTCTTCCATTGAAGACCAAACAAAGAATATGCAAATTGAGTGCTTAACCCTAACTTTTGCCAGAAAATGTCTAAGCAACTGGTGCCCTCGGTAAGTCTCAAAGATCCCCAAACTTTGCATTAACCTGTTCAGGAGGTGAAAACACTAAAGCATGCCAATAAAAAACAACTTTGTAACCTTTGCAACATTTGATATACCCGTTAGGAGATAATATACCGTAGTCAACACTTTGAATCAACATAACATAAAAATTGCATGCCTTAGTTCTCATAGGATATTACATATCTTTGAATGCCTTTACCACAATGCTCATGATATTAAACATTTGTGCCAAGAGAGAACACAAGATTATAACATCTTGTCATATGAGCTCATCGTCACCAAGAAAGAAAGAATACCATATCATTATGTAACCAAATTGAACATGATTACCAAAGGTGCCATACTGAACATGAACCCACATGAGGTAGAATATATCTTAGTTTTTATACACTTATAGATCACGAGAATATGTCATCAAATGCCATAGCACATACCAATATGAAACAAGTATATCATCATGTGATCAAAGAACAAGTGAAAACATAATGTAATCAAGGAACCATGCACATGCATATGACACCATATAACCATACACCTAAAACTAAAAACTGACCTGTTGCCAAACGAATGCATCAAATGCTAGGAACTATGAAGATCATTGGATACTATGTCAACATGCCACTATCACCTGAACAACTGTAGATCTATGCCATCACTGTGATAACACTGTGTATTTGTCATCAAGGCACTATTACTAGATCTTGTGAGTACATGCCATTTGAACTTATTCCAACAAAGAAAGATAACAACCAAGATCTAATCCTTCTGACAAGATCATCCAAAACCACTATCAATCCAATGCCACTATACTGGCAACTCAAAGTTACCACATGCAACAAAGAGAGATTGTGTCTTTGACATCAAGGACAACAAACTCCCTCTTAGTCTATGATGGCAAAACACAACTCTCTCTCCCCATTTTTGACATCAAAGACAAAGGGAGGAAGGAAAGTGTGCTAATGCCTCCATAAATCCAAAAACAATAAATGCCTCTAATGTGAAAAAAAAGCAAAGATGAAAAACTATACCAATCATACCAAGACTGTCCTATGATTGAGAAGTATCCAGAACATCTAAAATAAAAATGAGATGTCAGCACCATAATGAAATACCACCAACATGAAGAGCATGTAGCAAAGATAGAAAACAATTGAGGAGACTATCACAAATAATGTCAATCATCAATCAGAAACCATGCCAACTATAATAAGATACTGAAAACCATTAGGGATTAGAAATATGCAAGAAACTCCCCCTGAATGCATGCACCAATTTCACCTTCTGAGATCAATATATCTTACATCTTCAACCCATTTGGTACTTTATCTCATTTGTATGGAGACCTAGTACCCTCTGATTATTTGGAGAGATTTAATAAAGTCTGTACTGGCCTCTAAATATTTCATTGCTTGACTTACAAACCTTTAAATACCTTGAACAATCATCTGCATTCGTATTAGTCCACCTCTCCACTATCCAATAATGTACCACTTGCAATCTTACTCAAGTAACCATCACTACTCAAAAATATAGGCATTGTTACTAACACAACAGGGATTAAAGCATTGTTTTACTGCCATCTTGTAACTTTACCATTTTCAAACTCATGTTATCACTGAGTGTTGTCAACCCATCAGCAGTATCAAGATCATTATCTTCCCATATCAAGAACAATATCTAAAGACATTCACACCTACACTATTCCTCCTTTAAAAAAAAATACTGTCAACAACTGCTCCTTAATTTCAACACTGACATCCACGAGTGACCTGATAGCATGAAGCACCAATCAAACAAAAATATGAACACCATAGAACTATTACTCATGTGATAGGATGTCACTATTCTTTCATTATCTCTGACAGATAAGGAACACTTAATGATCTCCTTAAGAATGATCAACACCATCAACTTGTCAATACAACCTTGGCATCACTTTGTGTCAACTCAACCATGGCACCACTATAGGCATTTTCATTAATGACAATTAGCTATAATGTGCAACATATATGAGCAAAATATGATTGAGAGTAGTATAGAAGCATTGGAAACATGAATATACCATGGAAACACATGAGAATACCAGTACTGAAAAATGATATACCATCTCCCAAAACATCAATGAACCACATTTAACTGTCCTTGACTGCAGATGATCAACATGCTATTCTTGATAGTTTGAAAAATATAGTTTTTCTCAAAGATTACTATGCATGCTATGTAACTAAGATCACTTGACAATCAAGGAAATAATAAAATTACTTACAATCTGATGTGAATTCAATTCTTGATGACATGACATGAAGACCAATATAACCCTCTTGAAGAAGACACCATCTATTTGATGGAAACACAAGAAAGCATATCAAGCAACTAAAGCACACCAACCATTCCAACTGAGATCAATCATGAATGGGCATCGAATCTACTTTACTTTGTAAGCATGTTCATCAGAGCACTAGCAACTACAACATATGACAAGTACATGAACATCCATCATCAATTCATGCAACAAGTCATTTCCAATACAGACAAGAACACAACATGAAGCACATGTAACCTCCTAAACCAAGTAGTAAATGAAGATCATGACAAATTTGTGCCTTAACACCATGACTTACATCCAGACATGAGAATCTTGATGAACATATCATGAAGCAACTAAATGCAACTCTTGATGATCATATAACCAAAGAACTTCAACTGAAACAATTTAAACTTCTATTAGAGGATGATAACCTGACAAGATGAACATTGAAGACAATCTGAGATTCAAGTAGCCTCCTGAAGATGACAGTCTAATGAATTAAGTTGTAAATGTCACTAAGAGCAAACCATGGAAGATAGAACAACTGATACAACCATAACCTTTACAACCTTCTTGGTTGATTTCTATGAGGTTTGAAAGATAAAACCATAAACACTCCCCCTATCTTTATGCTTCTCTGTTAAGCTGTTATGCATGTTTCTTGTGCATCATCCACAAGATTAGGTTCTTTCTATTTTTGTTCAGATTTCCTTTTCCAAACCTTCCTAGGTTCTTTCTTTTGCTTAATCAGGTCATCTATTTTATTATTGTTTCCAAATGATTTCTTCAACTTACTTCTACAATGTTGTGCCTTATGTCCACACTTATGACATCTATAGCATATCATATTGTTAGAGAAATAATGATATATGTTCCTTGAATTTCTATAATCATATCTTTCATGCATCCAACATTCTCTTTTCATGTGCCCAACCTTATTGCAGTTATAGGAAACAACATTGTAGTTTTGATTTGACAAACCATAATAACTATGATTTCTAGCTCTATGAAAATACTTATGATAGACATAGCAATAACCATGAAATTGAGAATAGTTAAACCCAACCGAATGATATTGTCTGGTAGATAAAGGTCTTGAGTGCCTATTTGTACTACTTTTATCAACAACTTTATCTTTTTCTTCCTTCTTGGCTTCATTCTCAAGGGTAGTAGAGTAAGTATTCAGGTCTACTTTCTAGGAGCATCTCTTGACTTGGAGCATTCTCCTTTTTCATAACCTAAGCCAGTAGTGTCTCTATAATATCTTTGCTTACTCAACATGTCATTCAAGCAGTTAGTACTCTTTCAAATTGAATATTCTTTTGCAATTTTGAAGATGCTTCTTCCAAATCCTTTCTCAAAGAGACTATTTATTTTTCTAACTTCAAACATTCTATTCTTTTTACTTCAAGATCAGATTTTGTAAGGTCAACTATTCTTTTAACTTCTTTAATTTCTATTTTTAGGCTGGTAATCAATTTATTAGATTTATCAACATGACTCTTTAATTTTGCAATATGATTTCTTGCATTTCCAACTCTAAAGAAACTTTTCCAAAATATGAACATACCTTGTCCTTGGATTCTTTCTCATTGAAGATGGTCTTTTAAACTCCTATTTTCTTTACTAAGTTGATTGATTGTATTTAGGGCACATAGAAGTTCTCCTTCAACATCAACTTCACAATCATCTTTGTCAAACTCCTATCCATCTTCATTCTCAAAGAAATCTTCTTCTGCATCATCAATTTCAACTACAAAATCATCAAGTTCTTGTCTACTAATATTCACATTGTCAAGACTCTTAACTTTAGGATTGATCTCTTTATGACATTTTGTGTCTACATTCATGGTTGACTCATGCAACAACTCATTGCTGGACTTAACTGAGGCTTGCTTTTCAACTTTTTGATCAACATTCTTCTTTTCTCTATTTGAGGCCTTAATTCTTCTACCCTTTCCCATGGTACTCTGCTATCAGGACCTACCCAAGTCAGTTAGACTTCAAATAGGGAACCTACGCTCTGATACCACTTGTTGGAGTACAATACCACTGAGAGGGGGGGAGGTGAATCAGTGGTATACTAATTTTAACAACACCATAAGAACTTGAAAAATCTTTGGCATGACAGACTAATGTCAAGAATGCATCAACAATATTATGAAACAAACAAGAACATCAAACTTAGGAGTAAAGATGTTTGCAAATTAGACACTAAATCATATAACTTGTATAATTCTAATTGACCATAATGAGAATGAACAGGGGATATCATTGCAAACAAAAATATATGATGAATATGCATTCATACAGATCAAATTGACTTAGAATAACTATAAAACTAAATGACACATGATGAGTGAAAGAACATGAGGATAAAACACATTAGTGATAGAAACAACCCATAACACAAATATTGTCCTGAGTGGAAACCCTCTGGGGTAGAAAATCACTCGAAAAATGCCTCACTGGCTTATCATAAAGAATCTCATTGATTACAGGCCTCACTAGCTTACAACATTTAGAAGCATCAACTTCAAGGAGCACCAACCCCTAACACAGCCTTGCAGGAGCACCCACTCTTTGCATATAGAAAGATAAATACAAATATAGAGGGTTACTCTGCTTCTCTTTGTACCAGACTAATATAACATCAACAATGCATGTACACACACTTAAGCATCCATCATTCATATTATATTAGGTTTTATACACAACATATTACATTATATCCAAGTTATTCTTTCTCTCTATAGATAGTTAGAGAATCATAACTATAAACTAAAACTAATTGGTAGTTCTCAACTGACCATAAAGTTATGTCAAAGAACTTGTTTTAACTGCTTCCTTAATCATAAGATTTTATTCAAAACCTTTCTGTAAAGAAGCCCTTGTTAAACAATACCCGAGTATAACTGAACAGGTAACCACTGTCAACTGAAAGTTTCAATTGTTATAACTATCTGTACTAGAATCTCAAATGCCCATAAAAGAAAAAACCTTTTACACAGTTAACAATTTCTGCCTGAATACATATGAAAATCTGCCTTTATCTATAGAAGAAGTTATTCACCATAGTAACAAAACTATTAGAGAAACCCTTGACATAAGAGATGTTTTCAATTTGAAACCCCAAACACAATTTTTGTGGATATCCAAAAAAAAGAATTTCTTTTATATCTTTGGAGACCCACAGAGTTAAAAACCTTAACATGCCATTTTTATTGAATGTAAAAACTTTAGATATAGAAACCCTTGACCAGTAATAACAAAGATAAAATGTGAAAATCAAAACCCTAGGCACCATTGATGAGAAGAGGAGAAACCCTTTAAATAATCTTTGAAGACTTAGAGAATACTTGCCGAAGAAGAGAGAACAAATAAGATGTTTACCACAATAGCTGAGCTTTGTCACATCAATAATACAACAACTTTTGAAGATTCTCAATCCAACCTCCATGATTACCAGCATTGAATCAACATGATCCCAATCGAAGATACTTAACCAGAGTTCCATGAAACCTCATGATGTTTTTGCCATGTGAAACCCTACTTTCTGCCGTCGAAGACCAAACAAAGAATATGCAAAATGAGTGCTTAACCCTAACTTTTTCAAGAAAATGTCTACACAACCAGTGCCCTCGGTAAGTCTCAAAGATCCGGTGAAAAAAAATTCATTTTTATCTTGCCAAACTTTGCATTAACTTGTTTGGGAGGTAAAAACACTAAAGCATGCCGATAAAAAACAACTTTGTAACCTTTGCAACATTTGATATACCTATTAGGAGATAATATACTGTGGTCAACACTTTGAATCAACATAACATAAAAATTGCATGCCTTAGTTCTCATAGGATATTACGTATCTTTGAATGCCTTTACCACAATGCTCATGATATTTAACATTTGTGCCAAGAGAGAGAACAAGATTATAACATCTTGTCATATGAGCTCATCATCACCAAGAAAGAAAGAATACCATATTATTATGTAACCAAACTAAACATGATTACCAAAGGTGCCATACTGAACATGAACCCACATGAGGTAGAATATGCCTTAGTTTTTATACACTTGTAGATCACAAGACTATGTCATCAAATGTCATAGCACAATACCAATATGAATCAAGTATATCATGTGATCAAAGAACAAGTGAAACCATAATGTAATCAAGGAACCATGCACATGCACCTGACACCATATAAACATACACTTGAAACTCAAAACTGACCTGTTGCCAAATGAATGAGCATTGTTACACATCATAAATACCAACAACCAATGTGTCAAGCATATGTCAGCATCAAAAGCTATGAACTGTGAAGATCAATGGATACTATGTCAACATGCCACTATCACCTGAACAACTGTAGATATGTGCCATCACTATGATAACATTGTGTATTTGTCATCAAGGCACTATTACCAGATCATGTGAGTACAGTGCCAGCTAAACTTATGCCAACAAAGAAAGATAACAACCAAGATCTAATCCTTCTGACAAGATCATCGAAAACCACTATCAATCCAATCCCACTGTACTGGCAACTTAAAGTTACCACATCCAACTAAGAGAGATCATGTCTTTGACATCAAAGACAACAATTGAGGACAATAGATCCAAAAAGCAAACCTACTTAGAATTTTGCCCTCTTTCAGATTATGAGGTTTGTAATGGCAAATTTTGACTTCGACAATTGACTTTCTCTTGTGAAGCACATGCATGAGTAAGGGTGATATACTTAACTGACTTTTGTCAAATTGACGAAAGTAAAAAAGCAAAAACAAGCAGAAGCAAAAAGTTGGGTCCCTGTTCTGCTAAGGCAAAATGGGGCGTGTTGTGTAACCACACAACAATACTCAACTATCCATAAGAACACCACTCCTCTTGTGAATCAAGACATACTCAACTACTCAGAAGAACTCTACTTTACATGTGAATCGAGAAATACTTACTATCCACAATACAATGCTTTAGTGGTCAATCAAGATACACACAACTATGCACAACAATACTTAGGTCTTGAAAACTAAGATGCAGTTCGTATCTACAAGTACACACCTCTAAGTCTATGGATCAAGACATACTAAACTATCCATAGATACACCATGCTTCCAAGATCAAGATGACTCAGATTATCCACAAGAACAAACCATGAAATTGCTATGCCTCCACCTCACCTAACCCAACTGTTGCCTCTCATGCAATGTACAATCTTTGAGCCAGAAGGTAGTTTGAGATGGGTATAATTCCTCCAACCTCTTGTGTTCTCCAATCTCCTCTTTGACCTTTTGAGACTCTATCTGCGAGATACAACATTCATTTGATTCTCTAAAACCTTATAATAAAGTGTTGGTTTCAAGTGATAAAACATTCATTACAACGAAACTTTCAACAACAAATAAATCTCCCTTAAATATACGCTCTTCATGTTATTAACCTCTTTCTAAGATCACTCCATATATATATAATAAGAAACTTTTGAACCTCTAACCTTCACCTTAACACTTAATTAATCTCTTTTTACGAAGTCTTCAGTTACAAATTCCTCTAGCTTTTACGACACACCTTTATATGATGTATAGAAGCTCTAATCGGATTTGAACCACAAAGCTATAGGGTTGGAACAAAACGCCTATCATATTCAAACCCTCAATATTCGAATGCCAAATTGACCCAACTTCCATTAAGCTGAAACATGCGTGCATGAGTGGAGGGCGCCAAAGAATTTAAAATAGAAAGGTTGAATACAAATATTATTGATAGCTGTAACAGATTAATAAAATGATCTTTACCAAAGAAGTAAATCACATGATAGTACCATTTCAAAAGAAGATTTTTCTCCTTTCTACGCTCGTCTCCAGTTACCTCTTATGTTGAGAATTCACCGGCCCCTTTTAACCAGCACAAAGGAACTGAAAGCTTTGACATCCAACATGGTTGGTGGAGCCCTCAGATAGTAATTAACATGTCCTTGCAAAAATTTCCATTGGAGGTTTAGTGTGTGTTGGTGCTTTAGAAACATGTTGGGTTACTGAGACGGTTGAATAGGCTAGTATGTGTTGGCAGTTAGTTGCTTTTCATGATCACCTAGATAGAATGCGGTAAACAATTATGTTAGTGCAGTCATCTTTGAACAAGTATTTTGAAAACCTTTGTACATGCTGAAAACATAATGGATATCCCTACCAAAACAAAATAGCACATTCCAAAATGTAAATGCCAAACCTAGCAAGTGAAATGCATGTAGTTGCTTTTGCATTGTGTATAACATAGATCAATTGACTCACAACACAGATAGTTATAAGGCAGAGAGACAAGATATTCAGCATTGCCTCCAAAGTCCTGTGAGGAATCACTTCTGTTGTCATTCCTAGATACAAAATTGGAGTTGTGTGGGACTCCACGGGCTTGAAATAGAGTAGAGGAAAAACTTTGAGACAATTTGGACCATCTTCTGCATTATTGTTATTATTGCTCTATAAGTTTTTGCAATTTTTTTTTTTTGGCAAGAAAGGATAAATATATTAAAAGAGAGTCCAGAAAAAGAGTACAGAAGAAGGATTTCCAAATAGCAATAGTCATTAAGAAATTTAAAAGAATGAAAATCTAAGGAGGTTTTCCACAATTCCACCACCTTCAAGAGCAAGATGAAACCATGAACCCAACAAAACAAATGATCCCAAAGAACAATCAGAAATGAAGATCACACTAGATCATTATAAGGAAACTGAAGAAAGTGCTAAAATTTACTAGTAGATAGGGACTCCCACTCTGTGAAATTCCAGTTACGATTAACATCAGAGGCCCATTTGGCCAAGCAATCTGATACAACATTTCATTCCCTAGGAATATAAACAAAAGACGTGGAATTAAAGTTTGGAGTAAGGTAGAGAATCTGCTCTACAAGTGACACCAACCTCCAAGAAGAGTTATGAATCTTCCATTTGTTTAGAAGAGAGACCAAGATCATGGAATCCATCTCACAAATGATATTCTTCCAACCCAACTCACAAGCTTTCTCAAACTTGCTAGAAGGATGGCTTGAGCCTCCATCTAATTATTAGTGCCAAACCTCATAGTAGAAAAAAGAAGTGAATAGGACCATCGCTATCGTATCCAACCTCACCAATCCCAACAACACTCAAATTGTTGCAAGAAGAACCATTTGTATTAATTTTAAAGAGACTATTTACCAACTCTATTCGCCTCACTAGAAGTTTTAGTCCTCAAGCCTGAATAAATAGAGGAGCCAATCAAATTACCCAATTCTAATCTCCTCCAAAATTGAATATCTAAAGGAGATAAGATCTCTTCCAAAGGACCCTTAGTTTTCAAAAAAATTTTAACTAAGTCGAAAATCTTCTACTAGATATACCCAATAAGACTTTGGTAATCTTGGAAGATCTAACAATTTCGTTCCAACCAAATTTGCTAAAGGATAAAGATGGGTCCAATATCCCAAGCCACCAAGAGGGAAGAACCAAGAGTAGGAGTACATCCCAAGCTAGCCCAAAAATTAGGCAGAGAAGTAGCATGGACAAAAGGTTGGTTCCAGATTTGCCACCACTGCCTCTAAAGACCCATGAATAAGGAGCACTAAAAGAAAATATATAAGCCACACATTCCTCATTAGCACCATAGAGGACACATTTTGAAGGACCTTGGAAGCCTCTCTTTCTTATGTTATCTTAGGTGAGACATTTGTTTTGACAAAGTAGCCAAACGAAGAAATTGCACTTAGGCCAACTATATTTGTTTCATTTTTTTTCCACCAAGGAAGTCTCTAATAGCACATTTTTTCCTATTCTAAGATCTAGTATCCAATAGAAACTACATAAAATCCTTTAGGATTATAGCCCCAAGATAAAACATCATCATCCTCTAGGGAACAACATGACTAATTTGTTACAATAGAAGAAACGGTGCTTCCAAAGTTCCTTCCCCAAGTAAACTAATCGAATCTTTCCAATGATAGAAGAAAGATTCCCTTACCAAGTGAGAGCCTTAAAGTTAGAAACTTTAGACCAACCATCTTTTAGAAAAACTTTACTCAAAGGGAGGAGAAGGGGGGAGGAAATGAGAATCAAGGGATGGAGGTCCCAAGAGTCATTCCAAAAAAGAGCTCAATGGTTGGACTTAATGATCTAGAAAATTCCACTTTTAACAAGTGAAGCTCCCTTCATTATGGTATTCCAAACCATGGAGCCCCTCCCAACCAAATCTATTCTTAGAATCTCATCAACAACAACAACACTTCTTAAATACTTGTAGCTAAGAAGTTTTAGCTAAGAAGTTTGACCCAAACTTGATCCTTTTGCTTGCACCATCTCTAGTATAATTTAGTAGCTAAGGCAAAACTATTAATCTTAGAATGTCTAAGGTCAAGGCCTCCCTTTTGCTTAGGGTTACAAATTTGGTCCTAGTTAATTATACTTCATTTGTGGGAGCCCAAATTCCTTGCCCAAAGAATTTTCCTAGAAAGAGAATCAAACTCCTTTAGAAAGCTTTTGGGAGTAGATATCACCAAGAATATATAGAAGGAAAGAGCTTGCAACATATATTTCAAATGGGTGAGATGCCCAACAGATGAAAACTATTGAAAAGTCTAATGACTAACCTGTATTTTGAATCTGTTTTGGGAATACCAACCGATAAGGGAATTCTAAGATAATCCAAGGGAAGTTGTCATATTTTGAGACACAAAATATGAGAAATCATTTGTTGGGTGGCCCAAGGAGTATTAAAGAAAAATATTTGACTTATCCTCATTAATACATTGACCAAAAGTTGACAAACACATATCCAAAATTTTCCTGAAATTAATAGCCTCCTAAATTTTAGCAACACCCATCAAGGTAGAATCATCCACATATTGAAGAAGGGAGTGAGGATCAAGATCCCTAGCTACCTTCCAACCGTGAATGCTACCATTTGCTCTTTGATGGTTAAGAAGCCTTCATAGACCTTTATCCATATTAATGAAAAGATAACAGGAAAGGGGATCACCTTGCTACAACCCTCTAGAAGTTGAGAAAAGAGAAGATGGGATGCAATAATTTTAGAAATGAAGGAAAAACACTACATTATAGAAATTTTAGATTATGTTGTAAATATAAAATTTAATTCATAGAATACCAAAATAGAGATCAAACATGTAAATTGATAATAAAAAAAATCAACAAACTCAAGAAATTTAAACATGACATAGTGATTCACGTGGAGAAACCCTTTTAGAAAAAACTCCACCAAAAAAGAGGACAAGTCTATATTATCTTCAAAAGAGATTACAATAAATCACTTCTTTCAATCTAGCATCTAATCTATCTGCACTTGTGTGCCTATAAACTTACAAATTTATTCTCTACACTCCTCAAGCTTTTGTTAAATAGAAATTACAAGCTACAAAAGAAGCCTCTAGAATGTGGTGCTCAAACTTGGGAAAATCCAATGACATACATGAATCTAGTCAATAGACTATTATTAGCCTCTTACAGATGTCATAAACCTCTTAAACACAATTTTCATGCTCAAGATAGTCAAAACCCAATGCCCTCCTTGGGAATAGACAACAATAGGCTAAAAATAGCCTCTTAAACACCTTCTTATAGGTTGTCATAAGATGCTTTGCAAAGACAGTCCAATAATAGTTGATTCCTTACGACATGTAAGGCACCAATAATACAAGGCGTTCTTACAACTATCATAAGTAATTAATAAACTTGGATGCCCACCTTTAACTTGTTTACTATCCCAAGATAAATTATCATAAATTACTATCACCATAAACTAATATTTACCATAGTTAATGGGTCATACATCTCTTATGGAATGTATTTACAAAAGAATATTAAGAGTAATTAATACATATGATTTGCAAGGTTGATGGTACCTTAATCCTAACATTCTCCCAATTGACATCATACATTGTAAATGCATACATCAGATAACATAAATCAACTAAGTACAAGAAACAAGGCTCATGGCCTCCTTGCACCAAGTAAACTTTTCTATGCTCATAGGTTTAGTAAGATAATCTACAACATTCTCCTAAGTTTCAAAATTCTTCAAATTACAACAATTTCTTGAACAAAGTGATAGTGAACATCCACATGCTTAGTTCGAGCATGATACATATAATTCTTATCTAAACAAATTTTAATTTGGCTATCTAGATCAAAACCAATCTAAATAGTCTTGCAATCAAAACCAATAATTGTACATAATATTTGCAACCATATTGCCTCCTTAGAGACATGAATGGAAGCCATATACTTTTCTTTGGTAGTGGATAAATCAACTATGGGTTGCCTCTTACTCATCCAACTTATAACTCCTCCAAATAGAGTAAATACATACCCACTAGTGGACCTTCAACTATCCAAGTCATTGTAAGCACTAAAAACACGTATAGCCTCCACAAGGACCCCATGATGATGTGTAATCCTTGTCACGTACATGTAAGCATGAAAATAACACCCTCTCAGCAGCACTTCTCTCGGCAACATGTGGGTCTTTTCTTATTCCTTTGTTTCTCCTTTTGTCATATTAGCTTTTCCCTCACTTTTCACATTTGTTGATTTTTATTTTTTGTGCTTGCGACTTTGTCCCTAAGCCTCTTATTTGTCTATTTTTTATAAATTGACCTTTCCATTACATTTTTCATCTCACTCCACCCATAGGAGCCCTTGAAGTGGCCTCCTAAGCCATCTCTAGCTTTCAATTTTCAGTTGTGATTTACCAAGACAAATCTCCCCCTATTATGTCAAGATCTCCCCAGGAGATTTGACATTTTTAAGTGGAGATTTGGTTTCTGGTCACTTTTTGACCTAACTTCAGAGATAGGTCTATTCTTCATCCCTAACTAACAGTTTCCACCCCTTTTGATCAACCCAGACCCTCTCCTATGAGGGTCACCCATGGGTTGCCCCTGGGTGATTTGGACTAGCAAAAGGGGCAACCCAATCATCTTTCCAGCCACAGATTAACTTAAAGTTTGGATGCAAAAAAGGTGTATTTTGCTCTATTTTTTATTCCAATTTGCAGGTAATTTTGATCCAAACGTAGAGTGAACTATTCTTATCTCATTCACCTCTTCCAAATTGGAATAATTAGCTCGTGTTGATCTATACTTGCCACCTCTCTAACTCATGCTAACTCCATTGTCAATTGTGTGATAAGCTATCTTTGCTTCGTCACATGGAAGTAAGAAGTCATTTCGAGAAGATGAATGGTAAATATAAGGAGAAAGTTGATGAGAAAAAGAAGACATAAGGAATTTATGGTTGGAGATGAAGTGATGTTGTATCTTAGAAAAGAAAGTTTTCTAGTTGGGACATAAAGTTAAAGATGAAGAAGTTTGGTCCTTGTAGAATTGTTGAAAGGTTTGATTCAAGAAATTCATATGAAGTGGAGTTAGCAAAGAATTTAGAAATATCACCAGTATTCAAGGGGAGTTAGAAGATGGTGGCATAGAAGCATAATGGAAGAATCAGATACCATAACAACAAATAAGGGAGATTGAGGAGATTTTAGATATTAGGATTGATAGAAGCACTAGAAACATATAGTATTATGAGTACTTGGTGAAGTGGAAAGGAATCCTTGAAGAAGACCCATCTTGGATTTTTTAGATTGAGATAGACTGTGTTGGTTCTCCTCTAGCTATTGAAAAGTGAGGGGCTTACTTATCATATTACCCTAGGTGTATTATGCATGAACATCTTAGGGTGCAAGAGCAATCTTGCATAATCCAAAATTTTTTTCTTTTACTTGTTTGTTTTGTTTGTAAGTTTTCAATAAAATTCTAGTCATTATCCACACACACTAAATCCTACCAAAATTCACCACAGTTGTACATTTCACCACATGGTTGGGAATACATGATCTACATAGAGCTAATAATGTCTCATCCAATTTTCTATAGATTTGGATCATCACAAAGGCATATTAAGTTCTAGACTACTATTAGGCATGACAAGATAAAATTTAGTTTCACTATTCATAGTTTGTAGCATATTTCCAAAGCATGAGGCAACAAAGGAATATCTATCCAAATTCATTGGACCCATGAGAGCTTATGGTATGGATCACATCTAGATTCATTGATCCATCATTACCGCATTCATTCTAAAAGGCTCCTTCTACATGTTTGGCCAACTACAGGAGACACTTGGCATTAAAATTTTCACCTCCTTACGGATGATAGAGAACATTCTTAAGGATAAGACTCACTATAAAAACATTACTCATGATTATTTGAAGTCAGTCAGTTTTTAGTTCCTATCTTGGAGCCAAGTTTGATTCTTTGAAGATCATCTATTTGTATTATCATTATAAATTCTATAATTTACACATAGTTGTGCCCATATCACTTTGAAGTTTGTAGACTCATGTTGTAATCCCTTGTAGTAGGTTGTAATAACATGACTATGAATCAATAAAGATCAAATTTTAGTTTCTTTGAATTTTATTGTGCGATTTTTCATTAGGCTGCATGATTGGATAATACTTCATTAGATCCTCAGTCCATGATTGCATCACTTAATATAAAGTTCCAAAGGATTCCTATCTAGGCATGTAAAATGGCTTCTCTTTGAGACTTTTTCTAATACATCAAACTAGTTCAAGTTTTGGCCATCAGGTTAGGAATTATGGCCCCACTAATTTTGGGTACCCAAATTAAATAATTCCTATAGGAAATTTTGATTTTGTAATAATTTTGTCATCATTTGGCTGTCTATTTCAACTTCCAAGGAGGACATGAGTCATCACCAAGTATGGTGACTCTTCAATGTTTGTTAGGAGCCATAATATAATATTTTTATTAAGATTCAAGATATATTTGCATTGTCAGTCTATACATTGGCTAAATTTGAAGGATTAGGACATAATATTATGCATGCATATCTTCCATAGAGTTTACCAAGTTTGTATGGGTTCTCATTTTTTGAATAAAACTATCTTATTTAGTTCCAATAATTGTTGAATTATATTTTACTCACTTTGTCAATTTTTATTTACGATACATTAAGTCCATCACTAGTCTATTGTCCTCCAAATTCCTAACATAATTTGGACTAGTTTTTTAACATATAAGAAACATTGTAAATTGTAAATATATACTCTAATCCATTTGAATTTGTTTGTAAAATGTAACTTTGTAATTTGATGCCTCTAAACAATCCAAAGAACATATGTTCATTATGCCAATTCTAGCATAATATGCCTATATGAACTACTATCTCTAATTTGTATTTTTAAACAAGGGCTATGGTAAACAGCTGCAGTCCCTACCTAAGACTACAAAAAATAGTCCTCTGAATCTCCTGCCAAAGAGCTATTGCAAATTATTATAGGAAATGAAAATTATTACTAAATGTATTTAAAATAATGATCAAATCTGAAGCTAAATTCCATAGACTTTGCTAGCATCCTCCGAGCCTGTACTAAAGTGGGCGCTTTGGAATAGGTATGGACATCCATCAAAGCATAATGAAAGAGGCATTTTTATCAAATATTATAGTTGGGAGTGGTCTCGCAGACACTATGCAAAAAGAGGGGAAGCATAGACAACTATCTAGCATGCAAAATTTTATTCCTTCCACAATGCACCCACGCATGCCAATGGGCTAAAATAGCCATTGACAAATCAAAAAATTAGATTTTGTTAATTTCTGTAATAAAAAATCTGCAAAAATAAAAAAGCATAGGTAAAAGATTATGTTTTTGGCATTTCATGTATTCCAAGAGCCAACTAATTACTGCAAGTGAAAACAATAGTTACGAAAAAAATTATAAACATATGAAATTTTACAACCGGCCCTAAATTTTATTTATGAGATTTAAACAAATTAGAAAATTAATTACCAATGGGCTAAAATAGCCATTGACAAATCAGAAAATCAAGTTTTGTTAATTTCTGTAATACAAAAAATTGCAAAAATAAAAAAGCATAGGTAAAAGATTATGTTTTTAGCATTGCACCTATTCTAAGAGCCATCTAATTATTGCAAGAAAAAACAATAGTTACCCTACCTACAACAGGGACTAACAAATACAAAGAGCACTTCAAAAACAAAACTTCCTTGAAATTCAAGAAACTTTTACATAAAACCAAAGTAATATTATTATTATTGTACAAGTAAATAAGACTTCTATTGATTAAAAGTATTCTAATTTAATCTTTTTAAAAGCTTCATTTACATTAAATTTGTAAAACTTATCTAGAAACAAGTGCACATTTAACTAACATAACTTATACTTTATCTAATCATACCAAATCTTGTCCTTAATTTTGTATCTATAATCATAAGTTATTAAATACCAAAATATTGTTTATAGCCTATGTTCTCTAGACTCCAAATACAATAACCAAAAAAATTGTAATTTTCTACTTTACTAATTAATTATAATGCTTCTCTAGTTAGAGTTCTATTTAGCTTGTGAAAAACCTCAATAAATCCCTTTCTAATAAGAATTAAAAAATAATATAATTTTCCAGTATTTTTTCCTATTTAGATATTTCTTACAAATTTACTTGTTTATAAAGTAGATTTTGTGCTTTTTAGATGTAAGTCTTTGAGGGTTATGTATATTTGGAAATGATAATATGACTAAATTTTAGTAATGAAAATGGAATTTTTTTCTACAATGTAAGAGTTCAACAAAACAATTGTTTCTTCTACTAATATGAATCTTGTGACTCATTAAAAGGAGATTATTACTTAGAGGACTTTTCCCTTTCTATATAATAATTAACCATTGGGTAGATTTTTTTCATTACATTGGATCTTATTAGCATCAAGCACTTTTTGGATAATTGGATAAATTTTAATTATTGAAAATTGTGATCTTTAACAAGTATCAAGCACTTTTTGGATAAATGGATAAATTTATAGTATTGAAAATTGTGATCTTTAACAAGGAGTGAGTGTTGAGGTCTAGACAATTATTATGGATTGAAAGCCTTTTCTTTAAAAAAAAGAGTTAGATGCTCATTTTTAATTTATCTTAACTTAGATACAACAAACATAAATACACAAATGGGTGGTGGATTCCAATATGTATAAGGATGCTAAAGATGTTTATGTTAAAAAGCACTTTTAAAGAAGCTTCCTTGTCTATTCTAGTTCAAAATTTCCTTTTATCTCAATATTTCATTTCTTTGTGTTCATTCCAACTTTTCATCAATATTCCATTTGGATTTTATGAAATTTCATCCTCAAAGCCTTATATATAGACAAAATGAAGATGACTTTCTCATGCATTCACACTTCATTTGTTAATCATACATTAGAATATATTTATTTAACATAAAATTATGTAGGTTGGGATTAACTCTAGAGTGCAAAAGTTATATAGATCAAGTTTGTTGGAAAAACTTACAATGTTAATTATTTTTGTAATTAGATATTTTCATGAGAATTGAGCATGTTTTCTTTTTTACTCAACACGATATTTCATTAAAAACACATTTTTTTTTATAGATATGCATATAATTTAAGCATTGCTAATCATTCTTAAGATTTGGGTAAACTAGTTTAGATATAAAATCTCTTAACTTATATTTTATGCTATGCATTTAATATTTAAATAATCTTCATGACCAGAGCTTCTAGGCCAATTCATTGAATATTGAATATAAATGGTGAATTGGAAAGAAGAAAAAAAACAAGTTAACTTTTTAAATATAATGAATTTAAATCACTCCCTAAACTCTATCATGTTTGTTAAATGTAAAGACCTATTTTAAGATTGATTTTAAATCCATACTCTTTCATATATATGCCTACCAAAGAATCTTAAAACTTTTAATACATATATATCTTATATGCTTTATATATTGTTCCCTTTAATTACAATTCATCCACGCATATTAGAAACTTTGTAATGTTTGAGGTAACACAAATTCTAGTCAAAGCTTTGGCATTTTTCTTAGTCATTTGATTTTAAGGTCATATTTTTACCTAACATGAAAACCCTTTGTCTCGTACCTATAATCTCTACTCTATTTTTATTTGTCATCAATTTTCTATCCATAATTCCTAAAGTTATATGCTTGTTTTAAATTCCTTAGTATATTTATAATGGTAAATATATTTTAAAATTTTAGTTCCTTAATTTTATATTTTATAGTTTTCCTTTGAATGCCTTCCTTTTTCTAAATTATAAAATTGCTTAATTTCTTGCAACTTGAATAAAATTGACCTTATATACAAGGTTTAAAATATTTAGCATGAATAAGGTGAAAATAATAATAGTTGGTACTAGTTTAATCACTTTATTTCAAAGTTATTACATCACAAACAAGGCCTTTATAAATTAGTATTAATAGTGGAGCATGATTTGATCCCATTTTTTGAAGTTGCATCATTGTATTATTGGATTGCAAAATATTAAAAAGCATCTTCCATCCACATTGTAAATGTTTGACTAGAGGATATATGCCAAACAATATTTTGAATTCACCTAAAAAAAACACTTCAATAGTTGTTATTCAAGCTACAAATCCTAAATGAGATTGAAAACTCACTTGGGGTGGACCTCTAGATGTATAGGAGTTTTGATAAGGTTGTAGTTCCATTTGCTCATACAATTACTCAATTCAATAAATATTAAGGTGCACATGTTATGCGGAGCTTTAAATATAAGTTTTTAGATCTTTATATAAAGTATATGTTGAAAAATAAATATGGTCATAGATCCCTCTAGATCTCTTTCACCAATGTTATTGATGCTAACTTTAATCTAGCACACGATGATCTATATTAGAACATTTAAAAATTGAGCATTGTCAAAACTAAATCTCATTTATTAAAATTGCATATAAAATGTTGTAAATTAACTATTATATAACCACCAATCTGAAATAACAAAATTTTTTAAGATTGACTATCACATTGTATAAAAAGACAAATTACTTCTTGCCAAGCAACTAATTGCTATGTGTCTTAGATTGTTGTGCATTTGGCTTCACTAGTAAGTAGGCATTTTAATCACTATCGTAAAATTTAATTGAAACTTTTCCTATTTGTTTCTTTGTCTAAATTATACCAAGGTTTTTAATCCAACTATCCTATTATCATTAAAAATTCTAAGCTTGTATGAACAATAATAATATCTTTAGAAAAGATAGATGGCCACATGATAGATTTTTGTGTGCCATAGTATTCACTTCTAAGTTGAATCAAAACAAGAAACAAATTAAAAATAGAAAATTGAATTAACTTTTCAATATCTATTTTATTTCATGCTATAGATAGAGGTATTATAATATGATATTTAATTAATGTTTTTACCAATAAGAACAAAATAAAAATAATAAGAAAATACATATACATCCACTACATAGCTTTAATAGAGAATGGGAGTGAAGGGAGTCTTTTAGGGGAAGGGGAAGGAGGAAAATAAAGTACTTTATTAAAAAAACTTTTTTTGAATACTTTGATCAAGCATGACAATAATGTCATCCATGACCTTGAAACACTTAAAGCGACTTTTTTTGTTGAAACATAATACTCCAATAACAACCCAAAACCCAATTCCCAATCCCCACCACACATGTTCTTCCCATTCTTCTTCACGTACATCTTTATCATGAGTGCTCTTTGGAGAAACAAAAGATGAACAATTTATGTTGATTTGAGATCTGCAAAGATCTCCATTGTTTGAAAATGATCTTTCATCAAATGTTAAAAACTGACCTCCTTGTGGTATTCTACCTAAAGTATTATTACAGGATATGTTCAAGTAACTCAAAGATGTGAGAGATTGTAGCTCTGTGGGAATACTTCCAATAAGATTGTTCCTTGAAAGATCCAGTGATTCCAATTGCACAAGATTTCCAAAAGAAATGGAAATTTTTCCACTGAGATGATTTGCTGATAAATTGAGAATCCTTAGACCAATGAGGAATCCAATGTCTTGAGGAATATCACTTGAGAAGTTGTTATTTGAGAGATCGAGACACCAAACCAATGCCAAAGATCTGACATACTCTAGAAATTGCCCTTTGTTGTTTATTTCCATTTTATTTATATAAGCCACAAATGAGCTTGAATTTGAATATTGAAGGACTTCTAGTCTTTTTGTTTGATTTTTCATTACACTCAAGTTTCTTAAGCTACTTCGAATAACTCCAGACAAATTGTTATTTGACAAAATCAAGACTTGGAGATTTTTTAATTTTGTCAATTGTAATGGTATTCCACCATTGAATTTATTATATCTCAATAACAAAATTCGAAGACCAATTAACTTCTCTATCCAATTTGGGATGATTCCTTGCATGTTATTATATCCCAAATCTAAAATCTCCAAAGAATTACAATTTTTAAGTGATGATGGAAATTTCCCTTGTAGTCTACTACATCCCAATTTTAGTGTTTGAAGACAAACCATGCTCCTAATCTCACCTTCCAAATAATTATTTTCTAGATCCAACACCTTTAATGTTGATGAGCAATTCCCAAAACTTGAAAAAATATTCCCTGTAAGCTTGTTATTTGACACATCTAAAACCTCCAAGTTATGTCCTTCACAAATAGAATGTGGAAAGGCACCACTAATATTATTATTTGCTAGTGACAAATAAACGAGTTGACTCTTGTCATATTTGTCAATGTTTATTTGATTGATGCCTTCAAATTGATTCTTGGATATGTCCAAGAATTTCACATTAGGATGAGGAACATAAACATTCCCTTGCAACTTATTTCTATGTAAGTCAACATTTTGAGCACTAAACTTGCTAAACTTAGATGACAAAGGCCTTCCTCCAAACTGATTACATGAGAGATTGAGTGTGTAGAAGGGTGGAAGGTCCCACAACCAATTTGGAATATTTCCACTGAGAGAATTGTTGGACAAGTCCAATTTCTGTATGGTGTATTGAGTGGATATGAAAGCTAGGAAATTACCATCCATATAACAAGAACTCAAGCCCAAGGATCGAAGCTGAAATTTGGGGATCCAAGAATCTTCAACTTTTACTTTCAAAAAATTGTTAGAAAGGTCCAAGACAACAAGGCTTGTCAAATTTTCTAACTAAGAGAGTAAGAATGTGCCACTCAAAGAATTATTTCTACGATCAAGCTGGACCAAAGATGAAAAACTACCAAAAGTAGATGGCAAGCTCCCATTTAATTGATTAGACTTGAGGAAAAGACATGAAAGCTTTGAAAGTCCACCCAAGTAACTCCACAGAATGTTGCCTCTTAATGAATTTCTAGAAAGATCCAACTGCTCAAGTCGTGAGAGATTTCCAATAAAGTTTGGAAGAACACCTTCAATATTGTTACTAGAAAGATCTAAGTGTTGAGACATGGACCAGCTAGGACTCGAACCTAGGACCTTCTGTATGCTGTTTGAGTGCTCTACCACTGAGCTACTGGCCCCTCTTGGACTAGTCCATCATCGGTCTAGGTGTGGCTTATTTCCAACACCAACACCCCCCCTTAAGCCACACCTCTTGTGTGCTTGGGGCTCCTAGCCTGGGCCTAGCTTTGATACCATGTTGAGACATAGACCAGCTAGGACTCGAACCTAGGACCTTCCATACACTGCTGGAGTGCTCTACCACTGAGCTACTGGTCCATCTTGGACTAGTCCATTGTCGGTCTGGGTGTGGCTTATTTCCAACACCAACACCCCCCTTAAGCCACACCTCTCGTGTGCTTGGGGCTCCTTGCCTGGCCTGGCTCTGATACCATGTGAAGGAAGAGATGTGACTCTTCAAGAACAACACGTCGGCCTTATTCCAATAGACATGCCAATGAGTTTATCTAATTGGCTGGAAGGAGACACCCGACACTGCTATCAACAACACTCCCTCTTAGCTAGGGAGGATACTTCCAGCTACACAAGACATGTCACCTCATCGTGATGTCTACCGCAATGGCTACACCCATATGTGAAAATAAAGATACCACCTCACTGTGATATCAGATATCACCTCAATATGATATCAACCATAATGGTTACTCCCATGGATGATAAATGTGCACAAGTGCTCATCACTCAACGTGATGTTGTCACCTCATTGTGACATTCAACATGGCTACTTCCAGAGGGTGGAATCAAGGGATTTCACCTCAAACTTCTCTCATAGAGAAGAACTCTTTATCAAGGGATTTCACCTCGAACTTCTCTCACAGAGAAGAACTCATTCTCAAGGGATTTCACCTCGAACTTCTCTCACAGAGAAGAACTCATTCTCAAGGGATTTCACCTCGAACTTCTCTCACAGAGAACTCATTACCAAGGGATTTCACCTCGAACTTCTCTCACAGAGAAGAACTTATTCTCAAGGGATTTCACCTCGAACTTCTCTCACAGAGAAGAACTCATTACCAAGGGATTTCACCTCGAACTTCTCTCACAGAGAAGAACTCATTATAGAGGACCACTGATACTAAGACTCTTTCTCAGTTAAGGCTGTATTCTCCACTATACCAAGCTTATCTCAAAAGTACACAAACTTTAACCTGGAGAGAGGCTTGGTGAGAATGTCTGTCGTCTACTCATCATTGCTGATATACCTCAACTCTATAGCTTTTCTTAATACCATATCTCTGATATAATGGTATTTGATCTCAACATGCTTGGTTCTGTCATGAAACACTAGATTGACAGAAAGCTTCACACAGCTCTGGTTATCACAATGAATGATAGTAGGCTCCATTGATTCTCCAAACAATCCTGCAAGGAGCTTACGAAGCCATACTGCTTCCCGAGCTGCCATACAAGCTGCACTATACTCTGCCTCTGTTGTACTCAATGCTACAGATGACTGCTTCCTACTGCACCAAGAAATCATAGCAGATCCCAAACTGAAGCAACATCCAAAGGTGCTCTTCTGATCAGTGACATACCCTGCCCAATCAGAATCAGTATATCCATGCAGCTTCAAGTCTACACCAGAAGAATATCTCAAGCCATACCCAATTGTGCCACGCAAGTATCTTAGGATATGCTTCACTACAACTAGATGTATTTGCCTTGATTCACACATGAACTGACTAAGTGCACTCACTGCATAGCAAATATCTAGTCTAGTATTAACTAGATACATCAATGATCCAATCATTTGTCTATACATGTTAGGATCCACCAGATTTGAACTAGCTGCAGCCTCTTTTAACTTCAACAAATTTGTCTCCATTGGTGTAGATATCAGTTTGCAATCCATCATACCAAATCTCTTCAAGATGTCAATAGTATACTTCCCTTGACTTAGAATGATCTCATCTGGTTTCTACCATACTTCTTGTTACATCCCTAATTTCTGACTTGCTATACTTTTACTTTTTACTTGGGCATAAGTAAAATTTGTTGTGATGTTATAGATTTATGACAGGATATGACATGGATTTATATTGAATATCATTTATGAAATCAAGGAAATGATTATGTTATTGTCGATTTAATATCTATATGATGAGATTTGATTTATTAGTTGAATCTATTGAATAATGATGCATTGATTACTTATTGTTTGATGACAAGTGAAATAGGATTACAAGTTATCGACTCTCTCGCAGAAGACATGCCAAGGCTTGCGATAAAGATGTCAGATTTCTAGATGCACTATATCTCTGAGACTTGTGTTTCTTGAGACTAAGTAAAACATTATCTGATTCAGGTATTTATAATTGATTTACTTTTGTAAACATTGTACTTGAGAAAGACAATACAGATTATTGTATTTGTAATGAGATATCTTGTAATTGTAGTTACTCGACTATATGTTGAATAAAAGAAAAAAAAATTCTGTCTCATTTTTACCTTGTAAATTTACTTTATGGTGAATTTTTGGTTTTTACTATGTTTTTAGAATGTGGATGTTACACTTCTAAACCAAGGAAGTAATGTAAGAGACCAAGATCCTTCATTTCAAACTCTGAAGCTAACTCCTTCTTACATTTGAAAATGAGGTGATCTTCTTCGGTAATAAGTAGATCATCAACATAGAGAACCAAGATTAATGCTTCACCATCAATTACCTTGAAGTATAGGTTTGAATCAGCATCATTCTTGGAGAAACCCAAGCTCATCAAGTATCGATCAATTCTTTCGTACCAAGCACGAGGTGCCTGCTTAAGGCCGTATAAAGCCTTCTTCATCTTGCAAACATGAGACTCCTTCCCATGAACTTCAAAGCCATTAGGTTGCTCAATATATACCTCTTCCTCGATTACACCATTTAGAAATGTTGTCTTCACATCCATTTGGTGTATTTTCCATCCTTTAAATGTTGTAATAGCAATGATGGTTCTGATGGATGTATAATGAGCAAAGGTTTCCTCATAATCAACTCCCTCTTTCTGAGAGAATCCTCTAGCCACAAATCTAGCCTTGTACTTCTCAATGCTTCCATCAGCCGCATGCTTCATCTTGAAGAGCCACTTAGAAGAAACAATAGATTTTCCTTCAGGTCTAGGTACAATATCCCAAACATCATTCTTGAGGATGGATTGATACTCTTCAACGATAGCATCTCTCCATACTTGCTGACTAGTAGCTTCCTCAACACTAGAAGGCTCAGACTCAATAATTTGACTCATTAATAACACATAATCTGAGAACTTATGAGGTCTCTTGCTTTCTCTAAGAGATCTTCGGGGAGCTGCATATTTTCCTATCTCTTGCATGTTTTCTCGAGTCCACCGAGGCCTTTTTCATACTACAACACTATCACTAGGTCCATCAGTTGGTTCCAAAGGCTCAACTGGATCATCATCTTCTTTTGAATCAAAGGCCTCTCTTTGAATCTCAGGAGTATGGTCAACTTCCATATCCTGAGGAGACTCTTGGTCTTCATTATCTATCTCCATATGAATTCTCTTAGATCTTTTGAATGCAACATCCTCTTCAAATGTAACATCCCTGCTGATCTCAATCAACTTCTGACCTGGAATGTAAATTCTATAGGCTTTTGAAGTCTCACTATAGCCTACAAATATTCCCTTCTTGCCAGATAGATCCAACTTTGTCCTTTTATCTTTTGGTATATGAACATACACTGGACAACCAAAGATCCTCAAATGACTTACTTCTGACTTCACCCCTGTGAATGCTTCTTCGGGAGTCATGTTCTCTAAAATGCGGTGAGGAATTCTATTCTAAACATAAATAGCTGTCCTAGATGCTTCAGCCCAAAAGAAGGTTTGCAGATCTTGGTCATGAATCATAGCTTTGGCAGCTTCTACAATAGATCTGTTCTTCCTTTCTGTAACACCATTCTGTTGAGGATTGTAAGGGACACAGAACTCCCTCTTAATCCCTGCTTCAATGCAAAAGTTACGGAATCCTTCAGAAGTGTACTCCCCTCCGTTGTCAGATCTCAGAATTTTGATCCTCTTCCCAGATTTCAAGGGATTCACCTCGAACTTCTCTGATATCATGTTGAGACATGGACCAGCTACGACTCGAACCTAGGACCTTCCATATGCTGTGGGAGTGCTCTATCACTGAGCTACTGGCCCCTCTTGGACCAGTCCATCATCGGTCCGGGTGTGGCTTATTTCCAACACCAACACCCCCCCTTAAGCCACACCTCTCGTGTGCTTGGGGCTCCTAGCCTGGGCCTGGCTCTGATACCATGTTGAGACATGGACCAGCTAGGACTCGAACCTAGGACCTTCCATACGCTGCTGGAGTGCTCTACCACTGAGCTATTGGCCCCTCTTGGACCAGTCCATCGTCAGTCCAGGTGTGGCTTATTTCCAACACCAACACTAAGTAGGTCAACAAGGACATATTTCCAATAGAATTTGGAATCACTCCTGCCACATTTGAACCTACAATAGAAAGGCTGCTGAGCTGGAAAGCATGTTGCACAATGAAGGAGAGGTTGACTTTGAGATTAGGGTTGTAGGAAAAGTCAAGGTCTCTCAAGTGTGGAAGGCTTAACATTGCAGACGGGATGGAACCATAGAGACCACATTTCCGAAGTGAGAGGGAAACCAAGGATGTAATATTTGAAATCCAGATGGGAAATGGTTGCTGCTGAGTTAAGTAATTGCCAGAAACGTAGAGATGGGAGAGGGAGGTGAGGTTTACAAGAGGAGAGAGATGTGTACCTGGCAGCGCAGACATGTCAAGTGACCTAAGATTGGTGAGGTAGGCAACATTCTCTACCACACCACTTGACAGATTCACATCAGCCAGTCCAAGGTGCTCCAACCCTCGCAAATTTTGTATCCACGAGCTCGACTCCCTTATCTCCAGATCAAAATTGCCGGAGATGTCCAGAAATGTCAAGCCAGACATGTTCCCAAGCTCACCTGGAATTGGGCCAGTAAGTCCACAAGATATCAAGCTCAAATGCCTCAATTTGTTGAGGCTTGGACGATGTGAAGGAATGTGAAGAGATGACAAATCAATCCCACTGAGGTCGAGGTACTCCAAATGCTGCAGTTGGAACAAAGCAGTGAATATTTGGCTGCTTGAATTCCTCACTTGTAGTGGCCACACAAGAAAGCCTTTCCATGATGCCAACTGGTGATATGGATCAAGCAGCTCTTGTTTGAAGTGGTTGAGGGCACTTCTTTCATTAGGAGGGCATCCCCACCAGCAGCAGCAACTGCCCACCATGGCCAGCAACAGCACTACCCAAAACAATCCTTTGCCCATCTCTGGATGATGTTCAGACAGACCCTCTCATTCTAAGTTCCCAAATGACGCTTCTTCTGGATGGAATTGGGTGAAAATGGAGGAGTATTTATAACCCTAAAACCTGGTCAGTTGCATTCATAGAATTTTCCACGGCAACCAAAGTCTTGAGAGTGTGGAAGATGTTATGAAAGTGTTTAAAATAATAATTGTCAAAGTCTTGTTCACGTGCAGATATAATTTAAAGTCTATCGAAAGTGTGGAAAATTTAGAGAATCTTAAGTTTTGGACGTGTAATTTACGTCTGTCATAATCCTTTATAAAGGAAATTTCCCTAACATTTAGGCTTTATAGTCAATGAATGCACTTGAACTCATAGTGAGTAAGATACATATTTTATATGCCATATGCATCATAGTGGGTTAGGTAAATTTCTTTTCGTGTGATTCTTCCAGGAAACCACACTGATCTTCAAAGTTTGACAATCATTTAGTTTAGTGGGCTTTCAGAGCAACTTGGAAAGATGCATTGTTATTAAACATTATTGAACTAACAAATCTTAGAAGTGGAAAATGTTTGGCCTAGAAAACAGTCCACACAAATTAAGAAAAATGTTTCTGATTTTAGTCATCAATTCTGTCGTTCCAAGTTTTTGGTTTGGCAATTCTCATTTAATTTTATGTTTTTTAAAGAATGTTGTAATCTAATTATATATTGAAATAATAAAAATAACAAGTCTTTGCAAGTTGTAGTTTTGAGTGTGGAAAGATGTGAAGAAATTATGAAGATTGACAATTACTGATTTAGATTTCTAACAACCTTTCTTTGAAAAATCTTTTAAAACAATTTTCTATGTTTGAGGGAAGACTAGTAGGTTGAACTAACCTTTTTAAAGTAAGAATTAAGAAAAATAGAATTGCATGATTATTGACTCAGAATTTTCAAAATCACACTGATAATCATGTGGACTGAATAGTTACATTTTTTACAATTTTTTTTTATAGAATAGAAAATAACAACTCTATAATTCAAAAAGGTATATTTATTTTAATTTAATGTTCTTAAAAAAACATACTTACTAGAATATTTATATTTTAAAAAATATGTCTAAAGAATGCCAAGAGATATCTTCTACAGGTTATATACTTGTTTTTTGCATTTTCTTTAAGAAAATATTCTTACAGATTTATAAGATTTAGATTTTGAAAAAACATATAATGTTCATTATTGTAAGCTTTTATATATTAAGAATCTAGTTTTTTAGATGGAGGGTTTTATATCAATTAAATCCTTTTATATATGATGTGATAATAATTTTTTAAAAACATATATAAGAAATTTAAATGAATTATTCACTATAATATATAAATTATGTTTTTTATTTTATTATTTGGTAGAGAGTTATGTTGAGAGATGCTGTTTAATTACAATGATAAGAAGAGGTGGATTGTAATGGTGTGAGTATGTTAACAAAAATCAGTTAACTTAAAATTGACAACCATTTATGTGTCAAATTATTAATATTTAATAATAAACATAATATTAATTATATTTTATTATGTAAGGAAAAATAAACATACTAAAAACATTTATTGTATTTTTTTTTGTTTCATTACCATAAAAAGAATAAAAACTAAAGCAAACAATTTATTTCCATTTAATTTATTTAAATTATTAAAAATAAAATACCTCATCGAACTTTGAATGGCAACCAAACTCACTCTTCACAATGTGGAAGATGCAATGAAACTATTAAAATGGTAATTTTCAAAATCTTGTCCATGTGTAGAAAATATGGGGAAGGTAGGCAATTATAATTTTCAAAGTCTTTGGAAAGGTAATCCATTTTCAAAATCTTGTCCATGTGTAGAATATATGGGGAAGGTAGGCAATTATAATTTTCAAAGTCTTTGAAAAGATAATCCATTTTGAATGGTAAGCATGATAAGATTTTATTTATTATTTATCATACTCTTGACAATGAAACTCTTCAAAGTGTGGAAGATACAATGAAACTATTAAAATGGTAATTTTCAAAGTCTTGTTCAAGTGTAGGAAATATGGGGAAGTTAAGCAATTATAATTTTCAATGTCTTTCAAAAGATAATCCATTTTGAATGGTAAGAATGATTAGATTTAATTTATTATTTATTATACTCTTCAGTGAGATTGACAATTACTTTTTATTTATTGATGTGCAAAAAATGTGAAAGATTGACAATTATTAATTTAGATTTTTAACAACCTTTTTTTGGAAAAATATTTTCTAATAATTATTTTTTTGGGAAACTAATAACCCTTTGAATTAAATGGTTATATATAACATATTTTACATTTGTTTTTATAAAATAGAAAATAAAAAGACTCTATAATTCCAAAAAGTTATATTTTTCTTAATTTAATATTCTAAAAAAAACATACCTATACATTTATAAGATTTATATTTTGAAAAGACATATCATATTCATTATTGAAAGTGTTTAAATTTACTTAAATCATTGAAAAGATATATCATATTCATTATTGAAAGTGTTTAGATTTACTTAAATATTTGATATATTTGTAGACTGTAAAGGGAAAATTAAGAAATGAAATGGATGGGAAATTGGACAACAAGAAAGTATTTAATGAAATTAAATTTTCCATTCATTCAAAATGTGATATGCAATGTACATATTTATCAATATGAAATGACTATTTAGTTCATATTCTACATGACTATTCAACTTCTAGTGTACCAATTTTTGTGTTGCACATTAGCAACCTTTCCTATGTATTTAGCACCTCATTTTCTTGATATGGAGCTTTGGTCTTCTACAAAAGGTTTTGTTGAGATTGTTATGTTCTACATTTTTAGAATTTTCAATAGCCAAAATATTGATTTGGTAAATACTTGAGTTTGTTTTCTAAAGTCAAGTTAGTTGTCCACAATGCTATATCCTATTTTTTATAAAATAGTGCACTCTTTTGCTATCAAATTTGTGAATTCACCACCATTTTTTCTAATAGATGAATAAATTTATAGAAGAACATTGTTCAATTTCTATGTCTACCACTTCTATCTCCAAAGAGAGTGAAATTATAGAACCCAAGATGATTGCACCCATGAATAATCCAAAAGTGTGCTACAAATACACTATGTGGCCTAAATTTAATTGAATAACCTAGGTTGATTGCACCCATGAGTAACCCAAAACTGTGCTAAAGCAAATATTGAATGACTTAACTTTCTATCATCCTAAAAATGTAAGCCACTTTCCATTGATAATTATATCTCAAATGAAGATGCATGTTCATACATAAGAAACCACTCTGAGATGTTATAGTGATAAGTGGAAATATGCAATAATTTGCAATATGTTGCAATAAAAAATCTTCAGTGAGACAATGTAAAAACTCTTTAAGTACCATGATATGTTACCCCCTATAAAATGAGAGTGCAAAGATATTTCAAAGGCCCCTTAGAAAGAGAACAACATATATGAACTTTTGAATAAAGATACACAACTTAATGACACCCTCTCTAGTTTTCATCATATTCTCTATTAAGCCATGCTTTTAGGTTTTCAACTTACAACTCAAGTGCAAAAGTACAATAAAAAAATAAGTGATATCCATAGCCTCAAATAATATGTAATAAACTACATAGTTGGTAATTTCTTAGTGTTTTCATTATAATATCATAATTAGAATGAGAAATCATATGTATTGAGTGTATAATTATCCTTTGTGGGAATTAAGTGTAACTCTACAATCCTCTTAGTAGGCTATTGCTCAATAGTACAAGTATCAATATCTACAATGTTAAGCTCATCATTGATTATATTGCCATTAGTATCCACATCATGCGTAGACAAGCTCAACAAGCTCTCATACCAATGCTCAACAATATCTCTAATGTTGAGTTTATTATCAATTGGATCAACAACAACATCTACATTAGAAGTAGATGAGCTATCATTTGAAATGGTGGATTGGACTCTAGGTGATCCCATAATAGTGTGTCCCATCTTTTGGCCTAAGTGGGATGCTCAAAATTATCATTTCTTAGTATTTTTTAATTTGTGTCAATTATAAGGAACAAATAATCAAGAATTAATTAATGATGTAAAGTAATGAGTTGTTTGATCATTTTAATTTCCTAAAGAGCAAGTTAATTTGTATTTAACAATTGGGAGGGATGGAGCATGTGCGCGGGAGCTCTGTACAGACATGTGACCTGTAGCAGGTCATAGTCTGCATGTGTTTGTTCTCTGTTGCATGCATTTTTTCTTTTTAGATCAGGCTATGTGGGGTTGTTTTCAACCAGGGGTGGGGTCTTTTAGCTTTCGAGGGGCCTGGGGTAGTTTCTTGAGTGTGTACGTTGTTCAGTGCAAGTGTGGGGTGCGAGGGCTTGAAGGGATTTTTAATGGCAGTGTTTTTGCCTTTGGGTGAGATGTCGGGGAATGCTGCTATGGCAGGGGTTGGTGATGGGTTTCCTCATCCATCCCCGCCTGATGTTGGGATTTTTAGCACTGGTGCTTTGAAATTGCACAAGATAAATGGATGCTTGGAAAGAGCTCAAGTTCATCCAAAGCTGGTGATTCAAATAGAGGTAGTAGCTGAGGACCTGGAGTATTATAGAAAACATGTTTTAATCTACAAATTTATGGGATTGAGGGTTTTGATGCCTTTTCTGGAACCCTAGATTCCCAAGTCATGGAATCTGGAAGGTGATTTTGAAATCTTGCTAGCTGCAAATAACTTCCTTTTGGTGGTCTTTTCGTGTATCTCCGATCGTAACAAGGTTTTTGAGGGAGGGCCCTACTTTTATAATCAAGTTGGCCTTTTCATGAAGCCTTGGCATGCAGGCTAATTCAACAGAGGAGCTGGCCTCAAAGGTGCTAGTGTGGGTTCATTTTCTTCGGTTGCCATTGGAATGTTGGAGACAAGATATTTTGCAATCAATTGCATTGCTACTGGGGAAGCCCATTGGTCCGTCTTAGCAAACTCTATAGAAGCAAATTTTTTCCTATGCCTGGGTCTGTGTGGAGATTGATCTAAGCCAGCCTCTGCCAGATTCTATTGATCTGACTATTGGGTCTAGCTCATGGACTCAATAGTTAGACTATAAGACTTTACCTTTCAGGTGCCAACTGTGCCATGAGTATGGCCATCTTCAAAGGAGGTTCTGGTGTAGGAGCACCTTGGCAAATTAATATTGCCCCAGACAAATCCTTGAGTTTGATTAAATTTGTATGCTTCCACTTTGTAATGAGGTTTATCAAGTCATCTTTATGTGTTTAGGAGATTAGGAGTTTCAAAAATGCAAAATATTGCAAGCCATGTAAAGGTTGCCATTGTAAAATTGGAAAAAATAGTCAAGTTACTAAAAAGACAGTTTTGAGAATATGAAGAGTCATTTTGGCTCTTGATTCATTCCTAGGAAGTTAGGAACTAAAAAGACAAATTGTAATGCCTTTAAAAGGCCTTGTATACCCTTGAAAACTTAGAGGTGATTGAATGTGTGAATGGGATCAATAAAAAGCACTATTTTTTATGCATTTTCTTCAAAAAATGCTGTTTCTAGGTCTTGTACAGCTCTGTACGGGCATGCATGGATGTCTTAATGTTTGTAAGTGTTTGATCCTTCAATCACCTTCCCGTTCTATTTTATTTCATGAAGATTGGTGCAGTTTTAAACAAGATATTGCATTTTTAGTGAAAGATAGTCAAACCCTGATTTAGGGTAAACATCAAGCTAAGATAATTGTGTTTCTTCCTTTTTGTCCGTTGCATGTTGCTGATCCTTGGTGGAAAATGCTTGTGATAGTATGTGCCTCCATATCCTAGAGGTCTCTGACCAAATATCCAAGGTTGATGAGAGAAAATCTAAGTTTTATGACTGTATTTCTGTCACAGTCTAGAAAATAGAGTTTAGAGGGCAGCCAAGGAGCTAAATCTTGGGATTTGTGCTCATATAATTTCAAGATGGACTTTTGATGAATAAATATGTTTATGCAGACCTTGTGTGAAGTGTTCCATGCACATGCAAGGTGTGGGGAGTCGTGGTATACCCTTTTCCAATAAGCCTTGTGTGCATGCAAGCCTATTAGGCCTATTTGGCACAACGACAGTCATGTTTTGGGTAGTTCCTCCCAAAGTAACATATATTGCTTCTTGGATATGTTTTAAAGCTCAGTAATGGGTATTTGAAAGTGCCTTGATAGTCTTGAAAGGAGGCCTCCACTGTCCTTCAAAGAAGGGCTACAAGGTTTGACAGCCTGTTAATGGTATAGTGGGAGTTTGAGTAGTGCAGACCTAGGGAATGGTTAGAGATCATTGTGTTGGAGTTAATGAAGGGTAAGAAGGCCTTTGATAGTCTTGTTTGGGTTAGAAGAGTTAGAAACTCCAAATGGTGCCTTTGTGGAGACCCTTGTCTTGAGAAGTTCTTGTGAAACTTGAAGCATCTGACTGATTGTATCACATTATCATGTAATATGCTAGTATGAAGTTGTGTTGTGTTTTTTTCGTTTGCATCAGGTTCCCTCATGCCTCGGGTGCTGGAGGTTTAGATAATGTGAAGGCTTCATCTAATCCAAGGGTAGAAAAGGGTAAAGCACCCATGCAGGGGGTGGTACTGGATAAAGATGGCTTTGTGCTAGTTAAGGGATGAAACAAGAATCGAGGTCAGAAGAGGACTCTTCAAGATGGTCAAGAGGAGGAGACTTTTAACAAGTTTGAGGCTTTAGATGAATTAGTCCATGAGGAGGGGGTTTCTTCTGACATGCATGTTGAAGCTTCTCCTTTAGTTGATCATAATTCTGAGTCTTTGCCTTTCACTACTTCGGTCCTAGTTCCTGTGGTGGCTTCCGGGGTGGTGATGGATTCAGTTGCTTCTCCCCCCAATGCTAGGTTTGGGGACTCTTGTGGTTTGGTGGAAACCCCCATGGCCTCTTCGGATGAAAGGGTGAGTTTAGCCTGTGGACTAGGTTTGGAAGACTCTGGTAAGAAAAAAGGCCCTCTCTTCTTCTCCTATTCTGGGTCTGTTGGCACTCATTTTAACTTGGAGGTTGGTGGTAATGATGTGCCGTCGGCGTGACATACACCATCGGCATGTTTTTTTTTTCTGGTTCCCCGACGGGATTGTTCTTACCGATGGTGCCATCGGTGTGATGTGTATTATCGGCGAAGCATTTTCCTGTTCGACCGACGATGGATGTTTGGCCGATGAAGTGTCATCGGCATGTGTCTCGCCGAGGGATGTATGTATCGGAATGATCGGCGTCATCGGCATAAGTGTGAGATGCTGCTCCGATGGTGTAAGTCACACCGACGGAGGTGGGAGGACAGGGTGCTGTCGGTGTGACTTTGTTCATCGGCAGAGGTATTTTGTGTTGCTCCGACGGTGTTAGTCTGGGCGATGACGAAGGTGGTGTCGGCGAGACAACTGGAGTCGGCGAGGGATCTTTTGGATGGGCCGATGGTTAACCTCTGGCCGATGAAGGGAATGTGGAGTTTGCGATCGGCCAGACTACTATTGTCGGTGGGAGATTTTTGAGGTAAGCCGATGGCTTAGGTCTGAGCGATGGGTTTTTGACGAAGGCATATGTGTCGAGCGCGGCAAAAGCGCTCGACATTTGATGTGTATGCGATTAGGCTTATAAGGTAGTGAAAGGCTCTCCACACCATGCATGTGGGATTTTTCCCCTTGCATTATTTTGAACCCGCGGTTGAACGTGTTTTGGCGGGAAATCTTTTTTGTATGCAGCAACAGTCTCCAAGTGAAGTGCGGGTGGTTGAGACCCTTAATGGCGACTGTGCTGGGGTATGGGCGAGTTGTTGCACAGTCAGGTACCAGATTTTTGACATGGAGACTTCCAGATAGCGGCGCGTGGCTCGAGGGTTCCTTCTGTCTCTGCAGCAATAAATTTTGAGCGCCATTCCTTCTGAGGGCTGTATCTGGTGGATTTTTGATGTTTTGTCTTGTAATTAATTGTTGTGGTACACTTTCTGGCTGTTATAAGCAGACTGTGTTACCATTGTTTAGGTTGTTGAAAGTTGAAGATTTTTGGCTCTGTAATTCACAACAAGCTGATCTGGTTGCTCTGTATAGCTAAACCTGTGAGTCTATGTATCTCTTGTTGTATGTTTTGGCATGAACCCACTGATTTCATGATTAATCTTATATGAGAAATGCTATCTTAGCATGTGTTTTGTTAATTTTGTCTCCAGTATTGCATGTATTCTTCTTCTGAATCTGGATATTTGGGTAATATTTGAGACTCTAGAACATAGAATTCCTATGTTGAATGTCTAATCTTTTAACTTCTGCTCAAGGGGTAGATTAAACTGTTTTCAGGTTGAACATTGGGAAGGGTATACTGCAGTAGGGATGCCATAAGTAGAGATAACTTAACACTCTGTATTGGGAGATATCTGTAAGGCAGGTATCACATATATCCCCCTGAAATCCAGTTTTCGCTGTTCATGCTGATCATTCACGGGTGTATGTCTACTGACTCCAGGCCCTGGATAGGCACCAATCTTGCTTTGTGTTTGTGTTACAACCATGTCCAGCTTTGCATCCAAACTTAAAATCAAAATCTAAATCTAAAACAACCATTAGGACATTAGAATTAGTTTTAGGATCCTCAGTCCTTTGTCTACAACTGCAAATAGGCCCAAAGCTAGCCCCTTTGCCCTTATCTTTCAGTTTTGGTCTACTTACAGGAGGACTTATCTGCTTTCTGTCAGCATCCCAACCTTGTATGCATATCCTCATGGGTGTTGAGTAGGGAATACCCCCCTAGGTCTTGCAGAGCCTGAAGAAGAAGAGGAGATAAAATACAGAGTCTATCTCCTACACTGTTGGCCCCTGGCCCAGAGATCCTGTTGATCACTGATGGCTACCTTGTAGGGAAATCTGGGAATAAGCATCCAGTCTGGGAAAAAACCAACAGAAATTGGTGACTCCGCTGGGGATTGAGAAGTAAAAGTACTATCTAATCATCTCCAGTAATATATCTGTGACCCATCCGAGTCACCAACAGAAATTGGCGACTCCGCTGGGGATGGTGATTTAAAAATTGTTATTTTTGTCCTCCCTGGTGAAATATCTGTGTGCCCATCCGAGTCACCAACCGAAATTGGCGACTCCGCTGGGGAATTTGTGAAAGAACCCTAGTTTTCAAAAGAAAACAGTTCCTAGTAATAGGTGGCGACTCCGAAGTAATCTCCCAACCGGTCAAAGTAAAATTTATATGCAGGGGAGAAGATCCCAACAAAATCCTTTATTTGAAGAGTTACCAGTAACAAGAAGAATGATGTACAGAAGAAAGGGAGCTATCTCAGTTAGTCATGAGGGTTCCCCCAGAAAAAATCATGATATACAAGATAACCCTAGGCCATCAGGACAGCATGCGCCTTACTTTTCAAATGTAGAAGCTGATGTTCAGGGTGCATATGAGAGGCAACAGGGTGGTAACATGAGAATGAGGTCAGAAGTGTTCCAAGAACGCCCATTTCTAGACCCTAGTGACAGGTTTGAAAAGGCAGAGTCTTTGAGGGATGATGAAGATGATGACCAGAATGGTATGAGACCATCTACCTCCATGCCTAAGGAAGAATAGTTAGCTGAAGAAATCAGAAATCTGAGAGCAGAATTAGAGTATCTGCAAGCCATGAAAATCAGAGATGACATGAGGCAGAAAGTGCAAGCTTTGAGGATTGCCTAGAATAATTCAATTCCTACCCTTGAGAATGCAAATGTGCAGAGACATCAACAGAGAAATGAAGTACAACATCAGCATACTGATGAGAGACAAAATGTGAATGATGCTAGGATACCACTGAATAATGTAAGAAACCAGAATGCAAACAGAAATATTAATGTTAATCAGTTAAACAGACAGCCAATGCAACTAGATAGATTCAGACAGCTGGTATTTGATGGTATTCCTGGGTATCCTAACCCCATTGATAAGCATCTGAGGCTGCAAGTGCCTAAATTTTCAGGAAACAACACTGTGTCAGGAGAAGATCATCTAAAAGCCTTTCAAAATGTCATGGATAACTTTGAGGTTGAACATGAGGATGTTTTCATGAAGTCATTCATGCAATCCTTAATTGATGAGGCCAAGGAATGGTATAAGAATCTGCCTGACCGGAGTATTTCATCATGGGATGATTTTAAAAGGATGTTCAAGGAGCAATATGGTGACAAAACTGACCCTAGCTTTTTTGTAAATGAGTTCACCAGTATCACTAAAGGGTCAAATGAGCAGGTTGCAGATTTTAATGCAAGATTTACTAAAGTGTTAAACAAATTGCCACATCACATGAGGCCAAATGAACCAATGTGCATAATATTGTATATCAATGCCTTTGATGCAAAAACTGCATATGGATTAAGAGATAAAGGTCCTGCTACTCTCAGGGATGCTTTCAGAATTGCAGTGAATACTGAAAACAACAGGAAAGCATCAGGCAAGACAAATAGAAGGGATGATATAAAAATTCTGTAGAATCCAAACAAGCCTCAGAACACTCAAGGTAATACATCTGCCCCTGAAGATAAGATAGACAAATTGGCAAATGTTGTTAAGGACCTAAGCTATAGATTAGCTAGAAGTGAAAAAGGGATAGGTCCTGATAGGCAAGTCTATCAAAGGCAGGAAAAGAGGCCATCATTGCATGATATGCCTTATAATACCAATTGGCATGATGGTAAACCTATATTCCCGCGCAACAACACAAATCAAAGAGCTCAACATGTCAAAGAAACTCCTGATCCTCTAAAGAGAGCTGTAAATATTGTTGATGATGCTCCATGGTGTATAATTTGTCAGATGCCGCATTCACAGTCACAGTGTATGATTGCTCAGTCCTTGTGTGATAATACTACATCTTGTAATGAATGCAATGAGCCACATTATGTGCAAGATGATGATGTAAATATGATGTCCATAAGCAATGGATACACTCTTTATGATGCTGATGAGAGTACAAATGATGGAACTCAGGGCTGCCAACAGTTCCCATATGATGAAGATGATGAAGTTAACTATGCCTATGCTCAGAACCCACACAATTTTCTGAGTAACTTACAACGACCTTCTGATGAGGAAATTAGGGCCTTCACAGCTGCAACAGTTGCTCAAGTCAAGAGCAACTACAATCTCAGGGGTAAAAATCAGGTAAGCAGCCCACATCAGCCAAAAGATGTTACTATAGGACAGCCAGTACATGGTAATAAGGGGATGGAATTACAAAAAAGGCAATGGGTTAATAATAAACAGAACTTCAGACATAGAACAGGTCATCAATCCCAAGGAGTAGAAAATAGAATCCCTCAGGCTGAAGATCAAGGTAAAGGTTCCCAAGACAAGAATGATGATCAGGGAACTATGAAAGTAAAAGCTAAATCAGTTCAGGATAAAAATAAGATTGTGGAGCGAGCTACAATTGTTATACAAAATTGTGCTCCATTTGATATAGCTCAAGTCCTCTCCCAGGTAAAAGTCTCTGTTCCACTTATGGAACTCATGAAAGTGGAGGAAATCAAAAATAGGATAGTATCCCTAATTTCAGGGGTGCCCTTTCAAGCTAAACAAAATGTTCAGATCCAGGGTGAGAAACATGTCATGTGTAATGAAGAAGATGAGGCTCCTGAAGTCTATTTAGGAGTGACTATGACAAAGTGTCCTTCACAAGTGGAACCATTTTATGTATCCCTAGTTATAAATGGAAAAATAATCAGAAATTGTATGCTTGACTCTGGAGCATCTACAAATGTCATGCCTTTGGCTATTATGCAACAAGCTGGATTGAAAATTGACAAGGCATGTGGAAAATGTTATGCTATGGATGCCAGAGAGGTACCGGTTATTGGAATCATGAAGGATGTAGATTTCAAACTGGCAGCATTTCCTAAAAAGAGATATAAAATGAATATAACAGTGGTTGACATCAAGCCACAGTATGGTATGTTGCTGTCAAGAAGATGGGCTGCACTAGTTGGTGGAAGTATGCAGTTGGACCTGTCATATGCCATGATTCCAATGAATGGCAGGGATGTTAAGCTGATCAGAGAACAGAGATCATCAGAGACAGTGGAAGACCAAGAAGCAGAGGAACAGATATGCTTTGTAAACACTGACTGTGATAACTTCAAGGTTGTCTCAGATGATAGAGAAGATAAAAAGAAAAATGTCTGCATTGAAGAATTGGATCAGCAAGGTTTGTGGACCATGTTTTTTGATGGAGCTTGTGCAAAAGAAGGCTCTGGAGCTGGAGTTGTTTTCCTGTCTCCAACTGGTAAGCTCCTCAAATTCTCTTTCTTGCTGAGGTTTGTTTGCACAAACAACATTGCAGAATATGAGGTTTTACTCTTAGGCCTAAATATTGCTCTCAAACATGGAATCAAAATGCTAAGAGTATTTGGGGATTTTGAACTGATTGTATCCCAAATTAGAGATAAGTATGCTTCAAAAAACAAAAGATTGAAACAATACAAGCATGCTGTTTGGGATACCATTGAACTATTTGATGCATTTTCAATAGGCTGGGTAGAGAGGTCAAAGAATGTTATGGCTGATTTCCTAGCTAATGTTGCAATAAGGCCAGATGACATCACTCCGTCAGATATTACAAATGTAGAAGTTAAAATTAGGCCTGCAGTACCAGAAAATATATGCAGTTGGCAAGTGTATAATGATGATAGGGACTTGTTAAAATTTTTGCACTGCATAGATGAATATGAGAATCAAGAAATTGATTTCCAAGCTTTTGTAGAGACTATATATGGAAAGGAAACTCTTGTGGGAAAAGAGATAATTCAATTGAAGACTAATAAAATCCCCAGAGGATTAGTAGCTTTGGAAAGAGCTTTTGACAGTAGAGATAAATTGGTCACAAGGACATCTCCCACAAATAAGGAAGATTTAGAAGAGATAAATTTGGGGACATCTCAAGCCCCTCAGAAGGTATACATTGGTAAGCAGCTCAAACCACACATTAGGAGTATGCTGATTGCATTACTGAAAAAGTATAAACATGTTTTTGCTTGGTCATATGAGGACCTAAAAGCCTATAGGGAAGATTTATTCCAGCATGAGATCCCATTGAAGCCTGGAGCTAAGCCATTTAGACAAAGGCAAAGACCTATTAATTCTACCTTAGCTCCAAAGATGCAAGAAGAACTCAAAAGGCTGAGGGAAGCTGGAATAATTGTGCCAATCAGGCATTCAACTTGGGTGTCTAACCTTGTCCCAGTCAGAAAAAAGAATGGTGATATTAGGCTTTGTGTTGACTTCAGGAACTTGAATGTATCCTCTTTAAAGGATAACTATCCACTGCCTAATATGGAAGCTATGTTGCAGAGAGTGACTGGTTGTGAACTCTTATCCATGATGGATGGATTTTCAGATTATAATCAGGTGAAGGTGAAGGAATCAGAACAGTATAAGACTGCCTTCACCACTCCATGGGGAACTTATGTGTATGTTAGAATGCCCTTCGGACTAACCAATGCAGGTGCTACATTTCAAAGAGCAATGGATGTTGCTTTTGCAGGGTTGATTGATTCAATCCTGGCTGTATATCAGGATGACTTGACTGCTTACTCAAAGAAAGAAGAGCAGCATTGTTTGCATCTGGAGCAGATTTTCATAAGAGCACTAGAGTATGGTATTTCTTTAAATCCAAAGAAGTGTGCCTTTGGGGTAGTTGAAGGAAAGCTCCTGGGACATATTGTTTCCAAGGATGGAGTCAGGATAGATCCAGAGAGAGTGGCTGCTATTGACGGAATTCAAATGCCAAAAACTGTAAAAGGAGTTCAGTCCTTCTTTGGACATATAAATTTTGTTAGGAGATTTGTTCCCAACTTTGCAGAAACCACAAGGAACATTTCCAAGATGATGAAGAAGGATGCAACTGTCCACTGAGAAAGTGAAGCAATAGAATCATTTCAGAGTATCAAAGAGGCAATCAAGATGGCCCCTGTTCTTAAATCTCCTGATTTTTATAGGCCATTCCAAGTATTTTCATTTGCTTCATTTCATACTGTTGCTGCATGTTTGCTACAGAAAAATGAAGATGGTTTTGAACAGCCCATAGCTTTCTTCAGTATGTCCTTGCAGACCTCTGAGTTGAAATATGATATTATGGAAAAACAGGCATATGCACTAGTCAGAGCCATCAAAAGTTTCAGACCATACTTGGTAGGATCATATATAATTGCATATGTACCCCATGCAGCAGTCAAAGACATATTCACTCAGCAGGAGGTGACTGGAAGAAGGTGCAGATGGATAAACAAACTGCAAGAGTTTAACATAGACATACAAGTTACCAAGTTGGTAAGAGGACAAGGATTAGCCAAGATGATGGCATAGTCAAACTTGGAAGCATGCCAAGTTAATGCAGTCCAAAATGAGAGTGTAAATGTATCAAGATCTGAATGGTACAAGGATATTATCTACTACTTGCAAAATCTGAATTGTCCTTCCCATTTCAGTGACAGTCAAAAGAGGACTTTAAAGTTACATGCAATCAGGTATGTTATTGTTCAAGGTGAGCTATACTGGAAAAACCCTGATGGTGTGCTGCTGAGATGTGTGGATGAGGATATGGCTAACAATGTTTTGATTGATATGCATAAAGGATTGTGTGGTGGACATTATACTGCCCAAACAACAGCTCATAAAATTCTCAGAGCAGGATATTGGTGGCCCACTCTCTTTTCAGATGCACAAAGGTTAGTGAGGAAGTGTGACCCTTGCCAAAGATTTTCAGGAAAGTTGAAATATGATGGTGCTTTACCCCTCAGGACTGTAACTGTGGATGCTCCATTTCAGCAATGGGGAATTGACTTCATAGGGGAAATTGCAGACAAATCAAGTGGGGGACACAGTTGGATTTTGGTGGCAACAGATTACTTTACCAAATGGATTGAGGCCATTCCAACTAAGAGAGCTACAAGTAAGGTGGTGACAGATTTCATGTTAGAAAATATTATCATCAGATTTGGAGTACCATTCAAGATAGTCATTGATAATGCTATGTGCTTCAGATCAGGTGAATTTGTTGATTTTTGCAACAGGTATGGGATAAATCTATCATATGCATCACCATATCACCCACAAGGGAATGGTCAAGCAGAATCAAGCAATAAAAGCATCATGAAAATTATCAAGAGGATACTGGACAAGAACAAGAGAGCTTGGGACTCAAAATTGAAGTTAGCCATATGGGCTGATAGAGTGACAGTAAAAAAGGCTATTGGAATGTCACCCTTTGAGCTAGTATATGGTGCATCAGCCAGATTGCCCATAAACAATCTCCTACCAGTTTACAAGTTCATCCAAGAAAATGATGAGGAGATTGAAGATTCCATGACAGAAAGAGTGAACCAGCTGGTTGCATTGGATGAAAACAGAAGGAAAGCCCACCAGATCAATCTCAAGAGACAACAAGATGTGAAATATCAGTTTGACAGGAGAGCTACTAAAAGAAAATTTCAGGTTAGTGATCTGGTGCTCATATGGAATGCAAAAGGTCAAGAAAAGGGTAAACATGGTAAGTTTGAACCCTTATGGATGGGCCCATATCAGATTTGTAGCACTCATGGGGAGGATTCTTATTTCCTCCAGGCCCTAGATGGTGAAGTTCTGGAGTTGCCTGTGCATGGCCAATTCCTTAAGTTCTATTTTGCATAGATGACTTGTCTCTGTGCACATTTGCAAAAAATATGTATATAGTGTAAATGCCTTGTACAGTTCGTGCTTTTTGCTTTTTTACCTGGTCTGCCTGGAGATCTGGTTCTCGCTGCAGGTTCTTCACCTGCACGTCCCCATTCGGAGCCAGTGTTGGCACTCATTTTAACTTGGAGGTTGGTGGTAATGATGTGCCGTCGGCATGACATACACCATCGGCATGTTTTTTTTTCTGGTTCCTCGACGAGATTGTTCTTACTGATGGTGCCATCGGTGTGATGTGTACTATCGGCGAAGCATTTTCCTGTTTGACCGACGATGGATGTTTGGCCGATGAAGTGTCATCGGCATGTGTCTCGCCGAGGGATGTATGTATCGGAATGATCAGCGTCATCGGCATAAGTGTGAGATGCTGCTCCGATGGTGTAAGTCACACCGACGGAGGTGGGAGGACAGGGTGCTGTCGGTGTGACTTTGTTCATCGGCAGAGGTATTTCGTGTTGCTCCGACGGTGTTAGTCTGGGCGATGACGAAGGTGGCGTCGGCGAGACAACTGGAGTCGACGAGGGATCTTTTGGATGGGCCGATGGTTAACCTCTGGCCGATGAAGGGAATGTGGAGTTTGCGATCGGCCAGACTACTATTGTCGGTGGGAGATTTTTGAGGTAAGCCGATGGCTTAGGTCTGAGCGATGGGTTTTTGACGAAGGCATATGTGTCGAGCGCGGCAAAAGCACTCGACACTTGATGTGTATGCGATCACGCTTATAAGGTAGTGAAAGGCTCTCCACACCATGCATGTGGGATTTTTCCCCTTGCATTATTTTAAACCCGCGGTTGAACGTGTTTTGGCGGGAAATCTTTTTTGTATGCAGCAACAGTCTCCAAGTGAAGTGCGGGTGGTTGAGACCCTTAATGGCGACTGTGTTGGGGTATGGGCGAGTTGTTGCACAGTCAGGTACCAGATTTTTGACATGAAGACTTCCAGATAGCGGCGCGTGGCTCGAGGGTTCCTTCTGTCTCTGCAGCAATAAATTTTGAGCGCCATTCCTTCTGAGGGCTGTATCTGGTGGATTTTTGATGTTTTGTCTTGTAATTAATTGTTGTGGTACACTTTCTGGCTGTTATAAGCAGACTGTGTTACCATTGTTTAGGTTGTTGAAAGTTGAAGATTTTTGGCTCTGTAATTCACAACAAGCTGATCTAGTTGCTCTGTACAGCTAAACCTGTGAGTCTATGTATCTCTTGTTGTATGTTTTGGCATGAACCCACTGATTTCATGATTAATCTTATATGAGAAATGCTATCTTAGCATGTGTTTTGTTAATTCTGTCTCCAGTATTGCATGTATTCTTCTTCTGAATCTGGATATTTGGGTAATATTTGAGACTCTAGAACATAGAATTCCTATGTTGAATGTCTGATCTTTTAACTTCTGCTCAAGGGGTAGATTAAACTATTTTCAGGTTGAACATTGGGAAGGGTATACTGCAGTAGGGATGCCATAAGTAGAGATAACTTAACACTCTGTATTGGGAGATATCTGTAAGGCAGGTAGCACATATATCCCCCTGAAATCCAGTTTTAGCTGTTCATGCTGATCATTCACGGGTGTATGTCTACTGACTCTAGGCCCTGGATAGGCACCAATCTTGCTTTGTGTTTGTGTTACAACCATGTCCAGCTTTGCATCCAAACTTAAAATCAAAATCTAAATCTAAAACAACCATTAGGACATTAGAATTAGTTTTAGGATCCTCAGTCCTCTGTCTACAACTGCAAATAGGCCCAAAGCTAGCCCCTTTGCCCTTATCTTTCAGTTTTGGTCTACTTACAGGAGGACTTATCTGCTTTCTGTCAGCATCCCAGCCTTGTATGCATATCCTCATGGGTGTTGAGTAGGGAATACCCCCCTAGGTCTTGCAGAGCCTGAAGAAGAAGAGGAGATAAAATACAGAGTCTATCTCCTACACTGTTGGCCCCTGGCCCAGAGATCCTGTTGATCACTGATGGCTACCTTGTAGGGAAATCTGGGAATAAGCATCCAGTCTGGGAAAAAACCAACAGGGTCTACAGTAAAAATCCCTGAAAAGTTGTGCTCTTGATAAGCCCCAAAAGGTGGGGGAAAGAAGGATCAGGAGAAAGTTAAGATGGCTAGAGAGACATTGGTGGAATCTGGGTCAGTGAAGACATTGGATACTCACTTCTCTCACCCTTCACAATGATTGTGTTATCATGGAATGTAAGGGGTATGAATAGCATCCCTAGACAAAAGGCTATTCAGGACTTGGTTAGTGCTCATTCTCTGGATGTGGTTTTCCTCTAGGAGACGAAGTTATTTGTGGATGGTATTATGTAGTGTGCTTCTAAGATTTGGAATAGAGGGTTTTGCCAGTGTGTGGGTGTGCAAGGCAGCTCAGGGGGTCTTACTTGCCTCTAGGATCCTCAGTGAATTTCTCCTGTTTGGTGGATCTCTAGTAGATTTTCCATTTCTCTGGTTGCAATTAGTTTGGAGACAGGGGAAAGAATTCATCTTTCTAACATTTATGCTCTGATGGATGTCCCTGGTAAGACTCTCTTGTGGTCTCATATCAATCTTCTGAGATTGTTGGATCCTTTTCTCCCCTAGATTATGGCAAGTGACTTCAATGCAATTGCCTCCCTAGAGGAGAAAAGGGGGGGTGTGCCTCGTTTGGACCCCTCTTCTGATCTTCTAAGGGATAATTTGGCTCAGCTCTGGCTAGTGGATATCAAACCTTCGAATGGCATGTTTACTTGGAAGAATAGAAGGCTTGGGGATGATGCCATTTCTGAACAGTTAGACAGGTTTCTTGTTTCCTATTTTTGTGTGGGTGACAAGTGGCTGTCAAGTTCTAAAATTTGAGATTGGCGAGGATCAGACCATTGGCTGATCAAATTCTCTACCTGTTTGGCTAGTGGTCCTAAGAAATAAACTTTTACATTTGAGCTTATGTGGCTTAGGGAGGAGAGTCTTCTTGACTTGGTTTCTAGATGGTGGACTGAAGGACAACCTACTTTTGGTACAACTATGTACTCTTTTGTGAAGAGGCTTCAATATGTGAAGTATAAATTGAAACATTGGAATAAGTATCAGTTTGGCAATGTGTTTCAGCAGAAAAGGGTTGCCCAGGAGCACTTGGATTCTATTACCAGGCAGATTCAGGACTAGGGTCTTGATGCAAATTTAAGTAGGCTTGAGGTTAGTGCGGTTAAAGACCTCCAAGAATGGGAGCTTCGTGAGGAAATTTTTTGGAAACAGAAGGCCCGGGTTGATTGGCTTTAGGAAGGGGACATGAATACTTCCTTCTTTCATAATTCAGTGAAGGCTCGAAGACAAGGTAACTTTATCTCTTCTCTCCGCTCTCTTGAGGGTTCTGTTCTTTCTTCCTCTTTGGGGACCTCTAGTGAGGCGGTTCATTTTTTCTCTGCTCTCTTTTCTGAAGATACCCTGCCTCCTAGTGAGGAGGAAGCTTCTATCCTAGCTTGTATTCCCTCTCTGGTGACTACGGTTAGGAATGCTTCTCTTCTTAAACCTATTTCTTGGAAGGAGTTGGAAGATGTGGTGTTTTAGTTGAAAAAAGGGAAGGCTCCTAGTCCTGATGGGTTCCCGACTGAGTTCCTTGAGGAATTTTGGGAAGTCATCAACCTTGATCTATTGGAGTTGGTGCAGGAGTCTTTTAGGAATAAGCAAATGTTGCAAGCCATGAATGCCACATTTCTTGCTCTTATCCCAAAATGCGAGGGTGCTATTTTCTAGATCTTTTTTGACAAATTGCTTTGTACAATGTGGTGTATAAAATCATTACAAAGCTAATTGCTGAACATTTGAAGCCATGTCTGGATAAGTTGATCTCGGAGGAACAAGGGGGCTTTGTTACGGGTAGATAGATTTTGGATGGAGTAGTTATTGCAGCTAAGACTATTCACTCTATGGCCTCTTCTAAGGAAAAGGCTACATTTATAAAGTTGGACATGGCTAAAGCTTATGATAGAGTTAACTGGGGCTTTTTGATTAAGATTTTCAGAGCCTTTAGGTTCAATTGTGAGTGGATTGATTGGGTCATGATTTGTGTGAGGACTTCCTCATTTTCTGTTCTCATAAATGGGGAGTCTTTGAATTTGTTTGGTGCTTCTAGAGGTCTTTGACAGGGGGACCCCTTATCCCCATATTTGTTCATCTTGATGGCTAAAGGCTTGGGGAGATTCATTAAGTCCTGTGTTATGGATGGGCTCTTTCAAGGATGAAATAGAGCAATTCTCTTCCTCCTCACACTCATCTTTAGTTTGTGGATGATACAGCTTTGATGAGTGTTGCTAAGGTGGCTGAAGCGATTGCTTTGCATCAGATTTTGGATTTTTACCTAGTTGCCTTAAGTCAAAGAATTAATGAAAGTAAGTCTTGCATTTATTTCTTTAATACCCCCAGGCTTATTCAGCAGCATATTGTTAGGATCTTAAGGTTTCAGGTGGGGAAACTTCGCTTTATATACCTTAGCATCCCTTTGGATGTGCGCCCACTTCCCAGGTGTTTTTGGCATGATGTGATGGATAAATTTTGTGGGTTGGTTTGTCACTGGACCTATAGATGGTTATCTATGGATGGAAGAGTTACTCTGTTGAAGTCTGTCGTTCAGGCCCTTCCTATATACAGGTGCTTTATGTTGATAGCTCCCTCAAGTTTCATCAAAGATTTTGAGGGCATCTGTCGGCAGTTTCTTTGGTCGGGTAATCTCCTTTCGAAGAAGTGGAGCTTAATTAAGTGGGAAGTTGTTTGCCGGCCAAAGTAGGATGGTGGTCTAGGTTTGTGTAGGATAGATTGGAATGGATAGGCTTTGGCTACTGAGCTATACTGGAGATGGTGTTCATATCAGCATTAGTATTGTGCTAGGATCCTTACCTTCAAGTACCTTGGGGAAGTGGAGGGCATTGAGGTGCCTCCTTTTAGTCTTTCGGGGAGAGGTTCTATGATCTAGGATACTCTCAAGAGGGGGGCTGCACTGGTTAAACAAGGCATGTTTTGGATCTACAATAGAGGCTCTGATGCTCTTTTTTGGCATGACTCCTAGGATGGCTTCCCGCCTATCCTCTCCTTGCACCCTCACTTGGGGGACTTATGTAGGATTTTTGTTCAGGATGGTTGGAGTAGAGTGACGGATTTTAAAGCCCCTCAAGCTTTGGGGCAAACTATTGTTTACCAGTGGAAGGATATGTAGGAATGGCCCATGGGTGGATCTTTGGAGGATAGGAGGGAGTTGTCCTCCATTTTGGTTGATAGAGTCTGTTGTTCTATCCTAGAGTGGGATGTGCTTCCTTGGGGTCCAGATCCAAAAGGGAAGTTCACTGTTGCTTCGGGGTATCATGTTTTGGATAGATAGGCTTGGGGTAGTGCTGAGGTTCCTTGGTGGAAAAATATTTGGAAAAAATTTTCTTGGCCAAAATGCAATTTCTTTTCTTAGCTAGTGGTTTATGACAGGTGTTTGACTTGGAATAACCTCTGTAAGCGTGGCTTCCAAGGTCCTTCCTTATGCTTCTTATGTCAAAAAGATGCTAAGACTATTTCACATCTTTTCTTCCACTGCCCTTTTGCTAGGACTATTTGGTATTTTTGGTGGGGGGCCTGGAGTTTTTAGTGCAGGCACCCTTCTTCTCTAGAGGAGTTTTGGCGGGACTTTGGGCCCATTCCAGTGAGGACTTCATTTCTACACATAGCATGGCCAATTGGCCCTAGTCTGATTATATGGCACATCTGGTTGGAGCGCAACCGCAGGGTCTTTCTGGATAAGAAGTTGCTGGTGGGTCAAGTTTGGTCTTGCATTCTTGGGGCTTTGTAGGAGACCTTGTATGCTAAATGTGATCTATCAGCCCTGGTGGATCCTGGTGATACTAGGGTGATTCGTAATCTGGGGATTCTTGTTGGGGGTCCCAGAAGGCCCAAGATTGGGTAGAACAGGTGTTTTAGAAGGAAGGTTTCTAGGGAAGGGCATTGGTTGCCCCCTCCCACTAGAGTCTTGAAAATCAATACTGATGTGTCTACAAGGGGTAACCCTGGGCACGCTGACACTGGTGGGGTGGGCAGAGACAGTTCTGGGGTGGTTGTGTTTTTCTTCTCAGAATATAGGGGGCTGCACTCTAATAATCTTATGGAGGCCTTGGCTATTCTTTTGGCTTTGAAGAAGGCATATGCCCTTGGCTAGAATAAGATTATCTACGAGTCAGATTCTTAGGTGGTGATAGACTTGATAAATAGAAGGTAGTTTGATCATGTTAGTTGGTAGCTTGCGGTGGTGGCTAAGCAAATCACCAATCTTGGAGATTTATTTGATTCCATCACCTTCTCTCATATCCCTTAGGAATGGAATAAGGTGGCTGATGGGTTGGCCAAATGGGCTTCTAAGAAGAATGGGACCTGGCTGGTGGATGACTGTGATAATTTACCTAGGGATCTTGCTCAAGATTTGGTGGATTTGGTCACGGAGGATGTGAGATGTTGCATGACCACTTCTTGATTTCTTGTTTGTTATCTCTAGGCCCATTTGGGCGTCTTGCTACTTTTATGCTTTGTACTACCCTCTTTGATTAATAAAGTTTTTATCCTCTTTTATTTATTTTTTAAAAAAGTAATGAGTGGTGGCATTTTCTATGTAGATTGAAGATATATTTTAAAAAAATAAAGAATTATTTCTATCATTTTTTTTTTCAATCATTTTTTAAATTTTTCTATTATTTTTTATTATGTGACATTATTCTATAATACATAACTTTCAGTACAAATAAATTTTTTTCATGATTTACTAGAATTAGATCATTAACTCCAATGTCTAGTGAATGGGTATTTTTCATAATTTTTTATTAAATAATTTTTAAATTTTTAATTTTGAATTAGTACTAACAAAATTTTTAGAACTCTATTATTCTGTAACACATTTTTCTTAACATATATATAATTTTTTTTTCTTTTTTCATTAAAATGAAGACATATATGAGTAGTGTAATGCATCTTTTAAGATTTTTATAACATTTTTTGTTATTTTCCCTAGTGTTTTAAATATAGATCAAAGTAGCATTTTTAAAGGTTACATTTTTCCCTCCAACTCACTCAAGAAGAAATATGTTAAAGTAGAGTTTAGTAAACTATGAAATATAAAGGATATATTTTATCATAGTATTGATACCAGTCTTTGACTTGGTTTTGGTTTTCATATTTGTGCCTATACCTCTCTTTGTAAAAGCATCATGGAAAGAGTAGTTAATGTATGCCAATAATAATAAACATCTAATATAGGAAATAAATAAAGGAAACCTTCCATGACCACTTGACAGTTGATGTTTCTAATGGATCTGACTCCTAGGATGAGGGGTCTTCTACTCCTGCTTCCTTAGTGGTGGGCCATGTTGAGGCCCTAGTGGCTCATCCTGTAGTGGTTCCCCTCGTGTGAGTGAAACTTCTATGACTTCTTCAAACATGGATACTTTGATGTTTCCCATTCCTTCTATGGTGGGTTGTAGTGAGTTGCCTATTCTTTCTCTGACTATGGATCTTGTGTAGCTTCCAACATCTTTGGTTAGTCTTTCTCCCTCTTCAAGGGAGGTGACACAAGTTGAGGATTTAGAGTTTGATGTAAACTAGATGGTTACTCAAAAAAGGAGGTGATTTCTTCCTAAATTTATTGCAAAATCCCATACCCAAGCCATGTGTGTGTAGAATATAAGGATATATGTTTAGGTGTTGTATAGGATTTTGACCTTTTAGTTTTGAGGGCTGTTGGGTTGTTGTTGTTGATAACTGAGAGGGGGGGGTGAATCAATTATCATAATCTTGCTTTCAATTCAAACACTTAAATCCACTTTGTTATTTAATAGCATAGCAATTAATCATTCATGAAAGCATAAACCATAAACACCAGATCAACACATGAGACACCAAGATTTTGACGTGGAAAACCCGGTCAAGGGAAAAAACCACAAGGTGATTAACCCAAGGATTATTCTCTATTAGAAGAATAAGGAAAATAGATGGCACATGCCAATTAGGGCTCATTGCCCAAGAACACTGCTCACAAGAGGCACACTGCCTACAAGAGACACACTGTCTACAAGGTAACAAGTATCACAAACTTGAACTAGAGATTGACATCTTTACCATGCTTGGATCAGTTCCATTTAAGCCCAAAAACTTCTGCTCTGCCTTTCACGCTCCTCTTCGCTACCACACACTCATCACACCAAGACACACTTCAAAATAAATTCACAATCCCTTATTTATACAAGGCATCGACTTAGGAACAATCATTTAAGTCGGCAAACACCTACAAGATCATTCACAAGATGTGTAATACATCCAGTCGGCCAGTCTCAGGAAGAACACCAACAACCGGTGGTCTTTACATCAAATCCAAACTCTAACTTCAATGCGGACCATCAATAAGAATTGTACATGATCCAAGGATCACCAAAACCTTTCCTGAGTCACCAATAACATCTGCACTTTATCAGCTTACTGGAATTCTTCTCTTCTTCATCCAGAACTTCAAGAACATAGTCTGTCGCCACTGTCACAATGAAAAAGGTGCTTTCAGACCTCCAAACCATGAACAAATCTAGTTATCACTTCACACTAACTTCTTCAACACTCTCTCCAATCTGCAGAATGAGATAATGCAATTCCGGAGCTCACCGGACCAATCTGTGACCCTCTGTGACCACTAAACATCTGCCAGAACCAGTTCTACTAAAGCAACCATAACTTCTTTAAATCTTCATGCAGACCTCTGAAATCTTGACTGGAGAATCTCAAGACTCATATCTGAAAACCCTTTAAACCGTATCCTCTAATCTTCATCTTATCTTAGACTTTTACCTTAATGTCATCACTGTTCTTCACTATTCCTGATTGAGGCTAATTTTCTCAATATCCTTAGCACACAGCTCATCCAATCCTTCTCATTAATATAATATGAGTATGTTGACATTAATGACAACACTGGTTATCCTCATACTTACAACAATCTCCCCCTTTGTCATTGATGGCAACATATGATGTGAAAAACCATCAAGACAAGAACTTCTCCTTTCTATCACAGCTCCCCCTATCAGCAACAACTCTTCACATGTCTTCTCTTTCTTTTACTGCTCCCCCTTTGATCAACAACCATGTTTTTCACATGTCTTCTCTCCCCCTTTGACATCAATGGCAAAGGGCTCATACTTGCAAATTTAACACATCAGAATCATACCAGCTACTCCCCCTGAGTAGCAGCTCCCCATCACCAATCTAGATCACAAGATATGACTGTGATATCCACTGGACTGATGCACATCAGTGCACCCTAGTTCATCACTGGAGGGGCAATAACCCCTAAATTTTCCCTGAGAAACTCAAAAGAGTCCTTGGCATGAGGTTTGGTAAAGATATCTGCAATCTGATCCTTAGAGGGCACAAACTCCAGTCTAACTTCACCTTTGTTCATTTGCTCTCTCAGAAAGTGAAACTTAATAGATATATGCTTAGTCTTAGAGTGCAACACTGAATTCTTAGAAATATTTATTGCACTTGAATTATCATAGAAAATTGTGATAGGCTTCTCATACTCTACTTTAATATCTCTTAGCATCTACTTCATCCTTAAAACTTGAGTGCAACTTCCTGCTGCTGCAATGTATTCTGCTTCAGTTGTAGACAGAGATATTGCATCTTGTTTCTTGCTTAGCCAAGAAACCAATCTCTTTCTGAAAAAGAATGCTCCACCACTGGTACTCTTCCGGTCATCCACATCTCCTACCCAATCTGCATCTGTATAAGCATGAAGAGAGAAATCATGATCTCTAGGATACCACAAACCAAACTCCACTGTCCCTTTTAGATATCTAAAAATTCTCTTGATTGCCATGACATGAGATTCTCTAGGATCAGCCTGGAATCTAGCAACAAGACCAACAACTTGCATAATATCCGGTCTAGTTTGAGTGAGATACAACAATCCACCAATCATTATCTATACTTTGTCTGGTCTGCCTTAGGAGAGTCATCATCTTTGCTCAACTTGCATCTAGTTGCCATGGGAGTATTCATTGGCTTTGAATCTTCCATCCCAAATTTCCTCAACAATTCTTTCACATATTTGGTCTAAGAAATGAAGATCCCTTTCTTTGTTTGAGTAATTTACAGACCCAAGAAGAAATTCATTTCACCAAGCATAGACATCTCAAACTCACTTTTCATCTGATTTGCAAAAGTTTTACACATACTATCTTTTCCTCCAAAAATGATATCATCCACAAACACTTCAACAATCAAAATATTTTCATGATCAATTTTGAAATACAAATTACTGTCAGCAGTACCTTTGTTGAAATCAATCTTCAAAAGATGTTTATCCAGTCTTTCATACCAAGCTCTTGGGGCTTGCTTCAATCCATACAGTGCCTTTTTCAACTTGCAGACCATATCACCATGATCAGACAATTGAAATCCATCTGGTTGCTCAATGTATACTTCTTCTTCCAAATCACCATTTAGGAAGGCAAACTTAACATCCATCTAATATACCTTAAAGTCTTTGAAGGAAGCATATGTAAGAAATAATTTGATAGCTTCAATTCTTGCCACTGGAGCAAAGGTTTCTTCAAAATCAATTCCTTCTATTTGAGAGTAGCCTTTGCAGACCAATCTGGCTTTGTTTCTGATTACTTCACCAACTTCATTTAATTTGTTCTAGAAGACCCATTTGGTTCCAATCACATTCTTGTCTCTAGGTCTAGGAACAAGATCCCAAGTGTGATTTTTCTCAATTTGCATCAACTCTTCCTCCATTGCTTTGGTCTAGTTTTCATCATTGTAGGCTCCACTTATTGTCTTAGGTTCAATCTTTGAAATCAGACAATACTCATCTAAATTTTGAGCAATTCTCCTCCTTGTTTGCACTCCTTTGCTTTTGTCACATATGATCTAATCTTCAGAGTGGTTTAGAGTTACATACCTTGGAACTTTGGGAATTTCTTGCACCTCTAATTCTTAATCAATCTCATTGACACTTATCTCTTCTTCCTATCTTACCAGATCAACTTGACTTTGTTTCTCAGAAGGGGCTTGGATACTTTGAATCTGAACATCATTCTGATCATCTTCATCATATTCATAAAACCTTGAGGGCTTCTCAATTCCTTCATCAACTTTCACATTTGTACTTTCTATCATCTTTCTCAGTCTCTTGTTGTAACACCGTTATGCTTTGCTATGAGTGGAGTAGCCCAAGAAAATTCCTTCATCACTTCTAGCATCAAACTTTCCTAGATCTTCATCTCTTTTAATGTAACATTTACTACCAAATACTCTGAAATATCTCACAGTAGGAGTGATGCCAAACCAAAGTTCAGAAGGAGTCTTACCGGTATTGCTTCTGATTTGAACTCAATTGAGAGTGTAGACTGTAGTGTGTTGGTCATGATGTTAGTCACAAACAAACATAGAATAAAAGTACACATTAACCTTTATTCATCTTGAAAGATATAGTGAATTTAAAGAATTCATGATCCCAAGTCTCCGGTGATTAGGTCTTAATCGACTGACGTTACTCAGTGGTTAATGTGAGTTGCTGTTTCCATTTTGGGGCCTTATGTGAAAGTGTGCCATCATCATGACGTTCCTGCAGAAATTCCTTACAGAGAAATCAAATTATGCGGTTATTTGATGAAAAGAAGTAAAATACCTAGATCTTTGCATGATATTTTCAATTGTACATGCTTAGTGTTCAAATATGCTAAATATTTACGATTATCTACGGGATGTCTGCATATTTCAGGTTGTTTGCTTAAGATTATCCGTTATTTGCAATTATGACAGTGAGATTTTCTAAAATTGAAAGAGATTAAAGGAAATACTTCTAATTAAGTTGAACCTTTCGCTTTTGATCCACATACATGCTTGATACTGTCATGAGGAGAAGAAATCAAACCATATGTTCACCAGGACATTCCACAGCTAGATACAGTTGATGCAAACTTCAGAGGATAATGAATGAAAACAATACATGCAACATGATGAGCACTCCAAGGGACGCAGCAAATCAAAGCACATATCCAGAATTCAGACACAGATTACTTAAGATTTACGAAGGTTTGTAATCAAAATACTCTTCCCTTTCATTAAGTATGCAAAAGACATGTACATATACAGCAGCTTTGAAATAAGTCCTGAATACTTCAGCAATCAAATTTCAATTAAGTTTCGAATGAATATAACAAGGCATTCCACCACCTTTTATAGAATAAGATGAGGAATCCATTACAAAAGATCCACGGATCTGATATGTCAATACAAATCAACGGTCATCACTTCATGACTTGTCAATTTTACAAAAGGCACAAGTTGCCAGCTGGCAACCATCTATATTGCATATGCAAAATGTTCCCCCTCATGATGTATCTTCATCATGCTCTTCATCTGATGCATGCGGGTCATCATCATGTGCATCACTTCCTGACTCTTCGCTATCCTGATGATGACGCTACTGCATATGGGGCTGCATGCTACTCTGGATTTGTTCGTATGACTGCACAACTTGGTCTATTCCTTCGCCATCTTGAGTCTTTGCCTTGATGATGGCGTGTTTGTGCGCTTCATACTTATCCCTGCTGTTATCCAGCTTATTCTTTCTGTCCTGCAGTGTCTCGTTGTAGGTCTCCATCTTGACCTTGATCCTCATCATTTTATTTATTACCTCTTCTGTCAAGTGGACGAGCGGACCATCATTTTCCACTTGGAAGTTATTACGCAGAGCCTTGAGGGCAGAATCTTCATCTTGATTCTCAATTTTCCCTTCCACCTTGCCCTCTAATGTTTCGAGCATATCTGCTTCAATGCCCATTAAATCGCGTAGCCTCATGCTGATCTCCCTCAGCTTATTATTGCATCTCTTGAGGACTCCGCATTCAAACTGTACATCTTTATACCATATATCCACTAATAATGCAGTATTATTATTTAACACCTGCTTACTGATAAGCAGTTGTGGATTTATCTTCCTTATTTCGTCCAACAGGCTGAGGACTTTCTCTAGTTTATAAGACCTTTTTCCGGTTTGCATCTGCAACCTGTCCACCTTGGTTTTGGAGTCACTTAGGATGCTCCACCTCTTCAAAGAACCCTTCATTATTTCAATAGCATCATCCAATGTGGATGACACCCATTTCCTTATTACGGAAACCTCATGTTTCATGAGGTCCAGTTTATTTACCTCCTCCTGAGAAATGGCAGTCAATGGGACTGCAGCTTCACTTGTAGTATCTTCAGGGTTGGTTAAACCCTTAATGTATGCATGCAACTGAGCAATGTGCTCTTTATGTTGCTTATTCTTCTCCTTCTCTCTTTTCACTTTCTGAATTAGAGAGTCTATAATGTCTTTTCCCTCCTGACCTTCCTGCTCTTCGTTGGCAAAACCCAAATCAACTGTGCTTATCTGGAATTCATCCACAGTGATTTTGCCTTTCTCCTTCTCTATGGCAGATACAGCAATCTGTGCGGTCCTTCTCCCTGTCGCCGGATCTCTTTTGATGGCCAAAGTCATTCTGGCCTTTCTCCTGGGCTTCATTATATCTGCGGCGAACAGGGTGGAGACGTCGAATTCCTGAATCTCCAGTTCCTCTTCAACATTCACCTCCTTTTCTAACCATGGAGGCACCTAATCATGCTTCTCAGCATCATGATGCTGTTCACCTCTATCTCATGTTTCCATCAATATGTGTTGTGGAGATGGTGATTTTTCTTTTTCTCTCTCCTGATGCTCGCCTTGCTGCTGTTGATCCTGAGGTGCCTCCTCCTATTGAGGAACTTCTTTTTCTAGGGGAGCATCTTCTCTGTGTGGGGAACCTGGCGGTGTACCTATATGTGGATCATGATGATCATGATCTTTCTCCATCCTTTCTTCACCTGTCCCCAGTTCTTCCCCTTGTGGAGGTTGATCATCCTCCTTTTGCTTCTCTATTTCTGGTGGCATGTCCACCGTATCTGATATCACTGGATCTACCCGAGGTGATGGCATCTGTTCCGTAGCGGCTATCTGTTCTGTACCTGCAGCATCCACCTCTTGTGCCTTATCAGTAGGATCCTCTATCGCTTCTTTCTTCTCATCATCAGCCTTTCTTTCTCGGACCTCTACTATAGCAGGTCCTGCTGATGTATCCTGTGGGCTTTGTTGGCCCGATTCAAGAACATGGCCCTCTACTTCCGCCATCTCTATGTCCTCTATTTGGTGGCCCTTATCAGGTGATCCTGCTAGCTGTTCAGGACTTGCATCCTGCTTCTCTGTTAAGTCTACCACTGCAGGACTTGTCACCTCGGCGATCAATGTATTCAGCCCTATGTCCTGAGCTACCTGCTCCGGGCTCTTCTCTGGTTGCGGGCTCTTTTCTCGCTCCGCTTCTGTTTGTTTCATCTCTTCAAGCGTTGATTGGACAGATGGAGGCTTGTGAGGAGCCACACTGATGCCAGCAGCCGCAAGTGTTTCCATTTCTTGTGCAGCTACATCCTGCACCACCTCATCGTCAGACAAGTTTATTGTCTCGTCTAGCGAGACATGCTTTTCTGCTTGTGCCTGAGATGTTTCTTTTTGTTGTTCTTCTGCAAGTTTTGTTTTGAACTTGACAATGGTAGGAAGTGGAACATTGTGCTGAAGTTCCTTCTGCACTTCACTACCCGCCCCTTGTACTTGCACTGGGGGTTGACTCATCTCACCTCTCATGAAGGTTCTTGGTTTCTTCGGTGTGGTAGGAACCAACACCTGCGGAGCTCTCCTCTTTCTTCTAATTATCAATGGAGCTTCCTCCTCTTCTTCAGGCTCTTCCTCCATGAGGATATCCTTGCCTGGTTGTCTGGATGACTGACCCACTTCTTGGGTCTCTATGGTTCCAGCCTCTACTGTCTTGGCTTTCTTGGGCTTGGGAGGAGAATTTGATTCTGATCCTGATCTGGCTGCCTCCTCAGCCGTGAATACTGCCCTTTCAATTATGACCCCTTTGGGTCCCTTTTCCACCTTCTTGCCCCTTGGGGCTCTTTTTCTTGGCTGCTGTGGTGGAGGAATCCTCTCTCCCTTAGTCTTCCGCTTCTCCGGCAGGAAGTCATCATATTTGTCTGCAGGGATGTCCTGCCCCTTCTTTTTGTTGTCCACCGTGATGGCAACACCCTTTTTCTTCAGTGCCTCTACCTGTGCATCTACCCAAGCTTGGGTCAAGTATATGGTTCTGGCAAAGAATGGGTCCAAGGACATATCCTCCTGCATGGTGAGGTCAGGTGCAGATATGGTATCATTATAAATCTTCTTCTGCTCATATTCATCTGCCATTATCCTGCCGTCATCACTCTTTAGCTGCTGAGGGAGGGGTATGCAGTCAAATGTCCTGATCTGGTTTAGAGTCAACCTCTGATACCTCCTCCTCCTGGCCTCTGCCTCATCCTCGCAGTCAGCCCAAAAATCCTCTAGGTGCCTCTAATGAATAGGCTTTCCTAGGATCTTCTGCATTCGGCCGTAAGGATCATATGGTCTCGTTACTGTGAAGGGCAGTAGATTCATCTTGTTCAGAGTGACCATCACCTTCTTAATATTATCCGAGTCAGGGCACATATAGTTGCCGATGCTGACTGGGAACAAAATTGGTGGTAGCTTCTTGGCATCCTTATACGTCTGTATGATGGTGGAGCCCTGCCTGATAAATTCTATTAAAACTACTGCATCAGTAGGATATCTTGGCAGCATCAGGGGATGCCCTTCAAAACCTTCTATCCTGATGTAGGAAAAGGTGGCAAATTGGATGTACCATGCCCCATGCCTGTATACTGCCTCCTGAGCTTCCATGCTCAGTCTTTTTGTCCTGTCATCTTCCATGGTCCTTACCAGATGCATAGAGAATGCATCATTGACCAGTTTGTAGTTCTTGATGTAATTGGTTCTTTGCAACTGGGGATGATGATCCCATATGTACGCTGCATTTGTGCCTGTTAGCTTCCCATCTGTGGTTAAGGTATCAAACGTACCTCTATATGCACAAGAATAAACAATGTAAGAAGTCATATAGAAGGCACAATCTGAACCTCCCAGGTTCAGTAGCTGCTCATGCAGAGCATCACTTATGATTTGACCCCACAGTGGCTTAATGTCTGCATATAGACACATCATTATTATGCCATACATCCAGTCTCTGAATTCTCCAGTATCAGGCTGGCCAGTCACCCTGTTCAGTAGGGCAATCACATACTGATATTCCTCATTAAAATCAAACTTAAACATGTGCACAGGGAGCTTGGCTGCTGCATTATATGTGCTGTTCTCGGCCCGCCAAGCATACATATTCTTTCTGGCCGTCTTCTTGTTGGCCTCATATTCTCTTTCAGACTTCTTTAAGTCTACACTCTTCACCTTACTGCCCATTGGCAGTCCAAACGTTTGGGATAGACCTTTGATGGATAGGTCTGCATACACCCTCCCATGCTTTACCACCTGCCTCGTCTGAGGGTTGTAATTTTGGGCGCACTCAATAACCAGCTCCGGAGACTCCATGGAGTAGGGGAAGCCAGCAGCGTTCCACATGCCGGATACAAACACGGCGTCCAATACCGGACTCTTGTCTTGCCCATCATTTAGCTTGGCTGACCAGGCTTCCAGGTTTGTACTCCCCTGATGGGTGTCTGTAATTGCCCCAAATTTGAACAGGACCCCTCTCTGTGAAGAGAACATAGGCCGGCTGAATTCTTCCTGATTCTTGACTAAACATTTTTCAGCCATGGGTACCTGCAATTAACAACATTTCTTCTCACAACGGGATATGCATGCATACATACTGCAAATATCATGCTTATTGTATCAATTCTACATTACTTACTTGCATGGATACATAACCAGAACTTTCAATCATTATTTAAAAACAACATGATGAGGGTTTCAGTTTACTTACCTGGTTATGCCGATTTCTTTTTATACCAGTATATCTCTAAGACACTATTGATTCAGCTACTGATCACCTTCCTCCCACAGTTTATGAGCTCCAGTCGCGCAACGGTGGCTGTTATGCAGAAATGAAGGCTAGTGCTCTGTAAAACAATTTTAACGCAGGTAAATGTAACAATGGCGGTTGAATTACCTTTTAACCTCGCAGTTAGGGTAAACTTAGGGTAACTCTGACAAGTTAGATTGCAATCTTTGATCATTCGTGCGAAAACTCAGGATCTCGCCAGACGTTTCATTGGGTTCCGGGGTCGGCGGGAATCACCTACCATATCTGCGCGCATTTAATGGCAATGGCGGCAAAGGGAGCGGGGGGATATTCATATGATAAGATATCATGAGGGCAGGATGATATTCATAAATATCAGGTTGAGTTTCAATATCATCCTCCCTAGTCTTGAAATTGTCATCGCGACAAAATTCGGGTGACAACGCACCTTTGTTTACACTTTAGCACATCAGGAGGATATTTCGGTCTATCGGGTGATATTTCAAAATATGATGATGACCTTCAAACTTACTCATTCTCCTTTCGGAATATCAGGATGATGTCATCATGATATTTGTTCTTTGTATTGGAAATGTCTCATGACGTCATCGTCATATTGGGTGAACATGATCATGTTTACAAAATATCCTGTCGAAATGCAAATATGATGTTGATGTCATCAGGATGTTTGTTTCTTCGTTTATCGTATTCGGATGATGTCATCAGGATGTTTCTTTCTTCGTTTATCGTATTTGGATGATGTCATCAGGATGTTTGTTAAGGGTGATATTTTGCATCAGGATGATATTAACGAATATCGGGTTACTTTCAAAACATGATGCTCGCGATACAAAAGACCGCTCGACGGGGAAGACTTACTATCACTTAAAGTTGACGTCCAGATATTTGAACCGCAGGATATTATCGGGGGGGAACGTTTCAAATATGATGATGATGTTCTTCAAACGGCATAACTGAGGTTATAAAATATGACCATCTTCTTGCGAATATCAGGTTTGACCAAGACTTTGACTGTTCATAACTCTCACATCCTGATGAATATCAGGGTGATGTAAAAGGCAAACCTGCATGAATTTTAATGCTATTTCAGAATATGTGGTCATATATATGAAATATGAATTTTGACAGACTAACCTCATATTGGGGCTTACCTCATCTTGACTCCACATGATGATGAACATGACTGATTTTACCAAACCGCCAGAAAGCAGACAACACAAGCCAAAAGAAAAGAAGTTGGGTCCCTGTTTTGCCAAGTCAAAATGGGGCGTGTTGTGTAACCACACAACAACTTGCCACCAAAGAAAATAAACAAATTCCAATGATTCAAGTGATGTGATCACATTCATCTATAGTGTTCTAATTCTGTCTAAGTGTAAGCATCATAATCCTCTGAATGACAAAATTTCATCATGGTGATAAAGCTAACAAAGGATCAGGTGTGTGCATATGATTAATTATCCTCATCTTGAAAGTAAGTTGAAAACATAAGTAACTGGTGTTAAACTACATAGTTGGAGATCATCCCTCATAGCCAACCTAGATAGAGCCTTGCTGCCAGCAGGCGTCTATAGCCCCGGCAAGGTTATCTATACAATCTCCCTAAGTAGAGCCCCACTGCTAGCAGACGTCCATAGCCCCGGTAGAGTTACTTAGATGGCCTAATTTTATTTCTTTTTTGATTTCCTCTTTAAAATTTATATCTGATATCATCATGTCAGCTCATTTGTACAAGGTATAGTCACTTGCAGCTTTAGGTTGGAGATTGTATTGGTAGCAAGGGAGTCCCTTTAGATTTTTCACTTAACACCTATACTAGTGTGTTCAACAAACCCAAGGCTGTTAGGTGTTTCATTGTGATGGATTCACTTTGACCAAGAAAAAGCACCCTGATGAAAAGATATCATAAACCTGATCATGAATACTTCCTAGAATGAATCATAACCTATATTTTAACGTGTTCACATCACTTGAATCCTAACGATTTAATTATTTTCCAGGGTGATGAAGTGCATCATCCTGACTTATCAGAACAAAGGTCCCAACCAGCAAAACAAAAACAACACACAACAAACAAACTGTACAAACAACTATACAAATATACAATATGGTACACATGACTGTGACGAAGTCATTCAGGCCTGGAAATAATGTTTGAGGAATTGTCCATTGACTGGCAACGGAACATCCTCACCTGTCAGGTTCTTAAGCCTATAAGTGCTGTCTCCTAAGATCTCAGAAATCTGAAAGGGACCTATCCATAATCTATCAAACTTACCATGGTCACCTTTCTTTTCATGGGCTTTATCCCACATCAGGACTAAATCGGATATCCTGAAAGCTTTAATTCTGGCTCTCTTGTCAAACCAGCGTTTGACAACAGCCTGATGTTTTGCAAATTGGTCAATCGCTTGACTTCGTTTTTCTTCTAGGTGCATCAACTGCAGCAACCTGACTTCCTGTTTATTATCCATGCCTAGATATTCTTGGGCAAACTGTAGAGTAGGAATTTTCAAGTTTACAGGGAGGATAGGATCTACCCCATATACTAGTTGGAAGGGTGAGTTTCCTAATGCAGTTTTCATTCTAGTTCTGTCTACCCATAAGGCATATTTCAGAAATGAGTTCCATTCCCTGGGATTTTTCTCTATCAATTTTCTTATGATACTTAGTAAATTCTTGTTGGTGGATTCTGCTAATCCATTTCCCTGGGGATAGTAGTTGGATGAGAACTTAAGTATGATCCCATGATCAAAAGCCCAACTTGACAATTTGGTGGAAATAAAGGCGGAACCATTATCACTTACCAATGCATAGGGAGTTCCATACCTGGTGATAATGTTGCTTTCCAGAAATTTGATGACATCATCTGCAGTGCAGGTTTTGCTGCTGGTAGCCTCAGTCCATCTGGTACAATAATCAGTAATCGTCAGGACATACCTATGGCCGGAGGAAGATGGAGGATTGATCGGTCCTATGAAATCCATGCCCCACTGTGCAAATGGGCGCTCTTCCACCACTGGCTGCAATGGTTGCGCAGCATATTTCTCTCTGTTGGCAGCAACCTGGCAAACATGACAACATTTAACATGATCAGCCGTGTCTTTAAAAATTGTAGGCCAGTAATATCCTACTCTGAGGATTGCATGTGTTGTGGCCAATGCTGATCCGTGTGCCATTCCAAACTTGTCATGTAACTCTATCAAAACTTTATTTGCTTCTGGTTTCTCTAAGCATCTCAAGTATATCCCTTCATAATTCTTTTTAAACAGGGTTCCTCCCTTCATCATATACTTCTGGGATCTTATCTTCAATGCTCTTCTCTGTGAAGCCTGCATTCTTGAAGGATATCTTCCGGTGATCAGGATGTGCCTGATGCCTGAATACCATTCTCTATTGTCTTTCTCATTGATCACATACTGCTGACTGATGATGTTTGGATCAGTTTCAGATATCATCTGGCTCAGAGCTTGTCCTCTTACCAGCTTCATGGGTGTGATCTCCATGTCATATTCTTGTAATACAGTAATCCATTTGGCTCTTTTTTCACCAGGTTCACTCTGCATCAGTAGCATCTTCACTGCTGCATCTGGTACCACAGCAATCACTTTGCTTCTCAGTATATAATGTCTAAACTTCTTTACTGCTCTGACTAATGCAAGTGCCTGTCTTTCAACATCTACATATCTCAACTCAACATCCCTGAAAGGACAGCTCATGAAAGCAATTGGTTTCTCTTCTTTCTCTTCATTTCTTTGGGTTAACACTACTGCAGAAGTATGTTCTGAGGCAAATGAGTAGATGTAGAAATCTCTTGTATAATCTGGACTAATGAGGACAGGAGCATCTGAAATGGCTTTCTTTATATCTTCAAAAGCAGCCTTGGCTTCTGGTGTCCACTCAATTTGTGCATCCTTTTTCAACATGGCATTCAGTGGTCTGACAATCTCAGCAAAGCCGGTGATGAACTTCCTCACAAAATTTATCTTACCAAAGTAAGACTTAAGTTCCTTTTTGCTTCCTGGAAGTTGTAACTTCATAATGGATTCCACCCTGTCAGGATCAATGATAATTCCATCTTCTGTGATCAGGTGGCCTAGTAACTTTCCTGTTGTGACCCCAAATATACACTTCTTAGGATTCAAAGATATCCCATACTCTTCACATTTCTTCAGTACACTTCTGAGATCAGCAACATGATTTCCCCTTTCCTTGGAGAATACTGTCAAGTCATCCATGTAGATGACTATACATTTTCCTATTAAGCCTCTGAAGGCTATGTCCATTGCTCGCTGGAATGTAGCTCCAGCATTTATAAGTCCAAATGGCATACGTCTATATGCAAATATACCCCACTTTGTGGTGAAGGCAGTTTTCAATCTGTCAATTTTATCTACCATTACTTGGTTGTATCTTGAAAAACCATCTAAGAAGGACATCATTTTGGCTCCATTTACAATCTGTAGAACTTCATCCAAAGAGGGCAAAGGATAATTATCCTTTTCTGATGCTCTGTTCAGGTTCCTGAAATCTACACATAACCTGATGTCTCCATTCTTCTTTCTGACTGGCACAAGATTCGCCACCCAAGTGGAGTGCCTCACAGGAAATATTATCCGGGCATTTAACAATTTCTTAACTTCTTCAAGGATGATTGGTTCAAGCAGAGCATTGACTAGCCTCTGCTTCTGTCTGAAAGGTTTTGCATCTGGCTTGAGAGGTATAGTATGAGTTATGACAGAGGTGTCATATGTCTTTAGCTCGTCATAAGTCCACGCAATTACATGTATGTAATCTTTAAGGGCCTGAGTTATTCCTTCTAACTCTTCTGGTGTACAAACCTTACCCAATAAGACATTTCTCTTGTCATTAGCTTGTCCAATATTCACTTGTGAATATTGACCTCCATCTGCCTTAGGCAGGTCTTTATGTTTAAGCATATGATCTAGACCAAAGGCTCTTTCTAATTCAATCATACCTTTGGCAATTCTGTTACTAGGTAACTCTAATATCTCATCTTCTTCCCATACATGATCTTCCATACTATTCTCATCTATAATTTGAGCTTCAAATATGTCTCTGTTTGATATGAAGTCCAGGATGTGCTGATCATCATCAAACACCTGGAGATTAGTCACATTGTTAGGTACTGAAGGTACTGACACCAATTCTACTGAAAATCTCTTTAGACCAGATATAGACAGCGGTTCTAACGTACTGGCGGCCTGGGCGAGTGCATCTGCCCTCTGGTTCTGTTCTCTTGGTATGTGAACGATATTAAAGGCATCAAAGTCTTCAATCAGGTCCCACACACGATGTCTGTAATTTGATAGCTTTCTGTAATTACAAGAGTAAATTCCTCTTACTTGTCTCACAACCAGTTCTGAATCTCCAAAGACATGCAGGATCTTCACTTTTTTCTTATGAGCAAACAACAGTCCATGAATCAGAGCTTCATACTCTGCGACATTGTTGGTACAGGGGAACTGTAATCTATAAGCTGCTAAATAAGACTTCCCTAATGGATTGATAAGGTCAACTCCTACCCCTGCACCTTGCTTAGATTTAGATCCGTCAAACCTTAAGATCCAAGGCTTATCTTCAGCAGGACATTTGTCTTCAGCAGGATATTTACTTGAACTTTCTTTCTTCTTTGCAGCTCTGGCTGCTGCTCCGCCTGATATCCACTTTAACTTGGGGATGTCATCCTCAAGTTTCTTCTTTCTTTTATTTTGTGAGCCTGATGGATTTTCTGTTTTCTCTTCCATCTCAGCAGGAGGATGATGTTCAGGATATACAGCTACATGCTTCTTCAAAATGTGTAAGCACAGTGAGCAAGTTGTTTCTGAGTGAGGCGCCTCATGCAGCCTACACCAACCTTTAATTAAAACCTCCTGGGGAGATTTACGCTGTCGTGTCATATTCTCTATTTCTTTTATCAGAAATTCTTCGAACTTCGTCAGGTCACTGCCTTTGTCTTCATCAGACAACTCATAATCTGATTCCATGAAGCAATCGCTACCAGGAGTGATCTTTTCTTTGTCGGCATCATTTATCTGATCAAACACCAAGATCTCTTCTATTCTCCGGATATGATCATCATCATGATCTGTCGACTCTTCTGTTCTTGCAGGAGACAAATAAGAATTAGTATCATCATCATCATCAGATGCAACACTTACCTCAGAATATGATGATGATGCTTCGCTATATGTTTGCTCCAGTACCATCATATCTAAACATGATTCACAAGTCTTTTCTGAATGTGCTTCGCCGTGTAATCTGCACCATCCATCAATCAAAATATCATTAGCAGATATATTTAATAATCGACAACGTTTTACCTGAGTAGATAGATGTATCTCAAAATCTCTGAAGCGATCCACATTATTTTCATTATCAGGATCATTATTAAGTTCTATAACTAGCATATCCTCATGATAATCATCATGATGATGATGATGAACATCAAGCATCAGGATCTCTTCTATTTTAACAGTCTGCGGCCTGATGCGATAAACTCCAGGTTCTACGTTTACATACATGATCTCATTCATTTTGTTATATTCCGTGATCATATGTTTCATCCTAGGCTCAGCATCAATCCTGATCTGATTAGGTATACCTTTCCATGGTAACCACATGTGACTGAAATCTGTAGACATATATCCGTTAAGCGTTTTAGACCAGTCTCGGCTAAGCAACATCCCATATGTATCAGGTATGTCAACTACCTGAATGTCAATGTAATACTGGATCCTAGGATCAGACGCTAGCTGCATGTGAATGTGAGTGAGTTCTCCCACTACACTTACTTCTGTCTTGTCCAGTTGAGTGACCTTTAAGGATTTAGCAGGATGCAGTCCTAAAGCACTGCATATTGACAAAGGCATAACATTCATTGAGGCTCCTGAATCAACCAAACAGTTGTGCAAGTTCTTGTTGAACATTCTTATAGTGAGGAGAAATGGAGGTGATTTAGTTTTATCTCTATACAAGGTCATGTGGGAGGTTTCAGCAGCCTGGACTGTAGCTGACACTTTGGGCTTGATAATGTTATCTTTAACAGCATGCTCCTTGCCGTTAGACTGACCTGAAAAATGGCTATCTTCTCTAGGAGCAGGATCATCTAATGACTTCATGAATGCCCTTTTGATGGCAGGAGTTTTCAATAACTCAGATAGGGACAGGCTGATCTTGATTTTCTTCATTTCATCAGCCAAATAGCTGACTAACTTGTCGGACTCATGAGGTACATTTACGACTTTTGTTACTGTGTTTTGAGGAGACAAGTATTGAGCATTCACCTTAGGGAACCCAGGGTTATTGCTAGCCTTAGGGTCAGGAGGTGTATTGAAGTTGTTTAGAGGTAGAGATGATGTCAATGGTCCAGCAGATCTGTTGGCACCACTTCTCAGGTTATAATTGTGCTTACCAAGATATTGCTGCTGATATGCATGTACTTCCTCATGCTCTCTTGCAGGTTCATTTTCATCCTCAAAGGGGAAAACATAGTTTGTTTCAAAGGTTAGGGCAAATTCCTCACAGGTCTGACCATAACTCGGATGAGGCTGATTTGTGTACGTTTCTAGCACAAAAGCTGAGTCATATCCACAAGGAACTATCTCATTTCCTTCTACCTGAGGTGGATTTCCAGAAGTGTTAGACACTTCAGTCTGAAAGATGCTGGCAGCAATCCTAAATTGTGGACAATCTAATTCTGCATGTGCATTGGTATTGTGGATCCTGCACCAATTGGTAAGGGCTGCTTCAGCAAGATTGACTCTAGTAGTCTGTTTAGCTTCACCTGGAGGCTGATTGTCTAGGGGTGATGGTAATGAACCATTATTTGGCCTGGAGTTCCACACTCTGGGCTGTCTAGGAGGATTATTATTATTTCCACCATTATTGTTGAAGTTATTGTTGTTATATCCTCTGTCAGGGTAGTTTGGTCTGTCATTGGAATAACTCCTATTCTGACCTGACTGTGAATAAAACCCTTGATTTCTCAAATGGGTTACTTCTGTGGTGAGTTTTCTGAGTTGAGCAGAAATTTCTTTGATTTCCTTCTTCTCCTCTTGAGCTTTGGCCACTACATTTTCGGTCTGAGGCTTGAAAAAGGAAGATCCATGGTTACCGTTGGATAGATCAGTACCCTGAGGTGTCTGAGCATGTGCAGGATATTGTGGCAATTGGCTATTTCCATTAGGAGGAGGCATAATACTCAATGGAGGTACTTGCAAAGGTGCAGGCATGACTGCTGGGGGTATCACTACCCCATTTGGATATTGTGCAGGATATTGTGAAGGGTAAGCTGCAGGATATTGTGCTGGATATTGTGATTGCACGCCAGGCAAAGTAGGGAATACTATATTTGGAGTAGGAGCAGGTATCAACTGCTGATTTACCTTGATAGCTTCTTGAAAAGCTCCTGTCAATGTAGTGATCTCAGGATGTGTTCTCCTGATGAACATGGAAGTTAATGGATCCAGGACTGAATAATAGATACTCCTAGCAGCAGCATCAGCCACCACATATGGGGCAACTAGCTTGGACAACATTTTCTGGAACCTAGCATTGAAATTGGCAATAGGCTCATTCTCAAATCTTTTGATTGTAGCAAACATGTGGTAATTCATGGATGGATCAATAGGGATCTTGAACCTGTCAAGAAAGGCTTTCTCTAAGACAGCCCACGAACCGACAGAAGATTGACCAAGACTAATGAACCAATTATAAGCCTCTTCCCCTAGAGAAAAAGGGAATAATCTACACACCACGTCCTGATGTTCTATTCTGGCTCTGCAGCAAGCTTCTTTAAACGTCCTGATATGATCATCAACATTTTGATAAGGATGATATTTTGGACAAAGTTTGTCCGGATTCTTTGGTAACTCGTGATATGCAGTAAAGGTCAAAGGTGACTCCGCTGCAAAGAAAGACATTGCAACCTGAGGGGGCTGAACTGGTGGTGCAGTTGGCTGAGGTTGAACTAAAGGTATACCCTGGGTTTGAACAGGAGGTGTCACAGATACACCGGAAGGTATTTGCAAACCAACAGGAGTTACAGGAGGAGGTCCTGGTGAAGCTCTAGACGCACTAGACCCTGGAGTATGGTGAATGTCTACAGTCCTAGGTCTGAAACCTCTAACAGGCAATTCTTCAAAAATTTCACTAGGTCTAGACCTGGTATTTATCCTGTGAGCCAGGATTTCTCGATTTGGAGGCAAATTGACTGAAACTTTGCAAATATTGGCTGGATTCCACTGGATGAGGTGATATTTGCGGTCAGATGGCAAATCAGACTGGATATTTACGAAATATTTGCGAAGACACTGCAAATGTGACAGGATATTGGGATATCCTGACCTGTAGCACAAAATCTCGAGTGCCTAAGGCCTAAAATTCTCAAAGCTTGAACAAATTTATGCATCTTTAGCCGATATTAGTGAATTCAGAGAGATCTACTGTAAAGCTTGCAATATTTATGTGAGATCTGGAAATCTTTACATAGAATGTGCACATACAAACTTCTCACAGCAAATATTTACGTAATTTACTAAAATTCACAGGCGATCTGAGGCTACCTTACTCTATGCGTCATCAAACCTGAAAATACTGATGATGAGCGTGATCTTCCGGACTCGGCCCTCCTTCTAGCACCAATTTATGCTGCGTTAGGAGCGAGGTGCCTGCATAAAATGAATGATGACTGAAGCAATAGTGTCTTTTCCAGTTCTACCCTCCTTCTAGCACCAATTTATGTTGCGTTAGGAGCGAGGCGCCTACATAAAATGAATGATGACTAAAGCAATGGTGTCTTTTCCAGTTCTGCCCTCCTTCTAGCACCAATTTATGTTGCGTTAGGAGTGAGGCACCTGCATAAAATGAATGATGACTAAAGCAATGGTGTCTTTTCTAGTTCTGCCCTCCTTCTAGCGCCAATTTATGTTGGTCATGATGTTAGTCACAAACAAACATAGAATAAAAGTACACATTAACCTTTATTCATCTTGAAAGATATAGTGAATTTAAAGAATTCATGATCCCAAGTCTCCGGTGATTAGGTCTTAATCGACTGACGTTACTCAGTGGTTAATGTGAGTTGCTGTTTCCATTTTGGGGCCTTACGTGAAAGTGTGCCATCATCATGACGTTCCTGCAGAAATTCCTTACAGAGAAATCAAATTATGCGGTTATTTGATGAAAAGAAGTAAAATACCTAGATCTTTGCATGATATTTTCAATTGTACATGCTTAGTGTTCAAATATGCTAAATATTTACGATTATCTACGGGATGTCTGCATATTTCAGGTTGTTTGCTTAAGATTATCCGTTATTTGCAATTATGACAGTGAGATTTTCTGAAATTGAAAGAAATTAAAGGAAATACTTCTAATTAAGTTGAACCTTTAGCTTTTGATCCACATACATGCTTGATACTGTCATGAGGAGAAGAAATCAAACCATATGTTCACCAGGACATTCCACAGCTAGATACAGTTGATGCAAACTTCAGAGGATAATGAATGAAAACAATACATGCAACATGATGAGCACTCCAAGGGACGCAGCAAATCAAAGCACATATCCAGAATTCAGACACAGATTACTCAAGATTTACGAAGGTTTGTAATCAAAATACTCTTCCCTTTCATTAAGTATGCAAAAGACATGTACATATACAACAGCTTTGAAATAAGTCCTGAATACTTCAGCAATCAAATTTCAATTAAGTTTCGAATGAATATAACAAGGCATTCCACCACCTTTTATAGAATAAGGTGAGGAATCCGTTACAAAAGATCCACAGATCTGATATGTCAATACAAATCAACGGTCATCACTTCATGACTTGTCAATTTTACAAAAGGCACAAGTTGCCAGCTGGCAACCATCTATATTGCATATGCAAAATGTTCCCCCTCATGATGTATCTTCATCATGCTCTTCATCTGATGCATGCGGGTCATCATCATGTGCATCACTTCCTGACTCTTCGCTATCCTGATGATGACACTGCTGCATATGGGGCTGCTTGCTGCTCTGGATTTGTTCGTATGACTGCACAACTTGGTCTATTCCTCCGCCATCTTGAGTCTTTGCCTTGATGATGGCATGTTTGTGCGCTTCATACTTATCCCTGCTGTTATCCAGCTTATTCTTTCTGTCCTGCAGTGTCTCGTTGTAGGTCTCCATCTTGACCTTGATCCTCATCATTTTATTTATTACCTCTTCTGTCAAGTGGACGAGCGGACCATCATTTTCCACTTGGAAGTTATTACGCAGAGCCTTGAGGGCAGAATCTTCATCTTGATTCTCAATTTTCCCTTCCACCTTGCCCTCTAATGTTTCGAGCATATCTGCTTCAATGCCCATTAAATCGCGTAGCCTCATGCTGATCTCCCTCAGCTTATTATTGCATCTCTTGAGGACTCCGCATTCAAACTGTACATCTTTATACCATATATCCACTAATAATGCAGTATTATTATTTAACACCTGCTTACTGATAAGCAGTTGTGGATTTATCTTCCTTATTTCGTCCAACAGGCTGAGGACTTTCTCCAGTTTATAAGACCTTTTTCCGGTCTGCATCTGCAACCTGTCCACCTTGGTTTTGGAGTCACTTAGGATGCTCCACCTCTTCAAAGAACCCTTCATTATTTCAATAGCATCATCCAATGTGGATGACACCCATTTCCTTATTACGGAAACCTCATGTTTCATGAGGTCCAGTTTATTTACCTCCTCCTGAGAAATGGCAGTCAATGGGACTGCAGCTTCACTTGTATTATCTTCAGGGTTGGTTAAACCCTTAATGTATGCATGCAACTGAGCAATGTGCTCTTTATGTTGCTTATTCTTCTCCTTCTCTCTTTTCACTTTCTGAATTAGAGAGTCTATAATGTCTTTTCCCTCCTGACCTTCCTGCTCTTCGTTGGTAAAACCCAAATCAACTGTGCTTATCTGGAATTCATCCACAGTGATTTTGCCTTTCTCCTTCTCTACAGTAGGTACAACAATCTGTGCGGTCCTTCTCCCTGTCGCCGGATCTCTTTTGATGGCTGAAGTCATTCTGGCCTTTCTCCTAGGCTTCATTATATCTGCGGCGAACAGGGTGAAGACGTCGAATTCCTGAATCTCCAGTTCCTCTTCAACATTCACCTCCTTTTCTAACCATGGAGGCACCTGATCATGCTTCTCAGCATCATGATGCTGTTCACCTCTATCTCCTATTTCCATCAATATGTGTTGTGGAGATGGTGATTTTTCTTTTTCTCTCTCCTGATGCTCGCCTTGCTGCTGTTGATCCTGAGGTGCCTCCTCCTGTTGAGGAACTTCTTTTTCTGGGGGAGCATCTTCTCTGTGTGGGGAACCTGGCGGTGTACCTGTATGTGGATCATGATGATCATGATCTTTCTCCATCCTTTCTTCACCTGTCCCCAGTTCTTCCCCTTGTGGAGGTTGATCATCCTCCTTTTGCTTCTCTATTTCTGGTGGCATGTCCACCGTATCTGATATCACTGGATCTACCCGAGGTGATGGCATCTGTTCTGCAGCGGCTATCTGTTCTGTACCTGCAGCATCCACCTCTTGTGCCTTATCAGCAGGATCCTCTATCGCTTCTTTCTTCTCATCATCAGCCTTTCTTTCTCGGACCTCTACTATAGCAGGTCCTGCTGATGTATCCTGTGGGCTTTGTTGGCCTGATTCAAGAACATGGCCCTCTGCTTCCGCCATCTCTATGTCCTCTATTTGGTGGCCCTTATCAGGTGATCCTGTTGGCTGTTCAGGACTTGCATCCTGCTTCTCTGTTAAGTCTACCACTGCAGGACTTGTCACCTCGGCGATCAATGTAATCAGCCCTATGTCCTGAGCTACCTGCTCCGGGCTCTTCTCTGGTTGCGGGCTCTTTTCTCGCTCCGCTTTTGTTTGTTTCATCTCTTCAAGCGTTGATTGGACAGATGGAGGCTTGTGAGGAGCCACACTGATGCCAGCAGCCGCAAGTGTTTCCATTTCTTGTGCAGCTACATCCTGCACCACCTCATCGTCAGACAAGTTTATTGTCTCGTCTAGCGAGACATGCTTTTCTGCTTGTGCCTGAGATGTTTCTTTTTGTTGTTCTTCTGCAAGTTCTGTTTTGAACTTGACAATGGTAGGAAGTGGAACATTGTGCTGAAGTTCCTTCTGCACTTCACTACCTGCCCCTTGTACTTGCACTGGGGGTTGACTCATCTCACCTCTCATGGAGGTTCTTGGTTTCTTCGGTGTGGTAGGAACCAACACCTGCGGAGCTCTCCTCTTTCTTCTAATTATCAATGGAGCTTCCTCCTCTTCTTCAGGCTCTTTCTCCATGAGGATATCCTTTCCACTTCTTGGGTCTCTGTGGTTCCAGCCTCTGCTGTCTTGGCTTTCTTGGGCTTGGGAGGAGAATCTGATTCTGATCCTGATCTGGCTGCCTCCTCAGCCGTGAATACTGCCCTTTCAATTATGACCCCTTTGGGTCCCTTTTCCACCTTCTTGCCCCTTGGGGCTCTTTTGCTTGGCTACTGTGGTGGAGGAATCCTCTCTCCCTTAGTCTTCCGCTTCTCCAGCAGGAAGTCATCATATTCGTCTGCAGGGATGTCCTGCCCCTTCTTTTTGTTGTCCACCGTGATGGCAACACCCTTTTTCTTCAGTGCCTCTACCTGTGCATCTACCCAAGCTTGGGTCAAGTATATGGTTCTGGCAAAGAATGGGTCCAAGGACATATCCTCCTGCATGGTGAGGTCAGGTGCAGATATGGTATCATTATAAATCTTCTTCTGCTCGTATTCATCTGCCATTATCCTGCCGTCATCACTCTTCAGCTGCTGAGGGAGGGGTATGCAGTCAAATGTCCTGATCTGGTTCAGAGTCAACCTCTGATACCTCCTCCTCCTGGCCTCTGCCTCATCCTCGCAGTCAGCCCAAAAATCCTCTAGGTGCCTCTGATGAATAGGCTTTCCTAGGATCTTCTGCATTCGGCCGTAAGGATCATATGGTCTCGTTACTGGGAAGGGCAGTAGATTCATCTTGTTCAGAGTGACCATCACCTTCTTAATATTATCCGAGTCAGGGCACATATAGTTGCCGATGCTGACTGGGAACAAAATTGGTGGCAGCTTCTTGGCATCCTTATACGTCTGTATGATGGTGGAGCCCTGCCTGATAAATTCCATTAAAACTACTGCATCAGTAGGATATCTTGGCAGCATCAGGGGATGCCCTTCAAAACCTTCTATCCTGATGTAGGAAAAGGTGGCAAATTGGATGTACCATGCCCCATGCCTGTATACTGCCTCCTAAGCTTCCATGCTCAGTCTTTTTGTCCTGTCATCTTCCATGGTCCTTACCAGATGCATAGAGAATGCATCATTGACCAGTTTGTAGTTCTTGATGTAATTGGTTCTTTGCAGCTGGGGATGATGATCCCATATGTACGCTGCATTTGTGCCTGTTAGCTTCCCATCTATGGTTAAGGCATCAAACGTACCTCTATATGCACAAGAATAAACAATGTAAGAAGTCATATAGAAGGCACAATCTGAACCTCCCAGGTTCAGCAGCTGCTCATGCAGAGCATCACTTATGATTTGACCCCACAGTGGCTTAATGTCTGCATATAGACATATCATTATTATGCCATACATCCAGTCTCTGAATTCTCTAGTATTAGGCTTGCCAGTCACCCTGTTCAGTAGGGCAATCACATACTGATATTCCTCATTAAAATCAAACTTAAACATGTGCACAGGGAGCTTGGCCGCTACATTATATGTGCTGTTCTCAGCCCGCCAAGCATACATATTCTTTCTGGCCGTCTTCTTGTTGGCCTCATATTCTCTTTCAGACTTCTTTAAGTCTACACTCTTCACCTTACTGCCCATTGGCAGTCCAAACGTTTGGGATAGACCTTTGATGGATAGGTCTGCATACACCCTCCCATGCTTTACCACTTGCCTCGTCTGAGGGTTGTAATTCCGGGCGCACTCAATAACCAGCTCCGGAGACTCCATGGAGTAGGGGAAGCCAGCAGTGTTCCACATGCCGGATACAAACACGGCGTCCAATACCAGACTCTTGTCTTGCCCATCATTTAGCTTGGCTGACCAGGCTTCCAGGTTTGTACTCCCCTGATGGGTGTCTGTAATTGCCCCAAATTTGAACAGGACCCCTCTCTGTGAAGAGAACATAGGCCGGCTGAATTCTTCCTGATTCTTGACTAAACATTTTTCAGCCATGGGTACCTGCAATTAACAACATTTCTTCTCACAACGGGATATGCATGCATACATACTGCAAATATCATGCTTATTGTATCAATTCTACATTACTTACTTGCATGGATACATAACCAGAACTTTCAATCATTATTTAAAAACAACATGATGAGGGTTTCAGTTTACTTACCTGGTTATGCCAATTTCTTTTTATACCAGTATATCTCTAAGACACTCTTGATTCAGCTGCTGATCACCTTCCTCCCACAGTTTATGAGCTCCAGTCGCGCAACGGTGGCTGTTATGCAGAAATGAAGGCTAGTGCTCTGTAAAACAATTTTAACGCAGGTAAATGTAACAATGGTAGTTGAATTACCTTTTAACCTCGCAGTTAGGGTAAACTTAGGGTAACTCTGACAAGTTAGATCGCAATCTTTGATCATTCGTGCGAAAACTCAGGATCTCGCCAGACGTTTCATTGGGTTCCGGGGTCGGCGGGAATCACCTACCATATCTGCGCGCATTTAATGGCAATGGCGGCAAAGGGAGTGGGGTGATATTCATATGATAAGATATCATGAGGGCAGGATGATATTCATAAATATCAGGTTGAGTTTCAATATCATCCTCCCTAGTCTTGAAATTGTCATCGCGACAAAATTCGGGTGACAACGCACCTTTGTTTACACTTTAGCACATCAGGAGGATATTTCAGTCTATCGGGTGATATTTCAAAATATGATGATGACCTTCAAACTTACTCATTCTCCTTTCGGAATATCAGGATGACGTCATCATGATATTTGTTCTTTGTATTGGAAATGTCTCATGACGTCATCGTCATATTGGGTGAACATGATCATGTTTACAAAATATCCTGTCGAAATGCAAATATGATGATGATGTCATCAGGATGTTTCTTTCTTCGTTTATCGTATTCGGATGATGTCATCAGGATGTTTGTTAAGGGTGATATTTTGCATCAGGATGATATTAACGAATATCGGGTTAGTTTCAAAACATGATGCTCGCGATACAAAAGACCGCTCGACGGGGAAGACTTACTATCACTTAAAGTTGACGTCCAGATATTTGAACCGCAGGATATTATCAGGGGGGAACGTTTCAAATATGATGATGATGTTCTTCAAACAGCATAACTGAGGTTATAAAATATGACCCTCTTCTTGCGAATATCAGGTTTGACCAAGACTTTGACTGTTCATAACTCTCACATCCTGATGAATATCAGGGTGATGTAAAAGGCAAACCTGCATGAATTTTAATGCTCTTTCAGAATATGTGGTCATATATATGAAATATGAATTTTGATAGACTGACCTCATATTGGGGCTTACCTCATCTTGACTCCACATGATGATGAACATGACTGATTTTACCAAACCGCCAGAAAGCAGACAACACAAGCCAAAAGAAAAGAAGTTGGGTCCCTGTTTTGCCAAGTCAAAATGGGGCGTGTTGTGTAACCACACAACATAGTGCTGACAGCTTCTCTCCAAAACATCTGGGGAACATTTTCTTCCATCATCATTGTTCTGGATGCTTCCTGGATGGTCCGGTTCTTTCTTTCTACTACTCCATTCTGTTGTGGAGTCCTAAGAGTAGACAACTATCTCTTTATACCATGCTTCTCACAAAAGTCTATGAATTCACCGGATGTGAATTCACCACCTCTATCAGACCTCAGACATTTTAGTTTTAATCTAGTTTGATTCTCTACCATAGCCTTGAAGATTTTGAACTTCTCAAAAGGTTCTGATTTCTCTTTCAGAAAGGTAACCCACATCATTTGGGAATGATCATCAATTAGTAACATGAAGTATCTATCACCTTGCACACTCTTGACTCTTGTTGGACCACATAGATCAGTATGAACTAATTTCAATAATCTGGTACAGGACTGATCCTTGCTTTTGAATGAGACTCTACTCTGTTTACCTAGCTGACATTCCTTGCATAAACTATTTGTAGGTCTTACCAATTTTGGAAGATCTCTTACAGCCTGAGTATTGCTTATCTTGATGATGTTATCAAAATTTACATGACACATCCTTCTATGCCATAACCAACTCTGATCAATTTGAACAAACAAACAACTTTTATTAGAACCAACTAGATGAAAGATATTACCTTTTGTTTGAGTACCGGATGCAATCTTAGTTCTGGAACTTTCAAAGATCCTACATCTTCCATTTTTGAACCGGAGATCATAACCTTTGTCTACCAACTGTCCAACACTGAGAAGATTGTGCTTCAATCCTTCAACATATAATACATTGCTAGTTTTGCTCTTTCCATGAAAAGAAATAGTTCCCCTACCTCTGATTCTACCAACAGAATTATCACCAAACTTTACCATTCCTCCTTCATACCTTTTCAAATCTAAGAACTTGTTCTTGTCACCTGTCATATGGTGAGAGCATCCACTGTCAATAACCCAGTCATCCTTTTCTTCAACTTGGGCAGCCAGAGCTCTTTCTACAACCTTATGATTGACAGATTCAGAGGATATTGGATCTTCTTCCTTGATGGCAATAAACACCCATTCATTTCCAGATTTGTTTCCTAACTCTGATTCATCATCGGTTACTCTTTCATTATCATCTTCTTCATGAACATAATAACAATTCTTTTGGAACCTTTGTCTGTTGGAATTTGACCTTGTAGATCTTTCTAGACATCTTGAGTCACAATGACCAATCTTATTGCAGTTGAAGCACTTAAAGCGTAATTTTCCTTCATACTTACTGGATCCTCTTGGCAGTCTCTTTACAATGAGGGCTTCAAGTTGAGCTATTTCTAGTTCTTCCTCTTCCATGTCTCTTCTTGCTTGATCATACCATGACAGCTTCCTTGAAGAGTTTTCTCCCAGATCAAATCTTTGTTTACCTTTCACAGAGGTACTGGCTTTGAATGCAGATTCAGTCTTGGGGGGATCATCTCCAAATTCGGTCATTTCAAATGCAACCAGTTTGCCAGCCAATTGGTCTCTTGTGACAGTTGTATGGGCTCTGAATTCATCAATGGCAACAACCTTGATTTTGTACGCAGCAGGAAGGGATCTGAGAAATTTGCCAACAATCTCATTTTCATCCAAGACTCCACTAGCATTCTTGATTCCACACACCAGCTCATTTACTCTAGGCATAAAGGTACTAATATTTTCATCATCTCTCATCTTCAGTCTTTCAAATTTTCCTTTTAGACTCTGCAACCTTGCACACTTAACATACTCATCTCCTTTATGCAAAAGTTCCAGTTTAGTCCAGATCTTATAGGCAGTTGGCAGGTTAATAACATTTGATAGCTCTGAGTCAGTTAAAGCGCTTAGAAGAGCCTCTTTGGTCCACAGATTGTTTTCAGCATCTGTGAGTTCATTTAGGGTTGTCGGACCACCTTGTGGAAGAACATATGCTTTTGTAACCATGGACAGGTACGCCTTTCCCATACACTCCAACTGACATTTCATGTGACCTTTCCAAAGAGAGAAGTTGGTTCCATCAAACTTCAGACTATCCTTCTTGTATGATGACATCCTGGATCTCCTCAAGCAGTTAAACTTCTTTTAGAGGAACTTGGCTCTGATACCAATTGTTGATAACTGAGAGGGGGGGTGAATCAGTTATCATAATCTTGCTTTCAATTCAAACACTTAAATCCACTTTATTATTTAATAGCATAGCAATTAATCATTCATGAAAGCATAAACCATAAAAACTAGATCAACACATGAGACACCAAGATTTTGACGTGGAAAACCCAGTCAAGGGAAAAAACCACGGGGTGATTAACCCAAGGATTATTCTCTGTTAGAAGAATAAAGAAAATAGATGGCACATGCCAATTAGGGCTCACTACCCGAGCACACTGCTCACAAGAGACACACTGCCTACAAGAGACACACTGTCTACAAGGTAACAAGTATCACAAACTTGAACTAGAGATTGACATCTTTACCATGCCTGGATTAGTTCCATTTAAGCCCAAAAACTTCTGCTCTGTCTTTCGCGCTCCTCTTCGCTACCACACACTCATCACACCAAGACACACTTCAAAATGAATTCATAATCCCTTATTTATACAAGGCATCGACTTAGGAACAATCATCTAAGTTGGCAAACACCTACATGATCATTCACAAGACGTGTAATACATCCGGTCGGCCAGTCTCAGGAAGAACACCAACAACTGGTGGTCTTTACATCAAATCCAAACTCTAACTTCAATGCGGACCGTCAATAAGAATTTTACATGATCCAAGGATCATCAAAACGTTTCCTGAGTCACCAATAACATCCACACTTTATCAGCTTACTGGAATTCTTCTCTTCTTCATCTAGAACTTCAAGAACACAGTCTGTCGCCACTGTCACAATGAAAAAGGTGCTTCTAGACCTCCAAACCATGAACAAATCTAGTTATCACTTCACACTGACTTCTTCAAAATTCTCCAATCCACAGAATGAGATAATGCAATTCTGGAGCTCATCAGACCAATCTGTGACCCTCTGTCACCACTAAACATCTATCAGAACCGGTTCTACTAAAGTGACCATAACTTCTTCAGATCTTCATGCGGACCTTTAAAATCTTGACTGGAGAATCTCAAGACTCATATCTGAAAACCCTTTAAACTGCATCCTCTGATCTTCATCTTATCTTGGACTTTTACCTTAATGTCATCACTGTTCTTCACTATTCCTGATTGAGGCTAATTTTCTCAATATCCTCAGCACACAGCTCATCCAATCCTTCTCATTAATGCAATATGAGTATGTTGACATCAATGACAACACTGGTTATCCTCATACTTGCAACAGTTGTTTTACATGGCATCTTGGTTGTAGTTGTACTAAAGGGTGACTTGTTTGATAGCCATTTCCTTGCCTTTGTAAAAGGTTTTCAGGTTCTTTCAAACCCCACAATAAGAAAAGGAAACACATACATAAACACATGCACAAGGGAAAACCCATGATAAGCACACATATGCAATGCAACTACTATATTCAAGCATTAAAACACAAATATGGATATGCAAGTCTAATATACCTACTATGCCATAGCATGCCAATGAAATAGCTAGAAAACACCAATAAATTTACTTTAACCCTATTATTTTGGGGGAGAGATCTATGAAGATCTACTACACAAAAGGAATCAAAGAAAAGAAATATGATGGTGACCCATGTCAGAAAGAGGAACACCTTGCCTAAAAATAAGGAGGAATTGAGATCTAAATATTAGAAATAGGCTAATGATGACAAGGGATATAAGGTATCAACCCACAAAAGAGGTCAAGCTACCTACCTATGATAAATGTGTAAATGTCAAGGAATCTAGAACTAAATGGATTTAAGGTTTCCGCCCCTGGCTATTTGGTAGTTGTCACCTTAAATATAGTGTTCAACCTAATTGGAAACTAAAAGAACAAAAAAAGATGAACTTTTAAATTTATTTTCTTAGTGTAGTTGTGTATACAATAATGTGTAACTATGATGTGTATTAAAGTTATGTCAAGGTAACTCTATGCAAACTAAGGTACCTAAGATTTTCTCCAACTAGCCAAACCTCACTTAACAATCACTAATGAGTTGGGATGGATTATGGGATCAAATGCTTTATTAAAATATGCTAATTGGAGGACTATGCTAAATTCTAGAAAATCATAAAACAATGGGTCAAGATGCTCTTGGATTGAAAAGTGGCCTTTATGAAAGTTACTAGAAATTCAATTATCCATCTCCTAGTGAAATTTGGAAGTTGTATCATTAAAGGAAAAGGTCACTAGATGATGTAGGAACTTCCGAAGGTCATAACTTTTGACTCGGAGGTCCTTTGGAGCTGAAATTTGGTGGGTAGATGTGTCTTGAAGAGTTTAATAAAAAACCCACTTAAATTGGTAAATTCGGTAGGTCATCGTTTTAACACTTTTTCAGGACCTTATTCGATCATCTAGGGCCTCAAAATGAGGTTTTAATATTTTTTTCGAGATTTTTGAAGTTGTATTTTCTAAATATTTTCCTAGATTTACTTGCAATTAGTTTAGAAAGTTGACGATTAGTCATTTTTTAGTAAGTTTCAAAAATTTGGAAACTTTCATGGTCATACGGATAAGGATGCGAAGTTACCAAAAATGGCAATTTTAGAAAGTTGTGAAAATCTGCCAAAAATGGTAAATTTTGTTTTTGTATAAATTTGATATTTATCTTTAGTTGTAGGAGGATGTAATGGAATGAGGAGTTTGAAAATATTTCTGAGTTTTCTGGTTATTTTTTTGCAATAAAAATAGTGTTGAGCTTTATGTTGTGGCTTATAATAGTAATATAAGTCACCTAAATCCATAAAATCCATCACAACACGCTTAGAGTGCAAATCTAGATCAAACCCTTGTGAAAATATAGCCAAAATATGCAAATTTTCACCAAATTTTCAATGTAAAGGCCCAATAAGAAGGTGTTGTAAAGAATTTTAGGAGGGGTAGCAGTTAGTAACCTTGATAACAGCCAATTAGTGCAAAAAAACCCTTTACAATATGCCTATGGTGTAAATCTAGAGAGACGATAAGGCCAAAATCTAGTGAAAAAGCAAGGTTTTTAAACCCTAGGCATGAAATTTTGCAAGCAAACCACTATGATGCAACACTACAGTCAGAAATAAATCCTAATGAGTGTTTTAAAAGGGTAGTAAAATCTGAAACAAGATTTTGACTACAAACCCTAGCTAATGCAAAACTAGGTTATATGGAAAAATGCACAATTTCAAGCAATTTTCAACAATTTATGCATGAAAATGCAACATAAATGAATGATGAATGAAATTTTTTTGTATTTTAAATCAAATCTGATGATAATGATAGAAATTTGTTAGAATTAAATGCCAACTATTTCAAATTATATGAAAATGCAAGCTAAAAATGTCATTTTTTTCAAAATTTTCCAATTTTTTTGTAATTTTTCAAAAGCAATAAGATGAACAATGCAATGAATGAATGAAATGAATGTAAATTTGAAGCACAGCACTCAAAAAGGTGCAAGAAAGTCCAAAAACATGAGTTCACCAAAATGTTTAGTGTAAAATATGAAGGGGGTTTGTTTGTGTTGATTTATGTTGATCCTCCTTTCACCACTAAATATTCAAGGACATTCAGCCGAGTAGGAAGTCTACTAAAGGCTTCTGTCATGTGGAACATAGGGGAAGATTGAAATTATGTGATTTAGTTATTCAATTAAGTCCAATTATGCTCAAAACCCTAATTATGCAAATTCGTGAACAAATAGACAAATTATGGAAAATGATTGCACACAGAGATATCAAATAACAATAAATGGCGTACCAAATTTCAAAGTACTAGATTGCCGCTAAGAATTTTGTAATTCAAACTTACCATGTTGGCATAGGACCTAAATAACGGTCATAAACATACACTTTGAAATTGGTCTTGACCTAAAATAGGGCAGGACTAGGGCGCGGGCACCCAAGTCGTCCCCCCTATTTTAGGTAGGATTTATCATAAGTGTACCCCCTAGGTCCTATTTTCCATGAAACTTTAGGGTTTTCTCATCGGGAGTCATCAAAATCATGCAAGATGCTCTAAATGCATTTTAAAGGACCCGAGAGCTAAACCTTAAGAGGGAAAAGCCCCCAAGGGGACATTTTCCGACATAACACTAATCATTCTCAAAATTTGGGTAAACTAGTTTAGATATAAAATCTCTTAACTTATATTTTATGCTATGCATTTAATATTTAAATAATTTTTATGGCTAGAGATTCTAGGATAAGTCATTGAATATTGAATATAAATGGTGAATTGGAAAGAACAAAGAAAACAACTTAAATTTTTAAATATAATGAATTTAAATCATTCCCTAAACTCTATCATGTTTGTTAAATACAAATACCTTTCTTAAGATTGCTTTTAAACCCATGCTCTTTCATATATTTTCCTACCAAAGAGTCTTAAAACTTTAATACATACATATATCTTATATGTTTTATATATTGTTCCCTTTGATTACAATTCATCAAAGCATATTAGAAACTTTGTAATGTTTAAGGTAACACAAATTCTAGTCAAAGCTTTGGCATTTTTCTTAGTCATTTGATTTTAAGGTCCTATTTCTACCCCCAACATGAAACCCTTTGTATCATACCTATAATCTTTGCTCTATTTTTATTTGTCATCAATTTTCTATCCATAATTCTAAAGTTATATGCTTGTTTTAAATTCCTTAATATATTTATAGTGGTAAATATATTTTAAAATTTTAGTTCCTTAATTTTATATTTTATAGTTTTCCTTTGAATGTCTTCCTTTTTCTAAATTATAAAATTGCTTAATTTCTTGCAACTTGAATAAAATTGACCTTATATGCAAAAGTTTAAAATATTTTCCCTGAATAAGGTGAAAATGATCATAGTTGGTACTAGTTTAATCACTTTATTTCAAATTTATTACATCACAAACAAGCCCTTTAAAAATTAGTATTAATAGTGGAGCATGATTTGATCCCATTTTTTGAAGTTGTATCATTGTATAATTGGATTGTAAAATATTAAAAAGCATTTTCCATCCACATTGTAAATGTTTGACTAGAGAACATATGCCAAATAGTATTTTGAATTCACCTCAAAAAGTACTTCAATAGTTTCTATTAAAGATACAAATCTTAAATGAGATTGAAACCTCACTTGGGGTGGACCTCTAGATGTATATGAGTTTTGATAAGGTTGTAGTTCCATTTGCTCATACAAATACTCAATTCAATAAATATTAAAGCACATGTTTTACATAGGTTTAAAGATAAGTTTTTAGATCTTTATATAAAGTACATGTTGAAAAATAAATATGCTCATAGATCCCTCTAGATCTCTTTCACTAATGTTCTTGATGCTAACTTTCATCTAGCACATGATGATCTATATTAGAACATTTAAAAAATAGAGCATTGTCAAAATTGAATCTCATTTATGAAAATTGCACATAAAGTGTTGCAAATCAACTATTATATAACCACCAATCTAAAATAACAAAAAAAATTTAAGATTGACTATCAGATTGTAATAAAAGTCAAATTACTTCTTGCCAAGCAACTAATTGCTATGCATCTTAGATTATTGTGTATTTGGCTTCACTAGCAAGTGGGCATTTTAATAACTAAGGTAAAATTTAATTGAAACCTTTCCTATTTGTTTCTTTGCCTAAATTATACCAAGGGTTTTAATGCAACTATCCTATTATCATTAAAAATTCTAAGCTTGTATGAACAATAACAATATCTTTAGAAAAGATAGATGGTCACATGATAGATTTTTGTGTGGCACAATATTCACTTTTAAGATGAATCAAAACAAGAAACAAATTCAAAATAGAAAATTGAATTAACTTTTCAAAATCTATTTTATTTCATGCTATAGATGGAGGTATTATAATATGATATTTAATTAAGGTTTTTACCAATAAGAAAAAAATAAAATAATAAGAAAATATATATACATCCATTACATAGCTTTAACAAAGAATGGGAGTGAAGAGAATCTTTTAGGGGAAGGGGAAGGGGAAGGGGAAGAAAAAAGTATTTTATTAAAAAAGCTTTTTTTGAATAGTTTGATCAAGCGTGACAATAATGTCATCCATGACCTTGAAAAACTTCAAGCGAATTTTTTTGTTGAAACATAATACTCCAATAACAACCCAAAACCCAAATCCAACACTCAACCCAATTCCCAATCCCCACCACACATGTTCTTCCCATTCTTCTTCATGTACATCTTTATCATGAGTGCTCTTTGGAGAAACAAAAGATGAACAATTTATGTTGATTTGAGATCCGCAAAGATCTCCATTGTTTGAAAATGATCTTTCATCAAATGTTAAAAGCTGGCCTCCTTGTGGTATTCTACCTGAAATATTATTACATGATATGTTCAAGTAACTCAAAAATGTGAGAGATTGTAGCTCTGTGGGAATACTTCCAATAAGATTGTTCCTTGAAAGATCCAGTGATTCCAATTGCACAAGATTTCCAAAAGAATTGGGAATTTTTCCACTGAGATGATTTGCTGATAAATTGAGAATCCTTAGACCAATGAGGAATCCAATGTCTTGAGGAATATCACTTGAGAAGTTGTTATTTGAGAGATCAAGACACCGAACCAATGCCAAAGATCTGACATACTCTAGAAATTGCCCTTTGTTGTTTATTTCCATTTTATCTATATAAGCCACAGATGAGCTTGAATTTGAATATTGAAGGACTTCTAGGCTTTCTGTTTGATTTTTCATTGCACTCAAGTTTCTTAAGCTACTTGGAATAACTCCAGACAAATTGTTATTTGACAAAATCAAGACTTGGAGATTTTTTAATTTTGTCAATTGTAATGGTATTCCACCATTGAATTTATTATATCTCAATACCAAAATTCGAAGACCAATTAACTTCTCTATCCAATTTGGGATGATTCCTTGCATGTTATTATATCCCAAATCTAAAATCTCCAAAGAAGTACAATTTTTAAGTGATGATGGAAATTGCCCTTGTAGTCTATTACATCCCAATTTTAGTGTTTGAAGACAAACCATGCTCCTAATCTCACCTTCCAAATAATTATTTTCTAGATCTAACACCTTTAATGTTGATGAGCAATTCCCAAAACTTGAAAAAATATTCCCTGTAAGCTTGTTATTTGACACATCTAAAACCTCCAAGTTACGCCCTTCACAAATAGAATGTGGAAAGGCACCACTAATATTATTATTTGCCAATGACAAATAAATGAGTTGACTCTCGTCATATTTGTCAATATTTGTTTGACTGATGCCTTCAAATTGATTCTCGGATATGTCCAAGAATTTCACATTAGGATGAGGTACAGAAACATTCCCTTGCAACTTATTTCTATGTAAGTCAACATTTTGAGCACTAAACTTGCTAAACTTAGATGACAAAGGCCTTCCTCCAAATTGATTACATGAGAGATTGAGCATGTAGAAGGGTGGAAGGTCCCACAACCAATTTGGAATATTTCCACTGAGAGAATTGTTGGACAAGTCCAGTTTCTGTATGGTGTATTGAGTGGATATGAAAGCTGGGAAATTACCATCCATATAACAAGAACTCAAGCCCAAGGATCGAAGCTGAAATTTGGGGATCCAAGAATCTTCAACTTTTACTTTCAAAAAATTGTTAGAAAGTTCCAAGACAACAAGCTTTGTCAAATTTTCTAACTGAGAGAGTGAGAATGTGCCACTCAAAGAATTATTTCTAATATCAAGCTGGACCAAAGATGAAAAGTTACCAAAAGTAGATGGCAAGCTCCCATTTAATTGATTTGACTTGATGAAAAGACATGAAAGCTTTGATAGTCCACCCAAGTAACTCCACGGAATGTTGCCTCTTAATGAATTGTTAGAAAAACCCAACTGCTCAAGTCGTGAGAGATTTCCAATAAAATTTGGAAGAACACCTTCAATACTGTTACTAGAAAGATCTAAGTAGGTCAACAAGGACATATTTCCAATAGAATTTGGAATCACTCCTCCCACATTTGAACCTACAATAGAAAGGCTGCTGAGCTGGAAAGCATGTTGCACAATGAAGGAGAGGTTGACTTTGAGATTAGGGTTGTAGGACAAGTCAAGGTCTCTCAAGTGTGGAAGGCTTAACATTGCAGACGGGATGGAACCATAGAGACCACATTTCCTAAGTGAGAGGGAAACCAAGGATGTAATATTTGAAATCCAGATGGGAAATGGTTGCTGCTGAGTTAAGTAATTGCCAGAAACATAGAGATGGGAGAGGGAGGTGAGGTTTACAAGAGGAGAGAAATGTGTACCTGGCAGCTCAGACATGTCAAGTGACCTAAGATTGGTGAGGTAGGCAACATTCTCTACCACACCACTTGACAGATTCACATCAGCCAGTCCAAGGTGCTCCAACCCTCGCAAATTTCGTATCCACGAGCTCGACTCCCTTATCTCCAGATCAGAATTGCCGGAGATGTCCAGAAATGTCAAGCCAGACATGTTCCCAAGCTCACTTGGAATTGGGCCAGTAAGTCCACAAGATATCAAGCTCAAATGCCTCAATTTGTTGAGGTTTGGACGATGTGAAGGAATGGGAAGAGATGACAAATCAATCCCACTGAGGTCGAGGTACTCCAAATGCTGCAGTTGGAACAAAGCAGTGAATATTTGGCTGCTTGAATTCCTCACTTGTAGTGGCCACACAAGAAAGGCACTTTCCATGAGGAAGTCAAGCATGTTAAGATCCATATGGACCACATGGCCAGTGTGCCTGTGGCAGGTGATTCCCTTCCAAGAGCAGCAGTATAAGCCTTTCCATGATGCCAACTGCTCATATGGATCAAGCAGCTCTTGTTTGAAGTGGTTGAGGGCACTTCTTTCATTAGGAGGGCATCCCCACCAGCAGCAGGTGCTGCCCACCATGGCCAGCAACAACACTACCCAAAACAATCCTTTGCCCATCTTCAACAGACCTTCTTATTCTAAGTTCCCAAATGACGCTTCTTCTGGATGGAATTGGGTGAAAATGGAGGAGTATTTATAACGCTACAAACCTGGTCAGTTGCGTGCATAGAATTTTCCACAGCAACCAAAGTCTTGAGAGTGTGGAAGAAGCTGTGAAAGTGTTAAAATAATAATTGTCAAAGTCTTGGTCACGTGAAGGTATAATTTAAAGTCTTTCAAAGTGTGGAAAATTTAGAGAATCATAAGTTTTAGGACGTGTAATTTAGATCTGCCGTAATCCTTTTGAACTAATTTTCCCGAACATTTAGGCTTTATAGTCAATGAATGCACTTGAACTATATAGTAAGATATATATTTTATATGCATCATAGTGGGTTAGGTAAATTTCTTTTCGTGTCTTTCTTCCAGGAAACCACACTGATCTTCAATGTTTGAAAATCATTTAGTTTAGTGGGCTTGAGCAACTTGGAAATATGCATTTTTATTAAACATTATTGAACTAACAAATCTTAGAAGTGGAAAATGTTTAGCCTAGAAAATAGTCCACACAAATTAAGAAAAATGTTTCTGATTTTAGTCTTCAATTCTGTCCTCCTAAGTTTTTGGTTTGGTAATTCTCATTTAATTTTATGTTTTTTTGGAAAGAATGTTCTAATATAAATATATATTGAAATAATAAAAATAACAAGTCTTTGCAAGTTGTAGTCTTGAGTGTGGAAAGATGTTAAGAAATTATGAAGATTGAAAATTATTGATTTAGATTTCTAACAACCCTTCTTTAAAAAATCTTTTTAAATAATTCTTTATGTTTGAGGGAAGACTAGTAGGTTCAACTAACCTTTTACAAGTAGGAATTAAGAAAAAAAAAACTTTGTGATTATTGACTCACAATTTTCAAAGTCACACTATAATCGTGTCAATTGAATAGTTATATATTTTACAATTATTTTTATAGAATAGAAAATAAGGACTATAATTCAACAAGGTGTAATTAAATTTTAATTTAATATTCTTAAAAAAATATACTTATAATTAATATTCTTTAAGAAAACATAATTACAAATTTATAAAATTTATATTTTGAAAAGACATATCAAGTTCATTATTGAAAGCTTTTATATATTAAGAATCTAATTTTTTTAAATGAAGGGTTTTATATCAATTTTAGATTTTTTATATATGATGTGATAATATATATATATATATATATATATATATATATATATATATATATATATATATATATATGAAATTTAAATGAATTATTCACTATAATATATAAATTATGTTTTTTTTAAATTATTAGGTTGAGAGTTATGTTGAGAGATGTAGTTTAATTACACTGACAAGAAGGGGTGCATTGTAATGGTGTGAGTATGTTAACAAAAATACCTTAACTTAAACTTGACAACCATTTGCACTTGTCAAGTTATTAATAGTTAATAATAAACATAATATTAATGATACTTTATTATGTAAGGAAAAATAAAAACACATAGTAAAAACATATATTGTATTATTTGTTACATTATTGTAGAAAAATAAAACAACTCAGAATAAAAGATAAATTAAACAATTTGTTTCCATTTAATTTATTTAAAATTATTAAAAAATAAAATACCTCATAAAACTTTCAATGGCAACGAAACTCTTCAAAGTATGGAAGATGTAGCGAAACTATTAAAATGATAATTTTCAAATTCTTGTCCATTGTAGAAAATGTACCGGGAAGGTAGGAAAGTCTTTTCAAAAATAATTCATTTTGAATGGTAAGCATGATAAGATTTTATTTATTATTTATTATACTCTTGACAATCAAACTCTTCAAAGTGTGGAAGATGTAGTGAAACTATTAAAATGTTAATTTTCAAAGTCTTGTTCATGTGTGAAAATATGGGGAAGGTAGGCAATTATAATTTCAAAGTCTTGTTCATGTGTAGAAAATATGGGAAAGGTAGGCAATTATAATTTTCAATATCTTTGGAAAAATAATCCATTTTGAATGGTAAGCATGATAAGATTTTATTTATTATTTATTATACTCTTGAGTGAGATTGACAATTATTTTTTATTTATTGATGTGTAAAAAATGTAAAAGATTGAAAATTATCGAGTTAGATTTATAACAACCTTTCTTTGAAAAATATTTTCTAATAATTCTCTTTTTTTAGGGAAACTAATAATTGTGTGAATTAAATGGTTATATATAACATATTTTACATTTGTTATTATGAAATAGAAAATAAAGAGACTATAATTCCAAAAAATTATATTTTTTAATTTAATATTCTTAAAAAACATACCTACACATTTATAAGATTTATATTTTGAAAAGAAATATCATATTCATTATTGAAAGTATATATATTTACTTAAATAATTGATATATTTGTAGACCGTAAAGGAAAAATTAACAAAATGAAATGGATGAGAAATTAGACAACAAGAAAGTATTCAATGAAATTAAATTTTCCATTCGTTCAAAATGTGATACAATGTATATATTTGTCAATATGAAATGACTATTTAGTTTATCTTCTAGATGACTATTCAACTTCTAGTGCACCAATTTTTGTGTTGCACACTGGTAGCCTTTCCTATGTATTTGGCACCTCATTTTCTTTATATGGAGCTCTGGTCTTCTACAAAAGGTTTTGTTGAGCTTGTTATGTTCTATAGTTTTAGATTTTTCAATAGCCAAGATATTGATTTTGTTTTCTTAAGTCAAGTTAGTTGACCACAATGCTATATCCTCTTTTTATAGAATAGTGCACCCTTTTGCTATGAAATTTGTGAATTCACCACCATTTTTTGTTCTAACAGATGAATAAATTTATAGAAGAAGATTGTTCAATTTGTATCTCTACCACTTCTATCTCCAAAGAGAGTGAAATTAGAGAACCAAAGCTGATTGCACCCATGAATAAACCAGAAGTGTGCTACAAATACACTATGTTGCCTAAATTTAATTGAATAACCTAGGTTGATTGCACCCATGAGTAACCCAAACGTGTTCTAGATAAAATACTGAATGACCTAACTTTCTATCAATCTAAAAATGTGAGCCACTTTCCATATGTAATTCTCTCAAATGAAGACGCATGTTGATACATAAAAAACTACTCTAAGATGTTATAGTGATAAGTGGAAATATGCAATAATTTTCAATGTGTTTCAATAAAAATCTTTAGTGAGACAATGTGAAAACTCTTTAAGTAACATCATATGTTACCCCCTATAAAATGAGATCGCAGAGATATTGCAAAGGCCCCTTAGAAAGAGAACAACATATATGAACTTGTGTATAAAGATACACAACTCAATGACACCCTCTCTAGTTTTCATCACGAGTCTCTATTAAGCCACCCTTTTAGGTTTTCAACTTACAACTCAAGTGCAAAATTATAATCAACAATAGACGATATCCATAGCCTCAAATAATATGTAATAAACTACATATAAATGAACATCTTAGTGTTTTCATTATAATATCCCAATTAGAATGAGAAATCATATGTATTGAGTGTATAATTATCCTTTGTGGGAATTGAGTGTAACTCTACAATTCTCTTAGTAGGTTATTTCTCAATAGTGCAAGTATCAATATATACAATGTTAACCTCGTCATTAATTAGATTGACATTAACATCCACATCATGAGTAGACAAGCTCAACAAGCTCTCATACCAATTTTCTCAACAATATCTATAATGTTGAGTTTATTATCAATTGAATCAACAACAACATCTGCATTAGAAGTAGATGAGCTATCATTTGAAATTGTGAATTGGACTCTAGGTGATCCCATAATAGTGTGCCCCATTTTTTGGCCTAAGTGGGATGCTCAAAATTATCATTCCTTAGTATTTTTCAGTTTGTGTCAATTATAGGGAACAAATAATCAAGAATTAACGGATGATGTAAAGTAATGAGTTGTGACGGTTTCTCTGTAGATTCAAGATATATATTTTTAAAAATTAAAGAATTATTTCTATCATTTTTTTAATTTTTCAATCATTTTTTCTTTATTTTTCTATTATTTTTTATTAAGTGACATTATTCTATAATACATAACTTTCACTACAAATAAAAAATTTCCATGATTTACTAGAGTTAGATCATTAACTCCAATGTCTAGTGCATGGGTTATTTTTCATGATTTTTTATTAAATAATTTTTGAATTAGTACTAACAAATTTTTTAGAACTATATTATTCTATAACACATTTCTCTTAGCATATATATAAATTTTTTTTTTCTTTTTTCATTAAAATGAAGACATCTATGTGTAGTGTAATTCATTTTTAAATATTTTTATAACAATTTTTGTTATTAGATCAAGGTAGCAATTTTTGATGTTACATTTTTCCCTCCAACTCACTCAAGAAGAAATCCATTAAAGTAGATTATAGTAAATTATGAAATATAAAGGATACATTTTATCATATGATTGATACCAGTCTTTGACTTGGTTTTGGTTTTCATATTTGTGCCTATACCTCTCCTTGTAAAAACATCATAGAAAGAGTAGTTAATGTATGCCAATAATAATAATCATCTAATATAGGAAATAAACAAAGGAAACCCTCCACGACCACTTGACAGTTGATGTTTCTAATGGATCCAACTCCTAGGATGAGGGGTCTTCTGTTGGTTTAGGTCTAGACAACTAAGAGGGGGGGTGAATCAGTTGTCACACATTTTAATCTTTTCTACCATTAATCTTCCTTTACAACTTATAATCAAATTAATGATATAAACATTTCAGCATCAATCAATAACACATGAGCAAAAACATAAATAACACACTTGACACCAAGATTTTTGACGTGGAAACCTGGTTAATGGAAAAACCACGGTGGGGGTTAACTCACAAAAATTAATACCCTGTTAAAAGTATTTTTACAAATGAGAATGCACATGCATTCGGGCTCACTACCCAAAGCTCATTGCTCAAATAGAGGCTCACTACCTACAGAAAGATTACAAGAGAATAACAAAGATTTTGAATTGATAAATAACATCTACCCATGAAAGAGTTTCAGTTCCAATTAAGTGCAAAAACTAATCTTACACATTTCATCTTTACTTGCTTTTCTTACTGCTCTGCCTTCATTCGCTCCTTAGATTTTCTGCTCTTTTCGCAATTACACCTTATTCACAAAACTTGCTACAAATCATCCAATTCCATCTACTATATATATCCACAACATGATCTACAATCATTTTACCAGTCGGCTTCAAGAATGTTTAGAACTTTGTTGAGTACTCTGCTTTGTCTACTGGATCCATACATAATATGAGATGTGGACCAAAACTTGCACTCGCAAATCATCGATCATGTCAGCTACCATCACTGATCATCAAACATTACTCAATAAACAACTTCTATACATCCATAGTTAAGATCATTTACAAGGTCAGCCTATTCTTCTTCTGTCTGTTTTGTCAAACTGAAACCCGATACTCAGAAGCTAATATCTTTTGAGTCCTTCACATCTAGAGGAAAAAACTATGGATTTAGAGTGTCTTGACAATGCTTACAACTACCTCAGATCCACAACAAACCATGCCTTTCCACTAGATAGATCCAGACCAAGATACCAGACCCTGTCCCCTGCTCTGTTCCTGATTACCTGGACTTAGACAAATTTTGATTTTGACTTCTAGTGTGAACAAATTATGTTATGCAGATGATTGGGATGATCTTAGTTGCCATCAATAGCAACACCTATCATGCCTAGCAGTGTCTCTTGCCAACAATCTCCCAGTTTGGCATTGATGGCAACACTTAGTGAAAAATGACTAAGTGTTGGAATCACTCCCCCTTAGCTTATGCTCCATACTATTGTTCACACTGCTTTCTGGTACTCCCCCTTAGCTAGATTCCTCATTTTTCACTTATCTTCACTCCCCTTTTGACATCAATGGCAAAGGGTGGGGTCTGAAGCCAAAATTTTCCAAATATTTGTATATAGGACTGCATATGTACAACTAATCATTAAGTTCTATTTACATGAACTTGAGAATGTCTGCAAAGCTAGTTTTTATTTGCACAAGTTTAGAGGCCCAAGTACTCTTCATTCCATCCAAAATAGAGACATGCCCACTTAACAAAAATGAATATGCTTCTGCCTTTGACAGATCTGATGGATCACTAGTCTGAACTGCAGTCTGAGCTTTAGATAGCACATTATACATTATCTCTAACTTAAGAGCAATAAATCCCTGGAGCTCACACATTCTCTTCATAATGTTGCTTTTCTCTTTAACAAGTCTCTTTATCTCATTAGTCAATCTAATTACTTGACATTCCTGACTTATGGGTGAAGTGGTTAAAGGATCAAAATTATTAGATAGATTTGACAATTTTAGTTCTTGTTCCTTTATCTTCTTCTCAATATCCTCATTTACTTTGGGCTAGGATAGACAAAATTTATATACATCACTTCCATCACTTAGAGCATTTTGAACACTCTTTATACTGATAGCAAGTATAGTCCTATCATACCCTATTAGACTCTTAATTTCACTAAATCTCTTATCCAAAAACTCATTTCTGACTTTTATCTTTGCAAACTTCTCAAAGGACTCAAAATGAGTATTTATAGAACTTACAAGATTTTTTAGATGTCCAGATGGGAATCAGATGGACTCTTCTGGTAGGAAGGCATCAATTTTTCCAAAATCTCAGTTGTAAGCCCCAGTAGCTCATTGTCCTCCATGTGGAACTTTAACATCTTTTCTCTAGCCTTTACTTGGGTGAATGATGTAATTTTCATCAATTGAATTGGAGAGAGAGCATCTGGATTGGCTAGACCTTGGAGTAGTTCAAGCTCATCAATCTCAATCATTTCTTTTTGAAGAAGAGTTTTCACTACATCTGCAGTGTCTCTTGCAACATTTTTTGAGCCATCCTTTTGTTCATCAGATTTCTTAGTATCTGCTTTAGGTGCTTCAAAATTTGTACTATCTTCTTCTGCTTTATCTTTCTCTCCTTTTTCTTCCTCTTTCTCTGCTTTACATTTCTCTGTGTTCTCTATAGAGGGACTCTTTTCTATTTGTTCACCACTTGCTACTTCATCTGGAGAGCTCTGTGAAGTAGTAATATTATCTTCTTTTCCTGATGGGTCACGTGGATTAGGAGTATCTCCTGCATCAACTACTTTATCCATCATTTTTGTATCATCTTGATTTACTTGTACCACTTTCGGATCAGAGGCTTCACCCAACTCAGATTTCTACTCAATGATGTTCTCTTCTTCACCATCTGGAACTTCTTCTATGACTATGGGAAAACTGTGCTTTTCTAATGCTTTCAAAAGAATTTCTTGAGTTTCTTTAACAATTTCACTTGTTTCTCCAAGCATGAGTTTGTTCATTCTCTTTTTGCTTCTAAAGTCATCTTTGACTTCCTTGAATATCATATCTATTTGATTAGGTGAAATATGAGGACACACATTTATTAGCTCATGTTCCTTGATTTCCATGTCCTTGCTCTTGGCATTTTCTTTTCTCAACTCCAAAATATTTTCTAGACTTTGTGGCAACTCAGAAGTTATCTCAATCAGTGCCTTGTTGTAGATGTTGAGATATCTGACAGTTGCTTCCTCCAACACCCTTTTATCCACATCACTATATTCATCATAGAATTGAATTATGGCTTTTAGATTACCATCTATAGTGACTGACTTTATCACATCCTCCAGGGAAAGTGTGGGCTTCTCAACATATTCCTCATATGCTTATATCTTTTGCCTTTTACTAGCCCTTTTGCTTTTGGAGGACTTTTCTTTGGTTACTTTTGCAGCTTTTGTTCCAGTGGCCTTTATTTCCTTGATTTCAATGTCAGAATATGTATCTTCATCTTCTTCTCTTATGCTTTCATAGGTCTGGGTTACTTTTGTTTTCTTCCTTTTCTCCCATTTTCTAGATGATTTTGCTTCCAGTTTTGCAGTCTTGGAAGGAACAGGGGCAGCAGTAGAGCTCCTTGTAGTTCTTGAAGTGGAAGAGACTTCCACTGGAGCATTGGTTTGTTTCTTATCTTGTGTCTCTTTCTCAACCTTTTTAGTTCTTTCTCTGAGTTTCCTCACAGCCTCCTTAGTTAGGCCTAGATTTTCAGCTAACTACTGAACTTCTTTTCTCACTTTCCTATTGGTTTTAGATTCTCTTAATTTAGTATGCAGTTTTAAATTCAGCTCCTCATAAGATCCAAATCTTTCAACTGTTGCGTCTTTAGGCTTGCTTAGAAGATGTTGAGCATTCATATTCAAGATTTTTTCATCTACTTCATACCCCATGGGCATGATCCAAGCAGTTTTAGGTTCCACTGCTTCCATTAGACACTGATTAGTATCAACCATGAAGCATATATCATTTTTGTACTTCTCAACAATTGATTTAGGGATTCTTTCCCTTAAGTGCATCATACTCTAAAATTTTTTGAAGTAACCCCATATTGTAGTTTTCTGAGCTTTGAAATCACCAATGCTGCAAAGATGATCTCTGATCTGAATGGCAACTAGCTCATCTTTAGTCCAGTGCACAGCTTTTACCCTAGGTACCTCATTCATAAACTAAAAGAACAGACATATAACCAATGTACCATACTTGAAAGTGTTTTTCTTATCTTTCTTGATTTTGTTTAAATTTTCAATTAGTTGATTTTGTAGTAATTCACACAAGTCATAATCAATATTTTCCTTTAGCATCTTGTATGCAACATATATGGCTATTCCGGAACACACTCTGCGTCTTCCATGGTTGCTTAGGGTTTTCTAGGGTTTTTAGCTTTGACTGCTGTCGGTGTCTATGGAGGCGGCTGCCTTGGGCAGTTCCTCTGGGGCTGTGCTGACGGACGCTCCGTCTAACGGATGGAAACAAGCGGTAACAGGGGAACCATTGGGGTCTTCTAAATGCATACCGGGTATGCCTATCCAGAAAGTTTCTGCTGATGGCACGGCTCTGGTTATTCCGGATGGTCTGGTGGAAGAAATTGTGGCCAACATGGACCTTGCTCTGGTAGGTAAATTTTTTTCCTTTCGTCCCAATATTGAGATGGTTTGTAAATGGGTTTCCTCTCGGTGGAAAGTTAAGGGTAGCATTTCGGTCATTGCTATGGCAAGAGGAGTATTCCTGTTTAAATTTACCAGTAGAGAGGATATGATTGCTACTCTTGCTGGGGGACCTTGGCTTTATGGGTCACACTTGCTTGCTTTATGCCAATGGAAACCTGGGTTCGACCCTAGCTCGGATCTCAATAAATCTGCTCCTGTGTGGGTTCGCTTACCTGGGTTTCCCTTAGAATTCTGGGATGAAAAGATTTTTTATGCTATTGGTAACTCTTTTGGCCAGTTTGTTACTATGGACCATACTACTCGTACTCAATCCCGCTGTGTTTTTGCTCGTTTTTGTGTCAATGTGGAGATAAACCAAACCCTCCCTGTGTCCATTGCATTAAACTCCAAATATGGGGTATGGACTCAGCCCATCCTTTATGAAAATGCCACCACCTTCTGTCAAATTTGTAAGAAGAAGGGCCACATTATGACCCAATGTAAAAATAAGCCCACGGGTTGCCAGACTCAATCCCATAATGAGGTTGAGGACCACACACAAACTGTTGTTTCCCTTGACCATCAGGGAATGGGGGCTAATGCGGAAAATGCTTTCCTAGAAGACCATCCTGAACCAGCTAAGGATAAGACAAACCTGAAGGATGCGACTCATAAGGATACTGCTTTGTTGGAGGAGAATGCTGAACAACTTCTAGAAATAGGTTGTCAGAATGAGGCTTTTGACACTGTTAGGTAGACAGTCCGACAGGATTCTTCTGGATGTGAGGAGGGCGAAATACAGGTGATCAATGAGTTGGTTGATGATAAAGCCATTGACCTACGGGCTTCCTCTGCTGTCCCCTTAGATGCTAATGACCTTGAGTCCACCAGGAACCCTGTGCGGGAAATTGATGATCATACTGCTGATCCTTCCCTGACAGTAGACATTGGCCCCAATGGTGGTGCGAATGATCCTGAAGGATGGATTACCCCTAAGAGGAAGACTCGTAAAGGAAAGAAGACTGCTGATGTTGGCACTGACTCAAAACAAGGAAGGCCAACCCTTCGGGAAACTCGGCAATGTGAGATTGCTAAGGAAATTGCCAGTGGTAAGCAGAAAACTCTGGAGGTTTCCTCCATCAAATCTTTAAAATGAGAATCTTATCCTGGAATCTGAGGGGTTTCAATAGCCCTTCAAAACAGTTCAAGGTCAAAAACTGCATTTTGGATAATAAGTTAGACATTTTGCTTCTTCAGGAGGTCAAGATGACTGAGGAAAACTTTAAGAAAATTGCTGATAACATATGGCCTAAGGCCGAGTTTTGTATTAGTCCTGCTATTGGGGCCTCTGGCGGGATTGTTACTATGTGGAACAGTATGAAATTTCGGGGCTCCCTTGTGGCTTCTGACAAGCACTTCCTGGTTACCAATTTCTCATTACACTCTTTCAACTGGTATCTCATCAATATTTATGCTCCTAACACTAGAGCTCAGCGACAATCTTTATGGACTTATTTGCGTAATACCCTGACCAAGGCCCCGCGTTCCAAATGGATGTTGGCTGGGGATTTTAATACTCCTTTGTATCCCTCTGAGAAATATGGTGGGAACCTTGATTACTCTGACAGCATGTTTGATTTTGCTGAGTTTATTAATGATTGGGGCCTTCTTGATGTGGAGCTTCACAATCAGAGTTTTACCTGGTCCAACAGGAGACGTGGAGAACATTTGATCTAGGTTAAACTAGACAGGGTTCTTATTTCGAGTAATTGGGATAATCATCATAAGATGCAATTGCAGGCTTTTCCGCGAACCATATCTGATCATTGCCCTATTTTCCTCCATTGGCATGATTCTTGTCATCGGGGTCCTTTCCCTTTCAGATTTGAAGCTATGTGGATGAAGCATAAGGATTTCAGGCAACTGGTGACCCAATGGTGGCAAATTCCTATCCAGGGTACTCCTATGTTCTGTTTAGTTAAGAAGCTACTGCATATTAAACAGGCGGTTCAGGGATGGAATAGACTCAGCTTTGGTCATGTGTTCTGGCAGAAGAAATCTTTAGCTGAAAAACTTGAGGATATTCAGCAGCGAATTGCTCAAGGAGATGTGTCTGAAGATACTTCTAAGCAAGAACATGATCTGATTTCAGAATGGAAGAATCTTATGGGCCGTGAAGAGGTCTTTTGGAAGCAAAAATCCCGGGTTCAGTGGCTTCAGGAGGGAGATCGCAATACTACCTTTTTCCATATTTCTGCTATGAAACATAGGAAGGCTAACTCCATCACGAAATTGTGTTTGGACAATGGGGATGTTATCACTAAGGACAATGAGATTGGGGAACAAGCTGTGCTATTTTTTTAGAACTTGTTGACTGAACCGGCCACTGGTGCTGATAACGACAAGGCTATTAAGCAGTTTCTTGACAATATCCCCGCTCTCATAACTGAGGATGACAATATGGAAATGCTCAGGCCTATTTCTGAGGACGAGGTTCATGCTGTTTTATTCTCTATGGGTCCTTTTAAAGCTCCGGGTCTGGATGGTTTCCCTCCTATCTTTTTTCAGGAGTACTGGGATATTGTGGGGGCAGGTATCACTGCTGTGGTACGGGATTTCTTTAAAACTGGTAAGCTCTTAAAGCAGCTCAACAACACCTTTATTGTCCTTGTCCCTAAAAAGTTGAATCCAACCAATCTTTCTGACTTCCGACCTATCAGCTTGTGTAATACTGTCTATAAGCTTTGTACCAAAGTCCTTGTCATGAGACTTCAACCTTTTCTCGACAAAATCATCTCTCCTTCCCAAAAAGGCTTTGTTCCTAGGCGACAAATCCTGGATGTTGTTATTTCCACCCATGAAACTATTCATTCCATGGAGAAGAGCAGATTGCTGGGTATGGCCCTTAAGTTGGATATCTCTAAAGCCTATGATAGGGTCTCTTGGGATTTTCTATTTCAAGTTCTTAGAAAATTTGGGTTTAAGGACAAAATTCATCTCCTCATCTGGATGGCTATCTCTTCTGCCAAATTTTCTATCCTGGTTAATGGGATTCCTCGGGGTTTTTTCTCCTCCTCACGTGGTCTCCGGTAGGGGGATCCTCTTTCTCCTTATTTATTTATCATTATGGCTGAAGCTCTTGGGCGATTCATTCATCATAACGTGGCTTCTAAACACCTTGTGGGCATTAAACCTGCTTCCTCCCTTGCCCCTATGTCTGTGCAGCAATTTGTTGATGATACCCTTCTTTTTGGCACCTCTTCGGTGACAGAAGCTCGGAGATGGAAGACTATCTTAAATCTCTATGCCCTCACTTCTGGGCAAAGCATTAATTTCCAAAAGAGTAAAGTGTATTTTTTTAATACTCCCACCTCTCTCCATCAAAAAATCATCCATATCCTTGATTGTGCTGAAGATGTTCTCCCTGCTATCTATCTGGGTCTTCCCTTTACGGTTAAAGAAGTCTCCTCTAAATTCTGGAACAGCCTTTTGGAACGAACCCAACAGAAATTAATCGGTTGGAAGGGCAAAGTCCTCAGTAGTGCTGGTAAATTGCAGCTTCTTTGGGCTTCCCTGCAAGGTATACCCACCTATTTCCTTTCTCTTTTCAAAATTCCTGCTTCTTTTGCTGCTAAGCTGGAACAAATTCAAAGAAAAATTTTATGGACGGGAGTTGAAGATAAACAACGGATGTCCTTGGTCAGCTGGGACAAAGTTTGTCTTCCTAAATCACATGGAGGTCTCAATATCTGTAATATAAGGAATATGAACAAAGCCTTGCTTTCCAAAATTAATTGGCATTTGATCCATCATCAGAAAGATTGGGGAGAAATCATGCAAGCCAAATATTTGCATGTCTCTGACTGGTCTAACTTCCTCCAACAAGAAGGTCTTCCTAAGGGATCAGTCATTTGGAACAAAATGTTGCAATCTAGAAATCTTCTCATGCAAGGGATCCGTTGGAAGCTGGGAAATGGTTTGGGTATCAAGTTTTGGACTGATATTTGGCTTAAAGACAAGGCTCTCATTTCTCAGAAGGATATGGGTGTGATTGCTGGCATTGCTACTCAGTTTTTTGGCCATAAGGTCAGTGATTATATATCCAACAACAATGGTCACAGGAGCTGGAGGAATTTGTTGGATTGCTGTCCCCATTGTCCGGACCTTGCTTCTAAAGCTCAGTTGGTTCAAAAGTTGATTCAGGAAGTTAGAATTCCCCTTTTCCCTCGTGAAGATGAGCAATTTTGGTGGCCGGATAAGAATGGCAGATTCTCTGTTAAGTCTGCCTATCACTTATTGGTTCCTGAGCTTCATAGAAAGGAGATATGGAGAAAAGTCTAGAACCATAAACTGATCCCAAAAATTAACATGTTCTGGTGGGCCTCTGTTCATAATAAAATTCTGACCCAAGATAATTTGCAGAAGAGAGGGTTCACTTTGGTCAACAGATGCTATCTATGTTGTGAAAAGGAGGAAACGGTGTCTCATTTATTTTTTCATTGTAACTTTGCTCAGGACATTTGGAGCCTTATCCTCCGTAATTTTGGTTTTCAGTGGGCTTGCAACTCTGATATCATGGAAGTTATTAACAATTGGTATCCTCCCTTCTCCCATCCCTGGCTAGTGGAATTATGGAATCAGATTCTGCCGTGTTTGAGTTGGACTCTGTGGAAAGAGCGCAACCATCAGATCTTTAGGGATACTGCTCGTGAGGTCTCTCAGGTCTCACATACTTTCATTAAGACTCTTGTGGAGAGTGTTACTTCGGCTCATATCCGCACTGCGGAGAAACCTCTGACCCTGGAGGAAGAACAAATTGCGGTTAACTGGAAGGTTCTCAACCATATTCTGGCTTATAACAATGCTAAACTGGTGCAGAGACTCAACACTAAATGGCAGCCTCCGAGTCCTAATTGGCTGAAGCTTAATTTTGATGGGGCTTCCAAGGTTACTGGTATTGCCAGTGGGGGAGGGGTCATCCGTGATAATAGAGGATGGATGTTAGCTATTTATGCTGGTGGTCTGGGTTGTCATAGCAATAACTATGCTGAGGCTATGGCTCTTCTTTGGGGGCTTAAATTGGCCATATCTCTTTGTATTCAGAATCTGGAGATTCAGGGAGATTCTAAAATGGTCATCGATGCCATTACCAATAGGTCGAATGTTGGTATCCAGCTGAAAGACATTATTAGAGATATTTAGTTTCTCTTGCAAAGGTTTATGAATGTGCATATCTCACATATTTACCGTGAGGGTAATGGCGTGGCGGACGCTTGTGCTGAACTCGGACAGCGTTTTTCAAATTGGAGGGTTTGGCGCCAATTTGATTACCTTCCTTTGAATATTAAGAATCTTATTCTTAAAGACGTGGCTAGGTTTCAATGAGGCTGATGTGTTCGAAAGACAGCTCATACTGCCAGTTCCTTGGGAAGGGGCTGATGTGTCCCTTGAAGTACGCGTCCTTTTGTACTTTCTCTGCTGTCAAATCCGCTCCTCTTTCTCATAAGGTGAGAGGATGGCCGGATCATTAAGGCTTGCGCCGCATAATTATGGTTAAGCATGGGATTTGTGTCTGTAAGGCTTCCCATTATTATGAGATTGTGTGGGATGTTATTACCCACATTACCTACCTTGTTAAGGATCGTAATTCTCCTGTTAAGAAAATAGAGGAGTCTAGTGGTCTCTGTGGTGGGCGCTGTCATACTGCGATGGGGGGCGACAGAATTCGAATTGAACCTGTCTCGTGCTGTGAATTTAGGGACAATTTGGCTACTTGGCATTACTACAAGGAGGGAGGAATTAGCCCCTATTTGGAGAGGCTTAATGGTTACAATGAAGCTCTTTCTGAGCAGTTTGCGCGGTCTTGGCAGAATCGCTGGGTTTCGGTGGGTGGCATCAGATTTGAAGTTTCTGAACGTGTAATAGCTATGGCCATCAGTATGTCTACCCAGGGTTTGAAGCTACAACGCAAAACTAAAATTGTGGACCTCTCCAGCTAGCAGCTCTTCCTTAGAGATGGTGAAGAATTGGTCCCTTACCAGGGCAGCTTTGACAGAGCCAAGCTGCCAGAGCCATGGGACGCCATTTGTTTTATCATCATGAAATACTTTACCCTCGAAGGGCGTTTTACTAGGTTTTATAACTACCACCTCCCCCTGTTAAATCATTTCCGTCGCAATGTTAAAATCAGTTTTCCTTTTTATTTGCTTTCTTCCCTCGAGTGTTCTGTCCTTAGGGTTCGGGCGAAAATGGCTAAAAACCCTACTCTGAAGCCTATCCCTCTCCACCAGGGCCTTATTCTCTGTTTGTATAATCATCATCTTGCCCTCGAGCCCTCCAAATCCATTCCTACCACTAGTGGGGATGGCGAGCCCTCCTCTAATCCTAATGTTACTCCTGATGTTGATGAACCTGGGCCCTCCCCTGTTCCTATCAAAACTGCTGAAGTTTGTACTCCTGTGTCAAATCCTGTCGATTCCCCGGGCCTGACTATTTCTAAGAAGGGTAAAAAGTGGAAGGTCACTGGTGATATGGGTATTGGGAAGCCTGTGGTTGAGACACCTAAAACCCTTAGTAGGACCCTGGTGGGACAACGAAAGGATTCTTCTGTGAAGGCTTGTGGGGAGGGGTTTTCTTCTGCAGTTCGGTGGTCTGGGCGTATTGCTGGCAAACCAGCTCCCTCTACCAAATTCATTGACTATTCTGAGAGCGGCTCGGATGAATCCTCCCAGGGGGAGGACGACAGGGATGTGGAGATTCAGGATATTTCGGGTGATGAGGAAGATAAACAGGAAATGCATGATTCAGGGGAGGAGACAGCTGACTCTATTGGACATGCTGACAAAGCGGGCGATATGTTTGTTGAAGAAGCTGAGGAGGCTATAGAGACTGATGATGGTTTGGGGGCTGATCTTGTAGGATTGCGTGCCCGCGTTGTGAAGTTGGAACGGTTTCTCTCCATTGTACTCAGAACCTCTATTCTCCTTAACCTCTCTGTGTTGAAGAATTTGGGGATTACTGTCAATACTGATAGTGATGATTTGGCTGAAAAAGTGGATGCTGTTATTAACTCTATGGTCTAGTAAGGAGAGCTGTGGCCTCCTCTGTTTTTGTTATTTTACTGTTGATACTCTGTTCCTTTGTTTTTTGGCTTTAGTTTTAGCGGCTAGTTTTGCTGGTTCTGCTGGCATTATGTACTAGTGGTATATGCTGTTTCTGATGTAAGGCCCTTTGTCTTCGGGTCTCTCTGCTTTTGTTAAGGGTTCGGCCCCTTGTTCTGCTGCCTTATATAATCAAAAACATATATGGCTATTCCAGAAACAAAATTTTCTCTGGTCAAGTGGTAAATCTTGTACCCAATCACCATGGAGGCAAATTTGACATCCAGTTCTATAATATCATTAATGGTCATTACCCTTCTGTTAAACTTAGCACTAGTAGCATCAGTCACTGTCTAGTTTTTCATATCTTTCAGCATAGGCAATCCTCTGGTTGAATTTAAGGTAGTTACAATTATGATAGCATCCTTGGTAATCTTGAATGGTTTTAACAACCAAATGAATTCATCATGCATCTGAATTAAAACATATTGGACCCATTCATCCTCATCAATTGTTGGAAATCCCATAATCTGAATAAAGTGTTTATTTTGTAGTGCCTTATACTCAGGTTTAAGTTTGTGATTTTTATCTCTGAGTTGTTTCTCAAACAAGTCTACATACCTTGAGTCTACAAAATCATCTATGTTTGCATGAATATAAGCCCTAATGTCTTCAACATGCAGCACACCATACGGAACACTTAAAAAAGCACCTAACAGGTCGACTTCAATTGATTTGTGAGGATGCTTCTTAAATTTGGGTCGAGGCCTTTCAATAATGTCAACAACATGAGGAGTAGCCATCTCAATAGATTTCAGATTCAAAGCTTTATAGAGAGGTACCTTTTTCTTTCGAGAGGTTAGGGTTGATCAGTTGCCAGTTGAATTTGCTCTTTGCCTCAGTCTCTGGATTTGTAGCTTGAATGCTCTTCTTCTTGTTTCCTCTGAATGCAAAGTGATTCAAATGAGTGACCAAGTGGCCTTTTATCTTCTGCAAAACCTAATTTGGTATTGTAATAAATGTGTTGTCCTAACTATATCCAATTACTCTATTTTTGACAATTCTTCATGAATCACTCCTCAAGTTTTCATATCAGCATCTTTTCTTCTGAAAATCCTTCCAAAGGTTCTGGACCAATTTAAAATATTCTCTTTTATTGTGCCAGATTCAGGCACCCACTTACTGATTGGGGGAATTTGATGTTCAATGTAGCTCCCCCTGAGCTAGAGCTCCAGACTTAATTCCCAGAGGAATTGTTAGCACCTTATTTCAGTGCGGACCCATCACCGTTGTTTATTATATCTTTCTTTACCCAGATCTTGTTCATTTTGCTCCATATCTCATTTACATCAATTTTTCTATTGCCTTTGTCTTGTCTTTGTTCATCCAGTTTTCTATTTACCAACCTCTTCTTCCATTGTTCCTACTTCTGCAGAATCTTGCAATATGACTAGATTTATTGCAATTAAAGCACACAACATCTCCTTGCTTATGAACTTGATTTCCTCTTGATATGCATTGATTAGCCATGTGTCCAAACCCATTTCAAGAAAAATAGTAACCATTGAAAGAATTGCCAATTCATCTATTGTTAGCTTTATTCATTATCATACTTCTACATTCATTTGATCTATGACCATACCTCTTACACTTGAAGCATTGACTGGAGAAGGATGGACCATTTTGATTCACTTTTCTTTTGCACTGAGTAGCTCTATGACCAAATTTATTGCAAATGAAATAATTTCCATTGAATGATGGATATATTTGAGCATTAGGTTGTCTTACTGGAGGTTTTCTAGTTCTGTTTCTTTTATTCCTTGGTTGAAAATTTATTTTTTTAGATCTAGAGCTTTCACCTTTCTTATATCTAAGATCATCCTTGTCATCATCCTTCTTTTGTTCTTCAATTAGTTCTTCAAGTTTAGCTGAGCTTATCTTGAACTTCTCCTTATACTCATTGGCAATTTCTAGGTAATGTCTGAGAGTGATAATCTACCTCTCAAGTTTTCTCTCATTGTTTCTACTTTCTTGTAGATTTGATTCTAGGAGATCGGCTATTCCATCCAATCTGCAGCATTCTTCAGTTCTCTCTTTCAGATTTTGCTTCATTTCTTCTTTAGTTTTCTTCCTATCTTCAATTTCCTTGGTTAGTCTTATCACCCTAGTTTCCATCTCATGTTTTAGGACAACAAATTCTTGAGCTAACTTTTTACATTCCTTTGTCTTCTCTTTTAGGGCCTTATCTTCTAGTTGAAGAGGTTTCTCCTTTCCTTTTGTATTGGATTTCCTCAAATTTTCTTTTAAAATATCAATGAAGTTTTCAGCCTTTTTGATGTTATCTTGCAGCTCTTGGACTTCTCAAGATCATCTAGGGTGAGATTTAGTTGCCCTTGAAGGTTATATTCATCCATTTTTACTGGCTTCCCATATCTTCCTTAAGTTGTTAAACTTTTCAAAAGGCACCTTGCTCTGATACCAATTGTTGGTTTAGGTCTGGACAACTGAGAGGGGGGGGTAAATCAGTTGTCACATATTTTAATCTTTTCTACCATTAATCTTCCTTTACAACTTGTAATCAAATTAATGATATAAACATTTCAGCATTAATCAATAACACATGAGCAAAAACATAAATAACATACTTGACACCAAGATTTTTGACGTGGAAACTTGGTTAAGGGAGAAACCACGGTGGGGGTTAAGCCACAAAAATTAATACACTGTTAAAAGTATTTTTACAAATGAGAATGCACATGCATTCAGGATCACTGCCTAGAGCTCACTACTCAAATAGAGGCTCACTGCCTATAGAAAGATTACAAGAGAATAACAGAGATTTTGAATTGATAAATAGCATCTACCCATGCAAGAGTTTCAGTTCCAGTTAAGTGCAAAATCTGATCTTACACATTTCATCTTCACTTGCTCTTCTTACTGCTCTACCTTCGTTCACTCCTTAGATTTTCTAATCTTTTAGCAATTACACCTTATTCACAAAACTTGCTACAAATAATCCAATTCCATCTGCTATATATATCCGCAACATGATCTACAATCATTTTACCAGTCGTCTTCAAGAACATTTAGAACTTTGTTGAGTACTCTGCTCTGTCGGCTGGATCCATACATAATAGGAGATGTGGACCAAAACTTGCACTCACAAATCATCAATCATGTCAGCTACCATCACTGATCATCACACATTACCCAATAAACAGCTTCTATACATCCATAGTTAAGATCATTTACAAGGTCAGCTTGTTCTTCTTTTGTCTGTTTTGTCAAACTGAAACCCGATACTCAGAAGCTAATATCTTTTGAGTCCTTCACCTCTAGAGGACACAATGCTTACAACTACCTCTAATCCATAGTAAACCATACCTTTCCACCAGATAGATCCGGACCAAGATACCAGACCCTATCACCTACTTTTTTCCTAACTACCCAGACTTAGACAAATTTTGATTCTGACTTCCAGTGTGAACAAATTGTGTTATGCAGATGATTGGAATGATCTTAGTTGCCATCAATGACAACACCTATCATGTCTAGTAGTGTCTCTTGCCAACATCTTCTACTCCCGCTTCCTTGGTGGTGGGCCATGTTAAGGCCCTAGTAGCTCATCCTATAGTGGTTCCCCTAGTGTGAGTGCAACTTCTATGACTTCTTCAAACATGGATACTTTGATGTTTCCCATTCCCTCTATGGTGGGTTTTAGTTATTTGCATATTCTTTCTCTGGATGTGGATCTTGTGTAGCTTCCAACATCTTCGGTTAGTCTTTCTCCCTCTTCGAGGGAGGTGAAACTGGTTGAGGATTTAAATTTTGGTGTAAACTAGATGGTTATGCAAAGAAGGAAGTGATTTCTTCATAAATTTGTTGTAGAACCCCATACGCAAGCCAAGGATTGCAAACTACTAGGATATGTTTAGGTGTTGTGTAGGATTTTGACATTTTAGTTTTGAGGGTTGTTGGGTTGTTGTTTTATATGGCCTCTTGGTTGTAGTTGTGCTAATGGGTGACTTGTTTGATAGCTAATGCCTTGCCTTCGTAAAAGGTTTCCAGGTTCTCTCAAAATATGCCTTTAACCCATAATAAAAAGGAAGCACATACATAAACACATATGATAAAAACATATATGCAATGTAACTACCAAATTCAATCATGAAAACACAAATATGTAAATGCAAATCTAATATACCTACTATGCCATAACATGCCAATGAAATAGCAAGAAAACACCAATAAATACTTTAACCCTTTTGTTTTGGGGGAGAGATCTATGAAGATCTACTACACAAAAGAAATCAAAGAAAAGAAATATGATGGTGACCCATGTCAGAAAGAGGAAAATCTTGGATAAAAATAAGGAGGAATTGAGATCTAAATATTAGAAATAGGCTAATGATGACAAGGGATATAAGGTATCCATCCAAAAAAGAGGTCAAGTTAGGCCTACAATAAAGGTACAAATGACAAGGAAACTAGAACTAAATGGATTTAAGGTTTCCACCCCTAGCTATTTGGTAGTTGTCACCTTAAATATAGGTTTCAACCTAATTAGAAGCTAAAAGAACAAAAAAGATGAACTTTTGAATGTTTTTTTCTAAGTGTAGTCGTGTGTACAATAATGTGTAACTATGATATGAATTAAGGTTATGTCAAGGTAACTCTATGCAAACTAAGGTACCTAAGGTTGTCTCCAACTAGACAAACCTTACTTAACAACCACTAAAGAGTTAGGATGGATTATGGGATCAAATGCTATATTAAACTATGCTAATTGGATGAATGTAGATATTTGAAACTTGAAATGACTATGCTAAATTTTGGAAAATCATAAAATAGAGGGTCAAGATGAACTTGGATTGAAAAGTGGGCTTTATGAAAGTTGCTAGAAATTCAATTATCCACCTCCTTGTGAAATTTGGAAGCTCTATCATCAAAGGACAAGGTCACTAGATGTCCAAATGACCTATTAGCATGTAATATCCTAGGGGTGGCCTTGTCCAAGTAGTGGACAAAGTTTTGAGACTTTGCAAGAATCCCGGTGACAATCTATCTTAGGTTCTCATAGATGCTTACCTATAAGCGAACCACAAAAGATGCCTAATTAATATCAAACCTAAAGCGTATTAATGCATGTAATGGATATCGATAAAGTGGAATGGAAAGTGGGAGTAGGTTCACCTAATGAATGGAATGATCTAGTCCTAGCAGTGGAAGGGATGATTGTAGACACCATGGAGATGTAGCTTAGGAGTTTTTAGCTTTAGATTTGTAAATTAGCCTTGAAAACCTTCTGCATACTTAAACTAATAATTTTCAATGAAAAATGATATTAAAAAACACAAAATTAGAGTAATTCCACCGAATATTTTACTAATTTCCAGACATGGACAACCTTGGAGCATTATTAGAAACCTCCAGTATGAATTTGGGGTTAAACTAAGATGGTTTGAGGCCTAAAATGGGCCATTAGTAGCCAATTGGGTGACCTTGTCTAATTCTAGTAGGTAACATGGCAACCTTGTCTACTTCTAGAAAGTAATAGAACAACCTTGTCCACTTGGGATGTAATGTCCGCTTTTGTAATAATTTAATTCAAGGACCCAAAATCCTAATCCATATTTCCAAGGCTTAGGGAAAGTGATAGGGAAATAGTTTCAATTTAATATTTAATTTTAGTATTCTTTGGTATTTTTTGCATTTTCATAAATTGCGTTTATGGAGGTCTTAGAAGCATTTATAGGGTCCAATTTGTCCAAAAATATTGATTTTTTTTAGCATAGGTCTTCTGGAGATATTTCTAACACACCAGAGAAGTTGTATTTTTACTCACTATGCTAGAAGTTAGGACCTCACCAAGTTTGGGTACCTAAATGAAAAATTAATTTTCTTCATGGGCCTTGTGTAACTCCTAGTATTTTTAACATATTCTATGACAAGATTTTATTGATGAGTTATTAGCTATTTTTAGCTAGAGGGGGATTGGAATCTAAGCATCCAAATTAGGCCTTTAGCATCTATGAAATGCAAGCAATTTCTTCATTTCAACATCTTGTTAGATTTAGGGCAGACAACTGAGAGGGGGGGGTGAATCAGTTGTACACAACTTTCTTCCAATTAAACACTTAACTCCACTTTGCAATTTAGCAGTATAATGATAAATTAATCATGGAAACATAATGCAATAAATCAAGAGCAGAAACACATTAACACATAGGACACCAAGATTTTGACGTGGAAAACTCGGTTAAGGGAAAAACCACAAGGTGATTAGCCCAAGATTGTATTCTCTATTAGAAGAATAGAAAGAACAAAATGACACATGCCAATTAGGGCTCACTGCCTGAGCACACTGCTCACAAGAGGTTCACTGCCTACAACAGACACACTGTCTACAAAATGTAAGTATCATACATGAACTGGAGAATAGCATCTTCACCATGCTTGAATCAGTTCTATTTAAGCCCAAAACTTCTGCTCTGCCTTTTGCTCTCCTCCTTGCTACCACACACTCATCTCCACAAGACACACCTTGAAATGACTTTACAATTCCTTATTTATACAAGACATCAACTTAGGAATAATCATCTAAGTCAGCAAACATCTACAAGTACATCCGCAGGATGTGTAACTCATCCGGTCGGCCAGTCTCAGGAAGAACACCTTCATCCAAAAGCAATTCATCAAATGCAAGCTTAAACTCCAATGTGGACCACCAACATGAATTGGAGATGATCCAAAGACCTCCACAAGCTTGCCTGAATCACCAAGAACTTCCACACTTCATCTGCTTACTGAAATCCTGCTCTCCTTCATCCGAAACCTCAAGAACACAGTCTGTCATCACTATCACAAAGGAATAGATGCTTTCAGACCTTCAAACCATGAACCAATCAAGTTGACACTTCACAAAGACTTCCTCAACACTACCTCAAATCCACAGAACAGGATAATGCATTTTTGGATCTCACCGGACCTGTCTGTATCACTCTGTCACCTTTGAACACCTACCGGAACCAGTTTTACTTGAGCACCCACAACTTCTTTAGATCTTCATGCAGACCTCTAAAATCTCTACTGGATCACCTTAAGACACATATCTACAAACCCCTTAAATTGCATCCTCTGATCCTCATCTTAACTTGGACTTTTACCTTACTATCTTCACTGTTCTTCATTGTTCCTGATATGACCAATTTTCTCAATATCCTCAGCAAATAGTTCATCCAATCCTTATCATTAATGCAACATGAGTATGTTGACATCAATGACAACACCGATTAGGTCCATACTTGCAACAATCTCCCCCTTTGTCATTGATGGCAACATATGATGTGAAAAACTGTTTTGACCATCATGACAAGTACTTCTCCTTACTGTCACAACTCCCCCTATCAACAATAACCATTTACTACTCCCCCTTTGATCAGAAACTACTTGTTTTTCACATGTCTTCTCTCCCCCTTTGACATCAATGGCAAAGGGCACATACTTGTAACTTCAACACTTCATACCAGCTGCTCCCCCTGAGTAGTAGTTCCCCATCATCAATCCAGACCACAAGATATGACTATGATATCCATGGGACTGATGCACATCAGTGCACCTTAGTTCATTACCAGAGGGGAAATAACCCCTAACTTCTCCCTGAGATACTCAAAAGAGTCCTTAGGTAGAGGTTTAGTAAAGATATCTGCAATTTGATCGTTGGAAGGTACAAACTCCAATTTGACTTCATTCTTGTTCACTTGCTCTCTCAAAAAGTGAAACTTGATGGATATATGTTTAATCTTTGAATGCAACACCAGATTCTTAGATATATTTATTGCACTTGAATTATCACAAAAGATTGTGATAGGCTCCTCATACTCCACTCTTATGTCTCTTAGCATTTGCTTCATCCACAAAACTTGAGTGCAACTACCTGCTACTGCAATATACTCTACTTCTGCAGTGGATAGAGATATTGCCTCTTGTTTCTTGCTCAGCCAAGAAACCAATCTCTTGCCCAAAAAGAATGCTCCACCACTGGTACTCTTCCGGTCATCCACATCTCCTACCCAATCAGCATCTATATATGCATGAAGAGAGAAATCATGATCTCTAGGATACCATAGACCATACTCAACTATCCCTTTTAGATATCTAAAAATCCTCTTGATTACCATGACATGAGATTCTCTAGGATCAACTTGAAATCTAGCAACAAGACTAATAGCATTCATAATGTCACGTCTGGTTTGAGTGAGATACAACAGTCTTCTAATCATTGACCTATACTTTTTCTGATAAGCCTTGGGAGAGTCATCATCCTTGCTCAACTTAATCCAGTTGCCATGGGAGTACTCATTGGCTTTGAGTCTTCCATCCCAAATTTATTCAACAATTCTTTCACATATTTGGTCTGAGAAATGAAGATTCCTTTCTTTGTTTAAGAGATTTGTAGACCCAAGAAGAAATTCATTTCCCCAAGCATGGACATCTCAAATTCACTTTTCATTTGATTTGCAAAAGTTTTACACATGCTATCTCTTCCTCTAAAAATGATATCATCAACAAACACTTCAACAATGAAGATGTTTTCATGATCAATTTTGAAATACAAATTATTGTTAGCAGTACCTTTGTTGAAACCAATCTTCAAAAGATGTTTATCCAATCTTTCATACTAGGCTCTTGGGGCTTGCTTCAGTCCATACAATGCTTTCTTCAACTTGCAAACCATATCACCATGATCAGACAATTAAAATCCATCCGGTTGCTCAATGTACACTTCTTCTTCCAAGTCACCATTCAGGAAGGTAGAGTTGACATCCATTTGATACACTTTGAAATCTTTGAAGGCAGCAAATGCAAGAAATAATCTGACTGCTTGAATTCTTGCCACCGAAGAAAAAGTTTCTTCAAAATCAACTCCTATTTGAGAATAGCCCTTGCAGACCAATCTAGATTTATTTCTGATTACTTCGCCAACTTCATTTAGTTTGTTCCAGAAGACCCATTTGGTTCCAATCACATTCTTGTTTCTAAGTCTGGGAACAACATCCCAAGTGTGATTTTTCTCAATTTGCATCAGCTTTTCTTCCATTGCTTTAGTCTAGTTTTCATCATTGCAAGCTTCATTCACTGTCTTAGGTTCAATCTTTGAAATTAGACAATACTCATCTGAATCTTGAGCAATTCTCCTTCTAGTTTGTACACATTTGCTTTTGTCACCTATGATTTGATCTTCAGAGTGGTTCAGTCTTACATACCTTGGAACTTTGGGATTTCTTGCACTTTTGATTCTTGATCAGGCTCATTAAAACTCATCTCTTCTTCCTGATTTATCGGATCAGTTCGAATCTGACTTTCAGAAGAGGCTTGGGCTCCTTGAATTAGAACACCATTCTGATCATCTTCATCATATTCATAAAACCTTGAGGGTTTTTCAATTCCTTCATCAACCTTCACATTTGTACTTTCTATCATCTTTCTCAGTCTCTTGTTGTAACACCGGTATGCTTTGCTTTGAGTAGAGTAACCCAAGAATATTCCTTCATCATTTCTAGCATCAAACTTTCCTAGATCTTCATCTCTTTTAATGTAACATTTGCTACCAAAAACTCTAAAATACCTCACAGTAGGAGTGATGCCAAACCAAAGTTCATAAGGAGTCTTACTAATGCTTCTGATTTGTACTCGATTGAGTGTATAGACTGCAGTGTTAACAACTTCTCTCCAATAGATTTGAGGAATATTTGCTTCCATCATCATTGTCCTAGATGCTTCTTGGATGGTCCGGTTCTTTATCTCCACTACTCCATTCTGTTGTGGAGTCCTAGGAGCAGACAACTATATCTTTATTCCATGTTTCTCACAGAATTCTATGAACTCACTGGATGTGAATTTTCCACCTCTATCAGGCCTTAGACATTTTAATTTTAATCCGGTTTCATTCTCTACCATAGCCTTGAATATTTTGAATTTCTCAAGAGCCTCTGATTTCTCCTTCAGAAAAGTTACCCACATCATCCAGGAATAGTCATCAATTAGTAACATGAAGTATCTATCACCTTGCACACTCCTGATTCTTGCCGGACCACAAAAATCAGTATGAACTAAGTCCAATAATCTGGTAGAAGATTGTTCCTTGCTTTTAAATGAGACTCTTCTTTGTTTTCCCAACTGACATTCTTTGTACAAACTATTTGTAGGTTTCACCATTTTTGGAAGATCTCTTACAGCCTGAGTATTGCTTATCTTGATAATATTATCAAAATTCACATGACACATCCTCCTATGCCACAACCAACTCTGATCAACTTGAACAAATAAGCAACTTTTACCAGCACCAACCAAGTGGAAGATATTACCTTTAGTTTGAGTACTGGATGCAATCTCTATTCTGAAACTTTTAAAGATCTTGCATTTTCCATTCTTGAATCAGAGATCATAGCCTTTGTCCACCAACTCTCCAACACTGAGAAGATTGTGCTTCAATCCTTCAACATACAGTACATTACCTGTTTTGTTCCTTCCATCAAAAGAGATAGTTCCTCTTCCTTTGATTCTACCAGTAGAATTATCACCAAAATTTACCACTCCTCCTTCATACTTTTCCAAATCTATGAACTTGTTTTTGTCACCAGTCATATGGTGAGAGTAACCACTGTCAATGACCCAATCATCCTTTTCTTCAACTTGGGCAGCCAGAGCTCTTTCTAAAACTTTATGATTGATAGATTCAGAGGACATTGGTTCTTCTTCTTTGATGGCAATAAACACCCAATCACTTTCAGATTTGTTTCCTGTCTCTAATTCATCATCTGTTACTCCTTCATTATCATCTTCTTCATGAACATAGTAACAATTATTTTGGAACCATGATTTGATAGAATTTGGCCTTGAAAATCTTTCCAGACATCTTGAGGCAAAATGACCAATCTTATTGTAGTTAAAACAATTAAAAGGCAATTTCCCTTCATACTTACCAGATCCTCTTGGCAGTCTTTTTGCAATAAGAGCTTCAAGGTGAGCAGTTTCAACTTCTTCTTCTTCCAGGTCTTTTCTTTCTTTTTCATACCATGAAAGTTTCCTTGAAGAGTTCTCTCTCAGATCAAACCTTTGTTTACCTTTTACAAAGGCACTAGCTTTGAATGCTGACTCAGTCTTTGGGGGGGGATCCCCAAACTCGGTCATTTCAAATGCAACTAGTTTACCAACCAATTGATCTCTTGTGATAGTTGTATGGGCTCTGAATTCTTCAATGGCAACAACTTTGATTTTATAAGAAGCAGGAAGGGATCTGAGAACTTTGCCAGCAATCTCATCTTCATCCAAGACTCCACTAGCACATCTAATGCCACAGACAATCTCATTTACTCTTGGCATAAAAGTAGTGATATTTATATCATCTCTCATCTTTAGATTTTCAAATTTCCCTTTCAGACTCTGTAACCTTGCACATTTAACATACCTATCTCCTTCATGTAGAAGTTCCATTTTTTGCCAAATCTCAAAAGTAGTTGGTAGGTCAACAACATTTGAAAGCTCTGAATCAGATAATGCACTTAGAAGAGCTTCTATAGTCTGCAGATTGTTTTCAGTATCTGTGATTTCATTTTGGGTTTTCAGGCCACCCTGTGGAGGAGTATACTTTGTTGAAGCCATGTTCCAGTACTGCATTCCCATACATTGCAAGTGACATTTCATGCGACTCTTCCAGAGATTGAAATTGGTTCCATCAAACTTTAGACTATCCTTCTTGTAGGATGACATCCTAGATCTCCTCAAGTAGTTAAGCTTGTTTTAGAGGAACTTAGCTCTGATACCAATTGTTAGATTTAGGGTAGACAACTGAGAGGGGGGGTGAATCAATTGTACAAAACTTTCTTCCAATTAAACACTTAACTCCACTTTGCAATTTAGCAGTATAATGATAAATTAATCATGGAAACATAATGCAATAAATCAAGAGCAGAAACACATTAACACACAGGACACCAAGATTTTGATGTGGAAAGACCGGTTAAGGGAAAAACCATAGGGTGATTAACCTAAGATTGTATTCTCTATTAGAAGAATAGAAAGAATAAAATGGCACATGCCAATTAGGGCTCACTTCCTAAGCACACTGCTCACAAGAGGCTCACTGCCTACAAGAGACACACTGACTATAAAATAGTAAGTATCACATACATGAACTAGAGAATAGCATCTTCACCATGCTTGAATCAGTTCCATTTAAGCCCAAAACTTATGCTCTGCCTTTCGCTCTCCTCCTCACTACAACACACTCATCTCCATAAGACACACCTTGAAATGACTTTACAATTCCTTATTTATACAAGACATCGACTTAGGAATAATCATCTAAGTCAGAAAACATCTACAAGTACATCCGTAGGATGTATAACTTATTTGGTCAGCCAGTCTCAGGAAGAACACCTTCATCCAGAAGAAATTCATCAAATACGAGCTTAAACTCCCATGCGGACCACCAAAATGAACTGGAGACGATCCAAAGACCTCCACAAGCTTGCCTGAATCACCATGAACTTCCACACTTCATCTGCTTACTAAAATCCTTCTCTCCTTCATCCAGAACCTCAAGAACACAGTCTATCATCACTGTCACAAATGAATAGATGCTTGCGGACCTTCAAACCACGAACCAATTGAGTTGACACTTCACAAAGACTTCCTCAACACTACCTCAAATCTACAGAACAGGATAATGCATTTCTGGATCTCACCGGACTTGTCTATATCACTCTGTCACCTCTGAACACCTACCAGAACTGGTTTTACTTGAGCACCCACAACTTCTTTAGATCTTCATGCAGACCTTTGAAATCTCTACTGGATCACCTTAAGACACATATCTACAAACCCCTTAAACCACGTCCTCTAATCCTCATCTTAACTTAGACTTTTATCTTACTGTCTTCATTGTTCTTCATTGTTCTTGATATGACCAATTTTCTCAATATCCTCAGCAAACAGTTCATCCAATCCTTATCATTAATGCAACAGGAGTATGTTGACATCAATGACAACACCGGTTAGGTCCATACTTGCAACACATCTCATTTTTTATCATACCAAAACTTTGTCAAAATTGTTTGAGCACTTGTGTTCATTCATCAATCTGAAGATTAAATCCCTTGGATGTTAAAATTAGAGGACGAAACCCCTTTGGTTGCTTCAGAGAAATATCACATAGGGGTTGTAATTTGCACTTCAAAGATTTTTTAGATTCCAACATAGTTTTTAGTAGTTTGTTTGTAGGATTTGTGAAGGAAGGAGCTCCAACATACATAGTTTTATTTATAGATATGAATATCATTATATTTTTGATATTTTTGATAGCATATATTTGTACATTATTAATATAAATCATCTAGTGTTTTGGTGAATTTTATTTTATGTATGCAAACATTGAGTGCTTCTATGACATAGTTTATAGATATGAACATAATTGTATTTCAGTTACTTTTTATTTATGATAGCATATTTTCTGAATTATCAATATAAACCAACTCTAGTGTTTTGGTGAATTTTATTTTATGTATGTAAACATTGAGTTCTTCTATGACATAGTTTATTGTAAAAATAACATTTTATGTTATAATCTTTAACATGAAAATTGGATGGAGGTTATTTTAGTGAATTTCATGTTATATTTTTTGTGTATACATTAGATCTAATACTATTTACAAAAATATGTGATTGCGTTATTACATGGGGTGGCATTGTCTTTGCCAAAAAATGACCCAAAAATTTCTATGCACCTAAAACAACAATTTGATTAGGAGTTTCCTTTTATAAATTTCTTTAGATGTCTACCAAATCTTCAGAATTGGACTTGGAAACACAAATCTCCTAATGGGGATCTTGCAAAAATAAGAGTTAGAGGGGGAGTCTACATCAATCAACCGCTTGTGTGTATTGAAACATGGATCCACATGGTACATGTAATGTAAAAAAAAAACTAAAATAATGAACTATGAACTAAAATTATGTTTGAATCACTCCATATCCATTAAACCTTCATGTTTAAACTCTAGGGTTCATGAGAACACTATAAGGCAAGTGGGGGTGGGAGAAATGTTTTGGGAACTGTTAGCCTATTTTTTCCCAGGCCAAAATAGCCTAAGAGCCCCTTAAACCCTGCCTTTCTTCCATCAAAAATATCTGATCTGAGAAAGCCTTAAATGGAAGAAAGGTCCCCTTTCAAAAAACCCAAAATTTCCTAAGTCTTTTTCCTTAGTTGAAAAAATTTGAGTTTGGAGAAACTTTAATTTGCTGATCGGTGAAATTGTCGACTAAAGGAACCAAAGCAGGAAGGTTTTCTCTAAGGGAAAGAAAGGAAGCAAAGTTAGAATTTGTCAGCAAATTGTTTGGTTCGTGAACCTGATGGTTCACTAATCGATGTGTTCACTGATGGAAGAGATAATTGATGAAGAAGGAAGTTTCCAGGAAAAGGCAAGGAAAAAAGTGGCGAGGGTTGTCTTTATCGACAAAATTTAAGTTTGGCAAACCCAAAGTTCATCAATCAACAAGTTTGCCTATTGGCAAAATCACTGACTAAGAAAGGAAGAAGGTGAGGGATAAAGGAAGCCAAAAGAAGGGACAAGTTATTGTGAAAGGAAGAGTTGGTTAACCAAATGGTTCATCGATTGGCAAAGGAAAAGACAAACACAAGTAAAGTTTGCGAAGAGGAGACTTCGCTGACCAAAGAGGAAAGGAGAACACATGGGCAAGGGTGGTTTACCAAAGGATAAATTTATTGACAGAGATTGAGGGTGACCCACCAATAAGCAAATGGAATAAAGAAAAGTTGCCAGTAAAGAAGAAAAGCAAAGAAAAGTTCAGAAGAATTTGGTGGATCAGCGAGTTCACAAAATTGCAAACTCGTTTATCAGTTTGTGATTTCTCAAATTTGCCAATAGGGTGATTTTCTGACAAGGAAACTAAAAGACAAAAGAGATGAGTTCGCTAATGGTGAAATTTGGCAAATAAAAGGGAAGTACAAAGGGGTGCCAATGCAGGAAGTGAAAATCAAAATATTAAAAGGTGCCAAAGTAAATTAAGAGTCAACACTTTTAAAGTGTTGTAAAATATTTTAAAAGACAAGTAGCTGGAACATTGCAAGACTTCAATACACAAGTACCTAAAATGAATGAATCAGATGAAGTACCCCTACAACCCAAGCTTCTACAGGTCCATTCAAGGACAAAATCAACACATAGGTCATGGGAAGTTCTTCTGTAGGTTTTGCAGACTTATCAGGGCATAATCAACACTCAAAATCTAAAGGTTCTAATAGGGCCTATGAGCCAAATTTAATGTAGCATTGGCAAAACATGTTGACATAGTTTCAATGCCCAAGTCTGCATAATGATTGTAAAATCTATATAAGCATGTAATGATGCATTTTTTGGGGGTTGGTCCTATTGCAAGTATGTGCCTAATCAGTGTTGTCATTGATGTCAACATATCTTGGTTGTCATTTGTGTCAACTGTGTTCTATTCTTTTACTTGTTTAGAAGCCTTGTGTTATTGAGAAAATTAGCCTCTCTGGAAGAATCAAGTGAGTTACAATGAAGTGCAGTGTAGACAGTGAGTTGTATGCTAAAGAATAGTCCAATAGATTACTCTGCATTTCCTTCTTCTTATGGATCTGGGTCAGTGGATTGGAAGTTGTTCAAAGGGATGTCTAAAGATGCTAAATCCTGAGTTTGAGCCTCCAGTGTGAAGTTGTGAAAAAGTTGCATTCACCAGAATAAACCCTGCTCATTCTAATTATTCTCTAGTGACAAGGAGAAAGTATTATGCTCTGCATTCCTCCACAATAAAGTATTTTTCTCTATGATTTTAGAGGGAAGTATGGGATGATAATAAGCGCCTACAATTGCAGTGGTTCATGTTTTGGTGGTCTGCAAGCTATATTTCTTTTATGATAGTTGAAGACAGTGAAGTTCATGTGTTCTAGTGAGAAGATCCCTATGGATAAAGTGGTTAAGGTTCATGTGGTTGCTCCTGATGATTATAATGTGCTTGTGGATGTCTCTTAATCATGTTCCTATCTTGATATTGGTTTGCGTTAAGGATTTGAGATCGTGTTCAAAGATTGTTCCCAGATAGTGTAACGTGTAACCAGTTTTGGTCGACCTGGTTAATCCCAGTGATTGCAGAGATCTCTAGAAGATTGTGGAAGTGTGTTGTGGCATGGAAGATTGTGTTTGAGTCCTAGCTAAGGCATGGTGTGATCCACATTTCATTTCCTTTGCATAATGTTGTAATAGATTAGGATCTATTTTGTAAATGTTTGTAATGCCAACCTTGGAGATTGTTCCAATGGTTGATGATTGTGATGCCGACCTTGATGATCATTCCAAGGTTGATGAAATGTATAAATACTTGTAGTTGAGTCATAGAAAATGTGTCCTTGAGAAAAAATGGAAAGATAATAAGAAAGGTCCAAAAAACAGAGAAGAGAAGAGGCAAAGCTGAGAAAAGGCAGAGCTGAGAAGAGGCAGAGCTGAGAAGAGGTAGACTAGAGTAGAAGCAGAGTGGAGCAGAGGAATTATTGTACTTCAATCATAGAGATAAAAGGATGTTGATTGTGGTAGTGAGTCTAGCAGTGAGCCACCAGTAGGGTTTAACAACCCTCATTGTCATCTTGCTAGGTTTAGGGTTGAGGCAGTGAGCCTGCTAGACCTAGTTGTTCTTCATGGCAGTAAGCCAGTATGTTTAGGCCCATGGAGTGACCAAGCCTGAACATCATTATTTCAAGATTGCAATATATATTGAGAGCTAATCCTCTCTGTGGTTTTTCCCCACCTTGGGGTTTTCCACATAAAATTTGGTGTCTCTTGTGTTTGATGTTGTATTTGTGGTTAAGTTTCTAACTTCATGCATTTATTGTTAAATCATAATAATTATGGATAAGTGATTGATGTTTAATTGCAGAAGTGTTTAAGCTTTTGTGACAACTGATTCACCCCCCTCTCAGTTGTTTGGGGAATATCAACAATTGGTATCAGAGCCTAGTTCCTTAGAAGAAAGTTTAACAGCTTGAGGAAGATCCAAAATTTCTTACAAGAAGGAAGCACCACATTTTGATGGAACAAATTATGCTCTCTAGAAGGTGTGGATGAAAATCCATCTTCTTTGTCTTGGCTACAAAGTATGGAGATATGTAGAAACATAATACACCGTGCCTCCAAATGGTTTGACTAATGAAGATGAATTCAAAGATTATGAGAATGATGTTAAGGAAAAAGTTGCTCTGCTAAGCTCATTAACCAAATTAATACTGATGAAAGTTGTGGATCTTGAAACTGCAAATGAAGTATGGGAAAAGTTGAAAAATCTATATGAAGGAGATGATTCCATGAAGGAAGCTAAGCTACAAAGTCCAAAAGTGAAATATGAAAGTTTGAAAATGAATGAAGATGAAAACGTATTAGCCTTTATGCAAAGGGTTGATGAACTTGTCACAGGGATAAAAGCCATGGGGGAAACTCTCGACAATAAGGAAATTGTAATGAAAATTCTTAGATCTTTGCCCAAGTCCTACTATCACAAGGTGGTTGTAATTGAAGAATTTGTGCAAGTAAAAGAAGTTGATATGGATCAGCTACTTGGTAAGCTTACTGCCTTTGAAATGAGAGAGTTTAGTGATGCTCTGCCAAAAGTTGAGATGGCCTTCAAAGACACTACTCCTGGAAGAACCTCCAGATTAGAAAAGTACAAGATATAATCTGATGATGAGTTTGATGAAATTGAAGCCAACTTTGTGGACAAACTGCAAAGAGGATCCAGTAAGTATAAAGGCAAATTACCTTTCAAATGTTTTTCTTGTGGTAAAGTAGGTCATTTTGCCTCTAGATGTCCTAAAAGAATTGAAAGGAATAGAAAAAGGTATGAGAATAGGCCTAGGACCCAAAAGAAGTGTTATTATGTTGAAGATTTTGATAATGATGGAGTATCAGATAATGGTGAACCAGATAATGCTAGTACTTCTGGAAATGAATGCTTGTTTATTGCTATTAAGGAAGATCACGTGTCTACTAATTTTACTAGTTGTGTGAAAGAAGAAAAACCAGTGGAAATTGCTTTGGTTGCTCAGGTCATTAATGACAAAGATGAATGGGTTATTGATAGTGGCTGCTCTCACCACATGACTAGTGACAAAAGTAAGTTTGTGAGTTTGGAAACATATGATGGTGGACTAGTTAGGTTTGGAGATGATACAACTGGTAAGATTTGTGGAAAAGGATCTATCTCTTTTGATGGCAAGCATAATACTGAAGATGTCTTGTATGTGAAAGGATTAAAGCACAATCTCTTGAGTGTGGGTCATATGTGTGACAAGGGCTATGATTTAAGCTTCAAGGACAATGGATGCAAGATCAGGGAAATCTCCAGAATAGTCATTGCAACTAGTAAGAAGACCAAAGGTAACATCTATCACTTGAAAGGAACTAATAACTATTTCTTGTTGGCTCAGACTGATGAGAGTTGGTTATGGAATAGAAGGTTGTGTCACATAAATTTTGATAACATTATGAAGCTAAGTACTACATAGGATGTTAGAGATCTACCTAAACTTGTGAAGCCTACTAATCCTATTTGCAAGGAGTGTCAATTTGGGAAACAAACAAGAACAAGTTTCAAAAGTAAGCACCAATCAGTTGGAGGACTACTTAAGCTAGTGCATACAGATTTGTGTGGAACTACCAAAGTAAGAAGTTTGCAAGGAGACAGGTATTTCATGTTGCTTATTGATGATTATTTTAGAATGACTTGGGTCACCTTTTTGAAAGAAAAAGCTGAAGCTCTTGATAAGTTCAAGACACTTAAGACAATGATTGAAAATGAGATGGATTTAAAAATCAAATGCCTAAGGTTAGATAGAGGAGGAGAGTTCACATCAAATGAATTCAATTTCTTTTGTGAAGAATATGGAATAAAGAGACAACTATCTGTACCTAGAACTCCACAAGAAAATGGAGCTGTTGAAAGGAAAAATAGAACTGTTCAAGAAGCTGGTAGAACCATGATGAAAGAAGTTGATCTTTCAGAAGCATATTGGAGAGAGGCAATTCACACCACTATATATATTAGAAACAAAGTCCAAGTAAAAGGTAACAATTCTAAGGCTCCCTTTGAATTGTGGTATGGTAAAGTCCCTACTGTGAAATATTTCAAAGTTTTTGGTAGAAAATGTTATATCAAAAGAGAAGAAGATTTACGCAAGTTTGATGCTAGATGTGATGAAAGAATCTTGGTTACTCCACTAAGAGAAAGGCCTACCGGTGCCATAATAAGAGGTTGAATAAGATTATTGAAAGTGTAAATGTTAAAGTTGATGAATGTAAGGAAAGGTCTTCAGAATTAGGTGGATATGAATAAGATGAACCAGATGTTTCAGAAGTGGTGCAACATGAAGGGAGCTTAGATGAAGAAGAACAAGCTCTAATAAGTGCTACTAAAACTCCAAGGTATGTAAGACTCAATCATTATGAAGATCAAATCATATGAGATAAGAGCAAATAGATCCTAACCAGAAGAAAAGCTATAGAGGAACAAGTAAATTTCTATCTAATTTCTAAGATTGAACCTAAAACTATGGATGAGGCTTGCAAAGATGAGAATTGGGCAAAGGCTATGGAAGAGGAATTGATGTAGATAGAGAAGAATTAGACTTGGGATCTTGTTCCCAGATTAGTAGATGAGAATGTTATTGGCACTAAGTGGGTTTTTAGAAACAAAATGAATGAGAATGGTAAAGTGGTAAGAAACAAAGCAAGGTTGGTATGTAAAGGATACACTCAAGTTGAAGGAATAGATTTTGAGAAAACTTTTGCTCCAGTGGTAAGGATTGAAGAAATGAGTATATTTTTGGCCTTTGTAGCCTACAATGATTTCAAAGTTTATCAAATGGATGTGAAGTCATCCTTCTCAAATGGAGAATTAGAAGAAGAAGTCTATATTGAACAACTGGAAGGGTTTCAGTCATCAGATCAGGGTGACATGGTATGCAAATTGAAGAAAACCTTGTATGGATTAAAACAAGCCCCCAAGGCATGCTATGCACAGTTGGACAAGTATCTGATCCAGATAGGGATCAGTAAAGGTACTACAGATAGCAATCTCTACTTCAAAATCAATGATGAACAAATCCTAATTGTTGCAGTCTTTGTTGATGATATTATTTTTGGAGGAAATGAAGGTATGTGCTTAGTTTTTGCTGGATAAATGCAAAGTGAATTTGAAATGTCCATGTTTGGGGAGATGAATTCTTTTTAGGTCTGTAAATAAGTCAATCAAATAAAGGTATCTTCATTTCTCAGTCTAAGTATGTGAAAGAGTTGTTAAAGAAATTTGGGATGGAAGACTCTAAACTAGTTTGCACACCTATGATAACTAGTTGTAAGTTAAGAAAAGATGATAACTCACCCATGGTGGACTAGAAAAAGTATATATCTATGATTGGAGGATTAATTTATCTAACTCAAACCAGACTTGACATAATTCATGTAGTGTGTCTTGTGGCAAGATTTCAAGTAGAACCCAAGGAATCACATGTGATCGAAGTCAAGAGAATTCTGAGGTATTTGAAAGGTACAATGGATTATGGTTTATGATACCCTAAGGATAGTGACTTTACTCTTAGTGCATATACTGATGCAGATTGGGGTAGAGATGTGGATGATAGAAAAAGTACAAGTGGAGGTGCATTTTTCTTGGGAAAAAGGTTGGTATCGTGGTTGAGCAAGAAATAGGATTCAATATCCCTATCTACTGTAGAAGCAGAATACATTGCAACAGCATGTAGTTGCACTCAAGTGTTATGGATGAAACAGACTTTGAAGGACATCAGAGTTGTGTATGAGGATCCAATCACAATCTTTGTGACAACAAAAGTGCCATAAACATATCAAAGAATCAGTAATGCATTCAAGTACAAAGTACATATCCATTAGGTATCATTTTCTAAGAGAAAAGGTGATAGAGAATGAAGTCTATTAGGAATTAAGGTGTCTCAACCTTGTAAATTCCTTACATTATTAATCTTTGTATTTATTATTTAATTTCCTATGTTATAAATATTTGTAAATTCCAATTGTCATATTGTGGGATGTTGTAAGAGAATATGCTATTTATAGCCTATGTATGATAGATTCTCTTATAGTTGTAAGTTGTAACTGCTATGACAGATTCTATGATGGTCGTAAGTGTCATAAGAGCATCTATCATAGCCCATTTTGGAAATAGGTGACCCCTTTGGGATGGGAGCTATGGACAAGTGTCAGGCACATTCTACAATGTTGACCAAGTGTCTTTAGGTGTGGGTTTTGGGCCATGAGGCCAAGTTGGATGCCCATTCCAAGAAAGAACCAATATTGCCTTGTATTTTCTATATAAACAGGTGCTTGGAGAGGGAGTTGTATCACAGGTTCTATAGGTATGCCAGTTTGACTCCAAACATGAGTGTTGAAGACCATTGAAGCTTGCATTGCAAATGTATTATAAACATATTTCAGATTTGTTAATACATTGTGCAGGTTTCTGAGTGTGGGGTTTTTCACCCAATAAGGGTTTTCCCCACCGTAAATCTTTGTCTCTCTTCTTCTATCTACTTTCTGGTTCTTGTGTTTTGCTACAATATCTCATGTTAATGGTTTAACATTTCTATAATAGTTAGGATAAAATTGAATTTGCATAGTCCTCTCCTCATTAAATTAGTGTAAGAAGTGATTTCTGCACACCTAGCTTCCTTTCAGTTGGTATCAGAGCTTGATCACCTTTGGTACTAGTTGTTGGGTAGGGGTTTTTTGAGCTGATCTTAGGTTGAGTGGGAGTCTGTGTAGAGTATTTTGTATCTTATTGCAGCAAGGAGATGGCAGGTACATCTGGAAGATTTGAAGTGTAGAAATTCAATGGCACTAATTTTGAGCTGTGGAAGCTCAAGATGGAAGACATGCTTGTAGACCAAGACCTTTGGGAAAGTATTAATGGAACTAAACCAACTGCAATGTCACAAGATGAGTGGGATCTCAAGGATCGGAAGGCTAAGGGTCTCATAAGAATTAGTCTTGCTAATTTTGTTCTATTAAATGTCCATGAGGGGACTACTGTAAAACTACTTTGGAAGAAGTTGAGGGATGTGTATCAAGCCAAATCCCTAGTTAATAAACTTTTCCTGAGAAAGAAGTTGTATTCTCTTCGAATGGAGGATGGAGGATCTGTTGCTAAACATATGAATACCTTTAACATGCTGGTTGTACAATTGACATCTATTGGTGTGAAGATGGAGGAGGATCGGTGTATGACCCTACTTTGTTCTCTACCGGACTCATGGGATCATCTTGTCATGGCTATTGGAAGCACCCCATCCACATTCAAAATGGAAGAAGTGGTTTCTTCGCTATTGTCTGAAGATATGTGGAGAAAGTCTTCTAAGGCAGCTAAAGAGGCCACTGTATTTTGTAGAAGACCCAAGGAGAAAGGGAAGAAGAAGGACAAGAAAGCTGAGAAGGGTAGATCCAATTCCTGTGGGAGATCCAAATCTCCTGGAAAGTCCAAGGCTCTTTGTTGGAACTGTGGCAAAACCAAGCATTTCCAAAAGGAATGCAAAGAGGAGAAGAAGAAGAAGAAGAAAGCTCCTGATTTAGATTCTGACAAGCCACAAGATGATGGTGATGCATTCATCGCAGCCCTGGCAACCCATGCATCTGACGATGTGTGGCTAATCGACTCTGGTGCATCATTCCACATGACCTCGCATCGAGACTGGTTCACTAAGTATGAGGAGTTTGATGGTGGAAAGGTGTATCTGGGTGACAAATCTCATTTGAATATTATTGGTCGTGTAAGAGTCTCTATCAAATTCCCTGATGGTTGAGTGAAGGGGATCTTTGGGGTTATGCACATCCCAGGCTTAGCATGGAACCTACTTTTTTTAAGTAGTTTGAATGATGTAGGTGTGTAGGTTGTCTTTTCGAAAGAAGGATGCAAGATGACTAGAGGAGCTATGGTGCTTGCTAAGGGTACTAGGAGAGGTACTCTATTTCAGCTGGAGGCATACATTTCACAATGCAATAGTTCTTTTGACTCAAGGAAGAGGGCATCAGTCATATCATCCCCACCATTTGAATGAGCAGTGAAGAAATCTGTTGTTTCTAGTCTTGATGGTTGTAATCATGCATTGGAAGTTAAACTTCCTACTGAAAAGACAATGTTATGGCAAAAGAGATTTGGCCACATTAGTGAGAAGGGTTTGCATACCCTGAAAAATAAGAACCTCGTTGAGGGGTTAGATGATTGTAATCTTGAGTTCAACTTTTGCAAACATTGCATTTATGGAAAACAAAACCATGTTCAGTTTTACTCAAGTTCTCATAAGCCTTATGGTGTATTGGACCTTATTCATTCTGATGTGTTTGGTCCTACTAATGTTCCTTCATTATCAAAGTCTGTATGCTTTATATCTTTTATAGATGATTACAGTAGAAGGACATGAATTTATTTTCTCAGAAGTAAATCTGAAGTCTATAGCAAGTTTAAGGAGTTTATGGCCTTTGCTGAAAATCAGACTGGTAAAAAGATTAAATGTTTGAGAACTAACAATGGTGGTGAGTTATGTTCTACAGAATTCAATAAATATTGCAAGGAACTTGTGATTGAAATACATAAGACAACTCCATACACCCCGCAACAAAATGGAGTTGCAGAGAGGATGAATAGGACATTGATGGAGAAGGCTAGGAGTATGCTTAGTGGAGTTGGCCCAGAACAAACATTTTGGGCTAAAGTTGTTGCCACTATCTACTATCTGGTAAACAAATCTCCTACATTAGCTCTTGTTGGTAAGACACCCATGGAGGTATGGTCTGTTAGAAATCCTTCAATAAGGCATCTTCATGTTTTTGGTTGTGAGGCATATGCACATGTGCCTAGGGAGAAGCGGTCAAAGTTGGAGAACAAGGTTGTTAAGTGTATCTTCATTGGCTATGGTGTTGATGTGAAAGAATACAAGCTTTGGGACCCTGTGGCTAAAAAAGTGTTGTATAGCAAAAGTGTCATCTTTAGAGATTTTACACCCTCTTCCACTATTTTATAGCCAGAAGAAAAAGTAAAGAAAGAGGATGTTGTTTAGTTTCCTGCTACCCCTGAGAAGACTGAATAGAAAGATAATGTTGGACTTGATGAGAAGAGCTCTGGAAGCTCTGAAACCTCAGCTGAAGAAGTTGAACCTCCACCTCAGCAATTGAGGAGCTCTACACGGATAAGAAAGCAACCTAAAAGGTTTGGTTTTACATTGCTTGATTCTAGTTATGATTATGCTTTAATCACTAATAGTGATGAACCTAGAACTGTGTCAGAGGCTTTGGATATGAAAGATGTAGGTTCCTAGAAGGAGGCCATGGAGGAAGAAATGGCTTCTTTGGAAAATAATCAAACTTGGGACTTGGTGCCTTTGCCTCCTGGATGGAAACCCGTTGGATGCAAATGGGTGTCAAGAAGAAAATTGGTGCAAATGGAAATGTTGAGAAGTATAAGGCCAGATTGGTTGCAAAGGGGTATTCACAAGTGGAAGGTATAGATTATGGTGAAATCTTCTCTCATTGCAAAGCTAACATCCATTCGTTTCCTATTGTCTCTTGCAGCAACTTATGACTTGGAGGTAGAACAGATGGATGTGAAGACAGCTTTCCTTCATAGTGATTTGGAGGAAGAAATCTACATGTCACAGCTAGAGCATTACATGGTGAAAGGTAAATAAAATTTGGTTTGCAAACTTAAGAAGTCTTTGTATGGTTTGAAGCAATCCCCTAGGAGATGGTACTTGAAGTTTGATGCATTTGTGCTATCAATTAGATTTGTGAGATCAAAATCGGATCACTATGTGTACTTTAAGTTTGATGGTGATCATATTCTCATTGTTGCACTGTATGTTGATGATATGTTTCTCATTAGGAAGGGTAAGAATATGATTTATGATTTCAAATCTCAGTTATTAGCACAGTTTGAAATGAAAGGTTTAGGGGCTACCAGGTACATTCTAAGAATGGAAATTAGAAGAGATAGAGCTAACACAAAACTTTGGTTAAGCCAGAGTAAGTATGTGAAGACCGTGTTGGATAGGTTCAACATGGTAGATTGTAGACCATTGTGTGTTCTGTTTCTTTGGGGACAAAGTTATCTGTTAAGGATTGTCCAAAATCTCCTAGTGAGGTGGAGGACATGAGCAGAGTACCTTATGCTAGTGTTGTTGGCAGTTTGATGTATGCTATGGTATGCACAAGACCAGAGATTGCCCAAGCAGTGGGAGTTCTTAGTCGATTTATGGCTAATCCTAGACGAGTTCATTGGGATGTAGTTAAGTGAGTGTTTAGATATTTGAGGGGTACTTCCAAGTATTCCATTTGCTATAATGGTAATGTTATAGGACCTCTGCATTCCATTGACATTCATGGATTTGTGGATTCAAATTAGGCAGGTGACATTGACAGCAGGAGATCCACCGGTGCTTATGTGTTTACACTATTTGGTGGTGCTATTAGTTGGATGAATAGGCGACAACTTGTTGTTTCTTTGTCCACAACAAAAGCTAAGTATATGGAAGCAACTCATGCTTGTTAGGAATCCATTTGGCTTAAGAGATTGTGTTTAGATATTGGTGTTGATGCAGGACAAATAAAAATTAGTTATAACAGTTAGAGTGTGATTTGCCTTGCAAAGAATCCAACTTTCCATGCTTGAACCAAGCACATTGATGTTTAGTTTCACTTTGTGTGGGACATGGTTGAGGATGGAAAGGTAAATTTGGAGAAGGTAGATACTTTTAAGAATGTTGCTAATGCATTGACGAAGCCAGTGAACATAGAGAAGTTTAGATGGTGTTCAGAGTCTATGGGCCTCTCGACCTATAGCAGTTAAACCCTGTTATTCTATTGGCTCTTACAAGGTGTTCAAAAAGTGGGAGAATGTTGGGAATTAAGGTGTCTCAACCTTATAAATTCCTTACATTATTAATGTTTGTATTTATTATTTAATTTCTTATGTTGTAAATATTTGTAAATTCCAATTGTCATATTGTGGGATGTGGCACGGTGATGTGTCAATCCTACATGGATTATGACAACTTGTAATTTTGTCCTCACATGAGGAGATAGGTGTCCCACTTTGTGGTAGGAGCATTTTTCCATGTGTCGGCATCTTCCATGTGTAAGGGAATGTTTGACCAAAACGGTTATGACAGATTCCTATGATGAATCTATGACATTTAAGAGTAAAAAATAGAAGGTTGTAAGACAGGTGAGGACATGTGTCATGAAGCATCTTTGAAAAAGGCATATTTGGGCACCCTAAGGTGGACTATGACATGTTGTAAAAGAATATGTTATTTATAGCCTGTGTATGATAGATTCTCTTATAGTTGTAAGTTGTAACCGCTATGACAGATTCTATGACGGTTATAAGTGTCGTAAGAGCATCTGTCATAGCCCATTTTGGAAATAGGTAACCCCTTTGGAATGGGAGCTATGGACAAATGTCAGGCACATTTTACAATATTGACCAAGTGTCCTTAGTCATGGGTTTTGGGCCATGAGGCCAAGTTGGATGCCCATTCCAAGAAAGGTCCAATATTGCCTTGTATTTTCTATATAAATAGGTGCTTGGAGAGGGAGTTGTATCACAAGTTCTACAGGTACTGTTATGCTACCAGTTTGACTCCAAACACAAGTGTCAAAGACCATTGAAGCTTGCATTGCAAGTGTATTGTAAACATATTTCAGATTTGTTAATACATTGTGCAAGTTTCTGAGTGTGGGGTTTTTCACCCAATAAGGGTTTTCTCCACCGTAAATCTTTGTCTCTCTTCTTCTGTCTACTTTTTGGTTCTTGTGTTTTGCTACAATATCTCATGTTAATGGTTTAACATTAAATTGAAATAGTTAGGATAAAATTGAATTTGCATAACCCTCTCCTCATTAGATTAGTATAGGAAACAATTTTTGCACACCTAGCTTCCTTTCAAAGTCAAGTTGGAGTATGTTTCCACAAAAGATCAGATTGCAGACATCTTCACCAAGCCTCTACCTAAGAATACTTTTGAGTATCTCAGAGAAAAGTTAGGGGTTATCACCCCTTCTGCTCTAAACTAAGATGCGTAATAGTGCATTAGTTCAGTGGTGCCTCCTCAGATCCAGATTGATGCCTTTTAGGGCTACTTCGTAGGGGGAGTAGTCAGAGAGTTCAGAAGAAAGACTGAATCAGAACAAAAAAGTGCGAGTATGTGCCCTTTTCCATTGATATCAAAGGGGGAGAGAAGTCATGTGAAAAACTTAGATAGATAAAGAGTGTAGATGTGTAAAGAGAAAGGGGGAGAATCTTGTAGAAAGAAAGAGTATAGGTGTGTAAAGAGAAAGGGGGAGAATATTTTCTTGATGGTTGTTATAGTTTTTCACATCATATGTTGTCATCAATGACAAAGGGGGAGATTGTTGCAAGTATGTGCCTAATCGGTGTTGTCATTGATGTCAACATATCTTGGTTGTCATTGGTGTTAATTGTGTTCTATTCTATTACTTGTTCAGAAGCCTTGTATTGTAACGCCCCGCCATGAATACCTCAGAGAACATCACATTTATGCTATATGCAACAGGAATTTTTTTTTTTTAAATACAAGAAAGAAATAACAAAGTAATATTAACACATCATTTAAACTAATGACTTGTCCTCTAAGATATCATGGTTGCATTACTTGACAAAACAATTAACATAATCTAACACATATCATGAATTAACATCAGTAACTCATTGTAAACCTAATGCACTAAATCAATAAACATTTACATCTACATAACATCATATAAGTATTCATTAAGATCTAGTACATAGTTACAATTTCTCCCGACATATGGATACAACATTACATCATTACATTATCACCTTCTGAATACATATGAATACATACATAATGAATCATCTGATACACAGGCCAGTACATGAGCATAATAACTATCACCATAAATAGGTAAACGATCTAAATCTGTTATAGGAGTTACAACCTTCTTGCACACAAACAAAGGCAAGGAGAGACCAATGGATAAAAGCTCTTCCACCCAACCATGTGGAACCCTGAGGTCCACCCCCCGAGCTAGGAGAAAACATAAGGTCCCAAAACATCATACAGTTAGGTAGACAATTGCCTAACAGGAACAAAGACTGAACAAGACTCCATACAACACATGACAACACCACAAGCAACTCAAAATCACTTCCAGAGGCAACACATGACGAATGGGGAGAGTACAACTAGGGAATGCTAGGCTGCAGTAGGAAGAGTGTCATCGCATGGTCCTGACATGGGTTATCATGACATCCTCTCACTAAGCGCCGGCCCCATTGGGTGACACATGCGGAATCAACCTTCCTTTCATGAGGATAAGGAAGTTGATCTTGCCAACCAGGCCTTCTCTACCCATCCTTAGTCTAAACGAGCACTACAAGCATGGGAGAGGAAATCCAATTATCTTGTTAATGTGTAATTTACCCTTTTCCCCCCTGTTAATTTTTAGGTTTTCACTTAATTAACAACTTTCAATGGGTTATCCTGATAGCCACTTTGGGTGCCGGCCCCACATTGAAAGCCACTCCCCTACCTGCATCTAGAAACCCTAACCATCAAGCAAGACAATCACTATCATACTGATAAGTATATATAAACAATGCAAGGCATTTACCTTCTTGCATACAAAACATAATCACAATGACCAACCTGTACATCATTGTCCCAAATCTTTCAATTAACCAATCGCAACAACACATATCCAGAGCAAGGTATGGGTCATCTTGCTCACAAATCTCCACCATGAACAAAATAGTTTCTCATTACGATTTCCAAGGTCTCCCCATTATAATACTACACACAATCTTGATATCAACACATACGTGAAGGAGATTTAAACCCATCATAATATATTCACAACACAGTATGTACAACATCTCACATTATTGTTTACCAAGACCCACATACGTAGACAAGAGAAATCATGTTCTTACAACATCTTCATCTCAAGAGAACTATTAACAGAATACATACAACCAAATCATATTACCTTATGCCTCTGGAACCTAAACTTGAGAATTTACACATAGACCAACTCACATGAAAATTTTGCTTGCAATAAGCAATTTCAACTAATCAACTCATTGACAACATAAATTCTTCTTACTAGAGCGATTCTATTTAATCAAATTAGCAACTGGATTCAAGTTATAACTCCACCAAGAATTTCATAAAACCTAGGTCTAGTTTAATTAATATTAATTATATCTATTATAATAATCAATCATCAATTACATATAACCGTCAAGCTAAACAATGCATAGATAATATTAATTACAAATACTTATAACTTAAATGCTAATTACAACATTTATAATCCAAACCCATATATCATATTTCTACTAACAAAACTATTATAACTATGTTTAAGAAACCATCATTCAATAACCAATAAATGCATAATTTATAAACATGCCTATCTTAACCGAAAGCCCAATTGATAGTTGTTAGTAAGATATTCCACAATATGCATTTTATCTTTAACACACACACATAAACCCCTTATTGTCACCTTACTAATGCATTAAAACATAAGGCCAACTATTAATCCAATTAAAACACATTTTCCATGCAAACGATAGGTTCACTGCTAACCCAAAATCAAGTAAAACATTACCTCATTTCACTAGTTTTCTTATGTAATAATTTATGTGATGAAGTTCTATTCCATTTACTTACATAAATAGTGAATTAACAATTTAGCTCATTAAAGAGGATACATTACATATAATGCATTCATGTTATTGACAAACGAAAACATAATATATTTAATTCCAATTAAAGCATTTCTTATACTACAACCCTAATATAATATATATATGTTATTATCCACTGAGACACATTCTTTATGTATTCACAAAGCACATAAAGGTATATAATTAATTATTTAATTTATAAAACTAATTATCAATATATATCTAAAAACGTCAAGCTAATAAATTAATATAAAAGTGTAATATAATGTCTATAAGAATTACATATCTATTTGAAATAATCAAATCACTTTAGTTTAACTAACTACTTATAATAAGGATATAAGATCATAATACATATAAGGGTTTACTACAATTCCCATAAGATGCAAGCCTAAAAGAACAAGTTTCCATCTAAGTTTAACGTAAGCATATTGACATATTTAATATTTTCCTTGCTTATGCAATAAGTAATGATAAATCATCCAATGGTGATCTTTACCATTATGGCATAATATTAATCCACTAATCAAGAGAAAAGTTTTAACCTTGGTTAACTATTCTTAAATAAAATACCTCAAGAAAGTTGTCTTCATAAATCCTAAACATGAATTATACTAGAATTATTATTAAGGACCTAAGAACGTATAGGAGCTCTTTCTTCATAGAGGAAAACATGAAATTCACTTATGCCTTAAAGTTTAAACTACATCTTTCCATCAATAACAAGTGTAAAAATAAGCAGAGATAGGGAGATAACACCTAAGAGATATACTATATTTTGCATTAGATTTAAGACCTAATCTCGTAACTCATCTCCACCTATTAAACGACTTTGTAAGGAATGAACATATATGAAGCTCTCAAGTTGTTATCATGAAATACAATGATTGTAGGATACACTCAAAATTGGTACATGGAGAGGGCTTTAAGAACTTTCAAGCAAAAGCTTTTGGAAAGTGTATAACTAGACTTTGTAACATTTGCTAGCATCCTATGTACCTATGCACAAATGGAGCTTTGGAACAACGTATCAATGTTCAAAGAGGATAAATGATAGAGGCATTTTGTCAGATGTCTAGCTGCAACTACCCTAGCAGACATGCATGCAAAATTTGGAAGCATAGACAATGCATGTGACTGTTTGATAGAATACTGTGAAGATTTGAACAACCAAGGAACAAGACACCCAAAATATAAATTGACTAAATGAAGAGCTAATAAGATGTTTAATACAATCTACTATAAGAATTGGATCCTGAAGAATCTATGCAAAAGTGGGCAGTTTTATATGATCCAAAGTCCATATTTATTTGAGACCTTAATGCACATAAGAAACACATTTCCATCTAGGTCTAATAGAAGGCAAACGTAAGGAATACTCTAATGGACAAGGTACTTGAACTGTTTGACAAGGTTCAAAGATACTTACGTACACAAAGAACATCATTAGTTTATCTATTAGAGGATATGAACAAACTAATAGATCCTTAGCAAGATGACTTCGTAACCCCTTTTAAAAATAGATAAAAACCATCATTTCTAAGATCCAACACCAACATTTAGCAATTATAAGATTATATAGAAATCTTAATACTGATATATAGATAACATATGATTGTGTGCAAACCTTAATGCCAATATATATGGCGATTACTATCTTATAATTATAGGAAGATCTAATATAAAAATCAAAATATAATTCATGCTATGATGATCTCGGTTTATGACATGTAAATAAGGCAACAAATATGCTTCTTTCAAGATTTACCTTGAAATGTTTGCTTTTCCAATTTCACAAGCAACAACCCTTAGAAAAACAACCTTTACATTTAATAAATAAAGGATACATATAATATTTATATTTAATCAATAAACAAAAACATATAAAATTTACATTTAATCAATAAAGAAAAACATATAATATTTATATTTAATCAATAAAGAAAACATGGTACCTCAATCGCAATATCCCACTAATGGTAGAATCCTTGAATGAGAATCATAAAATGAGCAAGTCACCCCCACTCCATGAAGATTTTTTAAAGAGAAGGAAAGAGTAACTTCCTACCCAAAACTAACTCAACCACCCAACTAACTCAACTACCCAACTAATTCAACCACCCAACTAATTCAACCAACCACCTTCCCATTTTCGTCACTTTTGTAAGTGGGGCTTAAAGGAGGGTCTAAAAACCTTTTAAAATATTATAAATGACAAAAATAAACTTCTTACCTATGTACCTTGGACATAAGACAATTTTCTAAACATAAAATACAACTTAGACCTCTTAAAAACACTTGAAAATCATTTTAAAAATTACAAGGTTAAATCCCACACAAGAACATAATTATTTTATCACATAAAACTAAAAATAATATTTCTTACCATCATGGCCAATAGACCTTAGGGCCCCATGCCTAGGTCAGACATCACACAGAAAGACATAAAGTGGCTAAATGACCACCATCATCCATTGACATAATAATTCTACATGTACACTCAACAAGAAGTGTTAGTACAATATATAGCCAAAATATATCCATCATAAATAACATATTATCACAAATCCATAAGTAACCATAGTGTAATGCTGAATCAATACACTCTTGATCCAATTGTTAGGCTTCATCAATTGGATGATAGGACTGTCTCCTCTCTACTCTAGGGTCTGGTTAGTGTGTTTACTAGTGTTCAGCGACCTTCCCTTAATTAAATCAATTTAATAGTAGTAACAACATAATTCATATTCAAACAACTTAAATAATTATTTGAACTAGGTAATTATCAATTACCAATTTAATCTTATTAAATAATAAGAATATTATATGACCTTATTAAATATTAAAGTATGACTATATAATGAAATATAGGCATACAACATAACCCACTGAGTAGGACAGCTATCAAAACCCAAATCAAACATGTTCTCAAAAAGACCAAATCAAACATATTCTCAAGTCAGGCCAAAATGCACTTATCCAACAAGCTCCATCAAATATAAATCAATTGCAAGACCGACATACTAACAGAACTGACAGGTTGACTAGACATGTCATGCATCCTGATTGAGGATAATGACTTGGGATGTGGGACCTTAAGTTATCTCTGAAACAATGTATCCATTGGGTTCAAGGCATGCTCGGACCTGTTAATTCAGGTGGAGTCGATGCCTAGTACCTGTATCCTGCAACAAATGTCACGGTCAAGCATGTATAGATGCATATAAGCTAGCACTAGGTGGAAAAAAGAATTGCAACATCGCAGGGTGCTCACAAGTGAGTGATGCGACATCGTCCCTTCCACATCATATCAATCTAGATTAGCTCAACACATAATCATAACCAAATCAAATCTATCTCTTAATCTGAACAGAACCCTACACTTAACATACAAGTGCATGAAATCATAAGTGTCAGAAGTACCATCATAACAAATAAATCTAATAGATTCAGTCACATGAGATACATTCAATATATAACAATTGTAGTAAGATCGACATCTTAAACATTGGAATGCAAAACAATATCAAAGCCTGCATCATCAGTGCCGCAATAGAGGTTATCAATAAAACACATTATCTTTCATATGAAACCACACATGGATGAAGCATCTACCTATATTGTACAACATCAATTGTTTACCTTATCTTGAATATTTCGGTTATCTTACCTTCACATTCATGCGCCTTGATCAGTTCACCTATACATCCAAGGTGCGAACAGAGGGGCACTACATCCTCCCCCCTAAAACTTGACATACTCCTGGAAGTCACAGACTAGGGTAGAAACATAACAAATTAATATTACAATTTTCTATTGCCGACATATGCATTCACATTAAGCAAATGTTTCTATGTCAAGCACAATCGTTCAATAAAGGCATACAAGACATCATTTCCTACCCTTTAAGGTGTATCATGTGATCTACTTATAACCAATCACACATATTTTGAGAATTTCATACAATTCAGGGAACTGTATTCATAGATTATCAAAAATTACATCTCATTTCCTATTTCCCCTATGGTTCCAACTAGTTACTAACATGTAAAGTACAATTCGCCGCGGAGTCCTCCCTTGTACATACTATCAGAGGTTTGAAATGAACATGATAGAAACAACACTTGACACAATATAGGGCTAACAAAAACAAACATTCAGAATAGTCACCATCAAAGTTTTAAAGAAGGTGAAAACCCAAGTGAAAAAATAACCAAATCCAATCTTAAGTCATAAAATGCCTGCAATTTCCAACAATAACACAAATATAGAGAAAAGAGTTTTGGTGACCACTCCTGTCATAAGAAATTTCAAAGAAAACAAATTCACTGTTAGCCACTAACAACACATGAAACAACCATAAAAAATTACAAATTAACCAAATTGCAAACAAATCCACATCACAATGTGGCTAATTTTAGCCACAAAAAGGGAGTATCCGCTACACAACGCCTAGGACACAAGGTCTATAATGCATTAGAGAACGTACGCCAACACATATATAATTAGGTTATCTACATCCTCATACCTAAGCAACTTTTATACAAGGATTTAAGGCAACAAAATAATTACTTATTTACAACAATCTCTACCTTTAATGCAATACAATTTCTTTATGTGAGGAAGAATAGATAATATTGCACACAAGAACATACTTAATCAAGGCTACATTTTACTTAAAGTATCACATTTATATGAGATGGATCTAACACAAGCTCCAATTTGATCTCCTGAATTTGGTTTTTACATACATACACAATGATAACTTTCATAATCCACAAAAGAACTTCCACATGAAGTCATGGCCACAAAACGAATAGATGTCAAACTACTACTTTAAGATGCCCACACACGACAATACCACTTAACCACATGTCTTACAATGCATGATGCCTCCAAATATTTAAATCATTCCAATACTTACACAAATAATGTCATTAACATATAGATGGTATGGTGCTTCCACACCCTAAACATAACCTCACAAGGTATGGTTACTTCACCAAACCAAGGAAGACAAACACCACTGTCCTTTCACAATACTCCACATAAAATAGTTTCAGGATATTCACATCACTAGAGGGGAAAATTTCCACTCTCTTGATTCCATGCTCTATAAGTAACCGTGCTTCTAGCTTCTAAAGCACTAAAGATCACAAGAGGAACTGGAGGCCTCAACAATCAGCAAGCACTAGTGTTCAGGGAACACATATGGTTAGATATATCATCACATTTTTGCATAACAGAAACACAAGTAGAATAAAGCATAAAGGATTTATTTCTTCTACAGTCAAGAACAAGTCTGTAAGTTTATCATCCTTCTAATACCATACTAAGGCTCTTAGGTGAGAGGTACTATTACCAACTCACCATAAGGAGAGAAATGTTTAACCTAAACAACGACAAGAACCAGAGATCCCAGTGTTGCAAACCTTCACTCTGATACCAGATGTAACGCCCCGCCATGAATACCTCAGAGAACATCACATTTATGCTATATGCAACAGGAAATTTTTTTTTTTAAATACAAGAAAGAAATAACAAAGTAATATTAACACATCATTTAAACTAATGACTTGTCCTCTAAGATATCATGGTTGCATTACTTGACAAAACAATTAACATAATCTAACACATATCATGAATTAACATCAGTAACTCATTGTAAACCTAATGCACTAAATCAATAAACATTTACATCTACATAACATCATATAAGTATTCATTAAAATCTAGTACATAGTTACAATTTCTCCCGACATATGGATACAACATTACATCATTACATTATCACCTTCTGAATACATATGAATACATACATAATGAATCATCTGATACATAGGCTAGTACATGAGCATAATAACTGTCTCCATAAATAGGTACACGATCTAAATCTGCTATAGGAGTTACAACCTTCTTGCACACGAACAAAGGCAAGGAGAGACCAATGGATAAAAGCTCTTCCACCCGACCATGTGGAACCCTGAGGTCCACCCCCTGAGCTAGGAGAAAACATAAGGTCCCAAAACATCATACAGTCAGGTAGACAATTGCCTAACAGGAACAAAGACTAAACAAGACTCCATTACAACACATGACAACACCACAAGCAACTCAAAATCACTTCCAGAGGCAACACATGACGAATGGGGAGAGTACAACTAGGGAATGCTAGGCTGCAGTAGGAAGAGTGTCATCGCATGGTCCTGACATGGGTTATCCTGACAGCCTCTCACTAGGTGCCGGCCCCATAGGGTGACACATGCGGAATCAACCTTCCTTTTGTGAGGACAAGGAAGTTGATCTTGCCAACCAGGCCTTCTCTACCCATCCTTAGTCTAAACGAGCACTACAGGCATGGGAGAGGAAATCCATTTATCTTGTTAATGTGTAATTTACCCTTTTCCCCCCTGTTCATTTTTAGGTTTTCACTTAATTAACAACTTTCAATGGGTTATCCTGACAGCCACTTTGGGTGCCGGCCCCACATTGAAAGCCACTCCCCTACCTGCATCTAGAAACCCTAACCATCAAGCAAGACAATCACTATCATACTGATAAGTATATATAAACAATGCAAGGCATTTACCTTCTTGCATACAAAACATAATCACAATGACCAACCTGTACATCATTGTCCCAAATCTTTCAATTAACCAATCGCAACAACACATATCCAGAGCAAGGTATGGGTCATCTTGCTCACAAATCTCCACCATGAATAAAATAGTTTCTCACTACGATTTCCAAGGTCTCCCCATTATAATACTACACACAATCTCGATATCAACACATATGTGAAGGAGATTTAAACCCATCATAATATATTCACAACACAGTATGTACAACATCTCACATTATTGTTTACCAAGACCCACATACGTAGACAAGAGAAATCATGTTCTTACAACATCTTCATCTCAAGAGAACTATGAACAGAATACATACAACCAAATCATATTACCTTATGCCTCTGGAACCTAAACTGGACAATTTACACATAGACCAACTCACATGAAAATTTTGCTTGCAATAAGCAATTTCAACTAATCAACTCATTGACAACATAAATTCTTCTTACTAGAGCAATTCTATTTAATCAAATTAGCAACTAGATTCAAGTTATAACTCCACCAAGAATTTCATAAAACCTAGGTCTAGTTTAATTAATATTAATTATATCTATTATAATAATCAATCATCAATTACATATAACCGTCAAGCTAAACAATGCATAGATAATATTAATTACAAATACTTATAACTTAAATGCTAATTACAACATTTATAATCCAAACCCATATATCATATTTCTACTAACAAAACTACTATAATTATGTTTAAGAAACCATCATTCAATAACCAATAAATGCATAATTTATAAACATGCCTATCTTAACCAAAAGCCCAATTGATAGTTGTTAGTAAGATATTCCACAATATGCATTTTATCTTTAACACACACACATAAACCCCTTATTGTCACCCTACTAATGCATTAAAACATAAGGCCAACTATCAATACAATTAAAACACATTTTCCATGCAAACGATAGGTTCACTGCTAACCCAAAATCAAGTAAAACATTACCTCATTTCACTAGTTTTCTTATGTAATAATTTATCTGATGAAGTTCTATTCCATTTACTTACATAAATAGTGAATTAACAATTTAGCTCATTAAAGAGGATACATTATATATAATGCATTCATGTTATTGACAAACGAAAACATAATATATTTAATTCCAATTAAAGCATTTCTTATACTACAACCCTAATATAATATATATATGTTATGATCCACTGAGACACATTCTTTATGTAGTCACAAAGCACATAAAGGTATATAATTAATTATTTAATTTATAAAACTAATTATCAATATATATGTAATAACGTCAAGCTAATAAATTAATATAAAAGTGTAATATAATGTCTATAAGAATTACATATCTATTTGAAATAATCAAATCACTTTAGTTTAACTAACTACTTATAATAAGGATATAAGATCATAATACATATAAGGGTTTACTACAATTCCCATAAGATGCAAGCCTAAAAGAACAAGTTTCCATCTAAGTTTAATGTAAGCATATTGGCATATTTAATATTTTCCTTGCTTATGCAATAAGTAATGATAAATCATCCAATGGTGATCTTTACCATTATGGCATAATATTAATCCACTAATCAAGAGAAAAGTTTTAACCTTGGTTAACTATTCTTAAATAAAATACCTCAAGAAAGTTGTCTTCATAAATCCTAAACATGAATCATACTAGAATTATTATTAAGGACCTAAGAACGTATAGGAGCTCTTTCTTCATAGAGGAAAACATGAAATTCACTTATGCCTTAAAGTTTAAACTACATCTTTCCATCAATAACAAGTGTAAAAATAAGCAGAGATAGGGAGATAACACCTAAGAGATATACTATATTTTGCATTAGATTTATGACCTAATCTCGTAACTCATCTCCACCTATTAAACGACTTTGTAAGGAATGAACATATATGAAGCTCTCAAGTTGTTATCATGAAATACAATGATTGTAGGATACACTCAAAATTGGTACATGGAGAGGGCTTTAAGAACTTTCAAGCAAAAGCTTTTGTAAAGTGTATAACTAGACTTTGTAACATTTGCTAGCATCCTATGTACCTATGCACAAATGGAGCTTTGGAACAACGTATCAATGTCCAAAGAGGATAAATGATAGAGGCATTTTGTCAGATGTCTAGCTGCAACTACCCTAGCAGACATGCATGCAAAATTTGGAAGCATAGACAATGCACGTGACTGTTTGATAGAATACTGTGAAGATTTGAACAACCAAGGAACAAGACACCCAAAATATAAATTGACTAAATGAAGAGCTAATAAGATGTTTAATACAATCTACTATAAGAATTGGATCCTGAAGAATCTATGCAAAAGTGGGCAGTTTTATATGATCCAAAGTCCATATTTATTTGAGACCTTAATGCACATAAGAAACACATTTCCATCTAGGTCTAATAGAAGGCAAAAGTAAGGAATACTCTAATGGACAAGGTACTTGAACTGTTTGACAAGGTTCAAAGATACTTACGTACACAAAGAACATCATTAGTTTATCTATTAGAGGATATGAACAAACTAATAGATCCTTAGCAAGATGACTTCGTAACCCCTTTTAAAAACAGATAAAAACCATCGTTTCTAAGATCCAACACCAACATTTAGCAATTATAAGATTATATAGAAATCTTAATACTGATATATAGATAACATATGATTGTGTGCAAACCTTAATGCCAATATATATGGTGATTACTATCTTATAATTATAGGAAGATCTAATATAAAAATCAAAATATAATTCATGCTATGATGATCTAGGTTTATGACATGCAAATAAGGCAACAAATATGCTTCTTTCAAGATTTACCTTGAAATGTTTGCTTTTCCAATTTCACAAGCAACAACCCTTAGAAAAACAACCTTTACATTTAATAAATAAAGGATACATATAATATTTAGAACATACAATATTTACATTTAACCAATAAAGAAAAACATATAATATTTATATTTAATCAATAAACAAAAACATATAAAATTTACATTTAATCAATAAAGAAAAACATATAATATTTATATTTAATCAATAAAGAAAACATGGTACCTCAATCGCAATATCCCACTAATGGTAGAATCCTTGAATGAGAATCATAAAATGAGCAAGTCACCCCCACTCCATGAAGAGTTTTTAAAGAGAAGGAAAGAGTAACTTCCTACCCAAAACTAACTCAACCACCCAACTAACTCAACTACCCAACTAATTCAACCACCCAACTAATTCAACCAACCACCTTCCCATTTTCGTCACTTTTGTAAGTTGGGCTTAAAGGAGGGTCTAAAAACCTTTTAAAATATTATAAATGACAAAAATAAACTTCTTACCTATGTACCTTGGACATAAGACAATTTTCTAAACATAAAATACAACTTAGACCTCTTAAAAACACTTAAAAATCATTTTAAAAATTACAAGGTTAAATCCCACACAAGAACATAATTATTTTATCACATAAAACTAAAAATAATATTTCTTACCATCATGGCCAATAGACCTTAGGGCCCCATGCCTAGGTCAAACATCACACAGAAAGACATAAAGTGGCTAAATGACCACCATCATCTATTGACATAATAATTCTACATGTACACTCAACAAGAAGTGTTAGTACAATATATAGCCAAAATATATCCATCATAAATAACATATTATCACAAATCCATAAGTAACCATAGTGTAACGCTGAATCAATACACTCTTGATCCAATTGTTAGGCTTCATCAATTGGATGATATGACTATCTCCTCTCTACTCTAGGGTCTGGTTAGTGCGTTTACTAGTGTTCAGCAACCTTCCCTTAATTAAATCAATTTAATAGTAGTAATAACATAATTCATATTCAAACAACTTAAATAATTATTTGAACTAGGTAATTATCAATTACCAATTTAATCTTATTAAATAATAAGAATATTATATGACCTTATTAAATATTAAAGTATGACTATATAATGAAATACAGGCATACAACATAACCCACTGAGTAGGACAGTCGTCAAAACCTAAATCAAACATGTTCTCAAAAAGACCAAATCAAACATATTCTCAAGTCAGGCCAAAATGCACTTATCCAACAAGCTCCATCAAATATAAATCAATTGCAAGACTGACATACTAACAGAACTGACAGGTTGACTAGACATGTCATGCATTCTGATTGAGGATAATGACTTGGGATGTGGGACCTTAAGTTATCTCCGAAACAATATATCCATTGGGTTCAAGGCACGCTCGGACCTGTTAATTCAGGTGGAGTCGATGCCTGGTACCTGCATCCTGCAACAAATATCACGGTCAAGCATGTATAGATGCATATAAGCTAGCACTAGGTGGAAAAAAGAATTGCAACATCGCAGGGCGCTCACAAGTGAGTGATGCGACACCGTTCCTTCCACGTCATATCAATCTAGATTAGCTCAACACATAATCATAACCAAATCAAATCTATCTCTTAATCTGAACAAAACCCTACACTTAACATACAAGTGCATGAAATCATAAGTGTCAGAAGTACCATCATAACAAATAAATCTAATAGAATCAGTCACATGAGATACATTCAATATATAACAATTGTAGTAAGATCGACATCTTAAACATTGGAATGCAAAACAATATCAAAGCCTGCATCATCAGTGCCGCAATAGAGGTTATCAATAAAACACATTATCTTTCATATGAAACCACACATGGATGAAGCATCTACCTATATTATAAAACATCAATTGTTTACCTTATCTTGAATATTTCTGTTATTTTACCTTCACATTCATGCGCCTTGATCAGTTCACCTATACATCCAAGGTGCGAACGGAGGGGCACTACATGTGTGTTGAGGATATTGAGAAAATTAGCCTCTCCAGAAGAATCAAGTGAGTTATAGTGAAGTGCAGTGTAGACAATGAGTTGTATGCTAAAGAACAATCTGGTAGATTGCTCTGCATTTCCTTCTACTTATAGATCTACGTCTGTAGATTGGAAGTTGTTCAAAGGGATGTTTAAAGATGCTAAATCTTGAGTTTGAGCCTCTGGTGTGAAGTTGTGAGAAAGTTGCATTCAGTAGAATAAACTCTACTCATTCTGATTATTCTCTGGTAACAGGGAGAAAGTATTATGCTTTGCATTCCTCTACAATAAAGTATTTTTCTTTGTGGTTCTAGAGGGAAGCTTGGGATGATGATAAGTGCCTACAATTGCAGTGGTTCATGTTTTGGCAGTTCGCAAGCTATCTTTCTTTTATGACAATTGAAGACAGTGAAGTTCATGTGTTCTAGTGAGAAGATTCCTATGGATAAAGTGGTTAAGGTTCGTGCGGTTGCTCCTGATGATTATAATGTTCTTGTGGATGTCTCCTAATCATGTTCCTATCTTGATATTGGTCTGTGTTAAGGATTTGAGATCGTGTTGGAAGATTGTTCCTAGATAGTGTAACGTGTAACTAGTTTTGGCCGACTTGGCTAATCCCAGTGATTGTGGAGATCTCTGGAAGATTGTGGAAGCATGTTGTGGCATGGAAGATCATGTTTGAGTCCCATCTAAGGCATGGCATGATCCACATTTCATTTCCTTTGCATAATGTTGTAATAGGTTAGGATCTATTTTATAAATGTTTGTAATACTGACCTTGGAGATTGTTCCAATGGTTGATGATTGTGATGCTGACCTTGATGATCATTCAAAGGTTGATGAAGTGTATAAATACTTGTAGTTGAGTCATGGAAAAGGTGTCCTTGAGAGGAAATGAAAAGATAATAAGAAAGGTCCAAAAGGTAGAGTAGAGAAGAGGTAGAGTTGAGAAAAGGTAGAGCAGAGAAGAGGCAGAGATGAGAAGAGGCAGAGCAAAGTAGAGGCAGAGTGGAGTAGAGGAATTATTGTACTTCAATCATAGACATAAAAGGATGTTGATTGTGGTAGTGTGTCTAGCAGTGAGCCGCCAGTAGGGTTTAATAGCCCTTAGGGTTTAACAACCCTTATTGTAATCTTGCTAGGTTTAGGGTTGAGGCAGTGAGCCTGCTAGACCTAGTTGTTCTTCATGGCAGTAAGCTAGTATGTTTAGGCCCATGGAGTGACCAAGCCTAAATATCATTATTTCAATATTGCAATATATATTGAGAGCTAATCCTCTTCATGGTTTTTCCTCACCTTGGGGTTTTCCACGTAAAATTTGGTGTCTCTTGTGTTTGATGTTGTATCTGTGGTTAAGTTTCTAACTTCATGCATTTATTGTTAAATCGTAATAATTGTGGATAAGTGATTGGTGTTTAATTGAATAAGTGTTTAAGTTTTTGTGACAACTGATTCACCCCCCTCTCAGTTATCTGGGAAATATCAACAGGTTCTAGGTTATTATTCAGACAGAAGGATTGATTTGCAAGTTCAGACCTTGTGAAGTTTTCTAGAATTAGGCAGATTTGATGAGTTTGTGTCTATTTCACACCTGTAACGAGTCTTTTCCCTCTCTATAATGGCTATTTAGCCTCTATGATTAATATAAGCAACTAATTCTGCCTCTCTCATATTCTTACATTTTGTTTGTTTGAATGTTGTTCACTTATCTTGTGGATAAAATGGTGCCTTTATAGGTTCCAGTATTCTATTTAACCTCTATTAAAGATCATATGAGTTTGTGCTGGTTTATTTTCTATAATTGAATTCAAATAGCACCCAAGGACCAATGTAAAATAAAATTCATAATTCTTTGGGGAACACTTTTCTATCAACTCATGCCTTTTTCCTTGCAGAATGCTAAGGAAACATATCGATGATCAACGATAGTTATATTTCACAATATGTTTCATCATATTGTCAAAGAATATGTGGATGATATATTAGGAAATTTCAAAACTAGAGTAGAACATCCTAATATCTTGTGGATCATCTTATAGAGATTAAGGGAATACAAGGTCTACTTAAATCCTAAGAAGTATATGTTTAACATTAGGAAAACTATTGGGCTTCATTGTAACTTCTAGAAGAGTTATAGAAGTGGATCCTACAAAAGTTAAAGCAATCATAGAAATGTGTCCACCCTAGAATCTTAAATAACTCCATAGTTTCCAAGGGAAACTATAAGCCATATGAATATTTATTGCTCAACTTTCCATCAAGTGTCAACCATTCTCAAATCTCTTGAAGAAAAATGTAAAGTTTCATTGGGATGAATTGTGTCAACAATATTTTGATCAAATCAATAAATATCTTTCTAATATGTCAGTTCTCATGGAACTTACACCAAATAAACCCTTACTATTTTATATATCAGCTATGCAATATGATTTGGGATCCCTTCTAGCACAAGATGTTGATCAAGGGTAAAAGAGAGTCATTTATTACTTAAGAAACACCTTGGTTGGATATGAAATCAATTACACATCCATAGAAAAGACATGTTTGGCATTTGTAATTGCATCATAAAATTTAAGACACTACATGCTCAATCACAAAGTTCAAATCATTTCCAAAATTGATCCACTCAAGTATCTTATATCAAAACATCTATATTATGAAAAATGGCTAAGTGGGTCATGTTGCTTAGAAATTTTCACATCAAGTATGTAGATCAAAAGAAAATAAAGGGATAGGTACTAGTAGATTAGTTGAAAGAAGAACCATTGGTAGACATCCAACCACTACCCATTGACTTTCCATATGAGTCCATATTAACTCTTGGAGTATCACCTACATGGAAACTGTATTTTAATAGATCTTTCACCACTTGAGGCTCGGGGGTAGGCATCTTCTTCCTTAAACCACATGATGTTTTAAATACACCTAAATCATTCAAGATTGGGTTTCCTTTTATGAATAACATTGCAAAATGTGAATCCTTAATTTTAGGTTTGAAATGAGCATTTTAATGGAGCATACAAGATTTATTAGTTTTTGGTGATTCTCAATTGGATATCAAGCACATCAATGATGAATATCATACAAAGTATTGAGAAATAAAATAATATTTACCTTCACTTACCAAATGAAGAATCTTCTTTGTTGAGAGAATGTGCTCTTGATTTGTGATAAATGTTGTTTCTCTTTGGGTCTTTAAGACTTTAATAGCATGTACCCTCCATGTCCTTGACTCCTTGCATCTTCTTATGTGTGTGATATCTTATTCTAAATCAAACATGAAGTTCCCAAAAAAATTGTAACTCCTTCAAGATTACTAGCATGTACCTATCATAAAAAACATAAGAAGCATCAAATGCATAATATTCCAAACACGTCAATATCCACCACATACATTTTCCTTCTCATCCATTCCATTTGTATATGCATCCATTCATCCCCATGTTCACATTTTGAGAGCCAACCTTTGTCCTTCATACTTTCCTTCTCTCTCTCTCGGGGGAATCCCTAATCCATCCCTAATCCAATCCTAGCACAAGTAGGACATCTTATTTTATTGTCTTTGAAATGCCATTGCTTCTTCTGGTTGCAATGCCATTTCAAAGAACGGTAAATGTAGACACCTAAAATTCACTACATCTAAAATAATGTCTAGCATCACCACAATAACTAATTGATTTCATCCACAAACCCATTTATCCACCCTGCTAATAATACCACATTGCTAATTATCTAAAATAAATAAATTAAATCCATTTCTAGACCATTATTAAATCAAATCCATTTCCACCTCATTATTAAAATAAATAAATTAAATGTACTTTCATCCATTCAAAATAAATAAATTAATTTTTTAAAAATTTACCCCTCCAAAATCAAATATTTATATTTTCCCATCATCCATCCACAATAATTAAATATAAATATAGATCACTGACATCTTAGCCATTAATTTCACCAATAAAATCTCCATTGTTCACATAAATCAAACACCATTAAATTAAATGTCCCCTTCACATTATCTAATTCCTCAAGAGCATATCCATCATCCATCCATCATTTTAATCTCAACCATTCACATCCTCATTCAAGCACCTAAAAATCAAGCCCTCAATCCTTCATTACACAACACACAAGGGTCAAGATATCACACACATAAGAGGATGTAAGGAATCAAGGATATGGAGGGTACATGCTATTGAATCCTTGAAGACTCCAAGAGAAACTACATTTATAACAAATCAAGAGCACATCCACTCAACAAATAAGATTCTTCATTTGGTAAGTGAAGGTAAATCTTCTTTTATTTCTCAATCCGAAGGTATTTTTCTTGATTTAGAATAAGGTATTCTACATTGTACATATACCATCTTGGTCTTGTATCTTGACATAAAGAGAGGTAATTGCAAATTATTGAGAACATACAATCAATCATGACCTATCATGTAGCCACATTGAATCAAACTCCTTCACACTATATGAAACTTCATAGTCATATTCTATATGCCAATAAGGAAAGTAAACATTAACAAAACCATTGGGGGTGAACTTCCACTGAAAAAATTGATGATGTGCATGATTGTGGCCCTATGGGGAATAATATGTTGATTGGCTAAGTTGACTTTCCATAGGATGTATAAACAATAACAATCACCACTAGGCTACAAAAGAGAACACTTAAAATCTCATCCACCACCAGTAGTGAGTCAACACTCAAGAGAACAAAGGAATGGGGAAAAGCCAAAAGAATTACTTAAGCATTTTGAACCGAGCTGCTATGGCTATAGATTTGAAGTTTGGTAAAGGATCAAAGGTGTAAAACTCACATAGATGCCAAGAGATTAATAGAGAGGCTTACACAAATCATTATTGACCCAATTGAATGGACCTATCTAGTCAAGAAAGAATCACATGGCCAAATCACAATATTTGAAAGAAAATCCTACCCTCACATATGTCAAAAAGGTCACTATGGTACCACAAAGATGGTTGAGTGCATATAGGAAGTTGTGTCATACTACACATGCCATTAAGGTCTTAGGGAGGACATTGGAAAGTAGAGATGTCTACCCAATACTACAAAACCAAAAGAATTCAAATCTAGCAATAGAGGGAAATATGCAGTATTTACAAAAGGTTGGAATGGTATGAGACACATGATATGAGCACATATCTATATCATAAAACACTATATATTGAAGAAAACATACCACATATGTAATTAGTAAGAATATGAGAGCACAAGATTTCAGTGGTGGAATTCATAGAGTATGAGGCTACAAGAGCAACACAAATCCCTTATTAGGATTCCCTAGTTTGGTTATAAACACAAAGGGCACCTAAGCAATACAAAAATCAAAACTAGGTCATTTCAAAATAGATCCCAATAAATTGAAGGCCTTTTCTTTCAAAAATGATTTAGATGAACATTTTCAAATTTAATTTAGCTCAAATACAAGAAACACAAGTCAGTGGTGGCTCCCAATATGTGTAATGATGATAAAGAAGTTTATTTCTTATGTTTTAAAGAAGCATCCTTGTCCACTCTAGTTCAAAATCTCCTAAATTACCTCATATGTTTCATTTGTTTGTGATCATTCCAACTTTTCTTCAATATTCTATTTTTTTCATTAGGTTTCATTTTCAAAGCCTTATAAATGGAGAAAATGGGGATAAATTGATCTTGTATGAACAATATTTGTATGTAAACAATACACCAGAATATACTTATTTAACACTAAAATTATGTAGGCTAGGATTAACTAGAGTACAAAATTTATATTACAAGGTTGTTAGAAGAACCTACAATGCTAGTTATTCTTGTAATTAAATTCTAAGGTATATTTTAGTGAGCATTGAACATTTTTTTAAACAATGTTATATTTCATTGCAAAATGATTTTTTTTTATAGATATGCATATAATTTAGATATTGCTATCATTCTCAAGATTTAGGTAAGCTAGTTTGGGTATAAAATCTCTCAACTTAAAGTTTTATGTAAATGTGTTATGCATTTAAGATTCAAATGATCTTTATGGATGTAGCTCCAATTGTCTATGAATAAATGAATGTAAGTCATTGAATGTAAATACTAAATTAGAAAATAGAAAAAAAAAGTTATCTTTTTTAATATAATCAATAATTTAAGTCTGTCTTATTTTTTACTAAAAGTTTAAGACATTCTACAAAATATATTATGCTTGTTAAATACAAATACCTTTCTTGAGATTGTTTTTAAATCCATTGTCTTCCATATAGATGCCTACCCAACAATCTTAAACTTTTAAAGAATGCATATACCTTTTATGTATTATATATTGTTACACTAGATTGCATCTCATCAAGGCATATTAAAATTTTGATCACCTTTAAGGTAACATGAAATCTAGTAAAACCTTGGCATTTATCTTAACTATTTGAGTTTAAAGTCTTATTTTTTCCTTGAACTATGAAACCCTTTTTTGCATACCTATAATTTTTATTCCATTTTATTTTTTGTCAATTTTCTACCCATGATTCTAAAATTTTATGTTTGTTTTAAATTTCTCAAATTGTATTTATAATGGTAAATATGTTCAAGTTCTTTTTGAATTGTTTCAGTTCCTTAATTTTGTATTTTATAGTTTTCCATTAATTTTCATGTTTTCTAAATTATAAAATTTGCTTGCATATCTTTCAACTTGAATTATAATTGACCTTCAATATAAGGGTTTGAAATATTTTTGAAGCATAAGGTGAAAATAGCCATATTTTGTGTTAATTTAAACACTTTATTTCAATTTTATTACATCACAACTAAAGCCTTGCAAACTTAGAATTAATAGTGGAGCATGAGTAGATTCCATCTCTTGAAGTTGCATCTTTGTATTATTGGATTATAAAATATTAAAAATTCATTCTATATATGAATAAAGTAAAATATTGGGCTGTTCTATCTCCTTACAACATTGTAGACATTTGACTAGAGGACATATGCCAAATAGGATTGTTGATCCACCTCAAGAATACACTTTAGTAGTTGTGGTTTAAGCTATAAATCTCAAATGAGATTGATGTTTTGGAGTGGACCTTTAGATGTATATAAGTTTTGATACTTGGTTGAAATTCCATTTATAGATATAATTATCCAATTCACCAAATATTAAAGTATGTGTTATGTGGAGGCTTAAATATAATCTCTTAGATATATATCTAAAATAAATGCTAAAAAATAAATTTGCTCATAGGTCCCTCTCACCAAATTTATTGATGCTAATTTTCATCTAACACATGATGATATATGTTAAAACATTTCAAAAATTAAGCATTGTCACAATTAAGTCTGGTTTATTAGGATCATTACGTAAAGTGCTATTAATTAACCATTATACAACCACCAAGCTAGAAAATAACAAAAAAGTTTAAGATTGATAAATTCTAATCACATGTACATAAAAAGACAAATTACTTTGATCCAAGGAAATAACTAATTACTATGTGTATCTTGTTACATTTGGCTTCACTAGTAAGTGCTCATGATTTAATAATTGTGGTAAAATTTAATTCAACTTTTTCTTATTTGGTTTCTTTTATGCCAAGGTTTTAATGCAACTATTCTTTGCAACTAGTAAAATTTAAGCATGTGTGAACAATAACAATATCATTAGAAAAGATAAATGTGTTGGAGTACAGGACCACTGAGAGGGGGGGCATGAATCAGTGGTCTATAAAATTTAACATTTCAAAACCTGACTCAAAAATCTTGTGCAAATGATCTCATTGAACACACAGACATCATGATATGCAAACTAGAATACAAAACTTAAATAAAGATGACCAAATAAGTACAACATAATCAACCATAAAGAGATGACATAACACAGGTTTTGATGAGTGGAAAACCCTCATAGGGATAAAAAACCACTCTAAACTGCCTCACTTGCTTAATCATGAAAATCACCAATTACAAAGCCTGACTAGCTGATGAATGTCTCACTAACAACAAATAGGTCTCACTGACCATGCAAGCTTCACTAGCTACAATATGCCTCACTGGAAAAATATACAACTTCAGATTAATAAAAAATTAGAAGGTTTCTTTGTTTCAATACAATGCTCATAACCACATATCATTATTTCTTAGTCTGGAAATCAAATTTCTTTGCATATGTGCTCCATAATATCTTCTCAATGTACTTGAATCACCTCTACAAAAACATCTCATTCATCTCTCAATCTCCTATACCATCTGTGTAATATCATACAAAAACCCATATGCAATATATATCCAAACTCTCATTCATGATTCTCAGTCAAGGGATGTATTCTCCTATATATTCTCCACACATTTCTCTTTCACATCCATTTTATCTCATCAAAGAACCTGTAATTTATTTTTAAAAACCTCACACAAAAATGTCTTCAACTTTGCATATTGGTCCACAAAAAAATCAAAACACACTGAACCTGCAATGCCATTATAAATAAATGACCTTTCATTTCCTCTTCTCTACATATATCTTCACCCATTTCATAAAAGACTTCCACCACATCACATTAAAAAATTCTAATCAAAATTTTTTAGTCAATCTACCTAGTCAAGAAATAATATGGAAACATTTTCCATCTTCGAACCCAGTCACAAAAACCCATCTATATGAAGAGCAAAAATTAGAAATGTCATGCCCGCATTTCCCATGCAGTCATGACACACAACACATGTGTCATGTCCACATTTGCCATGTGGTCATGACATGAATTACAAAAAACTTTTCTACCTATCCCTAGGAACCCCCTCGCATGTGTCTGTGTGCTCGATGGCAATACGCATAAGGCGTAAACATGTCAACATACATTGGGGAGGTACATTGTCCCACGTAGTCCCATGTGTGATGATAGTTGTCTAGGGGGTATGCGACATGAAGCGTGTCACTTTTAGGGTTAGACTGATTTAAATATGAACCCTAAGTTTCCTAGGTGTGAAGATGATTCCGCTAGCATCGAAACCTAACTCTAATTTAGGTCCAAACAAAAATGAGCTAATGATTAAGTAACATGGCATGATGGACACAAGATTAAAGTGGAATGATGGAATAAAAGTAAATTAAATCTCATAAAAATAAAACCCTAGAAATCTAGCAAAAATCTGATAGCATAATGTGTTTTCGATAAACACATTAAAATTTTTAAAATAAAATGCCAATAAGAGATTAAATAAAATTTAATAATAAAATAATTAAAAAAATCAAAACTTAAACACAAATTTGAAGCAATTTAAAAATAACAAAAAAATAACCCGCCAAGGTCAAGTAATTCGACCTTGTGTAAAAAGGATTAAAATTTCGAAATAAAAATAGTAATATAATAACAAGATGCCAATCAAATCCAAAAGAAAAATATTGAGTCCGTTGTTAAATATAATTTCGGCTTATATTTAATAACTAACTTGAAAATTTAATAGAGAAGGGGGGAGAGTTTAAATAAATCTTCCCGTAAAATACTAATAAAATAGATAAATAACTAAAACGATAAAAAAAATCCCGCTAAGGAAAGATAAAAAAATAAAACTCCCAACTAGGATGAATTTAAAACAAGAGAAATACTCTTCCCAATTAAAAAAAAATTAATCCCTCCAAGATAAAAAAAAATTAATTCACAAGGAAAAAAAAATCATAATGCAAATTGCCATTTAAATTTAAATGAAAATAAATAAAGAACCAATGGTTAAATAAATAAGGGCAAAAAGGCAAATTTAAAAAAAAAAAATCATCTCCTCACAATAACATATTGCTTCAAAAATAAGAAAGAGCCCTACAAGTATTTTATTGTTTTCAAAAATACCCTAACTTCTCTATCATTCTAGGTTTGCCCTAATCTCCTATTCCATTCTCTCTCTTTTTTCTTTGTTTTGTTTTGCCTTATGTTTGCAGGTTAGGGTTTCAGATGATGGAGGCCATGAGAATGCCTCATAGAGATGTGCATTTAGTCTGTCAAGAGTTTTCTATTTCCATAGAGCTGTTCTAAAATAAATATATTTTCTTTTTTTAAAACAGATTGATATATATATATTTATATTTGTGTGTAGAGAAAAAGTTGCAAACTATGTTCATGTTGCAGGGTCAGAAAGAAGCCACAGTACCGCCGCCATCGGGTTGGAAGGGGAAAGAGGGGAGGAGATGCCACTATCGCCACCACTGTCGAGGAGGTCCGTGGGGAGCCAAAGGGGGGAACTATGTGATGGGATGCGGAGAGTAGAGTTTGGGAAGCGCAGAGGAGGACTGCGAAGGGTTGTGACGCGGTCAATGGGGAAGTGGTTGTGTGGAGTGGGCATCAGAGGAGGTGTAAGCCACTGGTGGGGAGGCCGCATTTGGGGGTTGGCCGCGGAGCACACGAGAGACAGGAGGAGTGAAACGACTGTGATCCAAGTGTGAAGAGATAGGTGGGGAGATGGTCGAACCCCCACCCTCAACCAAGATAAAGATGGCTACCGTGGGGTCTGTGGTGGTGCCGTCCACCACAACCCCACTTTAACCCTTCTTTTTTTTCTAAGTTTGCTGTTTAAAACCGTTTGCTCACTGAAATCTATAGTCCGCTGAAGTGGATCTTGGTCACTAAATATTTTATTTAAAAATATTTTTTTTTTCATTTAAAATATAATATATATTTATAGATATATATATATATATAGATATATGTGTGTGTGTGTATGTGTGTGTGTGTATATATATATATATATATATATATATATATATATATATATATATATATATATATATATATATATATATATATATATATATATATACTTAGCAAGATACGTATGGTTTATCAAAAACTATCACAGTATATTTTTCTCTTCTATTCGGGTATATATATATATATATATATATATATATATGAGGGTTTTTTTTGGTATTAACATATAAACAACAATATGCATAATCCCTATTATTCTCCTAATTGTAGCATATACACAGTAAAATAAAAGTATGAATAGCAAATAGATTTCAGGTTTAAAAAAAAACATGTATATATACTTATACATATATATAAAATCTCATATATATATGTACATATATCCATACCCACTGTAGCTCTCTCTTTCTCATTACTCAACTACTTGGTTAAATCACATAATACTACATTTTCATTTCTAAATAATAAATAGATATCTGAGTATTAACCTCTTCTTTTTTTTGAAACATACAATAATAGAAATATATATTTTATTTTTGAAACAGTTAAAATACACATACACAGAATACTTTGTATTTTATTTTTTTTTGGTTTTTGAAGTAGCAATAAGATAGAAGATACATTTTAACCTAGATACATTTTAACCTAAATTTTGTTTTCTTTCCACAGCAACTAATACAATGGGACTTTCGATACAACAAATAGATAACAAATCTCAATTCTTTTTTTTGTATGCAATAGAAAATTCATTTAAACAACATGTATATATTATATTTTTTTGAATGGAAACAAGACAACAACAAAAGTATTTTCACATGCATTTCTCACAGAAAAACTCACAACTTAGAGGAATAAATAACATTTTAATAAAATATAAAAGATGTTTCTCATACAACATTTATTGCAGCCAACTCCAAGGGCAAAGATACCAACAAATTTTACAATAAGGCCAAAATAGCCATGGCTCAAAATAGCCAATAAAATACTAATGACCAAGCAATACCAAAAAGGAGCTTCTCTATACCTCCATCTCCTCCATAATAGCTTGCAATAAAAAACACCACAAAAGAACCCAGCCACTTCAAAATGCCCTCCTCCCTACCGTAGACCTGCAAGTGGGTCACCCCTGAGCTAGGGAGGTAGGGATTCACACGGGTGCTACCACTCAACAACAAATATCAAACAACAATCAACACAAAAACAACCCCAAGGATAACACATAACTAAACTCATGAAAATGAGTTAATGGACCCCTCAACTTCAGAGGCCACCCAAATACTAAAATACCAATCTCATGGCCTCAAGCCAAAAATCTCCAAAACCACCACTCTCCACAAAATCACAAAATAACTTCCATGGCACTCTTGCCATTCAAATAATCTCCTCAACAAGTAAAATCCCTTAAGGCATAAATAACACAATGTGGGAGTGACCTCAAGGAGGTTCCTTTCCCCTACCCAAACAAGTTGAGTCTTACCTCCAAATGGAGGTGCTCTTACCATACTCCCATCCCACACAAAACAATGAAAACAACAAACAACCAAAAACTACAACACATCACATTAAATAAGCAAGGGTAAAGAACAAGACATAGAACTTACCTTCAAGAGCCCTATTATGGAAGCACGTTTGGTGATGAGCTCCAAGTTTTCCCAAACCTTCCAATCTCCAAGAATTTCTCTAACTTCCCCAAAATTGCTCCAAAAATATAAAGAAACCCAAAATGCAAGAACCCCACACTCCTCAACAAGAGGAGATAATATAGGCCATCTATTTTGGCCTTGAGGAATGAGAAGGTGACACTTGTCACCTTCTCCTTCCTCCTCCAATGCCACTTGCAAGGGAGAGGAAGTGTGAGGGTGACAAGTGTCACCCTCCAATTCCATCTCAATCCTCACCTTATCCACTTGTGCTCTCACACATGTGTGAGAGGACAAGTGGTGAGGTGGCATTCCCACTCAAACCTCCAAGAGGATAAGGGATGCCATATGTCATCCTCTTATTCTCTCAAAGATCCATCTTCCTCCAAGATGCTCTCACACATGTGTGAGAGTCTTGGAGGAAGATCCCACACACTTGGGAGTCTTGGAGACCTCCCAAGTCCTCCTTGGGAAAGGATTCCCAAACTTTGGAAAGGGAGATGAGTCTTTCCCAAAGCATGACTCATCTTCCACCTTCCCTAAATTCAAATTTCGTCACTTTGACCAAACCATAGTTTAGAGTGACCAAAAGTGAGTTAATCCAAGGGTTAGTTAGTCAAAATTGACCCTAGACCCATGGGTAACCACCTAGGGTAACTTTTGGGACACTAAGGTTCACCAAGGGGGTTATAAATCCACTTTAAATGGCCTAAAAAAACAAAAAATAAATACCAAGTGGTGTAAGTCAAATAAAAATTATACAACACTTATTATTAATTAATTAAACTAAGGGGTACTAGGCTAAAATGATAAAAAATAAATCAATCACTTAAATCAACATTCAATTACAAACGTGATCCTTATTCCTCTTGGGAATGGATCGGTATCACAGGGGACAACATTGGTGTGAATTCTACCTCTAATTTCCTGTGGCTAGGGAATGTAAAACCTACACATCTCGATCAAGTGTCAATCATATCATGAATAATCATAGCCGAAGCAACTGGAATTAAATTCACGCAATCAAATACAACAATAATCATCTATAACATAATTCTGAATTAAACTACATTTTTCTATCACATGTCAAATAATCATCATCACATAAATAATTAGAAATCACATCATAAAACATCATCTAATATGTCTCATATGTCAAATCACAAAATAGCATCAAATATGATCAAATCGAATCACATATGTCTAATCAATGTCCTATCAAAATCAGGAGATATAATCAAGTCTGCATAGTGAAACCATAGTCTCTAAAAAGTCTAATAATGTCATCAACTGAAAAGCATAATGATCAAAATAAGGAAGGAAAAATAATCAGCCTCACATCCTCCCCCCTAAGACTAAACTTCCTCCTAGAAGTCATCAAAAAGGTGAGGATAGAGTGCCCTCAAACTAGTTACATCCTCCCAAGTCGCTGTGACCTCATCATAACGATCCCACTGGACCCTAACCTAGTCCAGCTCTCGACCTCGAAGGGCCAGCGTTTGATGAGCCAATATACAAATTGGTTCCAAAGCCAATTTCTCATTTGCCTCTACCTGTAGAGCACTCTAGTCCAGTATGTGAGATAAATCAGATATATACGTCTCAATACAGAAATATGAAAGACATCGTGGATACGTGACAGGTTGGGTGGCAACGCTAGATGATAGGCAACTAGTCCTATCTGCTCCAAGATCTCAAAGGGTCCTACAAACTATGGTGTGAGCTTAGAGACCTTTCCATAATGGATTGGACTCTTGTGTGGCCGCACTCTAAGGAATACCCTGTCACCCACTGAGAAGCTCTGATCAGTCCTCTTAGCATCGGCATACTTCTTCTATCTATCCTGTGCCTCCTGTAGCCTCTGCCTAATTAGTATGACCTACTGCTCCATATCCTAAACTAGTTCTAGACCAATGGAAACTCTGTCCTCTATCTGATCCCAACTCAATGGTGTCCTGTATGGCCTGCCGTATAAAGCCTGAAAGGGAGGCATACCCAACGAGCTGTGATGCCCATTATTGTAGGTAAACTCAACCAGATATAGATACTCCTCCCATCTAGATTGATGGTCCATAACATACATCCAAAGCATGTCCTCCAACACATGATTCACCCAATTTGTCTGTCCATCTATCTCAAGGTGATAAGCAAAGCTAAAATTGAGCTATGTGCCCAACGCCTACTGCAAGGCTCTCCAAAATACTGAAGTGAAAACTAGATCTCTATCAGAAATGATGCGGTGAGGTACTCCATGTAATCTCACAATATCATCTAAGAATACTCTTGCCATTGCTGGCACATTGTATGTCATGCGTATAGGTGAGAAATGTGCCACCTTGGTCAACTTATCAACTGTCACCATGATGGCATCATGGCAACGTGAAGACATAGGAAGACCAACAATAAAATCCATGGAAATGGTGTTCCATTTCCACTTAGGTATCTCATGTGGGTATAGAAGACCCATTCATCTAAGAATACTCTTGCCACTGCTGGCACATTGTATGTCATGCGTATAGGTGAGAAATGTGCCACCTTGGTCAACTTATCAACTGTCACCATGATGGCATCATGGCAACGTGAAGACATAGGAAGACCAACAATAAAATCCATGGAAATGGTGTTCCATTTCCACTTAGGTATCTCATGTGGGTATAGAAGACCCATTGGATGCTGATGCTCGGCCTTGACCCTTTGGTACTTAAGGCATCGAGCAACAAACTCTGCTATATCTCATCTCATACCCGCCCACTGGTACAGCTATCATAGGTCAACATGCATCTTCTTCACCCCCAGATGTGCCGCATATGGTGCTCTGTGAGCCTCTGATAACACTACAGTATGTAGGTCACCTGTGTAGGTTACATAGATGCGCTATCGATGACAAAGTAACCCATCTACCTCAAGTGAATACCCTGCAAACTTTCCCACAAGGGCCCTCTATGAATTGATCTCCTGCTGCACCTCAAGAAACCACTCATCCTCTAGCAGATGCTGAATAATGCATCCTCTTAGGTCCACACTCAGAGTCAAGGTTAAGAACTCATGGTGCCTTTGACTCAATACATCATCAACCACGTTCTCCTTCCCTTTGATGTAGTGGACATCAAAGTCATACTCACAAATAAACTCCATCTAATGTCGTTGACGAGAATTTAGATTCAGCTGTGTAAAGATATACTAAAAGTTGTGGTAATTTGAATGGAGCTCAAAGCGACGACCTGATAAGAAATGTCTCCAACAAACTAGAGCATGAACCACCGCCGCTAACTCCAAGTTGTGTGTGGGGTAGTTCATCTCATGGGTCTTAAGCTTTCATGACTCATATGCGATCACTCTACCACCCTACATAAGTACGGCTCCCAATCCCTCAAGTGATGCATCCGTGCAAACCATAAAATCTACTGCAGGATCAGGAACCACTAAAATGGGAGCACTGGTGAGACGCTCCTTAAGGACCCCGAAGGCCCTCTCACATTGCTCAGTCCATAGAAAAATCTTCCCTTTCCACTGAAGGGAAGTGATGGGGTGCACTATCTGAGAAAAATCCTCAACAAAGTGATGGTAATATCTAGCTAACCCCATAAAACTCCTGACCTCTGTCACACTGGTGGGTGCTAGCCAATCCCTAATAGCCTTGATCTTCAATGGATCTACAGAGATTTCATCGCCAGATAGGATATGACCCAGATATTGAACTTCTATCCTGAAAAATGCACACTTCGCCAAGTTCCCATAAAGATTATTCTCCCTCAAATACTGTAGAACCTGACAAAGGTGCTCCTCATGCTCCTCCTCGATCCGTGAATAGATCAAAATGTCATCAAGGAAAATGATCACGAACTGATCTAAATAGGTATAGAACACCCCATTTATGAGACTCATGAACATTGTAGGGGCATTCGTCAAGCCGAAGGGAACCACAGTGAACTCATAGTGGCCATATCGAGTCTAGAAGGTGGTCTTATGGATGTCCACCTCTATGATACGTAGCTAATGATAACCAGACTTCAGGTCAATCTTAGAGAACACCTGGCTCCCTGCATTTGATCAAAAAGATCGTCAATCCTGGGTAGAGGATAATGATTCTTCACCATCACCTTATTCAACTACCTGTAGTTCATGCATAAACAAAGAGACCCATCCTTCTTCACAAAGATGACAGGAGTGCCCCAAGGTGAAACGCTCGGTTGGATGTGCCTCTTCTCGAGCAAGTCCTCCAACTGTAACTTGAGCTTAGTGAGCTCATGTGTGGTCATCCTATAGGGTACACAAGACATTGGCTCGGCACCCAGCACTAAATCAATGTGAAAGTCTACCTCACGATGGGGTGGCATCCCTAGTAACTCTGCTGGAAACACATCGGCAAACTCTCTAAGGATGGGATGATCATCCAAAGATGCCTCAGGCTTGTCATCTGATCTGTCACTCACTGTGATGGCAAACATCTGGCATCCCTTCTGCATGCAGCACTTAAGCTACTGAGTGGATATCATATGCACTGTTGTGGGCTTCTGAATGCCCACTATCTCAATTGATGTATCATGATCGTCTAAATAGTTGATCATCTTTCAGCGACAATCTAGCTTGGCTCGATGAGCCGCAAGCCAATCCATACCCAACACCACATCATAGGATCTTAATGTCATGACTCTAAGGTCACATACTATGGCAAAGGGTCCCAAAACAATCTCACAGTCGTGGACTAAGGCATCTACTATCATCTTGGCCCCTGAGGCTAACTCAACCACCCACCTATCACCCTACCTAGAGGCCACCAGCCTGCAACGCTCCACTAACGATGGAGATATGAAAGAGTCAGTAGCGCTAGAATCAAAGAGAATAGAAATGGGGTTACCCCCAATCATACCTGACGTCTCAATCACTTACACCTAAAAATTAGCCTGGCGGTTATCAACCGCAGCAAACATACGGTGGGATCTACCCACATCTCCAATAGTCTACTCGGATCCCCCTGCACGAGGCTGTTCCCCTGCTGTAAAACCCTATGGACACTCTCTAGCTAGGTGTCCAGCTCCACCACAAACATAACAAGGGCCCCTAGCCTGTACCTATCCAGTCTGAGTCCTACTCATCTGCTGTTGTCCTGATCTACCAGTAGACCCCTGTGATCCCCTATAAGACTGTTACGACCTCGCGGGTCCCGTAGGTGGTCCTTGCTACCTCTAATCTCTGCATGGGCCTTGCTACTACCAACCTCTATTATGTCCCCCATGTGTCCTCTATTGTGTCCTAGCTCTCTGTTGTTGCTATGGGGGCCTAAGAGGTAAGGAACGGAACTAAATCCTCCCCTATGAGGTGGTTGTGATGGTTTACGAAAACTTTGCTGATGTTGTTGCTTTCCACGATCCTGAAACTAAGGGCGTGAACTCTGCCCTTTTCCCTGAATCTCCTCAGTGATATATGCCTTCTTTGTAGCATCACTCAAAGTTTGGGGGTCTTCCATACAAACAGGCCCTGCTATACTGTGGTTCAGTCCTTTGATAAACTTATGAACCAGGAGTTTCTCATCATGGAGATACTCTGCATAACGGGATAACTCAGTAAATCTACCCTCATACTGTGCCACTATAAGTCCCCTCTGCTGAAGGTCATGAAAGTCCTCTATACAACGCTACCTGTAATGATCTGATAAGTATCGTGCATTGAAGTGCTCAATGAAGGTCTCCCATGTGAGAGTGTCTAATGAAAGGTGACGCTTACACTCCTCAGTACGCCACCACGCAGCTATTGCATCTCACAACAGGTGTACTACCACATGGGCCTTCATGTTTCCCTCGTAAGGATGCAACACAAAGCATTTGTCTAAGCTGATGAGCCAGGCCTTTGTCTCAGCTCCTTCTATGGTCCCGACGAATGTAGGAGGGTTCAGCCTCAACAAGTCCTTAATGGGGTCTCCTCTGTCTCTGTGCCTCCTGATAGGCTCATCTGTATAATAATCATAAGGTCTATGAACAATGTGCTCTACTCATACTACCTCATCACGCCTATCATGACATGGAGGGCTCCTACTATGGGCCATGTCAGTCGAACCAACCTCCTCTGTCGTCGTCTTTGGCACCTCAACATAAGGCTCAATATGTGGTGCCCCTCGTGGGTCGACGCGGGGCTCCACACGTGGCTCGACACGGGACTCAGCTCATGGCTCCAAGCGTGGCTCCTCTCGCGGATCCTCGCGGGGCTCGACATGTGGATCTATGCATGACTCAGCTATAGCTGGTGGAAGTCTATCCAAAACTACTTGTAAAGCCTATAATATCTATGGCCCAATATCTGGTAGGGCTGGTGGTGCCTATTGTGCCTGTAGGACTGGCTGATCCTATCCCTTAGCTAAAGAGTCAGTGTGAATCTCGAGGGATGGAGTGTAGTGGGATTGCGCTCACCGAACTCGTCAGGGAGGCATCCTACAAAAACAAGGTAACCACAAATTAATCAAAGTTGCAAAAATAATAATGTGCTCAAAACAAGCCCAATGTTTAAACTTAGGCTCTGATACCAAATGTCATGCCTGCATTTCCCATGTGGTCATGACACACAACACACATGTCATGTCCACATTTGCCATGTGGTCATGACACGAATTATGAAAAACTTTTCTACCTATCCCTAGGAACCCCCTCACATGTGTCTGCGTGCTTGGTGGCAATACGCATAAGGCATAAACATGTCAACATACATCGGGGAGGTGCATTGTCCCACGCAATCCCCTGCATCATGATCGACGTCTAGGGGGTATGCGACACGAAGTGTGTCACTATTAGGGTTAGACTAATTTAAATCTGAACCCTAAGTTTCCTAGGTGTGAAGATGATTCTGCTAGCATCAAAACCTAACTCTAATTCAGGTCCAAAAGAAAATGAGATAATGATTAAGTAACATGGCATGATGGACGCAAGATTAAAGTGGATTGATGGAATAAAAGTAAATAAAATCTCATAAAAATAAAACCCTAGAAATCTAGCAAAAATCTGACAGCATAACACATTTTTGATAAACGTATTAAAATTTTTAAAATAAAACACCAATAAGAGATTAAATAAAATTTAATAATAAAATAATAAAAAAAAATCAAAACTTAAACACAAATTTGAAGCAATTTAAAAATAACAAAAAAATAACCCGCCAAGGTCAAGTAATTCGACCTTGCATAAAAACGATTAAAATCTTGAAATAAAAATAGTAATATAATAACAAGACGCCAATAAAATCCAAAAGAAAAATATTGAGTCCGTTCTTAAATATAATTTCAGCATTATATTTAATAACTAACTCAAAAATTTAATAGAGAAGGGGGAAGAGTTTAAATAACTCTTCCCGTAAAATACTAATAAAATAGATAAATAACTAAAACGATATAAAAAATCCCGCTAAGGAAAGATAAAAAAATAAAACACCCAACTAGGATGAATTTAAAACAAGGGAAATACTCTTCCCAATTAAAAAAAAATTAATCCCTCCAAGATAAAAAAAATTAATTCACAAGGAAAAAAAAAATCATAATGCAAATCCCCATTTAAATTTAAACAAAAAAAAAAAAAGATCCAATGGTTAAATAAGCAAGGGCAAAAAGGCAAAAAAAAAAAAAAAAAATCATCTTCTCACAATAACATATTGCTTCAAAAATAAGAAAGAGCCCTAAAAGTATTTTATTTTTTTCACAAATGCCCTAACTTCTCTATCATTTTAGGTTTGCCCTAATCTCCTATTCCATTCTCTCTCTTTTTTCTTTGTTTTGTTTTGCCTTATGTTTACAGGTTAGGGTTTCAGATGATGGAGGCCATGAGAATGCCTCATGGAGATGTGCATTTATTCTGTCAAGAGTTTTCTATTTCCATAGAGCTGTTCTGAAATAAATTTTTTTCTTATTTTAATACAGATTGATATATATATATATATATATATATATTTGTGTGTAGAGAAAAAGTTGCAAACTATGTTCATGTTGCAGGGTCAGGAAGAAACCACAGTGCTGCCGCCACTGGGTTGGAAGGGGAAAGAGGGGAGGAGTTGCCACTGTCACCGCCGCCGCTGAGGAGGTCCGTGGGGAGCCGAAGGGGGGAGCTGTGTGACAGGACGCAAAGAGTAGAGTTTGGGAAGCGTAGAGGAGGACTGCGAAGGGTTGTGATGCAGTCAACGGGGAAGTGGCTGTGTGGAGTGGGTGTCAGAGGAGGTGTAAGCCACTGGTGGGGATGCCACATTTGGGGGTTGGCTGCGGAGCACACGGGAGACAGGAGGAGTGAAATTGCTATGATCCAAGTGTGAAGAGATAGGTGGGGAGGGGGTCGAAACCCCCACCCTCAACCAATTAAAAGATGGCTACCGTGGGGTTGTGGTGGCACCACCCACCACAGTCCCACTTTAACCCTTCTTTTTTTTTTAAAGTTTGTTGTTTAAAACCGTTTGCTCATTGAAATCTATAGTCTGCTGAAGCAGATCTTGCTCACTGAATATTTAATTTAAATTTTTTTTTTCATTTAAAATATAATATATATGTGTGTGTGTGTGTGTACTCAACATGATACCTATGGTTTATCAAAAACTATCACAATATATTTTTCTCTTCTATTCGGGTATATATATATTTATATATATGCACATGTATATATATATATATATATGCATATATATATTTTAATATATATACAGGATTATATGAGGTTTATTTATTTTTTGTTGTATTAACATATAAATAGCAATATATATAATCCCTATTATTCTCCTAATTGCAACATATACACAGTAAAATAAAAGTATAAACAACAAATAGATTTTAGGTTAAAAAAATATGTATATATACTTATATATATATAGATAAAATCTCATATATATATATATATATATATATATATATATATATATATATATATATATGTATGTATGTATGTATAAATATCCATACCCACTATAGCTCTCTCTTTCTCATTACTCAACTACTTGGTTAAATCACATAATACTACATTTTCATTTCTGAATAATAAATAGATATCTGAGTATTAACCTCTTCTTTTTTTTTTTGAAACATACAATAATAGAAATATATATTTTATTTTTGAAACAGTTAAAATATACATACACAGAATACTTTTTTTTTTGAAGCAGCAATAAGATAGAAGATACATTTTAACCTAAACTTGGTTTTCTTTCCACATCAACTAATATAATGGGACTTTCGATACAACAAACAGATAACAAATCTCAATTCTTTTTTTTGTATGCAATAGAAAATTCATTTAACATGTATATATTATATTTTTTTGAATGGAAACAAGACAACAACAAAAGTATTTTCACATGCATTTCTCACAGTAGAACTCACAACTTAGAGGAATAAATAACATTTTAATAAAATATAAAAGATGTTTCTCATACAACATTTATTGCAGCCAACTCCAAGGGCAAAGATAACAACAAATTTTACAATAAGGCCAAAATAGCCATGGCTCAAAACAGCCAATAAAATACTAATGACCAAGCAACACCAAAAAGGAGCTTCTCTAAACCTCCATCTCCTCCATAATAGCCTGCAATTAAAAAACACAACAAAAGAACAACCCAGCCACTTTGAAATGCCCTCCTCCCTACCCTAGACCTGCAAGTGGGTCACCCTCGAGCTAGGGAGGTAGGGATTCACACGGGTGCAACCACTCAACAACAAATATCAAACAACAATCAACACAAAAATAACCCCAAGGATAACACATAACTAAACTCATGAAAATGAGTTTGATGAGGGTAGGGAATGGACCCCTCAACTTCAGAGGCCACCCAAATACTAAAATACCAATCTCATGGTCTCAAGCCAAAAATCTCTAAAACCACCACTCTCCACAAAATCACAAAATAACCTCCATGGCACTCTTGCCATTCAAATAATATCCTTAACAAGTAAAATCCCTCAATGCATAAATAACACACTATGGGAGTGACCTCAAGAAGGTTCCTTTCCCCTACCCAAACAAGTTGAGCCTTACCTCCAAATGGAGGTGCTCTTACCATACTCCCATCTCACACAAAACAATGAAAATAACAAACAACCAAAAACTACAACACATCACATTAAATAAGTAAGGGTAAAGAACAAGACATAGAGCTTAACTTCAAGAGCCGTATTATGGAAGTATGTTTGGTGATGAGCTCCAAGCTTTCCCAAACCTTCCATCTCCAAGAATTTCTCTAACTTCCCCAAAATTGCTCCAAAAATATAAAGAAACCCAAAATGCAAGAACCCCACACTCCTCAACAAGAGGAGATAATATAGGCCATCCATTTTGGCCTTGAGGAATGAGAAGGTGACACTTGTCACCTTCTCCTTCCTCCTCCAATGCAACTTGCAAGGGAGAGGAAGTGTGAGGGTGACAAGTGTCACCCTCCAATTCCATCTCAATCCTCACCTTATCCACTTGTGCTCTCACACATGTGTGAGAGGACAAGTGGTGAGGTGGCATTCCCACTCAAACCTCCAAGAGGATAAGGGATGCCATATGGCATCCTCTTATTCTCTCAAAGAGTAATCTCCCTCCAAGATCCTCTCACACGTGTGTGAGAGTCTTGGAGGAAGATCCCACACACTTGGGAGTCTTGGAGACCTCCCAAGTCCTCCTTGGGAAAGGATTCCCAAACTTTGGGAAGGGAGATGAGTCTTTCCCAAAGCATGACTCATATCCCACTTTCCCTAAATTTAAATTTCGTCACTTTGACCAAACCATAGTTTAGAGTGACCAAAAGTGAGTTAATCCAAGGGTTAGTTAGTCAAAATTGACCCTAGACCCATGGGTAACCACTTAGGGTAACTTTTGGGACACTAAGGTTCACCAAGGGGGTTATAAATCCACTTTAAATGGCCTTAAAAAAAAAACCAAGTGGTGTAAGTCAAATAAAAATTATACAACACTTATTAATAATTAATTAAACCAAGGGGTACTAGGCCAAAATGATAAAAAATAAATCAATCACTTAAATCAACATTCAATTACAAACGTGATCCTTATCCCTCTTGGGAATGGATCGGTATCACAGGGGATAACATTGGTGTGAATTCTACCTCCAATTTCCTGTGGCTAGGGAATGTAAAACCTGCACATCTTGAAAAAGTGTCAATCATATCATGAATAATCATAGCCGAAGCAACTGGAATTAAATTCACGCAATTGAATACAACAATAATCATCTATAACATAATTCTGAATTAAACTGCATTTTTCTATCACATGTCAAATAATCATCATCACATAAATAATTAGAAATTGCATCACAAAACATCATCTAATATGTCTCGTATGTCGAATCACAAAATAGCATCAAATATGATCAAATCGAATCACACATGTCTAATCAATGTCCTATCAAAATCAAGAGATATAATCAAGTCCACAGTGTGAAACCATAATCTCTAAAAAGTCTGATAATGTCATCAACTGAAAAGCATAATGATCAAAATAAGGAAGGAAAAATAATCGGTCTCACAAGAAGGAAAATAAAACCCATTAATCACCACTTACAAAAGGCATTAAATCTTCCACTAAAAAAGATGCCCTTGTAAAAAAAAATTAAACACCATCCTTTTTTCCTTCTATGCCACAAAGGAATAACAAATAGAAAGAAAATCTTCTTTTAAAAAATGCTTTAAAACTTCAAATCAATCTGCCTTTTGAAGTACTAAAAATAGCCTTATAAAACACAAAACACAAGCTGTCACACAGACATACATTCTAATGTCCATCAAAGACAAAGCATAGAGGTTAGGGTCTCAAGTTTAAATATCGGTCATAGATTTCCTTTCGCGCACCCATTAACATTTAAAAACTGACTATTGATTATGACTTTGGCATCCCGCACCCAAGGAGTGACCGATACTATCGGTTGAAGGATCAAGTGGGCCTATCGCATAATGTCATACATCCCCCTTTAACATGTCACTTAAGTGACTATGACCTGATATAGAGGGTCAAATTCAAAATCGATCAAAAAGTGCACAGGGTATATGATGGCTTCCAAAGACTTTTAGGATATAAAAACAAAGAATTTTTAGGGTTTAGAACTTAGAAACATAGGTCATTTAAGGATACTGAACCCTGATCCTTAAACACAAATTGTTGAATAAAATATTCATAAACCTTAATCTGTTGCCAAAAACATCACATAGAACCTTTACACCTAAAAATAAGTGCTTTAATGAGCATAAAGGACATAAGAGATTTAGGTCCTGTTGAGGTTTAGAAGAACTCCATCAAAGCATACCATTGATGCAAGAATTACTCCTCTTGCTTAACATGAACTTCTGATCACTCCAACTGAGATCATTCAACCATCATCATATCATCCTAAATTGAGAATCTTGTACCAAATCTATTGTAGTATTAACATCAAAGATCATACCAGTTTGAGAATAATTCACTCAAATCATTTCCACAACAAACTTAACATCCACTATCCTTTGATAAGAAGCATCAATACCCATGACATGGAATGATAAAAACCTTGTCAATATTCTCCTAATCTGTCCTAATATGATCACCCTTGATGTTGTGATCTGTCCTTCTGATGTCCTGCACTATCCATCATTGCAATTCAACTATGAAGTATGACATCATCATCAAAGCAACATCAACACTGAACTCATGAGATGATCAACATATTCATGAACTTTATAATGATAGACATCAACATGAGATAAAACATGAATATCATACAAGATCATCTTTGGTCCATAAGATCAATATTGACATCAAACTCTTTGTGTAGTACCTGAACAAACAAGCAAAGCATACTATCCATACTATCAACTTCATAGCATCAAGAACATACTTTTTCTACTTTTGACATTAATGACAAACAACTCAATACCTTTTTGACATCAATGACAATCAACCTCCATCAATCTCCCCCTTTGTCATTGATGGCAAAACTACATGATGCATTCTCTTTTTCTCGCCCTTTTTGAGATTGGATGACAAAGGCTATTTTCTCCCCCAAATTATTGATACCACTGGTCTCTATCAAAAGATTGAAGGCACTGATCACTACAATGAATGATTACCATAGTGAGTAATCACAAGGAAGTGTAAGAACATTGTCCAATCATCAATTGTCACTTTGTATTGCCATAGTATTCAACATATTCAAGAGAACATTAACACAATCACTTTGCATATGAGACAAACTACTGTAAACCATTGTCAAAGACAAACGATAATGTTCCTAACTGTCATATCAGACACCTCTGACCTCTTGCAATCTTTCAATGATATGACTATGATAGGATCAATAAATGTTGATTCTGTTCTCTATCCTTTGTGAGTATATAGTTAAGACATTCAAGTTTCAAAGAATGCAACTCATCATCAAGCTATCAGACATAGGAACCAAGAATAGTGATTATCCTTACATTTCTACAAGACATTGTCAGTTCTGTCATTATCTTTTCATACTCTCTATCTTTTGTTTATGCCTTCTACAAGCTTTGACATGACTCATCACTAACTTCTTAGAATTTGATGACTATGAAGTTCTTTCAACATTCTACACTGCTACCAACATTGTTGAATTCAATCCATTTGAGATTTCTACAAATGACTACTTTTCTCAACATACTGTCATACTGTACCCTTTGCCATTTGTTGTTCTAAACTTATCCTAAAAGCTCTGTCCTTGTACATCTATATATTGAACTTGAACACCACTGTCATATTCTTTTTCACTTACTAACTTCATTTTCTTGACTATTCACTATGAATAGAGGTACATCACTGATTTATTGACTAATGACTATCATGTACATTGTCAAGATATAACTGTCCTTGTACTATAGCATAGACAAAACACACCATTTAATGATATCATAGTCATAGAGAATTCATAGAATTAGTTGTCTTTTGACTCACTGATACACATGACTTCTCACTTTGTCATGGTTCTATTCACTTGTAAAAGACATTTACACTATTATGATGCAGATTTTATGACTATCATAGTGACTATCCTGAACAATCCTTGCACAAACTAGTATAATCTTCAAGCAAAGATATCAAATAAGATCATCATAAAGATATCATCAGAGCTTCTCTTCTTAAGCTTATGAATCCATGTTAACATCAACTCTGTAGAGATAACAATTTGATGAAGTCAATGAGGTTTGAGAGGAACATCAACAATCATCTCAGACATCTGTGTGTTTTGTCCCATGGATCTTTGTATGCACTACATTTCAACTTGCATTGATATGGATCTACTATCCCAAAACTTTTATTGCAACACAAGTAACATGGATGCTAATCAAAGATTGAAAAAGCTACATTATACCTTTGCCTATTACATGCCTTTGTTCATCAAAACTTACTGTCAATATCTATGCAAAACTAAATGCAGAGACATGTGCTATGAATTGATTTCTTCCATTTGTAACCTCCTCAACCAACATATGCTAACATCTGATGAGAGCTCCTTGAGTACACCTTAACTAGAATGACACTGCATGTACTCCTCAACACCTTTGAATAGTTCTTTGCTATGACAACCAACACATGAAAGTATCAACATGATATGAACCAGATATAAACATGATAATTTATAAACAAGGTCATTCAACATCTTGTTTGCATTATGACATCAATGACAACATGAACCCCTGATCACTTGTATCACTCAAATACACTAAAGATCAACATAGTTATCAACACCATCATCAACTACATGAACTTCATTTCATAAGGCTGATATGAGTAGCATCTTGACATGAAACATTCTAGAAAACATTATCAGGCAAGAATCCAATATCATGATAAACAAGACAAGGTCACCATATTGGTAAACACTAAATGATCTCCTCCTAAAACTTCTTGGGGGTAAGTGGTAGGATATTGGACAACTCCCCCATACTTCATGCTATATTTTATACAACTGGTGATATAACTTGTGCAAGATGCACAAGTTTAGGATCTATCTTCTCTTGGCTTTGTTTCAATCTCCAAACTTTCATAGGTTCTTTCTTCTACTCAAGTTTCTTCTTCCAAACCTTTTTAGCTTCTTTCCTTTTCTAACTTTTCAAATTATATGGTGTTATTTTGCAACTATAGTCTTTGTGACCAGGAGAGTTGCACTTGAAACATACAAGATTAGCATTCCTTATTGAAGCAAATTGACTTCTTCTATAATCAACTGTTTTGTGTCCAAAATGATTACAGGTATAACAATAACCAAAAAATGAGTAATTATACCTATACATATATGTTTTCCTTGCTAGAGCAATTCTTCTTAGATTTCTTCTTTGATTGTGTATTTTGATAAACTCATCTTTAGTTTTCACCTCAGCTTCAATCTTCTTTTTGCCTTAAGGAGTAGGAACATGATAACTTAGATCAATTTTCCTTCTAAGAGTCTCTCTGACTTTGGAACATTCTCCATCTTCATAACCTAGACCAGTAGTGTCCTTATGATACTTTTGTTTCCCCAACATTTCATGCAACTTGTTTGTGTTTTCTTCAAAATCCTAATATTTCTTGGACAAAATCTTGAGACCTTCATAATCTTTTCTCAAATCGACAATTTCAGCCTTTAATTTCAGATATTCAATTGTTTTCACCTTAAGGTCATATTTTGTTACATCTATTATTCTTTTGGGTTCCTCAATTTCAATCTTTAGACTGCTAATCAATTTGTTAGATTCATCAACATGACTCTTTAAGTCTACAATTTGATTTCTTTCCTCTTCAAGTTCTAAAGAAACTTTTGCAAAATCTGAATATACCTTGTCTTTGGAATCTTTTTCTTATTGAAGTTTGTCTTTTAATTTCTGATTTTCTTTACTGAGTTGCTTGATAGTATCCAAAGCACACAAGAGTTCACCTTCTAAATCAACTTCACAATCATTTTCATAGTCACTCATAATCTTCTTCTGAATCAGATTGAATCTTATCTCCTTCATGTGAATGTCTCCTTTCATTGTCAGCTTCCTTAGACACAAAGTTGTCCTTTCCTTCAAGTGCATCACCTTGATAGATTCTAATCAATTCCTTCGACATATCTTGAGCAATTTCACAATGCATAACTTCATAAGAAACTTCATTAGATAATCCAAATAGAATAGCCTTCTTTGCTATATGATTACATTCATAAGCTTCTTTGTTACTTGTAGTATTAGGTGATTGAGAGGAAATAAAATACCCATTCTCAACTAACATCCACACACCATACCCTAAAGAAGATAGATAGGCTTACATTCTAATATACCAAATAGAGAAATCTGAACCATCAAATAAAGGAACCTTAGAAAATTATTTCTCAACTACAAGACTATTCTCTTTATCACACTTTGTGTCAACATACAGGTGAGACTCATGCAACAACTCATTACATGACTTGACTGGAATTTGCTAAACAATCAGGACCTACCCAAGACTGTTAAACTTCTATAGAGAACCTATGCTCTGATACCACTTGTTGGAGTATAGGACCACTGAGAGGGGGGGTGAATCAATGGTCTATAAAATTTAACATTTCAAAACTTGACTCAAAAATCTTGTGCAAAGGAACTCATTGATTACATAGACATCAGGATATGCAAACTAGAATACAAAACTTAAATAAAGATGACCAACTAGGTACAACATAATCAACCATAAAGAGATAACATGACATGGGTTTTGATGAGTGGAAAACCCTCATAGGGATAAAAAACCACTCTAAACTGCCTCACTGGCTTAATCATGAAAATCACCAATTACAGAGCCTCACTAGCTGCAATATGCCTCACTGGAAAAATATAAAACTTCAGATTAATAAAAAAATTCAGAGGGTTTCTCTATTTTAATACAATGCTCATAACCACATATCATTCTTTCTTAGTCTAGAAATCAAATTGTTCTGCATATGTGCTCCATAATGTCTTCTCAATGTACTTGAATCAGCTCTACAAAAATATCTAATTCATCTCTCTCAATCACCTATATCACTTGCATAATATCATACAAAAACCCATATGCAATATATATTCAAACTCTCATTCATGATTCTCAGTCAAGGGATGTATTCTCTTGTATATTTTAGTCTTCACACATTTCTCTTTCACATCCTTTTTATCTCATCAAAGCACCTGCAATTTCTTTTTAAAAACCCCACACAAAAATGTCTTCAGCTCTGCATATTGGTCCACAAAAAAATCAAAACACATTGAACCTGCAATGTCATTATAAAATAAATGACCTTTCATTTCCTCTTCTCTGCATATATCTTCACCCATTTCATAAATGACTTCCACCACATCACGTTAAAAAACTTTTAATCAAAATTTTTTAATCAATCTGCCCTGTCAAGAAATAGTATGAAAACATTTTCCATCTTCGAGCCCACTCACAAAAACCCATCTGTATGAAGATCGAAAATTACAAAGAAAATAATGTTGGCAAGTATGAGGTGAGCCAGTGTTGTCATTGATGTCAACATACTCATACTGCACTGACAAGAAGGATTTGATGAGCTTTGTGCTGAGGATATTGAGAAAATTAGCCTCAGTCAGGAACAGTGAAGAACAGTGATGAGAAGAAGGTAAATATACTGTATAGGATGAGAACCGGAGGATGCGGATTAAAGGGTTAGTAGATATGAATCTTGAGATGCTACAGTTAAGATTTCAGAGGTCCGCATGAAGATCTGAAGGAGTTATGGCTGCCGGTATAGAACCGGGTCCGGCAAGTATCCGGAGGTGACAGAGGATCACAAAAAGGTCCGGTGAGGTCCGGAATTGTATTATCATAATCTGCGGATTGGAAGGAGTGTTTGAGATGTCCTTGTGATGTGTCATCCTGATTTGTGTGTGATTTGGAGGTCCGGAAGTACCTCCTGCATTATGACAGTGGCGACAGACTGTGTTCTTGAAGTTCCGGATGAGGAAGACAAGAGATCCCAGTAAGCAGAGAAAGTGCGGATGTATCCGGACATTCAGACAGACTTGTGAAGGTTCTTGAATCATGTTTAGGTTGTGTTGTTGGTCCGCATTGATGGTAGAGCCCGGAATTGAAGTTATTCTTCCGGATGAAGTTATTGCTCTGTTTAGCCGACCGGATAAGTTGTTCATCCTGCGAATGTTCTTGTGATAGCCGACCGGATGTGTTATTCATCTTGCGGATACTCCTATGGTTGTTTGCCGACTTAGATGCTTGTTCCTAAGTCGATGTCTTGTATAAATAATGATTTGTGAATTCATTTCAGTGTGTGGAAGTGGATGAGCAGGATATAGTGAAGAAAGGTGCGAAAGGCAGAGCAGAGATTGTTGGGCTTAATTGGAACTGATCCGGACATAGTAGAGATGTCGTTCTCCAGTTCAAGACTGTGATTTTTATCACTTTGTAGACAGTGTGTCTCCTTGTAGGCAGTGGGCCTCTTTGTGAGCAGTGTGCTCGGGCAGTGAGCCCTTATTGGCATGTGCCATTCATTTTTCCTTATTCTTCTAACAGAGAATAATTCTTGGGTTAATCACCCCGTGGTTTTTCCCTTAACCGGGTTTTCCACGTCAAAATCTTGGTGTTCAATGTGTTGATGCTTATCTGCTCTTGTGTTTATGTATTGTGCTTCCATGAATGATTATTTGATATGCTGCTAACTAACAACAGAGAATTAAGTGTTTGAAAGAGAACAAGTTCTATACAACTGATTCACCCCCCCCCCCTCTCAGTTGTATGCCCTAGATCCAACAATTGGTATCAGAGCCAAGTTCCTCTGATAGGAGCTTAACCGCTTGAGGTGATCTAGGATGTCGTCATACAAGAAGGATAGTCCGAAGTTCGATGGAACCAACTTCACTCTCTGGAAAGGTCGCATGAAGTGTCATTTGGAATGTATGGGAAAAGCATACTTGGCTATGATTTCAAAACCATATATACCCCCACAAGGTGGTCCGACAACTCCAGATGAAACCACAGAAGCTGAAAACAATCTGCGGACCAAGGAAGCTCTTCTAAGCGCATTGAATGACTCAGATCTCTCGAATGTCATTGACCTACCAACTGCATATGAGATCCTAACTAAACTGGAACTTCTGTATGAAGGAGATGAGTTTGTCAAAAGTGCAAGGTTGCAAAGTCTGAAAGGGAAATTTGAAAGATTGAAAATGAGAGATGATGAAAACATTACTACCTTTATGCCAAGAGTAAATGAGTTGGTATGTGGAATCAGAAATGCTGGTGGAACTCTAGATGAAAATGAGATTGTCTGCAAAATCCTAAGATCCCTTCCTGCTGCCTACAAAATCAAAGTTGCTGCCATTGATGAATTCAGAGCCCACACAACAGTCACAAGAGAACAACTGGCTGGCAAACTAGCTGCATTTGAAATGACCGAGTTTGGAGATGATCCTCCCAAGACTGAATCTGCTTTCAAAGCCAGTGCCTATGTGAAAGGCAAACAGAGATTTGATCCGGGTGAAAACTCATCAAGGAAAATGTCATGGTATGATCAAGCAAGAAGAGACATGGAAGAAGAAGAAGCAGAAACAGCTCAACTTGAAGCCCTCATTGCAAAGAGACTGCCAAGAGGATCCGGTAAGTATGAAGGAAAACTACCCTTTAAGTGTTTTAACTGCAATAAGATTGGTCATTTTGCCTCAAGATGTCCGGAGAGATCTGCAAGATCTAATACTCACAGACAAAGGTTTCAAAAGAATTGCTATTATGTTCATGAAGAAGATGACAATGAAGGAGTAACAGATGATGAATCAGATCCAGGAAGCAAATCCGGAAATGAGTGGGTGTTTATAGCCATCAAGGAAGAAGATTCCTTGCTCTCTGAATCTGTCAATCACAAAGTTGTTGAAAAAGCCTTGGCTGCTCAAGTGGAAGAAAAGGATGATTGGGTTATTGACAGTGGATGCTCTCACCATATGACTGGTGACAAGAATAAGTTCTTAGACTTGGAAAGATATGAAGGAGGAATGGTAAAGTTTGGTGACAATTCTGCTGGCAGAATCAGAGGTAGGGGAACTATTTCCTTTGATGGTAAGAGCAAAACAGGTAATGTACTATATGTTGAAGGATTGAAGCACAATCTTCTCAGTGTTGGTCAGTTAGTGGACAAAGGCTATGATCTCCGGTTCAAGAATGGAAAATGCAGAATCTTTACAAGCTCCGGAACTGAAATTGCATCCGGTACTCAGACAAGAGGTAACATCTTTCATCTGGTTGGTTCAAATAAAAGTTGTTTGTTTGTTCAAATTGATCAGAGTTGGTTATGGCATAGAAGAATGTGTCATGTAAATTTTGATAACATCATCAAAATAAGCAATACTCAGGCTGTGAGAGATCTTCCAAAGTTGATAAAACCTACAAACAGTGTGTGTAAAGAATGTCAGTTAGGCAAACAAAGCAGAGTCTCTTTTAAAAGCAAAGATCAGTCTTCTACCGGATTGTTGGAATTAGTACATACTGATCTATGTGGTCCGACAAGAATCAAGAGTCTGCAAGGTGATAGATATTTCATGTTGTTAATTGATGATCATTCCCGGATGATGTGGGTTACCTTTCTAAAAGAAAAATCAGAAGCTTTTGAGAAGTTCAAAATCTTCAAAGCTATGGTGGAGAATCAAACCGGATTGAAACTAAAGTGTCTAAGGTCTGATAGAGGTGGTGAATTTACATCTGGTGAATTCATTGACTTTTGTGAGAAACAGGGTATAAGGAGACAGTTGTCTGCTCCTAAGACTCCACAGCAGAATGGAGTAGTTGAGAGAAAGAACCGGACCATCCAGGAAGCTGCTAGGACAATGATGTTGGAAGCAAATGTTCCTCAAATGTTTTGGAAAGAAGCTATCAGCACTGCAGTCTACACTCTCAATCGAGTTCAAATCAGAAACAACACCGGTAAGACCCCCTATGAACTTTGGTTTGGCATCACTCCTACTGTGAAATATTTCAGGGTATTTGGTAGCAAGTGTTATATTAAAAGAGATGAAGATCTAGGAAAGTTTGATGCTAGAAGTGATGAAGGAATTTTCTTGGGCTACTCCACTCAAAGCAAAGCATACCGGTGTTACAATAAGAGATTGAGGAAGATGATAGAAAGTACCAATGTAAAAGTTGATGAAGGAATTGAGAAGCCTTCAAGATTTTATGAATTTGATGAAGATGACCAAGATAGTGTTCAAGGAACTCAATCCTCTCCGGTGAAACAGAGTCAGCCTGATCCGGTAAATCAGGAAGAAGAGTTAGGTTTGAATGAGCCTGATCAAGAAACAGCAGTACTGGATACTCCCAAAATTCCAAGGTATGTAAAACTGAATCACTCTGAAGATCAGATCATAGGTGACAGAAGCAAAGGTGTACAAACTAGAAGGAATATTGCTCAAGATCAGAATGAATGTTGTCTGATTTCAAAGATTGAACCTAAAACAATAAATGAAGCCTGCAATGATGAAAATTGGACCAAAGCAATGGAAGATGAACTGATGCAAATTGAGAAAAATCATACTTGGGATCTTGTTCCCAGACCTAGAGACAGGAATGTAATTGGAACCAAGTGGGTCTTCCGGAACAAACTAAATGAAGCTGGTGAAGTAATCAGAAACAAAGCTAGATTGGTCTGCAAAGGCTACTCTCAAATAGAAGGAATTGACTTTGAAGAGACTTTTGCTCCGGTAGCAAGAATTGAAGCAGTCAGATTACTTCTTGCATTTGCTGCCTTCAAAGATTTCAAGGTATATCAGATGGATGTCAAGTCTGCCTTCCTAAATGGTGATCTGGAAGAAGAAGTCTACATTGAACAACCGGATGGATTTCAATTGTCTGATAATAATGATATGGTCTGCAAGTTGAAGAAAGCTTTGTATGGATTGAAGCAAGCCCCAAGAGCATGGTATGAAAGGTTGGATAAGCATCTTGTGCAGATTGGATTCAACAAAGGTACTGCTGACAGCAACTTATATTTCAAAATTGATCATGAAAACATTCTGATTGTTGAAGTGTTTGTGGATGATATCATTTTTGGAGGAAGAGATAGTATGTGTAAAACTTTTGCAAATCAGATGAAAAGTGAGTTTGAAATGTCTATGCTTGGTGAAATGAATTTCTTCTTGGGTCTGCAAATTACTCAAACAAATGAAGGGATCTTCATCTCTCAGACCAAATATGTGAAAGAATTGTTAAAAAAATTTGGTATGGAAGACTCAAAGCCTATGAACACTCCTATGGCAACCGGATGTAAGTTAAGCAAAGATGATGATTCTCCAAAGGCAGATCAGACAAAGTATAGATCAATGATTGGTGGATTGTTGTATCTCACTCAAACTAGACCAGATATAATGCAAGCTGTTGGTCTTGTGGCAAGATTCCAGGCTGATCCTAGAGAATCTCATGTTATGGCAATCAAAAGAATTTTTAGATACTTGAAAGGGACAGTTGAGTATGGTCTATGGTATCCTAGAGATCCGGATTTCTCTCTTCATGCTTACACAGATGCAGATTGGGCAGGAGATGTGGATGACCGGAAGAGCACTAGTGGTGGAGCATTCTTTTTGGGGAAGAGATTGGTTTCTTGGCTAAGCAAGAAACAAGATGCAATATCTCTGTCTACAACTGAAGCAGAATACATTGCAGCAGCAGGTAGTTGCACTCAAATCTTGTGGATGAAGCAGATGCTAAGAGACATCAAAGTTGAATATGAGGAGCCTATTACAATTTTCTGTGATAATTCAAGTGCAATTAATATTTCCAAGAATCCGGTATTGCATTCTAAGACTAAGCACATATCTATCAAATTTCACTTTTTGAGAGAACAAGTAAACAAGGAAGAAGTCAGATTGGAGTATGTTCCCTCCAAGGATCAGATTGCAGATATCTTTACAAAACCTCTTCCCAAGGACTCTTTTGAATATCTCCGGGAGAAGTTAGGGGTCATGGCCCCTCCGGTGATGAACTAAGATGCACTGATGTGCATCAGTCCGGTGGCTATCACAGTCATATCTTGTGATCCGGACTAATGGGGAGCTGCAACTAAGGGGGAGCAGCTGGTATTATTCTGATGCATGAGAGTTGCAAGTATGAGCCCTTTGCCATTGATGTCAAAGGGGGAGAGAAGACATGTGAAAAACAAGTGGTTGATGATCAAAGGGGGAGCAGCAAAGGAAGACATGTGAAGAGTTGTTGTTGATAGGGGGAGCTGTGACAGAAAAGAGAAGTTCTTGTCTTGATGGTTTTTCACATCATATGTTGCCATCAATGACAAAGGGGGAGATTGTTGGCAAGTATGAGGTGAGCCAGTGTTGTCATTGATGTCAACATACTCATACTGCACTGACAAGAAGGATTTGATGAGCTTTGTGCTGAGGATATTGAGAAAATTAGCCTCAGTCAGGAACAGTGAAGAACAGTGATGAGAAGAAGGTAAATATACTGTATAGGATGAGAACCGGAGGATGCGGATTAAAGGGTTAGTAGATATGAATCTTGAGATGCTACAGTTAAGATTTCAGAGGTCCGCATGAAGATCTGAAGGAGTTATGGCTGCCGGTATAGAACCGGGTCCGGCAAGTATCCGGAGGTGACAGAGGATCACAAAAAGGTCCGGTGAGGTCCGGAATTGTATTATCATAATCTGCGGATTGGAAGGAGTGTTTGAGATGTCCTTGTGATGTGTCATCCTGATTTGTGTGTGATTTGGAGGTCCGGAAGTACCTCCTGCATTATGACAGTGGCGACAGACTGTGTTCTTGAAGTTCCGGATGAGGAAGACAAGAGATCCCAGTAAGCAGAGAAAGTGCGGATGTATCCGGACATTCAGACAGACTTGTGAAGGTTCTTGAATCATGTTTAGGTTGTGTTGTTGGTCCGCATTGATGGTAGAGCCCGGAATTGAAGTTATTCTTCCGGATGAAGTTATTGCTCTGTTTAGCCGACCGGATAAGTTGTTCATCCTGCGAATGTTCTTGTGATAGCCGACCGGATGTGTTATTCATCTTGCGGATACTCCTATGGTTGTTTGCCGACTTAGATGCTTGTTCCTAAGTCGATGTCTTGTATAAATAATGATTTGTGAATTCATTTCAGTGTGTGGAAGTGGATGAGCAGGATATAGTGAAGAAAGGTGCGAAAGGCAGAGCAGAGATTGTTGGGCTTAATTGGAACTGATCCGGACATAGTAGAGATGTCATTCTCCAGTTCAAGACTGTGATTTTTATCACTTTGTAGACAGTGTGTCTCCTTGTAGGCAGTGGGCCTCTTTGTGAGCAGTGTGCTCGGGCAGTGAGCCCTTATTGGCATGTGCCATTCATTTTTCCTTATTCTTCTAACAGAGAATAATTCTTGGGTTAATCACCCCGTGGTTTTTCCCTTAACCGGGTTTTCCACGTCAAAATCTTGGTGTTCAATGTGTTGATGCTTATCTGCTCTTGTGTTTATGTATTGTGCTTCCATGAATGATTATTTGATATGCTGCTAACTAACAACAGAGAATTAAGTGTTTGAAAGAGAACAAGTTCTATACAACTGATTCACCCCCCCCCCTCTCAGTTGTATGCCCTAGATCCAACAAATAAAACCCCTTAATCACCACTTACAAAAGGCATTAAATCTTCCACTAAAAAAGATGCCCTTTTTTAAAAAATTAAACACCATCCTTTTTTCCTTCTATGCCACGAATGAATCAACAATAGAAAGAAAATCTTCTTAAAAAAATACTTTAAAACTTTAAATCAATCTGCCTTTTGAAGTACTAAAAATACTGTTATAAAAGACAAAACACAAGCTGTCACACAGACAAACGTTCTAATGACCATAAAAGACAAAGCATAGAGGTCGGGGTCTCAGGTTTAAATGTTGGTCATAGATTTTGATGCAATAGGGGTACCTACACAACCCTACCAACCTTTCCCAATCACTTTCTTTCACATAAAACAAGAACTATGGACACTTCGTTCACAAACAGGCCTTAAGCCTTGTAGCCCTATTTTTGGGTCTGATAGAGGTTTTATTTCACTTGGATCAACATCATGGAAAGGTAAGGATAGTTTGGAGTACCCATTATCTTCCTTGTTAACATATCAAAAATGAGACATGGGTTATTTTGGACAGGAGGCTCTAATTTCGTGACAGTTTAGTTTTGACATACGCCTAATTAGGCCTCTTTTACAAGACAACTACTATACCAATGCCACCCCTCCACACCAAACCACTTGGGAACCCTGGAATATGTAGAAGATGAACCAATTTCACTAGTTTTGGCTTCTGAAACAATTGTTAAGACACTAGTTTATGGACTCCGCCCTCTAACTGCCTAATACATGGTCATATTAGGCCATTTCCTCCTCACACTCTGCTATTTTCTTATTTCCTACCCTAGGGCTTATTGAGAACTATGATCCTAACCTACTCCATCCCATTCCACCAATATAGAGTGATTATCTTGGTGGAATGGCAGAGAAATGCATAGTTTTTAGCCTCAAAACCCTATTTCAGGGTTTATTACCAGTTTTCAAAAAAATGTGTTGTTCTCTCACCAAACTCAATGAAAATGAATCAAATAAGATGCAAATGAAAGGTCACTCACTCCCCTATCTAATGAAAAGGGTTTGAAATCATGAAAGTATAGTACGACAAAGATATACGGCCTGGAACAACATTTTTTAAGAAAAAAGATAGCAAACTAAGTTTTTATTCCAACTTTTGCCCTTCAAAACCTTGAACAGTCCTTCCTCGACCTGTGTGAAGGTTTTTATACATGTTTTCAATAGTTACAACTAAATTTTGACCTGCAGGGTCATTGGGCAACTCCTCATTACATGATTTTTGAAGTTGGCTATGCAACTTTCCACTATTACTTGCATTTATTAGACCTTTTTTGACAACAACATACAACTTGACTCCAAACACAAATGATATTGGTCATTGTGACCTTATTACATGTAAAGTGATGACACAAGACCATCAACTTGTCCTATGATGTCCTAGGACCTTATATGACATTTCAAAACCAAAACTAGCTATGTGCCCTTGCACCATGCAGCCGGGGTAAAAAAAAATTCATCATCCTGGAAAGTAGTTCTTGGACTGAGGTTCCATGTTCCTTTGATATCTTCTTCAAACATCGATGTTGCATCTTCATTTGGAAATCCAATCTATTTGACCAAATGTTTAGTATAGACCCTATTTCTTGTCCTCTTGATCTCTCTTGTGTCTAGAATGTATTCCAACTTCATTGGTTGGCTAGGTGGGAGATCCTTGACCCAATCATCATCCTTCATCTCTTCTACACCTAATGGTTCACCTACATCCATGGTATCCTTGAAAGGATAAAGATCAAAAACATTGAAAATAGGAGAGATAGCCACTCCAGGAGGGAGTTCTATCTCATATGCATTTGGCCCAAACTTGTGGACTATCCTGCAGGGTCCTATCTTCTTCATCATGAGTTTGCTATATCTACCCTTAGGTAGTCTTTCCTTTCTCAAATGTGCAAGTACCATATCACCAACTTTGAATTGGACATCTCTCCTTTTTATATTTACCTTCCTCTTGTACTTTTCAACATTCTTCTCAAGAGTCTCTTTGACTTGCTGATGGATGTCTCTCATGGCTGCTGCAAAATCCTCTCCTTGAGCACTTCTCTTCTCCATTCCCTTCAAATCTCTCAAATCATACACTCCTCTTGGACTTATACCATACACAACCTCAAATGGGCTCTTGCTAATGCTCCTATTGAGTGAATCATTGTATGCATACTCAGCCTGAGGAAGTACCAAGTCCCACTGCTGCCCATGCTCCATTGTGAGACACCTCAAGAGATTACCAAGTGACCTATTGACCACTTTAGTTTTCCCATCAGTTTGGGGATGATAGGAAAAACTAAAGGCCAAGTTTTTTCCCAACTTCTTCCATAATGTTCTCCAAAAATGGCCAATGAATTTGGAATTCCTGTCAAATACAATGCTAAGTGGCAATCCATGAATCCTTACAATTTCCTTGAAGAACAAACCAGCAATGTTGGATGCATTATTTGTTGTCCTACATGGGATAAAGTGAGCCATCTTACTAAATCTATCCATAACCACATACACACTATCATATCCCCTTCGAGTCTTGGGTAAACCCATCACAAAATCCATGCTTATGGATTCCCATGGCCTATGAGGAACTGGTAAAGGCTGATACAAACCTGCATTACTACTTGATCCTTTAGCTTTTTGATAGATCACATAGCTTTCAACAAACTTCTTGACATCAAGATGCATTCTTGGCCAATAATAGAATTTCCTAACCTTCTCTAGGGTCTTATCTACCCCAAAATGCCCACTCAAACTACCACAATGCTTCTCTTTTATCAGATTTGACCTCATGGAACACTTGGGCGCACACAATTGAGCCCCCTTGAACAAAAGGCCATCTTGTAGTACAAAATTAGAGTACTCTACATGAAATGCATTTGAAAACTAATTACAAATAGAAAAAGCTTCCTTAAAATCATCATCTTCATGGTACATACCTTTGAGAGAATCAATCCCTACACTTTGAAGTTGTACCTCTTGGACCATCAGTAGTCTTCTACTAAGTGCATCGGCAACTTTGTTGGCTTGACCCTTCTTGTGCTTGATTGTGAATGTGTAGGCTTGCAAGTACTCCACCCATTTCATATGCCTATGATTCAATTTGTCTTGGCTATTCAAGTAACTCAATGCATGGTTATTAGTGAAGACAATGAACTCCTTGGGCAAAAGATAGTGCCTCCATTTTTTGAGTGCTTGTACCATAGCATATAACTCAAGGTCATAAGGTGAATACTTTCTCTTGGCCTCATTTATCTTTTCACTAAAAAATACCACCAGTCTACCCTCTTGAGTCAAAACTAGTCCAATTGCTTGATTTCTTGCATCACATTCTATAGTAAACACCTTGTTGAAGTCAGGTAGAACAAGTATGGGCTATTGTGCCACTCTAGATTTCAGATATTCAAAGTTCTTATCTGCTGCAATAGTCCATTGGAACTTGTTTCTCTTCTCCCCTTTTATAGTAACAAGAATAGGTGAACATATATGACTGAAATGCTTGATGAATTTCCTATAAAACATTGCCAATCCATAAAAACTTCTCACTTCTCCAACTGATTTAGGTGTTAGCCAATTGAGAATGGCCTCAACTTTTGTAGGATCCATCTTTAAGGTGCCTTTGGAGATGACAAACCTAAGGTAGACTAGCTCCTCCTTCAAGAACTCACATTTCTTAAGGTTGATCATCAACCTCTCTTCATCCAACCTCTTGAATACTCTGTCCAAATGCTGCAAATGATCCTCCTTTGACTTGCTATACACAAGGATATCATCCAAGTATACTGCTACAAACTCGCCAATGAAATGTTTTAGGAATTCATTCATGAGTCTCATGAATGTGCTAGGAGCATTAGATAAGTCAAAAGGCATCACCAACCATTCATAGAGACCTGCATTAGTTTTGAAGGCAATCTTCCACTTATCACCTTCCCTTATTCTTATTTCATGGTAGCCACTTTTGAGATCAATTTTAGAAAAATAGAAAGCACCTACAAGGTTGTCCATGAGATCCTCTATCCTTGGTATAGGAAATCTATATCTAATTGTGATTTTGTTCAAAGCTCTTGAATCTATACAAAGTCTCCATTCTCCACCTTTTTTAGGTGCCAAAATAGTAGGCACTACACAAGGACTCATGATTTCCCTTATTAAACCTTTATCTAACAATCCTTGGATCTGATTTTTGACTTCTTCATTCTGCTGTTGGGTCATTTTATAGGCTGGCTTGTTGGGCAGACTTGCTCTAGGGATGAGATCAATGTGGTGGCTGACCTCTCTCTTGGGAGGTAAGAAATTTGGCAATTCTATATCCACTATATTTTCATACTTCTCCAATAGGGTCTGCACTTCCTTGGGAATTTCAATTGCATCAGCTGCTGCTTGGTCTGATATAGGTTTACCAACAATGACAAAACCAACCCCTTCTTCATGTAGGGTCTTCAAGAACTCCTTCTCCTTCACTACCATCACACTAGGCCCTTCATGCGTTGCTGCCTCCTCTTCTTTCAAAGGTGTGAGTGTATAACACTCCATCTTTCTCAATCACATAGATATTTTTCTTCCCATCATGCTTGGCCTCTCTATCAAATTGCCATGGCTAGCCTAGGGGCAAGTGGCATACATCCATGGGGATGATGTCACATAAAACCTTGTCTTTGTAGGCACCAATATTAAACTCCACCCAAGTCTGCTCATTCACAAGCACTTGTTGGCCCTTGTTGAGCCATGATACCTTATAGGATGTAGGGTGAGGATTCCTCTTCATTTTTAACTTTTCTACCATTTCCAAAGATAGAACCAGAATCAACAATCACTTTACATACCTTTCCTTGGGACTTGCAAGTTGTATTGAATAAAGCATTTCTTTGTGGTGGCTCCTTGGTGGCTGGTACCTTGAGCAATGTCCTCCTTATCATCATGTTCTCTCCTACCTCTGGGGCTACATGGAGAGAAGGTGAGTTCACACTCTCTTGATCTTCCTCTTGGATAATTTGTACTCTTCTTTCTCCTCCTTGAGAACTTGAACTTGGTTTGTTAGGGCACTTCCAAGTAGGGTGACCAAATTGGCCACATTAATAACACTTTCTAGAGAAAGTATTGGACCCTCTTCCTGGTCAACCAAATCTACCCCTATTGCTTGGTCTTCTTCCTCTAAAACTACCCCTTGATTCACTTGTTTGTTCTTGTTGTCCACTAGTTTCTCCTTGTTGTTTTTAAAGCTGACCTCTTCCAAAACTACCTCTACCCCTAGATTGCTGATCTTGTCTCCTTTTTATCTTCTTTTTTCCCCTCATGGCCATTTGAAAGCATTGTTCTACTATCTTAGGGGGACTCAAACTAATTTCATCTTTGATATTCAGCCTCAAACCACTTAAATATCTGGCCACTCTTTCAACTTCATTTTCATGGTGACCGGTTCTAATACATAACTTGTGAAATTCCTCAATATAAGACATCACATCTGAATCCTTTTGCTTCAATGTTTGCAGCTTCATGAAGGTTTGTATGGCATAGTCTGCTGGTAAGAAATGAGCCTTCACTTTGGCCACCATCCTATCCCAATAACTTATCTTGGGCTTTCCTTTCTTAACCCTCTCTTCTTGAACAAAGTTCCACCAAGTTAAAGTTGGTCCCTTCAACTTGGATTTGGTAAATTTCACCTTCTTGCTGTCCCCTATGTCTTCAAATTCAAAGAAATTATCTAATGCATCAATCTAACTCAAACTTTCTTCATTATCCATCCTCCCACCATGCATAGGCACTTCCACCTTCATCTTTGGAGTGTTGGCACCCTTAACAGCCCTTAGCATCTTGAGCATCATCTTTTATTTTGGGTCCAAGTCCTCATCCTCATCCTGGACCCCCCTTGGAGGATTTTCACTCTAATCTTCATCCTCCTTGTCACTTTGGTCATCATTGACCACTCCTCTTCTTTGCTTATTCTCTAAGACTACTATCCTAGCTAGGGTGGCTTCATGAGACTCTCTATAGAGCCTATCCTTCTAGAGCAATTGCTCTTTCAATTCTCTTATCTCTTTTGCCATTGCATTGGCTTTTGGAGGCATCTTACCTATGACAATCGTCTTCACAATTCAATTCGCTACTTCCCAAATAAGAACCTGATGCTTTGATACCACTTTGATGCAATAGGGGTACCTACACAACCCTATCAACCTTTCCCAATCACTTTCTTTCACCTAAAACAAGAACTATGGACACTTCGTTCACAAAAAGGCCTTAAGCCTTGTAGCCCTATTTTTGGGTCTGACATAGGTTTTCTTTCACTTGGATCAACATCTTGGCAAGGTAAGGATAGTTTGGAGTACCCATTATCTTCCTTATTAACATATAAAAAATGAGACATGGGTTATTTTGGACATGAGGCTCCAATTTCATGACAGTTTAGTTTTGACATAGGCCTAATTAGGCCTCTTTTGCAAGACAACTACTATACCAATGCCACCCCTCCACACCAAACCACTTGGGAACCCTGGCATATGTAGAAAATGAACCAATTTCACTAGTTTGGACCTCTGAAACAATTGTTAAGACACTATTTTATGGACTGCACCTTCTAACTGCCTAATACATGGTCATATTAGGTCATTTCCTCCTCACACTCTGTTATTTTCTTATTTCCTACCCTAGGGCTTATTGCGAACTGTGATCCTACCCTACTCCATCCCATTCCTCCAATCTAGAGTGATTACCTTGGTGGAATGGTAGAGAAATACATAGTTTTTAGCCTCAAAACCCTAGTTCAGGGTTTATTACCAATTTTCAGAAAAACATGTTGTTCTCTCACCAAACTCAATGAAAATGACTCAAATAAGATGAAAACAAAATCTCATTCACTCCCCCATCCAATAAAAAGGGTTTCAAATCATGAAAGTATAGTATGACAAAGATATACGGCCTGGAACAACATTTTTGAGGAAAAAAGATAGCAAATTGAGTTTTTATTTCAACTTTTGCCCTTCAAAACCTTCAACAGTCCTTCCTTGACCTGTGTGAAGGTTTTTATACATTTTTTCAATAGTTACAACTAAATTTCAACCTGTAGGGTCATTGGGCAACTCCTCATTACATGATTTTTGAAGTTGGCTATGCAACTTTCCACTATTACTTGCATTTATTAGACCTTGTTTGATAACAACATACAACTTGACTCCAAACACAAATGATATTGGTCATTTTGACCTTATTATATGTAAAATGATGACACAACACCATCAACTTGTCCTATGATGTCCTAGGACCTTATTTGACATTTAGCTATGTGCCTCTGCACCAGATTTCCTTTCCATTAACATTTAAAAACTGACTGTTGATTATGACTTTAGCGCCCTGCGCCCAAGGAGTGATCAATACTATCGGTTGAAGGATCAAGGGGGCCATTCGCATAATGTCATACGCCCCCCTTTAACAAGTCACTTAAGTGACTGTGACCCAATATAGAGGGTCAACTTCAAAATAGATCAAAAAGTGCACAGGGTATATGAGGGCCTCCAAAGGCTTTTAGGATATAAAGATAGAGAATTTTTAGGGATTAGAACTTAGAACAATAGGTCATTTAAGGATACTAAACCCTAATCCTTAAACACATATTGTTGAATAAAATATTCATAAACCTTAATCTGTTGCCAAGAACATCACATAGAACCTTTACACCTGAAAATAATTGCTTTGAAGAGCATAAAGGACATAAAAGATTTAGGTGGACTGTTGAGGGTTAGAAGAACTCCATCAAAGCATACCATTGATGCAAGCATTACTCCTCTTGCTTAACAGGAACTTCTGATCACTCCAACTGAGATCATTCAACCATCACCATATCATCCTAAATTGAGAATCTTGTACCAAATCCACTGTAGTATTAACATCAAAGATCATACCACTTTGACAATAATTCACTCTAATCATTTCCACAACAAACTTAACATCCAATATCCTTTGATAAGAAGCATCAATACCCATGACATGGAATGATAAAAACCTTGTCAATATTCTCCTAATCTGTCCTCTTGATGTTGTGATCTATCATCTTGATGTTCTACACTATCCATCATTGCAATGCAACTTTGAAGCATGACATCATCATCAAAGCAATATCAACACTAAACTCATGAGATGATCAACATCTTCATGAAATTTATAATGACAGACATCAAAATGAGATAAAACATGAATATCATACAAGATCATCTTTGACATAAGATCAATATTGGCATCAAACTCTTTGTGTAGTACCTGAACAGACAAGCAAAGCATACTATCTATACTATTAACTTCATAGCATCAAGAACATAGTTTTGCTACTTTTGACATTAATGACAAACAACCCAACACCTATTTGACATCAATGACAATCAACCTCCATCAAAATGGTCACTTGATATATTTTTATGCAAAATAATGTTCACTTCTATATTTGAATAAAAAAAGAAACAAATTCAAAATGGACAATTGAATTTAGTTTTCAATATCTATTTTATTTCATGTTATAGATGGAGGTGCTATAATATGATATTTAAATTAATGCTTTCTACCAATAAGAACAAAATAAAAACAATATGAAAATACATATACATCCATTACACAACCTTCATAGAGAATGGGATTGGAGAAAATCTTTTAGAGAAAAGGGAAGGGGAAGTGGAAGGGGAAGGCGTGTGAAAATACTTTATTAAAAGATCTTTTCTCGAATAATTTGATCAAGAATGACAATAATGCCATCCATGACCTTGAAACATCTTGTTCTACATTTTTTGTTGAAACATAACTCTCCAATAAAAATTTAATACCCAAATCCAATTCTCAATCCAATTCCCACCTCCCACCATACATGTTTCTCCCACTCTTGTCACTTACATCTTCATCACTAGTGTTGTTTAAAGAAGGAGAAGAGGAACAATTTATGTTGACTTGAAGTCCACAAAGATCTCCATTGTTTGAAAATGATCTTTGATTAAATGTTAACAACTGACCTCCTTGTGGTATTCTACCTGAAAAATTATTACAATACATGTTCAAGTAACTCATAAATCTGAGAGATTGTAGTTCTAGGGGAAATTTTCCAATAAGATTGTTCCTTGAAAGATCAAGTGACTCCAACCACACAAGATTTCCAAAATAAGTAGGAACTTTTCCATTAAGATGATCTCCTGACAAATTAAGTATCATTAGACCAATGAGGAATCCAATGTCCTCAAGAATATCACCTGAGAAGTTCTTGTTTGAGAGATTGAGACATCAAACCAATGCCAAATATTTCACATATTCGAGAAATTGTCCTTTGTTGTTTATTTCCATTTGATCTAAATACATCACAAATGAGATTGAATTTGAGTATTGAAGGACTTCTCAACTTTGTGTTTGATTTTCCATAGCTCTCAAGTTTCTTAGGCTACTTGGAATAACTATAGACAAATTATTAGTTGACAAAATCAAGACTTGAAGCTTTTGTAATTTTGTTACTGTAATAGTATTCCACCTTTGAATTTATTAAATCTCAATACAAAAATTTGAAGACCAATTAAGTTCCCTATCCAATTCGGTATGGTTTCTTGCATGTTATTATATCCCAAATCGAGAATCTCCAAAGAAGTACAATTTTTAAGTGATGATGGAATTGGCCCTTGTAGTTTGTTACCTCCCAATTTTAGTGTTTGAAGACAAACCATGCTCCTAATCTCACCTTCCAAACTATTATTTTCTAGTTTTAGGACCTTTTAGTTTTGATGAACAATTCCCAAAACATGCAAAAATATTCATTGTGAGCTTGTTATTTGACACATCTAGAACATCTGAGTTATGCTCTTCACAAATAGAATGTTGAAAGGCACCAGTAATATTATTATTTGCAAATGACAAATAATTGAGTTGACTCTAGCCATTTTTGTCAATGTTTGCTGGAATGATGTCATCAAATTCATTCTCAGACATATCCAAGAATTCCACATTAGGATGAGGTACAGAGAAATTTCCTTGTAACTTATTTCTATGTAAGTCAACATAATAAGCACTAAACTTACCGAACTTAGATGACAAAAGCCTTCCTCCAAATTGATTACATAAGAGATTGAGTTTGTTGAAGGGTTGAAGGTCCCACAACCAATCTGGAATATTTCTGCTGAGAGAATTGTTGGACAAGTCTAGATATTGTATGGTGTATTGAGTGGATATGAAAGCTGGGAATTCACCATCCATATTACAAGAACTCAAGTATAAAAGTTCAAGCTGAAATTTGGGGATTCGAGAGCTTTCAACTTTTACTTTCAAAAGATTGTGGGAAAGATCCAAGTAATAAATCTTTGTGAAATTTTCTAGTGCCACTCAAAGAGTTATCTGAGAGATCAAGGTAAAGTAAAGATGAGAGATTACCAAAAGTAGATGGAAAGCTTCCATTTAATTGGTTTGACCCAAGCAAAAGATATGAAAGCTTTGACAGTCCACCTAAAAAGATCCATGGAATGCTATCTCTTAATGAGTTGCCAAAAAGTTCCAAGTCTTCAAGTCTTAAGAGATTTCCAATAAAATTTGGAAAAATGCCTTCAATATTGGTACCATAAGACATAATCTAGTCAACGAGGACATATTTCCAATAGAATTTTGAATCACTTTGCCCACATTTGATTCTACAATAATAAGGTTGTTGAGCTGGAAAGCATGTTGTACAATGAAGGAGAGGTTGACTTTGAGATCGGGGTTATAGTACAAGTGAAGGTCTCTCAAGTGTGGAAGGCTTAACATGGTAGATGGGATGGAACCATGGAGATGGTATTCCCAAAGTGAGAGGGAAACCAAAGACGTACGGTTTGAGATCCAAAGGTGAGTTAAGTAATTGCTAATAAGGTCAAGATAGGAGAGGGAGGTGAGGTTTACAAGAGGAGAGGGAAGAGTACCTGACATCTTAGACATGTGAAGTGATGTAAGATTGGGGAGGGATGTAACATTCTTTACCAAAACACTTGTCAGATTCACATAGACTAGTCCAAGGTACTCCAACCGTCACAAATTTTGTATCTACGAGCTTGTCTAGCTCCTCAAATTATAATTGTAGGAGATGTCTAGAAATTTCAAACTAGACATGTTACCAATCTCACTTGGAATTGTGCCACTAAGAGCATAATTTTGAGAGATGTCTACAAATTTCAAGCTAGACATGTTCCCAAGCTCACTTGGGAATTAGGCTAGTAAGCCCACACCTTTTCAAGCTCAAATGCATCAATCTGTTGAGGTTCAGAAGATGTGGAGAGATGGGAAGAGGAGACAAGTCAATATAACTGAGGTTGAGGTACTCCAAATGTTACAGTTGGAACAAAGTAGGGAATATTTGGCTACTTGAATTCTTGACCACGAGTGAGTAGCCATAAAGATCCACATGAACCACATGGCTAGTGTGCTCAAGTTGAATTATGGATTTAGATTTTTAACAACTCTTGTTGGAAAAATCTCTTTGAAATATTGATTTGGATTGTTAACAACCCTTCTTTGAAAACACTTTTTAAATTATGGATTTTGATTTTTAACAACCCTCAGAAAAAAACTTTTTGAATTATTGATTTACATTTTTAACAACTTTTCTTTGAAAAAAAGTTTTGAATTATGGATTTTGATTTTTAACAACCTTTCTTCCAAAATTATTTTTGAATTATTGATTTAGATTTTTAACAACCCTTCTTTGAAAAATATTTTGAGGAAGACTAAAATTTTTAGTCACATTAATAATTATAATCTCTTTACTAGTAAGAATTGAACTAAAAGAGAATTTTCAAAGTTATAACCTTAATAATTGTGTGGATTGAATGTTATATATAAGATATTTTACAATTATTTTTATAGAATAGAAAATAACAGCTCTATAATTCAAAAAAGTTGTATTTTCTTAATTTAATATTCTTTAAAAAATACCTACAAATTTATAAGATTTATATTTTGAAAGACATATAATATTCACTAGCATAGATTTCTTAAATACATCTATCTAAAAGATGTGTAAAGACATCTTTGGTTGTTTGGTGTTTTTAAGATAAATGTAATCAAGATATCTTTTATCTACAATTTTAATAAATTATTTAATCCATATCGTAAGTACATAACTATATCAATAGTGTAAATTTTTTATGAAAACAAATTATTTCAATAGTTTTTATTTCCTAAAATAGGCATCTTTCCAATTACTTTATTTTACTTAGAGATATTTTTTCTATAGTTTTGAAAAAAATTAAATAAAAACAAAACAAATTATTTTCTTCATATGTTTAGCTACTTTTTTAAATAATAGATTTATTAATTTAAACTATAACAAGTACACAAATTGTTGGAGTAAATATGGTCTTACATATATACCATGCTTAAGTTTACTTAAGCATCCAACACAATACATTATTAGATATTAGAAATTAGGTGTATAGTGTTGGTGCTTGCAGATGGAGCCTGGTTTTCAAGGCATGAGGTTGTGTTAAGTCAGGGTTTCTATCTATGTAACATCTTTCAGTGTGTATGTGCATCATGTCAGGTATGTTTGTGATCTTGAGGCATGAAACCTAAAAAACTTAGAGTTTGAATCTTGCCTCAGGAAGCCTGCCATGTGGAAGGGTGTAAAATTCTAAGCAAGTTTGCCTTTGGTATCACCCTGAAATTCGGCCAAGTGAGGAAGTTATAGCCTGTCAAAGTTTTGGTCTAACCTGATATTTTTGCGGGGGGTCATATTTTTAATATCAATCATCTTTGGTAAGATCACCCCAAATGTTGTGTTATCACCTCATCATCACCTGATCCGCAAAGTGTAGACATTAATTTTACATGAGGATGATATCTGCTTGTCTAGCGACCTGATATTCTGAAGGGGGGGTGATATTTCAAATATCAGTCATATTCAAGGATCACCCCAATGTTGCGTCAAAGCTACAGTCAGACCTAATATTCTTGTGGGGGGTGATATTTCCAAGCATCAGTCATATTATGAATATCACCCTTTTCCAATATGATGGTGACATCATCAGGATTTGGTGGGGTGCATCATGTGGTCTTCAGCATGATAGTTATTATCGACAAATATGATGAGGGTCCCACTCATTGGTGAAGTGTACGGTATGAATATGATGAGGAGGGTCTTCCTCTGATGCATCAGGTTGTGCCAATGAGGATGGTCATCAGGCTAGTTCACTATTATCAAGGTGATTTTTCTTGTCAGGGTGATATTTCGCATCAGGGTGATGTGAGATATTAGGGTGATATTGCGTATCGTGGTGATGAGGAGGATCATCGGTAGGGTCTAAGATGATGTCATCAGGAACAAAATCACTGACTATTGTCTTTTGGTGTGGTCGTGCTTATAAAGTATTAAGGAGGTCATTGCGGGATGAATGTGGGATAATTAGTTCCCACATGATTTGAAAAGTTAGGTCATGATTCTTAGCGGGAAAATTTCAAAAGCGCACAATCTACTACATTTCCCAAGGCCGCAGGTTGGTATGCCTTTAATGGCAGATGTTACAAGATATGGGTGAAGGCATTGATGGATCAACCACTCGATTGAAGATGTGAATCCCCAGGTGGCAGCGCAGGGCTCAAGACCTCCCTATCTCCTCCTCTACCTGTTGCATTCTATGTTGAGTGCCATTTCTCATGATGCACTGTATCTGGCAAATTTTGAATTGCCATGTAATTAATGCTAAGTATACCTTCTTCTTGTATATAGTAGATGGTGTTACTCATTCGTTTTTGTTGAAAACTAGACAAATTTTGGCGCTGTGATAAGATATAACTTCATTGATGGCCCTGTTTTGGAGGTCTTGTGAGTTTATGAGTCTCATGTTGTATGTCTCATGCATAAATTTACTAGTTTCGTGTTGATTTAAATGAGTAATACTATATTGCATGTGTTATGTTATCTATCTCCAAATTGAGTGTGTTCTTCTTCTGAATCTAAGCATCTAAGGGGTGTTTATGATTCTAGAATATAGGTTTACTGTGTTGAATGCTTGATTTCTTACTTCTGCTCAAGGAGTAGATTAAATGTTTTAGATCAAGTGTTGGGAGGAATGTACTGCAGTGAGGATGTTGTAAGAAGAGATAACTGAATACTAAATTTTGGGAGGTATCTGCAAGGCAGATACTAAAAACCCCCTTGATATCCAGTCTTTGATATATGTTTATGCTGATCATTCACATGTGTATGTCTATTGACTCCAAGCCCTGGATAGGCACTAGTCTAGTCTTGTATTGAAGTTACACCCAAGGTCCTAGTTTTGCATCGAAACACCAAAAATAATTCAAATTTCAAATACAAACCTTTAGGACATTTAGAAGTAGTTTTAGGACAAGAATCCTCTATCTCACAACTGAACATAGGCCCAAAGCTAGCCCCTTTGCACTTATCTTACAGTTTTAGTCTACATAAGAGAGGATTTATCTGCTTTGTATCAACATCCTAGTCAGTCCATAAGCATATCCCATGGATGTTGACTAGGGAATACCCCCTTGGTTCTGCAGAGCCTAAAGAAGAAGAGGAGAGATTTATAGAGTCTATCTCCTATACTATTGGCCCCTGGCCCAGAGATCTTGTTGATCATTGATGGCTACCTTGTAGGGATAACTGGGATCAAGCATCCAATTTGGGAAAAAACCAACAAATCTAGCGACTCTACTGGGGAGTTTGGTTTAAAAGATATACTTGTGGCCCATCCGAGTCACCAACAGATCTAGCAACTCTATTGGGGAGTTTGGTTTAAAATATATATTTGTGGCCCATCCGAGTCACCAACAGATTTGGCGACTCCACTGGGGAACTCTTTGTGTGAACCCTGATCTAAGAGAAAATAATTCCTATTTGTAGGTGGCGACTCCGAACAATCTCCCAACCAGTAAAGTAAAAATTTGTATACAAGGGAGAAGATCCCTGTGCAATCCTTTATTTGAAGAGTTACCCATAAAAATGATGTATAGGAGAAAAGGGACTGTCCTAGCCAGTCATGAAGGTTCTCCCAGAAATAATGATAATATCCAAGATAATCTTAGATCTTCAAAACAATAGCTACCCTATTTTTCAAATACAGAAGTTGATATTCAAGATGCATATGAGAGACAATAGGGTGGTGGATTAAGAATGAGGTCAGAGGTGTTCCAAGAATGCCCTTTCTTAGATCCCCTTGACAGATTTGAAGAAGATGAATCCCCAAGGGATGATGATGACCAGTATGGAAAAGGACCATCTTCTTCTATGTCTAGGGATGAAGAATTAGCTGAAGAAATCAGAAGCTTGAGGGCTGAATTAGAATATTTACAAGCTGTGAAAATTAGAGATGACATAAGGTAGAGGGTACAAGCTCTGAGAATTGCTCAGCATGATGCAGTCCCCACCCTTGATAATGCAAATGTCTTGAGAAATCAGCATAGAGAGGAAATCCAGCATCAGCAAAATGATCAAAGATAGAATGTAAACAATACTAGAGTGCCATTAAATAATGTGAGAAATCAAAATGCTTATAGAAATGTCAATATTAATCAGTTTGGTAGACAACCTATGTAGCTAGACAGATTTAGACAGTTAGTTTTTGATGGCATTCCTGGTTACCCTAATCCCATTGACAAACATGTGAGGCCATAGGTGCCAAAATTTTTAGGAAATAATGTTGTATCAGGTGAAGACTACTTGAAAGTTTTTCAGAATATCATGGATAAATTTGAGGTTGAGCATGAAGATATTTTTATGAAGTTGTTTATGTAGTCCTTGGTTGATAAAGCTAGAGAATGGTATAATGGCCTGCCTAACCAGAGTATCTGATCATGGGATGATTTCAAAAGGATTTTCAAGGAACAGTATGGTGACAAGACTGACCTAAGCTTTTTTGTAAATGAATTTACCAGTATCACTAAGGGGTCAAATGAGCAGGTTGTAGATTTCAATGCTAGATTTACTAAAGTGCTAAATAAATTGCCACATCACATGAGACCTAATGAGCCAATGTGCATGGTGCTGTACATAAATGCTTTTGATGCCAAAACAGCCTATGGATTAAGAGATAAGGACCCTACTAGTCTCAGGGATGCTTTCAAGATTGCAAAAAATATTGAAAATAATAGGAAAGCATCTGGTAAGACAAACATAAGGGATGATGTGAAGATTTTGCAAAATCCAAACAAACCTCAAAGTACTCAAGGTAATGCATCTACTTCTGAGGATAAATTAGATAAATTGACAACTGTTGTTAATAATTTAAGTTACAGACTTGCAAAAAATGAAAAAGGAATAGGTCCTGATAGGCAAGTTTACTAGAGACAAGAAAGGAGGCCATCATTGCATGATATGCCATATAACACTAATTGGCATAATGGTAAACCCATGTTTCCACATAAAAGCACAAACCAAAGGGCTCAAAATGTTAAGGAAACTCTTGACCCTTTGCAAAAGGTTGTTAATATTGTTGATGATACCCCATGGTGTATAATATGTCAAATGCCTCACTCACAGTCGCAATGTATGATTGCTCATTCTTTGTATAATAATGCTATTGCCTGTGATGAGTGCAATGAGACACATTGTGTGGAGGATGATAATGTAAATATGTTGTCCACAAATAGGGAGTATTCTTCCTATGATGCAGATGAAAGTACAAGTTATGGGACTCAGGTTTGCCAACAGGTTCCCCAAGATGATGATGATGAAGATAACTATGCATATGCTCAGGACTCGCGTATATTTTTGAATAACCTGAGGAGACCTTCTGATGAAGAAATTAGAGCTCTCACAGCTGCAGCAGTAGCTTAGATTAAGAGCAATTATAACCTCAGAGGTAGAGCTCAAGTGAGCGATCCACGTCAATTAGAATGCATTTCTGTGAATCAGCTAGTGCATAATCATAAAGGGGCTAGACCACAAAAGACACAATGGAACAACAATAAGAAAAAATTTAAGCAAAAAGTAGGTCATGATTTTCAAAGGTTAGAAAATGAGATCCCTCAAGATAAGGATCAAGGCAAGGATCCTCAGGTCATAGATAGCAGTCAGCACACCAAGATTAAAACTAGATCAGATCAGGATAGGAGCAAAACTGCAACTCAGGCTACAACTGTCATACAAAATTATGCTCCTTTTGATATAACTCAAGTCCTATCCTAGGTAAAGGTCTCTGTTCCGTTGATGGAACTCATGAAGGTTGAAGAAATTAGGAATAAGGCAGTGTCCTTAATTTCAGGGGTAGCTTGTCAGGCTAAGCAAAATGTTGAGGTTCAAGGTAAGAGACAGACTATGTGTGTCGAAGAGGATGAGGTTCCTAAGGTTTATCTAGGGGTGACCATGACAAAATGTCCATCACAGGTTGAACTATTTTATGTCTCCCTTGTTATTAATGGGAAAACAATCAGGAATTGTATGCTTGATTCTAGAGCATCAATAAATAGCATGCGTTTGGCTATCATGCAACAAGTTGGATTGAAAATAGACAAGGCATGTGGGAAGTGCTATGCCATGGATGCCAGGGAGGTACCAGTTATTGGAATCATGAAGGATGTGGATTTTAGGTTAGCAGTATATCTAGAAAAAACATATAGAATGAACATAACAGTGGTTGATATAAAGCCACAATATGGTATGCTATTATCAAGAAGATGGGTAGCACTGATTGGTGGAAGTATGAAATTAGACCTGTCATATGCCATGATTCCAATGAATGGAAAAGATGTCAAACTGGTCAGAGAATAAAGATCACTAGAAACAATTGAGGATCAAGATTTAGAAGAGCATGTGTGTTTTGTTGATACTCACTGTGATAATTTCAAAGTTGTCTCTGATGATCAGGGAGGTAAAGGGAGAGACATTTGCATTCAAGAGCTTGACCGACAGGGTCTATGGACCATGTATTTTGATGGAGCTTGTACAAAGGAAGGCTCTGGTGCTGGAGTTGTGTTTTTGTCTCCAGCTGGTAAGCTTCTAAAATTATCTTTCTTGCTAAAGTTTGCCTGCACAAATAATATTGCAGAATATGAGGCTCTATTGCTAGGATTGAATATGGCTCTGAAACATGGAATTAAAATGTTAAGAGTGTTTGGAGATTCTAAATTAATTGTTTCCTAGGTAAGAGATAAGTATGCTTCAAAAAATAAGAGGTTAAAACAGTATAAGCATGCTATATGGGACACAATTGAATTGTTTGATGCATTTTCAATAAACTGGATAGAGAGATCAAAAAATGTCATGGCAGACTTTTTAGCTAATGTGGCTATAAGGCCAGGTGATATTACTCTGTCTGATATTACAAATGTTGAGGTCAAAATTAGACCTGCAGTACTAGAAAATATATGTAGTTGGCAAGTGTTTGATGATGATAAAGATTTATTGAGATTCTTGCATTGCATAGATGAATATGAGAACCAAGAGATTGATTTTCAGAATTTTGTAGAGGTTGTAGATGGAAAAGAGACTCTTTTAGGGAAAGAAGTAATTCAGCTGAAAACAAATAAGATCCCTAGAGGGTTAGTGCTTTAGAAAGAACATTTGACAATAGGGACCAATTTATTTGAAAATCATCTCCTACAAAGAAGGATGACTTGGAGGAGATAAACTTGGGGACATCTCATGCCCCCAAAAAGGTATATATTGGCAAACAGCTCAAACCACACATCAGGAACATGTTGATTACATTGTTGAGAAAATATAAGCATGTCTTTGCCTGGTCATATGAGGACTTGAAAGCTTATAGAGAAGACCTGTTCTAGCATGAGATCCCTTTGAAGACTGGGGCTAAACCATTTAGACAAAAACAATGACCTATCAACCCAACTCTGGCTCCAAAAATGCAAGAAGAACTCAAGAAGCTTAGGGAGGCTGGAATAATTGTGCCTATCAGACATTTAAATTGGGTGTCTAATCTTGTCCTAGTTAGAAAAAAGAATGGTGATATAAGACTCTGTGTTGACTTTAGAAATATGAATGTATCTTCCTTGAAGGATAATTATCCACTACCCAACATGGAGGCTATGCTACAAAAGGTAACTGGTTGTGAACTTTTATCCATGATGGATGGATTTTTAGGGTACAATTAGGTGAAGGTAAAAGAATCTGAACAATATAAAACTACCTTCACCACTCCATGGGGAACATATGTATATGTGAGAATGCCATTTGGATTGACAAATGCAGGTGCTACATTTTAGAGGGCCATGGATGTTGCTTTTGCAGGATTGATTGACTCAATCTTGGTGTTATATCAGGATGATCTGACTGCCTATTCAAAAAAGGAAGAGCAACATTGCCTGCACCTAGAACAGATTTTTATTAGAGCATTGGAATATGGCATTTCACTTAACCCAAAGAAATGTGCTTTTGGGGTAGTTGAAGGAAAGCTCTTGGGACACATTGTTTCCAAGGATGGAGTTAGGATTGATCCTGAAAGGGTTGCTGCAATTGATAGGATCCAAGTTCCCAAATTAGTGAAAGGAATTCAGTCCTTCTTTGGACAGATTAATTTTGTTAGAAGATTTGTTCCTAACTTTGCAGAGACTACAAGGAACATTTCTAAGATGCTGAAGAAGGGTGAGATTATCAAGTGGGAAGGTGAAGCAATTGAATCATTTTAGAACATCAAAGAGGCTATAAAAATGGCTCTTGTGTTAAAATCTCTTAATTTTTCTAAGACATTTTAGTTGTTTTCATTTGCTTCTTTTCACACTATTGTTGCATCCTTATTACAAAAAAATGAAGAGGGTTTTGAACAACCTATTGCTTTCTTTAGCATGTCATTTTTGAACAACCTATTGCTTTCTTTAGCATGTCATTGCAGGCAGCTGAATTAAAATATGATATCATGGAGAAGCAGGCATATGCATTGGTTAGAGTAGTCAAAAGCTTTAGGCCATATCTAGTAGGATCTCAAACAGTTGCATATGTGCCCCATGCAGCAGTCAAGGATATTTTTACTCAGCAGGAGGTAACAGGAAGAAGATGCAGGTGGATAAACAAATTACAAGAATTCAACATAGAGATACAAATCACAAAACTGATAAGGGGACAAGGTTTGGCTAAAATAATGACACAGTCAAATCTGGAAGCATGCCAAGTGAATGTAGTTCAGAATGAAATTGTTAATGTGTCAAAATTTGAATGGTACAAGGACCTTGTGTACTACTTGAAGAATTTGAATTGTCCTTCCCATTTCAGTGATAGTCAGAAAAGGACCTTGAAGCTACATGTAATCAGGTATGTCATTATTCAAGGAGAGTTGTATTGGAAGAATCTTGATGGTGTACTACTTAGGTGTGTGGATGAAAATGAGGCTAAGAATGTTTTAAATGACATGCATAAAGGAGTGTGTGGTGGACACTATACTGCCCAGACAACAGCTCACAAAATTCTTAGGGCAGGATATTGGTGGCCAACGCTTTTCTCAGATGCACAAAAGTTGGTGAGGAGATGTGATCCTTGCCAAAGGTTCTCAGGAAAGATAAAGTATGAAGGTACATTACCCCTTAGAACTGTAACTGTGGAGGCTCCATTTCAGCAGTGGGGAATTGATTTTATAGGGGAGATCTCAGAAAAATCAAGTGGAGGACATAGTTGGATTTTGGTTGCTACTGACTATTTCACCAAATGGATTGAAGCCATTCCAACTAAAAAAGCTACAACCAGTGTGGAGATGGATTTTATTCTAGAAAACATTATTATTAGGTTTGGAGTACCATTCAAAGTGGTCATAGATAATGCCATGTGCTTCGGATCTAGTGAATTTGTTGATTTTTCCAACAAATATGGGATTAATTTGTCATATGCATCACCATATCATCCATAGGGAAATGGTCAGGCAGAGTCCAGTAACAAAAGCCTCATGAAAATCATCAAAAGGATGGTGGACAAGAACAAATGAGCCTGGGATTCAAAGCTGAAGATGGCACTATGGGCTGATCGGATAACAGTGAAGAAATCAATTGGGAGATCACCTTTTGAGCTAGTATATGGCACAGAAGCCAGGCTGCCTATAAATAATCTCTTGCCAATTTATAGATTCATACAAGAAAGTGATGAAAAGATTGAAGATTTAATGACTGAAAGGATAGATCGGCTGGTTGCACTGGATGAAATCAGAAGGGAGGCACACAAGACAAACATCAAGAGACAACAAAGTGTAAAATATCTGTTTGATAAAAGGACTATAGAAAGGAAATTTTAGGTAGATGATTTAGTCCTTATTTGGAATGCAAGGAGTCAAGATAAGGGCAAGCATGGAAAAATTGAGCCCTTATGGATGGGCCCATACCTGATCAGAAATATTCATGGAGAGGACTCCTACTTTCTCCAGGCTCTAGATGGTGAGAGGCTGGAATTGCCTGTGCATGGTCAATTCCTTAAACTTTATATTTCATAAGTGATCATCTTCTGTGCACAATTGTAAATTATATAAATTGTCTGTAAATGCTCTGTATAGTCAGTATTTTGCCTTTTTTGTGTTTTGCTTGGTCTACCCCTGCCCGGAGGTGGTCTGGTTCTCACTGTAGCCTTGTGCCTGCACATCCCCAATCAGAGACAATGTTGGTGCTTGCAAATGGAGCCTAGTTTTCAAGGCATGAGGTTGTGTTAAGTCAGGGTTTCTGTCTATGCATCATCTTTCAATGTGTATGTGCATCATGTTAGGTATGTTTGTGATCTTGAGGCCTGAAACCTAAAAAACTCAGAGTCTGAATCTTGCCTCAGGAAGCCTACCATGTGGAAGGGTGTAAAATTCTAAGCAGGTTTGCCTTTTGTATCACCCTGAAATTCGGCCAAGTGAGGAAGTTATAGCCTGTCAAAGTTCTGGTCTAACCTGATATTTTTGCAGGGGGTCATATTTTTAATATCAATCATCTTTGGTAAGATCACCCTAAATGTTGTGTTATCACCTCATCATCACTTGATCCGCGAAGTGCGGATGTCAATTTTACATGAGGATGATATCTTCTTGTCTGATGACCTAATATTTCAAAGGGGAGTGATATTTCAAATACCAGTCATATTCAAGGATCACCCCGATGTTGCGTCAAAGCTACAGTTAGACCTGATATTCTTGCTGGGGGTGATATTTCCAAGCATCAATCATCTTACGAATATCACCCTTTGCCAATATGATGTTGACATCATCAGGATTCAGTGGGGTGCATCATGTGGTCTTCGGCATGATAGTTATTATCAACAGATATGATGAGGGTCCCACTCATCGGTGAAGTGCACAGTATGGATATGATGAGGAGGGTCTTCCTCTAATGCATCAGGTTGCATCAATGAGGATGGTCATCAGGCTAGTTTTCTATTATCAGGGTGATGTTTCTTGTCAGGGTGATATTTCGCATTAGGGTGATGTGAGATATTAGGGTGATATTGCATATCGTGGTGATGAGGAGGATCATTGGTAGGGTCTAAGCTGATGTCATCGAGAGCAAAATCGCTGACTATTGTGTTTTGGTGTGGTCATGCTTATAAAGTATTAAGGAGGTCGCTGCAGGATGAATGTGGGATAATTAGTTCCCACATGATTTGAAAAGTCGGGTCATGATTCTTGGTGGGAAAACTTTAAAAGCGCATAGTCTACTGCATTTCCCAAGGCAGCGGGTTGGTATGCCTTTAATGGTGGATGTTATAGGGTATGGGCAAAGGCATGGATGGATCAACCACCTGATTGAAGATGTGAATCCCCAGGTGGTGGCGCAGGGCTCGAGACCTCCCTGTCTCCTCCTCTACCTGTTGCATTCAATGTTGAGCGTCATTTCTTATGATGCACTATATCTGGTGAATTTTGAATTGCCATGTAATTAATGCTGAGTATACCTTCTTGCTGTATATAGCAGATGTGTTACTCATTCGTTGTTGTTGAAAACTAGACAAATTTTGGTGTTGTGATAAGATATAACTTCGTTGGTGGTCCTGTTCTGGAGGTCTTGTGAGTTTATGAGTCTCATGTTGTATGTCTCATGCATAAATTTACTAGTTTCATGTTGATTTAAATGAGTAATGCCATATTGCATGTCTTCTATTATCTGTCTCCAAATTGAGTGTGTTCTTCTGAATCTAAGCATCTAAGGGGTGTTTATGATTCTAGAATATAGGTTTACTATGTTGAATGTTTGATTTCTTACTTCTACTCAAGGAGTAGATTAAATGTTTTAGATCAAGTGTTGGGAGGAATGTACCACAGTGAGGATGATGTAAGAAGAGATAACTGAATACTAAATTTTGGGAGGTATCTACAAGGTAGATACTAAAAACCTCCTTGATATCTAGTCTTTGATAAATGTTTATGCTGATCATTCACATGTGTATGTCTATTGACTCCAAGCCCTGGATAGGCACTAGTCTAGTCTTGTATTGAAGTTACACCCAAGGTCCTAGTTTTGCATCGAAACACCAAAAACAATTTAAATTTCAAATACAAACCTTTAGGACATTTAGAAGTAGTTTTAGGACTAGAATCCTTTGTTTCACAACTGAACATAGGCCCAAAGCTAGCCCCTTTGCACTTATCTTACAGTTTTGGTCTACATAAGAGAGGATTTATCTGCTTTGTATCAACATCCCAGTCAATCCATAAGCATATCCCATGGATGTTGAATAGGGAATACCCCCCTTGGTTCTGCAGAGCCTAAAGAAGAAGAGGAGATATTTATAGAGTCTATCTCCTTTACTGTTGGCCCCTGGCCTAGAGATCCTGTTGATCATTGATGGCTACCTTGTAGGGATAACTGGGTGAAGTGCATAGTATGGATATGATGAGGAGGGTCTTCCTCTAATGCATCAGGTTGCATCAATGAGGATGGTCATCAGGCTGGTTTTCTATTATCAGGGTGATGTTTCTTGTCAGGGTGATATTTCGCATTAGGGTGATGTGAGATATTAGGGTGATATTGCATATCGTGGTGATGAGGAGGATCATTGGTAGGGTCTAAGCTGATGTCATCGAGAGCAAAATCGCTGACTATTGTGTTTTGGTGTGGTCATGCTTATAAAGTATTAAGGAGGTCGCTGCAGGATGAATGTGGGATAATTAGTTCCCACATGATTTGAAAAGTCGGGTCATGATTCTTGGTGGGAAAACTTTAAAAGCGCATAGTCTACTGCATTTCCCAAGGCAGCGGGTTGGTATGCCTTTAATGGTGGATGTTATAGGGTATGGGCAAAGGCATGGATGGATCAACCACCTGATTGAAGATGTGAATCCCCAGGTGGTGGCGCAGGGCTCGAGACCTCCCTGTCTCCTCCTCTACCTGTTGCATTCAATGTTGAGCGTCATTTCTTATGATGCACTATATCTTGCTGGGGGTGATATTTCCAAGCATCAATCATCTTACGAATATCACCCTTTGCCAATATGATGTTGACATCATCAGGATTCAGTGGGGTGCATCATGTGGTCTTCGGCATGATAGTTATTATCAGCAGATATGATGAGGGTCCCACTCATCGGTGAAGTGCACAGTATGGATATGATGAGGAGGGTCTTCCTCTAATGCATCAGGTTGCATCAATGAGGATGGTCATCAGGCTGGTTTTCTATTATCAGGGTGATGTTTCTTGTCAGGGTGATATTTCGCATTAGGGTGATGTGAGATATTAGGGTGATGTGTTAGACCTGATATTCTTGCTGGGGGTGATATTTCCAAGCATCAATCATCTTACGAATATCACCCTTTGCCAATATGATGTTGACATCATCAGGATTCAGTGGGGTGCATCATGTGGTCTTCGGCATGATAGTTATTATCAGCAGATATGATGAGGGTCCCACTCATCGGTGAAGTGCACAGTATGGATATGATGAGGAGGGTCTTCGCATTAGGGTGATGTGAGATATTAGGGTGATATTGCATATCGTGGTGATGAGGAGGATCATTGGTAGGGTCTAAGTTGATGTCATCGAGAGCAAAATCGCTGACTATTGTGTTTTGGTGTGGTCATGCTTATAAAGTATTAAGGAGGTCGCTGCAGGATGAATGTGGGATAATTAGTTCCCACATGATTTGAAAAGTCGGGTCATGATTCTTGGTGGGAAAACTTTAAAAGCGCATAGTCTACTGCATTTCCCAAGGCAGTGGGTTGGTATGCCTTTAATGGTGGATGTTATAGGGTATGGGCAAAGGCATGGATGGATCAACCACCTGATTGAAGATGTGAATCCCCAGGTGGTGGCGCAGGGCTCGAGACCTCCCTGTCTCCTCCTCTACCTGTTGCATTCAATGTTGAGCGTCATTTCTTATGATGCACTATATCTAGTGAATTTTGAATTGCCATGTAATTAATGCTGAGTATACCTTCTTGCTGTATATAGTAGATGGTGTTACTCATTCGTTGTTGTTGAAAACTAGACAAATTTTGGTGTTGTGATAAGATATAACTTCGTTGGTGGTCCTGTTCTGGAGGTCTTGTGAGTTTATGAGTCTCATGTTGTATGTCTCATGCATAAATTTACTAGTTTCATGTTGATTTAAATGAGTAATGTCATATTGCATGTCTTCTATTATCTGTCTCCAAATTGAGTGTGTTCTTCTGAATCTAAGCATCTAAGGGGTGTTTATGATTCTAGAATATAGGTTTACTGTGTTGAATGTTTGATTTCTTACTTCTACTCAAGGAGTAGATTAAATGTTTTAGATCAAGTGTTGGGAGGAATGTACCACAGTGAGGATGATGTAAGAAGAGATAACTGAATACTAAATTTTGGGAGGTATCTACAAGGTAGATACTAAAAACCTCCTTGATATCTAGTCTTTGATAAATGTTTATGCTGATCATTCACATGTGTATGTCTATTGACTCCAAGCCCTGGATAGGCACTAGTCTAGTCTTGTATTGAAGTTACACCCAAGGTCCTAGTTTTGCATCGAAACACCAAAAACAATTTAAATTTCAAATACAAACCTTTAGGACATTTAGAAGTAGTTTTAGGACTAGAATCCTTTGTTTCACAACTGAACATAGGCCCAAAGCTAGCCCCTTTGCACTTATCTTACAGTTTTGGTCTACATAAGAGAGGATTTATCTGCTTTGTATCAACATCCCAGTCAATCCATAAGCATATCCCATGGATGTTGAATAGGGAATACCCCCTTGGTTCTGCAGAGCCTAAAGAAGAAGAGGAGATATTTATAGAGTCTATCTCCTTTACTGTTGGCCCCTGGCCTAGAGATCCTGTTGATCATTGATGGCTACCTTGTAGGGATAACTGGGAGCAAGCATCCAGTCTGGGAAAAAACCAACATATAGCATTTAATAATGTTACGATATTTAGTTACTTATTAGTTGTTGTCGGTTATTTACTGACACTCCCTCCTTGCCTTTATAAACAAGGCACCTGTACATTGTAAAATATCTCAATTTGAGCAATATAATTTTTATCCTCTGGTGAAATAGCTTTGCTTCTCTCGTATTTTGAAGGTTATTTTCTGCAGGTTGTGCTCCTAGGATGTGGGTGACACCAACATGGTATCAGAGCCTTCATTTTGTGCCTCCTTCCGTTGAGAGTTTTCATCGGAGTCTGAGATCATTTATTTGGTGGAGTTTTTGTTGGCGTTTGAAATTTGTTAATTTCAAAGTCAACATTTCTATCGATATTCTTCCTCAATCTTTGCTAGGTGAGCGTGTCTTTTGCCTTCATTGCTATCTTGGTGTGAGTGATTTGGCAAGAGCAGATTTGCTAGTGGCAGTTGTAGAGGAGGCATATATATTTCTACACTCATTCCTTCTCTAGAGTTTTTTTGTTTTTGCATTCTTTGGCTTGTTGAAGGTGCATGGTTTGAGTTTGTCATTTGGTGTGAATGATTTGGAGGTTGCGTGGGTAGTGTGAGGGAGTACATAGGAGTTTGTTGTGTTGAAAATTCTTTCATCTGAGGTAAATGTGATTAGTTCAATTTGAAGGCATGGAGGGCAGCCTTGATGGTCAAATGCAGGCCATCAATTTTGATATAAAGCCCTATGAGCCTCTAAACTAGGTTGCTTGGCCTTTGATTAGGGCCTACAACCTCTCTGCAGTGCTCTCCTTGTTGTGGCGTGGAGTTTGATCCCATTATGGTGTAGACAAAAGATGCGGGCAGGGTGCCTTGAACTAGAAATCAACCTCTTCTACTACAATCTAGTCGCTAATACAAACTTTAATACAAACTTTATTATTTCTAAAGTCTTGTTGAAATATTTATTTAGGGTTTGTACCTCTTCGTGCTGTGTGGTGGGTCCATTTGGAGGGTAGCCGAGCATTTTCTGGGACTTTAGTCCCACATTGAAGGTACGTGTGGTAATTTTATATTGAAATAACCTCTCAACTCCTTCCTTTGCTATGAGCAAGTCTCACAAAGGTGTGAAGAGTCTCTCTCTCATGGAGAATTTTTGTATACTTGGCCACTTGGTGCTTGGTGCATCTTGCCCACCAATTTGGGCTATTTTTTATCAAGGTACTTTTTGAATATACTTGCTAATTTATTCCATTTTTTTGGTATTTTTGCAAAGTAATTTCTATTTGTTTCTTTGGAAAATTTAGTGGTTGGGAATTGAAAAACTCCTTGTATCCATTCTGGGGGGTGTATAGAGAATTTTAATCCTTTGTATGTGTCCTTGTAAATCATGTTGGACCCAAGGACCAAGAATTGCTCACTCCACAAAACTATCACACATGGAAGTTCAAGACATCACAATTGTTGCAATCTAAGGGTCTTTGACAAATGTTAGATGTCGATCAACCTAAGTTCACTAAACCATTTGAGAAATTTGTTTATAGAAGCAACATGGATGAGGCTAAAGGACTCATAGGACTCCATGTATCTGATAATTTGTTGTTTTAGATTGTGAAGTGTGAGATACCTAAAGCAGTGTGGGATAAGCTTGTTGAGTTGTATGGTAAGGTCAATCAGTTTAAGATCTTGCAACTTGAAGCTGATCTCACCTCTCTCTCTCTCTCTAGATGCCTTCCCCACTATTTAGGATTTCCTTGCCCAATTCAAGTTGATTTTGTCACAATTGAAAGGATGTGGTCATGCCAAAGATGATAAGGAGTGTATTTTCTTGATCTTGTCTAAGCCGAGAGGTCCTTTTCAAGTGTTTGCCTCTAACTTCTATTCTAGTATGAATGCTATGGGAGAAGACCATAAGATGCCTTCATTTGAGGTATTTTTTTGATTGACTGACTAGGGAGCAGGCCAAGTTAATTTAGTGGCAAGAACAAGAAACAAAATAAGGATTCTAAGTCTAATGAGAGTTAAGGATCCTACTCTTGAGACCAAAACCTCTTCCAAAGAGGAACCATCACAAAAGAAGAAGATCAAATTGTTGATAACTAAGAGGGGGGGTGAATCAGTTATCTTGATTATTTCAGCCTTTTGAACTTCCTTAATAATTAATGCAGCATTAAATCAAATGAGAAAACATAACCATAAAATGGAAATAACATCAATACACATGACACAATGATTTTGACATGGAAAACCCTGTTAAGGGAAAAACCACGGGATGACTAACCCAAGATTGCATTCTCTGTTAGAAGAATAAGATAATACAAAATGGCACTTGCCAATTAGGGCTCACTGATCGAGCACACTGCTCACAAGAGGCTCACTACCCACAATAGTTTATACAAAGAAACTAGATACTTGAATTGATGAGAAGCATCCACACATGCTGAGGTTTAATTCTGGTTAGGCTCAATACACTGATCTACTGCACTTCATTCTTCCTCTTCTTGGTTCTACTGTCCTATCACATACCGGACCTGTATTACTGTTATTACTCAGCTCTTCTACTTTTCTTCACACAACACACCACACTTCACCTTACTTCACATCTGAATCCATTTGGTATATATATCTGCACAAGCGATTTCAACACCTATCTAGTTGGCATCTGAAATAGTCAATATTTTCCTCAACTTTGATCTGTTGGCTGAATCTTTGCATACCAAGTAATGCAGATCAAAGAGATGCTTATAGAAGTCATCAATCATGTCGGCCAATCATGAATGATACCTTAGGAAACTTAATCACCATCAATATCACATCTGGATTAAGGTCTGATGCTCTGCCGGTTAGGTCTTCCTCTGTCTACTCTACCAAACAGAAACCCAATACTCAAGTACTCATGCCTCTTCACTGTTCCATGACCGGAGGCTCAATCCCTGGAACCTATCAGTCAAGGTACTCCTCTTGACTTCCCCAAATCTGCACATTACTGAGATACTTCCTCTGAGAGATCCAAACCTGTCTATCAGACCTTGCTGCCTGCTCTGTTCTTGCTTACCGGACCACAACACTTCTTCAATCTAACTTCTAGTAAAGACACACCATGTCCTGTGGATGTGTGGGATGAACTTTGTTGCCATCAATGACAACATTAATGAAGCCACATAGTGTCTCTTGCCAACAATCTCCCCCTTTGGCATTAATGTAAATTCTTAGTGAAAAATGACTGTCACACTATACTCCCCCTTGGTTGATGCTCTATCCTTATTTATATTTTCTAGAGCTCCCCCTTAGCTAGATTCCTCATTTTTTACTACTCCTCACTCCCCCTTTGACATCAATGGAAAAGGGTGGGGTCTGCACACCAAAATTTCAAAACTAAAACTATACTTAGTCGTATAAGTATATTGTCCGGTTATACTTTACATGTACTTTAGTATATCTGCAAAGGTATTCTTTAATTGTACAACCTCTGTCACCCAACTCAACTTTATCCTATCCAAAATTGAGATGTGACCACTCAACAAGAATGCAAAAGCTTCTGCCCTCTTCAGATCTATCGAATCACTGGTCCGAGCTGTGGTTTGAGCATCATTTAGGGCCTCATGCATGACTTCTAACTTAGGGATAATTATTCCTCTAATTTCATTTAACCTACTTATTATGTTTTTCTTCTCCTTCTCAAGCTTCTTAATTTCATTCAAGACTGCAATAATCTGACATTCTTGATTTATTATGGACGAGGTAAGTGGATCAAAATTCTGAGATAGTTTTGTTAGTTTATTCTCATGTTCTTTCACTTTCTTCTCAATCTCCACTATTACTTTGGACCATGATAGACAAAATTTATACATCATTGGATATTAGTTCTTGTACTTCAGAGAATCTCTTTTCTAAAAACTCCTTCTGGACTTTATCTTCTACTGACTTCTCTAGGGAATTAAAATGTGTGTTAACATTATTAACTAGAGATTTGAGATTACTGGATGAAGAGGCTGAGGGATCCTTCTGAAAGGATGGCATGATCTTCTCCAAAACACCGGATGCAACTTTTATAAGCTCACAGTCTTCCATGTGAGACTTCAGGAGTTTCTCTTTTGCCTTTGCTTGAGTGAAGGATGCTAGTTTCATTGTTTGAACAGGAGAGAGGGAGTCAAAATTGAATGGTCCTTGAAGAAGTTCCGGTTCATCAAATTCCATCATCTCTTTGGTTAAGAAATCCTTGACTGCTTCTGCTATGTCTCTTGCTGGTGACAGGGTTTTCTCCCCTTCTGTAGCCTTAGCATTATCATCTGAGGCTTTCTCTATTTGACCTTTCTCCTTTTCTTGTACTTCTTCTCCTTGACTGGTTTTCTCCTTTATTTGTTCTTCTCCTTTAGATCCGGAGTCTGCAGGGGAAACTGAAGGAGAGATGTTTGCTTGTTCATGGACTTCCCCTTCTAGAGCAGAGGAATCTAAGTCCGTACCTTTTTCTTTACTTGTCTTCTCCCACTTTCTTAGTGGATTCTTCTTTGCTATCTATTCTCGAGGGATCATCACCTAAATCCTCTACAACAGGAATATTGAATCTTTTATAGGCATTCTGGAGGATTTCCTCTATTTCTTTTGCCACCTTATTAGTTTCTGCAAGCATGAGCTGATTCATTCTAGCCTTACTCCAGAACTCATCCTTGCAATCTTGGAAGATCATATCCATTTATTTTGGAGTAATTGAAGGATAGAGTTGGATAGCTATCTGATCTCTAATCTCTAAGTCCTTAGCCTTGGCATTTTCTTTTCTCATATCAAGCTCCTTCTCTAAACTTTTAGGAATTAGAGAAATTATTTCAATAAATGCTTTATTGTATATGTTCAAGTACTTAACTTTGGCTTCCTCCAAGATCTTTCTATCTACATCATTATATGCGTCATAGAATTCTATTATTGGTTACAGGTTCCCATCCACAGGAACTGCTTTAACCACATCATCTAATGATAGAGTGGGCTTTTCAACAAACTCTTTTGCCTCTATGTCCTTGGTTTCACTGGATATTTTCTTCTTCTTCTTCATCTTCTTGATCTCTTCATCAGATTGAGTCTCTTCATTATCCTTCTGACTAATGTAAGACCTTGTTTCCTTTGTCTTTGTTCTCTTTTCACCTTTACCAGATGATTTTGCTTCTGGTTTAGATGCCTTTGAGCTCTTAGCAGTGTAGATGCAGAGCCCTTAAAGGATCTGGTCTGGGAGGGGGCTTCTACTGGAGCACTTTCTTTTTCTTCTTCTTCCTTTCCTTTTTCTACCCTTGCCGTCTTTTCTCTGTTGGCATCAAGTGCCTCTTTTGAAATGCCATAAATTTTGGCAATGTTCTCAACTTCTTTTCTCACTTTTCTCTTCATTTCCAGTTGTCGTAGCTCCACATGGATCTTCATACTCAACTCTTCAAAGGTTCCAAACCTATCTGCCTTAGGATCCTTTGGCTGACTTAGCATGTGTTGAACATGTAGCTCTACAATTTTCTCATCAACTTCATACCCCATTGGCATGATCCACACTACCCTTGGCTCCACTGCCTCTGTTAGGCACTGATCAGTTTTTACCATAAAGCAAACTGTATCCTTATACTTTTCAACTAACAATTTGGGAATTCTTTCTCTAGCCTACATCATGCTTTGGAAGTTTTTGAAATAACCCCATAGTGTTGTATTCTGTGCCTTAGCACCACCAAGTCCATACAAGTAATCCCTGATTTGTATTGCAATAGGTCTGTCATTCTGCCATACCCAACCACTGGATCTAGGCAACTTATTCATAAAGTAGAAGAATAGACACAGTATCAGTTCACCATACTTGAAGGAGTTTTTCTTGTCCTTCTTGATCTTTTGTAAATTTTCCATCAATTGGCTCAGAAGGAGTTCACAAAGATCATAATCTACATTTTTTCTCAACATTTCATAGGCAGTGTAGATTGCTATTCTAGATATAGAATTTTCTCTACTGGAGTGATATATCTTGTAGCCAATAATCATGGAGGCAAATTTGATGTCTGGATTTGTGATATCCTCAATTGTCATTGCTCTGTTATCAAATCTAGATCCAGTAGCCTCACTCACATTTTGGTTCTTGACAGATTTGAGAGTAGGTATCCCACCAGATGAATGCAATCTGGTAACTGCCCTAATGGCATCTTTTGTGATCTTGAATGATCCATTTAACCACATGAAGTTATCATGCACCCTACTCAAAACATACCGGACCCATTCATCTTCTGTAAAACAGGGGAAATGAATACATTGTGCAAAATGCTTTTCCCGGATGGTTTTATACTGAGTTTTGATTTCAAATGAGTCATCTATCAAATTCTTGTGATAGATATCAACCAGCTTAGATACCCCAAATTCTTCAATATTCGCATGAATATATGCCCTAACATCCTCTACGTCCAGAACCCCATGCAGAATGATTGAAAAAGTGCCTAGGGGATCAACTTCTAGGGATGTATATGGATGTTTCTTGAATTTAGGACATGGCCTATCAGTGATCTTTATAACATTTGGTGTAGTCATCTTTAAAAAGGTTTACAGAGAGATTAATAAGAGAAAAAAATACCTTTCACACTTCTAGGGTTCGCGGAGTGAACCGGATTGCTTGTCTGGATGAATTGACTCCGACGGTTGATTCTTGAGAAATTTGAAACAATTTGTTCCAGAGCTCCTCTTTCTTTTCTTCTCAAATGCAAATGTACAAATGATGAGTGAATGAACCCTTTTATTTCTGAGAAAAACCTTAATTCCATACTGCAATAAATGCACAACTTAAGTCCTTCCAGTTGCCTTGTTTTTCTTATTCTGAGACAGATCATTTCCGGATCACTAAGATACATTTTGAGTTATTCTTGGTGAAAAGTGACAATCTGTCTTCATTTCCCTAATCATTTGATCTATCTACAGATCAAGATTTCACAATTTTGAATCAAGCTGGATCTAACTGTGAGAAACTTGTTCTTACCGGAAGACTGTCAAACCAGATCAGTCTTGGAAGATTAGACTCTTCAAATCTTCTTCCGAATCTTTCATGTCTTAACCAATTCTTCTTTTGATGTTCCTCTAAGAATCCTCTAATCTGCAACCTCTCATGTGCCAATTTTAGGCACCTAATGACTGGCTGGGGGAATTTGTTTTTCTTAGTGACTCCCCCTGAGCCAGAGCTCATTTATTCAATTTCTGTAAGGATTATCAGCACTAGATTCTGGGGTGGATCCATCCCCTACATTATCTGTACTTCTCTTTACCCAAATCTTGTTCATCTCGCTTTTAACTTCATCTGCATTCACTTTTCCTTTTCCTTGATTCTGATTATGATGCACCAAACCCCTTTTGTCCTGAATCTTGCTTCTACAGAATTTGGCAATATGACTGGATCTATTGCAATTGTAGAAAACAACATTTCTTTGCATATTTGAATGATATCCTCTTGATATGCATTGATTAGCCATATGTCCCATTCTATTGCATGCAAAGCATCTACCATTGAATGATTTGTTCATTTGCATATTTTTGCATTCATGAGATTTGTGACCATACCTTTTGCAGTTGAAGCACTGTCCGAAGAAGGATTTATTAGTCTGATTTATTCTCTTTCTACACTGATTGGCTTTATGACCAAAGTTATTGCAATTGTGGCATAATCCATTGAAGGATGGACACCTTTGAGCATTAGGTTGTCTTACCAGAGGTCTTCTAGGCTTGTTCCTTGGATTTCCTGATCCAAAATTCTTCTGACTGGATTCGGAGCTTTCACCTTTCTTATATCCCAAGCCACGCTTGTCATCTACCCTCTTTTGGCTTTCACGAAGAACTTCAAGTTGAGCAGAACTTATCTTGAATTTCTCTTTGTATTCATTTGCTATATGAAGATCCTTTTTTAGACTGTCAATTTGATCCTCAAGTTTTTCTTCATTATCTCTAGCATCTTCAAGATCAGATTCAAGATGTCTGATTATTCTATCCATCTTGAGGTAGTCTTCTGATTTCTCCTTGAGAGATTGTCTTAGATAATCTTCAGTTTTTCTTTTCTCTTCAATTTCTTGAGCAAATTTTATAAGTCCTGATTCCATTTCATGTCTTACCATAATGATCTCTTTTGATAACTTTTCACATAACTTGGTTTTCTCCTTTAGGTCTTCATTTGTATCATTGGCTTCACCTTGACTTGCCAATTATTGAAGTAGATCCTTTCTCTTTTTCATAGAGATACTCAGTTTCCCTTTTAGTTCATTTATGAAATCATCGGCCTGTTTGAGTCTTTCCTTCAATTCATTGACTTCAGAGTTAGATTGCTCAAGATCATCAAGGGTAGACTAAAGTTGTTCCCTCATACCATACACATCCATTTGAATTCCCTGATCTTCCTCAAGCTGTTAGGCTCTATTTTAGAGGAACCTTGCTCTGATACTAATTGTTGATAACTGAGAGGGGGTGAATCAGTTATCTTGATTATTTTAGCCTTTTGAACTTCCTTAATAATTAATGCAACATCAAATCAAATGAGCAAGCATAACCATGAAATGGAAATAACATCAATACACATGACACAATGATTTTGACATGGAAAACCCTGTTAAGGGAAAAACCACGGGGTGACTAACCCAAGATTGTATTCTCTGTTAGAAGAATAAGATAATACAAAATGGCACTTGCCAATTAGGGCTCACTGCCTGAGCACACTGCTCACAAGAGGCTCACTGCCTACAATAGTTTATACAAAGAAACTAGATACTTGAACCAATGAGAAGCATCCACACATGCTGAGGTTTAGTTCCAGTTAGGCTCAATACACTAATCTACTGCACTTCATTCTTCCTCTTCTTGGTTTTGCTGTCCTATCACATACCAGACTTGTATTACTATTATTACTCAGCTCTTCTACTTTTCTTCACACAACACACCACACTTCACCTTACTTAACATCTAAATCCATTTGGTATATATATCTGCACAAGTGATTTCAACACCTATCTAGTCGACATCTGAAATAGTCAATATTTTCCCCAACTTTGATCTGTCAGCTAAATCTTTGCATACCAAGTAATGTGGATCAAAGAGATGCTTATATAAGTCATCAATCATGTCGGCCAATCATGAATGATACCTTAGGAAACTTAATCATCATTAATATCACATCCAGATTAAGGTCTGATGCTCTGTCGGTTAGGTCTTCCTCTGTCTACTTTGCCAATTAGAAACCCAATACTCAGGTACTCATGCCTCTTCACTGTTCCATGACCGGAGGCTCAATCCCTGGAATCTATCAGTCAAGGTACTTCTCTTGACTTCCCCAAATCCGCACATTACCGAGATACTTCCTCTAAGAGATCCGGACCTATCTGTCAGACCTTGCTGGCTACTCTGTTCTTGCTTACCGGACCACAACACTTCTTCAATCTAACTTCTGGTAAAGACACACCATGTCCTGCGGATGTGTGGGATGAACTTTGTTGCCATCAATGACAACATTAATGAAGCCACATAGTGTCTCTAACCAACACAAATGTGCTTATTGCAAGAGATCCAGACATGATGAGCATACGTGTTATACTAAGAATATTGATGAGCTTACTCACCTTCTTTAGAAGAACAACATCTCGCTATCCTCATCAGAGTCTCCTTCTTCCACATCACAATCGGCGGCATCTTCATCTACATAGTTAGGGAATGCAGGATTTGCTAATGGGATGAAAAGTAAAGCAATGGCTTCTTGATTCAGGTGCATCCTATCATATGGCATCTTCTATGGATATGTTCTCTTCTTTTGATCCTTGTAGTTGACCTAACATTTTGATGGGTAATAATACTTACATGAAAGTTTGTGGAAAAGGTTCTATTGATATGTGTAAAGGATCTTTTAATGATGTTCTTTGTGCACCCTCCTTGAGCACTAATCTCCTTTTAGTTTATCAAATTACTCATGGTGCACAAAGTAAGATATTTGAGTTTAGTACTGATCATGTATATATTTGGGACATAGAGACTAGAGATATCATTGCTACATGGGTGGTGGATCATGCATCTCGCTTGTATTCTTTTTCTCATTTTAATCCTGATGATGATATTTCTTTGGCTAATGTTCACACTCTTCCATCAAGGGTGATTCATATTTGTGAGGAGAAGTTTGGTCACTTGAATCTTGGTGTTCTTGAGACTAGTGTTGAGATTCCTCCTCCCTTACCTCCTGCTTCTTTAGTTTTGATTTCTTCTCTTGAGCAAAATGATCATAGTGTTCCAGATCCTTCTTTGTGGGATGAGTATTTGGTAGGTATTTCAGACTTGTTTGTGGAATCTCATCTTGTAAATTTGGGAGACATACTTGAGGGGATTTCTCTCATCTTTGATGACAATTTTAGCATGACTATTGATTCATCTACATTGTCGTTGGAGATTGACATTGATGAGTCTTCACTTTCACTTGATTTGTCACATTTCTTGGTTGAGTTTGATCATGATTATATGGTGGCTTATTTGAGCTTGGAGACTCCTCAATTTTTAGAGACTTCTATTCAAAGACTACCTTCCTCCTTCTTTCAGTTGGACATGGAATGACTTCTTCATTATTCAGTGGACTTGTTTCTTCCTAAGGGGAGATGTGTTGCTTGTAGGCATTAGATCATCTTTTGTTTCTAGACATACTTCATCGGCATTGGAGCTTCTTCATTATGGGGGATATCATTTCTCTCTTTTTCCTTCCTATGGGGGGGATTATTTATTGTATATACATGATGTATGTAGTACTTGGGGGGTATTAGTGAGTCTTCCATGCATCATTTTGTTTTATTTTCTCTCTTTTGGAGAGGAGTTTTTTCCCACAGGGTTTTCTCCTTTTTTCTAGTTTGTGAGAGATTGCATTGCATTGTACATGGGTACCTAACATGGCCTAGTTACCAGGACCCATATTGCATAATAATCTCCCTAAGTTGCACTTAAGGGGGGGTGTTGGAGTAAATACGGTCTTACATATTTACCATGCTTAAATGTACTTAGGCATCTAACATAATACATTATTAGATATTAGAAATTAGGTGCATAGTATTTAACAATGTTAGTGCATTTAGTTACTTGTTAGTTGTTGTCAGTTATTTACCAGCACTCCCTCCTTGCCTTTATAAACAAGGCACCTGTATATTGTAAATATCTCAATCTCAATATAATTTTCATCCTTTGGTGAAATAGCTTTGTTTCTCTCATATTGTGAAGGTTATTTTTTGCAGGTTGTGCCCCTGGGAGGTGGCTGGCACCAATACAAATAAATAACTAAATAAATGGAAAAAAAAAGAAAGAAAACTATTTTATTTTACTTTGGAACTAATTTATTTCCTAAGACCTACTTTTGTAATACACTTGTAAAATTATTATTTCAATTTAAACTCTAACTTGTAATTGTAATAATATAAACACAGAAAACCCTAAATCATTTTCTTTTTTTTACCTCACTCTATATTTTTTTTAAATTGCATATCTATTACCAATATCATGTTCAAGTTCTATTACATAAAAATTGGCACATTGTGTCTCATCCTGTAGCCCTAGAGCAAGGTATACAACACATAATACATACAAATGTGGATCTACCACACTATTACATCATTTTTGTCTACATATCCAACATAAAACTTAATAGTTTATGCTAACATATAATCACCAAAGACGATTTTCATTATCTTTAAACTTATTTGTATGCTACTCTAGGATATTCATATTATCACTATCCTTCTTCATTATCTTTTTCGTGATCTTTTCCCTTCTCTTGTTCTACTTCTGCAAGTTGCTCTCTATTACTAACACCTACCTGTTTTATGTCTATTGTCATATTATCCTACCCCTGATCTAGTTTGTTCCAATATACTCTTTATTGTTGATTTCCTTCTAAGAGACTATTCCTTTATAATTCCCCACTGGTGGAGACACTGTACAATCTATAGTTATTCCTTGATCATCAAAGTTTTGAAATGAGATTTCCAAATACCTTATCTCTTCCTCCCTCCTCAATTCTGACTAGTGCTGCTTATTGTACCTGTTGGCCTATTTAGCTTCCCAGCTAAATAGTCCAAATCCCTTAAACCCTAAGTGTTTTCCTTTTAAACTCCTAGGTTTTATGCTCATCTTCCTTATGTTCTAATCTGTCGTTGACCGCCAAGCCCAGGTTGCCAGTCATTTAAGTTACAACCTTGAGCCTTTTATGTCAGGAAGTCACCAGTCCTAAGGTTTACCTTTTGGCACTCGTCACTTCATTCCTTAAGTCTTAATTCCTCTGGGCCCGAGGGTGTCACATGGAAGTATTTCGTGAGCTTGTAGACTGCCTAAAGCTGATGTCACATTCCTTTCGCACAACTGTGATATGAGGACAAGTGTAAAGTCTGTCATCGCCCATGGCCACGGGATCTTTGACTACATCAAATAGTGCAGATAGCGCCAGGTATCAAAGGGTGAGTTGAGGTGGGGCCGCATTAGTTGAAGATCAGATTGTAGTGCAATGTCTTAGGTGAATCTTGTTTGAAGGGAAGATTCTATGTGTGGTTGCGAGATGTTGACACATGGTGGGATCTCACTTTCTTTTCAGGATCTTCTAGGTGGGCCCTTATTTGTTGACAAATATTAAAAGAAAATGACTTGCCCATTCAGATTGCACCACATAGACCAAGCATTAAGCCTCAACGTAGAATTAAAAGGAAAGTGTTATGCAATGTGAATTGGGGTCATCGATCTTATAACTGTTTGTGCATCTAATGGCTTTGATTTAAATTTAGATATTTTGAATGTCCCAGTGGTACCAAAGACATTCAACTGAGTTGGTGAGCTCTGCAAGTGAAATTCAAAGGGGATGGCTCAGTTCTTCAGTGCAAAGGGACTTCAGTGGCTCAGTGGTAGATCTTTCTATGGTCAACAATCACCTTTTGGCTCTCCCCTTCAATTATCTATCCTCTCTTGCGTATGGGCAACCATTCCTCAGATTGCAGGTCTACTAGAGGCATGGGTCCTATCCTCATCACTATCTATTCTTGGCTCTACATTAGTGTTCTTGGATCTTGTGGACCTACCTTAGCACCTCTGCACAAGAATTTGATCTATAGAAAGCATTGTAATCTTCAGTGTAGAAGTAGGAGTTAGTAATTTCTGGACTGTTATGCTACCAAATTCCTTGTAGTTAGACCTCGTAGTGTAATTACAAGATTATCCAAATTTGACTCATTGTGCCTGTAGCTTGGCCTCTGGTGTCTTCTGGTTAATCCACCCATGATTGTAATTAACTATATTGTGTCCTTTTCTGCTATGAGTTGTTTTACATTGTAATAGTTCTAACCTTCATGATCAGTATATGCACAATATCTTGCCTCTCTTATGCTCTAGTTTCTGTGTTTTAATTGAAACTGTGATCTATTCTGTGAGTAAAATGGCTCCTCTATAGGTTAGATCTTAATCCCAAACCCTCAATCAGCCCTATAAGTCTATGTGAACCTCCCCTTGTGATTGAGACCATTGCTGTGTCTTTTCCAGACTTACTACTACTCATTAAATCTGGTTTATCACCTCTATTTTCATTCTGTTTCTTCCTAACTCTTTTCCCCTATAGTCTTAGCACTAGGTTTAGTTAGTTTTCTCTAAGCATTAGGCTTAGAATGAGGAACCAGCATTCTCTAGAGGTCTTATCTCAACTTGTAAGGTCCTACAGCTTGAGATCATTCCCATTGTGTCATTAGAATGCTTGGACTCTCTCCAAGCAGGGTGTAGTTCTATGTGACAACAATTTCTAGCACACCTGGTGGGACTCTCTACTCTGAGTGAGAGATGGACTATGGATTTTGGTGCTATTCTTGGTTCATTTACTACTGTGAAAGCATCCAATAGGAACTTGGTGACTTTGTTGATCTAGTTCCTACACAATAGTTCAACATTTCATGCCTGGAGTGCAGACAAGGTCATCTTCTAGAGGTAATTTCCAATTTAGAGAACTTTCATTTACTGAGTCTAGAAGAAGAAATAGACTTTCTAGATCCCCTGTGAGGGCAAGTAAAAGTAATAATTCATACCATTCAAGAGCTCAGTTTACCCCTCCTCTTGTTAATTCTCAGGTTAGGTTTCAGTATTTAGGAAGAACCCTACGCATACCTATCATCAACCTAAATATCCCTAATATGGCTAAAAATCTTCCATTTGTTGCATTTAATGGGGGTATCCCTCTAGACCTAGCTTAGTATGATGACATCCCTACTTCAACCTTAAAGGCTATCCTATTCTTTATTGGTGAAGACTCTACTACTCCTATTGAGAACATTCAAGATGTTGCTAGTGTCTGCTTTGTCCACAATGTTACTGTTAATAATGTGGCTGTGAGATTTCTAGCTTCTTCATTCAAGGGAAAGGCCTTACAATGGTATAGGGGTCTTCAAGCCAACTCAACTAGGATGATTTGGGCACAAAACTATGCCAATACTTTGAAGATAGGAGCGACCACTTGTCACTCATGGAGCAATTAGCTACTATCAGGAGAGCCCCACATGAATATATGGTGGATTTCAATTACAAATTTTAGAAGACATGGGATAGAATCCCCTTGTTAATAAAACCCTCTCTAAACATAGCATTTATCTACTACTTAAGGTCTTTGAATCTAGATATTGTTGTCATTATTCAGTCCATGGTTGGGACTGTACTACTTGATGCCTATGATATAGCCATAAGGGCAAAACATTACCTAATTTAGGTAGGAAAGATTTCTCCAAGGCCACCCATGCCTATATTTCTAGAGGATCTTGCTATTCAGCCTATTGTGGGCTCCAATTCCTATAGCAATCACCTCCACAACTCCTTTATTTGTGCCCCCAAATGAATTGCATGAGGTCAAAATCCTATTACAAAGTGTTACTAATGAGTTAGTGGCACTAAACATAGAATACACAATCAAGCTTGCTTTATCAACCCTCCAATCAGACATATCGACCCTTCAATCAGGGTTATCAACAGAACATGCCACCATACTAAGGCAACATGCAAAGGCAAGGGTAGCCTAGTTATGTTAGACCATTAAATGATGTTAATCCTAATGCAACAAGCTCTACAGGGCCTCTTGTGCCAATTCAGAATAACCTAGCCCAAGATAGTGACTAATGTTATCCTTGCAATCAGCCACATGACCAAAATTTGTGTCAAAATGGACATTTCAGTCATGCTTTGACAGTACAAGAACAACCAACAAGTTTAAAGTAGAAAAGAAACAACAATCAAGGAATGGTTGAGAGCTAAAGAAAAATGCAGGACAATGCTACCTTGATGAACTAGACCCCTGATGACTACTGTGGCATAAGTCAAGGCACTGACCCTATTGCATTCAATACAAGATCAAGGAGGAGAGCTATTGAGGACACATCAGTACCTATAGTTGTTCATGCCCCCACACCTAAAGTGTTTCCAACATTCATAGCTAAAGAGAAAATTTCTGAGGTTCCTTCAACGAAAATAGATTAGGCAATTGAAAAGGAAGATACCGTTTCAACAACACAACCCTAATCCAGTCAGCAATCAAAGAGTGACCTAGTTGTCACTAAAACACCTCAGAAGGGTAACCAGATACCTTTCAGCATTGTGTCCAACTAGATGAAGAAGACAAATCTAAATGTCAATATGTGGGATGCTTTGCTAATCCTAGCTCAAAGAAATCTTCTTCAAGAGGCCCTAACAAAATTCATTCAACCTACTGCTGAAACAACAAAAGAAAAGACAACTACCCGAACAAACCTATGTCAACCAAAAGAGGAAGTAAGTACAAGCAAAACTAGCAAGCCCCCTCCATTTTATATTTCCCTAATCATAGGTGATAAGTTGTTGCATAATTTTATGATAGATTCTTCGGCGGGTACCTCTGTTATGACAAAAAATATTGCTGATAGGCTAGGTATAGAGTATGAGCCTGTGAAAAAGGGTGTAGTTCAACTACATGGCAATGCTGTTAAGATAGTAGGTATTATTAAAGGTTTGGAACTCACTCTACATGTATGTCTTGGCTACTCTGTTTCACAAGATATCTCTGTTATAGGTCTCCCTGCTGTAGACACCCAAATTTGTCCCAAATTTGTCTATGTCTTGCAACACCTAGTCAAAAACATCACTTAGACATCATGTAGCATTTTGTCCTAAATCCCACTCTTAACCCCACTTATTCCATTAGCCAATTAATTAAATAAATTTATTTATTTAGTTAAAATCCCATTCAATCCCACTATCTAATTAATTAAATAAATTTTATTTATTTAATTAATATCCAACTCATATCCCAACTAATTCAAATATTTTTATTTGAATGAAGTTCCCCACTATCCAATTAATTAAATAAATTTTATTTATTTAATTAATATCCAACTCATATCCCAACTAATTCAAATATTTTATTTGAATTAAGTTCTCACATTTCATTATAAGCCGACTTTCCAATTAATTAAATAAATTTTATTTATTTAATTAATTTATCTTATCATTAAGCCGACATGTGTGCTTTCATTTAAAAAAGATAAGTGGTACTACAGCCTTTTATTTAATATCTTTTATATGTAGTACTTTTTATGTACACAAGCACACATGAGCCCTATTCTCCTTGACACTTGTCAAATGACTACAACTCCCTTGAAGAGTGGGATAACCGAATCAATCCTAGCCGTCCACATCAATCAATTAGCTTTTTAATCTCAGCCGTCCATTGGAACCAAGCCTTTTCTATAAATCAAACCCCTCATAAGCCATTAGCATGCATTGAGCTTCAAGTACCTTTATTCTGCCAAATTTTCTATAAGGAATTGAGCTTCAAGTACCATTATTCTGTCAAAATATCATTAGAGCCTTTGCATCCTTCATCTATCATTCATTCTAGCATCTTCATCTTAAGGTTATGCTGCAGAAATGAGCACCCAACATTCCTCCAACAATAATCCTTCAAAATCTTGCATGCTCATGCGAGGTGGAGAAGAGCAATGGAGATAAATCAAGCATAGCATGGAGATCAGTTTGCATTTACATTTGTTATTTTGATTTTCATGTTGTCTTGTGCTTCATTGTGCATTGCTAGGGTTTTATCATTGCTGTTTATTCATTTGCCCTAATTTGCAATTTTACCCTAACATACATTTTGGCACGCCCGGTGGGACTCACTTTGCTTGATCTTTTTTGCAGGTTTTTGTAGTAAAAATTTGCATTCATTTAATCCCCATTGTTGAGTTCTGCAGGTTTAATTAACTTTTTGTTGCAGATCTGCTACTTTTTAGACAAAACCCTAGGTTTTAAAGATTTCATCATATCTTCCAAACGGATGTGAATTTTTCTACAAGATTTTAGCAGAAGTTTGTCCATGATATAAAGAAGCTACAGAAGAAAAATTTTGGGTTTATCGTGACTTTTGCGGGATTTATCACGTTTTTATGTTTTTTCATAAAATCTCCATTTTGGGCGCCAATTAGAGAATTTTTTAGAATTTTTTATATTTTTGGAAAGCTCTTGAAATTCTAATAGGGGTCTATGTTTTAAAGATTTAATTTGGAGGTCATTTACAGTGCAAAAAAATTAGATCTTTGCCGACTGTACCTTTTTCATAAATCTGCATTTCTGGGCGCAAATCAAGGAATTTTTCTAATTTCTTTACATTTTTGGAAAGCTCTCTGAAAATTAATGGGGGTCTCTTCTTTGATTTTTTAATTTTCAAACAAAAAATCTATCAAAATAATCAAATCTAATTCGGCTATGCATCTAAAATTACAATTTTCCTTGCCTGATGAGCCTATTTTTTATGCCTACATTATAATATCATTTTTTTTATGTTGTAGGTGATCATAAGGAGCTGGAGCAACATTGACATCAACATCTACAACAATTTGGATAGTGAATTAACCAGGTGCAATCATTTCATTTCTCATCTTCTAATCATTGTTTGCAAACACATTTGGATTTTGGGCATAAAACAAACAATTGTTTGCAAATTCACATCAAAAAAAATTGGGCTAAAACAAACCATTGTCTTTCATCATATTTAGATTTGGGCTTTAAAACAAATAAGTGCTTTCATTGTCTTCCACACATTGAATCTCTAAGGTTAATGAACCCCATGCGAGTGTGACTAAGTAAATGTGTATGCTCTCTCCTCGCGTCCCAACACGAACTTGGAGATCAAAAACATTTACTTGTGTTGCTTTTGTTAAACCTTAGAGAGGCCTGCCTTGGTATCCACCCCAAGGGAACAACCTCAAGCGGTACTTTCATCTGGTCCGCTATAAAAATCAGAGGATAAGGCGAAAGCCAAGTCTAACCGGTATTAGCGCTCACCATACAGTGCTAACTCGAAAGGAGGTGTACCTTTGTGTATATTAAAACTCCTAGTAGGGTTAGTTAAAGTCTTAAGTGGCTTGCTGGATGCTCGTGGGGTGCCGGTCCCCCGGATTTTCACTAGAACCTCTTTGTGATAGTGGCCTTGCCTTAACTAGGACTTGTTGAATTGTCTTCACGTGCTTGCTTACCCATCATCACATTCTTCCAAACTAAAACTTGCTTATGTGTCTTGCGTGAGTGATTCATGTGTGTATATGCATAATCATTTGTTTGAATATTGCCACATCAAGCTCTAAACACTAAAACACATAAAGACAAGTCATCCTACACATTCTTCCAATAACATTCAAACCCAATCACTTTCATCCCAAACATAGCCAAGTCATCCAAACAATCCACATCATCATCCAAATCCCTAAACAAGCACTTGCTAAAAGGACTTAAGATAAACACTTGGTGACAACATGTCTACATTGGAGGACCTAGAAATCAAATTCCAAAGATTCCTCCAAAATCTTTATCAAGGATCACAACCCCTAAACCAAGACGCCCTTGAAATATTACAATTCTTCATCCAAAAAGCTCAACCCCACGTAAGCCAATCACCTCAACTGCAACACTTCGTAGCCCAAGTTCAACACCTTTTAGCCACTAGTCAAGCCCAACAAGTACATCAATCCTTAGCCACTCCATATCAACCTAATCCACCTCATAGCCACATGTCATATCCATCCACTTCATATCAACCTAATCCAACTATCCACCAAGTCAATGCCACATCAACCTATGAACATCCACCTCAAGCTTATCCAATCCCTCATGCTGACATTCCAATGCATTACCAAGCCCATCCACAAAGCAATCAAGTGATATCACAAGAACAACATCCAAGTCCCAATGGGTCTTTGTACATAAATCAAGTAAGTCCAAGTACACCTTTTCAACAAGACCATCAAGCACCATTGATAGACCTAAGTCCACCTTTCCAACAAGAATCATATCCAAATCCCAATGGCCCCTTGTACATAAATCAAATGAGTCCAAGTTATCCTATGCAAGATCTAATAACCTTTGACAAAGGAGACACCAATCTAGAGTGGCCACCACCATCCAATCACATGCCAACACATGAGCCAACTAGTCCTATCCCAACACCACCATGTGATCCTACTCCTAGTCCATTGGTCCATCAACCTTCCAAATCACCAAGCCCTTCATTACCTTCATCACCATGTCATTCTAATCCTTCACCAAAGGATATGGCTGAGAGAGTTTTAAAAAGGATGCTTGAAGCAAAACTCATTGAACTTCCTGAAGTCAAACCATGTGAAGAAAGTCCATATGATGAACATGATTATTGTACATACCATAGGACCAAAGGCCATAATACAAATAAATGCCTAATATTTGTTCCAATTGTTTACAAGGTGTACCTACCTATAATGGGAAAACATGCCACATCATCCCAATCCTATGTATCACCCCCCTTTTATCCTAATCCACCCAATCCAATTAGCCCTCAGCCTAATCCTAGTCCTAAGCCTGCAACATCATCCGCTATTATTGTTCATCCATTATACTTCCCATCCACTCATACCCTTGCAAAGGATGTGATCCATTGGCTACTAGCTAGGAATAAACTACCTCCATGTCAAACACCTATTCATGAGCCTACCAAAGAACTTCCAAAGGTCATGTCCAATCATATAATCCCATCATGTGGTCCACCTATCCTTGAGCTTATCCAAGAGCCTTCTATTAACATACCTATCCCTTCAAGCCCATCATGTGACCTACAAGCCATCAAGCCTATTCAAGAGTCTCTTATTATGAATCCAAGTCAAGAGTCATCATGTTCTCATGTTGTTGACCAAGAGTCATCTACCTCCATTCAAGAAACCCAAGAGGTATGTCAAAGGTTTAATCCTAAACATGTGGAAACATTAAGCCCTATTCCAACTCAAGATCAAAACACTTTCTATCATTATCAACAAACAATCAATTATTGGTTTATGACTTGACAAGGGAAATACCTTGTTTGTTTTACATCCTTTGAGCACACTAAGAACACTTGCTTATGCTTAGATTGAGTGGACACTCCAATCATCACACCATCACTATCATCATTCAATCCAATCCAATCATCAAAATAATTAGCCTAGCAATAGAAAACATCAAAACCAAAGCACATCAAGCTAGCCATCAAAACAAATCCAATAACTTCATCAAATCAAAAGCAGCTCCATCCACCACATATCATCACATCATCAACATTTCATCAATCTCAATCCATTTTCATCATCTCATCAATAAAACATAAATCAGAACTACATCTCATTTCCATCGTTAAGTGCCTTGATCTCGTGGATATAGGGTATGTAGGCAGTCTGGAGTACGAAGGAAGTGCCCAGATTCAGGCACAAGCGATTTTCCTCTTTCTTCTCTCATCATTTCTTCTATCATCTATCTTATACATCATCAATAAACAACTTCTTCCAATCAATCTATCATAGCACATCAATCTCAGTCAAATCAATCTTCATCCATCATTTCATCATCTTTAAATCATTCCAAACACAGATCCAAATGCAAGCCACTCCTTAATCCATACCAATCAAGCTAATCAATCAAACCAAGTTATCCAAGCGCAATCAATCCCCTTATCTTTCTTTTGCAGCCAAGCCATTTCTTTTCGAGAGCATACCCGTGTTTGTCCAACCCGCATATCCTCTCGAGGGGGCATCATCATCCTATCTTTCCATCATCATTATATCCTTACATCATCATCATCATTTTCCTTTATCCATACCTTAACTTCTTTGAAATGATGTTACTCGATACAAAGCTCATCATCTCGAACATCATCTCAAAGAGGGGCAAAATGTAGACACCCAAATTTGTCCCAAATTTGTCCATGTCTTGCAACACCTAGTCAAAAATATCACTTAGACATCATGTAGCATTTTGTCCTAAATCCCACTCTTAACCCCACTTATTCCATTAGCCAATTAATTAAATAAATTTATTTATTTAGTTAAAATCTCATTCAATCCCACTATCTAATTAATTAAATAAATTTTATTTATTTAATTAATATCCAACTCATATCCCAACTAATTCAAATATTTTTATTTGAATGAAGTTCCCCACTATCCAATTAATTAAATAAATTTTATTTATTTAATTAATATCCAACTCATATCCCAACTAATTCAAATATTTTATTTGAATTAAGTTCTCACATTTCATTATAAGCCGACTTTTCAATTAATTAAATAAATTTTATTTATTTAATTAATTTATCTTATCATTAAGCCGACATGTGTGCTTTCATTTAAAAAAGATAAGTGGTACTACAGCCTTTTATTTAATATCTTTTATATGTAGTACTTTTTATGTACACAAGCACACATGAGCCCTATTCTCCTTGACACTTGTCAAATGACTACAACTCCCTTGAAGAGTGGGATAACCGAATCAATCCTAGCCGTCCACATCAATCAATTAGCTTTTTAATCTCAGCCGTCCATTGGAACCAAGCCTTTTCTATAAATCAAACCCCTCATAAGCCATTAGCATGCATTGAGCTTCAAGTACCTTTATTCTGCCAAATTTTCTATAAGGCATTGAGCTTCAAGTACCATTATTCTGTCAAAATATCATTAGATCCTTTGCATCCTTCATCTATCATTCATTCTAGCATCTTCATCTTAAGGTTATGCTGCAGAAATGAGCACCCAACATTCCTCCAACAATAATCCTTCAAAATCTTGCATGCTCATGCGAGGTGGAGAAGAGCAATGGAGATAAATCAAGCATAGCATGGAGATCAGTTTGCATTTACATTTGTTATTTTGATTTTCATGTTGTCTTGTGCTTCATTGTGCATTGCTAGGGTTTTATCATTGCTGTTTATTTATTTGCCCTAATTTGCAATTTTACCCTAACTACACCTGCATACTTTGGTATATGTTTATGTAGGGATTTCATTACTAAGATAGCTGGGTACTTATCTTTTGATTGGTCCCACATGTTGTTTACAACTAGATATGGCACCAAAGTGACCATTAGGGCTGAACCTATTACAAATGACCATATAGAATACTACTCTCCTAACCCAAACAACATGAATTCCATAATACATGAGTTAGAAGAGGATGATAGCAGTAGGCATGAAGCTATCACCCTTGTGGATGAGATACCTGATATCCTTCTTAATGAGTGGACTAATTGTTTTCAGTTTGACACTCCTGACTCATAGATGAAATAGGGATGGACACTTAAATTATCCATGAGGAGGATGCTACTATCCCCAATATTGAAAAGGAAAAGTCAGATCCAAGTGGTATATGGAAGATGCAATTTGATGGCTCCAGAAGCAAAAATGGAGCAGGTGTTGGGGTTGTACTAATTTTACCCCAAAAGGAAAGTTATTTCTCTTCATTCATATTATAGTTTAGCTATACTAACAATGTAGTTGAATATGAAGCTTTGATTCAAGGCATATAGCTAGCTCAAACAAGAGGGATGAAAATTTTACAAGTATTTGGTGACAGTGAACTAGTTGTCCACCAAATCAAAAAACTAAGTGCTTCAAAGAATGACTTGTTAAAGTCATACAAACATAGGGTTTGGGACCTGATTGAAGACTTTGATGCCTTCAATATTTAGGTAGTCCCTAGACAGAGAAATAAGGATGTTGATAGTTTAGCTAAAGTTGGTGCCCAGTTTGATATTCCTTAGAATGTCAAGCAAGTTTCAGATCAGTATGTAAGAATTGTGGTTAGGCTTATTGTGCCTAACAATGTGATAAGTTGGCAAGTATTTGATAGTGACCAGCAAATTGTAAGCTTTCTACAAGATAAGGCAAAGTTTGCTGCCAAAAATTAGTCAGTATTGCAAGAACAATATGGTGATTAGATAATCTAGCTAAAGGTCAATAAGTTGCCCAGAGGATTGATCACCTTGGAAAGCATATTTGGTGCTGATGATCAACCAAATAAGGAGAAAATGAACATGATAGCTAGGAAACAAGACTATGAAGAGGTAGAGATTACACAGGGTAGATTCTTAAAACATGGCAAGGTATGTAGCCAAGATAAGAAATAAGGTCTCATTGAGCTTTGCAAAGAATTTAATGATTTGCTAGCTTGGAATTATAGGGATTTAAAATTCTTTGATCTTGGTGTAATCCAACATACTATTGACCTAGATTCTAATGCCAAGCTTGTTCACCAAAAGCAAAGACCTGTCAATCCCAAAATTGAGCCATTAATAAGGAAAGAGCTATCCAAACTCATAGAGGCTAAGATCATTTATCCCATTCAACATTCATCTTAGGTAGCCAACTTAGTTACGGTTGGGAAGAAAAATGGAGAAATTAGATTATGTGTGGACTTTAGAGATTTGAACAAGGCCTCACTTAAAGACCACTATCCACTCCCTTCCATGGAGTAGATTTTACAAACAGTGGCAGGTGCTGAAAGGTTTTCACCCCTAGATGGCTACTCAAGCTACAATTAGATTCTTGTAAAAGAATCAAACCAGTACAAGACAACCTTTACCACCAAATGGGTTACCTTGGCTTGTCAAAAGATGCCTCTTGGATTGACAAATGCTAAAGCAAATTTTTAGAGAGAAATAGATTTGACCTTCAAAGGCCTGATCAATGATATTATTTTAGTGTATCTTGATGATTTGACTATGTATTCCAAGCATACAGTTGACCATTTGGGTCATTTAAGGAAGGTCTTTGAAAGATGCAGAGAATTTGGGATATCATTGAATCCTAAAAAGTGTGTATTTATTGTTCCAGAGGGCAAGATGCTAGGGCATGTGGTTTCCAAAAAAGGATTGGCCATTGACCCTAAAAGAACAAATTCCATTGTTACTCTTCCTCTCCCTAGTCATAAGAAAGGTCTGTAGAGCTTCCTGGGAAAGATCAATTTTGTGAAGATGCTTATACCTAACTTTACTTCAATAGCAAAACCCCTCACAACTATGTTAAAGAATAATGTTGCCTTCACATGGTCAAAGGCGGGCAGGGATAGTTTTGAAGCTATCAAGGAAGCCATTACACAAGCTTCCACACTAATAAACCCTAATTATGAGAAGGACTTCATCATTTATGCCTTTGGAGGCAAAGAGGGTATATTAGCTATCTTAACCCAACAGAATGAAGAGAAATTAGAACATCCAATTTCTTTCTTCAGAACATCCAATTTCTTTCTTTAGCTAGCCTCTCAAGGAATATGAACTGAATTATGTTTTTATAGAAAAAACATGCATTTACTATAGTGAAGGCCCTAAAAAAGTTTAGACATATGCTTTGTAGCAGTCAAATTTACTTGATGGTGAACCGCCCTAGTGTAAAAGAGTTTCTTTTGAGAAAGGATATAAATGAAAAAAGGGCTAGGTGGATCACCAAGGTAATGGAATATGACATCAATATCAACATTACCAAACTAGTTCGTGGAAAAGGTCTATGTGAATAGATGGTAGCAGACATCAAAGATAGAAGTGAAGTCATATGTGTCCAAGGACATGCTTAACCAATTGAGCCCCATAGTCCAACTAGATGGTATCATGACATGGTCACATTCCTATAGTCAGGTAGATGTTCAGATGGGTTGGATCAAGCTAAAAGAAGGTACTTCAGACTCCAATCTATCCCTTATGTTATTGTTGATGGTGTCTTATTTAGAAAAGACATCAGTGGAGTTCTTCTTAGATGCATTACACAAGATCAGACTTCTAGAGTCTTAGAAGAATTCCATAGTGGCCTTGCTGGTGGCCATTATTCTCCTAGGACAACTGTAATGAAAATTATGGGGCTAGTTATTACTAGCCTAGTCTATTCAGTGATGCATAAAATAGATCACAAAATGTCAAGAATGTGCACTATTTGCTAGGAAATAGAGACTGGCAACTCTTCCCCTTCATCCAATCCAAACAAATCAACCTTTTTTCTCAATGGGGTTTAGATTTCATTCGAGTAATTAATCCACCTTCTAGTGCAGACCATAAGTGGATTCTCACAGCCACTGATTATTTCACTAAGTGGATAGAGGAATTTGCATTAAGAGATGCCATATAAGCATCCATTGTTGACTTTCTTGAGAGTATAGCCATAAGGTTTGGTGTGCCCTCCACCATCATTTTTGATAATGCCAAGGCATTTGTAGGCACAAAAGTCAGTAAATGGGCATTGAATTATGGAGTCTACATGAAAACTTCATCCAATTATTACCCATAGGGCAATGATTTGGCTGAGTCCACCAACAAAAATCTAATCAGAATCATCAAGAAAAAAATGGAGGATAATCAAAGAACTTGGCACT